>CM057459.1:1384650000-1394650000 GCA_016271365.2 Neoceratodus forsteri
TCAGTGACATTGCAGATGGACTGGAGGGTAAGGTTTGTCTGTTTGCAGATGACACCAAGATCTGCAATAGAGTAGATGATCCAGATGGGGTGAGCAGAATGAGAAGAGATCTGGATAAACTAGCAAAATGGTCATAAGAGTGGCAACTGGAGTCTAATGCAAAGAAGTGCAAGATCATGCACATAGGGAAGAGAAACCCTGAAGCCACCTATAGGCTGGGAGGGGAGTTGCTGGCAGTCACAAGGGCATCATTATCGCTGATGACCTGAAATCATCCAAGCAGACCACTAAAGCAGTAGGTAAGGCTAGAGGGATGTTGGGGTGTATTAGTAGGGGTATCACAAGTCGGAAGAGGGAGGTAATAATCCCTCTTTACAAGACACTGGTTAGGTCCCATCTGGAGTACTGCGTGCAGTACTGGAGGCCACAGCTTCACAAGGACATCAACCAAATTGAGACAGTCCAGAGAAGGGCAACCAAATGGTGCAGCGACTGCATCAGAAACATATGAGGAGAGATTAATGGAGCTCAATATGTATACCCTAGAGCAAAGAAGGGAGAGAGGTGATATGATTGAAACATTCAAACACCTTAAGGGCATTAACAAGGTGAAAGTGTCTAACATGTTTCAATATAAGAAAAATAGCAGGACAAGAGGACACAGCACAAGATTAGAGGGAGGCCGATTAAGGGGTAATGTGAGGAAGCTATTTTTCACAGAAAGGGTGGTGGATGCATGGAACAGCCTACCTCAGGAAGTGGTGGATATGAATACAGTGCAGGGCTTCAAACAGGCATGGGATAGGCATAAGGGAGCAATACAGATCAGTATGAATAGATAGGCCATTGACAGAGCAAAGGTCGATGGCACATTCATAAGGCATAAAAAAAATGGGCAGACTGGATGGGCCTTGCGATCCTTGTCTGCCGTCAACTTCTATGTTTCCATGTTTCTATGAAATGTAAAGAACAAAATATTAATGTTGGATGCACCAGGTGACGGAGAGTTGCCAGAAGGGTTATTGGTTAAACCCAGCATCTTGCCTGCCTGTGCCCATGCCTATGCATGACGAGTGATGGTCCAGATTCTAAATGTGTCAGATCGGGAAGTCCGGGTGAACAGAGGGTGCACTCTAGCTACAGTACACTGTACAGACACTGCAGTATTACCCAATAACAAGTACTCTGGCCAAAAGGAGAGAGTGACCCCGGACTTATTTGACTTGGTGATTCCCCGCTGCCAGCTGAATGGAAGGCTAGGATTAGGAAGAAACTCACCCTGAGAGACCAAGTGTTTTCGTTAAAAGAATGGGATGTGGGGTGTGTCCAGGGTGCAGAGCATTATATATGCCTGCATGATGATCGGCCATTTCGAGGGAGATCCCGACGCCTCTGCCCCAGCGGACATAGATGATGTGAGGGGACACCTGCAGGAAATGCTCGCTGCTGGCGTGATACAGGAATCAAGGAGCCCATATGCCTTTCCTATTGTGGTTGTGCATAAGAAGAATGGGTCGGTGAGGATGTGTGTTGATTATCAAACCCTGAACCGGCGAACCGGCCCAGATCAATACACCATGCCCTGTATACAAGATGCCCTGGATTGCTTGAATGGGAGCAAATGGTTCTCAGTACTGGATCTTCGCAGCAGATATTACCAGATTCCAATGGCCATGGAGGACCATGAGAAAACCACCTTCATCTGTCCTTTGGGGTTCTACGAATTCCTGAGAATGCCACAAGGGATTTCGGGTGCCTCGGCCACCTTTCAGCGACTGATGGAACATCCGGTGGGAACATGTGGTGGGAGATATGAACTTGTTGGAATGCCTAGTGTACCTAGATGATGTCATTGTGTTTGGAAGCACATTAGAGGAGCATGAGACCCGACTGTTTAAAGTTCTAGACCAATTGGAAGACTTCAGCATCAAGCTGTCCATTGACAAATGCCAGTTTTTTCAAACCTCTGTGAAGTATGTGGGGCACATAATATCTGCAGAAGGGATAGAGACCGATCCCAGTAAGGTCAAGTCACTGACTACTTGACCCCAGCCCCATAACTTGAAAGAACTACAACGTTTCCTGGGGTACAGTGGCTACTACCGCAGATTCATAAAAGACTATTCCAAGGTGATTTGCTCGCTCCTGAATCTTACCCAGGGTTAGCCCCCCCCACCACCACCACCAACCATAAATACAAGAAAGGGTCTGATAAAGAACCAGAGAAAGTGTACTTCTGCACAGGTGAACCTTCTGGGCCCCGCTGGACACCTGAATGTGAAGCAACCTTCCACGAAGTCATATACCAGCTCACCCACACCCACATCCTCACCTATGCTGACCCTACCAAGCCCTATGTGCTGCATACGGACGCTAGTACAGGGCCTAGGAGCTGTGCTGTAGCAAGACCATGAGGATGGTTTGACACCAGTAGCTTTTGCCAGCAGGAGCTTGATGCCATCAGAACAAAACTATCCTGTGCACAAACTGGAGTTCCTTGCCCTAAAATGGGCCATTGTTGACCAGTTTCACGAGTGCCTCTACGGGGCAAAGATATTGGTGAAGACCGACAATAACCCGTTAACCTATGTACAGACTTCAGCTAAGTTGGACGCCACTGGGCACCGGTGGTTCTATGCTTTATCAACCTATGATTATGCTGTCAAATACAGGCCAGGACTGAACCATATTGATGCTGACGCTCTGCCACGAAGGCCAGTCTTCAAGAGTGATTGGGTCAGGTTGTCTGAACCTGACATCCGAGCATTGTGCCAAAAGTTTGACAGAGATCAACAGATGTCTGCAGACACAGTGGACTGTCTAGTAGATTGCTTGGACCCTCCTGATACCTGCATACTGGCTGCCTATTGCCATTTCTCTGCTCTAGATATTAGTGCACTACCTCAACTTGACAATGACAGTATTCAGTGGGCTCAATCCCAAGATCCTATGATTCAACCCGCACTTCATGCGCTGTGTGCGGAGGAAAAATGTATCTAAGTTGCATTCTCCTGACTTGCGAACTGCCCTATTGTTTAAAGAAGGTCCCAGTTGTTATACAGAGAGACAGTGGATCGTGGTGGTCAAGTAGCAAGCAACAATTTGTCCTGCCCATGGCCTTTAAACACTTGGTACTGAGGTACCGCCACAATCACATGGGGCACCTCGGTACTGACAGGACTCTTGACCTGGTACGATCTCGATTTTACTGGCCTAAGATGGGGGCTGATGTTGAGCACCATGTAAAGACCTGTAATCATTGCCTCCAAAGAAAAGTCCTGCCTCCGAGGGCTGCCCCCTTGTCAATATCACTACCAGCGCCCCCATGGAACTGGTCTGCATAGATTTTTTGTGTTTAGAATCTGATCAACGGAATATTGGCAATGTGTTAGTGGTTACGGATCATTTCACATGGTATGCACAAGCTTTTCTAACCAAAGATCAATAATAAGCCTCTACCGTAGCCAAGGTGCTAGTGGAAACATTCTTCGTCCACTATGGTGCCCCCCCAGCAGATCCACTCTTACCAAGGCAGAGACTTTGAAAGTAGGCTAATCAAAGAAATGCTCTCTTTTTGGGGGGTGCGGAAGTCAAGAACCACCCCTTATCACCCGCAAGGGGACCCTCAACCAGAACGTTTTAACCGCACCCTTCTACTCATGCTGGGCACCCTCCACTCAAAGACAAGCATAAGTGGAGTCAGCAGATTAGCACCTTGGTACATGCGTACAACTGCACCAAAAATGATGCTACTGGGTTCTCCTCCTACCACCTCATGTTTGGGAGGGAGGCCCGCCTGCCAGTTGATGTCTGTTTTGGGGTATCTCCAGATGGGGTCCGAGCTGAAAACTACCTGCCGTATGTACAGAAACTGAAAGTTCAATTGAACCATGCATATCAACTGGCCCAGACAATGGCTGCTAAAAGAAATCTCGCCAAAAAGAGAGGTATGACAAGAAAGTAAAGGTTCAAGAGCTACGGTCCGGAGACCGTGTGTTGTTTTACACAATTTGGGACTACATGGCAAGCACAAAATTGCTGATAGGTGGCACCATCTTCCTCATGTAGTAGGTGGAAAGTTGGATGATCTACCAGTATACAAGGTACGCCCAGAGAATAACTCCAAAGCTGTCAAGACCATGCACTGTAACCACTTGCTGCCTATCAGCCAAGTTATTATTGAAGCTGAGCCAGCAGACATTGCCTCCCCTAGGCCAGTGACTCGTGCTGCTGCAAAAAAGAGACAGAGTCAACCTACCCCAGTAGTTACAGATTTAAGGTTTTCCCCCACAGCAGGCCCAGAATGGTCGTGACTGTCAGTCCACCTCTGATGAAAGTGACTATGGTAACGCTTATTATACCTCCTATGAACTGAGTTGTTTCATGGAAATCCTATGCAGAATCGTGGGGATGAAGCTGGGCCTTCTGGACTGCCTAACCCCCCCAGCTTCGTCCTTGGAGCCAATGCTCCCTGAAAGTGAGGTGCAAAGCATCACATCTGAGGTTGCGGACTCTGTGTTTTGTGGAACTGTGTGAATTAACCAAAGAAGGGGCTGATGGTCTGAGTCTCCCTGGTGACACCCCAGAACTTGAAGAACAGTAGCTGACAGCCCCATTTCAGTGCCACAAAGCCTAATTTTACCTAAACCTTCTCAAAATGAGCCAGCTGGGCCCTCGTAATGAGCAAAGTGTTGTGGAACCAGAGCCTACAGAGCAAGGAGCTGACAATGCTCCCAGTTTGGACATTCCCATCCATGCAGAGGTACCCCTCACAAATGATGAAAGCTCCAAAGTTAGTGCTGAAAGTACAGATACTGTGGCTGCTCCACCCAGAAAAACTGGCCGAGCTGTCAAACCAGTACTACGCTTTAGTTATGATTCCTCTGGGAGGCCAGTGGATTTGCCTCTCAATGTGGTTCACAAAGGGGTTTATGTCTCACCAAGCTCACTGCCCAAATTGAGCTTGACGACCAGTTCCATGTTACTTGTTTTTCCCTCTCACCATGGTGCCTCTGCCCCATCCGGCCCCAAGTTAGCTGATAGGGAAGGGCCCCCTAGGGGTTACAGTTTGTTGTTTAGCAGCCAGTTTGGTTACCTTTCTTTCCTAGATCCTGGTAGAAGATCATGAAAGGTATTGAGTTTGAATGAACTCTAATTACTGAATGGCAGGCAGAGGGTTTCCCACAGAGGATGTGCCTTCCCCTGAGGAGTCTATGTCGATGGTGCCCATGTCTCTTTTGGCATAGCTCTGGAACAATGGAGGGAAAGGTCAACCAGGTGAATGGTGCATCCACTGAGGATTTTAGGGGGAGGGCATAGCTAGATTGCCCGTGTGCAGCATTTCTTCCAGCTCTGCCCCTGGAGACATT
Source organism: Neoceratodus forsteri (assembly GCA_016271365.2). NCBI lineage: Eukaryota > Metazoa > Chordata > Ceratodontiformes > Ceratodontidae > Neoceratodus > Neoceratodus forsteri. The sequence goes on from CM057459.1 coordinate 1,384,655,370, forward strand.
TTTGACCGGGCCCTGCCTGTGTTTTATTGGGGATACCCTATAACTATTTCAGAAGGTCCGTCCTCAGTGTGGTCACAGGGAATTGTGGGGTCTGCACAGTTTGAGAGGCTCTCCCTTGAAGACCCGTCCCCGGCGAAGGAACAGCTGCCCGAGCCCTCTCCGGAGATAATTGTGGAAGTGGTAGAGGAGGAGAGTGGAGCTGCAGGGAAAGACTTTGAAGGTGAGGAGGGGTACAGACATCTGTCTGGACCCTTGTCACTGGCTGCTCACTATCCTCATGGCAGAGGGAGAGGTAGGGATCAAAAGAAATTGACAGGTGATGCCCTAAGGTCCAGGGGGCCCCCGTCTCGATCTCTGCCTGGGAGCAGCTTACCGGCTCAAGTAGATAGGCCACAATATCTGTGCGACCTAAGACTCCAGTGGCAAGGCTGGGTCCTATAGGAAAAAAGGCTGTCTTGAAAGAAGAAAAAGGGTTGATTGCAGAAAATGAGAATATCAATGAGGAGAAGCATATTGATAAAAAGTTTCAATTTACTGACTATGAGGTACAACATTCTATCCCTATGCCTTTCTGTCATCCTGTGATTGTCTCTGGGGATCGCACTTCATGTATACCTGCAAGTTCTAAGGCTCTCAGGTCCAGGATGGACTGAACCACAGTGATCCCCTAAATCTAGTCTATTACCAAGGAAGCTGTTTGGACCCAGGCCAAGCTCGCTGAACCAGTTTTCGAGATCTGCCCAAATGGAGTCAGGTTGAGAGGTGGGTGCGGTGAAGGTTGAAGGTCGAGTACCTGCAACTGGAATATCCTTATGTCGCTGAGCGATTTTGGGATATCATTGAGGAGATGCAAGAGGAATGGATTTTCAGGGAGCAGCTGGATAGGTTGAAACAGCGACCTGGAGCAGGAAGCCGTCCATCTCAGGAGATGATCCAAAAGGCTCGAGCCATGTGCCACACTGCCAGGTTGGCTATTTTCAAGCATTTCACTTAGGTTCAAGATTTCCATGTGAAGTACTACGTGGTGGCAGTGGACTTTTTTGGGGATCTCTCTACCAAGCCTGACCCAGAATTTTATTTTCCACTGGTAGATGGACCCGCTACTTAAAGACCCTTCAGTGACTCTGGAACTGTGCCAGGAAGCTGCTTTTCAGAGCAGAGTTGGGTAACTGACTGTAAATAGTTTTTGGTGGTTTGACGGTAAAGACTGGCTAATAATAATAAAGGAATAATGCACGACAGGGTGTGTGTCGTGCTGGGATAATGCCACGCCTGGGGGAATAGCTTGGCAGAAAACACCAGGAGAAAGGACTGCTGTGTGACTGAACTTCTCTGCTGGGACTAAAGTAGAAGAACTTTTGTATTTGGACCTTTAATTTAGGGTAAAAAAACTAACATACAAAACAAAAAAAAAAAGTGTGTGTTTGGGTTAACTGAACTGAATGGGTAACTGAAAAGTCATCTAGGTGTAAATATCAGGTGACTGAAAGGACTTAACTGCTGTGAGGTTTAAATTACTTGTAGAAAGATATGGTAAGTAGGTGGAGTGGCATAGCTAGAAGGAAGCTACATTTAAAGACTGCCTTAGAAAGATTCTGCTAATAGCTTGGCAGAAGACACCAGGAGAAAGGAAAGCTGTGTGACTGAACTTCTCTACTGGGACTATATGCCCTCCTTCCCTCCCCTCCACCCAAAGCTAGTTCTATTTTTATAGGCACAGGATTTGACTGACAACAGGAACTTCCTGTTTAGGGGCAGGAAGTGAGTGATCACAGAACCACCAAGGACCCACCATCCAGAAGGGCAAGAGTAGCTCTCCGCCCCTCTAGCTGCTGGAGGTCTGCCTCTGAACAAGTAAGTGGTCTACTGAGAAATATAGGATATTCTTGTCTCAGAACAGGACAATCAGAGCTTAAAGGGAACACAGGCAGAAAGTAAGAGAGAGAGAAAAAAACAGAGGAAAGAGTAAGGATTGCAAACAGTTAAGGGGCCAGAAATAAGACATGATTGGAGTGGTGCAATGCAGTGGCTGTGGAGCAGCAGTCTTCCGGGAGATGTTCTGAAGGATGCTGTGTTGTCCCATCTGCAGGCACCTCTCTAGGCTGAGGGAGGAGGTTGCTCATCTCCAGGCTGAGTTGGCCAGGATTTGTGGGACCTCCTCTCCATCCAGGGACCACCAGTGCCACTGCCGCTGCCTCAGAGGTTGCCAAGAAAGAGGAGCGGTTGGACCACAGTGGCTCAGGGAGGTGAGGGTGGTGGAACAGAGGCACATCCCCCCTGTTGTACCTCTCCACACTTCCTATGCCATTCTGGCAAAGTGTGGTTCCTCTATGGAGGCACCTACAGTGGAGACCAAAGAGGATGCTGGGAACCTCCACAAAGAAGACCCACAGGAGGGTGGCAGAGGACCCTGCAGGGGAAGGAAACAACTCCTGGTGGGGGACTCCATTGTTAGGAAGGTAGAACTGGGCAAGGAAGGGGAGAGGGAGGTAAGGTGCCTGCCTGGCGCCATGGCTTGGAGGGACAGGGAGCGAATCCTCAGGATTGCTGGAGCAACTGCACAGGGGAGGGAGCTGGATGTCATTGTCCACCTAGGGACAAATGACCTGGCTAAGAAAGGGATTAGAGAAGTGCAGGAAGAGTTTGTGGAATTGGGGAGGGGCCTTAGTCAAGTAGCACGCACGGTAACCTTCTCAGAGGTGCTACCCATCTATGGCATAGGAGAGGCTAGGGTGTTCCGCACCATGGGATTCAATCAGTGGTTGAAAAACTGGTGTGGAGCTCAGGGATTTGGCTTCATTGGGGACTGGGGGTCCACCTGGAGTGATGCAAGCCTATACTGGCATGATGGGCTGCATCTGTCCGGGAGGGGAACCAGGATCCTAGGTGATAGATTTAAATGCTTCATTGGCAAGCTTTTAAACTAGCCAAGGGGGGAGGCACTGGAAAGGAGCAGGAAAATCCTAGCCACCCCAAAACAATCACGGTAGTAAGTGTGGCAAACACCAACATGGAGGTGTCGATAGGGAGAAGGGCAGTGGTAAATGGAGAAAGTGACAAAGGCAAGAAGGACAGGGATGGGGCAAAAGGGGGTAAGACCATCAGGAAATGGAGGGTAATGAGTACCAATGCTCGTAGTCTGGGCAACAAGCCCCTGAGCTGGTGGCCTTAATGGAAGAGGGATGCCTGGATATCGAGCAGTCACAGAAACATGGTACACAGAGAACCATGACTGGATGTTAACATATCAGGGTACATAACCTACAGGAGAGACAGGCAGGGGAGAAGAGGGGAGGAGTAGCTTTCATGTAAAGGAAGGGATAAAAGCAACTGAACAAAAGAGTAAACAGGGAGGAGAGGAGGCACTGTAGGTCACCTTGGAGACTGGAAAGGGCACCACAATCCGCACAGGGGTTGTGTACAGACCCCCATGTCAGGGGGAAGGAATGGACAAGGATATGATGGAAGGCTCTCTTAGAATGGCAGAGAAAGGGGAGATACTGTTGATGGGAGACCTGAATATGCCAGATGTTAACTGGAGCACATTTGCTGCAGCCACATCCAAGAGCAGGGCCATTCTTGATGCCCTACAGGTGGCAGGCATTAGACAGCTAGTTTGGAACCCACTCGTGAGGGAGCAATCTTAGACCTCATGATTTCAAACGGGGCAGTGAGAGGATTTAGATCTAGAAGTGGGTTGCCATCTGGGGACAAGTGACCATCAAACAGTGTGGTTCACGTTAAACTCAGCTACAGAGTCAAGCCATACAAAAGTGAGGGTACTGGACTTTAGGAGGGCTGACTTTTGTAAGATGGGAGAGTGCCTTAGAAAAGCACCAACAAACAGGCTAGAAGGAGGTGTGGAGCAACAATGGGGAATTATCAAACTGCCATCACAGAGGCAACAAGCCTTTGTGTGAAGCAAATAAACAAATGTAATGAAAGAAAAGCCACTATGGTTCTCAAGAGAGGTGGCTGTGAAAGTCAGGAAGAAAAGATAGCATTCCGGAAGTATAAGGAAACACAGAAAGAGCAGGACAGAGAGCTGTACCAGTTAAGGCAGAAAGAAGCAGGAGGGAAGTCAGAATAGCAAAGGCCCAAACTGAGGAAAAGATAGCCAACTCAGTTAAGAAGGGGATAAACCTTTATAGGTACATCAGCGAAGAAAGACAAAGGAGGGATAGTTAGGCTGAATAGAATGAACGGTGGGTGGTGAGGGGACAGTGAAAATCAGGAATACTGAACGAATATTTCTGCTCAGTATTCACAAAAGAGGAGGGGAAGTGCCTAATCCAAGTAACAGAAGCACTCTTGATAGGGGTCGATCCCAGTCCTCTACAGAAGAAAGGGTTCTGCAAGAACTCCTAAAACTGAAGGTGAACAAAGCAATGGGTCCTGATGGAATTCACCCCAGAATTCTAAAAGAATTAAGGAAGGAACTAGTGAAACCACTGGCTACTCTTTTAATAAATCATGGGAGGATGGTGTGGTACCGAGACTGGAGGAAGGCGGATGTGATTCCCCTTCACAAAAGTGGGACCAAGACAGAGGCAGGAAGCTACAGACCTGTCAGTCTGACCTCTGTGGTAGGGAAAGTGATGGAGTCACTTCTGAAGGAAAGAATAGTTGAGTACCTAGAGGTCAGTGGAGCACAGGATCCAAGGCAGCATGGGTTCACAGTGGGAAGGTCATGTCAGATGAATCTAATAGATTTCTTTGACTGGGTGACCAAAGTAGTAGACCAGGGAGGGGCTGTGGACATGGCCTACCTAGACTTTAGCAAGGCATTTGACACAGTCCCACACAAAAGATTATTAGTCAAATTAACCAGCCTGGGAGTGGGTCCCAGGGTGGTAGCCTGGGTAAAACATTGGCTGGACAACAGGACACAGAAGGTAATTGTAAATGGAGTCCACTCTGAAGAAAGGGCGGTTACTAGTGGATACCGCAGGGTTCAGTATTGGGTCCAGTCCTTTTTAATGTCTTCATCAGTGACATTGCAGAGGGACTGGAAGGAAAAGTATGCCTTTGCAGATGACACAAAGATCTGCAACAGGGTTGATACACAAGGAGGCGTGGAAAGGATGAAAAGGGACTTGGCAAGGTTGGAGGAACGGTCAGACGTATGGCAGCTAGGATTCAATGCAAAAAGTGCAAAATAATGCACCTGGGAAACAAGAACCCAGGGGAAGAATACACAATGGGTGGGAGGTAGTAACAACAACAAAACAGGAAAGGGACCTGGGGGTAATCATATCAGATGACCTTAAGGTTCGCAAGCAATGTGAGAAGGCAGTAGGGAGGGCCGGGGGTATACTGGGATGTATAGGGAGAGGCATCAGCAGCAGAAAACAGGAAGTTGTTATCCCTCTGTACAGACAGTTGGTGAGACCCCATCTGGAATACTGTGTCCAGTTCTGGAGACCCCATCTCCGCAAGGACATAGACAGGACAGAGGCAGTCCAGAGGAGGGCAACTAAAATGGTGCAGGGTCTGCAAGAGAAGCCGTATGAGGAGAGACTAAAGGAGCTTAATATGTATACCCTTGAGGAAAGAAGGGAGAGGGGGGACATGATAGAAACTTTCAAGTACCTCAAGGGAATCAACAAAGTCCAAGAGGGTAGCATCTTTCAGAAAAAGAGACTTGCAAGAACAAGGGACACAATTTAAAGATAGAAGGAGGCGGTTCAGGGCAATGTGAGGAAGTATTATTTCACAGAGAGGGTAGTGGATGCATGGAACAGCCTTCCTGAGGAAGTTGTGGGTCTAAAACTGTGGGAGAATTCAAGAATGCATGGGACAGACATAAGGCAATTCTTGTGGGGGGCAGGAAGATATAGGCTGTTGGTTAACTAGGATCTGCGGCTCTATCCTGTAGGTAGGGAAATGGGCAGACTAGATGGGCCTAGCAGTCCTTATCTGTCAAAGTCTATGTCTCTATGTTTCTATGAGTGGGCACGAGGCCGCAGGCCGAGTGCGTCCAATGCCCCAGGTGTGGCGTTATCCCAAACGACACACACCCTGGAGTGCATTATTCCTATTATACAATGGCTCGTTGTTATACAGAATAAAAAAAATAATTTTAAAGATGTTTCTGTGTGGAAAAATATTTTTGTTTTTTAAGAGAAGATGAAACAATCAATCAAAGGCTCAGTAAAACAATCAATCAAATGCTCACCTACATGGGTTCACAGTGCTGAGACTAGACCTGTGGCGACGTGCTGGGATAACGCCATGGGTCCAGCCCCAAACTGACCAATCACAGTCCAAGATTCTTTCTTGCTATTGTATAATACTGGTTTGAGCTTAGATTCTAAAAGTTTCATCTTTATAAATCATTTTGCGTCTGCTTCGGCATGTTTGGTGTATGTATGTGTGTGTGTGAGTGTGTGGTTTGCATGAAGAAATGGTTATTCTAGCAACAGTTTATTTATTTATTTAGATTTTGGTGACCAAGTAAACCCACTGAGAGCAAAGGTCCCTTTTTCAGGGGCGACCCGGGATTAGGTACATAACAGCACTTTTACATACAGTAGACAGAAGTTACATACAGTAGGTGCAATACAGCAATTTTACATACAGTAAACAGAAGTACAAGGTTAGAGTATCGACTGGAGAGACAGTGATTACAGGTAGAGAATCCAGTGCATGCAGTTCTAACATTACAGAGTTTATAGGGGTCACAATTCGACATATTCATCAACAGGGCATGAGAGGTCATAATTTGCCTAGTAGGGAAAAAGGTCTAGCAAGTGCAGCCACACAGGCTAAGTTCCAGCAGGTATGCTTTAAGGCCAGCCTTGAATCCTTGGAGAGAAGGCCTATCAACCAGAGTAGCTGGGAGTATATTCCATAAGTGCGGGGCAGCATATGAGAAGGAGCGCTTACCCGGGTTGGTACGTACGTGGGGGATGACTAGGGGCCGGCTGGCCGAGGACCTCATACCTCTGCATTGTACTCTGGGGTTAAGCAGTCCATGTAGGTGAGGAGGAGGGCTAACGGTGGTGAATTTATGAGTCAGGCAGAAGGTGGAGTAGGCCAGTTTATGGCGTATGGTGGGCCAGTGGAGGTCTGCAAGGACCTCACAGTGGTGTCTCCTTGGGGGGGGGAGTTAGTGGCAAAGCATGCCACTCTATGGTAGAGCACCATGAGTTTTCTGAGTTCCCCTTCTCATAGGAACTGTAGCAGGGGGGCCCTGTAAAGGAGGTTGGGGAGAAGGGTGCAGTTGGAGATAGCACGCCGTGCCTCGTCAGTAAGGGAGTTTCCCAACCGATAGAGGAGTCCAAGTCTCTGGTGGGATGGACTTGGTTAATGAGTTGATGTGGGGTTTGTAGGACAGTTCCTGGTCAAGGAGTATCCCAAGGTATTTGATCCTGTCCAGGACCTCGACCCATTTCCCCAGTTTGAGCTGGAGAAGGTCACTCCTATCTGATCCAAGGCGCCTGGGTCCAAACAGGACAGCCTTTGTTTTCTCCTCGTTCAATACTACAGAGTTGGTGGAGAACCAGGCTTCTACTGTTGTGAGACTGTGTTGCAGTTTAGCAGTGATGATACTGGGTAATGGGTCACTGGAGTAGACAATGGTGTCATCTGCATAGAGGATGAGATTGCTCGGCCAGCAAGCCCTCTCTATGTCATTGACAAAGAGAGTGAAGAGCAGGGGGCCCAGGATTGAGCCCTGGGGTACCCCCGAGACAACTGCTCTGGCACTGGACTGCATTCCCCTCCAGTGGACTAATTGGCTTCAGTTTAGCAGATAGCTCTCAAACTAGGAGAGGGAGAGTGAGAGCCTGTCAAGTCCAAGGAGGCAAAGTTTGATGAGCAGAAAGCTATGGTTGATTAAGTCAAAGCCTTGGATAGGTCGATAAATAGTGCGCCAGTCTGGGAGCCTTGGTCCATGGCATCAAGGACATCAGATGTGAGCCAGATAAGGGCCGTGTCTGTGCTGTGGCCTTTCCTGAAGCCGTGTTGTATGTCAGCTAGGAGAGAGTGAAGCTCTAGGTAGTCATGCAGCTGGTTATGGACCGGTCTCTCCTGTACTTTCCCAAGGGGGCAGAGGATGGAAATGGGCCTGAAGTTTACTCAAGACTGTTCCTTCAAGAAATGATCTATTAATGAGCCAGGTGATGGGGAGGGCAATAGCAGGAGCAGCAGCCCTCAGCAGCCTTGGTTCAAGCAGATCATGTCCCGGAGAGGAATCAGGATCAATCCTGAGCAGGAGCAGTACTTCAGGAGACTTAATAAGTTTAAGGTGAAACTGGGGCCGTGCATTCTCCCATGAGAGGTCACTGGAGAGGGGGAACGCCAGGTGGGATAGGGGGACAGGATCCACCTGGGTTGGAAAAGGAGACATTGAATGCCTCCGCTACTGTGGAGGGGTCGTTAGTCAGGGTGTTTTCAATGAGCATAGCTCCATCCTGTGCAGAGAAGGCACCCTTAAGTAACAAGTTAATTTGACCCCAGAATTTCTTGGGGTCCCGGAGGTGATTAGTCTGGAGATCGCGTAGGTATTTAGTTTTTGCAAGTTTTTTCTATTTCGTGTGGGAGTATTTGAGGTTTGAGCCAGGTCTCCATCACTGCTAGTACATTAGGTTTGTACAATGCTGTCCAGGCTTCAAGGTCATGGACTTTGTGCATTAGGCTGCCAATGTTCATGTGGACCAGCCGGAGGCCCCTGGCCGCAGCCCAGAGTGGGTTGGCAGGGTCACTGAGAGCAAGGTTGGGGGAGTGGGGGCTGGGGTTAGGCTCGACAGCTCCCCCTAGAGCAAGCTTGAGCCTGGCAAGGTACTTAATAATTTTGGTGGGAGAGAAGGAGTATCTCCGTCTGTCCCCCAGGTGGATGCCATAAAAGAGGTTGTAGCAGTTTCCATTTCGGGTTACCCCACACATAGAAAGAAGCAGTGAGTTTGGCTCCTCCATCAGAGACTCAGGGGGGCAGTGGAGCTGAGCAGAGTGCCCACCCTGATCCGGGGAACTGGGGGCCCAGGAAGAGAGCATGTCAGCTCCCAGGATAAGGGCTATGTAGGCGAGGGCTACCATAGGTCCGATGCCCCGCATGATTGCTCAAGATATGACTGGGAAGCGAGTCTGCAGCTCCAGGGGTAGGAAGCTTGAGCTAGGGATGGCAGGGTGGCTACTGTTTCCCAGAGGGATGAAGAAGTTTTGGGGGAGGGGGAAGCAGTGGAGGGGTAGGTCCGGTGATTAGCAGCAAGCAGTAACAACAGGGTTAGCACTGGGCAAGTGCCCTGACTTAGCAGCAGGCAAAAACAACAGGTGAGGGTTACCAGCAGAGACAGCCTTGTTCAGAATCCCTTCCCTTTGACAGGGAAAGAAAACAAATCAGTTACATATGCTAGGTAATCAGACTGGCAGAAAAACACTAACAGAAAAGTAGCTTAAGGCAGGCAGGCAGCGTGTCGGGAGATTTGCAGTATCAATCAGCTAACATCAAGTTTGATAGACACAGCTCTAAATCTATGGAAGACAATAGGTCAGCAGAAGCCTTAGTGGGGAGAAAAATGAATTCATTCAGCAGGCAGTGAGTCATATACAATTTAAACTAGTAAACAGCATGGGAAGGCAGAGGTAGGCATTAGGTGTCCAAGGTGCAGTTTGTCAGATTTTGGGTCTAGTGGGCAGCATCCACACTAGCCAACGGGGGTAGGTGGGTCAGAGATGGGTCCTCCAAAGGAAGGAGTGGGACAATGGTCCATTTAAGGGGAGGAGGGAACAGGATGGGGGATGGGCAGAAAAGTCTTGCGGTCGTCTCGGAGGTCGTGGCAGGGGGAGGGGACCCACGGCAAAAGGAACCCCCTCTCAAACTCCTGTGGTGTTCAGCAGAGTGAGTGTGGCCAGTGTGGCTTGGAGCTGTCTTTTAAATCCTGCCACCAGAGCATCACTAAGCTGCAGGACCACTGGGCGCGCAGTGTTTTCTTTGGAATAGTTTGCGCTTTCAGAGAGAATTTGGTGAGCGGTGCTCCGGTTGTCGTAGCCAGGTAAGTCTGTAAGGCAGGGCACAAACAGGTGATGCAGTTCTGTCCCCCTCGTCCGACTAGGCGATGATGTCCAGGATTTGAGGAAATGCTTCAGGATTGCAGTATCCGAGGCTGCCGAGTTTATACTTTGGGGGTATCTTTATGAGTCTCTACTTAAATTTCATGTACATGAATGCTTGATTATAGTATTCAGAAATGTGTTAAAATTTGCTGTGCAGTTCTTTCATCATTTTGTAGTTAAAACTATAGAATCGCCTGGCACAGGTAAGGTGGGGTGTATTTAATTTTTCAGTTTAGTTAGTGTAGGGAAGGGTTTCCCTTGGGGTCCACATTGGCAGGCGCACCTGCTGGTAGTCTGGGGAGTGCGCATACCTGGATGGCTGGTGGGGGTGTTTGTGTGGCCTTTTGCCATCATTCCTCAGGGGGAAATGATTCCCTGGATGGGGGAAGAGTGTAAGCCCCCTCTAATTTAGAGGGGCTTAATACTTGCCTTAGGGCCCTCTCCCTCTCTTCCAGGGTACAAGTTTGGAGGTGCCTTGGAGGAGTGCATTTCTGCAGGTCGCCATGTGGTGGCAGCGGAAAGAAGGGACTTTGGGAGGATATATAAGCAGGGGTAACCCCCCCACCCAAATTGGGGTTTACTCTGTCTTCCTGGGCTCCGTAATGCCCACTGTCAGGATGGTGTCTTATTTGCAGTTGTTCTGTCTGGCTGCATGAGAGTGCTCTAGCGAGTCTGTGCACCTGACTCTTTAAGAGAGCACCTCTGCTGTATTAGAAATTAGTCTGGACTGGGCCCAAGTAATTTAAGGCTCATGACCAGCCAGCCAGTCTGTTGTTCTGCTCCATTCTGCAGTCACTACTTGTGCAGAGGGAGCTCTGTTAGGAAAAGTGATTATTTACTGTTTGTCTGTTATAATAATAATGATTGAGAAATCTGTCTAACCTGCTTTCATTTGCAGCTTGAGTCTTTGAATAGGAACCACCATTTTGGTACTGGACTTCCAGTGTTGTGTAACCCCTAGGTGGTGCATTCCTAAGGGATACTACCCCTGCCTGCGTGACCAAGTGCAGGTTGAGGGGCCTGGGTACTGAAAATGGGTGCCTCCACCCAGAGGACAGAGTTAGTGGCAGTGTAGCTGACCTGGGTACAGTCCTCCGGGACACTGTTGACCCCTTTTTTCCCTCTAGTGGCCTAACTGGTTCACAGGATACACAATTGCAATCAACACCTGATAGCAGTTTTAACCCCACACTTGTTGCGCTTACCACCAGTGCTGGTTCAGCTGGTTTGGTCCTGGAGACCCCCTGTAAAATAAGATTTAGCAAAACAACCAACAGCATTTCAATGCTGTTCATACAGAGGTACACCACAACCAGTTTAAATGCAAAAAGATTTAGATCTGATTTATTCAAGGGGTAGCAACAAGGAAGGGGGACAAATCTAGCGGCTGATTCAAGATCTGAATAGGTCAGGTTATAAGGCATGCACTCAAATGTCCCTGTAACACAGTCACACACACACTCTGGGTACCCAATTGGAACTACGGCTAGCCAGAAGTGTTGCCCAGGGTAGGGCAGTGTTGCAACTGGTTGGGTCCCTGTGATGGAAAGAATACATGCATGCACTTTAACCCACAATTTGTAATCTGGAACCAGATGGCTCAGTCCCAAATGACTAGCAACAACAATTACAGACACTGATTTGAGTTTTGTTGCAAGGAGCTACCCTGGTGTTTATTCATGCTACCCAGTACAGGATGCAGGATGGATGAAATGGAGACCTCTGGATGAAAAGCTAGATGGCCAGAAGAAGCAGGGCCCACACCAAGCACCATGGTGTCGATCCTGTTTGTTGGTGTTGAGTAGGGAGCCAAATCCCCAGGCAGTCTCTTGTCGGTTGGTTCTCTGCGGCATGAGCGGTTGTCTGGGCAGAGTTGGCAAGGCCCAGACCGGGTGAACAGTTTGGAGAAAGTCCGGTAAGTGCTGGATACAGCTTCCAGCAAGCGTGACACATTCAAGCAGTGGGGAACCAAATTACGACCCACTATCAGCATTCAGCACACTTATAGCAAAAGCTAGGTAAATACCACAATTTGGATGACAGTCCAGTTGTAATTCACAGTGTCTCTGCTCAAACCGTACTCTCTGCGGCAGTCTCAAGTCCTGCTGATCGCACCGAGTCAAATCTTCAGTCCACTTCAGGAAAATTCACTTCATCACAGATCAAGTTCCAATTGCAAAAGCTGCAATTTCGGATGAAGTCTGATCTCAAGATCAAGGTCTCTTCACTTACGAAGATAGTAGCAGGCAGGCCAAACACAGCCTTCCCTCTGATTTCCCCTATGCAAAATGGAGGAGCAGCTTCTCGAATCTCTCGAGCTGTTCACTCTTTCAACTCTAACTCCAGACTGACTCCTTGCTGCAGGCAGCACCGGGACTTCCTAGAGATCCAAAAGGTTTGGTTGGTTGATCCATCTGTCTGTCACACCTAGAGCTCCCCTCCAGGTCCAATTAGGCACCAAAGTATAAAAACTACAATTCCTACAGAAATTCACTCCCGCAAGACCTCTGGGGACAGACTCCATTTTAGGGTCCCCAAAGGTACTGATTGGTCCCAGTTGGCAGTCCAGAACTAAGATGGTGGTGATTAACAGAAATGTCCATGCTGCAATTGAAGGCAAGTTAGACAAACTACAATATCTTTCCTATTAACACAGATAATCAGCAAACAGTTACAGATCATTGTAGGGCTCCCTCTGCATAATTAGCAATGGCAGAATGGAGCAATCATACTGCAGCCCAGGAGGGATTCGAGCCTGAAACTGCTCGCCCTACCCAGATTAATCATACTCTACGAAATAGGCAGCTTTTAAAGAGACAGGCATGTAGGCTAACAGGGTACTCATATGCAAACACTTTTAAATTGCTAGGACACAGAACACCAGCCTGGCAGGGGGCATTTAGGCAAGCCCAAGGAAGACTTTTGGGAACCCCCACTTGTAGGGGGTTTGCAGTTGGACCAATCAATCCTCTGCTGACTTAATATGGAGGCTGTCCCCAGGGGTCTTGTGGGAAGGAATTCTGTAGTTTTTGTAGTTTTAAGTGTTGGTGCCTAAACTGGCCTGGAGGGGGAGCCCATACTGTGACTGACAGTTCTCTCAGCCAACCAAATATTTTAGATCACAAGGGAAATCCTCAGAACTGCTGAAGCAGTGTCTCAGTTAGTGTTGGAGGTTGAAGAGTGAACAACTCGAGCTGTCGAGCAGCTCCCTGAAGGGGCGTAGGGAATCGGTGGGAATGCTCTGCTGGCCTGCCTGCCATGTTCTCCAGCTACTGAACTGCCTGTAGCAGAAATTGGATTGTGTTCCAATTTTCCAAGTTTGGAATCTGTAGCAGAGGAAAGAATTAGTTTGTTGTTATCAGGGATTTGGACTGAAGACTTGCTCCAGAAGCGATCAGCCTGCCTGATGTTGGAAGAGAGCCTCAGATTGAAAGATTTGCGCAGTAAAGCTGTAATTTGCAAACGGCCTTTATCCAAACTGTGGCTTAGAGAACTAAGTGTTGCAGATGTGCTGAGTGTGTTTTGTGGGTCGCGATTTGGTTCCCCACGGCAAGTTCTATTAGGCCAGCTGGAGGCTTTTCCAGCACCCAGTCATGGACATTTTATAAACTGTTTCTCCTGCCTGGGCCTTGCCACCTCGGCCTAGGCCGCTACTCCCGATTCAGAGACCTTTTCAGCAAAACACCTGCTTGGGGTTTCGGTCCCCTGCTCAACACCACTGAACAGGTAGCGACCACCAGGAGGTGAGTCTTGTGGGCCCTGATTCCTCTGGCAACCCAGCACAACACCATGAGTTCTTTATCTCACCTGTCCTGCATCCTGGTCTGGGTAGCATGAGTACTAATCAGGGTAGCTCCCTGCAACAACAACTGCAATCACTGTGTATCATATGATTTTCTTGTTCTGGGTTTATTGCAAAGGACTGAGCCATGCGGCTCAGGATTACAAATATTTGAGTTGTGTGCGTGATAACTATTTTCCTTCCTAAGGGCCCCAACGACAGCTGCAACACCAGCCTACCCTGGCCAATGCTTCAGGCTAGCCTGTTTAACACACTGGGTACCTGGGGTTGTGGGACTGTTAAAAAGGGACTTACAGTGCATGCTGAACCAGCCTGAATTTAATCCAAAGTGCCAATCATTTGCTAGATTCACGCCCCACTCTTGTTCACTCCCCCTGAAAAAATCAGATTGTTGGTTTTCACAGTTAACCTGGCTAGTGTGCATATTATTATTTGGGTCATATTGGTAATATTGTATTGCTGATCTTATTTTCCAGGGGGTCTCCAGGGCAGTTGCAAGGGATCCAGCCCTGGTGGTACGTGCAAGGGTTGTGAGCATATGATTACTGTTGTTCAGTGAAAGTGAATGTTCAATTGTGTTACTGTTTGGGCCACTGGAAGGGTTGGTGGGTGGTGATAGCATCCTAGAGGGTTATACCAAAGCAGTTAAGCTACCTCAATACCATTCCTCCAGGTGGAGGCACCCGTTCACTGAACTTAGGCCCCTCAACCTGTGTGTAGCCACACAGGCAGGGGGAGTAGCCCATAGGATAGTGCCACCTAGGGGTTACATCTTGGAGGCACCACTGGGATTAGCACCATCTATTGGCCAAGGAGAAAATTTACAACTAGAAATGTAATGGGTACCACTGAAGAAATGGTTGTGCATCAGTTGGTTGGATGATGTACAGGGCATGAAAATGACCCCCAAAATGCCTTGTTAATACTAGATATACCCCTAGGCACTAGTAAAGACACTATAGAGGGGGGCAGTTTCAAAAATTTAATGTGTGGAAAAGCTGTAGTGGTAAGCCAACATGCAGACTTGACTGCCCAAATCCTAATGGCTTTAGTGGAGTGTAGCAACCCCGTGGACAGCACTAAGGTGCCCAAAACTATTGCTGTTGATTGGTCCCCAGCCGCCTGGAGGGCAGTAACTGAAGATAGTGAGGATCCCTCAGAAAACTAGCTCCCACCCTTATGTGAGACCTTTGAGGAGAAGTTTGCTAAGTTGTTACTGGATGAGGGCAAAACCCTCAAAGACTTTAAAAAGTTATTCACGATGCCTGGGGTGTGCCTTCCACAATACCTACACCAGTTCCGATACCTGCTCCTACCCCAGCTCCAGTGTCAACACTACCACGCCTGTGCCCACAGTCAGTCACGACTCTTTCCACAGGCTGTGAATGTTTTCAGGCACTCTCCCCACACACCAGGGGGAGGATTATCTAGAGACTTGGATGGACTATGCATCCCCCCTGGTTCAAGAGTGGCAGTGTGTGAAGCAGAAAAATGAAAAAGGATCATGGAAAGTTTAAGGGGTCCTGCATTGGAAGCAATTAGGTTTTTGAGGTCCACAAATCCCGACGCTTCAGCTCAAAAATATCTGTCTGCTCTAGAAGGTGTTTTTGGGGAATCAAGGGAAGCTTTAATGTGGAAATTCAAAGGCACCAAACAGTGGAAAGGGGAATATCTATCTGTGTATGTGTCTCAGTTAAAGAGGGTCTTAGAGAGAGCCTACAGAAAAGGTGGGGTGTCAGCCAGCGATTTAGATTGTGTGAGATTAGACCGTATACTACAACATGCCAAATACTCTAAATTGCTAATTCTCCAGCTAAAGCTCCAAGACAGGAAGGATAAACCCCCTGCTTATTAACATACTAACATACTAACATACTAAAATGCCAGCAGAATAGGTCTAACGGTCTTTCGTGTCTGCTCGTTTGGTCAGCCCCCACCCTGGGTGCTGACCTTGCTGCCCCCCTCGCCTTCTCTGGCTTCTCCCTTCCCAGTTCTGGATATTCTTGCTGCATTGGATTTTGCTTCCAGAACCCTTCCCCTGTACCTGTCCCACCCCCTCTTGAACCCCTCCACTGTCTCTGCCTCCACCAGCCCCCTAGGCAGCGCATTCCATGGCTCCACCACCCTCTCAGTGAAGTAGCACCTCCTCCTTTCTCCCCTGAATCTTCCCCCCTCCAGCTTCCACCCATGCCCTCTAGTGGCCCCTTCCTCCTTCCTTTGAAGCACCCTGACTGTTCCTCCCCTATTTACCCTTTTCATGTACCTGAAGACCTCTATCATGTCCCCTCGGTCCCTTCTCTCTTCCAATGTGTACATATTATTGCGACCTCCTAAAAGAACTCAGGAGGCTGAAGGTGAGGAAGGAGACTGGAATCTTTGTGCAGGTACTGCTAGAGTAGCCTCGGCACTGGAAAGCCCTTCTGAACCAGAGACTGCTAAGGATACCCTACCATGGGTCAAGATGCTGAGAGAAGCCAGAGAAATGAAAGCTGGTGCACCTACCAAGGCCCCTTCCATGGATATTGGTCATGACCCCCCTCACAGCGTGTCTACTATGGGAGTGAGGGTGCACACTCAGGCGCCCCCTGCCGATGGCAGATCAAAGACAGAAATAAGTGAATTTACTCCTACGTTAAGAGAATTTCTGAGATGTATTGCACCACCCTTAACACCGCAGAAAGAGAGGGAGGTCAAACCCAGACTTTCTGTTGTCAGTGCTCCAGTTCCAGCACCAAATATGTACTCCTTCCAACCCCCTTGCTGTTAATGGAGACAAGCTCCTAATGCAATGTTTCAGCCAAGGCAGACCAATGAAAGTATAGTTTGTCACAATTGTGGAAAGGATGGGCATATGAAAAAGGAATGCTGGTCTCAAAGAGACCTAGAGAAAGTGGTCAACAGATTATAAGGGGAGCTCTGAAAATCCAAGCAATTTCAAAGGGATGCAGAAAATGATCACAACGCATGTTCAGGGAATCCCAAATCCAATTTCTTTGTGGCTAGGTCGTCTGTCCAAGTTCCTGCTAATATTATTCCGGATTGCTCCAAAATGGCAGGCCCATTCATGGAAACCCCAGTAACAGTAAATGGTATCTCTACTCGAGTTCTGCTAGACAGTGACTCTCAGGTCACCTTTATATTTAAAGATTGGTACAGTCAGCACTTATTTGACCTTCCACTCCTACCCCTTGAAGGACTGCATGTGTAGGGGTTGAGTGAAAAATCTTATTCTTACCAGGGGTAGGTATGAATTTGGTTATCTTTCCCTACTGCTATTGCTGGTGTGGATGAACAAGTGGAAATCCTGGACCTGGTGTGCTCACCAAATGGACTGTATGATGGTGTACCTTTGTTGATTGGCACAAATGCTCATATGTTTGGCCAGCTTGCCCAGCTCTGTCATGAGAAACAAGCCAAGCAGACCGGGAAGGCCCTACGCATTCCAGCCTTGGAGCAGTGAGCCTATGATTTACAGATGCAAAACACAGAGATGGAAAAAGATGAACCTGTGGGAGTAGTTTGGAAAAAAGATCCCAGCTCGCTGGGTCTACCCCCAAATGCTCAGTGTACCATCCATGGTGAAGTGCACATAAAAACAGATGTCAAAAACAAAATCCTTATGATGGATGCCCCAGAAGAGGGGAAATTGCTTGAGGGACTATTGGTCAAGCCTAGCATTCTACCTACCAGGGCTCATGCCTATGCTCGGCAGGAAGTGGTGCAAGTTCAGAACATGTCAGATAGGGAAGTTCAGGTGAATTGAGGATACATCCTAGCCACTGTATATTGTGTGGATACTGCTGAGCTACCCAGCAGGAAGTGCTCTGGAGAGCGTGATGAGGTGGCCCCTGACCGGTTTGACTTTGGGGAGTCCCACCTTCCCACAGAGTGGAAAGCTAGGATCAGCCAGAAGTTAGCCCAGAGAAGTCAAGTATTCTTCTTGAAAGAGTGGGTCATAGACTGTGTCTCAGAGGCCAAACACTACATCTGACTTCATGATGAAGGACCATTCAGAGAGATGTCCTGTCGCCTTGCACCCGCTGATATTGATGATTTTCAACTTCACCTGCAGGAAATGCTGGCTGCAGGAATCATCCAAGAGTCTCGTAGCCCATATGCCTCCCTGTTTGTGGTAGCCCAAGAGAAGACTGGCTCAGTGAGGATGTGTGTGGACCACAGGACGTTAAATCGGAGAACTGTTCCTGACCAATACATCATGTTCTGTATCCAAGATTCCCTTGACTGCCTCAACAGAAGCCAGTGGTTCTCAATACTTGACCTACAGAGCGGGGATTATCAAATCCTGATGGCCCTGGAAGACAGAAAGAAAACAGCCTTCATTTGCCCCCTGGGATTCTATGAGTTTCTACACATGTCTCAAGGTATTTTGTGAGCATCTGCCACTTTCCAGCAGTTGATGGAGCGAGCTGTGGGAGACATGAACTTACTAGAATACCTTGTATATCTTGATGACGTCATTGTGTTTGACCAGACCCTTGAAGAACATGAAGCTCACCTGTTAAAGGTTCTTTATCGATTAGAGGACTTTGGACAAAAGTTATCAATAGACAAGTGTCAATTCTTCCAAAAATCTGTGAAATATGTTGGTCACATAGTGTCAGTTGAGGGGATTCTGACAGACCCAAGCAAAGTGAAGTCTTTGATCACCTAGCCTTAGCCTAACAACCTTAAGGAACTGCAAAGATTCTTGGGGTTCTGCAGGTAATACCGCTAGCTCATAAAAGATTATACCAAAGTCAGCCAGCCTCTGCTCAACTTAACTCAAGGCTATCCTCCCACAAACAAACAAGAAGTATAAAAAAAGTGCAGTTAAAGAGGAAGAAGATGTTTACTTTTGGATACATGAACCTTTTGGAGTCAGGTGGACTCCCAATTGTGACGCGGCCTTCTATGATATCATTCACCAACTTACCCATGCCCTGGTACTTGTATATGGCGACCCAACCAGACCCTGTGTGCTGCACACTGATGCTAGCTGCTTGAGGGGACTTGGTACTGTTCTGGATCAAGAGTATGAGGAAGGTTTACACCTAGTGGCATTTGCCAATTGGAGCCTGACCCCATCCGAAAGAATTATCTGGTACACAAGCTTGAATTTCCTGCATTAAAGTGGGCTGTGGTGGACCAATTCCATGAATTTATCTATGGTGCCAAGATCTGGTCAAAACTGACAATAATCCACTCACTTATGTCCAGACCTCAGCTAAATTGGATGCCACAGGGCATCGCTGGCTATCTGCTCTTTCCATTTATGATTATTCAGTGGAGTATTGACCAGGCTTGAACCACACTGATGCTGACACCCTTTTCAGGAGATCTAACTCTAATATAAATTGGGTGAGAATGTCCGAACAGTCTGTCAAAAATTCAACAAAGATGAGCATCCTTCTCCTGAAACAGTTGATTGCCTAATAGACTGCATAGGTCCTCCTGACACTTTTGTTCCTATGGCCTACTGCCATCTTGCAGCCTTAGACCTCAGCGCATTGCCTCAACTTACTCCTGACAA
The DNA here is from genome assembly GCA_016271365.2 of Neoceratodus forsteri. Classification (NCBI taxonomy): domain Eukaryota; kingdom Metazoa; phylum Chordata; order Ceratodontiformes; family Ceratodontidae; genus Neoceratodus; species Neoceratodus forsteri. The sequence continues at coordinate 1,384,674,758 of CM057459.1, forward strand.
CATACATTGGACGCAGGCTCAAGACCCCATGATTAAGCCCGTGCTCGATGCTATACATGCTGGGAAAGATGTGTCCAAGCTTCGTTCCTCAGATCCACAAACTGCTCTGCTGTTTAGAGAGGGGCCCAGACAAAAATTATGTAACCCACTACTTTACAGAGAGACAACCAACCGACAGGGTCAAACTGACAAACATCAATTAGTGTTGCCCTCATTTTTCAAACGTGTAGTTCTACAGGCCCTCCAAGACCAGATGGGACACTTAGGTTGTGACCAAACTACAGACTTGACCTGTGCTCTATTCTATTGACCAAAAATGAGGGCTGACATTGAGACTCATATCAGGACTTGCAGCCGTTGTCTTCAGAGAAAAGCTTCATCTCAGAGGGCTGCCCCATTAGTCAACATTTCTACAAGCAAACTTATGGAGCTGGTGTGTATTGATTTCTTGTGCCTTGAATCAGATGAAAAGAATATTGGCAATGTGCTAGTGGTGACTGATCATTTCACACGTTATGCCCAAGCTTACCCTACTAAAGATCAGAAAGCATCCACAGTGGCCAAGGTCTTAATTGAGAAGTTCTTTGTCCATTATGGTGCCCCTCAGAGAATTCACTCCGATCAGGGGAGAGACTTTGAAAGCCATCTGATAAAGGAAATGCTCTTACTCTGGGGAGTAAGAAAATCCAGTACTACCCCCTGTCACCCCAGCTGGATCCACAGCCTGAAAGGTTTGACCAAACATTACTAGACCTGCTGGGCACACTTCATCCCCGGGACAAGTCCAAATGGAGCTAACAGACAAACACCTTGGTGGAAGCACATAACTGCACTAAAAGTGATGCCACTGGGTAATCTCCCTACCACCTAATGTTTGGCAGAGAAGTCCAGTTGCCAATAGACATCTGCATCAGAGTGTCCCCTGATGGAGTCAGAGCTGAAAATCACCTTCAAGTATGTTCAAAAGTTAATGTCCCAGTTAAACGATGCCTACCAACTAGCACATAGCATGGCAGCAAAGAGGAACTTGGCCAATAAAGAAAGGCATGACAAGTGTGTCAAGGCCCAAGAACTGCAACCTGAAGATAGAGTTCTGTTAGAAAATTTGGGACTGCATGGGAAGCATAAAATTGATAGGTGGCATCACATCCCCTATATTGTTGTCAGCAAGCTGGAGGATCGGCCAGTCTATAAAGTGCATCCAGAAAACGATCCATGAGCTATCAAGACAATGCACAGGAATCATTTGCTGCCCATTAGCCAAATAATCATCAATTCTGCACCCCAAGATACTGCCCCTTCCAGGCCTGTAACTAGAGCTGCAGGTAAAAAGAAACAGTTAACCACCTTCTCCAGCTGTCAAGAATGCAAGGCCTTCCCCCAGGTAGGCCCAAAATAACATTGATTGCCAGTCTGAATCTGAGGACAGTGAGTCTGAAGCACCCTCTTACCAGTCTTATGAACTGAGTCCGTTGTTCTAAGGTAACCTTATGTACAGTTTTGAAGATGAAGCTGAACCTTCAGGACTGCCTAACCTTCAGCCTTCTCCACAGACCCCATGCCTCCCGAAAGTGAGGTGCAAAATATGACTTCTGATGTAGCTGACTCTTTGTATCTGGTAGAACTAGCTGAACTCTCTGAAGGAGAACCAGAGACAGAAAGCACCACTGGTGACATACCAGTAAGTACATAAATGATTGAAAGCAATGAAACTGACAATGCTGTGGGAAGTGATGGTGATGAAGGTAACTTCCATGGAATTTCCGTTAGATGACAAACCTGGAATTGCTTGAAGACCCATCAATGAAAGTAATGTTGTTGAACCAGAGTTAACAGAACAAGAAGCTAAAAGTGCTTCCAATACAAAACAGATAACTAATACAGAGGTACCCCTTCCTTCAGAAGTTGACAAAGAAGTAAATGTTGAAAGAACTGAACTTGTGTCTGCCCCTTCCAAAAAGTCTGGAAGAGCTGCAAATGCAGTGATTCAACTCAGTTATGACTCCCCAGTAAGGCCTGTGGATCTCCCATTACATGTAGTCCACAAAGGGGTGTACATTTCACAAACTGGGTTTTTCTGACACATCTAAGATAATAGTGAAACCCTCCAATCAGTATACTGACACCCTTGCCCCATGTAGCCCTAGTGTAGTTGATAGGAATAAGGTCCCAAGCCATGTGGGTTAGTGTACAGGAAGTAGTATAAACAAGAAGTCTAAGGTAATGTGTTGGACTGCTTGAATCTGCTAACATGTTTATGGAAATGTATGCATATACAGTATGTTACTGTGGGAATGCCACTGTGAAACATGCATGTATTCTCATATAATGTTTGCATGTAGAATCTTATAGTACATGTCGACTTGACTCGGATGCCAAGTCTTTCCAGGCAGGGAAGAGTTTAACCCTCCTACAAACTGGGGTTTGCTACAATGTCTTCCTGGGCTCCATAATGCCCACTGTCAGGATGGTGTCCTGTTTGTAGTAGTTCTATCTGTCTGTGTGAGAGTGCTCTAGCGAGTCTCTGTGCATGTCTCTTTAAGAGAGCACCTCTGCTGTGTTAGAAATTAGTCTGGACTGGGTCCGAGTAATTTAAGGCTCTCAACCAGCCAGACAGTCTGTTGTTCTGCTCCATTATGCAGTCACTACTTGTGCAGAGGGAGCTCTGTTAGGAAAAGTGATTATTTACTGTTTGTCTGATATAATAATAATAATAATGGTAGGGGAGTTTATCTAACCTGCGTTCATTTGCAGGTTGAGTCTTTAAATAGGAGCCACCATTTTGATTCTGGACTTCCAGTGTTGGACCAGTTGAACCTCCGGGGATTTAAAATGGAGGTTGTCCCCCGGGGTCTTGTGGGAAGGAATTCTGTAGTTTGTGTAGTTTCAAGTGCTGACACCTAAACTGGCCTGGAGGGGGAGCCCATACTGTGACCAACAGTTCCCTCAGCCAGCTGAACCTTTTGGATCACAAGGGAAATTCCCAGAACTGCCTGAAGCAGTGTCTCAGTTAGTGTTGGAGATTGAAGAGTGAACAGCTCAAGCTGTTGAGCAGCTCCCTGAAGGGGCATAGGAGAATCGGCAGGAAGACTTTTCTGGTCTACCTGCCACGTTCTCCAGCTACTGAACTGCCTGTAGCAGAAGTCTGATTGTGTTCTGATTTTCCAAGTTTGGAATCTGCAGAGGAAGAAAGAAAAAATTTGTTGTTGTTTTCAGGAATTTGGAACAAAGACTTGCTCCAGAAGCGATCGGCCTGCCTGATGTTGGAAGAGAGCCTCAGATTGAAAGGTTTGCGTAGTGAAGCTGTAATTTGCAAACAGACTTTATCTGAACTGTGGTTTAGAGAACTAAGTGGTGTAGATGCACTGAATGTGTTTTGTGGGTCATGATTTGGTTCCCTGTGGTAAGTACTGTTATGACAACTGGAGGCTTTTTCAGCATCCAGTCACGGATAATTTATGGACTGTTTCTCTTGCCCAGGCCTTGCCACCTCAGTCTAGCCTGCAACTCCTGATTCAGAGACCTTCTCTGCGAATGATCCACTTGGGGATTTGGCCCCCTGCTCAACAACACCGAACAGGTAGCGACCACCAGGAGGTGAGTCGTGTAGGCCCTGCTTCCCCTGGCAATCCAGTGCAACACCATGAAATCTTCATCTCGCCTGTCTTGCATCCTGGTCTGGGTAGCATGAGTACAAATCAGGGTAGCTCCCTGCAACAACGACTGCAATCATTGTGTAACATCTGATTTTCTTGCTCTGTGTTTATTGCAAAGGACTGAACCATCCCCACTCGGGATTACAAATATTTGGGTTGTGTGCATGATTACTGTTTTCCTTCCTAAGGGACCCAAACGACAGCTGCAATGCTGGCCTACCCTGGACAACACTTCATACTAGGCTGTTTAATACACTGGGTATCCAGGGTTGTGGGACTCTCAAAAGGTGACTTACAGTGCATGCTGAACCAACCTGAATTTAATCATATGTGCCAATCATTTGATAGATTCATATCCCACCCTTGTTCATGCCCCCTGAATAAATCAGATTGTTGTCACAGTTAACCTGGCTAGTGTGCATATTATTATTTGGTTCAGAGTGGTAATACTGCATTGTTGTATCGCTGATCTTATTTTCCAGGGGGTCTTCAGGGCAGTTGCAAGGGATCCAGCCCTGGTGGTACGTGCAAGTGTATGAGCATATTATTACTGTTGTTCGGTGAAAGTGAATGTTCAATTATGTTATTGTTTTGGCCGCTAGAAGGGTTGGTGGGTGGTGATAGCATCCCGAAGGGCTATACCAAAGAAGTTAAGCTACCCCAATACCATTCCTCCGGGTGGAGCACCCATTCACTGAACTCAGGCCCCTCAACCTGTGTGTAGCCACACAGGCAGGATAGCAGCTCACAGGATAGCACCACCTAGGGGTTACACACGAAGGAAGGAAGTTTCTAGGTCTTACATAGAAACATAGAAACATAGACTTTGACGGCAGATAAGGACCGCTAGGCTCATCTAGTCTGCCCATTTCCCTACCTACAGGATAGGCTGCAGATCCTAGTTAACCAACAGCCTATATCTTCCTGCCCCCCACAAGAATTGCCTTATGTCTGTCCCATGCATTCTTGAATTCTCCCACAGTTTTAGACCCACAACTTCCTCAGGAAGGCTGTTCCATGCATCTACTACCCTCTCTGTGAAATAATACTTCCTCACATTGCCCCTGAACCGCCCTCCTTCTATCTTTAAATTGTGTCCCTTGTTCTTGCAAGTCTCTTTTCTGAAAGATGCTACCCTCTTGGACTTTGTTGATTCCCTTGAGGTACTTGAAAGTTTCTATCATGTCCCCCCTCTCCTTCTTTCCCTCAAGGGTATACATATTAAGCTCCTTTAGTCTCTCCTCATACGGCTTCTCTTGCAGACCCTGCACCATTTAGTTGCCTCCTCTGGACTGCCTCTATCCTGTCTATGTCCTTGCGGAGATGGGGTCTCCAGAACTGGACACAGTATTCCAGATGGGGTCTCACCAACTGTCTGTACAGAGGATAACAACTTCCTGTTTTCTGCTGCTGATGCCTCTCCTTATACATCCCAGTATACCCCGGCCCTCCCTACTGCCTTCTCACATTGCTTTCTAACCTTAAGGTCATCTGATATGATTACCCCAGGTCCCTTTCCTGTTTTGTTGTTGTTACTACCTCCCCACCCATTGTGTATTCTTCCCTGGTTCTTGTTTCCCAGGTGCATTATTTTGCACTTTTTTGCATTGAATCCTAGCTGCCATACGTCTGACCATTCCTCCAACCTTGCCAAGTCCCTTTTCATCCTTTCCACGCCTCCTTGTATATCAACCCTGTTGCAGATCTTTGTGTCATCTGCAAAAAGGCATACTTTTCCTTCCAGTCCCTCTGCAATGTCACTGATGAAGACATTAAAAAGGACTGGACCCAATACTGAACCCTGCGTCTTGTCTTGTCTTCTTCTTTTCCAGGGAGCTTGACAGTCAGGCAACATCTGCAGGGCAGTGCGAAGGGGAGGGATCCCCCTTTCGTTTGGCAAGACAGTTATGTAGTGGTGAAGCACCGGGTCCTGGGCTGAAGCCCTTGGTGGATGATGGTAGATAGCCACAGTTTTGTGGTCGATTTGGGCCCCGAGTCTCCCGGGGGGGGGGGCTCAATGGTGAGAGGACTCAGCTATAGGAATAGTTAGGTAGGTAAGTTAGGCCCTGGGTGCCGCTTAGGAGGCTCATTGTAAATAGGCTAGGTGCTTGTGCTGTCAGGGCTGGGGGAACAATGGCAGGGCTCCTTCAGGAATGGGGCTGTGTCAGCAGCTCCTGCTTGTAACTGGTGTGGCAGGGCAGCCTGGGTAGGTTTGTGATGGGGCCAGGGGAGACTCTACATGTTTAAGTCCTGTTTGGTGGGACAGACCTGGGGTCACTGGATGTGCCAGGCAAGCCACAGAGTGCCTGAGGTGGTCCCCCTTTGCCAGTTAGCTCCATTTGAGCACAAGCAGAAAGAGTTGTTAGGGCTGCATTCTGTGGGCTGCAAGAAATTTAGCCACCGTTTGGGAAAGATCGAGCAGCAGGAAAGCACAGGCCTGGCAAGCAGAAGGGCCATGGCTGCATTTGGGAGCTTTGGGATCCAGGTGGTACAGCCTAGAGTGGAAGTCTATAGAGAGCATCCTGGTGGTCAGGGTGGTAGCCGAGGATCTGTCAGGCTGCAAACCCTTCCATGTCCCTGGGGTGTGTATGGGTCAGGGAACGGTGTCAGAGAAGCTGACCACTTCTTGAAGTATGGAGAGTTCAGATATTGCAGTGTTCACTTTGTCAAGAACAAGGTTGGAAATGAGTAATAAAATAAGTTTTGGGTCCTGGTACTTACCCATGCCAGTGGGTTGAAAGGAGCTTTACGCTTCTGGTCATCTGTGTCTCTGGTTTGTAAAAGACCATCTAAGTGTCATGTATGCTGGGTTAAAAGTAAATCTCTGTGCTAAAATTCCTGCCCTGTAACAGCTCCCTGTTTTAAATTTTGTATAAATGGTACCCCATGGAGCTGTCTGAAATTTCTGTCTTTGAAGAGAAAAGGACCCCTGGGTCCTCGTGGATCACTAAGGGACCAGGCGAATAAACTGAGTTTTGTTTCGTAGAAATCAGCCTCAGAGTGGTTTGATTTTTGTTCCTAATAAATCTTTTTTTCTCAGCTTTAGAGTTTGTCTCGGGGGGGCACTGTGGAGCCCGAGCTAGACGGACACAGGAAATGCAGCACTGCATCACTAATAAATATTAAATAAGAAATATATACTTTGCAACTCAAAATACTTAGTTAAAAAGACCTTGCGTCGAAAGTTCAGCTTTTTGGGACTAAAATGGGCAACCCTAAAAAAAAAAGATCAGCCTCATAGAGCATCGGGTTCTAAGACGAGCTTGGCGAAATCGATGCCTACAACCAGCAATGATGGAGAGGAAACCATGCAGATGCTGGGCCATAAGCTGCAATCCTTGATTTCCTCGGTAACGGCCATGAACACAAAATTGGATGGGCTAACAGGGACGATTACTTTGATGGAGACATCCTTAGAGCAACTCTTTAACACAGTGAAGGATCTACAATAACAGATGACTAAATGCAATGCATTAAACGCGGGCCACTAGAAAGACGCACAACATCTCAATACCCAACTTGAACAGTTGGAGAACCAAGCATGGAGTTCTAATATCGGAATGATTGGCTTACTGAAGGGGGTGGAAGGTGATCATCCCCTGTTTTTCTTTAAAGAATGTATCCAGGAGCAGTTTAGGGGCCATGGAGACTGTTCAGAATGGTGCTTTCTTAAGGCTAACAGAATTCGACCACGAGGTAAGCAGGCTTCAGAGACACCTCAAGTGCTTATGATTGTCGCTGATAGTATGGGCACCAGGGACTCTATTTTGGCACTAGCAAGGAGATTGGGCCCACTTAGTGTACAGGGCCACACTGTGCACTTATTTCCAGATCTCTCCTTCTCAGCGCAGCAATGCCATAAAAAATTTGATGGCGTTCGAAGAAAACTCCAGGACTTGGCCATACCGCATGTGGTTCTTTTTCCAGCCAAACTCCGCATTGTACACCAGGATAAAGTTTTTTATGTATACTGACCCGATTGACGCTGGAAAATGGGTTACCAGGGTAAATGCTCAACAGCCCAGCGTTCAAGAGCTGCCATTGGAAGATGAATCCTCTGGGGAAACCTGAAGGGATTAATCGGTGACATTTTTATTTCTTCACTGTGGGACTTTAAGCTACAGACTCAGAGTTAAGATTTGATTACTGATGCTAATTACATAAATGTGTTATAAAGCATAGAAATAAAAGTTAATTACAGCTGATCTAATATATCTCTGACAGGGTTAGTAAAGTAGCTATAAATAAGATTAAGACCATAGAGCTCTATCATTATGTTATGTAAAGAATGGTTTGAGAGTCATCGGGAGTTTTAAGCTGTATTCTCCAGAGGTCTACATTTAAGGATTTGATACAAGGTCTGTTTATCTTAGACGTCTGAAATGTCTTTTAAGGGGGTTATTTTATTTTTTCCTTTAGGTATAGAGGTGGACCCTAAGCTCTGTGAGCAAGATAATTTAGATAAAACTTACGGAGCTGTTTTAGTTAACATATCCGGCTGCTCTTGGGCTATAGCTACACAGAATTTTGGGACTTTCGGAATGTATTTATTTTGTTATAGATTTTCCCACTCATTTATAGGAATTGCTTGGAGAAACAGTAATGCTGTATATCATAGGATTTTTTTATTTCCTTACTGTTCGAATCAGTTATGATATTTCCAAGACGTTTGATGTATTGCACATGTTTATTTGCAAACTAATAAATATAAAGTACAAAAAAAAAAAGTTTGTCTCCAAAAGTCCTTGCTCCAAAGGAGATTTTAGGTAAGAATTTCCACTTTGTCCCTGTCTCGAAATCCAGGGGCTGGTGGATCAAGTTTACAGACCATCAAAATAAATCTAGGTCATTGGTTGGCTGGAATTCGGGGGGAGGGGCTTAGTAGCTTACATCTATCTGGTAAGTTACCAATTTTCCATTATTTCAGGGAGTTGAACTTGGGAGCCTGTGTTTGGGATCCCTTGCTGTAGCCTCCCTACTAGGGAACACTGGCCCCTAGATGAAGGTGGGGGGGGGGGGTTACATAAGGATTAGCACTCCTTACCACCTCACATTCAGATTACAAAATGCCATGTTACCATTCAGATCAATGTTTTAGAAACATCTCTCTGTGAACACCACCTGCAGCTGTCTCTAATTATCCATATACTGTACCTCATCTGCTCTGTATCTTGTTTTTGTATCTTACATTTCTCAGTGTTTTGCCGTGGGCCTGATTTTCAAAGGCTCATGTTTGCCACAAAGCCTTGGGTGTGTCAAGTATATGGCCAGCATAGAGAAAATGAGGTGTGTGACCAAAAGATGGCAAAACTGTAAATGTATTAAACCGAGATGTTGCTTATTTTTTTAGGCAGTGAAACCCCTGATGAGCCGACACACAAGTTGCACATCTCCGAGCTGTATGTCATTCATCTGGGTTTCACTGCCAAAATAAATCGTCTACATCTTGATTAAACACACTCGCAGTTTTGCAATCATTTTTTCTGTGCTGCCCTGATATTTATTTGACACAGCAGCATCCTTTTCCTGTGTGCCCTCTATTTTGTTCGTAGCTATCAAGCATATGGCCTACTGGGCCTGTAGACAAAATATGGAATTTTCCATCCCCTGCGTCAAACTGATGCCCACTAGACCCCTTTTCATTTGCCTAGTGTGTGTAAGTGCTAAAGTCTCCAGAATGCAGCTTGCAGCCAGACTTTGCTGCAAGCTGCTGCAGAGGAGTTCCAAAATGTCACAACTGTATCCCAGATTGTAACATTGGATGAAGTTGCGTCATTTGGTCTTGGCCCAGCTGTTGCATTGCAATGGTTGCATAGAAACTAGCAGACAAGGGTGACTTGGCCCACCTAGTCTGCCCATTTTTCCCTACCTACTGTATCACTGTAAATCTTGCTTGACCTCAAGCCTTCTCCCCCCCTTGTTTTCTCCTAAGATTCCCTGATGCCTTTCCAATGCATTCTTGAACCCCTCCACTGTTTTCACCCCTACCGCTTCTGCTGGACTGCTGTTCCAGGAATCCACCTCTCTTTTTGTGAAGACGTACTTCCTCACATCTCTCCTGAATCTACTCCCCCCCAGCTTTATAGCATGGCCCTTGTTCTCGAGCACATTTCTTTCTGAAAAATACTTCCCTCTTGCACAGTGTTTTCTCCTGTGACGTATTGAAAGGTGTCTCTCATATTCCCCCTCTCTCTCTCCTGCCTTCTAAGGTGTACATATTTACAGTAAGTATTTTAATCTCTCATGATAGGGCTTCTGATGCAGACCCTGCACCATTTTAGTTACCCTCTTCTGGACCATTTTCACTCTGTTTGTCTTTTCTGAGACGTGGTGTTCAGAACAGGACACGGTACTATAGGTGGAGTCTTACCAGTGTTCTATACAGAGACACCACCAACTCCTCCTTTTTTCTACTGGTAATATTGTTCCCTATGCAACACCAAATCCCACTTGCCCTCCCAACTGCCTTGTCACACTGCCTGGCTACCTTTAGGTCATTCAGTATGATCACACCAGATCTCTTTCCTAGTTGGTGGCCATCAGTATAACCCCCCATTTTGTACTCTATTCCTATGTTTCTGTGCCCCAAGTGCATTATTTTGCACATTTTCACATTGAAACCCAGTTGACATACCCTTAACCACTCCTCAAGTCTTCTCAAGTCACTAGTCATCCTTTCCACCGCACCCACCCGAGTGTCCACCCTATTGCAGTTTTGGTGACATCTACAAAGAGGCAGACCTTCCATTCCTCACAATTTCACTTACAAAAACATTAAAGAGGATCGGTCCAGCACTGATCCCTGAGTCACCCCACTGGTCCTCCCTTCCTCTGAGTGAACTCCGTGTATGACCACCCTCTGCTACCTATCCCTTGACCAATTTCATACCAGCATACCACCTTTGGACCCACTCCTAAGCTATGCAACTTGCTTACTAGACTCCAATGTGGAACAGTGTTGAACGTCTTACTTTACCCTAGGTAGGCTATGTCCACTGTTTACCATGATCTAGTTCTTTGGTCACCCAGTCAAGGAACTCTACCATATTCATTTGACCTGCCCTACCACCCCCCCATGAATCCATGCTGCCTCAAGTTTTGTAACCCACTGTATCAACCTTTGAAAATTCTTTCCCAGGTTACCCAGGTCAATACTGTAAAAGGGACTGTGTTCCATTTAGTTCACTTAGTCAACAAAATGACTACAAATGTCAGTAAAAGTCTAGACCTAATAATTCATAAGAGAGTCAGAAATTCATATAGCAGTGAGAAGAAGGTTTGGTGCAGTACAAGGTAAGTCAGGAGGAGTTCCATGACCCATTGTGTTGTCCTAAATGGGGACTTTAAAAACATTCTATGAAACATGCCTTTGGAAGAAAACAAATGCTAAAGAACAAATAAAATGCTTCAAGTGGTTATTGGGCCAACTTACCAAAGAACAAACTGAGCATCATTTCATGCTCAGCCAAGTTGCTGCTGCTGCAAAGAAAAATTAAGGTGCATCCTATCCAAGGGACACCATGCCCTGAAATTTCCAGCAATTTCATGAGTGGTCTTGCAGGACCCAATACAGAGTCACCCCCAGCGCAGACCCCAACCCTTTTTGACCACGACCGGTCCAGGGCCAGCAAGGATCTGAAGGCACCGACCAGGAAAGAGAGTTTTCCCTTACTAGAGCCTTGCTCAGGCAGCAGCTGTTGAGAAGGGGGAGAGAAAGATACATCACGGTCTTTGCGGGGGCCTGGGCTGTCTGGTGTTCTCAGTCGCAATGCAGTGGGAGCAGGGTCTTTCTCATGAACAGGAGAGTCCTTCTTGTTGCCTACATCTCCCTCGGTCACATCAGTCTTAGGTCCAACCTTGGGCAGCTTGTCAGTCATCTTGACAGTATGTCACTTTTCCAAAAGGTAGAAGCAATCTGAAAAACACAATGCAAAGGCAGGTCATGAATGTTAGACAAGGTTAAAAAGCTTTTCATTATTTTATTTATTTATTTCAATCTAGGATTACAATACCTTTGAGCTGACGCTCCTTTACAAAGGTTCCACGTCAGCATGTGCAACAGTCATCAGTTTTAGTTACTAACATATAGTCATTGACTTACAGACATGTAATAACCAGTACAAAGACTTGAGCTATGAGCAAGACAAGGGAAGGGGGGTGTGGGTGGTAGGAGAAGTGAGGGAGGAGATCGAGGGGGAAGGAGGTACAGGGGTAAGGGGAGTATGGGAGGTGGTTGGGACAGGCACAGGAGTGGAGATATGGGGGGGAGATGGGTGAGGGTGGGAGACAGTGCAGCCATGGAGCCTTGTCGAGGGAATATGACAGGTAAGGTGCTAGGGGTGCAAAGACTGATTGTAAGTGTTGGGTGCTGGGGCATTTGCAGCTGGAACGGTGGAAATGTTAAGATGGGCAGTCTCAGGATACAAGCAGTGAAAGGCGCAGCTTGGACTTGAAGAGGCCGAGTGTTGGAGTGGTCGCTATGTCGCTGCCAAGAGAGTTGAGCCAGTTGGATGCCCGATAGGCAAATGATCTTTGACCTTGGGTAGTGCGACATCATGGGATATGTAGTAGATGGGAATTGGATCTCCTTGTAGTGACATTCCTATGTCTAGGCTTAAGGAGGGCACAGACACCAGGTGGGGCAAGCCCCATTATAATTTTCTTGGCCATGATGCAGGTTTGGTATTTTATGCATTTGTCCAGTTGAAGCCATCCAGATTAGGAATAAAGATCACATGTGTGGGTACTGCGATGTGAGCCAGTGATGAGATGACAGGCCTTATTCAGGGAGGTTGCGATACGCTTGAGAGCAGTGGTAGTTGCAGACCCATATATGATAAGACCATAGTCTATGATGCTGACGATGGAGCTTTGGACGGCCACTGACAGTGCTTCTGAGGTTAGGTGTTTCCTGTGCTGGAATAATGTGCCTAACCTCTCATTGGCAGACTTTGCAACACTGCTGATATAGACAGCGAATGAGAGGTGGGGATCAAGGGTGATGCTGAGATACTTGAACGATTGTGTTTGCTCTAGGATGGCTCCTTGTTCAGTTGCAATGAAGAGGTGGAGTTGTTTGTTTTTGTTGTGGGGGCTGCAGAAGACCATAGACTTGTTTTTTTTCTGATTGAGAAGCTGCTTATGATTTAGGAACCAGAATTCGATGGAGGAGAAGGCCTGCTGAAGTTTATTTTGTAATTGGATTGGATCAGGGTCCGAGGTGAAGATCACAGCATCATCGGCATAGAGAATTATTTGTTCTGGGCAGCTGTCCGGTAGTGAGTTTAAGAATAGGCTGAAGAGGAGGGGTCCCAGAAAGGAGCCCTGGGAGACTCCCAAGTGGACCGGTCTACGGTCCGAGAGTGTATCAGCGATTCTTACTGTTTGGGACCGTTCTTCAAGGTAGCTCTTAAACCAGCCAATGGAGTCGGTTGACAGCCCAGTGTTCTGAAGCTGGACAAGCAGGAGGCGATGATTGATGGTGTCGAAGGCTTTAGTTAAGTCAATGTAGATTGAGCCTAGTAGTTCACTGGAGTCAAGTGCGTTGTGGATTGCGCCGGTGAATTCAAGTAGGACTGTGGAGGTACTGTGACCTTTCTGGAACCCGTGTTGTTGCTTGCACAGGATGTTGTACGTATCCAGGTATTCTGTGAGCTGGTCCGAGACAATGCGTTCTAGTGCCTTGGAGAGTGGGGGTAGTAGGGAGATAGGTCTGTAGTTATCGTGGGCAGCTTTGTCACCACTTTTATGGATTGGAGTGACAGTGGCATATTTCCATCTGTCCGGGAACTGGCTAAGGCTAAGGGAGAGGTTGAAAATTCTGGTCGGAGGACTAAGAACTTCATCAAGTGTGAGAGACAGGATTTTGAGATCGAGGGAGTCATTATCGAATCTTGATTTACCAAGCGCTTTGGTTACATATTTGCATACTTGGTGAGCCTTGACTGCTTTGAAGTAGAAGTGGGGGGAGCTGGTGGGAGTAGTGTTCATTGCGGACAGAGGGGCTTCACCATCTTTGAAGTAGTCCTGGGGTAGGACAGCGCTGAGGTCAGTAAAGGCTTTGTTAAAGGTATCTGCAATGGTTTTTGGGTTAAGGGTTGTGGTTCCGTTGATGTTGAGTATTGTACTGTACTGTAAGAGTTGACACAGAGCACACAGCAGCACTAAGAATACTACTGAGAAAAGGTATTCAAGACTTAAAGTGGCAGTGTGGGCAGGTTGAGGTTCTTATGAGTTTTTTTTTGTTTTGTTTTGTTTTGAGAGGGCATTCTTTAGATATTAATAGTGTGGGGAAAAGCTAGTTAGAATGCTGCAGCCTATTGTGGGCTGTGTCTACTGCCTGTAATGGCCGGGCAATGATATAAGTGACTAGATAGCAGAGACCCTGTGCTGAGAGAGCTAACACAGAGCACATAGAAGCATGGAAACAAAGGCATTCAATACCTTAAGTAGCAGTGTGGGTAGGCTAAGGTTATGTTGTGGTGTTTTCCGCCCATTCTTTAAATTGTAATAAACAGTGTGGTGAAAATGATCTTGTTACAATACAGCCTGTTGTGGGCTGGATGGCTAGTACTTGTGAAGCAGGTGGCTGATTGGGGGAGGAGCTGAGGGCTTAGTGTACTCCAATAGGTGCTCACTGCCTTATCAGTCAGATGCTGAGTGAGTCAGCAGCAAGCAATCTCAACAGCAAATGATCATGAAGCAAATAGTAACGGAGGTGGCTGAATGGAAGTTGGGCTAAATGGAAGCGGGCCATCTAGCTAACTGTTGTTTCTAACAGTGAGTTGTGCTACTAGCCCCAAACAGCTCAGTGGAACACAATGCGCCAACTGGTTTGGAAATCAAGAGAGCAGCTAAACTGGATCCAGTGGTGGTCCTGGAGGACATCAGTCTCCCAGGCATGGACTGTCATCTTGACAGGGCTAACAGCAGGGCTGGTACAGAGTTCCTGTCCACGTTCAAGAATTACTTCCTAGAGCAGCATGTCCACCAGGGGATTAGAATAGCCTTGTCCTTAGCAGTGTGGATGGGGTAATGTCTGGGGGAAGACATCAAGAAACAATTAGCAGTGACCACAACCTCCTCCCAGGTAACAAGGGAGACAAGCCGGGCTGAAGCCACCTGGGCAAGAAACTTCAAAAGATGAACTTTGCTGAGATGAGAATTTGATGTGCAAGTGTCTGGAACAGTTTGCATGAGCCTGGCAAAGCAGCGAACATATGGGTTTCACTGAGGAGTGGACTCAGAGCAGCCACAGGTCTGCTTCTGCAATTGATAAGGAACTAAGTGCCAAGAAGTGGTCCCATGTCACAAAAGGGGCCTTAGGTGACTGATTATCAACTAAAAAAGGTTAGGGCCAGTAGGAAGAGACAAATTTCCTTCAGGCCAGTGAGGAGCACAGAGTGGCACTGAGGGACTGCAAGACTAGTGTTAATAAAGCCAGGGAGGGTATGAAAGACAGGATAGCAGTATGAGCTATGAGCAATAAGTGCATAGTCCTTGCCCCCTCTCAGCATGGCTTTATGAGTGACAGGCCATGCCAAACCATCCTGATCATCTTATTTGGGTGGGTGACCAGGGAGATTGGCAGACAAGCAGTGGAAGCATCAGTGCACGCACAGACAGAGATAAATTTGCAAATCCAAATATATTTTCTCCCCAATTTATAACACCCTGCATTTGGCTACATTGAGTCTAAGTCTCCAGGAGTCAGACTAATTACCCAGCTTGGTGAGGTCCTCTTGATATTTGTCCTCACCTTCAAAGGAGCCCACCACCCTGGCCAATTTAGTGTCCCCAAAGCAGCCAGACAGCTTGTGGGAGACTCCAGTTTCCTGATCATGGATGAAAATGTTGAACAGCAGTGGCCCCAGCACTATGTTGGGGGATACACCATTGAGGCAACCTCGCCACTCTGAGTAGCGTCCATCCCACAAAACTCTGCTTTTTGCCCCAAGCCAGTTAGCAGTCTACCTTGTGTATGTGCACTTTGCCCAGAAGCTTGTCATGTGCCATGGTGTCAAAGACTTCCCTGAAGTTCGGATAGACTATGTCTATAGCCCTACCCCTGTCCACCTCACTGGTCACCCCCTGGAAGAAACAGAGTCTTATAGTAGAAAGTTTTACCTTACTATAAGAAGGTGATCAGGTTGGTTTCACATCATGTGCCCCTTAGAAAGTAGGGCTGTGCAAATCTCCGGAAGTTCAACCTTGCAAACTTTGGCTGTCAAACCACATAATGTTTACCAAAGTTCTTTTAACAACGAACTAGTTTGTGCTGATTCAACCATTGAAGCATTAGGAAATAGGATAAAATTAATATGCCTTGCATTGATGAAGCACCCAAAACAGCAGGATGATGCAGTGGGCCACACTGAGGGTTACACTGCTTCCAAAAATTGATTTCCAGTTTTGCCATGGCTAAGTGTTGTACACACTGATTTAATGAGCAATGTTGCCTCATACTAACATACTAAAATGCCAGCAGAATAGGCCTAACGGTCTTTCATGTCTGCTCGTTTGGTCAGCCCCCACCCTGGGTGCTGACCTTGCTGTCCTCCTCGTCTTCTCTGGCTTCTCCCTTCCCAGTTCCGGATATTCTTGCTGCATTGGATTTTGCTTCCTGAACCCTTCCCCTGTACCTGTCCCACCCCCTCTTGAACCCCTCCACTGGCTCTGCCTCCACCAGCCCCCTAGGTAGTGCATTCCATGGCTCCACCACCCTCTCAGTGAAGTAGCACCTCCTCCTTTCTCCCCTGAATCTTCCCCCCTCCAGCTTCCACCCATGCCCTCTAGTGGCCCCTTCCTCCTTCCTTCGAAGCACCCTGACTGTTCCTCCCCTATTTACCCTCTTCATGTACCTGAAGACCTCTATCATGTCCCCACGGTCCCTTCTTTCTTCCAATGTGTACATATTTAGCTCTTCGAGCCTCTCCTCATAGGTCCTGTCCCCCAAGCCCCAAATCATTTTGGTTGCCCTCCTCTGGACCATCTCCAGAGGTTAATGTCCCTCTTTAAGTGTGGCCTCCAAAACTGCACTAGTACTCCAGGTGCGCCTCACCAAGCAGTTATACGGAGGGAGTATCACTTCCTCCTTCTGAGGTGATCCCCTAGTGATGCATCCCAGCATCCTGTTGGCCTTGGCTGCTGCCCTCCTACAAGTCTCAGAGTTGTTCATCTTGACATCCACCACCACCCCAGGTCCCTCTCAGCCATTGAGACTTGTAGTATTCCCCAGGGTGTACACTTGGCCTGGGTTTCTGGCCCCCAGGTGGAGTACCTTGCATTTCCCTGCATTGAACCTCAGCTTCCACTTTCTAGACCATCTTTCCAGAGCCTCCAGGTCCCCCTGCAGGGCCACCCTCCCCTCCTCCCCATCCACCACTGCCCCCAGTTTCGAGTCATCTGCAAAGAGACTCATCTCACTCCTGATTCCTGTCCTTATGTCAGATACGTAGGCATTGAACAGAAGGGGCCCAAGGACTGATCCCTGTGGGACCCCACTACTGACCCTCCTTGGGGATGAGACTATCCCACCAACTATGACCCTCTGGGTCCGGTCCTGGAGCCAATTGCCTATCCATCTGATCATCTGGTTTCCCACCCCCATTTCTCCTAGCTTATCCAACAGGCCCACATGAGGAACAGAGTCAAATGCCTTGCTGAAGTCTAGAAAGAGGACATCCACTGGTCCACCCAGGTCCAAGGCACTTGTCACCCAGTCATAGAACTCCACCAGGTTTGTCTGACATGATTTCCCTGGGATGAATCCATGCTGTCTATCGTCCAGGCACCCTGACTTATCCAGGTCCCCCTAGCCTCTCCTTGACAATGCCCTCCATCACCTTGCCCACCACCGATGTCAGGCTGACAGGCCTGTAGTTCCCTGCCAGCTCCCTTGATCCCCCCTTGTGGATAGGCACTACATGCGCCACCTTCCAGTCTTGGGGCACCCACCCTGTCCTCAGAGAGATGGTGAAAAGCTCTGCCAGGGTTTCGCAAGGACATCTGCAAGTTCCTTCAGCACTCTAGGATGTAATTTATCCGGCCCCGGTGCTTTCTCCGTCTTAAGGGAGCTGAGGGCTTCCCTCACTCTCTCTGCTGCGATTTCCACTTCTGGTACCTCTTCTCCCTGCTTAGCCCTCCCCCCACCTGCCAGTGATGCCCCTCCCCAGACCTACCGATCGGTAGGGTCCCCCTCCTCATTATCTCTGTCTCCTCCTATGTATGATGCAGCATCCCCATTTTCCCTGGTGAAAACTGAGGTGGAAGTACTCATTTAGTACCTCAGCCTGCTCCCTGGGTCTTGTGCCCATCTCTCCCTGATTTAATCCTGCTAATCTGCCCCTTCACCTTCGTCTTTCCCCAATGTATCTAAAGAACCCCTTTTCCCTCTCCTAATTTCCTGGCCAGGTTCTGCTCCTTCCTTGCCAGCCGCCCTCACCACTCTAGTGGCCCTTCTAGCCATCAGCTCATTCTCCTCGATCCTTTCACTCCTTGAGAACTTGAATTTCTTATAGGCTGCTTTCTTTCCCTCACCGCCTCCTGGACCTCCCTGGTCCACCAACAGGGTTTTTGGGCCCTACCAGATTTCGTCTTCATTTTGCACAGGTGCTGGTAGCACCTAAACCCCTCTCCTGATGATTTCCACCTACTATCAGCGTCCATGTCTGACCAAATCCCATCCAAATGCTCCTTAAGGATCCTTCCCATTTCCTTAAATCCGCTCCCCTGAAGTCGGTTACTTCCGTCTTTGTGCAGCCTTCTCCCTCCTAGGTCCAGGCAGAACCAGACCGTGGCATGGTCAATCCCTGCTAATGGGTCCCTTACCTCCAGGCCCCCAATCTGGTCACTGTCTGCCAGGACCACATCCAGTACCCATGCCTCCCTGGTCGGTTCCCTCACCTGCTGAGTTAGGAACGCGTCTTGAAAGACATCCAACAACCTCTGTTCCCTGGTCACAGACAATGTCATAGTCTCCCAGTCTGTTCCTGGCATGTTTAAGTCCCCTAACACCACCACCTTTCCTCTGCCCAGTCTGCAGTGTCTCCTAACATCTGCCACCAGACTGTCCTCCAGCTCCTCCGCCAGGGCAGGGGGTCTATACACCACTCCTATTTTTACTCTCTTGCCCCCCCCTTGTTATCAAGGTGACCCAAATCGCCTCCACGGTTCCCTCCGCCTCTACTCCCCCTATGCCAATGCAGTTTTTGACTATCATTGCTACCTCCTCCCCTTCCCTCCCCCCTGTCCTTCCTGAACATAGTGTAACCCTCCAGGTTCAGGTCCCAGTCATGTCTTGCAGTGGCCCAAGTCTCAGTGACCGCTGCCACATCCACTGCTCCCTCAGTTAGCATCGCCTGGAGCCCAGGCATTTTATTGCCCAAGCTCCTGGCATTTAGCAGGACTACCTTCCACCCTTTCCCTATAGTTCCATTTCCCCTGCTCGTGTTCCCATGGGGATTCTGTTTTCCCCTGGTCTGCACTTTGCCAGTTGGCCTTTTCCTGCAATCCTCCTGGTCCCCAGGGGGGTGGAGACAGAGTCCCTCCTTTATCGGCACCCCCTTTTCTCCCATCCCACCCCCCTTCACAAGCTTAAAGCCCACTTTTCACCAATGAACTCCTCTATTTTCAACTTAAGGATTCCCTTCCCCTCCAAATTGAGATGTAGTCTATCTCTAGCATACAGCTCCTTATCCTCCCAGGTCTCCCCCCAATCCCCCATCAACCCATACCCTCTGGCCTCACACCATTCCCTGAGCCCATGGGGAAAAAGCTGGGAAGCTCCTGGCTCTACGTCTTAGGACTCTAGAGGGTTCGAGGATAATCCCTTCCTTGATGTCCTCTTCCGGTTCTATTGTTACATCCCCCAGAGGTATTGCCGATATTTTTGAAAAATACTATATAGACCTCTATAGTAATCCTATATTGTCTGGAGCTGTTTCAACATTACTTCATACTTGAAGATATTGATAATTCCCTGTCTGTCGCCGCCTCACCACCGAATTTGACTGCCCCTATTTCTCTGATGAAGTCCTGAAAAGGCCATCGCCCGCTGACCTTAGATAAGGCACCAGGGCCGACTGCTTCCCGCCAATTTCTATAAGGCTTTTCTAAAGAATTGGCTCCCTTGCTCCTCAAGCTCTATGAGTATTTTTACGTATCGGTCGATATAGATCCCACTTTGTTCGAGGCCACAGTTATTTTGATTCCTAAACTGGATAAAATTCTTACTGATCCGAGCAAATTACCGCCTATCTCCTTCAGAATTATGGCGTGAAGATTTTTGCTAAGATTCTCAGCGAAAATAAAAAAGTTTGGTTGGTGCCTACTTAGTCCTGAGCAAGTGGCTTGTTTGGCAGGTCTTCTGCTGATCACTTAAGAACCCTGTTTCATGTTTCCCAGCATGCTCAAGCAGTCTCAGTATCCTGTTGCATTGGTTTAGTTGGATGCTGAAAAGGCCTTTGACAGGTTCGATTGGACTTTTCTCTGGGCGGTTTTGGGGAGAATGGGATTCCCAGATTCATTCTTAACTTGGTGAAAGTCTGTATAGTGCCCTCGGCAAAAATTTATTGCAATGGGGTCTTTTCCTCTCTGTTTCGCTTATATACTGGGTACCAGAAAGGGTTGTCCCTCTCGCCTTTTGTTCAATTTATATTTGGAACCACTCCTTATCAAACTCAAGTCCTCCCCATTGGTTAAAGGCTGCAGGCTATTACAACAGGAGTCTGTCCTTTCTGCCTATGCTGACGATATTCTCCTCCATCTGGAGTACCCAGGGGAACCTCTTAATGCAGTAATTGATCTTATTAGGCAGTTTGGATCCCTTTCCCGCTACAAGCTAAATATCTCTAAGTCTGAGATTCTCCCACTCAATGTTTATACTTGTAAACAGGAGTTACGCTCTTTTGGGATGAGGTGGTCCCCAAATCTATTAAATATTTAGAATTCATTTTGCTACTGAACCTCTTTATTGAAGAAATTGAACCTGGACAGTATTAAAGGCATGTTCAGCAGGATTTGAAGCGGTGGTCAAGCTCCTATTTCCCTCTGGGGCCGGATAAACATTATTAAAATGAATATCCTTCCCCAGATCTTTTACCCCCTTAATCTGTTAAATTTGTGGCTTCCTATCGCATATCTTCAGCAATTTCATACCATGTTCTCTGATTTTATCTGGTGTGGGAAGGGGGTCCGACGCTCCTATGTTAAGCTCTCCCTTCCTAAGGAGAAGGGTGGACTTGGGCTCCCTAACCTTATACTTTATCATTGGGCAGCCCATCTTTCGAAGCTTGGGAAGTGGCTTTCTGTGGATCACAGTTTGGAATGCCCGACCTGGCTCCAGGTCGAACGCTCACTACTTTCAAAAGCTAAACTCGATACTTATGCTATATATTTTGTTCCTCTGATGGAACTAGAGCGTTGGGTGTCTGATAATGTGATTCTATTGTCTCTTAAGTCATTGGCTCAATGCCTGGTGTCCCTAGGTATTCCGGCTCTTTCTGACTTTGGGCAGCCGGTGGTTCTCAACCCCAATGTTAAGCTGGGTAATTCATGGATTACTCCGAGTGGCTCCATAGTTTGTGAGGCCAGAGTGGAAAGCTTTTACAGTCAGGGTTCTCTCCTGGCTTCAGGTGATATCATGGATAAATTTGACATTCCTAGAGGGGAATTTTAAAGTATATCAACTGAGGCACCTTCTAGTTGGGAGATTTGGTTCCTCTTTAAGGAGTCTGGGGTTCACCCTTTCTCTCTCAGATCCTCCGTCAGCTTCTCAGCCCCATTCTATTTCTTTAATTTATTCCTACCTTCTGAACTACAAGTTTCGGAAATAAGTGAGGCTCCAGTGTCTGGTCTTCGTTGTTACCTGAGGTTTTGCCAGACTGGCCCTGTATCTGGAAGGATCTGCACAGGTTCCACACAGGATAGATTTAGGTTAATTCAATATTATATTAT
This sequence comes from Neoceratodus forsteri, assembly GCA_016271365.2. NCBI lineage: Eukaryota > Metazoa > Chordata > Ceratodontiformes > Ceratodontidae > Neoceratodus > Neoceratodus forsteri. The sequence continues at coordinate 1,384,696,369 of CM057459.1, forward strand.
TAATAATTTGTATTATACTCTCCTCTGAAACTTTGTAAGCTAGAAGCTCTCCCACTCTAATTGTTCTAGATGTTTGCGAGAGGAGGAAATCTTCTCCATGTCTTTTGGGCCTGCACTAAGGTTGCCCCTTATGGACTCTTATTAGGAATAATCTGGACCCTTCTGGGTCTGTCGTCTTACTTTTATCCCTGAGATCTGTGTTCTGGGAGATTATTCTCAGATTGATAAGCGGAGCTGCGATTTTTATGGCTTTGGTGTCTATGGCAGTCAAGAGACTAGTTCTGAGGCACTGGACTGATCAATTGGCCCTGTCCTATGCTGAGTGGATGACCGAGATTAGTGCTCTCCTTCATTCGGAGAGTTTAATTGCCAGCTTACACTGTCGTATGGATTTGTTCCAGAAGAGGTGGTAAATTACAGGCACTTTCTTTGCTTTAGTAGGCGATACCTGATCCCTGAAGTCTGCCAGTTTCCTTCAGTGACTCTGGATTACTTATGTACCTAGGATTTGTGTTTGATAAGGACATCCTTTCTTATGGTGAATGTTATTTGCACCCAGAACGTATATGACCTTGTAATGATATATTGTGTTGGGGAGGGGCGGGTTTGTGGCTGGGCTTTATGGTTTGTTGTATGGCTGGGGCTCTCTTATGTTTGCCCTGACCGGGGAGAGGGGGACTGAGTGGTTACTGGGGGGTGGGGGAGTCTGGGTTGTGGGGATGGGTGGGTTGTTTGGGTGGGGGGGTGTTATTTGTTCCGGACTGTCCTTTTATTGTATTGTATGGACTTGTTGTGGTTGTTTTGTTATTGGGGTTCTTTTTCTGTATTTGAAAATTTAATAAACTTGAATTTCAAAAAAAAAAAAAAAACACCACTCCCTGAGCCACTGGTTTATCTCCTAATTTTCCTTTTGTGTTCCCCACTAGCCCTTGGCACTGGCAGGATTTCTGAGAAGGAAACTGTGCATCCTATGTCATGACAGACCCTGGCGAGCTCCCTGAATCTTGCCTGTATCTCTAGCTCGCATTTCCTCAATGTCATTTGTACCCAGGTGGACCAGTATGTCTGGGGAACCCCACAGTCCTTTGCCAGCTGATATACCTCATGCTTAGCCCTGTGCACCGTAGTCCAGGAAGCATCTTGTTCTAACTGGCCAGACCTTCCCTCCCTATCCCATTTGATACCCTGATCATGAATCCCCCAGCAGGAGCACTCTGACCACTCCTTTTCCTCCATTCCCCCTTCCATGTCGCTCATCCTTTCTACCGGCCCCTCCACCCAGCTGGCTCCTTGTTCCTCCCCCTATCTGGGTGCCACATGCCACCCCCTCCTTATTTACCATGGCCACTCCTTCCCCTCCAATCCTATGCCTCTCCTCCTCCTGAGTATCCTTCTGTACCTTGCTAATTCCCCCCTCACTGCTCGCAACTGGTCCTTCTCCCCCATCTGCTAAACTAGCCTGACTCATCCTCCCTTCCTTCCTGTTTCCATTTAGTTCCTCCTTGCCTCGTCGTGCTCCCTGGCCTAAACCCTCAGCTCCCTTACTAAATCCTCCTTGTACTTCTGGTCCTTCTCCTTACCTTTCCTCCCAACTGGTCCTTCTCCTGTGCTTCCTCCCTCTTCCCCTGCCCCTCCTGCTCTGATTCACTGCTCCCCCATTCTCCTGCATTCCAGGTCCCCCCCTGTTCTTCCTGCTATCTGGCCCCTGCCTCCTGCCTCCCACTCCCACACCCTTTCCGTCTCTAACCACCTCTGTCGTGGCTACATCACCCCCCTCATCCTTGAGCAGAAGAAGAGAATTGAAGTGGTTACTGAGTATAAGGTCTGATCCACCTCCCTGCCTTGCTTCCTTCTGTCCAGCCCTGGCCATCTGCCTACTTCCCTGAGAATGTTGTCCCTCCGTCCCCTCTTTGTGAGGGTCCCCAGTTACCTGCCTGCTTCCTTGGTAGTGTCCTTTTGGATCCCCTCTGCCAGGGTCCCTATGTGACCCCTGAGTATTCTCCTGCACTCCTTTCCCTATACCCCCACCCCCAGTGCTTGGTGCAACCCTGTGGGAGATTTATAGCCCCCTTCCCCAACCATACCACCCTTCCCCAGCTTTCTCCTCATCCCATAGCCTCCTCCTAAGCTGTGCTAGCTGGTAGCATACTGGGCAACCACCAAACTTCCAAGCCCAGTCCAGTATCATGGCTGCTCCACACCCTGTGCACCCCACCACCCTCCCAAAGATGCCGGTCCTAATGATGTGTGGTTCCATCCCCTTCCAAATAGGTTTCCTTGGGTGAGCCACCAGGTTCCCCCCTAGTCCAGGATACCCCTACTGCCTAATCAGGTCACCCACTAATCTTAGAGAAAGTCCCACTGTACACCAGTAACCCTGTTACTAGGTGCAGTACAACACATTAAACTTATAAGGAAATGAACAACTCCTCAAGCTCCTCTCTCCCAGCCTTTAACCCAACCCCAGTGGCTAGAACTACATGAGCTGCACCAGCAGCCTTTCCTCAATTGCAGGGCAGGTGTTCCCCTATAAATTTGCAGACTTCTGGGAGGGTGGGTCTTGGGCAGACACCTGACAAGACAGAGTGTATCAGCCCTGTGTCTCCTCCAAGCCCTGCAGCTAAAGAACCAGGCCCAAGCAAATCCCACCAAATAGGTTTGAAATCAGAAGAAATAGGCCTCTACCAGCGCAGCCTGTTACACAGTGAAACATCCACAAAAAAGGCCCCACTTACAGCCACCAAATCAGTTTACAAACATCCAGCATCCCCAAAAACAATACCCTGCTAGCCCCTTAGAAGTAAGAAAGAAAAGAACTAACCTACCAAGTAAAATCCACAAGAACCCTGTGAAAACAACAGCAGCAGCTACTGTCCTGGAACACAACTGATCCTGTCCCCTTTCAGTTCTTTCTCAAAAATTAATAATTCAGCCTGTGCAGGCCTGGCAAAAATTGAACAAACATTATTCTGAATAAGACTGGGTGATGACAGCAGTATAGCATCCCACAGTGTGGGTTACTGGATCCAAAAATTGTGGGCCTATTGGGACAGTGCCACACATGGACAAGGCTTCCAATTATGCCATGGGTAAGTATTGCATACACTGGTTTCATAGCCTGTGTTGCCCCAGAATTAATTTGGACTGTGCAAGCCTGGCAAAAAATAGTGAGAAAAACATTAATCTGAAGAAACTGAGTGAGGACAACAGTGCAGCATCCCACAGTGTGCCTAGGCTACTACTTCAAAAAACAAGCTAAGTAACAGACACAAAGGAAAAAGACAGCACTTACTGTAGATTTTCAAGATGCTCAGTGCATGTTTTAATCAGAGAATGTGCCTCACAAAAAATCAGCCCTGCTCTGATTAAAACAGCACTGAGCATCTTGGAAAAATCTACAGTGAGTGTTATCCTTTTCTTTTGTGAATATTACAACTGGCAGCTTTCAGATAGTTTCTTTCTATTATAATGATCACTTGGTGATGAAACGTGGGCACTGGTCGACTAACAAGTGCCATGTTAGTAGACCAGTGCCCACATTTCATCACCAAGTGGCAATTATAATATTAAAAAAATGCTCAGAAAGCTGCTGCCCACTGACTATAATGGAGTGCGCTCCTGCACTCTCCTTAGCACCAAGTCATAACTTGGCTGAGTGCAGGGGCGGAGCATGGGTCGCTCTTCAGACCGGGAAGTCCTCCGGAACTCAATGTAACTAAATTTATGAGCATTCTTACACTTACAGTGTTTCACTATTTATGGACATCTGTACATAGAAAGAACTCCCATGAGGTAAGGCACCCATATAACGGGTGCAAATGAGAATGTATGTAACTTGGCGAATCTCTTTAATGTGTGATGTCAGCCACTCATCAAACTTCTTGTTAAAGGAAATGCAACATGTTTTCTGCATCATGGTCATTGTCAAAGCCAGCAATACATAAAGCTGCCTGCTCGCAGAGGTTGGGGGGCATTGTTGACATACAACTACTGCTGCAGGCACTTAGCTCAGAGGAGAAGGATGAAGTGGGGTGGTTGATCCAATGTGCAGTCACTGCCATGTAATCGGCAGTCTAACTATTGCTCCACATGTCAGTGATAATGTGAACCGCTAGAACAAATGATGCTTTCAGGGCATGTGACACAGTCTGTATACACAGATACAAATCAGGAAAGAGTCACTGTGGTAAAGTAAGTACAGCTGGGTACTTGATACCTTGGCACATTTTGCCTCTGGTCTGTTAGCTTCATATTTCTGCCCCATTTCCAGGGACTGGACCGGTGAGAGCTGAGTGCATTTTTCCCCTGGATGAGACAGATGGCTACTATTTTTGCCACCCCAGGGGTGAAAGCAGATGGGGATTGTGTGGCCCCTGGGAGGTGTGGGAGTCAAGGGGCTAAAGAACTGATTAATTGGAAGATGTTGAAATTGTGCATCAGTTACCTCTTGAAAGACTTTCTTTCTCCTCCTCCTCCTCCTCTCTAACAGGTCAAACAGGTCTTCTAATGTTCTCTTCCCTCTGGCCTTTATCATCATCATCCGCATCATCATCAGCAGCAGCAGTTTCACTGTCTGGTGGTGCTGCTGCTGCTGACTCCATGCATTGGCTTGCCTTCTTGTAGTAACATCTGTGGGTCTTCAGCAAAGGCATTTCATGGCAGATGTTCCCAGCCTTGTTCCCTTCTTACCCCAACTCAGCCTGTTTTTACATAAAATATGCACTACATGTGTCTGTGATTCTTTGTCCACTCTAAAGAAATCCCACACCACCGATATCACTGGTTTGGTCTTTCCTACTGGCTCTCTCGACTGTTGCTTAATGGGGGGCTGTCATGGACTGCTTCCACATCATCCTCATCCTCTTCCTCTACCAGTTCTCCACGGTCAGGAAATTTTTTTTCTTCCTCTGCCAAGTGTCCTGGGCCACCAATTTTGCCTGTGCCTTCTTTTTCTGCTGTCATTTCAGATGCTTGTTATTGTGTTTCCCCTTGTTATTTTGTGGCCTTTACTTTGTATTTCTGTTGTACCACCAGTTTTGGGTCTTTCTGATCTGTTATGTGAGCCTGCTTCAAGTTGAACTCCCACCTGTCTCACCTCCTCCTCTTCCACAGAACTGCTGCTGCCACTGCTACCACTTTTATTAGGTTTATAATCACAATCTGTATCTCTGTTCCTAAGCACTGCCAAATCACGTTGCTCCTCTTTCTCTGCCCATGTCACTACCTGATGCACTCCTTTTTATTCCATTTTTCTACGACGATTGCTCATGTTGCAACCCTTGCAGTGGTACTGCAAATGGTTCCTACAATGTGTGATACTTTATGGACTGTTTGACCACTACTGCCATCTTTCTCTACTCTTGTAGTTCCCACTGAGGCAGAGGGTCTATGACTGAGCCCACTCCGCTTTGGTTTTTCTCTGTTGTGACTGGATGATCCCATGCCACCATCACCTTGGCCTCTCTGTTGCTCCATTCCCTAATGTTTGCAACACCACTCAGCCACTTGGGTGATGAATGATGAACAGTAAGGCTTTATTTTATTTTTCTTTTTTTGTTGTTGTTGTTATAATGTTAACTTTTTTTTTTTTTTTTTTTTACCTTTTTATTATATTTTTTTATTGTTTAGTTTATCAATGGGATGCCACCAAGCATTACACAGGCCACACATCAACTCATTGCTAGCTGGCACACACTTGTTGCCCATTGCCAAGATCACACTGCAGCAGCACACACACACACACACACACACACACACACACACAGACACACACACACACACACACTGCTACAGGACTCAGGAGGAAGGAACCACTGCAACTTGAGGAAATGTAAAGACTAAGAGTTACAATTTGAAAACTGCCACAAAAAGAAAAACATACTTTTTTTATGGGATGCCACCAAGGTGACAAGTTCTGCCCAGGTTATGCTGCAACAGCACAGTTCAGGATCACACAAGCACACACACACACACACACACACACACACGCTGCTTGAGGAGGAGGAGGAAGGAATTTCAGCAACTTGAGGGAATGTGGAGAATTTTTTTTCTTTACTTTTTTTAATGGGATGCCACCATGGTTTACAGCTGTCAATCAATGAGCAAGTATGGTATTATACAGTACATGCTCAGTGACAGGTCAACTAACAACCAGCCATGGTGGTGAGAGGAGGGCTGTGCTGGTTGCCGGCTCGGGGTTTAGGATGGGGGGATTGGGGTGGTGGGCATTTCTTGCCGAGGAGGGGGGATGGGGTCCACTAGACCACCAGGCATGGGTGTATTTTATTAAGTACAAATAGAAACATAGAAACATAGAAACATAGAAGTTGACGGCAGATAAGGACCGCAAGGCCCATCCAGTCTGCCCATTTCTTTTTCTACCTTATAAATGTGCCATCGGCCTTTGCTCTGTCAGTGGCCTATCTATTCATAGTCATTTGTATTGCTCCCTTATGCCTATCCCATGCCTGTTTGAAGCCCTGCACTGTATTCATAGCCATATGGACGACATTGGGGAGGGGGAGCCAGCTACCACAAGGGAAGGTGGTATTATATTTCTTTATAATGGGTGACATCAGGGATCGGGGAGGGGCAGCACATTGGCATAGCCCTCTTAACCCTCCCAGAGGACATTTCTAAGTATCCTTAGACCAGCATGACTGCTAAGGGTACTTGGAATTTTGCCTTCTGAGAGGGTGTTGAGAATCCTGCATTAGGGGATATGGCAGCCTTTGTGTGCCACAAGCCCCTTAGCACCATGCTGCAGCCCATATTGTGGCACAATCCCTGTTTGGGGCAGGCAGCTTGCAGTTAATGCAGGCTGTATTGAGAATCGCTCCAGGCACATCTTTTGGTGCAAAGGGCATTTTGCCCCATTCTTTGTGGTGCCATCCCCTTGCGCTGTGCCAGGGGCTTTGAGAATCAAGTCCAGAGGATCTGTGTAGGAAGGGGTGCACTCAGAGGGTGTTCAGTGGGAAGTGGCATCTCCCAGGGCTGTGTGTTGGGACCAGTCATATTTAACTTCTTCATCCAGGACTTGGAGTTGGGAGTGGGACAGGGAAGATGTGTGTCTAAACTTGCAGATGACGCTAAAGATGGGAGGACAAGGGCGACTAAGCTAGGTGCTTTAAAATGACAGACCTAAATAAAATGAATCTTTGGACAATTAAATGGGGAATGGCCATTAAAGCTAGCAAATGTAAAGTCATTGGGCCCTATTAAATAAGCACCCCCATGCATGTCGAAAGTTGCGACATGCGAGGGATGTAGTTGCGCCAAGGACCTTTTGCCTGATTCTGTAAGGGGCAGGGCTCCAACAGCTAAGTCATATAACTGTATTTATTGTAAAACTGTATTTATTGAATCTGCATGTACACTGTATCCTTGTCACTGCCTGTTCCTCTCCATGTAATGTCTGTCTGGGTCACTCCTGAAAAAGGGACCTTCAGGGCCCAGTGGGTCTACCCAGTCATCAAAATGTAATAAATAAACTTCCAACAAACCCACAGGTACACCAAACAAAGGGCGTGTCTGAAGGGTTTGCCATAAGCTGCAACCCTAAATGCGAAGGGTGCATGTGCCCCCCCCATGCCCAGATCCCCCATCTGTAAAGCCCCACAGGGCTGGAGCATGCCCCTGACCCCCAGTACCTGTAAAATAGCCCAGCAGGGCTGCTGCATACCCCTGACCCCAGTACCATAAGGGAAACCCCGCACCCCACAAGCTGCAAAAATCCCCTCCGGTCCCCCAAATTGCTGCCATTCACCCACTTCTTGAGTATCCCAGGTAGTCTAGTGAGCCACCCCTCCCACCCAGCAGCACCCAACCACCCTGCTCCCCCACAACCCATTTTAAGCTGGTGACTGTCACAGCCCACCTCTCACCACCGTGGCTAGCCACTGACTGAACACTGCAGGAGCACATACGCATGCAGTACATGCTCTTGCAGTGTTCAGTGAGTGGCTGGCCATGGTGGTGAGAGGTGGGCTGTGCCAGTCGCGGGCCTAAAATGGGTCATGAGGGGGAGCGGGGTGGTCGGGTGCTGCTGGGTGGGAGGGGTTGCCACTAGACTATCAGGGATACCCAGGACATGGGTGAATGGCTGCAATTTTGGGGACCAGGGATCAGGGGGATTTTCACAGTTTGCTGGGGTGTGGGGTTTCCCTTATGGTACTGGGGGTCGGGGGCATGCTCCAGCCCTGTGGGGCTATTTTACAAGTACTGGTGGTTGGGGGCATGCTTCAGCCCTGTGGGGCTATTTGGTATGGGAGGGCATGTATATGCCCATGGGGCATTGCCATGCTGTTTCTGGGTTGGTACATTGGGGGAGGACAGAATTAGCCCCGTGGGGCTTTTGTGTATTGGGGTCAGGGCAGTATTGGGGTGGGAGGGTGGCATGCCATCGGGGGGGATGGGCACGCTGCACATGCAGGCAACCTCCGTGGGTGTAAGTACAGTTACCCCGGCTATATGCTGGTGTAATTTACATTGACAGTTTTCCCCGGGGCTTGTTGGAGAATAGCGCCTTGGGGTACTTCGTTGCTGCCCTTCCAGAATAGGGTGCAACTGCTGCCATAAACCCCCTAGCACCATGTCACTGGGGGTTTAAGCCATAAGTGATGGTGTAAGTCCACTTTGACACAAGCAGCCTGCAGCATGTCACAGGCTGCTTTGCAGAATGCCATATGTCGCAACTGCTGGCATATCTTGCTACTTGCACCATTTGTTTTTGTCGCAAGTCAAGTTATGCCAGACGTAACCTTTTAAGAATCAGGTCCATTCACTTTGGACATAATAACTGAAAGAAAAGGAGCTGCAAAGACCAAATAATGAGGATTAAAAGGGGTGGGTGGGAGGTGAATACTAGGCCAGAACAGGCAGAAGCATTAAACAAGTACTTTTGCTCAGTATTATTGAAGAGGAAGGGGGACCAGAACCTAGGGGGGTAAGCAAGGGTGGGGAAGAGGTGATAGACAGGGAAATCCCAGTGGGCAGGTGTGACAGGGTTGAATAGGGCCCTGTCCCAGTTGTTATAAAGAGTTTAAATGCAGGGATTTGTTCTGTTCATTCGTCTCTTGTCTGTCTGTTTGTGCAACCAAATTTTCTCGTGAGACCTAGGATTTGATCACCCCGACAGTTTCGCAATTCTTTGCCTCTCACTGTCTCTCAGTCTTCCCTTGCTGGTTCTGTCTTTTCCTCCCTTGCATATCTGCTGGTTTAAAAATATATGCAAATCGTTGTGTGGAAACGTAACTGATGTTGGGATCCCTTGGTTTAGAAATTATGTAGTGTTACTGTTGAAATATATATAATTATAGTTTGAGATGACTGCAAAAAGCTATTGGGAACTTGAGGGGTTAACCTGAGAGCAGTTTTTAAGCCCTTTTCCTGAAGTTATAGAGAAGGGGCCTCAGTTCTGTGACATTATGTTCTTGCTTTACCTGCGTGAAGCATACTAGAACATTTTAGGAAAAAATAGGATGCTTATTAAAGAGGGGGGTTGCAAAGACTTACAAGACAGAGAGAGAGAGAGAGATGCAATGTTTAGAGAGACACAGAGATTGAAGGAAAACTCAGATGGATCTTATCTGTTTATTCTGCCTTTGTAAATGGTTATTCTGAACAATATTATTTTTTATGTTACTGCTAGTACTAATAAACATTTTTGCAATTTCTGCAACTGCTACTGGTTTTTCCTATGCTTCCTGACCTGTGCCTCGATGACAGCGGGGTACTGGAGGGATTGAGGGCCCTGAGGGCGGACAAGGCATTGGAATCCAATGGTATACACCCCAGGGTGCTAAGGGAGCCAGCAGTAGTCCTAGCAGAACCCCCTGGCAGATCTGTTCAATGCCTGCCTGGACTAGGGGAGTGTACCGCAGGACTGGAGGATGGTGTACATGGTGCCCCTCCATAAGAGCGTCCCCAAGGATGAGCTGGGGAACTACAGACCAGTAAACCTCACATCCATTGTGGGAAAGCTAATAGAGACAATCCTAAAGGAGAGGCTGGTTTCCCTCCTAGAGGCTAAAGAGCTGCAGGACAGCAGACAACATGAGTTTGTCTCAGGCAGATCCTTTCAGATTGACCTAGTGGAGTACTGTGATTATGTAACTAGGCAATTAGACAGGGACCATGCGGTGGATGTCCTGTACCTGGACTTCAGTAAGGCATTCGATTCAGTGCCGCATAGGAGTCTAGGTAGTAAGCTGGAAGGCACAGGGGCCGGGGTGAAGATGGTGGGATGGGTAGTGAACTGGCTGCAAGGGAGACAGCAGAGAGTGGTGGTGGAAGGGGAGCTCTCATTGCCCAGGCAGTGTCAAGTGGGGTGCCACAGGGCTGTGTACTGTGGTTGGTGTTGTTTGGGATTTTCATAGCAGACATCTCAATAGGCATGAAGAGCAAGATCAGTCTGTTTGCAGATGACACGACAGAGAAGGAGAAGGATCTGGGCGTGATCATAATGGGAGCAATGAACAGCTCCACACAATGTAGAAAGGCAGCTGCAAAGACTAACAGGATGCTGGGCTGTATTGCCAGAGGAATATCCTCCAGGAGGTGGGAGGTGATCCTGCCACTGTATAGGTCACTGGTTAGACCACACCTGGAGTACTGTGTGCAATTCTGGCAGCCATACCTGAAGTAGGACATTAGGTTATTGGAGGTGGTGCAGAGCAGGGCAACAAAAATGATCCAGGGGCTAGGGAACTTGCCCTATGAGAGTAGGCTGAGGGTGCTGAACCTGTACTCCCTGAAGGAGAGGAGGGAAAGGGGAAACATGATTGAAACCTTCAGGTACATGAAGGGAATAAATAAGATGGACAGAGAGGGGCTTTTCCAGTTAAGGAGAGGGAGGGAGGGACATGCGAGGGCACAGGCTGAGACTGGAGGGGTGATGGTTCAGGAGGGAAATGAGGAAACACTTTTTTATGCAAAGGGTGATGTCAGGGTGGAATATATTACCACAGGAAGTGGTAGCCTCTAATACAGTGGGCTGCTTCTAAATGGGATGGGACAGGCTAAGGGGGAGGGTCACTGGAAGGGGAGGAGGAGGGCAGCTGCAGTATAAGGCGCTTAGCTCCACAATCAAGCAGACTTGATAGACCGAAAGACCTTTATCTGCTGGTAGGTTTGTATGATCATATGTAAATAAGAGATCTGGGTGTGTCGATGTCTAACTTTACTTAGAGCATTAAAAGTAAGTAAGTAAAGTAAGTGAAAATGTATTTTATTATGGCGCCCAATCCCGTGGGCTCTGGGCACCATTACAGTTCAAACAGGGCACAACAGATTAAAACAAGCATAATAAAATATTAGCATACCAATATTCTACAATCAGACAAACTAAATATTAAGATCAGATTAAAAACTATCTCAGAAGACTTGATTAAACAGATAGGTTTTTAGGTCCCCCTTGAATGCCTCCACCGTTTGGGCCTCCCTTAAAGATCATGGCAGTGAATTCCAGAGTCTGGGACAGCCATCTCAAAGGAGTGATCCTCCAAAGTCTTCAGCCCGGCCCTCTGAATCACCAGGAAGCCCTCAGTGGTGGAGTAAAGGGAGCGCACTGGGTTGTCTGGAATTAGGAGGTCAGACAGGTAACCTGGGCCCAATCCATATAGGGCCTTGTAGGTGAGCAAACCCACCTTGAAGATAATCCTTCACCTGACCGGCAGCCAGTGCAGATCATGCAGGACCAAGGTCACATGACAGGTTTTTGGCAGTCCCACCAGCAACCTGGAGACTGCATTCTGCACTAGCTTCAGCTGGCAGAGGATCCCTCCATTGACCCCAAGGTATACAACATTACAGCCGTCCAAACTGGAAGTCACAAAGGCATGTACTAGTGATGGCAGGTCGTCAGGCAGAATCAGGATCTAATTTGGGTGACATTTCTTAGATGGTAAAACCCACTCTTGATGACAGACAACACCTGGCTTCCACAGTCAGCCTGTCATCAAGAATGACGCTCAGATTTGTCACCCTGGAGGAGGCCATCAATGGGGTGGAGCCCAGAACCAACCATGTTGCTATTCTGGAGGCCTTCCCATCACACTGATGACCAGGTTCAATCCCCAGTACTTGTCAAGGTTAAATCTCAGTCAGTTTGAGGACATCCAGTCCTGAATCTCGACCAGACATTTATTTAGCACTTCAATGGTATTTCCATCTCCAGGGGCAAATGACATATTGAACTGGGTGTCATCTGCAAAACAGCGAAAACCCAGACTGTATTGCCTAATGAGCTCCCCAAGGGGCAACATGTACACTGCAGACAACATCGGTGAGATGATTGAACCCTGAGGTACTCCACATGACAGGGGCATTGAGGAGGAGGAGAAATTCCCCGTCACTACTCTCTGCATCCTGTCTGAGAGATAGGAGTCGAACCATTTGATGACTGTTCCAGTGAATCCTCAATACACTCTAAGGTGATTTAAAAACTCAGTGTGGTCCATGGTGTCAAATGCTGAGGAGAGATTGAGCAGAATGAGAATTGACCATTCTCCTCTATCTCTCACCCTGAGGAGGTCATTCTGGACTCGAACTAATGCTGTTTCTGTGCTATGCCTGGCTCTGAACCCATACTGGAATGGCTCATAGATGTCGAAAGCTGCAAGGTGTGCCTCAAGTTGCAGAGCCACTATTTTCTCAATAACCTTCCCTAGAAATGAGAGGTAGGAGATAGGTCTATAATTTATCAGGACATCAGGGTTGAGTGATGGTTTCTTCAGACGGGGCCTCACCAGCACCTCCTTCAAGGCGTTGGTGAAGCACCCCTCTAATAGCGAACACTGGACTATCCTGGCAAACACTGGTCCAATGGTTCTGATCTCTTCCACTAGGAGATGGATTGGGCCAGGATCTAGCTCACAACAAGTGGGCCACAGCTTTAAAATCACCTCAGTGACTTCAGCCACCTCAACCAGCCAAAACACCCCCAGACAGATGGAATGTCTCTGCTTAAACCAGGCCTGCCACTGCGGGACACAGTTTGTCCCACTGGAGTGATCTCAGCCCAAATGGAGGATGCCCTGTCTGAGAAGAACAGAGCAAGCTCCTCACATAAAACAGCAGAAAAACCTTTTTTTGGTTGTAGACAGACTGGACAAAGCAGTCTGTCTACAGTCCAAAAAAGCTTAGCAGTTCTGTTCTTCCCAGCAGAAATCTCCCTGGACAGGAATTCTGTCTTCTTATGGTTGATTGCCTCCTGATAATCATTATAATGATTTCTCAGGGCCAGTCTGTCCTTCAGGGACTGGGTCCTCCACCAGCAATGCTCCACCCTCCGATCTCTGGTCTCCCTCGCCCTAAGAGCCCCATCAAATCATGGGGATCTCAAGTGAGAGGACCTGGTTCATATGCAGAATGGAGTGATGATTTTGAGTACTTTGGTAACGGCCTTATTATAGGCCACCATCGCCTCACCCATGTCAATCACAAAAGCAGCACCCTTGCCAGAATAATCCACCACCACCAACAGTCCCTCTGGGGTCAGTCCCCTCAAAGGGTGGTAGCGGATCATCTCAGTGGAGGGGGGTACTCTCAGTGGGGCCCAAAATGAGAACTCCACCATGCAGTGATCAGACCAAATGACTTGGTCAGTCATGATTTTGGTAACCTCAAGCCCCAGCGAGAAAACCAAGTTCAAGGTGTGGCCATGTAGGTGGGTCACAGAGGTAACTTCCTGTGTCAGGCCCAGCAATGTCATCGTCTGGAGGAGTTTGTAACTGAATTGCGAGCATTCGTCGTTGACCCAGGCATTCAAGTCCCCCCAGAATTAACCATCTGGAGGACTCCAATACCCTCTCAGCAACTAAGTCCACTTAACGGATACAGGCAATCTCCAGTTTGTCCTGGAGGATGATAGATAAAGAGAATCCTGCAGCCTGCACCCGGACTCCCATGCACTGCCACACTTTCAAACAATAAGATTAATCCCACTGGGTGCATGGAGAAGCTCAAGCTGGATCTAAAGCAGATGTCCACTCCTCCACCCCTATATTCCCTCCTTGGGCAATACACAACTGAGTACCCAGCAGGGGCCGATGCCTCCAAAACTGGCCCAGTGTCATCCCCCAGCCAGGTCTCAATAATGCAAGCCAGGTTGACTGAGGAGATCAAGTCCACCATAACAGCGGTTTTGTTCCTCACTGACCTAGCACTGCATGGCATTGCTCTAAGAGGACTGGCAGAGACTGTTGACCATCTAGTTACCTGCCCATGAGGTCTGGTGGGAGCCCTGGGAACCAGAGCCAGACAAATCGGGCCCCTCTTGAGGCTCCATTTAACTCCCGGGAGCCCCCTATTCCAAACCACCCCAATACTGCTTTCCCCAGCTATGCTAGCAAAACCCCACCACTAGGCCCTCTGCCCCCTCACTATCCCCACCATCCAGCATCATCTCAGTGCAAGAGCTGGGAAGGGAACGTCCACAAAGGGGTGGTTGCTGTGCAGCAGAGATGCTGCTTAAGCTATTCTAGGGAGCACAAGACCTAACCACATTCCCAAGGTTCCTCTCTCTCAAAGCTACGATTAAAAACTTAATAAAATTAAACAGATAGCTAACTGGTTTCTAATTGTTAGCAGCTTTACCCATCAGAACCTTGGTTTTGACAAGTGATTGCTCCTTTAAGTCAATTAATCACTTGTATCCCCTAAGCCCATGGTGTAATAAGCCTGGTCAGCTTTAAAGTGTCATTGTTTATAACAATCCCCTCTATATCCACATACCCCTATGTTAACCCCACAGCTTTCCTACACCCTCCAAACAATAGTTTATGATTGAAAGAAAAAAGCACAAACAGGAGCACTTAAACTAAGCATACACTCATCTTCCACACGCTAATACAGGCAGTCTCCCTATCAGCAATCCCTCCACACTCATACACTAACTACATACCAACAGCCTCAAAATGTTATTAAAATATTTAATAGTTTATTAAATGTGCTGAACAATATAACAAAGCTAGCAAAACTGCTACAGCAGTATGACCCTAGAGATCATTAAAAGACCTTTATTAATCCCTCCAGAGAGGTACTGCTCCCCTGTATACTACATATTTAAGGCCACATTTGGAATTCTACACACAGGCTTGGTCACCATATCTGAGAAGGGATGTGGACCCTTTTGAGAGAGTACAAAGGATGGTAACTTGCCTGATTGAAGAAGTCAGGGGAATGAGCTATGGTGAAGGACTGAGGCCCCTGGACTCATTGGAATACAGAAGACTCAGGAGTGGCATGATAATGCCTTGTAACATCATGCAAGGTCAGGGTGGGCTTGATTGTAGGGTATTTTGGAAGAATACAGTGGAAGGGCAACCTAGGGTATATCAATATTCTAACAGTGGCAGATTTAGGTGCAAGGTACATAAGGACACCTTTACAGACAGAGTGGTTCGTTTGTGGAATCCACTACTAGGGAAACTGGTAGAATCACTTACCTTACTTGTGTGTAACAGGGAGCTCGGTGCCTACTTAAGATCAAATTACATGCTTTGCAATGACCACTGATACAGTGGGAGGATAGACAAGAAAAGAACTACCTCCTTCTGTCCTTGACTATATAACATTAAACAACATGAAATATTAATCTCAATGTAACTACCAGAAGTAAGTACAGTAAACTGTGAAAAAAAAGAAACCTATTAAGCTCTGATTTATCACTTGCGCACTACTGTTGTCAGACACACTGTGAAACCTGTTATGGTGTTAGTTCCCTGGTTCCGAGATGATCATGGCCTGGCTGTGTTGCCCAGCTGGTTATAAGGACTTGGCTACTAAATGGGCTGGCTTGCCTCTGCTCAGATGTTGGCTGGTGACTGGGTTAATTTGGCTCACCTTGATGCTGGATAGTCACCTGGCTGGGGTCTCTCGTCTGTTTGTTGTTTATTGCCTGAGCTGGCTTTCCCTCTGTTGGATGCTGGATACTAACTGGGTTCTGCTGGGCTGCTAGCTCTAACTGCTGCTCGCTTCCTCACAGGGCTAACACTAGATATTACCTCACTGGGTTAGCCAGTGAAAGAACTACTGGCTACCTCACTAGGCTAACACCGGCCAACTTGCTGCCTGCCTCAGCTACAGCCCTGTCCTTAGTTCTCTGCTTACTTCAGCTTTGTTTTCACAGCAACAAGACCTTATTAGAACACTGTCAACCCAAAGTTCTGAACACAATGAGAGTAAGGTGTTCTAAGTTCCACAGAGTGCAATAGACAGAAACTAGTCTCAGTGGTTACCAGGGGAAGGAATCATCTGAAACATAAAGACCATGGAACAGATGGAAAGGATTTTGTTATACTTTCTTTAGTGACATAGACAATGTTAAGATCACACATCGACAAGTACATACCGTGATTAATATCATGCATAAGTACATTTTTGATCTAAAAAGAAACAATTACAAATAAAAAATCGAAAATCAATGGAACAGAAAACGAAATAATGAATCACAAAAGTGATAAAAGAGAGCTTCCCAAATGGGATGGGGGGGGAGAAGAGGAAGGAAAATGGAAAGGGGAGGGGTGGTATAACTACCACTTCTGAAGCCCACCAGGAAGTATCCCTATCTCTACATGTCGACAATTCTCTAAGAGATATTTAAAAGAGGAACCCAAGCTCCCCATTCAAAACATGCTAGGCAGTCCCACTCCACTTGGGGGAAGCCTTTCTGAGTTCCACTCTAAGCCAGACCCTCATGTGCAAATGCCCAACATGTCCATCAAGTCAGGAAAGCTTGTATTCTATCCGGGACCTGGCAGGTAAGGTGTTCCATATCTGAAATGTGAGTGACAAGGTCCTCCCAGTCCTGACTTAGTGGGGGCATCTTCTGTAGCCATTTTTGAGTGATGGTTTTGGCAGAAGCAACAACACATTTTCCCAAAGATAGTGTGCCCCCCTTCCCTGTAGACTCCATGGTGGAAGACCCAAAATTAAATGCTGAAACAAAAGAGGCTCGGGAAGTATGAACACTTGTTTCAATCAGCATGTTACCTCCACCCAGAAGGGGAGTAATATGAGGCAGTCCCAAAATATATGATAGAGTGGCTCTTAACTCTCCTCAAAGTCTCCAACAGTGTGCCCCAGTACAACAGCTGGAAAGAATTTAAATATATAATGAATAAAATAAACTATTATATAAATCAACACTATTGCTGGATATACAGTAGCATAGAACAGTACCTGTGGGCCCCACAAGCTTGTATATGGTAACATATTTGTAAAACGTATATGCTGGCCTGGTAAATGGTATCATACTATCTCTTGATTTTTGAATTCAGCCCTTAATTCATTGGGGATGGAAGGGAGGATCACACCTCATAGCACAATTAATTTACCAGGGAGAAAAAGGTAGATAACTTGACCTTGCTTTCCAACTGTTCCCAGAGGTTTCAGGCACTTGGAGTTTCCCCCTCTTTATAGTACCACAGTTCTTAAAATGTACTGATAGAATTCCCATTGATCTACCACTGATACTGAATGATGCAGCTGCCTGGAGGGCATGGACCCATGGTGTGTTTGTGCCTTGCATTGCTTACATATTATATGGGTGCGGTAGTGCCCCTATAGTTAGGGTTCAGTGGAGTGCTCACTGTTAAACCCCTAACTTTGCACCTTAATAACTGGTGGCATTTGGCTGAATAGCTCAAACATTTGTACGCCTGGTGTTTCTGAGATCTGGATACCACTTATTTTGTAAAAGGGTCACTTATTGTCCTATACCTAACGTTCTTGATGTTTTTTTTTTTGTTTTTTTTTTGCTCTCATGTGCAGCCTAGACAGTACTGAATTCCTCCACAACACCCTCAGGGGTAGAAGCTGCCTGTGCCAAGGTACTGCCTTTTTAAGGTTTCATGAAAAAATATTAAACCATTCCAGACTTATAAAGATTTAAAGTTTGGTTTTGGATAATGCTCTGGTGTGAATAAAAAAATATGTTGGTTCGTTAGAGTGTTTTTGGTTCCTGTCACTTAGCTGTCACAGACCAAAGACTGTCCTTAAGGCCAACATTTTTTTTTGGTTTGTGATGGCTGCCATCTTGTTCCGTCTATCTAAAAAGGGAAAATATATAAAAATGATGTATTAAACAAAAAAAAATCACCTGAGTCTACCTATCTACTTACTGTATATATATTTATATTTGTTTTTACAGTATGTTAAATTCTTTGTAATAACTTTTACTGTTGCTTCGCTCCACCATTGTGTCACTTTGTACCTGAGTCGCACCTGGAAAGGAGCTTCTGCTCACCTGCCTTTCCCAGTCACCAATTTTAACTAAAATATCTGTCTGTCTGTCTATCTATCCAGCCATCTATCTCTGTCTGTCTGTCTATGTATCTAGCTATCTTTCCATTGATCGATCTGTCTGTCTGTCTATCTATCTATCTATCTATCTATCTATCTATCTATCTATCTATCTATCTATCTGTTTCCAAACATATGTTTAGCATGAACTTGTATAGATCCAGCACTGCATATGCAGTAAGACTGGGACCAAGCCTATCTTGATCATAATTCTGCTGTTCAAGAGAATCAGATGACAAATCAGTGTTGCAGAATTTTCTGCTGAATGCAAAAGATTGTGTAACCCCTACGTGGCGCTATCCCAAGGGCTACTAACCTTGCCTGCTTGGCTAGTAGCAGGTTAAGGGGCCTAAATTCTGAAATAGGTGCCTCTGCTTGTGGAAGACTTTTCGGGAACCCCCATTTGTAGGGGGGGTTTACACCTGCATCAATCATTCAAACCAATTCAGAGAAAAAAATAGCAAGACTTCAAAAAAATTTATCAGACTGGAACAAATGTGATCTCTATCATGAAAAATAATATCGGACATAAGTACGTACTAACATACTAAGATATCATTCGAGTAGGCCTAATGGTCTATCGAGTCTGCTCGAGAATCAACACCTGGTAGGGGCATCGTTGCTGACCTCCCCTGTAGATCCCCCCGGTGTTATCCCTATCAGGGGTGCATCTCCAGGTCTGGCATTACTCAGTTTTACCTTCCCCCTGTACCTATCCCAGCCCCTCTTAAAGCCCTCCACAATATTTATATCCACCAGTTCCACAGGCAGCACATTCCAAGGCTCGTCCACCCTCTCTGTGAAGTAGCATCTCCTAGTCTCCATTCTGAGCCTTCCGCCTACCAACCTCATGGGATGCCCCCTGGTGGCACCTGCCTTCCTTAGCTGGAAAACCCTCTCAAGGCTTACCCTATTTACCCCTTTAGGTATTTAAAGACCTCAATCATATCCCTTATATTCCTCTTCTCCCCCAGGGAGTACAAATGGAGCTCCTCAAGTCTCTCCTCATATAACTTCTCCCCCAGTCCCTGTATCATCCTGGTTGCCCTCCTCTGAACCCTTTTAAGGACTGCAGTGTCCTTTTTCAAGTGTGGTCACCAAAACTGCACACAGTATTCAAGGTATGGTCTGACCAGGCAGTTATACAGAGGGAGAATCACCTCCTGCTTCCATGAGGTTATCCCCTGGCAATGCATCCCAGCATTTTTTTTGCTTTGGCCGCAGCCCTCCTAAACTGTTCAGAGTTATTCATTTTGGCATCCACAAAGACCCCAAGGTCCTTTTCCTCATCTGAAATCTGCAGTTTCTCCCCTCTCAGAAAGTATTCCTGAGCCCCAAGTGGAGAACCTTGCATTTACTTGCATTAAACTTCAGTTTCCAGGTGCAAGACCACCCCTCAAGAGTCTCTAATTCCCCCTATAGGGCCCTTCTACCTTCCTCCTCATCCACCACCACCCCCAGCTTCGAGTCATCGGCAAAAAGGCTCATATCACTTCTAATACCAGTTCTCATGTCTGAGATGTAAGCTTTAAGCAGGAGTGGATCCAAGACCGACCCTTGTGGTACCCCACTAGTGACCCTTCTAGAAGATGAGGCCACCCCTCCCCGACCACCACCCTCTGAAACCACCTAAGTTAGCCAGTTTCATATCCACCTAACCATCCTCTCCCCAACCCCCCTTCCCCCTAGCTTATCCAGAAACCCAGGATGTGGCACAGAATTAAATATCTTGCTGAAGTCCAGAAGGAGGACATCCACCGGCCTGCCTTGGTTCAGAGTCTTTGTCACCCAATCATACAACTCCACAAGGTTAGTCTGACATGATCTGTCATGTACAAAGTCATGTTGGCGATTGTCCAAGTGGCCCCTTGCCTACAGAAACACTTTCAGCCTCTCTTTCAATATGGCCTCCATCATTTTGTCCACCACTGACTTCAGGCTGACAGGTCTGTAGTTACCTGGTTCCTCACGTGGCCCTCCTTTGTGGATAGGCATGACATGAGCCATCCTCCAATCCTGAGGCAACCACCTCATCTGAAGGAAGGAGTTAAAAAGGTCTGCCAGGGGTGTAGCCAGTACATCTGCCATTTTCTTTAGCACTCTAGGATGAAGGCCGTCTGGACCCAGTGCCTTATCCATTTTTAGGGTCTTGAGGGCTTCCCACATCCTACCAACAGGAATTTCACCATCTGTGACCTCCACTCTCTTTCTTCAATTCTGACCCCCTTCCCCCATAAGGGACTGCCCCCACCATCATCTCTAGTGTAGACTGAGGCAAAGTAATCATTAAGTACCTCAGCCTGCTCCCGGCCTCCTCAGCCCAGCCACTCCTTGACCTCAGTCTGCTAGTCTTCCCCTTCACTTTCCTCTTTTCCCTGATATACCTGAAGAACCTTTTATCAACTCTCCTGATCCAATATGCCAACTTTTGTTCCGCCCCCTCACCTTGGCTGAACTCACCACCCTGGTTACCTTTTTGGATATCATATCATATCATATCATTCTCCCCCCCCGTCCATAACCCCATGCGTTCGCTTGTGTCGTCTATAAGCAGTTGTCTTTTCTCTCACCACTTCTTGGATCTCCCTGGTCCACCAGCATAGCTTTCTGGTACTACCAAACTTGCATCTGACTTCATGTAGGCCATAGTAGCTTCCAGGATCCTCCTTTAGTTTTTTTTTATCACAACCCTATTTTCTCTCCGGGCTGCAGCGACTACCAGCGGGGGCATCCAGCCACTGGCCCTGCATGCCGGGAGAGCACCAGGCTCACTCACATAATGGGGATCTGGCACGGCCATTGCCAGTCTGCCGGAGGGCCTCCCTATACCCTGCCCAGCCTGACTAGCCCAGGTCCCCCCAGTGCAATTCCACAAAAGTCTTTCCAGTGAGGCAGGGTACAGCCGTCAAGTTGCATGGTCGCGCCAACCATTTTCCACCAAGATTTAGTCCCACTGGGAGCACAGACATGTTGATGTCCGCTGTGCCCCACCTCACACGTCCACCAGCATGTAGTGCCTCTGGGCATCCCCAGGAGCCACTACAGCACGGTGGATTCCCCTAACCCTCCCCAGGATCAGGAGAGCAGTCTGTGGATGCTCGATTCTGATCCTCCCCCTGCCGACACACCTACGACTCGGGTCCGTTCCCGAACCAGGGTCGTCGGCATGGAACGAGATGTGGCATCCAGCACCTCAACCCTCAGCACCACCGGGCTGGACAAGGAGCCCCCTTTTGATAACTTCCCACCTGCTGTCTGTGTCCATGTCTGGTCTGATCCCTTCTAAATGTCCCTTGAGGATCCCCTCCATGCCCTTGAAGTCCGCACCCCGAAAGTCAATTACCACTGTCTGGAGTAGCTCTCTATGTAAAGGAAGGGATAAAAGCAACTGAACAAAAGAGTAAACAGGGAGGAGAGGAGGCACTGTGGGTCACCTTGGAGACTGGAAAGGGCACCACAATCCGCACAGGGGTTGTGTACAGACCCCATGTCAGGGGGAAGGAATGGACAAGGATATGATAGAAGGCATTCTTAGAATGGCAGAGAAAGGGGAGATACTGTTGATAGGAGACCTGAATATGCCAGATGTTAACTGGAGTACATTTGCTGCAGCCACATCCAAGAGCAGGGCCATTCTTGATGCCCTGCTGGTGGCAGGCATTAGACAGCTAGTTTCAGAACCCACTCATGAGGGTGCAATCTTAGACCTCGTACTCTCAAACGGGGGCAGTGAGAGGATCTCAGATCTAGAAGTGGGTTGCCATCTGGGGACAAGTGACCATCAAACAGTGTGGTTCACGTTAAACTCAGCTACAGAGTCAAGCCATACAAAAGTGAGGGTACTGGACTTTAGGAGGGCTGACTTTGGCAAGATGGGAGAGTGCCTCAGAAAAGCACTAGCAAACAGGCTAGAAGGAGGTGTGGAGCAACAATGGGGAATTATCAAAACTGCCATCACAGAGGCAACAAGCCTTTGTGTGAAGCAAATAAACAAATCAAAACGAAAGAAAAAGCCACTATGGTTCTCAAAAGAGGTGGCTGTGAAAGTCAGGAAGAAAAAGACAGCATTCTGGAAGTATAAGGAAACACAGAAGGAGCAGGACAGAGAGCTGTACCAGTTAAGGCAGAAGGAAGCAGGGAGGAAGTCAGAATAACAAAGGCCCAAACTGAGGAAAAGATAGCCAACTCAGTTGAGAAGGGGATAAACCTTTTATAGGTACATCAGCGAGGAGGAAGACAAAGGGAGGGATAGTGAGGCTGAATAGAATGAACGGTGGTGGGCAGAGGGGACAGTGAAAAAGCAGGAATACTGAACTAATATTTCTGCTCAGTATTCACAAAAGAGGAGGGGAAGTGCCTAATTCAATTAACAGAAGCACTCTTGATAGGGGGGTCGATCCCAGTCCTTTCACAGAAGAAAGGTTCTGCAAGAACTCCTAAAACTGAAGGTGGACAAAGCAATGGGTCCTGATGGAATTCACCCCAGAATTCTAAAAGAATTAAGGGAGGAACTAGTGAAACCACTGGCTACTCTTTTTAATAAATCATGGGAGGATGGTGTGGTACCCGAGGACTGGAGGAAGGCGGATGTGATTCCCCTTCACAAAAGTGGGACCAAGACAGAGGCAGGAAACTACAGACCTGTCAGTCTGACCTCTGTGGTAGGGAAAGTGATGGAGTCACTTCTGAAGGAAAGAATAGTTGAGTACCTAGAGGTCAGTGGAGCACAGGACCCAAGGCAGCATGGGTTCACAGCGAGAAGGTCATGTCAGATTCAATCTTGATAGATTTCTTTGACTGGGTGACCAAAGTGTCGACAGGGAGGGGCTGTGGACATGGCCTACCTAGACTTTTAGCAAGGCATTTGACACAGTTCCACACAAAAGATTAATAGTCAAATTAACCAGCCTGGGAGTGGGACCCAGAGTGGTAGCCTGGCAAAACATTGGCTGGACAACAGGACACAGAAGGTAATTGTAAATGGAGTCCACTCTGAAGAAAGGGGGTTACTAGTGGGGCACCGAGAGGGTTCAGTATTGGTCCAGTCCTTTTTAATGTCTTCATCAGTGACATTGCAGAGGGACTGGAAGGAAAAGTATGCCTTTTTGCAGATGACACAAAGATCTGCAACAGGGTTGATACACAAGGAGGCGTGGAAAGGATGAAAAGGGACTTGGCAAGGTTGGAGGAATGGTCAGAAGTATGGCAGCTAGGATTCAATGCAAAGAAGTGCAAAATAATGCACCTGGGAAACAAGAACCCTGGGGAAGAATATACAATGGGTGGGGAGGTAGTAACAACAACAAAAAATGAAAGGGACCTGGGGGTAATCATATCAGATGACCTTAAGGTTAGCAAGCAATGTGAGAAGGCAGTAGGGAGGACTGGGGGTATACTGGGATGTATAGGGAGAGGCATCATCAGCAGAAAACAGGAAGTTGTTATCCCTCTGTACAGACAGTTGGTAAGACCCCATCTGGAGTACTGTGTCCAGTTCTGGAGACCCCATCTCCGCAAGGACATAGACAGGATAGAGGCAGTCCAGAGGAGGGCAACTAAAATGGTGCCGGGTCTGCAAGAGAAGCCGTATGAGGAGAGACTAAAGGAGCTTAATATGTATACCCTTGAGGAAAGAAGGGAGAGGGGGGACATGATAGAAACTTTTAATTACCTCAGTGGAATCAACAAAGTCCAAGAGGGTAGCATCTTTCAGAAAAAAGAGACTTGCAAGAAGAAGGGGACACAATTTAAAGATAGAAGGAGGGCGGTTCAGGGGCAATGTGAGGAAGTATTATTTCACAGAGAGGGTAGTGGATGCATGGAACAGCCTTCCTGAGGAGGTTGTGGGGTCTAAAACTGTGGGAGAATTCAAGAATGCATGGGACAGACATAAGGCAATTCTTGTGGGGAGTAGGAAGAAATAGGCTGTTGGTTAACTAGGATCTGCGGCCTATCCTGTAGGTAGGGAAATGGGCAGACTAGATGGGCCTAGCGGTCCTTATCTGCCATCAAAGTCTATGTTTCTATGTATTCTATGTTTTAGTGTGATTTTCTCCTCCCTCCAGGTCCAGGAAAACCAGACCGTGGCATGATCACTCCCTGCCAGAGGGTCCCCTCACTACTACTGTAGGTTCCTAACCAGATCGCAGTCTAACAGGACCACATCCAGGATACGTTGTACTTGTGCTGATCCACATATTTTGTAATATGAACATCACATTTCTCAAATTAGAGATTCTAGCTACATGGTTTAGACGGAATTGTGTGGTGGGGGGCACTGACTGTAGTATATATGACAGAATTAATTATGATATAAACAACTGTCTGTTCTTCATAAGTATGAGTTCTCAATACATGCAGCTGCATTCTCTGCATTTTTAAAACTTGCCCCCTCCTCACCCCCCCACACACACACTAAGGGCCAGATTTTAAAAGAGTCTTTAGGCCGATGCAAGTTTAGTTGTTCTAGGGCTGTGGCAAACTCTGGGTGTGTCAGGGACCCTATGCCCAATTTTATAAAATTGGGTGTCCCTGTGGCAAAGACCCAGGAGCTGCTACAGCTGCAGGCTTGTACCAAACATGTGGCGCACCTGCGATGTTAGAAGCTGGAATCCATCCCTCCAGCCTGACACAACACCAGAGGGGCTGCAAAGGTGGGGGTGGGGTGAATATGCCTGCCATGAGGGGTCATGGGGCAGAAGGAGAATGGGATACCTTGGGGTGGTCAGTGACATGGTGGCACTATCTGGGGGTCAGGTGGCACCCAGCAGGGGTTCCATGGGCAATGGCAGACAGCTGATCAGCCTAGGTAGTGTGGGGTTGGTAGGGATGGACCGTCACCTGGCCCCAGGTGTGCACAGCCCTCACATCTTCCCCAGTGGTGCCACTGCCCCCAACTCTGTAGATGGGAGGCAGCCTGCCACAATGCAGGGGGCTGGGTACCAAAGGACTGTTGTGGTGCCTGGTGACCATTCCCCTCCACTACAGGCAGGCCTCAACCTACAGCCACTGCTTCCCATATACAGGGTTATGGACTGTAGCACCTATGGGGCATGTGCCAGGGCTGTTCCCACCTGGGGTCTGATGATGGTACATAATTTCCAACCCACCACTACCCGGGCTAATTGGCCATCTGCCATTCTTATGGCACCCCCAATGGGTGCCACCTCACCACCCTGACATTGCCCCTATGTCTACAACCCCCACAAAAGGCACCCTCCATGCTCGTTCTGCACCTGGTCCCCTACTTGCAGGGCCCCTCCAATTGCCACCCTGTCTGGCAGTTGTGCATGGCCCTTAGACCACCTTCTGCCTGGTCTAAGCTAAGCCCCCTGTTTTATCCATAGTGGGGCTTCTAAAATTCTGAAAAAGGAGATGGTGCAGCCCTGCCATGGTGCAAGCCCCCTTGAGACCTGGTGCAAGGGCACTTCTGCTGCTACGGTGGTGCAGGGTGACTTGGGCACCAGGCATCCCAATTTCGATGCAGCCTGCGTTCAAAAGTTGGGATTGTCACAAACTTTGACACAAGGTGCCACTTGTGCCAAAGCTGATTGGTGCAGGCATGTTACTCCAAAGTTTGCCCTTTTAAAATAGGGCCCGAAGTCTCTAGGTTATGGATCTTACAAGGTGTACATTTATTACATTGTGTGCAGGTTTCAAGCCTAAACCCACAAGAATCATCTACCTATACAAAACTGTCATTCCAGTAAATACGAATTTGACTTGCCAAATGGCAGCTATGTACACTTACACTACTGGACTTGTTCGTGAATATATTTTTAAAAAATGTTTATGGTCTGACAAGACAGAAATTGTAGTAACATACAAGATCGCAAACTACCATTGATACAGAATTACTGGAGGTAATGTACAACTCTTGACTATATGCTGTACTATTGCTGACATCATGTACCTTTCAGAAAATATCCAAGTATTGACAGAGACTGGGATATTCAGAGCACTTGCGCTTAGCGCAACCGAGATGTACCATCGCAAGTCCGAAGATGTGCCACGGACTGATATTCAAAGGGAGCCAAGGCACAGGGCAAATCCCATTGTGCCAATGCACAACCAAAATATATGCAGCGCAAGTGCAAGGGGACGTACCCATGCATAAGTGGCGCAACGGCATATTCAACCTGAGAACATGGCGCAAGTGTGGAGCAAACCTCCAGGTTGCGCCAGGCAGACTTGAGCCAATAAACAGAAGCTGAAACACACAGACAGCACATGCACAACACTGAGCACAGTGAGAGAGAGAGAGAGCGAGAGAGAGAGAGACAGACAGAGAGGGAGGGAGCGTGACATAGACCGACAGATGGACAGAGTGGAAGTGGCACCCAGGGAGACACCCAGTGCCTGAACAATGGACGGTGGCCCATTCCTGATGAATGCCATCATGAGGGGTGTGGGCAGGCAGGAAGATCAGCAGTGTGGCCGACAAAGGGACTGGCAGTGGCATGCTCGCCATAGGTGGTACCGTGCCAGGACCACTTATGAGAACTATATTGACATAGATATCATGGGCTGGTACCACCTGAACAGGGCAGTTCTGAGGCAGCTCTGTGAGCTGTGTGCAGTGATGAGATGCAAGCACCCACCAGAAGTAGCCATGCCATGGCAGTGGAGACAAAGGTAACTGCTGTGATGTGCCTGCTCGCCACGGGCACCTTCCAAAGACCAATGGGTGATACCATGGGCATCACTCAGTTGGCCACATCTTACCTTCTAACCCAGTTTCTCACCACTCTGCTGCCACATGCTGCAGAGTCTAACCACTTCCCCAGCACATAGGCAGAGCGCACAGCAAATATGCAGGAGTTCCACTGGGTGGCAGGCATGACAGGCATGATTGGGGCAGTAGACTGCACTCATGTCAGCATCCACACGCCACCCAGTCCAGAGGGTGCGGTGTACATGAACCAGAAGGGATACCCATCCATCAACTGCCTGGTGGTGTGCAATGCCACAGGGCGCATCATCAATGTCTGTGCCACACAACCCGGGAGTGCACATGATGCCTTCATATGGCACAGTTCCTTACTGTGCCTTAGGTTTGAGCAGGGAGACATCCCTATGGGCCACCTTGTAAGTGAGTAGGACATGTGCCAAGGTGGCTGAGAGACACGACCCCAGGGGCAGGTGAGGGAGGATGGGGCGGTGGCTGAGGTGTGTGTGGTGGCTGGGAGGTAGTGGGTGGCAGCATAGCACAGCTCAGGGATAACCATGTAGTCACCCACACAGGCAACAGTGCATACTAACTAAGGCCATGGCTGCTCACCCCCTACAGGTGACCATCATCCCCCACAGACGAAAGCTACAATGAGGTACACTCCAGCACACGCAACATCATTGAGAGTGTCTTTGGCATGCTGAAGATGCAATTCCATTGCCTAGACAGATCAGGTGGTGCCCTACAACACAGCCCATTGAAAGCCTGTGGCCTATTCCTGGCCTCCTGCATCCTGCACAACACGGCCATTGACTATGGAATAGTAGTCGAGGCTAATGAGGGCGACAGTAGCGGGGATGATGGTGGTGGTGCTGGGCCAGAGGGCAGTGGGCAGGCTCCCCTTGACAGGAGGTATCCCAGAAGGGTGCAGGTGGCATGACGTCACCATGACACAATCACAAGGGAGCATTACAGATAACAAAGGTGAGTACACAGACACACAGGCATGGCCCACACAGCCCGGCACACACCACAGGGGACAGGATGGGCACAGTAGTAGTAGGCATGCTGAGATGGGGTGTACATTAGACAGGGCCGGGTCATGAACACACGGGCATGCATGCACAGACACATGCAGCAGTGGCATGCACACAGGCGGTCATGCGCACACACACAGCCGCACACACACAGGGTGAGGGACATGGCATGGATCAGACGCATGACACTGGTGAATAGACAGCACCGGTGCTTGGCTGCCATCATCATATCTATGCCACATGCCCCAGCAGCATGGTCCACACAAACACAGGAGACATGCAGCACACACATGCATGTCACCACATGCAAGCTGCGCTACCACCCCCCACAGGTGCGTATGGCAACAGCAGTGGATGGCAGGGTGGGGCAGCAGACACAGCACACTAACCATGCAGTTCCATGACTGTCATGGCCATGGGGGCGGCCACACTGGGGACGACCAGCAGATGCCTGCTGCGCATCAGCCATGGGAGGTGTCAGACTCCCCCCCAGGGGTTGATGTGTGGGCCCGCGACAGAGTCCATGCAGGGGTGTCCTGGCAGCCAAACAGGCCTGCCCCAGGGGTGTCTGGGATGCTGACATCTGATCCCGGCATCTGCTGTGCCAGTGTCCCTAGACGCCAGGATGGTAGAGTGGACAGTGCACTGCAGGTAGTCCTCTACATATGGGCAAGCCCAGGGGCAGCCGCCGCTGGCCCAGCTGCAATGGCACCAGCCGTGCAGTCCATTGATGCCACAATGGCACCAGTCATGCAGTCCAAAGCTGCAGTTGTGGCCTCCTGCATCTGGGCGAGCCTGTCCGTCAGCCGCACATCGCCCCTGTCCCGCTGCTCGGCCATCTGGCACACCGCTGCCCGCAGTGCGCACACCTCACTAGCAAGCAATACCTTGTTCTCCACAGAGGACCATAGTAACTGAGTGTGCTCCCACAGCCTCTTGGCCTCCCAGTGCTCCTGGTCTGGCCACTGGGCTGAGGAGGGGTCTTGACATGCCGCTGCACAGCCTTCCGCTCAGATAGATGCTGCACAGTGGGCCGTACAGAGGCCACAGTGTTGCCTGGTGGAACAGCAGTGGGCACTGTGGTATGCTGCCCAACA
This sequence comes from Neoceratodus forsteri, assembly GCA_016271365.2. Taxonomy (NCBI): domain Eukaryota; kingdom Metazoa; phylum Chordata; order Ceratodontiformes; family Ceratodontidae; genus Neoceratodus; species Neoceratodus forsteri. The sequence goes on from CM057459.1 coordinate 1,384,725,477, forward strand.
TCACCTGCATCCTGCTGCTGCTGCCTGACTGTCTGCTGGGCAGGGCCTTGCTCCTCCGCCGCACCCACAGCACCACCACCTCCCACACTGGACATGGCTGTGGCACCACACACAGCCACACTGGCAGGGATGGGGGTGGCTGTGGGGCTGTGGGCACAGCACTGGTGCCTGCTGCTGCCTGTGTGGCAGGTAGGGGTGTGTTGGGCACCAGGGCCCCTGTGCTCTCCAGTACCAGTGTGAGGTCATCATCAGTATCGGATGCCACGCCAAGCTGGGTCTCTGCACACAGCACCTCCAGGCTGTCATCATGCAGGAACACAGCCAGGGGGTCATCCAACCCCATGTCAGGTACGGCCACATGCATGACACCGCCGAGACACAGCCTATCCTGGCTCTGGATGCTCATTGAGATTGAGGGTCAGGCATCCATGTCCGCAGCCACCTCTGCCCACTCTCCTGCATGAAGGCATGCTGGTGCTGCAAAACAAGAACAGTGTGTCAGTGGAGCAGCAAACCTCATGGCCATCCCACACCCCACCACACCCTATCCCCCACCCACATCCACCCCACCCATGCCACTGTTGCCATCCACCATCATGCTGCACTGTTTGTCCACATCCACACACACACACACACGGGGCGGTGGGCATTGCCTCAGACACACCTACATGACACGCCCACGACAGGCACACCTGCTGGGTGGACATACTCACCATGCAGTGTGGGCCATTACCTGTCTGGAACCCACCATCAGACATGCCCTCCACTGCCGTGCAGCTGATGGTGAATGCCACAAGCTCCTCCATGGCAGTCAGTAGTGGCATGGTCAATGGCCTACCATTAGTCACCCTGTGGGACACCTGGATGGCCGCAACCTTGTCCTTGATATGCCTCCTCTCTGTGCCAACCTTCTTCTTGCATTCCTGTGTGATGTGGTGGTGGCGCCCGTGGGTGTTTACATACTGGGCCACCTCTCCCCAGGCTGTCTCACGCTCCTGTGCTGTGCCTGCTGCACCACTGAGTAGGCCCTCCCAATCCATATAGGCCTCAAAGAGGGCAGTGGTTTCAGCAGCAGTAAAGTTGGGTCTGCTCTTGTGAGCAGTCCCCTGGCTCTCCGCTCCTTTACCTCCTGACTTTCTTCCACCTGTGCACATGAAAAGCAGTGAGGGTCAATGCCAGCACATTACATTGCAGTACCCAGTAGCAGTGCGTGACGAGGCCTTGGACCCCATGTTGCAGGTCACGCACCTGAGCGGTTACAATATCAGTCTGTTGTCTGTGCTGTTTTGTGGTGCTTTTAAAGCACAAGGCATGCAAATTTACCTGTGCACAATTGTAATGATATGCTAATGCACCCCACTGCACCATGCATTGGCTCATGAGGTGATTTGCATGTGGCATTCAAATATCGTGTGATTGCACCATGCACAGTAGAGATGCGCCAGAGCAAGTCTGTGGCAGCATGCCCATAGTGTGCATGTGCATGGCATTGGCCACATCACTATCGCGTATGCCACACCAGTATGCCATTGCGCATGTGTGAATTGCCTCTATCGCGCACCTGTGCACTGCGTGCAGGGAGGGGTGCAGACCTCTGACCCATGGATCCTGGTATGACCCCATGACCCACTAGGCCCCAGTGTACTGTGCATGCCCAGGACTGCACTATTGCCCTGCACTGTGCAGTGACTGCGCAGCCTCATGCTGCATGATTGCAGCCCTGTATACCCTATCGCGCATCCTGCATATGAGGCAGGCACGTGTGCTGATGCACAGCCATGTTCCAGTGTAACCCGGTGGTTCAGCATGGCACATAGGCAGAGCAGGGGGGCAGCCAACTGGTCCAAGGCTGAGCTGATCAACCTGGTGGCTGTAGTTTAGCCATATGAAGGCCAGCTGTATGGCCAGGTGCCACTACAGCAGGCCAGGGTGGAGATGTGGCACCGTGTGGTGGAGGTCCTGGAATGGTGGACCAGTGTTGGGTGCTCAGTGGAACAGTGCAGGCACCGCTATGGGGACCTGCAGAGGAGGACACCGGACCACCTGTGGCATCTGCAGGCATGTCTCCTGCGTGTTCAGTTCCACAGCCAGGTAGGTGTGCTCATTTTATTTTAGTTTTGTTTTTATTGAAATCTAGGATTACAAATTCCTTGAGCAGCAACTGCTCATTTTCAAAGGTTCCACATCAAGGAAATGGAAGGTAAACATACAAAGGTCGACAGGCATATACATAATTACACAGCAAAAAAAAGCAAGAGGCTGAGGCATAGTTAATCACAGTACCTCAAAATGTGCCAATGTTAGGTAGAAAGACACAACATCCAAGGTCAAACTTAGAAATAAACTTGGAAATAAACTTAGAAATAAATGCTGCTGGCGAGAGGATAGGGAGGGTAGGGGTACACAGGCAGGAAGGCCATTGTTGTAGGGTAAGGGGTGATGGTAAGAGTACTCAAGGAGGGAGGGGAGGATAATTGTAAGTACCAGGGAGGGGGGTGAGGAAGGGGAGTGAGGGGGGGGGGTGTGCAGGGGGAGGCAGGAGAGGGAGGGCATGGCAAGGGGGGTAGCTGACCTGTCTAAAGCAGAGGGCAGTGAGCGTGGGGCTCCAGATTAGGCAAAGCAGTCACAATGACTAGCTGAGCTGAGATGAAGTCAAAGTTGTCTTTTAAATGGGCCAGGAGCAGCAGCTGTAAGAGTTTCTTTGTTGAGTGTATTGTACCACTGTGGAGCTCTGTGTGAAAAGGCCCTCTGTCCCATTGTAGTCCGGCATCTGGGGATAAGGAAGGTTAGTTGTTGTGAACTTCTAGTTTGCTGGGTGACGTGGTGGTCTATGAGGAGCTTTTCAATGCCTGGGGGCATGATCCCAAGGAGGACTTTTTTGGCTAAGAGTCAGGTTTGATACTGGATCTGGCTGATGAGAGGAAGACATCCTGCCTGAACGTACATATCACAAGTGTGTGTGAGTAGATCAGCCCCCCCCCCCGTTAGAAGCCTGCTTGCTTTGTTGTTTGCAACCGAAAATCAATGATGGAGGTGACAGAGCTGTTAATTGCCAACTGGAGTGTGTCCAGAGCCATGCAGTGTTTGTGCCTGTAGAGCAGGCCTATACAAATATTGGCTGCTTTGGTGACAGAATCAGTGTGCCGATGGTAGGAGAAGGAACTGTCCAGTATAACGCCTAGGTATTTAAATTCAGGAACGTGTTCAAGTATGGTCTCTGGTTTTTGATGGTGAGGTCATGGGATTTGTACTTACTCCTGGTATTGTAGAAAGTCACTACCTTTGTTTTGCAGTAGTTCAGGACCAGTTTGTGTGTCTTGAACCATTCTTTGATGTGCATGAAGTCAAGCGGAAGTTATTTCTGAAGGAGCACTATGTCTTGGTTTTTGGTGAACAAGACTGCATCATCAGCGTAGAGTAGTAACTTCTGATGGCAGACACTGGGGAAGTCATTCAGAAGGAGGCTGAAGAGTAGTGGTCCCAGGATGGACCCCTGTGGGACCCCCAAAAGAACTGGTTTATCTTCCAAGGTGACACCAGCGATCCTGACCCGATGGACCCTCTTCCCAAGGTAACTTGAAAATCAGAGCAGCACTTCTTTGGAGAGCCCAATGCTTGATATTTGCTTGAGTAGGAGTGGGTGGTTGACAGTATCAAAGGCTTTCGTAAGGTCAATAAACACTTCCCCCACACAGCTTCCTTGGTTGAGAGTGGTACGGATGAATCCCATGAATTCTAATAGTGCGGTGGTGGTGCTGTGACCTTTACAAAAGCCATGTTGCTCGGGACATTGGATGTTATATTTTTCCAGGTACTTGACTAGCTGGTCTGAGGCAATGCATTCCAGGGCCTTAGACAAAGGAGGGAGGATGGAGATAGGTCTATAGTTGGAGTGTAGTGACTTGTCTCCACTTTTGTGTGGTTGCCTGCTTCCAGCAAGATGGGAACTGAGACATTCTTAGTGATAGGTTGAAGATCATTTCCAGGGGTACAAGTATTTCTTCAAGGACCAGCGCTAACAACTTCAGGTCGAGGGAGCCTGTGTTGTGGATGGCCTTCTGAATATAGGTTCTGGTGAAGTGTACTGGGATCTCCTTGAAGTAGAATCATGGGGCAGGGTGTAGGAGAAAAGCCGCGTCAGGCGGGTTACTACCAGAGGGAGCATCGAAGAAATCAGATGGGAGGACACTATCCAAGTTGAAGAACACATTGTTGAAGGTATTGGTGATTGTGTAAAGGTCAGATGCTGGTGTTCCATTTATTCTGAGCACGGTGGGTGATGACTTAGGATGTTGCTGTAATGGCCAGATGTTGTACTGTGGTGTTAGCAGGGCTGCACGGCATGGCCCGCAGAGGGGTACATCATTGGCCTGGGGTGCCGGGCATCAGGCATGGCTGCTGCGGTGGTGGCAGCCATGCTGGCATGTGGGTCTATGGACAGATGGGGACACACCCAGTGCATGGCTGGCTGTATTGTGGTGGGAGGCTCCTCATGCATGTCTGTGAACTGATGTCCACCTCTCTTCATTCCCTCCACAGGGCTGAAAGACTGTATATGGGCCAGGTCGGCAGTGGAGGCAGCCAGGGTGGCACAGCCAGGTGGGCAGCAGGTGGGTCCAGCTGCACAGCGTGGGGCAGATATGCATTTCCACAATTCTTCTCAGTGTCACAGTGAGGTAGTGGTAGGCACTGGGCACAGCTATGGCTGCCTCTCCCATGTGCCATGACAGCTGTGTGTGTCGCATAGTCCTTTGTGTGTGTCACTGCATGCCATCCCTTGGCCACAGTGTACCGGCAGTTGATGGGGTGGGCGGGCACACAGATGCCACCAGTTGTGCTGCAGTGCTGCTTTTGCTGTGTGCCATGTGCTCATCACAGTGCAGTCCTATGGCCACTGCACAGCTTCATCCACCTCTCTGCACCATCGTGGTGTGCCGTGTTGTTGGCTGGTGTTGCCCCCCACCACGGGTGTCCATTCTGGGCTCTCCAAGGGTGTGTGGTACCACCATCCATTGCACTCTGTGGGTGGGCATATGTAACTGGGCATTGCACTGATTGCCTGTCTTGTCCCATGCCATAGGTGTTGAATGGCATCCTGCTCAACATGCTTGGCGGACACACACCAGGCTCCTGTGACAGATACTAGTGGTTGTGAGGAGGGTGCTGGCGGCTGTGATCTCCCTGCAGAGGATGTCAGGAGTAGACCAGAGAAGGTGGAGACATGGCCTGGCAGCAGGCAATGCCCATCGTTGAGGGAACCTTTTCCTATCCCTCCTTTCCCTTGCTGATCTTGTTCCCCCACAGTCCCCTTTCCCATTGTACAGTCCTGTTACCTGTCCCCACCCTTTATTGTTCCTCCCCTGTCCCTTCCCCTGTTACCTTGATTTGTTGTTGAGGTTTTAAATGTTATAAAGCATTTTACTGCTACATGCCCATCTCCGTGTCTGCTTTGTGGGTGGCGTGTGGAGCCATGCTGCAGTGGTCACATATTGGTCAGTGGTGTCTGTGTGGGGGGGTAGCAGTGTGGTGCTCTTGTGGTTCACGGCTGTGTATAGTGGTGTGCCACGGTGTGGTGGGAGCCATCTCCTGGTTTGGTGGATGTGCTCTGTGCCTGCAGGATTGCTGTGGGAGTGTGGTCAGGGGTGGGAAGCAGGTGTGTGCAGGGGGTGGCACACAGTTGGGATCCTCCTGTTGGACATGTCTGCAGTCTGGAGTGGGGTGTCTGCATCCCCTGTTGGGTGACCAGTACTGCGGGGTCTGGTCCTTTGCCTGGGCCCTGGCTCAGTTCCTGCCCAGTGTCTGGGCTGCCTGTGTGTGTGTGTTGCACTGGCGACATGTGGTTGGACACCAATTGCAGTGTGGCAGTGGTCACAGCTAGCTGGCTGGCTGGTGGGCAGGGGGGGCACCATTGGTAGACCTGCATTGCCAGTGTCCACTTTGGTCCCCAGCTGGCCATGCCGCCATTGTGGTCTGGGGCACGGTTCAGGGGCATGCACTTGTCCACTGCCCATGGCCTAACTTCAGTTGTTGTGGTGCACGGGACTCCTGTTGGTGGCTGTGCCCCATTGTGTGCTGTGTATTCATCCCTCCTGCTCTGTGCCTGTGTGAGCACTGGGGTTCCCTGCTGGTGGGGTCCTGTGGCCATTGTCACAGGGCTTCCCTAGCTTTGTCCCTGGTCTTCTTGTTTCATAGTTTTATAGTAGGGGTACAAGTTCAGGGGGTGTTAGCCCATAGAGAATTCGCCACTGACAGGATTTTCGATGGAAGTTGTACTTTTTATTACCCATATAAAGAGCTAGTCTTTTTTTAAATAATTCCATGGTATTATTTGTGACAACATCACTAGGAAGTGAGTTCCAGATGAGAGGCACCCTCTGGGTAAAGAACCTTTTCCGCTTCGTAGTTTTACATAAGGTGGTTTTTAACTTAAGATTTTAAGATCTTGTATTGGTGCTTGAATGCTGGCTTTCCAAACAGATTATATTTAGCAAGGACTCTTTCTGGAGAGCCTTAAATGTGTAAAGTAGATCTCCTCTAAGGGAACAATATTCCATGGAGAATAACCCAGGAGTTTTGAGTCTGTATTTGTAGTCTTTGTTAGCCATATTGTTAATCTTCGTAGTTACCCTACGTTGAACCTTTTCGACCATGGACTGACAACCTACTGTGGTCGGAGTGCAAAAAGGTGCACAATTGTCCAAATGTGGATGTACAAGACTAGTGTATAGGGGTAGGATATCTTTAGGTTCTCTACTTTTAATGTGCTTCAGGATGCAACTTAAAATACCATAGCATTTTTTGACAGTTTTATTTGTGTGTATGTCAGGTTTTAAGTAGTCAGTTATTATGATGCCCAGGTCTTTCTCTTCTGTAGTGACAGAGAGCTTGGTGTTATTCATTACATAGGTGGCATGCTTGTTATTCCTTCCCATATGCAAGACCTTTCTTTTAGCCACTTTGAAATTCATTGTGTTATCTGTGGTCCATTTACATAATTTATTTAGATTGTTTTGTAAGCTGGAAACAGACTTGGCATCATTTCTTATGTACCCAAGCTTGTAGTCGTCAGCGTATTTGTTTATCCAGATGGCGCTCTGTGCGCTGCACTTTCCTGGTTGTGCCATGGCGCATCTCTGGTTGCACCATGGAGCATCTCTGGTTGCGCCATAGTGCAACTGTGCCATATTCAGCCGACTTGCGCCAGTGCAGTTCATCTGGTGCTATTTCTGAATATGTCACCTGGTTTGCCGTGGCGCACCTGATTTGCGCTGTACTGAGCTTGGACCCGCCTTTAGCGCATTTCTGAATATTCCAGCCAGAAAGTATAAGAATGAATCACAGAGAATGTATACTTAAGGATCAGGCTGGCATGAGAAAATGGCAACAGTTACTGCAGTGACTTGCTCATTCAAAACCTTGCATACTATTACTGCTGGGAGAGACAGATGGACATGAAACTTGAGTAAAATATAGACATAGACGACATGATTTTTTAAAAAACTTTCTTTATTAGAAGCTCAACTACTGTCTCATCAAATACAGTAAAACAATAAACCATCAACTACAGAACATAATACTGACTGAATGAGGTTGTGAATAACCCATATAAACATTTGCTCATAAACTTTAAGTGTACCATGGTGCCCACCTCAGGTAGGTAGTGCTTCTTTCTTCCTCCTTCCCTCCAGGTCCCCTGCTCCCCTTCCTTTAAAATATGTGGCAGCACTGCGTTTGCCACCCTCGGTGTCACTGAAGATCATCCCAGCACTGGGGTGCTAAATCCCAATTGTCGGCTTGTGTGTCCCTACAAAAAAGAAAACCATCCCTCGTTGAGCGTTATCTTGTTTTGTAAGCTGAAAAGGAAGATGGTCCATTGGCAATCTGATCCCCCCCACATCACTAACTCCCACCTCAACCCCCCACTTAGCACCTACCACCCCACATCTGCCACACACACACACTCACTCACCTGAGCATGTCTCACAATGTAGATATACTCTCTGATCAAAGACGTATTGCTGCTAGAACTGGTGATCTGGTGACTGCGGTATGAGGTAACAAGGTAAGTACAGAACAATGTATTTAACAGGGTTTGAACTTTTGTTCATAACTTTGCCATTTTTGAATATTTTTACATCAAATTTTCAATATGGCCTTCTTGGGAGTCCACCTCAAGAATAACAGCAGATAAATTATTCCAATCCATCCAGAAAGGTGATTTCACTTGAAAGAGCGTCCGGTTCCCTATCGCCTGGAGTGACAGCTCCGTTCAGCCAATGAGGGTTTGCTAGAGATCCCGAGGGTGTCTTTGAAATCTTCTGGGGCCCATAATCTTATGCACTTCACCCCTACCCTCTGGAATTCTCTACCCCATCAGCTTCGGGAGTGCATCACAGTGGGAGGCTTTGAACAAGCATTAAAAACTTATCTATGGTCCCAGGCTTTTAATGGTATTTAGTGTATTGAACCCTGTGGCTTATTACTTTGTTTTATACTATATTTATTGTTCTTATTATTCTTATGTCAATCCTTTTGTAAAGTGCCTTGATAATTTGAAAGGCGCTTTTGAGAAATAAAGTTATTATTATTATTATTACTGCATGAAATCAACTTTTGGTTGGGATTTAAATATTTTCTCTACCCTTGTTCATGAGGTGGGGTCATAAGAAGGCTAAGCTGAAAATCTGAGGTAAAAATATTTAAAAAAATCAACAGAGTCATGAATGTACATTAAAAATGTCAAATGCATGTGTCTAACTGGTGTTTTTCAATAGTTTGTCACCCAAATTTTCAACATAGACATTTTTCACACCACCTCATGAATGTGACAGCTGTCATTTTTCAAATCCTGACCAAAACATGTTTTTGCACTTCAGACATTTTGGTCAGGATTTAAGAATTGTCACCTTCCAGGTTCATGAGTTGGGGTCAAACATTGCTGTGTTGAAAATTTGGGGTCAAAATATTGAAAATTACCAAACTTATGAGCGAACAGACATTTTTCTCTGCTCGCTCATAAGTTTGGTAATTTTCAATATTTTGGCCCCAAATTTTAAACATAGCCATTTTTTTTCACACCACCCAACTGTTATTTTTCAAGTCCTGTCCAAAATGTGTTTTGCACACGTGGCACAAAATTATGTTCGGCAGGGATCTGAACATTCACTTATCGGGTTCATGAGGTAGTGTCATAAGAAGGCTATGTTGAAAATATGGTATAAAGATATGGTTAAATAATAACCAAATTATAAGTGAACATTGAAATATGTTTTGTGCTTCTACAGCCTGATGGACTCCACTTCTGATGCAGAGCCTGGACCCTGCACATCTGTATCTGTAACTGTGAAACAAAAGGCCCCTTCCTCAGCCAGATGGCCTGTTCAACTGGTTCAGGGCCTGGACCCTGTGCGTCTGCATCTGTAGCCACATGGAAGTACAGGGCCCTGCAGGCCCTGTGCTTTTGCAGTTAGATGTACTCCTCACTTGGTAAGAAAGTGCTGGGGTTGCAGAACCCTGCACTTCCATGCCCAGACAGACTCCTCACTTGGTGCAGGGCACTCTGGGCCCTGCATGTCTGCATCTGTAGTTGCATAGAAGTGCAGGGCACTGCTCTGAGGGTCCTGCAGCCTGATGGACTCCACACTTGGCACACAGTGCTCTGGATCTGTTCACGTAGGTCCTGAAGACAGCTACATGAATCAGGTTACAATTCCAGTATCTCAAAAAGAAAGGAAATTCATTGCAAAAAACTGTGTTAATACACCAGTTAGGGTTCAACTTGAAGTAACAAAAGTAGGGAAATCTGGTGTTAGGGTTTCCAACCCTAACACCCCAATGCCCCAAGCGGCAAAGGGGCAAGCCTGCACGAGCAACCACAGACTGCCATCATCAGGTAAAACAAACTACACACAACTGTTTCCAGATGACACAAATGCAGTAGCACTGATGTGCCACTTTCATGGATTTGTATTTGCGGCTGCTTAAGCACAAGCCCCATTAGGACATGTGCTTATGCAACCACACCTGTGTGATGCACATGATTCGTTTTTTGGGCAGCTAGAACAACTAATGGACTCTTATAATATGCATATTATAATAATGGCAGGTGATTTTAATGCCAGAGTGGCCTATCATAAATTTCTACCCTTGAAGAATTACTATGTAGAATAATTATCCAGTATTCCTGTGCTTAACTTTGATACCTTGTACTGTAGAAACTCTATGGATAAGGTCCTGAACACTAGAGGGAAAGAAATATATAAGTTTACGATAGAACATAATATGTATTTAGCCAACAGAAGAATCTCTGGAGATCTAAATGGAGCCTTCATGTTTATAGGCCCTATGGGCTCGTCTACCATAGATTTAATATGTGTAAACACAGAAGGTTTGAATAAACTAAAGCAACTACAAATTTTGGATAAACCAGACTCTTCACATTTTCCTGTTCATGTTATAATACAAATATCACATAAGAACAGTAGTCAAGATGGCCCAAGCAATGAAGGAGAAATGGATATTATTAATCAAAAAAGGACACTTTGGAAAATGGCAGTCATAGATGTCTTTGCTAAATTGTTTTCTTCACAAAGTCGTAATAACTTAGGAGATGAAATTCTTAACTCTCAGGATCGTGAACAAATTATAAATGCCTGGATCTCCATCAATGATTTAATTGGGCCTCACTGTAGAACAAGCTATCAAAAATGTAAGGGGAATGTTCCTACATAGTTTAATCAGCCCTGTAAATGCAACAAACATAAGCTTTCACAGTTAGTTTGGAAAGTTAAAAGTAACAGAACCAAAGAAAATATACGCAAATTAAATCTAGAAAGGAAAGGTTATAAAAAAATTTTGGAGCAAGAACACAACAAATACAGTATAATAGTGCCATATGGAGAAAGTTATGGAAAACAGTTATTAATAAAGATATAAAAAGTTTCTGGACTCAGGTCTCAACAGATTTAAGGCAATATACTAATAAATTAGAAACCCACGTAGTCCCAATGTCTTGGGAAAAGCATTATGAAACTTTATATTATTCATGTGAAGAGGATTTTAGATTGAATAATATGATTATTGCACCTCTTCTAGCTCTCTTCCCCCCAGCTATATATATCACTTATAATGAAAGAATGGAAGCTATCCTCTCCTTAGTGTCTAATATAGCTCCAGGTCTGGATCTCATTATTGCTGATATATATGTATATATATGTATATAAAAAACATTTCATGATTGGTGAATTCCAGTTTTGGTAGTTTTGTTCAATTCATTCATTCAAAATCTGAAGTTTCCAGACAACTGGAAGGGCAGTATCATTTTTCCGCTGTTCAAGAAGGGTGATCATTTGGACCCAGCCATGTACAGACCTATAAGTCTGATTGATATTTCAAGGAAAATGTTTTTCAAAATTATATTAAAAAGACTTATCGATTGGCTTGATAAAGAAGAAATGATAAGTAACCTTCAATATGGTTTCCGGTCAGGGCGTTCCATGATCCAACACTGTTTTGTGCTCTATCATTTAATCTGGAAGTATGTTCAGGTCAGGGCTTTCCACGATCCAACATTGTTTTGTGCTCTATCATTTAATCTGGAAGCATTTTCACGTCAAGAGGCATCTTTATTGCTGTTTCATGGACCTGTCATTGGCCTTTGATAGCATTAGCCTCGTTTTACTTTAGGGAAAGCTGGCAGACCTAAAAATTGATCCAATTCTTTTAAAAATCATACAACGATTACATTATGATACCTGGATACAGGTACAATATAACCATCAGGGAGATCTCACTGACAAAATAAAAACAAATGCCATTGTAAGACAGGGGTGCACTTTGGCTCCCACTCTATTTAATAGCTACATAAATTCAAGGTAGCCCGTGACATGGACTTCGGCAACTGGACAACTACAATAACGGCGACCCAATCCCCGGCTCATGTCATCATGGCTATATGTAGGGTAGGGCGACTGGATGGGGGTTCAGCAAATAGAGTGACCGGATGTCACTATATGTATGCATGTGGGGTGGGGAAACGAGCATGCACAGTGAGGGACGGGTGGGCTTGTGAAGAGTGATGCCATGGTGGGTTGCTGAGCTGGCCCCATGGTGTGGTGGGTGGATTAGCGGCATTGGTGCACAGGGTGCTGAGTTTAGGTTTGGGTGCTGGTGCATTTTTGTTGTGCCCATCCTGAACTTTTTATTTTTTTTGTTTTTTCACCCCTCTCAACATGCACTCCCCCCGGCATTGAGAATCCTTAAGTAGGGGGGTGTGGGGGCACAGTTCCACGCATAAACCATTAAAAACCTAAGTCCCCAGTGCTATTTTGCTGTGCACTTGGATGTCAAAGTGGCGAAAGAAATTTTTGGCACTCTGACTTCGTGATAGCGGCGAGTGCCTTTAGGCTTTCACCATTATCATAGCAATAGATGATCCAAGCTTTCCCTCTCCTGCCATTTTTTCTGAAAGAATCTCCTGTTTAGCTTACACCAATGATATTGTTCTAATTTCTACTTCAAGACTAGGACTCCAAAGGAAATTAGATCTTTTTAAAAAATCATGTACCAAAAACGCCCAGGTGATAAATAAAACAAAGACCAAACTTGTAATCTTTGAAATCATGTGAAAGCTCCTCATAGAGTTTTTATTGAAAACATTCTGCTTGACACAGTAAAATCTTATGTTTACTTAGGTGTCAGGCTCTCTCAGAACATGCAATGGAAAGAGCATATAGATATGCTGCATGCTAAAATGGGTACTACTATAAATGCCCTGAAAATCGTCAATGCCAAATTAGGTAAGGAGACAGTGAAAGGATACCTTCAGGCTATAAATGCCAAAGTACAGTCTAGTATTTTGTATTTCTCTGAAATCTGGGCAACAGGAAACTTGCTTAAACCTGAGCAACAAATGAGCAGGCTCTATAGAAACGCATTATTAGTGGCCCAATCAGTTCCAGACAAAATATTGAGATTAGCGCTAGGTCACTATTCACTACAAACTCATGCTTTGGAAAGGCAATCTTTCTAATAACACATTTAAATGCCCATGAAATGTCTCTAACAAGGAAATGCCTAGAGGAAGAAACTGAATACAGTAGTAGGGGGTTTGCATTTCCTTCTATCCAAAAAATCAAAAATTACTTGTTACCCCTAGGATTGGCCTATTTAATTGGCAAATCTCACTTATATCCTAAGGGCCACATATTCAAAGCATTGCGCAGTGCGCAAACCATTTGCTCAGGAATAGCACCAGTTTTGTACAGGGCCGCCACATTCAAAGGAGCAAATAGTGAACTAACTGCATTAACGCAAGGCAAACCCATAATGTATGCAAGGGGCAAAGTGAGGGGACGGGAACGAGCATACATGCGCAATGGGATATTTAGAGAGACAGCACCGCTCAAGGCTGCATTGTGTGACACATAGTCTGGCGCTGGCTACTGCCTGTAAAAGGCAGGTGTTATCCCAGAGCAAACCTCAGAGGGGAAGTGACCAGAGCAGGAAGGAAACATGGCACTAGGCACTAATGCAGTGCTAATGCACCTAATGGCAGACGTAGTGGAGAAGGAAGAAAGAGAGCATGGCCAGCCTGGTCCACAATGCAGGCCAAGGAGAAGATATGCTGCACACAGGTGGTACCGGCCTAGAGTCGCCCTCAAGACCCTGCCCGATGAGCACATCACTGGCCAGTACAGGATGAACAGAGAAACATTGAGGAAGTTATTTGAACTCCTGAATGAGCAGCTGCAACCCAACACCAGATGCAGCCATGCCATGACAGAAGAAGAGAAGGTGACAGCAGCGATGTGCTTCCTAGCCACAGGGACATTTCAATGACCAATGGGAACACCATAGGGGTATTGCAGTCTGCCACTTTTCACCTCCTGACCCAGTTCCTAGATGCTTTCCTGCCACATGCTGGTGAATTCATTGTATTCCCTAGCACAGCAGCCGAGTGCAGAGAAAACATGCAGCAATTCTATCGAGTTGTGCACCTACCAGCGGTACTTGGTGCCATTGACTGCACCCATGTCCCCATCGGTGCACCACCTGGCAATGGCAGTGACATATATGAGAACAGGAAGGGTTACCAGTCCATCAACTGCCAGGTTGTGTGTGATGCAATAGGGCACATCAGCAATGTCTTTGCACAGTACCCCGGCAGGTGCCCATGACACCTTCACCTGGCACCAATCATGGCTCTGCTAGGTCTTTGAGGAGGGCACCTTGTCAGTGAGTATGGGAAGGCATGACATGCACACACCACAGTGTGGGTAGGGACAGGCAGTGGTAGGCAAGGACTGGAGTGGGAGAGAGCAACACAGGGGATGCACAGTGGCAAGGGGCAGACAGAACAGCAACACTAACAGGCACACATCTCTTCACAGGGGACAGTGCCTATCTCCTACGACCCTGGCTGCTGGCACCAGTACCCCGGCCGGCCACAGTGGCTGAAGAGAGGTTCAGTGAGGTACACACTGCAACTAGAAACATCATAGAGAGGGTCTTTGGCATGTTAAAGATGTGCTTCCGCTGCTTAGACCAGGCAGGTGGTGCCCTACAGTACAGGCCTCAGAAGGTATGCCATATAATCCTTGCCTGTTGTATGCTACACAACATGGCAATGAACCATGGGATACAGGCACCTGACCCTGAGGAACAGGTCGACAGTGACCCAGAGCCAGAGGTCAGGGGGATAGTACAGCAACTCGAGAGGCAAGATCCTCGAATGGCACGCAGGGCCCTGGAGCACAGGAGTGGCATTATCAGGACACTGGCCCAGACAGGACGGTGAGTAAACACAACACAGGTAACAGACAGTACATGAACAGAGACTTTAATAAGTGCAGAAACCTAGTACAGTGTTAACAGTGTACCAGTCTTAAGCAATACACACTGGAAGTGCAAAGATGTGACCGAGATATGTGTGTAGTGTGCAGTGCAGGAAACGCATGTGAGCAAAGTGTTAAGCCATAACAGGTGTATGTGAGGTGTGGTGGGAGGGGCCTGTGATGAGGTGTGTGTGTGGGCACTGGACCATGGGTGTGAATATGTGTGTGTGTGTGTGTGTGTGTATGTGTGTGTGCATGTCAGCAGTGCCTATCTGTGGTGACTTCCACCCCGCACATGATGTGCCCCTTGCACGTGTGACACAGAGCCAGGAGTGCTCTGTGTGGATGATATGTTGGGTGAGCACTGTGGTGATGTCGGGAGGGTGGAACACCCACATCCTCAATGTCCTGCAGACCCAGCCAGGGTGGGTGGTTGGCCACGATGCCATGAGGGGCCTGTGGAGGACCATGATGCAGTTGTGCTGGTGCCCGTGCCCACCCTGCAGGCACTAGAGGCCTGCCTGTGCACATGTGTGCTGCAGCCATGCCATGTGGTATGTTCACATTGCTGCACACTGTGTGCTTCTTGCAGCACAGTGGCAAGATCACCTACAGCAGCAGTGAGCCCCCCCAAAGCCACGGTCAATTGTGGCCAGGACACGCAGCACCCTCTCCTCTGCCATTGCTAGGCAAAGGCAAGGGCTCAGCCCACAGTCTCCTGCAGCTGCCACAGTTCATGCCCCACCTCCTTCCAGAAGCAACACAGGTCCTGCTGGGCCTCAGGCTGGGATGATAGGGTAGCCTGGAGCAGAGGCCAGGACCCCTGGCCATCCAGTCCCAAAGGCTCAGCACTGCCCTAGGCCATGGGTGGTGGTAGCTGATGTTGGGCATGGCGGGGTGGCTGGGTGGGTGGCTGTTGCCGCAGAGTCTGCAGCTGCAGTGGCACAGTGGTGGTTTGTGCAGGTTGCAGGGCCTGAACCACCCCTGCAGCACATGTCCAGCAGTGCATACTGTACACCCCTGTTGCCGTATGTTGAAACCATCTGCATGTGTACCCCCCACCCTATTGCACCCATGTGTGACTCCCCAGCTGGTCCCACCCATTCGCTGCCACACACAGTCCCTTCCACAGGCAGGTAGTACCGCAGCTCTGAACTCTCTGTGCCATGGGCACTCATGACCATTAGGATGACCACCTGGTCATCACTGAGGTCATCCACCTGTACATCCTTGAGTCCTCCACCTGCCACTGGGTGTACATCATCCTCATCTGAGGAATCATAAGTGCCCAGCGGCACGTGGGATCCATGGCCAGAGGCCTGTCACCCATGCACTGCCGCAGATAATTCACGCAGGGCACTCATGCCTAATGTTGATGGCATGTCACCAGCATCCACCACCTCCTGCACCAGGGCTGCCATGCCAGCCACGTGCTGAACCACTGCTCGCTGAGCACCCAGCACTGTGAAAGGAAAAAAGACCATGTCAGTGACCAGTACAGCACACGGAAGGCCAGGACCACCACCATAACATGCACCCCCTAAAGTGTTTGGCTCACAGCATGCCCATGCACCCCCCCCACAGTGCAGTCCATGATAATGCAGATCATGCCCCCATGCACACACTCCCTACCATGGTGCACATGGACTATGACCAGTGCAGTGTTGCATGCCCTGCACAGACAACACAGGCACACCACAGTGCAGCATATATACAGTGTGCATGATGTGACCTGATCATGTGCATGTCATGCATGCAACAGGACAGGGAGATAGTGTGCCACAGGCCCCGGAGGTGTCATGCTGTGTCAGGTGGACACATGCTGTACCATACCTGTCCTAGGTGGTGTGAGTGGCATCTCACACCCACCACCGTCAACACCCCCAACTGCAATGGGCCACAGAGTTGAGGCAACCAGGGTCATCAGTAGGTCCCATTCATGCAGTGACATGCTCTATGGGCCTCCACCAGTCTTTAGGCATTCTCTCAGTCATTGGGCCTCCTTCTCTTTTGCCCATCACTGCAGGTCATTCCACCTTTTTCTTACAGTGTCCATGCTATGGCCACGGCCACTCACAGCATTCACCTCTGCAGCAACCACATCCCACATCTTGTGCATCACTGTATCGGTGGCTTTGTGCCTCCACAGCACCTGCTTCCTCTCCTTGTCACCATGTACCAGGGCCCGGAGCTCATCACTAGAAAACTTGTATGCCCAGATCCACTCCTGACTGGCAGAGTCACCTGTGTGGGACATGAAGTAAGGCACATGTCACTCACTGTGGTGTACAATGAGTGCTCAGCATAATCTGTTCACATTATGCATGATGCCCTACACACCTGCCATGCATTGCCTGTCTCTGTGCAGTGCAGGCTCTATGCATACCACACAATCACATATTGATAAGGTAGCCCACACAACACTACATGGCATTTCCAGCCTGTAAGGTGCAGACAGTGCCAGAAGTGCCTGTGTTGCTGCCATGTGGTTGGGATCCCCCTGCGCTCTGTGTACTTGCCATTATGGACAGTGCAGCCATATGGCGTGCACGGCCACACACACAGCCCCATCACATGCACTGCCAAACATGTCCAGGGGCTCATGCAGGCCTATGTGTGTTGCCTAGGCCCCCCTCCCTGGGGTACACAGCCCCCGTACTGTTAGTACCGGCCACACTCAGCGGTGCCCATCACACTCTGTGATGCCGTCCACACAGGTGTGACACCTGGGACTTGCCACCCAGATGGCGGCCCTGCACATTGCCCAGGAACAACACAGACACAGCACTGTAGTGCTGTCATGGGAGCAGTCCGCGAGGTAAAGCCCCATGCATGTTTGTGGCTGTACACATGTGTGACAGCGGAGCACAGCCTACTCCCCTGTACTGTACTGTGGCCTGGCCTACGTGGTCTACAGACCTGCATGTTGCTGCTGTCTCTCCTGGGACATCCTTCTCAATGTGTTGCCAGTCTCACTCCTGCTCAATGAAGCATCCCTACTGACAACACATGTGGAGCACTGTTTGCCCCTAAATAACACAGCCAGGCAATCAGGCCTGTTCGGCATGCTAATGAGGCATTAATGCTATGGTAATCACCCTGTTTTCCCTTTGCATACACAAGTGGGCTAATTTGCATAGAATCTCTGAATATCACTAATGTTAGCACTGGGCAAGCAGATAGCGCCGGGCAAAGGACTAGCGCCGGGCTAACTGGCAGTGTATTGTACGGTGCTGCAGTGATTGCACTGCACTATGCTCCATTGCGCATCAGCCATGCATGCACAGTCATGCAGTTGCACGCACTAACATGCCCCGCTACAGCCATTTGCACAATGGCACTGCATGCGCATCTACGGCAGTGTGGACCGTGGCAGGTTGTGCACGCGTGAAGCGCATATGTCGGGGTTGCATGGCGCTAGAGTGGATGGCAGCATGGTGCTATGCAAGGGCAGTGTTTCCAGGTGCAGGGTGTGCCCCAGTGTCACTTTTGGAGTGCACTACGGCGACGTAGGCAGTGGGCAGTTGTGCATAGGGACAGGCATTGGGGTGACATTGAGATCATAAACCTTGTTCAACTAGTGCAGCAGTGACACTGACGCCTGTTTGGGGAGGTAAGGAAGGGGGACATGCCACAGCGGCAGGTGTGGGCATCCTTTGCCTGACACGTGTCTGCCAAGACAAAAATCACACGCGGTGGAGAGAAATGCAGGCACATGTATGTGGACCTGTGGAGATGGCAGCAGCAACAGCTGGACAGCTACCACCAGATAGTACGTGAGGGGACTGTGCCTGTGCCAGGCAAGTGATGGCTGGCACTGTGCAAAGGTGTGTGAGTATGTGTGGCTGCAATCCATCCCATACACAGATCTGCCAAGGGTGCTCATGGGTGTTGCAGGTGCCACTGGGTACATGTGTGGGATGTGTGCTGTTTGTTCTGGGGTCTGTGGGTGTATGGGTGCAGTGGTATGTGGGCTACTGGCAGTCCAGGGATCTGGTGTGTTGGATGATCTGTGGTGCACTGTGTTGCAGCTATGGACCATATCACCTCCTGTTGCTGTGTACGCCCACCAGGCCTGGCCCCAGCCATGTCAGCTGTGCACAGGTATAATGATGATGGTCTGCATGCTGTACACACTGGCAGACAATGCTTTTGTTGGGGACCCTGCATCTGCCACACCTCCACCACAGGGTGTGTGCCACGCTACAGCTCACCTGCACATGGCCACGGTCCACAGCACGATTGCCTTTCCATACCACCCTGAGTGCACAGTGCCCCTGCAATGGGTCATGGTGGCTGTGCCTGTCTGGGGCTGGCCATGGCATGAGTAACACGGTGTGCCTATCTGGGGGGTGCCGTATTCATGTGCTGTGCCATGCGACCTGTGGCATGGTGGGGTTGTTGGGGGATATGCTGTGTAGCATGGACACTGCTATGGCATGCTGTGTGGGATCACATTGTTGTAATGGTGCTGTTCCTTCTTCCCACTGCAGAGCGCAGTGACCGGACAGAGTCAGGGAGCACGGACTAGCAGGGCACTCAGGACACCACCAGGGACCAGCAGAGGGTGCTGCCAATGCCTCTGTGGGCAGAAGACAGCAGCCCTAAGAATCAGAGCCTATAGAGTACACCGATTTTCTACACACTCGATAGCTTGTGACATGGGTGGGTATTTTCATGGGCTGATGGTGCTGTTCCCAATGTGTGCCTGGCTGTCTCCTGAGTACCATGGTATGGGCAGCGTGGTACTGTGTGGGACAATGGTCTGGCAGGGTGCGGCATGTATCTGGATGTGTAGCAGCCGTGTACTGTGCCTGCTGGGGGTGGGCTCTGTGTGGCCTACATGCTGTGCTGGTATGTGTTGCCATTGCCATTGGTTGCTCTGCTTGACTGTTCTGCGGCTCACATGGCATGTGTCATTCACACCACCATGTCTAGGGTGCAGGGGTGCTGCTAGGCAAGGGGCAATGTATTGAATATCTGGGCTTAAGTCTCTTCTTAAATTATAAAAAACAGAATATGAAATACAGCAGTTGCCAAATATTTTGAAAAATTAAATAGTTTGCAGACATATACATGCTACAAGCAAATAAAACATATGCACAATTTTGAATCATACTTGACCAAAATCTCAAATCCTAGGCTAAAAAGAATTATAACAAGATTTTGATTGGAACACTATAAAGCTAACTTTATTTATTACAGGCAGAGAAGGCCTGGAGAGGATACACAGTATTGTAACTGCAGCTTGAAATGTACAGATGATCTGAAACACATCATACTGCTCTGTTCCCTATATTCTCATGCTAGAGATTACTTGCTGGGTGATCATCTTGTCTCCCTCCCTCACAAATAATTATAAAATTATGTACCTCTTCAGATGATAAATTATTGCTTAGATTGGCCGAGTTTTTAGCTTTCACACATCTTTAAACCTACTTCAGGTATAATCAGAAAGGCTGTATCAACTACATTATATCCTGTATGGATTTTTATATACTGTAAGCAAAAAATTCAGATGCGTGGAATAACACATGTTCTTCTATCTATTTTTTACTTTGTAATGGCATTCTGCTAATCAAATAAAAACTTTTGAAAGAAAAACAAACACCTGTGTATGTCATACAGCATGTTCTGTGGACAGAAGGCCCAAAGGGACCTGCGCCTCTGAAGACAGAGGTACTCATGCACATTGTATGAGGTGCGTCACTAGATAGCATAATCTGCTACTGTATGGTTTTCTACATGTAACTGTATAACTCATGGTTTTCTAGATGCAGCTGTGTAACTGAAAACCTGGCCGTTACCCCCTTGAACAATTTCCATATCCACTGTTAAAACCATGATACCCACATTGCAACAATACTTACATCTGCACCAATGTGGAGACTGTCCTTCCGGAGCCACAAGCCAATGAGTATATCTTCCACCTGGTATTGTGGATTTTTTCGCTTTCCATGCTTCTATAGTCAGAGGTCAATGTGTACGTCTTTCACCTGTGGGTGAAGAGATGCTGACCCCTTAGGTGCCTCGACAAAAACTTCATGACTTCTTGGAAGTCTCTGCTCTGCCCACCGTGATAGTTCCTCCTCTCTATTTGGTGGTGGAGGATGCTGCTTGGCATGACCCTTGACCTTTATCTTCAGTGCCTTGTAAGGCAGATACATCAATACCCTGTCAATCTGGAAAAGCCATATTGCTGCTCTCAACCTAAGACGGACTCTGTGGTTATCATGGCTGCACATGACTAATCTAAGGCTCCTAAATATGAGATGTCTTCTTCCTCCTGATAAAGATTTAGGAAGATTCTACTGGATGTCATGGGCAAGTGGATGTATGCAACATTATTCCTTAAGCTCAGGATTGCTAACTCTCAGGTCTATATGATTAATATCAGAACTGCCTGTCAAAGTCTATAGCTACCATGGCCAACAAGCTGCCTGATGGTCCAGATAAAACCATAGTCCAACAGACAAATGTCCACTGTCTGGAGGTGGGTAAGCACCTTTTACAGTCAGCTTATGATACCTTTGATGCTGCTACTTGTGTGGCTGCTTCTGGCATTTGCCTATGCTGGAATCCTGGCTGCAGATTGCAGGCTTTGACACTGATGTCAGATTTGTATTCCGTCAGTGATGGCGAGACAGTTTCCCAGCTTGCGGTTTCTCGCAGGTTCCCAAGAGGTATTCTATTTCTGCACCACCACCACCCCCAGTCTGTGATCTGATTCCAGTGTTGGGTTTTAATTTGGTTTTGGAGACCATTATTGAAACTCCCTTTGAGCCTGCTGCCACTTGTGAGTTGCATTTCTCTTGGAAGACACTGTTCCTCCTGGCTATGATGTCTGCTGGATGTATTTCGGAATTGCAGGCTCTGGTTGCAGAGCTTTCTCTTCTTATGTTCCACAAGGATAGGCTTACCTTGCATACCAATACTCATTTTCTTCTGAAGGTAGTTTCTAATAGAACTCTCCCCTCCCCATAGTCTACTCCACTGCACTTTGCTTATTGTAGACTGTCGCACTGAATTTTGAATATCTACCTGCTTGTTTCTTGATTTTGTTATTGGTGTGCCATTTTGAAATTGCTGTTTATATGGTTTACCTGGTAATTTGTCACCTTACTGTATTGTCCTCCTTGTTGCTGTGATGATGTACTGTATTTGGACTTGTTACTAGCCTACAACCTCACCTTGTACCTTACTGTAGTCTTATTTGTGTTAATACCCTCTGTACTGTAATTTCCTGCACCTCATTGTTAGTGGCCTGCATTGTGGCCATGTTACTCCTCCTGTACTCTGTTTTGCTAAATGTGCCATTGTTTATGACCCCGCTCGTGCCTGAAAGTGGTCCCTTGGATCAGCGCACCTACCCAGTCACTGAACAAATAAATAAATAATCAGACTATTGATCTTAGAGTTTACTTTTCAACTCCTGTAGATAGTAGGGGACATTGTCTGCATTTACCTGATGTTTATTGCAGATCTGTGTTGGTACCTTGATCATACTAAAGACTGCAGAAAATCCTCTCAGCTCTTTGTGGTTTTCACTCTCAGGATGGTGGACTCCCTTATATAAATGCAAGGCCTTTCAAACTGGGTGGTTTGCTGCCTTTCATTCTGTTACTGGAAGCGTGGTAAGCAGCTTCCTTGTTCTCTCTACCTGTGGGGTGGCTACTTCCGTGGCTTGTATTCACAATGTGTCCCCTGCTGACATACGTGCTGCTGCTAACTGGAGGGAGTACTGTTCATACATTCACTAAACAGTCCAGTCTGGATATCACCTCTTGTAGACATGCTGGATTTGGCCTTTCTGTCCTGCAAGCCCTCTTTACTCAGGGTCCTTAGATCCTTCCTTCCTCCCTCTGTGCTTTGGTACTACTTGGGAATCATTCCATGATGTGGCTCAGTAGAGGAAGATATCTTTGAAGAAGATAAAATAGTTCCTTATCGTAACAGTAGATCTCTGAGAGACTCGCCTCCACTGAGTCACAGCTGTCCCCATCCTTTCCCCATTGTCGGGTGGCAGGTGGTCATCTTGCCTTCTCCTATAAGCCGGTTCTTCTCTTATGCCTGAATTCTGCACACTTACTCAGGTTTCTGTATCCTCTATTGTGTGCATGGTTTTGTCCTGGTTGCTTTGGTCACTGCTGATCTGCTGATCCTCTGAGCTTACTTCCGGTAGGGAACTGAGGCACGATGGGTCACTCACATTGCACGTCAACATGGGCAGCACCAGCTAGCAAAAGTCTCTGGGAGGTCCCAATCCCAGTGGCTTACAATTTCATTATGTGAATCAGTAGAGGAGATTCTTTTGAAGATCTACTGTTATGGTACGTAGCTATTCTTTCTCACGTCACTGCACTGAATTGTTATGTGACTTTTTTCACCAAATAAAGAAACCAGTTGTGATAAAACTGAATGGACACGTGAGAAAGATGTTGTTTTTTGTGGGGGGGGGGTACTTTATGTGGGTGCTGATATTCTGTTCCCCTTTGCACATGGAGTAATGTCCATAAATAACACTGTAGTGCAGTACGAGGGGGATACCCCACTGTTGAGGTGCTGTGCTGTCCTCTGGATGAATTGTTAAACCGAGGTCCCTTCTGCCCATCTCTGGTCACTGCCCAAGTGGAAGTAAAAGATCCCATGGCACTTACTGGAGAACAGTGGGTGAATGTTTATGCAGGGAGATGGGAGGGAGAGCTGAGCAGTTGTAGAGCAGGCAGCACTGCCATTTTCCAGAGACAGCTTTAGATATATGGCAGCTGCCTAATATGTAGGAGAGCTGGGGCCTTGTACTGGAGGTAGCTGTTCTTTGGGAACAAGTATGTTTCCTGAGCAGCTCCTTAAGGCAGGGACTCATAGGGATAGCCCAGTTTAGCCAAAGTTAATTTCCAATGGGATCCCATGGTACAAGAAAATCAGTTCCACAATAATATTATAAAAGTACACAGTAAACGTACAAAACATTTTAAATAGTTATACATTTAAAAACAAAAATGAATAATATATAACCATACATGCTCAGCTATAGAAAGATTTTGGTAACTTAGCAACATCTGCAAACAAAGTTCTAATAACCCCCCAAGGTAGATTACTATTTTGCAGGCACAGATGGCCAGGTAGACCATTCCATAGCTGAGAGCCCACACACACAAAACTACTGCTACCCCTAGCCATTTTTGTAACTGGCATCACATATTCAATAGTCCCTGAGGTACACACAAACCCTTTTATTATTTTTAGTTGTTTAACCAGGTATAGCACACTAAGCTGAAAGCTTTTTTACAGGAGCGACCTGGGAGCACAAGGAGGTTAAGTGACTTGCTCAGGGTCACACAGTATGCAAGTGGAAGCTGTGGGATTCAAACCTAGGTCTGGTCTGCTGGATATCACCAGATTTGCAGCTCAGAGCCTTAGACCACTGCACTATACTGCCTCCTACCTAACATTTCTTTCCTTTATTATTTCTATCATATACTGAGACATTTTCATTTGCTTACATCTATAGATTAAGTGTACCATGTGTAGTTTATGTCATTCCAACAAATCAATCCAGTCCAAAGCTCTATAGAGGAAACAATGGTGTGTATCACAGGAGGCACCCAAGATATACAATGCATATCTATTATATATAACATCTAAGCTGTGCAGCAGTCCCCCAGATGCTCCCCACAGAAAACCCCACCATAGTCTAGTAAAGAAATTACCATGGAGTTTACTGTCTTTAATCTAACATCCTGTGGTAGACAGTTCCAGTGATCCTGCAAAGATTGCAGAGTGGGTTCCTGAATCAGGGCATCACAGAACCAACAAGAGCAAAAGCAATTCTTGATCTGGTGCTCAAAAATTGGGAGTATGTACAGGAAATAATGGTCAGGGAGCCAGTGGGTGGGAGTGACCACTGCACACTATGTGCGTTTGGCTCAGGGGGAAGAACACAAGGGCCCAAGTGCCCAGCTGGTTCAGTTCTGGGGTTGCCCGGGCAGTAAGGAAAAAATGGTTGGCCTATACAAAATTCAGGAAGACCAAGAGAGAGGTGGCTAGGGAAAATTACCTAAGTTTGGCGAGTGAGGCAAGTAAGGAAGTCCAGTGAGCAAAGGCACAGAAAGGCACAAAGCACAGAAGGAGCTGTGGATAGCTGAAGGAATTAAGAATGGGAAGAAGGCTTTCTTTCACTATGCAAGTCAGAAAAGGGAAAAGAAGGAAGGGATTGTTAGGCTTAAGAAAGGGGAAAATGGGGGGAAAAGCAAAGATACTAAATAAATACTTCTGTTCCATCTTCACCAGGGAGAAGGATGGATCAGCGCCTTCAGGTGGGAGAAGAGAAGCAGGGGAAGGGGAACACAAATGTGGTGATAGGGGGTGAGAGGGTAAGGACAGGGCTGCTGGTATTGAAGGTGAACAAATCACCAGGCCGGACAGAGTACATACAAGGGTACTAAGGGAACTGGCTGAGGAGCTGGCAGGGCCACTGGCAGACCTATTTAATAGTTCACTAGAGTCAGGCATGGTACTGCAGGACTGGAGAACAGCACATGTGGCACCCCTCCACAAAAGTGGTCCCAAGGATGACCCAGTGAATTACAGACCAGTCAGTCTGACCTCAATTGTGGACAAGCTCATGGAGACCGTACTAAAGGAAAGGTTGGTGGGATATCTAGAGGAGCATGGTCTCCAGGATGCGAGACAGCATGGGTTCATGGGGGGAGATCATGTCAAACTAATCTAATTGACTTCTTTGACTGTGTCAGTAAGACAGCAGACAGAGGCAAAGCAGTAGTCATCCTCTGTCTTGATTTCAGCAAGGCCTTTGACTCTGTGCCCCACAGAAGGTTGATCAGGAAGTTGGTGGATCTCTTGGGATAAGATGGCCAGATGGGTGGAAAACTGGCTGAGTAACAGAACCCAGATGGTAGTTGTGGGGGGGAGAGTTATCTGGCACCAGAGAGGTAACCAGTGGGGTCATGCAGTGCTTGGTGCTGGGGCCAGTGTTGTTCAGTGTCTTCATCAGTGACATTGGGGATTGCATTAAGGGCAAAATGTGCCTATTTGTGGACAACACCAAGCTCTGCGGGAGAGTAGACACAGCTCAAGGGATACAGGACCTACAGAATTATTTGGAAAAGCTGGGGAGGTGGTCCAGTATCTGACAGCTTGGTTTCAATGCCAAAAAATGCAAAGTTATGCACATTGGAGTCAAGAATCCCAGGACAAAGTACTACCTGGGTGGAGTCCAGGTATCTGCATCAGAGGAGGAGAAGGATCTGGGAGTGATGATCACTAGTGACCTGAAGCACTACACACAGTATAAGAAAGCAGCAGCAAAGGCAAACAAGATGCTGGGATGCATAGCTAGGGGGATCAGTAGTATGGGGAGAGGACAATATATTGCCCTCGTACAGGTCACTGGTAAGGCCACATCTAGAGTACGGAGTTCAGTACTGGTGCCCACACCTCAAAAATGACATTACCTTGCTGGAGAAGGTCCAGAGGAGGGCTACAAAGATAATAGCTGGTCAGCAGGGTATGACATATGAGGAGAGGTTGAGGGCACTAAGCATGTAACCCTGGAGGACAGGAGAGAGAGGGGACTTTATTAGGACCTTCAAGTACCTGAAAGAGATAAATAAGGTGGATAAGGAGAGTCTCTTTAAGCTGAGTGACAACCACAACATGAGGTGCACAGTCTTAAGCTGGATGAAGGGAGGTTTAGGAGTGAAGTCAGGAAGCACTTCTTCACAGAAAGGGTGGTGGACACTCAGAATGTGCTGCCAGAAAAGGTGATCTCATTGAAGGCAGTGGGTAGCTTTAAGAGAGGCTGGGATAGGCATAGGGGGAAAGTAAGGATCATGGGTAGGGAGGATGGGAGGAGTGGGGAGGGGGGCATGGACAGTAGTTCAAGCTGTGGACCTTGCAATACGAGCAGACTAGCTACACCAAATTGCCTTCTTCTGCTGGCTTCTTTGTATATTCATATGGGGGTGAGGAACAAGTGAGGAACTACAGACCTGTCAGTCTTAACTCTGTTGTAGGGAAGCTGATGGAGTCACTGGTTAAAGAGGACCTCATAGACTACTTGGAAAGCAGCAGTCTCGATGACAGTAAGCAGCATGGATTCGTGGCAGGGAGGTCTTGTCAGACTAACCTGACAGTTTTCTTTGATTGAGCGATGAGGAAACTGGATAGGGACCAGGCTGTGGATTTCATCTACTTTGGCTTCAGCAAGGCTTTTGACTCGGTGCCTCACAGATGCTCACTGAAGAAGATGGAGTATCTAGGTGCAAATAAAATCATAGTAGACTTGGTAGGTAACTGGCTAAAGGGGAGGCAGCAGGATAGGGATAGGATGGAGACAATGCAGCCCAGGGTAACAAAAATGATACAGGGCCCAAAATGGTATGTTGTAAGAGAACTGCCTCAAGGCACTGAACATGTACTCATTGGAGACCAGAAGGGAGATATGATTCACTCAAATTATCGCCCTAGCTCCATACTGCCCCCACTCTCTAAGGCACTTGAGCGCATCATGGCTGATCAACTTACCGACCACTTGGATAAATACAATATACCTTGTCCACAACAACACAGCTTCCGGAAAGGTCACAGCACCACCACAGCCTTTCTTGAGTTCACTGGAGCTTTGCACAAATCCCTTGGCAACGGCCTTCTCACAGGGGCCGTTTTCTTCAACCTCTCCAAGGCCTTTGATACAGTACACCATGGACTACTAATACACCAACTACTGAATGCTGGGCTATCACCTGACTCTTCTCTCTGGTTTAAAAGCTACTTAGAAAACCGTCACAGAGAGTAAAAATTATGGACGCTCTTTCTAACACCCTGCTTCTTCGCCTGGTGTCCCACTGGGATCCATACTGGGACCCCTCCTTTTTAGCCTTTTCTTAAACTCCCTCCCTTACCACTGCTCTGAGCAGATCATACTATATGCCGATGATGCAGTTGTATTCTCCACTCACAAAGATCCTGCAACTCTTCAACACAGCCTTCAACTTGGTTTCAGTTCTGTAGAGACATGGTTTCTTAATCATAAACTGGTCTTCAATGACAAGAAAACCAAATCTATGCTCTCCTGCAGCTCTCATAACCCACACAAGCTACACCACTTGGCTATCTCCACCACCCAGGGCAACACTCTAGATCAGGTGGTGTCCTTCAAATACTTAAGGATTCAGCTTGACACTAATCTCTCCTATGGACTTCATGTAGATAATGTAGCTAGAGCTGCTAATACACGGCTTGGTCTCCTCTACAAACACAGATCACACCTCACACCAGAAGCTTTGAAGGTTGCAGTCCTGAGTTCTGTGATCTCTGTAATAGACTATGGTCTCATCATTTATGGCTCGGCCACAACCACAGCCCTTAGACGCCTCTCAACTGCCTTAAATAAAGCATGTCGGCTCATCACTGGTGCTCACTGTCTCACCCACACATGTGACCTATACACTCAGACTGGCTGGCTCCAACTATCAAACCGCATAAAGGTTCTCACCTGCTCCATGGTCAAAAAAAATCTACCTTGGCCTTGCACCTTCTGGGGTCTCAACTCTGTTACAACACCGAATTAACAAATGGTGCCTTAGGAGATCCACGCTACAGCTACTGAAAGTCCCCCCACTGTCACACTTCACAGGGACAATGCTCTTTTGCTTATCGAGCACCACTCTGGTTCAATGGCCTCAGCCCAACCATCTCCTCTGCCCCAACTATTGGTATGTTTAAAACTAGGCTCCAGGACTATCTCACTACCAACAGCTCCTGTGACTGCCCAACTTAACCTTTGTTTCTCCACTTCTCTTTCTGCTCTAGTTGTCCCCCTCCTCCCTCCTCACAGGATTCTACCTCCACATCTTGGTATACCAATGCTGCACTTTTCACCCTCTTGCCACCCTTCCTACATTCCTTCTCCCCCATCCTCTTCCATCTCCTATGACTCTGCACACTTATCTGTTGTCTATTTTCTCTGACAAATGCCTCTGGCTGCCTTGTTACAATGCTACCCTTGAACTGTATTAATCTGTACTCTGTTTGCAATGTCCACATTGTTGTAATGTATGTCTTGATGTTCCCCATAATTTGTATTTCTCTGACGTGGAACCTTTGTAAAAGAACCATGGCTCAAGGGTATTTGTAATCCTAGACTTGAGAAATAAATAAATAAATAAAAATAAGTGATACAGACCTTCAAGTTCCTAAAACGAATTAACAAGGCAAACTGCTGGGGACTATCTAGCTTAAATACTTGGTCTCCATCATGAGAGTGGAAACTGACAGAAGGGAGGTTCAGGAGAGCCATGAAGAAGTATTATTTTACAGAAAGGGTGGTGGAGCTATGGCACAGTCTACCAGCCAAAGTGATGAGTTTTAAAACCACTGGTGGTTTCAGGCATGGTTGGGACAGAATGAAAGGTATAGTGGTTCCTCAGGGTGGCAGAAATTGGGAAGAGAATAGCGGGAAGAATGGGGGAACTAGGACCCTGGAGGGTCACTAGGATCCAAGGCTAAACAGGGAACTCAGGCAGACTGGATGGACCATTGTTGCTTTTCTGCTGTTACTGTCTAAGTTTCTGAAAGGCACCCTTCCCTGGAGGCTCAGGGCTCTGTACATGTATTGACAGGCAATAAAATAATCATCAATCCAGGGTGTCAGCATGGCTCAGTTGGTAGCACATCCACCTCTGGACCAGAAGGTTGTGGGTTCTCATCCCACATCGAGGTTGGACTCGTACCTAAAACACTGGCACCCAAATGCAGATTTGGGGGAGGCTGTACTGTTAGTGTCCGCTCCTTCGGATGAGGCGTTAAACCGAAGTCCTTTCTAGCTGTCCTGGTGGGTGTCCAGATGGAATTAAAAGAACCCAGGGCATTCTTTGCAAAGGGCAGGAGCCATTCCTGGTGCCCTGACCAACATTCCCCTTCCCATAAAACTGTTTCATGCAATTGTCCAGGCTGTGTGTAGGTGTTGATATGCGATATGGCCGCCACTACACATTCAGTCACTTCACTACCAGTCTGGCATTGCTTGTAAAGCACTTTGGGATACACGGTGTATGAAAATGACTATATAAATGTTCCTTCTCCTTCTTCGATGGTTTCTTCAGAAGGACTTTTTCAATGCCACCAGGAAGACATCTTCTGAGAGGGAGCACCAAACTGTTCCGACACCAATCCCTCAAATAAAATATTACTTCGCAGTCCTCTTCCATTATGATTGGTCAAAACTATCCCCAAGAAACCTGAGTGCATCAGTGAGGTGCAGGCTGAACTCCACCAGGTTGTGACAGCCTGCTTGGAGTGATTCTGGCCCAAACAGAGAACAATCTGTCTAAGAAGAATCAAGTAAACTCTTCACTCTTAGTTGAAGAACCAGCTCTTACCGGCTGAAGACAGGTTGGGTTTAATAATTTATCCACAGTAAGAGAAAAGCTGTGCTAGTTGATTTCTCCCAGTCACAATCTTGCTGAACAGGAAGGCTGCCTTCTTACAAGAGATTGCCCTTGATATTCATTGTAATAAATCATGAAAACAAGTTTGTTTTTCTGGGCCCTGGACCTCTTCCAACAGTGCTCTAACCTCCTACCCCTGGTCTTCAACTCCCTAAGTTCCCATCAAACTATAAGGATCCTAAGCGTGAGATCTGGGGGCGGTCATACATAGGTGGATCCTGTAGAGCCAAAGTCCCTGGTAATAACCCTGTTATAGATCAATGCCACATTTTCCAAGCCTGTTCCACATGCTGCCACCATCACCAAGATATCCAGTACTGTCTGCAGCCCTTCTGGCCTAAGCCCTCTTAAAGGGCGGTACTGAACTATCTCCATAGGAGGAAGACTGCGAGGTGTGTGTGTGTGTGTGTGTGTGTGTGTGTGTGTGTGTGTGTGCGTGCGTGTGCGCAATGATCCAGCTAGCTGACTGGATCAATCATGAGGTAGCTAACTTCAACCCACAGGGAGAAAACCATGTCCAAGGTGTGTCCGCAATGGTGAGTCGAAAAGTAATAACTTGTGAGAGGTTCACTGATTCCACCAACTGGAGAAAATGCTGTCCAAAGTGTTACAGATCATTAGTAAGACCTCACTCTTGATCCAGTCAGCTGGGGGATGCACTTTCCACATAATGACTGCCGGCAGCAGAGGGACTACCAGCCCTGCTGTAACTGCTGTTTTTTCTCTAATATTAACCTGCTTTTTTCTGGTTGTGTAGTTTTCTTTCCTAACAGGGCAGGAAGCAGTCAGAGAGGGTCGGCGGTAGGAATGGAAGAAGGGTGGGACTTGCAGGAGCAGAAACCACTCAAGAGGCAAGAGCTGTGGACTTAAAAAACCTGAACCTCAGCTTTTTGACATGCTTTCCATACAGTGAGTGCTGGCAGCAAAGGGACTACAAACCTTACCATTACTGCTGTTTTTTTTTTCTCAACTACTAAAGCAATTATAAACACCCTATCTGGGGCAAGGGTATACAGTTCTTTCAATTTCAAGTGAGTGGAGGAACAGGAATGCTGGGGTGGTGCAGTGCACTTGCTGTAGGGCAGCAGTTTTCAGAGAGACCTTCTTGAGACAGAGATGCTGCCCCTTCTGCATGCACCCCTTTGAGCTGAGGGAGGAGGTCTCTAGACTCCAGACTGAATGGGATAGAATTCAGGGGACATTTTCCCACCCCTAGGGGCCACCAAGTCTGCCACTGTTGCCCTAGAGAATGCTAGGGAGGAGGAACAAATGGACTGTGGTGGGCTTTGGGAGAGTGGTGATGGTGGAATGGGGCACATTCCTCAGTTGGTGCCACTATGGAATTCATTCCATGTTCTGGCAGGACAGGACTGCCAGGAAGAGGCACCTGTGGTAGTGGCCAGAGAGGATGTGGGAGTCCTCCATGATGAAGATCCCAAGAAGGGTGATAGAGGACCCCAGTGGAGGAGGAGACAGCTCCTGTTGGGGGACTCAATTGTAAGGAAGGTAGATTTATTGGAAATAGGAAGGGAGGGAGAGAGGGAGGTAAGAAGCCTACATGGTGCCATGGCTTGGAGGGATGGGACGTGGATTCTAAGGATCACTAGAATGGCAGGGCAAGAGGGGAAGCTGGATGTCATTGTTCTCCTGTGGACTAATGACCTGGCTAAGGATGGGGCAGGTGTTGTGCAGCAAGAGTTTAGAGAGCTGGGGAAAAGTCTTAGGTAGTGTGATCAGTGTCTTTCACTGAGGTGCTACCTGTCTATGACAGAGGAGAGGTTAGAGATCTGTACGCCAGGAAAATCAACTCATGGTTGAAAAAATGTTGCAGAGAGGAGGGGTTCAGCTTCACTGGGGACTGTGGACTAACCTGGAGGGATAAGGGCCTATACAAGTGTGATGGCCTGCATCCATCTGAGAGAGCAACTGCAGTCCTCAGTGGATGGTTTAGATGTTTTTCTGATGAACATTTAAACTAGCTGAGGGACTGGTGGAAGGACTCAGGGAGGTATAAATTGCCCCACAGACTGAAGCAGAGAGTTAGGAGGACTCTAAGGGAGATAAATCCCCTAGGGTGTAGAACTATGAAAGAAGCAGATTGGTAGAAATGGAAAGGTAAGGGAAAGCAAGTAGTAAAAAGTGAAGGGGAAAGAAGGGAGGGCAAAAAGCAGACAGAGAAGTAACAAATGGGTGGAAGGCCATGTGTGCCAATGCAAGAAGTCTGGGAAATAAAATTCCAGACCTAGAGGCCATCATGGCAGAGGCAGGCCTGGATATTGTAGCGATTATCGGTCCTTATCTGCCATCAAAGTCTATGTTTCCATGTTTCTGATGAACTGGAAACCATGACTAGGACATGGCAATATCTGGCTATATTCAATTTAGGAAAGACAGGGTGGGTAGAAAGGGAGGAGGTGGTGTTATATGTAAGGGAAGGCATAAAAGTGAAAGTGCAAGGAATCTAGGGAAGACTGGAGGGCTTGGAGGTATTGTGGATCACCCTGGAGAAGGGTAATGGGGCCATTATTTGTACTGGTGTGATCGACAGACTTCCAACACAGGGGGAGAATTTAGGTAATATACCGGTGGAAACCATAGTAACATAATATTTGATAGCAAATAAGGACCGATAGGCCAAACTAGTCTGCCGCATTCCCTGCCTGCATCAGCGGCCTCTGACGCTACTTGGTCATTGGCTTTTGCCTCTCTTCTCCACATCTAGGGTTTCCTTATGTCTATCTCATGCATGTTTGAATCCCCCCACTGTGTTAGCACCCATCACTTCATGGGATAGACTATTCTAAGCATTTTCCTCCCTTTCTGTGAAGAAAAACTTCCTCGCATTTTCCCGTATCCTGCCCCCCCCAATCTCATACTGTGCCCTCTCATCCTTGTACAACTCTTGTACTGAAAGATGTCACCACCTGCACTTTGTTCAAGCCTTTAAGATGCTTGAAGGTCTCCATCATATTCCCTTGTTCCCTCCTCTCTTCATATTGAGGTCTTTTAATCTGGAAGGATGGTCCAAAAATTGGCAATTGAAGTTCAAGGCCAAAAAATGCAAGGCCATGCATCTGGGTAAAAGAAACCCCAGGAAGGAATACATACTGCTAAGACACCAGCTTGAAGTAACACAGGTGGAGAGGGATCTTGGCGTAGTCATTACAGATTACCCTAGGACGAGCAAGCTATGTGAAAGGGCAGCGCCGAAAGAAAATGGCATCCTCTGATGTACTGGAACGGGTATAACTAGCAGAAAAAGAGAGGCGATAATGCCACTCTGCAGATCACTGGTCAGGCCACACATGGAATATTGCATCTGGTTTAGGAGGCCACACCTGAAGAAGGATATCAACAGACTGGAGGCGGTGCAGAGAAGTGCTACAAAGATGGTGCAGGATTTGCACCAGGAACCATATGAAACCAGACTAGCCGACTTACAGCTGTACTCATCTGAACAGAGAGAGACAGGGGGGACATGATAGAAATGTCTAAGTATATGAAGGGAATTAACACAGCGTGGAAGGAAAACCTGTTTCAAATAAAATCCGAGAGTTGTACAAGAGGCCACAGTCTACGACTGAGGGGAAGTAAATTTAGGGGAAACATCAGGAAGTACTTTTTTTCTGAGAGGGCGGTCAACCCTTGGAATAGCCTACTGCAAGAAGTAATAAGACTCAAAAAATGTAAGGGAATTCTGACTTGCGTGAGATAAACACTATGCACAAAAAAGGAAATTGTCTAAGAGGAGGGGGTAGGTATTCTGGGCAGGTTAGATGGATCAAAAAGACCCCCTGTGCTGGCAAATTCTTATGTTCTTAATCTGCTCTCATATGTTTTCTGATGCAAGCCCAACATCATCCTGGTTGCCCTTCTCTGGAACACCTTCACCCTGTCTATGTCCTTGTGAAGATGAGGCCTGACCAGCATTTTGTGCAATGGCATTACCACCTCCCTTCTTCTGCTAATGATACCTCTTCCAAAAGGACCACAACATCCCACTGGCCCTCCCTACAGCCTTGCTACACTGTTTGGCCACCTTCAGATCATCTGAGATGATTATCCCTAAAGCCCCATTTATACTAACCTATTTGCAGCCCATCAAAGCATGCGCAGAGGTTGATGTGCTTGAAGTACTGCTGTGCAGACACTTTAAGTGCCATTTGGATCAGTTTTTTGATCCAACTTGGTTGTGGAATCAGTATTGGAGCAAGTACATTAAATGGTGGTGTGGAAGTTTTGCTGCACTCACTCCAATGAAAAGGCAGTCTCCCTTAATTCCTCTGTGAATTTACAGCCCCCTCCTTGGAGCAACCTCCAGCGCTACGAGGGTGGCTGTGGAAACAGCAAAGTGGCAAGCTCGGTGGGAAGGGGGCCAGTCAGATGCCAGAGCATTGCTGCCATGTAAACACAGCTTAAATCTCTCTTCTCTGGTGACTTTCAGCAATCCCCCCCATCCAGTAATTCTCCACATGAATTCTTCCTCCCAGGTGCATGATTTTGCACTGCTTTGCATTAAATTTTTATTGCCACATTTGTGACCATTTTTCCAACCTTCCCAGGTTCCTTCTCATTCTTTTGACCCCCTCTGGAATGTCTACTGTGTTGCAGATCTTGGTATCATCCACAAATAGGCAAACCTTCTCCTCCAGCTCTTGAGCAATATCACTGATGAAGACATTAAAAAGGACTGACCCCAGGACTGATCCCTGAGGTACACCACTGGTCACCCTTCTTTCCTTGAACTTCATCCCATTTACTACCACCCTCTGCTTCCTGTCCTTCAACCAATTTTTAACCTAGTTTTCCACTTTGTGGCCCACCCCCAGGCTACCTCGCTTGTTCTCCAGTCTTCTGTGGGGTACGGTGTCAAAGGCCTTGCTGAAACTGAGGTAGGCGATATCCACCGCTCCTCCCTGATCAACCTCCTTTGTCATCCAGTCAAAAAAGTCTTTCAGCTTTGTTTGACATAACCTTCCTGCTGTGAATTCATGCTGCCTTGGATCCTGTGCTCCCATGGTTTCCAGGTGTTCCACAATCATTTCCTTAAGCAGCACCTCCATAATCTTACCCACTACTGAGGTGAGGCTGACCAACCTATAGTTTCCTGCCTCGTCCTTGCTGTCACTCTTGTGGAGAGAGACTACATTTGCCCCCTTCCAATCCTCTGGAACCAGCCCTCTATTGAGTGACTCACTAAACAGGGCTGCCAAGCTTGCCCACTGGTACAGGGAAAAGATTTACCACTGCGACGCGGGTGTCCTGGGTTTGGGAATGGACTCAGGATGCTCGAGGGCCGGGGGTGGATTGAGCAGCCATAGCACGCTCTCTACCCTCCTCCAGGGGGGGTAGAGTGACTCCAGCTTTGGGGCTTCCAGGTAACCATGGGACACACCTTCACCAAAGCACTGAGTAATGCACCACACTAGAAAGGGCTTGTTGGATGCATGAAACAGGTGCGTCGCAGCGTTCAGTCAACATGCCCCTCCCCATCAAGAAAAAGAGAGGGAAAAAAAAACTGCCTCCGGTATGCCGAGATGATGCCCCACCCCAACACCTGCCTGGATCCCCACTGCAACCATGACTGGGCACCTCCAGAATTGTGCCTAGGGCTCTGAAGGCTCCACCCTGGAGGACAATCCAGGGGGCACTGCGGCGGACAGTTCCAGGATATGTCTGGGAGGCAGGAGGCTGAAAGGGGATTGCCATTGGCAGAACCTAAAAGCACAGTAAGTTTAAAAAAATAAATAAATAAACAGGGCTGCTAGCGGTGTTCTTAGCACCATTCATGACTCATTTAATATCCTGCGGTGTATATATCATCAGGTCCCATTGCTTTGTCCACCCTCAGTTTTGTGAGTTCCTCCAAGATGCGCTCTTCTGTAAAAGGACTTGTGTTTACCTCTCTTTTCCCATTGTTCTCCCAAGTATTCATTCAGTATTGATGCTTTTTCTAGGTCACCCTCTACCCACACCCCTTCCTCCCCTTTGAGCCTTATAATCCCTCCTCTGGCCTTACTTCTATTGCTAATATATCTATAAAATGCGTTGTCCCCCCTCTTTACCATCTGAGCTAGTCTCTCCTCTGTTTGCACCTTCATGGTCCTAACTGCTTTTTCCTGCTTCCCTCTTTCTCTCTAGATACACTGCCCTATCTCCTCATTCTGAGTCTCCTTGTATTTTCTAAAAGCCCCCTTTTTGTCCATCACTTTCACTGCCACCTCCTTTGTGAACCATAGTGGTTTGTTTCTTCTTTCTCCCTTGTGGCTCAGCCTAATGCACTGATTTGTGACCTCCACTATGGCTTCTTTCCGGTGTGCCCACTCCTCCTCAATCCCTCCCCCTGTCTCCCTTTTTCCCAGGGCTTCTTTGATCCCTTTCCCCATTTAGCAAAGTCTGCCCTCCTGAAATCAAGGGCCCTTGTCTTTGTGTGGCTCATCCGTGACACTCCACCTCCACCTTACTAACTCTAGCTCCTGTGAATGCTACCTATAATCTCCTCAGCCCTCTTGTTTTTGTTCCCTCCAACTATCACCTACCACATCTCCACCCCCTCCTTTTCTTCTATGTTACTTTTTTATTTCTTCTTTCTTTTTGCCACTCCTGACTCTCCCCCCTTCACCCCCCCGCCTCTTCTGAGCCCTCAATGATCTTTCCCTTTTTGTTGACTAGTTTCAGCCTGCTCCCAGTTGATGACCATGCCCTTTGGCTGCAATTCCTGCCCTCTCCAACTTTGCTCCTCACATTTATCTTCATCTTCCACCCTCCCTCCTACTTATCCCTCTGTTACTTTGTGTTCCCATGTATACATTCTACTTATTCTAGCTATTGTATTGATCTACCATTATAACCTAATATGCCGACCTATTTATTGGTTTGTTCCTATTTCTATAACTTGTATTGTATTTGTTCTCTGACGCGGAAGCTT
Organism: Neoceratodus forsteri; assembly: GCA_016271365.2. Lineage (NCBI taxonomy): Eukaryota > Metazoa > Chordata > Ceratodontiformes > Ceratodontidae > Neoceratodus > Neoceratodus forsteri. The sequence goes on from CM057459.1 coordinate 1,384,762,709, forward strand.
TGTAAAAGATCCTGACTCAAAGGTACTTGAAATCCTAGTTGTAATAAAATAAAATAAAAACTGTACTGATGCTGAACCACACTGTATAGTGGTCACTACACCTTAGGCACCCATCCACCCTGACTTGTTTTTGATCCTGTCCCCACTGATCAGCACAAGGTCTAAGATTGCCTTGTCCATGGCCAAATCTCAGAAAAGGGGAGGTGCTGTTGGTGGGGGACTTCAGTCTGCTGGATGTAGATTGGAGCCTCCCAACTACAGCTTCAGCTGGAAGCAGGGACATACTAGACTCCCTAGACTGCAGGGGTGTTCCTCAGGCAACTAGTCAGGGAGCCCACTCATGATAGGGCAGCACTGGATCTGGTGCTCGCCAACAGGGACAGTGTTACAGATGTCAGGGTGGGAGGCCACCTGAAGACCAGTGATCACGGTTCAGTGTGGTTCAACATGCTGATGGTGGAGGAATTGAACCACACAAGGACAAGGGTTCTGGACTTCAGGAGGGCAGATTTCAATAAATGAGTGAATGCCTCAGGGACGACCTAGCAGGGGGTGATGACCTGGGTGAGGAGAAGGAACAGTGGATGAGGATCAGGGAGGGCATAGTAAAGGGCAGAAAAAAAACTCTGTGCAAAAGAAGTGAACAAAAACGGGAGGAAAAAGAGAAGGCTAACGCTCTCAAAAGAAGTGACTGAAAAGTTAAAGGCTAAAAGGGTAGCATTTAGGAGGTATAAAGAAACACAAAGGGAGGAGGAAAGGGAGGTGTATTGGGAGAACCAGAGGGACACAGGGAAAGCAGTAGGGAGTGCAAAGGTGTAAACAGAGGAAAGAATAGCCTAGAGGGTGAAGAAAGGGGAAAATACTTTTTTTTAAGTATATACAAATATTTTTGTTCTGTGTTCACAGAAAAAGAAGGTGAGGGATCACAGTTAGGCATCATAAACAGATATGGGAGGAAGATGACACCGGTCCATTTACGGAAGGGTGAGTCCTAAAAGAACTCGCATAACTGAAAATGGACAAGGCAATGGGACCAGATGAGATACATCCTAGAATATTAAGGGAACTATGGGAGGTGCTGGTGGCACCACTGGCAGCCCTGTTCAGTGAGTCACTTGATACGATAGTGGTTCTGGAGGACTGGAGGAGGGCAGATGTAGTCCTTCTTCACAAAAGTGGCAGTAGGGAGCAGGCTGGAAACTACAGACCAGTGAGCCTCACCTCGATAGTAGGAAAGATTATGGAAGAACGTGGAACACCTTGAACCCAGTGGAGCACAGGATCTGAGAGCATGGATTCACAGCAGGAAGTTCAAGTCAAACAAATCTAATTGATTTCTTTGATTGGGTGACTAAGGTCGCGGATTGGGGGTAGCAGTGGAAGTGACCTACCTGGATTTCAGTAAGGCCTTTGATACCATTTCCCAAAGAAGACTTGTGAACAAGCTGAGCAGCCTGGGAGTGGGTAACAAGGTGGTAAACTGCGTTAGGAACTGGCTGAATGACAGAAGTCGGAGGGCCGTGGTAATGGCACTCAATCTGAGGAAAGGACAGTGACCAGTGGGGTGCCACAGGGATCAGTCCTGGGCCCAGTCCTGTTTAATGTCTTCATAAGTGACATTACAGATGGGTTAGAGGGAAAGGTGTGCCTCCTTGCAGATGACACTGAGATCTGCAATAGGGTGGACATTCCGGGAGGGGTGAAAAAAATGAGGAGGGACCTAGGTAAACTGGAGGAATTGTCCAGAGTGTGGCAGCTGAGATTTAATGTGTAAAAGTGCAAAATCATGCATTTGGGGTGCAAGAACCTAGGGGAGGATTACATGATGGGGGTGGGGGACTGATAGTCACCAAATAGGAAAGAGATGTGGGGTAATCATATCTGATAACCTAAAGGTGGTCGAACAATGTGCCAAGGCTGTGGGGTGAGCCTGTGGGATGCTGGGGTGCACAGGGAGAGATATCACCAGCAGGAGGAAGGAGGTGGTGATGCCACTGAACAGATCATTGGTGAGGCCTCATTTGGAATACGGTGTCCAGTCCTGGAGGCCGCATCTCCGTAAGGACATAGACAGGGTGGAGGCAGTTCAAAGAAGGGCAACAAAGATGGTGCAGGACCTGCACAAAAAGTCATATGAGGAGAGACTGGGAGACCTCAATATGCATACCCTGGAGGAGAGGAGAGACAGGGGAGATGTGATAGAAACCTACAAATATCTAAAAGGCATAATGGGGGAGAAGGACCAGTTGCGAGCAATGAGGAGGGAATTAGCAAGGAACAGAAGGATACTCAGGAGGAGGAGAGCATAGGATTGGAGGGAGGGGTGGCCATGGTAAATAAGGAGGGGTGGTGTGTGGCACCCAGAAAGGGGAGGAACACGGAGCCAGCTGGGTGGAGGGGCCTGTAGAAAGGATGAGGACATGGAAGGGAGGAATGGAGGAAAAGGAGTGGTCAGAGTGCTCCTGCTGGGGATTCTATGATCAGGGGTATCAAATGGGATAGGGAGGGAGAAGCTCTGGCCAGTTAGAACAAGATGCTTCCTGACTAACAGTGCACAGGGCTAAGCACGAGGTATATCAGCTGGAAAGGATTGTGGGGTTCCCCAGACATACTGGTCCACCTGGGTACAAATGACATTGAGGGAAATAGCGAAGCTAGAGATACAGGCAAGATTCAGGGAGCTTCAGGGGTCTGTCATGACATAGGATGCACAGTTTCCTTCTCAGAAATCCTGCCAGTGCCAAGGGCTGGTGGGAACACAAAAGGAAAATTGGGAGATAAACCAGTGGCTCAGGGGGGTGGTGGAGGCCAGAGGGTATGGGTTGATGGGGATTGGGGAGACCTGGGAGGATAAGGAGCTGTATGCTAGAGATAGACTACATCTCAATTTGGAGAGAGGGAATCCTTAAGTTGAAAATAGAGGGGTTCATTGGTGAAAAGTGGGGTTTAAATTTGTGAAGGGGGGTGGGATGGGAGAAAAGGCTGTCAAGGGGGTGCCGATAAAGGAGGGACTCTGTCTCCACCCCCCTGGGGACCAGGAGGATTGCAGGAAAAGGCCAACTGGCAAAGTGCAGACCAGGGGAAAACAGAATCCCCATGGGAACACGGGCAGGGAAAATGGAACTATAGGGAAAGGGTGGAAGGTAGTCCTGCTAAATGCCAGGAGCTTGGGCAATAAAATGCCTGAGCTCCATGCGATGCTAACTGAGGGAGCAGTGGATGTGGCAGCGGTCACTGAGACTTGGGCCACTGCAAGACATGACTGGGACCTGAACCTGGAGGGATACACTATGTTCAGGAAGGACAGGGGGAGGGAAGGGGAGGGAGGCAATGATAGTCAAAACTGCATTGGCATGGGGGAGTAGAAGAGGCGGAGGGAACCGTGGAGGCGATTTGGGTCACCTTGATAACAAGGGGGGCAAGAGAGTAAAAGACGAGTGGTGTAGAGACCCCTGCCCTGGCAGAGGAGCTGGAGGACAGTCTGGTGGCAGATGTTGGGAGACACTGCAGACTGGGCAGAGGAACGTGGTGGTGTTGGGGACTTAAACATGCCAGGAACAGACTGGGAGACTCATGACATCCTCTGTGACCAGGGAACAGAGGTTGTTGGATGTCTTTCAAGACGCTGCTCCTAACTCAGCAGGTGAGGGAACCGACCAGGGAGGCATGGTACTGGATGTGGTCCTGGCAGACAGTGACCAGATTGGGGCCTGGAGGTAAGGGACCCATTGGGGAGTGACCATGCCACGGTCTGGTTCTGCCTGGACCTAGGAGGAGTAGAAGGCTGCACAAAGATGGAAGTAACCGACTTCAGGGGGCGGATTTTAGGAAATGGGAAGGATCCTTATGAGCATTTGGATGGGATTGGGTCAGACATGGACACTGATAGTAGGTGGGAAATCAACAGGAGAGGGTGCAGGATGCTACCAGCACCTGTGTAAGAGTAAGACGAAAAGCGGTAGGGCCTTAAAACTGCTTGGTACCAGGGAGGTCCAGGAGGTGGTGCGGGAAAGAAAGCAGCCTATAAGCAACCAAGTGCTCAAGGAGGAAAGGGATTGAGGGAGTAGAGCTGATGGCTAGAAGGACCACTAGAGTGGTGAGGCGGCTAAGGCAAGGAAGGAGCAGAACCTGGCCAGGGAAATTAGAGAGGGAACAAGGGGTTCTTTAGATACATTGGGGAAAACGAAGGGTGAAGGGCAGATTAGCAGGATTAAATCAGGGGAGAGATGGGCACAAGACCCGGGGAGCAGGCTGAGGTACTAAATGAGTACTTCACCTCAGTTTTCACCAGGGGAAATGGGGTGCTGCATCAACATGGGAGAGACAGAGATACTGAGGAGGGGGACCCTACTGATCGGGCAGGTCTGGGGAGAGGGGAGGCATCACTGGCAGGTGGGGGAGGGCTAAGCAGGAGAAGGGTACCGGAAGTGGAAACACAGCAGAGAGTGAGGGAAGCCCTCAGCTCCCTTAAGAGCCGGAGAAAGCACCGGGCCGGATAAATTACATCCCAGAGTGCTGAAGGAACTTGCAGATGTCCTGGCGAAACCCCTGGCAGAGCTTTTCACCATCTCTCTGAGGACAGGGTGGGTGCCCCAAGACTGGAAGGTGGTGCATATAGTGCCTATCCACAAGGGGGGATCAAGGGAGGTGGCAGGGAACTACAGGCCTGTCAGCCTGACATCGGTGGTGGGCAAGGTGATGGAGGGCATTGTCAAGGAGAGGCTAGGGGGAGACCTGGATAAGTCAGGGTGCCTGGACGATAGACAGCATGGATTCATCCTGGGGAAATCGTGTCAGACAAACCTGGTGGAGTTCTATGACTGGGTGACGAGTGCCTTGGACCTGGGTAGACCAGTGGATGTCCTCTTCTAGACTTCAGCAAGGCATTTGACTCTGTTCCTCACGTGGTCTGTTGGATAAGCTGGGAGAAATGGGGTGGGAACCAGATGATCAGATGGATAGGCAATTGGCTCCAGGACCGGACCCAGAGGGTCGTAGTTGGTGGGATAGTCTCATCCCCAAGGAGGGTCATTAGTGGGGTCCCACAGGGATCAGTCCTTGGGCCCCTTCTGTTCAACGCCTACATATCTGACATAAGGACAGGAATCGGGAGTGAGATGAGTCTCTTTGCAGATGACTCGAAACTGGGGGCGGTGGTGGATGGGGAGGAGGGGAGGGTGGCCCTACAGGGGGACCTGGAGGCTCTGGAAAGATGGTCTAGAAAGTGGAAGCTGAGGTTCAATGCAGGGAAATGCAAGGTACTCCACCTGGGGGCCAGAAACTCAGGCCAAGTGTACACCCTGGGGAGAAATGCTACAAGTTTGATGGCTGAGAGGGACCTGGGGTGGTGGTGGATATCAAGATGAACAACTCTGAGACTTGTAGGAGGGCAGCAGCCAAGGCCAACAGGATGCTGGGATGCATCGCTAGGGGATCACCTCAGAAGGAGGGAAGTGATACTCCTCTGTATAACTGCTTGGTGAGGCCGCACCTGAGTACTGTGTGTGCAGTTTGAGGCCACACTTAAAGCGGGACACTTAACCTCCTGGAGAGGGTCCAGAGGAGGGCAACCAAATGATTTGGGGCTTGGGGGACAGGACCTATGAGGAGAGGCTCAAGAGCTAAATATGTACACATTGGAAGAGAGAAGGGACCGGGGGACATGATAGAGGCTCCTTAGGTACATGAAGAGGATAAATAGGGAGGAACAGTTGGGGTGCTTCGAAGGAAGGAGGAAGGAGCCACTAGGGGCATGGGTGGAAGCTGGAGGGGAAGATCTAGGGAGAAAGGAGGAGTGCTACTTCACTGAGAGGGTGGTGGAGCTATGGAATGCACTGCCTAGGGGCTAGTGGAGGCAGAGACAGTGGAAGGGTTCAAGAGGGGGTGGGACAGGTACAGGAAGGGTTCTGGCTGCAAAATCCAATGCAGCAAGAATATCCAGAATTGGGAAGGGAGAAGCCAGAGAAGGCGAGAGGGACAGCAAGGCCAGCACCCAGGCTGGGGACTGACCAAATGAGCAGACACGAAAGACCGTTAGGCCTATTCTGCTGGCATTTTAGTATGTTAGTATAAATAGGGTACAAGAGGATAGCATCTTTCAGAAAAGGAGATATCCAGGAATGAGGGGACATGTCATGAAGTTGGAACAATGTAGTCTAAGGGGTAGCATGAGTAAGTATTTATTCGCAGAAAGGGCGGTGGATGCATGGAATAGACTCCCAGCAGAGGTGGTGGGGCAAACACGGTGGGGTGATTCAAGCAGGTGTAACCCCCTACAAATGGGGGTTCCCGAAAACCTTCCTTGGGTGTGCTTAAATGCCCTCTGCCAGGCTGGCGTTCTGTGTTTTAGCTGTTTAAAAAGAAATTGCATGATAGTGCCTAATCACCTCTGTGCCTGTCTCTTTAAGAGCTGCCAGTAGTGTGGTGCTTATTTAATCTGGGAAGGGGCTGAGTATTTTTATGCTTGAGTCTCACCCGGGCAGCCAGATAATCGCCTCGTTCTGCCATCGCTATTTGCGTAGAGGGAGCTCTGTTAGAAGCTATACTTATTTGCTGATTATCTATTAGCATAGTAATGATGTTGTAGTTTGTCTAACCTGTCTTCTTTGCAGCATGGGCAGTTCTGTTTATCACCACCATTTTGGTTTTGGATTGCCAGTCAGCACCAATTGGTACCTTTGATGACTCTAAATTGGAGCCTGCCCCCAGGGGTCTTGTGGGAGCAAAATTCTGTAGGAATTGTAGTTTGGGGCTTTTGGCACCTAAATGAACCTGGAGGGGGAGCCCTTGTTGTGAGTGACAGAGAAATGAACCAATCAAACCTTTTGGATCCTGGGGAATGTCCCAGACTGCTTGCAGTTTCAGTTCAGATCTGAGTTGGGAAGTGAAGGAGTAACAGATCGAGACAGTCGAGCAGCCGTTCTGTGTAGTTTTGCACAGGAGAACTGTGGAAGGACCAAGTTTTGGCCTGCCTGCTGCCCCTGAGAGGGAGAAGAGAGACTATTCGGACTGAATCCGAGTTGTGAGAACGACTTAATGCCAGTGAACTGTGACCAGGCTTGAAACCTGAAGAAGACCGAAGATTTGCTGAATGCGATCAACCTGTCAGGACTTCCAGCCACCTCTGAACTCCCGGTTTGTGCAGAGACTCTGTAATTGCAACTGGATAGTAATCTGCCTGGTACAGTAGAATTTCTTTACATGTAAATGTGCTGTATGCCGCTTGTGGGTTGTGATTTGGTTCCCCACAGTGTGGATGAATTGTGCTCTGCCTGCTGGAAGCTGCATCCAGCCCCAATGGACTGAATCTGAATTAATTTACATTTGGCCTGGGCCTTGCCACACTAGCCCAGCCAGACTACCCGCAACACAGAGAAAGTCATCGACAAGAGACCTGCCTGGGGATCAGCCCCCTGATCAATGCTTTGAACAGGAATGATGCCTCGGCGATTCATGTGGGCCCTGCTTCTCCTGGTACTCCAGCTCAACAACCTGCAGTCTCTATTTTGTCCTGCCTGTGTCCTGTATTGGGTATTGTGAGTAAACATCAGGGTAGCTCTCTGCAACAATAGCTAAATCTAAAGTGTTGCCATCTGATTGTCTTGTTGCTTTTTCTTTCACGAACTGAGCCCTCCGGCTCCGGATTACAAATAGTGTGTTTTGTGCATGTTGCTTTCTTCCATCACAGGCCCCAACCAGCTGCGATGCCGGCCTACCCTGGGCAGCATTCCTGGCTAGCCCACCTCTTCTCCACCTGGGTACCCAGAGTGTGTGACTGTGTAGGGACGCTGATGTGCATGCGTGATTGTTTGATTGATATAGTCTCTAAGCAAATCAACCTGATTATGCCCCTCCCTTTTTCAAGTCCCCCGAATAAATCAGATCTAACTCTTTTTGCATTTAACCTGACTGTGGTTCCAGTTTGTGCCAAAAGTACTGTACTGTTGCTATGTGCTGTGCATAACCTTGTTTTACAGGGGGATCCCTAAGGTCGAGCTAGAGGAACCGGCCCTGGTGGTAAGTGCAAACAGTGTGGATACTTGTATGGTGAATAAGGGTCATTGCAAAAGTGATTACTGTATATTGTTCAGGCCACTAGAAGGGAAAGAGGGGGATTACAGTGTCCCGGAGGGCTGTGCCCAGGTTAGCTTGACCACTGATAACCCTGATCTCTGGGTGGAGGCACCCGTTTCAGTACCCAGGCCCCTTAACCTGTTACTAGCCAAGCAGGCAGGGGTAGTAGCCCTTGGGACAGCACCACTTAGGGGTTACACATGCATGGGACAGGCATAGGGAAACCCTAGCAATAGGAAAGAAGATATAAACCTGGAGATCAAGTAGGGTCTGCAGCTTTTATAGTCAGCAGGGGAAAATGGGCAGGCTAGATGAGAGACAGTATAGTGCAGTGGTTTAAAGCTTTGAGCTGCAAATCTGGAGACCTGGGTTTGAATCCCATAACCCCCACTTGCATACTGTGTGACCCTGAACAAGTTATTTAATTTCCCTGTGCTCCCAGGTTGCACCTGTAAACAAGGTTTCAGCTTAGTGTGTCTCACCTGGTTAAACAATGGGGGAAAAAAAGATAGGCCAAGCAGTCTTTATCTGCCCTTAATTTCTATGTTTCTATAAGTGAGGAGAGGCAGACCAGGAGAGGGATTGCAAGGTTATGAAGGGGAAGGGGAGACTGTGCAGAGGGGGACCAGGAAAAGGCAGATATCCTGAAAAAATACAATCGTTCAGTATTCACAAAAGAAGTGGAAGGGGAGGGCCAAATAAAAGCAGCAGGAGCACTGGAGGGAGGGAGGCAGACAATAGTCCTTTTTCAGAGGGGAGAGAGTCCTGAGGGTACTTGCAAATTTGAAAGTTGAGAAGGCGATGGGGCCAGATGGAATACATCCAAAAGTTTTGAGGGAGCTCAGGGAGGTACTGGCTACACATCTGACAGTCCTTTTTAACAGCTCACTAGGAGCAGATGTGGTTTCCGGCAGACTAGAGGAGGGCAGATGTAGTCCCACTTCACAAAAGCGGTAGCAGAGAAAAGGCTGGCAGTTATAGGTCAGTCAGCCCGACATCAGTGGTGGTAAAGTCGGAGGCAGTATAGTGCAGTGGTTTAAGGCTCTAAGCTACAAACCTGGAGACCTAGGTTTGAGTCCCACATCCCCCACTTGCATACTGTGTGACCCTGTGCAAGTCACTTAACTTCCTTGTGCTCCCAGGTCGCAGCTGTAAACAAGCTTTCAGCTTAGTGTGTCTCTTCTGGTTATAAACAACAAAATAAAAAGTAATTGGAATCACTGCTGAAGGAAAGAATTGTGGAGTATCTTTTATCCAGTGGGTTACAAGATCCAAGGCAACATGGATTCACAGAGGGTTGGTCATGTCAAACAAATCTGGTACAGTTCTTTGACTGGATGAGCAGGGAAATAGATCAGGGTGGAGTGGTTACCTAGATTTCAGTAAAGCATTCAACACTGTTCCACATAGGAGACTAATAAGGAAACTGGATAGCTTAGGGGTGGGTCCAAAAGTGGGTAAGAAATTGGTTAAGGGATAGGCAACAGGGGGTGCTGGTAAACGGAGTTCATTCTGGAGAAGGGAACGTGACCAGCGGAGAACCCCAGGACTCAGTACAAGGACCAGCCCTCTTTTATGTCTTTATAAGTGACATTGCAGATTGGCTGGAAGGGAAGGCATGCCTCTTTGTGGATGACACCAAAATGTGCAATTGGAAGACTCTCTGAGGGAGGTGGAAAGGATCAGCAGAGACCTGATGTAAATCAAGGTGTGTTCAAGGGTATCGCAGCTGGGTTTCAATGTGAATAAGTATAAAATCATGCATATGGGGCACAGAAACCCAGAGGCAGTGTACACAATGGGAGAAGAGGTATTGCCAATCACCAAACAGGAAAGGGACCTATGGATATTAACATCTGAGGACATAAAGGTGGTCAGACAGTGCAACAAGGCAGTCGGTAGAGCCACTGGGATGTTGGGATGCATTGGGAGGGGAATCACCAGCAGCAGGAGGGAGATGGTGTTGCCACTGCACAGATTGCTGGTGGGTGAGACCCCACCCGAAATACTGTGTCCAGTTTGGGAGACCACATCTCAGGAGGGACATAGACAGAGTGGAAGCTGTCCAGAGGAGGGCAACTAAAATGGTGCAGGGTCTGCATCAGAAACCTTACAAGGAGAGACTGGGGGACTTCAATATGTACAGCCTGGAGGAGAGGTGGGACATGACAGGGACCTATAAATACCTCACAGTGGTAAATAAGGTACAGAAGGGGAATGGTTTTCAGAAGAGAACAACTGGACATGCAGTGAAGCTTTGGGGTAAATTCAGGAGAGATGTGAGGAAGTACTTCTTCACAGAAAGAGGGGTGGATGCCTGGAACAGTCTCCTAGCCGGGGAGGTGGTGGTGGTGGTGAAAACACTGATGGGAATCAAGAATGCATAGGAGAGGCATAAGGAAATCTTGGCAGAAAGCAAGGGAAAGGGGAAGAGAACCAGAAATCAGGTAGGGTCTATAATGACACTATAGACAGGGAAGGGGTGGGCAGACTGGGTGGGCCAAGTGACCCTTATCTGCTATCAAATTCTATGTTTCGCCTTGAGTTCTGAGTCCTGTTCTGGAGCCCCATACCTCAAAAAGACCATAAGTCACTTTGATTCTGTCCAGAGAAGGGCCGCATAAATGGTAGTCATTGAAAATGAGCTTACAAACGTAGGAAACTCCCCTTGAACCATAAATTGCCATATTTTCTCTTTATCATACAGATTGTACTGCTGCATATTGTTTTCTCAACATTTGTTTCCCCCTATAATATCATCGTATAATACTTCAGGCAACATGTTTTTTCCTTCTCCCATTAAGAATTTATGTAAGTGTATATTGGAGAATGTAATGTATTTGTAGGTATAATCACAATAATTACAATAAAAAGAGTAACTGCAAAAAACATTAAAAAAAAAAAACATAGGAAATTGCCAGCAGATACAGGCCATATGGTCTATCAAGTCTGCGCAGGTGTGCAGCTAGCAATCTGTTACACTGCAGTTGCCCCTCCTTCCCCAGCTTGTAGCTCAATGAGGATTACCCATGTTCTTATACATGTATATGTAACAATGAATACAACTTTACCTACCTACCTACATAAATGATCACTGGTCAGCAGGGAAGGTCATACAAGATGAGGGGAGCCAGCCTGACTGTGTACTTGCTGGAGAAAGAAGAGAAGAGAAGAGAAGAGAAGAGAAGAGAAGAGAAGAGAAGAGAAGAGAAGAGAAGAGATATAATTGAGATGGTAAAGCATGTTAAAGGGGTGAGCAAGGTAGAAGATAGGAGCCTGTTCAAGAGCTACAGTCATACCACTGCCACGGGACATTTTTATTTTTTATTTGAGTCTTTTGGTAACCAGGTAAGGCCCACTAGGCACAAATGCCTGTTTTCACGGGTGACCTGGGAGCACTGGGCGGTTTAGTGACTTGCTCAGAGAGACATGAATATAAAATGATGAGGGCAGTTGCAGGAGGAATGTGAGGAAGTATTATTTTACTGAAAGAGTAGTGGACAGCTGGGACAGCTTCCCAGGAGAGGTGGCGAAAGCCAAAACAGTCTTATTTATTTAAAATATATTTTAGCAGGTAAGCAAGCAGAGCCCTGGAAACTCATTTACAGTTGAGAGCTGGGGGGGGGGCATGGCATGGTATAGGTAATGCTTACATTCAATTAAAATAATTCATAATACAAAGGATGTACATATGTTTGATTGATTGATTGATTGATATGTACAAATGCAAGTTACAATGGAACCCCGTGGAAGACTGCAGGGGAAAATACATAGAGGTGCAAAGTGCAGATAAGCTTGTTCTACATTCAGAGGGATTAGGACAAAAATATTAATGATGTCAAAGCACATAGGTTATTGTACATACTAAACATACATGGTTAAGAAGCCAGAAACTATGATGAGCTATTTGCTGCACTCCACTGCACCAGTCGTACAGTCTTGGTGGGAGGGGATAATCCAAGGAATGCCTAGGGTAGTTGTGACAGGATAGCGTTGAGTTGTAATGTACTTCGATCAAGATCTCAGCTATTAGAATTTAGGTAAGGTAGTGATCTTGACAGGGAGGCTGGGCCATACACTGGGGAACCTATAGCTGATGGACGTTTGTCCTACATTATGCTTACAACATAGGCTAAGTAGCCATGTGGCCTTCCTCTGACCTGAGTGGATATGTTGAAGAAGGGTTAGTCTGTCAGCCTGAATATGGTCTCACTAAATAAGAGAAGGAAAAGAGGGGATGTAACTGGAACCTTAAAGTACATGAAAGGGGTGAACAAGACAGAAGATGGGATGAAAACAAGAATGACAACCGCACTGTAAAACCCCAGCATTGGTTGTCTGATAATTAAAAAAATGAACAGAAGCAGCACTGATCCACCCACATCAATGTTTTGAGCGTATCACTTGCTCTTTGTCAAGACATGATGGGAGGCTCAGACACCACCGCATTTATACAGGTATCCTTAGAAACACAGTTACCAAAAAAAATAACTATGACGTACTAGTTCATAAACACACAAAACTAAGTTTGATGTGCTTATGCAACCGAATGAGATAATATGAGATGATGGTTGTGTAACTTGATTTGCTTTGTGGCTTTCCACCTCTCTATCCATGGGATATAGCACCCTGTAGAGGTACGATGCAAGGAACCCTAGAGGAGGGTTCCCTCCCTACAAGTATCGGAAATGAATGCATCGGCTAAAGGTAGGTTAGGAAGAAGCCCACGGGGAAGAGAGATGAGCCACTGGAGGAGGAGGAGGGGTGGATGGTGGGCAACAACAAAGAATTCTGGCATAGCCCAGGATGTTGTGACCTTTTAAACTCAATGGGGGAGCGACGTTGTTGCTCCGCCCATCGAATCTCGGGGTTAAAGCCTTCCCATTCGATGTGCTTACGCAACTGAATGAGATAATATGAGATGACGCTTGTGTAACTTGATTTGCTTTGTGACTTTCTGCCTCTCTGTCCATGGGATATACCACCCTGTAGGGGTACGACACAAGGAACCCTAGAGGAGGGTCCCCCCCTTATAGGTGCTAGGAATGAATGCATTGGCTAAAGGTAGGTTAGGAAGAAGTCCAAAAAGAATACCCAAACATGTCAGGCTTCGAAGAGGAGATGATGATGAATGAATTCTGTGAAGAGAAGGGCTAACTTCCTAAGGAGAGAGGGGAAACCCGGACCACCATCCCCCTCCATCCAACAGTGGAACCTAACTAACGAGAAGAAAGTACTAACTCTAACTAATATTATGACCATTGGCACAGAGGAGAGGAAAAACACCCTTTGAGGAGGAAACCTCTGGGGATACAAGGCCTAGGTCGCCTTCCCTCCAGGCTGATGATGTTTGATTTGAGGACATATGTTGGTAAAGAGAATGGTTCATAGATGCGGGATATAAGTAATAGGGAAAAACTCCAAAGAAGCACAGATTAAATAAGGAACATAAGGTAGCAGGGATCCAAGGAGCGTATGCTCGAGTAGTGGATGAGAGATAGTAGATCATAGGAGCAAGGATCAGAGGGAGTAAATCCATGTATGAGTCAGAGGAGCAAGGGGTATCCAGATGTGCTCACGAGGAGATTCAGATGTGCTAATGAGGAGGCAGATGATAATGCAGACTGCTTGATTGAGCGATGTGCTTGACTGAGCGATGCGATTGAGCAGACACTGAGGCTGAAGAGGCATGCTTGATTATGCGATGTAAACGATTAGACTCTGAACGATTAGACCCTGAGGTTGTAGTTGATGAAGTAGTATGGAATTCAAAGATAGGAATGTTCGAGTAAGCGATGTAAATAGAGAAACCTTGAGGTAATGCTGAGTGAATGATGACTGGATTTATGAACTCGATATGACTGGAGTTATGAACTCGATATATGCGGAAGGATGTCAGCGGTTGATAGGTGGCATAGGAGTTATGGTAGGTATGCCCAAAAAGAATATCGATAGCAGGCCACGAGTGGAGTGAATCCTGGATGGCTGGTATGAAATTGGAAGAGGAGACAGGAATGAACTTAAAAATTAACTTGTAAGAAGGAAGTGAAAGGAAGTAGGCTTCTCGAAAGGAGGTAGACTCCAAGGCCAAGAAGGGAGATCTGGAACCAGAAGCTACACAAGTTGAGAAATCGAGGAACAAAACTGGATGAGGTATGATGAGGAGGAGTGAGCAAACTGGACGATGTATGATGATGAGCGAAGCTAAGAGCGGAGTGAAGCCATGATGGCTGGTACTAGAAAAGGCACTAGGACAAGGAAGGTAAAATTAGGAAACAGATGAGGTACAATGAGGGATTGAAGCCATGGAGGCTGGTACAGGAAAGTGAGGTATGAAAGGACAAAGGATGGAGGGAGGTCAATAAGGTAGCATAGAACCCAGCCGATACAAGATGAGAATGGCAGCAAGGTGAGCTGGATGAGGTGGCACGCAGGCCAGGTTCGATGGAAGGCCAGATGGAGTCAGCCATAGATGGCCCAACAATGTGAATAGCAGAGCAAGCTAATAGAAAAACCGTGGCATAATGAGATATAGAAGCCATGACTGGAGTGAATCCTTGATGGCTGATGATGGATGGAATTATGAACCTGAGAGATGCAGCATGAGGGCCGTGGATCAATGAGGCGGGCATATGAGTAATGATAGTTATGCCCAAAAAGAAATGTCGATTGCAGCTGGTATGGGAGGAGAACCGCAGGAGGGATAAGAGTCATGAGAGGTCATGAGAGGAATGCAAAAAGGAAAACTGATCGCAGGCCAGATGGAGGCAGCCAGGGATGGCCCAATGATGTGGATGGCAGAGCAAGCGATATCCGAAATGAAATGCAGGCTACGGGGCAGACGGAGCCCTTCAGCAACAGCCAAAGGAGGGGAATGGAGTAACAGGCAAATGAGAGGGCATAGTCCAAGTGAAGGAGGGCTGGGAGCCAATGGAATGAATCCTAGAAGTGGTCAGACAACTGGAGGCAAGTGGGAGGATTCAAGCAGCTATAAGGCAGCCACGGGCAGGGCCAGAAGGAACGGATGTAAGATGCAGCAGGGAATGGGGTCCAGACATGATAGGAGCCAGCCAACCCCCAGCAAGGGGAAGGAAAGAAGGAAGACAGAAACAGAGCTGCGGGGGTTGGGGGGGGGCACCTGATGAGCGAGGGCACACAGAGAGAGAACACCCACTTCAGAAATGGCAGGTGCAGAGTCAGACCAGCACACACGGAATCACCATGGCAGGAGAAATGGAGTAAATGGCAGAAGCAGAAGTGTGGAGCCAAGCACCAAGCTCTCACAGGGGAGGCTAACCAGAGCACCAGCGAACAAAGGGAAAGCAATGCAGTATGAAGCCGGGGTCAGACAGCAGCGCCTCTGGCTGCAACAAAAAAAGAATCCTGGCAAAGCCCAGGATGTTGTGACCTTTTAAACTCAATGGAGGAGTGATGTTGTAGCTCCACCCATTGTACCTCAGGCTTAAAGCCCTCCCATTATTGAATGCAACAACAGCGGTGATTCCCAACCTCCCCACAGTCATACTCGACTATCCACAGACCAAGTGAAAAATTCATGAGACAGGCCAGCCCAGTGGCGTGGAGAGCTGAGGTGCTGGCACCTTACCTCCTGCCACACCGGTGACCCATGTTTGGTGCTGAGTGCGGATTGCTAGGGGTCAGCTGGGAAGGGAAAGGACTGAGTGTCCCTGATGACTGCTCTCCTCTCCTTTCCCAGGGAGGGACCTGCATGCTCTGTCGAATGACTGCCATCCAGTGGAGGCTAGGTAGTAGTACGGGTCTAGGAAGGCTGTAGAGGGAAGTGCTGCGGGACTCTGAGGCTTGCACTTGCCTCCATGCTCACATGTTTATTTGCACACTCCATTTTGGGGAATGGGAGAAAATCAGGCAAAAAGCCTATGTACTCTTACTGCCACATGTGATGGCCCTCAGGAGAGTCCTAATGGGCCCGATGACAGGAGAAGGTGGTGGCGGCCAAAAAGAAAAATATGTACATATATTTATATATATAAATATATATGAAAAAATTTTCCGTAGTTATATTTTGTGGTGCCTATTTTTAACTTACTATTTTAGTATATCTTTACTCCAGGTGGATTTTATTTTTCATTAACTGCATTCTTACACACACACTGTGACACTCATAAATGGGTTTAGGAGCTCTCTGCTCGAGTAGTTGTCATCTTATTCTGAAAATATCTCTAAGTCATTTAAATTTATGTGCAGTATACTCCGTACATGTTATGCCCCAGGCACATCTGACCTTGAGACCCCATCAGCCAAAGGTGAACTGGTACTATTCAAGTTCTCCGACATTTTCTTCTCTATTTTTTTAAATGGAGTATTTTGAACAAATAGGAATTTTTTTCATTTTCTTTCTGTATGATCTGTGTGTTAAAAGTATGGGATTTTCTAAATAACTGTCATTAAGCTTCTGAGGAAGGACTGGATTGGTCCGAAAGTTAAAGCACTTTGTTCTTTTTGTTACATCTATGTTGTTCCAAAAAAGGTATCAAATCATTTGCTTCTGTCTGGATCTATCTGTATGAAAGGCACTGCACAAAATAAAGTTCTGCTGGTTTGTACTGGAAATGCACAAATGGAGCACTGGGATTTTACTGTGTGAATTGGTCAATATTTTTAAACTTTTAATGTAACAACTGCAGGTCGTTTTATCTTGCCTGCCCCCCTCCCAAATTTATCATGGTGTAGAAACCGCAAGTACATAAATAAATGTTATTGCCCTGTTCCAACAGCAGATGGCAGCATTACTACAGTTATGATATAGTGTTCCACTATTAGTACTGACTGCAAGTCCCAGAATCCCTGTATCCTCCGTGCTGTCAGTCTAGTCACATGCTGAGGGAAAAAGCTCCAGAGACTGTAGCCCTGGGGGAGGATAGAGATATTCTAATCAGCTTCCTTTCCTCTGGGGAGAAAGCATAAATGTAGCACATTGTCTCTCAGAATATGCAGCTTTTAGTACACTGAAATTTCCACGTGTCATATGACAAGCAGTGGCTGCCTTCTGTCTGACTTCAAGGACCCTTTTCACGCGTGAGATAAACCAGAGGTGCTCACTCACTGCCGGGACTTAGTCTTTCACTTTTACAAGGTGGTGGAGCTCTTGTGGGAAGGGACTTCATGCCTTTCTTTTTTGTCCCTTGTTCACGTCTGCCTGCATCTTCTGCACAGTGCTTATCACCAGCAGCCAAGACAGAGAGCAAAGGGTTAAGGAATGAGGAGACAGGTATTTTCTGATTTCCTGCTCCTCCCCTTGCTGTTTGCTGCCTGGCTGTAGCACAGACTGCAGCTGGGCGAGGGTCAAGTTGTCATCTGACAGCCAGAAACTGGGGAGGGACTTTGAAACTGAAGTTTATAAATAAAGGACTGCAAGCTAGATATAACAACAAGCACTGAGTCAACAGAAAGAGAGAGAGAGAGAGAGCAGGAAAGAAAGAAAGAAACTCTGCAGTACTGGTAGTGACCTTATGCAAGCCGGTATCAGAAATAAAGAGCGAGGCTGGAGAGAGTGAAGCAGATGAGCTGAAGGTACACTGTGTGCTGGAGACCCCCTTGGGAACAAGACAGAAAGAAAGGATGGCTGGCCTCCAGGAGCTGAACCTGTGTCTGCGGCTGGCACTACTCTCTTATATTTGCCTGACAGGGTGGGGGTACCCGCTACTATCACCCATGGGAGAGCAAGGGACTGTGGTGATGGGGCCAGAACTGGAGAACCCATTGCCCTGGATGGGGACTGAGTTTGGCTGGAAAAACTTGAGCTGTCCTCTGTGCCGAGTCCTCTTCATGGCAATAGACCTTGCGCTGCAGGTAAGAGGAAGAGCTTCAGTTTACTGTTACTTATTTTAAACCTGAACATTTAATGCTAACATTGAGTTGTTGCAGGGAAATGTAATTCGCAGGTGCCAGGGGGAGGTTTTTCTGTCTGTTCCAGAAATCCTACTTCCACTAGGAATGGCTCATCTTGTAAAGATGGAACCTCTCCAGACATCCTGACAAATGCATTTTCTTCCTACACAAATTGTTGCTTATAACTTTGTTTCTTGTATTATTTATTAGTTCAATGGCACACTGCTGTGAATCTCCACCCAAGTGAACTCGAGACAAAAAAAGTGAAAATAACGTTATTGTTAGGATTAAAACCCGTATGTGCTACATAAAATACATCATTTGGTGGCTAGTAGGATCTGAACCATGGCCTCCTACTTTCTTTTGCAGTGGCAGACCCACTGTGCCACATAATTACACTCAAGTCAGTGACAGGCTGTTTGGCATACAAGTCACAACCTGTGAAACAGTTGACTTGGGTTCTAATCCCAGTGGCAGCTTATTCAGGTAGTAAAATTCTGTATCTGTAATTTTTGTAATGTTTTGCCAGGAAAGGCACACTGAGCTATTATAGCTTGTTTCTAGGTGCTTGGGGGTTGTATGGACCTGTTTTAATGATGGGGAATGTGGCCATGACAAGAGAAACATCCCTGCTCATCTTGGATACGTACCATGGAATCCTTTACTTTCATTTGAACAGTGATCGGATATGGAGAGAAGGGACTTCAGTTTAAGGTCTCATTGAAATGCAGGGGTGACTGGGTGATACAAGTTTTTATTTACACACCCGAGGTGTGTTTTGTCTTATAAACTGCAAAGTTTATACAGGAGAAAACACCAAGGCCCCCATATTCAAAGGAGATGCGCAGCACAGCCCAGCACAAAAGGGAGATGAGCTGCGCACATCCAACAGTGCGCTGCAGTGTGATATTCAAAGGGGCGAGAAGTGCCTCCCACAAGGGAATGGGCCAGTACATAACAATAATGTATACCACGCAAGTGGAGGGGGCATCCCAGTGAATAAACCATGCAGCGGCATATTCAGAGGGAATGCGCCCCTCAATGGCCAGAAATGTGCGTCCCAAAGATAGACCACGAAAAGCTGGTCTGAGTCAACCAGCCAACCACAGGTGGGCTGTGGACATGCACACAGGTGCAGTGCAGCCTGCCAGCCCTGGTGGTCCAGGGACACCCTGCTCCCCATCCCTGATTACACTAGAATCGGTGTGTTCCCATGCCTTCAGGATCCCAATGGAGGCTGCCCCCGCTTCTGTCACCTACCTGCGCTGTCCAGATTCCCCCACGGAGCCGCTGCCATACCCCCTGGGCGGGGATGAGGTGGGGCCCCAACACCCTGAACTTTAGCATCTCGTCGAGATGTGGAACCGGCCAGGCAGGCGGGAGCCATGAGGGGTCTGCTTCGGGAATCCGTCTAACAGAGCCTAGAGAGTCCTTTTCCCGGTGTTTTTGCTGCGCATCGTGAGTGCCTCAGATGACAAGGCGCATAGCGCTGATGTCCACGACGTCCTCCCCTTACTTCAGCCTCTGTGCCTGCAGTACTCCAGGCCTCCACCTGGGGCCAGAAATGTGCCGAGACGCCCCCAAGAGGAGATGAGCTGTCCTAGGGACGCCCAAGCCTTCTCCCCTGGCCGGTCCTCCAGTTCCCCTCGTTGGTGTCACACGCGGAAATCCAACCACTGCACCGGCAGACTGGCCTTTCTGATGCATTTCTATTAACTTTGTATCTCTGTCATCGCTGCTAAGTGTGTCACCACGCCTACTGCCCCCTTCCACATTTGAAACAGTCCCATCTGTTGCTGTCGATCCCGCTTGCCTCTCTGTCACCTACCCATCCTCCCTCCTGTGTCCTGACCTGCTTTCTGACCAATGGGAGAGTTTCTTTTTAAAACTGCTTCCTGCTGTGCAGAGCTGTACACTCTGTCCTCCTAGCTGCGGGATGCACTGCTTGCTGATGTCAGCAGTTAGAGGAAAGACAGCAGTTTTGTTTCCTTCTGCTCCATAACACAGAGCTGCCTATCTATTCTCCCCGGCCACTGAACTTGCATTACTCGTTGGCCTCTTCAGGGAAAGCAAGAGCACATTTTTAACTTAGGCAGCATCTCAGGGTCACTCAGCGTAACAGCTTCCCAAGCGAGTGATTAAGCACCAGACACTTTCTCTGTATCAACATGTTGTGATGTCACAAGGGGTTGATCAGTAGAATGTAGAG
This sequence comes from Neoceratodus forsteri, assembly GCA_016271365.2. NCBI lineage: Eukaryota > Metazoa > Chordata > Ceratodontiformes > Ceratodontidae > Neoceratodus > Neoceratodus forsteri. Next base: position 1,384,782,861 of record CM057459.1, read on the forward strand.
TCTGATTTCTGATTGATATCAGAACCTACAGGTACCTGTTATTACATTATTATAATACATATGGATGAAACCTTCCCCACAGAAATGCTTAGCTGTTATTTCTCATGTACCCTTTCCATGTATGTGCAAGTATGAGCAAACTAACATTATACAGTGGTGTATGAAAATCCTGTAACCTCATTGGTCAAAACATGTCACATGACTGTGGGTAAATCCTGCGTAACCCACAGCTGAGGAATGGCATTTATAAAAAAACAAACACATTTTAAATTTATTTTACACATGGGTCCACTGTATAAGCACAATAAGGCACTCCAGGGTGTGAGTTATTGGGTGATTTACCCTCTTCGTGTGTGGCTAAGTCACTCGGCTGCACCTCATGACACACCACACAAGGCATGGGTAAATTCCTAATAACTCACACCCTGTTGTACCTTAATGCTTAAGTAACCACCCAAATGTATTATATAAAATAAAAGATGGGTATGTCCGCTACACTCAGAAATAAACCCATCCTGGGGGCTAACCAGATCACAGACACGCTCGCTTCTCAGGCCTGTGGCTTTATGATCTGTTTAGCCCATTTGAACGGTTTATTTCCTTGTATACCACACTTAGCCTTCATTTATTCTATATTATTGGTAACTGTAACCTTGTGTTTAAAATCCTAAGTTTGTGCATAATGTACCAAATAAACAATAAACTCTTTGACTCTGTTGCTGTGCTGTTTCCCCAGGACCCTCTTGAAAATGAGGTGCATTACTTAAACAATGCTGTCCTGCAGAACGTAAATTTGAAATTAAAAACAACAGAAAGGCCACCCAGTGCCCTATAGGTGATGTGACAAGCATGTCCTGCTCCCATACTGACTGCTGGGTTGGAGAGCAAACTTGAAAGCTGGATTTGGTGGCCAGTGGAACGGGGGGATGTGCTGCAGTGAGGCATCGCTCCCAGCCAGGGAGGAAAGGCAATGGGCTGTGCAGCTACAGTGACCCCTGTGGTAGGCCAAGGAACTTGTCTCTTCCATGGGGCTCCATCAGCATGCATGTGAGGCCTGTGGGGCCATGGCTTGTCTCCTCCACAGAATATCATCTGTACGCCTATGAGGCCTGCCAGGGCATGGCTTGTTTCCTCCACAGAGTACTATCTGTACACTTGTGAGGCCTGTCAGGGCATGGCTTGCTTCCTCCACAGAATACCATCTGTACACTTGTGAGGCCTGTCAGGGCATGGCTTGCTTCCTCCACAGAGTACCATCTCAGGGTTTTATTTAACTCTAAAAATTGATTAGCATTTTGCTCATAAAAGTTCTAAAATATTATGAAAATGCATAACACTTGCCTCACTGTGTTTAACAAACATAGCACTTCTAGAAAACCTATATGAATGCTTTCTGTAGTTAGTATTGTCCCAAGGAAAAAAGTGCTAATCAATTATTTAAAACCCTGCATCTGTACACTTATGAGGCCTGTCAGAGCATGGCTTGCTTCCTCCACAGAGTACCATCTATACGCTTGTGAGGCCTGTCAGGGCATGGCATGCTTCCTCCACAGAGTACCATCTGTACGCTTGTGAGGCCTGTCAGTGCATGGCTTGCCTCCTCCACAGAGTACCATCTGTACGCTTGTGAGGCCTGTCAGGGCATGGCTTGTTTCCTCCACAGAGTACCATCTGTACACTTATGACGCCTGCCAGTGCATGGCTTGTCTCCTCCACAGAGTACCATCTGTACGCTTGTGAGGCCTGTCAGGGCATGGCTTGTTTCCTCCACAGAGTACCATCTGTACACTTATGAGGCCTGTCAGAGCATGGCTTGTTTCCTCCACAGAGTACCATCTGTACGCTTATGAGGCCTGTCAGAGCATGGCTTGTTTCCTCCACAGAGTACCATCTGTACGCTTGTGAGGCCTGTCAGGGCATGGCTTGCCTCCTCCACAGAGTACCATCTGTACGCTTGTGAGGCCTGTCAGGGCATGGCTTGTTTCCTCCACAGAGTACCATCTGTACACTTATGACGCCTGTCAGTGCATGGCTTGTCTCCTCCACAGAGTACCATCTGTACGCTTGTGAGGCCTGTCAGGGCATGGCTTGTTTCCTCCACAGAGTACCATCTGTACACTTATGAGGCCTGTCAGGGCATGGCTTGTTTCCTCCACAGAGTACCATCTGTACACTTATGAGGCCTGTCAGAGCATGGCTTGTTTCCTCCACAGAGTACCATCTTTACGCTTGTGAGGCCTGTCAGGGCATGGCTTGTTTCCTCCACAGAGTACCATCTGTACACTTATGAGGCCTGTCAGAGCATGGCTTGTTTCCTCCACAGAGTACCATCTGTACGCTTGTGAGGCCTGTCAGAGCATGGCTTGTTTCCTCCACAGAGTACCATCTTTACGCTTGTGAGGCCTGTCAGGGCATGGCTTGTTTCCTCCACAGAGTACCATCTGTACACTTATGAGGCCTGTCAGGGCATGGCTTGTTTCCTCCACAGAGTACCATCTTTACGCTTGTGAGGCCTGTCAGGGCATGGCTTGTTTCCTCCACAGAGTACCATCTGTACGCTTGTGAGGCCTGTCAGGGCATGGCTTGGTAGTGAACTGATGGCGGAGTACTAGGGACTGGGGTGGAAACACCACCAAAACCCATGCTTCCCAAGCTGTTGGTATAATGGTCCCCAGTACTCTCGGGCTCCACTCCGTGGACCCTTGCCAGCTCAGGTAGTGGGATGAGTGTCTGACAGGGCTGGATATCACCAGTCTATGACGTAAAGTTGGGTGAATGGTACTGAGTCAGAGCAAAAAGTAGAAGCTGTATAAAAAGCAGTAAAATAATAAAACAATAAAATACCACAAGCTATCTATAGTACAGAAAGTCATGACAGAAATAATTTGTGGCACCTTGGCTACACACCCTTTGGTTGTTGGCCTTTAGGAATTTATAATCCATCTCCTGCCAACTGGCAGAAGCTATCCCTGGAGGTGATTAGATTGGGATGTTAGCTTAGCGAGCCTGCCTGTGTGCGTGCATGCGTGTGTGTGTTGTGGGGAGAGGGGTGCAGACAGTGACACTGCCATCAGGTGACTTGAAGTTTTGAAAAGACATCCCTAATTTTTCTTCTAAACTGAAAAAAAGGCATCAAATTATGTCCCCTTCCCCCGGTGTGGGCCCACCCTTGTCACCCACTACCATCCCACTGGTTCAGAGTGTGATGTGACCACATCTGCACCCTCACTAACTCACATGTGGTGTGGCCCACTCCATGATCTGAGTACAGAAATAGGCCAGCCCTGCCATCCATTTATTGTCCAAGATCTCCCGATTTCTCTGGGGTGGGGGAGACCAAAGGTACTTTCTGCATCTGGGGGATGCAGTTTTACTAGTGTGCACTGTTGTGATTTTCTAGGAACTACTGCATGTTCATAGATTCTAACAGCTGTAGGGATACTTTGAAGGAAATTGTTGCATTGAGCCTGAATGAATCTTTTTAAAAATTCTATCCCTGAAATTATTTTTCAAGTTTTTAGTTGTCAGCCATTTTTAAAATTTGTTTACTTACTCAAGAATTGATTTACCTGGGATAGCCCGCCACTGAGTCACAACATCTCGTTTTCAGTGGAACTGACTGCTTTAACCCAGTGTAGTGGCTAGAGAGGCTGGCACAGGGAGGTCAAGTAGCACATAACTCTGGTTGGGTTTGAACCTGGGTCTCCTGGTTCCCAAGCCAATGCTCTAGGAAAGGCATCAGGAAGCATTTTTTTTCATGTAGAGGATAGTGGACTAACTGAACAGCTGCTCAGCAGTGTGGTTACTGCAGGAACCACTAATGATTTCAAAACACAGTTAGACAACAGAAACCCTGGTGTGGAGCACACAATGGGCAGAGCGGTATTGATGACCACCAAGCAGGAAAGAGACCTGGGGGTAATCATATTGGATGATCTAAAGGTGGCCAGGCAGATCAGCAAGACAGTTGTGAGGTCTGATGGGATATTGGGGTGCATAGGGAAGGGTATCCGCAGCAGAAAGAAGGAGGTGGTGTTTCCCCTGTACAGATCACTGGTAAGACCTCACCTAGAGTAAGTTGTCCTGTTTTGGAGAGCACATCTCCAGAAGGACATAGCGTGGAGGCAGTCCAGAGAAGGGCAACTAAAATGGAGCAGGGTCTGCACCAAAAGCCCTATGAGGAGAGACTAAAGGATTTCAGTATGTACACTCTGGAAGAGAGGAGGGAGAAGAGGCACATGATCGACTTTTAGATACCTCACAAGGGTAAATAAGGTACAGGAGAGAAGTATTTTTCAGAAAAAAGCTGAAGGACATAAGCTGGAGGAGGGTAGATTCAGGAGAGATGTGAGGAAGTATGTCACAAAAAAAGTTGTGGATTCCTGGAACAACCTTACAATGGAGGTGGTGGGGTTCAAGAATGCGTGGGATAAGCATAAGAGAATCTTAGTGGAAAGGAAGCAGGGGAGGGGGAAAGAGACGGTGACCAAATAGGTTTTACTGTGATACTGGAGGTAGGGAGACATGGGCAGACTGGGTGGGCCAAGCGATTCTTATGTGCTGTCAAATTCTGTGTTTCTAACTTTAAGGGGATCCTCCGAAGTGATGGGGGGGGGGGTAATCACTGGTGGAACAGCAGTGGAGGAGGGAGTACTAGTGCTAGGAACTAAAGCAAACATAGGACCTCTGGGCAGATTGGAGGGACTTAAATGTCTTATGTCCTTACTGCCTACATTTATTTGTTTTTCAAGCCACAGTAGCCTGCCTTCCATTCAGGGGAGGGTTGTCACCTGGGAGGGAGGATGTCGAACTTGGGATACACACCGATCCCAGCCAGAGCATGCCAGAGCATGGTGCAATGTATTTGGGAATATAAGCCCCCACTTCTTGTATTGAAAGAAAAGTGCTTTGGCCTGGGAGGGAGTCAGACTTGGGATATACACAGATCCTAGTCAGAGCAGATCAGAGGATGGTCCAGTGCATTTGAGAAGATAAGCACACTTACCACCTGTCTTTAAAATGCAAGTTTGCTGGCCTGCTAGGGTGTCAGACTTGTGATGCACACAGATCCTAGCCAGAGCATTCAAAGGCTGATCCAGTGTATTTGGACATACAGAGCCATCCATTACCCATTTTTAAAGTCAAGCTGTCTAGCTTATGCAGCAGGAAGCCAGACATGAGATGTACAAAGATCCTAGTCCAAGCAGGCTGAAGGATGGGCCAATGCATTTGGGAAGATAGGCCCACTCATCAGCTGTCGTTAAAGACTAGCACGCTGGCCTGAGAGGGAGAAAGCAGGACATAGTCACCCAGAGTATCTCTTAGTTCCCAAGTCTCCGCAGGAGGCACTTGTGCTGCACAGTAGCTATCAACCCCCAGGAGTCTGAAAGAGCTGCCTAAGTAGTGCTACCTTGCTGTGCTGCATTAAAGTGATGGGCCTGGGCATGTAGAAAGCCTGAGGCTAAAGACCGACCCTGCTGTCATCATAGGCCTTTTATATGAACAAGTCCCACAGTTTCCACTGTACTTGTGTAATACCTTAGCCTTGCAGGATTTATATGATCATACAATATACTAGCTTGTTCCCGCTGAGCTGGTGGAAGAGTCTTTCCTCCTAAATGGGTGTGTGCAAATGAAGTGAATTTGATGTTTTTATGCTGTCTAGAAATTTATAGAGGCAGTGTGGTCTAATGGTCAGAAATAGGACATCAGCTTGGGAAGCAGGAGGTTGCAGGTTCAAATCCTGCTAGAGCCAAATACTCGCTGTGTGATCTTGGGCAACTCACTTCACCTCTCAGTCCGCCCATACTGCAGAAATTTTTATTTGTTTATCTATGTATTAAATTCTCAGATTACAAATACCTTTGAGCAGAAACTGCTCGTTTACAAACGTTCCACGTCAAAGGATGAGGGTCAACATACATACAGAGGTAGTAAAAGAATGCACAATAAACAACCAAAACAACTAAAAGAAAAAATAAAGATACTCAGTTATAACATACTTTGAGATAATATTCATATAACGAGTAGCTTGAGTAGGCAGCTGACTGCGGTAACAATAAGAGATAGAGGGCACCATAGGCAGTTAGTATTGCAGGTGTGCAACCGGGAGAGGAAGTTGGCAGGCTAATGGGCCGCTGTCCGATGGTGGTGGAAAATGTCTTGTTCCAGTGGAGATATGAAGAAGGAAAGGAGTCACAAGGAAGGCCCAGTGCCAAAGGGAATGAGACTGGGAAAGGGCGGGCCGTGAGACATGAATGAGCCGGGAGGTGTTTAGAGAGATCTCTGTTCACAGAAGCAGTCACATTGAGTGGTAGAGGTGAGGTAAAGTTTGAGATTCCTTTTGAAGGGTCCAAGTGTAGTAGAGGAAAGTGCTTCTTTATTGAGGGAATTGAACCATTGAGTGGCTCTATAGATAAAGGACCACTGACCCATGGAGGTACGACTTCTGGGAACCTGAAAGGTTAGAGATTGGGCACCACGTGTTTGTTGAGTGCCACTGTAGGTAGTAAGGAGTGAGCTAACACCAGGTGGCATGAGACCAAGGAAAATCTTTTTGGTAAGTAAGCAGGTCTTGTATTGTATTCTGCTGTGTAGGGGTAGCCAGCTGATCTGTGCATAGAGGTCACAGGTGTTTGAAATGCGTAGAAGCTGTACCCCACTGAAAACAAGATATTGCATCTCAGTTGGCTATCCTGGGTAATTACACTGGAGGCTGATGAGATTTAAGTAAATGCTCTGTCTAGAGTATTAGTCAGTGCAGTTAGCTGTTTAGAGAGCAGGTGCCCACTGCCCAGCTTTGAGAGACTTGGTGATACACATCTATTTTGGACATCTGTCTTTTGGATTGGTGCATGTTAACTTCAGTCTTACAGCTGATTATTTGTTTGTACCTATCCCAGTTATTTTGTGATGGAATTGTCTGTCACATACCCTTCCCCCCAGATGTTAGCTCAGTGTGCCTTTCCTGGTCAACAGCAACTTAAGAATTGAGGGACATGGAAGTCCCAGGTTCAAATCCCACAACAGTCTTCTGTATTGAGCAAGTCACTTATCCCTCTTGTTGCATAAATCCAACCAGCTGTAAAAATTGGTAAGAAGCAGGTCTCATTGGAAACAAGATACTACATCTTAAAGTGACACAGTCAAAGCTCCAAATTCTTGGTTCCATGAAGAGAACTGCACAGAATGTTGTCCATACAAAGAAAACAACACAAAACACAACTGACAGATTCAGCTTTTATGCACACAGTTAAACAGGGATCCTTAGAGGTATTAATATAATTTATGAAAATAGACATTTCAAACAACTGTACTAAGTAATCAATTCCTGTTCCCTTTAACAGAGCTAAATGAATTGTAAAGAAAAAAAAAACTGTATGAAAAGATGCCCTACTGTTAGTTTTGGGATCACGCAAGTGTCAGGAATTGCAGAGCAGATCTTTAGGATAAGTACCTGGATCTATAGCTGTAAACATTTATGAATAACTGGCTGTCACCCATGTAACATTCACAGCTTATTTGACTTTCCTGAGATGCAAGGGCACTTAAATATCAGCCCTCTCCCCCAACACATAGCGGTATTCAGTGGTGGAAATGGGGGAGGGGTTCAGAGAACTCTGTTCCAAGAGTAAAATGGGGAAGGACTGCTCGTGTGCAATATTTACCCACCAAAAGTCATAAAACAGGATAAATAATGTGTTAAAATGTAACATATAATGAGGAAATGTGTCCCCAGGGCCCTTGTCAGGCATATTTTTTCGTTCTTCATTCTTTTCTTCTCTCTCTTTTTCTTAACATACTAAGAAGTCAGGAGATTAGGCCCTATGGTCTATCAAGTCTGCTCAATGATCAGTGGCTTCCCAGGACACCATTTTTAGCCCCCGCTCCCTCCAAGTTCCCCCACCCCCCAGCGGGGCCCTGGGATCCACCCTCCCCCTATACTTATCCCAGCCTTTCTTGAACCCCTCCACAGTTGTAGCAGCCACCAACTCCCCAAGCAGTGCATTCCAGGGCTCCACCACACTTTCAGCAAAGTAGCGTCTCCTTGTTTCCCCCCTCAGTCTCCCCCCATCCAGCTTCATTGAGTGTCCCCTGGTGGCTCCTATCTCTCTCAGCTGAAGCACCCCCTCAAGGCTTATCCAATTCAATCCAATCCAATGATAGACATAAAGGAATTCTAGAGGTCAGGGGTAAGGGGCAACAGACTTCTAGGAAAACAAACTGAACTTACAAGCTCAAATGGGCGGACTGGGTGGGCCATAGGCCCTTATCTGCCGACACTGTCTATGTATCTATGTAATTCAGTCCTTTTAGATATATGAAGACTTCTATCATATCCACCCTGTTCCTCCTGTCTTCCAGCGAGTACAGGTAGAGTTCCTCCAGTCTCTATTCATAGGGCCTTTCCCCTAGTCCCAGTATCATCCTGGTCACCCTCCTCTGTACCCCCTACAATAGGGCAATGTCCCTCTTTAAGTAGGGACACCAAAGCTGTACGCAGTATTCAAGGTGTAGTCTAACCAGGCAATTGTACAGCAGAAGGAGCACCTCTCGACTCCTTGAGGTTATCCCCCAGCTATGCACCCCAGCATTTTATTTGCTTGGGCCGCAGCCCTTCTACACTGCTCTGAGTTATTCATTTTGGCATCTACCACCACCCCGAGGTCCTTCTCCCCCCTAGAAACCTGCAGATCCTCACCCCCAGGTGTATACATGAGCCAGGTGTTTGGCCCCCAGGTGCATAACCCTGCATTTCCCAGCATTAAACTTTAGCTTCCAGGCTCATGACCACCTCCCCAGAGTCTCCAGGTCCTCCTGGAGAGCCAGCTTCCCCTCCTCCCCTTTCACCACCACCCACAGCTTTGAGTTATCAGCAAAGAGACTCATCCCGCTCCTGATACTGCTTCTGACATCTGAGATATAGGTGTTAAACAGGAGTGGACCCAGTACTGACCCCTGTGGGACCCCGATAATGAGTCTCCTGGAGGATGAGACCTCTCCCCATCCACCCTCACCCTCTGTACACACCCCACTAGCCAGTTTCCTATCAACCTGATCATCTGCCCCCCCCCATATCCTTCAGCCTCCCCAGTAGCCCGGGATGTGGCACCAAGTCAAACGCCCTGCTGAAGTCCAGAAAGAGGACATCAACTGGTCTGCCCTGATCCAGCACACTTGTCACCCCTTCCTAGAACTCCACCAGGTTGGTCTGACATGATCTGCCCTTAACAAAGCCATGCTGTGGGTGGGGCAAGAGGCAGGGGGGGACAAACAGACCTACCCACACAGCCAGAAGGTAAGGAGGCAAAATCACATAGAGCAGGAGGAAAGAGGGGAGTGAAGAGTCATGTGTGCAAGCACCAGAAGTCTGGGCAGAAAGATCCCAGACCTAACAGCAAAAATGGTGCAGGAGGGCCTTGACATAGTGGGGGTGATGGAAACATGGTGCCACCAGGAGCAGGGATGGGAAATGGAGATACCAGAGTACAAATTGTTCAGGAGAGACAGGGTGGAAAAGAGAGAGAGGGGGTTGCACTCTATGTAAAGGAGAGTATCAGGTCAACTGAATTGCAGGGGAAGTGGCGAGATGCCGAAGGACTCTGGGTCTCATTATTAGTGGGGAAGGGGGAGACTGTGCATATGGGGGTGGTGGATAGACCTCCGCTACAGCAGGAATCAGTGGATCGAAGCATGGCTGATGAGTTTGTGAGAATGGCGGCTGCTGATGGGGGACTAGAACCTATCGGACGTGGACTGGAGCACCCTTTCAGCTGCTTCAGCCAGCAGCAGGGAAATTTTGGACTCCCTGCAATTGGCCCTCCTAAATCAATTGGTCAAGGAACCAACCAGGGCAGGAGCTACTCTGGATCTTGTCCTGATATATGGGGATAGGGTAGGAGATGTAGCAGTGGGGGAACATCTTGGTACAAGTGACCATAACACGGTCAGGTTTAGAATAAGGAATGCGGCAGAAGTCTACCGGTCTAGGTTAAAAGTACTAGATTTCAAGGTGGCAAACTTCAGAAAAATGGGGGAAATAGTGGAGGGGGCTTTGCAGGGGGTGGAGAATTTGACAGAAGTGGAGGCAATGTGGGGGAGGATAAAAGAAGCTATTGTAGGGGCCACTGACATCTGTGCCAAAAGAGCAAGTAAAAATAAGAGGAGGAGGAGGAGGAAACCGCTGTGGTATGCTAGGGAAGTAGCAAAAAAGGTAAAGACAAAAAGGAAAGCTTTCAGGAAGTTCAAGAAAACACAGGCGGAAGAGGACTGGGTAAAATACCACGAGGGCTAGAGAGAAGCCGGGGTAGAGGTAAGGAGGGCAAAGGCACATATGGAGGAGCGAATAGCTAGAGGGGTCAAAAAGGGGGATAAGACTTTCTTTCGGTATGTTGCTGAAAAGAGGAAGACTGGGCAGGGGATACTCCAGCTAAAAACAAATGAAGGGGAGATGCTACAAGGGGACAGAGAGAAAGCAGACTTGCTAAACAACTTTTTCTGCTCAGTATTCAGTAGGGAGGAAGACGATGAGGGCAGCAGGGCAGGAAAAGAAATGACAGGGAAGGGGGAAGTGGAGATGAGGCCATTTCTCATAGAGGAAATTTTGGGGGAGCTAGGATGCATGAAGGTGGACAAGGCAATGGGGCTGGATGGGGTGCACCCAAGGGTGTTAAGAGAACTAAAGGAGACATTGGCAGTGCCACTGACTGCACTCTTCAGTCGGTCCCTAGAGACTTGGGTGGTGCCAGAAGACTGGAGATGGGCGAATGTGGTCCCGCTGCATGGGGGGGGGGGAGGAAGTGGGAAACTACAGGCCAGTGAGTTTGACAGCGACGGTAGGAAAGTTAATGGAGAAACTAATAAAAGGCAGGATCACCTGCTACCTGAAGGACACCGACCTGATACATCCAGGGCAACATGGGTTTACCAGGGGCAGATCCTGTCAAACAAATTTGATAGGGTTTTATGATGGGGTCACCAAGGAACTAGATTGAGGACAGCGGTAGATGTGGCTTATTTGGATTTCAGGAAGGCTTTTGACTCCGTGCCCCATGGGAGGCTGCTGTGTAAAATGGCAGGACTGGGACTGGGGCAGAGGGTGGTTAAATGGGTGGGAAACTGGCTGGGGGACAGGAAGCAGAGGGTCATAATAAATGGGGTGGCATCCGGAGAGGGCAAAGTCACAAGTGGGGTACCTCAGGGATCAGTGCTGGGGCCACTACTATTCAATATATTTGTAGGGGGCATTGGGGAGGGCCTTGAGGGAGGCGTATGTTTGCGGACGATATCAAAATTTACAACAGGGTGGACATGCAGGAAGGGGTGGAACAGATGCAGAGGGATTTGGGGAGGCTTGAAGCATGGTCAGAGAGGTGGCAGCTTGCATTCAGTACAGAAGAATGTAAAATCATGCATCTTGGCTACAGAAATCGGAAGGCAGGGTACTGTATGGTGGGCAGAGATCTGGAAGAGACGGAACAGGAAAGGGACCTAGGCATCATTATATCCGGGGACCTGAAGGTGGAAAGGCAGTGTGGGAGGGCAGTGGCCAGGGGGAGTGGAATGCTGGGATGCATCGGAAGGGGGATCACCAGTAGGAATAGGGAGGTCACAGTACCCTTGTACACCTATCTAGTTAGACCGCACTTGGAGTACGGAGTCCAGTTCTGGAGGCCATACCTCAGGAAGAATGTGGGGAGGCTAGAGCGGGTTCAGAGGAGAGCATCAAAAATGGTAAAAAGGTTAAGCCACCTATCCTATGAAGAAAGGTTGGGTAAACTGAACATGTACTCCCTGGATCAGAGGAGGGAGAGGAGGGACATGATTGAGACCTTCAAGTACATTAAGGGTATAAACAGGGTGCCAGGAGGAGCATCTTCAAGATGAAGGGAAATCAGAGGACGAGGGGGCATGGCCTGCAGGTGGAGGGGGGGCAGTTCAGGGGTAACCTTAGGAAATACTATTTCACAGAAAGAGTGGTGGAAAAATGGAACAAACTCACAGAGGCAGTCATTGGAGAGGAAACAGTGGAAGGATTCAAAAGGGCATGGGACGACCACAGGGGAGTGTTAAGGCGGGGCACAGGTCCAAGCAGATAGCTGGACAAATAGGCAGACTCAATGTGCCTTGTTTTGGTCCTTTTCTGCCGTCACACTTGTATGAATCTATGAATCTAGGTGACCCCATGCCTTCAGAACCCCCTCCAGCTTCTCCCTGAAGATGACCTCCATCACTTTGCCCACTGCTGACGTCAGGCTAACCGGCCTATAGTTTCCCAGCTCCTCTTGTGAGCCGCCATTGTGTATAGACACAATATGGGCCATCCTCCAGTTATGAGGCACCCACCCCAACTGCAGGGAGGAATTCAAAAGTCCGCCGGGGTGCAGCCAAGGTATCAGTCAGCTCCTTAAGCACTCTGGGATGGATCCCATCTTTGCCCGATGCTTTATTCCCTCTTAGGGCCTTGAGGGCTTCCCACACCCTCCCACTGGGGATTTCAACATCCATTTCCCCCACTTCATCTGCGGTCCCTCTTCCCTCTCCCTTGCCATGCCGCCCCGTCCTCCTTGGTAAAACCGAGGCAAAAAGTAATTTAGTACCTCCGCCTTCTCCCCACCTCCTCCACCCACCCACTCCCATCCTCAGCCTACTAATCTGCCCCTTCCTTTCTTCTTTCCCTGATATACCTGAAGAACTTTTTCCCCCCTTCTAATCCCCTGTGCCAATCTCAGCTCTGCCCCCACCTTGGCCAACCGCACCACCCTGGTGACCCTCCTGGCTACCTTATCGTACTCCCCCTTGGATATAGCCCCCAAGAATGTTTGTATCGGCTATAAGCAGCCTTTTTTTCCCTCAGTGTATCCTGGACCTCCCTTGTCCACCAGCTCAGCCACTTAGCTTTGCCCCACCTGTGTCTCTCCCTCGTGCAGGCCTTGGTAGCCTCCAGGAGCCCTTTTTAATAACTTCCCACCGAACTTCCATGTCCATGCTTGGCCTGATCTCATCTAGGTAACCCCTAAGGATCCGCTTCATCCCCCCGAAGTCCGCTCCTCTAAAATCAACCACTGTCGTTTTTGTGTGTTCTACCCGGCCCCCTAGGCCGAGGGAGAACCAAACCATGGCGTGATCACTTCCCACCAGTGGGTCCCCAAAAAATAGGTCCCTGATGAGCTCACCATCTGACAGGACCACATCCAGGATACACCCTTCCCTCATCGGATCAGTCACCAACTGGGCAAAGAACACATCCGGGAAGACATCCAGCAGGCGCTGCTCCCTGCCCGTGAGGACGCCATATTTCCCCAGTCTGCTTCTGGCATATTCAGGTCTCCCAGCACCAAAGTTTTGCCCTCTCCCCTACCACAGTGTTCCTCCCCCTGCCCAGGTGGTCTATATACTACCCCTATCTTCACCTGCTTACCCCTGGAGGCTGCAGGGTGACCCATAGAGCCTCCACCTGATCCCCCATTTCCTCAACCTTGCTTATCCCTATGCCATCCCTAATGATAAATGCTACCCCCCTCCCCTCCACCCTCTTCCTTCTGCACATGCTATACCCTAGTAAGTTTAGGTCCCAATCATGTCTGGAAGTGGCCCAAGTCTCTGTGATAGCTACCACATCCACCCACTCCACCAACAGCACCTGAAGCTCTTGCATCTTGTTTTCCATGCTCCTGGCATTAATCAGGACCACCCTCCAATGTGCCCCCTTGCACCCCTTCCCTGCCCTGAGGTCTCCCTGTTCCCTGCCTACAAGGATCCCCTCATGCTCTATCGGGTGCTCCTGCCCTGTGCCCCTTCCCCCATCTGTGGGAGAAGGCCAGGGCCCATCTCCTTCCCCCCCTCATAAGTTTAAACCCCACCTGGAGTGGGTGAATTCTGCCAGTCTAAGCTGCAGGACCTCTTTTTCCTCTGAGCTAAGGTGGAGCCTGTCCCTTGCATACAATTCCTTGTCCTCTCAGGTTGCACCCCAGTTCCCCACCCACATCCCCTGGCCTCGCACCATTCACCGAGCCTCACATTTACATAACTTATTTTTTGTTTATCATCCACACTGGCCCTAGGCACCGGTAGTATCACTGACAAGGAGACCGAGCACCCCACGTCCTGACAGACCCTGGCCAGCTCCCTAAACCTAGCTTGAATCTCCAGCTCACTGTTCCCCCCTATATCATTTGTACCCAGGTGCACTAATATGTCAGAGGTCCCACCACACTCCTGTGCTACAGAATAGACCAGATGTTTTGCCTGATGCATCATCAAGCCAGATATACTCCTGGACTTAACACCACAGGAAGTTCCTCCCTCCACCTGACCCCCCCCCCAATCACGGAGTCCCCCAGGAGAAGCACTCTTACTGCTTCCTTTCCTAGACCTGCTCACCATCCAAGCCCCCTTCCTTTGCTTTTCTTTGTAGTATACTCCTCTGATTTCAAAAGAGTATCAACAGTGGAAATGTAATGAAATCAAACAAAAACTAGTCAAATAATTACTTTTTTTTTTATTATTATTAATGCTTTTATTGAACATCAGTTTTTAGAATTCATTGTTCATTAGCTCATTTTTAGAATTTTGGCTTAGAGTTTAGTGTTGATATAAGTTATTAGATCTATGTATTACTGATAATATATCTGTATATGTACTTGTAATAATGTATTGATATATACCAATAAAAATCTTTATTGAGAAAAATGTTCAATCATCCATGAAAGGTGGTAGGTTCCCCCAGTTCCAGCATGTGTCATAGTTGGGGAAAAAAAAACTTGCCAACTCCTGGTACTGTGTCAGGAAACAAAACCAGCTTTTAACCCAACCCTCCCTACTTAGCCTGACACCCTGCTAAGTTCTTTATATACCCACAATCCAAATTTGGGCCAGGGTGTAGGGGCACTCACAGTTACAACCACCAGACCAACTCAAAAGCTCTCTCCCCCCATTCCTGTTCTCCCACCAGGCTGCTGGAATATATGGTGTTTAGATTCATTTACTCAGCCCCCGAGGCACCCACATACCTTTATGTCACATCTGGGCACCCCGAGCCATGATTGGTGGGAGAGGCAATCATCTGAATTCAGGCTAACTCAGTCAGGTTTGGCACCACCTGTGTACTAAATCCCTCCCCCAAAAAACCTTTTATGCAGCAGTGCACCCCAACTCCCGTTCCGTGATAAAGTGGGGGCAGTCATCCAAATTCAGGCTAGCTCAGTCAGATCTGGCACTGCCTGTGTACTGAATCTCCCCTTCCTAGCTTGAAGAGACCTCCAAATACCTTTTGTACAGCAGTGCACCTCCACGACCCCATGTACCATGACATGGAGAGATGCAACTATCCAAATTCAGATTAGCATAGTCAGGTCCTGTACTGTCTGCATACTGAATCTCCCCCTTTCTAGTTCTAAGACCTCCCAAATACCTTTTATACAGTAGCGCACTCCCATGACCCCTGTTCCATGAATGGGGGAAGTTCGAATTCAGACTAGCATAGTCATATCTGTACACTGAATCTTCCCATTCCTAGATCAAAGGCCCCAGGACCCTTTGGTAACATGTCATGCTGGGCACAAAGCATCAGCTTTTACAGCATGGGGTACACTGCTGTATTTTTTTCTGTAGTTGTCACCTTTTCATCTGAATAAAGGCAATCCTTTCACTGCCTTTATGAGTTTAAGTACCTTATTCCAACTGGTGGTTTGTGTTGTGCTGAGTTTTTGGTTTGCTGCCCTTTGGTTATACTCAGAGCACCATGGTTCCCTTTAGCCAAAACCATTCTGTGTTCTGAATCCCCCTCTGTAGCTTGAAGATCCCATAACTGCTAAATGTATTTTATGATTTGGAGGGAACGGAGGTCAGGACTGATAAGAGTTTGCGTTTGCTGGAGCTTTTTGGGACACAGAACTCAACTAAAATAAAATGCAGTGATTGAATTGTATAGTGGGTTTGTGTGAGGGATTTGGAAGGAGGGAGGATGCCACCAGATGGGTGTTGAGTGCAGAAGTTTTCAGCAGCTGAACCTGGTGCCATTGGTAGTCCTATGGACCACGTGGCTACAGCCAGCCAGTAGGGCGACTGTACTTTATGCTACCAAAAAAAGGGCCTACTCTCTCTCATTACAGAAGATTGCCATTGAACGAGTAGGAGGGAGAGGGAGCCAAGAAAGATAAGTCTTTGTTGTGTGCTGGGATTTTTGGGGGACACTAAGCGAAATTTAAGCAAAAACAGTGCTCCCAGATCTACAGGGATTCCTGTATTTTAAGAGATTTTTACTACAAAAACAGGATACAGGAAGGAAATCTTTTATTTTTAAAATATATTGGGAAATGGACAAACACTACGGGAAAATGCCCACTATGAATCTCATGGCTGCCAAGATCCAGACAGAGCCCTCCAATTGGTGCTCAGTTTGCTGACTTTGCTACACTAAGCAATTCTGTTGGTCCATTTGCAGCCTGCGTTTCTCTGAGGTAGTAAGGTAATGTGTTGGCAGTGCATCTTTTTGAGGATGAATTCAGATCTTCTGATCAAGAACCAGTAGCTGCTGCATGATCCAAACACCTGCCATGTGGCTCCACTCAAAACAGCAACACCGTTGAGTCAGCTGAGCTGCATCTCAAATGCCACTGTTCTGGACTGGCAGAGAGCCTAAGCCACTGAAGATAAACTAGCCTTCTTGTGGACAGCCTCATCTTAGTCTATATTAAACTCATTTTAAGTGCAAAATGAGTCAGAAAAAAGACTGACCACTTGATGATGATATGCTTTGGGGGTGCAAGAAAGAGTGCTTAAGTGTTGCTTGAGGGAAGCAGCGCCTCAAGTCACCAAGACAAACAAACCTTCTGTTTTGCAAATTTGTCTATTTTAAACACATGAAGTGCAAAAAGCGAGCCAGACAAGAGACTCGATGATGGTGGGCTTTAAAGGGTGACAGGGAAACAAAGCATGCTTAAGTGCTACTTGGCTTGTTTGGTGCACAGAGCAGAGTTGTGTTTTTAAAAAGATCACGAAGACAGCACTTCTTCTGACCAGCCTAGAGGTTGAGGTTATTTGAAAAAAAATTAGACAGTGTTTCTATTTAATTGTGAGGCTGGGAAAGGTATGGGGGTGTCTTCATCAAGATAAGCAGGAGTTATGAATTAAATGTGTGAGATCAGAAGGGACCCATAGACCCTGGTCTGGCCTAAGATTAGTAAAATAAATGAAAAAAAAAGGAACATTTGTTTTTACCTCTGAGAGTTCAGTGTACAAAGCAGTGTGTGTGTGGGGGAGGGGGGTGCTTAAGCATGCCAATGAAAAACACAGCAGTACACTGAAACAGTGTTTATTAATGGAGCACTACAGGTACACAGAGCTGTAGGCCCAGTGCACGATTGGTGTGCAGTGGCTATGCATGCATATCTGGGGTGAGTAGCTACTCCACACCCTCTGTGCCCCCCACATGGCATGCACGAAGGCATGCAGCCCCACCGCACCCCGATGCCCCATGTCTGCAGACAGCTCCACGATGGGGACATATCTGGTGTGCCAGCACCACGTGTATTCACTAACCCACGAGTGCTGGCCGCATGGGCAGAGGGTGGTGCAGAGTACACCAGGAGACCCTGCCATAACTCAGCATGCCCCATGAACACAGGTATCTGGTCATTGGGGACCAGGACAGTGCACACTGTGCTGCTCCCACTGTGGGGCAGCAGGAGGCGGCAGGGGCAGCTGGATGGGTGAGCGCCCAGAAAGTTTATGTGAGGCGGCACTGGGACTGGAGGGTGCTGCGCTGGTCCGGGTGCATGCTATCAGCATGCAGGGCCCCAGACCCATGCCCACCTATGTGTGGGATCCACTATGGGTCCTGGGGGGCATCCCATTGGATGTCTGCCTGGGACAGTGACTCCTCCCCTGGCCACCCTGCGGAGTTCTGTGTGCTGGGGAAGGAGCCTTGGATAGGTGGTCGGCATTGGTGAATGCCAGTATGGGTGCACCTGCCCGCGGGGTGCAGGGGCGAGGGTGGGGTATGCGCATTTTGTGCATCCCTATGCCCCTTTCATGCATTGTGAGCAGAACACAAAATGTATCAGTCTGTGATTAAGGGGTAAATTTGAAGTTAAGGCATTTCATACTATAAATAGAATACTGTATAAGGGTCTGTATTATTACAAGGTTATAATACCTTCAGGAGATTCTGGAGACATGTGAACGTTGAGAACAGAGCTTTATACGTTCCAACATATCCCCAAAACCTCAAGATGGTATTATATTGTTACATTTAAAGTTCTTATACTTGTAGAGTTGTTATGTGATACAGTGTAGGTGATTTTTTATATTTAAAATAGATAAGAACAATAACACAGCCTGAACATTTGTGCTAGTGATTTTATTGACTGGCATAATGACACCAATTGCGTACTTACATTGATTTGTGCATACAGGAAAATCTACAGGAATTTCATCCCAGTTTTACAGGGAAAATTAGGGTGCACTACAGGAAAATGCTTTGCCTGATCTGGGAGCACTATAAAAATGCTGTAATTGAGCTGTATTGTGGGGCTTTGTGAGGGATTTATGATCCTTTTTCAGCCGCCGAAAACCCCCACCTTCTGGTGGCATCCTCCACACCATCAGATGGCGGGTTGAGTGTGAGAGTTTCCTCCACGCCATCAGATGGTGGGTTGAGTGTGAGAGTTTCCTCCACACCATCAGATGGCAGGTTGAGTGTGAGAGTTTGCTGACCAAACCCAGCACCATTGGCAGACCCTGAAGACCATGTGGCTGCAGCCAGCTCAGTAGGGCAGCTGTAGTCCATATCAATTTCCCAGGAGACCAAACATCCCTTACCTGAGTGACTCAGAAGTGTGAGTGCCACAAAACAGGAGTGTGGTGTCTGAAGGGCATCCACAGGGAAAACTGCAAGCCATTGGGGGTTCTGCCTGGGAGGGCACAGGAGAGGTGGTGGGGTAAGCCTTCAACGCTGAAAGGGGTAGGTGAACAGGCTAGGGTAGGAGGGTAAGGAAAGAACAGAGACAAGGCAGGCCTGTGGGGTTAAAACTACTCCCTATTTTGGCTAGGCCTGCAGAAGCAAGATATTAGGTGCGGTAGCTACTCCCTACCTTGGGTAGGCCTGCAGAGGCCAATCCTAAAACAATAGTAACTACTTTCTATCTGGGATAAGCTTCAGAGGCAGGAAATAAGGGATAGTAGCTACTGTCTAGTTGGGGTAGGCCTGCAGAGCCAGAATAACTACTCACTATCTGGGGTATGGTAACAGAGGCAAATACTAAAGAGATTGTAACTACTCCCTGTCTAGGGTAGGCCTGAAGAGGCCAGATATTCGGAGACTGTAGCTACTTCCTATCTGGGGTAGGTCTGCAGAGACAGACTACTAGGGGTTTGAACTACTTCCCATCTAGGGTAGGCCTGTAGAGCCTGGTTGAATAGGTGAATATAACTAGGAGTGTGTAACTGTTCCCTAGCTAGGAAGGAGGCTGATGGGAGCACATACCTAGTGAAGGGTAAGTGGACAGCATAAGACTACTAATCCGCATATCAGGGGTTAATGCTATGAAATAGTAGGGGAGGAGGCGACATGTACAGACAACAAGAGAGTAGGGGTGGGTGGTGTGTTGTATGGGGTGCAGGGCAGCAGTATTCCTGTGGACAGTATGGGAGGCAGGAGGTTACTCTGTGTGACAAACCTACCCATCCCTGCCTCAGTCAGCACCCCTCTTGCAGCCATCTGTCACAGACCTTCACCTGAGTCCTTCCTTCACCATGTCCTTGCACCCACGCTGGACCCTGTGCATAAGTGGCATACCACAGACACCTGGACTTTCTCCCAGTCACCAGTCCCTCTGGATCAAGCCAAGGTTGACTGTTTGAACCCCAGGTGAAGTGTGGGTTCTGTCTTTATCAAACTTCTCTCCACTCTCAACTTCTGCATGGAGAGGGTAGTGGATACTTGGAACGGATTCACTACAGAATCCCGACATGTCAAAGCCCAAGTATCAGGAGCCTGAGATGAACTTCCCAACACTCGGACTCCCAACACTCAGAATTTGCCCATAGCAAGGGTTATCGGTGGGCTTCACCCTCTTATTTAGGATTCTCAACTCCGCTGCAGCCAAATTCCGAGTGTCGGGAAGTTTGTCTTGGGCTCCTGACACCCAGGATTTCAATTTTTGGGATTTTAAAATACACCCCTTGGAACAGCCTCCCAGAGGAAGTGGTGGGTGCTTGAATGGTCACAGAATTTAAGAATATGTGAGACAGACATGAGGGAATCTTAGAAGCAAAAGGGGAGTGTAAGCTGGAGTCCAAATAGAGTCTCTGGTGGCACTACGAATAGGGAATTTAGGGCAGACGAGGTGGGCCAAGTGGTCCTTATCTGCCTACAACTTCTGTGTTTCTATAAGTAGCTCCCTTCCCTGTATTAGGGAGGAATATGCGAACTGATTACTTAAACCAGATTTTGTGTGTTTTTGCAGAATGGCGGGTACCCCAGAGATTCACAACCTACAGTAGATGGGAGCTATAACGTGAATTCTTTATAGCTCCCTGTTTGTTCCATCGAGGGATGTGGAAAAAGTAAGGGATGCGTACTCAGTGTGTGCACTGACTAGAGCTCCAGTACAGTTCCATTTTGCCAGTCACTACAGTGTTTTTGCTGTACATTATACTGTTTTGTGTCACACACTTGTAAGATGCTTTATAGAGTTTTAGCTTATTAAAAAGCTGAGGCACAGTATAACATTGATGAATATAGTAGTAGTACTATATGTTATTCAAAACCTTGTGTAAACTCCCCCCCCGCCATTGGCCCCTTGTTTAACTAGAAGGCACACCTCTCCAAGTCTAGGGGAAAAGAGAGGGGCAGGGGCATATTGTTTCGCCACCATAGACAAGGTGGACTTAACCTGCTATACAAAACAGCCAGCCAAGTGTGGCAACTGCCTGGCACACACACCTGGTAGGGACCACTTACCATGGCCAACAACCCAAATCCCTGAGAGAAAACATTTGCTCAGGACTATGCTAGGTTTGCACTTCTGGACAGGGGCACCCAAGTAACTCCAGACACAAGGAAGCAATAACATCACTGTCCAAACCAGGCTGGGATTCTAGAGTGTGGATTTTATTCACGTAACAATGTAGGAATAATCACAAAGTGAAGATGGACCCCCATGGGGCTACACACACCTGTAATGCAGATTACTGAGGCACAGACATTCCTGAATTCCCATTTAGCATAGGATGAAGAAAACACAACTGGTGAACACATTGACTGCTACTGGAAATTGGCACATACGGCCAGGTACTGGTGCATTTCCCCATCGACTAGGCACACACAGCCAGGTACTTGTACATTTCCCATTGACTAGACACACACAGCCAGTACTAGGACACTTTCCCATATTTCATGAGGCATGAAGGTGGTACACACGACCACAAAAGAGCACATACAGGCTCAGAACTTTCAGAATCCACTATACTGGGGTAAACTGAATGAAAACAACCCACATCCAGGGGTAAATAATTTTCTCAGGCATTGGCCAATTGCACTGAAGAACAAGTAATAGGTGCCCTTCAGAACCCATAGAGGTAAACTGGTTACTCCAGATGGGGGGGTTTCCCACCTTTTGTTTCCAACTTATACTCTGCCATTCACCTGGTTAATAACACCACACACTGTAAAATTTTGTAGTTGTTGTCTTAAATGTTTAGCGCACTTAACATACTACAGCTAAACACCTCAGGGGTGCCAGAATTAAAAATGCTTTGTACTTGGACAGTCACATACAGGACTCCAACGTAGGGCAGCCACTTTTCAAAAGAAACACTGGGTGGACAGGGTCCCGTTTTCAGAGAAAATTCACCCTCAAGGAAGTGCAGGTAAGTACTCACAACAAGTTGTCTCAAGGCAGCTTCTCAAAAGTCCAGGCTGGACCAGGGGATTGCCCCTGAATCTTGGAGTTCACCCCATCCCTCCTGGGATGGGGCACAGGAGAAACCATTAAACAAGGTTTCCACCACTTCTACACAGGGACTGTTGTCGACCACTAGGGTGAGAAACACAAAAAAACTGGTAGCTGTCTGACAGAGCTGAAGTGAGGAACTGCCTAACTGCAGCCTCCTCCTGGAACTCCAGCTACTGACTCTCTGTACATTCTAAAACTAGCTCTAGCAGCTGCTAGCTAGTGTGCCTTATGCAGCTATGACAGTTCTAAATGACATCATCCCTCCTAAACTCAGCAGAGACTGAGAACAGAGTGGCAGAGTGAAACCCATTTAACTGGCATTTCACTTGCTGCCTTCCCTGCCTGCCACTGATTCTAATTGGGATTCTAGTAACCCCTGGGAACAAGGGGGTTACACTTGAAAAGGAGACACTCCGTTGAACAAGCTCATTTAAAGGCGGTCCTATATACAATCATTCTGATTCTATATAGGACCTCCTTTGAATAATGAATTGCCTCATGACATTGCCATTGCGTCCCCTCCCGCCCGCTTCTCTGACTGCAAATAAATATAATCTGAGTTGACACAATACAGACTAGTAATATATTTTATACATTTATCTGATTGGCTATTACTGCGTTTTACCTTTTGTGACATACGTGAATAACAACTGCTGCCTGGTTTACAAAACTGCATGCCCCCACACCGATTCACAGTTCTGCAGCTTCTGACATTCGCTCTCAGCTGTTTTGTTTTGGCCTCCCCACGTGCTGTGTTGATCAACTGAGAACAGAAAACTGATTAGTTCAGTTAATTGAATTAATTCAGTTAACTTTAATGTAGTCAGCGGTTGTAGTGGGAGGGGGGAGCTCGGGCACAGACGTAAGCACGAGGAACAGTGGTCACGCTGTGATTTTGTTAGGTTGGTAGGTCTGACTTATTATACTGTAAACTACAGTACAGGTATTTCTAAACGAACAACCACTATTCAGGATGCTGCATTATGAAACAGACTGTATGCTCCTCTGCTGATTTCCCTTGCTGATAATTTTACACAACAGTGCAGTAATGTTGCACTAACATTTCCTGGGAGATGCACAATGCATTCAGTAGGATTTCACTATAACAGGGTTCGATATAGCGAGGGAGCACTATATACCCTTTTTATGTAAATGCACAACCAGTCCATATATTGTGTTAAATAGTAACTACGTTATGTAGACAGTATGGCTGAGATATTCAAAGGGGTTGCACCTGGTGCAACTGAGTTGCACCAGCGCAACCCCAGAAATGTACCCTGGGGCAATATTCAAAAGGGGGAATTGTGCAATGCGCCGGGGCACAAAGATAATGTATGCGGCACATCTCCAGGGGCATGCCTATGCATATGCGGCACATCCCTATATTCAGCCCAGGATGTGCGGCGCATCTGCTGGCACATCCCAGAGATGTGCCGCATACCTGGGCACAAAGTTGAGCCCGTAAAAAAAAATGGCTGAACTGCTAGCCACCCACAGGCATGCTGCTGTATTGCAATGTACAACACAGCAGCTGGCAGCTGTGAGTGGCTACCGCTACCCCCCCGAACACCATTCACAAGCACCCACATACTGCCCTGGTAGTCTAGTGGTTCCCACCTCCCCTCCCGTACCTCCCATCGCCGTAATGTTAAAAAATATTTCCCTGGTAGTCTAGTAGTACCCCCCTCCCTGCTGGTAACCCCGATCACCCATAAAGTTACATAAAATGTTTCCATGGTGGTCTAGTGGCACCCTTCCACCCACACAGGACCCCCAGCCCACCCAGCTCCCCCCTGTCATCGTCGGGCAGCAAACCCACCTGCATATCTCCGTGGCTGCCCGCCAAATGACAGCTTACAGTATGCACTGCAAGCCCATTGGTTCACACTGTGGACCAATGGGCTTACAGTGCATACTGCAATAGTCATTCATTCACAGAGTTATTAATGAATATTACAGTATGTAGGTGATCGGGGTTACTGGTGGAGAAGGGGGTATCACTTGACTATCAGGGAAATATTTATTAACATGACGGGCGATCAGGGCTATGAGAGGGGAGAGGGGTACCACTAGACTACCAGGGTTCTTAGAATATATTATTACAGCGATCGGTGGTACGGGAAGGGGAGGGGGAAACCACCAGACTACCAGGGTTCTTACAATATATTATTACACCGATCAGTGGTACAGGATGGGGAGAGGGGAACCACTGGACCACCAGGGCAGTATATATTATTCAAAACAGGCGATTGGTGGTATGGGATGAGGAGGGGGTACTACTGCAGTCCCTAGTACAGGGACCACATGCTGTGCAGGGCACCAGGTGCATTTCGCTGGCCAAGCCTGCACAACACATGCAAATGGAGTCATAATGACATGCAAATGGCCCTATTTGCACTTTGCATGCATAATGGCCCTATTTGCATATCCAGGTCTGGATATCTGGAAATTGCGCCTGGCGCAGCTCCAGTTGCACTGGCACATTCCCATTCCAGGTATGCAGGCCTGTCTGAGGGATACGCTGGCACTTTGTATTTACGCTGCGTGCATTCTGTGATATATTCAGAAGTGATGCGCCATGGCACATCTCTTTTGAATGTATCCCTTTGCTGCTCCAGCGCAACTCAATTGCGCAATTTGCGCTGCACAACCACTTGCGCCATTACCAGGCGCAATTATGAATATTGGGCCCAATATATACATATTGGCCAAGACAGAACAGAAGTGCTTACAGGAAAAAACAGAGAGATTAATGTGAGTTAAACCATAAAACGCACACTTAGCTTGCTGATAGCTAGGTTAAAACTTAGAGTTGAACACAAAGAAAAGAAACAGTCTTATGTCTTCAGAGAACTTAAACCCGCAGCAGTTCTCTCTTTACAGTCTCTAGCTCCATGATCCTTGGTGTATATGACACACTGACTCCCCTCTGACTCTCTGAGAACACCATCTCCACCATCCTAGAACCAGTTCTCAAATCTCAGCGGTCGTCTCACCCACAAAGAACAATTGGTTTTGACAAGGAAGAAACCCAAGTAATCACAAAACAACATCCGTTTAAACAATGTCAAATGTGTCACCTTATGAACATATAAATCTTGCCATTTCCTCCCTCATCAACCCAGTTGCTGACCAGCAAGTCCGATTGCCCACATGTGTGATTTTCGGAATATGACCTGGCTGGCCTCCCAGTATTTCCTGAAACCCTTTAATTTGCCCATTAATTGTTTGAAACATAAAAGTGTCACCCCAGAGAACTTCTGTGACCTGTAGGCCCTCCTCACAAACAACAGAAACCTTGCGAATCAAACTTTAGAACACATCAGTAAATTTTACATTAGCATTCTAGTTATCTAATCATATTAAAGCATAAGTAATGCCACATTAGCAAACTTTATAAATCATAAGTGAATCATACGTTAGTGTTCCATTTAGCTAACCATATTAAAGTGTCGGTATGTCACATCCAGCCTGCCGGAAGTTAAATTTCTTGAGGGCTGAAGAAGAGATGCTAAGCTGGAGGGAAGTGAGAAGGAAGAGCAGGACTGATCGGGTGGGAGGAGAATTGTGGACTGGGCCGGAGCATGAGAGGAATAAGCTGTAGTGGGAGAGCAAGGGGGCGATCCTTCTGCCCCTGTGGGAGAAGAAACCTAGAGAGGATGCTTGGAGGCCCTTGTTAGTCGAGTGGTGACCTTCATTCACCTCCAACTAGCCATTCTTTTGCATAAAAATAGCACTGAAATGGAGCTCCATCCACTTCAATGGGGCACGCCCTTGCGCTCTCCTTGGTCACACATCATTACATGCTTGAGCGCGGGGGAGTGTCGAAGCCATCAGGAAGTGGAAGGGATCAGCTGGCCACCTAGTAGGGCCAAACTATGATCCCTTCCAAAAACATAAGGACTTAAAATAAAATTATGAAAGGCAGCTAGGATGACTGTCGTGGGCATTAGCTGCTGGAATGTGTGAGTAGGGGGAATCTTGGAAAATCTCTTTAAGGAACTTTGTATAAAAGTTTTCAGAAACAAGTTCTAGCTATATAACTATTAATACAAGGTTCTGTAAAAGACAAACCCAGGCACAGTCTGGTTTTATAATAATAAGACACTGTATACATAAACTATGAAATATAATGTTCAGTTGGTGAAATGAGCAAACGCAAGATGGCACTTGCTCATTGTTATCAAAAAACTTCACAAGTACTGACCCAAAACAAAGGGTGAGTAAAGAAACAGTGTAATACCTGTAATGTCATTAAGGCCAGTGGGGTGCATTGTTCTTAAGGAGAAACTGTATTTAGATTCTTTCTGAAACAGAATTTTGGTTTAATCACCACCACACAAGGGAACATTTACTTGTTCTAGCCCCATAAAATGAAATCATTTACACTGGTGTAATAGTGTTGGGCAACATGCAACCCAAGTGGGGTATCTGGGACCATATGTGTTCTTGCATTCATTTACATAAAGGTTGACGTGTACATCCATTGTAAGTTTATGTCCGTGGGCGAGTGGCGGCATGTATCAATGCTCAATTTTCATACGTTTGCCGGTATGAGGAACAATAAAAGCTGGTCCTTGTAGACACAGTGCATCTGCCACATGCAAAACATCATAATGGTGGTGGTAACCAAGAATAGCGTCTCTCCGCAGATGGCAGCTTAAAAAGGGAAAGGGGTTGGGGGGCATAGCAATCTGTGTAAGGGAGGACATTACCACCACAATGGAGGAGACCAAGGAGGGGGAAGTAGAGGTGCAGTGGGTACAGTTCCAAACAGCGTAACGCAGGAAAATGAGGCTAGAGGTAGTATATTGGCCACCAAACTAGGACGAGGAAAGGGACAGGGAGTTGGGTACCATGATCCAGGTGGCTGCTGGTAAGGGTGAGACTGCGATAGTAGGGGATTTCA
The DNA here is from genome assembly GCA_016271365.2 of Neoceratodus forsteri. Lineage (NCBI taxonomy): Eukaryota > Metazoa > Chordata > Ceratodontiformes > Ceratodontidae > Neoceratodus > Neoceratodus forsteri. The sequence continues at coordinate 1,384,809,729 of CM057459.1, forward strand.
GTTTGCCAAAGGTGGACTGGAGGATCCCATCCACAGCCTGTGTCAGGAGACAGTTGATCCTAGATGCAGTTCTGAGCAGGTTCTTGGTTCAGGGAGTTACTGAAGCCACACAAGAGGGGGCCATCCTGGATCTGGTACTAACTAACGGGGAACATGTCCAAGACCTCAAGGTGGAGGAGCCCCTGGGGGCAGTGAGAGTAGATATGAGTAAGGAGCCTGCAAGTACTCTGATGATGGTGTTAGATTTTAGGAAGCCCAATTTTAGGAAGTTGAGAGAGGTACAAAGGGGACATCTAGCTAGATTCAAGGAAGGTATGGGAATGGATCAGAACTGGTCTTTTATCAAGGAAGGGACAGTGGCTCTCACAAAAGAATGTATTAGACAGCAGGGAAAGAACTCCAAGGCCAGGAAGCCAGGTTGCTTTGATAGGGACATGGGCCAGGCAGTAGGGTAGAAGAGGTCCACGCACAGGAAATCTAGGAAGTCCCAAAAGGATGTAGATAGGGTGTAATACTTAGGAAAGGCTAATGAGACAAGCAGGTTGGTCAGACAAGCCAAGACCAGAAAGAAAACATAGATAATAACGTCAGAAAAAGACCCATGGTTCATCTAGTCTGTCTGAGTTACAAATTGCAAAAGGGATTAAGTAGGGGTGAAAAAGCCTTGTTCCAGTATATCAGGGAAAAAAAGGAGAGAAAAGTGAAGTTAAAAAGGGGGTGGTGGAAAGTAGTACAGAGAAGGCAGAGGTACAATAGCCCCTCGCTATAACAAACCTTGTTATAGAGAACAGTTGGCTATGTAACATGGGTATTAACCACAGCCAGAAACGAGCATAGCGATAGGCAGAAATAAATCATGTGATCAGTTTCCAGCGGGTATTAATTCCATAGCAATGCCTGCTCCTGCTATCCCTGTAAAGGCCACAAAATGTGGATGTCACAGACAATAATGCTCACAGTTGCAGTACCCAGAGTAGCCAGGTACAAAATACGAGATTGTATTGGAAGAAGTGTAATATGCCGCCCACCCAGCCCATGCACACTGTATCATTAACGGACATAGCAGGACAAGTCTGCTGAAACAAACAGGTGGATGAATTAGGCAGCTGTTGTACGTTGCACAGTCCAGAAATGTCCTGATTAGTACACCAGCAGCAGTGAACCAACCGCACCAGGTAACGGATAATAGTGGCCTGTATACATGCGTTAAATATGATCCCTTCCAGAGTCAGGCTCTACTGTGGGATTAATGCCTGGTTGGTGGTTGGAAACACTCAGCCACACCCCCCAACCAGGCATTAATCCCTGGTAGAGCCCTCCTCTGTCAGGGATTAATGCTTACATAATGAATGTTTGTTATGGCTCCCAAAACTAAAGGGTTTTTCTGCACTCATACTGCGAAAGCAAACAGCCGGAGAAGCTGGAGAAACACTTACAATTTTTTAACACTTGAATTTGTTAAAAGGTTAACCCTGAGAGATGTTGTGTATTTATGTGGTGAGGCATTGGATGCTGTCCCTCCCCAAGCACAATCGCTAACTGCTGGACGGCCATACTCAGTGGCATTTTGATTGAACAACCAAATGCACCTGAAGAGAAGGACTCTGATTATACCCCTGAGATCGTTTCACTCGCAGCAATACTCAGTCTTACAGCAGCTAAAGATTCCAAGGCTGAAGAGCTGATTGAGGATCGGTTGACACACAATGATTGCATCCCAACCAGCGAACACTTGACTGACAGTGAGATCGTTCGTGCTGTGATGCATACTGAAGCCGATGATTCTGGCTCGGGGACAGAGGAAGATGAAGAGGAGGATGTCGAGCAGGTACCAGGCACAAGAGAAGCAATCCAAGGGCTGGAGGTCGGACTGACGTGGCTACAAGCACAGGAGGTGAATCCAATTAAGATTCTGCAGCTCTGCCAACTGATCTCATTCACCAGGGATGTTGCAGGAAAAGTGGCAGAAGAGTTCCAGACCAAAGTAACTGATTATTTTAATTATAGCAATTCTAATCACCACAAATGTATAAAGTTTTGCCTTTTAACTGGTAAGGCCGCATCTAGAGTATGGAGTTCAGTACTGGTGCCCACACCTCAAAAAGGACATTAACCTGCTGGAGAAGGTACAGAGGAGGGCTACAAAGATGATAGCTGGTCAGCAGGGAAGGCATACAAGGAGAGGTTGAGGGCACTGAACATGTACTCCCTGGAAGACAGGAGAGAGAGAGGAGACATGATTGGGACATTCAAGTACTTGAAATGGATAAATAAGGTTGATAAGGAGAGTCTCTTTAACCTGAGTGGCAACCATATCACAAGGGGGCACAGTCTTAAGCTGGAGGGTGGGAGGTTTAGGAGGGAGGTCAGGAAGCACTTCTTCACAGAGAGGGTGGTGGACACTTGGAATGCGTTGCCAGAAGAGGTCATCTCGTTGAAGACAGTGGGCAGCTTTAAGAGGGGCTGGGATAGGCATGGGGAAGGTAAGAATCATGGGTAGGGAGGTTGGGAGGAGTGGGGAGGAGGCAGGGACATTAGCTGAAGCTGTGGACCCAACAATACGAGCAGACTTGATAGATCAAATGGCCTTCTTCTGCTGGCTTCTTTGTATGTTCGTATGTAAGAGTAAAGTACGAAAAACACTGACAACTGCCTCGCATACTGCTAACCCACGATTACCAGTAACAGTGAAACACTCCCTGCAAATGCTCCCTGCAACAAAACAAAACCAAATCACAAGCACAAGCACTACAACACAAAGTATAGTACAGTACTGCAATAAACTATAACATCTGCAAACTACAAACGCCAACCCCCCAGGCCTAGCACAATTCATTTTGCACTACAAAATAGTACCCCATAGCTGAAACAGCATCCCTCGCTTTAACGAATGACTTACAATTACGAATGTTTGATATGGATCCCAAGTCATTCGTTACAGTGAGAGGTTACTGTATTGAATGAATACTTCTGCTCTGTCTTTACGAAAGAAAAGGTTGGACCAGTGCCATAAGGGAGAAAGTGGGTGCGGGGGGAAGGCAAAAGACAGGATTCTAGAAGACAGGGAGAAAAGAGGGCTCATGTACATTACTCAGGATAGATTACGCCTTACAGTTTCACATTTTATATAACATATATTATACTCCCCAAAAATGATATAAATATGGTCTTATTGATTCGTCCACTTGCTCTCGTTGTAAGGAGGCAGAGGGCTCACTCTATTATATATTTTGGGCATGCTCTAAGGCCTCTACTCTCTGGAAGGACATTCAGCGGAGGATGGATCCCTTACTGGGCCTTTCTGATACCTTCACTCCAGAGGTATGCCTTTTAGGTGATTATACCCTCATTCCAGTAATCTCAAGACGATATTATATGGCACTGATTTCCCTATCGGTAAAGAAGGTTATTCTCCGGCACTGGAAAGATGTGGGGGATATTTTGTATTCAGAATGGCTTAAAGAATTATTGGCTAATCTTAGGACGGAAAAAATGGTGGCAAGTCTAAGTAACAGGATGAATAAATATATGAAAATTTGGGAACCTTTTCACTCGCTGCTTACCATTTAGTATATTTTATGCTACTATCAAAGTTAGAGCTTGATTATCCATCTGATAAGTTTGAGCTGTGCTGATTGGGGAGGGGGTTTAGTATGGGGGGGTGGGGAATGGGTTTGCGGGGAGAACAGCTCCAGTGTATGCAGTGAAGAACTGTCTCTAGTTTCATTTACAATTCAGATTATCACGATTGGATCTGTTCTTTTTGTGTGTAAAATAATAAACTTTGATTGGAAAAAAAAAAAAGAAAAGAGGTCTCATGGCTCTCAAGGTTAAAGGAGAACTCTGATTTCCTAAAACTCCCCTACCCCCAAAGCCTCAACCAGTTAGGTTTTTCACAATAATTAAAAAAAATTAAGTGTTTGCACTTACTTTATCTTATTTTTGTAATCATGCCATCTCATGTTACAGTGTGGCACTGCACTGTTACATGAGATGGCACCATTCAGTACCCACCATGTTGCCTGATGGCAGACAGTTTACAGCAGCACCCATCATGTTGTCTGATGGTGGAGTTTATAAAAATAACATAAACTAAGTGCAGATACTTTTTTTTTATTGCAAAAAGCCTATCGGGGGGGCATGGGGGGAGGGGGAGTTTCAGTAAATCAGAGTTCCCCTTTAACAAGTCCTAAGGTCCAGATGGTATTTACCCAAGGGTATTGAGGGAGCTGGTGGAAGACCTGGCAGGTTCAATGGTGGATCTGTTTAACAGCTTACTGGATACGGGACTGGTACAGCACGAGTGGAGTACCACACACATGGTGCCACTCCACAGAAGTTGACCCAGTGATGACCTGGGCAACTACAGGCCAGTCAGTCTGACCTCAGTTGTTGGTAAAGTTATGGAGATCATTTTAAAGGAAAGAGTGGTCAGGTTTCTGGAGGCAAATGGTATCCAGGACAAGAAGCAACGCAGATTCATGGAAGGGAGATCCTGTCAAACCAACCTGACTTCTTTGACTAGGTAATGACAACAGTATACAGGAGCCAAGCGGTTGTCTATTATACTTGGATTTCAGCAAGGCACTTGACTCAGTGCCACACAAGAGGTTGACCAGGAAGTTGGAGGATTTAGGGTAGGAATAAATTAATTGGGGTAGCAAATTGGTAAGGAGGAATGACTCGGGGGTGGCGAGGGAGCTCTCCAGATCAAGGGAAGTCACTAGCAGGGCACCATGGGACTCAGTACTTGGCCCTGTGTTGTTCAACCTGTTCATACGTGACATTGGAGATGGCATAAAAGGCAAGATCTGCCTCTTTAGGACAGCACCACACTCTGTGGGAGAGTAGATACAGATGGAGGGTATGTGACCTTAAAGAATACCTAGCCAGGCTTGAAAGGTGGTCTGACATATGGCAACTCAGGCTCAGTGCAATGAAGCACAAAGTCATTCACACAGGAAGTAGGAACCTGAGAGCTGACTACTGCCTGTAAGGTAGGGACCTAAGGGCCGACTACTGCCTGTAAGGGGATCCAGATCATTAAATCAGAAGAGGAAAAGGACTTGGGGGTAGCCATCACCAGCGACCTAAAATGATTGAAACAGCGCAGAAAGGCAGCAGCCAAAGCAAACAGAGTGCTTGGGTGTATTGCGAGGGGGATCACAAGCAGGCGGGAGGAGGTTATATTGCTGCTGTACCGATCTTTGGTGTGGCCACACCTGGAGTATGGCATGCAGTACTGGAGACCCTACCTGAGAAAGGATATAAATCTGCTGATGCAGTCCAGAGGAGGGTGACAAAATGGTCCAGGGACAGCAGAGCAACGCAAATGAGGACAGGCTGAATTACCTCAGCATGTACTTATTAGAGGAGAGGAAGGAGAGAGAGGGGGCATGATTGAAATCTTCAAGTACCTAAAGTGTATCAACAAGGTGAATACGGGGGACCTCTTTTGTCTTAGTGGGAATAGGACCACAAGGGGGCACTGCTATAACTGGCAGGGGAAGGTTCAAGAAGTGGGTCAGGAGACATTTCTTCATGGAACAAGTGGTGACGACATGGAACAAACTCTTAGAGGAGGTCATATCTCTAGGGACGGTGGAGTGATTCAGGAGAGGGTGGGACAGGGTGAAAGGGAGGGTCATGACTGATGGGTGGTCAGAATAGTGTGAAGGTGGGTTGGGGTTGATTGGGGGGGGGGTAAACCTCCAGTAGTTGCTGGGACGGGGATCCACAAATTGAGCGGACTAGATAGACAAATAGGCCTTCTGCTGGCTATTTTTGTTTGCTCATATTTATTCATTCATTCATATCTTCACTTGATGAGTTTGCCAGAAAAACATCCCAGACTGGACCGAGAGTGACTCTTCCCTCCATAGCTCGAAGACTCAAAGACCCTCAACAGCCTTTTTAAGAACAGTGTTCCCCCCCTTTCCTGACCCCCAATTCATGATTATGGGGGAAGGGGGCACTATTAGAATGGCTATCCAACTGTCTCTTAGAATGCCAACACTGTCTTTATCCCAGCCCTACCTATCCCACACCTCCAACTACAGCACTGTTTTTCAATAGCAGACCCAGCTCTTGATCAACAGTTTGGAGGGGGGGAGGATAGAAGTCAAACACCTGGCTAGTTCAGTCCCCTCCTTCCTAACACCTGGTACATGCCTGATCCTCATCCACAGACACGATGAGTAAGTGCATGCCCACAGGAGAGGGAGGAAAAGGCCAAGCTGTCGGCATTATTGACAACACTAGGAAGACTGATAGGTTAGACTGTATAGTATCATCAGTGAAGTGGACAGCTCCACCACATTCCTCCATCCCTTGCCGAAACATGCATACTTAATCTGTCAATGAGGCTGCTGTACATGCTGTGGGTTAGGGAGGGGGCAGCTGAGTTTAGGCATTTGACCTCCATTGAGCTGCACCCCCCCCCAGTCATAGTTCAGGGGTCAGAAGGGGGGCCTCTACTGAAAAAAGTATTTTGGATCAGGGTTTGGCTAGGGAGGAGGATCTATTTGATAATAGCCTAGGTCTGCCTAAGCAGTTCGCATTTGTATTTGAGCAATATGACATGGTCACCATGGACAGAAACACATGCAGACCTGGCTATTATCATTATGCTGTTATTGTATTGTTACAGTTAATGAGCTTTTGCTGTATACTTACTGTATTGTCTGCCTTCCTCGCCCCTCTCGGGAGGCATCTAGAACCAAGCTACCACCTGCCAGCTCAGTATGTCTTTCCTGGCAGAATGTTTGAAAAAATAAATTAACAAATTCTCATCTAGATTGTAACAATGTTAATTTCTTACCATGTTGTTTTACAAACAGTAGATATTATGAAGTTGACATAGTAAACCATGAAATATGACATTTTCCCTGTGATAAATGTGAGAAGTGTTAGTTCAGCCCTGAATTACGTGAGGCCTTAACCAAGTACAGCAGGATGAGCCTGGCACTGTACCGGCTAACGAGTAAGTGTGCCCCTCCAGCTCTGTTCCTAAAGCCAGTAGAGTTTATGACAAACAGAAAAAGTAGGCAGCATGGGCTGGTTAGAGCACAGGCTTAGGACTCTGGAAACTCAGGTTCAAATCCCAGTATACTCATGTTCACTGTGGGGCTCTGAGCAAGTCACTTAACCTCTCAATTCGTCAGCATTTCCCAGCAGTAGAACTGGGGAAAATCAGGACCCCACACCTAGGGCTAAGGAATCTGGGTCACACAACCACCTGGTGTTGCCCAGCACAGCCTGGGAAAGGGATCCTGGGGTAACTGTGGACAGAAAGTTGCCGGCAGGCTTGCAGGCAGTGTACTGATCAAGTCAAGAGAGCAAACACAGTCTTGGGATGTATTAAAAAACTCACTGTAGCCGTATTGGTCCTAGTACACTAAGATGCACAAAATAGGTGAGATTATACTTTTTATTGGACCAACAAAGATTTCCAAGTAAAAACTTTAAGCTTTCAAACCTATAGGTCCCTCTTTGGACAGAAAATAGCAGGCTGCTTAAAAAGAGCTAGCTTTAAAAATACTGGAGCGTACACAATTTACACGAGTGTGACAGATTAACGAGAAAGGTAATGTCAAGCCTGGAAAAAATTAAATCTATTTCTACACTTGAATGCTCCAATTATAGAGAAGTCATTAGCTGGGATGTAGTACTCGAGATAAGGAGGAGCATCCGCGGAGATGTAGCAATATGGGGATCATGCAGCTGAACAAGGTTCATCCAATGCTGAAGGCTAGAGAAACTGAAGGTATGATGAGTGTGTGTGTGAGTGTGTGTGTGTGTGTGTGTGCGTGTGCGTGTGTGTGTGTGTGTGTGTGTGTGTGCGCACGCAATAGAGTAACTATGGGGGTTGGAGAGCATGAGAGAGGACCCTTTAAAGCTGGAGGGGTGGTCAGAGAGTTGGCAAGTGAGATTTAATGGAAAAAAATGTAGGTAATGCACATAGGGCACAAGAACCCAAGGGCTGCATACGCACTAGAGGGAGAGGATGTTGTGGAAATGGAGCAGGAGAGGGATCTGGGGATTATTATTTTGGATAACCTTAAGGTGGCAAACCAGTGCAACAAAGCAGTTGGAAAGGCAAGCGGTATGCTGGCATTCATAGGTAGGGGTATCACAAGCAGGAGAAAGGAGGTGATAATGACCCTGTACAGGTCAATGGTCCGACACCACCTAGAGTATGGGGTACAGTTCTGGAGACCTCACCTACAGAGGGTTATTGATAGAGTGGACAGAGTCCAGAGGAGGGTAACCAAAATGGTGCATGATATGCAACACAGGACATATGAGGAGAGGATGGAGGAGCTTGACCCACTGTATATCCACTGGAAACCAGGAGAGAAAGATATGATTGAAACATTTTTTTATTAATCTTTTTATTGATTTTTCATTTTATAAGACAGTTACAGTCTATGATAACACCATCATAACTAGATAGCAATTCACCATATATGAAATGCAAAATTGATACATACAATTTATAAATCAACAGTGGTTTAGTGGCATGAGCCATTCAACACATTGTGGGTCACTCTGTTTCTAAAATATATTCCCCTGTCCACCACCGGATTTTTCACAGGTGTTTTGCTCTCAGTCTTTAGCAATTTGCATACAATTTTCTGTGTAATCATATAGAAAGAATGAAACTAATGCCTAAATCATAAAACCAGCAGTCTCTGCCTAAGTCCAGCATTAGAGGTAAAGTAAAAAGTTAAGAATACATAAGAAGAAATTCACACTTTGTTTTGCTACCATGTATCCATGTAAGCCCACCTACTGCACTGCCTCAGGTACTTCGGCTAACCTCTTTCAAATTTTTTTTTTGTCATAGTTCCCTTGATGTCATCTGCTGTCACCCATTCTGACCCAAATGGGTTCAGTTTGTCTGGTAAAGAATTCTCATCCCACCCCTTCCCTGAGTATTAATGCCTCCACTGGAGAGCAAAGCCAGTAGCCCATCCCATTCCATCAGGAAGCATTCCTCCCTCTCTTTCAGGGCATATGTCTGTCTGTCCACCATACAAAGTCCCCTCCTATCATTCTTAATATTCTCTCTTTCCATTCCCTCGACACCTCCGCCATCCATAGAGCGCTCACCAGTATTGACTGGTCGCCCATCTCCTATGCCCCCTCTACTGATGTAGCTCTGTCCTTCTTTACCTCATGATTCCTTTCAGTCTGGGACCGCCATGCCCCACTATGAAATGCAAGGGTCCAAGGTAGCCACCTGCCCTGGCTCTCTGCAGAACTCATTACCTGTCAACGAATACAAGATCAAGCATGGGCCGCATACAAGACCTCAGGCACCCAGCAAGACCTTCAGCGCTACCGCACACACTCCAGAATGCCTGCATCTGTGCCATTCACCTCGCTAATGCACCCCCTTACTCACAGTCCCCTACCACCTCGTGCTTCACCTTCAAACCAATTCCACCCTGATGACACCCTGCGTGTAGTACTTGCCCTGAATCCCAACAAAGGAAAGAGCCCTGATGGTCTTGACCCCAAACTTTTACACCTTTCTGCCTACGCTATTGCCTTTTCCCTGACAAATCTCCTGAACCTCTCCTTCTCACACACTACCGTACCTAAGGCTTGGAAGTCTGCCACCATGATCCCTCTTCCCAAAGGGGGTGACCCCTTCAACCCTAGCAATTTCCGCCCCATATCCCCTACTAAAAGCTGTCCAAACTGGACTTCGCCCCCAGCTTTCATACCCTGACTAGTTCCAAACTGGACAATGTCTCTTCTTTTAAGTACCTTGGGCTATGGCTAGACAGAAATCTAGACTTCAGCGCACACGCTGATGCCATTCACAAAAAACTCCTCCCTAAGCTCAGTGCCCTGTACAGACACCACAGCTACCTGCCCATGTCAGCCAGGCATGAAATTGTCCAAAAGATGATTCTTCCAGTCTTTGACTTTGGGGACATTGTCTACAATTCTCCCCTAAGACCACCCTAGCCAGGCTGGACGCCCTCTTCAATTCCTTCTGCCACTTTATCCTCAGCTGCCCCCCGCTCACTCACCACTGCAATCTTTATACCTCCCTTTCCTTCCTCTCTTCACTGCCAGATGCCTGTCAAACACAGCTAATCTAGTAAGTAAATATTGCCTAGGCTTTCTGCCATCTTATCTGTCCTCCCTTTTGTTAACCCCCCCACCCCCTTCTACTCACTTCAATCCTCAACATACAGAATGCTCACCCTCCCACCGCAGCATACATCAACTGATTGCAATGCCTTCTTGTACAAATTCCCTTTCTCCTGGAACTCTCTCCCTCCTAAAATCCACTCCGCCCAATCTTGCCAATCCCTTGCGCTCCTTCAAAAGCACACAGTACACTGCTGCAACTGTAACTAATCCTTTATTTAAACACCCCTCTTGACACTAGACACTGTAACTTTCCACTATCCCATTTATATCGCCTTCCCCTCCAACACCTACTCCCTCCTCCCTTCTTCACCTTACTCTCACCCTCATGTATGTTATTCTTCTTCCCCATCATTTCCTGCCAGCTCCCCATCCCCTTGCAGGGTTCTCAGCATCCTGAAGGAATGAAAGTCCTGGCTACCCCTTTCCCTTTAACTTACCCATTCTCTAATTCCTCTATTCACGCCTACTCCCCTTATGCCCCTTTCTTTACTGCTCATGTTGACACCTGCCTCCTGTCCTCCTCCCCCTACCCTCCTCTCTAGTCTATGTCAATGTCCCATGGTCCTCTTCCCCTTGCAGGGTTCTCAACATCCTGAAGGGGTGAAAGCCCTGGTTACACCCGTCTCCCTCCTCCCTCCCCCCTCCTCTCCCATGGTCCTTCTCCCCCTTGCAGTGTTCTCAGCATCCTGAAGGGTTGAAGGCCCTGGTTACACCTTCCCCTCTTCCTCCCATCTCTCCCTCTAGCTTCCTCCATCATGTATTCACATAGGGAATGGATAACAATCTTGTGCCTAGTAATCCTCTCCCCTCCCCCTCTACAATTTCACTTCCATCCCTTGCCTGCCCACATCCTACAACTAACCCTTAAACTAGTAGCAATGTTCTCAGCTGCCAGTTCCTTCCTTCCATCATAAACTGGCTTTGTCACAAGGATCAAGCGCATTGCTTTGCCCAAAATATTGCTGTATTGGCACTGTCAATGGAACTGCTGTCTTAACCTGTATATTTAAATATGTTTGGATATTATGTCCGTGTACTTCTAATTATGTAATTGCTTTTTGTTGCTTAGTTGTCAGAGAAATGAAATGATTCTGTACAAATGTTCTCCTGATGTGGGCTCCTGCCTCCTCCTTATGTAATCCCCTTCCCCCCAGGACGCTTCTGGAAACGAGCTGTTTTATTTATTTATTTATTTATTTATTAACAAGATTTACCAGATAGGCATACTGAGCGGGAAATAAACCGCTCGTTTCCAGATGCGACCTGGGTACATATAACATGCTAAACATAGTAGCATTTAGAGAAAACATTGGTACAGTAGGCATAGTTACAATAGGATAGATACTTCACTACATAGCTTGATACAGTTCGATGCAGCAGTGGTGAGAAACATAAAGGGACTAGGGAGATTTAAGTCATGACATTAACATAGCAAGATATTAAACATATGTACTAGTACAACGCAGCATGATAGTTGGTATAATACCCCTAAGTGCCAAGTGGATATTTGGGTTTGGCCACACTACCTGGAATGTTACAGGTGCAGGTGTCAGTGTGCCTGGAGGAAGTGGTCAGAGTCCGAGGGAGGAGGAGGCCTGCCTGATGGCACTAGGAGATTATTCCAGAGGAGGGCATTCTGTAGTAATGACTGGCCTTTTGAGGTGCATAGAGGGATGTGGAGTAGATATGGGTCAGAGCCGCGCGAGGGTAAGCCGGCGAGGGTTGCGATGTTAGAGTGGAGCTGAGGTAGGAGGGGAGGGAATTCGACCAGTGTTTTGCAACGAGATTAGCACAGTGGAGCTGTCGTCTGGTATGCAGCGAGGAGAGGCGTAGGGCGGTATATAGATGACAGTGGTGGGTGGTTGGGGGGCAGTCTAGGATCAGACGGCAGAAGGAGTGAAAGAGGGGGTCATGTTGCTTTCTTGGTGAATCTCTTCTAAATAAGTAAATAATGTCTGTGGATAAAGTGGCCAACAGTAGGTTCTTCCACATTGCCACCGTGGGCTTCGCACATGAGACCCATGTATTAAGTATAATCTGCCTGATTCAAACTTTTAAATACCTGAAGGGAATTAACAAAGTGAGGGAAGGAAGTATATTCAAGATGAAAGACAGTCCAAGAACTAGGAGGCACAGCTTGAAGCTCGAGAGCGGTCAGTTCAGAGGAAATAAGAGAGGGCACTACTTCACTGAAAGGGTGGTGGGCCCCTGGAATGGGCTACCAAAGGGGGTGGCTAAGGCATCAACAGTGGGGGATTCAAGAGTGCATGGGATAACTACATGGATTTAAACAAGAGAGAGAGGGATAGATACCCTGATGGGAAAGAGGGTCCAGGAATAAAGGGGGGTGGAAACATGAAAATGGGGTGTAGGGTGGCAGAGTCAGGGCTACATATGGGGACGGGGGAGGGAACAAGGGCAGACTATATGGGCCAATGAGTTCCTTTTCTGCTGACACATTTCTATGATTCTATGTGTCTGTGACTGTGTGCAAGCCCTTGATGGAACAGAGGCATGCTGCAATACATATCAAATGCTGGCACTGTGTAAACCTATTACTGTTTGTAACTATGTGTACATATGTCAATATTATGCAAGCAGTAAGACACGATGAGGTGTGGGTTATGGCCTGATAAGAGCACACCCCAGGTGCGTTATGAGGCATGAGGTGCTTGCGCCGAGTGCCTTTAGCACCTGGGAAGTGCTCTTATCAAGCGATAACCCACACCTCGGAGTGTCTTATTGCACTTATAAAATGGGCCCCACAAGTAGAAATTAAAAATAGAAAAAGTACAAAACTCAAAATGAAAAAAATTATGACAAAAGAGGTTTTCTAGTTAGGAGACTAAAGATAGTTCCTCCATTTATGTACTGTCCTGTACACTGCACTGTATTTAACTTGGTCGCTAGGAGAATCCCCTCCCACAGACACACATACTGTATAATGCAGGTTAGTTCCCCCACTCTGTCACCCACAGACACACTATATAATTTTCTTTTTGACACAGCTTGTAATTGTCATTTTAAACTCACAACGTCCGTTTTATAGGGAGCGAGCATGTCCCTCTTCAGCCGCCATACTAGAGCGTCTTTGCTTTATAGCGTGTCTCATCTACCAACTGTGTCTTTGAAAAGGAAGAGGATTTACAGCGGGTCTCTAGTGACTGTTTTCTTTAGTGAGAAATCCTGTTCTGGGGAAATTGGGTCACACTTGAGGTGATGAACTGGGGGGCAGGAGGCAGCATTGGGTCCAAGAAATCAGTGAGGAGCGGAGAAAATGTACTGCGGTGCTGAAAAATCAACAAGAGAGCTGCCGGTGAGGAAATAATGTGCTGCATGTTATTGGGTCTGTTTTTCAAGAAATGCAGATGTTTGCAGTATTGTGCCACTGCTCCTCCAGTTGCAGCTGTTGTGGATCCATGGGATACTAGCTGAGCAGCGGGAGAGTGGTGGCATGCATTGATTTCTCCATGTGCTACATCTTGCTTGGCACAAGCAGTGCCGGTTGGCAAGTTATGTCACTATAAGGACACGGCTAAAAATGGGTTTTAGCCAGTCAGCATTCAGAGATTATTTTGCTCATTTTATAAAAGTGAATACAACTTAGCAGTGTTTAAACGTTACCACTAAAACTTAGTGTATATATAAAATATATGTAAACATATAAACTGTTACCTAATGCAAGACCACCCAGTAAATTGGACTCTGTAGCCCTAGTGGTGTCACTGTAACAACGTATGCCTGTACACAAGGTTTATAAAACACCCAATGTGGAGTTTAGAACAACTGAAGAGTCATAGTGTGTGTGTTTAAAAAGCTGGCATTTTCTGTCTGAAGAAGAATCTGTAGGTTCGAAAGCTTACAGTTTTTACTGGCAATCTTTGCTGGTCCAATAAAAGGTATCAAATCACCTATTTTGTGCATCTTGGCATATTAGGAAGGGAGTAAGGTGGTGGTCAAGGGATGGGATTATCCCACTGTACTGGGCCTTCTTTACACATCACATGAAGCACTGTGCCCCATTCTGGTCTCTGCATGACCAAAGGGACATTAAAAGAATGGGAAGGTTTAGTACAGGGTCACCAAGTGGACTGGTGGTGTAGGAGGCAATAGCTATGATAAAGAGAGAGAGAGATTGGACAATCAAGTGATTCAGTGTAGCAAAGGGAAGTCCAAGAGGTGACATGAGTAAAGGTTTTCGAATACTACAGGTGATAGGGCAGAATATACACATATGTCTGAGCTTTTAGCTGGTGAGTGCAAGCAGAACTAGGGGGCGTGCCCTCAAAATGAGTGTGGGGGTGGGGAGAAACACTAGAAATGTTTTACTTCATGTAAAGGGTAATTAAAGCAGCACTATTTGTTAGATGACTAAGCATTTCAACATATAGGTTTATTTGGCCAACTACTGCTGCCTTATCTTTTGCACAGGCAGTTTTCATCATCTCCTGTTTTGTGCTACTTCCTTAATACAGAGACTTGTTGCTTCAAACAACTGTAAAAATTGTTATGGGGTTGGGGGGGCCACCAAACCAATCACTGTACACTTCTTGCTTCCAAAAAGTTATTTTTTTATTTCACTTGTAATAGTGCTTGTCCCAGCATTTCGGCAAACATATTTTGGTTTCTTTAGGAGCCTGCTTTGTACAACTGCTTCACACTGGTTTAAAGCTTCTTCATATGAATGCTTTTACTTGTAATGTACTCAGACTGCATGCTGAAAGTTCCTCACAGTGTTCATACTGCAGTTTTTTTGCACTCATAGCCTCTCATGGCATGGGCATTCTGCTCCAGACATGACATTTTCATCAGTGTGCAGCCACATTGCGTGTTTGGTTCCTTCCCAACAGGTTTTCTGGCTGTGGAGGCATGAAGGGGCTGGCTGCATGTAGGGTTGCCACCTCCCAGGTACAAAAAACCTGGACATCCGCCAATACATGCTGGAGCGTCCCTCAGAAGCTGTAGGGGTTTTAGATGCTCTGTGGTGAGTTTTGGGGCTTTTCTTGAAGAAAAAACACACTTTTGGTATAGTGGTCCTAACCCTGACTCCAGGGGAAAAAAATAATATTTTCCCCTGAAGTCATGGGTGTGGGAGACTCTGATTGGCCAAATGGGGGGTCAGGGGCCAAGGACAAGTGGCTGTGCTGATCTGCAATGTCGTGATGAACCAACTCCATTGCAGTGTAAATGCTGGGGGTCTGATGACCGCTATGCCCTCAGAAGCTATATGGTTTTAGATGCTCTGTGGTGAGTTTTGGGCCTTTTATTGAACAAAAAACACACTTTTGGTATTGCTTTCCTACCCCCGATTCCAGGGGAAAAAAGTATTTTTCCTGAAGTCATTTAGAATCTGACTGGCCAAATTGTGTGTGGGGGGGCGGGGCCAAGACAAGTGGCTGTCCTGACCCCCATCCCCATTTTGCCAACATGATAACCATTTATTCCTTTCAACCGTCCACAGAACAAAGTTCAGACCATTCCCTTCTTCCCTCTCATGTCCCTTTCCAAGTCACACTTTGCTGCAGACAGTCCAGTGCTTTCCCCAACTGATGTAAACAGTTAACGTAATAAAATGCATTAACCCCCTCCCATGACTGACTGTTGACTGTAACTAAATAACAACGGCACAATATGTAAATGCAGTTGTGCACACAATCACACTGAGAGTCTGGATCTGACTGGATGGAATCTGTGGTGGATTAATTAATTGGTTCCTCCTAATAAAACAAATTAACCTCCCATGACTGTCTCGACTGTAACTAATTAAAGCAACCAGCAGCACAATATGTATGTGCATTTGTGCACACAAATCACACAAAAGTCTGTCAGGCTGGATCTGACTGGATAGAATCTGTGGTTACACTGGTGGATTCATTAATTTGCCCCCCACCGTCATCGTCATCGTCATCATCATCAGGAGAACTCGAAGAAAGACACTTTAAGTTGCTTCTTTGTTTTTGCTTGCCTAAAAAGGAACCGGAGGCTCCTAGCTGCAACGTCCGTGCCTGCTAGAGGAGAATAGAAGAATGTTGCAGTCTCTTCTGCAGGATTGCATCTGCATGCACCACCACCAGGGGCCTGGCCACCTGCTGGACAAGGACAGAGAGAGAGAGAGCGAGAGAAAGAGAGAGAGACTCAGGGAGTGCTGAGGCTACGCCAGCAGTGCTGAGCAGGCAGCCAAAGTCTTTTTCTTCTAGGCTGGGGCTTCGATCGAAATTCAGGCACTATAGCCAACTAAGGGGACAAATTGAGCGAGTGGAAGAGCACTTGCACCCAGAATTAATTTGATTCAGCAATGAAGTCGAATAGCAGAAACCAAACTCCATAGTGTCCGTTACTCCGATCAGTCCGGGAATAGACTCTCGAGTCACGCGCTGTCCGCTCACACCACTGATTGTGTCTCAGAGGTCAGCCCTGGGGTGGGGGGGGTGACTAGGAGATACTCTTTGCATTAAGATGGTGAGTGAGGGGGGCTTGCACTCCAGGTAAAAAGTTAGTTTAAAATAGTTTTATCCAGGCAGTTTGGTGTATGGGTCACTCTTTACTGTGGGGTGGTAGAGGTTTTTTTCTTTTAAAGAGCTAGCACACCAAACTACAAGAGTGCTGTCTGAGATTAGTATTAAAATGAGTATTAACTCTTGAAAGTAGTCAGCTGTGACTTTCAACATCTTAAGTGTGTTTTCTTCCCTCTTGGAAATATTAGATTGTCTCTCTTGCTGTATTAAGTACGATGTGTGGAACAGCATTCAACTTGGAGGCTGACATAGCTAGTTCCAGTCTCCTTCCTATCTCATCTGGATATGATCCCATTCACTGGGACATCACAACTCAACCAAGAAGAGCCTGTCACTTTCTGCCAGATTAGTCACTTGTGATGTCACAAAGAGCATGAGGTATAAGGAGGAATAGAACTAGACACATAGCCGTTGCCAGGGGGGGTTCGTATGGTTCGAAAGAACCCCCCTTTTGAAATTCCCTATTTTTTTTCATTATTTGTAAAATGTTTTCATCATTTCTATTTATTTTGTGACTGTCACAGAGTGCTTATGCACACATGATGAACCCCAGTACTTTCTCTCTGCATGTGCCCCCCCCCCCATCTGCTGTTAATCAGCTTCCTCAGTGCCAGTAAGAGGACTTGAGCTGCTTTGTGACTCTTTCTCAGCACTGTCCCCCAATGGCGGGCTGGCTGGCCAATTGCAGCTCATGTCAGCATCGTGAATGTGACTGGAATACAGCAGGGCCGCTGCCCACAATTCACACTGTCAGCTAGCACTCGAGGAAGATGAAGCATGGTGCAGGCTCTGAGACAACGTCTCCAGGAGAGCAAAAAAGTAGAAGACCTCGACTTATAATATTATCAGTCACTGGCAGGTAAATTTTGCTGGTCACAATTGCCAAACATGTGTCCCTTAGTAACTGTATATCAAGAGATAGGCTGTGCAGAACTGGGCAAAGGAGCTTCTCAGGTGGGTGGGCTGAAGATTTAGAAATAAATTACTTATTCCTCCTCTACACAAAATGCTAAGTTGTCATGTTTCATATGCCTGTTTCAACTTTTCATAAGTTAAACAAAAAAGGTACCACAGTGGAAAGGCAATGCATGTGTTTGGAAGGGTCTGGCTGGGATCTACATTGCCACCTCACTAATTGTGCTGTTCAGAGAGGTCTTCACTGTGGTCCCATATTTATTGACATTCAATTCCACTTTTGTCTGTGCTATCTGTGCCAGATGCAGTTAAAAAAATACATTGAGATAAGCATTTTCTCCAGATGATCACGTTTGTTTGTTTGTTTGTCTGTTGTTTGTTGAATTTTGTTACCCTGGTAAACCCACTGGGCCTAGAAGTCCCTTTTTCAGGGGTGGCTGGGGGGGGGGGGGATACAGATGGTAAGCAACTGAAATTGAACCAGATTAAGCAGCTGGTGGTATTTTTAGTGAATGAGTGTCAGTAGAATGACATTTGTTGCTACAGTTCAGTGTTATGAACAGACCAGCTATACTTTTGGAAGTATGGTGGGGGTGGGGGGGTAGGCATTTAGGAGATGGTAACTTTGCACTGGGAATCCCCTCCACTGTCAAATTACCTTTCCCCTCACTCCCATTGTCATACCTACCACACTGGAGAATGGAGTGGGGGCAACAAGTGTAGTACCCAATACTGAACTAAGGATTATGTTACAGATTTTTTTCAAGCAGGGTGCTTGGTATAGAAACCTAGACAGTGACTGCAGAAAAAGACAGAGGTTCATCCAGTCTGCCCAAGTTTCCTATAATCCCTGGAACCTACTGTTCCTCCAGGGTACTAACCCTCCCCGTCCTCTCTCTATTCTCCTCCTTGGTCCTGTTGCCCCCAGTAACCACTATTCCCTTCATTATGTCCCAGCTCTGCTTGAATTCTCTGACTGTTTTTGCACCCACCAGTTCAGCTGACAGACTGTTCCAAAGTTCCACCACCCTTTCTGTAAAGCAGTACTTCCTCACATCTCTCCAGAACCTACCTCCTGTTAATTTCCATTCATATCCATGTGACCATGAATTGGTACTCAGGCTAAATAGTACCCCACAGTTCACTTTAATGCCTTTAAAAAACTTGAAGGTCCCTATCACATCTCCCCTCTCCCTTCTGGTCTCTGGTGAGTACATATTTAGTGCCTTGAGGTGCTCCTCATAGGATCTGCCCTGCTGTCCCCGAATCATTTTAGTTATTCTGCGCTGCACTGTCTCCAACCAAATCTTATACTTTCTGAGGTGAGGACTCCAGAAATGGGCACAGTACTCTAGGTGATGCCTCACCAGGGATCTGTAGAGGGGAAGTATTATCTCCTTTCTTCTTCTGTCTAGCCTTGTTATAGGCCATGTTGCACTATTGCTTAAATGGTATATTGAGTTGGGGTGGGTGGGGGTTACAGTAAGGGGTAGAGGGAGCTCAGATATGAGTTATATAGGCTTAAAATAAGCCTCAAAAGTGCACCACAGAGCATACCATAGCCCATGGTTTCTGGGGGACATACTATATCTGAGACAATGCTTTAGGTATATTACATTAGCAGCATCTTGCTGCCCTCTGGTACTGAATACATATATGTACTCATCCTGCAGCCAGCCAGATAATAATTTTGCTTAGGGCAAGGGGTGTAGGAGGTCTCAGATATGACTTCTTTATCTTCAGAATAAGCCCCAAATTCACCACATGGCTTCTGGGGTCCCGGCGGCGCTAAGACCCACAGCTTTTCTTAAAAGGTTGCAGACTGCATAAAAAGAACCCCCCTTGTGAAAATCCTGGCAACGGCCCTGAGACATGTCAGCGACAGAGAAAAAAAAACATCAAAAAGGTAACAGCCTCCTCCTATTGGTTGTTCAGCTTGAGATGCCAGTTCTGAGACGGGCCCATTGTGGTGCTAAATCTTGAAGAGTACAGAGGTGAGGAAGCTTTGTGGATAGGAGAAGGTTAGGGATATTATTTAGGGTAGTCTGGGCCTGGCTGTCTTTCCAGAGGCAGAAGGAGACAGACAGATGAACAGAGGCCTAAGTTTGGCCCAGAAGCTGGAATCACAGTTTATTAGCTATCATCAATAAGAAGGGTAGCAGTATGTAGAGGGATCACTGGGAGGGTCTCGGAACTGTGAGATGATGGGGATCCTCAAGGGGAGAATCCTGATAATTCGCTTGCCTAAGGGCAACCACCAAACCCATGGAGAGAGACAGTAGTAGGTAGAGTGAGTGGGAACGTACTCATGCCACCAAAGAAACAGACAAAGACACCAAGACAAGATCCCAGAGCAGAGGTACTGGTGGCAAGGTAGGAGATACTGTGATATTTCAGGGAACCTGTGATGTCCTGTGAGGCATCACCAGCAGAAAACAGGAAGTTGTTATCCCTCTGTACAGACAGTTGGTGAGACCCCATCTGGAGTACTGCATCCAGTTCTGGAGACCCCATCTCCGCAAGGACATAGACAGGATGGACATAGTCCAGAGGAGGGCAACTAAAATGGTGCAGGGTCTACAAAAGAAGCCATATGAGGAGAGACTAAAGGAGCTTAATATGTATACCCTTGAGGAAAGGAGGGAGAGGAGGGACATGATAGAAACTTTTAAGTACCTCAGTGGACTCAACAAAGTCCAAGAGGGTAGCATCTTTCAGAAAAAGAGATGTGCAAGAACAAGAGGACACAATTTGAAGATGGAAGGGGACAGCTCAGGGGCAATGTGAGGAAGTATTTTTTCACAGAGAGAGTGGTGGACACATGGAACAGCCTTCCCAAGGAGGTTGTGGGGTCTAAAACTGTGGGAGAATTCAAGAATACATGGGACAGACATAAGGCAATTCTTGTGGGGGGTAGGTCGAAATAGGCTGTTGGTTGACTAGGATCTGCAGCTTATCCTGTAGATAGGGAAATGGGCAGACTAGGTGGGCCAAGCGGTCCTTATCTGCCATCAAAGTCTATGTTTCTATGTCCCATGAAAGGGGACCTTGCTCTGTGTGAAATCCTATGGCCAAGTCGGGGCCAGTAAATATAAACTCTTGAGAGCCGATTCGGGGAGGACAGCTATTGTGCCTGTTTGTAATGATCAGGGTGGCCTAAAAAGCAGGAGTGGGTGAATATGCATACCTTAAGCTACAGAAGTGATGAAATTATAATATATGAGCTTGGGGGGGGGTCTGGGTACCCTTGAGGGTCCTATTCTTATACTGAGCCCCTTTCTAGTCAAGTCATCCTTATTTGTAGAAAAATGCCTTTCTACAAGAACCAAAGCGCTTGTACAGAAATATAAAACCAAAATATGAAATTATCAGCAATGATGAAAAATTCTTAACAAAAAGGGCTGTAAACTCTAGCAATCTTCAGGGAATGCTAAACTAAACAAATATGTCTTGAGCTCAGATTTAAAGTAGTCAGGGGTCAGGCACTCTCTCACCTGATGAGCTAAAGAGTTCCACAGGGTCGGTGCCACAAAAGCAAATGATCTGGCCCCTGAGGTCTTCAAACGGACCGTGGGAACTTCTATCAATCCCTCTTCTGTGGAATGGAGTGGATGGAGAGGGCAGTAGGGGCAGAGGAGATCTTGCAAATAACACTGCCCCGTCCATATAGGGCCTTATAGGTCAGCAAACTGACCTTAAAGGAAGATACCAGACCTGCAGGCAATAATGTCAGAGGCTAAACTGGACATAGTAGCAATTAGTGAGACGTGGTTTACCAGTAATCACACTTGGGAGACTTCAGTACCTGGCTATGTATTGTTCAGAAGAGACCGAGGTGCAAAAAGGGGGGGAGGAGTGGCCTTGTATGTTAATGAAAATATCAAAGCTACAGAAATTCAGAATACACATAAGGAGCCAGAAGAACTGTGGGTCACCCTGGAAACAGGAAATGGGACAGCCATAAGAACTGGGGTTGTCTACAGGCCCCCAGACCAGAGGGAGGACATAGACACATTACTGTTAGAAGATATACAAAACATGACAGCTAAAGGGGGTTCTGATAATGGAGACTTCAACATGACAGATACAGATTGGTCAATACCAGCAGGAACATCTGCCAGAACTAGACTCATAGTGGATTCCCTACAGGGAGGGCCTCAAACAACTGGTACAGCAACCCACAAGAGACAGGGCTATCCTAGATCTAGTACTGACTAACAAAGAAGGGATCACAGATCTCCAGGTAGAAGGTCACCTGGGGCCAGTGACCATCATATGGTATGGTTCAATTTGGCTACTACATCTAAATCATCCCATTCCAAGGCAAAAATATGGGACTTCAGAGGAGCTGACTTTGATAAGATGGCCAACAGAGTTAAGCTAGCCCTGGCAAAAGAAACACAGGTGAGAAGGTACAGGCAAAGTGGGCAAGCATTAAGGATACAATACTTGAAGCAACATCCCATTGTGTTAGACAGAAAAGGAAGTGCAAAGAAGAAGGAAACCACTTTGGTTCTCAAATACAGTAGCAGAAAGATCAGAGCCAAAGGCTGGCCTTCAGAAAATATAAGGGAACACAGCGGGATGAAGATAGGGAGGCATACCAAACTGCCCTAAGGGAAGCAGGTAAGGCAGTAAGGCAGGCAAAGTCCCAAACTGAGGAAACACTAGCACAAACAGTAAAGAAGGTGACAAGACTTTCTATAGATACATTAGTGAAAGGAGAAAGTCCAGAGGGGTATTGCTAAGCTTAATGGAGAAAAGGGAGCATGTGAGGAGGAGGACCCTGTAAAGGCATCTATCCTAAATAGATACTTTGCTCAGTATTTACTGAAGAGAAGGTAGGGCAGGGCCCACAGCTCAGCATCATGGACACAGGGGAGGGAGGTGAGCACTACTCCTTCACAAAAGAAAGGGTCCTACAAGAGCTTGCTAAGCCCAGGGTGGATAAGGCAATGGGACCTGATGGCATACATCCCAGGGTACTAAAGGAGCTAAAGGAGGAACTAGCAGAGCCATTAGCAGAATTGTTTAGTGAGTCTCTGAGCACAGGAGAGGTCCCAGAGACTGGAGAAGGGCTCATGTGATCCCACTCCACAAGAGTGGTAGCAGAGGGAGGAGGCGGGGAACTACAGACCGGTCAGTCTTACCTCAGTAGTGGGCAAGATTATGAGGCACTCCTTAAGGAAAGGATAGTGCAACACCTGGAATCCATAGGGGCACAGGATCCAAGACAGCATGGGTTTACAAAGGAAGGTCCTCTCAAACTAATCTCATAGATTTCTTTGACTGGGTAACCAGAGTGGTGGACCAAGGGGAGCAGTTGATGTCGCCTACCTTGACTTCAGCAAAGCTTTTGACACTGTTCCACATAGAAGATTGATAAATAAGCTAGGTAGGCTCGGGTGGGTCAAGTTGGTCAACTGGGTGGCAAACTGGTTGACTGGCAGAAAACAGAGAGTGGTGGTAAATGGTATACAGTCAGAAGAGATGCAAGTCACAAGTGGGGTACCTCAGGGATCAGTCCTGGGGCCAGTCCTATTCAACATCTTCATTAGTGACCTCGCAGATGGACTAGAGGGTAAGGCTTGTCTGTTTGCAGATGACACCAAGATCTGCAACAGAGTAGATGATCCAGATGGGGTGGGCAGAATGAGAAGAGATCTGGATAAACTAGCAGAATGGTCAGAAGAGTGGCAACTGGGATTTAATGCAAAGAAGTGCAAAATCATGCACATAGGGAAGAGAAACCCTGAAGCCACTTATAGGCTGGGAGGGGAGTTGCTAGCAGTCACAAAGGAAGAAAGAGACTTGGGCATCATCATCACTGATGACCTAAAATCATCAAGCAGACCTCTAAAGCAGTAGGTAGGCTAGGGGTGTTAGGGTGTATTAGTAGAGGTATCACAAGTCGTAAGAGGGAGGTAATAATCCCTCTGTACAAGACATTAGTTAGGGCCCCATCTGGAGTACGTGCAGTGTATTGGAGCCACACCTTCACAAGGACATTAACCAAATTGAGGCAGTCCAGAGAAGGGCAACAAAATGGTGCAGGGACTGCATCAGAAGACATATGAGGACAGAGTAATGGAGCTCAATATGTATACCCTTGAGCAAAGGAGGAGAGAGGTGATATGATCGAGACATTTAAACACCTTAAGGGCATAAACAAGGTGAAAGAGTCTAACATGTTTAAATATAAGAAAAATAGCAGGACAAGAGGACACAGCATGAGATTAGAGGAGGCCGATTAAGGGAATGTGAGGAAATTCTTTTTCACAGAAAGGTGGTAGATGCATGGAATGGCTTACCACAAGAAGTGGTGGCTATGAATACAGTGCAGGGCTTCAAACAGGCATGGGATAGGCATAAGGGAGCAATACAAATGACTATGAATAGATAGGTCACTGACAGAGCAAAGGCCGATGGCACATTTATAAGGTAGAAAAAGAAATGGGCAGACTGGATGGGCCTTGCGGTCCTTATCTGCCGTCAACTTCTATGTTTCTATGTTTCTATCCTCCACCACTGCGGCATCCAATGCAGTTTGCAGAACACAGGAGTGACATGGCAAGATCTAGATATGTCAGTCAACAACCTGGCCGCCACATTCTGCACCAGCTGCAAGCGGCGGATGTCCACCTTCGGCAGCCCTAAGTACAGATCGTTGCAGTAATCCAGGCGGGAGGTCACGGAAACATGGACCAATGTTGGAAGATCATTAGGTGGAACAAGGTGTTTTATTTGAGCAATATTCCTCAAATGGTAAAATGAGGTCTTAACAATGGCTGACACCTGAGATTTAAGCGTCAGCCTGCTATCAAGCATATCGCCCAGATTCCGCACCTGTTCAGAGGTCATCAACTGGCTGCCGCTCAGTACCAGTCCAGATGGCTGGCTAGGAGACAATCCCTCTACCTGATGACCTGGGTTCACAACCAACACCTCAGTCTTGTCAGGGTTCAACCTCAACCAGTTGGCGCTCATCCCATCTTGAATCTCAGAGAGGCAGTTGTTAAAGACCGAGACAGCTTCATCCTGTTCAGGTACAAAGGGCATGTATAGTTGAGTATCATCTGCATAGCAGTGAAAACTCAGCCTATATAGCCTTATAATGTCCCCCAATGGCAGCATATACACTGTGAATGGCATGGGTGATAGAACATAGCCCTGTGGCACCCCACAGGACAGGGGGAGAAGGGCCAAGGAAAACATTCCAGACACCACTCTCTGATTCCTGCTTATGAGGAAAGAATGGAACCACCTGAGAACTGTACCTGACAGGCTACAGATCAGCTGCAGGTGCTCCAATAACACACCATGGTCCACGGTGTAAAATGCTGCAGAGAGATCAAGGAGAACCAAGACCAAATGGCTCTTCTGCTCTCTCGCTATCAGAAGATCATGAAGTACCCAAACAAGTGCTGTCTCGGTACCATGCCTCTTTCTGAATCCTGTCTGGAGAGGATCATTGACATCTTGGGTGGTAAGATGATCCTCCAGTTGCAACGCGACTACCTCCTCAATAACCTTGCCCACAAAAGGCAAGTTAGAGACAGGTCTGTAGTTTGCAAGACAGTCCGGGTTGAGGGAAGGTTTTTTTCAAGAGAGGTGTCACCACCACCTCCTTCAGAGGGTCTGGAAACACCCCTGTCTCCAACGAACCCCAGACTGTCTCAGCTAGGATCAGTTCAGTGACCTCCACACTCCTCACGAGGAGGTGGGTTGGACCAGGATCCAAACTACAGTAAGCTGGTCGCATACCCTGGATAATCTTCACAATGTCCGTGATCGCCAGCTGGTCAGAGTCAGACAAGACAAACTGAGCAACTGTAGCCTCCCACCGTCCACCGAGGCTGGACTGCGCAACCAGTCAACAGTTCGGAAGAGTTGAGCTGGTCGGTTTCTCACAGCAGCAATCTCCCTGGACAGGAACTCTGCTTTCTTTTGAGAGACAGATGATTGATAGTCTTTATCGTGGTCCATCAATCTAAGTCTGTCCTCAGCCAACCCAAATTTCCACCAGCATCCTTCCAACCTTTGCCCTACTCACCTCAACTCCTTCAAGGTCCCGTCAAACCAAGGGGACCAAGGATGAAGGGCGAGTGGGTGAACACGGACAGGAGCTGTGGAATCCAGGGCCCTTGACACTGCCCTATTATAGTCCAGTAGCAGATCTCCTGGTTCCGAGCTTTCCCTCTCTGCATACTCGATAGGTGTAGCACCGCCATAAGACTCTCTGGGGTCAGACCCCCTAAAGGGTGGTACCAGACCATCTCTGTAGGGGCAGATCTGTTGGGGGGGGGGCCTTGAAACTGAACCTTATAGTGTGGTGGTCAGACCAACAGACTGGCTCTACCACTGGTTGGTTGATCTGACCATCACACTAATTATAAGTAAATGACAGTGATGTGTGAGCTACTGGGGCTCACTTCAGAGCTATAGGGGTTACACTCTGGCAAGCTTTTCTGTAATTCTAGCACTGCTGTAGGCCATCAGTGGGTCTTGTCTAAGAAGTGATGCTGATGTCTGCTGTAGCTGGGAGCTGAGACTATTTGATGTCTAGTCCCTTGTGTAACCCATGATCACTAGTAAGTGAGACAGAGTATATGAATGACGTGCTGCTGTGCACATGAAACAGAGTCTCTAGACCCACAGTGATTTTGAGATGAACTTGGATAGTGTATGCACAGTTTATATAAAGTAAACATCAGTGTATGCTGCATATCTGCCTTGTGTGGTTACTGTTGGTGTGGCCACAGGACTGAATCAGGTGGGATCACTTAGAAGTCAGGAATCCTGAGTAAATAAGTCACAGTAGGGGGCTTTCTCATTTAATAATATGGCTCCCCTAGATATGGAAAGGTCCAAGGTATTGCACTAAGCAGGTAGGCTTCAGGAATAAACAGTAACAGCTGACTCATTTTAAAAATGAAATTTTATGTCAGCAGTTTTTGGTGCTGTCAGCGCTTAAAGTTTTCTCCAAGATCCCCTAACTTACCCGCTTCCTTCCTCAGCAGATACATTTACTTCTGCTCCTTGTTTAGTAACACAAACAATCTAGTTGAAATGTTTATGCATCTGTGTTCCACTTTAGTATGATAATTCCATAGTACATGGGGTTTCACTCGACCAGTGGTGGGCGGTGGCACTCTCTGAAAAAAGTGGTACTCATGCTTGTCTGCACATTTTAGAAATGACCCCTTTCGCTGTTTTTGTTTAAAAAAAAAAAAATGGACCCCTTTAACACAAAAACAAGGAGTCAGTTATGGCCTCTGCCTCCCTTTTCACTTTGAGTGAGAAATATGATTATGGCTTTGCATCCGTTGTACAGTGGGAGCCAAAGATGCATAATATTGTTAAACAGTTATCAATTGTACTGTATGTGAAAACTTTTTTTTTTAATGTGTGCTTTCTTAATGTTGTCAATACCAATCCCTATTTTGTATTCTACCCCTGGACGTCTGTGTTCCAAGTGCATTACTTCACATTTTTGTGTTGAAACCCAGTTGCCATACCCTTGACAACAGTTCAAGTCTTCTCAGGTCTCTGCTCATGCTTTTCCATCTTGCTGCAGATCTTGGTATCATCATACAGAGTCAAACATTCCCTTCCTGCTCCTTTGCAGTTTCACTTATAAAGACGTTAAAGAGAATCAGGTCCAGCATCAATCCCTGAGGTACCTCCCTCATCACCCTCCCTTCCTTGGAGTGAACTCCGTTTACTACCAGCCCCTATACCCTAACCAGTTTCTTAAGCAATTTGTAATCTTTTTACCCAGCTTGCTCAATAGTCTCTTATGTGGAATGGTGTCAAAAGCCTTACTGAAATCCAGATAGGCCACATCCACCGCTCCTCCTTGATGTAATTCCTTGGTCACACCATCAAAGAAATCTATCAGATTTGTCTAACATGACCTTCTCTCTGAAAACCCATGCTGCCTCTGATCTGACATGGCTCCTGCAGCCCAAACATTAAAGCCAGTGTAATGTTCTGAGGCAGTACCTATCCAGACATTAATGTATAAATATTTCTTTTTGTATTAATGTAAAGATATTAGAAGGAAGCTTCTGGATAGTATGATAGCGGGAAGTTAGTGCTGGATGGGGTATTTACACTTAATTATTTGCAATGCCAGCTACTGTCTACTTGTATGCATTGCTATTGGTTTAAAAGGCTTGGTAGTGCCATGTCCCTCACCCCAACATTTTAACCATGGTTGCTATTTGTTTTCAACTGTTCAGTTACTGTGTTTATTGCACAAATATTTGTTTGCACAGCTGTTAACTCAGTGTACTTTTGCACCTCATTTGTCTACTTTCCCACACCCCTCTCACCCCAAGGCACATCTGGAAAGGAGGTGTTACCAGTTCAGTATGTGTTGCCTGATGAAACCTTTGAAATAAATGAAATAACACAACTTATAAGGGCTGATGTCTTCTTTAAAAAAATAAACCAGCAGCCTTTATGTCATAGAACTAGGTATTTAAGAATGCCCTACAGATCCTTTTCGGTTGATGCCACTTATTAATTTCTCAGTATATTTAGTAGTGAGGGCATTTGCATTAAAACAGGATCGTTGTTCGTGAAGAGTTCATCTATTCCTGCTGCTTTGTCCCTACCTGAAATCATAGAGTGCAGATTGTAACCTCACAGTTACTCCCATGGCAACAAATCATGAGGTCACAACAGAGGATTATGACTTGAAGTAGGGAGCAAGCTATAAAGGCAGATAAACTCAAAATTAACTGTAAGGGACAACAATCATACATGTATACACATTTCTTTAGTAAATAATATGGGAGGAGAAATATACAACATATAAATGGAATGCTGGCAGAATTGTACCTAATTATTATGTTTTTTAAAGTTTTCTTTGAAATGTCAGTAGGTTTTTGTTTTCACAGAGTAAGCCTTTTCAGTGTCACAATTAGAAGCAAGTTCAAGCTACAGCACCTTAAATCTCACTAACCTACTCATCTTCTCCTGGACTGATAAATACAATTCCAAAGACAGAAAACAGCATATCCATTTCAAATCATGTGAGGTTCCCTGTAATAAATTATTTGCAAAGCAGAGGCATGTGGGGGGGGCATGACAGGGATTGGTTTGGGTCAGTTGTTTTATTTACTGTAGCACTTGTCTGATATTTGGCACTGGCACCCCCACAGTGAACATCAAACACAATGGAGCACAGCAAACAGAACGCTTCCTTAAATCGCTTGTTTGACTTCTTTCCCTTACTCCAGCCATACCCTTACCATCATAAATCAAGGAGCCTCTTACAGATAAAGGTGAAAAAGACTACCCTAATTAACAGAAACACAGAAGCAAATATCCGTGTTTTCACTTTGAAAAGCAGCCCTATTCCTTGGTTTTTCAGACGAGCATGCTTACCTCAGTGATCAGAGGAGTGCCACCACCAGGTTCACTCGGTACTGCCAACAGCCTGGGCTTAGCCTGCAGCCTCGCTGTTAATCAACAAGCAGCATACTGTTGTATTACCTCATTAACCCTCAGCACTGCGTAACTTCTAAACCAAGAGCAGCTGCCCACTTTGATTCGAAGGGTAGATGGGAGTTTTATTTACAGTATCTCCCCCCCCCCATTCCTAGGCAGGGCTTGAATTTCATGGTATTCTAGCACATTTAGAATACCAAATTGTGTGCCAGGATACCAAAACCCCTATTATGGAAGTCCATCAGGATTACTAGAACCCCCACTCTGCCCAGCCACCGCCACTAAAAGATTGGAAACCTCATCCCCACTAATCAGAGCCACTTCACCTTCGCACCAAGTCCAACGACCCCTCCATCACCTAAAAACTAGGTACTTTCAATGCCATGCAGCCTCTTTCCTCAGCTCGCACTGGATGTGCCTATACAGGGCAATCTCAATCTAATGAACCCCTGTTATACAAACATCCCTATCTAATGGGCTGGCAGCATGTCTCCCAAGTGAATACACTCTGAACATTTCAGTCCCAGTTTTACTGACTCCCTATTATGTGAACTAATTTCATGCCTCCCGAGCAGTCTGGAAAATGGAGATTGTACTGTATCTTCCTATAAATGCACACCCTGCTGTGTGTTGCTGCTTCTTTACATATAGCCATCATGTGGTCACAGCTGTGATATGAGTACAGTATTTACTCACTCATGGCTTAAAGCAGCAATGTTTGTTAGTAAAAATATAGGGTTTTTTTCAGCAATAATGTTCATCTGGCCAACATATCATGATACTCATTTTCCATTTTGTTTTCTTTCATTCTTGAACCAAGATATGGAATTTAGAATTTCCCACTCCTTTGCCATGCTACCATGAAAGAGTTAAATATCTTGGTACAGTGCTGTGCTGTTGACCATCAGAAACATGTGGCTGCACCATCCTAATACATCTACAGCATGAATCTAGCACGTGCATTCAACAGGTAACCTCAGTGGAAGAGATTTTTAAAAATTTCAAGTGGTGGCCATCTTTAATGACGAGTCATTACATAATTAGCTGTAAATGCTGTTTTAAAAATATTTGAGAAAACTAAAAATAAAATTTCATAAATACATTTTTGCTAAAAAACTGTATGATGATTTTTTTTTTTGCCGACTAACAAATACTGCTGTTTTAACCCAGTCATGACATTGCCACTAACTACTTATGTTGTCTGTCTGTCTGTCTGTCATGGATAAACAAGAGAACTGGCTAAGCATTTCACACTTTTGTTGAGTGTTTCTAAATTCCAAAAGATGAAAACCACTTAGCAAGAAATACAAATACAGGACAGTTTCAAAAATAGTTTTTGCACTATCCCAGAATTTCTCAGTTATAGTTTCCTGTAGGCCCAGTACTGCGTTGACCCACTGTCAGCCCTGACAGCCTCCCTTTCATTGTTAATTGTCTGACCCTCAGACAAAGAGGTAGTATACCACAAAGCACTTGGGCTTTGGGGGGAGTTTTGTGTACTTGCTTTTGGCAGCTGTTTACTTTGTACTTTAAACTTTGATTCAGCACAAAGGGTTGAACTAAAAAAAGTATTCACTGGTGTTATTCTGCAGCTTGCTGTGCCTCCTACATTGTTGCTTTTTGGAGTCCCTTCCAGGGCAGCATCTGGACTTACCTGCAGCACAGCTGTGTGTACAGTACCACTATTTGTCTGCCTACCTGTCTGTCTAACTTGATGTAACTGGGTCACCAGAAATGTTTGCAGTTACAACTCCTGCCTTGTGGGCTCAACAAGGTGATTGAGGGCTTGGATTGTTAAACTCCTGACTGGGGGCAGGGTCATATCCAAGGCTTAAAATTTAAATAGTGCAGTGCCTCCACCCAGAGAAAAGTTTAAAGTGAGCCTGGTGTATGATGGTATAGCCCCCTGGGATGCAGTACTTCCCCACAGGATGACCCCACCCATGAACCAAATGCAGTGCAAGAAAACAGTAGTCACAGAATGCAACACGTATAAATGAGTTACACCCAAACTGCAGTTATGAACAAATCAACAAGGGCTTTATTGGGGATCAGGGTCGGGTCCTAGATGAAAAGGAAAAAGTTAAGTAGTTGAGGTAGCAGTATATATCTGCAGATGGTCTTCTGGTGCCTGTCCAGGCTCAGCCTAAATGAAGTACAAGTGCCCTGACTGCACCTCTGTTGCCCTCATAGGCACAGCCAGAAAAACAGCTGCCCACCCCCTCACCACACACTTCAGTTCTATGAGCCCAGCAGCACTGTCCAGGCCTCATTACCCTTACTGGCACTTGTACTGTATATGCCTCCGTTTGCAGCTTTGCTTTAGTAACGCAGTTACTTGGTACCTAGCCATTCAGTCAGTTCATGCCCATCATCTGTAATTCCCCAAGATCTTGCCATAGTGCAGTTTTATTTTTTATTTTTTCGCTTCTTTTTTTTTTTTTATTTCATTGGATTTCATTGAAAAACACAAGATTTGAATGTATTACATCACAATGAAGTTTATATCCTGGTCAGAGCTTAGACAACTTACTTTGCTCCTTGGATTACAGGCTAATTCATCTCAAAGAGAACAACCCTCTAATCATTTAACAGGAAGTCCTGCCCCTCATTTGCTTCACATGCCTCACCATAATTCATTACCACTTCTACTTGTCTTGAGAGTCCACCTTGAGTCTTATAGCTGTTTGATACTGTATCCCATTACAGAAAGCATCAAATTGACAATAAATTGAATTCAAGAAACGGTAACAAATAGCAACCTATGGCACTGGTATACTTGCTGGCATCCAGGGGCCCTTTCCTTTTCCCTCATTGTATTTCCTGGTGGTGGAGGTTGGGTGAGATGAATATATGCTTA
The DNA here is from genome assembly GCA_016271365.2 of Neoceratodus forsteri. Lineage (NCBI taxonomy): Eukaryota > Metazoa > Chordata > Ceratodontiformes > Ceratodontidae > Neoceratodus > Neoceratodus forsteri. Next base: position 1,384,841,652 of record CM057459.1, read on the forward strand.
CTATAAGCCATTGTGGTTAGTGTTCCAGTGATGGTCCAGGTGAAAGAACCACCCTCCCTTCTCTCCCCCTTGATAGGCCCTAACCTTAGTACTTATTCTGTCCCAGGTATAGCCCCCATATATTTTTGAAGAGGTTAGACTTGCTCATTGCTAAATATTTTAGCCTCCATATTTTGCCATTTTGAGCATATTCTCCTCCCACTGCCCCAGAGTGGGAATGTCCTTACTCTGCCACCTTGTCAGTAATAATCTCTCTTCCTCGGTGATGGTTGCAATAAACCACATGATTTGCAGTGTAAAATGTATGAGTAGCCCAGCTATGTTGCCTAGTAATATTAATGAGACAGCCGCAGGTACTGGTGCCCCTAATACTTGCTGTGTTGTAGCCAGGACGTGCACCCACCAATCCTGAATGCTGTAGCAGTGCCAGAGGAGGTGTACTAGTGAACCCTCCTTCTTTCCACACATCCAGCACCCAGAGGATGATAAAATATTAATTTTTTATCAGCAGTGCTGGAGTGCAGTACCACAGATGCAGCGTCTTCAGCTGCATCAGTCTGTGCTGCTGGTACCTCTACACACACCATAAGCATTTGCTCAGCAGTGTTCTCATTCTTCTTGCGACAAACAATGTCTCAACTGGCTTTCCTGCCTGTTGTACAGTTTGTCAGTACCGGGTGTATTCTCGTCTAGTAACTGCAAATTGAGCCTTACCTTGGAGGGCTCTGTGGATACTATCCCTCCCCCAGCTGGTCCTAAAACATCTTCCCATGTGCCTCAAGAAGGCAGCTTTAGCTGGGTGCCAATGAAGGAGGTCAGCATCTGTCAAAGTTGCAAAAACTTCCATAAATGCATACAGGCGATATGTCCTTGTTTTCCAATACAGTATCTGCAAATTTCCTGAGTACCCCGGTGTTTGAGGTGAAGAGGGCTCTCACACTTGCATATCCTCCGTGCTCCAGTTCAGCCCATCTCACTTGTTTGGCACAACTCAAAGCTGAAAACAGAAGGCAGTGTGGCCACAAGCGTATCTGGATGTCCAGTGGACCTTTCACTATCTTTTTCATATATTTCCAAATTTTATTTTATTGATTTGTTTTCATTTTGACAGTTTTGACCAGAAAGGCACACTAAGCCACGGCTTGTTTCCGGGTGCACCCTGGGGGCACAGGAAGTTATGTGACTTGCTCACGGTCATACAGCATACAGGTGGTGTCTGGGGGATTCAAACCCAGTTCTCCAGGTTTGCAGCTCATTGCTCTTAACCACCATGCTATACTTATAATAGTAAACATTTACTCTTTTTTATGGGGTTACCCTGGTTGGGTTCCATAAGATAAGCTCTGGTTTTGCCCCATGATTTGAGTCTCTAGGTCAACCCAACTGGCTACCCCTCTGACTTTATCTGAATGCAGCTACATCCACCAGTAATGGAGACCAGCTACCATATAGGACCCTCTAAACCAGGGGACTCTGAAACTCCATTTGGAACAGGAAGCTACCAGTCTCAAGGAATCATAGAAGTAGCTGGCAAATAAGGACCACAGTCTTAGTGCTTATTGTGTCAGCCTCTTTCCACCCCATATAAAAACTCATACCATAGCTGCCAGTTGCTTCCAGAGCTGCTCTGGGACTATCAGGAATAGGTAATGTAGCAGGTACAGAATTCTGGGGAGTACCATCATCTGCAGTGTCTGCACTTTCCTCTACAGTGATAGATGTAAGTGTTTCCAAATCGCTAAATCTTCCTTGATAGTTCTGATCAAGGGGTCTATGTTTCTAGCTGGCCACTTTTTCCAGTTTGGGGAGAGAAGCATTCCCAAGTATTTGAAAACCCCAGCTGCCCATTTGAGATTCATACTTAGAAAGTATACCCCTGTGCACCTAGTGTTCATGGGCAGCATTTCTGTCTTCCCCCAGTTATTGCACAGGCCAGAGATGGTATCAAATGAGTCCAGTAGCTTTATTACAGCTGGGACTGAAACAGCAGGGTTTCACACCATGATGAGGATATAAACAACATGGGTCTGTAGTTGTCTTCCCCTGTTTTTAGGCTGTTTATGTCTGCTGTTTCCCTTACATTTTGGGCTAAGGGTTCAGATGCCAAGACGAGCAGTCCTGGCAAAAGAGTTATCCCTGCTGCGTCCCTCTGCCCAAGCTGAAGCTCAAGGCTAACCTGGGTAAAACTGCTGCCGTTGGTGCTGCACAGATGGTCTGTCAGCAAATGAACCTCTCCCCTAACCGGAATGTGCATCTTCTGAGCTTCATTTGTTTGTCTTCTTGATCCGCAGTTCCGTGTTGCCTTTCTGAAGCTCCCTGGTCCTCCTGCTGTTATGATGGTCATGTCTTCTCGATGCCTCAGTTGTTCTGGTGCTCTTCGCTTGGGTTCCTCAGCCCCTCTGCTGGTGCCGCTCTCCCTTGTGGCGCAGTCTGCTGCAAAATAGACTCTTGCCTGCTTGGGACATGTAAATGCCTATGTGATTCCCCGGACCACAAGCCTTAAAACAGCAGGAGGCCACAAACAGCATTTTTTCTGTTGGTTAACTAGGATTTTGCAGCTTATCCAATAGGTGGGGAACTGGGCAGACTAGGTGGGCCAAGCGGTCTTATCGGCCATCAAAGTCTATGTTTCTATGTTTCCTTTTCAGGCCTTTTTCCTTGGGTAAGTGTCTGACCGTGTTGAATATTTTTTTTTTCCTGTCAATAACATGTTTCAGAAAATCAAGTTGTAGAGATATGGTACCTTAGTCCCATTCCACATCAAATCTGTAGCTTCCTCTGCCCTCAACAATATCCTCTCTCAATAAAGGGTATGGGCTGGTGGGGGGGAACCTGGGAGGACAGTAGTCTCTATGCCAAGGATAGACTACACTTGAGTGAGGAGGGAAAGACAGTGTTGAAACAGAGGATGGAGGAGTACATAGAGGTAGTACTGAATTTAAACTAGGAGTGGGGGGGGGTGGTATGTGGGCAAGGGGGATGCAGAGACCACAGGTTGGGAAGCCATATGAGCTTATCCCCCATAGCAGTGACAAAGAACAAAGGGCAAGTACTAGTGGCAATGCTGGTAAAGGAGGGCAGATGGGGAGGGGGGAAAGGGGTGAAAGGTGGTCACCCTAAATGCTAGGAGTCTTGGGAAGAAAACTGCAGAGCTACAGACTCTCATGGCAGAGGGGGAGGTGGAAACAGAAATTGTTGGCAGATAAGGACCAATAGGCCCATCCAGTCTGCCTGTAGGCCCTATATATTGTATGTGGCCACCGACCCTATGTGATCAATGGCTTTTCATCACTCCCTCCCCTCTCAAGCTTCCCTTGTGCCTGTCCCAGGCATGCTTAAGCCCCTCCAGTGTGCTTGCCCCCACTACAGTACCTCCTATGGCAGATTATTCCAAGTGTCGACTACCCTTTCTGTGTAGAAAAGCTTCCTCACAGTACCTCTCAATCTACCCCCTTCCAATTTTTTCTACATTGGAAAAGGTCCCCCACCTGTACCTTGTTTATGCCCTTGAGGTGCTTGAAAGTTTCAATCATGTCCCCTCGCTGTCTTCTCTCCTCCATTGAGTACATATTGAGGTCCCTTAGTCTCCCTCATATGATTGTGGTGCAAGTCCTGCACCATCTTTGTTGCCCTTCTCTGGATAGTCTTCACCATATCTATGTCCTTGCGCAGGTGTGGCCTCCAGAAATTCACGCAGTACTCCAGGTAAGGCCTTCCTAATGTTTTGTACAATGGCATCACCATCTCCTGCCTCCTGCTAGCGATACCCCTGCCTGTGCACCCCAGCATGCCACTGGCCCTCCCTGCCGCCTTTGTGCACTGCTTTGATACCTTAAGGTCATCAGAGATGATAACCCCTAGGTCCCTTTCCTCTTTGGTGACAGTCAGCACCCCCCCCCCCACAACCTGTGGCTCTCCCCAGGGTTCCCTCTACCCAGGTGCATTATTTTTCACTTCTTTGTATTGAACCTCAGTTGCCACACCTCTGACCATCTTTCAAGCTTCTCCAGGTCCCTCTTCATTTTCTGCACCCTTCTGGAGTATCCACCCTGCTGTAGATCTAGGTATCATCTGCAAACAGGCAGACCTTTCCTTCCAGACCTTCTGCAATGTCACTAATGAAGACATTGAACAGGACTGGTTCTAGTACAGATCCCTGTGGTACCCCAGTGATCGCGCCCCTCTCCTCAGCTTGTACCCCATTACCACCACCCTCTGTCTCCTGCCTGTTAACCAGTTCCTAACCCAGTTCACCACCTTATCTCACATGCCCAGACTACCCATTTTGTTAATCAGCCTTCTATGTGGGACAGTGTCGAAGGCTTTGCTGAAATCTAAGTAGGCGACATCTACCACCCCTCCCTGATTTACTTCACATCACCCAATCAAAAAAAATATTAGATTAATTTGACATGACCCTCCTGCTGTGAATCCATGTTGCCTCAGTTCCTGAGCACCGCTGAATTCCATATATGCCACTATCATTTCTTTCAGCAGTGTCTCCATGATCTTTCCCACCGCTGAGGTGAGGCTGACTGGCCTGTTGTTCCCCGCCTCCTCTCTATTGCCGCTTTTGTGCAGTGGGACTACATGTGCCCTCCTCCTGTCCTTTGGAATGACAACTGTGTTGAGTGACTCTGTGAACAGGGCCACCAGAGGTGCTGCTAGATCCCTTTGCAGCTCCTTTAATATCCTCGGGTGGATGCTGTCTGGCCCCACGACCTTATCCACCTTCAGCTTTGTGAGTTCTTCCAGAACTCTCTCGACCGTGAATGGACTGTTGTTCACTTCTACCCCCTCCCCCCATTGCCTGTGCAACCCAGCTGTGGTCCATGACCCTCTTCCTCCTTAGTAAATACTGAGCAGAAGTATTTGTTCAGTATTTCTGCCTTGTCCAGATTCCACTCCTTACACTTTCCCTTCTCCCCTTTGAGCCTCACAATCCCCTGCCCTCCAGTTTTTCTTCTTTCACTGATGTGCCTATAAAATGCCTTATCCCCTTTGTTTACAGACTGTGCTAAGCCCTCTTCTGTCTGCTCCTTTGCTCTCCTAACAGCCTTCCCTGCTTCCCTTAGACATTCAAAGTACATTTCCCTGTCCTCCTCTCTTTGACTCCCCTTATATTTCCTGAAACTCAGCCTTTTAGCCCTGACTTTGTCCCCCACCTCTTTGGAGAACCATAGTGGTTTCCTTCTTCTTTTCCCTTTGGCCACTAGCCTAATGCATTGGTTTGTTATATCCACTGTAACCCCCATACAAATGGGGTTTCCCGAAATGTCTTCCTTGAGCTTGCCTAAATGCTCACTGCCCGGCTGGTGTTCTGTGTTTTAGCAGTTTAAATGTATTGCCAGAGAGTGCCTGTATAGCCTCTGTGTACTGTCTCTTTAAGAGCTGCCTGGATTGCAGTTATAATTAATCTGGGAGGGGGCTGAGTGTTTCTATGCTCGAGCCCCGCCCGGGCTGCCAGATAATTGCTCCGTTCTGCCATTGCTATTTGCACAGAGGAAGCTCTGTTATAAGATGTGCTTATTTGCTGAATATCTATTAGAGTGATAAAATAATATTGCAGTTTGTTCTAACCTGTTTTCTTTGCAGCAAGGACTGTTCTGTTTATCTCCACCAACTTGGCCCGGGACTTTCAGAATGGGCCAATCAGTACTGCTGGGACTCTAAAATGGAGCCTGCCTACAGGAGCTTGGCAGAGTCAAAACTTGCAGGAATTGTAATTTTTGCATTTTGGCGCCTAAATGAACCTGAAGGGGAACCCCTTGTTGTGACTGACAGACAGATCAGCCAACCGAACCTTTTGGATCCTGGGGAAATTCCCAGACTGCTTGCAATTTTCAGTTAGTTCTGAGTTGGAAAGTGGAATGAGTAAGAGCTCAAGTGATTTGAGCAGCAATTCTGTGTAGTTTTACGCGGGAGAACTGTGAAATGGCTGAGTTTTGGCCTGCCTGTCTGCCTGCTGTCCTGAGAGGGAAAATAGAGTTTATTCGGACTGAATCCGAGTTGTGAGGACTATCTAAGCCACTGGACTGTGACCAGGCTTTAACCTGAAGAAGACAGAAGATTTGCTGAATGCGATCAGCCTGTCAGGATTTCTAGCCACCTCTGAACTCCCGGTTTGTGCAGAGAGTCTGTAATTGCGACTGGATAGCAATCAGCCTGGTATACTGGAATTTTTTACATGTAAAAGTGTTGTGTACTGTTCGTGGATTGTGATTTGGTTCCCCACTGTGTGTTGAACTGTGGTCTGCTTGCTGCTGGCGTGATAGATAGCAATCTATCTGGTATAGAGGAAGTTACTAACATACTAAAATGCCAGCAGAATAGGCCTAACGGTCTTTCGAGTCTGCTCGATTGGTCAGCCCCCACCCTGGGTGCTGACCTTGCTGCCCCCCTCGCCTTCTCTGGCTTCTCCCTTCCCAGTTCCAGATATTCTTGCTGCATTGGATTTTGCTTCCGGAACCCTTCCCCTGTACCTGTCCCAGCCCCTCTTGAACCCCTCCACCGTCTCTGCTTCCACCAGCCCCCTAGGCAGTGCATTCCATGGCTCCACCACCCTCTCAGTGAAGTAGCACCTCCTCCTTTCTCCCCTGAATCTCCCCCCCTCCAGCTTCAACCTCTAGTGGCCCCCTCCTCCTTCCTTCGAAGCACCCTGACTGTTCCTCCCCTATTTACCCTCTTCAGGTACTTGAAGACCTCTATCATGTCCCCCCGGTCCCTTCTCTCTTCCAATGTGTACATATTTAGCTCTTACATGTAAATGTGCTGTGTGCTGTTAGTGGGTCGTGATTTGATTCCCCACTGTGTGTTGAACTGTGTTCTGCTCATGAGAGGCTGCATCCAGCTCCAACAGACCTAATCCAAATTCATTGCCATTTCGCTTGGGCCTTGCCACACTGGCCCAGCCAGACTACCCATTGCACAGAGAAAGCCATCGACGAGAGACCTGCCTGGGGATCAGCCCCCTGCTCAACGCTTGAACAGGAATGATGCCTCGGTGATTTGTGTGGGCCCTGCTTCTCCTGGCACTCCAGCTCAACAACCTGCAGTCTCAATTTCGTCCTGCCTGTGTCCTGTATTGGGTTTCGTGAGTAAACATCAGGGTGACGCCCTGCAATAACAGCTAAATCTAAAGTGTTGTCATCTGATTGTCTTTTTGCTTTTTCTTTCACAAACTGAGCACTCTGGCTGTGGATTACAAGTAGTGTGTGTTGTGCATGTTGCTTTCTTCCAACACAGAGCCCCAACCAGCGGCAACATTCCTGGCTAGCCCACCATTTTCCTACCTGGATACCCAGAGTGTGTGACTGTGTGGGGACTTAAAGCGCATGCATTACTGTTTGAGTAATGTAGCCTTTAAGCCAATCAACCTGATTACGCCCCTTCCTTGTTCAAGTCCCCTGAATAAATCAAATCTGACTTTTTTGCTGCATTTAACCTGACTGTGGTTTCAGTTTGTGCCAAGAGTACTGTACTATTGCTATTTACTGTGCATAACCTTGTTTTACAGGGGGTCCCCAGGGTCAAGCCAGAGGAACCAGCCCTGGTGGTAATTGCAAACAGTGTGGGTACTGGCATGGTGTACAAGTGGTACTGTGAAAGTGATTATCGTATATTGCTGAGGCCACTAGAAGGGAAAGAGGGGGGTTACAGTGTCCCGTAGGGCTGTGCCCAGGTTAGTTTGACCACTACCAACCCTGACCTCCGGGTGGAGGCACCCGTTTCAGAACTCAGGCCCCTTAACCTGCTACTAGCCACGCAGGCAGGGGTAGTAGCCCTTGGGATAGCGCCACGTAGGGGTTACATCACTATGGCTCCTTTCAGTTTCTCCCATTGTTTTTCCACACCCTCTATTACCTCTCCTTTCCCCAGGACTGCTTGTATACATCTACCCATTTCAGTGAAATCCACCCTCCTGAAATCTAATACTCTTGCCCTTGTGTGGCTTAATTGAGTCCATGTCTCCATGCTAAACCACACCATGTGGTGGTCACTGGACCCCGGTTACTCTTCTACCTGTATTTTTTCAACTCTGTTCCCATTGGTTCATACCAGGTCCAGAATTGACTTGTCTCTGGTTGACTCAAGCACCAGCTGCCTGTGTCCAACCCCCTGCAGGGATTCCAGGGTGGTTGTGCTTCTAGCTGAAGCAGCCACTTGGGTGGCCCAATCCACATCCGGCATATTGAAATCCCCCAGTAGCAGGATTTCACCTTTAGCTGCCATGTCGTGTATGTTCTCCACTAGTTCCCTGTCTACTTCCTCCCTCTGTACCAGAGGTCTGTAGATCACCCCTATGTGTATTGCTGTTCCATTCCCTGGTTGCAGGGTGACCCACATTACCTCAGCTTCCCCATGTCTTCCCTGAACTTCTGTAGCCTTTTTACCATCTCTGATGTACAGGGCCACTCCCCCACCCTTTTTACCCTTCCTGTCCCTCCTGAACAGTGTATAGCCTGGTACACTGACTTCCCAGCCATGTTTACTATGTATTGTGCTGTTCTACTGTTCGCTGTATTTGATATTATCTGTACTTTCAAAGGTGGGGTGAATCAAGGGGGGATGGTAGGGTTTGTTTGTACCCTCTTATTGTCTCATCTATTGTACGATGATTTCTAGCATTTGTTCCTGTATGTATTATTCCCTGTATGTAAATATGTTCTTGACCTCTGTTTAACCTGTAACATCCCTCTGCCTTGTGATTTAAATTGTTGCCTAGCTATGCCATCTTTTATGGCCCGGGTCGTGCCTGAAAGTGGTCCCTCGGACCAGTGCACCTACCCGGTAATCAAAGACAAATAAATAAATAAATTAGCAAAGTACCATGTCTCTGTTATTGCTGCTATGTCAAGGTCTGCATCTGACAACAAGGCCTCCAGGTCTGGAACCTTATTTCCTAGTCTGTCCTCCCTCTGCTCTTGTTCTCCCTCTCCAGTGTCTTCCCCACCCTCCCCGGTTTCCTTTCATATGTGCTCTTGCTCCGCCTATATCACTTGTTATGCATTCTTCACCTGCCTGCCCCTTCCTGCCTGCTTTAGCTGTTCCTGTAGTCAACTTACTGTATGTTCTTGCATGTTCCCATGGGAGGTGTTCCTAAGCCTCCTGGCTCCCCCCCCCCCGGCCAGTTTAAATGCTCACAGCTGAAGCATTTAAACATCTCACAAAGGACCAAGGTCCCCTTCTCAGACAGTGCAGACTGTCTTCCTTACATAAGCTTGCATTTGCCCAGGTCAGGCCCCAGTACCCTATGAAGTCAAAACCATCCCTTCCACCCCAATCTTGCAACCAGGAGTTGAAGGTATGAATAAGGAAAGCCCTAGCTTCCCCGTGCCCTGGACAGGTAGCACCTCCAAGAATGAGACGGAGCATGCTATCTGTTTCAGGTTTCGCCCCAGCTTCCTGAAATCCTCCTAGACTCTAGCTAACTCTACCCTTCCCCTGACCAGGTCATTGGTGCCCAGGTGGACAGTGGCATCCAGCTGCTCCCTCCTAGCTATTGCCATAGTGATCCTATGGATCCGCTTCCCATCCCTCCATGCAGCACTTCCTGGGAGGCACTTGACCTCTCTCTCTCCCCCCTGCTAGGTGTCCCTAACTCCACTCCCCAGACAATACAGTCCCCTACTAGGAGACACTTCTCCCTTCTCCGGGGTCCCCTGCCTCTCTTCCCTGGAGCTCCACCCTGGAGGATCCTCAGGTTCCAGAGTGGGGCTTTCTTGTTCCTCCAAAACAGTGTAGGAGTTACTAAGTGGGACCGGTTGGTGGATGTGCTTTCAATCCCCCTCCCTCACCCTCCCTGACCCCTCTGTAGTCCAATCACTCCTCTTCTCTGGCATCCTTTGAGGTACAGGTTATGGACCCGGTGGTCTCTGGGTGGGGGTTGATGCCGCCTTCAACTTGGCCAACTCTGCTCAGAGACAGGCAGTCTCCTCCCTCAGCCCAGAGAGGTGCCTGCGGAAAGGGCAACATCGCAGCCTCCAGAATGTCTCCCTGAAGACAGCTGCTACATAGCCACTGCACTGCACCACTCCCATCATGTCTGTTTCCCTCCTCAATCAACTGCCTGCTTAAGATGGCTATTTGTTATCTCCCAAATATTTTTTTTTTTGCTATGCTGTCTCTCTTCGCTACTTCCTGTATGGATGCAGGATGTTTCAAGGTCCTATGGAACCCACCCTATTGGGTTGCAGGGTGGGAGGATGGGACTGCACCACAGGGTCTGTCCAAAAACAATCAGCCAAGGAGTCCTCTGGCAGTGTATCCTCACTTCACTCACCGTGGTCCAGACATAGCCAATTACAAAACACACAGTCACAAATTTATCAGCTAGAATCCCTCAATCCTGCCCAAACTAAATGGAAATGCACACAGAAATGGCAGTTAAGAAAATACCTCAAATTCAAATTACAAACACACAGTCACACACTCACCAGCTAGAATCCCTCAAGTCCTGCCCCAACTAAATGAAGAATCACACTGAAATGGCAGTTATTACCTCACATTCAAACTACACTAATCCCTGTAATATGATGCCTGCACCTAAAGTTCAAACACAATTCCAAACTTATCAGCTAGAATCCCTCAATCCTGCCCAAATTAAATGGAAAAGCACACAGAAATAGCAATTAAGAAAAGGCCTCAAATTGAAATTACAAACATACAATCACAAACTCACCAGCTAGAACCCCTCAATCCTACCCCAACTAAATGAAGAATCACACTGAAATGGCCACTGACATGGCAGCCATCGCCAAAACATGGGCCACCCAATACAATGACTGGGACCTGCTGATACCAGGATACAGGATATATTGTAGGGATAGAGCGATTTGGAAAGGGGGGGAGTAGCACTATATTTGAGGGAAGGACTAAGGTGTATATGGGAAGAAGGGGCAGAGGAGGAGGGTAGTACAGAGTCACTATGGATGCAAATCCAGAATTCCAAGAATAGGACTCTCAGGATAGGAGTGGTGTACAAGCCACCCTCTCAGACAGAGGAGTTAGACAGGGAACTAGCGGGACAGATCAGGAGGACCTGCGAGAAGGGTAGTGTGGTGATCGTGGCGGACTTTAGCATGCCAGGAGTGGATTGGAGTACCCAAACAACCAGGAAAAGAAGGGAGGAGGTACTGCTTTATGCCTTCCAGGACAGCTTCCTGATGCAAACAGTCAGTGAACCAACCAGGTTGGTGAATACCCTTGACCTCATGCTGGCAAATGGGGAGTTTGGGGGGGAACTGAGGATGGAAGAATCACTGGCGGGGAATGACCACCACTCAGTATGGTTTATGTTGGATATGGGTAAGGAAGGCGTGAAATCCAGCATGGAGGTGCTGGACTTCAGAAGGGCTGACTTCAGGAGGATGAGGAAGTGGTTAAAGGGTTCTTGACCAGAATTCAACCTAGTATGGGCACTAACCAGAGGTGGGAGTTCATAAAGCTGGGGATAGTGGAGGCACCCAGAACCTGCAGTGAGGCCCAGAGCAAGAAGTCTAGGGCAAAGAAACCTAGCTGGGTGAGCAAGGAGGTCATGGAAAAAGTAAGAAGGAAAAGAGCTGCCTTTAAGAGGTACAAACAAAAGAGGGAAGGGGGAGGACAGGGAGTAGTACCTGAAGGAATTGAAGGAGGTGACAAGGGCAGTAAGGGCAGCCAAGGCATCTGTGGAGCTCAGTCTGGCGCAGGGCATTAAGAAGGGGGAGAAGGACTTCTTCAGGTACATCAGGGAGAAAAGGAGCTGTAAGGACCATATACAGTATAACCTTGATTATCCGAACCAAACAGGAGACAAGAGATTTGTTCAGATAAGCAATTGGTTTGGATAAGCAAGTTTCTATTAGTTTTGCTGTTTAAAATAAAGTTTTGCACTTTGCGGTCACATAGAGAAAAAACGAGAGATGTTAAGCAAAAATTGGTTTTATTTTGTAATATTTTGTTTTTATTAAATTAGCATAAATGAAAAAAGGTAAAAAAGTATCAAAATCTGTTTTAAAATATTCAGTGATTGCTTTCTGTTTTGCTGCTTCATTTCTTTTTTTTAAAGCCTTCTGTTTCAGCTGGCGTAAGAGAAGTGTGTGCAGGTAGTTGCACTCTTGTTGGGTCTCGAGCCAAAGGATGCAAGTTTCAAATGCTGAAACAGACTCAGTTGCAGTGGGAATAGCATTCACATTGCCATCCTCAGGATCATCATCCTCTATCGGCCCCTGTTTTGACTGCTCCTTTGATGCTATTGCGATTATGTCTGCATCAGTTAGTTCCCCGTAGCCCTCGTCATCCACGTTCGCTTCAATCCACTGTGTGATGTTTTCCTCGGGAATCTGTAACTGGTCTGCCAGCTGAATTACCCCATTCATAGCTTCATTCTGCTGTGAAATTTCAATTAGCTCCACTGTGGGTGAAAGCACTTGCGATCGGCTCCAGCATTTCTGGATGGTGTCCACTCATACCTCAGCCCATGATTCTGAAAGGAGGTAGCAAGCATCCTCTATAGTTACTGTTTTAATGACATCAGCAAAGTGGCAAACTGTCATTTTCCTCACACGGAAAATTGCTTAGCAATTTCCCTTTATAGAGTCATTTTAGCGTCGCCAGGATTCCTTGGTCGAGGGGTTGAAGTTTGGCAGTAGTGTTTGGGGGTAAAAAAATGCACTGGATGCTAAGGTCGTCTGTGGTCAGCGTTTCTGTGTCTGGATGGGCTCCTGCATTATGCATGTAGAAAGGTGGGGGACACAATACATGTTTGGTTAATCCGTAGATTCGGTTAAAGGGGGGTTGGACAATCAAGGTTATACTGTAGTAAGGATTAGGAAGGAGGGTGGGGGGGTGGAAGCAGGGGGTGATAAGGCAGAAGTGCTGAATGATTACTTCTGCTCAGTATTTACTAAGGAGAAGGGGGTGATACCCATAGGGGAAGGGGGGGCAGAAAAAGAGGGGGAGGGGTGACAGATGGGGAAATCATGGAGAGCAGGGTTTTGGAGGGTTTGAGGGCACTGAGGGTGGACAAGGCACCAGGCTCAGATGGCATTCATCCTAGGATACTGAAGGAGCTGGCAGAGGTCCTGGTGGGACCTTTGGCAGAACTATTCAGTGCCTCACTACACTCAGGGTGTGTACTTCAGGACTGGAATATGGCTGATGCTGTGCCCCTCCACAAGAGTGGCCCCAAGGATGAACCAGAGATCTACAGACTGGTGAGCCTCACATCCATTGTGGGTAAGCTGATGGAGACTATCCTGAAAGAGAGGCTGGTGACCCTCCTGGAGGCCAAAGGGCTACAGGACAGCAGACAGCATGGCTTCATAAGTGGCAGATCCTGCCAAACCAACCTGGTGGAGTTCTATGACTGGGTAACTAGGCAATTGGACAGGGGCCATGCAGTGGATGTCCTGTACCTGGACTTCAGTAAGACATTTGACTCGGTGCCACATGGGAGGCTGGGAAGTAAGTTAGAAGGCACAGGGGTGGGTGCAAAGCTGGTAAGATTAGGTAGGGACCTGGCTTTAGGGAAGGCAACAGAGGGTGGTGGTGGTGGGTGGGGAGCTCTCAGCCCCAAGGATAGTGATGAGCGGTGTTCTGCAGGGCTCAGTGCTGGGACCAGTGTTATTTGGGATATTCATTACAGACATATCATTGGGCATCAAGAGCAAAACCAGCCTGTTTGCTGACAACAACAAGATGGGAGCAGTGGTGGATGACCTAGGGGGATGGCAGGGGTTGCAGGATGATCTGACAAAGCTGGAAACCTGGTGAGACACCTGGCAACTGGGGTTCAATGCCAAAATGTGCAAGGTGCTGCATTTTGTGGTGAAAAACGCAAGGAGGAGTTACCAGCTGGGGGGAGTGCAGCTAGCTGAGACAGAGGAGGAGGAGGAGAAGGATCTGGGGGTGCTCATTACGGGATCAATGAACAACTCAGCACAATGTAAGAAGGCAGCTGCAAAGGCCAACAAAATGCTGGGTTGCACTGCACGGGGTATATCCTCGAGCAAGGGGAAGGTGATTATGCCACTGTATAGGTAATTAGTTAGACCGCACCTGGAGTAGTGGCACCCATATCTGAAGAGGGACATTAAGTTACTGGAAGGGGTGCAGCGTAGGGTGACAAAGATGATTAAGAGGATGGGGGACTTACCATACGAGAGGAGGCTGATGGAGCTGAACATGTACTCGCTGGAGGAGAGGAGGGACGGGGGGACATGATTGAAACCTACAAGTACATGAAAGGAATAAAGAAGACAGATACAGAGGGACTGTTCAAAGTAAGGGAGGGGAGTGACACCCAGGGCCATGATATGAGACTGGAGAGAGGAAGGTTCGGGAGGGAGATGAAGAGACACTTTTTTTTTTTACAGAGAGGATGGTAGCTGGGTGGAATGTGTTACCAGCGGAAGTGATATTGCGTAGAACAGTGGACTGCTTCAAAAGAGGCTGGGACAGGGCAAGGGGAGGGTCAAGGGAGGGGAAGGGAAGGGTCTGAGGGAGGGGCAGCTGCAGAATAAGGGGTGGTAGCTGCACATTCGAGCAGACTTAATAGACCACTAGGCCTTTATCTGCTGGCAAATTTGGTATGTTCGTATGTTTGATTCTGGTATAATTGTAGGCAGAAAATCACTGGTCTTGGCCTGGTTGAAGATTTGTTTGGTGGTAGGCCAAGCAGGATGTGGTGGGCCAGTCAGTCTCGCCCAGAGAGTCCCAGAAGTAGTTTAGTATCTGGAGGAGCATTCTTTGCAAAACATCAATTATGTCCTGCCCTTCAGCTTTCTCAGACAATCCAAATAACCAGACATTGTTTCTCTTATTTCTTGTCTCTTGGTCATGTATCTTGTCCGACAAGGCCTATGTTTCCTTTTCTGCAGCCATCAGTCTCCTTTCTGCCAGAGCCGCCCAGTCTTCAAGTCTCCCGACTCGCCCTTCCACCTCTTCAGCTCATCCCATCAGGCCTTTCACTGATGTTTTCACTGTTGCTACAGAATCCCCTGGCCTAGTCGCCTACGTTTGCCAGGGATGAAGCTCATAAAGTTCACACTCTCAAACAGCTTGTGGCTGATGAGGCTTTTCTCAGTTTCATAGCGAAGCTCTGCCATCATAAGTGCTGCTAGTCTCATTGCAACTAAATGTATTAGTTTAGTTGTTAATCAGCACTTTCAAACTTAAGTAGTCAAAGGATTAACTCAGTTTCTACTGACTTGATCAGAGTTCTTTGAGCCATGCTGCTTTCAGCTTGGTGTCATAACGTGACCTCCCCCCCCACCCCATGATGCAGTTTAAGGATTTAAGCAGCTTTATAGCATGGGTTCTGAAAATACTGTCTTCTGATTCATCCAAACAGGTCCCCTGACCATTGATTAATCCCTGATATACCCACAGTTGCATGTTTACAGGGCTTTATTTTACTATTTCTTTAGGTAAACCTCTAACATAACATTGCCTAGGTTATAGGAAGAATAACCCATTCCAGGGTGTGGGTTTACTGAGCATTAATCCACGCTTGGGTGATTGAAGTCACTCGGCTTTGCCCTGTGACTCCAACCTCCCCCCCAGGCGTGGATTAATGCTCATTAAACCCATACCCTGTCATGGGTTAATCCCTCCTTACTTGTTTGAAACAAACCCCAAAACGCTACCAGGTATTTGTACTCTTAGCTGGATGGCCTGGTACATTAAAAGGTTTGCCAGATTTCCTAACAGTGGTGCTGATGCTGCAGGGACAGATTACGGTTTTCCCAGATCAGTGGGATCTGCAGTGTGCAGGGTGTAGTGACGCACAAGCAGCAGTTTCCTCCTTTTGCTGGTTCTGTTCTTTCTTGGTCTCGGGTCTCTCGTCGGCTTCTAAAACTCCCTCTGCAGGGTTAGTTAGGCCTATCCTCCTTTCTGTATGACAGCATACAGATCACTCCTGGAAATCACAGGGACTTCTTCAGCCTGGGATGCATATGTCAGACCAGCACCCCACGTCCTGGAATTCAGTCCCTAGTGTGCTGCTAAAGGAAAACTGCTTGTTGTGGCAGAAATGTGGCCCGTCTCTCCCCCTCTCTCTGTCTCTCTCTCTCTTTCTTTCTCTCCCTCTCTCACTCAGCACTGCAATCTCACTCACTCATTCAGCACTACAGTTTCTCTGTGTCTCTCTCTCTCACACTCAGCACTGCAGTCTCTCTCTCAGTACTGTAATCTCTCTCTCTCACTCAGCACTGCAATATCTCTCACTCAGCACTGCAATCTCTCTCTCTCTCTCTCTCTCTCTGTGCCCTGCAATCTCTCTCTCTCTCCCTCTCTCCCCCCCTCTCAGCTCTGCAATCTCTCTCTTTCTTTCTCTATCACTCAGCACTGCAATATCTCACTCACTCACTCGCTCACTCAGCACTGCAATCTCTCTCTCTGTCTCTCTCTCTCTCGCTCTGAGCAACACTGCTCGGACTGACTCAGCTCTGGAACAGCCCCTGCTCTGTACTGGAGAAATTTACCTCTCAGTTGGTTTACTGAGCTGTCAGTCATCCACAGTAAGGCTGGCAGTCCTTTAAAGAGACTTATCAGCCTTGGTCCCTGCACCTGACATATAGGTGCTGTGTCTCATTGAGCTGCTTCTAATGTACATCTTGCTTGAAATAATAGGGTTAGTAAAAAATTACAGCGCTCATAAAATTAGAAATACTGGATCCCAAGGACTTCCCGGTTTCTGGTGCCACCCATGCTCTGCAAATTTATGACACGATGCTAGGGAGAGTGCTGGGATGCACTCCATTATACTCTATGGGCGGCACCTTTTAGATCGTTTTACACAGATGTAAATGGAAAGTCGGAAGCCACCTTTATTTTTACGAGCAGACCCGATAGACTGAGAGATCTCCTTCTGCTGGCCATTTTCTTATATTCTTATATTCTTTTATATATTATAATGGCCATTTGGTGATAAAACATGGGCACTGGTCGACTAACAAGGGCCTTGTTAGACAACCAGTGCCCATGTTTTATCACCTAATGGCCATTATAATATAAAACAAGCATTTGTCAGTGCTGAATGTTGTATTGCTGGCATTGGCACTGGTAGTGCAGGAGTTAGAGAGATGCATAATAGGAATGGCAGTGAAGTACTGAACTAATGCCAACCCCACCCCCACCCTGCAGAGAGTAACAGGCATTGGGGGTGTGCCTTTGCCGATCCCACCCCCACCCTGCAGAGAGTGACAGGCATTGGGAGTGCGCCTTTGGATCATCAGGCATAATGCTCATGCCATTTCATCTCACACTACCCTGCAGACACTGACAGGTGTGCTTTGGGGTCTTTGGGCCTTACACTCATCCCATTTAATAAGGAAATATGCTGAAATGGGTGCGGTATAGGAGAATGGGGTGAACACTGGGGCCAGAGACCAGGTGTTGCGGTGTGCTTTGGGGTCTTCAGCCCTTACACTCATCCCATTCCATAAGGAAATATGCTGAAATGGGTGTGGTATAGGAGAATGGGGTGAACGTTGGGGCCACAAGGCATACCTTCATGCCTGTCAGTGGCTGCAGGGTGGGGGTGGAATGGCGTGTGTATTATGGGCAATGATCTCGAGTCACACCCCCAATGTCTGTCAGTCTGTACAGAGTAGGGTATTATGGTTGGAAACCCTAATGTCCTGGGTGTTTGTTGGTATTTTCACTCCAGATTTGCACAATGGGATTTTTGTGACCCCACGTCATGAACAGTGGCACTTTCATTTGGTTAATCAGGAAAGGTGGTTTTACACAGCGACTGCACCATTTGGTGCCACAGGTGTGAAAACACATTTCTGGCAGGATGTAAAAAATTACAGCTGTACTGTTCATGAGGTGGTGTGAAAAAATGGCAATGTTGAAAATCTGGAGTGAAAATATGAAAAAGTGGCAAAGTTACGCACGTGTGTAGAAACTGTGCAATGCACGCCTGTAACGCAATCATTTTTGGTTTTTTTTCCACCAGATTTTCAATATGGATATTTTTGAACCTCTCCTCATGAACAGTGGCACTGTGATTTTCTTACTGTGTCCCGATCAGTGATTTCTCACAGCGACCATGCTATTTTGTGCCGGAAGTGCGAAAACACATTTTGGCCAGGATGTGAAAAATGACAGCTGTACTGTTCATAAGGAGGTGTGGAAAAATGCCAATGTTGAAAATCTGGAGTGAAAATATTATAAATTTGCGAAGTTACGAATGTGTGTGGAAACTGCGCAACACATGCTTGTAACACAGTGTCAGTTAGCAGTCTCAGTGGCTCAGTAGGTAGCACACTTGCCTCTGAGGCCGGGAGATCAGAGGGCTATGGGTTCAGTTCCCACATCTGGCACTTGGGTTAATATCCCAGTACTGACACTGTAATGCAGCATGAGAGGGGTGCTGCATTTCTGAGGTGCCGTCTTCCGGATGAGATGTTAAACCGAGGTCCCATCTGCCTGGATTGGTGGTAGTTCAGGTGGATGTTAAAGATCCCATGGCACTTATCGAAAAGAGTAGGGGAACTTCCCCGGTGTCCTGGCCAAATTTCCCTCATTCACTATAAATACCACCAACAGCCTAATCTGGTTCAAGGTCAGTTGGCATTCATCTGTATCCCCCTCCCCCGGGTCGTGCCTGAAAATAGGCAGGATTTGTCTACTGCACTTACCCGGTCAACAAAAGCTAAATAAACACAGTAATTTTTTGGAATTTTTTCACCAAATTTGCAACACAGGCTTTTTGGGAGCCCATCTCATGAACAGTGACACTGTTGTTTCATTAATCAGTCCCAAAAGGTGATTCCACGCAGTGACTCTGAAATTACCTTTCAGGACCAAATAACAAGATGGCAGTGACTGTATTTCATGAGGTGGGGTCCCAAGAACCCCATGTTGAAAATTTGGTGCTAAAATTCCCCAAAATGGATGAGATATGCACCAAATTGGAAAAAAAAAAACATTTATGCCATTATACAGCTTACCAGAATTTCTTCAGTTCGCGGTAGGCTTTGAAGAGTGCAGACATGTTCCCGGTCCACCAAAGATCATCGCGCTGGCCTCCGGAGGTAAGTATGGGGGGAGATGGGGTGCACAGAGGGTGGGTGTAGGTTGGGGGAGGGGGCAAGAGAGTCAACGAGGGACCATTTTCTTTTTTTAAAGGGTTTAAAAAAAAAGAGAGAGACATGGGACTTTTGGCATGCTGGGGTGGACTCCCAGAATGCCATCTGGATGTTTGTTGGGGGAGGCAGTGGAGCCAATGGGGATTGGGCACCCTGTTGGCCATACAGTGTGCTGGGGGGGTGCATGAGCCAAGGGGGACTGGGTACCCCCTCAGCACACAACACATTGGGGGGGCACATCATGCCGACAGGGACTGGGCTACCCCATTGGCAAATGAACTGGGGAGGGGCATGCTGATAGGGGATTGGGAACCCCCATCGGCTTTCATGGGGACAAAGAGGCAGCTGACGCTGGCAGTATGCAAATTGCTGATGACAGCCATTGCTTGCTGATGCTGGGAATATGTAAATGGGTACATGTTACCACCTCTGATTGCAGTGGTGGTTTCCTTTGAACTGCACGCCACTGCATCTGAAGTGCTGTCATAGACAGCTCAGCCATTCATTGGTGCAGTGTGGTCCCACCTGCATTGGCAGAGCGAGCGGCACACCTCTAAAAGTCGGATAGTTGTACTATGCTGCTTGCGTGTGCATGCAAGCCAACATAAAAATTATCTAAAAGGTGCTGCCCATAAGAGTATAATGGAGCGCATCCCCGCACTCTTCCTAACATCATGTCATAAATTTGCATAGTGCGGAGCAAAGCATAGGTGGCACCAGAAATCGGGAAGTCCTTGGGACATGGTATTTCTAATTTTATGAGCGCTGTAATTTGTTTACTAGCATGATTATTTTATGCAAGATGTACATTAGAAGCAGCCCCATGAGGTACAGCACCTATATAGCAGGTGCAGGGTCTGTTTCATTTAACTTGGTAGGTCTCTTTAATTGACAGGTGATTGGCTGAATGAGGGGGTGCCTAAATTAATAAGGTCCTTTGTGGCTCCTTCAGCAGGCTTCAGAGCCTGATTGGCTGTCATGTCACCCTCTAACTTCGTTGGCATGACATATTGGGTCAGAGGTGACTGAGATGACTGCCAAAATAGTAATCCATATGCAGTCTTTCCCAAAACATCTTCATTTATTGTGCTGCTACCACAATTCAGCATTACTCTGGGCCCCAGACAAGTCCTGCACAGCTGTGCTCAAGTGTCTGGTTAGGTTGGGACAACAATCAAAGAATTCCCAATTTAGTCAGGAGGCAGGAGTGCTGCTGCATGCACTCAGTCAGTGGTAAAGCCTTTGATATGGGAATGCAGGGGGCCCGTAAGCCTCACATTTATTTATTTATTAAAATGTTTCACCAGGAAGGCACACTGAACTACAAGTTGCTCATCTTCCGGTGCGACCTGGCGGGGGCGGGGGGAGGTACATTTATATGAAGAATTAGACATACAGTTTAACATTTAAAATATACACAAAATTAAACATTCAGTTACATTTGTAACAAGACATAGCGTTAAAAAATATAATAAAATAATCATACCTTCGCATTTGTAATATAATATACAATTAAATATATCATACTTGTGAAATATGCATTTAATTACAAGTGTCATATCTGAGGAACATAATACAGAGTGGTGAAGGGAGAGGAGAGTGTGCTGAGATGGAGGCTGGGGTAGTGGAAGGTCAGTAGGTGATGTGAGTCATGGAGAGGAGCCGAGGCATAGGAGGACAAGTTAGGAAGATTAAAGCAGGAGCAGTTGGATGAGAGGAAGTTGTGTAAGGCAGAGACAAGGGAGTGGGAAGAGGAGGATGAGTGCTGTATTTACGGGGGAGAGAGTTCCAGATTTTCGGGAAATGGTGGGTAAAACCTGACTGACCGATGATTGTGGTATGACGGGGGACCAAAAAAGTGTGAGTATCAGAGGATCTGAGGGAGTGGAAGGGGGTAGGTGGGGAAGAGAGTGAGCATGAGAGGTGGGAGGGAAGTTCCCCTAACCAAAATTTAGAAGTGAGTTTGGCACAATGAGTGAGGCGCCTATTGGCAAGCGGGGGAAGGGAAATGGTGTGGTAGAGGGCACAGTGATGAGTGCATGATGGAGCATCAAGAGCAAATCGACAGAAGGAGTTAGTGTCCAGTCTGGTTAGGGAGGATTAGGGAGCGGCACCATAGACTACATCTCAGTAGTCAAAAATGGGGAGGATCATCTTCTGGACTAGTTCACACCGTGCTGAAGGAGGGATGCAACTATGATTCCTGAATAAGGCACCAAGCTTGGGGCGCAATTTTTTCAGGATGGCATCAGTGTGGCCAGATAAGTTAAGGTGTTGGTCTAACCAAACCCCAAGGTATCTGAATGAGGAGGTATCCTCTAATATTGTCCTATCAAGACACCAGGAGGAAGGATTGCTGTGTGACTGGACTGCTCTACTGGGACTAAAGGAGTAGAACTCTTGTACTTGGACCTTTAATTTAGGGTAAAAACCTAACAAGCAAAACAAAAAAAAATTAGTGTTTTGTCTGGGTTAACTAAATTGAATGGTTATCGGAACAGTTATCTAAGTGTAAATCTCAGGTGATTGAAAGGGCTTGATAGCTGTGCAGTTTAAATTACTTGTAGAAAGATCTAGTAAGTAGGGGGAGTGGCTTAGCTAGAAGGAAGCTAAATTTAAAGACTGCCTTAGAAAGATTCTGTTAGTAGCTTGGCAGAAGACACCAGGAGGAAGGAGTGCTGTGTGACTGGACTTCTCTGCTTGGACTATATTGCCCGCCTTCCTTCCCACCCAGAGCTAGTTCTACTTTTATAGGCACAGGATTTGACTGACAACAGGAACTTCCTGTTTGGGAGCAGGAAGTGAGTGATCACAGAGCCACCAAAGATCCACCATACTAGAAGGGCAAGAGTAGCTCTCCAGCCCCCTGCTGGAGGTCTGCCTCTGAGCAAGTAAGGGGTCTACTAAGAAATATAGGATTTTCTTGTCTCAGAACAGGACAATCGGGAGCTTAAAGGGCACAGAGGCAGACAGTAAGTAGAGAGAGAGAGAAGAGAAAAAAAAACAGAGGAAAGAGTAAGGATTCCAAACAACAGTTAAAGGGCCAGAAATAAGACATGATGGGAGTGGTGCAGTGCAGTGGCTGTGGAGCAGAAGTCTTCCGGGAGACGTTCTGGAGGATGCGGTGTTGTCCCATCTGCAGGCACCTCTCTGGGCTGAGGGAGGAGGTTGCTCATCTCCAGGTTGAGTTGGCCAGGATTTGTGGGACCTCCTCTTCCATCCAGGGACCACCACTGCCACTGCTGTTGCCTCAGAGGTTGCCAAGAAAGAGGAGTGGTTGAACCACAGTGGGCTCAGGGAGGGTGAGGGTGGTGGAACAGAGGTACATCCCTCCAGTTGTACCTCTCCACAATTCCTATGCCATTCTGGCAAACTGTGGTTCCTCTATGGAGGCACGTGCAGTGGAGACCAAGGAGGATACTGGGAACCTCCACAAAGGAGACCCACAGAAGGGTGGCATGGGACCCCACAGGGGAAGGAAACAACTCCTGGTGGGGGACTCCATTGTTAGGAAGGTAGAACTGGGGGAGGAAGGGGAGAGAGAGGTAAGGTGCCTGCCTGGTGCCATGGCTTGGAGGAACAGGGCGCGAATCCTCAGGATTGCCGAAGCAGCTGCACTGGGGAGGGAGCTGGATGTCAGTATCCATCTAGGGACAAATGACCTGGCTAAGAAAGGGATTAGAGCAGTGCAGGAAGAGTTTGTGGAATTGGGAAGGGGCCTTAGACAAGTAGCATGCACGGTAACCTTCTTGGAGGTGCTGCCCATCTATGGCGTAGAAGAGGCTAGGGTGTGCCGCACCATGGGATTCAATCAGTGGTTGAAAAACTGTGCAGAGCTCAGGGATTTGGCTTCACTGGAGACTGGGGTCCGACCTGGAGTGATGCAGGCCTATACTGGCAGATGGGCTGCATCTGTCCAGAAGGGGAACCAGGATCCTAGGTGATAGGTTTAAATGCTTCATTGGCAAGCATTTAAACTAGCCAAGGGGGGAGGCACTGGAAAGGAGCAGGGAAATCCTAGCCCCCCCCCAAAAAAAAATCATGGTAGTAAGTGCAGTAAACACCAACATAGAGGTGGCGATAGGGAGAAGGGCAGAGGTAAATGGGGAAAGTGACAAAGGCAAGAAGGACAGGGATGGGGCAAAAAGGAGTAAGGCCATCAGTAAATGGAGGGTAATGAGTACCTATGCCCGTAGTCTGGGCAGCAAGCTCCCTGAGCTGGTGGCCTTGACAGAAGAGGGATGCCTGGATAGCGTAGCAGTCACAGAAACATGGTACACAGAGAACCATGACTGGGATGTTAACATACCAGGGTACATAACCTACAGGAGAGACAGGCAGGGGAGAAGAGGGGGAGGAGTAGCTCTGTATGTAAAGGAAGGGATAAAAGCAACTGAACAAAAGAGTAAACAGGGAGGAGAGGAGGCACTGTGGGTCACCTTGGAGACTGGAAAGGGCACCGCAATCCGCACAGGGGTTGTGTACAGACCCCCATGTCAGGGGGAGGGAATGGTCAAGGATATGATAGAAGGCATTCTTAGGATGGCAGAGAAAGGGGAGATACTGTTGATGGGAGAACTGAATTTGCCAGATGTTAACTGGAGCACAATTGCTGCAGCCACATCCAAGAGCAGGGCCATTCTCGATGCCCTACAGGTGGCAGGCCTCAGACAGCTATTTTCGTAACCTAGTCGTGAGGGAGCAATCTTAGACCTTGTACTTTCAAATGGGGTCAGTGAGAGGATCTCAGATCTAGAAGTGGGTTGCCACCCGGGAACAAGTGACCATCAAACAGTGTGGTTCATGTTAAACTCAGCTACAGAGTCAAGCCATACAAAAGTGAGGGTACTGGACTTCAGGAGGGCTGACTTTGGCAAGATGGGAGAGTACCTCAGAAAAGCACTAGCAAACAGGTTAGAAGGAGTGGTGGAGCAACAATGGGGAGCCATCAAAACTGCCATGACAGAGGCAACAAGCCTTTGTGTGAAGCAAATAAACAAATCAAAACAAAAGAAAAAGCCACTATGGTTCTCAAAAGAGGTGGCTGGGAAAGTCAGGGAGAAAAAGATAGCATTCGGGAAGTATAAGGAAACACAGAAGGAGCAGGACAGAGAGCTGTACCTGTTAAGGCAGAAGGAAGCAGGAAGGGAAGTCAGAATAGCAAAGGCCCAAACTGAGGGAAAGACAGCCAACTCGGTTAAGAAGGGGGATAAAACCTTTTATAGGTACATCAGAGAGTGTAGAAAGACAAAGGGGGGGATAGTGAGGCTGAATAGAATGAATGGTGGGTGGGCAGAGGGGGACAGTGAAAAAGCAGAGATACTGAATGAATATGTCTGCTCAGTATTCACAAAAGAGGAGGGGGAAATGCCTAATCCAGTTAACAGAAGCACTCTTGACAGGGTGTTGATCCCAGTTCTTTCACAGAATTAAGTGTTCTGCTAGAACTCCTAAAACTGAAAGTGGACAAAGCAATGGGGCCTGATGGAATTCACCCCAGAATTCTAAAGGAATTAAGGGGGGAACTAGTGAAACCACTGACTACTCTTTTTAATAAATCATGGGAGGATGGTGTGGTACCCAAGGACTGGAGGAAGGCATATGTGATTCCCCTTCACAAAAGTGGGACCAAGACAGAGGCGGGAAACTACAGACCTGTCAGTTTGACCTCTGTGGTAGGGAAAATGATGGAGTCACTCTGAAGGAAAGAAAGTTGAGTACCCAGAGGCCAGTGGGCAGCAGGACCCAATGCAGCATGGGTTCATAGCGGGAAGGTCATGTCAGATGAATCTAATAGATTTCTTGACTGGGTGACCAAAGTAGTAGACCAGGGAGGGGCTGTGGACATGGCCTACCTAGACTTTAGCAAGGCATTTGACCCAGTCCCACACAAAAGATTAATAGTCAAATTAACCAGCCTGGGAGTGGGTCCCAGGGTGGTAGACTGGGTAAAACATTGGCTGGACAACAGGACACAGGAGGTAATTGTAAATAGAGTCCACTCTGAAGAAACGGGTTACTAGTGGGGTACTGCAGCGTTCAGTACTGGGTCCAGTCCTTTTTAATGTCTTTATGTAACCCCCCTGCAAATGGGGGTTCCCAAAAGACTTCCAGGAGCTTGCTTTAATGCTCCAAGCCTGAATGGTGTTTGGCATTTAAGCCATTTATCAGTGAGTGTTTTTAGAACCTCTGGTACTGTCTCTTTAAGAGCTGTCTGCTTGCAGACATAATTAGTTTGTATGGGGACTGTGTGTTTCTTTGATTGAGTACCACTCAGCTGCTGCCAATTCACTTCATTTTGCAGTCACTAGGAGTGCAAAGGAACCTATCTGAAAGATGTAACTGTTTGCCAGAAATTATTTAGAGTAATAATGAAATTACAGTTTGTCTAACCTGCTTTCTTTGCAGTCAGAACTGTGTCTGCTAGTTCCCATTCTAGTTTTGAACTGCTGAACTGGACCAATCAGTGTGGGTAGCTAGCTCTAAAATGGTGCCTTGGACAAATCAGAACTTGGACTCATAATCTGAGCCAGCCACAAGAGGATTGTATGGGCAGTGACTCTGGGAGATGTAGTTTAGACTTCAGTGCCTTTGGACCAACAGCAGCAGTCTATTGTGAGTGACAGCCAATCCAGTCAAGAACTGGGAGGAACTCAAAGGAAGTGCCCGGTTTTGTCGGTTGGAGTTTGAGTTGGGCTTTGGCAGTGAAGAAGGAAGGAGCCCTGTGCTTTTCAGTGTGCAGTTTTAGTCAACAAATGTGTAAGGCCCAGAGTTCAGTCTGCAGCTTGTGTAACAGCTTGTTAGGACTGAACTGTCCTGTGAAAAGAATCAAAGATCTCTGAAGAGTAGAAACCAGGCTCACCCTGTAGAAGACTGGAGGAATTGCTGAAAATTGCACCGGTCTGTCAGGAACTGAATCTGCTGTGTGTTCTCGGGTGTGTGCAGTAATTGCGATCGGGATACAGATGCAGCCTGCCTGGTATAGTGCTTTCTTTTATATGGATGTGTGAAGAGGTTTGTGTACCTCAAGTGAGCCCTGCTGACATTGAAGGACCCTATCTTATTTGGAGGTCGTGAGTACTAATTCAGGGTCGCTTCCTGTTGAATTGCCACATTAAATCCAAATGGAATTACTGTACTGCTGACTGTTTAATTCTCCTTTTCTCTGTGTGAAAGGGCCCTACCAGCTGCCACGGTTTGGACTAGCTACTAGGGCTTGGGTACCCAGGGACAGTAACTGATAGAGGATAGGCCTGTGCACAGAGCCATAGGTAGATTATTAGAGTGATAAGCTAATTAACCTGATTTCCCTGTCCTTGTTATATCCCCAAATAAATCAGAGCTGCTTGTTTCAGCAAAGTTATACTGCCTGAGGTATTTGTCTATGTTAAAGTACTGTACTGTGATTGTTGCACTGTATCTCATTTCACAGGAGGTCCCAGTGCCGGAACCAGACCTGGGGTAAGTGTATACTGTGAAGGTAATTCTGATATATTGTGTGGGCCACTAGTGGGAAGAAAGGGGGTTGCAGTGTCCCAGAGGGCTGTGACCAAGTTAGTTTAACTATTGCAAACCCTGACCTCTGGGTGGAGGCACCCGCCATTGGATCCAGGCCCCTCAACCTGTTAGTGGCAAATCAGGCAGGGGTAGTAGCCCCTGGGATAGCGCCATCTAGGGGTTACATTTATAAGTGACATTGCAGAGGGACTGGAAGGAAAAGTATGCCTCTTTGCAGATGACACAAAGATCTGCAACACGATTGATACACAAGGAGGCGTGGAAAGGATGAGAAGGGACTTGGCAAGGTTGGAGGAATGGTCTGAAGTATGGCAGCTAGGATTCAATGCAAAGAAGTGCAAAAATAATGCACCTGGGAAACAAGAACCCAGGGGAAGATTACACAATGGGGGGTAGGTAGTAACAACAACAAAAAAGGAAAGGGACCTGGGGGTAATCATATCAGATGACCTTAAGGTTAGCAAGCAATGTGAGAAGGCAGTAGAGATGGCGGGGAGTATACTGGGATGCATAGGGAGAGGCATCACCAGCAGAAAACAGGAAGTTGTTATCCCTCTGTACAGACAGTTGGTGAGACCCCATCTGGAGTACTGTGTCCAGTTCTGGAGACCCCATCTCCGCAAGGACATAGACAGGATAGAGGCAGTCCAGAGGAGAGCAACTAAAATGGTGCAGGGTCTGCAAGAGAAGCCATACGAGGAAAGACTAAAGGAGCTTAATATGTATACCCTTGAGGAAAGAAGGGAGAGGGGGACATGATAGAAACTTTTAAGTACCTCAGTGGAATCAACAAAGTCCAAGAGGGTAGCATCTTTCAGAAAAAGAGACATGCAAGAACAAGGGGACACAATTTAAAGATGGGGGGGGGGTGGTTCCAGGGCAATGTGAGGAAGTATTATTTCACAGAGAGGGTAGTGGATGCATGGAATAGCCTTCCTGAGGAGGTTGTGGGGTCTGAAACTGGGAGAATTCAAGAATGCATGGGACAGACGTAAGGCAATTCTTGTGGGGGGTAGGAAGAAATAGGCTGTTGGTTAACTAGGATCTGCGGCCTATCCTGTAGGTAGGGAAATGGGCAGACTAGGTGGGCCAAGCGGTCCTTATCTGCCATCAAAGTCTATGTTTCTATGTATGGAAAGACGGTAAAGGGTGGAGCCTAGAGAGTCTCTGCCTAGTGCCAAAGGTCATGGAGACGGTCTTTTTGGTATTTAGGAATAGTTGATGTGAGACAACCCAAAACTGAAGTTGGTGGAAGTCAAGCTGAAGGGTGGCTGTGGAGTGGTTCTTCCAAAAACCAGATTGGAATGGGGTAAAAAAGGAAGAGTCATTGAGGAAGGAAGTTAGCTGACAGAGGACCAGGCGTTCTTGGAGTTTAGCAAGGGCAGGGAGTAGGAAGATAAGGCGAAAATGTGCAGAGGAGGAGGGATCACCACCTTTGGGAGAGGGAGGACCACTGCTTGTTTCCAGGATGAAGGGACAGATGAGGATGAAAAGGAAAGATTTAAGATCAAGGAGAGGGAAGGGGAGGGATTACATTTGCACAACTTTTAGGACGATAAATTGTGTAATGTATGGTGTCCAATCTCCTAGGTTAGCATTCCAGTCCGCAGTTGTGAGTTAAAGTTGAGACCTCTATGGGAACGCGGGGAGTTAGGTGAAGGCGAGTTTGTCAGTAGTTCAGTAGAATCAACATTGGAAGCAATTCACATTTCCTTCTCTGATAACTGAACAAAGTATCTAACACAACTCAAGCAGTGTGTCTCTGTATTCAAAAGCTACAATATTATAAATATTACTGATATTGTGACCTTGAAAGTGTTGAAATTAACAGTGTAACAGAACATTATCTCCACGCTCTTGTAATCTGTATACAAAGCAATTTATTTGATACAGAGTGTTTCATAAAGTAAATACTTTACTGTGTTATCAGACAGAAATGTCAGCTACCGGGAGCATTCCAAATGAAAGTAGTGGGTAATGTTTAACAGAATGCACTGTAATGGATCTCCGTGGAGAGGTGGACCCACTGCAGTACTCCACACCCCATGATCAGCAACCCTGCAATGGAAGGGACCCCTGGAGGCTTCTGGGTAAAGGAAGGTTCCTAGGTTCTGGTGCCCTTTTTCTGTCTTGTGCACTGTCAATTTCCTTAAGTGAAAGCCCCAGGCACCATTTGCAACAGATTGAGCAGGGCCTATAAAGCAGGACTGCGCTGGAGGTTGGCAGATCTGGTGGAGAACTTGTAGTGGAAAGGCCTTCTGTGCTGGGAGTGGGTGTAAGTGATGCCTCTCCAGGTCTAAGAAGTAGAGCGTGAACTGTGACGAGAACAGCAACTGCGTTCATGCCAGCACGTGCGACGCTGAACATCCAGTGCAGAGCAGGAGACAGGGCTGCTGATCTAGGTCCCATAGCAGACACTACAGAAAGGTGCAGGGCTGCCATTGACCTAAGTGTTTGGAAGCCAGAATGTGTGTGGGTTGGTTGGAGGCCTTAGCAATCCAGAGAGAGTGGAGGGAGGTCAGAGGAGCCAGTAGCCAGTGCCAAAAGTGGTCAGTTCAGCACGGAGTCAAGAGAGAGAACTTGATTGCATTGTAGACACCTTGAGAGAGAGCAGATGTCCAGCAGCCTGCTGCATCAGGAGGAGCCTTGTGGATCTGGGAACCATGAGTGCACTCCGGTGTGGCACTGTTTTATTTTTAATTTTTTATTTATGACAGTTTTGGAATTATAACCTTTGAGCCAAACTGACTCTTTTACAAAGGCTCCAAGTCAGTAGAAGAACAGACAAAACAGTACAATTTACATCATAAGTTGAGAGCATACAATATCCAAGTGACAAGGCTATTTTACAAACAAGATAAATGTGGAGTATAACCTCAAATACTTTTATAACAGAAATATCTCCAGTCTACAGGTCTAGTTACTAAGTGCAGGTTGCTTGTAGTTGGCAGCTAAAATCGGCTTTGGTAAGGAAAAGTGGACGAAGGAGGAGGTATGGAGAGTATTGGCATAGGTACAGAGGAGGCATATTGTATAAAGTTATTAGGGGATAGGAGAAGGGGATATGGTGATGAGGGAGGGCAAGTTGGTAAGTGCTGTATGCATGGGGGCAACCTAGGGGGAAGTGTGAGCCGAGGGGAGGGGGGAGGACTCTTGGGATGAGAGGGGTAAGAAGGTGGGAGGGGTAAGGGTTGGAAGTCTAGGGCAGGGGACAGAACTCCTATCATTGTGCACAGCAGTTGCACTCTTGGGATTCTACCAGGAGGCGATGGAGTTCTTTTTTGAATTGGCCGAGTTTCTTAAGGTGAAAAAGGGAGGAGGACAGGTCGTTCATCCAGAGAGGGCCTCGATAGAAGGACCTCTGGGCAAAGGAGGTTCATTTGTAAGGTACACGCAGTACCCCTCTAGCAGAGCTTCAGGTTGTTTTAGTGTTGGGGTTACACTGGAAAAGCTTCGAAGCTGATTCTGGGACCAGTCCTAGGAGGGCTTTTTTTTTCCCTATGATACATGTGTGGTACTGAGACATTAGAGGTAATGGGAGCCTGCCAGTTGCGGAGTAGAGACTGCAAGAGTGGGAATACTGATTAGCTCCTAGAGCAAGTTGGCAGGCTTTGTTGAGCAGGAGTTTAACCCTTTTGAGAGCAATTTCAGTGGCTCCACTACAGATAGTCAGTCCATAGTCAACGATGGACAGTATTGAGCTTTTGGTGACAAGGCTAAGGGCCTCAGTGGTCATAGCATTTCTGTGTCGGTAAAGGAGTCCGAGTCTGATGTTGGCTGTTTTCATGACATGGTCAATATGGGAGTTGAAAGAAAGGGTGTTGTCTAGGAATAATCCCAGGTATTTAAAGATAGTTTCTGTTTGATTACGTCGCTTTTGTTACTTAGTATGGTAAGTGGGCCACACTGCTTTTTTGAGCTTTCTAGGGTAAAGTACATTGCTTTAGTTTTTCTGTAGTTCAAAAGAAGTTTGTTGTGAGCAAACCATGACTCCAGTTTGATAAAGCTACTTTGAAAAGTAGCTGTTATTTCATGGAGGTGTGTTCCTGGAACGGAGATCACTGCATTGTCTGCATAAAGCAGGGCATGCGCTTGGCAGGGAATTGATAAAGAGGCTGAATAGTAAGGGCCCTAAAATTGATCCTTGTGGGATACCCAAAGTAACATACTGGGGTTCAGAATGGTTTACCAAAGATAGTCCAGGGCACACCTTGCCATGGAGTACATCACAAAACTTCGCACACCATCTGCATGTGATCTTCACTGTTTCAAGGGACATAACAGTAAAACACAGTGAACAGTAAAAGAAGGTGACAAGACTTTCTATAGATACATTAGTGAAAGGAGAAAGTCCAGAGGGGGTATTGCTAAGATCAAAGTGGATAAGGGGGCATGTGAGGAGGAGAACCATGTAAAAGCATCTGTCCTAAATAGATACTTCTGCTCAGTATTTACTGAGAAGGTAGGGCAGGGCCCACAGCTCAGCACCATGGACACAGGGGGGGAGGGAGGTGTGCACTAGTCCCTTCACAAAAGAAGGGGCCCTACAAGAGCTCAATAAGCTTAGGGTGGACAAGGCAATGGGACCTGATGGCATACATCCCAGGGTACTAAAGGAGCTAAGGGTGGAACTAGCAGAGCCATTATCAGAACTGTTTTTAGTGAGTCTCTGAGCACAGGAGAGATCCCAAAAGACTGGAGAAGGGCTCATGTGATCCCACTCCACAACAGTGGTAGCAGGGAGGAGGCAGGGAACTACAGACCAGTCAGTCTTACCTCAGTAGTGGGCAAGATTATGGAGGCACTTCTTAAGGAAAGGATAGTGCAACACCTGGAATCCATAGGAGCACAGGATCCCAGACAACATGGGTTTACAAAAGGAAGGTCCTGTCAAACTAATCACATAGACTGCTTTGACTGGGTAAACAGAGTGGTGGACCAAGAGGGAGTAGTTGATGTTGCCTACCTTGACTTCAGCAAAGCTTTCGATACTGTTCCACATAGATGATTGATTAATAAGCTGGGTAGGCTCAGGGTGGGTCAGAAGTTGGTCAACTGGGTGGCAAACTGGTTGGCAGGCAGAAAACAGGGAGTGGTGGTAAATGGTATACAGTCAGAAGAGATGCAAGTCACAAGTGGGGTACCTCAGGGATCAGTCCTGGGGCTAGTCCTCTTCAATATCTTCATCAGTGACATTGCAGATGGACTGGAGGGTAAGGTTTGTCTATTTGTAGATTACACCAAGATCTGCAATAGAGTAGATGATCCAGTTGAGGTGGGCAGAATGAGAAGAGATCTGGATAAACTGGCAAAATGGTCGGAAGAGTGGCAACTTTTTTTTTTTTTTTATTTAGTTGTTTAACCAGGTGAGACATACTAAGCTGAAAGTTTTTTTTTTTTTTTTTTTACAGGTGCAGCCTGGGAGCACAGGGAAGTTAAGTGACTTGCTCAGGGTCACACAGTATGCAAGTGGAAGCTGTGGGATTCAAACCCAGGTCTGGTCTGCTGGATGTCACCAGATTTGCAGCTCAGCGCCTTAAACCACTGCGCTATACTGCTATAATGCAAAGAAGTGCAAGATCATGCACATAGGGAAGAGAAACCCTGAAGCCACCTATAGGTTGGGAGGAGAGTTGCTGGCAGTCACAAGGGAAGAAAGAGACTTGGGCATCATCATCACCGATGATCTGAAATCATCCAAGCAGACCACTAAAGCAGTAGGTAAGGCTAGGGGGATGTTGAGGTGTATTAGTAGGGGTATCACAAGTCGTAAGAGGGAGGTAATAATCCCTCTTTACAAGACACTGGTTAGGCCCCATCTGGAGTATTGTATGCAGTACAGGAGGCCTCACCTTCACCAGGACATTAACCAAATTGAGGCAGAAGGGCAACCAAAATGGTGCAGGGACTGCATCAGAAAACGTATGAGGACAGATTAATGGAACTCAATATGTATACCCTAGAGCAAAGGAGAGAGAGAGGTGATACGATTGAAACATTCAAACACCTTAAGGGCATTAACAAGGTGAAAGAGTCTAACATGTTTCAATATAAGAAAAATAGCAGAACAAGAGGACACAGCATGAGATTAGAGGGAGACCGATTAAGGGGTAATGTGATGAAGTTCTTTTTAACAGATAGGGTGCTGGATGCATGGAATAACCTACCTCAGAAAGTCGTGGATATGAATACAGTGCAGGGCTTCAAACAGTCATGGGATAGGCATAGAGGAGCAATACAGATAAGTATGAATAGATAGGCCACTGACAGAGCAAAGGCCGATGGCACATTCATAAGGCAGAAAAAGAAATGGGCAGACTGGATGGGCCTTGCGGTGCTTATCTGCCATCAGCTTCTGTGTTTCTATAACCTGTTGCTTAATCATGTTTTTCCAACTGGATTACAGATACCCTGCTTTGATGGGTTTTCTGAAGCTGAAACAGTTGCATGGCATACGGGGTGTGGAAATTTACAAGTGTGTTTAAATTTAAGTGCAAAAGCACCAGACAATCCATGGAAACATCTACAGGCCTACAACTGTTCCAACACCTCTGGTACCCAGGGTCTGTGCAGGTTGCTAAATCTTAGCACCAGCTCAGGAGAGGGTAGAGCCAGCTCACCAAGAAAGGCACCTAAGAGGGCCATGTTTAAAGTTGTCATTTGCACTAACCCTCTTTCTTACAGGCTGATTGTTCTTATTCTGTTAAACCTGGGCTGTTTAGAGAAAATGGTGGTTTTCTTACCAAGCCTACCTAGAGCCAAGGCCCTTGTGGTTCAGTCCATTGGAGTGTATCCAGCACTCGCCCCTGAACTGCCTTTTACCGGACTGCAGTGGTTTACGAAAGATAGTCCGGGGCACACTTTGCCATGGAGTACATCACAGAACTTCATACACCATCAGCATGTGATCTTCATGTTTGAATGAAGCAAACATACTTTGATATTATTTTGTTTTGTCTCTGTGACACACACTCAGCACTCTCCCTTGAGCCTTGGGTGGTGTGACAAGGGCAGTCTGATTCACTTAATCTCACTGCCACCGACCTGGTTAAAGCAGCTCTTTTGGGGCTGTAATTTCGAGTCCACCACAGGACCTTACTCACATAGTACAAGGCCCTTTGTTATAGGACCCCCCCCCCCCTTGGTTGCTACATGTAACTTCTCCCCTCACTGTATCAGATACATATTTACTTATTAAAATTGGTTGAATTCTCTGTAGAAGTGGATCACTGACTTTGCTCAGTAAAAAGGGGATTACCTGTGATTATTAAAACACAGCAGTCCCAGATTCACATATAACCCCTAGGGGGCACTATCCCAAGAGATGCTACCCCTGCCTGCGTGACTAATCACAGGTTAAGGGTCCTGAGCTCATTGAATGGGTGCCTCCACCTGGAGGGTAGGTTTAAGGGTAGCATAGCTGCTCTGGGTACAGCCCTCCGGGACACTGCTACCCCCCTCTGACCCTCTAGTGGCTTACACTTGTCAGTAGATGAGCAATCACAGTTAACATCAAGACACAATACTGAACCCACACTTGGCACACTTACCACCAGGGCTGGATCGGCTGCACAGGCCTTAGAGACCCCCTGTAAAACAAGACCTGGAATAGAACAGTGTAAAGGCAATACAGTATCCCCTCCACAAAGGTACGCAATAGCCAGGTTATATGCAGAAAGAATAGAATCTGATTTATTCAGGGGATGTGAACAAGGGTGGGGCAATAATCTGGTATTTGGTTCTAGATCTGATTTAGTCAGGTTAAACATGCAGGCACTAAGAGTCACTCTAGCACAGTCACACACACACACTCTGGGTACCCACTTGTTATGCAGGCTAGCCTGAAGCATTGCCCGGGGTAGGCTGGCATTGCAGCTGTTGTTGGGGCCCTTTGAAAGAAAACAACGTGCACTTTAACCCACAATTTGTAATCTGGAGCTGGATGCCTCAGTCCGTAATGATTAACCACAACAATTAAATCCGATGACGTACCAATGATTTTGAGCTTTTGTTGTAGGGAGCTACCTTGAGATTTACTCAGGCTACCAAGACCAGGATGCAGGATTGACGAGATGAAGACCACAGTATGGAAAGCTGGTTTGCCAGGGGAAGCAGGGCCCACACAACACACCATGATGGTCAATCCTGTTTGATCGTGTTGAACCAGTAGTCAAATCCCCAAGCGGGTCTTTCGTTGGATGAATCTCTGCAGCATGAGTGGCAATTGAGGTTGAAATGAAGAGGCCCAGACCAGGTGAAAGATTCAGATGTCAGTCCAGTTAGTTGCTGGATGCAGTGTCCAGCTTTCGTGACACGCTCAAGGGTGTGGGGAACCAGATCGTGACCCACACTACACATTCAGCACACTTCTAGCAAGAATAGCCAAATACCACAGTTCGGATGACAATCTGGTTGCAATTAGACAGTGTCTGTGCGCAAACCGTACGCTCTGCGGATGTCTTCAAGTCCTGACAGGCCGATCGCTCCAGGAGCAAGTCTTCAGTCCACACCAGGCAAAAGTCACTCTCTCAATTCAGGATTCCGGTCACAATACCAGCAATTTCAGAAAGAGTCTGATATTAAAATGCAGACTTCTTCACACAGGAAGATGGCAGCAGACAGGACAGACAAAGCCTTCCCGCCAATTCTGTGCGCTTCCAAACAGGAGCAGCTGCTCGAATTACTCGAGCTGTTCACTCTCTCAACTCCAGCTACACACTGACTCTCTGCTGCAGGCAGCCCTGGGGTTTCCCAGTGATCCAAAAGGTTTGGTTGGTTGATCCATCTGTCTGTCACAGAAAGGGCTCCTCTTCCAGGTCCATTTAGGTGCCAAGCAGTAAAAACTACAATTCCTACAGAAATTCACTCCCACAAGCCCCTTGGGGACAGTCTCCATTTTAAGATCCCCAAAGGTACTGATTCGTCCCAACTGGCAGTCCAGAACCAAAATGGTGGTGCTTAGCAGAAGGTCCACACTGCACAGGAAGGCAGGTTAGACAAACTACAATATTATTATTATTACTAAAACAGATTTCCAGCAAACAATTACAGATCCTAATAGGGCTTCCTCTGCGCACTTAACAAGGGCAGAATGAAGCAGCTGTAACACAGTCCGGGCGGGACTCGAGCCTGAAACTACTTGGTCCCCACCCAGATTAATTATAACCTACAAAATAGATACCTCTTAAAGAGACAGGCATGGAGGCTAACAGAGCACTCTCATGCAAGCACTTTTAAACTGTTAGAACACAGAACACCAGCCTGGCAGTGGGCATTAGGCAAGCCCAGGAAGACATTTTAGGAACCCCCATTTGTAAGGGGGGGGGGGTTACACACAGATTTCTGTTAAATATAAAATATTTAAAACAACAGTACAATGAAATTGGGCAAAATATTTGACCCTACCTTTTTTCACCATAAAAGATTCCAGATATCTTCCAGCTTGTTTTTGGTGGCACGGTTTTTCTGATTTCGCCACTATTTGTTCATAAAAGTTTTAGTTTAGTGTGTTCTCAAGAAAAAAAATGCATAGAAATAGCATTGTAGACTGGCAAGGCTTAGGAGTAAGAAAATAAAAAAGACTCATGGTGCGCATTTGACAGGTATGCTAATATTTGTATTATTTGTAACTGAAACTAGATTTTTGGGAAAAACATGTTTTGTTGCACTGCTGTAATATTTACTCTTGATTTACAAGATGCACAGAAAACGAAAGCGCATACAGCAACACTAAATTTAAATGATTTTAAACAGAAAATTATAAACAGAAGAACCTCTCTCTCTTACTTAAAAGGGGTGCAAGTACACACAGTACAATGCCCTTTGGCTACAGGAACCCCTTCAGTTGCTCCTTGTAATCTACCCCCTGCTGTGCATCAGAGCAGTAGAGAGGTTACCCAGAGCCTGTCTTGATGTACAAACATATGAATTTGCCAGCAGAAAAGGTGACAAAGGTCTATCAAGTCTGCTTGAGTTCACAGTACAGTTAATTACCAGGAGCTGCCCCCCCCCACCTCTACTCCCCCTGGAGTCTTCCCCCATCCTAATCTTTTTCACCCTGCCCCCCCCGAAACTGACTACTGTCTTTGCTGCCGCCACCTGCTCCAGCAACTCATTCCACTCCTTCACCACGTTTTCAGTGAAAGATGTCTAATTTCCTTCCTGAATCTAACCCCCATCAATTTCAGGCTGTGCCCACTTGCTGTACCCTTTTTGCTTAAAGATGTCTTCAGTACCAACCCTGTTTATGCCCTTTAGGTACTTGAATGTCTCAATCATATCCCCCACTCTCCCTTCTGTCCTCCAGGAAGTATATGTTCAGCTCCCTCAGCTACTCTTCATATGTTCTGTCCCCCATGCCCTGGACCATGTTAGTTGCCCTCCTCTGGACACCCTCCAGTAGTTTGATATCCTCCGGGTAGGGGCACCAGACCTAAACGCAGTACTCCAGGTGTGGTCTCATCAGAGATCTGTACAGTGGCAGTATAACCTCCTCCTCCATCCTAGAGGTGATTCCCCTTGTGATGTAGCCCAGCATTTTATTTGCTTTAGCTATTGACTTTTGGCACTGTGCTGTGTGCTTCATATCACCCCTGACCATTACCCTCAGGTCCTTTTCCTCCTCAGATATGGTCACCTGCACTCCCCCCAACCAGTATCTGGCCTTTGTATTTCCGACTGTCATATGCATTACCTTACATTTCTTCCCATTAAAACCCAGCTGCCAGATGCCTGACCACTTCTCCAGCCTGGCCAAATCCTCCCTTAAGTCCTGTCTCCCCTCCTCTGTATCCACCCTCCCACAGAGCTTAGTATTGTCCACAAAAAAGCAGATCTTACTTTTGACTCCCTCTGCAATGTCACCAATAAATATGTTGAACAGCACTGGTCTGAGTACTGAGCCCTGTGGATCCCCCATTTTTTCCCCCTACTCCCAGGTCACCCAGTTTGCTGATTAGCCTTCCATGTGGTACTGAGTCGAATGCCTTGCTGAAGTCCAGGTACGGTATGTCCACTGCTTGACCCATGTCTTACCAGTGATCTATACAGTGGCAACAACACCTCCCTTGTTCTGTTGGTGATACCCCTTCCTATGCACCCCAGCATCCCACTAGCCCACCTAACTGCCTTGCCACACATGTGGACAATATGCACAGATAATTCATTTTTATTGGGCAATGTCTATGATCTGCTTCTGGACAGAATTCTAACAAAGTGGGAAGCAGTAAGGCAGGGAGCAAGGTGGGGGTGGGGGGAGTTGAGGGCAAAAACTCCATCTAGACAATAGGTCATGGGGTAGGATAGGGTAAAACAGGAAGAATGGATGGACCAATGTTTTTTTTTCTGCTGACATTCTCAATGTTTCTATGTTGAAATCTGCTTCCCTACCCTATGGACTTTCTCAGGAATGAGAGACATGGTGCCACAGTGGCATTGAGATCCAACGGTCTAATAATCTCCTTTTATAGGAGGAGCTGGAAGGGAAGATCTGCCTCTTTGCAGATGGCACCAAAATGGCAACAGGGTGGACACTCTGGGGTGGGGGGTGGAAAGAATGAGTAGAGACCTAAGAAAACTAGAGGAGTGGTCAAGAGTATGGCAGCTGGGTTTCAGTGCAAAAAAGTGCAAAATCATGTACCTAGGGCACAGAAACCCTGGGGTGGAGTACAAAATGGGTGGAGTGGTATTGATGACCACCAAGCAGGAAGGAGACCTGGGGAAATCATATTGGATGACCTAAAGGGGGCTAGGCAGTGTGACATGGCAGTTGGGAGGGCTAGTGGGATGCTGGGGAGAATAGGGAGGAGTATCACCAACAGAAAGAGGGAGGTGTTGTTGCCTCTGTCTAGATCGCTGGTAAGATACCACCTAGAATACTGTGCGTAGTTCTGGAGACCACATCTTCGGAAGGACATACACAGAGTGGAGGCGGTCAAGAGGAGGTAAACTAAAATGGTACAGGATCTGCGCATCAAAAGCCCTATGAAGAGAGACTAAAGGACCTCAGTATGTACACCCTGGAACAGAGGAGAGAGTGAGATATGATAGAGACCTTTAAATAACTCATGGGGTAAATAAAGTATGGGAGGGAAGTATTTTTCAGAAGAAAATGTGCTCAAGAACAAGGGAATATGAAATGAAACTAAAGAGGGCTAGAATCAGAAGAGATGTGAGGAAGTACTTCTTTACAAAAAGAGTGGTGGATTCCTGGAACAGCCTTCTGGTGGAGATGGTGGGGGCAAAAACAGTGGTGGAATTCAAGAATGCATGGGATAAGCACAAGGCACTCACAGTGGAAAGAAAGGTGGGAGGGAGAAGAGCTGTAGCTCAGGAATGGGCTGCACTAATAGTGTAGGCAGGGAGAAGTGGGCACACTGGATGGGCCATGTGGTTCTTATCTGCCATCAAATTCTATGTTTCTGGGTTCCTTTGTATATATTGGGATCCATTGTGGTAGCTGGCATCCCCAAATGGATCTGATTTCTCTATAGCAAAGACACCTTGTGAGTTACCCTGCAGTGCTGGTCCCCGTCACAACACCTGCACAAGGTTCATCTCACCTTCTGGAAACACTCTAACATTCTTGGTCTTTTTAAACAAGCCTAAGAACCAGTTCAGATTAAATTAACTCATGTCATTAGCCATACTAATTAGGAATTCAATCTGGACTAACAACTTTATTGCTTTAATTACCAGCCATGAACAGACAGGGAACAAACATAGTAGAGGTCTTCACTGTGAGCTGGTTTGTAGTCAGACACCTGGCACCATGCTATTAGCATTTAAAATGGGTAATTGAGTCATTAGTTACCATGAACAGTAACTGCTTGCCTCAGAATGACCTTCAATAACACTTACATTTGGTCACAAAACACAGTTAGAAGAAATACAAAATACTGATTTGTCTTTATACATACTGCTACAATAACATGACGTTTCAGTCTCTTTCTTATCATTCTGTTTTCTCCATTGTTGATGTTGCCCTGTCTCTTCCAAATGACCTACTGGCCTCCCAGCCCCATCCACTGCTTGTATGTGTTACCTGTCCAGTCAATCACCCAGTCCCAGAGGTCCTTGGTGTGTAGCCAGTGGTATACTGACAGTGCAGTGACGCAATTACCACAAAGATCATCACAATGATATTTTCGGCAGTTTGCTGTGATAGTCTCCAGGTATTCAGACACTGCTGCCACCAGGGTGTTTGCCCCCTCCCTGAACTAACTCTGACTTGAGTTAGAAATCTTTCGTGCGGGTGGTGTACTGTTGCTGTGCCGATGATCGACAAATTTCTTGTCGCCATGGCATAGTGGAACCGTAGCTAACTAGGATTACCAGGTACAAATGTACATGAACCCACACCATAGCCAGGCTGCATCTTGCCTCCCAACATCAAGTTGTCAGCATTGCAAGCAGTAGTGGTACCGCTGCACCAGC
Source organism: Neoceratodus forsteri (assembly GCA_016271365.2). NCBI lineage: Eukaryota > Metazoa > Chordata > Ceratodontiformes > Ceratodontidae > Neoceratodus > Neoceratodus forsteri. Next base: position 1,384,881,683 of record CM057459.1, read on the forward strand.
GGATCAGCCTTTTTTTTTTCTTTACTCACTTTTTTATTGCCTCCTTGGCCACTTTCTGCTCCCCCTGACCATTGCATCCTACCAGGGATTCCGGCTGCCGTCCATCTCTACCGCAGCCTCACAGGCACCTCTAACTCCTGTGGCTTTCCCCACAGCAGGTGGCAGAGAGCCCCAACTCCCCTTCACAGATCCAGTTCAGGTGCCCACATAGCCTGGTGAACACTCATGGACTGCCATCAAGCCACGCAAAGGTCCTATGCTATTTTTTTTCCTGGTTTTCTAGCTGAGTTGGTGGGTGTGCAATGATACCGCCGGCTGGGAGCGCACATGGATCCGCATGCTCCCCCATCCTGGCGTCTTGTCCCCAGCTCCCCCCCAGTGTATGGCATGCATCTCTGACCCCCAGCCTGCGCCAGGGGGCAGTCAGGCGCCGACCGTCTTGAACCCCCCACCCTGGAGAGGTAGAGCAGTCCATCAGGCGCTCAATCCCTCTCCTTCCCTGCCAGCCCCCAGCAACCTGTTCTCCCAAACCCAGGTCACCAGCATGGCGTGAGGTATGGCAACCAGTGCCTGCAGTTGGCCACCCATCTACTGTGTGTCTAAAATGTGTGGGTAGTGAAACTGCCCTCAGTGCCACCAGGCCGGCCCAGCAGATAAGCCTTTTGATCTTTTTGCCTTACCCACCAATGCTGCTTCCTTCTGTCTGCCCCTCCTGGGTATCCATCCATTTGATGGTCATGGTCCTGCTTCACCATGCCTGCCACTCCCAGTGCTATCCACAGCTCACTTGTTCCTACCAGACTAATTGTCCATACTTTGGAGGAATGATTGGGAGGATTACAGTTGCTCTCCGGCTGAAGTGCTGTGTTGTATCGTCAAGATAAAGGATAGATTGCAGTTGATGACACATGGAGAATCAAAAGTTTTGCCAAGCTTGCTGACGAGATTTCCAATTGGAAATTTTGTTGGAAATGATGCCACTAGCACCGAATCTGTTTTGTTGTCCTGAGTCCCCATTGCAAGTCCACATTTTTGCTTTGACTGATTGTTCAGTTAAATGTACTCAACCTTTTGTTTGGGCAGAAGGGACACGATATTCAAAACTTAGCCTGGGTGCTAAAGAGTGTTAGACCACGCTAACCAGGGTTTGCTCCCAATTTGTGGGTGGGGTCTATATATATTCAGACACCCCCACAGCATGGGTAAAACCCATTAGCACCCGAGCGCTAAGTTACTGCTGCATGCATGTAAATGAGGGTGTGCTCCCCTGCATAAGGGCTTAGTGGGATATTGAGAAATTTGCACAGGTGGTAAATGCCAACCAAATGGATGCAAGTTACTGCCTTTGCAAACCCCGACTTAATGGGGCATAAGGTCCTGGTGGGAGCAAAGGAGCTGCAGCCAGTCACACCTCACTTCCGACCGTGACTCAGTGCAGCTATGCATGCCCTGGTGCCTAGTGGCACCCAGCCCACTTTATGATTCCTGTACCTATAATAGAGTTCTTTCTTGGTGTCTAGTGGCACCTCATGCTCTCCGATTCCCATCCCTGTAATGGAAGAGCTCTTTCCCGGTGTCTAGTGGCACCTTCCGTCCTTGTCCTGTAATAGAAGAATTCCTCTCTGATGTCTAATGGCACCTTCCCATCCTCCGATTCCTGTCCTCGTAATAGAAGAGTTCTTCCCCGGTCTCTAGTGGCACCCCTTGCCCTCCAATTTCCATCCCTATAGTAGAACACTTTTTCCCTGATGTCTGGTGGTACCCCCTGCCCTCCAGTTCCCATCCCCATAATAGAAGAGTTATTCCCTGGCATCTTGCAGCCCCCCCTGCACCACCCACACCAAGAAAACCACCCTGCTACCCTCCCTTACCTCTGCTGCCATCAGTGCTGCTTGGATCTGATACGGTGACCAGAATAGCTTTCCTCTCACCACCTTGGCTGGCTGCCAAGTGGAATGACAGGGAGTGCATGTAATGTCTACAGTAATTGTAATTTTACCACCAGATTGCCACCTCTTACCCCAATGTCAATTTTTTTCAATACCTACACATTTTGGACACACAGTAGATGGGTGGCGAACTGTGGGAGTGTACTTTGTCATGGCATACTGTTCATTTTTAGTTCTTGTGGCAGTTTTGTGCTCTACAATGCATTTACGCAGTGACACTCTTGGTCTGTCCCATATAGCTGATCCCACAAGGGCAAGTAAGCAGAGAAATCATTCCTTGAGTGCAGCAGTTAATAAAATGTTTAATGTCAGATTTCGTCCTAGTTCTAGGGTGGGTTAAATGGCAATGTAGCGTACGTATTGGGACACTGACTACAGTGGCCACATCGGAAGTTGCCTACAGGCGGTTCTGGTAGTCAATTTCTGTCATTCACTAATGACTTCAGAACATTATGAACCACAGTATCTTGAATGTTTATCCCCCTCCTAAAAGTCACGTATGGTGGTACTTGTGCCAATTCCAGTAGATTTTCAGCTTTAAGTACCCCACAGTGCTTCTTCACCATTTCACCAATTTTCTGTGCCTCCAGATTGTATTATGTGACAAACGTGATGGGGACTATCCTTCATTGGTATGTTATCTTCCCTATAACAGTCTGTTATGATCCACTTCCCTGGCTTGGTTATAGACACTTGTTATTATTTCCTTATCATATTGCCTTTGTTCAAATCTTTAACCATGTCTTTACTGTGTAGCACAAAGTCCTTTTTTTTCGGTGAACATTCACTTGAAACAAAGAAATTGGCCCTTTGGAATATTCTTAATCAGTGATGCTGGGTGGCATGGCAGCTATCTGCAATAGTATTTTTATGTTGTCTTGCGCATGCAGCACAGACAACATATTGTGGTTGCTTCAGTGGAGAAGCGGGTTTTGGAGGTGCAGTCCTGCTGCAACCAGTGGGCCACTGCTTTTTCTGGCCAGGCTCTGTGGTACTAATGGCATAGCAGCTATCTATGACAGCAGTTGAAAAGCATGCCACCGAGTTGAAAGAAATCCGCCGCTGCAATCAGGGAGCACCCGGGGCAGTCCCTGATTGCAGCAGCCAATTACTGCTTCCATCGTCTGGTGTCCCTGTCGCTTCTCACAGTGCCCACAGAAGCCGACAAGACAGCTGCCGCTTCTCACAGAGCCCCTAAAAGCCAACAGGGGTGACCAATCCCACTGTTGGCATGCCCTTTCCCAAATTAATTTGCCAACGGGGGTGCCCAATCCCCATCGGCATAATGCCCCCCATTTCTTGTGTGCTGGGGGGTGCCCAATCCCCCTTGCCTTATGCGCCCCCCTCTCTGCATGTGCCAACAGGGGTGCCCAATCCCCATTGGCTACAGACCCCCCATCAAACGGTTAGGTGGCATGCTGGAAGCCCACCCCAGCGTGCAAATGTACCTGCAAAAAGGAAAACTTTCCTGCGCACTTTTTTTTTTTTTAACCTGTAAAATTAAAAAAGTTCCCTCATTGAGTTTGGTGTCCTCCTCCCCCAACCTGTGCCCATCCTCTGTGCACCTCACCTCCTTACACCCCTCCCACCCCATACTTACCTCCGTAGCCGGGCGCGACGATTTTTGGTGGACCAGGAACACGTCTACAGTCTTCAAAGCCGACTGCAAACTGAAGAAATGCCGGTAAGCTGTATAATGGCATAAATGAAAGGGGTTCAACTTAGGTGGATATCTTGGGCATTTTTTGATTTTTGACACCAAATTTTCAACATAGGGTTTTTGGGACCCCTCCTCATGAATTCAGTCACTGTCATGGGGTTATTTGGTCCTGAAAGGTGATTTTTTGGTCACTGCGCGGAATCACCTTTTGGGACTGAATAATGAAACGATAGTGTCACTGTTCATGAGGTGGCTTCCCAAAAAGCCTATTTTGCAAATTTGGAGAAAAAATTCCAAAAAATGACAGTGTTTTTATTTATTTCATTTTTGTTGACCGGATAAGTGCAGTAGACAAGTCCTGCCTATTTTCAGGCACGACCCGGGGGAGGGGGATACAGATGAATGGCAACTGATCTTGAACCAGATTAAGCTGTTGGTGGTATTTTCAGTGAATGAGGGAAATTTGGCCAGGACACCGGGAAATTCCCCTACTCTTTTCGATAAGTGCTATGGGATCTTTAACATCCACCTGAACTACCACCAATCCAGGCAGATGGGACCTCAGTTTAACGTCTCATCCGAAAGACGGCACCTCAGAAGTTCAGCACCCCTCTCATGCTGCACTACAGTGTCAGTACTGGGATACTAACCCAAGTGCCAGATGTGGGAACTGAATCCACAGCCCTCTTATCTCCCGGCCTCAGAGGCGAGTGTGCTGCCTACTGAGCCACTGACACTGACAATTTTACGAATGTGCGATGCGCAGTTTCCACACGCACTAGTAGCTTCACAAATTTGTAATATTTTCACTCCAGATTTTCAACGTTGGCATTTTTTCACACCTCCTTATGAACAGTACAGCTGTCATTTTTCACATCCTGGCCTAAATGTGTTTTCACACTACCAATGCAGAATACCATGGTTGCTGTGGGAAATCAGTGTTCAGGACAGATTACGAAAATCACAGCAATAATGTTCATGAGTAGAGGTCCTAAAATGCCTATGTTGTAAATTTGGTGACAACCGTCCACAAAATGAGTATGTTACAAGCGTGCGTTGCGCAGTTTCCACACGCACTCGTAATTTCGAGATTTTGTAATATTTTCACTCAACATTTTCAACATTGTCAATTTTGCACACCTCCCTTATGAACAGTACAGCTGTCATTTTTCACATCCTGCCCGAAATGTGTTTTCGCACAACTGGCGAACAATGACGCAGTCACTGTGGGAAATCTATGTTTGGGACAAATGAAGAAAATCATAGTGACAGTGTTCAAGAGCTGAGGTCCCAAAATGCCTGTGTTGAAAATTTTGGTGAAATAATTCCACTAAATGACTGTGTTACGAGTGTGCATTGCACAGTTTCCACGTACGCTCGTAAATTCAAGCATTTTTAATATTTTCACTCAAGATTTTCAACACTGCCATCTCTTCACACCTACCTATGAATGGTACAGCTGTCATTTTTCACATCCTGCCCAAACTGTGTTTTCCCACATCTGGCGCAGAATGGCGCAGTTGCTGTGAGAAATCAACATTCGGGGACAGATTATCAAAATCACAGTGCCCCTATTCATGAGCAAAGGTCCCAAACACTTTCATGAGGTGGGGGTCACAAAAAGGCTGTGTTGCAAATTTGTAGTGAAAATACCAACAAATGGCCAGCACATTAGTGTTTCAAACCTTAACGTCCCACCCTGTACAGAATGACAGGCGTCAGGGATGTGCCTTTGCATTGCCGACTGTAATACTCATGCCATACCATCCCCCCCACCCTCAAGTCACTGACAAGTATCGAGGTGTGCCTTGGATTCTTCGGCCCCACAGTTCACCCCATTCTCCCATGCTGTACCCATTTCTACGTATGTCCTAATGAAATAGGGTGACTGTAAAGCCGAACACCCCAAGGCACACCTCAGCACTTGGTGTCTGCAGGATAGGATAAGCTAAAATGCCATTAGCGTTATGGCCGAATGGGGTGAGCGTAAGGCCCTAGGCCCCAAGGCACAGCACGATACTTGTAGCACTCTGCAGGGTAGGGTGAGCTGAAATGCCATGAACGTTATGGCCATTGCCGAAAGGCACACCTCAGTGCCTGTGAGTCGCTGTAGGGTGATGTGGAGTTGACGTCACTTTCATACTTTACTGCCATTCCTATTATGCATCTGTCCAACTCCTGCATTACTGATGCCAATATCAGTAAGACAACATTCGCATTGACAAATGCTTGTTCATATATAGCTACCTGTTAGTTTATTTTTATAACTGTCAAAAAACAGCAGAAAATTCTGTTTTTTCACTTTTGTGATGAACAAATACGAATAACTTTAAAACAAAAAATTATAGAACAGTACTTTGAGCACAAAAATTGCTCAGCACAAAATATCTACAAAATGCGTGGTGGTTCATTTATAGACACCTTTTACTTCCTTTTATAATCAGCAAAAAATGGCAGAAAATTTTTTTTTTTCACTTTTTCGACAAACGAATGCCCCCCAAAAATAAAAGAATTCTATATCAATCTTTTTCATTATGTACTGGCCATAACATACATCTATGGGCCTCAGTGAGTTAAACTGAAGTAGTAGTAAATCTTGGAAACCCTTCCCAAATAAGTACTGTGAAAGAAGCCAAAAGCTAGTCATACATTTCAAAGTCACAAGCACGTTTTGTACACATTCTCCATCATGTTATCCCAAAACATATGTATGTATAAACAGAACTTATAACATGGCCTGACTAAAGATATTTACTATCTTACGAAGCTGCTTGCAGGATAGAACTACTATCATGCAAATCTGGGAAAGTCACAGTGGAATACTAAACCAATCAGAAAGCAGCATTATCAATGCTCATGACATCACAATAGCATTGTGCAGCACAAGAGCCAGCACACAGTATGTGAGATGCTCTGTACACTCGGTTGCTTTCTGGTTCACATCTGTTTTAATTGTATTGTACTGGCTTGTTCTGTATTGATTGTATTGGCTTGTTCCGTATTGATTGTATTGGCTTGTATGGTTCTGATTTGTAAAGCATTGATTTGCTTCTCTTGCACTGAGTCATTGATTAGAAGGGCACAGTTTACATTTTGTACTTTTTCCTTTTTGTAATCTTTGATCCTTTTCATCATAAAGCCACCTAAAAACCTGTTGTACAAATCAAATATGACATGGGTGAGAGTGAGGTAGTAGAAAAATCTTCACTCGCCATACTTGGCCTCTTTTGACCGCACTCGTGACTTTGCCACTCGTGAGGTCAGGAGATCAAGTATAACTTGTGGAGATATTTCTACTATCTTGCTCTCACCCGTGTCATATCCCATATATTATAGGGGCATGGCAGCAATGTTAAACCTCTAACCTTGCAGTTTAATAACTTTTGCTGGGTTTGTCGGAATAGCCTACAAATTTCATTTTCCATTGAAGTGCCATGTTGTGAAAACATGGAGAGTTTCATCAGGGCACCTTGTGTGGATTCCGAGATCTGAATACTCGTTATTTAGTAAAAGTTCCCATTTTGTCCTACACTTAACATGTTTTGGGGTTTTTTTTTGCTCTCACGTACAGGCTAAACAGTACATAAATTCTACACAAAGTTTCAGGGTACATGTTTTCTGTGCTGAGGTAGAACTTTTGGTAGGTTTGGTGAAAAAGTATTAATTGGTTCCAAAGTTATAAGGATTTAAAAAATGGATGCTCCATATGAACCGGAACTTTCAGGTTCACAGGACTGTTGTGTGGTTTGCAAATCTGATGAATCACAAACCAAATATGGATCTCACAAACCACGTTTTTTTTTTCATGATGGCCACCTTCTTGTTTCTTTATTTCTGTTACTAGTGAACTTGAAAAATACTTCTAAAGTGATAGTTTTAGCAAAACTAAAACATCCCTGATCACAGTGTTTTTCCTTAAGCAATATTTTATAGTCTGTTTATGCATAATTTTGCAACAGTGTAATATTTACATATTCACAATCTCTCCTGAGCAATTTCTGCTTCAAATAATTTTTGGGGGTTTGAACTAAAAATGTTCTGGTTTGCAAACCAGGAAAAAGGGGTTCAAACTACTAATTCTACTCCAGTCACCATCCCCATAACAGTTTTACATTTCCCTGGTGTCTAGTGGCACCCCCACCTTCCAATCACTGTTCCCATAATACTTGTATCTTTGCCTGGTGTCTAGTGGCACCTCCCACCCTCCAGTCGCTATCCCTGTAATTATTTGATCTTTTGCTGGTGTCTAGTGGCACCCCTACCCTTAGATCACTGTCCTTGTAATGATTTTATATTTCCCAGGAGTCTAGTGGCACCCCCCCTTTCCCTCTGATTGCCATCTCCATAATTTTGCTGACAATTTGGTTGCTGTTTTGCCCTGTGCTTCCATAGTAACATACATGTACACATCTATGGAGGAATGGGAGCGCAAGACCTGGAGGCAAATGATGATATGATTATACTATCTAAAAAAGTAAGGAAATTCATTGCAAAAGACTAGGCACCAGGGATATCTAGGCATGTCTTAGACTGGGGAGAGGGGGTGGCCCCTGCTACTCATCCAAATGGGCCCATAATACAAACGTAAAATTGCCAGCAGATATAGGCCTTATTGATCTATCAAGTCTGCTCAAGTGTGCAGCTCAGTCTAGCTCCCTGGAGCTGCCCCCCCTCCATCCCTCCAGGGTTCATCCACCCCCACTCCGTTTCCCCCCCCTTCCACTTCTCAGTGCTGATTCCTCCCATTCTAACTTTCTTCACCCTCTCCCCCTTGAAACTGGCCACCATATTCACTGCTATTATCTCCCTCAACAGCTCATTCAACCCTGACACCACCCTTTCAGTGAAAAAGTGCCTTCCTAATTCCTTCTTAAATCTACCTCCCACTAGTTTCAGGCTATGCCCCCTTGTTGTACCCTCCCCTCTTAAATTGAAGATGCCCTCCGATCCAACCCTGTTTTGTTTTCTTTTCCGTTTTTTTTTCACCTTCCCTTGCTCCTGGTCGGCCACTCCTTCGGGCCACCTTGGTCCCTGCTGGCACCCCTGCCCCGATGCCAGCCACCACCATCTCACATTTGCAGTCCCCAGGTAACCCAGATGTAACCCTTCACCAAGTGGGTCCCCCTCCTTTGAGAGAGATAGACATTGGTAGGGGCCGGCCAGCACACACTACTTGGCTGCTGAGGTGAATCTGAGCTGTGTTGGGGGCTTGGCAGCAACAGGAGCTGGCGACCATCATCCAGTCGGCCATGGAGCACTTTTCCGCTTTGCTCCCCTTGGCGGTATGGTGCGACATGCCATGACATCAAGGCGTACGCTGACGTCTGCCACCCTCCCTCCCCATAGTCAGTCGGTCAGCGGATGTGCTGTACCTCTGGTTCCCACCAGGAGTCAACAGTTGCCGGACCGCACCCCCACCCTCCCCCCTGGAGAAGGCGAGCAGTCAGACACTCCAGCCTTCTCCCCTGGCTTATTCCCCAGCTGGCCCTCCAGCAACCTGAACCCGGGTCACCGGCGTTGCAACTGGAAATGGGACCGCTGCGCCAGTGGGCCAGCTCCAACCCTGTTTATACCCTTTAGGTACCTGAAGGTTTCTATTATGACCTCCCTTTCCCTTCTGTCCCCCAGGGAATACAGGTTGCGCTCCCTCAGCCTCTCCTCATGTGTAAATGGCCCCATAGCACCTTGCATGCCCAATGGATTCATTTGCATGGGTCCCTTTGAAAACTGCAGATAGCGCTCTGTCACTATTCAGTCATGAGGTCCACTTCGGGTGCCATGTCCGGTCAGTGCTACTTTTTTTTTTCTTTTTTTGTTTCCACTTCTCTTTATGCACCCCAAGAACTGGGCATCTCTCAGAGGTGGTCACTCAGCCTGGTGCCTGTACTCCCCTGCCTGAAGCCTCCTCCCCTCTGGCACCCACAACCGGACATTCCAGCCCCTAGGATCACCCCCCGAGGAGGGCCTGCCTCTTCTACCTGGTGGTCTTTCTGAGATTAGAGGGTCCTTCTGGTGAGGGGGTCAGCCCTAGCCGTTGGGGAATCAGCCCAGCATTGGGGATATGGGTGCAGTCCACTGGACTCCTCATCATCTCCCAATCCAAGGGGGGCTTCCACTTATTTTGTTGCCCCTGGAGCTCGGATATGCAATGATGTCAGTGACACATACATGTTGACGTCTGCCACAGCTCCACCCCCGCATCCACTCGTGCCATGTGTTCCTTTGTGCTGCCCCCCGGCCACCATCAGAGGCTGCCTAGGAGTGGCGCAGACCCTGGAACCCTCAACAGGGAAGGAAGAGCAGTCCTGTAGATGCTCAATCCCTTCCCTCCCCTGCTGACCCCTGATGACTCGAGTCCATTCCCGAACCCGGGTTGCCTGCATGGCATGAGGTTTGCATCCAGCACCTCAACCCTCAGCACCACCAGGCTGGCTCAGCGCTACTTGACTTAGCACTACACCCACATGTCCCTGTATTCAGCTGCATAGTGTCGATGCACTATCTAACTACATGTAGCATCCTCGGACCCCTGGCCAATTGCAAAGTGCAGCACCAATCTTTGCTTTGTGCTTTTCTGAATATCAGGCCCCAGATCTTTATCCCTTAGAGTTTATCTGCCTCCATAACTTATTCCCTGCTTGATGTCATAATGCTCTGTTGTGGCAGCGCAGTCTGTTGCCATGGGAATAACTGTGATGTCACAGTCAGCCTGTATGATATCAGGTTGGGAATAAGCAATAAGAGCTGATGAATCCTCAAAGAAAAGAAATCCTGTTTTCATGCCAATGACCTCCGTAATAAATAATGGGGATAGGAAATATGGAGCCAATGAGAACTATAAGCTACTTTTTGTCCAAGTACTATGCTTTTCTAAGTTCTCCTCGAGGTGTCGGTGGCTGTTTAAGCTGGGCACTACTTCTGTGAAAAGGGACCTGGGAGTCCTCATAAGTGATGCAGTCAATGCAACAAAGTCTACAGGAAGGCAACCAGAAGGTTGAGGTGTATTGGAAGGGGGCTCACCAGCAGGAGGAAAGAGGTAAAACTACCTCTCTACAGATCACGGGTGGCAGCATCTGTAATACTGTGCCCAGTTGTGGAGTTCTTGCAGCTAGGTTAACCAAAACAATTCAAGGTCAGCAGTGTAGATCCTCCATGGAATGGCTCACGGCATTGAACATGTACTCACTGGAGGCCAGAGGGGAGAGGGGAGACATAATGGAGACCTTCAAGTTCCTGAAGGAATGAAGAAGGTAAACTGTGATGAATTATTCAGCAGGAGTGATGAGTCAAAGACACGGAGATGTGAGTGGAAGCTGACATGGGGGAGATTTAGGAGGGACACGAGAACGTTTTACTTTACAGAGAGGGTAGCCGAGGCATGAAGCATCCTCCCAGCTGAGTGATAGATGCAAAACCATCAGTGGTTTCACAAATATAGCTGGGACACAGTTAAGGAATTAGTAGTTACTCAGGGTGGTAATGGTAAGATGGTGGTAAGGTGAAGGGAGGCGAGAGCAATCCCAGTCAAGACATTAGGTCAGCTACTATTACACAGCAGACTGCATGGGTTGATGGTCTTTTTTTCTGTCATGTTTTCCATGTTGTTGTGTTTCTGTGTGTGGGGCCTGTGGCATCTACTCCCCTTGCTGGCCCTTTGGAGTCCTGTCTGATCAGGGCACAGGTCCCCCCACAACCAGCATACCATTGTATTTATTTTTATTTATTCATTCATTGGTAAATAAACCTTTGAGTAAAGGAACTCTTTTACAAAGATTCTTTGTCAGTGGACAAGGACAATGTACACAGATTGATTCACTACAAGATACACAGTATACAGTAACAGTACAAGCAGGTGTTTGCAAGTTCCAGATTACAGCATGATGTGTTGTCAAGGGCAATTGACAGCTAGAGTAAAGTACATGGCATTACCCTATTAGGAAGAGACAGTAGTAACAAGCTAAAAATCAGTTACAGTAGACGAGTATGTCAGTGATGGCTATTACATTTGGAACCAAGTGTGAGCACCTTTTTCAGTTCTCTCTTAAATAGAGCCATTATTGGAAGACCCACCAGGGATTCTGGATTATCATTCAGCCATTGGGGTGCCCTGACTGCAAAGGAATGCATGGCCTGGTTTGTTTTATGGAAGGGTGCAGACAGGGCATTCCTGGACATATTCCTAGTGGAGTATTGGTTGGTTACTGGACGAAGGAAGTTTTGTATTCCCGTGGGGGTAAGGACCAGCAGAGCTTTTTTTCTGAGCAGGTCTAATACCTTATTCTGTCCCGTAGGGGAAGCCAGTTGGATAGGGAATATAGGAATCGGCTGTGTGTGAGCCTGTCTGCCCAAGTGCAAAGCAACAGGCCTTGTTTAGTACCAGCCTAACTCTGTTAAGGACAGAGTCAATGGCTGCACCATAGTCTGTGAGGCCATACTCTAATAGTGGGAGTACAGTACTCGATACCACAAGGCGCCTGGCTTGTAGGGTGAGGATCTGACATTGTTTGTTTGTTCGTTTATTTTTATCCTGTATGACCAGTGAGAATAAAAATGCCCATTTTCACTGGTGCCCAGTCACAACATAATTACAACACCATATATAATACAAAAACATACAAAATCATACAATAAATGTATCAATTAAAACAACGGCATTTTCCTTCATTTGTCATAAGTTTTGCTAGAACACTATTAAATAATGAAATAGTAACAGACTTTGTAATATTACAAGACAAATCATTGTATAATTTAACTGCATAATATTGAAGTGAATTTTTGAGCCATAGTACATTGTGTGAACAGTATGCCTAGTTTTTATTGGTAAGACTGACAATGTTGTCTGCGTGGGGTGCAAAGGAAAGTATCGTCCAGGATAACTCCAAGGTATAAGCAGCCTGATCCAATATAGTTCCGTTAGCTTTGCGAGTGGCAAGGGGAAGGGCCTTTTTCTTCGTATGAAGGCCGGCGAACAGCATAGTCTTGGTTTTCTTGTAGTTAAGGACTAGTTTATTTATTTGAATTTTGGTAATCGGGTGAGCTCACCGAGGCCATGCAGTCCCTTTTTCAGGGGCGACCCGGGGAGACAATGCAATACATACAATCCAATAAAAAGAGCTGGAACGCAGAAAATAAGCAGTTTATAATTACATAGAGTCTACTGACTATGAGGACAGCTAGACTATGGTGAACATACTCCAAAGTCAGTAGTATGCAGGGTATCACAAGTAGCAACAATGAGTACAAGGAATAACAATGAAATATACAGTGATATATACAAAAACGTCAGATAAAATATACACATTTACAGAAAATCAATGTAGTAGAATACAAGTAAGACTTCTTCCATCTTAGGATGTACATAATAGTGCAGTGGAGAAGCAAGCTTTGAAAATTCGAAAATTGCTCCTGTGTTAAATTAATTTGAATTTGGAATACAGTCTTATGAAAGACACTTTATAAACCCTGTTTCATTCCTTTATTTCTCACAGAGGTTTCCAAACATTTATATTTTGGCCTGAAATACAAACATTTGAAAACCTGAGTTGGGCACATATTCTTTGAAGGGGCGGGAACAGTACAGACTGAACACTTCTCCCATTTTTAGTAGCTGTGGAGAGTTCTTTGTAATGATTAATCCATTCCTGTGTCACATGACAGCACTTCTAGACTTTCAGTTTCATGTATTATTTCCCCCTCCTGTATCACGGGTTCTGCATGTGAAGTTAATTGTTCTATATTTTCAAGGCCCTGCCTTGTGTAATTATCTTGAATAAACTGCCCAAGGGCTCGGATACTCCTGAACATCAGCTGTTAAGCCCCCAACCCTTGAGCTATAGGGGTGAGTAAAAATTCTCCCAGACAGATCTGATGTTACCTTGCAGGGAGTATTCAGTCATAATCTGTACATTATTCATACATTACGTTGATGTAGTTTTTATTTTACCAGGTAAATGCACTAGACAGCCCTGTGCCAATGAATCACCCTAGTAATTAAATGAGGGCACAGAGGCAAGCGGGAGGGTTCCATCAGTACAGGAAAGTACTAGGGGAGATGGACAGTTCTTTATCTTAGAGGGAAACCAAAAAGCATTGCCTGGGCTTTGGTAAATATAGTGTAGACTAATTTATAGAGGCAAATTATATATAGATGGGAGCTAAGGGAGGAGCTGGTCCACAGTTTGGCAGCTGAATTTTAATACTAAAAAATGATGTAATGCACATTGGGAGAAGGAACCCAAGGGTACAATACTAAATTGAGGGGGGGGGGGGTACTTGATAGCGATACAGAAGAAAAAGATTTAGGGGTGATGGCATGGGATACCCAAAAAACATCTGCACACTGCAGCTAGTTTGTAAGTAAAGCAAACAAAATGCTGTTTTGCACAGAGACAGGGATAAGCAGTAGAGGGCAAGATGTGATCCAACCACTGTACAGGTCACTATAGTGAAGCCACACCTGGAATACTGTGTAAAGTACTGAAGCCCACACCCAAGGAATGATTGCAACAAGGCAGAGGCAGTACCGTGCAGGGCAAGTAAGATGTCCAGTGACTTTGGGGATTAACATAGAAACATAGAATTTGACGGCAGATAAGGACTGCTTGGCCCACCCAGTCTGTCCATTTCCCTACCTAATGGATAAGCTGCAGATCCTAGTTAACCAGCAGCCTACTTCTTTCTACCCCACCCCCTAGAATTCCCTTATGGCTGTCCCATGCATGCTTGAATTCAATCACTGTTTTTGACTCCACAACCTCCTCCGGAAGGCCATTTCATGCATCCACAACCCTCTCTGTGAAAAAATACTTCCTTACATTACCTCTGAGCCACCCCCATCTTCAAATTGTGCCCTCTTGTTCTTGCACACCTCTTTTTTTTGAAAGATGCTACCCTCTTGGACTTTGTTGATTCCCTGGAGGTACTTGAACGTTTCTATCATGCCCCCCCTCCCTCCTTTCCTCGAGGCTATACATATTAAGCTCCTTTAGTCTCTCTTCATATGGCATCCACTGCAGACCCTGCACCATTTTAGTTGCCCTCTTCAGGACAGCTTCCATCTTGCCTATGTCCTTGCAGAGATTGGGTCTCCAGAACTGCACACAGTACTCTAGATGGGGTCTCACCATCTGTCTGTACAGAGGGATAACAACTTCCTGTTTTCTACTGGTGATGCCTATTCCTATGCATCCCAGTATCCCCCCCAGCCCTCCTTACTGCCCTTTCACATTGCTTGCCCACCTTTAAGTCATCTGATATGACTACCCCCAGGTCCCTTTTTATTTTTGTTGTTGTTAGTATCTCACCCCCCATTGTGTACTCTTCTCCTGGGTTTTTGTTTCCCAGGTGCATTACCTTGCACTTCTTAGCACTAAATTTAAGCTGCCATACATTTGACCATTCCTCTAACCTTGCCAAGTCCCTTCTCATCCTTTCCACCCCACCTTGTGCATCAGCTCTGTTGCAGATCTTTGTGTCATCTGCAAAGAGACATACTTTTCCTTCCAGTGCCTCTGCAATGTTGCTTACAAAGACATTGAAGAGGACCGGTCCTAATATTGAACCCTGCGGCACCCCACTAGTAACCCGCCTGTCTTCAGGGTGGACTCCATTTACTATTACCCTCTGTGTCCTATTCTTCAGCCAATTCTTTACCCGCGGGCTATCATCTTGGGACCCACTCCCAGGCTGGCTAACTTGTATATTAATCTTTTGTGTGGGACTGAGTCAAATGCCTTGCTAAAGTCTAGGTAGGCCATGTCCACAGCCCCTCCCTGATCAACTACTTTGATCACCCAGTCAAAGAAATCTATTAGATTCGTCTGGCATGACCTTCCTGCTGTGAATCCATGCTGCCTTGGGTCCTGTGCCCCTCTGGCCTCGAGGTACTCAACAGTTCTTTCCTTCAGAAATGATTCCATCATTTTCTCTATCACTGAGGTTAAACTAACTGGTCTGTAGTTTCCCGCTTCTGCCCTGCTCCCACTTTGTGAAGGGGAATCACATCGGCCCTCCTCCTGTCCTCAGGTACCACTCCATCCTCCCATGATTTGTTAAAGAGGGTAGTCAGTGGTGTCACTAGTTCTACCCTTAGTTCTTTTAGAATTCTGGGATGAATCCCATCAGGCTCCATTGCTTTGTCCACCTTCAGTTTTAAGAGTTCTTTCAGAAACCTTTCTTCTGTAAATGGGCTGGTATCAGCTTCTGTATCCAGAGTGTTTCTATTGTTTGTTTTAGGTACCTCCCCCTCTTCATTTGTAAATACTGAGCACAAATAGTTGTTTAGTATCTCTGCCTTTTCACAGTCACCCTCTGCCCACCCCCCTCCCCTTTATTAAGCCTCACTATCCCTCCCTTAGTCTTCCTTCACTCCCTGATGTACCTAAAAAAGGTTTTATCCCCCTTCTTAACTGAGTTGGCTGTCTTTTCCTCAGTTCGGGCCTTGGCTGTTCTGACTGCCTTCCCAGCTTCCTTTTGCTTTAGCTGATACACTTCTCTGTCCTGCTCCTTCTGTGATTCCTTGTATTTTCTGAATGCTTTCTTTTTCTCTTGAACCTTCACTGCCACCTCCTTTGAGAACCATAGTGATTTCTTACATCGTTTTGTTTTGTTTATTTGCTTCACACAAAGGCTTGTTACCTCTGTGATGGCAATTTTTATTATTCAACATTGTTCTTCCACCCCTCCTTCCTGCCCATTTGCTAGTGCATTCCTTAGGCACTCACCCATTTTGGCAAAGTCAGCCCTCCGGAAGTCCAGTACTTTTGCCTTTGTATGGCTTGACTCTATTGCTGTGTTTATTGTGAACCATACTGTTCGATGGTCGCTAGTTCCCAGATGGCTACCCACTTCTACATCTGTGATCCTCTCTACATCTCCATTTGAGAGGACCAGGTCTAAGATTGCTCCCTCTCGAGTGGGTTCCAATACTAGTTGTCTAAGGCATGCCCCCTGTAGGGCATCTAGAATAACCCCACTCTTAGAAGTGGCTGCTGCAACTGCACTCCAGTTAACATCTGGCATATTCAGATCACCCATCAGCAATACCTCCCCTTTATCTGCCATTCTAAGTATACTTTCTATCATTTCCTTGTCCATTTCCTCCCCCTGAGAGGGGGGTCTGTATACAACCCCTGTGCGGATTGTGGTGCCATTACCTGCCTCCAAATAGACCAACAGTGCTTCTTCTCTTCCCTGTTTACCCTTTTGTTCTGTTGCTTGATTCCTTCTGTTATGTAAAGAGCTACTCCTCCTCCTCTTTTACCCTCCCTGTCCCTCCTGTAGATAATGTATCCTGGTATGTTTACGTCCCGGTCATGGTTCTGTGTGTACCATGTTTCTGTGACTGCCACGATATCCAGATGTTCCTCCTCCATCAAGGCCACTAATTCAGGAAGGTTGTTACCCAGACTACGGGCATTGGTACTCATTACTCTCCATTTTTTGATGGCTTTACCTTCTGTAGCAGCATCCCCCACTGACCTTTCTACCTTGGTCTTTTTCTCATTTAGTACCCTGTTTTGTAGGGGGAGGCTGGGATTTTCCTGCTGCTTATCAGTGCCTCCCCCCTTGACTAGTTTAAAAGCTTGCCAATGAAGCATTTAAACCGATTGCCCAAAAGACTTGTTCCCTTCCTGGACAGATGCAGACCATCCTGCCAGTATAGGCTGGTGTCCCTCCAGGTGGAACCCCAGTCCCCAGTGAAGCCAAACCCCTGTGATCCACACCATTTTTTCAACCATTCGTTAAACTGCATGGTGCAAAGTACCCTTGCCTCACCTATGCCACTGACAGGCATCACCTCTGAGAAGGATACTGTGTGTGCTACTTGTCTTAAGCCCCTCCCCAGCTCTACAAAGTCCTTCTGTACTGCTCTAATCTCATGATGAGCCAAGTCATTTGTCCCTAGGTGGACAATGACGTCCAGCTCAGACTCCTGTGCAACTGTTCTCGTGATCCTAATGATACGCTTCCTGTCCCTCCAAGCCATGGTACCAGGCAGGCACCTTACTTCAGTTTTTCCTGCTCCCCCCAGTTCTATCCCCCTAATAATTGAGTCCCCCATCAGGAGCTGCTTCCTTTCCCTGCGGTGCCCTCTGTCTCCTTCCTGAGGGCCTCTCTTGTGACAGTTGTCTGCACTCTCCTTAGTCTCCTCTGCAGGTGCATCTATAGGGGAACTATGCTCCCCCAGAATGGTGTATGGATTGTGGAGTGGAACAACTGAATGGGTGTGCCTCTGTTCCACCACCCTTACCCTCCCTGAGCCCACTGTGGTCCAACAGCTGTGCTTTCTTCGCAACCTCTGAGGTAGTGGTGGTGGCTGTGGTGCTCCCTGGATGGGGGAGGTTCCCTTCCTACTGTTCAGTGTGGCCTGGGGGAGGTTCCCTTGCTACTGTCCAGTGTGGCCTGAAGACGGGCAACTTCCTCCCTCAGGGCAGATAGTTGTCTGCAAACAGGGAAGCATCTCAGCCTCCAGAAAGACTCCTGGAAGACTGCTGCCCCACAGCCATTACATTGTACTACTCCTCACATAACTGTCTACTTTGTTTAGTTTTTTTTTGTGTGTGTGTGTGATTGGTGTTATATAGAAATATATGTATTTATATAATGTGTATGCTTATATTGTCAGTGCAGTGTGCTAGAGAGGATATGACAGTGATATGCACCTTGCCCTCTTGAAGAAATGATGTCAGAACCCCAGGTATAAATGAACTATTTACAGGGGTGGGTGGAGTGAGGTGGGAAGGGTTTGGGCCTAAACTGTGCCCTGACGAAACAATCAGCTAAAAGCTCTGACCTACCACTGCGACGAGTGCCTTCCTATCAGCAAGATGCCATACACGACAATTTGACAGAGAAAATACCCTGCTAATCAAACAGAGAAAAATCCAACATCCAAGTCTGACACAGATAAACCTCCCCAGCCCCAAAACAGCCTGGTGACTTGTGCTCTGAAAACAGTCAGCCCCAAAACACATCAGCTGTGCAGAAGGGCAGAAACACAGAAAACAGTAAAATCTTTACAATTGTAACAAAAGTAAAGCGAGCTCCACCTCCCTTTGTTGATTAGAAGACTGCCTTTTCTGATAATTCTAAGGTCCTTATTTCACCCTTCAGTTAGAAGTATCCTCAACCTGAAGAATATTAACTTTCCTAAGGAATCTGCTTCAAACCAAAGACAATTGTAAATTGTAAGGTTCACCTCCCTCTGTTGTGAGCACGACTCGCTTTCTTGCAAATCTTAAGTCCAGTGTAGAGGTAGCTTCCAGCCAGAGGTAGCCTCACCCGAAGACTATTCTCACCTGAAGACTATTAGACGTATCAGGAGAGGCTGCAGGAACTAGTACTCCCTTGAAAAAGGAGAAAAAGGGGTGACATGATTGAGACATACAGATAATTGCAAGGGATAAATGGAGTAGCCATCAAAAAACTATTCTTAAGTTCAAACACAGGGACATGAGGAATTCATTGAAACTAGCAGGGGGAGTTTCAAAAAGGACGTCTGGAAGCACATCGTCGCAGAAGGGGTGGCAGATAAGTGGAATAAGTTATCTGACAAAGTGGTACAGGACAAATCTATCAGCAGCTTCAAGCAGGGATGGGACAAATTGGCAGGTTTAGCTGACAAAGGGGGATAGGAGAAAAGGGGAGGAGTGCCACAAGGGCAAGGCAAAATAAATCTTACTTCAAGAGGGCTCTGGCAGTAGGTATTCACCTTGAGGACTGCACCCCCTGCCATCAGGACCACACGGAACCTTCAGCTAGCAGTGTCTGACAGGGAGCTACCCACCCGACATCACGTGACTGATGTCAGAGTGACCCTGTATATTGGGCAGTCCCCACACCTGCCTTCCAGTTCTTTTCTTGCCGTCGACCTGTTCATGACAGACCTCATGGAGTTCTCACGCTTCAGTTTGACCACTTTTCGGATGAATATCCACTTTTTTCTGTTCAATATTAGTAATTTTATTGTTTTTGTGTATGTTGTTGCCATCTAACGTAGAGCACAAGAAGAAGTGTGCTTCATGTGGCGTCCAGCTACTGCACAACGACTTGCAATCCCTTTGCCTCTTCTGCCTAGGCCGGGACCACAAGGTTGAAGACTGTGAGCAGTGCGGCACTTTCAACCAGGCCACACAGAAGCACCACCAGCAGGCCCTCGAGGCTCACCTTCTGAAGCAGCAAATGACCACCATGGAGAAAAAAAACTCCAAAAATTGCGCAGCGGTTCATCCAAGCCCACCAAGCCTAGGCACAAAAAGAAGGAGAAGCACTGGGACCAGGACAGGTCCCCCTCCTGCCGAGGCTGCCTGTGGGCCCCTCAGACAAGCAGAGGCCCTCTTCCTTTGGGAAGTCAGCCTCTACGGTCCAGTCTGCCCCATCCAAGGAGCAGCCTTCGGGCCTCCTGCCACCACTAGGGACAGTGACTGTAGGCACCTTGGACTCGGCCAAGGTCTCAGCCACATTTAGACCCATTTCTACTGCCAGGTCTGTCGCACCGAGTGGGGATGATGTCAGTCATTGGGCCCCCTGACGATCGCCCAGCCCAGGCTGTTTCTTTGGGCTCCAAAGTTCACAGAGCTCATCCAACCTCGACTGGTAAGCTGGGTATCAACTTGTTCGATGCTCGTGCAGTCTCTTCGGATGAGAAGTTGGACATTGGCTCGGTCGACATCCACACACCTGACCTGGCATCAGGGTCCAGCATGTGCCCTGACGATTCCAAGTTGTTGGACTTTTCACAGCCTCTCCTGGAGGGTTCCCCCCATCAGACCCCCCTCTCCACTAGAAGTGGCTCCCCTGCCCTCCCCTGTTCTAAGGGGGCCAGGGAATGAGGGGGCCTCCAGTTGGTGGCCTCTCTCCAAGCTCGCCCCCGGACCTGGGGTCAGGTGCCTCTTTTTCCTTTTTTTTCCTGTTGCTCCTCATTTGAGGTCTCTGGCGGGAGAACTGGAAGGCGGGTGTCGGGACCACCCACTATATAGGGTCGTGCTGACTTCAGTTACGTGATGTCGGGTTGGCGGTCCCCTGTCAGACACTGCTTGCTAAAGTTTCCATGTGGTCCTGACACCAGGGGGTGCAGTCCTCAAGGTGAATACCTACTGCAAGAGCCTCTCTTGAAGATCTACTCTTATGGTAAGTTCTTGCGTAACTGTACTTTAGTTATCATGGGCAGACTGGATGGGCCAAGAGTCTTTTTTCTGACACCAGCTTTTATGCATCTGCATGTATCTGTGACATGGCATACTGTAAATCTGTGATATAGCTTGCTAGATGCAGAATTTACAGCTATACAGTAACAACAGATTCAGATACCATTTCATTGAAGCAATTGGATGCTAGAAGATGATTCTAGCATGAAAACTAATACAGTTGGTGGGTTAATGAAGTCTACTGGCAATTACAAACAGAATTTGCCAGCAGATAAAAGCATTATGATCTATCGAGTCTGCTCGAGTGTGCAGCAAGCAACCCTTATATTGCAGCAGCCTCCCCTGACCCTCCCTCTTACCCTATCCCATCCCCTTTTGAAGCAGTCCACTGTTCTATAGGATACCACTTCCACAGGCAACATGTTCCACCCAGGCACCACTCTCTGTAAAAGTGTCTTCTCATTTCCCTCCTGAACCTTCCCCCCTCCATTCTGAGATTGTGACCTTGAGTGTCCCTACCCCTCCTTAACTTGAATAGTCCCTCTGGGCCTGTCTTGTTTATTCCCTTCATGTACTTGAAGATTTCAATCATATCCCCCCGTCTCTCGTCTCCGCCAGTGAGTATGTGTTCAGCTCCCACAGCCTGCTCACGTAGGGTATGTCCCCTAGTCACTGGATCATCTTTGTTGCCCTCCGCTGTACCTCCTCCAGTAACTTAATGTCCCTCTTCAGGTATGGGCACCAGTCCACACAGTGACTAACAAGAAGTGCTTTAAAAGCACTGAAGTTAATCAAAGAACCAAGTTTAGGGTACTTTGTAAATTATCCCAGAGTGTAGGAGTAAGCCACCTGAGTGCAGCTTTTCTGTAGAGTGAGATACATTGGAAACTAAAGAAGAATAACACTGTTTCTCCTCAGTTCATATGGACTTCAGGATGTATGGGAACATCCTTCGATGTAAGGTGTCACAAATCCACTCAGCAGGTCAGCCCTCTACTCCCAAAGTGCCAACCTCCGAGCGCAGTCTTGTGAACAGTTAACAGAAACAGGGTAACCCTCCTATCTGTTTTGTGGGTTCGAATCAACTTTTGGTCTCAAGTCTTGGAGGGATTCAAATGTGAACCTCTTGCTAACGTACCCAATGCATAGGCTCAGATAATTCTGTCTTCATGGGGCCAGATATCTTTGCCTACGGGCACCTAACCAGGTGTACAGAAGTGAACCCTTAAAAACTTTAATAAAAGTCCTCCGATTTCTCTTACTTTTTTCCAGTTTGGTATCACCATTCAAGCTTATGTACAGTGTCTGCTTCAACCATATATACTTCACTTGTTAAAGAAAAGAAATTCCAAGACAGACCAAGTAGGCTCTAAAAATAGAGTTTTACTCAAATAGATAAAAGTATGTAAAACATAAAATGCAGAATCATATATCACAAGAACCATACAATCTTTTAAAAGAACAAGGTTTGAACAGTGCAATTCCTACTACAGTACTTAGATTTTGTCTCTCTACCTGTATACTTGCTTTAAAGTGTTCAAAGATGTTTCTTTGTCAGAGTGTAGATAAAAGTGTGTCTGAAAGAAAACAGAATCTTTTTAAAAAACTGTCTTTGCCAACCCCTTTGTGTGAGGTCACCTAGCTCCTCCTCTGTTTATGAAAAATCATACACCCAGGATATTTTATCATATTAGAAGGTAAGATAATTAAGGTAACATCAGCAGAAACTCCTTCCCCATGTGACTTCCCCAGTCAAGTCTGTAAATTTTCTTTCATCTATAAGCAGTATCCTCTCTCACACAGACATCAAAGCATTTATCATTTCGCACCAGGGTGCCATATAACCTGTGCTCTTCCCCTAAACGCCATAAAAGTTTATGATTTCCCTCTTAGCAACTACAGCTATAATTGACTTAGATCTGAATTTGCAAGTGTCCCGTGACCCCCAGAGTCTACTTCCGGGTCACTGTAACATAAAAAACTCACCCCTGCGGTGAGCGAGCACCAGTAGAGGCATTTTCTAGATGCTGGCAAGCTCAGTGCTGTTTTTACAGTTCTGGGGACCTTTTAACAAATTGCTGTAACTTTGAGCTGTGCTGTATAACTGAGCCCTGTATAGCACTTGACAGGAAACAGGAGGAGAGCCTGGTAGTTCAGGCAGAGCACAGCCTGAACTACTAAACAGCTGAGAGCAACTATTTTTAAAGATCTTGTGGGTTAAACCCTTTGCCTGAGCCACGTATGAGTGGTGCACGCATTGAGGAACATTTTTAAAGTTTACTTGGGAATCTGAATTTGCAAGTGTCCTGTGACCCCAGAGTCTACTTCCGGGTCACTGTAACATATAAAACTTGCCCCTGCAGTGAGCAGGGCGGGCTGGTCAGAGGCGCGCAGCATGGTGCAGGAGAGCGCACATCTGCTGCAGAGTCTGCTGTGTCCGCTGGATAGCGGGATTCTGGACCTACTTAGATTTCCTAAGGTAAAGAAATCTCTGTTTTAAAATGAGGCTGTGTATTAGATGTAAAATGTCAACTGATGAGGAGGCCAGAGATGGGTTTACTTGTGATAAATGCAATTTAATAGATATCTTACAAACAGAGATACAGGTTTTAAGACAAAGGGTTCAGGTACAGATTGATATCAGTAATTTGGAACAATATATTGATTCTGTAATAGATGCGACCACGACATCATGTGAACATAGTCACCTGAATGAAACACATGAGAAGGAGGAAGAATGGTGTCTTGTAACAACAAATACCAATAAAACAGAAAAAGGGTAGAAGAAACATAGGGGTTCCTCAAATGTTTTAACACCAAACAGGTTTCTATTCTTAATCAAGATGGGGCTAGCTACATTTCAACTCAAAGTGACCTTCCCCCCATTATCCAGTGACCTCAACAAAATACAGGTTACTCCACTTCAAAATGGAACCAACATTACACAATCCCCCCCACCACTTACTAAGGAGCAGTTTAAAAATCTAGAATCGAACATACCAGTAGGGGAGAACAAACAAACTACTGGCAAAATTAATAAGCCAGTAAAAAAAGAGGAGGAGTCTAATACTAGAGATGTCCTGGTTCTGGGTGAATCTATGTTGAAATATACAGATCACATTTTATGTAAAAATCGAAAACAAATGACTACAGTCAGTGCACTCCCTGGAGCAGGTATAAAAGACATCAAAAATCTTCTCCCTGGCTTAAGAGAAAACACTCACAAACCATTGGTCCTTATACATATAGGAACTAATGACGTAGGGAAAAGAAGGCTCCTAGATATACAGAGAGATTTTGAGGAGGTAGGGAGAACTCTTACAGAGGATGGATGGATGTGATCTCATTATTTCTGGGGTACTGCCATTACTCAGGGCATCATGGGATGTAAATGATGATATAATGCAGTTAAATGGATGGTTGAAAAGATGGTGCTTTAGAGAAGGCCATACCTTTGCCGAACAGGGAGCAAAGTTTAGGGACCCAATGCTATATGCACAAGATGGACTCCATCTAAACAGAAGGGGGAAATGTATTTTTGCTTACCAACTCAGACACACATTGGAGGAAAATTTAAATTTAGCATGGGGGGGAGGTAGACCTATTAGTTCCCTTTCAAAGAAAAATATGACCGTACTTCATATAACTTCCTCTCATTAAATGCCAGGAGTTTAAATAACAAATTGGGTGAATTAAAATTATCCATGGAACAATTGAATGTTAGCATATGTGGTGTTACGGAGACCTGGTGGAGCCCACATGATCCATGGGAAAAGCAAATAAATGGATTTAATTTGTACCACAAAGACAGGAAAGAAAAAAGAGGTGGGGGAGTGGCTCTATTCATTTCCAACAAAATAAATTCTGAAGAAATCAATACAACTAAATGGGATAAAATAGAGGTGTTATGGGTCAAAATATCATTTGCTATTCACACGTTGTTAACATTGGGGTCATATATAGAGCACCCACTGTTACACCGACCAGGAGGAACAATTACTGGATTTTTTGGATACAATTGGTAGAACTAAAAGTAACGTTGTAGTAGGTGATCTTAATTTACCAGGCATAAATTGGACAACATTACGGACAAATACTACTATGGAATCACGATATCTAGAATTATGCTTGCTAGCAGGAATGAACCAGTGGGTAAATGTCAATACTAGAGACAGTCACATATTAGATCTTGTGTTAAGTAACCTAGATGGTAATATAACATCTTGTAAGGTTATTCCCCCTCTTGGATTAAGTGACCACTCTATGGTTTACTTTTCCCTTGACACATTAACAGACACTATTGTAAGCAGGACTAGCAAATATGACTATAGTAAAGCTGATTTTGATAGTATGAGAACATATCTCAAAAACTGGAACTGGGTAGAGGAATTTCAAAACAAAACACTCAGCTCCATGTGGGATCTGCTGGTGGGTAAAATAAGCTCAGCTACCCAAACTTACTCCTTTAGTAAAGAGAACGGACGGCACCACCAAGATCAAACCCAAATGGATGTCAAAACATCTACTGAAACTGATAAAGAAAAAAATAGGGGCATTTATAAGGCCAAAAGATCAGGAAACAGCATTTGCTGGAAAACATATAAGGACCTTTTAAAAAAGTTAAAAAAATGTATTAAAGAAGCCAAACTAAAATATGAGTTAAGCCTAGCAGCCAGAGTCCAGGATAACTATAAATCTTTTTATGCATATATTAATGACAAAAAAAGGTGCTTGTAGACCTATTGGCCCACTACATGCAATGGATGGTAGTACAGTTACTGACCAGTCTATTCTTGCCCAAATGTATAATGATTTCTTTATCAGTCTTCAATAGTAAATCCTCCCCTAAATTAGAACATTTGCAAACTGTACTAGAAGTAGAATCACTGATAACAAGCGAAGACATACTTAAAAGGCTCCGCAAATTAGATCAGAATAAATCACAAGGTCCGGATGGAATACACCCAAGAATAATTAAAGAACTGGCAGACCTCTTGGCTGGACCGCTTGACGTTATTTTCAAACATCATTAAAAAAAGGGCTAGTGCTGGAGGCATGGAAACAAGCAAGAGTGGTTCCCATTTACAAGAAAGGGAGTAGACATGAGGTGTCCAACTATAGACCAATTAGCCTGACATCTGTCTTAGGAAAAATCTTCGAGGGTATTTTAAAAGATTATATTGTGGACCATGCCAAAAAAACAGATCTGGTAGACCCAGTACAGCATGGATTTACCACCGGAAGGTCCTGTCAGACCAACCTGTTGGAATTTTATGGAAAGGTTAGCAGGGCAATGGGTGAGGGACAGCCTGTGGATGTGGTGTATCTCGATTTTTCGAAGGCTTTCGACAAGGTCCCCGATGGAGAACTTATTGAAGCATTAATACTACAGGACTTACCAGGAAAAATAACAAAATGGGTAGATGCATGGCTCACCTCTAGAAAGCAGTCAGTAAATGTAAATGGGACCAACTCAGCATGGGCGGAGGTGACTAGTGGGGTGCCCCAGGGCTCTGTCTTGGGGCCGTGCTTGTTTTAATATATATATTGCTTCAATGGAAGTCAACAATGGAGTCTGGGTTTCTAAGTTTGCTGATGATACCAGGGTTGGGTTTCCTATTAATAACCAAAATGACTCCACAAAACTACAAGAAGCACTAAATATGCTGGAGTCCTGGGCATTAGATAAAAAAACTGCTGTTTAATGTGGACAAATGTTGTGTTATGCACCTTGGGAAGGCAAATAAACAGATACCATATACACTTGGAGGACAAATATTAAATACTGTGGAACAACAGAGTGACTTGGGTATTATGGTTACAAACGATCTGTCACCTAAAATGCATTGCAATTCAGTTATTAAAAAATCAAGTGGTATTTTACACTGTATAAATAAACATATTACATCTAGAAGTAGGGGTGTTCTTCTGACCCTTTATACATCATTGGTGAGGCCACATTTGGATTACTGTGCGCAGTTTTGGTCACCCAGTGGAAGAACCGAGATAGTGGCACTTGAGAGAGTTCAGAGAAGAACCACTCGAAATATACAGGAGGTTAAAGGTCATGATTATCAAAAGAGGCTAAATATTCTGGGTTTATATTCCTTGGAATATAGGCGTTTAAGGGGGAATATGTGTTTAATCTATAAAGCCACTATCAATCCAGATTTATGGGAACTACTGGGTTTGAGGTACAGGGAATTGTCAGGTAATACTAGATCACACCCTCTACAACTATATGTGGAATGTCCAAAAACCAAAAAAAGAAAATCCTGGCTCACGCTGAGAGTTACCAACATTTGGAATAGGTTGCCATTAGAGGTGGTGGCTAGTGTAACTGTGAACGCATTTAAAAACAAACTAGATAGCTTCTTACTTAAGCATAATATTCAGGGTTATTAATAAATGGCGAGCAAAAGGACTAACGTCTATATAGCTCTGTACTTACCTATGAGACCTATGAGATAAATAGGAGACCCTTGATTAAGGCCTGTTCTTGCCTGTAATTAGCTCTGGCCTTCCAGGCAACACCTTGCATCTAAAACCTGGATGTGTGTGTGTCAACTCACATGTTGTCTCAGCATCTCTCATGAGAGACAGTCCATAGCACATTTTTATATTACAAAAAATCATAGTGTACTCAGAACTGGCTGTCCACGTGTCACAATCCTCCCCACCTAGACTGAATTTGGGGGGTCTATCCCCGGCATGGGATGAGCTTCCCAAATCAGTTCATTCCTCATACACGCAAGACAGACCATCTGAGTTTGGTTTCTGGCTCCAGCTCTATGTACGATTGTCATATCATACCCTTGCAAAGCAAGACTCCATCTTAGCAATCTACCATTTGTTCTTTCCCATCTGCATCAGCCAAACCAGGGAGTTGTGGTCAGTCTGCACCACAAAATGCTGCCCATATAAGTATAGCTCTTAATTTCTTTAGGGCCCACACTTTGACAAGACGATCTTTTTCCACAGTGGAGTATGCCTGCTCCCTGGGAAGTAACTTCCTACTCAGGTACACTACTGGGTAATCTGTCCCTTGGCTGGATGTCTGACTCAATACTGCCCCAATACCCATGTCTGAGGCATCAGTCTGAACTATAAAGGGTCTGCTATAGTCAGGACTTGTCAAAACAGGAGCACTGCACAGTGCCTCCTTCAATCTGGTAAAGGCTTCTTCACAGGCTGGGCCCCAGGTAATTTTCTTTGGCATCCTTTTCTTTGTCAGGTCAGATAGGGGAGCAGCCAGGGTACTGTAATTGGGTACAAATTTTCTGTAGTACCCTGCTGTCCCTAGAAAACTCCTGACCTGCTTCTTTGTTTCTGATCTGGGCCACGCCTGGATTACCTCAATCTTTATTTGGTTAGGACAGAGCGTCCCCGGCCTACCACATGGCTGAGGTATGCCACCTCTCCCATGGCCACCTGGCACTTTCCGGCTTTGACAGTGAGCCCGGCCCTCTGTATCCTGCCCAGCAGTTCCCTAAGGTGGGATAGGTGCTCCTCCCAGTTGGTACTAAAGATGGCAATGTCATCCAGGTACGCCACGGCGTACTCCTCAGCACCATTTAACACTTGGTTCACCAACCTTTGGAAAGTGGCCGGGGTGTTCTTCATTCCGAAAGGCATTACTTTAAATTCAAATAAGCCTATTGGAGTGATGAAGGCCAACCTCCACATCATGAGTCACTAAGGGGTGAGTCCAGGCTTGGCGCTAAACAATGAGGCAAAGTCTGAAAAACCTCCCTTACTTTCTGGATCTGGTCTGGGGCCAGCTGGGGAGACAGTTTTACTGCCTCCACAGAGGACTCCCGCCTACTTTCTTCCAGCAAGTCCAGAAGGGGGTCTCCTTTGTCCGTCCCTTCCCCAGGACTACACACTGCAAACACCATGTCAGCCCTATTTGCATATGGCTTCATCATGTTGACATGGTACATCCTGTCTGTCTGTCTTCGGTCAGGTAACTCCATAGTGTAGTTCACATCATTTACCTTCCTAACCACTTTGTACAGTCTTGCCCACTCAGCCTGCAGCTTGTCTTTCTGGACCAGAATAAGGACCATGACTTCCTGACCCACCATGTATGAGCAAGCTCTGGCTCTGCGGTCATACCACACTTTTTGTTTCTGTTCAGCAGCTGCCAGGTTGCTGTGGGCTGTCCCCATAAGCTCCTTCAGCCTTTCCCTAAACTTAATGAAGTAATCCACAATGGGAGTTCCCTGGGTGGCATGCTTGCCATCCCAGTCCTCCCGGATCAAGTCTAGGGCCCACGTATCCGGCGTCCATATAAGAGTTCGAAGGGGGAAAATCCTGTCGACTCTTGGGGCACCTCCCTGTATGCAAACAACAGGTGGGGAAGGTATTTCTCTCAGTCCCTCCCATGCTGTTCAGCAAACGCCCGGAGCATTGACTTCAGGGTACCATTGAATCTTTCCACAAGCCCATTGGCTTGTGGGTGATACAGTGTTGTGCATCTCTGCACCACCCCACACTTCTCCCATAAACATTTCATCAGGTCTGACATGAAGGAACCCTCTCAATCGGTGATAACCTCCTGCGGAAACCCAACACGGGAGAAAATCCCAAGTAAGGCATCTGTCACTTTGTCTGTCCTCAGTGAGGATAGGGCGACTGCCTCTGGATACTGGGTGGCATAATCCACCACAGTCAGGATGAATCTGTTCCCCGAGGAGCTGGGGGTATTGAA
This sequence comes from Neoceratodus forsteri, assembly GCA_016271365.2. Taxonomy (NCBI): domain Eukaryota; kingdom Metazoa; phylum Chordata; order Ceratodontiformes; family Ceratodontidae; genus Neoceratodus; species Neoceratodus forsteri. The sequence continues at coordinate 1,384,911,152 of CM057459.1, forward strand.
AGGCCCCACAATATCTATTCCCACCCTCTGGAATGGCTCCTCTACTATAGGCAATGGAATCAGGGCGGCTTGGTTTTTTTTGCCCACCTTCTCTATTTCTTGGCACCAGTGACAAGACCTGCAATACTCCTTCACCTGCTGGGTGAAGTTAGGCCAGTAGAAATTCTGGGCCAACTGCTGTGTCATGAGCGTGATTCCCAGATGACCAGACAAGGGAATATCATGTGCAGTCTTGAGCAACTGCTCACGATATCCCTGGGGAACGGCAAGCTGCCTGCCTAGCACCCCTCCCTCTGCCTGTACTGCCTTGCTGTACTGCCTGAGTATAGGTAAGTCTATTTTCCCAATAAACATTATGTCTGCCGTCACCTCCCTGTGTGCCATCAGAGTCTGCCCAAGCCCTCAGCTTCTCTAAACTAGGGTCACTTCTCTGAGCAGCTGCAAATCCCTCACATATTCCCAAGGCATGGGACAGGTCCCCTTCAGTCGCTAAACTAGGGTCCCTAGCACTAGCGTCAGGCACTCAGAATCACTCTCAATCCCACTCCTCTGACAATGGGTCACCCCTCCCTCTTCAGAGTAACCCTCTGTAGCTGTGTGGTTACTTGCTACTGGGGAAATTTCTACCCCCTTTCCATTAGTCTTCCCATCTGGAGACACAGGCTGGGGAACCAGCCTCTCAGCGGTTTCCACAATGGTTTCTGTGGGGTTCAGGGAACTACAGTTTTCCCTTGCCACTTGGCTACGGGGAACTGTACATACCATTCCCTGTTTAAGATTGTTGCCTAGGATCACATCCACTGCTGAGGTTTTGGCTACAGCCACCTGTTGCACAGTTCCCCTGTTTCCCCCCAGTTTAGGAGAACACTAGCCAGTGGCAATGTTTTCTCCTCACCAGTAAAGTCCTGTACAGTGACGTATTTATTGGGTGTAAGCTGACCAGTCTCTACTAGATCCCCCTTTACCAACGTCAAGGATGCCCCTGTGTCCCTTAACCCTTGTGTCTGTACACTATTCACCATGACTGGGTACATGTGTTCCCTCATGTTCACAGGCATGCTTCCAGGGACACACAAACAACCCACTTCTTTTCTAGTACCATTCTGTGTATTATGGCTCATTCTTTTGGGACACTGTCTGGCAATATGCCCTGTTTCTTTACATAACCAACATTCACTTCTCTTTTCAGAGAAATCTTTTCTCTGAAACCTGGGGCTAACTAGTTTTGGTGGAGGCAGAGAGGGTTTTAGCTGCCCTGAAGGTGCGCTTTTCCCTTTCTGGGCTGCCATGCCGGCCCCATTCACTCTCAGAGATGATCTGCTCTTGGCATAGTGGTCCGAGAGTTCAGCAGCCTCTTGCACTGTTTTGGGATCTCGGTCCTCCAGCCAGGTTTTTAGCTCTGCTGGGCATGCCCAATAAAACTGTTCTAACAAAATCACATTTTCAATTTTATCAACAGAGTTTGCCTCAATTCCTTCCCACCAACGTTTTAAAAACTGATGTTGTTTCGTCGCTAGCCCTTCATAGCTCATATCAGGGCTTCTCCTGAGCTTACAGAATTTAACTCTGTATGATTCAGCAGTTAATTCAAATTTCTTTAACAGTGCAGCTTTAAGTTTGCTGTAATCATCACTGTCCTCTTTGTCCATTTGACCCAATGCATCCCGAGCTTTCCGGGTAAGTAGCGGGGGTAGCTGAAAGCTCCAGGACTCTCCAGGAATTTTAGCCTGAATACAAACTTTTACAAAAGAATTTAAAAAGGCATCCATATTCTCCCCCTCTTTAAATCTGGCTATCAATTTGGAGTTCAGTTTGTAACCCAGTCCTGCAGTCCCAGTTAAACCCAAGCCACTTACCTGCTCTGGTGCCGCTGGTTGGAGTCGTAGCTTCTCCAGTTCATGTTGCCTCTGGCAGTTCTGCTCCTTACGGTCTGCATCTCAGTGTTCTTGCTCTCTCTTCTCCTCTGCAGCTCACTGGTGCTCACGCTCCTCATGGTCTGCCTCTCATTGTTCATGGTCTACATCTCATTTTTCACGGTCCGCCTCTCATTGTTCATGGTCCGCCTCTCGCTTCTCTCACTCCCTCTCCCTCTGGAACTACAGCTCCATCCTGCGCAACTCAGTTTACAGCCTGAGTACTTCTGGATCCAGGATACTGGTGACCTTCCCCTGCTGCTGTGGCCCTTCGCTGACAGTGGCCCTGTTGCCCTCCTTATTGGATTTGGACACTGCACTGGCCGCTAGCCCTGCCACTCTTGAGGTTTGGTCCTTTTCAGTCACAGTCTGTGAGTCGGTGCTCTGGGTATCTGCTACCACCAGGGTACATCCATTAGGTTCTGTTTGCTGGCTTTTGTCTCAAACAGGACTCCTCTGTCCCCGCACCACTGTTTTAAGTAGTCTACAGTGTGCCTGCTGTAGTTGGAAGCTATCTTCCCTAACTACTGCTACTCTGGCTTGCACTTTAGGAAAAAAAATAAAATGGGTTGGAACTTGACTGTACATCAAGTGATATAGTTCTGTCTCCTTTTATTAAAAAATAAATCACTGCCTTTTTCTTTCTTTCTTTGCAAGTGAGCTGACGGTCTCAAGCTGACACACTGAACAATAAAAGCTTGTAATACCAACATTTTGTGCCACCACTGCCACCCAGTCTGTACCAAACCTACTCTGCAGGTCAGCTCTCTACTCCCAAAGTGCCAATCTCTGAGTGCAGTCTTGTGAACAGTTAACAGAAACAGGGTAACCCTCCTGTGTGTTTTATGGGTTTGAATCAACCTTTGGTCTCAAGTCTCGGAGGGATTCAAATGTGAACCTCTTGCTAGCGTACCCAATGCACAGGCTAAGATAATTCTGTCTTTGGGGGGTCAGATATCTTTGCCTACGGGCACCTAACCAGGTGCACAGAAATGAACCCTTAAAAACTTTAATAAAAAACATCAGATTTCTCTTACTTTTTTCCAGTTTGGTGTCACCATTCAAGCTTATGCACAGTGTCTGCTTTAACCTTATATACTTCACTTGTTAAAGAAAAGAAATTCCAAGACAGACCAAGTAGGTTCTAAAAATAGAGTTTTACTAAAATAGATAAAAGTATGTAAAACATAAAATACGGAATCATATATCACAAAAAACAATCTTTTAAAAGAACAAGGTTTGAACAGTGTAACTCCTACTACTATACTTAGATTTTGTCTCTCTCTACCTGTATGTTTGTTTAAAGTGCTCAAAGATGTTTCTTTGTCAGAGTGTAGATAAAAGTGTGTCTGAATGAAAACAGAATCTGTTTAAAAACTGTCTTTGCCAACCCCTTTGTGTGAGGTCACTTAGCTCCTCCTCTGTTTATGAAAAATCATACACCCAGGATATTTTATCATATTAGAAGGTAAGATAATTAAGATTACATCAGCATAAACTCCTTCACCCATGTGACTTCACCAATCAAGTCTGTAAATTTCCTTTCATCTATAAGCAGTATCCTCTCTCACACAGACATCAAAACTTTTATGATTTCACACCAGGGTACCATATAACCTGAACTCTTCCCCTAAATGCCATAAAAGTTTATGATTTCCCTCTTAACAACTACAGCTATAATTTATTTATTTGCTTTTGTTAACCAGGTAAGCACACTAGACAGCAAAGTGCCTATTTTCAGGAGTGACCCGGGAGAGTTACAGGGTATCCATGAACACAAGGTTACATGCAGGAGCTTACAGTAGAGGTTACATACAGGAGCGACATGCTCCGCCATAGGGTAATACAGCAGTGATAACATCAAATAACAGTTAGGAATTTGCAGAAAGAACAACACAAGCAGGAGCAAAACAACAAAAACTGTAGGGAGTAGACATCTGTAGTGAGAGAGAGGACTTGGTGCTAGACCAGGTTAGGGTAATGGTTAAGAGCAATAGATGCTGCACCACCTGGGGTGGTAAGTGCCAAGGAGGGAGAACAGCAGAGGAGATAGCACTGGGAGAACAGTACTCATTGGGGGGAGGGGGTGCCTGATTTATGCTTAACACTGGCAGGTTGATGTGGTTTTTAGGAAGTTGCAAAGGGAAGATTTGAAGCAAGGGTGGGAGGGGGAGGCACGAACACTGGCAGGAAGGGAGTTTCACAGTTTTGGTGCATGGATGGTAAATGCCTGATCCCCTGTGAGGGTACGGGTCTTGGGGACCAGTCGGGCCTGAGTAGCACATGATCTGAGGTTGTAGACAGGGGAGGTGTGTTTTAGGGGAAGGGCGAGCGAGGCAGGAGTGGCCGTTTGAACTATATTGTCGATGAAGTTACCAAGGATGTAGGTCCAGAGTTTTTCTGGGGGCAGCCACTCCAGTCGGGAATATAGCTCACAGTGGTGTGTGAGACGGGCCGAGAGTGCAAAGCGGCATATGTTGTTGTAGGTGGTGTCCCATTTGGCAAGGCTAGAGGACGGGACAGGGGCAAAGACAACAAGCCCATAGGAGAGTGTGGGAAGGAGAACCTTGGCAATAGCAAGCCGGGCTGCGGGGTGAGGCAGTCTTTGCTCAGAGGTTAGGGTTGATCTCATTCATCACTTACAAATGTTCTGAATGTGCGAGAGAGATCAAGTTGGGATCGAGGGTGACACCTAGGTATCTAACAGAGTCGGTGTTTGGAAGGAGGAGTCACTTGACCCATGGATTTTTGGGGAGTTGTGCAGGAGGAGGTTTTGGCCATGGAGCCAAAGAGCGTGGCCTGCGTTTTCTTCAGGTTCACTGTGAGTTTGTGTCCAACGAGCCATCTCCTGATAAGAGAGAAATCGGAGTTGAGCTGGGAGTTGATGGTGGTGATGTTCTGTGAGCTGGCAAGGATGACTAGGTCATCAGCGTAAAGAGTTAGGTGCCCATTGGTGGTGACGGAGGGAAAATCATTAATGAACAGTGAGAACAGGATGGGTCTGAGGACGGATCCTTGGGGCACCCCGCTGTTCACAGGGGAGAGAGTCGAGGGTTCAATTAAAGCAGGTGTATTGCTGCCTGACCCCTAGGGAGAAACCATGAGTCTGCAGGGTGGAGAGAAGGAGGGAATGGTCCACCCGATCAAAGGCCTTAGATAGATCAATGAAGATGGCCCCGGACAATTTGCCTTGGTCAGTTGCGGACCGGATCTTGGTGGTAACCACGGCCAGGGCGGTTGATGTGCTGTGCCCTTTTCTGAACCCGTGCTGGGTAGGGGATAGAACATCGTGACCCTGGAGGCAGTGGGAAAGCTGCAAAGCAACCACCTTTTTGAGGAGCTTGCTGGCAGCGGATAGTATAGCAGTGGGACGATAATTGTTGACATCTTTTGGGTCGCCATGTTTAAGGGCAGGGATGACCTTAGCAACCTTCCATATGCCAGGGAGGATCCCTGAGATAAGTGAGGCATTGAAGACGTGGGCGACTGGTCTGGCAAGGAGAGGACCCACATGCTAAGTAGCTTCTGCTCTAGGTTGTCATGGCCAGCTCCCGTGTGGTGGGAGAGGCCGGCAAGGAGTTTCTGGGTCTCGCCAACAGTGATTCGTTTAAGGTAGAAGGGGGGACGGGGGGTGCTATCGGAGGTTTTGGGGCAGAGGGTAGGGAGAGGGTGCGAGCCGGCAGGTCTGAGAACAAGCAGTTGAAGGAAGTGGCGATGATTAGGGAGTTGTTACAGTTGGAACCCCCGATGAGCATATCCATGAGTTGTTCCTTGGCTGACCCTCTGACAAGGTTTTCACGTTTTCCAGAAGCACGGGGGTTTTTGCGAAGGCAAGCAGGGCGGCCTGCAGTACTCACTTTTGCAGTGCTAATGGCTCTCTACAGGAGTTTCTAGTTGGCTATACTCCAGGAGGTTGTCATTGTTTTGAGAGAGCCTGTGTTTTACCCAGGTTTTGTCACGCCGCTTCATGAGGGAGAGGAGGTCACTATGGAGCTACTTTGTAGCTGTGCCTCTAACTCTCCTCTTGGAAAAGGGTGCATGCCTATTTTGCAGTGGGACAGATACTGCAAGGAAGTGGTCTAGGGCTGCAACTGGGTCGTTAGTAGCAGTGATCCTGTACCAGTCAACCCCATGTAGGTCTTGGAGGTAGTTGTCAATAGAGAATTTAGAATTGTCCCTCATCAGGAGCACTCGACTGGGGACTTTGGGAAAGCTAGAGCCCCACATGCAATAGGTGGGGGAGTGATCGTAGATGGCATCAGGGAGTATCCCTGAGTGGATGATTTTGTCGAGCCGGTTGCTCATCACCCAGTCAATGAGCGTCCCAGTGTCTCCACAGAGGGAGGGCCTAGTAGGTTCAGTGATGACCTGACGGAGAGCAAGGCCAGAGAGCAGCGGCTTGTACTGCTTATGGTTGGGCCCCTACCAGTTGAGGTTAAGGTCTCCTAGGATGAGGAGCTCGTTTGAGCCAACCCTGTCCCTAAGTTGCTCTAACAGGAATGAGAGCCCTAGTACACCTTCCCTTGGAGGGTTGTAGGCACAGACGAGGTGCACCTTTTTAGTATTCCCTAGGAGAAGGAGGGAGTGGAGGAACTCACAGGGTTGGGGGGTCGGGGTGAGTACACAACTATGGACACATTTAGGTGCACCTTATAGTATAGGAGCACGCTGCCGCTGCACTTACTACCTGCCCTATCACACCGGGCAAGGCTGTATCCTGGGAGCAGGCAGAGTCAGGGGTGCTGGGCTTGAGCCAAGCTTCAGTGATGCCCAAGATGTCAGGCTTATAGAGGGCCACCCAGGCTGTTAGTTCCGCAAGGTTCTGGAGGAGGCTGCGGATGTTGAGATAGGCTATCTTAAGAGCTTTGGCCGCACACTAGGCTGTGGGGGGTGTGCAGGGTGCCGGGGTGGCAAGGGGACCCAGACAGCTGGCTGGCAGTCCGTGCATGAGGGGCCATGTCATTGGGTCGATGGCTGGCCAGTGAGAGTACACAGCAGGGGAAAAGGTCAAAAACAGCGGGAGAGAACCGGGCAGAGGGTGGCAGCTGCCGACGGACGAGGAGGCTATTTGAGAGCAGTAGGCGGGGGAGCTCATCTAGGAGCGCTGATAGGTTTCACGCACGGGGGGTGGGGGACGTCCCCAGCAGGATGGGAGACTCAGCGAGAACTGGAGGCTGGGTGGGAGAAGCAGGCAGGTCTGGGTGAGGGAGAGGAAGCAGGACTTGGGGGGGTGGCTCACAGTGGTGTAACAGGGAGACAGGAATCAACAGGGATGGATTAGCAAGAGTTAACTATATAGGCCAACGGAGGAAGTAGGAATGCCCCTAGTGGCAGGACAGTATAGCCTACCAATGGCAAAGTGAGCTGATAGGTTTATGCTCACACGTGACCTCTGCTGTAAGTTGGAGTGATGACCATGGGTGGTGGTGGAGGCGGTGGGGCAGCCAGCGCAGCCGGCGGGGCCAGCACTCCCAACAGCAGCAGCAGCAGCAGCTCGTGTGAGGCAAGAGATCCTTGATTAAGGCCTGTTCTAGCCTGTAATTAGCTTCTGGCCTTCCAGATATCACCTGGTATCTAAAACCTGTGTGTGTGTGTGTCAACTCACATACTGTCTCAGCATCTCTCATGAGAGACAGTCCATAACACATTTTTATATATACAAAAAATCATAGTGTACTCAGAACTGGCTGTCCACGTGTCACATAAGGCAGTAGTTCATTCCATAGAGTTTTGTAGGTCCATACATTAAGTTTTTTGGAGCCTCAACCTATGGAATAGAGGGTGCGATGATGGGTCCTGGGAAAGCTATGAAGTACAGAAGCGTATTCAGGGCAAAAGTCCTAAAGCCTCCCCTCCAACAAAAACTGGACAGAAGGACTATTTTATCAAAAACTTACATAGTCTTTCTCATATTTACATGTATTTTTTTTATTACTTTATAATGATATTTAAAAACATTTTTAAAACACAATAAGACTCCTGGATTGTGCACTAAACAGTTAACTGGGGGCTGAAGGCACTTGACCTGCAGCTTTGCACCCTACTATGCCTTGGAGGATGCGGTTAGAAGTGTCTTATGTTCACCCAACATGTCATATTGCAACATATAAGTGTGAATGTGACTTGTACCAACCTTATTTTGTATACAAGCAGTGAAGCATAATTTATACCTGTAGTAAATTCCCAAAGAGTTTCTTGCATAAGATTTCAATGTGCTTAGTGAAGGATAGTTTACTGTCTAGCCGGAGACTCAGATACTTGCATGTGTCTGCGAGCTCTAGGATATGCCCCGTTAGAGTGGAGGTGTTGAGAGGGAATATATTTGAGGATGGTTTATGGAGGCATTACCTATTATGCTACCATAAATATTTCAGAAACTGTTGCCATTAATAGTTTTTGGGTATGTCCACTCTAAATGCACATTTTGGTTATAGCATAACCTGTTTACACTGTCTGTACATTTGTCATAGCATAACCACTGTTCTGTCTCCTCCCTCACTGCCATTTGTTGGGCGTGCATGTATTGTATCTTGTCTGTTGTAACTTGTTGCAGTACTGTAATTGCTGTTGTACTTGAACTTGTTTTGCCTCCTTGTGGCCCGGGACGTGACTGAAAATGGTCCTCTGGATCAGTGCACCTACCCGGTTACCAGAGACATAAATAAATCAATTTAAAACAATTACATTTTGTCTAGGTTTATTAAGAGACCAGGGTATATTTACATTTGATATGCATATTGGATGTCCAGTCTATTACTGCAAGAGCAGAGAAGTTACAAACATTCAGAATTTTAGAAAGTCTTCAAAACATTTCACAAATAACTACACAGTGACAGTTTGAACACGTAACATAAAAAATTCAAAATCAAAAATCTCCATATTTAGTTAATTCTATGACCCTTACAAAAATGTTTTGCAGGCTAATTATCACATAGCTAGCTCCAATGGTGGCTAAATTATTTGCAGTCAGTATTTTAACAAAAGTTTCTCCCGAAAAATGAAATGCTAGACTTTCAACCCTTATTTATTTTAAATGACTCCTGCAAATGTCCTGAGATTTGGCAGGTCTTTTGGGTAGCTGTCAGTAAGTAGGATTGCCAAATTATAGAGCTCTAGTTTAATGGCCAGCTCAGAAATGACCAAATATAGACATTTCAAAAATTCTACAAAGTTCCATGGTATTTTGTGGAAATTTCAAATTCTGCACAGCTCCAGTCCTGCCCCTTCCTAGCGATGCACTGACTGCCATTGGTGTACCCCCTAGTCTTCACTTCAGGCTCATTTTACATGCACTGTGGTGCATGGAAGGGTCCAAACTATATCTACCAGCCTGTTACCACTGCAGAAAGGAACAGGTTTTGTATGTTAACTTCAATACCTGGATGGGGCAGAACAACATTAGGTAAGCAGTTCCACCAGACACCAGGGAATGAAAATGGTCTGAGGACTGTGGAGGGTGGGGGGCACTGGGCTAAAAGTAATAACTAACAATGTTGGGGAACACGCTTGCCCTGGAGCAGACCTAAAGGTACCATTTGGGCAGGTGGGAGAGAAGATTTGGCAGCAGCATCAGTGCCCAGGAGCTATTTCATTATTTCAGAAATGTTACCAGAAAGACATACTGAGCTGATAACAGCTCCTTTCCGGATGCATTGGAGGGAATGATACACTAAGGTGAAAGAATTAATTGTACAAACACAGATACTGGTAATCACCAAAAGTCAATGCAGTAATACAGTATATCAAAAAGGAGCATGATACAATCATTACCAATGTGCAAATCGATATTCAGTGCCAGGTAAAATGGTATGGTACAATATAATGCATTATGGTAGATAAAATTACAACAGAACAAGCACAGCAAAACAACCCCAACACCTATCATGGCATCATGTGGCTGGTGCTATGCTAGGTACATACCTCTGTTGGTGCCACCAAATGGAAGTTCATGGTGGCAATCCCCATTTGTGCCCAGTAACTACTGGTGGTCCTCATTTGTATTCAGCCATAGTCACAGAGGGAACTTCTCCTTCCACAAACTAAAATGGACTTCAGAGAATTGCTACAAAGTATATATTCACAATAGGGAGGTGTCTTGCACCTTGTTTGATGACTCCACAATTAGTGACAGAGAATCAGGCCCATAAACTAGCATTTTATGCAGACGATCTCTTGATTTATTTAACAGAACCCACCACATCTCTTCCACATCTTTGGGCCCTACACTTAAACTGCACTCCACCCCCCATTAGCTTGGAACACCTACAAAAGTAACTGGCACCAAAATCCATAAAATATCTTGGAATACATAATCCACAGAATTTAACCAAGATTTCTAATTTTAATTGTCCACCCCTCATGGCAACAGTACAGGCAGATATTAATCAATGGACCGTATTACCACTGTCTTTCAGAAACAGAATTGAAGCCATCTGCATGAATATTCTCCCCAGATTGTTATAATTTATGTCAAACCATTCCCATTTGTGTGGATCGAATAGATTTCCAATGCTGGGATAGAATGATTTCAAGGTTTATTTGGGTGGGCCAGGGACCCAGGATAGATTATCATAAACGATAGTCTTCAAAGCAGAAAGGGGGCCACGCCCTACCCCACCTGCAATATTATCAGACAACCCAGCTAGGCCATATTTATGCATGATTAGACTCAGTTTACATAGCTCACTAGAAGGACTTAGATATTAGCGAGATTAATGGCTCCATTACTAATATTCTCTTTTCTACCCCTCCTCTATAGTTGGCGGATATTTAGCATAATGCATTCACCAGAGCGGTCTTGCATAGCAGAATGGTCAGAAGAGTGGCAACTGGGATTTAATGCAAAGAAGTGCAAAATCATGAACATGAGAGAGAAACCCTGAAGCCACCTATAGGCTGGGAGGGAGTAGCTAGCAGTCACAAAGGAAGAAAGAGACTTGGGCATCATCATCACTGATGACCTGAAATCATCCAAGCAGGCCTCTAAAGCAGTAGGTAAGGCTAGGGGGTGTTAGGGTGTATTAGTAGGGGTATCCAAGTCGAAGAGGGAGGTAATAACCCTCTGTACAAGACACTGGTTAGGCCCCATCTGGAGTACTGCATGCAGTATTGGAGGCCACACCTTCACAAGGACATTAACCAAATTGAGGAAGTCCAGAGAAGGGCAACCAAAATGGTGCAGGGACTGCATCAGAAGACATATGAGGACAGATTAACGGAGTTCAATGTATACCTTGAGCAAAGGAGGGAGAGGTGATATGATCGAGGCATTCAAACACCTTAAGGGCATAAACAAGGTGAAAGAGTCTAAAATGTTTAAATATAAGAAAAATAGCAGGACAAGAGGACACAGCATGAGATTAGAGGAGGGCCGATTAAAGGGAATGTGGGAAATTCTTCACAGAAAGGGTGGTGGATGGCTGAATGGCTGCACACAAGAAGTGGTGGCTATGAATACAGTGCAGGGCTTCAAACAGGCATGGGATAGGCATAAGGGAGCAATACAAATGACTATGAATAGATAGGCCACTGACAGAGCAAAGGCAGATGGCACATTTATAAGGTAGAAAAAGAAATGGGCAGACTGGATGGGCCTTGCAGTCCTTATCTGCCGTCAACTTCTATGTTTCTATGTTTCTATGTCTTATTTCAGTGGCAAAAAAATTGGCAGGATAAACAATACCATGCAGCATTGATTCCCATGAAGGCTGTAGCTTATTGTCCATCCCAAATAGACCCTAGATTTGTCCACTGGGATGTACAGGGTCTAATCCACCTCGGTCAGTTTCTAGATGGAGACATCCCTCTCTCTTTCACTCAGTTGTGACAACAGTATCACTGAATGATGTGGATCATTTTCGATTCCTACAAACACAGCGTTTTCTGAATAATATCCCAGGCCCTGGAAAACTGACAGAGCCACCTCATGCCTTATCTAGCTTACTTAAAAAATTCTAAATTAGGTGCTACAGTATGCCCCAACAATTTATCTTCTTGGAGTATACAGCCCTCACCTTACCCCCATCAGTGTTATATCAGACAATGGAGAAGACATGGTCTGCAGAGTTAAACATCCATGTGACGGATAAACAGTGGGAGCAGATTTACTCCCAACAACATAAAATGTCTTCCTCGCTGCAGTTGAAAGAATCTGCATGGAAAACTACGGTCCAGTATTTTTGGACCCTTTATATTGCAGTGGAATTTTGTGGAAGACGCATAGCAACTTGCTGGAGAGTACGTGGGGAAGTACTGTAACTGCAGTACATTCCCATGTATTTTGGCTGTACACTAGTTTAAAAACTCACTGGGAGGATATAAAATGAGAATACAACAAATTTATACTGATTTCTCAACACTGATCCCCGAATTAGTGATATTCCTACACTTTCTCACGGGTCCTTTAATAAACATCAGAAATACCTTGTAAGTATTGTTTTGACAGCAGCTAAGAAAGCCATTACTAAACAATGTTGCAACCCATCCCCACAGTTGAGCAGTGGAGAATATCGTGAGACATATCTAGGCAATGGAAAAATTGGCAAACAGAATCTGGCAACAAATGGATTTATTTAACACTAGATGGCAGGGTTTGATTATGTATATCATGGACACCACAACAGACTTTGTTGCATAATGATATATAAATCAGACTAATTTATTTATTTATTGAAATGTTTCACCAGAAAGGCACACTGAGCAATAGGTTGCTCATCTCCCGGTGCAACCTGGGGGGAAGGGGTACAACAGGGATGAGACATTTTACATTCAAGTTACAAAGATCAACATAGCATACAATTCATTAAGGCAGTTGTTACAAACAGTGTTGCATACATATGTAATTTGTGAGAACTATTAGTAAGTGCAATGGTAATAAGTGAACAAGTGCTATCTTGAAATAAGGGGTGAAGGAGAGAGAGAGAGAATGAGATGACAGATAGTGCAGAGTCGTGTCCCGGAGAGACCCTTGTGACACTTTGCCTATCTGCTTGTTATTATATTGTATCATATTTGTGATGTAAATATTTGTTTCTTTGAATGTCTGCTTGGAAAATATGGCAGTCAGCAGAAGAGCACTATGGGAGCTGGGATTTCAAAAGTGTGGTAAGGAGAGATTGCACACTCCATGACCCAGTGGAAAATCTAATTGAGAGTTTCCTTTACACCAGGTTGTAACAGGTTGCAAAACCAGTCACTTATATAAAGTATTGCATTTTATGACCTATTAGGAGGGAAGCAACTTCTGACAGATGCCTGTTACATTTCTCACTCCTAGGAGAAATGGCTGTCAGGAAGTTTCCCTGAAGATCAAAGGGGATCAAAGTGTCAGTGGCTTAGCAGGTAGCACACTCACTGAGGCCGGGTGATCAAAAGGCTGTGAGTTCTATCCCCACACCAGGCACTTGAGTTAATATCCCAATACTGACACTGTAGTGCAGCATGAGGGGGGTCCTGCACTCTTGAGGTGCCGTCTTTTGGATGAGACGTTAAACCGAGGTCCCATCTGCCTGTTCTGGTGGTAGTTCAGGTGGATGTTAAAGATCCCATGGCACTTCTCGAAAAGAGTAGGGGGATTTTGTTTAATTACAAACTTCAAAAATCAAACAAATACAATCAGTGTGAACTCGCTCAAAAGGAAAATACAAATCATAAGAAAGTCAGATAAGTATTAAAGCCATACATTGTCTGAAAGAAAGTAACAATAACCCAAACCAAATCTTAATACATAAAAAGAACCTCCCCACCCTATTAGATATTCAAATATAACATCAAAAAATGAGGAGGACAAATCATACCGGCTCAACAAAGTCCACAAGAAACTGTCAAAGCAAACTCGTGTAATAGGAGTATCGGAATCAGTCACCCAAGGACGATTCCGCCAAACATTTGCAATATATACAGTATTATGAGAGGACTTCTTATGAAAATAAATGTTACAAATCTCCTTCAAAATACAGCCTGAGAGGTGTTGAAAAGAAAGCAATTTTTGTTGCAGAGTAAATAGACATCTGCTATTCCAGACATACCATTTCACTACAGAAAATAAGACATTCAACGTCTGGACATCCCAATGAAACCATTCCTGACCAAATACCCCATAAATCAAATTATCATAAGAAAGGGTTCTCAAAACAGGCATACCCCAACACCCCGCCAAGTAATCCCAAAAGGAGTGAATAAAGGAACACGTAAAAGATAAATGAGACATAGACTCCAATTGTCCTAAACATGCAGGCCTGGCACATTGTCATTCAGTCAAAGCTTTATGTTTTTGATTAGCCTTAACATTCAGCTTGTTATGGCAACAAAGCCATAACACATCCCAAAGTTTAACAGGAATTCTTTCATTACGAAAAATCTGTAGAACATGAGGTACAGACGAAGGAGAACACAAGGGAAAGGTATCAATATCATTGAATTTGGAGGCCAAAACCTGTGTATACAATAGTTTCTTTGATTTGTGAAAAACATCTTCATATACGAGATCCCACTGCTTCAAACAAACACCTCCCTATAAAACTGGGGAGAAAACAAAACTGATTTGAATATTTTCAAATCACCAGAAACCCAACTGGGAAACCAAGCCTTCAGCCTTTCAGACCATAATGCCATCCGCCAAGTCAGAGTCCTGTGACATAAGGGGCATAGGTTAGCAAATATAAAATTAAGAAAAAGAACAAAACAGGGCTCACCATGTTAAGACCCCCATCCATGACTTTAAGGTATAAAACAGTACGTTTAATTGGATTCAGTCTGCTGCACCAAACTGCGGAAAAGAATAAACCATAAAGAGCAGCATCTCAATCTCTAGGGGGAGGAAACACGACTGACATACAGAAAAAGGGGCAAAAGATAAGTCCTAACCAAATGGACCATTTTCTGTTTACCCATAACACATAACACTTTTATTCCAGCCATCCACCAACAGTCTTCCCTGCCGGAGTTTCATATCCCAATTCAGGAGATCCGGACGACTAGTATCAAAAGCAATCCCTAATACTATCAAAGGCCCTTCCTGAATAGTAAGCCCAGCAACAGGGATCCGGGGTATCTATCCCAAGACATTTAATCCAAACACTTCTGCTTATTCAAATGAACCCCAGAAGCCGCCCCATAATAAGAGCAAAAGTCAATAGCCCTTAAAATATCAGTGGAGGATTTTAGAAGTAAACAAATATCATCAGCATAGGCAGCAGCTGTCCAAGGAAGAGGACGCTGACAAGCTGAAACAGGAGTGAAAAAAAATGAACATCATTCAATACCCAAAGCAAAGGATCAATACTAAAAACAAAAAGCAATGGGCTCAAGGGGCAACCCTGACGTACCCCATGATGTACCGGAATCATCGGACCCAAAAAACCATTCACCAAAGGTCGAAGGACAGCCCAACCATAAATCACTTGTAACCATAGAATAAAAACCACTGGAATCCCATATAACTGCAAAATAAACCATAAAAAATCATGGGCAACAGAGTCAAAAGCTTTCCTTTGATCGAGAGACACCACATACCCAGTCGTATCATGGAAGGTCCCAAACAAAAAAAACTCACGCAACAGTAGTAGTTGATCATGCATCCTTTTCCCAGGAACAGAACACGACTGGAACTGTGAAATAACAAAGGGGGCAACTTTTGACAGACGACATGCCAAAATCTTCATCAGAATCTTAAAATCGACATTCAAAAGACAGATAGGTCACCAATTATCCAAATTCTCCCGGAGACCTTTTTTATGTAAAAGTGTCACCATACCAAGCGTCATGTCCAAAGAATGGGACTCCGTATCCAACAGATATGTATAAACTAAGGCCAATTCCTGTGCAATCATTGGGACGATCAACTTGTAAAGCTCCACAGGAAGACCATCAAGTCCAGGAACCTTTCCTTTAGGCAGTGCTAAAACTGCATCCAGGACTTCAGATGAAGAAATCGCCTTAGTCAAGCCAGAAAGCATTTCACCAGGAATAGAGGGAACGTTCAACAAACCGAAAAAATGCGAAAAAGCAGTCCGGTCAGTAACAGAAGCAGCAAATGGGGTCCTCAAGTAATGAGAAACCACCCACATTATGTCAGGCTGAGATGTCTCCATTACCCCAGCTGAATCCTAAACTGCCAACAATTTATTTTTCCGAATCCGGTCTCGACAACCAATAAAGGGACAGATAGTCTCTAACTTTCCCTGTACTAAATTTGTGCTGCATCATAAGATACAAAACAAAAAAAACTCACGCAACAGCAGTAGTTGATCATGCATCCTTTTCCCAGGAACAGAACACGACTGGAACTGTGAAATAACAAAGGGGGCAACTTTTGACAGACGACATGCCAAAATCTTCATCAGAATCTTAAAATCGACATTCAAAAGACAGATAGGTCACCAATTATCCAAATTCTCCTTGCGAGAGGCAAGGGAGAGCATAGGAGTGCATGCACCAGAAACTTTAACTCATGGTTGAAGAACTGGTGCTGTGAGGAAGGGTTTGGATTCATTGATGACTGGGGACCCACCTGGAGGGATGGAGGTTTGTTCAAGCCTGATGGCCTGCATCCATCCTGGAGGGGAATCCAAGCACTCAATGATAAGTTTAAATGCTACATTGACAAGCATTTAAACTAGCAAAGGGGGGTGGCAGGCCAGCAAAGAGGGTACCTACTTGCTCACCCCCCACAGCTAGCAATGGAACCAGTGAACCAGAGGAGTGGCTATCTCTTCAAAGCAGTGTGCAAAAGATGGAGATTAGTGCCCAAGAGATGGATAGACAGAAAAGGGGCAAAATTCAGCAGAAGGGCAGACAGCAAGGAGAACCAGGGATAAAGGACAACCAAGGAAGGGGCTGGAGTAGAACAGTGAAACAGTCTAGGGAGGTCAAATCATGGAAAGCCATGTGTGTAAATGCCAGGAGCCTTAGCAACAAGATGGAAGATCTGGAGGCTATCATGGTGCAGTCAGACCTGGACATTGTGGCCATAACTGAAACCTGGTGTAATGATAACCACAACTGGGAGATGGCCATATCTGGCTACAACATATTCGGAAGAGACAGAGCAGGCAGGAAGGGAGGAGGAGTGGCACTGTATGTGAAAAATGACATAAGGGCCACAGAGATCCAGGAGGAACAAAATGGGGGAGAGATACTGTGGGTCAAGCTGGAAAGGAAAATGGGGACAGCCATCCGCACAGGTGTGGTTTACAGCCCAGGAGGAAGAAACAGATAGGAAGCTGATGCTAGCCATCCAAAGGATGGCAGACAAGGGTGAGGTAGTACTGGTTGGAGACTTCAATATTCCGGACTGGAGCATCCCAGCAGCAGCATCAACTAGGAGCAGACTTATCCTGGACTCCTTCAGGGTGCCTTCCTCAAGCAACTGGTCATGGAACCAACTCAGCAGAAGGCAATACTGGACCTTGTGCTCACAAACAAGGACAGTGTGATGGGGTAACAGTGGGGAGCACCTGGGAACAGTGACCACCAGTCATTGTGGTTTGAAATCACAGAAAGAGCAGAACCAAACCACACAAAACACGTATCCTGGATTTTAGGGGCAGACTTTGGGAAAATGGGGAGATACTTGAAAGAGGCATTAAGGGAATGGGACAGGAATCAGGGGTTGAGGAACAGTGGGCAGTATTTAAAATGGGATTACAAGAACAACAGAATTATGCATTAAGCAGGTTAGCAAGAGGAAAAGGAAGAGGAGACCATTATGGTTTTCCAAAGAGGTAGCAAAGAAAGTGAAAGCCAAAAAGATTGCATTCAGGCAATACAAAAGACACAGGCAGAAGAGGATAGGGAGAAGTACCAGGAGAAGCAAAGGGAGGCAGGAGGTCAGTAAGGGAAGCCAAAGCTCAGACAGAAGAACACATTGCAAAATCAGTGGGTAGAAGGACAAAACCTTACAGGTACATAAGTGAAAAAGAAAGACAAAGGGAGGGATAGTGAGACTGAAGGGGAGGATGGGGACTCGTGGAGGATGACAACAGTAAAGCTGCCATATTGAACAGGTATTTCTGCTCAGTCTTTACTGAGGAAGAGGAGGGTAATGGGTCTGAAGGTACAAGGGGTGAGAATGGTGCAGAAATGGACACAGAGTCCCTTTACACGAGAAAGGGTCCTGAAGGAATTGGAAGTAATAAGAGTTGATAAAGCAATGGGCCAGATGGGTGCAACCCTAGGGTCCTTAAAGAACTAAGAGAGGTTGTGGCTGAACCTCTGGCTATCCTGTTTAGCCGATCACTGGAAACAGGGAGGTACCCAAAGACTGGAGGACAGCAGATGTAGTCCCTTATACAAAAGCGGAACAAAGAGGAAGCAGGGAACTACAGACCAGTCAGCCTCACCTCGGTAGTGGGGAAGATCATGGAAGCACTACTGAAGGAGAGATTGGTGGAACATCTGGTTGTCAGTGGACTACAGGACCCAAGGCAGCAAGATTTCACCAGGGGGAGGTCGTGTCAAACCAACTTCGTTGAATTTTTTGATTGGGTGACTAGGGTGGTGGATCAGGGGAGGGCAGTGGACATGGCCTATCTGGACTTCAGCAAGGCCTTTGACACTGTGCCACAGAGAAGACTACTACACAAACTGGGGAATATGGGTCTGGGCAGGACAGTAGTGTGGTGAGTAGGTAACTGGCTGGGTGGCAGGACACAGAGGGTGGTGGTAAATGGTTGTCACTCCACAGAGGGAAGAGTGACCAGTGGGGTACCACAGGGAACAGTGCTGGGACTAGTCCTATTCAACATCTTCATCAGTGACATTGCGCAGGACTTAGAAGGCAGAATTTCACTGTTCGCTGATGACACAAAGCTCTGTAACAGAGTAGACACACCAGAGGGTGTAGACAGAATGAGAAGGACCTGCAGAAACTTGAAGAATGGTCAGGGTTTGGCAGTTGAAATTCAATGCAAAGAAGTGCAAGATAATGCATATGGGGCACAAAAACCCTGGCACAATATATCAGTTGGGGGTGAGGATATAGCATGCACCAAACAGGAAAGGGATCTTGGGGTTATCATCTCTGATGATGACCTCAAGGTAGAAACAGTGTGACAAGGCAGCAGGTAAAGCAAATAGGATGCTGGGATGTATAGGCAGGGGCATCATCAGCAGGAAAAGGGAGGTCATAATTCCGCTATACAAGACACTAGTGAGGCCCCACCTGGAGTACAGTGTACAGTTCTGAAGACCATACCTATGTAAGGACATGGACAGGGTAGAGAAGGTTCAGAGGACGGCAACAAAGATGGTGCATGGATTGCATCACAAGTCCTATGAAGACAGGTTGAAGGAACTGAACATGTACTCCCTGGAGGAGAGGAGGGAGAGAGGGGATATGATAGAGACATACAAGTATCTCACAGGGAGTAACAGGGTGCAGGAATACACTATTTTTAAGCGAAAAAGATGTACCAGGACTAGAGGGCATGGGATGAAGTTGGAGGGAGGACGATTCAGAGGAAACGTGAGGAAGAATTTCTTCACAGAACGGGTGGTGGACACGTGGAACACTCTGCCAGAGGAAGTGGTGGGGGCTGAAACAATCACGGGATTTAAGAATGCATGGGATAGACATAAAGGAATTCTGGAGGTCAGGAGTAAGGGGCAACAGACTTCTAGGAAAACATAAACTGAACTTACAAGCTCAAATGGGCAGACTGGGTGGGCCATAGGCCCTTATCTGCCGACACTGTCTATGTATCTATGTATCTATGTATTTGATGCTCATGAAAAGCCCTCATAACAGTTTGTACTGCAGAAATTTGGCCCCCAAAATCATGACCAGTAGTGTGAGCTAAACCCATCAAATGATGTAACTGCTTTCTATGTTGCAAGTACTTAATTTTCTTAGAATCAGAGCTATATCTACTAACAGATAACAAATTCCGGAGATCATGCTTCAAACAATCCCACCACAAAGAGGGGGTTATCAAATAAGTCAAACAAAGTCTTCTGTCCACTGACAGCATACAAGATCTGGTGGATAGCAGAGCTTTCAGCAAGAATCGACGTATTCAATTTCCAAAGACCAGGCCCATAGGGCAAGTCTGGGGACCCAAGAAGTACCGAGAGCACCTTATGATCAGAAAACTCCACAGAAGTAACCTGAGCATTCATAACTGGGAGTCCCTTACTAATAAAAACAAACTCAATACGGGTGGCATGTACACCCCTTTGAAAGGTCAGCTTCCCTGTGTTATGAAAGGATTTATATGCATCCACCAAACTTGCTAGTTGTACAGTGGAAGATAAGAAAGACATATCACAAAATGCTTTCGTAGTAGATGTACCACTACCGCAATCCTGACAAGTAAGAACACAATTGAAATCACCCCCCCCCATATCACAGTCTGAGCAGAAAAAAGAAAAGGACGAATGGCGGAAAAAACCTCCACACGGTCTGCCTTAGATTGAGAAGCATATATAGTAATCAACCAGTAATAAGCACCCCGAATTTTAACATCCAAAATTAAAACCCTCCCAGGGATCAAATCTAACAATTTGAGAAGTTGAACCGGTAAAGTAAATAAAATACCCACCCCCGTACAAGAATCCAAACCAGGAGACCAATATGAGGGTCCTTTAAACCATTCAGACTGAACCTGACGAAGCTCAACATGTGTGTGTAGCCGGGTATCCTGTAAAAAAATAACATCAGCATTATACGTCAACAAATGTGAAAAAAAACCCACTCCGTTTCCTAACATTTTTGATACTGTTGACATTAACCGTCAACAGAGATAAAGAGGGAGTTGGACACATCAGAGGACTCAGGGAGGTTTATGGGCCCGGGATTTGCTAACACCTACCGTCCTCTTTTTTCCTTCCCTTAACAGGGGTGGCACCCTTCTTAGGGTCCAACAATTTGACAGCAACATCTCCCAACTCACTAGATTCCGAATTAGAAAGGGGTTCAAAACAGTGGGAATCTTGAGATGACACCTCAGAGTCCAGCCCCACCGTACCAGAATCTAACAAAAGGGGATGGAAACGATTCGATGTATTGGTGTCAGAAATTTTGGGGACCTTAGAAGCAGGCTGCCGCCAACTCCTACACCGAGTTACACGCTGTTCGGGACCCACTGCTGGAACAGTCGGCGGGGGGGGAGGCATTGCAGAGAAAGGGAGAGACTGGGCATCTAGAGGCTCCACAGGCAGAAGGGTGAGTGGCACTTCAACAGGAAGTTCATTAGACAGCGCCTCCACAGGAGCAACCTCCAAGGGTGAATCAGAACTAAACTCGGGGGAGGGGCCAAAGGAAGCACATCCAATGGAGCCTCTACAGGAGAAGTCGGGGATGGTTTAGATTGAGTAGCAGACTCACGCCGTTGCACACATTCCCTTCGAGCCACCACCGCTAGCAACCGTTGCTCCTCAAGATCACCAGACCCAGATTTAGTAAAGGCAGCCTGATCACAATCCATATAGGAGTGATCAGGCTGACCACATAGTTTACAACAAACCTCTTCAGTGCACTGAGAATAAAAGTGGCCCAACTTCCCACACAAAGAACAGCGGATTTTATCACAAGCATTACTAATATGCCCGGGAGCACCACAATTGTAGCAAGTTTTAGGCTGCCTGGGATAGAACAAAACTCCCCTGTCCCCTCCAATGAAAAAGGAGTTTGGCAAATGCTCTAATGACCCATCAATAGCATTCAAAATCACCTGAACTCTCCAACCCCCAGTCCAGATAGTTTCATCATCAAAAATAGCTTCCGGGGGACCCAGCACTGTACAGCATTGCTTTAACCAAAAAAGCAAATCAGTCACACCGACCCCTTCATTACGAAAGAGAATGATGACAGATTTGTGGGCTGGCTTAGTTAGGGGAATCACCTCAAATTGGGACCATAAAGGAGCCTGTTTAACTTTATGGTACCGTAACCAAAAGGCCTCCAGACTGGCTTGTAGTTTAAAGCTCACATCAAAGGAGCACCATCCAAAAACATGAATCGGGGCATAGAGCTCAGCTGCATTAAAGCACAGACTGGTTTTAAGTAAGACTTTCCCCACATAACCCCTATCAGGAAAAACGTCTAAGCCCCCCTTATAAACAATGCACACTGCATTTTGTCTTTTAGCAGGCAAGACCTTCTTCTGAAAGAAGGATGCATAAGTTTTAGGACGAGGTCCACCAGCAGCATCAGGAGAGGGAATAGAACCTCCAGCACCATCAGTAACAGGAGCAGGGAAGGTGAGCGATTGAGGACGTACACCACGAGTGTTCAAAAGAGCCATATTGTCAAAGTCCAGTGCAGGATTAGGAGTAAGTTCCAAATCAGTCCCTGGAGCACTATCAAAAGCATCACCATCAGCCACAGAAGGGGTACGAGGACCTGACGGGGCAGCACCGGGCAAGGGCATCCGCAATCGGACCCCAGGGATACGAATAGGTGCAAATCCAGAAGTCCACTGGTGCGATGTAGGAGACTTCACCCAACCAGCCACATGCAATGACTTATCCACAGTCCAAGGCTCAGAAACATCCATGTCGGTATCAGCCCATGCTTGCCGAGGAGCAGTAGAGGCAGCACATGGTTTCTCCCGAGTAGGACATTTAGGAGCTGCAAACGAAAACACCGAAACCCCAGTCTGGTCAGTCGGCTTGGTCTGAAAAATCAGCGAGGGAATGGGAGGTAGAACGCCAAGCAGATTGCCTGACACACCCGCGGCAGGAGTATTCTGGGCTGGCGATTGACAACTCCCACCAGTCAACAGGGAGACACTCGGGTCACCAGCAGCAACAGCCGGTAAGTCCACAGAAGTAGAAACCTGCACGGGATGAGTATCAGGCAAATAAACAGCAACAGAAACAATTGATTCAGGGGCTACCAATACCTCCGTAGTATCAGACCGAGCAGCAGATCCTAGGTCAACCGGTGCAACCACGGCAGAAACCGCAACATCATTCTCCAAACAGACTTCTGCATTGAAGAAGGTATCCACTTCACTCAAATCTCCTGAAAGAGGTGCATCCTGCACTCCAAGTTTCTCCACATCCTGCTCCATCTACATACAGACAGAGACTGACACGCAAACGGGCAGCACGTCCCCCTACCGACACAGTAGGGGAATTTCCCCAGTACCTTGGCCAAAATTTCCCCCCATTCACTAAAAATACCACCAACAGCTTAATCTGGTTCGAGGTCAGTTGGCATTCATCTGTATCTCCCTCCCCTGGGGCGTGCCTGAAAATAGGCAGAATTTGTCTAGTGCACTTACCCGGTCAACAAAAACTAAATAAATAAAATAAATAAATAATTCTGACCTGCCATAATTCAGGCTCACCAATTAAAAAAAATATATATATATTTTGTGGGCTATTGAGCAACATGCAGATGCCTGTGACTACAATTCAGTAGCCAGGTTTGAGTGACCTCACAGCCAGCATCACTGTGAGCTGTGATGTCACCAGCTGGGTGGACACCTTTTTTTCCCCTCCTTGATATTGTCAAGGCTCAGGGAAGATTGTGCTTTTTTATCTCTGGACTCCTGACAGTACACATTCTCAAGGGCACTTCTACTGAAGTAGGTAATCAACCACCACTATTTATTTCTTGAAACTAGGGTATGATTAAATATTCAATAATAAGGTGGTTTTGTTTGAATTGTCCATTTAATTTGTATGACTGTACACCCAATGTCATATGTTTTGTATTTCATTTACCGTTTTTAATTTTAGTAAACGTTGTTTTTCTTGAAATCCTGCTGGAGTCTTTTTCTCATTTTGAATGTGAATGCTGGGACAATGTTGATAATTCTGACAGAACTGTTAAGCGCTTACAGTGTGTTACCATATGCACCAAGGTAAGAAAAGTACCTAGGTCTCAATTGAGTCAAAAAGGGGATTGTGAACCAGGTTGGGTGCCCGCTGGGTTAAGTATTGCATTGCATTTATTGTACTGCATTTCCCCGAAGAGGGTGTGATATTTGAACCTGTTAACTGGGTGTGCTAGTGAAAAAGGGTTCATATTTGACCCCAGGACTCGAAACTGGTAGTTGTTCGGACCCAAAACAGACAGGAGGGTTAGCCTGTTTGTCTCCTGTTCATATATTGCACTTTGAGGTTTGGCACTGTGGGAGCAGAGGACCTGACTACCGGAGTGCATATGTGACAATCCCTTCAGGATGTGGGGAACCCTGCAAGGGGACAGGTGACTGGAGTAGGGATTAGAGAGGGAGAGGGAGTAAGTGTGATTAACACCTAGGAGGGGAAATAAGGCTTGACTCAAAAAGAGAACCCTTCAGGATGCAATGAACCCTGCAAGGGGCAGGGAAGTTCAGGCAATTGTAAACCCTCCTGTGGTTAGGCATTGTAATTATAGAGGGATAGTGAGAGGGAGGGAATGAGAAATAACACCTGGGAGGGGATGAGGCCTAATCCAAGGAACTCACCAGGTTGCTGGGGACCCTGCAAGGGGACCCGGAAGACCAAGGATAGGTAGATGTGGTAAGAAAAGGTGGCAAGCCCAGGCACTATAGGACCTCTTCAGGATGCTGAGAACCCTGCAAGGGGAGTGTGAAGGCTAGGGGAAAAGGAGGAGAGAGTAGGGAAAGGGAGAAAGGTATGAGAACTAGCACCTAGATGGGGCTAGGGTCAGTAGAAGCAGTAGAGTCGTTAGAGGCATTGGGTAAATTCCGAAGGGGGATGAACTGTAAGGAGCAAGATGAAGGAAATTAAGGTGGGTCATAAAAGGAACAGTTAGGTACAAGATAGTTGGAGAGGGCAGTGTTGATGGAATAGAGGGAGGAGGAGGAGTGTTAGATTTGAGGAGGTAGAGAGTTCCATATTTTAGGGAAACTATGAGAGTACCCAGAATGGCCAGAGAGGGTGAAGCGGCGGGGGACAGTTAGTGTGCGAGTGTCGGTAGATCTGAGGGAGTGGGAAGTAGGAGGGGATGTTGTTATAAAATGAGGGAAAGAGGTAGTAAGGAGTTCACCAGCCAGTGTTTAGCGGTGGATGCGCGGTCTTGAGCGTATCTTTGTAGGAGGGGAAGGAAAGGGCTCGATGGAGGTCACAGTGGTGGGTGCGAGAGGGAGCATCGAGGGCAAAGCGGCAGAAGGAGTTGAAGAGAGTGTCCAGTCTGAACAGGGAGGACTAGGAGCACCACCATAGACTACGTCGCAGTAGTCAAAAATGCGGAAGATCATCTTCTGGACAAGCTCACGCCTAGCTGCAGGAGGGATGCAACTGCGGTTCCTGAACAAAGCACCGAGCGCAATTTTTTCTGCATGGCGTCAATGTGTCCAGAGAAGTTGAGGTGTTGGTCTAACCAAATCCCAAGGTATCTGAAGGATGAGGTGTCCTCAAGTAAAGTCCTGTCCAGAGTGTGGAAAGTAGGTAGGAAGGGAAGCCTAGAGTCTGTGCCTTGTGCCAAAGGTCATGGAGACTGTCTTCTTGGCATTGAGGAATAATTGATGGTTTGCAAACCAGAGCTGGACCTTGCTGACATCATGCTGCATGCTGGATGTAACCTCAGCCAGGTATGAGCCAGATGCATACAGGACAGTATCATCAGCGTGCATGTGTATGGTGGAGGAGGGAGAGCAGACAGATGGCAGGTCACTAAGGAAGATTATTAAGGATAGTTGGTTCCTAGAAGATAAAAAAGAGAGGTATTTAGTACACTCCAAGTTTGAAGGCAGTGTTATACATGCATAATGTCATTTGTTTATATTGGTGTATTTACAATCAGAACTAATTTTTTATTATGATGAATGCTTGGGGAGAACTGTACACGCATTGTTACCCAGCGGATCTATGATTGGTTGTCAACAAATTTTGTCGAACAACTAGACAGCGAAACTGTCATGTATGTTGACCGCTTTTATGATGGAAACTACAGATTTCTAACAGAAAACATGTTTTTAGATGGGGCTTTGCCCCATCCCCTCCACTAAATATAATCAACTCTGAGTCAGAGCTTATTAGGGAGGTGGTGCAGGACCCCGAATACAGTGCCGGGGTCCAGTGCCGACACTACAACGACCTGGCACTGTAGTCGTTGTAGTGTCGGTCTCGACATCGGGTGTGTATACCTTACTCAGCTACATGTCATTTACGATCGGAAACCTATGCCTTACTTGTACTACAGTATATTCATTGTACTGAACTGTGACTTATCCCTGTCCTTTTTTCAATAAAAAGAGAGTTTAGAAAAAGAGGATCGGGCCCAAGATGTGTTACTGGCAGGTAGTACTTTTGTACTTTAGTCAGAGCGCACAGCAGGGACATGATTCCTTGAGGCAGCAGACAAGAAAAACAGTTACTTCAGACAAATTAATGGGGGGGATGCGCATGATTAGTTTCCCAAAAAATCTTTATCCCTGTGTACCAAAAGCTTCATAAACCAGCCTCAAAATTACAAATCCAATGGGACTGCTTCTCCCTGGTGACCAGACTGACTAGGCATTTTGATTTTTGGTTTTTGGGCTGCAAATCCATCGTACGTGTGGGAGAGAGAGAGAGAGAGAGACTCTTGCCAGTTAGTTATCCAGTAGTCCATGCATGTATCCTCTCTACTGTATATACTGCTGATAATCACTCCCAATTCATGAGTATTGGCCCTGCCTACTCCCCAACCCTGCCCATCTTGACAGGTGTCCCCCAGGGCTCTATTCTGGGCCCCCCTCTATTCTCTTTATTTATTAACTCCCTTCCCTTGAACAGTCTCAGATGCCACTCTCTCCTCTATGCTGATGACCTTGTACTTTTCTACAGCAATAAATCCCCCACCCGCATTTCCTTTGTTCTAACTCAAAACTATGCTGCAGCCCACAACTGGTTTGCTGATAACCTCCTCCTGGTTAATGCTAAAAAACAAAATCTATGCTGTTCAGATCCATACCCTTCCTACCCAAATCCAAAACTCACCCCCCTCTCAACATCGTATCTCCTGATGGTCAAGCCCTTGAAGATGTCAGTACTTTCAAATCCCTATGTGTTCTACTCAACCCCTTCCTCTCTTCCTCCGAGCACATCAACTCATTAGTTCAAATTGGGTGCTGCCTACAGATTCTGACAATACCTCACCCTGGAGGCCTGGCTTGCCATCGTCGAGGGAAATCTACTCCCAATCCTGGACTACTGCTCCCCCATCTATGCTAGGACATCCACAACCCTTATGGCCAAGCTGTCTTCTGCCTACAATAGTGCCTGTTGTTTTGCCTTGCTGGCCCCTTTCATTACACATCACTGTGTCCTTTACAATGCACTAGTATGGCTTCCACTGCAAGGCCGCTTCGACCTTGCCCATTGCTGCATGGTGGATTCTGCCATCTGTACTGGCCAGGAATCTCCCCTTGTAGCCCTCCTCAAGGTCCAAACTTTACATACGGCCTCCATTCAAACAGCATTCCCCCTCTGAATACTCCCAGGGTATCCACCAATATGGCCGGTAGAGCCTTGTCAGTGGCAGCCCCTATGCTGTGGAATAAACTGCCTGCCATGCTCCGACAATTGACACCCACTGCCAGTTCAAATCTTGCCTCAAAGACTGGTTCCTGGTGACTTCCTGCTGCCACTGCTTTACTGGGTAGTCCTTCATTTCCCTCCTGCCCTTACCACATGAGTTTTGTGCCTATACATCTCCCTTTGTAAATCCTCCAATTCCTCTTCTTCTCCCACCCCTTCCCCTCTCCTTCCCTCTACTAACCCCTCTTTATCCTTTTTGTGTTACTCCTGTGGAACATTGATTATCTCTTATGCAACTTGCTGTATATCGATTTCATGTATATGTATTTCTCTTTATGTATCTGCACAATGAATTTATGTACTACGTAACCTTGTATCATGTGGATTTATGTATTTTTGCTACCTTGTAATCTGTGTACTATTGTAATCTTTTATTATTTGTCAAACTGTCTACTGTTCTATTCATTGTTGTTTATGTTTAACTCTGTGCCACTGTATGTGGCCAGGGTCGTGCCTGAAAATGGTCCCTGGGATCAGTGCACCTGCCTGGTTACCAAAGTCATAAATAAATGAATAAAAATGAATAAAATAATATGAAGCTGCGTGGCCTGATCTGGCACTGGTCTTGCATAAGACATATTAACCATTTTTTTATTTTCACTTCTGTTTCAGGTGGAGAAAAACATGGACCGGGTTGCAGATTTGGCCACGAAAGTCTGCACCACGCTGAAGCTGGCAGATGAGAAGGTGTGTAAGCTCATCACTCAGCTGTTCAAAGAGGACATGATTGATGCCTGGGTCCACTCTGTCCTCAGACCTAATGAAATCTGCGCTGTACTGGTGGGGAGCAACTGTGGCCACTGGGATATCTACTCAGACTGGAATGTGACTCTGCCCAACACCCCAAAACCACCGGTGACACCTCCAAAACCCCCGAGCCCAGGTTCCCCCAAGAACAGAGTACTGTTCCTTACAGATATTCACTGGGACAAAGAATACCTTCCTGGCAGCAATCCTGACTGTAAGGACCCACTGTGCTGCCGGAAAGGGTCAGGGCCCCCTCGCAAAGGACACAGGAGTGCGGGTCACTGGGGTGAATACAGCAAGTGTGACCTGCCCCTTCATACTATCGAGAACCTCTTGCAGCACCTCTCTGCCTCTGAAACGTTTGACATGGTTTATTGGACTGGTGATATCCCAGCACACAACATTTGGTACCAGACACGGGCAGACCAGCTCTTGGCTCTCAATACCATCACAGAGCTGATGAAGAAATACCTGGGGAAACTTCCAGTGTACCCAGCAGTGGGAAACCACGAGAGCACCCCAGTGAACAGCTTCCCCCCGCCCTACGTCCATGGGAACCAGTCCTCTGATTGGCTGTATGATGCCATGGCCAATGCTTGGCAGGACTGGCTACCTAAGGAAGCTTTGGATACTATCAGGTAAGGGGGTGAGGGAGGTGGCTAACATTGAGTTGTGTGAAATCATGTTGTTACATTGTTGCCTGGCTCAGAGGCATGCCATAACAGCATATCTCATCCAGACCCAGCTTTTTTTTTGGGGGGGAGGAGGGAATGGGCTGTCAAGTCTTAAGGGAATCGAAGACTTAAACAGCCCTGTACATCTGATCCTCAACCAGCTGGCCGAAATAAATGTCATCTAGTGTGTAATCTTATATCTTCTTTAGTCTCTCTTCATATGGTTTCTGGTATAGACCCTGCACCATTTTAGCTGCCCTCTACTGGACTGCCTCCATCCTGTTTATATCCTTGCGGAGATGGGGTCTCCAGAACTGCACGCAGTACTCCAGATTGGGTTTCACCAACTGTATGTACAGAGGGATGACAACTTCCTGTTTTCTACTGGTGATGCCTCTCCCAGTGCATCCCAGTATCCCCCCAGCCCTCCTTACTGCCTTCTCACATTGCCTGCCTACCATTAGGTCATCTGATATGACTGCCCCGGGTCCCTTTACATTTTTGTTGTTGTTACCTCCCCCCCCCCAATCGTGTACACTTCCCCTGGGTTCTTGTTTCCCAATTGCATTACTTTGTACTTCTTTGCACTGAATCTAAGCTGCCATACTTTTGACCATTCTCCAACCTTTCTGGTGTAGACCCTGCACCATTTTAGTTGCCCTCCTTTGGACTGCCTCCATTCTGTCTATGTCCTTGCGGAGATGTGGTCTCCAGAACTGCATGCAGTACTCCAGATGGGTTCTCACCAACTGTCTGTACAGAGGGATACAACTTCCTGTTTTCTACTGGTGATGCCTCTCCCAATGCATCCCAGTATCCCCCAGCCCTCCTTACTGCCTTCTCACATTGCCTGCCTACCATTAGGTCATCTGATATGACTACCCCAGGTCTCTTTCCATTTTTGTTGTTATTACCTCGCCCCCCCCCCCCATTGTGTACTCTTTCCCCTGGGTTTTTGTTTCCCAGGTGCATTACTTTGCACTTCTTTGCACTGAATCTCAGCTGCCGTACTTCTGACCATTCATCCAACCTTGCCAAGTCCCTTCTCATCCTTTCCACGCCTCCTTGTGTATCAACCCTGTTGCAGATCTTTGTGTCATCTGCAAAGAGGCATACTTTTCATTCCAGTCCCTTTACAATATCACTTATAAAGACATTAAAAAGGACGGGACCCAGTACTGAACCCTGCGGTAAACCACTAGTAACCCCTCTTTCTTCAGAGTGGATTCCATTTACAATTACCTTCATGTCCTGTTGTCCAGCCGATGTTTTACCCAGGCTACCACCCTGGGACCCACTCCCAGGCTGGTTAATTTGATTATTAATCTTTTGTGTGGGACTGTGTCAAAAGGTCATGCAGTAACCTGCCCTCAGGCTGTTAGCTTTGTTATTAGCATTACCCACGCTGGACCAGCTGATGCATATCTTAGCCTTGTTTAACTGTGCTTGAATTTTGTACCTCTCACCTGCCATTCTCAGTTTACATCTCTTCACTTAGGCTGGCATTTTTATCACAAGCACTATAGTTTTGTAACGTGTTTTTAATTCTGTTCTGTATGTTCTACTGTATTTGCCATATTGTGTCATGTCTGCTTATCTTTACTGTACTGCTTGTCTTGTAACGTCCTGGATCGTACCTGAAAATAGGCACAATCTGTGTCTAATGTACATACCTGCTCAGTGAAAGCTACAAAATAAAGTGCATTGGTGCTAAAATGCTCTGCAAGTGTAAACAAGCATTGCCTCTCCAACCACTAACATGGAAACAGAGGTATCGATAGCAAATAAGAACCACTTGGCCCACCCAGTCTGCCCATTTTCTCTACCTACCGTACACCACAGACCCTACTTGATCTTCAGCTCCCCCCCCCCCCACCTCTAAGGTTCTCTTATGCCTGTCCCGTAAATTCTTGAAGCCCGTTACCATTTTTGCCCCACCACCTCCACTGGGAGGCTGCTCTAGGCATCCACCACTCATTCTGTGAAGTACTTCCTCACATCTGTCCTGAGCCCCCCCCCCCCAGCTTCACAGCATGTCCCCTTGTTCTTGAGAATCTTTTCGTCTGAAAAATACTTCACTCTTGAACCTTATTTATACCTGTGAGGTATTTGAAAGTTTCTATCATATCTCCCCTCTCCATCCTTTCCTCCAGGATGTACATATCGAGGTCCTTCAGTCTCTCCTCATAGGGCTTGTGATGCAGACCCTGCACCATTTTGGTTGCCCTCCTCTGGATTGCCTCTACTCTGTCCATGTCCTTCCTGAGATTAGGTCTCCAGAACTGGACACAGTACTCTAGGTGAGGTCTCACCAGTGATTTGTACAGCGGTAACACCACCTCTTTATTTCCTCTGGTGATATCCCTCCCTATGCATCCTAGCATCTCACTAGCTCTCCCCTCTGCCTTGTCACACTGTCTGGCCACCTTTAGGTCATCACACATGATTACCCCAGGTCCCTTTCCTGTTTGGTGATAGCTAATACCACTCCCCCCATTTTATACTCTGCCCCTGGGTTTCTGTGCCCTAAGTGCATTATTTTGCATTTCTTTGCATTGAAACTTAGCTGCCACACCCTTGACCACTCCTCTAGCTTTCTTAGATCTTTATTCAGTTTTTTCCACCACCCCTGGAGTGTTTACCCTGTTGTAGATTTTAGTGTCATTGGCAAAGAGGCATGCCTTTCCTTCTAGCCCTTCTGCAGTGTCACCAATAAAGACATTAAAGAGGAGTGGTCAGTACTGATCCCTGTGGCACCCTGCTGGTCACCCTTCCTTCCGCGGAGAGAACTCCATTTAACACCACCCTCTGTCTCCTGTCCCCCAACAAATTTCTCATCCAGTTTACCACCTTTGAACCCACTCCCAGGCTTATCAGCTTGTTTATGAGTCTCCTATCTCAGCTAACTACCGCAGCTAACTAAAAGAAGCTACATTTTCTTCTTAATTTAAAACGTGTATCTCAGCAGGAGTCAGTGTCTGTTAAGATTAAGTAGACAGATAACTTTATTAGAAGTAGAAGGGGACTTATTTAGGGTTAAAAAAGAAAGAAAAGAAAGAAGGTCAGTGTGTATTCTGTGCAGTAAAGGGTACTGTATCAGCTGACTTGGCTAAACCAGTAGGAGGAAAGCGAGCTTACCTGGGGGTGTGGTTTAGACACTATAAAAGCAGGTGAGTCAAATTACAACTTCCTGTTGCTAGCCTTTTTTCTTACTAATTGCCCTCCATCCCACCCACCCAAAGCCAGTTCTACTTTTATAGCCACTGGATTTGACTGTCAACAAGAACTTCCTGTTTGGCAGTAGGAAGGAAAGGATCATAGAGAAACATTGGTTTTGTCAACCCTAAAGTAGAAAAAGTAGCTCACTCCCCAGCTGCTGGTGGTCTGATATTGAGCAAGGAAGAAGGAGGCTACTGAAGAAGATAGGTAGTTGCTGTCCCAGAACAGGAAGGATGAGAGTTGTAAGGAGAGGAGAGAGTAAGCATCCAGAGAAACAGTAGAGGGGACACAAAATAAGACATGATAGGAGTGGTGCGGTGCAATGGCTGTGGGGTGGCAGTGTTCCGGGAGACATTCTGGAGGCTGCGATGCTGCCCTATTTGCAGGCACCTCTCTGGTCTGAGAGAGGAGGTTGCCCGTCTCCAGGCTGATCTGGCTAGGATTCGTAAAACCTCCTCCCCCACCCAGGGACCACCAGGGCCAATGCCACTACCTCAGAGGTTGCCAAGAAAGAGGAGAGGCTGGACCAGGGTGGGCTCAAGGAGGGAGAGGGTGGTGGAACAGAGTTGCATTCCTCCAGCTGTACCTCTCCACAATTCATTCGCTCTTCTGGTGGATAGTGGTTTCTCTATGAAGGCACCTGCAGTGGAGACCAAGGAGGATGCTGGGAACCTTCACAAAGGAGACCCAAAGTAGGGTGGCATGGGACCCCACAGGGGAGAAACAACTCCTGGTGGGACTCCAATCATAGGGGGGTAGAAATGGGGAGGAAGGGGAGGGAGGGGTGCCTTCCTGGCGCCACGGCTTGGAGGGACAGGAAGCGAATCCTCAGAATTGTGGGAGGAGCTGCACGAGGGAGGGAGCTGGATGTCATTGTCCACCTAGGGACAAATGACCTGGCTAGGAATGGGATCAGAGCAGTGCAAGAGGAGTTTGTAGAGTTGGGAAGGGGCCTTAGACAAGTAGCGCATACGGTAACCTTCTCGGAGGTGCTGCCTGTCTATGGCAAGGGAGATGCTAGGGCACTTCTCACCAGGGAATTCAATGAGTGGTTGAAAAACTGGTGTGGAGCTCAGGGTTTTGGCTTCATTGGGGACTGGGGAGCCACCTGGAGGGATGCAGACCTATACTGGTGCGATGGTCTGCATCTGTCGAGGGGGGGAACCAGGATCCTAGGTGAGAGGTTTAAATGCTTCATTGGCAAGCATTTAAACTAGCCAAGGGGGGAGGCACTGAAAAGAAGCAGGGAAATCCAAGTCTCCCGCACAAAACATGGTGATTAGTGAGGTAAACACCAAGGTACAGAAGTTATTAGGGAGCAGAACAGATTTAAATGTAAAAAAAGGCAAAGGCAGTAAGGACAGAAATGGGGCTAAAAGGGGTAAGGCTATCAAAAAGTGGAGGGTGATGAGTACCAATGCCCGTAGTCTGTGTAACAAGCTCCCTGAACTAGTGGCCTTGATGGAAGAGGGTTGCCTGGATATTGTGGCAGTCACAGAAACATGGTACACAGAGAACCATGACTGGGATGTCAACATACCAGGATACACAATCTACAGGAGGGACAGGGAGGGTAAAAGAGGAGGAGGAGTAGCTCTCTATGTAAAGGAAGGGATCAAAGCAACAGAACTAAAGAGTAAACAGGGTGCAGATGAGGCACTTTGGGTTACCCTGGAGACAGGAAATGGCACCACAATCCGCATAGGGGTTGTATACAGACCCCCATCTCAGGGTGAGGGAATGGACAAGGAAATGATAGAAGGCTTTCTTAGAATGGCAGAAAAAGGGGACATATTGTTGATGGGGGACCTGAATATGCCAGATGTTAACTGGAGCACCTTTGCTGCAGGCACATCCAAGAGCACGGTCATTCTTGATGCCCTACAGGGGGCATGCCTCAGACAGCTAGTATCGGAACCCACTCGGAAGTGAGCAATCTTAGACCTGGTACTTTCAAATGGGGATGGAGAAAGAATCTCAGATTTAGAAGTGGGTAGCCATCTGGGAACAAGCGACCACCAAACAGTGTGGTTCACGATAAACACAGCCATACAATCAAGCCATACAAAAGCAAGGGTACTAGACTTTAGGAGGGCTGACTTTGGGAAAATGAGAGAGTGCCTCAGAAAAGCACTAGCAAACAGGCAAGAAGGAGGGGTGGAGGAACAATGGGGAGTGATCAAAACAGCCATCACAGAGGCAACATGCCTTTGTGTAAAGCAAATCAGTAAAACACAATGAAGGAAAAAAACACTATGGTTCACAAAAGAGGTGGCAGGGAAGGTTAAGGAGTAAAGGACAGCATTCAGGAAATATAAGGAAACACAGAAGGAGCAGGACAGAGAACTTTATCAGTTAAAGCAGAAGGAGGCTGGGAAGGCAGTCAGAATTGCAAAGGCCCAAACCGAGGAAAGGATAGCCAATTCTGTTAAGAAGGGGGATAAGACCTTTTATAGGTACATTAGGGAGCGAAGAAAGACCAAAGGAGGGATACTGAAACTTAATAAAGGGGAGGGAAGATGGGTAGAGGGTGACAGTGAAAAAGCAGGGATACTGAATGAATATTTCTGCTCAGTATTCACAAAGGAAGAGGAGGGGGAGTTACCTAAACCAAACAAGAGAAACACTCTGAAGACGGGGGTCGATACCAGTCCATTTACAGAAGAAAGGGTTCTGAAAGAACTAATAAAATTGAAGGTGGACAAAGCAATGGGCCTGATGGGATTCACCCAAGAATTCTAAAAGAACTAAGGGTAGAACTAGGACGATATTTGACTACTCTCTTTAACAAATCATGGGAGGATGGGTGGTACCAGGGACTGGAGGAGGGCAGATGTGATTCCTCTTCACAAAAGTGGGAGCAGGACAGAGGCAGGAAACTACAGACCAGTTAGTTTGACCTCAGTGGTAGGGAAAATGATGGAATCACTTCTGAAGGAAAGAATTGTTGAGTACCTAGAGTCTACTGGGGCACAGGACCCAAGGCAGCAGGGATTCACGATGGGAAGGTCGTGTCAGACGAATCTAATAGATTTCTTTGACTGGGTGACCAAAGTAGTAGACCAGGGAGGGGCTATGGACATGGCCTACCTAGATTTTAGCAAGGCATTTGATACAGTCCCACACAAAAGATTAATACACAAGATAGCCAGCCTTGGAATGGGTCCCAAGGTGGTAGCCTGGATAAAAAATTGGCTAGACAACAGGACGCAAAGCGTAGTAGTAAATGGAGTACACAGTGAAGAAAGGAGGGTTACTAGCGGGGTACCGCAGGGTTCAGTACTGGGACTGGTCCTTTTTAATGTCTTTATAAGTGACATTGCAGAGGAACTGGAAGGAAAAATATGTCTCTTTGCAGATGACGCAAAGATCTGCAACAGGGTTGATACACAAGATGGAGTGGAAAGGATGAGAAGGGACTTGGCAAGGTTGGAGGAATGGTCAAATGTATGGCAGTTTAGATTCAGTGCAAAGAAGTGCAAGGTAATGCACATGGGAAACAAAACCAGGGAAGCGTACACAATGGGGGTGAGATACTGACAATAGTAAAATAGAAAGGACCTGGGGTAATTATATCAGATGACCTAAAGGTGGGCAAGCAATGTGAGAAGGCAGTAAGGAAGGCTGGGGGGATACTGGGATGCATAGGAAGAGGCATCAATAGTAGAAAACAGGAAGTTGTTATCCCTCTGTACAGACAGTTGGTGAGACCCCATCTGGAGTACTGTGTGCAGTTCTGGAGACCCCATCTCCACAAAGACATAGACAGAGTGGAGGCTGTCCAAAGGAGGGCAACCAAAATGGTGCAGGGTCTGCACCAGAAGACATACGAAGAAAGACTAAAGGAGCTTAATATGTATACTCTTGAGGAAAGAAGGGAGAGAGGGGACATGATAGAAACTTTCAAGTACCTCAAGGGAATTAACAAAGTCCAAGAGGGTAGCATCTTCCAGAAAAAGAGATGTGCAAGAACAAGGGGCACAATTTGAAGATAGAGGGGGGACGACTCAGGGGTAATGTGAGGAAGTATTTTTTCACCGAGAGGGTTGTGGATGCATGGAACAGCTTCCCTGAGGAGGTCGTGGAGTCAAGAACAGTGGGGAACTTCAAGAATGCATGGGACAGGCATAAGGCAGTCCTAGGGGCGGGTAAGAGGAAGTAAGCTGTTGGTTAACTAGGATCTGCAGCTTATCTGTTAGGTAGGAAAATGGGCAGACTAGGTGGGCCAAGCAGTCCTTATCTGCTGTCAAATTCTATGTTTCTGTGTGGAATGGTGTCTAAGGCCTTACTGAAATCTAGGTAGGCCACTTCCACCACTCCACCCTGATCTACTTCCCTGGTCACCCGGTCAAAGAAATCTACCAGATTTGTTTGCCATGATCTCCCCCTAGTGAATCCATGCTGCCTCAGATCTTGCAGGCCACTGGATTAAAATATATTCTACAGTTCCCTCCTTTAGTAGTGATACTGTTAATATCCCCACCACTGAAGTCAGGCTGACTGGCCTGTAATTTCCAGCCTCCTCTTTGTTCCGACTTTTGTGAAGTGAAGTGGGACTACATCTGCCCTCCTCCAGTCTCCTGGAACCACTCCCATCTCCAGTGAGTGGTTGAACAGGCCTGTTAGAGGTATAAACAGCCATCTCCTTGGACTCCTTTAATATCTTGGATGTATCCCCTCTGGCTCCATTGCCTTGTCCACTTTCAGATTTATGAGTTCCTTCGGGACTCTCTCCTCTGTTAAAGGACTGGTGTCTACCTCCCTTTCTTTGATGCTCCTGGCCTTCATCTCTGGTCCCTCTTTTCCCCTTCCTCTGTGAACAATGAACAAAAGTATTTGTTCAAGATGTTTGCTTTTTCCTGGTTCCCCTCCATGCATGCCCCTCCTTCACTCCTAAGCCTTACCATTCCTCCCCATTCTCTTTTCTTACATACTGGAACCAACTCGGCAGAAGGCAATACTGGACCTTGTGCTCACAAACAGGGACAGTGTGATGGGGGTAACAGTGGGAGAGCACCTGGGGAACAGTGACCACCAGTCATTGTGGTTTGAAATCACAGAAAGAGCAGAACCAAACCACATAAAAACACGTATCCTGGATTTTAGGGGGGCAGACTTTGGGAAAATGGGGAGATACTTGAAAGAGGCATTAAGGGGAATGGGACAGGAATCAGGGGTTGAGGAACAGTGGGCAGTATTTAAAATGGGGATTACAAGAACAACAGAATTATGCATTAAGCAGGTTAGCAAGAGGAAAAGGAAGAGGAGACCATTATGGTTTTCAAAGAGGTAGCAAAGAAAGTGAAAGCCAAAAAGATTGCATTCAGGCAATACAAAAAGACACAGGCAGAAGGTGATAGGGAGAAGTACCAGGAGAAGCAAAGGGAGGCAGGGAGGTCAGTAAGGGAAGCCAAAGTTAAGACAGAAGAACACATTGCAAAATCAGTGGGTAGAGGGGACAAAACCTGTTATAGGTACATAAGTGAAAAAAGAAAGACAAAGGGAGGGATAGTGAGACTGAAGGGGGAGGATGGGGGCCACGTGGAGGATGACAACAGTAAAGCTGACATATTGAACAGGTATTTCTGCTCAGTCTTTACTGAGGAAGAGGAGGGTAATGGGTCTGAAGGGAGTACAAGGGGTGAGAATGGTGCAGAAATGGACACAAGTCCCTTTACACGAGAAAGGGTCCTGAAGGAACTGGAAGTAATTAGAGCTGATAAAGCAATGGGGCCAGATGGGGTGCACCCCAGGGTCCTTAAAGAACTAAGAGAGGTGGTGGCTGAACCTCTGGCTATCCTGTTTAGCCAATCACTGGAAACAGGGGAGGTACCCAAAGACTGGAGGACAGCAGATGTAGTCCCCTTA
Source organism: Neoceratodus forsteri (assembly GCA_016271365.2). Lineage (NCBI taxonomy): Eukaryota > Metazoa > Chordata > Ceratodontiformes > Ceratodontidae > Neoceratodus > Neoceratodus forsteri. Next base: position 1,384,949,052 of record CM057459.1, read on the forward strand.
TACAAAAGTGGGAACAAAGAGGAAGCAGGGAACTACAGACCAGTCAGCCTCACACTTGGTAGTGGGGAAGATCATGGAAGCACTACTGAAGGAGAGATTGGTGGAACATCTGGTTGTCAATGGACTACAGGACCCAAGGCAGCATGGTTTCACCAGGGAGGTCATGTCAGACCAACCTCATTGAATTTTTGACTGAGTGACTGGGAGGTGGATCAGGGGTGGGCAGTGGACATGGCCTATTTGGACTTCAGCAAGGCCTTTAACACTGTGCCACATAGAAGACTATTACACAAACTGGGGAATATGGGTGGGGCAGGACAGTAGTGTGGTTAGGTAACTGGCTGGGTGGCAGGACACAGAGGGTGGTGGTAAATGGCTGTCACTCCACAGAGGAAGAGTGACCAGTGGGGTACCACAGGGATCAGTGCTGGAACGGTCCTATTCAACATCTTCATCAGTGACATTTACAGGATCTAGAAGGCAGAATTTCACTGTTAGCTGATGACACAAAGCTCTGTAACAGAGTAGACACACCAGAGGGTGTAGACAGAATGAAAGGGACCTGCAGAAACTGAAGAATGGTCAGGGTTTGGCAGTTGAAATTCAGTGCAAAGAAGTGCAAGATAATGCATATGGGGAACAAAAACCTGGCACAATATATCAGTTGGGGAGTGAGGATATAGCATGCACCAAGCAGGAAAGGGATCTTGGGGTTATCATCTCTGATGACCTCAAGGTAGAGAAACAGTGTGACAAGGCAGCAGATAAAGCAAATAGGATGCTGGGATGTATAGGCAGGGCATCACCAGCAGGAAAGGGAGGTCATAATTCCGCTATACAAGACACTAGTGAGGCCCCCCTGGAGTACAGTGTACAGTTCTGGAGACCATACCTACGTAAGGACATAGACTGGGTAGAGAAGGTTCAGAGGAGGGCAACAAAGATGGTGCATGGATTGCATCACAAGTCCTATGAAGACAGGTTGAAGGAACTGAACATGTACTCCCTGGAGGAGAGGAGGGAGAGAGGGGATATGAGAGAGACATACAAGTATCTCACAGGGAGGAACAGGGTGCAGGAATACACTATTTTTAAGCGAAAAAGATGTTCCAGGACTAGTGGGCATGGGATGAAGTTGGAGGGAGGACGATTCAGAGGAAACATGAGGAAGAATTTCTTCACAGAATGGGTGGTGGACAAGTGGAACACCTGCCAGAGGAAGTGGTGGGGGCTGAAACAATCATGGGATTTAAGAATGCATGGGATAGACATAAAGGAATTCTGGAGGTCAGGGGTAAGGGGCAACAGACTTCTAGGAAAACAAACTGAACTTACAAGCTCAGATGGGCAGACTGGGTGGGCCATAGGCCCTTATCTGCCGACACTGTCTATGTATCTATGTAACTGAAAAATACCTTGTCCCCTTTCTGTACTGCCTGGGCTATTTTCTCCTCTGTTTGCACCTTTGCCATCCTAATTGCTTTACTTGCTTCCCTCTGTTTCTCCTGAAACAGCTCTCTATCTTCCTCTCTCTGTGTCTCCTCATACCTTCTAAATGCTAACTTTTTTGCCCTTACCTTCCCAGACACCTCTTTTGAGAACCACAGTGGTCTCTTTTTCCTCCTACTTTTGCTTTCTTGTCTGACACAGAGGTTTGTTGCCAAATCTATCCCTCCTTTTAGATTCGCCCACTGTTTCTCCACTCCTTCCAAATCCCCAACCCCACCCTCCACCCCCACTGGGGCATTCCTGAGGCATTCCCCATCTTTTTAAAATTGGCCCTCCTGAAGTCCAGGACCCTAGCCTTTGTGTGGTTCAATTGGTGATCACTGGTCCCCAGGTGGCCACCCACTGTGACGTATGCAACAGTATCTCCATTTGTGAGTACAAGGTCCAGTATTGCCCCATCATGAGTGGGCTCTGTTACTAGTTGCCTAAGGAATGCCCCTGCAGGGAATCCAGGATGTTCCTGCTCTTAGCTGAAGCTGCAGCTGGGATGCTCCAGTCTGCATCCGGCAGATTGAAGTCCCCCACCAGCAGCAGCACCTCTCCCTTGTTTGCCATCTTTTGGATGGCTTCCACCAGAACCTTAGCCAACTCCCCCTCCTCCCACCCCCGTGCTGGAGGCCTGTAGATCACACCAGTGCAAATATTTTATTTTATTTATTTATTTAATTTTGGTAACTGGGTAGGCCCACTGAGTCCAGTAATGGTCCCTTTTTCAAAAGCGGCCAGGAATTAATTACAGATATATCAAAATATAACATTTGCAGAGATTACAATAAATAGTTTAGACAGCACATGTGGAGAACAATTAACAACATACGATACATAACAATATTTGTTAATACACTTATATACATTAGTGAATACACCCACTCACTGACAGCATATTTTGGGTCAACGGGACCATAATAGGGATGTCAACGGTGACAAGTACATTGATTTAGCTTCTGTCTCCCTTCCTTTTTCTAGGGTGACCCTCAGTACCTCTGCACACACCCCCCCCCCCGCCATTTCCTCTGTATTTCAGTAGCATTTATGCTATCTCTCACATAAAGAGCCACTCGTCCCCTTGTCTTTCCCACCCTGCCCTTTCTGAACAGAGTGTAGCCTGGTATGGCTACATCCCAGTCATGGTTCTCGTTGCACCAAATCAGTAATGGTGACAGTGTCACTCAAATCTTACATGGGCTTTATCAGAGTGCCTTTGTGCGGCAAATGTGCTTTCCTTATATACAACAAAGCTACGTCTGTAACATCTCAATCAAAGTGGGAGATACTTAACTTACTTTGTTAAAATGACCCAGTGATTGTAGGGTTTCCTTTAGAACAACATGCTGTGGCTATTTTCACAGTTAAATAATCCTAAAATATCAACAACGTTATTTAGAAAAAGCTGTCAACCATTCTGAAAACTGCAATGCACAATACATTCCTTATATGTTTGTTGCATTTCCTGGTAATAGTTGGAAAATGCTTCTGGAGAGTTACTGTCCCTTCATTGTGGCAACTTGCACCATACAAGTGCTATTCTGTTGCAAATAAATTCTTCTGTTATTTCTTCTTGTGCTCCTCTGGGTGCGGCTCCAGATTTTGTTTTTCTTGCCATTGTTACTGTTGTATCACAGTGTGAAAGTACCTCCAGGTGATACAGTATTGCCACGTTTGTGTCACAAGTTAGAATCTCTCCAGGTGGTGTAGTGTGCAAGAATGGAACACATTTTCTGAGTTCTCACTTCTACTGTGTTCAATGCTTTATGCAATCATTTCATGCATATTTCTTTTCACAAATGCATATTTCTTTTCACAATACAGATACTGCAAATACACATGGCCTTACATTTCATTAAAAGCTGGACAGTTCAAAACTGTCGCTGAGACCCACCTAGTGCGTTGCATGCCTGGGTCTGAATAAATTCAAAAGGATTCTCTTTTGCTCATATGCAGTTCCCATCTCTAAGACCCATTTTGACCACTTCTATTCCAAAGACCCTGATTTCATGCTGTGATATGCCCTTCCCCTTCACATGACTCCCAATTGAAGGGGAAGGGAAAAGGTATTTGACAGCAAGAATCGAGTCATTGTGGATTTTTGAGATTTGCAGTATGTCTATTCACCCTTTATTATCAGGCCTTCTCCCCAGAGGGACTTGCACCCTTCCTGCCCCAAAGTGCAGGGGGCATCTAGAGGCTCCAATGAACTCCTTGGGCTTTTTTGTAACACTCCAAATGGTCTCAGCCAAACTCCTGTATTTTCTGTCTTACCCTTTGTAGGCAGGGTGAGGGTGAGGGACAGGAAGCACCATGCAAATTAGCTGTAATCAATAATCAGCATATACATAAACAGAGGTTAGGCCTGCCAATTACCACAGCAGTCTGGTAGCAGACATGCTGAAGCCTGGACCCTTTCAGATGCTACTTCACTACAGCAACCCTATTAAAGGCAAGTACTCGCGCAAACTGTTTTTCCTTAAAACCTGTGCAACCTGGGCCATTAATCCCCTAAAGGTTTTCTCGGTTCTTGTCAAAACAAGCCGGGTGACAACTTTAATTAGTTTCCAAAAGTCAGTGTGAAAAAAAAAAAAAACTGCCCAGAGGCTTCTTACAAGTCATGACCCCAGTCATGCGTGCATCATGGGGTTTAGTGATGTAATGTTGCTTTGCTTTGAAATATAATCCATGGATCATATCGTAAAATAAAGTATGTACACAATCAGTATACTAAAACATTAGTAAGCACTGCCTTATAGGTGAACAAGACTTTATGTGCCTGATTTTACTAGTGTAAAGCATGCAGTTTAAAACAGCGTACCAAAATAACTCGCGCAGATGCTGCTTTCTGAAACACCAAACTAATATCACAGCAAGTAATCAACGTTTAAAACTAGAGTAACTGGCCTAACTGCTTTCAGTTCTTTGTGTAACCCCTCCCCCCCTTCACACAGTTAGCACCCCTGGCACCCATACTGGGCACAGACTCAAAATTTAGAAATGGTACCACCCCTAGCGTTGGGAATGTGTACCAGGCTCATTCTCTAGAGATCAAGGAGTGGGAGTGCACAAAAACAATTACCTGTTGGTATTTGCAAACCAGGTCCTGGGGAGAGATTTTTTGGTAGGCATATGCTAGACCTATCTTTTGGAGGGGTACACAGTAAATCCACACAGGAAGTAATAACGTAACTGTCCAGACCATAGTTGGGGTTCTGGAGTGGGGCTTTATTCAAAAGATGTTCTTCAAAGCAAGGGTGGGCCCCCAAGGTTTACACATCATGGCACTAGGAACTTGCAGAACAACAAAAGAGAACTGTATCTGACAAAAACTCTTTGTATTCCCACCTGTCGTAGGACATAGAACAACTTGCACTTGGTATTCCCACATGTAGTAGGACATAGAACAATGCTTCCAGTGGCATACTGGTCACAGCTGAAAACACATTTGGCTAACACTAGCACCATTCTTCATAACCAGAGAAGAAAACTGTAACCCACTCCGGGGTTAAAAATATTCTCTTCAGACATTTGGCCATTTGTCTAAAGTAACCAGGCGCCTTACTGAACCTGTTGGCTCTGAACTGGTTACTCCAGATGGGGTTCTACCCACCCTTTGATCCCAAATCCATACTTGGCCATTCTTTCAGAGTTACACCTTAAACATTTGGAAACCTTTTGAATTGCCTTTGAACGAACTGGCATTCTGAATTCAAATTCACCACCCAGTAGTGTAAAGGTAAAAAGTCCCGAACAGTGTGGTATAGTCATACCTATGGACATCACACACCTCAGCCAACTTTACTTCAAGGCAGTCTTGCATGTCTGTACTTACAGAAAAATAAATTGTGCCTTCCTTCTGCGTATGGAACACAACAGAACAGGTACTTGCTTTCTGTAGCAAAAGTCAGAATCCACTCACTGTTAGACATTTCAAGCAGCTTTAAAACATCCTGGATCAGACAGGAGATTGCCCCTTGGATCCATCCACTAGCATTCCTTTTCACCCCTCTAATGGATGAAAATCAGGAAATCCTGCTGTAGAAAAGGTCTCTGCCACTTCTCTTGGCAAGCTGGAGAATACCAGAACTAGGGTGAGAATTAGGACTCTCAACTCAGAGCCCACTGGCAGCACCTCTCACTCCAGCTCTACACACTCCAAACTCTGACTCTGCCACTTCCTCCCGTCTCAACATTCTAACTTCCTTCTCAACAGCTGGCACAAGGGTTATGCTGCTGCAAGAGTTCCAAATGAGCTCATCACTTCCGTCTCCACTGAGAACAAGTAAACAGAAGAGTGAGCAGGTGAAAAACATTTTTAACTAGTTAATCACCAGCTGCCTCCCCCTGCCTAGCACTGATACTGAGGGGATTCTGGTAACCCCAGGGGACGGGATGGTTACATTTGTATTTGCCTTGAATATAGCTGTGAAAAGCTGTTGTGTCAGATAGTGAGTTACATGAACGTCTGCTGTCTGCAGTCAAATGCAAATTCACTTATCAGTTCAAACAGCTGTTGAACTCTAACATGTTTCTGTACTAACCTGATATGATAAAATGGCAGGAAAAAAATCTGGAAATGTCATTGGCCGAGAGACATAGAAACATAGAAGCTGTCAGCAGATAAGGACATACTGGCCCACTTAGTCTGCCGAGGTCCCTATGTACTGATACCATAGACCCTAATTGATCCAAGGCCTTACCCCCCCAGCCCTGTTACCAAGGTCCCCTTGTATCTATCCCATGCATGTTTGAAACCTGTTTCTGTTTCAGTACCCACCAACTCTGCTGGGAGGCTGTTGCAGGTGTCCACCACCCTTTCTGTAACTAAGTATTTCCTCACATTTCTCTAAGTCTCCTTCCTTCCAGCTTCATATCATGCCCTCTTGTCCTTGACATCATCTGACCATGCATTAAATCTCTATAAATGCACAGTCAGGAGCTGAATCTCTTTTTTCTCCCCCAAAAACTACTTAGAGGCATTTTATAACTGTAATAAGCCCCTGTAGGATGTTCATCATAGGATTGTAATGCACTCCCCAGCGGTGTAAGGACACTTGGCCTTTGGCCTCATGCCTTACTAAATCCCTGGGGCATGCATTAAGATCCTTTATGAAATGGGCTTAAGATTTCAAGCTCTGTAATTGGTTGATAGCCATGCGCTGAAGGTGCCTAGCACATGGCTAAAATCAAGTACTGGCAGCCTGGACACTGTACCAAAAAAAAAAAAAAAACATATAAATGCCCATTTGGAATATTGTAAAAGATTTAGAATTGTGATGGGAAATGTGACCTGCGTCATTTATTCTTTGTTTTCTGTCAGTTTAAATATTCGTCTGTTATAAGTTCTGTTTGGGATGGACACCCAAAATGGCTTCCAGGTCACATGTTCAGGCAGCTCTGAGGGGAAAATACTGGCCAACTGCTAAGTACTAAGTTTCCCATGAGCTCACCTAGTTTGACACCGGCAGAAGTGAGGGTGCGATTTCCAACAGCAGAGAAATCCTGCAAAATGAGGTCGTAACAGCTGGAAGGAGGATGCCATTTGGTTTGGATGATGTCATTCATATATACACATATATAGTATATACACACACACACACACACACACACACACACACATACACTAACACTGACCTGGGTAGGGAACTGTCTCTCAAGAGAGAAGCTACTCTGGGGAGCTAGACAGTCTCTCACGTTCTCTCTCTCTGACTCTTTATAACTGGAAGAAGGTGGGATCCCTGCTGAAGCTAGCCTATCTTAGTGAGGGACGGACAGACTTAGGGGAAGTTCTTTCAGACTAGTGGCAGATAAGGTAGACAGACACTAGGAGAGCCTAGGTTTTGAAATTCTTCTATCCATCATCTGTATACTTGACATTATTTTCCTTTTCCAGCAAACATGTAACCCCATTTGTCTTACTGTGTGTATATATAGCTATAAATATATATATATATGAATGATATGTGATAGGCTTCTTTGGGATACATCATTTATTTGAACAAGCAGTGTGTGACCTCGGTTAACCTCACAAGTTGCGAAGCCATGAGTGACGTACCGAGGTCACACACTGTGAGTTCAAACAAATGATGTATCCCACAGAAGACCATCACATGTGCAATTTATGCAATAGGCAGGTTTTATTTTTTGTTGTTGTTAGTTTTAATGTTTTATGTGTTTTTTTATATGGACTATTTGTTATCCGGTCTGTTGAGAGCGTGGAATTTTACTTTTTGCATGGTTAGGCAGTGTATGGATTGTGATTGGCCAGTGTTTTGCGAATGGGCGATGTATTGAAATTGTAATTGGCTGCTTGGAGTGTGGGAATATTATTTTGATTGGCTGAGGGCTGTGTCTGCGTGTTTGTGGGCAAGGCTTCTCGTATGAAGCAGATGATTTTCAATCGTCGAGGAGGAGTCATGAGGGAATGTTATCTAGTGCTTTTTGCAGTTTGTTTCAGTGGATTGGGCCTAGTTCAGTTATCGAAGAGCAGGAGAAGGATTTTGAGGGAGGTACCAGGGACGAATTTGCTGGAGTGGCGACAGAGAGGTGATGAAGGAGCCAGAGAAGGAGTTTGAAGAAGCCAGTGGATGAGAGATCTCTCAAGGAAGGACTTAGTGGAGTGGCAGCAGAAAGGTGATCGAGGAGCAGGGCAAGGAATTCGAGACAGCCTGTGGATGAGGGATCTGCCAGGGTGAGTGTACTGGGTGTCAGCGGACAAGTAGTCATTTTATGGATTACCATGAAGGATGTGGAGTTGGCCAGTGGAGGGAGTTATTTTACATTGCAGTTCTGGATTAGGGCATGAAGAGCCTGAAGACATAAGGGATAATTTTGTTTGTTTCATTGGTTGGGTGGGAGTCATTTGGGGTCTTTTGTTTTGCACTGTGGATTTAGGGCTGGAAGAGCCTGAAGATTTTCTGGTTCCTTTTATTAGTGTGGATTTACAGCTGGAGGAGTCTGAAGGCAGCGAAAGAGGTTGGTGGTCTAAGTATAAAGAAGCTGCAACTCAGGATGCCTGAAAGGAGTGCCAGCAGACAGGGGTTTGATTGATGGCAGGGTGTTGGATAAACAGTGGTTGATTGACGGCAGGGTGTGGGATAAATGTTAGAACCACCATTTATCCAACAGCAATGAGAATAAATGCATTTATTCCACTGTTTATCTCCTCACACCCACTGCATAAATATCCATATCCTGTTTATTTGTTAAAACCTGCAATAATTAATAGTAAAGACTATCTTTCTAGAATCAGTGACTGTGCCTCACTGTTGGTAAAGTAATTTTTAATATTTCTGCTGCTACTATGAATTTTCTGTTTACAGTCCACTGTCCAAATTGCATTCTACCTAATATTATTGTGTTTGACCTTCCTGATCTTGAAAAATGGGGCATTTCCCTGATATAATCAGGTGGTAGCAGTCCAGTGAAGCAGTGTACCCAGACAGCTGCCCTGTAAGCTTGTACAGCCCAAAGGGCAGGTTGTCTCAAACTATGCAGTGGTATTGGATCATTTTCACAAGAATGTTAAAGACCACCATTTTGTTTCTTTAATTCTCTTCAGGTACACCACAAAAACGATCACAAATGGTGCCTTACAGTCTCATTTCCTCTTCAAAAACAACATAATTTATTATGTTTCAAAAAGATGTATTTCCCTGATTTAATTTCTTTTTCTTGTACAGTATATCCCCCACTTGAATGCCTGCCCACTCACTCATTGTCCAACCCACCAGCTGTTCCTTGGCTCTCTTCCACTCACTGCTTTGGCACAGTTACTAGCCTGTTTTCATTTTTTGCAGGTTCTGACTCTCTGTCTGTCATTCATTATCTGCTGTGCCGAGAGTGCTACTGTAGCTCCGCATCTCTTCCTTGAGTGCTGCACACATCGGTAGCATCTTCTCACATGCACTGCCCACTACAGAACTACAACAGAATTTTAAAAAAAGGCATATTTACTGCCCTCTCCAAACACCGGATTTTTAAAATGTAACAAAAACGTGCGTGTGTGTGTGTATGTGTATTGGTGGGGAACAGACAAGGTAATGCCATGGCATCCAGTTTAGGTAACCTGCAACTCTGGATGACACAGTAGGGCAAATGTCCTTAAAGGAGTAGTACACCAGGAATTTGCAAAAAAGCATATGTTGTGCAGAATGTTTTGATTTGTGTGTGAAGTCCTAGTGTGCCCTCCCCTCTGTCTGCTATTAGGAGTATTTCTTAAATTAGCCTGCTAGCTTTATGGTAGTTTTACAACCCCGGGGATCTCCATCTGAGTCAGATTTATTGCTTTTCTTGTTCCTACGATGCATCCTGTCTCATGTGACAGTGATGTATCCGAGACCTTAGATTCAGCAGCAAGCACTGCTTTAGAATTACAGTAGCTCACAACAGCAGAGCTGTGTAACTTTTCATATCCAGTGTGCACAAATGGCTACATGTACAGTGTAACAAATACTTGAGAGCTGAGCGGGGGTTCTATAAGAAAACAGCTACTATATAACTCTCATTCAATGTTTTTGTTTTCTTTGTGTGTCAGGTCTAGCTAGCAGGAGTGTTTTGAGTTTAAAACTTTTAATTTCATCAAACTACACACAACCATAAAAAGTACAGAAATCACCCCAGATCATCAATGCTATAATTAGTAAAGACTCTAGCTGTTTTCTTACAGAAAACCCCACTCAGTAAGCTCTTAAGTATTTGCTAAACTGTAAATGTAGGTACCAGCATTCTGTTAGGTAAAACTGGCAGTTAGTACTGATTTTGCTCTGTGACATGATTTTCAATTTTTGTTTTGTTTTACAAATGTGAAGTATTTTTTAATAAGGTATTTGTTTCTTATTAAAGATGTGTGTGTGTGTGTAAATTATTTATTTAGATTGCCATGCAAGTTTAAAATCAAAACACTTGCTCCTGCTAACTAGACTTGACACACATACTGAATTATAGCTTTTAATTAACTGTTTTCTTACAGAAAACCTACTCAGTTAGCTCTCAAATATCTGCTAAACTGTACATGTAGTCATTTGTGCACACTGGATAAGAAAAGTTACACAGCTCGGCTGTTGTTGAACAAATTCTAAAGCAGTGCTTGCAGCTGAGTCTGTGGTCTGCAGACAGACAGTAAAATGTGATTTGAGCAAGTGATCAAAGAGTACATAAAATACATCTACATTTTGTAAAACAGTTTTATCTTAGCTGCACAGAATACTGAGAAGCACACAGTTCTGAACAATGCGAGTGAATGCAATGGAGTCCTGATACTCAAACAATTGTAAACCCAGCAATCGGATCAAAAGCAGTTAAAACTAACCTAACAAAGCCACACATTTTTGAATGCATTTATCACACGTTTTGCAGTATATCCATGAAAGAAGAAAGCACTTAACTTTTAAATTTAAGCTGCACCAGCACTTGAGGAAGAACACGGGCACTCTAGTACAAGCAACCAACATTTGGGAAGATACGAAAGCTACTTTACATCACCAAACCCCATGATGCATTGCATGACTGGGATCATGACCTACAAGATGGAACTAACCCGTTTTTTCACACTTGGCTTAACTTGTCTTTTGGAACCTAATTAAAGTTGACATCTTGTTGATTGTGAAAGGAACAGAGAAACACTTTGAGGGATTAATGGCCCAGGTTGCACAGATTTCAAGGAAGACCAGTTCATGAGCCCTTACCTTTAAGCACTTAGTAACAGGACTCAGACCTGGCTGGGGGATGATAGGCTGGACAGCCACATCACATGCAGTAGAACTGGGAATTTCAGCTCACCTGCCAAGCACTAGCCAGCTTGACAGCATCCTTATTGGGAACTAGAGATTCCAACCCATCTACTGAGCACTCACAGTCCAGTACAACAGTATTATCACAGACACACAGTAGAACATAGATACATACATAGATATTGAGGGCAGATGAAGACTGCTTGGCCAACCAAGTCTTCCCATTTTCCCTACCTATAACACCGCAGACCCTACCTGATCTCCGTCTCCCCCCCCCTCCAAGATTCCCTTATGCCTATCCCATGCATTCTTGAAGCCTGTTACTGCTTTTACCACCACCATCTGTGCTGGGAGGCTGTTCCAGGCATCTACCACTCTTTCTGTGAAGACGCACTTCCTCACATCTGTCCTGAGCCCCCCCTCCAGTTTCGTAGTATGTCCTCTTGTTCTTGAGCATCTTCTCCTCTGAAAAATGCTTTCCTTTTGCACCTTATTTATACCCATGAGGTATTTGAAAAGTTCTATTATATCCCCCCTCTCCTTCAGGGTGTACTTATTGAGGTTCCTCAGGCTCTTCTCATAGGGCTTATGATGCAGAACCTGCACTATGTTGGTTGTCCTCCTCTGACCTGCCTCTACTCTATGTCCTTCCAGAGATATGGTCTCCAGAACTGGACAAAGTACTCTAGGTGAGATCTCACCAGTGATCTATACAGCAGTAATGCCACCTTTCTCTTTCTGCTGGTGATACCACTCCCTATGCAGCCTAGCACCCCACTAGCTCTCTTCACTGCCTTGTCACACTGTCTGGCCACCTTTAGGTAATCAGATATAACCTGCAGGTCCCTTTCCTGTTTGGTGATGGCTAATACCACTACCCCCATTTTGTACTCTGCCCCTGGGTTTCTGTGCCCCAAGTGCATTATTTTGTACTTCTTTGCATTGAAACTGAGCTGGCACACCTTTGACCACTCCTCTAGCTTTCTTAACCCTCTGTTCATTTTTACATATACACACACACACCCAGAGTGTCTACCCTATTGCAGATTTTAGTATCATCTGCAAAGAGGCATACCTTCCCTTCTAGCCCCTCTGTGGTGTCACTAATAAAGACATTAAAGAGGACTGGTTCCAGTACTGATCCCTGTGGCACACCACTGGTCACCCTGCCTTCCTTGCAGAGAACTCCATTTTACCACCACCTTCTGTTTCCTGTCCCCCCAACCAATTTCTCACCACTCTCAGGCTTCCCAGCTTGTTTACAAGTCTCCTATGTGGAATGGTATTGAAGGACTTACTGGAATCTAGGTAGGCCCCATCCATCGCTCCAAACTGATCTACTTCCCTAGTCACCCAGTCACAGAAATCTATCAGATTTGTTTGATGTGATCTCTCCCCAGTGAATCCATGCTGCTTCAGATCTTGTAGGCCACTGGATTCAAGATATTGCACAATTCTGTCCTTTAATAGTGATTCCATTAATTTCATCACCATTGAATTCAGACTGACTGGCCTGTAATTTTCAGCTTCTTCTTTGCTCCCACTTTTGTGAAGTGGGACTACATCTGCCCTTCTCCAGTCCTCTGGAACCACTCCTGTCTCCAGTAAGTGGTTGAACAGGGCTGTCAGAGGTGCAGCCATCACCTCCGTGCGCTCCCTCAGTATCTTAGGATGCACCCCATCTGGCCCCCGTTGCCTTGTCCACTTTCAGATTTGCGAGTTCCTTCAGGACCCTCTCCTCTGTAAATGTACTAGTGTCTGTCTCTCTTCCTTCTATGCTCTTGGCCCTTATCTGTGGTCCTTTGCCTTCCCCTTTCGCTGTGAACACTGAACAAAAGTATTTGTTCAAGATGTCTGCTTTTTCCTGGTCTCCCTTCATACACTCCCCTCCTTCACTCCTAAGCTTTACTGTAAGTCCCATGGTCTTTCTCTTTTCGTTTACACACCTGAAAAATACCTTGTCCCCTTTCTCTACTGCCTTAGCTATTTCCTACTCCATTTGCACTTTTGCACTCCTAATTGCTTTCCCTGCCTCCTTCTGTTTCTCCTGATACACCTCTCTATATTCCTTGCTCTGTCTGTCTCCTTATACCTCCTAAATGCTAACATTTTTGACTTTACCTTCCCAGCCACCTCTTTTGAAAACTATAACGGTGCCTTTTTCCTCCTGCTTTTGCTTACTTTTCTGACACAGAGGTTTGTTGCCTTCCCTATCCCTCCTTTTAGATTTGCTTACTGTTTATCCACTCCCTCCAAGTCCCCAAGGCTAGGGCATCCCTGAGGCATTTTCCCATCTTTTTAAAATTGGCCCTCCTGAAGTCCAGGACCCTTGCCTTTCAGTGGTTTGATTCTACTTATATTGAACCACACCGTATGGTGATCACTGATCCCCAGGTGGCCACCCACTGTGATGTCTGCAACACTGTCCCCATCAGTGAGTATAAGATCCAGCACTGCCCCCTCATGAGTGGGCGCTTTTACTATTAAATAAGCAGTCCAACACTGGAAATTCTTTTTACCTCTTAATGCAAAACAAGACATGCAGACGAACAATGTAGCACAGCACAGCACATAAGTAGATAAGATCCTGATGTTTCATCTAGTCGGCTTTATTAATAATAAAGCCAACTAGGTGAAACATCAGGATCTTATCAGCTTATGTGCTGTGCTGCATTGTTCGTCCGCATGTCTTAGAAACATAGAAACATAGAAAGTGACAGCAGAAGGAGACCTTTTAGTCCATCTAGTCTGCCCTGTAGTAGTGTTTCCTAACTTACCCCAGCCCCCTACTGCCTATTTTGTGCCTGTCTTGCATTAAAAAGTAAAAAGAATTTTCATTGTTGGATTGCCTTATTTATGAGTCAGGTGTGCCGTAACTTTTTCTACAGACTGTGTTTAATTGTCATTGGCATCCAACCCTCTGAGCGGGTCTTAGTAACAGGCTTGGGTCTTTTACTAGTTGCCTGAGGAATGCCCCCTGCAGGGAGTCCAGGATGTCCCTGCTCTTAGCTGAAGCTGCAGCTGGGATGCTCCAGTCTGCATCCGGCAGATTGAAGTCCCCCACCAGCAGCACCTCGCTCTTGTTTGCCATCTTTTGGAGGGCTCCCACTAGAACCTTATCCAACTCCGCCCCCTGTACTGGAGGGCTGTAGATCACACCAGTGTGAATGGCATCTCCCTTTCATGTTTCTGCAGTGACACACAGTACCTCTGCCACCCCCCCGATTTCCCTGCATCTCAGCAGCTTTTATGCTATCCCTCACATAAGTGCCACCCCCATCTTTTCTACCCTCTCCTTTCTGAACAGAGTGTAGCCTGGTATAGCTACATTTCAGTCATGGTTCCCATTGCAACATTACTCAGTAATGACGACAATGACCATGTCAGCCTCTGCCATGATGGCCTCTAGGTCTGGGATTTTGTTTCCCAGACTTCGAGCATTTGCACACGTGAACTTCCAGAATCTGCGACCAAAGCAAATTCATGAAACCCAGCAATACACCTATGAACCAGGGGGCTGCAAACCAGGTAGCAAGCCAGGAAACCAAACAGTCAAAAGATTTCACTCACCAACACAGCAAATAATAGTACAAGCAAAGATTTGCAGGTAAAAAAGGTTACTTTTTTTATGCCAAAAGTTAATAGCCAGATATTGCACTTAGGTCGCCACAGAAACCCTTGCACTTGAACCAACAGGTCTTCGTAAGGTAGATTTAAAAAAGAAAAAAATTAATAAATAAAATGTAGATTTTAGAGAGAGATTGAAATAGAAAGAGATCAGGTAGTGAGAGTGTGGTGGCTGCCAGTGTTCACCTGTATCTGCACTCACAGAAGCGAAAACATACTGGCAGCAAAATTGATTTAGAAAAAGAAAGATTTGATGGTGCTGTTTTAAACAGTAGTAGTAAAAATTGTATTCATCTGAAATACATATCAGTGAAAACGTACAACTTGACTGAGACAAGCTCAATTCCAGTGAGGCCCTAAATACATCTAATATAGAAGTAAACACAGTACAAATTACTAAATACCAGAATACATATCATATATATTAAACAACATAATAAGACATTTATCCTACAAACACACATAATACATAACACATAACACAAAAACACTAACATTATTACACCATAAACAGACCCACATGGGAGCTCCCGTAACTCAGTCCCTGGGTACTGCAGGTGTAGAACTGCTGTAGGCCCATAGTTATTGCCACAGGTTGGCTGGCATTGATGCACTTTAAACAGAGCAGCATGCTCAGTTCCCCAAACCCCACAGGCCATGCAACTGCTTAAATGGCAGAGAACCCCTTAACACGGGGTATTTGTAATCCAAATGACAAAAACATGGTGAAACTATGGTGTCCTTAAGGTGTCCTAGATGGGCCTAGCAGCCCTTATCTACTGTCAACTACTATGTTACTATGTAACTACTATGTTACTATGTAACTACTATGAAACAGCAGGTGCTGTCCCTTGTAACAATGCTGCACTGCAGCATACTCATCATTCCTGGACCCAGATGACTCCTTCTGATGCAGCAAGCAGCTGCATCTCTGCTCCCCCATGGTATCTACAGAGCAGGCAGGCTTCTTCTCTCTGCTGGGGCTGGGATAGTGCAGGGGGAGTTTAGAAAGCTGGGAAGGGGTCTTAGGTACTGCGCTTAGTGGCTTTCACTGAGATGCTGCCTGTCTACGATGGGGGGTGGAGGGGAAGCTCCACAACCGGAGCTTCAACTCATGGTTACATAGAAACAGAAACATAGAAGTTGTCAGCAGACAAGGACCTCTTGGCCCACCTAGTCTACCCTATATTCCCTACCTACTGTGCCACTGCAGACTCTACTCGATTTCCAGTCTTCACCCCTCCTTACCTTTCTTCAAAGGTCTCCTTGTGTCTATTCCGTGTATGCTTGAATCCTGTTACCATTTTAGCACCCACCACCTCTGCTGGGAGGCTGTTCCAGGCATCCACCACCCTCTCCAATTCAATTCAATTTTATTTTTTACCAGGAAAAGACACTATTGAGATACTCATTTGCAAGGTGGTCCTAGATGGACATCACAAGGTACAATAATGGAACACAGTTACAATTCACAATTAATACAAGATCAAAACTGGCATAACAGATACACAGTATAACAGGCCATAGCATGAGAACACATATTACTGCCTGAGCAATTTAGCTGATAGAGGAGAAGGTGGGGAGATGGCAAAGTTTAATGGTAGGGGGAAAGTATGGAAAGCGTGGACACAAGTACTATGACAGAGGGGTACTATGACAGAGAGTGGGAACGTTCTCAAGGGCTAGAGGATGTAGGGTGGGTGATCGAGGGCCAGAGGGTGTAGAGAGGGCCAGGGATTGTTGGGAAGGATAGGGGATAAGTAATGAGAGGGGCAGCAGGGAGCTCAGAGGCAAACTGAGAAGGTGTAAGTGCCATACAGGACCTCAAATGGGGAGGGGTTAGGAGTAGCATTGGCAATTCTCCTTTAGCAGGGGCTTTAACAGAGATTTGAAGGAGGATAGTCTGGCAAGGTGAGTTAACTTTAAGATCCTTGGGAGGGAGTTCCACAGGGTGGGTAGGGAATGGCTGATGGAGGAGGAGCCAAACTGGGTTCTAATCCATTGTACATCAAGCAGTATGAACGCATATTTTCTGAGGGGGTAAGCACATGGTGGAAATTTAAAGGTATTGGAGATGTACTTGGGGAGATTCTTAATAAGGGCTTTGAAGTTCCAGATAGATGCATTGTGCCACCTTCTGGTAGCTAACGAAGTCCAGCCTAACTTGGGGTAGAGAGAACAGTGGTGAGTTTTATACGGTGAGTCGGTCACAAATTTTAAGGCCCTATGGCACGGTATATCCAGTCTAGCAAGTGCAGTTTTGGTACAGTTGCTATATAGGAAATCAGCATAATCTAACAGAGGCAAGAATTTAGATTGTACTAGCCTTAATTTTGCATGATCGGTGAGCAACCGCTTAATGCGGAAAAATAATCCAAGTCTTTGTTTTAGTTTTTTTGAAAGCTCATCCACATGCAGGATAAACAAAAGATTGCAATCCAACCAGAAATATAAGTACTTAAATTTTGCCACTATATCCAGAGGTTCACCCAACATAGTTGTCATTCCAAGGTGGGCAGTAGGAGCTGAAACTAAGGTAGCCTTCGACGAAGGTGAGATAAGCATTATTTTGGTTTTCTTAGCATTGAGGAGCAGTTTCATATGAAGCAGATTTGCTATAATGCGTTGAATTCTTGTTGAAGAACAGCACACGTAGATTCAGGAGACAGACGGACAACATAAAGGACAGTATCATCCGCAAATAGATGAACACTGGCAGAGCTAATGTTATGGTCTATGTTGTTCATATATATTGCGAATAGCAAAGAGCCCAGGATTAAACCTTGGGGAACCCCTCTGAGGAGGGTTTTACTGGGAGATAGGCCACCTTGTGGTTACACCAGTTGCAGTTTACCAACAAGGTAGGAGTAAAACCAGTGTAAAGCGGTGTCATCTAGCCCAATGTTTTTTAACAGGATCAGTAATAGGTTATGGTCCACCATATCGAATGCTTTACTTAGGTAAAGGAAAAGCGCAGCTACATGATTTTTGGTGTCAAGTGAGATTTGCCAGTCATTGGTGACCTTGGCTAGAGCAGTGACCGTACTGCGGTTTAGCCTAAAACCAGACTGAAGGGGATTTAAAAGGTTATGGCATTCTAAGAAATCCCTTAGCTGGGAATTTACTAGCTTTTCAAGAAGCTTTGACAGAATAGGTAGTAAAGAGATGGGTCTGTAGTTGTTTAAGTAACACGGGTCACCTGATTTAAACAGGGGGATAACATGGGCTGTTTTCCACACTGTGGGGAGAGCCTCTTCCCAAAGGAACATATTAAAAAGGTGGGTAATTGGTGGTGCTAGATGGTGGTAGCCTATTTTCAGAAGGGTGGAATCTATTTGGTCTGCCCCTGCACCTTTCTTAATGTCTAAGGAGGTTAGCAGATCTTCTATCTGCTTGAGTGAGACAGGAGAGGAGCTAAATTTAGCAGTACTGCTGGGGGTGGTGATGGGAGGCCATGGGGTAGAATTGCCTATATGTTAGTTTAGCAGCTTGCTTAAAGGGGAGGAATCAAATGCAAGGCCTGCTGTGGCGAAGTGGTCATTGAAGGCTTCTAAGATGCCCTGTTTATTAGTGCAGGTTGAATCCCCTAGAGTGATTTGGATGGCAATGAGGAAGAAGAATTATGTCGTCCTGCTTCTTTCAGAATCTGCCAGAATTTAGCGCTGTTATGCTTGGATGAATCAAGGGCACTTTGAAAGAATTTTGCTTTTTCTGATCTGATCAGTTTAGTGCACTGATTCCTAGCCATTCTGAACACTACCCAGTCAGAATCCGATTTAGTTTTCCTAGCCCTTTTCCATAGGGCGTCCCTATGTCATAAAGCTATTTTTAAGGTGTTGTTGAACCATGGGCAGTGTTTTTTCCTAGCCCTGCTTTTGACAAAGGGTGCATGGGAGTTAATTACATTCAGAACTAGTGTTTGGAAAATTGCATAGGCTTCAGAGACAGTAGGGGCGAGGTAGAAATCCTGCCATCCAATCCTATTAAGATCAACCAGGAAGGCAGAGGTGTCAAATTTGCTGTAGTTCCTTTTATAGGTATACCCTGGTGCAGAGGCATTTTTTGGTGTGAACTTTACACAGGCAGTTGCCCTGTGGTCACTGATGTCATTGTCAAAGACTCCCACGTGTGAGATTCCATGAGGTTTGTTATTGAGGATTAAGTCCAGAAGTGTGCTGCATGCAGGGTTTTTGAAATTAGGTCGAGTCACATCAGGGATTAGCTGATGTAGACTGAGTGCATCACAGAAGCCCTTCAGGGGTGAAGAACAATCAGAGTTCCAATTCAGATTAAGGTCACCCAGAATAATTGTTTCTGTGTCAGAGGGGTCTAGCAGGTTACGTAGGTGATGTAGTAACTTAAGACCACCAGAAGGGGGTCTGTAGCAGCCTAAAATGATGATGGATTCATTTGGCGATATGGAGATTTGTAGAGCGAGACATTCATATTCCTTGGTCGTAGAGGAGGAGTCAATCATTATAGCTGAGAATTTGTCTGAAACATATATTGCAATCCCACTCCCCCAACCCCTCAGTTGGCCTGTAGGCTCTGAAAATGTTGTAAGAGGGGATGCTGATGGATTGATCTGGGGTGGAGCATTTCAGCCATGTTTCTGAATTAACTAGTACGTCCAGCCTTGCATACAATGCCTGTACAAGTCTATCTTCTTCAGCAGGTTGCATGCGTTGATGTGCAAGAGGCTGATGCCTTTAAGCTGGGGTAGGTCAGCAGGGACAGCGATGGGAGAAAAGGGCCTTGGGTTTAGTTCCACATTACCAGAGCAAAGTAGCAACAAGAGGAGTAGCTTTAAAAACCTGTGTATTAGCACTTTGTATAAAAGTTGTCTTGTACGCTTGCGAGGGGTAGGGTCAGGCATTGTTACCTGGATGGCAGGGTAACAAGGATAAAGGGATAGGGCACATAAGGCAACACATACTGGTATGTATACAAGCATGTAGCTTTGGGGATGTGGTCTCAGTTTCATAGCAAGATCAATAACTCCGCAGAGGTAGTTCCAGTGTAGTGGGATTGAAAGATAATGCAGTCTTTAGACAAATGTGTCTGATTGAAAAGTAAATTGTGGGAGTAATTTCTGGTGGTGTTAGCTTTTGGAAGGAGGTTAACTGGTGAGTAGTGGGCACAGAACAGTGCTACAAAGAAGAGAAAACTGAGTTGCAAGACAATGGGATATAATTTAGAGTTGTCACGCTCCATAATGAGGTTAAATTAAAAATTAGAGAAAAAATAGATAAATAAAAGGCACTATATTCACTAATCAAAGGTGCTTGCCCTTTAAGAGGATAGGTGTGAGCCCAAATGGAAAGGGGGGAGGGGCCAAGGTGCATTTAATTAAGGAGTGAGGTGGGCGAGGGTGGGTGGGCCAAAAACTGAAGCAGCTTGCAGGCTCTCGCTGTGTTCTCTAAAATTTAACTGTAGGGATCATGTGATGGCAGCCTAGAGAAAGGCAGCATTGTGGCGCAGCTCCGCTCTCTACCCAGTTTAAATTATTAACGGCAGTAAATTTACGTAGTGTAAAACCCGATATATTTCTGCATTTGAATCAAGAAACGGTCCGGACAATCTGGATCATTTAACAATGGAAGCAAACATTAAAAAGCAGCTCCCGAAGCCTACTCCACTGCCATCCCCGGAAAAGTAACAGGCCTCAAAGCGACCTTGGCAAGGGCCTAGTAAGCCAACTCCAGGATCCACAGCTCTAACAGAAGAACGATTCCTTGAAATAATTATGCCGCTACAAAGTGCCATAGAAGAAATCTCTACAGAGGTACGCGGTTTTAAGGCTTCTTTGGATTCCTTAAGTACTCGAGTCGGTGATAATGAAGCTCGAATTAAATCAGTAGAGGGGAGGATGGATAAATCGGAGTTAGATCGGGCTACTATGAGTAAGAAGGTCAAAAAAATAGAAGAAAAATTGGAAGATTTAGAAGGAAGGAACAGAAGAAGTAATATTATTATAATAGGGATCCCAGAGAGAGAGAAGGGCACATCTCCGACTATATTTGTACAAAAGTTGTTTGAGAAAATTGCTGGTCCGTCTCCCAACAGAGCAAGCTACATCATGGAGAGAGCTCATAGATCCCTCCATCCCCCCCTCAGCCGGGTATTCAGCCTAGACCGATCGTGTGCAAATTATTAAATTATCTGGACAAGCAACACATCTTGGCAAAGGTTAAATTATTACAGGAAGTCTTGTGGGAAGGAAAATGGATCACAGTAACGCACAACCTGCCACAGTCTGTTAGAATTGGGCAACAGGCATTACACCCATTAGTACCAAAATTGATAGCAGCAGGCATACAATTTTGGGTAAAATACCTGGCTTTACTGCAAGTAAAAAGTAAAGATCAATGGCATTCATTTGAAAACCCTGATACAATTCAGCAAGAGCTCAAAAAGCTTTTTCCCGACCTATTCAAATGATCTGGGCAATATGTGTTATATGGTCAAATGGGCATAACAAACTACTTAACACTTCATATCATTTTTTTTATGGTAACCTGATTGTGTGGTGTCGTCAGAAAGACCATGATACATTGCCATATGTTGTTGCCCTTATGTATTCTCAGAGCCGGTATTCATGTTAAAATGGTATGCCGCTTTGCTGCATCAATAGACAGTGGTATTTTTACCGACGTGGAGCATGAGGGATGAAGTCTGTGAGCCTGTATTAGAAGACTCGAATTGGCATAGTCCCCATCCATGGACACGATTAAGGGAGGACTGGCTTAATTCTTTAAATTAATACTCCTGATTTCAGCGACTCCATTAAAAGCAATGCTAACAGTTTCACTGCTTCCCGAAGTGTTGATTCTGTTATACTGCAATATCAACTGCCCAAGGTTAAATACTGGAGAGACTTCTCCTTAGACTGTGGCCAAAGGACTACATTTAGAGTGGAAATGGATCCATTCAAGTGATGCCCATTCTTATTTTCTCTATGTTCAAGCTACTACCTATTTCTGGTGATTCTATCGTGCGGAGCTATGTTTTTGACTTTGGCAAATACATCTGTATTAATAGGGGGCATCATAATTAGAGGACAGTAGCACACAGAATAGGGAGGGCACTGCTAGTTATTTATAGTGCCTCTTCTCACTGAATGTTTAAATTGGGGGGAGAGAAATGTAACCTGTACTGGCAATCGACGATCGGCCCCCGGAGGAGATTCAACCAAGTTTAAACAGAGTTGGAAACCGGTCTATTGTTTCTTGCTTGAATTCCAATCGCAGTGACTGTTCTGTATGTTCATCAATGGCCGTTTTCGTAGGAAACTTAGATAGCAGTAGTATTTTGGTGTTATCTCTCTCCACCTTCCTTGCTATTTCCTTTGGAGCGTATTTTTTCTCCAATGATTTACGACATGGTGGAGACATTATATAATAGGGATGCACAGGATTCAGTTAATTTGGTTATAATCTCGGAAAATGACTGCTGTCATGCTTCTTTTCCTCCACTACAGGGCAAATGAGTATTATAATAAGGGTTAGCGTTTATAGAAGGCTATCCCTTTTAAGCTATCGAGATTAGACTTAACTGTGCTCCTGGTGGGGTTTATTCCAGAGGAGAAATAATAGTGTGCTAGTTTCTGGAAGGACAAGGGAGTTTTCAATTAAATAAGATGTTTTGTTTATCTTTCATTAACATATGCAGACTTGTTACAAAGACATATGTAATTACAGGGGTATGTATTAAGGGGTCTGAATACTGGGTGAGGGGAGCGGGGGGACTTTCTGCTGGGTTTGAAAAGAGCATCACCTGATGTTTGCAATGGAGAGTGCAGTTGATAGAACTGGGGGTAGTGATTTATTTATAGTCTGGTTGGTTTGGAGCGAGTTATGGATAGGAGTATGGGAGGGGGAATCAATATTTCTATAATATTGATGAAACGTAGAAAGAACCACATTCAGACACACGTGGATATCCACAAGATCTATTTGTCACAAGAAGACCTGTGCTTTAGGTTTACTGACAATGTCAGGACTGTTTAATATTTTGAGTTGGAACATTAGGGAGGCTCGAGATAGGTGTAAAAGGCAGATTGTGTTAAAGCATCTATCTACTCTTGGATGTGACGTGGTCTGCCTACAAGAAACTCATCTTAAAAGGGAAGACATTCACTTATTTTGCAAATATAGGCTAGATCAGGCATTCAGAGCAGGGGTATCCACTATTAGGGGTGGAGTGGCCATCCTAATTAACAAAAGGGTAAATTTTCAATTAGAAAAAGAGATCTGGGATATACACGGTCACTATATTTTGCTGTTTGGCACTCTTGCCTCGCAACAGGTGCTTATAGGTTCAATATACGGTCCAAACAACGATTCACCACAATTTTTCACCCAGCTGCTTGATAAGTTAAGTAACTACTTGACTAGAATAATTTTACTGGGGGGTGACTGGAATATTACACCACAGTTATGACTTGATAGATCGGATAACAGGCGTGCGGGTCTATCTCCCTGACAGAGAGCCTGAAAAGAACTCATAGAGGGAGCAAGTCTTGTCGATGTCTGGAGAGTTTTCCACGCGGAATCCAGACACTACACTTTTTTTCACTACCACACAAGACTTGTTCCAGGATTGATTATTTTCTTATTAGTACAAGTTCCCTCCCGTCTGTTTCCGAAGCAGAAATACACACTAGAGTTATTCAAGATCACTCCCCAGTTTCAATTAAGTATATAGCTAACCCTGGGTTTAGTAGAGATTTTATGTGGAGATTTAACAATGAACTACTGCAAGACCCATACACTCTAAACCACCTGAAACAATTCATATCTCATTTCCTGACCAACAATCTGGGCTCTGTTCCCAAGATTGATATTGTGTGGGCAGCACTGAAATGCACGTTGACAGGGGAGTGTATTCGGATTTCCTCTACCAGACGTAAAAAGAATGAAACCCAGTTTACAGATATTGTCAATTCCATTCGGGTTATAGAGGGAAGTATTAATCAAAGCTAGCCTGATTCAGACTGGACACAACTGCATAAATTACAAGTACGTTTCACCTCAATTATGCTGCAAAAAGCAGAGTTAGCCATTAGGAGAACTAAACTTAAATATCTGGAAGATGGTGAGAGGGCAGACAAATTATTAGCATTAAAGCTCCGTCAGTTAGAATCCAATAGGCATATTACAGCTTTGCAAACTAACCCAGATGTATCTCCAATCAAGGATCTTAGGGAAATTGTGGCAGCCTTCCGATCTTATTTTCAGACAATATACTCAATCTCAAAAATAGATAGGGCAAAGCCAGACGAGATCCAGAGGTATTTGGAATCAGTTCATCTTCCCCAGATTACCAATATGGAGGCAGTGAGGCTAGAGCTTCCTATACAGGAAGTGGAAGTTAAGCAGGCTATACCCCAACTTGCCCTCGATAAAGCCCCAGGACCTGATGGCCTCTCCACTAATGTGTATAAAGCATTTGAGGAGGATATTACTCCAGTTCTCGCTGAAGTATATCATTTTTGGTATCTCGAGGGGCTCTCAGAAAAGGGCTTCCTGGATGCCCTTATTACCCTTATCCCTAAGCCGGACAGGGATCTTTTATGCCCTTGCAATTACCGGCTGATATCACTTTTAAATGTGGATGTCAAAATACTGGCAAAAGTATTAGCCAATAGACTCAATCCTTTAATGTGCATGATGGTTAGTGATGAGCAGATAGGATTTATGAAAGGTAGACAGTCCAGTGATCATGTGCGAAAGCTTCATCACTTAATAATTAATGCTAAGAATGCATAGATATTGGCGGCTTTGTTGGCCTTGGACGCTGAGAAAGCGTTCGGCCAGATCTCTTGGGATTTCTTATTTGCTACATTATGGAAATTTGGCCTCCCAAATGGATTCATGAAATGGCTTAAGCTGTTATACAAATCGCCCATAGCCCGAGTATGGTGTAATGGAGTCCTTTCAGACCCATTTCCTCTTTCTTGTAGTACCAAACAGGGTTGCCCACTCTCCCCACTTCTGTTCAATCTTTATCTAGAACCTCTAATTCATAAACTATTAGTTTCTCAAGATATAAAGGGAATGCAAATAGGTAATCATAAGTACTTAATTTCAGCTTACGCAAATGATCTGCTTTTACATATAGAGGAGCCAGAAGTCAGTATACCAGTAGTTTTACAGGTAATAGAACAGTTCTCTGGAGTATCGAACTACAAACTTAACTTATCCGAGACAAAGCTTTTTCCCTTAAATGGTAAATGCCTCCCAAATATTGCCATGGAACTGGGGCTTAATTGGGAACCTAGATTACTGGACTATCTTGGTCTCAAGATCTCCAGATGCATGTTCACAATGATTAAAGAGAACCTCAATAAGTTGATTAATGTAATAAAGCTAGACCTAGATAGGTGGAAGCTATTGCCCTTATCATTTTGGGCTAGAATAGAAACTGTGAAGATGAATATATTACCAAGAATATTTTATCCTTTAAATATGTTAGAGTTTTACTTACCCAAGTCATGGTTTGATAACCTGCAGAAATTACTTAATGACTTTATATGGAAAGGGAAGAGTGTAAGGAGGGCATATGCAAAACTTACTAGGTCTAGGAGACAGGGAGACCTGGTGCTCCCCTCCTTCTTTAGTTATTATATAGCATCACATGTTAGTAAGGTAGTTTCATGGACCCGGCCTATATCTCCAGTAAGTTCTATTACCTATGTACCCCTGTGGGTCCCTATTGAGAGGTATCAGGTTGCAAGGCCTCCTTAACCCTTAACTCAGTTATTTATATGGACCCAAGATTTCTCCCCAAAACACTTAAAAATACTCCAATTGGTTGGTCAATCAGGGCCCTACACCAAGCGCAGAGGGTACTTGAGGTGAATTGGCATAATTCCCTGGAACAACCATTAATTCAAAATGTGCATTTCCAAATTCAGAAAGGGCCGATTCCCCCTACATTCTGGAAGCTGTTAGTGGGGTTGTGTCTTAGTGATATAGCGCCTCAAGGGGAGGTACTACCATTTGGGCAGTTTAGTGCAAATATACCTGCGGCGAAAGGGAATGCCTTCAAATATTGGCAAGTTAGTGGTGCAGTCAAAACTTACCTTCAGAATTTGAAGCCCCCAGAGGTAAATAAGACAGAATTGTCCTCGTTACTATACATAGCGGATCAACCCCACTCAGTTTCCAAAGTGTATCAGGAAATCAGCGAACTGTCTCAGAGTGCCCTAGCATTGCTATTACTGGACACAGAAACTCGGATGAGTGAAGATGTCAGATTATGGGACCGAATCTGAGCAATACATAAATATGTAAAGCAGGACAGATATAAGTTGCAGCAGTTTAACATTATGCACAACTTATATTATACACCTGTTAAATTACATAAAATAGGTAAGCTTGCATCCTCGATGTTACAGATGTAAAGTTGATAATGGGGACCTATTCCATATGTTATGGGAATGTTCTAAATTCAACCATGTGGGGCGCAATTCAGAAGTCCCTAAATTCTTTCCTCGAGCTTGATCCTTATTTTACACCTGAGGTCTGTTTGATTAATCATTTCTCTAAGGAAATGAGTAAACAGAAGAAAGCATACATAGCTATCATTGCAGCTGCAGCCAAAACGATAATTTTACGACACTGGATAGATGAGTCAACACCCTCAATTATTGAATGGTATAAAGAGGTTTTGCTTGCACTACAATTAGAGTTGCATATAGCTAAGATGTGCAATAGGGTACATTCATACAATGCAAAATGGGGCCCCTCTGGAAGCGGTCCTAATGGTTTGGAAAAATTAGAATATAAAGCGGAAAGGTCTTCTTTAAGCCGGTATATTTTTATGGTTTTATTTAGAAGAGTTATGTGGTTCTTCCTACTAACAGAATTACATCGGGGAGTAAGGGTTAGGAGGTAGTCAGTTGTTTTTTTTTTTTCGTTTTTTTTGATAATATTAATAAGTAAAGGATTCAATGTCCATTCCTATAGTGTAGGCCTTTGGTATACCAGACTGTTGAAGTATATATTGTTTCTCCATGGCCTTGTCAATAGTTCTAATTTCATTGTAATGTGACATTGGAATTAAAGTGTATTAAATAAAAAAAAAATAATAAAATTTAACTGTAAATGTTACTGTAATTGAGCTGCTGCCCAGAGATAAGCTAAGGGGTGTAGGGCTGGCTAAGTATAAATTAAAGGCTCCTGCAGTTGGGCAGCTGACCAGAATTAATTTCCTCTCTGTGAAGAAGTATTTTCTCACAGCTCCTCTTAGCCCCCCCCCCTTCAGCTTCATAGTGAGACCCCTTGTCCTGGAGCATCATTTTCTATGGAATTTGCTACCTTCCTGTACCTTATTGCTACCTGTGAGGTATTTGAACATTTCTATCATATCCCCCCCTTTCCCTCCTTTCCTCTAGAGAGTACATATTTAGTTACATGAGTCTTTCCTCATAGGGTTTTTGATGCAGGCCCTGCACCATTTTGGTAGCCCTCCTTTGTACCGCCTCCATGCTGTCTGTGTCCTTCTGGAGGTGGGGCCTTCAAAACTGGACACCGTATTCGAGGTGGGGTCTTACCAGTGAGCTATACAGGGGTAATACTACCTCCCTCCTTCTGCTGATGATGCCCCTTCCCCCAAGCATCCTGCTAGCCTTGCCCACTGCTTTACCACACTGCTTGGCTACTTTCAGATAATCAGAAATGATTACCCCAGGTCCTTTTCCTGTTTTGTGGTTGCTATTACTTCCCTGATCAATTGGTATGATGACCCTTGGTTTCTGTGCTCCAAGTGCATGATTTTGCACTTTTTTGCATTAAAACCCTGCTGCCATTCCCTTGACCATTCTTCCAGCTTTTTCAGATCGTCCTTCATTCTCCCCCTCCCCCATGTCTTTTGCAGATTTTTGCATCATCCGTGAACAGGCATACTTTCTCTTCCAGCCCTTCTGCACTGTCATTAATAAAGACATTGAAGAGACCCGGGCCGAATACTGACCCCTGTGGCACCCCACTGGCCACATTTCATTCTCCAGAGTGGATCCCATTTACCACCACCTTCTGACTCCTATTGTTTCGGCAACTTCTTACTCATTTTATTACTTTTGGACCCACTCCTAAGTTGCCCAGCTTGCTCACTAGTCTTCTGTGTGAAGCAGTGTCGAAGACCTTACTGCAATCCAGGTGGCCACATCTACTGTTCCTCCCGGATCCACTTCCCTGGTCACCCAGTCAAAGAACTCAATCAGGTTTGTCTGGCAAGATCTCCCCCTGTGAAATGTTGTTGCCTTGGCTCCTGTAATCCACTGGTTACAAGGTATTTACCAGTCCTTTACTTCAGTAGCCTTGACAAAGGGCACTCTGTTGGGGCTTTATTTGTGGACCTCACCAAGGCCTTCAACCTAGTTGGTTATTCTTTATTGCCGTTAATACTTACAAATATGCATTTTTCAACTGAGGCAGTCAAATGGTATTCTGACTACCCCACAAACAGGACCTTTAGGACATTGATTGGTGGTAGTTTTTCAAAAACAATAGTGATGCAGAGTGGGGTGCCCCCAGGATTCTGTCCTGGCCCCCTTATTTTTTCCCCTTCATGTTAATTCTGCCCCAAGTGTTTGTACTAAAATGTCTATGATTTTATATGCAGATGATGCAGTTATTCATAGCGATGGAGATAATTTAAGTGTGATACTGAATGATGTTCAGACAGATTTAGATTTTTTCCAAGATTGTTAGATTCAGAACCATATGGTTCTGAATTCAAAAAAAACTAAATTTATGATTTTTTCATGTAGGTCTAGTGGACATGAAGATGAAGTTATTTCTATTAAAGATAAGATGGGGGTTAATATTGATTTGGTGGAAAACTTTAAATATTTAGTAGTATTATTGTATAGTAAACTATCATTTGAATCACATATTTTACATCTTAGAAAGATCATCCACCAAAGACTAGGTCTTTTATATCGTGCAAAAACATTCAAAACATCAGATTATCATCGGCTATTTGCACGTAGTTTCCTTTTAAATATTTTTGATTATGGTTTATTGGTTTATTCTTCTACTACGACTACAGTTTTGAATAATTTGAGGATAACGTATAATTCAATACTACAATTTATGATTAGTGCACCTTATTGTATGCACCGTTGTCAGTTATAGATGTCCTCTGATTGTTTATCTTTGGCTGACAGAATTTTTCATAAAATGGGAGTTTTTCTGTTTAAAATCATAAATGGGTCTCTTCCTATGTCAATCATTGATCTTTTTCCAAGACTCTTTAATCCATGTAAAACCAGGTCCCAGAGTAGATCTGTTTTTAAAATACCATTTTTCAGAAAAACAATGGGCCTAAGATCACTTCTGTTCCGAGCACCGTTATTTTTTTAATACTGTGCCAGGTGACCTGTCTGTTTGTAAGACTGTTCACTGTTATAAATCTCGCATCAAGCAATGGCTTTTCAGTAACTCTAAATGCCCTTGTTGACCACAGGTTTTATGTTATTGTAAAAATTATATGTTATTTGTATTTTGTATTATATAAGCTATTTTATGTCTTGCATTTGTTTTTTTGTATTATTGTAATTTGTCATCTGTGAAAATGGGCAATTTGGCTCATCAGATTTACAAGTATAAAAAAATAACAAGCATTTGTCAATGCCGAATGTTTGCTTGCTGGCATTGGCATTAGTAGTGTAGAAGTTACAGAGCTGCATAATAGGAATGGCTGCGAAATATTGAACTGAAGCTAACCCCACCACCACCCTGCAGAGAGTGACAGGCATTGGGGTGTGCCTTTGGATCTTTGGCCCTTATCGCTTCCCATTCCATCAAGGAAATCATTGAGGATGGGTGTGGTATAGGAGAATGGGTGAACTTTGGGGATGAAGAGTCCAAGGCATACCTCGATGCCTCTCACTGGCTGCAGGGTGTGGAATGGTATGAGCATTACAGGCAGGAATCCAAGTCACACCCCTGATGCCTGTCATTCTCTACAGGGTGGGGCGTATGGTTTGGAAACCCTAACACCTCAGGCATTCGTTGGTATTTTCACTCCAGATTTTCAACATGTTTTTTACCCCACCTCATGAACGGTGGCAATATCAGTTTGTTAAGAAGAAAGCTGCTTATACAGTGACTACGGCATTTAGCATCACAGGAGCAAAAAAACACATATCTGAACAGGATGTGAAAAATGACAGCTGTACTGTTCATGGGGAGGTGTAAAAAATGGCAATGTTGCAAATCTGCAGAAAAAATATTAAAAAACTGGTGAAGTCACAAGCATGCATAGAAACTGTGCAACGCACACCCGCAATGTAATTAGTTTGGGGATTTTGTACAGCAGATTGTCAGTACAGGCATTTTGGGACCTCTGATCATGAACAGTGTCACTATGATTTTCTTTATTTGTCCCGAACAATGATTTCCCACAGCGACCACGCATCTCTGTGCTGAAAGTGTGAAAACACATTTCAGCCATGTTGTGAAAAATGACAGCTGTACTGTTCATAAGGAAGTGTGGAAAAATGCCACTGGTGAAAATCTGGACTGAAAATATTACAAAGTCATGAACTTACGAGGGTGCGGGAAACTGCGCATTGCTCACTCATAACACAGTCATTTTATGGACTTTTGTCACCAAATTTTCAACATAGCCATTTTAAGACCTCTGCTCATGAACAGTGTAACTGTGATTTTCTTAATCTGTCCCAAACATTGCTTTCACACACCAACTGCACCATTGTGCGCTACATGTGCGGAGACACATTTTGGGCAATATGTGAAAAATGACAGCTGCACTGTTCATAAGGAAGTGTAATGAAATGGCAATGTTGAAAATCTGGAGTGAAAATATTGAAAATTTGCAAACTTACGAGCATGCGTAGGAACTGGCACAACACACGCCCGTAAAACAGTCATTCTTAGGAATTTTTTCACCAAATTTTCAACATAGCCATTTTAAGACCTCTGCTCATGAACAGTGTCACTGTGATTGTCTTAATGTGTCCCATACATTGATTTCGCACACCAACTGTGCCATTGTGTGCTACATGGGCGGAAACACATTTTGGGCAAGATGAAAATGACACCTGTACTGCTCATAAGGAAGTGTAATAAAATGGCAGTGTTGAAAATCTGGAGTGAAAATATTGAAATACTCGCAAACTTACAAGCGCATGGGAATTGACTAACTGCGTCAGTAAAACAGTCATTTTAGCATTTTTCCACCAAATTTTCAACATAGGCTTTTTGAGAGCCCACCTTATGAACAGTGGCAGTGTCGTTGCTACTGGTCCTGAAAGGTGATTTCACAGAGTGATCAGAAATCACCCTTCGGCATGATTAACACCATGAAAGTGAGAGCGTTCATGAGAAGGGGTCCCAAAAACCCCATGTTGAAAATTTGGTGCAAAAATTCCAAAAAATGCCTGAGATATGCAGCAAAGTTGGAAAAACCCTATCTAACCTATTATACAGCTTACCGGCATTTCCTCAGTTCGCGGTCGGCTTTGAAGAGTGCAGACGTGTTCCTGGTCCACCGAAGATCGTCGCGCCAGAGTCCGGAGGTAAGTATGGGGTGAGGGTGTGGGAGGCAAGTGCGCAATGGAGTGGGCGCGGGTGGGACCAGAGACAGCGAGGACACGTTTTTGTGTTTCAGGGTTTTTAAAAAAATGACGACGGCAGGGACGCTTGCCACGCTGGGGTGGGCTCCAGCGTGGCACACAAGGACGGCTGTTTGGGGCGTGGAGCTGATGGGGATTGGGCACCCTGTCCAGCTAGTACGATGTAGCCATGCTGGGGTGGGCACCCAGTGTGGTATGTGGAACTCTGTTTGGGAGCGCAGCACAGCCGACGGGGAATTGGCCACCCCTGGCTATACAGTGTGTGGGGGCAAGCACGTGGTATGCGTGGCGTGTGTGTGTGTGTGTGTGTGTGTGTGGAGGGGAGCGCATGTGCAGGCGATATCTTATCACTGCTCATGGAGCGTTGGCCCCCCTTTCAACTGTACTCCACTGCATTTTCAACTGCTGTCATAGTCGGCTCCAGCAGCCATTGGAGAACTGAGGCCGCGCCTGCAAACACACTGACTGAATTGGAAGAGGGCTGCCACACCTCTAAAGACTCGGATGATGGCACTATGTTTCTTGCACATGCATGCAAGCAAACATAGAAATGAAAATGAAGTAGCTATTCCATCACTTTACTCACTACCGAAGTCAGACTGACAGGTCTGTAATTTCCTGCCTCCTCCCTATTTCCATTTTTGTGTAGTGAGACCACATCTGCCCTTCTCCAGTCCCCTGGCACCTCCCCTGTTTCTAGTGATAGGTTGAACAGAGCAGTCAGAGATGCAGCCAGCACCTCATTGAGCTCCCTCAGTATTCTAGGGTGCACCCCATCAGGTCCAATTGCATTGTCCACTTTTAATTGTGCTAGTTCCTTGAGGAATCTCTCTTCTGTAAAAGCACTAGTGTCCACCTCCCTTCCTTTGTGCCCAAGTGTCCCTTGTCTTTGGCTTGCCACTTACCCCTTCCTCTGTCAATACTGAACAAAACTAATCGTTCAGTATGTCTGCTTTCTTTTGATCCTCTCCCTCACAACCCCCTCCTTCCCCAGTTAGCCTTACTATCCCTCTTTTGGTCTTTCTCTTCTCAATTACATATCTAAAGAATGTTTTATCCCTTTTTTTTACTGACCAAGCAATATTCTCCTCCATTTGCATCTTTGTGCTCCTGACTGTTCTCCCTGCTTCTCTTTGTTTGTTTCTCCTGGTAACTCTCCCTGTTCTCCTCCTCCTGTGTCCTTGTGCACCTTCTAAATGCTAGAAGAAAAAAATGCTAAATGGTTGAAGGAATGGTGCAAACAGGAGGAGTTCAGCTACATCAGGGACTGGGGATCCACATGGAAGGATATGGGCCTTTTACCAGGATGATGGCCTGCATCCATCTGTGAGGGGAGCCACAGTTTTCAATGGGTGGTTTAAATGTTACTTTGATGAACATTTAAACTAGCCAACTGGGGTGGTGGAAGAGATAGGGGTAGCAGAAACTGCCTACCCCCCGCAGGCTGAAGCAGAGAAGCAGGGTAAACTTGAGGTGAGTGGAATCCCACCCAGATGCAGATTTATGAAGCAAGCAGAGAGGTAGAAATGAAAGGGGATATGTGCTGGGGATGCCAACAGGCCACAGGCAGCATTACCCATATCCTCTGGGAATGTTTCATACTGCAATCCTACTGGAAGGATATGGGGACGATATGTTCTACCCTTCTGTCCAAAGGACACAGCCCTGAGCAAGAGCTTTCATGAGCAGGTCCACAGTGGCTGCACGGTGCACTTATCTCTGCCAGATGAGTCATTTGCACCACTGGAGGTACTAGGCACCACTTTCCAATGGAAAGATTCCAAGAACTGGGAAAAATGACCAACTTTGAGAGGATCCAACATGTAGTAGGCAACAAACCGGATGCATATACCCAGATATTGGGACCCTGCCTCAACTCTGAACATCTCAGGACATCTCAGGGCCACTATAATACATCTCACAGGACCGCCCTGGCAGGGCTGGAGTAGCCAGTTCACCCTTGACATTATTCCTGCATCCTTGTCTAGGTGTGGTGGTTTCTTGATCTAAGAATAGTCTACCCAGGCAGAACAAACCTTCCTTATCAGCTAATTTTGCAGTGACTGTACCTTATGGCATTGTATAACCTTTGCTCATAAATTAGAGTTGCATTTCCAAGGGGTTCTGATCTGGCTAGGTTTTGCCTGTGGGTACTACAGTTGTTCTAATGTTGATTATAAGAAAGTTAATAAAAAAGAGAAATGAAGGGGGATGGGAACAGGTGCACTAAAAAGAGAGGGGGGAAGGAAGGAGGGCAACAAGGTAAAAAGGTGGGTAACATTTTGGTAATAAAATCTGGAAGGCCATGTGTGCAAATGCTAAAAGTCTAGGAAATAAGACTCCAAACCTAGAGGCCATCATGGCAGACGCCAACCTGGATATTGTAGCCATTGCTGAGTCATAATGCACTAAAAAAACATAACTGGGACATGGCCATACCAGGCCATACTCTGTTTAGGAAGGAGAAGATGAGAAGGAAAGGATTAGGTGTGGTGCTTTATGTGAGGGAAAGCATAAAAGCAGTGGAGCTACAGAGACTACAGAAGGCAGCAGAGGTACTTTGTAATATTTTCCTGATTCAGAGCAGGAACCATTAATGGTTTCAAAACACGGCAAAAGAACAGAAACCCAGGCATTGAAGCCAAGCTGCCAGATCTTGGACCACCTCCCCAGCTTTTCCAGCTCTTTCTGTAGGTTCTGTATCCCTTCAGCTGTGTCCACTGTCCCACAGAGCTTGGTGTCATCCATGAATAGGTGCAGTATGTACACCCTGGAAGAGAGGAGGGAGAAGGGTATATGTCAGAAATCTTTAAATATCTCACAGGAGTAAATAAGGTACAAGAGGGAAGCATTTTTTGTTTCAGAAAAAAGGTGCTCAAGAACAAGGGCACATGGTATGAAGCTGGAAGGGGGTAGATTCAGAAGAGATGTGAGAAAGTACTGCTTCACAGAAAGAGTGGTGGATTCCTGGAACAGCCTTCCAGTGGAGGTGTGGGGACAAAAATAATGGTGTGGTTCAAGAATGTATGAGCTAGGCATAAGGGAATGTTAGGGGAAAGGAAGTGGAGGAGGGAGAATGGGCCAGAGATTAAGTAGAGTCTACAGTGATACTGCAGAAATGGAAAAATGGGCAAACTGGGTGGGCCAAGCAGTCCTTATCTGCCATCAAATTCTATGTTTTTATGCTGCATGCTAAACCGGCTACCTTGGGCACTGGCCACAAGCTCTTCTGACCTCCTTTCACTCTTTCTGTACTGCTGAGGTCCCATCTGACCTTCTCACATCCTGGCTTCCAAACCGCACACTGTAGTGCCTGGTACAGGACCTGGCTCAGTAGCCCTGTTCAAAGTCTGTTTACTACCTTTAGGCCTGGAAGGGCACAGCTGGCACCCCTCCCAACACAGCAGACTTTGCACCATAAGAGCTTCACCAAATCTGTCCATCTCCAGCACTCTATGACTGTGAAGAGCTTGGGTCTCAGTGTTGCTTGGATAGTGCTCCTGTGGATGTGACTACACTCTCTTGGATAGTGCTGGTATCCACCTCCTAATCCTCCTAATCCAACCATAATCGACCAAAGTCAGATTTGGGATCCAGAGTCATATAGTTGTCAATGGATAGTTGGATCTGATCTGATGATCAGATACCTGGATCTGATGGTCAGATCCATGGATACCTTGGATACTTACAGTGGATCCTAGGAGGTCAAATCCTTGGATGGATGTCTATGCTATCTGAAGCGATTTGATATCCGACCAAAATTATGATATTTGATGGCATCCAACCTGGTAGGATACAATCAGAGCAACACCAGCCACAGGTTCACTAACGTGATGGGGGATGGGCAGCCACATCATGAATGTGATATGCCTGCACTGCAGGTAGAGAGGGTTACAGCAAGTCACTCGCCAGCATCACCTGCATCTGAGTTATTTATGTGTTTAGAAAGTGGTTACTTTTTTATCGATTAACATTTTATTAAAACAAGTAGTGAAACAACAATACAATAGATAACAAGAAACCAGTCTTTCAAATATATACGCAGAAAGGAACAATGTATAATAAAAATAAGGAACAATCAATCTAAAGTACTATTGATAAAATGTGAAATAAGATGGTGGGCACAAGAACTGAGAGTAAGTACAGACAACTGGCATGGGCCAAAACATTGGTCTTTCACTGCAAATGCATTTCATTCAGTTAGTCTGAGACTACTTCATTTTAAAACACTACACAATTCAATAAAGTTTACTTAATTAAAAGAAAAACACTACACAGTCAATCTATACTTCACACCATTCCATATGTTTAAAATGGGCCCCAGAACATCTCCAAATTGTAGCAAATGTAATTATGAAAAAGGAACTTTGGAACACATGTTCTGGGAATGCCTATTAATTCCGAACTTATGGAGGGAGGTGCGACAAATGTTCTGCAGCATCCTCTTCTTGCATAACATACAGAATAGTGGATGGATGACCATCCACAACAAGGCTATGTTTCCATCACGGGAGTTGATGACATCACACAGATTTCAAGATGGAAACACAGTCTCAGTTGTGGATGGTCACCCATCCGTTTTATATAGTATATGGTTGTCTCTTATTGCGACTTTTTATTTTGTTTTAAATTAGTTAACATTCTTTGAGTAGTTACTTGGGGAAGGTGCTGCTCTCACATCTGCTAGCTCTGGAGCAACTCTGTCTTCTCGCGCTTGTGTGTAGCCACACCATTTATTTTTAAAATTAGAAGAAAAAAACAAAACGAAAGAAGTCATTAACTTTAGCCACAGTGAGCCATGTGTGGTTTTTTGTGTCCCAACTTGAAAATCATTGGTTCCACAGCTTGGCGCTCACTAAATCGCACCGCCATGTTTCTGATAGATAGATATACAGATAGACAGACAGACTGATATTTTATTTATATAGTGCCCCTCTCCGGGGTCTCGGAGCACTTTACAATACAATTTAAAAGCACAGTAAAACCTTAACAATACACGAATCCAATACAAAACAAGCCACAAAATACAAAGAAAACCAATTATCATATAACATAGTAATTAAAAAACACTGAATGCCTGGTGTAATAATGAGGATTTTAATCCCTTTTTAAAGGATTCCACTGAGGGTGCCTCCCAAAGTTGTCGAGGAAGAGAATTCAAAAGGGTGGATGCAGCCACTGAAAAGGCTTGATCACCAGAGCTCTGCAACCTCACCCTAGGAACACTGAGGAGGCAACCCACGGCAGAATGGAGAGTCCAGGACAGGCAGTAAGGCACAAGGAGATCTTGCAGGTAGACTGGTCCCTGACTGTGTAGGGCCTTGTAGGTCAGTAATCTGATCTTGAAAATAATCCTCCATCTGACTGGCAGCCAGTGCCGTCCACAGAGGACGAATGTATTATGATCACACCTTCATTTGCCCGACTGTCGTAGAGTCACCGAATTCTGCACTAGCTGCAGCTGTCGGAGGTTACCTCTAGAAAGCCCCAGGTAAAGGGTATTGCAGTAGTCCAGACTAGACATGACAAAAGCATGTACCAGTGAGGTCAGATTCTCAGGTGGTAGAAGGTTTCTGATCTGGGCAATATTCCTCAGGTGATAAAATCCACTCTTAATGACGTTTTTTCTTTTGGAGAACCACGTTGTGTAAGCCAGTTGGGTTGCAGGACAAGATTAAAAAGTTGTTGTACTATTGATGTGATGTCAGAACAATAGTATAACAACAACTTTTTTGACCTTTGAACTGTTCTACAACAATGTTTTGAGAGCCTCTGATTTCTGTGCACAATAAAGGGCAACCATACACTATAATTATAATATATTGAGACATGTAGAGCATTTTGACAATTCTCATTATTGGTCACAAGAACAGAAATGTTCCTTATTATTAATTGGTGGGTTGGTTAGAAATGGTATGCTTAAATATTGGCTAGAAGACAAAGAACCTACCTTTTGAGGATGGAAATCAAACCTCATAGAAATCTTGAGAGTTGAAAACTAGCCCAGTATTTGAAAGCCCTTGGGCATAAATATGATATAA
The DNA here is from genome assembly GCA_016271365.2 of Neoceratodus forsteri. Classification (NCBI taxonomy): domain Eukaryota; kingdom Metazoa; phylum Chordata; order Ceratodontiformes; family Ceratodontidae; genus Neoceratodus; species Neoceratodus forsteri. The sequence continues at coordinate 1,384,986,557 of CM057459.1, forward strand.
GATGGGGTACCATGCACAGGTTCTTTAATAGAAGTGTCTGAAATCATTTAGGTGGTGACTGGTTGAAACACACTGAGCCGTGCTCCTGTCCAGGTGCAGTTGGGGGAAGGGCAGAGGTACAAAGTAGAGTAGAAGATGCAATCACAAAACTGTGATAAACAACAGTGGCAAGGTCACTTTAGTTTGAGTAAGCACAGTTACAACATGCTGCCTGAAAGCAATAACATGGTGAAAAGGTTATAAACAAAAAAATATACAGCTGGGATCAGCCAAGGAGTAGAACAATAGAAATTCAGAAACTGTAGTATGCAAAAACATGGGACTAGGAGAGAAATGTGATGTGGTCTTGAGGAGACTGCTACCTGTACCCCAGCCCTCATGGCACCAATGAGCCCTCCCCCCATTTAAATGTCCATGGGGTTGGGGATAGGGAGCCAGGGGAAAAAGAGAGAGAGAGAGAGAGAACCAAAACAGAATAAAATTGAACAATTTGGTTAGCTCTGCCTCTTTTCAGCATGTGTAGTACACTGTCAAAGCTCCGTGGATTCCAAGCAGCAGCTTCTTTCTCATTGCTTATGTTTTCACCCCACTTGTGAGTCACTGTGATTCTGTTTCAGTTAAGTTGATTAAAAAGCATGGGTCGAAAACTGGCAACTGCCCACTAGCCAAACACTGGTAGATTTTGTACTGGGCCAGTAAAAGTTTTCTTTAACTAGTACTGCTGGGCTGTATTGAAGAAAGCAACATTTTAGGAAGTACCCCAGTTGGCCCAGTAGCAATGTCCGAGGGCTGCTGCATTTCACCAGATACTAGCCTTCATGGCTAGTGGTTGGTTGCAGAACTTAATTTAGACCCCTGATAAGCTTTAGGGTGCTCACTTCACTGGTGTTTAGGTGTGTGCCAGTGCTGGCAAGAGAAACTAATAAATGGTTAACAGTAGAGCAACCAATCAACAGCAGTGTCCCTGTTCCTATTTCAATATCTGCATTGTGATGTGCCCCCCCCCAATACCTAAACACACTTGTTGCACTAGTGCGGCCACATTTGATTGTCACTGCAAATTATCAAACACTTACTTCAGCACAAAACTACCAGCCCAGTATTTCTTTTTTTTTTTTTTTTAATACATATTTTCTCTCCCCCCCCCCGCCCTCCGGGCTTTGGTTGGCTTGGACATCCTGACCAACCCCCCCAGCCAAGACACCGGACATCAGGCCAACCTCCTTGTTTTCCCCACAGATTACCCCCTGTTGCAGGGTGGTGAGGAGCTCCCTTCCCTAGTTTGCCTCATCTGAGCAGGATCCGGATAAGGAGGCGCCATTCGGGTTGGGCTGCAGGAGTCAGAAGCCCATGCTGCCTGACCAGAGCCACTTTTTCCATTTTCCTCCCCTGCGGAGTGCTGGCATGCAATGATGTCTGGGCACATAGTGCCGATGTCTGCTGCACTCCGCCCCCCCCCTTACAGCACTGCTCAAGTGGTGCCCCTGGTCATCACCAGGGGCCGCTACAGAGCAGTGGCTCCCTGGATCCCTCCCTGGGATAGGAGAGCAGTCCTCTGGATGCTCAATCCTATCCCTCCCCCGCCAACCCATGGCGGCCTGGGCTCACGTCTGAACACAGGTTGCCAGCATGATGCAAGGTGTGGCATCCAGCGCCTCAATCCCCAGTGCCACCAGGCCGTTCCACCAGCCCAGTATTTCTAACATCTCAGGAAGGAAATTGAGCAGCTGGTGACAGTGCAGAGAAGAGCTATCAAGATGGTCCAGGGCATGCATCAGAAAAGCTATGAGGTGAGGCTCAGGGAGTTAAACATGTACTCACTGGAGGTGAGGGGGCACATGATAGAGTCATTCACTGGAGATGAGGAAGGAGAGGGGGGATGTGATAGAGGCATTCAAATAAGTCAAGGGTATAAACAAAGTGCAGGAGGGTAGGTTTCCACAGAGGAGGAGGAGGAGGAGGTGCGCAAGGACAAGAGGTCACAATATGAGACTGGAAGGAGGGAGATTCAGAGGTAATGTGATGAAGTTTTTCTTCACAGAAAGAGTGGTAGAACCCTGGAACAGGTTACTAGAGGAAGTGGTGGGAGTAAACACAGTGGATGCATTCAGACATGCATGGAATAGACACAGGGGACTGGTGGAGTCAATAACTGGGGGGAAGTAAGAGCACAGATCTAACAGAATCTGTATTTTGGAAGTTTGAATAGGAGCAGACTGGATGGACCAAGGGTCTTTTTCTGCTGACATCTACGATGTTACTATGTTAAGACACTAGAGCTGGCCAAGCATTGCTCTGCAGCAGTCAGGAAAGCCAGCCAGATGGTGGAGGTGCATCCAGTGGAGAACTGAGAATGAGACAAGAAATGCTATACTGTCTCTGTACAAAGCAGTAGTTCAGCCACATTTAGACAGTTTAATAATGCCATTCTAGTCAGCACAATACAGGACAGACATGGAATAGGAGCAGATCATCATAAGAGAGCAAGTAATATGACTAAGGTTTAATGCAGAATGGTGAGTCCTTTACTAGGAGCCCTGTATAGAACTAGGAACTGCCTCAACTCTTACATAAGAATGAAACATGATCAAGGCTTCAGGCAGAATGATGGGTCCCAGACTAGGAGCCCTCTACAAGGCCAGAAACTATTATAAAAATAGTGGTATTAGGAGAAGTCGGATGGTCAGTCCTCCAGAATTATGGCACTGGGCACCGTAGATAGTGACCCCGGCCTTTGACCTCCATTTTCGTCTATAGTACCCAGTGCCATTATTCCCTCATACACCCTCCGATGATGCCCTTTATTATTGTATTATAAAATGGGAAGGAGAAACCAAGATCAGTGATTGGTCAAGTGTGATCACCCGGCCATATATTACTCTAGTACTGGAACACAGGTCAGAAATACTTAACTTTCTGAACCTCTTACTCAGTTTTTTTTTAATGAACATTTATTGCATTTTCCATATGACACACAGAGACAACATACAAGCTGCAGGGTTATCAGATAAAAAAAAAAAACACGATATTCATTGAGTACTTGACTGGAAACAAATAAAGGGCTAAAATACACCTAGAGTGAAATGTTACAAAATATATGAAATAGCTACGGAACAAAATCTCCTTTAATGGCTGACATATACAAAATACATCTGCACCAGAGCAGTTCCAATTTATGTGTAGCATGTTGGAGTCCTGCTATGAGTTTTCCATTATATACATATTAATCATTAGTTAATGCCAAAGTTGTACTGAGGGAGACTTCTCCTTCAGCCACATTTTTGTAATAATCTTTTTACCTAGCAGTATTCAGGTAGATAGCACTGGGAGAAAAGCAATACTGATTGTTCAGCGTGTCTTCCTGGTGAAACATTTCAATAAATAAAATAAATAAGGTAGCAGTTTTGGGGTTTGTGATTGGCGATGTCCATTTAGCATATCTAAAAAGAAAATCAAAGATGGGGTAATTTGAAGAAAGGGACTAATAGTTCCTGTAATTGCGATCTCATACTCCATTTTTTTAAAATAAAAAATCAGAGGAACCATTTTATAATGTCTATAAGGCAGTTCACAGTGTCCATAATTGTGGGATATCTGCACTTCCCAGGTGCGTAAGGCACTCAGCATTGCCTCATGCCTCATTTCCTGAGGCATGTCTTTATCACACAGTAACACATACCCTGCCATGCCTTATTGCTTGGTGTGTGTGGTATCCTTTTCGGAACAAGTAGTTGTGATCCTTTTGTTCTGCACCATAAACAAGGGCCTTCTTGTATCCCACTGTAGCAGTCAAGCTATTTATTTCACAAAGGTCATCTCTCTATCAGTTTGGTATCAATTTCAAATAAAGAAATATTTGAAGATGCTGCAGCTGTTGTACACTTCACTAGAAAGGAAAGGCTGAAGGTGGTGGGGTGACATGACAAGATGCTTAAGCTAAATGGTACAAGGAAGGTAGAGAATAGCAGATCATCTAGTGTTTCTCAAAAAAACAAGAACATGGGAGCTGAGAGTTAAACTGAAAGGGGGAAGTGTGAAGCTGTCTATCAGGAAGCATCTAGCATAGCAAAGAAAAATTGTTTTCACTATATGTGCATTAATAACATGGAACAAACTGCCACAATATATTGTTGACTCTCCAACTTTAGCCATCTTTAAAAATCAATTAGATGAACATTATTATTTAAATGATATCATGGTCTAGCTATGCCCAGCAATGCTGGGGGCATTCACATTGGGCCTATTGGCTCTCCTATGTCCTTCAAGTCCTAGTAATCCTAGTCATTTCTTTACTCAAAGGGTGATAAGAATGTGGGTGAGGTTGTGAAAGAGGAAGCAGAAATAGTTACAGGATTTATGCCAACACTAAAAGAGCAGTGACTAGGGAGAGAAGCCATAACAGACTGTAACTGCTAAGATAGCAAAGGGGCAGGCCTGATGGATCATCACCCTTACTGTGTCCCTTTGCTGTTTCCTTACTGTCCCTGATGCGTTCGACACTGGGCCACTCATCAGTCACTCCGTAGTCCCAAGTCCAAGCTAGTTATCTGTGGCGATAGATCATCTGCTGGCTGTGGCCTTTGCCTTTGCTGTTACATTTTACTCTGACAGGGGACTCATTTTTATGCCTGCTGTCATTCCTGTTGCCTTTCTTGGTAACTTGTTAGTGAATTACAGCTGCTGTTACTGGACATGCTGTATTGTGTGTTGTGATGCCCTTTGCTCTGATAACAGGAAACTGAGCGAGTCATGTTTGAGCTGATTTCGGTAGATTTACATACAAACGAGCGAAAACAGGAAAGAAGGTATTTGGTTCACTGAGTTATTTTCCCACCAGCTTAGTCAGTGGGGTGTACTGGTTAGAGGCTTCAGAAGACCAATGTTCTAATCCCACCAGAGCCACTGGATCACTATGTGACCATGTGCAAGTCACCTGATCCCTATGTACCTCTGTTCCTCCCAGCTGTGGAACCGAAGATGTTCCCATCTCTTTTGAGAAAAAGTTGAAAATTGTTATATTTAGACATTAATGAGCTTGTATTTTTGATATTGCCTACATTTCTTCGCCCTTTGTTCTTCATTATAGTTCTTCTTCTGCTGCTGCTGCTTAATTATCCAGCAGACATTTGCTCCGACCTGAGGAAAGCTGACTGGGCCCCCATCGTCTCCCTGCCCACACTTGATGAGGCTCTTGATTATTTCACGCAGACCTTCTTATTTGTATCTAATATGCAAGCCCCTGTAAAAAAGCTCAGGGTGCAAGGTAAATACCATAAATGGCTGAGCCCCTGCCTCAAACATAACATGCTCCTCCAGGGCAAAGCATGGGGTACCTACAAAGCTACTGGCAACTCTACAGACTGGGAGAAGTAGAGAGTTGAGAAATCAGTGCAAAAAATCCATGAAGCAGGCTAAGTCACAATACCTAAACAACCTCCAAACTAGACACCTATGTGACCCCCCAAAATTTTGGGGCCACATAAATCTACTCACAAAGGGCTCCACAAACAGTCAAATGGACTCCATCCTGGTGGGGGACTCACTGTCCTTTCTTGCCTCCTATCCTGTCCCCTAGTTAAACCACTCCCCCTCCTCCTGCTTTTTTTTCCTGCCAGCTTCTCGGGTTGTAATTGCTGGCTTCACAAATCCCTGTACTCCAGTATTCTCTGATTTTCTTTTTTCTTTCTTATCTCATCTTTTCTGCACTCCTCCACTTCTTTCAGTCTCACATCCTTGTTCCTCTCCTCTCTGTAATGCCTCTCCACAGCCACCTTCTTCTGTCTCTTTTGACCTCTCCTCTTCTTTCCTACTCTATGCTATCTTCCAAACTCCTCCTATCCCTCTCCACCCTTTACTCTGGACATCCACGCCAGCTATCTCTTTATCTGGCACGATAGCAAGCCCTCTACCCCTCACCAAGGGTACCTTTCGCAAACAACTGGTGCAATTGACGGTCACGACAAGGAAAATGGCATACCGCCCCTGTTTCAACCACTACCTTGCTCTGGGACCCTAGACGCCTGCACTGATCTAAGTCGCACAAGCTGCAGAGGTGCAATTCTATTGACTCACTAGCGGCAATTGTCTCTTAAACTCCTGCTCCTCCTCCTCTTGATATCAGGAAGTGTCCACCCAGATCCTGGCCCTGTCTCCTGCAGTACAACAAAGCCTGCCAAAACGGAGGGCGGTCTCAAAATTGCCACCCTAAATATCTGTAGTCTCCTCCCAAAACTGGCCTCCCTTCAAATTTTTGCCAGCCAACACAACCCAGATATCCTTGCCATCGTTGAAACTTGGCTGACACCTAATACTCCCAATCATGCCATCTCTATACAAGGCTACAAGATATTCAGGCTGGATAGGACATCGAAAAGGGGCGGTGGGTGTGCAATCTACATAAAGAACTACCTCACCTGTCTTCCTGGTACGTACACCACCACAGAAACCTCAGTGCAACTCCTTCCTATCAAGGTACTCCTTGGTGCCCAAAACAAAGTCCTCACAATTGCTGCTGTCTATATCCCACCTAAAGATCCTGAGTCCGGCCTCCAGACTGTCCTTGAGTTCGTAAGTTCACAACCTTCTGACATCGAGCTCCTTCTCCTTGGTGATTTTAATATCAATTGGCTTGTACCTGATGCAGGGTCAAACAAAGATGCTATCCTAGCAGCAAATTTAACGCAGGTGATTAACTCCCCTACCAGGAAAAACTACAAATCAGAGACTAGCACCCTCATAGACTGGATCCTTACCAGCCACCCTGCCCATATAAACAATGTAGTTGTTCTCCCTGACTCTCTCAGTGATCACTCTCCTATAATATGTACCTGGACAAATAAGTTTCGAAAGCCGTCTCCAAAAACTATCTCTAGCAGAGTTCTACCTTATGGCAGCCTTACTCATCTGAAGACCTGTCTCAGGCAGAAAGACTGGTCCATGATTTACAATACTCAAGATGTTGACCTAGCCCTTGATTACTTTATTACTACTTTCAACACTGCCTGTGACACCTATGCACCAGAAAAAAAGTGCAAAATCAAAGCACTCTCAAATCCCTGGCTCACGGTGAACCTATTGGCACAACTCAAAGGTAGGGACCACCTCTGGGCTACTGCAAGAGCTACTGGCTCTCTGATGGACATTCAAAAATATAAACAGGCTTGCAACCACTGTACCATTTTTTACCCAGTCACCAGGACCCTGTAAGAGCCCAAAACAGTACAAAACAGATCCGTTTGATGAAAAGCTCCTACTTCAAGAATGCCCTCTCCAACTCCTGGGGTGAAGGGAAATCCTTCTGGGACAATATAAGAAATATCACGGGTAAGCAGTCCAAGTCCTCTCCTACAATAATGAATGTGGATGGAACCACTACATTAGACCCCGTGGTCATTGCAAACACCCTAAATGAAACCTTCACAGACCTTAGTGGTGTCCTCTCATCTGATTTCTTCACTGATGTTGACTCTCCAATTTCTACATCTACTACTGCCTCTCCAACCAAACCACCCTTCCATTTCAAAATAGTTAAGGCACATGAAGTCTATATATATGTAAAGAAGGCCATTTCTAAGTCCCGAGCAAGCAGCGACACTATTGACCCTAAACTTCTGTCCCTCACTCTGGAGGAAGTGCTGCTCCCCCTCACCAAAATTTTCAATCTCTCCCTCTGCTACAGCCAATTCCCTAGTAAATGAAAAGTTGCAATTGTCACTCCTGTGCACAAAAGTGGTGATAAGTTACTGCCTGGTAACTATTGACCTATATCAATACTACCACCTCTCTCAAAGGCCCTTGAACGCATGGTGGCAGACCAACTTTCAGACTATCTGGAAAAGCATAACATCCTCTGCACTCAGCAACATGGATTCAGGAAAGGGCACAGCACATCGACTGCCCTACTTGAATTCTCAGGAGCAATCCACAATGCCATGGACAAAGTAAACCTAACTGGAGCTGTCTACATTGATCTAACCAAGGCGTTTGATACGGTACACCATGGCCTACTCATCAAACAACTACTGTCTCTTGGGCTTTTACAGGGTCCTGGTGACTGGGTAAAAAATTACCTTGCTCAGCGCTCTCAATCTGTAAAAATAGCTGGAGTTCTCAGACTCAAAACCGGTTCTCTCAGAAGTTCCTCAGGGATCCATCTTGGGCCCTCTCCTTTTCAGCCTTTTCCTAAACTCCTTCCCCAAATCCTGCCCTGAACAAATAATCCTCTATGCCGACGATGCAGTGATTCTTTCCACTCATAAAGATCTGAACCCCTTACGCCTCAGCCTTCAGCATGCTTTTTCCAAGGTTGAGATGTGGTTCCTTGAACATAAGCTGGTTCTAAACCACAAAAAAAGCAAATCCATGCTCTTCTCTAGTCCGCAAAACAAGAAATGGCAAGTATCACTCACCATTAATACGTACCTGGGAAATACCCTTGAACAACTGCCAATTTTCAAATATCTTGGAATCATCTTTAATCAAGGCCTAACCTTTGCAACTCATATTGATAATTACAGCAAAAACTATTAATCAGCGGATTGGGATCCTGTATCGGAACCGACAGCTCCTTACCCAATCTGCACTGAGGATTGCCATTCAATCCTCTATCATCTCAATCGTTGACTATGGCTTAATTATCTACGGATCTGCCACTACTACCGCACTTAGTCGCATTACAACATCCCTAAACAAGGCCTGTCGTCTGCTCACTGGTGCACATCGATGTACTCACACATGTGAACTCTACGCTGATACAGGTTGGTTGCAACTCTCAAACCGGCTAAAGTACCTTACCTGCCTGATGGCGAAAAAACCCACCTTGGGCCGCACTCCACCTTGTATCCAAGACCTGTTATGCCCGAGCGCTAGTATCCGTTTTACCAGAAGATCAGAACATCAGCCTCTCCAAGTCCCCCAGTGCAGGACTTCTCAGGGTCAAAGATCATTTGCCTATCATGCCCCCAGCTGGCTAAATGCCCTCAGTACTCCTATTACTGCTTCCACCTCTCTAGGTGCTTTCAGATCTAGGCTTTACTCTCACCTCACCGCCTCCGGTTCCTGTGACTGCCCTGATTAAATCTCTTATCTATCACTACCCACCCTGGTCCAATACTTGACAAAGACATGTTAGAGAGACCTTTTCTCCTGCTATTGTCTGCTCCCCTCACCTTTCTCTTACCCTCTCTGTCTGGACTTTTTTCCTATTTGATTTTTCCCTAATCTGGCTTGATTTCTTTTTTGTTATGATAATGTGATTATTGGTATCTCATGTCCTTTGCACAAATGATTGATATGTATTGTCTATGTTTTCTTGCTCTTGACACAACACAAATTGTTGTGTTATCTATGTAATCTTTTTGTTCTGTACCTAATTTGATGTGGAACCTTTGTAAAAGAGCCATTGGCTCAAAGGTAGTAATTCCTAGAACAATAAACTTTAACTTTAACTAAACTGTCCAATTCTCCAACTGTCATTGCTGAAGCCTTTTGTGCCTCTTTCTCTAGCCCGAGCGTGTCTCCCCTCCCTGTCCTTCCCAGGCCTACATTGCACTCTGATGCTGCATGGGTGAACCCGCAACCTCAATTCCACATAAAGCTGGTCAAACAGTCAGAAGTACTGCCTCTCCTGCACAAAATTAACCCTTCCTCCCCACTGGGACACGACCAACTCGAACCACTCCTGCTGAAGGCTGCCGCTCCGGCAATTTCCCTCCCTGTCACCCTACTAATAAACAGATCACTCAGGGAAGGTAAAGTCCCAAAAATGTGGAAGGTGGCGACCGTGGTCCCTGTCCCCAAAAGTGGTCCTCGAGACAATTTGGGAAACTATAGGCCAATCTCACTTCTCAGTCCCATTGGGAAGATCCAGGAAAGACGTGTCTCTACCCAGCTACAGGTCTACCTTGAGCAATACTTACTCATGGCTGATGTGCAACATGGCTTTAGAAAGGGACATGGCACCAACACTGCTCTCATATGGCTAACGTCGGACATCCTTGCCTCTATGGACCAGGGCTCTCCAACGGGTGCTCTCTTCATTGACCTATCCAAGGCATTTGACTTGGTCAAGCATGATCTCCTACTCACCAAACTCCAGCTCCTAGGACTGGATCACCACTCACTCTCCTGGTTCGTAAGCTATCTGAGTGACTGTTCCCTAAAGGTCCACTGGAAGGGAACGCAATCGGGACTCAGACCTGTCACTACTGGGGTGCCCCAGGGCTCAGTCCTGGGCCCCCTGCTTTTCTCACTCTTCCTCAATGATATTGCGGGAAACTGCTCCCTCAGCAAGCTCATTTTGTATGTGGATGACACTGTCCTATATTGCAGTGACCCCCAACCTAGTGTCATCTCCACAAAACTGCAGGACAGTCTCTCAACGCTTGAGACCTGGTTCTCTGTGAATTCCCTTATACTCAACGAAGATAAAACCAAAGCCTTGCTATTTGGATCTAGACACTTGGGCCTTGACAGAAGACAGATGCTCCAGATCAGCACCAACCAAGGAAAAAGAGTTGAGACTTTGAGCAGCTTTAAATATCTTGGGATCCACCTTGACCAGGAGATGACCTACAGGTCCCACACTGACTCCATTACCCGGGCCATCCACCAAAAACTTGGTCTCCTCTACCGGCTGGGGGACTCCTTATCCCTGGCTGCATGACGGCCAATTGCCAGCTGTAATCTTCTCCCCACCATTCTATATGGTGCTCCACTACTGCAATTCCTCCGAGAGTCGGAATTCAACAAACTTTCCGTACTCTATAATCGAGTGCCACGGTTTGCCACAAACTCTTCTCCTAGGAGTCATCACTGCGAGGCATTTAGGGAACTTAATTGGCCCACTCTGCAACACAAACTCGCGTACCCTGTCGCTTGTCTTACCTTCAAGTTCTCTATCCTAGGTTCCCCTGCCCATCTTAGAGGACTACTCGCCCCTAAAGAACAAACCAGAACCTTGTGATCATCCGTGAAACACTTACTGGACATCCCTCGGATGCGCTCCAACCAAGGCAAGCGCTCTTTCAAATTTGCTGCCTCCCACCTATGGAACTCCCTTCCAGCTAGTTTGATTAACTCTCCCACCCTCAACCAGTTCAAGTCTGGACTCAGACTTTATCTACTCAATCTTAGTCTCTGTGGCTGCAACTGTTAGCTCCCAAGCCTAGGTCTCATGCCTGCTGAACTGCTCTGAAACTCCCTCCATCCTGTCTCTTTTCAAACGAGCCTAAGACGTTAATCCTCTGTGCTGACTAACTGCACTTCTAACTGGTGGATAACCAGGTGTCTAAATGTGACCCCGATGTCTACTACTAGATGCTGTTTTACTAATGTTTATCTATGAAACTAATGTAATAGCTGTAAATCATGACTGAAGTCAAATTGTGAGCCTGATTGTCCTATTCCCTGTATGCTGTCACAAAGTATATGTGTGTATAATATGTAATTGCTGTAAATATTGCCTATAAATGTCTCTTTATGTAACTAATTCTGGGTCGCTCCTGAAAAAGGGACTTCTGGTCTCAGTGGGCTTACCCGGTTACCAAAATCCAAATAAATAAAATAAATAATTTTTTGCTGAAGTCCTAATCCTTTCTTTGTGACATCACAGTTTGTTGTGGAAGTGATGAGGTCATAAGCAGAGCAGTGTGATTTTAGCAAAGATTTAAACAGCAGGAACAGATCCAGTAGGAGCAAGGATCCTGCTCCATATATATAAACTAGTGATGGAGAATAAAACAGGAACGGAAATTCAGAAGCGCTTGTCAAATGTAAGCTGCAATGTGTCTAAATATAATGTTTTTCTTTATTTATACAGGATAGGATGGCTGGGAGGAGAGTTCTACTTTCAGGATCATCAAGGGATTAAAACTGTGTCAGACTGGAAAATAAGGTTCACTCACCAAATTAAATATATTCGTAAAGTTTTTTATATTTTTCATAATAACATCCAGGATAATTTTTCCTACATTTTGGAGAAAATATTCTCCTTCCTCAGGGAGTCTGTTTTTTTTGTTTTTTTTTTGAGGTTATCCTAAACAAGTAAATATTTATATTGTAAATTTACACTTTGTTACAGCCTTCAAATTTTCTCAAAAGCCCTTTTAAATTAATCCCATTGAGAGCCTCATACTTATACTTAAACATTAAACTTCATATCACCGCTGATATTTCTGTACATTTGTTTTCTTATGTATAATCACATGCTGAATAAACACAAAATAATTATTTTACCATATTCAAAATGTTTTAAAAGGCTTTTACAAATTAAAAACAGGTACTGAACTAATCGCTTAACTTTGGGGTTCGAAGCCTGCTGCTCATTTCTACAATCTTTACTTCTTTCATTATTCTGTGTAAACAAACATCAATCTTTCCTTAGTTCTTTGTTTTACCATACTTGAAACTTGTTCTTATTAGTTTTATCAAACATTTCTTACCGTTTGTAGCGAGCATTTCTGGGATTCCCCGATGCTGTGGTGCAGTTGAGGAAGTCTCTGCCCCAAATGCGCTCCTTTTGTAGCAGACTCCGTACCAGAATCTGGCAGTAAGATGCAAGCGTCCCATGTTGGGATGTGTGTCCATGTACAAATATACAGAAATATCAGCGGTGATATGAAGTTTAATGTTTGGATGTAAGTAGGAGGCTCTCAATGGGATTAATTTAAAAGGGCTTTTGAGAAAACTTGAAGGATGTAACAAGGTATAAATGTACAATATAAATATTTACTTGTTTAGGATAACCTGAAAACCAGACTCCCTGAGGACGGAGAATATTTTCTCCGAAACGTAAGAAAAATTATCCTGGATTATTAAGAAAAATTAAAAAATGTTATGAATATATTTAGTATGGTGAGCAGACCTTATTTTCCAGTCTGACACATTTGTTTGCATTTCTGTGACTGGCTTGGGTCTCTCCCACTGTTAATTCTTTCCCATTTTTCTCATTCTCCCCCTTTTATGTGAGGTTGTCTGAGCTGGACAACTTTTTCTTTTTCTTCATCCAGGGATTACACAGTTCATTATTGTGAAGTGTCACTATGGCACCATTGGTAGCACAGTCCACCTTCGAGCCAGAAGGTTGTGAGTTCTAGTCAAACACTGGGATTGGGCTAATACCATAAACCCCGGCACCCAAATGCAGTATTAAGGAGATGCTGTTCTGTTGGAGTATGCTGTCCTTTAGATGAGACATTAAACCAAGGTCCCATCTGCCTTTTGTGGTGGTTGTTTATGTGGATGTTAAAGATCCCATGACACTTCTCGAAAACAGTAGGCAAATTTGCCCGTTGTCCTGATCGGATCTCCCGAGACATAAAAAATACCATCAGCTTACTCTAGTTCAGTTCTGGCTCGTTTTCATCTATATCTCCTGAGGAGGCTGAAAATAGGTAGTATTCTCTAGCCTTCCTCTCCTTCAACAAAAAAGTAAATACATTTGCCACAGGTTACTGACAGGAAAGTTACAAGAGAATATCAGTACAATTCACAAAAAACAATGTTTTATATAAAATTCCATAGGAATAATGGCAATACAGTTGTCAGCAGGAGCAATTAAAAGACATAATCTAGGCCTTTTACAAAAGCATCACAAGTATTGTGTGTTTCTCATATAGGTCGGGAGTTTGTACTATGAACTGCAGCAACTACACATCACCAGCAACTTACAAAGCTACATTATTCAAATCTGTCCTCCTCTTCTCTGCATCTAACTTCTGTTTTTTGCATCTGATTTTTGCATCAAAGTGAAATTTAATTACAGTTTTGGGACACTTGAGTTCAAAAACATTGAGCAGTATTTCTTATTTGGTTCTAAAGGGCTGTGTTTAAACAGAATTGCCTTAGTACCTCCAGTATGTTTGATTTTTATTTTCAGCGCTTTTATATTGCTGAATTCATATTTGTAATTTTTGTTCCTTGGGGTTCTTTGTTTATATTATTGATATATAAACATATATAGTGTGTTGCACAGCATTGTTCTGTATAGAATTCCATCCCTTTCAAAAGGTTGTTGTATCTCAGTTCAAAGGTCATGGAATGTGATTGTGCCCTTCTGTGGTACCCCCAGGACGCATCTGGAAAGGAGCAGCAGCCTGCTCAGCATGCCTTCCTGGTTAAATGCTTAATTAAATAAATAACATTCTAAAACCTTTAGAGACTGCACAACTCAATTGCATTCTGAAAGCTACAGAGCACATTTCACATAATACTATACATTATAAAAAATACAGGATGAGCAACTCTGTGCACAACCAGTATGTTCTGCCACCTCGGGGTTTTGATTGCCACTGACCTCTCAAGTTTCACTCCCAAGGTCAGAGGAAACCAGTACCCCTCTGTGGCAGAACACACTGGTTGTGCATAGCTGCCCATCCAGTGTTCTCTATATGTATGATGGCTTTTACCTGATGTGCTAGGACAGTATCTATTATTGTATGTTGCCTACAGCTTTATGAACTACCTGTACTTAATTGTGTAGGTTTGCTGTCTAAGCCACACCCCCTGATGAAGGGTCATGATACAAACCTGAAGTGCTGGGGCAACTAGTGCTACACTCTCGGTTAGGTGGCTAAACCCCACTGTATTCAGTTGACTATGAGTACAACTCCTCTGTGTACATTTGTTCTATGAACTAGCTGCAGCACAGGTACAGCTCAGTGTGCCAGCGTGTAAATTAGCCCTGCTGTATGTATTTCAACAAAAGGGGAACTGTCAGCTCCCTAGGAGCAAAGAAGCAGGACCTTTGGGTCCCAGTTAGCAAAAACACAACATGTGTGAATTTGTTTAATAACATTCTGTGCTGTAATCTTTATTTTTATCTGGCAGGTCTTAGACCAAACTGGCCATCCTTGAGTAGGAAACCTGTCAGTTGTTTGTGGAGTTGTAGAGAGAGCCAGAGTCAACCCTGATGGCGAAGAAATGTCATTTTCCAGTTTTCCCCAGACCTGCCTTCCACCCTGATGGTCCTCTGACACCAGTCTGTGGGAGATGTGGAGTTTGCATCACATGGCCACCCAAGACATCAGTGATCCCCACTAGCAATAGGAGGTGCCCAAGCAGCAGTTGCCCAGAATCATCCACTTTTCCCAAAGCCTGTGCACATTGTCTCTGCAGTGTCCCCTAGGCTCAGCCGTCTCAGTACTAGGGATTTGGGTTGCAGTGTGGTCCTGGTCCCCAGCTTGGCAAGGGGGGGGTAAGGGAAGGGGTGGTCAGATGCCTGCCTGGATCATTGGCCATCTGAGATTGAGAGAGAATGGGGAGAATAGTGTAGGAGGGAGGAGCAGGGAGTGCTGGTTCACCTTGGTACCAACATTCTGGCCTGTGGAGATGGTGAAGAGGGACTTCCAGAGGCTGGGGAGCAGATTGAAGAAGCACTCGACTTCCTTAGTCTTTTCTGAGGTCCTCCCTGTCTGGGGTGGGGAGGCTGGGAAGGACGGAGTAAAAGAGGTAGAGAATGAGGAGTTCAATGGATGGTTTAAGGGGTGGTGTCGGGAACAGGGCCACCACTTTATATGGGATGGGAGTACTTCTGAGACAGAAGGCTCTTGAAAGGTGATGGTTGTCACCTGAGAAGAGAGAGGACTAGTGTATTAGGGTATAAGTTTGACATCTACATTATCAGATGATGAAACTAACTTGGGGGAGGCAGGGGTTGGAGATTCTACTATTCAGGGAGGTGCAGTGGGGAACCTAGACAGGACTCCCCTGGAGCTGGGGGCAAGGTGTTCAGGGAATAATGGAAGGGAGGAACAAGCCCAGGAGACATGACACAGTAAATACAGCAGACATGAAAAGAAGGGAAACACAAGACACCAAGGATATTGTAGAATAGGGGTTAAGGAAGAACAAATAGAGGTGCGGGTGCCTATTGGAGGGTGGTATGCCTCAATGCCAGGAGTGTAGATTATAAGATTAGTGAGCTCCAGGCTTTGATAGCAGACTTTGGGCTGGATGTAGTGGCCATTACAGAAACTTGGGCCAGTGTGAACAATGACTGGGACATAGTGATCCCAGGCTGCACCTTGTATAGGCATGATAGAGGGATGGATAGAGGTGGTGGGGTGGCTAGCTACATCAGAAAAGGGATTGAGGTGGTAGGGGATACTGCCATTGTGGGGAAAGGGGAGGTAGAATCACTGTGGTTTCAGCACTCAGAATTATCAGGCAGTAAGACTCACATAGGTGCAGTTTACAGGCCATTGAGCCAGGGAGAAGAGAGAGATAAGGGACTGGGTGGTGAAGCGCGGAAGGGTATGGCACAGGGTGAGGTTATAATAGTGGGCATTCTCAACTTGCCATACATGGTACATCCCCAGTTGCCAGGAGTGCCAGAAGCCAGGCCCTGCTTGATATCTTGCAGGACTGCATGTTGGTACAGCAGGACTGGGATCCCAGTAGACAGTCAGTCATTCTAGATGTGGTACTCACCACCTCAGAAAGAGTAGGTGGAGTACTGGTGGGGAGCTACTGGGGCCCAATGATCACAATACTATATGGTTAGAGGTGTCCCTTGGCACCAGTAAGCCCTCCTCGAAGGCTGAAATGCCAGACTACAGGAGGGTGGATTTCAACCATATGAAGGAAATATAACTGGGCAGGTTGGCCAGGGTAGACAGCATCAGGAAAGGGAAAGAAAGATGGGGGGACCATTCCCGATGCAACAAAAACATGCAAGAGAACAGTTATCAAGGGAAGCAAGTATAAGAGACCAATTTGGTTCTCTGCAATGCTCAGGGAGGCAGTGAGGGTCAAAAAGAGGGCCTTTATAAGGTACAAAGAAATGCTGGGGGATGAAGAATGGGAAAAGTACTAGGAAAACACTAGAGAGGCCAAGAGGGCAGTCAGGATCACAAAGGTAGAAACAGAGCTGCTTATTGCAGAAGGTGTCCGAAGAGGGGGAAAATATGGATTACTTACCTGTAACCGTAGTTCTACTAGTGATATACAGTTCACATCTGCACTCTGGCAGTCTTCCTGTAGACAGTTGATATCATTGGCAGTCTTCAAGCTAAACTCTTCCCACCACCCGCGTGGTATATCCTCCGGCTTCACCCCATGATATCAGATCTTTGCATGTTGGAAGCAGGATCAGGATGGCTTTTGCTGCGGGTGGGGGTTGAGTGGGTTATGTGGATATGAACTGTATTCCACTAGTAGAACTAAGGTTACAGGTGAGTACCCCATATTTCTAACAATGTGGATACAGTTTACTATTTATACTCTGGCAGACTCCAAGCAGTCTTCCAGAAGGAGGGAGCAAGGTGCACACCCCTATTTGACAAACAGAGACTGGAGGACTGAGAATCCAGTAGCAGTATTTTGACAACTCATGATGTCAATCCCATTACAGCATGGACTCTTGATGTCAGTGCTGTAATGGGAGAGGAATGTGTGTGCTTTATTCCTGGTTGCAGCCCCTCATATCTCTGCAATGGGGTGTCCTTGGAGGCAGCCACCAAGGCTGCGGTATGTCTGGTGGAATGAGCCCTAAGCCCCTTGGGCAATGCCCTATCAGTCAACCTATACCAGAAGTTAATGCAAGATGTAATCCACCTGGCAGTCGTCCGCTTTGCTGCTGGTCTGCCAGGAGCCACGTCAGTGTGTGTTATGTACAGTTGCTGAGCCTCACCCCGAACTCCAGCTGTCCACTCTCTATCCTGTCTAAGCCAGATGAGCGGGATGCTGATAAGCGAGATAATCCTGTAATGCCTGGATGACTTCTGGCATATTTCAGGAATGGTTGCTGGCACAGGAGTCCCAGTTAAGACAAAGCTGCCACAAGATTCTGCTGCTAGTTGGTAATTGCAGCGCTGCCACTCACCCGCATGACCTGACACGGCAGCTTCGAAACATAAAACTTATCCCCCAACACTACAAGCATTTTGCAGGCAATGGACATGGGTGTAATCAAAAATCTTAAGGGCCATTATCATTTCCTTGTGGCTAGCAAAATACTCAAAACCATTGATGATGGTCAGGGTGATTCTGCAGCTGAGCTCGCATACCAGGTTAACCTATTGGATGAAACAGCAAAAAAAACACACTTCCTCAGTCAGAAAAGGTGTATAAAAAATTATTCATATAAAACGCCATACTAGGAGAGCAGGCTCAATCGCTGACAACATCGACCAGTTTCATACACTCTAGTACATCATCAGGAGGATGAGGTGCTGGCAAAGTAGTAGGCTTATAAATAACACTCAATGTGACAGTGCAGTTTTATACATCAGTGCAAAATGTTTGAAAGTGCTCAATGTCAATAGAAGAAAATAAATAACTATGCTATCATTATATCTATATCTATTACAAATACCTAAAACCACAACCGATATATTAGTACTTGGGGGAGTTTCCAGGCTGTAACTATGTCGAATTCATTTTAAACAACAAACAGAGGTATCATCCATTATATTTAAATACCAACTCCGGGGTTCCTTCACTGATGCCTAATTGGAGAGGAAAAAAGGAAGACTCCTTAGTAAAAGCCTGGAGAGAAGCGAATAAATACAAATATAACAACAGAACGCATTAGATGACAAATTAATCACACATTATAAATAAAACTGAACAGGGGTCAAAAAACAGAGGGACCATATCCAAAAAGATTCACATCAAAATTCAGTATCTACAAGGCAGTCTGATCATTTCTTCCTTTTTATACAGGGTAGAAGATCCATGCAGTCATTAAGACCTGGTGGTGTTAGGGCCCCAAGGGTGTATATTCAATACGATTCCCTAACTCTCAGAATTTTATCAATACCCCCCCCCGACCCAAATGCACAACTTCAAGGCCGCAAAATTTAAAGACATGATTTATGTCTGTTCATCTTGTCATTCTACAATGATTAGCAAGGGCACTCCTTGCATCATTGTTACTCACCGACTGCAAATGCTCACCAGTTCTCACCTTCAGTGCCCTTGTGGTCTAACCCACATAAAAGGCCCCGCATTGGCATGTAACCAAGTAAACCACGTTGCCTGTCATGCAACTGATAAAATCCTTTATCTGAAAATTCTTATCACAGTTGCAGTTAGTAAAAGTCTGACATTTGAGGACAGAGCTACAAAACTTGCAGTAGCCACAAGGGGGCATACCTATGGGGGGGTGCCTAGAAAAAGAAGTACTTCTTTGAAAACTGTGGACCAACTTATCTTTAATGTCGGGGTCCCTTTTATATACCATTCTTGGTCTACTCCCAGTGACATCCTCCAGCAATGGTTCCCCCTCCAGTATATTCCAATTCTGATTTTTTTTTGTGTGTGTGTCACCTGCATGTCTCATGTAGGTAGTGACAAAGTTTATCCTGGTGGGACCACTGTTGGGAGTCTTAGGCACAAACAAACTCTCTCTCTCCATAGTACTTACTTCCCTATGAGCCTGGTTCACTAAACCATCAGAATACCCTCTATTTCTAAATCAATTGCACATGTCAATACTGTTCTGTATGTAGTCGTTCTCTTCACTACAGTTCCTGCGTACACTCAATAGTTGGGCCTTTGGGATATTAGAAACTATATGATGTGGGTGGCAGCCGGAAGCCAGTAGCAATGAGTTCCCGTCGGTCACCTTCCTGAATAAATTTGTGCATAGTGTACCATCTGGTTTCTTAGAAATATGCAGATCCAGGAAGGAGACCATACAGGAATTATACTGCACCGAAAATTTGAGATTTAAATTACTTTTCTCCCAGATATTTTATAAAATCATTCAACTCATCCAGTGTGTCACGCCACACCATACAAATGTCTATAAAATGACGCCAGATGTCAATCCTGTCAAGAGAGGGATTGCTTTGTGCATTATAGACAGTTGTTTTCTCCCATTGTCCCTGGTACAGACTGGCATAAATGGGGGCAAAAGTTGCCCCAATAGCTGTGCCCTTGAGTTGCAGATAAAACTTTTCCTGAAATAAAAAATAGTTTTCAGTCAGAACATGCTCAGCACATTGCACCAAAAATTCTTTCCTGCCATTGCTAATGTTGTGGTCTAAACTGAACCGGTGTCTCAAGGCTTCCAAGTCACCCACGTGGGGAATATTCGTAAAAAGGGAGGTAATGTCCATGTATACCATATACCAGGACGTTTCAATCGCATGTCCCCCAGGACCCCCAATATATGTGCTGTATCACATATATATGATGGTAATGCCATTACATAGTGTTTAATGTGGCCATCAGCATACCTGGGCAAGGGTTGCACCAGTGACCCTATACCAGCAACTATTGGGCATCCTGGGGAATCATGCAGATCTTTGAGTACCCCTGGAAGAACATAAATGGTGGCCCTTACAGCATGATCCACAGTCAGAAATACAGTTTCTTCATGTGTGATTAAACACTCACACTCGGATTCAAATAAAAATGCATCAACAACTAGATTGAACCTAGCAGTAGGGCCAGTGGACAGTAGTAGATAAAATTCAGTACTACTTAGTTGATGATTAATTTCATTTAATGTATTTTTAGTAGACATACAGTAACTACCACAGACCTGCCCTTATCAGGTGGTTTTATAGACAGGTCCAAGTTGTTCTCTAGACTTTTAAGGGATTCTGCCTCAGCTGTAGTAATATTAACAAAATTGGGTCTGCCACTATTTTGCATAAGATCTCTGAATTGCCTTTCACACCTCTGTTCAAATATTTTGACAGATTCATTATATGGGGCAGTAAGGGTGACTGGGGTTTGAATTTTCTTACCTCTTCACTCCCAATCCAAGCTGTTTCTTGGGAGATATTTGTTTCCTCCATGACAGTCTCCATTTAGGTGTCTCGACCCATAGTGTCCTTTTTAAAAAATGCTTTTAATTTAAAATTTCTTGTGAACTTATGGAGGTCAATATACAAATCAAATTCCCTTGTTTCGGTATAAATGTCAGTTCTTTTTGCAATATTCCCAACTGAGCACCACTTAAATGTTGATGAGAGATGTTAATCACTATATTATCTGCAACAGTCAAAGGTCTGCCTCTCCATCCTCAGCCCTTTGTGTTTAAGGACACATCAGCATGTCCTCCTGGTGTGTGGTTGTTCCTGTTGGTTTGGCCCCGTCCCCTCAGTAGATACTGATCCTGTTCCTGGTCTTGTTCTTGAAAGAACACCGATCTCCGTAAATCCAGTTGCTGATGGCCTTCCTCCAAAAAAGGATCCTCGGCCTCTGACTTACTGTTTGAAGTACTCTAATTGGGAGAATTACTTCTATTTTTCAATATTGGTCTGTATTGTGGTGCTTGTTGACTGGTGTTATATGGGATTTCTCCAACCTCCACTGTGTGTTCTATACTTCTTATTCCAGTTCCAAACCCAATTATTCTGATAGTCCCTTTTATATCACTCCCACTTTCTTTAATTTAACCTTTTTGATTTTATTTTCTTCCTTCTGAATTGTATCTTTCAGTTTCTTTTCAGATACATTGAACTCAGGATGATCCTTAAACTGTGATACCTTTGTTTCTTTTTCATTTATGTCCGATGTTACTTGTTGTCTCTGGGCATTGTAGTCCCTGATAACAATAGTGATCAAAGCATCCATACCAATTTACAATGAATGCCCCCAATCTGATATGAATTGCTCCCTGTCCCAGCCATAGCCTGGTTTATTAGCCACTCGAAGGCCACAGGGGGAGTGACCCACCTTAAAGTAGGCCTCAAGAGTGACTTTACCCTAGTAATGCCTTCGGCCCCTCAAAATGGCCCTTTCCAGTTCTATAAATGTACCCTTAATGTCTATTTCTTGTGCTGGCTCACTAGTTTCTGCTTGCACACCAGTTGCCCCTTCTGGTCTAAGATCCGTATATATAAACAATATATTGCGGCCTTGAAGTTGTGCATCTGGGTCCAAGAGGAGGGGGTATTGATGAAATTCTGAGAGTTAGGGAATTGTATTGGATATACACCCTTGGGGCCTTAACACCACCAGGCCTTAATGACTGCAGGGACCTTCTACCCTGTATAAAAAGGAAGAAATGATCAGACTGCCTTGTAGATACTGAATGATATGGTCCCTCTGTTTTTTGACCCGTATTCAGTTTTCTTTATAATATGTGATTAATTTGTCATTTAATGCGTTCTGTTGTTATATTTGTATTTATTCGCTTCTCTCTGGGCTTTTATTGAGGTATCCTCCTTTTTTCCTCTCCAATTGAGCATCAGTGAAGGAACCCCAGAGTTGGTATTTAAATATAATGGATGATACCTCTGTTAATTGTTTAAAATGAATTTGACATAGTTACTGCCTGGAAATTCCCCCAAGTACTAATATATTGGTTGTGGTTTTAGGTATTTGTAATAGATATATTATGGTAGCATGGTAGTGCTACCATAGTTAGGGTTGAGTACCCCATTTCATGTTAAATGGTGAAACTTTGCACCTTAATGACTTTGCCACCATTCAACAGGTTTGTCTGCAATTTGGCAGGAACGGGGCATAACCATAGATATTGGGATCTGCCAACATTAGTACCGGTCGGGTATACGGCTGCAGAGTTATTAAGCAACATTCTAGGCGCATTTACTTTTGTGCATTTTGCTCACGCCTACAGGTTGCGGTTTAGCTACCAGTCTGAAAACATCAGGAATGTGCGGCCGGGTCCCAATGTGCCTTTTGAAGATTTCGTGAAAAAATATTGAACAGTTCGAAAGTTATTCAAAAAACAATTTTCTCATTATAGTCAATGGGAAAAGTTAACAAAAAGTTTGACAGTGTCGCAAATGTAGTTTGTGTCGCAAATGACCCCTGCAGTGTTGTGAGTCAGCCATTTATTTTTCAGTTACTGATCACAGAAATGATTGGCATTGAAAATTGGGACTGTCTAGGGACACAGTTCTTTTTGTGTTTACCTAGTCAAGCTCTAAGGATGCTAGGCATGTCTTTATTTTGGGATTAAACACCCCAGAAATATGTTTTTTAAATTTTTGGGAAAAGTAGTGTTGCACCTGCAACACTTTCGTGATTTTTTTTTTTGCGAAAATGTCGCAAATCACGACACTACTTTGCAACACTATGGCCAAAATTACAGGAATTGTTTGCCACCCTGCTGCAAAAGAACGGTTTGGTCTTCTGGGCTGAAATTTGGAGGGAAGATAGCCAACATCTCACAGATGTGTCTTCCGGTAGCATGGTGAAAAAATATTGCAGGGATGCAAAGTTACAGTACTCCGAAGTTGATACTTTTTCCCCATAGACTAACATTTTGGCATCTGCTGCGTCTTTCGGGGCTCGTATCTCGGAAACGGTGCGCGATACGGACTTTTCATCGGAAAATTGGTTAGCCCCCCAAACAAGGGCTAAGTTAAAAACTAGCCAGGAAAGTCATAATTCATATAAAATTTAATTTTTTTCCTATGTCATACAGTTCCTGAGATATAAGCAATTTAGTATTCCAACTCCTCATTTTCTGCTCCAAGCCCCATTATTATGCATACATTCTTTGTTCTCGCTGTGTTTCTCTATGCAGCTGTTTTGGAAAACCAGGGTGTGCACTCCAGTTACTGTTACATGTAGCGTTTCGACTTGTGTTTCCGTACCCGTTTGCATTAGCGTTCCTGTGTACGCCACCGTGTGCGTTATCCTTTGTGTTTCTCTTTGCACTTTCGTTTGCTTTACTCTTACCATTTGTGTCTACAGTACTGTTTCTGTTTGCATTTCACTTTGTGTCACTGTGCGCATTACCATTTGCATTTGCAGCCGCCCTTCAGTTTGCATTTGTTTGTCTTTCATTTTGCGTCATCGTTGTTACCGTTACCATTTGCATTTCCAATTGCGTTCCCGTGCCCGTTACGGTTTGCATTTCCATACGCACTTGCATTTGCATTTCTGTTTCCTTTGGTGTTATTGTTGCTGTTACCATTACCATTTGCGTTTACAATTGCGGTACCATGACCGTACATGTTATGGTTTGCGTTTCCGTACGCGTTTGCATTTTCATTTCTGTTTCCTTTGGCTTTATTGTTGCTGTTACCATTAACATTTGCATTTACAATTGCAGTACCGTGACCATGCGTGTAACAGTTTGCATTTCTGTTCGTGCTTGCGTTCGCGTTTCTGTTTCCTTTGGCATTCTTTTAGATGTTACAGTTACCATTTGCATTTCCAATTGTGGTACCATGACCGTGCGCGTTACGGTTTGCATTTCCATATGCGCTTGTGTTTGCGTTTCTGTTTCCCTTGGTGTTATTGTTGCTGTTACCGTTACCATTTGTGTTTATAATTGCAGTACCATGACTGTGCGCATTACGGTTTGCGTTTCCGTACGCACTTGTATTTGCCTTTCCGTTTCTGTTTCCTTTAGTGTTATTTTTGCTGTTACCGTTACCATTTGCATCTGCAATTGCAGTAGCATGACCGTGCATGTTATGCTTTGTGTTTCTGTTTCTGTTCCCTTTGGCATTATTGTTGCTGTAACAGTTACCATTTGCATTTACAATAGCGGCACCATGACCGTGCGCATTACCAGCTGCGTTTCCATATGCGCTGGCATCTCTGTTTGTGTCACTGTTCACTTTGCCGTCATTTTTCGCTTGCATTTCTATTAACGTTTGCTTTATCATTTACATTTCCGTCACCGTGTGTGTAACTGTTAGCACTTGCGTTTGTGTTGCACTTGCTGTTACTATGTCAGAAGACATCACATGGTGGGAGCGCAGGGCCTGAAGGGCCCACGCTGCCACTACCGCATTCCATTCACTATTTATAGTTTTCATTCTCAAAAAGAAGGGAAATTTATGGCAAAAAACTCTGTTTAATGCATCAATAGGGTTGTTCGACAGCGACAAAAGTGAGAGATTGATGTTATGGTTGAAAAGCCCCCTTGCATCCCCAGCCCGCTAGCCCGGCATTGGGGTGTGCGTTGGGGTCGTCGGTCCTAACTCTCACCCTATTCTCTACCTCAGCTTGTTTACTCATGTGATGGAGTGAGAGTTAGCGGATTTACCTCAACGCACACCCCAATGACGGTTGGGGGCGGCTGGGGGACCAAGGGGACTTTCAACCCTAACAGCAAATTTCCTCACTTTTGTCACTGTGGAACAACCCTAACTGATGCATTAAATGGAGTTTTTTTCATATATATATATATATATATATATATCTAATGATAGCACAGTTATTTATTTTCTTTTATTGACAGTGGGCACTTTCAAACTTTCTGCACTGATGTATAACACTGCACTGTCACTTTGAGAGTGTTCTTTATAGGCCTACTACTATGCCAGCACCTCATCCTCCTGAAGACGTGATAGAGTGTATGAAACTGGTCAAGGTCATCAGCAATTGGGCCTGCTCTTCTCGTATGGTGTTTTATATGAATAAATAATTTTTTCTGCACCTTTTCTGACTGAGGAAGTGCAGTTTTTTTGCTCTCTCATTGAACATATTTTGAAACATGCACCCTCATTGCTACTGAGCTGTCATTGCTTTTTTTCTGTAACCTATTGGATGCAATCTGCATGTTGAATAGGGCTTGGGGCTCTGTGCATCCAAAAACTATAAAAAATTGCTATGTAAAAGCAAGCTTCGCTTTTTCTCTTGGCACTGTGGGGGAACCATTAACATCCATCTTTGCATGATGTTCCGGTCCCACTATGCATGGATGTGGGTGCCTTTGTTGCTTTTGTAGGAATGGAAACTGAGGAACCCACTGCTGGAGAGCTCAGTGATGCGGAAATAGTGCTCACTGCAAAAAAGTCAGCAAGTGGTGAATTGTCCATTGAGGATGAAACTGCTGACAGTCAAGATGACTGTGAGCAAGTGGCCGCTCCTAAAGCCCTGACTGGACTGGCTGTTGCTATGAAGTGGTGCCAACAAAGGGGTCAGGTCTTCTGTTGGGATCGACTGCACAACATAATACTGACCTAACAAAAATCGCACTTAAAGAGTCAAAACAAAGCAGCACTACTGACTTTTTCAAACCCAAGCCTGGCACTTCGTCGGCTGTGGATTTACTTTCATGCACACTGACTCCATCGGAGACATCGATGGATTTATTCCCAGACCTTGATGACTTAGAATGTCTGCCCTTACTTAACATTGATGAAGCTGATCTGGATTTGTCCCTGAAGGTGAACGCCAACCTCTAAAACAAAGGACATTCAGTTCGATTGAAACTCTTGCACTACAGATTTTTTTGTAGTATTTTCCATTATTTTTAATGATGTTTAATAAAGTTAAGTTTTATTTTCAAAACCTCTTTACTGTGGTGTTATTCAGAGTTATACTGAGGGTTTGGCATCACTTAAATGGCACTTCATTTTAAAGAGACGGCAACTTAAGCGGGATGTCTCACTATCCACAGGGGTGTCCCATTTAAGCAACTTTTACTGTAATATGAAAGTGCACTCCGAGCCTGCGATCAACCTCTGAGGTCCATTGGTAAAGTATACTGGAAGTTTGATCACGTGGTTAAGGTGAATATCTGATACAACCTTTGGAAAGAACTTCATGTGGGGGTGAAAGATGACTTTGTCCTTGTGGAAGACCAGGTAAGGAGACTCCACCGAGAGGACCTGATGCTCACTAAGCCTTCTGTCTGATGTGATAGCCACCAAGAAGGCAGTCTTCTGTGACAGATGTGACATCTCACACCTGTGCATTGGCTTGAATGTCTTGCCATTGAGCATTGCCAACACCAGTAGTAAGTCCCATGGAGGTGGAGGTTCATGCATTGGAGGAGACAAGTGATTCAGGCCTTTGAAAATGAGCCAAATCATCTTCTTCTAGGCCACTGTCAGCATAACAGTCCATGCCCGATATGCATTTATGGCAGACATGTGCATCTTATGGGTCTTCACTTACAGGCCCAACTGAAGAAGGTCTGTAAGTAGACTAGGATGCTTGCTATGGGACAGGCAAAGTGGTCAAGCTTCTTACCCTGACACCAAATTGAGAACCTCTTCCACTTAAGTACATAGCATTTATGAGTTGACGCCATGAGGGATTTTGTCTGAAAGGTCCAGAGCCTGGAACTCTAGCCACTTAAGAACCAGGCTGAGAGGTGCAGGGATTGAAAGTCCAGGTGCAGAACCGTCCCTTCTTATCTGGTCAGCAGGCCTGGGCTGAGTGGCAACCTCCACTGAGGCCTCATGCTGAGGCTGAGGAGATCCAGATACCAGAACTGCCTGGGAAGGTCTAGGGAAATTAGGATCATCTATGCGTTGTCCTTCCAGGCCTTGAGCATAATTTGGTGGACCAAGGGGAAAGGAGAGAAGGCATACAGAAGGCCTGGGGTCCAGTGCCTTGTAAAAGCATCCACCAACAGTGTCTTGGACTGTGGGGCAGGGGAAGGCACAAACCAGTCACTCGTTTCTGTTCTCCTAGGAGGCAAACAGGTCCACCAGAGGGGTGCCTCACTGGGAGGACATGTTGTCTACCACCTCATGATGCAGAGAGCACTGGTGCGATGTCTCGCCAACCTGTCTGAGAGAATCTGCAAGCTGATTGTTCTGTCCTGCGACATGGATAACCAGGAGATCTGCACCCAGGATGCATACATCATGGTGTGCAGAGCTTCTTGACATAATAGGAGGGAGTGCATCCCACCCTGCCTATTCAGGTAGAACATGGTGGTCATGTTCATCTGGACCCATGCAACCTGAGCCCAGATTAATGGGGCAAACGCTGTCTGAGCTAGATGCACTGCAGGGAGCTCCAACATGTTGATGTGGTGATAGGACACCCTGGGGTAACATTTTGTATAATGCTTGATTTACTTAGTAATAAAGTGGTAGTAAACTGTTCATTTTTCAACAGAAATTACAGTATTAGGGCTTTAAGCCCTATTTACAGGTGCTCCTGCCTGATTACGTAAGTTACATGTTATAACATTTCTCTTAATACAGACATGGGTTCAGGGGATAGAAATTAACAAAATAATCTGCTGTGGCAGGTGGAATACCAAATCCCTATATTTGGTATTCCACCTCTAGGGCTGATTTTCAGCCTAGTCAAAAAAATCTGCATAGATTAGACTGACCTTGACGCAGGCTTTATTTATTTTTACAGTCCCCCTCCACCAGTCCACATCCTCTGTGCCCCCTGCACCTGCCATAAATCAGTCACTCCTTCCACAGATTACCTTCTCCCCTCCCTGCAGTAATCCCTGGGGCTAGTAAAACAGTTGCTGCTGTGACTCACCAACATGGACATACCTTGGATTTGGTTTTCTACTTGGTGCTTGAGGTGGAAAACCTCAGGATTGACCCAGTCAGCCGGTCAGATCATTGTGCTATTAGGTTTGACTTCAGGGCACCATTCTCTGTAGTTCACCCCCTATGGAGATGATGGCTACCACCCTTTGTGAGGGCTTAGTCCAGATGAATTTATAGTGGTGCCGAACTGCTTGGGTTTGTTGACAGCATGTGTTAGGAGTGTGGAGGAAGCAGTGGTGGCTTATAATAGGGCCGTTGGTGCAGCCTTTGACCTTGTAGCACCATTCAGTGTATGCCCACTGGTTTCGTGCCTTGGCTTGCCGTGGTTTGATGGTGAGCTAAGAGAGATGAAAGCAAAGGGACAGAGGGTGGAGACTTGGAGAAGATCAGGGGTTGAGGAGGACAAACTGGCTTTGAATATTCACTATGGAGAATATCAAATGGCAATCTCTCGTAAGAAGGCAGAGTTCCTGTCCAGGGAGACTGTGTCCAGAAGGAACTGACCTGCTCAGCTTTTTTCAGCAGTGGACAGGCTTCTTCATCTGGCCTATTTGGAGACCATGAAGGTTGCTTCAGTTGCTAAGTGTGAGGGGTTAGCCTGGTTCCTTTCAAAGTGTCCTCTATTAGGTCCTCAATCTCCCCAAGTGGGATGTTATGGCCCAACAATGTCGAGCCAGTGAAACACACTAGCAGTCAGTGGTTCTGGGGGAGTTTTGACTGGTGACAATGGATGAGGTTGTGGAGGTGATCTTGGAGTTGCAACCAATATTTGCAAAATGGATCCAGGTCCAAGCCAGCTACCAGTGGACTGTGGGGGGCAGCTAAGCCAGATGTTCACCAAGATTATCAGGTGTTTCTTATCAGAGGAGATCTTTCCACCTGCATTGAAAAATGCTTTGATGAAACCTATCTTGAAAAGAACATCATTGTATCTGGATACCTTGGTGAATTAACAACCTGAATCTAACCTACCGTTTTAGGCAAGTTTATTAAGAAGGTGGTTGTGCTGCATTAGTTGCACTGTAGCTTGAGGCACAACTCAGGACCATTGACTTTTATGAGCCTCTCCAGTCTGGGAATAGGTCAAAGCTCAGCACAGACAGCGCATTGGTAAGGGTGTATAATGACCTGCTTATGGTGAGTGATAGAGGAGAGCAGTCAATTCATGTCCTCCTCAAACTCTCCTCAGCATTTGATACCTTGGACCATGGGCCTTTATTGGACCTACTCAGGGAGTACATAGGGCTCACCGGCAAAGTCATGTACTGGTTTGAGTCCTACCTCCAGGCAGGGCACACAGACCTGTGATGAGAAGTTTTTCCTTGTTTAACCCCCCTACAAATGGGGGTTCCCAAAATGTCTTCCTCGAGCTTGCCTGAATGCTCACTGCCAGGCTGGTGTTCTGTGTTTTAGCAGTTTAAATGTATTGCCAGAGAGTGCCTGTATAGCCTCTGTGTACTGTCTCTTTAAGAGCTGGCTGGATTGTAGGTATAATTAATCTGAGAGGGAGCTCTGTTAGAAGATGTACTTGTTTTCTGATCATTTGTTAGAGTATTATTAATATTACTGTTTGTTCTAACCTGCCTTCTTTGCAGCATGCACAGTTCGGTTTGTTTCCGTCATTTTAGTCCTGGACTGTCAGAATGGACCAATCAGTACATTTGGGACTCTGAAATGGAGCCTGCCTACAGGGGCTTGGTGGGGCCAAAACTTGTAGGAACTGTAGTTTTGGGCTTTTGGCACCTAAAATAACCTGGAGGGGGAGCCATTGTTGTGACTGACAGACAGATCAGCCAACCAAACCTTTTGGATCTTGGGGAAAGTCCCATACTGCTTGCAGTTTCAGTTAGATCTGAATTGGGAAGTGAAGAAGTAACAGCTCGAGATAGTTCAAGCAGCAATCCATAGTGGATTCATGTGGGAGAACTGTGGAAAGGCCTGAGTTTGGCCTGCATGCCTACCTGCTGTTCCTGAGAGAGAACTTGTGGGTTTTTTTTTTTTCGGACTGAATGCGAATTTGGAGAGCGAATTAAGCCACTGAATTGTGACCACGCTTTAACCTGAAGAAGACCGAAGATTTGCTGAATGCGATCGGCCTGTCAGGCCTTCCAGCTACCTTTGAACTCCTGGATTGTGCAGAGACTCTGTAATTACGACCAGAGAGCCATTTGCCTGGTACAGTGGAATTTCCTTACATGTAAATGTGCTGTGTGCTTATAGTGGGTCATGATTTGGTTCCCCACTGTGTGTCTGAACTGTGTTTTGCTTGCTGGAAGCTGTATCCAGCTCCACAGACTGAATCCATATCCATTTCCATTTGTCTGGGCCCTGCTACACTGGCCCAGCCAGAATACCTGCTACGCAGGGAAAGTAATCGACAAGAGACTGGCCTGGGGATCAACCCCCTGCTCAACGCCTTGAACAGGAACGACACCTTGGTGATTTGTGTGGGCCCTGCTTCTCCGGGCACTCCAGCTCAACAGTCTGCAGTCTCGATTTCATACTGCCTGTGTCCAGTATTGGGTACCGTGAGTAAATATCTGGGTACCTCCCTGCAACAACAGCTAAATCTAAGTGTTGTCATCTGATTGTCTTGTTCAAATCAAATCAAATCGTCTTTATTTCTAAAGCACCTTTCAGAACCAAGGCGCTATAGAAAAAGATCACATATACATATAAATTTAAACAATCATAAATTAATAACCATAACTAGGATATGCTAAACTGAATAAATACATCTTTAGCTCCATTTTAAATTTCTCGATGGTTGGACATTCTCTCAACCAACGAGGTAGAGAATTCCACTGGGTTTTGGTGCTGAAAAAGCAAAAGCACGGGATCCTGATGTTTTTAATCGAACCCTGGGAATCTCCAGCAATCCCTCATTGGTGGAGCGGAGAGGATGGAGGGGGCAGTAGGGTACCAAGAGATCTTTCAGGTAGCCGGGTCCCTGATCATGTAGGGCTTTAAAGGTTAGTAAACCAACCTTATAGGTGATCTGCCACCTAACAGACAGCCAATGCAGTTCGTGGAACACAGGCATAATATGGCTGGATCTAGAGATCCCAGTCAAAAGCCTTGCCCCCACATTCTGCACCAGCTGCAGGCAGCAGATATCAACCCCAGATAGCCCTAGGTAGAGGGAATTACAGTAATCAAGACGGGTAGTGATAAAGGCATGGACCAACGTTGGTAGATCACCCGGTGGGACCAGGTGTTTCACCCGGGCGATATTCCTCAGATGATAAAAAGAGTATTTGGCTACGGCTGATACCCGAGATTTTAAGGTCAAGCCATCGTCAAAAATAACGCCCTGGTTCCGTACCCGATCAGAGGTAGTGAGCGACATACCACCGAGCAATAAGCCCCATGGTTGACCAGCCCCAAAACCCATCGCCGGATGACCTGGGTCCACTACCAACACCTCAGTCTTATCAGGATTCAGTCTCAGCCAGCTAGAACTCATCCATAATCTGATTTCAGCAAGGCAGTTGTCTAGCACGGAGAGAGCACCATCTTGCCCAGGCGGAAAGGACAAATACAGCTGAGTATCATCTGTATAAGCGGTGAAAACCAGACTGTATTGCCTAATGATATTCTAATGGCAGCATGTACACTGCAAACAACATGGGTGCTAAATGGAACTCGGTACCCCACACAAGGCAGGGAGTGAGCCAGAGGAATAAATTCCAGTGGCAACTCTCTGAAACCTGTCTGTGAGGTAAGACTGAAACCATTTGAGGACTGTTCCAGACAGCCCACAATAAGTCCACAGGCGCTCCAACAGCACACCATGGTCTACAGTGTCAAATGCTGCAGAGAGATCGAGAAGGACCAGAATGGTACATGCCTTTCGATCTCTAGCCATTAGGAGGTCATTTAACACCCGGACAAGGGCAGTCTCCGTGCTATGCTTCTTCTTAAAACCAGACTGGAGAGTATCATAGACATTGTGAGTTGTAAGATGATCATCCAATTGTAACGCAACCGCCTTTTCAATAACCTTACCAACAAAAGGCAGGTTAGAGATAGGCCGGTAGTTAGCTAGACAATCTGGGTCCAAGGAGGATTTTTTAAGGAGTGGTCAAACTACCTCCTCCTTAAAGGGATCAGGAAAGACCCCCCTCTCCAAGGATTTCCAGACAGTGTCAGCAAGGATCGGGCAAATAACCTCTACACATCCTACTAAGAGGGGTGTAGGACCCGGATCCAAACTACAACTGGTTGGTCGCACTGTTTGGATGATCTTCATAATGTCAGTGAGCTCCAGCCGGCGAAAATCTGACCAGACAGACCGGGTGCATAACACTTCCCGTCGACAACTGCAATCCCTCAAAGGAGGGGTCGGACCAATGCCAGACCTGATGCTGGCAACCTTATCTGCAAAAATCGAGCTTAACTCCTCGCGATCTTAGTTGAGAAAGCTTTCTGACTGGAGACAGATTGGATTGCACAATCTGTCAACAGTCCGGAAAAGCTGAGCCGGTCGATTCTGTGCAGCAGAAATCTCCCTGGACAGGAATTCTGCCTTCTTATGGGTGATTTCTGATTGATAGCCATCATAATGTGCCATCAACCTAAGCCTGTCAGCATCATTACTGGACCTCCACCAGGCTCTCTCCAACCTTTGGCCAACTCTCCTCAACTCCTTCAAGGAGCCATCAAACCAAGGGCTCCTTGAACGGAGGGTGAGAGGCCGAATATGAACAGGAGCAATCTTGTCCAGAGCATCTTCCACAGCCTTATTATAGGCTAATACGAGATCGTCTGGACTCATGCATTCACCAGACAAGCTCGATAGAGCCAGTACTGCCATTAGGTCACTGGGATTAATACCCCTTAAAGGGCGGTAATGAACCATCTTCGTAGGGGCAGACCTATTAGGGAGAGCCATGAAACTGAACCTTATGGTGTGATGGTCAGACCAGCTGACTGGTTCCACCCCCAAGTCAGCAATCTCCATGTCCAGAAGGAAGATCAGATCCAATGAATGACCTTTTATATGGGTTGCGGAGGTAACTACCTGTGTTAGGCCCAGTGAGGTCATCAAATGGAGGAGATTTTGACCAAAATATGAGAGTTCATCGTTGACCCAGGCATTGAAGTCCCCCAGAATTAGCAATCTGGGGGACCGCAATACCAGGTCGACGATGAAGTCTGCTGTCTCCTGTAGGAATTCTCCACCATCTCCTGGTGGATGGTAGATGAGGAGAATTCTGCAACCTACACCCTCACCCAAGATATATTCAAAGGATCTGGTACTTCCCAAAGGCACATCCACAAGGCCCAGCTCAGTCTTAAACATAATGGCTACAGCCCCGCCCCTACGATCGAACCTTGGACGGTGTATCACCGAGAACCCGGCTGGTGTTGCCAAAGCCAATACAGGGCCTGGACTTTCATCCAGCCTGGTCTCGGTGATGCAAGCCAGATCAGTTGACCCAACAAGATCAGCTATAATAGGTGTCTTGTTTTTAATAGATCTGGCATTGCATAACACTGCCAAGGTTGGATGAGCTGTCTGGGAAGACCTCGGCTCCTGCCTACTAAAATCGGAACCCTTGGGTATGGGGACAAGACAAGAATGACCTCTATCTTGGCCCCATTTCGCCCCAGGGCGTCTCCTGGATCCCACGACCCCAATCCGCCCTCCCCTCTCCTGTCCCCCCACCAGGCTCCGCTCTCCATCTTCTTTTACGTTTCCTTAATATGCCCAAAGCACGAAACCTAAAATAGGTGTCGAATGATAATGGTGGACATTCAAAGGGACGCAGTTCCCTGAGTCTGGTGGAGGAATAATGCCCAACCGTCGCTAGATCACCCCAACACATTATATAAATGATACAAAAACAATATACAATAAACAAATCAAATGCAAGCAAATAATATATATGATCAAACACTTATATAAAATTAAAATGAGGCATTAATATATACATAAATCCTAATTGTCCAGCATTTCCCAGATATAGGCAGCTTAAAAACTATTTCCTTTAAAATAATTAATTAAAACAATCCAAAGTAAATCTTATAAATCAAACAAAACAAAAAAAGAGAAATCCCATTAGGAGTCCATTTCCAAAGAGAGTTCAAGTCCCAAAAAATAAAAATAAATAAGTAAACTTACATAAATAATAATAAATACAATAAATTTTCAACCCCTGGTACTCTCACTACCCTGGGAATCAAAAACATATACTAAAATAAAACAATAAAAATTCCCAGGCACTCACACTACCTGGAAAAATAATAATAGTTTGGGCACTCTCACTGCACAAACACCAACAAAATAATTCAAACGAAAACATAAAGGAAATCAAACAGCAGGAAATGTTTTCCCCAAGAAAATGTCTTAATGAGTTAATTCTTCTTTAGACTCAGCAGTCCACGGTCCCAAATCCTATTAAAATTTAGCTCCGAATCTCGAAATTGGGTCAGCAGATAATCCGATGATTTAATCAGCCTTTAAATTCCATTTCAAGGGTTCTCTGGAAAAGTCGAGTGTGCAAGCCTCATCAAAAAGTAAAGGGACATCCCATTCCTCCCCTACACATCGCCCGAACTACTCTAATTCCCCACCACCTGTGACCCACAACTACAGATGCCTTAAGGGTAGACAACAAAGTATACCCCCAGGGCAACTTAGGAGAGCCCCAAATCCTCCTCTGGCTCCCCAGAGGCAGGTGAGACAACTCCCGTTCGGTCAGAGGCAGTACCATGGGAAAAAAAAGACAACCCAAGATGTAGGGAGGAAGGATTCCCACCCTGCACCACTCAATGACCCCCAGCACCCCTAAACTCCAAGAAGCAGCAACTAGAATCACTGCAGAAATGTTTGATCATTCAAACCATTCACAAGCATCTCTTATCAGTACTTTCCTCAGATGCTTCGCAATCACTGCTACTTAAAACCACTTCAACCCGAGCAGTCGCACATAAATAGTTTAGTTTACAAAAATGCGCAGAAAGCGCTCTCACCACACCACTGCTTGCACATAAGTGTGATCCTCCTAGATGTAGTCATCTAATCTGATAATTCACTCCAATTAGCAGCAATTCCCAATCCGAAACCAAGCTTCCGAATTCAGGCAGGCAGCAGCTCCCGCAACAGCTCCACTAGTCTGGCAATGGCTCCACAGGTCACGGATCTCAAATCAGGATTTGGGTCCAATTTAAATCTATCACAGCTACTAAAAAACAGCCGTGGCATAAATCAACATAATGACTTAAGCAAAAAATTAAAATACATGCAGTTTCCAGCTGTAACCACAGCCGTAACAGCAATGGTGACTAAAACTCCCGTATATCAGGGAGAACAGCCAACCGCCAACCTAAGCTACGAACCGGAAAAACGCTCAGAAGACTAATCTACCTCACTAAAACAACCCTAACCGAACTAAAATTACGAACTTGAAAAACAATAAATAAAGCACTCGAATAGAAGAAAATCTAATACAAACAAAAACTCAGCTTCCAAGCTCAAGCCTGTTGCCTTTTCTTTCACAAACTGAACTCTCCGGCTCCGGATTACAAATAGTGTGCGTTGTGCATGTTGCTTTCTTCCATCACAGGGCCCCAACCAGCTGCAACGTTCCTGGCTAGCCCACCGTTTTCTTACCTGGGTACCCAGAGTGTGCGACTGTGTAGGGACTCTGAACTGCATGCATAACTGCCTGATTAATAGAGCTTTTAAGCAAATCAACCTGATTATGCCCCTCCCTTGTTCAAGTCCCCTGAATAAATCAGGTTTAACTTTGTTTGCATTTAACCTGACTGTGGTTCCAGTTTGTGGCAAAAGTATTGTACTGTTGTTATTTGTTGTGCTTATCCTTGTTTTACAGGGGGTCCCCAGGGTCAAGCTAGAGGAACCAACCTTGGTGGTAAGTGCAAACATTGTGGATAATTGCCTGGTGAATAAGGGTCATTGTGAAAGTAATTATTGTATATTGTTCAGGCCACTAGAAGGGAAAGAGGTGGGTAACAGTGTCCCAGAGGGCTGTGCACAGGTTAGCTTGATCACTAACAACCCTGACCTCCGTGTGGAGGCACCCGTTTCATTAGCCAGGCCCCTTAACCTGCTACTAGTCAAGCAGGCTGGGGTAGTAGCCCTTGGGATAACACTACCTAGGGGTTACACTTGCTCCCAGTGGACCTGCACTGTGATGTACCTCAGAGCTCAGTCCTTTTGCCCAACCCTTGGGTAGGATCATTAGACAGTATGGAGTTGGGTTTCACTACTATGCAGATGATACTCAGTTCTGTCTGTTCTTGGCACCTCAGACAAAGGCTTCAGTGGATATGCCTAATCAGTGCTTGGCTGAGATCCAGGACTGGAGGTCACTGAGCGAGCTGAGACTCAACCTGGAGAAAACTGAAATACTGTTGATTGAGGCAAGTCAGATGGGGAGAGCAACAGCAGCCAGGAGGGAGATGGGGCTTTGTCTCGGCACCTCTAGGCTCATGGCTGCTGCCAAGGTTAAGAATCTGAGTGTCATTCTGGATAAGGGGCTGACATTTGAGGCTCAGGTGTCGGCAGTAGTCTGGAATGCCTTTTACCATTTTAGGAATATCAGCCAGACTCAATCCCTCATCCCCTCAGATGACTTGCCCTAACTGGTGCATACTTTTGTGACCTCCCAGTTTGATTACTGTAACAGTCTTTGCCTCGGGGTCAGTGCAGCTGTGTTGCAGCACCTGCATTCGGTGCAAAACGTGGCTGCTACATTGTTGGCTGGCCTGTCAAGGTCAAGTCATATTTCCCCGACACTGCAGGAACTGTACTGGCTGCTGGTAAAGTGGCATATCTCCTATAAAGTCAGATTGATAATTTATAAGGGCCTAAAAGGGCTGGGCCCGGGTTACCTGTGTGATCTCCTGCATCCCTACAGTCCTCCATGCCCCCTGTGCTCCACTAAGGAAGGTCTGCCAGTGGTTTCAAGGTCCAGGCTAAAAACCTCAGGGGACCATTCCTTTGAAGTAGCAGGACCTTTACTATGGAATTGTCTCCTGAGGGCTTTGAGGGAGACATCATCAGTGAAAGCCTTTAAAAGGGATCTTAAAACATATTTATTTACACAGGCTTATGGAGAGTAAATAATCTCTTCTGGTATTAAATTGTGGATATCTAAGCTGTAGCAGTGCAACCTAGTTGTTTGTTACGAGTCTGTTCTTATTGGGGGTTGCTATTTATCTATATTTTTATATGGTGTTATATTCGTATTTTTTTTATTTTTTTTCAATTACTGTTTATCTCCTCCTACGTCCTGCAGACCCCGATCCATTCGGGACTGCCAAGGAGTCATCCTCCTGCCTCTCCCGCCCTACCAGTGCTCACCTCCTGGTCTCTATGGAGCTGTGGCTTCCCCCCACCCCGAGTGGGGCCGAGGTGGGGCAGGCAAGCCTCCGATACTGTGTTTTGTCAGACCAGAGGTAGTCGGGCAGGCAGGGGCAGGGGCACATAGGAGGCACGCTCCAGGCGCTCCTTCTTCCCAGCATCTGCAGGCGTTTTTCCATTATCTAGTGGAGGAGTGGCATACACCCCTATGCCAAGGCATCACCATCATCGCCACTCCCCCTGACGTCAGCTCTGCGCTTACCATGCCACCAGTTTCAGCTAGAGGCCAGTCAAGCGCCGAGTGCAAACCCCCCTCTGGGAGGGGAGAGCTGTCCTCCAGATTCTCAATCCCCTCCCGCCCCTGCTGATCCCCAGTGACCCGGGCTTGTTCCCAAACTTGGGTTGCCGGTGTGGCGTCCAGCGCCTCAACCCTCAGTGCCTCTGGGCCGGCATATTACATTTGTGTTTTGAATGGTATTTATTATTGTAGTGTTGCTATCACTGGCTTATTGTACTGGCACCCTGAGCCTCTGGGGAACGGCACCATAAACAAATAAAATTTACCACTACTGCTACTCAGTGGTGCCCTGCTTACCCCACAGTTATGACCTCCATCTGCACTTTTTGCTAAATCCACTTGGGTCTTGTTCTCAATACAGTTTTGCCTCCATCTGCACTTTATTGTACAATTTGTTTCTACTTTGTATTCACTTGTACTGTTTTGCTTATTGCATCCTGTTTTTTGTAACGTGTTGTTGTGCTGTCCTCTTCCCCCTCTCCCCAGGGCGCATCTGGAAACAAGCTATTTCAGCTCAATATGTCTTTCCTGGTAAATCATTTGAAATAAATACATACATGCATGCATACATACATTAAACAAACTGCAGAGTGGCAGCATGGGGGACGTTGGAATGCCAACATGAAGAAAATGGTATTATACAATGCGTGTGGTGGCAAAAGCACACAGATAAAAGCACTATCCCAGCTGATGATGAACCCAACTCATAGCAGTTACATCTTATGAATTGGGTTTGTCACACCAGCTGTCTCCACACATCGGTTCGTCAAAATCACAGACAAACTGTGGAATAACCCGGAGCTAATTTTACGGCCAGATCTGTTGTTTCTCACCCAAACTGTCAAAAGTACAACTAACAGTGAACCGTGCTGATACTGACTCACGATTTCAGTCACAACTGTAAAAAAAAAAAAAAAAAAAAAACAATCTTTCTAAGCGAACATGAATTACACATGCATTAAAAACAAACAAACCACAAATACCTTGCGGATGTGGGTGCTTTTGTGACACTCTCGTATAGACCAGACATGTTATGTGTGAGCGTGTCATACGGTTTTTATTTTCATTCGAGATCTGCAACCTCTTGATCCCTCATTTGTGGCTACTCCACTCATAAGGGCTCAAGAGGTCACAGACCTCTCATGAAAATAAATACTGTATGACTGTCTCACAGTTAACATACCGGTATCCCCTATTTCTGCAGTGAAGACTAGTATGCAAAACAGAGCAGAATACTATTGAGTTCTAGCCCCGGGATTTAATGTGCTTGATTTTCTTCAGTGTTGTGTGTACCATGTTAGTTTGTTGCTTATAGTAATGTCTTGGCCTCTTTCTTGGCTGCTAGTAGTTATTTGTAGCTATTTATTTTTTAAATTCATTGCTTTATTGAAATAGAAACCATATGTGCGTGATTCTGGACAGGAGCACAGATCTGAAACAAAGCAAAGTCCTTCGCAGCAGGATAAATGAGTGTTCTTGGGACATGGATATGTTGTTCATCCACACTGTCTGGCAGGTTCCTTGCCACTTTAAATCTTGCCAGAAGGTCTTCAAGCTGGCTCCTCCCACCCATCCGGGTGGTAAAACTCTCGGCTCCAACCCCATGACACCAGATCTTCCTTACTGCTTGGAAGCTTAGGGTCCCTCCTTAGCACTCTGCGTTTTTTGACTGGTTCCTGATTCTTCAGTTCGTCCGAATTTAGTTTTGAAGTTTTTTAAACTTCGGTCTTCTTTTCCCTCGCAGCTGCGATGGACAATTCATTTCCCGGCTCTCAGAGGCACCCTGGTGGGCGGAATATCTCCAGGACTGATCTGCACTCCACATACACATACTGCCTCGACTTAGACCACGACCCGCAGGTCTGTGAGTTGTGCCGTGCTTTTTCAACTAACGTCCTGGAGGATCGTGCTGCCCAGTTGGGGCTCAGGCACCCCAAGGATTTTTCCTGACAGTGAAACCCAATGAGGCTCATTGGGTGGTGTCCGTGGTGGCTGACTCGGCTGAGCAGCTTGAGCACTCTATTGCCCTTGAGGAGGAGGCAGCCCAGGCCACATCTCCCTCCTCCTCGGTCGCGGTGTTTATCCCGCTCTATCTGAGTTCCTCTCATTCGGCTTCATTCAAGGAACTTCGTCAGTCCCTTTCCACGAAGGGAGAGGGACCATCGGGACATGCCTCTCAGTCCAAGACAAGGGAGTCAAAGGGTAAGTCCCATCATCAGCATTTGTGGGAGCAGGAGAGCTCTCCTTCCCCGGACAGCCAACCGCTGACTTCGGTCAAGGTTGCAGCTCAGGCTGTTGGCCTCACGGTGTTCCCGTCAGGCCAGCCTGCCAAGACTCCCATCGACGTAGTCGAGTTATCTCTCAACCCGTCAGCCGGGTGGTCACCTGGAAGAGCTGTCAACCCTTCGCCGTCGGTTCCCCCGGTGGAGACCGAGGTTCTGCCCACACCTTCGGGGCGGCAGTCCTCGGTCAAAGCGTCCGAGCCAAGAGAAGAGTGGGTGTCCCCAACCCCTTCCCAGACCTGCCCTTGGTTTCACCGATAGGCTCGGTCTCGGTCTTCATCTCGGTCAAGTCATTCCCGCCGACTTCGGCGGCCTCGGTCTGGGCACCAAGTTAAGTGGCAACACCATTCCTCCTCGTCATCCTCCTCGGATGAGGAGAGGTTTCGATGCAGGTTGCGTCAATGTTACGAGGAGCTTATGTGGCAGCAGTTGCTGTTGTCCGGGAATCAATCGACTCTGATTCATTCCCCAGCTATCAAGTGGCTGCCGCCTGAACAGCCGAAGCAACTGCTCGCCGCACTTGAGATGCCCATTTCTGGGCCAGTTGTTCGTCCAAATCTAGCTGCCCCACTGATTGTGGTGGAACCTCGGTCGGGTCATAGCCTGCCCCGCAGGTTGTCAGTTACCCTCACTCCCAGCTGCCCTCAGCAGGTGAAGGGTGGCTCAGGCCTGAGGCAGCTCTTTGCAGACCCTTCGGAGTCCGATGATGACTCCTCCGTGTTCCCCAGGCAGGTGGGCCTGGAGTCCTCCTGGGGTCAGTCTCTGGACAATAGCCCATCGTCCTTCCTGGGTCTGCTTAGGCTCATCTCGGAGTTTACCAGGATGCAGCTCGAGCCCATGTCCAGACAGGCCTATTATCCCCTGACAGAGATTCTAGACCATGGGAATTCACCCACGGAGGCCTTCCCTGTGGCTGAGGCCATTGTCAGCCCAGCCTTGGAGCTTTGGCAGTGACCTGCTTCCTGTCCTGCGCCTTCAGCCAGGATGACCAGGAAGTATGCAGTCCCTATCAGTTCTTTGTCCGGTTTCTCGGAGTACCCTTCTGCTGAGAGGTTAGTTACTGATAACGTCTTCCAGCGTTCCGGGAACGCTCAGGATGTGGATAGGCCTCCCGACAAGGAGTCCAAAAGACTGGACTATGTCGGGTGCTAGGTTTACACTGCATCCTCCCTCGGCCTCCGGCAGGCCAGTTCAGCCGTGCTGATGGCAGACTTCTCCCACGCCCGCATGGGCTCCCTGGATGAGGTGATCCCTCATCTCCCTACCGACCTACGGACTACGGCCCATCAGATGCGGGACCAGGGAAGGGCGGTGGCTAAGCAGCAGCTTCAGACTGCTCTGGACATAGGTGATTCCAGTGCCAGGTCAGTAGCAGCCGCGGTGGCCATGCGCCGCAGGGCGTGTCTGAGGATATCCAACTTTTTGGCGGATACCCAGCACAAGTTGGTGGACATCCCCTTCTTGGGGACTGACCTCTTCAGACCTGGAGTGGAGGGACACCTCCATTGGATCGAAAAGTCCAATGCCACTCTGGACTCGGTCACCTCCGCCCATAAGGACAAGAGCCATCGGCAACATCAGTGTAAGCCCCTTCGTCCTTCAGCCCCTGCAGCACAACGGGCCCATCAGAACCAGCACGAGGGCCAGCAGGCTTATGCTTGGCATCCCAAACCCAAGCCAGCGGCTTCCTCTAATGGTAAGCAAGGAGGTAAAGGCAGAGGAGCTCCCTCAGTCGATCCCTCCTCCAAGTGATGGGTTGAGGGGCTTCGCCCCAACCTCGCCACCCTTCCCTGGTTCCCCCCATGGGGGACGGCTCTGCCACTTCCCTTCCACCTGGTTCACTATCACATGGACCATTGGGTGTGGGAGGTGGTAGGTAAGGGCCTGTCTCTGGTTTTCGAGCAGGCCCTTCCCTTTCGAGCCGTCGCCCCTCGGGGGACCACAGGGTCTGAAGCCTTGCTGTCGGCTCACTGAACTGATATTGCCCTGTGCCTCAGGATAGAGGTGATCAGGAAGGTGGTGGATCCTCCTCCTGACCCGGGGTTTGTGTCCAGGTATTTCCTGGTCCCCAGACGGATGGGGGGCTGGTGCCCCATTCTTGACCTGCATGACCCGAACAGGTTCCTAAGGTCTCAGAACTTCAGGATGGTCACTCTGGCTCAGATAATCCCATCCTTGGAACAAGGCATGTGGTTCTGTTCCCTGGACCTCCAGGATGTGTTCTTCACATTCCGATCCGTCTGTCTCATCAGAGATTCCTCCGCTTCAGAGCAAAGGGATCCCTTTACGAGTTCCGGCCCATGCTCTTCGGCCTCTCTCCAGCTCCCAGGGTCTTCACCAATGCATAGCAGTGGTGATAGCATTTCTGCAGTGCCGAAGGGTCCGGGTGTACCCCTACCTGGACAGCCAGCTGATTGCAGCCCCTCCAGAGCGGAGGTGGAACGGTCCAGAGTTCTGGCCCTCCAGGCTGCTCTCAGATTGGCCTCCTCTTTAACGAGGCCAAGTTGGAACTTATGCCAAAGCAGGTGATACTATTCATCGGGGCAGAGCTCGACTCTTTTGAGCCAGAGCTCGGCTCCCGGCGGACAGGGCCGAGGTTCTTCCTCTTTTGCCCAACCATTTCTGGTTGGGAAATCGCACCCTGCCCGGGACTTCCTGCGCCTCCTGGGCCTTATGGTGGCCTGCTCCAGAGTGGTCCATTGGGCCCACTAGTACTTGCGTCCCCTTCAATAGGAAATGGCCAGCCAGTGGTCACAACGCTGCGATCCATTGGACCAGCCCGTGACAGTGACCCAGGAGATGTAGAATGTTCTCCAGTGGTGGACCATTCCGGCACATCTGCAGGAGGGCATCCTGTTCGTCCGCCTCGAGTCGGCGGTCTCTCTATCGATCGATGCATCTCTGATGGGTTGGGGTGCCCATCGGGGGGAGCACAGAGCGCACAGCCTCTGGTCCCCTCAGGAGTCCCAATGCCATATCAACCTGCTGGAGCTCCGAGCGGTCCGCCTAGCTCTTACTGCCTTCGCTCCGTTTCTACGGGGTCAAGTGGTTCAGGTCCTGATGGACAATACCATGACCATGTGCTACCTAAACTGCCAGGACCGGACGCGCTCCTTGCCGTTATGTAAGGAGGCTCTCCACATATGGTCTTGTGCGCAGCCTGGAGGTGAATTTCCTAGCCATTTAGGTGGCAGGAGCCTCCAACACCCTGGCCAATGCCCTAGGCCGGATAGGGGCTGCGTCTCACGAGGGGTTCTTTCCTGCCAGAGGTAGCACAAGATCTGTTCTCCTACTGGGTCATGCCTCGGGCGGACCTTTTTCCCTCCAGGGAGAATGTGAGACAGAGACTGTTTCATGCCCGCCCCCCTCAGCAGGGCTCGCTGCAGGGGGATGCCTTTTCGAGGCCATGGACCCTGGACCTCTTCTGCACCTTCCCCCCATTCCTTTGATCCACAAGGTACTTCTCAAGGCAAGGAGGGACAAGGCACAGGTGATTCTGGTAGCCCCAGACTGGTTCCGCCAGCTCTGGTATCCAGCTATCCTCAGTCTCAGCTCCAGGCTCCCAATGCCCCGGACCTGATCTCTGTTATCAGGGGAAGGTATCCCATCCAGACCTTCAATCCTGCACCTGACGGTCTGGTTCCTGAGCGGCTAGATTCCAGGACTTGGGTCTTCCAGCGAGGTCCTCAACGTTGTTGAGGCATCCTGTCAGGAGTTGACCAGATAATGCTATGCCTTCAAATGGAAGAGTTCCTCCATTTGGTGTTAGGGAAAGGGCCTGGACCCTTCCTCCTGTTCCTCAGCAAGCATTCCAGACTACCTGTGGTCCTTTTCTCAGCAAGGGCTTTGGTCGACAACCCTTAAAGTGCACTTGGCAGCCATCTCTGCCCTCCAGGCGCAGGCTGGAAAGCAGTCGGTGGTGCAGGAGAAGGTGGTCTGGCACTTTTCTAAGGCCTTGATCACATTTCCCCTCTGGTGAGAGAATTTCCACCTCCGTGGGATCTACTGCTGGTATTGGCTATGCTTACGGGCAAGCCATCTGAACCAATGCACAGGTGTGATTTCTCCCACCTGTTGTGGAAGACCACCTTCTTGGTGGCTATCACATCAACCAGATGGTTGGGAGAACTCCAGGCACTTCCTTTGAGTCTCCCTATCTGGTCTTCCACAGGGACAAGGTTGTCCTGCACCCCACCCGAAGTTCCTTCTGAAGTTGGTGTTGGAGCTTCACCTTAACCGGTGTTGACTCTGCCAGTGTTCTACCCTAATCACACCTCGGAGGCTGAATATAGGCTCCATATTGGACCCTAGTTGAGCGCTCGCTTTCTTAGGGAGCGTACGGCTGAAGTTCGGGGAGAGGTTTGCCGGCTGTTTGTCATCTATGCTGAAGCCACACCTGGCAGACCTGCAGCCAAGTGGATGATGAGCGGATGGGTCACCTCCTGTATAGATCTCTGCTACAGGTTGGTGGGCATGGAGCCTCCCAGAGGGATAAGAGCTCATTTTACCCACCATACCACTGCATAGGTGACTGCTTCCAGACATGTAACTATCCAGGATATGTGCAGGGC
Source organism: Neoceratodus forsteri (assembly GCA_016271365.2). Classification (NCBI taxonomy): domain Eukaryota; kingdom Metazoa; phylum Chordata; order Ceratodontiformes; family Ceratodontidae; genus Neoceratodus; species Neoceratodus forsteri. Next base: position 1,385,031,184 of record CM057459.1, read on the forward strand.
TCCTACCTGGAAGTCGGCACATACCTTAAATACCCACTACCACATCGACCTTGGGTCAAGCCAGGATGCTGGTTTTGGGGCCTCTGTTCTCCAGTCTTTATTCCCTAAGTAGGGGGTGTGCGCCTTGACTCCCTCCTCCTGGAGAACTGCTAGGAGTCTGCCAGACAGTGTGGATGAACAACATATCCATGTCCCTAGAAATACAGCTTACTTACCTGTAACATGAGTTCTAGGAATGGTATATGTTGTTCATCCACACGACCCACCTGACCTCCCCGGCCTCGATGCACAACCTGGCTTCCAGCGGGCTAGATCTGGCATCATGGGGCGGAGCCGAGAGTTTTACCACCCGGGTGGGTGGGAGGAGCCAGCTTGAAGACCTTCCGGCAAGATTTAAAGCAGCAAGGAACCTGCCAGACAGTGTGGATGAACAACATATACCATTCCTAGAACTCCTGTTACAGGTGAGTAACCTGTATGTCCTGTCCAATGTTACAACACTCAGACTGAATCTGAAAAAGATCTTAGCTCAGTAGTCCAAATACGTGTGTGCAGCCATGAGTACAAATTCCCGATATCTAACAGAAAGAGGAATATAAACACTGAAATTGTAACCAGGCCAAATCAGCCCACGTGAATCAGTAACAGCTCAATAAAACAAACTCTGTCGAAGCCCCTGCACTCCCCAAGACTATCAGATGGCTCATTAAAATCAAAATAGAACACTGATAAGATATACAAACAAAGCTAAAAGGTACAGGTGGAAAAAAGCCTGAGCCCGGCTACAAATGGAATAAGGGGAGTGCTGTGAAATACCTTCCCTTCCTTTCACAGGGGACCTCCTAGTCAGCCCAGCTGGGAACGGAATAAGTGGAGTGCTGTCATATACCTTCCGTACCTTTCACAGAGAACCTCATAGTCAGTCCAGCTGGGATAGGAATAAGGGGAATACTGTGCTATACCTTCCTTTTCTGGGACTGGAATATGGGGAGTGCTGTGATATACTTTCCATTTCTTTCAAAGGAAAATTCATAGACACCCCAGCTGGAAAGGTGCTATGGGGAGCACTGTACTCAGTCTGCTTATGATCAAGTACAAAGAGAAAATGATGGCATGCAACACTGAATCCTTATGGTAGCCACTGATATCTCCCTTCTAGTCCCAGGCTGGACGTTGAGAAAGTCTGTACCAGTTATTGGGATGGGATTTGGGGGAGTGGAAGGGGTCAGCTAGGGGCCAGCCTGAGGAAGTGGTTTTCTGCTTGTTTCAGGGAACAAGAAATGTGCAATTCATAATCCTTTTATGCCAGTTACACTAAATTGCACAAGCCACAAAACAGATTTTGCACAATTTCAAGCGTATCAGTTTATAGGCAAAGTACTTCTGTCTCTAGTACCTGCCTTCTTGTCTTGACCACCCTGTGCCTGACCAACTGTCCTCAACAGTATCCATGAAGCCATCCCCACCATAATATCGAGCTGTGCAGTCCAGCTCTTCAACCCTGAGCACTGCAATCAGCTGAAAATGATTGGAAATGGCCTCTTCCTGGCACAATGCCACAAAACCAAAAATCATAGTTACAGTGTGTGGCAAGACCTCTAAGTGTGGTGGCTCTTTCTCACCCTGAGACCCTTGGGGGGTCCTTCATCTCTCCTTCTCCTTATTAAGGGGACAGATCTGGGTTTGGGCTGCAAGCAGCCTAGGGTTCTGGTTGATTATAAATAACACAGTGACTCCATTTGGGGACACGATAGAGAGGATACACTCAGATCTACATTCCCCAGGAGTTAATATGTCCACCCACCTCCTATATACAAGCATATCAAGCTTGCAGGGCCCTCTCCCACCCAAGTTCTAGTTCCCCCACTGCATCTGACTTTACCCCCAAAATACCATAAAGGGAGAGTTCTGTTCTTGGTGCCATCTGTACCGTGTTGTGTGAATGCTGGCTAACACAGAGTTAGGGACGGTTGGCAGGCAAACACTATTTGTTGCACTTAACATGAACAGTTGCAGAATAAAAGGGTTTCGTAACATCACACTTTTAAGCCAAAAGGAAGCCCCAGTGTCTAAACACTGCAGTCATCATGTTCCATCAGCCTTGAAGAACTTAGTCGCTGGAAGTTTCCACTGCACTGCAGAGATGGAAACCGATCAGCAGCAGGAATCTGTTGAGGTGGTAGACAGGATGCAAACTCATGTATCTGGATCCTCACTCTTCCCAGTCTCTGGATGTCTGTTGTCAGAGTGATTTCTATTTCCGTAGTCTGTGTTTCTTTTGTCAAGACTGGATCAGTGTCCAAGCACTCACTGACCTGGTGGCACAAGGCTTCACTCTAGGCCAGTTACTACCTTCACAAGAAGGCAGTAGATTTGGTCTGATGATGAAAACTATTATGGTTAACGGCAGACAATGCTCAGCTGGGGATGTACTCTGCTGGGTAACTTGCATAGGCAATGGCTTCAGATGAACAGGCCTGAAAGTTCTGGAAAGGTTCCCTCCAGGAAATAACAGATTGGATGCTTTCTCCAGACACCTCAGAGTCCTAATTGCATGAAAAACAGTAGCGATGGTCATAGAAAATAATTTAAGCTCAAGCTGTGTGATGTGTTTGATGGGCAGTGCTAGCAGAGTTGCAGCTAAAATCTCTCTTCATCAAAAGAAAACTCGTCCAGTTTCATGCCAACACTAGGACTAGCAGGCTAACTGCATGGGCTAAGCAGCAACTGCCAACAAGTCCCAAATAACGTGAGTAAGTTATTTTTATAGTCCTGTGAATTTGCAGCCTCACTTGTCCACATGTCTCCATGGTAATCTTGCCCTGAATCTAGGCAAGTCTGCAAGCATGGTGTTCTGCAAACTGGAGCTCTGGATTGGTACAGACTTGTGGGCTTGTCACAGGAATATTCTAGATAGGCTGCAAAACTGTCTCATGTGGTAACAGACAACTTGAAGAGTTCTGAAAGTGATACAGACCATTGCTTCACTATGAAAATTCTGGTGTCTAACCAATCCCCAAACAGCAGTCCAGACAGGAGAAATTGGCAGTGGAAAAGCATTAACTGCCAGTTTGGGTGAGGGGGTTCCCAATGCATGTGATGCGTGCTGTGCAATTTCTGTTTCTGTTTCTTTATTATCTAGTTATGCATTTGCACACCAAGGCATCATTGCAAACAAGCCTCAGCTCAACAAGTATATTCCTGAACGAATCAGTAAATTATCAATAGGTAACATATTACGCCGGCCTGGTGGTGTAGAGGGCTGAGGCTCTGCTGCCTTACTTTTTACCACGCCAATGACCCAGGGTTGGGAGCAACCTTTGGTGTCGGAGGGTCAGCTGGGGGGGGGATCAGGTGTCCATGGACTTCTCTCCTCCAGGAAGGGGGGAAGGGTTGACCACTGAGGTACTGGCTTCTGGCAGTGGTCATGGACTGGTGCTCACTTGAGGTCCAATGTCGGTCAGCATGGGCCGACGGCAGGCATGCAGTGCACAAAAGCATGCATGACAGGGTCCCTGGTCTCACTGTATGCCTGTACTGTGGAGAGGGGGGCAATCTCAAGAGAAAAACAATCCTGCAGTATGTTCATGAGGGCCAGCTTCAATGGCACCATGATGGATGCATTCAAGTCAGCTACCCCCCCCAAGTCCAGCCTCCAGCTCTCCACAGTGTGTGGTGTAAGTACCCTCTGTGAAGTGGCCTGGGGAGGGAAGGGTGAGGGGGTTAGAGCACTGACTGCGGCTGGGACAGGGGCCAAGGAGACCATGCTGGATAGGGGGGATCCATAGGTACACCCCAACCCCCAGCCAAGAGGTACTACAAATAAAATAAGCAAAGAAAAAGATAAAATAATACAAACCTATCCTGCAGCACTGCTTGCCTACTTTCCTATGAAGCACCTAGTAGCCTCTTCTCCTGTCACATTGAAGAATAAGGACAGCTAAAGATTAGTAGTCCATCCTGAGAGGGGACATAATTGAGACATATAAGTATCTCATGGGGGTGAACAAGGTGCGGGGGGGGGCACCTTTTTCAGAGGAGGAAGAGCACCAGAAAATGGGAGCATGCAATGAAGCTTGAGGGGGGAGTTGAAGAGGGATGGGAGGACATACGTCTTCCCAGAAAGGGTGGTGGACACCTGGAACAGCCTGCCAGAAGAGATGGTAGTGGTGAAGACAGTGGGGGGGCTTCAAGCATGCATTGGATGGGCACATAGTCATAGTAAGTAGAGGAAACAGAGGAGAGAGGAACACTTGAGACCAAATAGGGTCCAGAGTGTAGTAATACGCAGGGAAAAATTGGGCTGACTCGATGGGCCTAACGGTTCTTTTCTGTCAACATATTCTATGTTTCTGATGCTCTGACGTGTTGCTAAGTTTGCTTGGAGTCTTTCTTGTCTACCATCTCCCCCTTGAGCCTAATAGCCCCCTTGAAAGGTGTCCCCTTTTGTTTTTAAACCATATATAATCCCTGCATTGACCACATTGCTACACAGACTATTTCACCAGTTCACCACCTGCTCCGTGAAACAATGCTTCCTAATGTTCTTTCTGAATTTTCCTGCCTCTCAGCTTGAGATTGTGTCCCCTGGTGTATGAACAGTTCCTCAACATACAGTAAATAACAGCTTAGTAATAGTAATATAAAAAAGCTTAGTAATATTAATGACAAAATAAAACTAGAAACAATCACACATTTTTATGCAGTCAGAAGAGGAAAGACAGAGTGACAGCAAGCAACTGATCATCTCCCCATAACCTCGCTGAATGGCAGCAGTGTCACTCTCCCGGCCGCGGTCTCGCACCCCTTACTCCAGCTGTCCGCTGTCAAGCTAGTAGTTTGTGTCCTCTCCATCTCGACAGATCACATTGATTAGAGCCTTGCTTCCCAGCAATAGAACGTACAATTAAAAAATGCCACCATCTTTACTGTAAAGCTAGGCAAGAGAGAAAGCGACAACTGCCCCCCCCCCCAAGCAGCTATCAGTTACGTCTTACTACAACAACAACAAAAAAATTACACAATTCTTATGTGGCTTACTTTACACAAGTGAAGGTCATTTTTTCTATCTTGAACAGCGCTAGCACGACGCATGCTCCGTGCTACTGGACACATCTTTTGTAGCTTGCTTAGGTTCCACCCCCCACACCGCTACCGATCCCCATTCCACATCTACATCACTGCCAGCTGGTCAAATAAACAAAAATTATTCAGGGGAAAAAAAGGTGCATTATGAACCAGCGATCGTAAATGGAGATAGCTGATTGGTCGAGAGGTTTTTGAAGCCGTGATGATATTGAGCTACAACATCACAGCTTCAGAAAAGCTCCGGCCACCAGCCTCCTCACTGCCAAGGAACTCCTCCGACTGCAATGTTCCCCATCACTCTCACTTCGTTACACAAAACCCAAGGACAACACCTGCTGTGGTCTTCAGCGAGTAAGACCTCGAGACAGTCACCTTAACCAAAAAAGAAACAAAGCCACATCAAATCCTAATAGAAATTGCCTGAGTACATAAAAAAAAAATCTACCACTGATAACAGCGCACAGAAAACTACCCACTCTGTCCACACAAGTGGCACAGCACTACCATAATGATCAAAATTGGGTAACGACTGTCAATGACCACACGACCCCAAAACCGCCACACAGTGTTTTTTCCTCAGGACTATTGGAAGCTTTTTAGCACTTTACCCTTTCACTTGTTAACTTACTCTCCTCTTCAAAAAAAAAACAACTGCAGGTGACTTACTGTTTCTCCGGACTGATTGCCACTGGCAAACCGGAAGTAGCAGCCTGTGTTTTTCCCATTCCGATTGCATTTCAAAAGATTAGATTAAAAAAAAAAGATGAATTCTACACATGCTTCACCCAGTCCCAGACCAGGCAGCACAACAGAGTCAAGTCCCAGACCAGCAGAATCCAATCAAACACAGTACATTCGGGAGTAGTCCTAGCAGAATGACACACAGTTAACAGCTGCACCTCCTTACAAGAGCGCCATCTGCTGTCCTGACCCCTCAGGAACTATTTTCTTAAAATATACACCTCCAACACCCTGAAAACTGCACTTTCAAAGGTTTTAAAATATTTTTTTTTCATTTATTACCAATACAACTTTTTGGCCAGTTCATAATAGCAATAAGGCAATCCAGGGTGTGGTATATCATGGGATATCGTCACTTCTCGGATGGTTGGACACACTTGGCCTGCGGCCTCGTGCCCAACCACCCGAGGCGTGATCCTATTCCATGATATACCACACCCTGTCATGCCTTATTGCTTAATTATACAATGTGGTAAATCGAATGTGCCAAATGCTGCATCCTGATTGGTTGGCTGCCACCTTTCCCAGCATGGTAAATCCTTCAGTGTACCCACTGGAAAAAGTGCCAGCCAACCTTATCTCATGCCAGTCTGGTCGCTTTCACTTTAATTGAAACTGCTTCCATTTGTCCTGTCATCCCTTCGCTAAAACACTGCGGTAAATATTAAAAAAATGACATCCTCCTTCCAACCGTATGGACCTCAGTTAGTTGCAAAATATGTAAATAAAACAACATTTGCCATTGTATAATATCAATTTATCCCCCCAGGGTGTGGGTATACTGGAGGACTTAACACGACTGGTGTGGTTCGGACACTCGGCTGCCCCTCGTGACCGAATCACACCAGCCATGGTAAATCCTCCAGTATGCCCACACCCTGGAGGGATAAATTGCTTAACTAACACAGATTGTGATTGCTGGCACTGGTTGACATCTCCCGAGTCCAGCTCAGCTCCCAATGTCAGGCTGTTGCACAGAAGCCCAGCCATGGGCCGACTGCATGCACACAGCAGCTCCAGATGATGATCACGTTCCCCATACTCACTGGTGGGCTCCCTGACAGGAATTCAAACATGCTAACTTCGTTTCAAGTCACCCTACCCTGCCCGATCACGGTAAACAGACCACAAAGGTAGCCATGACAACCAGGGTAAATGGGTCACGGAGGTATACATTATAACCAGGTCCAAAGACACAGCTTCAGAGGCTCCAGATCCCCAACTCGGAAAAAAAATTGTAATGCAGGTGGTGGAACTACTGTATTGCAAATCTTATTTTATGCTAATTTATTATTGCAATTTTTTTTTTATTAAACTTACTTTCTTTTACAGCACCCATTTTTTAAGTGTACTGATACCCTCCAGGGTGGGTGGTATTAAGCCTCCCAGGAAATTTTCTCCCTTAGGTTCATGGGTGTACCAGGTTGTTTCCTTGTCTAGGTGTTCTTGTGGCAGTCTTCATGGGTGAAGGTAAAAACATTTGTATCTGCTGGGATCTTGCTGATGATTTACAGGACACAGTGGGTCATCCAATCTCTCATAGGTAAACCCTTTTGAGATTCTTTGTTGGGCTTCAGGTTTTTTTGTGGTTTTTGGTTTCAGGGTTGTGGCCCAACGTTATGTATTTATGCCCGTTTTCACTGGTTTTGATCAGGAATGACTATAGTGTGGGCTGCCTCAAGCCCTCTTGCCCACACCGTGCCATATGAATCGGAATGTCAAACCATGCTTTTCTGACTAATCCCAGTGCTGTGTTGGGCGAGAGGGCTGGTGGTGGTTGGAGTTTCTGCATGTCCTGGGCAGTAATGGGGGAATAGTGGGCAGCTGGGTCTTGCTGTTTTTTGCAGAGCTGTTATAAAATTGAGAACAGCACGTTGTTGGAGCGTTTAAATGCTGGCTCTGTTATTATTATTATGTTCCTGCACTTGTTTCTTCAGCTATGTTTGTACCTCCCAGGAAGCATCTGGAATCGAGCAGTAGCCTGCTCAGTATGCCTTCCTGGTGAAACGCTTAAATAAATAAATGTTCCGGCTGATATCTGGAGAGTTGAAGTTGCGTGTGAGACCAGCATAAAGTGAGCAGTAACCACTCAATGAATATTGCTCTTCTGACTCTGTTCACACTCCTGCATGGAAGTGCCTTAAGAGGTTATTTAGTGCATCAGGGGAGTCCATTTATTTTTAGTTACCGCCCACTGTTTGAACACTTGAACGGCCCACAGTGTCTGCCATTTTGTTGCGTGCTCCTGATGCTCCTCCTTGAGCTTGTTGACTTCAGCCGCGCGTAAGGTAACAAAACTGGCACTTCTTTCCATTTTATGGCAGCTGGTACTTCAAGAGACTGCTTGATTTTGTACTTGAGCATATTTTTGAAGTCTTCCTGGGTCAATAGGTTGAAGCTGACTTATGTCTCAGTCATTTAGGTTGCCGGTGGTGAGTGGGCTACCAAGTGGGCTCATTGGAACAAAAATGGTATTTGTGCCATGCTGGAAGGAGCGTGGGCACAGATAAACCAGGTGGTGATAAGTAGTACCAGGAGGTACTTGTTATTTGCCGGGCATTGTTAAGAAATAACAACATCAGTGCCAGGGTGTTTGAGCCAATCAGAGTTCAGCTTTTGACTTGCCAATTTTCTAAGGGTCCTGTCAGACCACCTTAGAGGTCTTACCTCCCCCTCCTGTAATTGCTCATAATTCCTCTCACCTGCTCTCCTATGATTTGTTTCCAATTTAGATAACAACTGTAATTAGGCACTTCTGTTCAAACTCTAGTCATTACGCACTATACTTGCATCTCTCAAATGTTTAGTAATTGTGAGTAGAATCGCCTGCTCTGTAATTGATTTCTGACATATGTTTGTTATTAACTCTATTGTTTTTAGACTGTGCTGTGCATGCATTGCTGACTGTTTCCCCTGTATTCAAATTCTCACATCTTGTATGGTACTATTTCACAATGTATTTTGCAATTGAGTGCTACTCTACTCTGCTCTGTAAATGGTTTACAAAAATGTTATTTATTTGTACTCTTGCCCTACCAAAGCCCCCACTTGTATAACTCCCCTTCCCCCAGATACATCTGAAAATGAGCTCCCAGCTCAGTATGCCTTTCATGGTAACATTTTTAAACTAAATAAATAAAAAGAATAATCAGTATTTTATATAGTGCTTTTTGTATACATTCTATCCCAGAGTATTTTTAACAAGCAATGCTAGAGAGGTAGGGAAGTGACTGAATGTCTAGTGGCAGCCATTTTGCACATCAGCACCCACAACCCACACACAGCCTTGGACAGTTGCATGAACCAGTTTTACAGGAAGGCGAATGCTGGCCAAGACACTAGGGAAGGTTCCCTGCTCTTGTGAAAAGTGCCATGGGTTCTTTTACTTCCATCTGGACAGCACCAGAGATGGGTAGAAGGGACCTTGGTTTAACATCTCATCTGAAGGATGGCACACCTAAGCGGTATAGCATCCCCCCAGCACTACACTCTGGCGCCAGCGTTTTGATATGAGCCCACCTCTTCTGGCCCAGAGGCGGATGTGCTACCAACTGAGCTACACTGACACCTCAGAGAACGTTCGATTTAGAACCACTCTCTTGAGTCCTGTCAGTCAAGTCTTAATCCATTTTGTTAGCCCCAACCCTAGTCCTAGGTCTCCTGCCTTCTTAACTCTAGCCATCCATGGAAACATAGACAATGTATTTTTTAAGACCACTGGTTGGGCAGTTTCCCTTTTCCAACTCCTTTGATGACTCCCTTCCACTTAATTTGCTTCATTCTCTGCTTGCTGTCTATTCTAAACTCCTCCTTGCTTTTTCTCAAGCCCTTATTGCACAGCAGTACTGGGCTTCGGTTATATACAGTCAAAGAGAAACTGCAGATGTTTCTCTGCTCCCTCTTCCCATAATGCTGATTAAAGTGTTTTTTTTCTGTCAGCCTTCCCCTACTCTGTACTGAACTCCCTTGAGACACCAAACTGACATATTTGTGTGTTTATGTCTACAGTCTTGTGGTCATAAGAGAGCATTCTCAAGTTCTTTAGGTGACAGAACTGTGAAACAAAGCTGAGCAAAGGACTTGAGAAAAAACTTTTACAACCACAAGAGACACAGGAACTGCACACATAAACATATTATGAACCATGTTGAAGATTTCTGTTTTAAAAAAATGTTTTACATTGCAGAAAATTCAAGAAACCCCTGTATGGGCAATGGATTATGCCAACTGAACTTAGAACTTTACAATTACATAATTACCCTCCTTTGTTGAAATCTAGATTTAGTAGTTGCCGTATTGGTCCTTGCAAGAATAGATCCAGAAGCAAATGATTTGATACCTTTTAATGGACCAACATAGATGTAACAACAAGAACAAAGTGCTCTAGCTTTCGGACCAACCAGTCCTTCTTCAGAAGTTCATGGCAGTTGTTTAGAAAATACAATACTTATAACAGCTAGATAATGCAGAGAAAAACAGAAAAAAATCCCCATTGGTTTAAAATACTCATTTAAAAAACCAGATGATGTCAGAGAAGTTAAACAGTACAATACTGCCCTCAGTCCGAATGAACCTTGGGTTCAGATGTGCTGGAGCAACACACATGCAAAAGAATCCTACTGCACATAAATTTAATTGACATAAGATAACACTGCAGAAGCAGATAACTCCAAATTAAGCCATGAGTGTCACAGTCAGTATAAGGATGGATTACTGAAAGGCAACCCCACCCAGCTAAAGACAAACTAAGATAGTTATAGGGCTCATGAAATTACAATGTATGCATTAAAGACAAGAATTACCAGTAAAGTTGTCTAAAAACATCAGTGCACACTGTGTGATGTGTAAAACCTAGCTGGACATGCCACCCAGCGTATTCTCAAGCTAAATAAAAGGCCCAAGAAATTACAAAAACTCAGGACTATATAAATGATAATTTACATATAAATTGCTAATAATTAGTGTTAAACAAAAAACTCTAGTCGAAGACCTCAAAGAATTCAGACCATGCAGCCTGATATGTGCTGAAGTGTCAATATATACTGAGAATGTAGCAACTTCATGTACCACAAGTGTAAGGAATCTGAAAAAGAGATAAAATATAATTTATCTCCTCCTGTTCATACAAACAATACAACCTAACCCACCCCACATCACAATAATGTGGTTGGGGGAGATACATAGCTTAAACAAGATGTTGTCTCTCTCTCCCCCCTCCTTTTTTCACACACACACACACACACACACTAATCTCTCCTAGTGAACCTATATTAACTTCAAGTCACTGTAACAGTTCCCCAAAGGAATACAACTTGTCATGAAATCCTGAGTAAATTACTACAATATTAGCCTAATGTAAAAGATATGTCAGGACCCCCAAGCAAATGAGATCACACATCCCAATATGTACAGAGTTACAAAATTATATATACAGTATAAGATAACACTCCTGTATGTACTACGCAGGCTGGGTAATCTGAATACGTTGCAATGGAATCAATCCCCACACAGGCAAAGATAAAAAGTAAGGAGAAATTCTTTATGTGTGTGAAATAAAAATAATGTACATTGCCAACTCCATATAGCTAAATAGAGACTTACCTCAAAGTGACAGAAGTCCCACATCTGTTATATCACATACCTCACAACACATACCCACACACATACATACGCATCCATCACACACATGCTGAAGTCCTATAATATGTCAGTTTGAAGAAGAAAAGGCCTGTGGATGTTAGTTTCTGTAGTGTCCCATAAAGCAAGATCAATGTTCATCCATCTGCTACCATATTGAGATGTGAAATAAGTTTAATCTCAAAGCTCGTCTCTGTTGTGTGTTTTGAATTTCCTTTATAAGACCATTACTGACATATCTGAGACTGGTGAGTCAGGCTGGAAATGATACACTGGTTTCAGTCTTCCTTGCTGTAATAGTATGTCTGTGTGAGTTCATCCTAGTCAGGAGCTGTTGGCGTGTCTCTCCTACATAACCTGTTTGTGGACATCTCTTGCACTGAATAGAAATAAACAACATGTCGTGACATGCATATAACTCCATGCACCTGGAAGTTGTCTGTTTTGTGATGTAACCACACAGTCTGAGGTGAAATGAGCCCACAAGTCTTGCAGGGCGTCGATTGCGAGGTTGTGTGCCATTGTGTGACATAGGTATTCTGTTCGGTGAAAGTTTAGCTCCTAATAATTAGGCTGGATAAATTTGGCGGTTGTTTAAAAGATAGTAGTGGGGTTCCTTAAAAACACAATTAAGAGTGTCATCAACACAATTAAGGGTGTCATCCCACTACTCCCACTACTATCTTTTTAAACAACCGCCAAATTTATCCAGCCTAATTATTAGGAGCAACTTTCACTGGAACAGAATACCATGTCACACAATGGCACACACTCTGCAATCGACGCCCCTGCAAGACTTATGGGCTCATTTCACCTCAGACTGTGTGGTTACATCACAAAACAGACAATTCCAGGTGCATGGAGTTATACATGCATGTCACTACATGTTGTTTATTTCATTCAGTGCAAGAGATGTCCACAAACAGGTTATGTAGGAGAGACACGCCAACAGCTCCGCACTAGGATGAACTCACGCAGACATACTATTACAGCAAGGAAGACTGAAAACCAGTGGGGCATCACTTCTCCCAGCCTGACCACTCAGTCTCAGATATGTCAGTAATGGTCTTAAAAGGAAATCTCAAAAACACACAACAGAGACGAGCTTTTGAGATTAAACTTATTTCACATCTCAATATGGTAGCAGATGGGATGAACATTGATCTTGGCTTTATGGGACACTACAGAAACTAACATCCACAGGCCTTTTCTTCTTCAAACTGACATATTATAGGACTTCAGCATGTGTGAGATGTGGATGCGTGTATGTATGTATGTGTGGGTATGTGTTGTGAGATATGTGATATAACAGATGTGGACTTGCTGTCACTTTGAGGTAAGTCTCTTTTAGCTATATGGAGTTATAATGTGTTACTATTTTTATTTCACACACATAAAGAATTTCTCCTTACTTTTTATCTTTGCCTGTGGGGGGGATTGATTCCATTGCACCATATTCAGATTACCCAGCCTGCTAGTGTACATACAGGAGTGTTATCTTATACTGTTATATATAATTTTTGTAACTCTGTACATATTGGGATGTGTGATCTCATTTGCTTGGGGGTCCTGCACATATCTTTTTACATTAGGCTAATATTGTAGTAATTTACTCAGGATTTCATGACAAGTTGTATTCCTTTGGGGAACTATTACAGTGACTGAAGTTAATATAGGTTCACTAGGAGAGAGAGTGTGTGTGTGTGTGTGTGTGTGTGTGTGTGTGTGTGTGTGTGAAAAAAGGAGGGGAGAGAGAGAGAGAGAGAGAGAGACAACATCTCGTTTGTTATAATTCTCACCCACATTATTGTGATGTGGGGTGGGTTAGGTTGTATTGTTTGTATGAACAGGAGGAGATAAATTACATTTTTATCTCTTTTTCAGATTCCCTTTACACTTGTGGTACATGAAGTTGCTACATTCTCAGTATATATTGACATCAGCACATATCAGGCTGCATGGTCTGAATTCCTTGAGGTTCCTCGACTAGAGTTTTTTGTTTAACACTAATATTATCAATTTATATTTAAATTATCATTTATATAGTCCTGAGGTTTTTATAATTTCTTGGGCCTTTTATTTAGCTTGAGAATACGGCTGGGTAGCATGTCCAGCTAGGTTTTACACATCACACAGTGTGCACTGATGTTTTTTAGACAACTTTACTAGTAATTTTGTCTTTAATGCATACATTGTAATTTCATGAGCCCTATAACTATCTTAGTTTGTCTTTTGCTGGGTGGGGTTGCCTTCAGTAATCACATCCTTATACTGACTGTGACACTCCATGGCTTGATTTGGGAGTTATCTGCTTCTGCAGTGTTATCTTATGTCAATTAAATTTATGTGCAGTAGGATTCTTTGTATGTGTGTTGCTCTAGCACATCTGAACCCAAGGTTCATTCGGACTTAGGGCAGTATTGTACTGTTTAACTTCTCTGACATCATCTTCTGGTTTTTTTAAATGAGTATTTTAAACCAATGGGGATTTTTTTCTGTTTTTCTCTGCATTATCTAGCTGTTATAAGTATTGTATTTTCTAAACAACTGCCATGAGCTTCTGAAGAAGGACTGGTTGGTCCGAAAGCTAGAGCACTTTGTTCTTGTTGTTACATCTATGTTGGTCCATTAAAAGGTATCAAATCATTTGCTTCTGGATCCTCCTTTGTTGAGAAAGAGCAGATTCTGAACACTGAGTTAGATCAGTGACATCATTGGCACGAGAGCAAAGCTCGAGTACCTTTCTGATGTCAGCGATCTAACAAGGTGCTGAGAATTTCAGAGTTCTCAATGAAGTGGGGTTTGTTATTGTTCATAATGCAACTTAAGGCTGTTTTTCAATGCTGCATCTTACATTAGCATGTCCGTAGCTCTTCCCATACTGAACGGCATCATAAAATCCAAAGTGGTGGTAATAAATAAAAGTAACAAAATGCATGGACACGTAAAAAAGTCAAAAACAATTTTTTTTTTGTTTTCCTCTTTTTTTTTCTTTGTACAGAGTTCCAATTTATTTGTTCTCAAACATCTGAACAATTGTGCTCAGTGTCAGAACAGTATTTCTGATGTTTATGCCAGTGTCAGAATTTAAGTGAGTGCTTGAGGTTTAAACTGCCGATTATGAATCAGCACCCAGTGCTGTGCACAGGTCTGGGACAGCTCACCTTATGCTTATGTGATGCTGGATAGGGGGAGCACTTTTCTCATTGGCAGGAAAATCCAGCCTTGTTCTTCACACTCAGTAATGTTAAGAGCAATGGATTCTACATTCCGAGACAGGAAGAACAAGCTTAGAAAACAACTGGAAAAACAGGCTTACAGTGTATTATGGAACTATTTGCATGAGACATACTCTTGTCGTATAAAAGTTTTTTCTCAAGTCCTTTGAGTGGCAGAACTGCTTAGCTTTGCTTTGCTGTTCTGCCACCCAGAGGACTCAAGAATGCAGTCTTATGACCACAAGAGGCACCGTAACCATATATACATAAACATATAACAGAAGAAGCCAGAAGGAAGGAAACATTCAATTCAGTGCTTTAGAGTAACTGGTAATTGCTATTTTTCTTTTAAACTTAGATTGTGGGCTTTTAGTGACACTATACTTTCTTTGATGTCTTTACTTATAATTGTTTTTGGGCTGTTGAAAATATAAAACAGTGGTGGTGTAATTCTGTGCTGTCATTAATTGCTGCAAATTTTCACCCCCCCCCCTCCCCTTCTGCCAGCTCTTAATTATATGCCCTGTTAAATCTGATTGACAGGCGCTAAACACAGGGTATAGTAAGGGGTGTGAAGTAGGAGGGACATAAGGGGGAAGAAGCCCACCCCAGCACAACAAGTGTTTTGACTCATTTATTTATTTATTGGTTTCTTTTCTTTAAAAAAAAAATCTGAGGATCAGTGGCAGGATTTTAGGACAGTAAATTAATAAAAGGGAACTAGGAGAGCTTCAGTAGCAGACAAGTAGTGGAATTGCAGTATAATGTGGGGTGGTGCAATGCAGTGGCTGTGGGGCAGCCATATTCAGGCAGACCTTCTGGACACTGAGGTGCTGCCCTATCTGCATGCATCTCTGTGGACTGCGGGATGAGGTAGCCAGACTCAGAGCGGAAGTAAACTGGGTCAGGAGTACCATCACCCCTATCCAGGGACCACCTAGTCCAATGCAACTGCCTCAAAGGATGCCGAGAATGAGGAGCACTTGGATGAAAGTGGGCTCAGGGAGGGTTAGAGCAGTCAGGCAGAGGCACATCCCAGATCCTATTCCACTCAAGAACTCATATGCCACACTGGCAAATGAGGACAACCAAATAGAGGTACCCAGAGAAGTGGAAGGAAAGGATGTGGAGGTTAGCCAAGGAGGTGGCCTCAGCGGGGAAAGTACTGGACCCCAGAGGAGGAGGAGGAAGCGAATCCTGGTGGGGGACTCCATCATAAGAGGGATTCAGCTAGGAACACAGAGGGAGAGGACAGGAGGTGAGGTGCCTACCAGGTGCCACAGCATGGAGGATGGAAGGAAGATCCTGGGGATCACTGGGAAGACAAGACGGAGGGTGAGCTGGATGTCATTATCCACCTAGGTACTAATGACCTGGCAAATGGGGAGCCAAAGGAAGTTCAGGAAGAGTTTAGGAAACTGGGAGGGTCTCAAGCAAGTAGCTACTTCTGTCACTTTCTCAGAAGTACTACCTGTGAGAGGCAAGGAGAGAGTGGAGTGCATGCACCAGGAACTTTAACTCATGGTTGAAGAACTGGTGCTGTGAGGAAGGGGTTTGGATTCACTGGTGACTGGGGACCCACCTGGAGGGATGGAGGTTTGTTCAAGCCTGACTGCCTGCATCCATCCTGGAGGGGAATCCAAGCACTCAATGATAAGTTTAAATGCTACATTGACAAGCTACTTCTAAACTAGCAAAGGGGGTGGCAGGCCAGCAAGGAGGGTACCTACTTGCTCACCCCCCACAGCTAGTAATGGAACCAGTGAACCAGAGGAGTGGCTATCTCTGCAAAGCAGTGTGCAAAAGTTGGAGATTAGTGCCCAAGAGGTGGATAAGCAGAAAAGGGGCAAAATTCAGCAGAAGGGCAGACAGCAAGGAGAACCAGGGATAAATGACAACCAAGGAAGGGGCTGGAGTAGAACAGTGAAACAGTCTATGGAGATCAAATCATGGAAAGCCATGTGTGCAAATGCCAGGAGCCTGAGCAACACGATGGAAGATCTGGAGGCTGTCATGGTACAGTCAGACCTGGACATTGTGGCCATCACTGAAACCTGGTGTAATGATAACCACGACTGGGAGATGGCCATACCTGGCTACAACATATTTTGAAGAGACAGAGCAGGCAGGAAGGAGGAGGAGTGGCACTGTAATGAAAATGACATAAGGCCACAGAGATCCAGGAAGAACAAAATGGAGGAGATACTGTGGGTTAAGCTGGAAAGGAAAATGGGGACTGCTACTCTGACAGGTGTGGTCTAGATCCACCAGCCTAGGAGGAAGAAACACATAGGGAGCTGATGCTAGCCATCCAAAGGATAGCAGACAAGGGTGAGGTAGTACTGGTTGGAGACTTCAATATTCCAGACGTGGACTGGAGCATTCCAGCAGCAGCATCAACTACAAGCAGATTTATTCTGGACTCCATTCAGGGTGCCTTCCTCAAGCAACTGGTCATGGAACCAACTCGGCAGAAGGCAATACTGGACCTTGTGCTCACAAACAGGGACAGTGTGATGGGGGTAACAGTGGGGGAGCACCTGGGGAACAGTGACCACCAGTCATTGTGGTTTGAAATTACAGAAAGAGCAGAACCAAACCACACAAAAACATGTATCCTGGATTTTGGGGGGGGCAGACTTTGGGAAAATGGGGAGAGACTTGAAAGAGGCATTAAGGGGAATGGGACAGGAATCAGGGGTTGAGGAACAGTGGGCAGTATTTAAAATGGGATTACAAGAACAACAGAATTATGCATTAAGCAGGTTAGCAAAAGGAAAAGGAAGAGGAGACCATTATGGTTTTCCAAAGAGGTAGCAAAGAAAGTGAAAGCCAAAAGATTGCATTCACGCCAATACAAAAGACACAGGCAGAAGGGGATAGGGAGAGTACAGGAGAAACAAAGGGAGGCAGGGAGGTCAGGTGAGGGAAGCCAAAGCTCAGACACAAGAACACATTGCAAAATCAGTGGGTAGAGGGACAAAACCTTTTACAGGTACATAAGGAAAAGAAAGACAAAGGGAGGGATAGTGAGACTGAAGAGGGAGGATGGGGGCATGGAGGATGACAACAGTAAAGCTGACATATTGAACAGATATTTCTGCTCAGTCTTTACTGAGGAAGGAGGGTAATGGGTCTGAAGGATTACAAGGGTGAGAAGGGTGCAGAAATGGACACAAGTCCCTTTACATGAAAGGGTCCTGAAGGAACTGGAAGTAATAAGAGTTGATAAAGCAATGGGGCCAGATGGGGTGCACCCCAGGGTCCTTAAGAACTAAGAGAGGTGGTGGGAACCGCTGGCTATCCTGTTTAGCTCGATCACTGGAAACAGGAGGTATCCAAAGACCGGAGGACAGCAGATGTAGTCCCCTTATACAAAAGTGGGAACAAAGAGGAAGCAGGGAACTACAGACCAGTCAGCCTCACCTTGGTAGTGGGGAAGATCATGGAGCACTACTGAAGGAGAGATTGGTGGAACATCTGGTTGTCAATGGACTACAGGACCCAAGGCAGCATGGTTTCACCAGGGGAGGTCATGTCAGACCAACCTGGGAATTTTTACTGGGTGACTAGGGAGGTGGATCAGGGAGGGCAGTGGACATGGCCCATCTGGACTTCAGCAAGGCGTTTGACACTGTGCCACATAGAAGACTAATCACAAACTGGGGAATATGGGTGTGGGCAGGACAGTAGTGTGGTGGGTAGGTAATTGGCTGGGTGGCAGGACACAGAGGGTGGTGGTAAAATGGCTGTCACTCCATAGAGGAAGAGTGACCAGTGGGGCACCACAGGGATCAGTGCTGGGACCCGGTCCTATTCAACATCTTCATCAGTGACATTAGCGGGACCTAGAAGGCAGAATTTCACTGTTCGCTGATGACCTACAAAGCTCTGTAACAGAGTAAACACACCAGAGGTGTAGACAGAATGATAAGTGACCTGCAGAACTTGAAGAATGGTCAGGGTTTGGCAGTTGAAATTCAATGCAAAAGTGCAAGATAATGCATATGGGGCACAAAAACCGTGGCACAATATATCAGTTGAGGGTGAGGATATAGCATGCACCAAGCAGGAAAGGATCTTGGGGTTGTCATCTCTGATGACCTAAAGGTAAGGAAACAGTGTGACAAGGCAGCAGGTAAAGCAAATAGGATGCTGGGATGTATAGGCAAGGGCATCACCAGCAGGAAAAGGAGGTCATAATTCCGCTATACAAGACACCAGTGAGGCCCCACCTGGAGTACAGTGTACAGTTCTGGAGACCATACCTACGTAAGGACATAGACAGGGTAGAGAAGGTTCAGAGGAGGGCAACAAAGATGGTGCATGGATTGCATCACAAGTCCTATGAAGACAGGTTGAAGGAACTGAACATGTACTCCCTGGAGGAGAGGAGGGAGAGAGGGGATATGATAGAGACATACAAGTATCTTACAGGGAGGAACAGGGTGCAGGAAAACACTGTTTTTAAGCGAAAAAGATGTTCCAGGACTAGAGGGCATGGGATGAAGTTGGAGGGAGGACGATTCAGAGGAAACATGAGAAAGAATTTCTTCACAGAACGGCTGGTGGACAAGTGGAATACCCTGCCAGAGGAAGTGGTGGGGGCTGAAACAATCACGGGATTTAAGAATGCATGGGATAGACATAAATGAATTCTGGAGGTCAGGGGTAAGGGGCAACAGACTTATAGGAAAACAAACTGAACTTACAAGCTCAAATGGGCAGACTGGGTGGGCCATAGGCCCTTATCTGCCGACACTGTCTATGTATCTATGTATCTATATACAGCATAAGACACACAGGAATTATACATATAAATATATTGTAAATCATGTTGAAGATTTCTGCTTTTAAAAAATGCAACTTGAATTTAAAATAAAACTGTTTGTTGAAAATTTGAAACCCCTGCGTGATGAAAAGGACTATGCTAACTGAACTGAAAATTGTAGAATTTTAGATCTGTTTGCATGAGACAACCTCTTGTGGACAAAATGAGTACTTGGAATGTCTAGAACTAAACAATCCAGATTGGCAATGAATGATGTTATAATTTATTATTACTTCTAAACCCTGTTCACTGCTGACTTGCTATATGCTGATTTAAATACTCAATACCCAGTGTGTGATGACCCTCAGTGATGCACTAATGGTACTTAGCCCCTCCCCAATCAGTTATCTAGTTAAAGGAGTACTACAGTCAGAATTTGCAAAACATATCTTATGTAGAATGTTTTGATTTGTGTGTGTGTGAAGTCCTAGTGTTTCCTTCCCTTTGTCTGCTATTAGGAGTTTTCTAAACTAGCCTACCAGTTTTATGGTAGTTTTATGGCCCTAGGGATCTCCATATTACCATGGTTTATTGCTCTTCTTTATCCTACAATGCCTCTTGTCCCATGTGACAGTGATGTATTCAGGACCATGGATTCGGCATGCACTGGTTTATGGTCAATTTTACAACAGCAGAGTTGTGAGATTAGGTAATTTTCTTATCGGAGACAGTATAGTGTAGTGCTTAAGAGCACTGAGCTGCAAACCTGGAGACCTGGGTTTGAATCCTATCACCCCCACTTGTATACTGTGTAACTGAGCAAGTCAGTTAACTTTGTTGTGCTCCCAGGTCACACCTGGAAACAAGCTGCTGCTTGGTGTGCCTTTCCTGGTTAAAGTATTTCCCCTTTTCCAATCCAGTAAGTACTAATGGCTACATTTATAGTTTAGCAAATACTTGAGAGCTAACCAAGTGGGTTGTTCTGTAAGAAATCAGCTAGTATCTTCACTAATTATAGCATTGATGATCTGGAGTGATTTGTGTGCTTTCTGTGGCTGTGTGTGGTTTGATGAAATGAAAAGTTTTAAAAGCAAAACATTTGCTCCTGCTGGCTAGACCTGACACACACACACACACACATAAAACAAAAATATTGAATTAGATTTTTTTAGTGGAGGCCAGAACATCAGGCTCCTATCTCTAGTACTTACTGAATTGGTGGTCCTGGACACATCACTGTCATATGGGTCAGGAGGCATTGTAGGAAAAAGATAAGCAATAAAACTTGCTAAGATGGAGATCCCCAGGGGCCATAAAACTACCGTAAAACTAGCAGGCTAGTTTAGCAAAACCCTAATAGCAGACAAAGGAAGGACACCTAGGACTACACACACAAATCAAATCACCCGCACAACATATGTTTCTGCAAAATTTGACAGTAGTACTCCTTTAACAGCTAGCAACCAGCCACACTTGTTCAGAGCAGCAGTTTGTTTCAGCTTCTTACTAAGAGCCTATAAAGTGTTGCTGGCATACTAGTGATTCTGACATTGCTGGGGTGTTGCATATCGCAGAATCCTCTGATCCAGGCTGCCCCTGTCCATATGCGAAGCATCCTATGAGGGAGGGGGCATCAGGGGAGTGGCGCTGGGCCAGACATCAGGCTTCAACTAGGAAACCTACATCAGTCACAGAATAGTTCCTGTGCCCTGAGTAAGCAGGGTATTGTGGAATATGCAAGGCAGTAAGGATGAGGTCATGCTACAGTGGAAACCTGGAGGGTGCAGTTTGAAGGGTGGCTAACCCCAAGGCTTGTCACAATGTTTCTAGATAAACTCCATTCACAAGAGACAAACCAAGCTCCCATGAAATGAATGCTCCAAAGGATTTAATTAGCAACATCTTGACATTTCATTACATACAGAGTGTAGAGCAAGGTGCCAGTCACCAAGCGGAAGCCCAGTGTCCCAGCGCTTCGCCTATGAAGGCTTCATCAGGAGGTGAAGTGCTGGGGCACTGGGCTTCCACTTGGTAACTGGCACCTTGCTCTGGACTCTGTATGTAATGAAATGTCAAGATGTTGATAATTAAATCCTTTAGAGCATTCAGTTAGAGAGCTTGGTTTGTGTCTTGTGAATGCAGTTTATCTATTTATTGAAAATGTCAGAGAATATCAATAACAGAAAAAATTCTGTCCACCACAAGTCAGGAGAGAGACCTGGGGGTTATCACACCTGACGACCTGATGGAGACCAAATAGTGTGAAAAGGTGGTGGTGAAAGCAAACAGAATGCTGGGGTTTAGAGGGAAGGACATAACAAGCAGGAGAAAGAGGTGGTGATGCCACTGTACAAATCACTGGTGATGCCTCCTGGAGTACTGTGTCCAGTTCTGGAGACTACATATCCAGAAGGACATTGACAAAATAGAGGCAGTCCAGAAAAGGACAACAAAGATGGTACATGGACTGCAGCAGAAGCCCTATGAGGAAAGACTTATGGACCTTAATATCTATTCACTGGAGGAAAGAAGGGCGAGGAGAGATATGATTGAGACTTTTAAGTACCTTAGGGGAATAAACAGGGTACAGGTGGAAAGCATATTTCAGAGAAAACTCTGCACAAGAACAAGGGGGCATGATATGAGGATGAAGGGTGGAAGGCTCGGGGTAATGTTAGGAAGTACTTTTTCACTGAAAGGGGGTGGAGCCGTGGAACAGCTTTCCAGCAGAAGTGGTGAGTGTGAAAACAATATGGGGTTCAAGAGTGCATGGAATAGACATAAGGGTACCCTGGAGATGTGCAGAGCAGGAGAGCTGCAGATCAAATAGGATCTGGGGCTGCAGCAGTGAGTAGGGAAATGGGCAGACTAGGTGGACCATATGGCCCTCATCTGCCAACAGATTCTGTGTGTCTGTGTTTATATTACATAGCAATGTAACATTAAGGATAATGTATGGTCTTTGGTTAATAACCATGCTGTAAACACTTCAAGAGGTTGCCATGACATCATTATAAACCTCAAGAAGCGTGTTGTAGCTCCAGAGGGTTTCAGATAGCATGACAACCTCGAGAAATGTTTTCAGCCATGATTATTAACCAAAGATAAACAATATATTTTATAGTGCATGGGCTTCCAAGGTTGTGTAATTCGAATTTAATTGCTTTTCTTTCCTTTTCTTTTTTTCTTTTTGTCCTCTGCCCGACAGTACTCTTGGTCTGGTCATGGACCCCTGCCGCCTCATCCCCATGAGCCACACTCCCGATACCCCTGGCTCCCCCCCCAGGGTAGGGTTGCAACACCTGGCCCATAGTGCTGCAAACTCCGGGATAGGTCGGGAGTCAGCCTGGGAGCAATGAAGGCGGTGAGGCAGACTTCATCAAGGTGGCGGTAGTTTTTCCCCACTGTAAGGGGGCGGGAACGTGCAATGATGACCTGTGTCCATCCCACCCCTTGAATGTACTGGCGCCAGCTGCTTGTGGTACCCCCGGCCTCCGCCAGGGGACCATCATGTGCAGGGCACTCTCCCCACCCTCCCCCCGGAGAAGGACAGCAGTCTACAGGATGCCTCATCCTTCTCCCCCAGCCGGCCAACTGACACCCTGGGTGAATTGAATTACTTTTTTGAGTATTTCTTACCTTAAGCAGTCATAAATCATGCAAGAAGGTTCATCAACAGATCAATAGATAAAATGGCAACATTTTTAAACAACACAATGTGCAGTAATCTGGTTGGTTGGTGCTGAACACAAGGGGACTGGATGAACTGCATTATGGTAACGTCACCATGTAGCCACCACAGATACTAGTCGGCCCCATTGCGTGCAGCAGATCGCTGCCTGAGTGGACTGTTCCTTGGCAAAGGTAACTGGGCGATAAAAAGGAAATGGAATTTCTGTTTCAAATGCTTCCAGCTACTAGCCATCGACATTCTCAAAACAGAACATTGAATGTTGTGAGCATTCCATTTGTTATACCATTGATATGATGTACTCAAGAAGGGTTACAAGAGAGTGACGTCATATCAATGGCATAATAAGGTTGAAATCTGCTTGATTTCAGTTAGTAATAAGGGCTCCCCATTCATTATAAATACAATAAGTCAAATAAGTACAAATATAGTTGAACAAGTACAAATAAACAAGCTAGATCAATTGCATTTCATTTCACAATAAGGCAGGCAGACAGAATCCATGTAGAACAAGCACAGCTATGGTACATGCCCTCAGAGCCAGAGTTCGAGTCTGACAGTTCAAAGAGTATACCAAAAGGGACTTCAGTTTATCCAAAAACATTGTAGGATATGTCACTACTGTCTGCCTGGACTACTGTATCCCCTTGTAAACAAACTGAATTTATTTTTGGAATCAATTGTTTTATTCAGTTTTGAAAGATTTAATACAGAAGAAAATTCAAATACACAATTAGGCTGTCAAACCATGTAACTTGCTGCAGCTTCTTATTATAGAAACAGCAGCTAGTCTTCAAATACAACAATTTATTTAATTAATGTATTTTCTGTGTAAACTGGCAACCAGTAGAGGCATGTACTCTGCAGGCAGCTGTATAATGCATTGTTCAGAGAACGTCATACCTAGAATCATTAAAATGTTCATGTGAAGTGTTATCACTTGCAGCATAACACTATAAAATATGCCTTTCTGCTTCTAGCCTTCCATACAATATCAGAGGGCTGGGGAACAGCTTGGGAGCCCAAGTCCCACAACATACTGGGGCAGGTGGTTCAGTGGTTGGCACAAGACTTATGATAGGAGTGCCCCTTACATAGTTTTCACTTTTCTTACTAGACTATGCAACATGCCCATAGAGTCAAGCATGGCCACAGAGTGTGGTCGCATCCTTCCATGAACCCTAACTGGACCAACTCGTAGATCTGTGGATCAAGTTAGGGGCCACCTTCTGTGGATGGCACTTCATTGTCTGTGGATGCACAGAAATCTCTACAACTGCAAAGAAAGGCCTTAGCAGCCTTCCTGATGGCACTGAGGGTTGAGACGCTTGAACGCCATACTATGCGCATGCCGCCAACCCAAGTTCAGGGATGAGCTCCGTCACGGGGGTTGGAGGGGGGTCTGGGAGATGATTGAAGTGGCTGCTGGGCTGCTGTCATCTGCCTGATTGAGGAGGTATAGTTACTTGCTCTTGACTGACACCCAGTAGAGTTGAAATGTCAGAGCAGAGTTGGGGACTCGTAACATCGAGGTGTGGAAGGATCACTCAGTTTCTGGGAGTGCGCATGCCTCCACATACACACACACACACACACACACACATTCTTGCTGTTCACCATTGTTTAAGGGGAAAACCACAGAAAATCCCATGTCTCTCCATGGCTGTAGATGGACGCCCCCTCCTCCCACTCTCGGACCCTGCTCCTTGCAGATTCCCACCCATAAGACAGTGGGGGGAGAGGCTGATGGGGGGTTGGGTGCAGAGGAGAGGCCTGAACACAGGAGCAAGTGGCCACGGAGGAGCAAAAAACTATATATGAAAAAGAGAGGCCTCAGCATGACCCAGCTGTCCCTTTGCACCTATGTACAGATGTGTAGGGCTTTGTGGCTCGTGCCCTTAATCTTTATGCATCATACACAACAAAACTTCCTTAATATTCGCTGTAATAGCTTGCTTTCCCCTTCAGTCCAAATAGGCACTTCTTGCTGCCAAACACTGCTTACTGCCACTCATAATATGCAGGCTTTAATATAATATTTTTAATTAAAGGTGTACTATAGTCAAAATCTGCAAAAGCATATATTGTGCAGAGTATTTTGATTTGTGTGTTTAGTCCTGGTGTGTCCTTCCTTTGTTTTTCTCAGTTTGCCTACTAGTTTACTACTAGACCAGAGAGGCCATATTGGAGCTTGGGTCAAGGGCTCATCTCCCAAACGGTGACGCAGTACTCCATCATTGTCCTGCTCAGTGTTCAGCTCATTCAGAACACACTTTTGTTCCACTAAGTGTTGCAGAATACCAGTATAAAATGTGCTGTTCCAGTGTGTGCATACATCATGCTGGGCCTGAGTAAATTGTAGCTCTTTGGCTGCCTTGGCAGAATGGTGGAAATGGCTATAGCTGTCTCTTGAAGTATCAACAGTATGAGAAGCTCCTACACTGCTCTGAAGAGCACTAGTTACCACAAGGTTATCATAGAAACATAGACTTTGACGGCAGATAAAGACCACTTGGCCCACCCAGTCTGTCCATTTCCCTCCCTATTGGATAAGCTACAGATTCTAGTTAACCAACAGCCTACTTCCTGCAACCCCCCACTATAATTGCTTTATGTCTGTCCCATGCATGTTTGAATTCCCCCATTGTTTTAGACCCCACAACCTCTCCAGGAAGGCGGTTCCATGCATCCACCACTCTCTCCGTGAAAAAGAATTTCCTCACATTACCCCTGAGCAGACCCCCCCCCCTGTAACTTTAAATTGTGCCCCCTTGTTCTTACACATCTCTTTTTCTGAAAGATGCTACCCTCTTGGACTTTGTTGATTCCAGGTTCAATGTATGAGCAACGCACCAAACATAGAAACAGACTTTGACAGCAGATAAGGACCACTTGGCCCACAAGATTCCCTGGAGGCAGCCAGCACAGTCTGCTGTGACTATGGTGTTCCGTTATCTGTCTTAAGAACTCAACATGCACCCCTGTTGAGCTAGTTCAGGAGTCAAGCATTTTGTGCACACACATGGGAATGTTAATGTGGGTGTATTCATCTGGGAGGTCTGAACACCCAAAATTGCCCAAAACAGGCTTTTACATTGATTCCAGTTTATACCAAGAATAACTAACTACAGACACATGTTCCCTCCATTGGGGACTCCTCTGTGTAGTGCAGTCCATATTCAGCAAAGAACTGTGCAGTTTCCCCTGGATCAAATGCTCTGCATGAAATTTCACATTGTGACAAATCACAGTAATTACCATTGGATTACATTTAGTTCCTGAAGTTTCCTGCAAGATATGCAAGCAAAACCTGTGGTACTGTGCTTGATCCTGGTAGATGGCACTGTACCATGTCAGCTTCAGACAGAAAACAGACATTCTGCACACTCGGAGGTAGCATGCCGGAGAGGCAGTGTTCAGGAAGAGCAATGCATGGGGTCCATACAGGAGGCAAGGAGAGCAGAAATGTCCACATTTCTTGCTTTCTCTCCGAACCCCATACACATGTTCTAAAGCCTCCAACTCAGTGCAAAGCCTCATGGGTAACAGTATGCATATGCTTGTGTGAGGCAGGCTTGCAAGGCTTCACCAGACCAATGCATGATGTTTTGGCTGCAAAAAGACATCAGTCTGTGGAGACTTGCTACAGTCAGATGAGACATTCAAGGGACTGGCAGAAGGTGTTAACGACATGACTGAAATCATCACTAGCTTTATTCCTGTACTGTATGAGGTAGGTTGAAATTGAATAAATGACAAGGATGGAATGGTATGAATCCAAGAGTACTCAGAAAGCTAAAAGATGTCATAGCAGGTACTCTGGCATCGATGTACCACAAGTCACTTGAGCCTAGTGGGGTGCTCTGAGACTGGTGAGGGCAAATGTGACCTCTCTGTTATAAACTGGAAGTAGAAGCGAGCCATACTTCTGTTGTGGGGAAAATGCTGGAGACAGTAATCAAGGATCAGATTACAGAACATCTCGACAGATTTTTGGTGTTAAAGGAGAGTCAGCATGGTTTCACTAAGGGGAAGTCATGCCAGTCTAACTTATAGGCCTCTTTTTGTTTCTTTTTGTGCTACATGGCCTCTAGTTACTCACTCTTTTGGATCCTTACAGCAGGCCACTCCATATGCTGCCAGATGCACCTCAGTACCGACAGTCCTGGCTGCCAGCTCCTAATCTGCCTAAAACCCAATATCCATGTCTACCTCTCACCAGCTGAGAGGGAGACCCTCTTCTCTGCAGCCACTAGAGGACAGAGAGAAGCACCTTCTCTTCTTGGGAGTCCATGGTGGGAGAGGAGTGTCTCACAGCAGAGGGTCAGGCAACATAGGGAAGGTGCACACAGAGCCCTTCCTCTAGAATCTCTCAGCCAGTCAATCCTTTTTCTGTTTCCTGTTCTTTCCCACTCCAGTCTCCCATAGCAGTGCACACCACACCAGCATCCTGGAGAGGTGCTGCCAGCTGGCATGTGTCACTCACCACTACCACAGCACCACCGGGTGTCAATGTACAAGTGGTGAGCTGCTGCACTCTACCCTGGGAGGAGTGCATAATCATAGAAGCTCTGTCTCTCTCCATGCCAGTCTTTGCTACTGATGTCCTGAGCTAGGAGCTTGAATCCAGGTCACTAGCATGCCAAGCTAATGCCCCACTATTTGATGAATCCAGGTCACTAGCATGCCAAGCTAATGCCCTGCTACTTGATGAATCCAGGTCACCAGCATGCTAAGCTAATGTCCCACTACTTGATGAAGCCAGGTCACTAGCATGCCAAGCTAATGTCCCTCTACTTAATGAAGCTGGGTCAGTAGATTGGAAAGCTAATGCCTCACCACTTGATGAATCCAGGTCACTAGCATGCCAAGCTAATGCCCCGCTACTTGATGAAGCCAGGTCACTAGCATGTCAAGCTAATGCCCCATTACTTGATGAATCCAGGTCACTAGCATGGCAAGCTAATGTCCCTCTACTCGATGAATCCAGGTCACTAGCATGCCAAGCTAATGCCCCTCTACTTGATGAATCCAGGTCACTAGCATGCCAAGCTAATGCCCTGCTACTTGATGAATCCAGGTCACTAGCATGTCAAGCTAATGTCCCATTACTTGATGAATCCAGGTCACTAGCATGCCAAGCTAATGTCCCTCTACTCGATGAATCCAGGTCACTAGCATGCCAAGCTAATGTTCCTCTACTTGATGAATCCAGGTCACTAGCATGCCAAGCTAATGCCCGCTACTTGATGAAGCCAGGTCACTAGCATGCCAAGCTAATGCCCCACTACTTGATGAAGCCAGGTCAGTAGATTGGAAAGCTAATGCCTCACCATCTGATGAATCTAGGTCACTAGCATGCAAGCTAATGTCCCTCTACTTGATGAATCCAGGTCACTAGCATGCCAAGCTAATGTCCCGCTACTTGATGAATCCAGGTCACTAGCATGCCAAGCTAATGCCCTGCTACTTGATGAATCCAGGTCACCAGCATGCTAAGCTAATGTCCCACTACTTGATGAAGCCAGGTCACTAGCATGCCAAGCTAATGTCCCTCTACCGATGAATCCAGGTCACTAGCATGCCAAGCTAATGTTCCTCTACTTGATGAATCCAGGTCACTAGCATGCCAAGCTAATGCCCGCTACTTGATGAAGCCAGGTCACTAGCATGCCAAGCTAATGCCCCACTACTTGATGAAGCCAGGTCACCAGCATGCTAAGCTAATGTCCCACTACTTGATGAAGCCAGGTCACTAGCATGCCAAGCTAATGTCCCTCTAGTTGATGAAGCTGGGTCAGTAGATTGGAAAGCTAATGCCTCACCATCTGATGAATCTAGGTCACTAGCATGCCAAGCTAATGTCCCTCTACTTGATGAATCCAGGTCACTAGCATGCCAAGCTAATGTCCCGCTACTTGATGAATCCAGGTCACTAGCATGCCAAGCTAATGCCCTGCTACTTGATGAATCCAGGTCACCAGCATGCTAAGCTAATGTCCCACTACTTGATGAAGCCAGGTCACTAGCATGCCAAGCTAATGTCCCTCTACTTGATGAAGCTGGGTCAGTAGATTGGAAAGCTAATGCCTCACCACTTGATGAATCTAGGTCACTAGCATGCCAAGCTAATGCCCGCTACTTGATGAATCTAGGTCACTAGCATGCCAAGCTAATGCCCCGCCATTGATGAATCCAGGTCACTAGCATGCCATGCCAAGCTAATGTCCCTGTACTTGATGAATCCAGGTCACTAGCATGCCAAGCTAATGCCCTGCTACTTGATGAATCCAGGTCACTAGCATGCCAAGCTAATGTCCCTCTACTTGATGAATCCAGGTCACTAGCATGCCAAGCTAATGTCCCTCTACTTGATGAATCCAGGTCACTAGCATGCCAAGCTAATGCCCCGCTACTTGATGAATCCAGGTCACTAGCATGCCAAGCTAATGTCCCTCTACTTGATGAAGCCGGGTCAGTATATTGGAAAGCTAATGCCTCACCACTTGATGAATCTAGGTCACTAGCATGCCAAGCTAATGTCCCTCTACTTGATGAATCCAGGTCACTAGCATGCCAAGCTAGTGCCCTGCTACTAGATGAAACCAGGTCACTAGCATGCCAAGCTAATGCCCTGCTACTTGATGAATCCAGGTCACTAGCATGCCAAGCTAGTGCCCTGCTACTTGATGAAACCAGGTCACTAGCATGCCAAGCTAATGCCCTGCTACTTGATGAATCCAGGTCACTAGCATGCCAAGCTAATGCCCTGCTACTTGATGAATCCAGGTCACTAGCATGCCATGCCAAACTAATGTCCCTGTACTTGATGAATCCAGGTCACTAGCATGCCAAGCTAATGTCCCAGTACTTGATGAAGCCGGGTCAGTAGCTTGGAAAGCTAATGTCCCTCTACTTGATGAATCCAAGTCACTAGCATGCCAAGCTAATGCCCCGCTACTTGATGAATCCAGGCCACTAGCATGCCATGCCAAGCTAATGTCCCTGTACTTGATGAATCCAGGTCACTAGCATGCCAAGCTAATGTCCCAGTACTTGATGAAGCTGGGTCAGTAGCTTGGAAAGCTAATGTCCCTCTACTTGATGAATCCAGGTCACTAGCATGCCAAGCTAATGTCCCTCTACTCGATGAATCCAGGTCACTAGCATGTCAAGCTAATGTCCCTCTACTTGATGAATCCAGGTCACTAGCATGCTAAGCTAATGCCCCGCTACTTGATGAAGCCAGATCACTAGCATGCCAAGCTAATGCCCCACTACTTGATGAAGCCAAGTCAGTAGATTGGAAAGCTAATGCCTCACCATTTGATGAATCTAGGTCACTAGCATGCCAAGCTAATGTCCCTCTACTTGATGAATCCAGGTCATTAGCATGCCAAGCTAATGTCCCGCTACTTGATGAATCCAGGTCACTAGCATGCCAAGCTAATGCCCTGCTACTTGATGAATCCAGGTCACCAGCATGCCAAGCTAATGTCCCACTACTTGATGAAGCCAGGTCACTAGCATGCCAAGCTAATGTCCCTCTACTTGATGAAGCTGGGTCAGTAGATTAGAAAGCTAATGCCTCACCACTTGATGAATCTAGGTCACTAGAATGCCAAGCTAATGCCCCTCTACTTGATGAATGTAGGTCACTAGCATGCCAAGCTAATGCCCTGCTACTTGATGAATCCAGGTCACTAGCATGCCATGCCAAGCTAATGTCCCTGTACTTGATGAATTCAGGTCACTAGCATGCCAAGCTAATGTCCCAGTACTTGATGAAGCCAGGTCAGTAGCTTGGAAAGCTAATGTCCCTCTACTTGATGAATCCAGGTCACTAGCATGCCAAGCTAATGTCCCTCTACTTGATGAATCCAGGTCACTAGCATGCCAAGCTAGTGTCCCTCTACTTGATGAATCCAGGTCACTAGCATGCCAAGCTAATGCCCCACTTCTTGATGAAGCTGGGTCAGTAGATTGGAAAGCTAATGCCTCACCACTTGATGAATCTAGGTCACTAGCATGCTAAGCTAATGTCCCTCTACTTGATGAATCTAGGTCACTAGCATGCCAAGCTAATGCCCGCTACTTGATGAATCCAGGTCACTAATCCAGGTCACTAGCATGCCAAGCTAATGTCCCTCTACTTGTTGAATCCAGGTCACTAGCATGCCAAGCTAATGCCCCGCGACTTGATGAATCCTGGTCACTAGCATGCCAAGCTAATGTCCCTCTACTTGTTGAAGCCGGGTCAGCAGATTGGAAAGCTAATGCCTCACCACTTGATGACTCTAGGTCACTAGCATGTCAAGCTATTGTCCCTCTACTTGATGAATCCAGGTCACTAGCATGCCAAGCTAATGTCCGTCTACTTGATGAATCCAGGTCACTAGCATGCCAAGCTAATGCCCTGCTACTTGATGAATCCAGGTCACTAGCATGCCAAGCTAATGCCCCACTACTTGATGAATCCAGGTCACTAGCATGCCATGCCAAGCTAATGTCCCTGTACTTGATGAATCCAGGTTACTAGCATGCCAAGCTAATATTCCAGTACTTGATGAAGCCGGGTCAGTAGCTTGGAAAGCTAATGCCTCACAACTTGATGAATCTAGGTCACTAGCATGCCAAGCTAATGTCCCTCTACTTGATGAATCCAGGTCACTAGCATGCCAAGCTAATGTCCCTCTACTTGATGAATCCAGGTCACTAGCATGCCAAGCTAATGCCCCATTACTTGATGAATCCAGGTCACCAGCATGCTAAGCTAATGTCCCACTACTTGATTAATCCTGGTCACTAGCATGCCAAGCTAATGCCCCACTACTTGATGAAGCCGGGTCAGTAGATTGGAAAGCTAGTGCCTCACCACTTGATGAATCCAGGTCACTAGCAGGTCAAGCTAATGACCCGCTACTTGATGAATCCAGGTCACTAGATTGCCAAGCTAATGTCCCTCTACTTGATGAAGCAGGGTCAGTAGTTTGGAAAGTTAATGTCTCACCACTTGATGAACCCAGGTCACTAGCATGTCAGGTGACTGTCTCACTACATGATGAACCCAAGTTGCTAACATGCCTCACTGCTCGTTGCCATGGACCTGGTCAGTTGGTCTTCTTTTAGAAAGTAATGAAAGGTATAAAAAGGGCAATTGATGTAATAGGCAAGTAAAGCATTTAACAGTTTTGTTTTTGCCTGAAGAGACACTAAGCTGAAAACTTGTTTACAGGTACAACCTGGGAGCACAAAGGAAATTAAGTGACTTGCTCAGGGTGCTGCAGTATGCAAGTGGGTGCTGTGGGATTCAAACCTAGGTCTCAGATTTGCAGCTCAGAGCCTTAAACCACTACACTATACTGCCTCCTGTTCCTCATAAGAAGTGGGTTCTAAAGTTAAGTAAATGTGGAAGTATATGAAATATGGCACCATGGATAGAGAACTGGTTAACTCGGCCCGCCCGCCCCAGCAGCAGTAGCACTATCTCTTGCAGTGCCAGGGACTGGGATTTGGAAGCAAAACTCTGATCATCAGGGGACAGACAGGGGGAGGAGGACTGAGTTTCCCAGAGGATACTTTCTCTGGGGGGGGGGGGTTCATCCTCTGCCGCAATACTGCCACCAGGGTGACCACAGTTTATTTACATTTACATTGGGATCCTGCTTCTATGTTATTTTACAGCTGGATGGGACTGAAGCAGAGAGAGGGTGACTTGCTTATAGGTCATCTAGTGAGCCCATGGCTGGGGTGGGATTCAAACCTGGAATCTTTTGGTTCACAGTCTTGTTTTCAACCAGTGCAATACATGCTGTACAGTTCAAAATGTTACTAGAAGTTCAGTTAGACAAGGGACTGTAAAAACTGATAGGGTCTGATAGCAGCCAGAAATTAGACCCTAGATGCTTCATATCAGCCTGGTATGACATCACACCTGGTTGACAGAGAAAAAAAGTCCCAGATGTTTAATCACATGTGCAAGAAGCTGTTTTACTGTCACACTAACTGAAAACAGTTGTGACAGCATCTCTCTGCTTACTCGCACTTTCTCTCGCTTTCTTTTTAAATTTGCTGTACTAGTGCACTGCAAACTTATTGCTTTGAGTAGTGTGTGCAAAAACTTCAAAAGAAGGAGTCACCGAACAGCTAATCACTGTTCGGTCATGGAACAAATATGTTTGGAATGCAACCGATTCCGCACCTGCACAGTAGTGCCACTGTTTCTGCGTATGTGCAGAAACCACACACTCCCCAGAAAAGCTGACATCGGGGTGCCCAATCCCTGTGTTGGCATGTATCCCCCCCACATTGTGGCACACTGGGAGCCCACCCCAGTGTGCCAAGATAGTTTTCGTATTTTCCCGACACTGAGATGCCCACTCCCGGTGTCAAATGCCCCCACCCTCAAGCTCAATTTCTTTGCCAACGGAGGTGTCCAATGCCTGTCGGCATCATGCCCCCCCAAAACTCATGTGGTACACTGGGAGCCCACCCCAGTGTGCCAAAAGTATATTTTTTACCTGTAACTAAAGAAAGGTCCCCAGAGTTTTTTTATTTTTTAAACCTGCAAAAAGAAAGTGGTCCTTCATCATTTCGACCCATCCCCCTCCCCATCTCGATCCTCCCTCTGTGCACCCCCCACCCCATTCTTACCTCTGGAGGTTGGGAGCAGTGATATTCTGTGGACTGGGACACATCTGCACTCTTCAAAGCCGAACTGCGAAGTGAGGAATCGGGTAAGTGCTGTATAATGGGAGTCAATGGAGGGGGTTTAGGACTTTTGGCCCAAAATTTTCAACATGGGGTTCTTGGGACCCCCAGCTTGTGAACACTGGCACTGTCATTTCATTTCTTAGTCTGAAAGGTTTTGCGGTCGCTGTGCGGAATCACCTTTCAGGACTGATTAATGAAACAATAGTGCCACTGTTCATGAGGAGAGGTCCCAAAAAGCCCATTTTGCAAATTTAGTGAAAAAATTAATGTTACAAGTGTGTGTTGCACAGTTTCTATGCACACTCATAATTTTGCCAATTTTTAATATTTTCACTCCAGATATTCAACATTGCCATTTTTGTACACCTCATTATGAACAGTACAGCTGTCATTTTTCATATCCTGACCAAAATGTGTTTTCACACCTGTGGTGCAGAATGACATGGTTGCTGTTGGAAATCAGCTTTCGGGACAGATTAACAAAATCACAGTGCCACTGTTCATGAGGAGAGCTCCAAAAATGGGCATGTTGAAAATGTGGTGAAAAAATTCAAAAAAATGATTCCCCATCTGCCCCCCTCATGGGATACCATGACTTAGGATCATTGTCCATAATGTTCACACCATTCCACCCCCACCCTGGAGGCAGTGACAGGCATCGAGGTGTGCCTTGGGGTCTTCAGCCCCAACGTTCACCCCATTCTCCTATACTGCACCCATCTCACCATATTTCCTTATGGAATGGGGTAAGCATAAGGCCTGAAGACCCCAAGGCACACCACAACACCTGAGCATTATGGCCAATGACCCAAAGGCACACCCCAACGTCTGTCAGTCTCTGCAGGGTGGGGGTGGGGTTGGCATCAGTTCAGTGCTTCACTGCCATTCCTATTATGCATCTCTCTAACTCCTGCACTACCAGTGCCAATGCCAGCAAGACAACATTCGGCATTGACAAATGCGTGTTATACTTTCCAGTAACAATTTTGTCAAAGAAATGCAGTCCCTTACCTAAGAAGGTCCTTGTTAGTTAAGCGACTGCCTTTCTTTGACCAAATCATCACTGGAAAGTATAAAACCAAGCTTTTACAAATGGCCCCATTAAAGGAAAACGGTCATTTGCAGGGGCTCCTGCCCCTGTAGACCTTACCCTCTGGTTTAGCTTTTCGAAGAAAAGTGCCTTTTTTCTTGTGCTGAAAAGTGTTTTAATTTAATTACGAAAAGTCCACTACCCAGAAGTATGGTGGATGCTGGGGCAGATCCATTATGTGTAAAGGTGTGGCGCCGCACCATGTGCTTCAATGTATTTGTATTGAAGCCACGTGTCAGCACTTCACACACATAAGCACCAGCATACACACAGCAGCATCCGCCATACTCCGGGTAGCAGACTTTTCAGAAATTAAAATACTTTTGGATGTGAGGAAACTCTATTTTACAGAAAGGGTGGTGGAGCTGTGGAACAGTTTGCCAGCGGAGGTGTTGGATGCCAAGACTATAAACGGTTTTAAGCATGGCTGAGAATGAATGAAGGGTTTGGTGATTGCTTAGATCAGTAGCAGTCAGGAGGGGAGTGGGGCAGACAGAGAAGGATGAAACTCTGTATGGCCAATAGGTCCCAGGGCAGACAGGGAACGCTGGGCAGATTACAAGACCATTGTGGGGGAGGTTCTGCTGTAATTCTTTCTGCTTCTGTGGTTGATATCAGACCCTAAAAGATATTATAAAAATAAAATATGGATGACTGTGTGATTACTTCTTTCTGGGTTGTTTTTTTTTTTTGCTTACATGCCCTCATTGTGTTTTGCCTTAATAAACAACTAAAGCTTCGTTGTTGTGGTTTATGTGGCAAAACACACCTTGGATGTGTATAAAAAAACTCATATCACACAGTCACCTATACATCATTCCATATGCAGGATATCAGCCTGAGATCCCCATCATTGGACTGGACTCGGCTTGCACCCACTCACTTGGTGTGGAATCCGGGTGCAGTGACTGGGATCAGCAACCCATCAGCAACACAGACAGGCAAAAGCAGGATTTTGCCACACTCCATACTCAGGCTGGGAGTAACTAAAAAAACAAAGTTGACAGGGCAGAAATGCTGTAAAGTTGATTTATTGCACTAAAAATTTGCAAGGAACAGTTGAACTCACACCCCGACAGGGCTCCACTCTGAGCGAAGCACTGGGGCACCTGGACCATGAGTGCTCTAGCACTTTGGGAGTTCAACACTTTGCTGCATATTTTAGTGCAATAAATCAGCTTGCAGCATTACTGCCTTGTGAACTTTGTTTTCTCAGTTTCTCCCAACCTAAGTTTGTAGTGCGGCAAGTTCCTACTTTTGCTTCCCCATCATCAGACTACCTCAGTGAATGTGGAATTCTTCCCTCTGAGCTCAATTACATAACTGTTTTAACTTCCCTATTCTTTTTTGTAGGAAGGGTACAGCTACACACTGTGAGGTGCGGCCTGAAGCACGTCTCGTCTCCCTCAATATGAATTTTTGTGCCCGAGAGAACTTCTGGCTTCTGATCAATGCCACGGACCCCGCAGGACAGCTGCAATGGCTGATCAGCGTGCTGCAGACAGCCGAGGACAACAAAGAGAAGGTGAGGCTCAAACCACAGATTCACCAGGACAGTGGTTTACTAATAACTCATGTTTGTTTACAAGATATAGGAGTCTGCCTGTGTGAAGTTACCTGACTTCCTGGTGGCCAATAAATGTTGCTCAAAGCAAAAAGATTGCCATGTTCCTCCAATTAGACCTGTGTTCAGCAGTAGCTGTTGTGAAGGGGTGGGATCTTCAATGGACCACATCTGCCAAATCTACCTCATACTGGCTTTTTATATCTGGGGACTGTCTGTTGTACCAGATTTAATTCTTGTAGGTATAGTTAGGGATGGGCAGACCCACCTGGTTCTGTAACTGAGCCAATTCAAATCTCCAAAATGGTTCTGAAAGTTTATTGCCTTCAGAATGCCATTCAAAGAGATGTATTTGCCCAGTGGTTCATGGCTGTAACCTTTTGTCACTGAAATGTGGGATAGTGAGGAATTCATCATTTGAGACACACATAGAAACATAGACTGTGTCTGCAGAAAAGGAACTTTAGGCCCATCTAGTCTGCCCTATTTTCCCTGCCTGTTACAACAACCTGGCCCCTATTTGCTCACAGGTGTTCCTCCGTCCTCCTTTACCTTGACATATTATTCCCTCGTGCCTATCCCACACGTGTTTGAAGCTCCCCACTGTTTTTGTCCCCACCACCTCTTTTATCAGGCTGTTCCAGGAGCCACCATACTTTCTGTGAAGGAGTATTTCCTCACATCCCTCTTAAACTCACCCCCCCCCCCCCGCCAAGCTTCATAGCATGCCCCCATGTTCTGGTGCTCCTTCTCATGTGAAAGAGACTCCCTCTCTTGCACCTTATTCACCCCTGGAGGTAATTATAGAACTCCAGTCATGTCCCTCTTGTCTCCCTCTCCTCCAGGGAGTACATGTTGAGCTTATAATGTGAGACACATGATCAAACCTGAATCTGATTGACAGGCGCTAAACACAGGGTATAGTAAGGGGTGTGAAGTAGGAGGGACATAAGGGGAAGAAGCTCACCCCAGCACAACAAGTGTTTTGACTCATTTATTTATTTATTGGTTTCTTTTTCTTAAAAAAAAATCTGAGGATCAGTGGCAGGATTTTAGGACAGTAAATTAATAAAAGGGAACTAGGAGAGCTTCAGTAGCAGACAAGTAGTGGAATTGCAGTATAATGTGGGGAGTGGTGCAATGCAGTGGCTGTGGGGCAGCCATATTCAGGCAGACCTTCTGGACACTGAGGTGCTGCCCTATCTGCATGCATCTCTGTGGACTGCGGGATGAGGTAGCCAGACTCAGGCGGAGTAAACTGGGTCAGAGTACCATCACCCTATCCAGGGACCACCTAGTCCAATGCAACTGCCTCAAAGGATGCCGAGAATGAGGAGCACTTGGATGAAAGTGGGCTCAGGGAGGTTAGAGCAGTCAGGCAGAGGCACATCCCAGATCCTATTCCACTCAAGAACTCATATGCCACATGGCAAATGAGGACAACCAAATAGAGGTACCCAGAGAAGTGGAAGGAAAGGATGTGGAGGTTAGCAAGGAGGTGGCCTCAGGGAAAGTACTGGACCCCAGAGGAGGAGGAGGAGCGATCCTGGTGGGGGACTCCATCATAAGAGGGATTCAGCTAGGAACACAGGAGGGAGAGGACAGGGAGGTGAGGTGCCTACCAGGTGCCACAGCATGGAGGGATGGAAGGAAGATCCTGGGGATCACTGGGAAGACAAGACAGGAGGGTGAGCTGGATGTCATTATCCACCTAGGTACTAATGACCTGGCAAATGGGGAGCCAAAGGAAGTTCAGGAAGAGTTTAGGAAACTGGGGAGGGTCTCAAGCAAGTAGCTACTTCTGTCACTTTCTCAGTACTACCTGTGAGAGGCAAGGGAGAGCAGGAGTGCATGCACCAGGAACTTTATCTCATGGTTGAAGAACTGGTGCTGTGAGGAAGGGTTTGATCATTGGTGACTGGGGACCCACCTGAGGGATGGAGGTTTGTTCAAGCCTGAACAGCCTGCATCCATCCTGGAGGGGAATCCAAGCACTCAATGATAAGTTTAAATGCTACATTGACAAGTACTTCTAACCAGCAAAGGGGGTGGCAGGCCGCAAGGAGGGTACCTACTTGCTCACCCCCACAGCTAGTAATGGAACCAGTGAACCAGAGGAGTGGCTATCTCTGCAAAGCAGTTGCAAAGTTGGAGATTAGTGCCCAAGAGGTGGATAAGCAGAAAGGGGCAAAATTCAGCAGAAGGGCAGACAGCAAGGAGAACCAGGGATAAATGACAACCAAGGAAGGGGCTGGAGTAGAACAGTGAAACAGTCTATGGAGATCAAATCATGGAAAGCCATGTGTGCAAATGCCAGGAGCCTGAGCAACAGTTGGAAGATCTGAGGCTGTCATGGTACAGTCAGACCTGGACATTGTGGCCATCACTGAAACCTGGTGTAATGATAACCACGACTAGGAGATGGCCATACCTGGCTACAACATATTTTGAAGAGACAGAGCAGGCAGGAAGGAGGAGGAGTGGCACTGTATGAGAAAATGACATAAGGGCACAGAGATCCAGGAAGAACAAAATGGGAAGTAGATACTGTGGGTTAAGCTGGAAAGGAAAATGGGGACTGCACATCTGCACAGGTGTGGTCTACAGACCACCAGCCTAGGAGGAAGAAACACAGGGAGTTGATGCTAGCCATCCAAAGGATAGCAGACAAGGGTGAGGTAGTACTGGTTGGAGACTTCAATATTCCAGACGTGGACTGGAGCATTCAGCAGCAGCATCAACTACAAGCAGATTTATTCTGACTCCATTCAGGGTGCCTTCCTCAAGCAACTGGTCATGGAACCAACTCGGCAGAAGGCAATACTGGACCTTGTGCTCACAAACAGGGACAGTGTGATGGGGGTAACAGTGGGGAGCACCTGGGGAACAGTGACCACCAGTCATTGTGGTTTGAAATTACAGAAAGAGAGAACCAAACCACACAAAAACATGTATCCTGGATTTTGGGGGCAGACTTTGGGAAAATGGGAGAGACTTGAAAGAGGCATTAGGAATGGGACAGGAATCAGGGGTTGAGGAACAGTGGGCAGTATTTAAAATGGGATTACAAGAACAACAGAATTATGCATTAGCAGGTTAGCAAAAGGAAAAGGAAGAGGAGACCATTATGGTTTTCCAAAGAGGTAGCAAAGAAAGTGAAAGCCAAAAGATTGCATTCACGCCAATACAAAAGACACAGGCGAAGGGGATAGGGAGAGTACAGGAGAAACAAAGGGAAGCAGGGAGGTCAGTAGGGAAGCCAAAGCTCAGACACAAGAACACATTGCAAAATCAGTGGGTAGAGGGACAAAACCTTTACAGGTACATAAGTGAAAAAGAAAGACAAAGGAGGGATAGTGAGACTGAAGAGGGAGGATGGGGCAGCATGGAGGATGACAACAGTAAAGCTGACATATTGAACAGATATTTCTGCTCAGTCTTTACTGAGGAAGAGGAGGGTAATGGGTCTGAAGGAGTACAAGGGGTGAGAAGGGTGCAGAAATGGACACAAGTCCCTTTACATGAGAAAGGGTCCTGAAGGAACTGGAAGTAATAAGAGTTGATAAAGCAATGGGGCCAGATGGGGTGCACCAGGGTCCTTAAAGAACTAAGAGGGTAGGCTGGAAACAGCTTGGCTATCCTGTTAGCCGCATCACTGGAAACAGGGAGGTATCCAAAGACCGGAGGACAGCAGATGTAGTCCCTTTATAAAAGTGGGAACAAAGAGAAGCAGGGAACTACAGACCAGTCAGCCTCACCTTGGTAGTGGGGAAGATCATGGAAGCACTACTGAAGGAGAGATTGGTGGAACATCTGGTTGTCAATGGACTACAGGACCCAAGGCAGCATGGTTTCACCAGGGGAGGTCATGTCAGACCAACCTCGTGAGAATTTTTACTGGGTGACTAGGGAGGTGGATCAGGGGAGGCAGTGGACATGGCCCATCTGGGACTTCAGCAAGGCGCTTGACACTGTGCCACATAGAAGACTAATACACAAACTGGGAATATGGGTGTGGGCAGGACAGTAGTGTGGTGGGTAGGTAATTGGCTGGGTGGCAGGACACAGAGGGTGGTGGTAAATGGCTGTCACTCCATAGAGGAAGAGTGACCAGTGGGGCACCACAGGGATCAGTGCTGGGACCCGGTCCTATTCAACATCTTCATCAGTGACATTAGCGGGACCTAGAAGGCAGAATTTCACTGTTCGCTGATGACACACAAAGCTCTGTAACAGAGTAAACACACCAGAGGTGTAGACAGAATGATAAGTGACCTGCAGAACTTGAAGAATGGTCAGGGTTTGGCAGTTGAAATTCAATGCAAAGTGCAAGATAATGCATATGGGCACAAAAACCGTGGCACAATATATCAGTTGGGGGTGAGGATATAGCATGCACCAAGCAGGAAAGGATCTTGGGGTTGTCATCTCTGATGACCTAAAGGTAGGAAACAGTGTGACAAGGCAGCAGTAAAGCAAATAGGATGCTGGGATGTATAGGCAAGGGCATCACCAGCAGGAAAAGGGAGGTCATAATTCATACAAGACACCAGTGAGGCCCCACCTGGAGTACAGTACAGTTCTGGAGACCATACCTACGTAAGGACATAGACAGGGTAGAGAAGGTTCAGAGGAGGGCAACAAAGATGGTGCATGGATTGCATCACAAGTCCTATGAAGACAGGTTGAAGGAACTGAACATGTACTCCCTGGAGGAGAGGAGGGAGAGAGGGATATGATAGAGACATACAAGTATCTTACAGGGAGGAACAGGGTGCAGGAAAACACTGTTTTAAGCGAAAAAGATGTTCCAGGACTAGAGGGCATGGGATGAAGTTGGAGGAGGACGTTCAGAGGAAACATGAGAAAGAATTTCTTCACAGAGCGCTGGTGGACAAGTGGAATACCCTGCCAGAGGAAGTGGTGGGGGCTGAAACAATCACGGGATTTAAGAATGCATGGGATAGACATAAATGAATTCTGGAGGTCAGGGTAAGGGCAACAGACTTATAGGAAAACAAACTGAACTTACAAGCTCAAATGGGCAGACTGGGTGGGCCATAGGCCTCTTATCTGCGACACTGTCTATGTATCTATGTATCTATATACGCATAAGACACACAGGAATTATACATATAAATATATTGTAAATCATGTTGAAGATTTCTGCTTTAAAAATGCAACTTGAATTTAAAATAAAACTGTTTGTTGAAAATTTGAGAAACCCCTGCGTGATGAAAAGGACTATGCTAACTGAACTGAAAATTGTAGAATTTTAGATCTGTTTGCATGAGACAACCTCTTGTGGACAAAATGAGTACTTGGAATGTCTAGAACTAAACAATCCAGATTGGCAATGAATGATGTTATAATTTATTATTACTTCTAAACCCTGTTCACTGCTGACTTGCTATATGCTGATTTAAATACTCAATACCCAGTGTGTGATGACCCTCAGTGATGCACTAATGGTACTTAGCCCCTCCCCAATCAGTTATCTAGTTAAAGGAGTACTACAGTCAGAATTTGCAAAACATATCTTATGTAGAATGTTTTGATTTGTGTGTGTGTGAAGTCCTAGTGTTTCCTTCCCTTTGTCTGCTATTAGGAGTTTTTACTAAACTAGCCTACCAGTTTTATGGTAGTTTTATGGCCCTGGGGATCTCCATATTACCATGGTTTATTGCTCTTCTTTATCCTACAATGCCTCTTGTCCCATGTGACAGTGATGTATTCAGGACCATGGATTCGGCATGCACTGGTTTATGGTCAATTTTACAACAGCAGAGTTGTGAGATTAGGTAATTTTCTTATCGGAGACAGTATAGTGTAGTGCTTAAGAGCACTGAGCTGCAAACCTGGAGACCTGGGTTTGAATCCTATCACCCCACTTGTATACTGTGTAACTGAGCAAGTCAGTTAACTTTGTTGTGCTCCCAGGTCACACCTGGAAACAAGCTGCTGCTTGGTGTGCCTTTCCTGGTTAAAAGTATTTCCCCTTTTCCAATCCAGTAAGTACTAATGGCTACATTTATAGTTTAGCAAATACTTGAGAGCTAACCAAGTGGGTTGTTCTGTAAGAAATCAGCTAGTATCTTCACTAATTATAGCATTGATGATCTGGAGTGATTTGTGTGCTTTCTGTGGCTGTGTGTGGTTTGATGAAATGAAAAGTTTTAAAAGCAAAACATTTGCTCCTGCTGGCTAGACCTGACACACACACACACACATAAAACAAAAATATGAATTAGATTTTTAGTGGAGGCCAGAACATCAGGCTCCTATCTCTAGTACTTACTGAATTGGTGGTCCTGGACACATCACTGTCATATGGGTCAGGAGGCATTGTAGAAAAAGATAAGCAATAAAACTTGCTAAGATGGAGATCCCAAGGGCCATAAAACTACCGTAAAACTAGCAGGCTAGTTTAGCAAAACTCTAATAGCAGACAAAGGAAGGACACCTAGGACTACACACACAAATCAAATCACCCTGCACAACATATGTTTCTGCAAAATTTGACAGTAGTACTCCTTTAACAGCTAGCAACCAGCCACACTTGTTCAGAGCAGCAGTTTGTTTCAACTTCTTACTAAGAGCCTATAAAGTGTTGCTGGCATACTAGTGATTCTGACATTGCTGGGGTGTTGCATATCAAGAATCCTCTGCCGAGGCTGCCCCTGTCCATATCCGAAGCATCCTATGAGGAGGGCATCAGGGTGGCGCTGGGCCAGACATCAGGCTTCAACTAGGAAACCTACATCAGTCACAGAATAGTTCCTGTGCCCTGAGTAAGCAGGGTATTGTGGAATATGCAAGGCAGTAAGGATGAGGTCATGCTACAGTGGAAACCTGGAGGGTGCAGTTTTGGTGGCTAACCCCAAGGCTTGTCACAATGTTTCTAGATAAACTCCATTCACAAAGAGACAAACCAAGCTCCCATGAAAGAATGCTCCAAAGGTTTAATTAGCAACATCTTGACATTTCATTACATACAGAGTGTAGAGCAAGGTGCCAGTCATGGCGGAGCCCAGTGTCCCAGCGCCGCCTATGAAGGCTTCATCAGGAGGTGAAGTGCTGGGGCACTAGGCCACTTATTAACTGGCACCTTGCTACTGTCTGTAATGAAGTCAAGATGTGTGATAATTAAATCCTTTAAGCATTCAGTTAGAGAGTTTATTTTGTGTCTGTGAATGCAGTTTATCTATTTATTGAAATGTCAGAGAATATCAATAACAGAAAAATTCTGTCCACCACAAGTCAGGAGAGAGACCTGGGGTTATCACACCTGGCGACCTGATGGAGACCAAATAGTGAAAAGGTGGTGGTGAGCAAACAGAATGCTGGGGTTTAGAGGAAGGACATAACAAGCAGGAGAAAGAGGTGGTGATGCCACTGTACAAATCACTGGTGATGCCTCCGCTGGAGTACTGTGTCCAGTTCTGGAGACTACATATCCAGAAGGACATTGACAAAATAGAGGCAGTCCAGAAAAGGACAACAAAGATGGTACATGGACTGCAGCAGAAGCCCTATGAGGAAAGACTTATGGACCTTAATATCTATTCACTGGAGGAAAGAAGGGCGAGGAGAGATATGATTGAGACTTTTAAGTACCTTAGGGGAATAAACAGGGTACAGGTGGAAAGCATATTTCAGAGAAAACTCTGCACAAGAACAAGGGGCATGATATGAGGATGAAGGTGGAAGGCTCGGGGTAATGTTAGGGAAGTACTTTTCACTGAAAGGGGTGGAGCGTGGGAACAGCTTTCCAGCAGAAGTGGTGAGTGTGGAAAACAATATGGGGTTCAAGAGTGCATGGAATAGACATAAGGGTACCCTGGAGATGTGCAGAGCAGGAGAGCTGCAGATCAAATAGGATCTGGGGCTGCAGCAGTGAGTAGGAAATGGGCAGACTAGGTGGACCATATGGCCCTCATCTGCCAACAGATTCTGTGTGTCTGTGTTTATATTACATAGCAATGTAACATTAAGGATAATGTATGGTCTTTGTTAATAACCATGTAAACACTTCAAAGAGGTTGCCATGACATCATTATAAACCTCAAGAAGCGTGTTGTAGCTCCAGAGGGTTTCAGATAGCATGACAACCTCGAGAAATGTTTTCAGCCATGATTATTAACCAAAGATAAACAATATATTTTATAGTGCATGGGCTTCCAAGGTTGTGTAATTGCGAATTTAATTGCTTTTCTTTC
The DNA here is from genome assembly GCA_016271365.2 of Neoceratodus forsteri. Lineage (NCBI taxonomy): Eukaryota > Metazoa > Chordata > Ceratodontiformes > Ceratodontidae > Neoceratodus > Neoceratodus forsteri. The sequence goes on from CM057459.1 coordinate 1,385,075,916, forward strand.
CTTTTCTTTTTTTCTTTTGTCCTCTGCCCACGACAGTACTCTTGGTCTGGTCATGGACCCCTGCCGCCTCATCCCATGAGCCACACTCCCGATACCCCTGGCTCCCCAGGGTAGGGTTGCAACACCTGGCCCATAGTGCTGCAAACTCCGGGATAGGTCGAGAGTCAGCCTGGGAGCAATGAAGGCGGTGAGGCAGACTTCATCAAGGTGGCGGTAGTTTTCCCCACTGTAAGGCGGGAGCGATGCAATGACCTGTGTCCATCCCACCCTTGAATGTACTGGCGCCAGCTGCTTGTGGTACCCCGGCCTCCGCCAGGGGACCATCATGTGCAGGGCACTCTCCCACCCTCCCCGGAGAAGGACAGCAGTCTACAGGATGCCTCATCCTTCTCCCAGCCGCCAACTGACACCCTGGGTGAATTGAATTACTTTTTGAGTATTTCTTACCTTAGCAGTCATAAATCATGCAAGAAGGTTCATCAACAGATCAATAGATAAATGGCAACATTTTTAAACAACACAATGTGCAGTAATCTGGTTGGTTGGTGCTGAACACAAGGGGACTGGATGAACTGCATTATGGTAACGTCACCATGTAGCCACCACAGATACTAGTCGGCCCCTATCGTGCGAGCAGATCGCTGCCTGAGTGGACTGTTCCTTGGCAAAGGTAACTGGCGAAAAAGGAAATGGAATTTCTGTTTCAAATGCTTCCAGCTACTAGCCATCGACATTCTCAAAACAGAACATTGAATGTTGTGAGCATTCCATTTGTTATACCATTGATATGATGTACTCAAGAAGGGTTACAAGAGAGTGACGTCATATCAATGGCATAATAAGGTTGAAATCTGCTTGATTTCAGTTAGTAATAAGGGCTCCCATTCATTATAAATACAATAAGTCAAATAAGTACAAATATAGTTGAACAAGTACAAATAAACAAGCTAGATCAATTGCATTTCATTTCACAATAAGGCAGGCAGACAGAATCCATGTAGAACAAGCACAGCTATGGTACATGCCTCAGAGCCAGAGTTCGAGTCTGACAGTTCAAAGAGTATACCAAAAGGGACTTCAGTTTATCCAAAACATTGTAGGATATGTCACTACTGTCTGCCTGGACTACTGTATCCCTTGTAAACAAACTGAATTTATTTTTGGAATCAATTGTTTTATTCAGTTTTGAAAGATTTAATACAGAAGAAAATTCAAATACACAATTAGGGTTGTCAAACCATGTAACTTGCTGCAGCTTCTTATTATAGAAACAGCAGCTAGTCTTCAAATACAACAATTTATTTAATTAATGTATTTTCTGTGTAAACTGGCAACCAGTAGAGGCATGTACTCTGCAGGCAGCTGTATAATGCATTGTTCAGAGAACGTCATACCTAGAATCATTAAAATGTTATGGAAGTGTTATCACTTGCAGCATAACACTATAAAATATGCCTTTCTGCTTCTAGCCTTCCATACAATATCAGAGGGCTGGGGGAACAGCTTGGAGGTCAAGTCCCACAACATACTGGGGCAGGTGGTTCAGTGGTTGGCACAAGACTTATGATAGGAGTGCCCTTACATAGTTTTCACTTTTCTTACTAGACTATGCAACATGCCCATAGAGTCAAGCATGGCCACAGAGTGTGGTCGCATCCTTCCATGAACCCTAACTGGACCAACCGTAGATCTGTGGATCAAGTTAGGGCCACCTTCTGTGGATGGCACTTCATTGTCTGTGGATGCACAGAAATCTCTACAACTGCAAAGAAAGGCCTTAGCAGCCTTCCTGATGGCACTGAGGGTTGAGACGCTTGAACGCCATACCTATGCCATGCCGCCAACCCAAGTTCAGGGATGAGCTCCGTCACGGGGGTTGGAGGGGGGTCTGGGAGATGATTGAAGTGGCTGCTGGGCTGCTGTCATCTGCCTGATTGAGGAGGTATAGTTACTTGCTCTTGACTGACACCCAGTAGAGTTGAAATGTCAGAGCAGAGTTGGGGACTGCGTAACATCGAGGGAGTGGAAGGATCACTCAGTTTCTGGGAGTGCACATGCCTCCACATACACACACACACACACACACACACATTCTTGCTCGTTCACCATTGTTTAAGGGGAGAAAACCACAGAAAATCCCATGTCTCTCCATGGCTGTAGATGGACGCCCCCTCCCTCCCACTCTCGGACCCTGCTCCTTGCAGATTCCACCCATAAGACAGTGGGGAGAGGCTGATGGGGTTGGGTGCAGAGGAGAGGCCTGAACACAGGAGCAAGTGGCCACGGAGGAGCAAAAACTATATATGAAAAGAGAGGCCTCAGCATGACCCAGCTGTCCCTTTGCACCTATGTACAGATGTGTAGGGCTTTGTGGCTCGTGCCCTTAATCTTTATGCATCATACACAACAAAACTTCCTTAATATTGCTGTAATAGCTTGCTTTCCCTTCAGTCCAAATAGGCACTTCTTGCTGCCAAACACTGCTTACTGCCACTCATAATATGCAGGCTTTAATATAATATTTTAATTAAAGGTGTACTATAGTCAAAATCTGCAAAAGCATATATTGTGCAGAGTATTTTGATTTGTGTTTTAGTCCTGGTGTGTCCTTCCTTTGTTTTCTCAGTTTGCCTACTAGTTTACTACTAGACCAGAGAGGCCATATTGGAGCTTGGGTCAAGGGCTCATCTCCCAAACGGTGACGCAGTACTCCATCATTGTCCTGCTCAGTGTTCAGCTCTATTCAGAACACACTTTTGTTCCACTAAGTGTTGCAGAATACCAGTATAAAATGTGCTGTTCCAATGTGTGCATACATCATGCTGGGCCTGAGTAAATTGTAGCTCTTTGGCTGCCTTGGCAGAATGGTGGAAATGGCTATAGCTGTCTCTTGAAGTATCAACAGTATGAGAAGCTCCTACACTGCTCTGAAGAGCACTAGTTACCACAAGGTTATCATAGAAACATAGACTTTGCTGCAGATAAAGACCACTTGGCCCACCCAGTCTGTCCATTTCCCTCCCTATTGGATAAGCTACAGATTCTAGTTAACCAACAGCCTACTTCCTGCAACCCCCACTATAATTGCTTTATGTCTGTCCCATGCATGTTTGAATTCCCCATTGTTTTAGACCCCACAACCTCTCCAGGAAGCGGTTCCATGCATCCACCACTCTCTCCGTGAAAAGAATTTCCTCACATTACCCCTGGAGCCGACCTTCTGTAACTTTAAATTGTGCCCCTTGTTCTTACACATCTCTTTTCTGAAAGATGCTACCCTCTTGGACTTTGTTGATTCCAGGTTCAATGTATGAGCAACGCACCAAACATAGAAACAGACTTTGACAGCAGATAAGGACCACTTGGCCCACAAGATTCCCTGGAGGCAGCCAGCACAGTCTGCTGTGACTATGGTGTTCCGTTATCTGTCTTAAGAACTCAACATGCACCCTGTTACGCTAGTTCAGGAGTCAAGCATTTTGTGCACACACATGGAATGTTAATGTGGGTGTATTCATCTGGGAGGTCTGAACACCCAAAATTGCCCAAAACAGGCTTTTTACATTGATTCCAGTTTATACCAAGAATAACTAACTACAGACACATGTTCCTCCATTGGGGACTCTCTGTGTAGTGCAGTCCATATTCAGCAAAGAACTGTGCAGTTTCTGGATCAAATGCTCTGCATGAAATTTCACATTGTGACAAATCACAGTAATTACCATTGGATTACATTTAGTTCCTGAAGTTTCCTGCAAGATATGCAAGCAAAACCTGTGGTACTGTGCTTGATCCTGGTAGATGGCACTGTACCATGTCAGCTTCAGACAGAAAACAGACATTCTGCACACTGAGGTAGCATGCGGAGAGGCAGTGTTCAGGAAGAGCAATGCATGGGGTCCATACAGGAGGCAAGGAGAGCAGAAATGTCCACATTTCTTGCTTTCTCCGAACCCCATACACATGTTCTAAAGCCTCCAACTCAGTGCAAAGCCTCATGGGTAACAGTATGCATATGCTTGTGTGAGGCAGGCTTGCAAGGCTTCACCAGACCAATGCATGATGTTTTGGCTGCAAAAGACATCAGTCTGTGGAGACTTGCTACAGTCAGATGAGACATTCAAGGACTGGCAGAAGGTGTTAACGACATGACTGAAATCATCACTAGCTTTTATTCCTGTACTGTATGAGGTAGGTTGAAATTGAATAAATGACAAGGATGGAATGGTATGAATCCAAGAGTACTCAGAAAGCTAAAAGATGTCATAGCAGGTACTCTGGCATCGATGTACCACAAGTCACTTGAGGCCTAGTGGGGTGCTCTGAGACTGGTGAGGGCAAATGTGACCTCTCTGTTATAAACTGGAAGTAGAAGCGAGCCATACTTCTGTTGTGGGGAAAATGCTGGAGACAGTAATCAAGGATCAGATTACAGAACATCTCGACAGATTTTTGGTGTTAAAGGAGAGTCAGCATGGTTTCACTAAGGGAAGTCATGCCAGTCTAACTTATAGGCCTCTTTTGTTTCTTTTTGTGCTACATGGCCTCTAGTTACTCACTCTTTTGGATCCTTACAGCAGGCCACTCCATATGCTGCCAGATGCACCTCAGTACCGACAGTCTGCTGCCAGCTCCTAATCTGCCTAAAACCCAATATCCATGTCTACCTCTCACCAGCTGAGAGGGAGACCCTCTTCTCTGCAGCCACTAGAGGACAGAGAGAAGCACTTCTTCTTGGGAGTCCATGGTGGGAGAGGGTGTCTCACAGCAGAGGGTCAGGCAACATAGGGAAGGTGCACACAGAGCCCTTCCTCTAGAATCTCTCAGCCAGTCAATCCTTTTCTGTTTCTGTTCTTTCCCACTCCAGTCTCCCATAGCAGTGCACACCACACCAGCATCCTGGAGAGGTGCTGCCAGCTGGCATGTGTCACTCACCACTACCACAGCACCACCGGGTGTCAATGTACAAGTGGTGAGCTGCTGCACTCTACCCTGGGAGGAGTGCATAATCATAGGCTCTGTCTCTCTCCATGCCAGTCTTTGCTACTGATGTCCTGAGCTAGGAGTTTGAATCCAGGTCACTAGCATGCCAAGCTAATGCCCCACTATTTGATGAATCCAGGTCACTAGCATGCCAAGCTAATGCCCTGCTACTTGATGAATCCAGGTCACCAGCATGCTAAGCTAATGTCCCACTACTTGATGAAGCCAGGTCACTAGCATGCCAAGCTAATGTCCCTCTACTTGATGAATCCAGGTCACTAGCATGCCAAGCTAATGTCCCGCTACTTGATGAATCCAGGTCACTAGCATGCCAAGCTAATGTCCCTCTACTTGATGAATCCAGGTCACCAGCATGTCAAGCTAATGCCCCATTACTTGATGAATCCAGGTCACTAGCATGCCAAGCTAATGTCCTCTACTGATGAATCCAGGTCACCAGCATGCCAAGCTAATGCCCCTCTACTTGATGAATCCAGGTCACTAGCATGCCAAGCTAATGCCCTGCTACTTGATGAATCCAGGTCACTAGCATGTCAAGCTAATGTCCCATTACTTGATGAATCCAGGTCACTAGCATGCCAAGCTAATGTCCCTCTACTCGATGAATCCAGGTCACTAGCATGCCAAGCTAATGTTCCTCTACTTGATGAATCCAGGTCACCAGCATGCCAAGCTAATGCCCCGCTACTTGATGAAGCCAGGTCACTAGCATGCCAAGCTAATGCCCCACTACTTGATGAAGCCAGGTCAGTAGATTGGAAAGCTAATGCCTCACCATCTGATGAATCTAGGTCACTAGCATGCCAAGCTAATGTCCCTCTACTTGATGAATCCAGGTCACTAGCATGCCAAGCTAATGTCCCGCTACTTGATGAATCCAGGTCACTAGCATGCCAAGCTAATGCCCTGCTACTTGATGAATCCAGGTCACCAGCATGCTAAGCTAATGTCCCACTACTTGATGAAGCCAGGTCACTAGCATGCCAAGCTAATGTCCCTCTACTCGATGAATCCAGGTCACTAGCATGCCAAGCTAATGTTCCTCTACTTGATGAATCCAGGTCACCAGCATGCCAAGCTAATGCCCCGCTACTTGATGAAGCCAGGTCACTAGCATGCCAAGCTAATGCCCCACTACTTGATGAAGCCAGGTCACCAGCATGCTAGGCTAATGTCCCACTACTTGATGAAGCCAGGTCACTAGCATGCCAAGCTAATGTCCCTCTAGTTGATGAAGCTGGGTCAGTAGATTGGAAAGCTAATGCCTCACCATCTGATGAATCTAGGTCACCAGCATGCCAAGCTAATGTCCCCTACTTGATGAATCCAGGTCACTAGCATGCCAAGCTAATGTCCCGCTACTTGATGAATCCAGGTCACCAGCATGCCAAGCTAATGCCCTGCTACTTGATGAATCCAGGTCACCAGCATGCTAAGCTAATGTCCCACTACTTGATGAAGCCAGGTCACTAGCATGCCAAGCTAATGTCCCTCTACTTGATGAAGCTGGGTCAGTAGATTGGAAAGCTAATGCCTCACCACTTGATGAATCTAGGTCACTAGCATGCCAAGCTAATGCCCCGCTACTTGATGAATCTAGGTCACTAGCATGCCAAGCTAATGCCCCGCTACTTGATGAATCCAGGTCACTAGCATGCCATGCCAAGCTAATGTCCCTGTACTTGATGAATCCAGGTCACTAGCATGCCAAGCTAATGTCCCAGTACTTGATGAAGCCGGGTCAGTAGCTTGGAAAGCTAATGTCCCTCTACTTGATGAATCCAGGTCACCAGCATGCCAAGCTAATGTCCCTCTACTTGATGAATCCAGGTCACTAGCATGCCAAGCTAATGCCCGCTACTTGATGAATCCAGGTCACCAGCATGCCAAGCTAATGTCCCTCTACTTGATGAAGCCGGTCAGTATATTGGAAAGCTAATGCCTCACCACTTGATGAATCTAGGTCACTAGCATGCCAAGCTAATGTCCTCTACTTGATGAATCCAGGTCACTAGCATGCCAAGCTAATGTCCCGCTACTTGATGAAACCAGGTCACCAGCATGCCAAGCTAATGCCCTGCTACTTGATGTGAATCCAGGTCACCAGCATGCCAAGCCAGTGCCCTGCTACTTGATGAAACCAGGTCACCAGCATGCCAAGCTAATGCCCTGCTACTTGATGAATCCAGGTCACTGCATGCCAAGCTAATGCCCTGCTACTTGATGAATCCAGGTCACTAGCATGCCATGCCAAACTAATGTCCTCGTACTTGATGAATCCAGGTCACTAGCATGCCAAGCTAATGTCCCAGTACTTGATGAAGCCGGTCAGTAGCTTGGAAAGCTAATGTCCCTCTACTTGATGAATCCAAGTCACTAGCATGCCAAGCTAATGCCCCGCTACTTGATGAATCCAGGCCACTAGCATGCCATGCCGCTAATGTCCCTGTACTTGATGAATCCAGGTCACCAGCATGCCAAGCTAATGTCCCAGTACTTGATGAAGCTGGGTCAGTAGCTTGGAAAGCTATGTCCCTCTACTTGATGAATCCAGGTCACTAGCATGCCAAGCTAATGTCCCTCTACTTGATGAATCCAGGTCACTAGCATGTCAAGCTAATGTCCCTCTACTTGATGAATCCAGGTCACTAGCATGCTAAGCTAATGCCCGCTACTTGATGAAGCCAGATCACTAGCATGCCAAGCTAATGCCCCACTACTTGATGAAGCCAGTCAGTAGATTGGAAAGCTAATGCCTCACCATTTGATGAATCTAGGTCACTAGCATGCCAAGCTAATGTCCCTCTACTTGATGAATCCAGGTCACTAGCATGCCAAGCTAATGTCCCGCTACTTGATGAATCCAGGTCACTAGCATGCCAAGCTAATGCCCTGCTACTTGATGAATCCAGGTCACCAGCATGCCAAGCTAATGTCCCACTACTTGATGAAGCCAGGTCACTAGCATGCCAAGCTAATGTCCTCTACTTGATGAAGCTGGGTCAGTAGATTGAAAGCTAATGCCTCACCACTTGATGAATCTAGGTCACTAGAATGCCAAGCTAATGCCCTCTACTTGATGAATGTAGGTCACTAGCATGCCAAGCTAATGCCCTGCTACTTGATGAATCCAGGTCACTAGCATGCCAAGCTAATGCCCCGCTACTTGATGAATCCAGGTCACTAGCATGCAAAGCTAATGCCTCACTACTTGATGAATCCAGGTCATAGCTTGCAAGCTAATGTCCCTCTACTTGATGAATCCAGGTCACTAGCATGCCAAGCTAATGTCCCTCTACTTGATGAATCCAGGTCACTAGCATGCCAAGCTAGTGTCCTCTACTTGATGAATCCAGGTCACTAGCATGCCAAGCTAATGCCCCACTTCTTGATGAAGCTGGGTCAGTAGATTGGAAGCTAATGCCTCACCACTTGATGAATCTAGGTCACTAGCATGCTAAGCTAATGTCCCTCTACTTGATGAATCTAGGTCACTAGCATGCCAAGCTAATGCCCCGCTACTTGATGAATCCAGGTCACTAATCCAGGTCACTAGCATGCCAAGCTAATGTCCCTCTACTTGTTGAATCCAGGTCACCAGCATGCCAAGCCAATGCCCCGCGACTTGATGAATCCAGGTCACTAGCATGCCAAGCTAATGTCCCTCTACTTGTTGAAGCCGGGTCAGCAGATTGGAAAGCTAATGCCTCACCACTTGATGACTCTAGGTCACTAGCATGTCAAGCTATTGTCCCTCTACTTGATGAATCCAGGTCACTAGCATGCCAAGCTAATGTCCGCTACTTGATGAATCCAGGCTACCAGCATGCCAAGCTAATGCCCTGTACTTGATGAATCCAGGTCACCAGCATGCCAAGCTAATGCCCCACTACTTGATGAATCCAGGTCACTAGCATGCCATGCCAAGTCAATGTCCCTGTACTTGATGAATCCAGGTTACTAGCATGCCAAGCTAATATTCCAGTACTTGATGAAGCCGGGTCAGTAGCTTGGAAAGCTAATGCCTCACAACTTGATGAATCTAGGTCACTAGCATGCCAAGCTAATGTCCCTCTACTTGATGAATCCAGGTCACTAGCATGCCAAGCTAATGTCCCTCTACTTGATGAATCCAGGTCACTAGCATGCCAAGCTAATGCCCTTACTTGATGAATCCAGGTCACCAGCATGCTAAGCTAATGTCCCACTACTTGATTAATCCTGGTCACTAGCATGCCAAGCTAATGCCCCACTACTTGATGAAGCCGGTCAGTAGATTGGAAAGCTAGTGCCTCACCACTTGATGAATCCAGGTCACTAGCAGGTCAAGCTAATGACCCGCTACTTGATGAATCCAGGTCACTAGATTGCCAAGCTAATGTCCCTCTACTTGATGAAGCAGGGTCAGTAGTTTGGAAAGTTAATGTCTCACCACTTGATGAACCCAGGTCACTAGCATGTCAGGTGACTGTCTCACTACATGATGAACCCAAGTTGCTAACATGCCTCACTGCTCGTTGCCATGGACCTGGTCAGTTGGTCTTCTTTTAGAAAGTAATGAAAGGTATAAAAAGGGCAATTGATGTAATAGGCAAGTAAAGCATTTAACAGTTTTTGTTTTTGCCTGAAGAGACACACTAAGCTGAAAACTTGTTTACAGGTACAACCTGGGAGCACAAGGAAATTAAGTGACTTGCTCAGGGTCGCATAGTATGCAAGTGGGTGCTGTGGGATTCAAACCTAGGTCTCAGATTTGCAGCTCAGAGCCTTAAACCACTACACTATACTGCCTCCTGTTCCTCATAAGAAGTGGGTTCTAAAGTTAAGTAAATGTGGAAGTATAGAAATATGGCACCATGGATAGAGAACTGGTTAACTTCGGCCGCCCTCAGCAGCAGTAGCACTATCTCTTGCAGTGCCAGGGACTGGGATTTGGAAGCAAAACTCTGATCATCAGGGGACAGACAGGGGAGGAGGACTGAGTTTCCCAGAGGATACTTTCTGGGGTTCATCCTCTGCCGCAATACTGCCACCAGGGTGACCACAGTTTATTTACATTTACATTGGGATCCTGCTTCTATGTTATTTTACAGCTGGATGGGACTGAAGCAGAGAGGAGTGACTTGCTTGTTAAGGTCATCTAGTGAGCCCATGGCTGGGGTGGGATTCAAACCTGGAATCTTTTGGTTCACAGTCTTGTTTTCAACCAGTGCAATACATGCTGTACAGTTCAAAATGTTACTAGAAGTTCAGTTAGACAAGGGACTGTAAAACTGATAGGGTCTGATAGCAGCCAGAAATTAGACCCTAGATGCTTCATATCAGCCTGGTATGACATCACACCTGGTTGACAGAGAAAAAGTCCCAGATGTTTAATCACATGTGCAAAGCTGTTTTACTGTCACACTAACTGAAAACAGTTGTGACAGCATCTCTCTGCTTACTCGCACTTTCTCTCTTTCTTTTTAAATTTGCTGTACTAGTGCACTGCAAACTTATTGCTTTGAGTAGTGTGTGCAAAACTTCAAAGAAGGAGTCACCGAACAGCTAATCACTGTTCGGTCATGGAACAAATATGTTTGGAATGCAACCGATTCCGCACCTGCACAGTAGTGCCACTGTTTCTGCGTGTATGTGCAGAAACCACACACTCCCGAAAAGCTGACATCAGGGTGCCCAATCCCTGTGTTGCGTATATCCCCACATTGTGGCACACTGGGAGCCCACCCCAGTGTGCCAAGATAGTTTTATTTTCCGACACTGAGATGCCCACTCCCGTGTCAAATGCCCCCACCCTCAAGCTCAATTTCTTTGCCAACGAGGTGTCCAATGCCTGTCGGCATCTGCCCCCAAAACTCATGTGGTACACTGGGAGCCCACCCCAGTGTGCTAAAAAGTATATTTTTACCTGTAACTAAAGAAAACGGTCCCCCAGAGTTTTTTTTTTTTTTTAAACCTGCAAAAAGAAAGTGGTCCTTCATCATTTCGACCCATCCTCCCCATCTCGATCCTCCTCTGTGCACCCCACCCCATTCTTACCTCTGGAGGTTGGGAGCAGTGATATTCTGTGGACTGGGACACATCTGCACTCTTCAAAGCCGAGACTGCGAGTGAGGAATCGGGTAAGTGCTGTATAAGTGAGAGTCAATGGAGGGTTTAGGACTTTTACTGGAAATTTTCAACATGGGGTTCTTGGGACCCCTAGCTTGTGAATTCACTGGCACTGTCATTTCATTCTTAGTCTGAAAGGTTTTATGGTCACAGGCGGAATCACCTTTCAGGACTGATTAATGAAACAATAGTGCCACTGTTCATGAGGAGAGGTCCCAAAAGCCCATTTTGCAAATTTAGTGAAAAAATTAATGTTACAAGTGTGTGTTGCACAGTTTCTATGCACACTCATAATTTTGCCAATTTTAATATTTTCACTCCAGATATTCAACATTGCCATTTTGTACACCTCATTATGAACAGTACAGCTGTCATTTTTCATATCCTGACAAAATGTGTTTCACACCTGTGGTGCAGAATGACATGGTTGCTGTTGGAAATCAGCTTCGGACAGATTAACAAAATCACAGTGCCACTGTTCATGAGGAGAGCTCCAAAATGGGCATGTTGAAAATGTGGTGAAAAATTCAAAAAATGATTCCCCATCTGCCCCTCATGGGATACCATGACTTAGGATCATTGTCCATAATGTTCACACCATTCCACCCCACCCTGGAGGCAGTGACAGGCATCGAGGTGTGCCTTGGGGTCTTCAGCCCCAACGCTCACCCCATTCTCCTATACTGCACCCATCTCACCATATTTCCTATGGAATGGGTAAGCATAAGGCCTGAAGACCCCAAGGCACACCACAACACCTGGAGCATTATGGCCAATGACCCAAAGGCACACCCCAACGCCTGTCAGTCTCTGCAGGGTGGGGGTGGGGTTGGTATCAGTTCAGTGCTTCACTGCCATTCCTATTATGCATCTCTCTAACTCCTGCACTACCGGTGCCAATGCCAGCAAGACAGCATTTGGCATTGACAAATGGCATTATGCTTTCAGTAACAATTTTGTCAAGAAATGCAGTCCCTTACCAAGAAGGTCCTTGTTAGTTAGCGACTGCCTTTCTGACCAAATCATCACTGGAAAGTATAAACCAAGCTTTTACAAATGGCCCCATTAAAGGAAAATGTCATTTGCAGGGGCTCCTGCCCCTGTAGACCTTACCCTCTGGTTTAGTCAAGAAAAGTGCCTTTTTCTTGTGCTGAAAAGTGTTTTAATTTAATTACGAAAAGTCCACTACCCAGAAGTATGGTGGATGCTGGGCAGATCCATTATGTGTAAAGGTGTGGCGCGCACCATGTGCTTCAATGTATTTGTATTGAAGCCACTGTGCAGCACTTCACCTTTACACATAAGCACCAGCATACACACAGCAGCATCCGCCATACTTCCGGTAGCAGACTTTTCAGAAATTAAAATACTTTTGGATGTGAGGAAACTCTATTTTACAGAAAGGGTGGTGGAGCTGTGGAACAGTTTGCCAGCGGAGGTGTTGGATGCCAAGACTATAAACGGTTTTAAGCATGGCTGAGAATGAATGAAGGGTTTGGTGATTGCTTAGATCAGTAGCAGTCAGGAGGGGAGGGGCAGACAGAGAAGGATGAAACTCTCTGTATGGCCAATAGGTCCCAGGGCAGACAGGGAACGCTGGGCAGATTACAAGACCATTGTGGGGGAGGTTCTGCTGTAATTCTTTCTGCTTCTGTGGTTGATATCAGACCCTAAAAGATATTATAAAAATAAAATATGGATGACTGTGTGATTACTTCTTTCTGGGTTGTTTTTTTTTTTACATGTCTCTCATTGTGTTTTGCCTTAATAAACAACTAAAGCTTCGTTGTTGTGGTTTATGGCAAAACACACCTGATGTGTATAAAAAACTCATATCACACAGTCACCATACATCATTCCATATGCAGGATATCAGCCTGAGATCCCCATCATTGGACTGGACTCGGCTTGCACCCACTCACTTGGTGTGGAATCTGGGTGCAGTGACTGGGATCAGCAACCCATCAGCAACACAGACAGGCAAAAGCAGGATTTTTGCACACTCCATACTCAGGCTGGGGTAACTAAAAAACAAAGTTGACAGGGCAGAAATGCTGTAAAGTTGATTTATTGCACTAAAATTTGCAAGGGAACAGTTGAACTCACACCCGACAGGGCTCCACTCTGAGCGAAGCACTGGGGCACCTGGACCATGAGTGCTCTAGCACTTTGGGGAGTTCAACACTTTGCTGCATATTTTAGTGCAATAAATCAGCTTGCAGCATTACTGCTTTGTGAACTTTGTTTTCAGTTTCTCCCAACCTAAGTTTGTAGCAGGCAAGTTCCTACTTTGCTTCCCCATCATCAGACTACCTCAGTGAATGTGGAATTCTTCCTCTGAGCTCAATTACATAACTGTTTTAACTTCCCCTATTCTTTTTGTAGGAAGGGTGGCTTCACACACTGACGGTGCGGCTCAGCCATGCCTCGTCCCCTCAATATGAATTTTTGTGCCCAGAGAACTTCTGGCTCTGATCAATGCCACGGACCCCTGAGAGAGCTGCAATGGCTGATCAGCTGCTGCAGACAGCCGAGGACAACAAAGAGAAGGTGAGGCTCAAACCACAGATTCACCAGGACAGTGGTTTACTAATAACTCATGTTTGTTTACAAGATATAGGAGTCTGCCTGTGTAAGTTACCTGACTTCCTGGTGGCCAATAAATGTTGCTCAAAGCAAAAGATTGCCATGTTCCTCCAATTAGACCTGTGTTCAGCAGTAGCTGTTGTGAAGGGGGTGGATCTTCAATGGACCACATCTGCCAAATCTACCTCATACTGGCTTTTTATATCTGGGGACTGTCTGTTGTACCAGATTTAATTCTTGTAGGTATAGTTAGGGATGGGCAGACCCACCCTGGTTCTGTAACTGAGCCAATTCAAATCTCCAAAATGGTTCTGAAAGTTTATTGCCTTCAGAATGCCATTCAAAGAGATGTATTTGCCCAGTGGTTCATGGCTGTAACCTTTTGTCACTGAAATGTGGGATAGTGAGGAATTCATCATTTGAGACACACATAGAAACATAGACTGTGTCTGCAGAAAAGGAACTTTAGGCCCATCTAGTCTGCCCTATTTTCCCTGCCTGTTACAACAACCTGGCCCCTATTTGCTCACAGGTGTTCCTCCGTCCCTCCTTTACCTTGACATATTATTCCTCGTGCCTATCCCACACGTGTTTGAAGCTCCCACTGTTTTTGTCCCCACCACCTCTTTTATCAGGCTGTCCAGGAGCCACCATACTTTCTGTGAAGGAGTATTTCTCACATCCCTCTTAAACTCACCCCCGCCAAGCTTCTAGCATGCCCCATGTTCTGGTGCTCCTTCTCATGTGAAAGAGACTCCCCTCTTGCACCTTATTCACCCTGTGAGGTAATTATAGAACTCAGTCATGTCCCTCTTGCTCTCCCCTCTCTCCAGGGAGTACATGTTGAGCTTATAATGTGAGACACATGATCAAACCTGGAGATACAGACTCGAACACTGTGAAACCTAGGCATGCCTTTATTTTTGTGGTTTTATTTTGATTTGGAATCTTAGAATACTATGAATATGTGGGGTTGGCCCATTGGTGCAGCAGTAATTGTACCATTTGTGACACCAGTGATCTGAGTTTGGGAGGGACTCTGGGTCATTGGGGCTAGCGAGAGAAGAGGATGGAGCATTCAAGAGGACAATCTCCTCCTCTAGGGATGGAGGGCTCCCAGCTCTGCTGCAAGACTGCCACATGGGTAAGTCGGCCCACCAGTGCAGCAGTAGTGTCACGGTATGGCGATGCCATTGACTCAGGTTCAGGATTGCGCCCAGGTCACTGGAGAGCCAGCTGGGGAGGATCGCTGTGTCCCATGGATACTCACCTTCTCGGTGAGGGAGGGCTCTGGTATCCACTGCTGTTCTGCTACCTGGGTGACCACAGGTGGCAGTACAGATGGAGCCAGTAACAGGGAGGGTAGCATTGTTGCACTGATGTCGAGGTGACAGACTGCATCACTTCTCTGATGCTTGAGGGTGGGGTGGCAACAAGGTGAAAAACCCTCGCCTGTGCAGGATGCTGTCTGCTGTCCCGCTGCTGGTCCAACAACTGTCAGCTGGGCTTTCACCTCACTGAAGCTAAACTCTGGCTGGGGCCAAAAGGAGGTGGACTCCAGGTGGCCTATCCCATGGGGACACGGAGGAGATAAGTCCCAGGGATGGCAGGTGGACAGGGCAGGGGAGGACCAAGGGGCCAGCGGGCACCGAGAAAGAATATGAATACAAATATATATATATAAAAAAAAAAAGACTGCCATATGGGTGACCACAGGGGCAGTGCAGTTGGAGCTCTGCTGAGGGTGGCAGGATGTTGGCTGGTGCTGTGCTTGCTACTGCTTGTGCAACCCCTGCATGTCGGCATCCTGTGGGTGGTGAACGCTCGGGTGAGGTGTTAAACCGAGGTTCCTTCTGCCCATCTCTGGTCATTGTCCAGGTGGAAGTATACAATCCCATGGCACTTATTCAAAAACAGTATGGGAGTTTACCCCAGTATCATGGCCAACATTCCCCATCAACAGAAATGGTCCATGTACACTTCTCGGACACACCAGAAAACAAGCGGTCACAGCTTAGTGTGTCTTTCATGGTAAAAATTACAAATAAAACAACAAAACAGCGAAAAACTGTCCAGCTTGGCAGGATAGAACTCCAACCCCTTGCAGGCCCTACACCGGTGACCCAGACTCTGCCCATCTGGATCTGTTTGTGGCAGATAAAGCTAGCTCCCACCACCCCATTATGGGGAGGGGGACTGTGGGAAATAAGGATAGGTAAGACCAGAAGAAGCCAGGTGTTGGGCTGGTGGGTCAGCCTGACGGGGGCCAACTGGTTCAGGGAGTATAAAGATATAGAGAAAATAATATTATGACTTTCTGATTTAAAGTCTTAGGGCTGGATATTCAAACTACGCCATTTTGAGGCATAAGCCCTTGCGCTCTTAAATAGTTGCACTGGGGTGTGCTGGGCGATATTCAAAGGAGTTGCGCTGTTGAGCAACTCTCTTGAATATCACCCCCAGCCACAGCCACTGTGCATGGCGCAGTGAAACTTGGCGCCACTGCAAGTTTTCAGAGTGGAGCATTCAACTTGATGTGCTCAAGTACCATTGCACCTCGCGCAAAATCACTGATATATTCAAAAGGTGACATGCAAATGGGGCCATAATTCATGAAGGCACGGGGGCCATTTGCATCTGATTATGGCCCCATTTGCATGCTCAATCAACGTAATAGCGATCCCCGGACTTGCGCCTGGCCCTGCCGGAGCAGCAGCCGTCGGGGACCCGCCGCCTGCAGCCCGATCGCAGGCAGCAAGTGTATTCTCCATTCTCCTTCGGCATATGTCTCTGGTGGTCCAGTGGACTGCTCATCGCTGGCAGAATGTACTCTACACCCCCAAACATCTCCTGGCGGTTAGTAAATCCCCCACCCCACCCACCCATCGAAGCCCTTACCACCCCGCTCCCTTCGGCAGCCGGCGGGCGGCAGCAATCTCACCTGCATTGCCGTCACTGATGACGCTTGTTGATGCGCGGAGCAGAGCTAATGAGCTGCAGCCCAATGCATATGATAGTCCAGACGGTGAATGAATCATTCATAAATCTGACTGTCATGTAGATGGCTGCATGCCCATTGGCTCTTGCCTCACACTAATGGCGTGCAGACTCTACCGGCAGTCAGTCGGGCGGGCGGCAGGGCGGCAGGCGGTGGGATGCTGCCGCCCGCCAGCTGCCGGAGGGGGAGCGGGTGGGACCTGCGGGTGGGGTGGGGGGGACACTAGCCACCAGGGAGATGTTTGGGAGGGGGTGTCAATTTACATTCTGCCCGCGATCGGGCATTACAGTCCACTGGACCACCAGGGAGATGTTCTGGGGGTTCAATTTACTTTCTGCCTGCGATCGGGCAACTAGGGACATGTTCGGGGGCAGTTAATTTTCCATTCTGCCGGGCGATCGGGCATTACGGTCCACTGACCACCAGGGAGATGTTCGGGAGGGGTTCAATTTACATTCTGCCCGCAATCGGGCATTTCGTCCACTGGACCACCAGGAATGTGAACGGGAGCGGGGGCTACATTGATGCCCGAATCGGGCTGGTGGGGAGTACACTGTCCGTGATCGGGCTGGGGGGCACAGGGACTGAGTTGGGGGCCAGCCACAGGTGGCAGCTGCTGTGTTAGCCCTGCAGTACAGCAGCTCACCTGTGGGTGGCCCTCGACTCAACCTTTTTTGGCTCAAGGTCCTGCAGGCTCAGGTTGGGGTTGCGTCTGCACAGCCCGGCTGAATATCGGCTGTGCAGTTTGTGCATGGTTTCCTCCCCTCCTGTTGAGCATGCATTCATTTGCATTGTGCTGTTGCTCAGTCTGTTTTTGTATTAACTGCCTCCTGCTGAATATCGCAGAATGGCGCAATGTAGGACTTGAGCATGCGAACCCTTTGAATATCTGACCCTTAGTTTACAGCACCTTCTCAGTGTGGGCAGCATTCTTGCATGGGATGGATGTGGAACTAAGCACTTTTAGGGGTCAAATGGAGGACATATCTTGTAATGTGGGACAGTTGACAGCTATACCGTTGTACAGTAATTGCATGCTAAACACACACTCATTTGCATTTCAAACTATGCAAAGATTTTTTACTTACATTTTTCCTCTTTACTTGTAGCAGGCTGTTCCAGGCAGTTCTATAAACCCTTCTAGGCCTCTGGGGTTCTCATGGATACACAGGGCCAGGAACATTGTAAGAGTATGCAGTGCAAGTTTCCCTACACACTGTTGGAATTATATGTTGGAGTAAGATAGGGGACTGTTGGCACTTGGCACGGGACCAGAGACGGAACACTGCCTTTATGTACACGCCAGTTACACAGCAGTACAAGCAGGCACGGTCCAAACTTTCAGACGCTGGTCTAACATTGCAAAGCAATGGCGGCTGGGAAAGAGCTGCTTATGTGGTCTAGTGGTCAGAGGACTGAGCTAAGAAATAGGAGGTCACAGATTCAAATCCCACCACATCTTCTGAGTCACTGTGTGACCATGAGCAAGATCACATGACCTCACTGTTCCTCGCCTCCTCTCAGCTGTGAGCAGTACCACCCCCAAAAAAACAAGAGGCTGCATTCTGGCAGTGCTATCCTGGGAAATGAACTATAACAAAATAATAATAAGTCTCCAGAGGTAAGAAGCTAATACAGACAAAGCCTGGTTGAATGATGACACACTATGTGCAAAATGGTGTTTTAAGTTCTTTAGCTAGAGTGTGCAAAGAGAGTTCAGTAAAACAAAAGGCCAGTGAACACCCTTATAGATATAAGCTAGCAAGGGCACACTCTTGTCATCATCCAAGTGCTAAAACCAGGTGCTGAAATGTGCCCATATATAGACAGAGCGAGAATTTGTGAAATAGAGCACTGTGAGATGAGTGAGTAAACAAAGTGAATACCTATTGGGTGTTTGCATGACTTTGTTCAGGGACTTGCTGTGACTTCCCTCTCCGCTGTTTGGTTATCGACAGGTTGCCAGAGTGCTACAATTTGAAATAGCGGAGTGGGTGGCTAGGAAGAGTTTAGGAGGGATGTGAGAATACTACTCACTGAAAGAGTTAGACACCTGGAACAGACTGCCAGCAGAAGTGGTGCAGGCAAAAATAGTAGTGGGCTTCAAGCATGTGTAGGATAGGCAGAGGGAATATTAGTAAATAAGCAAGGAGGAGGGAGGGTCACCAAAGACTAGTTAGAGTCTGGGGACATAGACTAGGCAGGGACCATCTGGGTAGAGTGGTTGGGCCAGTCAGTCCTTTTCTGCCAACAAATTCTATGCTTCTACAATCCCCTGCCCCACCCCGCTGGCATCTGTTCTGTAGAGTTCTAGCATTTTACTCTGTACGCCTCCTGCACTTCACCTAGAGATACAAAGCTGTTATTATGGGCTCTTTAGCCTGCTCTTCACACAACTACCCTGTGAATTATATTATATTATTTGATTTTATTTTATTAAAACTTCATTCATAGTGGGGTATGCAGTGATGACACATCTTCCCACGTGGCCCTGTTAAGATGGCAGCAAGTACCATTTACATTTTGTATGCTGTTTCCACTGCGGAGGTTGCTGCCACCAACCTTGGAAAAATCCCATGTGCAGTGATTTCTAATTTCACCCTTGGGCTCTGATTTTCGTTGTTCAGGCAGTGTCTCTTTGGGAGGCAGACATGCAGTCCTGCTAAAATATCACTTGTCTACATGGTTACAGATAAACAGCACTTCAGTATTAGCAGGAAGATTACAGAAATGTTTAGAGTCCGAGGCAGATTTGTGAATACAGGTACAGGCAAAGTGGGCAAGCATTAAGGATACAATACTTGAAACACATCCCATTGTGTTAGACAGAAAAGGAAGTGCAAAGAAGAAGGAAACCACTTTGGTTCTCAAATACAGTAGCAGAAAAGGTCAGAGCCAAAAGGCTGGCCTTCAGAAAATATAAGGAACACAGCGGGATGAAGATAGAGGCATATCAAACTGCCCTAAGGGAAGCAGGTAAGGCAGTAAGGCAGGCAAAGTCCCAAACTGAGGAAGCACTAGCACGAACAGTAAAAGAAGGTGACAAGACTTTCTATAGACACATTAGTGAAAGGAGAATGTCCAGAGGGTATTGCTAAGCTTAATGGAGAAAGGGAGCATGTGAGGAGGAGGACCCTGTAAAGGCATCTATCCTAAATAGATACTTTTGCTCAGTATTTACTGAAGAGAAGGTAGGGCAGGGCCCACAGCTCAGCATCATGGACACAGGGGAGGAGGTGAGCACTACTCCCTTCACAAAAGAAAGGGTCCTACAAGAGCTTGTTGCTCAGGGTGGATAAGGCAATGGGACCTGATGGCATACATCCCAGGGTACTTAAGGAGCTAAAGGAGGAACTAGCAGAGCCATTAGCAGAATTGTTTAGTGAGTCTCTGAGCACAGGAGAGGTCCCAGAAGACTGGAGAAGGGCTCATGTGATCCCACCACAAGAGTGGTAGCAGGGAGGAGGCGGGAACTACAGACCGGCAGTCTTACCTCAGTAGTGGGCAAGATTATGGAAGCACTCCTTAAGGAAAGGATAGTGCAACACCTGGAATCCATAGGGGCACAGGATCCAAGACAGCATGGGTTTACAAAGGAAGGTCCTGTCAAACTAATCTCATATATTTCTTTGACTGGGTAACCAGAGTGGTGGACCAAGGGGAGCAGTTGATGTCGCCTACCTTGACTTCAGCAAAGCTTTTGACACTGTTCCACATAGAAGATTGATAAATAAGCTAGGTAGGCTCAGGGTGGGTCAGAAGTTGGTCAACTGGGTGGCAAACTGGTTGACTGGCAGAAAACAGAGAGTGGTGGTAAATGGTATACAGTCAGAAGAGATGCAAGTCACAAGTGGGGTACCTCAGGGATCAGTCCTGGGGCCAGTCCTATTCAACATCTTTCATTAGTGACCTCGAGATGGACTAGAGGGTAAGGCTTGTCTGTTTGCAGATGACACCAAGATCTGCAGCAGAGTAGATGATCCAGATGGGGTGGGCAGAATGAGAAGAGATCTGGATAAACTAGCAGAATGGTCAGAAGAGTGGCAACTGGGATTTAATGCAAAGAAGTGCAAAATCATGCACATAGGGAAGAGAAACCCTGAAGCCACTTATAGGCTGGGAGGAGTTGCTAGCAGTCACAAAGGAAGAAAGAGACTTGGTCATCATCATCACTGATGACCTGAAATCATCAAGCAGACCTCTAAAGCAGTAGGTAAGGCTAGAAGGGGTGTTAGGAGATGTATTAGTAGGGGTATCTGAAGTCGTGAGGAGGTAATAATCCTCTGTACAAGACATTGGTTAGGCCCCATCTGGAGTACTGCGTGCAGTATTAGAGGCCACACCTTCACAAGGACATTAACCAAATTGAGGCAGTCCAGAGAAGGGCAACCAAAATGGTGCAGGGACTGCATCAGAAGACATATGAGGACAGATTAACGGAGCTCAATATGTATACCCTGAGCAAAGGAGGGAGAGGTGATATGATCAGACATTTAAACACCTTAAGGGCATAAACAAGGTGAAAGAGTCTAACATGTTTAAATATAAGAAAATAGCAGGACAAGAGGACACAGCATGAGATTAGAGGGAGGCCGATTAAGGGGAATGTGGAAATTTTTTTCACAGAAAGGGTGGTAGATGCATGGAATGGCTTACCACAAGAAGTGGTGGCTATGAATACAGTGCAGGGCTTCAAACAGGCATGGGATAGGCATAAGGGAGCAATACAAATGACTATGAATAGATAGGTCACTGACAGAGCAAAGGCGATGGCACATTTATAAGGTAGAAAAGAAATGGGCAGACTGGATGGGCCTTGTGGTCCTTATCTGCCGTCAACTTCTATGTTTCTATGTTTCTATGTAACATCAAGGTTACCTTTCTTGTCTAGACAATTCCTAGCTGAGCCAGTATGTTCTGTTGTTCCTAGGAATTCAAAGGTGCTATGATCCTTGCTCTCCAGAGTTACACTCCAAGCTCCTTCCCCTCCCCATTTTCCTATTATATGCACTCTCATTAGGCTGCCCTTTCAGATTTCTACATGCCTGATGGACATAGACAGTGACGCAGAAAAATAACAGACACATCCAGTCTATCCAGAATATCTAATTGTTAACCTTATGGCCTACTTCCAGCAGGGTCTCTAGATTGATGGACTCCTCAATCCCTTTAGTTGCCCCTCTCCAGCTCCTGGAACCACCGTCCTCTTCTCAGCAAATGAAGTCATTTTATACCTCCTCAGTTTCGTGGTTCAGCCCCATTTGTAACGAGGGAGGCAATCTAATTATAAACACATAGTTTCAGCACACGCAAGCTAATGCTTGAAACAGTAAGACAAGATTTATACTTTTCTTCGCAGTATGCTGCAGTATTGTGATGCATCCTGGGTAGTACTGCTCTAAAGTAAACAGTGGAGCAAGATAAATTGAGCAAGGTCAGTGTCAGGTCTATCCAAGCTCCCGAAATGTAGCATCTCCATGATGCTTTGACTTGGGGGTGAGAGCCATTGACATGCCACAGTGTATTATTTAAGCCTCAGTTAAAAGATTCAACAACATACACATTCATTCTTATGCTGTGTATCAGCAGAATCATTTCACATAATCATAGGGCTTGCAAAGTTTCATTTCCACAGTATCATAGGGCTGCAACCTCTGCCCCCGACAAATATATGATCCAGCTTAGGAAGTCTTTTTTTGTGTAGGATCATGGGGTTGCAAGACATCATCAGAGTTGGTAAAGAAATGGTAGGGTCTCAACCGCAACCCTGGCTACCCTAACACGCTGCCCCTGCTGTGCATATTCATCAGCATTGCAGTAAGTCTGTAATCATCTGGTTTCCTGTGTTAAAGCAAGCTAGTAGCTAGTTAATGGTACTTCAACCACTGAAAAATAATATCTCCTTTTAAAGTGTTAAAAAGGCAAGACTGTGCAACTTGAGAAACTATGGCTTCATCCTACAGTTCACCCTCCATGTGAAAAATAAAATGCTGCATAAAAGGTAGACAGATTGATGGTGGGGAAAAAAGGAAATGAGGGGAGCAAGCACTGCAGTATAAATTCAGAAAAGCTCAGTCTGACAAAGCGGTCAGTTCCAGTATATGTGTAAGCAAGGGACCACATACCATGTCCTTAGTGGGTTTTAACATCCCAAGCTGAGGCGAGTAGGGTTATTCCTCAAGTGGTCCCTAGCACCCAATTACACTACTGGACAAAAGTTTTAGAACACCCCATTTTCCAGTTTTATTGAAATTTAAGCAATTCAAGTCCAATGAATAACCTGAAATGGTACAAAGGTAAGTGTAAACTGCTAGAGGTTAAAAAAAGTTTAGGTTAGCAAAAACTGAAAATAATGTAAATTTCAGAGTTATAAAAAGGCCTTTTCAGGAACAAGTAATGGGTTAATAACTTACAGCTGTTCTGCAGCAATGGAAGTAAATTGCCTTGAAAGTTGATGCAAACAATTCCTACAGGTTCCCAACTTTTGTTGATTACTTGATTACAAACCCCTGTATGTATAAAAGCAGTGTTGGAACAGACTGTTATTACACCTCTGAAGCATTATTTGGACAATATTGCACTGCAGGAAGTGGTATATTGCTATCATAATGGCGAGAAAAAGGCAATTAACAAAGGAAGACAGACAGACCATTATAACCCTTAAAAGTTTCCTTTAGAGAAATTGCAAAGAAAGCAAGGTGTCAGTGAGTACAGTTTCCTACACCATCAAAAGGCACTTGGAAACTGGAGGAACTCTGACAGGAAGAGGTCTGGCAGACCCAAAGCCACAACAGAATCAGAAGACAAGTTTCTGAGAGTCAACAGCTTGCGTGATAGGCGGCTCACAGGACAACAGCTTCAAGCACAGCTTAACACTGGTCGGTAAGCAAGTCTCAGTTTCAACTGTGAAGAGAAGAATTTGAGCTGCAGGTTTGACAGGTTGAGTGGCAGTAAGAAAGCCATTGCTAAGATGGCAAAATAAGAAAAGAGGCTTGCCTGGGCTATGAAGACCGCCAGTGGACTACTGAAGACTGGACCGATGAATCAAAATTTGAAATCTTCAGTTCATCACACAGGGTTTTTGCACGCCGAGTAGGCAAAGGATGGTTCCTCAGTGTGTGACACCAACTGTCAAACATGGAGGAGGAAGCGTGATGGTCTGGGGCTCTTTTGCTGGATCCAGAGTCGGCGACTTACACAGAGTGACTGGCACCCTGAACCAAAAGGCTACCACAGCATTTTGCAGCGCCATGCAATACCTCTGGTCTACGCTAGTTGGTCAGGGGTTCATCCTACAGCAAGATAATGACCCAAAACATACCTCCAGGCTATGTCAGAACTCACTTCGAGGAAAAGAACAAAACGGTAGGCTTCAAATCATGGAATGGCCAGCACAGTCTCCAGACTTAAACCCCATCGAGCTGGTTTGGACAGAACTGACAGAAGGATGAAAGCAAAGCAACCTACAAGTGCAAATACATTTGTGGGAACTTATGCAACAGTGTTGGGAAGAACTTCCTAACTATATTTGATGTCCATTGTAGGAAGAATGCCACAGTGTGTTCAGTGTTATATCTGCAAAAGGTGGCTACTTTGATGAGTCAAAATTTAGATTAAATTTTGTTAAACAAAATGATTCTATGATTTCTTTTTATCTCCAATTGTTTATTTGTTCTATGCTTTAATTTCAGAGTACATTGAGACATTAAACTGCGTAAGTTCAATAAAACTGGGAAAATGGGGTGTTCTAAAACTTTTGTCCGGTAGTGTACATACAAATACAGCTTCATTCATCAAAAGAAAACAAAATAACGGAGAATTAATTGGAAAAGATAACTCTGACCAGCAGTAAACACAGTGGAGAACAACTTAATAAGGGGGTCGCAGTATTTCTAAGTTCACATAATCACCTCAGTTAATATTAAATAATTCCATATTCAGAAAATAAAGTCCAGGTCCTCCTGGCCAAAAGTGTCAGGTCTCATAAATCCAATTACACTGTTTTGCAGCAAAGATCGGAGATATTTATCACCCCCCACCCCTTTGGAATGTGATCCAAGCCCAGGACTCAAAACCATTTCCTATCACTTTACTTGTGTTGTGCAAGAACAAGGGGACACAATTTGAAGATTGGGGGTATGCTCAGGGGCAATGTGAGGAAGTATTTTTTTCACAGAGAGGGTGGTGACGACAGAACAGCCTTCCTGAGGAGGTTGTGGGGTCTAAAACTGTGGAGAATTCAAGAATGACAGACATAAGGCAATTCTTGTGGGGGGTAGGAAGAAATAGGCTGCTGGTTAACTAGGATCTGAAGCTTATCCTGTAGGTAGGGAAACAGACAGACTAGGGTGGGCTAGCGGTCCTTATCTCGCCAAAGTCTATGTTTCTATGACATAACATACAATTAAATATATCATACCTGTGGAATATGCATTTAATTACAGGTGGCATATCTGAAGAACATAGTACAAATATTTACTGTAGCCTTGGAACCAACTCTTGCAGGAATGGATCACGTGTTAAGAGGCAGATTATTTAGCAATTATTGAATGAATGAAGGGTAGAGGGGACATCAAGGAGGGTAGAGGAGACAGGGAAACCAGCTGGGGAAGGAGAGGATAAAGATGGGGAACATTACCAGAGAAAAGTGAACAAAAAACAATCAGAGGTGAACAAAAAAACAATCAATTGTGAGGGCAGGTTAACACAGGGTTAGTACAATCTGGGAGCACCTCAGACAGAACAAAAGTGCAAATTATTAGCTCAAGTGAACTAATTGCTTTGATTAAGTGCAGGGGGATAGAGAGGGGGCAGGAGAGAGGTGGGGTAAGGGATAGGGAAGGAAGGACAAGTCATACCTGAAACTGGCCCCTTCAGAGTGTGGAGATCGCTGCCAGTGGTGGAAATGAGGCGAGGACTTAGAATAAGGGGCAGAAGCAGGCAGGACAAGTTGGGTAGAGATAGTAGAGAGGATGGTAACGGAAGGAGGAGGAGGGGTGGAGAAACTTGCCAAGACTAGGCCTCTTCAGGATGCTGGAAAACCCTGCCAGAGAGCAGAGTCAGTTGAGGACAAGTTAGGTAGAGAGGATGGAGGGAAGGGAGGGAAGAAATAGTGATTTCTCAGTGCTGGACTCTCCAGGATGCTATAAAATCCTGCCAGGGGGCAGAACTAGGTGGAGGACACATTGGGAAGAAAGAAAAGAAGGATGAAGAGAAAGGAGGGAGAGGAGGAAGAAGAAGCTTGTCTAAGACTAGACCTCTCCAGGATGCTGAGAACCCTGTCAGAGCTAGGAATCAGGTGAGGACTAGTTGGGTAGAAAGGATAAAGGGAGGGGAGTGAAGGAAGAGTAATTGCTCAGTGCTGAGTCCCTCCAGGATGCAGAGAATCCTGCCAGGTGATAGAATTAGGCAAGGACAAGTTGGGCAGAGAGAATAGGGGATAGAAGAGAAAAAGGAAAAGGAGGAGGGAGGGAACAAACTTACCTGAGAGTAGACATCGCTAAGGTGCTAAGAGTCCTGACAGTGGGCAGATTTAGCAAGGACAAGTTGGGTAGAAAGGAGGGAGAGGAAGGAACAGGCTTGCCCAGTGCTAGATCCTCCAGAATGCTGAGAACCCTGTCAGAGGTCAAAACTAAGCATGGGCAAGTTGGTAATGGAAAAGGTTAGGGAGTAGGAGGGGTAAGTGGTGAAGGAGAGTTTAATAGGTGATGTGAGTCATGGAGAGGAGCAGAGGTACAGGTGGACCGTTAAGTAGGGTTAATGCAGGAGCAATTAGATGAAAGTTATGAGAGGCAGAGTCAAGGAGCAGGATGAGGAGGACTGCCGTATTTGGGGTGGGGAGGAGTTCCAGATTTGCAGGAAACGATGGGTAAAGCCTGACTGACCTGAGAGTGGTTAGACAGGGGACCAACAAAGTGCGAGTGTCAGAGGATCTGAGGGAGTGGGGAGGGGAAGAGAGGAGCATGTTACTGATTACGGTTTGCCCATTTATTCTGCAGCATCAACTATGTTACTTTCTAGAGCTATGATGTCATACAGTAATGCTTGTCGTCTTGTTTTGTCATGTCCAGTACTGACCCCTCACCCATCATTGACAACTTTATTCATCCCTGGATTGGTTTTCTGTTGAGTGGCACTGTATTTACTTTAGATTAATTTCATTTTGGTGTTTTGGATGGGTCCTGGTTTGTTAACTTTTAGAGTGCATTACACTGCAAAACTCCATTCATTTTACCAGATCCCAAACTGCTTCCACTCTTAGGCTTCCTTGCAACTGCACAAGGTCTTCAATTTATAAACTACTGTAGATCATGAGTGGAAAAAATATAACAAGCATGGGCTTTTGTGAAAGTGAGCCCCAAAGTGACAGGGGTTAAAGTAGCAGTATTTGTTAATCAGCATACTTTTTTTTTTTTTTTTTGTTATTTAACCAGGTGAGACACACTAAGCTGAAAGCTTTTTACAGGCGTAACCTGGGAGCACAGGAAGTTAAGGACTTGCTCAGGGTCACACAGTATGCAAGTGGAAGCTGTGGGATTCAAACCCAGGTCTGGTCTGCTGGATGTCACTAGATTTGCAGCTCAGAGCCTTAAACCACTCGCGCTATACTGCCTCCCTATCATGTATTTTATCATGTCCTTTTAGCAATAATGAATTTATGACATCCTTACAAAGTATGAATTCATCTTTATGCATGTAACCCTAGATGGCGCGTATCCAGGGGCTACTACCCCTGCCTGATTTGCCACTAACAGGTTGAGGGCCTGGATCCGATGGCGGGTGTCTCCACCCAGAGGTCAGGGTTTGCAATAGTTAAACTAACTTGGTCACAGCCCTCTGGGACACTGCAACCCCCTTTCTTCCCACTAGTGGCCCACACAGTATAATCAGAATTACCTTCACAGTATACACTTACCCCAGGACTGGTTCAGGCACTGGGGACCCTGTAAATATGAAGATACAGTGCAACAATCACAGTACAATACTTTAACATAAACAAATACCTCAGGCAGTATAACTTTGCTGAAACAAGCAGTTCTGATTTATTTGGGTCATATAACAAGGACGGGAAATCAGGTTATTGGCTTATCACTTTACTCATCTACCTGTGGCTCTGTGCACAGGCCTATCCTACCAGTTACTGTCCTGGGTACCCAAGCCCTAGTGGCTAGTCCAAACCGTGGCAGCTGGTAGGGGCCCTTTCACACAGAGAAAAGAAAATGAAACAGTCAGCAGTACAATAATTCCATTTGGTTTCAATATGGCAATTCAACAGGGGCGACCCTGAATTGGTACTCCACGACCTCCAAGCGAGATAAGGTCCTTCAAGCGTCAGCAGGGCTACTCTTGAGCTCACGAGACTCCTCACACATTTATATGACAAACTGCAACAGGCAAAAGTCCTCTAATGGCAGCAGGATTCACTTGAGCTACACAAGCCTTCTCACACATTTATATGATAAAAGAAAGTGTACTATACCAGGCAGGCTGCTTCTCTATCCCGATCTGAATTACTAAACAATACCGGGAGAACACACAGCAGATTCAGTTCCTGACAGACCGAGCACATTTCAGCAATTTCCCCAGTCTTCTACAGGGTGAGCCTGGTTTCTACTCTTCAGATATCCTTTGATTCTCTTCACAGGATGGATTCAGTCCTAACAAGCAGTTACACAAGCTGCAGACCGGAACTCTGGGCCTTACACTCATTTCCGACTAAAACTACTTCTGAAAAAGCACAGGGCTCCTTCCCTCTTCACTGCCAGAGCTCAACTGAAACTCCAGTAGACAAAACCGGGCACTTCCTTTGGTTCCTCCCAGTTCTTGGCTGGATTGGCTGTCACTCACAATAGACTGCCCTGTTATGTCCAAAGCGCGAAGTCAAACTACATCTCCCAAGTCACTGCCCATACAATCCTCTTGTGGCTGGCTCAGATTACAGAGTCCAAGTTCTGATTCGTCCAAGGCACCATTTAGAGCTATCTTAACCCACACTGATTGGTCCAGTTCAGCAGTTCAAAACTAGAATGGGGAACTAGGCAAACACAGTTCTGACTGCAAAGAAAGCAGGTTAGACAAACTGTATTTTCATTATTACTCTAAATGATTTCTGGCAAACAGTTACATCTTTCAGATAGGTTCCCTTTGCACTCCTAGTGACTAGGGTTACCACCTTTTAAGAATCCCAAAGTGGGACATTTCTTACTGAAATATGATTTTCACAGGACAAAATGTAACCTCGACCAATACAATAGACTTATTTTCACTAAATAAGCAGAATTAGGACTAAATGTTGTCGTTTTTCAGTTGTTTCTGGTGTTTATTATCATTTTATGGTATTTTAATAAAGGTATTATAGTTTTAGCAACATTTAGAGGAAAGTAAGAAAATATTTTTCTACTATAATGTCAGGACAAGTAGTATTTTTCATGTTTTTACGGGACACAGCTGCCCAAATCAGGACTGTCCTGCGAAAATAGGAACAGTGGTAACCCTACTAGTGACTGCAAAAATGGAGTGAATTGGCAACAGCTCGAGTGGTACTCAAGCAGAGAAACACACAGTCCCCCATACAAACTAATTATGTCTGCAAGCAGACAGCTCTTAAAGAGACAGTACCAGAGGCTCTAAAAACACTCACAGATAAATGGCTTAAGCATCAAACACCATTCAGACTTGGAGCATTCAAGCAAGCTCCTGAAAGTCTTTTGGGAACCCCCATTTGCAAGGGGTTACATACAGGTAATATACTCAGATATTTAAAAAAAAACAATTTTATTAACAATTTGTTATAGTTAACGACTCAGCATTGAAGATGGCCACCACTCATAGTATGTAAAAGTCCCTTCAGTGGTGGTACCTTAACTAGGGATTTTATACGGTGGACATATAAGGATGGCGCTAGCACACCAAAGCTACGTTTCTGATAGCAATAGCACTGCGACACCAAGATAATTACATCATGGTGGGCATTGCAAGAGCAGGAAGAACTTCTAAAAATGTCAAAATCACCTGTCTCAGTTCTGGAATGAAAAAAAAAAAAGAAAAATGAGATGGTGATGGTTTTGCCAGAAATGCATTACCACTATAAAATGATATGAAGAATAACAAATACTGCTGCTCAGCCTTCCCTCCACTTTGAGGTGTAGCCACCAACATGTCCAGTGGCAGCTGGGAGTGTGGGTTGGGGGTCTCAGGTTTCAGATTGGATGGCTAACCTATGCCAACAAGGCGGTGAGGTAAACAGTTGTTCTTTGAAATGCACTTTAGCCAGTAATAAGAAACAAACTGTTCAGACCAGAGAAAGGTCACTCAGTCCCTTATAAGCACCAAGTTTTATTTATTTATTGAAATGTATCACCAGGAAAGGCACACTGAGCAAAAGATGCTCCTCTCGCAGTGCGATCCTGGGGAGGGAACAAGTGGAGAGCATCAGCAAGCAGTGTTACAAGGAATTAGGGATTACATTTTACATGATGTTGCAGCATAACATGTGGTTACATTTGGTATGGAATTACAATATAGATTGAGGTTAACATACTAGGGTTAGATGAATCAACATAACACACAGATACACGGCACTGAGGCATTTAGGACAAAAGATCAGTAAGGCGCAGTAAGGACAATAGGTGATAAGTCGTGGTTGGTACATATGTGCCAGCTTCTGTAGCAATTGCTAGGTGCCGCTGGTCAGGCAATGGAAGTAGTGGGACACTGGGGGATAGGAGAAGGGTATCATGAACAGCTGTAGTTAACCGTGAGTAGTTTGACAGAGGCGGTAGATAAGGAATGAGTGGAGGAGGTGGTGAACTTGGTGAGGAGATGGTTCCAGAGTTTAGGGAGTCGGTGTGAGAAGGCAGCTTGGCCTATGGAGTCCATGCTGAGGATTACCAATTGTCGGTGAGTCGTGAGATCCAAGGGCATGAGAGGGGTGGGAGGTGAGGGATAGCATGGTGGCAAGGTAGGACGGGAGTGATCCGAGCCAGAATTTCGACACAAATTTTGAGCAATGCAGTTGGTGGCGATTTTCAAGGATGGAAATGCTAGTGGGTAGAGCTCTACAATGATGGGTGCGGAGGGGGCATCAAGCGCAAAGAGGCGAAAGCGTTGAAGGGGGTCAAGTCTGGATAAGGAAGACTTGGGAGTGGCACTGTAGACTACATTGCAGTAGTCAAAGTAAATAGGATCATCTTCTGCACAAGTTCTCGTTTCACAGTTAGCAGGAGGCTACTGTGATTCCTGTAAAGGGCACAGAGAATGGAGTGCAATTTTCAATTCTACATGTGCAGAGATGGATAGGTGTTAGTCGAGCCATACCCCTAAATACCTAAAAGTAGAAGTGTCCTCCAGGACTGTCCCGTCTAGGGTGTGAAAGGTAGGGAGGGCTGTGGGCCTGGACAGTCTCTGCCTTGTGCCAGAGGTCATGGAGACTGTCTTTTGGCATTGAGGAGAGTAGATGGGAGCTAAACCAGAGCTGAACTTTGTTGAAATCAGCCTGGAGGTTAGTACTAACCTCTTCAGGGTATGGCTGGTGCTGAATAGGACTGTGTCATCTGCATACATGTGGATGGATGAAGATGAACAGATTAGTACAGGTCATTTAGAAAAATAGAAAGCAGACGAGGCCAAGTACTGATCCCAGGGACACATTCATGGGGAGAGATGGAATCCAAAGTAACCTGCAGACAGCGAGCAAAGTGATCAGAAGGAACCCAAGAACACAAGCTGAGGGCATTTGATCACTGGTATTGCTAGACAAATTCAGACCATGCGACCCATAAAATATACTCTCTGTGACCTGGCCTGTGGGTGCTGTTGCTCACAATGCTGCTGACCGTGGTTCAGAGTGAACCCCAGTCATCTTACCCACCACAGTGCTGCCGACCAGGGTTCAGAAGTGAACCCCAGTCATGATACTCCACCACAGTGCTGCCGACCAGGGTACAGGAGTGAACCCCAGTCGTGTTACCCACCACAATGCTGCTGACCAGGGTTCAGGAGTGAGCCCCAGTCGTGTGACCCCACCACAATGCTGCTGACCAGGGTTCAGGGTGAGTCCCAGTCATGTTACCCCACCATAATGCTGATGACCAGGGTACAGGAGTGAGCCCCAGTCATGTTACCCACCACAGTGCTGCCGACCAGGGTTCAGGAGTGAGCCCCAGTCATGTACCCCACCACAATGCTGCGACCAGGGTTCAGGAGTGAGCCCCAGTCATGTTACCCCACCACAGTGCTGCTGACCAGGGTTCAGGAGTGAGCCCCAGTCGTGTTACCCACCACAGTGCTACCGACCAGGGTTCAGGAGTGAGCCCCAGTCAGAATTACCCCACCACAGTGCTGCTGACCAGGGATCAGGAGTGAGCCCCAGTCATGTTACCCCACCACAGTGCTGCTGACCAGGGTTCAGGAGTGAGCCCCAGTCATGTTACCCCACCACAGTGCTACCGACCAGGGTTCAGGTGAGCCCCAATCATGTTACCCCACCACAGTGCTGCCGACCAGGGTTCAGGAGTGAGCCCCAGTCATGTTACCCCACCACAGTGCTGCTGACCAGGGTTCAGGAGTGAGCCCCAGTCATGTTACCCCACCACAGTGCTACCGACCAGGGTTCAGGAGTGAGCCCCAGTCATGTTACCCCACCACAGTGCTGCTGACCAGGGTTCAGGAGTGAGCCCCAGTCATGTTACCCCACCACAGTGCTGCCGACCAGGGTTCAGGGTGAGCCTCAGTCATGTGACCCACCACAGTGCTGCTGACCAGGGTACAGGAGTGAGTCCCAGTCGTATTACCCACCACAGTGCTGCTGACCAGGGTTCAGGAGTGAGCCCCAGTCATGTTACCCCACCACAATGCTGCTGACCAGGGTACAGGAGTGAGCCCCAGTCGTGTTACCCCACCACAGTGCTGGCAACCAAGGTTCAGGAGTGAGCCCAGTCATGTTACCCCACCACAGTGCTGCTGACCAGGGTTCAGGAGTGAGCCCCAGTCATGTTACCCACCACAGTGCTGCTGACCAGGGTTCAGGAGTCAGCCTCAGTCATGTGACCCCACCACAGTGCTGCCGACCAGGGTTCAGGGTGAGCCCCAGTCATGTGACCCACCACAGTGCTGCTGACAAGGGTACAGGAGTGAGCCCCAGTCGTGTTACCCACCACAATGCTGCTGACCAGGGTTCAGAGTGAGCCCCAGTCGTGTGACCCCACCACAATGCTGCTGACAAGGGTTCAGGAGTGAGCCCCAGTCGTGTTACCCACCACAATGCTGCTGACCAGGGTACAGGGTGAGCCCCAGTCGTGTTACCCCACCACAGTGCTGCCGACTAGGGTTCAGGAATGAGCCCCAGTCGTGTTACCCACCACAGTGCTGCTGACCAGGGTTCAGGGTGAGCCCCAGTCGTGTTACCCCACCACAATGCTGCTGACCAGGGTTCAGGGTGAGCCCCAGTCGTGTGACCCCACCACAATGCTGCTGACAAGGGTTCAGGAGTGAGCCCCAGTCGTGTTACCCCACCACAATGCTGCTGACCAGGGTACAGGGGTGAGCCCCAGTGTTACCCACCACAGTGCTGCCGACTAGGGTTCAGGAGTGAGCCCCAGTCATGTTACCCACCACAGTGCTGCCGACCAGGGTTCAGGAGTGAGCCCCAGTCGTATTACCCCACCACAGTGCTGCTGACCAGGGTTCAGGAGTGAGCCCCAGTCGTGTAATCCCACCACAATGCTGCCGACCAGGGTTCAGGAATGAGCCCCAGTCATGTTACCCACCACAGTGCTGCCGACCAGGGTTCAGGAGTGAGCCTCAGTCATGTTACCCCACCACAGTGCTACCGACCAGGGTTCAGAAGTGAGCCCCAGTCATGTTACCCACCACAATGCTGCTGACCAAGGTTCAGGAGTGAGCCCCAGTCATGTTACCCCACCACAGTGCTGCCGACTAGGGTTCAGGAGTGAGCCCAAGTCATATTACCCCACCACAGTGCTGCTGACCAGGGTTCAGGAGTGAGCCCCAGTCATGTTACCCCACCACAGTGCTGCCGACCAGGGTTCAGGAGTGAGCCCCAGTCATGTTACCCCACCACAGTGCTGCAGACAGGGTTCAGGAGTGAGCCCCAGTCATGCTACCCCACCACAGTGCTGCTGACCAGGGTTCAGGAGTGAGCCCCAGTCTGTTACCCACCACAGTGCTGCCGACCAGGGTTCAGGAGTGAGCCCAAGTCTATGTTACCCAACCATAATGCTGTTAAATGTGATCTCGATTTCAGCATGGGAAGAATTCAGCCCCAGAACTCACGTGTGAGTCGAAATGTTCTATGCTTAATCTTATTCAAAATGGCTGCCTAGGGCTGAGTGAGAATAGTATGGAGGGAGGAAAACCACAAATTAGGTATATACAGGAGAGGTTTTTAACTAAATCTAAGTTACTAGACAGTACTGAGAAAAGATGTGACTTGATAGTGTCCACAGACTTTTATATAACTCGGTTTTCTCTCCTCATTATGGGATTAAAGACAAGTTATGTGTGTTCATAGCTCAGTGCTTATACTACATACTGTAATTGGATAATGAAGGTTTATGCTTGGATACAGAGACCAGATAGGTAAGTAGGAGATGCTCTTCAGATATGTAGCAGTTTGAGTTGATCTGTGCTTAGGTGCTTTGAACATAGTTATACAGCGTTTATAGTACAAGTGAGCTGGATAGTCTTATGCAAGTGCTTAGATGCTTGAGCTGATGAGTAATGTTGTTATAACTTGGTTTTGGTTTGGTCTTACTCTGTATCCCCGTAAAGAATGCTTAGTCAGGTATTATGAGCTCCCAAAAATTAATGATATCCACAATTGTTCAGTATCCGACTGTTGAAGGAGTCAAGTAGGATGATGCCCCCAAGAATGAGTAGCAGTATGATCACCTCCTCCAACTCTGGAGAGTGTGGCCAGTAGCGTGCAGAGAGAAAACCCCCTTGGAAGCCTCTGAGGACCCATGGCTACTGACCGCCCATCCTTCTGGGCATACTAAAGGAGAGTAATCCTAAATATTTTAATCGCTAATCCAAACCCCAAAGTTGTAGAACCCCATCCAGAGAAATGGAGAACTGAAGACGTATTGAATCATGACACGTTAGGTGAATAGAGCAAGATCCATCTAGTAAACTCCAGATCGAGAATCCATGAGCAGGCTGGAATGATAGCAGAGTGGAATCCATGGTCAATAGAAAGTCGAGTGACAAGTTGCAGCGGTGAAGCACTCCAGCAAGTGAGGATGACTTCTCAAAGGAAATTCAAGAATCCAAGGCTCACATCCACGTCCAGAAAAGGAGGACGGTTGGGTCATGGTCCGCCAAGCAAGCCCGCAAGTGAAAGCCGTGGTGATGGAAGCACGAACTGGCGTATGCTGTGTGATGGGGAGGATGGAGCAGTAAAAACCTCAAGCGGAGGGAAGCAAGTACATGAAGTAGATAGAGATGGTAGTGCGAATGAGTAACAAATCAGATGGAGATTCAGCTCATGAGGGCACGTAGTAGGTTGTTAAATAGGAAGTTAGTCGTGATGACCTCTAGGCCCTGTAAAGGTGAAGCAGGTAGTATGAACAAGCAATGTAAAATAAGTGGACCTGTCACGTGGGTTGATTGTAGTAGTAAGTAAAGCTGCATGATGCAGACACAGTAGCAGGGATGTGGGAATGTGTAGCCTATGAACAGTATATAGTGAGGATAGACATGGATAAGCCAGTGATTATTGTCCATGATGAACTGACAATGCGATAGTGCTGATACTGGAACAATTGAGTTGATCGGTATAAGTTGATGGTGAGGCTTTACTTAATCAACATTGGCTAGTCCAAGTTTGCAGATGACATTCAGTGGAACAGTTAAGTAGCAAGAGTAGCGTCAAGAACAGGCATCTGAGTCTTGCATTACCGAAGCAGGTAGTAGTATGAAAGTGTGCAGCATCCAGGTAGATGAGCTCTGAGGTAAGCATCGTAGAATATGTCCAATAAGTTCAGGATAGAATTGAAGGAGGAGCTCTGAGCCTAGTAAATGACAAATAGGTGGATGGAGATCATATCCAGGCTTTGACTGGCGAGGCAGGATGAAATAGAAGTAGTTCGATTTTTCAGGCTTCTGCTAATAGAGGTTTATATAATACATGGAGCAGTGAGAAGGCTTGCAATGAGACTACTGACTGACGAACCCAGTTCTGTAAGGTACAATAGGAGTAGAATATATCTAGGTCAAGATATAAAGGCAACGACTGTAGAGCTGAGCTGGAATCTTGGCA
Organism: Neoceratodus forsteri; assembly: GCA_016271365.2. Lineage (NCBI taxonomy): Eukaryota > Metazoa > Chordata > Ceratodontiformes > Ceratodontidae > Neoceratodus > Neoceratodus forsteri. Next base: position 1,385,111,894 of record CM057459.1, read on the forward strand.
GTCTTTAAGGGTAGTGAATCAGAAGCACTGGTATGAGGTTAGGAAGCATTCAAGTAGTATAACAGGCGAGCCCAATAGGTAGAATGGTAGGTGGACCACGTAAGGTAGGAGATGAGGTAGTAAGTAGCAAGTAAATCGCCAGATTGGTCAGTTGATAAGTAATAGAATGTGGCAGCTAGTCCCTCAGGTGAGATGCAGCTAACCATCAGCTGGTGAGGTAAGTAGAGAGGTGGCTAGCTCCAGGTAGCATGATAGTACAGCCAGACCTCACGGAGGTCCGCTGGTGGTAATAGAACGTGGCAACTAGTCCCTCGTGGGATGCGCAGCTTATCCATCAGCTGGTGAGGTAAATAGAGAGTGGCTAGCTCCAGTGATCATATAAGCACAGCCAGACCTTATAGTCTGCTGGTAAGTCAGTAGAGGTAGCCCTAGCCCTTTAGGCTAGTGTGGCAGTTGGTCCCTTGTGGTCAGCTGATTACCATGAATGAATAGAAGTATGGAGCATATCCGGGGCGATTACTGTGGGAAATAGTGAGATCCATGGACGAACATATGAGATCCAGTTAGGTGAAGTTGTGGTGTCCGAATAAGTTTAGCAGATGAGAAAGTCTTCCAAGGAGGAGATGAGCTAGAACAAATACCTGAAATCCAGTGGGAGAACAGGAGTTTTAGAATCGACGCCAAGTAAGGTAGAAGCCAAGTAGGAGTTAGAGTATACAGACCTCCAAGCCCAGACAGGGCGTAGCAGGCTGAGAGATATCTGAACCTCCAGGCCGTATCTGCAGCAGGCAGGCATATGTATGAATAGTTGAACCTCTGCAGCCTGAAGCGAAGCAGGTACTAAGTGCGAGTAGGTAATGGATAGAGTATATGAACCCCAGGCCCGGACTGGCGTGGCAGGTTCACAGGAATGCATGAATCTCAGGTCCAACACTGGGTGAGGCAGATGGAATAAGAGCAACCTTGGAAGCTGCCGAATAAGCACTGAGCTGATCTGAACAGAGTGAGTGTGAGGCCCTTGCAAGTACAAATATACAATGGTGACAGAGTCCAGGCAGCTGGGGAAGAGCAGGAAGCAGGACAAAATTAATGCGAACAGTTGGTAACAAGTTGTAAGCAAGGGACCTATAATAGGTCAGTAGTAGTAGTAATGGTTAGGTTTGCAGAACATGCAACGGGAGCAGAAGTAGCAAGTAGTAATACTGAATGATATGCAGGAGGTATGAGTGGGTTGATGAGGAGTGTAAATAGCAGGGAAGCTGTAAGGCTAGGATGCAGGCAGGATGAGCGGCTGTACTCCAAGTATGACAGCTGAAGGAAGGGGAGGGAGTGACTGCTGGACCCCACAAAGGCTAACGGGGCATGAACACCAACAGGGTAACATGAGAGAACATGGTTGCCGAGCAGTTGTAGCTGGCTGGAGGAGTCAGAAAGGTGTAGCTTGCCAGAAGGTGGCAGCAGGGGCACTGAAGAGGGAGGAGCCAACACAGTAGAACTGTTGAGGAATCCAGGAATGTTCAGTGGGAAGTAGAACAGCCAGAAGGCTGAAAATGCCATGGGAGTAACAAAGTCCAGGGTAACAGTTGACCATAAAGCCGACAAGTCTGCCAAGGTTCCACAGAGTAGGGAGTAGTACTGATGCAATGGTGGGTTAGGGAGGATACAGTGCACCTTAAAAGTATGGCAATAGGTGATACAAGGAGGAAACAGGCAATGCGCCCCAATTAATAAGGCTTGGCCTTGCAATGAACAGTAGTCAGTGAGAAAGCCTCAACATATTAGATATATGAGATATAGTTATGGAACTTTATGAGAATCACTGGGACCTCCTCCTCTCCCCCAAGCTCGGGCAGGTCTTGAGCCATAGTGGGAATGGTAGTCCCGACGCGGGAAGAACTGGCTGGCACTCTTAATGTGGTCAAGTAGTCGGGAAAAGTATCCAAACCAGTCTGTGATGTAGAGAAATTGCCTGAGCAGCAAAGCTCGTACTGGACAACAGGCGGATGTTGAAATTGCAGTTAAGCTGCAGAAAGGTCATGGCGTCTGGTCCGTCTGAGGAGAGAGCCTGACTCTGCAATACTGATTGCGGCAGGAACCCCAAAGAAAATGGACAGGCGGCGATGACGCCTAGGAGCTTCAGCGGTGCCAGGAAGGAGCAGCAGCTGGAGGGAATCAGCACAGGTGTTGGGAAGTGCTCTGGTTAGATGCTGGGAAGCAGGCTGAAGACACAAACGACAGCGGGCATGGAGCTGCGACTACTCAAGAAAAAGGTAGGAAGAGAAAGCGAATGAGCAAGCAGCCCGGCAGAGCCAAGCAGAGACCATGAGAATATGGTCCGGAGAGGAAGCAGGAATGAGGGAATCCCTTCAAAAGTACAGGAAGATAAACAATGAGGAGGAGAGCGGGGGTGAAAAATCAGCAACAAACAATGAGAGGGAAGCAGGGGGCACACAGAACAGGGAAGAGCAGCGAGCACCAGCACCACCACACAGCGAGTGTGACTCACTCTAAGCAGGCGGAAGTAGCCTGCTAACCAAATAGGATGTGAGGGAGGAGCTCTTCCCCTACATTACTTCAGGCAATAGCCTGTCATGTGATTACAAACAATTAGGGATCGAAGAATACCACGGAAATTTGGAAGGTAGTGTGGCTCTAGGGTCATGGACACCTGAACTCTAAAGGCCGTGCAAAGCACATTAGTGCAGATGAAAGAATCTGCACTAGATCAGGAGATATACAACAAGGAGAAAGTACAGGGCATTTGTTTTCCAGTGCTCATGTATCTTAGACTCTTGGAGTGTTTTGTCTAGAAAGTGGAAATGGTGGAATCTTACTTCAGGTCTTAGTCCTCGGAGGCAGAGATAACACCTGGCCAAAGTGAACTGAGAGCACAGAGACAGTTAATTTTGCTTGTATGATCTGGTGGATATGGCAGGCTCGCTGCCAGTATGTATTACAGAAGAAAGATATTTTCTTGCATAGTCTTACACAGCAAATGGAGAATGAGCTGGACAAATGGCGACTGAAAGAGTTTACTAGCTTACCTCCTCCTATGTTTGAAAATGTATGGAAATAGGTCCTACAGTGTCTTGAATGTATGCCGTTATGTGGGTAAGGGCTGTGGTCTTTGGTGGGAATTAATCCTTTTCTTTTTAATATGTATGGGTTGCCATTGTTTTGTATGGAAAGCCATACACTCAAAGCTGTGTTCTGCTGCAGTAGTGATGCAGCTACTACGGAAGAACAGTTTTTCATATCTGCTGTAGTACCTACATCACATTACAGTCATCCCGATTAGCTGTTCGGTCATTCTCGCCACTGCGCTCGGGCTAGAGTGAAGCGTGCAGTCAGCAGCTTTTGAAAACAATTCAGTGTGAAAGTAGTGTTCTGTGTTTTCTTACCATATACAGAAGGAGCGAGAGTCAGAAATAATGGTATGAGTGGCAGCAGCTAGATGATCAGCGCAGTTGGAGGCAGCGGGCATGATTGTGGAGGGGCTGCAGATTCGAGGAACAATGATGGTAGATGACATCAACAGCAAAAATGTCAAGACTCCGCACAGCCAAGGCATCTTGTAACAATATCAGCTTTAATATAATAAATAATGATAAAAACACCACATATACATACAGGCAGGATACCCATTGACCCTGTGCTGGTTTTGCTCTCACATGAGCATCATCAGGAGGTCATGTGAGAGCAAAACCGGTGAGGGTCATAAAGAGGCAGATTTGCCTCAATTCTATCTCCATTGTCATTTATGAGGCATTAAACAACACCAGGCCAAGCTCAGACCCTTGCAGGACCCACTGGTGACCTCCCTCATACCTGGGGCTCCCACCACCACCCTTTATGTCCTACCTGTAAGCCAATTTGCCACCTACCTTGCTAATTCGTCTCCTACCCCTAGGTTCTCCATCTTCCTGATCAACCTCTGATGGGGTGCCAAGTCAGAGGCCTTGCTGAAATCCCAGGTATAGCATGTCACACTGCTTGGCCTTGTCTGCTGCCTTTGCTACCCAATCGAAGAAGCTGATCAGGTTGGTTTGACAGGATCTCCCCAACATTAACCCATTTTGTCTCTTGTCCTGGAACCCATTTATCTCCGGTACCTGACTAGCCTCTCCTTCAGAATGATCTGCATTAGTTTACCAGCAGTGGAGTTCAGGTTGAGAGGTATGACACCTGCCTATAGTTTCAGGGTTGTCCTGGGCCCATTCTTGTCCAGCAGTACCACATATGATAACCACCTCCGTATTCAGTGAGCTATTGAATGGATCTGCCAGTTCCACCTTCAGCTACCTCTATACCCTTGGGTGCATTCCATCTGAACCTGAGGACTTATTTACCTTCAGAGACATGAACCCTTTCTTAACTCTATCCTCTGGTATCTTGTCCTCAGCCATCCCCCAATCCTACTCAGTGACACTGGTTCATACTTTCTTTAGTAAAGAAAGAGCAGCAGAAGTATTCATTCAACACCTCTGTCTAATCTTTGCCTTCAACCCCATCCTTCCCCTTTGTAACTTCACTATGCCTTCCTTCATGTCTCTTCTCACTGACATACCAGAAAAAGGCTCCCCCTTGGTTCCTTCTGCAATTTAGCTTCTTTTCAGCCTTAGCTTGCCTGACCATCCTACCAGTCTCCTTAACTTTCTCAAGTAGGTCCTCATATTTATCCCATTGGGACTTTTTTTTTTTTTTTTATTCAAGGTATCAGAATTACAATGCTTTGAGTCAGAGACTCCTTTTCAAAGGCTCCACATCAGAAGAGCGACATAATGACATTACAAGTTGAGGAGAGTACAGTACATATAAAAGCATGATATTGCAAAAAATGGGTAGAAATAGGCATATATATATATATATATATATATATATATATATGTGTGTGTGTGTGTGTGTGTGTGTGTGTGTGTGTATATATATATACACACACATATATACTGAGCAGATATACAATTTTCATTCAAATAGGCAAAGTTCAACAATGTATATAAGGAAGTAGAGTACGATAATGCAGGACAGGTTCAGTGAGACTAGGGCAGAACTGAGAGGGGTGGTAGTGATGCAGCGGGATGGGATCCGTTGACAGACAGGGAAGGAGCTTCAGACTTACTGTACACAGCCCTATTTTTCTTAACTGCCAGGCTTAGCGTCCCTATTGAACCAACATTGCCTCTTGGCTTGGAGTTTTCCCTTTCTATTTAATGCAGGTGTTAGTAGCAGCCGCTGTCCCCTCCTTGATTACTGTCCACTTATTATTCACCCCCATATCATCCCTAAGGCTAAGCTAGGTAACCCCTCAGTATCTCTCCATCCTACTGTAATCAGCCATTCTGAAGTCTACCACTTTTGTCTTAGTACTTAGTGATTCCTTACCCATATCCACTCAGATATACCATTCGGTGGTCACTGATCCCCAAGGGCTCCTCCACTTGATGTCCCAGATGTGCTACATTAGTTAATACTAGGTCCAGGATGGCACCTCTCATATATGTTTGTTCACTCTCTGAGCCAGGAACCCATCCTGAACTGCATCTAGGATCAATTGGCTCCTGCACAGGCAGCAGACAGAACACTCTAATCCACCCTAGGCAAATTGAAGTCCCCACCACCTCACTCATGTCCACTGCAATCCTGATCATGGTACCCAACACCCTGTCCTTGTCCTGATTTGGTGGCCTGTAAACTACCTCCAGCCCCAACTTCAATCCTGTTGCGGTTTGAGAGATTTACTTAGAACCCTATACCTTCATGTCCCCTAATTCTTCCCTGGTGACGTGATGCCCTCCTGACATATAGTGCTACTCCCTCTCTTTCCTTTCCCCTGTCCCTTCTGTAGAGGGTGTATCCTGAAATGGAAGGTCCACTTGTGGTTTAGGGGTAGCCCATGTCTCTGTGACTGTCACCATTTCCACCTCCCCTCTGCCGTCATTGCCAGTAGGCTGTCCATTTTGCTCCCGACACATCTAGCACTGAAGTACACCTCCACCACTCTTGATCCCCCTTCTTAACTGACCATATGCCTCCCTTGTCCTGTGCCTGCCTACTGACCCCTTCCCTGTTCTTCTGTTGGGCCTCCCCTTGCTTTCCTTGACCCCTAGCCCTGTTCTGTTCTCCCCACTCTCTCCCTTTCCTGACCCTCTTGTGCTTCTTACTTGAAATCCTCCTCCTATGAACACCCACCACCACCTATTCCCCTTTAGCTTTCCCTATGTCCACTCTTCCTGACCCCTCCATGTTTCAACCTGGGAGGGGTCTGGTTATCCCTCCTCTGAGAAACCCAGGTCCTATGACACTTTCTGCCCACCCCCATCAGTTTAGATTTAATCTCCTGCATGTATATTCCCTCTTGGTTTACCTTTTTCTCTTTAGCCATGATATCAGGTCGGAGGGTGGGCTTAATGTTATAGTGTTATATTGCCTGGCCTCAATTCTGTGGTGTAGGGGCTTATATTTCCATTCCCTGGAAGGCCAAATTTAAATGAGTACCTCTCCCCAGGTTCCATTATATCCTACCTTTAGCTCCAGCTCACAAATGGTGAAAGTTCTTGAACCTCCTGGGCACAGACACATACCTGCCAGGCCATGCTTGACCCACATGAGTGGCCTCCTCCTGGTACATATGGCATCAACAGGATTGGTGGAGGACTTCTTCTTGACTCCTTGCAGCTCTAGTCATGACCTAGGTGGCATCCACCACCACCATGAAACCTTGAGTAGGTCTTCTTGCATATTGGGCAACTATTTTATTGTAGAAATTAGGCCCACACCTTTAGCCCTGATTAGGCTCTTTGGGCATAAATTAAATTTTATGTGTCGGGAACTTACTTTTTTACTTTGTACTGCTCTCTATCTCCCAGTGTGGCACTACCGGGTGCCAGCATTTGCTAAGCGTGGTGGCGCTGCATTGCTCGCATTGAAAAGCATGCAAGAGTTGTGATGCCGCACCATAATAGCAGATGCTGGCGCTCAATTGCTTTCATAGTGGGAGATCAAGCGTGAATACAACATTTAAAAAATAAGGAAGTTCCCAAAACTTAAAAATGTCATTTATGCTTGAAGAGCTTAACTGGGAGTAAGCGTGCATGTATGTGTGGGTGGGGGGGGTGGATTTCTACAATAAAGTGACTGTTTTCCTCTGAGGTGAGACCCATACTTCACCTCTGAATTCTTCTCCCTTTGCTGGTGAGACAGTGTGGCTTCAGGATTCTCTCTTTCTTTCTTCAACACTGCATTTCTCTCTTTCTCTGTTGGTTACTGTTTCTGTCTAGATCTCTTCTGTCATCTCTGTTCCTGTACTGGGGCTTGCTGCCTCTAGCCAGGAACACCCCTCCCTCCCTACAGGAGAATAGAAGCTACTGGTCTCAGCTTTGCTTCTCTCTCCTGTCTGTAAGGTTACACTTCTCTTAACTAATGGCTCAGAAATAACCATGTTTCTTGTCCTCTCCATTTTTATAGGCAGTGGGAGGGGCCAGCAATAGCACAACATATGCATAGATGCTGGCACATGCAGGCATTCATAGTAATGCCAAAGTCTAGCAAAGCAGGGGGAGGTGGGAGCATGGAAGGTTCCAGTACTAGGGCACTTCTGTTTCTCTGTTAATTACTTAGGAATCTGATGTAACTGGGTCACCGCCAGTGTTGTGGTTACTACCCTGCCTTGTGTATTCAAACAAGGTTGAGGGCCTGGGTTCCGATTTTCCTGACTGAGGTGTCCGTAACCAGAAATTTCAGTGGTGCCTCCAAGCAGAGTAAAATTTAAGTGAGCTAGGTATCAGAGCAGTACAGCCCTCTTGAATGCAGTACCGCTTCACCCCCACTGTGTCCCCTACACATGGAAAATCACAGTGCAACCTTGACATCAACAAACTGCAATTACCGACTTACCACTAATAATATTCTCAAAAGACAAAATGTAAAATGCCAATAAAATATTAATTGGGGATATTCACATGGGATTGGGGAACTCAAGCAAACCTGTTTTAGGCTGATATGGCAAACTGTAAGGCAGGAGGGCCACAGGTAGTTGCCTGACTATGCTTAACCAGTTAAACACTTAAACAACACAGTTGCAGTGTCCCCGGCAAGATAATAACAGTGACAGAGTAAATACTGTAAACTTCTAGTATTGCCAGCCCATGTGTACTGGGGGCACTACCCACTTCCCACTGGTACCAGTTTAAACCCTTAGACATTAAAGGGAGCTCCTGGTGCTTCACTGGGTACCCAGCCATAGAAACAGTGCAGACCAGGTGACATCTGCTAGCTGGCCAGTAGTGGTGCACTTCAAAGCGGAACCAAACACTTTGGTAAACCCAAACCTCACAGGCCATTCAGTTGTTAAAATGTAAACGCCCAAATGAGGTATTTGTAACCATGGCTCATTGGCCAGATCCGTAGATATGGTGGCAAACTATACAATTCTTAGTTAGAGGGAAAGCTCTGCAAGTACTCATGGTTCTGATGTTACCAGCTTCCTGACAACTTGGGCTCCTTCTCCTCCTGTCTGCAGGCACATGTTCTCTCAGGTTGATGGTTCAGTTGTGCAGTTGGGGCTGGGAGCAGCTCAAGATGCAGGTCTCAGGTGCCTCAGGATGTGGATGAGGCTCTCTGCATCGGCAGTTGTCTGACCTTGCTACTTCTCTCCTTCTCTGCAAGGCAGACCAGTCTATGGACAGAGGCCGCATGCCTCACACCCATTTCTAGGCTTCAAAACCCTTGTGAGGTGTGCTAGGTAGTATCTAGCAATTGCACTAACCGGCCTTCTCCTAGATTGTCTGCAGGCTCGATGCAGGTTTTCTCACACAGTCTCTGGTACTCACAGGCTGGCAGCTGTGTCTCATATTTACCTCATTTCTTTCAAGGCAGGCTTTAGTCTCTAACAGGAAAATATTTTCTTGTCAGCAGACACATAGTTCAGTCTCTGTGTCAGACAGGTTGTATAAACATTTACATCGCCTCTTGAAGAAGTTCAGACAGGCTTCCTTAGTTGTCTCTGGCCAGCAGCACAAGCCATCCTCACTCTCTGAAAGCTCACTGCTGATTGCTTTGTTCTGGGTCTGCTCTCAGCATTTCTCTGAGTAAAGACAGTTTCTGATTGGAACAACAGGCTGTCAGTCAATAGAAGTAGAATGGAGAATGTTCACTTGATGCCCTACTGGCTGGCAGAATGGCGCCAAGAAAGCAGCTCTTCTAGAATGCCTCTGGGATTACATGCCAAGATCCCTGACCTCAGACTGGCTGCCAGCAAGGTCAGGGATCAGCAGAATGGTGATTGTTTGCAATGCAGCAAATGTACTTGTTCACAAAGTCTTTTCTTTGGGCTTCTGTCCTGCTTTTATTTTTTTTGATGACCCCTAGTTCGTTAGGGCAAAACGGTGACTAGTTAGGCACAGTGGTGGCTAGTTATCTGTTGGCAGTTCATGTGTTTTGGGGCTTTCACTGCCCTGTCAAAAGCTCCGTGACACAGTTCCACTAGGAAGAGCAGTCTCTTCTAAATGTGGCTGTCAGCTGTGCTGACTTTAAAGTCACAATGACGCCAAAACACATGGAGTCTCTTGTTCTCGCCTAGTGCCTCTATGCCCCCAATGCCCTAGCTAGTGTCTCTGGGGCCAGAACACAGCAGAGAGGGTCCCTTTGGGCTTGCCCAGGTTGCAGCAATGAGATGGACCATTTCTGGTGGGGGCGCACTGAGTGCCATGAAGCAGTATTCGTGGAGTGATGTCAGCTTGTACGCTTGAGCAGGGTGCTGCCAAACATGAACATGTGCTGTGAGACAGTTCAGAACCACCAAGCTGGCAGTGGCTCAGGATTCTTGCTCCTCTGGTTCCCCACCACACTGCAGTTCCAGGACCAGAGTGAGCAGTCAAGAGATGACAGTTTAGAGTCAATGAGGATAAATGCAGGTAAGCCCACCGCCTTGGGGAGGGGGTTACACTAGCAATCCAATTAGGGGATGAGAGACTGGTTACACAATAATAACCTGAAATGCTTTCCCTAAGGGATCACCAATCCTGGACCATCTACAGCTAATGTCGCCTCCCAGTCTCCAACCACCAATTGTTGGCATCAAACGCCAGTTTCACCTTTGCCCACCTTAACATTAGGAGCCTTACTGCTAATCTCCCTGAGCTCGAGGCTTGTGTCACCTCTATTACACGAGATGTTCTGGCCCTATCTGAAACATATTGAAACCCTGTATACAGACTCCCACTGCTCCTTGCCTGGTTATAATATGCTTTGGTCTGATCATTCTAATGCCAAAGAGGGGTGGCCTTGGCAGTGCGTGAACCCCCTACAAATGGGGATTCCCAAAAGTCTTCCTTGAGCTTGCCTAAATGCTCACTGCCAGGCTGGTGTCCTACATTTTAGCAGTTTAATGTGATTGCCAGAGAGTGCCTATATAACCTCTGTGTACTGTCTCTTTAAGAGCTGCCTGGATTGCAGCCATAAGTAACCTGAGAGGGAGCTCTGTTGAAAGATGTTACTATTTGCTGAAAATCATTTAGAGTGATAATGATAGTGTAGTTTATCTAACCTGCCTTCTTTGCAGCAAGGACTGTTTTGTTTATCTCCACTATCTTGGTCCTGGACTGTGAATTGGACCAATAAGCACTGGTGGGACCTAAAATGGAGCCAGACTACAGGAGCTGTCTGGAGTCAAAATCTGTAGGAATTGTAGTTTTGGGCTTTTGGCACCTGAAGGGTAGCCTTTGTTGTGACTGACAAACAGATCAGCCAACCAAACCTTTTGGATTCTAGGAAAGTCCCTGGCTTGCTGGCAGTTGAGTCAGATCTCAGTTGGGAGCTGAATGAGCAAAAGCTTGAGACAGTCAAGTAGCCATCTGAGTAGTTTTGTGTGGGAGAACTGTGGAAAGCCTGAGCTGTGGCCTGCATGTCTACCTGCTGCCCCTGAGAGGAGAGAAGAGATTATTTCGGACTAAATTCAAGTTTGTGACAATGAAGTAAACCACTGATTTTTACCAGGCTCATACCTGAAGAAGACTGAAGATTTGCTGAATGCAACTGGCCTGTCAGGATTTCCAGCTGCTTTTGAATCCCTGGTTTGTGCAGAGACTTTGCGATCATGACCAAAGAGCAGTGTGCCTGGTACAGTAGAATTTCATTACATGTAAATGTGCTTGTGTATTGAAAGTGGGTCGTGATTTGGTTCCCCACTGTGTGAACTGTGTTCTGCTTGCTGGAAGCTTTATCCAGCCTAATCAGACTGAATCGCGTTCATCTCCATTCGGCCCTAGGCCATGCCACGCTGGCCCTGTCAGACTACCCCACTGCATAGAGAAATCCACCGACGAGAGAACTGCCTGGGGATCAGCCCCTGCTCCATGCTTGAACAGGAACAGCGACTGGTGAATCGTGTGGCCCTGCTTCTCCTGGCACTCCAGATAACCACCTACTGTCTCGATTTTCGTTCGCCTTGTGTCTAGTCTTGGGTATCATGAATAGTCATCAGGGTAGCTCCTGCAACAACAGTCTAATCTAAAACTGTGTCATCTGATTGTCTTGTTGTTTCTTTTCACTAACTGAGCCCTCTGATTCTGGATTACAAATAGTGTGTGTTGTGCATGTTGTTTTCTTCCATCACAGGGCCCCAACCAGCTGCAATGTTCCTGGCAAGCCCACCATTCTCTATCTGGGTACTCAGAGTGTGTGACTGTTTATGGACCCTGAAGTGTGTAACTAGGTGGGCTGTATCCCAAGGGCTACTACCCCTGCCTGCTTGGCTAGTAGCAGGTTGCTGCCTGAGTTCTGAAATGGGTGCCTCCACCCAGAGGTCAGGGGTTGGTATGGTCAAGCTAACCTGGATACAGCCCTAGGGACACTGTAACCTTCCTCTTTCCTTACTAGTGGCCAGAACAATACACAATAATCACTTTCACAATACCGGATACACCACACAAGTACCCACACTGTTTGCACCTACCACCAGGGCCTTCCTCCAGCTTGGCTCTGGGAACCCCTGTAAAACCAGGTTATACAAAACAAATAACAGCAGTACAGTCCTCTTGCACAAACTGGAACCACAGTCAGGGTAAATGCAAAAAAAGTTAGATCTGATTTATTTAAGGACTTGAAAAAGGGAGGGTGTAATCAGGTTAATTTGCTTAAAGACTCTATCATTCAAACATTTATGCATGCACTTCGGTCTATAAACCGTCACACTCTGGGTACCCAGATGGAGAAAGGTGGGCTTGCCAGGAAATGTTGCAGCTGGTTGAGGGCCCATGATGGAAGAAAACAACATGCAACCACACACACTAATTGTAATCCAAAGCCAGAGGCTCAGTTCATGAAAGAAACAACAAGACAGTCAGATGGCACACTTTTAGATTAGGCTGTTGTTGCAGGGTGCTACCTGATTATTACTCACGATATCAAGCCAGTCTTCAAACACAGGCTGGACAAAATTGAGACTGCAGGTGGTTGATCTGGAGTGCCAGGAAGCAGGGCCCACCACGATTTGCCGGCGTCGTTCCTGTTCAAGCATGGAGCAGGGGCTGATCCCCAGGCAGGACTGCAAATCCAATGGCTTTCTCTGCAGCAGGTAATCTGGATTGGGCCAGTGTGGCAAAGCCCTGGACAGATGTAGACAGATTCAGATACAGTCCGTTTTGGGCTGGATACAGCTTCCAGCAAGCAGAACACAGTTCACACAGTGGGGAACCAAATCACGACCCACTAACAACTGCAGCACATTTACATGTAAGGAAATTCTACTGTACCAGGCAAACCGCTCTCCAGTCATGATCGTAGAGTCTCTGCACAAATAGGGGATTCAAAAGCAGCTGGAAATCCTGACAGGCTGATCACATTCAGCAAAATCTTCGGTCTTCTTCAGGTATGAGCCTGGTCACAGTCCAGTGGCTTCAATAGTCTTCACAACTCAAATTCAGTCGAATAAACTCTATTTTCCCTCTCAGGGACAGCAGGCAAACAGGCAGGCCAAAACTCAGCCCTTTCACAGTTCTCCATAGAATCCACTCAGGATTGCTGCTCAAACTCTCTTGAGCTGTGTGCTTCTTCAGCTCCTACTTAGATCTGCCTGAAACAGCAGGCAGCTTGGGGATTTCCTCAGATCCAAAAGGTTCAGTTGGCTGATCGGTCTGTCAGTCACAACAAAGGCCCCCTTCCAGGTGCAAAAGGCACAAAAGCCCAAAACTACAATGCCTACAGATTTTGACTCCAGACAGCTCCTGTAGTTTGGCTCCATTTTAGGTCCCACCAGTACTGATTGGTCCATTCGCAGTCCAGGGCCAAGATAGTGGAGATAAACAAAACAGTCCTTGCTGCAAAGAAGGGAGGTTAGACAAACTACACTATCATTATCACTCTAAATGATTTTCAGCAAATAGTTACATCTTTCAACAGAGCTTCCTGTCAGATTACTTATGACTGCAATCCTGGCAGCTCTTAAAGAGGCAGTACACAGAGGCGATACAGGCACGCTCTGGTAATCACATTTAAACTGCTAAAACGCAGAGGACACCATCCCTGGCAAGAATCATTTAGGCAACCTCGAGGAAGACTTTTGGGAACCCCCATTATTAGGGTTTACACCTTCCCTGCCTGGAGAAAACTTGGTGTCCACGTCAAGTCTGTACCATCATGCATCAGTTAACATAAACTTATTACTTTACTATACATATTCACTACATTTCATGATACTATATCAATTCTAACAACACATTGTGCATATTTCACGTAGATAAATTGAACATTACTATACTGAATCAGGTAATAACTTCTTGTACTATAAACAATGCAAGAAGGGCCCTTCCTATCAGCTTACTTGGGGCTAGAGGGTGGGGGCACCATGGTGAGAGAGAAAGACAAGTAACCTGGAATTGGCTGTCAAACTCAATTTAGGCAATGAGCTTGGTGAGACATAAACACCTTTGTGCAGCACATTGAGAGGGAAATCCACTGGCCTCCCGGGAGAATCATAACTGAGGCATACTACTGGCTTGACAGCTCAGCCAGTCTTTCTGAGGGGACAACTACAGTCTCTGTACTCTCAGCACTGGTCTGGGGACTCTCGTCACTTGTGAGGGGTGCCTCTACCTGGGTGGGAATGTCCAAACTTGGGGACTGTCAGCTCCTTGCTCTGCAGGATTTGCTTCTACAACACTTGACTCATTTACTGAAGGCTCAGACACAGTCAAGCTTCAGGCACTAAAGAGGGTTGTCAGCACTCTCATAGTGTTCTTCAAGTTCTGGTATGTCACCAGAAAGGACTCAACCCTCAGCCCCTTCTTCATACAAGTCACACAGTTCCACAATACAGAGACTCAACATCTTCAAGCGTGATACTTTGTACTTCACCTTCTGGGAGCATTGGCCCCTAGGATGAAGCTGGGGGGTAAGAGCAGTCCAGAAGGCCCAGCTTCATCCCACAATTTATCAGGGGTTGCCTTGAAACAGCTGACTCAGTTTATAAGAGGGTAATAGGCATGGTCGTATTCACTGTCATCTGAAGTGGACTGACAGTCACTATCATTCTGGGCCTGCTGTGAAGAAACCTTAAATATGTGACCACTGGGGTAGGTTAACTCTGTCTCTTTCTTGTAGCAGTATGAGTCACCAGCCCAGAGGACTTAGTTTCTGGGGTTCAGCCTTAATCGTGACTTTGCCAATAGGTAGCAAGTGGTTACGGTGCATGGTCTTGACAGTTTTGGAGTTGTTCTCGCATGTTCTTGTACACAGGTAAATCATCCAACTTTCTAACTACTACATAGGGAAGATGGTGCCACAGATCAGCAATTTTGTGTTTACCATGCAGTCCCAAATTGCGTAACAACACACAGTCTCCAGGTCGAAGCTCTTGAGCCTCTCTTTGTTGGCTAGATTTCTCTTGGCAGCCATTGTCTGGGCCAGTTGATAGGCATGGTTCAATTGAGTTTCAGTTTTGTACATATTGCAAGTAGTTTTCAGCTTGGACTCCATCTGGAGAGGCCCAAAACAGACATCAACTGGCAGCGGGCCTCTCTTCTGAACACGAGGCAGTAGGTGGAGAACCCAGTAGTATAATTTTTCATGCAATTGCATGCATGTACCAAGGTGCTAATCTGTTGGCTCCATTTATGCTTGTCTTTTGGGTGGAGGTGCCCAGCATGTCTAGAAGGGTGCAGTTAAAACATTCTGGTTGAGGTCTCCCTGTGGGTGATAGGGTGGTTCTTGACTTTCACACCCCTATAGAGAGTGAGAGAGAGCATTTCTTTGATTAGTCAACTCTCAAAGTTTCTGCCCTGGTCAGAGTTTATTCGCTGAGGGCATCATAGTGGATGAAGAAATGTTCCACTAGCACCTTGGCCGTGGTAGATGTCTTTTGATCTTTGGTGGGAAAAGCTTGTGCATACCGTGTGAAATGATCCATAGCCACTAACACATTGCCAATATTCTATTGATCAGGTTCTAAATACAAGAAGTCTATACAGACTAGTTCCATAGGGGTGCTGGTAGCAATATTAACAAGGGGCAGCCCTCTGAAATGAGTTTTCTTTGCATACAGCGACTACATAAGGATACTGTATGGGTTTGATTAGTAACCACGCTGTAACTGCTTGAGAGGTTACCATGACAACTGTAAACCTCGAGAGCACAGCTTGAGAAGTTTATATATTTGACATGATAACCTCAAGAGCAATTTCAGCGAGGTTATTAATCAAAACCCCATACATTAGCTTTATAGTGTATGGGATCAAAAGAAGTAGGTCCAGACCACGTCACTATTTCTTAACAACAAAGGCAACTCAAAACAATCTTCTGAAAAACAGCCATTTTGTATGTAACTAATTTGGAAAGATCTGGTTGGTCTGTGGACACCACGTGGTGTCCAGTTGCAGAAAGTGCTGGGAGGCGTTGGCACTTGTCTTCACGATCATTAGAAGGCCTAGGGATGCAGTGGTGAATGTCCGTGTAACTAGATTTGGGGCAGAAAACAAAAGAAGGCTAAATCAAAAGGTAAAACATTTGTGTATTTCTGGCTTCATAAATGCTGCAGCTGACATTGTGGTCACTAGTTCATGAAGCGCTAACTGACACTGTGGGATTAACATTTTAAACACTTGCAGAGGCTTGCGATCAGCAGTCTGAGAAAGGAATCTTGATTTAACCTCTGTTGTTCCATCTTGTAAACTCGCTAAGAAGTGACGACTTAAGAGAGGTTTATCACTGACGCCATAGCAATGAGATTACAAGGAAATTATCTGTTTGTTTTCCATCCATAACAAGCGCCTCCCATACATTATAAGTCTTACATGGTGCTCTCAACATCGGCCCCCATTTTGGGCCAGTAGAAACGAGATAGTACCAGGTCAAGGGTCCTGTCAATACCGAGGTGCCCCATGTGATTGTTGAGGGACCTCAGTAAAAATCTTTAAAGGCCATGGGCAGGACCAATTGTTGCATGTCTACTTTGCCACTATGATCTACTGTCTCTCTATACAACAATTGATTGAGCAACTTCAATCTGGGGCCTTCTTTAAACAATAAAGCAGTCTGCAAGTCAGTGGAACACAACTTAGGCACATCTTTCCCTGCTTGCAGGGTATCAAGTGCTGGCTGAATCATAGGATCTTGGGATTGAGCCCACTGAATGCTGTCATTGTCAAATTGATGTAGTGTACTAATATCTAAAGCAGTGAAGTGGCAATAAACAGCTGGTATGCAGGTGTCAGAAGGGCCAAGCATTCTACTAAACAGGCCACTGTGTCTGCAGACATCTGTTCATCTCTATCAAACTTTTGGCACAATGCTCAAATGTCAGGTTCAGACAGCCTGACCCAATCACTCTAGGAAGTGGGCCTTGATAGGGCATCAGCATCAATATGGTTTTAGGCTCCAGTCTGTGCTCGAGCAGCATAATCATAGGTCGATAATGCAGAGAGCCACTGGTGCCCATGGCATCTAACTTAGCTGAAGTCTGTACATAGGTCAACGGGTTATTGTCAGTCTTCACCAATATCTTTACCGCATAGAGGTATTCATTAAACTGGTCAACGATGGCCCATTTTAGCACAAGGAACTCCAACTTATGCACATGGTAGTTTTGTTTGGGTGGGGTCAAGCTCCTACTGGCAACAGCTACTGGTCTCAGGCTATCCTCATGGTCTTGATACAGCACTGCTCCTAGACCCTGCAGACTAGCATCCATATGCAGCACATAGGGTTTGGTGGGGTCAGCATAGGCGAGGATGGGGGTGTGGATGAGCTGGTCTATGATCTCATGGAAGGCTGCTTCACAGTCGGGCATCCAGCAGGCCCAAAGAGTTCACCTGGGCAGAAGTATACTTTTTCTGGTTCTTTAATGGCCCTTTTTGTATATCTGATTAGTGGGAAAGTAACCCTGGGTAAGATTCAAGTGGGCGAATCAACTTGGAATAGTCTTTAATGAACCTGTGGTAGTAGCCACAGAACCCCAGGAAATGTTGTAGTTCTTTCAGATTATGGGGCTGGGGCCAAGTAGTCAGTGCTTCAACCTTACTGGGATCAGTCTCATCCCTTTTGTAGATAATATGTGCCCCACGTGATTCACGGAGGTTTGGAAAAACTGGCCCTTGTCAATGGACAGCTTGAGGTCAAGTCTTCCAGTCATTCTAGAACTTTAAACAGTCAGTTCTCATGCTTCTCTAAGGTGCTCCCAAACACAATGACATCATCCAAGTACACCAGGCATTCCAGCAAATTCATATCTCCCTACATATTCCATCAGTCACTGAAAGGTGGCTATGACTCCCGATAACCCCTGTGCATCCTCAGAAACTTGTAGAACCCCAATGGACAGATGACAGCTGTTTTCTCACAGTCTTCCAGGGCCATCGGGATCTGGTACTATCCACTCATGAAGATCCAACACTGAGAACCATTTGCTCCAATTCAGACAGTCCAAGGCATCTTGTATATGTGGCATAGTGTATTGGTCTGGAATGGTCCACTGGTTCAGGTTTAGATAATAAACACACATCCTCACAGACCCATTCTTCTTACACACAACCACAATGGGAGAGGCATATGGGATCCTGGATTCTTGTATCACGCCAGCAGCATGCATTTCCTGCAGGTGTCTTCTCACATCATCTATGCCTGTTGGGGCTAGGTGTCGAGACCTTTTCAAAATGGCCATTCATCGTGCGTAAGCATATGTGATGTTCTGCATCCTGGACACATCCCACATCCCATTCCTTCAACAAAAACACTTGGTCTCCCTCTAGGCAAGTCTCTTGCTAATTCTAGCCTTCCGTTCTACTGGCAGTGGAGTCACCAAAGTCAAACAAGTCTGGGGTCACTCTCTCTCCTTCTCACCAGGGTGCTTGGTGCTGGGCAATACTGCAGTGTCTGTGCAGCATACCATAGCTAGGGTGCACCCTCTGTTCACCCTGATCCCTGATCTTACACATTGTGAATCTGGGCCATCACTCGTCATGCATAGGCATGGGCATGATCAGACAAGATGCTGGCTTGACCAATAATCCTTCTGGCAATTTCCATCACTTGGCATATCCAACATCAGTATTTTGTTCTTGACATCTTTCCAGAGGTGGACCTCCTCTTGAATGGTACATGGGTGTTAGGGACAAGTACCATTGAATCGGGATCCTTCTTCCACATGATCCCACTGGTTCATCCTGGTTTATTTACTGGGTTTCTGTTGCAAATCGTGAGGCCCTCTTGATCAGATCCGAGATTCTCAGGGACCTTCCAGTCCATCGCCCTTTTTTGTGACAAAGTTGCACAAGTCTCCCAAACATATGGGCATTTGTCCCAATTAACAGGGGACCCCATCATACAGTTTGGTGGGGGGACACAATAGGGCCAATGTTTCTACTAGCTCCTCTACACCGAGTTATAGTTGCAGGAAAAGACAACCAGAGGTGAACATACCCTTGGTAGAGATAAAACTTGTCGCTCAGGCCCCACACACATGTAGCCTTCCAGTGATTGCAAAGGCATATCAGTTAAGTGTTTGTCATACCAGTCTTGGAATACAATGGTCACTTGTGACCCACTGTCAACACAGCCAGTATGAATACCATTCAGTCACCGTAGTCTCCATTGAAGGCTCACTATTTTGGACCAGTCTGGAGAGGCAGTGGCAGAGGCCTGGACAGGCAGATTTAGTCACAAAGAAATTTGAGTTAGGGTTTCTCGAACCCTCACTGTAGTCATTTGAGCACCCTTGGCCATTGATTTGCTTTTGAGACTCCCCTTGGAATCTGTTTACTCTCTTTCTAAGTCCTTCTGAGGCCGGCATTCTCTTTTCATATGGCCATCCTTTCCACAGTGGTGACAAATGATAGACTCCTGGGTCATCCTAGGAGGGAACATCATATGAGGAACTGAAGCAGTAGTAAGAGATTGGGGTCTAGTATCTGCTTGCAACAGTGAGAGTGGTGCAATATGTCTTAACAGTTCCTTTAGAGTGGCAGGCAATCTGGTGATCTCAGCCTTGAGCCACCTGGTAGCGGATGCCTGAGGGTGCACCCTACCTCCATGGCAGTCACGTCCTGAAAGGGACCAGAATCTTATTCAATGGGGAAACCCTTACAGAGGCACCCATCTTCAACTTCCTTTAGTAGCTCGTCTTTCCAATGCTGATCCCAGGTGGGCAGTCCTTTGCATTCTAGAGTGCTGGAGTGCCGACTTTGCCCCTGAGCCTCACTTGGCTGATCACTCTCTGTCACTTGCGCAGCAGCAGAATATGGGTGCAAGTCACCCATGGGATCACCTTGCTGAACCCTCTGAATTTCTTTCATTAGCTTGTCATAGGAGGCGATTCCAGTCAGGTGGAAGCGCAACTAAAGCAGTAACAATTCTGAAAACAGAGCAGACTTAAGGATCCAGTCCAGTCTAGTTCGATCTAATTCATTTCTGAGGCACTCTTGTAGCAGCTTTTCAAGCGAGGTACATACACAGACAATAGCTCCCTGGGTACTGCTGAGCATTTCTTACTCTCCACCACAGATCCTCATCTGAATCGAGCTCCCATATACATTCTTCAATGCATCAAGCTAGTCCTGTGCAGTTGCTTGAGGTTATTGGCCCGCTTGGCATGGATGATAGCCAGGGCAGGACCTCGAAGGCTCTCACTCAACCTCTTTCATTTCTCTGCTTCTGAGCCTTGTCATTCAAGTACTAGAGGGGCAACATAGTCTATCCAGGTCTCCCAGTCATCCTCCTGGGGGTGGGAGGGTGCTCGAAGATTTTCAGCCTTTGGTAGGAGTCATGACTAATGGCAGGTACAGATATAGGGCCAGCATTGGCATGGGCACAGAAGTCAGGACAGTAACAGGTGCTGGTGTGGGAGGGGTGTTGGGAAGGAACACCCCAGGTGGCAGAAATAGTTTCTAAAGTCCTCTATGGTTTTCCTTCCTCCAGCAACAACTTAGCAAATTTCTCCTCAAAAGTCTCAGATAATGGTGGGAGCTCATCCTCCCGGGTCTTTACTGTCTTTGTTATCACTCTCAGGCAGCTGGAACCCTTCTGGGGCAATAGTATGTGTGGCACCTTAGAGCTGCCACAAGGTCACTGCCACTCTACCAAGGCTATGAAAGTTTGGGTGATCAAATCAGCCTGTCGACCCACCACCACAGGGTTTTTAAACATTCAGCTTTGGAGTGCTCCCTCTACAGTGTCTTTACTGGTACCCAGGGTAATATCCAGTATAAGTAGAGCATTTTGGGATTCGATCTCCTGACCAGTACCACCCCACCAACTGGTGTACAGCCATTTCTACTGGGGTAGCTATTAATCTTTAGCAATAATCTCCCATCTGGGCACCACCTCCACCCTCATAGACTGGATACTGACTAATAAGATGGAGAACTTCCCTTGGAGAGCTCTACCTGACTCCATAAGTGATCGCTGCCCAGTCTATGCACCTGGGACACCTCCCTCCCTCCTACCCAGCCAAAGTCTTATCTTTCTCCAACATCTCTAAACTTAACTATGCTGCATTTCTGCACAGTCTTAGCATGGTTGACTGGTCCTTCTCTACATAACCAATAACATTAACACAGTGGTAGGTTACTTTAATGATACCTAATCTCCTCCAGAACCTTCATATTCTGGTCACTATATACATAGGGTACAGGTAAAGTCACCAAATGGCTCAAGCACCCCTACTTCAGCTGCTATAACAGAGGATAAACTCTTGGTCAGTATGGATGGAAATCCTTTTTTCTTCAAGCTGACTTGAGGCCTACTGGTCCTTATGGAATGCCTGTAAAAGGAGATTCGTGTAGCAAGAGCTTATACTACCATAACCTTCTCAGTTCTTCGTTCTCTAACCCTAAATGGTACTGGTCTCATATTAAGGAAATTCTGAGTAATAATAAGCCTATGACCCTAATGAAATGCTGATAAGCGATACTCACTACAATAACCCCTTACCATTGCTAATACTTTTTAATTCCCTGTTTTTCCACCTCCCTATCCCCCCATTTGCCGTCACCTCCCTACTATCCCATACCCGCTCAGCTACTGCTCCCAGCCCTTGAACTATCATTGGTCACTTGCCTAGAAGTACTTAAGCTGCTAAGGTTCATATCTGGCTAACGGCAGTGCAGGCCCTGATGGTATCCATCCTAGGATTCTCAGGGCAGTTTGCCTCTAGTCTTGCTGTACCTGTAACCAGACGTTTCAACCTCTCCATCTGCTCTGCCTCCATGCCTTTGGTCTGGAAAGTTGCCAGAACTATACCAATCTTTAAGAAAGGGGTGCCAATATCATGTTGAACTACAGGCCCATTTCACTCCTGCCCACTCTCAGCAAGCTGCTAGAAACTTCTTCACCGTCAGATCTCTATGCTCTTCTTATCTTCAACCTACAATCCCCCATACAACATGGTTTTAGGGCAGGGCACAGCTTTACTACTGCTCTTACTCAGCTGGCCAGCGATGTAAAAATATTGACAAGGGCTTGCTTACTGGAGCAGTTTTCATTGATCTCTCCAAAGCGCTTGACATGGTTCATCACCCACTTCTGCTAACTAAACTGAACACTCTCAGTGCCATCAATCTTCATCTCCTAAACATTTCAGACCCTTCAATCCTGGTTCTCATCCAACTACCAAATCCTAAACATATCTAAGACCCAGGCCATGCTTTTTGGGTCCCACAGAAAGGTGCCCACGAGTCCCCAGAACTCCTGGTACACAGCTGCGATGGACTGCTGTATCCAACACTTTATCCTTCAAGTATCTAGGATTATACTGGACCTGTACTTTTACTCTGTGCACATTAGCGAGGTGTGTCGCTTGGTTATTGCCAAAATTGGTGCGGCCTACAAAGTGCACCACCTCTCACCCCAGCTGCCAGGATCTCAGTTGCAAGAGGGGTTTTACTCCCACAGCAGCTTTATGCCCTGCCAGTGCTTTCTCATGCAAACACGGGTGTCCTTCGCAAATGGGACACATCTTGCAACAATATCTTAGATTTGCCCTTTCTGTTCCCCATCTAACACATCACTGTCGTCTCTACGTACTTTAAAATAGCTGTCTCTGATGCCCGCCGTTCATACTCCCTAGGATGTTTATTGATTTCTTAACCAGAACTCCTCATCCTGCCTCTCTGGCAGATGTTTACCACGTCTCTCACTCTTGCTCCCCTCCAGTTCTCGACCTCCCATTACTATCTACTCAGACTTGCTCCATGAAAATGGGAGAGCAAGCCTTCTCCTACTTTGCTCTTAGGTTTTGGAACTCTCTCCGGCCATGTCAAGAACTCCTCATCTCACCTTACTTTTAAGCATGCCCTATTTTGCCACCTCCTTGCTCTTGGAACTTGTGACTGCACTTAACTTTTGTTCTGTCTCTCTTCTTGTCACTCCTCTCAACTTGGACTATAAGTTTGTGACCTGCTCACCCTCCAGAATTTTGCCTGTTTGTCTTAAGAGTTTCTAACTATCTGCTTCCCCATCCCTAGGCCTGATGAATGTGTCTATCATGCTATTTCTGTATCTACGGTTAGCTGTGCCTACCAGTGCCTGCTCTCCCCAGCTAGGCCTCCAGAGGATTCTTTACTGCTTTTGTTAATAATGGTTTGCTGCATAACTTCCCACTGTTTGCTGTTATCCATGTATTGTATTATCTTCTGTGGCAGTCCTCTGCCAATGTATTTTGTAGACAGTCCTACTGCACTTACCTGATTGTTTGTCACTGCAGTTGTGTGATTTTGTACTCTGCTGTATCTAAATATTGTACTCTCCCAGGTCGTGCCTGAAAAGAGGCAGGTTATGTTGCCTAAGTGCACTTACCGGTTACCAAAAGCAAATAAATAATCTTGATACTCAGTATGTTGTCTGCTCTTGTAATTTCTACTAGAAACCTGTTTTACAGCCTTATTACTTTCTGGGTGAAGAAATGCCCTTTGATGACACTTCCTTAAGCTTGCACTTGTGTTCCTGGTTCTGCGATGCTGGCTTGCTGCCATGGTCTGTTTGTATATAAACAACCTCTCTTGGTTTAGAATGCCTTTGTGACAATTCCAGGTTCTTGACCTCTCCCTTTATGTCAAGTTCTCTGTAGCCCTGCTCAGCAGATCCTCAGTTTCTCATTTTTATATTAAACCGCACGGTAACTCAGAAGCCCACTTGACCTAATTGTTATAAAATTGAAAACAACACAGTTGTTTTTACATAGATCAGCTGTTACATGATTATGTAACTCTTCACTCATTCACATTGTGGCCTTCTATATTGCCTAGATGATACCTATGCACCTATTTCCCATCATTCATTCTCATAACTGATTTCACATTGTCCAGGTGTTGGGCCCCAAGCACCAGTATCTGCCTCCATTCTTGTACTTGATTTCTGCAGTGACCAGCCTCACATTCTGCCCTGTATTAATGAGCCCAGCACCCTGACTTGGGTCTGTAAGTTAGCACCGTCCAGTAATCCAGACAAGGTAAGGCACTGTGCCCTTCTGTAACTGAGCCCTGTCCTGTTATCCATCTCCCATTACAGTACAGGGTGATATTCCTTACCTTCTGTAACCCCAAGCCCTGTTCACACACTGCCTCCTATTACAGGACACTGTTCTCACCTCTCTGTAACCTACATCCTGTTACAGACTGCCTCCTATTACAGGACACTATTCGCTATCTCTCTGTAACCCCAAGTCCTGTTACACACTGCCTCCTATTACAGGACACTATTCCCTGTCTCTGTAACCCCAAGTCCTGTTACACACTGCCTCCTATTACAGGACACTGTTCCTACCTCTCTGTAACCCTACATCCTGTTGTACACTGCCTCCTATTACAGGACACTGTTCCCTACTCTCTGTAACCCTGCATCCTGTTTCACACTGCCTCCTATTACAGGACACTGTTCCCTACCTCTCTGTAACCCTGCATCCTGTTACACACTGCCTCCTATTACAGGACACTGTTCCCTACTCTCTGTAACCTACATCCTGTTACAAAGTGCCTCCTATTACAGGACACTATTCCTACCTCTCTGTAACCCTACATCCTGTTACACACTGCCTCCTATTACAGGACACTATTCTCTACTACTTTGTAACCCCAAGTTCTGTTACACACTGCCTCCTATTACAGGACACTGTTGTCTCCTCTCTGTAACCCTACATCCTGTTATACACTGCCTCCTATTACAGAAAACTGTTCCCTACCTCTCTGTAACCCTAGATCTTGTTACACACTGCCTCCTATTACAGGACACTATTATGTATCTCTCTAACCCTACGTCCTGTTACAGACTGCCTCCTATTACAGGACACTATTCGCTATCTCTCTGTAACCCCAAGTCCTGTTACACACTGCCTCCTATTACAGGACACTGTTGTCTATCTCTCTGTAACCCTACATCCTGTTATACACTGCCTCCTATTACAGAAAACTGTTCCCTACTCTCTGTAACCCTAGATCTTGTTACACACTGCCTCCTATTACAGGACACTATTATGTATCTCTCTAACCCTACATCCTGTTACAGACTGCCTCTATTACAGGACACTATTCGCTATCTCTCTGTAACCCCAAGTCCTGTTACAAACTGCCTCCTATTACAGGACACTATTCTATCTCTCTGTAACCCAAGTCCTGTTACACATTGCCTCCATTAGAGGACACTGTTCCTACCTCTGTAACCCTACATCCTGTTGCACACTGCCTCCTATTACAGGACACTGTTCTCTACCTCTCTGTAACCTACATCCTGTTATACACTGCCTCCATTACAGAAAACCGCTCCTCACCTCTCTGTAACCCCTACATCTTGTTACACACTGCCTCCTATTACAGGACACTATTATGTACCTCTCTAACCCTACATCCTGTTACACACTGCCTCCTATTACAGGACACTGTTCCTATCTCTCTGTAACCCCAAGTCCTGTTACACAGTGCCTCCTATTACAGGACACTATTCCTACCTCTCTGTAACCCCAAGTCCTGTTACACACTGCCTCCTATTACAGGACACTGTTCTCACCTCTCTGTAACCCTACATCTTGTTATACACTGCCTTCTTACAGGACACTATTATGTACCTGTCTAACCTACATCTTGTTACACACTGCCTCCTATTACAGGACACTATTATGTACCTCTCTAACCCTACATCCTGTTACACACTGCCTCCAATTACAGAACACTGTTCCCTATCTCTGTAACCCCAAGTCCTGTTACACACTGCCTCCTATTACAGGACACTGTCTCTCTCTCTGTAACCCTACATCCTGTTATACACTGCCTCCTATTACAGGACACACTGCCCTTAACTCTCTAACCCTACATCTTGTTACACACTGCCTCCTATTACAGGACACTAGTATGTACCTGTCTAACCCTACATCCTGTTATACACTGCTTTCTATTACAGGACACTATTATGTACCTCTCTAACCCTACATCCTGTTACACACTGCCCTATTACAGGACACTGTTCCTCATCTCTGTGTAACCCCAAGTCCTGTTACACACTGCCTCCTATTACAGGACACTGTTCTCTACCCTCTGTAACCCAACATCTTGTTATACACTGCCTCTATTACAGGACACTATTATGTACCTCTGTAACCCTACATCCTGTTACACACTGCCTCCTATTACAGGACACTATTCTCTACCTCTCTGTAACCCTACATCCTGTTACACACTGCCTCCTATTACAGGACACTATTCCTAGCTGTCTGGAACCCCAAGTCACTACGAACATATGAAGCCAGCAGAAGAATGCAATTTGGTCTATCAAGTCTCTCATATTGCAGGTCCACAGCTTGAGCTACTGTCACTGACCCTCTCCCCATCCTCCCTAGCCATAACCTTACCCTCCCTATACCTGTCCCAGCCTCTTAAAGCTGCCCACTGTCTTCAAAGAGATTTCCTCTGGCAGCGCATTCCAAGTGTCCACCACCCTCTCTGTGCAGAAGTGCTTCCTGACCTCCCCTAAACCTCCCACCCCCAGCTTAAGACTGTGTTATGGTTGCCACTCAGCTTAAAGAAACTCTTCTTATTAACCTTATTTATCCTTTTCAAGCACTTTGAATGTCCCAATCATGTCCCCTCTCTCTCTCATGTCTTCCAGGGAGTACATGTTCTGTGTCCTCAACCTCTCCTCGTATGCCTTACTCTGCTGACCAGCTGTCATCTTTTGTAGCCTGCCTCTGGACCATCTCCAGTGGTTAATGTCCTTTTGAGGTGTGGGCATCAGTACTGAACTCCACACTCTAGATGCAGCCTTACCAGTGGCCTGTACAAAGGCAGTATAACCTCCTCTCTCTCCTACTTCTGATCCCCATAGAGATGCATCCCAGCATCTTGTTTGCCTTGTTGCTGCTTTCTTTGCACTGCATGGAGTGCTTGAGTCTCAGTGATCATCACTCCCAGGTCCTCTCCACCTCTGATGTAGATTCTCGACTCCACCCAGGTAGTATCTTCTGTCCTAGATTCTTGGCTCCAATATGCATAACTTGCATTTTGGCATTGAAGCCAAGCTGCTAGATCATGGACCACCTACCTAGCTTTTCCAGATTTCCTGCAGGTCTGTATCCCTCAGCTGTGTCTGCACTCCAGAGAGCTTGGTGTCATCTGCAGATAGGCACATTTGCCCTTAATGCCATCTCCATTGTCATTGATGAAGACATTGAGCAACACTGCTCCAGCACAGAGCCCTGAAGGACCCACTGGTTACCTGTCATGTGCCAGATAACTCTTCCTCCCAGAACCACCCTCTGGTTATGTCCTTCAGCAGTTTCCACCCATCTGACCATCTTTTCCCCAACCCCGAGATCCAACAACTTCCTGATCAACCTTTGTGGGCACAGAGTCAAGGCATTGCTGAAATCAAGACAGAGGATAGTCCTGTTACACACTGCCTCCTATTACAGGACACTATTCCTACCTCTGTGTAACCCCAAGTCCTGTTACACACTGCCTCCTATTACAAGGCACTGTCCCTACCTCTCTAACCCCAAGTCATGTTACACACTGCCTCCTATTACAGGACACTATTCCTCACCTCTGTGTAACCCTCAAGTCCTGTTACACACTGCCTCCTATTACAAGGCACTGTCCCTACCTCTCTGTAACCCCAAGTCATGTTACACACTGCCTCCTATTACAGGACACTATTCCCTACCTCTGTGTAACCCCAAGTCCTGTTACACACTGCCTCCTATTACAAGGCACTGTCCCTACCTCTCTGTAACCCTGTTACACACTGCCTCCCATTACAGGACACTATTCCCTACCTCTCTTAACCCTACATCCTGTTACACACTGCCTCCTATTACAGGACACTGTTTCCTACCTCTCTTAACCCTACATCCTGTACACCTGCCCCTATTACAGACACTGTTCCTACCTTTTAACCTACATCCTGTTACACACTGCCTCCTATTACAGAACACTGTTCCTACCTCTTCTTAACCCTACATCCTGTTACACACTGCCTCCAATTACAGGACACTGTTCCTCACCTCTGTTTAACCCTACATCCTGTTACACACTGCCTCCTATTACAGGACACTATTCTCACTCCTCTCTGTAACCTCACATCCTGTTACACACTGCCTCCTATTACAGGACACTATTCCCTACCTCCTCGGTAACTCTACATCTTGTTGCACACTGCCTCTATTACAGAACACTATTCTACCTCTGTAACCCAAGTCCTGTTACACACCGCTCCTATTACAGGACACTGTTCTGTACCTCTCTGTAACCCTACATCCTGTTGCACACTGCCTCCTATTACAGGACACTATTCTACCTCTCTGTAACCACAAGTCCTGTTACACACTGCCTCCTATTACAGGACACTATTCTCACTCTCTGTAACCCTACATCCTGTTACGCACTGCCTCCTATTACAGGACACTGTTCCTTCTCTCTGTAACCCCAAGTCCTGTTACACACTGCCTCCCATTACAGGACACTATTCCCTACCTCTCTTTAACCCTACATCCTGTTACACACTGCCTCCTATTACAGGACACTGTTCCTCACCTCTGTTTAACCCTACATCCTGTTACACACTGCCTCTATTACAGGACACTGTTCTCTACCTCTCTTAACCCTACATCCTGTTACACACTGCCTCCAATTACAGGACACTGTTCCCACCTCTGTTTAACCCTACATCCTGTTACACACTGCCTCCTATTACAGGACACTATTCCTACCTCTCTGTAACCTACATCCTGTTACACACTGCCTCCTATTACAGGACACTATTCCCACCTCTGTAACTCTACATCTTGTTGCACACTGCCTCATTACAGAACACTATTCCCACCTCTCTGTAATCCCAAGTCCTGTTACACACTGCCTCCTATTACAGGACACTGTTCTGTTCTCTCTGTAACCTCTACATCCTGTTGCACACTGCCTCCTATTACAGGACACTATTCCCTACCTCTCTGTAACCACAAGTCCTTTACACACTGCCTCCTATTACAGGACACTATTCCTACCTCTCTGTAACCCTACATCCTGTTACACACTGCCTCCTATTACAGGACACTGTTCTCACCCTCTGTAACCCCAAGTCCTGTTACACTTGCCTCCATTACAGGACACTGTTCCCTATCTCTGTAACCCCACATCCTGTTACACACTGCCTCCTATTACAAGACACTGTTCCCTATCTCTGTAACCCCAAGTCCTATTACACACTGCCTCCTATTACAGGACACTGTTCCCTCTCTCTGTAACCCCAAGTCCTGTTACACACTGCCTCCTATTACAGGACACTGTTCTCTCTCTCTATAACCCCAAGTCCTGTTACACACTGCCTCCTATTACAGAAAACCTGTTCCTCATCTTCTGTAACCCCAAGTCCTGTTACACTACCTCCGATTACAGGACACTATTCCCTCCTCTCTGTAACCTCTAAGTCCTGTTACACACTGCCTCCGATTACAGGACACTAGTCTCCTACCTCTCTGTAACCCCAAGTCCTGTTACACACTGCCTCCGATTACAGGACAATATTCCTCACCTCTCTGTAACCCCACATCCTGTTACTCTCTGCTTCCTATTACAGGACACTATTCCCTACCTCTCTTTAACCCCTACATCCTGTTTCACCCTTCCTTCTATTACAGGACACTATTTACTTCCTTTCTGTATCCTTACATCCTGTTGCACCCTTCCTTCTATTACAGGACATTATTACCTACTCTCTGTAACCCTATATCCTGTTACACACTGCCTCCTATTACAGGACACTATTTACTACCTCTGTAACCCAGCTGAGTCTTGTTATATTACCTCCTATAGAGGGCCTCCATCCTGCCCCTTTGTAAGTGAGCCTGTTATGTTACCACATATCCTTTTAGAGTGTGCTGCACTCTATATGTAAGTTAGATTTGTTCTGTTGAAACAGTCTCATTATCAGAACTTCATGCCTAGCTGTGTTTTCCTTTTCTGCTTGCATAAAAGGTCATTTCTGAGCAGCAGCACACACTGATGTAGCTCCCCTTTTATGCAAAAGAGAAACCACTTGTTTCACTTCTCTGAAAGAAAGGTTATAATGTCTTGAGTGAAATGTCAGAAATATAGAACAAAAGCTTTACAGTTTGCAGTAGTAGTCATTGTCCTAAATGCTTGCAGCAAGAATAAGATGCTAAGGAGACACATGTTCATTCTGTGCAATGATTATACAGAAAATATTATTGTTGCTGTATTGGTCCTTGTAACAAAGATCTAGAAAAAGATGATTTGATACATTTTATTGGACCAACGTGGATGTTACAAGAGAAAACAGGTGCTTAAGCTTTCAGACTACCCTCAGTCCTTCATCAGAATTTAATGCCAGTTGTTTTCAAGAATACATTCTATTAAAGACCAGATCATGCATAAAAACAAATAAAAAGGTTGTAAAGAATCCAGTTGGCCTAAAATTGCATTTAAATGGCAGCTAATACCATATAGAGAACACAGGTGGACTGCTACCAAGGAATGGCATTTCAATGTCAAATGTCACAGAATAGAAAATTCCTTCTAAAAGAACACATAAAATATACTAGAGGGTCATTTAAACTATGCATGTGTGTGTTTGTGTATACATAAGGAACTGAATTTCTATTGACCTGAACTTGCATTTGAAAATCAACCTAAAAAGGATAAGGAAAACAGGTTGAATCCCATCCAGAGGAATGCATCTCAAGGTCAAAGTTGCAGAATGAATAACTCTTTTACCTGAGAGAAAACACAGAACACTAAATTCAATTAAGACTTTGCCTTGTGTGTGCCTGGGATGTTTATGCAGAGTTGTTAAAAACTCATGTAAAGAGATCAACAGATAACTTCATTTCTATCACATCTGCCATTCTGTTTGTAGGTTCACATCATCGGTTCACATCCCACCTGGTTTCTGTATGAAAAGCTGGAGCTGGAATTATTACCACATTGTCAACAGGTAGGGGAGAATAAGACAGGAACCTCTTCAAACTACTATAAGATAAGTTTGACTGTTCTACCCTTATAGGGGTTGAATATGGGAGGCCACCAGGTGTGGGTTGGGGTGGACATTGGGGAAGTTAGGGTTGTACTAGCAGAATACTATAGGTTGGAATAGACAGAAATAGCAAAATGGGTCAATTAGGAAGAGTAGTGGTGGACAGCCCAGTGGCGCCGAGGGTTGAGGTGCTGGGCGCCACACTCGCTCACACTTCGGGAACCCGTGTTTGGGAATGGACTCTGCATGAAGTGGGTCAGCAGGGGAAGGAGGAGGAATGAGCATCCAGAGGACTGCTCTCCTCTCCTGGGATGGGTGGCTGGTGCTCCTTGCTGCTTTGGCAGCTCCTGGCTGAGATCAGGAAAGTGCAGCATGATGAAGAGCTCCTTTAGGGGTATGGGAGTGATGGCGGTCATCCTGCAAGTGGGTATGGGAGTGTGTCCACGTTAGCTGGATGTATTTGCACATCCACGCTCCCAGGGTACCTTAAGGGACAACCCTCCTCCACTGATAGGCTAAGGCACCAGTGGTTGTGGCCCCATGTCCAGTGCTGGTGCAAGACATCTGCTCTGGTTCCTCCCTGCACAAAAGGTGAGCCTGCCAGTACTATATATAGAGTGCTGATGGGAGTGGTGGTCCTTCCCGGGGACTCAGAGTCGAGGGTCAAGGTGAGCCATGTGGGAGGGGTGCCTCCAACCAGAGTAAGGATGGTTGGAGCTTCAGGTGTTGGGTAGAGCCAGCAACTGAGAGACAATGCTGGAGAGGTCAGTGGCAGGGGTGCAAGAAATAGAGTTTGAAAAAAAGGAAGAGAGTGGTGAGCCGGAGAAATAAGAAGCACATTGACAGCATTATTTATTTATTTATTATTTTATTTCATAGTTTTACCAATAAGGGGACAATTGAGCTGATAACCACTAGTTTCTATGTGGTCTTAGAGGAGGAGGACTAGGGAACAATACAACCTGTGTCTCTCTATTTGGATATTATGTATTTCAAGACCTAGATGGGATTCATACCTGGGGCCTTGAGTCCTTATGGCAGAAATTGTAACTGTTCAGCTAAAGGACCCTCTAATGAGAGGCTAGCAAGCTCTTTCGACTATCTTACTTGCTGTCTTGTAGACCACCACTAGAGGTCTGTAGAGATCTCCTGCTGTAATAAGTACTCAGCACTGCTTTTGCCTGTCATTCACAGCTTTCACTACTAGTTTGCACAGACTGCCATTTCTTGTATCCACCAGGCAACACTGGACTAAATAGGTGGAATATGTATGAAGTTTTGTGAGATGCAGAGACGAATGGGGGAACTGGGACATAGGCGATAGGGAGAATATGGGAAGCGGCTGTCGGCAGCCATACGCACTGTACTCAGTAGAGTACAGTAAACAATAATCAGCTAGGGCAACAAAAAGAGGAAAGCATGACATCGTGAGTCAAGCATTGTGTCTGAGTCGTTGAGACCTTTTGCCTTTTGTTGTTTGCTATGGGGCACTGATGCCACCAGTGAGATACACAACAAGAACAACTTACCAGACAGGCAGAAAAGCAAAGGAAGGAGGGTCTAGAGGAAGAAACTGATTACTGAACTCAGACATGGCAAATGGGGGAGGGCAGCCTATTATTTACAGTAGTGTGGCGTGGCAGAGCATATTTCAGTTTATGTTTACATAGCGGGATGGGGAAGGGCAACAGTGATCAGTTTGAGTACAAGTTTAAAATTCCTGGCTACACCCCTGATGGGGAAAAACAGACTCAACTGGGAGAATATGGTGAGACTGGGATAAACATGGAGATGATAAGAAAGGTAAGGTAGGAATATTAGGACACAAAATGTAAACCAAAGCAGATGAGAAGAAAGAAACCTAAGTAACAAAGCATGAATGGAGAAAAGCTTGGGTGATGAAGGAAAACGGGGTGAGATAGAATAGATGGAGAAAATGGGTGAGACTGGATGAAAAGAGGAAACCTGGGTAACAAATGATTGTTGTAACATGGGAAGAGAAAGGATTGCGAGGATTGGTCAACTTACATCAGCTGACCATACATTAATCCTCAATTAATGTATGGTTGTGTCCATGACATTGTCTTTCTCCTCTCACAAGAACCTCTTACAGATGCAGTAGTACCATTCTTGTTTGACAGCCATCTGTTGGCGGCATAAATTGCAGGATAGGACTGTTATTATATAGTGGTTAAAACAGTCTTAACCTGCAATTCCACGTCGCCAACAGATGGCATTGTCAAACAAGAATAGATATGCTTAAGGAAATTTCTGGTAGTTCCAACATAAGTAGCTTGAAACATCTATATGACTACATATTTTTTTTTTTTTTTCACTTGGTCTGTTGGCTCAGAAACACATGCCCTTTCAGTAACTACACAGTAATGTATGCCACATATGATTTTCCAGATTGCCTCCATGTCTTTTTAAATATTTAAAAACTACTTTAACAGTGGGACCTAAAACCACAAAAGCACACACCTTGGACCAATCTTTATCAGACCTGAAAGTTTCAGGTTTCAAAGTCTCTATTTTTTAGTTTCGGGTGGCAAAAAAGGCTTACATTTTCAAAAACTGAGAATTTTGCATTTGTTTGCACCTCTGTAACGTTGTTTCCTGAATCGATCTACATGGAATTTACAGGATAAAGAGTTCCTGACACAGAGGCTGTGTTTTCTAAATTTCATGTAAATCAGATGAAAGGACAAAGTTATTAATGTCAATGCTGGCTGTAAAATTCACAGATAAAAGGATGTAAGTCCAGTGTACCATCTGTTGCCAACCAACGGAATTGCAGCAACAACTACTAGATCTCAGCTCTCCTGTGTAATTAAATATATACAATTCTCATAATGACATCAGCCAAATCCCAAACATCAAACACAGCAGAAAACGGAGATTATTCCACAGTTTACAAAATATGTCAGCAAAATGAGCATATTCTGAAATGTTGATCACATCTGCATGTAATCAGTAATTGTTCACCATTGCAGTCACAATATAAAAAAATTCAGCCTTTTCAGCATGTGTTTCTCCAGTCAGGTGCAACCCTTCTCTTCCCCATGGTAGGAACCTTAATATCCCTTAATATCCTCCCGAACCTTTGAAATTTTGCACTTTAATATTACTTTTACATAAATGTAACATGGGAAGAGAAAAGCATTTAAAAAAGAATGCTGTACCTTTCTCTTCCCCATGTTACAAGTGAATTCTTCTCAGGTGTACTGGGGGGTAATGTATGGCGGTGGCTGAACCATTCAGCCTTCCGGCCTGATGGTTCACCTCCAGCCACAAGCATTAATCCCCAGCAGATCTACGCCTGTCATGGATTAACCCTTACATGACGTTTAGGTGGATGAATGGATGCATGGAACTTGGATGGATGGAGAGAGAGATGGATGGATGGGCAGACGGACGGACTGGATGGATGGATGGATGCATGGAACTTGGATTGGAGAGATGGATGGATGGGCAGATGGATGGGGCTTTGATGAGCGGATAAATGAATAGTTGACGAATGGATGGGGAAAGCCTGTATGACAAAGGATGCAGCAAGGCAAATGGATGCAACAGGCTGGATAGAGAAAATAGGGTGAGATAGGATGAGCAGAGAAGATGAGTGATGCTAGGATAAGCACAGCAACACTTGAGGTGTGAATAAATGGAGAAACTGGTGAGGGGGATAAATGGGGAAACAGGTCAGATCAGATGGGAATGAAAAGGAAACATGTAAAAGGGAATACATGGTGCAAACAGGAGTGATATGAGGATGAACAAAGACATCATGGGTATTTTGAGGATGAACAGTGAAACATGGCTGTGACCTTCTGTTTTGTGGACAGGCAATCATTTACATCCAGACTATGAGACTTTTCCAACACAGTTTCAGATTGTCAGGTAAGCTAAGCCAGAATTGGTTAGGTTGTTGCTGTCCTTTCTCTTGGCCAGTGATTGGTTGGAACTCAACCAATAGGATTTCCTTCCTCTCTGCTCAGATTTCCATTTCATAGGCTCTTGTATGAATTGCCATAGTACAGTTCTAACTTTAGGCTAGAAGGGAAGCTGACTGTTTCCAGGCTGGCTGTCTAGCCAGTGGCCTAGCAGAGATCTTCCTAACACAAAACACATCGCTTCTTGAATGCTTGCCGACCATTGGTAATACTACTTGATTAAAGTAGTCTGTCTCATATCAGGATTCAAGTATGCATGGGCTAGTTACATGGGGCCCATAGTAATAGGCGGGGGATAGGCAGGCAGAGATCAAGTAGGGTTTGTGGTAGCATAAGTAGGTAGGGAATTTAGGGCAGACTAGGTGGGCCAAGAAGGCCTTATCTGCTGACAACTTCTATGTTTCTTATTTTCTATATCTGGAACAGGTATGAAAGCACCATCGAGGTCAGTTTTTCGTCACACCCACTATGATGAATTTCAGATGTTTTATGATGAAGAGACTTATCCCGTCTCTGTTTCTGTAGTCAGTCTCCTTCCAGTGTGACAACGACATTAATCTTAACCCAGGTAAGTCTGGAAAATGTGCATGTGCTGTGCCTCATGGTGTTATCTCTGATATTTAAACTTGTGGCAGGGTGGCACCCAGTAAGATGCAGAAGCCCTAGAGCTATTAACAAGAGGAAGGTTCTTGTAAGTAGTGGAAACGCTTAGGCCTAACTCAGTATATGTCATTTATCTACACAAGTGAGTGGTCTGGACCATAGCTCATGAGTGCTGAAGCAGTAGGTGAGTTATGAAGGTCCACCATGATCCCTTGCAGATAATGAGAACTGTTATATTCTGAGTCAGACTATTACATGTCTGTTTTTAGAGACATCAAGGGTAAACACAGACACTCATGGAGACCTTGAATGGTTTCCAGTACTATCATTTATTTATTTTCTCAATTCTTATTGGCTACCAAACAAGTCCAATGTTTCACCATTTGATTGGGGCATTATCAAGAGTGGTTTTAAAACACCATCCTTGATGGTGCTAATATTGAAGATGTTCCTCCTTTAAGTACCTGGGTCTGCCTTGACCGCATCTTGATTTCTCTGTGCACATTGACGTGATTCACCAAAAGCTTCATCCTAAGCTTGGTGCTTTGTATAAGACTAAAGCAAATATACCGCCTCCCTGCCAACCAAGAAATTGTCCTAAAATGATCCTTCCTATTTTGACTACAGTGATTTAGTCTATGGTAGTGCCCTAAATCCTTTCTTGCCAGACTGGACCCCTTTATCATTCTCTCTGCCGTTTTGCTTTAGGGTGCCCCCTCTCATACTCACCATTGCTCTTTTTACTCCCTCTTTTCCTCACCTCTCTTGATGTTAGGGTGCCTTTCCCATTGTGTCTCTTTTTATCCAAATTCTGGTTCAGCACTCTTCCCTCTTATCTCAAATCTTTCCTTCTCCTCTTCCTTCTTCCTCTTACCCTCTCCACCAATACTTTCCATTCTCTCTCTCTTCTCTCTCTCTCTCTTTTCTGCCTAGAAAATCTATTGCAGTCAGTCTGCTTTTTCTTACCCCTTTCCAAACTTTGGTCCTCCCTTCCCTGCTATTTGTTCTCGCCTCTTCTTCTGCCTCCCAAAGTCTCTTCTTTCTGACTTTTGTCATCCTACCTGCAACTGCTTGTGACCCTTCCTCTTTTCTCCATTTGGTTATTGTTACATTTAGTGCAGGGGTGTCAGGTGTGCTCTGACTTGTTTTTGTTCATGTATGTCATACAGAGTAGCACCCCTCATTTAAAATCCCATTTATAGTTTGTGAATGAGCAAGGGTGAGCAGTTAATATTGGATTTGGTTTGTAAATGAGAAGTATCTCTTTTCTCCATTCTCTAGTCTTTCCTTCTTATTACTGTTCTTACTGTTCCCTTTCTGTCTATATTTATGTGCAGGAAATAATGGTCAGGGACCATTGCACAGTGTGGTTCCAGTTGGATATGGGCAGGAAAGCATCTCACTAAGACCAACATCTTGGATTTCAAGAGGGTGGACTTCAGAAAAATGGACGAAGTGCTAAGGAGCCATTTGGCAGGCATCAGAGCAGATATGGGGTGGACCAAAGGTGGTCCATCATTAAATAAGGAATACTGGTTGCCACAAATGAGTGTGTTCAGCTCAGGGGAAGAATACAGTGGTCAAAGTGCCCAGCTGGTTCAGTTCTGGGGTTGCCCAGGCAGTAAGGGAAAGAGGTTGGCCTATAGAAAATTCAGGAAGACCAAGAGAGGTGAATAGGAAAATTACCTAAGGCTGGCTAGGAGACAGGTGAGGAAGTCCAGTGAGCAAAGGCACAGAAGGAGCTGCAGATAGCTGAAGGAATTAAGAAGGGGTGAAGGCTTTCTTTGCTATATAAGTGAGAAAAGGGACAAGAAGGAAGGGATTCTTAGTCTTAAGAAAGGGGTGGAGTGGTGGAGGATAATGGGGAAAGCAGAGATATATAAATGAATACTTCTGTTCCATCTTAAACCAGGGAGAAGGACGGATCAGAGCCTCAGGAGGGAAAAGAGGAGTGGGGGCACCATGTAGTGATAGAGGAGGATAGAGTGAGGAAGGGCTGCTGACATTGAAGGTGGACAAATCACCAGGCCTGGACAGAGTACATCCAATGGTACTGTTACACGAGGTCCCTGCACCCTAACTGGTACCCTTAGAGGTACACTAGACAGCTAACACTTGGGTATAGGTTATACTAATATTTAGGGCTAAGGGCATCTACCATATAAGAGTAGATGTGATCTGGAAAAGCTGGGGAGGTGGTCCAGGACCTGGCAGCTTGGCTCCAATGCCAATAAATGCAAAGTTATGCCTATTAGAGCCAAGAATCCCAGAACAGAGTACTAGCTGGGTGCAGTCTGAGTATCTGCATCAGCAGAGAAGGACCTGGGAGTGATATCACTAGTAACCTGAAGCACTACACACAGTGCAAGAAAGCAGCAGCAAGGCAAACAAGATGCCAGGATGCATAGTTAGGGGATCAGTAGTAGGAGAGAGGAGGTTATACTGCCCTTGTTCAGGCCACTGGTAAAGCTGCATCTAGAGTACAGAGTTCAGTACTGGTGCCACACTTCAAAAAGGACTTTAACCTGTTGGAGAAAGTCCAGAGGAGGGCTACAAAGATGATAGCGGTCAGCAGGGTAAGGCATACAAGGAGAGGTTGAGGGCACTTAACACAACTGGAAGACAAGAGAGAAAGAGGGGACATGATTAGGACCTTCAAGTACTTGAAAGGGATAAATAAGGTTAATACAGAGAGTCTTTAGCTGAGTGGAACCATAACATGAGGGGGCACAGTCTTAAACTGGAGGGTGGAAGGTTTAGGAGGGAGGTCAGGAAGCACCTCTTCATAGAGAGGTGGTGGATACTTGAATGTGCTGCTGGAAGAGGTCATCTCATTGAAGACAGTGGCAGCTTTAATAGAGGCTGGATAGGCATAAGGGAAGGTAAGAATCATGGGTAGGGAGGATGGGAGGAGTGGGGAATAAGGACAGGGACATTAGCTCAAGCTGTGGACCCTGCAATATGAGCAGACTTGATAGACCATATGGCCTTCTTCTGTTGGCTTCTTCATATGTTCGTATTAGAGTGTGTGTTATTTTCTAGATGCCTTCATTTACTATTCTGCCTATAATATTTATGATTATGCTAGTAAAACTGTATTGTATTTTGCTGTGTTATTGTTTTATTGTTAGCTATCTCCTTCCCTCTCCCCAGGACACATCTGAAATGAGCTGTTTTTAGCTCAGTATGTACTTCCTGGTCAAACTTTTAAATAAATAAAATAAAAGTAAAAATAAAAACATGGTCACTCAGTTGGAACAACAAACTACTAGCACTAATGCATTGCATCTCCGCCTCTACAGCATCCCATCCTCTTTACAGACTGAGTTGTTCTTTACTTCTTGCTGTGTGATACCTAAGTAAGTTTAGTCAGGAACTGCATGGCTGCTGTGCTTTTCTCTGCCTTTCTGGGGGTAGTTTCTGGGAACTTCTTCTAGACCTCATGCTCTAGCCTCCCTTGATACATTGTTCAGGTGTCGCCGGTTTGCTTTTAATGTTGCTAGCTTAACATTTGGCATCTAGCTAGCTAGAAATACAAAATGAATTTTTCAGAACATGGTGTGCAGTAGTTAAAATATGCCACCCATGCTGGCGACCCGGCTTTGGAACAGACTTGGATCACTGGGGATAGGCAGGGAGGAGAGGATTGAGCGTCCATAGGACTGCTCTCCTCTGCTGGGGTGGGTAGCAGTCCGATCACCTGCAGCAGCCCCGGTGGAGACCGGGAGCACTGCATGAGGGCTGCAATAGGGATGCACCAGAAAAGCAGAAACCGCCTCCAGGATTGGCCAGATGACGGCTGCTGGTCTGCCGACACTCCAAACTCCTGATGGAGCCATTTCCACCTCAGCAGTGCCCTGGGCCAAATAGAGAGTGTGTTGGATGCCCACCCTGGTGCCTTCCCCTTGAAGGAGAGGGACCCACCCGGTGAAGGGTTATGCCAGGTTACCTGGGAAGGCTGCAATATGAGGTAAGGAGACTCATGGGAGTACTAGGGTTGTCGGAGACCATAGTGGCCTGAAGGAGTGGCGGGCCCCAGCGACATAGGGGATAAAGAAATCATGCAAAAAAAAAAATATGCCACCATTTTCGTGCTCACTCTTCCCTTCTTCATGGACAGTAAGCATCAATTCTAACCCTCTAAGCAGTTAACCCTCCCTTCTGACCACTCCCAGTGAGTTAATGTAGTTGTATCAAGCACCTTGGTTGTGAGTATACCTCTCTATAAGTGGGACTGAATAAAGTTGGGGAAAGTTTTTGACTCAGGAGTCCTTTCAGGTAGCACCTGTACAACCAATTCCACTAGCCCCTTTGGTCCCTTCTAAGCAACCCCATTGAGCTTCAAATGCACACATACCCCTGGAGCTCTTATGAGCTGCTTCAGCTGAGAAGCTACTGCATACTCGCCTCTGGATCCTCTTATGTGTCATTCCAGATAGCAATTCTTACTGCTGGCCCCTTATGAGCAGGACCGTAGTTTGAATAAAAATCATGAGCACTAATTCATTTGTGCTAATATATATCAGTAAATTTCAGTGCAATATACAAATTTCAAGCCAAAGTTCATTTTCCTTCCCAGGATAAAGGTTGTAAATCTGATGTCAAGCAATCATGTGCAAGGCCCCTGCTTTTTGCAGTTCTGCAGCACATGGCCATTGCTGAAGAAATCAAAGCCAGTCCTCAAAATGTGGCTGGCCACAGAAATACACAGAAACTCCCCAATAATCTAGATGGAGATTGCCCTCATGCCTGTCTGTTCATTTCTCTGCCTGCATATAACTTTGTAAGAAACAAAGCCCATCTCAGCTCCTCAAAACCTCCCCACCAACCCTGTGAGCCCCTTGGGTCACCTATTTTTATATTTTCATATTGTTACCCTTTTGGTTGGTCAAAGGCTGCATGATTATCCACTGCCTTTTCCTGTCACTGCTAGTGCACCAGAATGTCTGACCTTCATCAAGGGTATTTTTGCATCAAGCCACATGTACAGAACTATAGCCACCAGGCACTAGGACCACATGGAAACATTTTAGCTAACAGTCTACTAGGGACCGCCCATGACAACATCAGCTGATGACCATCTGCATATATAAACATGTGTGGCGCTAGCCCTTCTCAGTTCTTTTCCGCCATTCACCATCGCACATCAGACTCCATGGGGATAGCCTCTCTTCAGTTGAGCGCTAAATCTTCAATTTTACTTTTCTTTTTCTTCACCTTAGTTCATCTATCACTTTATTTTGAGTGATTTTCACCTTTGTTTATGCCGACCAACCCTGAGAAACTCTTCTGATACTGTGATTGTGGTAAAAGATCTACAATAAGCCGTCCCACCAATGCAGCGATAGCGCTTCTGTCATCATGTTGGCGACCTGAGTTATGGTAATGGACTCAGGTTGTCGGAGAGCCAGCTGGGGAGGCTTGAGCATCCAATGGACTGCTCGATTCCTCGGGTTTAGACTGACTTGTGGTAAGCCTGGCCAC
This sequence comes from Neoceratodus forsteri, assembly GCA_016271365.2. NCBI lineage: Eukaryota > Metazoa > Chordata > Ceratodontiformes > Ceratodontidae > Neoceratodus > Neoceratodus forsteri. The sequence goes on from CM057459.1 coordinate 1,385,152,882, forward strand.
TGGTGGTGGCCGAAGAACAGCTTGCCCAAGTCCAATAGAGGGAAGGCGTGACCGACACTGGCTTTCCCTTGACATCAAGCGTACGTCACACCTGAGGGAGTACACACAAAAATGCTTGCCCTGCACCACACTCACGTGAGGTGGATACAGCCCTTGCCCATCGGACCTCAGCCTGAAGGATGGACCCTGGATGGGATTTAATGTATGGTTCGGTCGGAGGTTAAGGCACGGCCCCTCCCCACTTTGTCTCCACCTGGAGGGTAATCCATGGCAGGATGGGGGGTCCTCCTGGGTTGAGGTGTCAAGTGGGTCAGTTAAGTGACAGCGCCAGGGTTGAGAGGGGTATAAGCAGAAATAGAAAAAAGATCTACAATAAAGACAACCATGACGCCTGCACCCGCTGTTTCAGTGCCAACTACAACGTTAAAGCCCATGAGGTCTGCCATGGATTCAACTAGGCTACCCTGCAGCACTGTAAGAATGCCCTTGATTCCTTCCGCTTGGAGCAGAAGGTTGCCAGAAGGAGAGGGAGTTCCAGGCAAGGAGCCTCGCATCGCCAGCTCCATCCATGGCTCTCATTATTCCAAGGCCCAGGACAAATCAGCTGGCAAACACAAGTACCAGAGAGGGATAGGGCCAAGGAGAAGTCCTCCTGGTGTGCTTCGAGTCACTGCTTTTGCGCTGGCCACTGCTGGGTCATCGCCCACTGACGGTGACCCCATTGCCACCCACACCTCTCCTCCACAGGGTCAGCTATGGCAATGCCGGTCTTCTTGCCAGTGCTTGGCTCATTGATGTTGGGCATCCTGTTGCCCCACCACCATTCCAACACCTGTTGTTCAGACCCTTTTGATTAGGGGCAACAGACAGGGTGTTCCACTGACCTGTTTCAGCCATCAATGGCCCGTCGATGCCAGGATTTCTGCCTCCATTGTTGGCGCCAGCGCCATTTCATCAAAACTGGGGATTCATTCCTCTGTCGACACCTCAGGCCAACATGTCAATGCAGAGACCTCAGCTTCTCTTTGTCAATGACTCAGGCTGAACCACCAATGCTGGGGATCCAGCCCCTTCATCAACGCTGCAAGGTGCTCCAGCAACACTGATAACCATTGATATCCTGACTATGCTCTCCTCCTTTTGGGAATTTGTGCACTGCATTGCTCCTCCTCCTTCAGGCCCATCAATTTCGGGGCCTACCAGGCCAACTCCTCCTGCCAGACACTTTCTTGGCCAACATGCCTGCCTGCTGTTGGTTGTCGACATCTTCTGTGCACCATTCAGAGCCAGTTGATGAGGATGAGTACCATCCTGATCTTATCCCACATGAGATGGAGGAAGAAGAGGAAGAGGATGACAGGGCCAGAAGCCCTCCAGCTATCTCCACTGTTTCCTCAGGGCTGTGGACTCAGAAAATATACCACGAGGTCCCCTGCTAATGACCTCTCCTTCATCTCAGTGATGAAGCAGCTGCAAACAGCTATGGAGTTTGATGTTGAGGATCAGGATGTTGCCACATGAAATCTGACCAAATATTTGGAATTACCAGATTCTCTCCCTGTGATTATTCCTCCCTGCTGATGCCTTTGAGAATGCCACTGTGGCTACCTGGTACAGGCCAAATATGATCCTGTGATGCCCAGGAAAGCAGACAAATTGTACCAGGCTCCTCTGTGAAGCCTTTTTTCACAGAGCAACCTAAGGCAGATTCAGTGGTGGTAAGTGCTGCTCATGATAGGTCCAAGAGACCTCAGCACCTCAGCTCACTTCCCCAGATAAGTAGTCCAGAAAGCTGGATCTTATGGGTAAGGAGGCCTATGCTTCTGCCACACTGGCCCTACGAATTATTAATTATATTGCCCATATGTTCAAGACCAGAATACTCTCTGGGAAAAGGCCAAGGCTGCAGCTCAGTCCCTTCCAGAGGGTACCCAGAGGAAAGGGCTGCTCAAAGCCCTCCATTCTGGGGCAGATGTGGGCAAGCATCTCTTGAGGTCTGTCTATGATGTCTCAGATGCTCCTGCTAGAGCAGCTGCAGTTGGCATCTGCCTCAGAAAGCATTCTTGGCTCAGGGTATCTGGTTTTCTATGGCGTGCATAACAGTCCATCCTGAATGCCCCCTTCAGAGGCTATAAACTCTTTGGGGCAGATGTACAGGACATCCTTTCTAACCTGCAGGCCTCGGGAGAACCCCACGATCAGTTCACTCACTTTACCATACCCAGCCCAAAAGTGGGCAAAAGGTGCTATTCGTTGGTCTTCCCATGGACCCAAGCCAAGTACCGAAAGCCAGACAAGTGCAGAGCAGGCACACCCCTGCCTATCCCTACCTCCACCACTGGAAAAGTCCATTGAGGTGGAAGTGTGGTCCCTGCCACTGGTTCTGCCTTAGCATGACTCCTTGCCAGACCTCCACCCTCTAGTCTCGCAGGGAGGTAGTGGTTGGGAGTTGCTTCCCTTCACTTGGACCGTGGATGGAGATCACAACAGATGCTTGGGTTCTGCAGCTCTTAGAGAAAGGCCACATTCTAGAACTTCTGGAGTGGCCTCCAGCTTTACCTCCAGTTCCTTCAAGCTACCCTACACACCATATTCCAGTGCTGCTGTGGGAAAGTCACACGCTGCTGCAGAAGAGGGCCACAGAACCAGTCCCCATGAATCAGAGGAACAGAGGGTTCTAGTCCCACTTCTTTCTAGTTTTTTGTTTGTTTGTTTGTTTTTATAACCAGGAGAGACACACCAGCTGAAGCTTGTTTACAGGTGCGACCTGGGAGTACATGGAAATTAAGTGACCTGCTCAGGGTTACACGGTATGCAAGTGGAGGTTGTGGGATTCAAATCTAGGTCTCCAGGATTGCAGCTAGAGCCCTAAACCACTGCACTATACTGCCTCCTAGTCTCCGAATCCACAGGGCTTTGCAGCCCATCCTGGACCTGAGAAACCTGAATTTCTACATCCAGTACAAGAAGTTCCCGAAGGTAACCTTACAAGGCCTGCTGCCTCTACTACACAAGGAGATTGGATATGTCTGCACATAAAGATTTGTGCCCCAACAGGCAGTTCCTCAGGTTCCTGTTCCAGGGGAGCACTGCCAGTTCAGGCCTTGCCCTTTGGCTTATCTTCTGCACCATGGGTCTTTACCAAATGCTTGGTGGTAGTGGCAGAACCCTCAGGAGGGAGGACTGTATGTCTTGCCCATAGTCTAAGTAACAAGCTCCCTGATCTGGTGGCCTTGATGGAAGAGGATGCCTGGATATCGTGGCAGTCACAGAAACATGGTACATAGAGAACTATGACTGGAATGTCAACATACCAGGATTACACAATCCACAGGAGGGACAGGAGGGTAAAGAGGTGGAAGAGTAGCTCTCTATGTAAGGGAAGGGATCAAAGCAACAGAACTAAAGAGTAAACGGAGGAGAGGAGGTGCTGTGGGTCACCCTGGAACTGGAAATGGCACCACAATCCATACAGGGTTGTATACAGACCCCTGTCTCAGGTGGAGGAAATGGGCATGAAAATGATAGAAGGCATCCTTAGGATGGCAGAGAAAGGAGATATTGTTGATGGGGACCTGAATATGCCAGAAGTTAACTGGAGCACCTTTGCTGCAATCATATCCAAGAGCAGGCCATTCTCAGTGTCCAATAGGGGCATGCCTGTGACAGCTAGTGTTGGAACCCACTCGGGAGAGAGCAATCTTAGACCTGGTACTTCAAATGGGGATGGAGAGAGATCTCAATCTAGAAGTGGGCAGCCAGCTGGGAACAAGTGACCACCAAACAGTGTGGTTCATGATAAACTCGGCTGTAGAGTCAGGCCATACAAAAGTGAAGGTGTTGGACTTCAGGTTGGCTGATTTTGTCAAAATAAGAGAGTCCCAGAAAAGCATTAGCAAACAGGCAAGAAGGAAGGGTGGAGCAACAATGGAGAAACATCAAAACTGCCATCACAGAGGCAACAAGCCTTTGTGTGAAGCAAATAAACAAATCAAAACAAAAGAAAAGCACTATGTTTCTCAAAAGAGGTGGCAGGAAGGTTAGGGAGAAAAGATGGCGTTCTGGAAATATAAGGAAACACAGAAGGAGCAGGACAAAGAACTGTACCAGTTAAAGCAGAAGGAAGCAGGGAAGGCAGTCAGAATAGCAAAGGCCCAAACTGAGGAAAAGATAGCCAACTCAGTTAAGAAGGAGGATAAAACCTTTTATAGGTACATTAGTGAGTGAAGAAAAACAAAGGAGGGATACTGAGGCTAAATAAAGAGGAGGTGGGAGGGCAGAGAGGGACACTAAAAAGCAAGGATACTGAATGAATTCATCTGCTCAGTATTCACAAAAAAGAGAGGAGGAGGTACCTGATCCAGTCAATAGAAGCACTCTGGCTGGGGGAGGCGATAGCAGTCCTTTTCTAGAAGAAAAGGTTCTGAAAGAACTCCTAAACCAGAAACTGAAGGTGGACAAAGCAATGGGGCCTGATGGTATTCACCCCAGAGTTCTAAAAGAACTAAGGGAGAACTAAGTAACACCACTGACTACCCTTTTTAACAAATCATGAGAGGATGGTGTGGTATTTGAGGACTGGAGGAGGGCAGATGTGATTCCCTTCACAAAAGTGGGAGCAAGACAGAGGCAGGAAACTACAGGCCTGTCAGTTTGATCTCAGTGGTAGGAAAATCATAGAATCACTTCTGAAGGAAAAGAACTGTTGAGTACCTAGAGGCAAGTGGGGCACAGGACCTAAGACAGCATGAATTCACAGCGGGAAGGTCATGTCAGATGAATCTAATCGATTTCTTTGACTGGTGATCATAGTAGTAGACCAGGGAGGGGCTGTGGATATGGCCTACCTAGACTTTAGCAAAAGCATTTGACAGTCCCACACAAAAGATTAATAAACAATTAGCCAGCCTGGAGTGGGTCCCAGGGTGGTAGCCTGGGTAAAACATTGGCTGGACAACAGGACACAGAGGATAATAGTAAACGGAGTCCACAGTGAAGAAAGGGGGGTTACTGGTGGGGTACCGGAGGTTCAGCACTGGGTCTGGTCCTTTTAATGTCTTTATAAGTGACATTGTAGAGGGACTGAAGGAAAAGTATGCCTCTTTGCAGAGCGACACAAAGATCTGCAACAGTGTTGATACACAAGGTGGGGTGAAAGGGATGAAAAGGGACTTGGCAAGGTTGGAGGAATGTTCCAGTGTATGGCTACTTAGATTCAACACAAAGAAGGCAAAATAATGCACCTGGGAAAAAACCTAGGGAAGTAGCACATTCAGGGGTGAGATACTGACAACAAAAATGGAAAGGACCTGGGGGTATTATATCAGATGACCTAAAGGTGGGCAAGCAATGTAAGAAGGCAGTAAGAGGGCTGGGGAGATACTGGGATGCATAGGGAAGGCATCACCAGTAGAAAACAGGAAGTTGTTATCCCTCTGTACAGACAGTTGGTGAGACCCTATCTGGAGTACTGTGTGCAGTTCTGGAGACCCCATCTCCCAAAGACATAGGGTGGAGGCTGTCCAGCGGAGAACAACAAAATGGTGCAGGGTCTGCACCAGAAGACATAAAGAGAGACTAAAGAGCTTAATATTTATACCCTCGAGGAAGGGGGGCATGATAGAAACTTTCAAGTACCTCAAGGGAATCAACAAAGTCCAAGAGGGTAGCATCTTTCAGAAAGAGATGTGCAGAACAAGGGGCATAATTTGAAAATAGAGGGGACAGTTTAGAGGTAATGTGAGGAAGTATTTTTCATTGAGACATTTGTGGATGCATGGAACAGCCTTCCTAGTAGGTTGTCGAGTCAAAACAGTGGGGAATTCAAGAATGCATGGGACAGACATAAGGCAATTCTAGTGGAGGTAGGAGAAAGTAGTCTGTTGTTTAACTAGGTTCTGCAGCTTATCCATTAGGTAGGGAAATGGGCAGACTAGATGGGGCCAAGCAGCCGTTATCTGCAATCAAATTCTATCTTCCTGTGGTCTATGTCTTCCTTACTTGGACAACTGGTTGCTCAAGGCTCAGTCCGAGGAGTAACTTCTGCGCACCTAACATGTACCAGACAGCTGTTTCATGCATTAGGGATCATGGTTGACCTGCCTAAGTCAGTCCTGGCCTCTGTCAGTGCCTTCAGTACATAGAGGCCACACTGGACACTGCCCAGGGAGTGGTATTCTTGCCCCAGGACAATGTGCAATGCTTGATGGAACAGGCCTGATAGCTTCACAGCAATCAGTATGTCTCAGCCAGGACATTCCTGTGGCTGCTAGGTTTGATGGCTGCAGCCATTGTCATGGTCCCCTGGCGAGCCTGCACATGCAGATCCCTCAACGAACTTTAAGAGTCCAATGGGACCGCAGCACTAACGATCTAGAACAGAAGGTTCTAGTAACTTCACCAGTAAGGAATGTGCTCCAGTTATGGATGGAACCCAGCAATTTACTCAAAGGGTTCTCTTCGTGATTGCCTTCCCTCATCAGATCCTTACCATGGACACTTCAGGGATGGACTGGGGAACACCTGGCCCCTCACCAGATGCAGGGTATTTGGACCACAGTGGAGAGTTCCTTCACATAGACATCCTAGAGATGAGGGCCATACTTTACTTCCTGCAAGCATTCCAGGACTAGCTGCCCACGGGCCTCTGCTAGTGCAGATGGACAACATCGGTGTAGTGCACTACAACAGCAAGCAAGGGGGACCCATCCATACCCCCTGTGCAGAGAAGTTAGAGCATCTGGTACTGGGCTGTATATCACGGTCTAAAACTGTCAGCATTCCATGTTCCAGCCACCCAAAATATTTTGGCAGACAGGCTAAGCAGGTTGCAGTCCTGGATGCATGACTGGGAACCGCTGACCTCAGTCATAGAAGACCTGTTCAGCAGGTAGGGTCTTCCAAAGTTGGACCTTTTGCATCCCTACTCAATGAGAAACTGCCTCTTTTCTGCTTGCTTGCTCCAAGGCCTGGAGTTTTCTGGAAAGACATGTTGTCCCTCTCTTGGAAAAGGAGGTTCGTCTATGCCTTCTCTCTTCCCACTAATTCAGAGGGTGTTGATCAAGTTTTAGATGTAAGGAAAGACTATGATTCTCGTTGCTCCCTACTGTTCTCATCAAATCTGGTTCCCTTACTGCAGCAGTTGGCAGTGTAACCTCAAGTGCCCCTGCCTCTGTGCAAAGCTTGCTCTCACAAGGGCAAGGCACCTTGTCCATCTGGATGTCAAGTCACTTCACCTCTCTGCCTGGGTCCTGAAGACATAGCCATGGCTAGATTTGGGGTCTCCCAAAAGGTGGCAGATGTCCCAGTGGCTACTAGGAAGCCTTCCACCAGGGCCACTTATTCCATGAAGTGGAAGGGCTTTGCTCTGTGGGCGGCTTCCCATCATTTGGATCCCTTCACTTTCACTTGTCTAGTGAATCAGATTCTGGAGTACTTACTGTCCCTCTCAGATCCTGGCCTGCAGTACTCTACATTAAAATGTACCTGGCAGCTATCTCGGCATTACATGTGCCGTTGATGGCCATCGGTGGCACAACTGGAGGTGTCCCATACATTTTGTGAGGCATTCTTCATCTGAAGCATCCCATCCACAATCCAGTCCCACCTTGGAACTTAAGTTTGTGTTAGAAAAACTTACTTTGGCTTCTTTGAGCCGGCCACGACATGTGAGCTATGCTTTCTGTCATGAAAACATTATTTTAGTTACTATTACTTCTGCTTGAAGGATTTCCGAGCTTGAAGCTCTGATGTGTGAGTCTCCTTATTTGGTTGTCCACAGACAAGGTGTCTTTGCATAGCAACCTAAGTTTTTGCCAAAGGTGGTGTCTGAGTTTTTACCCTGAATGAAACTATCCACCTGCCTGTTTACTTCCTGGAGCATGCCAATCCAGGGGAAGCATTGCTCCATATTCTGGATGTACATAGAATACTCAGATATTATGTTCACTGCACGAAGGACTGCAGGAAGTCCTTGCAGCTGTTTGTTTCCTTGACCCTTGAGAAAGAGGGTGCACCAGTTTCTAAACAGTGCCTGTTCAAATGGTTGTCCGACTGTATTATTTTCTGTTACAGGAAGTATGGTAAGGAACTTCCTGGCATTCGTGGCCTACTCCACCAGAGGCATGGCCACCTCTGTTCCCTGTTTCAGAAATGTGTCAGCCATTGACATCTGTGATGCTGCCACTTGGAGTAGGGTCCACACTTTCACTAAACACTACAGTCTGGACATTGCCTCTAGGAGAAAGGCAGGCTTGAGCCTGGCTGTTCTTCAAGGCCTCCTGCCTTAAGCCTTCAGCTGCCAAGACTGTCTCTGTCCCAGTGCTGCTTGGGTCTCATTCCATAGATGGCCTGATGCAAGAGATACCTCGATGAAGATAGTACAGTTATATAAGAATGTACTGTAACAGTAGATCTTCAAGAGGATCTCTTGCATCAGGCCATACTGTCTACACCCTCCGTCCCCCTTGGCCTTTGGGCTTTTCTCTCTTCCTGTCTCTCTCCTCCAGGACAGTTTACCTTTTGTTACACTTTGCTTAGTGGCAGAAACCTCTGGCTCTCCCACAGTTCCCAGGAGGTGCTCCTCATGTATGGTCCCCAGCAGAGGCACTGAGGGAGGCCGGGGCCAACCACATTTATATGGGAGGTCGTCATTGGGCCACCCTAATAGACTGCTAGCTAAAAAGTTTCCATGTGGTTCTAGCACCTCGTGGCTATAGTTCCATAGGTGTGGCCTGATGCAAAGATACTCAAAGATCTACTCACAGTAAGTTCTTAGGTAACTGTACTTTTCTTATCCCAGTAGTGCTTCCTCATCGGTGGAGGCTTTCAAGAGGGGCTGAAAGCACATCTGTTTAAACAAGCATCTGGATTTAGTAAATCCCAGTCTAGTTTATTGCTTGTATTTATTAACTGTTGTATTTTATTTATCCTGCCCGATCCTTGCTGTAAATGTATGATGATATGTTTTACATTTTGCAAAGCACCCACAACTTCAGGAAGTGGGCTAAAGAAATTAAACTACTTACTGCTTACTAGCTTACTTACTTTCTTGGGACTTCACAAAGCCATATTGGGGCATGCATCCAGCATGTAGGCCCATTTGGGAAGCGGTATTGGCTCATCATGAAGTGCTGGACCACAAAGGCGCCAATATAACAAAATCCCAGTGACTCAATGAGGTTGTAGGTGGAGTGACCCAGCATCTAGGTGGCTCCCCTGCCACAGAAGTAATGTCTATAGTGCCATGGAGAACAGGGGCCTTACTCAAGTGCTCGTCAACATGCAGGGATTTGTCATTAGACTGCTGCTCTGGCTGGCATTGCTGGAGAGCATCTACATGCTTGGCTCCTAAAAGCACAACTCTGGGGTTGCATCGAGGCGTTGATATTGGACATCTCAACATCATGGTATGATGTCATCATGTGAATGATGACGACATGCCCCTTTCATGACAACTCACATGCCTGATTGGCGGTTTGAGTCGCAACATGTTTCCCTGTGTGGCAGAAAATAGCCTCTGCTGCCAAACCCTGCTAATGCCTGAGCAGCTGGCTGTACAAAAATTAATAACTGTAGTTCCTTGTAGTAGCAGTCCTCTCTTCAGTATTCAGTACATGAATGAATAAATTATGACATTAGTCAATCAGGTGTTACTATAGAGGATATTGTTTTCATTCTGACACTGAAGAATCATTCACAACAGGCAGAAACACGGTTTAATGGGAACTCAAAGAAGCTGGCAGGAGAAAGATTCAGATAGGACATCAAAGTGTTTCTTTACCAAGAGGGTGGTGGATAAGTGGAATAGACTGCCACAGGGGTTGACCTTCACCATTGTACTGGAGGGTTTAAGCAAGGTTAGGACAAACATATGGGGCTTATGAGGTTTGTAGGGGAGGATGACATGGGAGATGGAGGGGTAGTGATAAGGCATTTACATCTTACTGTAGGTAGGGCAGGGCAGGCTACATGGGCAACAGGCCTTTCACTGCTGTCAGTTTCTGTGTTTCTGTGTAAGCTGACAGTGTACCTTCCACTAATTTTATTATAGATATTTACTTTGATTTATTTTATTCTCCACTCCAGGCTATCGTGTTTATGAAATTGATGGTGATTACCCAAGCTCTCACATGGTGTTAGACCATGAGACCTACATCTTGAACCTCACAGAAGCCAATGCACCTGGCGGTTCACCAAAGTGGAGCCTGCTGTACCGGGCACAGAGGCCTTTGGGATGGAGACTGTGTTCCCAGCCGACTGGGAGAAACTCATCCAGAGATTTCTCCAGGATGACCAGCTCTTCAGAAGTTCTGGTATCTCTACCACAAGGGTCACATTGATGAGGTCTGCGGGATGGCTGCAAAACCGCAACTCTGCATTTTGGAGTCTGGGCGTTCTGATGATCCTCACTTCTGTAAGAATTTGAGTAAAGAGAATAAGTACAGTGAAATCCACTGGATCAGGAGGCAGAGAGAGCTTTGTTGATATGGAAGTGTTTCTGTGCAACTGCAAATGTCGAACTCTGTTGGTACTGACTTCTATAAGCACATGTTTTTGCCACGTGCTTCCTAATGTCATTAAAACTGAGTACTTGGACTTGATGTGCCCACTTGAATGGACTTCAGAAATCTTCTCAAAGCAATAATGTTCAGAAAGTGATTTGATTTGTTTTTGTTCCTAGCTAGATGATTTCGGGCTTGCACTGACAGCACTTTGTCCTTTCATTTCCTTGTCTTGTCAGTTTTCATTTAATGTGCATGTAATTGTCTAAGGAGTATTCCAGAGGAGCCAAATAAGAGCAAAGATCCAGTTATCGAGACCATGCTGGCCACAGTACTTGATGGGCACTGGATTTGCTGTCTGACCCAAGTTGCCGTATGCATGGCCCATCCCAGTAATTCTGGTATTGCACCCTAGATTGTTTTCTGATCCATGATGGCCTCTGTACATCTTGCCTACCACTAAACACCAACGTTGGGTCTGGATTGCTGTTTGTCTATTGCTGGGTACTGCACACACTTTGCCCACCCCAGTGACAGTAGTGTTAAGCAGAAATCCTGCTGCCTAACCATGCTTACTGCTGTACACATTTCCCACCCAGATAACACCAGTATGGAGCAGATATCCAGCTATCTGACCTATGCTGACCATAATGCACATTTCCCACCCATATGACACCAATATGGAGATCCATTAATCTGACCCATGATGGCCATTGTACACATTGCACACCCTAACAACAGATCATGAGAGCAGGGATCCAGCTATCTAAACTGTGCTGGCCACCTTACACATGGCAAGCCCAGATAACACCAGTATTTAGCATAGATTCAGCCATCTTACCAAGCCTAGCCATCATACACATGGCCCTGCCAAATGCCAGTTTTGGGAAGAGATCCAGCTATCTGACTCACACTGATCATACACATAGCTTGCCCCAGTCATGCCAATATTAGGGATTAGATTGCTGTCTGATTCACATTGGTCACCATACACATGGCTGACCCCAGAAGGCCAGTGTTAGGTACTGTATTGTTCTCTGCCCACACTGTCCACTATATATATTTTCCACTTCAGTGATGCCAGCATTGGGCCAAGGAATGCTGTGTGCTGTACGTTGGCCACTGTACATATGACCCACCCAGTGACCCCAGCATTAGCTACTGAGTTCCCGTCTGACCCATGCTTGCCACCGTATGTGTGGCCAGCTCCAGTAATGCCAGCACTAAGCACTGAACTGTTGTCTGAAACCACATTTGCCACCATACATGTCCATATATATTTTAAATAGGTCATGATGGTTGCAACTAATACTGTTCTCTGGCTGGATGTACCAGGTCATATCACATGCCTATATGTGCGCATATATGCACATTGTTGCACTTTATTTTAAACATCTTATTTACTGCCACGATGATTTTCAGTATACAGAAAGATAATACGTGATCATGACAAGGCTTCGAACTAAAGCCCGACACCCAAAGCCGAAACAAGATCCCGACCGCGAAAATCCGATAGTTGGATTTTGCCCACGGCAGTTAGGAATCATAATTAAGGAGGTGAAGCCCCGAAACATGACCAAAAACCACCGGTAGAATCCCACTGTCGGGATTTTTGCTGTTGGGATCTTTGTCACGGGCTTCTGAGTGTCGGGCTCCTCTGTGTCGGGATTATGTAGTATTTATTTTATTTATATTTATTTATTGGGAAAGTCAGAAGTACATCCTTTGAGCTCCTTTATGAAGATTCTCATCATACAATAAAAGGAGGGGAAACAAGACAGGTGGGAACATATGCAGCTGTGAGGCATTGTCAAAATAAACAGTATTGAATACATAGAGTATACAGTATCACAATAATGTCAACAATATTATAGAGTTCACAAAATTTGGAACACCAGATTATAAAGGATCTCACCCATGATGAGGAGGAAAAGTGCAAAGTCAGAAAGGTACAGGAACTGAATAATAATGAGTAGATAGTGGCAGCAGAACTAGGAATGAGCCTGGGTCTAACTAGGGTGTGCTGCAGAAGAAAAGTGGGAGAGAGTGACAAGACCCAGCAGGTTAGCTACTTGTGGATGCAGTGTTAGAGGGTTAAGGAGGTAAATAGTGGGGAGGTTAAGGGGGTTAGGGAGACAGGAGAGACAATAGGGAGGTAGTAGGGGAGGGGGCATAGGCAGCGGAATACAGCGTGTAATCTGGGCCAGGCCAGGCTTTTGGGGAGATATTGCCAATAGGTGGCTAGAGGAGGCAGAAGCACTAACTGTAGTATATCTGATAATACATTTTCATTCAAAAACCAAAATTATACAGAGGTTGCAACCCACCTTTTCCACACATACATGACTAAATTATTGAATCTTTTGATACCATACAGAAATGAAATGCTTAAGCATAACACAATACTCAGTAAATATCCAAGACTGGAGAGTACCCCAAGATATGAATGCTATTGTCCATGAAGCTGTTCTAATAGGTTCTGATTTTGCTATGCCCCTTAAGGAGAATAAGCAAGTCCATACCATGTCCCAAAATTTAAATCTATGACCAGTTACCCAACAGAGCATTTCCACCACACATACAATATTTAAACAGTTAGCAAGCAATCTGTAACTTTATCGCCACTGTTAATCATAAAGTATAGGGGACCTGTTGGTAGCAAGCATCAGACTCCCATAATCACAGCAGAATGCCTGTCTGTGGGGTGCCATAATAAAATAAACAAACATATCCTCAGAATGTGCAAGGAACTTTACAGACTGAGCTGGTATTTCACTAAGAATTGTTAAGTCTAATTACATATTTATGACCTAAAGAGAACTCCTGTGTCAGTCATTAATCTGTAGCAAATGACCAGCACAGCTGCCAAGCACATGGCCAACACCATGCAATATAAAATGTACAAAGTCTTCACTCCACATTGCTCAGTCCACAGATCAGCACAAACAGCCAGCTACATAAATTGATTAAAAAAACTGTTCCTATCAAAGTAATTTTGTTATTGCAATTACACTTATAATCATCATGGCAACCTCACAGGCAGTCATTTCCTGCAATCAGTCAATCTTTATTTTACCAGGTGAAGCACCATTGAGCGAGCTCATTTGCAAGGTGTTTGTTGCGGGGGTGGTGGTGTCCCAGGAAATGACCAGTTGTTTGGTCATACTTGCTTAAGGTAGCACTTGGTAGACATAATGGGCAAGTGACCTTTTTTCTGACAGCAAATTCTGTATTTATGTGTGATTGTTCCAGTGCTAAAACACAGAAACAGAATTTGTCGGTTGATAAAGACAGCTTGACCCACCTAGTCTGCTCAATTTTCCTTGTGTGTACTTACACGATAGACCTTACCTACCAGCTAAAACATAGTATTTATTGTGACCCCTCTCAGTCCTAATATGTCTCTTGAAATGAGTAAATCATTGAGTATCCCCCCCCAAAGAAAAAAAAAAGCATTTGAGTTTGTTTGTTGGGAAATTAAAAAATTAGATGTTTAAATTCATATCATAGATCTACCTGTCTGCCCTGAGTAAGGGGTTGGTTTTCTCCTAAAACATTTGTGGAATACAGCAGTCACTATCCTAAATAATGATTAAATAAACTGGGTAAGTGGTCTTATCTCTCATATGCTCTGTAGCTGAACTTAAACATTTTACCTGAGGAACTTCAGCTATACCAGCAAACAATGGCTCAGAGTCCCTGAGTTAAGATCCTGAAGTGTCTGATCTTGTACTCGCTGAGGTCTTCTCAAGTCCTAATCTGACACACCTTGATCTTTGTGCCATGATTCCAAATTTATGTTCATTCAGTTCCTGGCATCAACTGGATAACTGAATGTGAAGATCTTGTTGCCGAGCACAGTCTGAAGTTTCAACAGTAGCACAATGGTATGTGAGGTCTGTACTTCTCCCTCACAGTGTCAGAGTGCTTCCTCCTCTGTCAAGTGGCATGGTAGACATGGGGGGTAAATTCCTCCCTCCTACTAAAGTTGACTTTTGCCAGAGCACCAATGCCAGGATCCTGTCCATCATGCGAATACCATTTGTAATGAGAAGCATTGCTTGTGGCAGGTTCCTCTCAATGGTGTCTCCTAGGGACCACACAGTAGGCCTTCTGAAGTGCCAACAGTTCTTCCAGCCATGTAAACCATAGGATATCCCCAAGCTATTCTTTCATAAATATTACCAGATAGTCTCCTTCCATACCTGTGGGGAGTCCTAAGCTGCCCACCATAGCAGTGATTTCAGGCGGAACACAGATGCTGATTTCTTTCCCAAACTGTGTTCATATGCATGGCCACCTCACTTCTCTGTTGCACTACTACTACATCTGATTTAGTACCCTCCACTGAGGTTTCAAGTCATTAATTCTGCCAATTGAAGTGTCTTTTTTATTGTTCATCTCAATGACCAATTTAATCAGTTGTTCCATTTTGTTCCAGCTGTTTCCAGGGTTTCCATTAAGTTCAGTGTGCCATGCTACCAGCTCCTGATCCTGCAGCTAGGCATGAAGAGGAAGATTTTTTTTTTTGCACAGAGTTCTGCATTTGTGCTTTCTGATGGTGCTGTATGTTAAAATGCGTTGCCTGCTTTATCAAATGAGGAAGGATCATTCTGTAAAGTAGGTTAAAGTCAGCATTTGCTAGCAACAAGGTTTCAGTCAAGGAGCTACGTTCGCGTTGCTGCTTACTAACTCCCTCCTCCCCCACTGTTGCATCCTCTAAATATTAAGTTTTAATATGAGGCCATTTTATAAGTGCAGTAGCATATTCCAGGGTGATGTATTCATTGGGAGATATGTTCTCTCTACAGATGTATGCCTTGTGCCTCAGCACACACCTATTACAGTGTCTATATCTCCCGAGGAATACAACACCCTGTTATGCTATTGTTGCTGTCTCCAAAGGGATGCATCACCTTGTTGTGCTATTGTTGCCATGTGCAATAACACCAGACAGTTCCCATTCGCTGGGCACACTGCAGGTGTTTGCTAAGGCATAAGGCCGCTGGCTAAATGCTTCTTGGCACACACCAGATGGTGCCTTTCTACACACCGGATGGTGCCTATATCTCTTATTATGTCACACCTTGTTGTGAATTATTGCACTTATAAAATGGCCAGGTATTAAAACTTTTGGCTTACATAATGGAGCACCGTGCTTTCTTAAGTACCTATACCCATGACAGTTGACCTGGTTCATCCAATCAGCAAGCAGTATTTGTGGTGGTCATCTTGAACCATTTCGTATACATATATATATATATATATATATATATATATATATACACACACACACAGATAGAGACACACACACACATATGCACATATATACATTTACCATATTTCATCAAATAGAAGCAACACTTGAATACAAGCTGCAGGCTATATATAGCCAGCTTTGTAGTTATAACATATCTTTGTGATTTTTACCTCTGTAAATATACCCAGAAAAGAATGTGTTTATTCTTAGACAGCACAGCCACTAGTATCTTTCAACCATTTCAAAAATAATCTTTTATAATATTTTTATAATGCTTGAAACTACATTTTGAAATCTTTAACATTTGAACAGTTAATACAGTTCTTCTGTGTTGCTATGTGCATATACATGTCAGTATGTTAAAATAACAGGACTTTAAAAATGCAGTGAACCATGGCAGGTTTTTATAGCGCTATGAGCATACCTCTCAACCTCTTGCCTCATAAATTAGGGACAGGGATTAAAACAAATGTTATTAATATACTTTTTCAACGATGTAAAAGTATATTGATATACTTTGAATATCGACATGGAAAATTTCATGATGGTTTTAAAAATAAAGTTAAAAACTTTTTTTTTTGCACTATTTCTAAATTTTGGTATTAGTCCATAATATAACTGGTACCTATATAAGTGTAATACCATAAACATTCATATTATACTTTAATTTGTGTGGATAACATTTCACTACCCTTGCCAGCAAATCCAGTTCTTCTTCAAATATGACAGTCTTTGGCTGTGAAAGTGTTGGAGGATAATAATTAATACACATGATCTTAGTTGATGTGTATTATGCTTACCTGCAGTGAAGTATAGCTGTAACAACAGGGCTGTCCTCTGACCTTTAACAATTGTATACAAAGGAAATTGTTTTCACAGTTTGCTGCCAGGTGTCTGCCGCCTGTAGGCCAGCCCTTACTATCACACATGCTTGACAGACTTAGGGTACGCAGGTGTATATTTCGAGTATGTCTGTCGACAGCCTTGTGTAACAATATACAGTGCTTGATTAAACCCAGTGTGGCTAATATTTCCTTCAGCTTTTAAAAAATTTAATTTTGCAAAGCAAGCTGCTCTTAAATGCAAGACACATGCCACGGTTAAAAAAAAATAATACATGATGTGACGTACTGTATGTAAACCATGGACTGCAGTTGTGGCTTTCAGGGGTTGTGTTGTCTGAGGATGAAAGGTGATCAACAGTGGGTTATTACCCACGGAGGTTTCTTTTCACTTTCCAGAGAATCATTTTAACTAGTAGCTGAGCACTGCAGTTTTTAGTTCTTATTAAAACTTTTTAACTTAGAGCACCTGTGAAACCTTTAAAAACTGGAATGTTTTTACAGTTTGACTCCCAACTGCTCAAAGCTGTATATTGCATTGTGCTTTATTAGCATATACACTGAACATGCCCAGAAGTCTGTTGCTGTCTCTCAAAGAATAGTGTTGCTTGCTCATACTATTGTTCCTAAATAGGGCAGTAGTATAATCTATAAAATGTCACATGACATTACCTATTGGTAACCAATCCAAACCCTAAAAATTTTCAAGAATCTATATAACAAATATGGGCAAGAGTTGAGTCTCCCCAACCTCCAGGCCAGAGTAGAGGTGTGGCCACAGTGATCCTAGACTGGGTATGCAGTCACCAAGTAAACCCAGATTGATAGGTGCCTGGCCAACCAGAAACTCATATCAAGGGTTACAATTAGATTATAAGCTCTCTTCCAAGAAGTGCCTTTTATTCCAACTCACATATTCTGACAGTTTGCTGAGACATTGTTGACATTCCTAGTCTCCATGGCCCTGATATGACTATATCCTTTAGTCCTTGACATGACTCAGGGATAGGTTAAGGTCTTGGTTTGTGAGCTGTTCTTGCAAAACCTCAGTGACCCCTCGTTATAAGGCTGTTAATGGGAGCTAAACAATGTCTACCATCTGGGGACACAGCAATGCATGCAGAGCAGTAGGCTGTCTGTTGGGTCAGAACAGAGCAGGCTGAACTTGTGTAGGCAAAAGATTTGCTGCCTACTCCTCTCCTTGCCAGTGGAATGTTCTACTTGCACCTCTTCAAAACTGTTCCTTGCTTGGTGGTTATAAGAAAGGTCTAAAGATGCTTCTTCCTGAACGCAGCCTCTGTACTTCTATTAATGAATGACACCTGCTTGTTGAATCTTCTACCTTGTAATGAAGACCTGTCTATAGTATTTGCACTTTGTTACTATCCCAGTGTCAATAATTCTGTAACCCTGTGATCTCTTCCGTTATTGAAACTAATTGCACTGTTTGTCTAACTTTGAATGCTGTTTTGTTATTCTTGGTTTCATATAATAAATTATGGGTCACCCTGAAAAAGGACTTTTGTCTCAGTGGGCTTACCTGGTCATCAAAATTGTAATAAATAAATAAATAGATGGACTTTGGTCTTTTTCTGCCTGAAAGATTTCTGTGTTTCCACAGCATGTCTTAGTTATAACAGAGACGTGACTGGAGGTTTGCTACAATGGGAGGCATTTTACAGTGATGGGAGTATTGTACTCTAGTGAAGGACATGTTGTTTTGTTTCTGTTGTAACTGTAATGTTCTCTGATGTAAAGCATTGTGAAGTATGCTTGTCAGAAAGATGTTAGGTAAAACTATATCCTTGTAGTGAACGACATGTTGTAATGAGGGTGATACAGCAGGGTGTTCCAGTGAGAGGCACGTTATAGTGTGTGGGGAGTAAAGTAAGAAGCAAGTCACAGTAGGAGCTATTGTATTGCTAAAGAATGCATTTAAGAGCCATGCGTAATATAGGGAAGCAGCATTATTTAGACGGAATTCAACTTATAATTCTGGTATTTCCTGTATTTACAGTCTGTTTTCTACTCCATTTTATTGTAAAGGACATTTACATTGAAACCGGTTCTCAGTTACCTGGCCTTTATGGTTGCTTGTCTTGAGTGACATCATCAAGTAAGCCTCTGCTTGGAACATCATAATAATTTCTAAGGCAACCAGTTGCAATGTTGCAGAAGAGGATTAAAAGAGATAGGAAAGTTTTTATACCTCTAGATGTCCTCCTGTTTTCCTTTTTGTGTCTATCCAATATTCTGATATGTTTTGACCTTTTGGTTAAAATAATAATCTATTTTTGCCTCTGTTACCACACTAACACTCTCTTTCTCTCTCTCCAGCTGTTGCTGCTCTCTCTTTGTACCTCCCTGAACATTCTGTGACATCATTCTAGACATTCCGGCCATTCAGATCAGCAACTTCAACATAACTTTATTTATAAAAGCTAAGTCAACATGTATCCAAGTGCTTGTACAATGATTAAAAGAAATAAAACCATGATAAAACAAACAAGCAGTTAACAATTACAAATTCAGTCATACTCTGGGGAAAGGAAGACTAAAAGATGAGCTTTTAATGCAGATTTAAAGCTCTCCACAGTCAGGCACTCCTTTACTCAACAAGGTAGAGAATTAGACAGGGTCAGGGCCACATAAACTAAAGGCCCGGCCCCAAGGTCTTCAAACAGACCCTGTTAATCTCTAGCAATCCCTCATTGGTGGAATGAAGTGGGTGTTGGGGGCCAGAAGATCTTGCAGGTAACCCGGTCCCTGTCCATGTAGGGCTTTATGGGTCAATAACCTGACCTGAAGGTGATCAGCACTGGATCGGCAGCCAGTGCAGGCCATGGAGCACAGGCATGATATGGCAAGATCGAGGTAAACCAGTCAACAGCCTTGCAGCTGCATTCTGCAGTAGCTGCAAGCGTGCAAATGTCAACCCCAGTAGCCCTAGGTATAGGGAGTTACAGTAGTTAAGCGAGAGAGGTCAAAGGCGTGACCAGTGTAGGGAGGTCATCAGGTGGGACCAGGTGCTTAATCTGGGTGATATTCCTCAGATGGTAAATGGGGACTTGACGACAGATGACACCTGGGACTTAAGTGTCAATCCATCATCAAGAATAATGCCGAGATCTCGCTTGTCAGAGGTCACTAGCTGGCTGCCTCCAAACCAAAGCCCAGTAGGCTGCCCATCTGTGCCCCTCTGCCCAATGGCCTGGGTCCACAACCAACACCTCAGTCTTATCAGGGTGTAACCTCAACCAGCTGGCATTCATCCAGTCCTGGATCTCAGCCAGGCAGGTGTTAAACACTGAGATAGGGTCATCCTGTCTGGGCACTAGGACATGTAGAACTGAGTGTCATCTGCATAGCAGTGAAAACTCAGCCCATATCACTTCACAATGTCCCCAACAGCAACATGTACACTGTGAACAACATGGGTGAATCAAAGAGCCCTGCAGTACCCACAAGGCAGGAGACTGGATCCGATGAAAAAATTCCAGACACCACTCTGAGACCTGCCTGAGAGGAAAGAATGGAACCATCTGAGGACTGTACCAGACAGTCCACAGAAGAACCCGAGACACTCTAGCAACACTCCATGGTCCATGGTGTCAAATACCTCAGAGAGATCCAGGAGGACCAAGATAGAGTGAGTCCTCTGATCCCTCACTTTCAGGAGATCATTGAGTACCTGCACAAGGGTCGTCTTGGTGCTATGCCTTTCCAAAATCCTGACTGGAGAGGATCAGACATTGTGGATGGTCAGATATACCTCCAGCTGCAGCACGATCGTTTTCTTAATAACCTTCCCCACAAAGGGAAGGTTAGAGACTGGCCTGTAGTTAGCGAGACAGTTCAGCTCAAGAGATGCTTTCTTAAGTGGGGACCTCACCACAGCCTACTTCAGGTGTCTGGAAATACCCCTGTCTCCAATGAACACCAGACAATCTCAGCAAGGACAGGGCGATTACCTCAACGCACCCACTAGGAGACAGGTTGGGCCTGGGTCCAAACTACAGTAGGTTGGCCACAGCTCCTGGACAATCCATAAAACATCCTTGATCTCCAGCCGGGTGAAGTCAGGCCAGACAAACTGAGGTGCAGCAACCTCCCACTGCCACTCCCAACAGAACGCAGCACACGGATTTCAGACCTGATGTTAGCAACCTTATCCGCAAAGAAATGAGCAAACTCACTCATATTTCTCTTGTGACAATGCTTTCCATGACCAAAGATAAGTTGGATTGCACAGCCTGTCAAGAGCTGAGCTGGGACGATTCAGTGCAATGGCGATCTCCTGGAAAGGAACTCTGCCTTCTACGGGAGACAGTCGATTGATAATCCTTATAATGGGTCATCAATCTAAACCTGTCGGCATCAAGGCCTGATTTCTGCCAGCCTCATTCCAGCCTTTGCCCAACTCATTTCATCTCCCTCAAGGACCCATCAAACCAAGGGACTGAGGGTGAAGAGTGAGTGGCAGGCCTGAGACAGGGGCAACAGAATCCAGAGCCCCACTACATCCTTATTTATAGGTTTACACCAGGTCTTCCGGATCCATGCTTACACTCGAGCTCGAAGGTCCAGTACCCTGCCAGGCCATTTGAGGTCAAACCCCTTAAAGGCGGTACTGGACCATTCCTGAGAGCACGCCTATAAGAGGGCACCTGGAAATTGTCCCATATAGTGATGATCAGACCATCCAACGGTTCCACCACCAGGTCGGAGGTTTCCATCCCAGTAGGAAGACCAGGTCCAGAGGTGACCGTGAATGTGGGTTGCAGAGGTAACAACCTGTGTGAAGCCCAATGAATTCATCAATTGGGAGAAGTCCTGACCAAATTGCAAGAGTTCGTTGTCGACCCAGGTGGTTGAAGTCCCCAGAACCATCCATCTGAGGGACTCCAAACCATGTTGATGATGAAGTCCATGACTTCCTTAATTGCTTCTCACCACCAGGTGGATGGTAGATGAGAAGGATGCTGCACCCACACCTGCACCCACAATACACTCAAAGAATCCAGTCTCCCCACTGGAACCTCTACCAGGTCCACTTCACTTTAAAGCAGATGGCAACACCCTTGCCCTCTGATTCTTCCTTGGGCAGTGTATCACCGAGAACCCATCCGAACCACTGCTTCCAGCATTTTCCAGCCAGCATTTCGTCCACCCAGGTCTTGGTGATGCAAGATAGGTCCGATGATCCAACAAGATCAGCAATCACTGCTGTCTTTTTTTAATGAACCTGGCATTGCATAACACTGCCCAAGTAGGATGAGCCTCTGAGGTCGACTGCATTACCTGCCCACAAAAGAGGAACCCTTGGATATGGGAACCAGACAAGGGGACCCCTCTCAGGAACTCATGTCATCCCAGGGTGTCTTCTGGCTCCAAGCACCCCTATCCGACCACCAGGCTCCCTCTCCTCCAGGTTCATGGCCCCATCCCACCTCCTAACACAATCCCTAAAGCTTGACATTGCCAGTATACTACACTGGGCAAAGGAGGACAATTAAAGGCAGGAGACCGTGGAACTCAGAGGAGAGTAGCACCTGACTGGAGAGCTCCTGCCAGCACATGCTAATGGATCTTCCCAAAACAGTCAGACCACAGTTTGTCAAACACCAAATAAAAATAAATAAAATAAAAATATAAAATAAAATAAAGTCGCCTTCTTCTTTTCAACATAAACAAATCCTTCTTAAAACTATAATGCCCAGGGTCCAGAGTCACTGCAAATGGGTTACTCTGGGTACAAGATAAAGTCCACAGTTTTACAGATGATAGAATGGTGTCCACACTAGGATCTTAAAATGTTACAGATACAGTAACATTTTAAAATTAGGGAACACAGTTAGCGTACACACTAGTAATGTTACGAACCGTGTTTCAAAACCATGTTTAGACCTGATACAATCAGGATTTTAGCATGGTTTTGAAAATGGTTTAGTGAGAATGCTTTACCACTATGTGTATGGGCATCTGGTCCATGTTCCATGCCGGTGATCCTCCTGGCACCCACCGCTGCATCTGACCTACACTGGCCAGGCTGATAGCATGTTGACTACATTTGGGAGGTGTGGATGGGCACATACACAGTGTTACAGGTGTTAGCACACAGTGCCCACTAGTGTGGATGTGGCAGCATGGTAAGCTCCATAGCGGTTTGAAAACTGTTACCACATTTTAATCACAAGTGTGGACAGAGCCTTAGAAATGTGAAGAGAATGTGCAGCAGCTGCTGAGGAAATTGGAACTCTGTAGATCTGAGAGCATCCCAAAGCTAGGTTCTTTTTATCATATATCTCTTTATTCTCCTCGAGTGGGTGGATCTCTGCGATCCCTGGCCACCAACACCGCATTCCCCAGGCCTGGTCTGGATCTCCCACAGACCCGGCCTTTCATTGCTCATGCACTCCACATGCAGGATCCCTGGAGCCAGGGGTGCTGGGCATGGCCATCAGCCACTAAGATCACTGCCCACCATTTTCCATCAAGTTGCCTTACCATCTGAGTGTCAGACATGCAATGGCATCTGGAGCACATACATGCAGATGCCCTGCACTCCCCCTATTGCCCACTGCTGTAGTACTACTGGCCTGTCAGTCAGTGATACAGTGTGCTGCAGTGCCCAACCCACCTCAGAGGAAGGACAGCCATCATGGGATGCTCAATCCTTCCTCTCCCTGCCAACTCCTGGTGGCTGAGTCCATTCTGAACCAGGGTTGCCAGCATAGTGCGAGGTTAAAGCTAGGTTATTTATCAAAAATTGGCCAAAGCATTTCAGAATACATAACTGGCATGGAAAGGAAAATGGGAGGGCAGACAACTATGTAAAAATAATTTCCTATCACTTTAAAATGTTCCTGTAGACAACCAGCCAGAGCAGATAAAGTTAAGGTGACAAAGATCCAGTTTCATGAATAATTTACAAGTACGTGTGGAAAGTAATTATTATGGTGACACAGTGGCACCACTGTGTTAGAGTTGAGTTAGTGTTTGTGTCAAAACCTCTATTTTGATAGCTTATAACTTGGACATCATAGTCCTAAAACTGTCTCAGTGTCAGTCCTGGGGCTAATTGCCAAAAATCTTAAAAAATTGGTCTGATGGTATTTTAGTTATAGATTACATTATTTATGTGAAATACCCTCAGATTTGTTAGACCTTGTCTCAAAATACAACCTTTTGGTGGTTGCAGAACAAAATATTTTTTTTCTTAATGAGGTTGTTAAGATTTGAAGTTTATAAAATCTGCATATGTAGAACAAAACAATCTGTCAGGAAAAAATGTGTTGATTGTTAATCAAGTTAAAGTTAGATATGAATAAAAATTTTAAAACTACTAAAACATAATCACTTTACAGTAAATGTTAGCACTTACAGTATGCACTCATGACAAGAGAGTCTAACATAAATTCGACTTTTAAAAATATTTAATTATTGTTAATATTTTAATTTTAAATAGTTTGTAAATTCCTCCATGAATATTAAAACCATTGTACTACATTGGTTCAAAACTCTTGAGGTGCATGCACAAAGTATGACATGTTGGAAAATATGTGAAACTGTGTATATATTATATGGCACATGCGCTGGCTAACACATGATGAAACATAAAATAACATGTCAATATTTTATCAAGTTAAAATTGTACATGAACAACAACTTAAATGTACTAAAACACAAACATTACTTAACTTTACATGTTAAGACTTACATAGTCATGACAAAAGCTCTCAAGAAACCTCTGACTTTTTTATAACAAAATACGTAATTAACGTTAATATTTTAATTATTTAAAATGCACAAATTACTTTTTGGAGTACTAAGGACCATTGGGAAGACAGCAGCAGTCATGAATTTTTCACAATACTAAAAGTGTCACAAAAAAGTCACACAAATGGGTAAAGAAAAGAGTGCATAATTTTATTATTGAGGTAAAGTTACACACAAAGAAAAATGTAGAAGTACTAAAACATGATCATTTCTTTACAGCAACTTTTGTAGTCAACCCAAAAGAGTTTAGCCATATATAATTTTAAAGATATTCATAATATATGATTGTAAAAATGTTTTAAAATACTAATAATATATGAATTATAAAAAAAAAAAAACTTTGGAAATTGTTTCATGAGTATTTAAAACTGGTATGCAATACATTGTTAGAGCCAGTACAAAGCAAGCTATAGATTCGAGGTTGTGCAAAGGTGTTGGTTGGGTTATATAGCTTTCTCACAAAAGTAAGGACATAAATCGCAAAAATCTAGGTTCATGCATCGTTTAGGTTGAAGCACAAAACATAAAAAGTAGAAATACAAAATTTGGAGAAAGTGTCCCTGAGACCTTGTGAATCTAAGGTGTGCTGTTCCTCAGGGTCTGGACGATCATGGAATGCAGCCTTGATGTTGCCTTATCTTCTGCAACCTCTTTAAATACAGCTGTGTCAGTATTTTATTTTGTTGAAGAGACAGTGACAGAGTTAGGGCAACATCCACGCTGCATTGCCTGATCATTCAAATCCCAAGAACAGCACTTCACAGATTCACCAAGGCTCCAGGACTTTTCTCCAAATTTTTTAAAAGAAATATGAGCTAAACTGAATATACTTATTGGTCAAAAGTTTTCTGGCTTAGGATGCTACAGTGTTACAGTGAGGGGCATGCTGAGTGATGAAGTGTTTTAGTGAGAGACATGTTACAGAGGGGCATACAATAACAATAAGGTATTCTTGTGAAAGACATTTTACAGAAGGGCATATGATAATAATGAAGTGTTGTAGTGAGAGATGTCTAGAGAGGAGGCAAATGATAATGACAAGGTATTCTAATGAGAGATCAGATGTGTTACAGAGGGGTATATGGTAATGATGAGGTGTTTTAGTGAGATGTTACAGAAGGGCATATGATACTGATGATGTGTTTAGTGAGATATGCATTACAGAGGGGCATATGATAATAATGAGGTGCTTTAGTGAGGCACATATTACAGAGGAGAATGATTATTTTATTTTAAGTTTCAGATTAACACCTTTGAGCCAGAGGCTCTTTACATAGGTTCCATGTCAAGACAAGCACAGGCAATATACAGTCCAGGTAAACAGTAAGTCAGAGAAATATAAATACAGCATAAAAGGCATGGGAGGGCAAAAATAAGTGACTAAGGCAACAATATTGTACCTACAAAATGTATGGAAGCTAAGCAACAAGTGCATGTTTGATGTAGAAATTGAAAATTGCACAGAATATACCCTGAGGTGCAGCAGAAGGCCTTGTCAACAGATGCAGGGGACAGGAACAAGTGTCAAGCACTGTTTCATGGCTGAGGCAAAGTAGAAAGCAGGAAAGAGAGCTCACTAAGTGGCTTTTGTCAGGATAGCGGGGGTTAAATTGAGTTAACAGGTTAGTAGGGTAGTTGGGGCAGGAGGGTGGAGAGGAAGCTTAAGCCAAGATGGGATTAGCCTGGTTAGCAGGGAAGTAGGAAAAATTGTGGTTTATCAGGGTAGCAGGAGGTAGATGGGTAGGTAGGAGGATAGAAAAGGAGAGGAGATGGGAGTTGTGAATGGGGCAGGTGGGGTGGGGTAGGGTGGAGTGGGTGATGGGCAGGGAGAGAAGAGTTATTTGAAAGACAGTACAGAGGTTGGGAGGGTCATAGGACTATACAAAACAGTTACAGGAAGCATGAGCAACAAGGTAGCCTATGGAACTTTTGTTTAAACATGCCAAGGGTGGCTGCATCAGTAACCTCACTGGGCAGGAATTAAACCATTTTGGGGCTCTGAATGTGAAAACTGCTGTCTTTGTGATGTACAACAATGAACTAGTAGAAACATTAATGATAGCAGAAGGGTGGATATTTGTACAATAACAGAGACATGGTGGGACACTGAAGTTGCATGTTTGTAGTCAGGTAGTCTCCTTGTGATTCCTGCTGTTTGAGCTCTTGCTTATTTGTATATGTTTATCCTATTTTAGCTCACTGTCTAATGCACCAAATTTCATATGTAAGTTTCTAGCAATGTTACACAAATCTATTATACCTCATTGTTTTATACATGTTTTGACATGGAACCTATGTAAAGAGTCTCTGACTCATAAGTAGTGTAATCCGAGAACTCAATAAAATAAAATAGAATCAAAACATCAAGGGATACACCTTATATTCAAGAGACAGACGCAAAAAAAAGGAGGGGCCTAGCAATTTGCATAGAGAGTCAATACAGAGTTCAAAATATCAACTAACAAATACAGATACAACAATTGAGTCTTTAAGGGTGATAATCAAGAATGAATCAAGTAAACAGACTCTTTGGGGACTTTACTGTAGACCGCCAAACACAAACAAGGAAACAGACAACAATATCAAATTAGAAATTGAGCTGATGGCAGCAGGACATGATGTCATTATAACTGGAGACTTCAATTATCCTGATATAAACTGGTTCAACCAATCTGCTAATACAGCATCAGGAAATAGATTTGTGGAAATGTTGAGCATGGCCATCTTAAAACAGTTAATATGTAAACCAACAAGGGTGAAAATATATTGGATCTATTGAAAACAAATACCTCAGACATATTAACAAAAATAAAGATTAGCAATAACTTGGGAAATAGTGACCATAATATCATTGAATCTGAAATAAAAGAGATGGTTGATCACTAAAGGAGTTACTATAGCAAGAAATATAATAAGGCTAATTTTATAAAATCAAAACAGAACTATCAGATTGGGACTAGGAAGGTTGCTTTCAAGGAAAGAACACAGACCAAGTTTGGGAACTAATAAAAACAAATTAAAAACTCTGGAAGAAAATATGTACCAAGTAAAAAACAATCAAAAATAGATAAAAGACCAATATGGTGTACCAACAACATAATTAGGTTATGTGGGACAAAAACTA
Source organism: Neoceratodus forsteri (assembly GCA_016271365.2). Lineage (NCBI taxonomy): Eukaryota > Metazoa > Chordata > Ceratodontiformes > Ceratodontidae > Neoceratodus > Neoceratodus forsteri. The sequence goes on from CM057459.1 coordinate 1,385,180,389, forward strand.
GAGTCTATGATAAAATGACAAAAATGGAACTTTAGAAACAGTGAAAACATATCAAAATTAGTTAAAAGCTAAAGAAACAATAAAGAATGAAAGAAGAAAGGCTGAATTTGCATTTCCATAAAATGGATAATGTAAAGAGCTTTTATACTTACATAAATAGTCAGAACAAAATGGAAAACCAGATTAGATCATTATTGAAAGATGGTAAAGAAATAGATTAACCACAGGAAATGGCTGAAACTTTTAATGAATACTTTAGTTCAGTATTTGAAAGAAGAAACAATATGAGATCAATAATATACAAAAATGTATTCTGATTTAAAATTAACAATTCATAGGTATCATAGGCATAACTGAGCATAGAAAAGACTTTTCGTCCATAAAACGCTGGTGTTAATTTCCTGACTATTCTGGACTAATGTATATCCTGTCTTCAGTGTCTGTCCAAATTTGCCTTAAATGAATGCATTGAGCTACTCCCCACCACTTCTAGTGGCAATGCATTCCACACTGGAACAACTCTCTGATTAGTCCATCTAGCTCTATTCTTAGATATACAATTATCACTATCCAACTGAAGGGGTGCAATCTAGTCTCATGATATTTATCTTTGGTTTGCGGCTAAGGAAATAGAAAATCTTTGTACAAGCAAAACCTCATAAATCTGCAGGCCTGGATCACCTACACCCAAGACTGCTTAGAGAGGTAAGAGGTCAGATAGCCCAACTGCTAGCCTATTTATATAATCTATCTATCATCACTGGGAAGTCCCAGAGGACTGGAAACAGGCTACTGCAGTGCCATTGTATAAAAAGGGAAAGATTTCTACACTCCAACTATAGACCAGTGAGCCTCTCTTCAGTTCTGTGCAAAATAGTGGAAAGCTTTTGAAAACAAAACTAGAAGAAAATTTAGAAATTAACTATCAAGACAGGACTCAACATGGATTCAAAAAAAATCGAGCATGTATCACTAATCAGTTATGTTTTTATGAACAAGTGAACAAATCCTTCATGACAATATATCAATTGATGTAATATTCCTCTATTTTCAAAGGCTTTTGATAAGTAACACACTGTTGTCTGCTAAATAAAATGTAAAAAGGAGTTGATGGTAGGTTGATTAAATGGATAGACACTGGTTGAAGGATAGGGAGCAGTAGTAGAATACTGGTACTTATTCGAACACTGCAATGGTATCTGCTAGTGTGCCACAGAGCTCAGTTTTGGGACTGACTTTATTTGCTTTATTCATAGCGATCTCCACCAGAACATTACAAACTTGATGGTAAAATGTACTGGTGACATCAACTGGGTGGACCAGTACGCACTATAAAAGATGCTACAATTTAAAAATTATCTGAGAAAGATAGAACATTGGCCAGAAGGAAATAAAATCCCAGTTAGTATAGAAAATGCACAGTAATGCACTTAGGATAAAACAATGTCAACCAGAAATATGATCTCAATGGAATACAGCTAAGAACAACAGTGAAAGAAAAGGACTGTGAAATAACAATAGATAAGGAATTTAACTTTAAACATCACAGAATCATGATGATTCAAAAACAAACTGCATAATTAGAAACATAAAAGGAGCGTTGTAAATAAATCAAAAGAATGTATGTTACCATTATACACAACATACGTGAAGCTGCTTTTGGACTTTGGCTCTCCATTATGGTATCCCTATGCTAGAGGGGAAATAAAAGAGTACAGTGTAGTACTCAAAAATGATTGGTTCACTAAGAAAACATAACTGTGAGGATAGGTTAAAATAATTAGGATTATTCTCACTACAGCAGAGGAGAGTAAGAGGGATCTATTAACACTTTTTAAAATAATGGGAGATCAAGAGCTCATTGAAGAAACGGGTATAAGAATTCAGAACAAACCAAAGCATCTAAGAGCACATAGTTTTCAGATAAAATTGAATGCTGTTAAGAAAACAAAAGGACTTCTCTTTATAAGCAGAACTGGAAGAACCTGAAATTCATTACTAAGCAATGTGGTTTGAAGTAAGATGGTAAACCATTTCATGCAGGAAACAGATAACTTACTAGTACTCGAGATTACAGTGGACCCACTAAATGTGGGAATGGTATTAATGGAAATAATCCTTCATCCATTACAAAATCCAATATGAGAACCCAGTATAATAGGGTGGAGTTATTAGAACTTGGTGTGTATGATAATTACAGGATGGACTAAGAAATTCTGCACTTCAGGGGCAGCAAACCAAGGGAGGCCTTCTTTACCACAAGGCTAGTATAATAGGAAATTCAGCCCTGCAATTGTAACCAATCAGACTGCTCATAAAGATCACAAGTGTGGGTCCATGGAGCAGCCCTAAAAGAAGTTGGCAGGCCTTATTTAAGGCTATAGATAAATGCCTATGTGCAGAATCCATTGCTGCTCCATAAATCACCAACCCATAACCTATTAAAGAGACAATTGAGCTTTGGATAGCTAGCTTAAGAGCTTGATCGGTTAAGCAGTGTTTATGCTTGTAGAGAGACCTATGTGAATATTCAGAGTTTTGGTAACAAGTTCAATATGGTTAGTGAAGGATAGGGTAGAATCTAGAGTAACACCAAGGTACTTGAATGTTTGCATCTGTTCCTGGGCAGAGCCAGAGTGGTTCCTGGCTATAAGTTGTTTGGCTTGGAGCTTGCTGTGTGAGCTGTGGAAAAGCATAGATTTCATATTTTTATAATTGAGCACACGCTTCATCCCAATAAACCAGTCCTCAACTTCTGTGAACTTTCCTAAAGTTGCCTCTCCAGCTGAGAGTAGTCAGTGTTCTTTGTGAAAATGACCGTGTTGTCTGCATAAAGCAGAACTTGTTCAGAACAGTAGGCTGGGAGCTTGTTGAGAAAAATGCTGAAGAGCAATGGCCCCAGGATTGATTCTTGTAGGACACTGGAACAGACAGGAAGCTTAGAACAGGGCATTGCCTAGTCTCACCTGCTGTGTGCGGTCAAAGAGGTAGCTGCAGAACCACCCCAGGGTGTTAGAGGACAGGCCTAGTTCAGCTAGTTGTTCCAGTAGTAGAGGGTGATTGACTGTGTCAAACACCTTGAAGGGATCAATATAGGTGGTTCCAACGAGTTGACCCAGGTCCATGGCCTGCTGGATATAGCCGTGCATTCCTGCAGTACAGAGGTAGTGCTGTTCCTTTCCTAAAACCATGCTGAGGAGTTTTAGTGAGACACAAATTACAGAGGGGCATATGATAATGATGAGGTGTTTTAGTGAGATGTGTTACAGAGGGGCATATGATAATGATGAGGTGTTTTAGTGAGACACATGCTACAGAGGTGCCTAGGACAATGAAGTGTTTTAGTGAGACATGTTACAGAGGGACATATGATAATGATGAGGTGTTTTAGTGAGATGTGTTACAGAGGGACATATGACAATGATGAGATGTTTAGAGAGATGTGTTACAGAGGGGCATATGATAATGAAGAGGTGTTTTAGTGAAAGACGTGTTACAGAGGGACATATGATAATGATGAGATGTTTTAGTGAGACACGTGCTACAGAGGTGCCTAGGACAATGAAGTCGCTTTAGTGAGATGTTACAGAGGGACATATGATAATAGTGAGGTGTTTTAGTAAAGTGTGTTACAGCAAGGGATTGTAATGTGTTTCAGTGTAGTGGGCCCAAAAATTGCAGCTTTATTGATTGTAGTAGTGGGAAGAGATGAATTATTTTCAGTAACATTACCACAGATAAGTAGAGCTAAATATTCCACTTGTTTTCAGAATTCTATGCACGTGCCCTGCTGCCAACTCTATTGCTTTAGTGCTCCTGTTCTGTAATCTGGTCCCTCGGCCTTCACTTCAGACCACACTGATTGTTATGCTGCCAGCTTGCAATAACATGTTGAGATTTACTGCATGTACAGCATACCCTTTAGTCGGCTGGCCATCTCAGTTTAGTAAATTATAAGGTCACTTCTTGGAAGGGCCACCTTGTAAGATTTTAATCTCAGTTCAGTTCCTTTTACCTGGATAAATATGGGATAGGTATGGGCTGAAGTGGGATAAACATATTTAGACCACACTAGTGAGGACACTTAGCCACTTGTGAGTTCTGGTGCTGCTCCTCACTCATGAAGGTAAATGGCATATTCCGTGTCAGACTTTCATGTATCCAATACTGATTATGGCATGTGAGGATAAGATCCATAACTCACAAGAGGTGAAGCCACATGTGATTTATGAAGAGCTTACCTCACTAGTGGGAATAAAATTGGTTGTATCATTACAGCCCTTTATGAATATCATTTATACAGCATTAGTTTAACCTTTTAAATGTGCTTGATGCATGAAGATTTTAGCTATTTCTAGTAAAACTGCCTTGTTCTGTATACAGCTTAGGGCCTTTATGATGTCACCAGCATTATTAAACACAGGAGGAGATAAAATATATACGTTAAGTCAAGACATTGTGTATTTGATCTATACAATATCAGTATAAAAGTTATAACTTTTTTTATCTGCCATTTTGTGAATTTGTGTTCACAGCTTAGCTTCAAAGCAGCACAGAGCTACTGTAAGATCACCAATACTGTGAAGGCTTATCTCTGATTGGTTCTGTTGTCATGCTAAGGTCAAATATAGTGACTGTGACATGTCTGACCTCTAGAGTGATGTAGGGATATGCAATAACCTGGCTTGGAATATGCCTGTGTGCCATAAGTGAGGTACCAGGACCTGAATTTGGAGTGGGAGAGCCACAAGAAAGTTATGCCCTCTCACAAGTAGTGATAAATGCCATATTCCTTTTATTTATGTTAGAATGTTCTGGTGGGGAAAGGCACACTGTGCCATAGCAGTTTCCAGGTGTGTCTGTGAGCACAGGCAGCAAAGGGATTTGCTCAGGGTTACACAGTATCCATTGGTGGTTGTGGGTTTCAAACCCAGGACTGCTGGGTCTCCAGGTTCACAGCATGCTGCTTTAACCCTCTAGGCTAAGCTGCCTCTTTAATCAGGTAATTGTAAGTTAAGTATTTGCCACATTTCCATCTGCAAGGCATTCAACTCAGCTGTTTTGCAAGCTTTAACTATTTTGCTTTCGCAGCTCTGATGAGACTTTCCAGGTAGAATACAGCATAGAGCTCCATTCTAATGCAGTCTAGCATTAAGAAACTGCTCACCCAGTGGTTAAAGGAGAAAATGGGCCTTCTTGGGTGGTTGAAGGATGGGCTGTCCTGATGTAAACTGATCACAAAACCAATTGACACTTTTCCAAATCTAAGTTGCTACCTAGTTGATGCTGTGATCCCTTCCCCTTACACAGTCCCAATTTACAACATATACCAATGTGCTCCACAGCTGAGCCTCTGATGACATTGCTGACCGGCACGCTGGCCAGGTGTTCTAGAGGTTGAATTTAAGATACACAGTAATGTGCATATTGAATTGTTTAATGACATTACTAAACACCCTCCCTGATCTCGTGGGGAGGGTGATTGTATTAGTGTTGTCAGCGGTATTAAACATTGCAATATGAACATTGCTATTTTATATTAAATACAGTACGAACCTTGTGTTTCTGGTGGCTCCCATCAGGGTTAGTCATTAGGGCCCTTGAATGTACTGTATCAAGTATGCTTATGGCATTATGGTGCATAATTGAAAGGTTCTGCCCAGTCCAGTGGTTATTCTTCTGTGATCTTTTAACACTACTCAGGGGTGGAATGCATAAATTAAATCAATCTTCAAAAGACTGATGATCCGCTACAGCTTCTGTCTGGGCCCCATGAAAAACAGCCCTCCTCAACCACTGAGACTGAATTCCTAAGGTCAGCTCTACTTAAATACATCCCTTAGTAAGCAGTGTTATCAGAGGCTCAGTTGTGGGGCACTTTGAGATATGTAGTTGAAGGCATGGTGTAAGGGGAGTGGGGTAACAGGATCAACCACATATCAACTTGGATTACAGAAATAGTAAGTGGCAACATTTCTTTTACGACTACGCCAGTCATGACCTCACGAAGCAATACCATAAGTTTGGGAAACTTGAGGAACTCCCATTAAGCAGTTCTTAGGTAGCTACTGTAACTGAAGCAGTACAATATTGCATAGTGGTTAAAAGCACTGACCTGCAAACCTGGAACTGGGTTTGAATCCCACAGCCATCTCTTACATGTGTAACCATGAGCAAATTCATGCTCCCAGGATGCACATGGAAACAAGCCTCAGCTTAGTGTGTCTTTCCTGGCCTAACACTGTAAATTAAATTAAATTAAATACTGTAGGACTGCTCAAGTAACATGATTTTGATGTAGTTAACCGTAAATAATGTTATCTAGTAGTCTGCTGTGTCACACGCCAAGATACACCTTATTATCTCTCTGTTTCATAACACATATTGTGTAAACAGATGTAGCAGGAAAATGTTCCAGCATTGATGTAGTATCAGTGACTTGGTTTGTTCTAAAAGTAGACCTGTCAGACAACCAAAATAACAAAACTTATGTGGTCAAACAGATTAGCACTTGTGATATCACTAAAAGTTATCTTCCTCATCATAAGCATCATGTAAAGAACTGCAATGGCAATAGATTTGATTTTCTGTCATCGGACATACAAACAAAGGTGGTTTTGAGGCTCCGGCCAGTAGCATCAGTCCTCTTGTGTTTATCTAAAGCTTCTGAGCCCTGATAAAGAAAATAAGGGTGACACTGAAGTATAATAGTTGAAACAAAACTATGAACAATCTTAAAAACAACTTGGCGTGCACATGGGAAAATAACAGTAGAATATCACTAGACTAATATTCCACCTTGATGTGAGCTAAAAAAAAGGCTTTTGCCTCTTGAGTACCTAACCAACTATGAAGGATTGCAGGAACTTGCCGCTGTTCATTATAACTTGCCTGCTGAGGTTTGACTTGGACAGAACCTAATATGTAAAATTCTGATCACTATTAATAATTTGCACTAGACTAGTACATAAACTAATTGTTAAGACTTGATTTGCAATTATCAGCACCTTGCCAGGTTCCTGTGACAGAGCTAGAATGATGCAGCCACCTCCTTATACAGGGTCTCAGGTCCCCGGAATGAATAATGGGGTTTTTCAATGTTATGGCACCAATGCACACAATGGAGTGGTCAGCTTCCTGAGCCTGCCATGTCATAGTGTAACAAATGCTAATAAACTGATCACGAAGCAGGAAAAAATAACTCTGAGCAGTCGTTCTTTTGTTAAGGGTACAATCAGGATGCATGATACAGCAGCTCTCAACTATTTATGAGGTTTTGTTTTAATAGCTCATTTACCAAGTAATTCCCAGTATAAAATCCCTGCAGCACTCCTTGTGTTGTCTAAATAGAAAGATGTTCAACTGCACTATAGTTTTACCATATTGTGAGTGTGTAATCCTCTGTCTCAACCAGCCCTACTGTTTTGCTGTTGCTGCTGCCACCTTATATTTCAGACTGCACTGCTTAAAGCAGTAGTAGTTGATAGCGAAACAAATATCACCATACAGTTTCTTTTTTTTTTTTTTTTTTTTTGCAGTAATGTATTTCTGACAAAATATCAATAAGTCTATTTTTTTCATTGTTTTCCACTCCAGGACTGAGATACATGGTTTTCAAGTGTTTGAAGGTCCCTGCTATATAGCCACGCCCTCTGTGAATAAATTGAAGTAGTCTAGTGTGGAGCTGTGCTGCTGTTTACCATCAGAAACATGTGCTAGCATCATCCTAACCTAACACATACTAGGAAGGATTATACATCCGGTGGGCAGCTGAATTAATGTGGATCACTCAGGCAGAAAATAATGGAAACATGACCAAAACAGGTAAAAAGATTATGTTTGGGATATACTGGGTATTCTAGAGCAGGGTTTCTCAAATGGTGAGGCCAGCCTCCTGGGAGGCCCCAGCCTGTTCAGGGGAGGCTCAAGCAAGTCTGAAAAAATACTGTATTTAAATTTTGAGTTTTAGATATTTTATGTGAAGGGATACAGCAAACTGAAAAAAGGTGATAGCAGGTAAATTAATGTTATTTATTTACAAATTGGTGACTAGAAAAGGCACACTGAGCCAAGAGCTCATTTCAGGTGTACCTAGGAAAATGTAGGTAGTGAATACAATTCAAAAGGTAACTGCAAAACAGTCAAGCAATACAAAATGAGCAATACTGCAAACAAATAGGAACAATGAACAAATAATAAGTGGTAACAACTGATGAATTAGCCTGGTAGCAGAACAGCAGAAATGCAAGGGTCAAGCAGAAAATACTGGGAGCAAGAGCAGGAAGGAGCAAAGGATCCCTGAGACAGAGGGTGAGGCAGAGGTGGGTAGGACGGTTATTTCTGATAGAGTGGAAACCAAGAAAGCAGTCTGACCCATCAAGGTATTGCAGCAAGCAATATAGTTTGAAAGTCAAAACAGCAGAGCAAGCAGGTTGTCCTGGGGATGGGGTTACACATGGTGGTTTTGGTGGTGGTGGTGGGGGTTACAATAAGCTGAATATAATGAGAGCCAACTATTCAATGGAGTTTCACTTTATTCCTGGTGTACTGTGCAAAGTATGCTATCTTTCTATGGGAGGCCCACGATTATTTTAGTATCTGGGGAGGCTCAAGATCTTTTCCATGGTTTTGGGGAGGCTCACTATGGCAAAGTCTGAGAACTAATGCTCTAGAGTAATTGTTTGACAAGAGTGTGCCTAGAGGCACACTATGGAGCACTGATCATAAACTAAGTGCAAAACTGACAGTGCCCCCATTTAAAGGAGTACCACAGTCAGAATTTGCAAAACTGTGTGTTATGCAGGTGTTTTGATTTGTGTTTTTAGTCCTGGTGTGTCCTTCATTTTGTCTGCTATGGAATTTTTTCTAAATGTGCCTACTAGTTTTATGGCCTCTGGGGATCTCCGTGTTATAATGGCTTATTGCTCTTCTTTGTCCTACTGTGCTACCTGTCTCATTTGACAGTGATGTGTCTGGAACCACTGATTCAGTGAGGGAAGTACTGCAACAGTAATCTGAAGATAAAGCCTAATGTTCTGATCTCAACTACATAACTTTAATTCAGTATTTTGTATTCTATATATTTATCTAGGTCTAGCCGGCAAGAGTAGATGTTTTGCTTTTAAAGCTTTAATTTCATCAAACTACACCCAGCCATAAAAAGTACACACATCATCCTAGCTCATCAGTGCTATAATTAGTAAAGACTCTAGCTGTTTTCTTACAAAATGCCCTCAGTTAGATCTCAGTGATTACTAAGCTGTAAATGTAGCCCTCAGAGCCTACTGGATAAGGAAAGTGACTTAAAATCATACCTGTACTACTTTAAAATTAACTGTAAACCAGTACTTTCTGAATCTGTGATCCTAGGGTTACCAGATTTTGGAACACCAAAAGAGCCCCACACACACACTTTCAGCCACCACCACTTATGCCCTCACTACCCCGCACCCTCAGCCACTCACCCCAGCCCCTTAGCCACTCACTACCACGCCCTCAACCACACACACTCTCCACCATCAGCCACATCCAGGATGGATTGCAGGTGCAGCCCTCTGCCCTTAAATCAGTGGTGGCACAGCAGTCAGCCTTCCAGTCCATCCCTCACCACTCTCCTCTCAGGCGGTCAGATTTTCAACACCGCTATTAGCTGTATTTTGGGTCCACTTCAGCACTGGGACTTGTCTTGATAGCACACGGAAGTTGAACAGAAACTACAGGCAGGAGGACAAACCACCAGCAGTCCCAGCAATCATCATAAGATCAGAGGCAGAAATAAAAAAAAAACACCACAAAGCGGCAACAACAATCAGCGTAGACCTCTGCGATAGGGACTGCAGTCTGCAGACAGACTTAAACATCATTATATAAAGGCAGATGCACCATAACAAATATTCCAAATTCATCCTTATTCTGCCCTATGGCTATGGACAGCTATATGTTTTACTGACATTGGCTGAGAAGCAGAACACTGCTACAGTCCTGAGTCAAGTGCAGTGTGCCAGCCCAGTGTGGACCAAAGCAAACAAAACAAATCTAGTCTGTCCATGGGTCTCCCTGCACCTTCACCATTCGTAGGGGCCTGCTGCCTACTGCACCCCATGGCATCCCACCCCATGCCCCATGCGCAGCCCCCAGGGCAGGAAGGACAGGACTGGCACAATTCAGCACCACCGAGCAGGACCACCACCTGACCTGCTGTCACTCCCTCCTGTCCTGCTCCTGCTCCTGCTCTGTCTGCACAATGACAGATTTCACATTCTTGCCAGGATTGGGGCAGCACCAGTGTTATTCGCAGGCTCAGCAAGAGCAGGCTGGCTGGTGCTGAGACACAGTGGCAGCTGGGGCATGCAGCAGTCAGACTCAGTCACACAAGTCAACAGCCAGGGGTCCACACTTGAGACTACTGGAGAGACAAGCAGTAGCAGGTAGACAGTAGATGTATGATCAGATCATTAAAAAAATAATAATTCAATCTGATTTTGATTTTAATTAATTTTAAATCTGAGTAGTTCAGACAGTGATCAGACCCAGTCACCCACCCATACTGACTGACATACCTGTCTGACCTGGTGGGAGCTGGCTGGTCAAGGTCATGTTTGTGGTCCTTACACACCTTACCTTGAAGTTGTTAGGTGATGTGCTAGTGCTAGTGTATGCTCTGTAAGGTTCTTCTTTCAGACTTGACTCCACTCAGTGACCCGTCTCCAGCTCCAGACCTAGGCTTCTCCACACCAACAACTGTCACCGACACATGAGTTGGGTTGGTGGCCCAGCCAGGCGTCAACACACCGATGCACGCATTCCACCAGACAGTGAGTCTCTCACAGTTGTGACATGGACTCTTGCTGAGACAGATCCTCGCCCTCGTCAGAGATGGCAGGCAAGGGAGGCAGGGTGGTGGCATGGGCGCATGACCCACAGGATGCATGATGACTCAGCAGAGGCAAGCTGCAGCAGCAGAGCATACTCACTCATCTCACTCTGTCTCTGATGGAATTATACAGCTGCCAGCCCAGTGCGATGCAACTTTAAGGCAAGCAGCAGCAAGCAACAGTACTCGGCGAAGTCGAGACAGACCCACCACCAGCAGGCTGAGTTTGAAAAAAATTCCTCTACCATTTGTTCTGACTGTGCAGTCTGCTGTCTGCAGCAATTTCAAATCCCATGCACAGTTGACACTGAGACATGCACAGACAGTCAGACACAGCAGAATTCTTTTTTTCTGTTGCCATGGCAACTGACAGCAAGGCAGCAGCTGTCAATCTAACAGCCATGGGGAAGTCCAAAATCCGGACAAAACAGCACATTTATGAAAATCCACCGGACGAAAATTTTTTCTTTAAAAGAGGACATGTCCAGGTAAAAGGACATCTGGTAACCCTATGTGATCCTGAATGCATCACTGTCATAGGGACAGGAGGCAAAGTAGGAAGAAGAGCAATAAACCATGGTACTATGTAGCGGTCCAGTGGAACTGAGGGTTGCAGCACTGGACACCACACCACTCACCACACGGTGACCCGATTTCAGGAATGAGTTCAGGTGCCAGGGGTCAGCAGGGAGGGAGTAGGATTGAGCATCTGGTGGACTGCTCTCCTCTCCTGGGGAGGGATCCAGGGTTTCCCCTAGTGCAGTAATGACACCCTGTGGAGATCGGGGCACAGCTAGCGTCTGGAGCAGTTAGGGAGCAGTGTGGCAGATGCCTATGGCACAGCCATGCTGGCATCATTGCACACCCACACTCCTAGGGAAACACACAAGCCTGAAAAATAAAACAACCCCAGATAGGTGACGGCTCTCCTCTGAGCCACGTTGTCACATGCCCAACACTGGGTCCTGTCTCTCGCCCCCCTAAAATTGTTTTGGTTTAATTGTTATACAGTTGTGGTAAATTGCTGCCTACCATTTCTTGCCATTATTGTTTGTAGGTTAAGACTCTTGGTATGTAGTAAAGCCAGATATGTTGTTAATTCTCTCCGTCATTGTATCCTTTGCCCTCTCTGTCTGTCTGTAACTTATCTCCCTGGTTCTCCTTCAGTATATTGAACCATCTAAACTAGGGATGCTGCCTGGTCTGCCCACAGAGCTTCTGGTATTCCTGATGGCAGACAATGGTACAGTAGGCTCAAGAAATTATGTACCAAAACCATCTAGAAAGCCAGAGCCTTCTACTTCCACTCAAATGTATTCATGACTCACCCACTCCAACCAAATTCTGGAATGCAGTAAATAATCTGCTCAACCCCTCATGTTTGTATCAAGGTATCACCAGCCTCAGCTGTACCTCTGATGTGTCACTGACCCATATTCTATAGCTAATACTATAAATGCCAATTTGGGGATGGGCCACTGTAGATCATCCCCCTTTCTCCTCCTGGGTACAGCCACTGCCTCTCTAGGTTCCCTCCTCAGTGCTAGCACTTACTTTTCCTTCATCTGCATCATCCCTCTGAGGTTCTCCATGAACTGTCTCCTGTCAAGCCAAGCTCTAGCTCTGGGGATGATGGTGCCCCTTCTAAATGTAGGTGCCCTTGATATTGCTGCCCCCGGTCCATATATTTAACTGCTGTCTTACCTCCAGCATTTTTCCTTCACTCTGGAAGCACACTACTGTAATTATCCTCACAAAGCGGCCCCATTGATTTTGTCTGCTAACTACCAGACAATTTCACTCCTCCCTGTTCTCTCTAAACTGTTAAAGAGATTGGCTGCTAAACAACAATCTGCCTGCCTCTCTGCAAAGTCTTCCTTTACCAAATACCAATCTGAATTTCATGCAGCTCATTCTACATCCACTCCCTGCTCAGACTTACTGATTTCATTCTTTCCAATAAAGATCTGGGTCTGCAAACCAGTGTTATCTGCTTTGATTTAGCCGGAGTATTTGATACTATTGCCCATTAACCCCTGTGTTATTTGATTGTTTTAAACAGTATTATGGTGTTTAGAAGTTTGGTTTGATGTCAGCTAGAATTGATCTATGAAGATAATTTTACAGTAAACCATGGAGTGATTGTGAAGGAGAAGGTCAAATAGCAACTGACCCTCAGCATAATAAATAAGCAGCAAGTTCAGTATTTTTAACAGCGAGGTCAAGTTGCATTTGACCCCAGTGGTATCTAAATACTTATTGTTTGAACAGTACTATGGTATTTACAAGTTTGGTAGAATGTGCGGTAGAGACGATCTGTGAAGATAATTTTAAGTCATGGCGTGACTGACAAGTACCTAAGGAAGGGAAGGTCAAATTGCAACTGACCCTCAGAAAATAATAAATGTTTGTATTTTATTATAAGCTAGAGAAATGATCTGTGAAGAAAATCTTAAACCATGAAGTGAGTGCCAAGTATTTAATGAAGGGAGGCCAAATAGCAACTGGCCCTCAGCAAAATAAATAAGCAGCGATCGATCCCAGAGAGATAACAAATAATGCTGTTATAGCAAATGTACTAAGAAAGTTCAAATATTTGGGGCATTACAAATAGCATAGTACAATCACTATCTAAAACAGTAAAGATGATGTTTTACCTCAGATCAACTTTCAGTATTTATGACAGGGAAGTCAAGTTGCATTTGACCCTAGAGTTATCTGAATAATGATGGTTTAAACAATACGATGGTATTTAGCAAACTAGGTATAATATGAGCTAGAGAACTGATCTGAGAAGACAATTTTAAGCCACTGAGTGATTGATAAGTATTTAATGAATAGGAAGGTCAAATTGCAATTGACCCTCAGCAAGTAAACAATAATGACTGTTTGTATTACATTATGAATTTCACAGTTTGGGTTGCAGAAAGCAGTAATGTAAGGTGATATAATAACAAATAATACTTGAGAAACCTGGAATTTATTTGTAGCATTTTTAATCAAGGCAAGAGAACTGTTGATATTAGCAAAATTCCTCTTTACTCTTATGTCACCCTGTGAAAAGAAAACATAGTATGAGAATAATGTGTTTTCATTTAATAACCTCACAAGAAAGTTAAAAAATAAATAAGTAAACTAGCACAGAGCTGCAGCAACTAGGAACAAATAGCCGTTTTGTGAACACCCAACTGCACTGATCAGTGCAGTAGTGTTCGGTTGCTTAGCAACCAATACCGCACAGGTGCAATCAACTGGGTGTGACATCATGGTTAGTCACACCATGGCATCTCACAAAAATGGGTGAGAGGTTATCAGGAAGTAGCTACCATTAAAATTTGTTGGGCTTCAGTGCTTACATGCAGAGGAACTTAACCAAAAGGAGAAACTTGAGCCAGAAGGATGAGGGTAAGCAGTTAAACTATTAAAGAATATTTAGAAGTTGGTATTAGAACCTTTAATTATAAAAGTAAAATGATGGCTATGAGACCAATAGGGAATACTATGATTATGTTTTCACAGACTACAAAGAACACTAATTCCACTCTAAGAAGCTCACAGCCTCCTTTAAGGTATGCTGTTCACAAAATGAGTAAATAGAAGCCACAATGTGGCCACATTATAATATTAAACAACATAATGACAGCAAAGCTTTACAAAAATTATGTTTATGTCATTCCAGACCAAAATTATTCTTTACAAGAATGACAAGAAGTTCTAAGTAATATTTATAAGGTATGCTGCAAACCAAGAAATATGGTGAGCAAGCTTTCAGGCAGTAGTTAAACCTTGTTCCAAGTTGTTAGCAGCGCTGTGTTCACTGACATACTGTGTATGTCTTTTTAGGATGCAACTTAGGATCTAAACAAGTACAAATAAATTAACCCTGTGAAAAGTAAGAATATATACAAGGGTGCACAAGCAATAATCTTTATTGAATGGTATGTGTATACACCAAAGAATTAAAATGTAACAATATCATATTAAAAAAAATGCTGATCAGTGACATAAAATAAATGTATTTATAGATGTGTAACAAAGAATAAACCCGTGAACAAGCTCCAAGTCGAGCGAAACGTGGGGAAGAGAATAAAAAGAAAGATTGAAGAACAATAACTAGGCGAAGAGTGTTTACTTCAAAGGGCCCCAACATTTCCTATATTTTTCTTGAATTTGAAAGCCTAGATTGGGGGCGAAGAACCTAGAAGAGAACCATTACCCACTAAACAATATTTACATGATACCTCAGCTGCCCTGCAGTTGGATTTTGACACACTCTCAAACTGGATTAAAGCAAATTGCTTATCTCTCAATCACTGCAAAACCATCTCCATGCTCTTTGGTGCCCAAAATGTCTAACCCCTGCCCTGCCATACCTGTTATTACCTCAGACAATGCTTCCTTATCTGCAGTCCCTGAATACAAATATATCAATGTCATCTTGGATAGTTTGCTTAATTTCTCTTCTCATATGCAATCGCTGGTGTTCAAATCCATTGGAAGCTTGGTGCCAGTTACCGTGTGTGGTTACCTTTCACTAGGTATGTGCAGATGTCTGGTTGAATAGCTTAATCCTTCCTGTTATTGACTTCAGGGATATGGTTCATGATGTAATGTCAACCAAAATGCCAGCTAACCAAACTGGGTACCCTTTTAATGCCCTCTGTAGATTTATTCTCCCCTGCCCAGATGCATCACTGTACATTATACAATGGCAAGAAACAATCCTGGACTCTGATCGGTCAGTCTTGGGCTGGACCTGTGATGTTATCCAGTACAACATCACGGGTCTAGTCTCAGCCTCACTGTGACCCTGTAGATAAGCATTTTATGGAGCCTTTGATTGATTGTTTCATCTTCTCTTAAAAAACAAAATATTTTTCACACAAAAACATCTTTAAAATTATTTTGTTATTCTGTATAACAATGAGCCATTGTATAATAGCAATAGCTCTCAGGGTGTGTCATTTGGGATAGCGTCACGCCTCAGTTGTTGGACGCACTTGGCCTGTGGCCCTCGTGCCCAACTCACTGGAGGCATGACGTTATCCCAGCATTTATTACACACCCCGTCGGGCATTTATTGCTAATTATATGACCTCCTGGGCTGACCATCACTGGCTGACAGAAGAGTCTGACACCTCTCTCACGCTTTGGTTTTAAATACATTGCTTAACAAGCTCTCAAATTATTTCAGCACCCTCCTCTCCCCACTGCTCTATCTACACACCAGCTTTGCTTACACTCTGGTAATAGATATCTTGTACTGAGGCACAGATTGAAATTTGGCCAACTTGCTTTTTAGCTGCAGGCTCTCTCTCTCAGGTTTGGAACAACTTAGCCTTGGGAAACAGCCTCTCACCAGTACTGCCTCTGTTTAACTGCTTCTGAAAAACAAATTGTATCACAGTATGACTCTTGTGCTAGCTGTTTTTGTGTACATCTGACCTTGCTTTACAGACTATGCCTGTGACTGTTGCAACCTGCATATAATTTATATGTGGTATAATGTATAGTTTTGTATATTCTTATATTTATTTTTTCACTGCTCTTACTCCAACATCTGTAAGTGAGAGTGTTGTGTATCTCTCTATGTCTACCAGGTAAAACAGTTTTAAACAAAATAATATTATAGTGTCATGATAATATCTCTATACTAATGGTTGATTGAGTGAGGCACTTAAATTCCTGCTTTAGGCCTCTTTTAAAAGGACACCTCAACCCCTTAGGTCTCAAAGTGTCTAGTTTAAATACACATTTATGATTGGTCACGTTTTGTAGAGATTGCTGATGTAGCTGACAGTTTTATTCTGGTTCATTTTTCTTTTAAATTTAAAAGAGACTGCTCACCATATAAAAATTTGTTTTTTACATTCCTTGATCAACTCCCTTTGCATCTTTCCTGGAACCAGGCACATCCCCAACACAGTCTAGCCACTAGCCACTCATGATGCAGTGGGCGAAGAGACTATTAGAATGTGATGCGCACTGTTTGAGGTGTTGCTAATGTACAGGAAGTGTGCAACAAGAATAGACTAAGGATTCAAGACAAGATTAGGTATAATTACACCATTAGCATGAAGTTCAATTTTACTTAGAAAGGAAGCAGATAAAGCATGAATTTTAGACAGGGTAAGCAATCATAAAATGTGGGGTTTCAACTAGAAATAATGTATTGCAAAAAGGTTTGACAGTGTCCCTTTAACTCAAGCCTCTTCAGAGCTAGGGACCTGAACATTAGCATGGGATTTTTCCATGGGATCTGAAAATTAGCCAAGTTTGAGAACATTCAGTTTAGTAGTTGTGTCACAAATTGCACAAAATGGAAAATATGTTTTAAGATGCATTTTTACCTCACCAATAATTTAGAAAGAGATGCAATTTGAAATCTGACTTTCTGGTTGATTTGATCTTGTCACAAAGTAGCACTTTTTGGTGTTTTTGGAATGTACACATTATAATTAACCCTTGCTGCAGACTGATATATCAGTCCAGAATTCCAGTATGTTCTAATTCTGTTGGCAGACGAAGGGTAAAAGGTTATAAACAAAAGAAAGTTAGCTCGCTATGTATGCACAGAACAAAAAATAAATATTTTTTCATAAGGCATTTCCTAGCCACAATTAAATCTATGGTCACACATCTCACACCATTCAAAAGTGTTATGGCAGGTCAAAACAAGAAGAAAAAATGTGTGCAGCCATATCTTCACATTTTCATTTTCTGGGTTTGCCACTGGAGCACATTTGCAGTGACAGCTGTGTGCTTTTTTTTTTTACTGACACTGTGAGCCCATCTCGGTGTTGGTGTCAGGAAAATCAGCTGATGCTTTTTTTTTTTTGCTTCCAGGCAAGGAATCCAATAATCCCTGGTGTTAATGTTGCTTGTTTTCTTTAAATTGCTTTGAGCAACATGAGCCCATTCCTGTGTTCCATGTTGGCTTTCTGTTGTTTTGTTTTGTTTCCTGACACTGGGAACCAATTCCTTTGTTAGCTTTCTGTTTTTTCTGGTGCATCTAACATCTTGTGGGTGCCACCTGAGCTAATCCCATGTACTCACTTCCTCAGCTGGGCACTATCTGACTTGCAAACTGCTATACTGATATACCAGCAGGGGATGCCACTGAATGCCAGAGAATGCTTGCCACCTTGCCTAGGTGAGAGAGGGAGTCAGTGGATCCCAGGAATGCTTTCCATATGAGCTGTGTGAGAGAGTGACAATGGATATCAGGAAATGCTTGCCATATTGGCTGCATGATGGCCGGTGCCACTGCATGCCAAGGAATGAGTGCCACATTGGCTGTGTGAGGGAGGAAGTGTCACTGGATGCCAGGAATGCTTCCACATGGACTGTGTAAGGGGTGTCACTGGATGCCATGTAATGCTTGCCAAATGGGCTAGGTGAGAGGAGATGCCACTGGATGTCATGGAATGCTTTCCATGGGAGAAAAGTAAGGGAAACCAAGAGACCAGCAGCTGAAACAGGACTTGGCCAGACTTGCCCACCCACAAAGCCTTTAAATTCTGACAGAGCCAGCAAATTGGGAAGACAGAGAAGAAAGTGAAACCAAGAGAACAGCAGTTGAAATTGTTTTTTGCAGGGTGTATTTTCTGTTAAATGGTTGTGCAGGTTGTCTTGCTGAAAGGAAGGAAAGCACTCACCGAGGTGATAGATCAGAGCTGTAGCTGATTGTTTCTGGAAGACACAGGCTTGGAGGCACCCATCATTGTCCATCTAGGGACAAATGACCTGTCTGGGAATGGATCAGATCAGTGCAGGAGGAGTTTGTGGAGTTGGGGAGGGGCCTTAGACAAGTAGCACACCACGGTGCCTTCTTGGAGGTGCTGCCTCTCTATAGCATGGGTGAGGCTAAGTGCTGCTCCATAGGATTCAATGAATGGTTGAAAAACTGGTCCAGAGCTCAGGTTTGGCTTCATTGAGGACTGGGGTTCCACCTGGAGGGATACAGGCCTATACTGGTGCGATAATCTGCATCTGTTCAGGAGGGAACCAGGATCCTAGGTGATAGGTTTAAGCGCTTCATTGGCAAACATTTAAACTAGCCAAGGGGAGAAGGCAAAGGAAGTAAGGACAGGGAGGGGCTAAAAGGGGTAAGGCCATCAAAAAATGGAGGGCGATGAGTACCAATGCCCGTAGTCTGGGTAACAAGCTCCCTGAACTAGTGGCCTTGATGAAAGAGGGACACCTGGATATTGTGGCAGTCACAGAAACATGGTACACAGAGAACCATGACTGGGATGTCAACGTTCCTGGGTACACAATCTACAGGAGGGACAGGGAAGGTAAAGGAGGAGGAGTAGCTCTCTATGTAGAGGAAGGATCAAAGCAATGAAAACCAAACATTAAACAGGGAGGAGAGGAAGCACTGTAGGTCACCTGGAGACAGGGAAATTTCACCACAGTCCACACGGGGTTGAATACAGACCCCATCTCAGTGGGAGGAAATGGACAAGTGGTTAAGTACCAGAGCACCTGAGCTTCAGAGCTCCTGCTGCAAATGGTCAGTGAACCAACCAGGTTAGGGAATACCCTTTGACCTTGTGCTGGCAAATGGGGACTTTGTGAGATAACCTACAGTGGAGGAACCACTGTCAGGGAGTGACCACCACTCAGTATGGCTCACATTGGATATGGGCAAGGAAGGAGAGGAATCTGGCACAATAGTGCTGGACTTCAGGAGGGCCAACTTTGGGAGGATGGGGAAAGTGGTAAAAGGGCACCTGGCCAGAATTCAATCTAGTATGGACACTAACCACAGGTGGGAGCTCATAAAGCTGGGGATAGTGGAGGCAATCAAACCTGCTGCAAAGCCCAGAGCAACAAGGCTAGGGCTAAGAAACCAATCTGGTTGAGCAAGGAGATCATGGAAAAGGTACAGAGGAAAGAGCTGCCTTTAGGAAGTACAAAGAAAACAGGGAGGGGGAGGACAGGAGGATACTTGACAGAATCGAAGAAGGTGACAAGGAGACAGTGGGGGAGCCAAGCATCTAGAACTCAGGCTGGCAAAAGGCATTAAGAAGGGAAAAGTACTTCTTTAAGTACATCAGGGAAAAAAGGAGCTTTAAGGACCACATAGTAAGGATTAGGAAGGAGGGGGGGTGGAAGCAGGGTGCCATAAGGCCATGGAAGCACTAAAATGAGTACTTCTGCTCAGTATTTACTAAAGAGAAGAGGGGAGTGACACCCAAGGTGGGAGAAATGGCAGAAGCAGGGTGGAAGTGGTGACAGATGGGGAAGTCATGGAGAGCAGAGTTCGAGACGGTTTGAAGGCACTGAGGGTGGATAAGGCACCAGGCCCAGATGGTATCCACCCAGGGTACTGAAGGAGTTGGCAGAGGTCCTTGCAGGACCTTTGGTGAGACCTATTTAATGCCTCACTACATTAGGGGTATGTACCTCAGGACTGGAGGATGGCTCATGTGGTGCCTCTCCACAAGAGTGGCCCCAAGGATGAACCGAGAAACTACAGACCAGTGAGCCTCACATCCATCGTGGGTAAGCTAATGGAGACTATCCAGAAGGAGAGGCTGGTGGCCTCCAGAGGCCAAAGGACTACAGGACAGCAGACAGCATGGCTTCATCGATGGTAGATCCTGCCAAACCAACCTGGTCGAGTTCTATGACTGGGTAACTAGGCAACTGGACTGGGGCCATGCAGTGGATGTCCTGTATCTGGACTTCAGTAAGGCATTCAACTCAGTGCCACATGGAAGGCTGGGAAGGAAGTTAGTAGGCACAGGGCAGGTGCAAAACTGGTGAGATGGGTAGGAAACTGGCTGCAGGGAAAGCAACAGAGGGTGGTGGTGGGTGGGGAGCCTCACACCCAAGGGGCAGTGATGAGTGGTGTTCCACAGGGCTCCAGTGTTGGGACCAGTGTTGTTTGGGATATTCATTGCAGACATATCATGGGACATCAAGAGCAAGATCAGTCTGTTTGCTGATGCTACCAAGGTAGGCGCAGTGGTGGATGACCTAGGGGATGGCAGGGGTTGCAGAATGATCTGGCAAGGCTTGAAACCTGGTCAGACACCTGGCAGCTGGGCTTTAATGCCAAAAAGTGCAAGGTGATGCATTTTGGGATGAAGAACCCAAGGAGGAGTTACCAGCTAGGGAGTGCAGCTAGCCCAGACAGAGGAGGATAAGGATCTGGGTGTGCTCATTACAGGGTCAATGAACAACTCGGCACAATGTAGGAAGGCAGCTGCAAGACCAACAAAATGCTGGGTTGTATTGCAAGGGGTATATCCTCGAGGAGGGAGGAGGTGATTCTGCCACTGTATAGGTCATTAGTTAGACCACACCTGGAGTACTGCGTGCAGTACTGGCATCCATATCTGAAGAAGGACATTAAGTTACTGGAGGGTGCAGTGCAGGCGACAAAGATGATCAAGGGCTGGGTGACTTATCATATGAGAGGAGGTTGAAGGAGTTGAACATGTACTCACTGGAGGAGAGGAGAGACAGGGGTGACATGATTGAAACCTTTAAATACATGAAAGGAATAAACAAGACAGGTACAGAGGGGCTGTTCAAAGTAAGGAGGGAGGGACACCAGGGCCATGATATGAGACTGGAGCGGAAGGTTCAGGAGGAGAGGAGAGACACTTTTTTACATAGAGGTTTGTGGCTGGGTGGAATCGTTACCTGCTGAGTGGTATGCAGCAGAACAGTGGACTGCTTCAAATGAGGATGGGACAGGACAAGGGGGGGTTAATGAAGGGAAGGGTGGAAGGAGGGCAGCTGCAGAATAAGGGGTGCTAGCTGCACATTCGAGCGAGACTTGATAGACCTCTAGGCCTTTATCTGCGTGGCAAATTTTGTATGTTCATATATGTTTCTATTTGGTCACACACCAGGAGCCACCCACTAATTTTACGAAATTGTATTGTAAATACAGGGGTTGAGCTTGCAAACCTTTGTACTGATTTGAATGTAGGAAATGGATAAGGAAATGATAGAAGGCATCCTTAGAATGGAAGAAAAAGGGAGATATTGTTGATGGGGACCAGAATATGCCAGATGTTAACTGAAGCACCTTTGCTGCAGCAGATCCAAGAGCAGGGTCATTCTCGATGCCCTACAGGAGCATACTCAGACAGTTAGTGTTGGAACCCACTAGGAGGGAGCAATCTTAGACCTGGTACTCTGAAATGGGGACAGAGAGAGGATCTCAGATTTAGAAGTGGGTAGCCATCTGGGAACAAGTGACCACCAGTGTGGTTCACGATAAACATAGCTGTAGAGTCAAGCCATACAAAGCGAGGATATTGGACTTTAGGAGGCTGACTTTGGCAAAATGGGAGAGTACCTCAGAAAACCACTAGCAAACAGGCAAGAAGGAGGTGGAGGAACAATGGGAAAAATCAAAACTGCCATCACAGAGGTAACAAGCCTTTGTGTGAAGCAAATAAAATCAAACAAAGGAAAAACCACTATGGTTCTCAGAAAAGGTGGTGGGGAGGTTAGGGAGAAAAGACAACATTCAGGAAGTACTGTATAAGGAAATAGAAGGAGCAGGACAGAGAACTGTACCAGTTAAAGCGAGAAAGAAGTGGGAAGGCAGTCGAATAGCAAAGGCCCAAACCAAGGAAAAGATAGCCAACTCAGTTAAGAAGAGGGATAAAACCTTTTATAGATACATTAGGGAGTGAAGAAAGACAAAGGGAGGATAGTGAGGCTTAATAAAGGGAAGGTGGGCAGAGGTGACAGTGAAAAGTAGGGATACTGAATGAATACTTCTGCTCAGTATTCACAAAAGAAGAGGAGGAGGAGTTACCTAAACCAAACAATAGAAGCACTCTGGATAGGGGGTCTATACCAGTCCATTCAAAGAAGAAAGGATCCTGAATGAAATCCTAAAACTGAAGGTGGATAAAGCAATGGGGCCTAATGGTTCACCCTGAACTCTAAAAGAACTAAGGGAACTAGTGACACCACTGACTACCCTTTTTAACATATCATGGGTGGATGGTGTGGTACCCAAGGACTGGAGGAGGGTGGATATGATTCCCTCAAAAAGTGGGAGCAAGAAAAGTTAGGAAACTACAGACCTGTTAGTTTGACCTCAGTGATAGGGAAAATGATGGAATCCTTCTGAAAGAAAAATTGTTGAGTACCTAGAGGCCAGTGGGGCACAGGACCCAAGACAGCATGGATTCACAGTGGGAAGGTCATGTCAGACAAATCTAATAGATTTCTTTGATTGGGTGACCAAAGTAGTAGACCAGGAGGGCTGTGGACATGGCCTGCCTAAACTGGCAAGGCATTTGACACAGTCCCACACAAAAGATTAATAAACAAGTTAGCCAACATGGGACTGGGTCCCAGGGTGGTAGCCTGCAAATAAAGCATGGCTGGACAACTGGATGCTGAGGTAATAGTAAATGGAGTCCACTCTGAAGAAAAGTGGGTTACTAGCAGGGCACTGCAGGTTCAGTACTGGATTGGTCCTCTTTAATGTCTTTATAGGTGACATTGTGGAGGGACTGGAAGGAAAAGCATGCCTCTTTGCATACGACACAAAGATCTGCAACAGGTTGATACACAAGGAGGAGCGTGGGAAGGATGTAAGGGACTTGGCAAGGTTGGAGAAATGGTCAAAAGTATGGCAGCTTAAATTCAGTGCAAAGAAGTGCAAAGTAATGCAACTGATAAAAAAAACCCAAGGGAGTGTACACAGTGGGGGTAATAACAACAACAAAATGGAAAGGGACCTGTGGGTAGTCATATCAGATGACCTAGAAGTAAGCAAGCAATGTGAGAAGGCAGCAAGGAGGGCTGGGGGATACTGGGATGCATAGGGAGAGCATCAACAGTAGAAAACAGGAAGTTGTTATCCTCTATACAGACAGTAGGCTAGACCCATCTGAGTACTGCATACAGCTTTGGAGACCAAGTCTCAGCAAGGACATAGACAGGATGGAGGCAGTCCAGAGGAGGGCAACTAAAATGGTGCATGGTCTGCACCGAAGCCATACAAAGAGAGACTAAAGTAGCTTAATATGTATACCCTCAAGGAAAGGAGGGAGAGGGGTACATGATAGAAACTTTCAAGTACCTCAAGGGAATCAACAAAGTCCAAGAAGGTAGCATCATTCAGAAAAGAGATTGCAAGAACAAGGCACAATTTGAAGATAGAGGGGGCTACAGCTCATGGGCAACTATGAGGAAGTATTTTTGTCATGGAGAGGGTGGTGGACGATGGAATGGCCTTTCTAAGGGGGTCATGGGGTCAAAAGCAGTGGAGGAATTCAAGAATGCATGGGACAGACATAAGGTAATTCTAGAGGGGGTAGGAGGAAGTAGGATGTTGGTTAACTAGGATCTGCAAGCTTATCCAGTAAGTAGGAAAATGGGCAGACTCGTGGGCCACGTGGTCCTTATCTGCTGCCAAAGTCTATGTCTATGTTTCACATGGACTGTGTGAAGTGACACTTGATGCCATGCAATGCTTGCCACATGGACTGAGTGAGGGAGGAAGTGACATTGGATGCCTGGGAATGCTTGCCACCTGAGCTGGGAGGTATGGGGTGCCACTAGATGCCACGGAATGCTTGCCACATGTGTTAGTTGAGGGAGGGGTGCCAATGGATGCCAGGAGATGCCAGCAACAGGGGCCAGGTGAGAGGGGATGTCACTGGATGCCAGGGAATGCTTGCCTCATGGGTTGGATAAGGGAGGAGTGCCACTGGATGTCAGAGAATGCTTGCCATATGGACTGGGTGATGTATGGGGTATCACTGGATGCCATGGAATGCTTGCCACATGGACTGGGTAAGGGAGGAAGACAGTGCCACTGGGCGCCAGGGAATGCTTGCCACGTGGGCTGGTTGAGGGTGGGAGTGCCACTGAATGTCAGGGGATGCCTGCCGCATGGTCTGGGTGTGAGAGGGTGTCACTGGATGCCACAGAATGTTTGCCACATGGACTGGGCGAGAGGAAGGAATACCACTGGATGCAGGGAATGCTTGCCACATGTGTTGGGTTACAGGGGTGTCAGTGGATACCAGGGAATGCTTGCCACATGGGCTGGGTGGAGGAAAGGGTACCACCTAGATAGAAACCTAGAATTTGTCATCAGAAAAGGACCACTTGACCCATCCAGTCTACCCAGATGGTCCCTGCCAAGTCTGCCTCCAAAATCCTAACTGGTCACTGGCAACTTTTCCTCCTCCCTGCCTATTCACTAATATTCCCTTATGAATATACCACACATGCTTGAAGGCCCCTACAGTTTTCACATCCACTGCTTCTGCTGGCAATCTGTCCAGGTGTCCACCACTCTTTCAGTGAAGTAGTACTGCCTCACATCCCTCTTTAACCCTCCCCAGCTTTATATGCATGCCCTCTGGTCCTGGTGTTCTTCCTCCTTTAAAAGACTCCCTTCTGCACCCTGTTCACTCCTGTGAGGTACTTGTAGGTCTCTATCATTTCCCCCTCTCTTTCCTCTCTTACAGGGTGTACATGCTGAGATCCTCAGTCTCTCCTTGTAGAGCTTTTGGTGTAACCTCTGCACCATTTAGCTGCCCTCCTCTGGACTGCTTTCACCCTGTATATGTTCTTTCTGAGATGTGGCCTACAGAACTGGACACAATACTCCATGTGGGTCTCACCAGTGAGTGATACAGTGGTAACACCACCTCCATCCTTCCTTCTACTAGAGATTCCTCTCCCAATGCATCCCAGCATTGCAGTGGCCCTACCCACCCTTTGTCACACTACCCTGCCACTTTGAGGTCCTCAGATAAGATAACCCCAAGGTCCCTTTCCTGCTTAGTGACTGCCAGTACCTTCCCAACCATCCTGTACTCAGTTCCTGGGTTTCTATGCTCTAGGTGCATAATTTTGCACATTCTGGTGTTGAACCTCCAACTGCCATATTTTTACCCTTTCCTAGAGTTTCCTAAAATTCCTACACCTTCTTTCCACTTCCTCCTGATTGTCTACCCTATTACAGATTTTGGTATCATCTGCAAAAGGCATACCTTTCCTTCCAGTTCATCTGCAGTGTCACTTATGAAAACATTGAGAGGATTGGTCCTAGTACTGAGCCCTGCAGCACCCAACTGGTCACTCTTCCATCCTTAGAGTTGGTGCTGTTAACCACCACCCTCTGTCACCTATCCCTTATCCAATTTCTAACCCAATTAACCACTTTGGATCCCACCCTAACCTGCACAATTTCTTTATCAGTCTCCTGTGCAGCACAGTGTCATAGGCCTTGATAAAGTCCAGAGAGGCCATGTGCACTGCCCTCCTTTGATCTGTTTCTCTGGTTACCCAGTCAAATCAATCAGGTTAGTCTGGCATGTCCTTCATCCCACATGAATCCATGCTTCCTTTGGTCTAGGAGACTATTTGATTCAGTATACTCTACCAACCAATCCTTTGACAGTGTTTCCATTAATTTCTCCACCAATGAGGTGAGGCTCACTAGCCTATAATTGCTATCCTCCTCCCTGCTACTGCTCCCATATAGAGGAACCACACCACTTTCCTCCAGTCCTCTGTACCATCCCAAATTCTAGTGAGTTGTTGAATAAGGCTGTCATCGGGGCAGCCAGCAACTCCCTGAGTTCATTTAGTACCCTTGGATGTGTCCCGTCCAGTCCCATGGCTTTGTCCACTTTCAGAGCTGCAAGTCCTTTATGACTCTTTCCTCTGAAAATGGACTCAGTCAACCCTTCCCCCTCATTCCTGCTGCTCCCTGGTGGTCTCTTCCCTCTCCACTGTGAACACAGAGCAGAAGTACCGGTTTTGGATGTCTGCATTTTCTTGGTCCCCTTCTGCACAGTCTCCCTCTGCTGTCCTCCTTATCCTCACTATCTCTCACCTTGCTTTCCTCTCCAGAAAGTATTATTCCATTTTCTACCCGTTAGCTATCCTTTTTTTTTTTATTCTGTTTCTACACCTCGCCTCAAGAACTCTCTCCTGCAGCCTCCTACTAACGGTCTCTGCCTCCCACCTGAGGCGTATCACCTACCTCTTGCATGCCATCACATCCCCCAGTTCTGTGCCTCTCAGGGAAGGGCAGTCCTATCCACCCAGGGTGCTCTATCTATCTGCATGGAGAGCCAGGAGAGAGCACCCAGTGCTGGGAGAGTGGTCCGGGTGAAGGTGCCATCACCTATCTTGGAGGGAAGGATTTTTGGCTTTAGTTCCCCCCCAAATGTGGGACATGCAGTGCTGTCCAGCCTTCTACGTGAGCATTCCGCTCATGTCCAGAGGATGTACCCAACATTCCCCCTCTTCCATGGTCTCTGCATTGGCAATACACCCAGTCTCCACCAGATGTCACTGTCTGCATGAGACAGACCCCCCTTCCCTCCCAGGAGAGGAGAGGAGAGCAGTCCTATGGATGCTCCATCCTCCTCCCCAGCCAACCCCAGTGCCCGAGCTCAGCCCCGAACCGGGTCTCCAGCATGGCATGAGGTATGGCAACAAGTGCCTCAGCCCTCAACACCACCAGGCCAGCCTCCGTTGGCTTTCCTTTCTCTGTCTGCACCTTTTCCCCTTCACTGCCTCACTTGCTTCCCTCTGTTTACCTGATACACCTCCCTGTCTTCCTCCCTCTGCATTTTCTTATACCACCTGAATACCACCCTTTTCCCTCACCACCTTAGCCACTTCCTAGAGTACCATATCAGTCTCTTTTGCCAGGTAATGCTTACTACATGGGCCAGATAAGGAGGAGGGCGTGCCACTGGATGCCAGGGAATGCTCGTCATATGGGATGGGTGAGAAAGTGGCACCACTGGATGCCAGGAAATACTTGCCACATGGTCTAGAAGAAGGAGGAGGTACCATTGGATGAAGAAGTGCTTGCCATATGGGCTATTTGTGAAGAGTGTGCAAATGGATGCCATGGAATGTTTGCCACAGACATGAGCTATGTTAGTGAGGGGTGCTTCTGGATACCAGGAAATGCTTGCTGCATGTTCTGGGTAAGTGAGTGGGTTCTACTGGATGCCAGGGAATGCTTGCCATATGGGCTGAATGACAAAGGAGTGTCACTGGATGCCATGGAATGCTTTCCACATGGACTGAGTGATGAAGGAGCATCACTGGATGTCATGGAATCATTGACACATGGACTGTGCAAGGGAGGGTTGCTACTGGATACAAGGAAAAGCTTGCCACATGAGCTGGGTGACAGAAGGTGTACTATTGGATGCTGAGGAGTGCTTGCCACATGAGCTATGGGAGGAAAGGAGGGAGTGCCACTGGATGCCAGGGAATGTTTTACATATGGCTTGGGTGAGAGGGTTTTTCCTGGATGCCAGCTAATGCTTGCCACATGAGTTGGTGATAGGTGGCACTACTAGATGCCAGTGGATACTGCCTTTGGGGCTGGCTGGAAGAGGGGTGTCACTGAATGCCACATAATTCGTGTCATATGGCCTGCAGATAGGGGATGTCACTGGATGCCAGGGGTGCTTATTACATGAGCTGGGTGTGAAGAGTGTTTTCATTGCATACCAGGGTAGGCAATACATAAGTTGGTTGAGGAGGTTGACACTGAATGGCATGAAATGCTCATTACTTGAACTGTGCGATGGAGGGGTGCCACTGGATGCTAGGGAAGGCTTGATAAATGACCTGGGTGAGGATGGGTTGTCACTGGATGCTGAGGAATACTTGTTACAGGAGCTTGGTGAGAGAGGGGTGTCGCTGGATGCCAAGAAAGGCTTGTTACTTGAGCTGGTTGAGGAGGGGTGCCACTTGATGCCATGGAATGCTTGTTGCAGGAGCTGGTTGAGGGAGGGGTGTCACAGGATACCAAGGAATGCTTGTCCCATGAGCTGAGTGAAGGAGGGGTGTCACTGGATGCCAAGGAATACTTGTTACAGGAGCTGGCAGAGGAGTGATATCACTGGATGCCAGGGAATGCTTGTTACATTAGCTGGATGAGGAAGGGTGTCACTATATGTCATGGAATGCTTGTTACATGAGCAGGGTGAGGAGAGGGTGCCACTGGATACCAGGAAATGCTTGTTACAGGAGCTGGATGAGGAAGGGTGTCACGGATGTCATGGAATGCTTGTTGCATTAGCTGGATGAGGAGAGGGTTAGAGCTGGGTGAGGGAGGGGGTGCCACTGGATACCAGGGATGCTTGTTACAGGAGCTGGATGAGGAAGAGGTGTCACGGATGTCATGGAATACTTGCTGCATTAGCTGGATGAGGAAAGGGAGGTTGAGCTGGGTGAGGGAGGGGTGCCACTGTATACCAGGAATGCTTGTTGCAGGAGCTGGCTGGGGAGGAGGTTCACTGGATGCCACGGAATGCTTGTTACAGGATCTGGATGAGGAAGAGGTGTCACTGGATGTCATGAGTGCTTGTTACATAAGCTGGGTGAGGTGCCACTTGAGCCAAGGGATACCTGTCTCATTGTCTGGGAAAATGCAATGGAATGCTTACCATATGGGTTGGATGAGAGGTTTCACTGAATGCCTTGGAATGCTTTCCATATGGCCTGAGGGAAGACAGATTTTACGGGATATCATGGAATGCTTGCCACATGGGTTGGGTAAAGAAGTTGGACTACTGGATGCCAGGGGATCCTTGCCACATCAATTGGGTGAGAGAGAGGTGCAACTGGATGCCATAGAATGCTTTTCACATGGGCTGTGAGAGACGGTGTCACTGGATGCCACAGAATGCTTGCCATATTGCTTGGGGAAAGGGCATGTCACTAACTCCAGGAAGGCTTGTTACATGAGCTGGTAGGAGGTGCTTCACTGGATGCCATGGAAGGCTTGTTACATGAGCTGGATGAGGGAGGGTGTCCCTGGATGCCAGATAATGCTTGCTGTGTTGACTTGGGTGAGAGAAGTTGTCACTGGATGCCAGGAAAGGATTTTACATGAGCTTGGGTGAGGGAAGATTGTCACTGACTGCCAGAGAATGCATGGCACATAAACTGGGTGGTGTGGGTTATTGGATGCTATGAAGGCTATTACATGAGCTGGGTGAGGAAGAGGGTGTCACTAGATGCTAGAGAATGTTTGCCACATTGGTTGGGTTAGGAGGTTTACACTGGATGCCAGGGAAGGATTTTACATGAGCTTGGTGATGGACAGGGTGTCACTGGCTGCCAAAGAATGCATACCACATAAGCTGGGTGGGGGTCACTGGATGCCAGAGAAGGCTGGTTACATGAACTGGGAGAGAGGGTCTGTCTCTGGTTACCAGGGAATGTTTGTTGCATGAGAAAAAAAAAATGTTGCTGGTGATACCTTTATTGGGCTAACAAAATTATTTCTGAGAGTAGCTTTGAGAGATAAAACTCTCTTTTCAGATCAGAGTGAAAACAGCTGATAGCATGAAAATATAATGGAACACTGCAAACATCGGTGTACAGAAAACCTACAGACAGATGCAGTTACCTTCACAGCTCGAGCTACCATCCCTCACACACCAAAACATCCATTATTCACAGCCAGGCCACGCGGTACCACTGCATTTGTTCAAACCAAGAGGACAGGGACAGACATCTTAGTACACTAAAAGAATCTTTCAGGCAGAAGGGTATAAACCAGCACCATTGACAGGAATATCCATTCTGCACTCTGCAGGCCTATGAAAGAACTACTATGGCAAGCCACAGAGAACATCTGAATGCAAACCTCTGGTAGTAACCTACAATCCAGAACTGAAAAAACTACGGAAAATAATTGAAGATCTATAGTCACTACTGTCTGAAGATGAGACTCTAAAATATATATTTCCCACTCCACCAGTGCTTGCCTTCCACCAACCACCAAACCTTACAGAAAACTGGTGCAAGCAAACTTCCCACAGAGCTCCAGCTAGGTGATAAATGTACAAAACCATGCAAAGCACCTGCTGCAAACTATGTACACATATCTCACATTCCTGTTCTTCTAGCAATGTAGTATATATGATACAATGTAGAAAATGTGAGGATGGTTGCTATATTAGTGAAACTGGACAGGAACTCAAACAAGAATGAATCACCACAGATTCACAGTTACCCACAAAATGAAAATACATCAGTAGAGGAACGTTTCTCAAGACCAGACCACTCCATCAGTGAATTTACTGGCACAGTGTTAAAGGTAACTTCAAAACAGTCAGGAATGGCAAACATTTGAAGTAAAATGATGTAATTGTTTTAACACTAAAGAAAAGGGACTTAATATAGTTTTTTAGCACATTACAGTGATTATTCTTAAAACAGTGCTTCAGAATTTCTCCTTGAACCATCACATCAGCACCCTCTGGCTCTTTTAACAGGTACCTTCTAAAGACAATGGAATTTTTCCTGTCTTGATTTTTTACAAATGTGAATTGATGGTCTTGACTAAAATGTAGCTGCCCTTTGATCTTTTTATACGTTGAGCTCTTCACAGACACACTCCAATGACAATTAGAGTCTTCCTGTTTGTTAGGAATGTAATTGACTGTAATGCTTTGATGTGTGTAAACTGCTAGTCTATGTCTTGAATCCACATGAAACCTCTATATCTGTCATGCTATTTAGCTGTTTTCACTCTGACCTGAAGAAGAGAGTTTTATCTCTCAAAGCTAGTCTCAGAAATAATTTTGTTAGTCCAATAAAGGTTTCACTCATAATATAGTTGTTTTTCTCTACATTGTTGACTGAACTAACACGGCTACCACATTTTTTTTTTGCGAGAAAACAAAAAAGGGTAAGCCTTTACAACTTACTGCTGGAAAAACAAATAAGTGAATTTATTGGTGTAACCCCTCCCATGGGGGCTTACCTTAATTCCCCAGTCCTTTTAATTTCTCCTGTTGTTCTCCCACTGCTGCTGTTGTCCCACCAAACTCCTTCTGGTGTCCTTTTCACCAAATTCCACCCAATGCAGCCCATTTTGTTGCTTGGCCCCTTAAAGGACAAAATTCTAAATCACGATTGCCCACTGCAACTAGTGCACTAAGGTGCAAGCTGGGATTGTGCAAGCAGCACCTTTGAAGACCAGACAACTCAGTTAGCGTGCCGCACGGGGGTTCTTTAGCGTTCTAGCACCCTGGTAGGTTAAGTAGGGCCAGCGACCTTAGCAATGTGGCGAAAGCCACTTAACAGCTTTTAAAATACAATCTAAAAATGGACATTTCTTGGGGCTCATTAACATTCATGAGTCTGTATGAATATTTAGGAATGGCTGCCGCCACCTAGGGGACAGTATATCAGCAGCAGTGACAGTAAAAGTACAGGGGCATTTAATTAAAAGTGGTTTGTGTAAAGGAAAGTGTTGGAGCTATCAGTGAGTTGGAAGAATATAATAATATAGTAAATACCTAGCTGCACCAGACTGTGAAATTTGTGGGACTGCATAACTGGGACAGTGTATTTGACAGCAGCCACCATTTTGGGAGTGCATCAACCAATCACAAACTGGGATTTCATCCAGAGACTCATGGGGTGTGATATGGACTTGTGTGAGACTTTCTGGGATAAAGTTTGAGCACCTAAACTGTAGCTCATTAAAAGACTTAAAATTGTTGTAGGCAGCCTAAATGAGCAATCAGAACCCACGGATCTCTGCCTTTATTTAAGAGCGACAGTTTGAATTGAGGTCAGTTCTGCAGAGAAACCAGACTAAAGGACTGCAGAAAGCAGCCTGCTGCTCAAGGCCAGCCAGTCCTGAGACTCCAGCTCAAACTACCGAGCAGGCTCTGCAGAGATGGGTCTGCAAGAGACCTGATTGCTTGAGTGTGTTACTGCAGATTAAAAAGTGAGGAGTATTGCTAGGAACTACCTGCCTGCAGTTTGGAGCTTTGCTCAATGAAACAACTGAAATTGTGTACCAGCCTGGAACTTAACAGAGAAGTAGAGACTTAAGTGCTGTTTCCTTTATGTGTGCTGAATGTTTATTGTGGATCAACGTCTGCTGCTCAGGGACTCCTGATTGCCAGAAAGGAGCCCATGTGCAATTGTGTCTGAACTGTTGGCCAGTGGGAAAGACCACCAGCAAGTGAACTGAACTTTGCCAAAAGTGTTGATCCAGCCTTGGGCCTTTGTCCAAACCAGCCCATGCCATCTGTTTGTGTGCCAGCCTCAGGGTCATTGGTGAGAGACCAGCTTTGGGGATCCAGCCCCTGCACCAAAAGCATTGCAGGTTGCAGCCACCTTCAGGGAAAGGTTGTGGAGTGGAGGTGAGTTGTGGCGGCCCCTCTTCTCCATGTGCATCAGCTTCCAGCCTCAGGTCTTCATTTCACCAGGACATCGTCTGCAGTCGACTGGTAGTGTGAGTACAATCAGGGTAGCTCCCTGTAATGAGTTATTTAATTGTTTGTGGTACCATCTGATTCCTTTTCAAATTCCTGGGTTTTATGAGACTGAGCCAACTGGCATGGATTACAAATAATCATCTTATTGTTGTGCATGTTAGCTGCCTTTTCTTTTCATCAAGGGCCCCAACATCAGCTGCAATGTCGGCCACCCTGGGCAACTCTCTGCTAGCCAGCATTCCTTCCTGGATACCCAGTGTTGTATGACTGTACTTTTCAGACCGAAAAGTGCATGCCAAAACTCTGATTCAAATCAGAGTACAAATCATTTAATTAAATTCACGCCCTTCCTTGTTCATGCCCACTGAATAAATTTGTTTTCTTGTTTCACATTTAACCTAGCTATTGTGCATATTATTAGTTGGGTTACTGTTCTGAAAGTGTGCTGTTGTTTTACAACCTTAATTTACAGGGTGTCTCCAGGGAAATTGCTGAAGGTCCAACCCTGTTTGTAAATGGGAAGGGTATGTGCATATTCTTACTGCTATTTACTGACTGTGTGCCAGCTACTGCTGTTACAGGTACAGAACCACTAGGAGGAGTGTGGGTGATTATAGCTTCCCAGAGGGCTATACCAGGTTAGGTAGATACTCCCACTATTGTTACTCTAGTCTGGGTGGAGGCACCATAATACTGGACCAGGCCCTCAACCAGTTGTTAAGAAATCAGGCAGGGGTAGTAACCCTGAAATAGTGCCACCTAGGGTTTCATCTTGGAGGCACCACTGGGATTAGCACCCCTTGTGGCAAAATGAAAAGTTGTAACAAGCTATTTTGTTTGTTTGTTTGTTTTATTTTTTACCAGGAAGTGGACTGGCACTGCCCTTTTCAGCCATGTCTGACACATAACATTACAATACAAATCATATTAGCAAACAATCACATTTACAAACAATTAGTCACATTTACAAACATCATCACAATGCAGAATATTTAACAATAAATGTTTAAAGTGTGATACAGGCTGTCTTTCTGAATCAACTCTCCATACTTGTTTAAAATAGAAGGAGCATACCAAGTAAATGCTTTCCTAGTCATTTGAAGTTTAAAAACAGGAACAACATAATGAGTCAAACAACTTATCTTGTACTCTGACAGCCATCATTAATAACCATAGAATTTGATAGAACCAAGGGAACTCCTGTACTTGTGATCACGAAAAACAAAATTTGCTACCAATTTTTTAGGCATCTCTCTGGAGAGAGCACCCTAATTCTGTATCTAACTGACAATGATGGGTTCTAGGTGGGACATAGAGGGTAAACCTACAAATATTGTTTATAGAGAACTTTAAATTTAGATTCAAACAACTGATTACTATGCACAAAAATAGTGCTGCTGTAGTCCATAGTCAGAAACAGGACATGCTAAGCTATGACATGCGGGCCTCTTCTGTCAGGAACTTGATGTTTCTATAAAGGAAACTGAGTTTTGGTGGATCTTACCACTCAACTTCTCTATGCATGGAACCATACTAAGATTCGGATCCAAGTAAATACCTAAGTATTTGAATAATGTAACCTTGGGAAGGGGAAGACTTCTAAGCCCCAGTATCTGAATTGGGTCTAATTTCTGAAGTCTCTGTGAGGCAATTACATTACGTTAGTTTTCGTTTAATTTATACGCCATTTTATTTGATTGACTCCAATTAGCATAAACATCATATTTATATTGAAGGAAAGCTTGGATATCATGACTATTTGTTCTGACACCCCAATAACAGTGTCATCAGCATATAATAAACTATTTTAATAGTGAAAGGGTGAGGCAGATCATTTACAAAACTGAAAACAAAAGAGGCCAAACACAGACCCTGGAGAACCCTACCTTTATCTCTCTAAATTGGGATACAAAACAGTTAATTCTTGTTCTTTGAATACAATTCGACAAATAACTCCTAAACCAGTCAAGTTGAGTATCAGTTATTCCCAGGAGCCCTAACTTATATAGTAGTATGTTGTGATTCACTGTATGAAGGCACCGGTGAGGTCCATGAAGACTGCACGGTGGCCCTTCAACCTCTGCGCCGCCAGTACAGCATCCGTGAACCTGGCCAGTGCCATCGCAGTGTATCTGCCAGCTCTGAACCCTGTTGTTGATCTATGAGCAATTTCCAAGTGTTCAAGCAGTTGTTGAAGAACGCATTTTTCCAGAAGCTTACTGATTTCAGACAACAATGAGATAGGCCTATAATTAGACAAACCTAGTCTGTCACTCCTTTATAAACAGGAATTACAGTAGATTCCTCCCATAAAGTAGACACTCTACCTTGTTCTAATGAAGAGTTAAACAAATCTGTTAAGGACCCTTTAAATAGGGAACAGATAACTTAAGTAGAGTGGAAGAAATCTTATCTTTCCCTCCTTCCTGTCCAGTCTTCAAATTCAGTAATAATTTTAAGATCTCAGAATCCTCTATCTTGGAAAATGTAAAACATTGCAGCTCTTTTATTGGTTCCACTGAAGCAATGGCTGTGCATCAGTTAGTCAGTGTACAGGGCATGAAATTTACCCCAGAATGCATTGTTATTACTAGATATACCCTTGGGTACTAGTAAGGACATGATAGAGCACTTTCAAAAATTGAACGTCTGGGAAGGCTATAGCGGTGAGACCTGATTGTCCAACTTCTAATGGCTTTAGTGGGTGTAGTAACCCGTGGACAGTACTAAATTGCCCAAGACTATCGTTAATGATGGGTCCCCAGTCACATGGAGGGTGGTAACTAAAGATAGTGAGAATCCCTTAGAACCCAAACCTCCACCCTTGTCTGAGGGTTTTGAGGAGAAGCTGCCAACTTGCCACTGTATGAGGGCCGGACCCTCATGGACTTAGAGAAGTTATTCAAGCTCCAGGGGTGTTCTTCCCTGGTCCCTGTGCCTGTGCCCACTGCCGCCAGTTATGACTCTTACTACAAGCTTAAAATGTTTTCTGGTATCCTCCCACCCTAATGGAGAAGCTGATCTGGAGACCTGGATGGACTCAGCTACTACACAAGTAGAAGACTGCAAAGCTCAGAGGCCAAAAATGGGCACGCTTGGGGAAAGACTCCAGGGCCCACCCTACATGCTTTCATTCCCTGAGGTCCTTTAACCCTAATGCCTAATGCTAGCACACAGGAGTACTTAGTCACCCTAGATAATGCGTTTTGGGGTACCGCTAATGTTGAGGCATTAAAGTAGAAGCTCAAAGATGCCAAACAACAGCCAGAGAACTGTTATCAGCTTACATGAATTGATTAGAGGAACTGCTGCAAACAATTTTTTCAAAAGGAGGATGGGCCCCTAGCGAGCAGGACCAGGTAAGACTGGATCATATACGCCACTCTGCCTGGCATTCCAGCTGGGTATTGCTCAAGCTGCACCACACCAATGAAGATCTGATCCCTGCCCTTCTACCTGTTGATGAGGGAGGTACGTGAAGCTGAGGAGGAGGAAGACTCCTGGGAGCCCTGCATGACTGTAGTTACTGCAGACCCTGCTTTGGTAAGGGGCCAGTCACTGATGGCCCTGAATTTCAAGAACTACGAAAGGGATGAGAGAACTAGATACTGGTGCCAGCACTAAGGAGCCCAGTGAGAGAGAGACTGCTAGGGATACTCTACCATGGGCACAACTGCTGCTGAGAGAAACCAGAGAAGTGAAACCTGGTGCCCTTCTAGGGCCATTGCTGATAAAGACTATGACCCCTCAAAATGCATCTGCTATGGGATTGGGAGCACATGCTCAGGTGCCTCTGCAGATGGCTGCTTAAAGACTGAACTTAGTGAATTGAATGCTATGCCAAGAGAATTAATGAGCCATAGTGCGCCACCCTGGGCATGGCAAAGAGAGAGAAGACCAAGTCAAGACCTCTCCTGTCAGTGCTCCAGTTCCAGTGCTGAATGTACTCCTCCCACCCCTAGCTGGGACTGAGACCAGCCACCAATGTAATGTTACAGACAAAGCAGACTAAAGGAAGTTTGTTTTGCCATAACTGCAAGAAGGATGAGCATATGAAAAAGATTGCCGGTCTCAAAGGGTCCTAGAAAAGTGGTTGACAAATTGCTGGAGGAGAGCACCTGAGAACAGCAGTCCCAGAAGGTTGCAGGAAATGACTGCAGTGGAGGGTCAGACAATTCCAAATCAATTTTCTTTGTGGCCAAGTCATCTATCCAAGTTTCCTATAGTCAGATATGTCTCTGGATTGAAAAATGGTAGATACTTCCATGGAGACCACAGTACACCTTGACAGTATTCTGACCAGGGCTGTGTTGGACAGCAGATCTCAAGTCACTATAATATTCAAAGACTGGTTTGACCAGCACCTGTCTGACCACCCTCTACAACCATTAGAAGGATTGCATGTATGGAGTCTGAGTGACAGACCTTACCCTTACCTTGGTTGCCTACAAATATGGCTATCTTTTCCTTCTACTGTTGCTGCTTGCTGGCTGGATGAGCCCGTGGAGATGCTAGCCTTGGTCTGCCCTCTAGCAGAGGTGTGTCAAGAGAAGCAAGCTCAAAAAGCCGGATGAGCCTTACCAATTCACGCCATAGTGAAAAAGCTTACAAAGATGCAGCTGCAGAGCAAAGAGAATAACAAGGATGGTTCAGTGGGGTATATCTGGAAAAGACCCATCACCTCTAGTAGTGCCACCTAACTCACAATGCCATATCAGTGCAGAGGTGCGTATCAAAAGGATGTCACAAACCAGATTCTCATGCTGGATGCCCCAGAAGAGGGAAGCTTCCCATGGACTTTTGATTAAACCCAGTGTGCTACCTGTTAGAGCCCATGTCTACACTAGAGAGTAGTGGTGCAACTCTGCAATGTGACCAACTAAAGCTTTGAAATCCCCGGGCTGTACCTTGGCCCAGGTATAATGTGCAGACAATGCAGTGCTGCCAGCCAAGTGCCGCAGGGAAGAGGATGATGAAGTATCCCCAGATGTGTTCAACTTTGGAGAGTCTCGTATCTTGGGAGAATGGAAAGACTGGATCAGCCACAAGCTAGCCTTAACTGAAGAACCATACCAGACCAATGCACAATTCCTCACATCCAGGATGCTCTTGATTGCCTTAATGGGAGCCAGTGGTTTTCCATCTTAGACCTCAGAAGCAGGTATTATCAAATCCCAATGGCACCAGGAGATAGATAAGCTGCCTCCATCTGCCCCTTGGGTTTTACGATTCTTCACGAATGCTCCAGGGCATTTCTGGAGCACCCACCACTTTCAGAGATTAATGAAGCGAGCTATAGAGGACACGAACCTGCTTGAATGCTTAGGTTATCTGGATGATGTCATTGTGTTTGGCAAACACTTGAAGAGCACGAGGCTTGCTTGTTCAAGGTCCTGGACCGTTAGAAGAATACTGGTTAAAATTGTCCATTGACAAGTGTCAGTTTTTCCAGAAGTCCATAATGTATGGGCCACATCGTATCTTCTGAAGGTATACAAACCAATCCAAGCAAAGTGGAAGCTTTAACTACTTGGCCACGGCCTAGCAATCTTAAAGAACTGCAACGGTTCTTGGGTTTCTGTGGATACTATCACTGTTTCATAAAAGATTACACCAAAGTCATCCGCCCTCTGCTAAATCTGACTCAGTACCCACTTACCACCCAGAAATATAAAAGGAATACTATAAAAGAGGACAAGGTTTATTTCAAGGCTAACAAACCTTTCTGAAGATGGACCCCGATTGTGACACCGCATTTTATATCATTTATCAGTCACACATGCACCTATACTCACCTATGCAGATCCAACTAGACCATACATTTTACACACAGTTGCCAGCTTAAAAGGCCTTGGGGCTATGCTCTATCAGGAGTATGAGGAAGGACTACATCTTGTGGCTTTTGCTAGTAGGAGCTTGACACCCTCTGACAAAATTACCCTGTGCACAAACTTGAATTTCTCACATTAAAGTGGGCCATAGTAGATCAATTTCACAAATACTTGTATGGTGCTAAAATCCTAGTCAAAACAGACAACAATCTGTTAATGTATGTTCAAATCGCAGCCAAATTAGATGCCACTGGACACAGATGGCTTTCCACCCTATCAACATATGATTATGCTGTGGAATACCGACTAGATTTGAATCACATCGATGCCGATGCTCTTTCCGAAGACCGCTTCTAACCAAGAGTGAGTGCATATTCTGAACAATATGTAAAAGCACTGTGCCACAAGTTTGACTGGGAAGAAACCCATTCCTTCAAAGCTGTAAACTGTCTGGCAGATTGCTTGGGACCTCAGAGACTTGTATACCAGTTGCCTACTGTAACTTTGCAGCCTTAGACTTAAGTTCTGTACCACAGTTAACTCCAGCTTACATCCAAAAAGAACAGTACTAAGACCCAATGATCAGATCAGTGGTTGACGCTGAGAAAGGGGCAGATGTCTCTAAAATGCAGTCCAGTGAACCCAAAACTGCTTTACTTCTTTGAGAAGGATCTAAACTCAAGCTTCAAGAGCAGCTATTGTACAGAGAGCTTACTGACAGCCAAGGTGAAGTTGTGAGGAGACAGCTAGCATTACCAACTAAGTTCAAAATGTATTAAAAGTCTTGCATGACCAAATGGGACATCTGGGTAGCGAAAGGACTCTGGATCTAGCCATTCATGCTTCTACTGGCATAAGATGGGCCTAGACATCAAGCAGTATGTTAAAACCTGCAGTAGGTGCCTGCCCCTTGGAAGATCACCTCTCTTCGCCAGGACAGAAACACCCCGCTATGCACCCCAGCATTTTGTTCACTTTGCAGTCACTCCTGTGCTGGCCAGTGTCATTCATGGTCCCTGTTATCATTACACCTAGGTGCTTCTCCTCCTGAGTGATCCTCAGCTTAACCCCCAGCCAGTATTCTCTCCTTGAGTTCTTCGCCGAAGCGCATAATCTTACACTTCTTTGCATTGAACCCCAGCTGCCACCTCTCTGACCACT
Organism: Neoceratodus forsteri; assembly: GCA_016271365.2. Taxonomy (NCBI): domain Eukaryota; kingdom Metazoa; phylum Chordata; order Ceratodontiformes; family Ceratodontidae; genus Neoceratodus; species Neoceratodus forsteri. Next base: position 1,385,220,492 of record CM057459.1, read on the forward strand.
CCTCTAGCTTGCTTAGGTCCACCTGCAGCTGTTTCCATCCCTCCCCGCCATTCACCACTGCTCCGATTTTGGTGTATCAGTGAACAGACTTATCTTGCTCACCACCCGTGTGCAATGTCTGATATGAAGAGCACAAACAATACTGGCCCCAACACAGAGCCCTGTGGCACCCACTCATCACTGGCGTTGGAGTTGAGAGCCCCTCTCACCACCACCCGCTGCAGCCTCCCACTCAGCCAGCTTGTAATCCAGTTCATCATTTTTGCCCTATTCCTACACCAGTTAGCTTCCCCAGCTGCCCATGAGGCACAGAATCGAAGGCCTTGCTGAAGTCCAAGTAAAGAACATCCACCACATGACCCTTATCCAGCTCACCTGTCACCCAGTCATAATATTGTATCAGGTTGGTTTAACAAGACTTCCCAAACGAACCCATGCTGCCTCACATTCTGGAGGCAATTGTCCTCAGGTACAACACCAGTCTTTCCTTTAGTATTGTTTCCATGAGTTAGCACACTATGGAGGTGAGACTTACTTGGCAATAATTACCTGGTTCATCCCTTGGTCCACTTTTTGTATATTTGGTACTACATGTGCCATCCTCCAGTCCAGTGGCACACATCCTGCCTCCAGTGAGATGCTGTACAGATCCACCAGTGGCTCCGCCAACACTTCCGCCATCTTTCTCGGCACCCTGGGTGGATACCATCTGGTCCTGGTGCCTTGTCTTCCTTCAGTGCCTTCAGTCCCTCTAGGACTCTACTTGCCTCAATTCTTCCAGCTGTTGCCTCCTCTCCCCTGTCCCCATCTTCCCAACCCATGGTGGTAGTGGTCCCCATTTTCTTCTATGAACACTGAGCAAAAGTATTAATCAGTGCTTCTGCCTGCTCCTCCCTTTTCTGTCCACTCCCACCCCTTTTATCCTCATTTTTGTCTCCTTGCACTTCCTTTTCTCCCAATGTATCTGAAAAGTCCCCCCATTAATTCCCTGCGCTAATCTCAGCTCCCTCTGGGCCTTGGCTTCTCTCATTTTTCTGGTCATCTCCGTGGACCATCTTGCATACTCCTCCCAGTCCACTTCCTTCCCGTCCTCCTATCCCTCTGGTGCGCCTCGCTTTTGCCCTCACCACCTCCACTACCTTGCTGTTCAACCAGCATGGTTTTCTTGCTCTGCTCCTCTTACTCTGTGTCTTGGTGCTGGTTTCTGTTGTCTCTGTAATCCCCTTTAATAATATCCCATTTCTACTCTGCATCCATCTAATGCCTTATGCCCTCTAGTTTCTCTTTCAGTACTTCCTGCATCCTCCCAAAGTCTGCCCCTGAAGTTTACCACCTGAGTAACTTATTTTCTGGCTCCGCACATCATGATATTAAACCACACTGTTTGGTGAATTTGAATTTGATGATAGTGAATGGGTTGCTTATTATCCTTCTTATGAACTGAGCAGGTATTCCAAGGAAATCCTCTGTGTAACATGGGAGATGAGGTTGGACCCTCAGGACTGTCTAATCGTCCAGCCTTCTCAACTACTCCTGTGCCCCTGATAGTGAAGTGCAAAGTATAACATCTGACATAGCTGACTTTTATGTCTTGTGGCACTGACTGACCTCAGTAGGCAAACTCTGACCACTATAGCCTACACTGGTGAACTCCAGATGACATAGAAATCTCTGAAACTGATAACGTTGACAATAATGCTAATTCAACCATTGATTCTGAAAGTATTAGCGATGTGCTACATGACTTAAATGCTATGGAGTCTCCTCTTAAAGATGAACCAACATCTACAGAGCAAGCCAGTGTGTTCAGAACACAAGTAATACTGCCAACTCTGAACCACCAGAGAGTACCAAGGTGCCTTTTCATCAGAAGCTGCCGATTAGTGGACTATAACCAGGGGTTGATCAACCCAAATAACAATGTTGAAAGGACTGTGCCTGTGCCTTCCACCCCAGAGGTCTGAAAGCGATGTCAAACCGGTAGTATGCCTACGTGTATGATTTAAGGAATGCCTGTAGATATGCCCATGAATTTAGTTCACAAGGGGTATATGTTATAGTTAATTCCTTCCTAAAATAGGTTTCACTGCATCCTCCCAAGTGATAGTTAAGCCCTCTGCTCAGTATAAATCGATGATAGGTAGAAAGTAAAAGGACTGTCTGAAGGTACATGCTAGTTTCTGGTATAACAAAAGTAATACCATTTTCTTATGGTTAACCAAATGCAAAAATGTGATGTTAATATCTGAAATGTCATAATCGATTGCTAGTAACCAAACTATACAAAGGTACAATTTAAAGTCAGTGTCAGTGGCTCAGCAGGTTGCACACTCACCTCTGAGGCCAGAAGAGCAGAAGGCTGTGGGTTCTATCCCACCCAGGCACTTGGGTTAAATTCTAATACTAACAACTGTAGTGTAGCATGAGGGGGATGCTGCACTCTGAGGAGCCATCTTTGGATGAGATGTTAAACTGAGGTCCCATCTGCCTGTTCTGGTGATAGTTCAGGTGAATGTTAAAGATCCCATGGCACTTCTCAAAAGAGGAGGGAGTTTTATTTGAAGAATTATCAAGAACTACAACAACAACCATAATACAAACATAAATGGAAGAATTAACATACAATTATTATTGCTTATTTCTCATTAGGATCTAGACTTTTTTTGTTTTCATTACAACTCATATTATGTCAGTTTTATTTCATTTGAACTTAATCAACCCAGAAAACCCTTTCCACCATCTAAACACCTTCTGTGATGTATGATTTCCTTTATCTTTTATATACACATTACTCATTGCTTGTCGAGTTAAAGTGCAAACTGTTTCATAAGGTATTATCTTTGGTACAGTACCCATTGGCACCTGGCCTGCCACAACTAAAATTTTAAGCAACATAAAAGACTGCCAGTATTTCTTTAAGGTATTTTGCCTCTAACATGGAATATTGTCCTAATATAAAAGAGTCATAGGTTAGTTCCTTCAGTCTACTCATGTTTCACTTGTTAGCCAGGAAATCCCATAGTGATGTGGCATATCAGCATGAGAACAAAAAGTATTGCATAGTTTATTCTATGTTTATACAAGCATTATATAGATAATTTTTTTCTTCTATGGCCTTGTTTGTATAATTGCCATGTATATTCAGTCTCCCATATACTGATAACCATAGTGTTTCCACATATGCACTAGGATTCTGTCATGTTTCAGTTGGCATAACATATTATTGTTTAATGATGAAGGCAGTTTATAAAAACCTTTTCTTCATGATATATTGTGGCTAAAACTTAATTATATAACTTTAGCCTTGTCCCTTGTTTTATTTGTTGTTTATTTAATCCTCATTTATAGATTTTCTGTGCTGATGATGTAAAGTAATCTGGGATGTAGAGATGCCCAGTTACTTTGGGCGGAACTCTTTTCCATGCTTGAAAATATCTGGCAAGGTTGTTAAATACTCACTTATGATCAGTGGCTCAGTAAGGCACACTCGCCTCTGAGGCTGGGAGATCAGAAGGCTGGGGGTTCAGTTCCACATCTGGCACTTGGTTAATATCCCAGTACTGACACTGTAGTGCAGCATGAAAGGGTGCTGCACTTCCGAGGCTGCCTTTTGGATGAGACGTAAAACTGAGGTCCCATCTGCCTGGATTGGTGGTTGTTCAGGTGATGTTAAAGATCCCATGGCACTTATCCGAAGAGTAGGGGAAGTTTATTGAACAATAAACAAAGCATCACATAAAGAAACTTTCATAATCTAAACAATATGAATTGAAAAGGAAACAACTGAAACACAACTTAAAACAAATCAAGAGTTGAAACCAACATTTTTTTTTTTATTATTAGGAAAAGCTTCCATAAATTAGCAACTTTGGTACTCGAATAATTCTTAACATCTCTTATTTTAAGAGCATGTAACTCAGTTTCAACATAAGAAATAATTACTGAGTGAGCTGTATGATGTTGTTGCAAAACAAATGACAACGTGTTTGCCACAAAAAGTATTGTAAAAGAGCAAAAACATTTAAAGTGCTCCTATGATATTTATCCCAAACTCCTGAATAATCACCTAACATAAGAGTACCATATGTCAGAGAACCTAAATGAGGCATACACCAATGTAAAGCTGCAAAGTCCCAAAACTCCTTACTATTAATACAATCTATAAACAAATGACTTTGACTTTCTTCCAGATTAATGCATCCAGACCTTAAACAGTATCTATCACTCACAGGTTTATATTTCATATTTCCTCTAACCCCAACCTCCCATGTGCTGAAATCCAAATAATATCCCAAATTTTAACCAGAATTCTAAAATCTGTTAGTTTATATAAAGCATATTTCATATGTGTTGGAGTACAATAAGGAAATATAAGTATAACTTTATGTAAATCATAAACAATATACTCATAAAAGGATTTTCTATTTAAGGTGTGTAACTTTGTAAAGTGTATCTTCCATTGAAACAACTTTTAAAGGTGGGAAGGCCATATTTTGAAGTTCATCTGAAACTAATACTTTGGGAGGAAATAATGACCATTTAAAAAGTACTTATGCCGATTGATTTTACCCAAAAATGCCATGGTAAACAAGCTTCATGCCAAATAAAAGGAAAGGAGGAAAACAAAAATATGGAGTGTAAAAATAACGGATTGATCATCTGTAACCCCATGTCTTCTTTGAAGATAGGTGAAATCCTTTTACTAGATTAAGCCTATTACCCCAGAGCATCTAAAAAAATACTATATAATCTGGTTTCACAAGCTATTGGTGGAGGAAAAGATGACTAATATAAATAAAGCCTGGTAATAGAAATTTTTTATAATCATAACCCTTATTTGTTTTCCAAATTTCCAGTTTTTCCATTGATTTACCTTCATTTCCCCAATCAATAGCTGCTCTCCCAATTATAAAGCGCCATATCCTCAGTCCCAAACCATATCCCTAATATTTTCTGAGGTGAATTTGATAAGAAATATTAAAACAATTAGATAGATCAGGATGGTTTGACCTAATTGCAATACAAAACTCTTATTTATATTAAGAGAAGCTCCAGAGAATTCACCAAAGAAAATAAAAATATCTAAGGCTTTTTGTAATGAAACTGTATCTGCTAAAAAAGAGTAACATCATCTGCAAAGGCTGTGACCTTTATTTTATCTAAATGAGGATAGGGAGCAATACCAATTATTGTTTTCTCTGAGATAATAAGTCTAATAACTGGATCTAAAACAAATGTATGTAAAAGGGGACTCAGAGGGCAACCTTGTCTAACACCCTACTAATCTTAACTTCTGTGCCAGTAAAACCATTCATAAGAGGAATAGTAACTGCCTGCTATACAACTTGATATCCATTGCACAAAATGCGGAATCCTATAATGTAATAAAACAAAATAAAGATACGAGGACATACTGCATCAAAAGCTTTAGTTTGATCTAATGCTGCCACTAATTCAGAGTTTTGAAAACAAGCTCTATTTGCAAAAGATCTCTAATTAAAAAAGGTTGTGTTGAATTTTCTTTTAGAAATAGCACGCCTGTGCAGGATGCATAAGAATTTCTGCAACTTTCTAAACGAATATTTAAAATTTTGATAATATCTTATAATCACTGTTCAAAAGACTGATTGGTCGCCAGTTGATAGAAGATTTTATCGCTTTTTGTAAATGAACTTCATTAGGGAGATAGAAAAATCTTTACAAGACCCATCTGTAAACATAATTGAATTAAACACTAAGGGTAAAAAAATCCCATATAATGTATACAAGTTTTATAAAATTCATTTGGGATCCCATCAATCCTGGAGAAGACCCAGTTTTAGTTGTTTAATTACATCTGTCACTTCCTGAGTAGAAATAGGATCTGTTAAAGTTTTAACAGACTTTCAGAAACCATGGGTAAGGTACTAAAATTCTTTTTGGAAATGAATCCGTAGATAAAGTTACATGACATGAAAAATATTCTTGTATATGGTGCTGTACAAAATCTAACATATCTAGATCCGCAGTAATCAATTCATTATTTGAATTAAGTAGACCTGACATTAAAGTATCAGCTAGACGTGTTTTACAAGCCTGATAAGGATCTGACCTGGGGCAGTTCTTTGTGCCAAATCTGAATTCTAAATCCAAAGACTTTGCCCTATCATATTGGAATAACCTCATCTGTTTTTTATTTCTATGATTTGAGCAGTATAAAGAGAACAGTCTTTAGGAGGAAAAGACATCAATTTATACAATTGATTTCTGTGAAGCAAATATTGCCTATAATCAGAATCCACTTTATTCTTACCCCAACCCTGAAATAGTCTTTTTATTTCATGTTTGGTCTGTAACCACCACTCATAAGGAGATGGAAATAGTTCCAAAGTGGAAAATTTAGCTGCAAAAAAAATTCTAATTTAGAAAAATAAACTGGATTATTTAAAAAGAGGTATTCAATCTCCACCTTTGTATCACAGAATATAATTTTGGCGGCATATTCTTTAAAGAAAGAGTACAAAACAAAATAAGGTGGTCTGAGAATTCGTGGTGTAACCGAACAAGATATAGGATGTAAATAATGTGAAATAAAAACATATCAATGCAGTAGCATAAGTATGTCGGTGGTAAGTTTCACCAGCCTGTGAATACATACTTCTGTACATCCTGAAGACCTGTATCTTTAATAACATTATAAAGAGCATTTGTGTCACAATATATTTTTTCCGGCAGTTTTACAAAATTTTATATCTAGGGAACAATTAAAATCCTCACCCCAAATTATGTGTCTTTTGGTAAATAGGAAAGGTTTGATTTCTGCAAATGATTCTGTATGACTAGATTTAGTCTGAGGACCATATATATTGACAAACGAAAATAATAATCACCCAGAGAGCAATCTAAAATTAAAGTCCTACCTGGTTTCACAGCAATTACTCTAGAAATCTTAAAGGCGAATTTCCAAATAAAACACCAAGACCATCTGCCACTTCTGTTCCAAAGGTCCAAAAGATGGTCCCCAAATCCATTTTCTCTTTAATTGATCAACCTCATAAAGAGAAGAAAGTCTAGTTTCTTGTAAAAAATTACATCTAATTTTAAAGAACCCAAATACATAAAATAGATAACTGTTTTTGAAAAGCTTTTAAACTACACACATTATAGGAAGCTAGCCTTAATGAAGTCATATATTCATTCAAATGCTATTTTTTGGCTTACTTTTCTTTTTTTTCCTTTTTTCCTTCCTTATCCTTTGCTAACTCAGTGGCCTTACTGTCTTCGTCTTCTGTCACTATTTCTGAAATGTGGGATGTATCAGATTCAAGATCTGAATCCTAATTTCATCCTGCAAGGTAAAAAAATTCTCAGTGGGAAGAGGGTTTACAGGAGTTTGTTTTAGGAAGCTCTGGTAAGACGCCTGCTTTTAACTGTCTCAAAGGTGCTGGCATGTTTAAACCAGAAGTTTGCTTACCAAACTGAAGGTCAGAAGTGGATTTATCAACTGGGCCTGGTGTTCTCAGGAACAGCTAACTCTTCATTAGTCTTACTCGAGTCCAAAGATTTATTTAAAGTTTGAGGAGCAGAAACAATAGGGGTATTTGGGAAATAGGCTCACTCAAGCTCTTATTTTTAGTTTGGCTTTATGCAATAGCTCATCTTGGTCCAAACCTTCTGAGCAATTGCATCTAGCTAAGAACATTGATGAAACGCATGTCCTTTTCATCACATAAATTACATTGGAATATATTAGTACACATATCGATTGAATGACCAAACCCGCCACACAAAGGACATCTCAAACGCTACATACACTGCTGATATGAGTTCGATCCCACATTTGTAGCAGGCCCTCGCTGTCCCCATAAAACAAACTCCTCTATCTTTACAAAAAAACTATTAGGCAAATGCACAATCCCTGAATTAACCTGAAAAATTTAACTTTAAATTTCCAGCCCCTGTCCAAATTCCTTCTGTATCAAGTAAAGCTTCAGGAGGGCCTAGAATCTCACATTTTGACTGAAGCCAATAATAAATATCACTAACATTTACTCGTTCATTCCTGAACATTATTGTAACAAAACGAACCTGTGGCCTAGTGAGTGGTATAGCAAAAAAGGTGACCATAAGTGGTGTATTTTTTTGTGGAATATTTTCCAGAATCTTTCCATATGTGCATTAGTTTGAAAACTTATATCAAAAGAGTCTTCCCTGAAATGTATTAATGCATATATATCTTTAGCAAAAACCCATAGAGTTTTTTAACAATTGTTTAAATACATAATATCTATCAGGATGTTCCTGAAGACCCCTTTATATCTCAACCTTACTGCATTACGTTGAGGGGCTTGTTCCAATTTATTTTAAACAGTTCTGACATAGGAGGTTTTTAACTTGCTCTGAGAGTCAGTGTCAATACAATTTTGTAAGTGCAAACCAGCATTATTCCTTACATTACTAGAAAGAGCTGCTGTGGAGGTACTTGGCTTAGCAAATGCCAAAATACTCTCCCCACCCTCCACCTTGTTATTTTTAAAGAAAGATTTATTGTACAACCTCAGTACCTGAGCTCAGTATTTGGTTATCGGTGGCATGCATAGTTGAAGAAGAAGAAGCAGACCATGATAGATCCAGTATCCATTGTCCCGACTCCGTTCATTTCCAGCCTGCTTCTAACAAGGCTACAGCTTCTGACCAGTCCTGAATGCCGTCGTCTTGGCCCTTCACCTGGTAGTCCGAACTGCCCGTCGCATAACTTGTGACAAATTGGTTTGTCACCAAACTCAATCCTCCGGAGCATTCTCCTGATAAACCAGTTCCTTTAATGGTTCCATTTTAGCGGTGCACTCTGAAGTAACGCCATCTGACAGCGCGAAATAGGAATACTTTTGAAAGGTAAATCCATTTTTGAACCTTGTCACTCTTAAATGCTGGAATATCACCAGCGAACCGGAAAGGTTAGGTTAATCTCGATGCTGCTTCCAGCTGAGAACGCTAGTCGACATGCGGCAAACATCCTCTGTACTAGCATTTTGTGTTCTATCAGATACCGAGCTAACTCCGACCTCCATCTCCTCTTGATGCTCCAAACCATCTGCCATTATGCAGAGTGATGTCAGAAAGATCCCCACCAGCCACTAACCAGCAGCCAGTAGGGGAATTTCCTGGTGTCCTGGCCAAATTTCCTCATTCACTAAAAATACCACCAACAGCTTAATCTGGTTCAAGGTCAGTTGGCATTCATCTGTATCCCTCCCCGGTAATGCCTGAAAATAGACAGGATTTGTCTAGTGCACTTATCGCGTTAACAAAACTAAATAAAATAAATATAGAGTATCTGAAGCTATGAGGCCACATTTACAGTTTGAGAGATGAACAGAGTATGAAAAAAAACACCGGTCTATCATCCCAGGCCCTCTTTTCCTTTTAGAGATATGTATAGCATCTTTAATTGGATTGAGCCTGCTGAGCCATAACATCTGGAAAAGAGAGTATCAAATTTTGTTTCTAGCTGGGTGGGGGGATCATGGCTATGTATAGGATGCATGGAATAAGGAACTGTTTTATGGTTTGAATTCTTTTATTAGTTTAGACATTTTCCATTGTTTCCATCTTTGGACTTTTGTATCTACTCTCCATAATGTGCTCTCCCAGTTTACTAGTGGTATATTTTGAGGACCAAAAGATATTCCTAAAATGTTTGAGGGTTCTGTAGAAATATCAACACCTTCTGTCTGGCTTGGAGTAAAAGGCCTGAACCAACCCACAGGGCTTTACTTTTATTAATATTTAATTCTGAGTTTGAGATTTTTGAGTAGGTTTCCATTTCTCATAGGAATGCCCCTAACTGCTGACCTTCTGAAAAATTGAGCATATGTCATCTGCAAAGGCCTACAGCTATAAATTCATACTCTATTTCCACCTGAAATCCTTTGCCATTTAGGGGAATCATTTCATTTTCTGATAAATGGGTCTAAGGAGAATATATAGAAGAGGGCTTAAGGGAACCCTTGTCTGACCCCTATTTCTATTTTTAAACTTTTGTGATCTGATTTTTGAGTACAGGTTGCACTGTAGCTGAACTGTATAATATTTTCAACCAATTTGTGAATTCTAAGATATTCTGTGAGCCCTTAACATGGTGAACAGAAAGGGATGATACACTCTACTGAATGCTTTGTATTGGTCTTCTGAGACTATGCATCCTTTCCCCGTGAACGGACAGGTGATCAATTATGTCTCTAACGATCATTAGCGCATGTTGGATTTTTCTATTCTGCACCCACAAAATTGTTGTGGTGAAATAACTAGATGCTCATAGCTTTTCAGTCTGTTGTTTAAAATTTGGGACAGTATTTTAAAATTGCAATTCAGGATTGTCATGGGTCTCCAGTTTTGTATGTTTTTTTTCTCACCTGATTTATATGGAAAGGTTAGCAGTCCTTCTGAGAAGGAAGTGGTCATAGTTTTTACAATAAAATATACTGAAAACTATTTCTAACGTCCTTCTGACTCCTTTGCAAAGGACTTTCATTTGACAGTCCATCTAACCCAGGGAGGTCCCTGTTTTAAGGATTTAATTACTAATTCTATTTCTGTGGCACTAATATGATTAATCATGTCTTGTGTTTCATCGGGAATTTAGGGATATTGACTCCTTCTATAAAAGAGCAAATTGCCTCTATCTGGGGGTGCAGATGAGCATGTGATTTAAGAAAATCACTAATTATTTCTCATCTTCTTTTACTTTTGAATTTGTGGTATAAACATTGTATCTGGAGGAATAAGAAATAGAGTACAAATTTTGAAGTTGCTATATGAGTTTCAGATATGTCAAAATATTCTTGTTCACTTTTTGTTTCCCATATCTTTGAAACCACTTTTTAAAGTTCGCTTTGAGTCTGTCCACCATTCTCCAAAATCATTATATAAAAACTCATAGAGGCTCTTGGACCATCTTAGTTCCAAAATCCTGCTCTTATCTCTGGGTCAGTAATAGAGGAATTTAGTTTCTATATATTGTTTGTCTTTTGTGCTTTAGGAGTCTCTTTAAATGAGATTTCCAACAGTAGGTGATCTGAGAATTCTAAAGGAATTGTTCTAAATGTGAGTGTTGGCATATATTTAGAGATAAACATATGATCAATGTTGGATGTATATTTGCTCCTCTTAAATGTGTATTTGGGCCTTGTGTGTGGTACTCATTACAGTATAGTAGATCTGCTGTTTCTATTACTTTAGTGGGCATTTGAGTCACAGTAAATTTTCTATTTGTTTCTCCTATCTTTGGCTATCTTTGATTTAGTGTCACAGTTAAAGACTCCACAGAAATTTCTTTTATAGAAGTAACTAAATAAAAGTGTAAAATCACACAAGCTTCACACAATGCAAAGCATCATGGGATGCATATGCAAATCACCACAGAATGTTATGCTGGTTCAACTTTAAGCAGAATTGCATGGTGCCGAAAGGCCTCTCACACGTTTGCAGAGAGTGCTAACAGATGACATAGACACGTGTTTCATCCTACCAGGACTCATCAGTATGCCTTGTCTGTTTGACACCCCAGTGGAATGAACCAGCTACCCTAAGACAGTCTGTCTGGGTTATGTTGTGGTGAACCCATTAAAATAAAAACTATTTAAAGACAAAGAACCTCTGTGCACAAACACTGAGGCAAGGGTTACCCAAAGGGCATTTGGTTGGGAAGCACGTTTCAAGAAAATACAAAATCATACATGCCACACAATGCAAAGCATCATGGGCTGTATATGCAAATCACCACAGAATGTTATGCTGGCTCAACTTTAAGCAGAATTGCATGGCACCAAAAGGCCTCTCACACAGTTTGCAAAGGGTGCTAACAGATGACATAGACATGTGTTTCATCCTACCAGGACTCATCAGTATGCCTTGCCTGTTTGACACCCCAGTAAACTGTACTCATGCTTAATAATGCTACTCTATTGGCTTTTACTGGGGACCATAGACATTTATGAATCTGTAGTTTACCTTTTCCCACTGGCCATCTAGAATTAGAACCCTACCTGAAATGAGGTCTACTAGTTTGGATAAAGAAAACAGTAGCATTAAAGATTATTCCCACCATTAGCACAATCTGGGCCAAAGGACCAATAGGAAGGTCCCCACATCCATTCCCCTGGAAAAATTGTGCTTGGTCACTAGAAAACATCCATGGCTCTTGTGAAAAACAGATGTCTGTTTTGGCCTTATGTACATAACTGAAAATAGCAGTTATTTTAGTTATATTCAATAGACTGTGCATGTTTAGAGAACCCACAATTATTAGACATTAGCTATTACTGCAGGTTAGGTATTTTTTCTCATTTTTTCTTCCTTTGTATCCTACTGGCTCTTGACTTTGAAAAGAGGTTTCATTCTCAGGGTTGTGGCTCTGAGTCCCCTGCTCCATTTCAGAGTACCCCAGTTTGTGGATAAAGCTGCATAGGGGTTTCTGATTCAATCTCCTGACTGTTTGGGAGGTTCCAGCTTTAATATTTCTGGAGGATCTTCTCTTTGGCATAGGAGGAGGTGGGGGATACAGCAGGCTTCTTGTTCCATCTTTGGGATCCATGTAACAGACTGGGATTAAGGTCACTACTGGATGAACTGGTTGTTCGCAGGCTCTGTATTACTGATTCAACCTCAATTATAAGAATTTCAGTACTTTCCTTTGGAGTTCAGAAGAGTGGGGTGAGGAAGGGGTGGTCTGGGGCTCATTCAGGCCTGTAGCTGAATCTTGGGCTTGTTGAATCAGTAACTCTGGACTGAAACAGGAGGCTTTGTTCTTTGCCGCTGGGACATTCTGCAAAAGTGTGACCAATCTCCCTCGCATAGGTCACATTTAGTGTGATTTGCACACTGGTGGGTTATATGGCCAATTTCTCCACAGTTGTCACGCCGTGGCTTATCACAATTACTAGAGAGAGTGGGTCCGGAGCCACATCTGTAACATGTGTGGTGTTGCCCACATAAAACATACCCCGCCCTTCCAACAGAAAGAAATTAGACATGTTCTACCCCAGTGTCATTTTGCTTTAGTTTTACTTTAGAGTTCCAACCCCTGTCCAGAATATTTCTGAGTCTAAGATTGCTTCTGTGGGCTAAGAACATTGCATTTCTGGGATAACTAGTAAGTAATGTCCTCCATGTGGACCCCTCATTCCTAAACATTATTGTAACAAATTTGGTGAGAGGTTTAGATAATGGGATTACCAAAAAGGGGTCCATATGGGGAAACTTTACCTGGTTATATCTTTCCCAGAACAAGTCTAATGCATATACAGAGCAAAAACTGACATCAAAGTTGTTCTTTGCCTGAGATATTTATGAAGGCTAAGACTCTTTAGGGAAAATGAAGAGAATCTTTCAACAACAATTTCCCCATATAATGGCTGTCTGGCCTATTGTCCAATCCACCTTTGTATTGTATTCTGACTGCATCCTTCTTGGAGCAGCTTCTTTCTTTCTTTTGGCAAGGATGTTTCCTGCTTTTCTTCCCTTCCTTCCCACTTAGAGTCATTAGTGGTGTCTGTACTTCTATGGTCTGTTGACATTTCTGCTGCTCTGGGTTTATCAAGGAGTTCTTGAGAACCCTTTTCTGTGCCTGCAGTATCTTGTCTCAAGGTTTGTTCTCCATTTGCTCTTGGGGCATACCTCAAGGTTCGGTTCTGGTACTTGTGCATTTATGGTTGGGCGCTATTCAGAGAAGCTTGTGTAAAGCTAGCTTGGGGTCCCAGTCTGGGTCTGGTAACCTGGCCTCACTAGACATTTTTTCCATCCTGCCTCTTTTAAATGCTTTTGAGCAGACCATGCATCAAATGGCAAAGTAAGAGGCTGGGCTGAAAAAGCTTCCTGAAAAGCAGTAGATGTTGATTGATTCACTGACCCACTTTGCTGCACTTGTGGTAAAGATGTTTGATTCTCATCCCTAATGGTGGAAAGTCAGGAGGGAAGTTCTTTTGGCTAGTGTTATGGCAGTTTTTTTTCTCTACTGTCATCTCTCCATTTCTGTTTTAGCATTGGGCCCTTGCCAAAAATGAAAAAACTGCACGGTACTGTTCTTTGTGGGGAGCTGTTTGTTCAATAAATGATTTGATTTTTGTTTGAGGCATATATAAGAGCACTTTGAATTTCAGGTGTTGTTCGAATACAAACCCTGCTGTTTTTGACAAAGTTCCTGTATCTAGTTTTGCCCTGTTTGTTTCTTTAATGTCTTCAGAGCTATTTTGGCATTGGTGTTTTTGTTTTCACTTTCAATTGTTATACCATTCAAACAGCCATCTGTAGACCTTTTTCAAAGTCTGCTTCCTCTCCTTTTTTAATTGCTGTCATCTTTGGCACATGCTTATTTCAGCATTCTCTGCCAGCCAAAATTGTTGTCATTAAACATTTCAAAGGAGTCTCAAGGAGAACAGAAACGATGACTCACTGCTACTCAAGGGCGCTTCTTTTGATGTTGCTGCATCACACTCAGAAAAGGTTGCCTGACAAGCAGGCCAGTAGGTTTGATAGCTGCTTTTTCCATTTGTAGCATGGCAAGTTGTGCTTTAGAATGCTCCTGATTTTGCAAATGTTTTTTGTTTTCTTCTGCAATCAGCTCCAGTAGAGTTTCTTCCAATTCAGTGAGTTTACCAACATTTTCTTCATTTGTTTCTATTGTGTTAAGAGTTTATCTGACTAAGAGCTTCAGTTGAAATGAATATATCAGTGGTGTCTTCTTCATGTAATTCCAAACTGATTTCAATTTCTTCTGCAACCTCTGGCAAAATGAGTACAGGGGAGGTTGGCTCCCCTACCTCGAAGACGTCCATCTCCTCCTGGGTCTCACTCAGAGTGGCCATTCTCACAGCCACCAATTCCCCTGCTGGTGAATAGGGAGTTTCCCCAGTGTCCTGGCCAAATTTCCCATTCACTAAAAATACCACCAACAGCTTAAAATCTGGTTCAATTTCAGTTGGCATCCATCTGTATCCCGCCCCGGACGAGGCTGAGAATAGGCAAAACCTATCTAGTCCTCATTCCCAGTCAACAAAACTAAAATAAATAAAGTGATAGTATGTTATGTTGTATATAGTTAATAGTGTAAGTAGTAAAGTTATTACAGATCCTGGTCTTGGCACGGATGCCAAGCATTTAAGGGAGGGAGAGATGTACCCCCCGGCCTTACCTTAATTGCCCCAATCATTTTCATTTCTCCCATTATTCTCCCACTGCTGCTGGTGTTCTCCCCAAATTCTTTTGGTGCATTGGTTCCCCTGAATTCCCCAGTGCAGCCCATTTTGTTGCTTGGGCCCAGTAAGGGCAAGTGCACTGAGGTGCAAGTGGGGATCAAGCAGGCATAAGTGGCCCCTTTGAAGACCGACCGCTCAGTTTGTGGTTGTACCAGGGAGTCCTTTTGCGTCCTGGCACCCTGGTAGGTTAAATAGGGTCTGGTGACCTTAGCAATGTGGTGCACAAGCCTCCTAAGGGCTTTTAAAATACAGTTTAAAAACGGGCATTTCTTGAGGTCCATTAATATCCATGAGCCCGTATGAATATTCAGGAATAGCTGCTGGCTGTCTAGGAGGACAGTATATCAGTGGCAGCGACAGCAAAAGTACAGGAGGCATTTAATTAAAAGTGGGCTTGTGTAAATGAAAAGTGTTGGGGCTAACAGTGTGTGGGAGAACATAATAATATAGTAAATACCCTGGCTGCACCAGACAGTGAAACATGGGACTACATAACTGGGACAGTATATTTTACAGCAGCCACCATTTCAGGAGTGCATCAACCAATCACAAACTAGGTTTTCATCCAGAGACTCATGGGAGTATGATATGGACTTGTGGGAGAATTTCTGGGTAAAGTTTGGGCACCTAAACTGTAGCCAATATAAAAATTCAAATTGTTGTAGGCAGCCTAAATGACCAGATAGAACCCAAGGATCTCTGCCTTTATTTAAGAGAGACAGTTAGAATTGAGGTCAGTTCTGCACAGAAACCCAACTGAAAGCTACTGCAGAGAGCAGCCTGCAGCTCAAGGCAGGCCAGTGCTGAAACTCCAGCTCAAACTACCAAGCAGGCTCTGCAGAGACTTGGGCCTGCAAGAGACCTAGTTGCTTCTGTATGTGTTACTGGTGTTCAACAAGTGAGGATTAATTGCCAGGAACAGCCTGCCTGCAGTTTAGAGGTTTTGCTCAGTGAATCGACTGAAATTGCATGCCAGCCTGGAACTTAACTGAAAGGTAGAGACTTAAATGTTGTTTCCTTTATGTGTGCTGAATGTTTATTGTGGATCAATGTCTGTTGCTCAGGGACCCCTAGTGCCAGAAAGGAGCCCATGTGTACTTGTGTCAGAACTGTCAGCCAGTTGGAAAGGCCACCAGCAAGTGAACTGAACTTTGCAAAAGTGTTGATCCAGCCCTTGGGCCTTTATCCAAACTGGCCCATGCCATCTGTTTGTGTGCCAGCCTCAGTGTCATTGGCAAGAGACCAGTTTCAGGAAATCCAGCCCCTAGCCAAAAGCAATGCATACTCAGCCACCTTCAAGGAAAGGTCGTGGAGTGGAGGTGAGTCATGTCAGCCCCTCTTCCTCATGTGCATCAGCTTCCAGCCTCAGGTCTTCATTTCACCAGGACATCATCTGCTGTCGACTGGTAGCATGGGTTACAATAAGGGTAGCTCCCTGCAATGAGTTATTTAATTGTCTGTGGTACCATCTGATTCCTTTTTCAAATTCTTGTGTTTTACGAGACTGAGCCAACTGGGCAGGTTTACAAATAATCATCTTATTGTTGTGCATGTTAACTGCCTTTTCTTTTCATCAAGGGTCCCAACATCAGCTGCAATGCTGGCTACCCCGGCACCACTTCTGGCTAGTCAGCATTCCATCCTGGGTACCCAGTGTTGTATGACTGTACTTTTGAACTGAAAAGTGCATGCCAAAACCCTGATTCAAATCTGAGTACAAATCATTTAATTAAATTCACGCCCTTCCTTGTTCATGCCCCTGAATAAATCTGATTTTCTTGTTTCACATTTAACCTGGCTATTATGCATATCATTAGTTGGGTTACAGTACTGAAAGTGTGCTGTTGTCTTGCTAACCTTATTTTTACCGGGGTTCTCAGGGAAATTGCTGAAGGTCCAACCTGTTCGTAAATGGGAAGGGTATGTGCATATTCTTACTGCTATTTACTGACTATGTGCTGGCTACTGCTGTTACAGGTACAGAACCACTAGGAGGGGTGTGTGTGGTTATAGCTTCCCAGATGGCTATACCAGGTGAGGTAGACACCCACAATATTGTTACTCTGGGTGGAGGCACCATAGTATTGGACCTTGGCCCTCAACCTGTTAAGAAATCAAGCAGGGTAGTAACCCTAGAAATAGCAAATCCTAGGGGTTACATTGGTGCATACAATGAACACAGAATAAACAAGGCTGTATGATATGCGTCTGTCTCTGCACCAATAAATTCACTGATTTGTTTTTTCTGGCAAAGTGTTGTGTGTGTTCCTTTTTGTTTTCGAAATTGTCCTTTCACAGCAGCACCTTTAAGGAGACAGGTGTGCTCCCTTCCTGGCTCATTAAGCTTGTTGCATGAGCTGGCTGAGGGAGGCGGGGGCCACTGGATGCCAGGGAATGCTTGCCACTTCAGCTGGATGAGAAAGGGGATGTTAGTGGATACCAGCAAATGTTTATTACATGAACTGAATGAGGAAGGAGGTCACTTGATGTCATGGATTACTTGTTACATGAGCTGGGTGAGGAAGAGGCTGCCACTGGGTCAAGAGATACCTGTCACATGGTCTGGGAGAATGCCAGGAATGCTTACCACATGAGTTGGGTGAGTGGTTCCACAGAATGCCTTGGAAGGCTTGTTACATGAGCTGGGTGGGGAGAGGGTGACATTGGATGCCAGAGAAGACTGCTAGATAAGCTGGGTGAGGGAGGGGTGTCACAGAATGGCAGGGAATACTTGTTACAGGAACCAGGTAAGAGAGAGGTGCCATTGGATGCCAGGGAAGGTTTGTTATTTGCACACATACAAACAGGAGAGAACGAAGTAAGTGCCTCAGCTGTGATTTGAACCCAGGCTGCCTGGAATACCATTCTGGTCAGCTAACCAGCTGCACCACCAAAGCAACACATTACTCTTTCTCTGATGCACAGCTGGCACTACACAAATTATTACTTCAGTTTCAATCATGTGGGTGCAGTGTGCAAGCGTATGGAATACTTACAAACAAAGGAGAGAGAAAAGAAATGGGTACCTCAGCTGGGACGAACCCAGGCCACCCAGAATACCGTTCGGGCCACACTAACCAGATGCACCACCAAGGCATTGGAACATGGGCTGTCCTGGAGCACATATTACTCTTTTCTGATGCCCAACCTGGTGCAATACAAATAATTACTTCATTTTCAATCACATGGGTGCCGTGTGCAAATTTATGGAACACCATCAGAGAAAGAGTAATGTGTGCTACAGGACAGCCCAGGTTCCAGTTTCCTTGGTGGTGCAGCTGGTTAGCGTGACTGGAGCAGTACTATAGATAATGCCTCCTAATGCTGAGTCACACATAGTATTGGGAGGAGCCATTCTAATTTCTCATATAATGCACAATGATGAATAAGCTTATTGGTGGAAGGTACAAAATGGCAAATGTTATTATAAGTGATATCCCACTTTCTTAGTGCAAGCTTGGACACTGAGGATGCATATACTGCAACGTTATACATAAGTTTGGGGAGCAGTATACCCTATGTGGCAGACAGACAAGTATGATAGGTAAGGTTGTGCCTAATTCTGTAGGCCAGGTCCAATCTAGGATTTACTGTTTTGCAGGTCTTCGAAATGTGCAAATGAAAATCAAGAGAGGGATCCAGAGTAACCCCAAGGTAACTGAAGGACTGTATTGTCTCCAGAAAAGTACCATCTATACAGGTGATTTGGGGGGCTTGACAATTTCTTAGTTTAGGGAGAGCCAAAAGGCATAGCTTGTGTCTTTGTCACAGTTAGGAGCAGCTTATTCTGTAATAACCACGTGTGTACTGCCTGTAGGACATGGGATAGCGTATTATTATATTACAGATATTTTTACAACTAGCAGTGAGTGCTAAGTATCCACGTGCAGTATAAGTGTACTGTACTTCAGGCACTCCTGCAACCTGTTGATGTGGTTACAGAATTGAAGCAGCTCCAGTACTGAGCCTTGGGGAATCCCAACTTCAGAGGAAGAGGGCTCTGAAAAGGATGTACCTAATTTCACCTGCTGCTGTCTGTGCTGAAGATAATTAGTAAATCAGTTAAGGGTAGAGGGCACCAGACCAAGGTCTTTAATCTTGGTGTTGAGCATTGCATGGTTCACTAGGTCAAAGGCGTTGGTTAGGTCTATGAACACAGTACCTGTATAGTCCCCTCTATCTATAGCAGTGGTTTTGTGGTTGGTAAGCGTCAGCAAGGCATTGGAGGTACTGTGACCACTCCTAAAACCATGCTGGTGAGGAGATAGTTTATGGTTAATCAAATAGTCAGTAAGCTGGGTAGCAGACAATTTTTCCAGTATTCTGTTAAGCACAGGTAAGATGGAAATGGGCCTGTAGTTGTTTAGAATTTATATTCAGTTTCTAAATAAATAATTTATATCAAACATTTCAGTAAAATAACATCAGATATAAATCAGTCAATCAATCAATACATACTGGGATGTCAGCATCACTAAGGGAGGAATTACTCCCAAATGCTTGTGCAAACAATAAAGGTCTTAAGACCCTTGTGAAGACCTCTGCCAAAGGGCTTCCTGAGGGCCATCGGAGAGAATTCCAAAGGGCTGGGTTGGTACCTTGAAAGCCCAATCCCCTGAGGTTTTTAACCTGGCCCTGGGAACAACAAAGAGTCCCTCTCAGTGGAGCAGAGAGGAAACAAGGACATTTAAGGATGCTGGAGATCAGTTAGGTGGCCCGGCCCAGCCCATGTAGGACCTTATAAGTTATCAAGCCAACTTTAAAGGAGATGCGCCACTCTTAACCAACAGCCAGTGCAGATCATGCAGTGCTGGGAAGACATGAGACATCCTCGAAAGGCCAGAAGCAACCTAACAGCTAGGTTCTGCACCAACTACAAGTGTCATAGTGTACCTACACTGACCCTGTGGTATAAAGCGTTGCTGTAGTCAAGCCTCAAGGTCACAAACACCTGCACCAGTGTAGCCATGTTGCGGGGATAATGAATTTAATTCAACTGATGTTCCTCAGATGGTGAAAGCTATTTCAAATCACTGCCAATACCTAAGCCTCAAATGTCAACTCCTCATCCAAAATGACTCCAGATTTTTAACCTTCTATCAGACAAAAGTCCAGAGGAACCAACCAAAGCCCAGTCTCCATCTCAGTAGCTGCTTCTCCTCCCTTTGACCTGGTTCAACCACCAGTACTTAAGTCTCTTCTGGGTTGAGGTTTAACCAGCTCAATGACATGCAGTTCTGAATCTCAGTCAAGCATCTATTCAGTACATCAGCTGCACCCGCATCCCAAGTACAAAAGACAGATAGAGCTGGGCATCATCTGCACAGCAGAAAACCTAAGTCCATGCTGTCTAATGATCCTATCCAGGGGTGGCATGTACACCATAAACAACACTGGTGAAAGGACCAAGCCCTGGGTACACAACATGGCAGGGCCATTAGGAGTAAGAAGAAATTAACCAACACCACACTCTGTGTTCTGCATCTGAGATAGGACTTAAACTAGCAGATTACTTTGCAGGTTCATTGTACACTCTACCTTACCTGGTCCAATAACAGCTCATGGTCCACAATGTCAAAAGTTGAGAATAGATCAAGGAGAATGAGAATTGATCACTCCTCTATTTCTTGCCCTGAGCAGGTCATTATGCACCCTGACCAGTGCAGTCTCTGTGCTATGCTGGGACCCTAAAACCAGACTGAAGAGGCTCAGATGTCAAAGGCAGTGAGGTGCTCCTCAAGCTGCACCGCAACCACCTTCTCAATAATATCCTTACCCAAAAGGGCGGGTTAGAGACAGGTTGAAATTCATCAGGATGTCCGGGTCCAAAGATGTTTTCAGAAGGGTTTTACCAGTGCATGTTTCAAAGCAGCTGGGAAAACCCTCTGATGAGGAGCACCAGATAATCTCAGCAAATTCTAGGCCCAACTGCCCAACACAGCTCACTCACTAGTAGACATGCTGGGTCTGGATCCAGTTTGCAAAATGTCCACAGCTCAGAGATTACCCCACTCACCTTGTCTATCATCATTAGTCAAAACTCTCCCATAACCAAAGAATACATCTTAGTCCCATTGGCTCAACCCTGCTGGTCTATGATGGCCTACTGGTGAGACCCTGGTCTGAACAGAGGGCAGTCTGTCCAAGAACAATTGAGCAAACTCTTCACATTCACAGATGAAAGAAGTGTAATGGGCTTCAGACAGGCCAGGTGAAGAAGCTTGTCACCAGTCTGAAAGAGCTGAGCCAGTCAATTCCTCCCAGCAACAATCTCCCTAGACAGAAACTTGGCCTTCTTTTGAGTGATTGCCCTCTGGTACTCATCATAGTGAGTAATCAAAGACAGTCTGTCCTCCTGGACCCTGTACCTCCTCAACAATGTACCAACCTCTGCCCTTTGCTTTCATCTCCCTCAGCTCACAATTATACCATGGCAGCCAAGGAATGAAAGCAACAGCTATACACGAGCTGGCACCATCAGATCAAATGCCACCCCGACTGCCATATTATAGGTTATCACTGCTCCCTCTGGTCCCATGGTGCATGTTACCAACTCATCCAAGGTGTCCAGCACCACCAAGAGTCCCTCAGGCCATAGCCCTCACAACAGCGAAACTGGATCTCTTCCACAGGGGTGGACTAAAGAGGGCTCAGGCAACAATGATCTGACCAACTGACCTGATCAATCTTGAGATTCTTAACCTTGAGCCCTGAAGAAAATACTAAGTCCAAGACATGGCCATGTTGATGGGTCAGAGAAGTAATAATTGTGCAAGGTCCAGGGATTCCATACCCTCAGACGAAAAGTGCAAGAGTTTGTCACTGACCCAACCATTGAAATCACCCAAAATTAGCTATCTACCTAACTCCAACACTGTCAGTGATGAAGTCTGCAATTTCCTACAGAAAATCCCCCTTGTCCCCTGGAGACCAATATACAAGAAGGATTCTGCAATCTGCATCCAGACCCCACGCACAGTTATGCATTTAAACAGTGACGTACACCCCACTGCATGCACCACCAGGTTCAGCACAGATCTAAAACAGATGGCCACCCCCTCCAGTCCTTCCTCAAGCAGTGCACCATGGAGAATATGACTGGGATGGCTGACTCCAGTACTGGGCCAGCATCATCACTAAATTAAGGCTCTGTAATACAAGCCAGATTGATAGAGGAATCAGAAATAAAAATCCACCATAATACCAGTCTAATTCCTCATTAACATGGCATTGCATAGCACCTCCTGAAGAGGACTAGTGGTGGGAGCTGGCCCCTCAGTAACCAGGCCACATGGTCTGGTGGAATCCCTAGGTATGGGGACTAGACATGTCTGGCCTCTTTCAAGTCCCCATTTTGCTCCAGGCCATTTCCTGGTCTTCACTATCCTAAGAGCACCCCTCCGTCAGCTCTCCCAAAGTCTCCTACCTACCTCACTTCTACACCTCCTCTCGATCACCTCCTCCCTGCACCATCAGTATGCCACAATTGGTGGTGGTGGGGTCATGGAAAGGAAGATCACGGAGCAAGGATGGGCGTAGCTGAGCCTAGAAGTCTGCTAATTGCGATGTATGGAATACTAACATGACTCTTTGGGAAGGACATTTTTCTTTATCTCTGCACACCTCACCAATGGAACAGATCACTAGGCTGTCTGTCATGGATGCTCACCACACTACAGCAGTGTGGTAACCCCATCACATTTCACAGCCTTGGAATAGGAGCTGTTTCCAGTGACCTTTCTGTAAAAGATAATAGGGTCCTATTGTGTGTCTTTCATGATATAAGAGACTCTTAGCACGAGGTTGAGGCAGAAGAACCACAAAGCTAAGCTGAGCAGTTCTGTCTACCCAAAAATCACCTTAGTTAGCTAAAACAATTTTAATAAGTGTTCAGTACTTTTAATTTAAAAGTTAAATGAAGCTGCCATCACCCTGGCTGTGATGTGGAATGCCCCATTCCTAACGTTCCTGCAAAACAGACAACTGTACATAGGATAAGAGGTACATTGATGCTGTGTACTGGTTGGCTGAAGTCACTTAGAGGGGTAACTTAGAGAGGTCAATGAAAATTGCTCCTGCCTCCATTCCACTGTCCTCTGCTTTGCACAAATCACTAGTGACTTTCACAAGAGCAATAGTCATGCCATGGTTTGACCTAAAGCCAGACTGGTTTGTATTCAAAATTTGATGCATTGCTAAATAATGATTCCTGGAGTTCTGACTTAGTCTTTTCTTTTAAGATGAGGCAAGGTGAATTTTATTTGTCTGGGGCTCAATCCCTGAGGCTCTGTGTGCCTTACAACAGAATAGGGTCAGTACAACACAACATACAGGCAATATAATTAAATACATAAAATGTATCTAAACATGTTAAAACTAAGTTTATCAGTTTATCCCTGTCAATCATCCTCATCAGGAAATGCCAGACAAAAAGATAAGCCATTATCCCCTGTTTAAATTGTTTGACTGTTGGGGCCTCCTGACGATAGCTAGCAAAGTGTTCCACAGGGTTGGCACAGCAACACTGAAGGCATGGTCCAGGATGTTTTCAGCCTGACCCTGGGAATGCCAAGGAGGCCCCAGGTCGAGCAACAGAGGGAATGGGTCGAGGAGACAGGTGTTAGGGAGATCAGCCAGGTAATCAGGGCCCAGCCCGTATAGGGCCTTATAGGTGCGCAAGCCCACCTTGAAGAGGATCTCCACCTGACAGGCAGCCAGTGCAGAGCCCACAATACTGGGGTCACATGTCTGGACCTTGGCAGTCCCATCAGTAACCTCTCTGCAGCATACTGCACTAGCTGCCGCCGGCAGAGGGTCCCTCCAGTGACCCTGAAGTAAAGAGCATTGCAGTAATCCAGCCTCAAGTCACAAAGGCATGCACCAGTGATGGCAGGTCTTCAGGTGGAACTAGGACTTAATCCTGATGAGGTTTCTCAAGTGATAAAAACACTTTTGACTACAGATGCCACCAGAGCTTCAAGTGTCAATCTGCTTTCCAGAACAACCCAAGATCCCGCACCCTAGGGAGACCATCAATGGTGTGGATCCCAGAAATAATCCAGTACCCACATCAGGGGCACTCCCATCATGATCACAACCTGGATCAATCACCAGTACCTCCGTCTTGTCCGGGTTCAGTCGCAGCCAGCTGGAGGATAGACAGTTGTTGGTCTCGGCTATGCAGTTGTTAATCACTTCCACAGCATTGTGTGTTCCCAGGGCAAAGACAAATACAGTTGGGTGTCATCTGCATAGCAATGAAACCCCACACTGTATTATCTAATGAGCTCTCCCAGGGACAGCATGTGTACCATGAATAACACTGGTGACAAGATTGAGCCTGAGGTACTCCACAAGACAGAGGCCTCATGGAGCAGGAGAAATTCCCATCACCACCCGCTGCTCTCTGCCAGTGAGATACGACTCAAACCAGTTGATGACAGAACCAGTGAGTCCACAATACTCTCGAAGGTGATCAAGAAGCACAATGTGATCCACCGCATCAAAAGCTGATGAGAGATTGAGGAGAACAGTAATTGACTTGTCTCCTCTATCTCTAGCCATGAGGAGGTCATTATGTACCCTGACTAATGTCGTTTCCATGCCCTGAAACCCAAAATGGAATGGCTTATAGATATCAAAGGACATGAGGTGTTCTCGAGCTGTTGCGCCACTAGTTTCTCAACAACCTTGCCCAGAGATGGCAGGTTGGAGATAGGAGCGGTAATTAGCCAGGGACGACTGGGTCGAGAGATAGCTTTTTCAGGAGGGTCTCACCAGATCCTCTTTCAAGGCATCTGGAAAGATTCCTCCAACACCAAACACTGGGCAATCCTAGCTAACACTGGGACAATGGTCCTGACACATCTCGTCAAGAAACGAGTAGGCATATCTCTCAACCTTTTGTCCTCAAATGTGGAACATTGCCTCTCAAATGTGGAACAAACAGGCAAAATGTGGAACACTTAATCAAATATTTACCTAAGAAGCTCAGAGCACTGTTAATATGTTTGCATTTATGTTCAGAAAGTCTGTTATAAATTGAATAGTATATTTTTGCATAATTTGTTACAGATTTTTGCTTTAAAATGTTAACATTGAATGTGGGACAAGTCCTTACAATGTGGAACAAGGAGCTTTTGTGAAGTAAAATGAGTAACATTCCTCCTAATGTGGTACAGTTGAGAAGTATGCGAGTAGGGGTCAGGCCCAGTTCACAATAATGGTGCTTTAGCTTCAAAATCACCTCACGATCTCAGCCACCTCCACTGGCTTAAACTCATCCCAGACAGACGGGGTGCCTCTGCTCCTTCAGGCTGATCACTGTGAGACAAAACTTGTATCATTGATCAGATCTCCACCCAGATGGAGGACACCCTATCAAGAAAAACAGCAATCTCCTCACATAACGTGGTTAAAAAGCTTTTTCAGATGCAGACAGACTGGATGTAACAATCTGTCCACAGTCTGAAAAGCTGGGATAGTCTGTTTTTCCTACAGCAATATCCCTGGACAAGAACTCTGCCTTCTTACGGTTGTTTGCCCCTTGGTACTCATGGTAATAAGCACGCAAGGTCAGTTTGTCCCCTCCGAGTTGGTCTTCTGCCAGCAATGCTCCAACTTCTGACCCTTGGTCTTCATCACATGAGATTGCCATCAAACCAGGGGATCTCAAGTGAGAAGATCTGGTCATATACAGACTTGTGTGATGGCGCCAAGTGCTTCAGAAACCACCCTATTATAGGCAGCCACCGCTCACCCATGCCAACCACACATGCAGCGTCTCACACTAGATAGGTCAGCCACTGCCAGGAGTCCCTCTGGGACAATCCTTAAAGGGTGGTAGCTGACCATCTCAGCAGGAGGGACTTTCAGGGGGCCCTGAACAAGAACTTCACTGTGCAATGATCAGACCAATGACCTGATCAGTCTTGATGTTAACAACCTCAAGCCCCAATGAGAAGACCAGGTCGAGCACATGGCCATGGTGGTTGGTCGCAGAAGTAATCACTTGTGTCAGACCCAGTGATGGCATCAGCTGGAGTGCCTCACCTTATTCAATGAGCACTAATAAAGGCTACATTCACAACTGGGTAAACACCTGAGTGGTAACTGAGTCAGTTATTCTTTAAGAAAATAGCTCAGTGTTCACTAAGTATAGCATTCATGATCTGGGGTGTGCTTTATGGCTGTGTGTGGTTTGATGAAAAGAAAAGCCTTAAACAAAACATTTACTCCTGTTGCATAGACCTGGGCATACACCTAGAAAAAAAGATTGGATTAGATGAGTTATTTATTTGAGGCCAGAATGAACTGCCAGCAGAGGTTGTCAACCACAAGTCAGTTGGTGGATTCAATAGGGGCGGGATGTAGTCTAGTGTAGGGTTAGAGTAAGGGGAGGGAGAAGAACCACTGTAAAGAATCATTCGGGGCTCACATCGGGCAGACTTGATAGACCATATGACCTTTTTCTGCTGGCAGTTTTGTATGTTTGTAACATCAGGCTGTTAACAGTACAGTATTGCTACAGAACAGCAAGTCAGCACTTACCAAATCAATGGGCTCTGAAACATCATGGTCACATGGGACAGGAAGAACTGTGGGAAAAGAATGGCAATAAAAGATACTGACTTGAGATCACCAGGGCCATAAAACAAGTAGGCTAATTTAGAAAAATCCTAACAGCAAATATAGATACCAGTACACATTGACGCACAGCAAAGCAGGCTACTGGCCTATCCAGACTTCCTACCCTACTTAACTATTCTGAGTTGCTGTAGTGGCAATCCTCCCTTTGTTATTGCCCCTCTTTTCTGACTAAACCCACTTGCCTGTCCCATTCCTGCTTGAAGCAACTGATTGATTTAGCCACTTCACCAGGCAACTTATTCCACTACCCTTTCTCAGAAGAAGCTTACGGACATCTTTTGACTTCCCTCTGATAGCTCGTGAATTCCATCTTGTCCCTGTGAACTCAAGGAGACGAGTCCCTTGGTGTCCATTCTGTTTGTCCCATGCAGGTACTTGTATATTTTCAATAATATTATTCCTTCCTTCCTTTTCAAGATTGTACATGTTTAAGCCCTACATCCTCTTCTGGTGTATCATTTCTCCAAGGCTATGCACCATCTTAGTTGCCCTGGCTGTACTACTTCCATCGTGTTGTAGTCTTTCCTCGTGTGTGGCTCCAGTACCTTATGCAATATTCCAGGTGCTTGCCCTTCATTGACCCATATACAGTGGGAGGATCACCCCTCATCTTCTACTGCTTAGCCCTCTATGCCTCCCAGCATTCTGTTTGTTTTGCTTACTACCCTTTTGCAGTGTGCAGACATTTTAGGGTCTCAGATATTATCACCCTTCCATAGTATTATCTAGCACCACCACCACCACCACCCATTATGTATTGCACCCTTGTATTCCTTTTCCCAATGTACATTACTTGACATTTGTTTATGTTGAAGTTCAGCTGCTAAATTTTGACCAGCTCTCCAACCTGCCCAGATCTTCCCTTAGTACCCTCTCCTTCCTCCAAGTCTATCTAAAGGTCAGATTTCAGGTCATCTGTGAAGAGGCAGGTCTTACCCTTGATACCTTCACCTATGTCACAGATAAATATATTGAAGAGGGTCAGTCCTAGTTCCAACCCCTTAGGTATCCCACTTGTCACCTTCTTCACCTCTGAAAACTCCCCACTGACTACCATCCTCTGTGATCTACCTCTTATCCGCTCTCTACACAATATGTTATTTTTTACTCTACCCAAGGTCCCCAGACTGTTTGACCAACCTCCTGTGGGGGACTAAGTCAATGACCTTGCTTAAGTCAGGTATACTATATCCTACCTGTCCCTAGTCTGCTACAGTGGTTATCCAGTTGAAGAACTCAACCAGATTTGTTTGGCAAGACCTTCACCTTCTGAACCCATGCTGTTTGGGGTCCTGCAGCTGGTTCTTCTAGGACGTCTGTGAGATCCTTCCTTAGTAGAGACTTCATAATTTTTCCACTATAGACATCATGCTGATTAGACTATAGTTCCCTGGATCACCCTCTTCCCACTTTAGTGAAGTAGATCCTCATCTGCTGTCTTCCAGTCCCTAGGGACCACTCCTTTGGGTAGTGAGCAATTGAAAACATCTGCTAGTGGCCTTGCTACAACTCCTGCTACCTCCATAGCATCCTCAGATGTAAGTCATCAGGTCCCCATACATTTTTCCATTTTAACCCTGCTAGCTTTCCAACACCCTTTTCTCTGTTATCTAGACTGTTCTCAAGAGTCTTTGCTCCTCCTTCCTTCCAACTCCACATTCTGGCAGTGACCTATCCTTCTCCTTAGTAAATACCAAACAAAATAATTGGTCAGTGTCTCTGTCTTCCTCTTGTCCTCCTACTCACCCTCATTGCTCTTAAGCCTCACTATATCCCTTTGACTTTCGCTTCTCCCAGATGTATAGGAAGAAAGCCATATCTCCTTTGTTTACTGTTGCCCTTCTCTCCCTTCTCTCGATACAAGGTGCCTTTCACACTGTGCAATCTTTATATTTAAATTCTTATGTTTCCCTTCCTTTCAACCTCAGCTTCCTTCTGTCCTCTCCCTCCTTCCTCCTTCCCTCCCTCCATCCTCCTACCCTCCTTCAGCAATGTTTCCCATTCCCTTTCTATTCCATCCAGGAAATCCACTGCTGGTCAAGCAGCCATCTCAGATAGTTTTCTAAACTACATGGAAACATAGAATTTGATGGCACAAGTACCGCTTGGCCAACCTAGTCTGCCCATTCCCTACCTAATGGATAAGCTGCAGATCCTAGTTAACCAACAGCCTACTTCCTCCTACCCCTACTAGAATTGCCTTATGTCTGTCCCATGAATTCTTGAATTCCCCACTGTTTTGACTATATGACCTCCTCAGAAAGGCTGTTCCATGCATCTATAACCTCTCTGTGAAGAAATACTTCCTCACATTACCTCTGAGTCACGCCCCTATCTTCAAATTGTGCCCCCTTGTTCTTGCATATCTCTTTTCTGAAAGATGTTACCCTCTTGGACTTTGCTGATTCCCTTGAAGTATTTTGGAAGTTTCTATCATGTCCTCCCTCTCCCTCCTTTCCTCGAGGCAATACATCTTAAGCTCTTTTAGTCTTTCTTCATATGTCTTCTGGTGCAGACCCTGCACCATTTTGGTTGCCTCCTTGACAGCCTCCACCCTGTCTATGTCTTTATGGAGATGGGGTCTCCAGAACTGTACACAGTACTCCAGATGTGGTCTCACCAACTGTCTGTACAGAGGGCCAACAACTTTTGTTTTCTACTGGTGATGCCTCTCCTGTGCATCCCAGTATCCCCAGCCTCCTCACTGCCTTCTCACATTGCTGGCCCACCTTTAGGTCATCTGATATGACTACCACCAGGTCCCTTTCCATTTTTGTTGTTGTCAGTATCTCACCACCCCATTGTGTACTCTTCCCTTGGGCTTTTTTTCCCAGGTGCATTACTTTGCACTTCTTTCATGCTGAATCTAAACTGCCATACATTTGACCATTCCTCCAACCTTGCCAATTCCTTTTCATCCTTTCCACCCCACCTTGTGTGTGAACCCTGTTGCAGATCTTTGTATCATCTGCAAAGAAACTTATTTTCCCTTCCAGTCCCTCTGCAATGTCACTTATAAAGACATTAAAAGGACCAGCCCAGTACTGAATCCTGCAGGACCCCACTTGTAAACCCCTCTTCCTTCACTGTGGACTCCATTTACTATTACTAGCTGTGTCCTGTTTTCCAGCCAGTGTTTTGCCCAGGCTACCACCCTGGGACCACTCCCCGGTTGGCTAATTTGTTTATTAATCTTTTGTGCGGGACTGTGTCAAATGTCTTGCTAAAATCTAGGTAAGCCATGGCCACAGCCCTTCCCTGGTCTACTACTTTGGTCACCCAGTCAAAGAAATCAATTAGCTTTTTCTGACATGACCTTCCAGCTGTGAATCCATGCTGCCTTGGGTCCTGTGCCCACTGGCTTCTAGGTACTCAACAATTCTTTCCTTCAAGTGATTCCATCATTTTCCCTACCACTTAGGTCAAACTGATAGGTCTGTAGTTTCCTGCCTCTCACTTGTTCCCACTTTTGTGAAGGGGCATCACATCCACCCTCCTCCAGTCCTCAGGTACCACGCCATCCTCCCATGATTTATTAAAAGGGTAGTCAGTGGTATTACTAGTTCTTCCTTTGTAACTTTCAGGGGGCGCTATCCTAGGTACTACCCTTGCCTGCCCCAGCTGTGACAGTGGAGGAGCCCAGATCCATTGACGGTGCCCACCCAGAGATCAGAGTCAGAACAGCCAAGGTTGACTCGGTCACAGCCCTCTGGGTTGCTGCAACCCCTTTCTTCCCACTAGTGGCTCACACAGTTTAATTACAATGTCCTTACCCTGAACACTTGCCCCCGGCTGGGACCACTCAGCTCACTCCGGGGAACCCCTGAAAGTAAGGTACAGTTATCAAATATTCACTGTGAAGTATGTCACCAGTAAAACACAAACCAGCCAGCGTACTTTGCAAAACAAGCAATCTGATTTATTCAAGGGGAGATAACAAGGACTGGGGAAATCAGGGTGATTGGCTTACCATTATAATATATGTTTGGCTACCTAGGGCTCTGTGCACAGGCCTAACCTATTAATTACTGTCTATGGGTACCCAAGCCCTAATGGCTAGTTCCTCTATGCAGTTGGTTGGGGCCCTGACACAAACGAGCATTTAATTCTGAGCAGATCAGATGGAGCCAGAGAGCTCAATTAGTACAGTCAGCAATACAACAAGATTATTTTGCCTTTGTTTGCAACCTTTAACAGGGAGCTACCCTGATTCAGTACTCACAACACCAGCAGAGAACCACTTTTCACCACTCACAGGGCTGAGCCTGAGCTTCAAAGGCCTCCTCACACATTTATATGGAAAACAACAGAGGGTACCATGCCAGGCAGCTTCTCTGGGACCCAATTGAACTTACAGCTATCTGGGATTCTCACTGCAGCTTCACTGCTGACAGACCGAGCGATTTGTAGATTCTCCAGTCCTCTACAGGGTTGAGCCTGGTAGATAGCTATGCTTGTACACAGCCTCCTCTGACCGCTGCCTTGCAGATTTAGTCCGTGGATCACCGGCGATGTAAACGGCTGCCTCAGGCCTTTCACGCGCTTCCTGCGCTGAACACTCAATGGCGCAGGAGCTCAGAGCTCCTTCCTTATTCACAGCCACAACGCATCTGCCCTTTGGCAGTTGGGGCAAGTCTCTTCTATTCTGGAGCACCCGATCCCATTGAGGGCTGCAGATGCCAGTCACTTATTATTGCTCTCATTAGTGCAAAACGGCGCCATGGCCCAGAATGCCACTTCCCAGAATTACAAGCTGTGTCCCCATTGGTCAGCCGCTCCATCTAGAGTCCTGGTTTCTGGTTGGCTGCTTTTTACTCCAGTTTAGATACCCCCTTGCTTATTGGACCCCTCAAACTGTCCTGGTCCAAGATGGAGGGCACAGCACACAGAGTCCCATCTGCAACAAAGGCAGGTTAAACAAAACTGCATTTTCCTATCACTTTAAAGGATTTCAGGCAAATAGTTACACCTTTCGAGGGGCTCCCTCAGTGCTCTTAGCGACTGCAGAAATGGGCGATCAGACAGCAGTCCGGGGCGGGATTGAGCAGGGGAACCTAGGTCCCTATTTGCACCGTTAAAACCTGCGGGCAGGCAGCTCTTAAACAAGGCAGTACTGAGGCTTTAAAGCACTCACAATGCCCACATTTAGCGACCTTCACTGGCGAACATCAGTCAGGCATGGAGCATTTAGGCATGCTCTGGGAAAGCTTTCAGGAACCCCCATTTGTAGGGGTTACACCTTAGTTCTTTTAGAATTCTGGGGTGAATCCCATCAGGCCCCATTGCTTTACCCACCTTCAGTTTTGAGAGTTCTTTCAGAACCCTTTCTTCTGTGAAAGGACTAATATCAACCCCCTTCAGAGTACTTCTATTGACTGGATTAGGTCTCTTCCCTGCTTTTCCACTGTGAATACTGAACAGAAGTATTCATTCAGTATCCCTGCTTTTTACTGTCACATCTGCCCAACCACCTTCCTCTTTATTCAGCCTCAGTATCCCTGTCTTAGTCTTTCTTTGCTCCCTAATGTACCTATAAAGGTTTTATCCCCTTCTTAACCGAGCTGGCTATCTTTTCTCGGTTTTGGGCCTTTGGGTCCTCTCTTACTCTATCTGTATGCTCTGCCTCTTCTCCCTTAAGTCTCTTCTTTGTCACTTTTTACTTCCAACTGCAACTGTCCATGACCCCTTTTCTTAAATTGATTTCCTCCCAGACATATTTTTTGTCATAAAAGCTTTCTACTGAAATGTTCATGTATGCCATATATCTTAACAGCAGGTACAATATTAATTGTTCCAGTTCCTGCACATACAATTGTCAGTACAATGGAAACAACAACTTGTTATACAGTGATGGGAAGGCACATTTGACCCAGAATGAAAGTACAGCTTGTAACTATTTGAGAAATAAAAAGCGTGATGAGAACAGCATGTCTGTGACTCTGTTAATCAATAATTCCCATACCTACACAAGTTGGATGTGCTTCTTGCTGATTATGAGGGCCAAAGTTCCTCATGAGAAGTTACCAATCTTACATTCAGAGAGAATATCTGAAAGAAGGATGTGAAATTACTGGAAGAGGTACAATGCAGGGCAACAAGGATGATCCAGGGATTGGAGGACAGACAATACGAGGAGAGGCTGAGAGTTGAACATGTACTCCTCGGAGGAGAGAAGGGACTAGGGAGATATGATTGAGACCTTTAAGTACATAAAAGGGATAAACAAGGCAGACACTGAAGGGATACTCAGTCCGAGGAGGGGAGGGACATGGAGGGCACGACCATAGATTGGAGGGCAAGATTTAGGACAGAAATGAGGAGACACTTTTTCACGGAGAGGTAGTGGCAGAATGGAATGTTCTACCAGAGGAGGTGGTAGCCTGTAAAACAGTGGGCAGTTTCAAAGGGGATGGGACAAGGTGGGGGGTAATTGGGAAGGAGAGTGGGGGCGGGACAGCTGCAAGGTAAGGGTGCTAGCTGCACACTCGAGCAGACTTAATAGACCAGGTGACCTATCTCTGCTGGCAAATTCATATGTTCGCAATTCTATAAGTGGTTACATTCAGAGATAACTCTATAAAAGATGGGACATTTCTTGTGGGAGGGAAGAGTCTCTTATAGCTGATCATTGTCACTGGAGGTGCAGTAAACCTGAATATATCCTCATCTTCTGTCTTCCAGTCCCTAGGGACCACTCCTTTGGGTAGTGAACAATTGAAAACAACTGCTAGTGGCCTTGCTACAACTCCTGCTACCTCCCATAGCATCCTCAGGCATAAGTCATCAGGTCCCATACATTTCTCCATTTTTAACCCTGCTAGCTTTTCTAACACCGTTTTCTCTGTTATTTGGACTGTTCTCAAAGGTCTTTGCTCCTCCTTCCCAACTCCACATTCTGGCAGTGACCTATCCTTCTCCTTAGTAAATACCAAACAAAAATTGGTCAGTGACTCTGTCTTCCCCTTGTCTCCCTGCTCCCACCCTCATTGCTCTTAAGCCTCACTATATTCCTTTGACTTTGCGCTTCTCCCAGATGTACAGGAAGAAAGCCATATCTCCTTTATTTACTGTTGCCCTTCTCTCCTTCTCTCGATACCAGGTGCCTTTCCCACTGTGCAACCTTTATATTTAAATTATCATTTGTTTCCTTCCTGTCTCACCTTAACTTCCTCCTGTCCTCTCTCCCTAGGAGGCAGGCAGGTAGGAGGCAGTATAGCGCAGTGGTCTAAGGCTCTGAGCTGCAGATCTGGTGACATCCAGGAGACCAGACCTGGGTTTGAATCCCACAGCTTCACTTGCATGCTGTGTGACCCTGAGTAAGTCACTTAACTTCCTGGTGCTCCCAGGTCACACCTGGAAACAAGCTGTGGCTTAATGTGCCTTTCTGGTTAAACAATTTCCCCTTTCCTTTCCCTTCTTCCTCCTACCCTCCTTCAGCAATGTTTCCCATTCCTTTCTATTCCATCCAGGATATCTACTGCTGGTCAAGCAGCCATCTCAGATAGTTTTCTAAACTACATAGAAACATAGAATTTGATGGCAGATAAGGAGCTGCTTGGCCCACCTAGTCTGCCTCATCTGCCCATTTCCCACCTAACTGATAAGCTGCAGATCCTAATTAACCAACAGCCTACTTCCTCCTCCCCCACTAGAATTGCCTTATGTCTGTCCCATGCATTCTTGAATTCCCCACTGTTTTTGAGCCCACAACCTCCTCAGGAAGGCCGCTCCATGCATCTACAACCCTCTCTGTGAAGACATACTTCTCACATTACCTCTGAGCCATCCCCCATCTTCAAATTGTGTCACCTTGTTCTTGCACATCTCTTTTCTGAAAGATGCTACCCTCTTGGACTTGTTGATTCCTTGAAGTATTTGAATGTTTCTATCATGTCCCCCTCTCCCTCCTTTCCTGGAGGCTATACATCTTAAGCTCATTTAGTCTTTCTGCATATGTCTTCTGGTGCAGACCCTGCGCCATTTTGGTTGCCCTCCTCTGGACAACCTCCACTCTGTCTATGTCTTTGCGGGAGATGGGGTCTCCAGAACTGTACACAGTACTCCAGATGTGGTCTTACCAACTGTCTGTACAGAGGGCCAACAACTTCTATTTCTACTGGTGATGCCTCTCCTATGCATTCCAGTATCCTCCCAGCCCTCCTTACTGCCTTCTCACATTGCTGGCCCACTTTAGGTCATCTGATATGAATACTACCAGGTCTCTTTCCATTTTTGTTGTTGTCAGTATCTCACCCCCATTGTGTACTCTTCCCTTGGCTTTTGTTTCCCAGGTGCATTACTTTTGCACTTCTTTGCGTTGAATCTAAGCTGCCATACATTTGACCATTCCTCCAACCTTGCCAAGTCCCTTTTCATCCTTTCCACCCCACCTTGCGTATGCACCCTGTTGCAGATCTTTGTGTCATCTGCAAAGAGGCATATTTTCCCTTTCAGGCCCTCTGCAATGTCACTTATAAAGACATTAAAGGACTGGCTCCAGTACTAAACCCTGCGGTATCCCACTAGTAACCCCCTTCTTCACTGTGGACTCCATTTACTATTACCCGCTGTGTCCTGTTGTCCAGCCAGTGTTTTATCCAGGCTACAACCCTGGGACCCACTCCCCAGCTGGCTAATTTGTTTATTAATCTTTGTGCGGGACTGTGTCAAATGCCTTGCTAAAGTCTAGGTAAGCCATGTACACAGCCGCTCCCTGGTCTACTACTTTGGTCACACAGTCAAAGAAATCAGGTAGATTTGTCTGACATGACCTTCCTGCTGTGAATCCATGCTGCCTTGGGTCCTGTGCCCCACTGGCTTCTAGGTACTCAACAATTCTTTCCTTCAGAAGTGATTCCATCATTTTCCCTACCACTGAGGTCAAACTGATAGGTCTGTAGTTTTCTGCTTCTGTCTTGCTCCCACTTTTGTGAGAGGAATCACATCTGCCCTCCTCCAGTCCTCAGGTACCACGCCATCCTCCACGATTTATTAAAAGGGTAGTCAGTGGTATTACTAGTTCTTCCCTTAGTTCTTTTAGAATTCTGGGGTGAATCCCATCAGGCCCCATTGCTTTATTCACCTTTAGTTTTGAGAGTTCTTTCAGAACCCTTTCTTCTGTGAAAGGACTAATGTCAACCCCTATCCAGGGTGCTTCTATTGACTGGATTAGGTATCTCCCCTGCTTTTCCATTGTGAATACTGAGCAGAAGTATTAGTTCAGTATCCCTGATTTTTCACTGTCACTCTCTGCCCAACCACCTTCCTCTTTATTCAGCCTCAGTATCCCTGCCTTAGACTTTCTTTGCTCCCTAATGTACCTATGAAGGTTTTAACCCCTTCTTAACCGAGTTCTATCTTTTCCTCGGTTTGGGCCTTTGGGTCCTCTCTTACTCTGTCTGTCTGCTCTGCCTCTTCTCCCTTAAGTCTCTTCTTTGTTGCTTTTTACTTCCAACTGCAACTGTCCATGACCCCTTTTCTTAAATTGATTTCCCTCCCCAGACATATTTTTGTCATAAAGTTTCCTACTGAAATTTTCATGTATACCATATACTGTATTTAACAGCAGGTACAATATTAATAGTTCAGTTCCTGCACATACAATTGTCAGTACAATGGAAACAACAACTTGTTATACATTGATGAAAAAAGGCACATTTGGTCCAGAATGAAAGTACAGCTTGTAACTATTTGAGAAATAAAAACATTTGATGTAAACAGTATGCTTGTGACTCTGTTAATCAATAATTCCCATACCTACACAAGTTGGATATGCTTCTTGCTGATTATAAGGGCAAAGTCCCTCATGAGAAGTTACCAATCTTACATTCAGAGAATATCTGAAGAAGGATGTGAAATTACTGGAAGGGGTACAATGCAGGGCAACAAGGATGATCCAGGGATCGGAGGACAGACCATACAAGGAGAGGCTGAGAGTGGAATATGTACTCCTCGGAGAGAGAAGAGACCAGGGGATATGATTGAGACCTTTAAGTACATAAAAGGGATAATCAAGGCAGGCACTGAAGGGATACTCAGTCTGAGGAGGGAGGGAGGAACATGAGAGGGCACAGCCATAGATTGGAGGGAAGATTTAGGACAGAAATGAGGAGACACTTTTTCATGGAGAGGGTAGTGGCAGAATGGAATGCTCTACCAGAGGAGATGGTAGCCTGTAAAACAGTGGGTAGTTTCAAAAGGGATGGTACAAGATGGGGTGGTAATTGGGAAGGGAGGCAGGACAGCTGCAAGGTAAGGTGCTAGCTGCACACTCGAGCAGACTTGATAGACCAGGTGGCCTATTTCTGCTGGTAAATTCATATGTTCACAATTCTATAAGTGGTTACATTCAGAGATAACTCTATAAAAGGTGGGAAATTTCTTGTGGGAGGAAGAGTCTCTTATAACAGATCATTGTCGCTGGAAGGTGCAGTAAACCTGAATAATCTTGACTAGTGACAGCTATCCCATTTACCTCTCAAGGTTCCTACCTGGTTATCATATCTATGTACAGGGCGCATAACACTAGTTACTGGTGCTAAAGTGTAGAAGACAAGTGCAAATGTGAAGTGGACTGGTGGTGGGACTAAGAAGCCCATACGGTGAGGAGCAGAGAGTTGGGAAGAGGTATGAGAGGTCTGGGGGATGAGTAGGTCTGGGGACTGGTGGAGAGTGATAAGAGGAGGAAGCAGGAAAGAGGAGAGGGATACTAAGATAGGAGGAAGGGGTAGAGAGAAGAAAGAAAGGGAAGAGATGAAGGAGAGGAGGGAGGAAGGAGGAGGGGGCAGAAGGGCCCAACATGGACTTTATGCAGAGAAATGTAGCTGTGGTAATCTAAAGGGGTTACTGTTATAGTCACTGATAACTTGAAGGGAAAGTGAGGGCCACTTGAGTAGTTGAGATTCCTGGACCCTTACTTCACCTGGCAGGTGGCAATCTACTTCTCTGTGTCCCTCTGTCTGGGCCTCACACTTGAGGTAGGTCAATAGGATGCCAGCTAACACAGGCACCATTTTTTTATATTTTGCAGTAAGTGCCAAGAGGTTGCTCTTTTCCTTCAAAGAAGGAGGGTCAGGAATGCTCCAGTGGCAAAGAATGTCTTGGTGAGCCACTGCCAGTGCACAGGTGAGCAAAAAGCTTGATGGTAGGTAATGATGCCACAGCATGTGTGGACTCCCAAGAGGGCAGGTGAGGGATCTCAAGGGATTGGGACTAGTATCATCAATTTACAGCTAGTCAAACTCCTGTCCAATATACGTCAGGGCAGGGCATACTCACTGGATGTGAGTGAGGATGCCTTGGGTGAGGAGCAATACCAACAATTATTATTATCTATCAAGCCTGTTTTGTAGAGCCAGAGACATGTACAGTAGGCTCTTTGTAAATTTTGCATTGCAGGGTCTTGGCCTGCAGTTCCCTTGATGCCTTGTATGCCAAGGGCCACATTTGGTCCCATTCTGCTGTGGTCAACCCAGTCACCCCTTTTTCCCTACCTATCAGATATCATGAGGCTGTACATGATGTACAGCTCTTTCTCCCTATCCCCCTTCCTTCCTTTCCACTATGAATCTCTTATGCCTCTCTTATGTATTCTTGGACCCAGCCACTGTCTTTGCCACCACCACCTCTGCTGGAAGGTTGTTCCAGGAATCCACCACTCTTTCTTTGAAGAAGTACTTCCTCACATCTCTTCTGAAGCTAGCCCCTCAGTTTCATAGCATGTCCCTTTGTTCTTGAGTACCTTTCATTCTTAAAAAAACTTCCCTCCTGTACCTTATTTACCCCTGTAAGGTATTTAAAGGTCTCTATCATACCGTCCTCTCCTCCTCTCTTTCAAAGTGTACATATTAACATAATTATTCTCTCCTGTAGGGCTTTTGATACAGACCCTGTACCATTTTAGTTGCCCTCCTCTGGACAGCCTCCACTCTGTTTATGTCATTCTGGAGATAAAGATATAGTCTCCAGAACTAGACGAGTACTCTAGGTGGGATCTTATCAGAGATCTGTACAAAGGTAACACCACCTCCATCTTTCTGCTGATGATAACCCTCCTATGCACTCCAGCATCCCACTAGCTCTCTCAGCTGCCTTTTCACACTTCCTGGCCATCTTTAGATCATCCAATATAATATCTAATCCCAGTTCCTGTTCCCATTTGGGCTTGGGTAAGGAGATCAGAACTGGGGGTGCTCCTCTCTACCAGGGACTTAAAATTGGCTGAGATGTGTTGTAGTGAGGATAGTCTTGCTATCCAGGATTCAAGGGTTCCCTGAGGTGAGGGGTAGAGTATGGGAGCATGACACTCTGACTTGAGGGAGGTTGCGTGAGTTGAAGATATCTCTAGAAATTGAGCAGGGGAACCTATACCTGAAAGAAAACTCTTCAAAGGAGTAGAAGACCCTGTGGAGAGATGGTAGAGATCTTGTAGTGAATAGATGACCCATGTTTCCCAGGAGGCCCAATGTACAGGTTTATGGTCAATAGTGAGCTGAGAATTACACTATGTTGGTTTGTGGTATGCTGAATTGTGCCCCCTACTTGAGAGTTTTAGCATATTTCATCTAGATTCTCTTGGTGTGTTTGATGCACGGTGATGCCTTGGAGGAGCTCCCATTTTGGGAACAGTACGGCAGAGGATGTCACACTTGTCCCTCTGCTTGTTCCAGGGAATCCCACCTGGGTGGGTAGGGTGAGAGGTCAAGTTTATAGCAAGCCAGTGCTTGGTGCATAAGAACCCACTCATACAAGAGGCTCAAGCTAGGAAGTCAATGCTCCCTTGGTTCCAATGGACCTACAGGTATTGAAGTTTAATTTTGAGTCTTTCTTTCCCAGATAAATGATACCATCTTGGAGTTCAGGGATATGAAGAAGGAGCTGGAATTCACAGAGGAGATTAGCCACAATTTAGTGGAGTCTGGACAGGGCTATGAGCTTAAGAGCATTGCTCTTACCCCAGATTGATAGTATTACCTCCCCATCTGGCACCATCTTTGTTTAGTTCCTCCAGCATTACATGAGTGTTGGCTGCAATTGTGGCAGTGACAGTGGATTGAAGGTGGATCCCTAAACATGTTACTCCTGCAGGGACCATTGAAAGGGTGATTTTGAAACAATGCATGAGCATGCACCAAATTAAGGGCATGATTTGGGATTTTGACCAGTGGAGTTTATATCCAGACAGGGCTGAGTATTCCATGAGTATCTTTGATTAGGCATCCAGAGATGTGATATATCTACCACAAACAGAATAATGTCAACTGCAAACAATGACAGTTTGTGGGGAGAGTCACCTATTGGAATACCAGAAAACTTGGGGACACCTGGATTTTGTGGGCAAGGGACTCCACCACCAGCAAAAATAGGAAGGGTACACCTGCCTAGTTCCATGCAGGAAATTAAAGGGTGGAGAAATTATGGATATGGTTAGTACTGAAGCTGCAGAGTTATGGTACAAAAGATTTACCAGGGAGATGGATGGGCAGGAAAACCAAACCTG
Organism: Neoceratodus forsteri; assembly: GCA_016271365.2. Taxonomy (NCBI): domain Eukaryota; kingdom Metazoa; phylum Chordata; order Ceratodontiformes; family Ceratodontidae; genus Neoceratodus; species Neoceratodus forsteri. Next base: position 1,385,260,872 of record CM057459.1, read on the forward strand.
ACCACTGCATCGAAAAGTACACCCACTCCACCCTATCAAGCTCTTTCTCAGTGTCTAAAGAGAGTGTGGTCCTGGGTGTCATGCTGTCCTTAACTGTCCAGAAGTCTTTAATTCTTCAGTACTGCCCATGCCTAGTGGTCTGCATATGAAGCCAACTTGATCTGAGTGTAGCAGGTCTCACATCAACCATTCTGTTTGTTTCACCAGAATTTTCACAAACACTTTTATATCAACATTTATTAGGAGATCGGTCAGAATTAAGCAATAAGGCATGACAGGGGTGCATTATTGTGGGATAACACACTGGAATGCCTTATTGTGATTATAAATAGCTTTCTTAATTTTTATTAATTTTAGGACCAAGTAATGAGGTACAGAAAGTTCAGCATTTCTGACCTGTACTGTTGTGCTGGGATATCAGCATGGTCATTGACTGGATGCCACCAATCACAGTACAGTATTTCTCTTACCCATTTTATAACAGAGAACATAGAACACTGTCTTTCCCTGTTCTGTGAATCAATGTTATCAGGGCCTATCAGAAGCTTTTGCTTCTGTGTGCCAAGCTTCATTCAAAACTCTCACCAGCTTGGGTGCTAGGATAGCAGAAAAGGCATGTAGAAACCCATCCATTCCTGGGGATTTCCCAGAGACATACTGAGGATGATATTACTGACTTCATGTGCAGTTATAAGGCTTTGAAGAGATGTAACTGAATCTTGTTGGAGAGTGAGAGGGTAATGTCCTTATAAAACTCATCTAGCTGCTGCTGGAAAGGGACTTCTGAGGACTATAGGATCTGGTAATATGTTTAGAATTCACGTGTAACCCTTGCAAATGGGGTTCCCAAAGTCTTACAGGAGCTTGCTAAGTGCTCCAAGTCTAGATGGTGTTAGACGTTTAAGCCGTTTAAATGGCACTGCAGCGAGTGCTTTTAGAGCCTCATGCGATTGTCTTTTTAAGAGCTGTCTGCTTGCAGACATAATTAGTTTGTATGGGGGACTGTGTTTCCTGCTTGAGTCCCGCCGCTGCTGACAAATTGCTCCATTTCTGCTGTCGCTAAGGGGCAGAGTGAGTACTTTTCAAAGATGTAACTGTTTGCCAGAAATCATTTAGAGTATTAGTGGAAATGTAGTTTGTCTAACCTGCTTCTTTTGCAGCAAGAACTGTTCTGTGAAGCCCTTCATTTTGGTCCTGAACTGCTGAATTGGACCAATTAGCGTGGGAGCCTTTAAAATGGAGCCTGTGTGGGCAAATCAGAACTTGGACTCTCATCTGGAGCCTGCTAAAAGGGGCTGTATGGCAGGTGCCTCTGGGAACTGTAGTTTGGACCCTGGTGCCTTTTTGCACCAACAGAGGGAGCCCTGCTGTGATTGTCAACTGAACCAACCAACTGAACTCTCTGTATCTAGGTGAAAGACCTTGCTATCTGCTGGCAAGCCAGATCTGAGGTGACTGTAGTGGGAAGGAGCTCTGTTGTTCGAAAGAGTAACCGCTGGAAGCCGCGTAGGCCCCTAAGTTGGTCTGCAGCTATTAGTACATTTAATTTGGACTGAATCTGAGTGTTTGAGAAGGAAACAGAAGCAGAAATGTGGAGGCCAGGCTAAACCTGCAGAAAACCGAAGATTTTGCTAAAGTGCGATTGGCCTGTCAGGAACTGAAGCTGCTGTGTGTGCTCCCAGGTAGTTTGCAGTAATTGCGATCGGGATCATGATGCAACCTGCCTGGTATAGTAATTTCCTTTACATATGAATGTGCCTAGTGCTTGTGGGGGATTGCGATTTTATTTCCCTTTACTGTGAATTGTGCTGAAGCTGGAAGCAGAACCCAGTTTAATCGGATTGAATCCGCCTGCTATCAAAAGCAGTTGGGCACTGTCACGAGGCCTTGTCTCCATGCCCTGCTCTTCTGTCAATCCAGAACAACCAACATCCATCTGGTTCTCTGCTTGGGGTATTATGAGTACAAATCAGGTAGTTCCTGCCCTTTCATTTAATCAAAGTGTGTCAACTGATTGCTGTGCTTCTTTCCACTTAACTGAGCCATCCAGCTTCGATTACAATTGTGTTGTATATGTACTTTCTCCTTGCAGGGCTCCATCCATCTGCAACCAGCCGGCCAACCCCGGTAACGGACCTGGCTAGCTCCTCCCATCCTAGGTACCCAGAGAGTGTGACATTTGGACCCTAAATTGCATGCACAGTACTGTGATTTGTGTGTTTACTGCCAATCAACCTGATTTGCCCCTTCCTTGTTACTGCCCCTGAATAAATCAGATTTGTTGTTGTTGAATTATATTCTGTCTGTGGTGTCAATACATATAGAACCAGCATTGCATTGTGGTTGTGTGCATTACCTAACCTTGTTTTACAGGGGTCCTCAGAGATGTGCTGCAGAATCAGGCTTGAGGTAAGTGGGTACTATGTAAGGTGTGCATATGGGGTATTGGAAGGTAACTCCTGTATCGTGGGCCACTTAGTGGGATAAAAGGCACAGTGTCCCAGAGGGCTGTGCCCAAGCTAGTTTAATCACTATCAACCCTGACCTTTGGGTGGAGGCACCCATCACTGGACATAGGCCCTTAACCTGTCACTAGCCATACAGGCAGGGGTAGTAGCCCTTGGGATAGCGCCACCTAGGGATTACACACGGTTCATAAGTGAGGGTTGTAACCACCTCCTCCATGTCTGTAGTAATGGAGAAATGTATTTTCTGTCTCCTTTGCATGGAGGCACTGGGCTAGGAGTTTCTCTGGTTGCTCCCGCTTCCCAGTATCTCTGCTGGTGGCAGCAAAGGGCATACTCAATGGTGTGTTGGTAGGGTCTTCTATTTCTCTCTCAATAGCAGTGAATTGGGGAGTGAGGGGCTCTTTGTTATCTGGGTGGTTCAAGAGGTCAAGTTCCAAGGTTTTAAGCTCTTTTTAGGGCTGTGGGGAGCCTCGGCCGTTTGAGATCACTCAGTAGCTCTTAAAATGGCCTATCGTGGAATCTTTCATTGGACTTTGGGAAGTATCCTTCTGAAAGCCCAACAGAACTTGAAACCCTCTGCCATGATCAGCTGCTATGTAATAACAGCCGCACTATTTTGGCTGTTCTGCATTCCGGGGCATGAAATGTGCATGTGTGGGCATGCAGCATGCGCAGGTCTGCTAGCGCCATCATGTTATGAATGACAAAATGCCATTCACCACAACTGTGCATGCATGAATGCTGTGCATGCGCAGTTGTGTCACTGCCACCAGCTCTGGCAACAAAGAAAACCATCTCGCACCCCTCCCGCTGCTGCTGTCCTCACCGCCCTCCATTCCCATCTCTGCACTGACAGCAGGGTCCCCAATCCCGTGGTGGCATTATGTAGCGCCCCCACTGATGTGGCACACTGGGAGTCCACTCCAGTGTACCCAAATGTATTTTTTCCCTGCTGATATCGAGGTCCCCAATCCCCATGTCAGCATTATGTAGCCCCCCACACACACACACTCATGTGGCACACTGGGAGCCCACCCCAGTGTACCCAAATGCATTTTTTCCCTGCTGATATCGGGGTCCCAATCCCCATGTCAGCATTATGTAGCCCCCCACACACACACACCATGTGGCACACTGGGAGCCCACCCCAGTGTGCCCAAATGTATTTTTTTCCCTGCCCCTGCCGACATCGGGTAATCCCCTGCTGGCATCATGTACTCCTCCACCATGTGGCACACTGGGAGCCCACCCAGTGTGCCCAAATGTCTGTTTTTTTTTTTTGTTTCCTGTAAATAAAGAAAACAGTCCCCCAATGCATTTTTTTTATCTGTAAAAGACAATGGTCTGTCATCATCGCCTCAGTCCCCCTCCCCATCCCCATCCTCTCAGTGAGCACCCACCTCCCTTACCCCATACTTACCTCTGGAGGGTGGCACTGTCATCTTCTCTGGACTAGGACACGTCTGCACTCTTCAAAGCTGAACCGCAAACTGAAGAATCAAAAGTAAGCGTGCTATAATGCCATTCAATGGGGTTTCAAGTTATGTCGATAAATCAGCCATTATTTGGAATTTTGGCCCCAAATTTTCAACATGGGGTTCTTGGAACCCACTTCATGAAATCTTTCACTGTCATCATTTCACATTCGTCCTGAAAGGTGATTTCGCTGTCGCTAGCATAATCACCTATCTGGACTGATTCATGAAATGACAGTGGCACTCTTCATGAAGTGGGCTCCCAAAATGACCATGTTGTGAATTTGGCAAAATTCCAAAAATTACTGCATTATGAGCGTGTTATGAATTGCTGCGCACACCCTAACTTTGTCAAGTTTTAATTTTACACACCTCCTTTTAACAGTAAAGCTGTCATTTATCACAAGCTGCCCAAAACATGTTTTTGCACCTGTAGCACAGAATGGCATGGTCACTGTGTGAAATCACCATTCAGGACAATTGAACAAAATGACACCGGCAATCTTCATGAGGAGGGGTCCCAAAAGACCATGTTGAAAATCTGGTGCAACACCTCAAAAATGGGCAAGTTACACCCGGCATTCAATAATTTATACTCATTTGTAACTTTGCTCACTTGGCAGCTCGTCACAGCCCTATCGGTTTTGGACAGAATTTGTTCCTTCTGGTGCAGAAGCTGCTGTCTCTGCTTCTTAAGCTTGAAAGTATATTCAGTTAGCTGCCCCTGAAGGACTGCCTTTATAAGCGTCCCATTGGATCAGGTAAGAAGCTCTGTTTCATTAAGAGAGATATAATCCTGCATTTCCTGTTTGAACCAGGTTACAAAGGTGGGGTGTTGGAGGAGGGCTGTATTAAAGCACAATTTATGTCTAGGGACAGGGGTGGTTTCCCACACCAGAGGCAAGCATACCGGACATGGTCTGATATTAGGATGCTACCCTGGGATGCTCCTACTACAGAAGACATGGAGCTTGTCAGAGACAAATATTACATCCAGGCCACTCTATGAGTCATGCACGAAGAGAAATATGTGACATCCTGGTCAATGGGCTGAATTGCCCTCCAGCTATCCCATAAACTTGCTTGTGCATATGTAGAGTGCTCATGGAGTACCACCAGGGCTTCTTGTCTAGACCCACTGCCAGTTCTGTCTAATTCTGGGAAAGTGCCAGATTAATATCACCTTCTCTGTACACCTGTTGGGAAACCTGGGAGCCCAGCCAGGATCGAATCAAAGAAAGAGGCCTCTGGAGCATTAGGGGCATAAATACTACCCAATGTAATGGGGCATCCCTGGTAAGTACCCTCCACCACTACCCATCTGCCTTATCCATATTTGGAAATGTTATGTATACCCAGTTGGAGCCCTTTCTACAGAGTATTGACACACCTCTGCTCTTGGTTGAGAATGCACTATGGTATGCATGGCCCACCCATGAACAGATCAGGTGGGAAGCCTCTATTGCAATGTAGTTGTTTCAGTTTTAATAAGACCTCCCTATGTTTAACTGGACAATTGAAGCCCTAGTATTCCAGGATACTGTTTTCAAGGTATCATAGGATGCCACGGCAGTTGTTGTATTGAATAAATCAGGCTGAATAGACAGTATATGCCTCACCTCAACCCCCTCCCAGAAATCAACAGCCCACACCATAGAATGCACATACAAACAGTAAAACCAGGAACTATTGATCACGTGGTCCTTGGAACTAGGAAGGTTGAAAACTTCAAAATATATAACACTGGGGATGTGCCCTGAGGGCAAAACAAGTTAACACGAATAAAGGTACCAGATGAGCGTTTCTCCTGGTAGAGGTATACCACCTGCTAAACTAATGTCAGCAAGGAAGGCACTTACTACTACGCTCTCACAGAACCTCACGATGCACCAAAGGTGGTGATTCCGGCCATTACCTGCACACTGCTCCTATGTTAGCTTGGTTAGCAGTGGCTTGTGACCTGTCAATCCAGGACTGGGTGAGGAGAAAAGCACATGGATAATAGTTGCCAGACAGAGGGAGTAGGGGACTAGTAACATGAACCCCCACTACACCTACTGTCCTCCTAACGCTTGGAGGGTCAGATCAGGGTATCCGAACCTGACAGGGTAGATGGAGATGGCAGTACAGCAGTGCTTAGTAACAGAATCTCCAAACTAAGTTACTAACAAGGTAACTATAAGCATGTAAGTCAGTCCTCTCTTCTACTGGAACAATGTGAGAGAGCGAGAGAGACTGAAAATAACATTAGACAAAGGGCTGTATATGCATATTAGCAGAACATTTTTTAAAACTGTATAGGTAATTCCAACCGCTAAAGCGAGGCTACACTGTAAAGTTGATAATCAGCCTGGGGTGTACAGTTATCATTACCCGATTCTGCGCCCAGTGACGAGTCAGCAACACTCACAGGGGTGGGGAGATCGGCACCATATTGGGTACTGGTATAGAACTGCACCATCACAAAGTTATAGCTGTGAGCTGAGTGAAATCGGACATTAAAGTAGGCAAAATAACAATGTTCTATCAATAAGATCATAGGTCCCAGCATTAATGGCTATGCGGTCTCTAAGTCTCTCTCTCCTAACCCTCCCCATCTATCATGCAGGGCTCACAGCTCAGGCAGATTGCAGTGTTCCATGGCTACTTCTGCTAAGGAGGAGGTGGTATCTGCTGAGGAGGATGGGTACATGGAGCCATTTCTTTTATATCAACAGTAGTTCTCTCCCATGGTTCATTCTGCCATCCGGATGCTGTCCTCTGCACCCACACAGTACCGGTGGCTCACTTTCGTACAGGGCTGTACGCAGTGCCATGGCGAGACCCTAATCCGGGTCGCCGGGCCGGATCTAATACCAGACATGATTCCACTCGGGTCCATGGTGAGCAGAGGCACGGCCATTAAGCCGCTATGACTGACCGCCATTTTCGCTCTAATTTTTCCCTTAGTAGTATGGATGTGCAGTGACATCTATGCATGATGTGCTGATGTCTGCCGTATTCTTCCTCTAGATGCATCGTGACTGTAGTGCTCCAGATCTCTATCAGGGGCTGCGCAGCTGCAGTGCCCAGAACCCACCCCAGGGAGAGGAGAGCAGTCTGCAGACGCTCAATCCACCCCCTCCCCAGCCGACCACGACCTGGGCTCATTCCCGAACCCTGGGTCATGGTGTAGTGCAAGGTGTGGTGTCCAGCACCTCAACCCTCAGCGCCACCAGGCCAGCCACATGGAGCCATTTCAGCGAGCAGGTAGCAAATACCCCAACTGTTCTCAATGTGGGTTGGGTACACTGTAAGTCTGGGGCATAGATTTAGGCTCAAGAGGGATCAGAGTCACTGTGAATAAGCTAATGGCCTCACTTCTCAAGATATAAACCCTCCCAGGAAACAAAATGTACTCACATTTCAATAGAAATCAGTGTTGCATCACTGCCACCTGCTCCCCAGGGCCCTCTCTCACTGCCACAACATGGCTGGGGAAAAATGGTGTACATTGAGCTGCTGTTCCACCAGTGGGGGATTGAGCAGAGTCCAGTGCCATTTGTAGAAAAGTGTCTGCCTCCTCTGAAGTGAAATTGTTGGACCTTCTTGCAAGGTAACAGACAGAGTTGTGGACAGAGCAAAGAGTGTTGAACACTCTGATTCCTCAGGCCACTCTTGATTTTGTCAAATGACTGGTGCTACTCTAACACTTCCTGATGTAGTCTGGATAAAGAGATACGGTTAACTAGCCTACAGTACCAAGTGGTGCTGAGGGTTGAAGTGCTGGATGCCACCTCGCCAGATGCTGGCGCCTGTGCTTTGAAATGAGCTGGGCAGTTTTATGCATAGGCTAAGTAGGCCACAGCCTAGGGGCACTTGGGAATGAGAGGTACTAATTAAGATTATATGTGTGTGTGTGTGTGTGTGTGTGTGTGTGTGATATATATATATATATATATATATATATATATTTTTCTGCTGCATGTTTATTGTTCTGCTGCTGGGCTGGCACTGCCTGAGTCTGCTGAGCAGGTTTAACTAGCATGATGAATGATGATAATTAAGTGGTGGAGTGAAGTCCGCTCTGACAAAAAACAACAGCCCATCTGTCCCGCTGTGCCACCCTGCCATCAGATCATTTGGCATTTGGCTACCCTCTCTCCCTCCCCCATTTCTCGGCAGAAAAATGCTTGCTCAGAGTCATCTCTCTTGTTCCCCTGCAGCGATGATTATCCCTGCCTCCTAGTCATGTTCCATCATTCATTGACACGACATAGTGATGTTAAACCCGCATTCTCCCCATCAGCAGCTGATTTGAGTTCAAAATCCACTGGCACCAAACTGGTTTGAGTGGCCATGGAATGCTGGGTAGGGGTGCTCTATAAGAAGGCTGTATTTCAGGTATTTTCTTTCTTTTGATGGATAGTGACTCGGCAGATTCAGTTCGAATTGGCATGGGTGGCTGGCGGCACATCAGCACTGTTGAACTGTTGCAACAATCATCTGCCTGTTATTATTTGTATCATATTTTGCTATAAACATATGTTTCTTTGAATTTCTACTTGTGAAACATGGCAGTCAGCAAATCATAATGGAACCTTGGATTTTTAAAAATATACTGTTCTCTCTCTGAGTTGTAAAGACACAGCTGGCTTTTAGAAAAACTAACACCTATCTGCTAGAACCTGTGTGGCTGTATAAAACCAGGTTCTATAACCATAAAACTCTTGCAACCTGCTTTGATCTAGAGAACTGGACTTTGAAAACTTCCTTTGGTAGGACTATGCAAAAGATCCCAAGATGTGTAAAGTGGCACTCAGGACATTTTTCAGAAACATCAGAAGAAGGGGTAATTCTAACCTGTCATAAACCATGTTCTGTGATTCACTAATTAGGAAGTATATATTTTTTAATTGGAAAGTTTGGCAGTGTGCAGGGCATGTGACTGATCAATTAATTACAGGACTAAGAGTGACCTCATGCCAACAACCAGAGCGGTGACATCACAAGGAGGGTGGAACTTTATCTCTGATACTGGTGAAGCCTGGCTGAGAATATACACTTGTGTTCTGGATTCTAAGGACATTTTGTTCCTGTATCAAAGAGAGGCACTTCTGCCAAAATAGGTAATTTCATCCCACTTATTTATCAACTGGAACTAGGGTAGGATTTGTTATTCAGTGCAAGGCAGTTTGTCTACAATTGTCCATTTATTTTTGATTGTAACGTAATGAATATATCTTCTGTGTTTTGTATTTTATTTACTATTTTTAATTTTAGTAAACTTTGTTTTCCTTAAACGTTGCCTGAGACATGCTCATTTGTGTTTGAATGGTGGAACAGTCTTAATATTCGAACACAGCCCGTTAATTGTGTCACCTTATGCAGCCACGCTAAGAAGAATCTGTGTAAAGATTCGACAAGGTAAGAAAATACCAGAGTCTCAATTGAGTCAGCAGGAGGTTGTGAACCAGGGTGGTTGTATGCCACTGGGTCAAGTATTGTGCTGCTTTCCCGAGAAAGTGTGATATTTGGACTTGTTACCTGGGTGTGCTAGCTAAAAGGGTTATAATTTACCCAAGAACACGAGACAGGTTGTTGCTCAGACCCAAAACAAACAGGGAGGGTGTCCCTGTTTGTCCCTGTTCACGAATTGCACTTCAAGGTTGGGCACTGGGGAGCAGGGCCCTGACCCCGGAGTAGATTTGTAACAGGACTACTTGAAAACCATAACTATTGTCTCTTCTCTTGGCATCATGCACAACTGACTGCAGTGTTTCTCTTTTGGGAGCACTGGAGCAGCAGTAGAAGGCACATCAAAGAGGCTAGAGTTGGGTTTTCCTGAGGTAAGTGAAAAAAAACTCTCAATTGAATTGACATTTTGATTCTCTAAGTAACTCCTGCTCCTTACACAAATCTTGCCCTGAAAAAGTTAAAAACATAACCTAATTAATGTAACCTCTAGGTGGCACTATCCTGTCGGGATACTGCCCCGCCTGCATGACTAGGCGAGGTTGCGGGCCTAATTTCAGTGAACGGGTGCCCACCCAGCGGGTTGGTTTACGGGTAGGTAGCTATGGGTATAGTTCGGGACACTGATACCCCTGTACCCTTCTAGTGGCTTGCACAGATCAGCAGATAAACAATCACATTTAACATAGGACTACAATATTGAACCCACACTTGGCACACTTACCCCCAGGGCTGGATCAGCTGCACTTGCCCTGGAGACCCCTGTAAAACAAGACCTGCAATAGAACAGTTCAATGGCAGTACAGTATCTCTTTCACAAAGGTATACACTAGCCAAGTTAAATTCAGAAAGAATATAATCTGATTTATTCAAGGGATGTGAACAAGGGTGGGCAGCAATCTAGCATTTGAGTTCAGATCTGATTTAGTGAGGTTAAACATGCATGTACTAAGAGTCCCTCTAGTACAGTCACACACACACACACACACACACACACACACACACACACACACACACACACACACACTCTGGGTACTCAGTTGTTATTTAGGCTAGCCAGAAGCATTGCCAGGTAGGCTGGCATTGCAGCTGTTATATTGGGCCCTTAGGAAAGAAATTAAGCAACATGCACTTTAACCCACAATTTGTATTTCGAGAATTTGTATTCCAGAGTCAGATGGCTCAGTTCGTGATGACCAACCCAAACAATAAAAATCAAATGACACACAATGATTTGAGCTTTGTTGCAGGAGGTACCCTGATGGTTACTCACGCTACCCAGATCAGGAGGCAGGCTTGACGAGTTGAAGACCTCAGAATGGTAATGCTGGTTTGCCAGGAAGCAGGGCCCACGATGCATCATGGTGGTTGATATCTGTTCAATGGTGTTGAGCAGGAGATAACTCTGAGCTGGTCTTTCATCAGATGAATCTCTGCAGCATGAGTGGCAGTCTAGGCTGAGATGGTGAGGCCCAGACCAGTTAGACAGTTCGGATTTCAGTCCGCTTTAAGTGCTGGAGCAGCCAGCTCGCATAACACATTTGAAAGTGTGAGGAACCAAATAGCAACCCACACTGTACATTCAGCACACTTATAGTCAAAACAGCCAAATACCACAGTTCAGATGACAGTCCGTTGCAGTTAGGCAGGGTCTCTGCCAACCGTAAGCTCTGTGGTTCTCTTCACTTCCTGACAGGCTGATCGCTCCAGGAGCAAGTCTTTGGTCCATACCAGGTGAAATTCACTTTCTGTCCCAATTCAGGATTTCAGTCTCATAACAGCAATTTGGATATAGTCCAATACTAAATTGCAACTTCTTCACACTGGAACATGACACAGCCTTCCCACCGATTCACTGCGCTACCATGCTGGAGCAGCTGCTTGAATTACTCAAGCTGTTCACTCAAACTCCAGCTGTCAACTAACATACTGCTGCAGGCAGTTCTGGGATTTCACCATGATCTAAAAGGTTCAGTTGGTTGATCCATCTGTCTGTCACAGAAAGAGTTCCCCAGTCCATTTAGGTGCCAAAGAGTAAAACTACACTCCTACAGAAATTCAATTCCACAAGACCTCTGGGACAGTCTCCATTTTAAGGTCCCTAAGGTACCGATTGGTCCAAACTGGCAGTCCAGAACCAAAATGGTGGCTCTAAGTAAACAGTTCATACTGCAAAGGAAGGCAGGTTAGACAAACTTCATATTATTATTATTATTAAAGCAGATAATCAGCAAACAATCACAGATCCTATAAGGGCTCACTCTGTGCACATAGCAATGACAGAGCGAAGCAGCTGTAACACAGCCAGGCTGGACTCGAGCCTGAAACCACTCAGCCCCACCCAGCTCAATTATATCCTACATAATAGATGCCTCTTAAAGAGACAGGCAGGAGGCTAACAGGGCACTCTCATGCAGGCATATTCAAACTGTTTAGACACAGAACACCAGCCTGGCAGTGGGCATTAGGGCAAGCCCAGGAAGACATTTTAGAACCCCATTTGTAGGGGTTACACCTTCCTGCCTGGAAAGAACTTGGCATCCACGTCAAGTCTATACTTACTATATCATTATATAAGGACATTACACCATACAAGACATATTTCTTTCATTGATATAATAGACAAAATAGACTGCTGCATCAGTAAACGTAAGCTTATAATAGTACTATACTTGTTCATGATATATTCTATACTCTGTAATGACAGTAGTTATGCATTTACCATACATATTAATGATTTCACTATGATTCACAAGATAATAACATTACTTTACTATTCAAGTTTGTACTGTTTTCTGTACTCTAAATAACATAGATGGGGCCCATCCCTATCAGCTAACTTAGGGCTAGATAGGGCAAGGGCACCATGTTCTGATGGATGGACAATTAGCTTAGATGTGGCAGACAAGCTCAATTTGGGACGTGAGCTTTCAGAAATATAGACTCCTTTATGGACAACATGGAAAGGGAAGTTCACGTACTCTCCAGGGAGTCATAACTGGAGACTATCACTGGCTTAGTAGCTCTTCCAAACTTTCATGGAGGAACAGACACAGGCTCTGGGGTGTCAACATTGGCATTGATTCTTCTCCTGTGGGGAGGGATACCTCTGCACTGGCTGAAGGGTCCAGATTAGGAACACTGTCTGCTCCTGGCTCTGATGATTCTGTTTCCACAACATGGTACTTTCATCATGGATTCTGTAGAAGGCCCGGATTTATCATTCAGGGAGATGCTGAAACATTTTGATCTGGCAACATTTGACTGACACATTCAACAACAGAGGGTGCACTATGGTCATCCGTAACAGCAGGGTCAGGATCATCATGTTCACTAGTTTCTGGTATGTCACCAGGAAGGGTTGCAGCAGCATTAGATTCTTCCTCTGGTAAGCAATACAGTTCCACTTAACACAAAGAATCAGCTACCCAGATGTTATACTTTTCACCTCACTTTCAGGAGGCATAGATTTGAAGATGAAACTGAGGGTTAGGCAGTCATGAAGGCTCAGCTTCATCTCCTTAATTGTACATAGGATGTCCTTGAAATAATTGACTTGGTTCATAGGAAGGATAACAGGAAGCTTCACATTCACTGTTGTCAGATTCAGACTGGCAGTCACTGTCGCTTTGGGCCTGCCTGGGGAAGGTCTTGAGTGTTGGACAGTCAGAGAAAGCTGACTCTGTCTCTTTTAGCAGCAGCACGGGTCACAGGCTGAGGAGGGGCAGCATCTGATGATTCAGAATCAATAATTACTTGACCAAAGGCAGCAGGTGGTTATTGTGCAAGGTCTGACAGCTCAAGAATCATTTTCAGGGATCGCATTTTATACACTGGTAGGTCACCCCTGTTTGCTGACTATGATATGTGGGAAGACGATGCCACCTATCAGCAATTTTATGTTTTCCATGCAGCCCCAAGTTGTGCAGCAATACCCATCTCCAGGCATAACTTGAGCTTTTACATGCTTGTCATGTCTCTTTGTTTGGTAAGATTTCTTTTGGCCACCATAGTCTGTGCCAGTTGGTAGGCATGATTTAACTGGGCCTTTAGTTTCTGAACATATTGCAAGTAGTTTTCAGTGTGAACTCATCCAAAGACACCCCAAAACATATGTCTACAGGTAACCAGGCTTCTCTGCCAAACATTAGACGGTAAGGCAAATCCCTGTGCATTGCTTTTTGGTGCAATTATAGGCATGTACCAGAGTGCTGATCTGTTGGCTCCACTTAGGCTTGTCTTTAAGGTGAAGTGTACCCAGCATGTCAAGGAGGGTCATGTTGAAGTGCTCAGGTTGTGGGTCCCTTGAGGATGGCAAGGAGTAGTTCTGGACTTTCTCTCCCCACAAAGAGAGCATTTCCTTTATCAGCCGGCTTTCAAAGTCCCTCCCTGGTCAGAGTGGGATTCTCTGAGGAGCACCATAATGGACTAAGAACTTCACTACCAGAATCTTAGCCACTGTGAATGCTTTCTGGTCTTTGGTGGGTAGGCCTGGGCATATCTTGTAAAATGATCTGTCACAACTAGCACATTCCCAATGTTTTTTCGGTCAGGCTCAAGGCACAGAAAGCTGATGCAGACCGGCTCCATGGGGGCACTGGTGGAGATATTGACTAGTGGAGCAGCCCTTTGAGGCAGGGCTTTCTTTGAAGGAAAAACTACACATTTGAATATGGCTCCTCAACATCAGCTCCCATCTTCGGCCAGTAGAATTGGAGCGAACTAAGTCAAGGGTCCGATCACAACCTAAATGTCCCATTTGATTATGGAGGGCCTGAAGTATTAAATGTTGGAAAGCTGTGCAGTACCAACTGCTGTTTATCCAGTTGGCCTTGATGATTCACTGTCTCTCGATACAAAAGGTGGTCACGTAACTTAAGTCAGGGCTTTCTAAACAATAATGCAGTCCATGAGTCAGAAGAACGAAATTTAGACACATCTTTTCCAGCATGCAGGCATCAAACACAGGTTTAATCATTGGATCTTGGGTTTGGGCCCACTGGATATTTTCATTGTCAAACTGAGGTAATGCACTGAGGTCTAGCGCTGCAAAATGGCAATAGGCTGCAGGGACATAGGTTTCTGGGGCCCTAGACAGTCCACCAGTCAATCAACAGTGTCTGAAGAAGGTGTTCATCTTTGTTGAACTTTTGGCACAAAGCTTTGACAGATTGTTCAAACAACCTCACCCAGTTTTCAGTGGGGTTCAGCCATCTCAAGAGAGCATCTACACTGATGTGGTTCAGGCCGGGTTGGTACTCCACTGCATAGTGGACAGGGCAGATAGCCACCTGTGCCTGATGGTGTCTAGTTTAGTTGATGTTTGGACATAAGTAAGTGAGTTATAATCAGTTTTGACTAAAATCTTGGCCCCATATAAATTTTCATGCAATTGGTCCACCACGGCCCATTTAAGAGCGTAGAAATTCAAGTTTATGAACTGGGTAATTCCGCTCAGAAGGTGTTAAGCTTCTACTAGCAAAAGCCACTGGTCGAGCCCTCTTCATACTCTTGAAATAGAACAGCCCCAGTCCCTTAAGGCTAGCGTTAGTGCAATACGTAGGGTTTAGTAGGGTGAGCATAAGCGAGCACCGTGCATGGGTGAGTTGATCAATGGTTTCGAAAAAGCAGCCTCACACTCAGATGTCCACCAGGTCCCGAAGGTTCATCTGTCCTAAAGTAGACCTTGTCTTCCTCCTGATGGAGCTTTTTTGTATTTCCAGTTAGTGGGAGGATAGCCCTGGGTGAGACTGAGCAAAGGACGGATAACTTTGGAATAATCTTTGATGAATTGGCGATAATAGTCACAGAATCCCAAAAATCACTGCAACTCTTTCAAGTTATTCGCTGAGGCCAGGTGGTCAACAACTGCACTTTGCTGGGGTCCATATGAATTCCATCAGCTGATACTACATGCCCAACATACTTTACGGACGCTTGAAATACTTAACATGGATCTATAGACAGTTCCAATCCAAAATCCTCCAAGCGATCAAGGACTTCAAACAATCCGCCTCATTCTCTTCTAAAGTTTGCCCAAATACAATGACATCGTCCAGGTACATGAGATACTCAATGAGTTCATGTCCCCACGGCTCATTCCATCAGTCACTGGAAAGTGGCAGGTGCACCTGAAATACTTTGAGGCATGTGTAGGAACTCATAGAATCCCAGAGAACAAATGAATGCTGTCTTCTCATGGTCATCTGGGGCCGCCGGATCTGATAGTACCCGGCCCATATTTCAAGCACTGAAAACCACTGGCTCCCATTCAGACAGTCAAGGGCATCCTGGATGTGGGGCATGGTGTACTGATCTGGCACTGTTCTTCGGTTCAAAGTCTGGTAGTCCACACACATCCTCACCGATCCATTTTTCTTGTGTACCACCACAATCAGGGAAGTATAGAGGCTTCTCGACTCCTGGTTGATCCTCATGACTAACATCTCTTGAAGGTGCCTCCGTATGTCATCTATATCAGCAGGGGCCAGGTGGTGGGATCTCTCTCCCAATGGCCTATCGTCATGGAGTCGAATGTGATGTTCAGCCCCAGTGACATAGCTCACATCCTATTCCTTCAAAGAAAATACTTGCTTCCTCTGGGACAGCTCCTGGCTGATCTTGGCCTTCTATTTGGCAGGTAGGAAGACTCCCAAATCAAACAGGTCCGGAGTCACCTCCTCACTATCGACAGAGCACTTCTTGCTGGGCAGCACGGTGGTGTCTGCACAGCACAAGTGGCTAGAGTACACCCCTGATTCACTCGAATCTGTCGATCAGACACATTCTGAACTTGTACCACCACCAGTCGGGCATAGGCATGAGCTCAGGCTGGTAAAATACTGGGCTTGACCAACAATCCTCAGGCAGCTTTCTCCTCTGGGGCATCCAGCATGAGGATTTTGTTCTTCACATATATCTTAAGGCGCATCACCACGGATAGTAGATTGAGCATTGGGAGGTAGCATCAAAGAATCAGGATCTTTCTTCCACACTATCCCCACAGGTTCATCTTCCTCCATTTCCTTAGTCTGCCTCTTTAACTCATTTTTTTTAAGTTGTTTAACCAGGAGTAGCACACTAAGCTAAAAGCTTTTTTACAGAGTGCGACCTGGAGCACAGGAAGTTAAGGACTTACTCAGGGCCACACAGTATGCAAGTGGAAGCTGTGGGATTCAAACCCAGGTCTGGTCTGCTGGATGTCACCAGATTTGCAGCTCAGAGCCTTAAACCACTGCACTATACTGCCTCATATGCTCATTTTACCAGTGCTGTAATATGCAAGGCCGCCTGGTTCACTTGGCTTGCTTTTGACACAGTTGAGCCAACCTCCCAAACACATGGGCATTTGTACCAGTCAGTAAGGGAACAACATTATACAGTCCCTAGGTGGGCTTACCAGAGCCAGGGTCTCCACTTGCTCATCTACACCGCTACACCATAGGAAAAGATAATCAGAGCCAGACATATCCTAGGTAGGGTAGTACTTTTCACTTAGCCCCACACATGTAGGTCTTCCAGGGCTGCAGTGGTACATCAGATAAGTGTTTGTTATACCAGTCTTGAAATACAATGGTCACTTGTGACCCGCTATCTAATACAGCTTGAGCAGAGATACCATTCACAGTTACAGTGGTTTCCATATAGGCCCACCACATTGGACCAATCTGGGGAAGTCGGTTTGACAGTCTGTCCCACAGCAGTTTTTAGGAATAGGACTGCATTACTGCTCTTGTTTGAGGTCTAATGTTACTCGCCGACCAGAGTTGACAACTGGGAGGTGACCTTTCTCAAGTCCTCAGGGAGTGTCAACCCGCCGGTGTGTCCGTTCTCCCACAATGATAACAAAACACTGGTTCCTTGATATCTCGAGAAGTGAAAGGGTCATACCTTGCTTTGGATTGATTAGGAAGAGCTCAACAGTCCTCTTTGGGCCATGGTTCATTCTCCCCATCCTCATGGCTCTCCAATGATCAGTTCTCTGAGTGGTTTGAATAAGATCTCCCACCAGAGCTCTCAGATCTCACTTCTTCTATTAATAAAGATACCAACAGTCCCTATTTTCCCAGGACAGTCTCTATTTTATGCAGTATGTCTCAGTGTCCTCCCCAGAAGTTTTGCAAAATGTCATGACCTTTTGTCCCTTTTTTGCTTACTTGTCCCAGTTTTGTCCCTTTTGTCTTTTGCTGACTGCTAATCTGTGAGTGACAGTTATTTTTGCACCACTGTGGCACTGCTCAGGCTGGACAGCAGTTTGCAACTTCAACTCCTGTGCCTGTGTTGCACTGCAAGCATATCAGTGGCAGCACAGTAAAGCATGTCCCTTCCTGTTAGATTAGACTGGGTAGTAGTACAAACAAGCACATGTGGATGTCTGTCTGCCAGCAGCTTAGAGGGACTCCAAACAGAGAAGAGACCGGCAGCAGGGAACTATGGTACCCAAACCTGATCAGCTGTAGGAAGTGTGAAAACAATCTGATGTGGTGGGAGTCACTGAAGTGAAGTTTGCTCAGCAAATGAGGTGAGGTGAACAGGTTGGATGGGACTGTCAGGAGGAACAATACATGCAGCTTCAATGTCTGATTACAATTTAATGCAGGTTTGCTTCTAATAAACTCTCTGTACATCATGATTTGGAACTTGCTGCAGCAGAATGATGTAGTGTTTTAATCTGAATGTTTGCTACTGGTCTTACTGTGGCGGCATGGCCAGAGCAAGCAGTAAAATGTAACTGATTGTGCGCAGCGTTGTTTGGGCCGGTGCCCATGGGAGTGATACAGTGGTGGTGGGTGGGGGGGAGTCATGGTCAGGAGGACTGTCCCAGTTTTAGGCGTTGGAAAGTTGGTAGCTTTATCCATCAACTTGGCCTCCACCCAGGCCTCAGGGACAATAGCATGAACCCCACACTCCCAGAACAAAGCTCCTCACTTGGTCTCTATTGGCATCTGGCAGGACTGGAACCCCTAGTTGCTTCAACTGCAGCTTGTTGATTAGTCCATATCTCTTTCACCTCCTTAAGCAGTTCTCTCACTTGCTGAAGTCTGAGTCATCACCTCACTCCTCAGGCGGCCAGTGACTTGGCTGGCATGGGCAACCAGCATGGGGCTCCCAGCCCTCCTCATCCTCCTGAATTTCCTTCATGAGCCAGCAATATTCAGGAGGATTAGCTTTACTTTTTTTAATTTTATTTTTATTTTTATTTTAGTCTTTGTAACTGGGTAAGTGCTTGTTTCAGGGGTGGCCTGGGAGCACTGGGCTGCTAAGTGACTTGCTCAGAGTCACACAGTATGCAAGTGGAGGCTGTGAGAATCAAACTCAGGTCTGGTCTGCTGGATGTCAAGCTCATTCACACCTTGTTCTCTAACCTCTAGGCTATACTGTCAGCCTTACGATCCTGGAATTTCAATTTCAACATAAGCACACTGGAATACCAAGCAGATTTTAGGATATGTTTCAGTCTGACTTGATTCAGTTCACTAGCAGGCACCCTACTTTTCTATTGTCCCTCTGCAAGGCCCTCTCATTTCGGGTGATGAAAGCAGACAATTTCTCATTCTTCCACTGTCTGGCGGACTTAAACTTCCACATTAAGTCCTCTCCAGATTCCATGCTGCAAACACTCCTTCCAGGGCAGAGAGGTACTCAGCTGCAGTGGCCTCTGGGCTAGTGGATTGAAGAAAGTGGATAGCCGCCAGTGCAGGGCCCTTAAACTTTCCATAAGCCTCTTTCTCATTTCTCCTTCTGAACATTGCCACTCCAGAACGAGTGGGTAGCATAGTCCACCCAAGTCTCCAAATCATCCTGTACCACAGGTACTGAACTGCACCAGAAAATAGCCTGAGCCTCGATAAGAGTCCAGGTGTACAGATGGTATCACTATGGGGATGCTACCACAGGGCAAGCTCAAGGGGTAGATGGAGATGCTAGGGGAGACTGTAAAGGAGTAGTCTCTGAAATGTCTAACATTTTCACCAGTTCTTTGGCAGTTTGCCCTTTAGTAGCTAATAATCTTAACAGCTTGTCTTTAAACCTCTACTTTCAGGGATCCCCTAGGAGAAGACGAGTCATGTGCAAGTGGATAACTCACCACCACTTCTGAGACCCCCTAGGGCAGAATAATAGGGGTACTCTTTCAGGATATATAGGGAGGCTGCACAAGATGAGGGCCACCATGGTCTGATCAAACAGGTCTGAGTCTCGTCTCCTCACTTCACCTTCCCCAGACACTTTACCTTCTCTACAGTTTCTACAATAGCATTAGTAGTCCCTAAAGGGATATCCAGCAGTAATATGGCATGTTGGGGATCTACCCTCAGCCTCACTCCACCCATCATGCGATGCACAACCAGCTTATGGGGGACAATTTTAAGCTTGGCCATAGCAAGCACCTCCATTTCTGACAAAATTTATATTTCAGGGTTGCAGTTCCACTTCTGACCACTAGAGGGCACACTTCCCAGCAGTGCATCCAAGATGTAACCCTTAGATGGCATATTCCAGGGATACTACCCCTGCCTGCGTGACTAGGCATGTGTTGAGGGGCCTGAGCTCGGTGAACGGGTGCCTCCACCGGAGGGTTGAATTAAAGATAGCGTAGCTGCTATGGGTATAGCCTCCCGAGACACTGATACCTCCCATACTCCGCTAGTGGCTTACACAGGTCAGCAGATAAACAATCGCATTTCACATAGGAATACAATATTGAACCCACACTTGCTATACTTACCACCAGGGCTGGATCAGCTGCACTGGCCCTGGAGACCCCTGTAAAACAAGACCTGCAATAGAACAGTTCAATGGCAGTACAGTATCTCCTCCACAAAAGTACACACTAGCCAAGTTAAATGCAGAAAGAATAGAATCTGATTTATTCAGGGATGTGAACAAGGGTGGCAGCAATCTAGCATTTGATTTCAGATCTGCTTTCGTTAGGTTAAACATGCATGTACTAAGAGTCCTCTAGCACAGTCTCACATACTCTGGGTACCTAGTTGTTATTCAGGCTAGCGGAAGTGTTGCCCAGGTAGGCCGGCATTGCAACTGTTGTTGGGGCCCCTAGGAAAGAAATTACAACATGCACTTTAACCCACAATTTGTATTCGAGTCGGATGGTTCAGTTCGTGATGACCAACCCAAACAATAAAAATCAGATGACACACAATGATTTGAGCCTTGTTGCAGGGAGGTACCTTGACGGTTGCTCATGCTACCCAGATCAGGAGGCAGGATTGACGAGTTGAAGACCTCAGAATGGTAATGTTGGTTTGCCAGGGAAGCAGGGCCCACACGATGCATCATGGTGGTTGATGTCTGTTCGATGGTGTTGAGCAGGGAGACGAATCCCTGAGCTGGTCTTTCATCAGATGAATCTCTGCAGCATGAGTGGCAGTCTAGGCCGAGATGGTGAGGCCCAGACCAGTCAGACAGTTCAGATTTCAGTCCGTTTTAAGTGCTGGAGCAGCTTCCAGTTCGTGTAACACATTCAAAAGTGTGAGGAACCAAATCAGCGACCCACACTGTACATTCACATACTTATAGTCAAAACAGCCAAATACCACAGTTCGGATGACAGTCCGTTGCAATCAGGCAAGGTCTCTGGCAAAACTGTGAACTCTGCGGTTCTGTCTACTTCCTGACAGGCTGATCACTCCAGGAGCAAGTTCTTCGTCTACACTAGGTGAAATTCACTCTCTCTCCCAATTCAGGATTTCAGTCTCAATAAACAACAATTTGGATATCTGATATTAAATTGCAGCTTCTTCACACTGGAAGATGGTAGCAGACAGGCCAGACACAGCCTTCCTGCTAATTCCCGCACTACCACGTAGGAGCAGCTGCTCAAATTACTCAAGCTGTTCACTCTCCAAATTCCATCTCTCAACTGACACACTGCTGCAGGCAGCGCTGGATTTCTGTAATACAAAAGGTTCGGTTGGTTGATCCATCTGTCTGTCACAGAAAGAGCCCCCCAAAAGGTCCATTTAGCGCCAAACAGTAAAAAACTACAATTCCTACAGAAATTCAATCCCACAAGACCTCTGGGACAGTCTCCATTTTATAGTCTTCCCAAGCCACCGATTGGTCCAAACTGGCAGTCCAGAACCAAAATGGTGGCTCTAAGTAAACAGTCCATACTGCAAAGGAAGGCAGGTTAGACAAACTTCTATATTATTATTATTATTACTATTATTAAAGCAGATAATCAGCAAACAATCACAGATCCTATAAGGGCTCCCTCTGTGCACATAGCGATGGCAGAACCAAGCAGCTGTAACACAGCGGGTGGGACTCGAGCTGAAAACACTCGGCCCCACCCAGATCAATTATATCCTACAAAATAGATGCCTCTTAAAGAGACAGGCATGGAGGCTAACAGGGCACTCTCATGCAGGCATATTCAAACTGTTTAGATACAGAACACCAGCCTGGCAGTGGGCATTAGGCAAGCCCAGGAAGACATTTTAGGAACCCCATTTGTGGTGGAGTTACACCAGTTATATTGAAAATGATGATGATCGTCGTGTGTGTGTGTGTGTGTGTGTGTGTGTGTGTGTGTGTGTTGGGGGTGGGGAAATATTTCTTCTCATCATCCCCTGCTACTATTGGCAATGCTGGCTTTGTCTTTGCTGTCTTTCTCCCTTACCCTTCAATAGTAAGACCAACAACTATCA
This sequence comes from Neoceratodus forsteri, assembly GCA_016271365.2. Classification (NCBI taxonomy): domain Eukaryota; kingdom Metazoa; phylum Chordata; order Ceratodontiformes; family Ceratodontidae; genus Neoceratodus; species Neoceratodus forsteri. The sequence goes on from CM057459.1 coordinate 1,385,282,940, forward strand.
GAGAAGGATTCGCTCAGTTAGGTGCATGTGCATATGGGCTCAGAGGCACAAGGCTGGTTTCAGGCAAGTCCCAGTCAAGCAGAATTGCTGACTCGATCCATTATAGAAACAGGGATGAGGAGCATTGAGAAAAGAATTTGCCATAGCTTTGATACTTAAAACAGTTTGTCCCATCCTACAGGTCAGATCTTAATGCAAGCTGTTTGGGATTCCCTGTGTTTATAGTAGAATCTGTTTACTCCTTAATATCAGAACAAGAGAAGGCAGTGTGGGTTGCAAGACTTTGCATTGGTTCCATTATGTAAACCCCTGTTGGGCTTACCTGTGAGCCCCGGAAGAAGGCTCTGCTTCCCAGGGTTTTGCTTCCAGTCCCCAATTTGGGGCCCGATTTCGGTTCCTCCTGGATGCCCCTGTGTTTTGGTGTCTCTATTGTCAGCTCCACGTTGGTTTTAGTGAGAGAGTGGGCCAGAGGAGCAAGTTTGTGGAGCTGCTAGCTATTGAAATGGCACTGTGGTGTCGGAGCTCCACACATGTGCAGCTGTGCATTTTTGTGTGGCTGTGTGTGCGGTTTGGTTTTGTTTGCTCGGTGGTCCCAGTCCCATTACAGAGTAAGAGAGGGACCGGGACCTGAGCGGAGAAGGAGAGGCAACCAGGAGAAAGAAAATGTATTTTTAGTGAGCACCAATCGCTTGAGAAATTGGAGCAGCCTTATTAATATTCATGAGGCGGCATTCCTTTGAAGTCACAGGAGTCCTGTCTAGCGCTGGGGACAGTGAGCCATGCTAGCGACAGGCAAGGAGACAAAATAAAATGTTAAATAAATAAAGCAAAGTGTACAAAGGAGAAGGGAAGGCTGCCCCATCAGGAAAAGAAATGTTTACTGGGGTGCAGCAGGGAAATACAGAGACTGCACTGGGCTATGTGTGTGGGATGCCATGGGGCACTAGAGAACAACAGCAGTGACTGAGCCAGAGATGAATAAATGTGTTTAGGAATGCAGTCTCTTAAGGGGGCCAGGTGTGGCTACCAAATGGTGGGGAAATTATGATATCAAAATGAAGTGGTTGGCTGCAGGAACACTCAACATTTTGGGACACTGTACAAACTGTGGACACTGATTACAATGGCCACCATGTTTTCAGCCATATGACACCAGCCAGTCAACCACAGAGCCAGGATTCTTGCCAGGGACCTGGGACTGTGTGAAAGGACTTTGTGGGAAAATATCGGGAAAATCTAGGCGCCTTTTTGTACAGCCAATGAAGCATCGAGGGAGCCTCATACATTTTCATTTTGCTTGAGGACAGTGGCTCCAGCCAATGGGGAGCAAGGAAAGGGCTCCCAAAGGGAGAGAACAGTTAGACTTTGAGTCAGTTCAGTGGGAGCCCTTCCAGAGGAGGAAGGGAGCTCTTGCCCTGGAGAGATTGGGGCTGTGGAGTGATCTGCCTGGGGCTGCCAGCAATTTGTCCCCAGGACAGGGAGAGTGTCTGCCCCATCAGGAAAAGGAAGAAGCAGTTTGGCCGAGAGAAAAAGGGAAAGCTGCAGGATGCTGAAAGTTCTGTGCAGCTTTGAGATTGCATCACAGCGGTGAGGCAAAGCAGATAAGAGAAGAGGTTGTGTCCTGAGCCTGAGTGAAAGGACAAAGGTTGGGTCTAAGCCTGGGAAAGACCAAGGTTGTATTCTGATCCTGGAAAAGAATGAAGGTCACATCTAAGCATGGAAAAGATGGAATTCAGGAATGATGAGCACATGAATATAAATGTGATGAGGAAAGAGAAAAGGAAGAGCCAGAGAAATGCTAAGTACCTGCACGGTGAGAAACTGGACTGTGAGTGTGCTGGTGATATCCATGTGAGCCAGAGCAAAAAGGTGGCTGTGTCAGGTTGAGAGACTGTGAAACCAGAAGAATGGACAGGTGTTTTAAGAAGCTTGGGTACCTGTTGTCTGCTACAAAGATACAGCAAAGAGAGAAATGGATTGCTGTGGCTACACATTGTGGCAGAGAGAGATAAGAGAAAGAAAGAGAAGCAGAAGAGAATGTGCTGAATGTTTCTGCTGACACCAGGGCCAGGTGGAGAACTCGCTAACCCCCATCAAGTGGGGTCTGTTGCTGCAGGGGATCACAGGTCTTATAACCAAGTGCTAGGTGCTTTGAACGGAGGAACCGGGCCTTGTAGCCACTCCCAGTCTTGGTCCTCTGTAGTTAGCAGCCCTTGCACATGCTCTGCAATGGGACCTGTAGTGGGTCAAGGGACAAGCTGCAAGATCTGTAAGCAAGCGAGAGAGAGCAAGCTGCCGTCTCTGTTCCCCTGTTTAAGTGATGTGTCCAGTTCTGCCTGTGATGCCATCAATCCCCAGGACTTCAGTGAGCTGTGCCATCCGAGGACTGAGACTGCAGAACCATGAGTAAACTGCAGGAATTGCCCTGCACCTGGGGACTGTAAATATGTTCGCCCACAGGGCATGAGGTAGAGCATAGGACTAGAGGGAAAGGTAAAGGTTTAGCTCTAACCAAAAGAAAGAAATGTAAAAAGTTAAAGTTTAATGCAAGTAATCGCACTAATGCCGCTACCAGCTGCACCTCAGGCCTGCAACTAAATTCTGGGTACCCAGGTACTGGACTATAGAGTTTTAATGGACTGGGACCTGTAGGTCTGGGTTTGGCGCAGCAGTTAGCTAGTTAGGTAGATCTGGTATGGATTGATAAAGGTTTGAATCAGAAGGGGAAATGTGATTCTGGGAAATGCAAATATTACAAATGCTTCTTAAACTCTGTCCCACTACCCCATTCCTAAACCCTCCCCTGTAAATAAACTATGGCGTTATTGTTTTGCAGCAGAAAATAGATCCAGAGACTAATTTTAGTGAGCCTGTTTATTGGATGAGATAGAAAAGGTAAATGATGTAACTGAATGTGGCAGATTCAAACTTGGTAAGTCCATGTCTGGGGTAACTGTTGGGGAGGTGGGTTGGTCGACATCCCAGGCGGTTATACTGCAAGCTATCAGACCCACAAAATATGTACTCTGGGTGGATGCACCGCCATTTTATTATGTTAACTTTTGGGCAAGGACCCGAAATCAGCTATGAGAACCCAGGCCCCTTACCGTGGTCAGGCCTGCGTGGCAGGGGCAGTGGCCCTCCAGGATGGTGTCACAGAGGGGCTACAATTAGATAGGTTTTTTTTTAATCTGGATTTTATCCTGCTATGCCACCATCCAGGGATATACTGCTCAAGCAGAGCTGTAATGGAGATGGTGGCTAGGTATTTTCACACCAGTTTTTCCCACTATTTTCCTTCCTTTCCTGGAGTGAGCAGTGCCATTGTTGGTTCTGTGCATGCACAATGCACCCCTGTAGAAGGAGCAAACTTCCTGGCCTGGCCGCAGGAGTCCCTGAGTGAGGTATCTAACACTACTCCACCCAATCAAGGCGAGCTGCCTCTCGGCAGCAGCCTGGCCTGCCTCCTGATGACTCTGCAACCCGATGCGCCCCAAGCCCGGTTCACCTGCATGACAGTGCAGTGTGCTGCCTCTGGGCCATTGAGATGGCCCAAGACTGGGCTTTAACAAAGCTTTGCAGCTGTGGAGATCAGTAAACCACTTGATATTGAACAGTTGTCATCTCTATAGGCAGAGTCAGCTCCATGCCTTGTTGAATCAGACTCTGAATAGTAGGTCTTTCTGTTTTGTTTATCACTTGATTTAAAGATTTCCAGACCATCCAAGGGTTGGTGAAGATTTTAAGCTGCTGATTTGTAATTTAAGGTGGCATTTCTGTTGGCTTCTCAGATACAGATAGTTGTATTATCTGCAGGTCTTTTTTTCTCTCTCATCAGTTATTTATGACCACTTGGGGGATTTTCCAGCATATGGGTGCCATGTAAGTTAATGCGGTCCTGGAAATGAGCACAGCATGCTGAGAGTTGTCCAGAAAGAGAAGATCGAGTGCCCTGGGGACTGTTCTCTCCCAAGGAGAAAGAACTGCTGGCTCTGTTGAATGACTGCCACCAGGTGAGTCCTGGTGGTAATGCGGTATGAGGGAAGCACCAGTGGGAGGTGCTGGGACTGTACATTGTGCACGCAGCCTCCATGTGCACACACCAATGTGCGTGCTCCAGTAGTGTTAGGAAGAAAACTGAAGGAAAATGGCAGCGGTACAGGCATAAATGAAGCCCTTCTCACCAGTCTCACATGCCTCGCCACCAGGACACTGACAGACAGAACTGAATAATTGACTTGTCGGGAGGGGCATCCTCCTTCTCCTGACTCCACCTCGAGGGAAGCCATAGGGGAACACAGGCCTGCTGATAAGTCCTGGGAGTTTGACTCAGGCCTGCTGGTAAGACCTGGGGAGGTTGAGGACAGTGGGAATCAATGGAGCAGGATGGAAGGGAACCCAGCTTGTCCCAGCCACAAAAGAGGATAAATCCTGTGTGTATATATATATATATATATATATATATATATATATATATATATATAATAACACAGTTGCCAGCTACCACGATGTCTTGTATTGCCCATGCTCTTCTCAGAATAATTTCTTTGTCCTGGTATCAGAGTAATTTAAATATCAGGGGTGCAGGCAAGTATTTTGTGAGGCAGCATTGCCTCCTGATGCGATGGGCTATGTCAGGTTCAAAGCCATACTGTATGTGGCTGGATCTAGCTGCAGTTAGACTGGTAGTTGCATTCATAGGGTAATCCACTGCATCTTCACCCTTTAGGCCTTCAGGCAGACCCAGTAAGTACAAATTTTTCTGCACCCCTGGTTCTCCAGATCTTTGAGTTTTACCATGAGCCAGTGGATTTGCTGCTCTGCAGCCCAGAGTCATTCATTATGCTGGTCTTGCAAGATGGACAGAATTGTCATCAGGGTTTCCATAGCAGCGACTCTCCGCTAAGACTGAAAATGTTGTTTTGTGTCTCAGTGACTGTCATTTTGATCATCTCAACAGTCAGTGCTATCCACTTGAAAATTGAGACCTCTGGGTCCCCTGGCTGGAGGTAGGCGTGGGGAGAGCTGTGTCACAGCCATGTTGCTGGCAGGCTGGTGGGAGGAGGGGCTGAAAAATGTCCAGGCTCTTTTTCCACTTTTGAGGGTCATGAGCTGTTCAAAACTCCCCAGGTGTAGTCATAGCTCTCCTCACCTGATATTTGTTGTTTGTGCTGTCGAGCACTATTAGTTGCAGGCCGATGGAGGTGAATAGCTGCAGCAGTAGCTGGGAGCTGAGGGTTTAGGGCAGCCATCTTCTTTCAGGTACACATGTGACTTCCTTCCCCATAGACATATTGTCCTACCCATATTGCTCCCCATTATGTCTGGTTGGGATAATTTCTCCTAGCCTATCCAAACACAAATTGTGCCTGCACTGTTTAGTATTATTCTCCTTTTGATGTATTATATTGCTTGTATAGACTATTATTTTGTAAATCTGGCAATTACTATTAATTTTTCTCTGTTTCAATGTGTGGGAATAACTTGTGCTTGCAAACTTATGATTATGATTTGCTTTGGCCTTACTCATTCCCACCCTTTTGTTGAGAGGCCGGAGCAGAGCAGGAATGAGGCACCAGTGCAAAGGGTGATAAGAGTGCCAGAGAAGGAGGAGGTGGGTGTCTAAATGAATTAAGCACTTGAGTATGAGGGAGGCACGCTGAAATAGTGTTAGTGGGCAGCGTTATTGCCCCACATTGAACCATGGGCAAAGCCCTCCAATTCAATGTGTGAGAATAACTTGTGCTTGTGCAAAGTTATGATTCTGATTTGCTTTGGCCTTACTCATTCCCACCCTTTTGTCGCGAGAGGCCGGAAGCGGAGCAGGAGTGAGGCCCAACAAGAAAGTAGCATGAAAACCTCCTCCAACTCATGGAGAGTGTGAACGGCAGCACTCAGGAGAGGGAAAACCCCTGTGGAGGAAACCTCTGAGGAACCATGGCTGCTGGACTGCCATTCCTCTGGGCAAACTAAGAGGAGAAAATCTTAGCATTATGGAAATGTGAACTCGGAGTTTGGACGAAATGAAAGTAGGATGGATAGGATGGGCATCACTGATATCTTCAAATCTTGGAACACTGAAGCATGGTGTAATTCGAGGCAGTTGCTTCATCTTGAGGTTTCTGTGAAACAGGGACATGCAGTTACAGTACAGTGTGGAGATGTAAGTCAGGACCTCTGCTCAATCGAAGGGATGGAGTCATAATTGTGAAGGCTTAGAATTCGGGAACATTTGTGCAATGAATCTAGGCCTCCACATGGGCCTAGCTGGTTTTGTTTGAGACCTCCACGTAGATCCCACATTACAAGGCATGGGTGTGTGACAGAGAGTAGTAATTTCAGAGATGTTTAATATGGCACTCTGCTGGATTTGGATAAGGGCCATAGTGGATGAAAGGATGGAGTGATCCACTTTGGTAGAGATGAAGTTGTCTTTATTTATTTATATATTTAATTAATTTATTTATTTATGTCTTTGATAACCGGATGAGTGAGCTGATCCAAAGGACGGATTTCAGTCACAACCCGACCACACAGGTGGCAGCAAGCATTCTACAGAAGCAGTAAAACACAGAGAATACAAAGATATGATCATATCACAGATACAATGTAGTTAAGCTAATAAAGATACAAAGCAACTATCAAGCAGTACAAGGTTAACACATGCACCAAACAGGAGGATTCAAGGTCATTACACAAATAGCCACCAGTAGATATATGCTAAATGTGGCAAAAATACAACTCATACAAGCTAATATGCCTAACAGAGGTCGAGAGACAGAGGAGAGTGCATCAGGACTGATGAGAGAGCAGGGCAGGATAGGAGCAGCAGTACTAGGAGCAAGGAATCATAGAAGAGCAGAGATAAGCAAGGCAGGGAATATTTTGACCTTATGACTGTTCAGGAAACAGTTGCAAGTGGATTCAGTCATGAGCCAGGACCTTAGGTTAGATTTAAAGGAGATGTGGGAGGCAAGCTTAACAGACGATGGTAGCCTGTTCCATAGGGATGGAGTGGAGACAGAAAGGCGTGACTTCCCATGGCAGTGGTAGTATGTTATTACTGAGTTAGTTGGGGCAATTGGCTCTTGCATGGGCCTCACTACAAAAGCTACATACATGAAGGTAGCAACAACCATGGACTACTTTGCCAGTCATATTGAAGTTGTTGCAGACAGCTTAGCTTCCCGTCAGTCATTGGACAACCACGTCTATCATGGCTGGTGCAAGAAAGAACACCAGGATTGTAATGGTGTGGGTAAGATTTAAGGAAATAGAAGCTGAGTCCCCTGATGAGATCTTTTGAGAAGGATCGGGCATGTGAAAGACTGACAATGGGCAAAGAGAGGCAAAATGGGAAAATGATCCACACAGCTGACAGGAGAGGGCCTGTTGACCTGCAAAATGGCAGCAAAATAGTTCATTTTCTAGTATACACCAGTCAAGCCTTGTATTAAAATGGGCTAAGGCAGCTGCTGCTTTGGAAGAAAAGGAACAATGGTAGTTATAAAATGAGTGCCTCCTGATCTGATCCCCAAATTCACGATAGAAAGGTAAGTGTCCAGTTCCTGATGCCGGATGGAATGCAGAGCAGACAATGTATATATAGGTAATTATGAACTCGGGATATTTCTTCGTGAGCCTAGGGGTCCTTGGATGTCAATATCACGAAACATTGCCACAAGAGATGACTCTGTTCTCAAGGGAGTGGTGAGAGAAAAATAGTAGGGAAATTAAATTGACATCCTTCCTTCAATAGTCTTTGCACAGGTGACTCAGAATGAGTTGCATGGGAGATATCGAGAGGCAGAGGAGCAACTGCTGAAGAACCAGAACCTGTGGAGAAAATGAAGCTGAAGATGATGGAGCAGTGGAGGAAAAGGGATGGGAGGCACATACAATCAGTACAGGATAAGCTGGTAGGCTGGGAGACAGGTAAGCTGGGATGAGTAAGTGGTATGGCTGTGTACAAATACAGGCCCTCGAGAGATGAGAGGCAAATTTGCATGTCCGTTAGCTCTGAATCAAGTAGCAGTTGAGCAGGTAGGTGGGTGGGCTTCTAGAGATACGAGGCAAGTCTGGACACCTGATAAGGAAGTAGCTAGTGGGGATAGAAGATTGCAGAGCTTGGTATAGCATCTGGTAATGGCCAAGGATGTGGCTTATCAGAAGTAGGAGCATCGCCTCATCTGGATTTAGCCAATAAGGATAAACAGTTCTTGTTTCTTGGCTGAAGGTGAATGAGAAATGCCGAGTTTCTTAAGTTCAGTTATGAGGCAGGGAATGGTCCAGACTTTTCAAGAGTGGCATGATTTAGCGTGTCATTTTGATGGTTGGTGGTTCTGGTAAGGTGGAGGATTTACTGATGTGTCCTCCTCTAGGTCAGACAAAGGGTTACCCGATGGTGAGTCAGCCAGGAGTGCTTTTGAAGATAAACCAACTATATGACAGCAGTGTGAAAACTAATGAAGGGATGGAAAAGGCAGCATACTTCAAGACCTCCACATAGGAAGAACAGTGAAGCGTGTGGAAGAGACCTTCACGTGGGTTGATGATAATGATCCTTCACAGAGGACCCGAGATGGCATCAAACAAGACCTCCAAGTAGGTCTAAGGTATAGGATATACCAAGATACTAGGGACCTGCTCCTAGCCACTGAGAGAGGAGGTGGCAATGATATGGACCCCTACATAGGTCCAGTAGGTGGCAGGCTTTGTGATGGATACTGGAATGTGAGGCTTCCAGTGGGTGGAAGGTGAGGATGTATATGGAAACTGTATTGCTACATAGTATTTAGCAGTAGAAGGTGAATGGCAATGTTATCCTCAATGTAGGTGTAAATGAAGGCAATACTGGTATCAACGAAGACCTGTTCATAGATGTATAGCCTTTCAAGGGTCATTCAGAGGTGACCAGATGAGGATTGACACTGGGTCTATATCTCCAGTAGAGAGCTATTGTCACTTTAAATGTAGTCCTGAACTGATGCACTGATCGCTAACCAGATAACTGAGCAGGAAAGCACAGTGGCAGATGAAGTCTCAAAATCAGGACTATCACTTTAAATGGTGGTTTCCAGCCCACAGGAACTGCAGAGGGGCTTGAGCACTGGAAATGGCCACGAGAAGCAGTAGCGCTGAAGCAAGGAGTCCTCTGTGTGACACTCAGACAGCTGGTTCTGATTAATCTATGATTTTGTAATATAAAAATGTGTTATTGAACGCCTCTCATGGGAGATGCTGACAGCCTGTGAATGACACCCCATCCCAGATTTTAGCTACAACGTGTTACCTGGAAGGCTACAGGCTAGAAGAGGACTAAACTATGGATCTCCTGCTTAGCTAGCTAATTGCAAGCTAAGATGGGGAATCATAAACTTCATAACGCTTAGAGAAGAAGAAGAACAGGTTATGACACTTTAGTGCGAAGTCATAAAAGATTCTTTGATGTCCTGGAAAGGGAAACTGCTCATAAGATCAAAGAAAGTCATTTGAAAAAATGAGTTTTGCTGAGGTCACAGAATTTTAATTTACCTTCTGAATAAGACATCCTGTTGGTATGATTTTTATATTCTGACAGGGAGGAGCTAGGTGACCTCACACAAAGAGGTTGGCAAAGCCAGTTTTAAAAAGTATTCTGTTTTCCATTTAAACACAAATGTTTGGACTCTGAAAGCTACAACATGCTAGCAGCACTGCAAGAGATACATTAGATAGATCAATTCTAATTGTCTGGTGGTAGGAAATTGCACTTTTAAAATCGTGTTGTTTTTTTTGAAGTGATTGTATGTTTTTGTGATATATGGTTCTGTGTTCTACATTTTACATTCTTATCTATTTTTAAGTAAACATCTCATTTTAAATAGACTATTTGTGTCTTCCAAGTCCTTCTGTTTTTGCCTGTGATGGTGGATGGTTAAGAGTGTGACAACACTGTGCATGAGCTTATATGGTAATACCAAACTGGGAACAGGTAAGAGTTATCTGAGGTCTTTATTAGAGATTTTAAGGGTTCATTTTGTACACCTGGTTAGGTGCCCATAGGTGAAAGAGATATCTGGCCCTCTGAAGGCAGAATTATCTGAGCCTGTACATTGGGTACGCTAATAAGATGTTCACAGTTTGAATCCCTCCAGAATGGAGACCAAAGTTTGATTCAAACCCACAAAACAGACAAGAGGGTTACCCTGTTTCTGTTTCCTGTTTACAATACTGAGCTTGGAGGTTGGCACTGTGGGAACAGAGGGCCTGACCTGCTAAATGGGTTTGTGACACTCTGTACGAGCGAGGATGAGAGCACTATAGGGTATGTGGCTGAGAGAGCAGGAGCTATGGAGCAGAAAGAGAGAAGTAGTAGTAGTAGGGGAGAAACAGAGGAATATTATGCAGTGATGTCACCGAGCACAAACCTGGATGAAAGAGGAGACATGAGCAGCAAATGGAGATCACAGGAAAGAACTCCCCAAAAGAAAAACAACAAATGAGGGATGGATGAGGAGGAGGGATGAGACAAAAAGGAGACATGGAGGGCTGCAAATGGCAAGGTAGAGAGCAGGAAAGGAGGCGAAGAGCAGGCAGAGAAGATATGGAGCCGACATTGAAAACAGAAGACAAGGCGGGGTGGGCAGCACACAGCCATGAATGTTGGGATGTTGGGGAAAAGACAGAAGGAGGTGAGGGAGCGAAACCACAAAGTAGAGGCAAATGGGAGACAAACGGAACAGCGGGTCACAAGGCAAGCAGGAACAAAGCACAGCCATAAACCACGCAGCAGTCTGGGTAAACAAACTAAGCGCTTGAGTGTGGGAGGCATGCTGAAAGAGTGATAGTGGGCAGAGTTATTCCCTACACCGAACCATGGGGCAAGGTCCTCCAGTTATACTAACTTCCTTACCCCTCCCAGGATGCATCTGGAAATGAGCTGTTATCTGCTCAGTATGTCTTTCCTGGTAAAACTTTTAAATAAATAACTACATTTATTTATTTATTTATTTATTATTGTTAACCGGTAAGTTCTCGAGCCATAGAATGACTATTTTCAGGCATGACCCAGAGAGTAAAACAGATAGACAAATACATTACATCAGTGCAAAACATTACATAATAACAGGTATAGCTAACAGCGGAAAATAATACATAAACAGAAAATAGCATATGTGAAAGATTAGAACATCGTACAGTCCACAATGCATGAGCAGCAGATAGCAATGAAACCAAACAGTTTGAGTACAAAACTTAGTGGAAATTTACAATGAAAGCAGCATATGGCAGTGTAAGATACTACATGCTCCAAAGGGTTACCTACATCCAAGTAAGCAAGCAAAACAATAGTACAGACCACGACAACTGGTATAGAGAGAATAGGTTACAGCAGTGTAGAGAGAAAAGGAAAGACTAAGAGAGAGAGGGCTGTCCAACTAGGACCCGATAGCTGAAACAGAGAAAAGAAGGGTGCAACCCAGGGAGGTACAGTAAGTGCAGATGTATCCAGTAGGTAGAGGTGGGATATTGAAAGGAGGGAGAGAGAGTAGGAAATGAGAGAAAGTACAAGTGGACAGAGGGGAAATTTGTTAGGGTCCAGAAGGTGCTATGATTTTAACAGAGAAAAGTTAGTGTAGGCAAAGCAGAGCTAGGTGGGGTCAAAACAAGCACATTGGCCTACTGAAGACAGGTACCGTTACAGCCCACTTTTAATACTAATATGGGATGGGGCCTGTCGAAGAGCTAATGGAAAGGAGTTCCACAGCCCTAGGGGCTGCATTGTTGAAAGCTCTGGAACCTACAGATGTCCGGCATCTGGGCATGGTAAGTAGCTCCTTACCAGCTGAGTGGAGCCCATGGGAGGAGGACTGGGTGTAAGCAACTCAACCAGTGGAGAAGCGGTTATATTTCTATTACCAAGTTTACAAGAGAGAGCCTGGTAGTATTGTTGTCAACCGCCTTCTACTGGAGAGCCAGCCCAAGTCACTATAAAGATTACAGTGGTGCTTGAGCCTTGGTGACCAGGAGGTATATCGCATATATTGTCATAGGCTATTTTCCATTTGTGGAGGGTAGTTTTAGATGCAGAAGCAAAATTGGAACACTGTAAGTGATAGCAAAGAGAAGGATACCCTTGGCAATAGCCAGCTTGGCTGAGGGGTTAGCATATTGCTGGTTTTATAGGCTACCCCTAGTTTAACATTCACTGATTTACTGATGGACTGAATATGTTGATTGAAATGAAGTGATTGATCCAGGAGAACTCCTAAGTATTTGAAGGATTAAACATTCTCAATTTGTGCCCCACATGAGTCAAGAACTACCAAGGATGTTTGATAAGCCCTGAGCTTAGGGACTGAGCCAAATAACATGGCTTGTGTTTTCTTTACATTTAGTACAAGTTTATGGGCAGTTAGCCAGGATTGTATGTTATTAAAGCCAGAAGAGAGGAAGCATTTATGTTGGAGACACTGTCTGAGCTGGAAAAGAACAAGATCACCGCATACAGGATGGATGAGCAGGAGCAAAGACCATCAGCTATATTATTAATAAATAGTGAGAAAAGAAGGGAGCCAGAGAGAGCCTTGAGGGACGCTATGTTTATGACAGTTTTGTGGACAGAGAAGAGTTGAATTTCACAACTTGGGATCTGTCAGACAAGTAGCTACTGAACCATTCTACTACAGGGACAGAGAAGTTCAGATTTCTGAGAGTGGAGAGAAGTTGGGGTGATCAACAAGATCAAAGGCTTTAGTAAGGTCAATAAACACTGCTCCCATTAGTAAACCAGCATCCATATCAGACAGCACATCAGTTGTAAATTTGATGAGCATGATGGAGTGTGCTAACCCTTTCTAAAGCCATGCTGTGTGCCAGAGAGAGAAGGTTGTATTTGGCAAGGTAGTCTGTAGTTTGATTTTGCAACTAGTTTCTAAGAATTTTGCTTAAGACTGAGAGGATGGTTATGGGTCTGTAGCTGGTAATCTTTGCAGTGTCCCCTTTTTATAGACTGGTGTGACACAGGTGATTTTTCCATAGGTTCGCACCACACTGGAAGCGAGAAACAGCGTAAATATTTTTGTAAGAGGGAGGCGACGAAACGTGCAGCTAGTTTCAGAAGTCTCAGTTTAAGGATATCAGAGCCAGAGCTAGTAGTGTCAGAGATGGTCAGAAGTAACTTCAGGACATCAGACCTCAGGACTTTCTTGAGAAATGAGGGTGTGGTCACTACCTGCTACAGGGGTCAAGGACAGATGAAGCAGGTATGGAGGAAAACTGTGCACTTGCTGGAGGTGCCACGATGGAAGAGTGTACTGAGATTGGTCCGTGAACATGCGATTGAAGGAGTCAGCTATGGTATTCGGTCATTGCAGTGAACCACATTCAGTATCATGTCACCAGTGGCTTTTGTTTGAGTGATACCAAGGAAAGATTTTATGTGCAGAATTTTCTAGGGTCCCTCGCTGAGCTAAGTAGCAGGTCTTTACAGCAGGTACTTTTGGAGTCGACTCTGCTTTGCAGGAGTTATGCAGAACTTGGTAGGTATGAAATCGGCTAGAAGACATGACAGTTTGTACTTTTTCCAGCACCTGTCTCACTCAAGCAGGTTAGCCAGAAGTTCTTTGTGAATCCATCTAGTGGGTTTTCCTTTAACCCTGCACTTTACTTTGGGAGCATGTATACCTGGACAGCCATAAATTGGTCAAGAAAAATTCCTAATGCTATCTTAACATTACTCATGATAGATGGCAGACCAGTCTATTCTGGAGATGTCAAGTAAAAGGCCTCAGCATCCAGTTGGGCAAAGTTGGTGAAAGTAACATAGCCAGGGGAGAGGGAGATGCTATTGGCCTCTATAGGCAGAAAATCGGGAATGATCCATTAGTGAGTCAGCTAGAATACCTGCCAGAGGTACATGGTCTAGTTGGTTAACCAGCACCCAGCTGATGAGGGTTGAGGAGGTCATGGAAGGAGTTGTTCATGTAGGTTCCGTTAGTAGCTGGTGCAGGTTATAACTTTGTATCATGGAGAGCAGAGAGCTTTGAGCTGACCCCAGCCAGTTAAGGTTTGTATCACCCAAAATGATGACCTCATTTTGTTTTGAGATCAAGAGATTTGGTTCAGCAGTTCCTCTAGACCGCAGTACCACCAGTGGGCAGGTTGTAGCCACAGATAATGTGCAATTTCTTGCCACCCAGGAAATGACCATATGCAGGGATTCACAAGCAGAGGCGGTGTCGATTGCTGGTATGACTTCAACGGTGAGATGGCTTTTGTAGAACACAGCAACCTCATACATACATAATTTACCTCCCCCATTGGAATTTTCATCATTCATATCGACACACTGAAGTCTCCAACTAAAACCACTTCCCTAGACCGCCACCACCATAAGTGTTTTTTCAGTTCCTTGTCTGCCCTTGATCCTGGCCCAATGGCTTGTAGGTCACCCTGATCTGGATTTTCCCCTTGTTTTCCCCTTCCCAGTTGCTGCTAGTACCCACAGGGTTTCCAGTTCACCTGAACCCCAGGCTATCTAATTCTGTTGCTTCAATCCTGTCCTTAACATACTGTAAATGCTACCCCTTTTCTGCTGCCTTTGCCCTGTCCTTTCTGAGTAGTGGGTAGCCTGGTATGGTCATGTCCCAGTCATGGTTTGAGGTTGCCCACACCTCTGTTACTGCGGTCATGTCCTCCTCTCTGTGAATAGTGCCTGAAGTTCTGGCATTTTGTTGCCCAGCCTCCTAGTGTTGGCACATATCATTTTCCAACATTTTCCCTAGCCCCTTTCCTTTTCCCCAAGCTAGCTAGTTCCTGTTTACTTTATCAGTGGGGAGGCTAGCAGGTCCCTTGTTTTTTATTTTTAAGTAAGTATTTCTGCACTTGTTCCTCTCTAGCATCCCTCTTCTACCATCAACCCCCAGCTCCATCTCCCACCTTCACCAGGACTACTCACTACTTTTTTCTTCCATGGGTGAGTGGGTCCCAGTAGGCAGTCCGGCACCTTCAGGGTCACGCGTGTGGTGTGCAGTGATGTAGGTGAATGAAATTGAGCCACACAATTTGAACAACTCAATTTGACAACCCGTAGGAACAGTGAGGTTGAAAATGTAGTAAGGAGTCGAATATAGCCAGTGTAGCAGTAAGCTACACCCGCTATAGCAGGCTATCGGGCTGTGTTCGCCAAGTGCTGCCGAGCTGGCTGTTTGGTGTAGCGAGTTGAGTCACCACCACTGCAGCTGATGGACCCAGGTTCAGGCCCAGCTATGGGAGAAATTTTGTTTTGTTTTTAGTGTTTGTTTTTTCCCTATGTCCCCTGAGTTGATTACAATTAAGTTGGGGATGTGGGGGCGCAACCACATTTTTTTTTTTTGCCACCATAGAGTGTGGCGACCTTCACTGTGTGGTGGTTGGTATAATTTCAGTCGCCCTTTTCACTCCTGGCGCTGTTTGTGTCGATTTTGTTGTCGGCGGTGTAAAAACTTGCCATCCTCCTCGTTGGGGTGCATAGTAACATAGAAAATGTTGGCAGATAAAGGCCTATTGACCTATCAAGTCTGCTGAAAATTGTACCCTGTCACTTCTTATTTCTTCCTCTCTGTTCCACAACTGCCCCATGTCACTTTAAATATGTGCCTCCCTCCCTTTGACCTCCCGCCCTATGCCTCAGCCCAGATGTCCTCTCCCGGAGGTTAAATCCACTCTGCCACCACTCTTTCTGTAAAAAACATTCTTCCTGACTTGGTCGATTATGATCCGATTGGATAATTTAGGAATTTAGGATTTTCTGATTCTGAACCCAGTTCTTGTCCAAATCCTAAAAACTGCAAGCCGATCCTTTTGAATGACAAAGGAAATGATGCACTAGGACTACACACCAATCAAAAACATTTTGCACAGTGTATCTTGTTTGAAAATGTTGATTGTAGATCTCCTTTAAGCAGTTATAATTAATAGGTTTCTCTTTTCCATAGGGAAACCACGGTGTAATTTGGCATTATAAAAGAGTGTTTATAATAGCAAACACACACATGGTTTCTCTCTCTGCACATGCACCCACGTAGCTCTTCCTTTCGGACCACTGGTCGCCTTCTCTTTCCCCAGAGACTAACCACCAATCGGACTCGGTGGTAAGTAATTTGAAAACACAAAATCTCCTGTTTTTGAAAAAAACTACGCTTTTATCTGCTGACAGAAACAAATAAATATAAAACTGTTAAATAAATAAGGTGGACCATGGACGGCACTGAAACCTAACTGGATCGTGGCCGCACAGGAGCGTCTTTTTATTTTATATAATTGCTGTGACGAAAAAGGAAAACCAAGCAATTATATAAATAAAATATCATTATGAATGTTTAAACTCAAAGTTTACGCACACCCTCGGTGTAGTACTTTCATAAACCCTTGAGCTTCGCTCCGGGTTTATGTAGCATCTAACATTCTCAGGTGTGTGTGTAAACCTTTTGTTACACACACACCCCATACTTTATTCTATATATAATAACCAGCTTCCCTTTTTCCCATAGGGAAACTGTGGAGTAATTGCCATTATAAAGGAGTGTTTATAACGACAAACATGCACACGGTTTCCTTGCTTGTGTACATGCTCACAGAACAGTCGCATCTATTCCAGACCGCTCACTGCTTCCGTGTCACTGAAAACAGAACCGCCAGAAGAATTCAGTAAGTCATTTTCTTTATATTTTACCCATATACCATGAAAACATTCAAAGACCTGCACAAAATGAAAAAAGTTTAAAGAAAGACAAATCGGCACCGGATCGAATACGCAACTAAACCTAGGATACACTGGCAGCTCTTTATTTTATATAATTGCTGAGGCGAAAAAGGCACCGCCTCCTCCTTACTACTTGTGCCCAATGTACCTGCTTCAACCCTCCATAGATCTAGATTTACTCTGCCCTGGCTGCCCTTGGAAACATCTTCTATGCTGTGAGATGTCACCCTAATCCTTCAGCCTCCTTTAAATCCTATCCCCTCTCCCTGCCCCTTCCAAATCAACACCCTCTCACTTTCAGTATGTCATAATGATGCCTTAGCTGGTATATTTCTTCTTTCTGTACCTCATATCTTGTGTTATTACTATGATAATCTACACTTGGCACTTATCTCTAATTGTATAATTTTTACACCATTAGTGCCTTGTACCTTTATTTGTCCTAACTTTACCTCCGTTTGCGATGTGTGCACATCTCCTTACACTGTATTTTATTTAACTGTTATCTCTCTATGTTGGTGACCTCCTGGGTCGTGCCTGAAAATAGTCACTTTTGGTGTCTAGCGCACCTCACCAGTTATCAAAAAATAAATAAAAATAAAAAGGAACCCCAGCAATTGTATTAAATAAAATATGGGTCTGGGTGTGTGTAAACTTGAATGTACACACACACCTCGGGGTTAAATATCATAAAACCCGTCGAGCTTTGTTCTGAGGTTTATGTAGCATCAAAACCCTTGGGTGTGTGTAAATTCTCGTTATACACCCAGACCCACACTTTATTCTCTATATATCTGAAAACAGAGTCAATGATGCTTCACCACTAGATGGCAGAAGCAGTACAGTGTGTTTAATCTGCAGAAGGGATGACCCAAGAGCAGCCAGTGTTACACACAGAAGAAAATTGTTCAAGAATGTATTGCCAGCTCTGTCAAGCTCTAAGCACTTTTCTTTTTAACTATTTTTGAATTTTATGTTCAAACAAAAAGTACACATTGTTACAAGAAATAACCACCAATATACACAAACATTAAAAGAAGGGCAGTTCAGCAAACAGGAAAACCTGGTTTCAGTTAAAACTAATTCACATCTAGGTGGGTATATACAGGGTGTGTCCATGAGATGGAGGTATTAAAAGCGTTTTCACATAAAATGTTCTCCAGGCGCTTCAATAAAGCAAATGCTTGCCATATACAAACTACCTGGATAATGTAAGTGTGCAAGCTACGTAGTGCAACAATTTGTTTTAGCCTTGTAAATTAGCTACTGAGCCAGATATGAGGCCTACAGCACCTTGTTTTGCTGCCTCATGTGGTGTACCCATAACTACATGAAAGAAACAAGAAGGAATGTTTGCCTCAGTTGACCCAGAAATATTTTATGACTATCCACAGGGGCATGATATTATACATGCGATCTGCTTGATCTATTATACACTTAGGAACTAATAGTATTCTTTTGGCTCCCCGAGAAGCCTGCGATGGTCAGCAGTGCAGGAGAATCACAGCCCTCCCTCAATCAAGCCTCAGCAGCAGACAAGGTGTCTACCTCAGTTCCAATTAACAACCCCATGGAGTGAAGACCTCACAACACAGTGACTTTACCTTCTCCAACTACTGTAAATTGCCGAGACACAACATGTGCTTGCCCATGCCACTCTTATCTTTTGGAAGGTTGTACCTATAACCCATTTCGCGTGCTCAGAAAATACAAAATGTCACAACTGGTACATCTCCCATTCCACACTATTAAACTGTGGTTTCTCATTCTCATCGTCATTCTATTGTCAGAGGACGGAACTTAACCCTGGCCCTCTGTCCACCTCTCTTCCGCTGACCTATCGACTATCCTAGGAAAGGACTTCTCATTGCCCATATGAGTATTAGGAGCATTACCAAGCACCTCACCGATCTCAAAGCATGGATGAAAGTGCACAATCCTGACCTACTCTGCCTTATAGGTAACTTGGCTTAAGCCTCACATTCGGACTCTTATGTTCCTTAACCAATTACTCCCTGATACGGAGAGATGGCCCTCCCAAAACGTGGAGGGGTCACCCTCTCTACAAAAACCATCTTGATATTACTGTATGCCCACCCACCATGTCCCCCTCAGTCTGTGGTCCCTACACACAACCATTGCCCTTGGTGCAAAAAACTTCACATTATCTAGCCTACAATCCACCCACTGGAGGTATCACAGGTCTTCAGGGCTTACTTAATCAAACAGCCATGAATGCCAAGCAAAACAAGGTCATAATCTTAGGAGATTTTAACCTGGGGTGGTGGTGGATGTCAAGATGAACAACTCGAGACTTGTAGGAGGGCAGCAGCTAAGGCCAACAGGATGCTGGGATGCATCGCTAGGGGATCACCTTCAGAAGGAGGGAAGTGATATTCCCTCTGTATAACTGCTTGGTGAGGCCGCACTCAAGTACTGTGTGCAGTTTTGGAGGCCACACTTAAAGAGGGACATTAACTCCTGGAGAGGGTCCAGAGGAGGGCAGCCAAAATGATTTGGGTTTTGAGGGACAGGACCTATGAGGAGAGGCTCAAGAGTTAAATATGTACACTCTGGAAGAGAGAAGGGACCGGGGGACATGATAGAGGTCCTCAGGTACATGAAGGGGTAAATTCAGGAGGAACAGTCAGGGTGCTTCAAGGAAGGAGGAGGGGCCACTAGAGGGCATGGGTGGAAGCTGGAGGGGGGAAGATTCAGGGGAGAAAGGAGGAAGTGCTACTTCACTGAGAGGGTGGTGGAGCCATGGAATGTGCTGCCTAGGGGGCTGGTGGAGGCAGAGACGGTGGAGGGGTTCAAGAGGGGTGGGACAGGTACAGGGGAAGGTTCTGGAAGCAAAATCCAATGCAGTGAGAATATCTGGAACTGGGAAAGGAGAAGCCAGAGAGGACGAGGAGGGCAGCAAGGTCAGCTCCCAGGTGGGGCTGACCAAATGAGCAGGCGTGAAAGTCTGTTAGGCCTATTCTGCTGGCATTTAGTATGTTAGTATGTAGTATGTTAGTAAACTCGCTGGGACCAACTCATGGCGCACTGCTGGCTAACACAGAGTTATAACCTTCACCAGACCCTAACTGAGCCTACTAGAACCACCCTTCTCTAGCTACATCCACCCTCATAGACTGGGTACTGGTGAATCACCTTGACCGTGTGCAAACTACAGGCATCTTGGCAGATGCTATCACAGACCACTCACCCACTTTCTGTGTATGGAGTCTGAGACTGATCCCCATCACCTCACGCTACATCACTATTACCAACTTTGCTAAATTGGACGTGGAAGCTTTTCTCTATGATGTTTCCTGTATCAATTGGTCTGACATCTATTGCTCCCATGCTGTTCAAACTGCCCTTGATATCTTCATTAACAACTTCACAGCACTCCAAGATAAACATACTCGAAGGTCACCAGAAGGGTCAGGGGTAAACAAACAAGATGGTTACACAAGGACCTGCTTGCTAACCCTGCGTACTCAGGACAAACTCTGGAAGAAGTATAAAGAGTCCAGACTACTAGTGGATTACAATACCTACAGGGCCTCTCGGAACACCTGCAAAAACAAATCAGAACTGCAAAGAGCATCTAATGCAAGGAACTGCTCATTAACTTAGCTGGTGACCCTAGAAAATTCTGGACGCACATAAAGACCTTTCTTGGGGCTGCACAGTCATCGACCCCAGGGATATGATTCTAAATGGTGTGCATTGCAGTGACTCGAACACCATAGCAAATGCCTTTAACAGACTTTTCATGGACATGTCTCAGTACACCTCATCCTTCGCTTCATCTCCCACAAAATCTCAGCCTTACTGCACACCCATGAGATCTGCATCTGGTGCTGACCACTGCAAACAACCTACTACCCCTTTCTACTTTAAAGCTATATCTAGGTCTGAGGTCCAAAGGCTATTGCAAACCATGTCCGACAACACTAGCCTGGCTCCGATTCACTCGAGCCACAACTCCTGAAGCTAGTGGCACCACTGATTGCCTCACCTTTGGCCAAGATTTTCACTCTGTCTCTCTCTCTTGGCATTGTCCCTGATCTCTGGAAGATTGCCCGAGTTATACCCATCCTGAAAAAGGTGACCCAAAGGATATAAACAACTACAGGCCCATAGCCATTCTCTCAGTGCTAAGCAAGCTACTGGAGAAGCTTGTTGCAACCAAACAATTACCTATCTTACAAAGAGCAACCTTCTCTCAGACACTCAGCATGGTTTCAGGAAAGGGCACAGTACCTCAACTGCCCTTCTCAAATTCACTACTGATGTCCTCTGCAGCATGGACAAGGCCTACTCACTGGAACATTATTTATTGACTTTACCAAGGCTTTCAATCTCATTGATCATCCACTGCTTCACTCAACCCTGCATAGACTTAACTTCTCATCCCAAGTAGTTGACTGGTTCAACAGCTACTTATCAAACAGATTACATCTTGTTAAATTCAACTCCGCTCTCTCGGATGTGACCAGTACTGACATCGGAGTACCCCAGGGGTCCATCCTGGGACCCTTCTCTTCTCGCTTTACATTAACAACATAGATTCTACCATACTCTCCTGCTCAGCTATCCTATCGCTGATGATCTAGTCCTCTACTCCAGTGCCGACAAAGTCAACATCATCAGAAAACCTCTCCTTGGATTTCAGGAATGTGCACCATGGCTAAATACAAATAAGCTTGTCCTCAACACTAAAAAGACACAAGCCATGCTACTTGGCACTGCCCCAAACTCAGGGCCTGTAGGGACCCCTCCTAGTCCATGACTCTGGGGTCTCTCATCGACTGTGTCACATCCTTCAAATACCTGGAGTCCTCCTTCATAAATCCCTTGATTTCAGTCTGCACATACAGTCAACATGCAAAGCAACAAATGACAAACTTGGAATCGCCTACAAGACTAGTCACCTGCTAACACCATCCGCTAAACTGGTTATTGCCAAGGGTATTCTGCTTCCAGTGCTGACATATGGTGTCTCCACTTTGCTAATACCCATAAGACTGCTCTCCATAAATGGGATGTGCATATAACAACATATGGTGTAGGCCTCCTCTTCACATCGCCTCAAGCACCACTGCACACTGTATAACGAACTGGGCTGGCTCTCCTTCTGCCTACCGACTTTACTCCCTTGGGACCCTCACGGACTCTGTAATCCAAACCAAACACCTCCTCCTTGCAGCTCTACTTGTTCCACTGACACCTGCTTGTGGACTACGCTCGCAATAAATTTCTACTTACTGTACTCCAGGTGTCTTATTTCTAAAGCCTGGAGCATTTCACTGCACCGCCCGGCCACCTGGAACTCCCTCCCATCTGCCCTAAGACAGGCAAACTCCCACCCAATATTCAAAAAGAACTATATCGCCACCTATCTGGGACCCTTGCATGCTTTGATCCCACTTGAGGCCTCACAGCTAGCCACCCTCCTAGCCCAGGACACTGCTGTACTTCTGAACAAGCTTTGCCTTTATTTTTGTCTTAATAGCTGCCACTTAGCCCAGTCTCAGCTGTTATTTGCTTGTACTACTGCCACCTTGTGTCATCTCTGCCTAGCCATATGTATAATCTCTAGTACTGTCTGAATTGATCTGTATTCTTACCCACATGTACTATAAACTATGTAACCATACACTATGTAATTGTATAATCTCATCTCTTTTATGTATGTATTCTCCTGGTCGTGCCTGAAAATAGTCAACTCTTGGCTAGTGTACCTAATCTGGTTAACAAAAATTAAATAAATAAATAAATTGTTTCTGTGGCTCTGTTAATGATCACTCGTACACTGTGATCACTGCCCTTGCTATTGAATGACCTGGACTATTTATTTTGTATATATCACCTATTACTGTTTACTAGACCACATATGTTAGGCTGTTCTGTTGTGTCCCTGTACATAGCTCCTCTCATTGTTATGAACTTTGATCCTGTATCTTCATTGTATTCTCCCAGGTGGTACCTGAAAATAGGCATATAACTTGTCTAGTGTACCTACCTGGTCAACAAAAGCTAAATAAATAAATAAACACCTAGCAGAAGGACAATGAGAATCTTGTTGCATTATAATCATCCAGTTTTTATTAATATACACATATAATTTTCTATGATGAATCTTAAAGCAGCAGTGTTACAAAATTGGGCAAAAATGTACCTTACCCTTTTCACTATAAAAGATTCTAGGCATCTTCCACTTTTATTTGCTGGTAAAATGCTCCGGTTCCACCACAATTTGAGTATTTTATAAATGTTTTAATGTAGTTTTTCGACAAGAAAAAGATGGCTGCCACATTTGGCTTAGAAAAGCATGGTAAACCTGGTAAGGTTAGGAATGAGAAAATAAATAAAAAATCATGGTGCGCAGCACAGGAGATGCTAGAAACTACTTTGTCAGGTATGCTAATATTTTTATTCATTGTACCTAAAATTAGCTTTTGGAAAAAACAGAACAGTTTTTTGTTGCACTGCTGCCTTAAATGAATTATAAATATTACCAGGCAAAACACTGGCAGGACCCAGAGTGACACTTTTATTTTCAAGAATTACTGTGTAGCATTGAAATGAACACATGTTCTGGCCCTCTTCCCCCACCCCACCCAAGTTACCTCTAAAAGCTACTCTAACCCTTGGGTGTCTGTGGTAGCAAGACATTCAAACATCAGAGAAGTGTGGATTGCTTCCAAATGAGAGGGGCCATGGCTGCAGGGACTGAAGCTATATAGGGTGAACTCTGATATAGGCCCAGCAATATGAGAAGGGGCCTCCAGGGCTGCAGGAACTGAAGGTGTCTGTCTAATGCTGGCATTAACTAAGGAGCCCTGCCACATAAGGAGGGTCTCAGGATCTGCAGGGGCTGAGTGGGTCTAAAGTCAACTCTTACTACAGGGCCTTGCTGTATGTGAAGGGGCCATCAGGAGTTGCAGGGACTGAGGGTGTCTAAGGCTGTGTCTGACCACAGGGCCCTGCCATGAGTTGGGGCCTTCAGGGACTTGTGGGACTTTGGGTCTCTAAGGTGGCCCTGGGTCCCTGCCACATGAAAAGGGGCTCCCAGGGAACTATAGGTATCTAGGCATGGCTCCAACCATGGGGCCCTGCCATAGAGATGGGCCCTCAGGGGCTTCAGGGATTGATGGTGGCTCAAACTTTTCTAACCATGGGACCCTGCCATGAGGAGGCCCTTAGGGACTACAAAACTGAGGGGCATCTAAAGATGGCTCTAATACCCGAGGACCCTGCCATGCATGGAAAGGCCCCTAGGGCTATAGGAGTGAGAGTACCTAAATCTAGTTCTGACATCAGAGCCCTACAATACAATAAGGATACATAATAATACATTAGAACTGGGGTATCTAAGGAATCTTCTGATCACAAGTTTTGCAATATGGGGAGGGGGCCCCAGAGGTAGCATGGACTGAAGGTGCCCAAGGCTCGCTTGACCTCAGGATTCCTCCAAATGGGGAGAGCCCACCAGGGCTGCAGGGACTGAAGGCATCTAAGGCTGACTCTGAAAATGTGGTCTTGCCACATTGGTAGAACCCACGAGGGCAAGTAGTGAGGTGTCTAAAGCTGGCTCTGACCACTAGACACTAACATACTGAGGGTATCTAAGGCCAGTTCAGACAACAAGGACCCCCTCCCAGGTCCGCTGGGAGTGAAGATGTCAAAGCCTGACTCTGACCTCAAAGACCAGCAATATGATAAGGGCCCCCAGAGGCTGTAGGGACAGAGGATGTCTAATGCCAGCTCAGACATCAGGCATTGCCATATAGAAAGGGCCCCTAAGAATCTTTTGATCTGTGTGCCAACTGACCCAGACAGAAATTTGCATCTGTAAAGAACTGGTTCGGATGAGGACATGTGTTTGGCCTCTGTGCTTTAAGTGACTTAGGACCTTTATAAAACTGCCATTGGTGCTACAGATTAGCAGCCATGTTTGTTGCCTTTGACCCACGCTGCCAAAGGGGATTATGCCAACCAATCAGGAGAATTTGACAAGTCAGGAAGCCACAGAGCTCATGGACTGCAGACAGATAGATTTAACTAATTTAGGCACAGTTTCTACTGCCAGTTGCCTGTCATGTGACTGACCTCCAGGTCTGCCTGTCCTGATTGATAGCCTGGTGGACCAATCAGCTTGCTGTTTTCCCTGAAAACAGCAGGGAATGTTTCAACCCCAGTCATTTCTGTCCAAACTATCGAGAGGGTGTCAGCATGGCTCAGTTGGTAGCACATCCACCTCTGGTTCAGAAGGTTGTGGGTTCTGGTCCCCACGGGATTGGGCTCATACCTAAAGAAAGCGCTGGTACGGAGTGCGGTACTGGAGGGTGCTGTACTGTTGGGGTGTGCTGTCCTTCAGATGAGACATTAAACAGAGGTTCCTTCACCCATCCTGGTGGGTGTCCATGTGGAAGTAAAGAACCCAAGGCACTCTTCACAAAAGAGTAAGGACATTCCTGGTGTCCTGGCCAATATTCCCCTTCCACAAAATTGGTTCATGCAATTATCCAGGCTGTCTGTGGATGTTGATGTGTGATATGGCTGCCACTACATTCAGTCACTTCATTACCAGTCTAGCATTGCTTGTAAAGCACTTTGGGATACACTGTGTATGAAAAGCACTATATAAATGCTGATTCTTTTCTTTTCATCCCTGCTGACTGCTGCTGCAAGCTGTGTTGTGACAGACTGCAGATCTGCCATTGATGACCTTGTGTGATGAGCAGATTCCCGCTTATGCAAAAGGAAATATTCCTGTGCTAGCTGAGCATACCTGTGATCCTGAACACTGCTCGTATCAAGAGTAATGCAAACAGTTACCAATGACACTACGAGATCTGCTCAGTGGGTACCACAGCCTGGTACCAGACTATCTCTACCCAGTGGGACTGGATGCCTTGATGTGGAGGGTTGTGCAGATTCTACTGGTCATATTCCACTGGAGGACAGCCAAAGCTCTGAGCTGCATAGCAGTCTAGATGCACAGCGGGAGTGAGACTGTGGAGGCCAGCAAACTGACTGCCTGAAAGGGATCGCTGCATGCTGCGACAGTGAAGCCCTGCATAGAGAGAGAGATACCAGAGCAACAGAACCACAACTACTACAAGTACTGTACTACCATGGACTGCCCTTGCAACATGGAGACTGCACTCATTTATTTATTTAGTTTTATTGCTCGAAAAGAAAGATGAGTTAGGAAATTCTGCCTATTTATAGCCTTGTCACTGGGGAGATACTGATGGAAACCAACTGAAACCGAGCCAGATTAAGCTGTTGGTGGTAATTTTATGGTGACTGGGAGAAAGTTGTCCAGAACACTGGAGAATATCCCCTACTCGTTTTGAGAAATGCTTTTTATCTTTAACATCCGCCTGAACAGACAGGCAGGACTTTAGTTAAGGTTTCATCCAAAAGATACCCCCACCAAGCAGTGCAGCACCCACAACCCACAACCCTCATCCAGTCTAACAGTTTGGTATCCAAATAAAGTGTAAGCTCTGCAGTAGGCACAGACTCACAGTGAAATAGAGTAATGTCCAAAACGTTGAGGCAAAGTACAATTATTTATTGCAAATTTCACAGCTATGCAGAAAATTAAATTGCTGGGTTGCAACTCCCAGGCACAACTCAAAGTTTCGCCTCTAACTGGAACTTTGTTAAGCATGTTGGCTCCCCTTGTGGCTTTCTTTTATACTGCATCCTTAAAATTCAAAACAAAACAATTGTAGGTCCAGGCTACAATACTTTGGGCAAAAGCTGTGACTAAATTATCCTTGTGCTCCTTGTTAAAAGACAAGTACATCATAAATTAAAACAAGAATAATTATATGGACTCAGTATATTTACGTTTTCTTAGATACAGTTCTTCCTGACCGCATCTGTGAAAGACAAAACAGAAAAATTATTTCTTGGACAAGCACTGTCTTCTTAATAATTGGGTGACAAATATAACATCAAAAAAATCTTGTCTGGTTAAGTATTTATTTCTGATGTACAGATGTACAGTTGTCTTGTATATATCTTGGGACAGCCGCCTCAGAGAACTCTAATCCCATGTCTCATCAAGGGGCTGGCTGCAGAATTTAGGCCAACATAGCACAGTTCCCTGTTGTAGGGTGGCTCACCTGAGGTTGTGGATACCATGCTGTCCTTGGCGCTTAAGTGTGGCATATGGTCTCAGGTGGATGTGGTGGGACTTCAGGCTCATGGATATTCTAGGTTCGCCCAGGAATTACATATATGGGATTTGCCCTTAAAGGGACAGTTTATGAGGACACCTGGAAGGGTGCAGGAATCCTGGTGAGAGGTTCAGGTCTTTCATCTTGCAGTGTCTGTATCTAGTTCTTTTATTAAGGAGGGTGAGGTTTATCAAGCTAGTTTTGCTACTTGAGCTGGGACAGTGATGCCTAAGTACGTAAGGCCTTGTATTGCCCACTTGACAAGGGCATATGTTATTGCCTGGGCTCCCTGCCTGCATTAGACCATACCGTATCAATTAATTGTTACTTTATCTCTGAAGTGTTGTTTGCCTTTGTAGTTCTCCCGGTCGCACCTGAAAATAAGCACTTGACTGTCTAGCTTGCTTACCTGGTAAACAAAAGCTAAATAAATAAATACTCAAATGCATTTCAGCAACAGTAATATGTGTTTCAGCAGCAATACAGAACATACACCCATTGATTAAAAGCCACCAGGCTGGGCATGCTGGAAAGACTGTTTATGAGTTTTGCAATTCGATTAGACTTTAACCATGATTTAATCACTTTGTTTTTATTTTATTTTGTGTTTGTTTGGTAGGCCGGTTGGCCTCTATTTGTCAGCTTGTGGAGTGATCCTGGGTCCGTCCGCATTTTTGTGTCGATCGGGGCCATTTCTTTTTTGGGGGCCGTTTGGGATATATTGCTTCATGGCCCTCTTCTGTCTTGGGCTGTTTCTTAGGCTGATGTGAGGAAGGATGCTCTGAGGAGAGAAGTGGAACTGTGGAGCAGTGAACTACTCTGAATCTTTCCAGGGAACCAATGTAGCGAGGAGAAGAGTTATGGAGCCTCTGCTGGAGCTAAACTTGAGGTGGCTGTTGTGACAACTGGTGCTCCTGAGGTGCAGATGGACTGTATGAACTAAGCGTGTGGGGTGATCAGCGGCTGGAATCCGGGGCTGCTCGGGAAGTCGGGCCATAGTCTTGCTGGGTAACTGGTGGAGCAGGCTGCCTGACTCTAATGCTCTCTGAAGGGCCAGTCGGTGGGCTGGTGCAATCGAGGAACCAAGGAAGCTGCGGAGGATATTTTCCAGCTGCGGTCCCCTGCAAGGGTTTTCCTCAGCAATTTGGATCTGTGACTCCTGATTAAAGATTTCTTACCCTCCTGCACATGAATACTTGGAATGTGAGCTCTGAGAAGAGGACTCTGTTTTAAATCTACCCTGCCTGTTACGGTCAGACTTTTAATTTTATTAGTTGCTTTGCTGATATTCATCTTGGAAGACAGTGAGAGTGTCTGTGTTCAGGCTCCCAATGTAGTGAGAGTGCCTGGGGCTGAAACATAAATGATTTTGGATACTGATTTTAATTCGGCTCAGGTAGTGAGAGTACTTGTGCTTCGTCACTCTTAGGTTGTGAGAGGCTTTAGGGGGTTGAAGATTTCTATTTTCTGTCTGATTTATTTTACACCTTTGGATTTAAGTTACAGTTACACCTTCAAGGAACTTTATTATTTACTTCATGACTTGACTGGTATTCCTTAAACTGACCCAACCGCTGTCCTGGACTCTGAGACTGGGTTACTTATATTTTGAATTCATTTTCATATTTTATGTTATGGGGTGGGTGATTGAGGGTATTTATTGTATTGTTTGATTATAACTTTATTATTTTTATCTTATTTTTGATGCTATGTTTATGTTTGTTTAGTATAATCTTTTCCTCCTCTGAACTGTGAGAGGGTTTTGGGGTGGGAATTTTGTTATTTTGTTTGATGTTTTATTTTGATGTGTTCCAGGGTCATGATTTTTGAATTATTTGTGTAAGTAAGAAGGTGTGACTTGGGTGGGTTTTAGTTAGAAGTCCTACTGGGTATATTGTAATCTAGGGTAGTTATCTATAAGAAGGTACAAGTACAAAATCTTTATTGTTCAGCAAAGTTATTACAAAATACTAAATTTAATCACATATCTGGTTTAAATAATAAAACAATTACAGATAAGCATTCCATAATCAAGTGGTTGTCTGCTTACGAACACATATTCATAATAAAAATATCTTGATATTGCACAAAACCCTACATTTGACAATTTGTTAAATTCAATTTTAAAAGAATATTGTTAGCAAAAACATGGCTACATTTTTTAATACGATTTTCTCAGAACAAGTAAAAGATATTCAATAATCTCATGGGGAGACTAAGACCACTTAGTAAGCAACCCAACCATTTTGTTCTGTTTTGTTCAAAGAGGGGCATAGTAAAACAACATGTTTTAAATCATCTTTAAAGGTTTACCACATTTACAAAATGGAGACAAAACATTATTTCTTTTTTGTCTATATAAGATGAACTCAGGATTATAGCTTTCAGTTCTGAATCTTGAATAAGCTCTTCTAGTTTTAGGGCAGGTTAAATGTGATAAATAGGGCTCGAAGACCCATATAGTTTTAAATCGCTTATAATCATTGTGTAATTGTAATTGAGCCAATTTGAGAAATGTTTGGTTTATATCCAAATCTAAGTAATCTGTGTTTAACTGTAACAACAATCTCGTCCCAAACTTTTATATAAATGTCATGTAGAATATGTCCCAAGCCTGAGGGAAAATGTTTTTCTAACTAGTTGCATAAAAGGGTGTACATAGCCCAATTTTCCATCCTGATTTCTTCCTCAAGGCACTTTCTGGGAAGCCGATAATCTTGAAGTAAAGAGATTTTAAGTAGAAACAAAATTTGTCTCTCCTTTATTAGAGAAATCAAGGAATAATGGCCAAGTTCTCATCTGAGAATACAATTGGGGTACCTGGTGATAACATAAGAATATAGTGGTTTAATTTATCAAGTAAGGTTTTGAACGGATTAATATCAGTGAAGACCCATACTCTCCTGCATATATATTATACTGGTTTAATTTTGGCATTAAGTATCCTCAGAGTCCCTTTAATCGAGGTCTTCCCCATTTTAGCATGGAATATTTTGAATGCGTTTACAGTCAAATCATTTTATTTTTAGTATATTCTATATGCTTATTCCAATTTAGTTATAGGAAAATGCACAATAATCATAAGTGTTTACTACCTCTAATTTATCACCATCTATTTCAAATTTAGGTTCATGTCTAGAAATATTTCCAAAATTAAGATTTTGTTTTATTTAAGTTTATCTTGAGATTTTTTTCTCTGCAGAGGTTTCAAAACATTTCAATTTCCACTGTAGACCCAATGCCAACGTAGATAGCAGAACCAAATCGTCTGCATATGCTAAGCTATCAATTCTAGATTCATTAATTTTTGGCACGTGAAATTCCATTTTTTAATTTTAAGTAGAATAGAATTTATGTAAATGTTAAAAGAGTAGGTGCTAAAATGCAACCTTGTCTAACCCCAGTGTTGGTCTGAAATACATCTGTAGTATGTCTATACTGGTTATATTGAATCTTTGCCCATGTGTATTCATGTAGTCTTATGATAATGTCCAAAAGAGTCTTCTGAGTCCTAGTTCTTCCAATGTGATCCAAAGAATTTTCCTACTAATACTATCAAAGGCTGCAGAAAAGTCCATGAAGCAGCAAAATAATTTTGTTCTCTGTACTTTAGTATATGTCCAAGGTAAATGATGTAAAACATAGCAATGATGGACTGTTGACCTATTCCTCTGAATCCATTTTGGGCCTCATCCAAAACTGAATTCTCTTCCAGCCAAGCTAGTAATCTATCAAGTATGAGTTAGAGAAGACTTTTGGGGAACATCTATAAGACTAATGGGTCTATACATCCCAGGATCCTTTACATTACCCTTTTGTAAACTGGGACTATAATACTACCAGACCAACTCTTAAGAAATTTTAAGTTTTGCACAAATCCATCAAATATTAGATAGAGAAGTGCAGTCCACCAGTCTTTAAATGATTTGTAAACATCTCCAATGATTTTTCAGGACCGGAGCTTTATTAGATTTTAAGGAATTGAGGAGTTGAAAATTTCTGATTCTGTAATCAGGATTGGCTTTGAACAGTTAACATTATATCTTATGCTAATTTCCATTTCTTCTTCATCTTTAGAAAAATAACTCATAGAAATGATCAGTCCAGGTTTGGGGTGATATGACATTCTATTTTCTCTTGATATTTATTATAGCCTTGTGCTACTATTTTCCAAAATTGTTTACAGTTCCTTTCAATTACCACTAGTCTTAATTTTCCAATAGAAGAAAGGAATGTTTATTGTTTTCTTCTTCTAATACTTTCTTATACTTCTCCATTTCTTTCCTTAAAATCTGAAGTCCATGTTGTTTTTAGTTATCTTCTGCCTATGCTGTCTTAATATTTTAGAAAAACTGGATTTAGCTTTTCTGCATCTTTGATTCAACCATAATTTAACAAAATTTGGGTGAGCATGTTTAACTATATTATTTTTCCTACAGAAAGCACTCATGATTATTCGGATAGTTTCCAGATGTCATAAATATCAGGGTTAGAGAAACTGACCATGTCTTCAGAAGAAATTCCAATTATTTCTCCAGAATATAGTATTTCCTCCATTTGAGTTTGGTAAATTGGATTCCATCTAATTCTTTTTCATTTATGATTTCCATATTCTACTGTATTCACTCATTTTGAACCGTTCTTCAAGGCGGTCATCTAATGTAAAAATAGCGGAAGATGAAATGATTCTGAGCGTTCAATAATTTCCAACTGATGTGTTATTTTAAGTGCCTTAAAATTTGCCCATATCAGATCTGGTATAGAAGAACCAATGGGCCCTAAAAGTTAATTTCCCACACTGTCTCCATTAGTTCTTCCATTCAGAATATAATCATTTCTACTAGCAAGTGCTGTAAACAATTCTCTTCCCTATGGTTAGATCCTTTTTCTAGCATTGACCTTGAGGTAGACAATCTAGGTTGATTACTTCCATAACATCAGTTAAAGTTGAATATGTACTTTCTGAGATTCCTCCTTAATTCTTGCATTAAAATCTCCTAGAATGATGACAGGCCAATTTCCTTCTTCCTCACTAATTACATTTAGTTGTAATTTAAGATTCAAATGTAGGGATCCTCTATATCCATTTTATTAAGCCCTGGGGAAAGTAAACATTACACAATATTATTTTCTGAGAACCCTTTGTAAGTTGGAAGCTAAAATATTATGAGTTTTAGGAGGATGCTCTTTACCTTCACATTTAAGCTTGTTTTACATAAATATTAAGCCCCCTTAAACCTACCAAATTTCTTATCTCTAATTGCTGGAAAGACATAAGGTGCATAGCCAGGGAGTCTAGAAGTTGCTTCTTCTGTACACCAGGTCTCTTGGAGGCCTATTAGATCAAATGTTTCCAAGAAATTAACTACCTCAGGGTCTGCAATTTCAGATGCAGACCTTGATGTTCCATGATAAGATGGTTAATTTCATCCCATTATTACTATTTTCCCGACAGATGTGTTAGGCTCTAGCTGTCATTCTGACTAAGTCTACTAGAATTTCAAAGCCATTTGTGTCCCTCCATTTCTCAAGTTCTATTAAGGGTGATCTTCATCCTTATCAGATTCGCTGGGCATTCCTCCCCAATTCCTCTTCCTAGCTCTTGTGGGTGAATAATATATGCCCAATTTATCAAGGCTTTCCGTCATGTCCAAAATATTTTGGCCATCTCTGGATTTTTAAAGGTAACATCTATTTGGTTAGAACTAAATTTATATCTATAAGTTTTATATGATCCACCATATTCCTAGATATTTTAAGACCAGAAATTCTAGTAAGGAAGGAGAGCAGTTTCACTCTAGTACTAAAATCGGAATCCTGTCTGGACATTTCCATCCAAAAATTGCAACTGTTCTGCAGAGCTAACTCTCATTTTGTTTTTCCTATATTCATCAATTATTTTGATTATTTTTGCTGATTCTCCTGCCTCTTTCTTTTCCTTTCCTGTCCTTTTTGGTTTAATGTCGGACAAACTGTTTCAATAGAGTTGATTTTATTTTTATCTGTCTTAGATTTATTATTGTCTGTTCTATATTCTAAACTACTAATTTAGGGACTAAAGAGGTACCTTGATTTCAGATCCTCTTTCTCCAGAAGCATTTTTTATTCATAATTTGTTTGGCTGTGTCCTCAGTTTCACAATATAACAATACTGTATCATGAAAGACTATTTGGTGGCCTCATAATAAATATCTCTTCTTTCACTAAGGATAGTATAATCCCCAGCATGTCTGTCATTCTCCAGTTAAATCCTCCCTGGTCTCTTATAGGGTCTTGGTACTCCTACTATTTCAATCAGATATTCTACTTCTCCATCTTCTTGTTTGGTCTGTGTTTCTGTAATCTGAGATAGGTTGTTCTTATTCTCATTATCCATTCTACTAGCTGACGTCAACATCACTAAACTTGAAACTTCCTCATAAGTGAGATTAACCATCTCATTTAGACCTAATTTTTGATTCTTGTTTGGATTCTACTTTCTCCATTCCTGAGTGTCCACTGTATTTTTATTGGAACTAGTGTAATTTTTCCTTTCTTTAAGTCCTTATTACTGTGTTCTGTGATCTTAACTTTCTTTTAGTTGTTTTCCTTCTTTTTTCTCGCTTACTTCTTTGACTTTTTGGTACTGTTGAAATCCCTTCTTAGTTTTATCTAGTGTTTTATTTGACAGAAACAAAATTTTTTGTTTGGGTCAAGGGGTGATGGTAATGACACTTGAACCCCTTGTTCTCCATTTCTTTAATTTTGAATGACAGATTCCTTTCACTTGAGTTCCCTTCTTGTGTTCTCATGTTTTTATTAAGATTTTGAAGAAGCACACGGTTATGGAATATATTTGCTCTAATACTGGTCAGTTCTTCTTTCAAGGCTGAAATTCTCAAGAACAACTATGTCTGCATAATATCTATTTTAATTATTTCTAGCATTTGTTTTGATAGTGTAGAACTAGCTATAAAGTTTCCCCTATTACAAAAATGTTCTTCATCATAATTAATGGTACCAATCTGAGGAATATTCCTAACTTCAAAAGTATTTAAATCAGGACAATAGCTTCCGTGGGTATATCACCATTTTCTTTAACCATTTTTAAGACCTTCTGTTGTTGTACTTAATTCCTGAATAATCCCCTTCAATTCCAAGTTTCCTTATTCCCTTTGTTTATTACATCCAGGCAAGGAGAGTGCAAAGAAAGTCCTTCAGACCTCAAGCCAGTTTCATTTGGCAATCTAGGGGTAAAGCAATTATCCATATAGGAGAAATTAAAAAAGGGTCAGGGGAAAAACTACATCCAAATGATTTGAACTGTTATTGCTACTTCCTTCCTCACTTTCTTTCTGAAAGAAAGTTTCCCATTCATAGTTATTAAAGGAAATCTCTTCTGGATTACTAAAATGATTTTTAGTACAATGCACACTATGCACACTGTCCAGAGAGAGCTGGTTTTCCCCAATTTACTCACCCAATTTGTGTTTAGTGAAGTGGAGCATTTTGGAGTGGAAAGGTAGTTTGGGTCTCTTTTTCCATCGGCCCATATGTCCGTTATTTTCAGTTGTTTTTAGTTATACCATGATCAATTTGATTTCTATCCAAGTTTTCAGAGGTGTGTTTATAAAACAGGCAAAATATCAGATGTAAGGTTCAACAATTTTAATGTGGGCTGATTTCATTTTTAAATTTTTGCCAGACTTTTTACTTCTATTATTTCCTTTAATTTTCTGGACATGAGCTAATTTCATTTTTTTGACCAGAACACCATCATCTCCAGTGTTTCCCCTAATTTCAGCTTCCATAAATGTTGTCCCAGGGTAGAATTCCCTTGCCAATTCTAGTTTGTACCATAATAAAAGCAGTGCGTTTAACTTAACAATATCTTTCAAAAAAAAAAAAAAGAGTTCAGTTTTCAACAGTAAAGTTATGATCTCCTTGATGAAATAGAGATCTGATGTAAGTTAGTCAAAGTAAGTTCCAATGGTTCCAAAATCCAGTAAGGCTCTGATGTGAGTTAATCCAGTAGTAAGTTCCAATAAGCTCCATCAAGTCTGGCAGGATTTAAAATGTTCTGACTGGTTTTGCAGTATCTTTATGTGTCTTTATGTTCCCCTTTATACAGAAGCCTTGCAATAGTAAGCAATATATGATAGAAACATCCTGGCTCATAGATAACCCTGTACTTTTCTCCACTAAAGGAATAGAAAGAAATAGAGGCTAATAGGGCCAGGAGGTTTATCAATATTCAGTACAAGCCTATGTATTTATCAAAAAGAAAAACAATAAACTTTAACTTTGAGGCTAATAAAATTTCCAGCTTATCTTAAATAAAAACTATTTTGTACCAAATTTAAACATTTAATGATAAATCCTATGTACTTAATACTGGGCACTTAAAATTGATTCTGAACCAACTCTAAGTGTTATAAAGTAAAGTACTCACTTTCAGGTATTTTAATTGATATCCCAAGTTCCTCATGTATTTTCTGAGTCCTTCAGTGGATCCCTTAGAACTGCTTTAATTTGATACAAGATCCAGAATCCAGGACTCTGGCAAACTTCTGCTAGCACTAGTGTGAGATGCCTTAGTATCTGTTCCGTATAAGCATTTATAAGAGAGTATTCCAAAGCACTCACAATACACTCACAGTCCTTTAGAGCAATCAAAGTAAAATGGTGTGGAAGAAATTGGTTTAGAATTTAATTTAAAGAAAGGGAAGACAAATACTGTCCCTGCCTATTCAAGCTCAAGTCCAAGCACAATTCTCAAATATTATACATATTATAATGTGAGCAAGGACAGAATAGAACACATTTAAAAGCTTAAAATTCAAAGCCACTAACATCAGTCTCTACTTTACTCTGCATCCGAAGATGCTGTATATGCTAGTAAGAGCTCTACCGTTAGGACCCAAATTAAGTCAGTTCAATAAAAACTATCAATCTGGTAATTTGATTATCTATCAAGTTATCTAATTGCACATGCGTTAGCTATAATTAATTAATTTTAGGAGGACAATCCTTAGCGTTTCTCTCCTCTACCTGCTGACCAGTTTGTTCAGATTATTCAATTATCCTTTTCTGGTTATGCAATTATATTAGTTGAATTCAATTGTAATTTATAGTAGAGACTCAGAGTGGCTTAGATCAAATTAAGATGAATTAATAAAACGTTTTAAGAATAAAATGAAAAAATACATGCGGCTCTTTGGGAAACCAATATACATTAATGCACATTAAACGAAAACATAGCTCGTTATGACAAAGAACAATCAAACAAATCAATTAGTAAATGTCCAGATAACCAGACAACCAGTGACATATAATATAAAATTAAATACTAGGCACAAAACTAAAACTGATGTGGAACAAGCTTAATAAAATATTTGAATCTAAAACCTTGATACTTGAATCAAGAACCTTAAAATATTCAAAGATGACAAGGTTACTAAATTATCTAGTAACTGATAACTGATAACTAAATAAATAAACCAAGTAGATAAACTATTCAAGAGGAAGAGTATGCTAAGTGTTTTAATGTTTTTAAATTTTTGTGGTTTTAAACTGCAATCTTCTCCGTCCGTTTTATATTTCAAAAAAGCAGGCTACGATTGAGGTTTTGGATAAGAGTGGAGTGAAAATCATACAAGTAGAGTCTGTGGTTCCTGTAGTTTCCAACTCTCGAATTTTAGTAATACAGTTCTCCTCGGGATCCCGATCCTCCGTAGAGGACTGCTCTGATCACCCCTCCTCCGTATGGCTCCCCATCTGGACTCCAGATACCAGGGAAAGGGGTGGACTCCACAAATAAGACTATATAAACCTGCAGCACAAGTTAGTCCGGAAGAGGCACCAAAGTTTAAGTGCTACCGCAGCTTCTCACAGTGCTACAGATTTTACAGACTTTCAATAATTAGTAATGATGTTCTGTTCAGGAAGCGGTGGCATACCTGCTGTAGAACAGTGGCTAGCATTTCTGGTGCTCCTGCTGAAGTGCTTCTCCTCAGCTTCTCTAGCTGCAGTTGCATAATCCAAAACATCCAGAATCTATAAGAAAAGCAGGACTTTGTAGTAGTGCTTGGCTCTAGTTGTTGTTATTAGCTTGTGGTATGTGCCTGTTAGCTCCCCAGTCTTGCATTATTAGTCCTCCTCTCTCTGTGCCCTCCACCCATTCTCCCCTTGCCTTTTCTATCTACCAGTGATGTAGGACACTTGGTACTGTGCATAGGAGGGATGGGGTGGGCATGGTGAGGCATGGACATTGGAGGTCAAGGACCGGTCCTCTCGCATGGGGTCGGTTAGGTCCAGAGCGCATCTGGGTGAAATGGAGCCTGGAACATGGTAATCCATGTAGTCCCCATACCCATGGGCACCATCTCTTTGATGGCAAGTAGCCAGATGGCTCATTTACCCCGCCCAACCCGGCGGTGCTATGCAATGCCAGATCTATCAAAAGCAATTCTGCTGTTATTGCAAACTTTGTTGGAGCAGCTGATTTGGCTTGCATCACCGAGACCTGGCTGGATGAAAAATCTGGCCCCATTTTGGAGACAGCAGTTCCAGTCAGGTACTCAGTGATGGCCTCCGAGATTGGACCATGGTGGGGGTAGTGGTCTGTTTCAGGACTGAGTTAGGCCTCATTGGTGTACCAGTAAAGAGTAAAATCCTTTGAATGTACTGTGGTAGCTGGGTGGGCTGCAGGATAGCTCTTGTCTACCGTCCCTGGGACGGCGATTCTTGCAGGAAGTGGCAGATTTTGCCACCGACATGGCATTGGAGTCACCCAGACTGATGGTTCTGGGCGACTTCAATGCCTGGGTTGACTACGGACTCTCACTTTTGGTCAGCACTTCCTCCAGCTGATGGCATCACTGGGCTTCACACAGATTGTTTCTTCAGCTACCTATAATCATGTCACTCTCTGGATTTGGTTTTCCTGCTGGGGATAGAGGTCTCCGATTTGGGGTGGAACCAGTCAGTTCAACTTTTGCCCTCTCTTCGAGATCTGCCCCTGTGGAGATGGTCAGTTACTGTCCTTATGGGATGTGTGCCTGAAGACCTGGTAGCAGTGATTGACCTCTCGGGTTGTCGCCAGCTCGAGTCCAGAGACGTTGGTTCTGGCCTACAACCAGGCCATTTCCTCAGCTCTAGACCTGATAGCTCCTGTCTGTGTTCATTCCTCCCACTCTGCCCTTGGGCCCTTGGTTTGATGGGTCCTGAGGGAGTTGGCGGCGGTGGGACAAAGGCCAGAATGTCACTGGCGGAAATCTGCCCTGGAGGCCAACCGCCTTTAGTTTGGTGGAGCATTATCAGTTCTACCAATCAGTGATCTCCGTAAGAAGGTAGAGTTCCTGTCCAGGGAGAGCGTTGTCACCAGAATCGACCAGTTCAACTCTTCCAAACTGTGGACAGGTTGTGCAACCCAGCATGTCTGTAGTCCGTCGAGCTTTTTCACAAAAGAGTGTGATAAGCTTGTTCAATTCTTTGTGATCAAGGCGGCCGATCAGGTCAGAGATCCACTTGACTTGCTCTATAGGGAATGCGGTTGATCGGGCGCTGGTCACGATACCTCGTACTTCCTGGAGTACCTTTAACCTGCCGGAGTTCAAGGATATTATGTGGATTGTCCTGGGGATGCACCCTACGTGCTGTAGTTTAGATCCAGGCCCAACTTCCTGATTTTGGGTTGTTATGCAACCATCGGCCCGTTCTGGCTTAAATTGTCTGGTGCTCCTTGGAATCAGGTGAGTTTCCAGGCTCCCTGAAGGAGGCGGTGGTGACACCCTTCTGAAGAAAGCTTCATTGGACCCAGACATTTTTGCTAACTACAGACCTATCTAAACCTTCACTTTATAGGAAAGGTTATTGAGAAAGTAGTGGCAATACAACTGGAGAACCATTTGACCATCCATAATGTCTACGAACCTCTCAGTCGGGTTTTCATAAGAGGCATAGTACTGAAACTACTCTAGTTCAGGTACTCAATGATCTCCTGATGGTGAGAAATTGGAGAAACCTTTCCATTCTTGTAGTCCTTGATCTCTCTTCAGCTTTTGACACTGTAGACCATGGGTCCTCGTGCAGTGCCTGAGGTCCATCTGTAGGCCTGTCAAGTACAGTGCTCAGATGGTTTACATCTTCCTGTCTGGTAGAACACAGAGAGTTGTGTCGGGATTTTAATTTGGCCCTTTTCTCTGTCCTGTGGAGTTCCTCAGGGCTTGGTGCTGTCCCCATGCTGTTTTCAGTGTATATGCTACCCTCGGAGACATTGTAAGATGGTATGGGCTGAGGTTTCACTGCTATGTTGATGATACCCAGCTCTACCTGTCTTTGCTCCGACCAGATTAGTGTCTCTCAGTATTCAATAATCGCCTTACTGAAATCCAAGACTGGATGAATTCAAGCTGGTTAAAGTTGAACACTGGAAAGACTGAGGTTATGGTTGTGGACCCGGGCAGCAGGATAGAGGGTTGAGGACTGATCAGCCCTCTGGATTATTTCTGGGCGTTCAGATCCTTACCTCAGAATGGGTGCGCGACCTGGGAGGGGTGTTGACTATGGGCTGACCCTTCGTTATCAGGAGTCAGCAGTTGTTAAGTCAACCTTTATCATCTTAGGAACATCACCAGGGTCAAACACCTTGTTCCGTCTAGTGATCTGCCTGTGTTGGTCCACGCCTCATGACCTCCCCGCCTTGACTACTGCAATTCCCTCTACTAGGGCTTCCTGGGGTTGATATCCGCCGCTTGCAGCTAGTGCTGAACGCTGCAGCTCGATTAAGGACAGGGGTGTGTATAGAAGGTCACACATCACCCCTATGTTGCGCGATCTGCACTGGCTGCTGATTCAGTGGCGGATCACCTTTAAGGTAGGTTTATTGACCTACAAAGCCCTACATGGACTTGGTCCTGACTACTTGAAAGAGCTTCTGATTCCCTAGCACCTTTGCAACAGCTCCGTTCGGCTGGCAAGGTTGCTGGAGGTTCCAAGGTTATTTTGAAGTCTTCTGAGCCCACTTTTTTGTTTGCGGCCCCAACCTCTGGAATTCTCTGCCCTGTCAGCTTCGGAATGTACAACCGTGGGGAGCTTTAAGCAGGAACCTAAGACCATCTTGTGGAGACAAGCCTTTTATGAACTGTTATGATTTTAATGGTCTATTTTAATTGCAATTTTATGGAATTTGTTGTTATGATTGAAAAGCGCTTTGGTACCCAAAGGCGCTTAATAAATAAAGTGTTATTATTATTTATTTATTATTTCACTGCATTGTGCATAGTACTTCGATTTGTTCAATTATCGCATAGACCTGAGAGCTTGACAAATGCTGTCAGCTCTGCCACCAGGACTGTAGCACTGTTTTCAGGTCCGTTGATACTACCAGCTTGTCTTATAGGGCAAATATTTAATTATACCTGAACAAACTGAGATCACAACCAGTTATGGGAAAAATGGCGCAGCCATGTATTTATTAAACTAAATTGTAATTATCAATACAGCCAATCAGCGTGATGCACGCAGCCACGTAGTCTTGGAAATCTTGAATCAGCTTGCTCTGATTCACCAGTGGTTGATCTCCTCTTCATTATGAGGCCACCAACCAGATAATCCCAAAGCCCGTGAGGACACCAGCTCCGGGGCATGAGGGTGGCTCAAGATTGGCTTTGGGATGTGTCCTCCCATCTGAGGACACTGCCCTGCCATGAGCATATGCTCAGAGAGGCCTGCCATCCCAACTGTCCACCTTCTTACTGGGGTAACTCCCGTCATCTGGCACCAACCTCCTCTCAGCCTCAGGATATTTAGCTGCATTGACTCATCAATCGTTTCCCCTCTGCACATACCTTCCAAGACTACTGAGCCGCCACAGGGTGAGCTTTCCCTGCTCAACCCCACAAGCTCATCACACCAACACTTGCTCCACAACTCGTTGTGTATCATCTAAAATATATCTAAACCTACTCTGATAAATGCACCCTGTCCTTCTGATACAATTCCCCTTCATTATCCCAATTTCTGGGTGGTGCACTGTTGCCCCACCAATGCTAGCATGAATGGCTGCATAGCCCCATTGTGTAACCTGCACACCTTTTCAATTGCCCTAGGATTGCAAGCATGGCTCCATAGCCACCACTGAATAATGTCAGACCATATGATGCACAGCCTTGGCCATTCCCTTCAACATTGACAGGTTGTATTTTACCTCATAACTGCAGCTCGAGCGATTTCCTCCAACCCAGGTGATTTTCCCTAAGCGGACCACTGGGACATCAGGAAGAGCCTGCCTCCGCACTTCAGCTCTCAAACTTGGCAACAACTCTTCTCATTTCATGCTTTGTTGTCCCAGCCAGCTGACTTCTGTCCGCCTGGGATCCAAAAACACTTGCCCCCTTTCAGCTGCCCCACGCCTTATGGCAGCCCAATGTACGAATGAGTGTCCACACACCATATCAGGGTCTTTTGCACTCCATTACCTGTCGAGAGGAAAATAAAAACAATTAGAACATCAGTGGTCTGACATAACTCTCAAAGCTTGGGACCTCCATCTCCCAGGGCCTGAATCTGTGCATCCATGCGCCCCTCTGCCCTGGCATGTGACACTGCCCCGATCCTAAAGTAATGTGTGTTGAATTGGCTTGCCTCCAGCCCCAGATGATGCAATGCCTTCTACAACACATGACAGAATTGATACACCGTCATCAAGGACCCATCCTCGTGTTGAAAGTAGGCCTCCCCACACCCACCTTTGTCCACTGGACCATATAATCTTATACCCATGCCGGACATCCAAGTGTACCTCGTTTGGGCCACCACTGGCACCAGATATTTGGTCCATCCTGCTTTTTCTTAGTCGGACGAATACCCCCCACTGTGGTTATCACCATGTCCTTGTCGCCCAATACTAGCTGTTGATGTGCCGCCTTGCTTGGTTGCACCAGCTCTGATACTAGAAACACCCCACAGAACGCCATGAGATAGGCAGTTCTGAATAGGTGTGTTCTCCTTCTGACAAACAGACCCCAGGGATGGTCTCCCAAATACGCTCTAAACAGTGTGAGCTGATGGGTCGTCGCTGGTCTGGTAGCCGTGGTACCATCTGTCCATCCTTGCAACATCTTGCAAAGAGGGAAGCTCTTGTGGCATCCATGTACCCCTGGCCTTCTGGAACTAAGCTATGCCGGTCAAATGCTGTTCCACTGTGGTCAGCAGCATTCCTGTTTTTAAGCAGCACGTATTAACATAGCTCCTCCAAGTATCCAGTGATCTGGGCTAATGGACATGGCTATGTCCATCAGGGCAATCCTGAATGGGCCCTTCATAACATAGAAACATAGACTTGGCCCAGCAGATAAGGACCGCTTGGCCCATCTAGTCTGCCCATTTCCTTACCTAAGCAGGATAGTCAGAGATCCTAGTTAACCAACAGCCTATTTCTTCCTACCCCCACAAGAATTGCCTTATGTCTGTCCCATGCATTCTTGAATTCTCCCACAGTTTTAGACCCCACAACCTCCTCAGAAAGGCTGTTCCATGCATCCACTACCCTCTCTGTGAAATAATACTTCCTCACATTGCCCTGACCGCCTCTCCTTCTATCTTTAAATTGTGTCCCTTGTTCTTGCAAGTCTCTTTTCTGAAATATGCTACCCTCTTGGACTTTGTTGATTCCACTGAGGTACTTGTTTCTATCATGTCCCCCTCTCCCTTCTTTCCTCAAGGGTATACATATTAAGCTCCTTTAGTCTCTCTCATACGGCTTCTCTTGCAGACCCTGCACCATTTTAGTTGCCCTCCTTTGGACTACCTCTATCCTGTCTATGTCCTTGCGGAGATGGGGTCTCCAGAACTGGACACAGTACTCAGATGGGGTCTCACCAACTGTCTGTACAGAGGGATAACAACTTCCTGTTTTCTGCTGCTGATGCCTCTCCCTATACATCCCAGTATACCCCAGCCCTCCCTACTGCCTTCTCACATTGCTTAACCTTAAGGTCATCTGATATGATTACCCCAGGTCCTTTCCTTTTTGTTGTTGTTACTACCTCCCCACCCATTGTGTAATCTTCCTGGGTTCTTGTTTCCCAGGTGCATTATTTGCACTTTGCATTGAATCCTAGCTGCCATACTTCTGACCATTCCTCCAACCTTGCCAAGTCCCTTTTCATCCTTTCCACGTCTCCTTGTGTATCAACCCTGTTGCAGATCTTTGTGTCATCTGCAAAGGCATACTTTTCCTTCCAGTCCTCTGCAATGTCACTGATGAAGACATTAAAAGGACTGGACCCAATACTGAACCCTCGCGGTACCCACTAACCTCTCTTTCTTCAGAGTGGACTCCATTTACAATTACCTTCTGTGTCCTGTTGTGCAGCCAATGTTTTACCCAGGCTACCACCCTGGGACCCACTCCCAGGCTGGTTAATTTGACTATTAATCTTTTGTGTGGGACTGTGTCAAATGCCTTGCTAAAGTCTAGGTAGGCCATGTCCACAGCCCTCCCTGGTCTACTACTTGGTCACCCAGTCAAAGAAATCTATTAGATTCTGTCTGACATGACCTTCCTGCTGTGAATCCATGCTGCCTTGGGTCCTGTGCTCCACTGGCCTCTAGGTACTCAACTATTCTTTCCTTCAGAAGTGACTCCATCACTTTCCCTACCACAGAGGTCAGACTGACAGGTCTGTAGTTTCCTGCCTCTGTCTTGCTCCCACTTTGTGAAGGGGAATCACATCCGCCTTCTCCAGTCCTCGGTACCACACCATCCTCCCATGATTTATTAAAAAGAGTAGCCAGTGGTTTCACTAGTTCCTCCCTTAATTCTTTTAGAATTCTGGGTGAATTCCATCAGGACCCATTGCTTTGTCCACCTTCAGTTTTAGGAGTTCTTGTAGAACCCTTTCTTCTGTGAAAGGACTGGGATCGACCCCTATCAAAGTCTTCTGTTAATTGGATTAGGCACTTCCCCTCCTCTTTGTGAATACTGAGCAGAAATATTCGTTCAGTATCCTGCTTTTCACTGTCCCCTCTGCCCACCCATGGTTCGTTCTATTCAGCCTCACTATCCCTCCTTTGTCTTTCTCGCTCGCTGATGTACCTATAAAATGTTTTATCCCCTTCTTAACTGAGTTGGCTATCTTTTCCTCAGTTTGGGCCTTTGCTATTCTGACTTCCCTCCTGCCTCCTTCTGCCTTAACTGGTACAGCTCTCTGTCCTGCTCCTTCTGTTTCCCTATACTTCGGAATGCTATCTTTTCTTCCTGACTTTCACAGCCACCTCTTTTGAGAACCATAGTGGCTTTTCTTTCATTTTGATTTGTTTATTTGCTTCACACAAAGGCTTGTTGCCTCTGTGATGGCAGTTTTGATGATTCCCCATTGTTGCTCCACACCTCCTTCTAGCCTGTTTGCTAGTGCTTTTCTGAGGCACTCTCCCAACTTGCCAAAGTCAGCTCTCCTAAAGTCCAGTACCCTCACTTTTGTATGG
The DNA here is from genome assembly GCA_016271365.2 of Neoceratodus forsteri. Lineage (NCBI taxonomy): Eukaryota > Metazoa > Chordata > Ceratodontiformes > Ceratodontidae > Neoceratodus > Neoceratodus forsteri. The sequence goes on from CM057459.1 coordinate 1,385,327,328, forward strand.
CTTGACTCTGTAGCTGAGTTTAATGTGAACCACACTGTTTGATGGTCACTTGTCCCAGATGGCAACCCACTTCTAGATCTGAGATCCTCTCACGACCCCGTTTGAGAGCACGAGGTCTAGATTGCTCCCTCACGAGTGGGTTCTGAAACTAGCTGTCTAATGCCTGCCACCTGTAGGGCATCAAGAATGGCCCTGCTCTTGGATGTGGCTGCAGCAAATGTGCTCCAGTTAACATCTGGCATATTCAGATCTCCCATCAATAGTATCTCCCTTCTCTGCTATTCTAAGAATGCCTTCTGTCATATCCTTGTCCATTCCTCCCCTGACATGAGGGTCTGTACACAACCCTGTGCGGATTGTGGTGCCCTTTCCAGTCTCCAAGGTGACCCACAGTGCCTCCTCTCCTACCCGTTTACTCTTTTGTTCAGTTGCTTTTATCCCTTCCTTTACATAGAGCTACTCCTCCCTTCCTCCCCTGCCTGTCTCTCCTGTAGGTTATGTACCTGGTATGTTAACATCCCAGTCATGGTTCTCTGTGTACCATGTTTCTGTGACTGCTATGATATCCAGGCATCCCTCTTCCTTCAAGGCCACCAGCTCAGAGAGCTTGTTGCCCAGACTACGGGCATTGGTACTCATTACCCTCCATTTCCTGATGGCCTTACTCCCATTTGCCCCATCCCTGTCCTTCTTGCCTTTGTCACTTTCTCCATTTACCCTGCCCTTCTCCCTATCGACACCTCTATGTTGGTGTTTGCCGCACTTACTACCGTGATTATTTGGGTGGGGGCTAGGATTTCCTGCCCTTTCCAGTGCCTCCTCACTTGGCTAGTTTAAAAGCTCCAATGAAGCATTTAAACCTATCACCTAGGATCCTGGTTCCCTCCCGGACAGATGCAGCCCATCATGCCAGTATAGGCTTGCATCACTCCAGGTGGACCCCAGCCCCAATGAAGCCAAATCCCGCGCTCCACACCAGTTTTCAACCACTGATTGAATCCCATGGTGCGGAACACTAGCCTCCCATGCCATAGATGGGCAGCACCTCCGAGAAGGTTACCGTGCGTGCTACTTGACTAAGGCCCTCCCCAATTCCACAAACTCTTCCTGCACTTCTCTAATCCCTTTCTTAGCCAGGTCATTTGTCCCTAGGTGGACAATGACATCCAGCTCCCTCCCCTGTGCAGCTGCTCCAGCAATCCTGAGGATTCGCTCCCTGTCCCTGCAAGCCATGGCGCCAGGCAGGCACCTACCTACCTCCCCCTTCCTCCCCCAGTTCTACCTTCCTAACAATGGGTCCCCACCAGGAGTTGTTTCCTTCCCCTGCAGGGTCCCCTGCCACCCTCCTGTGGGTCTCCTTTGTGGAGGTTCCCAACATCCTCCTTGGTCTCCACTGCGGGTGCCTCCATAGAGGAACCACACTTTTCCAGAATGGCATAGGTGTGGAGAGTACAACTGGAGGGATGTGCCTCTGTTCCACCACCCTCACCCTCCCAGAGCCCACTGTGGTCCTACCGCCCTCTTCTTGGCAACCTCTGAGGCAGCGGCAGTGGCACTGGTGGTCCCTGGATGGAAGAGGAGGTCCCACAAATCCTGGTCAACTCAGCCTGGAGATGAGCAACCTCCTCCCTCAGCCCAGAGAGGTGCCTGCAGATGGGACAACACCGCATCCTCCAGAACGTCTCCGGAAGACTGCTGCTCCACAGCTACTGCACTGAACCACTCCAATCATGTCTTATTTCTGGCCCCTTAACTGTTTTCAAACCTTACTTTTTCCTCTGTTTTTTTTTCTCTCTCTCTCCTTACTTTCTGCCTGTGTGCCCTTTAAGCTCCTGATTGTCCTGTTCTGAGACAAGAATATCCTATATTTCTCAGTGGACCACTTACTTGCCTCAGAGGCAGACCTCCAGCAGCTAGAGGGGCGGAGGCTACTCCTGCCCTTCTAGAATGGTGGGTCTTTGGTGGTTCTGTGATTACTCACCTCCTGCTCCCAAACAGGAAGTTCCTGTTGTCAGTCAAATCCTGTGCCTATAAAAATAGAACTAGCTTGGGGTGGGGGTGGAGGTGGAGGGAGGAAGGAGAGCAATATAGTCCAGCAGAGAAGTCCAGTCACACAGCAGTCCTTTCTCCTGGTGTCTTCTTCCCATTAGCACGATCACTCATGTGAGGCATGGGGAGCAGGGTGGTCAGCATCGTTGCAGAGCATCAGAAGGGTGACTACGCGGCAGGGCAACTGGTAATATGGGTGAGGGGAGGTCCATGATCGACTAGTGTGAAGGAGGAAAAAGCCTGCCACAAGGAAAGGCGTACACCCAGTAACCGGATGGGGCAAGGTAGGTACAGAAGCCTGCAGCAACACCCCCCACTGCCATCAGCAGCACATGGACCCCCTGAGCAGCACATGGACCCCCCCTGAACAACACATGAACCCCACCAAGCAGCACATGGACACCCACCCGGGCAGCACATGCCCCCGAGCTACCGTCAGCTGCACGGCCACCGTGTACACCATGTGGGACCCACCCACCAGAAGCATGCAGTGCATGAAAGACCTCGCAGCGGGCAGACCTCCAAACCACTGTTGCAGTGCAATATATCCACATGCGCCGCCAGTGTGAGTGTGGTGGCCATGAGGTCTGAGGATCGAATCCTGCATTGCGAAAGCCCACCATCGCAGAGCGTAGGGCAAGGGTGGAGACAAGTGGATACCAAGAAGCACACAGAGCCGCACATGCAGGCCTACACAGCACAACAAGCCGCACCCCAGTGGCACCTGTACTCACCACCACTGGAGCACCGTTTGCCGATCTGCCTCATCTACCACCAGCATACTGCAGGTCCGCACGCCGACTACAGATCCTCAGACCGCTGCCATGCAACACCTATGGCGTGTTGCGCTGCCAGTGCACAGATTTTATGCTGCCCGGCCATACGGGCCCAGGCACACCGCAGGCGTTGGTGGGTGGCCCGCCCCTATGTAACCAGCGGCCCCTTAAAGGGGCTGCAGGCCAGCAACACCGGCATTCCACAGGAACAGTGAATAGTTATCATGGAGCCTACGGATGTATGCTTCATAGAGCCAGAAAGAAAACTGCATCTCACACACTGGGGTACACCTACTGGCGTGATAAGGAGGTGAAGGAAAAGTATATTGGTGGTGCATGCAGGACCACAGGAACAGCTGTCCTGCATGCATCCACACCATAGCTGACAGTGTAGTGTATACCAGCCTCCCACACAACCATGTCCCCGATGCTGGGGATGTCAAGGTGTGTGAGGTGCTGGCAAGTGCTGCGGGAGGGCACGCTGACCCTGGAGAGCACCAGCTAGGTGCTGGTGCACAGCACTGCAGGGCGTGTCCGACACCGTGACTGAGCAGACGCCAGCCCTGCCCCTGCTGCATCATACTGTGCAGTGGGTGCATCAGGCCAGTAGGGGTGCCCTGTGGCACCCAGGTCACTGAATGAACTGCAGATCCCTCTGGAGTATGCCATCACAGAGGATGGGCACTCTTTCTGCAGTTCAATAGTAGTTCTGAGAGGACGGTCCTCGTGTTTTGCCAGCTGGTCCCTGCAGTTCTTGGCTGGCTGCAGAGGACTGGTTGATGGACAGGATGTTCCGCTGTGCACTGCCACTGTTCAGCCAACTGTACACTGTGCGGTATGTGTGAAGGGATGATACTGCTGCGTCTCGTCCTGATGGCATCGTGGACAGAACAGGCATATGCAGCCATGCTGATGGAGATTCGCACACTGGTTGGGGGTGCAGCCTAAGTCTACCATCCTGGACTTTGAACACACGGTGTGACATGCCATGGGGCTCACATTCAGGGAACATCCCTAAGGGGCTGCTTCTTCCACTTTGCCAGGCTGTGTGGCAGATGATCAGCAGACCCCAGAGCTGCATGGCAGGTATGGCAGGGATGAGAACCTTGCCCTCCACCTATGAATGCTCACAGTCCTTGCATTAGTGCGGTCCCTGCCATGGTGGATGCATACCAGCAGCTCCTGGATCAGCAGTTCTATAGGGACAATGAGGGACATCCTCCACCCGCTGATCAACTACTTGACGCCGTGGGTCAGGTAACCCATAGGATGGTCCGGTGCGGTGGCCCTACTTCCACCCGCTGGACTGGAGCATTTACCAGGCCACCCTCGATGGGCTGGCCAGGATGAATAACGCTGTTGAGGGCTGGCACCGTGGCTTTTCCACCCGATGGGTGCCAGCCACCGAGTCTCTGGAGGTTCCTGGACTGCCAGATGGAAGAGCAGCATGTAACCGAACTCTGCATGTGCCAGCTGCTGTCCTGTGCTGGCACAGCCACCCAAAGTGCTACGGGACCTCAACTGGTGTATCGAGACCCTCGTCACTGGGTACAGATCACACCCACACCCGATTACCTGCGACTGCCGCAATTTCCAGCTGCAGCTGTAGCTAGGTGTGTGCCTGCCTGCCACTGTTGGCTGTCCTGCATGCCACCTGCCTCCATGGCATTGCTCTATCAGTGGCCTCCAGCCCTGTCTCACCCTGTCCAGCTGTGGCCTTCTGCAAGGCTGCCCATCTATGCCTCCTCTGTACCTGTCAACACGCATGTGCTGGTCACCAGCATGCTGCTTGGCCCCTTAGCCACTGCTCGGTGTGGACTGTTGCTGCCGTTCTGCCATTGTGTGCGGCAGGTCTGCGGTGCTCAATGTGCGACCCCTTCATGCTTACCCTTGTCACTGGGTGTCTGTCCCATCCCCCATCCTGCATTCCCCAGCGGTGGTAGTGCCAGTGTTTTTATTTCTGCCCGTTCGCCGTTCTGACACTCACCCTGCATTCCTATGGGCTGGTCGGGAGTCATGCTGGTGCTAGCTCTATGGTCATCATGATGCCGCGGTCAGCATCTTCACATAGAATCACTGTTCACAGACACCTGCCATGCCTTGCTCCAGCCTTGTGCTTGCTGTATGGCCGGAAACTGTCTGGTCCCCTTTTATATGCCACCTACATATCAGGGGCCAGCATTCCTGATCAATGCCCAGCTTCTGCGTTATCAAACCCCAAAGGTATATTGGGACTTCCTGGGGTGTCTGTCCACTTCTAGTGCCAATTCTCGAAAACCTCTGCCACTGTGAATGAGAAAGGGCATCAGCTATACCGTTCTCAACTCCTGGACCATGCACTGCTTTGAACTGTGTATTAAGCAAAAGACATTTCAAGACAAACACCCTCATGAGCTTACCCATCGGGCCCTTTCCCCCAGCTGATTATTAATGGCATACACCATGCTGGTGTTGTCTGACTTGTAATGCTTTGTCCCTTAGCGGTCACCCCACACCACTAATGCCACCATGATTGGGAAGAATTCCAAGACTGTTATCTGAGACAGCACCCTGGCCTTCCAATCTTCTGGCCATTGGCCCACACCACTTCCCTTGAAAGTATGCACGAAACCAGCCCCGGATGTGTCTGTAAAGCTCCAACTCCTGGCTGGACACTGGCACTGGCCTATTGCTACCCCATTAAAGCAATTCAGAAACACTTGCCAGATGTTTAAATCATCTCTCATTGCCTCTGTTATCTGAATCCTGTGGTGGGGTTTTGTGCACCAGACCTATCCCCATCAACCGTCTCATGAAGGTTCTATCCATGGGAGAACCCGGCAGGCAAAGTTCAGATGTACTATCAGCTGCTGCCATTCCCTAACGTAACCTTCCATGCCTTTGTCACCCTCCCCAGGAGCTCCTTCAGTGCCGCCAGCTTGTCCTGTGGTAACTGAAAGACCTGTCTTGTGTCAGCTTCTATGCCTAGAAAGGACAACCGTGTGCATGGACCCTCTGTCTTGTCTTGTGCAGCGGGACTCCCAGTTTCATGCAAACCTCGTGGAATGCCCCATCAGCTGCCCACAACTCTGGGTTCCTGCCTTGCAAAACAAAAATCATCCAAATAATGCACAAGCCCAGCTCGTTTTGCCCTAGTGATTGTAACCTAATGCAGGAATGTGCTGAACTGCTCAAATACTGCACATGCCACTCACGCACCCCATTGGCATACAATTATCTATGTAACACATACTTTCAAACTTCATCACCAACAACTCACGGTCTTCTGGGTGGACGGCAATAACTAAATGCCACCTCAATGTCCGTCTTATCTAACATTGCTTCTTGACCTGCCTGCTGCACCACTTTCACTGCTTCATCAAATGGCGCATATGACACAGATGTATGGGTTGGGTCAATAAAATAGTTGACCGATTTCCCCTCTGGTTATGACAAATGATTAATCAACTGGAATTCCCTAGAGTGTTTTTTGGACCAGCCCAATTGGTGACACCTGGGCCGGAAATGGGGATGCTGCGTATGGGCTACTAATCCTCCCTGCTGCTCTACTCTTTTTCTAGCTTCCTATGCAATACATCTGGTCACTCCTTGGCAGATCTCATGTTGTCCACTTTTATACCCTCAGGGCCCTCATAAGGAATGTGACCAAACTTAAACCCATCAGCCAAGAAGCAAGCAGATTCCTTGTTTGAGTGTCGATCAGCCACCCTCAAGCTGTTTCCCCAGTGGCTGTTGGCAGGCCTGCCCCTGCACCCCCGAAAGGAACAAACCCACTATTTCTTTGAAATGGCCATCCATTCCCCGCTTTTCTCCTGCATTGCTGAAATGGGTGCTGGCACCCGTATGCCATGCATTCATGCTTGTATCTGCACTGGTCTGCTTTGCAGAATCCCTGATTGTAGTTGTAGCAATGCCATCCCCTACTTCCTTCCCCTGAAACCTCTTTTTGGTGAAGGGTCCCACCGAATCGAAATCCACTATCAGTATGGTGGACCCCCCATGTCTATGGTCCACAGTAAAGGCAGATCCAACATAGCCCAAGACCTCCCTGTATTGTTCTGTTTCCTTCTCCTAAACTCCTCGTCATATTCCAGCCAACTCCCACCTAGTTTGCTGCATGCATGGTCATAATTCCACTAAGTACACCCATAGTCCTTTGGCTTTCATCGGGTTGCCCTGGGTGAAGAGGCCTGCACATTTGCAAAACCCACTTCCCAATTTTCCCAGGTGCATTGGACCAGTACCTTGCACTGCTTTTCCACCCCATCATCCTTCTCATACTTATCCTTCTCCTTTTCCTCCTCAGGCTCCTTTGGCGGTTGGGGAGTAAGAAAACATCCACATTATCCCCATTTACTATTTGCTGCCTAACTTTGTCAGGCAAATGGGACCCCACTGGTTCCCCAATGACACAAACCCAGCTGCGTTGGCTGCGTGCCACTGGTTGGGTATCGGTGTTAAGCTCCAAGGTCCCGTATGCAGTGTTCCACTGACTGCAGGGCAACCTGTGACCACCTTTGGAAGCTTTTGTCTGGGAACAGGGCCAACAAATGGTCAAGCTTCTGCTCCAATGCAGATTGCGCTGAGGACCCTGGCATGGCTTGTCGGCCTGTCTCTGTCAGCCCCTGCCCAGACCCTATGTCATGGCTTAACCATGGTACACCCAGTGGCAGCCACGCTTGGCCCAGAAGCCACTGCCGCTGCCCTAGCTCAGTAGCTCCCAGTGATGGACTTTGTCCATGTGGCTAATGACAGTCCTGCTGCTGCCGTGTCTGGCAGCCCCAAACTCAAGGTGGCGGGCTAGCGGAAGCATTAGGATGACCAACAGGCTCCCATCCCGGTCACCCCTGTTTTATTCTTCTGTGGTCTCTGTTTTTGCCATTGACCTCTACCCCTCCTGCCTAATCAAGGCCCACAACTCCTCTGCGGAAGCGCATCAGAGTCAAGCCTACCTGCTTGTGTGTCTGAAATCTCCATCTCCTGTTTCCTTTCCTGGGCCGTGGCTTCTTGGCTGATGGCGGTCACTCCTGATTCTTGACTGGCAGTGTAACACCTACTGTGGGGTCCTGGATCACCACCACTGGCTCCTCTTGCCCAGGGACATTGGCCAGCTGTGGTGGGACCTCTAAATCCAGGTTTTGGCCTGCCTCTGCATCTGTCTGTGGCTGATGCACTGGCCCAGATAGTAGCAGTACTCGCTCTCACCCTGGAACAGCGCATCCCACCATGCCTTGCCTTTCCCTTAATGAAGGCTGGCAATTGGTTTTCAAAATCCATTGCTGCATTGCTCTGGAATATATATTTTAACACCCAGCTGGCCCTTGCTGCCATTTCATCCTCCACCTCTACCACAACAATAGGCCTTTCCACGGGGATTGAGTATTTTCTTCTTACTGTTATACCCTTTTTTTTACTTATTATTATTATTACTGTTTATATATGTCATAATGTTTTTAATATGTTATTCTTCCTATTATTGTACCCCTTTTCTGTTATTATTTTGATATATGCCCTCAAGGCTCCTGCCCTGCCTATCGATCCTACTAACCACTAGGCAATACCCGTCATACGAGTTGAGAGAACTTGCCTTCTAAAATTAATCACTCAAACACTGGGTTGCAGGGTATGCTTGTCTGCTTTAACCTTCTTAACCTGTAAGCATCTATCTGGATTGCTCTACTCAGGCCAGTCTGAACATTTTTGAGCCTTGTTCAGTAACCTATCTGATTAAATATCCACCATCGTTAACCTTTTTAGTGCAGCATCTCAGTAATTGCCATACATAATGCGGCCACAAGATGTCCTTATTGCCCCACGACTGCACCATTATTGCCCGGATGCATGGTCCATGCACACTGAGCTCTCACCTGCTGTGCATCCTCCTAGCGCTCCAATTTGACCTCTACAGAATGTAGGCATTTTAAATGTTTAACTTATAATTTAACTGTTTTAAATTATTTTCTACAAGCAGAAAGTATGGTCACTTATTTGGTTTTGGATTTTACTGCCAAAAATGGAATAACACGCATCAATATGAACAGCTGTCCCCATGTTACACTCCATTGGTCTGCATTTATTTGCTGAGCTCCACATAACCCTGACGCCATGTGGTGTGTCAACACAGCAATTTTTTGAGCAAAGGCCACCCACAGGTTAAACAAACTGCAGTTCTCTGTACCCTTAGGAAACCGTGTTATAAGAAAATGCCCACTGCTTTCTTTTTACTAAAGTATGTTCACTCTGTGGCTTTGTATTGACCTCTAATTGTACCAGTGCTTTCCTTGTTTAATGGATCGTGAGCATCACTCGTGTGCCCGCGCTCGGCGTGCACACTGAGTGCCTCCCAGGCATCGCCCCTTCACTGTACATACCATGGAAAAGCACCTTGAGGCCTGCTTCTCTGGAAAATGCCACTCTGAGCATGGCTTGCCCGCTGTCCACCCTTGACCACGCCTCACCGGCTGCTTGCTGCACAGCCCGCTGCCATCCCAGGAAAATGCGCCATGCGGTATCCGAATGTGGCACCCCACCACGCACTGATCCGGCACCCTCCATGGACCTTCTGCGTTCCAGCTGCTCAGGTAATCCACCAGGTGGGGGTAGCATTCTTCTATCTACAGACCACGGATTACTTTTTTTTTTTTTTTTTACCGTACAACAAGCGCTGTGCCATGCTGCCTTCCATCGGTCCCAGGGTCAAGTGCCAGGAGGTTGCTCTGTGGTTCACTGGGCCCGCCCGAGGGGTGGAGGTGTACGCCAAGCCACGCAGCCAGGAAACTGCTACTGGAGTGTAGCGTCGGAAGTTCCACAAAGGACTACCAAGGCCCTCAAAGTTCCACAAAAGGACTACCAAGGCCCTCACAACTGCAACCTGAAAGGGAAGAAGGGGCCTTGTTTCAGATAACTCCAGGCCTTCAAGGGTGCGGAAGATGGTAAAAGCTGAGGGGCTGAGAATCAAAAGGGCACTTATGAGGGTACAAGGGCACTTTTCTATACTAGTTTTGCCTTACAGAAATAAAAGTGGAGTGGCTACACCTTCGCCCTCCCCGGTTCGGCACCTATGCAGGCCTTAACCCTTGTGCTATATTCCAGTCCAGGTGATGGAGCACTGGCTGCTGGCTTCCCTCCACCCTGCACCCCCAGCCACCCAACTCCATGAAGAACACCAATTCAGCAATACAGGGCTCCTATCCCTACCAAAATACCTCAGGCAGTGCCTCATGGGCCCGCAAGAGCCTGCATGTGGTCCCAGGTACCTCCTAGGCCTTACCTCATGTAATCCTTTTCTGCTTGCCTGGAGAAAAGCCTTGGTAGTCCTCTTGAAACCTGGGAACAGCCTGGGACAGAGGGATTCTCTCTTTGTCAGCCATTCTTAAGGGCCTGGCTCCTCCCTACCTCTCCTCCACCCTCCCTCTGGGAACCTCCTCCTGCCTGCCCCATCCCCACCCCTAGTGGGTGGCTACCTACCTGCCCCCCAGGTGTCCCTCAATACCTGCCCCCAGACAAGCCTCGCCTCCTGCGATGCCTTGCAGGCTCCTTTGTTGTGTATGTATAGGCCAGCAGTTTATATTCCAAGTTGTTAAAGATCATGTTTAATGGTTTTACATATTTTAATAAAAGCTTGAAAGCTGAAATTCAAGTTCCTGTGTCATGATTAGTGTTTCCTGAAAATTTCATGCTGTTTGGTTTTGCAGTTTTCTTTAAATCAGCATTTGTTTTCTTGCTCCACAGTGGCTAAAAACAGTGGAGTTATTTCTGTCCTCTCAGTCAGGCTTGGAAAGCGATGACATCATCTTCAAGTAGCTTGCTGTTTCAGATTCCCAATCAGAGCAGCAGTTTGTAGAGTTAATGGTTTCTCACCAGGTTTCTTACGACCCCAGTCTCTGGCTCGTGTCTAGATAAATTAGCTTAAAATCTATCATTCTTTTCTTATAAAAGTCGATCATTTGAGTTTTAAGGTTGAATTGAAGTAGTGCAAATATTTATCTGTAAGAAATCAGCTTGTCTGTATCACAGCTGGCAGTTCTTTCTCATCAAAACTGATTTTTTCGAACTATAAGCACAGGGTTGTTTTGACTATAAAATGCATCTAAATTTCATTCATTCACATAAACAGTTTGTCTTTGATGTAGCCTTCATGAATTTTTTTTCATATCAGATTGACAAACAGATGCCTATCACACTCTGCTACAGTATTTCAAGCACATGTACTGTCTGAAGGTGCAAATTCCGTTCTTTGGTGGTTACTGTGTGAAAATACAGGATGTATGTGTATAACTAGAAACAATGTCCTAGGCCACCATAAGTGGGGCTTTTGCTGCACCCTACTCACTTTCATTGCCCCAAATAGGCGGGGCTGCTGCTGTGAGCACCCATCTCACAGTCAAGGTTGTTGTACCCTGATGCCCCACGGCCTGCCCCACAGTCAAGGCTTCTGCATAATGCTGTCATCTGTCCCCTGTCACCACAGCTAGGGCTGCTGTACCCTGCTCCTGTCTACACAGTTTGGGTTGCTGTGGCCTGCTGTTACTTGCCACAAGATTTAAAACATTTGCTGCACCCTGTCCCCTGCCTCCACAGTTGAGGCAGTTGCACCCTCCTGTCCCCCTGCCACCAGAGTCAGATCCTTTGCTACACCTGCTGCCCACATCCCTTGTCCCAAACAGGCTTGGTTGCTGCACCCTGTCCCACAGTTTGGGCTGCTGTATCCTGATACCATTCCTATCTCCTGCCCAAATATTCAGAGCTGCTGCCTTTTTGCCTTCTGTCCCCCACATTCAGGGCCCCCCTTTCGCCCCTGTTCCTGTCTCCACAATACATATTTTAAACACAACCATAAGAAAATGCTTCTGCATGCACAAGCAACCTGTAACTGTTTTCCTGAGCAACAGGTTTTTGTTATGCTATTCACTGGATATTATTTATGTGCTTATGTGCACCATGTATGCTTTGTAGTATTATTATTATTATGTTCTATTTGTATGCCTATTGACTTGTTATGTTTGTATCTAACAGACGACTTGGGATGTTCTGTAAATGAGACTTATTCACTGGCCTCAGCCAGTATAGTGTTATCTTGTGCAACTGTGTTAGTTGTTTTGTCCGTTCTCACTCTCTATTCAAAGGAATTACCACCCTGTAGAGTACGAAGGCAAGGAACCCTCGGAGAAGGTTCCACCCTAGAGGTGCAACGGACAGTTCCAGTGGCTAAAGGTACCTTAGGAATCCCCTAAGGAGAGAGTTCTGCCGCTGGAGGAGGAGGAGGGGAAGATGGTGGGGCAAAGAAAAAATGCTTCACAGTGAGGCTTAGAGGAACAGCTTATATAGCTCAGGAAGTGGGAGTAGCTGGCTGCTTGGCCCAGTAAACTACAGGCAAGCCTTTCATTTCACTGGCCTATGCAGCCAGTATAGTGTTATGCTTGTGCAACTGTGTTAGTTTGGTTTTGACTGTTCGCTCTCTATTCCAGAGGAATTACCACCCTGTAAGGGCACGAAGCAAGGAACCCTCAAAGAGGTTCCACCTCAAAATGCTGCAGGGATGGTTCCTGTGGCTAAAGATACCTTAGAATCCCCCAAAATGTAGTATCATCCCAAAAGGAGCAACATGAAGCATATGAGCAAGCAGTAACTGTGACATAGGAGTAGTAACTGTACGCAGTAGTAGAGAAGTATAGGCAGTTTGATAATGCAATGAGATGCTCAGTTGTCGTAATGACTGCCCAGGTCTGCGTAGCATGATACTGATAGTTTGCTTTGAGAGTAAGGGAGCCCCTAAGGAGAGAGGAACAGCAGGACATCCTCCACCTCCATCCAACAACAGAACTACCAAAAGAAACTAGGAGAAACAACTAAGCTAACTAAGTGTTATAACATGAGACAATGGAGGAGAGAAAAATAACCCTATGAAGAGGAAATCTCTGGGATCAAGAGCCTAGGTTGCCTTCTCTCTAGGCTTGGGACATTTATTTAGTGACAGCTCTGCAGCTGTAATTTGGAAAACCCAATTAAAGGGAGGTGGAAAATATTCCAATTTGGAGGAAGCTCTCCTCAAACCACCTCTGAGCAGGAGCATACGTGGAAGGTTGAAAACTCTGCAGCAATACGTGCATCCAAGGTGCAGGAGGTGAGCAACAACTGCTGAGGCACTCACTTGGCCTACCTGCCCTAAATCAAACCAGGTGAACCAGAGGCAGTCATAGGAGGATGCGGTGAAGGTTTGCAAGGAAACCACTAAAACAATGGCTAACTGTTATAGTGGAACACTAGAGCAAAGAGATCATCGTAACCACCCTTCTGCTAGTCTTAATTCTACACCTGGAGCTGCTGTCACGTAGCAGGCAGCTAAAGCCAAGCCCGGGCGAGGACATTCCCAGCTATGGGTCAGGTGAGAAGGATCCCTTCCCAAGTTGGACACGCTCAAGATGCAGACTAAAGCAGAGCAAGACTGTCGGCAGCAGGAACCTTGCGCCAGAATAAAATGGCTGGCATGCCCCAGAAAGTGATTGAGAGCTGAAAAGCTGGTGAGCTGAATGAGCATGGTGTGCTGAGATCATAATGAGCATTAAGTGCTGAGACCTTGCAAGGTCAAATGCAGATTGAGTGCAGCAGATCCCAGGCTGAAGCTGAGGGATGGTAGTAGGCAAAAACAATGGTTTGCGTAAACAAGGAGCAATGGTTGCATAAGCAAGTGGACCTGCACATAGGTCAATAAGCAGTAGTAGTGATAGGAGGACCTGCATAACATATGGTATAGCAATTAAACAGCACTGAATTGAGGGCAAGCCAGCCAAACAGGAATAACCAAATTAAGGTAGCAAACACTCTGAGGATTTTCAGCTGTGAGGCAATTTTAATAACAAAACTATATTAACAGCCTCAGCAGGAGCATAGTTGGCTGACCTCAGAGCTGTACTGTAAGTGCAATAAAACATGAGACAATGCTTGAAAGCACGTGTAGCCAGGCAGTGCAATGAAGCTGCAAGTAGAATGAGAGCAGCAATGAGCAGCACAACCAAGGTCAGTAAACTCTGTCAGGTGAAAAGAATTGAGTATGCAACATGGAGCAGCTATGGCTGAGCTGAAACACACAGATAGTAACTGCAGTTGCATTGCAGTAGTTTGAGCGTGGTGAGCACAGCGTAAAACACAGGCACTGGGTACAATAGTAATTAAAGTAAACAGTCAGCAGCAGTGGCTGTAGTTGTAGGTAACTGAAAGCAGTAGCATGAGCTCTGCATAGCAGAATGCTAGGAGTTGCTGTGCAAGTAATTTGAGAGTTGTGAGTAAGTAAAAGCAAGCAGTATGAGCTCCGGAGTAGCAGTATGCTAGGAGCTTAGAAACAAAGACCCTCCTGAAAAAAGAAGGAAGCACACACAGCCTAAGGCAAAATATAAACCAGAAGTAGAAAAATAAACACAGAAGCCCAGCAGAGGCAGAAGGAGGGAGGGCAGACCTCAGCCAGCCAGGGAGGCCTAACCAGCTCAGAGGACAAACTGACAGAGCCTTTGGCTGCAAGAAAAAATGCTTCACACTGAGGCTTAGAGGAACTGCTTATATAGCTCAGGAAGTGGAGTGGCTGGCTGCTTGGCCACCAAACTACAGGCAAGCCTTTCATTTCTCATGAAACTCATCCTGTAAATTCTAAACTTTAAATAAAATAAAAAATAAAAACACAGTCAGGGCTACTGCATTGTGTTACACCCTACAACCTCATGCCCCTGCCTCCACTGTTGGGGCTGCTGAACCTTGCTGTTCACTTCCATTGCCCCAAAATGGGCTGGGCTACTACAGCATGTGCACCCTGTGCCACTGTCAGCATGGTGTTAAAATTCACCAGAGACCAAACTCAAGTCTGTGGCAACAGCACTCTGTCTTCATTCTTTCTTCCATCCTGAATTGTTTTCCCCCTTGTCAGGTAGGCCACCTGAGAAGGTTCTATATATCCTGCTTTCTCTATTCCAGGTCTCTAGTATCAAAATTTGCACCATAAGACAGCTCTACCCTAATAGTATCAGAAGGTGTTTTCATACACCCTGGGACCAACTGGAAACTCTAGTATGCAAAAAGCTTGTCAGATGTAAAGACTAACACAACAATAAGTGAAATTTGTTTATCAACAAACTGCATTGGTTGAACCTTTATAATCACAGAATGCTTCATGTACTATTGTGTCTCTCATAATAAAACAAATAAAAATAAAAGGTGTTTCCATACCGTAATCCTGATATTCTGAGAAAATGTTTCTGCTGTCTGAAACTGACAGTGTGTAGTGCCGTTAGGTATCGGGAGAAAATCCGGTCCCCAAAATGTATCTCATTTATGAAATTAAGTACTCTTGTAGAGCATATGAAATGATAAAGTGGTTGGTGCAATATTTCTTAACGAAGGACCTTGGGTGAAGTGAGGGAAAATCATTTAGAAAGCTGGCATGTTATTTGTACAGTGCATAGTCAATGCTGCTGAATTGACTCCCATAATATTTGCATCAAGCAGAGTAAAATCAAAGAAATTACACACGCAGTACGGTGCCCTGTTATTTTTCTTTTACCTGTGTTTTATTTAATCTCATGTCAGGTTTTCTGTAAATGGGTGCCCTGCTGCCGCATACCTCAGGAATAACTCGAGGCTGCAAGCCTGCTGGTGGGGAAATGCCCAAAGCTAGCACTGCAGGAGTTATGTGTCCCAAGGGTTTTATTCCTAAAACAAAAAGCGGCAACAAAAAGGAGTCGGAGGCAATATCTATCAAACTGTACATTTTGCCTGTGAGTCCTGACCTCCTTTGCACTTTGCATATCTTAGAAGGAATGTGTTATGCTGTCTCAAGCACTGTACCTGGTCGGGTCTTCTGACAGAATCCTCTCTCTTTCTGTGCCTGTGTCTAAAGAGCCAGCCGGCCTTAATTTAGGTATACTTATAGTCCAGGTATCAGTGTGTGGAGCATTCTGATCGAACTCTTCCAAAAATACAAGAATAGGGTTTTATTTAAGTTGATGCTTAGTATATGGAGTGATTTACTAAATGTTACGAATAGCTCTCTTGAAAGATGAATAATTGTTGACAAATGAAATAAAAGAAAGTCTTCAAAAAGGTGGTGAGTCTCCTAGTCACCTGACCTCTTCTGGTATATAAGACTCCCCTTCCCCAGTCTAAGACAGAACTTTGTAGGGATCAGTGGAGTATTGACTCAATGACCTCACTAGCCTGCTTCTAGTGATGTAGTTTGTTTTCAATATGTAAATACTTGATTGCCTTCTATTTATTTCTTTAATTTTGTTGACAGTACGCTTATGTGTTTGGAGAAAATAAATCCATATTTTGAGTTGCACTTCATCCTGGTGTTGGTGTATATCCTTATCCCACATCCTCACATATGGTGGCAGTGGTGGGATTCAGTTGGTATTGTTATCCAGCTGACATTGATACTGCCTTAGTATCTGCTTGGACATCCTATGCAGCCTAAACCAGGACAGCCCAGGGAGGTCTTGACCAGAAAGATGACAGAAAAATTGCAAGAGCCTCTCATGACTGGACTGGAAGATGTTAGGCATAAAACAGCAAAGAGGAAGTAGAAGGTGCTGAAGGAGTCAAAGGCGAGGAGAATGTTGTTACCCCTCCAGTTGGAGATACACAAGAGTTGCTCCATTGGCTATGTATGCAGCAGGTCGCCCTGGATAAACAATGAATTGGACCATCAAAGGAATGAGGCCAGGTGAGCAGACACCCTTTGGGCTATACAGGCCCTAGGAACCAGAAGACCCCCACCTGTACTAGATGGTCCAAAAGACATTAAAATGACTAAACTCAGTGACTCAGATGATATAGAAGCATATATAATGATGTCTGAACAGATAGCAAGAGCTTGTAACCAGCCACAGGGCCAATGGGTCATCCGTTTAGCCCCTGCCTAACTGGAAAGGCCCAGTTGGCATATGGACAATGGACACGCTGATAATTATGAAGCAGGCTATTTTAAAACATTATGATATATGTCTAGAAACCTAACATCAGCAGTTTTGAACCTTCAAGTTCCAAACTACTGATACCTCCCAAAAGCCTATGTAAGGTTGAAGGACTTGTGTAGTAAATGGCTTCAACCTGGGACTAACACAAAGTATCAAATGATGGAGACCATTGTGATGGAACAATTCATACCCATTTTACCTCAGGATGTACAAATGTGGGTTCAGGAACACCATCCGAGATCGGCGAGAAAGCTATAACCTTAGCAGAGAACTACCTGGCAGTGAGACCCAACCGTCAGAGAGGGCAGTCCGGGAGCAGGTGCAACCCCACCCATGGTGAGAACCTTTCTTCTCGATGAATGTTACAGCTGGGGTATACAGTTGGTTAGAAAATGGGTTTAGAAATCCCTAGGCTCTGATTGGCTGATACCCTGGCAAGCTGGTCATGTATCAAACAACAGAGCCCAGGTTACAACAATGGCCACTGCCAACTGACCGCATAATGACAATCAAGGGCCAGTTTGAAATTCCAGTCTGCTGCCATTTTCCTCTAGATTACGAGCATGTTGGTGGCCATGAAACCCTATCTTTTGAGTCTGGCTTGGGAGAGAGACAGAACAATCACTGCCCTGGTAGCACTACTGTCTATGAGGAGCAGCAGAACCATTTTCTTTCATTTCCCATTGCCACAGTGCAAATGCAGCTTAGGTGGGTTGACCTTACTTCCACCTACAAACTGGCGGGAGAGGTGTGAAAGCACAAACTGCCTTTCCTCCCCTTATAACTCCTCCTCTCGCCACACCACCACAAACAATTAATTTTCATACCTCAGCTGGATATTCAGTCTACACTTCAGAGCAAGTAGTAGTACTTTTCAAATTGTACTCACGATCCATGTAACAGGTAGCCCAAAATAAATTGCTGACAGCAACTCCAAGGAGGAGAGGGTAACTGACACTATGCTGTGTTGTCAGCGCATACTATTCATGCCAAACTCCATGTCCACTATTCCCAGGCATACATCTTTTTTTTCCGCTGCCAGGTAGTTTGTGCTCCTCTCTATTAAGCTCCATAACACGGCCACTCGCCGCCACCTCTCCCGCCCCAACAGTTTGTAAAAAAACACAGAGAATCATGCCAAAGGGGAAAATGGAGCACAACTTGTGGAGTGGTGGAGGGGATGACTTGAGCTAGAGGAAGCTCTGCAGGAAAACAAAATTGAGTCTCTGCTTGTGTGTTTCTGTTGGGGCACTAGGGATGATAAGCCGCAGTTTAAAAATGGAGCTCCACCACCAAGGAGGAAAAAGAAAAAACACAGCACAGCTTGGGGTTAAGGAGAAAAAAAATACAATCGATGGTCTCAAGACTATGTGTTTCTGCTTGGGGAGCAAGGAATGACAACTTACTAACGGAGGCAGTGGTCCAGTGTCAGTATTTAAAACTAGCCTTTCCATCTGCCTTAAAACAAATCATTCTTATGCAGGTGGAGGAACAATTTTATCACAAAATTTACTTTAAATGACTTTTCATTAATATTTTTATTAAACTTATTTTTTTACAGTGCCCATTTTCTAAGCTAATAGCATCCTCCAGGGTGGGTGGTATTGTGCTATACCGAACCTTCAGGGCTATAAGGCCCTCTGCCTGCGACGTTGGGACTCATTACACCCCTGGGCAGTCCGGTATAGCACAATACCGCCCACCCTGTCAGGTATTATTGCTTACTTAAAACAGAAAGACCTTTTAACCCAGACATCGCTTGCCATGCCTGCCAAGGAAGTGACATATTGCTCATTTTTGCTCAAAGAGAAAGTCAGTTTCTACCCAATTAGCTTTAGCAAACTGGGGACAGTATGTCACAACTGCGTAGTAGAGGGAAAAGAAATGGCTGAACTTCTGGATTCAGGAAATCGCCAGACTTTAGTAAAAGCCAATTTAGTACCAGACTGTACAGATATGAGGGTAACCAGAAGTAACCTGCATCCATGGAGACACCCATTTTTATCTTTGCATGTCTCAAACGTACAGATCCAGGGTACTACACACCAGATGGAGGTTGGGGTGATGCGGCATCTCCTGTTCAGTGATAATAGGCCATGACCACCCTGAATTCACTATGTTATTGGCTGGTGCTACACACCTGGGTGCTGCTACACCCAGGCTCAAACGAAACAGGCATGTGACTAGCAGCAGATGTTTCCCTTTGAGGATGAGGTATATGGACTGCCAGGAAAAAGGAACCAAAGTGGGAAGCAGTTGGATAAGAAGATGTGGACACAGACCCACACAGACTCTGTACCAAGCAAGGAAGAGACTGCTATGTTGGACATTAAAATAGATTGTGATTTCTGTATCAAACAGGAAAATGATTTAACTTTAAAACCCTTCTTTTACAGGCTGAGAATATAGATCAAGGCCAGGCAGGACCTATGATACTGTTTAGAAATGGCTTACTATATAGGGATTGCACTAATCCAGCCACAGGAAGTAATGGAACAGTTACTGGTACCTGAAAATATAGGTCCCATCTCATTCACGTAGTTCTATGATTCCCCTTTAGCTGGTCACTTAGGAGAGAACACACTTTAAGCCGTTATTGCATAGATTCTTCTGGCCAGGTATACACAGCCAGATAGCTACATACTGCCAGAGCTGTGAGGCCTGTCAGAAGGTGGCACCAGTGGCTAAGAAGGAGAAAGGTCCTTAGCAGTCCTTACCATGATCACCACCCCATTCGAGAGCGAATAGCAATGGATACAGTAGGACTCCCTCTCTAGAAGTGCTAAGGAAATCGCTTTATGTTATGTGATTTACATTATACCAAAAATACCCAAGCCACTCCCTTGAGAACCACAACAACTACTAAGATTGCTGATGAGCTGATGAAAATCTTTAGTAGGGTAGGAATCCCAAAAGAATTCTTCTGTTCCCAACTTTTGAAACGTTTGTATCAAACATTAGGAATAAATGCACTTCATAGCCCACCATATCACCCTCAGACGGATGGTCTGGTTGAATGTTTCAACCAAACCATGAAAAGAATGACACAGAAATTCACACAAGACGAGGTAAGCATTGGGACCAATACTTGCCATTTCTAATGTTTGCATACAGAGAAGTACCCAGGTATCTACAGGCTTTTCCCTTTTGAGCTACTCTATGGGAAAACCCTAGGGGCCCATTAGACATTATCAAAGAACACTGGGAGGATGGGAAAAGAGTATTGGTCTCATGACCATGGAAAGGGACCTGGGGTAATTATATCAGATGATCTAAAGGTGGGCAAACAATGTGAGAAGGCAGTAAGGAAGGCTGGGGATACTGGGATACATAGGAAGAGGCATCAATAGTAGAAAACAGGAAGTTGTTATCCCTCTGTACAGACATTTGGTGAGACCCCATCTGAGTACTGTGTGCAGTTCTGGAGACCCCATCTCCGCAAAGACATAGACAGAGTGGAGGCTGTCCAGAGGAGGGCAACCAAAATGGTGCAGGGTCTGCACCAGAAGACATATGAAGAAAGACGATAGGAGCATAATATGTATACCCTTGAGGAAAGAAGGAGAGAGGACATGATGGAAACTTTCAAGTACCTCAAGGGAATCAAGAAAGTCCAAGAGGGTAGCATATTTCAGAAAAGAGATGTGCAAGAACAAGGGGCACAATTTGAAGATGGGGGGACGCTTAGAGGTAATGTGAGGAAGTATTTTTTCACAGAGAGGGTTGTGGATGCATGGAACAGCCTCCTGAGGAGGTCATGGAGTCAAGAACAGTGGGGAATTCAAGAATGCATGGGACAGACATAAGGCAGTCCTAGTGGGGGTAGGAGGAAGTAAGCTGTTGGTTAACTAGGATCTGCAGTTTATCTGTTAGGTAGGAAAATGGGCAGACTAGGTGGGCCAAGCGGTCCTTATCTGCCGTCAAATTCTATGTTTCTATGACCACAGTAGAGTATATTGTTAAGTTATGCCAGAAACTGATGAAATACATACAATTGGCACACCACCAGAACGTAGAATGGGGTATAAAACACATTACAGTTTGGGAGTGGGTAACAAGTCCTTCCAAACAGAGAAAAGTTTCTCTTGTTATTGCCGTCCTCTGATAACAAACCTTTAATGAAATGGCAGGGACCCTATGTGATCAAAAGACAGGTAGGACCTGTCAACTATGAAACAGAGTTGCCGGAAAAGAGGCACAAAAATGGATATATCATGCCAATTTGTTAAAAAATGGCTGATAGACTCCAACCTTCCTGTATGTCCACCCTGAACAAAGTGAAAGTGAACTGAACACTGCTTGTGGCAGACTAGAATGTACTGGGGAAATGAAAGATTTGAATATTAATTCTGCATTGTATCCCAAGCAACAAGATCTTGAGAAAGTGTTAACCACCTTCCAACATTCTTTATGACAAAACCCGTAAGGTTATAGGAACAGAGCACTGTATTGAAGTGAATCAGACAAATCCTATTCAGTCAAAAACCTTATCGGTTGCTGGAAAAAGTACAGAAAGATGTGGTTGGTGAGATCATAAAGATGAGAAGTTTGGGGTAATAGAACCCTCAAAAGTGCATGGAGTTTCCCAATGGTAGTAGTAGATAAGAAGGAAGAGTGTGAGAATTTGTGTGGACTTTCGCAGGGTTAAATGCAATCCCTAAATTTGGTGGGTACCGAATAGACAACATTTTAGATAGTCTTGGTAATGCTCAGTACATCAGTACCCTGGATTTAACCAAGGGTACTGGCAAATCCCATTAGACAGTGCCTCAAAGGAAAAGACTGCCTTTAGCACTCATTTGGGACTCCTTTAGTTTGTCACAATGCCCTTTGGGCTTCATGGTGCCCCTGCCACCTTTCAATGGTGTATGGACACCCTGTTATGAGAGCATCAGGCATATAGTATGGCTTACCTTGATGATGTGGTGATTTTAGTCCAACATAGGAAGACCACATGATGCAACTCACTAATGTCTTGGGGCCATAGCCACAGCAGGGTTAACAATTAATCCAGCCAGATGTTCACTTTCTATGCAAGAAACAAAATACTTGGGTTTTGATAGGTAGCGGAAGGATCAAACCTGATATAGGGAAGGTAGATGCCATAGCACACAGTGAACGACCCACAACAAAAAAACATGTAAGAGCTTTTGTGAGCTGGTTATTATAAACAGTTTGCACCTAATTTTATAACTATTGCAAGCCCCTGATTGATTTAACAAAAAGAGCAAACTCACAAAGGTACAGTGGACACCAGCCTGTGAGAGGCCTTCTGTATGTTGAAGGCAATACTATGTGCATCTCCTGTACTACACAGTCCTGATTGCTCATGTCCCTTCATGGTGCAGACTGATGCTTCTAATTCTGGCATAGGTGCAGTACTATCTCAGATAATAGGAGGAGAAGACCATCCGGTTATATATATATATTATCTGTAGCTGCCGAAGGGAGACCGGTATTCTACAATTGAAAAGGAATGCTTGGCCATACATTGGGCCATACAAGAACTAAAGTTTTATTTATGGGGAACTGAATTCAAAGTCATATCTGATCACAACCCCTTATGTTGGTTACACGTTATGAAAGACACACATCCCCATGTTATGCAGTGGTATCTTGCCCTGCAGTCTTGCAGTTTCATTGTTCATCACCGATTTGGTAAAATGAATTGTAATGCAGACTACATGTCCTGCTATGGGGCTGAACCAAGCATTCAGTTGGTGCCAGACCTCGGGTAAATGATAGAGAGTGAAACGGAGGAAAGCCTCCATTTCCAGATTAGTTCATTAATGTTTTGATTCTTTTGTTAAGAGACCCCGAGGTGGAGCTTTGAGAGTCGATGGGCTAAAGCTCCATCTCTTCTTAGTGAGAGATCTGATCTGGTATGTCTGAATGATTGGAATGAATCAGAAAGAAAACAAAGTAGGAAGATTTCCTTCCTTAGTTTTCCTCTTAAACAGGGAGGAGTATGTCATGGTGTTAAAATTCACTAGAGACCAAACTCAAGTCTGTTGCAACAGCACTCTGCCTTCATTCTTTCTTCCATCCTGAATTGTGTTCCCCTTGTCAGGTAGGCCACCTGAGAAGGTTCTATAGTATCCATGCTTTCTCTATTCCAGGTCTCTAGTATCAAAATTAGCACCATAAGACAGCTCTACCTAATAGTATCAGAAGGTGTTTTCATACCGTAATCCTGATATTCTGAGAAAATGTTTCTGCTGTCTGAAACTAACAGTGTGTAGTGCAGTTAGGTATCCTGGGACAAGATCCCTGTTCCCAAAATGTATCTCATTATGAAATGGAGTACTCTTACAGAGCATATGAAATGATAAAGTGGTTGGTGCAATATTTCTTAACGAAGGACCTTGGGTGAAGTGAGAAAAAATAATTTAGAAAGCTGGCGTGTTATTTGTACAGTGCATAGCCAATGCTGCTGAATTGACCCCATAATATTTGCACCAAAGCAGAGTAAAATCAAAGAAATTACACAGTTCAGTGCCCTGTTGTTTTTTCTTTTACTTGCGTTTTATTTAATCTCATGTCAGGTTTTCTGTAAACGGCTGCCCGCCGCAGACCTCAGGAATAACTCGAGCTGTAAGCCTGCTGGCAGGAAAATGCCCAACGCTAGCACTGCAGGAGTTATGTGTCCCAAGGGTAAATGCTAGTGCTGCAGGAGTTATGTGTCCCAAGGGTTTTAGTCGTAAAACAAAAAAAAGCAGCAACCAAAAGGAGTCGGAGGCAATATCTATCAAACTGTACATTTTCTGTGAGTCCTGACCTCCTTTTGCACTTTGCGTATCTTAGAAGGAATGCGTAATACTGTTTCAAGCACTGTACCTGGCGGATCTTCCGATGAAATCCTCCCTCATTCTGTGCCTGTGTCTTTAGAGCCAGCCAGCCTTAATGTAGGTATACTTATAGTCCAGGTATCTGGTGTGCAGAGCATTCCAATCGGCCCTCTTTCAAAATACAAGAATAGGGTTTTATTTAGATTGATGCTTAGTATATGAAGTGATTTATTAAATGCTATGACTAACTCTCTTGAAAGATGAATAATTGTTGATAATGAATGAAATAAAACAAAGTCTTCAAAAGGGGCAGATTCTCCTAGTCACCTGACCTCTTCAGGTATATAAGACTCCCTTCCCCAGTCTAAGACAGAATATTGTAGGGATCAGTGGAGTACTGACCCAATGACCTCACTAGCCTGCTTCTAGTGATGTAGTTTGTTTTTGATATGCAAATACTTGATTGCCTTCTATTTATTTCCTTAATTTTGTCGACAATACGCTTATTATTGTTTTGGAGAAAATAAATCCATATTTTGATTTGCACTTCATCCTGGTGTTGGTGTCCATCCTTATCGACATCCTCACAGTTGCTGAACCGATTCCCACTGTGTTCTGCCCCACATTGAAGGTTTCTACACCATACTGTCCTCTGTCCCTGCCACCTCTGTGCCCTGCTGAGCATACAGCCCTTGCCTCCACAGTTAGAGTTCTTTCACTATGCTGCTCCCTCCTACAAGAGTCAGATACTTTGCTACACTTCCCAGACTTCTCAAAATAAAAATGGGAAAATACTTTCATGTTGTGTTATGGTGTGGGGAAAGTGGGTGCAGGTGCAGCACCCTGACTGGGCAGGAGACAGGGAGGCATCAGGGTACAGCAGCCCAAGCTATGGGACAGGGCTGCAACAGCCATGCCTGTTTGGGACCAGGGATGTGGGCAGCAGAGTGTAGCAAAGGATCTGACTCTGGTGGCAGGTGGCAGCAGGGTGCAACTACCTCAGCTGTGGAAGCAAGGACAGGGTGCAGTAAATGCCCTTACTCTTGAGGCAAGTGGCAGCAGGGTGCAGGAGCCCTAACTGAGGAGGCATGGGGATCTAGGGCAGTATGGTGCAGCAGCCCCAACTGTGGGAGACAGGGACCTGGCACTCTGAGGGCAGCACAGCACAGCAGCCCCTACTGTGGAGACAGGAACAGAGGGCAACAGGTGCAGTGTCCCTGAGGGTGGGGAGAGAGGGCAGCAGGGTGCAGCAACCCTAACTGTTCGGGCAGGGGCAGCAGGGTGCAACAGCCTGATTCTTTAAGCAGGGATGGAGGCAGCAGGGTGCACAGTCCCTGACTGTGTGGGAGTAGACAGTGAGCAGCCGGGTGCAGTAGCCTTGAATGTGAGCAGAAGGCAGGGAACTTGTGGGGCAGGGGACATGTGGTAGCAGAGTGCAGCTACCTCAACTATGGGGCAGAGACACGGTGCATCGGATACCATACAGTGTTTCCTAGTTATACATATACATGCATACATACTATATTCTCACTCAGTAACCACCAAAGAACTGAAATTTGTGAGTTCAGACAGTATATGTGTTGAAAACTGTAGCAGAATATTGCAGTACCTGTTTGTCACTCGGATATAAAAAACAAAATTCTTACATGAACATATTTATGAAGGCCACATCAAAGACGAACTGTCTCTGTGAATGAACAAAATTTAGATGTATTTTATAATCATTAAACAACCCTGTGTTAATAGTTAAAAAATCTGAGTTTTGATGAGAAAGAACCAACAGCTGTGATACAGACAAGCTGATTTATCACAAAGAAAGATGTCCACTACAATTCTGCACTAAAACTCAAATGATCAACTTTTATAAGAACAGAATAATAGATTTCAAGCTAATCTAAACACAAACCAGAGACTGGGTTTGTAAGAAACATGGAGTGCAAACCATTAACTCTACAAACTGCTGCTCTGATTGGGAATCTGAAACAGCAAGCTACTGCAAGATGATGTCATCGCTCTCCAAGCCTGACTGAGAGGACAGAAATAACTCCATTGTTTTCAGCCACTGTAGAGCAAGTCAACGAATGCTGATTTAAAAACCACAAAATCAAACAGCATGAAATTTTCAGGAAACACTAGTCTTGACACAGGGACTTGAATTTCAGCTTTTCAAGCTTTTATTAACAAGCATTTGTCAATGCGAATGTTGCTTGCTTCTATGTGCTGTTTAGGTATTTGAAGTCATTGGAGTGCAAATATTGAAAATTTGCAAACTTATGATATGCGTAGAAATACTTAACTAACAATAAAACAGTCATTTTAGGAATTTTTTTACCAAATTTTCAACATAGCCATTTAAGACCTCTGCTCATGAACAGTGTCACTGTGATTTTGTTAATGTGTCCCATACATTGAGTTTGCACACCCACTGCGCCATTGTGCTACACTAGGCGGAAACACGTTTTGGGCAGGATGTGAAAAATGACAGCTGTACTGCTCATAAGGAGGTGTGGTAAATGGTAATGTTGAAAATCTGGAGGAAAATATTGAAAATTTCTGAACTTACGAGCCTGCGTGAGGAACTGCGCAAGCCTCAGTAAACAGTCATTTTAGGAATTTTTCACCAAATTTTCAACATAGCCATTTAAGACCTCTGCTCATGAACAGTGTCACTGTGATTTTCCTAATTTGTCCGTACATTGATTTAGACACCGACTGCACCATTCTGCTACATGGGCGGAAACACATTTGGGTGAGATGTGAAAAATGACAGCTGTACTACTCATAAGAAGGTGTGGTAAAATGGCAATGTTGAAATCTGGATAATAATGAAATTGCAGTTTCGAGCCTGCGTGAGGAACTGCATACGCGCACACTTCATAAAACAGTCATTTTTGGAATTTTGCACCAAATTTTCAACATGGGGTTTTGGGACCCCTTCTCATGAATGATATCACTGTCTTGGCGGTATTCAGGCCCGAAGGGTGATTTCAGTGATCCTGCGCCAAAATCACCCGCCGGGCCAGAATCTGCTATGACACTGACATCGATCATGAAGCGCCCGATCGTATAATAAAAATCACCTGAGATATGCAACAAAGTTGAAACCCCCTATCTGAGGCCATTATACAGCTTACTGGCATTTCCTCAGTTCGCAATCGGCTTTGAAGAGTGCAGGCGTGTTCCCAGTCCACGAAGATCGTCGTGCGGTCGAGTAAGTATGGGGTGGGGGCGTGGGAGGCTGGGTGCCAGTGGGTGGGTGCGGGTTGTGGGGGAGGGTCGGAGAGCGTACAGCGGGACGTTTCCGTTTTCAGGTTAAAAAAAAAGATGTCGTGGGACCGTTTGCCACGCTGGGGTGGGCTCCAGCATGGCACAAGGATGTGGGGCGTTCAGCCGGCGGGGATTGGGCACCCCGTTGGCCAGAGGACTCATTGCCCCAGCGTGGCACCTACAACTGGGGTGGGGACACAGCTCAGCCCGATGGGGATTGGGCGCCCGTCGACTCTGCGCGGTAGGTCGCGAGCGCTGCGCCCTGCGTGTGGGGGAGCTGCGGCTGGTGGGCTTCTTATCTCTGCTCACTGAAGCGTAGCTCCCTTTCAACTGTAGCCACTGCATTTTGGAGGCGTGTCATAGACAGCTCCAAAATGCATTAGTTACAGAAACCACGCCTGCCAGCTCACTGACTGAATTGGAGGAGGAGTGACACACCTCCAAATCTCCGATGATGTCATTATGTTTCTTGCACATGCAGCAAGCAACATAAAATACGTAAAACTGTTGCACATGATCTTTAACCTTTATCCCGAAGATGGAGGTGTTTGCTCTAATCTTTGTAGGAAGGCTCAAGAGCTAGAAGAAATAAGGATGGAGAGAGGGCAGCCCGTAACTACCTCTCTCTAGCGAAATGAATCAGAGACAACACCGTTTGACAGGACTTCTGCTTCTGGGGCAAAATAAAATGCATTGTCCCAGCTGAGGAGACCCTCCCAAACCTGGCAGCACAAAGTTCTTCTTTAAAGAAGTCCATTCCAATTAATCAAATGAATGCTGAGCATATAGGGACAGGGCACCAGCTGGACTCTGTTCCTTTTGTCCCACCCACAACATGTTCACCAGTTTTGTCTGCTTCATAGCTTTTAGGTATGAAGCCTGCCTAATCATTATGGATTAAGTAAACTGGGACTGTATTTAATCGTAATTCTAGGACCTTTGCTAGGATTTTTACATTTATAGTTTGGGGGTGATACCCTTCACATGTCTAGGGATCCTTCCCTTTTATGTTTGCTTGTACATGCAAGAAACTTTGTTATAATAAATGGCATTTTCAGAGATGTGTCACTGCCAAGCCCATTGCAGCTCAAGCTGGAAGGCACTCAGCAGTCAGACCAATGACCATGCATTGTAGTCATAACATCACTCACTGCTCGCTATGGGCGAAACTTCATGCAGTTGAAAGGACCAAAACCACTCCTATCAGAGGGGCTTTGGTCCTTTCATTGCATGAAATCAGTCTGCAAACAGCTAACTGGCTTTAGCATTAGGAGCCTGACAATGATCATAGTTATCTGTTTGTCTGTCTGTCTGTCTGTCTATCTGTCTGTCTATCTATCTAAAACCGGGATGCCCACCCCTGGTACCGCTTCTTTCTGACCCTCCCTCAAGGTCATCCGCCCATTATGTATTTATTTAATAATATAGAAGCGGACCAGGGTGATCAGCTCTGGTACCATTTCTCTTGATTCCCTCACCTCAGGTTGCCTACCCTGTTCCCCTTATGTGGTGGCAGCACCGGGATGCCCACTCCCAGTGCCACCAAACACAAGCCCAACAGTGGGGTGCCCAATCTCAATGTCAGAATATCCTTAAATAAAAAAAAAATCCTTCAATGTTTTTATTAAGCCTGTAAAACAGAAAGCGGTCCCTCACCGATCTGCTACACACACACACACACACACACACACACACACACACACACACACTATCAACCTCCCATTCAAGCACCCACCACCCACCTCCTAACCACCCCAAAAAACACACACCCTCACTCACCTGAACATGTCCCAGGGTGAAGATCCCTTTTGTCCCACCCACAACATGTTCACCAGTTTTGTCTGCTTCATAGCTTTTAGGTATGAAGCCTGCCTGATCCTATGGATTAAGTAAATTGGGACTGTATTTAATCGTAATTCTAGGACCTTTGCTAGGATTTTTTACATTTATAGTTTGGGGGTGATACCCTTCACATGTCTGGGGATCCTTCCCTTTTATATTTGCTTGTACATGTGCAAGAAACTTTGTTATAATAAATGGCATTTTCAGAGATGTGTCACTGCCAAGCCCATTGCAGCTCAAGCTGGAAGGCACTCAGCAGTCAGACCAATGACCATGCATTGTAGTCATAACATCACTCACTGCTCGTTGGGCAGAAACTTCATGCAGTTGAAAGGACCAAAACCACTCCTATCAGAGGGGCTTTGGTCCTTTCATTACATGAAATCAGTCTGCAAGCAGCTGACTGGCTTTAGCATTAGAGCCTGACAATGATCATCGTTATCTGTTTGTCTGTCTGTCTGTCTGTCTATCTATCTGTCTGTCTATCTATCTAAAACGGGATGCCCACCCTGGTACGCTTCTTTCTGACCCTCCCTCAAGGTCATCCGCCCATTATGTATTTATTTAATAATATAGAAGCGGACCAGGGTGATCAGCTCTGGTACCATTTCTCTTGATTCCCTCCTCCAGGTTGCCTACCCTGTTCCCCTTATGTGGGGTCAGCACCGGGATGCCCACTCCCAGTGCCACCAAACACAACCCAACAGTGGGGTGCCCAATCTCAATGTCAGAATATCCTTAAAATAAAAAAAAATCCTTCAATGTTTTATTAAGCCTGTAAAACAGAAAGCGGTCCCTCACCGATCTGCTACACACACACACACACACACACACACACACACACACACACACAATCAACCTCCATTCAGCACCCACCACCCCACACTCCCCTAACCCCCCAAAAACACACACCCTCACTCACCTGAACATGTCCCAGGGTGAAGATCCACTCTCCGATCGAAGACACATCTTGCTGTTGGAACCACAGACTGAAATGTGAGAAACTAAGGTAAGTGCAGTTCAATGTATTTCAATTGTGTTTTGAGCCTTGGCCTTATAACTTTGTCATTTTGCATATTTTGTCTATATTTTCAACATGGCCTTTTGGGACTCCATCTCATGACTAATGGTGGTGGAATTATGCAAATCAGTCTCAAAAGGTAATTTACAATCGTGTTGCAAAATCCCTTTGGGCGGGACTGAACATTTTCCCCACCCTTGTTCATGAGGTGGGGGTCATAAGAAGGCTATGTTGAGACTTTAGGGTCAAGATATGTAATAATGGTAAAGTTACATAGAAACACAGAACATGTCAGCAGAAAAGGACTGCCAGGCCCACCCAGTCTGCACTGTGTGCCCTAGTAAGTTGCTAGGACTTTGCTATTGCCTCAGACCCTCCCCTCCCTGGGACTAACAGACCGTTGTGTCTATCCCATGCTCTCTTGAACCCCCAGTTCTTGCCCCACCACCTCTTCTGGGAGTTGGTTCCAGATTTTACCACCCTCTCCGTAAAGAAGAATTTTCTGATGTTTCCCTGAACCTCTCCCTTACTATCTGCATACTATGCCCCTTGTTTTGATTGCTTCCTTAGCTGGAAGATGTCCCCTACTGGTACCCTGTCCATACCCTTGATATATTTGAAGGTCTCAATCATGTCCCCCTTTCCTTCTTTGTTCAAGGGAACATGCTGAGGTCCTTCAGCCGTTCTTCGTATGACGGATGACTAAGTCCCTACAATTTTTGTTGTCCGCCTCTGGAGCGTGCTCCACCCTTTCTACATCCTTCTTTGGGTATGGCTTCAAAACTGGATCCCATACTCCAGGTGCTGCCTGACAAGCTGCCTGTACAAGGGCATGATGATCTTGCTCTTTCTGCTAGATATTTCCTTACCTATACAACCCATCATCCCATTAGCCCTTGCCACCACCTTCTCCACATTGCTTTGTCACCTTTAGGTCCCGTAGAAATGAATATGGCCATGTCCCTTTCCAGCTCAGTAACCTCTAAGGTGTGCCCCTTCCCCTCTCATATGGTATTCCGCTCCCTGGTTATTTCTGCCTAAGTGCATGATCTTGCATTGCTTTGTGTTGAAGGACAACTGCCATTCCTCGACCATTCCTCCAGTTTCTCCAAATCCCTGCATATGCTCTCTACCCCTCCATTGTATTCACTCTATTACAGATCTTCTTGTCATCTGCGAACAGATACACTCTTCCCTCTAGCCCTCCGCTATGTCCCCTATGAATATATTGGAAAGGAGTAGCCCCAGCATGACCCCTGAGGTACCCCACTGGTGACTCTACCTCCACCGAATGTACCCAATTAACAATTACCCTCTGCCTTCTACCCTCCAGCCAGTTTGGCACCCACCTAACCATACAAAGCGGCCCCAGCCCAAAACATCTCATTTGTGTAGCACTCCCCGTGTGATACAAATTCGCCTTTTTGAAGTCGAGATATGCAGCGCTACAGCTCCTCTCCCCAATCTAGTACCCTGGTGACCTAGTCAAAGAACTCTGTTAAGTTTGTTTGACACAACCTTCCCTCAGTGAATCCACGTTGCTGCCGGTCCTGTAGGCCATTGGCTTCCAGGTAGCTGGTGATCCTCTTTTAGAGTTTCTCCATGATTTTGCACACCCCGATGTTAAGCTCACCAGCCTATAATTGCTTGCCTCCTGCCTGTCCCCCACTTTATGAAGGGGACCAGATCTGCCCTTCTCCAGTCGTCAGGGATCTCCCTGTCTCCAAAGATGCATTGAATAGGCAAGTTAGAGGTTCTCTTAGCACTCGCTAAACTCCTCAGTACCCCTGGGGTGCAACCATCAGGCCCCATCGCCTTATCCACCCTCAAACCCTTCAGCTCCCTCAGGAGCTCCTCCACCTTGAATGGACTGGAGTCAACCCCTCACCTCCTCAAGTACCCTGATTTTCTTAAACTCCCTTCCTTTTCAACCATGAAGACTGAGCAGAAACACCTATTGAGTATTTCCACCTTCCCACAGTCATCATCCACCAATTCCCTTCTCCATTTTGACCTAGTTATCCCCTCCCTTGACTTTCTCCTCGCTTACATACCAGAAGAAGGTTTATCCCCTCCTTGACTGTGCTGGCTATTCTCTCTCTGTTCTTGCCTTTGCCCTCCTGACCCCCCTCCCTGCTTCTCCTGGTATGTAGCCCTATCCTCCTCCTTTGTGTCCTTTTGCACCGCCCAATGCCTTCCTCTTTGCCCTGACCATCTCCGTCACATGCCTATTAAACCAAAGTGTTTTCCTCTTCATTCTATTCTTATTCACCCTCCTGACACAGAGGCTGGTGGCCTCCACTATTGCCCCTTTTGATTTGACCCCACAATTCCTCCACCCCACTTAATTCCCCCACCCCTGCTAATGCCTGTTTACCACTTTCCTCCATTTTCCAAAAGTCGCTCAGACAGAAATCTAGGACCTGTACTTTGGGCGTATGGACCTCAGTCATCGTTTTACTGTGACTCAGACAGTGCTGTGGTCACTCGTGCCCAGGTTCTCTCCTATGGATATCTCTCCACCCATTCCCCATTTATAAGGATTAAATCTATTATTGCCCCTCCTGGTCAGTTCCTTACCACCTGCTTGATGAGAACTCCCTGTAGGGAGTCCACGATTCTCTGCTACTGGCAGATGCTGCTGATGGGATGCCCAATCTCGTCCAGCAAGTTGAAGTCTCCCATCAGCAGCACCTACTCTTGTTTGCCATCCTTTGGATCTCCTTCATCATAGCCCCATCCATCTCATCCTGCTGCATTGGTGGCTATCATCATCCCATTAAGCGACTTCTCCCCTCCAGTGTCCAGTGATAACCAAGCCTCAGCCCCCAACCTACCTTGCAGTTCCTTAGCATTAATGTGTTCCTTTACATAAAGGGCACCCCCATCTACCCTATCTTTCTTAAAAGTGCTTACCTCGGTATTGCATGTGTTCCAGCCCTGGCCCTCATGTCCCATGTCTCCATGATGCCCGATGTCCAGTTCACCTCAGCCATGACTGCTGTCAAGTCTGGGATCTTATTGCCCAGGCTTCTGATGTTGGTGCACATGGCTCTCCATTGCAGGGCCCCCTATGCTGTCCCAGTGCGTGTTGTCCTCAAGGCAACAAACTTGTCATTCAAAACTCAATACATGATGCATTTTCTATCAGTGTGCCCCCCAGCCGATTACTTTTCAGAAACCAGGGACTTTAAGACACCTGTAGATTTTATCAAACTCAGAACTGGGCTGCTTCCAGAGCAGACATTGCATGAAATCTCAGTTGGTAAAGGAATTAAAATACATTAAACTCAGTGCTGCATTACTGATCTACACTAAATCCTCTGGTGCTAACATAATTGTCTCCATAGCAAATACCATCCCTGCTTCAAGAAAAAAAAATCAATGAATACATTTTATTTTTTAACCCTTGTACTTGAACAGATTACTTTTCGGACAGAAACCAGGGATTTTCATCTGCAAACTCAGAACTGGGCTGCTTCTATCAGAGCTCACAGTTTGAGCTGCAATATGAAATCTCAAGTTAGTTTGTAAAGAACTTAACACATCATTAGTTTTCCCTGTAATGTATTTGAAGTTCTTTACAGATAGAGGAGATTTCATATTGCAGCTCAAACAGCGAGCTCTGGAAGCAACAATACTGAGTCTGAAAATACTTGTGTATAAAATATGGTTTTATTTCCCCATGCATGCCTGGGTTTTAACTGCAGAGAATGATAACACTGTAACAGTTACAAATTACAATTTATTATATTACATAGATACATACACATAACACTACATTGCCGCTCAACAGTGAGCAATTAAGTAGCCAATGATTACACACTTACATTAGTTGCAGTTGTAGGTTTAAAATTATATACCCTTCGATTTGCAGTTATACATTTTATTTTTAAAAATGTTACATACCCTAACCCCGGTTCTGGACGGTTCAAAAACGTTGTGATCTCACACCACATTAGTTGCTGCAGACTAGGTAGGTTTTATGTTTTACTAATTTTAAATACCCTCTGGTTTGCACTTTGCAGACAGTTATGTTTTAAAAATATTACATACCACTCTGGTTCTGGATGGTTCAACTTTCAGCCTCAGGCGCCAAGGTATGGAACTTGCCTTGCCTCCGATCGTCCAACTGCTGGGACACTAGCAGCTCAGATGAAGCATTAACAACCAACACAGCCTCAGCACACGATCACCAATGTACAGCAGGCAGGCTCCTCAGCTCGGTAGCCAGTACACTCTGCAGCTCAGTCAGTCCACTCCTGAGACAGTCACTAAGGACGGAAGAATGAAAAACATCAAGGACCCACCTCACAGAGTAAATTAGCCCTGAGAGTCCACTTGCATAAGTTGCACCGCGCTGGCGTCAGACTATAGCGGACGAGGAGCTCAGTAAAAAGGTGCCCAAGTTCTCCTTGCTGGCAGAACTTAGCAAGTAGCCAGATATGCAGCTGGAGCCTGGACTTGGAAAGAGTGTTGATTGAGGATGTGTGGGAGTGTGGATCTGGATCAGACCCCTCACCAAACAACAGCACAGTGGAGACTTCTTCTGCCCTCCTCGAGTATGCTCACGGCTCGGGGGGCAGTGAGCTCTCTCACTCAGGTCATCTCCATCACGGTCAGCTCTGCTCTGTTTCTGAGTCCTGGTCGGTATGGTCTTCTCTCGGTGTGACTGTGTGGGACCTCTCTGACTCTCTGGCACTCTTTGCTGCCCTAGGGTTCCATCCTCTCCAGAACTTGACTCAACAGCTGCAAAAACATGGTGGGACAAACTGGCAGCAAGCAGCCAATAGAAAGAATAGTGATGATTACAGCTCTTTTTGGAGAATACTTTGAGCCAATGCCTGCCACCAATTTGCCTCCGCCACCAGCAGTTTCTACAACTGCCCTGCTAGCTCAGTGAAGTCTGCCCACAGTCAGGACTTGGTGGTCAGTGCACTCCCTCGCTGGCTCCTTGTCTGAGACTCGGTGCGCTCCCTCACTGGATCCTCATCTGGACTGGTCCTGCTGCTGCTCACTACTCCCTCGCTAGCTGCTCAGCTCCCTCTCCATCTTTACCTGTCCTGGTGGTCACCTGGAAGCCGGATCCAAAACAAACAGAACACAGTGCAGGCTCCTCCAGATTTAAAGACCCCACCATCAATAGCTACGCTGACTTACATAGCCCTATCAGCTCCTTGAGTACCCGGAGTGGACTGATTGAGCTATGCAGTATGGCAACATCACGCGTGCAGGCAGCACATGCCCGTGGGTCCGCCCCCGCCTGCCTGGCAAAACAATGGAGCCTGCAACAAGCCCATGAAAATAAACCTGAACAACAGCAGCAGTCGGAACGAGAGCTGCCAGGAGCCGCCAGGCTGGGCACGTCATATGTTTGAGCCCACCTCACCTCATCACCTTTAAAAAATGAAAAGGCTTGAGAGTGGCTGGGAAAACCAGTGGGAAAAATACCTAGATGCCAGTCGGTTTCGCTACCCACCCACTGATCTTTAGCACACTATGGCATGTCTGGCATATTGGTGGCTATGCCCTTGCCCAGAACTCCTCCTCCTCTCGTGATCATCCTGCCCCTGGCCTGTGAATTCTTAGATTGCTCCTCCCCTATAATCATTTACTAGGGATAGGGGTTGGGACCAAGGAGGCGGGTGGAACCCAAACTCCTTGATTACAGCTCGGGGGTTGTCATGCACATACATTGAATGTTTTTACCGCTTGTAACTTTGGTAACTTGTAACGCTTTTGACCCCAAGTTTTCAACATAGCCATTTTTCACACCACCTCATGAATGTGACAGCTGTCATTTTCAAATCTTGACCAAAATGTTTTTGCACCTGTAGTACAGAATGGCGTTTCAGTTGCATGGAATTAGTCCAGGGAGAAAACAGGGTAGATCACGCAATAGGGTGGGGAGCTTAAAAGTGAGGGTCTAACCAGGGTGGCTAGATAACTATGGAGATTGGGGGCTGATGGTAGCAAGTGGGATTATGAGGGGGCTGGAGTATGGGACAAAGTGAATCATCAGTACGGGTGGTAAGGAGTAAATAGGGGGGATCAGCTGCCAGTCAGACAGTCACACGCACTGCTGCTGACGAGGTGCTGTTTGAGCTCAGATTTAAAAGCAAGGAGACTAGCAGTTTTGAGTGATACCCCTGAGACCTCATTAAGCCAAAGTGGGGCCCTGTGAGAATGGCTGTGGCCAAGTGCTGTTCTTCTAAAAGGGACAGAGAACAGACCCTGCACTATCCCTCTGGTATCATACTTTGTAATAGCTGTTGAAAAATTTAGTGATGCAGTGGGAGTCTTGCCAAGCAGAGCCTTCTTAGCAAGGAGACAGGCCTGGAACTTGATTCTATTCCCAAGGGATAGCAGTTTGTTAACTCATACAACATGCAGGTGTGCATAAGACGGTCAGCAGCAAGGTAAGCCTACCGTCTTGTTAAGGGCAATGGCTACCTGCTTAAATGCTGTGTCAGTAGCTGCACCATAGATCATAAGCCTGTACTCTATAGTGGACAGAATTGAACTAGATCACGGAGAAGCGGAGAGCAGTCGGTGTAAAGTTTTCCTGTGTCAATAAAGCACTCCAAGCTTGGTGTTGATGTCCTTCACCACCGGTCTATGTGTTATATGAAAGAGAGGATGTCATCAAGGGTAACCCCAGGTATTTGAAAGAGTGGACCTGTTCCAAGGGGACTTCACATTGTTGAAAATATGGATGGTGGGTTATCTCCTCTTCAGCTGTAGGCTGGAGAGAATTGTTTTGTTTTTAATAATCGAGTAAGAGCTTGAGTGCGTTCAACCAGTCCTCAAGCTGATGGAATGTGATGTGTCATTTTTACCTCGGCTATGCATGCGCAAGGAAACGTTTTGGGAGAGTAGCACACTTTGAGGTGTGCTTCTCCCATTCAATCCAGTGCTCTGTTGAGCAGGGGTGGCGGTCCTGCACCAATGGGTGCAGGAGCTCTGTATGACAGAGGTGGTCCTCTGCTTCAAAGCAAGCCACTGCTGCCATATTGAGCACCGCGTCACGCCATCCCCCTCGCGTCATGCTTTCCCACCCCAAAGCTTTGGTGCCAGCTGGGAGCTCACCCCAGTGTGGCAAGCGTATTGCCGGCGGGTGCCCAATCCCCGCGGCTCCACGGCCCCCAATCCATCCTGCTGCCACACTGGGAGACCACCCAGCGTGGCAAACGCTCACTTTTTTTGCCGACTGGGGTGCCCAATCCCCCGTCGGCCTCATCCCACCCTCAGCGTAGTTTGCCGACGGGGTGCCCTATCCCCGTCGGCTCCTCGGCCCCCACAGCTATCTTCTGCCATGCTGGGAGCCCACCCAGCGTGGCAAACATCCCACGTTGTCGCTTTTTTTGTTTAAAACCTGTAATATAAAATGGTCCCACAGCTGCCTCCCAGCCCTCCCACAACCCGCAACCCACCCACTGCAAGACCCAGCTCTCTACACCCCCCTCACCCCATACTTACCTCCGGACTCCGCGCGATCTATCTTCGGTGGACCGGGAACAGGTCTGCACTCTTCAAAGGTGACCACGAACTGAGGAAATGCGGTAAGCTATATAATGGGTTAGATGAGGGTCAACTTATGCATATCTCAGGCATTTTGGAATTTTGCACCAAATTTTCAACATGGGGTTTTGGGACCCTTCTCATGAGTGATGTCACTGTCATGGCGTTATTCGGGCCGAAGGGTGATTTGAAATCACTGTGCAGTCACTGTGTGAAATCACCTTCAGGCCTGAATAGCACCATGACAGTGACATCATTATGAGAGAGGTCCCAAAAACCCATGTTGGAAAATTTGCTGCAAAAAATGACTGTTCTAGCGTACTTTGCACAGCGCAGTTCCTACACATACGCACTGTAGGTTTGCGAATTTTCAATATTTCTACTCAGATTTTCAGCATTGCCATTGTATCACACCTTCTTAATGAGAAGTACAGCTGTCATTTTCACATCTCACCCAAAACGATTTCATTCCATGTAGCGCACAATGGCGCAGTCGGTGTGTGAAATCAATGTATGGGACACATTAAGAAAATCACAGTGACACTGTTCATGAGCAGAGGTCTTAAATGGCTATGTTGAAAATTTGGTGAAAATTCTAAAATGTCTGTTTATATTTAGTCCGTGTGCACAGTTCCTACGCATGCCTCGTAAGTTTCATGTAATTTTCAATGTTTTCACTCCAGATTTTAACATTGCCATTTTACCACACCTCCTTATGAGAAGTGCGCTGTCATTTTTCACATATTGCCCAAAACGTGTTTCCGCATACGTAGTGCACAATGGCACAGTCGCTGTGTGAACTCAGTGTATGGGACACATTAAGAAAATCACAGTGTCAGTGTTCATGAGCAGAGATCTTAAAATGGCTATGTTGAAAATTTAGTAGTACAAATTCCTAAAATAACTGTTTCTGGTAGTGTGCTTGTGCAGTTCCTACGCACGCTCGTAAAGTTTGCAAATTTTCAATATTTTCACTCCAGATTTTCAACATTGCCATTTTACCACACCTCCTTATGAGCAGTACAGCTGTCATTTTTACATCCTGCCCAAAACATGTTTCCGCCCATGTAGTGCACAATGGCGCAGTCAGTGTGCAAAATCAATGTATGGCACACAGTAAGACAATCACAGTGACACTGTTCATTAGCAGAGGTTTTAAAATGCCAATGTTGACAATTTAGTGAAAAATTCCTAACAATGACTGTTTCTGACGTGCATTGCACAGTTCCACACTCACACTTAGGTTTGCAAATTTCTAATATTTCCACTCCAGATTTTCAACATTGCCATTTTACCACACTTCCTTATGAGCATTACAGCTGTCATTTTTCCATCCTGCCCAAAAGCGTGTTTCGCCTATATGGCGCACAATGGGGGTAACAAAGGTCATGCTGACAATTTATTGTAGCAAATACCACCAATTGCACAGGGCATTAGGATAGGCACCATACATGCCAAACACCACTGCAAATACCTGCAAGCGAACGTTCGGCATTGACAAATGCTTGTTAAATTCTGGATGAGGCGTGTCTTCACAGTATCTTGAAAAGCTGGGGAAAAATGAAAAGAAAAGCACAGCACATACATGCAAATGTTCAGCAGTGAGAAACGCTTTTTGTATATGCGGCCATCACTGCTTCTCTTAGTGTAGGGAGGGTTTGATTCTGTGTATATAGTTAGTAGGGGTTGGGAGAGAAGCTCTGCATACGCTTTATTAAACTCTCCAGGAAACCCATCTCTTCCCAAGGTCTTGGCTGTGGGCAGGGCTTTAATCACTGATGAAATCTTTCCTAGGCAGATGAGTGTATCAGTTAGTGCTTTTTGCTTCTCGTAAAGTGAAGGGAGGGCTACCTGTGGCAATCTCTGATCTGCTGCTCTGTGGGCATTTCTTTGGATTTCGAAGTTGGCAAAGTAGGTGGGTGGCAAACAGTCTATTAATTTTCAGCAGATCAGAAGTTGTTGACCCATCTCCTTTCCTCAAGGTTATAGTTCCATTACTGGCTTGCTGCTGTCTTAATCTGTAGGCTAATAGCCTGCGGCCTTTTCACTGACCTCGCAATATTTCTGCCCTGTCTGAAACAGGGCCTATTCTGCTGCTTGTGGCTTAAGAGGACATTAATCACATTATCTTAGGCTGATGAGCCAAGCAGCATGGCCTCGTCAAGTTTAGTCAGTGTTTTACACTCTTGCTCCACTTTCTGCATCTCCTCTAACTCTTCTCCACTTCTTTAGTTCTAGTCTTTTTCCTGGCTGCAGAATAGGCCAGTATATGCTCCTGACTGTGGCCTTGTAGGCCTTCTACATAGTACTGTGTAACACATCCTATGAGGAGTTGTTCTCAAAATAAGCTACTGTTTGTGCCTGTAGCCATTTTTAAATTCGGGCTTGTGTAGTAGACTTGGGATCATCCTCTATTTTGGTTGCCCTCCTTTGGCCCTTGTAATGCTGATAGTTAGTGTACTGGGGCATGATCTGATATATCTATATCCTTTATGTCTGCCTCCACTACCCAACTGCTAAGGCTTGCTGAGCTCCAGAGCATGACTATCAGGAATAAGTAGAATGTATCCCAGAAAAGTATGAAACTCCCAGTCCCTGGGTGGGCGAGGCACCAGCTGTCAATGCAGCCCAGGTCTGACAATAATTGCAGCATCACTCACCTCCCCGCAGGTTCCAGGAGTTCCATTTTACCTGGGGTCTTGTCAATTACAGGTCCAGTACATGGTTCATATCATCAGCTAGGATTACTGTGGTGTTTCTAAACTTAAAATGAGCTTGTGCCATTGCATGAAAGAAGTAGTGTCTGATCGATTCAGTCCTTAGACCATGCCTAAAATAATTTCTATGCCCTGTAACATCCTCTTAACAAGGAGCCATCTCCACTGGGTTGGTCACTGTAGAGGTAGCTGTGAAATTCAAACCCATCCTGCACAGAATCACCACTCCCCTTTGCTCAGAGTTAAAGGATGCCTTGAATACCTGTTTCATCTACATCCTCATGTAGTTTCAGGCCTTCTGCTTGTTTCACATTGGTCTCTTTGAGCATAGCTACATCACACTTCAGGGATTTTAAATGTGTTAACACTTTAGCCTGTTTAGTGGGGTGGCAGACTCCTCACATTCCAAGAGATGACTTTTAGTTCATTTGACCCCATAATGAGAGGACTTTCCAGCTATGCAGCCCAGGTGAGGGAGTTCCCCTGTGACACTTGGGCAGCTGGTTCTGATTACTCTATGATTTTTGTAAAATAAAATATAGTGTGATTGTCTGTCATGAGAAATGCTGGGCTCCTGGATGACCCCACAAGGTTTCACTTCAAAAGACAGGATATGTTAAACAGCAGATCTCTGTAAGGTGGTTAACTTGCAAAACTCGCATTTTATAGCCTAATTTAGGATGTGGGTTGTTTGAAGCTAAGACAAATATCCATTTTATAGCGTCCTCAGGA
The DNA here is from genome assembly GCA_016271365.2 of Neoceratodus forsteri. Taxonomy (NCBI): domain Eukaryota; kingdom Metazoa; phylum Chordata; order Ceratodontiformes; family Ceratodontidae; genus Neoceratodus; species Neoceratodus forsteri. The sequence continues at coordinate 1,385,368,002 of CM057459.1, forward strand.
AGAGCAGTTAATTTCAACTGGAGCTGGAAAAACTACGTTACAGCTAGGTGAGAAAACTGCCGAGTTGTAAAAGCTCTTTGATGTCTTTGTGAAAGCAGGAAACTGCTCCTGGATGAAAAAAAGACACACTAGATCAAAGGGTTATGGAGAAGTGAGTTTTGCTGATATCACCTATTTAATTTACCTTCTGAATGATAAGACATCCTGTTTTGTATAATTTTATATTCTGACAGGGAGGAGCCAGGTGACCTCATGCAAAGAGGTTGGAAAAGCCAGTTTTAAACAGTATTCTGGTTTCCACTTAGATACAACATGTTTGGACTCTGAAGAAGAAACATCTACTTTAGATAGACAGTCTAATTGCCTGGTGGTAGGAATTAATTTGCACTTTTAAACCTTGTTCTTTTAAGTGATTGTATGTTTTGTGATATAGTGTTCTGCATTTACATTTTACACATGTTTATCTATTTTAAAGTAAACCTCTATTTTAAGAGACTACTTGGTGTGCCTTGAAATTCTTTCTTTGACAAGTGAAGCATATATAGGTAAAGCTGACATTGTGCATAAGCTTATCAGTTTACCAAATTGGGAAAAGGTAAGCGTTTATTCTGAGGTCTTTCATAGAGTTTTAAGGGTTCATTTTGTACACCTAGTTAGGTGCCCATAGACGAAGATATCTGGACCCCCAAAGAGCAGAATTATCTGAGCCTGTACATTGGGTACACTAGCAAAGGTTCACAGTTTGAATCCCTCCAGAACTTGAGACCACAGGTTGATTCATACCCACATAACAGACAGAAGGTTACCCTGTTCTGTTCCTATTCACAATACTGCACTCGGGAGGTTGGCACTGTGGGGAGCAGAGGGCCTGACCTGCTTAGTGGGGTTGTGACACCCCCACGGTAATACCAAAGTACTCTATATCAACTTACCATGTGTACATAGGTTAACATTAAAACCATAACAGTGACAGCAACATGAAACAAACTAAACAGCAGCACAACTATAACAATCACATGTAGGTGAAGGAACCTACCAGAGACCAGGCAATCATGGATCTGGTACTGACCAACAGGAACAGGATAACAGGGCTTGGGTGGAAGATCAGCTAGGGTCCAGCAACCACCATATGGTGTGGTTCTGGGTGAATACAGGGATTCAGTCAACCCATATGAAGACAAGAGTACGTAGACTTCAGTAGGGCCAATTTTATTAGGATGAGACTTCAGCTTAGGTAAACCCTAAAAAAGGAAGACAGGAGCGGATGTTGAGGAGAAATGGGCACACATCAAGGAGGCCATAGTGGGGGTCAGAAAACAATGTGTTAGGTCGATAGACAAGGAAAAAGACAGAAAGCTCCTTTGGTTCTTAAGGGTGGCTGAAAAGGTAAGGGCCAAGAGGCTAGCCTGGGAAGTATATGGAGACACAAAGAGAAAAGGATAGGAAATGTACCAGAAGTGTCTGAGAGAGGCAGGAAAATCAGTGAGAGGTGCTAAAGTGCAAACCAAGGAGCGAATGGCTCAATCAGTTACAAAGGGAGACAAGACATTCTTCAGGTACCTCAGCAACAGAAGGAGGGCAAAGGGGAGTAGCTAAGCTTTGAGAAGCCAAGGGACAGATAGTGAAGGAAGATGGGGAGAAAGCAACGAATCTGAACAAATATTTCTGTTCAGTATTTACTGTAGAAGCACATGGGCAGGCCCACAGCTAGAATTTAAAGGGATGGAGGAAAAGGAGGTAAACATCAGTCCATTCACAGAGAAGAGTCCTATAAGAGCTTGCAAAGCTGAAGGTGGACAAAGCCATGGGTCCAGATGGCATACATCCCAGGGTCTTAAGGAACTGAGAATTGAACTAGCAGCCCCTCTGGCAGCCCAGTTCAGTGAGTCCCTAGACACTGGAGTGGTCCCAGGGGACTGAAGAAGGGCAAATGCTGTCCCTTTTCACAAGAGTGGGAGTAAAGAAGATGCAGAGAACTACAGACCAGTTAGTCTAACCTCTGTAGTAGGAAAGATAGCAGGCACTCCTCAAGGAAAGAATAGTGGAGTACCTAGAAGTCATGGGGACGTTGAATCATTGAGCAACATGGGTTCACCGCAGGACGGTCCTGTCAAACTAATCTAATAGATTTATTTGACTGGGTGACAAAGGCGTAGACTGAGGGGGTTACAGACATTGCTTACCTAGATTTCAGCAAAGCCTTTGATACTGTCCCACATAGGAGACTGGCCAACAAGCTAGAAGCCTGGGGATGGGATACAAGGTGGTCAACTGGATTGAAAATTGGTTAATGGACAGAAAACAGAGGGTAGTAGTAAGCGGAACCCAATCAGAGAAAAGGGAGGTGACCAGTGGGGTACTTCAAGGGTCAGTTCTGGAACCAGTCCTCTTCAGTGCCTTGATCAGTGACATTGCAGATGGGCTAGAGGAAAGGTTTGCCTGTTTATGGATGACACCAAGATCTGCAACAAAATTGGATACCCTGGAGGGATGGAAAGGATGAGAAAGGACCTGGAGCGGTTGGAGAGATGGTCAGATGCATGGCAACTAAGATTTAATGCAAAGAAATGCAAAATCATGCCGTGGGGAGCAGGAACCCTGGATGGAGCAAAGCTACAGGTTGAGGGAGAGCTGTTGGCAGTTACTAAGGAAGAGAGGTACTTGGGGGTCATAATCACAGATGACCTTAAGGCCCTAAGGCAGACGACCAAGGTGGTGGGAAGGTCACTGGGATGTTGGGGTGCATTGGAAGGGAATCACAAGCCATAGGAAGAGATGATAGTTCCACCGTACAGGACCCTGGTGAGGCATCAGCTTGAGTACTATGTCCAGTTCTGGAGGCCACATCTTCATAAGGACATTGACAAAACAGAGAGCGGTGCAGAGGAGGATGACCAAAATGATGAAGGATCTACATCTTAAGCCTTATGAGGAAAGAGTCAGAGACCTCAATTTGTACATGCTGGAGCAAAGGAGGAGAGGTGTCATGTTAGAAAGTTCAAATACCTCAAGGGCATGAGCAAGGTGGAAGGGGACAACATATTCCAGTTTTAGTAGTGCCAGAACAAGAGGGCATGATATGAGATGGATGGGTGGCCGCATAAGGGGTAATGTCAGGAGTTCTTTTTACAGAGAGGTGGTGGATGCATGGAATAGCCTGCCCCAGGAAATGGTGTCCGCCCTTAAGGTGGCAGCCTTCAAACATGTATGTGACAGAAATAAAGGAATATTGGAGATGGGACAATAAGCTAAAGCCAGTGACCAGATAGGGTCACTGGCTGCTTCATCAGGGGCATAAATGGGCAGACTGGATGGGCCTGGTTGCCCTTATCTGCCGACAGTATATATGTATCTATGTATCTGTGTATCTATGTAACATTAATAAGTCCATACATTTGGGTGGTGAGTCCTAGCCTGCAACACAGGCCATAGATGTTGTCCTTGTCATGTATCAGGCCTATCAGACCAGGGTCTTTCACAGAGTGTCTGAGATTAATCTTAAATGGAGTGGAAGCAGAAAATAAGAAACGAGGGGTGGGGGTCACCAGAGACAGGAATCTAGCACTACATGTGTGTGTGTCCCAGCCTAAGCTATGCATTGTGCCATGTACGCATTACTACACCAGCATTTCCTACCCTGTCCAAAGGCTGCAAAACTGTGGTAGGGATAATACCCATCTGCAGGACAGTTGGTAAACTACTGGGGCCGTGCCACTGGCCTTAATCACACTTATAATTCCTCTGACACCTATTCCCTGGATACCTCCCACAGTTAGCATTACCTGTTTAGCCACAAATGTGGCATGTACCCCAGGGTGAACCCCAGTAGTTGGGGGGGTGCAGGATGCTGCTGTTGTTATCTTGTGGAGTTGGTCACAGTTTCTTGTTTTGCATAAGGTGGTTCAGTTAAGATCAGAGGGTGAAGTCAGGAGATGGCAAATAAAAAATAAAGTTAGGGGAAGGATTAGGAGCCCACTTAAACTGTCCTGCTGTAAATGATTGTAGTAAATTTCTTGCATGCCTGGTACAGGATTTCAGGACTTCTCAGTCCAGAGGGTCAATGCAGTCTGCAGTCTGGGAGGGTAAATTCAGCTGTCCTCGGTGGTGTCATCAACTTTACTGGTGCTGGTTGTGTGTCCGATGATCTTCAAGGTGTGTTCCATTGTCTTTAACTGGGTTTTGCAAACTCGTGATGGTCCTTTGCAAAGATTTTCCAAGTTGCTGAGTAGAGCATTTTATCTCTTGTTTCTGGAATAGCTTCTTGGTTTCCCAAAATGGGTGCCTCATATCTAGGATTTCCTTAGGGAGGTCCAGGAAGATGGAAATGTTGTGCCCTTTCCATGTCAGTTCTTTTGTTGTGGGCCAAAGCCATTATTTGCTCTTTAGTACAGAACATCATCATCACGCCACAATCGTGTGGGGCCTGCGTTCTGAGCTGTCGACTTTGGCTGGAGGGCCCTGTGCACTTGTTTGAATTCCAAAGGTGTGTCTCAGTAGTGGTCAAGTAGCCTGGGCAGTACAGACTGGAGGAAGTCCACCATGTTTTCCTTTCCGTTTTCTGGTATTCCTGCAATGTGGATGTTGCATCGGCAGCCCCTGTAGTCAAGATCAGCACAGGGTCATAATGTCATAAGACATTATGCCACATAGCTAAATAGTGCTGCCAATACAGCATGATCTATGCCATGTGGCTCTGCCCCCACACATCCCTTTGTGGGCGCCAGCACCCCGGACCCCTCTACTAAAGATTCTTAACTCCAGGGGGGTCCACCTTGAGGAGTGCACAAAGACCGAAAAAATAAAATTTCTGGGACTGGGAATCAAATCCGTCCAAGACGCAGTGTCTGGTTTCTGCTGCTGTGGCTCTGCCCAGTGAGCCACGGCAGCTGCTCGGCAGAACCCAATCCTAGCAGAGGTCTCATCCTGTGCCTGGGAGTGTGTGAATGGTGCAATACTGTGTACAGCAGTAAACACGGTATTGTACCATCTGCTGTCAGACAGCACCATTATGGGTTAACTATAATGTTGTAGCATATTAAGTTTATGACATTATGACCCGGTAGGGTCAAGATCCAGGACTTTTTCTCAGTATGTTAATCTCTTGGTTGTTGTCCATCAAGCGGTATTCCACTTCTCGGAGGAGGTCCTCCACATCCCTGTAAGCTTCACTCTGCCTCTGCCATGCAGCCAGTAAAGTCTTTAAGTTGCCCCTCCATATTGCTTAAGGGGTCTTTAATGTGGGAGACCTCCCTTTATCTTCAAAGAAGAGATTGCAATGCCTCACATTTCTGTGAGGAGTGCTGTTAACTGCTTTGCAGTCATGCATGGAAACATGGGTGAACTACTGGGAGATACCTCATCAGGTTTGTTCTTTTTGCAGGCAAACTTGGGCAGTGGCATCCATACTTGAGTGTTCTGCATCCTGATTGAGTGTTTGCAAGGAGTTCCAAAGTGCTATGTGGCCCAGATTGCTAAGAATTAATTAACCAAGACTGGGAGCTGTTACTGGTAGCTCCATATAGCATCGGAACCATCCATTGCTTAACCCAACCTAAAATGGCCACACAAGATAGAATGAGCTAAACTAAGCAGCTATCTTTTCACTGGCTGAACCTGAAGTCAACATCACCATCCTTAATAATCCACCTTAACTGCTGCATTAACTTTCTTTCATTACAGAGCCTGATGGGACATCATTAGAGAATGTTTTGGAATGTTCACAGCTTGCACTCTTCCTGTAACGAAAACAGCGTTGGTGCATTTGAAAGACTACACACTGTGATGTAGACAGTCAGCTCTGAGTGCTGTGTTATATTTTTTAATATAAAATGTATTAATGTCTCTGCTGAAAATTCAAATGCTCTAAGAATGACCTCACTCATCCCCCCAAGTTTCCAGCTGACAGATGCAGGCCAAGAGAACTGTTGACAGTATGTATCCTACGCCCAGTTTTTAGAGATATAATGTTACTAGAAGACTTTTATTAAGGCTCCTGTTTCTCTGAGCTAATTACAGGATTGTTAAGTTAATTTTGTTAAGAGAAATCATAAACTAGGTTTATGACATTAAAATAAGGAAGCTAGGATGTTACATAGCGGTGTAAGGTTGTAAATGACCCTATGAAGCCTATGTGAAGAGGGTACAGCATGAGATCAAAAGAGGTGTCATTGAAACTTGAGTTATGCTAAGGTTGCAGAATTAATACTTTGAAATTACATCCTGTGGTTGTATAAAATATATTTTTATTAGATATTTGACCAGAGATGGGGCTGGTTGACTTCATCAAAAGGGTTGCCAATAGTGCTTGAAAAGATTATTCTCTTTAGCTATAGAGATACATTTTGTATCTGACACTGAGCAAGAAAACATCTGAGCACTGAAAATAGATATTTAGAAAGCTAGACAAATCTAAATATATTTGTAGGAATTGCACTGTTTTAAACCTTGTTTGTTTAAAGATCTGTATGTCTTGTGATATAAGAGTTCTGTATTGTATGTTTGACATATTCTATATTTTAGTAAAAACTCTAATTTTGAAAGAAAACCTGGTCTGTCTTTGAATTGCTTTCTTTGCTAAGAAATATTTATGGTTCAGCAGACATATAGCTTGTATGGTGGTATCAAACTGGAAAGAGAAGAGTTTTAAATCTGAGGTCTTTATAAAAGTTTTAAAGGATTCATCTCTGAATACCTGGTTAGGTGCCCGTAGGCAAAGATATCTGGCCCTCGAAGACAGATATATCTGAGCCTGTGCATTGGGTATGCTAGCAAGAGGTTAACAGTTTGAATCCCTCCAGAACTGAGACCAAAGGTTGATCCGAACTCACAAAAACAGACAAGAGAGTTACCTTGTCTGTTACACTGTTCACAAGACTGCACTCAGAGGTTGGCACTTTGGGAGTAGAGGGCCTGACCTGCTGAGTTCATGCATTTAGAAAGATGACACACACAGGCAGCCTTTTTCTATAGGAGACCTGTCTAACAGATGTTGAGGCATCTTAACTCAAGAGAGAATGGGTGGAGGCAAGGCTTCACAGTGTGGCCTCTGTTAAAAGAGGGGATGTCTATTTTATTGTATAAAGCCTTCACTGGATGGTCAAACACACAGAAAAGGACATGGAGTGTAGGTGTTTACTGGGTGAGGGGCAGTAGAGTTATCATCGACGGCAAAATCACCTCAGGACTCTTTTGAGGTACATGCTCAACTCCCGAGAAGCTGCTGGACAATGGTGGGTTCAGTCTGTCAGCCCTGTCAGATATCAAAACAGTATCCCATGTACAGGGCAACCTCAATTACCTCTTTCAAAAATGGTGACTCAATCACGGCACCTCTGCATAGGGGTACCTGGTGGGGGCGACTGGATAGGGTGTTTGGCGATATAGCGATGGGATGTCGCTATGTATAGGCCATTAATGGGGGTGGGAGAGGGACCACATGTGCAACGGCAGAAGGGAGGGAGGGCTTGTGAGGTATAGTGCAGCAGTGGACTGCCAAGCTGGCCATGTGGTGTGGTAGATTAGTGGCAGGTTGGGGTTAGGAGAATTTTAGGTTGGTTCTAGAAGTCACGCTCGTGTTTTAAGCTGCAATCGGGTTCTTTTTACTTTACCCCTCCACATGCATCCCCGGAGGTGAAACTCCTTTAGTAGGGGGTGCTGGAGCTTTGCCTCCTACATAAGAGCAAGAAACCTACATCTTGGGCGCCCCTCTTGCTGTTGTGCAGTCTACATCGCGAGAAATTCATTTTTGGCAATGTAGACTCACCCTGATTAACTGCTATTCTCTGCGATCGCTGTTATCACATGGAACCAATCAAAACATGTTTATTCTGCGATCGCCGTTATCACATGGAACCAATCAAAACATGTTCCAGCAACAGATAGTACAAATCAACAAGCCGGAAGTATCAGCGATGGACTAATGCAGCTATTGAAAAATAGCACTGAGAGATAACATTGCTGAACAAAGAGTAGCCAATACAGAAGACTGGACTGAAGGCTCACTGCACGTCAGGGCCCAGGACTGTGCAATTTAGATGTTGTGGGAAAACATGGAGGACACTCAGAACAGGGATCGACTAAACAACCTCCACTTTGGCGGGTTCCTGAGGACTGCATGGGGAGAAAATACCAACTGTTTTCTACAAGCAGCACTCCCAGACTCCTGGGTAGCCATTGCCCATCAAACCTGGAGATTAATCGGTCTCACCTGTCCTGCCCTCCCTCAAAACCTGGAGAACGTCCCAGACCACTGTTTGCTTGTTTTCTGAGGTTCACAGACAAGGCACAAATATAGATTGGTTAAGACAATAAAGCAGTCTAATTTGGATGGAGCATTCCATTAAGATTTTCCAGGACTTTCCCAGGAACTCTCCCCAGCGAAAGGTGATGGAGAGCCCTCTCAGAACTTGGGGTCCAATATAATGTCAGAAATCCGGTGATGCTGCAGATAATTAAGAATGGTGTCTCACAGCAATTCAATGCCCCTGAGGCAGTCAAGGCCTTCATTTTCAAATCATGGCCTCAGATGGACTGGAACAGATTTAGATCAAGAGGCAGAAAAGGGAGAAGGGGTAACCAGGCCCAAGCCATGGATACTATGCTGGCACCAGATGCCCTGAACTAGCAGCAATCCAGATATAGCCTCCGCTTAGGTCATCACTGATCAATGATACCCTGGTACCTCTCTCCTAAACAGAAGTGGCAAAACCACAAGCAAATGGCAGGCAAATCCTAACAACAGGACTGCCCCCAGCGGAGAAGCTGAAGTTGCAGTGGCAGCAAGGTACTCTAGCTTTATCCAAAACCACTCCTCTGCTAGGCATGAACAGATTTGCACCTTGCTACAGGCCAAGCTGGATGGGGAAGGGCCACTTCCTTTGAAACAACTGCAACAGTCCAGGAATCCATAGCAAGTGATAAAGCTCATATCCTGGGCCAAGGTGGTGATCTGTTAGCCATGGCAACAGGTCTTCCTCCAGTGAGTCATCAAGCACAGAGAATTCACACCACTGCAGCACCTGACATTCGGTCCCAGCTTTCGCTCTTCCCGTGAACTTTCATGTAAATGTGACTGCAACTTGATCGATGGTTAGGGGCTACTTTACCCGTGATTGGTGGTACTGAGCCATGGAAAGTCTGAAGTCTATCAGGACTGCTGAGCAATTAAGGTGCTATCATGTTGTAAAGGGGCAATGTGCCCCATATCCTTTAGTTACAGTGTTCCTAATCTGTTTTCTGTCACTTACTGGTGAAAGTCACTTTCAAATGTTTTTGTGGGCGGTGGTCATTGCCTGTTTAAGGTTCAAAGTTTTTTGTACTTTTCCTACTGTCTTACCTGCCTACCATCAGCCCTACCTGAAACCCAGCCCGTCACTCACCTTCTCTGAGACTTACCTCTGCCTTCCTCCTGGCTTTTGGGGAGACTGCCAGAGGGAGGACAAACCCCAAGCAGAGTTAGAGCTCGGTGTAGAAAGTGCACCTCAGTCAGCGGTGAAGGGCCTGCAATGTGAGGCAGGCATTGCCGTTCACTCAGTCAGGATGTTGCGATTTTCTGCCCCAAGTCAAGCGCGACACCATGGAGTGCTCTTCCATGCGTGCTCGCACTAGTGCATGCCTCATGCTCGAACATGCTGGCATCTACCCTCCTGAGCCTTGCCTCAGCCTGCACCACCACCTGCGTTCGCTCGGGTTGTGATACTGCGGCAGAGACCAGAGTCCTCCCACCCTGAGGTAGAGAGGATCCTACTGGGATACTCAATCAACCACCACAGCCGGTCCTCCTGACTGATTCAGACTCATTCCTGAACCTGGGTCATCAGCATCGCAAGCAGTAGTGCTACCATTGTGCCAGCGGACCAGCTTAAGAGTTCAGTGTTTCTTATCTGGACTGGTTTGAAAGCCTGCATTCTATTGGGTAGGCGCGCGTGTCAGACCCACGTTTCTAAGAGGGCCATGTTAGCATTTATGTTCTACGGTTTGGCTGAGTTTGAGTTCCTTCTATGGACGGTGTCCTCTAAAACAGTTATTTTTTGGCCCCTATAAGGGACTTGGATGAAAGCTATTATCTAAAAAGGCAGTGGGGTCCTTGTTTCTCAGGACTGGTATGTTTACTCTCAGTTCAGGCTGATAGCAAAGAGTACAGGAGTTGCAGGCATTCACTGTATCTAGACCAAAAGCACAACTGGGCAGGTAGGACATGCTTCTCCTCTTGTGTTACAGGTACCAGTTGTCCTCCACCTCTTGTCTTACATTACATAAAGAGTATATCTCAGCTACTGGGGACTTATGGTTTGACTGCTTGTTGATTTTGTTCCTGGGACAAGGAGGGTGTGCATCATTATATGCAAGGGTCTACATGGCTTAACCTGTTACACCCGCCCCGAGGGTATTTTTCCTTCTCTTCAGGCTTGCGCTTCAGAATGAATGGCAGGGGGCAGTGTGCCTCCTAAGTCCATACTCATATTGCTCCCACCATCAGAAGGGACAGGTGATTGCAGGAATGCATGGGGGAACATGTCGAATTATCGCAGAAATGGTATTGCTGTCAGTAGTGCCAGCAGGGAGGTCGAGAAGGAAGCGACCCTGTTGCCCATTTATATACTAGCAGCAAAAAGGCCACAACAAGAAAATGAATGTCGAAGACAATTCCAAAAGTGGAAGAATGGAGATCTATAGTAATGAACATTTACCAACTGGAGAAACTCACAGCTGCCTTACATGATCAATCAATCCAGTTTGGCCTTAAATGGCAAAAATGGGTCTGGTACATAGCACAAATTGACACGAATTTTATCCCATAATAGACCTCCTGCTGGCTGGAGAATGTGAGAGGTGCCTCCCATACAGTAAAATTCTTTTAGACTCATTAAATAGAGCAATGAATGTGAAAATGTCTAATTTTAATATATTCTGGTTATGAAAATACTGACCTCAGGTGTTAAATGTAAAATTAAGTTTCTCTGTTTTGATAAGTTTAAGTGGATGGGTCTCCATACCACATTGAATGATTGTGCGATGTGTTGTCACTTTTTATACTAAAAGCTCAATAAAATGTATAAAAAAAAAAAGAAGGGACAGGCGGGTGGGGGGGGAGTCAGAAAATAACATGGGCTTAATATGGGGAGAGACTGACTACAGTATATGGCTCCCACTATTTTCACTAGATTCTTCCCTCTTCATGTGCTCTTTGCAGACTTAAATACATGCTCAGATTTCACCTACCCCCCCCACCCAGGTACCCAAAGTCTTAAACAGGGGCCAGGAAACAGATTGGCAATGGGAAAGAACATCTCACAGGGTCAGCAGCTTGATTCTGTTCCACACATCTGCAGTAGGTGGGAGTGGATGGGATGGGGTGTAGCTTGCACTGACCTCTCTCTCTTCCTGTCTCTTGCATTCGGGCCTGAGACAGCTTGTGTGAACAGGCAGTTTAGGATTGGAAAATGGAGGGAGGAAGGGGACAATCGAGAAGAGAGGTGATGGAGGGAGGAAGGGGACAATCGAGAAGAGAGGTGATGGAGGGAGGAAGGGACAATCGAGAAGAGGAGGTGATGGAGGAGGAAGGGGACAATCGAGAAGAGGAGGTGATGGAGGGAGGAAGGGACAATCGAGAGAAGGAGGTGATGGAGGGAAGGGACAATCGAGAAGAGGAGGTGATGGAGGGAGGGAAGGGACAATCGAGAAGAGGAGGTGATGGAGGAGGAAGGGACAATCGAGGTGATGGAGGAGGGAAGGAGAGAGAGAGAGAGAGAGAAATGGGAGGAAGGATCTGGGTAGTTTAGCTCCACTTGAGTGCAGTGTTTTTGTTTTATAGTTTGAGTTTGAGGCATGGTCTGTGAGAGTGTACTACACTATGGGGATATCTTTCAATATTTCCTGGGTCAGTATTGCTATAGGTGTACAAAGGTCTTCTGGGGCATCTGGGTTCTCTTCTGTATCAACATGCTTAGCATCCCAAGGTATTTTAAATTGCTGACATCTGGACGATTAGCAGGAATGTTCACAGCCTGCACTCTCCTATAAAGAGAAAAACAAGCGTTCACGCATTTGAAAGACTACACACAGGTAGCCTTTTTCTATGGGAGACCTGTCTAACAGATGTTGAGGATCTTAACTCAAGAGAGAATGGGTGGAGGCAGGGGTTCACAATGTGGCCTCTGTTAAAAGAGGGGATGTCTATTTTACTGTATAAAAGCCTTCACTGGATGGTCAAAGACACAGAAAAGGATATGGAGTGTAAGTGTGTACTGGGTGAGGTTTCTACATCAGAGGGCCCTTGCTTTTAGCGAACATGTATGGGCTGAACACTGATGGCCCGCAGTTTTTCACTGGCTCAGCTACAAATGAATCCATTTTCACCATCTCCCATACCTCTATTACTAGGAGGTGATTTTAATGTCACGATGGAGGAATGTCTGGACTGCAGCTCAAGTGCTCAGGAGCCAAAGTATCAGCGGCTCTGGGAGAACTTCTCCAGGAGCATAGGTCGGTGGATGTGTGGAGCTTACAGCACCCTAGTGTGGTACCATATTTGACCTGTTTCTTAGCGGTTCACTCCATGTCTAGTCACATTGATCTGTGGCTCACCTCCCCACATATTGAGCCCTATTCATGAGGCTTGAAACTGCCCACAAATGTGATGTAATGTGGGTGCATATCTACGTGCCCCGGACAACTGAAAAAATGTGCAGCATTCACAAAGACATGCACAATGGGAGCTGAGACAGGTGTGGCAAATGAAGGTGCAGTGCTGCGCAGAGGGACAACAGGCATTCCAAACATACACATCCGCCCCTTGACCCCATCATATTGGCATGTGCACCACCGTGCACAGACACAAGGAAGTAACTACTACGATGGAGGACCATGCAACAGTGGGACATGAGATGGAGGTGCTGTGCCAGTGCCAAATGAACCCCGCAAGAGGCCATATGCCCAGGTTGGGGATGAGCCAAGGGCCTTGGAGGACATATGTCATGTGGTGGCATCAGGACTCATTCGGCAATATTATGGGTGGCCAGTGGCAGCCATGGTGTCAGACATCTAAGACAAATATGGAGCTGTATGGAGTGGAGTCTCTGAAGACCCTGGCAGAGATCAAGACCAGGATATGGCTTGACATCCAGGCTGCTGTGAACACACATGGTCTGGAGGCATGGACACTTGCAGCAATCAAGCACAAGTGACATGACCTCTGGTCAGCCATGAAGCAAGCTTGCTGGTATGGAGCAGGACAGCATAGCACAGGCAGGGGACTACTCATGCAGGTTCCAACACTGTTGCCCATCAAGAGGATGGCCGCAGCACCTTCTCGGCTTACATAGGGAGATACAGTGAGGTATTGACACCTTGCCAGGTATGAGACACAGTACAGAGGGCGCAGGGGTGGGAGATATTGGCTGAATGGCATAACACACAGTCCTGTCTTGCACCCTGCAAATCAGGTGACGTGGCCAGCACCCATGCACACCACCGCGCCCTATGAGGAGAATACATGGGGATACAGACATGGACGGCACAGGTATGTGGACCGCATCTTTCCCGCTGAATGCATGCCCATTCCTGCCAATGCACCTGTAAGTAACCAGCCAATGTACTCTCATCCACAGGTGCAGCACAGGGGACACAGAATACCCATGAACCCCACCCCTGGTGCGGGAGCCACATCCATGAACCCTGCCCCTGGGGGCGGGCCACACACATGGAACCCCATCCCCCATTACCTAGGACCCCCCAGGGGCCATGTCTCCGTACCCCACCTCACAGTAGGGATGCACCTTTGCCCCCAGGATGGTGGCCTATAACTATGACCCTGTGACCACACTCAGTACCCTGCCCCCAGGGCAGGGGTCAAACCCATGTCCCTGCCCCTGAGGATGTGTCCATGCCTCTGAACCCCACCCTCCGGTGTAAGGGGACAAGCTGCCATCATCAGACTCGGGCCACTGCTGCAGGTACTCACCTTACACAACCCACAACAGCTGGACCATGATGCAATGCCCTCCTGATATGGACAGTAACAAGCAGCACACACGGGATGGGTCACCTATTCCCCCATATGGGCACTCAGGACATATAGGCCTCATCACAGTGCCACTACGGTGCACACTCTATCTTCTGAATGCCCACACAAGTGCATGGCATGCCACCTGGCCAGGCAGTGTCTCAGATAATGGTGCTGTGGGTCATCCTGTCCTCATTGCCTTGTGGGACAGCACCCTAGTGATCGAGCATGGGCAGCCATTTGTGAACAGCCATGTTGTGCAGCATAGCACATGTGGTGATCACTCTGCAAGCCTTCCCATGGACCAACATCATCATGCCACCAGTGTGATTCAAGAAATGGAACTGCATCTTCAGTACCTCGATGGTGCTCTCTACAACTGAACATGTCCTGTATGCCTCCTCCTCCCTGCTGTGCAGTGTCGGGAATGGCATCATCATGTATGGTCAGAGTTGGTATCTGTTGTCATCTAGGCACTGGGTACAGAACGGACATGTTAGTTCACGTGGTAGTGAGCACAGCTGTGTCACATATGTGACATGTCCATACTCACCCAGCAGCCACCAATTGTCACCCCCATGTGCCACGAGATGGTCACTCAGCCTGGATCCATCAAATATGTATGCATCATGGGTCAACCCAGGGTACTTGGCACACACATTGGTGATGATACCATCTGTGTCTCATACTATCTGGCAGTTGATGCTGTGGAAACCCTTTCTGTTCCTGTCGCCTTCTTGTCCATGGTAGGTGCTAAGATGGCCACATGGGTACAGTCTGTACCACTCAGTACATTGGGCATGCCATGCATGGTGTGGAATGCCTCCTTTGTGGCACAGATGTCTCTGCAGCCATGGGGAACCATATGTGGTCATACACATGTTGGAGTAAGGTGTCTGTGACCTGGTGTGGGGCCGTTAACATGGATGAATGACTTGACATCTGTAACATCCCAGATGACCCTCTGGAAGGAGCCCATGGCATAGTATGATGGGGCACACAGGACTTTTATTTCCACGGACATGGTATGTGACCTATGTACCAGGGGTGTCAGCTGGTCCTGGATCATGTGGCAGAGACCTGAGGCATGTTGTGGTCTAGGTGGTACCACTCAATGCACGGTCTCTCACAGAGTTGAACCACAGTGGCATGAGGCCTGAATATCCTGGTCCTGTGTCATCTCCTCAGAGCCCTTTCCTTCTCCCTTTCACCTCCCACAGGAGGACATTCATGAGTAGCCCAGGTCACATCCTGTGGACCCTGTTAGGTCGCTGCACCTCCTCAGTCTGAAAGCTACTACTTGCTGTACATTGCACTGTGTACCATGAGGAGCAGCTGCCATCACAGCCACAAATCCCTTTAAATGGTCTATGACTTGACATGCCCTCGGGTCACGCATGTCATCAGGTATAACTACCTGGCATGCCCTTCTGCATCTCAACATGGCAGCTGCAGGTGCTCCACACTATGGAGCATGTCTGCACCCAAGGTTGGGTATCTGGGAGTGTACCCCCACAAACTCGGTGGGTGTCCTCCATCTCAAACATGGATGACCCTCAGGGGGACCTCTGGGAGATGACAGAGCCCAGGGAGGTAAGTGGATATGTTCTTATCCTACTGTGTGTTACTGTCCTGTCCAAGTCCCACAGGCACTGGACATATGGGGTACCCATGGTGTGTACACCTGTTACCTGTTGCACACCCACTTGCTGTGTATGCCTTGTGCTATCCACCACTGGTGCCCCTGTGTGTTGTTCCCTGTGTGTTGCCCCTACTGGTGGTGTCCATGTGTGTCCAGGGTGTTTTGTGCTGTGCTGCTAACCTTTGCTCTCCCTTTGTGTCTCCACAGGTCTTCCAGGGGCGGCGGATATCATCATCCTGGAGCAGTGTGTGTAGCCAGATGGGGCTGCATCACTCGTGGTGGCACCACAGTGGCACAGGATACCCTCTACCTACCATACCATCTGCCCTGAGGTTGGGCATGTCCAATATCCACTACAAGAACAAGGTGGGGGATATATGGGCCATTGCCAAACCATTAAAGGTACTTTGTGCCAGCCACTGTGGTGCATGTGTGTCTGCTGTTGTCAGCATCATCCCACCATGTCCCCATCACTCATGGCTGTCTTCTCACCTTCTCTTTCAGGACTATCAAGGACAACTGCGGAGTCTGGTACTGCACCTCTAGTGATACAGCCACACGCCTCACCAGGGTCCAGCGGGGACTTTGAAGATACAGAGGACTTGGGGTGGGGGGGATAGTGTTCACATTTGCTTTTGTTGGCCTGTGTGGCCACTGTGCTGTTCGTTATGTCTATTTTCTAAGTAAAGACGTATGTTCTGCATACAATGGTGCCCCTCATCATTCCCGGCGGTTGTGTGTGTGCGTCATTGAGGTTGGTGGGGACTGCATTATACAGCTCTGGAAGCCCACTGCACCTGCTGCTGCCTGAGGGTGTGCTTGGTTGTGCTACAGGAGGTGCACTGTCCCGCATCCATCACTGTGGCCTGCACCATAGTCATGCCATTGGCATATATTGGTGGTCCCTACGGTGGGGTGTCTGTCTGGGCCATGGGGTGTGTATGTGTTCTTCTAAGCACTCTCCATGTGGGTCACACATGGTCCGTACACCTGTGTTGGCAGTCTGGTCCCAGGGAAGGTGCTTGCTTCCATGATTTCTGTCTGCTGCCATACCCTGCATTCCAGAGGCACTGTCCAGGTACATGGGGGTGGTCACCCATACCCATGGATGCTGGCACCTCTGTGTGGCTATCACATAACGCCCACGGTACCCTCTATGGTGATCCCCAATGTTTTCCAATGGATGGTGTGCCATACTGTTGGTGTCTTCTTCTGCATCTGTCTATTCCATTATAGTAATGTGCCTGATGTCCTGCACATTTCCCGGTGCCAGTGTATGCCATGTCCTCTAGTGGGTAACCTGTGGGTGTTGCCCTGCGTGCTGTGGGGTGTCCTCACAGTGGCATGTGCCAGGTGCTGTGCCAGTGGGGTTGTGCACACTGGCCATTCCTGGTGCACCTTGTGTGCCTGTGTTATGCACCAGGGGTTTATGGCTGACCTCCTCCCCGTGTATTGCTACATGTCCCAGTCCAGACACCTGGGTGACATCATGCAGGTTATGTATGTGCATACAGCGCCAAGTGCATACTGCTATGTGGCCATGCCTCCCATGCGCATCGTACTCTGTGTGGTGCATAGCTACGTGTCTGCCCTCCTGTGCAGGGTGCACTGTCATTCATGAATGCTGCCATGGTGTATCTTGCATGGTATACTGTCATATACCATTGCACACATCACTTACACACTGCTCATCAGCTGCCTAGTCTTCATGAATATGTTCCATCATGCATAATACAGTGGACACTATGATCCATCCAGTCATGATTTCTGATCACGACCCTTGGTTTATCTATGGTATGGGGCCCACATGACCCATCCACATAAACCTGGAGACTGTATCCCTGCCCTTATGAGATCCACTTTCAAGAAATGATCTCAGACTGAAACCTTGGCCTATCTACAATTGAATGACACCAGGAGAGTTTTCCAATAGAATTCTGTGGGAGGTCTACAAGTCCACCATGTGGGGAAAATCATTAATTTAGCAGTCAACAAGCACTGGGAAAGGGAAGCAAAACATCATTCCCAGGAGATGAACTAAGAAATCTGGGGCAGACATATAAACAAACAAAAACACACTCTGAACTGGTAGCTAAATTCAGCACTACTAGGATCAAGCTTAATGAACTCCATATAAGAAAGCTGAACTAGAATTGTTTAGATTGAAACACACTAACTAGGAAGGGAGGGACAACGCCAGCAAACTCCTTGCCTATAGGATCAGGAAAAGGCAAGCAGAAAAGCACATCCTAGGACTGAAGAATAGCAAAGGAGTAATCCAGAATGGCTCCAAAGAAATAAGTAAGATTATGCAAACCTTTTATAAAACCAGAACCCTGTGTGCCTCTCCAGATCCCCTAAAGCTGAGACTGTCAACTAGTTCCTGAACTCTATTCCTATCCCTCAAATAGCCTTGATTTCAAGACAGCAGTCTAGATGCCCCTGTATCGCTGCAAGACAACCAAAGCAATCCATGCCCTGGATAAGGAGAAAGCGCCAAGATGGGATAACGTCCCTGTTGACTATTACCAACTACTTTGTGAAGATTTCAGCCCCACTCACCTGGCAATGTATTAGCCAGCCCTAAAGACTGAATGTATGCCACTGACCCTGACAGAAGCTATGGAAGCTGTCCTCTCAAATGGAAGAGAAAGATGCTAACCTCCTGCAAGTTATAGATCCATATCCCTAATAAACACATGCCAAAATTCTTTCTACAATTCTGGCCACAAGACTGGAGCCAGTCCTTCAAGGGCTGATACACTCCACCCAAGCTGACTACAAGGGCAGGCACAGCACAGACCACCTAAGAACACTTGTCAATCTGATATGTATGGCAGAGAGGGCCCTCATTCCATCTGTAGCCTTGGCCATACACTTCAAGAATGCCTTCGAGTCTGTGGGTGGGGTACTTCTTGTACACTATGGAGAGAATGGAATAGGTCCCACATTCCTCTGAAGGGTCACAACATGTTATAACTTCCTAGTGGCTATTGTTCTTGCAAACAGTCTGTGCTCACTGGCATTTCCTTACAGAAGGGCACAAGGCAGGGCTGCTGCCTTTCCTCTCTCCTCTCATTTTGGCAATAGACCCTTTGGCCATATCCAGGTTGAGGAGAATTCTGAACCCTTTTATATGTAGATGATCTACTGGGGGCAAGGGGGTACTCTGGGTACAGTTTACAGTCACTTTTAAAATCAAGCCATGCATTCAATATGTGACCTAATGCTGGTCACATGCAGAGTACCTCAATTTTCTTTTGAACATTTTGACCCTTGTGATCTGCTGATTGGACAGACCAATGGAGAGGCATCACTGGAACTCCATCAGGGCTTCTAGATCTCTTTACCAGTATTTCATGCCGTGAGAGTTGACCAAACTAAAACTGAGGTACTCCCTTAAACAAATGCTGCAAAGCTGCCCCAGTCTCAGACAAGAGTCTAAAATGGAAAGTGGACAGTCTTACATATCTGGGTATCTCTATTCACCACTTCACAGAAAAATGGTTAGCCAAAATCTAACCCTCTCCAGAATCACCCAAGGCAGCAGTGGATGGGTGGAAACATTTTCTCTGGACGGGATGTAAAAGGCTGCCCCAATGATGCAGGTCCCTAAGTTTTCACATATGCTTTCTCATTTGCCCATCAAAATTACTAACACCTGATTTACTAAGACTGATAAAATTTAGGGAATTGCCTGTGGAAAGGGAAACAGCTCAGATACAGCGGGACCAAATTAAGAAGTCACTGGAGAAGAGGGAGGTGGAGACTCCCGTGATTTCAAGGTTACCACATGGCCCATCTCACCTGCCAAACCATGCGGTGGTTCAATACAGCCTCTTTGAATGCCCTAATAGCTTTACATTGAGCAAATATACCAGAGACCCCACTTACTGCTACATACCTGTATAATGAGGTACTTGCAGCAAATGTGCACCCACAGTAAGACCTCACACAACAACGGTGTTAGAATAAAATATCTTACCACTTTACTCACAAATGTGCAGCAAACATTCCTAAACCAGCAGAATGTGGAAACAACCCACGGAGGCAACTAGAATTTGTCTCAGCTGCGTTGCTGACTGACATTTCACTTGGGTGGTACCAATCGTCTTCACTTTATTGTGTGGAATCTTGCTGCGGGTGCTCTTTGCATCTTGTTTTCTGTTGTCTCTGTTTGTATGGGAGCACCCAGCTGCATCCTGGTGCTAGCTGCTTGCTTTGCTGTGTTTATAATGAGGTAGCCCATCACTTCAAAGACCATCTCACTATTTCATACTCCAGAGAATCCCTGTATAGGTTGTTCAAATAAATGGCTACAGATCCAGTCCCAGTCTAGCTTGCATCATTCTGGGGTAATGAAAACCTCTGTATTGGGGGTTCTCCTATAAATTTGAAACTTTGTGAACACTGAGAAATAACTCAGGCAATAGGCCTGCTTACACAGATGGTAATCGATGGAACCCTTCTCCTCCCTACAGCAACCCAAACATGACTTCAGGAGGTACCTCCAAATCTGTAGCCTAACAGGACCCAAATTACCACAGGTTCATAGAGAGGCAGGTATGGAATTCTCCTCCTTTATTCTCTCTGGAAACAAGCTAGAGATGAGCAGAAGCGCTTCATTTATAGCCTACTTAGAAATGCTCTACCAGATCATACTGCCTCCTCCAGGCACTCCTGGAAAACAGAGCTTAGCATACAACTATTGGAAGTAGCATGGTCTGACTGCCTCTTCCAAGTCCCCAGGATGTACAAGGATGGCAGAAGCAGTCTCCTCCAAAATGAAGTACTCCTCAAAAGGTACCAGATCCTGCCTGCTTTAAAGAAGCTGGGACAGCTAGTAGAGGACAAGTGCTGGAGATATCAGCAACCTGAGGCCCATCTAGCATATCCTCTGGGACTGCCTATATATATATGCAGGACTACTGGAAAGGCATACAACAAGTCTGCACAGCCCTAGTGGGTCCTCATATTACCCTATATTCCCATTATTACTGTTAGTCTGTCTCCACCAAACACTCACCCAGAGCACAATGGTTGATGGTGGGCAATGTGTTCACCAAAAGACTCCTGGGGCCAGATTCACAAACGTTTGCACTGTGCCTTGCGATTATGCAGGTTCAAAGTTGCTATTCACAGTCAGATAGTGCACCATGCTATCTGACTGGGAATAGAGCCAGGATAAGCAGCGTTAACCCAGGAAAGTCACCACTAACCAAACTAGCGTTGCCCCGACATCCAGCCAGGTGAAAGGCCCCACAATGAATAGTGCAGGTGTGCTATTTTCTATTCTCTAAAGCGCCCATGTAAATGAGCTCATTGGGCATGCAAGGTGCTAGGTGCCTATTTGCATGCCTATTATTGGCCCATTTACATGGACTGCAGGTGGCTTACCGTGCCCCACCCCAGTCCTTGCCTGCTGCAGCCGCAGTACCTGGTGGTCTAGTGGTCTTTCCCATGTTCCAATTGTTGACCCTGCAATAATAAACATACTGTTTCCTTGGTGGTCTAATGGTTCCTCCTTTCCCAATCGCCATTCACTTTCCCGTATCATAAAATAAATTACTGGTATCCTAGTGGTCCCTCCTCCTCTCCTCCGCATTCTCTGATAGCCTTCCTGTCGAATAAAATTATCTTCCTGGTAATCCAGTGATCCTTCCCCAGTACTCTGATTGCTGTTCCCATATAAAAAAGGTCCTTGTTAGTCTAGTGGTCCCTCCCCAATGCTGATTGTTGTCCTGTAATAAATTTTCAAAATTTCCATGGAGTCCAGTGGTCCCTCCTCCCAAATTGCCATCTCATGAAATACTACATAACATATCCTTGGTGGTCTAATGGCCTCCCCAACCACCCAGCAAGTACTGTACCACCCCACTCCCTCCCATCCTGAAACCAGGCTGGTGACTGGCACAGCCCTCCTCTCATCACCACGCCAGTCACTGACTGGAGTTGCCCTGGAGTGTATACTGTATACAGTGCGACCAATTGATTGACAGCTGTCAATCAATGGGCACGCATTGTGTACAGTACACACCAGGACAACCCAGTTGGCAGCTGGTCATGGGTGAGAGGAGGGTTTTGCCAGTGGCCACTCCAGTTTTGGGATGGGGAGCAGGGGTGCAGGGGCACTACCTCGTGTGAGATTTACTAGACCACTAGGATATGTTATGTGCGATATTTCATGGAATCCGCAATCAGGAAGGCGAGGGACCACTGAATTACCAGGGAAATTTAATAAACATGACAGGATGGTGATCGGGAAGGGGAAGGACCACTGACTACTAGAGACATAATGTTTTACAACGGGATGGCAATTGGACATTGGGGAGGGAGAAGGATCACTGGACCACCAGAGAAATTATTTTGATTATGGGGACAGCAATGGGAGATCAGGGAAGGACCGCTAGACTACCAGGGAAATAATTTTTAATACAGGATGGCAAGCGGAGCAGGGGAGGGAGAGGGACCACTAGACTACCAGGGAAATTTTTTAATACAGGGACAGTGATCGGGGCATGGGGGAGGGACCACTGGACTACCAAAGACATTTTTAGCTATAATGGGATGGCGATTGGCGTGCGGGAGGGAAGGGACCACTAGATTACCTGGGCATAATTTTAATATAAAGGAACAGTAATCGGAAAACAGGGTAAGGGAGAGGGACCACTAGACTACCAGGGTAAGTTCTGTTTCTTACTCAGGATGGCGATAGGCAAGGGGATCTGCAGTACTTCTGCCAGCCACTAGGGTTGTGTGGAGCTAAGAGGAGGTTTCCTCGGCTGTATTTTCTCCACACAAGGAACCCCACAAAGGCCTTTGCATAGAGAAATGCTTTAGTGAATGGGACTGTGCGGATATGCAGGTCCTTCCTTCATTTGCATTGTGCCCCCTTAAACTTTTGCCCCAACACAAACCTAATTTGCAGGTGTAAACTTTTTTTTTTTAGTAGGCACATTTTTTCGCCTAACTGCTAACGGGCTCGGTGGTGTGGTGCGCATCACCATCTGCCCGTCCCTCTTTGCAGTGATCACAGCACACTGCAGGGGTGTAGGTAATCCAGCTCCTCCGCCTCCCACCCCACCCCAATGACCTGGGCTCGTTTAAACCGGGTCACCAGTGCAATGCAAAGTGTGGCATCCAGTGCCTCAACCCTCAGTGCCACTGGGCCGGCTTGTGCATACTGGGCTTTGTGAATACCACTTTGGGCAAACTCAGTCTACATGGCACAAACTGGGTTTACACTGGGCAAAGTCTTGTGAATCGGCCCTGTTGCATAAATGGTGCTCTACAGATGTATTGACTACATCTAAATAGCTTAATGCTGTGAGGCAGCTGGCAGCATTGGAAAGGCTGTCACGCAAGATTGCTGGAACCCTGCAAGTTTCTCAGACTATCTGGAAACACTGTGTGGTGTCAAGCCACTGTTATAATAATCAACCTCCTGGCTAACTACCCAGACCCTTGTGAATCCTCTTATAATGCTTCTTTTCACAATTAACTCTGCTGTTTAGACTAACCATCATCTTGCTTTATTCATTTCTGAAATGAGTACAGTTATTTTGATGACAGTGCAATTCATGTGTATGTAATGTTTCTTATGTCCTTTGGTAGTTCTGTTGGTTACATAAAAACATAGAAACATAGACTTTGACAGCAGATAAGTACTGCTTGGCCCACCAGTCTCCCCATTTCCCCACCTATTGGATAAGTTGCAGATCCTAGTTAACCAACAGCCTACTTCTTCCTACCCCCCACCAGAATTGCGATGTCTGTCCCATGCATTCTTGAATTTCCCAATGTTTTTGACCCCATGACCTCCTCAGGAAGGCCGTTCCATGGACCACCCTTTCCATGAAAAATACTCCGTACATTGCTCCTGGCTGTCCCCTCTATCTTCAAATTGTGCCCTTGTTCTTGCACATCTCTTTTTCTGAAAGATCCTGTCCTCTTGGACTTTGTTGATTCCCTTGAGGTATTTGAAAGTTTCTATCATATCCTCCTCTCCCTCCTTTCCTTTCCTTTTGAGGGTATACATATTAAGCTCTTTAGTCTTTCTTCAGTATGGCTTCTGGTGCAGACCCTGCATCATTTTAGTTCCCTCCCTGAACTGCCTCCATCCTGCCTATGTCCTTGTGGTGATGGTGTCTCCAGAACTGCACACAGTACTCCAGATGGGGCCTCACCAACTGTCTGTATAAGGGATAACAACTTCCTGTTTTACTGGTGATGCCTCTCCCTATACATCCCAGTATTCCCCCAGCCCTCCTTACTGCCTTCTCATATTGCTTGCTTACCCTTAGGTCATCTGATATGACATCTCCCAGGTCCTTTCCATTTTGTTGTTGTTAGTACCCGCCCCCCATTGTGTACTCTTCCTCTGGGTTTTTGTTTCCCAGGTGCATTACTTTGCACTTCTTTCGTTGACCCTAAGCTGCCATACTTTTGACAGTTCCTCCAACCTTGCCAAGTCCCTTCTCATCCTTTTCACTCCCCTTGTGTGTCAACCCTGTCATGCAGTCTTTGTGTCATCTGCAAAGAAGCATAATTTTCCCTCAGTCCCTCCGCAATGTCACATAAAGACATTAAAAGGACCAGTCCCAGTACTGAACCCTACGGTGCCCGCTAGTAACCCCCTTTCTTTGGAGTGGACTCCGTTTACTTTTACCCTCTGTGTCTATTGTCTAGCCAATTTTTTACCCAGGCTACCATCCTAGGACCCACTCCAAAACTGGCTAATTTGTTTATTAATCTTTGTGTGGGACTATATCAAATGCCTTGCTAAAGTCTAGGTAGGCCATGTCCACAGCTTCTCCCTGGTCTACTACTTTGTTCACGCAGTCAAAGAAATCTATTAGATTTGTCTGACAAGACCCTTGCGCTGTGAATCCATGCTGGCCTCTATGTACTCATCAATTCTTTCTTTCAAAACTGATTCCATCATTTTCCCTACCACTGAGGTCAAACTAACAGGTCTGTAGTTTTCTGCCTCTGCTTTGCTCCCACTTCTGTGAAGGGTAATCATATCCGCCTCCTCCAGTCCTCAGGTACCATACCATCCTCACATGATTTGTTAAAAAGGGTAGTCAGTGGTGTCAGTTAGTTCTTTTAGAATTCTGAGGTGAATCCCATCAGGCCTCACTGTTTTGTCCACTTTCAGTTTTAGGAGTTCTTACAGAACCCTTTCTTCTGTGAATGGACTTATCGACCCCTATCCAGAGTGCTTCTATTGTTTGGTTTAAGCACTTCCCCTCTCTTATTTTGTGAATACTGAGCAAAAGTATTCATTCAGTATCTCTGCCTTTTCACTGGCACTCTCTGCCCACCATCACTCCCCTTTATTAAGCCTCACTATCCTCCCATAGTCTTTCTTGGCTCCCTAATGTACCTGTAAAAGGTTTTATCTCCTTCTTAACTGAGTTGACTATCTTTTCCTCTTTGGGCCTTCGCTCCATGCCCGATCAGAGCTACATCAACTTAAGGGCATTAGTTTCCTTCACCTAAATGTCTGCAGCTTGCTAAAAAAATGGACATGTTACAGGTTTGGACTTTCACACATCTCCAGGTATACTTGTGATCTTGAAACCTAGCTTGGAAGCGCCACTGCCGATCGATCATAGCATCAATATCCCTGGCTACAATGTTTTCAGGTCAGATAGACCAACTGAGGTGGGGGTCGCTATCTTTACTAAGGAGAAGTCCTTAGTAACAGTTATCAACTCTTCCTCTATTCCAAAGGAATTCGAGAACCTTACTATGAAGGTGACACGCTCCACTGAGGAAGTCATATCAACACTTGCCTGCTATAGACCGCCATCTGGTGGCCTTGAATTCTATCTCACCTCCACAAATAACTGGAGAAGGCTAACTCTGAATGCATTATTATGGGGACCTTAATCTCAACTGGAATGATGAATGCTCCAAACTCTCAAGGAGTTTTGTGATATGCATGGCCTGTCGCAAATGACCCTGACATCACCCGCCCTAATAGAAAACCCAAACCAAGTTCACTTCTGGATTTAATTTTGTCAATAAGCTCACAATATATCTCACACAGGGGTATTTTATAATGATTTAAGCAATCATAGCGCTATAGCCTGTATAAGGCATACTCCCAAGCTTATCTCAACCTCTATCTTTAAGGTAAAAGATGCCTAAAAACTTGGCCAAGCTGCCTTCCTAGCAGACCTAAGCACAATTAGATGGCAGGACTTTACTTGGCTACTTCAATCACTGAGGCTTACAACATCTTCAAAACCTTCTCAGGGGTGTGATTGATGAGTATGCCCCTTATCATGCCCCCACTATCAAAGTTAAGACTAGAAAAGGTCATCCCCTAGTTCATGCCAGCCCTAAAAGCAGCCTTAAAGGGTAGAGACAGGCTGTGGAACAAGGCCAGGAAAACGAAACTGACTTTGATCGGCTCGCTTCTGCATTGGCAGAAACTTTGCACTAAACTTATTAGAGCTGAGAAAGCTCATTACTTCCAATCTTCCTTGAAGAAAACAAAACAATTCGCCAAATTTTGGACTATCCTAAAGCAGATCGAGGGCCTATCACCATCCCTCCTCTGCCAACCAAGATAGTTTTGGGAGACGTTAATATACTGACAAGGCTGACATCTTGGAACAACTTAATAACCACTTTGCCATAGCAGGACTAGCTTTCACCATCTCACCTGCTAGTAGGCTAACTACACAGTCCCACACTGAGGATGTCCTTGTCCAGCCAGCGTGAGGTACCAGAAGTCCTCATTTAGTTTAGCCCAGTAACCTTTATGCAGATTAAAGATCTATTGTTGGCACTGGACATTAGAAAAGTACCAGTGCAGACCTCTTAGAGCCCTTACTTCTGAAAATAGGAAATTTTTACCTGACCGCCCCCATTACACATCTTTTTCAACCTTTCCTTATCTTTAGGTGACCTCACAGTAGTTTGAAAATTACACACATTAGCCCCTTTTTAAGTCAGGGATAAGTGTGACCTAATCAATTGCTGGTCGATTTCCTACTTCCCACCCTATCAAAAATGCTGGAGAAGCTAGTTAACTGTCAACTAAGAGAATTCCTGGAAACTATAGACCTATTAAACCCCATACAGTCGGGCTTCAGACCAAAGCACAGCATGGTATCTGCTGCCAAAGTCTCTAGTGATTGGCTAAACACACTGAATGCAAAAAGCATATCTATGCTCTGTTTTAGACCCAAGCAAGGCCTTTGATGCCATTGATCATAGCCTGCTACTGTCCGCCTTTGAGCTGCCTTGGGCTTGATGATACCGCCTTGAAATGGTTCAACTGTTACCTTACTAACAGAATGCAACAAATTATAGGCCAAGTGGATCTCTCACCACTTAAAATTCTACCTCGTGAAGTACCGTAAGGCTCTATGTTGGGTCCCATATTCTTGCAATATAGAAACATAGAATTTGATGGCAGATAAGGACCGCTGGCCCACCCAGTCTGCCCATTTCCTACCTAATGGATAAGCTGCAGATCCTACTAACCAGCAGCCTACTTCTTTCTACCCCACCCCTAGAATTGCATTATGGCTGTCCCATGCATGCTTGAATTCAACCACTGTTTTGACTCCACAACCTCTTCCGAAGGCCGCTCCATGCATCCACAACCCTCTCTGGGAAAAATACTTCTCACATTACCTCTGAGCCGCCTCCCTCTATCTTCAAATTGTGCTCCCTTGTTCTTGCACACCTTTTTTGAAAGATGCTACCTCTTGGACTGTTGATTCCCTTGAGGTACTTGAAAGTTTCTATCATGTTCCCCTCCTCCTTTCCTCGAGGCTATACATATTAAGCTCCTCTAGTCTCTCTTCATATGTCTTCTGGTGCAGACCCTGCACCATTTTAGTTGCCCTTCTGGACAGCTTCCATCTTGTCTATGTCCTTGCGGAGATTGGGTCTCCAGAACTGCACACAGTACTCCAGATGGGGTCTCACCAGTTGTCTGTACAGAGGATAATAACTTCCTGTTTTCTACTGGTGATGCCTCTCCCTATGCATCCCAGTATCCCCCAGCCCTCCTTACTGCCCTCTCACATTGCTTGCCCACCTTTAAGTCATCTGATATGACTACCCCCAGGTCCCTTTCCATTTTTTGTTGTTAGTATCTCACCCCCATTGTGTATTCTTCCCTGGGTTTTGTTTCCCAGGTGCATTACTTGCACTCTTAACATTAAATCTAAGCTGCCGTACATTTGACCATTCCTCTAACCTTGCCAAGTCCCTTCTCATCCTTTGCACCCCACCTTGTGCATCAACTCTGTTGCAGATCTTAGTGTCATCTGCAAAGAGACATACTTTTCCTTCCAGTCCTTCCGCAAGGTCGCTTATAAAGACATTGAAGAGGACCGGTCCTAATACTGAACCCTCATGGTACCCCACTAGTAACCCTCCTTTCTTCTGAGTGGACTCCATTTACTATTACTCTCTGTGTCCTATTCTCCAGCCAATTCTTTACCCAGGCTGTCATCTTGGGACCCACTCCCAGGCTGGCTAACTTGTATATTAATCTTTTGTGTGGGACTGTGTCAAATGCCTTGCTAAAGTCTAGGTAGGCCATGTCCACAGCCCCTCCCTGATCTACTACTTTGGTCACCCAGTCAAAGAAATCTATTAGATTTGTCTGGCATGACCTTCCGCTGTGAATCCATGCTGCCTTGGGTCCTGTGCCCTTTGGCCCCTAGGTACTGGGACAGTTCTTTTCCTTCAGAAGTGATTCCATCATTTTCCTATCACTGAGGTTAAACTAACAGGTCTGTAGTTTCCTGCTTCTGCCCTGCTCCCACTTTTGTGAAGGGAATCACATCTGCCCTCCTCCAGTCCTCAGGTACCACCCCATCCTCCCATGATTTGTTAAAGAGGGTAGTCAGTGGTGTCACTAGTTCTACCCTTAGTTCTTTAGAATTCTGGGATGAATCCCATCAGGCCCCATTGCTTTGTCCACCTTCAGTTTTAAGAGTTCTTTCAGAACCCTTTCTTCTGTAAATGGGCTGGTATCAACTTCTGTATCCAGTATGTATCAATAATATAGACTCTCAAATACACAAGGCAAACATGCATCTATTTATGGATGACACGGTGATTTACACCACGTGCTCTACCCCTGGGCTTGTGTTTGAAGAGTTACAACACGAATTTGACATCCTGCAAAATAACCTACTGCTGCTAAAGCTACTCATTAATGCTAAAAACAAAAGCTATGGTTATCTCCCCAAAACTCACTCACCAGCAGTGACCTTACAACACCATAGGATACACACCTTACTTGGTAAACCAATTGAAATTGTTGACAACTTTAAATATTTGGGTTTTGGTTAGACAATAAGCTTAAAGAGATTACCAAGCTATATTGTACTGCCCCTGCACCTGATATCTAGGTGCCTTACTGCCACAGCATTCCTAAATTGTGCAGTTGCCTCAAATTATGCAGCAGATAAAAATTATATCCCTGTAAAATTCATTAAACCAGATCCCAAGGACTTCCTGGTTGTAAGTGCCGCCTATGGCAGATAAAATTATATCCCTTGTAAAATTCATTAAACCAGATCCCAAGGACTTCCTGGTTGTAAGTGCCGCCTATGCGGCAGATAAAAAATTATATCCTTGAAAATTGTTAAACCAGATCCCAAGGGACTTCCTGGTCGTAGTGCAACTTACGCCCGCTTCTGCGCTAGTAAATATGATGATTTAGATGCTAGGGAGAGCGTGGGGATGTGCTCTGTTATAATCAATGGGCGGCAGCTTTTGATCTTTTTAACATTATAATGGCCACCTGGTAATGAAACGTGGCACCGGTCGACTAACAAGGAATTTTATGAGGGATATAATTTTTATCTGCTGCATAATTTTGGGACATCTGCACAATTTAGGAATGCTGTGGTGGTAAGGCATCTATATTTCAGGTGTAGGGCTGATCTTTAATTTTACGGTACACCTGAACGAACTAGCTAAAAAGCTGAGACAATACCTGGTGTCTTTACCGTATTAGACATCATCTCACCTATGAGGCAAAGAGAACACTAGTATAAACTACCTTCCTACCTCTATTAGACTACGCTTGACATCCTCTATAGCCACTGCCCTAAATCAGCCCTAAATATACTAGACACCTTATACCACCGTGCCTTGAGATTCATTTCCAGTGCTCCTCTAAACACTCACCACTGTTCGCTCTATGAGATGCTTGGCTGGTCCTCCTTACTACTAGGAGGAAGAGGAACACATCTCTTTGGTTTCACAGGGCAATAACAAATAAACTTCTTTCCTACATCTCCAACCTATTTACATGAAACACGGGGTCCTATTGTCTGAGACGTTATTCATTGATAATGTATGGATAGCCCTTATTACCCACTGAAAGTAAGCTGTTTACAGAGGATAATGGCTGGGGTTATGACGCCACTACATTGTAAGCTCCTCGAGAGTTGCCAGGCCAACCTTGTAAACCGTAAGAGCAAAGTTCAAGAGGTTTACTGTTGGCATGGCAACTACTTGAGAGGTCTACATGCAAACTTCATAACCCCAGCCATTGTCTTTTATAGTGTACGGGCCTAACGTAAATAGTTTCAGGCCAGAACGGAAAGGCTCTTACTTGTTGCTTGTGGGCTTCGGCTGAACAGTTTAAACCGATCGCGTGTAGCCGACCAACATTCGGGTACTAGAATTCAGTGCACCGGACTGTATTCGATCCTGTAATCTCACCGATGTGGTGAAGGCAAGCAAGGTTTATAGCACTGATGTCAGATCGATGAGATTACAAGATTGTTAGACAGCAGCATGCCATACACAATAAGGGCTCCCCATACATTATAACCTTGTAATCCCACTGTCATGGTGTCAGAACCTTATAAACCCCTCTCATCTATGTCATGGCAGTGGGTTTACAAAATGGAATGCAAGTATTATTCAATATTCTGCACACTCAGATTGCGATTGTTAGTCTCAGTACAGTATTCAAATAACATACAGAATAGTGTATGGACAACCATACACAACAAGGCTGTGTTTCCATTGAGGGTTGAGATGACATCACAGGGACCTTGAGAGCAAAGCCCGAGAGGTCCCGCGTAATCTCAACCCCGAGATGGAAACACAGCCTTGTCTGTGTATGGCTGTCCGTGATACTATTTTATATAGTATATGGTTCCAAACAAACTACAGGAAGCAAGGGGCTGTCTGTTTGTCTCTCCTTACCAACTCACTCGTCTGCCAGCCTGCTCAATTTTCTCTGTTTTAGCTGATGCTGCTCCCGCTCCCTGTCTGCTTCTGCTCAATATTCAGTCGCACTTCAGGTGCTCCTGCTCGCCTAGCCTACATTTTTACTTTTCGGTTTCAGTGGTGCATTTTAAAAATAAAATACGAAAAATATATATCTGTTGGGAGATGGAGCTGTGTGAGGATCTTTTCATCAGCTATGTTGGTGAGGTTCTCGCTCACACTGCCACCAAGTTTTACTAATTTTCTCGTGAGCATCGACATGACAACACGTAGCTGTTTGATTGACAGGAATGTTGTTGTAGTATCGATGTCTATAGTAAAACAACATATTTGACCTTTGAACTGTACTACAACAAATTTTCAGCAGTTGCTGAAATCTGTGTAGAATAAAGGTTAACCATATACTATATTCCAATTGTCACAGTTTACTGTTACTGAGTCTAACAAGCACCATGTCTGATAGAGATTTTAACACTGGTGCTATTTTGGCCGCTGTCGTTCAGTCCATGTATCTTAATAAATTGTTTTCCTACACGATCATATGGCCATAGTGCAGATTCATTAATAAGGTAAGGCTAAATTACTTGTGTTCGGAGGTAACTTCTCATGTCGAGTCCCATACACTATAAATGACAATGCCTGATGTACAGGTGAGGAACCACTGTATTCTACCTTCGTGCTTTCATAGACAAAGGTAAACCCTTTGAGCTGCGCCTCAAAGTTTACTGATGCCCTAGCAACCACATGAGGTGATTACACCATGGTTATCACCTGTACATCAGGCATTATTCTCTATGTCACATTCAATGCCCCTAAGATCCAAACACAACACGTCTGCAGCCATTACCTTTGCTCTTCCATCCCTATGGAACTCTCTGCAGAAGGCCCTTAAGATTAATATGGTCCCGGGATATTCATCTTTAAGTCCCTTCTCACACCTGTCCTGAAAGAAACTTGCACAAGTCTCAGATAGTTGCACAAGACTATTGCTGACCCGCTACCGCACTTAATAATAATAATAAATCTTTATTTGTACTGCACCTTTCTTAAAACCAAGGTGCCTTTACAACAGCTACAGATAAAACAGTAAAATAAACACAGATCCAATAACTGCTGAATTCATAAAATACAGTAAAATATCATCGGGTAAGCCTTTAACCTTAAATGGGTCTTTAAGGCCTTTTAAATTCCTCCACAGACACACACTGCCAAAGCAGATGGGGTAGAAATTCAGAGGGCAGGGGCCATGTACAGTAAAACATGGGCCCCTAAAGATTTTAAAAACCCTCGGAATCTCTAGCAACCCCTTGTCTGCCGAGCACACCAATTGCCTACAGCAGTAAGGTACCAGGAGCTTTCAAGTAGTCCGGCCCAGTCCTTGTAGGGCTTTATAAGTCAGAAGACCGACTTTAAAGGTGACCGTCACTGTATTGGCAGCCAGTGCAGATTACACATGCACGGAGAAATATGACAGGTACAAGGAGTACCTGTCAATAACTAGGGCATAGCGTTCTGCATGAGCTGCAAGTGGCAGATATCAACCCCTGGTAGCCCTAGATACAGGAGTTGCAGTAATCAAGGCATGAGGTCACAAAGGCATGGACCAATGTAGTCAGATCACCGGACAGAGCTAGGTGCTTAATCCTGGAGATGTTTCTCCAGATGGTAAAGGATGATTTGATGACTGCTGACACCTGCGATTGCAGTGTCAGCCCGTCGTCAAAAATCACCCCAGGTTCCGCATCCATTCAGGGTAGGGAGCTGGATGCCACCCAGAAAAGTCCTGAGGACAAACCAGCTCCCATCCCTCTATCCGGTGACCCAGGTTCACAACCATCACTTTCATCTTCTCCAAGTTCAACCTAAGCCAGCTTGAATTCATCCAGAACTGGATTTCAGTGAGGCAGTTGTTAACATCAGAGAGCTCTATCCTGGTTGGGTCCAAAAGATAGGTAGAGCTGGATATCATCAGCATAGCAGTGAAACCTCAGTCCATACATTCTTACAATGTCTCAGAGGGTAGCATGACACTGCAAACAACATGGGGACAACACTGAACCATGAGGAACCCAACAAGATAGAGACTGTGCCAGAGGAATTAATCCCTGATACCACCCTCTGGGTTCTGCCAGTGAGGAAAGATCTAAACTACCTGAGGACTGAACTAGACATGCCACAGATGAACCTCAGGTGTTTGAGAAGTACACCATGGTCCACAGTGTCAAATGTTGAAGAGAGATTGAGAAGAACCAAATGGAATGGCTCTTTCGATCGCTTGCCATCAAGAGATCATTGAGCACCTAAACCAGCGCCATCTTGGTACTATGCCTCTTTCAGAAACCAGACTGGAGTGGTTCATAAATGCCATGGATGGTCAAATGGTTCTCCAGTTGCATGCCACTACTTTCTCAATCACTTTCCCCACAAAGGGAAGTTAGAGATTGGTCTGTAGTGTGCTTGCAGTCTGGGTCCAGAGAAGCTTTCTTCAGGAGGGCATTACCACCACCTCTTCAGGAGCTAGGGAACTCACCCATCTCCAAGAAGCACCAGACTATCCGTGCTAGGACTGGGCCGATAATATCACAACAACCTTTTATCAGGAAAGTTGGGCCCGGATCCAAACTACAGCATGTAGGGTGCATACCCTGGGCAATCGTATGACATCAATGAACTCCGGCCGGTCAAAGGAACTCCAGGAGAGCCTAGGGACCGTGACGGTGCCGATCGACAGCTTCTCCACTAGAGGATGCAGGCTGGAGTGCAGCTGATGTGAGCCACCTTAGCCACAAAGAAGCGAGCAAGCTCTTCACACTCAACTTGTAAAAGGCTCTTCAAACCTGCAGACAGGCTGGGTTGTACAGTCTATCTACAGTTCGAAAGAGCTGAGCTGGTTGGTTCTGAGCAGCCACAAACTCCCAGACAGGAACTTTGCCTTCTTACGGGAGACTGCAGAATGATAGACCTGATAATGTTCCATCAATCTAAGATGGTCGGCATCAAGGCGGATCTCCGCCAGCAGTGCTCTAATCTTTGTCCGTGTTGCATCTCCTCAAAGTCCCATCAAGCCATAGGGACTGAGGGCGAAGGGAGGGATGAACACGGATGGGAGCAATGGAATCAGAGCCGAGGAGATGGCTTTATTATAGGCCAAAACCAAGGCATCTGGGTCACTGCTCACTCCAGAATGCCCGATAGGTCAAGCACCGCTGCCAGGCCCTCAGAGCTTACATCTCGCAGAGGGCAGTACCTGACCATCACCAGAGGGGGTAGGCCTATGAAAGAGAGCACAAAACTGAACTCCATGGTGTAATGATCGGACCATCTGACAGGTTCCACCCTCAAATCAAAGGCTTCGATCCCTAGGAGGAAGACTAAGTCCAAAGAGTGACCACCTTTATGAGTGGCAGAAGTAACAACTTGTGTAAGGCCAAAGATGTCATCAATTGGATGAAGTGTTGTCCAAACTGCAAGAGTTCATCATCTACCCAAGCGTTGAAGTTTCCCAGGACCATCAGCCTGGGTGACTAGAACGCCATGTCGATCATGAAGTCCACTATTTCCTGCAGAAACCACTTCTCATCACCTGGTGGATGGTAAATGAGAGTGATTCTGCAACCCACACCTGCCACTACAGTACACTTGAATGACCCAGCCTCCTCAGCTGGTATACTTGTGAGGCCTGTTCGGTCTTGAAACAGACTGTAACCCCCCCAAGGTCCAACCTCAGGCAGTGTAACACCAAGTACCCGGCGTCGAATAGCGGCCTCTAATATAGGGGCCTGCATTCTCATCCAGCCAGGTCGCACGCACGCCAGATCCATCGACCCAACAAGGTCTGCAATAACTGCAGTCTTGTTTTAATGGATCTGGCATTGCACAACACCGCTTGGGTAGGATGGGCTTCTGGAGCTGCAGGACTGCTTGCTCATCAGTATTGGTGGTGCCCATGGGCATGGAAACCAGAGAGGAAGGACCCCATTCCAGATTCCATTTCACCCCAGGGTGTCTTCTGGATCTCACTACCCCAATATGATGGCCCGCTCATTCGACCTCCACTGTTCACACCCCTGACTCCCTCCTCCCCTACAAACAATACCCAGTGCTCTACAGCATTGGTATGTTGATAGCTGTAATGGAAGGGAGAAAGGGTGGAGAGCACGAAGGGTAGAGGATGAATAAGCGCACAACTGTGGGGACAGGCCTCCTACACATCGAAGACCTAATAATACTAAAACACCCCTGAATAAATCCTCAAATAACTAATTAAACTCCCAAATTAAAACAAACCCCAATAGTTTCCCTGAGACTCCCATGCTCTCACGGGAGGAGAGACTCACAGCGAAATAATTAACTCCCAAAGCAAATCTATAATACAATAAAATTGCAATAAATTAAAATTATAAAACAGCAGTCCAAACTCAAAATTATATTTACTTCCTAATTATTTCAAACAACAAATTAACTACCCAGTTACTCAAGTTCATAAACCATCTCTAACACATATCCAAAATCCCAGCCCCAAGATGTAAAATTAGAAGGTTGAGATGTCCAGCGATATTTATCACAGGATCAGTGTGCAAGTATAGGCACACCAGAACTTCAAACAATCACTTTTAGGCAGGGGAGGCTCTCACCTCTCCCAGGCCAGAAAACAAAACCAAGGTTGCTCTCCTCGCTCACCAGCAAGCCACTGAGTATTTAGAATACAAATTCAGTCCATTTGAGGTACTGCCACTACCTCACCAGTCTAATCATAGAGTTCCTGCAAATACGTACAGTATGGGCCGTGAACAATTCCCCAGGTAGCCAAGTCCAGTTTCCTTATTTCCAATCTCCTCTTCTTAAGGCCACTCTAGAACCTCAGGCCATAAGCACCAATCCCGAGGCTAAAACCTACAGGCCACAACCAGTAAATACAGGCCCTTGAGGAGACAGCCCACCACCCCACCCCCGGAAAACCTAAAGTCCCTGGGGGACACACCATCCACCAATCTCAGGTTCCCTTCTGGTCACAGGCCAACCTAGGTAATAACCCCAGTTCGGTGCTGCAGCCCAAGAGGTATACTGCCACCTTCCCTTCCTTGGAGCAACAAACCACCAATAACTTACAGGCTGAATACAGGCCCGATCAGAGAGCATTGGAGACTCAGCCACCCACCAGCCACAGAAGTCCCCTACCAAACAACAGCAGCTGAGAATAAACCCTCCAGTCCAAACCCTTGCTATTGCCTCCCGAAACCCAACACAACCCAAAATCTGCCAGTCATCCCTCCCGGGACCCAAAGGAGTAGACACAGCTGCACTCAGGTATCCCTATAGCCGCTGGATGTGCTCTTATCACATCAATACCTGCTCCACAGATGAGCGGTCAAGGCGCGAACTCCACACTCACACAGCCGCACTCATGTATTTCCCCAGCCACTGGATGTGCTCACACCCACCAGCACTTGCTCCATGGATGAATAGTTGAAGTGGCAATCTCCAAACCACACACTGCATACAGTTCAGGAGAACTTCCCCAGTTCCAGTTTCCAGCTACTTGGCCCCTAGTTTCCCCGCTCATGTAGTCAGCCCATACACCAGAACAGCAACTCCAAGTAGCAACTCCACAAATCTCCACTGCAGTGAAGGGGGCTGTTATGGCTTTACTAGTAAATGGCAGCCATAACATAAAACAATTGAACAGCCAGAACTCCCAAACAATGAGGGAGTAAAAACAGCTCAGAAAAAAAATATATTGCTAGTTTTCATACCACTAGCAATTGGTGTCTTCAGAGCGTAAAAACTTAATAACAACAAAAACAATCTAAGCTACTGACCTGAAAATGTATACTTTATAACTCTAGACTATCTCACTAAAAGACCCTGACTGAGCTAAAACAGCTAACTAAAACAAAACTAAAACAGGACAAATAAATGCTAACAAATACAAATTAAAATGAGTAGCTAAGCTCAGAACTCAGAACTCAGAGCTCAGACAGCTCACACACAGCCTACACCTCCAAACAGAGAGTCTGACCTAGTTCAGCTTGTTTTATTTTGGCTTGTTTCGACTTAGCACTTCCTGTTCCCTCCTACCATATCCCCGCCCTCTTTCCTTAGTCTACACCTACTAGTAGATTCTATTGTAACACTACTGTAATAATACCGTTAGTCCTTGCGACTGTAGCTAGTGACTCTATCACTCTTAAGATGTATTAATGACTGTAATTTCCTATGTGTCTTAGTTGTTTATCTATATACCTTTGCTACTTTATTGTTGTCTGTTGCATATGTGTTGTCCAGGACCATCTTGAAAAAGCTCACTCAAAGTTGTAAAGCCTGGTTAAATAAAGTTTGATTGATTGACTGATTGATTGCTATTCTGACTGCCTTCCCTCTTCCTTCTGCTTTTACTGAATCAGTTTCCTTTCCTGCTCCTTCTGTGATTCCTTATACTTCCTGAATGCTATCTTTTCTTCCTAACCTTCCCCACCACCTCTTTTGAGAACCATAGTGTTTTTTCCTTCATTTTGATTTTTCTATTTGCTTCACACAAGGACTTGCTGCCTCTGTGATGGCAGTTTTGATGTTTCCCCATTGTTTCTCCGCTCCTCTTTCTTGCCCTTTGCTAGTGCTTTTCTGAGGCACTCTCCCATTTTACCAGAGTCAGCCCTCCTAAAGTCCAGTACCCTCACGTTTGTATGGCTACAGCTGTGTTTATCGTGAACCACACTGTTTGGTGGTCACTTGTTCCCAGTGGCTACCCACTTCTAAATCTGAGATCCTCTAACCATCCCTGTTTGAGATACCAGGTCTAAGATTGCTCCCTCCTGAGTGGGTTTCAACACTAGCTGTCTGAGGCATGCCCCTGTAGGGCATCGAGAATGACCCTGCTCTTGGATGTGGCTGCAGCAATGGTGCTCCAGTTAACATCTGGCATATTCAGGTCCCCATCAACAATATTTCCCCTTTTTTGCCATCATAAGGATGCCTTCTATCATTTCTTGACTAATTTTTCCCCTGAGACGGGGCTGCATACAACACTCATGTGGATTGTGGTGCCATTTCCTGTCTCCAGGGTGACCAGATGCCTCCTCTCTCCCTGTTTACTCTTTAGTTCCATTGCTTTGATCCCTTCCCTTATGTAGAGAGCTACTCCACCTCCTCTTCTACCCTCCTGTCCTTCCTGTAGATTGTGTACCCTGGTATGTTGACATCCCAGTCATGGTTAACTAGTTATTTACTGTTTTAATGGTTCATGAGTTGTGTTCATTTTGCAGTAATGCATCAGTATTTTGTGACTGCAATCCTGTAATCTGAATGTAATGAAACATTTTCAGCAAAAACATTAGCTGAAAAAAGGATGCTGGTATGCTGGCATCCTGGCATTCAACGTTCAGACCCCTCCTACCTGTTCACCTGCATATGAGACACTCATTAATGAATCAGAGTGTCTCTAGGCAGGGAAAGTAGCTCTGATTGGGTGGATGTACTCACTCGATGTAGAATAGTCTAACCAAAGGAATTTTCATCAACGTTGTTGCATCTCAACATGTGAACTTAGCAGTTAGCATTGAGGTCAGACTGATACATTATACATGATTAAATGCTGTCCCAACACATCAGTAAAGAAGCAAGGTGTTTCACATTTCCTCCTGCCTAGTCTCAGCTTCAGAGATATTGTGTTCCTGATTGTATCCTGTGTTGTCCTTCATGCACTGGATATCATCTAAACAGACGTGTTACAGATTTATCTCACCATGTGACTTCCTTGCTCATCGCTACCTACTGAATACAGCTTTTATAGGCTTCATGTCTATCACCTGTGGTATGATCGTGCGTTGTCTGTGTTTGAGTGAGCTCTACAGTAATAATCTGTCTCGCCTTTCTGTACCACAGTTACTAACTGTATTCTGAAACTGCATGCATGATGTAATCCCTGCCTTCATTTAACCAGGTCACTCCTGCAAAGGAGACTCCCAGTGGAATTCTACCTGTTAAAACAATGGTTAAATAATAAATGGAGCTATGAACTGCCTGCTATTGGTAATTAATTCAAGGCAGTTAAAACAAGACAGAGAACACAGTCTTGTTTCTGGAAGAGGGGTGGCTGAGAGAAATCATTAATATACAGAAATACAATATAAAAAGCACAAGGGCAGGGCTGTACAGCATGAATAATTAAGCAATAAGGTATGCAGAGGGTGTGTTATGGTGGGATAACAGCCCACCTTGGCTGGAATGAAGCACGAGGTGAAGCCAAGTGCTTCCACCACCCAAGAACATATGAACATATGAATTTGCCACCAGATAAAGGCCTTATGGTCTATCGAGTCTGCTTGGTGTGGAGCTAGCACCCTTATACTGAAGCTGCCCTCCTCCCTTCTCCTGACCCTCCGTCTTACCCTAGCCCATCAACTTTGAAGCAGTCCACTGTTTAACAGGATACCACTTCCACGGGCAACATGTTCCATCCAGACACCACTCTCTCCGTAGAAAAGTGTCTCTCACTTCCCTCCTGAACCTTCCCCTCCAATCTGAGATTGTGACCTCAAGTGTCCCTACCCCTTAACTTGAATAGTCCCTCCGTGCCTGTCTTGTTTATTCCTTTATGTACTTAAAGGTTTCAGTCATATCCTTCTCCTCTCCTCCAGTGAGTACATATTTATCTCCTCAACCTGCTCACGTGGGGTATACCCCCTAGTCCCTGGATCATCTTTGTTGCCCTGCACTGCACTCCCTCCAGTAACTTACTGTCCCTCTTCAGATATATGGGCGCCAGTACTGCGCGCAGTACTCTAGGTGTGGCCTAACCAGTGACCTCTACAATGGCAGGATCACCTCCCGTCCTCATTGAAGATGTACACCTGGCAGTACAACCCAGCATTTTGTTGGCCTTTGCAGCTGCCTTCCTACATTGCGTTGAGTTGTTCATTGAGCCCATTATAATCACCCCCAGATCCTTCTCCTCCTCTGTTATGGCTAGCTGAACTCCCCCAGCTGGTAGCTCCTTCTTGTTTTTGCCCGAAATGTAGCACCTTGCACTTTTGGCATTGAACCTAACTGCTAGGTGTCCAACCAGGTCTCCAATTTTGACAGATCATTCTGTAACCCATGCCACCCTCTAGGTCATCCACTACTGCTCACATCTTGGTGTCATCTGCAGACAAACTGATCTTGCTCTTGATGCCCATAGAGATGTCTGATATAAATGACCCAAACAACACCGTAACCAGCACTGAGCCCTCACGGTACTCCACTTGTCACTGACCTCCGAGATGAGAGCCCCTCCCACCACCACTCTCTGCCTGCTTCCCTGTAACCAGTTTACTAACCAACTCACCATTTTCACCCCTGCACCTGTAACTGCCAGCTTACTACCCAGTCTCCCAAGTGGCACGAGTCGAATGCCTTACTGAAGTCCAGAAACAGGACATCCACTGCTTGGCCTTGTCCAACTGTCTAGTTACCCAGTCACAGTAATCCACCAGGTTGGTCTGACAGGATGTGCCCATGACAAACCCATGCTGCCTAATCTCCTGCAGCCCATTGGTCTCCAGAAGGGACATCAGCCCCTCCTTCAGGATTGTCTGTATCAGTTTTCCCACAATGGATGTGGAGGCTTACGGCCTGTAGTTTCCAGTTCGACTTTCGGACCGGCTCCTATGGAGGGGTACCACATGAGCCATCCTCCAGTCCCGAGGTACACTTCCTGAGACCAGGAAGGCATTGAACAGGTTTGCCAAGGGCCCCACCAGGATTTCTGCCAGCTTTCTCAGTACCCGGGGTGAATGCCATCCAGCCCTGGTGCCTTGTCCACCCTCAGTGCCCTCAATCCCTCCAGTACCCTGATCTCTGTGATTCCCCATCTGTCCTCCTCCCTCCCTGAGTCTGACCTCCCACCCCCACCCCCTTGGTAGCACCCTCCTTTCTCCTTAGTAAACACCGAGCAGAAGTATTCATTAAGTGCTTCTGCCTGCTCTGCCCATTCCACCAACCCCATCCCTCTTAATCCTTACTATTTTGTCCCTACGACTTCTTTTCTCTCTGATGTACCTGAAGAATTCCTTCTCCCTTCTTAATGCCTTGCCCCAGCCTGAGCTCCTAGACGCCTTGGCTGCCTTTACTGCCTTCGTCACCTCCTTCGATTCCTTCAGGTATGTCTGTCTGTCCTCCCTCTCCCTGTCAACAATAACGCACCTCTTGGGTGCCTTATTGCAATTATGAAATGGGTCCTTTATAGTAAACTGATTTATTTTAGTAAAAACATTTTGTTATGCTACTTAGCTGGGCTGTTGTGCTGGGATAATGGCCCAGCTGAAAGTACCTCTTGGCCAATCCAGAGCCAGCATTCTTTCTACCCATTTCATAAATAATAATAAAGCACACAAGGAGTCAACCTTGCAGTTAGATAAGTAAACCCTCTTCACCATCAGCACCAAGAACAAACAAACCACAGGATGCTTACCCACCTAAACAATCGCTCACAGTATTACTGGTTCCAGACTGGATTACTGCGCTCTGAAATCTTCTTGTCACTATATATATATGATTCTATTGCTCTAATCTGTACTACTTGTCATATATTGTGCTTTTACTGTGCTCCTGTGCGATTTTGATGGCCCAGGTCATGCCTGAAAACAGTCCCTGGGACTGGTGTACCTAGCCAGTTATCAAATAAATAAGTACATTTATGGATTTGTAGTTGTTGTTGTTATTTACCTCTACAGTGTATGAATGGATAATGTTTGTACAACCACTAATTCCCCTCCTCCTTGACCCCCATGAAAATGAGATGCTTCATCTCATGGGGCTATGTAGTGCATCTAACTTTAAATGAAGAACGTATCTTTCAGCTGGCTGGTTCAGAAATGTGACCGGGACATTGGAGGATTGGTGGGGAGGAGCGTGCATCCCAGTCGATGCTCACCTCCATGGGTGGTGGCCATCCACATCCTGCTGCCCCAGCAACTCCTGGGAGCCCACAGGCAGTACTTGCAGCTTGAGGCAGAGAAGTGAGGAGATGCTGGCAAAGCTACACATGACTGTTGTGTGTTGACGCAGTGTGTTGTGCCAGCATCTAAGCAGGAGGAGAAAGTAAGAGAAACTGTTATCTCTTGGCTTGGCTAGATGAAGCCATGGCATCCTTGGGCTCCATGTTGCCTGTCTGTCTAGCCTGAGGGGTTCCCTGTCACCAACTTTGGGCAATGGAGGAAGTAGGAGGAGCCCCAAGGGCTAACTGCAGAGCTGGGTGGTAGCCAGTGGTAAAGGGTTGCTGAGGCTGAAGGTGAAGATAAAAAGTAAATTAAAAAATCAGTAAATATCCCTGAGCATTAGTGTTGAGGTGCCAATCCTCCCAGTATCCATGTAGAGAATGACAATCATCCCCAGCATCAGTGTGAGAGTGCCAGTCCCCTCCCCCAGCATCAATGTGGAAAATGCCAATCCTTCCCTCACATCAGTGTGAGTAACAGCCCCCATTATCAATGTGGGAAATACCAATCCACCCCCAGCATCAGTGTGGAGATTGCTATCCCCAGCATCAATGTGAGAGTGCCAATCCATCCCCACATCAGTGTGGAGAGTGCCAGCCCCAGTATCAATGTGGAAAATACCAGCCCTGCCCCCACATCAGTGTGGAGATTGCTATCCCCAGCATCAATGTAGAGAGTGCCAATCCATCCCCACATCAGTGTGAGAGTGCCAGTCCCTCCCCAGCATCAATGTGGAAAATGTCAATCCCTTCCCTCACATCAGTGTGGAGGTAACAGACCCCAGTATCAATGTGGGAAATACCAATCCACCCCCAGCATCAGTGTGGTTGCTACCCCCAGCATCAATGTAGAGAGTGCCAATCCATCCCCATATCAGTGTGGAGAGTGCCAGCCCCCAACATCAGTGTGGAGATTGCCAGCCCCCAGTATCAATGTGGAAAATACCAATCCATCCCCAACATCAGTGTGAAGAGTGCCAGCCCCCAGTATCAATGTGGAAAATGCCAATCCATCCCCCAACATCAGTGTGGAGAGTACCAGCCCCCAGCATCAGTGAGGAGAGTGCCAGTCCCCAGCATCAGTGAGGAGATTACTAGTCCCCCCAGCATCAGTGTGGAGTGCCAATCCCTCCCCAGCATCAGTGTGGAGAGTGCCAATCCCCAGCATCAGTGTGAGATTGCTATCCCTCCTCCAGCATCAGTGTGGAGAATGCCAATCTCTTTCCAGCATCAGTGTGGGAAATGACAATCCAGCCCCAACATTAGCATGGAGAGTGCCATTCCTTCCCCAGCATCAGTGTGGAGAGTGCCAGTCCCTCCCAACATCAGTGTGGAGACTGCCAATCCCCCAGCATCAGTGTAGAGAGTAGTTTGCTTGGATAGTGCTGCCATGGATCCACCAGTGATCCAGCAGATGGCAGCACTATTCAAGTCGGATCAACCAGGATCTGGCTGAATACAGAGATTGGATCCCGGGTTAGATCCAGCGTTCCGGTGTCAGATCCCTGGATCTGGAACCAGATCCCTGGATCTGGCCGTCAGATAACGCAAGATCCGACCAGAGATTCAATGGCTGGATCCACAGGCAGATAATGGAAGTATCCAGCAGATCCACTATCCTGCCGCAAAAGGCAGATATGTGTGAAACAGATTTGTCCAGATCCATCTAAGCAGCACTAGTGGAGGTGCCAAATTCCCCCAGAATCATTGTGGAGAATCATTGTGGAGTGCCAGTCCCTCCCAATATCAGTTGGAGAGTGCCAACTCCTCCAGCATCAGTGTGAGCATGCCAACCCCTCTCACAGCATCAATGTGGAGAGTGCCAGTCTCCCTCAGCATTAGCGTGTAGAGTGCTAATCCACCCCCATCAGTGTAGGGAGTGCCATTCCCCCACTAGTGTGGAGAGTGCCAGTTCCCCAGCATCAGTGTAGAGAGTGCCAATCCCCAGCATCAGTGTGGAGAGTTCCAGTCCCTCCTCGGCATCAGTGTGGGCGTAATCCTCCCCTATCATCAGCAGTGAGAGTGCCAACCACCACCAACGCAAGTGTAGATGTAGCCCCCCAAATTGGGGCTTACTCTAAGTGTCTCCTGGCCTCGCTGATGCCCACTGCCAGGCAGATGTCTGTCAGAAATGGTAAATCCATAGTTGTTGGTGTTCTTCTGTTGATTCTCATGAAGTACCATGCTCTGCCTCTACGCTGTCCTTTAAGTGTCATATCCAGTGAGTATATTGTAAATAGCCTGGGATGGGTCCGAGTGTTCCAGAGCTTGCAACCAGCCAGGCATCTCCCTAAATTGCTCACTCTGCTGTAGCTAACAGTGCAGAAGAGCCCTAACTGATATTGTAAATATTTACTTCTAAATCATTACTGCTTTTGAAATAAAATGAGTTGTTTAACTTGCCTTTATTGCAATGTGTACTACTCGATGGGAACGCCATGTTTGGTCCAGGACTTCTAGGTTTGGACCATTGGGATGAGGGACCTCAAGAGGTCCTTTGCTCAGATGCCTTGTGGGAGAAACTGTAAACTCTAGTGTTTGGCACTAACTGAACCAATGGGAACATAAGACTGTGACTGACAGCTCCCTCAGCCAACCAGAATGTAGTAAAACCAGACAAGTCCGAGAACAGTGTTCAAACGGTGTTGCAGTTCAGCACGAGACTCTGGAGAGAGAGGAGCCAGCTAGGCTCTGAGGACATTTTCACAGGAGAGGTCTGCAATTGCCTC
Organism: Neoceratodus forsteri; assembly: GCA_016271365.2. NCBI lineage: Eukaryota > Metazoa > Chordata > Ceratodontiformes > Ceratodontidae > Neoceratodus > Neoceratodus forsteri. The sequence continues at coordinate 1,385,412,584 of CM057459.1, forward strand.
CTGTGGTTCACCTTCATAAGAACATAAGAAAGCATCAGCAGATGGGGATCATGCAATCCATCTAGTCTGCCCTAGAAACTACCCCCTCTCTATGCAGCCTTCATCCTAACTTGTCCTTATGTCTGTCCCATGCAAGTTTGAACTCCTGATTGTCTTTGATGCTACCGCCTCCTGGGAAGAGCTGTTTCATGGGTTTATCACTCTCTCTGTGTGGAGAAGTACTTCCTGAGTTTGCTCTTGAACCTTCCTCCTACCAGTCTCATATCATGCCCTCTCATGCGTGCTGCCGTGTTCTGTTGAAATGGATTGTTTGTCTGAGCTGCATTAAATCCCTCATGTACTTAAATGTTTTCGATCATGTCCCTCTGTTTCTTCTCTGCTCAAGGGAGTATAGGTTCGGCTCCCGAGTCTTGCTTCATATGACCGGTGATGCAGTCCATGCACCATCTTAGTAGCCCTTCTCTGCACCATTTCCAAATGGTCAATGCCCCTCTTGAGGTGCTGTCTCCAGAACTGAACACAATACTCCAAGTGTGGCCTCACCAAGGACCTGTAGAGGGGCATGATAACCTCCCTTTCTACTAGAAATACCTCTACTTATACATCCGAGGATGCCACCCGCTTTCTGAGCTGCTTTCTCACATTGTTTCCTACCTTCAAATTTGTCAGTGATGATTATGACAAGATCTCACTCCATTTGTGTCTCCTTAAGTTGATGTCTCCCAGTGTGTACTTTTCCAGGGTTCCTCTTTCCCAAGTACATTACCTTACCCTTTTGGCATTAAATTGCAACTGCCAGTCCCTGGACCAATCCACTAGCCTTCTAATGTCAGCTTCCATGTTGTCTGCTCCTTCCCTTGTGTCCATTCTGTTGCAGAGTTTTGTATCATCTGCAAACAGGCAAACCTTCCCTGTTAGTCCATTTGCTATGTCTGCTATAATCCTTCGATCCCAAAAGGATCAGACTTCTGAAACTGCCTTCTAGCAGACTGAGGGGTTGCTCAGCAATTCAGCTAAGATTGCAATCGGCCACAAACCGAAGAAAGAAGTTTAATGTTTCATCAGCTCGATGTGCTGGGGCCTACTGCATGTGAAGGACTGTGATCCAGGGACTCCTGTTTGCACAAAAGGAGTCAGCTTCACATAGTGACCGATTTGTCTACCAACTGGAGGTTTCACCAGCAAAGAACTGAACCCTTCAAGAGACACTTTCCTCGTCTGGGCCCATGCCATACTCAGTCCATGCCACTTGTTCCTGTACCAGTAGCAACCTAAAGGTGACAGACCAGATCAGGGATTCAGCCCCGCAGCAAGTCATTGCAGGTTGCGGCCACCTACAGGGCAATGCTGTGAAGAGGAAGTAAGTCGTGTTGGCTCAGTTCCCCATGTACCACAACTACAAGCAACAGTTCTTCATTTCACCAGTGCATTCATCCATCCTCTGGATACAGTGAGTAAAACCAGGGTAGATCCCTGCAACAAGTGTTCCAATTATTTTGTGGTACAATCTGATTGTGTTCAGCTAGTGGCGAGTGTTTCAAAAGGCTAGGCCAACCGCTATGGTTACAACTAATCTGATTTACTTTGCACTGCCAATGTTTAATTGTTTTTCCATCAAGGGCCCCAATGACAGCTGCAACGCTTAGCCACCCTGGGCACCATTACAGGACTGCCTGCATTAACTCTGGGTTCCCAGTAGTTGCTAGACTGTTTTTTTCCCGCCCTGCTGCAGTGCGATCGGTGGGGGCATCCAGCCACTAGCTCAACCCGCACAGAGGGCAGCAGGCTCACTCACATGATGAGGGGTCGGTACAGTCATTTACTGACCCACTGGGAGGCCCCCTATGCCTTCCCATGCTGGGCTGAGACCGAACCCCTCCAGTGCGATTCCACGACAGACCTCAGGCTGACTGAGCGTGCCATCAAGCTGCTCGCTCGCTCCCAGCCTTTTCCTCTGTTATTTCATTATTTGACCCCTCTGGAGTGCAGACATGCAATGACATCTGGGCACTGCGTTTCCGATGTCTCTGCCTCCACCCTCTGGCGTTGGTAGTGCCCCGGTCATCACCAGGGGCCACTACAGCACGAGTAGAGTCCTCAGCCCTCCCCAGGGATAGGAGAGTAGTCTCCAGATGCTCAATCCTAATCTTCCCTGCTGACCCCGATGACCCAGGCTTGTTCCCAAACCCGGGTCACCGACATAGCACAGTGTGGCGTCCAGCGCCTCAACCCTCAGCGCCACCAGGCCAGTGTTGCTAGACTGTTTAATACAGGGACTTAAGTGATTGCAGGCAAAGTAACTTGTCTCGAACAGCAGAGTGATCATTATTCTAAATTCTCACCCCTCCTTGTTCACATCCCTTAATAAATCTGATTTACTGTTTTACTGTTAAGCTGGCTCGTGAGCATATCATTGCCTGGTTCAAAGTTACTGAAATCTGGACAAAGTATTGAAAGTGCCTGCTTGCTTTATTGACACTGTCTCTTACAGGTGGTTCAGGGGTTTGCCTGAAGACCAAACCCTGAGTGGTAAGTGCAAGGTTGTGAGCACATTATTAATGTCTGATGTAAACTGTCTACTAAATGCTAAAACTGGTTACTGCCAATTCAAAGGTACAGGCCACTAGGTGGGATTGTGGGTGGGGATAGCTTCCCAGAGGCTGTACCCATTTAGATAAATACCCACGAAAAGCATTACTCTGGGTGGAGGTACCAAACTATTGTGTTTAATGAGGGTAGGGACACCCCAGTACTTGCTAATTCGAACCCAGGCCCCTCAACATGTTGTTAGGGAGACAGGAAGGGTAGTAGCCCTTGGAATAACAGTGTCAGGGTTACAATCTTGGGGGCACAGCTGGGATTACTGCCTCTAGTGGGCAAAATATGACAGTGCAGTTTGTTAATTTAGCACCAAAACGAAAATGGAGAACCTTGCTAAGGCAAAACTTGAGAGTCCTCCCACAAAATGGCTGTGCATCTGTTGGGGTGAAGTGAGGCAGAAGAGGCAAATCCTCACCATGCTTTAATGTTGTTGGACATACCATTGGGAACTGTCAAAGCTGCTATAGAGGAGTCAGTGAGTCAAGTTAAGTGTCTGGGTAAAATCACAGTACAGGGGCAAAATGCTAACTTGTTTTCTCAGACCATAGTGGCTCTCATTGCGTAGTGCCCCATAGAACAAGAGACTGTCCCCCCATTATTATACCTGAGGGATCCCAGGTGCATTGGAGGGTCATCATTATGCATTGTGGAGTGTCTACCCCAGGGCATCACCCAAAGTGAAAGGGTTAAAGAGAAGCTGGAAAACTGCTAGCAGCTGAGGGACAGACTTTGAAGATTTGAAAAGGGCCATAGAAAGTCCTGGGGGCTACTTCAGTGAATTCATCCCCAGCCCTGAGGCCCATACCTATACCGTCTCCACCTGCAGTGTCCCCTATAGTGGTACCCTCAGTAAATTTGAACTCTTACCACAGGCTCAGACTGTTTCAGGCACTGTTCCCACTCCCGTGGAGAAGATAACACAGGCTTGGATGGACTATGTATCTCCCGGTCCAAGAGTGGCAATGCTGGAAGGTGATAGAGACTTATGGAGAGTTTATGGGGCTCTGTACTTGAAGCTATCAGGTTCCTTCAGTCCACAAACCTGGATGCTACCACCAGCGAATATCTATCAGCTTTAGGAGTTTTGGGGAGCACTGAGTTGGGAGAGGACTTAATGTGGAAATTCAAGTCCACCAAACACTGGAAAAATGAACATTTATCTGCCTATGTGACTCAAGCAGAAAGGGCCCTTCAGAGAGCACACTGCAAGGGTGACAAGCTGGCTAGTGATCTAAACAGAGTACAACTAGAACACATCCTCAAGTCAACTTGATATTCTAGTGTGCTTATGCGAAACTGAAGTTCCAGGATCGCAAAGATGAGCCCCCTGCATATTGCTGGCTAATGAAAGAAATTAGAGAAGCAGAGAATGAAAATTAGTGTTTGGATCCTTACGGACACTGCCAGGACTGCACCTGCATCCGAGAAATCTGGTGAGAAAGATAACACCCTTAACTCCCAGCAAATCAATGACTTGCTAAAAGAGTTGAAAGAGTTGAGAGCTTAATATGTATAGCCTCGAGGAAAGGAGGGAGAGGAAGACATGATAGAAACTTTCAAGTACCTCAAGGGAATCAACAAAGTCCAAGAGGGTAGCATCTTTCAGAATAAGAGGTGTGCATAAACAAGGGGCACAATTTGAAGATTGAGGGGACAGCTCAGAGGTAATGTGAGAAGTATTTTTCATGGAGAGGGTTGTGGATGCATGGAACAGCCTTCCTGAGAAGGTTCTGGAGTCAAAAACAGTGGTGGATTTCAAGAATGCATGGGACAGTCATAAGGCAATTCTAGGGGGTGGGGGTAGGAAGAAGTAGGCTGTTGGTTAACTAGGATCTGCAGCTTATCCATTAGGTATGGAAATGGGCAGACTGGGTGGGCTAAGCGGTCCTTATCTGCCATCAAATTCTATGTTTCTATGTTTCTAGTGCCCAAACCATAGCTGACATGTTGAAAAGTCACATTGCTTGTAGCCCAATACTGAGACTACCAGTGAAGCTCACCCAACTGTAAAAGGTGCCAGTGTCCACATTCCTGAGAGCAGGCAGGATACTAATGTACTGGAAGAAATGAGAGCTGTGAGCTTTAGTGAGAGACCTCATCCACTCGTCTCAACAGTCTTTGTCATGGAGAAATATGGTGGAGCTGACTCTGAGTTTAGGCATAAGGAAGATTACAAGCCTCGTCTCCTGACAGCCGTAAGCCAGGGAAGACCCTGCTCGAGCTCCTAACCCCAGATCACATGTGTTTTGCTACCACTGTGGAGAGATGGGCACCAAAAAGTCTGCTGTTCCCCTGAAGATTTCTGTAGAGTTACTACCAAGCTGCTTAACCAGGTTAGACAAAGCAACATAAAGTCTCAGTCTAAGCCACTACACAAGTCTTTTGTGTCTAAGTCAACTGTTCAGCGAACTGTAAATAATACTCCTCCTGACTGGTCAGAGATGGTAGGCCCTTCAATGGAGACCACTGTACATACTGATGGTATCCCGGCCCGAACCATGTTGGACAGTAGATCTCAGATCATTGTAATATTTAAAGGTTGGTATGAGCAGCATCTATCTGACCACCCTCTATAACCCCTGGATGGACTGCATGTGTGGGGTTTAAGTGATAAGTCTTATCCATACCTTGGATTCTTAAGTGTGTGGCTTTCTTTACCATCCACTGTAGCAGGTGTGGACAAACCTGTAGAAACCCTGGTATTGGTCTGTCCTCCACCTGGCCTGTATGGAATCCCAGTCTTTTTTTTTGTATCCTTTATCTCCTACCTGACTCAGACTCTCTCTGGAGGGGCTCTCGGTGGGTCTCTGCTGCCTGCCTGAAGCTCCAGAACTCACTCCCTGGTTCCAGGTGCACCCTCCATCATCCTCCAATGACATGACCCTCTGACTCTGAGTCCCTCAGGGTGGGACCACCAACCTTCTAGCGCCTATCTGACAATCTAGTGAAGCGACTGGAGGAGGAGAGCAACTAGAGGTGTGACCGGTGATTCAAGCGGTGGCACTGGACAAGGGGATCCACCACTGGTTCCCACCATTGCCTACTGAGCTGGTAGGGGTTTTCTCATGTGGTTTCCCTGGGGACATGGCATGCAGTGGCATCCTGCGTGGCGTCTCCATTGCTGGAGCCTGCTGTCGTCCCACCCCATTGGTTCCAGCCTGATGTCTATGCTGCACCCCAGTCTCCACTAGCAGCTGCTACTGCACGGGTACCCCCAGACATCCACCCTGGAAGAGGAGTGCAGCCCTCTGGGTGCTCAATTCTCCTCCCCTGCCAACCCCCAATGGCCCTGGCTCATTCCTGAACCTGGTCGCCAGCGTGGCTCGAGGTGTGGTGTCCAGCACCTCAACCCTCAGTGCCACCGAGCCAGATGGAATCCCAGTCTTGATCAGCACTAAAACCCATATGTTTGGCCAATTGGCTGAAATGTGTCAGGAGAAACAAGCTCAAAAGACCGGACAAGCTTTACACATCCATGCAATGGTACACGATAAAAAATGCAAGCTAAAAAGAATGATAAAGATGAGCCCATGGGATTTGTCTGGAAAAAGGATTCATTGACTCATGTTCTGCCACCCAATGCACAGCGCAGCATTAGTGGAGAGGTGCACATGCGCAGGATGTGACCAACAAGATACTCATGCTGGATGCCCCAGATGAAGGAGGTTGCCTGATGGGCCTCTGGTTAAACCAAGTGTGCTGCCAGTTCATGCTCATGCCTATGCCAGAAGAGTCATAGTACAGATCTGCAATGTAACTGACAGAGACATTGAAGTTATCGAGGATGTACCCCAGCCAAGGTCTACTGCACAGACACTGCTGTGTTACTGAATAAGTGCTGCAGACAGGAAGATGGTGAAGTGTCCCTGGATATGTTTGATTTTGAGAGTCACCTATCCCAAGTGACTGGAAGGACAGAATTAGCATGAAGTTGGCGCAATGAAACAAAGTGTTTTCCTTGAAAGAATGGGATGTCAGATGTGTTAATGGTGCTGAACACCACATCAGGCTCCACCGACGAGAGAGCCTTTCTGAGCGAGATCACGCCAGTTAGCTCCTGCTGACATTGATGATGTCAGACACCATCTACAGGAAATGTTAATGACTGGACTTATCCAGGAGTCACACAGTCCTTAATGCATCCCCAATTGTGATGGTCTGGAAGAAGAACGGTTCGGTGAGGATGTGTGTTGATTACAGGATATAGTATTTAATAAGAGAAGCATGCCAGACCAACATACAATGCCTCGAATCCAGGATGCCCTGGACTGTCTCAGTGGAAGCAAGTGGTTCTCTGTGCTTGACCTCAAGCAGATATCACCAAATTCTGATGGCTCCTGAGGACAGAGAAAAAACTGCCTTTATCTGTCCTCTAGGCTTTTAAATTCTTGGTATGCCCCAAGGTATATCTGGAGCGCCTACCACTTTTCAAAGACTGATGGAGCAGGAGGTAGGAGACATGAACCTCCTTGAATGCCTTGTCTAGTTGGATGATGTCATCGTGTTTGGCAAAACACTTGAGAGCATGAGGCTCATCTGTTTAAAGTCCTGGACAGATTGGAAGAATTCGGACTGAAACTGTCGATTGACAAGTACTGGTTTTTCCAAAGCTCTGTAAAATATGTAGGCCACATCATGTCCTCTGAAGGCATCCAGACAGACCCAAATAAAGTAGAAGCCCTAACCACATGGCCGATACCCAACAACCTCAAAGAACTTCAGAGATTCCTGGGCTTTTGTGGATGTTATCATCACTTTGTCAAGGACTACCGCAAAGTAGTTCGACCACTGCAGAACCTCACACAAGGGCATCCCCATGAATCAGAGATTTAAAAGATGCATATAAAAAAAAAAAGGTGACAAGGTCTACTTTAAACCTAATGAGTCCTTTGGGTCAAGATGGACTTCAGACTGTGATGCAGCATTCCAAGAAATTATCCACCAACTTACGCATGCGCCTAATACTTGCATATGCTGACACATCAAAGCCATATGTACTTCCACAGGCGCTAGCCTGAGTGGCCTTGGAGCTATACTTTATCAATAATATGAAGAGGGACTGCGTCCTGTGGCATTTGCAAGCAGGCGTTTAACACCATCTGAGAAGAATTATCCAGTTCACAAACTACAATTTATTGCTTTGAAATGGACCATTATGGATCAGTTTCACGAGTATTTGTATGGTGCCAAGATTCTAGTTAAAACATAATAATCCTCTCATGTATGTCCAAACTTCAGCCAAGCTAGATGCAATTAGACCAGCGGCTATCTGCCCTTTCAACATATGATTATTCAGTGAAGTACTGTCCAGGCCTAAACCATATCGACGCTGATGCTCTCTAGAGGAAGCCTGCTTCAAATCAAGAGTGGGTGCGAATATTGGAACAGTCCATAAAGGCCCTGTGCCATACGTTTGACAGAGATGAACATCCATCTGCTGAGACTGTGAACTGCCTAATTGATTGTCTGGGACCTCCAGATGCCTGTGTGCCTGTAGCCTACCGTAATTTTGCAGCAGTAGACCTGAGTGCCTTACCTCAGCTTACCCCAGCTGACATTCAAAAGAACAGTATCAGGATTCCATGATTAGATCCATTTTAAATGTCTTGTACAAAGAGAAAGATATTTCTAAGCTGCGATCAGATGATCAAAGAACTGCCTTGCTGTTTCACGAAGGACCTAGACTTAAGCTCTGAGAGAAACTACCATATCGAGGACTAACAAATGACCAGGGAGAATTGGTAAGAAAACAACTAGTGTTACCTTCAAAGTTTAAGTATGTGGTATTGAAAGCCCTCCATGACCAAATAGGACACTTGAATAGGCGAGAACTGCGGATTTAGCCTGTGCCCATTTCTACTGGCCCAATCTGAGCGCAGATGTTGAGCAATATGTCAAGACTTGTAGCAGATGCCTTCAATGAAAAGCCCAGCCACAAAGGGCAGCTCCTTGGTTAACATAACCAGTAGCGCACCGATGGAGCTTGTGTGATTGACTTTTGAGTTTGGAGCCCAATGCCAAGAACACCGGAAATGTGCTTGTTGTAACAGATCACTTCACCAGATACGCAAGCTTATCTGACAATGGTTCTAAGGCAAACAGTAACTAAAGTTCTGGTTGAGAAATTTTTCAGACACTATGGTGTTCCACAATGCATACATTCCAACCAGGAAAGGACTTTGAAAGTCGCCTCATCAAGGAAATGCTATCTCCTTGGGTGTGAGAAAATCAGGGACTACTCCTATCATCCACAAGGGATCCACAATCCAAGAGATTTAACAGAATGTTGCTTGACATGCTGGGCACCCTGCACTCCAAAGACAAACTGAGGTGTAGTCAGCAGAAAGTACCTTAGTGCACTCATATAATTGCACCAAAAATGATGCAACAGGTTTCTCACCATATCAGTTAATGTTTGGTCATGAAGCACGTCTTCCAGTGGACATTTGCTTTGGAGTGTCGCCAGATGGGGTTTGAGCAGACAACTATCTGCAGTATGTACAAAAACTCAAAAGCACAGCTTAATCACGCTTACCAACTTGCTCACACCATGGCTGCCAAGAGAAACTTAACTAACAAAGTACGGCATGATAAAAGAGGTAAGGCTCAAGAACTAAAAGCTGAGATTGTGTATGAATGAGAAATTTGGATTTCAGGGCAAACATAAGATAGCTGATCATTGAGTCACACTCCATACATTGTCATCGCAAATTGGATGACCTGCCAGTTTACAAAGTACGTCCGGAAGGAGATCCCTGAGCTGTAAAAACAATACACAGGAATCACTTTCTGCCAACTGGGCAAATAGTAATAGACAGTGCACCACAAGATGTTGCTCCAACTGGGCCTGTTACACCACCTGCTGCTCAAAAGAAACAGCCAAACCAGCTTCCTGCTGTTCAGCAAACAGAGCCTTCACCAAGTAATGCTGCTGTTAATGATAACAATAATGCTGAGTCTAGTGACAGTGAATATGGAGCCGTGTAATCCTTCCTTTGAGCTAGCTCAGTTGCTCCAAGGAATCCCTTCCTGCAATGTGGGAGGAAATGTTGATAACCAAGAAATGTCAGACAATCTTGCTCTCTCATCTACCCCATGCCACCTGAAAGTGAAGTTCAAAGTGTAACTTCTTAAGTAGCTGATTCTTTGTGCCTGGTGGAATTGTCTGAAATTGAAATGGCAAATCCTGATCAAGTAGAGCGTTTACCATACCCATGAATCCTGCCAGGGAAGCTGAACTAAGTGGGCCTAGTGAACCAGATCTCATAGCAGAAAGTGTTGCTGTTCCTGAAAGTGATAACAGTGTGTTGGATGACTCAGATTTTATTGAAATACCTCTTACTGATGAACCAGAGGCTCAGGAACTAGAAAATTCAAGTGCTACTACGAATATAAGTAATACACCCAATTCTGAACCTAAAGAGAGTGCAGAGCACCCCTTTCTGCAAAAGCTGTCTTACTGGTGGACAATGAGCCTGGAGTTATGAACCCAATGCCAGTGTTGAAAGGACTGTGCCACTGCCCTGACGCCAAGAAGATCAGTAAGTACTGTAAAGCCAGTAGTACGCTTACTTATGATTCACCAGAAAAGCCTGTAGACTTGTCCATGAATGTAGTGCATAAAGAGGTATACATTACAGCCAACTCCCTGCCTAAAATAGGGATCACTGCATCCTCCAATCTAGTAATCAAACTCTCCTCCCACTATTTTAGCAGTTGCCCTTAGAGAGTAAAAGGGTCAGTTGAAAAAGTGTAAGATATCCAGAAATAAGGGTCAATACTTAAAGGTTTCAAAGGAAATGTAATGCATATGCCTAACTGTCTGAAATAATATGGAAAATAGTGTATTTAACTTGTGGGGATAAAAGTAACTGTTTGAAATATATAATTGCTTAAAGGAAACTCTCATTTGAAGGTACAGCATGCTATATCGCATAAAGTTATAGTATATCTGAACAGAGTTGTATATATTAATGTGAGGTCTAGACCTGTAAATATACCTGTATATAACAGAGAGTGTTAATTATGATTATTACTTACATTATAGACTTGGAGCGGATGCCAAGTTTCCTAGTCAGGAAGAGTGTAGACCCCTGAAAATCAGGGGCTTGCCTTAAGTGTCTCCCTGGGCTCCGCAGATGCTCACTGCCAGGCAGGCATCCCTCAGAGATGGTAAATCCATGGTTGTTGATGTTGTTCTGTTGATTTGCATGAGAGTGCCATGTTATGCCTCCATTGTCCCTTTAAGTGTCACATCAGTGAGTATATTGTAAATAGCCTGGGCTCAGTACAAGTGTTCCAGAGCTCACAACCAGCCAGGCATTTCCTAATTTGCTCCACTTTGCTATCACTAACAGTGCAGAGGAGTCCTACCTGATACTGTAAATATTTACTTCTAAATCATTACTGCTTTTGAAATAAAATGAGTTGTTTAACCTGCCTTTATTGCAGTATGTACTCCCGATGGGAACGCCATGTTTGATTCGGGACTTCCACAATGGGATACAGAAATTCAAAGGGTCCTTAGCTCAGGTGCTTTGTGGGACAAACTGTAAACTCTAGTGTTTGGCACCTAACTGAAATAATGGGAACATAAGACTGTGACTGACAGCTCCTTAAGCCAACGGAATGTAGAAAAATCTGACAAGTCTGAGAACAGTGTTCAAACAGTGTTGCAGTTCAGCTCGAGACTCTGGAGAAAGAGGAGCCAGCTTGGCTCTGAGAAATCACCACAGGAGAGCCTGCAATTGCCTCCTGTGGTTCGCCTTCAATCCAAAAAGGGATTGGACTTCTGAAACTGCCTTCTAGCAGACTGAGGGGTTGCTCAGCAGTTCGGCTGAGACTGCAACCAACTACAAATCAAGAAAAGAGAAGTTTAATGTTTCACCAGCTTGATGTGCTGAGGCAAACTGCATGTGAAGAGACTGTGATCCAGGGACTCCTGTTTGCACAAAAGAGCCAGCCTCACGTAGTAACCGATTTGTCTACCAGCTGGAGGTTTCACCAGCAAAAGAACTGAACCCTTCAAGAGATAGTTTTAGACATCTGGGCCCATGCCATACTCGCCCATGCCGCTTGTTCCTGTACCAGCAGCAGCCTTCCGGCAAGAGACCAGATCCAGGGTTCAGCCCCCGCAGTGTCAATGCAGGTTCGCCACCTACAGGGCAAGGCCATGAAGAGGAGGTAAGTTGTGTCAGCCCAGTTCCCATGTACCACAACTACAAGCAACAGGTCTTCATTTTGCTAGTGCATTCATCCATCTTCTGGGTACAGCGAGTAAAACCAGAGTAGCTCCTGCAACAAGTGTTCGATTATTTTATGGTACTATCTGATCGTGTTCAGCTGGTGTTTGAGCGTTTCAATAGACTAGGCCAACCAGCCATAGATACAACTAATCTGGTTTGCTTTGCACTGCCAAAGTTTAATTGTTTTTTTTTCCATTAAGGGCCCCCACTTGGAGTATTGTGTGTAGTTCTGGGCACCCTATAAAAGACAGGATGTGGAACCTTGGAGAGGTTCAGAGATGGACAACAAAGATGATTAGAGGATTGGAGGGACAGAGCTATGATCAAAGGTTGAATTAATTGGGACTGTATTCACTGGAGTATCGTAGGATGAGGAAATGTGTCTGATATATAAGGCCCATACAGACTCTTTTCTTTGGGACAGCATGGGGCTGATGCAAAAGGATCATAGTCATAATACAAGGGCTTATAACCATCAATTAATTAAAGAAAGAACAAATACAAATAAGAGGAGGTACTGGATTAATGACAGAGTAACTTAAATCTGGAATTCCCTGCCGGGTGAGGTGGTTGAAAGTAAAACCATATCAGAATTTAAATTGATGTTGGATCAGTATTTAATGGAAATGGAATTAAAGGATATCAGTAGATTTAAAAAAAAAAGAAAGAATAAGAGGCGAGCTAATGGACTATGGTCTTAAATATGTTCTGTAATATCAATGAAATCAATGAAGGGCCCCAATGACAGCTGCAATGCCGGCTACCCAGGCACCATTACAGGACTGCCTGCATTACACTCTGGGTACCCAGTAGTTGCTAGACTGTTTAATACAGGAACTTAAGTGATTGCATGCAAAGTGACTTGTCTCAGAACAGCAAAGTAATGGTTATTCTAAATTCTCACCCTCCTTGTTGACATCCCTTAATAAACCTGATTTACTGTTTTACTGTTCTGCTGACTCGTGAGCATATCATTGTTTGGTTTAAAGCTACAGAAATCTGGGCAAAGTATTGGAAGTGCCTGCTTGCATTATTGAAACTGTCTCTTATAGGGGGTTCCAGGCTGTTCACCAGAAGACCAAATCCAGGTGGTAAGTGCAAGGTTGTGAGCACATTATTAATGCCTGTTGTAAACTGTCAGCCAAATGCTAAAACTGGTTATTACCAGTTCAAAGGTACATGGCTACTAGGTGGGATTGTGGGTGGTTATAGCTTCCCAGAGGCTGTACCTGTTTAGATATATACCCACAAAAGCACTACTCTGGGTGGAAGCAACAAACTATTGTGTTTACTGAGGATAGGCACACCCTGGTACTTGCTAATTCTAAACCCAGATCCCTCAGCCTGTTGTTGGGGAGACAGCAAGGGTAGTAGTCCTGGGTATAATGGCACCAGGGTTACATAGAAGTGCCATTTGCGCTAAACCTACACCATCTCATATCTGGCCAGCACTTGCCATGATATCGGTGCCTCAGCAGCTCCAACTTCAGGAGTATTATAGATTTATAGAGACCCTCCACTTTGGAATGGGCCCTGCAACCAAAAACTCTTAAAATGAAGTTAAACAGGAGGTGCTACACCAGTCCACATTCGACTGGGACTGCTGAAGTACAGGTTTAGCATCCAATGGCGCTGTCCATGGCGGTGCTGGTGTGTGTGTGTATGTGTGTGGCCTTGTACACACTGACACTTTACCATGTTTTAAACCATTTTAGCTCTGTGAAACCAGTTTAAAACATTTGTGTCCACACTGTAGCATGATAAATCTGTGTTTAAAATTTATGTTAAACCCTGCTCAAGAGCAAGGATTTAGCGTGGTTTTGAACAACACGGTTACCTTAATTTGTGTTACCAGCACTGTGGATGCAAACTGTGCTGTAACACAGTTTAAACAACGTCCGCCGCACTTCCATAGCTTTTTAGTCTGACACCAAGAAAAAGAAATCATCTTCTTACATTGTTGAGCTCAAAATGAGCTCTGTAATAAAATGCTGCATTTTTCTCCGACTTGTTTACCATGCCTGCATGCAAGTATCACAGCATGCAATGTGACACCTGAAACACTTTGTGGTACTGCTGCAGTCATGCCTGGGAACTAGAGCAGGCAAACACGATATCAGAGCACAATGTGATCACTCCAACAACCATGCTCAAGCATGGAAATTAAAACTTGCTTATACGTTTTAAACACTATTGCCAGTGTGGACAGTGTGTGTGTGTGTGTGTGTGTGTGTGTGTGTGTGGGTGTGTGTAAGGGGCTTCTAAAAAAAATGATGTCAGAAATTATCAAATGGGAATAACACTGTGTGTGACCTTGAGTGAGCCTCTTGAATTTACAGGGTTTCAGTGCTCCCTGTGCCAACATTGGGTCTGTAATATCCTCTCCCTGTTTGTTGGGCGCTATATACTGTAAGCTGAATTACAGTCTTGCAGATTTATGTGCCATACCCTGGGATCGATCCTGCATCCCTTGTTTTTAGAGGCCACAGCTCTAAACTTTCAGCTAAAAGGGCCTTTTCAGTGTAGCTAAAGATCTTGTTCTTTATATGCTGCAATTACAATTATCTCCACCAGATGGCATTCTGCTTTGGTCAATGAAGCGTTGCATCTCACTGGGACTTTTCGGGAAAAACTATTTGAAAGCTAGAGAGATGACCCTCACTGGGCAGCACTGTACATTCAGGTAATTTTATTTTTTTGGATTATCAGATAAGGCCCACTGGGCACAAAACTGATTTACAGGAGTGATCCGGGAGCACTGGGGAGGTTAAGTGACTTGCTCCGAGTCACACCGTAACCTAGTTGAGGCTGTAAGAATCAAGCCCAAGTCTGCTGGATATACCTAGCTCTCTCACAGCTCATTAGCCTCTAGGCTATACTGCCAGCTCTTGGCTCCATGCTTCCTTGCATATTCTCTAATACAGTGGTAGTTGGATGTCATTGAGCTGGTTGAGACTCAATTTGGGCAAGGCAGAGGTACTAGTGACTGATCTGGGTCTCAGGAGAGAGTGGTTGTCACGAGAGTGAGACTGGGCTTTGACTAGGCCCATCTTTGCTTTAGTTTCCACAAAGGTAAATAATATGGGGGTCATTCTGGACGAGGCACTGATACTTGAAACTCAGGTATCAGTAGCAGTCTGAGTGCTTTTCACCATCTGGGGAACATCAGCTGGATTAGATCTGTTATTCACCCCCACCCCCGATGATCTGGTGACCCTGGAGTATTTATTTATGATGTCTTGGCTCAACTACTGCAATACTGTCTACCCAGGGTCAATGGAGTTACAGGACACCACCTGCAGCTAGTGCAAGACAGCAGCCAGGTTACTGACCAACCTTTCAAGACTTGTCATGTTACCCTGGTACTGTGTGAACTGCATTGGTTGCCAGTAAAGTGGAATATCTCCTATAAAGTTGGTTTGCTGACTAACAAGGCTCTACACAGAATGGGACCTGATCACCTGTTGGAGCCCTGCATCCTGACTTGTCATCTCACCCCTCTGCTCCACTGAGGTGGGCCTCTTGGTGGTGCCAAGGGCCAGGTTTAAAAATATCAGATGATTGAACCTTTGAGGTGGCTGGCCTGGTTCTGTGGCATCATCTCCGGGGACTACAGAGAAGTTCCCTTGGTGGAGGCCTTTAAGACGGTCTGAAGACAAATCTTTTAAACAGACATTTAATGACTGCTGAAAGTTATTTGTTTACCATCCCAGCTGACATTATGTTTGTATGTTTTGTCTGTTTAATGTCATTGAATTTTTTCTTATATGAATGCTTATTTTGATTCCTGTACCAGTATTGTAAGCGCCTTAGCCTCAGGGGGCGCCAGTATAAATAAATGTAATGCTACAAGTTGGGGTCTGCCTGATGGCCTAATGGTGAGCTGTACTGTTTATCATGTTTATCAATAATCCAGAAGCTGGATTCTGCAGCAGATGCTTAAGTTCTCTGATAACATTCGCTGGCTAGAGTGGTGGACTCCTTGAAGGATGGGGACAAACATCAGGAACTTAAACACTTTGGGTGACTTGTCAAACTCCTGGGTCTCATATTCAGTGTAGCCAAATGCAAGATCCAACAACTGGGAGGACAAACAGCGGTAGAACCTGCACGTTGTGTGGGCTGTGGGCACATCTTGCTACAGTGGAGCACAAGGGCCTGGGGCCATATCAAGCAAGGGCTCAAGTAGAAAGGCAGTGAGTGGCTGCTAAGAGGGCCAGAAAAATGCTTGTGTGCATTAAAGGGGTGGGAGCAGCAGGTCAGAGTAAGTAATCCTGCCAGTCTACAAGGCCACAGTCAAACCTTATTGGGAGTACTGTGTGCAGTTCTCGGCTTTGCAACACAAAAAGGATATAGAGGCAGTCGAGAGGGTGAAGGCAGAGCCACAAAACAATCAGCAGTTTGGAGAACAAGAGCTTTGAAGAAAGGCTGGTGGTCCCTTTATTTTAATTTTTCTTAAACTTTGTTTATTGTAAATGAGCATCCAGAATCAGTTTAAACATACAGATAAATGATAAGAGGTGACAAGATCATGACAGTTAGTTAATGCTTACCGTGTTACTGTATTTAAATCCACTCTACTGTCCTTAGCCTATGTAACAGAGAGACGATAAGGCTCTATTGGCAATATTGTTCAACCATACATCTCAACATTAATTGGTATCTTACCTCTTCATTACAAGTGTAACCCCCTACAAATTGGGTTTATTAAGATGTCTTCCTGGGCTGCCTAATGCCCACTGTCAGGATGGTGTCCTGTGTCTGCAGTAGCTGTATGTGTCTGCATGAGAGTGCTATAGAAAGCTTCTGTGCCTGCCTCTTTAAGAGAGTCATTATGCTGTGTTAGAAATTAGTCTGGGCTGGGTCCGAGTAGTTTAGGGCTCATGACCGGCCAGGCGAGTGATATTCCTGCTCCATTCAGCAGTCGCTATTTGCGCAGAGGGAGCTCTGTTAGGAACTGTGTTCATTTACTGTTTATCTGCCTTGTTAATAGAAGTATTAGAAGTTTGTTTAACCTGCCTTCTCTTGCAGCTTGGACTTTTTGCATAAAAGCCACCTTTTCGGTTCTGGACTGCCAGAGTTGGACTAATCAAACCTCAAGGGACCTAAAATGAAGACTGTCCCCAGAGGTCTTGTGGGAGTGAATTTCTGTAGGAATTGTAGTTTTAAGGTTTGACGCCTAAATGGACCTGTGTTGGGAGCCCTTACTGTGACAGACAGTTCCCTCAGCCAATCAAACCTTTGGACCTCAGATGAAATTCCCCAGAACTTCCTGCAGCAGTGTCAGTGTGGGTGGGTTGGTAGAGTTAACAGTTTGGGCCATCGAGCAGCTGCTTCTGCATAGGAGCACTGGAGAATCGGTGGAAAGGCTACATTGGCCTGCCTGTCACATCTTCCAGTGAGAAATCCGTGAATGTGAAAGTTGGACTTAAATCTAATTCCTTTGTCTGAGATCTGAAGCCTGAAGAGAACAAGAGTGATCATTGCCTGAATTTGAGACTGAAGATTTGTTTCAGAAGCAATCGTGAGTCATGGATTGAGAGGTTTAGAAGAACTTCTGCTAAATTGCAACCTGACTTTACCCGAACTGTGACTAAGAGTTGTGTTGCTTAAAAGTATGCTGCATGTGCTGTGTGGGTCGCTATTTGGTTCCCCACCTTCAAGTGTGTTATGCTAGCTGGAAGCTGCTCCAGCACTCTCACGGACTAAATCTGAACTGCCTGCTCTGGTCTGGGCTCTGCCATCTCGGCCTAGACTGCGCTTCCATTGCAGACACATTTCTGACAAAGACCCGCTCGAGGATTCGTCTCCCTGCTCAACATCATCGAACAGGTGGCGACCACCTCGGTGAATCGTGTAGGCCCTGCTTCCCTGGAAAACCAGAACACCATCCAGAGGTCTTCATCTTGCCAGTCCTGCCTCCTGGTCTGGTTAGCATGAGTACCAAACAGGGTAGCTCCCGCAACAAAGCTGCAATCATTGTGTGTCATCTGATTTATTTGTTTGGGTTTATTACAACGAACTGAGCCATCCAGCTCCAGATTACAAATTCTGGGTTATGTGCATGCTAATTGTTTTATTTCCTAAGGGCCCCAACAACAGCTGCAACGCTGGCCTACCCCGGACATTGCTTCAGGCTAGCCTGCTTACAAATGGGTACCCAGGGTTGTGTGACTGTATACAAGGGACTCTTTGTGCATGCATTTCCAGCCTGAAATATTTAGATCTATAAGTCATTTGCTAGATTCATGCCCCATCCCGTTCACATTCCCTGAATAAATCAGATTGTGTTGTTTTTGCATTTAATCTGGCTAGTGTGTACCTTTTTGGTGGGGTATTGTACTGTCATTGAACTGTTGCATTACAGGTCTTATTTTACAGGGGTCTTCAGGGCAGCTGCAGATGAACCAGCCCTGGTGGTAAGTGCAAGGGGTGTGAGCAAGTCATTACTGCCATATGGTATATGTGAAAGTTTTGCTGCTATACTGTTTAAGCCATTAGAGGGGTTGGTGGGAGGGTTATCGCATCCCAGAGGGCTATACCAACAGCAGTTATGCTACCCCAGAACCATTCCTCCGGATGGAGGCACCGCTCAACGAGCTCAGGCCCTCAACCTGCGCATAGTCACACAGGCAGGAGATACATTTTGGAGGCACCGCTTGAGATTAGCACCCCAGTGGTCAAAATCAAGAATTACTGCAAAAACATTTAATGGGTACCACTGTGGAAATGGCTGTGCATCAGTTGGTGGGATAGTGCACGGGCATGAGATTGACCCCCACAATGCCTTGCTAATAC
Organism: Neoceratodus forsteri; assembly: GCA_016271365.2. NCBI lineage: Eukaryota > Metazoa > Chordata > Ceratodontiformes > Ceratodontidae > Neoceratodus > Neoceratodus forsteri. The sequence goes on from CM057459.1 coordinate 1,385,431,228, forward strand.
TGGATATACCCCTGGGCACTGGTAAAGACACTGTTGAAGGGCACTATCAAAAATTGAGTGCTTGGGAAAAGCTGTGGTGTAAGCTGACATGCTGTCTTGACTGTTCAGACTTTAATGGCCTTAGTGGAGTGTAGTAACCCGTGAGACAGTACTAAGGTGCCCCAGACTATTGCTGCCAAGGGGTCCCCAGTCACCTGGAGGGTGGTGACTAAAGATAGTAAGGATCCCTTAAAGAACGAGCCCCACCATTATCTGAGACCTTTGAAGAAACGTTTGCTAAGTTATTATTGGAGGAGGGTAAAACTATAGAGGAATTTAAAAGTTACTCATGCCACCTGGGTGTTCCTTCCCCGCTGCCCACGCCAGCCCCAGCACCTGTCCCTTCACCAGCTTTTGTGCCCGCCCAGTGCCAGCCATTATTCATGACTCGTACTGCAAGCTTAAGATGTTCTCTGGCATCTGCCCTACTCCTAATGGGGAAGTCGACCTGGAGACCTGGATGGAATCCGCTACCACTGTAGTACAAGACTGGCAATGCTCAGAAGCTGAAAAAGGGCACACCTGGTGGAAAGCCTCCAGGGCCCACCCTACATGTTTTTGTTCCCTGAGGTCCTCTAAACCTGATGCCAAGGCCAAAGAATATTTAGTCGCTCTGAAAATGTGCTTGGGAGTACCACTAGTGTCGAAGCCTTGAAGTGGAAGATGTTAAACAACAGCCAGGAGAATTGTTATCAGCTTATGTGGATCGATTAGAGGAACTCCTACAAACCATTTTCAGAAAGGTGGCTGGGCCTCTAGCGAGTTGGACCAGATAAGACTGGATCATATACTTCACTCTGCCTGGCATTTCAGCTGGGTGTTGCCTCAAATGCAACTGCACCAAAGGAGATCTGATCCCTAGCCCTTTCATGTGTTGATGAAGGAGGTACATGATGCTGAGGAGGAGGAAGGCTCTCAGGAACCATGCACGGTTGTAGCTGCTGCCACCCCTGCTCCTGGCAAGGGGTCAGTCGCTGATGGCCCAGAATTTCAAAAGTCACGTGAAGGAATCTGGGAACGAACCACTGGTGCCAGCCCCAGGAGCCCAGCGGAGAGGGACTGCTGAAGATGCTTGCCATGGGTTGAATTGCTGAGGGAATTCAGAAAATGAAAGCCAGCATCCCTATCAAGGCTGCTTATATGGGTACAGGCCCCAATCCTTCTAAGAGTGCGTCCGTTATGGGGTGGGGGTGCATGCTCAGGCGTCTCCTGCTGAGGGCAGCTCGAAGACTGAAACAAGTGAATTGACTGCTGCAATAAAGGAATTACTGAGACATATTTCATTGCCTTCCTGTCGCAGACAGAGGTCAAACCATGGTTTTCTGTTGTTAATGCTCCTGGTCCAACACCAAATATGTACTCTGCTCAACCTCTAATTGTGAATGGAGATCAGCTCCTAATATAATGTTTCAGCCACGACAGATCCAAGAACCTATCATCTCTCACAATTTTGGGAAGGGTGGGCATATGAAGAAAGAAGGCCGGTCTCAAAAGGATTTAGAGAAAGTGGTGAATAGACTCCAAGGGAGCTCCAGAAAGCAAACCAATGGCTGAGGGTGCAAGAAACTATTGCAGTGGAGGTTCAGGAAATCCAAACTCCAATTTCTTTGTGACTAAATCGCCTGCCCAGGCTTCTGCTAAAATCCTTCCAGACTGGTCTAACTTGGTGGGGTTAAGTGAAACGTTGTATCCTTATCTTGGCTATTTAAAAGTGTGGCTATCTTTTCCATCTTCTGTGGCTTGTGTGGGAGATGCTGTGGAGATGCTAGCTCTGGTCTGCCCTTCCACTGGACTTTATGATGGTATCCTTGTACTGATTGCACCAACACACACATGTTTGGGGCGCCTGGCCCAGCTACGTGAAGAAAGGCAGAAGAGAAGACAGGAAAAGCTCTGTGAGTTCACATCATGGTCCAAAAGGCCTATGAGAAGCACCTGCACCCCGAGCAAAGTGATCAAGATGAGCCTGTGGAGATGGTTTGGAAGAAGTATCCTGCCACTATTACGTTACCTCCCAATGCAGAATGCAGTATTAGTGGTGAAGTATGGCTGCAGAAAGATATCACAAACAAAATTTTGATGCTGGGTGCCCCAGACAAGGGAAAATTACCTGAAGGACTGCTGATTAAACCGGTGCTTCGGCCTGGGTTCATGCTTCACCCGACAGTGGTGAGTACGAAAACAAAATGTTACAAACCAAGACATCACAGTACACAGAGGATGCACCCTAGCTAAAGTCTATTGTGCAACACTGTTGTGCTCCCATCACTGTGCAGAGCTGAAAAATGATGTGAGGTATCGCCTGATATGTTTGATTTTGGGATCGCCTCTTCCCAACAGCTGGAGAACGGGATCAGTAACAAGCTGGCCCAGAGAACCAAAGTATTCTCCCTCAAGGAATGGGATGTTGGTTGTTTCATGGGTGCTGAACACCACATTCGCTTGCAAGATGAGAGACCCGTCAGAGAGAGATCTAGATGCCTAGCTCCTGCTGACATAGACAATGTCCGACGTCACCTACAAGAGATGTTAGCATCTGGCATCATACAAGAGTCACGCAGTCCATATCTTCCCCAATTGTTGTGGTGCAGAAAAAGAATGGTTCTATTTGCATGTGTTGATTGCAGGACCCTCAACAAAAGAACTGCGCCTTATCAGTATACAGTGCCTATACAGGATGCCCTGAACTGTCTAAATGGGAGTAAATGGTTTTCCGTTCTTGACCTTGAAGCAGATACTATCAGATCCCAATGGCTCCTGAGGACAGGAAGAAATTACATTCATTTGTCCCTGGGTTTCTATGAGTTCCACCGCATGCCCCAAGGCGTATTGGGTGCACCAGCAACATTCCAGTGACTAACGGAGCATGCAGTGGAGATATGAATCTCTTGGAATGTCTCATCTACCTTGATAATGTTGTAGTTTTTGGAAAACTCTTGAGGAGCATGAGGCAGCTTATTCAAAGTATTGGACAGACTTGAAGAAACATAGAAACATAGACCTTGACAGATAGGACCGCTAGGCCCATCTAGTCTGCCCATTTCTCTACCTACAGGATGAGGCCGCAGATCATAGTTAACCAACAGCCTATATCTTCCTGCCCCCACAAGAATTGCCTTATGTCTGTCCCATGCATTCTTGAATTCTCCCACAGTTTTAGACCCCACAACTTCCTCAGGAAGGCTGTTCCATGCATCCACTACCCTCTCTGTGAAATAATACTTCCTCACATTGCCCGGAACCGCCCTCCTTCTATCTTTAAATTGTGTCCCTGTGAAGAATTTAGTCTTAAGTGATCCATTGATGAATGCCAGTTTTTCCAGAGTTCTGTCAAATATGTGGGTTACATTGTGTCATCAGAAGGCATCCAAACAGACTCCAGTAAGGTGGAAGCCTTAACCAGCTGGCCAAAACCCAACAACTTGAAAGAACTCCAAACATTTCTTGGAAACTTAACTCAAGGGTATCCACCTATGCACAAAAAGTTTAAGAAGGTACTGACAAAGATGCTGAGAAGATCTATTTCAGACCAAATGATCCATTTGGATGGAGATGGATGCCCAATTGTGACATTGCTTTTGAAGAAATAATTTACAGACTGACTCATGCTCCCATACTTGCTTATGCTGATCCATCCAAGCCTTATGTGTTACATACAGATGCCACTTTGAATGGTCTCAGAGCAGTACTCTATCAAGGACATCTGGAAAGACTGTATCCAGTTGCCATTGCTAGCAGAAGTCTGACATCTTCAGAGAAAAACTCTCTAGTGCATAAATTAGAATTTCTCGCTCTCAGTGGTAGTTGGCAATTTCACGGATCTTGTACAGTGCTAAAATCTAGGTCAAGACCGATAACAATCCTTTAACATATGCCCAAACCACAGCTAAACTAGATGCTACCAGACACAGATGGCTTTTTGCTTTAACAATCTATGATTATGAAGTGGAGTATCGACCAGGCTTAAATCATGTAGATGCCGATGCTCTTTCACTAAGACCTGTTTCTGACCAACAGTGGGTTCATATCCCTGAGCAGTCTGTAAAAGTACTGTACCACAAGTTTGACCCAGAAGAAACCTTGTCCTCTGAAACTGTGAACCATCTGGCAGATTGTTTGGGACCTCCAGAAACATGCGTACCAGTTGCCTACTGTAACCGCAGCTTTAGACTTGAGTTCCTTACCACACCTAACTCCAGCTGACATTTGCAAAGAACAGTACTTTGATCCAGTGATTAGATCAGTGGTTGATGCTTTACAAAAAGGGAAGATATCGCTAAGATGGGGTCCAGAGACCCCAAAACTGCTTTACTTCTTTGCGAGGGAGCAAGCTCAAGCTTCAAGAATAATTGTTGTGCCGAGATCTTACTGACAGCCAAGGTGAAATTGTGAGAAAACAGCTAGTACTGCCAACTAAGTTCAAAAATATTGTCCTGAAAGCTTTGCATGACCAAATGGGACATCTGGGTAGTGAGAGAACCCTTGATCTGGCCTGTTCACATTTCTACTGGCCTAAAATGGGCTTAAATGTAGAACATGTTAAAACCTGCAGTAGGTGTCTTCAGCGCAAGGTTCCACCACAAAGAGCAGCCCTCTGGTCAATATTGTCAATGGAACTTGTCTGTATCGATTTTCTTAGTCTGAAGCCAGATTCCAAAGGCATTGCAAATGTACTGGTAGTCACAGATCACTTCAAGAGATATGCACAGGCCTACCCCACCAAAGACCAAAAGGCCTTAACTGTAGCCAAAGTCCTTGTTGAAAGTTTTTTTGTACATTACGGTGCCCTCAGCATATTCATTCGGATCAAGGCCGGGATTTCAAAGTAGACTTATCAAAGAACTGTTGTCCCTATGGGGTATAAGAAAATCCACAACAAAGCCTTATCATCCTCAGCGGGATCCAAAACCAGAAATATTTAATAAAACCCTACTTGATATGCTGGCACTCTGCAACCTAAAGACAAACCAAAGTGGAGCCAACAAATAAGTGCCCTTGTCCATGCTTATAATTGCACAAAGAATGATGCTACTGGTTTCTCACCGTACCACCTTATGTTTGGCAGAGAAGCTCGCTTTCCTGTTGATGTATGTTTCAGAGTGTCTCTGATGGTGTCCAATCAGATAACTACCTGCAGTATCTGAAAAATCTAAAAGCCCAACTAAACCATGCCTATAAGCTTGCAAACACTGTGGCAACAAAGAGAAACCTGACTAACAAAACTCACCATGACAAACGTGTTAAGGCCCAAGAGCTCAACCAGGTGCCAGAGTACTGATGAGAAACTTTGGACTTCAGGTAAACACAAAATAGCCGACTGCTTTAGTCACGTTCCATATATAGTAATCGGTAAGCTGCATGATCTGCCAGTGTATAAAGTACATCCAGAAGGGGACCCTTGTGCTGTTAAAACCATTCTCAGAAACCACCTGTTACCTATCGGCCAAATAGTAATCAATAACGTTCAAGAGACTGATGCTCCTCGGTGCCCTGTTACTAGATCTGCTACTAAAGCCAAGCAATAAGATCAGCAAACTTCTGCTTCCCAGCCTGATGCTCCTAATGTCTCTAATCCTGCAGACATTACAGATACTGAAAATGTTGAAAGTGATGACGAAATGAATTCTATCCTGCTTTCTACCCATCTTTTGAACTTGAGCGAGTGTTCCAGGAATTCCTTCCATTAACTATGGTGATGACTCCGAACCTCCAGCTGATTTAACAGATCCCAATTCATCCATGGCACCTGAACCTCTAGAAAGTGATGCTTGCAGTGTGGATCTTGGAGGCTGAGTCTCTCTGCATGGAGAATTGACAGCAATCAGTGAACCCAAACACAATGAAGCAAGTAGTGAACCTACAAGCGACCATGCAAGTGCTAATGAACTAAGTGGGCTAGGTGAACTGTTTCATGCTAATGAAACTATCATTCAAGAGCCAGAAAGATATGTCTTGGATGATTCTGACTTTCGGAAATATCTCTGACAACTGACAGTGAGCTTCAACAACAACAAAAGTGCCAGTGCCAGTTTTGCCACGTTGCTTAGAAAGATCTGTGTAACCCCTGCCAATGGAGTTTCCTAGAATGCCTGCCTGGGCTTACTTTAGCCCTTCTGCTCTATCCTCCTCCTGCTGTCTCCGGGCTTCACTCAAATCCTGCCATCAAGTTTCTGGTCCCTCAGGTCTTATTTGCCCTCTGGTGCCCCAGCCTGCAGCCCGATTGAAATCCAGCCCCTCAGGGATTAAAAACATCCGCCACGATCTCCGCTTTATAAGTGCTACCTCCAGGGCAGTGGGAATCGATAGACATGAAAAGCACCTTTGAAGTTAAACCACTTGGTTCACGGTTGCCTCGGGGACTGTGCTGTCAGTCCTGGGTCCCTTCCACCTATTTAACCGGTGACTATGGACAGCCTGCTGGGGGCCGCTCCTGTGTGAATTGAGGCGAGTTTGACCGGGTTCATTGGAAATATGCCTGAGGCGGCCCCAGTCATCTGAATAAAGCAAAACTTGTGTCTGGCTGCCCCTAGGTAACTATAATTGGCTGCTGCCAAAAGAGAGGAAAAATGTTTTTGTTGTTGTAAACTCTTGTTGCATATGGGAGATTTACTGTATAAGTGGGGAGAGTGTTTTAAATTAAAATACATGCTTTTTCCTGGCTAACCAGAACTTTGGGACTGTTATAGTTCGGCCTGTCAGCTGCTGCAGGGAGCCTCATCAGGTGCAGTAGCGACAGGAAAACCAGCAGAGCCACACCCTTCATCTGTGCAGCAACTGCAAGTACACCCTCTGGGCTACTGAACTGTGAGGCATTGGAGCAAATTATTATTTCTTTCTGGCTGCACCAGGACATTATTCAGGACTGTATCTGATCTACTATGAGAAGCAGTGGGTTAGCAGCCATTGCCAGCAGTCACAGTCAATCAGAAAGCTAGGAGAATAAAGCCAGGACTTGTGGGACATTCACTACACCTCATGGGCAAACACCCAAGTACTCATGGGGATTTACAGGGCATCATTTTAGGTACCAATTCACCAAACCAACTGTGTCTTGAGTATTCTGATTGACAGGTCCTTCAGCCACTCAGAGATCTGTCACCCCATCTCTGCTGCCAATCAGGAATGTAAAGGAGCCCTATAAGAGACAGTGTTTGCCAGCTTTTCTTCAGATCTGCCAGAGTGAGAAGAGAGAACAGGCTCCAGCCTGCTGGAAGCCCCTCACAGGGGTAGGGGCTCAGGCCCTGCTATGCTTCCAGGCCTGGGCCATAGCTAAGCCCCTCCAGTCTGGAGGGTGTGCATACATTTTTAGTTAAAGTAAAAGTAATTTAGTTTAAGTTGCAACTGCTAGTCTGGAGGCTGCCAGAATTGTCCTCCAGGTGCTAGCCTCCCTCTCTCCCACATCGGGAAAGATGTGGAAAGAAGACCAGCTACCACCTAGCCTCAGTTGTGAGAGGACTAAAGAACACCAGGATGCCTTCAATTGCGGATGCAACCCGTGGAGGACCTGGTGAGTACCCTCGTACCTCCCGCAAGGAGAAGCCTTAAAAAGTAATCTTGGGGGCCTCAAGCCCATCCGAGACATTTTTTCTGATGAATCTGTGAATGAGATCTCAGAGCTATCAGTCTGGGCTGCTAAGCCCCAACAGAGACTGCCTTGAATGACAAATGTGCGGATGCATCTTGCCTGCTGCCCAAATGGCTAATATGCAGGTGCATCGATATGTCTTAATAGCTAATCATAAGAAACGTGCTGATTTCTGTCATTGCCCTATGGGTTAGTTTCTGCCTTGTGGAGTTGCCAGCCAAGCCATGTTTGACACTTCATGGGTGGAGGCCCTAGAGCTTATTGTTCCTGACTTATTCTGGAGCTTATCTGTTTCTGTCTCCATCAGATTCTGTCTGGAAATGCTTTCTAAAAGTGTTTTAATATCTAGACGTGCTGGATGAGAAGTTGTTTATGGATGCCTTGCTTGGTATTTAAGTGTACTGGATGTGACTCTGTAAAATAATATGGATGCCTGATAAAAGTATTGTCTTCTAATTACACTGGATGGGACTTTGAATTATTGTGCTGAGTGTTCAGAATGTGAAATCAAGATCTAGCCAAGTAGCTTATCCTGGAATATTCAGTTTCTGTGACGCTAGGGCCATCCCTGTCTTTCTGTGACCAGCAGGGCCAATTCCTGCTATTTCTGCTAAATGCCGGGCAATCCCTGCCTTTGTATTGTCCAAGATCTACAGCCATTGTAGTGACCTATGCCTCCCAGTTTGCCCCTCCCTTGAATCAATAGCTGTCCAACTTGACCAGCTGCAACATCCTCGAGGCCTGCAACATCTTGGACTTTGGTATCTGGGTACGGAGTATGGTATGAGATTGCAGGGTTTCAGCTGTATCTGGGGCTGATACCAGTGTGGATAAAATAATAATTGTAAATGTAACATTTGATTAGTCAGCAGCTAGCTGCCAGGGCTCTGGGTATCATTAGCTGAGTTGAGAAATGTGATTGTTTTTTGTTTCTTAGTAATGTAGCCACCCAGCTGGAGTTCACCCATAAAACTCTACTCCACTTCCTGTTCCTGACTCCTCTGTCCCCAAATAAATCTCTTATTACTGTTTTGAAATGTTGGTGTGAGCATATTATTAGAGGAGTATTTAAATGCAAAATGTTAAAGTGTGAGGAAATTAAGCAATAATGCATGACAGGGTGTGGGTTGTGCTGGGATAACCTCACACCTGGGTGGTCGGGCATGAGGCCGCAGGCTGGAGTGTATCCAACGTCCCAAAAGTGAGGTTATCCCAGCACAGTCCACACCCTGGAGTGCATTATTGCTATTATACAATGGCTCGTTGTTATACAAAATAAAACAAAATGTAAAAATGTTTTAAGTAGACTTTCAGTGTGGCAATATATCTTTGTTTCTTAAGAGAAATCAACAATCATCATACAAATCAATACAGTGAGGTTGTGCTGGGATAACCACACTGTGCCAGGCACACACTGGCCAATCACAGTCCAGGAAATTTTCTTGCCATTGTATAACGCTTATTGAGGCATGTCTGGTGGTGGCTAATGGTATTCTTGGGTGGTATAACATCTCAGGAGATTATACCTGTAACAGCTAGCCCGTAAAACACTCTGAGTGGAGGCACCAGCAAAGGTTTAAAATGGTTATCAGTTAAATGAACCCAAATCCCTTAGCCTAGCTTGTAAGTAGTAGACAGGGTGTAACACTGAGAATAGTGCCTTCCAGGGGTTACATCTGTAAAACCAATCTTAAAGCTCATGTATGACACTCCAGGACAGCCTGTTAACTTGCCCATGAAAGTCGTGTGCACAAAGGAGTCTATGTCATGCCCAGTTCTTTGCCCAAACTTGTGTTCACTGCCTTTACCCAAACAAAAGCCTCCACCCAAGTTAAGGTGCCCATTCAGTGTAACAAGGAGTATAAAGTTAAAGAGATGCAAATAAGGTGAAATGCTATGATAAAATATGGTAACATTACTGAAATTCTGATTCTGTTTGATGTGAAAAATGTGATTTGTAAACTACTTAGATATACCAGATGAAACATGTATGAATCTTTTCCTATTATGTGTTCACATGATATGTGACAGTAAGAATAGACTTGACGCGGACGCCAACCTTTTCCAGGCAGGAAGTGTGTAACCCCCATACAAATTGGGGTTTACTAAGATGTCTTCCTGGGCTGCCCAATGCCCACTGTCAGGATGGTGTCTTGTGTCTGCAGTAGCTGTATGTGTCTGCATGAGAGTGCTATAGAAAGCTTCTGTGCCTGCCTCTTTAAGAGAGTCATTATGCTGTGTTAGAAATTAGTCTGGGCTGGGTCAGAGTAGTTTAGGGCTCGTGACTGGCCAGGCAGTGCTTTTCCTGCTCCATCTCTGCAGTTGCTATATGCGCAGCGGAGCTCTGTTAGAATTGTGTTCAGTTACTGTTTATCTGCCTTAGTAACCCTTAGGCTGCCAACAGAATTAGAACGTATAGAATTTTGGACTGATATATCAGTCTGCGCCCCTGCAAGGGTTAATAGAAGTATAGAAGTTTGTTTAACCTGCCTTCTCTTGCAGCTTGGACTTTTGCATGAGAGACCCTTTTCGATTCTGGACTGCCAGAGTTGGACCAATCAAACCTCAGGGATCTAAAATGGAGACTGTCCCCAGAGGTCTTGTGGAGTGAATTTTTGTAGAATTGTAGTTTTTAAGGTTTGGCACCTAAATGGACCTGGAGGGGAGCCCTTGCTGTGACAGACAGTTCTCTCAGCCAACCAAACCTTTTGGACCTCAGAGGAAATTCCCAGAACTTCCTGCAGCAGTGTCAGTGTAGGTTGGAGTTGGTAGAGTTAACAGCTCAGGCCATCGAGCAGCTGCTTCTGCATAGGAGCACTGGAGAATCAGTGGAAAGGCTACATTGGCCTGCCTGTCACATCTTCCAGTGAGAAATCTGGTGAATGTGAAAGTTGGACTTAAATCTAATTCCTTTGTCTGAGATCTGAAGCCTGAAGAGAAAGAGAGTGATCATTGCCTGAATTTGGGACCGAAGACTTGCTTCAGAAGCGATCGGCTCGGCCTGCCAGGTACCACAGTGAGTCATGGATTGAAAGGTTTGCACAGAACTTCTGCTAAATTGCAACGGACTTTACCCGAACTGTGACTAAGAGTCGTGTTGCTTATAAGTGTGCTGCATATGCTGTGTGGGTCGTGATTTGGTTCCCCACCTTCAAGTGTGTTATGCTAGCTTGAAGCTACTCCAGCACTCTCACGGACTAAATCTGAACTGCCTGCTCTGGTCTGGGCTCTGCCATCTCGGCCTAGACTGCCACTCCCATCGCAGAGACATCTCTGACGAAAAGACCCGCTCGAGATTTGGTTCCCTGCTCAACACCATCGAACAGGTAGTGACCACTCGGTGAATCGGTGGGAAATGTTTGGCAGAAGACTCCAGGAGAAAGGACTGCTGTGTGACTGAACTTCTCTGCTGGGACTAAAGTAGAAGAACTTTTGTATTTAGACCTTTAATTTAGAGTAAAAACTAACATACAAAACAAAACAAAAAAAGTGTGTGTTTGGGTAAACTGAACTGAATGGGTAACTGAAAAGTCATCTAGGTGTAAATCTCAGGTGACTGAAAGGACTTAACTGTTGTGAGGTTTAAATTACTTGTAGAAAGATCTGGTAAGTAGGGGAGTGGCTTAGCTAGAAGGAAGCTACATTTAAAGACTGCCTTAGAAAGATTCTGCTAATAGCTTGGCAGAAGACTCCAGGAGAAAGGACTGCTGTGTGACTGAACTTCTCTGCTGGGACTAAAGTAGAAGAACTTTGTATTTAGACCTTTAATTTAGGGTAAAAACTAACATACAAAACAAAACAAAAAAAAGTGTGTGTTTGGGTTAACTGAACTGAATGGGTAACTGAACGTCATCTAGGTGTAAGTCTCAGGTGACTGAAAGGACTTAACTGTTGTGAGGTTTAAATTACTTGTAGAAAGATCTGGGAAGTAGGGGAGAAGCAGCTAGAAGGAAGCTACATTTAAAGACTGCCTTAGAAAGATTCTGCTAATAACTTGGCAGAAGACTCCAGGAGAAAGGACTGCTGTGTACTGAACTTCTCTACTGGGACTATATTGCCCTCCTTCCTCCCCTCCACCCAAAGCTAGTTCTATTTTTATAGGCACAGGATTTGACTGACAACAGGAACTTCCTGTTTAGGGGCAGGAAGTGAGTGATCACAGAACCACCAAGGACCCACCATCCTAGAAGGGCAAGAGTAGCTCTCCGCCCCATCTAGCTGCTGGAGGTCTGCCTCTGAACAAGTAGACGGTCTACTGAGAAATATAGGATATTCTTGTCTCAGAACAGGACAATCAGGAGCTTAAAGGGCACACAGGCAGAAAGTAAGGAGAGAAGAAAAAAAAAAACAGAGGAAAGAGTAAGGATTGCAAACAGTTAAGGGGCCAGAAATAAGACATGATTGGAGTGGTGCAGTGCAGTGGCTGTGGAGCAGCAGTCTTCCGGGAGATGTTCTGGAGGATGCGGTGTTGTCCCATCTGCAGGCACCTCTCTGGGCTGAGGGAGGAGGTTGCTCATCTCCAGGCTGAGTTGGCCAGGATTTGTGGGACCTCCTCTTCCATCCAGGGACCACCAGTGCCACTGCCATTGCCTCAGAGGTTGCCAAGAAAGAGGCGGTTGGACCACAGTGGGCTCAGGGAGGGTGAGGGTGGTGGAACAGAGGCACATCCTCCAGTTGTACCTCCCACAATTCCCATGCCATTCTGGCAAAGTGTGGTTCCTCTATGGAGGCACCTACAGTGGAGACCAAGGAGGATGCTGGGAACCTCCACAAAGGAGACCCACAGAAGGGTGGCAGGGACCCTGCAGGGGAAGAAAACAATTCCTGGTGGGGACTCCATCGTTAGGAAGGTAGAACTGGGCAAGGAAGGGAGAGGGAGGTAAGGTGCCTGCCTGGCGCCATGGCTTGAGGGACAGGAGCGAAACCTCAGGATTGCCGGAGCAGCTGCACAGGGAGGGAGCTAGATGTCATTGTCCACTTAGGAACAAATGACCTGGCTAAGAAAGGATTAGAGAAGTGCAGGAAGAGACTGTGGAATTGAGAGGAGCCTTAGTCAAAGTAGCACACGTAACCTTCTCGGAAGTGCTACCCATCTATGGCATAGGAGGTAGGGTGTTCCGTACCATGAGATTCAATCAGTGGTTGAAAAACTGGTGTGGAGCTCAGGGATTTGGCTTCATTGGGGACTGGAGGTCCACCTGGAGTGATGCAAGCCTATACTGGCATGATGGGCTGCATCTGTCCGGGAGGAGACCAGGATCCTAGGTGATAGGTTTAAATGCTTCATTGGCAAGCTTTTAAACTAGCCAAGGGGAGGCACTGGAAAGAAGCAGGAAAATCCTAGCCCCCAAACAATCACGGTAGTAAGTGTGGCAAACACCAACATGGAGGTGTCGATAGGGAAAAGGGCAGGGTAAATGGAGAAAGTGACAAAGGCAAGAAGGACAGGGATAGGGGCAAAGGGGTAAGGCTATCAGGAAATGGAGGGTATGAGTACCAATGCCCATAGTCTGGGCAATAAGCTCCCTGAGCTGGTGGCCTTAATGGAAGAGGGATGCCTGGATATCGTAGCAGTCACAGAAACATGGTACACAGAGAACCATGACTGGGATGTTAACATACCAGGGTACATAACCTACAGGAGAGACAGGCAGGGGAGAAGAGGGAGGAGTAGCTCTCATGTAAAGGAAGGGATAAAAGCAACTGAACAAAAGAGTAAACAGGGAGGAGAGGAGGCACTGTGGGTCACCTTGAGACTGGAAAGGGCACCACAATCTGCACAGGGGTTGTGTACAGACCCCCATGTCAGGGGAAGGAATGGACAAGGATATGATGGAAGGCATTCTTAGAATGGCAGAGAAAGGAGATACTGTTGATGGGAGACCTGAATATGCCAGATGTTAACTGGAGCACATTTACTGCAGCCACATTCAAGAGCAGGGCCATTCTTGACGCCCTACAGGTGGCAGGCATTAGACAGCTAGTTTTGGAACCCACTCGTGAGGGGCAATCTTAGACCTCATACTCTCAAGCGGGGCAGTGAGAGGATCTCAGATCTAGAAGTGGGTTGCCATCTGGGGACAAGTGACCATCAAACAGTGTGGTTCACGTTAAACTCAGCTACGAAGTCCAAGCCATACAAAGTGAGGGTACTGGACTTTAGGAGGCTGACTTTGGCAAGATAGGAGAGTGCCTCAGAAAGCACTAGCAAACAGGCTAGAAGGAGGTGTGGAGCAACAATGGGAATTATCAAAACTGCCATCACAGAGGCAACAAGCTTTGTGTGAAGCAAATAAACAAATCAAAACGAAAGAAAAAGCCACTATGGTTCTCAAGAGAGGTGGCTGTGAAAGTCAGGAAGAAAAGATAGCATTCCAGAAGTATAAGGAAACACAGAAGGAGCAGGACAGAGAGCTGTACCAGTTAAGGCAGAAAGAAGTAGGGAGGAAGTCAGAATAGCAAAGGCCCAAACTGAGGAAAAGATAGCCAACTCAGTTAAGAAGGGGATAAAACTTTTATAGGTACATCACGAGCGAGAAAGACAAAGGGAGGGATAGTGAGGCTGAATAGAATAAACAGTGGGTGGGCAGAGGGGACAGTGAAAAGCAGGAATACTGAACGAATATTTCTGCTCAGTATTCACAAAGAGGAGGGAAGTGCCTAATCCAATTAACAGAAGCACTCTTGATAGGGGGTCGATCCAGTCCTTTCACAGAAGAAAGGGTTCTGCAAGAACTCCTAAAACTGAAGGTGGACAAAGCAATGGGTCCTGATGGAATTCACCCCAGAATTCTAAAAGAATTAAGGAAGGAACTAGTGAAACCACTGGCTACTCTTTTAATAAATCATGGAGGATGATGGTGGTACCGAGGACTGGAGGAAGGCGATGTGATTCCCTTCACAAAGTGGGACCAAGACAGAGGCAGGAAACTACAGACCTGTCAGTCTGACCTCTGTGGTGGAGAGAGTGGAGTCACTCTGAAGGAAAGAATAGTTGAGTACCTAAAGGTCAGTGGAGCACAGGATCCAAGGCAGCATGGGTTCACAGCGGGAAGGTCATGTCAGACAGATCTAATAGATTTCTTTGACTGGGTGACCAAAGTAGTAGACCAGGGAGGGCTGTGGACATGGCCTACCTAGACTTTAGCAAAGCATTTGACACAGTCCCACACAATAGATTATTAGTCAAATTAACCAGCCTGGGAGTGGGTCCCAGGGTGGTAGCCTAGTAAAACATTGGCTGGACAACAGGACACAGAAGGTAATTGTAAATGGACTCCACTCTGAAGAAAGGGCGGTTACTAGTGGGGTACCGCAGGGTTCAGTATTGGGTCCAGTCCTTTTAATGTCTTCATCAGTGGCATTGCAGAGGGACTGGAAGGAAAAGTATGCCTTTTCAGATGACACAAAGATCTGCAACAGGGTTGATACACAAGGAGGCGTGGAAAGGATGAAAAGGGACTTGCATGAGTTGGAGGAATGGTCAGACATATGGCTGCTAGGTTCAATGCAAAAAGTGCAAAATAATGCACCTGGGAAACAAGAACCCAGGGAAGAATACACAATGGGTGGGGAGGTAGTAACAACAACAAAACAGGAAAGGGACCTGGGGTAATCATATCAGATGACCTTAAGGTTAGCAAGCAATGTGAGAAGGCAGTAGGGAGGGCGGGGTATACTGGGATGTATAGGGAGAGGCATCAGCACCAGAAAACAGGAAGTTGTTATCCCTCTGTACAGACAGTTGGTGAGACCCCATCTGGAATACTGTGTCCAGTTCTGGAGACCCCATCTCCGCAAGGACATAGACAGGATAGAGGCAGTCCAGAGGAGGGCAACTAAAATGGTGCAGGGTCTGCAAGAGAAGTCGTATGAGGAGAGACTAAAGGAGCTTAATATGTATACCCTTGAGGAAAGAAGGAGGGGGGGACATGATAGAAACTTCTCAAGTACCTCAAGGAATCAATAAAGTCCAAGAGGTAGCATCTTTCAGAAAAGAGACTTGCAAGAACAAGGGGACACAATTTAAAGTTAGAAGGAGGGCGGTTCAGGGCAATGTGAGGAAGTATTATTTCACAGAGAGGGTAGTGGATGCATGGAACAGCCTTCCTGAGGAAGTTAGTGGAGTCTAAAACTGTGGGAAGAATTCAAGAATGCATGGGGCAGACATAATGCAATTCTTGTGGGGCAGAAGATATAGGCTGTTGGTTAAATAGGATCTGCGGCCTATCCTGTAGGTAGGAAATGGGCAGACTAGATGGGCCTAGCGGTCCTTATCTTGCCGTCAAAGTCTATGTAAGAACAAGGGGGCACAATTTGAAGATAGAGGGATGGCTCATAGGTAATGTGAGGAAGTATTTTTCACAGAGAAGGTTGTGGATGCATGGAACAGCCTCCCTGAGGAAGTTGTGGAGTCAAGAACAATGGGGAATTCAAGAATACATGGGACAGATATAAGGCAGTCCTAGTGGGGGTAGGGAGGAAATAAGCTGTTGGTTAACTAGGATCTGCAGCTTGTCTGTTAGGTAGGAAAATGGGCAGACTGGGTGGGCCAAGCGGTCCTTATCTGCTGTCAAATTCTATGTTTCTATGTTGTGAAACATAAAACAAATCATTTCAAGTTTAAAGGTGAGATTTAAAACCACTGGGACGCACTATGAACTGTATGTTATTGACTAGGGTACCTGGTTGAGAAGTGGCTATTAGACCACTGGTTGGGCCAGGGTTTTATTTTGGCACTCAGTATTAGGTGTCACTAATTATGGGACATTATTAGGTAAAACCTTAAGGTCTAATGGCTTTTATTGCCATATAAATTTTGGATGCAAAATTCCTGATTATGAATACAATGTAAACAGAAGACACTCTCAGCTGCTTGTTACTGGAGATTTCTCAACCAGTGTTTTAATTTACAGAGGAAATTAAATGGTAACTGGGCAAACACTCAGACACCCTACTCACGGTCACCATTTTATATTTGCCTAAACACTCTTAGTGTGTAGGGTAAATAATAATACTAATAATACAGATTTTATGTCTTGAGTCTGCCAAGAAACATTAATAAACAAGCAAGAGCACTAATAAATATTTATTATACTACTTACATCCAAGCATGTGACAAAATACAAGGAGATGGGTTTCTCACCACTCTTCTGAAGAATGTACATAATCTCCAGGATTCTAGGATCTCAGGTTCTCCAAGATCTCGCTCTCTCTCCCACTCTCCCGGAGCTACAGTAGGTTGCAGAAGGCCATATACTACAGATAACAGTGTAACCCTCCCCTGCAAATGAGAGTTCCCAAAGTCTTCCAGGAGCTTGCAGGAATGCTTCAAACCTGGAGGTGTTCGGCACCTAAGCTGTTTAAATGTGGTTCCAAGTGAGTGCTATTTGAGCCTCCAAGTACTGTCTCTTTAAAAGCTGTCTGCTTTGCGGACATAATTCATTTAGAAGGGGATTATGTGTTTCAATGCCTGAATCTGGCCTGAGCTGCAGTGTAATCACCCATTTTGCAGTCGCTGAAAGCGCAAAGGAGCCCATCTAAAAGATGTAACTGTCTGTAATCAGCTAAAGCATTAGTGAAATTGCAGTTTGTCTAACCTGCCTTTATTGCAGCTGGGACTCTGTGTGTGTTGCCCCTCCATGTTGGGCTTGAACTGCTGTGCTGGACCAATCAGTGTGGGGAACCTTAAAATGGAGCCTGCTGCTGGCAAATCAAAACTTGGACTCTCAATTTGAGCCAGCCATCTACGTACTGTATGGACAGTGACTCTGGGAAATGTAGTTTTGACCTTGGTGCCTTTTTGCACCAACAGAGGGAGTCCTATTGTGAGTGACAGCCAAACCAGCCAACAGAATGGCGTGGAGCTAAGGAAATGCCCTGCTCTGTTACTGGAAAGCTCAGATCAGTTGTGGCAATGAAGCGAGAAGGAGCTATGTGCTTCATGTGTATAGTTTTATGGGAAGTGCTAACAACATAGCAACAGATTACATCATAGTTATGGATATGAGAAACATTATGTACTGGATAATAACTTAGGAGACAGAATTACTAATGAGTATTATATGAGACAAATAATATGCTTCCATTTGCATTATAGTTTGGACAAAATAAATGCTGACAGTTTCAAACTACAAGTGGCATTTTACTTATGTACAGTATAAGACATAACAAAGGTTTTCTCTCTGTCAGCATGCTTAGACAAAGAGAAGTGCTGACAGGGCTCTATTACACCTGGCTGTATATAAGAATATAAGAATACAATAATCACTGATGATACCTTAGAGTGATCTTATCAGTGATTAGGTAGATTATATATGGAATATATGTAAAGACACGATAATGCATTATAGCGAGTTATAATAGTCATGCATGATCTAATCCCATGAAGGATGTAAACATTGGCAAGTATTAGCAGCAAAGCACATTCCTGACACTCATGCTTATATGATAGGTGCCCAAATCTATATATTAGTGCAAAATAGCAGTATCACAGTATAATAGACCAGGAATCCAGTGCGAGGTGTATGTGGGATGATAGGGGCATAAACAAGGCACAACACCCTGAAAAACCAGAACACAAGTGCCATGCACTTCGCTTGGGAATGAGGAGGTATGAAGTAAATTTTTTTCTACCTTACTGATGTCTTCCGCTCCCTTTGGTACTTCACTGAAAAATCTTATCCTTACCCTTATCTGCTTCACAAGAAAATAAAACATTTGAGAACAACTTGAAGTAGTGTGTCTGTTTTGTGTTTATTTTGTGTGGTTCCTGTGTGCCAGCTATGGAAAAGGAAGCAACAGAGTTGAAATTGGTAATGTGAAAGGGTTTCTTAATTCTAGGGTTCCTCTGGTGTTTTCTCTCCACCCTATCTTTGCTGGTCTTGAAGTTTGGTCACCATTTGTCCCACTGTGTTACTCCTCGCCTCTAAGATCATATCATCTCCCGGTCTGTGTATCTGATTCACCCAGTCCAATTTTATGTAAACTTTTCTGATGTTAGCCATTGTGTCATGTGAGCTGTTCCATGCTAAATATCTGGGATACCATATTTCTCCATTCCGCAGTTCAGGTGGTTCAGGGTTCAGCCAATGGGCAGTTAGGGTTTTAAGACTGCTAGGTCATGCACTGGAAAACTTCCCTGCCTTTCCTTCGTCTAAGTTCTGGGAGTGGCTGACCCATGACATAATAAGTAAATTCTGCTGGCATAGGCACCCCCATATCCTCTCTAGTTCCTGCTTAACTTTTGTCCAGAAGCTCTGAATCTTGGGGCAAGACCCAAGGATATGATAATGGGTACCTCTTTCCTCACAGTCCCTCCAGCATGCATCCGTGTTTGTATTCCCAAAGTGTTTAGATATTGTTGGGACATAGAAGAAGTGGTTAATGACCTTCCACCTAAATTCTTTCCAGTTTTGAGATGCTGAGACCCACCACCTACCAATATAGTCTTTCCATTGTTTAGCTGTTATCTGAGTCCATCTTCCTCCTGCCACTTATTCCACAAATCCCCAGATGTACCCGCTGGCTTGCACCAGCAGTTTATACATTGTTGAGATGTACCCTGCTCATTCGCTGAGCTTCATATTCCGGTTTAGGAATTCTTCCCACGGAGTCCTAGGGCGTGTCACCCTTTGTCCTTCCCTGATCCAAATAATTAGCTTCTAACTTGTAGGAACCTGTAAAAATCTGATTTCTAGATGGAACTGGTGTTGTATATTTTGAAACTGTGCAGAGTATTCTCCTCTACCAACTGTCCATATGTTGTTAGAGCATTTGTGTTCCACTGCTTAAATCCTCCATCTGTGTACCCTGGTTCAAATCCAGATCCCCTATTAGGGTCACTGGCCCTACCTCATATGGGGTGCCTGTCAAAGCCCTTCTGTTTTGTATAATTGCTAATATGTTTAACCCAGGAGTTTTGAATTTTTTCCATGAGATTCCTATTTATTTTGTTGTCAACAAGGTGAACAGAGCAAGGGCAATTTTCCTGTATTCTCCAGTTGATATCATCTAGAGTTCTCTTTGTTTGGCCCAAGTAATTAAGTAGGGTGTTTGTGCAGCTACTGTAGCACAACTTCATGTCTGAGAGACACAGGCCTCCTTCTCCTCTTGGTAGCTTACATCTTTTGTTGTGTACTGAGGTTTTTCCTCTCCAAACAAATATTTTCAGGTCTCTTTCAAGTTATTTCCAGAATTATCCCTTTATGTTTATGGGCAGCATTTGAAATAAAAATAAGTATTGTGGAAAAATGTTTATTTTGATTACTCCTATCCTTCCTAGTAAGGAGAAGGGCAACAAGTTCCTCCTCTCCAGGTCTGCCATGCACTCATTAGCCAACTTTTCAGAGTTTAATTTGAACATTTCTGCTATATTTGTCATTATTATAACCCCAGGTATCTTATCCTGTTGTGTTTTGCCCAGCCAAAAGGAAACCCAGCCTTCTCTTCTTTGGTTAGACTTCCGCTGATTTGAATTGCTTCTGATTTAGCTTTGCTTATTTTATATCCTGACACCATCCCATACTCTTCCAGCACCACCTGTAATGCCAGGACTGATCTGACTAAGTGTTCCATGAATAGCAATGCATCATCTGCATATAGGGAGATTTTTGCTGTACCCTGCCCCTTCTATCCCTTTGATATTGGGAACACCTCTTATTCTTACCAGCAGAGACTCTATGCAAATGTAAACAAGAGTGGGATAAGGATACCCTGTCTGGTTCCTTGGCTAGCGGGAGCCTTTGAGAACTGGACCCCTTAACCTTAACTACTACTTGGCTGCCTGTACAAAGCCTCAATGCATGCTCAGAAGCCTGGAGCAAAATTCACTTTATCAAGGCACCCTTCAGGTATCCCCACCTGACCCTGTCTAATGCTTTCTGCATCTTGTGAGACAGCCAGATGTACCTGCTTTGAATTCTTGTGTGCCACATAATATTTAAAAAACTACAGTACGTATGTTGTTCTGCAACAGCCTCCCTTAATAAATCCTGTTTGGTCCAGGTCTACCAGTTTATGAACCTGTTGTTGCAGCCTGTTTGCCATAATTGAGGTGAAAAGTTTCATATCTACTGGTAGTAAGAAACTGGCTTTCATGATCCACAATACTGTGGATCTTTGCCTGTGTTGGAAGCACTGTTATCTGTGCATGTCTCCAAGAGTCTGGTGCTAATTCACCCTTCAGAATTTATTAAATGTTTTTTGTAGTAAGGGGTTAAGGTGTTTACCAAATTTCTTATAAAATTCAGATGGCAGCCTGTCCGTTCCTGGTGCCTTGCTGCTTTTAAGATTTTTGACTGCTATCACAATTTCTGCTGCTGTAACTGAAGTGTCTAGACTTTTTGTTCATGTTCTTTTAACTTAGAAAGATTTACTGTTGCTAGAATCTGCCAAGGTGGACCATATCTTCTTCCCCAATTCATCAAGAGTATAACTTTTGTAGAACTATGCAAACACTTCTAATATTTCAACAGGTTTTGTACAGTGCGGCCTGGTTTGTCTCTTTTCTAATCTTTACCACCATTCGATTAATCATTTGTTGCCTAAGCTGCCAGGCCAGCAATTTGCCTGCCCTATTCCCTGCTTCATAATGTTTCTATTATGTGTACCTTAACCCACCTTCTGTTTTGGTTTCCTGCAACTTAGTCAGCGATCCCTCACGCTTATTGTAGATGTTTGTTCATGCTAGGGTTTAGAGGATTTTGTGTTCTGCCTCCAAGTCATATAGTCGTTCTTCCAAGCTTATCCTAAGTCTTTCAGTGTCCTTTTTAACTTGAGGCATACTGAATGCAAACTCCCTTAGTGTTGCTTTCAACCCATCCCACCAGTTGGCTTCAGTGGTGGCCCCTCTTTATTATTTTGAATGTAAGCTTGTATTTCCCTCTAACATTTTGCAAAAGTCTTGGTTATCTAGGTGGGAAAAGTTAAGCCTCCAAATTGGGTGTCTTGGTGTCAGTGTGACTGCCAGTGCCAGCAGGACTGGGGCATGGTCTGATGTGGTTATTTATTTAATATCTGTTTTTTCAACAATGTGGAGCCATTCTGTAGCTATCAGAAAATAATCTGTCCTGGAGTATTGATCATGGGGTTGGAGTAGAAGGTACAGTTACAATGCTTGCCATTCTGGAGTCTCCAGACATCTGTAAGCCTTGCATCTTCTGCCAAACTTCTAAGTTTTCTACTGTCTCTCGGTGGTCCCTATTTCCACACCCTCTTCTATTTTATATGTGGCTGCACTGTGCAATTGAATTTCCACCTACTATATACAGCTTTATTTTTATTTTATTCTTTTGACAACTGGCTAGGCCCATTAAGCACACTATCTGTTTTCAGAGGCAACCCAGGAGCACTGGGATGGTTAAGTGACTGTAACCCCTCCCTTGGGGCTTACCTAACTTCCCCGCTCTCCCATCTGCCATCTCCAGTTCCCCGATTCCTCTGGTGCTCCCCAGCTTCTCTGTACAGCCTAACATTTAATTTTAGCCCATTTTGGGCCTAAATCCTGGATTACGAAGCTACCAGTATGACTCTGATGCCACTGGTGCTTGTGCATGCACAAGATGTACTTTGATTTCCGAACGCTGGCTTTGCAGTCTAGCGGAAGTTGTATAGCAGTCCCGCACCCCTTCTGACCTAACTGGGGCCGGTGACCTTGCAAGGCTAATAAGAAGCCACTTGGGGGCTAAATAAAGAGTTTAAGTGAGGGCATAAATCGGGGCTCATACATATTAAACAGCACCTAATTAATACTCATGAGTGCTGCCTGTCGCTTGGGGACAGTGTTTCAGTGGCAGAGACAGTAACAGTGTGTGGAATATATATTTAAAAGTGGGCTCATTTGGAGAGGAATTGTTGGGGCTATCTTATGGTTGGGAGGTTGAAATAGATAAAGTACACTGCCTGGCTGCACCAGAACTTTAAAGACTAGGGACTGCATAAACAGTATGGGAACTGTATCAGCAGCCACCATCTTGGCATCCTATCAGCCAATCAGAAGCCTAGAATTCAGCCAGAGACTTGTGGGACACAACAGAGACTTTTGGGAGATAAGACCAGGTTATTTTGTGGTGCCTAAAATGTAACCAATGAAGGACTATGACTGTGATGGACAGATTAGGCAGCCAGTCAGATTCCTCGAATATTGCCCTTTATTTAGTAGGGACTGTTTGAACTTGGTGAGATCCTGGCAGACTGGAGAAAGACTCCAGCTCAAGAGATCAAGGAGAGAGGAGCCTGTGTGCCTGTGTTTCTGCTACACAGAAGTGGCCTGCATTGCCTCCTGTGAGATGCCTTTCGGCCTATGAGGATCAAATTCAGAAACTGCCAGCCAGACGACCAAGAAGGGTTGCTCAGCAAGTCAGCTGAGATTGCAACCATCCAGGAACCGAAGGAGAGGAGAAAGTTTCATGTTTCTTCAGTTAAATGTGCTGAGGCCTGCTGCATTTTTATTTATTTATTAGGTCTAGGATTACAATACCTTTGAGCCAGGGCTCTTTACAAAGGTTCCACGTCAGGTTACAATTCAAAACATAAGACATGTAAGTCAGATTACACAAATTCAATACATAGGACAAGGTTACAAAAGTGTAAGCTAAATGGAGTTACAAAGCATCTGAGAAACAAGACAAGTTTTAGAGGCTAGGTTACAAGGAGATAGTGAATGAGGTGCAGAGAGGATGGAGGACATGAGAGAGGAAGAGTAGAGTGGGCGGAGAGCTATAGAGGAGGAGCGCAGTTAGAGGCATTGTCGTAGACATAACATGGAGAAGTGTGCTAAGGGGTAACCAAGTGCTAATAGAAGAGAGAACTACATAAGGTTAGGGAAATATTCATGGGATCAGCTAGTGGAGGCAGTCACATGAGCAAGAGGCAGTGAGAGATAGAGAGGTGGAGCCTTGATTTAAATGCACCAGGGTAGGAGTGGGGAGATGTAACTGTTTAGACCATTTAGCCAGCTGGGTGCTCTGTAGGCAAAAGATCTTTGACCTTGTGAGGTTCGACAATGTGAAACCTGCAGGAACTGTAATTTAGACCCCTGGTTGAGCGGGGGTTATTGCTAGGTGCAGGAGTGCACACACTGCAGGGGGCACAAGGTCCATAGTTATTTTCTTTGCCATGATGCAGGTTAGGTACTTTATCAGATTGGTCAGTTGCATCCATCCAGTCTGTGCATAGAGGTCTCACGTATGTGTGAGGTGGTGGGATCCAGTGAGAAGTCAGCGGCCTTATTGAGGGAGGTGGCATGCATCTAAGAGCAGTAGTGGGGCAGAGCCATGGATGATAAGCTCATAGTCAATAATGGAGACAAAGAGCTCTGAACAGCAACAGTCAAGGCTTCTGGGGTAAGATGTTGCCTATGCGGGAAGAGAAGGCCAAGGCAAGTATTTGCTGCTTTGGCTACAGAGTCAATGGGCACTGTAAGTTAGATGAGGGTCTAGAGGATCCCAAGGTACTTAAAGGCTTGAACCTGTTCCAGGGTGACTCCTTGAATGGTTTTTGATGGATAGGGGTGCAGTTTATAATGCTATGAGAGCTGCTGAACATCATAGACTTTGTTTTCTATTATTGAGGACCAGATTGTGATTTGAGGACCAATTTTCAACAGATGTGAAGCCAAGCTGAAGGTTGTCTTGTAGAGGCTTAGGATCCTTGTGGGAGGCAAGAATTACAGCATCATCTGCATAGAGGATGATTGTTTCAAGCAAGAATTTGGAAGGAGTTCAGGAACAAGCTGAATAGTAGGGGCCCAGAATGGATCCCTGGGGACACCTGATCGAACAGACCTGGTATCAGAGAGGAAATCCAATTTTTACTCTTTTGAGACCAGTTCTCCAAGTAGCTTTTGAACCAGGCAGTGGAGTTGGGAGAGAGCCAGCATTCAGAAGTTGCACAAGCAGTAGGCGGTGATGGACAGTGTTGAACGCTTTAGTCAGACCGATAAAGATGGACCCAATTAACTGACCACTGTCCAGTGAGCTATGAAGAATGCCAGAGAATTCCAGTAGGGCAGATGAGGTGCTATGTCCTTTCCTGAAGCCATGTTGTTGTGAGCACAGGATATTGTATTTGTCCAGTAAATCTGTGAGCTGATCTACTGCAATACATTCAAGGGCCTTCGAGAGGGGTGGCAATATAGAGATTGGACGGTAGTTTCCATGATTGGCCTTGTCACCACTTTTATGGACAGGGGTAACAGTGGTGGATTTCCATTTGTCAGGAACTGGTAGCTTAACTGAGAGGTTGAAAATATATGTCAGTGGCTGTAACACCTCTGCAAGGGTGAAGGACAGCAGTTTAAGGTCAAGTGTATCACTGCTTGCTCTGGATTTGGTGATGGCTTTGGTAATGTATTTGCAGGCATCATGCATCTTGACTGCTTTGAAATAAAAAGGCAGGTGGCTAGAGGAGAAGGAGGCATTGGGTGGTGGAGAGGAGAGTCATAGTCCTTGAAAAAGTCAGAAGGAGAACACTGCTGAGATCGGTGAATGCAGTGTTGAAGGTATTTCTATGATTTTTAGGGTCAAGTTTAGTAGACCCATTTATGTTGAGCGACGCTGGGGAGGTTTATGGCTGTTTCCCAGTGATCTCTTTAATATTAGCCCAAAATGCCCTCCCATTACCCCAGGTATCTGTGAGAGCGTTCTGAAGTAGATAGATTTCTTTTCCGGATAGATTTGGTACAGTCATTCCATGCACGCTTATAGTTTTGAATGTCAGTTTCTTTACCAGTGGTTCTGGCCAGGTCCCAGAGGCTGATCTCTAGATTTTAGTTGGCATAAGAGAATGGCCGAGAGCCAGGGATTGCAAAGGGCTTTGACTTTGTACTTTTAAAAGGAGTGTAGGAGTCACAGGCTGCACTGAAAGTGTTGATGAAGTAATCCTCGCAGTATTTACATCTGTTGCTTTGTAGGTAGGGGACCAGTCTTGGAGGTTGAGGCATGTTTTGAGGTGCAACAACTGCTCACGTGTAGGACTCTACTAGTGATGCTATTAGGAGGGGCTTGCAGAATTTGTTTGACCATTCATAGATGACAGGGGAATGGTTGCTAAGCCAGTCAGGAGGACTGAGGTATTTGTGACATGAGTGGGGTGGCTGGTAAGAATCCAATCCAGGAGGGTGCTGGTGCCAGATTTGTAGTTTTTCCTGGTCAGAGATGATCATCTGGGTGAGATTGGCCAAGGAGATGGCATCCTTATGGACCTCTATATCAGAAGTGAGCCAGTTTATATTAAAGTCTCCAAGCAGAATCATTTCAGAGTCATGGAAAGAGACAGTTTATTATTTTGTATTATTTAGTTGTTTAACCAGTAGTAGCACACTAAGCTGAAAGCTTTTTACAGGAGCTACCTGGGAGCACAGGAAGTTAAATGACTTGCTCAGGGTCACACAGTATGCTAGTTGAGGCTGTAAGAATCAAGCTGTGGATTCAAACCCAGGTCTGGTCTGCTAAATGTCACCAGATTTGCAGCTCAGAGTCTTATACCACTGCGCTATACTGTCTCCCTAAACCAGGAGTTTCTGCTTGCCAAAGGGAAGCCAGCCTTACACAGCCACCAATTTGTCCACCAGCTGGAGGTTTCACCAGCAAACAAACTGACCATTCCAGAGACATTTTCCTTCCTTGGGCCCATGCCCATCTTGGCCCATACTGATTGTTCCTTTACCAGCTACAGCTTTTTGGCAAGAGACCAGATTATAGGATTCAGCCCTAGCGCAGCAAATCGTCACCGGTTGCGGCCATCTTGTGCGTAAAGACTGTAGTGGAGGTGAGTCGGTTGGCCTAGGTCCCCATAAGCAGCAACTACAAGCAAAAGGTCTTCTATTTCGCCAGTGTCGCCAGCCGCTCTGTGTGTACAGTGAGTAAACCTGGGTAGCCTGCAACAAAAATGTTTAATTCTCCATGGTACCATCTGATTGTGTTTTGCTAGTGTTTAAGGGTTTCAACAGACTAGGCCAACCAGTCACAGATACAAATAACCTAATCTGCTTTGCATCACCAGTGTTTAATTGTTTTCCATCAGGGACCCGACAACAGCTGCAACACTGACCAACCAGCACACTGTTTAGGCATGCCATGTAGTCACTCTGGATACCCAGTAGTTGTTAGACTGTTGAATGCAGGGACTTAATTGCTTGCATGCAAGGTAACCTCTCAAAATACAGTAAAGTAATCATTATTCTAAATTCTCACCCCTCCTTGTTCATGTCCCCTTGATGAATCTGATTTACTGTTTCAAGTTTAACTCTGGCCCATGAGCATATTATTACTTGATGTACAGTGATAAGATATATGCTAAGTGCTCTTACAGTGCATGCTAGTATTGAAACAGGGGAAATACAGGGTGCAAGCCAGGATCCAGACCCTGTTGGTAAGTGGTTTGAGTGTGAGCATATCATTAATGTGTAAACTGATTGTTCACTTGGGAACATAAGCAGGAGGCTGGTAAGGACAGAGGTCTGGGTTTGTATTCTGTTTTAACTGAAATATTTGAATAGTTTTGTATGTGAAATTAGTTCTGTGTGTTAAAAATTACTACTTTGAGTTAGAACTGTCACTTGGGCTGTGGTATTGTAAATGTTAGCTTAGGAACACTTGCTTGGCAGTGATAATTAGAGTGAAATTTAAATGTGATGTTTGCCTGGTGTTAGGGAGGGAAATGAACAAGAATCACCTTGTCTTTCATTGTTCACTTGGGTACATAAGCAGGAGGCTGGTAAGGACAGAGGTCTGGGTTTATATTCTGTTTTAACTGAAATATTTGAATAGTTTTGTATGTGAAATTAGTTCTGTGTGTTAAAATTACTACTTTGAGTTAGAACTGTTACTTGGGCTGTGATATTGCAACTTTTGGGCTTGGGAACACTTGCTTGGTGGTGATAATTAGAGTGAAATTTAAATGTGATGTTTGCCTGGTAAGAGTCCTCCCACCCACTCTGTTTTGTAGGCTTTCTAAATACTAAAAGCCACTGGTGTTGGGATTGAAGGGCTGTGTATTTCTGTTTGGGACTGAAACTTGAAACAACAGGAACTGGTGGGCCTGTGACATCATACGGTACCTGATGTCTGCATACACACACTGTTAGGTGGGACTGACACACTGGACTGTATGTGTTTGTGAGACATGGAAACTTTATTGGTGGGGTTGAAATTGGTTTGTAAATAACTGCAGTCAATATAGAGAGTAACTGTATTCCAGGGGAAGGGACTGAGAAAAGGGTGTGTGTGCCATTATAAACAGGAGGGGACAAACAGGGTGGCCATATTCCACCATGGCAGGCATCTTTGAAGGGTTGTAGGCTGCACAGGCTGTGGGATGGCAATTATTCTCAATTGGGCCTGGAGAGGGAGGCTGCCCACTCTGTAGACAGCTATCTTGTATCAGGAGTGAAGTATATTGGTTAAGGAGTAAGCTGGGGAGTTGGGGGTGTCCAAGGATAAGGGTGTGGATATGGGCAGCATAAGGGTTGGGGCTGAGGAGACTGGGACAAGGCTCTGAAATTACAGGACGTTATGTTATAGCAAGCAGGAGGGGGATATTAGGACAGAGGACCCTTAGATAGGGATGTTGACGCTAAGGGAAAGCGTATGGGGTGAACATTCCAAATACAAAGAGAGTGCAGGGGAAGAGTCAGGAAGGGCTGTTGTGGGGAAGCCTAGTAGAGCAGACATTGAGAAGGGAGGGGCTGTTGTGGGAAGCCTAAAACAGCAGACTGTGGGAAGGGAGCTCCTAAGGAGAACAGAGCAAGAGGGAGGAATGGGGCAGTTTAGAGGTGCAATCAGGGAAACTCGGGTTACTTGATGGAGGGTGACATAGAGTGTCACAATAAATTTGAGCTACTAAGCAACCTAGAGGGAGGAAGGGGTTGGTGAAATGAGGAAACTGATACAGAGGCCGGGGAGGGAGTCGGATACTCATAGGGCATCACAGACCGGCAATGGAAAGGATAGTAACAGTCCCAGAGGGAGAAGGGAAACATAAATGTTAAGCGGATGGGGAGATGCAACATATTACAGACATGAGGGGGGGCATGACTGGAGAGAAACTGGGAGACAAGGAGGTGGGGAGGGCCCCTTCAGCAGGGAGGTCAGTACCAAGGATGGGGCCCTAGCCAAGGGGACCCACAAAGAGCCTCTCTGGAGGTAGGGGTACTATTACAAGGGGGAAGGATGGCGGTGTGGGGAAGAGGAAACCATCAGGGCCAGGACAAATGGTTTGGATAAGAGAGGGTTAAAGGGGACACCTATTCAGATGGGTCTGAGTTAAGTGGGCAAAATAACGAGGGAGGCAGAAAAGGAAGGTGACAAGGGGTCTCTAATAAGGCAGGAAGACTCCCATGGAATTGAGATCACGAATAAAGGGGGATGGGGGCTGAGAGGGCATAGTGGAGGTAACCATAAGGATGATGGCGTGTTAAGGTTCTGTTATTGGGAGACTTGATGATTAGGGGTATCCAGTGGAGGGACGGGGGTGGTTGCCATAGCCAGGTGAAGGTAGTGAGTATGTCTGGGCTGACAGTGCACAGAGCAAAGTTCATGGTGTACAAACTGGTTAGGGATTGTGGAGGAAACCGGATTTCCTGGTGCATTTGGGAATTAACGATATAGAGGGAAATAGCGTTTTGGAAATCCAAGCAAGGTTCCAAGAACTTGCCAGAGTCTGTCGGAATAATGGATGCAACATTTCCTTTCGGAGATATTGCCAGTACCAAAGGCCTCAGTGGAGAAAAAATGAAGATCACAGAGGTTAATGACTAGCTTAGGAAGTGGGGGTGAAGAGTGGGTTGGGGGTGTTAGGAACTGGAAAGGAGTTTGGGAAGATAAGGGACTGTATGCCAAGGACAGGCTTCATCTTGCCCCATTAGGAAGGAAGTCCTTAAACAGGGGATGGCTGACTCACATTCTAAGAAAGGTGGGGTTTAAACTTGGAGAGGGGAAGGGATAAGTAAGGGGCTGACTAGAAGCCCTCCTCCAGATGAGGGGAGTAGCCTCAAACCCAAGGGAGGGAGGGGGAAACAGACTGGGGTGGAGGTTTCAGGAGGAGCAGAGGGAGGATGGAAGTATAAGGAACCTGGGTGGGGTTCGACAAAGGGATCAGGGATAAGGGGTGGGGTTGGTGTTAGTAAATGCCAGGAGCTTGGGAAACAAGTTGCCAGAGTTCCAGGCCATGCTGTTGGGGGTGGATGTGGCGGTGGTCATGGAGACGTGCCAACAAAAACCATGACTGGGACCTAAACGTGGTGGGGTACACTATGCTTAGGAAGGATAGAAAGGAGGGAAGAGGGTGGTGTGGCTATGTTCATTAGAGATGACATAGAAATTGCTAGGGTAGAAGAGGCAAAGGAAACGTGGTGGACTTATGGGTCACCTTACGATCCCAGCAGGAGATATGGTCAAGCTGGTGTAGTATATAGGCCCCCGGATGGGTGATGTTCTGGAGGATGGTTTGCTGGACAACATCACTGCCCAGTGTGGACCAAAAGGGAAGGAGGTGTTGATGGGACTTTAATATGCCAGGTACAAACTGGGAACCATGTCCTCTAAGGTGGCCAGGAGCAGAAGCTGCTGGATGGCTTCCAGGATGTGTTCTTAACACAGCATGTGATGGAGACCACAAGGGAGGGACATGTCCTGGACGTGGTGCTGGCAGATGGAGATCTGGTAAGGATCTGATTGTAGAGGATCCCTGACTGGGAGCGACCACAATACTGTCTGGTTTCAAATAAGCATGGGGAGGGGGTGAGATCTAGGACACTGGCTAGTGGACTTCAGGGGGCAGACTTTGTGGGCATGGGAAATATTCTCAAGGATCACTTGAAGGGGATTACATCAATGACAAATGTGGAAAGGAGATTGGAGGTCATAAACGGGGACTTCATGAGGCAGTCAGGACCTGCGCTAAGGTGAAACATAAGGAGCAAGGTCACATAAACCATGCTGGTGGTCCAGTGAGGTTCAGGTACTGTAGCGGTCAGAGAAAAGAAGGCGGCCTACAAAAATATAAAACAACAAGAGGATAGGGATAAGGAAATGCAACATATCTTGCATCTAGAAAAGTCACCCAGATGGTGAGGGGGGGCAAAGTCCAGAAAAAGAGCAGCGGCTGGGCACAGGGATACATGGATGGGAAAAGGGTTCTTCCAGTACATTGGGGAGCGGAGAAAACTAAGGGCCATCTCAGCAGATTGAGATCAGAAGGAGGGTGGGTGGTAGAGGCGAGGGACCAGGCAGAGGTATTTAATGAGTACTTTGCCTCTGTGTTCACTAGGAGAGGATGGAATATCTACAAAGCAAGGCATTATGGGGTAAAAGCGCAGTGAGTGGATCAGGAGCAACAGAAATGGAGCAAGAGGGAGGAGAGGTACCCCAGGGTGTCACATCAGGATAAGGATAAAAGGCCAGTAAGGTGGAGGGACGGATGATGCTATCTCCACCAAAAGGGTGTGATTAGCCCTCAAGGCTCTAAAGAAAACAAATCTCCTGGGCCGGATGGCATTCATCCAAGAGTGCTATGGGAATTGGACATACTGGCTGCACCCATGGCGGAGCTCTTCAACAGGTCACTTGAGACAGGGAGGGTACCTAGGGATTGGCAGAGGCAAGGTAGCCAATCTATAAAGGTTGAGGGAAGTACTATAACTATAGACCCATCAGTTTGACCTCGTGGTGGGAAAATTAATGGAGAGTATACTAAAGGAATGATTGGGGTGTATTTGAGGAGGTGGGAGGTCTGATATTGGTAACATGGGTTTGTGCCAGGTAGATCATGTCAAACCAATCTTGTGGAGTTCTATGAATGGGTAACATCAGAACTGGACAGGGAAAGCCTGTGGATGTATTATTCTTGGACTTCAGCAAGGCGTTTGACTCTGTCCCCACAATGGTCTGGTGGAGAAACTGATGGGGTTGAAGTAGGCCCTTTGATGGTCAGATGGATTGAAAACTGGCTAGCTGGACACACCCAGAGAGTAGTGGTCAGTGGGGAGCTCTCGAACCCTAGAGAGGTTGGTAGTGGGTACCACAGGGCCTGCTCCTGGGTCGATCCTGTTTAATGCATACATATCAGACATCAGGAGGGTCTAGGTGTGAAATGAGTCTCTTCGCTGATGACTCCAAGATGGGAGCAGTAGTTGAAGGAGAAGAGGGAGGTTGGTCCTGCAAGGGGACCTGGACACCCTGAAAGCTGTGCTCACACATGGAAATTAAATTTCAATATCACCAAGTGCAAGGTGTTACATCTTAGGCGGGAAACCCTAAACACAGGTACACCCTGGGAGGAGGCTGGAGGCCTCAATAGGGAAAAGACCTAGGGGTCATGGTGGATGCATGTATGAATAACTCTGAGCAGTGCAGGAGAGCGGCTAGCAAGGCAAACAGGATGTTGGGATGCATCATAAGGGGGTCTCCTCTAGGAGCAAGGAAGTGATTCGCTGCTGTACAGTGGACTGGTTAGACACACCTGAGTACTGTGTACAGTACTGGAGACCACACTTGAAGAGGGACATACAGCTCCTGGAGAGGGTGCAGAGGAGGCAACTAAGATGATATGAGGGCTAGGGATTTGCATGATGAGGACAGACTTGAGGAGCTCTGCCTGTTTTCATTGGAGGAGAGGAGAGACAAGGGGGGTATGATTGAGGTCTTCAAGTACCTCAAGGGAATAAATAGAGTAAACATGGAGGGAACTTTAGACTAAAGCAGGGAAGTATCACCAGAGGGCATGGTTTGAAGTTGGAAGGTGGAAGGGTGAGGGGAAAGAGTAGGAGGTTTTCACTGAGAGGGTGGTGGACCCTTGGAATGCACTGCCTGGCGAGCTGGTTCAGAGATCCACAGTGGAGGACTTCAAGAGAGGTGGGACAGACACAGAAAGTGGATGTATCAGATGATGGACTGTCCCAGGGGGTGGGATGGATGATAGGGTTTCTGGAACACAAGGTGAAGGCCTCGGCACTCCAACGAGGATCTGAGGTTCGAGCAGACTCGATAGACCGTAAGGCCCAATCTACTGGCAAATAGTATGTTAGTATGCTTGCTGGGCACTGTAACTGTTCAGATACTTGTGACAGGTCACCAGTTGGGATTGTGGATGGTATTAGCTTCCCAGAGTGCTGTAACTACTGTGATCAAGTACTCCACATGAGAACTACTCTAGGTGGAGGCACCATCATCTTAGTATTACTACTGGTAGGGGCTCACCCATACTAGATAGTCATGAACCCAGGCCCCTCAACCTGTTGTTAGGAAGGGTAGTAGCCTTGAAATAGCACCATCTATGGGTTACACGCTTGAGGCACCGCTGGGATTAGCACCCCTAGTTGACAGAATGAAAATTTGCAACTAAATTTTTATGGGACCCCTAGAAACATGGCGGAGAAAAGGGACTGAAAGTGATTCAAATGTTATTAAGTACTGGTGAACATATTTTCCCTTGGGAGACAGGGACTAGGCTGACTTACTCTCACTCTTCCTTCAATTCCTATCAAAGATTTCATG
This sequence comes from Neoceratodus forsteri, assembly GCA_016271365.2. Lineage (NCBI taxonomy): Eukaryota > Metazoa > Chordata > Ceratodontiformes > Ceratodontidae > Neoceratodus > Neoceratodus forsteri. Next base: position 1,385,464,345 of record CM057459.1, read on the forward strand.
TTTTGGGGGGTCACACCTACGCCTACAGAGAGGATGATTGGGAAACATGGATAGAATATGCCACCCTGTTGGTGACTTGAATGGCAATGTACTGATGCTGAGAAAAAGAGGAGAATTATAGAAAGCCTCCAAGGCCCTGCCCTGGACACAGTCTGGTCTTTGAGGTCCACTGAGCCCAATGCTCCCCACACAAATATTCGGATGCACTGGATGCTGTCTTTGGTCCCCGGAGGATGTTGATTAGTTAATGCGAAGTTCAAATTCACTAAGCAACAAAAGATGATTTGTTGTCCACTTATCTGATTAGGTTGGAAAAGGCCTTGCAAAGGGTATTCAAAAGAGGAGGTGTGGCAGTCCATGAGTTAAACTGGATTAGGATGGACCAAGTACTAAGATCTGCTAAGGACTCCCATTTTGTGTAGCTTCCGCTGCGGCTGAGAGACTGTAAAGATTATCCCTCCTACATCCCTCTAATGCAGGAAGTGTGAAGAGCCAAAAGAAGAGTAGAGTGGTCCAACCTCTGGGTTGGTGCAACTGCTGCCTGCTTTGTCTCTGACCAGGAGTTGTCACTGAAAAGGATCAGATGCTTGAGCTTGCAGAGCGTACTATGCTGATGAAAGAGTCCAAAGAAACTATGAGTGCCTCCCAACCAGTGATGGACCTGTTAAATAGGTTGGGGAACTAACTGAAAGCACACAGAGTGCAGTAGGTGCAGTTAAAGAACAAAATACTAAAACAGTTGCCGCCACCATGGGAGTAGACGGAACACCCTGACACCTGCATCTGAAGGGTTTGAGGCCCAGTTCACTGAACTGTATAATAAGGTACAAGAGCTGTTGGAATGTCCGGAGCCACCCTGCTTGGCAAGGAGAAAAGAGAATCAGGCAGGGCCTCTGCTGCTGTTGCTCTGTCACAACCCTTAACCACGTATCTGGCACCATCCCATAACAGAGAGTAAGCCCACCTGTGATGCATCCTCTCAGTTTAAACAGTCTAAAAAGGGTGTTTCTGCTACCACTGTAGAAAAGGCAGGCACATAAAGAGAAACTGCTGATTCAAAGAAGATTCAAGAAAGGTGGTAAGTAAATTGATTGGCGGAAAGTTATCCCAAGCTATGAACTTCCAGTAGTGCCTCAGTCTGAACCCTTCTGTTGGCAATAATGTGGTCAGTGATGATGCAAGTTCTGATGATGATGAAGTAACAGATAACGCACTCTAAGATGTGCAGTCACGCTTGATGTACGCACGCCTTGGTGTGCATCAACCACCCAAGACGTGCATATATCAGAGTTCAACCACACCCTAGAGTGGGTTATCTATCTTATAAAATGGGAACATTGTTTTGAGGGGGTGAAAGTGCAGGGTGCGGTTGCGCCTGATATACGCATGGTCATGTGATGTGTTTCAACCAATCAGCAGGCATGATTTTTCTTACCCATTGTATAAAGCAAATTTAGAGTTGTGTACTATCCTTCTTTGAACTATCTCAAGTGTTTCAAGGAAACCCTTTATGCAATATGGGGATGAAGCAAATAGTCCAGCCACAACAGAAAACCCTACTCATTCAACTGAACCAGTGCCTTTTGAAAATGACATTCTAGGTGTAACCCTGAAATAGCAGGTTCTTTATGTCTCGTGGAATTATTAGAAATTGACATATCTGATTCCGATCAAGCCAATGGTGAGTATGTCAGTGAATTTCAAAGGATGCTGAAGTAAATGGAGAAAATTAACTAGTTCAAGTGCCAGACAGTGCTGCCATTCCTGAGATTGTTAACCTCATGTTGGATGACTCAAACTTTGCTAAAAATACCTTTTCAGATGAACCTGAGTCCCAAAGACCAGAAAGTTCAGGTGCCACACCAAGTATAAGTAATACAACCAGTTATGAATCTCAAGAAAGTGCAATGGTCCCTTTTCGTCAGAACCTGTCTTGTTGCTGGACAATGAGCTGGCAGTAGCTAACCTGAATGCTAATGTTGAAAGGACTGTGCCCTTGCCCTCACCTAGACATTCAGACAGATGTGTAAAGCCAGGGTACGACTCACTTATTCACCAGGAAAGCCTGTACATCTGCCCATCAATGTAGTTCACAAAGGGGTATACATGACAGCCAATTCCTGCCTATGTTAATGTTTGCTGCATCCTCCCAACTGATCGTTAAGCCTTCCACCCAGTATCTCAGGGTCACCCTTACAAAGTCAGAAAATCCTTAAATGGTGCACAATATCTGTGTGGGTTAAATAAATGCCTAAGGGTCAAATGCAAAGAATAAAATGTCATTTCTTGTGGTTATCTAAAGGTAAAAGGTACAATGATTGTATAAAACATGTCATGACAACGCATTTAACTAAATTGTATAGAGTATTCAAAAAGGTACCGCTTAAAGTGTTAGCATGTTAAATTGTATAGTTATCTTATATCAGGCCTGATAATGTATGCAGTATCTTGATATAGTACATGTTAGATAAAGTGTATAGTAAATGTTGTTCTAATTACTAGTTTATTATGGTCTTGCATGGACGTCAAGCATTTCCAGGTAGGGAGAGATGTAACCCCTCGGGCTCACCTTAATTTTCCTGTTCTCCTGTTTGCCTCTCTAGTTTCCCGATTCTTGGGTGCTCCCCAGCTTCCCTGTACAGCCTAGCACTTAGTTTCAGCCTAGTCTGGGCCTAAATCCAGGATCGCGAGCTGCTAGCATGACTCTGGTGCCACGGCTGCCTCGCGCATGCACAGGTGTTCTTTGAGCTCCCTTTGCGGTGTAGTAAAGGTCATCCAGAGGTCCCAGTGCCCTCCTGACCTAATTGGTGGCCAGTGACATTGGCAAGGCTAATAAGAAACCACTTAGGGGCTATATAAAGAGTTTAAGTGAGGGCATAAATCGGGGCTTGTACATATTAATGAGCACCTAATTAATATTCATGAGTGTTGCCTGCCACTTGGGGGCAGTGTTTCAGTGTAGCTGACAGTAACAGTGTGCGGAATATAGATTTAAAAGTGGGCTCATTTGGAGGGAGTTGTTGGGGCTACATTATGGTGGGGGTTGATATAAATAAAATACACTGCCTGGCTGTACTAGAACTTTATTTATTTATTTATTTTATTTTCTTTATTAAATTTTCGATAGTGATACAATACGCCGCCCAGTGGTGCTGAGGGCTGAGGCACTGGCACCTTACCTTGCGCTAGCTGGTGACCCGTGTTCGGGAACGAGCACGGGCCATCGGGATCAGCGGGGGAGAAGGATTGAGCATCCAATGGACTGCTCTCCTTCTCTGGGGAGGGAGTTCCGATGGTCGGCGCTTGCTTGCTCCCTGATGGAGGCTAGAGGACAGGGCATACCACAAGCTGGGAGGAGTCGGGCCAGACGCCTGGAGGAAGCATCGCAGAAGCATGTGCACCCCACCACACTGGCGACATTGCATCGGTCCCGACTCCTCACGGAGAAAAACTAGAGGACAATAGACTGCCATGCAGGATGGTGGAGGCGCCTGCAGGCTCCGCCCCCAGCTAGATACGGTGCTGGCCAACTTTATCAGGACTTCAGTGGGGAGTTGGGGTCCCCCACCGACCCCACCAGGGGGCAAGCCTCTGGGTCAGGTCAGCGTCGGCTGGTAGATGCCGGAGGACGGGCTGGGGATGCCCTCCTGAGATAGCCGCAGTGGGGAGAGAAAACTCATAACTAAAAAGAAAAAAAGTAGTGATACAACAAACAAAACAAGATGAATTTCAATGAAAATACAACAAGTCAAATAAAAAAACTCTGATGTAAGACACTACCAACAAAATAACCCCTCCCACCCACCCACCCACCGGGAGCCAAACAACAATCAATTTAATTTTCTCATGTCAAGCCAAAGCATTTGATGTACTGTAATTATGGTTTACAATTAGAAACATAAAAGAAAGGCTACCTTTCTGTCTATATAATAGATAAGAAATAAAACAAATATATTGTATGTATTAATTTTTGAACTATGCTAACCAAATGAAAATTAAAGGAAAGATTTACATAGGCTATGAGACCAAGAAAAAGGAATCAAGGAATATATATTACTTCACAGGGCATAAATTAAATCTGATAATTTCAGCCAACATTTCTGGAAGAAGGACTGTTTATCATGAAAGTAAAAATTATACCAATCAAGTCAAGTCAAGTCAAAATGTATTTCTTTGTGCTTTTCAAATGCCAAAGCACAGATACATAAAACATAACATTAATATAAATAAAAATTAAAATAAACACAGATAAAATTAGCACAGTTTAACTAATCAATGGCAAACAAACAGAAAACTCTTCAAAGCAGTTTTAAAGATTTAGGCCAGATATTCAAAGGGAGCACTGGGCTAAATCCTTTGCGCTGAATTAGCACCAAATTAGCACCTGACTGCAATATTCAGAGGACATTTAGCACTGGTGCTAGGTGCTAGCACTGACGCTAAATAATAATGTATGCAGGGAGGGACTGGGGAGGGGCCTGAATGCCAGCACACTGGCATATTCAAAAGTATAGCGCCCGCGCTACAGAAATATAAGCGTGACCTGTAGCACGGCGCTAAATACCGCCAACAAAAAGTTGGCCAGTATTGCAGTAGTGCCCTCATACACAGACATGAGTCCCCACTGACGGTAATGCACAACTGGTTACCGGGTAGTCTAGTGGTCCCCCACCCCAAAGCAGGGCTCCGTGCCCCGTTGAAAATAATATAAATATTCCTTCTCTGGTAGTCTAGTGGCCCCCCAGCACGGCTCCTGACATCCATTGAATGGAAAATAGAGACCTTTCCCTGGTAGTCTAGTGGTCCCCCTCCTGATGTCCATTGAACTAAGAATAGAGACTTTTCCTGGTAGTCTAGTGCTCCCCTGCCACAGCTCCCGACATCCATTGAACTAAGAATAGAGATTTTTCTCTGGTAGTCTAGTCTCTAAAGAGGCTCCCGACGTCATTGAACTAGGGTCAGAGAATTTTCTGGTTTTCAGTGGTTCTTCACCGCCGGCGCATATCATTATCTTGAATCAGGTTGTGCAGCGATTGCTCAGCTCTCCTCCTCACCACCACAGTCGGCGGCCGCCGTGGTGGTGAGAGGAGGCTGAGCCGGTCACTGGCTTGTTCTTGCAGCCTGATTGGGATGAGCGGAGGGCCACTGCTGTGTGGGGGACCACTAGACTACCAGGGAAAATTTCTATTTTCAGTTCAAAGAACGCCGGAGTCGGTTTGGGGGTGGGGACCACCAGACTACCAGGGTAAATATATTTATTTTATATTCAATGGTGGATGGGAGCAGTGCTAGTGGTGGGGACCACTAGACTACCAGGGAAGAGATATTTATATCATGTTCAACAGTGGACAGGAGCGGTGCTTGGGGGTGGGGGGACCACTAGACTACCACGGACAATATTTATATGTTAATTTCAGTGGGGTCGGAGCCGGCTTGGGGTGGGGGACCACTGGCACATGAGGGGTTTCAGTGTGTTTTGGGGCTACCTGGGGTCAGGGATCATGGTGAGGGAGACACTAGCCTACCAGGGCGTAAGAGGCACACACTGGAACAGGGACCATGATGGCAGAAAAGGACTGCCTTGTCCAGCCAGTCTGCCCTGTTCCCTATCTACTGGTTATGCTGCATATCCTAGTGACCCTACAGCCTATGGCCTCCTGCCCCCACCAGGTTTGCCTTATGCCTGTTCCATGCCTTGCGTCCCCCCACTATGTTTCACCCACTACTGCACGGGTACCTATGTTGTTGGGAGGCATCCTCCAGGGCATGTATGGCCATGGGCAGTGCGCCTGTTTAGCTATCGATCTGTATATGTATGTATGTATATGTATCTATATATATATATATATACACATATATATATATGCACACATATATACAAGTCCTGCCTGCACAGCTGCATGGGTGTCTTGTATGCACTGGCTGTGCCTGCCAGCGACACAGTTCCTGCTGCTTCAGCTTGTACTTCCATTCCGACGAAAGGTGAAGCAGCATGCACCATGCAGTAGCACCGGCAAACTGTATGGTACTGTATGCTAAGCAGCACATAATGAGATGCAAATGTGCCTGTTTGCCCATGGATTACATAAGTAGGCTCATTTGCATGGAAGCTTTGAATATTGCTCCCGTTTGCCCTGGGCTAACTAGTTTGCACCGGCTAATGTGTTAGCACTCTGCAATCAGGTTAGCCCGGGAAGACCTCACTTCAGCATAGCAAACTAAGCACAGTTCTGCAATGTGTCGCTTACATTGTTGTTTGCAGTCATACCTCTCAACTGTCCCTGATTTTCAGGGATGTCCCTGGATTTACCTCAAACTTTTACTCTGCCCCTCCTACAAATTGTGTTTCCAGGACCAAACAGTGGAGTTGTAGGCATAACATAATGTCAGACATTAATGTTACAGACGTGTTCTTCCTTAAACAATGCATTTTACACTACACCACTTATTCTACCAGCTTTCTGAGTGGATATCACCAATTTTAAGATGTGTCCCTGATTTTAAACTTTGTCCCTTTTGCTTTAAGCCTTGTCCCTGATTTATGAGGCAGGAGGTTGAGAGGTGTGTTTGCAGTAGCTGTGAGACATCTCTGTACAATCACATACAATGTTCTCCACGTGCAACACTGGTTTGCTACAGAGTCTAATGAGCTGCAGTTGCAGTTTGCACTTCCTGTTGCATATTTAGTGCTGTCTTATTCGGGCTATTTTGCCCTGCACTCCCAGACCAGTTTGCCCAGCTTCCTTAGGCTGCTATATTCAGCAGGATTAGCACTGGGCTATTTCCTTTGAATATAGCTTGCTTTGTGCCCGGCTAAATTTTCCTCCAGGCAGTGCTAATTTAGCCCTGGGGCAAAGTTTTGAATATCTGGCCCTAAAAGGATCAAGGTTAAGTTCTGTCTAATCTGAGCAGTCCATTCTTTAGAAGAGGCATAGATTGTTCAGCCGTGTTTAATTATCAACGGTGTAATTGTGACTCCTATTAGGTCAAAACTGATTTGTCAATAGACATATCAATCGGTAAATTACCTAGGATATATGTATCTAAATTGAAATGATAAGCTTTTATTAATTTGTCCAAAATTTTAGTCTTAATTTCCTGCCATAGTTTAAAAATAGATGGACACAACCAGAGCATGTGCTCTAAAGAGCCTATAGTTTTTCCGTATTTATGATATTGATTGGATTGTTTGAGACACACTGGGCCAGACATTAAAACTTTGCACGGGCAAAACCGTTTGTGCAGGTTTAGTGCAGGATTAGCGCGGGTTTGATATATTCAAAAGACCAAATAGCGCCGCAAACTGCATTAGTGCTGGGCAAAATATAATGTATGCAAGGGCAAACTGAGGTTGTGTGTACAGTACATGAATATAGGCGCAATGCTATATTCAGTGACTAGCGCCATGCAAAGTGGTTTTGCACGACTTAACGTGACACTTAGCGCCAGGCACATTATCGCCCAGGAAAAGGTAGAAGTTAAACCCTGGGCAATCAGCTTTGCATGACATTTTGGCTTTGCATGGTGTTTGTGCAGCTTTGTGACTCTAACAAATAAATATGACACATAGACAAAGCCAGACATAGAGGAAACATGCTGCTCACTGATGGCATCACAGTGATGCCATCATCTGCCACCAGTCCCAGCCATGCCAGGCAGTAGTGGTGACCCTGCTGCCAGTGGACAGCATGGCAGTGTGGCCATACAGCACACATCAGCGGACCACTCTTCTGTGAACACCAACAGATGCCAGCACACAGGCAGCACTGTGGGCATGGAGGCTGTTGAAGGAGAGTGTCATGGGTGGCTGTGGCTGTGCCACAGACCAGGTGTGGCCCCAAGGCTGGAACACATCACACAGTGCACATGGGCCAGTATTGGGAATGCACCAACACCAGTGTGTCTTTCTGATAATATATGCACTCCCAGCCACATACCGCACAGCTGTACAACTGCCACAGCACACAAAGCCGGACTTGTATGTCACTGTGAGCATCCCAGCCAGAGTGCAGCATCTGTGGTCACACAACAGTGTAACAGTAATGTCCACTGTTAGTAAACACCTGCATTTTGGGCCTGTCACTGTGTATAGTGCAGTAATCAACACTGCCCTACACACCATAGGCAGTGCTGTGTCCACACACTACTGACTTCTCTTGCTACTGTAGTGTCTGCTGTGTACTGTAGCATGACCTACAATGTAACAGTTACATGCAGCACCACCACCATCTGTGCCTATGCTGTGTTATCCCTGAGGTCACGATATTCTATGCTATGCTGTACTGTTTACATGTAGCCTACAGCTGTATTCATGCACTGCCAGACTGACCTACAGGTGGAGCTGGGGTCAGACCTGTCCAGCCCTGTACTTCCAGACTGACCTACAGATGGAGCTGTGGGACCCTGCAGTAATGCTGGGCAAACTGCATGCAAATCAGGTTATCATGAGATGCTAATTGGATGTTTGCCCAGAGACTACCTAAGTAGGCTCATTTGCATGTCACTTTTGAATATAGCAAAGTTTGGCGCCCAGGCAAATGTGTTTGCATCGGGCTAATGGTTAAGCCCTGCACTAAACCCACACAAATGTGTTAGCGCTTGCATACAGTTCGGGAATATTATACAGTTTTGTACACTGTACTTTCACATGCGCTGCTGCCTGCAGCTGTACTGGGATCACACTTTGCTGGCACACACATTGGCCACATAGCTCACCTCTACCTACCTTCATGTCACTGTGCACTGTGTTGCTGCTGTGGTTTGCACTTCCTGGTTGCTATATTCAGAGCTGTCTTATTCCAGAGCTAAGTTTGCCTGCACTCCCAGCCTAGTTTGCCCAGCCTCATTCCCATGCTATGTCAAGAAGCTGTTTGCCCCGGGTATTCTTTTGAATGTAGCTTGCTTTGTGTTCGGGCTAAGTTTGCCCATTGGGCAGTGTTAATTAGGCCCCGGGCAAAGTTTTGAATATTTGGCCTCTGTATATAGTCTTAAAGGGGTTAGATATGTATTGTGCAATATTTTGTACTGGATCAGTTTTAAGTCAGCTAAAGGAATTAGTTTGTAGATATTGTTTCACATATTTGCCCATTAGAGAGTGGAGGGGTGTAGTTGTCCCAAAAAGGGTTACTGAGTGGTCTATTTGAAAATTTTAATTTCAAAATGTATCTATAAAGGTTTGAAATGGGAAGAGGTTTACTAATGGCGGTACCCAAATCTGACATTATATTGGTTTCTTTATTAGAGGGTAGCAATTGGCCAAAATAAGAATGTAGTATAAGTTTTAGAGTGTTGAATTTGAGTATATATTTCTTAGACCAATCCGGTTCCTTAAAGTAATCGAAAAAGAATGGAATTTCCATTATCTACCAAAGATTTTACACTAATATTTGTAGAACAGGGCAAAACTTAGATGTCAGAATTTTACTATGAAAACAAAAGTTTGGGTTATGTAAAATGGGTTGATATAAACTCTGAACAATATTGATCTTGAAAAAATGACAAAACTGATTATGGGTTCAAGACATTCCAACTACCATGTCCTTGAGGTTTTCAGAATGTGTTTAAGAATGGTATATAATATAGCTTCTGGACAAATACTGTGTGCTTTAAGCATCTTTTTTCCAGCAAAACCCAAGTGGGATATACAAAAATGATGGAGCTTTATTAGATAGCCATTTTAAATATTTATTAATATGCAATGTCATACAATATAATAGAAAGTTTGGAACCTTCTGCCCTCCCAGGTTTTAGAAGTGTAGCTTTATTAAAAGCTATTCTGGGTGTGCTATTTAACCTCAATAAATGACTAATAATCGAGTGTAATTTAGTAGATTATTTGAGGGCAAAAAACATTTAATATATTAATAGGAAAAAATATTCTAGGAAGATATTCAATGTCATAATGTTAATTCTACCATAGAGAGAGAGAGAGATAGGCAGAGGCGCCCATCTTTTAAATACTGAATGATTTTTGTTTAGGATTTCTCTAAATTAAGACGTATCAGTTGAGATTCTTCTTTGATATAAAAAATTCTAAATATTTAATCGCTGATGAGTTCCATGACAATCCTAGATTGTTAATGTCTTATCATAGAAACATAGAATTTGACGGCAGATAAGGACCGCTTGACCCACCCAGTCTGCCCATTTCCCTACCTAATGGATAAGCTGCAGAGCCTAGTAACCAGCAGCCTACTTTTTCTACCCCCACCCCTAGAATTGCATTATGACTGTCCCATGCATGCTTGAATTCAACCACTGTTTTGACTCCACAAGAAGGCCGCTCCATGCATCCACAACCCTCTCTGTGAAAAATACTTCTTACTTTACCTGGAGCCGTCTCCATCTTCAAATTGTGCCCCTTGTTCTTGCACATCTCTTTTTGAAAGATGCTACCCTCTTGGACTTTGTTGATTTCCTTGAGGTACTTGAAAGTTTCTGTCATGTCCCCCTCCTCCTTTCCTCGAGGCTATACATATTAAGCTCCTTAGTCTCTCTTCATATGTCTTCCGGTGCAGACCCCTGCACCATTTTAGTTGCCCTCCTCTGGACAGCTTCCATCCTATGTCCTTGCGGAGATTGGGTCTCCAGAACTGCACGCAGTACTCCAGATGGGGTCTCACCAGCTGTCTGTACAGAGGGATAACAACTTCCCATTTTCTACTGGTGATGCCTCTCCCATGCATCCCAGTATCCCCAGCCCTCCTTACTGCCCTCTCACATTGCTTGCCCACCTTAAGTCATCTGATATGACTCCCCCAGGATCCTTTCCATTTTGTTGTTGTTAGTATCTCACCTCCCCCATTGTGTACTCTTCCTCTGGGTTTTGTTTCCCAGGTGCATTACCTTGCACTTCTTAGCATTGAATCTAAGCTGCCATACATTTGACCATTCCTCTAACCTTGCGAGTCCCTTCTCATCCTTTCCACCCTGCCTTGTGTATCAACTCTGTTGCAGATCTTTGTGTCATCTGCAAAGGGACATACTTTCCTTCCAGTCCCTCTGCAATGTTGCTAATAAAGACATTGAAGAGGACCAGTCCTAGTATTGAACCCTCGGTACCCACTAGTAACCCCCTTTCTTTAGAGGACTCCATTTACTATTACCCTCTGTGTCCTATTCTCCAGCCAATTCTTTACCCAGGCTATCATCTTGGGACCCACTTCCAGGCTGACTAACTTGTATATTAATCTTTGTGTGGAACTGTGTCAAATGCCTTACGAAGTCTAGGTAGGCCATGTCCACAGCCCCTCCCTAATCTACTACTTTGGTCACCCAGTCAAAGAAATCTATTAGATTCATCTGGCATGACCTTCCCCTGTGAATCCATGCTGCCTTGATCCTGTGCCCCTCTGGCCTCTAGGTACTGACAATTCTTTCCTTCAGAAGTGATGCCATCATTTTCCCTATCACTGAGGTTAAACTAACAGGTCTATAGTTTCCTGCTTCTGCCCGCCTCCCACTTTTGTGAAGGGAATCACATCTGTCCTCCTCCAGTCCTCAGGTACCACCCCATCCTCCCATGATTTGTTAAAGAGGGTACTCAGTGGTGTCAATAGTTCTACCCTCAGTTCTTTAGAATTCTGGGATGAATCCCATCAGGCCCCATTGCTTTGTCCACCTTCAGTTTTAAGAGTTCTTCAGAACCCTTTCTTCTGTAAATGGGCTGGTATCAACTTCTGTATCCAGAGTGTTTCTCTTGTTTGTTTTAGGTACCTCCCTATTCATTTGTAAATACTGAGCAAAACTATTTGTTTAGTATCTCTGCCTTTTCACAGTCACCCTCTGCCCACCCTCCTCCCTTTATTAAGCCTCCCAGCCTCCTTCACTCCCTGATGTACCTATAAAAGGTTTTATCCCCCTTCTTAACTGAGTTGGCTATCTTTCCTCGGTTCGGGCCTTTGTTGTTCTGACTGCTATCCCAGCTTCCTTTTGCTTTACCTGACACAGTTCTCTGTCCTGCTCCTTCTGTGATTCTTTGTACTTCCTGAATGCTTTCTTTTCCTCTTAACCTTCATGCCACCTCCTTTGAGAAACATAGTGGTGTCTTACATCATTTTGTTTTGTTTATTTGCTTCACACAAAGGCTTGTTACCTCTGTTTTATTATTCCCCATTGTTCTTCCACCTCTTTCCTACCCATTTGCTAGTGCATTCCTTAGGCACTCACCCATTTTAGCAAAGTCAGCCCTCCTGAAGTCCAGTACTTTTGTCTTTGTATGGCTTGACTCTATTGCTGTGTTTATTGTGAACCATACTGTTGGATGGTCGCTAGTTCCCAGATGGCTACCTACTTCTATATCTGTGATCCTCTCTCCATCTCTGTTTGAGAGAACCAGGTCTAAGATTGGTCCCTCTCAGTGGGTTCCAATACTAGTTGTCTAAGGCATGCCCCTGTAGGGCATCTAGAATAACCCCATTCTTAGAAGTGGTTGCTGCAACTGCACTCCAGTTAACATCTGGCATATTCATATCACCCATCAGCAATATCGCCCCTTTCTGCCATTCTAAATATACTTTCTATCATTTCCTTGTCCATTTCCTCCCGGAAAAGTCTGTATACAACCCTGTGCGGATTGTGGTGCCATTGCCTGTCTCCAAATTGACCCACAGTGCTTCTTCTCCTCCTGTTTACCCTTCTGTTCTGTTGCTTTGATTTCTTACCTTATGTAGAGAGCTACTCCTCCTCCTCTTTTACCCTTCCTGTCCCTCTTGTAGATAGTGTATCCTGGTATGTTTACATCCCAGTCATGGTTCTGTGTGTACCATGCTTCTATGACTGCCACAATCTGCAGATGTTCCTCCTCTATCAAGGCCACTAATTCAGGAAGCTTGTTACCCAGACTACGGTCATTGGTACTCGTTGCTCTCCATTTTTGATGGCTTTACCTTCTGTAGCAGCATCCCCCACTGACCTTTCTACCTTGGTCTTTTACTCATTTAGCACCCTGTTTTGTAAGTGGAGGCTGGGATTTTCCTGCTGCTTATCAGTGCCTTCCTTTGGCTAGTTTAAAAGCTTGCTAATGAAGCATTTAAACCGATTGTCCAAAAGACTTGTTCCTTCCTGGACAGATACAGACCATCCTGCCAGTATAGGCTGGTATCCCTCCAGGTGGAACCCCAGTCCCAAATGAAGCCACACCCTGTGTTCCACACCATTTTTTCAACCATTCATTAAACTGCATGGTGCAAAGTACCTCGCCTCACCCATGTCACTGACAAGCAGCACCTCTGAGAAGGATACTGTGTGCTATTTGTCTTAGGCCCTCCCCAACTCTACAAAGTCCTTCTGCACTGCTCTAATCTCATGATGAGCCAAGTCATTTGTCCCTAGGTGGACAATGACGTCCAGCTCAGACTCCGTGCAACTGTTCTCGTGATCCTAAGGATGCGCTTCCTGTCCCTCCAAGCTATGGCACCAGGCAGGCACCTTGCTTCAGTTTCCCTGCTCCCCAGTTCTATCCCCTAATAACTGAGTCCCCACCAGGAGCTGTTTCCTTTCCTGTGGTGTCCTCTGCCTCCTTCCTGAGGGCCTCCTTGTGACAGTTATCTGCAACCTCTTAGTCTCCTCTATGGTGTGCATCCATAGAGGAACTATGCTCCCCAGAATGGTGTATGGATTGTGGAGTGGAACAACTGACTGGGTGTGCCTCTGTTCCACCACCCTTACCCTCCTTAAGCCCACTGTGGTCCAACTGCTGTGCTTTCTTGCAACCTCTGAGGTAGTGGTGGTGGCTCTGGTGATCCCTGGATGGGGAGGTTCCCTAATGCTGTCCAGTGCGGCCTGGGGAAGGTTCCCTTACTACTGTCCAGTGTGGACTGAAGACAGGCAACTTCATCCCTCAGGGCAGAGAGTTGTCTGCAAACAGGGCAGCATCTCAGCCTCCAGAAAGACTCCCAGAAGACTGCTGCCCCACAGCCATTACATTGCACTACTCCCCACGTCCTGTCTACCGTCTTGTTTTTTTTTTTTATTTATTTTTGTTTGTTTTGTTTGTGTGTGTGATTGTGTGTGTGTGTATGTGTGTGTGTGTAATTGGTTTGTTATATAGAAATATATATATTATACAATGTGTGTGCTTATATTGTCAGTGCAGTCTTTAATAGAAAAAATTAGCTAAGGGCATTACTTCTGTTTTATCTTTATTAAGTTTGTAGTTAGAGACTTGGCTGTACACCTGAACTTTAAAGTTTTGTTTTTTGTTTGTTTTTTCTAACTCTATTTGTTCACCCTACCTTACCACTGACCTCCAGACAGCAGGCTCTACCTCCCTACATGGCTCGGCTAGCCCATCGACTCCTCTCTGGCTCCAGGCATCCCCGGTCTACTCCTCCGGGAAGGCCACCCCTGCCCAGGTGCTCTTCTGTGTTATTGAGACAAAGGGCCGGAGGGAGGACACAGCTGAGGGTGCCAAGTCCGTTTTGGGAGGTGACTGGAGGGAGGCGCCCACCTATCAGCAGAGGAGGAGGTTTTGCATGCTTCGTTATGCCCCTGTGGAGCCCGGCTATCAAGGCAATGTACTGCCACAGCCCACCTCCCCTGGCATATGCTATGATGTTACTTTGGCAACCTCCAGCCTACACCAGAGGTCGCTCCTTGAGCTGTCATCTCCCCAACCCTCCCCAGGGAAGAGAGAGCAGTCCTTCAGATGCTCAATCTCTTTCCCTCCTGCTAACCCTGCCAGCCCAGGCTCGTTCTTGAACCTGGGTTGCTGGCATGAGTGCGGTGTGGTGTCCAGCACCTCAACCCTCAGTGCCACCAGGCCGCCCAGAACTTTAAAGTCAAGGGACTGCATAAACTGTATAGGAACTGTATCAGCAGCCACTATCTTGGCAGCCTATCAGCCAATTGGAAGCCTGAATTCAGCCAGAGACTTATGGGACATAACTGAGACTTTTGGGAGATAAGACGGTTATTTTGTGGCACCTAAAATGTAAACAATTAAAGGACTGTGACTGTGGTGGACAGCTTAGGCAGCCAATCAGATTCCTCAAATGTTGCCCTTTATTTAGGAGGACTGTTTGAACTTGGTGAGATCCTGGCAGACTGGAGAGAGACTCCAGCTTGAGAGATTGAGGAGAGGAGCCCAGGGCTCTGAGTTCCTGCACAGGAAAGACCTGCATTGCCTCCTGTGAGCTGTCTTTTGGCCTATGAGGATCAAGTTCAGAAACTGCCAGCCACTGACATTTTTTCAGGTCACTGCACTTGATGGGCGCGTGCGGCTTGCAGTACCAGCCAAGAAAAGAGCCAGCCATGCTCTCACCACTGCCTGCTCTTCCCAACTCAGGTCACTGCTCTTGACCAAGTGCACTGCGATTTGTGGCAACAGCCAAGGAAAGAGCCGGCCGTGCTCTCACCACTGCCCACCCTTCCTGACTCTGGTCACTGCCCTTGACTGGGTGCACTGTGGCTTGTGGCACCAGCCAAGAAAAGAGCCCGCTATGCTCCCACCACTGCCCACTCTTCCCGACTCAGGTCACCACCCCTTGAATGGGCGCACTGCAGCTTGCGGGCACAACAAGGAAAGAGCTGACTGTGCTGTCACCACTGTCCGCCCCTTCCCAACTCAGGTACACCACTTCTGGAGTTCAGGCTTATCGGCTCTCAACCCAATATATCTATTGCCTGCTGTCCGCTGAGCTCAGTTCTTCATTGGCGCGCTCTGCTACCTCCTGATTGGACCTCCACTGTTCTTTTATTTCTCAGTGCTCTGGCGCTTTGTTTAACTACAGCCTGCTCCTTGCTTTAGTGCTAGTTTTTTCAGAACTGTTGTTTTACCTGTTACTGCACTGTTTTTGCCAACTGTTTTCTCTATTTGCTGCTTACATAGTTTAATATTTGCTGCTTATATAGAGTGATTAATTAAGCAATAATGCCTGACAGGGTGTGTGTCATTCTGGGATAACGTCCGCCTCCGGTGGTTGAGCGCACAAGGCCGCAGCCAGTGCATCCAATAACTGAGGCATGCGACATTATCCTCAAACGACGACACCCGGAGGGCATTATTGCTATTATGTAATGGCTTGTTGTTATACAGAAGAAAAATCATTTTAAAGATATTTTTGTGTGTAAAAATATTTTTGTTTTTAAGAGACAATGGAAACAATCAAGCAAAAGCAAAAATCAACTAGAGGTTCACAGTGAGGCTGAGACTAGACCGTGATCTTGTACTGAGATAACAGCACGGGTCCAGCCCAAGACTGACCAATCAGAGTCCAGGACTTTTTCTTGCCATTCTATAATTTAAGTTAGCACTGTTCCATTTGTTGATTTTAGAGTGCTGAGGGCTTCCCTCTCTAATCTCCTGCTTCTCTTATCCTTCTTTCTGCCCGCCCACTCTTGGCTCTGCCTACAGCCCGTGTCTGAGGGTGAGGTGGCTTTCTTTATTTCTTTCATTTTCCCTCTGTGAACTTTAATCTTTCCCACTCCTATCCCTTCTTTCTGCTCCACTGCCTCATGGCTCTGTCTACAGGCCATGTACAGGTATGCAGTGGCTTTTTTTATTTTTATTTCCTCCTCTGTGAACTTTATTCTTTCCCACACTACCCTCCTAACCCACTCTCCTCATGCTGGCAGGATACTTCTACCCCACGTCTTAATACACCATTTTGTAAAACTTCAGTAGCTCTCCTCTACTTCTCCCCATCCCCCACCACCTAGCCAGTAATTACCTCGGTTCTTTTATTCAACCATTTAAGTTTGATGCCATAGACCGTGGTGCCCCAACTGAATTCTCTCCTTCTCTTTCCTTCCTCTCCCAACCCTTTTCTTACTCACTCCTTCTCCTTTTGTCTCCTCCTAGGACCACCCCGACTTTGTTTGGGCTTCCACTAACTAATTCCCTCTCTCTCTCTCTCTCTCTCTCTCTCTCTCTCTCTCTCTCTCCCTTTCAGGTCATCGCCCTTCACCAGGTGCACTGTGGCTTGTGGCACCAGCCAAGGAAAGAGTCAGCCACTCTCACCACTGCCATCCCTTCCTGACTCAGATCGCCGCTTGGAGCCCCAGGCTTATCAGCTCTCAAGCCACTACATCTGACTGGCTGCTCTCCACTGAGCTCAATTCTTCATTGGCAGGCTGTGCTACATCCTGATTGGACCGCCACTGTTCTCCTACTTCTTAGTGCTCTGGCACCCAGTTTAACTACATCCTGCTCCTTGCTTTGGTGCTAGTTTTCTGCTACATCCTGATTGGACTCCACTGTTCTCCTACTTCTCAGCGCTCTAGCGCTCAGTTTTTACCAGCCTGCTCCTTGCTTTAGTGCTAGTTTTTTGTTCCACTAGCCCTCCTGGCCCCAACCTCTATTAACTCATTAACTCCGGGTGGCCATTTTGTGTCAGGTAAACAATGGATAGTTCGGACTTCATATGGAGTTATTGAGGTAATGAGTTAAATATCCCCTCCCCACAAGGTACCATCTTCAAGCTCCTCTCTACTTCTGTACATAAAATCTACCACTCCAAAGTAATATATCTTTTGGTTATTTCACCATACCTTTGTTTGCCTGCTCCTCTTCCTACCCATACTCTCACTGCTTTACCAGTTAACCTATTCTGATTACTCTCCACCTCACTACATACTTCCTACTCTACCCTCCCTGAACTGGCCTGTTCCTGCTTCTACCCTTATACAACACTTGCCTGCTGTATAACTGCCACTCTCCTCTCAACACTTTTCCATCTTCTGTGTAATTGATACCTACCTTCCTCTCTTGGTACCCTGTCAACTGTCTTATATCCTGATCTGTAGATACCTGCTTTCCTCCCCTCTCCCCTTTCGACATTACACCATGTCTTACTTTCCTATTACCCCGTCCCTACTCTTACTCCTTCTTCTTCTGCTCAGCTATATCAGCACCACTCCAACATTGCGGTGCAGGCACTTTACCTGCATGAGGCGTGCCCTGCAGTAGTTACCACTGCTAACACTTACTCTGCCTGGCTTGTCACCATTACCTCCCCTGTATCCTGGCAGAAAACCTTAACGTCCTCCCAAGTACTACTATCTTTTATTGCTACTCTCCCAACTAGCAACACCTAATTATAGACCTCCCAGATGCAGACAGCGTAAGAGTCAAAACTCCTTGCTTGTTATCTGTTAAGGATTATATTACTTCTCCTACTTATTTCTGGTAATATTCACCCGAACTCTGGCCCCCCATAACTAGGGCCCTCACGTTAGCTTCCATCATATTCTACCCAAACTTGGTGACCTCAAAGTTTGGGTGTCTAGCATAAACCTGATATTTTAGCCATCAATGAAACCTGTCTCTCCCCTAAGGTTCCTGACAATGCTATCTGAATCCCTGGCTATGACATCTTTAGACTTGACCGTGCTGGCAACATGGAGGTGGCTGTGCCATTTCCTTGAAGGATACCCTTAAGGGCCAGGTCCTTCCTCAAATGCCTCCTGCCAATAACTCCCAAATGCTGGCAATCAAAATAATCCTCAGTCAGCTAGGAAAATCCTGAGCTGGCCCAGTGGCTCTGAGGGTTGAGGTGCCAGACGCCACACCTTGCACCACACTGGCGACGGGGTTCGGGAACAAGCCTGGGCTTCCAGGGGTTGGCAGGGAGGAAGAAATCAAGTGTCCGGAGGACTGCTGTCTCTTCCTGGGGTGGGTTTGGGGAACGTTCGTTCATGCAGCGACCTCTGGTGGTAGCTGGGGACCTCTACGATGACAGCATATGCTTGGGGCAGAGCTGCATCCTGGCGTTGCCTAGCTAGACCACGATCTGCAGGGAAGGTTGGGAAAACTCAGGACTTACGAGAAAATCCTCTGGCCACCCATTGAGATGACAGAGGCCCCAGTGGGTGCTCACATCCCAATGCCGTCCCCGCCGATGAGGTAGGTCCTTCACACATAGGTACAAAGAGCCACTGAGGGAGGGGACCCAGTCCCGGAAGTAATCCAGGGGTTGGACATGCCGATTCATTTGGGGAGAGCTCTGTATGTGGCGTGTTCAGGCAGGGAGTGAGAGGCACATCCATGTGGGCTCTCCTGAAGGATGCCTGGGGTCAGTGTATAAAGAAAGTAAAAATAAAAACTAGCAAAATCCCTCACCATAATAACCATTTACATCCCCCTCATGACCAGGCCTCCAGTTTCAGATGTTAACTTCAAGGTACCTCGACAGGTCCCGCTGCTCAGAGACAGTGGTTATGGGGACTTTAATGAAAACTGGCTTGCCCCTAATGTCAACCGTATAAATATGTTCTTGCATCTATTGACATCACTCAGATGATATCCGTGCCTACCGCATCAACTACAGAACAGGTTCTAGCTCCCTACTGGACTGGATTCTCACAATCACCTGAGTAGAATGTCTAACATCAGGGTCCTACCAGACTCTTTAAGTGATCATTCGCCACTTATCTCCCAGTGGTCTAATAAATCACCCAAATCGAAATCCAAATTTACCTTCAGACGTTTTCTAAAGAAAGATAAGCTCCTGCAATTTCTGGCCACACTTTCACTGATTAACTGGTCCCCAATTAACTATATGAGCTGCATTGATCTGAGCTCTTAACTTCTTCATAAAGCGATTTAATGAAGTACATGACCAGTTTGCCCCCACAAGAAAATAAAACTGAGGGAATCTCAAACCCTTGATCACTCCCACCCTATTAAACATGATGAATCATAGGGACTGTCTCTGGCACCAAGCACTAGACACTGGTCATCATAGAGACCTGCAAAGGTACAAAACTACCAGAAACCAGTGTACCCAGGTGGTATGGCGAGCCAAACAAGACTACTATAAGCGAGCTCACTAACAACTGGGGCAATAGCAAACAATTTTGGGATAATGTAAAAGCCTTACCAGGAAACCCAATAAATCCCCCAACTATGGTCAAAGTAAATGGCACTCTCATTCTGGACCACAGATTAATTGCTGACACCTTCAATGTCACTTTTATGGATCTTAGCGGTACTCCCACCTGACTTCTTCAATGACTGCACATTGCCTGGCAACAGTGTTACATCTGCCTCTCCTCAACTACTCCTCCTTGTATTTCAGGAAGATATCCCTTCCCGAAGCTAGAAAATACCTACTAAAGGTGCTAGGAAAATCCAGATTTAGCAGTGACACCCTGGATCTAAAACTTTTCCCTCGCACTCAAGACCGTCCTACTCCCCTCATCAATCTCTTGAATCTCTTGCTCCCCTCAGACAGTTCCCCAGCTTTGGAAATCTGCAACCATAACACCTGTGCACAAAAGTGGCGACAGGTCTCATACACACCAGTTACCGCCCTATCTCAATCCTCCCTGCTTTCTAAAACCCTGGAGCGCATAATTGCCAACCAACTGTCAGAATACCTTGGCAATATACAGCAACATGGCTTTAAAAACACATAGTATGACCACTGCCCTACTTGAATTTACTAACTACATTCATAAGGCCTTGGACACTGGGCACTTACTTGGTGCGGTATATAGATCTAACCAAGGCGTTTGATACCATCGATAATCAGCTCCTTCTGAACTCCCTCCCTGCCCTTGGCCTATCTTGCGAGGTTACCAACTGGTTTGAAAGTTACCTGCTGGGAGACACCAACATGTTAAGATTGGTGATTCTCTCTCCGATTGCCTCTCTGTGCTCTCTGGTACCCCAAGGGGTCTGTCTTTGGACTGCTACTCTTTAGCCTCTCTGTCAACAATCTCCCTGCAGTCTGTAACAACAACATTATCCTTTATGCAGATGATGCTGTCCTCTTTTCCACTCACAATATCCTGCTCTCCTATCCACTGATCTGAGTACAACTTTTAACCTTGTTGAAATGTGATTTGTTCAGCATAAACTGCTAATGAACTACAAAAAACAAGGCCATGCTGTTTGCCACTGCCCATAGCAAACACAAAACAGCTAGCATAACTATCCTCAATAAGCAACACCATCCACTTGCACAAGTCCATGAGTTCAGATATCTTGGGGTTACACTGCACAGCTCACTCTCCTATGATGCTCATGTTAGACTCATCTCCAGAGCTATAAACTCTAGGATAGGTACCTCTACCACCATGGCCACTACCTAACCACTGAGGTAATGGATAGCTGTCACCTGCTCAATCCTTTCGATTATCGATTATGGGCTAACCTTTATGGATCTGCCACTGACACCACCTAAAAAGAGTCAAGACTGTGTTGAATAAGTGCTGTCATCTTGTGACAGGGCTGGTAACTGGTAAAAGAACGCACACTTACAAACTCTGTAAACATCTTCATGGCTCCACCTGCAAGGCTCGCTAGCTCACCAGGCCTGCCTCCTTGCTAAGAAAATCTGCCTCGGCCTTACCCTCCAGCAACATAGTGGCCTTATGTCTCCCACCCTCTCACGTGTTGCACTTGCAGTGCTAATAAACCACTGTTTGATTCCTTTCTCCCTTTCTCTCCGCTCAGTGCTCCTCCTTTTTTTAGGGCCCCATCCCTAGTTGATGGGCTACCTTCTGTTGTCACTGCTCAGAACGAATCTCCCATTCAAATGCAAACTGCACCGCACCTCTCTAATCAGTGCAATTGTGACCGTGCCACCTAGGCTTCCTCTGCTCTTCTTTCCTTCTATGCCCCCTTTCTCATCTCTACCTTTTTCCTCTATTCCCACCTTTCTCTCCTCCCACTCTTTTACCCACACATTCCTGTTTACCTCCTTCCCTTCTATGCCCTCTTTCTCATCTCCTACCCTTTTCCCTCTATTCCCATCTTCTCTTCTCTTCTCCTTTCTTTCAACCCCACCTTCCTGGTTCATCTCCTTCCCTCCCTTTTTTTGTATCTTCTTTTTCTAGCCTCAACGTGGGCATTTTCCACCATCTGAAACCTCCCACTTGGCCTGATGGGGTATTTTGAGACACCCCACCTCCTTCCCCAGAACCTGGCCGGCCCCCGATCTAAGACCCTCAGGGCGGGACCACCTGACTCTTACCTGGGTGATCTTTCTGACATCTAAGCAGCCGGGTCCAGAGGAGAGCAAGCACTCAGGATGATGGAAGAGAATTCCAGTGTTGGACATGAGTGCTGCAGTTCCTGGAGGCCTCATCCACCTCCCAGGTGCAGGGATTTTTCTTGTTGGTTCCCTCCCTTGGCTCGGACATGCAATGCATTCAGTGCAGGGGCACACACTACCCTACGCGCTCCTACAGGATTGCTGCCACAGCCAATCTCCATGGTTGGATCGCGAGCTTGCCGTGTCCCCAGCCACCTCCAGGAGCCACCAGAGCCCAGGATCAATATCCCCTTCCTCCCAGGACAGGAAAGCAGTCCTCTGGATGCTCAATCCTGTTCTCCCCTGTCAACCCCTGGCGACCCGGGCTGGCTCCCAGACCTGGTCACCGGCGTGCGCAGGTGCGGTGTCCAGTGCCTCAACCATCAGCGCCACCGGGCGGCCATGCCTCCTCTTATACCTGCCCACCAGTCTCAATGCCTAACCTTCCTTTTCTGTACACCCTCCCTTCCTCTGCATTTAATTCCCCTCCACGCACCCCCTCATCCCAATACTCCCCTCCACCCCTATGGTTCCCATTCACCCCCTTCTGTCCTGCCTTTTTCCTCCCCTCCCTCACATACTCCATACACTACACCATCCTCGCTCTTTTCCTTTCCACGCCCCGATTCCTATCCTTTCTCCCACATCCTCTCTTCCTTCTCCCATCCCCCTTCCATGTATACTGTTTCCTCTAGCACTTCTTGCAGCAACTGCACGTAACGACAAAGTATTTTTCTTGACTGCCTCTTACTTCTGTACCTCTCCCTTGCCCCTGATGTAATACTCTAATATATACATATTTTAATTGTCTTTGACTGTTCTTATTCTAATATGTAACCAGCATTCATTTGTTTTTTCTTTCTCATTGTATTGTTACATGTTCAATTTCCTTTGTATTGTTAAATTTTCTGTATCTGACATGGAGCGTTTGTAAAAGAACCACTGGTTCAAAGGTATTTGTAATCCTAGATAAGAAGAGAAAGAAAGAAAGAAAGAAAGAAAGAAAGAAAGAAAGACAGACAGACCAAGAAGGGCTGCTCAGCAAGTCGGCTGACATTGCAGCAGCCAGGAACTGAAGGAGAGCAGAAAGTTCATGTTTCTTCAGTTAAATGTGCTGAGGCCTGCTGCATGGAAAGAGACAGTAAACCAGGGACTCCTGCTTGCTGAAGGGGAGCCAGCCTTGTGCAGCCACCAATTTGTCTACCAGCTAGAGGTTTCACCAGCAAACAAACTGACCATTCAGAGACATTTTCCTGCCTTTGGGCCCATGCCCATCTCAGTCCATACTGCTTGTTCCTTTACCAGCTACAGCTTTTTTCGAAGAGAGACAAGATTCAGGTGTTCAGCCCCTGTGCAGCAAACCATCACAGTTTGTGGCCACCCTGTGAGAAAGGCTGTAGAGGAGGTGAATTGTGTCATCCCAGGTCCCCATAAGCAGCAACTACAAGCAAAGGTCAGTGGCTTAGTAGGTAGCACACTCGCCTCTGAGGCAGGGAGATCAGAGGGCTCTGAGTTCAGTTCCACATCTGGCACTTGAGTTAATATCCCAGTATTGACACTGTAGTGCAGCATGAGAGGGTGCTGCACTTGAGGTGCCGCTTTTTGATGAGACGTTAAACCGAGGTCCCATCTGCCTGGATTGGTGGTAGTTCAGGTGGATGTTAAAGATCCCATGGCACTTATCGAAAGAGTATGGGGAATTTTTATTGCAGAAAATAACATCATAGGAAATC
Source organism: Neoceratodus forsteri (assembly GCA_016271365.2). Lineage (NCBI taxonomy): Eukaryota > Metazoa > Chordata > Ceratodontiformes > Ceratodontidae > Neoceratodus > Neoceratodus forsteri. Next base: position 1,385,488,058 of record CM057459.1, read on the forward strand.
ACAGAAAATACATAAAGAAAGAAAATCAGCAACATAAATAAGAGGAGAAATAGATATCCAATACCAATCAAGAAATGAGAAACAATAATCAAAATAAATGATCCACATTTTTCCAAAATATAGCAAATGCTCACCTATCCATCTTTAAGAAAATCAGAAGTTCTAACTTTTGTATTGCTTTTCAATTTTGAAATGATAACAGAATTCAATAAAACAGCATGCTGCAAATAATAATGACACTGAGCTTGCCAAGATGATATTTTATGCAGGCAAAGATTACATTCAGCGTACTAGAGTGATATCTCTTTAAAAACCCTGTAATCCTTAAAATTAAGGATTGAATTAATAGGCCCCACTTCCATTTACTCTGTAAATCAAGCCAAAAAGTACCATATATGAACAATTTATATAAAAATGTTCTAGGGTTTCTACAACCCAGCACACCCTGGTCTTAAACACTCCCTTTCCTCCACTGCCTTATGTTTCCAATTACCACGGACCCCTAATCTCCATAACAACAAAGCCAAGAAACATCCCACATATGCATAGGAACTCTAGAGTCTCTTAAAGTTTCAAAGCAAACAGCAGTCTAAATGGACAACATTTTGGAAAATCTACCTGAACCAAAAATTCATTTCCATAATCTACGATAAATCTGTTTTCTATTCAGTAAAAAGGCCTCTGCCTTTTGCAATTGCTCATCTTTTACTTTTGAAACCAGGGACTACAAAATCGGCAAGATTCAAACCTTTGACCTTCTTAATTCCTTGATCTCCCTAATATTGAAAAAGAGCTAAACAGCTCATCTGTCCATTCCATCCATAAATCCTCAGTAGTGTTCAAATCATTATGTAAGACAGAACTAAAAAGAAAGAATAGAAAAAAACACGGATTTATCATGCCAAGCCCCCAGCCTGAATAGGCAGATAAGTAAAATCTCTTTTGGTGAGATTTAACCTGTTACCCATAACATTTGAAAAACAACTTAATAATCGAGTCTCAAATGTTAAAGGTAAGGGAAAACATAACTAATATAGAAAAAATGGGAAGAACAAATGTTTTAATAATAGAAACTCATTTTAATTTTGAGAGAGTCCAAGATTTCCACATCTGTACCTTTCATTCCCCAACACTAATTTATCTTCCCAATTCAAAGAAGCCACATCACAAGATCCAAAATAACCCCTAACATTTTTAAATAAGAATGTACTATATTCACAGAACCAATCCTTTGTATCACATCCCTAAACCTAATTGCAAACCAAAACATTTATCATAATTTAAATACACTCCCGAAAATCAGAAAAAACTCAAACTGTTGTAATGCCCTAATTCCTGAATCTAAATCTTGTACTATAAGACAAATATCATCTGCATAAGCAGAGATTTTTGAGGAAACATCCATGCTTGGGAAACACCCATAATCAAATCATTACTTATTATCCCTCTGATCAAAGGATCTAATATAAAAGTGAAAAGTAAGGGCTCAGTGGGCATCCCTGAAGAACCCCTCATTTTAAATCAATACTTGTCCCCACTAACACATTAACTATGGGAAAAGGAAGCACCCTTATACAAGGATGCAATCCATGCCAACATTGGATCAGGTATTCCATAATATTTCAAAACAGTAAACAGAAAACATGAGAAACAGTATCAAAAGCCTTCTTCTGATCCAGGGCCAAAAGAAACCCAGATAATCTATTTTGTTTACCAAATTCTGTTAACGCCTTAATAATAGTAAATTTTGTTAATGTTCCTCCCAGGAGAGCAAGTTTGTGCAGGATGTATCAGCATGGATGCCACCTTTTGTAATCTACTGCAGAGAACAGAAGAACATATTTTATAGTCTGTAGTAAGAAGACTGATAGGCCTCCAATTACGCAAATCACATCTGTCACCAGATTTAAAAATAAAACTACCAATGCTGAGGCAAAAACGCACAAATCTATCTTCTGTTTCAACCAAAGAATGGAATACATGTGGTAATATAACACTTAGTTCATCTATATATTGTTTATAGAACTCATGCGATAAACCATCTATCCCAGGAGAACCCTTGGTTTTAATCTGTAATTGCCTCCCTAACCTCTTGGGCAGAAATAGGCATTTCTAGTGCAGTAATTAGAACAGAATCTAGCTGAGAATAGAATAAATAACATCCTGCCACCAAATACGTGAAGAAACTGGTTCTATACCCAAAAATTGAAATAATTTAAATAAATGAGAATGTACAACTTCAACATTTCTACATCTGAAGTTTTCAAACAGCCATTATTATATATAGACCCGTCATTACTTTATGTAGCACAGTATCCTTACAGGCGCATATGGATCAGAAAAAGGTTATGTGGTTGTACTATATCTAAATTCTGCATTCTGAACAGTTGCTTTAGCAGCATGATAAGAAAACATTTGTTTTTAATCTCATCCAATTGAGTTTTAATTCTATAGTCTGATGTATTAGGTAAGGACATTAGTTTATAAAACTGATCCCTAAAGTGCAAATATAGTAAATAATCTTTATTACCAGTAAATTTACCAAAATCAATAAACAATTTTTGAAATCCTCCTTTGTATCCAACCACCAATGCAGCCAATCCTTGTAAAATTCTCCCACGGATTTCTATAAAAATAGATTTGCCAATTTTGATCTCATCTCTGAGTGTTGTAAAAGACAAACATTCAGCTTCCATCTCCGAGCAATTGCAGGGAATTTAGCAGGAATATTTCTAAAGATATATCACATAATAACAAAACATGATCAGTAAATTCAGAAAAGGAAAGTTGAATTTTTAGGATATAAAATTGAGATACAAAAAGAAATCTATACGTGTGGACAATGCACTTCTAAAATATGTAGCTCCTGTATCCTGGTGCAGAAATCTATAAGCATCTTTGAGGCCTGTAAGCAATAAAGTATCTCTAAGAGCATGAGAGTCACAATAAACCTTCTTTTGAATGTTATCTTTATGTCGTAAATCTAACCCACAGTTCATATCCTCCCCAGAGCACATGCCGCTCAGTAAAAGAAAAAGGCTTAATAGTATTAAATAAATCCACTCTAGCTGCTTTACTTTGTGGTGCATAAGTGTTAATCAGGCATATAGAAAACCCATACCAATGGCAATCGACCAGAAGAACCCATCCAGGGACAATATCTAGAAGTTGTTGAATTTTAACATGAGATGTATAGAACAAAATCCTAAGCCATCCGCAGCATCCCCCAAAAGTCCAGAAGGAAATCCCCAGGGCCACAGTCTCTTAGTGGAAGAAATATCATGCAGGGACTGAAACCTAGTTTCTTGTAAAAAAGGATATCAGTGTTTAAATCCTTACAGAAGGATAAAATGGCAGCTCTTTTTTTAATGTTCTGTATACTCGAACACTAAGAGAGGCTATACATAAGGAGGTTATAGAAAAAGAAAATTAATCCTATCTCTTTCTTCCTTTTTTCCTAATTTCCTTTAACTCCCTACCAGACAAAACAGTGTCATCATCATACCCATCTCTGAGACTACCTCAGACCTGGAAGAAACATCAGACTCAAAACCAATATCTCCTTCTTGAAGTACCTGATAGGTATTCTGAAGTGGAATCTGTACAGGTTGGGCTTTACTTTTACTAACAGATCTAGTCACCCTTTAGGAGTGAGAGAAGGAAGCACCAGTATCTTGGAAAGGGTATTGTGCATGAGTAGGGCTAGAGGGAGGAACATCGTTTTGGCTAGTTGGTCTAGCTTGGGGTTCTCCTTCAGTGGAAGGATACGGCCTTTGCAGCCTACATCTGTCTTGGGTCTGACTGACAAGGGAGTCCCTATCTGGGCCTCCAGGTCTATTCTGACCTGCCCAGGGACATTGATGGTATGCATAACCCTGTTCTTCACATAAATTACAGCGAAGACATTTATACAAACAGCACTATCATTGTCATAGTCACCACACAGAGCACAATGTACCCGATCAGAAATACTGCTAAGGTGCCTACCACTACCACACTTATAACAAGCTGGGTTGACCAGGGTAGAAACAGACGCCTTATCTTTACCCAAAAAAAAGCTGTTAGGTATATGGCTAACCTCATTTTCTACCATTTGTAATTTAACTTTAAATCTCCAGTTCCCCATCCAAATTCCTCCGAATCCTTGATGGCCTCTGAGGCTCCAACACATTACATTCTTTTTCCAACCAAAAAGAATATCCCCACATTAACACCTCATTCCTGAACATGACATTAACAGTTTTAAAGAGGGTTTCATTAATGGTATTGCCCAAAAGGTGTCCATAATGCAGTCATTTTAAGGAGTCACATTTCTCCAAAAAGCATCTAACCCCATAAAATTTTTAAAGCTGACATCAAAATAATCTTCCCTCTAATATTAATTAGGCAACTATGTCTTCAGCACGAAAATGCATAGAATTAAGTAATAAAGTCCTGGCAACATAAATCCTATCCAGATGCTCTTGTAAACCACCTCTATACCTGAGCGGACAGCATTACGGCAAGGAGCTTGCTCAACTTTGTTATTTTTGAAAAGGTCCGAAAAAAAGGCCCACGCTGTCTTCTATCTTCATTTGGGGAGGGGAGAAATCCTAGGTGAAATGGTCTCAGAACCCAGGCCAGAAGGTCCCAGCACCTTCATTAATAGTTCTGCATCTGTAAACAACCCCTTCCCCCGATGCTACAGCAGTAGAAGATGATGCAGGAACACTAACAGAAACTGCCTCCAAGAGGAGAATCACTCACAGAAGTACCTGAAAAGTTTCCCAAGTTGTATCCGGGAACCATCGGCCGTCTGCTCCTTGAATCCATCCTGCTTTTTGCAAAGCTGACTTTTCATCCAGTCTTCACCCGTAAAGGGCACATCTTTTCCAAAGGAGAAATCCTGTACTGTGTCTGACACTGACGACTATCCTCATTTCTGTCAGCCGCTCACTGACTCACCAAAAGCCCATCGCTACTGCCAGGTCAACAGGCAAGCCTGTCAAGCAGGGACCATCTCCAGGCGTGATTGCATCAGAAAACATGGTGAAATCCTTGGACTGTAGCGCTGAAGAAATGGCCGATTCTGCCACTGCAGATTCACAAGGTGCTTCAAACTGGATAACAGAAATCTCAGTTGCAACATCCAAAGATATCTCAGAATCCCCATGCAAAGCTACAGCCGGGTCGGGATAAAACCACCAGCTGCTCCAAATCCACAACCTCCTCCTCAGCCACCCTAAGGCAGACTGCCATCCTTTCCTAGAACAGCATCTCCCCTACAGCAGAGTAGGAATTTCCCCGGTGTCCTGAATAAATTTCCCTCATTCACTAAAAATACCACTAACAGCTTAATCTGATTCAAGGTCAGTTGGCATTCATCTGTATCCCCCTCCCCAGGGTCGTGCCTGAAAATAGGCAGAATTTGTCTAGTGCACTTACCGGTCAACAAAAACTAAATAAAAAATAAATTTTGCCAGTGTTGCCATCTATCATGTAGGTACAGTGAGTAAAACCAGGGTAGCTCCTCGCAACAAAAGTGTTTAATTCTCCATGGTACCATCTGATTGTGTTTTGCTAGTGTTTAAGGGTTTCAACAGACTAGGCCAACCGGCTGTGGATACAAATAACCTAATCTGCTCTGCATCACCAGTGTTTATGTTTTTCCATCAAGAGGCCCTGACAACACTTTCATAATGTTAGCCAACTCACGGCACCCCTTAGGCATGCCATTTAGTCACTCTGGATTCCCAGTAGTTGTTAGACTGTTGAATACAGTTACTTAATTGTTTGCATGTAAGGTAGCCTCTGAAAATACAGTAAAGTAATCATTATTGTAAATTCTCGCCCTCCTTGTTCATGTCCCTTGATGAATATGATTTACTGTTTCAAGTTTAACTCTGGCCCATGAGCATATTATTACTTGATGTACAGTGATAAGATATATGCTAAGTGCTCTTACAGTGTATGCTGGTATTGAAACTGTCTTTTGGGAAAACATAGGGTGCAAGCCAGGATCCAGACCCAGTTGGTAAGTGGTTTAAGCATGAGCATATCATTAATATGGAAATTGCTGTGTAAACGGATTGCTGGGCACTGTAACTGTGCAGGTACTTGTGACAGGTCACCAGGCAAGATTGTGGGTGGTATTAGCTACAGAGGGCTGTACCTACTGTGATAGTTACCCACATGAGAACTACTCTGGGTGGATGCACCATAATCTTAGTATTACTACTGGTAGTGGCTCACCCTACTAGGTAGTCACAAACCCAGGCTCCTCAACCTGTTGTTAGGAAGGCAGGCAGGGTAGTAGCCTTGGAATAGCCCCATCTATGGATTACATGACTTCTTTAGTTCCACAGTATGGAAGAGGAAGTCAGGGGTGCAGCCAGAGCGACAAACATGATCAAGGGGCTGGGGACTTATCATACGAGAGGAGGTTGAAGGAGTTGAACATGTACTCACTGGAGGAGAGCAGAGATGGGGTGACATGATTGAAACCTTTAATACATGAAAGGAATAAACAAGACAGGTACAGAGGGGCTGTTCAAGGGAGGGAGGACACCAGGGCCATGATATGAGACTGGAGCGAGGAAGGTTCAGGAGGGAGATGAGGAGACACTTTTTACAGAGAGAGGGTGGCTGAGTGGAATGGTTACCTGCTGAAGTGGTATGCAGTAGAACAGTGGACTGCTTCAAATGAGGATGGGACAGGACAAGGGGAGGGTTAATGAAGGGGAAGGGTGGAAGGGCGGGCAGCTGCAGAATAGCGGATGCTAGCTGCACATTCGAGCAGACTTGATAGACCTCTAGGCCTTTATCTGCTGGCAAATGTCAGTATGTTAAGTAAGTTGTGGGATCAAGCCCACATCTTCTGATTCACAGTTCATTACTTTAAACATTAGGTTTTATTACCAGCCCTAAGATCCTTAACATGATCTCCATGTAATGGGCCTGAAGGGAGTACAAGGGTGGGAACGACACAGGATTAGACACAATCCCTTTACACAGGAAAGGGTCCTAAAGAAATTGGAAGGAATACTGTAAATGTCGATAAAGCACTGGGGCCAGATGGGGTGCACCTCAGGGTCCTAAAGGAACTAAGAGAGGTGGTGGCTGAACCTCTGGCAATCTTGTTTAGCTGATCACTGGAAATAGGGGAGGTACCCAAAGACTGGAGAACAGCAGATGTAGTCCCTTATACAAAAGCGGGAACAAAGAGGAAGGGAACTACAGTCCAGTCATCCTGACCTCAGTAGTGGGAAGATCATGGAAGCACTACTGAAGGAGAGCTTGTGGAACATCTGGTTGCCAATGGACTACAAGATCCAAGGCATGGTTTCACGGGGAGGTTACCACAGGGATCAGTGCTGGGACTGGTCCTATTCAACGTCTTCATCAGTGACATTACGAAGATCTAAAAAGCAGAATTTCCCATTTGCTGATGACACAAAGGTCTGTAAAAGAGTAGACACACCAGAGGGTATAGACAGAATGAGGAAGGACCTGCAGAAGCTTGAAGAATGGTTGAGGTTTGGCAGTTGAAATTCAATGCAAAGAAGTGCAAGATAATACATATGGGGCACGAAAACCATGGAACAACATATCAGCTGGGGGTGAGGATATAGCATGCACCAAGCAGAAAAGGGACCTTGGGGTTATTATCTCTGATGGCCTCAAGGTAGGAAACAGTGTGACAAGGCAGCAGGTAAAGCAAATAGGATGCTGGGAAGCATAGGCAGGGCATCACCAGCAGGAAAAGGGAGGTCATAATTCCACTATACAAGACACTATTGAGGCCCCACCTGGAGTACAGTGTAAGTTCTGGAGACCTTACCTACGTTAAGGACATAGGGTACAGAAGGTTCAGAGGAGGACAACAAAGATGGTACAGGGACTGCATCACAAGTCCTATGAGGACAGGCCTAAAGACTTGAATATGTACTCCTGGAGGAGGGGGGAGAGAGAGGGGATATAATAGAGACATACAAGTACCTTACAGGGATGAACAGGGTGCAGGAATACATTATTTTCCAGCGAAAAGATATTCTAGGATTAGAGGGCATGGGTTGAAGTTGGAGGAGGGTGATTCAGAGAAAATGTGAGGAAGAATATCTTCACAGAAAGGGTGGGTACAAGTGGAACACCTTGCCAGAGGAAGTGGTGGGGTTGAAACAATCACAGGATTTAAGAATGCATAGGATAGACATAAGGAATCCTGTAGGTCAGGGGTAAGGGGCAACAGACTTCTAGAAAAAGCGTAAGGAACTTACAAGCTCAAATGGGCAGACTGGGTGAGCCATAGGCCCTTATCTGCCAATAGTATCTATGTATTTATGTATGTTTGTATCCATGAGGAAAAGAAGGAAGAGATGAATTGCTACCCTTGAGTATCTGGAAGACTGAGATGGTGTTCCTCTCTTCCTAACACAATCTCAGTCTTCCGTGATACTCAAAGGCAGAATAAGCTCAAACATACGGAGATGTTTGATCTAGTGTCCTCCTGTAGTGGAACATGTCCTAAAGACCAACGATAGTAAACTGAGGGGTACTGGTAGGAGGATTTTCTTCTCCTTGTGGATGGTTAACCCATGGAACAGTCTACACTATTAACAGAGACAGTGAATATGAAGATAGTATCGCCCTCAAGGTAATCTTGGACAAATTTCAGCTTACCAGTAGAATCACTGAATACCCTGAGTAAGACAGAGTGGCCCAGATATTCAAAATGCGCCAGGCTGTGGCACAAGCTTGGGTGCAGCTCAGCTTGGCTGCGAGGTGTGGGCTGATGATTCAACAGAGCTGTGCCATGGCTCAGCAGCTTAGAATATCGCACCCTGGCCACCCCAGTGTGCATGGCGCTGTGGCACTGTGCCAGCCAGTGGCCAGAGTAAAGCATGGAGATGCGCTAGCGCAAGTTCCATTGCATCATGCACAGACAACCATGATATTCAAAACTTGACATGCAAATGAGGCCATAATGTATAAAGGCGCACATGGGGCCATTTGCATGTCATTACTCTTGTTGCATGCAGATGCACGGTCCCCGCGAATTACACCTGGCGCCCTGCCAGGCCAGCAACCGTCGAGGACCGGCATACAGCCCGATCACGGGCATTTGTATAAAAAATAAATATTCCCAATATCCCTGGTGGTTCAGTGGACGGCTATCTGCACCTGATCGCGGGCATGTGTAAAAATAAGACTTCGTCCAATATCCCTCGTGGTCCAGTGGACGCTATCTGCTGATAAGCGGACATGTGTAAAAATAGACTTTGTCCAATACCCTGGTGGTCAGTGGACCGCTATCCTCGATCGCGGGCATGTGTAAAAATAAGACTTCGTCCAATATCCTGGTGGTCCAGTGGACCGCTATCTGCCTGATCGCGATATTTGTATGAAGAATTATTCCTATCTTCTGGTGGTCAGTGGACCGCTGACTGCTCGATCGCATGGGCATTTGTATTAAAGAATTATTCCCCATCTCCTGGTGGTCCAGTGATGCTGACCGCTCGATCGTCGGGCATTTGTTTAAGAAATATTCCTAGTCTCCTGGTGGTCAGTGACTGCTGATCGCCTGATCGCGGGCATTTGTATGAAACAGTGGTCCTGCCTCAGTGGTTCAGGCACTCACCTCCCATCCGCCCACTCGAGCCCCACTCGACCCGCCTCCCCTGGTCAGCCAGCGGGCTGGCAGCATCCCGCCCGCCTGCCGCCCCCACCGCCCGCCTCACTGACACTGCCGGCTGTACGCCATTGGTCCGCCAGCATGGCCAATGGGCAGTGCAGCCCGACAGGCCTGCACCATCCAGATATGTGAATGAACAGTTGTATTAGACATTCCAGATATGTGAATGAATCATTCATATCTGGAATGTGTAGGCGGTACGTGGGTTGCACGCCTGCTATCCACGCATGGACCAATGGGCATACAGCCCCATCGACAGTGTCAGTCGGCGGTGGCAGGGCAGTGCAGGTGGTGCTGCCACCCACCGCTGACCGGGGAGCGGGCGGTGGGGCCCAGTGGGCCTGTGGGGAGAGGGGTACCTAGACCACCAGGGAGATTGGGTATTACTTTGTTTCATACAAGTGCTCGCGATCAGGCAGTCAGCGGTTCACTGACCACCAGGGAGATTGGGAATAATTATTTTAATACAAATGCCCGCGATCGGAAGTCAGGTCCACCGACCACCAGGGAGATTGGGGAATGATTTTCTAATATAAATGCCCGCGACAGTAGTCAGCGTCCACTGGACCACCAAGGGATTGGACGTAAGTCTTATGTTTTACACATGCTCGCGCATCAGGCTGATAGCAGTCCACTAGACCACCAGGGATATAGGACATAGTTTTTACAAATGCCCGCGATCAAGCAGATAGCGTCCACTGACCACCAGGGATATAGGATAAAGTCTTATTGTTTTACAAATGCCCGCGATCGGCAGATAACGGTCCGCTGGACCACGAGGGATACTGACGAAGTCTTATTTTGTTACACATGCCCGCGATCGAGCAGACAGTGGTCCACTTGACCACCAGCGATATAGGACGAAGTCTTATTGTTTTACAAATGCCCGCGATCGGCAGATAGCAGTCCACTGGACCACCAGGGATATAGGATGATGTCTTATTTTTACACATGCCCACGATCGGGCAGATAGCGTCCACTGGACCACCAGGGATATAGGACATAGTTTTTTACAAATGCCCGCAATCGGGCATGGGGCGCCGCCAGGTGCAGCGGAACAGGTGGCCACCACAGGTGGCAGCTGCCGTGTTGCCCTGCACTCGCGGCAGCTCACCTGTTGGTGGAGATCAGTTGTTCCTTTTTTATTGGGTGTAACTTTGTGCTGGCACAGGTAGGCTTTGTGAATGCATGGCTCTGCACATCCTGGGCTGAATATCAGGCTGTGCAGAGTATGCATGGGCACGCCCCTACCTGTGCTCGCATACATACTGTAGTGCTCTGGCACATCGGGATGGTGCCATGCACTTTTCCCTTTGAATGTCGCGTCAGCAATATCAGTGGGTTGGCATGATGATGCAACAGTGTTGCGCCATGCACAACCCTTTGAATATCTGGGCCAGTGTGTAAAAATCCCTATAAAGTGGCACATATCTTAACAGAATATTTATTGATTCCTGCCTATGAGTGAGGGTCAGGAACCTGATGGATACAGAGTCACTTCTAACTGTAAATTACTGTGAAACTATGTTATACTAATCACCTGGGTTCTAGTCCCCAGCCTGGCTTGGTCACACATTTATATATTTATTTATTCGTTTAAAAACTGGTGACTAGGAAAGGTCCAATGAGCCAAGGCTCAGTTCCAGGTGTGCCCCAGGGAAGGGGAGGTACAGAGGCAGTGGTGTAAGTGGTGAAACAAAAGTACAGGAACTCAAACATCGGTACAAATGAAAAGCAGAATTATGATCCTCACTCTGAAGGATAACTCTTGGGACTTGAGGGCCATTGGACCTTTTTCTGCTGTTGACATCTATATTTTAATATTTCTTTCAGTTCAGAAAGATCTGTATAAATACTGATGCATCCAATCAGAGATGTCAAAGTATTTCTAATACAAATTAAATTGTTCTACAAGTGAAATTGTGTGATGGAATCCACAGATCTCATGCTATAGGCCAAGAAATTGTCCTTATGTTACTGTTGTAAGAATTTAATTTTACAGTAAATATCAGTAGGAAGAAGTACAGGAAATCTGTTCCTGCTGTAAAAAGGTACAGGAACTGAGTTCTGCACATTTCTGCTCACATGCATCACTGTCACAAGGGAGAAAAACATCACCAGTCTGTAAATACAGGGTACAGCAAAGACTCCGCAAAGACAGGATACCATAAAGGAAAAACAGATGAAGTAACCCAGCAAGGGACTGGTGTAACCCAAAGAGGGTGCTACAGGACAAGAGAGTGGCAATAGTGGTGGGAGCACCTTTTCAGGTTGCAAACACTATCAACACCAAGGAGGTGGTAGAAGTGAAGGAAGAGAATGAGCGACTACTTGGAATACTAGGGACAGGCACAAGAGTGGTAAAGTGAGCTAAGAGGAGTAGTCGGTGGGGGAGCAAATCAGGAAGGAAGGCAATGCCAGAGGGAGGGAGGGAGATGGACTGAAGAGGCAAACTGACCAGCTGAGGTTTTGCAGCGTGGGACAGAAAAGAGTCAGAACTTGTAATGGGCTAAGTCTTTATTAAACATGGTGTCGATATGGGTGGAAAAGCCTAGAAGAAGAAGAATTTGCATTTACAGTATATAGCACTTTTCATACTGTACACATTATATCCCAAACTACTTTACAAGCAATGAGAGACTAGTAGTGAAGTCCTCCTCTCTCCGTCCTCTTCCCCCTAGGTATCAGCTAAAGCTCCCTCCCCCACCTGCACTTGCCAGCCCTCCAGCTGACCCTCCCTGTGGAGCCCTTACCACTTCTGTTGATGGGCCCTTCTGGTTTTACCCCTGCCTGAATTTAGTCTCCTTCCCACAACTCCTGCACTGTCATTTTTATGTTTGCTTAAACATGCAGCACAAAGCAAACACCTTGTTATGATAAGGCCATTTCAGAGGCATGTCATTGTTTGGGTCCAATGCAGCTCAAGCTTCAATGGGCTCAGCAGTGACAAACCATTAATCAGCTGAGCTGATTGTGACAGTGTTCTCTGCTTGCTAGTAGCTGCTCTATTGTTGCCCAGCAAGCAGAGAACACCCTCACACACACACACACCGCAGCAAGCTCAGCTGCTCACCTACCCATTAGAGCTAGGATTGGATTGAATGCTTTCTATTTTAATATTTTTAGTAATTTATTATGGACTGTTGATTTTATCAAATCATCTGAGTGACATTTAAGTACAGTTCTGTTTCTGTGCAAGGATGTGCACCTGTTGTGCCACAAGCCATGTCACTCTGAGCCTGATGATACTGGCTATCGTCCGACAGTGGCTGTTGGCACAACCCTCCCTACCATTCTGGTAGAACCTGTAGTCTCCAGTGTTGAATCTCCAGTAGTCTCCCCTTGCTCTCGACACTGGGCTATTCCTCCTCAGTGTAGCTGTTAGTGATGGGACAGATATATACGAGGACTGACCCGCTTGCTCACCCCATCATCCTCTATAAAATAATCTGGCTGGGCGACCCAACAGTCAATGCACCTCGCACCTGGTGCTTTTCACATGATACAAGGAGTACAGTTTTTGGCTTTGGGTAGGAATTTGACCACTTTCTCCTGATCCCTGTCCTCCAGTGCCTTGCCTTCCAAGCAATTGCGATTCACTTCTGTGCCATCATTCCTTCCTCCTCCTCCTCCTCCAGTACAGACTTGAGAGGAGAAGTGATGCTGCCAAATGACACTGCCAGCCCTCTCACCCCTGGCTCAGCCCCACAGCAATGGCCGCTTTCTCTACAGCAAGCTGCCCCCTGCCTGCTGGCCACCCACTCCCAACAAGTAGCCCTGCTGAAACCACCACACTGGGGCTGCCCTCCGTCACATTATCAGCTTCTTCCAGTCTTCATTCACAAAAGCCATAGTACCAGATAAATCCAACTGGGGGTACCACTGAGAGACAACAAAGGAACAGGACAGGCCACATTCTAGAGTTGCTGATAACGGCAGTAAAAATAGTGCTGAGGCATGCAATATTCTCAAAGTGTTTATTACACAGAAAACAAGAAGTAGCACAATGCCAGCAATAAACAGAAACTGATGTGTGAAAGACTCAAAGCACACCATCAGGTGCCTTGGCAATTCACTTGCTAGAAGTTCATCATGGGCTCCCTTGATGAAGCTCTAGCAAGTGAATCGCCAGGGCATCTGTAGTGTCCTTTTTATTTAGTTATTTCAGATGCAGATTAGTACCTTTGAGCCAGAATGACTCTTCTACAGAGGTTCCATGTCAATAATCAAAACACAGACAGTACAGACATATAGCATGATATATATATATATATATATATATATATATATATATATATATATATATCCACACAGGATGGTGGATACATTGAACAGTGGTTTTGCATACCAGTTTCTGATAGGAGTTACATAGTTCTCAGCTACAAGACATTCTAATACATAGATCATTTAAAGAGCAGCTGACACCTAAAGAGGACTTTAACAAAACATAATATTTAGATAAAGTTCAGCTTGTATTTCACATTTTGGCTTTGACAGAGACCTGGCTAACTGATAGAGTAACTGATGATGAAGTTAGGATAGAGGGTACTCTATATAGAAAGGACAGAAAAGGGAAAAGGGGGTGGTTGTTTGTTTTATGTTAAGAATAATTTATTAGTTAATATGAATATTGTTGGTCAGGATAGCTGTTACTATGAGTCTTTGGTAATCGATTTAGTCTTAGGTGGAAATAAGGTGCTCCACTGTAATTGATGTGTATGTACCTCCTTGAATGTTAGTAAAGGAATTGAAGCTTTTTTCAAGATTTATCTTTCCTTCCTCTAGAGAATTAGTAATCTTAGGTGATTTTAATTTGGATTGGTCTTCAAATCAAGCAATTGATGTTAGAAATTTGGTTCTAGATTTAGGCATGTTTCAGTTGGTGACTGATTCCACTAGATATAATTATCGAACTGGGTATGAGTCACTAATTGATTGGATTATTACTAATTGTCTAGATCATGTAGTTAAGTCAGGAGTTTATTCAGATTGTCTTAGTGACCACTGTGCAATTTATTGTGAATGGTCTGTTAAACATTTTAAAGAACTGTATAGAACTTTGCAGTATAGGAAGGTTTCGGACCTTAATTTGCAGTCTTTTAGATGAAGTTCAGCTAATCGACTGGTCTTTTTAGATGTTATTGATGATATTGATGATGCTTTTTGTAGGTTTTGTAGTTATTTTGTTGGCATTTGTGATAAGTTGTTGCCGCTTAAGACTGTTAAATTGAAAGGAGGAGAAAATATGGTTCAATTGTGAACTAAGGAAAATTGTAAGGATAGAAATAAGGTTTGGAATAAGTTTAAGAAGTATAAGACAACTGGTATGCAACAGGAATATAAGAGATTACGAATTTATGTAAGGCAAAGGTTAGGAAAGCAAAAAGGACTACTTATTAAATAAATTGGGTAAGGGTCGATGATACTAAGGCTCTTTGGAAAGTTTTGAATGATTTAATGGGAAGAAGTAAGGTTTGGATAATATTCGTTGCAATTAGATGGACAATTGGTTAGTGATCCAATTAAAGTAGTAAATGGGTTTAATGCATATTTTACTGATTTGGAAAGGTTTAATATTCAAGGACGTGTTTCAAGTTTAGAATTAGAGGAGTTGTTTGAGGAAAATTATGTGGAGGTGCCTAATTCATTTTCGGAGCTTAATGATAATAAGGTTTTGATGTATATTTTGAAGACTGATCCTAGGCCATACTTAGGGTGGATGGAATAGATTACAGAATTTTGAAAAAGTTGGGTCAATGATTGTTCCTATGTTGACTAAAGTTTTAATTTTCCCTTGCTAATAAAATATATCCTTCAAAATGGAAGTGTGGTGTTGTAGGCCAATTTACAAAACAGGTAGTAAAATTAATGTTAATAATTATAGACCTATAACACTATTGGCTCCTTTATCTAAATTATTAGAGAATAGTTTCTGATCAGGTTAAAGCCTATTTGTATCAAAATTTTATGGTCTCCTGCTCAACACGGATTTAGGCAGGGATTTAGTACTGAAACCGCCTTGGTGAGTTCACGGGTAGGTACAATGCCTTAGATGAGGGTAAAATAGTAGCTGCTGGCTTTGTGGACCTCACCAGCTTTGATTTGGTTGATCATAGGAAGTTGTTAATGAGTTTGTTGGAGGTAAATTTTTCAAAGGAAGTGATATTATGGTTTAATAATTATTTAACTGGTAGGGTGAGAAACTATGATGAATGGTGTGTTATCTGATGAGGGTATTCTGTTGTGTGGTGTTCCCAAGGGTCTGTATTGGGTCCTTTGTTGTTTACTTTATTTTAAATTCTTTGCATAAAGTATGAAAGAAACAGAGCTTATATTGTTTATGGATGATGCAGTCTTATTATGTATTGGTAATACTTTACAGGCTGTACAGCAAAGGTTACAGGATGATTTTAATTTGATGCATGGTTGGTTAATGGAGCAAAATCTAGTGTTAAATCATGTAAAGACAAAATGTATGGTATTTAATAATACAAGATCTAGGGTAAATTCTGAGCTAACTCTAAAGGATAATTTTGGGAATAATATAGAAAGGGTTACTGAAATTTGTTATTTAGGCCTGGTTATTGATTGTAATTTATCATTTGAAATATATATTCAGAAATTAATAGGTAAGCTGCATAGAAGATTGGGAATGCTTTATAGATTGAAAAGGTTTTTAACAGATGAGGTTAGAATAATTTTGGTTAATAGTCTTTTTGTTCTCAGTTATTGATTATGGATTAATTATATTTTTTTACTTCAGTTAGAATGCGTAATAAGTTGGAATCCACTTATCATAGTATTATTAGATTTGCTACAGGACAGAAGAAAAGAACTCATCATTGTTTATTATATAGTTCTTTGGGGTGTTTGTCATTAGTTGATAGGTTTAGATTACGTATTTTAGTATTTCTTCAAAATATTTAATTAGAAATTTTTCTGGTATTATTTGTGATATGTTTACTAAATTGATTAATGGTGTAGAACCAGGTTCAGGATAATCTAAATTTTAAATTTCGGATTCCCTACTATAAAAGTGTTTTTGCTCAGAATTCTCTTCAATTTTATGGTGAAATTGTATAATGAATTACCTCTAACATTATGCAATGTGTTACGATTTTGTCATTTAAGAGGATTTTAAAGGAATTTTGGTTGTTAATTCAAAGTGTTGTTGTTTTAAATAATGTATTTTTATGTATGTTTGTTTTTTATATTTATATGTTGTATATTATTTATGTATGTATTATGTTGTGACTGGGCATCAGTGAAAATGGGCATTTTGCTCACTGATTATACAGAATAAAAATTAACAAACAAACAAACAAACAAACATTAGTTCTTTATTCCTCCTCCCATTATTTATTGATGAGGTCATTTGCATGAAAACAGGCTTTTGCTCCTGTGAGTGTACATCTATTTCTGTTGCTGTCTCCCTACCTGAGGTCATAATGCACTGCTTGTGACATCACAGATACTCCATGGTAACAGATTGTGATGTCACAACAGAGCATTATGACTTGAAGGAGGGAGTAAGCTGTAGAGGCAGATTAACTTTAAAGCAACTGCAAGGGATAAAAATCATGCATTCATGCACATTTCCTCAGTAATAAATAATGGGGAGGAGAAATCTAGAATATATATGGAATACAAGCAGAATTTTACCTAATTATTACGTTTTCAAAGTTTTCTTTGCGCATCAGTACAGTAGCTCTTTAAGCTAATAAAGGAGTTAAAGAACAGGCATGAGTTGTTGCTAAGTGCTAGGTTACATGCCAGCTAGCTAGCGAGGGCTTTGTCTCTGATAGAGGGAGGGGTAGGGAGTAGGACAGTATAAAGAGATAGTAGAGGGGATGGAGAAGTTATTATTTAGCAGGAGGTGGAGACAAATGGAGGTTAGTTGGGGTGGAAGTACTGAGGAGGAGAAGGGAAAGGGTGAAAGGAGCTGTGTGTGGTGCCATCAGTGGACTGCCATTAGGTATAACAGTCACAATGGTTATCAAGGACCAGGTAGGAATATAATTCCTTATTAAAGGGTCAATTTCTGAGTGCTCCAGGAGGGGTGAAGGAGGTCATTTTAACCATTTGGGCCCTCAAAAGGCAAGAGAACACTGAGCAAGGGATGTCCGCTGAGTCTTGCACACTGCAGTTTCCTGTTTATTGTTGGCATTGTACTACCTGTTTTCTGTGTTATAATCATTCTGAGCATATTGCATGCCTCAACATTATTTTACTGCAGTTATCAGCAATTTTGGAATGTGGCCATTCTTTTTCCTTGTTGTTCACTACTGGGATTAACCATCTCTCATCCTGTACCTGGGTCCCGTGACTGGCACATGTGTACATACCTGCCCGCTGTACCACTGAGAGTGCCAGGGCAGAGGATGCTGAGAGCCGCAGGATGGAGGAGTTCCAGAGTAAGGAGGAAGAGGAACAGTGGTAGGATCAGCATGATACGGGGTAGTGTAACAGGGAAATGGGGCTGCTGGAGTGGGAAAGGGGCATTTAGGTTCCTGGGAGGGGCACCAAGGCAGAATCAGTGAAATGTAACAAGGTAAAGTTCGGGGTAAGGGATTAAGGGAACGAGTTATCAGGACCGGGCAAGATAAAGTGGCCCAAGATGAGTACGGTGTGGAGCAGAAGACAGTTTAGTGAACAGAGAGAGCACCAGCTCAGAAACTGGAAGGGTTCACAGGTTTAAAGCCACCAGAGCAAGTCCTTTAACCGCTTACTGCTCAACTCTATACAGATGTAGAAACAGAAACATAGACTTTGTTGGCCGAAAGGACTGCTTAGCCCACCTAGTCTGCCCATTTCCCTACCTACAGAATAAGCTGCAGATCCTAGTTAACAACAGCCTACTTCCTCCTACCCCCACAATAATTGCCTTATGTCTGTCCCATGCATTCTTGAATTCCCCCACTGTTTTTGACCCTCGACCTCCTCAGAGGAGGCGGTTCCATGCGTCCATGTGAAATGGGCAGAAGCTGAATATTGCATCTCAGCTGGGTGGGGTCATCCTGGGAAATAAGTTGTAAAAACATGAAAGCTTGGGGAAAGAGTACTAGGACTTTGAGAAGGGCAAAGGGACCCAGGAGAGGTATGAGGTGAGGAGATAGTAGTAATACTCTGTAGTTGGGTAAGGCTGTCCAAACATAAGATGACCCAGGAGGTATAGGGAGTGGTGGAGTAAGAGAGAGAGAGATAATGGGGACCTCGAGCTGGGTAGGGGGACCCAGGAGGGATAAGAGGTGATGGAGTACAGGAGGGATAATCCTGCCTAAGAGGAGGAGGAGGAAAACAGTTCTCTTGGAAAGGTAGGAAGAGACTTTGTGTTTTAATAACGCCTTTCATACACACTGGCTGCTCACCAAGTCACATTACGCCTCGAACAGGTACAGCAGCCACGAGGGCTCACGGGAGGAAAAAGACTGAGGAAGCTAAGGGAGAGTCACTTGTACTGTGACAAACTTAAAACCCACTGTAACTTTTAAAATTCTGTTGCTTTCAGTGTTTCTGTATTTTCCTCCCATTATTGCTAATTACTGCAGGGCTTGGTAAGCGATTCATGCTCACAGCCAATAGGCTGTTGTGGCTGGGGAATGTGAAGAAGTCACAGACATTTCCATAATAGCAGATCGGGGATGCTACTGATGCAGGACTGTGACACTGAAGTGTCTCATCGAAAAGCTATATAATTTGAAATACATTGTATAAACTAGACACATAATTACCTGAATCAGAATATGACATTTACCATCACTTGTGAGGGAAGGATTTCATAACTCACTCATGGCTCTGCCACTCATTAGTTGTGCTCCTGCCCCTCACATGCAGGATGATAAATAGCATATTCAGAGTCTTGCCATTGTATATCCTGTATGCACATACTATTTTGCTACTGAGCATTAAAGATCACTGGAAATGTACAAATGTGCTTTTATGACATTTTCCTTGCTGAGGTGTATTTTATTTATTTATTTTTCTATTTATCCTCCATATTGGTCCCCAACCCCTTCAGCTGTGCTCTTCCAGCCCTGCCTCCAGGGCTTTCCTTCTCTCACTGCCCTGGCTACCACCCTTGGCAGGTCCCCTGACAAAGGACTTGTTTGGTCCAAAGCACTGGGGAGAACCTGTCTTGGTAATTTTTAGTATTATTTCCTGTGTCCAGCTCTTTTTGTTTTAATAAATAGCATTATGCATAGGTAAAACAAATTGTGCCCTCATTGCTGGAGTGCTGACATACTCATCTTCCAGTTAATGCATTGGAGTGACTGCCCTACTTGGTATCCCAGGGTTACTCCTTTTGCGTGCTGCTTCCTCTCCCTTTGTAGGCCCATCAGAAGTGGACCCCAAAGTCCCTTCGTGACCAAATCCAGTGGAGGAAAGACAGCCTAGTCAGCATTGTAGGTGTTGGGTGGGGGATGAGGAGTGTGGGCTTGGACCGTTGACAGACTGGGGGACAGGGGTTGCATATAACTATTTGGGCTGGGGAGGAGAGAGAGAGGCCTTTTTCTTTTTTGTTGTTGTTAATATCTTGAGGTGGCCAAATGTTATTACCCAAATACAAATAGTTGCCCTATTCTGAAGGGCTCTCGAAAATATTCAGGAGCTCTACTATTCATGGTATTTGGGAAATAATATTTGGCCCTACACCCTATTGTAGATGATAAAACAGTTATTTTGCTTTAAGTAACATGGCTTCTTCTTTCAGAAGTACAGTATAGATAATCTTTAAACATTTCTGAGTTGGTCCCTATGCACTGATGTGCAGGATTAAACACAAAACACTCATATCCCACCTGCATAGCTCTGCACCCCATACAGGCGTGTGTATGCTGGCATGCATGACCACTGGCTGCCTGTCTGTACCCCCTTGGCACACAGCCGCATGGCACAGGATCATGGCAGTGTGGGAGGAGTGTGGGATGCAGGTTGGCATCCAATACGATCCCTTCCATGCGGCCACGGAGTCTTGGAACAGCATGCATGGTATGGGGAATAAACACCAGGTGTTTTCCTGATCAGCTGCCCCAGCCCTCCCAAGTGGGCCAATGTGCTGTGGCAGCTGTGTGTAGGGAGATCCCATTGCTCCGCACCCCACCAGTGACTTGTGGGGAGGAGTGCATGAAGGGTTACACCAGGGTCCCCCATGCAACATTTCCTGTGCCTGCCAGGCACACAAGTGCCGCGGCTATATGCACAGGTCGGGAGGCCCCTGGCACACTCCTTGGCCCACCCCTGGCACAGTGCCGTGTTGTCGGCAGAGTAACTAGTGTGCAAGACACCACCGCACTGGTGGTGAATGTCTCTGAGGATGTGCATATCACTGCTGTGTGGCATTCAGTGTAGGAATGCCTACTTGCAGCCTCTTACACATGCATAGGCGCGCGCAGTATAGGGCCCAATAAGATGACAGTCTTAAGTACCTTCCCTTATTACTATGCTAAGAAAATGTCTTACAATAAGAGAAATATGGTACCTAAAATGTTTTTACAATAAGAGAAACACTTATATTTCAGTGCTGGACTTTCAGGACTGTATCTGTGGATGCGTTTATCTCTTTAGGCTTCAGGATTGGAAAATCCATCTATCTGAGAAAAATGTTTTGTGTTGGTTTCTGAACACATCTCCAAGGACAGCTTCTCAGTCTCTTATGTCACCACCAGTGGTTCTGCATGATAGAGAGAGCTGAAGAAATGTCACATTCTGTAGCTTTGCTATTCCCCTCTCCTTTCTTCATGTCTTTCTCAATTTCATATCTTCACTTAGGTTTCATCTGCTTTTCCTGTTTCTCCTGAACTTTGAACTTTTTGCTGGTCTTTTGGCTGTTATGTTATATAAGCTGTCAGCATGGCTCAGTTGGTAGTGCCTCCACCTCTGGACCAGAAGGTTATGGGTTTTAGTCACAGACTGCAGTTAGACTCACACCATAAATGCTGGCACCTGAGTGCAGTATTTGGGGGATGCTGTACTGTTAGAGTTTGCTGTTCTTCAGATGAGTCGTTGAACCAAGGTCCCTTCTTTCCCTCCTTGGCACTGTCCTGGTGGGTGTCCATGTGGAAGTAAAAGAACCAAAGGTACTTTTCACAAGAGTGGGGTATTTTCCCATTGTCCTGGCTAGGGTTGTCAGAACTAGTTCTTAAATGATTCAACTGTGCTTGAACTCTAGTGTTCAGGTTCTGATTCAGAACTCAAACAGTAGAGGGTTCACAGCATGGTTTAACCTTTTTTTTCAGTTTAGGTTCACCCAGGTGTCAGGCAGCAATGTACGTCCTCCACTGTCCCAATCCTGAGACAAACTCTCCAGTCCTCATGGCTTCTCTCTCATCATCTGAGTGGGGTTGTGGGTGGGTGCTGGGTAAATACAAGTGTGGAGTCCTGGATGGTGAGCCAAATTGGGTGGGGACTAAAGCGCTTTGTCTGTCTGGGGGAATCAGGACTCAGGAGGATCACTTGCTGTGTTGCACTGCTAAAATTGTAGGAAGGACTCATAGTGGGTGGGTGGCGACAAGTGGACAGTCACGGCACAGCAGGCATGAGGAAGAGAGCGGGAAGCAAATGAAGGAACTTGACCATACTGCTGTTGGGTTAGGGTAGGATACAGCTACGGCTGCTGCTGGACATTTTGGTTGGACAGTGGAGGGACTCTGGGAAGGACTCACTGCTGCCGCGGTAAGCTACAGGACTACTACTGTCACTCACTGCTGCAGTCTAAGGTAAACTCGCATGACTTGTGCAAGACATGCAGTGGTAAAGTCATGTGACTCTGTCATAGTCTGACTGGTGGTGCAGACAGAATTAGCTAGCACAAGATGCACAAGGTGCAGAGCAAGTAGCAGATTAGATGTCCTCTTTTCTGTCTCTCATCTCTGTGGCCAGCAGTGTAGAAAACAACTGCACTCTGACGAAGGCAGGCACCATCAGTGGTGCTACTGCAGTACCTTTGAAAAAATATATAAGAATTAAGAACTAAAAATAACTTAGTAAAGGCAAAGGTGGAGATTTCATCAAGGGCCTGGTGGTTCAGGGAGGTTGCAAGGCACAAGTCATTGGCATATTAAGTGAGGTGGGGTGGGAAGGGCACCGCTGTTCCGATTATCTAGAGCTAGTGCCTTGCCTAACTGCATAAAAATAAAATTTTAATGAAATAAACACAAGGCAGGGTGTTTGATTTAGGAAGGACTGGTGAGACAAGCAGTATAAATTGTTGTGGGTTGGTTCACGCTGGGACTGGCTGAGGGTACTTGGTCAAGACAGCGAATACCAGAACAGCATGGTCAAGAACCCGAAACCAAAATGACACTAGCAATTAGAGTGCCCTACCAAACAAGTGATCTCAAAACAGAGCCAATGGTAGCAATCCACAGATACACCAGCCGCTACCATGGCTAAACAGAAATAACATGCAGATTAAGTTTTTGAGGGGCTCCACCACCTGCATCCCCGTTATGGAGGGATTTGCCCCAACCCTCCCTAACTAAATATAATGACCTCCAGGGAGATGGGAGGCAACTGGAGAAGGGGAGAAACCTGGGGGGATACTTGAGGAGGAAAAGGAACCGATATCCAAACAGGTTGAGGGGGGAAACAACAACAAAAAACAGTCCTGGGAGAAAAAACAAACACACACAAGCACAAGTTCCGGGACTGGGAATCAAACCCTAGTCCACCACAGTTCTACCACCTTCCACTGTCTGTGACACTACCCTGTACACCACAGCAGCTGCTTGGTGGCGAACTAACCCAACAGATCGTTAACCTCGTCCTTCCTATGGCAAACAACTACAGGGATAGCGCTAATCCTATTTTCCTATACTATCCCTGTAGCTGTTTTGTCTTTCACTATTTTGACAGTGCAATTTTGATGGTGCTATTCTTGCTTTCTTATTTTAACCTGGTACGCTGGCTGAGAGGGTTGCTGTTTTGCCTCCCAGAAATATTTCAGGTGGCTGACGATGGAACTCGGGAGAAAACACCCTATTCATTTAAAAGGTGTTCAATTGTCTAGTAGTGCACTTACCTAGTCAACAAAAACTAACTAAATAAATAAAACTACAAGTGACTCCTACGTGGTATACTCCTCATCACTGTGCTGTGTGCCCTTTGATACTGTACCCAGTGTGTGACCGTGTGCTGCCCAGCACTGATTTTGGTGGTATGTTTAAATAAACCCCAGAAATATTTTGGGTGATGGGACTTGAGGAGAAGAGAAAATAATCATTAGAAAATATCTCTGATTCCTACATGACATACTGGACATCACTGTGCTGTGTGCCCTCAGACTGCTCTTGTACCCAGTGTGTGACCACGTACACCCCAGCACTCATTTGGTGGTATCCTTAATAAAGCCTCGAGATATTTTGAGGACTGACAACAGGACTTGAGGAGAAAATGTCACATTCATCTAAACATATCTGCAACTCATCTGTTGTGTACTGGCTATCATCCTGCTACATGCTCACTGTTATCTTCACTATTGACAACACAATAAAAATAGAGTTTGAGTTCTAAAAAGATTAGAACCCTAGAACTTTTCAAACGTTCTAGACTAGAACTAGGACTCAGAACTTCAATGGGTTGTGACAACCTTAGTTCTGACCAGCATTCTCTTTCCCATAAAACTGTTTCATGCAATTGTCCAAGGTTGTGTGTGGGCATTCTGAAATGGCGCACTTTTACAGTCAATTAACTACCAGACTCTCATTGCTTGTAAAGCATTTTGGGAAACTATGTGTATAAAAGTGCTGCACAAATGCTGATTCTTCTTCTATCTAAAGTACAGCACTTAAATGTAAGATTCTAATTAGCATTAAAAAGCTAGTGTATTGCCTAAAACGAATTTTAGATTTTAAAAGCAGCCAACCATAACTTTTTATATCTGAGGTACTTTTTTCCCTTTGTTTAATTACAAGATTGTTTACCTGATGTTAGTAGGTGTGATGTAGAACAGCTTTAGCCTGGCAGCTGACATATCTAGCTCTACTGCCCCACACTACATCATCAGCTTCATGACATCACTGACTGTGACATCACTGCTACTTAGGAACAGCAAGTGACTGCCTGCCAGGTCATTCACCTGTGATGTCACTGTCAGTGAGATCATAATGCTTATGATGTCATGTGGGACTGTAGAGTTAGATATGTCAGCTGCCAGGCTAAGAGCTGTTCCATTACATCCATCACAATGTTATCACATAGAATACTTTCTGATGCGCAAAAGGAAAAAGAAAAATACCCAGAAATAAATAGCTACAACTGACTACTACATAAAATCTGTATCATTTTCCTGTCTGCCTGTTTTGGCTCCGACAGTTTTTTAAAACTCCTTTGTTCCCATACGCTATATGGCGTCAAATCATCCATTGCTAGATCCACCCAAAATGGCCACTGGGAGCAAATGAGTTAAGTTCTATGTGTAACATCCTTTTCTTGTAATTGTTTTGTCAGTACCAGGTCAATACTATGCATATAAGACAGTGCGGCATTAGCCACGCTGTGTAGAGTGCAACTGACTTTACAACAACAGGGTAGAACAGTGGTAAGCAGTTACCACTACCCTGTCGCCGACTCTGCAAATGTGGAAGCATCAAGTTGCCGTGTGCTGCAGTGCTTGTTGAGCCGCTCCTGTATTGAGAGACTAGGCACCAGTCCACGATGGAAATAGAGACATGGGATCGTGATTTGGTTCCTACCAGGTCTCCTCTGATGCAACTTTTTGCTTTTACCAAGAAAAATAACTTTCCCCTCCCAAGTTAGTCCCATCCCTAAGTCCACACCTCCATGGAATTTATTACATTAATTCCAGGGGTGCAGGGTAAAGCCCCCAGCAAAAAACAAGGAAGCCCATTGATTTAAACGGCATGCACTGTTTGTGTCGGGCAGTGTTTCTGATCGATATTGCAGCACATGCCCTTTTGCTTGTGGTATTGGTTGCCGCACGTTTTTACGCAGAATGACCCAGCCATTTTATCAAAGTTTGCATAATGCAGGTTAAGATAGTAAACAGTTCAGCAGCAGGGAACCAAACTGTGTCCTCTGAGATGGCTACTGAAAACATTGCTTTGATGTGCCTATACCGATAAAAGCCACCCCCGGAGAGTTGTAGTTGCAGATACCAGCTTACAGTTGGTATCTGAAACAAATCGAAATTAAGCTGAAGACTTGGACCTTCTGGGCAAAATAACAGAGAGGGATATACAACCAGTAACAGGAAGGTGGAGAGTTACACTAACAAAACAAATAACTGAAATGTGATACAGCAAATAAAACTGTTACCACTGAACCCTCACTGAGAGTAAATACAAGTAATTATCCATTACCTGGGACATCAAGAAGTTTTTATTGGAAGATCTGCAAATGGAGGGGTGGACAGTTCTGAAAATGCGAATCATGATAACACTACTACAGAAAATGAACCTTGTCCTTCATGCACAGATTCTAATACCGGTCCAAGATACTCAGATTTTTTAAATAGAGCAGAGCCTGCTCCATGCAAGAATGCAGTAAGCCTCAAATACAGAGGAGGCCTCCCAGAACATCCAGATAGAGTAAATGTGGCCAGATGTTTGATCAAAGAATCCATGCCATTTCAAGTATTGAATATTTACGCCTACTACACATCTTGGGGAGGATACACTTGGTACTAGTTTTAAAACAGCTTCAGGTCTACACAGGTTCTAGCTTAAATATCATCAAGTTAAAACATCACCATTGTGGATTCATTTTGTAGCCATTCATTCCTCTCACCAAACCAATAATTAAAACTGTAACAGCTGTGTTCTGCAATGAAAGGGTGAATGTGTATATTCATTTTTGGCTGGAATAAAGGTGCACCTTGAGACCCCCAGAAGCAATTGTTGATACTGAAAATATCTAGACAGGAGGTTGGCATTTTAGAGTTAAACTGTTTCAAAATGACTGGGATATTGCATCTCCCTACCAGTTTCTTTCTTGGTAGAGGCAGAGGAATTTGTTTCTACGCAGGCCAGCCTAAAGCCTGTTACAAATGTGGAGCCCATACATATTTGAGTAGTACTTGTGACCGCTTGACATGTGGTTTGTATGGAGAATTGGAGCATGTCAGATTGGTATGCAAAATGCTTACAGATGTAATCTTTGTGAGGAATCCGGATACATACTGCATACCAGCAATACCCTTTTTCAGGCAGAAATGCAGATGATGGCTTTGATCAGAACATTCATCCAAAAGTCTTAGTTTGCACTTAAGACTGAAAAGAGGGGTTCATATTTCACTTGTAGAATAGCAAAACATTGGAACATCCTGCCTCAGCATATTGTGGTTGCCGTGGGATCGACTGCTTTGAGAAGTTACCTTGATGCCGCTATGGATTCCTGGGATACAAACTGGATAACCAGTGTATAGTGGGGAGTAGATCCAAAGCACCTATGGTGCACTTCTACCTAGTTTATCAAAATATTAAAGTAAAGGGTCTTCCTCCAGTATACAGAATTCCAGAAATATGGCTCCAAGAATGAAATCCCTACTGGCTGAAAGTATTTCTTTTGAGAGCAAATGAAGTGGCCTTACTTGTAGAGACAGTGAACAGTGGCCTCTATCTTCAGTCCTCTTCCACCAGTGGAAAAGACTACCACTACGGATAACTTGCTGGTAGAAAATGCCAACATACAGGAGACATGTACTGAGGATATGGCTGGGCCTGGTGAGACTGACTGATGCAAATACTGAGCTGAATCGACAAGTGACTGTGCCTCCACCTGCAGAAGGTCAGGCTCCCTCCTTGAAAAGTGACAAGATCCACTGCTAAACAAGTTATAAACCTCCCATTCCTCTACAACACAAGTTACAAATTTTGCAAGACCAGGAAGTTTGGGGAGACTCTGACTCAGATTCTGATATTTCTTCCACAAAATCAGGAGGACCTCAGAAGCAGAGGAAGAAGGAAAAAAGAATGCACAAAATCGAAAAGGAAGACGTCTGTCCTTTCTTCACAAGAAGGGTTATTTGAGTAGTACTTTCTGATTTATGAGAACTTTAGTCTCTCATACTATGCAACACCTGAATGTAGCTTCCTTTAATGTTTGTAGCATAAAAACTGAAAAGAGGGTGGCTGCTATCTTTTTTTCCAACACTCTAAATTTATCATTCTTTTACTGGAAGCCACACTGACTTCCTTTGATATTTCACATCTAAAAGGAGATGGGTATGGGGTCCTTCATTCTAGATGTTTGGGGTCAACAAAGCTGATGAAGTCAGTATTTTATTCTGGGGACAAGTTTTCCAACAAAAGGTTGTGCATATTAACTCTGGGAGAGCATTATAGCGGATTTTATATATGCAGGAGTAAAACTTCAATTGATAAATAGTTGAGCCCCCAAACAAAGGCCAGCAGGATAGCTTTGTTTGAATGTATATGGCCTTAGACCATTTTAGGTAGTTGGTTCATTCCACTGGGGTGTCAAACAGATGTGGCACACTGATGAATGTATGTGACTTCTAAGTTAACACCCTTTTGCAGACTGTGTGAGAGACCTGTCGGTACCATGCATTTCTGCTTAAAGCTGAACCAGCATAATGTACTGTGGTGATTTGAATATACAGCCCATGGTGCTTTGCATTATGGGGGTTTGTGTGATTTTGTATTTTATTTATATTCCGCCAAACAGGTGATACGGGGGAGGGGTGAATAGATATTAAGCCACAGAGTGATGTTCAGAAAAATATATATTGTGATTCAAATGTTTTGAGAAATTTGGTAACAAATGCAGGATTACTTGATGCATACCGAGTAATACAAAATGATGGAGGCTTTACTTACTACAGATTCAGTTTGCCACTAGAATTCATTATAATTTACTTTTCATAAACTGATTCCTTTAGCTTGATTACTACCTTCTGAATTCTCTGACCATGTTATTTTAGGTTATACTTTTTCCACTGGATCCTAGTACCCTCCATTCTCTCCAAATTTTATTGTAGTCTTTGGTAACTGGGCAAGGCCCACTAGGCACAAGTTCCTGTTTTCAGAGGCAACCTGGGAGCACTGGATGGTTAAGTGACTTGCTCAGAGTCACACAGTATGCAAGTGGAGGTTGTGAGAATCAAACCCAGGTCTGGTCTGCTGGATGTACCAAGCTTGTTCACAGCTCATTACTCTAACCTCTAGACTATACTGCCAGTAGACAGAGAATAAATACTTTTAGAATCTACTGTAGTAGACACAGAAGTGTAACAGCTATTATTAGCTAGAAAATCAGTTTTGTGTTTGTATGATGACACATGAACATGGGCAGATATGAAGGGGATGTAAAACAACTTTTATTAAATATGGAGACAAAAAACTGAATATTTGAAATATTTAGGTTATAGAAATCAGTAATATAAACTCCTAGCACAATCTGGACATGAGACAGAATCATACAAAAACAAATACATAATTTTAAAATAAGATGTTCCAACTCCAGTATAACAGGGCTGCCTCTTTGGAGACTGAATTCAAATATGAAACTTAGAAACATTCTTTCAGTGATCCTAATGCAGCCTACAAAAAAACGGAATAGACACAATGACCCTGAGGGCAGTGGAAATGAGTATAGAGAATCATGAGCTTGTACAAGAAGTACAAGATTCTTTAAAGAAGATTTTGGACAAGCTTATATCACTGAGAGTCATTTAGATACTTTTAACTGCTCCTCTTCCGAAACTGATGGGTGCTCAGATGGCTTAAGGTGACAAATTAATTAAATAAGGAAGAAATACAGTATTAACTATAACTTCTTCCACTGGTTCTTTGTCAAGTATAGATGGAATTACTAATGAGTTTTACAAACTTTGCAGATATTTTGAGGAGCAGTCATTATTATTATATAACTATATGTTATCTTATTTGCAGCTAATTCTATCTTTTAGTAAAGCTATCCTTATTTATTTATATAAAAAGAAGAGAAGCTGAATTTGAAAAATTGAGATCTATTAGTCTCCTGAATTCTGACTTTAAAATGTTATTCAAGTTAATTGTTCTCAGTTACAAAAGCAGCAGAGATTTTAACTGAACCCTGTAGACTTGTTCAGTTCCAAGTAAGAATCTACAACATAACCTATACATTTTGAGGGAGGTTTTTCAAGTGGCAAAGAAGTATAGAGTTTCAGGGTATGCTGTTTTCTTGGATCAGGAAAGCTTTGATAAAGCATCACATAAATTTTTATTTGATGTACTGGGAAAGTATGGGATTCTCAGACTATTTCAGACATGGATTCATAAAGTATATAACGGAGCAGAAGTAGATCCATATGTAAATGACCAATTTGGGTTAGCTTCTTCAAATAATATGGGGATACATCAGGGCTGCCCTAATATACTTTTTGCTTTGGATACTTTGGTAACACAGGTTTTACAGTCAAAAGAGGCAGTAGGTGTTACCTTTGCAGGGAGAATAAACCAATTAAAGATTTCTGCTTATGCCAATAATATCTGCCTTTTCATGAATAATGTTCAGTCATGGGAAGCCATGATAGGATTAGTAGATGCCTATTCTAAATTATCAGAAGGCAAATGTCAATAACATCAGAGGCCTCCTCAAGATAACCCTTCTCCAGCTGCTCGTGCTCAGCCTCTAACCTGATATACTAATCATTTCTGAGTCACGGCTCTCCCAAAATCTCTGATAACACCATCTCCATCCCTCGGCACTCCCTCATCCATCAGGATAGGTCAAGAGGGGTGGTGAACTGGCTATGTATCTCTCTCTCATCCAGTTCTCCCTATACTCTCATTCTCTCTTCTACCTTTGAACTGTTACTTGCAAAACTCTCCTCCCTTCTCCCTCCCATCTTTGTGGCCAGAGTATATTGCTTGCCACCCAGGCCTCCCCAATTATTGATCTCTGTACTACTATCACATAACATGCCTCAACTGGTGAACTCCACATTCTAGGGACTTCAACAAACTGACTCTTTCCATACCAAAACTTGCAGTGACATTGCATACCTCAATATGACCTAATTATACAAAGGCGTTAAATAATCTTAGACTCTGATTGGTCCATCTGGGACTGGAGCCGTGATGTTATCCCAGTACAACATCACGGATCTAGTCCCAGCACTCAGAAGACTGCATCAAATGTTTAAAAACAAAAACAATCACTGCATAACGCGATTCATTGCCCCATTACTCCTCCTTGCTGAGAATAATGACCAGTTCACTACCTGGTCTTCCCCACAGTGACAACACTGTGTTTTAGTGAACATGGAGCTAAAATCTGCTGGTAAGCTACCTGAGAAAAAGAAAACTACCTCGTGATCCCTCTCATTTCAGACCATAGCGAGCGGTGAGCGTGCATTTTAAACAGTAACCACGCTGCTCCTGTCATAACGCTCTGCCTCCTGAAATACATTTCTTTCTTTAAATTTTTCAAAACCCCAGACTAACTTTTCTGCCTGAAACAGCATGGTCCCTCTCACTCACACTTCACACCAGACTGAGCGAGTGTATTACTACACATCGAGCGAGTAAATTAGCAAGACAAAAACGGAACAGCAACAGGACTGAGCTTAGTGAATGTCCACATCGAGAAAGCAAATTAGCAAGGTAAAAAACAGAACAGCAATGTCTTTCTGAGTAAGAGGACAGAGTAAACAGCAAATGACAAGTTGCACAGAGGTCAAAAATACAGAACCACAAAGATACACATTTAAAAAATACAGAAAACATGTAGGGGTAGCGCCACCTCCTGCACAAGACAGGAACTGTGGACTTTTTTCAGTAAGTATGCCTGCCCAAACAAAAAAAATGAAATAAATTAATATTTTAAACAGGTTTTCCCATTCTTTTATCAAACAAAATGAGCCATTCTATATAATGCACTAGGTGTGTGTTGTGCTGGATAACGCCACTTCTGGGGTGATTAGTGTGACTCAGCCTGTGGCCTCATGCCCAATCACCCCAGGCGTGACGTTATCCCAGCACAACACAAACCCTGTTGTGCATTATTGCTTAATTAATTACCGAACCCACTTGCTAAAACCCACTTAAAACCCACAACCTACCTCTTCTATATTGGGCTCTCACTTCCCATCCACACTGGATAATTAATATTAGTATTCTTCCTGACCCCCAGCAACAGCCACTTGATATATTGTATACTGAAAATCCACCAGCTCAAAGCTCCCTCAACTTCTATTGATCCGCTCATGCAGATTCTTGGATCTGGCTCCCTCCCAGAGGACCTGGAAAATACTGACTGGTCAGCTATCCTCTGCACCTCCTCTATAGACTCTGCCCTCAGCTATTTTAAGGCCAACTTCCTGACATCTGGAATCAGCATGCTCCCCTCAGGAGAAGCAGGGCAAAGATTCCATCTCCCTTGAGTTGCAGCTGAACTGCTAGCCTGTCTGCATCACGAGATCAAGCTTGAAGGTGCACAAGATCACTTGCCCCCTACAAACTTCAATAAGTACCACTCTCTTTGGAACACTTGCACCAGGGATATTAAACTTGTCAAAGCCAAGTACTTCTCCACCTCCTTTCACATAAACATCAATCATCCTTCCAAATTCTGGAAGGTCATCCAAGCCCTCTTCTCCCACCGCACAGCCCCCATACTGACCCTTAGGGTGGATGGCACCTCCTTCTGACCCTCTCTGTGGCTACTGAATTCAATACTTTCCTCACCTCCTTTACTTCTTCCCTTTCTCCTCTCGCCCCCTTCCCCTGCCTCCCCTTGCATCATCCCTTGTACCCTTTTGTCCACCCTTCCCTCCCATAACCCTGTTGGGCAATCTCAAGGCCCTCCTGGCCCTAAACCCTGTCAAGGGCATGAGCCCAGACGGACTCAACTCCAAACTTCTTCATCTTTGCCCCACTATTGCCTCCTCACTTGCCTCTCTCCTAAACCTCTTAGTCTCTCTAGCCTCTGTCCTTGTTGCCTGGAAGCATGCCATAGTCATACCCTCCCCAAAGGTGGTGACCCTCCAACCCAGGCAATTACCTACCTATCTCTTTACTTCCATCCTCACAAAACTTCAGGAGTACATAGTACTATCCCAACTCTCACCTTTCTCCAACTCCTCCTCCTTTCTCACCCTTTTCCAGTCTGAGTTTTGGAAATTCCACTCAACCTTTACCTCCATCCTTCAGCTTACTGACCATTCTCTAGTATGGACCAGGCCTTACCACTGCGATCTTTTTCAACCTGGCCTTGGCCTTTGACACAGTATCCCACCTCCTCCTCCTTGATAAACTCGAGCAGCAGGACTCTCGGCCCTGTCACTATCTGGTTCGGCTCCTACTTAGAGGATAAGACTCGGTCAGTTAGGATAGATGACTCCTATCCTCCCTTCCGATCAGCACTGAAGTCCCACAAGGCTCTGTCCTAGGCCCACTTCTCTTTCTATCTTCCTAAATGACCTCCTGTTGTCTTCACCTCAACAACCATCCACATGTACGCAGATGACACTGACCTGTACACCTCTGTCCCTCCCTTTCTGCTGTGGGTGACCAGACTCCAGCTGGACTTTGACAAAATTCAGTTCTGGTTCTGCTCAAACCAGCTGTTCCTAAATGCCAAGAAGACAGCTCCATGCTTTTCAGCGCTAGGTAGAGACACTCTCAAGGAATTCCTCCTCCTTTCCTTCCACACCCTGGATGGGACTGTGATTGAGAATGTTACTCCATTAGGTATCTCGGGGTCTGGCTTGACCGACACCTTGACTTTTTCTGGGCATGTGGATGCTATCCACAAGACACTGCACCCCAAGCTTGGTGCACTATAGGAACCATGGATGTATTCCCCGCCGCCTGGCATGCGCTGTCCAGAAAATGATCCTCCATATCTTCAACTATGGAGACATAGTCTACAGTGCAGCTCCCAAGTCTCCTTAGCCAGACTGATACCCTTTTTCACTCATTCTCTTGCTTTGCTGTAAACTGTCCACCTGCACTCACCACTGTAACCTCTATAAATCTCTTCTTCTCTCTCTTGATGACAGGCACATTGCCCACTGTGCCAGCTTTGCAGTTAAGTACTGGTTTGGGTCCCTCTCCTCTTACCTCACCTCTAATTTCTCCTGTGCCCTCATCATCCCCTGACAAAGGGTTTAGACACCAAGAGCGGGGCTAGTAATGGGCACACAAGATTTTCTTTCTCAGACTCCGCTGCTGTGATTAAACATTAAAGCTTTATATACTTGATTTTCACAGTCTGTCATTATTCAAAGGAGTGCAAGGTACTTTTGGATTTGAGAGATTTAGTTTTGGGCTGGCCAGACCACTTTCTCTGCAACCCACTACAGTATGAGTTCACGGTCGCATTCTTTTGGATCCCTCACTATCCCCTTCCCTTTGAAACTCCAATCATAGGACCTTGCTCTCCTCCTTGGTCTACATCTGCTGGCCAGATTGCTTTCTCATATCGTTTCCCTAAACTCTGAATGCCCTTCCCCCACCCATCCACAATGCCCCCACCGCCAATTCCCTCTCCTTCTTTCCTCCAAAATTTCACATCCCCTCCTGTAGCTGCTCCTAATTTTTCACCCCTGTCTCCTATCCTCTATTCGTAGCACCTGTTCTGCTGGGTGTATCCCGATGTTTCTTCTGCTTACTCATGGTAGCGACTTGTTAATTGCCTGAAATAATCATGTTCCTACCTGTATCATTTAATTCTGTAATCTCCTATTGCCTGAGTTGTAACATATTACCATCTGGATGCATTATGGGCTCATTATCTGTATTTATTTATTTAGGAAATCGAATTACAACCCTTTGAGTCATAGACTCGTTTCCAAAGGCTCCACGTCAGAATAAAAACATAAACATTCATACAGTACATACATCGAATAAATGAGGGTAAGCAATCATACAGAGTATAAATACAATGAGCACAGGTTAATGCCTGTACATTTGGTAGCTAAAACAGGGCAGAGCTATCAACATATTTACCTAGGTGGTTAAGATCTATACAATTGGCAGCTAAAGCAATGCATGATATGAGTTGGTAGTAAGCCACTTCAGGGAGGTCTTGTCTCATACATAATACAATGCATTCATAGTCCAGTGCAACTATATGGTAACCGAGGGAGGTGAGGAGCCTGTAGCTAGAAATAGTGAGGACTCTCCAATTGCCTGGCCAAGGGCGGGTGTGGCCTAGCGGCATGGTGCAGGATCCACAGGTTACTGGTTACACTGGCATTGACGTGAGACGAGGAGAGAGAGAGGATATGGGCCCTTAAGGCAGCTTTAAAAGGCCTAGATTAGTGATTGATGTGAAAGCCAGTGGAAGGGCATTGTACCAGGATGGAGCTCTAAGGAGGAAGATCACTGGGCCAGGTGGTCCTGACCCTAGGCACCTTCCAGATAGTTTTTGGGGCAGCCCTGTGGACGTTGAGATGGTGGCTGCTTGAAGAGAAGCCATGATACCTATTGGGGTTAAACCCAGGTGGATTTTTTGGTGAAGAGACAGGTCTGGTATAATAGTCTTTCCTCAAGGGAGAGGATATTGGTGAGTGCGTAGGGTAGCAGGTATGTGTATTTCTGTCGGCACCAGAGAGGAGCTGGCAGGCCTTATTGATGACTACTTGTGTTTGATGAAGTGCCATAGGGTCGGCAGCAGCATAGATTGTGTGGCCATAGTCCACCAGAGATAAGACTGAGGAGGTAATGGCTAGGTGAAGTGCTTCAGGTGGCAGGCGGTCTTTATGTCTATAAAGGAGACCAATGCGGGTGTTTGTGGGGAGGTGAGGATTTTATATGTTCGTGGAATGAGAGGGAAGAGTCAAATTTAATACCTAAATACTTATACTTTTGACCTGTTCCAGAGGGATGAAGAGATGGAGAGTATTTCAGGGGAAATAATTTGATCTGTTTTGGTGGTGGGCATAGAGCATTGTCTTAGTTTTTTAAATGTTGACCACCAATCTGTGTTCAGCAAACCAGTGTTCAATCTGAGAGAAGGAGTTTTGTGTTTGTACTGGAGAGAGAGAGAGAGGATCAGGATGTGCGACATGAAGAACAGCATTGTCCGCATAGAGGAGAAAGTTGCTGGGGCAGGATTTAGGCAGGGCATTGAGGAAGATGTTGAATAGCAGGGGACCCAGGATGGATCCCTGGGGACCCTTGAGTACACAGGCAGCATAGTAGATATGGTATTATTAATTTTAACATATTGGGTCTTAGATGAAAGATAGCTGGAGAACCATGAGAGTGGACAATGAAATACCCCAATTTGTTGTAATGTGTTAAGAAGGAGGGGATGAGAACCATGTCAAAGGCCTTTGAGAGGTCTATAAACACAGCCCCTGTGAGGTGCCCTGTCAGCATGGAGTGCAGGGGATGAGCAAATTTAGAGGCAGTCGAAGGTTATTACCAGCTCTGAAACCATCCTGCTCCCCTACATAAGAGGTTGCGCTAAGAGGTAGTCAATGAGCTGATTGGCCATGATATTTTCAAGGGCTTTAGACAGTGGGGAGAAAATCGAGATGGGACGGTAGTTGTTTGGGAGGGAGCTGTCACCACATTTCAATATTGGTGTCACTGCCATTTCCATGAGGTTGGGAACTGGCCCAGGTATAGGGAAAGATTTAGAAGGTCTGTGAGTGGGAGATAACTGAGTCTAGCACGAGGTATAGGATACGCATATCAAGGTGTCTTTGCAGTAATTGAGCCTAGAGGGCTTTGGACAGGTAGGCTTTCACTCTGTAGGGGTAATGACTCTGAGTTTGAAGGGGGTGGAGGAGCTCATGGTGGGGTAGGCTGAATTGGATCAAAAAGTTGCTAGGGATGACTGAGCTGAGGTCTGAGAAGGTGGAGTTGAGGCAGTTAGCTATGTGAAGTGTGTTGTGGTGGTAGTACCACCAACACTAAGTGTATGAGGAGGGAGAGTGGGATTTACCATTAAGATCCTTGATGTTATCCCAGAATGTTTTGTGCTACCTCAGGAGGTGGCTAGGGTGGTTCTGTAGTGCTCGCCTTTGGCCTTGTGGATTACCCAGGCAACTTATTGGGCAGCATTATAGGCCTGCCTATCGCTTAGCAAACTGGAGGCAGTGGCATGAGCCAGAGGTTGTCACGCATTTTGAACTGTTGTAGGAGTTCTGGGTGATCCAGGGACACTATGTTTTAGTGGTCACTTTGGTTGGTGCAAAAGCATCACAGGCAGTATTAAAGGTTGTGGTGAAGTAGTGCAATGCATCAACTACTGTATGTGCTGGGCTTGGGAAATAGCAGACCAGTCCCAGTTAATTAGGTATTGTTTGAGTTTGGCTAAGCCTCCTGGGTGTAGTCGATGATGAAAGGTGATATTTGGTGGTGGTTTAGGTAGCTGACAGGACCAGCTGACGATGAAGATGTATTAGCTGTCTATTTCCTCTTCCCTTCCTGTCAGGATGAATCTGAAATGAGCAGTTTCTGCTCAGTATGCCTTTTTCTGGTGAAACTTTTAAATCCGCTCAATCAATAAGGGCAAGAATATGGGGTTATGTTTGGTAATCCCATCAATGTTGATTGATAGGGTGACTAATAGAACTATTTCATTTCCCCTGTAAAAATTCTAGGTGTTTATTTTGGTTTGGGGGTTTGCAACTAATTAGAAAATAGATATATGTGGGAAGAAGGTGAATGTTTGGAAGGACTGGGAGTTTTCTAAATTAAAAGAATATGCATTATAAAAATGTTTGTTACCTCTTTACTTATCTGACATTTGTTTATCACCTCCTTCCAATTTAGAAACACGAGGTATAGTATTTTCTTTCCAATTTTGTGGGGAGTTGTTTAAATCCCATAAAAGAGAATTTACCTATCTTACTACTGTACTAAAGCAGGAAGACTTAATATGATAGCGCCCATTGTTTTTTCCACCTTTTTTTTTTTTTTTCATTTTTCTATCAAAGCAGGGTGTGATATTATTATGAACCAATGGCAAATCTGGCTAAAAGCTTCATTAGGCCCTTTCTTAGCAAAATGGGAATGAGAGTCTCCTACATCAGTAGCTTCCTTAAACAGCCCAGAATATGTCCACCTTACTTATGGAAACTAAACTTTGGAAGGTGTCAAAACATTCTATTGTTAGTATCTCTAGAAAACAACTGTATTTTAACATAATGGGAAATATTCATAAAGGCTATAGAATTTCCCTTATGTAGTCCAGCTAAAACTAGCTTAGTACTAGCTGTACTGACGAATAAAAGAGTCCACAAAAGATTCGGATGTTTTATGGTTGTGTTGCCATGGACGATTGGTGAAAGGAAACATGAAACATAAATCAGTAACAGACCAAATGTGCCTCGACCTGACTGTGATCAAATAACAGAAACACAAGAACACTTCTTTAGAATGTGGATTCGTAGTCCAATTTTGGGAATTTTATATATAGTTGGAAATCACCTGTATTACACAGACATACTTATGGAAATCTGATTTTAGGAGAGTATCCAAGGCAATGGAGGAAGTTATCATCCCAGCGCCTAACAGTAATTTTTTTTCCATTAAGTTTTACGTCTGGCAAGCAAGATGCCAGTGTGTAATACAACAATGACAAACTACAGATATTTCTGTTGCTATAATGATAGAGTCTCTTTTAAGAAGTGTTAGATCTAAGCTTACCAATTATCCTCAAAGGCACTTATCTTTGTATATTGCAACAAAATAACCTGGCTTTGAGAAATTTGTTCACAGTGCATGGATTTTTACTGTAGGGTCTAGTTACGTTTCAACTAGCAGAGACAAGATATCACATAGTCTGGCATTATAATATATTTGTGTCAGTGATACAAATATAGAAACACTGACTCTGACGGCAGATAAGGAATGCTTGTCCACCTAGTCTGTCCATTTCCCTACCTACTGGATAAACTGCAGATCCTTGTTAACCAACAGCCTATTTCTTCCTAGCTCCTACAAGAATTGCCTTTATGTCTGTCCCATGCATTCTTGAATTCCCCAGTGTTTTTGACCCCACAACCTCCTCAGGAAGGCTGTTCCATGCGTCCACCACCTCTCTGTGAAAAATACTCTCACATTGCCCCTGAGCCATCCCCTCTGTCTTCAAATTCTGTAACCTTGTTCTTGCACATCTCTTTTTCTGAAAGATGCTACCCTCTTGGACTTTGTTGATTCCTTGAGGCACTTAAAAGTTTCTATCATGTCCCCCCTCCTCCTTTCCTCAAGGGTATACATGTTAAGCTCCTTTAGTCTCTCCTCGTATGACTTCTGTTGCAGACCCTGCACCATTTTAGTTGCCCTCCTCTGACTGCCTATCCTGTCTATGTTCTTGCAGAGATGAGGTCGCCAGAACTGCATATAGTGCTCCAGATGGGTCTCACCAACTGTCTGAACAGAGGGATAACAACTTCTTATTTTCTACTGGTGATGCCTCTCCTATTCATCCCAGTATCCCCAACCATCCCTATTGCCTTCTCACATTGCTTGCTAACCTTTAGGTCATCTGATATGATTACCCCAGGTCCCTTTCTATTTTTGTTGTTGTTACTACCCCCATTGTGTACTCTTCCTCTGGGTTTGTTTCCAGGTGCATTACTTTGCAATTCTTTGCATTAAAGCCAAGCAGCCATACTTGACCATTCCTCTAACCTTGTCAAGTCCCTTCTCATCCTTTCCATCCCCCAGTGTATCAACCCTGTTGCAGATCTTTGTGTCATCTGCAAAGAGGCATACTTTTCCTTCCAGTCCCTCTGCAATGTCACTTATAAAAACATTAAAAGGACTGGCCCCAGTACTGAACCCTGCGTGTACCCACTAGTAACCCCTCTTTCTTCAGAGTGGACTCCATTTACTATTACCTTCTGGTCCTGTTATCCAGCCAATGTTTTACCAGGCTACCACCCTGGGACCCACTCCCAGGCTGGCTAATTTGTTTATTAATCTTTTGTGGGACTGTGTCAAATGCCTTGCTAAAGTCTAGGTAGGCCATGTCCACAGCCCCTTCCTGGTCTACTACTTTGGTCACCCAGTCAAAGAAATCTATTAGATTCGTCTGACATGACCTTCTCGCTGTAAATCCATGCTGCCTTTAGTCTTGTGCCCCTCTGGCCTCTAGGTACTCAACAATTCTTTTCTTCAGAAGTGATTCCATCATTTTCCCTACCACTGAGGTTAAACTGATGGGTCTGTAGTTTTCTGCCTCTGTCTTGCTCCCAATTTTGTGAAGGGAATCACATCTGCCTCTTCAAGTCCTCAGGTACCACCCCATCGTCCCATGATTTGTTAAAAGTGTAGTCAGTGGAGTCACTAGTTCTCCCTTAGTTCTTTAGAATTCTGGGTGAATCCCATGAGACCCCATTGCTTTGTCCACCTTCAGTTTTAGGACTTCTTTCAGAACCCTTTCTTCTGTAAAGGACTGGGATCAACCCTCCTATCCAGAGTGCTTCTATTGATTGGATTAGGTACCCATCCTCCTCTTTTTGTGAATGCTGAGAGAAGTATTCATTCAGTATCCCTGCTTTTTCACTGTCCCTTTCTGCCCACCCACCATCCCCTTTATTCAGCCTCACTATCCCTCCCTTTGTCTTTCTTCACTCCCTAATGTACATATAAAAGGTTTTATTCCCTTCAACCAAGCTGGCTATCTTTCCTCGGTTTGGGCCTTTGCTATTCTGACTGCCTTCCGCTTCCTTCTGCTTTAACTGGTACAGTTCTGCCTTGCTCCTTCTGTGTTTTCTTATACTTCCTAAATGCTATCTTTTCTCCCTAACCTTCCACATCGCTTATTTTGAGAACCCCATAGTGGGTTTTTCTTTCATTTTGATTTATTTGTTTCACACAAAGGCTTGTTGCCTCTGTGATGGCAGTTTTGATGTTTCCCATTGTTGCTCCACCCCTTCATCTTGCCTGTTTGCTAGTGCTTTTCTGAGGCACTCTCCCATTTTGACAAAGTCAGCCCTCCTGAAGTCCAGTACCTTCACTGTCGATGGTTTGACCCTGCAGCTGAGTTTATCATGAACCACACCCTTTGGTGGTCACTTGTACCCAGAAAGGCTACCCACTTCTAGATCTGAGATCCTCTCTCCATCCCCATTTGAGAGTACCATGTCTAAGATTGTTCCTCCTGACTGGGTTCCAACACTAGCTGTCTGAGGCGTGCCCCTGTAGGGCATCAAGAATGGTCCTGCTCTTGGATGTGGCTGCAGCAACAGTGCTCCAGTTAACATCTGGCATAGTCAGGTCTCCCATCAACAATATCTCCCTTTCTCTGCCATCCTAAGGATGCCTTCTGTCATTTCCTTGTCCATTTCCTCCCCTGAGATGAGGTCTGTATACAGCCCTGTGCAGATTGTGGTGCCATTTCCAGTCTCCAGGGTGACCCAGAGTGCTTCCTATCCTCCCTGTTTTCCTTTTTGTTCCTTTACTTTGATCCCTTCCTTACAGAGGCTACTCCTCCTCCTCTTCTACTCTCCCTGTCCCTCCTGTAGATTGTGTACCCTGGTATGTTGACACCCCAGTCATGGTTCTCTGTGTACCATGTTTCTGTGACTGCCACTATATCCAGGCATCCTCTTCCATTAAGGCCATCAGTTCAGGAGCTTGTTACTCAGACTATAAGCATTGGAATGCATTACCTCCATTTTGATGGCCTTACCCTTTGCCCCATCCCTGTCCTTACTGCCTTTGCCTTTTCTCCATTTACCCCAGCCTCCCTCCTATCAACGCCTCTATCTTGGTGTTTACCTCACTAACTACCCTGATTTTCTTTGGGGGCTAGGGTTTTCCTGCATCTTTTCAGTGCCCCGGTTACCTTAATGTTTGCCAATGAAGCATTTAAACAACTAAAGATGAAATTCAGTCTCAATATAATTTAAGATCTTCTTATGTTTTGTTACATTTTGAAAAGCTTTTTTTTCATTTTTAGATGTCAGTGTTGGTGGAGTTTTTTTTTCTGTCTCTGTATAATGGGAAGGGGATACAGTTTGTGTTGTATGCTGATTTGTGTTATGATGTGTGATGCATTTTATTTTATTTTTCAATAAAAAATTCTCCTACTCTTTGTGAAAACTACCTTGCATTCTTTACCTCCATAACAGCACACACCAGGACAGTACCAGTGTTGGGCAGAAGGGACCCCTGTTTAATATCTCATCCAAAGGGCAATACAGCACACCCTAGTACTGCTGCACTCAGGTACCAACATTTATGGTATGATCCTAATTCTGATGTGGGACAAGAACCCATGAGCTGCTGGCCTAGAGGTGGATGTGTTACCGATTGGCAATAACTGTAGGCAATGATCCATCCAGTCTTGTGTGAAGACTAATAAACTTTGCTTCATACCAAAGATTGTACAAACAGGTTTTTTTGTTTGTTTGTTTTTTTCACTTTAAGAGCTGGTTTGAGTGGAATCAGAGTTGGATATTGTCAAAGTCACACTGCAGTGATAAGTCCAGTTCAGGGACAGAGGGCTTGGAAGCAAAGAGTACAGTGTCACTGGTGAATTAAGGCTGTGCCCCTCACTTCTTGTTCCAGTAGGGGGCGGTGGTTGTTCACCAGTAGGTGCCATCTGAAGACTGGCATTCAGGCTCAGGGCCCAAGGGTTAGTTTAGTGGGAGGTGTTTGGGAGGATGAGATAGTTTAGTCTAAATGATTTAAGGGCATTCTAGGCTGGGCACTTTCTGAAGAAGGACATTCGAAGGAATGTGGTGAACAGATACTGAGGGACGGAAGGAACATTGTTTAACCAGGAGTAGCACACTAAGTCGAAGCTTGTTTCTGGATGCGACCTGGGAGCACAAGGAAGTTAAGTGACTTGCTCAGGAACACACAGTATGCACTAGGCAGCTATGGGATTCAAACCCAGGTCTTCAGATCTGCAGCTCACAGCCTTAACTCACTGCACTACACTGCCTCCCATTGAGGTCAGGAGCATGAGGGAGCAGCATGACCCACTGCAGATGGTAGCCGTTAGAGGTGCATGGATGTTAAATGTTAATCACTGTTTCAGGGCCACAAAGGGTTGGGAGACTATTGGGAGAGGAAGAGGGACTAGATTACATGTGAAGGATGTTTATTTATTGTGCTACTGAGAGTGGGTGGGGAGGAGGGACACTAGACTACCAGATAATGGATGTTTACTTATCATGCCACTGAGAGTGGGAGAGGAGGGACACTAGACTACCGGAGAACAGTTGTTTCTATACCGTGATACCAGGAGTGGGTGGGGTACATTACCAGGCAATGGATGTTTTATTGAGCTAGCAGGGTTGGGAGGGAGAGTGACACTAGACTACCAGACAATAGATATTTTTTGTTAGGCTGCTGCACTTTGATTGCGACTTTGCATGATGCAAACCTTAACTTTTAACAGCCAAGCCCCATATCTTTCAAATAAAGATAGTTAGTACTGCTGCAAACAAATTGCAGCAGTCATAATAACACAGAAAGTACATGTTCAGTTGCTGAGTACCTCTCAACTGCCCTCATTAGCAGGTGACATGTCCCTTATTTACCTGTCTGAAACTCTCTGACACACATGGTGAAAGTGCTCTACCACATATTGCAATGAGACGTTAAAGTAGAAAGTTATGTTAGTTTATTATAATTAAATAACAGTGAGCTTTATAAACAGGAATGCTTTCATTTACCACAGTGTTCTGTGATAATATGTTTGTTTATTAAAATAACAGTTAACAGCAACTGTTCCAGCCACTGAGTCAAAAGACTGTATAGAATGGGATCCTAAGTTTAAACAGTTACTCAGAGCATCACACAAATAAACTTGTAGCTCCATTCATTCAGGATGTGTCCTGCAGTCTGTATCTTCTCTTGTGTATGAGGACCAGTGTCTCACATTTGGGTGACAAGAGACGTATAGTTACTAGTTTTGTTTCAGGTTTCTAACACTTCTGGGTATCACTTTACGAGCAGGGGAAAACAGGATTTTGCCCAGGAGGGATCTCCTAATGAAA
Source organism: Neoceratodus forsteri (assembly GCA_016271365.2). Lineage (NCBI taxonomy): Eukaryota > Metazoa > Chordata > Ceratodontiformes > Ceratodontidae > Neoceratodus > Neoceratodus forsteri. The sequence goes on from CM057459.1 coordinate 1,385,531,611, forward strand.
CGGAATAAGCACAGCCTGCCCTCAGCAGTGATAAGGTTGCATTTGAAGATGAAAGGCAAACTTGAGATGTTTGATTTGTTTTTCCCATAGAGATGTGTTCAGATACTAGGCTGCCAAGATCCAGTTTCTAGTAGGTCCGCAGGCTAGCAGAAGTGATACTGGTGCCCACTTATCTTGGAGCCCAGTGTCTGGTTTCTTGTCTGCCATCAGGAACTGTAACCTCCCAGGGACTGCTTGTAGCCTCCAGAAAGAATCCAAAACTGATGGTGGTAGAGTAAAGTCAGGCATCTGACTGGCACATATGATGGCCCCCAACCCATGATTTTAGGAATTAAAGAAACAGCGTTCCTTTTCTTATATTTTCATGGTTTAGGGTGAAGCCAGTAGTGCAATGTAGGATAAAAACTTAAATCTTCAAGGGTTTCTGCAACTGGCAAAACATAATATAGCAAATGTTGATTCTGCATGTTGATTTAACCCATAAGACAAAACCATACTGTAGTTTTATTCTAGTATACAACTGTTTGTGTTTTTGTTGTGTTGTGATTGTGATGTGCGGAAACTCTACAGTATGCAGTCAATTATCTGGCAACACTGCAGTTAAAGAGTAACTGATGCCATTAGAACAGCTGTATTTCACATTAGTTCTAGATTTACCTCCCCATTATTTATTGCTGAGGCCACTTGCATGAAAATGGGATATTTGCTTCTGAAGAGTTCATCTATTCCTGTTGCTGTCTCCCTACCTGAGGTCATATGCTCTACTGGACATCACAATTACTACCATGGCAACAGATTGTGCTGTCACAATAGAGGACTATAACATGAAGCAGGGAGTAAGCAAAAGAGGCAGATGAACTCTAAGGATGCAGAGCATGTTTCCATGTAAAGTTCTCAGTAATAAGTAATGGGAGGAGAAGTCTATTGAATACATATGGAATGCAAGTCTAACTATACCAAAATTTTATGTTTTTCAAAGTTTTCTTTGAAGCATCTGCAGCTCTTCAAGATTTCTGCAGGACAGAAAATGAGCACCGGGGAGAACTATTCAGTTTTTTTATTTTATATTGACCTTTTATTTCTAGTTTGCATTTAAAGCAGTCTATTGAACCACAGAAGCATTCAGGCCCAGATTTTCAAACTGCGCCATTCTGAAGCAAGCCCCTCGCTGCTCAAAATAGTTGGCGCTAGGTCGCGATATTCAAAGGAGTTGCGCTTGTTGAGCAACCCTTTGAATATCACCCCAGTTAATAGCACTTAGCAAGATGGCGAGTGGAACCTGCGCCACCGCAAGTTGCCAGAGTTGAGCATTAAACTTGCGGTGGGCAAGTACCATGCGCCATGCTCAAATTTCCGATATTCAAAGGTGACATGCAAATGGGTCCATAATTTATGCAAGGTGCAGGGGGCATTTGCATCTATTTATGGCCCCATTTGCATGCAATTTGCATGTAGGTGCGCCGATCCCAGGACTTGTCTGCCACACTGCCAGGCAGCACGGCCGGGGACCAACGACAATGGAGCCCGGTCAAAGGGCATCACAGTTACATGAAACCCCACACATATCCCACAGCCCGATCGCGGCAGTACAGGCATGAAACCCCCCACACACACATATCCCACAGCCCGATCACGGGCAGTACAGGTACATGAAACCCCCACACACATATCCCACAGCCCGATCGCAGGCAGTACAGGTACATGAACCCCCCAACACACACATATCCCACAGCCCGATCAGGCAGTACAGGTACATGAACCCCCACAAACACATCTCCCACAGCCCGACGTGGACAGAACGTGTATGAACCTCTCAGTGCCCGATCAAGGCAGAATGTAACCTCCACCCCAACCCGAATATTCCTTGGTGGTCCAGTGGACCGTAAGCCCGATCAAGGGCAGAATGTCAATCACAACCCCCAAACATCTCCCTGGTGTCTAGTGTCCCCCACCCACCCACGAGCCCCTCACCCCGCTCCCCCGCGGCGGTGAGCGACAGCATCCACCGCCTGCCGCCCAGCCACCCGCCGACTGACTGTCCGGAGGCTGCACGCCATTGGTGCAGAGTTACAGCCAATGGGCGTGCAGCCCATACCGTATATGACAGTCCAGATTTGTGAATGACAGAGTGAGTCAGCAATCCCAGTGCCCCTGGTGTGTTGAATTGGGACCAGTGACCTCAACAAGGTCGGTGGGAAGCCTCTTGACTATTTTAAAATGAAGTTTGAGATTGGGGCATAAATGGGGCTCCTGAATATAAATGAGACCCACATAAATATTAATGAAGATATTGCTGCTTCGGGGTGTCTGAGTTTTGGGAGCAGCAACAGGGAATCCGTTGTGGGCAAATGTTTGAGAGTGGGTTTGTTCAAAAGGACAATACAGAAGCTACAAGATTATAGGAAATGATGATGTGAGAATACATATCGTGGCTGCATGAGAACTTTATTTAGAGACAACATAAGGACTGCTAGTGAACTGAATGGGGCTGACATGTTGTTGGTGCTTTGACCCCAGTGCAGCAGCCAATCAATTTCTTAGGCACCTAAAGATGGATCCCAGAGCTGGCCCAGTGGCACTGAGGGAAGAGGTGCTGGACGCCACACCGCACCATGCCAGCAACCTGGTTTGGGAGCAAGCTCGGGTGCTGGGGTCATCAGGGGCAGGATTGGATTGAGCACCCACTGGGCTGCTCTCTCTCCTGGGGAGGGTTCTGGGACATCCGGCACTCAGTTGGCCCCTGGTGGAGACCAGGGTGCTGGGGAACACTGGACTGCACGCTCACAGCGTGGGTCTGACTACGGGTTGCTGCGCACCGAGAAGTTGGGAGCATACACCACGCTGGGGAGGGAGACACCTAACAGGAAAAATCCCCCACCTGCTGGATAGGCGATGGCTCCTCCAGTGCCGCCGCCACACACCCAATGCTGGTTCTCCGTCACTGCCCCTCTGATCTCCCTGAGCTGGGCCTTCTGGGGCTGGCACAGACCTGCCATTGACCTCTGCAATGGCCAGAAGTGGCAGAAGGTGACAAGCAGCGGATCGTCAATCAAGGGACAAGCTGCAAGACCTTCAAGCAAGATTCCACCTGTCAAGGACACCAAAAATCCTCCCTTCTGCCTGTTGCTACACTAATTGAGTGGAGCTCCACACCCAGGGCGCCTGGCAATCCACATCTCCAGATGTTGTTAAGTCCTGAAAACCGTGAGTACCCAGGATCTGGTTCCTGGAACTAAAACAGGGAGTGTGAGTCTAAATTAAATGTTTTCTCTAAAGTTTTTCAGGGCCCCAACAGACGGCCAACCATGCGCAACATTCAAGCCTGCAACTTGTGGGTACCCCAGGGACTTCTCAGGGTGTAACACTGGTACCAGTGGTGGTAGGCAGCCAGGGGAATCATTCATGGGCCCTTATGTTGAGGTCAGCCAGTTTGCCACTAATTTTCTCTTCATTCCACAGCTATCCCTTGTTCTAGGTACCCCTTTCTAGCCCTTCCCAACAAGCTGAGTTAATTGTTGAAATTTCTGTGTCAAGGGAAGTTCATTGCATTCTGCTTTCTGAAAGTATTATGATATTTGGTGGGAAAAGGTTATTGGGGATCCAGTGTGCAGAGAGGCTGGTCAGGGAGGTGGTATGTGCAGTATCCCAGGGGCTGCACCAACCAGTCACCTGACCCACCTCACAACTTACTCTGCATGGAAGCACCACACTATTACTTTATAACTTGGGATAGAACCCAATTGCCACTGTAGCAGGACCCAGGCTCCTTAACCTGTACCAGGGTCAACAGGCAGGGGTAGTATGGAGCCGGGCTACATATTTATGTATTTGTAATATTTAAACTGGAAAGGCACTGAGCTGTGACAGCTCGATTCCAGGTATTTATTTATTAAATTTTGATAACGGGTAAGCCAGTGGGCCGAAGGTCCCTTTTCAGGGGTGACCGGGAGTATGTCTGAGGGTGGGCGGAAGGTTACATTGACCTTATTTATCTGTCTGTCTATCTATCTGTGATATTTGACCAGGAAAGGCATGCTAAGCTGTGACAGCTTGTCTACAGGTGTGTCAGTTGGGGGAGGGGACCTGTTTTATTGATTCATTTGGAATGCTTAAGCAGACAAGGCACACTGAGCTGTGACAGCTCGAATCCAGGTGTGTTCGGGAGGTGGGAGGTTACATGTACCTGTTTTATTTATTCATTTATTTTTATTATTTATTTAAAATTGGTGACTGGGAAAGGCACACTGAGACGAGGCTCGCTTCCAGGTGCGACCGTGCAAGGTGTACACAGAAGTTTACGAAGTACAACAATTTATGGATTACAGATGGTAACTGCAACATCTACTAAAGTACAACAATTTTTGGTTACAGACAGTAATAGCCACAACTACAGACAGTATGTACATCCTATAGAAATACAGTATAGACATTGGTCTTTACAGAAAGGTAATATCAGTGTCAGTGGCTCATTAGGTAGCACACTCGCCTCTGAGGCCGGAGATCAGAGGGCTGTGGGTTCAGTTCCACATCTGGCACTTGGTTAATATCCCAGTACTGACACCGTAGTGCAGCATGAGAGGGTGAAGCACTTCTGAGGTGCCGTCTTTCGATGAGACGTTAAACCGAGGTCCCATCTGCCTGGATTGGTGGTAGTTCAGGTGGATGTTAAAGATCCCACTGCACTTATCGAAAAGAGTAGGGAATTTCCCGTGTCCTGCCAAATTTCCTCATTCACTAAAAAATACCACCAACAGCTTAATCTGGTTCAAGGTCAGTTGGCATTCATCTGTATCCCTCCTCGGTCATGCCTGAAAATAGGCAGGATTTGTCTAGTGCACTTACCCGTCAACAAAAGCTAAAATAATAAAAAAAAATATATATATACAAGCACTGTAGAGACAATTGTCTTTGCAGTGTGGTATAAATAAACAGGAATAATACAGCTGAGAAGCAGGAAATTCAGTACAGTAAGAGGCAGCATGTACAAAATGACTTATGAGGCATCCTAGAGAAGGTTAGACCCCAGCAGGGGGGTATCATGGGCATCTTTGGCACAGAGGGAATTTATTTGTTATTGATAGTGTTTGACCAGGAAAGCACATTGAGCTGTGACAGCTCAGTACCAGGCATGTCCAGGGAAGGAGGAGGTTACACATACCTGTGTTATTTATTTTATTTTATTTTTATATGTAACGCTGACCAGGAAAGGCACACTGAGCTGTGACAGCTCAGTACCAGGCATGTCCAGGGAAGGAGGAGGTTACATGTGCCTGTTTTATTTGTTTTATTTATTTCAAAATAGAAACAAAGTTTGATGGCTTATAAGGACCACTTGGCCCACATAGTCTGCCCATTTTCCTACCTACTGTAACATCACAGACCCTACTTGATCTCTGCCCCCTTCCTTACCACTCAGGTTCCATTATGCCTGTCCCATGCCTTCATGAATCCCATTACAGTTTTGCCCCTACCGCCTCCGCTGAGGCTGTTCCAGCATACACCACTCTTTCTGTGAAGAAGTACTTACATCTCCTGAGTCTACCCTCCCAGCTTCATCATGATCCCTTGTTCTTGGGCATCTTCCTCTTGAACCATTTTATACCTGTGAGGTATTTGAAAATATCATATCACCCTCCCTCCTTTCCTGCAGGGTGTACATATTGAGGTCTTTAGTCTCTCCTTATAGGGTTTGTGATGCAGACCCTGCACCATTTAGTTGCCCTCCTCTGGACCACCTCTACTCTGTCTATGTCCTTCCAGAGATGTGGTCTACATAACTAGACACAGCACTCTAGGTGAGGTCTTACCAGTGATTTATGCAGCAGTATTGCCACCTCCTTCTTTCTGCTGGTGATACCCTTCCACGCATCCCAGTGAACCCAGCATCCCACTGGCTCTCCCCACTGCCTTGTCGTACTGTTTAGCCATGTTTAGGTCATCAAGTCTGATTACCTCCAGGTCTCTTTCCTGTTTGGTGGTCACCAGTACCATTCCCCCATTTTGTACTCCACCCCTAGGTTTCTGTACCCCAGGTGCATGAGTTTGCACTTCTTAGCATTGAAACTTAGTTGCCACACTTTTCACCACTCATCTAGCTTTTAGGTCCTTATTCATCTTTTCCACACACACCCAAAGTGTTCACCCTATTGCAGAGCTTAGTGTCATCTGCAAAAGGTGTACCTTCCCTCCTAGCTCCTCTGCAATGTTGCTAATAAAGACATTAAAGAGAACCAGTCCCAGTACTGATCCTTGTGTCACCCGCTGGTCACCTTCCCTTCCTTGGAGTTAACTGTGTTTACCACCATCCTCTGTTGCTTATCCCCAACCAATATCTCACCCAGTTCACCACCCGTGGACCCACTCTTAGGTTGCCCAGCTTGTTTATGAGTCTCCTACTTGAATGGTGTTGGAGGCCTTACTGAAATCTAGGTAGCCACGCTCTTCCCTGATCTAATTCCTGGTCACCCAGTCAAAGAAATCTATCAGATTTGTTTGACATGACCTCCCAGTGAATCCATGCTGCCTCAGATCTTGTAAGCCACTGGATTCAAGATATTCCCAGTCCTTTCCTTCAGCAGTGATTCCATTATTCTCCCCATCACTGAAGTCAGGCTGACTGGCCTGTAATTGCCAGCCTCCTCCCTGCTACCACTTTTATGAAGTGGACTACATCTGCCTTCCTCCAGTCCTCTGGGACCACTCCCATCTCCACTGAGTGGTTGAACAGGACTGTCAGAGGTGCAGCCAGCACCTGTCTGAGCTCCTCAACATCCTTGGATGTATCCGTCTGACCTAACTGCCTTGTCCACTTTTAGATTTATGATGCCTTCAGGACTCTCTTCTGTAAATGAATTATGTCCACCTCCTTCCTTCGATGCCCCTGACAATTATCTGTGGTCCCTCTCCTTCCTTTCCTCCATGAACACTGAACAAAACATTTGCTCAGGATGTCTGCTTTTCCAAGTCCCCTTCCACACACTTCCCCACCCACCCCTTCCTTCTTTAACCTTACAATCCCTCCCTGGTCTTTCTCCTTTCACTTACATACCTGAAAAATATCTTGTCCTCGTTCTTTACTGTCTGGGCTTTTTTCTCCTCCTTTTACGCCTTTGCAATCCTGACTGCTTTCCTGCCTCCTTCTGCTTCTCCTGATACACCTCCCTATCCTCTTCCCTCGCATTTCCTTATATCTCCTGAATGCTAACTTTCCCCTTACCTTCCTAGCCACCTCTTTTGAGAACAATAGTGGTCTCTTTTCCTCTTGCTTTGCTTACTTGCCTGATGCAGAGGTTTGTTGCCTTCACTATTCCCACTTTTAGATTTGCCCACTGTTCGTTCACTCCTGACTCCACCCAAGTCCTCTCCCTCCCTCCAAACCAGGGCTTCCTGAGCCATTCCACCATCTTCTTAAAATCAGCCCTCCTGAAGTCCAGGACTCTCGCTTTTGTGTGTTTCGCTTCTGCCACAGTTCTTATAGTGAACCACACCATATGATGATCACTGGTCCGCGGGTGGCCACCAACAGAGACATCTGCAACACTGTCCCCATTGATAAGTACAAGGTCCAATATTGTTCTGCAATGAGTGGTCTCTTTACTTGTTGTCTGAGGAATGCTCTTGCAGGAGCCTAGGATGTCCCTTCTCCTGGCTGAAGCTGTAGCTGGATGCTCCAGTCTACATCAGGCAGATTGAAGTCCCCACCAGCAGCACTGCCTTTTATTTGCCATCTTTTAGGTGGCTTCTACCAGAGCCTTATCCTCTTGCTGGAGGTCTGTAGATCATGCCAGTATGAATAACGGCTCCATTTCCCATCTCTACCCATCTCTAGGGTGATCCACAGTACCTCTGCCCTCCCGTGTTCCCTGTATCTCTGTTGCTTTATGCCATCTCTCATGCAAAGACCCACTCCTCCCTTTTCTTACCCACCTTGTGCTTCCTGAACAAAGTATAGCCTGGTATGGCTATGTCCCAATCATTGTTCTCATTGCACAATGACTCAGTAATGGCGTCAGTGTCCAGGTCAGCCTCTGCCACAATGGCCACTAGGTCAGGATTTTATTTCCCAGACTTTGAGCATTTGCACACATGGCCTTGAAAATTCTGCTACCACCCTGCTTGTCGGCCCTTTCCCTTTCTCCTTACCCTCTGCCCTCATTCCCATCCCACTTCATTTCTATCTTTTGTTTGTTTTGTTATCAGGTACCCTTAGAGATTTCCCTCCCTCGGGTTCTCCTATAGACTACTTCAGCTTGTGGGTGGGGGCAGTTTATGTGTTCCTACTTCCTTCTGCCACCCCTCTTGACTAATTTAAATGTTCACTAATGTGACACTTAAACTGCTCACTGAGGACCCCAGTGTAGCCAAATCCTCATCTCTGCATCACCCTTCAACCATTGGTTGAAGCTCCAGGTACAGAGTACCCTCTTCTCCTCCCTGTCATAGACAGACAGTACCTCAGAAAAGGTCACTTTTAGGCTACCTGCCTAAGACCTCCCCTGCTCCCTTAACTCCTCCTACGCTATCCTAACTTGTCCCTAGCCAGGTCATTAGTCCCTAGGTGGACGATGACATCCAGCTCACCCTCTTGCCCTGCTGCCCTAGCGAATGACATCCAGCTCTGCCCCTCATCCTGCTGCCTAGCCCGTTTATAATTACTGGGAACATTTTTAACATCTGGATAAAAGCTTTGTAAAATCATGCTACAGCCACCCAGTTGTAATTTTGTACTGCAGCCTTATTGTTGTTTATTGTTTATTGTTCTAGGAATTACTACCTTTGAGCCAGAGGCTCTTTACAAAGGTTCCACGTCAATTAGGTACAGTACAAAGGTTACATAGATAACACAACAATTTGTGTTGTGTCAAGACAAGAAAACATATACAAATACATATCAAATCATTTGTGCAAAAGGACATGAGATATCAATAATCACATTATTATTACAAGAAAGAGGTCATGCCAGATTAGGAGAAACAAATAGGGAAAAGTCCAGAACAGAGAGGGTAAGTGAAAGGTGTGGGGAGCAGACAATAGCAGGAGAAAAGGTTTCCCAAACATGTCTTTGTCAAATAACGGGACAGGGTGGGTAGTGAGAAAATAGGAGGTTTAATCAGGGCAGTCACAGGAGCTGAGGTGGCAAGGTGAGAGAAAAGCCTTGATTTGAAAATACCTAGAGAGCTGGAGGCAGTAATATGAGTGCTGAGGGCATTTAGCCAGCTGGGGGCACGATAGGCAAATGATCTTTGTCCCTGAGAGTCCGGCATCGGGGACTTGAGAGGCTGGTGTTCTGATCTTCTGGTAAAACGGGTGCTAGCGCCGGGCATAACAGGTCTTGGATACAGGGTGGAGGAGGCCCAGAGTGGATTTTTGCCATCAGGCAGGTAAGGTACTTTATCCGGTTGAGAGTTGCAACCAACCTGAGTCAGCATAGAGTTCACAGGTGGTGGGTACGCCAGTGTGCACCAGTGAGCAACCGACAGGCCTTATTTAGGGATGTTGTAAATGCGACTAAGTGCTGTAGTAGTGGCAGATCCGTAGATATAACTAAGCCATAATCAATCACTGAGATGATAGAGGATTGGATGGCAATCCTCAGTGCAGAATGGGTAAGAAGCTCTCGGTTCCGATACAGAATCCCAATTCGCTGATTAATAGTTTTGCTGTACTATCAATGTGAGTTGCAAGGTTAGGCCTTGATCAAAGTTGATTCCAAAATATTTGAAAATTGGCACTTGTTCAAGGGTATTTCCTAGGTATGTATTAATGGTGAGTGGGACTTGCCATTTCTTGTTTTCTGGTTAGAGAAGAGCATGGATTTAGTTTTTTGTGGTTTAGAACCAGCTTATGTTCAAGGAACCACATCTCAACTTTGGAAAAACATGCTGAAGGTTAAGGTAAGAGGTTTGGATCTTTATGAGTGGCAAGAATCACGGCATCGTCGGCATAGAGGATTATTTGTTCAGGGCAGGATTTGGGGAGGGAGTTTAGGAAAAGACTGAAAAGGAGGGGCCCAGGATGGATCCCTGGGAACTCCTGAGTGAACGGTTTTGAATCTGAGAGAACTCCAGCTACTTTTACAGATTGAGAGCGCTGAGCAAGGTAATTTTTACCCAGTAACCAGGACCCTGTGAGAGCCCTAGGGATAGTAGTTGTTTGATAAGTAGGCCATGGAGAACTGTATCAAATGCCTTGTTAAGTCAATGTAGACTGCTCCAGTTAGGTTTCCTTTGTCCATGGCATTGTGGATTGCTCCTGAGAATTCAAGTAGGCAGTCGATGTGCTGTGCCCTTTCCTAAATCCATGCTGCTGAGTGCATAGGATGTTGTGCTTTTCCAGGTAGTCTGAAAGTTGGTCCGCCACCAAGCGCTCAAGGGCCTTAGAGAGAGGTGGTATTGATAGAGTGATAGTTACCAGGCAGTGACTTATCACCACTTTTGTGCACTGGAGTGACAACTGCAGCTTTCCATTTCTAGGGAATTGGCTGTAGTAGAGGAGAGATTGAAAATGTTTGTGAGGGGAGCAGTACTTCCTCCAGAGTGAGGACAGAAGTTTAAGGTCAATAGTGTTGCTGCTTGCTCGGGACTTAGAAATGGCCTTCTTTACATTTATAGACTTCAAGTGCCTTTACTAGTTTGAAATGGAAGGTGGTTTTGTTGGAGAGGCAGTAGTAGAAGTAGAAATTGAGGGTCAGCATCAGTGAAGAAATCAGATGAGGACACCACTAAGGTCCGTGAAGGTATCATTTAGGTGTTTGCAATGATCTCTGGGTCTAATGTAGTGGTTCCATCTACATTCATTATTGTAGGAGAGGATTTGGACTGCTGACCCATGATATTCTTTATGTTGTCCCAGAAGGATTTCCTTCCTCAGGAGTTGGAGAGGGCATTCTTGAAGTAGGAGCTCTTCATCAAGTGGATCTGTTTAGTACAGTGGTTACGAGCCTGTTTATACTTTTGAATGTCCGACAGAGTGCCAGTAGCTCTTGCAGTGGCCCAGAGGTGATCCCTACTTTTGAGTTGTGCCAATATCTTCGCCATGAGCCAGGGATTTGTGAGTGCTTTGATTTTGGCGCTTTTTACTGGTGCATAGGCGCCACAGGCAGTGTGGAAAGTAGAAATAAAGTAATCAAGGGCTAGGTCAACATCTTGAGTTTTGTAAATCAAGGACCAGTCTATCTGCCTAAGACAGGTCTTGAGATGAATAAGGTTGCAAAGGTAGGACTCTGCTATAGATGGTTTTTGGAGGCGGCTTACTAAACTTATTTGTCCAGGTACATATTATTGGAGAGTGATCACTGAGCGAGACAGGGAGAACACTTACATTGGTTATAATGGGTAGGGTGGCTGGTAAGGATCCAGTCAATGAGGGTGCTGGTCCCTGATTTGTAGTTTTCCTGGTAGGGAGTTACCACTTGTGTTAAATTTGCTGCTAGGATAGCATCTTTGTTTGACCCTGCATCAGGAGCAAGCCAATTTATATTAAAGTCCCAAGGAGAAGGAGTTCGATGTCAGAAGGTTGTGTACTTACTTAACTCGAGGACAGCCTGTAGGCCAGAACCAGGATCTTTTGTGGATATAGACAGCAGCAATCGTGAGGACTTTGTTTTGGGCACCAAGTAGTATCTTGATAGGGAGGGGTTGCACTGAGGTTTCTGTGGTGGGTAAGAACAGGGAGACAGGTGAGGTAGTCCTTATGTAGATTGCACACCCTCTACCCCTTTCGAGGTCCTATCCAGCCTGAATATCTTGTAGCCTTGTATAGAGATGGCATGATCCGGAGTATTAGGTGTCAGCCAAGTTTTGACGATGGCAAGGATATCCTGATTGTGCTGGCTGGCAAAGATTTGAAGGGAGGCCAGTTTTGGGAGGAGACTGTAGATGTTTAAGGTAGCAATTTTGAGCCCCCTCCATTTTGGCAGGCTTTGTTGTACTGTAGGAGACAGGGCCAGGATTTGAGTGGACACTTACTGATATTAAGAGGAGGAGGAGTAGGAGTTTAAGAGACAGTTGCTGTACTGTAGTCAATAGAATTACACTCTGAGGCTTATGCGGCTTGGACCAGTGCAGGCGTCTAGGGACCCAGAACAAGGAGGTTGTTAGTAATAGAGGATGATATGCCCATTTATCCTTGTTGTAGCTTGTCAGTTGCACCCAGTCGCTTGCAGATAGGTACCTGGTGGTTAAGTCAAAGCCAAAGAATGGTCAACAGCTGAGGTCCAGAGTCACTGAAATGTTAAAATTCCTGAAGGTGATTAACTGTGCCTGCACATATGCAGGATGAAACCTTTGTCTGTATGCTTCTTTGTCATTCAAACAGGTTGCTGAAAAGCCCACAACAGATCATGGAGCAGGTCAGAAGTGTGGATTCCAGCAGGACCCAGAGTCACCAAGGTTGTCGGATGTAGTTGCTTCACTTATGTTTTGTTTGAGATAGCCCAAAAAGTTGATTTTAAAATGAAGATAAAGATACCTGATGATGATTTTTTGCAGAAATCCAGTCCAGGAGACTTTCACGGATGTAGTGAGCAAGAATGGTATAGTTACCACAAGCAGAAAACATGTAAATCCACAAAACGAAGCTGCAGACACAGACAAACACAAGCAGCCACCACACAGCCTTACCATTATAATCAGAACCTGTCAGTCAATTGTAATCCCTAGGGGGCACTATCCTAAGGATTACTACCCCTGCCTGCTCTGATGTTAACAGGTCGAGGGGCCTGGATCCACCAGAGGTCGGGGTTGGAACAGTCTATATGACCGGTCACAGCCCTCTTGGTCACTGCAACCCCTTTCTGCCCACTAGCTCCCAGGTCGCATCTGGAAACAAGCGGATTCCCGCCAGTATGCCTATCTTGTAAATCTCATAAATAAATAAATAAACTAGTGGCCCACTCAAGTAAACCACAGTACCCTTGCCATATACACTTGCCCCCAGGTTTGGTTCAATCAGCTTGCTCTGTGGACCCCTGAAAGTAAGATGCAGTTACACAATAACTACTGTACAGTAATTCAACATAGACACACAGCTCAGTCAGCATACCTTTGCAAAACAACCAATCTGATTTATTTAGGGGGATAACAAGGACTGGGGAAATCAGGTTAATTAGTTTACCACTCTAATATGTATATGTATACCTAGGGCACTGTGCACAGGCCTAACCTATAAGTCACTGTCTCTGGGTACCCAGGCTATAGGAGGCTAGCCCTCGATGCAGCTGGTTGGGGCCCTGGCACAAAACAAACACTTGATTCCTATGAGGATTAAGAAGAGCCAGTAGGCTCAGTCTGTAGCCAGTAAAGCAGCCAGACAAATCTTGCCCACACTATGACCATCTGACAGGAGCTACCCTGACTTAGTACTCACGACTCCAGCAGAAAGTTCACCACACCACTTGCAGGATGAGCCTGGGATTCCAACACCCTCCACACATTTATATGAAGAGCAGAGGGGTACCATACCAGGCAGCTGCTGTATACCCCCGATCGCTTCACTGCAGTAAACCGGGCCCAACGACGCAGCCTCACTTGTCCTGACAGACTGAGCGTGATTGAAGCAGTTTTCCAGTCCTCTACAGGGTGAGCCTGGTAGGTAGCTGCACTTTGCACAACCTTCTCTGACTGCTACCAGCGGATTTAGTTCGACACTTTGTGACGTTCAAGCCGCCTCGACTCTAGCCTTCCACACGACTTCCCGCATACGAAGACTCAACGGCGCAAGAGCCTAGAGCTCCTTCCTCGTCACAGCACAATGTCTCTGCCCTTGGCAGTTTGGGCAAGGACTCTCTGTTTGGGCACCACCCAATCCCATTGGTGAGCTGCAGATACCAGGTACTTAAGTCTGTCCCTATTGGTGCAAAAGGGCGCCTAGCCCAGAACTTCATTTCCAGAATTACTGGCTGTATCCCCTATGGCCAGCCAGCTCCAAATGAGTCCTGATCCTAGTTGGATCAAAGTTCTCCATTTTAGTCACCTCACTCACCATTGGCCCAGTTCAATAGTTCAAGTCCAAAATGGAGGGGCCAAGACACAAAGTTCCAGCTGCAAAGGAAGCAGGTTAGACAAACTGTAATTCCACTAATACTCTAACTAATTATAGCCAAACAGTTACATCTATCAAAAGGGCTCTGTTGCGCTTTTCAGCAACTACACAATGGGAGCGATTTCCTGCAGCTCAGGTGGAATTCGAGTAAGAAACCCCGGTCCCCCGATCGCAACCACTGAAGCCTGTGAGCAGGCAGCTCTTAAAGGACCATACTGGAGGCTTTAAACACTCACAGCGGTCCGATTTTACGTGCATTGTGCAACACCAGTTAGGCATGGAGCTCCAAGCAGCTCCGGAAGGCTTTAGAACCTCCATTTGTAAGGGGTTACACCCTTCCTGGCCTGGAAAGAACTTGGCATCCGCGTCAAGTAGTTACCCTTAAATCACTTTAAGGCAAACAATTTACACTGACAGAACATCAGACCTTTGGTTACATACACTGGTACTGTAATACAGTTTATGATTGTTTATACAACATTACACATACAGACAACCTTTTTTGTTTGTAACTCAGGTCATTACCTCCTGCCCATGACACCCGGATAGAGGAAGCCCTGCCTATCAGCTACCTGAGGGCTAACTGGGCAGTAACTACACTCAGAGGGTAACACTTACAGTTGGGCATCATCTCCCAGGGCTAGTTTGGGCAAGGAGCTCAGGATCGTACACCTTTATGGACCACATTCAGAGGCAGATCCACAGGGCTGGCCCAGGGACTCATAACTTAATCTTACTACAGGCCGTACTTCTTGGCCGGTGCATCTAGGATTCTCAGAAAAACCTGCTTCAGGGCCTGATTCCATTTCAGCCTCACTTAGGTTAGTTGTGGGAACCTCCATAGGAGGAGGGACCCAAGGCCCATAGTACTTTCGGGAACAGGACCCTCTATGTCAGGACCCACACTGCTTGGTTCAGCTAGGGACATTTCTGGCACTACCGGGGTGCTATCAGGGCACTCAAAGTATTCTTCTTGCTCTGGCATATCACTAGCTGGCTCCCCACATCACTTCCTTCTTCTGAAAAGTCAGATAGCTCAGCCAGGCCAGACAGTTCAGCCAGGCTCAAAGATCCCACCCTTCGGCTCTGATGCTACTAACACCATCCTCTGGAAGCATGGGCTCCAGAGACAAAGCTGGGGCTCAGACAGTCCAGGAAGCCCAACTGTCCCCAGAGTTAATTAGGGATTGCCCCTAAAGAGCTGGCTCGGTTCATAAGAGGGGTAATACTCAACATCATTCTCACTGTCCTCAGACACAGACTGTGGATCAACTTCATCAGAGAGGTGGAGAAGGCCTTTTAGTTTAATTTCTGAGGCGCGACCATCTTGATTTCTTCTTGGCAGCAGCTCTAGTTATAGGCCCGGGGTGACATTGGGAGGTTCAGCTTCTATTAAAATTTGTCCGATTGGCAGCAGGTGATTTCTATGATAGTTTTCACATCTTTTGAATTGTTTTCAGGCCGTACTTTATATATAGGTAAATCTTCCAGTTTTCCACAACAATATGAGGGAGGTGATGCCATCTGTCAGCAATCTTATATTTGCCATGCAGTCCCAAATTCCTCAGTAGCACTCTGTCCCCTTCTTTCAGTTCCATTGCTTTCACCTTTTTATCATACCTTTCCTTATTGGCCAGATTTCGCTTAGCAGCCATGGTCTGGACTAGTTGGAAGGCATGATTGAGTTGGGCCTTCAACTTTTGCACATACTGTAAATGATTAGCTGCTTGAACCCCATCAGGAGAAACTCCGAAACAAACATCTACTGGCAATCTGGCTTCTTCCAAACATCAGTCTATACAGGAAAAATCCAGTGGCATCACTTTTGGTGCAGTTATAGGCATGTACCAAGGTGCTGATCTGCTGGCTCCATCTAGGCTTGTCTTTAGGGTGCAGTGTGCCCAACATATCAAGCAAAGTGCGGTTGAACCTTTCAAGTTGGGGTCGCCCTGAGGATGGTGATGGGTGGTTCTTGACTTCATGCCCCAAGGATAGCATTTCTTTAATCAGGCGTTTCAAAATTTCTCCCTGATTGGAATGAATTTGCTGGGGGCCCCATAGTACAAAAAAATTTTAACAAGTACTTGGCCACCGTGGTTGCTTTCTGATCTTTAGTAGGAAAGCCTGCACATACCGGATGAAATGATCAGTAACTACCAGTATATTGCGATGTTCTTCAGATCTGGTTCTAGACTCAGGAAATCGATACAAACCAGTTCCATTGGGGCACTAGTAGTGATGTTGACCAGAGGGCAGCCCTCTGAGGCAGGGCCTTTCTTTGTAAGCATCGCCACAGGTCCTGATATACTGCCCACAACAGCACTCATTTTGGGCCAATAAAATCGGACTGCACTAAGTCACGGGTTCGGTCTATGCTGAGATGTCCCATGTGATTATGTAGGGACCTTAACACCAGTTCTCTAAAACAGTGGGCAACACCAGTTGTTGTTTAACTATTCGCCTCTTCACCCACGGTCTCCCAGTACAACAGTCTATTAATCAGTTTCAACTTTGGCCCTTCTTTGTACAACAGCCAGTTTTCACGCCAGAGGAACACAATTTTGACACATCTCTCCCTCCTTGCAAGGCTTCCAAAACAGGGTTTATCATGCGATCTCAGGATTGAGCCTGTTGGGCTATTATTATTGAATTGTGGCAGTGCACTAGTGTCTAATGCAGAGAAAATGACAGTAAGCAGCAGGTAAGCAGTTCTCAGATGGCCCCAAGCAGTCCAGCATGCAGTCCACAGTATCAGGAGATACCTGTTCCTCTCTGTCAAATTTTTGGCAAAGGGTTCTTATGTCAAGTTCTGATAACCGGACCCAATCAACTCGGGACACGGGCCTCCGGGAGAGGGTATCAGCACCTATGGTTCAGGCTTGCTCTATATTCAACAGCGTGTTGTAGGTTGACAACAAGGAGAGCCACTTGTGGCTATGGCATCCAACTTAGCTGAAGTCTGCACATAGGTCAGGGGTTGTTATCAGTCTTCAATATCTTAGCACCATACAAGTAGTCATGAAATTGATCAACAATGGCCCACTTCAGGGCCAGGAACTATTGTTTGTGCATGGGGTAGTTCTTTTCTGAAGAAGTCAAACGTCTGCTGGCAAAAGCTACAGGTCTTAGACCGTTTGGGTGTTCTTGATACAGTAAGGCCCCCACCCTTGCAGACTGGCATGAGTATGAAGAACATACAGTTTGGCAGAGTCAGCATAGGCCAGCAGTGGGCATGTAAGTTGATATATAATGTCATGGAAATCTTCCCACAATCAGCAGTCCAGCAGGTGCCAAACACATCATTTAGAAGGAAATAATTTTTTCAGTCCCAGATTGTACAGTTTTCTTCACACTTTTATGGGTTGGGGATACCTCATGCAGGTTAAGCAGAGGGTGGATCACCCGAGAGTAGTCTTTAATAAATCGTCTGTAATACCCACAAAACACCAGGAACCGCTGCAGCTCCTTCAAGATTTTTGGTTGGGGCCAAGTGGTCAAAGCTTCTACTTTGCTGGGGTCAGTCTCTATGCTTCAGTGGATACTATATGCCCCACATATTTTACAGAGGTTCAGAAGAATTGGACTTATCTATAGATAATTTGAGACCAAAGTCTTCCAGTCGATCCAGGACTTTGAACAACTGACTTTCATGTTCTTCCAAGGAGCTGCCAAACACTATGACATCATCTAGGTAAACCAGACATTTGAGAAAATTCATGTCTCCCACAGCATGCTCCATCAAACGCTGGAAAGTAGCAGGGACACCTGAGATTCCTTTGGGCATCCGATAAACTCGTGAGCCTAGGGGCAAATAAAACGGTCTTTTCTCAATCCTCCGGAGCCATTGGAATCTGGTAGTACCCACATGTAAGATCTAACAAAGAGAACCATTTACTGCCATTTAGAAAGTCCAAGGCATCCTGAATGCGGGCATGGTGTACTGGTCTGGTATGGTCCGTCGGTTTAGAGTATGGTAATCCACACACATCCGGACAGCCCCATTCTTTTTCTCACTACCACAATAGGGGAGGCATAGGGCTCCTGGATTCTTGAATCATCCCAGCTGCAAGCATCTCCTGCAGGTGTCTTCTTACATCATCTATATCAGCAGGGCTAGGCGTTGAGCTCGCTCACAGAAAGGTCACTCATCCTGTAGCCAGATGTGATACTCAGCCCCTGCACACATCCCATTCCTTCAAAGAAAACACCTGTTCCTCTAAGCGAGCCTTTCACTGATCCTTTTCTTCCATTCTGCGGGTAGTGGGGAATCACTGAAATCAAACAGCTCAGGGGTCATTCGGTCACCTCTCCTGGGAGTCTTGTTATGAGGCAGAACAGCAGTATCGTCACAGTGCTCTGTGGCCAGGTGCAATCCTGCCTCACTCAAATCTCTTGATCAGATACATTATGCACTTGAACCATTACTCTCTGGGCAAAGGCATGGGCTCAAGCAGGTAAGATACTGGGTTTAACCAACAACCCCTCTGGCAACTTCCTCACCGGGTGCATCCAGCATCAATATCTTATTCTAACATCTTTTTAATCTGGACTTCCCCTGCAAAACACACTGGGCATTTGGGGCTAATAGCAATGGTTCTGGATCCTTCTTCCAGACAGTACCCACCAGGCCTTCGGTTCTGCCTGGCCAGCCTTTCTCTGAGTCTCATAGGCCTTCTGAATCAAGGTGGTATTCTAAGAGCTTGCCCCATCCTGGACATCTGTTTCTCAGATCACAACTGTG
This sequence comes from Neoceratodus forsteri, assembly GCA_016271365.2. NCBI lineage: Eukaryota > Metazoa > Chordata > Ceratodontiformes > Ceratodontidae > Neoceratodus > Neoceratodus forsteri. The sequence continues at coordinate 1,385,550,392 of CM057459.1, forward strand.
CCAAGCACCAATATGTGAGCACTGGTTCCATTAGTTAGGGCACCCCATCATACAGTCCAGTGGGGGACACACTAGGCCAAGGTTTCCACTTGTTCAGCCACCCCAACCACAGAAGTAGGAAAAGACAACCAGATCCGGATATACCCAGAATAAGAGTAGGCCTTATCACGCTGCCCCCAAACATGTAGTCCATCTAAAGGTTGCAGAGGCACCTCAGGCATGAGTTTCCTATACCAGTCCTAGAACATAATGGTCACCTGGGAGCCACTGTCCAACACAGCCTGGTGGGTACTCCATTCACTCTCATGTGGTCTCCATGGAGGGCCCACCACATCAGACCATTCGAGAGGCGTAACTTTGGGGTTGCTTGGGCATTGGCCCGGGTCACAAAACTCTTCCTAGAAGGCCCTCCCAGCGGTCTGGTATGGGCCTTGTGATGCCAGGTGACTAGCCTGCTGTTGACCCTCCTAAATTCTCTGGTAACTGCCACTCAGCCTGAAAGTGTCCATCCTCCCACAATGATAACAGAACTTATTATCTCGGGGTCTTTGTTGGGAGGGGATATCTCGCCTGCCTGGGGGCATCATGGGTTCTGAGGGCCCTCTTGGCTAGGTCGCTTATTTCTAGATAACTCAGGTTCCCAAATTTAACAGGATGGGCAGCAGTTTGCTTTAAGTCCTCACCAGTTCTCATGAATCTCTAATCTCGGCCCTTAAGTCACTTTCACCCAGGGATCAGAGAAAAAGCATGCACCCCACTCACCCTGGGGCCTCTGAGGGTACAGGAGAAGCATCAGACCCTCTCAAGGGGTGGGTCTCATCTGGTTCACTGGATTCAGGGTCTGGCATAGATTCACAACTCCCACATAGTTCCTCACCTCTCACATCAGTCTCTCATTTCTCAATCTCCCTCATCAATTGACAGTATTCGGAGGGCAGCTCGCGGTCATGTAACTTAAGATTTAACAATATCACACTGGAAAACCTAGCAGACTTCAAAATATGATCCAGCTGGACCTGGTTCAAGGCTGTGGCAGTTATCCCCCTTTCAATAAGCTTTTTGCAATGCCCTTTCCACCCTGGTGACAAAGGCGGACAATTTCTCATTCCTCCATTGTTTGGCAGACTTGAACTTCATAATAAGTCTTCCCAGTTTCTGTACTCCCAAACACCCTCTAAGGCAGAAAGATACTCTACTGTAGTGGCATTGGGGCTAGTAGCCCGTGAGGACCGAATGGCTTCAAAGCTGGGCCCTCAGGCTCTCCATCAGGCTCTCCATCAGTCTCTTTCATTTCTCCCTCAGAGCACTGCCACTCGGACTAGAGGGATAGCATAGTCCATCCAAGCCTCCAAATCATCTTCTCCTGAGGGTACAGGCACAGTACCAGAAAAAGTTTTAGTCCACAATAGGAATCTAGCTATATGGGGAGACAACTAGGGAGGTGAAGCCAGAATAGAACTCTTGGGGACCTGGGAGAGGTACCTGGGGAGGCTTGGGGTGGGTTCACTAGAAAGGTCCAACACCTGCACTAACTCCTGGGTAGTCCTCCTTCCACAGCTAGCAATTTAAGCAGTTTATCTTTAAAGCTATTAGTCTTGGGGACCCCCTGGGGTGACTGACCCACTCCGGATGTGAATGACCCTCCACCCCTGTTGGGCACCTTCCGGTAAATCACTGGGGTACCCTCTCAGGGTCTATAAATACACTGCATAAGAGTAGCACCTGCAAGGTCTGGTCAAGTAGATCAGCCATATGCCCCTTCACCTCTACCTTGCCTAAACATTTAACACGCCCACTGCAGAAACAAGGTCAGCGCTCTTTGTCCCCGGGTACATCCAGTAGTAACACAATTTTCTGGGAATCCAACTCTTCGGCTTCACCCCACCCCATCAGTTTATGCACCATCGCCTTAACAGGGTCCATCTTAATCTTAGCCATGATATCCCCTCCAGTTTTTCCTTTAGTTTGGCCATGTTGAGGTACTTCATCTACTCGGCCACTAGGAAACGCTAATCCCAGTGGTGCCTCCAAAATGTAACCCTAGGGGGCGCTATCCCAGGGCTACTACCCCTGCCTGCTCTGACGTAACAGGTCAAGGGCCTGGATCCAATGGCGGGTGCCTCCACCCAGAGGTCGGGGTTGGAACAGTCTGATATGACCGGGTCACAGCCCTCTGGGTCACTGCAACCCCTTTCTGCCCTCTAGTGGCCCACTAAGTAAACCACAGTACCTTTGCTATATACACTTACCCCAGGTCTGGTTCAATCAGCTTACTCTGGGGACCCCTGAAAAGTAAGATGCAGTTACACAATAACTAATGTACAGTAATTCAACATAGACACACAGCTCAGTCAGTATACCTTTGCAAAACAACCAATCTGATTTATTTAGGGGTGATAACAAGGACTGGGGAAATCAGGTTAATTAGCGTACTCACTCTAATATATATATATATGTATACCTAGGGCACTGTGCACAGGCCTAACCTATAAGTCACTGTCTCTGGGTACCCAGGCTATAGGAGGCTAGCCTCTCGATGCAGCTGGTTGGGGCCCTGGCACAAAACAAACACTTGATTCCTACGAGGATTAAGAAGAGCCAGTAGGCTCAGTTCGTGTAGCCAGTAAAGCAGCCAGACAAATCCTGCCCACACTATGACCATCTGACAGGAGCTACCCTGACTTAGTACTCACGACTCCAGCAGAAAGTTCACTCTCACACCACTTGCAGGGATGAGCCTGGGATTCCAACACTCCTCCACACATTTTATATGAAGAGCAGAGGGTACCATACCAGGCAGCTGCTGTATACCCCGATCGCTTCATTGCAGTAAACCAGGCCCAACGACGCAGCCTCACTTGTCCTGATAGACTGAGCGTGATTGAAGCAGATTTTCCAGTCCTCTACAGGGTGAGCCTGGTAGGTAGCTGCACTTTTGCACAGCCTCCTCTGACCGCTACCTAGCAGATTTAGTTCGACACTTTGTGGTGTTCAAGCTGCCCGACTCTAGCTTCCACATGCACTTCCCACACGAAGACTCAACGGCGAAGAGCCTAGAGCTCCTTCCTCGCCACAGCCACGACGCCTCTGCCCCTTGGCAGTTTGGGCAAGGACTCTCTGTTTGGGCCCACCCAATCCCATTGGTGGGCTGCAGATACCAGGCACTTAAGTCTGTCCCCATTGGTGCAAAAAGGCACCCTAGCCCAGAACTTCATTTCCCAGAATTACTGGCTATATCCCCTATGGCCAGCCAGCTCCAAAATGAGTCCTGATCCTGGTTGGCTCAAAGTTCTCCATTTTAGTCACCCTCACTCACCATTGGCCCAGTTCAATAGTCCAAGTCCAAAATGGAGGGGCCAAGTGCACAAAGTCCCAGCTGCAAAGGAAACAGGTTAGACAAACTGTAATTCCACTAATACTCTAACTAATTTTAGCCAAAACAGTTACATCTATCAAAAGGGCTCCTGTTGCGCTTTTCAGCAACTACACAATGGGGTCGATTTCCCACAGCTCAGGTGGGATTCAAGTAAGGAAACCCTGGTCCTCCCTGTACACACCACTGAAGCCTGCGAGCAGGCAGCTCTTAAAGGGACCATACTGGAGGCTTTAAAACACTCACAGTGGCTGCATTTTGGTAGCATTGCGCTGAACACCAGTTAGGCAAGGAGCTCCTAAGCAGCTCCGGGAAGGCTTTTAGGAACCCCATTTGTAAGGGGTTACACAATCTTGTACTGATATCAGCATGCACAAACAACTGCCTCCAGTAAAAGAAACCCCACTTGATTAAAAAATGTTCCACTAGGAATTAAAATAATAAAACTTGGGTGGTGTTCAAGTCAGAAGTTTACATGCTCTCATTGTAGGATGTGTTTCCCACACCTTTGGTTGTGTGTAAAATTATGTGTACACACTCACCCATATATTATTCCTTATGTAATGTTTGATCAGGAAAAGCACATTAAGCTGTGACAACTCAGTGTGTCCTGAGAAGGGTGGGGCGGTTCATGGATCTGTTTTATTTATAAATTTATTTTTAATTGACAATTACTACTAGTGGTATGGCTTAGTGGTGAGGGCAGCTGGTTCAGGATGTGCCAGGCATCAATGACCAGGGGTTCAACCCAGGTGTGGAAAGGGAAAGGGAAGGATGGAGATAGGCTGGTTTCAAGAGCGGCGGGAGAGAAGCAGGAAGTAAGGTACTATAGTGTAAAGCACGGCAATTTATATTAAGAGTTAGGAAGAGGTACAGGTAGAGCAGCAGGGGCCTGTAGTGCCTCAACAGTATAAGCAGCTAAACTTGAAACTTGAAAGAAATCGTAAAATACACAGCAGAGCATGTGAACAATCATGTGACTTCAAACATCCATAAGGAAATGCCCACCCAGGGTGGGCGATGGGTGGAAAACACAGTTCCTCTGATGCTGATGAGCACAGTGGGCAACAGCTCATACCTGCATGGGTATTGCAGGCTTCCAGGAGGGGTCCCATTTGGTGGCGGATAGTAGGCAGAGCTCCAGGTATCTTGGCCATCACGGTCTGCTTGCAGGGGTATTGCTGGCTTCCAGGAGGGGCTCAATTCTGTGGTGGATAGTAGGAGGGAAGCCTCCATGACTACGGGTCATTTTGACCACTTTTCCACTTCCTTATGAGTGAGGGAAGACCCCAGATTGCCAAAATCAGGAAGGTGTCTAGTGATGAGATCATGGGCTTGGAAACCAGATGATCCCAGTTCAAATCTCACCCTAGCCATTGCATGGTCTTCAGCAAGTCACTTAGCCTGTCCATGCTTCAGTATACCCAGCTGTGAAATTATGGTAGAAGCAGGGTCTGCATTGTAAACAAGATGTTACATCTCAGCCAAGTTGTGTTGTCAAATTATTGTGTAAACAACAACACAAAAGAGTCACTCTCTTCACTCATGTGTAAACCACCCTCACCCTAATCCCTATTGTCCCAGCCACCTTTATTTTATTTATTTTATTTATTTATTAGATCATTGGTTTACAGACCTTTGAGTCATAGACTCATTTACAAAGGCACCTCGTCAAGAGAGCAATACATCACAGCAAACAAAACAATACAGTCCATAACGTTCTGATTAAAAAGCAACCAGTGTTACAGGCATTCACTGGTGGTGCACACTTGGTAATCAGTAGATCACGGTAGTTATAATATAGGCACACGAGTACTCACGTCAGGTAGCAACTAGAGATATTTTATTATATTAGTCAGCAGATGTTGCCTGAGACCACAGGTATATACAGCAAAAGTAGACAGGGCAGACCCAGCCTAGGGGTGAGGGTAAGGGCAGGTGTGGGATTATGTGCAGTTGCAGCAGCGAGTGCTTGTCAGATGGCTTCTGAGGAGACCTTGAAAGGACCAAGCTTAGTGGAGTCAGCTATGTTGGCTGGGAGGGATTGAACCAGGAGGGAGCCGGATAGCAAAGGATCGCTGGGCCATAGAGGTCCATACCCTGGGGACAATAAGGGAGGTTTTGACAGTGCCATGGAGGAGACTGAGGGGAGGCATGCTTCAGAGAGGTGGCGACCCCAGGGGGAGAGCCTTAGCAGGATCTTTTTACAAGAAGGCAGGTTTGAAAGCCGAGTCTTTCTTCAAGGTTGAGCAAGTTGGTGGTGGAGTACAGCAGTGCATGTATTGGTGCACCTAGGGGCTCCCAGCATTAGCTTGCAGGCTTTGTTTATAGAGAGCTGGATTCTTGCAAACGCAGTGTTGTCAGCTACAGCATAGATTGGCAGCCTACAGTCGATTAGAGACAGGACAGAGGAGGTGACTGCCAATCTAAGGGCCGCTTTTGTAGGCAGTCCATACGGCGGTATAACAGTCCAATCCTGACATTGGTGGCAGAAAGGGCATTGATATGGAATGGAAGGAGAGTGCTGAATCAAAGGTAATGCCCAGCTACTTGTAGGAGGAAACCTGCTCAATGGGGTTTAGTGTGCTAAGCAGTATCATAAGAGGGCACCACTGGCTTTCCTTTGGTGATGGAGAAGAGCATAGCTTTGGTCTTTTAGGTTCAGGACTAGCCTTCGTGATGTGAACTAATGCTCAGCCTATCAAAAGCTAGTTGGAGGGTGTCCTGGAGTGTGTTGGAGTTGGGGTCAGCAGCAAAGAGCACAGTGTCATCCGCGTAGTGGAGGACCTTACTTGAGCAGGCCAAGGGAAGGGAGTTGAGGTAGAGACTTAAGAGGAGAGGGCCTAAAATGGAGCCCTGGGGTAGCCCAGAGGAACAGGTCGTGTGTCAGATAGGGTGCTACTGATTTTACACACTGAGTTCTGCAGAGAGGTGGTTGTGAACCATGCAAGGGGCCGGAGAGAAACCAAGGCATCTGAGAGAGTCAAGCAGAAGAGGATGGCAAACCGTGTCAAAGGCCTTGAGAGGCCAATGAACACAGCATCGGCAGGACTTCCAGCATCAAGAGCAGAGTGCAGGAAGTTGGAGAATTCAAGTAGCTTGGTTGTGGTGCTGTGACCTGCACGAAAGTCATGCTGTTCAGGGCACATAATATTGTGCATGGCCAGGTATTTGGCAAGCTGATTGGCAACTACTTTTCAAGGGCCTTAGAGAGTGGGTGGAGGATGGAGATAGGTCATAGTTCCCAGGGTCTCTCGATCACTCTTTTTAGGATGGGATGATGATGGCAGTTTTCCATGTGCTGGGAACTGCCTCAGGCACAGAGAGTGGTTGAGCAGCTCAGTAAGTGGGACCAGGATAGCATCCAACATCAGACTAAGTAGCCTAGTGTCCAGTAGGTCGTGCCAGGGTTGTTACTACCAATGGCTTTTTGCAGAAGAGGTCTAGCCTCTAATGGGGAGATGGTACATAGGTAGAAAGGAGGTCTCTGGAGAGTGGGCAGGAGTGCTACTGGGATGGGGTCAAAGAACTTACTGGGCAGGACTGAACTCAGGTCTGAGAAAGTGTGGTTTAGGCAGCCTGCAATGCCAAGGGGGTCAAGAAGACAGTTCCATTAAAGGAGAATTGAGAGGGGGTGGGGAGCAGGATTTCCCATTCAGCTCCTTCACATTATCCCAAACGTTTCTAGCTGACCCCAAGGAGGAGACAAAGCGGATTGGTAGTACTGGGCTTTGGCCTGTTGAATGGCCCAAGAACATGTACTGCGCTCAGCATTGCATGCTTGCCTATCAACTGGCTTGCCAGATTCCATGGCAATATGCCATAGGTTGTCTCTCATTTTAAGTTTGTGAAGGAGGGAGGGGTAACCCAGGGCATGCTTTGCTTTTTGGTGTGATGTCTAGCAAGGGGCATAGAGGTCACAGACAGTGTTAAAAGTGCAGTAAAAATACAGTGCCTCATCTATGGATGGCGCAAAGCCTGATTGGGACCAATTCAGTTGTGAGAGGTACAGTTTTAAGGCGACGAGCCACCTGGGAGTAGGCGACGCTGAACGGTTTGTGGTGCAGGTTTGCTGTTGGCAGCAGACCAAGAGAATACAAAAGGGAGTGGTCACTAAGTGAGTTGGGAAGTACACTGATATCGAGCACCCTCTTGGGGGCGGTTGGTACTGTGATATCCAGGAGGCGCTGGAGCCAGTAGAGGGTTGAATCTAGCTGGGGTGGTGACAAGCTGAGATATATCAAAGGCAGCAAAGATATCTCTGGTTTGGGAGGCCACTGCAGAGAGCCAGTTGATATTCAGGTCACCAACAATTATCTGGGCCATTTTGGGTGGTAGGCCAGAGAGGTAGTCAGCAAGTGCCTGAAGGTGACGCCTTGCTTTCTGGGGAATATAGGCAACGGTGAGAAAGAGTGGGCCCTTACCAGGGTTGGGGAGATTTTAGCATGAGGGCTTGTGCCCTGTTATCAAGCTTGGGTGGTGAAGTGTATGTCCAAGGAGGACATAATGTTTCATGTACATCAGAAGCCATTGAAATGTGCCTTTACCTGGAATTGAACATGTCTGGGTCAAGTTAATGCCAGTAGGTAGCCCAAAAATACTAATAAAGGAATAATGCCTGACAGGGTGGGTGTTAAGCTAGGATAACGCTCCACCTTGGGTGGTTGGGCCTAAGGCCACTGGCCAGAGGGCGCCCAGCACCTGAGAAGGGATGTTATCCCAGCACACACACCTACCCTGGAAGGCATTATTTCTATTATACAATGGCTTGTTTTTTATACAAAATAAAAAAAATGATTTTAAAGAATGTTTTGTTCATGTGTAAAAATATTTTTGTTTCTAAGAGAAGATGCCATGACAAATCAAAAATGGTCATCTAATAGTCAGCTGGATGTTACGCTAGATAACATCCCTGCTGTGATAGCCAACTGACTAATCAGAAGCCAAGATTCTTTCTTGCCATTCTATAATTGGGGTTATATATAGACCTCCCTCAATATCACCTAAGGAACATGAAAGTGTTCTTAACCTCCTAGACTCCCTAGATCCAGCTGACAGGATCATTCTTTTGGTGACTACAATCTCCCACCATAGACTGGGAAAAGCAAATTGCAGGGAACCATATTGAATCCAGATATTTGGATACATTTCTGTTAATCGGACTGGGACAACATATATCAAGTAGCCCAAGAGGGATCACATTTTGGACCTTCTATTGAGCAACATGGGAGACACAATTCATCAGTACAGGGTAACCACACTCCTTGGCCTTGCATGGTTACTTTCAATCTTGTGGGACAGAAAATAAAGTCATTAAGCTCAGCATAGATAAGAAACTATAATAAGACCAACTCTGATGAGCTAAGAAATGAAGTTTTAAAATAGGACTGGAAAAAGTTTTAAAATAAATCACTAAATGAGAAATGGGACAGCCTACTGTAGTTACTATAATTACACACATTAGTAAAAGAAAATGTACCAGTCAGGTGGAAGAAGTACAACAGTTTAGGTAAAATCCCCATATGGATGACCCCTAAAATAAAAAAAAATCATTAACATGAAAAGGAAGGCCTCCACTAAAGCCAAAAAAACATAGGCATGATAAAACTAGGAAGTGTATAAAAACTGTTAACAGAAACCAAGAGGGCAGTAGGTCAGGGAGAAAAACTTGAGTTAAATTTAGTGAACAAAGTACAAGATAACCATAAATCATTCTATAACTACATAAATGACAAAAGAGGGGCAAACTACCGTTGGACCCATTAAGGACCTGGATGGGGAACTAATAAATGATAACCAGAAAATGGCGGCTACTTTAACAACTACTTCTCATCGTATTTAATGTCAAATCAACAGGAATAAAGAACATCTCGAGAAAGAGGTATTACGATCAAACTAATAATATGGATATCAGAGAGAGAGAGATTACTAAAGTTAGACCCCAGTAAATCTCAAGGACCCGATGGGATCCACTTCCAGAGTCCTCAGGGAATTAACCATTGTTCTGGCTGATCCTGTGACAGAAATCTTCCAAACCTCCTTGGATAAGGGGAGATGGCAGAGGTCTAGCGGATGGCAAATGTCATACCAATACATAAAAAGCACTTTGTCAATGCCGAATGTTCGCTTGTTGGTATTAGCGTTGGGAATGCAGGAGTTAGAGAGATGCAGAATAGGAATGGCAGTGAAGTATTGAACTTCACGCCAACTCCACCTCCTGCAGAGACGGACATGCATTGGGGTATGCTTCTGGGTCGTCGCCCATAACGCTCATGCCATTTCACTTCACCTATTCTGCAGACATTGACACATGTTGAGGTGTGCCTTGGGTGTTCAGCTTTACAGTCACCTCATTCCATAAGGACATATGCTAAAATGGGTGCAGTATAGGAGAATGGGGTGAACTCTGGAGCCGTAGAGTCCAAGGCACACCTCGACACCTGTCACTGGCTGCAGGGTGGTGGGGTGGGGTGGAATGGTATGAGCATTACAGTCGGCAATCCAAAGGAACACCCCTGATGCCTGCCAGTCTGTACAAGGTGGGACTTTATGGTTAGAAACCCTAACGCCCGGCGCTTGTTGGTATTTGCACTACAAATTTTCAACATGGCCCTTTTGTGACCCCACCTCATGAAAGCATTTGGGACCTCATCTCATGAACAGTGGCACTGTGATTTTGTTAATGTGCCCCGAACTTTGAGTTCCCATAGCAACGGTGCCATTCTCCGCCAGATGTACGAAAACACAGATTGGGCAGGATGTGATGAATGACAGCTGTACCATTTGTAGGAGGTGTGAAGAGAAGGCAATGTTGAAAATCTGTAGTGAAAATATTAAAATACCGAACTTCCAGGCTTACATAGAACCAAGAACGACGCGCGCTGCGAATACAAAGCCATTTAGTGGAAATTTCACCAAATTTTCAACATAGGCATTTTGTGCCTCTGCTCATGAACAGTGTCACTATGATTTTCCTAATCTGTCCCGAACATTGATTTCCACAGCGACCGTGCTATTCTGCACCAGATGAGTAAATGCATTTTTCGGCAGGATATGAAAATGACAGCTGTACTGTTCATAAGGAGGTGTGAAAATGCCAATGTTGAAAATCTGGAGTAAGAATATTACAATGCGTGAAATTATGAGGGTGCGTGAAAACTGCGTAATGTACGCTCATAACACAGTCATTTCATGGACTTTTGTCACTAACTTTTCAACATAGGCATTTTAGGACCTCTGCTCATGAACAGTGTCACTGTGATTTTTTTAATCTGTCCCGAACACTGACTTCCCACAGCAACCGCACTATTCTGCGCTGGAAGCTCGAAAACACATTTTGGCCAGGATGTGAAAATGACAGCTGTACTGGTCATAAGAGGTGTGGAAAAATGCCAATGTTGAAAATCTAGAGTGAAGATGTTACAAATTAAGCGAAGTTAATGCGTAGTGGAAACTGCACAACGCATGCTCGTATCACAGTCATTTTATGGACTTTTGTCACCAAATTTTCAACATAGGCATTTTAAGACCTCTGCTCATGAACAGTGTCAATGTGATTTTCTTAATGTGTCCCGAACACTGATTTCCCATGGCAAACACGTTATTCTGTGCCAGAAGTGCGAAAACACATTTTAGTCAGGATGTAAAAATGACAGCTGTACTGTTCATAAGGAGGTATGGAAAATGCCAATGTTGAAAATCTGGAGTGAAAATATTACAAATTTGCGAAGTTATGAGCATGCGTGGAAACTGCGCAACACACGACTCGTGAAACTGTCGTTGTTTGGATTTTTTCACTAAATTTGCAACATAGGCTTTTTGAGAGCCTACCCCATGATCTGGCACTGTCATTTCATTAATCAGTTCCAAAAGGTGATTCCATAGTGAGAACAAAACACCTTTCAGGACCAAGTAATGCCATGACAGTGGCTGAATTCATGAGGAGGGGTCCTATATCCCTATGTTGAAAATCTGGTGCCAAATTCCAAAAGTGCCTGAGATATGCACCAAAGTTGAAAAATAAAACCCTATTTATGCCATTATACAGCTTACCGGCATTTCTTCAGTCTCAGTCGGCTTTGAAGGTGCAGGCGTGTTCCCAGTCCACTGAAGATCACCAGGCTCTGGAGGTAAGTATGGGGTAAGGGGTGTGGGAGTAGGATCACGCAGCTGGTAGGTGGGTTCGGGTTGGGGAGGGTGCAGCAACCGGCGTGGGACTGTTTCCTTTCTTTCAGGGTAAAAAAAAAACAAAAGACATCGTGGGAAGGTTTTTTTAGGTTTGCTTGCTTGTCAGCACACTGGGGTGGCCTCAGTATGCCACCTGCCTTTTTGGGGTGGGGACTTAAGCCAACATATATTGGGCCCTCTATTGGCAAAGAATGACTGGGGGGCATGATGCTGAGGGGAGTGGGCACCCCTCAGCACACACCAAATGTGGAGGGGTTACATTATGCCAACAGGGAGTGGGCTTCCCATCAGCAAATGAACTGGGTCGGAGGCATGCCGATAAGGGATTGGCCACCCCATCGGCTTTATAGCGCTGTGAGGCGGCAGAAAACCGCCACCATGTTTACAAAAATGTTACACTAGGCAAGGTACCGCCCTGCAGTGATGGGTGGCTCCCTCATTGCAGAGGAATGGCTGATGCTGCAATGATGAAGCAGACCTCATCGCAAGCGTGAAATCATTTCAACTTGGTGGCACTTTTGGAAACCAATGTCATCAGCACAGTGTGCCTGCATTGGTCCACCAGTGCCAAGACCCCAAATGACAGTGTGCACCTCCACAACCCGCTTCTCTCTAAGTTGCTGCATAATGTTTCTTGTGCATGCATGCAAGCAAATACAAAAAGGATCCAAACAGGAGCTGGGCAATTATAGGCCTGTAAGTTTGATCACCATCCTAGGGAAGATATTGGAGATGATTATTAAGGATTACATTGTGGAGTTTATGGAGATGGCAGGGATACTGATGAGGTACAGCATGGCATTAAGAAAGGCTTCATGCCAAATGAATTTACTGGAATTCAATGAGCATATAAGTAAGGCACTGGATGAAGCAAGGTAGCTGATGTGATATTATTAGACTTTTCAAAAGTGTTCTATAAAGTCCCACATGGGAGTTAATCGATGCTTTAATAGACCATAATATCCATGGGCATATTACTCAATGGGTAAAATATGTGGCAGAGAGACCATAAACAGAGGGTATTTCTTAAGGGAGTATATTCAGACTGGTTGAGTGTGGAGAGTGGAGTTCCCAGGGATCAGTCCTGGGGCCTTGCTTTTCAATATATATAAATATAAATATGTATATATGTGTATATATATCTATATATATATCTATATATATATATATATATATACACACACACACACACACACAATATATATATATATAATCAATGACGGTGGAGGGAAGTCTGGGATCCTAATTTGTGGACTATGCCAGGATTGGCATCACCATTGAGGATACTAGGAATATATAGAAACTGCAAAAACACTAAATAGGATGGAAACATGGGAAGGGGGCTAAGCTATCCTTTAATACAGAGAAATTTGGTAGGAATAATACCATGGGAGACTATGTGTTAAATGGAGTACAGCTAGGGAAGGTTACTGATGAAGGGATCTGGGGATTAGGGGTAGCGAATGATTTGAAGTTTAACCAGCGTTGTGGTCAGATGATAAGGACTGCAGGTGGCACATTAAGTAGTATTAGGAAACATAAAAAGTAGGAAGAGAGAAGGGTTATGCCACTTACAGCTCACTGGTGAGACCAAAATTGGAGTATTGTGCCCAGTGTTGGTAACCTGGTTTAAGACCGATATCAAAAGAATGGAAAGGGTCCAGAGGAGGGCAACAAGGTTGGTCATCGATGTAAGGATAAAAACTATGGACAAAGACTGGCTGAGCTAGAAATGTTTACACTGGAATATAGGAGACTGAGAGGTGACGTGTCTGGTCTATAGAGTAACGAGGAACCCAGCATTAGGGGCTAAACTTGGACTAACTCTCAGAGAGCAGCATTATAATACAAGGATGCATTGATGCAACTAAAGGGACAACAGCTTAAAACAACGAAAAGGAAACACTGGTTTAGTGTGAGGGTTGTACCAGTTTGGAATAAGCTTACCAAATGAAGTCATCACAAGTAACAGTATGACAAGATTTAAAAGGGAATTGGACAAACATTGTGAAGTAGACAATATAGTGGGAGTACCATAACTAGGAAAAGGCGAGCAATATGGACTAATGTCTTCTCTGCTCCAACCTACCTATGAAACCTTTGTAGTGGGGACCAAAGCAATGTGTGCCTTCATCCTCCAGCCTTGCATCTCTCTTGGGAAGTGCAGAACCAGTGAATTTCACCAGCTGAGTTTAGGGCTGCATAGTTAAAGATGCAGTCAAGTGTAGGACTCTCTAAGGGTCTGAGTTCAATAGATGCTCCGACATGAGCATGGCTCTAGGCTGCATCATTTTCAGCCTACCTTATATTGTCAGCTGCCTTACCTCCTGCATGGCCAGCAAAAGAAAGTCTCCACTGATCCACTGACACAGCGGCACTTAGGAGGGGAGCAGCAATTGGGGACAGTGTATGTAAAATGGGGTTACTATATCCATGACTCTCTAGACAAGGAATGGTAATGGGCTGAAACAAATGGTGGGGTTGGGATGGGGTTGGTTTGTACATTAGAGAAGGTGAGAGGAGATTTTAGCCAATCTTGTTCTAGGTTTAATTTCTATGGGAAGCTCACCAAGGCTAATCCCCCCGCTGCCCCTCCCACTCTGTAGCTCTGAAGTGAGCTACAGTTGCACATGTCAGTGCCATTTACTTCTGATGGAAAGGTGCTATTTCATTAAGCAATAATACACTACAGGTGTGTGTGTGTTATCATGGGATAATGCCACACCTTGGTGCACTGTGAGGTACGAAGTGTAGCCGAGTGCTTCCACCACCCATCAAGTGGCATTACCCCAAATTATAACATAAATTCTGGAGAGTATGACTGCCATTATCAAATGGATTACAAGTACCAAAAGAACTTATTTGCAGAAACATTTCAGGCTGTGATGTTATCATGAGATAGCTACACTGCTTGAAATGTTTTTAGCAAATCAGACTGCAAGGATTCTCCACATATTTGATAATGACTAGTTTTCCAGAGCCACCTCCCTCTCAAGCTCCCAGAAGTAATTTCAAAACTGGTCCTGTCTCCTGTGGGCATGTCCCATTTATCCATGTGCAGGTTTGGCCAATAAGGTATGCTGAGACAATGATCGTTTCCAGGTATCAACTTGGCAGGGGGTGAGGGAGACGAGATGACATACAGTATCTCTTAACCGCCCCACAATGCAAGGGATGTTCCTCATTTGTTTTACCCTCAGAATTGCTCCCTCACCATAACATCCAGACTGCAGTACGTGAGGAAGGCGCTGTCATCACACCATCCCACGCGAGGAAGGTGCTGCCCTCAAAAGCTGCTGTAAACTGTCTATATGATGCCAAAGCAAAATTGAACTTAGCACAAATAAAAAGCTAGTTTCCACCGCAGACTGAGCTTGTACCTTCAGGATTTGATAGGTCTTGCATTTCAGTGACATTCAAGGGTCTGACGTTGGTCTCTGATGTCTCCTGTGGCTGTTCTGCATCGCTTAACTGTCCCTGATTAGAGGAGGACTCCTGCCCTTTAAAATTGCTTCGTCCCCATCCATCCCTCATAGAACAGGTAATGCCACACAATGTACTGTAAATTCACACTTTAAAGCAGAAATGTATGATAATCTAAAAATAAACTTTAAACAAGACGATTGTTTCCACAGTGTTTTGAGCTTTTATCGCCTATTTGTGGCTGTGCCTCATTCTGAAGTTAAGTGTCCACCCACTGTCCCTCATTTTAAATACCTGTTTTCCTCATTTCAGTAAAAAAGGTTGAGAGCTACGAATGTGCATTCTTTGGGAGACCGCTGCTACTAGTATCCCATATGGGCGTATCTCTGCCCGTCCGCCCTCCCAGCGGATGTCCACATCCCATGTGGGCGTGCCTCTGCCACCTGCGGGTGTCCCGTGTCCCTGCCCCATATGGGTGTGTCTTTGCCCTGCGGGTATCCTTGTCCCATGTGGGTGTGCCTACAGTCCCCGCCTCCCTCGCTGCCCGGCTGCCCTGCGTTCAGAAGTGCAGTCGAGCAGCATCCGTTCGAGGTTGGTCCGTCTTCGCTGAGATGGTTTTGTGGCGGGGAGCCCCTGTCCGAGCCGCTTCCAGCCAGCCCAGCAAACCCTTCCTCCACTGCAGCCGGCGGCCGTGTACCGCGGGCTGCAGGCATCCTAGAGCGGGCGACGGCAGCGGTCAGCAGCGGAGCGGCGATCGGTGGCAGCAGCAGGATCCCGCCAGCAGCTCAGCTAGAGTCGCGCCATGTACCAGCGAGCCTTCGCGGCTCTACAATGTGAGTCAGGGTGGTGCCAACTATTATGTTGTTTATTGTATTCTTTGTTAACTAGGTAGCACCACTAGGCACAGGTGCCTGTTTTCAGGGGCGACCCAGTAGCACTGGAGATGTTGGTGATTTGCCCAGAGTCGCACATAGGGTTACCACCTTTAAGAAGCCCAAAGTGGAACATTTCTTACTGAAACAAGATTTTCGCAGGACAGTACATAACCGTGACCAATGCAACAGACTTGTTTTCTTGATATAATCAGAATTAAGGCTAAGTATTGTGATTTCTTGGTGCTTCTATTGTTTCTTATCATTTTAAGGTAATTTACTTCAGGTATGCTAGTTTTCTGCAACATTCAGTGGAAAATTAGAAAATATTTTTACTAGTACAAAGTCAGGACATGTAGTATTTTTCATGTTGTTTTTTTTTGGCAGGACACAGCTGCCCAAATCAGGACTGTCCTGCGAAAATAGGGACAGGTGGGAACCCTAGTCGCACAGTATGCACGTGGAGGTTGTAGGCATCAAACCCAGATCTTCCTTCTGGCTGTACTAAACTGATTCACAGCTCTTTACTCTAAGCTCTAAGCTATACTTATCGAGGGTTTTGAGGTGTGTGTGTGGGGGTTCAAAAGCTGGTTTTATTACCACTGCCTACTGTAGCACACAGGGACTGCAGGAAGCGAAGGGATGGGATGCACACAGAAAGTAGACAGCTGATGCAGTGACTGGGGAAAAGGTGGCTTGGTCAAAGGAGGGGGCAGGCAGGTGGCTGCGGTGAAGGCCGGACCATGGGACACATTGGTGCAAGAATGCAGTGGAACTAAGGCAAGGATGGGACAGGTGGCAGGGGTTGCCACCTTTGGATGGGGCAAAACCGGATCCTACGTTCCGCTCCTAGCCCCACCCTTTTCATGACTCATCATGCATTGTTCCTTCTAGAATGCCATTTGCTGTATCAATAAAAGACAACACCTAAAGCAGCAGTTCAACAAACATGTTAAGATACCCTACTGTACCTGTTAAAGTTACTTTCCTAGGTTCTTCCTAGTCATCCATTTACTTAGTATTTATTTAGTGACATTGGTTTACCAAATAAACATACAGAGATGAAAGAAATATGTAAGCAATAACACACGATGAGGTGTGGTTTATCGCCTGATAAAACACGCCCGAGGTGTACTAAGGCCACGAGGCGCTTGGCCGAGTGCCTATGCCACTAGGCGGTTCTTATCAGGCGATAAACCACACCTCGGAGTGTGTTATTGCGCTTATAAAATGGGCTGATAAGTAACTAGTTCATTATAAAAAATAAAAATAAAAAATAAAATGAGTAAAAAGATGTAAAGTGAGGTTTAAAATATTGAGTAAAAAATAGTCCCTCATTTGTCCACATTTAGAAAGAAAGGTACTGGTCAAATTATTTGTTTTCTCTCCTGACAATGTATTTGTAACTGAGAGAGAGTCTCATCATATTGTATTGCTAAGTGACACTTACTGTACTTACTAGTTTGAACTGTAAATTTTGGATTAAATGTAGCCTCGCCGCCACAAAGCAGGTTGCTGAGCCCATCACCACATCGGCGTGCCAGCTGCGTGTTTTCAATTAAATGGACAATATAAAAACATCCATTTCCACAAAACACTACATTTCATCTACAGGATACCACTATAATATAAAAAGTAACCTGCAGTTTTGTACAGAAACGAGAGACACGTAGTACAACAGAGCGACGAGGAGACTGGGAGCGAGCATGTCCTCAGGAGCCTCCGTAAACAACGCTTGAAGTGGTTTACATTTATTACAGTCAGGTTTTCAGGTAGCTCCTGTTTCTGGACAAAACTGCAGGTTACTTTTTATATTATACTGGTATCCTGTAGATGAATGGAGTGTTTTTGTGGCAAATTGATGTTTTTATATTGCCCATTTGTTTGATAGCACGCCATGTTGGCACGCTGATGGTGATGAGCTCGGCAAACTGCTTTTGTGGCGTTAGGCTACATTTAATCCAAATTTGGAAAAGTGTTTAAAAACGTTTGCTGTTGTTGCTCTATAATTACAGGTTTTCTTATGTTGTGAAAGAGGCAGAGGTAGGCAGACCGGAGCTAGGTCACAGCGATGGATGTCGCACTGCTAGCTGTGCCAGGCTTTGTTTCTGTTTTCAGCAGGCACAGCTCACTGATCCTGTGCTGTTGTTGAGCTGGGGAATGAAGGGTAGTGCCGGTTGCTACAATACCAGGGATTAAGGACACGTAGGGTTGAAACAGCCAATCAGTGGCTTGCTTTTTTGCCCATTTTATAATTACAGATATGACTGGGAGACAAGGAAATACTGCAAATAGCACACAACAGTGTACATGGTATAATAATACATAAGAAATTGTTTCCTGTAATATGTACTTTATATCTTTTCTGGCTCCATTTCCTGTTCTTGTCCACAATACTATTTCAAAGCTAAAGAAGTGACCATACTTTTCTTGAGGAAAAACATAATTTAAAACATTTAAAATGCCTAAATTGTGTTAGAGATGAAATGTTTACCAGCAAATGAAAATGGGAACAGCTGGGTCTGTTACTGTTACAAAAGGTGGGGAAGCCGTGCTGCTGTGGCACTTTAAGATGTAGTGGAAAAGATTAGGTTAAATAAGTGCTAATGGTGTTAATGGCCATACTTTACACCTCCCAGGCCAACTGCTTTCAAAACAAAGGGCTATACTGACAACAGAACTTGTTTGTAAGCTGGACATGCAGCTGAAACAATGGATAATATGACAACATTTGTTTCAAAAGTATACAAGCACTCAAAATGGCTCAAAACCTGACCAGCACAGAGCAAAACTGGATTACCTGATAGGGACCCTGAAAACCTGATCACCAGGTAAAAACCTGACAGGTGGCAACCCTATGGGGTCTAAGACAATGGCTGCTGCAGGTATCTAACTTTCAAGATCAGACTCAATGTATTGCGTAGCTAGCAACTAGTACCGATGCAAATGGCATCCCAACTTGTCGGCACAGGAATGTTACCCACTTACAAAACAGAGCGCACATGGCGGCATCCCTGTGTGTCACAGTCTTAATTTGGTTATTATGATTTTGATAATATTGATTACCTACCTATTAAAGTAGCAGCACTTGTTCGTCATCAAAGTAAAATCATCCTTGTTTTGGCGCAAGAATTTCAAAGTCTCATAGATCATTTGTTGAGTACTTCAATTCAGTTGTTTTCAAAACAGTTTTATAATTATTGGGGAGAAGCTTGCATCAGAGCTTGCAAAACCCAGCAGTTTTGAAAACTCTCCACTGAGGTCACTCCTCAGCTGCTGCCTGCTAGCACTGTTCCCACTCATCATGTGCCCAGTAAATCCTGATCTAACTTAGATCCATAATGTCATGTGAGCCTGATAAGAGAGCAGGGGCTTATTAAAACTTCAGAATCATCTGATTCATTTCAGTAATTACATGGAACAGGAAGGAAAATGTATATATTGATGTACTGGCTTGGGCAAACTGTCTACTGGTTTAGCCAAAACGAGTGCCACTATGGCTGCTGGCCCTCCTCAAAGAAATCTTTGAAAACATAATTATTAGGTGAAATTCAGCTTGCTTTCAAGCATGGCTGGGACATATTGAAGGAATAGTTGGGGGCAGGACCAAAGAAGGAATAAAGAGAAGAAGGGTGGGTTAGTACCCTGGAGGAACAGTAAATTCCAAGGATTATAGGAACTTGGGCAGACTGGATGGACCTCTGATCTTCTGCCATCATTGTCTATGTTTCTATGCTTTCAATCTAGCCTTTATAGATGTCTCCTCCACATTATTAATTACTGAGGAATTTGCATGAATACAGGATCTTTATCCCTTAGAGTTCATCAACCTCTGTTGTTTACTGATTACTTCAGGTAATAATCCTCTGTTGTGACATAATCTATTGCTGCTAGCGGAATTGTGATGTCATAGGTAGCTCATTATGACCTCCAGTAGGGAGGAAGCAACAGGAATAGATGAACTGTTCAGGAACAAATATCCTGTTTTCATCCAAATGACCTCAATAATAAATGATGAGGAGGAGAATACAGAACCTAATGTGAAATACAAGCTGTACTGTGTCTAAATATTATGTTTTGTTAAAGTGTTTCTGAAGGTGTCAGCTGCTCTTTAATGGGCTAGGAAAATTATAATGGCCAGCATCGTAACCATTTTGAAACAACAAATGAAAGTGGTTGCAAAATGCAGTGTCAGCAATATGACGCTCAGTTGTAGATGAGTACAGGACACTGTGTTAATGAAATATCCCTCAATTTTGTCATCCAAATGGGAGGGGCAGTGTAGGAAATACACTCAGTCAGGGACACCTCACTGGAAAAGGGAGGAGAAGCTCAAGTCACTGTGGAAAATACATTTTCTTGTTCATGAAAGTTGCTGTTGACCTAGCAAGCTATATTAATATGAACCTCAGTTTAGGGTGTGAGACAGCACTCTTCAGTGTCCAACATTCTGAAGGACTTCTTTTTTTTTTATTAGTAGTTTTTGTTTTTGTCCCCATTTTCTCCCGGACCGGGACCCCGCACATACATATGTACACGTGCATGGAGGCTCATGTGCATGCCAGGTACCAGCTCGCCCCTTCTGCCCCACCCTGGCCATTGCCGCTGCCCCTTCCAGCCTACCCTTCCCACTGGAGCTCCACCCAGTGGGAGTGAAACTACGGGGTGGGGGCAACCACTTGGGAGGGGAGAGCTGCCCAGCAGCTGCTCCATCCTGCTCCCTCCCACACTGACTCCTGACTAACCAAGGTTGTTCCCAAATCGAGGTCACTGGCATAGCATGAAATAGGTACCCAGTGCCTCAGCCCTCAACACCACTGAGCCAGCGGCATTCTGAAGGATTTCTGGTGGCCAGATGAGAGACAGTCTTCCTATGGGACACACTGATATATATGAGCATAGGGGTAACATGAAGGATGCACCTTTTAATGTGGGGGCAGTTGAGAGGTATGGACAGATGGGATCTGAGTGATAATATCATGTGTGTTCTTTTTAATGTGGGACAGTTGAGAGTTATGGACTGAGAGGGTAAAATGAGGGACACCCTGATACACATGAGAGGTATAGACAGAGGGTCCTTAGTGATAAATGGGGTTGCCTCTCAAATTGTGGACAGCTGAAAGGTATGGACAGAGGGATCTTAGTGGTAAATGAGGGATACCCTTTATATTGTGGGACATTTGAGAGGTATGGATAGGGGAATTCTTAGTGGTAAATGAGGGATGCCCTTCATATTGTGGGACATTTGAGAGGTATGGATAGGGGAGTTCTTAGTGGTAAACAAGGGATGCCCTTCATATTGTGGGACATTTGAGAGGTATGGATAGGGAGTTCTTAGTGGTAAATGAGGGATGCATCTCTTAATGTGGGACTGTTGAAAGATATGAATAGAGGGCTTCTGAGTGGCATAATGAAGGATGCCTCTCACATGCATGAGAGGTATAAACAGAGGGTTCTAAGTGGTACAGGAGGGATGCACCTCATAGTCATGAGAGGTATAGATGGAGGAGCTCCGCCCGTCCCACTGTCTGCATTCTTGAGGGCTGTCTGGCTCAGCACCTCCTTGGTGCCACAAAGAGACATACTATCGCAGAGCCCTCAGCCCTCCCTCCCTGGAGAAGGGTAAGCTGTCCTCTGGATGCTCAAACCTTCTCCCCGCCAACCCCCAGCGACCCGAGCTCACTCCCAACCCCAGGTGACCAGCATGGAAAGAGGTAAGGCACCTCAGCCCTCTACACCACTGGGTCAGCTGAAAATGCATGTTTACCAGGAGGGTGGCACAGACTTGGCACAGCTATGGCCAGCATAAGATGCAGAATTAAAATCAGATACCGATTCTGAAATCCAATAACAAGCTAAATCCAAGAACAAAATTTTCGAATTTAAGTTCATGATTCTGAGCATTAGTAGTGTGGTGTGTTGGAGGAACTTAATTTTCCCTTCCTCCCTGCTGGCATTTGTCACTGGCACCTACAGCTGCCCTTTACCAACCCTGACTCTCTTGTCAGCTTTCTATCCTCACTCTGTCTTCCCTTGCCCCTCTGGTGAGCTTGTGGTCCTTGTGGACCTCATTTGTATTGAACATTACAGAACTGCATGGTACTCAGTTGAGGGACTGGGCAGACCTTGTAAGTGCCCTACTGATCACCTCCCTTTCTAAGACCCCAGCTATCTGCCTGTTCTTCTGATGCAGCTGTACATGCTTCAGGATCTTGTCATTTTATGACACTCAGGCCTCTTCTCTTCAAGTAAAAGGAGCCCACCACTGTGTACATCCTAACTCTGCTTTTCCTCCCTAAGTAGACTACCTTGCATTCGGCTACATTGAATGGGAAGTGTGAGGAGCCTGACCAATCACCCAGCTTGCTCAATTCCTCTTGAAGCTTTTCTTCATCTTCAGGGGACTTCACCACCCTGGTGGGCTTAGTGTCATCAGCGAACTTAAGCAGCTTGTTTGAGACCATGACTTCTTTATCTTTGATGACTATTGAACAGTAGTGACTCAGTAGCAATTCCTGAGAGACACAGCCTACTCTACAACAACCCAGTGCTTCCTAACCATAAGCCAGCTAGCAATCCACCTTTAGTATGTGCTTTTTGTACTTTACTGCTGTACTTTAATGCAGAAGTTTGTCATGCACCACAGGATGAAAGGCCTTGCTGATATCCAGATACTTTATGTCTTCAGCACAGTCCTTGCTGACATCTCTGCTCGCCTCTTCCAGGAAGACGATCAAGTTGATTTAGCGTGATATGTCTATGATAAAACCAAGCTGAGGTAGGGCAAGAACATTGGCCAAAGAAGTGCTTCAGTGTTCTGTCCATGGTAATTGGTTTCAGGATTTTGGTCAGCATTAATATTTGGCTGGCCTGTCTGTAGTCACCATGTCTGACCTTGCCCTTTTTATTTATTGAAATGTTTCACCAGGAAGGCACACTGAGCAACAAATTGTTCGTCTTCGTGTGACCTGGGGAACGGGTACAATAGGAATGAGACATTAAACATTCAATTTACAAGATCAACATTAGCATACTGTTGTAAGGCAGGTGTTACAAAAGTGTTAGAATAGTGCTGAGCATAACATGTAGAAAGAGTGGACAATAATAAGTGCCAGGTTAATAAGTAAACACGTGCTTATGTGAAAGAAAAGGAAGAAGGGGAAGGGGGATGGAGGGGAAATAAGATAAGAACCACACTGGCCACTTTCCAGTCCACTGGCACTACAATTGTTGAGTCAGACTCATAAAAGGTTATTTAAAGTGGTCCTACCAAATGTTCCTTTAGCTCCACTGTGATCCTGGGGTGTGTCCAGTCTACCACTTGAGACATATCTGCCTTCATTTTCACCAGGTAGTCAGCTACCAAATCACATGTTGTGCCCACAAGCTGCACCAGGACTACTTATGAAACCACTGGCCTTCCAATGAGCATCCTCCTCCAGGTGCCCTTAGTGAACACTGAAGCCAATGATTCATGCAGCCATTTCCCTTGGCTCTCCCACAGGTTCCTTCCCTGGTCTCCTCTTTTCTGAGGCCCAATCTTCTCCTACACATTCCTCTTTCCATATAAGTACTGGAAGAAGGTTTTGGTGTTGTTTGCAGCCCTCCCTCAGCCTTCTTAATCATAGTCTTACATTTCCTCAGTGCTGCTCTGTACTCCTCTCTAGCATAGAAGCAGTTGATCTCTTTGCAGTAGTCACATACTTTTTATATGGGGTGGGGGACAAAATGGTAAACTGGGTGCACAACTGGCTAAAGGCTAGGCGGTAGAGGGCACTGGTAAATGGCTCACACTCTCATAATGGGGAGGCAGTAAGGTATCGAGGGTTCGGTGTCAGGACCACTGCTCTCTAATGTCTTCATATGGGACAGTGCAGAGAAACTGGATGGGAAGGTCTGCCTAGTTACAGATGACTCTACAATCCACAATTGTATAGGTTCCCAGGAGGGAGGAGGAGACAATGCAGAAAGATCTGGGGAAACTCAAATAGTGGTCAAGGACATAGTGATTGCGTTCAGTACCAGGAAGTGCAAGATCATGCACCTAGGGCACAGGAACCCTGAAGCTGAGTGTAAGATGGGGGGTGACTGTCACTAGACAAGAAAGGGAACTTGGGGTTGTTATACCAGAGGATCTCAATGTGGCAGCACAATGTGATAAGGGCATGGGCATGGCCAGTGGGATGCTGGGCTGTATAGGGAGGGGCATCACCAGCAGGAGGAGGAGGTTGTGCTGCCACTGCACCCTCCGTAGCACCCTCACCTGGAGTACCATGTGAAGTTCAGGAGGCTGCACCTCTGAAAAGGACAGTGACAGGGTGCAAACAGTCCAGAGAAGGCAACCAAGACAATGAAGGGGTTGTAGGGGAAGCCCTATGAGGAGAGACTGAAGGACCTCAACTTGTACCCTCTGGAAGTTAGATGAGTGAGGGGTGAGATGATCAAGAACTTCAGGTACCTCACAGGTAAACATGCAGGGGAGAGCCTCTTCCAAGTGAGGACAAGCTCAAGAACTAGGGGCATGCAATTAAATTGGAAGAGGGCAGGCTCAAAAGAAGTGAGGAAATATTCCTTCACTGAGATGGTGATAGAGCATGGAATCAACTGCCAGCCAAAGTGGCGGAGGCTAGAATGGTGGCGGACCTCAGCATGCATGGGACAGACATATGGGTATAACAGTACAGAAACAGGGAGGGAAGGGCCATGGGGATCAGTTAAGGTCTGCAGTGGACAATAGGTAGGAAATCGTTAGCAGAATGGGTAGGCCAAATGGTACTTTGCTGCTGACAAATTGTATGTTTCTGTATTTTGTTTTTGTCACAATCAGTTGCCTTAGGTCTAGAGACACATTCAGCATACTTAGAAAAACTAAAAGTCAGTTGATGAACTGCAGATGCAGTAATCTGTTAATGCTTAAAACAGTGATCCAATGGAGAGGTAGCAAAGGGATTCAAAATCCCAGCACTTCACCATGCATTGAGGCTTCATCAGGAGGTGTGTGTTGGTGCAACAGTTCAGCTTAAAAGCCAAGGCTGACCTTATCCTGATTTCCCCACCTGCAAACCTTACCCCAATTAGGACTTATAAAATAAAGTTACTTACACTGTCAGTTGTATTTTTTTATTTTTAAAAGTCCGGCGTTCAGCAAAATGATGAACGCTGCACATCTCCATTACATGGCAAAGTGTGCGCAGACGGCTTGGCCCAATACAAATGTATTGGAGTCGTGTGGTGCCGCACTCAGCCATGAAATGGAAATGCATAGACATGGCATTTTGCCAAATGCCGCCTCTTTAAAATAATAAAAAGTAAGTGAAACTGGACAGAAAAGGGCACTTTGTTTGCAAAACCCTAATCGGGTGGGGGGTAAGGCTTGTGGGAGTGGGGAATTGGGATAAGGACAGCTTTCCTTTGGGGCAGTGTCCATAGCATATATGTAAACATGCAGATCCGAACAGTACCTAGCTCAGGCGTTCATTCTCTATTACTGTATGACATCATATCCAGCATTTCAACCTAAAGATCATATATTTCATAACTGAATAAGCCATTAAAATGCATAAAAACAGTGCAATTATCCTGTGCCTAAAAGCTCATCCCTTAAATATTTTATAGAGTGTAACATGAATGTTAAATTTAAAGCATTAAGAAAAGAATGAAAAATAAAATTTGACTGTAATAACCTATAATTAAGCAATAATGCGAGAAGGTGTAGAAGCGTGCTGGGATAACCTCACACTTAGGTGGCTAGACACGAGGCCGCAGGCTGAGTGCGCCCAATGTCCCAGAAGTGAGCTTATCCCAGCATGACCCACACCCTGGAGTGTATATTGCTATTATACAATGGCTTATTGTTATAATCAATAAAAACAATTTTAAAAATGTTTTAGTGATTTTAGTGTGGCAATATATTTTTTTCTTAAGAGAAGATGCAAACAGAGCAGCAACACATCAATACAGTGAGATTGTGCTCAGATAACCTCACTGTTGCCAAGGGCAGACAACCAATCAAGTTTGAGGATATTTTATTGCCATTGTATTATACATAATAATACCCTCCTCCGCCTCTGCCCTGGTCTGCACATGATATTTGTTCCTTTCTTCTTCTCAATTGCCCTCTACCTCTTTTCTCCTCCTTCCCCTGATGTACATGATAATGCTATTTTCATATATGGATTCTCATATTAATACCATCATAAAGCTCATAAAAATCCTGTTAATACCATTGCTCCTGGAGCAATAGTGCTACTGTTCCCAAGTGATAATACTATCGTTCAGGGCCATAATACTATCGTTCAGGACCTGAACGAAAGTATTATCACCAAAGATGAACAGCTAGTTCAAGTTTATCTCGCCGTGTCTTTCAAGTGTGCCTCTTCAGCCAAAACACTTTCAAAAACATGGTGGCAGATTCTCGCTAGCGAGCGAGAGTACAGAGTTCACGGTGATGGTACTTCCTGTTTTTTATTTTGTGTGTGTATTTATAACCAAAAATGACTTATCTGGCTGATACTGTGCCCCCAAAAAAATGGTAACAGTAAAAGAAAACAGAATGTTTGCCATGCCATGCATGTGTGCGTGGGTGGGGAGACAGGCAGATGGAGCTAGACAGTGTGAGAAGCTGTGGCAGTCAGCTACAAGCACGAGATTCCTTCAGTTAACAGCCAACCGCCTGCAACAAAATGACTGAAAAAAAGTCAGATCCATATATTAAAAAAAATAATAGATAGGTAACTGGGCATTACTGGTGAGATACCATTGAGAGGTTCTTGACACAGGAACCTCTTGAGGCTTAAACTCTCGAGGTTCCTGTGTGTCCAGAACCTCTCGATGGTATTACTCACCAGTAATGCCCAGTTATCTATCCATTCTATGTGTGGTTCACAGTTCAGTGCTTGTGCTACACTACAGTAGAGCTGAATGATACAGGTCATGCTCGGATACAGTAGGTAGGACAGTGCCTGCAGTATGTATGAGTTGGACAATATGGTTAGTGCTTAGATACGTCCAGCATGGATATGAACATAGGTACTTGAACAGATGATATAGCAACTTGTTAGAACTTTATGTTTTGGCCTTTCTCTGTATCTCACCTTTAGTAGGATGCTTAGTTGAGTAGGAATGAAGACCCCACCAGGTGGGATAAGAGTGCCGGAGAAGGAGGAGGAGGCAGGGAGGATGGAGGGTGAGTGTGACTCACTCTAAGCAGAGCGAGCGAGCCTGAAGGTTTACTTAGGAGATGGGGAGGAGCTATTCCTCCCCATAGAACCTCAAGCTACAGCCTTCCAATTCTATGTGTGGTTCATAGCTCAGTGCTGGTGCTACATTACAGTAGAGCTGAATGATATAAGTCGTCTTGTGGATACAGTAGGTAGGACAGTGCCTGCAGTATGTATGAGTTGGGCGATATTGGTGCTTAGATACGCCAGCATGGATATGAATGTAGGTCAGTGGTTGTAGTACATACGAACTGGATTGGATATGATTGGTGCTTACATACTTGAACAGATGATATAGCAACTTGTTAGAACTTGATGTTTTGGCCTTTCTCTGTATCCCACCTTTAGCAGGATGCTTAGTTGAGTAGGAATGAAGACCCCAAAAGAAATGTAATTACTGGTGTGATTACCTCCTCCAACTCGGAGAGTGTGGCCAGTAGCACGCAGGAGAGGAAAAACCCTTTGGGGAAACCTCTGAGGACCTATGGCTACTGACCTGCCCATCCTCTGAGCATACTAAAGGAGAGTAATCCTAAATTAACAAATATTAAATCATCGGCTAATCCGAAACCCTGTTGATTGAAGATCTTGAATTCAATAGCAAGCAGGCAATCCTGGATTTGAGGTACAGTGTTGAGTGTCTGTCGAGAAGAAGGTAACATATCCTGTTAGCGAATTCCCAGTTCGAAACCATAAATGTACAAGGTGAGGAGTTGACAAGATAAATTCAGTCAACAGTTGAGAGGATAATCAATTTTAGAAGAATGACTGTAGAACTGGTTGAAGAGCAATTCAGAAGGTGAAGATTTCCATTATGAAGGAGGAACTATGAGCAAACAACTATTTCCTTGCCAGGCAGAATAGGAGAACATTGGTCCATATGCCCCACTGTGTGGTGCTGTAAAGCACTAGGCCTTTGGTGGTGAAGTGAGTAAGGTGAATGCAGGCTGCTAAGCTAGGAAAAGACAGAGCAAATAGAAACCTCCAGGCCCCATGTGGGCAAAGCAGGTAAATGTAAATAGGCAATAGAAGCCCAATGAACCTCCAGGCCCATGTGGGGCGAAAGCAGGTAAGTATAATGATATAAGCTCAATGAGGGGCGAGTTGGCAGAAGCCAGGTCATTTGAGGTGAGGTGGATGGAATCTCCATGCCTCTCTGGCGGGGCAAGGCAGGTTTCTAATGAATAAGCATATGAGCCCGTAGAGGGTGAGTGATAAGCCAAGCAGAAGCCAGCCCATACGGGCAAGGTGGATAAACACCTCCATGCCCCTTCACAGGGCGAGGCCAGTTTGTAGAGTAAACATTAGAGATCTCCATCCCCTTCACGGGCGAGAGACAGGTTTGTAGAGTAAACATTAGAACCTCCATGCCCTTGCAGGCAAGGCAGGTTTGTGTAGAGGAAGCAGGTAAGTAGATGAAGCCTCCTGGTTCGCTGAGCAATATAGCCTGTACAGGACAGTATAGACGTACGCTTGATCATGAGCTGAGACCTGATGTTGAAGCTACAAAAGCGGACTTTGTGAGGTTAGGTATGACAAGAGCCAATAAAAGTCAAGTCCCAGATGGTCAAAGCATGGCAGAAGAATGTGATGAAGAGGAGATAAGTCAGATGAAATTGGCAACTCGTTCAGATACAATAAGCCCCATAATACTGGAGTAGGTTGGTGTCCAAGATTGGAAACCTATAAGATCTGAAATGGCACAATGGAATAGAGCACAGCTGTGATGTCCTGGCAGGAGAAGACAGTGACAGTATGTACCAGAACAAGCTGAAGCAAGCACGGGAAGAACCAGCAATTGGAGCTGATTATAAATGTCCTGTGATGCCAACAGTAGAAGCAGAGGTAAGGTTCACAGCTAAGCAAGCGGGAACATCCGTGATGACTGCAAGTCAGGGACAAGCAAGTGAAAGGTAGCGGCTGGCAAATGCCCAGTACTGGATAACTACAACTGAAGGCAAGACATCATGGTAAAGTTCCCAATCCTGATGTATAGATTTGGAGATGAGCAAGTGATGTTGAAGTGAAGGCTTCTGACAGACGAAGATTCTGTAGAGATGATGCGCTGAGAAGTACAATGGTAATCTGGAATTAGGTGGGCAAGCTATGCGCAGCAGGCTGTAGAAAAATAGAATCATTATGAGATGTTCAAGAAATGAGGTACACACCGGATGTCTTGGCAGAGACACACATGCGGAAACACTAGAGGATGGCTGGTAATGCAGAAGCATGATGGAATGGTGCAGGAGAGTAGGCCTGGACTAAGGCCAGCTGGAGCAGGATTTGAATCCCAATCAGTCTGCAGCTGTTGCATGGAAGCACCAGTATAAATTGCGAGCTAGGCCCCTGCATGGGCGAGCGAGACAACAGAATCTCCACGGAGGACTGCCGTAGCAGCAAAGAAAGGATTGAATCAAGCTTGCCTCCATGTAGGCTAGCAGACCGCTGGACCTCCATGTGGGTCAGCCAGGTAGGAGCAGTGAGGAGTAAGTATGCTAGGCTTCCAAGTGGGCCGACCAGGTGTGGCTGGGCCCCCATGCAGGACCACTTGGGGTAAGAGTACTGAGAGGAGCCAAGCTAGGCCTCCACATAGGCTAGCTGGGTTGAGCCACCATGCAGGCCAGAACAAATGGGCAGGACCCCACGAAGGTCCGTCTGCTGAGTAAAGTAAGGGAGCCGAGCCGGTGGGCATATCAGCTGACCATTTGGCAAATAAGAATGGCTGGAGGAAGGAGAAGCTGCAGGAATGGATCCAGTGGTGATGTGGATTGTTCGGTACTGATAGAGGATGTCCAAATCCAAGAACTGCAGGGCAAAACCTGGAACATGAAAGACATCCTGGTTGCCTAAAGGGCAATTTGCTAGCAATGGTGTATGGTAGAGTACTTCCAAACAAACTGACACTGAAGAAATCCTTTGTTGTGTACAGGAGCATGGTGATGTTAAGAAACACCACAGTAGATTTCATGCTAGACCTAGCCATATCTCCCAGCACATTGTCAGTAGAGAACAATGAGGCAGCATTGTACCGCTGGCAGGTCAGTTAGGCAGGAGCAGGTGCAGGTACAAAGGCAGACTGGTGTAGGGATCAAATGCTGGAAGCAGAGTGAGGTAAACTGCAGGCAAAAATAAGGTCTAGGGCACTGCAGGCCACGGGGGGGTAGTCTGTTAGGTAGTACCGATGTCGCAGAAGGGCTGGAGATGAGAGGCTCTGGAAGGCAGTAGAAGTGGATGAAGTACCACAGGTTGGAGTACAGGATTGCCGACCTGCAGTGCAGTGCACCTGGCATGGAGCAGGTGAGCACAGCAGCACAGCAAAGCAGTTCTGGTGCGGCAACTAGGGCGACTGCACGCTGGTGTGTGGCGCATCGCAAACCTGCAGACAGAGCAAAGAAGCCACACTGTAGGGGCATGTGGCCCGTGATAACAGGAAACTTGTGCTGTGGCATAGAACGACGGCTGCACAAAAGGAGGAAGGCAAAATGAAGAAGCTACAAGCTGGAAATGAGCAGGAAACAGGCAGCAAGAAACAGAGTAGCAGCGGCATCAGCATAAGGCCATGAGCTGCCACAGCAGAGAACGAGATGGCATGGGACGGGCTGCAGGAACCCCAAGAAAAGAAAAACAAGGTACTGGAAGAGAAGGGGCAGTGGAGCTGCAAGGGGGAAACAAAGGCAAATGAGCAGAGACAGGACAAAGCAGACGAGGAGGAGCAGGCAGAAAGGAGAAGCAAGATGGGAGATTAGACGAAGAGAGGCCAGAACCAGCAGCATACCAGCGAGTGCAACTCGCCCAAGCAGAGTGGGCATAGCCTGAAGGTTTTGTAGGAGATGGGGGAGGCTATTCCACCACATAGAACCTCAGGCTATATCCTTCCAATTATTCTATTTGTAACATGTTGAACAATTATGGTTTCTACTTACTTGTTATGTTTAGACTCAACATATTGTATAATTTATTTACTGTTTGTTTCTTGTACTCTTCCCCAGAACACACCTGGAATGAGTTTTGTTACCTCAGTATGTCTTTCATGTTGAAACTTTTGAAAATAGATAAATAGCTATAAAGGGACAATAGTGGGAAGACTTAAACATTAGACAACCAAAAAGGGAGGGGAGTACAAAATTCTGATTACTAGAAGAGCTTGCAAAGCTTATTCCGTCCATACAAACTTTAGTCAGGTAAGAAATCCAAAAATCCAAGACTAAGATAAAGGTACAGTATAAGGAAAAAGGAAACAAAATAAAAATGGGGCCCCACCTCTCTGAACTCCTTCACTTGGTGGTTCAGCCCCTTGCTGTCTCGAGTTTTTATCAGTTTTTCAATTGAAGGACCGCCAGCCTGGATGGTACTTGTTACTATTGGAAAAAGGCTTTACAACGCAAGGCAGAGGTTATGGTCTGGCAGCGTGTCTGGCAATTTTATATCGATTTGTTAAGCAGGAGACGATACCGCTTGTTGCGGTTAGTATCCTGTATAACCTCTATTTCATGCCTGCCAGGCTCTATGGGATGGGGAACGTGCATCCCCAACTTGCTCCCATTGTGGTGTACCAGAAAGGCCACCTGATGCATATTCTCTGGGATTTTCCAAGGGTGCACCTTCTGGAATTCTATTCAGCTTTCCTTGGACCCACTTCAGTTAGACTCTTTCTTCCCGAAATCTATTTGGTCAGCCTCTACCTGAGTAGCCTTTGACCCTGGCGTGCCTTTATATCCCTGATTTCTATAATGGCAAAGTTAATTATTTGTCGGCACTGGTTGGATGACACTATCCCATCCTTTATGCGTGGCACCAGGAAATCCTGTTGGCCCTCAAGATGGAAAACAGATTGCATGTAAGCAAGGGCAGCTCTTTCTTTTTCACTCCTGTTGGGATCCATTTAATGCCCTGTTATCCATCTCGGGTGGTCCCTAGGACTTCCAACCTGCTTCTTCTTCATAAGGTAACTCTTGCTCAGTTCTATCTGGGTACCATGTACGTAGATAACTGTTATGTTTCTTAACAGGCCCTTGTTTAGGGTCATGTTCTGTGCACTCAGGGGGTGAGATTGTCTTTTGGGAGGGAATGGCTGTTGGTTTATTTTTTCCTCATTTTTTCTTTCTCATTCACTCTGCTGCTGTATTTATGAGCTTGTGTATTTTGTGTTTTTGTTGTACTGTTCAAAATGAATAAAGTGTAGTACATTGCAAAAATGGGGGCTCAACTAAGGTGACAACTGCCAAGATATTTAATATGGTCTCTCAGGATTAGATAAAACAGTCACTCAGATAATCAACATCGAAAGGGGAAAAATGGGAAGCATTAATGAAAACTAACTATAGATACCCATATTTCTTTCATTTCCATTTTCTATCTTTTGTCCCTTTCTAGCTTTTTATGTTTTACAGTTGCTTCATTTTTATCTTTAGCTCGATATCATGAGCTCTTAACTAAGAAACTTGCTTAGCTTATACATACATGATCCTGTTTTATCATTTTCTGCAATCATTTCCATATCATTCTCCTTTTTGAACTTCATCTAATGCCCATAATTTCCAACAACGTTTTGTTATTTGCTAATTATCCTTTGATGAAAAGGGGTTATTCAATATTCTCATGTTTGCTTTATGTTGGTCTTTAATAGTCTCTGTTATTTAATTACGGAGAAACAATTTTCTCTCATTACGTTCATCTGTATGTTATTGTTATTTACCCGTATTTATTTGGCTTCCACTTATGAATTCAATGTTGTTTTGGTTTATTTGCCTGAAAAGTCATAATAGAGTGATTCATTCAGCAACATATGATTTGTTACGTTAACAAAAGCTTGCCTGTAATCTGATGTCAGTAGATTCCAATAATGACTTGCCCTTTCTGAGATCCTCTATGGGTCAAAGAGCCTTCTCGTTCTAAACAACACACAATACTGGCTGTTCACCCAGGCATGTAACAAAGGATGATTAGGGTTCTAGAAATAACCTAAATTATTTTAACCTTTTTGAAGTTTTAAAGGCACTTCTAACACTGCACCAAAACTTCCAGTTCATGGAGATGCCCACGGCCATCTTGTGCAGCTGGAGGAGTCAATCCTTCATCATTAGTAGACTGCACTAAATAGCATTCTGGGTACACAGAAAGCCTCTGCAGTGTTAGAAATGCTTTTAGTACATCTAAAAAAGATAAAAAATAAACAAATCTGTTATTTCATAGAGCCCCTAATCGGGTATTTTACGTGCTAGAGTGAAACCAGGATTGTGCGTTGCTTTCCTTTAACACACTGAATTGTATTCCTGATTATGTAAAATGAGGCAGTTCCTTTTTATCTTTTACAGAATATCATAAGTTTCACTTGTTCAGCTTATCTAAATGAGGAAAGACTCAAAGAATTAAATATGTATCTCTAGAGGAAAGAAGGAAAAGGGAGGACATGGCGTAAATGTTCAAATATCTCACAGGTATTAATAAGGTACACGAGTGTAGCATTTGACAAAGAAAAAGATGCTCAAGGACAAGGGTCACAATATGAGGGAGCTGGGAGAAAATGTGAAAACACTTTTCTTGGGAAGGGTGGTAGATGCCAGGAACAGCCTCCCAGCAGAGGTGGTGGGCACTAAAATGGTAACAGGATTCAAGAATGCATGAGATAGATACAAGGGAACCTTAGAAATAAAGCAAGGGAGAAGAGACAAGACATTGAATAAGTTCTGGTGGCACTTTAGGTGAGGAAAAAAAGGGAGACTTGGTGGGCCAAGAGATCCCGTCTGCCCATTAACTTCTGTGTTTCCATGTAAATATTGTATGTGATTTACTTTGTATTTTATATTATTTGTATTTGACTTGGCATTGTTGCTTCAGGCTGTGGAGGAATTGTGGGATAACAGATAGACCAGATGCAGAACTTCCAGGCCCAACACACAATCTCTGTATGATGTTTATTTAAAATACAGAGGAGAACCTTCAACAATGGCATATCCCTTCTTCAATACATCAGTTTGCAGCAACAGATCATACTCTTCCTCTGCATTTAGTCAGCACCTACTGACCCACTGATCTAACTTTTCAGTGAAAACATTTCATCCCTATTTTTGTCTCGCTTGTTTGGGTGATGGGGCTCACAAAACAAAACAAGCTAAAGACAAGAACCTCAGTGCAGAAGCACTGAAGCAAGGGTTACTCAAAGGGCATTGGCAATAAAGCAAAGTTTCAAAGAAACACAACATCATACATATCCCCATAATGCAAAGCATCATGGGGTGTATATGCAAATCACCATGAAATTTCAGACTTGCTCAGTTTATAGAAGGAATGCATGTACCAAAAGGGCCTCTCTCAGACAATCTGCACTTACATGCATTTACAACACAACAGAGGTTTTCTGGTCTATCTACCCTGGTAACTTAATTTCTATAATACAGTCACTTAGTACTTTTACCTTTATCAAAAACACCTAGTGCCATGGTATTTTCAACACTTACAGGTTTCATACACATAAGATATATACAGCAAGGTATTTTATAGCATAGTGCCATTGCATACCAAATCCAACAACAAGGAACACAGCCTGTTGTTTTACATCAGCTGAGAGGTCACAACAATAACCTCCTGTACGAGGACCTGAGAGGAAAAGGAAAATTAAAGAGGACACTATAGCATAGACAAGAAAGGGAGGAGGTGCCCGAAGTAGCCAACCTTATGGACTGGAAATTGTATTGATAGACTAAGAAATAGAAAAACTGTAGCAACAGATTTGAGAAAAGGTCGGTCCTCAACAGTGGCAGGATCTCCCTGTCACACAGGCCCCCATGAACATGGGCTTTTAGCTCATTAGGCCAATCTGGTTATCAAAAAATCAAGTCCTGTTTTCATTCCCCACATTCTCTTTCTAACATTGCTCTGTCTTTACTATTTTTATCATTTAGCACTTCTTCTGTATACATACTCTGTTTATCCTTATCGCTAGTATTTTGTATAACATTTTTCTTTCAATGTCATGGCTGTGTAATCTGTTCTTACTTGATTTTTCCTTCAAATGTAGTGTTTAGGTTTTTAAAATATAATTTATATTTTCTTTATTTTTGTATTTACATTTATTACAGTTTTCATTTTTCATACTACATATCATAGCAGCGTGCCTCTTCATTTTCATACTATTTATCATAGTAGCTTATTCATCCTTTCCGCTTCCCCATTTGGTGTTTTGTTAGCATAACCCCAGATTATTAAAGAGCTGACACCTCAAAGAAAACTTTGAAAACGTAATAATTCGTATAATTTAGCTAACATTCTGCATATATTTCTGTAGATTTTCCTCTCCATTACTTATTACTGAGGAAACGCATGAATACATGATCTATCTCCATTAGAGTTCATCTGCTTCTATAGCTTACTCCCTACTTCAAGTCATAATCATCTGTTGTGACATCAGAGTCTGTTGCCATGGGAATAACTGTGATGTCACAAGCAATACATTATGACCTCAGTTAGAGAAAGCAGTAGGAAAAGATAAACTCTTCAGGAGCAAAGCATGCAAATGACCACCGTAATAAATAATGGTGAGGAGAAATACAGAAGTAATGTAAAACACAAGCTAAACTGTATCTTAATATCATGTAAATTCTCCTGGTGTCAGCTGCTCTTTAACAATTTGCTTTCATTAGTTAAGAAGTTGTTAAATCATATAATCTATTATATTGAGTTTGTGTCTTTCTTTTCATTTCTCTCTCTCTCTCTCTCTCTTCCAACCCGTATTCCACTTCTACTATCATAGTACAGAGCTAGCGGTTATAACGGATGCATCTGTGCACATAACCTTCATCCATTATATGATATCTAGTGTCCATTATATTCAGAGGTGGTGGAGCCTATGTGTTAGGTGTGACTCAGAGGACTGGGTCTCAGAG
This sequence comes from Neoceratodus forsteri, assembly GCA_016271365.2. Taxonomy (NCBI): domain Eukaryota; kingdom Metazoa; phylum Chordata; order Ceratodontiformes; family Ceratodontidae; genus Neoceratodus; species Neoceratodus forsteri. The sequence goes on from CM057459.1 coordinate 1,385,586,348, forward strand.
TGAATGAGAACCTATTATGAAAGTTCATGGATTACTCAGAATCCTGCCCAGCATGTTTGTTTCAATATTCTGTGTGTTTATTTAAAGTTATTTAACTGTCAGGAACATGAGGTTTTAAAGGAAGTTTATTACAGAATGTGAGAAGAAGATAGTAACTCTAGTGCCCAGTGTTAGTTGTATGACAGTATGAACAAAGGCAATTGTACTGTAAGGGTTTTATTGAAATATAAAATCATTTCCTTTTAGTGTCATTTATTAACTAATTAAAGTGTATGCAGCTTGTGTTGGTGGTGCTTGGACTGGAAGTATCACCACTTTTTGTAGGGGAGTGCCTTAGCAAGTTTCTATTCATTTATTTATTTTATTTAGTTTTGTTAACCGGGTAAGTGCACTAGCCAAAAAATGACTGTTTTCAGGCACGACCGGGAGAGTACATAAAATTGAGAGACACATATATTGCATAAGTACAGGTAAATTACATATGGGACAGATCAGACAGTCCTGGAGATAATCGTACAACCAAGCAATTTAACATAGGGAAGACTAGATTACATTGAGTTAGCATAAAGTGCAGAGCTGGCAGTCAAACAAAAAATACATAAGTCTGAGATACATATAGGAAAAACTAAATTAAATTGAAACAGTATAAAGTGCAAAGCTGGCAGTCAAAATAAAAGATACATGAGTCTGAGATACATTGTTAACGAAAGTCCTATAGCTTGGTGAGCAGAGATAATGAGTAGGGAGGGAAACGGGTAACAGAGTTGGGCAAGGTGAGATTAAGCAGCAGATACATTAGCCAAGGTATGTAGTAAGGGAGGCAGGAGTTTGCCAGCAGGGATGGGGGAGGAAACAGAGAGAGAGAGAGAGAGAGAGAGAGAGAGAGAGAGAGAGATGGAACAGTGAGAGGAGATGAGGACATGGAGGTAGAGAGTAAATTTAAGTAGGGTCAAAGCAAGTGCAGGGGTCCAGGGATAAATAGCAATGTATATCCTTTTTACAAATTGGTTGGGAGCCGGCCTGCAAGAGCTAGAGGGAGGGAGTTCCAGAAAGTAGGGCAATGTATGAAAGGCTCCAGAGCTTTTTACTGTGGAGACGCCTAGGTACATTAAGTAGAGACTTGTTAGCAGATCATAGTCCGTAGGCAGGTGTCTGGGGTACAAGTAGTGCTGCAAGGGAGGAGGGGGTTTGATTTAAAATTACTGAACCTATAAGGGAGCCTAAGGAGTATTGTCAGTAAGCAGATGGGAGAGCCATCCTAGGTCACTGTACAGGTATGGTGGTGTTGAGGTGATGGGAAGAGGAGCGTACCAATATATATTATTGTTTGTAATGTCCCATTTATGAAGAGCAGTTTTATGGACATTAGAAAAGGTGGAAACACCATATGTCAGGGCAGGAAGAAGGTTACCTCTGGCAATGGCCAATTTGGCAGATGGTGTTAGTATATGACTTGTCTTGTAGGCAACTCTAATTTGGCATTCACAGCTTTGCAGATGGACTGAATGTGTAGGTTGAAATCAAGGGATTGGTCAAGGAGGACTCCTAGGTATTTAAATGAAGTGACACACTCAATGTGAGACCCGCCCTGAGTCACGCACCATGAGGGACTGCTTACAGGCCCTGAGTTTGGGGGCAGTACCAAATAGCATGGCTTGAGTTTTCTTTGTGTTGAGTACTAGCTTATTTTATTCAGCCATATTTTCATACCAAAGAGAGGGATGTATTTATGATGCTGACATTGTCTGCACTTGGAGTAGAGGACTAGATCATCAACATAGAGAAATGGCTGAGCGAGAGAAGGGCATCATCTATGTTATTTATGTGAAGCAAAATGAAGGGGACCCAGGATAGAGCCCTGGGGAACTCCAATGTTAATATTAGTCTCATCAGAGAGAGGAGTTGAATTTGACAACTTGGGTTCTATTTGACAGATAGCTGTCAAACCAGTCAACCACTGTGGGTGAGAAGTTAAGACTATGAAGAGTGGAGAGAAGCAGGGGATGACCAACAAGATCAAAGGCCTTGATAAAGTCTATGAATACTGCTCCTGTAAGCATACCTATGTCCATGTTGGAAAGCGTATCGGTGGTGAATTTGAGAAAGCAGTTTAGGTACTGTGCCTTTTCTGAAACCATGCTGAGTGTCAGAGAGAAGGTTGTTCTTTGTAAAATAGTCGATGGTTTGGTCAGCAGCAAGCTTCTCCAGTATTTTGCTTAACACCGAGAGGATGGCTATGGGTCTGTAGTTGGTGATTTTCCTGGTCTCCATTTTAAAGACAGCAGTAACTCAAGCAACTTTCCAGAGGTCAGGACAGCACTGAGAGAGAGAGAGAGAGAGAGAATGAATGTTGGCCAGTGGTGAGGCAATCAAAGATGCTACTAGTTTCAGTAGACATGGTTCCAGGATATCCGAGCCAGAGCTGGTGTTGTCGGATATGGTTTGTAGTAGTCTTAGGACATCACACTTTGGAATTGTCTTAAAATAAAAAGGGTGGGTATTTGTTTGTTTACAGTAAGCAGAGCAGGATGTAGCTGACTGGGGTGTGCAGGGAGGCTGAAGGAGGTGAATTGAAGAATTTAACAGCAGATAAGAACTGCTTGGCCCACCTAGTCTGCCCATTTTCCTACCTGCTTTACCATCACAGATCCTACTTGATCTCTGTCTTCTCCTCCCTTTCCTTACCAGTAAGGTTCCCTTGTGCTTATCCCATGCCTTCTTGAACCGCGTAATAGTTTTTGCCCCACAACCTCTGCTGGGAGGCTGTTCTAAGTATCCACCACTCGTTCTGTGCAGAAATACTTTCTCACATTTCCCTGAATCTACCTCCCTCCATTTTCATAGCATGACCCCTTGTTCTGGAGCATCTTTCTCTCTTAAATAGGTTTCTTTCTTGAACCTTATTTATACCCAAGAGGTATTTGAAAATCTCAGTCATATCCTTCTCTCCTCCAGGGTGTACAAACTGAGGTTCTTCATTCTCTTTCATAGGCATTTGATGCAGACCCTGTACAATTTTAGTTGCCCTCCTCTGGACCACCTCTACTCTACTTGATGTCCTTCCAGAGATGTGGGCTCCAGAACTAGACACGGTACTCTTGGTGAGGTGCTAATAGTGATTTATACAGCAATATCACCACCTCCTCTTTCTGCTGATGATGTCCCTCCCTATGCACCCTAGCATCCCACTGGCTCTCCCCACTGCCTTGTCACACTGTTTGGCCACCTTTAGGTCATCAGATATGATTACCCCCAGGTCTCTTTCCTGTTTGGTGGTCACCAATACCACCCCATTTTGTAATCTGCCCCTAAGTTTTGTGCCCAAGTGCATGACTTTTACTTCTTCACATTGAAATTTAGTTGCCACACTCTTGACTACTTCTCTAGTTTCCTTAGATCCCTGTGCATCCTTTCCTCCCTCCCCTTGGGGCATCTACCTTATTGCAGATCTTAGTCTCATCTACAAAAGGCATACCTTCCCTTCTAGCTCCTTTGTAATGTCACTAGTAAAGACATTAAAGAGCACCGTCCCAGTACTGATCACTATGGCATCCCACTGGTCACCTTCTCTTCCTAGAAGTGGACTCCATTTACCACCACCTTCTATCGCTTGTTCCCAATCAATTTCTTACCCAGGTCACCACCTTTGATCCCACTCCTAAGGTGCCCTGCTGGTTTATGAGCCTCCAATGCAGAAAGGAATTGAAGGCCTTACTGAAATCTAGGTAGACCGCATCCACCGCTCCAGCCTGATCCAATTCGCTGGTTACGCAGTCAAAGAAATCTGTCAAATTTGTTTGACATGACCTTCCCTCAGTGTATGTATGTATGCTGCCTCGGATCCTGCAAGCCACTGGTTCAAGATATTTCACTATCCTTTCCTTCAGTAGTGATTCCATTACCTTCTCCACTACTGAGGTCAGGCTGACTGGCCTGTAATTGCTAGCCTACTCCTTGCTACCACTTTTGTGGAGTGGGACAACATCCACCCTTCTCCAGTTCCCAAGAATTACTCCCGCTTCCAGTGAGTGGTTGAACACATCTGTCAGAGGTGCAGCCAGCACCTCTCTGAGCTCCCTCAGTATCCTTGAATGTATCCTGGCTGGCCTTATGGCCTTGTCCACTTTCAGATTTGCAGTGTTCAGGACTCTCTCCTCTGTAAATGGACTAGTGCCCACGTCCCTTCCTTTGATGTCCCTGATACTTATCTTCGTCCCTGTACGCCTTCCTAGGTGAACACTGAACAAAACTATTTGTTCAGAATGTCTGCTTTTCCCTTGTCCCTCCACACACTTCCCCTTCCTTCTTATGCTTATGATCCTCCCTTGGCCTTTCTCCTCTCACTTACATACCTGAAAATGTCTTGTCCCCTTTTTTCACTGTCTGTGCTGTTTTCTCCTCTGTTTGTGCCTTTGGTCTCTGACTGCTTTCCCTGCCTCCTCTGCTTCTCCTGATAGGCCACCCTATCCTCCTACCTCTGTATCTCCTAATACCTCATGAACGGTAATTTTTTGCTGTTACCTTCCCAGCCACCTCCTTTGAGAACCATAGTGGTCTCTTTTTCCTCTTGCTTTTACTTACCTGCCTAATGCAGAGGTTTGTTGCCTTTATTATCCTTGCTTTAATGTTGCCAACTGTTCCTCCAGCACACCCAAATCTTTCCCCAGTCAGGCATCCCTGAGGCATTTCCCATCTTTGCAAAATCAGCCATCCTGAAGTCCAGGACCCTTGCCTTGTGTGGCTTGCTTCTGCCACAGTTCTTATATTGAACCATACCTTGCAGTGATCACTGGTCCACAGGTGGCTACCCACCGTGACGTACATCTGCAACATTGTCCCTGTTGGTGAGTACAAGGTCCAGTATTGCTCTCACACATGACACACTTTTGTGGAGGTCCTTTGTACAGCAGAGTAATGAAGCAGCTCAGTTAGTAAAGCATTAGTTGTACTGCACTATAGACTCAGCAGTTTATTGTGGCTTTACCATGGGATCCCCAGCAAAGACACCATCCCACCTTTAATCTGATTTCAAATAAATAAATACAGCTATCAATTTATATGTTTTAAATATAACCCACCCACGGTTGAAATCTCAGATAAAGATTGCCGGCCTTTCAGTGCTGGAATTGCACTACCACTCATGACACTGGCGACGTGCATTCAGAAATGAGTGCAGCTTGTTGAGTGCTGGCCAGGGAGGAGGATCGAGCATCCCTGTGAACACTGCCCTCCTCCAAAGGAGGGCCGCCAGTTCCACTGCTATATTACCACCTGGGTGACCACAAGTGGCTGTGCAGTTGAAGTGGCATAGGAGAGGGAACACAGTCTGGTGCTGTGGCGAGCATGGTCACAAATGTGTGCATGCAGATCTGTGCTGACTGTGTCCTGAAGGATGGGACCATAAACTGGAAAGACCCCAGCAAGGCAGGATGAATGCTGGATTCCTGCAGGCACCACACCAGTGCTTTGGCTCTCCTTTGGTCTGGGACCTGGTCCGAGTAGCACAAGGTCTAGCCTGCCGCCCTGACTAGAGGAGTGACAGGTGGAGGATGGAACTGGAAGCAGGGTGACAGTACTGGAAGCCAGCGTAAGGGAGGACCGAGCTGGAGAAGGGAGCAGAAAAGAAATCTGATAAAGGGCATCACCGAGCTTGGACAGGCTGCCAAAATGGTGTCTTAATGACCAAATGTGCTTAATTAGATGCAGGGTGAGGGGGCTAACCATGTAGTCATAGAAGTAACTCGTGGTGCTATGGTAGTCTTCGTTGAAGTCAGATACACCTGATACCAGCTCTTTTTTCAGATTTAGGATGTACTGGATATTGATGGCATGCAAGCATGAATCCAGTCACCCCAGAGTCCATGTACATATCCAAAATGATGGTGCAAGCCTCCTGTTGAGCAGACCAATAGTAGCTAATAATGAAGTAGAATTTGAAAAAAAATTTTTATCCATGAGATGATATCTAGTTACAGAATTAGAGGTTTTGCAGTGTTCAGTAATCATGTGTGGTTCATAGCTCAGTGCTTATGTAACATGGTGTAGCTGGATGATGTAGAAGGTTGGATACAGAGGCCAGCTGTTAAGTAGGCAATGGTTGCTAGGTACTAGTAGCATGGAATGATTTGTGCTTAGGCGCTAACACTAACATGATCAAGTCAATGATTATAGTACGTATGAATCGGATAGTATGAGCAATGAGCTTGGATACTTGAGCTGAGAATCGTTGTTATCATTTGATGGTTTTGGCCTTTCTCTGTATCCCACTGGTAGGGAGGAGCTTTGTCTAGTATTATGAGACCCCAAAAGAAATTGATATCAATGATTATTCTGTATCCGACTGATGAAGGAATCGAGCAGGAATACACCCTAATAATAATGATTACCTCCTCCAACTCCAGAGACTGTAACCAGTAGCATGCAAGAGAGGAAAAACCCATTGGGGGAACCTCTGAGGACCCATGGCTACTGATCTGCCCATCCTTCTGGGCATACTAAAGAAGAGTAATCCTAAATAATCTAATCGGCTAATCCAAACCCCAAAATGTAGAACTCAGTCCAGAGAAACGAGAACTGAAGACTGTATGGAATTGTGACATGTCAGGTGAATAGAGCAAGCATCCATCCAGGAAACCCCATGTTCAAGAGTCCATGTGCAGGCCGGAATGAATGGAGTAGCATCCGTGGTTAAACGAATGTGAAGTGAAGAGTCACAGGTGGTGAAGCACTCCAGCGGGTGAGCATACCTTCGCAGAGGAGATCCAGGAATCAAGGCCCAACATCCACGCAGAAAGAGAATTGTCATCAAGTTCAGCATGGCAAGGTTAGCAAATGAAGGCCATGGTGATGAAGCACAAGAACTGGCACAAGCCACTTAATAGGAGGATGGAGCAGTAGAAACCTCCAATCCAGAGGGGAAGCGAGCATCGAGGAGGTAGAGAATGCAGTGAACATGAAGAAGTAGGTCAGATGTGTTTCCAGCTCACGAGGAGTATAGCAAGTTGTAATTGTGAGTTAGTCGGGATGACCTCTAGGCCCAGAGAGCTTTGTGGATCCAATGGGTTGCATACCAATGTTGACATCTACGGTTCAAGCCAGGATGAAACCGTAGCTAGCATTGACTTGTGAATGATACCCTGACGAGTCCTGAATAGTCGAGCATAGGAGTCCCATATGACGATGACTGAAGAGGCTGAGTCAAATGAAGTAGTGTTGTCACAGGGTTGAGAAGGTGGTAAAGCATAAATCAGGATAGTGAAGTTCTTCAGGAGAAGCTCAACTAAGAGTCCTGGAAAGAGTGAAGCAGCAGTAATTCCATACAGCTGAAGCAGCAGGGCAAAGCATCCAAGAAGAGATGATGAACGAAGAAACATCCAATTGCGAATCCAGTAAAAGGAGCTTTGGCTGGCTGTCACTGCAGAAGTTAGGCGTATAGTAGAATGTGTGAATCTCCAGGCCCCGAGCTGGGTGAAACAGAAATAGAGCAGAAGTAGGTAAACCTCAGCCCAATGGGTGAAGGCAGGTCCTAGAAGCTGCTGATCAGTAGGTAAACCTCCCAGCCTGATGGGCAAAGGCAGGTCGGAGAAGCAGCTGATTAATAGGTAACCTCCCAGCCCAAAGGGTGAAGGCAGGTTGTGAAGCCGTGAATCTCCAGGCCCCGAGCTGGTGAGGCAGGCATGGGTAGAAGTAGGTTAACCTCCCAGCCAAGGGTGAAGACAGGTCATAGAAGTAGAAGATAGTGGTGCAGTAATATAGGAGCAAAGGACCTCATGGCTGTGAGAGCGAGATCAGACAAATGCAATGACTAAACTTCCAGCCTGTCGCGGAAGAGTTAACGTATTGGATAAGTTAATAAACTTCCTGAAACTGTAGTAATTCAATGTGTGGGCAGGTGTTCATCCAAAGAAGGCAATAAGGAATAAAGTTAGCTGGGAGTCCTGATGGAGACTATAGTAGTGATTCTGGAGAAGTTGTACTAGTATGGCTAGGAGCATCTAAGAGCATTGAAGCAAATACCTTGATATACCTCAAAATAATCTGATGGAAGGCGGAGCTTAGGAGTGTATTTGGAAGGTAGGTCTGAATGAATGCAGTTTTGTAGGAGCATCCACGGGAACCAAGAAGAGCTAGCCCAATGAGATAAGGAATTGCGTTTGAGCCTTGTGTGGTCAGCCAATAATGTAGATGATACGACTGAATGAGTATGTCAGCTGGTGTAAATAGAATTAGCAGCTAGACCCAAATGCTAGCATGCAACTAGACCATGCGAGGTAAGTGGTAATGCAAATAAGAGTGGTTGCTAGCCCCACGTAGTTACATGCGCAGCTGAACTGCATGAGATCAGCTGGTAAGGTAAGTAGTAATGGCAGCTAAGCCACCTGCAGGTCAGCCAACAAGTGGGCAATGATATGCAAATGTAGAGTAGCAACAAGGCAAGCATCCAGGAACAGGGAATGAAGCCTGAGATGAATCCAGATACTGAGTGGCATGACTGAAGACAGATAACCCGGAGCATGTCCAATCCCGCTTGAAGAAGTTCAGAGAAAGGTCTGCAGGGAAGATCCAGAGCAGGGCTGAAGCGCAGAGCGGGAGTCCAAAGGCATGGAGTAGCTACATATACGCTGGATGAGTGGCTGGACCGCATGGAGGCCAGCCAATGAATGAGTAGAGGTGGCAGCTAGGCCCCATAAGGGCTAGCAGGACCACAAACCCACATGCAGGGTGGCGAAGGATCCATTTGTCATAGCACAGGATGGGCAGTGCTACCATGGGATCCAGGATAGAGAAAGCAGCTATCCTTGAAATGGGGAAAGGTGGACCCGCTGAAAATGGGATATTGCATTGCAGCCTGACTATCCTGGCCCAAATAACTGAAAATAAAACACAAAGGCTAGGATGGCGGAAGGAGTGGCAGCAGTTCCAAAAGTGCAATAGAGCCACAGTACAGGCAGTGTTACAACAAATCGTCCTCAGCTCGTAATAATCACATAAAACTACGAGTACAGAAAGGTGGTCCCAAAAAGCGCCCAGCCAACTGATACGCCAACAGCCCATAGTAAAGAAAAAAACAGTAAGGCCCAGCACGAGGGAAATAGGGCTAGACCATGACAAACATAGAGTCTGCAATGCGCTTGTGTGGAGAAGCCGAAAGCTCAAGTCAGCAAGCACGACCTAGATGTGCAGCCCAAGGGTGTTCACAGGCTTCCATATGAAGATGTCCAGTATAGCATCACGAAGCAAAATAAATTGCCGCAGCAGCAATGTAACAGGCAGAGTAGAGTTTGGCACGGCATGGTCATGCCTGAAGCATCCAAGAAAGGAGCAGCCGGATAATCAGTGATGTGTGGCAAGCAGACGGGGCTCAACGGTAGGCGAGCAGTGCCAGAAAGGAGGCAGTCGAGGATGCGTGCAGCAGCATGGAGGTATGTAGGCTCATGGGCGGAGGCGCGAGGTCAATTGGAAGATCCAACAGGCAGCAGACAGCAGGAGACCAAAAGGTGGCGGAGAACTAGCATGGAACCAGGGCTGCTCAAGGAGGAAACGAGGAGGATACAGGAATGTAAGTGCTCAGAGAAAGCGTGTGCTAGGCAGGGAAAGGACAGCGCTGGAGAAATGAGCTACAAAATACCCCACCCAAAAGCAGAAGGACAAAACGAAATGCAGGAACAAAAGAAGGAGGCAGGGGAAACACATAAACAAAGAGGCCAGGCAGGACAAACGAACGGGGGGACACAACGAGAGCAGCCATGGACCAGCAATGACACCAGTAAGCGACTCCCTAAGCAGAGCGAAAGTCTGCTGCTGAGTTTAAGTAGGATGGGGAGGAGCTCTTCCCACATAACCACGGGCTTGTGCCCTTCAATTGTGGCTTCGGATTGGCTGAGCACAGATAGTAGCACTATATTAGATCAAGTACCTACCTAGTCCCATAATCAGACCTGGCAGGGTCTCTGACAGTGTTCATTCTGGTCACTTATCATGACTCAGCACTGAATGTGGCTGTAGGGAAGGCCTCTGTAATGTCATCAACCCAATAATCAGAAACCTAACCTTTTCAGGTTGTGAGGTAACTGTAACTGGGACACAATGAATGATGTGTCATGGCAGTGTTGGGTTTCACTGAAGTGTCTCCATGTTGAGGTTGTGTCAGCTTAAAGCACTAGTAACACTTCAGATAAAACATTGAAAACTCAGTTGTTAGAAGCAGTTCATCTTGCAATATGTTTCACAGATGTTCTGTGTTTCACTTCTCTGTATTCTTCATTATTCAGGATAGCAGGCCCTTTGTCCTATATCATTTATTTTTTTTGTCTGCACCTGAAACCATATTCCTGTGTTTGTGACATCCCAGTCTGTCGTGGAAGTGATTATGATGTCACAGACAGAGGATTACGACATCAACTGGTGGAGTAAGTAGCTGGAGCAGGTGTATTTGAGGTTCTTGTATCATTTAAATGTCCTGAGTGATATAAAATGCGGAATGTGACCTACAGAAGACCAGCGAAATATGAGCTGAAGGCAGATAATAATTTATTTGGCATTAAGTCATGAGTAAAGCTTGGGTTAAAGTCGTTAATCTAACCATAGGGGTTCATGAGGCTGTGAAGTAGAGTGCCATATGCCCTTAGAAGTAGATTAATAAAGATAATGCAGGCCTGTGTCCATCTGAGAGGGAACCCAGTGCTCAATGTTTGGTTTAAACATTACTTTGATGAGTATGTAAACTAGCTGAGGGGATGGAAGAAGAACAAACAGAGGCATTAACTGACTCCCCACAAACTGAAGCAGGGGAAGGAGGACCGGGGAGGAGAACCTGAAGGTGCAAAATAAAGAAAACTGGATGGTAGAAAATAAGGGGTCTGGAACAAGAGTTGCAAAAAGTGAGGGAGAAAGGAAGCAGGGCAAATGGGAAGAGGGGGTTATCAGGCAGAGTGGGAACAAAGTGTGGAAGGCCATGTATACAAATGCAGGAAGGAAATAAAATTCCAGATCCAGATGCCATCATGGTGGAGGCAGACCTGGATATTATGGCCATTACTGAGTTGTGGTGCACAAGAAATTTCACAAATGGGTGGTGCCAAATGTGAGGGTATCAAAGTGATGTCAACACAGGGAATCCAGGTGCTGTGGGTCACCCTGGAGACAGGACCTGGAGCCACTATTTGCACTGCTGTGATCTACAGACCTCCAGTATAGGGGAGAAACTGGATAAGGCACTGGTAGAAGCTATTAGCACAATGACAGAAAAGGGAAGTACTGATGGTGGGGGACTTCAACCTGTTAGATAAACTGTAGATTGAGCCTCACAGCTGCAGCCCCAGTTAGAAGCAGGGACATTCTAGACTTCCTACAGGGGTCATTTCTCAGGCAGTTACTCAGGGATCCCACTTGTGATGAGGCAATACAGGACCTGGAGCTCACAGTGACAGCATTGCAGAGGTCAAGACAGGAGGTCACCTGGTGACCAGTGAACACTGCACACTGTGGTTCAACATAAGGATGGCAGCAGAAGGAAACCAAACAAAGGAAGAGGCTCCTGGACTTCAGGAGGAAGATCTGTAAAAATGGGTGAATGCCTCAGAGATGACCCAGAAGGGGGATGACCTGGGTGGAAGAACAGTGGACCAAGTTAGTGTAGCCCCTCTCTTTGAGAGAGGGGCTTAAGCATACTTCTAGGACCTCGCTCTTGTGTTTTCCCCTTGTTAGGGTCAGATTTGGTAGGTATTGGGGAAAGCACTTGGTGGGTCGCTCTGCTAGACTGTTAGGGGCAGTCTCACAGCCCATAAAAGGAGGGTGAGCAGGTGATTCTGGGGGAGAGAGAGAGACGAGGCTGGTTGGGAGATGATAGGGCAGGCAGGCAGGGAGGAGCTTGTTGGTCCGGTTTGGGCCTGGTTAGAGGAGGACCCCCCTCACAAGTGTAAGTTAGAGCCATGAATTCAGCAACATGGCACTGGCAAAAGGGACTGCAAGGTGAGAGTCTCAGTCAGTCTTCCAGTGTTGAATGGGGTTGTGGGGCTCCAGTGGGAGAAGGGTAGTAAGTGCCCAGGGAGATAAGAGTGGGGTCCCAGACACGGGGAAGTAGACTGGATTGCCAGGGTTGGGGGTATGGTAGCAGGATTCCCCAGAGGAGGGTGGTGGCAGCTCCCTCCCATTCTCAGTGTGGCAGGGTGCTCCAGGCTTGTGAAAGGGGTGCTGTATGCTTCCATCCAGTATGAGGCCTGCTTGAGGGGCAGGTGCTGGGCGACGTTCACTAGCTCTTCAGGCGGGCCGCAGGTCAGAGAGACAGGCCCTTGGAAGTGCTCCGACCCAGTATGCTCAAAGCAAGATCAGGAGTGATGGCTGATTGGGATGTGGGTTAGAGGTATTGCTGATAACCCCAGAGCTGGAGAGAAGAGGCTGAAGGTACAGCAGCCGCATCCCAGAAAAGGGAAGGTGTGGAACCGGACTGGTCAGGGAGGGAAAATCCTCGATCCTGTGGCAAGGGACCAGGTTGGGAGAAGCAGTTCACTTCTCCACAAGGTATGGAGACTGGCCTGGGAAAAGGAGAAAGAAAGAAAGAAAATAAATTAGCAACTTACCAGTGCCAAGCGGAACTGGGTAGCACTGAGGTCCTGTAGAGGTTTCAAAGAGGTTTCGGGTACAACATCCAGCTTTGCTAGCTGCCTGTAGGTTGAATGCTGCCTTATACATCTTTTCTCCCAGTTAAGCTCCACTATATAAATAGTTTGTGCTCCATGGAGCTGGAAGTTGAGTAAATGTTATAGGCAAGCAGTGGGAACCCCCAGGGTCCTGTGACTCTTTGGGGCCCCTGGTGTAATAAATTGGTTTGGTTGCTCGACTGAGTTTATGAGATGACAAGGAATTTCTAATCAGACTTCTTTGGGAGTTTCTTATTCCTACAGTCCAGTTTTAGATCAGAGTGTGTCCTGGGCCGGGTGCTGGTGGGGATCTTCAGAAGAAGAGAAGGAGATCTTCCCATTCCAGCTGGTGTATCTGAAGAAGCCGTGAGGGCTGCAGTTGTCCATCTTTTTCCTGCAGTAAGGACCCGGCCATGGTAAGACAAAACCATATTTGTTTTCCTGTCATGGTTTTGGGAGAGTGTTCTGGCTGGGTTCCTCTGGAGACCACCCTCCCTCTGTTAACATCAGGTGCCCCTAGACAAATGGGAGGAGGTGGCTACATAAGGATGGCATAGTAAGGCAACAGACCTCTGTGCGAATGAAGTGAGCAAAACAAGAGAAAAAGAAAGTGGCAGAAAGGTAAAGACTAAAAGGGTAGCATTCAAGGTACAGGGAAATGCAGAGGGAACAGGAAAGGAGGCGTGTCAGGAGAAACAGAGGGAAGAGGTAAAGTGATGAGGAGTGCAAGTTTGCAAACTGAGGAAAGAATAGCCCAAGGGGTATAAAGGGGGCACAACCTTTTTGCATACATAAATGAAATAAGGAAGACTGGGGAGGGTTTGTGAGGTTAACATGGGCGGGAGCAGGGAGGACTGTGCAGAGGAGGATCAGAAAAAGCACGTATTCTGAACAAATACTTTTGCTCAGTCTTCAGAGAGGAAGCAAGAGGATGGTCCACACACACAAATAGCAGGAGCACCGGGAGGAGGGAGGTAGATACAAGTCCATTTATAGAAGAGAGAGTCCTAAAGGGACTCTCAAATCGAGAAAGTGGACAAAGCTATGAGGCAGGGGGTACATTGAAGGGTATTGAGGAAGCTCAGGAACATACTGGCTGCATCTCTGACAGCCCTATTCAACAACTCACTGGAAACAGGAGTGGTTTATGGGGACTGGAGGATGGCAGATGTAATCCCACTTTATAACAGCGGTAAACATAGAATTTGACGGCAGATAAGGACCGCTTGGCCCACCCAGTCTGCCCATTTCCCTACCTGATGGATAAGCTGCAGATCCTAGTTAACCAGCAGCCTACTTCTTCCTACCCCACCCCTAGAATTGCCTTATGACTGTCCCATGCATGCTTGTGTAACCCCTAGATGGCGCTATCCCAGGGGCTACTACCCTGCCTGATTTGCCACCAACAGGTTGAGGGGCCTGGATCCAATGGCGGGTGCCTCCACCCAGAGGTCAGGGTTTGCAATAGTTAAACTTACTTGGTCACAGCCCTCTGGGACACTGCAACCCCTTTCTTCCCACTAGTGGCCCACACAATATATCAGAATTACCTTCACAGTATACACTTACCCCCAGGACTAGTTCCGGCACTGGGACCTCCTGTGAAATAAGATACAGTGCAACAATCACAGTACAGTACTTTAACATAGACAAATACCTCAGGCAGTATAGCTTTGCTGAAACAAGCAGCTCTGATTTATTTAGGGGGATATAACAAGGACAGGGAAATCAGGTTAATTAGCTTATCACTTTACTATCTACCTATGGCTCTGTGCAGGCCTATCCCTACCAGTTACTGTCCCTGGGTACCCAAGCCCTAGTGGCTAGTCCAAACCGTGGCAGCTGGTAGGGGCCCTTTCACACAGTGAAAAGAAAAATTAGTTTAAACAGTCAGCAGTACAGTAATTCCATTTGGATTTAATGTGGCAATTCAACAGGGAGCGACCCTGAATTAGTACTCACGACCTCCAAACAAGATAGGGTCCTTCAACGTCAGCAGGGCTACTCTTGAGCTCCACGAGACTCTTCACACATTTATATGGTAAAAAGAAAGTACTATACCAGGCAGGCTGCTTCTCTATCCCGATCGCAATTACTGCACAATACCGGGAGAACACACAGCAGATTCAGTTCCTGACAGACCGAGTGCAATTCAACAATTTCTCCAGTCTTCTAAGGGTGAGCCTGGTTTCTACTCTTCAGAGATCCTTTGATTCTTTTCACAGGACGGATTCAGTCCTAACAAGCAGTTACAAAGCTGCAGACCGGAACTCTGGGCCTTACACACGTTTTTGACTGAAACTGTGCACTGAAGGAGCACAGGGTTTCTTTCCCTTCACTGCCAGATCTAAACTGAAACTCCAACAGACAAAACCGGGCACTTCCTTTGAGTTCCTCCCAGTTCTTGACTGGATTGGCTGTCACTCACATAGACTGCTGCTGTTGGTCCAAAAGGCGCGAAGTCTAATCACATCTCCCAGAGTCACTGCCCATACAATCCTCTTGTGGCTGGCTCAGATTATGAGTCCAAGTTCTGATTCGTCCAAGGCACCATTTTAGAGCTAGCTTACCCCACACTGATTGGTCCAGTTCAGCAGTTCAAAACTAGAATGGGGAACTAGGCAAACACAGTTCTGACTGCAAAGAAAGCAGGTTAGACAAACTGTATTTCATTATTACTCTAAATTATTTCTGGCAAACAGTTACATCTTTCAGATAGGTTCCTTTGTACTCCTAGTGACTGCAAAATGGAGTGAATTGGCAGCAGTTCGAGTGGTACTCAAACAGAGAAACACACAGTCCCCATATAAACTAATTATGTCTGCAAGCAGATGGCTCTTAAAGAGACAGTACCAGAGCTCTAAAACACTCACTGATAAATGAAACTAGCATGCAAACACCATTCAGGCTTGGAGCATTCAAGCAAGCTCCTGGAAGTCTTTTGGGAACCCCATTTGCAGGGGTTACACTTGAATTCCACCACTGTTTGTGACTCCACAACCTCCTCTGGAAGGCCGTTCCATACATCCACCACCCTCTCTGTGAAAAATACTTCCCTTAAATTACCTCTGAGCAGCCCCCTTCTATCTTCAAATTGTGCCCTCTTGTTCTTGCACACCTCTTTTTGAAAGATGCTACCCTCTTGGACTTTGTTGATTCCCTTGAGGTACTTGAAAGTTTCTATCATGTCCCCCTCTCCCTCCTTTCCTCGAGGCTATACATATTAAGCTCCTTAAGTCTCTCTTCATATGTCTTCGGTGCAGACCCTGCACCATTTAGTGCCCTCCTCTGGACAGCTTCCATCACTGTCTATGTCTTTGCGGATGGAAGCTGTCCAGAAGAACATCATGGTGCAGGGTAAGAGAGGATCTAGCAACTACAGACTGGTCAGTCTGACATCAGTGCTGGGGAAGTTAATAGAGTCACTGCTAAAGGAAAGGATTGTGGTGTCTTGAATCCAGTGGATTACAGGATCTGAAGCAGCACGAATTCACAGCAGGCGGTGATGTCAAACAAATCTGATATATTTCTTTGACTGGGTGACTGGGATATAGACCAGAGGGGTGGTGAACATGGCCTACTTAGATTTTAGTAAGGCATTCAACACTGTACCACATATGAGACTCATCGGAACCTGGGCAGCTTAGGGGTAGGTCATAGGTGGTAAACTAGGTAAGAAGTTGGTTGATGGAGAGGCAGCAGAGGGTGGTTCTCTCCGGGGAAGGAAGGAAGGAAGGATGTCTTTATAAGTGACACTGCAGATGAGCTGGAAGGCAAGTATGTCTCTTTCCAGATGACACCAATATCTGCAGTAGGGTAGATACTCCAGAGGGGTGAAATAATGTGCAGAGACCTGAAAAAACTCAAGGAGTGTTTAAGGGCATGACAGCTGGATTTCAATGTGAAAAAGTGCAAAATCATGTACCTAGGACTCAGAAACCCAGAGGCAGAGTACAACATGGGAGAAGAGGACTGACAATCATCAAACAGCAAAGTAATGTGGGAGTAATTATATCTGATGACCTGAAGGTGGCGAGACAGTGCAAAAAGGCAGTAGGTAGGGTCAAAGGGATTCTGGGGTGCATGGTGGGGGATATCACCAACAGAAGGAGGGAGGTGGTATTGCCTCTGTAGAATCTCTGGTAAGAGCACACCTGGAGTACTGTGTCCAGTTCTGGAGACCACATCTCAGGAAGGATATAGACAGGGTGAAGGCTGTTTGGGGACAGCAACTAAAATGCTGCAAGGGCTGCATCAGAAGCCTACGAGAAGAGACTGAAGGACCTCAGTAAATACACTCTGGAAGAGAGAAGGAAGAAGAAGGACATGATAGAGACCTATAAATACCTCATGGTGAGGGGATAAATAAGGCACAGGAGGGGTATTTTAGAGGAAAAGATGCACAAGAACAAGGGGCATGTAATGAAGCTGGATAAGGAAAATTTAGGAGAAATGTAGGAAAGTACTTCTTGACTGAAAGAGTGGTGGATGCCTGGAAAAGTCTTCCAGTGGAGGTGGTGGGGGTCAAAATAGTGGTGGGCTTCAAGCACCCATTGGATAGGCACAGATAAATCTTAGTTAGGAAGCGGAGGGGACAGAGATCAAATAGGGTCTGCAGTGACAATATAGGCAGGGAAAAATGGGCAGACTGGGTGGGTCAAGTGGTCCTTATCTGCCGTCAAAGTCTATGTGTCTGTAACCCAACTTCTGGAGTGCTTAGTGGTATTATTAATTTAAAATGTTTACTTTGTTTAAATTAATAGTTCCATAGTTTCAATTTTAATCCTGTTTTGTAGTTGAGAGTTTATAGCTGTTCACATTACCCTTTAGATTACATCAGTCAGTCGGAATGCTCCATTTCTATCCATTGTTCCATTAACATGTTTTGCATTCACTTGCGCTTGCAAGGAATGTCTTGGACTATATGACATTTAAGAGATGTGTCATTGTCGAGCCAATTACAGCTGAAACGGGCAGTGTACACCATTGACCAGGCACTCTGGCCATGATAGTAGTTCTGCTTTCCTGGCGTGGTGTGTCCTCTAGTTAAAAAATGAACCGCTCCAATGAAAGCACTTCATTTCTTTCTGTAGCCCTAACTCTGGCCACACATTACAGTTCACACTAATGCACATGGACAGAGTTACGGCTACAACACTTTAACCCTCCTCTTCCTCCCTCTGTGTGCTGACCATCCGCACCCTTCGTTCCCCACCAGACTGGCAGCATCTAATTAATAGCCTCCCACTCCCTCCCTCTGTGTGATGTCCGCCTCCCGCACCCTCCGTTCCCCTACCAGACCAGCAGCATCCAATTAATACCTCCTGCTCCCTCCCTCTGTGTGCCATCCGCCTCACACCCTCCATTCCCTACCAGACCAGCAGCATCAATTAATACCTCCTGCTCCCTCCTTCTGTGTCCTGTCCTCGCACCCTCCATCCCCCACCAGACTGGCAGCATCCAATTAAACCTCCCGCTCCCTCCCTCTGAGGCTGTCTGCCCGCACCCTCCATTCCCTGTTCCACAACAACACAATCTCACTCTGTCTTTCTCTTTCAGTCAGCCACTGTCACATCAGCGGGGCAAGGCAGCAGGGTTGCATATCAGGAGTCCCTTACAGACTGAGGAGTGCTGTCATGTAATTGCAGTCCCTCCTGTAAGTAACCTTCAAGTACCACGGAGTTCTGTGCTGCTCCGGTGCTCATTCATTACTATCTACTGACACCCTCCTGTAAGTCAGCAGTCCCTCTCCGTAGAGTCGATGTCAGTGAGAGAAAGTACTACCATGACAAGAGTGGCAGAAATGTGGCTCCCTCACCCCCAATTCCTCATTTGCCCATCAGCCCACTCACCACAGGGTGTGACCATTCACCTCCTTTACAGTGAAATGAAGAGAGCACTGTGTGCGCTTGCCAGAGACACAGAGAGGCAGCAAGCATCGGCACACGCTCCTAATGGAAGGAGAGAGAGATGAGCTTGTGTTGTTGTGTGCTCCTAGCAGAGGGACCCACAGAGACAATAAGGTAGGTAGTCATCTTGCTGTATATTACAGAAGAACAGGCAGGCAGATGGGAATATAGGCAGACATTACAAAATTATCAGTGCCCAGGAACAGTAACAAGAGTCATTGTACCACTCAGGCATCACAGTATAGGAAAGGCAGTTAGTTACGAATGATGTCACTGTAGGACTGAGTGGTATGCAAAATCTTCAACACACTGGGTCTGCAAAGGTTAAAGGGACACTGTCAACCCCTGAGGTCTCAAAGTGTCCCTAGTTTAAAAACATATTTTATGATTGCCAAAATTCTGTAAAGATAGTTGATATAGCTGGTAGATTGATTCTGACTCTTATTTTCTTTAAAAAAGTAAAAACAGACTGCCCAACATACTGGTGTTATCACACCAAAACAGGTTTGTTTGCATTCCTTGATCAACTCCAAATGCATCTTTCCTGGACTTGGGAACACCCACAACAGTCTAGCCCCTCATGATGCATTGGGAGATTAGGAGGCTACTGTCTTATGAGTGACTGCACTGTCTGTGTGTGTGTTTCTAGTGCTCAGGACATAAGCAGTAAGAACAGGACCATGACTGTAAACAAAAACAAGATTGTTTATAAATATACATTGCCATGTATTTCAGTTCTACTAAGCAAGGCTACAGACAAAACAAACAGCAACATCAATGAATTTTAGAGAGGTTAAACAATCATAAAATGGAGGTTTCAACTAGAAATAATATGATGAAAACAGGTTGACAGTGTCCCTTTAAGATTCCATAGAAAATGTGTGAAAGTGGCTCCTTGCTGCTATATTTGTCCATGCCTTATTACAGGCCAGTGATTCTCAGATCAGTGATGGGGAAATTAACAGAGACCCTGCTGAATGACAGGCTGATGGAGTACCTGGAGGCAAATCGGTTGCAGGACCACTGGTGGCACAGTTTCACAGGGGAAAGTGTGTCAAACAAATATCATAAACCCCCTGCTCCCTCTGTGCTCTCCACCCTGCACCCTCCATTCCCTGTCACAGCACCTGGCTGGCATCCAGTTAGACCCTCCCGCTCCCTTCCTTCCTATGTGTGCTGCCCACCCCGCATCCTCCATTCCCCACCAGACCTGGCATCCAGTTAAACCCTCCCACTCACTCCCTCAGTGTACTGTCTGCCCTACATCCTCCATTCCCCACCAGACCCGGCATCCAATTAAACCCTCTGTGCCCCCCACATCCTCCATGCCCAGTCCCAGCACCTGGCCAGCACCTAATTAAATCCTCCTGCTCCCTCACTCTGTGTGCTGTCCGCCCCACAACCTCCATTCCCCACTGGATCCGCATCTAGTTAAACCCTCCCACTCCCTCCCTCTGTGTGCTGTCCACCCCACCCTCCATTCCCCCACAGGACACAGCATCCAATTAAACCCTCCACTCCCTCCCTCTGTCTACTATCCATCCTGCACCCACGTTCCCCTCCAGATCAGGCATCCAGTTAACCCCTCCTGCTCCCTCCATCTGTGTGCTGTCTGCTCCGCATCCTCTATTCCCCACTGGACCTGGCATCCAGGTAAACACTCCAACTCCCTCCTTGTGTATTGTCTGCCCCACACCCTCCGTTATCCATCCTGGCACAAACCTGCACGTGAGCGTTTGGCATTGACAAATGCTTGTTCCTTTAGCATTCCCAGCTTCATAAAGTGGAATTTGGAAAGATGGCAGAGAAGCACTCTAAATGTATTACCAGGATTACTAGGATATCAAAGACATATGGGCCAATAGGCCCATATTATATGTCTCCCACATATGTGGGATAATCACACCAATTTGTAAGTGTTATAATAAGTTCTGTCAAGATAGTTTTAAAGGAATCAAGACTAGTGCTATTAACTGCTATCTGGGGCAGTTTATTGCATAAGAGACGAGCTCTAATTGTAAAATATGATCCCTCTTTATTGTTTCAGCATGTTGACTACAGTTTTTTTATTATGCTACGTGGATTATTCCTTGTACTGCTATATTGCAAGTTAAATTCTTTAAAGCCAAAATCACTATGGGATGGTCTATACAGCAACAACAAATCTCCCTCTGCCTTCGTGCCTCTAATGAATGTAATCCAGACTCCTGTAATCTTGTATAATAATTCAGTGTTTTTAGTCTAGGGATATATTTAGTTACATTTTTAGACCCTTCCAGAATCTTAATGTCTTTTTAAGTAAGGTGACCAAGGTGAGAGCCACAGTCCAGAATAGGTCAGACATAGGTTTTATACAAGGGTAAAATAAGTTGTTCTTTTTGTTAACAAATGTACGCCTTATCCTAGTTAAAAGGACTGTGCTATTTTGGCAATTTTCCTACTATGACTATCAGATAAAAGGAGTCATTAACAACTATTCCCAAATCTCTAACACAGGTTATTGATTTCAAAATAGTTTGATTTAGGATATATTCTGGATTGTTTTTCCGACATGGAGCACTGCATATTTATCAGTGTTAAACTTCATATCATTTTCCTTAGCACAGATTTCAATCTTGAACAGATCTGAATTCACCTGAAAGTGTTTATAAATGGTATCAACTGCACCACCCAGCTTGGTATCATCAGAAAACTTACTTATACAGGTTTGAATATCATTGTTCATATCTTGAACATAGATACTAAACAAAATGGGTCCAAGCACAGAACCCTGCGGGACTCCACTACCCACTAACCCTTTTCAGATAAAGAACCATTAATCGCACTTTTTGTTTTCTATTTGCATGGGATAGACATAAAGGAATTCTGGAGGTCAGGGGTAAGGGCAACAGACTTCCTGGAAAACATAAACTGAACTTACAAACTTAAATGGGCAGACTGGGTGGCCATAGGCCCTTATCTGCCGACACTGTCTATGTATCTATGTATCGTATTTAATAACCAATTGTAAATCCATCTAATCAGAAGACTATTAACCTGTACATTAATAAGCCTGGTAATCAATTTTCATGAACCGCTCTGTCAAAAGTTTTAGAGAAATCAAGCAGTATTATATCTGAAGGAATACCTTTATCAAGACTCTTACTGATGTTATCATAAAATGTAATCAAATTAGTGGTACACAACTGTCCCTTGTCGAAACCATGTTGTTTACTGTCAATTTGGTCTATATTTTCTAAATGTAATGTTAACTTATTTTTAATAAGGTGCTGCATTAACTTACAACAATGGGGGGCTGAGCTAACCAGCCAAGATGGAAGCTGTGTAACTAAGCTGCTGCAGTTCGCTCTTATCCATCCTGTTACATCTGAATTCTCAGCACCCATATCTCCAGGATATTTCTCGAGTTTGCATTCTGTACATTGAGCTGAAGCTAAATCTACCTAAAGTGAGTAAATCGGACAAGGGATTGCTATTTTATTGTCTGTTGAAGATTTTCTCATTGCTACCTCAGGCCTGTAAGACATTTGCAAACCACCAGGCTCCAGCAGGGAGCAGTCCCAAGAGAGGAGATGGCCCACTCTAATGAGCCTCAGATTCCCTTACTCAGACAGTGGACCAACAACTGGGTAATATTACCTCTATGTTAAACAAAGTATTATTGGATACAGCAGCACTCATTTCCACCACCTCCACTAACACTAAAAAGATGTCGAAGTTAACCTCCAGAGTGGAGGATATTGAACTTCAAATTAAACAGCAAGACCAAATCCTACGTGACCAATTTCTCCAAACTAGGGACCATCATAGCCAGATACAGTATCTACTGGCCAAGGTTGATGACCTTGAAAATCGAGGAGAAGAAAAACATTCGGATTGTGGGCTCCGGAGGGACTGAGGGCCCAGATATGATCTCCCTTTTTAAGCTTCTCTTCCAATAATGCTTAAACTGAACAACCCCCTCCCTTGGAGCTAGAGAGGCCCACAGGTCACTAGCCCCAAAGCCTCAGCCTGGGGACCGACCTGCCAATACTGTGTAAATGTGCCAGATACCCGGTTAAAGAACTATGTCTGAAAGCTGCTAGAGACCTCAGAATGCTGCATTGGGACAGGGCTCCCGTTCAGATATTCCAGGATTATTCATATGACTTATCCTGGAGATGTAGAGCCTATGGTCTGGTAAAGCAGGCCCTTTACAAAGTTAAACCTTCCGACCTCTCTAAGATACCCTTCACAACTACGTGTACTGTATAAGGGTGAGCAGCTTACCTTTAACTCCCCTGCTGAGGTGGAACCTTCTTGGAGGACATCGGTGGTGAAGCTGGGGCCTAGACAGTCCACCCTCCACCTCATGGTGATGCCACGTCGTTCATGGATACCTCTGCTCCTCCCGAAGGCTCTCAGGGCGAAACTCTATGCCCCCAGCAGCAGCTGGAAGACCCAAGTGGCAGAAGCAGCATAGGGGTGAGACAATGAAAGAAAGCACCTGGCAAGTCAGGGAAGCCCTCTGCCTTCTACTGAGAAACTATGAAGGAATCGCTTGGGAGCCAGCAGCAGGTCCCACCGGCTTAGGGAGCAATGGCTCTTCCACCTACTCCATGCCCGTGAAGCTGTCCAACAGATATGAGCCACTCAGAGATTTGTTGCCAGCAGCCCTGGTTATGCCTGACAGAAGCACCAGCCACGAAGATGTACTCCACCTGGATAATGCCGGGGGCTGGCTGAAAGGGCTCCCTCGAGACAGACTGGGCAGTTGAACCTCGGAGTCCACGGGAGGACAGGAGCTCCACGTCTTTATTGGTGAAGCCACAAGATGAGTAAAGGTCCCAGGGTTATGTAATTTTGCCAAATGTTTTGCTGTGGTATACGGGGCAGCTGGAAGTCCAGGGCTTCCCTAGCTTGTCCTCGGTGTAATACCTCCTTTCCTAGGGCCAGGCCATAACATCCGCCTTCTGTGATGTATGCTGAGTCCCCATTACTATAAGCCCCAGCCCCTTTTCTCCATTCCTTCTCCAGCCTTTGCTCGCTCTCGCGACTTGCAAATGACGTTCAGGTCCTGGATTAAATGTGCCGTGTACAGTCCAGCCTGATCTGCGATTAAAATTAAGTAGTTGGGCTCCTAGTTTATGTTAATCTCCTCCGTTGAGGAGTTATTGCTGTTATCGCTTTACAGGGTAGCCCTGCTACTACACTATGTAGAATCAGTGGTAGTAGCCCTTCGTTCTGTTTAGTTTTTAATTGCCAGCAGGTTCCTGCATGATTTCAAGTGAGGGGTTTTGATTTAGCTCCATATTACAAGCCCCTGACATGTTACCCTGTAACTTTTCTGGGATTTTAATCCCTGAGGCTTCTCCCACAGATCGGGCTGCTGCCTTGTACACATAAGGTTCTCTGGCACTCCGGGAATAGCTCTCATGCTGAGTAGAGTAAGAATCTACAGAATGTGGGCTGTCTGTAGAATGATGCCCTATGGAATATGTTTAAAGCCTGAGACTTACTGGGAGCTAATATGCCTTCAGAAGGTTTACTATGGAGTTATTTCCAGGCACAAGCCCACTGGTGTTAGTGGCCACTATATTTCAAGGGTGTCTGGATTATGAATGTCCCTCTCATTCTTACACCCTAGGGGCCCTGATATTGCAATGATATCACCATGGTGACAGTATTTGTGACACTGCAATGTATAGTTAATTGCACCTACCATTCCGGTAGAGGTACTTATTTTCTTTTTACTAAGCTGAAAGAATCTTAATGTCATTATAATTCTCAATACATTCTGGCTCTCCCTGCTCTTTCTACCCATTGGTGAAAGCTAGTTTAGGGTTGGTGTGGGTGTATTTTTCCAGGATATGGAGAACTGGCACCCCTTTACAATGTTTTTGATGGCTAGAGATGCACGTAGAGTGCTGTCCTCCTGTGTGACCTTAATCCCACAGGTTATTCGCACTTCTCCCACCCCGGGATAGTCTTGGGCCATTGGGAGTCGATGGTGCATTTGCCTCCTCCCTGGTTGAAAACAAACTTCACCCCAACTCTGTCCTTGGTGGGGCACCTCAGCATCTATTCAGCATGCTGACCTACCTTTCAGTTGAGGAGCTGCTCTTTAATTTACCTAACCCCTGGATTGCATTGGTACTCTGGAAACATCCGGGACACTCCAGGGTGGTATATAGGTTTCCTTTTCTCTTCATTGTCCTATCAGGTTTACCGATAGTTATAAAAGTGATTTCAGTGTTTATTAGGACCTGCAGAGAACATGTTATGGCCCTGTTTAGGCCTGTTGGGCAGCTTAAGCTAGGGTGGGACCCTTATTTAGTTATGGAATATTCATATTAGCTTTCAGTAACACTCTACTTAGCATCAGTGTTTATTTATAGTTGTTGGCACATAAAATGGAAACATCCTGACAAAGGCTAAGTTTTCAGATATCACAACCACTGCTTGGAATGTCAGTGGTTTGAATTCTCCATAAAGAGAAAAGAGGTACTGTCCTGGATAAAAATTGGGCACCCAAGTCGATTTTTACAAGAGACTAAATTAAGTGTCAAAGAAGCTTGAAGTTGGTGAGGGATTGGTGGGTGCAGAAGCTCATTGCATGACAAAATCGGCCAAACGTGGTGTATCCATTTTGTTATCTAAATCACTGCAATGGCAGGCTAAAGAGGTTTACAGAGGGGAGATGGTAGGTGGATCATTCTGAAGGTCTCTACACCATCTGGCCCCTGATCCTAACAAATATATATGGTCCCAACTAGGATTCGTATGACAATCCTGAGTTGCTCATGGGGGGTGACTTTAATCTGGTAATGGACAGCCTTCTGGATAGATCAATGCCAGACCTGAGATCCATTGCAGGTGCAGCAGGTACTGCAAGATCTTATTTCTCTGCATCAGCTGTCCAAAGTGTGGAAGGTATTGAATCCTTCAGTAAAAGATTTCTCCTTTTCTCTGCACTCTGCCAAATGGCTAGTAGATTGGATTATTGGCTCACTTCTCCTAACATCTCTAAGGCCATCCCATGGGGTAGTTATTTCCCAAATATATATCTCGATCATGCCCTGTCTCCTTACCTTCGTACCCACTCTAAAAATCTCCAAATCACTACTGTGGAGGTTGGATTCCCCTCTTGCTGTATGATAAGGACTTCACCCAGTGGCTTCAGGCGGCTACAGAAGAATTTTCCTTCACAATCCCCTTTTTCTGCCTTAGCTGCAAGCACTTGGGAGGCCTAAAAGACCACTATTAGGGGATGTATCATTAGCTTTGCCTCATATAGGCGGAAGATGAGGGACCAGGAACTTCTCCTGCTAGAGAACACTTTAAAAGATATGGAGGCGAAGTATAAAGTGAAGCCCACACTGCTTCAGACACCGCAGTATTAACTGCTCTGGCTGCCACCGTTTAAAAATCAATATGCTGGTCAGCAGGAAGGCTGAGCTCTATAGTCTAGAGAACCCAGTGCCGTTACCAAGCTGAGGGTGAAAAGGCTAGCAAGTTACTGGCCTACAGACTAAAACAAAGACAAGCTGAAAGAGTTATCACCAGCCTAAGGGACGGGTCAGGAAGCTCTCCATGAACCCCACCTCTATTAATAACACTATGACCGAGTTCTATAAAATTCTTTACTCTTCCCATGGTTGTTGGGATGGTGAATCTTACACTCAGTTTATTGAGCCCTTGCTTCTCGCTAAGCTTTCGACTCACAGAAAGCCACTAGACCTACCCATAACAGAGGCAGAACTTGGCAGAGCCATTACTGAGATGGCTCCTCATAAACCCCCTGGAGGATGGTTTTCAGTGGATTTTTACAAACTAGTTCAGCCTTTGATTACAGCCCCTGGCGAACATGTTGAATGAGGTGCACTCGTGTGGGCAGCTCAGTCCTACCTATCTGAAGCCATAATTACCATACTACCAAAGAGGGTAAAGATCTCTCCCTCCCGTCAGTTACAGGCCTATATCTTTAATTAATACTGATCGAAGATTCTGGCCATGGTTTTGGCCACTAGACTGGAGCAATTCCTTCCAGAGATTATTCACCCTTTGCAGGTGGGGTTTGTTAAGGCCGAATCAGCTCAGATCATATCGGGCCTAGTACCCTTAATACAGATAGCAGCCTCCCTCCCACCCCAGCGGCAGCAGTTACAATTGACTTTGAAAAGGCCCTTGACACGGTAGGCTGGGAATATTTATTTGCAGTCATGAACATTTTTAACTTTGGCCCGTGATTTACCACTTGGATAAAGACTCTTTCAGCCTGCCCTACCGCCCAGGGTCCTTACCAATAATGTTCTCTCTGAACCATTTTGTCTACAGAGAGGACCAGACAAGGATGCCCATTATCCCCCTACTTTTTGTTTTAGCTATTGAACCCCTCTCAGCAACCCTCAGAAATCACCCTCATATACATGGACTTCAGGTTAAGGACAAAAGTTATATCACTAAGTTGTATGCCGATGACTGCCTGATCCTGACCGTGACCTATCACACAGCCTACCACACATCCTTTCTACATTACAAACATTCAGTAAAATCTCAGGCTTGAACATCAATCTAGCAAAGTCTGAAATCCTCCCTCTTAATGCTCTTACTACATCGGCGTTGTGGATTCCCAAGGTCTGGCCTGGGCAAGATCCAAAATAACATACCTGGGCATTTGACTACCTCCAAACTCTCGTCCGTAATGGACATAAACTTTAAACCCTAGTGACCAAACTACAATCTGCCACGAACAGATGGGCTCATTTGCACCTCTCCCTGGCAGGCAAGATTGCCCATGATCAAAATGCTGTTTGCCCTAGAGTATACCACCTACTATCCCATATTCCCTTTCTTCTTTCCGATGCATGGAATCAAAGATGAACACTCTGATCAGCTCCTTTTATGGGGTTCGCACAGACCTAGATTTAGTAGAGCTAAATTGAGGGCTCAAAACCTGAGGGAGGCTGGAACCTACCTGACTTCTCTCAGAACTCCTTATCATTTATAGTAGCAAAGACCCTAAGAGGAGGGTCCTGTCACTCCCTTCACTCTCCGGCATGGTCCCAAATTGAAGAGATCTCTTGCAGGCCCTTCGCTTCTCGGCTCGTACCTCACCCCCTTCCAAAGCTGCACAAGGGCTGGCTCTCCATCCATCATGCACATCAAGCCTGGCAAAACTGGGGCTCAAAACCTCTATGCCTTGGCTGGAAATCATATCCTCTCTGGAATAACCCCAGCCTCTGTATTAATAAATCTCCCATGAACTGGGTGGACTGGGCCTCTAAAGGAATACTTTACATTGGGGACTTGAGATCCCAGAACATTCAGACATGGACTCATTCCAGGGTTTGCAAAACAGGTATGGCCTCCCCACAGTGATTTTGGAAATACTTTCAGATGAGAAGCGTATACCAGTCTTGGGTTAGAAAAGATCTGTGTCACTTGTATAAAATGTAAAGTTATTAAACCCTCTCTCCTATAGATGACTGGATTATGCATTCCAAAGGTAGGGCTGGTCTTATACAGAGATTTCAAAGAGATAGTGCTCCCAACCCCTCTCTGCTGGCCAAAACCAAGTAGGCCACGCATTATAGATCACCATTACTTTTCTACAATGGTGACAGTGCTGGTTGAGAACTCACCAGGCCTGCTGTATTTCCCAAAGCCTTCTTTTACAGAATAAAATACTGGACCTCTGGTACAGTACCCGTCAACTAAACAAGATGAGTCTTCTCTCCTCTGACTGCTGTTGGAGATGTGGAGGCCCCAGGCAGCGGATCTACTTCATATCCTGTGGTCATGTACTCCTTTGAAGTCCTATTGGGAGGCAGTAATCACACATTGTTCCCTTATCTTAAAGACGTCCCTTCCAGCAGATCCTGGTCTTTGGCTGTTAGGCCTTATACCCGAGGTTCTCACTCTCCCCAAAGCCTCTACACTGTGGCTCATACAGGCCTTGGTAGAATGTAAGCATCTTATCATACGTTGCTAGAGATCCTAGAGGTTCCATCCCTGGTAGAGTGACTCAGTGCCATAGAAAGGTTGTCCACCCTGACCAGGATATCTTGTGTTAAAACCAGTGTTATAACAAGTTTGAAGCACTTTGGGCCCCTTATTTAACCTATGTTGATCACAGTAACCATGCCTTGCCCTCCAGATATTTGAAGGACAAACTGAAACCCCAGACCACCCTAGTAGTAATGGTTGATTAATTGTTAAAAGACTGTAATGGCTTTTCTTTATAGCTATCTTAGTGTCCCACTTCCAGATGGTCATACAGGTCCCCAAAAGCAATTTTCTACACTTTATGTGAAGATGCTCTGTCGTTCTTGAGCCAGCCTTTTAAAGTGAGTAAATACCTTTCTCTGGATTTTCTTTAGTATACCCATGGTAGGATTTTCCAGGTTTAATGATGCTTCACAGTTACTTCGTTAAGCCAGTTGTAATACATGTACACCAACACGATATAGTTGTTTGTATGGTGCCTAGGCTGTTTGTATTAAGTGGCATGTTTGTAACCACTTTGTCAGCCATTTGGTCTAATGGTTCTACATATGTAATAATCTGAAATCTCCTAATAAAAGATTAGCTGCAAAAAAACTTACAACAATGGGAAGTGAGGCTAATGGGCTTATAATTGTCCACCCTTCCCTACTACCTGTTTTATGAATAGGCACCACCAATGCACTTTTCAATCATCAGGGACATATCCTTCCCTTAGTGAGTAGTTAAAAGTAGAGAAAGAGGATAGCCAATGACCTACCCGCTTTTTCAATATAATGGTATTAATACCATCTGGCCCTTGACTTGAAGTAGTATGTAGTTGGTCTACAAGATTTATTATTTCTTCCTCAGAGAAATAGATATCTCTAGATTTTTAAGTTCTGGCAAGGGTGATATAGGTGGACGAGAAAACACAGAACAGAAATACATACTGTATTAAATTTATTGGCAATAATATTATCATCATATATCTCTGGTTTATTCTCAATAATTGAGCCTATAGTTTTAACCCTGTTATGACAGTTGGTATTCATGTAAGAATATAGTAACTTTCTATTTTTAGTATGAGCTATCTTAAATTCTAATTGAGCTTTTCCAAGTCTAATTGTTTTTTAAGTGTTTTTGTGCTAAGAGATATCCATTCCTGCTCTCTTCCAAAGAATTTTTCTAAATTTACTATATAATCCCTTTTATGTTTAATCAATTTTTAATCTTTGCATTCATCCACACTGGATTTTACCGTCTTATTATATATTGCCCTGGAAGGCATAAAGGTATTCTATCTCAAATAAAAGCTCATTGAACCCTGTCCCATGCATTTTGTGTTGACTCCAAACCAAGGGCTGATTCCCAATCTGTATCAGAGATACTTTGATAAATTTTGGAAAAATCAGTTTTATGATCGTCTTTTATCCAAATTTTAATACCAAAATATTATCTCCCTTGGCAAAATGACATCTAATAGTTACGTGATCACTGTTACCCAGAGATGCCCCAATATTTATATTTTCTATTTCATTTTCCATATTTGTCAGTAATAAATCCAATATATTACCATCTCGTGGTGGGGAATCTATTAATTGATCAACCCGCTTATTTATGCAGAGTTCAATAGTCTCTTTCTTTAGGGTCAGAACCAGAAAGGTCCACCCAATTAATTCCTGTATAATTGTAGTCCCCATTATTATAACATCTCCCAATGAGCACATTTAGAAATTTCATCATTTAGAGCTTTATTATACTCATTAATTGCAGTTGGTGGTCTATAACAATTGCCCAGAATGATAGATTTTCTACTAAAGAGGGTAATTTTAACCCAAACTGATTCCAGCTTAATACTGGGGTCTGAGGGAGGGTCAATATTAGTAGATGATATTGACTCATGCACATAAATACAGACTCCTCCCCTCTTTTCCATCCCTATCATTTTTATAAAGTTTATAACCACATATTTCCATTTTACCTTCCAATCCAGGTCCCACCAAGTTTCTGTAATTACGGATATACGTATATCATTTAGTGTCATTAAGGCCTCTAACTCAATTTTGTATGCAAGTTTAAGCTTCTTGCATTAGTAGAGAATATATTGCATCCTCAGGCCTTAATGATCGCTTATGTCGTGCTCTCCCCATTTAATCAGTTTAAATTTTCAGATATAATTTTGACAAATTTTCTGCCCAATACATTGCTTCCCTTTTATTTAGCTGCTGGAGGTCTAACTCTGAGCAAGTAAGGAGACTACTGAGAAATATAG
Organism: Neoceratodus forsteri; assembly: GCA_016271365.2. Taxonomy (NCBI): domain Eukaryota; kingdom Metazoa; phylum Chordata; order Ceratodontiformes; family Ceratodontidae; genus Neoceratodus; species Neoceratodus forsteri. Next base: position 1,385,617,133 of record CM057459.1, read on the forward strand.
AACTTCTTGTCTCAGAACAGGAAGATCAGGAGCTAAAGGGCAGAGACAGTAAGTAGGAGAGAAGAGAAGGAGAAAAAAGAAAAAAAGAATTAAACAAACAGAGGAAAGAGTAAGTATTCCAAATAACAGTTAGGGGCTAGAAAAAGACATGTTGGGAGTGGTGCAGTGCGGTGGCTGTGGAGCAGCAGTCTTCCGGGAGATGTTCTGGAGGATGCAGGTTTATCCCATCTGCAGGCACTCTCTGGGCTGAGGGAGGAGGTTGCTCATCTCCAGGCTGAGTTGGCCAGGATTTGTGGGACCTCCTCTCCCACCAAGGACCACCAGGATCACTGCCATTGCCTCAGAGGTTGCCAAGAAAGAGTAGTGGTTGGGCCACAGTGGGCTCAGGGAGGCTGAGGTGGTGGAACAGAGGTGCATCCCTCCGGTTTGTACCTCTCCACAATTTCTATGCCTTTCTGAAAAGTGTGGTTCCTCTATGGAGGCACCCACAGTGGAGACCAAGAAGGATGCTGGGAACCTCCACAAAGGAGAACCACAGGAGGGTGGCATGGGACCCACAGGGAAGGAAACAACTCCTGGTGGGGACTCCATTATTAGGAAGGTAGATCTGGGGAGGAAGGAGAGGAGGGGTAAGGTGCCTGCCTGGTGCCATGGCTTTGAGGGACAGGAGAGAATCTCAGGATCGCAGGAGCAGCTGCACAGGGAGGGAGCTGGATGTAATTGTCCACCTAGGGACAAATGACCTGGCTAAGAAAGGATCAGAGCAGTGCAAGAAGCGCTTGTAGAGATGGGGAGGGCCTTAGACAAATAGCACACATGGTAACCTTCTCGGAGGTGCTGCCTGTCTATGGCATGGGTGAGGCTAGGGTGCTCCACAACATGGGATTCCATCAGTGGTTGAAAACTGGTGCAGAGCTCAGGATTTGGCTTCACTGGGGACATGGATCACCTGGTGGGATGCAGGCCTATACTGGCATGATGGTCTGCATCTGTCCAGGAGGGGAACCAGGATCCTAGGTGATAGGTTTAAATACTTCATTGACAAGCATTTAAACTAGCCAAGGGGAGGCACTGGAATGGAGCAGGGAATCCTAGCCCCCAAAATATCAGGGTACTAAGTGAGGTAGACACCAACATAGAGATGTCGATAGGAAAAGCCAGGAGTAAATGGAGAAAGTGACAAATGCAGTAAGGACAGGGATGGGGCAAAAGAGGTAAGGCCATCAAGAAATGGAGAGTAATGAGTACCAATGCCTGTAGTCTGGGCAACAAGCTCCCTGAACTGGTGGCCTTGATGGAAGAGGGATGCCTGGATATTAGTAGAGTCACAGAAACATGGTACACAGAGAACCATGTCTGGGATGTTAACATACCAGGGTACACAACCTACAGGAGAGACAGGGAGGGCAGAAGAGGGGGAGTAGCTCTCATGTAAGGGAAGGGATAAAAGCAACCGAACAAAAGAGTAAACAGGGAGGAGAGGAGGCACTGTGGGTCACCTTAGAGACTGGAAATGGCACCACAATCCACAGGGTTGTATATAGACCTCCATGTCAGGGGAGGGAATGGACAAAGATATGATAGAAGGCATACTTAGGATGGCAGAGAAGGGGAGATACTGTTGATGGGGGCTATTATGCCAGATGTTAACTGGAGCACTCTATGCAGCCACATCCAAAAGCAGGGCCATTCTTGCTGCCCCTTCAGGTGGCATGCCTCAGATAGCTAGTTTTGGAACCTACCGTGAGGGGAGCAATCTTAGACCTCTCACTCAAATGGGGACAGTGAGAGGATCTCAGATCTAGCAGTGGGTAGCCATTTTGGGAACAAGTGACCACCAAACAGTGTGGTTCATGATAAACTTAGCTACAGAGTCAAGCCATACAAAAGTGAGGGTTCTGGACTTCAGGAGGGCTGACTTTGGCAAGATGGGAGAGTGCCTTAGAAAAGCACTAGCAAACAGGCTAGAAGGAGGGGTGGAGCAACAATGGGAAATATCAAACTGCAATCACATAGGCAACAAGCCTTTGTGTGAAGCAAATAAACAAATCAAAATGAAAGAAAAAGCCACTATGGTTCTCAAAAGAGTTGGCAGTGAAGGTTAGGGAGAAAAAGATAGCATTTAGGAAGTGTAAGAAAACACAGAAGGAGCAGGACAGAGAACTGTACCAATTCAGGCAGAAGGAAGCAGGAGGGTAGTCAGAATAGCAAAGGCACAAACTGAGGAAAGGATAGCTAACTCAGTTAGGAAGGCGGATAAAACCTTTTATAGGTATATCAGGAGCCAGAAAGACAAAGGGAGGGATAGTGAGGCTGAATAGAATGGATGGTGGTGGGCAGAGAGTGACAGTGAAAAGCAGGATACTGAATGAATACTTCTGTTCAGTAGTCACAAAAGAGGAAGTGGGGAGGTGCAAATCCAATTAACTGAAGCACTCTCTGGAGAGGGGGTCGATCCCAGTCCTTTCACTGAAGAAAGGGTTCTGAAAGAACTCCTAAAACTGAAGGTGGACAAAGCAATGGGTCCTAATGGAATTCACCCCAGAATTCTAAAAGAATTAAGCAGAGAACTAGTGACACCACTGACTACCCTTTTAACAAATCATGGGAGGATGGTGGTACCCAAGGACTGGAAGAAGGCGGATGTGATTCCTTCATAAAGTGGGACCAAGACAGAGGCAGGAAACTACAGACCTGTCAGTTAGACCTCTGTGGTAGGGAAAGTGATGGAATCACTTCTGAAGGAAAGAACTGTTGAGTACCTAGATGCCAGTGGGGCACAGGACCCAAGGCAGCGTGGGTTCACAGCAGGAAGGTCATGTCAGACGAATCTAATTGATTTCTTTGACTGGATGACCAAAGTAGTAGATCAGGGAGGGGCTGTGGACATGGCCTACCTAGACTTTAGCAAGGCATTTGACACAGTCCCACACAAAAGATTAGTAGTGAAATTAACCAGCCTGGGAGTGGGTCCCAGGGCTGTAGCTTGGGTAAACATTGGCTGAACAACAGGACACAGAAGGTAATTGTAAATGGAGTCCACTCTGAAGAAAGGGGGTTACTAGGGGGTACCGCAGGGTTCAGTACTGGGTCCTGTCCTTTTAATGTCTTTATAAGTGACATTGCAGAGGGACTGGAAGGAAAGTATGCCCTTTGCAGATGACACAAAGATCTGCAACAGGGTTGATACACAAGGAGGCGTGGAAAGGATGAGAAGGGACTCAAGGTTGGAGAAATGGTCAGAAGTATGGCAGCTTGGATTCAATGCAAAGAAGTGCAAGTAATGCACCTGGGAAACATAAACCCAGGGAAAATTACACAATGGGGGTTGTAACAATGACAAAATGGAAAGGGACCTGGGGGTAATCATAACAGATGACCTTAAGGTTGGCAAGCAATTTGAGAAGGCGATAGGGAGGGCTGGGGGATACTGGGATGTATAGGGGAGGTATCACCAGCAGAAAACAGGAAGTTATTATCCTCGTACAGACAGTTGAGAGACCCCATCTGGAGTACTGCGTCCAGTTCTGGAGACCCCATCTCGCAAGGACATAGACAGGATGGAGGCAGTTCAGAGAAGGGCAACTAAAATGGTGCAGGGTCTGCAAGAGAAGCCATACGAGGAGAGACTAAAGGAGCTTAATATGTATACCCTTGAGGAAAGGAGGAGGGGGGACATGATAGAAACATTTAAGTACCTCAGTGGAATCAACAAAGTCCAAGAGGGTAGCATCTTTCAGAAAAGAGATGTCAAGCACAAGGGGACACAATCTGAAGATAGAGGAGGGACGGCTCAGGGCAATGTGAGGAAGTATTTTTTCACAGAGAGGGTGGTGGATGCATGGAACAGCCTTCCTGAGGAGGTTGTGGGGTCTAAAACTGTGGGAGAATTCAAGAATGCATGGGACAGACATAAGGCAATTTTTTAGCGGGTAGGAAGAAATAGGCTGTTGGTTAAATAGGATCTGCAGCTTATCCTCTAGGTAGGAAAATGGGCAGACTAGGTGGGCCAAGTGGTCCTTATCTGCCGTCGAAGTCTATGTTTCTATATTTAAATGCAATCCATCCCATGCAAATAAACATTGCTTGTCATCAAAGTCCTCCCAATGAGTAATACAGTTAAAGCTTTTAATAAGGCACCATTGTCTTAGCCAGTTGTTAACTGCTTTGATTTTACCAGTCATAGCATTTGTTGCTCGTGGGACAGGCAATATTTCAGAAAAGGAAATATCACAATCTCTAGATAGCAGAATTTCACTTAATATAATATCATCTTTTTAATATCTTCTGTACTATTTCTATTAATGTTATTGGTTCCAACATGTATAATGACCATTGGTTTATCCCCCCATTTCTCAAAATATCAGTAACCATCATTGTAATATCAGATATAGTGGCTCCTCTAAAACTATTGCATGTTCTGTTTTGTCAGGATTGCAAATATGCCTATCAATGTGTTTAATCATTGAGTCCCTGAGGACTTTGCAGTTTAAAACCCCTCTCTTGTTTCACCGTATTATTATCTATCTCCTCTCTTCTGATCTGCCTTGGGTATTTTTCTGTGAAAGAAACATCACAAATGTTGTTTACAAATTACATTTTAAATATAATTGTAACGTGGGCATGTAAGTTTATGTTATTACTCAGGTGATGTCATTGTGTTCTGCTTCATTGTAGTCTTCGAGCAAGTGATGTCACTGGGTTCTGGAACTGCTCAGTGCAGTAAGCAAGTGTAACATCCTCTACCCACAAGGTGCAATGACTAAGCCTAGAGATGATAAAGGCAAACTCTGTTATGCCTTCAAGTGAATGGTGCTTGTTCATGGTTAGAAATGGGCTTGAAAGTGGCATGGTGCCTCCACCTATGGAGATCCTTATGACAGTTCAGTGCCAGGGTGTTTCCCACAAGAAATAAATACAGCCCCACCTCTGTGTCAGGAACACAATAAAACACAATCCCTCCCACTTATCACTCTAAGCATGTAAATAAACAGCAAGGCAGTAATGGCAAAATACATCAGCAGTTGCAAATAAATGACCAATAGAACTATTTTTTTATTTATTAATATCTTGGGTGACACCTGTGAGCTAGAGCTCTTTCAGTGGGTTCCACGTCAGAGCAATGGAGGGTTGGGGAACAATAGAAGCAAAGGTAAAAATAAGTAGACAGCAATTTGCATTCACTCCCATTGTATGACGTGTCTCAGCACCTCTCCTGCCACTGGTGCACCAGTTAACCTATCAGGCCCTCTGGAGCTCCTCAGTTACAGTCCACATATGCACAAGGTGCAGAACTGCAGCCCTGTGATGCTTGGACCTTGGTGTGGTACCATGTAAATTCAGTTGTTGGCTGCAGTTGTTGACTGGCAAATTAGTCAAATTCTCCTTCGTGAAGATAGAGCAGAAGTATTCCTTCAGTAACTCAGCCTTCTCCTTATTCTCCTCCTCCACCGCCTCCCTCCTTTCTCAGTCTGATTATTCCTTCCTTCTTTCTTGTCTCTTTTCTTGTTATGTAGCAGAAGAAAGCCTTCTCTCTATCCTAATGCCCTCCGCTAACTTCAATTCTTTCTGTGTCTTTGCTCTCCGAACTGCCCTTCCTGCCTCCTTTACCAGCCCTATGTATAATCTTGTCCTCTCTCTCTTGGCCTCCAGCACTTCTTACAGACCAACCTCTTTCCTTTTACTGCCTGGGACACTTTAGGGCTGAACCAGCTGGGCATTTTGCTTTTGTGTTCTTCCTCTCTGTGCCTAGCACATTTCTCCATTGCAGCCTCTAAACCTTCCTTAATAATAGCCCATTTTCAGTCCACTTCCATATTAGTTGTGCTTTTTGATAGGTGTGTTTTCAGTACCTCACCCATTTTCTTAAAGTCTGCCCTTTTGAAGTGCAGGGTTTTGGTCTTTGTGGGACACTTCCCGACACTTTCCCTACCCATGTCCAGTTGGAACCACACTGAATGATGGTCACTTCCACCCAGATGGCTCTCCTTGTGCAGAAATCCAGGAATCATATATCGGTGACTAGCATCTCATGCATTATTCATTATGCTAAACCGCTGGCTCTGAGTAACTGTCAGTTCCATGGGACAAGCATGTATACAATGTCACAGATTCACTCAGCAGATCAGCCTCTACTCCCAAAGTGCCAACCTCTGAGCATAGAATTGTGAACAGTGAACAGTACAAGGTAACCCTCTTGTCTGTTTTGTGGGTTAGAGTCACCTTAGTCTCAAGTTCTGGAGGATTCAAACTGATAACCTCTTGTTAGCATACCCAATTATCAGGCTCAGATAAATCTGTCTTCATGGACCAGATATCTTTGCCTACGGGCACCTAATCAGGTATTACAAAATGAACCCTTAGAACTCTATGCAAGACCTAGAGAACTCTATCTGTTTCCCAGTTTGGTATCACAATAAGCTCATACATACACAGTGTCAACTATAACCATTTCAAGCTCTACTTATACTAACATACTAAAATGCCAGCAGAATAGGCCTAACGGTCTTTCATGTCTGCTCGATTGGTCAGCCCCACCCTGGGTGCTGACCTTGCTGTCTCGTGCCGCCTTCTCTGGCTTCTCCTTCCCAGTTCCGGATATTCTTGCTGCATTGGATTTTGCTTCCAGAACCCTTCCCTGTACCTGTCCCACCTCTCTTGAACCCTCCACTGTATCTGCCTCCACCAGCCCCTAGGTAGTGCATTCCATGGCTCCACCACCCTCTCAGTGAAGTAGCACCTCCTCCTTTCTCCCTGAATCTTCCCCTCCAGCTTCCACCCATGCCCTCTAGTGGCCCCTTCCTCCTTCCTTCGAAGCACCCTGACTGTTCCTCCCTATTTACCCTCTTCATGTACCTGAAGACCTCTATCATGTCCCCCGGTCCCTTCTCTCTTCAATGTGTACATATTTAGCTCTTTGAGCCTCTCCTCATAGGTCCTGTCCCCAAGCCCCAAATTATTTTGGTTGCCCTCCTCTGGACCTCTCCAGGAGGTTAATGTCCCTCTTTAAGTGTGGCCTCCAAAACAGCACGCAGTACTCAAGGTGCGGCCTCACCAAGCAGTTACAGAGGGAGTATCACGCCCTCCTTCTGGAGGTGATCCCTAGCGATGCATCCCAGCATCCTGTTGGCCTTGGCTGGTGCCCTCCTACAAGTTGCAGAGTTGTTCATCTTGACATCCACCACCACCCCAGGTCCCTCTCAGCCATCGAGACTTGTAGCATTTCCCCCAGGGTGTACACTTGGCCTGGGTTTCTGGCCCCAGGTGGAGTACCTTGCATTTCCCTGCATTGAACCTCAGCTTCCACTTTCTAGACCATCTTTCCAGAGCCTCAGGTCCCCTGCAGGGCCACCTCCCTCCTCCCCATCCACCACCGCCCCAGTTTAGGATCATCTGCAAAGAGACTCATCTCACTCCTGATTCCTGTCCTTATGTCAGATATGTAGGCGTTGAACAGAAGGGGCCCAAGGACTGATCCCTGTGGGACCCCACTAATGACCCTCCTTGGGATGAGACTATCCCACCTACTACGACCCTCTGGGTCCGGTCCTGGAGCCAATTGCTCATCCATCTGATCATCTGGTTCCCACCCCATTTCTCCCAGCTTATCCAACAGGCCCACGTGAGGAACAGAGTCAAATGCCTTGCTTGAAGTCTAGAAAGAGGACATCCACTGGTCTACCCAGGTCCAAGGCACTTGTCACCCAGTCATAGAACTCCACCAGGTTTGTCTGACACGATTTCCCAGGATGAATCCATGCTGTCTATCGTCCAGGCACCCTGACTTATCCAGGTCCCCCTAGCCTCTCCTTGACAATGCCCTCCATCACCTTGCCGACCACCGATGTCAGGCTGACAGGCCTGTAGTTCCCTGCCACCTCCCTTGATCCCCCTTGTGGATAGGCACTATATGCACCACCTTCCAGTCTTGGGCACCCACCCTGTCCTCAGAGGAGATGGTGAAAAGCTCTGCCAGGGTTTCACCAGGACATCTGCAAGTTCCTTCAGCACTCTGGGATGTAATTTATCTGGCCGGTGCTTTCTCCGTCTTAAGGGAGCTGAGGCTTCCTCCTCTCTCTGCTGTGATTTCACTTCAGTACCTCTTCTCCTGCTTAGCCCTCCCTTATATAAAAGAAGTTTCAAGGCACACCAGGCAGTTTCTGTTTTAAAATATATATCTTTTACTTTAAAATAGATAAATAGGAAAACAGTAAAATACAGAACAAAATATCCCAACACATACAGCCTTAAAACAAACAGGTTTAAAAGTGCAAATTCCTACATACACTCAGACTAATCTTGTCTAAGGTCCTTACTTCTTAATCTTCAGTGCTTCATGTGGTCTCTCTTCTCCAGTCAGAAAATGGAAAATGAATGTGTATATCTTTCTAAGGTCTGCTCAGTAGGTTTAAAACAGTCTTGAGCCAGCCTTCTCTCTGAGGTCACCTAACTCTGCCTTGGGGTATTAAAATATTTTTTTATAACACAGGCTGTCCTACTAAGATATTTAAAAATAATAGATGACATAAAGATTCTCTGTCTTCCTGTAACTAGTGAAAACAGTCTGTGATCTTCTTTCCCAGACATCAAAAGTCTCTTTGATGTAAGTCACTGTATATTTAAAGCAAATGTATATTGGCTTCCTTAATTTAGTCTGGGACCTGAGATCCCCAGACATCAAAGGTCTCTTTGATGAAATGAGCTGGCTTCCTGGGACGATGATCCAAACAACATGCAAAGCAGATCAAAGGATTTCCTGAGGGCATTATAAAATGGATATCTTGGTCCCTGCCTTCAAAGCAAACTAACAAGATAATTGCACCTCAGATCTCTGCAGTTTAAGCTACCTCCTGTCCTTTAAACTTATCCCTGGGGGTTTGATGTGTCAATTTCAGCAAGACAGCATTTTCTCTTGACACAGTCCATCACACATTTTTTATATTTACAAAAATGATACAGGGATCAGAACCAGCTGTCCACATGTGACAATTCCTCCCCACCTAGACTGAATTTGGGGCTTCTATCCCCTGCATAGGATGAGCTTCCCAAATCAGTTCACTCCTCATACACAGGACAACCCATCTGAGTTCTGACTGGTCACTCCAGCCCTATGTAGAATGGTCATATCATATCTTTGCAAACAAGACTCCATCTCAGTAATCAACCATTGTTTTCTCCATCTGCGTTGGCCAAACTAGGGGTTTTGGTCAGTCTGCACCACAAAATGCTGCCCATACAAGTATGGCTCTAATTTCTTTAGGGCCCACACTATGGCAAGACACTCCTTTTCCACCGTGGAGTATGACTGCTCCTGGGAAGTAACTTTTACTCATGTAGGCTGTTGGGTGGTCCCTCCTTCACTGTATGTCTGGCTCAGTACTGCCTCCAATACCCACGCCTCAAGGCGTCAGTCTGAACTATAAAGGTTTTACTGTAGTCAGGACTTGTCAAACAGGAGCACTGCACAGTGCCTCCTTTAGTTTGGAAAAGGCTTCTCACAGGCTGGGCCCCAGGTAATTTTCTTGACATCCCTTTCTTTGTCAGGTCAGATAGGGAGCAGCCAGGGCACTGTAATTTTCATAGTACTCTGCTGTCCGAGAAAACTCCTGTCCTGCTTCTGAGTTTCTGGTCTGGGCCATGCCTGGATTACCTCTATTTTTATTTGGTTAGTATGGAGCTGTCCCTGCCTACCACATGCCCAGTATGCCACTTCTCCCATGGCCACGTGGCACTTCTTGGCTTTGACAGTGTGCCCTGCCCTCTGTATCCTGTCCAGCACTTCCCTAAGGTGGGATAGGTGTTCCTCCCAGCTGGTACTAAAGATGGCAGTGTCATCCAGGTTGCCATGACGCACCTCAGTACCATTTAACACCTGGTTCACCAACCTTTGAAAGTGTCTGGGTGTTCTTCATTCCGAAAGGCATTATTTTGAACTCAAATAAGCCTATCAGTGATGAAGGCCGACCTCTCCCTAGCTCTGTCTGTCAACTCTACCTGCCAATACCCCTTCGCCAGGTCAATGGTCATAAGGTGTCTCCCCAATTTGTCCAGGAGTTCATCCGTCCAGGGCATCGGTGGGCATCTGACTTCATGACTGCATTCAGTCCATGATAGTCTACACAGAAATGAGTCGAGTCATCTGGCTTGGGTACAAGGACTATGGGTGAGGCCCAGGGACTGTGGGATCTCTGGATTACCCCTAAATCCAGCATCTCCTCAGCTTCCTCCCAATGACCTTTTGACAGCCTCTGACACCCAATATGCTGTTCGCTCATGCTCTGTGTCCCTGTCTCCACATCATGTGCGCCAAGGGGTTAGTCCAGGCTTGGCACTAAACAAGGGGAAAGTCTGCAAAACCTCCTTACTTTCTGGATCTGGCCCAGGGTCAGCTAGGGAGACAATTTACTGCCTCCACAGAGGACTCCTGCTAGTCTCTTCCAGCAAGTCCAGAAGGGGTCTCCTTCATCCGTCCCCTCCCATGACTACATACTGCAAACACCATGTCAGTCCTATTTGCATATGTCTTCATCATGTTGACATGGTACATCCTTTCTGTCTGTCTATGGTCAGGTAACTCCACAATGTAGTTCACATAATTTACCTTCCTAACCACTTTGTACGGTCCTGCCCACTCAGCTTGCAGCTTGTCTTTCGGACGGAATAAGGACCATGACTTCCTGATCCACCATGTCAGCAAGCTCTGGCTCTCTGCGGTCATACCATACTTTTTGTTTCTGTTGGGCAGCTGCCAGGTTGCTCTGGGCTGTCCCCATAAGCTCCTTCAGCCTTTCCTAAACCTAAGGATGTAATCCACAATGGGAGTTCCTGGGTGGCGTGCTTGCTTCCCAGTACTCCCGGATCAAGTCTAGGGGCCCACATACCCGCATCCATACAAGAGTTCAAGGGGAAAATCCTATCGATTCTTGGGGCACCTCCTGTATGCAAACAACAGGTGGGGAAGGTATTTCTCCCAGTCCTCCCATGCTGTTCAGCAAACACCTGGAGCATTGACTTTGGGTACCATTGAATGCGTTCCACAAGTCCATTGGCTTGTGGGTGATACGATGTTGTGCATTTCTGCACCACCCACACCTCCCATAAACATTTCATCAGGTCCGACATGAAGGAACCTCCTCAATTGGTGATTACCTCATGGAAACCCAACAGGGAGAAAATCCCAAGTAAGGCATCTGCCACTTTGTCTGTCCTCAGAGAGGATAGAGCAACTGCCTCTGGGTACCGGGTGGCATAATCCACCACAGTCAGGATGAATCTCTTCCTGAGGAGCTGGGGTATTTAAAGGCCCCCCAATATCCATTCCCACCCCTGGAATGGCTACTCCACTATGGGCAATGGAATCCAGGCGACATGAGTTTTCTTGCTGCGCCTTCCCTATTTCTTGGCACGAACAAGACCTGTACTCCTTCACCTGCTGGGTGAAGTTAGGCCAGTAGAAATTCTGGGCCAACCGCTGTGTAGTGCGCGGATTCCCAGATGACCAGACAAGGGAATATCATGTGCAATTGTTAGCAACTGCTCATGATACCCTGGGGAATGACAAGCTGCCTGCCTAGCATCCCTCCCTCTGTCTGTACTGCCTGTGTATACATAAGTCCATTTTCCCAATAAACCTTATGTCTGCTGTCACCTCCGTGTGCCCTCCAAGTCTGCCCAAGCCCTCAGCTTTCTAAACTAGGGTCACTCCTCTGAGCAGCTGCAACCCTCACACAGTCCCAAGGCATGGGACAGGTCTCCTTCAGTCGCTAAACTAGGGTCCCTAGCACTGGCGTCAGGGCCCTCAGGATCACTGTCAATCCCAACCTCTGACCAGGGTCACCCCTTCCTCTTCAGAGTAACCCTCTGTAGCTGTGTGGTTACTTGCTACTGGGGAAATTTCTACCCCTTTTATCAGTCTCCCATCTGGAGGCACAGGCTGGGAACCAACCTCTCAGCGGTTTTCACACTGGTTTCTGTGGGGTTCAAGGAACTACTATTTCCTTGCCACTTGGCTATGGGTAACTGCACATACCACCCCTGCTGGAGATTGTTACCCAGGATCACATCCACTGCTAACGTGTTGGCTACAGCCGCCTGTTGCACAGTTACCCTGTTTCACCCCAGTCCAGGAGAACACTAGCCAGTGACAATGTTTTCTCTTCACCAGTAAACCCTTGTACAGTGATGTATTTATTGGGTATAAGCTGACCAGGCTGTACCAGATCCCCTTTACCAATGTCATGGATGCCCTGTGTCCCTTAACCCCTGCATCTGTACACCATTTACTATGACTGGGTGCATGTGTTCCCTCATGTTCACTGGCATGCTCCCAGGGACACACCAACAACCCACTTCTTTTCTAGCACCTTGTTGTGTGTTATGGCTCACCTTTTGGGACACTGTCTGGCAACATGCCCAGTTTCTTTACACAACCAACAGGCATTTCTTACTTCAGAGAAATCTTTTGTTGAAACGGGCTAACTGGTTTGCGGTGAGGCAGTGAGGGTTTTAGCTGCCCTGAAGGTGCGCTTTTCCCTTTCTGCACTGCCACACCCACCCCATTCGCCTCAGAGCAGGTCTGCTTTTGGCATAGCGGTCCGAGACTTCAGCAGCCTCTTGCACTGTTTTTTGAATCTCGGTCCTCTAGCCAGGTTTTAGCTCTGCTGGGCAAGCCCAATAAAACTGTTCTAATAAAATCTCATTTTCAATTTTATCAACAAAGTTTCCTCAATTCCTTCCCACTAACATTTTAAAAACTGATGTTGTTTCGTGGCTAGCTCCTCGTAGCTCATATCAGGGCTTCTCTTGAGCTTACGGAATTTAGCTCTGTATGGTTCAGCAGTTAATTCAAACTTTTTAACAGTGCAGCATTTAACTTGCTGTAATCATCACTGTCCTCATTGTCCATTTGACCCAATGCATCCCAAGCTTTCCGGTAAGTAGCGGGATAGCTGGAAGCTCCAGGACTCTCTAGAAATTTTAGCCTGAATACAGAGTTTTTCAAAAGAGTTTAAAAAGGCATCCATGTCCTCCCTTTTAAACTCGGCTATTAATTTGAGTTCAATGTGTAACCCAGTCCTGCAGTCCCAGTTAAACCCAAGCCACTTACCCGCTCTGGTGCCGCTTGTCGAGTCATAGCTTCTCCAGTTCGTGTTGCCACTGGTGCTCCTCTCTCTTCTCCTCTGCAGCTCACTGTTCTTGCTCTGCCTCTCTGTGTTCTTGCTCTTCCTCTCAGCTCTCGCTCCCTTTTCTCCTCTGCAGCTTGCTGGCACTCATGCCCTCACGGTCTACTTCCCTCTGTTCTCGCTCTGCCTCCAGTTCCATCCTGTGCAACTCAATTTGCAACCTGAGTACCTCTGGGTTCAGGACACTGGTGACCTTCCCTGCTGCTGTGGCCCTTCACTGACAGTGGCCCTGCTGTCCTCCTCATCAGCTCTGGACTCTTCACTGGCTGCTAACCCTTCCACACTTAAGGTATGGTCCCTTTCAGTCATGGTCTGTGACTTGCTGCTCTGGGTATCTGCTACCATCAGGGCCTCTATGAGGTTCTGCCTTTTGGCTGTCACCTCGAACAGGACTCCTCTGTCCTTGCACAACTGTTTTAAGTATTCTACAGTGTGCCTGCTGTAGTTGAAGCCATCTTTCCTGACTACTGCTAATCTGACTGTCATTTTAGGAAAAAATAAATGGGTAGGAACTTGACTGATGTCAAGGGATATAGTTCTGTTTCTTTTTGAAATAAAACATTGCCTTTTTTTCCAAGTGAGCTGAATGGTCTCAAGCTGACACACTGAACAATGAAGCTTATACTGCCAAACTTTTTATGCCACCGCTGCCAACCAATCTGTCACAGATTCACTCAGGTCAGCCCTCTACTCCCAAAGTACCAACCTCTGAGAGTAGAATTGTGAACAGTGAGCAGTACAAGGTAACCCTCTTGTCTGTTTTGTGAGTTAGAGTCACCTTAGTCTCAAGTTCTGGAGGGATTCAAACTGATAACTTCTTGTTAGCATACCCATATGTCAGGCTCAGATAAGTCTGTCTTCAGAGGGCCAGATATCTTTGCCTACGGGCACCTAATCAGGAATTACAGAATGAACCCTTAGAACTCTATGCAAGACCTAGAGAACTCTATCTGTTTCCCAGTTTGGTATCACAATAAACTCATACACAGTGTCAACCATAACCATTCCAAGCTCCACTTATATAAAAAGAAGTTTCAAGGCACACCAGGCAGTTTCTGTTTTTAAAATATATATCTTTACTTTAAAATAGATAAAGTAAGAAAACAGTAAAATACAGAACAAAATATCCCAACACATACAGCCTTAAAACAAACAGGTTTAAAAGTGCAAATTCCTACATACACTCAGACTAGTCTTGTCTAAGGTCCTTACTTCTTAATCTTTCAGTGCTTCGTGGTCTCTCTTCTCTCAGTCAGAAAATGGAAAATGAATGTGTATATCTCTAAGGTCTGCTCAGTAGGTTTAAAACAGTCTTGAGCCAGCCTTCTCTTTGAGGTCACCTAACTCCGCTTTGGGTATTAATTTTTTTTATAACACAGGCTGTCCTACTAAAATATTTTAAAAATAATAGATGACATAAAGATTCCTTCTCTTCCTGTAACTAGTGAAAGCTGATCTGAGATCTGCTTTCCATAGACATCAAAGTCTCTTTGATGTAAGTCACTGTATATTCAAAGCAAATGTATATTGGCTTCCTTAATTTAGTCTGGGACCTGGTATCCCCAGGCATCAAAGGTCTCTGTGATGAAATGAGCTGGCTTCCTGGGATGATGGTCCAAACAACATGCATAGCAGATCAAAGGATTTCTCTGAGGGCATTATAAAATGGATATCTTGGTTCCTGCCTTCAAAGCAAACTAACAAGATAATTGCACCTCAGATCTCTGCAGTTAAGCTACCTCCTGTCCTTTAAACTTATCCCTGGGGGTTTGATGTGTCAATTTCAGCAAGACAGCATTTTCTCTTGACACAGTCCATCACACATTTTTTATATTTACAAAAATGATACAGGATCAGGACCAGCTGTCCAAGTGTGATATACAAGTCCTCAGCTAGCTTGCAGTTCAGAGCTGTTTT
This sequence comes from Neoceratodus forsteri, assembly GCA_016271365.2. Lineage (NCBI taxonomy): Eukaryota > Metazoa > Chordata > Ceratodontiformes > Ceratodontidae > Neoceratodus > Neoceratodus forsteri. Next base: position 1,385,632,231 of record CM057459.1, read on the forward strand.
GCAGAGTGGAGCTCCAGATTAATGTCAGTTTCTCAGAGACAGGATGCACTAATATAGTTGTTTTGTAGAGCTAAAGAAGTCTTCAAAGTTCGTGCTCCCATGGGAAGAGCAGTTTTGTACTTTGTGCAGCTTTGAGAGCTGCTTGAAACTGATCAACCTCCTTGCTGTGGGCTTCCTGACCCTGAAGGCAGTCTAGGGGCCAGTTGAGCGAAAGAGGTGGCGTGCACACCAACCACAGTTAGAAGGGTGATGAACAAACCTGCAGAACACGTTCCAGTGTCCAGTCCAGCCCCCGCTCCTGCAGCCACAGTCTGGACTGGGACTGGGGTGAAGGAGCAGTGCAGGGGAAGGCAGAAGCAGTGCTTCAGAAAGCGTCAAAGGTAATCCTTTTTTGAGGGGGAGGTTGCACAATTACATAAGCAATAAGACACTCCAGGGTGTACATTAGGCTGAGATAACTGCTCACCCAGGGGTGTAGTGAGGCCTGATGTCAGCTGGCAGAGGGTCTTACAGTCCATGGAAGAGTGGTTATCTTCATCTAACCCACCCCTGACATGCCATATTACATTTATATAATCTGAAAACAATAAATTTTAATAAAAAAATCCAACTTTTTTAATTAACCCTTACAGGGCCCAGGCTGATACATCAGTCCTAAATTCCTATATGTTCTATTTCTGTCAGCCGCCTAAGGGTTAAAAACAAATACAGTATTTTCTTTTGTTAAAATAACTAGTAAAACACAATCCCTCCCCACATGTCTTTCTACACATTCAATATATGAAACATTTTTATGTAATACCAGAATTCAGACTTCTGCAGAATTCCTGTGGCATAATGTTCACCCTCTCACAAGTAACAGAAGTCCTTATATGGAGCCATGATCTCTGTTTTATCTGTGGCAGAGTAAAGAGCAGAGATTACCCAGCAAGCTTGTAAGGACGGGGGGTTCATGGTCACCAAAGAAACAGCATAAATTAAATCTGTGAATAGTACATAATTTTTATGTTTACTTGTGCATGACCAAGAAACATTATGTTGCAGCTTAGAGAGAAGCGGGTTGTGGAGGTGCAGCACTGTGGCAGCCAACACAGGCACTGCATTTGTGGGCTTGGCACTGTTTGCCCAATGCAGGCCCAGTGTCCTGATGACACTGGTTCTACACAAGTGCCACCAAGTTGAAATGATTTGGTCGCTGCAATGAGGGCCTCATCATTGCAGCGCGTCAGTATCCCGCTGCAATGAGGAGCATCCCATCATTGCAGTGCGTACCTTGCCTAGTGTAACATGTCCGTGAACATGGTGGCGGAGGGCAAGTCGACTGGACTGGGGTGCCCAATCCCACCTATCAGCATGCCCCCGCCCAGTTAATTTGCAGACCCCATTTGTTGTGTGCTGAAGGGGTTGCCCATTCCACCCTCAGCATCATGCCCCCAAACAGTCATCCTTTGCCAGCAGGGCCCAATCCCGATGGCTTAAGTCCCCACCCCAAAGGCAGGTGGCACACTGGGAACTCACCCCAGTATGCTGAAAAGAAGCTCTGCAAAAAATCTTCCCCGACATCTTTTTTTTTTTGTCCCTGAAAGAAAGGAAACAATCTCACGCCGGGTCGGGTCTCCTTCCGAACCCACACCCACATTCCCACCGACTGTGCACCCTACCTCCCGGACACACCCTCACCCCATACTTACCTCCAGAGCCTGGCACGATGATCTTCGTGGACCGCGAACACGCCTGCACTCTTGAAAGCTGACCCAAGTGAAGAAATGCCGGTAAGCTGGCATGGCATAAATAGGGTTTTTTCAACTTTGGTGTACATCTCGGCATTTTGGGATTTTGGCACCAAATTTTCAACAAGAGGTTATTGGGACCCCTCCTCATGAATTCCGTCACTGTCATGGCATTATTCAGTCCCGAAAAGTAATTTTGCGGTCACTGTGCAGAATCACCTTTCAGGACTGATTAATGAAACAGCAGTACCACTGTTCATCAGTTGGGCTCTCAAAAAGCCTATATTGAAAATTTGGTGACAAAAGTCCATAAATGATTGTGTTATGAGCGGTGCTCAAAGTTTCCATGCACGCCATAACTTCGCAAATTTGTAATATTTTCACTTCAGATTTTCCACATTGGCATTTTTCCACCTCCTTATGAACAGTTCAGCTGTCATTTTCACATCCTGGTCAAATGTGTTTTCGCACTTCTGGCACAGAATAGCGTCACTGTGGAAAATCAGTGCTCAGGACACATTAAGAAAATTACAGTGATACTGTTAATGAGCAGAGGTCCTAAAATACCTATGTTGAAAATTTGGTGATGAAAGTCCATAAAATGACTGTGTTAATTTGAGTATGCGCCTGCGTAGTTTCACTTCACCCTTGTAACTTCGCAAATTTGTAATATTTTTCCCAAATTTTCAACTTTGCCATTTTCTTATACCTCCTTATGAACAGTACAGCTGTCATTTGTCATATCCTGGCCAAAATGTGTTTTCACACTTCCGGCACAGAATAGCGTGGTCGCTGTGGAAATCAGTGTTTGGGACAGATTAGGAAAATCACAGTGACTCTGTTCATGAGCAGAGGTCCTAAATTCCTAGGTTGAAAATTTGGTGACAAACATCTATGAAATGACTGTGTTACAAGCCTGCATTGTGCAGTTTCCATGCACCTCGTAACTTCACAAATTTGTAGTATTTTCACTCCAGATGTTCAACATTTACATTTTTCAGACCTCCTTATAAACAGTATAGCCGTATATTTCACCTTCTGGCCAAAATGTGTTTTCACACTTCTGGCACACAAAAAGCGCAGTCGCTGTGAGAAGTCAGTGTTCGGGACAGATAAAAAAATCACAATGACACTGTTCATGAGCAGAGGTGCTAAAATGCCTATGTTGAAAATTTAGTGACAAAGTCCATAAAATGACTGTGTTACAAGCGTGCATGCGCAATTTTCATGCGCCTCATAATTTCACACATTTGTAAAATTTTCACTCCAGATTTTCAACATTGCCTTTTCACACCTCCTTATGAACAGTACAGCTGTCATTTTCATATCCTGCCTGAAATATGCATTTACACAGCTGTTGCAGAATAGCACAGTCGCTGTGGGAAATCAATGTTTGGGATAGATTAAGAAAATCATAGTGACAGTGTTCATGAGCAGAGGTCACAAAATGCCTATGTTGAAAATTTGGTGAAATAATTCCACTAAATGACTGTATTATGCACACGCATTGCAAGTTCCATGTATGCTCGAAGTCTAGCATTTTAATATTTTCACTACATATTTTCAACATTGCCATCCCTTCACACCTCCCTATGGATGGTACAGCTGTCATTCTTCACATCCTGCCCAATCTGTGTTTTCTATATCTGGCAAAAGAATGGCACGGTCACTGTGGAACTCAAAGTTTGGGATACATTAACAAAATCACACTGCCACTCTTCATAAGAAGAGGTCCCAAATGCTTTCATGAGGTGGTGTCACAAAAGACCATATTGAAAATTTGTAGTGCAAATACCAACACCAAGGGCATTAGGGTTTCTAACCATAATGTCCCACCCTATACAGACTGACAGGCATCAGGAGTGTGCTGGATTGCCAACTGTAATACTCATGCCATCCCACCCCACCCCCAGCCAGTGATAGGCATTGAGGTGTGCCTGGACTCTTCGACCCCAGAGTTCACCGGATTCTCCTATACTGCACCTATTTCAGCATATGTCCTTATGGAATGGGGTGACTGTAAAGCCGATCACCCCAAGGCAAACCTCAACACATGTTGGTGTCTGCAGGATAGGGTGAGGTGACATGGCATTAACGTCATGGGTGATGACCCAACACATACCCAAATGCCTGTCCGTCTCTACAGGGTGGAGGTGGGGCTGGCGTGAAGTTCAATACTTGCTGCCATTCCTATTCTGCATCTGTCTAATTCCTGCATTTCCAATGATATTACCAGCAAGCAAACATTCGGCATTGACAAATGCTTGTTAAAAAATGTTTTTGTGTGTATAAAGAGGGAATCATGAGATGAATGAATGAATAAATTATTGCTTTTATTTATTTATCTATCTATCTATGTCTTTCTAGCTATCTATCTAGCTATCTAGCTATCATCTATCTGTCTATTAACATTTAAAGAGCTAGTGGAACCAAAACAGACAGGAAAATGATACAAATTTTAAGAAGTAGTTAGTTGTAATTTTCCTTTTTGAAGTATTTTACTTTTACTTTTGCTCATTAGAAAGTTTTCTAAGTGATTATATTGTGCTGAATGTGTGGAACAGCTCTCAGCCTGGTAACTAACATGCACTGTATATCTCTGTTTCCCTACTACATCATCAATATTGTGATCTCACAGACAGTGACATCACAGGCGACTGACCTGGCAGCTACTTAGTGGCTGTTCTTAACCAGCAGTGATGTCACAGTCAGTGAGGTCACAATGCAGAATATGAAGTGGGGGAAAGAGCTAGATATGTCAGCTGCCAGGCAGAGGGCTGTCCCACACATCACACCTCCTAACATCAGTTGAACAATCTTCTAATTAACTAAAGAAAGAAATAAAAGTACCTGACATATAAAGATAATGGTTGACTGATTTAAAAAACTAATATTAGTTTTAGTCAGTGCATTAGCTCTTTAAGTGAGTTTTACTTTTACAGCCTTGTTGAAGGGTTTCAGTATGAGTAAAGGTAGCAGCCATGATTGTGATGGTAATCAGGGATGAGTAAAATAGGTCAAGAATTCTATGTGATTTGCCGAAATTCCAAATCCTACTAGAACTTTTTTACCTGGGTATTAGGCTGAGCTAAATATATGGATGCCGGGCAGTGTCACCAATCAGATGTTAGGACTTTTCTGGACCATTTTATAATTAAAATTAATAAATAGCTTTTGAAAGATGGAGCTTTCTGATTGACTCTAAGCATTGTATCAGCCTTATATTAATCTTTAATTACTTTTATTTATTAAGGATTTTAATGCACACCCTAGAGCATAGTGAGACACAAGGCCAAAAGCTGAGTGTCCCTATACCCCTAGGAAGTGCATTAAAATCCTTTAAGTCGCACCCAGGAGTGGCTTATCACACTAATGAAATGGATCTTTACTGTTAATAAGTACTTAAAAAACTTTAAACATTTCTTCCAAGTAAAAATATTTTGCAATATGCATACAATAAGAAGCTGGTTTTAAATAAATAGTTCCTTTGTGTAGTTTCCCTAATGCATTATGTCAGAAGGTGGTGCTGTGGTACTTTGAGCCCTTTACTGTTCTTCTGTTTCAAGTAGACAGTCCCCACTGCCTGTTTACTGTTCTGCTATTTTCAAGTAGGTAGCCCCACGCTGCCTGTTTACTGTTCTGCTGTGTTGCAGTAGGCGGTGCCAACACCCCTCCACCACCTATCAACAGCAGGAGAGGAGCCAAGGCATGGGAGCTGGCTGCTTGTATAGTGCTTGAGTAGGTATTAGGCAGCAGTGGTAACAGCAGGTAGCTCACTTGATTTATTTCTTTTTTGTCTTTTTAATGTTTGCAGACTTGCAGTCTGTTTTGTTTCATTCTGCCCTCTGCAGTCAACGCCTGACCCACTGCACTACAGAATCATGCATATTTCTTAAAATGTTATTTGTGAATGTAGTATATCTGCTTTGTTTGGACCCATCCCGCTTGGTCTGTGTGGCACCGATAAGTGCTTGCTGTGCTCAAGAATGAGCACTTAAGTGAAGACGTCAGGCTCCCAATAGACCGTATGTTGCTCCATGGTTCGGATGGCAGCTTGAGAAATGTTCTCAGTGCTGGCTAGTTTTGATGCTTGCCCATCCCCAGAGTACCGAGGTGCAATTTGCAGGTTGAAAACACAAGTAATGTGTTATACCTGGTTGAAACTGATTCCCCAAACTATTTGCTGCATGTTGGGCTTAGTGGGTGAATGAGTGAAAACTGTGTTGTTGTTTTTTGCAAGAGGCCACAGAGCTCCATATAGGTCTGGAGAGTTAAAATAGTTCCATTAGGTTGGCCTGTCAGTGCAGCGGTAGCGCCTGCCGCCAGACACCGCCAACCCAGGTTCAGGAACGAGCCAGGGAGATGGAGGGTTGCGGGGAGAAGGTTGAACGTGCACAGGACAGCTCACCTTCTCCAGGAGGGGTGGGGGTCTCTGCTCGCTACCTGACTGGCCTCTGTGGAAGTCAGAGGAACAGCAAGTAGAGTGCTTTAGGAAGGGGTTGGGCAAGACAGATGTCGGTGCACAGTGCCTTGATGTCAGAGCCATCGCTTGCCCTAAGAACAAGGGAATATCAGCACCTGATTTCCAGGATGATGGAGCACCACACAGAGATCCTGATGGCCCACTCCTGCCTGATACTCCGGGAGTCCAATGAAACTAGAAGTGTTTTCGAGGTGTCTGTGCCCCACCTCGTACCGCCTGGGGTATATCCATTCAAGTCTCCATGGGGACTCGTCGGGATCAGGTAGGTCGTGATGCGGGGATACTGTAATGTGTGTCTCCCAAGGAGCACAGATTGGGTGCAAGGGAGGAGTACAATAGAAATTAAAAAAAATACTGTACTTCCATTAACTAGTAGGGACATGTTAATGCCTTATGATGCTGGCAGTGTAGGTTTTTTGTTTTGTTTTGTTAAAATTTTATTTTTAGTTTACAAGAAATTACTTTAAAATATCGTGGTAGTAAAAGCTAGTATTTTAATATGGCAGACACTGTATTTTTTTTACTTTGCTTGGAGGCTTGATGATATCCTTTGGTAAGTAGATTTTTGAGGAGGAAATGAGATCCGCAGCTGACTGTGCTTTTATAGAGAATTAATGTATGGACAGCTGATTTGTTCTTGCCATTTTATAAAGCGCTTTAATGCAAGTCTCACAGGTGTGAGGCAAGAGGCTGAAAGCAGTGTCCTTATGCCCTGGGACATGCATTCAGATTCTTTAATGTATACCCTGGCTTATGACACATATAAAATGGCTCACTGCTATGTATAATATGTTAAGTGATTTTTTTAATACGATTTTGTTTTACATAAAATCATTTGTTTAAATAATTTGAAATAACAAAATAAGCATGTGAAATAATCCCCAAGTTTGAAGACATTGAGGCTTTGCCTTGGTAATGTGAGCTGGCACCTGACTGTGTATCACTAGCTGTTAATGCATGATTAAGTGATGTTTCTCAGCCAATGAGGTTTCAGGAATTTTCCTTGCCATTCTATAAATAGTGGACATACACTGGCCTGTTTTCAAATGCAATTTATTTTGATTAGTGAGGGCAGGACCATAACTCATGCACGAGTTATAAAAGTTTGACCCTTCAAAATGGAAATAAATTGCACTGTATACTTGAACACAGGCCATTGTATGTTCTATATATAAACATACAGTAAATTTTTTGTTTCATTATTTTATTTGTGTATATTTTTACATTTGGTGATCCACCCCACGCACTTCTGTGTGTTTGACTGTGGCTTTAGGTTGCAATTCATAAAAGGATTCAAATGATAAAGAAAGTTAATCCATAATAAAATGTTAAGTGTTTTAAGTTAGTCATATTAGCATGAGCAGACAAACTTGTTGATATGAGAGTAGCTGTAGAGGGGTGTGAAGGGGTGTCCACTGGAGAGCTCTGTTCAAAGGCAGGTCTGTGGCAGGCGAATCAGCAGGCAGGCTGTTTTATGACACACTTTCTGGTTTCGGGCAGAGTCAGCAAAGATTTCCAAAGGACTTCTGAAGGAAAGAATTGTTGAGTACCCAGAGGCCAGTGGGGCACAGGACCCAAGGCAGCATGGATTCACAGCGGAAGGTCATGTCAGACAAATCTAATTGATTTCTTGACTGGGTGACCAAAGTAGTAGACCAGGAGGAGCTGTGGACATGGTCTACCTAGACTTTAGCAAGGTATTTGACACAGTCCCACACAAAGATTAATAAACAAATTAGCCAGCCTGGGAGTGGGTCCCAGGGTGGTAGCCTGAAAACACTGGCTGGACAACAGGACACAGTGGGTAATAGTAAATGGAGTCCACAGTGAAGAAAGGAGGGTTACTAGTGTGGTACCGCGGGGTTCAGTACTGGGGCCGGTCTTTATAAGTGACATTGCAGAGGGACTGGAAGGGAAAGTATGTCTCTTTGCAGATGACACAAAGATCTGCAACTGGGTTTATATGCAAGGTGAGGTTGAAGGGATGAAAAGGACTTGGCAAGGTTGGAGGAATGGTCAAATGTATGGCAGCTTAGATTCAATGCAAAGAAGTGCAAGTAATGCACCTGGGAAACTAAAACCCAGGGAAGAGTACACAATGGGGTGAGATACTGACAACAGCAAAATGGAAAGGGACCTGGGTGTAGTCATATCAGATGACCTAAAGGTGGACCAGCAATGCGAGAAGGCAGTAAAGAGGGTTGGGGAATACTGGGATACATAGGAAAGATATCACCAGTAGAAAACAGGAAGTTGTTGGCCTCTGTACAGACAGTTGGTAAGACCACATCTGGAGTACTGTGTACAGTTCTGGAGACCCCATCTCCAAAGACATAGACAGGGTGGAGGCTGTCCAGAGAGAGCACCAAAATGGTGCAGAGTCTGCACTGAAGACATATGAAGAAAGACTAAAGGAGCTTAAGATGTATAGCCTCGAGGAAAGGTGGGGAGGACATGATAGAAACTTTCAAATACCTCAAGGAATCAACAAAATCCAAGAGGGTAGCATCTTTCAGAAAAGAGATGTGCAAGAACAAGGGGCACAATTTGAAGATAGAGGACGGCTCAGAGGTAATGTGAGGTATTTCTTCACAGAGAGGGTTGTGGATGCATGGAACAGCCTTCCTGAGGAGGTTGTAAGAGTCAAAAACAGGGGAATTCAAGAATGTATGGGACAGACATAAGGCAATTCTAGTGGGGGTAGGAGGAAGTAGGCTGTTGGTTAACTAGGATCTGCAGTTTATCCATTAGTAGGAAATGGGCAGACTAGGTGGGCCAAAGCGGTCCTTATCTGCCATCAAATTCTATGTTTCTATGTTTCTAGGACAGAGCCAAACTAACAGTGGCACGGCTCATCCTTTGATATTAACATAATCGCTGCTTCTCTGTCATCAGCTGAGAGCTGTTGTAAAATCCAGATTACACCTATATTACAATTCTGACAGTATCCCAGGAGGTGAACTCCCAAATAAAAGCCCCTGATCCCTGACATTATCACAGAGCTGTTATCAAATTGTATGATTAAGTTCGTAAGCAAAATGCATCATAAGATGACATTTGCCCCATCCTAGTAAAAGTAAACGCTCAGGGTTACAGCACCTTTTAAAGTTGACCCATTTTTTCCCGTTTGACCCATAAAAGTGAGAGTCAGCATCCTACGTGGACAAATATTCTGGTTAAACAATTTCCCTTTCCCTTTCCAACACCAGGATGCCTCCCGGTGTAGGATGCTCTCCCAAACCCGTCTATAACCCTTGCCGACATCGGGTGCCCAGTCCCCATGTCGGCATACCTACTATTGTGGCACACTGGGAGCCCACCCCAGTGTGTCTAATTAATTTTTCCCTGTAAATAAAGAAAACCATCCTCGCACTCTTTTATTAACCTGTAAAAAGAAAACGGTCCTCGTTGTCTCTCCCAGTCCCCTTCCCCATCCCCACCTTCCCACTGCGTATCCACCTCCCCCCCCCTTACCCCATACTTACCTCTGGAGGTTGAGTGCTGTTGTCTGCTGTGGATCAGACACATCTGCACTCTTCAAAGCCAAACCGCAAACTGAAGAAATCAAGATAAGTTGTATAATGGGAGTCAGTTGGGGAGGGCTTCAACATAGGTTGATATCTTAGCCATTTTTAGGAATTTTGGCCCCAGATTTTCAGCATGGTTCTAGGGACTTATCTCCTCTGAACACTGTCACTGTCATTTCGTTTCTTGGTCCCAAAAGGTGATTTTATGGTGACTGGGCGGAATCACCTTTCGGGATTGATTAACAAAACTACAGTGTCACTGTTCATGAGGTGGGGTCCCAGAAAGCCCATGTTGCAAATTTGGTGAAAAATTCAAAATGATTGCATATGAACATGCGTTGAGCAGTTTCTATGCATGTACACAACTTCGCCATTTTTTTTTTTTTTTTTGTGTTATCTTTTACCTCCTCCTACGCTCCAGCTTCCACCTCTCCTCAGACCCTTCCTAGTATCTCTCACTCCTGGCCATCCTCTTCCTGAATGCTGCTCTTACCACATATTGCAGCCAACCCTGAGTCTTCCCAGAGTAACCCATCTCGGGCAGGTCCCCTCCTTTGAGGGGAAGGCACCAGGGGGCTCGGAAACCCCGCACTCTAGTTTTATCCTTACGGGTCGAGGGTGCTGCTGTGGAGGTCAGGCTCCTAGAGGTTCCAGGGGCATGAAGGATATGGAGGCCGTCATCCAGCAGAAGCCAGGTTGTTTTCCAGCTTTCTGGTTATCCCACCTGTGCCGCTGCATGTAGTACCCACGCTCTCCACCGGGGACACTAGAGCAAGGCTTCCCTCCCAACCCACCCCTAGAGGAGAGCAGTCCTCCATACGCTCAATCCTCTCCTCTCCTTCCCCAGCCAGCCCTCGACAACCTGAGTCTGTTCCCGAACCCAGGTCGCCGGGCGTGGTTCAAGGTGTGGCGTCCAGCGCCTCAGCCCTCTGCGCCCACTGGGCCTCACTAATTTTAATATTTTCACTCCAGATTTCAACATTGCCATTTTTTCACACCTCTTATGAACAGTACAGCTGTCATTTTCACATCCTGCCTAAAATGTGTTTTCGCACCTGGGGCACAGAATGTCACGGTTGCTGTTAGAAATCAATTTTGGGACGGATTAACAAAATCACAGTGACACTGTTCATAAGGAAGTCTCAAAAGCCCACGTTGAAAATTTTGTGAAAATATTCAAACATGATCACGTTATGGTGTGTGTTACACAGTTTCTACGCATGCTTGTATCTTTGTCAGTTTTAATATTTTCACTCCAGATTTTCAACATTGCCATTTTTACACTTCCTCATGAACAGTACAGCTGTCATTTTTCACATCTTGGCCAAAAAGTGTTTCTGCACCTGTGTCTCCAAATGGCGCAGTTGCTGCACGAGATCACCTTTTGGGATTGAGTACCGAAATGATAGTGCCATTGTTCATGAGTTGGGGTCCCAAAAGCCCATGTTGAAATTTGGAGAAAATGGCAACAAACACCTGTGGAATGCCCCCCACCCTGTAGAGACTGACAGGTGTCAGGCATGTGCCTTAGGGATCATTGACCGTAATGCTCACACCATTCCACCCCACCCCTACCCTGCAGCCAATGATAGCATCAGGGTAAACCTTGAGTCTTTGGCCCTAACGCTCACCCCATTCTCCTATACTGCAACCATCTCAACTTATTTCACTATGGAAGGAGGTGAGCATTAGGTCCTAGACCCCAAGGCACACCATGATGCCTGTTAGTGTCTGCAGGGTGGAGTGGCATGAGCATTACGGCCGATGACCCAAAGGGGAACCCCAATGTCTGTCAGTCTCTGCAGGGTGGAGGGGGGGCGTTAGGGTTGGAAACCCTAATACCTCATTAAAGAAGTAAATCAGGGAGGGACGGTTGACATCACCTACCTTGATTTCAGCAAAGTCTTCGACAACATCCAACATAGAAGACTGATTAACAAGATGGGTAGTCTGGCCACGGGGAACAAGCTGATAAACTGGGTTAGAAACTGACTGACGGACAGGAGGCAGGGTGGTGGTAATGGGATCCAATCCAGGGAGGGGGTGACCAGTGGAGTACCTCAGGGATCAGTCCTGGGACTAGTCCTGTTCAATGTCTTCATTACAGACATTCGAAGGGCTAGAAGGAAAGGTCTGTCTGCCTATTTGCAGATGACACCAACATCGGTAACAGAGTGAATACTCCAGAAGAGGTGGAGAAAATGAGCAGGGACATGGAGAGGCTTGAAAAATGATCCGAGGAGTGGCAACTCAGCTAATGTAAAGGAGTGCAAATAATGCACCTGAGAAGAGGGAAACCTGGGGAGAGTTACAGGATGGGGGAGGTGCTGACGATCACCAAGGAAGAAAGGGACCTAGGAGGTATCAGTTCTGATGACCTAAAGGAGTCAAAGCAGAGCACAGATGTTGCAAGGATGGCCAGTGGCATGCTGGGGTATATAGGCAGGTGTATCTTGAGCAGAAGGCGTGAGGTGGTGATGCCATTATATAATGCACTAGTGAGGCCTCACCTACAGTACTGTGTGCAATTCTGGAGGCCGAAATACGCAAGGACATTGACAGGGTGGAGGCAGTCCATAGAAGGGCAACCAAGATGGTACATGGCTTGCAAACAGAACATACCATGAGAGATTAAAAGGACCTCAATATATACTTATTGAAGGAAAGGAAGGAGCAGGGAACATGATAGACACGTTCAAGTACCTCAAGGGCATAAACAAGGTGCAGAGGCAGACAGCTTTCAATGCATCAAACGTTCAGCATTACCAAACGCTTTTTATCCTGGAAAAAGAACCATCCACCATTGTCTGCGTGTAACCCCTTCCCCAAACAGTATACAGACACTGGCGGTACCCAATTCCCGTGTCCTCATCTGTCCACCCATTGTTGTCCGCTGTGTAACCCCCAAACAGTATACAGGCACTGGGGTACCCAATTCCCTGTGTCCTCATCTGACCATCCATTGTTGTCCGCTGTGTAACCCCTAAACAGTATACAGATACTGGGGTACCCAATTCCCCATGTCCTCATCTGTCCATCCATTGTTGTCCGCTGTAACCCCCAAACAGTATACAGACACTGGGGTGCCCAATCCCCAGTGTCCTCATCTGTCTGTCCATTGTTGTCCGTTGTGTAACCCCAAACAGTATACAGATACTGGGGTGCCCAATCCCCAGTGTCCTCATCTGTTCAGCAAACTCCTTGAAAAAGAAACTGTCCTCATCATTTTTTCTGTAAAAAGAAAACATCCACCATTGTCCTTGGCGCTGTTACCCAACCCCCACCTCCCACCCAGGACCCACCAACCCACACCCTCCCTACCCTATACTTACCCACCGAGGTCCATCGCCATAATCTTCCTTGGACTGCAGGCACGTTCCTCCTCTTCAAAGCCCAACCGTGAAGTGAGGTAAGCGCTTCAATGTATTTCAGTGGGTTTTTGCATCAATGTATTTAAGTGGTGTTTTCAACTTAGTGACATAACTTGGCCATTTTAAATATTTTTCCCCATTTTCAACATATGTTTTCTGGGACCCTCCTCAAGAACAGCTTCACTGAAACAATTTTCAAACATCCCTCCCCACCACCCCATGACACCAGTGCACATGATGAACATTTGACATTGACAAATGCATGTTTTTTTCTATGTGGTTGTGTTTGGTTGCAAGCAAGCTGGATATGTGGTCATTTAGAGCTGAATCATGCTGGGAAGACACTCCAGGTGCAGAATGTGTGGCTGTTTGGTAGAAAAGTGAATTTGCAGCCTGTGATGAGCTGTACTGTAAAAAGGAGCTGAATTTCACTTACACTTACTACATAAATTTTAAAAAGCTGTTGACTGCAACAAGGTAGTGGAAAACATGGTGGTAGGAGTGTTCTTTTTATTATTATTTTGATGGTTGTGTTGGAAATTATTGAATTCGCAATAGAGATGTGCTGTGGATTATTGAAATGTCAATCAATTTGATTGACAATTAACTTGACTACTGACATATGAAAGTGGAAAATAAGGACCCAAGAGAAAATAAATGGTTACCTTCCACAATGGTACATTATTTCCATAGTGGCCACCTGGATAACAGATTTATTTGTTCTCTTTGGGATCCAGATACATCTAGGCTTAAAACACAATGGGACATTTTTGAGGGTCATTAGGAATGAAAGGGCAGGAGGAGACACAGATGACTTTGAGAGGAAGACTGTCTCAGAGTAATACATCACAGGGCATCGGGCTACAGACCTGATGGACTAATGTCTTCTGTCCTTATTCTTCTGCATTTCTGTTTTTCAAATGTTTGCATCTGCTAAACAAGTACCTCTCGACTGTCCCGTTACGAGCTATACCTCTCACTTTAGCACTGAGTAGTAAATGAGACACATTCCTAAAGCAGTACACTTAGCTTTGAAGGCGAAATGTGTATTCATTTCTGATTCTGTAGTAACAGTAAACTCAGTTAACAGCCAGGCATCAGTTTCCAGTGTTCTGAGGTTGTATTTCCAAGGTTTCATTATTGCTCCTCCTCATTATTGTCTCCCTCACCCTTGTGTCAAGGATAGTGTACTACAGTAGATGACAGGTTCGAAGAAGTATTTTGCACAGAGGAAGTGATGTCACTGAGATGGGATTCTTATTTACTCAAGCATTTTATAAAAGGGTCCTCAGTACAAAACATCACTATCACAATGGAAAAACAAGCCGTATACCATTAATGTAAAAGATGTATCAGAATGATTGGTTCTGTCTTTGCCTTTTCTAGATCAAAGTATTTTGGAAGATGTTATCACTGACAGTGGCTTCTCCACCTCCCAAGCTGTGGTAAGTGACTTGTTCAAGGAAAGTTTTCATTTAATATCTCATTCAACACCTATCTGTCTTTATAATGGGATGGGGGTACTATATCAAGCTGCAGGCGCCATTTTTAGTTACTTGACTGACTTGACTGCAGATCTGTTGTTATCTCTGCAAAACCAGCAGTATAGTGTAGTGGTTAAGGGCACTGAACTGCAAACCTGGAGACTGGGGTTTGAATCCCATCAGCCCCCACTTGCACACTGTGTGACCTTGAGCAAGTCACTTAACTTCCTTGTGCTCCCAAGTCACACCTGGAAACAAGCTCCAGCTTAGTGTCTTTCTTGGTTAAACAATTTCTTTTTCTTCTTCCCTTGAATGTGAGACCATCCTCTAGATGCAGAATCAGGAACTGTTATACAGTCAGCAGTCAAATATCCAACCGCATGCATTCTCATGGTCTTTTGTGTTATGATTATCTGAGAGCAGATTCTGTCATAAACATGGCAAAAGATAGACCAGTTACAGTGACACAGAACGTGAGTGACAGATAAGTGAGAAGTGGATAAGTGAGTAATGTCTGTACAACAGACTTGTGATCAGCAGGATGGATGGACCAGCTGGTATCGAGCTTTATCACCTCCTGCAGTGAAACTGTGGTTTGAGTCCCACCAATGTGAATAGGACACACAATCTAGGCATTGAGCTTCAGTGTTGGCTGCACTAACAGCCTGTAGTTTGATTCCCAGCCAGGCGGCCAGGATACACAAGATAGCTATCAAGCTTCAGTGCCGGCTGCAGTGAGAGGTTGTGGTTTGATTCTCAGCAGGGCAGCTAGGTTATACAAACTAGGTATCAAGCTTCACTGCCTGCTTCATTGCTTGAGACAGTGGTTCAATTCCCAGCAGGTGACTAGGTTACATAACCTAGATATCGGCGACTGTGCTGGCCTGGCTGCAGTAACAGACTGTGGTTTGTTTGACAGCGGGTAGCTAGGTTACACAAGCTAGGTGTTGAACTTCCTGCCTGCTGCAGTGAAGACTGTGGTTCAATTCCCAGCAGAGTGGTTAGGATTTCACAAGCTGGGTATTGAGTTTTGGTGGCTGTTGCAGTGAGGTTGTGGTTTGGTTCTCAGCAGGGTAGCTAGCTTACAGAAACTAGGCATCAGCTTCACTGCCTGCTGCAGTGAGGGCTGTGATTCAGTTCCCAGAAAGGTAGCTAGGTTACACAAGCTAAGTATCAAGCTTCATTGTCTGCTGCAGTGAGAGGCTGTGGTTTGATTCTCAGCAGGGTGGCTAACTTGCATCAGCTAGGGATGGAGCTTCAGTGCCTGCTATAGTCAGTCTGTGGTTTGATTTCTAGCAGGGTGGCTCAGTTAGACAAGCTAGGCATTGAACTTCAGTGTCTGCTGTAGTGAGACAGTGGTTTGATTCTTAGCAGGGTGGCTAGGATACACAAACCAATCATTGAGCTTCAGTACATGCTGCAGTGAGAGACTGTGGTTGAGTTCTTAGCAGGGTCGCTAGGTTACACTAGCTAGGGATCGAGCTTCACTGCCTGCTGTAGTGAGAGACTGTTGTTCGATTTCCAGCAGGGTGGCTAGGTCACACAAGCTGAGCATCAAGATTTGCTGCCTGCTGCAGTGAGAGGATGTGGTTTGATTCTCAGCAGGGTGGCTAGGTTACACAAGCTAGGAATTGAGCTTCAGTGCCTTCTGCAGTGAGGCTATGGTTCAGTTCTCAGCAGGGTGGCTAGATTGCACAAGCTAAGTACTAAGCTTCACTGCCTAATGCAGTGAGACTATGGTTTGATTCCCAGCAGGGTGACTAAGATACTCAAACTCAGTATCAAACGTCACTGCATGCTGTAGTGAGACTGTGGCTTGATTCCTAGCATGATAGCTTAAATATAAAAGCTAGGCATTGCTCTTCAGTGACTGCTGCAATCAGAGACTGTAGTTTGATTCACAGCAGGGTGGCTAGGTTCTACAGACTAGGTATCCGAGCTTCAGCATTTGGCTGCAGTCGCGAGGCTGTGGTTTGATTCTTAGTGGAGTGGCTAAGTTATACAAGCTGGGCATTAAGCTTCAGTGCTTACTGCAGTAGAAGACTGTGGTTTAATTCTCAACAGGGTGACTATGTCACAGTTAGGTATCAAGCTTTAGTGTGTGGTGTGGTGGCGGCTATGGTTCGATTCCTAGCAGGAGATTAGGATACATTAGGTAGGCATAAAGACTCAGTGTCTGCTGCAGTGAGAGACTGTAGTTTGATTCCCAGCAGAAGTGCTCAGAATGAAGATACACATGCTAGGTATTAAGTTTCAGCACCTGTTGCAGTGCGGCTGGGATGCAGTTCTCAGTTGAGTGGATAGGATACACAAGCCAGGCATGGATCTTCAGTTCCTGCTGCACTGACACTGTGGTTCAACTCCTAGCAGGGTGGCTAAGTTACACAAGCCAGGCATAGGGCTTCAGTGCTTGCTGTAGTGGGACTGTGGTTCATTTCCCAGCAGAGTGGCTGCAATGCATCAAGCTTCAGTGGCTGCTGCAATGAGATTGTGGTTTGAAGCCTTGCAGGGTAGCCAGGTTACATAAGCAACGATCGAGCTCCAGTGCCTGCAGCAGTGAGAGACCGTGGTCTCTTCCCAGCAGAGTGGCTAGGTTATATAAGTTAGAACTCACCACACTGTTCATGCAAAGAAATCACTGAACAGCACTCAAGTCGAGGGTTCCTCCATTCAAAACTTGATCCAACTTCTCCACCAAAAACGTGGCACAGAAACACACAGGTGACGTTGAATGTTTTAATTCAGCAAATGCAATTAAAGCTTATACAGCTTCTTACTCCCAGTGCAAAGCAGTGCAAATAATAGTCACAAGCAGGTTCAATAGAATTCAGTTCATTCATTCTGTTTTAGTGCATATATTGGCATAAGGCAAACTTGTTGTTCAGAGCAAGTACAGAGACCGTGGACAAAAAACTCTGGCGCTTCATGATCAAGTCATCACTTCATCTGGGGTGACATACAGATAAGGGGCAGTCCTAATGCCCCCAATCCTAATTAATTAAAAAATAGAATATATTTAAATATTCCACAGTTAACTTCTTAAAGAAACAATACTCCATTTTAGAAAAATTATTTTTTTTCAGTTATTTATTTAGTGTTTTTCTCCCTGCCCTCGTGTCCTTGGTGCAAGTGCATGCATGTGGAGGCATGAACACTCAGTGCACTGTAGTATGCCCCACTGTACTGGTCACCCATGCCCACCTGCACTGCCAGTGGACCTCCACCTGTTGACAGCGGAGGGGCTACTTCTCCTGGAAGAGGAGAGCTATTGCAAGGCAGCTCAGTCTTGCTTCCACCCTCCCGTTGACTTCCGATGACCCAAGGTCATTCCTCGAACCCTGGTCACCAGCGAAGACGAGGTAAGGCAGAGATGCCTCAACCTCTGCGCCACTGTTAGCTAGAAAAAGTATTTTAAGTGTAATATCTTACCAGGATTGTGTCTCTTATTATATACACTGACAATAACAATTGTTTTCATCATTCTAATTTGTTCTTAAATAACATACAATTAATCCTAAGTGTAACTAGATAAAACATGTTGTGAATAATTATTAATACTATTCATTGCACAGATCATTCCTAGGGGAGAAGACATCATTTACAGTGTTTATTGCTACAAAGTGTCAGAACCCATTTTTAAGTTTTTCCTAACTTACAAAAGACAGTGTAGACTCTCTCATTGCTAAAACCATATGGAGCACTGAATGAGCTGAATCCTATTGAACCTGCTAGTAACTGTTATTTGCACCAGGTAGAAGAAGCTGTATGTGCTTTTAATTGCATTTTCTGAATAAAACATTCAAGAGTATCTGTGTGTTTCTGTGCCACGTTGTTTGGTGGTTAAGTTATACAAACTAGACATCAAGCTGCAGTGCCTGCTGTAAAAGACTGTGGTTTGATTCCCAGCAGGGAGGCTATATTGCATGAGCTAGACATCAAGTTTTAGTACCTGTAGTAGTTAGAGACTGTGTTTCATTTCCCAGCAGGGTGGCTAGGTAACACACGCTGAGGTATCAAGCTTCAGTGCCTGTTTCTGTGAGACTGGATTTCATTTCCCAGCAGGTGGCTAAGGTGCACAAGTTAGGGTGCCGAGCTTCAGTGCCTGTCAGAGGAGAACTGTGGTTCAGTTCCCAGCAATGTATCTACGTTACACAAGCTAGGCACTGTACCTCAGTGCATGTTGCAATGGGAGACCATGGTCCTTTTACCAACAGGGGGCTAGGTTATACAAGCTAGGTGTCAAACTTCAGAGCCAGCTGCAGTAGAAGACTTTGTTTAATTCTTTGCAGGGTGACTAGGTTATGCAAGCTAGTTTTTGTGCTTCATTTGCTGCTGTAGTGAGTGACCGTGGTTCTATTCCCAGCAGGGTGGCTAGGTACACAAGCTAGGTATCGAGCTTAGTGCCTGCTGCAGTGAGGGACTGTGGTTCGAACTCAACAGGATGGCCACCATACACAAGCTAGGTGTCAAGATATAGTGCGGCTGCAGAGAGAGGCCATGGCTTCATTCTTAGTAGGGTCACTAGGTTACACAAACTAGGTATCAGACTTCACTGCCTGCTGCAGTGAGAGACTGTGGTTCAATTCACAGCAGGATGGCTAGGTTACACGAGCTAAGCGCTGAGCTTCAGTGCCTACTACAGTGAGACTGTGGTTTAATTCCCAACATGGTGGCTAGGTTACACAAGCTAGGTATTGGGCTTCAGTGCCCACTGTAGTGAGAAACTGTGGTTTGATTCCTAGCAGGGTGGCTAGGTTACATAAGCTAGGTATCAAGCTTCCCTGTCTGCTTTACTGAGAAGCTTCACTGCCTGCTTTACTGAGAGACTGGGGTTAGATTCCCAGATGGGTGGCTAGGTTCTACAATTTAGGCATCAAGTTTCAGTGCCTGCTGCAGTGAAAGATTGTGATTCATCTCACAGCAGGGTGGCTAGGTCACACAAGCTATGTATCGGGCTTCAGTGCCTGCTGCAATGGGATACTGTGGTTTGATTCCCAGCAGGGTGGCTACGGTACACAAGCTGGGCACTTAGCTTCAGTGTACGCTGCACAGAGAGACTGTGGTTCAGTTCCCAGCAGGGTGGCTAGATTACACAAGCTAGATGTCATGCTTCAGTGCCTGCTGCAGTGAGGGACTGTGGTTTGATTCCAGCAGGATGGCTAGGTTGCACAAGTGAGGCACCACTAAGCTTCAATGCAGCTGCAGTGAGAGACTGTAGTTTGATTTCCAGCAGGGTCACTAGGTTATACAAGGTAGGCATCCAGCTTCAGTGCTGGGTGCAGTGAGAGGCTGTGGTTGGATTCTCAGTAGGGTAGCTACGTCACACAAGCTAGGTATCAAGTTTCAGTGCCTACTGCAGTGAGTCTGTGGTTTGGTTCCAAGCAGGACAGCTAGTTACACAAGCTAGGCATAAAGATTCAGTGCCTGCTGTAGTGAGAGTTTGTTGTTCAAATCCCAGTAGGGTGGCTGGGTTATACCAGTCAAGCATCAAGCTTCTCAGTATCTGCTATAGTGTGAGGCTGCGGTTTGAGTCACAACAGGGTGGCCAGGTTACACAAGTTTGGTGTTCATCTTCAGTGCCACAGGTAGTGAGAGACTGTGGTTCAATTCCCAGCAGTATGACAAGGTTACAGGAGCCAGTCCTTAAGCTTCAGTGCCTGCTGTAGTTTGATTGCCTGCAGGGTGGGTAGGTTATACAAGCTAAGTATCAAGCCTTGAGTGCCTGCTTCAGAGAGGACAGCAAGGGACAGTGTGTACAACGCCTTGAGCAACCAGTACTTAAGAGGATTGCTCCTCCTGGCTAAAACAAAAGCCAAAATAGAAGCATTTGCAAGACTCGTTGGGCTGGTGCCAAAATAGTCAAATTATTGTCAGGCCCTTGTTTGCACTCAATAAATTTTGTGTATTTTGGCATAGCCCAGTGTGTCTCTCGAGTGCTTGTACCTCCTTCTTCAGTGAGAGACTGTGGTTTGATTCTAGCAGGGTCACTATGTTATAGAAGCTAAGCATCAAGCTTTAGCGCCTGCTGCAGTCAGAGACTGTTGTTTGATTCCCAGCAGGGTAGCTGCTGTAGGTTATACTAATGTGCCACAACAAGAAGAGTGCACTTACAGTTTTGTAAAAAAAAAAAAAAAAATAAGTGTAGGTTGAAATAATCCAAAGAAGCTGGAATCCATTTAGTTTTTAAAGAGCTCCGTGACAGCCAAATGCACAGTGGACACTACAAAGTAGCAGTCAGTACTCCAGTGCTTCAGTCACAGATCTTCAGCAGGGGCAGGCTTCAGAACTGACTGACAGCACTTTAGTACCCTGACAGCTGCCTACGTCAGTACTGACTATGTATGACACCCAACAATCACAGGCAGCTGTTGTAATAAACAATGACACATTTCAATTCTATTATATTTTGTTTTGTAAACAAACCCACCACAAACATATGTTTCATTTCTAATCACTAATAATACGTTTGCCTGTACACCATGATGAATAAAAGGGGGGATTTATTTGGGAAAAAAGGCTCAGATATTCTATAAATAGCAGGAAACCTACTACAAAAATAAACTGGTGTCACAAATTATCTGAAAGGTTAACTTTGCAAGTAATTAGATTTATATACTAAAATTTACTGAATTAAGGGCACCAACTTCAAATCATATTCTTATTTCTCCAGTAACCCATTGGATACTGAAGTACATCTTTGAGGTACCCATCCTCTATAATGGGCAGACTAGAAGGACCTTGCAGTCCCCTTCTGCCATCATCTTCTATGTTTCTGTGTTTCTTACAAAAATGTTCACTGCAATCTCCAGATCTTACGATGATCTGTGGTGCTCCCAGTATCCATGAGTACCCAGGAGAAAAAAGAAAACTGATTAAACAAAACATTAAAAAGGCCCTTATAAACTAAAAGGGAGGTTATTTAGAATATCTTTTTAACACAAATCTTTTATAAAAGTTATTCTGTGTACGCCATAACTGATACTACTATTCGAGATTAATTTATTCTTAAATACCATCCATCCATCCATCTATGACCCTGGGGACACAGACATGTTGCCCCAAAAGGTTTCAAGTCCCAAGTTTCATTCAGACTCACTGAACTCAGGGGCTATAAAGGAAAAATCCAATGAGCCTCTCTGTGCAACAGTCGCTGCACTCTGTCCCATCCTCACCTACTCACTCTGACACATTCAAAGAGCTATAAATCACAGGCCTGCAGGATAAGTGTGATGATGTTTGTGCAAAATGATTGCTCACTGTGTGTTGCAAGTGTTTTTAAGCGGTGGACATTTTCCTGGTATCACCTTTAAAGAATGAACGTTCTACCCACATATAGCTTCCTACATTCACACCATAGTGCATACACTAACTTGGATGTACATGAGGAAATCCCTCATTTACATTCTTCTCTGAATGTGTGGTAGTTCAAATATTCCAGATTGATAGTAGTAGGTACAAATATTGCATCTACCACAGCAGTATATTCCTTTGGTGGTGGGTAGCCAGTTGAGATAACTTTGTTCTGATTTTACTTCTGTGAATTGGCTATGTACCAATTTGTCTCTTAGACTGCTGCCCTGCTAAATGAAATACATGGAGTTTGCAAGTTGAATTCAGCTAGGTTGGGGTCATTTGTATTAATGGCCAAAACTGTGGAATAATAGCCCCACCTTACTGTTTATGGAATTATATTCTGTTACAGAGCTGACAGGTGACTCATTCCCTTTATTTCTTGTTTTTATATGAGTAGGGTTCTTCTTTCAATTCTACGGTCTTTTCCAAGGCCACATCCAGTACAGATTTAATATACCTTCTTTCCAAAATCTGTTATACAGTTTGAATGCGTCTAATTCAAATTCCTTCTGTTCTAATTATTTCATAATCCCTCCTAACTATTTTAATATCCCTATGTAACCCTTTCAATATTTATTCTTAGCCTTTTCAATATCCCTCCCTAACACTTTCAACATCCTTTTCTAGACCTTTCAGTATCCCTACATAGTCCTTTCATATCCCTACCTAACCTTTATAGCATTCATTCCTCACCTTTGAAATATTCCTCCTAACACTTTCAATATTGATTTCTAACCCTTTCAATATCCCTTACTATCCCTTTCAATATTCTTTTCTAACCCTTTCTACATCCATTACTAACAATTTCAATATCCTTTCTCAACTCTTTCAGTATGCATTCCTAACCCTTTCAACACATCTTACTAACACTTTCAATATTAATTCCTAATCCTTTCAACAGTCCTTACTAACCCTCTCAGTATCTATTCCTAACCTTTCAATATCCCTTCTCAACCCTTTCAATATCCATTCTTTAAACCTTTCAACGCCTTACTAACCCTTTCAATATTGACTCCAACTATTTAAATATTGCTTCCTAACCCTTCAATATCCATTCCTAACCTTTCAATATTGATTCCTAGCCCTGTCAACATCCCTTACCAACTCTTTCAATATTGAATCCTAACCCTTTCAACGATCATGTTCCCAACCCTTTCAATATCTCTTATTAACCCTTTCAACATCCCTTACTAAACCTTTCAATATCGATTCCTAACCCTTTCAACATCACTTACTAACTCTTTCAATATTGATTCCTAACCTTTTCAACATACAGTATGTTTCAACCCTTTCAATATCTCTTATTAATCCTTTCAACAACCCTTACTAACCCTTTCAACATTCCTTACTAAGTCTTTCAATATCTATCCTTAACCCTTTCAACATCTCTTACTAATTCTTTCAATATTGATTTCTAACCCTTTCAGCATCCCTACCCAGCCACTTCAATATTGATTCCTAATCCTTTCAGCATCCCTACCCAGCCACTTCAATATTGATTCCTAACCCTTTCAGCATACCTACCCAGCCACTTCAATATTGATTCCTAACCCTTTCAGCATCCCTTATGAACCCTTTCAATATCGATTCCTAACCCATTGAAAACCCTTCTCTAAGTCTTTAAGCATCT
This sequence comes from Neoceratodus forsteri, assembly GCA_016271365.2. NCBI lineage: Eukaryota > Metazoa > Chordata > Ceratodontiformes > Ceratodontidae > Neoceratodus > Neoceratodus forsteri. The sequence continues at coordinate 1,385,655,809 of CM057459.1, forward strand.
TTTCCCAAACCTTTTAGTATCCCTACCTAACCCACATAGTGTTCCTTTCAAACATTTTCAGTAGCCATTCCTAACCCTTGTAACATCCCTTCCTAACTCTATCAGTAGACTTTCCTAACCCTTCAATACCCCTTCTTAAACGTTCCTCACTTTCCTATGTAACAGCAGCAGCAGTAAAGAGGCTAGCAACTATAGGATGATCAGTCTCACTCGTGGGAGAGGAAATGTATGGAAACCCTGCTTAAGGAAAGTCTGATAGAGTACAGTGTCTTCAATCCAGTTGGCTGCAAGACAACAGGCAGCATGGATTCATGTGGAAGAGCGCACACTAGTTGAATCTGATGGATTTATTTGACTGGGTGACCATGGCAATAGATCCACGGAGGCAGTGGGTGTGGCTTATTTGGACTTTAGCAAGACCTTCAGTACTGTGTCACATGTAAGACTGATAAAGAAGTTGAGCAGCTATTGGTGGGATCCAAAAGTTGAATTGTGTTAGAAACTGATTAATGGATAGATGATAGAGGGTGTTCATACTAAAGTTCCTACTAAATTAAGACTGAGCAGAAGGAGGCTTTTCAGTGTAACCCCTCTTTGGTAGGGGTCTTACCTGGACTGCTACAGTCACTCCCGATCCTGACCATGTGTGTGGTGGAGAAGAGCTGGGCAGCAGCATGAATCTTAGGCCCTCCTGCTCCCTCCTTTTTGTGGCTATGGCCTTGTTCCTTTGGTCTAGTCCTCTGATTCTTGTGGCGGGGACTGTCTGAGATAGGGAGCAACTCTTCTTTGTCACTCCACTTGCCTTGTTGCAAATTGCCACCAATGACAGGAAAACTGAAGGAGAGAGGTGTGTGCTGCACAGGGTTCCTCCCAGCAATCTCTCTCCCGCACAAGACCCACTACACTACTCTCATGACCTCAGTGGCATGACTAGACATCAGCCTAGTAGGGGCTGCAATTATCCAGGAACCAGCACTTTGTTGGGGGTGGTGAACAATCAAATAGAATTATGACTTTCGTGCACATGGTTCCTGCTAGAGCATGGGGCAGCCATCTTTATGATCCCTAACCAACCAACCAATCAGAGAGCTGGAAAGCCCAGCAAGGGACTAAAAGGATTGTGGAAAAATGATGCAGTCTGGGACCCTCCCAAATGGACTGGCAAACTATGATGGCTAATCAGAGGGCAGGACAGGGCAGAAGGATTTATGTACCATCCTGTCTGTTCAGTGGGGCACTGATTTGAAGAAAAAGTTTCTTGGCTTTCGAGGAGCTTGGGGCAGTCTAAGAGACACTGATGTGTTTAGAACTGCTGCTAGAAAGACTAAGCAAGAGGCCTAGCCAGGCCAACAATCCTGCAAGCCCTCACCAAGGTTCATCCAGCAGAATCACTGTGAGCCTTACCTGGGCTTATCCTGTTCGGCGACTGTGCTGGGTAAAGGCACCTCTGTAGTTACAGCTGTGAAGTTGTGCCAGATGAGCAGCTGTTTGAGGACACTACTGAGAGTTTGAGCCTGTGGGGCATTGCTGCATATTGAAGCTGCTGAGATGTTCTGAGACAGAGATCTACATCCTACCTAGGTTGCTCTGGAGACAGGAAGGGGCCTGTTATCCGTTATCTAGTGGGGTGGATTGGGGAACAGGGAGCCATGAGCTGTGTTCCTGAGTATGTAGAGACTCTGATTCAGAAGGGAGTTGGTCCGTGGGGGTCACTCCTGGGATCTGGGCTCCTTGGGAACTGGGAAACTGCTGCATAGTGCTCCTGTGACTGAGAGCTAACCAGAAGGTCTGCATCCTGAAAGGTGTGAGCCAGAGGGGCTGTGCTGCTGCAGAACATCTGAGGGAATCTAAAGTGATTCATCCCCAGGCCACTGGACCACATTCCTGACTGCTGCTCACCCTGTTTCTGTGTGCTGTTCCCTGCCTCAGCTAAACTGCTTAATCAGTGGGTCAAGCAAGTGCTGGCATTGCAGGCTGGAGTCTTTGTACTTTCCCAGTTTTAGATTACTGATACAGCATTCAGGTTACAAGTTGGATTTCAAGCATTTTCCATTTGGATTTAAAGTTCTTTAAAATTGTGCTACCACACTCACGGCCTGTTGGGGGTTAAATTGTAAGCTTGCTAAGTTTCATCAAGTGCACCACCAAACAACCTAGTCAATGTAGTGACCAGGCCTGCACCAGGACTCTAGTGTAACTCCTGGGTACCCAGAGTCATTAGATATTGTGTCATACTTGAAATTCTAGCTTTACTATTTGTACCAACTGAAGCGTTATCACTTCTTTGTAGTATAATTCCTCCTTATGTACTCCTTGTTGGTGGGTGCTTCATCAACTGTGTAGGATCTAAGAGGGTGGCGAACCCAAGTGGCTCCCAGAGAGCATTGCTATAGGGTGGGAGCATTCAAGGTGACTTGCAATTGTCTAACTTTCTCTTTTCCTCCAGTTTCGATGCCTGGGTTCTTAAATAACAGCACTGTTAATTTGTTTGATTTTGCTTCTGTGTGCATCCATTTTGTATAACCTGATTGAATTGTTTATTGATGAAGCTAACAACTGACTTATCAGTCCCCAAGGGTGGTCCAGTCCAGTGTAGGAGGTGGTGGTACTGCTTCTCAGGGGATGGTACTGTACACAGCATCTGACCCACTTATTTCTGGGTGATGCACTGCACTAATTGTTATTTGTTCTGGGATGAGCACCACCACCTGCAGGAGAAAGTATAAACCCATACCCTTCAACCAGGTGGGCCATGTGCAGTCACAAGGCAGGGTGTGAACTTGGGCATGGTGATCCAGAGGTCGACACTGGAGGCACTCCTGATTTCTTGTTGAACATCTGGACACACCTGGGGCTATTCAGAGACTTCTGCCATTGTCTCCCCCACCTAACATGTCTACGAAAGTAAGCAAGGCTTTGCAAGAGGTAGAGGACTGGTATATGTTTGAGGGTCTGGATCCTCAGAGACTATTCTTGGTAAAACTGTGTCTCAGGGGTAGAACAAGGATCCATCTTGGGAGCACTATAGGATGCCATGAAAGATTCTGGAAAATAAAAATTCAGAGAGTGACTCGAGAACCAGGTACCCAGTTCAGAAACCTAATTTTGAAAACTGAGAAGGACTTAGGGCCATGAACCTGCCTGCTACGGTAATGCCGAGGAGTCAAGAGAGACCTTTGTGGTGATAAGCAAAGGGAGTCCTGTCGACCCAAAATCTTTTCACCTTGCCCGAATTCTGCTGGGGATTTCAAGACCAAACTAGAACCGCTTTTGGCAAAAAAGGAAGACCCTCAATGATGGGCAGACCTTGTTACTTCTTGGGGCAGTTTTGAAGAATATGGACTGACTACGCCTGCTGGTTCCAACTATTACTAACGCCTAATGTTTTTTCTGGCATCATCCCCATTACTACGGAGAAGATGATTATGAAACCTGGGTTGATTATGCTGTCCTGATGCTACATGGATGTCAATGCACAGAGGCACTAAAGTGCAAGAGATTGGATGAGAGTCTGAAAGTGCCAGCATTAGACTCCATCCAGTCCTTGCATGCCACGGACCCAGAGGCCAGTGCAGATGAATACATTGCTGCACTAGATAGTGTGCATAGCTGGTTTTAGGCACCAGCGAACCCTGCAGTCACTAGGGGCTCCCTACATGGGGGCCCAGCCAGAACAGTTTATCTTACTATGTTTTAAAATGCTTTTTATCTTTTATTGTCTTCTGAAAACCGCAATAGAGTGCAGTATGTCTCCTTTGATTTGACAAATTAATGTCATGACATTCCTTGAAAAGCTGTGATGCATCTAGTACGAGGCAGATAAGCAGAATAGGATGGATAGGATGCAATGAGTAGAACAGCCCCAAGAACTGATATTGTTGTCTCCTGCCAAGCAAATACAAACATGTCACTCATTGAACTTAAAATAAAATGTGCATATAGGCTACAATGAAACACATGTGGCAAAGGTGAGTTGGGTGGGGTGGCCCCATGACTTGACTAATCCTGCTGGGGGCCTCCAAAGCCTTAAAGCAGTGGTGTTGATTTTTTCTGGGGTGTGGAGGGGCAGGCTGCCCCCCTGAGCAATCCCAGTGCTTGCAGCGCATTTTTGATTCCCCAAGTTTTTTTTTTTCATTTTAATTTTTTCCCCCATTTTGTTACGGATTCAGGACTGACACAAGTTCGAGGGGGAGGGAGGAGAGGGTGTCCACAATTGAACCATCTGCCTGTATGCACCTTGCATATGAAGCCCCTCTCTGGTGCCGCCCTGGAAAGGGACCTTGCCCTTGCCTTTATGGGCCCCACCAAGGGCAAGGGCCTGGGTTCCAATAGCTGACCCACGGGGTCCTTTCCCAAACATTAAAATAAAATGACGGTACCACCACTCAGAGCACAGATTCAGTGGGTCTGATTACCAGCAGTACAACCCCTGGAATGTCATACCAACCCACCTTGCCAACAGTTACCCCAGGCATGGACTTACCAGGATTCAAGCCTACTCCACATTCAGTTACAGCATTTACCTTTCCATTTCATCCATAAACAGGCTCACTAAGATCAGGCTCTGATTCATCTCTGCTGAAAACAATAAATTCATGATTTATTTACAGGGGAGGGTTTAGGAATGGGGTAAGCGGAATAGAGTTCCAGTAAACATTTCAATTTGCATTTCCCAAATTCACATTTCCTGTTTCCAATTCCAATCCATGTTTCAATCAATGCAGCCATCATCTCTGTCTCTCTAGCTAACTGCTGCAGGTGCCCAAACCCAGATTCGCAGGTCCCAGTTCATTAAACCCTCACAGTCCTTCACTGGGTACCCCAGATTCTAGTTGCAGGCTCATGCGGTGCAGTTGAATGGCCTAACGCTGTTTGCTTGAATTGAGCTTTAACTTTTACATTTTCCCTGGCTTTCCTCCAGCTCTAGGGGGCATACTTAAACTATTTACAGTCCCCAGGTGCAGGGCAATTCCTGCTGTTTACTCACGGTTCTGCAGACTCAGTCCCCAGATGGCACAGTTCACTGAAGTCCTGGGGATTGGTGGCATCACAGGCAGAACTGGCACGTTGCTTGAACAGAGGGCACAGAGGCTGCAGCTTGCTCTCTGTCTCTCTCGCTTGCTTGCAGATCTTGCAGCTTGTCCCTTCAGCCCATTACAGGCCCCATTGCAGAGCATGTGTGCAAGGCATGCTAATACAGAGGACCCAGACTGGGGAGTGGCTCCCCAGCCTGGCTCCTCCAATCAGAGTGCCCTAGCACTTGGGTACAAGATCTGGACCCCTGCAGTGGCAGACCCCACTTGATGGGGTTATCAAGTTCCCCACCTGGCCCTGGGTGTCAGCAGAAACACATTCATCACATTCTCTTCTGCTTCTTCTCTTTCTTTTCCTGCCACAGTGTGTAGTCACAGCAATCCATCTCTTTCTTTGCTGTATCTCAGGAGCAGACAAGTACTCAGATCAGAAGCACCTGTCCATCCTTCTGCTTTCACAGTCTCTCAACCTGACACAGCCACCTTTTCACTCTGGCTCACACAGATATCATCTGCACACTCACAGTCCAGTTTCTCACCATGCAGGTACTTAGCATTCTCCGCTCAAAGAAGCTTACTCTTTCTTTTCTTTCTCAGCACATTTATATTCACTTGCTCATCATTCTCTGAATTCCTGTCTTTTCCCAGGCTTAGACACAACCTTCATTCTTTTTCCAGGCTTAGAATGCAACCTTGATCTCTTACCAGGCTTAGACCCAACCTTTGTCCTTTACTCAGGATCAGGACAAAACCTCTCTCTCTTCTGCTTTGTCTCACTGTTGTGGTATAATTGCAAAGCAGCACAGAACTTTCAACATCCTACAGCTTTCCCTTTTCTCTCTGCCAAGCTGCTTCTTCCTTTCCCACTGGGGCAGGCACTCCCTGCCCTGGGGACAATTGCTGGCAGCCCCTGCCCTCGGCAGGCCCATCTCGCAGTCCCAATCTCTCCAGGGCAAGAGTCCCCCTCCTCAGGAGGCTTCACTGAACTGACTCAAAGCCCAACTGTTCCAGCTTTATCTGGAGACCTTCCCTCCATTGAGCCACTGTCCTTAGGCAAAAATTAATATGTGTGAGGCCCTCGATGCCTCTTTGGTGCAGAAAATAGAAATTTAAATACCTATAAATTTTCTTTTCTCCGACTGCTGGTCTCTGGGCTCATCATTTCTGGGAGGTCCTTCCTAGAACTACATGACAGGCAAGAGGTATACAGACTTCTGCAGGATGGCTATACCTCCCGCTCATTTCCTGCAGACGTCAGTACTTCTATAGCCTTTGTCCTCTGAGGAAACACATAACTTGAAACAAACAAAAGAAAGGTTAGTGTAACTTGCGGCCGGAGCGGACTTTCAGCATTCTGGAGACAGAGCCGGAGACCAGCAGTCGGAGAAAGAAAAGTTACAAGTATTTAAATTTCTATTTCTCTCTCCAAAGTTGGTCTCCGGCTCATCACCTCTGGCATATACTAAAGCAGTACATCCCTCCACTTCCTGGGTGGGAAGAATGTTCATAGTCCCTATGGGTCCACCATTGCCTGGAGGACCCTGCTGCCAAAGGCACCTCGGCCGAGGCAGCAACATCCAACTTGTAGAATTTTGGGAAGGTATGGATGGATGACCATGTGGGCGCCACATAAGTCCACCAGAGAAGACTCTCTGAAGTCCACCCAGGATGTAGCCATTGCTTGGGTTGGAGTGTGCCCGCACTGGTCCTGGCAGGTCAATCCCGCCTTCTGGTAGGCCATGGCGATGGTGGCATGAATCCACCTAGCAATAGAGTATTCTGATGCCTTCTTACACATGTTCGGGCCTGATGTAAGGATGAATAGACCTGAAGTCTTACGGATTGAGTCAGATTTCTTGATGTAAATTTTGAGTGCTCTCCTTGGATCAAGTGTGTGAAATTCTCTCTCCTTCTCATTCTTGGGGTGAGGACAGAATGAGGGAATGTTCAAGACTTGGCAGTGAAAAGGAGACATCACCTTTGGTAAAAGGCCAGATCTGTCCGTATAACTACTGAGTCTTGATGAAATATAGTGTAAGGTTCTTTTGGATGACAGGGCTCCTATCTCACTGATGCGTCGGCCTGAGGTGATTGCAATAAGAAAGATGGCCTTCATAGTGAGATGAAGTAAGGATGCCTCCTTTAAAGGGCTCAAAAGGGGCTTGGTGCATGCTTTGAGTACTAGGCTGAGCCTCCAAGGTGGTACTACAGGTTTTATTGGAGGACGCTTCAGGGTTGCTGCTCTCAGAAATTGTCGAACATGAGGAAGAGTCCTAAAGATTCACCTGAGTCCACTAACAGGAGCGCCTAAAGCAGACACCTGGACTCTTAAAGTAGCCAGTTGGAGGCCCTTGTTGAAACCCTCCTGAAGGAACTGAAGGATGGTAGGCAGACACACAGAGTCATCTGGTAGAGAGGTGTCTCATAAACCAGAACAGGAATTTTCTCCAGATCCTATAATAAACGCTGAAGGATGAGGCCTGACTGACTGAATTATCGTTTCTATGACAGGTGCAGAGAAATCTAACTCCTTGAGAGTTTCCCAGCCAATCTCCATGCTGAGAAGGACAGATTGAGAGGACTGAGGTGCAGCACCGGTCCCTGATATAGTAGGTCTGGGCTTACTTGGAACACCAGGGAGAATGAAGAGACATTTGGACTAATCAAGGAAACTACGGTCTGCAGAGCCAGCGTGGGCAAACCAGAATCATCTCTGCTTGGTCTTGGGCAATCTTGTGCAGTACCCTTGATAAGATTGGAATTGAAGGAAAGGCATACAGGAGATTGAACTGACCCCACTTGATGGAGAAGGCATCCTGTGCTATGGCCTTCTCATCCTTGATGAGAGAGCAGAACCATGGAACTTTGCAATTTTTTTCTGCAGGTGAAATGATCTACCTTCGGTGGCCCCACCGCCCCATGATTAGCTGGAAGGCGCTGTTCTTGAGCTCCCACTCCCTTGGTAGGATGTCCTTCAACTTAGCCAATCTGCTGTGACATTTTCCTGGCCTGGGATGTGTGCAGCCCTTAGACTTCCCAGGTTGTCTTCCGCCCACTGAAAGAGAAGAAGGCTCCCACAGCATCTGAGAGCTCTTTGTGCCTCCTTATGTTAATGTAGGCCATTGTCATCTGATTGTCCGTGAGGATGAGGACATCCCAGTGGGAAAGCTGTGTCTTGAACTGCTGCAGTGCCAGGCGGACTGCCCGCATCTCCAGTACATTGATGCCTAGCAGACTCCACCAAAGACCACTTGCCCTGTGTCGAGAGCTGTTCTGAATGCGCCCCAGCCCCGGAGGCTAGCATCGGTGATGACTCTTACCTGGTGAGGGTGTCCCAGATTGAGACTCCTCATGATGTTGCTCTGCTGAGTTCACTGTATCGGGAGTCCTTCACCTGGTGAGATACCTGAACTCTCTAGTCCACTGTGCCCCCGATTGGAACCATTGCTGTAGGAGACCTGACTGAAGAGGTCACATGTAGACTAGTGCCCAGGGGACTGAGTCTGCCAGGGAGACCATCATCCCTATGAGTTGCATGAAGGAGCGGGCTGGCAGAGATTGAGCTGCTTGGAATTTGTAGATGAGAACCCTGAGTTCTTTGAATTTTGACTCTGTGGGGAAAACTTTCTTTTGGATCATGTTGATATTCACCCCAGATGGCTCAGAGACTGTGGACGGTCACAGGGAGCTCTTCTTCTGGTTGATCACGAACCCCAGAGAGGAAAGGCACTGGGTGACCTCCATCACTGCATGGACTGCTTGATCGTACCCTGGGCTTTGATGAGAATGTCGCCCAGGTATGGGAAGAGCTGGATCCCTTGCATTCTAAGGTGAGCCACCATCGTCACCAGGACTTGGAGAAGACTCTGGGGCTGTGGACAGGCCAAAGGGCAGCCGGGTGAATTGAAAATGGTGACTGCCCACTTTGAATCTGAGAAATTGACGCTGTGCTTTCCAGATGGGAATGTGTAGATAAGCATCTTGTAAATCTACTGAGGCCAAAAGTTCCCTGATGGATTTCTCAGATAATGGAGGACAGGGTCTCTATCTTGAATGTTCTGTGACACAAGCCCATTTAGAAACTTGAGATCTAACACTGGCTGAAGCCCCTGAGTGCTTTGGCACTATGAAGAATATGGAGTAACTCTCTGTTCCTTTTGAGCGGGACTTGTTAGGTCGCTGCTGCCTGTATGAGATCTGTAATCGCTTGCATGGTCGCTGCTCTTTTACTGGGTTGCTTGAGACTGGCGAAGGCACTATGTGGGGCAGGGGCTGGGAGTCAAACCTGAGGTAACCTCGCTAATTACTGCCTAACATCCACTTGTCCGTGATGGTGTGTGGACTCATTCCTCAAAAAGCTGGAAAGCCTGCCCCCAATGTGAGAATGGGTCCCTGAGTCCTCATTGTGATTTTTTGAGTCACCCTCAGCATCTTGGGCGCCTCCCTTGCTACCTCGGAAGCTACATTGGTTGCGTGAGTTGAACCAGGATCATCTGCCTGGAGTCGACTTGTTCTGACCCTTGAATAATTTTGGGCATGAAAATTCTGTCTGATCCCAGGCCCAGGGCTTGTTCCTTCCCGGATTGTGGCATTCACATTTTCGCCATTTCTCCAGATTTCTTGACTGCCTCCTTTAGAGCTGAACCAAAAGAAGGCCTCCTTCATAAGGGGCATTTACAAATGCATCTTTGAGGAGGCATCCACCTGCCAAGCCCTCAGCTATAAGTTGCGTCAAGCTGAGGTCTGGTAAAACATAACCCTTGCTGCATACCTGACTGCCTCCTCTGATATGTCAGCCGAATAGGCCAAAGCTAGCCCCCATGAGCTGCAACTGCTGTAAAATGGGTTGATTTTTCTCTGGCTCATCAGTGAGCTGGAATGCCAGATCAGTGGCCCAGGAGAGTGCAGTCTTAGCTGAGAAGAGGTTAGCCGTGAGCTGCCTTGAGGAGGTTGCAGTGGACTGAAAAGCTTTCTTTCGAGAGGTGTCCACTTTCCTATCCACCAGGTCCCACAGGGAGGCACCACATACTGCTGGGATAACTGTCTTTTTCGTGAGGTTTGAGATAAGAGGATCTATCCTAGGACAGTCGAGCATTTCTCTGAAGGCTTCTTGTCGAATTACAGTAGTTTGGTTAGGGCGAAGAGGATGGGGAAAGAACGCTTCGTGTCCCTGCCATTCTTCCTTTAAGAGGTTCTTCTATGGCCAGAGGGATTGGAAAAGCAGCCACTGGCTTTGAAGCTGACACAAGTTGGAATGTTGGCTTCTTGCTTGGGGTCCGAGAAGGTGCACTCAAATGGATCTTATCTGACACCTTTTTAATGAAAAATCTAGATCTTCCAAATCAAAGTTTCTGGCTGGTGAGCAGTCCAACTCAGAATCTGAGTTTGTAAGTCTCTCTTCTAGGGATGAACAGCTGGAACCAGAGGGTGACCTGTCCAGTCTGTGCTTCCCATGGGTTGTGTCCCTGGCTCTGGATCTACTCCTGGATCTGGGCCTCTTCCACCTCCTGTCATGTCGTGAGGAGTGGGGGTGTCCTTGTCCGAGGATGGGGAGGGAGTGCGCTTGTGGGGGCTTTCCTATGGCTCCTGGGCTCCGAGACTGCTGAAGGATGTTGAAATATGAGGGGTTGAGGGTGAAGGCTCTATTCAGTTTCTCTATTAGATCCGGGGCTAGATCCCCAGCCGAGTGGCGACGCCCTCAAAGTGGGAGACTGCCCTCAACCCCTGAGCTGGCCCTCAGAGATCCTGAGATTCGGAGGCGGACACCTCGCCTGCTTCATCCCAGGCTGGTGAGGTTGCACTGTCACATTTGACACACACAGATCCTGCAAATCTGGCCAGCATCAGTGTTCTGCACTTGTGGCACTTTCGGCCTCTGGGGGTCTGTCCGATTTTGCTGAGGCCGTATTGCTATATATATATATTTTTTTATCAGATTGAATCCTGCTGTCATTTAGTCCAGTCCCTTTCAGGCTTCGTGTCCCCAAGTGGATCTGTTATGTAACATTTGAATCCTGCTGTCGCTTAATCCAACCCCTTTCAGGCTTAGGTGTCCCCAAGTGGATCTGTCAACGAGCTAATTGGCTGATGCTTGTCGACTATAGAGTAATGTTGTGCCTCTTTACTCCCCTAATGGTCTGTCTCCCACCTGCCTAAGAGTGCGAAAGATCCCACTTATTTGTCCCAGTGTCAGAGAGCCCGATACATCCATGTGGCTTCTGACTGGCAGATGCATCGACAGTCTAAGTCTTTCATGACCGTCGATGGTAGAGAGCTCTGGGCACCTGTCAATGAGCTTAAATCCTCACATGCTCGTTGATGTGCTGATCCGCTGGGCCCAGTAATCCATCGTGCACTCATCATTAAGGAGGTTGCTGTGCAGATCCGATGGTCCCAGTCATGTCGTGACTGCCTCCTCGGTCCTTCGGGGCTCTAAGCTGGGAAGAAGCCTTGGGGCACGGGTGTGAGAGGGAGCAGGGAGCCCATCTGTGCAGCTTGCAAGGCTGAGGCAGGGGTCCCTGCGCTAACGCTCAGTTGCGCTATTAAGTCCAAAGTAGAAAGAAAATCTCACTCACTGAAAAGTCTTTGTTTCTGTCACCCTATGACAGAGGTCCTGCAGAGCTCCTACTACTAGACAGGCAGGAAGTAAACTGATGTCTGGAGGAAATGAGCGGGAGGGTAGTCATCCTGCAGAAGTCTGTATACCTCCTGCCTATCATGTGGTTCCAGGAAGGATCTCCCAGAAGTGATGAGCCCGGAGACCAGCTTTAGGAGAGAGAAAAGGCACCTAAACATTCCCGTATTTTCCCCGAAAGTCCTTTTCAATCAGTTCCCAGCGCCCTGACAAGAATCCTGGCTCATTGATTGGCTGGTTGGTGTAACATGGCTGCAAACATGGTGGTCATTGTAAACAGTGTCCATACATTTTAATAATGTCCAAGGTTTCAAACTTTCCTGCAGCCAAACACTTTACTTTTATTTAATCATTCCCCAGCCATTTGGTAGCCACCCTGTGCCCTGCATAGCGACTGCACTCTTTAACACATTTATTTAGCCATTTCCCAGTCACTGCTGCCATTCTCTAATGTCTCTAGGCAGCACAGACACATGGCCTCAATTTCTGGCTGCAGTCTGTGACATCCTTTTATTTATTTATTTACTCCCCACGGACTGGCAGCCTGTCCTTACACCTTTACAATTTTTCCCCAGCCTGTTGCCAGCACTTAAACCTTTTCCCTAAGCGTAGACAGGCTCCCGCTCTTCAGAGGATGCAGCCTCATGAATATTAATGAGGCGGCTCCCAAATCTTACCGGGTGATTGGCACTCAGAAATGTTTTTCCTTTCTCCGTTGCCTCTCTGTCTCCACTATGGTCCCTCTTTTACATTGCCCTGGACTGGGACCACCGGAGAGGCAACCCCAAAAGCTGCCAAATGGACACATGAAAAATGTGCTTCTGTGCATGTGTGGAGCTCACCAGCACCGCATTGCCATTTCAAACTCTGGCGGCTCCACAAATTTTTCTCCTCTGGCCCCTCTGTCTCTCTAAAACTAGCGTGGGGGCCAGCAGGAGAAGACCACCACACAGGGCAAGCCAGGAAAATGGGACCCAGGACAAAAAAGGTGGGGGTGGAAGCAAAACCCTAGGGAAAGCAAGCCTTTTTGGGGCTCACAGGTAAGCCTCAACAAGGGGGTTACACCCTCCTCTTAAATGCTTGGCATTCATGCCAAGCCAAGGGACTTACTTTCAAGTCATCTCTGTAACCCAGTCCTATTAACTGTATGTTAAATCTTATGACATCCTACTCTATACATAGGGTTACCTATTCTATACATCAACATCAGACATTTTTCATTTTCCACAATCATCTATTCCCAACAATTTGCACCTTACCCCATAAACTCAGAGCTTTAGATGGTATAAACCTCCCCAGGGACCTTTGGCACCATTATCTGTCAAGTAGCACACTTTTGGTGCGATATCCACCCTTGACCACTAGGGGCATGCACTCCCACTACCTCATCGACCAGTGATGAGCAGTCCAAGACCAGTTTTGGTGCCAAAATCACTGTTCCAATACCTTCTCATTACCTCTTTACCATTTCCCGCCACTTGCAAGGGTCCCCATTTTAGTGAGCTAGGGGAGGGTCCATGCTGGGCGTGACTGGCATAGGAGATCCCAGAGGTGCCTCGTGATGTAGCCCCTCTCCAGCACCATCCTGGAGAGGGCCACTGCCCTGCCTGTTGGTCCGACCAGGAAAAGGGCCTGGGTTCCCATAGCTGACCTATGGGGTCCTTTCCCAAACATTAAAATAAAATGTCAGTGCCTCCACCCAGAGTACAGATTAAGTGTGTCTGATTACCAGCAATACAACCCCCTGGAATGTTGTACCAACCCTCCTCCCAACAGTTACCCCAGGCATGGACTTACCAGGATTTGAACCTCCCCACATTCAGTAACAACATTTACCTTTCCATTTCATCCATAAACAGGCTCACTAAAATCAGGCTCTGGATTCAGCTCTTCTGCAAAACAATAACTTCATGATTTATTTACAGGGGAGGGTTTAGGAATGGGGTAAGTGGAATAGAGTTCCAGTAAGCATTTCAATTTGCATTTCCCAAATTCACATTTCCGTTTCCAATTCCAATCCCATGTTTCAATCAATGCAGCCGTCATCTCTGTCTGTCTGGTTAACTGCTGCAGGTGTCCAAACCCAGACCCGCAGGTCCCATTTCACTAAAACCTCACAGTCCTTCACTGGGTACCCAGATTCTAGTTGCAGGCCTGAGGTGCGGTAGCCGGCGTTGGCGGCTTACTTGAATTGAGCTTTAACTTTTTACATTTTCCCTTGGCTTTCCCTCCAGCTCTAGGGGGCATACTTAAACTATTTACAGTCCCCAGGTGTAGGGCAATTCCTGCTGTTTACTCGCGGTTCTGCAGACTCAGTCCTCAGATGGCACAGTTCACTGAAGTCCTGGGGATTGGTGGCATCACAGGCAGAACCGGGCACGTTGCTTGAACAGAGGGCACAGAGGCTGCAGCTTGCTCTCTCTCTCGCTTGCTTGCAGATCTTTCAGCTTGTCCCCTTCAGCCCATTACAGGCCCCATTGCAGAGCATGTGTGCAAGGCATGCCAAATACAGAGGACCCAGACTGGGGTGGCCCATGAACCGTCTCCCTCCGATCAGAGCACCTCAGCACTTGGGTACAAGACCCGCGACCCCTGCATTGGCAGACCCCACTTGATGGGGGTTAGCAAGTTCTATCTGGTTTGGGTGTCAGCAGAAGCACATTCTCTTCTGCTTCTTCTCTTTCTTTTCCTGCCACAGTGTGTAGTCACAGCAATCCGTCTCTCTCTTTGCTGTATCTCAGGAGCAGACAACAGGTACTCAAACCAGAGACCACCTGTCCAACCTTCTGCTTTCACAGTCTCTCATCCTGACACAGCCACCTTTGCTCTGGCTCACACAGATTTCACCTGCACACTCACAGTCCAGTTTCTCACCATGCAGGTATTTAGCATTTCTCCGCTTGAAGAGGCTTACTCTTCCTTTTCCTTTCTCAGACGATTTATATTTACTTGCTCATCATTCTCTGAATTCCACTTTTTCCCAGGTTTAGACACAACCTTTGTTCTTTTTCCAGGCTTAGAATGCAACCTTGATCTTTACCAGGCTTAGACCCAAGCTTTGTTCTTTTACTCAGGCTCAGGACACAACCTCTTCTCTCTTCTGCTTTGTCTCATCGCTGTGGTGCAATCTCAAAGCAGCACAGAACTCTCAGCATCCTGCAGCTTTCCCTTTTCTCTCTGCCAAGCTGCTTCTTCTGTTTCCGTGGAGCAGGAACTCCTTGCCCTGGGGACAAATTGCTGGCAGCCCCCAGCAGACTCATTTAGCAGCCCCAATCTCTCCAGGGGCAAGAGACCCTCCTTCAGGAGGGGTCCCACCAAACTGACTCAAAGCCCAACCATCCCAGGTTTATCTGGAGCCCTTTCCTCACTCCCCATTGGCTGCAGCCACTGTCCTTAGACAAAAATTAACATGTACGAGGCTTCCTCAGTGCCTCATTGGTGCAGAAAAGGTGCCTAAACATTCCCCAGTATTTTCCCCAAAGGTCCTTTCAATCAGACCCAGAGTCCCTGGCAAGAATACTGGCTCGTTGATTGACTGGCTGGTGTCACATGGCTGCAAAACATGGTGGCCATTGTAACCATTGTCCATACAGTTTAACAATCTGCCCGGTTTCAAACTTTCCTGCAGCCAAACACTTTACTTTTATTTAATCGTTCCCACCATTTGGTAGCCACCCTGTGCCCTGCATAGTGACTGCACTCTTTAACACATTTAATTAGCCATTTCCAGTCACTGCTGCTGTTCACTAATGTTCCCAGGCAGCAGATACACACATAGCCCCAATTTCTGACTGCAGTCCATGGAATCCTTTCTATTTATTTACTCCCCTATGGACTGGCAGCCTATCCTTTTACACTTTACACACAATTGCTTCATTTAAACATTGCCCTTTTCCCTAGCCTGTCACTAGTGCTTAAACCTTTTCCCTAGCTCTAGACAGGCTCCCACTCTTCAAAGGGATGCCACCTCATGAATATTAATGAGGCAGCTCTAAATGTCCAAGCAAGATTGGCACTCCAAGAAACATTTTTCCTTTCTCCTGGTTGCCTCTCTCTCTCTCTCTCTCTCTCTCTCTCTCCACTAAGGTCCCCGTCCTCTTTTATATTGCCTTGGGACCGGACCACTGGAGAAGCAATCCCAAAAGCTGCCAAAACAGCTGCATGGAAATGCATTTCTGCGCATGCATGGAGCTCGCTGGCACCGCAGTGCCCTTTCAACCTCCAGCAGCTCCACAAATTTACTAATCTGACCCCACTCTCTCTAAAACTAATGTGGCGGCTGGCAGGAGAAGACCAGGATACAGGGCAAGCCAGGAAACTGGGACCCAGGACAAAACCCAGGAAACCAAGCCTTTTTTGTGGGCTCACAGGTAAGCCCTCAGCGGGGGTTTCACATATGAAATGTTGCCCTTGATTGGCTGCAATTGTGCTCATTAGATTCAGCCAATGGAAGTGGCCAGACATGCGCACCCCACGAGCCGCTGAAGCGTGCGCCATCAGAAAGCTTGTCTGCTCCATTTGCTACGGCCCTTCACACTCTGTCCACATGGGTCAGACTGAGGAGTGTATGTACTGCACAGCACAACATTGGATTCAGCAGTGATCACCCAGCCATGTCAGCAGATGAGCAGAGCCTTTTTCAGAGTTAAATCATCCCGATCCCTGGCCTGGGGCATGAAATTGTTCTGGTATAAACTTGCCCTTCCCCTCCTTCGTGGTTGTAATATTACAGTGGCTTGGTCCAGTACTTTTAGAAAAAGATCTAATGGGAGGCTACTATGGTCAGGGTGAGGGTAGGAGTAATATTTTGCTGAATATCAGTTCCATGACCAGGTCACCCTGAGAAGGGCACACCGGGAATGGTGGTGCTCACAAAGACAAAGCAGCACAAGTGTTTAAAAGCTTGGGCACTCACCACCCTCTCAAACATAACCACACTGCTCTGAGTTGTATAAAATATTTATTGCACACACAATAACACCTTAAGCAATTGGGAGCCATGTAGTTACGCTCGAGAATCGAGTGGGTGGTGAGTGCCAGAGTTTTAAACAATTGTGTCAGTTCCATCTCCACTATGACTTTTGTGTGCTTGTCTCCTCCTGGAATTTGATTTTGTACTGCTAACTGAACAAGGGGTCTATCCCATTTGAAGACACATCTACTGCTTTAATCTTCCTCATCACATTTGAATTTTTTCTTTTCCTTTCTATTAGTCCCTTATCAAAGTTAATGATTGTCTCTTTCCATTCTGCATCCCAGTGCTAACATTTGGATGATCTTTGTACTGTGACAATTCTTCCATTGTAGCCTGGACCTCCCTTTACTTACATCATATTCTCTGTATCATCCTGTATCAGGATATCAATCAGTTCTAATGAATACTTCTCAAAGCTGTTGCCCATTTCCTTTAATTAAGCTTTGACTTAATCCTGGGGTTATCAAATAAGAGACCTCAGAATCCAGCTTTTTCATTGAATGTCCATAACATGATCCTGTTATAGTGCATGTTAGGTCTGTAAAAAGTTTTTAAATTTATGAAAATATACTTAAGGTCCTTCTCAGTATTATAACCCCAAGACGAGGTGACTGAATGCACTGTGACATATTGATTTGTTTATTCTCCCTGCAGGTGGTACTTTGTTACAAAACTGTCAATTAATCCTGTATATTGCAAATGTACATGTGCCTATCTCAGACGACATACCGTGTTGGCATGACAGACGTCACACAGCATGAGTTTACCTTCGGTGGGGGATTACGACGGTATAACAAAATGTAATAGCAGCACTGTATTAGGCTACTGGGGCAGAGCAGCCATCTAGATTGTAAAGCAGCCCTCCAGTGCTTAGATCACTTGGTGTCTAGTTACTTTGTCCCCCCGTGGTCAGATCTCCTTACAGTCAGCCCCTAGTCCCTGCCTACCCACCTTTACCTTCTTCTCGTCCCCAGCTCTGGCTCACTATCAGTGCTGCTGGACATCTGCACAGGTTGTGAGGTCTGTAGTCCTCCTCCTTCCCCACCAACCTAGGCTTGCAAAAAGAGGGGCAGACTAAGCAGGCCAGCCAAACAGTCCTTATCTACCAATACGTTCTCCGCTACTTGCCTGGCTGCTTCCATGTTCCTGTGGTTCTCTGGAAATTAAGGTTCAAATAGTCATGGAAGTGAAGCGCTTATATGGGTGTGGCATTTTATTAAATTTTAAAGTGCCTGTTTTTGGTTTTTTTCATTTTTTAACTGCTTTTGTTCTCCTAATCCTTGTTTTCCTACTTTGAGAGAGACTCTGATATCATACCAGGTCATAATGTCGTATACATAATGGTGCACAACATTATGCCGAATCCTTGACCTGTGTGTTCTCGTGTTGGACCCCCCAGAGTTAGAATCCTTAGTGGGGGTCTGGGAGTGCAGACACCCGTAATAGGGGTGTGGGGGCAGATCCCACACAGTAATAAAATACCATTGAAGCGCATAGCGTGTTATGCTCACACATATTCTGCCGCAGTATGGTTTTGACCCCATGCCCTCTGACATGGGGACAAGCCATGACTTTTGAGCTAGTTACTCACCCTCCTGTGTGCCCAAAGTTTAGCCTTGTTTTTAGGTTTACTTTTGTAACTGAATTTGTGGTAAAGGTTTTTTTATATTTTCTTTATTAGAAGGATTCTCATATACAGGATTGTAAATTGTTAATATCCAACTGATATAAGCATCAAAATCTAATCTCATTCCATTATATCATTTACATAGCAGTTAGATCTATTTTATATGACTCTAGCATATCAAGCTAGAAATCTTATTTTCATTTTTATTTTTTATACTTGTAAACCAGATGAGCAAAATGTCCAGTTTCACATGTGACAAGTTTAACATACATACAGTTGAGTGACAATAAACAATACAAAAACATACAACAGTATTCAATGCATTGACAAATACATTCACTTCTAGTTAAGAGCCATTGTTTAAGACGGTTTAAAACATACTAACATATGAAATTCGCAGCAGAAAAGGCTTTACGGTTCACCATGTCTGCTTGGTAAAGCAGCTAGCAGCCCTTATTTTGCAGACACCAAAAGAAACACCGCAAAGAGTTACATTCAATGATTTCAGAGGAATGGAGTTAAAAATGGGTGCCTTAACAATAAAGATCTTTGCCCAAAAGTTTTTTGAATAATGGAAGTTTAAAAGTAAATCTAGGCTAGGACCTAGTGGTAACAGAATTAACAAACCTGGAGAACAATTCAACTATGGGGGTAAAGCCTTTCATTATTTTATAGAGAAAAGTACCCATTTTATACAAAACCCTATTGTCAAAGGATAATGAGGCAGATTGTTCGAACAAACTACAACGGTGAGTATAGTATGGGAGATTTAACCAAAATCTGAGTACAGAATTACAGTATAAGTGGCCTTTATACAATGTAATATATTGCTACTAGACGATGAATAGATTACTAGTCCATAATCCAGAATATTGAATGTAAAACTATATGTCAGAAGTTTTCTAGAGTCAGCAGTTAAGAAAGACTTTATGCGGTACAGCAACCCTAAACTTGATGAAGTGTTTTTCTCAAATGTTGAATGTGAGATTCAAAGGTGAACCTACTGTCCAGAAAAATAGTATTTGAAAACTTCCACAAACTCTACAATAGTACCCTTGTTGTCTGTGATAGGTGGGAGTTCACTAAGATCATACTTTTTGTGAGAAAACAACATAACTTTTGTTTTGGGAATTAAGAACCATATGGTTAGATGATAACCAAACTTGAAAATGATCAAAATCTGTCTGGAGATTCTGGAGAACAATATTGGGACTGGGGCCTAGACTGTAAATAATGGCATCATTGGCATAAAGGGTCATTCTAGTCTGTGATATATGTTGGGAGATGAATCCATATATAATGGGAATTAATGGCCCCAGGATTGAGCCCTGGGGCACACCACATTGAATAGATCTGGGCTGAGAAATAGAGGTTCCAATTAAGCTTCTATGTTGCCTATTAGACAAATAGTTTAGAAAGTTTAGCAAATGATAATTAAAACAACAACAATAAGTTCATGAACCTCAAACCAAAAGTTGGAGCTACATAAAACCAAACATAACACCATGGCTCTCATCTTAACTAGGGGACCCATTGGAGACCTACTAAACATCTATTCAGCTTGTTTACATATTTGATCACAGTCTATATATATAGCTTGAATGCAGTTCAACGAGCACAATACTAGGGACTAGAAAGATATTTCAAGTGACTAGATATGAACATTCTCTAACCCTCTTCTATCAAGGCCTATCTCGACCAATGTTCAATGAACTTTTCCTATCTTATTTTTAACTTTATATATCATTCAGAAGTTGTGGTAAAGGTTTAGGATTGGTGACAATGAAAAATATAGTCCTCTGTTTTGCCCTTGGCTAGGAACAGTGTGAGGTGACTTCCTTGTTTCAATTGTCCTAGAGATTGCTGATGTAACTGGTTGTTTGATTCTGGGGTTCAGGAATGCATGGCTTTTATAACTGAATTTAAGCATTTATAGTTGAATTTTCTAGGTGGGAGAAGTATGCAGTTTTTCTCCATGATTATAATGAAGTGATTGTCTGGGTATTGCCGATTTTAAAAGGAAATGAAGGATAGTCATTTTAGTAGTGATATCTGTTGTTTGCAACAAGTCAAAGAAAGCTTTAAAAGCAGACAGAAAACTTCCAAAATGACCTTCTAAATGCACCAGATTGCATCTAAAATCTAATAGCTTTGGGGCCTAATGGCCCCTAGACCCCTCGGCCTGTTCATTTAGTATTTCATAAGTGACCAGGACTTTATCAGTCTTGCCCCCATTAAAAAAGCTAGCTATGCATAATAACAAACAACTGGAAGTATGCAAGGCTAAGACTAATAAAGATTAAACTATTTCACAATAAGGGCATCTAGATACTGGAAACAGCTCCTGCAAGAACTGATGGACCTCAAAACGTTCAGTTCATTTAAAAGGGTTTGGATAACTGGCTTGCAGTTAATCACATCTGGGAATAATGTCCCACTTCATAGTGGGGACAATCACGATGGGCCTTGGCCTTTTTTTTTTGTTTGTTTATTGTTAACTAGGAACATGACTGGGCACAGCCTTTTTCAGTCATGCCTAACATAAAACAAAATTACATCACATAACACAAATACATATTATTAACACAACATTTAACAAATATAAATATCATAATTGCACAAGTCCATTATTATTGCATAAACAGAAGTTCACATCACCATAGTAAGAGGCCATTAATGATTTAAAGTGTTTTGTACTGTTGGCTTTTGAGTTATGAATGAAAATTTGTTCAACAAAGTTGGACCACACCAAGAAAATGAACTCCTGGCCATTGTCAGTTTTACAGAAGGTAGATAAAATAGTAAATCTGTGCTTCTCCTTGTCAGACGGGAGCCATTATGTTTTATGAATTTATCATTAAGGCAACTAGGAAAAGTGTTATGAAAAATAGAAAATACAAATGAAATAGTATTATATTATATTCTTCACTCTGGAGACAAAATGTTCAATTTCTCATATACAGAACAGTGGTGTGTTCTAACTGAGGCTCTCAACGCAAAGCAACAGATGCTATTTAAGATTATTTGATATTCATACATAAAGGAAACCCCTGATTAAAAAATAGGGGAGCACCATAGTCCAATATCGGTAGCAAAACTTGCCTAGCTATGATTGACCTAACCTCATCGGTTAAGGCATTTATATTTCTGTACAAGAAACTCAGTTTGTGGTTTATTTTTTGCCAATTGTATCCAAATGTCTCATATAACATAATGAGGGGTCCAAATAAATGCCCAAATATTTAAAAGATTTGACTTGTGAGATCTTCACCCATTTTCTGCTTTTGATGCATCAGTCTTCCCTACCTTGGGCCAACCTCTGAGCTATCCCAAAAACATTACTTTTGTTTTGACTCATTTAGTTTTAAACTGTTCATGGATAACCAGTTCTCTAACTTTAAATATTCTTCCTGTAGGACATCTTGTATCTCACTAACAGAGGGACCAAGGTGAAGAAGACTGTGTCATCCGTATATAGCACACATTTAGATTTAAAGAACTCTTTAGGCATATCATTTACAAAGATATAAAATAATAATGGCCCTAGAACTGAGCCTTGGGGTACACTTACATTTACTTTTGTTGGCTCTGATAAAACACCCCTAGTCCTGACCCTTT
Organism: Neoceratodus forsteri; assembly: GCA_016271365.2. Classification (NCBI taxonomy): domain Eukaryota; kingdom Metazoa; phylum Chordata; order Ceratodontiformes; family Ceratodontidae; genus Neoceratodus; species Neoceratodus forsteri. The sequence continues at coordinate 1,385,677,696 of CM057459.1, forward strand.
GTATGCAGACTACCCAAGTAGCTATTAAACCTCTTTAAACCTGCCTCAGATACCCCACTTAGTTATAATCTCTGGAGCAATAATTTGTGATTCACTAGATCGAACGCCTGGTTAGGTCAACTAACACCGCCTCCGACAGCATGCCTTAATCACAGCATCGAGAATAGTGCCTGTCAACCCAACTAAAGCAGTCATTGTGCTGAAGCCCTTCTGAAACCATGTTGTTGTACTGCCAAATCACCCTTCCCTCCAAATATGAAACCAATTATCCAGATACACATCTTTCCAGAAATTTACTTAAGATTGAGATTAGTGAGATGGGCCTATAATTTGCCACATTCATTTTCTCCCTGATTTAAATAGTGGGACAATTGATTCCTTCCAAATGGAGGGAACAATCCCTGTGTCCAAAGACAGGTTAAACAAATAGGTCACTTGTTTCACTATTTCCCCGCTGATAACCGCAAAATCCTTGGGTGCAATAAATCAGGTCCCCTACCTTTATTTTCATCCAGCAATTGTAGCATATTCAAAACTTCTTCTCAGATATGGGGCCAAATTTAAACTCTCTTTTTCATCTATATTTGTCAGCTGATTCAACTTTAACCTTTCATAATATTGATATACACCAGTCCCCTCCGCATCCTTCATCACCTGACCAGCAAGATACTCATTTACATAATCAGCAATGTCCTTTTCTCCTTCTAGTGGCTTGTCTTCTTTAATTAGATAATTAATATCAATTCTTTCTTTGGGGCTACAGATATTACGAAAGGATGACCAGAATGTTTTGGATTTTTCAAATTTTTAACTGTTGGCAAAAGTATAATAATTTTGCTTGTTTAATCTCTACCTTTACTTTGTTTCATTTTTGCCTATATTTAGTCAGGTAGTTAGAGTCCCTAGTTTTAAATATTTCCACCTAGTCCTATCCCTTATTTTCATTTGATGCCACAAATCTTTATTTAGCCATGGAGAATAAATCCCTTTAACTCTCTGTTTAGTAACTGGAGTATATGTTTCATATGCCAATAAAATCTTTTACGTTAGCCATTCTGTTGCCTGATCTGGATTTTGAAATTGCTTAATTTGGCTCCAATCAGTTTTTAATAGTTCAGATTTAAATTCATGCACATCCATCCTTGCTATGCTTCGAGTCCTTTTGTCCTAGATTACCAAGTAACCAAGTATGCCCCTGCCCTAAAGCCAGCACTGATAGTATGTTTTGAAGTATAAAATCTTGTGATGACCTCTACTGGAAGTTTAAGACCACCAAACAATGCCTGGGGAGTCCCTCACCACCTATCTACACCAACTCCAGAGGTACCTACAAAAGTATATTGCAAAGGTGGAAGAGAGTCCAAGGATCTTAACAATGTGCCACTAGAACACGTGCGAAGGCTGTCTGATTTTCAGAGTTACTACTGTTAAAGTTACAGTATGCTTAAGAGAGAGACTGGCTGACCCACCCTCCCATGAGTTTTGCTGTGGGAGGTTAGGGAGGCCAAGGAATAAGATGAACAGTGAGGACCCCTACCTGCTTCCACTGCCAGTGCCCAAGTGTTGGACTGTGGGGCTCATGTGATGTCACAGCAATACAGAGACTGATTCAAGAAATGAAAAGTATGATAGTCCAGCTAGGTAAGACAGCCCCCAACCCCCAGCTGGAAGGCGGAGTCCCTAATTTCAAGTATGCCTGTTTCAAGTAGTGTAGTGTCAATTGCCTTGATCAATGGGGTGTGAACATCAAATTATATCTTACTGGAAGAAGTCCATGCTGAATTGACTGAGCTAAAGAAAATGATGGAAGAATCAATGAAACCTAAGTGCTGCAGTTGCCTAGAACCCCTGCCTGGGAAGGAGGGCATCCATGGCACTCTCACTCTTGAACCTCTCAACAGCAAGTGAATAAAGACAATATTTATTGCTACTGCTGCACCAAGGATGGACATACCAAAAGTTAGTGTCAGTCAGAAAGCAATTTTCAAAAGGTCACTGATCAGCTATACAGTGAGAATTAGCCAAGAGCCCTGTTAGGTCTCTAAACATCAGCGGACCACCCAGTAGAGGAATGCTCTGGTGGCCTGGGGACAAGTCAGTTACCAGCAGCCATTGCTAAAGCTACATGTCATTTCAAACCTAGTTTGTCAGATACCAAAGCTAAATTGTCAGGGAACTGGTATGAGATTGTGGGTCCTACTGCAGATGGATAGTGGCTCCTAAGTCACTGTTGTGTTCAAAGACTATTATGATAAGTATCTGTCTCACAAAAGTTGGAGCATTTGGGAGGCTTGGATGTTTTGGGTCCCAGTGAAGCTTCATACCCACATCTGGGCTTGATTTGTATCTGGATTTCCTTCCTGTGAACATTACCCGAACTCCTACTGCTGTGGAGATGTGTGCCTCAGTGTGCCCACAGATGAATATATATGAAAAGATTCCGATCATTGTAGGAACCAATGTGCCTGGGTCAGTTGTGCTAAGAGTTTGAAGCCTGATAAGGAAAAGCATCAGTGCCCCCATGGACTTGTCAGACAAGCTTACACTTACAAAGCCCTGTCCTACCTGAGGATGAATCTGTTTTCAGGCCTGTGTTCTTAAATAAAAGCACTGTTAATTTGTTGCATTTTACTTCTCTATGTGTGTCCAGTGTGTATTACCTGATTTAAGTGTTTTTTTAATGAAGACAGCAACTGTCTTATTGGTCCCCAGGGGTGGTCCAGTCCAGAGTAGAGAGGTGGTAGGTACTGCATCCCATGGGGTGGTACTGCACATGGATTTACTATGAAAAGACAAAATTTAAAATCCCAACACCCACCAGCCTGAGACTGGCATCCCAATGTGGCACTTACTCGACATAGTAACAGCCCGACGACTGAAAGCCCAACACTGGACTTATGCTGGTTTGGATCTGGAGGGTGCTACGCCCCTGTACCTTCTAAATTATTATAACCAACTCCAGTACTGGCAAATTACACTGTCAGGCTTTCCATCATTGGGATGTTAATATGTTGGGTAAGTGCCTTGTCGGGATGTCGGTCTCGGCTGGTGGGTGTCCGATTTTGAATTTCGGTTTTCAAAGTGATACCCTGCATACAACATCTGGCCCACTTATTTTCTCTGCATTGAGGCACAGTGCTATTTCTTATTTTTTCTGGATGAACCTCCCCCACCACCACCACCACAGGAGAAGAACAAACCCACCCCTTCAACGAGGTGGTCCATATAAAGTCACCAGGCAGTGGTGTTAACCTGACACAAGTTACCAGGGGACACTTTGGCCCATGTAAACTGCTTACCAACTGTCACAGTGGCAATCTGCTAAGTAATCAGCCTCTATTATGTATCGGTCGAACATGTTTTAAACTGCAGTTTATTTCTACTAATAACCACATTTCAAGTTAAGTTGCTCCACAACCCAATTACCCTTTGGCTAAAAGAAAAAAGGGTGGTGGTTAGTGACACTCACTCTAATGACAGGAGACTGACCAGAGGGGTGCCACAGGGCTCACAGGACTGCTCCTCTTCAACATCTTCATACGTGAAACTGCAGAAGAACTGGGTGGGAAGGTATGCCTTTTGCAGATGACACCAAAATCTGTAATAGGGTAGACACTCAGGAGGGGTAGAGAAAATGTGGTGGGATCTTGGTAAATTCAAGGAGTGGTCAAGAGCATGGCAAATGGGGCTCAATGCCAAAAGTGCAAAATCATGCACCTGGGGCATAGGAACCCAGATGCAGATGGGGGAGGTGCTGACAATCACTCAGCAGGAAAGGAACCTAAGGGTTATCATAACGGATAACCTCAAAGTGGCAGGCAGTATGCCAAAGCAGTGAGTAGGGCTGATAGGATTTTAGGGTGCATAGAGAGGGTATCTCCAGCAGGAGGACGAGATAGGTGGTTTTGTCACTGTATCTTTTGCTGGTGATACCCCACCTGGAGTACTGTGTTCAGTTTTGTGGACGCACCTCAGAATGGACATAAACAGGGTGGAGGCATGTCAGAGGAGGGCAACTACAGTGGTGGTGCACGGGTTGCATGAGAAGTCCTATGAAGAGACACTGAGGGATCTCAACATGTACACCCTGGAAGAGAGGAGAGTGAGAGATGACATGATAGATACCTTCAAGTACCTCACAGGGGTGAATAGGGTGCAGGAGGAGAGTCTCTTTCAAATGAGAAAGAGCACTAGGACCAGGAAGCATGCAATGAATCTGAGGTGGAAGGTTTAAGAGGGATGTGAGGGAAATACTATTTCATTGAAAATGGTAGATGCCTGGAACAGACTGCCAGCAGAAGTGGTAGGGATGAAAACAGTGGAGGGGTTCAAATATGCATGGTATAGACATAGGGAAATATCAGTAAATAGGTAAGGAGGGTGGAGGTCACCAGAGACCAGTTACAATCTGTGGAGACACATTAAGGCATGGAACACCTAAATAAACTGGGTGGGACAAACAGTTCTTTTCTGCCAACAAACTCTTTGTTTCTATGTTCAGTATCTCTTTGTAAGCCTTTCAGTATCCCACTGTAACTCTTTCACTTTCCTTTCATATCCCTTTTAATATCCGTATTCTCACCCTTTCAGCATCCATTTCTAACCCCTTCAATATCCCTTCTTCACTCTTTCAACATCATTCCTAACCCTTTTAGCACCTTTCTTACCCTTTCAATATCCCTTCCCAACACTTTAAATATCTGTTTCTAACTCTTCTAATATCCCTTATTAACCCTGTCAACATCCATAGATTAGCCTTTCAATATACCTACGTAAACTTTTCAACATCCATTCCTAACCATTTCAGCATCCCTACTTAGCCATTCCAACATCCATTCCTATACCATTCAACAGCTTTGCTAACCCTTTACATCCCTTCCAAACCCATTCAATACCCTTTCCAACTCTTTCAATATTGATTCGAACCCTTTCTACATCCTTTCTCAACCCTTTCACTATCCCTTAATAACCCTTCCAATACCCCTTTCTAACCATTTCAAAATCTCTTCCATCCCTTTTAACATTTCTTCAAAAACCCTTTCCACATCCATTCCTAATCCATTCTGGATCCCTTCCTAATCCTTTCAATATTCCTTTCTAACTCCATCTGTAACCCTTTCTAGCCATTTCAAAACCTTTTCATCCCTTTCAATAGCCCTTCCTATGTTAATTAGTCAGTTAGTTTGTTTATTTTTGTTTTCTGTAAGTACACTAGACAATAAAATGCCTATTTTCAGACATGACTGGGGAATACAAGAAAGGACTTACTGAATGATCAGAATAGTTATAAAGCATGCGACACAACATGCAATATAATAACATGCAGTAGGTGTGCGAATGCAGTAAAGGAATGACAGCAAGTAAGATATTAGCTGCTTGAAGTCAAACTAAAACAGTTCAAAACAGACAAAACAGAAAGCAGTGGTTACGCAGGCAAGTGGCATTTAGCTACAAAGGCAGGTAAGCAATTAGTATGGGCATGTCACAAAATAAATAGTATATGCGATCTAGTATAGGCATAGGAGTGAGGGCATCAAGTGCATTTGTAGCGAGGAACTTAGATATACCTCCTTTTCAAGTGGATTTTGAGTTTGGGAGGTCGGAGGGATACTGAAAGAGAATTTGAAAATTTGGAGGCAAAGTAGAAGGCTACTGTCCCCATATTACTTGTTCATTTTGGAACTGCAAGGGTAGACTTGATCAGGTGCAGCAGAAAGGCAGCAAGGGAAGAGGGTACTGCAGTTCCAAAACTTTGTCTGTGAGAGAGCCAAGAGCAAGAGAGCCAAGAGTGGGTGAGAACACTGTACTTATAGGCAAGGCCTATTTAGGCACTGATTGTTTGCAGGTGTTAGAGATATGCTGTGTAAAATCTAGCAAAGGGTCAAGAGTAAGACAAATGTACTTAACAGAGTCAACAGACACAAGACGAGTACCATTAGAACAGGAAACAACCAGGCTGTCATTAAACTTCCTCAGCTTAGAGCAGATCCAAAGAGCCTAGAATTAGAGTTACTGGTGTTAAGAAATAAATTTCTTGTGAGAGCCAGGACTGCATTAACTGAAAGTCAGAGTATCACATCCATTCCTAACCCTTTCAGTATACATAGATTACATAGATGTATACAAAGCTCTATGAAGACTGATAGGTCCATTATAGCTTGCAAATAGAACTAGTTATACTCTGTTATATTATTTGAAATCAAGTGGTTATCCAATTTGGTCTTAAATTCAGCCATAGTTTTGCTTACCACTACTTCAACCAGTAGCTTATTCCAAACTTTAACCACCCTGACACTAAACCAATGTTTTCTTCTATTGGTTTTAACATTTTCTCCATACAGTTGCAAAGGGTGAGCCCTTGTACAGTAAACCATGTCCCTAAGAATAAGACCTAACTGCTCCATAACACAGCATCTGCAAGTGCTTTGAAAATGAGGCACATAACTCACCTAAGTGTTCGATATTCCATGGAATATAACCCCAATGTCTGTAACCTTTCCTGATACTTCAGTGATAGAGCGTCATGCCTTTCTTTGGACTCTCTCAAGTGCATTTATGTCCCCTTTCTGCCTGGAGCCCAAAACTGTGAACAGTATTCAACATGGGGCCTTACTAGTGAGGTATAAAGTGGGAGCTGTACCTCTTGGCCCTACTTATGATATGCCTGTTAATGCAGTGCAAGATGCCACTAGCTTTTTAATCACCTGGTTATAATGCAGTTTAAAGTTAAGGTCATTACTGACTTGATACCCAAATCCCTCTCATTCAATGCTGGTTTAAGATTCCCCCCACCCAGTACGTAATTAAACAAATGGTTACTTTTACCCAGGTGCATCACTGTGCACTTATCAGTACTGAAGTACAGTCTATTACTTATGGCCCACTGTTCTAGGTCCCTAAGGGCAGTCTGTAAGATTACAGCATCCTCTTTTGTATTGACCACCAGCCCTAATCTAGTATCCGCAATTTGGAGTGCCATGCCCACGATGTAGTGCTCATGGATGAAATGTATATATTAAACAAACATGGACTCAACGCAGAACCGTGAGAAACCCCTCCGCCCATTCAGAATAGTCCCTTTGATTCATACTCTCCCTTGATACATATCCTTCCAAGATCCTTTCCTAACCCTTTCAATACATTTTCCAAACTCTATTAGTACCTTTTCTATTTCAACAGCCTTCCTAACGCTTTTACTATCCCTTCCTAGCCATTTTAACATCCATTCTTAACACTTTCAAGATCTCTTCCTAATGTTATTAAATCCTTCCAAACCATTTCAAAATCCAAAAATCTAGTCTTTTCAGTTTATCCCTTCCTAACCCTTTCAACATTCCTTCCTAGTTGTTTATTTGTGTTAGTAACTCTACTCATCAAGGAAGATGATGTGAACCTTGAGGATGTTCAAATAGAAACTGCGAGTTAGAAGAGGAACTCAGGAAATACAACACTAACTCTGAATTTCCTGAATTGGAACAAGGTTGCATACCAGGACAGACAAGTTTGAAAATGATATTGAAAAGAAAAAGAAACAAAATCCTATGGGATCTCACTGATTATGTGACTAATCATGTTTACAATTGGGAACAGACATGGAGTTTAAGTAGAGGCTGACCTCGAAATAGGAGCAAATGAAAGAAAAATGGACTAGAAATAACAGCAAGCAAAATAATAACTCAGACCTGACACTACATCATCTCCTATTGCCAGCCCCCGCACCAGGTCCCTTTGTTTCAGAGTTGGAGGGAGGGAGGGAGAGAGTAGCAGAAAACCTGAAGGCCCTCCCCCACAAATCAGGTCAAGGTCTAGGCAAAGAAACAATAAAACCAGGAGGGGAAAAAAAAAACAAGAGCCTCAACAAGCAGTGCAGAAATCTCAATGAGGAACTGAACCAAGAGAAATAATTAATATATCCAATACAGAGTTAACAGAAATGCAAATGAAGGTATTATACAAAGGACTTAGTTTTATTCCCACAACAAAACCAGATCATTTCCAATGTACAGTGGAACTCTTCAAATTATACAGAAAAATTGATCTTCATATCCATTTTGATGATAAGAATAGTGACATTTCAAGTTCTGAAGAGAGAGAGAGAGAGAGAGTGGATTTGAACTTTGGGCCCATTCAAGTATATCTTCTATTGATGAAATACAGCAGAACTTTTGCAGACAGTAACCAGTGGATAGGATAGAAATGATGTTGAATCAGATATTGATTTTGCTTTAACAATTTTTGAACATGAAAACTTGCATGAAAATGTGATCCTTAGGCAGATGAGGAGGAGAGCTCTCATGTGGAACATCCAGGGCATGTGTTATTTCAACATACTAATTTCAAGCCAAAGTCAGTCTATACTCCTATTGTATCTCATGTTCTGGCAGTAGAGGTCTTTCAAACAGTGACTGACACTGAAGTGAATGGTCTTTTAATACTGTGACTATTACCACAATCGCTCCACCCTTGAATGCTAGCCATTAGAGGAATTAAAATCTATAAAGGATATAGTTATCAAGCTGGTGGACAAGGGTGGAACATTGTGGTGATGTCACATGAGGAATACAAAATGGAGGTCTTAAAGGGGACAGGACATTTGTGCTAATTGGTGGCAGTTAGTTATGTTCCTGTTTACAGAAATGAAATTCATACCTCCAAATGAACCATATTTACTTTACCTAAATAAACACTGACATGAAAACTGTGTTTTGAATTGATCTCTTTGTGGACAAACATTCTGCACAGTTCTTTCATGGAGCCAGTAATTTGGAGCTTTTATTATGTCACGGTTTGTGTATAGAATGCCAAACATGAGCTGTTAACTTATTATAACCATGACTTATGTTCTGTACGCAAACAGTGACTAAACCGAACTCCAAATTACTGGTTCCATTAAGAGAACTGTAAACAGAATGATGCCCATAAAACAAAGCAATGCTAAATACAGTTTTTCACATAATTTCTTTACAGGTACAGTTAAATACGGATCACTTGGGGTACAAATGTAATTTCAGGAAATAGGAACATTACAAACAGCTACCAAAGAGATGGAATTTCCTCGCTTAAGACAACTTGTTAATCGAGTTTGTTATGAATCTTTGAGAAGTAAATTCCCACAACAATGTACAAAGAAGTACTGGATAACATGATCAAGGAGGCATTGTGGAAGGCCAGCTGGGTTTTGATGAGGCAAACTTTATCAGAATGAAATAACCATACTTCGGTTCCGTGGTAATGGGCAGGTAGCGGCAACTGACAGAGCAGAGCCCAAACCCTGCAAAAGCTCCTAAACCTTATCAAATTGAAACACATCAGAACCAAACAACTTAAAAGGAGCATCAGAAACCGGATGGGTCAGAGGAAGTGAGCAACACTAGTAGCAGAGACCCATGAAAGAGAAAAGAGAGTTTGCCAGAGCAGCCGCCTCACAGACACCAATCAACATGCTAATCGACCACGGCTGCCCAACAACCAACAAACGTGGCCATCCTCATGGAATTAAAAGAATTCAATAGCAACACTTCAAAAAGACCTTCAAGCTGAACTAGCAAAATTGATGAGAAGGTCCAAGAGCTGGAAATGCAAGTCGGTTAGCGAATCTCATTTGACAAACTGGAGCAGACTGTGGCCCGCCCATTCAGGAATGCTAGACATTATGGCAAATGCAAGGACCTAGAAAACAAGTCCTGCAGAAATAATTTAAGGATATACAGCCTGCCTGAAGGATCGGAAACAAAGGAAATGGAACCTAAATGAAAGGTCTGTTGACAGAGTTACTACAGCTGGACCAAACATACCCAATAGACATCAAAAGAAAACATTGGGCACTATAACCAAAACCTAAAGCCATAACCGACAGACCAAGATCAATAGTAATAAAGTTTTGAGCTGTAACACCAAACAGGACTTACTTATCCGAGCCTGGAAAATGGGGTTGGTCATGTTTAACAAGGTACGGCTATACTTTGATAATGACTACCGCCTAACATTGCCAATAAAAGGAGAGATATTCACCTGTCCTCAAAGCTCTCTGAACACAGAAACTGAAATTCCAGACCCCTTACCCGGCAAGGATGATCATCTTCTACCGGATGGCCCCAAGAGTTTTGGCTCTCCAGATGAAGCAGTGAGAGACATGGCTGACAGAGGCATGGATGTCCTCTTCACGTTGACAGCACGACCTTCCAAAATGGCTCCAGCAAACAGGAAATTCTGTGGTCTGTAGCAACAACAAACTCAGACTGACACAAACACGGCCTCAGCACGCTGGCAGAAACCAGGCAACTGTCAGAGTCATTCTGCAGACAACCGCAGACCTGAGCAAGTATTATGGTGATGCTGGGCTTAATAATTGTATAATGTAAATACTGTAGGTGTTAATACCTTCCCTGATCTTGCAATGGATGTGAAGGAACAAGAGAGTGGGAAATGAGATCACCCATAGTTCCTTGTCCATAGCCCCTTCCTTCTTTCTCTTCCTCCGTATGAGTAGGAGAACTCACACTTCTAGACCCCTCCCCAATCAGGAAGAGGAACATGACTCTTCAGCTGTCTGGGCTTTCATTGTTCAGTTCCATGTCAAATGAGCGACAGAATTACAGCAACAGAAAATTGAGTGACGGCATTTCAGCAAATGTTAAAACCACGACGGTGGATTTGGGCACCTTCAGTAAGGGTAACAATTGCATTACTGCATTTCTGCACATTGCAGGGGTTTTTCCTCCTGCACCCCTTTATAACTAACTCAGAGGTCATAGCACCTCGGGAAGCAATTGTTGCCCTTACTATAGGGTGCCCAAATTCACCATCACTATTTTAACATTCACTGAAATGCTGTCTCTCAAATTTCTGTTGCTGAAATTCTCTCTGCTCAATTGATTTGCTACCCATTGTTGATTTAAATATCACAACATACGACTCCTGGGCTCACAGAACAAGAAAGTGGGCTAGTGCAGCTGAAGTAAATGCGGCAACGGAAGAGAAATGTGCTGGAAAGCTCTGGGCTGTGAGAAATGAAGGGAAGGTCCAACGGCTGATAGCCAATCAAAGTTTACCAATAAATGTTTAACTACTTGTTGGGGAGGAAAAAACAAAAACAGTGGAGTGCCCTGGGCCCAAGAGGGCAAAATGATAGATTGTACCTGGGCACTTCGATAACATTGGTTGAATGGGATAGGATTGTAAGCCTGACACTAAATTGATATAGACCTGTCAGGTTTCCTGAGTAGTCCCCTGTCCACCAAAAGAAGAGGGACCCACATCTTAATAGCCACCAAAGGAATTGAGCAAACAACCTGGCTCTGACAGCCCAGATGTTTACATGCAAAAGGGGATGAGACTAATTTTTATTTATTTAGCTTTTGTTGACCGGGTAAGTGCACTAGACAAATCCTGCCTATTTTCAGGCACCGACCCAGGGGAGGGGATACAGGTGAATGCCAACTGACCTTGAACCAGATTAAGCTGTTGGTGGTATTTTTAGTGAATGAGGAAATTTGGCCAGGACACAGGAGATTTCCCCATCTCTTTTCGATAAGTGCCATGGGATCTTTTAACATCCACCTGGACTACCACCAATCCAGGCAGATGGGACCTCGGTTTAACGTCTCATCGAAGACGGCACCTCAGAAGTGCAGCACCTCTCTCATGCTGCACTACAGTGTCAGTACTGGGATATTAACCTAAGTGCCAGATGTGGGAACTGAACCCACAGCCCTCTGATCTCCTGGCCTCAGAGGTGAGTGTGCTACCTACTGAGCCACTGACACTGACAAATTAAAGGCAGGGTGATCCCTTGATGGTGATTACTGGGATGCTCCATGGCGCTTGCGCGGATTGCTAAATACCCAGGCCCAGCTTGAGGGATGACAATAAAGATTTCTGCATCTAAGGCCGGGCTGAATGGCACAGGCACCCCTAGCACTAAGCAGAGCATTTTATATGATAATGGATGGGAGCTTTCTACACAGGGCACCATCAAGGGGAACTCACACAGCGGGGACCCAGAGCATGGGGCAGCAATAAAACAGAAGGGTAGGAGTGGTTAAGCTCTAGTCCACTCTGCACAAAATGTCCCCTGATGCATAATACAATAGGAGAGGTGAGAAAGTAACACTTGGCTGCTCCTAAACCATGGTATGAGAGCTATCAACACTGAGATGCCCCCCCACACACTCCAGACTGCAACTTTCATTCCTGGGGGGACACCCACCCTCTAACAGAACACTAGGGGTCAAGAATAATGTTTAAAAGAGAAGTCTGAAAAGACAGGGCACCCCAGTAACTGGACTACATCAGAGCAGAACTGGTGTAAAGGAACTCAGTGAAGACTTGCTGAGGGGGACACTTGATGGATACAATGCCCCTAAAATAAAATAAAAGAATGAAATATCCAGTTCACCCCACCTTCTGTTGTTTAACTAAAGTTCATAAGTCTCTCGCCAGTCCACCAGGTAGACCTGTTGTCTCGGGATAGTTTTGATGTCTGAGAATTTGTTGAGATATGTTGATTTTCTTAAAAGAGATTGTTTCTCAGGTGTTGACCTATCTCCGAGACTGTATGGATATTCTTAATAAAATACAGGATACAGACTGGCGAGAAACTCAGGTATATGTGACAATTGATGTGGTATCACTCTATATGCGTATACCACATCATCTTGGCCTGGATGCTGTGAGCCATTTTTACATAGACAGCAGGGGAGATGCTGGTGGTACCAGATGACTTTCTCTTCCAGGCTATGGATTGCCTTCTTTCACCACAGCTACTTTTCCTTTGATGGTCAGTTCTGCCACTAGGTCCAGGGACGTGCGATGGGGACCACAGTGGCCCCTCATATGCAAATTTGTACCTGATCTAGCGAGAAGAATAAGTGGTTTCCAATATGGAATGTAATCCACACCTGGAGGGATTGTCAGATGGCACCGCTTATTGATAACATTCTCCTTATTTGGTCAGGCTCATTGGAAAGTGTTGCAAATGCTAAGACATTGTTAAATGTGAACAGGTTTAACATACATTATACAATGGGGTATGAAAATCCTGTAACCTCATTGGTCAAACCACATCACATGACCATGATATATCCTGTAATAACCCACGGCTGAGAAATGGCATTTATAAAAACATACTTAAACACATTTAACATTTATTTTACACATGGGTCCATTGTATAATCACAATAAGGCACTCAGGGTGTGAGTTATTGGAGTATTTACCCACTTCTTGTGTGGTTATGTCACTCGACTGCGCTCATGACACACCACACAAGTAGCGTAACTCCCCATTAACCCACACCCTGTCGTGGCCTTATTGCTTAATTTTACATGTAACCCTAGATGGCGCTATCCCAGGGGCTACTACCCTGTCTGATTTGCCACTAACAGGTTGAGGGGCCTGGATCCAATGGCAGGTGCCTCCACCCAGAGGTCAGGGTTTACAATAGTTAAACTAACTTGGTCACAGCCCTCTGGGACACTGCAACCCCCCTTCTTCCCACTAGTGGCCCACACAATACATCAGAATTACCTTTACAGTATACACTTACCCCAGGACTGGTTCCGCACTGGGACCTCCTGTGAAATAAGATACAGTGCAACAATCACAGTACAGTACTTTAACATAGACAAATACCTCAGGCAGTATAATTTTGCTGAAACAAGCAGCTCTGATTTATTTAGGGGATATAACAAGGACAGGGGAAATCAGGTTAATTAGCTTATCACTCTACTCATCTACCTATGGCTCTGTGCACAGGCCTATCCCTATCAGTTACTGTCCCTGGGTACCCAAGCCCTAGTGGCTAGTCCAAACTGTGGCAGCTGGTAGGGGCCCTTTCACACAGAGAAAAGGAGAATTAAACAGTCAGCAGTACAATAATTCCATTTGGATTTAATGTGGCAATCAACAGGAGCGACTCTGAATTAGTACTCACGACCTCCAAATAAGATAGGGTCCTTCAATGTCAGCAGGGCTACTCTTGAGCTCCAAGAGACTCCTCACACATTTATATGGTAAACAGTCACAGGCAAAAGTCACTTAATGGCAGCAGGATTCACTTGAGGTACACAAACCTCTTCACACATTTATATGGTAAAAAGAAAACACTATACCAGGCAGGCTGCATCTGTATCCCGATCGCAATTACTGCACAATACCGGGAGAACACACAGCAGATTCAGTTCCTGACAGACCGAGTGCAATTTTCAGCAATTCCTCCAGTCTTCTACAGGTGAGCCTGGTTTCTACTCTTCAGATATCCTTTGATTCTCTTCACAGGACGGATTCAGTCCTAACAAGCTGCAGACCGGAACTCTGGACCTTACACATGTTTTTGACTAAAACTGTGCACTGAAGGAGCACAGGGTTCCTTTCCCTTCACTGCCAAAGCTCAACTGAAAACTCCAAACAGACAAAACCGGCACTTCCTTTGAGTTCCTCCCAGTTCTTGACTGGATTGGCTGTCACTCACAATAGACTGCTGCTGTTGGTCCAAAAGGGCTGAAGTCTAAACTACATCTCCCAGAGTCACTGCCCATGCAATCCTCTTGTGGCTGGCTCAGATTATGAGTCCAAGTTCTGATTCATCCAAGGCACCATTTTAGAGCTAGCTTACCCCACACTGATTGGTCCAGTTCAGCAGTTCAAAACCAGAATGGGAACTAGTCAGACACAGTTCTGACTGCAAAGAAAGCAGGTTAGACAAACTGTAATTTCATTATTACTGTAAATGATTTCTGGCAGTTACATCTTTCAGATAGGTTCCCTTTGCACTCCTAGTGACTGCAAAATGGAGTGAATTGGCAGCAGCTCGAGTGGTACTCAAACAGAGAAGCACACAGTCCCCATACAAACTAATTATGTCTGCAAGCAGACAGCTCTTAAAGAGACAGTACCAGAGGTTCTAAAACACTCACTGACAAATGGCTTAAACGCCAAACACCATTCAGGCTTGGAGCATTCAAGCAAGCTCCTGGAAGTCTTTTGGGAACCCCCATTTGCAGGGGGTTACATACACATAACGTGAGTCACACCAACATAGAATTCTTAGACATTCTATTTCATGTTGACAAATTTGGTGTCATTCAAAGTGACCCTTTTGTAAAGCAACTGCAGGGAATGCTCTTTTCGGGCAGAGAGTGGCTATTCCTTTAACATCATTAACAGTATCCTGTGTGGCAGTTCCTGAGAATAAGAGCCATAGTTGGGAATTTTAAGGCACAATCCATGGAGTTGAAGAAATGTTTTAAGGACAGGGATACTCTATGAAGGTGACAAATCAGGCCTGTCAAGGGGCAAAGAGTGCATCCAGGAATCTGTCCCAGTTCCCAGAATAAATCAGAGATCAGAGAGAGCAACCACTGGCATTTGTCACACGGTATAATGACTTTGTAAAATAGGTCAGAGATGTTTTGAAAATTGGCCTATCTTGCTAATGGAGTCTGAATTGGCGAGGGCTGGGGCAAAAGCCTAGGGTAACATTCTCCAGAGTGCCTAAACTAGGGATATTTTGACAAAGACCCACAATACAGAGCCTAAAATGGAGAGATGGTTTCAAATAAACCCTCAGGTTTCTTTCCTTGCAAGAAATGCATGGCTTGCAAGTATGCTGTGCAAGGCAAGGGGTCTCTACTGGAAACCATGACCGTCCAGTGGCAGTTTTATTTATTTAATTTATTTCATTTAAAGTTTGGTAACTGGGAGAAGCACATTGAGCTGTGGCTTATTTCCAGGTGTGACCCAGGGAGGGGGATAAAAGGAGGCAAAAGTGCAAATACAGTGGAAACCCAAGGTGCAATACAGTAGTGCAGTATATAAGTGCATGGAAATCAGTACAGTTACAAGTAGCCATAGGCATGTAGTGTCAGATACATAAATTGTACATAATAGATGAAGATTGGTAAGAGCGGTATCCAAATGCATGGATATGGCTGGTTGCAATACCACTGGCAGGATTCACAAAGCTTTCTGAAGGTGCTACACCTTCCTAAGTCCCCAAAACTTCTGTAGCTATGGAAAAAGGAAAATTGCTCTGAGTGCTATTCACAAAACCTCCGTAGCTGCGGAAAAAATACATGAAGGACTATGGAAAAAAGTGCAGCTGTGGAAGTTCCTGAGGAAAAAAGTAATTGATAAGTATGGCACAGCCCTCAAAGGCTATTCTCAGCCATTTTTCCCACGAGTTGCAGAAATACACACATTGAATGAGATGTAACACTCCTCAGCAAACTGCTGTAGTGTCCAAACAATTGAAATACATTTAAAGTGGAGGTCAGGCACAGGTAATAGCATCCCAGTGGGTATATCAGTGGCTGACGTTACAGCAACATGAGCACACGCTGCATTGAATGACAACAAACAACAACCACCAGACCCCCAGTGCAGCCCATGAAGGAGTCCCACAGGCAGAAGAACCTGAACAGCCTGCAGTGAGTGTTACTCCTGCAGGCAACAGGAACACTCCAGGAGGGATGACCAGCAGTGACAGTCAGCCACTGTGGTGCCATGGTATTGCTGGTACCTGTGTGCTGCAGTGGTCCCAGTTGAGGGACTGGTTGCTGGTCTCTCTGTAGGTGCTTTCAGCTTCATGCTATGGCAGAAATGTTAAAGTCTGCTGCTCCAGCTAATTAGGTTCACTGTTGCTGTGCCTCCTAGCCATTTCCACAGCTGCGGATCTGCAGTTGCGGATTTTCAGCATTTGCTCAATTTCTGCAGCTGCTGAATTTCCGCAACTCTGAGGATTTTTAGAATTCCCGCTTTCCAAGTTTTCTTTCAGAATATCGGCAACTGCGATTCTGCAGTGCTGCAGGCTTTTTCCCACAGCTGCTGGATTTTGGCCTTCTTTGTGAATCCTGCCCTAGAACCCTGGTTGGGCGGGCATGGTAGCTAACAGCAGGGGAGACACAAGTGTAAGTGAGTGGCAGGCAGGCCTGGGATATGCCTAGGTGTAAACTTGGCCCCGCTTGAGGGGTAAGAATAACTTAGAGTGATGGGCAATGTTAGAAATGGTGGGCTTAAGCAGAAGGATTAGTCTGGTGGAAGGCATGAGCAAGGCTGAGAAGGGAGTGGTAGAGGGTATGTTTGAAGAGACTTAATGTTGGTGACATAAAGAGCAGAGCGGGCAGGGTGTTCCCACATGGGGAAGTGGAAGAAAGCGCGGCCTTGCAGAGTTGGAGTGAAAATGGGGAAGGGCAAAGGGCAGGGATCACAAGAACGGAGACTATAGGAGGTGTAGATGGGGGATAGGAGGAGGCGAGGTGGGGGAGTGAGACGAATCAGTACTTGACAGAGATAATGGAGGTATGGTGGTCACGGCAGGAGGTAAGGGAGGGAGAGATAGGGATGAGAAGAGGGTGCAATGCTGGGTCCTGGGGAGGGGGCATGTCAGTTGTTTCACTAATTTGTATTCGCTGCCTGGTGTTCCTGCAATAAAATTTATGTTGAAAGGACCACCAGGCAGCTTAAAATTATAAGTTGGAACACACTGGGGACATCAGAAATGAATCAGAAAAGAGTGCCCTGGGGCACATTACAAATGTGAATATGCAGGTAACCCTTCCTGTCCAAACTTTTGGCCCTGAAATAGGTTTCCAAATTCATTCAAGGAGATGACAGACTCAAGAATGTTTTTAAGCGTGAATTATGGATGAGCGAGTAGGGTCTGAGGTGGCACATTGGGACAGAAAATTAGGACACACTAGATGGACAGGAGGTCTTATTAGTGGTTTCAGAATGCCTAAAATTTATTACGCATAGTATTTTGCGTGAAGCCAAATTTCACTTACTACTCTTGAAGCAAGCGAATAGCTACGCATCTTGAAGTAACGCAAAGTTCCCATTGTTCTCTATGGACTTCGTGTTACTTTGTCTTGTTTTTGTGCTCTTTAAAGTGAATTTTGCAGTGAATCATGGGATGTAAGGTCACATGGGGTCTATATTGTCTTGCACAGCCTCAGTTCAACGTAGTCTGTGTAGTGGAAAGCTAATTTGCTCTCAGAGCTCTGAGATTCAAACCCTCTAAAAACCTTTAAAATGCCTTTTAGCCACAGACTTTTATGACAAAGTTAGTAGATCGATTATAGTAAACCCTGATGTGGTTATATCATCGTGCATTTATTGATGTTTTGTGAATATTGAATGTTAATGTAGTTGACTCAGTCTCTGTACTAAGAGACACTGCAGAAGTGTGCTTGGAAGAGGGGCTGATCTGTGGTGTAGAAGGGAGAGTAGTGAGAAAGGCATTTTTCCAACGTTGTTGGCTTTTGTTTTATTTTTGTGTTCAGGTAGACACAGTACAACTTCACTAAATTGTTTATAAATATTTTCTGTTTGCTAGGCAGTTTTTCAGTCTTTTTACAGGATTGTCTGTGTTGTACTGTACTGAACAGCTAAAGTTTCTGTGCCTGACCTTTAATCTGTATGTGTGCTGTCAATTGGTATGCATTTCACTGTGGCACTGCAATAGCAGTACCTGACTTTCTAAGCCTGTCTGCAATTTATTTCCCGCTTCTGTAGCTAAGTACTGCGTCCCCCCAATCAAAACAAGGTATTGTGTTTTTGGACAGTCGGCTTTTGAAGATTGGTTAAGGATTCAAGGACAGGTATTGTGTTGTGCCTGTGTGTCTGCATTTAACGTTTTGCTTCCCAGCCACCCAAATGTGCGAAATATCAAGTTGTAACTTGTCTGTGTCATCTGAAAAAAATGCCCACAAAGAGATGGTCGGCAAAGCAATTTATAGCTGTGGTGCTGCTGCCAAGAAGACTATTAGCAGTGGAAGTTGTTGTGAAGATGAGTCAGGTTCATCAGGGGATACCAATGGTAGCAGTGTTAAGAGTGGTCATGACCATGGTAGTACACAGCAGAAGAAAGGTCGTACTTGGTGCAAGTAAAGGGATTTGTCCGACTATGTTTTCACAGCAAAATCAGTTGCTTCAGTGCTGCTTGGAGATGGTGTTGTCCCTGCTGTTAGTAAAGTTAGTGAGGGCATGGTCGATAACAACATGAGCATTGCTACAAGTTCAACCCTGTTAAACTTATTATGTGGAAAACATGTTGTTGAATCCGCAGACTTGAGTGCAGTTGATGACTCACAGTCTCATGTTTCCACTGATGCTGAGCATAGGCCATCCAAACATTGATGAAAAAAGTGTGGCTGATAATAATGAGGCTGCTGTTGAACTTGGAATATCTCCACAGGAGGATAGGCTCCAAAGTGAATTAGTGGATGATGATGATGATGCTAGTGACCTCATTTGGGAACTGGAAAAAGAAAGTGAAGGTGGCTGTTTGTAAACAGTCTGTTAGTCAATCGACCCCTCCTCAAAGTTCTGTTGTAGCTGTGTCTGTTGTTGATGACCCTGAATTAATAGTCATAGACTGTGATGTTCAGTCAAAGTCCAATTGTGCACAACAGCAGAAATCATATTTTACACCCCATTTCATCATCACCAAAGTGCAGTTACACATGCAGCAGCAGCACCAGCAGTGACATATGAAGAGCAGGGAATCCAAATCCCTAGTTTGGGATTATTTTGTACAAGGCGGCAACAAGAAACAGTGACAATCTGCCAGCTTTGCCTAGTGCATGTGAGCGTGGTAAAAGGGTAGCCATTTGGGCACTGGAGGTCAGCATACTCATCTGAAGAGTAGGCACAAGGCACTGTGGATGTGGCACCAGAGGGAGCTAATGCGTGAGTTGGCCATTCACCCTCAGCCACCTTAGTGAGCATGGTATCACCTTCCATCAGTGTAATTAGCAATGTCGGTAAAAGTGGTGAAATAACACTAGAGGATTACTACAGGCATGAGGAGGAGAATGATTTGGAATGTTCAAGCAGTGGTCAGAGAGCATGGCGGTCCATGTAGTAATTCTACTACATCAACCCCTGTGCTTAAAACAAGGAAAATAACCACATGTATTGGCTTGTCACCTGTGCACGCACCATCACACATCAAGGTACCCCATCCATGTCAATTGGGAAGAAGAGCCATTTAGCATGCCATGTTTAAAGCAATGAACAATGCAGCCCACATTGCACATTGTCTTTTTACAGCGCAACACTAAATACCCACCCAATCATGCAGATGCATGTGAACCCAATGCTCATGGTAGTGGAAATGCTGGCAATCAATTGTCATTTTCCTTTTGTGGAGAATGCGGGTTTGGTGCTTTTGTGGTATATGTGATGTCCTAAATGGAAGGTCCTGTCCCGACATACTTTTCTACTCTTGCTGTCCCTGAGTTATATCAGACGGTGACAGAGTCTGTAAGACATGCCCTTCAACATTCCGCATCACCTTACATTCACTTAAGCATGGATATGTGGACAAGTGGCAAAGCAGTGGGTAGTTCTATCTGTGTATTACTGCACATTGGGCACAGCTACCTGGTGTTGTCTGTGATGGTGGGATGGGAAAGCAGTGTAATAAGTCAGACTGTGGTGGTGGTAGCAACCTTCATGGCATTAGACAGCATGCCACGCTTGAATGCATAATGTAGCAGGGTCGCAAACAGGCGAACACATGCTAGACTTGCTACTGACAGAAATTCATGAGTGGCTGCACCTCTGTCCCTAAAAGCTGGCTTCATAGCTAGTGATAATGGATCAAACATTGTGAAATGTATCAGAAATGGTGGCTTTGTGCGGTTCCCTGTATGGCCCACTGTTTAAATCTGGTGGTACAGGATTTTCTGCAGTAGCCTGAAATAAAGCAAATGATGACGGTTACACGCTGCATCTGTGCCCACTTTCCACTTTGAACACTGACCTCCTGCCTATATAACTGCCTCCCTGAATCATGTGACCTGCAAACCTGCAGAGACAGTCAGGCATGTGATCAGTTGCCTGTTTTTAATGACTTCACCTTATCAAACTGTAACTCAGAAGTGAACTCGGTGGACAAGCAGTAAAGGCAAAGTAAAGGTGAATTTCAAGTTTTTGGACAATTCTCATAGTGCTGCACAAATTAAGTGGACCACTTCAGGCTCACTTCACCTGCAATGAAACTTCACTGCATCTCTAGTCCTTATCTGACGACAACTTCAGTGTTTCTATGGATTTTCCAGTTTAACAGCTGGGCTCTGTTTGGATTAAATGAAATATTAAACTTAAAATCATTTTTGTGACCTAACGATTTCTTTCCATTTTTCAATCTTATATGGAGATTCAGCCTAGACCTTGCCCCAGTTGTTCCCCTCCTTCCAGCCTATGGGCTTTGATGAGAAGCATTTCCATTTGTGATATTAAGACAATATACTCTCCTGCTTTGCACTCTTCAGAAGTTTTCTTTGGTACCTCTTTAAATTGTTTAATATTTATGCTTATAGTATAATTTATGATGTGGTGTGAGTTTAATATTGTTCATTTATATATTTATTAATATGTCAGCTGCAATCTCCTTTTGCTGCTTAGGCTAGGATAATTTCCTAAACTTTAGTTAAATAGTTTCTACTTTATATTTGATCACAGATGTATTGTAAATCCATTAGTCAAGTATTCTTCTAACTTTGATCAGTTATCACTGCTGTTGTACTTGTTTTATTTTTATATCACTATTGGTGGAATATTTTGCTCAAGTATATAAAGTAGTCCTCATCATGGGTTTTAACATTAAGAATGCATCCGTGCTGCCTTATATTAGGTAAAGAGTTAATATTGCATCTTTGAACCCTGAATTAATGAATATGTATTTTATGCAGATGACTGTGCTGCTAATTGGCTGGGACTTCAGTGGGGCTCCAGCCCCTGAGGAAGGAGCAGACGGTATCAGATCACTTCTGAAGGAAAGAACTGTTGAATACCTCGAGGCCAGTGGGGCACAGGACCCAAGGCAGCATGGATTCACAGCAGGAAGGTCATGTCAGACAAATCGAATCAATTTCTTTGACTGGGTGACCAGAGTAGTAGACCAGGGAGGGGCTGTGGACATGGCCTACATAGACCTTAGCAAGGCATTTGACACAATCCCAAACAAAGATTAATAGACACATTTGCCAGTCTGGGAGTGGATCGTAGGGTGGTAGCCTGGGTAAAACATTGGCTGGACAACAGGACACAGAGGGTAATAGTAAATGGAGTCCACTCTGAAGAAAGGGGGTTACTAGTGGGTAACGAGGGTTCAGTAGTGGGTCCGGTCCTTTTAATGTCTTTATAAGTGACATTGCAGAGGGACTGGAAGGAAAAGTATGCCTCTTTGCAGATGACACAAAGATCTGCAACAGGGTTGATACACAAGGGGGTGGAAAGGATGAGAAGGAATTTGGCAATGTTGGAGGAATGGTCAGAAGTATGGCACTTAGATTCAATGCAAAGCAGTGCAAAGTAATGCACCTGGGAAACAAAACCCAGGGAAGAGTACACAATGGGGGAGGTAGTAAAAACAACAAAATGGAAAGGGACTTGGGGTTAGTCATATCAGATGCTCTAAAGGTTAGCAAGCAATGTGAGAAGGCAGTAGGGATGGCTGGGAGGATACTGGGATTCACAGGAGAGGCATCACCAGTAGAAAATAGGAAGTTGTTATCCCTCTGTACAGACAGTTGGTGAGACCCCATCTGGAGTACTGCGTGCAGTTCTGGAGCCTTCTCCACAAGGACATAGACAGGATGGAAGCAGTCCAGAGGAGGTAACTAAATGGTGCAGGGTCTGCACCAGAAGCCATACTGAAGAGCGACTAAAGGAGCTTAATATGTATACCCTTGAGGAAAGGAGGAAGAGGGAGACGGATAGAAACTTTTGGGTACCCCAAGGGAATCGACGAGTCAAGAGGTAGCATCTTTCAGAAAAAGAGATGTGCAAGAACAAGGGACACAATTTGACGATAGAGGGGTACGGCTCAGGGCAATGTGGAGGAAGTATTTTTCACAGAGAGGGTGGTGGATGCATGGAGCGGTCTTCCCTAGGAGGTTGTGGGGTCAAAACTGTGGAGGAATTCAAGAATGCATGGGACAGACACAAGTCAATTCTTGTGGGGTTAGGAAGAAATAGGCTGTTGGTTAACTAGGATCTGCAGCTTATCCAATAGGTAGGAAATGGGCAGACTAGGTGGACCAAGCGTTCCTTCTTTGCCATCAAAGTCTATGTTTCTGTGTTTCACTCATCCCTGTCTGTCACACAGAGTGGCTGAGGATACAGTCCAGGTTGGCTGCCACACAACATGGCAAGGGATACACTCAATCCCAGCTAGCACACGGCATAGCATGAGTATACTCGATTTCAGATGGCACGTAACATGGCAGGATACTCTGACCCCTGTCTGTCACACAGAGTGGCTGAGATACCCTCCACATTGGCTGGCACGCAGACGGCAAGGGATACACGCGCACCCTAGCTAGATCACAGTATGGTAGGGAATATACTTGACCTTGGCCAGTCCATAATGACAGGGATACACATGACCCTGGCTGCCACACAGAGAAGGTGGATACACTGAACCCAGGCAGTCACACAGAGTAACTGGGGATACACTAAACCCTGACTGTCGCACAGAGTGACTGGAAATACACACAACCCTGTCTGTCTCACACACACACACACACACACACACACACACACTGGCCAGGATACACTCCATGTTTTCACTCACAGTTCAGCCCCACAGTGCTGGATTTTCAGAAATAAGGCTCACCTCAGGCTGATGAGTGTGATGAAAAATCAGTTTTATTGTACATAAAAAACAAAGCTACAGCAACCGTTAAACAGCCTGATGTTTCTTGCCCATTCCGTGCACATTTTAGAGGCTAATTTTCACAGGTGACTTACTTGACCCAAGCAGTCACCCAGAGTGGCAGGAATATATTCCATCTTTGCTAGCACACAGTATGGTGAGGGATACAATTGAACCCAGCCAGCACACACTATGACAGGAATATATTCGGCTTCAGCCAGCATTTAATATGACAGGGATAGACTTGCCCACAGCTAGCCATAGCAGGGTCTGGTATACACTTAACCCTTGCTGGACACAGTATTTATGGGAATATATACTCGACCCCATTTAGATAAGGTGAAGCAATACATACACTCCACCTCCCTGACACACGGTATGGCAAGAGATACACTCGACCCCAGCTGTCATACACAGTGACAGTGGTTACACTCGATCTCAGTTGTCACATCCAGCATGGCAGAGGATACACTTGGTTCTGGTTGTCACAGTGTGGTGCGGGATACACTCAACCCCAGCTGATTCACAGTCTGGCAAGGGATGTACTTGACCCTGGCTGACACAGTGTGGCAGGAGAGACACTTGACCTCAGCTGACAAACAATATGGCAGGGGACACAATTGACCTCAGCTGACACACAGTATGGCAGGAGATATACTCAATTTCAGTGATGCACAACATGGCAAAGGAAACATACAATCTCAGCTGACACACAGTATGGCAGGAGATATACTCAATTTCAGTGATGCACAAAATGGCAAAGGAAACATACAGTCTCAGCTGACACACAGTATGGCAGGAGATATACTCAATTTCAGTGATGCACAAAATGGCAAAGGAAACATACAATCTCAGCTGACACACAGTATGGCAGGGGTGATTACACATGACCTCAGCTGATGCACAGTATAGCAGGAGATACACTCAAACACATCTGACATGCAACCCTGGCTGGCAGTCATCACTGAAGAGGATATGCTCAACCTTGGTGGGCACTCACTATAGAAGAGTGGACATTCAACTTTGGCTGGCACTCACAATGAGAGGATACACGAACCTTGGCTAACACTCACTATGGGAAGGGGGATGCTCAGCTTTGTCTGGCACTCATAATGGGAGGGATACACTGAACCTTGGCAGGCACTCACTATGGGAGGGATACACTCAACCTTGGCTAACACTCACTATGGGAGGGATACACTCAGCATTTGTCTGGCACTCACAATGGGTGGGGACTGGGAACACACTAAACCCTGACTAGCACTCACTATCTGAGGGAAACACTCAACCTTGTCTGGCACTAACTACTGGAGGGGACACATTCAACCTCGGTTGGCAGTCACTATGGGAGGGCACACACTCATCCCTGGCTGGCAGTCACTGTGGGAGGGATACACTCATCCCTGGTTGGCACTCACTATTGGAGATGATACACTCAACCCTGGTGGGCAATCACTGTAGGAGGACACACTCAACATTGGCTGGTACTCACTATGGGAGGCGACACACTCAACCCTGGCTGGCACTCCCTATGTGAGGGGACACACTCAACATTGGCTGGTACTCACTATGGGAGGCAACACACTCCAACCTTGTCTGGCACTCATTATGGGAGGATACACTCAACCTTGTCTGGCACTCACTATGGAAGGATATACTTAACCTTGGCTGGCACTCACTGTGGGAGGGATACACTCAACCTTGACTTGCAGTCACTGTGGTAGGGATACACTCAACCTTGGCTGGCATTTACTATGGCTGGGGACACATTCACCCCTGGCTGGCACTCAATATGAGAGCATACACACAACCTTTTCTGGAATTAACTACTAGAGGGACACACTCAACCTCAGTTGGCAGTCACTATGGGAGGGATATGCTCAACCTTGGCTGGCACCCACTATGGGAAGGGACACACTCAATCCTGCTTGGCACTCACTGTGGGTGGGGACACACTCAACCTTGGCTGGCACTCATTATGGGAGGGACACACTCAACCTTGGCTGGCACTCACTATGTGAGTGGACATGCTCATCCTTGATTGGCACTCACTGTGGGAGGTGATACACTCAACAGTGGCTGGCATTTACTGTGGGTGGGGACACACTCAGTCTTGGCTGGCACTTACTATGGGAGGAATGCACTCAACCTTGGCTGGTACTCACTATGAGAGGGATACACTCAACCTTGGCTGGCACTCACTGTGGGAGGGATACACTCAACCTTGGCTGGCACTCATGGTGGGAGGGATACACTCAACCTTGGCAGGCATTTACTATGGGTGGGGACACACTAATCCCTGGCTGGCACTCACTATGGGAGGATACACTCAACCTTGGCTGGCAATCACTGTGGGAGGGTACACTCACCCTTGGCTGGCATTTAGTATTGGTAGGGACACTCTCAACCTTGACTGGCACTCACTATGATAGGGATACACCCAACCTTGGCTGGCACTGACTGTGGGAGCGGACACACTTAACCTTGGCTGGCACTCACTGTAGAAGGAAACACTCAGCCTTGGCTGGCACTCACTATGAGAGGGATACACTCAACCTTGGCTGGCAATCACTGTGGGAGGGATCCACTGAACCTTGGCTATAACTCACAATGGGAGGAGATACACTCAACCTTGGCTGGCACTTACTATGGGTGGGGGGACACACTCAACCTTGGCTGGCAATTGCTGTGGAGGTGATACACTCAACCTTAGCTGGCACTTACTATGGGTGGGGACACACTCAACCCTGGCTGGCACTCAGTATGGGAGGGGTATATTCAACCCTGTTGGCACTCACTGTGGAGGGGCACACTCAACCTTGGCTGGCAATCACTATGGGAGGGGATACACTCAACCCTGACTGGCACTTACTATGGGAGGATACACTCAGCCCCTGACTGGCACTTACTATGGGAGGATACACTCAACCCTGACTGGCACTTACTATGGGAGGGTACACTCAACCCTGACTGGCACTTACTATGGGTGGTGAACACACTCAGAGGAGTAGGCTTCGTGGAGAGTAGTTAAAGAGGGTGAATCCAGCTGTGGAGTATCAGCAGCCAAAACGCCATCAGCTAGGGGAGAAGGGGTGGGGGTGGGGTTCAGCAAATAGAGGCAGGTCACCTTCAAGATGCTTAATATTGTCCAGGATGGGATCCTGAGACAGATCTGGAGCAATGTGAGCCCCAACAAAGGGAATTTTGTCCGGGAGGGAGCAAATAATCAGGAACCACCACAGAAGCAGAGTTCTGCTGTTCTGGGCCTGAAATAGGGCCTATAGCAACCCCAGAAGGCTCCACAGAACTAGGAGCACCAGGAAGTTAGCATCCCAGACCTTTCCATCTGCATTTTTAACCCAGCCAGCAGCTTCCAATGCTGTCTGAACTCATGCAGCAGGGGCCTTAACAACCCCATCAGAGAGCTCTCCCACTCTGTAGAGACAGCAGAAACAGAAGGAGAACTTGCCACAGTTTGTAAAAAGATCTAGTTATTTTTCTGTACCCGGACCAACTGTACCCCATATTTAAGTCCAGTCCCTTTAGGAGAAAGTCCTATATTAAAGCGACTGGCCAGAGAAGGGTCAGAACCCAATGCACCCGATACATCAAGGCCTTCCCCAACTATAACAGCCGTAGCAGTTCCAGTAACAGAAGAAGCTACCGAAAACTATCCGTTCCGTAATAGGCAATCTACCCGCATCCATAGTACTCACGGTTCCTGGTGGTGTTGTCATACACTGCGGGAATCCATAGGGAAAGAGGTGTAATCACCGTATAGTGCTCGCAACTAGTAATCTAACAGCCTCACCATCCAGCATAGCAGGAGACCAGGCAACATCCGGTTCTGTACTTCCATCGAGGTTTCCGATGTCCCACCCAGCTCTTGTAATAAATGGTTCCTGATAAGCAGGAACCATCGCTCTTCCTCCACAAGCTGTTGGCAAATAAATTCGGCATCACAGGCTCCGTTTGGAACAAGATTCAAAGCAGACACAGTTGGTGAGTCTATCACAACTGGAACATGAGTTTCAGAAATGTTTTCGGCAGCCAAAGCAGCTCCCTCCATACAGTCGTCAGCCATGGTGATCACTAAGAAGAAGGGGGCAAGAAGGTGATCAGCACCTCAGCCTCCCATACATCTATCCTCTCTGCCAGCAGCAAGCAGACTGCGGAATCCAAGGCAGATGCAGCACCCTCTACCAGAAAGCAGGGGAATTTCCTGGTGCCCTGGCCAAATTTCCCCCATTCACTAAAAATACCACCAACAGCTTAATCTGGTTCAAAGTCAGTTGGCATTCATCTGAATCCCTCCCCGGGTCATGCCTGAAAGGAGGCAGAATTTGTCTAGGGCACTTACCGGTCAAAAAATAAATAAATAAACAAATAAATAAATAAATAGGTGGCAGAAGGCATTGCACAAGGTATCCAGTCTGGCAAGGGAAGGAGAGGAGGGCTACACCATAGACTATATCCACATAAACAGACTGGGGAACCATTTTGGTTACTAGCTTCTTTGCAGACCTGCAGGAAAGGGCAGTCTAAGCAGAGATGCATCAGAATGCTGTGTAACATGTACTAGCTGAAAGGTATTCCATACCCACTCTATTACCCAAGATATTCTGTGATTCCCTTGCTGAGGAGAAATTTGTCCATGTTTATCTTGAATGCCTGTACTGTCTTCATGTCAACTGTCCCTAATAGCAGACTGTTCCATATAAGTTTAGTTCTTGATTTATTGAAGCACATTTTACCAAGTTAGCAAGCAGAGCTCAGGAAGGCTTGTTTCCAGTTACAACACTGGGGAACTGGGGACCTGGGGTGGCAGACTACTTCATAGAAGTACATGAAACAAGCCGGCCTGCCGGTGTAGCAGTTGGATTTCCGCCGACACCAGCAACCGGGTTGGGAATGGACTCAGGTCATCGGCAGGTCGGCCGGGTGAAGAAGGATCGGCGTCCCATGACTGCTCTCTCCTCCGAGAGATGGGATGTGGCTGGTGCAAGAGGACACCTGGTGGAGGCCAGGAGTGCCTAAGCATACAGCGCCAGCAAGGTTACAAGGGGAACGACGCTGGCATCATTGCACATTCCCGCCCCAGTTGTAGAAAAACCAAGCCTGCCTCTCTGACTCAGTGATGCCCTCCCTCAGTTGTGATCGGCTCCCCAGGCTGACTCCGCCCTATCCCATTGTTCATGGCACCTTAGGGGTTGGTTGCCACATCACCGCCCTGGGGGTAATCCAGGGGTCCCGGGAGTGCGGCTTATGTGGGAATGCTGCAGCTGAGGGATCCGTGACCAGGCGGATGGCAGAGAGAGAGGGTACAAAAAGAATAAAATTAAAAAAAAAAGAAGTACATGAAACAAGCAATTAACAGAGCATGAACAAGTGACTCATAAACAATTACAAGTAAAATAACCATGCACAAGAAGCAGAGTAATAGAATGTACAGGATTTACAAGTTACAGTAATATCCTCAGTCGCAATAACAGCATAAAGAATGCAAAATCCATATACAAAATCAATAGCATGAGGAATCTGAATGACATACTGTAGGTTAGACAGCCAGAGATAGTTCACTTGGCAAGTAGCACATTCAACTGGCTGATGGGAGAGGACAGTTGTGGTAGGACTGAGAGGCCCAATAATACTCCTTGAGCCAGGCCTCTCCACAAATGGAGGAGTCTGTAACAAATGCAGCCTTGGCCTGAACTGCATTTACAGAGAGGTTTGAAACTATTTTCGGATTCTTATCTGAAGGAATAGGAGCCACTAGAAGCAGGGGTCAGGATCCCATTTAGGTACCAAGGAGTTTCCTGCCCAGAATTCAGCTCCCAGGTGTGTGGTGTGAAAAGCCTGCCTCAGCTCAGCAGGGCCCTCCCAGTTTGTTGTACATAGCACTGCGATGGGTGCATTTACCACTGTCTGGCAGTAGAAGTGCTTGCTAACACTGCCCCTGATTTTACCACCTCTGAGCTTCAGGCCCATGTCTCTGCCTCCTGCTGGGGACACCAGATCAAACATCTCCATTTGCTGGATTTTGTCAATACCCTTGAGTATACAAAAGAATGTGACCCTGTCTCCTCTTAGCCACCTTTTCTACCAAGTGAATATTTGTTGACTAGGAAAGGCATGCTGAGCTGTGACAGCCTCGTTTCCAGGTGGGTCCTTGGAGTGGGTTTTCTGGATTTGTTTTACTGACTGATGGTATATTGCACATTAATACAGTAATGTAGTCATTTAAAATTGGAAGGACTCTAAATCCATCATGTCCACCAACTCCCTACCACCCTCCACCCCTCTTCACGGCTTCACCAGCAGGGATGGAATCATTATGTTGTGCAAACATGAATTAATATATTGGGAATCCTACTCACTCTTCTTCCCAGTGTACCTGGCGGTTCCCTTAGTTGATAGAAATGTGTCCAGGCGTACCTTAAAGGCCTGTAATATATTTTGTCTACCACTTACACTGCTAAGCTGTTCCATAGATTCATCACCATCTTGGGAATAAAGTGTGCTACTCCTGAATTTACCACTCCTGGAGCATAAGGCATGTCCCCATTTCCTGCTACAGGACACCATATCCAGCTTCTCTGACTGTTCAATCTTGTTGATCCCACTGAGTATGCATAAGACCGAGCTCAGGTCCCATCTCTGCCTCCTTTCTCCATCATGAACATGTTAAGAGCCACCAACCTCTCCTCGTAGCTTTGTGCCATATGCTTTCTGAAGGGGGTCCAGGATACTCACTTGACCTGGGCTGAAATGGAAACCTGATAGGTCAGAGGAGTCTTTTTTACTGTGCAAGAGATCAGAGGAAATTGTGAAGGAGTGGAGGAAGACTCTGAAACTCCTTATAAGTTGAAGAACAGTTGGGTGTGGTCTAGAAGCTATGTTTGGAGGAGTCTTCCACCTTTTGCTTTCAAGGGATCTGATGACCCACTTACTACTCTACCCAGGAGGTAGCTCTGCTTCCTGAGTGGAGTACAAAGTAGGCTGCCAGATGCCTTGAAAACACAAGGTGGAAAATTCCTCTGAGCAAAACATGATCACAGAATTCGATGCGGCTGGACAAGTCCTTCACAAATATTAAGGATTAAAACATTTAGCCTTCATCAAAATGGTGTGTAAGCACCATAACACATAGCTTCTACACCACCAAGGGCCCTGAGGAAGTGACCCCTCAGCCATGAAACCAGTCAAGAAATTTGGTGGCACATTTAATAATTTATAGAACAATAAATATATTTTTTCAATGTATAAGACGCTTCGGAGTCTTCTCTCTACCCCTTCACAATTTGTCCCCTTACCCTGATAATTTTGTTGGCCCCATGTTGTACCCTCAGTTGCCCTCAGTGTCTTCTTTGGTATTGACAAGCTCCAAACTACACACTGATTTCCAGGTAGGGCCTGACCAGGCAAACCCACTACTTCAGCCATGCTTCAGTGAGTTCTGGGAGGGTACTTTGTACGAGGTGGCTAACCCAAGGCTAAATCTGCAAACACAGAGCAAAAACAGCTGCACCCCAGATAGAGTAATGACATGGTCCACACACAAAGTTTAATGTTGCCTGGACATTTTATTCAAACATTGATACAAATTAGAACCCTTCCTGACAAAGCTTTAATGGCGAAACGTTGGGGTTTACCTCTATCTGTGATTTAGCAAGCTGTCTACACTGCATTCTTTATGCTGTACCACTAATTTGTATCAGCACCTGAACAAAATGTCAAAGCAGCATAAACGTTACGTGTGGGAAAACCAACCATCTCTCGAGTGCAGCTGTTTTCCCTGTATTTGGTGTCTGACCAGGGGCTTATAAGTGGCAGGATTACTTCCCTGACTAGGGCCTTGTACAGTGGCAGGATTACTTCCCTGACTAGGGCCTTGCATAGTGGCAGGATTACTTCCCTGACCAGGTCCTTGTACAGTAGCAGGATTACTTCTAATGACCAGGGCCTTGTATAGTGGCATGATTACTTCCCTGACCAGGGCCTGTACAGTGGCAGGATTACCTCCACTGACCAGGGCCTTGTATAGTGGCAGGATTGCTTCCCTGACCAGGGCCTTGGAAAGTGGCAGGATTACTTCCCTGACCAGGGCCTTACATAGTGCCAGGATTATTTCCCTGACCAGGGCCTTTTGTAGTGGCAGGATTACGTCCCTGACCAGGGCCTTCATCAGTGGCAGAATTACTTCCCTGACCAGGGCCTTGTATAGTAGCAAGATTACTTCCCTGACCAGGGCCTTGTATAGTGCCAGGATTATTTCCCTTGACCAGGGTCTTCTATAATGGCAGGATTACTTCCCGACCAGGGCTTTGTACAGTGACAGGAATACTTCCACTGACCAGGGCCTTGGAAAGTGGCAGGATTACTTCCCTGACCAGGGCCTTGTATAGTGTCAAGATTATTTCCCTGACCATGGCCTTGTATAGTGGCAGGATTACTTCCTGACCAGGGCCTTGTATAGTGGCAGGATTACTTCCGACCAGGGCCTTGTATAGTGGCAGGATTACTTCCCGACCAGGGCCTTGTATAGTGGCAGGATTACTTCCCTGACCAGGGCTTTTGTACAGTGACAGGATTACTTCCACTGACCAGGGCCTTGGAAAGTGGCAGGATTACTTCCCTGACCAGGGTCTTGTGTAGTGACATAATTACTTCCCTGACCAGGACCTTATGTAGTGCAATATTGTATTCCTGACTAGGGTCTCATAAAGCACCAGACAAAATTCATATGCTTTTAATTTCGATTAATATGATTGAAAAGAATTAAGTAATCTGAATGACGATTAAAGGGAATTCACTATACTTTCTATATTCATGTTCTCCTCCTCTGTGTTTGAAGAAGGTAGACTTGTTGGTTCTCAGATGCTTGAAGTCCTGCACCTCTAACAGTCTGCTTTTCTTTCCATGTATTTCAAAGCCGGAGGAGTTGATGCCCTTGGCGCTAGTGTTACTATATACGAGTTCTGGGCACGAAGATTCCAATTTCCTCCCATTGTAGAAGAAGACAAGAGCGTATGCAAAGGGGAGGTGGAAGGAAGGAAGAAAATGAAGAAGACAAGAAAAAGGAGGAAAGGGAGAGGAAGAGGAGGTAGATGAAGTGATCAGAGCCCTTTACAAGTGAGTGGAAGCAGCCCATGGACTTTCCTCCTGCTTTTCCTCCTGCTGTGATTGGCTAAGGCTTTTCTGAGCTACAATCCACTTGAGATATTATAAGCCTGAATCGCTTACTCCCGTGTTTAACCTGACTGCATTGTTTAGGTGGAAGAATTCACTCCTAATTACAGCTGTTACCTAGGATTCCAGGAAGACTGCAGTCAAGCGTGACCCCCAAGATTTTAAGTCCCTCTTTGATGGCAAGGCAAGGTAAATTTGATTTGTATGGCGCCATTCCGGGGCTCTGGGCACCTCACAGAAACATAAAACAATCATACAATACATCCATCTAAAATTTTGTCAATATATAACAAAATAACTAAAATATGAAACAATTTAAAACTAATTAAATACAGTAAACACGGACCGAACAATATGTTGAAATTCAGTATTCAATTAAAAGCCAGGCTAAAGAGATGTGCCTTCAACCTCTGCTTAAACATCTCTACTGAGGGACCTCCTGGACTGCAGGTGGAAGTATGCTCCACAGGGATGGCCCAGAAATGGTAAAAGCATGATGTCCAGAAGTCTTGAGCTGAACCTTGGGAACATCCAGGAGGCCCCTCAGAGAGGCGCAGAGGGAGGGGCAGAGGTCACCGGTATCAGAAGCTGTAACAGATAGCCAGGGCCCAGTCCTTTTAGGGCCTTATAGGGCCATACAGGTGAGAAGCCCCACCTTGAAAAGGACCTTCCTCCCACCAGCAGCCAGTGCAGGGCATGCAGAACAGGGGTCACATGACTGGACCTAGAAAAGCTAGTCAGTACCGAGCCACTGCATTCTGCACTAGCTGCAGTCTGTGGAGGATCCCTCCCGTGACCCTGAAGTAAGAGCATTGCAGTAGTCGAGCCAGGAGGAAACAAGGTGTGCACTAGCATCGACAGGTCCTCAGGTGGAACGAGGGGCTTAATCTGGGCAATGTTCAGTAGATGGTAAAACCACTACTGACTACAGACGACACCTGGTCTTCAAAAGTCAGTCTGCTGTCAAGGATCACTCCCAGATTTCAGTCTCGGAAACTGTCAATGGGGTAGAACCCAGTACAAGACCAGAATCAGCCCCAGGCAGCAACCCATCACCGATCACGAGCACCTCCATCCTTGACCGGGTTGAGTCTCAGCCAGCTGGAAGCCATACAGTCATTGATTTTAGCCAGACAGTTGTTAAGCACATCCACAGCTCCTGATGTTCCAGGATCAAATGACAAATACAGTTGTGTATCATCTGCATAGCAGTGAAACTCCTCACTGTATTGTCAAATGATCTCACCAGGAGCAGATATACACTGTGAACAACATTGGTGACAGGATTGAGCCCTGTGGAACTCCACAAGACAGAGGCATTGGGAGGAGAAGAAATTCCCATCACCACCCGCTGCACCCTGTCTGAGAGATAGGACTCAAACCACCTGATGACAGTGCTGGTGAGTCCACAAACTCACAGAGCTGATCCAATAACACAACGTGGTCCACAGTGTGAAAGGCTGAGGAGAGATTGAGGAGCACAAGAACTGACCTATCTCCCTATCTCTAGCCCTGAGCAGATCATTATGCACCCTCACTAGAGCTGTTTCAGTGCTGTGTCTAGCCTGAAAACCCGACTGAAATGGCTCACAAATGTCTGAGGACACCAGGTGACCCTTGAACTGTTGTGCCACTAACTTCTCGACAACCTTGCTCAAAAGGCAGGTTGGAGATAGGATGGTAATTCGCCAGGACATCAGGGTCGAGGGAAGATTTCTTGGGAGGGGCCTCACCAGCACCTCTTTCAAAGCAGCTGAGAGGACCCCCTCTGCCATCACGCACCTGACAATCCTAGTGAACACTGGGCCAACAGGCTCAACACATCCCATTAAGAGCCATGTCGGGGCTGGGTCCAGTCCACAAAACGAGTGCTTCAGTTCTAAAGATCACCTTAGTCACATCGAACACCTCAACTGGCCTAAACTCTTCTCAGACAGGCAGAGTGCCACTATTCTCCCCAGTCCGACCACTGCTAGGCAAAAGCCTAACTGGTGGAATCCCTGACGGATAACCGACACTCTGTTGGAGAAGAACAGAACAAACTCTCACATAAAGTGGATGAAAAAGCTTTTTGGCTGTAGACAGGCAGGATGTAAAAGCCTGTCTACAGTTCAAAACAGCTGAAAAGGTCTGTTCCTCCCCGAGCAATCTCCCTGGACAGAAATTCTGCCTTCTTACGGAGATTGCCCTGGTACTCAACATATGGGCATGCAGAGCCAGCTTGTCAGACTCCAGCTGGGTCTTCCACCAGCGACGCCCAACTTCTGACCCTGATCTTCATCACCCTGAGATTCCCGTTAAACAGGGGCATAGTTTGTTATTTTAAAGGGGGGCAAAGTAACAAATTAACAAAAAGTCCTGATTTTGCATGATCACGACAGTGAAGAGTGTGGGTGGCTTGCGAATGCAAACAAATCAATCGGCATCAAATAATGCCCCAAAAACATTTAAGACTACAGCTGAATAACTCCTGGGAGGGACCAGCCCAGCCAAGTCAGAGCACTTCCCCACCCCACCAGTTTTACTGCAGCCTGCTCTCAGCCCAACTCCTCCTGAGACCAGAGTCTGAAAAACTGACCGAGATCTGTTTTGTATTCAGTTCTTCGTTCTTTGTTCTTCTGCCTTGGGAGTGAGGACTTAATTGTAAAGTTGAAAATATGTAAGGAACTTAACTTCCTTCTCAAGAGGACAGGACCTCCCTCAGCTTCAATTCAAATCAGTCTTGACCTAATTTTGCCCCACCTGAACCTCCAGGTGGATAGCTCACTAGTCTGTCACCCCCTTTGCTGCTTACATAACCCTTCCAAGTCCAGCCCTTATAGTGGATCCTGAACCTTGAAATGTCTGCTTGAGCTAGCCCTCCTCCTTGAGGAGTGTAAAAGCATGTTTCAAGGAAGTGCAGCAAATGGCTGTGCCACCTCGGTATACCTATAAACATGGATGATATGGGAAACATCCCAGCATGTGCATCCTCACAGCATGAGCCCTTATTTACAAAGATTACATAAAAAATGCGATTATACAATGACAAGAATGAATGCTGGCCTCTGACTGGTCAGTCTTGGGCTAGACCCATGATGTTATCCCAGTACATCCGATTCATCACAGGTCTAGTCTCAGCCTCTCCGTGAACCTCTTGATGATTGTTAGCATTAGTGTGTTTTGTATCTTCTCTTAAAAATATTTTTCACACCAAATAAAACATCTTTAAAATTATTTTTTAAGTCTGTGTAACAACAGCCATTGTATAATAGCAGTAATGCCCTCCATGGTGTGTGTCATGGTAGGATAACGTCATGCCTTATGTATTGATGCACTGTGCCCAACCACCTAAGGCGTGACGTTATCCCAGGATGATTACTACCCCTGTCGGCATTATTGCTTACTTGCACCAATGTTAACACTTTTCTTTGTTATAACCAAGTTAATTCATTAGTCTTCTATCCCATCCCATATTATTCAATGTCACATGCCTGAATCTGGTTAGGTAAGGTAAGCAAAGAGGATAATGCTCTCCTCAAGCAAGCAAGCATTACATACATAAGCATGGGACTTGCTGATATCCCTCAGGCAGTGCTCTTAACAAGCATGCTGATGTACCTGGGACAGTGCAACAGAACAATGTAATCCCTGATTGTTCAAGATGATCATGGGCATGGTGTGGTCACACCACAACCCCTACCACTCTCCTCCCCATGGGCTCCTAAGGAATATGCATCTCTGTCCATGCCCAGGGTTACACAACCCCATCCAAGCAAACACGGACTGCCCTAGCACAAAAGTGGTCATCACATAACCTAGGAGAACAGACGCCATCACACCACAGGAAGTTTGCTGGAACAACGACTCCAGATACCTGTGCACAGCCTCGCAGTACTCACCCTGAAAGGTAAGTACTTGGTTGGTGGTTTTATTAGCATCACCTATGACAGTGTGTGGTAGGTGGTTGTGGTAGCCCAGGTTGCCGTGGATGCTCCCCCCCACCCACAGACTACTTCAAAATCATCTCATCTGACAGTTTTGAAGGGCACAAATGAAACATGGTTGCTTCAGTTTGATGTGGTTTAATACAGTTTTTTGTCCGAGCGTGTGTCTCTATTCTTCTACACACAGACACACGCACCACCAAAAATGAACTTTTATACCATGTTTACATTCAGGATAGAGACAGGGTAAAGCAGGTCCAGGCAGTACAACACAGTAAATGAAACAATGCATTTACAGTGCCCAACAAACCACCAAAAGAACACAAAACAACGGACCTTCACCTGCCCTGGGGAAATGGCTAGTCACAGGTCAGGGTGCTAAATGAGGAGAAGAGACCACAGAACATCTCGTTAAACCACACAGTAAGGTCAAACTACATAAACATGCACAATTTTTATACTGTAGGATTTCATACTTTCCAACAGTTCCTAATTTTGACACAGAAACGTATCTTTAGTGCTCAGAAGCCCCTTGTACGAGGGAGGTAAGCATGACATGGACCCAGCAGACTGGCATACATGTTGAAAAAATATTTCTGTGCCAGTATGCCCGTCCACCCCTCCCTCCTCCATCACCAGTGGC
This sequence comes from Neoceratodus forsteri, assembly GCA_016271365.2. NCBI lineage: Eukaryota > Metazoa > Chordata > Ceratodontiformes > Ceratodontidae > Neoceratodus > Neoceratodus forsteri. The sequence goes on from CM057459.1 coordinate 1,385,715,117, forward strand.
CAGAACCATTTTTTCAGCATGTGTACCAGTCCACCCTGGTCAGCACAGCAGCACAAAGCTGGCAGGGCAGCAGAAGGCACAGCAAGCAACAGTGAATTAAATGTCCATGCAAAAGCTACAGCCCAGTCTCCCACCCCAGACCTGCAAGGCCACTATCTCCACCCAGACTGGCCAGCTCAGCTACTCTCTGCACCCTGATGGACTTGCACAGCCACTCTCCACACTCTGTGTCCACTCCACCAGCACAGCCACTCTCCCCACCGCACCAGCACAGCACTCTCCCCACCCCACCCAACCAACACCATTTCCAGCTCCATTTATCTGGTATCCGCTCCAGGCATCCAGGTCTGTGCCTCCCCATCACAGGCACACAAAATAAATAAAACCACATTTTATACTGCATTTTGTTTATGTTTCTTTCTTTGTCTGGAAAGAGGGATGTTGAGCTACTGGTCAGCACAGTTTGCCTGGTATACAATTACAACCCTGCCCCACCGACACAATGCCAGTGCCTCCACCCACCCACACAACAGTGCCCCCACCACACCCACACAATGCCTGTATCCCCAACCCCACCCACACAAATGACCAGTGTCCGCAACACCACACACACACACATGATCAGCAGTGTCCCCAACCCCAACACACACGGCCAGCAGTGTCCCCAATCCCACACACACACAATCAGCAGTGTCCCCAACCACACACACACACACACACACACACACACACACAACCAGCAGTGTCCGCAACCCCCCCACACACACACGACCAGTGTTCCAACCCCCCAAAAAAATCATGGCCAGTCAGTAGTCACTATAACAATAGCCAGGTAGTAGTATAATCATTTCTTTAGGGTGCATGTTTTAGTGCAAGATTTTTGCTAGTCTTGTAACACTCTACGGGGAGAACACAGAAAGCTACCCTTTGGTTGTGTTTGCCAGGCAATGAAGACAGAGACAGCAAGGCCAAGGAATCTGTCTGTTTCCACCCTCCACAGTGGACGCATCGGAGAAATCAAAAAAGTGAAAGATTACTTTTACAGCCAGGTAAAGGATGAGGGAAATAATGTTTCAACATTTACTAATGTTCATATGCTAGCTGCGGGCACAGGTCAGTGAGATACATCCTTGATAGGTAAAGGATGAGGTGGAAATTACTCTTTAACATTTACTTATGTTTATATGCTAACACCCAGTCAGCAAGCACAGAATGTCCCCTCCTAACCAACATGGACAGTTCACCAGAAACCTAGTCAGCAAACATGGACAGTCCCTCCTTCACCCCACCTACAAGGGCAGTCCCCAGACACCTGAACAGTCCCCTCCCCACCAGACACCGGGCCAGTGAGCATAGAATGCCCCCCAACCGACAAGGATAGTCCCACCAGACACCCAGGCAGCCAGCAAACATGGACGGTCCCCATATCCCACCAAGGACAGTCCCCACCCCCGACACACAGCTAGCAAACACAGAATTTCCCGCCCACCAACATGAACAATCCCCTAAACGCCTGGCTAGCAAACACGGAGAGTTCCCCTCCCCAACAACATTGATAGTCCGTTTAGACACCTGATCAGCAATCACCGACATTCACCCCCCATAAGCCAACATGGAAAGATACCCCCAGACACCCGACCAGCAAATAGTCCCCCCTCCCACAAGACACCCGGCAGGCAAACATGGACAGTCCCCTTTTCCACCATCATGGACAGTCCCCCAGACAAATGGCCAGCCAAATCCACCAAACAATGACTAGTGTCACCACCCCACCATCATTGCCAGTGTCCCCACATCACCATGGCCTGTGTCTCCACCCCACCAGACCCCAGAATAGAAAACATACTGTCCCACCAGCCCCACCAAACACTGACAGCCATCCCAGTCCCAAACACTAACCACCCCAGCCCCAAACACTGATCACACCCCCAGCCCCACCAAACGCAGGCCCTCCCCAGCACCAGACACTGACCAATCTCTCGTGAGTCAACCCCAAAACACACAGACTGTCTCCCCAACCACAACCCCACAAAACAGACCATCCCCCAGCCCCACCAAACACAGACAATCCAGTGAGTTTCCCAAGAAACCCCACCACACCAGTAGCACAGTAACTGAGTTTCCCCACCCCACCAACATGACCAGTGTCCACACCATACCAAACAAATAGGCCCCCACCCTCCCCACCAACATGGACAGCCTCAACAGCCAGCAAATCCCTTCCACCCAAAGAAACACAAGCTGACAGCAAACCTCCACCCATCCCCCAGACACATGGCACATGACCAAGGCAAGCCCTCCCCAAAAGACACATTTCTGGGATGTGAATGGTATTGATTTCCAACAACCAGCTTGCAGCACAGTTACTCACCAAATCAGTAAGGGCACAGACAGGGCAGCATGCAGCAGGGGCACAACAAGGCCAAGAAGGCAGGTCAGGTGGCGAGTCTCTCCCCACAGTCCGTTCCTCTCCCGAATAATCCCCGATGAGGCGGTAACTAATTTTTCTGACACCAGATGAATGTGTCACATTATGGGTCTGCTATAGCCTGCATGACTGCCGGCTTCTTCACTGTTCTGGGCCTGGCTGTTCACTGACATGACTAATCCCTCTCGTGGACCGTGGAACTGATGGGCAATGGGCATGGTGTGGGACTCGCGACAACACGGTAAATCTTTTCTGGCCTGCTGGACACAGGAGCTGGGTGTGCAGGCAAGCCTGGCCATGCCTCAGACTCACTGTAATTGTACTACTCGCCCTCCACCTGGTCTGTCTGGTGGTAGAGGCCTTGTGGCTGCAGGCCTCCTAGGCTGTCAGGAAAGGGAGGCTCATGTGACAGCGGGAGAGCCCAGAGCACAGCTGGCTGCACTGAGAAACTGAGAGTAGGTAGCCAGAGGACTCGGAGAGGTATATTTAAACTGGGCTGTTCAGGACAGGAGGAGGGTGGGAACACTAGACTGACTGAGACACTGGTGACACCTGACAGATAACCAAGCGACTGCTGCTCGACATCGCCGAATAGCTATCTCTCCTCAGCCCCTCGCTATATGGATACTGCTGCTGCTCCTTCATGGAAGGCACACAGACAACTAAATGGCACAACTAACGGAGTACTGCTCACGCGATGGCGCCAGCTTGCAGCACCCTCTGATGGGCTGTAACATGCAGGCTACTATGGTTGCAGGCTTGCAGCTAATCAGAAAAGGGATAGTTTTTGTTTAAGAGACACGCGCAGCACGCCACCCTCCCCGGAGAGGTGAGGCAGTCAGGCATAGCCCTGAGCCCATTCAATATTAAAAAAAAATGATAACTGGAGAACGGTGGCTGGGCTCCTAAAAGTCCTGGTCTGATTTTGGGGGCAGCTTGCCCTCTGCCCCCACAATCTACACCCATGCCGCAAACCACGGGGATCTCACAAGAGAAGACCTGGCCATAAACGAACTGGCGTGATGGCATCCAGAGCTTCGAAACCACCCTATTATAGGTGGCAACTGCCTGTCTGGCTCCAATCGCATATGCTGCATCAACCCTAGATAGACCAGCAAGCATCAACAGTCCTCTGGGTGCAAGCCTCTTAAAGGGCAATAGCTGACCATTTCTGCAGGGAGGGACTTTGGGGCCCCAAACGTGAGCTCCATGGTGTAATGATCAGACCAAATGACCTGATCAATCTTGAGGTTATCAACTTCAAGACCCAGCTGGAACACCAGATTGAGTGTGTGGCAAACTGATGGAGGCAAACAAGTGAAAGCTGTAGCAGCTCTGCCCACCCCCCACCCCCATCACCATTGTGCAGAATCTGGCACAGTCCTGGCTGCTATTCAGGGAGTCAACTACGTTTTCCAATTTTTCAGTTGCAAATTTAAAATTATGCCTGTTTACTTATCCTTTAACTTAAAACTGCCTTTCTGTCTATAGTAAACTCGCTATCTGTCCCACTGTTTTTTGTGGTCTATTTCATATTCTAAGTCATTAGTTCTCAGACTTTGTTGTAGTGAGCCTCCCCAAGCCTTGGAAAAGATCTTGAGCCTCCCCAAATAATGAAATAATCTTGCACCCCATAGAAAAATAGCATACTTTTGAAGAGTATGTCAGAATAAAGTGAAACTCCTTTGAGTAGTTGGCACTAATTTTATTCAGCTTATTGTAATCCCCCACCCCAGCTAGCCTACTTGTTCCACGATTTGGGCTCTCAATCCATTGTTACCCTTTGTTACAATATTTATCTTCATGTGCCAGACTGGCTTCTCTGTCTGTTTCCTCTTATCAGGAATAACCTTCCTACCCATCTCTGCTCTCCCTTTCTTACACTGCTCTTTGGCAACTTCTCAAGCATCCCTTTCCTCCCTCCTGCTCTTGCTCCTAGTACAGTACATCTGTTTAACCCTTGTATTTGGGCTGTTCTGCCAGCAATCTAATTGGTCAATTGTTACCTCTCATTATTTGTTCATTGTTCCTATTTGTTTGCTCTGTTGTTCATTATGTATCGCTTACTGTTGCAGTTATTGTTTGAATTGTATTTACAGTACTCCTTAGCCTTCCTTGTTACATCTGAAATGAGCTGTGTCTCAGTGTACCTTTTCTGGTCACCAGCATATAAATAAATAAATTCATCTACTATTATCCTCTTTCGGTTTGCCTCATCCTTTCACACACATATCTAAAATTCAAAATTTCAATACAGTATTTTTAAGACTTGCTTGAGCCTTCCCTGAACCGTTTGGGGCCTCCCAGGAAGCTGACCTCATCATTTGAGAAACCTTGTTCTAAGTGGAAATAGCCTGTTCTAACTGGAAAACATAACCTTATTCACCCCAGAGATTAATAGGGATGAGTAACCATTTTTGTTCAGCTGTTATTCATCCTATCCATGACAGTAATTTATTTACAGCATTTATTTTTGTTCCCTGGTAAGTGCGCTAGGACCATGTCCTAGTTTTGTTCATGAACCTGGGCAGGAGAATGGCATATGCTGCAGCAGAAATTAAACTACAACATAGAAACAAAAACAATCAACATAAAATGACTTCATTTTATTTATTTGGTTTTTGTTTACGGGTAAGGTGCACTAGCCATAGCAATGACTATTTTCAGGCACAACCCTGGAGGTTACAGAAACAAAACACTGGAGGCAGTGGCAGTACAATGAATGCGGTACATAATTTGACAATTTTTGAGGAGCAAAGGTACAGTACAGGCATGAGAAATGTAAAAGATAGGGTAAAATATAATACAGTTATAGTTACAGAGTAGATATATAGGAAGGTAAGATAAATGGTTAAGTTCAATAACAACAACAGTCCAGAAACGATTGGAGTAGGTTTAATACTGAGGTGAATGTACACATTCTAATAGTCATACTGGGTAGATATGGAAGAGCTAGGAATAGAATAGGAGAAGGGGTATCAGACAAAGGAGGGTAGCATGGAGTAGGGAGATAGAGGAAGGAGTAGGAGGAGGGACCAAGATGAAATAGAAGGCATGACAATCAAGGAGGAAACGTGCAGAGCATATTTTTGGGGCAAGTGCTTGGAGATAGGTCATAGAGGGTAGAGTTATGAAAGTGGTAGGAACTAGGGAGGTTCAAACAGGAGCATGTACAGGAATCAGCGAGATGGTCACATAGCAGTTTTGAAGGAGACATGGGATGAGGCTAAGCATATGGTTGGGTAGAGAGTTCCAGTATTGAGGGGTGGCAGGAAAAGCACTAGCACCTTTAGAGGAGTTATGTCTAGGAATGTGGACAGGCATTGTCTGCAGTGTAGACCATAGTTGGATGTCTGGGTTCAAAATAGAACCCCCAGGGGCCTGGGTATTTGTGTTCTGATGATATTATCAATGACAGAGCCATATGCATATGATCTGGATGCAGGAAGAGAGAGACAGCCCAGTTCAGAGTAAAGAAGGCAGTGGTGTTTCATCCGATGAGAGAAGACGATAGCAACTAATATTTTTGTAGGTAACATCCCACTTCCGAAAACACGCTTTTACCTGCTGAGGTATATGTTGTGGCCCCATACGTGACTGACGGTAGGAGTATGCCACATGCTATGGCAAGCTTGGCAGAGGGAGGAGCACATAGCTGGTACAATAGGTAATACCAAGTTTCCTATTTATCATTTTGCAGGTCTGTTGAATATGAAGATCAAAACTGAGAGACGGATCAAGGTGATACCTAGATATTTGAAACAGTGAACCACCCCAGCAGATGAGCCATCAGCAGTAGCGACATTGAAATAGGGCTGAGCATTTTAAGTTTATTACTGAAGCCAAATAGTATGGCTTGGGTTTTAAAGACATTTAAGACAAGTTTATTGCTGAATAGCCACTGTTGAATTTTTTGAAAGTCCTGGGAGAGTCGCTAGTTGATGTCAACAATGTTTTAGTACTAGTGTACAGAATGATATCGTCAGCATATAGCAAGGAGGCAGTCTGATGGAGGTTAGAGGTGATATTGTTGATAAAAATAGAGAAAGCAAGGGGCCAAGGATAGATCCTGAGGAACGCCAATGTTTACGGGTCGCTAAGTCTGATAGAGTGGAGTTGTATTTAACTAATTGAGACTTATCCAATAAGTAGCTGTCAAACTACGAACGACATCTCGTGAGAAACCAAGAGATCTTATAGTCGAAGAGGACGGGTGGTTGACGAGATCAAACACTTTGGTCATGTCAATAAAATTGCCCCAGTAAGAAAAACCTACATCCATGGCCTCAAGGGTATCAGACGTGAAATTGAGCAAGGCAGTGGTGGTGTTACTATGACCATTCCGAAGCCATGCTGCATAGTAAAAAGATAATTTTTCTGAAGAAAGTCAATGGTTTGAGTAGCTACAAGTTTCTCAAGAATTTTGCTGAGTACAGGCAAGATAGCTATGGGCCTATAATTAAATGGTTTTTATGGTCGCCCCTTTTGAAAACCAGATGTCCAGAACATAAAATAGGCACTTTAAAAGACTCAATATGGTAAAATATTGCTAGCACAAAATGAGCAGTACAGTCCCCAGAGTCTGCTTTACATGTGTTCTCCTAGAATTCTTACATACGTGGGCAAGACATGATAATGGAGAGACCTTTGATCAGCTTGGAATTGGAAAAGCAGCATGACTAATTATACCAATAATTATTTGTAAATGTGTTTTCTTTTCTTTTCTTTTCTTTCCTTCTTTCTTTCTTTATTTCTTGTTTCATAATATACTTCAGTTTTTAGTAATTCTGTGCTTGCCTGAATTCTTTTTCCCATATGAACTACCAAGGTCCGCAGGGTGATTCCTGACCTTTGGGGAATTGAAGATTCAGCACAGGGCAGCCAAGCTGATTAGTGGCTTTGGGGTAAGAGTTACTAGGAGAAATTTGACATAAATTATTCAGTCTAGAAATGAGAAGGCTGAGAGGATATAATCATGGTGGTCCCAGCAATAAAGAAGATAAAGACAGGAGAGTATATACTGATATTTGAGCTGGTGAGTGCAAGCAGAACTCTACCGATATTTCAGCTGGTGAGTGCAAACAGAATTATACCGATATTTGAGATGGTGAGTGCAAGCAGAACTATACCGATATTTGAGCTGGAAACGCAAGCAGAACTAAACCGATATTTGAGCTGATGAGTGAAAGCAGAACTATGCTGATATTTGAGCTGGTGAGTGCAAGCAGAACTATATCAACATTTGAGCTGGTGAATGCAAACAGAACTATATCTATATTTGAGCCGGTGAGTGCAAGCAGAACTATACCGATATCTGAGATAGTAGTGCAAGCAGAACTATACCGATATCTGAGCTGGTGGGTGCAAGCAGAACTATACCGATATTTGAGATGGTGAGTGCAAGCAAAACTATACCGATATTTGAGCTGGTGAGTGCAAGCAGAACTATATCGATATTTGAGCTGGTAAGTGCAAGCAGAACCAGAGAGCATCCCATATTTGAGCTGGTGAGTGCAAGCAGAACTATATCGATATTTGAGCTGATGAGTGCAAGCAGAACCAGACAGCATCCCTTAAACTGGTGGTGGTGGTTGGGGAGAAAAGTAAAGCATTGCCAAGCATTACTTTGCCAAAGAGTGCTAATAAGGTACAATGGCCTACACAGGCAGATTGTGGAAGCTAGCACTGTTCAGGCTTTTAAAGCAGGATGTAACAGATTCCTGAGGAGAATGACATTGAGGCCACACAGCAAGAGTAGGAATAACATGTTGACTGTGTGCCAGTACTTAGGTGGGGTATGGTCACTGCTGTGTGCCAGTACTCACTCTGGGGTATGGTCACTGCTGTGTTTCAGTGCTCAGGCTGGGAGATGGTCACTGGTGTGCCAGTACTTAGGCTGGTTATGGTCACTGTTGTGAGCCAGTACTCAGGTTGTGAGATGGTCACTGGTGTGCCAGTACTCAGGCTGGGAGATGGTCAGAGCTGTGTGCCAGTACTCAGGCTAGGAGATGATCACTGGAGTGTGCCAGTACTTAGTCTGGGGTATTGTCACTGCTGCGTGACAGTACCTAGGCTGGGTATGGTCACTGCTGTGAGCCAGTACTCAGGCTGGGAGATGGTCACTGGTGTGTGCCACTACCCAGGCTGGGAGATTGTCACTGCTGTGTTCCAGTAGCCAGGCTGAGGTATGGTCACTGCTGTGTGCCAGTATTCAGGCTGGGAGATGGTCACTGCTGTGTGCCAGTACTCAGGCTGGGTATTATCACTGCTGTGTGCCAGTACTCAGGCTGGGTATGGTCACTGCTGTTGCCAGTACTCAGGCTGGGAGATGATCACTGTTGTGTGCCAGTAATCAGGCTGGCATAGGGTTACTGGTGTGTGCCAGTACTCAGCTTGGAATATGGTCACAGGTGTGTGCCAGTACTCAAGGTGGAGTATGGTCAATACTGTGTGCCAGTACTCAGGCTGGGTATGGTCACTGCTGTGTGCCAGTACTCAGGCTGAGATATGGTCACTGCTATGTGCCAGTCCTTAGGCTGGGTATGGTCACTGCTGTATGCCAGTACTCAGGCTGGGAGATGGTCATTGGTGTGTTCCAGTACTCAGGCAGGGAGATGGTCACTGCTGTGTGCCAGTTCATAGACAGGAGATGGTCACTGGTGTGTGCCAGTACTCAGGCTGGAGTATGGTCACTGCTGTGTGCCAGTACTTGGGCTGGGTGATGGTCTCTGGTGTGTGCCAGTAGTCAGGCTGGGATGGTCACTGGTGTGTGCCAGTACTCAGGCTGGGAGATCGTTACTAGGTGTGCCAGTACTCAGGCTGGGAGAATGGTCACTGTTGTGTGCCAGTACTTAGGCTGGGTATAGTCACTGGTGTGTGCCAGTACTCAGTCTGGGGTATGGTCTCTGCTGTGACAAGTACCCAGGCTTGGGTATGGTCATTGCTGTGTTCAGTGCTTAGGCTGGGAGATGGTCACTAGTGAGTGCCAGTACTTAGGCTGGGTATGGTCACTGCTGTGAGCCAGTACTCAGGTTGTGAGATGGTCACTAGTGTGTGCCAGTACTCAGGCTGGGAGATGGTCAGACCTGTGTGCCAGTACTCAGGCTAGGAGATGATCACTGGAGTGTGCTAGTACTTAGTCTGGGGTATTGTCACTGCTGTGTGTCAGTACCTAGGCTGGGTATGGTCACTGCTGTGAGCCAGTACTCAGGCTGGGAGATGGTCATTGGTGTGTGCCACTACCCAGGCTGGGAGATGGTCAGAGCTGTGTGCCAGTACTCAGGCTGGGAGATTGTCAGTGCTGTGTTCCAGTAGTCAGGCTGAGGTATGGTCACTGCTGTGTGCCAGTATTCAGGCTGGGAGATGGTCACTGCTGTGTGCCAGTACTCAGGCTGAGGTATGGTCACTGCTGTTTGCCAGTACTCAGGCTGGGAGATGGTCAGTGGTGTGTGCCAGTAATCAGGCTGGGATAGGGTTACTGGTGTGTGCCAGTACTCAGCTTGGAATATGGTCACTGGTGTGTGCCAGTACTCAAGGTGGGGTATGGTCACTACTGTGTGCCAGTACTCAGGCTGGGATATGGTCACTGCAGTATGCCAGTACTCAGGCTGGGAGATAGTCACTGGTGTGTTCCAGTACTCAGGCAGGGAGATGGTCACTGCTGTGTGCTAGTTCATAGACTGGGAGATGGTCACTGGTGTGTGCCAGTACTCAAGCTGGAGTATGGTCACTGCTGTGTGCCAGTACTTGGGCTGGGTGATGCCTCTGGTGTGTGCCAGTAGTCAGGCTGGGAGATGGTCACTGGTGTGTCCCAGTACTGAAGCTGGGAGATTGTTACTAGTGTGTGCCAGTACCCAGGCTGGGAGATGGTAACTGTTGTGTGCCAGTACTTAGGCTGGGGTATAGTCACTGGTGTGTGCCAGTACACAGTCTGGGGTATGGTCACTGCTGTGTGCAAGTACCCAGGCTTGGGTATGGTCACTGCTGTGTGCCAGTACTGAGGCTGGGATATGGTCACAGATGTGTGCCAGCACTCAGGCTGGGAGATGGTCACTGCTGTGTGTCAGTATTCAGGCTGGGAGATGGTCACTGATGTTTTCAGGTACTTAGGCTGGGGTACAGTCACGGTGTATGCCAGTACTCATTCTGGGCTATAGTTACTGCTTTGTGCCAGTAATCAGGCTGAGGCTATGGTCACTGCTGTGTGCCAGTACTCAGGCTGGGAGATGGTCAATGTTGTGTGCCAGTATTCAACGTGGAGATGGTCACTATTGTGTGCCAGTACTCAGGATTGGGTATTGTCACTGCTGTGTGCCAGTAGTCAGCCTGGGGTATTGTCACTGCTCTGTGCCAGTACTCAGGTTGGGGTATTGTCACTGCTGTGTGCCAGTAGTCAGGCTGGGGTATTGTCACTGCTGTGTGCCAGTAGTCAGGCTGGAGTATTGTCACTGCTGTGTGCCAGTACTCAGGCTGAGGTATTGTCACTGCTCTGTGCCAGTAGTCAGACTGGGGTATTGTCACTGCTGTGTGCCAGTACTCAGGCTGGGGTATTGTCACTGCAGTGTGCCAGTACTGAGGATGGGGTATTGTCACTGCAGTGTGCCAGTACTCAGGCTGGGGTATTGTCACTGCTGTGTGCCAGTACTTAGGCTGGGGTATGGTCACTGGTGTGTGCCAGTAGTCAGGCTGGGATATTGTCACTGCTGTGTGCTAGTAGTCAGGCTGGGGTATTGTCACTGGAGTGTGCCAGTATCAGGCTGGGGTATGGTCACTCGTGTGTGCCAGTATCAGGCTGGGGTATGGTCACTGGTGTGTGCCAGTGCTTAGGCTTGGGTATGGTCACTGGTGTGTGCCAGTACTCAGGCTGGGGTATTGTCACTGGTGTGTGCCAGTAGTCATGCTGGGGTATGGTCACTGGTGTGCCAGTACTTAGGCTGGGGTATGGTCATTGGTGTGTGACAGTAGTCAGGCTGGGATATTGTCACTGCTGTGTGCCAGTAGTCAGGCTGGGAGGTATTGTCACTGGTGTGTGCCAGTATCAGGCTGGGAGGTATGGTCACTGGTGTGTGCCAGTACTCAGGCTGGGGTATTATCACTGCTGTGTGCCATTAGTCAGGCTGGGATATTGTCACTGCTGTGTGCCAGTAGTCAGGCTGGGATATTGTCACTGGTGTGTGCCAGTATCAGGCTGAGGTATTGTCACTGCTGTGTGCCAGTACTTAGGCTGGGGTATTGTCACTGCAGTGTGCCAGTACTCAGGCTGGGGTATTGTCACTGCTGTGTGCCAGTAGTCAGGCTGGGATATTGTCACTGGTGTGTGCCAGTATCAGGCTGGGGTATGTTCACTGGTGTGTGCCAGTATCAGGCTGGGATATTGTCACTGGTGTGTGCCAGTATCAGGCTGGGGGTATGGTCACTGGTGTGTGCCAGTCCTTAGGCAGGGTATGGTCACTGGTGTGTGCCAGTACTCAGGCTGGGGTATGTTCACTGGTGTGTGCCAGTAGTCATTTTGGGGTATTGTCACTTCTGTGTGCCAGTACTTGGCTGGGGTATGGTCACTATTGTGTGCCAGTACTCAGGCTAGGTATGGTCACTGCTGTGTGTCAGGAGTAGCAGATTTATTTATATAGTTAATAAATAAATAAATAACTGTTTTAAATTCAACCTTTGAGTTAAAAACTCTTTTACAAAGGTTCCACGTGATATAATAGAAAAGTTACAGAACATAGTCAAGCAATGGGAAGTTACAGACCACAGTTACAGCAATTGCAACAGCATTCCTAGGCGAATAAACACAAGATCATATTAACGAGGTGCAGTTCCAGAGCAGTAGGATATATCTACAGAGGAATGGGCAAATAGGCGACTGAAGAGAGCCTTGTCATAAGTGCGGCCCAGGAGCCTTGTCATGGTAACATATTATGAAGGAAGCTTAGTTGATGACATGCATCTATGTCCTTTCTGTCACAACACTGTTTCTGTGCCATTACCTGTGAATCATTGTCTGAAATGTCTAAACAATGTCTAAACAATGAAATCCTGTTATCAGACACTCTGAAATCTGATTCTGACTTTTTTAACCTTTGGGTCTTTTCAGCTACCGGATGAAGCTGGCTGCATCCTTACCCTACGAGGCGAATTCAGAATGGCGCCTGTCATTGGCCTCTCCTGCGGAGTATGTGCAGCGGCAGAAACAGCAGATGGCTTCATTGCACTGTATGCCTAGCTCAACTCGCCACAGTAGGGTAAGCCAAATCAGCAGCAGGTATGACGGATTCTTTATTGGTCAGATAGGAGAGTGGGAGTGCTGCAGTGTCTGGTTCTGTGGCAGGAGTCTATAAAAACACGTGGCTACATTGGGAGCAACTGGTGTGGAACCAGAGCAGACACGCAATGCACAACACAGATGGTAACACTCTAAGAAACATAGAAACACTGAAACATAGACCATGATGGCGAGAAAAGACCAGAGGTCCATACAGTTTGCCCATATTCCCTATAATCTCTGGATCCTTCAGTGGAATCTATTGTTCCCCAGGTACTAATCCTCCCCATCCTATCCCCATTCTCCTCCTGGTGTTTTCGCCATGGTGACCACTTTCACTAATTCTGCCCCATGCCTACTTGAATCCCTGACTGTGTTTGCACTCACCACTTCGCCAAATTTATCAGGGATCATTGTGGCAGCGTGAGGTCAGAAGTTGCAAGTATGGGACCAAGCGGAGAGTTTGTTTGACTTATGGATGGGTCTGTGCTGTGGGTGTGGGAGGACTTGTGAGATAGCCATCCAACGTCATGCCTGTTGCCAGGATCAGATGGAGGGTGAATGATCTGCCGGGCGGTGGGCAGACAGTGCTGTAAATGCAGTCATGTGATGACTGAAATGGGCGTCCTGTCATTGTAGGTTGTCTGTGTGGCAGTTAAAAGGGGAGCTCAGCAGTAGAATGGATGTCTTTGGCTGGAAACTCACTTGTCAATAAATCTTATCTTAATCGTTCAGTAGCTAAACCAGTCTTTCCTTCTTGTGTGTGGAGGTCTGGGAGAAGGCTCACATACTGTGTCTAAGAAGAACAAACTTACTTAAATGAAAAAAATTAGAAAAACAAGGTAGGGCCAGAGTGGAGACAGACAGTGACAAAGGTGAAGGTGGGGTGTGGGCTGGGAGGAGAGGCAATGTCTTTTCTCATGGTCTATATAGAAGTACAGCAGAAATATTTTGTGCAAGAACTCAGAAAAATATCTGTGACTCCTGTGTGTATACTTCTTATCGTATTTGCTGTGCTGTTTTGGACTGCACTGACTGTACCAGTGTGTGAGTGTGTGTGCTTTTTTTTTTTTACTTTACCAGGAGAGACTCACTAAGTTGAAAGCTTGTTTACAGGTGTGACCTGGGAGCACAAGGAGTTAAGTGACATGCTCAGGGTCACAGTATGCAAGTGGGGTGTGACATTCAAACCCAGGTCTCAGGTTTGCAGCTCAGAGCCTTAAACCACTACGCTATACTGCTGTGTGTGTGTGTGTGTGTGTGTGTGTGTGTGTGTGTGTGTGTACGCATGCATGCCACCTAGCATTTAATGTGGTACAGTACCTCAGGAAATCTCAGAAATATTTTGGGTGGGAGGAGAAAAAGTCACTAAGCAATATACCACGACAGAGTGTGGATTATGGCAGGATTTACCATGCCTGGTGTGGTTTGGTCACTAGGCTGCAGGTTAGAAGTGAGTAAACCACACCAGAAGTGGTAAATCCTGCCATGACCCACATCCTGGAGTGGTATATTGCGATTATACAAGTCGTCCTTTTTTTTTTTCTGAGAAAAAATAAAGAGAATTTTTTATTTAAAATGTTTTTAAGGTGTTTATTGCTCTGCCACGTAAAATAGTTCCATGTTGCTAGGGAGGTGGAGCATGTTGCTAGGGAGATGAAGCTGAGGTGGGAGGCTTTCTAGCATCTAGCATAGTTTTTCTTTTAGTTTTATACCCCTGCCCCGGAGATTTATTGAGGAGTTGAGCTGTGACATGTAGTCCCTGAAAAGGGACCTTCGGGCTCAGTGGGCCTACCCGGTCATCAAAATTCAATAAATAAATAACATGGTAGTTGAAAGCCAAGGTTAATTCGAGCAGTGAGTGTACTAATTTTAGGAGGGGTCATGTTTGCTGGCAGTTTATGGTCTCACAGTTCCCAATCAGACAAAAATAAGGATTATGAGTTACTATCAGGAGATGGAATGCTGGGAAGAGCTGTGAAATAACAAAGAAGTTATCAGAGAAGTGCATTTTTCTTTTTTTTTAAAAGCGAGGGTAAAACATTTCAAAATCACGGCGAAATGTCAAGCCGTGATATTGGGCATGCACATAAATATGCATAGGCACATGAGCGGTATCACAGGCTCCACTTTTTCTGGCTGCGATTCATTCATGTTTTAGGCTTTGCTTTTAAATTAAATCCACTTTCCAAACTGAGCATTTGGGAAACTGAAAATATTTAATTCATTGAAGGGTCATGTTGGGAGCTGACCACGGCTTGTGGTGCTTCAATGTTGTTGTCGAGCGGTGCTGTCACTCTGTAAGTTATTAAACAGTTTTGGGTGGCAAAGTTAAGAGGTACATAAACAGGGATTATGGGTGAAACACTTTATAAAAGTATTTTAGACCCAATGTGGGTTTCACGTCTGTATGTTTTTGGGAACCGCCTGTATAGTGAACTGCAGAGTACTGTGATTAAGGATCTACGCTGTCTCTTGCCACGTTTGCTACTGCTGGGTTTGGCATCCTCAGAGTGATTTGTGTAGGTTTCCTGATGCAGCTGACTGGTGGCTGGCACCTTTTCCCATTGGTATATCGTAGGATTTGCCACGGGTAAAGGTGCCAGATCCAACTCATCAGAAAACATTTCCATACCATTGTGTAATTAAAAATATCAGTGACTCCTCGTGGTGTACTTGTCATCTGTGCTTTGCCCTTTCACTGCACTGTACCCCATCATGAGCGCAGCTGCCCAGTTACCAAGTGTGTGGCATCCTCCAGATAAATCCCAGTAATATTGTAGGTGACCGGAGAGGAGAGAAAACCCTTTATTCATTTAAAATATCAGTTACTCCTCCGGGTGTATTTGCCATCTGTGCTACTGTACTTCATTTGACTGCACTGTACCCAATGTGTGACCATGTGCCACTGGCACTGGCTGGCTTTAGTGCTAGCAAAGAGAAGAAATCACAGATCACTCTAGCTAGTGTCATGTCAAGTAACACATGATTGTCTCTCTCCCCTAATATTGAACAGATATATAAGGGATATGCAATGGAAGCAAGTGTAATAAATGATTTATCCGCACAAGAGCAGTTTGACCTCGGGTAACACTCAGGGTGGCGTAAGCCACAGTGTGGTTTCCGAGGTCAAACTGCTCAAGTGCGATAAATCATTTATTACATGAGTTTTCCATTGCATATTCCATTGATGCAATTCTTTTGTTTTTGCTTTTGTGGGCATTTGTTAGTCAAAAAGTGAATAAAATGTAATTTTCTGCCATTTTTGCTGATTATAGAAAATCTAAAAGGAATCTAGAAACAAAACACATCTCATTTTGTAGATATTTTATGTTGAACAATATTTGTGCTCAAAGTGCCATACTATCATTTTTGTTTTATATTATTTGCATTTGTTTGATGAAACAGTGCACAAAATGGAATTTTTGCTGTTTTCGCTAATTCTGAAAAACTAAAAGTATCTATAAATGAAACACCACTCATTTTGTAGATATTTATGTGCGAACAAACTTTGTGCTCACAGTACCATGCTATCATTTTTAATTTTAAAGTTATTTACATTTGTTTGATGGACAAAATGAAAAGAAACAATATGAATTTTCTGCTGTGTTTTTGCTAATTATCAAAAAATCTATAAGGTATCTATAAATTAAATACTACTCATTTTGCAGATAATTTTGTGCTGCACAACTTTCATGCTTATAGCACTATCCTATCTTTTTTGTTTTAAAGTTATTTGCATTTGAATATAGTTAGTACTGGTACTGAGGCTGAACATTCTAAATGAGTTCGAGTGATTGTGACATATCTACTATGTGAATAAATCTGTGATGATGCATCTACTATGTGGATAAATGTAAAATTTTGAATTTATCCATAGTAGCTCAGATTTATCTCATAGGATTTATGTCCACGCCTATGCATACATTTCTTTTGCATACAATTTACGTGACACGTATTTCACAATTTTGTCTTCTATTTGTAACCCAATCAAAAGAAAATAGTTTATGCTCTAAGAAAGATTAGAACCTCAAACTTTTCAAAAGTTCTAGACTAGAACCAGAACACAGAACTTTAGCGGGTTCTGACAACCCCAACCCACATCCCATCCCTGAGAGAGCTGCATGCATGACTTTGGCTAGCAGCCAAGTAGCTGACACTGTGGCATGGTAAGATGTGCGGCTTGCAGCCTGGCAGTGACGTAATGCGGCAAGTGAATGGACCCCGTCCTGGACCCCCTCCATCCAGCAGTTAAAAGCCTCCTATTGTAAAGCCAGCTGCTGGATAAAGGTGGAGGTTTGTGCTGAAGTCTGCTCACTCAGTCAGATTGCCACCACTGCCAAGCTGCAGGCCACTTAACTGAGTCATCAGCCATGCTACAATATCACCCACTAGCTAGCCTATGCGCACGAGACTTGGGGCAGCAGTCACTTGGGCTCTCTTTTTTATAACCATCTTTATTGCGTTTTAAGTAAACATACAAACAAACATACACAATTACCCCGGATTCCTTGGTACCCACCCCAAAACTGGGTAGGACAACTATGTACAATGACTATATACAATCACAGCTGCAGAAATCACCCTCCCCATATCCAGACACTTGCTCTAACCCACCAATACCCAAATTAAGATCTACCCATTTTGGAACTAAACAAGGACCGCTAGTCATAAGGGATGAACTTAACCTAAAGATCCTATAGTTCCCAGAACCCTTCAAACAGTATGGGGTTGGTCCTGCAGCTGCGTTCGAGAAAGAGAGAATCCCAAAAAGACTTTGTTTGGCAGTCCAGTACCTATCTACTTTGAGATGCACATAAGATCAATCCTAGTACACACAATCCTCCAAAACTAAGTCACTGGGCTCTCTTGAAAATGGGTGGGTGGAGTGTGGTGCAGTTGGGGGTGCATGGGGCAACTGGAAAATAATTGATGCTGAGCAATTAGACATTGGAGGACACTAGGGATAACAAGAGAAGAACTGGGATTTATACTCAGTCAAGACTAGAGCTGATTCTTATGATTGCAAAGCTGCTACACCTGCTCTGATATGAATGATGACCTGTCAGCACAGCTCACAGTAACCAATGGTAAGCAAAGAAGGAAGACAAGGAGGGCTATCAGATGCAGATTAAGAATTGGGTTTCAGGTTCCACATCTGAGGGGTTTTGGAATTCAGTTTTCTGGACTTTAATACCAAAATCCAATTCCAATTTAAAAAGAAATGAAATCTGATGTATCAGATTCCACTATGTGGATTCCAAGCAACCCTATGAGCCAATGTCATGTAGTTTCCCTTGGCAGGTAGCTGAATGAATGAGTTGTCAGGAGGAGGAGGCCTGGAATGAGTTGAGATTGGTAAGTCCCTTGTGAGGGGCCAGGCATGGGAGCCTGTTTCTTTGGGCCATTAGGGCTATCAGTATACTGCCTGAGGGAGGCAGGCACAGCAGGACCAATTATCAACTGTTAGCAGTACTATTGTAATGTTGACATGCTTTAATTTAATGCTGTCCTACAAAGGATATAATGAGGCAAGTGCAGACACGGAATTGCCCTGGGGATAGTGCTCACCCCTACCTGGAAGCATGCCACACGAAATGGTCTTGGGACTGCCAGAGCTCCAGGGGCCCCATAGGGAGGTCAGAGACTGAAGTATAATGTGGTGTGTATTTGGACTAGGTCCATAGAAACTGTAAACAGTTGTGCCCTTAGATCAAGGATAAACCCGACATAGCAATTTGGGAGTATTTCAGAAGTATGGATCCTGCGAATGGCAGGGATGGAAAGAAAGAGCCCCAAATAGATTACAGGGTATAGTGTGATGCAGCTAGTACTGCATTGTATGAGTGACATAAGAGAGTTAATTGGAAGGAATGCCGTTAGTGCTGTGTAACATTATAAGCAGTTAATAAATTCAACCTGATTGACCCAGCTCCCAGTATGGACAGTCTGTTTGTGTGTGGTCTCATATTTATTGCTTGGTGCTCCAGTGTACTGGTTTATGGTGCCTCTACTGCAGCATCCCAGAGCTGTAGTGGTACAGTGTTTGGTTACAGGTATAGGTTCTATGATGTAAGGCTGGGAACTCCTGAATGAGAATACCAGCGTATACCTCCAGACACAGGGGCTGCTCGGTGCACTCACATATTTATAGTTAAGGTTGAGCAGAGTTTCTGTTTTAAATCTCAGAGTTTGACTTTGCCATGTTTTGTTCCAGTTGGATGCAGATTCCAAGATCTGGATAGCACAAAAGTGAAAAATAAATTATATTTTTTCTGTTCTTTTGTCATTGCCTAGTGCCCAGACAGTTTGGAATTTTATCTGAAATTTTCAGGGCAGAAAGGGCTTGGTGCACTGTGGTACCTTTCACTGGTTTGGTGGAAAATATTAATCCATTTCAAAGTTATTTAAATTTTGAAATTTTAGTTCTGAGCATGTTCAGTATGGTGTTTTAGCTAGCTTCTTAGAACAAAAAGAATTTGGTCTGCATGAAATAGAATCCTTTTAGGGCTGTGGGTGGAGCCTGCAGCACTATTGCGATCGCTTTGTAGCTCTAAAAACAGCCAATTGTGGAATCTTCTGTTGGACTTTTGAAGTATCCTGCTGAAAGTCTAATGGAGCTTGAACCCTTCCACCATGATCGTCCTACAGAAAAACAGCCACACTATTTTGGCTGTTACTTCTCATTCTGGTGGGAGATGAACTGCGTATGCACCACCGCTGCGCATGCACAGTTTTGCTGACGTTGTCATGTATGGCAAAATGCTATTCACCATAGCTGTGCATGTACGACTGCCATGCATGCACAGTTGCATCACTGCCACCAGCTCTGTGGCATTCTGTGGCTCCCCAAAACTCATATGGCACACTGGGAGCCCACCCCAGTGTGTCCAAAGTTTTTACTTTGCCCACCGACATCGGGATGCCCAATCCCTGTGTCAGCCACCACCAGCTCCGCGGCATTCTGTGCCCCCCAAACTCATGTGGCACACTGGGTGCCCACCCCAGTGTGACCAACAGTTTTGCTTATACCTGCCGACATCAGACTGCCCAATCCCATGATCGACATTATGTGCCCCCCTGGTCATGCGGCACACCAGGGCTGCTGACATTGGGTGCCCAGTCCCCGTGTTGGCATTATCTACACCCCAAGTCATGTGGTGCACTGGGAGCCCACCCCAGTGTGCCCAATTTTTTTTCTATAAAAGAAACGTCCACTGTCGTCGCCCAGTCTTTTTTTTCTTCTGTAAAAGAAATGGTCCCTCATCATCAGTCCCTCCCCCATCCCCACCCTCTAACTGAGCACCCACATCCCCACATCCACACCCACACCCACTTACCCTGCACTTATATCCGGAGGTCGGTGTGACACGTGGACAGCCAGTTCTGAGTACACTCATGATTTTTGTAATATAAAATGTGTTATGGACTGTCTCTCATGAGAGATGCTGAGACAGCATGTGAGATCACACACACACACACACACAGGTTTTAGATACAAAGTGCTACCTGGAAGGCCAGAAGCTAATTACAGACTAGAACAGGCCTTAATCATGAATTTCCTATTTTCTAAGTTAAATATAGCTTTAACTGCTAAGAGGAAACCAGTATCCATTTTATGACGTTTCAAGGAGGAAACCAGGTTTGGCACCCTGGTGTGAAATCATAAATGCTTTGATGTCTGTGAGAGGGATACTGCTCATAGATGAAAGGAAATTTACAGACATGATTGGGGAAGTCGCATGGGGAAAGGAGTTTCTGCTGATGTAACCTTAATTAATCTTTCCTTCTAAAATGATAAAACTTCCTGGGTGTATGATTTTTAATAAACAGAGGAGGAGCTAGGTGACCTCACACAAAGGCGCTATAAATACAGTTTTTAAAGAATATTCTGTTTTCCTTCAGAGTCATTTTTTTCTACACTCTGGCAAAGAACCATCTTTGAGCACTTTAAGCAAGAATACAGGTAGAGAGAGATAAAATCTAAGTACTGTAGTAGGAATTACACTGTTAAAACCTTGTTCTTTTAAAAGATTGTATGGTTCTTGTGATATATAGTTCTGTATTTTATGTTTACATATTTTTATCTATTTTGGTAAAACTCTATTTTAGAGCCTACTTGGTCTGTCTTTGAATTTCTTTCTTTAACAATTGAAGTATATATGGTTAAAGCAGACACTGTGCATAAGCTTGAATGGTGATACCAAACTGGAAAAAGGTAAAAGTAATCTGAGGTCTTTATTAGAGTTTTTAGGGCTCATTTTGTACACCTGGTTAGGTGTCCTTAGGCAAAAATATCTGGCCCCTAAGACAGAATTATCTGAGCCTGTGCATTGAGTACACTAGCAAGAGGTTCACAGTTTGAATCCTCCAGAACTGAGACCAAGGTTATTCAAACCCACAAAACAGACAGGAGGGTTACCTTGTTTCTGTTAACTGTTCACAAGACTGTGCTCGGAGGTTGGCACTTTGGGAGTAGAGGCTGACCTGCTGAGTGGGTTTATGACAGATTGGTGGCAGCGGTGCAAAAAATTTTGGCATTACAAGCTTTTATTGTTCAGTGTGTCAGCTTGAGACCGTCAGCTCACTTGCAAAGAAAGAAAAAGCAGAGTTTTATTTTAAAAGGAGACAGAACTATATCACTTGGCATACAGTCAAGTTCCTACCCATTATATTTTTTTTCCTAAAGTGCAAGTCAGAGTAGCAGTAGTTAGGGAAGATGGCTTCCAACTACAGCAGGCACACTGTAGACTACTCGGGCAGTTGTGCAAGGACAGAGGCATCCTGTTCAAGGCAAAAGCCAGCAAACAGAACCTAATGGATGCCCTGATGGTAAACCCAGAGCACTGAGTCACAGACCATGACTGAAAAGGATCAAACCGAGTGTGGCAAGGCTGGCGGCAGTGCAGTGTCCAGATCTGATGAGGAGGGCAGCAGGGCCACTGTCAGTGAAGGCCACAGCAGCAGGGAAGGTCACCAGTATCCTGGATCCAGTACTCAGGCTGCAAATTGAGTTGTGCAGGATGGAGCTGGAGTTCCAGAAGAAAGAACTAGAGGCGAGAGGTAGAGTGGGAACAGTGGGAGGCAGACCATGAGGAGCCTGAGTGCCAGCGAGCTGCAGAGGAGAAGAGAGTGAGAATGCCATGAGGCAGAGCGAGAATGCCGAAAGGCAGAGCAAGAACAGGGAGACACTGGACCGTGAGAAGCTGGAGCACCAGAGGCAACATGAACTGGAGAAGCTACAACTCCAACCAGTGGCACCAGAGCAGGTAAGTGGCTTGGGTTTAACTGGGACTGTAGGACTGGGTTACAAATTGAACTCCAAATTGATAGCTGAATTTAAAGAGGGGAGGATATGGATGCCTTTTTAAATTCTTTTGAAAAAGTTTGTACTCAGGCTAAAATTTCTAGAGAGTCCTGGAGCTTCCAGCTATCCCGCTACTTACCGGAAAGCTTGGGATGCATTGGTCAAATGGACAATGAGGACAGTGATGATTACAGCAACTTAAAGCTGCACTGTTAAAGAAATTTGAATTAACTGCTGAATCATACAGAGCCAAATTTCATAAGCTCAGGAGAAGCCTTGACATGAGCTACAAGGAGCTAACCACAAAACAACGTCAGTTTTAAAAGGAGGGAAGGAATTGAGGCAAACTCTGTTGATAAAATTGAAAATGTGATTTTGTTAGAAGAGTTTTATTGGGCATGCCCAGCAGAGCTAAAACCTGACTGGAGGACTGAGATCCCAAAAACAGTGCAAGAGGCTGCTGAACTCTCAGACTGCTATGCCAAGAGCAGACCTCCTCTGAGACAAATAGGGTGGACGTGGCAGCACAGAAGGGAAAAGCGCACCTTCAGGGCAGCTAAAACCCCACTGCCACCAGCTAAACCAGTTAGCCCCAGGTTTCTCTGAAAAGAGAATTGAATGTTGGTTATGTAAAGAAACTGGGCATATTGCCAGACAGTGTTCCAAAAGAATGAGAATAATATGCAGAATGATACTAGAAAAAGAAGTGGGTTGTTTGTTGTCCCTGGAAGCAGCCTGTGAACATGAGGGAACCACGTGCCCAGTCATGGTGAATGGTGTATAGGCGCAAGAGTTAAGGGCACAGGGGCATCCTTGACCTTGGTAAAGGGGATCTAGTAGAGCCTGGTCAGCTTATACCCAATAAATATGTCACTGTACAGGACTTTACTGGTGAGGCGAAAACATTGCCCTCGCTAGTGTTCTCCTAGACTGGGGTGAAGCGGGGAACTGTGCAACAGGTGGCTGCAGCCAAAACCTCAGCAGTGGATGTGATCCTGGGTAATAACCTCAAACAGGGATGGTATGTGCAGTTACCCATAGCCAAGCAGCAAGGGAAAATGGTAGTTCCTGAAACCCACGGGAACAATTGTAAAGACAACTGTGAGGCTGGTTCCCCTGCCTGTGTCTCCTGATATGGGGACTAATGAAATGGGGTAGAAATTCCCCAGTAGCAAGTAACCACACAGCTACAGAGGGTTACTCAAGAGGAGGGGTGACCCATTGTCAGAGGGTTAGGGATGACAGTGATCCTGAGTGCCCTGATGTTAGTGCTAGGGACCCTAGTTTAGATACAGAAGGGACCTGTCCCATAATGTAGGAATAAGTCAGGAGTTTGCTGCTGCTCAAAAGAGTGACCATACACTAGGGAAGCTGAGGGCTTGGGCAGACTTTGACGGAGCACAGAGAGGTGACGGCAGACATAAGGTTTATTGGGAAAATGGACTTATGTATACTCAGGCAGTACAGACAGAGAGAGGGGTGCTAGGCAGGCAGCATGTCGCCTCAGGGGTATCATGAGCAGTTGCTCAAGATTGCACATGATATTCCCTTGTCTGGTCATCTGGAATTGCGACACAACACAGTGGTTGGCCCAGAATTTCTACTGGCCTAACTTCACCCAGCAGGTCAAAGAGATGCAGGTCTTGTCACCAGTGCCAAGAAATAGGGAGAGTGGGCAAGAAAATCCAGGCCACCCTGATTCCATTGCCCATAGTGGATAAGCCATTCCAGAGCATGGGAATGGATATTGTAGGCCTTTAACATCCCCAGCTCCTCAGGAAGAAATTCATCCTGATTGTGGTGGATTATGCCAGCCGGTACCAGAGGCAGTCACCCTATCATCCCTGAGAACAGACAAAGTGGCAGATGCCTTACTTGGGATTTTCTCCCGTGTTGGGTTTCCACAGGAGGTTATCACTGATTGAGAGTTCCTTCATGTCGGACTTGATGAAATGTTTATGGAAGAAGTGGGGGTGCAGAGATGCATGACACTGATCACCCACAAGCCAATGGGCTTGTGGAAAGATTCAATGATACCCTAAAGTCAATGTCTGGTGTTTGCTGAACAGCATGGGAGGGACTGGGAGAAATACCTTCCCACCTGTTGTTTGCATACAGGGAGGTGCCCCAAGAGTTGACAGGATTTTCCCTTGAACTCTTATATGGACGCTGGGTATGTGGGCCCCTAGACTTCATCTGGGATGACTGGGAAGGCAAACATGCCACCCAGGGAACTCCCACTGTGGATTACATCCTTAGGTTTAGGGAAAGGCTGCAGGAGCTTATAGGGACAGCCCAGAGCAACCTGGCAGCTGCCTGCAACAGAAACAAAAGTGTGGTACGACCGCAGAGCCAGAGCTCGCTCATACATGGTGGTCAGGAAGTCATGGTCCTTATTCCGTCCAGAAAGACAAGCTGTAGGCTGAGGGCAGGACCGCATAAAGTGGTTAGGAAGGTAAATGATGTGAACTACATTGTGGAGTTATCTGACTGAAGACAGACAGAACGGATGTACCATGTCAACATGAAGAAGCCATATGCAAATCGGGCTCACATGGTGTTTGCAGTGTGTAGTCCTGGGAGGGACAGACAAAGGAGACCCCTTCTGGATTTGCTGGAAGAAAGTAAGTGGGGATCCTCTATGGAGGCAGTAAAATTGTCTCCCTAGCTGGCCCCAGACCAGATCCAGAAAGTAAGGGAGGTTTTAGCAGACTTTGCCCCATTGTTTAGCCAAGCCTGACTAACACTTAGCAATGCACGATGTAGAGACAGGGACACAGATGCCCATATGGCGGACAGTATATCGAGTGTCAGAGGCAGTCCAAAAGGACATTAGGAGGAAGTGGAGGAGATGCTGGATTTAGGGTAATCCAGAAATCCCACAGCCCTGGGCCTCACCCATAGTTCTTGTGCCTAAGCCAGATGGCTCTACTCATTTCTGTGTGGACTACCATGGACTGAATGCAGTCATGAAGTCAGACACCACGGATGCCCCAGGCGGAGGAACTCCAGGACAAGTTGGGAGGGGCGACCAACCTTCGACGATTGACCTGACCAAGGGGTATTGGCAGGTAGAGTTGACAGACAGAGCTAGGGAGGCGGCTTCATCACTCCAAAAGGCTTATTTGAATTTAAAGTAATGCCTTTTGGAATGAGGAACACCCTGGCCACTCTAAAGGGTTGGTGAACCAGGTGTTAAATGGTGCTGAGGAGTATGCCGGGCGCACGTGGATGACATTGCCATCTTCAGTACCAGTTGGGAGGAACACCTATCCCACCTTAGGGAAGGGCTGGGCAGGATACAGTGGGCGGGCTCACTGTCAAAGCCGGGAAGTGCCAGGTGGCCATGGGAGAACTGGCATACCTCAGGCATGTGGTAGGCCAGGGACTGCTCCATCCTAACCAAATAAAGACAGAGGTAATCCAGGCGTGCCCAGACCAGAAACACAGAAGCAGGTCAGGAGTTTTCTAGGGACAGCAGGATACTCAAAGTAATTTGTACCCAATTACAGTGCCCTGGCTGCTCCCTATCTGACCTGACAA
Organism: Neoceratodus forsteri; assembly: GCA_016271365.2. NCBI lineage: Eukaryota > Metazoa > Chordata > Ceratodontiformes > Ceratodontidae > Neoceratodus > Neoceratodus forsteri. The sequence goes on from CM057459.1 coordinate 1,385,740,659, forward strand.
AGAAAAGGATGCCCAAGAAAATTACCTGGGGCCCAGCCCATGAGGAAGCCTTTTCCAAACTAAAGGAGCACTGTGCAGTGCTCCTGTTTTGACAAGTCCTGACTATAGCAAACCTTTATAGTTCAGACTGACACCTCATATGTGGGAATGGGGGCAGTACTGAGTCAGACATCCTTCCAAGGGACAGATCACCCACTAGTGTACCTGAGTAGGAAGTTACTTCCCAGGGAGCAGGCATACTCCACTGTGAAAAAAGAGTGTCTTGCCATAGTGTGGGCCTTAAAAATTAGAACCATACTTATATGGAGAGCATTTTGTGGTGCAGACTGACCACAACCCCTGGTTTGGCTGACACAGATGGGAAAGAACAATGGTAGATTATTAAGACAGAGTCTTGCTTTGGTAAGGGTATGATATGACAATCGTACATAGAGCTGGAGCCAGAAACCAGAACTCAGATGGTCTGTCTTGTGTATGAGGAGTGAACTGATTTGGGAAGCTCATCCCATGCCAGGGATAGAGCCCCCATAATTCAGTCTAGATGGGGAGGATTGTGACATGTGGACAGCCAGTTCTGAGTACACTATGATTTTTGTAATATAAAATATGTTATGGACTGTCTCCCATGAGAGATGCTGAGACAGCATGTGAGATCACATACACACACACACACACACACACACACACACACACACACACACACACACACACACAGGTTTTAGATACAAGGTGTTACCTGGAAGGCCAGAAGCTAATTACAGACTAGAACAGGCCTTAATCAAGAATCTCCTGTTTTTCTAAGTTAAATGTAGCTTTAACTGCTAAGAGGAAACCAGTATCCATTTTATGACGTTTTGAGGAGGAAACCAGGTTTGGCACCCTGGTATGAAATCATAAAAGCTTTGATGTCCTTGAGAAGACATACTGCTCATAGATGAAAGGAAATTTACATACCTGATTGGGAAGTCACATGGGGAAAGGAGTTTCTGCTGATGTAACCTTAATTAACTTTCCTTCTAAAATGATTAAACTTCCTGGGTGTATGATTTTTAATAAACAGAGGAAGAGCTAGGTGACCTCACACAAAAGGGTTGGAAAATACAGTTTTTAAAAAGTATTCTGTTTTCCTTCAGATACATTTTTCTACACTCTGATAAAGAAACATCTTTGAGCACTTTAAGCAAGTATACAGGTAGAGAGAGACAAAATCTAAGTACTGTAGTAGGAATTGCACTGTTAAAACCTTGTTCTTTTAAAAGATTGTATGGTTCTTGTGATATGTAGTTCTGTATTTTATGTTTTACATGTTTTTTTATCTATTTTAGTAAAACTCTATTTTTAGAGCCTACTTGGTCTGTCTTTCAATTCTTTCTTTAGCAAGTGAAGTATATATGGTTAAAGCAGACACTGTGGATAAGCTTGAATGGTGATACTAAACTGGAAAAGGTAAGAGTAATCTGAGGTCTTTATTAGAGTTTTAAGGTCTCTATTTGTACACCTGGTTAGATGTCCGTAGAGCAAAGATATTGGGCCCCAAAGACAGAATTATCTGAGCCTGTGCATTGCGCGCTTAGCAAGAGGTTCACAGTTTGAATCCCTCCAGAACTGAGACCAAAGTTTTATTCGAACCCACAAAACAGACAGGAGGGTACCCTGTTTCTGTTAACTGTTCACAAGACTGCGCTCAGAGGTTGGCACTTTGGGACTAGAGGGCTGACCTGCTAAGTGGGTTTGTGACAGTTGCGCTGTTAACTTCTCTGGACCAGGACACATCTGCACTCTTCAAAGCCGAGCCACAAACTGAAGAATCAAAGGTAAGTGTGCTAGACTGCCATTCAATGGGGTTGTCAACTTTGTTGAAATCATAGCCATTTTTAAATTTTGCCCAAAATTTTCAACATGAGGTTATTGGGACCACAACTTGAGAAAACTGTCACTGTCATTTTGTTACTCAGTTCCTAAAGGTGATTTCACGGTTGTTGTGCAGAATCACCTTTCGAGACCAAGTCATGAAATGACAGTGACACTTCTTCATGAGGCAGGTCCTAAAAGCCCATGTTGCAAATTTGTGAATAAATTCCAAAAATGACTGCGGCCATGAGCTGCAAGTTTCATGCAGAAGTTTCTACGCATACCTCAACTTAGCCAATTTTTGAATATTTTCACTCACATTTTCAACATTGCCATTTTACACGCTTTCCTTCAAAACAGTACAGCTGTAATTTTCCACAACCTGCCTAAACGTGCTTTTGCACCTGTGGCTAGAATAGTGCATTCACTTCTGCAAAATCACTTTTTAGGAAAAGTGAACAAAATGACACTGGCACTCTTCATGAGGAGGGGTCCAAAAAGCGCATGCTGAAAATTTGGTGCAACACTCAAACAAATGGCCAAGTTACACCCGGCATTGAATAATTTATATGCACATGTGTAACTTTGGTCACTTAGTAAGATAGATCTTTTTATATGGGGTAGTCCTTTTCATGAGGAAAAAACTTTTTCATATGGCCATCATTTTGTTTCCATTTTAAACAAATTTTTTGAAAACCCACAAAATGACATACTGCTCACAGACCAACACATGTATCTTGCTAATCGGGACCCTATTAGGTGGATTCTGCACCTATGTTTTGGAAAAATCTACCCAGAAATGTGTTTTTATACATTTTAAAATCCTTTCCTTGTTATGTTTGCTTGCACATGCAGCTGCAATGCACAAAAACATATATTGAGGTAGTAAAGCATTTTAGAGGTGTGGCAATGTTGTGGCCAATCCAGTGAACGCTTTCAGGCGCAACCCTCAGCCACTAATCAACAGGGAAGCTGCCAATGATGGCAGTTTCAGAGCAAGCACCACACTTGAAAGAAATATGCCGCTCCAATCAGGGACAGTTTCATCATTGCAGCAGCAGATTTCTCCCCTTCCGGCAACCAGGCGCATTCCAGCCATGCACATTACAGTGCACAGTAATGCGTATGGCTGGACTTACGAGCAACTTGTTTGCTTAGTTTGCCTTTCCCAGTAAAATATATTAATAAATAAATTAGCTGTGCCATGGCTTTGCATAATTGGCAGCTCCTGCCGCCACCACACATCCCCCAAAGCTGACATCAAGGTGCCCGATCCTCATGTCGGCATGAATCCCCTCCCCCATTAATGTGGCACACTGGGAGTCCACCCTGGTGTGCCAAACTAATTATATTTCCAACACCAGGTTGCCCAGTTCTGGTGTTGGATGACTCTCCAAGCCTAAACATATCTTTGCAAACAGTGGGTGCCCAGTCCCTAGTCAGTATGTCCCCAAGACCGAACATATCTTTTGCTAACAACTGGGTGTCCAAGCCCCATGTTGGCATGCCACCCCACCCCACTGTTGTGGCACACTGGAGCCCACCCCAGTGTGCCAAAGTAATTCTTATCTTCTTCCCACACCAGGATGCCCACTCCCGTGTCAGATGCACCCGCGATGCCACCTTTTTTTTCAGCTGACCTCGGGTGCCCAATCCAGTGGGTCACCATTGATCCCCTCCACAAGTCTGACACACTAGGAGCCCACCCCAGTGTGCCTAAATTTATTTTTCATACTATTTCACCTGTAAAAGAAAACCGTGCTCCAAGGTCTTTTTTTTAAACCTAAAGAAAAGAAAACGGTCCCTTGTCATCCTTGCCACCCTCCCCATCCCAACCCTCCCTCTGTACACCTAACCTCCCGCATCCCCCTCACCCCATACTTACCTCCAGAGGTCTGGCACTGTGATCTTCTATGGACCGGGAACATGTCTGCACTCTTCAAAAGCCGACCACAAACTGAAGAAAATCATGGTAAGCCCTATAATGGCAGTCACTGGGGGGTCATCTTAGCTTGATATCTCAGCCACTTGTGAGAGTTTTGGTCCCAAATTTTAAACATGTGGTTCTTGGAACACCACCTCATGAACACTAGCACTGTCATTTCATTTCTCGGTCCTGAAGGTGATTTTTGCACTTGCTGCATGGAATCTCACCTTTCGGGTTTATTGATGGCACCAGTGTCCACTGTTCATGGTGGAAGTAAAAAGCCCATGATGCAAGCTTAGTGAAAAACTCCCAAAATGACTGTGTTACAAGCGTGCATTGTGCAGTTTGTACACACGCTTGTAACTTCGCCAATTTTTAATATTTTCACTCAAGATTTTCAACATTGCCATTTTTTCACACCTCCTCATGAATAGTACAGATGTCATTTTCACATCCTGCCCAAAGTGTTTTTCCACACCTGTTGCACCCAGTGGCGGAGCTAGGTTAGGAGCATTTAGGAGCCGGGGGCATTCCAGTTAATCATGGGCTCCACAATGGCACTAAACACTGAATAAAGATGGTGGTGGGGCACCACTGCTCACACTAGGACAGCCAGGAGGGTGACTGCCCCCCAGCCCCCCTCTGAGCTCCGCCACTGGTTGCACCGAATGGCGCATTGCTGTTGTGAAATCACCTTTCGGGTTGGAGAAGCGTAATGATAGTGCCATTGTTCATGAGGTGGGGTCCCAAAAAGCCCATGTTGAAAATTTGGGTGAAATACCAACAAACACCTGGGGCATTAAGGTTTCCAACCGTAATGCCCCACCCTGTAAGATTGACAGGCATTGGGGTTGTTGCTTGGGGTCATTGGCTATAATGCTCATGCCATTCCACCCCACCCCACCCTGCAGCCACTGACAGGCATTGAGGGTGTGCCTTGGGGTCTTCAGCCCAACGTTCACCCCATTCTCCTATACTGCACCCATTTCAGCTTATTTCCTTATGGAATGGGGTGAGCGCAAGGGCGAAGACCACAAGGCACACTATGACACCTGTCAGTGTCTGCAGGTGAGGTGGAATGGTGAGCGTTATGGCCGACACCCAAAGGCACACCCCAATGCCTGTCACGTCATTGCAGGGTGGGGGTGGGGTTGGCTTAGTTCAATACTTAACTGCCATTCCAATTATACATCTCTCGACTCCTGCAGTACCAATGCCAATACCAGCAAGCAAACTTTCAGCATTGACAAATGCTTGTTTCATGATCATACAAAAAAGGAATTCGGCCATACGTAAAAGGACCCTTCATACAAAATCTTTTTCGATTCTTTTTCATAAGAAGGGAAGCTTTTCCTATTTTTTTAATTCATAAAAATAGATGCCCTTATACAAAGAGATTTTGGACTTAGTTTTTTTTTCCCTAATTCTTTTTCATATGAAAGGATCCTTTTTCATATGGGGTTCTTTCATACAAAAAGGATCACTTCATATGAAAAAGATTTTGGACTTAGTTCCCCGAGTCTTTTCCATATGAGGGAATCCTTTTCATATGTCTCTTTCATTCATATGAAAAAGGACCCTTCATATGAAAAAGATTTTGGACTTGGTTTTTTCTGCATTTGAACTTCACAAGCCATACTGCAAGTCCCTCGGTATTGCAGTTAAGGGACAATCTATATATGAAAACAAAGGTCTTAATGAGTACTACAAGAAAACACATACTATCCCTCCCCCAACAATTTAGGGGCCATATAAAATGCAAAACTTAAAACATCAAAATTCTCATAGGATACATTGGAAGTCCAACAAGCCATACAACCAAGCAAATAAATTACTTTTGGCAGAAATGGAAGAGCCTTGCATTTCCACACCAATATACATGTAGGCATCTATGGAGGGTATGGAGGATGGAAGCACAGAGCCTAGGGGCCCTGTGCTTCCACAAGCAAATGGATATGTTCATACAGGTCCCAAAGGGACCCACGTGAATAAGGGTACAATTTCACTATCTCATAAAGTAAGAAAATCCATTGCAAAAACTTCATTACTGCACCAGTTAGAGTTAAAGTGACATAAGTAGGGAAGTGTGATGTTAGGGTTCCCAACCCTAACCCTCCATCCGCACCCTGCAGGTATCAACAGGAAAATAAATTACAGTTTAACCTCTCCTGCAACTTTGCAAATCAGGCATGGGTGTACCTTGGGGTTGTCAACCTAATGCTCATCCCATTCTTACATACTTCATACATCTCCACTTATTTACTGAGGGAATGTGGTGCACATTAGGGCTGACAACCCCAAGGTACACCCTATGCCTGATTTGTAAATATGCAGGAGAAGTGAAACCATAATGTTTTTTTCCTGTTGCTGCAGCTTGACTGGATATCCTGACACATTTAGAAATATGTCCATTTATGCTGCTTTTGGATCAGGAAACATGTCAAACAGTGAATGTGTGCAGTATTATAGAAACTATAAAACATGGCAGAGGTGGGATTAAAAGACAAAGAACCTCCATGCAAAAGCAGTGAAACAAGGGTTACCCTGGAAGATCACTGGTAGAGGATTATGCTATGTTTATGTACTGACACGTTGGTTGGAGTTCGGAGTAAGGAACTTTAACCACCAAGCGACATTGACAAGCATAATCCCCTCCTCACTGAAAATGTCTCATTCCACTAATAAAACATTTAAGGATGCGTAGTTTTGTACTAGTTTAGTAGTGTTGTAATTCAGTGCTGTAGCTTTAAATGGACAGTTTTAAGGTGTTAGTATACCTATATTAGATATGTGGCAGGTATTAGGTTTTAGATGTACTGCTTTACTATTTGGGTGTGGTTGTACTGCTTTGAGTAGGCTCGGGTTGCATAACTGCAGATAATCCTGTTTCTTTAAATTCCCATTGTTGAGTGTTTGTTTGCAGTACTTTCCATGCAATCTGTGAGTCTGGTGGAAGACACTACTGTTTATTAGGGTCTAGATAGATTATTCCTTCTCTGCACGGAATTTATTTAAAAAAAGAATATATCAAAATAAAAATTGGACTTCAGTTTCAAAAATCTTTTCAGCCCCTCAGTGTGTGATCAGTTCACTTTCGTGGTTTGTGTAATATCATACACCTTTGGAGTGAAACAAATCTTACAGCACTAATGCCAATACATAATTTTATGTATGCAGGATAATGTAATAAGAAGCAAATTCTGTCCTTTGATACAGGAAGCATGAAGTTCTGTCTACTTTGGAGCAGCTGGGACTCTCTCGGGTGCATGGCCTCTGCCCTGGCAGGCGGAACTTTCCTGTTAGATCGAGACTGTGATGGCATCATTGCATTCTCTGTGGACCTCCGAGAGGAGCTTGCTAGCTGCAGCCTGTTCTCTAGTGGCTCCCTTGTGTTTCAGGTAACACAGGCCCATCTTTGCACCTTAGATGCATTGTTATTGATCACTAATGGCTTATTTGTGTTTCAGGTAAAGCAAATCCTTTCTTTCAACTCCAAGTGGGATTATGGTTATAAAAGATTGTTCTTGATAGAGTCCCAATATGTTTCCATACTTATTTTCATATACACTTAGCATCAGTTCAGGTACATACCAGATCTTCATATAGTTCTAGTTTTTTGTGCTAATTATGAAAACGTCATTAGGTCAGAGATCTCTGTTATATAGATTTGCATCTGTTTTCAATGATCTTCTGATTGATCTGAAAAGTTCACATTATTCCCTAGCAGTTTCAAGTCTAAACCAAAGAAATGGTTAGCTAACACAAGTGTTTGTGAATGCGTAATTTCTGATGTCCTCTATCTGCTGATCTGCAAAAATTTTATTATAAATGTTTGTGAATGTATTTTTGTATAGTTTTATATGCTGCTTGTATGTTTATATCTATATATTTTCTTTTCTGTGTCTGGTCGCCCATGTAAATGGGTCTTTGGCCCATGGACTTTTCAGATTTTAAATAAACAAACAAACAAATGATCTACAAAACAGGAGGCAATATGAGTTTGTAAGTGGCAGGTTGTGTCAAACAAATCTAATAGATTGTTTTCCATTCACTGACACAAGCATGGACAGGAGCCAGGAGGTAGATGTCTTTTACCTGGATTTCATTCAGGCCTTTGATTTTGTTTCACACTAGAGGTTGGTAACAAAGGTGAGAGATTTGGGCCGGGGATAAACCTGGGGGATAGGGAGCTGGATGGAGAGCAAAACATAGAGGGGTTCAAACCGATAAGTTTTCTGGGGTAAAGAAGTTTACTAGTGGTGTACCAGAGGGGTCTGTCCTATGCCCCAACTGCTTCAGTAACATAGGTAAAGGTTTCAGGGCAAGGTGTTTATTTTTGTGGCAACACTGAGTATTGTGGTAGGAAGGGTAGCATGGAGGAGTAAAATAGAAACAGAGAATTTGTCAGCAGAAAGAACCATTTGACCCACCAGTCTGCCCAGTTGTCCCCTGTGTAATCTGCCTCCCAAATCCTAACTGGTCTCCGGTGACCCTCCCTCCTCCCTGCCTGCGTTCTAATACACCCCTATGTCTATCCCATGCATTCTTGAAGCCACCCACTGTTTTTTGCCTCCACCATTTCTGCTGGTAGTCTGTTCCAGGCGTCTACTACTCTTTCAGTGAAGAAATAGTTCCTCACATCCCTCTTAACCTCCTTCCAGCTTCATCTCATGTCACGTGGTCCTGATGCACCTTGTTATTTAAAAGAGACTTTCCTCCTGCACCTGGTTCACCTTGTGAGGTACTTTCAGGTCTCTTTCATGTCACCTTTGCTCTCCTATCCTCTCTTCAGGGTGTACATGTTAAAATCCCTCAGTCTCCCTCATTGGACTTCTGCGTGCAACCCCAGCACCATTTATTTGCCTCCTCTAGATTGCCTCCACCCTGTCTATGTCCTTTCTGAGGTGCGGCCTCAAAAACTGGACACAGTATTCAGGTAGGGTGTCACCAGGCAATACAGTGGCAACACCACCTCCCTCCTCCTGCTGGATATACCCCTCCATATGCACCCCAGCATCCCACTAGCCCTACTCACTGCTTTTTGCACTGCCCTGCCACCTTGAGGGTGGTCAGCTATAATAACCCTAAGGTCCCTTTCCTGTTTAGTGACTGTCAGTGCCTCCACCCCCATCCTGTACTCAGTGCCTGGGTTCCTATGCCCTAGGTATATGATCTTTCACTTTTGGCATTGAACCCCAACTGCCATTTTTAGGCTACTCCTTGAGTTTCTCCAGATCACTGCTCATTCTCTCCACCCCTCCTGAGTGTCCACCCTATTGCTGATTTTGGTATCATCTGCAAAAGGCATACCTTCCCTTCCAGTTTCTCAGTAATATCGCACTTGAAGACACTGAAGAGGACCAGTCCAAGTACTGAGCACTGAGGCACCCTGCTGGCTACTCCTTCACCTTCTGTCTCCTATCTGTTAACCAGTTGCTAACCCAATTAACCACTTTGGAGCCCACCTAGGCTGCTCTGTTTCTTTATCAGCCTCCTGTGCAGCACAGTGTCATAGGTCTTGCTGAAGACTGGATAATTCATGTCCACTGCCTCCCCTGATCTATTTCCTTGGTCACCCAGTCAAATAAATCCATCTGATTAGTGTAGTATGACATCCCCCTTCCCCAAATCCATTTTGCCTGTGGTCTTGCAGCCCATTGGCTTCAAGATACTCAACCAGTCTTTCCTTTAGCGGTGTTTCCATTAATTTTCCCCACCTCTGATGTGAGACTGACTCACCTATTATTGCTAGCCTCCTCCTGCTGCTACTCTTATGTAGAGGACCACATCAGCTCTTCTCCAGTCTTCCAGAATGACACCTGTAGTTACTATGTAAAGAATATAAAAAGTGATGCAGAAAGATTGGAAAAATGATCTAACATGCAGCATTTGAAGCCTCCACTATTCTGTATCCACTACCTTCCCTATCTGCCTATTCCCCATCACCTACTTCTAAACTTAGAAACTTCTCCCCAATCCATTCGATCACCTTCTTTACCTTACTCCCTCTCTCTCTTTCATACCCCACTCCTTTCCCCCTCATGCCTGCTTTTCCTACTCTTGCCATTCCCTAATTCTACCCTTCTCCAATGCAGGCCAGAAGCTGAACACAGGTTAAGTATGCACGACGTTTGGCTTATGTGGGGTTTGCACCCTAGAGGGATGTTGGTTTGCCTCTCCATCTCCTATACTCCCCTTTCCTATTCCATTCAACACTAATTTTCCTACTCCCTTGTTTTTCTTCCTCTGTATTGCTTCCCCCTGTGCTCTATCCCCTACCCACACCTCTGCGCTCTATCCCTCACTGTCCTCCCTTTACAATTGTTAATTTCTCTGTTACTAAGAGACATGCCTCCCATGCCTCACCTCATGATATCAATATTTATTTCCTTTGTGTTTTCTAGCACACATACTTTCCTATTGTACATAGCTGTTTCACTGTTATTTTAATTGCTGCATGATGTTTTAGTTTGTGAAGCTTTTGCTTTGTTGTAAAAGTCAGTTGTACTTACCCCTTTCCCTTCCCCCAGGACGTATCTGGAAACAAGCTATTTTTAGCTCAGTATGCCTTTTCTGGTGAAGCGGTTCAAATAAATAATAATAAATAGATACATTTGGAATTCAGTGCCAAGAAGTACGAGGTCATGGACAATGGTAGTAGAAATCCCAAACGGAGTACTGGATCAGTTGCATGAAAGTAGAGCAGTCAAAGAAAGGGACTTGGTGGGGGGTGGAAAGTTCCACCCAACCTGAGTGCAGTGACCTCCTTAAACAACAAACCTTACTCAAGTTATTACCTCAACCACATGAAGTAACAACATATACCAAACCACTCCTTACTGGATTGCATTGTAACAAACCGGAGGACAGGATTCTTCAAGCAGGTACCCTGTCTGACTCCATCAGTGACCACTCCCTCCTACTGCATCTGATCCTCCAAGCCCAAATGTCAACCCCCACCAAAATATCTGACATTTAGAGATTTCTCCAACTATGACACCACCTGCCTGTTTGCTGACATCAGGACAGTAAACTGGACAACATACTCCTTCCTTGATGTTACTTCAGCTATTGGTTTCCTCACTGATGCCCTTGTAGGTATCCAGGAAGGCATTTCCCACTAACCATCCAGCCGTTATTGGGGGGGACCCGATGTCTCACTAAAGTCCTTATCTCTGATAAAGGCAAAAGACTCCAAATGGCTGCCTTTAAAGCCTCCCCCTTCCAATGGAATGAATACAGACATCTGTGCAACCTGTGCAAACAGCAGATTAAATCACACAAGGCAAATTGTCTTCCCAAACTCCAGTGTGACAGCCTTCGCAATCCCCAACTTTTCTGGTCCACCATAGGCTCCTCATGACTGCCCTGAGATCCAGCCAGGCTGTATTACACCTAACACCCCAGCAAGCCACAAAACTGACCCTACTGAAGTGGCCAATGCCTTCAACACCAAGATCACAGACTTGTCTGCCCACCTTGCCAAACTGCCCCCACTCAACCCAGTGAGCCAACTCCACCACATGTCCACAGCAGACCCTAACCTGCCTTCTTTCCACTTTAAGGCTATCTCCCCAAACAAACCTACAAATTACTTAAGAGTCTTCCAAATCGGGAAGTCCAGGTAGTGACAGGTTCTCCCACACTTCCTGAAAATTATAGCCCCTCTCATTGCCAAACCCCTAACCACGGTTTTAACCTCTCCTCTCCACATCCTCTGTGCTAACTATTTGGAAGAATGCTAGGGTTGTCCCCATCTTCAAATCTGGTGATCCCCAGTCAATGGACAACTACCAACCCATTTCTATCTTACTCAACCTTAGCAAACTCCTCAAAAAGTCATACTGTACACCGCCAGCTTTCTGAGCATGTCGCTAAGTATAACCTCCTATGCCCCAGCAGCACAACTTTAGGAAGTATCATAGCACTACCTCTGCCTTGGCTCACTTTACAAACCATGTTTTCAGGAATACGAACATATGGAACCCACAGGGCTGTCTTTGTGGATCTGCCAGGGCCTTTGACCAAGTGGACCACAACATCCTTCAGGGCAAGCTAAAGGGTCTTCATTGCTCCTCGGGGACCACTACCTGGTTTCAGAACTACCTCGCCAGTCATACCCAAACAGTTAGCATTGGGGAGCTACCTCCACAGCTAGGGCAGTGACCACATATGTCCCCAAGGGCTCTATCCTTGGACCCCTCTTTTCTCACTTTTCATTAACTCCCTCCCCAATGACAGCCTCATGTGTAACACCATCCTCTAGGCCGATGACCTAGTGTTGTTCCACAGTGACAAATCTCTGGCTAGCCTCTCAACCATGCTCACTTCTAATTATGGCGCCTCCCATGATTGGTTCCTGGAACATAGACTCCTGATTAACACAAACAAAACCAAGGCCATGCTCTTGGGGTCCAAACCTAAATTAACCAAACTTACTAACACCGCAGCTGCCCTCAGCGTGTTATCTTCTGGTACCCCACCCCACCAGAAACAGTATTTTATTTATTTTTATTTATGACTTTGTTAACTGGTAGGTGCACTGATCCCAGGGACCATTTTCAGGCATGACCGGTCCATGTAAGACAGCGAGAGCAGAAACATCAGAATAACAAGAACATAACAAGAGCAGGTAATACAAGTTGGCAGTAGTTGAGGACAACAAATAACATGGAAAAGTAAGGCTCATGGTGGTACAGTTTCAGCAAATAAGAGAACCTATTTGGCCCACCCTGGAACCTATGGGGGCTAGTCCTTAAAGCAGTGGCAGGTGGATGCCAACAGGAGCCAGTCTTTGAGGCAGTCTTGAACTGGCGGTGAGTGTTTATGGTGAGCAGTTCAGTGAACAGCTTGTTCCATAGTGTGGGGGCTTCTACAGACAGGGCTCTAGCACCCATGTTTGTGGCTACCCTGGGGATTTTTAGGGAGGGATACAGGAGGAGCATAGGCAGCGATGTGAGGTTTGGACAGTGAGATGGGGAGCAAGAGAGGATTTCTGGCCATTCGGATGGCAGAATCAATAAACTGTACAGAGCAAGGTCAAAGCGGGCTTGTAGTGGAGCCACCCAGTGTACTGCAGAGTGTACAGTGATGTGTGGAGAAAGGGCCAGCAGGGAGAAGTGGCAGGCTCTGTTGTATGCTACTGATAGTTTTGCCATGGTGGATGTGGAGGTCCTGGGTAGATGGGAGAGCAGTAGTCCAGGATATTTGGCAGGTTTCCCTGGATGATGGCATGGCAGGCCTCAGGGTGAGAGGTATTGCGGTATCTGTAGGCAGTCCCTAGTTTTGGTGAAATCTTAGAACCAGGGAGTCTATGTGCTCTGTAAGGAAAGGGAGGGGTCAAGCACAACTCCTAGATATTTTAAATGTTTGCGTACTCAGGGACATGATGATTAGGGTGGGTTAGATTTGCATTTCATTAGGAAGGGCTTAGATCTGAAAAACATTGTTTTTTTTTTTTGCATTGACCAGAAGGAGGTTGTCAGAGAACCAGTTGTGGGCCACGTGTGTAGTTTTGTGAGAGGGCTACAGAGATGAGGGTAGGAGAATTTCCGCTGGAAAAGAGCATGAGGTTATCAGCATAAAGGATTGAGTGACAGTTGAGACTATCCACTGGAAGGCAGTTAATGATAAAGGAGAAAGGAGGGGTCCCAGGATGAGAGCCTTGGTGGGCCCCAGTAGAGACAGGCAGGGTGGGCGAGTGGGCTGGACCAATGCACGCAAATTGGGAGTGCCCTGTAAGGTAGTGTCTGAACCAGGTGGTGACCTCTGGAGAGCAGCCAGGGTGATGCAATTTGGAAAGGAGGAGCGGTGATTGACCAGGTCGAAGGCTTTGGAGAGGTCAGCAAAGACTATGCCAGTTGCATTTCCACGGTCCATGTTTGTGAGGATGTGGTCAGTTAGAGTGCGAGGGCAATGGTGGTGGAGTGATTCTTGCAGAAGCTGTGTTGTTGGCTACATAATAGGTCATATTTACCTAAGTAGTCAGCAAGTTGGTGGTGGACTGCTTCCAGTAGCTTGCTTAGGTGAGGAAGGATGGAGATCGGGTGATAGTTGTCTGTGGATTGTGGGTCCCCGGCTTTATGAATGGGAATGACCTTCACAGTTTCTACATATCGGGCATGGAGGAAGTGCTCAGGGTGAGGTTGAAAATGAACGCTGGGGGGAAGACGATGGCAGGGGATAGCTGAGAGACAGAGAATAATCCGCCTGCTCCAGGGGAGCCATGGTTTGGGGAGGCTCTTAGAAGTTTTGCTATGTCAGCGTGGTGAGAGTATTTTAAGAAAAGAGGGGAGGTGGAGGCTGAGAGCTGTCCGGGCGGGTGATGTCACGGGGGCATGGGGGACACGCTTTGGCAGGTCATTTGGGAGTTTGCTCAGGTACATAGTGAGGTCGGATAATTTGTCATTGAGAGCCCTGGCCACTACTTGGGATTGGTAATGAGGCAAACATTAGTGTGTAGCTGTGGGACAGGCTTACTTGGGGGTTAGTAGTGAGCCAGTGGATGCCCAGAATTGTTTAAGGTCCCTGAGGTTAGTTTGCTGAGATTGCAAAAATGTGTCTGTTTGAGAGCTTTGGCCAGGTGTTTGCAAAGGTCCTCCGACACCTGTAATCATCCTGTAGGGGTAGAGGATGGGGATGCTTTATAGGTTGACCAGACATGGTCCCTGTCTTCATGAGGGTATGGAGGTCTTCATGACCCATCATGAGTAGCCACCCCTCACCCTTCTGGTGGTGACTGGAAAATGCTTGTCCTGTAGAATCAGGAGAGCTTGAGTGAGCATAGATGCTGCCTGGGTCGCATTTGATTCTGAGAAAATGGCAGACCAGTCCAGTGCCTGTGCCTCAGAGAGAAGGATGGGGGTGTTTGGGCTTCTGAAATTACAGAAAGACAGGTATTTGGGAAGGGCTGTTTAAGTTTGGATGACCTGAGAAGGCACGCAGGGAGTGATCGCTAATGGAGTCAGCCATGGTACCAGCATGCAGGGCACAGTCCTCCCAGTTAGTTATAATCCAACCAGGAGTGTCTGTGTGCCTGCGTGAGGGTACTGCCTTGTGGGAAGGTTAATAGTTTGGGGCCAGGTTGTATTGCTTAGGAGAGAGGCATAGTCAGGCTTGTGGGAACTGAGCCAGTTTAGACTGAGATCACCCAAGAGAATTGAGTCTCTGTGTAGGGATATGGAGCCCAGGCCAGAGAGGAAGCTGTTTAGACCCTCAGTTCTGGCTGTAGCGGATTATAGCAGCACGTGATGTAGAGTTTTTGCTAGTTCCTAGGGTGAGTTCGGTGAGGAGCCATTCACTGGGAGGTTGGTTCAGAGAGGAGAACTATGTTGGCTGATAGGGGTTACTTGACTAACAGAGCTACTCCACCGCCTCTTTTTTGCTAGGTCTATCCAGGCGGTGGGAGGAGTACCCAGGTAGTTGATAGGTGGCATCAGTAATGTGAGGTTTTAGCCATGTCTCGGAGAGTCCCTCCAGTACGTGGGGTTTGCATTGCTCAACCCATGCTTCCAGGTTCTGGTATTTGGAGGGAGATTGCATACATTTATATGGAAATTTTTTGCCCTGGGGCATTTGTCCAGGTGCTGTTGGAGTGGGCTATGTGGGAATTAGGGGCCAGGGTTGCTCTCAATATCTCCTGCATGGAGTAGGAGGATAGAAATGGGATGCAGATGCAGGAGGGAATGGCAATAGAGCAGGATATGGAGGCCAGGTAGTGACCAAGTAAGCAACATTCCGTGTTTAAGAGGAAGGAGATGGTGACATAACCTGGGTAGGACAGTTCCCATGAGGGAGGAGTGTAGGGTGTACTGGGGAGCGGGATTCCAGGTAGGAAGGTACATTTAGTCCTGGGCCAGTGCTGAGGCATATACATCCGCAGCACCAGAGGCACATGCTAGGAGATCGCAAACAGTGTGAGCTGGGGCAGGTTCATGGTGACAACGGACATTGGTAGGGAGGAGGTAAAAATTTGGAGTCAAATGCAGGTCTAGGACACTTTTATGTGAGCAGTGCTGGGTGAGAACAGCAGACCAGTGAGGAAGCTTTAAGAGAGAGGAGATCAACAAAGGGGTGGGAGACGGATAGCTTTAAGCTCCACAGCTCTGGTACTGGGAGCCAGTGGGGGCAGGACAGGGTAGGGGATGGAGGAGATTAAGTGTATTTAAAGGTAGCCTGGGAGGGAGCAGGGGTGGGCGAAAAATTCGGCAGCAGAAGCAGCAGCCGTGGAGGCGGGGCCATGTATGGGCCGTACCTGGTGCTTGTTTCAGGGAGCCGGTGGCAGCAGGCTCCTTAGCGTGAGAGAGGCACAGAGTGGTGTCCAGGCATGCAGGAGGTGAACTGCAGATGGTAGTAGGTAGCCCAGTGGGCTGCAAGGACACCTGTTGAAAGAGGACAGGACAGTGATTAATAGCACTCAAGTGGTGGGAGTGAAAAAAAATTAGCACACAGACAAAAAAATTTCAATTTACTAAAAGCGGACACATCAGGGGCAGGAAACAGACAGCTAAGCGCCAGCTCTGTAACTGAGATTAGTAAAACAAGGGGTCACAGTCAGGCGAAACAAAGGGAGAAAGTAAATTGGTAGCTGCACTGGACTAAAATACAACAAATCAGTAGGCTATGGAGACTTTCAGCAAAGAAATCCTGAACTTCAAATCCTGTACTCTAATAAACTTAGACACAGCGACTGAGGTAGCAGGTTTAATATAATACAAAAATGTATCCTCCTTTAAATACCTGGGCATTACTCTGAACCCTGTGTTGACCTTCTCTGGTCATTGGTAACACCGTCTGGTGCATCAGTCACATATTGGCAGTGGGATACTGACTGAAACACTACCTGACTCCAAAGGTTCATCTAGCCACAGCCACGGGCAATCTCCTTCCTCTAATGGATTACTGTGTCCCCATCTATCATAAACCTCAACCCATGAACTCACTAGGCTAAATGCCACATACAACAATATCTGTAGATTTGCACTGATGGCACACTGCTCTACCCATCACTATTCCCTACACCAGTCTCTTGTGGCACCCCCCGCTCGAGTGACTGCTTCCTTGGCTGCACCATAGCCAAGGCCATCAGAGGTGGGGTCCTATCACCCCTCTTCACCCTGCTCCAACCAAACAATATGCCCTGTCAACCTTCGCGAACTCCTCTAGCCTTCTGTTGGATGCTCCTCAAATCACCACCTGCCTGGGTAATAAAGCCTTCACCTCAGTTGCCCCTAAACTGTGGAACAGTCTGCCCTCCTCACTTTGCTCTCTTGATTCTCACCTCTTATTTAAATTCCACTACAAAGCAGCCTTAATGGCTGCTGCCACTATTACCTACCCTCCTGGTGATCACCCACTGTGTCACTCCAACAAGCTCACAAGCTGGAATGAGATTATCCAGCAAGTCAGACACTATAAGTTATGTACATCCTATTGTATATTATCCTACAATGGATACCACAGTTTTTGAAATTCTTGAGTAGCTATGCTAAGCCTCCACTACTGTGCTTTGTATATTTGTGAACTTGATAGAACCTGCTATACAGTAACTTTACTGCTGTTTGCACTACACTGCACTTGTAACTCTTGCCCAGTATTTCCTGTACTGCAGTTGTGTATTTGTTTGTACTTGTATTTATCCTGTACTGTATTTTTTGTACTTATAGTAATCCTTGTGCTATCTTCATGGCCTGGTCATGCCTGAAAATGGTCCATTGGATCAGCGCACCCACCTGGTTAACAAATGCATACATAAATAAATAATCACTGACATTATGAAGGCCACCCCAGTGCATTCGTCTTGAAATGAACTGCACTCTCAGAACACAAGCAGGCTCTTACCGCATGTTCAGTGCTCAAAAAGTTTTATTTGCCAAAGTCCATGACATTCAATTCAGCAGTGCAGTGCACAAAGCCAGCCACCATTGAGGAAGATGTGTGACACAGCACTTCAACTGACTCTGTCCCTGATGCCCTCAAGATAGCTGTTATCTGCTTTCTTAAAAAACCTTGCCCTTGATGCTGATATACTCTCCAAATATTGTGCTATCTCAGACATCCCTTTATCAGTGAAGTTATTGAAAAGTTGTTTTACCCATTTCTCTAATTATCTCACTTTTACAATCTCCTTCACTGATTTCTTTTTTTTTACTTTATTTCAATGGATTGGCAAGAAGCATACAGTTTCTGTGTATAAATACATATTCATGCAAAATGTTAGCATAGCAGCAGAGGTATCAGAGATGCAACCTTCTTAATCTTGTCTACTTAAAGTATCCAGTCTTTCAGGCTCTGTTACCCCCACTGTACAATAAAACAGTTTGACACCCACATACTGTCTCCTGTGTGCTGATTACAACCGTGTTGCCTTCTATAAATATGTTCTGTCAAATACATTCAGAGATAACTGCATCACTTGTAACAGTAAAACAGAAATGCAACATAAGGATGATGATAAGTTGAATTCCTCAATTGTTCTTCATCAGGGCCCCCCATCCCATGACTGCCATGGAGTTTCATATAGTACTCCACCGCCTGCTATGAGAGAACTTATTTGACCTCCAGTTCCTCAATGAGTGCATGAAAAGCAATCGTCCACACACCCCTGAGCCTTTTGGTCTTGAATCATAGATCAACAGTAATTTTTTCCGCTTGAAATATTGATTTAATAATAGTCAGCCACTCTTCTAGTGTTGGACAAACTGTTGTTAACCACTGTCTTGTAATAGTGTTATTAGCTGTTACCAACATTATTCCCACAAACATGTTTTGCTGTTTCTTTTCCTACCTGGGGTAATTTCCCTAGAACTAGTTGCATGAAGCCTGGTTCAGTGGATGTTCCCAACGTTTGTTTGCATTTAGGACCAATGCGCTCCCAAAAGTTTCTGCTCTGTGGGCAATCCCAAAACTGGTATGGTATACCCTCCCCACCACAATTTCTCCAGCACCTAGCTGAGCTCCCTACTGTGAAGTCTTAGGTCCAAGAGGGAGTTAAAACTACTGTACTACCACCTTCCACCTGAACTGCCTCCAGTTATTGCATGCCGAGGTGCAAAATATTTCTTCTCAGATATTTTGCCATTCCAGCTCCCTAGGTGTTTGTGCCTCCCTCTCCTAGGTTTTCTGACTTTGTAAGGGTTGTATACCCTCCCTCCTAATGTAGCATTGAACCAAATTAGATATTCTTTGGTAACAAGGTAAGGCCCACTAGGCACAAGTACCTCTTTTCATGGGGACCTGGGAGCACCAGGGGATTAAGTAACGTGCTCAGAGTCACCACGATATGCAAGTGGAGGTAAACCCAGGTCTGCTGGATGTACCAAAAGCTTATTCACAGCTCATTACTCTAACCTCTAGACTATACTGTGAGACCCACTGTTTCTTGATGCACAGACCCCTGCCTGCATTTCATGTTTGTACCACAAGAAATTTCAGATTTATAACTGCTTCTGTCTGATGTTTGTGAAACAAATGTAGGGGTTCACAGGAGACATTCAGGCTGCACTCAGCTTCACAAACACCACACAGATGCACCTTCAAAAAACACTTTAACATTTTGCTAACAACCTAGGCATTTGGGAGACTTAAGGAGACACCTTGAAGAACATGTATACTGCATTTTATTTTTATACCACATGGTATTTCAAAGGTATAACTTCTTTCTGTCTGATGTTTGTGAAGCAAAATGCAGGCTTACAGGAGACACTCAGGCTGCACTTTGCTTTGCAAACACCACGCAGATGAACCCTCGAAACCACTTTATCTTTTCTTAACAACTTGGGCATTTGGGAGATTTTTAGATTAGATTTGTAGAGTTCCTTCTGACAAGTGCATTTGATGCTGTGGCGTGGTGTGGACCAGGATCACATCTCCTCAGCATTTTTATAGATGTCACCAAGGCTATTGATTCTGTTGACCACCCTCTCCTGTTAAACAAGTTGAGGCTTGCAGGCCTCACTGTCCCTGCTGTGAATTTGTTCCACTTCTTATCTCTCTGATCATTACTATTGAGTTTAGGTAGGAAACTCCAACCCCTTCCCATCCAGACTGGAGTCCTGCAAGGCTTGATTTTTTGTCCCATTCTTTTCTCCTCTTCCTTAATGACCTCCCCATGTATATGTCAATGCCAACATACACATGCATGCACATAACACAATCCTCTATGCCACTGGCCACTCTGCCTTGGAACTTGAACTGCTACTTGGGGTGCAGCGCAAGGGCAACTAAGATGATCAGGGTCTGGACAAACCCAATGATGAGAGACTGAGGGAGCTCAATATGTTTTCACTGGAGGGCAGAAGAGAGAGGGGACATATGAACAAGGTTAGAACGGATGGTATTATCAGTCTCAGGAGGAGGAGGGAGTCCACTGGGGTCACAGTCCAAAATTAGTGGGGGGTCAAAAGTATTTGAGAAGACTGTTTTCACAGAAAGAGTAGTGTCAAAGTGGAACGAACTGCTGGTGGAGGTGGCATCATTGAAAACTGTGGACATCTTTAAAAGGGATTGGGACAGGTGAAAGGGAGAGACATAGCAGGTGGGAAAATGGGTAGGGGATGAGAGAGGGAGAGGGAGACTTCATGTGGAAAAGATGGGGTGTAGCCCAGTAAATTTGTCTGAGAACTGAACACTGGAGCAGACTAGGTAGACCAAATGGCCTGTTTCTGCTGGCATTTTCATATGTTCATGCTTCAAATGGACTGTGATAATATCTAGTGCTAGGTCTCCTCAAGACCAGCTTCTGCTTAATACCAAACACTGTCTCCATGGCCTGTAATACTAGGCAAAAGCTATCTAGGCACCCCTCCTACCCCTCATTTACCATCCATGATGGCTCCCCACTGAAGGATGTCCCTCTTTTAAGTAACCCATAACAAACAAAACTACTAGCAGGCAAGTAAGGCAAGCTGTAGAATTGTGTGATGGTTAAGAAATCTTTATTGTGAGGCTTCAAGTTGCACAAAGCGCCTGTGGGCATTGGCCCAGCTGTGCTGTTTTGCTGTGATTTACTTGCTTTTAATCTCAGTGCAGTGTTATGTGCACTGTGTGGTTGGATTTGGTAAAATTATTTAAAGTAATACAAAATTTCTAACCACCACACAGTTCTGCAGCTCATTCACTTGAGTGCTGGTAATTTGTTATGGCATGTTTTGTAGGCTGGTGACCCTCTGCCTAGCACCATCCTTGGCTGAAGCACAGCTTGGGTTCTTTTTGTTTTTCGCTGGATATGCCCTTCTTTAAGTATCTTAGTCTGTGGTTTGATCATAACCTTGATTTCTCACAGCATATTGATGCCTTAGATGTGAGAAATGGGAAGAAAGGAGTTAATGGCTTGGATTTTGGCTGGTATTTTTTTTCTTTTTCTGACATTTTTTTCCTCTGTCCTTCTGCCTTTGGCATCCAGTTTTTCTCTGCTTCCAGTTTTTGCCTTTGCATCCAGTCTTTTTGTCTTTGCTTTTGCTTCCAGTCTTCTTGTATCAAAGCCCAACTTTTTGCCTCGGCATCCAGTCTTTTCACCTCCAGCTCCTTGTCTCGCAGCAACAGCTGCAATTGGAGGGCATTAAGTTGATTTGGGAGTCCACACCAGCTTCTGGACTCATCCCAAGGACCATCTGCTTCTGATCATGTGCCACCAGGGTGGCTATGAGGTTGCCTTTTCTTTTGTTTAGACTTTTAAGCTAAATCCACTTTCCTGGCACTTTTACAAAGGTGTTGCACAATGTAGCGAAGTGCATTACTCCATGGAGCTCATTTTCTCAACCTACACTACACTGTGCTAACTAGAAACAAAAAAAACAGTTGTACAAGTGTACTCTCTTACATATTCTGTTTTGTAACTGCTATGGTAAAAGTTCCACTGGCAAACTCTGTATTCAGTGTGCTAGAAAGTCCACAGTCATCCCACCTCACCACCAATTAATGACAATCCACCTCATTTTTGGTCTGTAACAGCTTTCAGAGAGGTGTTTGTCTTTGGTATTTGCTGCCACCAGCTGAACTGGCCTAGCACCAAACTCCCACTTGCACAGAACTGGGAGGTCAAACCCAATTGCACAGATCAAAGCCTGTAGAGTGTCTCTCAGTTGGCAGATGCTAAACAGAGTTTTGCCTCAGCCAGTGGAAGCCATTTAAATACCTTATAAATAATTTAAGTCACAGCTACAACTGTTGAGTAAATAAATAGCTTTTACTTAACAGAAGGTTAAAAGTAGCATTACAGGGTATATATGTTTAACACAAGAGAATAACACTGATACGGAAAAGTAAACAAATGTTTTTAAATAACAGATGACAAAAGAAAAAGACTATTACTGAGATATGCTATTAAACTCTTACCCTTTCCTATCCATAAAGAGAAACTGGGGCTATGCTATCTGCCAGCTCCACGGACATAGATGGAAGGGCAGGCTCCAATCTTGGCAACTCGGATGTAACTTTTCCAGCAACTTCAAGAGCAACTCCCTATAACTGTTTTTTAGCCTCTTATATTCTGTCTTGAGAATAGGTGATTTTATTCCCTTGAATGCAGCAACCAGTTACCATGTATGCATTTAATTGTCCCTTTCAGATTGAACACCTATTAGTGTCTAATTATATTCATTTTTAACCTTTAGTTTATGTTTGAGTGATCTCATTTTATCTAGCTATGTGAGTTTGTGTGTGTATGTCCACTCCTCCACTTGGTCACTCTGTTTGAGATTTATTACCTAGCCTTTATTTATGTGCTGGTGGACAGTGGAATCCTAGCGTGTGTTTTTTAGACTACTAAAAAATACCAGCCAAAAATCCAAGCCATTAACTCCTTCCTTCCCATTTCTGTCACGTCTTCCACAAGAAATTATGTCCCAAACTTGAGCTCTATAGCATCCAACCACCAGTCCACCATGAGATCATTCCTAAAATTATCTTGCCTGTGTTTGATTATATTGATGTGGTTAGAGTTACCACCTGTCCTGAGTTTCGCAGGACAGTCCTGATTTTGGGCAACTGTGTCCTACAAAAACATGAAAATACTATCGCCTTGACTTTTTAGTAAAAAAATATTTTCTAACTTTTCACTAAATCTTGTAGAAAACTATAGTACTTAACTAAAATACATTAAAATGATATGGAAACCATAGAAGCAACCAGGAAACTATATTATTTAGCCTTAATTCTGATTATATGGAGAAAAGAAGTCTGTTGCACGGTTGCGGTTACATACCGTCCTCGAAAATCATGTTTCAGTGATAAATGTTCCACTTTGGCTTCTTAAAGGTGGTGGCCCTGATATTGTCTATGGGGCTGCTCCCAAAACCAACCTGACTATGCTGGATACTGTGTTCCACTCTGTCTGCCGCTTTGATTTCAACTCTCCTCTACTCTCATCACCGCCACCTCTACCAATCCCAGTCTCTGCCATCTTGGGACTCCCATTGTCTGCTTCATTGTGCTTCTTTTGTTAAAATTGATTCTTTCTCTCTATCTTCCCTCCTCCTACCTCAGCCATCTCCTACCCCTTCTACCTCCTTCCAACTATGTTCTCTGATCCTCTGACTCTCGCAGCTTCTCTCTTGCTGCCTGCTGAACTTCTTCCCATCAATCTGCCTTCTCATTCTGACCCAAGCACTTTGGAAACATCTTCCTGCCTTCCTTCGCCTTTCCCTTCCTATCAAGCTCACAAATTCTCACTGCTAGACTTCTCTCCACTTATGTCTGCCCCTATTCTTCTGCATTCCCTTACCCTTTCTGCCATTCCACCCCTTTTGTGCCCGTGGCCCCAGAAATAGTATTTAACTTGCTTTGCATTTATTAGGCACCTCATTGTACAGTCCACAGTTTTGACCTACCCTGTCCTCTCTGCATAATTAGAATTTCCCTGTTGCTGCACTGCTGTACAGTATTCTTATGTTGTACACATATTGTACCCACTTAAAGGAACAGTCTGCTCCAACGTCAGGGGTGGGGCTGGTCCCAATCGCACTTTGTGCATCAAAACATGTTGGTTTACTTACTGTTTCCTACGATATAGTAGATTGTATCAGACTAATTTTGCTTAGTTCTAGACTGATGTAACCCCTAGGGTGGCACTAATCCCAAGGACTACTACCCTGCCTGCTTGGCTTAGTAGCAGGTTAAGGGCCTGGGTAATGAAACAGGTGCCTCCACCCAGAGGTCAGGGTTGTTAGTGGTCAAGATAACCTAGGCACAGCCCTCTGGGACACTGTAACCCCTCTTTCCCTTCTAGTGGCTAAACAATATACAGTAATTACCTTCACAATGACCTTTATTCACCAGGCAATTACCCATACTCTTTGCACTTGCCACTAGGGCTGGTTCCTCTAGCTTGACCCTGGGGAGCCCTGTAAACAAGGTTAAGCACAGCAAATAGCAACAGTACAATACTTTTGGCACAAACTGGAGCCACAGTCAGGTTAAATGCAAACAAAGTTAAATCTGATTTATTCAGGGGACTTGAACAAGGGAGCGCATAATCAGGTTGGTTTGCTTAAAAGCTGTAATAATCAGACAGTTATGCATGCAGTTCAGAGTCCCTACACAGTCACACACTCTGGGTACCCAGATAGGGAAAACGGTGGGCTAGCCAGAACATTGCAGCTGGTTGAGGCCCTGTGATGGAAGAAAGCAACATGCACAACACACTATTTGTAATCCGGAGCTGAAGGGCTCTGTTCGTGAAAGAAAAGGCAACAAGACAATCAGATGACAGCACTTTAGATTTAGCTGTTGTTGCAGGGAGCTACCCTGATGTTTACTCCTCGATACCCAATACTGGACACAGGCAGGATGAAATCGAGACTGCAGACTGTTGAGCTGGAGTGCCCGGAGAAGCAGGGTCCACACAATCACCGGCGTCATTCCTGTTCAAGGCGTTGAGCAGGGAGCTGATCCTCAGGCTGGTCTTTCATCGATGACTTTCTCTGCATAGCAGGTATTCGGCTGGGCCAGTGTTGCAGGGCCCAGGCAAATAAAAATGGATATGGATTCAGTCCGTGGAGCTGGATACAGCCTCCAGCAAGCAAAACACAGTTCAGACACACAGTGGGAACCAAAACACGACCAGCTATAAGCACACAGCACATTCACTGCGTAAGAAAATTCTACTGTACCAGGCAAATGGCTCTCCGATCGCAAGCACAGAGTCTCTGCACAATCTGGAGTTCAGAGGTAGCTGGAAGTCCTGACAGGCCGATCGTGATTTAGCAAATCTTCGGTCTTCTTCAGGTACAAGCCTGTCATAATTCAGTGGCTTAATCTCACTCTCCTAAATCTCGATTCAGTCCAAAAAGCACAAGTTCACTCTCAGGAACAGCAGGCAGGCATGCAGGCCAAACTCAAGCCTTTCCACAGTTCTCCCTGCGAATCCACTATGGATTGCTGCTCGAACTATCTTGAGCTGTTACTTCTTCACTTCCCAACTCAGATCTAACTGAAACTGCAAGCAGTGTGGGACTTTCCCAAGATCCAAAGGTTTGGTTGGCTGATCTGTCTGTCAATCACAACAAGGGCTCCCCTCCAGGTTATTTTAGGTGCCAAAAGCCCAAAACTACAATTCCTACAAGTTTTGACCCACCAAGCCCTGTAGACAGGTTCCATTTTAGAGTCCCAAATGTACTGGCTGGCCCATTCTGACAGTCCAGGACCAAGATGATGGAAACAAACAGAACTGTCCATGGACAAAGAAGGCAGATTAGAACAAACTGCAGTATTATTACTACTCTAACAAATGATCAGCAAACAAGTATATCTTCTAACAGAGCTCCCTGTCTGATAAATTATGACTGCAATCCAGGCAGCTCTTAAAGAGACAGTGCACAGAGGCTATACAGGCACTCTCTGGCAATACATTTAAACTGCTAAAGCATAGTACACCAGCCTGGCAGTGAGCATGTCAGCAAGCTCAAGGAAGACTTTTTGGGAACCCTATTTGTAGGGAGTTACACTGACATCATCTGTTACTACAAATCCCAGAATCTGCTGCAGCTGGCATCAGAGCAGTAGGCAGCTGTGAAACGTTCAATAGCCTGCAGTGCATGTTAGAGCTTTATGATCTACAATCAGATGTTTTCAGGGTCTGCTTTTCTTCAGGAGCTAAGTACAGTACTCCATGACTGTACTTAGTCCAGGTAGGACAGTGGGACCAGAAAACATGCACTGCAGCTGTTGAATCTCCCACTGCTGCATACTGCTCTGATGTTGGCTGTAGGGTATTCTGGGATTTGTAGTAACAGAAGAAGTCAGCCTGAACTAAGCAGAATTAGTCTGATACAATTTACTCTACTACAGTAAACAGTATGTAAACTAAAATGTTTCTGCACACAAGTGCATGTTGAAGCAGCCCCACACTGGAGTGTGAGACCCTGGTGCTGACTGCTCTTTTAATTTGTGTACCTGTTTTCATCATTGCGTTATTTATGTATCACATAAATGTATCTTGTTACTCATACATTGTTACTTTGTACCCTTTGTTCCCCTCTCCCTGAGTCACGCCTGAAAATGATCCAGTGTCTTTCCAGGTTAACAATTTTCAAATGAATAAATGTTACCTCTCAGAAATAAGTGGCAAACTCCATGATATGGACTCTTCCACTACCTGCTCCCAGAACCGGGCAGTCTTATTTTAGATCATACAATTCCCATCTGTTACTACAGGATGTCTTTAACTTGGGGGTGGTACTCGAGTGTTGAAAACTCCATCTTAAGCTATATTATTTATACCCATGGTCCTCTCTTTCTTCTGTCACTCAGGATAGGCCTCGTTGCTTGGCAGTGCACTGTGCCCGTGCAGCGCTCAGACCAGAAGAGGACGTGCTGATTGCTGAAGGTGGCTCAGGGCTCATGGCGGTGTACATGGCAGTGCTGAAGGAGGAGCTGAGTGGTCAGGTGGTGGCATGTGGGGTGAGAGCTGACTTCCAAAGAAGGAAGCACAGGACCTTATGAAGAAGCTGGCTGCAAAAAGTAAGTTTGGATTCTTCTTTCGGCTTAACATTAGCATCTCACTTTATCATTAAACATCAAACCATTTCTATTTTGTTTTAGTAGCCTGTCCTGGCATGTGTTGAGTCAAAAGTATCACAGCGGATGACCTTCATTCACCCTTTAAATGTTATTTTAACATTTCAGTCATATAACAAAATCAACTATCAGCCAACATTTTGTGATGTCAAGTCACTTCATTGGGCTAATCTGACTTATTTGGAAAGATTGAATGGCTATCTTCCAACAAAATTCCTGCATATATATATATATATATATATATATATATATATATATATATATATATATAAAGAAATATTCTGTTTAAATCATTTGCATCCTGTGAATTGATTGTAACAAAGTCTCTTGATGGCTTATTTTGTGCTCCTACTAGTGTTAAATCTTTATACCTGACCCAGGTGGCTGTGAGGATGAGGGCCTAAATGGTATCAAACATGGATTGACTCATAGTTCCACTAAGAGGAATCAGGAGGGAGGAAGCAGAAGGAGGGCAGGGAGTGAATAATCCACTGTGGCACTAAGTTGTGTATGGGGGTGGTAAAGCAGTGATAAATATGGACAGATCTGATGGGCCATCGGTCTCCTGCTGTCAGATTCTCTGTTTCTTTCATTTTGGGAGTCTTAACTCTATTTTTGTGTAGCCTGCTTTAGCTACCATATTTCTGGGGCTGTGATGATAAAATATGTTTCTGCATCAAAGGCTTTTGTCCTTTTAAGTTAATGTTTGTCCTTTTAAGTTAACTTCATGTGATTATTTTTCCCAGTATATATTGTGGCTACCCACACTGTATAAACTGAACAGAAGGCAATCTGTGTGGTTAAGACCACCATTAGGGGGGAACAACTGGCTAGCCAGGATGGATTGGCACTACCAGCCCCTGAAATCATGGACTGATGGATTATGTTGGGGGTGGGGTGGGTGCAGACCTTAATTTTACAATTTGGAGCAATGGGGGTAGTTGGGTTAGGAGGGGTCATTACAAGATATTGGAGTGCCTGACATGTGGCCAGGGAGCAGACCACAAACTCTGTGTGGGACACGAGGCAAAGAGAGGTGGGGTGGACAAGCTTGGAATCAGAACGTGGGTGGTGAGGAGACAAGCCCTGGCCTCCTGGGGAGAGGGAAGCCTTTTCAAAAAAAATTAATTCCTCAATATCTTCAGCAGAATACAAATAATGAACACTCTTTGGGACAGATATTCAGAAAGCCTAATATTAGTGGTATTTAGGAATTAATATTCATTACTCCCATACCATAACTTGAGAAATCAGTCAGACAGCAGTTAAAGGGGTTACAATCATGAAAGCTTCCTTGTCTTTGAAGGTGGCATTCTCTGTGATGGCTGTGAAAGATAACAGCATAGCTGAATCCAGAACCTCTAACCGTTGGATCTGTGGAAGAGACACTCTACCAGGTTAGCCAGACAAGTACCTCTATTAGCTTACTCAGAGCGAGTCTTTTATACTCAGTTCTGCACCTTGACATTTGACCTTGTCACTTTGCAAGCTGATTCCCATGGTGAGTCCACTACAGCCATGCTGCCCTGACAGGAGACTGTCCAGGGAGATTATGGGTTTCTAACCTTCCAACTGGGCATCCAATTTACACATACTGTGCATGTTCAAATGGAAAGCAGACTGACCACTTCTCCAATTCATCAGTCCCTTGTCCTTCTCCTCCAGTTCCTGCACATGCACGTGTCTGAGGCTGAGAACAGAGTTAACCAACATCCTGTAATACTAATGTGTATGAGGGTAGTAATGTTTAGACTGCATCCAAGCCTCTAGTGCTCAAGTGTACAGGTTGAAGCATTTCATTCATTAGAGAGGGATAGCCACGAGTAGCATATATCATAGCACAATTAGTATGTGTGGCAGGAAAGGCAATCACTTTACCCCAGATTCAAAGAGGTTTCCGCTATGGATGTTGTTCTCTCCATAGTGACAACATGTATGACATTTATCAGAACTGGTAGCACTTCCTGTTTACTGTAACAGTGGCTTAAACTATGTTACATATTGTTGAAAGCTGCAGCTGTGTGAACAGGAGTAAACAGACATGATGGACCCATGGTGATGATCTTTTCTCATCGGGGTTGTCTTCTTCTACAATTATTAAAATGATATCCATAACTGACAGTGGTTCTTTTTATTATTATTATTATTTTGGTAACCGGGTAAGGTTCACTGGCACAAGACCTGTTTTAGGGGGCAACCTGGGAGCACTGAGGGTTTAAGTGACTTGCTCAGGGTCACACAGTATGCAAGTGGAGGTTGTGGAAATCAAACCCAGGTCTGCCAGATGAACCAAGCTCAATCACAACTCATTACTCTAACCTCTAGGCTATGCTGCCAGCCCCAGTTCTTCATCTGGTTTTGAAGCAGGGACCACTGGATCTGCAGAACTGTTGTTCCATCAGCTGTACATCTGCCAGGGCATTCCTCCCATGAGGCCTGTCACCAAGTCATTGTTTGATTTCTTTCCTTCTAGGAGTGAAATTCCTTCGGATTATTTTGTGGACCTGCAGCCCAATGATCCCGAGTTCAGAAGGTTGAGTGATCCTGGTGACCCCATGGGCTCTGCCTCTGGACTGAGTGACCCTTGGAATTCATTGTCAATGAGGGTGAAGGTAACAAAAGTGTATGAGCTGCTGCACTCAAACATGGACCTTAACAGTGTCCTGCACCCAGCTGTCTGAGCTACTCCACTCAAATAAGGACCCAGCAGTGCCCCACCTGTGTTGCATGCAAGACAAGCAGGGACCGTAACACTGTCCTGTGTCCCAACTGTCTAACTACTCCTCTCTAACAGAGGCCATGGCAGTGTTCTGCACCCCCACGGGTCAGTATGCCATCGTTTGATGTCATACAACAAAACCGCTACAGGAACAGCGCAGTAGAGGCTTGCAGAAGAGGTAAAACGCAGAAGGTGTATTGCGGTAGTGCACCCTCTCCCACTTTCCCAGGCAGAAGATAAGACCTCTGCTGGGACAAGGGGTTGGCAAGCAGCTGCAGTTGCTCAACGGGATGAGCCACTGGCAGCAAGGGAGGCAGTAGTGCGTTTGGGACGGGTTTTGATTCCGGTCCCAGACACATGGATTTTTAACTGCTAACCCCCAGAGTTAGTTATTTTGGTTGGGGTTCAGGGCATAGCCCCGTAATGGGGTAACAAAGACTTATGCTGCTGCAATATATTGCACTGTATTGGCAGCATGGTATATTGCTGCAGCATAATGTTCATGCACATTGCGACCCCATGCCTCTGTACCCCAACTGCCTGAGCTACTCCATTCAAACAGGGACCCAGTAGTGTCCTGTGCCCCAACTGCGTTGATCCAGAGAAACAAGGGACCCGCAATAATGTCCTCTGTCCCAATTGTGGGCCACTCCACTTAACAGGAATCCTGGCATTGTCTTGCGCCCCAACTGTCTGAGCAGAGCCAGTCAAACAGGGACCCCAGCGGTGCCAGTGTCCCAACTGTCTGAGCAGATTCAGTCAAACTGGGAACCTTGACAGTGTCCATGTGTTCCAGCTGTCTGAGCAGATCTAGTCAAACAGGACCCTAACAGCATCCTGTGCCCCAAATGTCCAAGGCGCCCACTCAAATAGGGATCCTGGTAGTGTCCTGTGCCCCAGCTGTCTAAGCCACCTTACTCAAGAGGAACTCCAGTAGTGTCCTGTCTTCCAACTGAGCTGCTCTGTACAAACACGGAACACCAACAATGTCCTGTGTCCAAACTGTTGGAGCACTCCACTCTAACAGGAATCCTGACAGTGTCCTATGTCCCAACTGCCTGAGCAACTTCACTCAAACAAGGACCACAACAGTGTCCTGTGTCCCAATTGTCTAAACAGCTACACTTGAAAAGGGACCGCAGCAATATCTTGCACCCCAATTGTCTGAGCAGCTGCATTTGGACAAGGACCCCAACAGTGTCCTCTGTCCTAACTGTCTGATCTGCTCCACCAAAAGTGGACCCTAATAGTGTTCTGTGACTGAACTGTCTGAGTAGCTCCACTCAAACAAGGACCCACACAATGTCCTGTGCCACAACAGTCAAGTAGCTCCACTAAAACAGGACACAGGCAGTGTCCTGTGTCCCAAAAATCTAAGCAGCTCCACTCAAACAGGGATTTCAGCAGTGGCATGTCTCCTAACTGAGATGCTCCACCCAAACAGGGACCCAACAGTGTCTTGTGTCCTAACTGTTTTAACCACTCTGCTCTTACAGGGACCCCAACAGTGTCCTGTAACCCAGCTGTCAAGCCACTCCACTCAAACAGGGACCCCAACTGTGTCGTGTGTCTCAACTGTCTGAGCTGCTCACACAAACAGGAACCCCAGCATTGTCCTGTATCCAATTGTCTGTGCCACATCCATCAAACAGGGACCTCAACTGTGTCCTATGTCACAAATATCTGAGCCACTCCACACAAACAGGAACACCAACAGTGTCCGGTGCCCCAACTGTCTGAGCCACTCTGTTCAAACAATGTCCAAATCAGTGTCCAGAACCCCAACTATCTGAGCCACTTCATTCAAACAGGGACTCCAGCAGTGTCCAGTATCCAAACTATCTGAGCCACTCCACTCAAACATGGACCCCAACAGTGTTCAGCACCCCAACTGTCTGAGATGATCCACTCACACAGGGACCCCAACAGTGTCCTGAGCCACAAATGCATGAGCCACTCCACTAAGGGACCCAGACAACTTCCGGCACTCCAACTGTCTGAGCTGCTCCACTCAGAGACAGTGGTAGTGTCTTGTCATATCTAATCTAGTCAGATGACTGTATTAGTGAATGGAAACAGGCACACATTGGATTAGGGTGGGGAACAACTAAATTAGCTTGGATTTTGTACTACTCGCCCCATGAATCGGTGGCTGAGGGGTCACTACTAAATAATGGCATCTTGAAGACGGGGGGTTATCTAAATAAGGAGGTCTGATTGAAAAATACATATTTGGCTTTTAAAATGTGTGTGGGAGAATAGAGCAGAGAGCCCTGGGTGGACAGTGACAGATGTGGTGAGGGACAGCCAAGACTAAGGGTCAGCCAGGGAGGGATTGAAGTGTTTTTAAATGTTTCTTTTCATTTTTGCCGCATACTGAGTATCGAATAACTATGTACCTGAGGTGCCAAGTACTAATACTCAGTAAGTAGTTGATAAAAGTACTGCACACTACTATTGGCTAGCCATCTACGGGGACCAGAGGTGTTCCATCTCTGTGCTAATTCACTCTCTGACTTCCTTTTGGTTGTCACTTTAGAAAATGGGTACTGAGTCCAGATGCAGAAGAGCGTGATGTATCGTGACTGTACTTAAATAGTCCCATACACAGTGTAATGTAACAAGTGACCTTTGACCTTTAACATACATGTTAAAGGGCATACTCCTATTCTCTGTCACCTTAATTATTTTTTAGTTTCTGTAAAGTTTACAGTTTTATGCCTCATTTGATTCTGCTCAAAATATTATAGAACAAAATTATCCTGATCTTTGACCTTTCCTCCAAGGTTAAAGACTATTTTCTCCCTCAGTTCGGTTCCGTTTATTGGTCAACTAAAATGCTATTATATCCTTAAAAACAGATCAATGTTTTGAAAGTTAAAACATGGACAGTGAACATTGATACAGCCCCTATACATAGAACAACATTTACAGTAACATAGTAATTTATGGTTGGCAGGGACTCTAGGTCTATCACTCCAGTTCCATGCTTCATAAGCAGGGAGGAATAGTGTGCAAACAGATACTAATTGACAGAAATATCCCAACCACTCTACTACCCAGGATGCTCTGGGATTTCCATGTTAAACAGAGATGAGGCCAGGCCTACCTTGAAGGCCAGTACCATTTTCATTTCCTCTGTGTCTGCTGGTAGGCTGTTCCATAGGTTTTTATCACCACCCTTGGAGAAAAAGTGCCTGCTGATGTTACCCTTGAATGTACTATCTCTGAGCTTCAGGGCATGTCTGTGTGTTCTGCTGAAGGACACCAGATCAAACATCTCTGTTCAATCTTGTTGATACCCTTAAATACACGAAAACCAAAATCATGTTTCCCTATCAGTCCCTTTTTCTGAAAAGTAAATATGTAAAGGGCACCAGCCACCACATAGCTTTGTCCCCAAATTCCTGATAATTTTAGTAGCCAAATGTTGCATCTTCTTGACTGGTTTAATTTTCTTTTGTAATTAGAACACCTGAACTGCACACATTACTCCAGATAGAGCCTGACCAGAGCCTTGTAAAGTGTGAGACTACTTCCCTGACCAGGGCCTTGCATAGTGGCAGGAATACTTCCTGACCAGGGCCTTGTACAGTGTGGGATTACTTCCCCTGACCAGGGCCTTGTATAGTGGCAGGATTACTTTCCTGACCAGGGCCTTGAACAGTGGCAGGATTACTTCCTGACCAGGCCTTGTATAGTGGTAGGGTTACTTCCTGGCCAGGGCCTTGTATAGTGATAGCATTACTTCCCTGACAGGGGCTTTGTACAGTGGCAGGATTACTTTCCTGGCAAGGGCCTTGTGCAGTGACAGGATTACTTCACCTGACTAGGGCCTTTTAAAGTGGCAGGACTATGTCCCTGACCAGGGCCTTGTAAAGTGTCAGGATTACTTCCTTGACCAGGGCCTTGTGTAGTGGCTGGATTACTTCCTGGCCAGGGCCCGTGACAGTGACAGGATTACTTCCTGACCAGATCCTTGTATAGTGGCAGGATTACTTCCTGACCAGGGCCTTGTATAGTGGCAGGATTAGAAAATCAGGTGGGGAGAGGGAGACTTGGGGAGTGTTTGGTATCCTTCATCTGGAAGGGTGGGAGAGTGAAGGTGGGCAACGACAGCAATGGGTAGGGTGGTAGGCTGCAACAACTGTGGTGCACCAATCTTTCCAAAATTGCCTGGAGTGTGGGGATGTTTAGTGTGCAACAGAGAAACTTAGAAAGGAGATTGAGGGTCTGCAGCAGGAACTAAGACAGGCAAGGCAGACTGGGGGTGGGTTTAGCCCAATACTGGAGGGAGGGAGGAGGGAGATGAAGGAGGGTGATTTTAGCCAACAGTGGTGAGGAGAGTGTCAGAAGAAGGAAGCAGAGACAAAGGGCCCAGGCCAGGAAGAATGAGTGCCAGGAAAACAAGGTCAGGAGACAAAAGACAAATGGAAGGAGGAGATATGGACTTGTGAGGGAGGAGAAGTGGCAAAAGTCATGGAGAGGAAGGAGAGAACAGATTACTATGAAGAGAGAGGGTGGCATTTGTGAAGGGTCTTAAGAAAATAGTTTTGCACTATTAGAGGGCAAGAATGAGGAGGAATTATATGCAATTTAAGGGTAATTGATAAATGCCTGGACCAAACTGGAGCGGGGGAAGTTCTGCTGGGAGGTAGCAACAGGGGCAAAAGGGAAGTGATGCACAGGGAGGAAGAAGAGAGCTGGAAATGAGAAATGGAGATGAATGGAAGCAAGCAGGAGTAAGGGGTTGAATGTTAGTGCTGAGGACTCAATACTAAGAGAGTCAGGAGGGTTGCAAGGCAGAGAGGCATGGTGCATTTGGGTGGAGGCCATGCCAGGAATGACAGTAGAAGGGTGGGACAATCTGTTCTGAAATATGCTAGAAGGGTAGGGATAGCCTCATTTAATTATACATCTTGGGACGAACGACCTGGCTGACAAGACAGTAGATATAGTCAGAGGATGTTTTGAACTAGGACAATTATGTGGTGGGCAGAAAAATCAGTAACTTTTTCAGAGATACTTCCAGTGCCCAAGGCAAGCACAACAAGAAAGCTGAGAATAGAGGAATTTAACGGATGGCTAAGAACCTGGTGTTGTGCTAAAGGGTATGGGCTGTTGGGGGTGGGGAGGACCTGGGAGGACAGTAGTCTCTATGCAAGGATAGACTACACTTGAGTGAGGAGAGAAGAAAGTGTTGAAACAGAGGATGGAGGAGTACATAGAGGAAGTTGGGAATTTAAACTAGGAGGCGGGGAGTGGCAGTTGGGCAAGAGACATGCAGAGACCACAGGTTGGGAAACCATATGAGTTTACCCCGTAAGAGTGACAGAGGACAAATGGCAAGTAATATTGGTGATGCTAGTAAAGGAGGGTAGGATGGTGGGGGAGGGTGGAAGGTGGTTACTCTTAATGCTAGGAGCCTTGGGAGGAAAACTGCAGAGTTACAGGTGCTCATGGCAGAGGAGGGTGGACATTGCAGCCATCACAGAAACATGGGTGGTCAATACAATGACTGGGACCTGTCTGTACCAGGGTACATGTTATTTTATAGGAACAGGGTGATTGGGAAAGGAGGGGTGGCACTATATCGAAGGAAGGACTGAAGTGTGTAGGGAGGAAGGGAGGAGGGTAGTCTGGGACTCACTTTGGATGCAAATCCAGATTCAAGAATAGGGGTCTCAGAATGGAAGTGGTGTACAGGCCGCCATCTCAGATGGAGGAGTTAGACAGGAAACTAGTGGGACAGATCAGGAGGACCTCTGCGAGAAGGGGGAGTGGTGATTGTGGGGACTTCAACATGCCAGGGGTGGACTGGAGTACCCCAACAACCAGGAACAGAAGGGAGCAGGTACTGCTGGATGCCTTCCAGGACAGCTTCCTGCTGCAAATGGTCAGTGAACCAACCAGGTTAGGGAATACCCTTGACCTTGTGCTGGCAAATGGGGACTTTGTGAGAGAACTTACAGTGGAGGAACCGCTATCAGGGATGACCATCACTCAGTATGGCTCACATTGGATATGGGCAAGGAAGGAGTGGAATCTGGCACAAGAGTGCTGGACTTCAGGAGGACCGACTTTGGGAGGATGGGGGAAGTGGTAAAGGGTACCTGGCGAATTCAATCTAGTATGGACACTAACCAGAGGTGGGAGCTCATAAGCGAGAACAGTGGAGGCAACCAAAACCTGCTGCAAGGCCCAGAGCAAGAAGGCTGGGGCTATGAAACTGAGCTGGTTGAACAAGGAGGTCATGGAAAAGGGTAAAGGAGGAAAAAGAGCTGCCTTTGGAGGTACAAGGAAACAGGAGGGGAGGACAAGGAGGAGTACTTGATGGAATCGAAGGAGGTGACAAGAGGCGGTAAGAGGAGCC
Source organism: Neoceratodus forsteri (assembly GCA_016271365.2). Classification (NCBI taxonomy): domain Eukaryota; kingdom Metazoa; phylum Chordata; order Ceratodontiformes; family Ceratodontidae; genus Neoceratodus; species Neoceratodus forsteri. The sequence continues at coordinate 1,385,776,542 of CM057459.1, forward strand.
AAGTCATCTATGGAGCTCAGACTGGCACAAGGCATTAGGAAGGGGAGAAGGACTGCTTTAGGTACATAAGGAGAAAAGGAGCTGTAATTCAGAAAGTGACCAGTGGAGTTCACGAAGGTTCGGTTCTTGGACCAACACTGTTTAATATTTTATTAGTGATTTACAGGTTACTTCTGATAATCTTCTTTCAAAATTTGCTGACGATACCAAGCTGGGAGGGTCTGTTAATTCATTACAAAACAGGGTCTCTATTATTAATAATCTAAAAATTATTGAAGACTGGGCAGATACCAACAGGATGACACTTAATTCTGATAAGTGTCATGTCTTACATTCGGAAAGAATAATCCCTAAGCAAACCTGTCATCTAAATAATATTTCCTTCAAGAGTCATTAGTAGAATGCGATCTTGGAATTCTTGTAAATAACAAATTATCCTTAACGGATCATTGTATTAGGATAGAATATGTCCAATGCCATACTTACACGTATTCAACGATCGTTTGTGTCAAGGACTCAGGAATGTTTAATCCCTTGTTTAGAGCTTATGTAGGGCCTTATTCTGATTATGGGTCTCCTTTCTGGAGTTCTTATTTAAGACAAGATGGGATAGAATTGAAAAAATTCAGAGGAGAGCAACCAGAATGGTTCCTCATTTGGCTAAATTGGACTATCAAGATAGACTTCTGAAAACTGGATTACATTCACTTCAACTAAGGCATAAGAGGTGATTTGTTACTTTTATATAAAATTCTTGATTCTCAGGAATTAACACACTTATGTGGTTTAAGTTTGTCGAGTAGAAGAACTAGCCTCGGTTTCATAACAAACAAATTGATGTTGCAAGTTCTAAAACTAATAAAAGTTAAATTATTTTACAATTAGGCGCCTAGGGTATAGAATTTACTACCACAAGATCTGGTAGAATGTGATTCAATTTCATCCTTTAAAGGGATTGGATCCTTGGTTAGAGTCTAATTACTTCAAGGTTTAATTTTCCCACCATGTTGGTGGGGACAATCTCGATGGGCAGTAGCCTTCTTTTGTCCCTGTGAACCAAGTAAACCAAGTAAGGTGTGTACCCTAGGACTGGAGGATGGCTAATGTAGTGCCCCTCCACAAGAGTGCCCCAAGGATGAACCGGGGAACTACAGACCAGTGAGCTTCACATCCATTGTGGGTAAGCTGATGGAGACTATCCTGAAGGAGGGCTGGTGGCCCTCCTAGAGGCCAAAGGACTGCAGGATAGCAGACAGCATGGCTTTATACATGACAGATCCTGCCAAACCAACCTGGTAGAGTTCTATGACTGGGTGACTAGGCAGCTGGACAGGGGCCATGCAGTGGATGTCCTGTATCTGGACTTCAGTAAGCCATTGACTCAGTGCCACAGCATGGAAGGCTGGGAAGTAAGTTAGAAGGCACAGGGTGGGTGCAAATCTGGTGAGATGGGTAGGGAACTGGCTTCAGAGAAGGCAACAGAGGGTGGTGGTGGGTGGGGAGCTCTCACACCCAAGGGTAGTGATGAGTGGTGTTCCACATGGCTCGGTGTTGGAACCAGTATTGTTTGGGATATTCATTGCAGACATATCATTGGACATCAGGAGCAAGATCAGTCTCTTTGCTGGTAATACCAAGGTAGGAGCGGTGGTGGATGACTTAGGGGATGGCAGGGGTTGCAGGATGATCTAGCAAAGCTTGAAACCTGGTCAGACACCTGGCAACTGGGGTTTAATGCCAAAAGTGCAAGGTGCTGCATTTTGGGATGATGAACCCAAGGAGGAGTTACCAGCTGGGGGAGTGCAGCTAGCCCAGACAGAGAGGAGAAGGATCTGGGGTGCCATTGCAGGGTCAATGAACAACTCAGCACAATGTAGGCAGGTAGCTGCAAAGGCCAATAAAATGCTGGGTTGCATTGCAGGGGTATATCCTCGAGGAGGGAGGTGATTCTGCTGCCACTATATGGGTCATTAGTTAGACCGCACCTGGAGTACTGCATGCAGTACTGGCACCCGTATCTGCAGAGGAACATTAAGTTACTGGAGGGTGCAGCGCAGGACAACAAAAGATGATCAAGGGGCTGGGGACTTATCATACAAGAGAAAGCTGAGGGAGTTGAACATGTACTCACTGGAGGAGAGGAGGGAGGGGACATGATTGAAACCTTTAAGTACATGAAAGGAATAAACAAGACTGGTACAGAAGGGCTGTTCAAAGTAAGGAGGAAAGGACACCAGGGCCATGATATGAGACTGGAGGAAGAAGGTTCAGTAGGGAGATGAGGAGACACGTCTTTAAAGAGAGAGTGGTAGCTGGGTGGAATCGTTACCTGCAGAAGTGGTATCCAGTAGAACAGGGGACTGCTTCAAAAGGAGATGGGACAGGACAAGGGGAGGGTCAATGGAGGGCAGCTGCAGAATAAGGTGCTAGCTGCACATTTGAGCAGACTTGATAGAACCTCTAGGCCTTTATCTGTTGGCAAATTTTGTATGTTTGTATGTTCGGATGATTACTTCCCTGACCGGGCCTTGTACAGTGACAGGATTACTTCCCTGACCAAGATCTTATACAGTAGCAGGATTACTTCCTCTGATCAAGGCCTTGTAAAGTGGCAAGATTACTTCCCATGATCAGGGCCTTGTGCAGTGGCAGGATTACTTCCCTGCCTAGTTCCTTGTACAGTTTCAGGATTACTTCCCTGACCAGGGCCTTGTATAGTGGCAGGATTACTTCCTCTGATCAGGACATAGTAGAGTGGCAGGATTACTTCCCCTGATGAGGGCCTTTTATAGTGGCAGGATTACTTAACTTGATCAGGGCCTTGTATAGTAGCAGGATTACTTCCCTGACCAGGGCCATGTATGGTGGCAGGATTACTTCCCCGACCAGGGCCTTGTTTAGTGGCAGATTACTTCCCTGACCAGGGCCTTGTACAGTGCAGGATTACATCCCTGGCTAGGGCTTTGTATAGTGCCAAGATTACTTCTAATGACCAGGGCCTTGTACAGTGGCAGGATTACTTCCCTGACCAGGGCCTGTACAGTGGCAGGATTACTTCCTGACCAGGGCCTTGTGCAGTGGCAGGATTACTTCCCAACCAGGGCCTTGTATAATGGTAGGATTACTTCCCTGACCAGGGCCTTGTATAGTGGCAGGATTAATTCCCTGACCAGGGCCTTGTACAGTGGCAGGATTACTTCCGCTGGCCAGGGCCTTGTATAGTGCCAGGATTACTTGTAATGGCCAGGGCATTGTCCAGTAGCAGGATTACTTCCCTGACCATGGCCTTGTACAGTGGCAGGATTACTTCCCCTGACCAGGGCCTTGTATAGTAGCAGGATTACTTCTGTAACCGGGGCCTTGTACAGTGGCACTTTTCCCTGACCAGGGCCTTGTACAGTGGCAGGATTACTCCCTGACTAGGACCTTGTATAGTGGTAGGTTACTTCCCTTGACCAGGGCTTTGTAAATGGCAGGATTACTTCCTGAGCAGGGTCTTGTACAGTGACAGGATTATGTCCCCTAAGCAGGGCTTTGTATAGTGGCAGGATTACTTGCCCTGACCTGCTGATCATGCTCATGTTGATGCATTCCAGCATTCTTCCCGACCTCTTGACAGCAGTGCAACACTGCTTGTCATGCTTCATCACCTTGTCTATTATGATTTTTCCTAACTCCTTTTTCTACTCCGCTGCAACAAGATGAGTCCACACAGCATGTAGGTCCCACCCATGTTTTCTTCTGTAAGAATAGCACTTTGCATTTGGTTACATTGAGTCTGAGCTGGTTGAAGGAGGAGAGATGATCCTGCTTCCGACACCAGCTCAGCTGCAGCTCCAGACCACACCCAACACCCCCACTCCCCCAGAGGCCCACTGGTCCAGGAAGTGAAGAGTGATGGGAGGGGTAATGGCAGAGGCAGCCACAAGGAGTATAACAACCCCACAACATCCCAATGGAAAATCATTTTGCACTTCTGGAGGAGTATCAGGTACCTCATTCCACCAGGGAGACTCTGTGTCAATCAGAAAATGAGAGTGATGACTCTGTGGCACCCAGGGTGACAGTAAGAAGAAGGCAGCTATAACAGTCATAGTGATGGGGATTCTATAATCAGGGGAGTAGAGTAGGTGGTGGGTGGGGTATGGTCAGGTGCCTTCCAGAGGGCACTGGCATACAGGACATAGACAGAATAGGGAGAATAGTGGAGAGTGGGGAGCGGGGGTGCTGGTACACTTGGGTGCCAATGATCTGGTGAACCAGGCTGTGAAAGCACATGAAGCAGAACTTTCAAAGGCTGGGGATAGGTGCATCCACACTCTGCCACCCTGGCCTTTCTGAGATCCTCCCTGTTTGGAGTAGAGGGGAAGGAAAAGAATAGACTATGGAGGGAAGAGGCAGCGGAATTAAATGGGTGATTTAGAGACAGTGTCAAGAGAAAGGATTCCACTTTGTGAGGGACTGGGGAGGACTTCTGGGATTTGAGGCTCTTGAAGTTGATGGCCTTTACCTGACAAGAGGGGACCAATGTCTGGGCAGTTAAACTGGCTACAGGAACACTGAGGCCTGGGAACCACAGTAAAGGGAGTGAGAGAGTGGAACCTAGCTATTGATCCCCTATATTGGAGACTGGTAGCAGTAAGGAGAGTAAAATAAGGCTGAGTTTCAAAGGAATAGTGGAAAAGGCAAGGGGAAGGATCCCAGGGTCTGCAAGCAATAGGAAAATAAGAAAGAAGGAAGAACTGGAAGAAATGCAGGTGTAGCATTACAAAACAGCAAAGAGGATCCAGAGTTAGTTGGAAGGAGGTCTGCCTTAATTCCAGGAGACTGGATAATAAAATCAGTGAGCTACAGGCATTGGTGGCAGACATTATGGAGGCCTTGTAGACCTCAGAAACTTGGGCCACAGAGAATAATGACTGAGACTTGTCAGTCTCAAGTTATCCATTGTTTAGACAGCATAGAGGGAAAGGCAAAGGTGGGGGGTGTAGCCCTATATGTCAGGAAGGGCAGAAAGGCTATAGAGGAGAGACACATCAGGAAGCAAAGGGTAAACAGAGTCGCTGTGGGTTCACTTCACAGCACCCTCAGACAAAAAAATATGGGTTGGAGTGATTTATAGACCACATGTACAAGGGGATGAGGCGATAGGGAGTTCAATGAAGAGCTGGCAAGGGGTGAAGAGGGGGAAGTGGTGGTGGGGTGAACTGAACCTGCTGGATATTGACTGGGACACTGCAGTGGCCAGATGCACCAGATCAGGCCCTGTTGGACACATTGCAGGACTACCTGCTGGTGCAGCTGGTCAAAGAACCTACTAGACAGGAGGTCATTCTTGATTTGGTGCTCACCAGCTCAGAAATGGTGAGTGGACTGAGGTAGTGGAGCCATTGGGGTCCTGCCACCATAACTCCATTTGGTTCAGTCTGCCCTCGGTACCAGAATGTCCTATCAAAACTGGAAGTTCTGGATTCAGAAGAGCAGACTTCAACTGGATGAGGAGCTGGTCCAAGACAATCTCACCAGGGTGGACAGTATCGGGGTGTAGAGGAAAGATGGGGAACAATTAAGGGATCATTCTTCAGGCAACAAAGTCATGCACAATAATTGTTACTAAAGAAAACAGGTACAAGATTAATATAGTTCTCTGAAAGGGTCAGTGAGGGCCAAGAAAAAGCTTGCATTAGGTACAAGGAAATGCAGGTGGAGGAGGAAAAGGAGAGAGTCATAATGAAAACCAGGGAAGCAAAGATGGTGAGAGAGGCAAAAGCAGACACAGAGCTCATATTGTGGAGGGGTCAAGGGTGAGGAAGATAAATTTTCAGATATATTAAGGAAAAGGAAAGGGGGTATTGTTAGGCTACAGGGGGGTACTAGAGGAAGGTGAGCAAAATGAAGCTATCCTAAACAATTACTTCTGTTTTGTCTTCATAATGGAAGATAGTGGGGCCATACCTGACATGTTATCAAGATGCCTGTCAGGAGTATTCCTGAAATGAGATAGTATTTGCCAAGAAAGTGTCCAGAAGGGGTTAGAAGCCCTAAAGGTAGATAAAGCCCTTGATGCTGATAGGATGCACCAGTGGTGCTCAAGGAATAGGTTATGAATTGGCTGAACCATAGTAGGGCTATTCAGTAGGTCAGTTCGGACAGGAATAGTTCTGAAAGACTGAAGCTTAGCTGACAAGGAGCAACCAGAGAATTACAGAGCTGTCAGCCTTACCTCTGCAGTGGGTAAACTGACTGAGTCCCCGATCAAACAGGATCTTGTGGACTACCTAGAGAGCAACAGTCTGCAAGATGGTAAACAGCATGGGTTTGTGGCAGGAAAGTCTTGTTGGAGCCAGCCTGATAGTTCTCACTGACTGGGGAAACAAAGGTGGTAGATAAGGTCCATGCTGTGGATGTATTCTGCTTGATTTCAGCAAGGCTTTTGGCTCGGTGCGCTCAAAGACTGTTGAAGAAGCTGGAGGACCTGGGCTTGGCCAGGGACATAGTTTGATGGGTAGAAAGCTGGTTAAGGAGAGACAGCAGGGGTGGAGGTAAAATCAGAAGAGAGGGTCAAATCAGAAGAGAGGGAGATCACAAGTGGGGTGCCATAGGGATCTGTCCCAGGTCCTGTCCTCTTCAATATGTTCATCAGCGACACTGTAGAGGGCATCTGGAGCAGGTTGTCTCTTCACAGATGACACAAACTCTGTGGTAAGGTAGTCAGTGATGAAGGGATCAAGGAGATGCAGAGGAATATTTAGCTTGGCAGTTGCGCCACCTAGAGGAGAGGACCATTGGCCAGATAAAGGCCCTTCAGGTAAGTTAATCCTGGCCACACCCCAGATAGAAGCAGAGTTTGGGGCCTTTATAAATCCATTTACACCTCAGAAACTTTCCCAAATGCCTAACAAATGGACAACGTTTGAAAGCATTGATTCTCTGCACCCCCTGAGGGACCACAGGCTGGGTGCACCGTTGACTAAAGGGAGCTGCAGCAAGCTATTAGGGCACATAAGAATGGTGAGCCCTGGGCCCAGATTGCTGCCCATTGATTTCTTTAAAATATTTGCCCCTATACTGCTTGATCCATAATATGACATGTTAGTTGAGGGTCTGGACAGGGGTATTCTGCCCTCCCCATTGCGGTCTGCCACAATAACAGTACTCCCAAAATAAGGCAAGGCCCCCTCTCTCTGTTGACCTACAGACCCATCTCTCTGCTCACTGCAAACTACAAAATTCTTGCCGGGTTGTGGCCTCGTAGATGGAGTTAATCCTCCCAGCTCTAATTCACCCAGATCAGACTGGGTTCATGAAGGGGCACCAAGGAAGCACAACATCCTTAGGACTCTCAGCATTATCCACTCGTGGGAAGTCATCTTCATGTCATGGAGTAGCTATCCTTGCTCTTGATGCTGAGAAACCCTTTGACCACGTGGAGTGGTGCTATATGTTTGAAACCCTGAGACACATGGGAATAGGTCCCCTACTTATTAGCTAGATTCAGGCAATGTACTCCTCCCCTACAGCCCAGATCATGGTCAATGGGGAGTTGACACCCCTTTCTCCCTAGGGTGGGGTACAAACAGGGTTGCCCACTTGCTCCCCTCCTTTATGTCCTCTCTCTGGAGCCCTTGGCGGCGCCCATCAGAGAGCATGTGGGTATTCAGGGATTTCTGGGTGGTGGCAGTGAATACAAGGTTGTTCTGAATGCAGATGACCTGCTGTAATACCTAAGAGATCTGGCTCATGACCTGCCCATAGTTCACTTGCTTTTGTGGGAGTATGGCTCCCTGTCCGGCACAAAATCTATTGGACCATGAGTGAGCTTTTCCCCATTGGGAGGCTGGACAGACTCCAATTGCTCTCTAGTTTGGGTGGCCTCCTGCTGGTAGACCAGATCAAATATCTGGGGAATTATTATTTTGGCTAGACTAAGCACCCTCTATACATTAAACTACAGACCCCTACTCCTGAACCTGAGGGAGGACTGCGAGAGATGACAGCCACTACCCCTCTCCTTGCTGGGACACATCAACACTGTTAAGATGACCATATTACCAAGATGCCTTTATTTGTATCAATCTCTACCTATCTGAGTCTCGCTAGTCCCCTTTAAACAGTTGAACTCTGTTTACATAGGTTTATGTGCAGGGGAAAATCAGCCCACATGAAACAAAGTATATTTCAGCTCCCAGCCACCCAAACATTCAACATTACTATTGGGCCTCACAACTGGCTTTCATCCTGCTGGGACTACCCTTACCCAAACTATCTTGGCTGTTGATTGAGGAGGAGGAGGAGAAACTGAGGGTGCTCTACTTCTGTCCTCCTCTCTTTGACTCCCCATCCAATCCCTTAACAGTGTCCACCCTTAAGGCTTGGCTGGCATCTCATAGACACATTAACCATCTCCCTCTCCCTCCACATGCACTGACCTTATCACCACAGTGAGGTGGAGGGGCTCATATTTGGTCCAACTTCATCAGCGTCTGCTTAATTGGCGCTACTTGGGCCTACATTCTGTCTTCTAGATGTACAATGGCAGTGGACTGTGCAAATTTTTCTACACTGAGAAAGACTTGGCATATTGACCCAGAGGACTTCTTTGTATATCTTATGGTCCAGCAGAGATTGGGGGACACGCTGGGCTTGTCCTCTGGCTGGTCCATGCCTTCCTCTTTCAAGGAGGAACTCCACAGGCCACAGCTGGGTAGAAAGCCCCTAACAACCTTTTATCATACTCCAGAGTACTGACAACTTGGCAGCCCTTAACATCAAGGCTAAATGGAAGCAGGAACTCTCTATTACAATTCATCCGGTTACCTGGAGACTTGCTGCCAAATGTTCCTCAACCTGCTCCTGCAGTAATAAACTCAGGCAGGTACAACTTAACTTATGTACTGGGCATATATTACTTCAGTGAGGTTTCATGCTGTGAACTTAGAAAAATCAAGCCAGCACCCTAAGTGTTCAGCAGAAAGTGCAAACTTTCTGCATCTTGCCCTGACATGCCCCAGGGGACACCTTTCTGGCATGAGGTGCATAATAAAAAGTAATGTGTTGAGGTACAGACCCTCTAAGTTGCTTTTGGAACTCCTGCTGGGAGCAGATCCCTGCCATCTTCAAAACAGAGGAATGCACCTCTGGTCCCTTGCCCTGGTTAATGCTAGGAAAACTATTGCCCAGTCATGGATGTCTCCTAAGCGCCGACCATTCAGCAATGGGCGTAACCTAAAACATGTTTAGTTCTGGAAAAAATACTGCTCAAGGTGAATGGGGCTTATTATTCTTTTCTATGTATGTGAAGACCCTGTTAGATACACTAGAGGGGACTGCTTCCTCCTTGATGTTAATTCCTTGCTCCCTCCCACTGATAAGTGGACTCTAGCCTCACCCACTGCCCCTCTTGATGGTGGGATCCACCTTCCTGTGAGAGTACAGCCTTTTGGGCTTCTTGTTAGTTCATTGTGACTCTGTTATATGAGGCCTTTAGCTGTAACTATACTATGTGTATTATGCACACCTGTGTGATGATTGTTAATGGTTTCATTTACTGCTACACTCCAATAGCGACATGATAATCAGTATGCTTTGGTTGTTGTACTGTTTTTGATTTACAATTCAATAATAAGATTTAACCAAAAAAAAAGATGCAGAGGATTGACAAAGACTAGAGAGTTAAGACTTGGCAGTTAAAATTCAACACAAAAAAATGCAATGTTATGCACCTGGGGGAAAAACTCAGGGTAGAGTACAGGATGGGATAGGTTAAACTGAGCACTATAGCAGGGAAGGGACCTGGGAGGCATTGTTAGTGACTCCTTCAAACAATCAAGCCATTGTAACAAGGCCTACGGTAAGGTTAGTAGGATGCTAGGCTGAATCAGAAGGGGTACTGACAGCAGGAGAAAGGAAGTACTACTACCTGTATAAAAGTCACTGCTGAGACTGCATCTGGAATACTGTGTTTAGTTCTGGACTCCTTTCCTAAGGAAAGACAGGGACAGGCTGGAGATAGGCGCAGAGGCAGGGTGACAAAAGATGATTCAGAGCCAACAGGGCAGATCTTGTGAAGATCCTCTGAAGTCACATTCACCAGTGGATATGCCAAAACAGTTTCAGTAGCTGTATGCTCCTACAATTTAAAGAACATAAATGTAAAGCATTCAGCAGTAGACAATACAAAATAATTTTATTTGCTGCACATTGGTGATAAAATATTGGCCAGTGGACACTATAAAACCATTTCAATAGTTGTATGTTTCCTTCAGTCTGAAGAACATTAGTGATAAAACTTTCACCAGTGGACATGACAAAGTAGCTTCAGTAGTTGTATGTTTCCAACACTCTAAAAACATTAGTGCTAAAACATTCACCAGTAGTCACCACAAAACCATCTCAATACTTGTATATTGCTGTGGTCTGAGGCACTTTTCATTCAGTTACAACAAAGTAGCCAGCAATACAGGAGACTTGACCACTGGGAGAACATAGGCTAGTGGCTGCTTGATTACAAAGAAGACAAGATAGAAACACATTGGCAGGACTGTGTGGGCAGTTGCATTGTGACCATCCATGTTATACATGTCACATGGATAAACTGAATGTCAGTTTCCAGCTCTGTCAGTCTAGTACCATTGATAATAAAGTCATTGCAATAATTGAAATGAAGAGCAAGTAGCCATATCAGCAAGCTGGTAGCCTACTTAAATTTGTGTTACAGGGAATATGGCTACTTTGTTGGAGACTTTAGCATTTTCTCTACAGTGGATCTTTCTTTTTGTATTGCCCTCAGATATCGGACTGCTTCAGTACCTTGCACAGGGTGAGCTCCCTCTGATGTGGTAGAGAGACTTGCGGAGTGGCACCTTGCTCAGCTGACTCATGCCATGAGGTGTAAGTATAACAATTAATGGCATCAACACAGTGGCTTTTGTTCACAAAGTATCTCCAAGCACATAACAGGAACATGCAACAGGAATTTTAGAATGCTAGATGAAAAAGGCCAAACTGCCACTGTTTCCACCTAGCACCATCCTGACAGCTACATCATTCCATATTGTGTAGAAATATCTGTAGCCATTGTTAAATGAATGGGGTAAAAGATGAAACTCAGTTTCTATAGACTAGATTCCTACTTTGTCCCACCCTCACCAGCACTTACTCTACAGCACTTTTGTTTCTGACTTTTCTCTGTATCATTAAATGTTCACCGTACCACCAATTGTTAATATCTTGTTTTTTTGCTTATCGTGTTCTCTGTATCATTTAATGTACTTTGTTCTATTGATTGCTAAAATGCTGGATTTCCTTTTGCTGCACCTTATGTTCTCTGTATCATTGATTGTTAAAATCCCAGAATGTCCTCGCTCCCCGTGTACTCTGTTACCTTCATGTAATCTCTATCTGTGATCTAAACTGAGCGCTTGTGAAAATGGGCATTTATGCACATGCCTTTCAGTATAACAAATTAACTGAAACTGAATAAACTGGAGATTCCTGTTTATTCATGCATAATTAAAGGTCACTGTTGTCCTAAAGTTCCATGTAAACCGCTTAATCATGGGTAGTGTTCCAAACAAATTCAGTTCCTTAATGTTTCTGTTAAACAACACAATCATGAAGGGGTGAACAGTGCTGTGAGGGGTGCAGAAAAATCTACTGACTGTACGAGACTCAGAGTCATAAATTGCACACCACTCATCACTAGGAATGACTGAATTCAGACTCAGTCCTCAGTAGCAAATGAGACAAATTTGTTATGTGAATACAGGTAGTGAGCAATGAGCCAGTCTCAGCACAGCAGTGTATATTACCCACAAATGTTTCACTCAACAGAGCATTGTCTAAAGTCTACTGAGAGAGTGACCAGCAGGGTACTGCAGAGCTCAGTACTTGGACTGGTCCTCTTCAATGTCTTCATAACTGACATTGCAGAATAACTGGGAGGGAAGATGCTTTTTGCAGATGTCACCAAAATCTGTAACAGGATGGACAGTCAGGAGGGTGGAAATAATGCATAGGAGCTTGGGAAACTCCAGGGTAGTTTTGACAATCACTTATTTATTTATTTATTCATTTGTTAACGGGTTGGTGCACTGGTCCGAAGACCTTTTTCAAGCACAGCATGGGCCAGAGACTGGCACATACAATGGTAAAATACAATGAGAATACAGCAGGAATCATACAAGGATCATAATAGGAAATCCAGTGTAAGTCAGGCAAACAAACAGTGGAGATGAATACAGGTAAATCAGTTCCAAATACATCTAACAGTTTGGCTTACTAAGATATATACAATCATGTAAATAGGGTAATGTAGCCCCAGCTAGAGCAGGGCTTACACAGTCCCCAGTAGCTGCTCCCACACCGACTCATCGACTCTGAAGAGCCCCCAGCTAGAGTAGGGCTAACTCAGCCCACAGGAGCTGCTCCCACACCCACACGTTGGCCCTGAAGGGCCCCCGGCTAGAGCAGGGCTTACTCAGCCCCAGGAGCTGCTCCCACGCCTACTCCATCGGCTCCGAGAGAATCGTTCGCTGGACAGTGTCTGAGGACCCACCATTGCCTTTTGTTCCACTTTCAAAACTTGGCACCTTTTTTCTCTAGCAGGGCCCCGAGCAACTAGCAATCTCCACGCTTTCCTAAAACGCATAGCGGAGCTCTTACTACAGGACACTGTATTTGCCTGAGTCCCTTAACTGCAGGATTTGTAAATTTCCCAGTACTGCCTAGTAATCAGGCACCTAAATTTAATGACTTGTAACCTCAGTAGCTCACTAATTAATTCCGAGCCCCGGAGTCTCTGACCAGCTAAGACTGTGGGTAGTCTGGCTGATTCCTCAGCCACACTTAATTTTGTGCAATCGGAATTTTCTTAATTTTGCACCTAGACAATGTATAGTCGGTAGTGCTGTATTTCTAGGCTTATTTTAAATAACCTCTGCCTCATTTTAGTCGCAAATAATTCTTGGGCTAACTTGGCTTGTACTCTCTGCCCAAATAGACTTGCATGCTTAGTGCACGGTGCTAAACAAGCTTTCAGCCTTTGCTGCTGGAAATTGTACCAGGCAGCTTGTCCTTCTACTCAAGACAGCACTATAATTTGCTGGATGTAAAAGCTCATGTTCTTTCTTCATGCCATAGACTAATTAACTTTGTGCTTACAGCTTGTTACCTAGTTGGAAAATGTTCCCTGTCCCCCCCCAACCTTAATTAAAGGAGTAGTCCACCCAGAATGTGCAAAAACATATGTTATGTAGAGTGTTTGATATGTATGTTGACTCTAGTGTTTCTTCCCTCTGTCTGCTATTTGGAGTTTTCCTAAATTGCCTGCTAGCTGTATGGTAGTTTCACGACCCTGGGGATCTCCATAACAAATAGTTTTATGGCTTTCTTTCTCCCAGGATGCCCCTGTCTCATGTAACAGTGATGTAGCCATGCCCTTAGATTTAGTATGTATATTGCTTTAAAATTAGTTGTAACAACAGCAGAGCCTTGTAACTTCTTATTCAGGGAGCACAAATGGCAACAGCTAGTTTAGCAGATACCTGAGAGCAAGCTAACTGGGGTTTCTGTAAGACAACAGCTACTAAATAGCTCTAATTCATTGTTTGTGTTTTTGATGTTAAAACACTCCTAGCTAGATCTGATGCACAGAGAAAACAAAATAGTGAATCAGAGCTATTTAGTAGCTGTTGTCTTACAGAAACTCCAGTTAGCTTACTCTCAGGTATCTACTAAACTAACTGTGCCATTTGTGCAACCTGGATAAGAAGTTACAAGGCTCTGCTGTTACTAAACTGATTTTAAAGCAACACACATGCTAAATCTAAGGGCATGGCTACATCACTGTTACATGCACAGGGGCATCCTGGGAGAAAGAAAGCTAATAAACTATTTGTTATGGAGTTCCCAGGGTCAGAAACTACCATACAGCTAGTAGGCAATTTAGGAAAACTCCCAAATAGCAGACAGAGGGAAGGACATAGGATTTAACATACATATCAAAACACTCTACATAATATATGTTTTTTCACATTCTGGTGAGCTATTCTTTAAATAGGCTGCTTTTCCATTTACTTCTGTCTAGGGGCCCAATTAATTCCTGTTATGTACTCTCTCCTGTAAATCCTCTGCTTAGGGGCCCACCAACTTAATTCTATTGGGTATTCTCTCTCTGTAAATCCACACTCAACCGCCTTCTTCTCCTCTCTACTCCACTGTCCACCTTTACTATAAACTCTTCTCTCGCTGCTCCATACCACGCTCGGCGCTCTCCTCAGTCCTACTGTCTCTCTGCTGCTCCCTCCTGCATCTACCTCTTCCTCATACTGCTTTCACCTCTGTCCACCAGGTCAGCCTGGTTATCTCTCCCTCCCTCGGACCACACTGGCTCATCGCTACCCCCACCTCTCTATCACTATGGCCCTCTCCTCTCTGCTTCTCTGTCTTGCTTACTCTTTCCTCTCTGTTTCCCTTGTCTTACCTGTCTGGAGCCTGCTTTCCCAATCTCCCACTGAGCCACCAGTTGGATAACATCTACTGGCACTCAGGGACCATTCCCTCTGGGCTACCCCCATATCCACCCTCCACTGGGCAAGGCTGGCATCACCCGTGGAATATAGACAGGGTGACATACGTTGACTCTTCACCCTCTCACCACTGGCTCACACTGTCTCAGGGATCAAAATCTACAACAGAGCTCTCGCTCCCAAAGAAACAGATGAAGAAAGTCTCCCTCAAACAGCTACGTTGGTGCACTCTGAAACTCTTGCACTTCTACTGCTGCTGTCTGGCAATATATATCAAACCTTGGCCCCACAAATCCAAGCCCAGACCACCAACAGAGTAACTCTGGGGCACTCACCTTTGCAGCACTTAACATCTGTAGCCTCCTACCAAAACTAGATGCCCTGCAAATATTTGCCCACCCACAACCCAGATGTTCTTGCAGTTGTCGAAACCTGGCTCCCTCAGAATCCCTGACAGTGCAATTACCCTGCGGGATATAATGTCTTCAGACTTGACAGCACTTCTAAAAGAGGTGGGGTCGCTATCTACCTTAAATACTCTCTATTGAGGCACCATGTTCAATCCCTGCCTCGGTCTCGACTGCTCAGATTCTGCCTATCAGAATTCTACTAGGGGCCCACAACAAGGCGTTGACTATTACTGCTGTCTACATCCTGCCTAAGGAGCAAGGTAAGGTTTCAACTCTGTCCTGGACCATGTCCGCTCCCAACCCCCAGGCTCTAGGACAATCCTAATGGGTGATTTTAACATAAATTGGCTTGGCTCTGATGCTGGTGGCTATAAGGATGCCATCTCAGCTTCCAACCTCGCACAGATGGTCTCTCCCCCACCAGGAAAAACTGACTCAAGCACCCTTCTGGACTGGATACTGACTAGCCACCCATCCCGCATCTCAAAGTCTCTGTCTTACCAGACATGTTAAGTGACCACTCCCCAGTTACCTGCGAATGGTCGAATAAATTTTGCCTTCCGCCACCCAAACTAATAAACAGCAGAATCCTCCCACGTGGTCAATTGATGCATCTCAAATCCTACCTCAGACAACAAGACTGGTCCCCTATTTTCCAAGCAATAGATGTCAACTCAAGCGGCTTCTTTATCAACTCCTTCAATGCTGCCTGTGACTCCTCGCCCCTTCAAAAGATGAAAGTCAAGGACTCTGCAATCCATGGCTCTCCACTGAGATCCTAGCTCTACTGAAGGCTAGGGACCACCTTTGGACTCGAGCTCAGGCCACAGGTAGGCAAGCAGATATACAAAACTATAAACGTGCTAGAAATGACTGCACTAAAGCAATATGCCTGAAGAAAAATAACTACTACAAAGATGCCCTCACTAACACATGGGGTAAGGAAGTCCCTTATACAAAGTGGGAACAAAGAGGAAGTAGGGAACTACAGACCAGTCAGCCTCACCTCAGTAGTGGGGAAGATCATGGAAGCACTATTGAAGGAGAGATTGGTGGAACATCTGGTTGTCAATGGACTACCGGACCCAAGGCAGCATGGTTTCACCAGGGGCAGGTCATGTCAGACCAACCTCATTGAATTTTTGACTGGGTGACTAGGGAGGTGGATCTGGGGAGGGCAGTGGACATGGCCTATCTGGACTTCAGCAAGACCTTTGACACTGTGCCACAGAAAACTATTGCACAAACTGGGGAATATGGGTGTGGGCAGGACAGTAGTGTGGTGGGTAGGTAACTGGCTGGGCGGCAGGACACAGAGGGTGGTGGTAAATGGCTATCACTCTATAGAGGGAAGAGTGACCAGTGGGGTACCACAGGGATCAGTGCTGGGACGGTCCTGTTCAATATCTTCATCAGTGACATTCTTGGGATCTAGAAGGCAAAATTTCACTGTTCACTGATGACACAAAGCTCTGTAACAGAGTAGACACACCAGAGGGTGTAGACAGAATGAGAAGGACCTGCAGAAACTTGAAGAATGGTCAGGAGTTTGGCAGTTGAAATTCAATGCAAGGAAGTGCAAGATAATGCATATGGGGCACAAAAACCCTGGCACAATGTATCAGTTGGGGGTGAGGATATAGCATGCATCAAGCAGGAAAGGGATCTTGGGGTTATCATCTCTGATGACCTCAAGGCAGGGAAACAGTGTGACAAGGCAGAAGGTAAAACAAATAGGATGCTGGGATGCATAGACAGGGGCATCACCAGCAGGAAAAGGGAGGTCATAATTCCACTATACAAGACACTAGTGAGGCCCCACCTGGAGTACAGTGTACAGTTCTGGAGACCTTACCTACGTAGGGACATAGACAGGGTAGAGAAGGTTCAGAGGAGGGCAACAAAGATGGTGCATGGATTGCATCACAAGTCCTATGAGGACAGGTTGAAGGAACTAAACATGTACTCCCTGGAGGAGAGGAGGGAGAGAGGGGTATGATAGAGACATACAAGTATCTTACAGGGAGGAACAGGGTGCAGGAATACACTATTTTAAGTCAAAAAGATGTTCCAGTACTAAAGGGCATGGGATGAAGTTGGAGGAGGACAATTCAGAGGAAATATGAGGAAGAATTTCTTCACAGAACGGGTGGTGGACAAGTGGAACACCCTGCCAGAGGAAGTGGTGGGGCTGAAACAATCACAGGATTTAAGAATGCATGGGATAGACATAAAGGAATTCTGGAGGTCAGGGGTAAGGGCAACAGACTTCTTGGAAAACATAAACTGAACTTACAAGCTCAAATGGGCAGACTGGGTGGGCCATAGGCCCTTATCTGCCAACACTGTCTATGTATCTATGTAAGTCCTTCTGGAATAATGTTAATGAAGTTACAGGAAGCTACCCAAAACAGCACCTACCGTGTTGGACGTGGATGGGACTATTACCCTGGACCCAGCCACTATATCTAACATGTTCAACAATGTGTTCTCTGATCTCAGTGGGGTTCTCCTGCCAGATTTCTTCGATGATGACCTTGCTCCTTCACCCCACTCACTCCCCACCCTCTTCTTCAATTCATCCCCTTTTACTTCAGAACAGTCAGGAGGCATGAAGCCACAAATACATCAGTAAAGCAATTACGGTTCAAGAACAAGTGGGACACACTCAACCTTAAACTTCTGTCACTAACTCTAGACGAAGTGCTATCTCCACTAACTCAGATTTTCAACCTCTCTCTCACCCTCAGCCAGTTTCCCGACAGATGGAAATCAGCTATTGTCACACCAGTCCACAAGTGGGGACAAGGCCCTTCATGGGAACTATAGGCCTATGTCCATACTACCCCCAAGGCCCTTGAATGTGTAGTATCAGATAAGCTGATGGAATACTTGAAAAGCACAACATCCTATGTAAGCAACAGCACGGTTTCAGAAAAGGCTACAGCACTACCTCTGCCCTCCTAGAATTCACAGGAGCTATCCACAACTCCTCTATAAAAATAACCTAACTGGGTCAGTCTTTATAGACCTGACTAAGGCTTTTGATACCATACATCATCGAATACTCATCACTGAGCTTCAAAATGCTGTGCTCTCCTGAGTCTACAACCTGGTTTAAGAGCTACCTGAAAAACGCTCTCAAGGAGTGAAGATTGCAACTATCCTCTCTGATGCTAGACCTGTATGCTCAGAAGTCCTTCAGGGATCCATTCTCGGGCCATTCCTCTTCAGCCTTTTCTTGAACAATCTTCCACAATCCTGTCCAGAACAATCCTACTCTGGCGGACGCCACCGTCATCCATACCACTCATCAGGACCCCACCTACTCCAAAAAGCTCCACTTGACCTTCACATCCATTGAAAATGTTTTAATAGTCAAAAGCTGGTCCTCAACTATAAGAAAAAAAGTCAATGCTCTTCACGGCTACCACAACAAACATAGGCTTCAATCCCTTACAATTACAAACTTCCATGGTACTGTCCTCAATCAAGTGCAATCCTTTAGATATTTTAGAATCACTCTCGACAGTAACTTATCTTATGGGACCCACATTGACAACGCCACCAGAACTGTTAACACATGCATTGGTCTTCTACAGGTACAGGCAATGCCTTACTTCAGATGCCTTAAGGATAGCAGTACAGAGCTCTGTGGTCTCATTAATCGATTATGGTCTGGTTATCTATGGCTCTGCTACTGACACAGCCCTTAGACAATTATCCTTGGCTTTAAACAAATCCTGCCGTCTCATTACAGGATCCCACCGTCTCACCCACATGTGTGAACTCTGTGCTTAAACAGGATGGCTCCAACTTTCAAACTGTATCAAGTACCATACCTGCTTAATGGCTAAGAAAATTACTCTAGGCCTTGCACCCCCCAGAGTACAAGCACTCCTACATACAGCATGCAACCCCGCCTCGCCAGAGGTTCTGAAAATCAACCACTGCACATCCTCAGTGCCTCACCATGCAGGGCCAAAGATACTTTGCTCACCGAGCCCCAGCTGGATAAATGGACTCAACAGTGACATCTCTTCTCTGCAAAAGCTTGCCCTTTCAAAGCCAACATCCACCTCTACCCCTCTGCCTCCAGCTCCTGTGACTGTCCCTCCTAATCTGCTCTCCCTCCTAGCACTCACTTCTCCCTCTCCTTCACATCCTTCACCCTCATCCCTCCCTCCCACCACCTCTCCCTCCTCCCCCCTTCCACCGTGCCCATGCACTTTCTCAAGGCCTGACAATGCCCACAGCTGCTCCTCTCCTTATGTTTCCTCAAGCCTCATCTGCCTCTGCTTACCTTGTCCTGTCCGGTACCTACCTTCCCCAAATGTATGTATTCAACTGCCTGAAATTGTATGTGTATCTTGTTCTGCTTTGTTACTGAATTGTTTGTCATGTTTTGTATTGCTTCTCATTTGACGTGGAACCTTTGTAAAGGAGCCTTGGCTCAAAGGTAGTTATAATCCTAGACTTAAATAAATAAAAAAATAAATAAATACATCATCTAACAATAGGATAGTTAAACATCAGCAGAGCCAGCAAACATCAGGTGGTACACAGAGATCAACAGGAAATATGTTACTGGTAGAAACTTAGCCATCTTTCAGGATGGAAAGATGACCAATGAGCCAGTATTGAGGGGGAAGAGGACAGAGGAGCACTAGTGGGGGTAGAGGAGGAAGGGGTGCATGGGAGGCACAGCAGTTCTAGCAGCCTGCAGACAGACACAGGTTGAGGAGGCTAGAAAGCGCATTCTTAATAGGGTATTTAGATTGAGAGGGTTGATAGTGGAGAGGCAATGGTGAGTGAGGAGAGGGTGCAGAGGGCAAAGTGGCATATCATATTATAGGTAGTGTCCAGGTGGTTTAGATTGGTGGTGGAGGTTAGGAGTACAGCGGGCACCCATAGTCAAGGACAGGGAGGAGGTTGCTGTGGTTGACAGCAAGGTGGGCTTCAAGGCGGAGGTGGTTGCTTAGGCGTATAACAGAGCCTCATCTTCTGATTAATGCCCTGATCAGTGAGGCAATGTGGTCAGTGTAGGTTAGGGACATGTCTAGAATAACCCCCAGATACTTGAAGGCAGGAAACAGTGTCAAGGGAGAGCCATCTGGGATTGGACAGTGAGAAGGCAGCAAGTGTTGGCAAGGGTGAAGAGTTTAGATTTGGAGCCTAATAACATAGCCTTCATTTTGGAATCATGGACCAACAGTTTGTTGGAGAGAACCAACAATGTGCCTTGCAGAAATCATTGTTAAGGGTGGCAGGTGATGAGGAGGTGGAGGGGTCACTGTGGAATAGTATTAGGTCATCAGCATAAAGGAGGGATTTACAGGAGAAGCCCTCTGACAGGATAGAGTTGATGAAGAGGGAGAAGAGGAGGGGCCAAGGACAGAGCCCTGGGGCCACCCACTGAGACAGGCAGGAGAGGAGGTGGCACTATCAAGGCAGACCATTTGAGTTCTACCAGAGAGGTAGTTGGTGAGCCAGGTGGTGGTTTCAGGGAGAAACCAAGGGCACTGAATTTATTTATCAAGATGTTGTGATTGACATGGTGAAATGCCTTGAACAGATCTACAAACACTGCACCAGTTAGCTTTCCTTCATCTATATTCCTTAGTACATGATCACTGAAGAGGGCAAGCACCATGGTAGTGCTGTGCCGCTTCCGGAAACCGTGTTGTTGATGGCAAGGAGATTGTATTTAGAGATATGTTCAATGATTTGGTGCTTTATCGTCTTCTCCAGGAGCTTTCAAGATGGGGCAGTATGAAGATGGGACGGTATTTGTCCATAAAGCTAGGGTCACCTTATTTATGAATGGGGACAGTTTGGGCCTGCTTCCAGGCAGAGGTATAGAGAGGCAGTAGTAAGAGAGGTTAAAGATGATGGTGACTGGATAAGCGATGTCTTGGGCCACTAGTTAAGAAGCAGGGGGACAGACCGTCGAGTGTCAGCACTCCTCTAGATGGTAGGCTGAGGAGGAGCTAAGTGTCCCAGGAGGAGAAATGGTCAATAAAGGGGAATTGTGGAAGAGGAAGGTGGTGGTGAGGCAAGGGAGTGGAGGGGGTTTAGCCAGGTAGCTGTTAAGGTTAGAAAAATGTGCGATGGCGCATTTACAATGTCAGTATGGTCAGTCAGGAACCTTATTCTGTGCTTAGGGGAAGGTGACTACTTAGCAGGGGGGAGCAAGGCAGTAATGGAGGACCAGAAATGCCTGGGGTTTCCTAGGTGTTTGGACTGAAGTAATTGGAAGTAGCTGACTCTTCCTAGGGTGAACGCTGTGCTTGCAGAGATTTTGCAGGTGTGGTAGTCATTCCAAAGGGTGGGGGATAGGGGGCTTTATAGGTGGCCCACTTAGAGTCCCGCCCTCATCAGTTTGAGGAGGTCCAATGTGAGCCAGTGAATGTCACCCCATGCACTTTATGAGTAGTGAGTGAGTAACATTGTCCTGATGTGAGAGGGCTGAGACAGAGATGTCTAGCGCTAGATCAGCATTGGTGACACCATACAGGAGTCCAGTCAAGGGCTCTGAGGTCATCCTGAAGCCTGAGTGAGTCATAATTAGAGAAATTGCAGAAGGTTATATAGCTGGGTGGGGAGGGGGTTTAGTACTCCAGATACAGTAGATGGGGAGTGGTCAATAGTGGCATCAGACAGTGTGTCAGTGTGGGCAACTTTGTCAGCTTGAGTCATCAGAATCTAGTCAAGGGTTGTGTGTTGGTCCGATTGTTGAGAGGTAATTAGCTGGGAGAGATTATGTTGTTGTATAATGGAGTTGCAGTTAGAATCTTGGGAAGGAAACTTGTGTCTTATCATATCTGATGAGCTCACAGTGGCAGGGCAATGTGTCAGAACAGTGGGAAGGGCCAGTGAGATGCTGAGATGCATAAGGAGAGATATATATCCAGCAAGAGGAGGGAGGTGGTGTTGTCTCTGTATCACAATCTGTTGAGACCCAACCTGGAGTATTGTGTACAATTCTGGAGGCTGTGCCTCAGAAAGGGCATAGACAGGGTGGAGGCAGTCCTGAGGAGGGCAACTAAAATGGTGCAAGGTTGCATCTGTAACCCCACCTCCCTCTTTCTGTCAAGGGGTCCTGATGGTAATAGCAAGGGGGCACAGCACCAAATTCCTTCAGAGAAATACACCAACATTTATACAAGAGGCAAGGCCTTACCTGGCAGAGGGTTTTCCTTCTAAGTGATAGTCATCCTTCTCTTACCAGGGAGAATTATGCCATTCAGTGTGCGCTGCAACCTTAGTTCAAGCCCCGAGAGGAGAGGAGAAATGGAAATCCTTCTTCTAGAGGGAGCAATTTAAGTAGTTAAATTATTAAACCAGCACACACAATGAAAGAACAAATATGATAACATTTAATTTTCAGAAAATATTTAGTTTTATAAGAAATAAACAATGGAGTAGCTCCATGGGGCTGAGAGATACGAGTATGGTGGGCACATAGGGCTCCAAGGCTCCAGGCACCTCGATCACCGCCAGGCCTAGAAATGGTAGGCCAAAACGAGCTCCACGCATGGATTTATTTTATTTATTTATTTAAGTCTTGGTAACCGGTAAGTGCACTGATCCAGGGGACCATTTTCAGGCATGACTCGGCCACACAGGCAGCAGTTACAGAGGTAGTGACAGGTTATACAATTAGAACAAGCCATGTGGATATACAGACATCACTGGTGAACAAAGTGGATAAACAAAGAAAGTGATGTAGGAAAGTAAAATTAATGATCAGCTGAAAAACAATCAGTACATCATGATAAACAACAATTATTATACAGTTATTTACTAAGGATAAGTGGCCAGTGCAAATTAAATGTATGATGTAAAACAAACAAACAACAACAAAAAAACATACAAGACAACATCCAAGTGGAGAGCCCAAGGAGCAGGCAGTGAGGGATGTAGGACAGGAGTCCAAAGAAATGAAAGAGGGCAGGGAGGCCAAAGCAGCCCAAGCGGGAAAAGTCAGAAAGGAAGGGGGAGGGTTATCCAAGCTAGCAACGCACGTGGCCTCATCGAGCAGCCAGGATTTGAGATGTGTCTTGAAAGTGGCATGGGAGTCCAGAGAGTGGATGGGCATGGGGATTCTGTTCCACAGAGTGGGAGGCAACAGATAATGCTCTACTACCCATAGCGAGGAGACTTTCGGATATCCATGGGAGGGACTGAGGACACACGAGACACCTTGAGGGAGTTCTGGTTTTGAGAGAGACGATATAAGGGAGGCTTCACCATGCCTGATGGCACTGTCCAGGAGGAATCCAAGCCCATGATCAAATCTGCAGTGTAGTGGGAGCCAGCCAAGATTCTGGTAGAGATGGCAGTGTGAGTGGAATAGGGTACCAGGAGAGTGAAATGACATATGTTGTTGTACATGGAACAGAGATGCACACGCAAGGCTGAGGATGTGTGTGAGTAAATCGGAGCAGTAGTCAGTCAAGGGTAGCAGGTTGCCTTGAGTAATGGCTAAACGGGCTTCCCTGTTCAGAAGTGACTTTATCCGATAAGCCACACCAAGTTTCTGGTTAATACGGTGGATAACAGAGGAGATATGATCAGAAAAGGAAAGGGACAGGTCCAGGATAACTCCCAGATATTTGAAAGTTTGTACATTTTCAAGTACAGTGTTCTCCGTGAGACTACAGATAGGTGAATCCAGCCTTGGTGACCTTGGATAGGAACGGTTTAGATCCAAATAGCATAGATTTCATTTTTTAGCATTAACAATTAGGCGATGTGAGTGGAACCAGGTGTGCTACTTTAGAGTAGTTATTGGATAAAGCCTTGGATATATTGTCAAGAGCCTTGTTACTAGTGAAGAGGACAAGATCATCTGCATAAAATAGGGCATCACAAGTGAAACAGTCAGAGGGAGAGAGTTTATAAACAGGGAGAATAAGAATGGTCCCAGGATGGAGCCCTGGGGTACACGAAGTGACTGGGAGGGTGGGGGGTGGAAGATCCTGCACATACCGACTGAGATCTATCTAAAAGATAACTTTGGAACCACTGTGTGGTTTCAGTAGAGCAACCAAGGGTGCGGAGGGAGAGTAACAGGGTGTGGTGAAGCCAGGTGAAAAGCTTTAGACAGGTCAGCAAAGATGACTCCCATTGCTCTTCCAAGGTCCATGTTCCTAAGAATATGATTGGTAAATAGGGCAAGGGCAGATATGGTGGAGTGATGTTTACGGAAGCCATGTTGCTGTCTGGACAGTAGGCTTGTGTGTCAATATAGTCAGACAGTTGTTGGTGGATAATCCTTTCCTGAAGTTTACTAAGGTGGGGAGCAAGGATATGGGCCGATAGTTATCTGGGGATGCGGGCACCAGTCTTAAAAACTGGACCACCTTGGCATGCTTCCATGTGCTGGGCACTGAGGAGGTAGTCAATGCCAGGTTAAAGAGGTAGGTGAGTGGTTTTAAGATGGCAGGAGATATAAGTTTAAGCATAGCAGGGAAAAGACCATCACTGCCTGGGCTACCATGGCTAGACAGGCTCTTCAGCAGTTTGGCAGTGTCCCTGGGGTGATGATCTGGAAGTTGAAAGAGGGAGGGAGGGAGGAGTTTGAGGGGTATGGGTGGGGGATGATTAGAGAGACCAGTGGTCACCACGGGTGGCAGTTTGCTAAGGAGGGCAGACAGGTCTGTGAATTTTTTATTGAAGACCTCAGCCACAGCAACGAGGTCTTCCAGATGTCCGGAGGAGTGTCAAGGTGAATAATGAGGTTATGAGTGTGTGGACTGAGTAATGAG
Organism: Neoceratodus forsteri; assembly: GCA_016271365.2. Classification (NCBI taxonomy): domain Eukaryota; kingdom Metazoa; phylum Chordata; order Ceratodontiformes; family Ceratodontidae; genus Neoceratodus; species Neoceratodus forsteri. The sequence continues at coordinate 1,385,801,253 of CM057459.1, forward strand.
CTGACCTCACCTCAGAAGCAATGAGGGTCACCAAGACTGTCCCTTTGTTTGCCCTGAAAGAAGGCACGCTTTGTGGCAAGGGCTGACTGTTTACAAAGGTTTTGTATCCGCCGGTATTCGTTCCATCGGGCAGGGGAGGGGTTTTTGTAGGCTGACCATAGCTTATCCCTTTCCCTCATCATGGCCAGGAGATCTTTGGTAACCCAGCACATACAGCCACCCCTAACTCGGTGAGTAGTCAGGGGAAATGTTGATTTTGGAGATGGAGGAGTGCTGTTGTGAGGAAACACTCAGCCTCGGACACGTCAGAGAGGGTGTGAAAGCTGACCAGTTTATCTCTTATTTTACCAGTTTATTTACAAGCTGGAACAAAGCTCGCACCTGCTGAGTAACTGATAGTACCACCAACCAACTATGCCGAGGAATGACTTACTCCCTCGAAATCCTGGAGCCAAAGCTCAGCAACTGAGTAACCCCTGAGCCTAAATACCTCACCGTGGCCACTTTGATTTCCAGACCAAAAGCTGTGTCCTCCTCTATCCCAGGCTGAGCAGTGGCTTGCTCAATTAGATTAGAATTAGTAAACTGACTCCCTCCTTCAGTTACAACCTTCCTACTGCACTCTGTAATGGGTCTGACACGGGTCCTGCCCCAGAAATGGGCATGACAGGCCCAATAAAGGTGAATCCCAGAGTGTAGCCCCTCCAAACTTGCCTCCGTCAGTGTGCCACCTGGGTACTGACCTCCTTGAGCTGCCACCTCTGAGGGTCCTGCCATGACTCTGCCACCACCGCGACAGCTCCACTGCCATTTCTCCATCTGAACTTTCAGGTGCCAGGAACCCCTTAAGCCTCTAGATGTTATGTCACTCTCTCTCTCAACGCCTGCTCTCCTTTCAGTCCTTCGCCTATGTACCCTGACCCCCAAACAGTCGCCAACTCCTGCCAACTTCCCACAGGATTTTCCACATGAAGCACTGAAGCTGCCCAGGCCAGCACCTACCGGGCCGGGGTTTAGGCCCTGGCCACATTTGCTCTCTTCAATACCCGCCAGATCTCTCACTCTCCTCCCACAAACCCCAAACCTATATAAGGGCTGGGAACACCACCCCGCCCCCGAGGCAGAAAAGGAACACCCATGCTAACCTGCTGTAGAGGAAATATGGGGATGGGGAGAACACAGGATAGTAACCCAACCCTGTGGTGGTGGGTTGCACATCAAAAGCCCTATGAGGAGAGACTGAGATATTAACATGTACACTCTGGAAGAGAGGAGAGTGGGAGGAAACATGATAGACATACAAGTCCTGCACAGGGGTGAACAGTGTGCAGGAGGGAGTCTCCTTCAAATGATGAACAGAACCAGGACGAGAAGGCATGCAGTTAAGCTAGGTGGGAAGTTTAATAGGGATGTGAAGAAGTGCTACTTCACTGAATGAGAGACAACTAGAATAGACTACCAGTGGAAATGGTGGAGGCAAAAACAGAAGGGGCTTGGAGCATGCATGGAATACATATAGGGAATATTAGTAAATAGGCAGGGAGGAGGGAGGAGGGAGGGTTGCGGAGACCAGTTAGGGTCTGTGGAGACAGACTTGGGAGGGACTGTCTGGGCAGACTAGGTGGGTTATGTGGTCCTGTTCTGCCAACAAATTTTGTTTTACTATGTATAAGATAGATAGATAGACAGATAGATGGGTCTGTGTGAAACAGCCGAAATCAAAATGGCGATGACCACAAACTGTGACAAAATTACAGTGACAACACTTATAGTGATATATTTATTTCAGGGGATTTGCCGCCTGCCACCCTTACTAAATATATTAGCGCCGGAGGAGGGGCGAACTTGGGAGGGGAACACCCAGTCACCATAGGCATCGGCAGTGTATTTTGTCGCCATTTGTGGTCATCGCCATTTTGATTTTGCTGTGTCTACAGGCTACTGGATAGATAGATAGACAGATAGATAGATAGATAGATAGATAAACAGACAGACAGGAAGATAGGACTCTATCATAATCCCTTCTTCCTCCTCTCTTCAAGGGTGTACATACTGAGTTCATTTAGTCTCTCCTCGTAGGGCTATTGATGCAGACCCTGTACCATTTTAGTTGCCCTCTTCTGGACAGCTTTCACTCTGTCTACGTCCATTCAGAAATGTTGCTTCCAGAACTGTACACGGTATTCTAGGTGAAGTCTTGCTAACAATCTATATAGAGGAAGCACCACCTCCTCCTTCTGCTGTGATACCTCTCCTGACCCCAGAATCCCTCTAGACCTCTCAGCTGCCTTGCCTCACCACCTGGCCACCTTTAGGTCATCAGAGGTGGCTACGCTCAGGACTCTTTCCTGCTTGGTGGTCGCCATAACACTCTCCCATTTTGTACTCTGCCTCTGAGTTTCTGTGGCCCAAATACATAATTTTATACTTTTCACATTAAAACCCAGCTGCCATACCCTTGACCACTCCTCGAGTTTTCTCAGGTCTCTCCACATCCTTTCCATCCCCTGGAGTTTTTGGTATCATCTGCAAAGAAGCAGACCTTCCCTCAGCTCCTTTGCAGTGTCATCTATAGTGACATCAAAGAGAGCCAATCCCAACACTGATCCCTGAGGCACCCGTTGATCACTCTCCCCTCTTTAGAGTGAACTCCATTTACCACTACCCTCTGTCACTATCCCTAACCAATTTCTTACCCAGTTTACCACCTTTAGACTCACTCCTAAGTTACCTAGCTTACTTAATAGTTTCCTATGTGGAACTGTGTCAAATGCCTTACTGAAATGTTGGTAGACCACATCTACCACTCCACCCTGATCGAATTCCTTGGTCAACCAGTCTAAAAAGTCTGTCGAGTTTGTTTGACACAACCTCCTACCCATTAATCCATGCTGTCTTGGGTCCTGTAACACATTACATTCAAGATATTCCACTGTCCTCTACTTCAGCAGTGATTCTATTAACTTTCTCACTACGATGTCAGGCTGACTCACCTATAATTGCCATTCTCCTCCCTGCTACCACATTTGTTAAATGGGACTACATCTGCCCTCCTCCAGTCCTCCAGACCAGAACCACTCCTGTTTCCAATGAGCTGTTAAACAGGACTGTGAGAGGTGAAACCAGTACCTCCTGAGCTCCCTCAATACTCTAGGCTGTACCCTGTCTAGTCCTGTTCTTTTGTCCTCTTTCAGATTAGTGAGTCCCTTTATGACTCTCTCCTCTGAAAATGACTAGTGCTTACCTCCCTCCACTAGGAAGCTCCTATTACTTTTTGTGGCCTCCCCTTCTCCTTCCATTGTGTACACTGAGTAAAAGTGTTTGTTCAGGATATCAGCCTTTTCCTGCCCCCATTACAGTCCTCCCATCCTTTTTAACCATACAATCCCTCCCTTGGTCTTTCGTTACTGTTTGGGCTATTCTCTCCTCAGTTTGTGCCTTTGCACTTTACTGTTTTCCTGCTTCTCTCTATTTCTCCTGATACACCTCCTATCCTCCTTCCTCTGTGTCTCCTTACATCTTCTGAACACTATCCTTTTAGCCTTTACTTTTCAGCCACCCCTTTGAGGAACCATAGCAGTCTTTTTTCCTCTTACTTTTACTCTGTTGCTTGATGCCGAGGTTTGTTACCTTTGCTCTGCTCCCTTTTATCTTTCCCACTTATCCTCCACCCCAGCAAGGTCATCCACTCGTGCCAGGTCATACCTGAGGCATTCACCCCTCTTTACAAAATCTGCCTTCCTGAAGTCCAGGACCTTCACCCTTGTGTGGTTCGATTCTGTAACCATTCTTATATTGAACCACACTACGGTGATCACTGGTCTCCAGATGGCCTCCCACCTTGATGTCTGCAGCACTGTCTCTGTTAGTACCAAGTCCAGTATTGCACCATCACAAGTGGGTTCATTGACTAGTTGCCTGAGGAATGCCCCCTACAGGGAGTCCAGACTGTCCCTGCTTCTAGCTGAAGCCTCAGCTGAGAGGCTCCAATCTACATCAGCAGACTGAAGTCACCCACCAGCTGCACCATCCATTTTCTACCATCTTACTGATGGCTTTCACCAGTACCTAACCTAACTCGTCACCTGTGCTGGAGGTCTGCAGATCACACCAGTGCAAATAGTGGCTCAATCCCTTCTCCAGGGTAACTTACAGTACCTCTTCCCTCTGTATTCCTCTCTATCTCTGTCACTTTTACACTTTCCTTCACATGAAGAAACCCCCATTTCTACCCACCTCTCTTTTGTGAACAGAGTAACAGAGTATAGCCTGGGAGAGAGAGAGAGAGAGAGAGGGAGAGGGAGAGGGAGAGAGAAACCAGAATCTGACACTTGATATTGTAGCATTTCATATAGTAAAGTCAATTTTTATTTATTTATTTGGAAATTGGTGACCGGAAGGCACAATGAACCGAGGCTTATTTCCAGATGCAACCTAGGGAAGGAGAACAAAGGTTAACAACCAATACACAGCTTAGACAACTACAGTACGAAAAGAGTGCAAAGTCATGGTTAACAGAGACCACAGAAAGTGCATAATGATCAGATAAATAAAACTTGCAGTTTAAGCATTACAACAGGTATAAATTGACTGCTGAGGAGAGGGAAGGGAGACAGGAGCATGGGGAAGGTAAGGAGTCTCAGTTGATATCTGAGAGAGCAGGGGAGGCAGCTAAATAGAGGAAGAAGGAAGTTGGTTCCAAAGAGAAGGGATACAATAGGCAAAAGCTGATTGGCTAGCCAAGGTCCAGGGACATGGCAAAGCAGAAGTACGATGGTCCCTGAGTGGAGGGAGCATGAGGCAGAGGGAACAATGGAGAGTAGTGATGAGAGATTGGAACAAAGAGACCCAAAGTAGTATTTAGATACAAAGGAGGCACAGTGGTTGGCGATGAGGTAGAAGGGGAACAATGGACAGTGAAGAGTAGAGTGACAAGTGATGAGTACAAGAGGGTAAGTTGGTTGCAAGGCAACAGAAAGAGTTACAGAGGGTATCCAGTCTGGCTTAGAAGGCGGAGGGGCGGACCCATAGACCATGTCTGCAGAAACGAAGACAGGGAGCACCATTTTGGTGACAAGCATTTGGCAAACCTGTAAGGAAAGACAATCTTGATTTCAGTACAAGGCACCAAGTTTAGGTTGGAGCTTGGCATGGATATCATTGATGTGGACAGAGAAGTCAGCATGTTGTCAAGCCACAAACCAATGTACTTGAGGGAAGAACCACTTTAAGTGCGGAAGCATCCAGGGTGGAGAAAGTGGGAACCGATGTGAGTTTGGCTGTTTTTGACTGGTGCCAAAGGTCATGGACACTGCTTTTAGCATTGACCTGAAGCTCATTTGACGGAACCATCTTAGGACATTATGGAGATGCTTGAAGCACACCTTCTATGCAGAGGTGGAGGGGCCAGAAGTATTAACCCATTTTAACCTATTTCTTCTTTTCCAGTTCCTAACGTTGCGAGCCATAGTGTACTGCACATGCTCAGTATATGATACAGAGAACCAGGAAGTGGTGAACAAGGCCCTTCAACTGAAGCAAGATGGGAAATCAGCAGCCTCCTTTTGGGTAAACTAGATCAGTGTTCCATGATTTAAAAGACCAGAAGTTAATTAATGACAGTGTTCTATCATTGACCTGGTTACCCACACAAAGTAAACAAAATAGAGGATATTCAGTCCAGTACTGTACAGTACAATACAATACAATACAACACAAGGCAATGCAATATAATGAAAGCATCTCTCATACAAAGTATCCCATACACTTTATAATGGGGAAAGACACATCAGAGAATCATAATGAATATATACAATTAAGTAATGTACTTAGAGTAAAAGCCAAACAATCAATATTTGTATTACAATTCTGATATAGGGTAACTGAAAATGAATATAGGAAAAGCAGTTGGTGGTGCTGTTGTCATTTTATACATCAAGGAACCACTGCTAAAAAAAAATATAGTGAAAACTGGGTACGCTGGACTTATAAGCAAGGGAATGAGGTGGGTTTTGAGGCAGGATTTTAAGGCTGGAAGAGTAAAAGAAAATCAGTGAGAGGGAGGGAGGGAGGAGGTTTTCCTGGATAGTAAGAGCAGAGATGCTAAAGGTCCACCCACCAGTGATTAAGAGTGGGCTATGCAGGATAGAAAGAAGGCTAGAGCTGGAAGAAAGGAAGGCAGAGAGTAGGTAGTGGTTGAGGTCACAAAGATGTGAAATGTTAATGTCATGAAGAATTTTGAAAACAAGTGGGGCAATTTTATAGGGGTGGAGTAATGCCTAGGAAGCCATGGTGGTGGTGATAGGATGAAAGTGATGTGGTATTGGATGGGAGCCAGTGGAGGTGACAAAGGATTGAATGATGTACTGTATGTATATAGAGCCAGTGTAGGTGACAGAGGATTGGAATGATGTACTGTATGTATATAGAGCCAGTGGAGGTGACAGAGGATGGGAGTGATGTGGTATTTTATGGAGAGCCAGGTGGAGATGCAGAGGATGAGAGTAATGTATTTAATAGAGAGCCAGTGGAGGTGAAAGAGGATGGGAGTGATGTGGGTGATGTGGTATTGTATAGATAGCCAGCAAGGTGAAAGAAGATGGGAGTGATGTGGTATTGTATAGAGAGCCACTGGAGGTGACAGAGGATGGAAGTGATGTTGAATCATATAGGATGTCAGTGGAGATGACAGAGGATGTGAGTAAGTGTGATATTTACTAGAGAACCAGAGAAGGTGACATAGGATGAGAGTGATGCTGTATTGTGTAGGGAACCAGTGGAGGTGACAGAGGATGGAGTGGTTTGATATTGAACAGAGAGCCAGTAGAGGTGACAGATGATGGGAGTGATGTGATATTGGATAGGAGCCCGTGGATAATATGGAGTATGCCAGTGATGGTATTAAATAGTGAGCCAGTGGGGGTGTCAGTTGATGGGAGTCATGGTATTGATAGAGAGCCAATGGAAGTGATAGAGGATGGGAATGATGTGATAGTTGATAGAGAGCCAGATGAGGGACGGGATGTGTGGTGTGTGGTGTGGTGTGGTGTGGTGGGTGTGGTGTGTGGTGTGGTATGGTATGGTATGGTATGGTATGGTATTGGATAGGGAGCCTGTGGAGATGAAGGAGGTCATGAGTAATGTGGCATTGGATATTTTATTTATTTACTATCTATCTTCATTCTTTGTTAACCATGTAAGGCCCACAAGGCACACGTGCCTGTTTCAGGCGCAGCTTCAGGAGCTTTGGGCTGGTAAAGTGACTTCTTGAGAGTCAAACAGTATACAAGTGGAGGTTATGGGAATCAGGACTCTTGTTCGATGGATGTGCTCAAGCTCATTCTCAGCTTGTTACTCAGATATGGAACCAGTAGATGTGAGGAGTGATGTGGCTTTGGATAGGGAGCCAGTGGAGATGATGGAGGATGTGGAGTGATGTGGCTTTGGATAGAGAGCCAGTGGAGGTGATGGAGAATGTGAGTGATGTGGTATTGGATAGGGAGTCCATGGAGGTTATGCATGATATAAGTGGTATGTTAGTAAAAAGGAGCTAGTGGGGACTCAGAGTCTATAGGAGTGCTGTGGTAGTAGATAGAGAGCCAGTGAGGTGATGAAGGATACAAGTGAGTGGTATTGTATAGGAAGCAAGTAACTGAGATGGAGGATTTGAGTGAAGTGGTATTGGATAGGGAGCCAATGAATGAAATGGAGGATGGTAGTGATGTGGTATTGTATAGGGAGCCAGTGATGATGATGGAAGAGGGACTGAAGTGGTGTTGGATCAGGATCCAGTAGAGCTGACTGAGGATGCAAGTGATGTGGTTTTGGATGGGGAACCAGTGGAGGTGATTGAGCATAGGAGTGATGTGGTATTGAACAGGGAGCCAGAGTTGGTGACAGAGGATGGGAGTGATGTGGTATTGTATGGGAGCCAGTAGAGGTGATGGAGGATGGGAGTGATATGGTATTGTATAGGGAGCCAGTGGCAGTGGATGGGAGTCATGGTATTGGATAGAGAGCCAATGGAAGTGATAGAGGATGGGAATGATGTGGATAGTTGATAGAGAGCCAGCTGAGGTGACGGATGTGTGTGGTGTGGTGTGGTGTGGTATGGTATGGTATGGTATGGTATGGTATTGGATAGGGAGCCTTTGGAGATGAAGGAGGTCATGAGTAATGTGGCATTGGATATTTTATTTATTTATTTATTTATTAATTCATTCTTTGTTAACCATGTAAACCCCACAAGGCACAAGTGCCTGTTCAGGCGCAGCTCGGAGCTTTGGGCTGGTAAAGTGACTTCTTCAGAGTCAAACAGTATGCAAGTGGAGGTTGTGAAATCAGACACTTGTCTGATGGATGTACCAAGCTCATTCTCAGCTTGTTACTCAGATATGGAACCAGTAGATGTGAGGTGATGTGGCTTTGGATAGGGAGTCAGTGGAGAGATGGAGGATGTAGTGATGTGGCTTTGGATAGGGAGTCCATGGAGGTTTGCATGATATAAGTGGTATGCTAGTAATAAGGAGCTAGTGGGATCAGAGTCAATAGAGTGCTGTGGTAGTAGACAGAGAGCCAGTGGAGGTGATGAAGGATACGAGTGAGTGGTATTGTATAGGAAGCAAGTAACTGAGATGGAGGATTTGAGTGAATTGGTATTGGATAGGAGCCAATGAATGAAATGGAGGATGGTAGTGATGTGGTATTGTATAGGGAGCCAGTGATGATGATGGATGAGGGGACTGAAGTGCTGTTGGCTTCAGGATCCAGTAGAGCTGACTGAGGATGCGAGTGATGTGGTTTTGGATGGGGAACCAGTGGAGGATTGAGCATAGGAGTGATGTGGTATTGAACAGGGAGCCAGAGGTGGTGACAGAGGATGGGAGTGATGTGGTATTGTATGGGGAGCCAGTAGAGGTGATGGAGGATGGGAGTGATGTGGTATTGTATAGGAGCCAGTGGCAGTGGATGGGAGTCATGTGGTATTGTGTGGAGAGCCAGTAGAGGCAATGGAGGATGAGAGTGATGTGGTATTGTATAGGGAGCCAGTGGAGGTGATGGAGGATGGGAGTGATGTGGTATTGTATAGGGAGCCAGTGGACGGTGATGGAGGATGGAAGTGATGTGGTATTGTACGGGGAGCCAGTAGAGGTGATGGAGGATGGAAGTGATGTGGTATTGTATGGGGGAGCCAGTAGGGTGATGGAGGATGGAAGTGATGTGATTGTATAGGGAGCCAGTGGAGGTTGTGGAGGATCTAAGTGATGTGGAACTGTATAGGGAGCAAGTGGAGGTGACAGAGGATGGAAGTGATGTGGTATTGCATAGGGAGCCAGTAGAGGTGACAGAAGATGGGAGTGATGGTATTGCATAGAGCCAGTGGAGGTGACAGAAGATGGGAGTGATGTGGTATTACATGGGGAGCCAGTGGAGGTGACAGAAGATGGGAGTGGTGTGGTATTGTATGGGGAGCCAGTAGAGGTTATGGAGGATGGGAGTGAAGGTACTAAATAGGGAACAAGTGGTAAGGGATGGAGGATGGAGTGATATGGTATTGTATAGGAAGCCAGTGGAGGTAATGGAGGATGGGAGTGATGTGGTATTGGATTGGAACCAGTGGAGGTGATGGAGGATGGGAGTAATGTAGTATTGTATAGGAGCCAATAGAAGTGATGGAGGATGGGAGTGATGTGTCATTGGACAGGGAACAAGTGGAGGTGAAGGAGGATGGGAGTGATGTGTGGTATTGTATAGGAAGCCAGTGGAGGTGATGGAGAATGGCAGTGATGTAGTATTGAACGGGAATCAGTGGAGGCGATGGAGAATGGGAGTGATGTGCTATTGGATCAGGAGCCAGTAGAGATGATGGAAGATGCGAGTAATATGGTATTAATTACTGGTCCTCATTTTTATGTCTTGATAACCAAACTTTTAAATCCCCATACAACCACCTAGTTAATATTTTGCATTACAACTGGGCGGTTGTAATCAGTGCCTGTCAATAAAGCTAGCTCACAAAGCTCATTGACTCATAGACTCCATGGGCAGGCCAAACATCCCAGAAAACATGGCAGCTCTGTTACCAAGCACCCAGCCTCATCTTTTGCCTCAATCACACTGTCATGCCAGGTACCTTCTTTTTAATATTTCTTTACTATCTACAGTATCTGGTTGATCCTGCCTTCGTAATGTTAAAATCTATCTGGTTGATTCTGCCATTGCACCTTTGAGCGGGGCTCTGACACACTGTGGCTGCTTCCAACAGACTGTGATTAACTGCACTTTGCACTGTAATAAAAAAGGAACAAAAAACAAGTGTGTGTGTGTGTGTGTGTGTGGTGTGTGTGTGTGTGTAAAAATGAGGACCAGTAATTAAATAAAATAAACAGGGTGCGTGGGTGTAAAACCAGATTTTACACACACCTCAGTGTTGGATGCTTTAAAAAGCCATCGAGCTTTGCCCTTGGGGTTTGTGTAGCATCTCACACCCTGGTGTGTGTGTAAAATTCTAGTTACACACACCCAATGATTATTCTACATTTGTATAGGAGCCAGAAAAGGTGATGGATGATGGGAGTAATGTGCTTTTCAATGGGAAACCAGTGGAAGAGATGGAGAAGGTTAGCCATGTGATAATGGATAGGCAACCAGTGGAGGTGATGGAGGGTGGGTATTGAACAGAAGGTCAGTGGATGTGACGGAGGAAGAGAGTGATGCAGTATTGGATAGGAAGTCAAGGGAAGTGATGGAGGATGGGACTGATGTGGTAATAGATAGGGAACCAATGGAGGCGATGGATGATGGGAGTGAAGTGGTATTGTATAGGAGCCAGTGGAGGTGATGGAGGATGAGATATGTGTTATTGTATAGGCAGCCAGTGTGGGGTGATAGAGGATGCAAAACATGTTATTGTATAAGGAGCCAGTTGGGGCGATGGGGGATAGGAGTGATGTGGTATTGTAAAAGGAGCCAGTGGAGGTGATGCAGGATATGAGTGATGTGGTATTGAATAGGGAACCAATGGAGGTGAAAAAGGATGGGAGTTATTTGATATTGGATCAGGAGCTAGTAGAGATGATGGAGGATCAAGTAATATGGTATTGTATAGGGAGCCAGAAGAGGTGATGGACAATGGAAGTGATGTGATATTGGATGGGGAACCAGCAGAAGTGACAGAAAAGTTAGTCATGTGGTAATGGATAGATAACCAGTGGAGGTGGATGGAGGGTGGAGTTACATGGTATTGAACAGAAGGTCAGTCGATGTGAAGGAGGAAGAGAATGATAGGGTATTGTATGGGTAGACAATGGAAGTTATGGAGGATGGGAGTGGTGTGGTATTGAATAGGGAACCAATGGGGGTGAAGAAGGATGGGAGAGATGTGATATTGGATCAGGAGCTAGTAGAGATGATGGAGGATGCAAGTAATATGGTATTGTATAGGGAGCCAGAAGAAGTGATGGACGATGGGAGTGATATGATATTGGATGAGTAACCAGTGGAAGCAATGGAGAAGGTTAATAATGTGGTAATGGATGGGCAACCAGTGGAGATGACAGAGGGTGGGAGTTAAGTGGTATTGAACAGAAGGTTAGTCGATGTGACGGAGGAAGAGAATGATGTGGTATTGGATAGGGAGTCAAGGGAGGTGATGGAGGATGGGACTGATGTGAATGTAAAGGGGCCCAGTGGAGGTGATGGATGATGGGAGTGATGTGGTATTGTATAGGAAGCCAGTGGACGGTGATGGAGCACTACGAGATATATGTTATTGTATAGGCAACCAGTGGGGAGTGATGGAGGATGCAAGGCGTGTTGCTGTATAGGAAGCCAGTGAGAGGTGATGGGAGGATGGGAGTCATGTGGTATTGTATGAAGAGACAGTGGAGATGATGGAGGATGTGAAATATGTGTTGTGTATAGGGGAGCCAGTGGGGGTGATGGCAGATGGGGCGTCTTATTGTATAGGAGCCAGTGGAGGTGATGGCAGATGCAAGACGCTTATTGTATAGGAGCCAGTGGAGGTGATGGAAGACGTAAGTGATGTGGTATTGTTTAGGGAGCCAGTGGAGGTGATGGAGGATGTGAGACAATTTGTTATTGTATAGGGAGATTCTTTGGGGGTGATGACTGATGCAAGACTTGTTATTGTATAGAGAGCTAGTACAGGTGATGGCAGATACGAGACATGTTATTGTATAGGCAGCCAGTGGGGGTGATGGAGGATGACAGTGATGTGGTATTGTATAGGAGCCATTAGAGGCAATGGAGGATGGAAGTGATGTGATACTGTATAGGGGCCAGTGGAGTGATGGAGGATGGAGTGATGTGGTATTGAACAGGAACCAATGGAGGTGATGGAGGATGGGAGTGATGTGCTATTGAATCAGGAGGCAGTAGAAATGATGGAGGATACAAGTAATACGGTATCGTATAGGGAGCCAGGAGATGTGATGGAAGATGGGAGTGATGAAATATTAGATGGGAACCAGTGTAGCGACAGAGAAGGTTAGTCATGTGGTAATTGATAGTGGAGCTGACGGAGGGTGGGAGTTATGTGGTACTGAACAGAAGGTCAGTGGATGTGACAAAAGAAGAGAGTGATATGGTATTGAATAGGAGCCAAGGGAAGTGATGGAGGATGGGACTGATGTGGTAATGGATAGGAAACAGTGGAAGTGATGGATGATGGGAGGATGTGGTATTGTATAGGAGCCAGTGGAGGTGAAGGAGGATGGGAGTGATGGATGTTATATAGGGAGCCAGTGGAAGTGGTGGAGGATGGGAGTGGTGTGGTATTGGATAGGGAACCAGTGGAGGTGATGCAAGATATGACTTATGTGGTACTGTACAGGAAACCAGTGGAGGTGATGAAAGGTGGGAGTGATGTGATATTGAATAGGGAACCAGTGGATATGTGTTATTGTATAGGCAGCTAGTGGTGGTGATGGAGGATGCAGATGTGCTATTGTACAGGGAGCCAGTGGAGGTGATGGAAGCTGGGAGTGATGTGGTATTGAACAGGGAGTCAATGGAGATGAAGGAGAATGGGAGTGATGTGATATTGGATCAGGAGCTAATAGAGATGATGGAGGATGCAAGTAACATGGCATTGTATAGGAAGCCAGAAGAGGTGATGGATGATGACAGTGATGTGATATTGGATGGGAATCCAGCGGAAGCGATGGAGAAGGGTTATTCATGCGGTAATGGATAGGCAATCAGTGGAGGTGATGGAGGGTGGAGTTCGTGGTATTGAACAGAAGGTCAGTGGATGTGACGAGAAAGAGAGTGATGCGGTATTGGATAGGAAGCCAAGGAAATGATGGAGGATGGGACTGATGTGGTAATGAACAGGAACCAGTGAAGGTGATGGATGATGGGAGTGATGTAATATTGTATAGGAAGCCAGTGGAGTTGATGGAGGATGTGAGATATGTATTTTTGTATAGGGAGCTAGTGGAGGATGGAGGATGTGAGTGATGTGGTAATGGACAGGAACTAGGGGATGAGATGGAGGATGGGGTGATGTGTTACTTGACAGGGAACCTGTGGAGGTGATGGAGGATGAGATATGTGTTGTGTATAGGAACCAGCAGAGGTGCTGGAGGATGTGAGTGATGTAGTATTGGATGGGGATCGAATGGATGAAATGGAGGATGGGACTGATGTGGTACTGGATAGGAAGCCGGAGGAAGGACAGAGGATGCAAGAGATGTAGTATTGTCTAGGAGCCAGTGGAGGTGATGGAGGATAAGACTGATGTATTATAAAAGGAACCAGTGGAGATGATGGAGGATGTGAAGGACTGTGGCACTGAATTGAAAGTCAGTGGTAGTGATAGAGGAGGGTGTGATGTGGTATTGGATCAGAGCAAGTAGAAACAACATAGGATGCTAGTGATATGGTACTGGATTGGGAGCCAGTGGAGGTCATGGAGGATGTGGTGATGTGGTATTGGATAGGAGATCATGGAGGATGTAAGTGATGTGGTATTGGATAGGAGATCATGGAGGATATAAGTGATGTGGTATTGGATAGGAGCCAGTAGCAGTGACAGAGGATGTGAAAGATGTAGTATTGTCTATGGAGCCAGTGGAGGTGATGGAGGATGAGACTGATGCGGTATTATAAAAGGAGAGAGTGGAGGTGATGGAGGATGGGAGTGATGTGGCATTGGATAGAAAGCTAGTGGTGATGGTGGAGGAGTATAGTGATGTGGTATTATACAATGGCTTTTAAAATCCTGCAACCTGATTGGCTGACTGGCAACATTTGTCTGCTGTAAATCCTACCATTACCAACAGGAAAAAGATGCCAGTCAGTCGCATGTGCTAATCAGTCAAACTCCAAAATCAAAAGAAAATGCAACTATATTTGTTCCCCAGATAAGCACCACCTCTTGTTCATTCTCCCACTGCTCCTCCCGCTCGATTTCTTTTGCAGTCTGTCTCTCTCCACCTCTTACAGCAAGCCTTTTTTTCTTTCAGGAACTGTGTGAGGGTGGGAGGCTTAAAGTTTAAAGATGGCTACAGTAAATCAACTGGCGATCAACAGCTAACACCCACCTCACCTCTTGCTCGCTCACTCTCCGCTCTGCTCCTGCTGTCTCTCAGCACCATTCCCAGTCTGTCTCTCTTGCACTCCTTCTCTGTCTTCCATCAGTTCAATCTTAAAAAAACATGGAACTCACAACTTGCTCCCGTTTCAGTTTCAGTTTCAGTTTCAATGTTTATTTTTTCGACATTAAACAGAAAGATAGACTTTGTTGGCAGATAAGACTGCTTGGCCCACCCAATCTGCCCATTTCCTACCTTTTGGATAAGCTGCAGATCCTTGTTAACCAACAGCCTACTTCCTCCTACCCCCACAAGAATTGCTTAATGTCTGTCCTATGCATCTTGAATTTCTCCACTATTTTTGACCCCACAACCTCCTCAGGAAGGCTGTTCCATGCATTCACTATGCTCTATGTGAAAAATACTTCTTACATTGCCCCTGAGCTGTCCCCCTCTATCTTCAGATTGTGCCCCTTGTTCTTGCACATCTCTTTCTGAAAGATGCTACCCTCTTGGACTTTATTGATTCACTGGAGATACTTAAATGTTTATATCATGTCCCCTTCTCCCTCCTTTCTCTCGAGGGTATACATATTAAGCTCCTTTAGTCTCTCTTCATGGTTTCTGATGCAGACCCTGCACCATTTTAGTTGCCCTCCTCTGGACTGCCTCCATCCTGTCTATGTCCTTGCAGAGATGAGGTCTCCAGAACTGCATGCAGTATTCCAGATGGGGTCTCACCAACTGTCTGTAAAGAGGGATAATAACTTTCTGTTTTCTACTGGTGATGCCTCTCCCTATGCATTCAGGATCCCTCCTGCCCCCTTACTGCCTTCTCACATTACTTGCCTACCTCTAAGTCATCTGATATGACTATCTCCGGTCCCTTTCCATTTTTGTTGTTGTTAGTACCTCCCCACATTGTGCACTCTTCCCTGGGTTTTGTTTCCCAGCTGTATTCCTTTGCACTTCTTTGCATTGAATCTAAGCTGCCATACTTTTGACCATTCCTCCAACCTTGCCAAGTCATAGAATGTGACAGCAGATAGGGACCGCTTGGCCCACCTAGATCTACCCATTTTCCAACCCTAACAGATAAGCTGCAGATCCTAGTTAACCAACAGCTTACTTCCTCCTACCTCCCACTAGGACTGCCTTATGTCTGTCCCATGCATTCTTGAATTCCCCACTGTTCTTGACTCCACAACCTCCTCAGGAGGCTGTTACATGCATCCACAAACCTTTCTGTGAAAAAATACTTCCTCACATTACCTTTGAGCCGTCCCCCTCTATCTTCAAATTGTGTCCCTTGTTCTTGCACATCTCTTTTCTGAAAGATGCTATCCTCTTGGACTTTGTTGATTCCTTTGAGGTACTTGAAAGTTTCTATCATGTCCCCTCTCTCCCTTCTTTCCTCAAGGGTATACATATTAGCTCCTTTAGTCTTCCTTTGTATGTCTTCTCGTGCAGATCCTGCACCATTTTGTTGCCCTCCTCTGGACAGCCTCCACTCTGTCTATGTCTTTGCAGAGATGGGGTCTCCAGAACTGCACACAGTACTCAGATGGGGTCTCACCAACTGTCTGTACAGAGGGATAACAACTTCTTGTTTTGTACTATTGATGCCTCTCCTATGCATCCCAGTATCCCCCAGCCTTCCTTACTGCCTTCTTACATTGCTTGCCCACCTTTAGGTCATCTGATATAATTACCCCAGGTCCCTTTCCATTTTACTGTTGTTAGTATCTCACCCCCATTGTGTACTCTTCCCTGGGTTTGGTTTCCCAGGTGCATTACCTTGCACTTCTTTGCATTGACTCTGAGCTGCCATACATCTGACCATTCCTCCAACCTTGCCAAGTCCCTTCTCATCCTTTCCACTCCATCTTGTGTATCAACCCTGTTGCAGATCTTTGTGTCGTCTACAAAGAGACATACTTTTCTTCCAGTTCCTCTGCAATGTCACTTAAAAGACATTAAAAGGACTGGTCCTAGTGCTGAACCCTCAGGGTACCCTGCTAGTAACCCTCCTTTCTTCACTGTGGACTCCATTTACTACTACCCTTTGCATCCTGTTGTCTAGCCAATTTTTATCAGGCTACCACCTTGGGACCCACTCCAAGGCTGGCTAACTTGTGTATTAATCTTTATGTGGGACTGTATCAAATGCCTTGCTAAAATCCACAGCCATGTCCACAGCCCCTCCCTGGTCTACTACTTTGGTCACCCAGTCAAAGAAATCTATTAGATCTGTCTGACACGACCTTCCCATCGTGAATCCATGCTGCCTTGGGTCCTGTGCCCCACTGGCCTCTAGGTACTCAACAATTCTTTCCTTCAGAAGTGATTCCATCATTTTCCCTACCACTGAGGTCAAACTAGCTGGTCTGTAGTTTCCTGCCTCTGTCCTACTCCCACTTTTGTGAAGAGGAATCACATCCGCTCTCCTCCAGTCCTCAGGTACCACCCCATCCTCCATGATTTGTTAAAGAGAGTAGTCAGTGGTGTCACTAGTTCTACCCTTAGTTCCTTTAGAATTCTTGGGTAATTCCATCAGGCCCCATGCTTTGCCCACCTTCAATTTTATTAGTTCTTTCAGAACCCTTTCTTCTATAAATGGACTGGTATCGACCCCCATCTTCAGGAGTGTTTGTCTTGTTTGGTTTAGGTACCTCCTCCTCCACTTCCTTTGTGAATACTGAGCAGAAATATTCGTTCAGTATCCCTGCTTTTTCACTGTCACCCTCTTCCCACATTCTCTCCCATTTATTAAGCCTCCGTATCCCTCCTTTGGTCTTTCTTCGCCCCTAATGTACCTATAAAAGGTCTTATCCCCTTCTTAACAGAGTTGGCTATCCTTTCCTCAGTTTGGGCCTTTACTATTCTGACTGCCTTCCCAGCCTCTTTCTGCTTTAACTGATAAAGTTCTCTGTCCTGCTCCTTCTGCATTTCCTTATATTTCCTGAATGCTATCCTTTTCTCCTTAACCTTCCCTGCCACCTCTTTTGAGAACCATAGTGTTTTTCCTTCATTTTGTTTTTTGATTTGCTTTACAAAGGCTTGTTGCCTCTGTGATGGCTGTTTTGATTACTCCCATTGTTCCTCCACCCCTCCTTCTTGCCCGTTTGCTGGTGCTTTTCTGAGGCACTCTCCATTTCCCAAAGTCAGTCCTCCTAAAGTCCAATACTCTTGCTTTTGTATGGCTTCACTCTATGGCTGTGTTTTATCGTAACCACACTGTTATTTCCAACACTAGCTGTCTAAGGCATGCCCCTGTAGGGCATCGAGAATGGCCCTACTCTTGGATGTGGCTGTAGCAAAGGTGCTCCAGTTAACATCTGGCATATTCAGGTCCCCATTAACAATATCTTCCTTTTTCTACCATTCTAAGGATGCCTTCTGTCATTTCCTTGTCCATTGCCTCCCTGAGACGGTCTGTATACAACTCCTGTGCATATTGTGGTACCATTTCCTGTCTCCAGAGTGACCCACAGTGCCTCCTTTACTCCTGTTTACTCTTTAGTTCCATTGCTTTGATCCTTCACTTACATAGAGAGCTACTCCTCCTCTCTTTACCCTCCCTGTCCCTGCTGTAGATTGTGTACCCTGGTATGTTGACATCCCAGTCATGGTTCTCTGCGTACCATGTTTGTGTGACTGCCACAATATCCAGGCATCCCTCTTCCATCAAGGACACTAGTTCAGGGAGCTTGTTACACAAACTGTGGGCATTGGTATTCATCACCCTCCATTTTTGATGGCATTACCCTTTAGCTCCATCTCTGTCCTTACTGCCTTTGCCTTTTTCTGCATTTACCCTGTCCTGCTCCTATTGACTTCTCTACATTGGTGCATAGCCTTGCTAACTACCGTGTTTTCTGGGGAGATGCTGGGATTTCCCTACTCCTTTCAGTGCCTCCCCTTGGCTACTTTAAATGCTTGCCAATGAAGCATTTAAACCTATCACCTAAGATCCTGGTTCCCCTTCTGGACAGATGCAGACCATGGTACCAGTATAGGCCTGTATCCATCCAGGTGGATCCCCAGTCCCCAATGAAACCAAAACCATGAGCTTCACACCACTTTTTCAACCATTCATTGAATCCCATGGCCTGGAGTACCCTAGCATCACCCTTGCCATGAGAGGCAGCACCTCCAAGAAGGTTACAGTACATGCTACTTGTCTAAGGGACCTCCCCAACTCTACAATCTCCTCTTGCACTGCTCTGATCCCATTTCCCAGCCAGGTCATTTGTCCTTATGTGGACAATCACATCCAGCTCTCTCCTCTTGCAGCTGCTCCCACAATCCTGAGGATTTTCTTCTTGTCCCTACAAGCCGTGGTGCTAGGCAGGCTTACCTCCCTCTCCCTTCCTCCCCAGTTCTACCCCCTAATGATCGAGTCCCCCACCAGGAGTTGTTTTCTTCCCTGTGGGGTCCTGTGCCACCCTCCTGTGGGTCTCCTTTATGAAGGTTCCCAGCATCCTCCTTGGTCTCCACTGCAGGTACCTCCATAGAGAACCACTCTCTGCCAGAACACTGTGAACTGTAGAGAGGTACAGCTGGAGGGATGGGCCTCTGTTCCACCACCCTCTCCCTCCATAAGCCCACCTTGATCCAACCGCCCTCTTTCTTGGCAGCCTCTGGGTAGCAGCACTGGCCCTGGTGGTCCCGGGGAGGAGGTTTCAAAAGCCTAGCCAGGTCAGCCTGGAGACGGACAACCTCCTCCCTCAGACCAGAGAGATGCCTGCAAATAGGGCAGCATCGCAGCCTCCAGAATGTCTCCCAGAAGACTGCCACCCCACAACCATTGCACTGTACCACTCCCATCATGTCTTATTTTGTGGACCCTCTCCTGTTGCTTTGTAAGCTTATCTCTCCTCCCTCTAGTTATTTTCCCGCCTACTTTCCTATTGTCTATGTCTCCTCACAGCCCTTTCTGTTCTGGGACAGAAACTTCCTGTATTCTTTGGTAGTCTCCTTCTTCCTTGCTCAGAGTCAGACCTCCAGCAGCAAGGGGAGGAGAGCTAATCTTTCCTTTAAGGATGACAAAACTTATGTCTCAGTGATCCTTCCTTTCCTACTGCCAAACAGGAAGTTCCTGTTGTCAGTTAAATCCAGTGCCTATAAAAGTAGAACTCACTAGAATTGGGAGGGTGGAGGGAGGAAGAAGGGCAATTAATAAGAAATGTTCTACCTTTTAGTCAACTGCTCCTTGCTCTGAAAGCAAGATTCCTGTCTGCCAAAGCTAGCAGCAAGAAACTGTAATTGGAGACATCTGGTTTTCTACTGCCTAAGCCACACCCCAATTAACTTCTCTCCTCCCTGACTTAGCAAACTAAGAAGTTGATACACTCCCTTTCCCCAACACAGAAAATGCACTGACCATCTTTTTACCCTAAATGAGACCCTCCACTTCTAATAAAGTGTCTGTTTGTTAATCCCAACAGACACTGACTCTGCTGAGATAGAAGTGTTCTAGTAGTAAGAAAAGTTCTAGCTTTTTAGTCAGCTGCTCCTTGCTATGAAAGCACAATTCCTGTCTGCCAGAAGCTAACAGCAGGAGCGTGTAATTGAAGACACCTGGTTTTCCACTGCGTAAGTCACACCCCGATTCACTTCTCTCCTCCCTCCTGACTTAGCAAACTAAGAAGCTGATACAGTCCCCTTCCACAACACAGAAAACACACTTTTTTACCCTAAATGAGATCCTCCACTTCTAATATAGTATCTATTTGCTTAACCCCAACAGGCACTGACTCAGCTGAGATAGAAGTGTTCTTTAGTAAGAAAACTTCTAGCTTTTTAGTCAACTGTTCCTTGCTCTGAAAGAAAGGTTCCTGTCAGCCAAAAGCTAGCCGCGAGGAAACTGTAATTGAAGACACTTGGTTTTCTACCGCTCTAAGCCACACACCCAATTAACTTCTCCTCCCTCCTGAATTAGCAAAACTAAAACGTTGCTACAGTCCCTTTTCCCAACACAGAAAAACACACATTCTTTTTTCTAACCCTGACTGCCCCCACTTCTAATAATGTATATGTTTGCTTAATCCCAATAGGCACTGACTCCTGCTAAGATAGAAGTGATCTATTAGTAAAGAGTACTAACTTTTAGTCAGCTGCTCCTTGCTCTGAAACAAGGATTAATATCTGCCAAAAGTTAGCAGCAGGAAACTGTAATTTGAGACAGCTGGTTTCTACTGCCAAGCCACACCTCAATTAACTTCTCTCCTCCCTCCTGACTTAGCAAACTAAGAAGTTCATACAGTCCCTTCCCCAACACAGAAAAACACACTTTTTACTTTAAATGAGAACTCCCCAACTTCTAATAAAATATATGTTTGCTTAATCCCAACAGGCACTGACTCCTACTGAGATAGAAGTGTTCTATTAGTAAGAAGAGTTCTAGCTTTTAGTCAGCTGTTCCTTGGTCTGAAAGCAAGATTCCTGTCTGCCAAAGCTAGCAGCAAGAAACTGTAACTGGAGACCCGTGGTTCTCTACTGCCTAAGCCACACTCTCAATTAACTTCTCTCCTCCCTCCTGACTTAGCTAAAGAAGTTGATACAGTCCCTTTCCCAACACAGAAAAGCACACTGACTTTCTTTTTGTTACCCTAAATGAGACCCTCCAACTTCTAATAAAGTATCTGTTTGCTTAATCCCAACAGGCACTGACTCCTGCTGAGATAGAAGTGTTCTATTAGTAAGAAAAGTTCTAGCTTTTAGTCAGCTGTTCCTTGCTCTGAAAGAAAGGTTCTTGTCAGCCAAAGCTAGCCACGAGGAAACTGTAATTGAAAACACCTGGTTTTCTACTGCCTAAGCCACACACCCAATTAACTCTCTCCTCCTCCTGAATTAGCAAACTAAAACGTTGCTAGAGTCCCTTTCCCCAACACAGAAAAACACACTTTTCTTTTTTCTAACCCTGACTCGCCCCCACTTCTAATAATGTATATGTCTGCTTAATCCCAATAGGCACTGACTCCTGCTGAGATAGAAGTGATCTATTAGTAAAAAGTACTAACTTTTTAGTCAGCTGCTCCTTGCTCTGAAAGCAAGGATTCCTATCTGCCAAAGCTAGCAGCAGGAAACTGTAATTTGAGACACCTGGTTTCTACTGCCTAAGCCACACTCTCAATTAACTTCTCTCCTCCCCTCCTGACTTAGCAAACTAAGAAGTTCATACAGTCCCCTTTCCCCAACACAGAAAAACACACTGTCTATTTTTACTTTAAATTATAACCCCAACTTCTAATAAAGTATATGTTTGTTAATCCCAACAGGCACTGACTCCTACTGAGATAGAAGAGTTCTAGCTTTTTAGTCAGCTGCTTCTTGCTCTGAAAGCAAGATTCCTGTCTCCCAAAGCTAGCAGCAGGAAACTGTAATTGGAGACACCTGGTTTTCTACTGCCTAAGCTATACCCCAATTAACTTCTCTCCTCCCTCCTGACTTAGCAAACTAAGAAGTTGATACAGTCCCATTTCCCCAACACAGAATCACACACTTACTTTCTTTTTTTTACCGTAATTGAGACCCCCCCACACACACTTCTAATAAAGTACCTGTTTGCTTAATCCCAACAGGCACCGACTCCTGCTGAGATAGAAGCATTCTATTAGTAAGAAAAGTTCTAGCTTTTTAGTCAGCTGCTTCATGCTCTGAAAGCAAGATTCACGCCTCCCAGAAGGTAGCAGCAGGAAACTGTATTGGAGACACCTGGTTTTCTACTGCCTAAGCCACACCCTGATTAACTTCTCTCTCCCCTGACTTGGCAAACTAAAGTTCATTCAGTCCCCTTTCCCAACACAGAAAAATGCACTGACTTTCTTTTTTTTACTTTAAATGAGAACCCCAACTTCTAATAAGGCATATGTTTGCTTAATCCCAACAGGCATGACTCCTGCTGAGATAGAAGTGTTCTATTAGTAAGAAAAGTTCTAGCTTTTTAGTCAGCTGCTTCTTGCTCTGAAAGCAAGATTCCTGTCTCTCAGAAGCTAGCAGCAGGAAACTGTAATTGGAGACCCCTGGTTTTCTACTGTCTAAGCCACACTCTCAATTAACTTCTCCTCCCCTCCTGACTTAGCAAACTAAGAAGTTGATACAGTCCCCTTTCCTCAACACAGAAAACACATTGACTTTCTTTTTTATTTACCCTAAATGAGACCCCCAAGTATCTGTTTGCTTAATCCCAACAGGCACTGACTCCTGCTGAGATAGAAGTGTTCTATTAGTAAGAAAAGTTCTAGCTTTTTAGTCAGCTGCTCCTTGCTGTGAAAGCAAGATTCCTGTGTGTCAAAAGCTAGCAGCAGAAAACTGTAATTGGAGACACCTGGTTTCTACTGTGTAAACCACACCCCAACTAACTTCTCTCCTTCCTCCTGACTTAGCAAACTAAGAAGGTGATACAGTCCCTTTCCCAACACAGAAAAACACATTTTCTTTTTCCCTAAATGAGACCCCCTTCCAATAAAGTATCTGTTTGCTTAATCCCAACAGAATGTTGCTACATTTAAAAATATCATTGCAAGGTTCAAAATCATTACATAGAGGATACATGATGGGAAGGAGTGTAATATGGAAAATATCTTCACTCTGCAGAGTGAGCTCTGGATACTCACAGTGCGAAGGCACGAGTGACAGTATCCAGAGCTCACGTATGCAGTGAGTGAAGATATTTTTCCACAAAGCACACAATCTGCACATCGTGGTGTTCTATTTATACAATAGGGGTATGTTTCAGAAGTATTGTTATGATTTTTGTGTTCTGTTGCTGTTTCTGTGTTTGCTGTTTTGTGTGTGAGATTTTCTGAATGGGCTGGCAGTGTTACAAACTCTGGGAAAAGCTGAGTGTGTTTTGCAATGCTAAGTAAGTTAGCTTCAGGCAGCAGTGAGAAAGAGACTGTTTTATGAAGCTATGTGTTTTAGAATTCTGGCTGCAGTCAAGCTGAGAGCATCACAGTAATGGGCTGGGAGTGAGACAGAATTTGGGGAACAGGTGATGACATTTGCCATGGTAATTGAGTTAGCTGCAGGCAGCTGTGAGAAACAAACTGTTTTGTGGAGCTGTGTGCTTTAGAATTTGGCTGCAGTCAAGCTGAGAGTATCACAGCAATGGGTTGGGAGTGAGAGAGAGTATAGGAAACACCTGAGAATGTTTTGCCATGGTAATTGGATTGGTTGCAGGCAGCAGTGAGAAAAAAATTGTTTTGTGAAGCTGCCTGCTTTAGAATTCTGGCTGCAGTCAAGCTGAGAGTATCACAGCAATGAGTTGGGAGTGAGTCAGAGTATAGGAAACACCTGAGAATGTTTTGCCATGGTAAATGAGTTGGATGCAGGCAGCAGTGAAGTATCTCTCACAGTGGTGATGTCACGACATGATTTATCACTAGTCGTGATGTCACAACATGATTATATCACTTGTGGTGATGTCACCACAGTGAGAATACATGTTTTATCATACTCATTTACCACTCACCTCTACTGTACAAATATAGTTATACTTACTTTACATATAGCATAAATATACGTTTTTTTTCATTTTGTGTACATACAAACATATGTACATACAAAAATAAAACATTAATTTAATGAAAAATCATTAATTCAGTTTTCCTAAGCAGCATTTCTACTCTATCTCTATTCATAGTGATTTTATTATTGTACTATCAGTGTTCTAAGATTTCTTCCATTTTCAGCAACTTTGTTACGTATAAATTGATAACATTTTATTGCATCCTTAAAATATATAGTAAAAGCAGATTCTGTTGGCAAACTCAAGTATGTCCTCTTTTATTTATTTACCTTTTTGCTACATATTTAATCTTTCCAATTAACTTGTCATAGTTTTTCTGTATCCTATCATTTCCACGTAGAATTTTGTTACTTCTATTGCTTGTTTGGTTTCTAGAGGGTATAGCAACATAAACAGCGCATCCTCTAGATTATGTGCATATAATTGTATATATTTGGTTCTGCTTTTTGTGTATAATGGACAGATCAAAGTAATATGTTGAAGTGTTTCAACATGCCCCTGTTACAAGGGCACTTATCATCAAGACTAAATTCTCCTTTATTTTTAATCTTTGCTCTCGCCAGTTAGCGGAATATTTCAGTCATGCCAGAGTTATAAACCTTTATACTCTGGACATATAGGCATCATCAAATAACTTTCTAGATTATTATGTTGTTTTTTTTGTTGTTTTTGCTGCATACCTTTGAGACAGTTTCAATTTTGATACCTTCTTCACTTGTTCATCTATCTCTTTTGAAAGTCTTTGTTTGAATATTTTTGATACTGAATAGATATTGATATTTTATTTATACATAGACCATAATTTTTCACATCTAATTTGTTTTAGGATTTTATAAGAAACTCAATCCAAGGGAAGTCAATCCTTGTTGATGCCAATTTTGTTTTTCTGTGATGGCCCATTTAGCTGAAAGTGCTGTTTCATCATTAATTATTCTCAACCAATAATTCATTAATCTAAGTATTGCTATTGTTGTAATAGAAATTAATCGCAGTTCTGCATTTACTGCACTATTAGAGTCAAATTGGGACCTTCAGCAATGCCTTATAATATATACGATAGGTGATATCTATGATATCTGAAGCCTGATACCCCATACTTCTGCCCCATACAGGGTTATCAGATTTAGTTCAATCTCTGCAGCCTATAATGCTGGTTTAATCTACCATCCTCCATACATTATGTTAAATTTCAATAACCCTTTACTATTTAGTTTTACCTTTGTTTGCTGGTTCTTCATATGGGGTGTCCAATTTTCTGTATAGTACAGAGTATCCCTAAGTAGGTAAATTGCTTCTCTTGATCATTGTTTTGTTCAAATAGCACTTATAAGTTTTTCTTCACCCACATACTAAAAGCTTTGTCTTAGATATGTTTATATTTAGACTTAATTTTTACATACTGACCAAGCTATTCAGAACAGTTGTGCCAGCGCATCTCCAGAATTGTGCCCCAGAGCCATATTCAAACCCCGGAGATGCACATCAAACACTCTCAAATGCACGATGCACATCTATAATGTATATGGCGATCTCCAGGGGTGTGTCCATGCATATGCAGCACAACATGATATTCAGCCGAGATGTGCGGCATATCTGCCAGCACATCTCAGAGATGCTGCATATATGGGCACAAAGTTATGCCTATAAAAACAGGCCTAACTGGTAGCCACCCACAGGTGGGCTGCTGCATTGCATGGTGCATCACAGCAGCCGCCAGACTCTGGGTGGCCACTCCCCCAAGCACCAAGTCCGATCCCCATGCAGTGCAATAGACAGAGTCATGGTAAGTTCAGTACTACCCCCACCCCAAGCATTGTAAAGAAATGAATATCCTTCATCCCTGGTAGTCTAGCAGTCCCTCCTCCTGCCCAGTACCCGATCATGGTAAATAATTAAAATACCTTGTCAATGGTGGTCTAGCAGTATCCCCACCCCACCCACAGGACCCCTGTCACCCCACTCCCACCCAGGTCATCAGCAGGAGCAAACCAAACCCACCTGCTCACCTCCATGGCTGCCCACTGAATGACAACTTCAAGTAACACTCTGCAGCTCATTGGTCACACTGTCAACCAATGCACTTGCAGTGTGTAGTAATAGTCATTCACAACTTTGTGAATGAGGTCGTTCATTCACAAAGTTGTGAATGACTGTTGCAATACACACTGCAAGCCCATTGGTCGACACTGTGTACCAATGAGCTTGCAAGTGTTACTGTAACTGTCATTGGGTGGGCAGCAGTAGAGGTTAGTGAGTGGGTTTCCTGCCTGCTAATAACCTGGGTGGGGGTGGGGTAGGACAGGGGTCCTGTGTGGGTGGGGGATGGGGGTACCACTAGACCACCATGGAAAAGGGATTTTAATTTATTTACCATGATCGGGTGCTGGGTGGGAAGGGGACCACTAGACTACCAGGGATGAGGGATATTCATGTACAGTGAAGCCCATCAGGATGAAGCGCAGCACTGCAGAATTCTGCAGTAGAGTTACTGCAGCAAACAATGCAGTTTCAATGTGAGTTGATCCCTTTTGTCATACAGTAAACCTGTGACACTGTGCTTCATCCTGGGGGCTTCACTATATACAATGATCAGGGTACAGGCTGGGGGGGGGACTGCTAGACTACCAGGAATGAGGATAGTCATGTATCTACAATGATTGGGTTACCGGGCAGAGGGGACTGCTAGACTACCAGGGATAAGAAATATTCTTTTATTTACAATGCTCGGGATGCCAGGTGGGAGGGGTTACCACTACAGTACCAGGCATACTGTTGCAGGGTACCTGGCACATTCCACTGGGCCAGCCCTGCACAACACATGCACATGGGGCCAAAATGATATGCAAATGTCTCTATTTGCATATTGTACATAATGACCCAATTTGCATGTTCGGGTCTGAATATCTGAAATTGCGCCTGGAGCATCTCCAGCTGTGCTGGTGCATTCCCATTCCAGGTATTCAGACCTGTCTAAATGATACACTGGTGCATTGTATTTATGCCACCCGCATATTTTGATACATTTTAGAAGAGATGCGCCATTGCTCATCTCTTTGAATGTATCCTTTATTGCTCCATCGCAACTCAGTTGTGCGGAGCAACCACTTCTGCACCGCTGTTGTACGCAATTTTCAATATCAGGCCCACCATTTCTAGATTATTTAACTTACATTGTAACCTGGTAAGGTCAGTGATATTAAGCCAAATCATCAGCATATGTTAATTAAGTAATAATGCACGACAGGGTGTGTGTTGTGCTGGGATGACATTACGCCTGGGGTGGTTGGGCATGAGGCCACAGGCGAATGCATCCAATAACCTAGGCGTGACATTATCCCAGCACAACACACAGACCCTGGAGTGCATTATTGCTATTATACAATGGCTCATTTGTAAAATGAAATTAAAAATAGATTTAAAATGTGTTTAAAATGTTTTTTAGTAATTTTTATTGAGTAGTAATACTTACTGGAAAAATAGTGCTGTTCTATTGTTTGACCACCACCCCCCACACACACACACCGCAACCCACAGTGATTTTTTTGTAATTTTTGTTGCCATCTAGTTTAATTGGGTCAATTCTGCTGTCCTGTCTTTCATGTGCCAGTTGAAGATTTTTTTAAAATACTGTCAGTGAAAGTCACATACACGAGGACTCGGAGCAGGACCTAAATGTACACTTCCGGTTTTCGGTTCCATTTCTATGTGTGTCTCAGTTGAAAGAAAGGAGCCATTAAAAGTGCTGTTTTTTTTAAGGTAAACTTTCTTGTCTAGCCCCTTTGTACATTTCCTGAGTGCCAACAACTGCTGTTTTGTCAGGAATTGAGCAGTGTCAAAGAGCCGCATGACCACCAGCTACGTCTCCCTGGTAACTGAAGACACTTGGTTTTGGAAAGAAACATGTATAAGAATTACATTTTTGGAACCTTCTGTGCTGGGGATTTAGGAGTGACTTGATTGGAGGGAGGTTTGAAGTTTTAAGAGTGATGGGCAGGAACATGGAAGATGGCTTGAGCGGAATTACAGAAGCAGGCTGGCCAGTGGGGATGATGACAAGTATGCTGCAGTGGAATGATTCAGGTAGCCGTTTATGCAGTCATCTGTGTGTAGGACTAGAGCCATGATGTTGTAGTGGGATAACATCACGGTTTCAGTCCCAGACGGACCAATCAGAGTCCAAGATTCTTTCATGCCATTGTATAATATTGGGCATTCTGTCCTGCAAATTTTGATGAGTGAAAGTTTTGGTGATAGGATGCATTTATTACTTGATTCAAGTAAAGATTAAAGAGTGACTGAGCAAGACGGCATCCTTGTTTTACCCCAACATTTGTCTCTACAAACCTGGTGACGTTTCCATTCATGTCATATCTAATACAGGTTAAGCTCGCATTATAAAATTGGATTATTAGAATCAGTAAAACAAGATCTATACCATAGGCAATCAGGGTCTTCCTTAACAATGATCTGTTAACTGAATCAAATGCATTTGAGAAATCAATAAACAAAACATATCTGTTTTTCTAATTTTTCATATTTCTCAATTAAATGTTGCACGTATATACATGATCAATTGTAGAACAATTTTTTAAACCCTGCTTGAAGAGGTGACAAAATATCATCGATCTCCATCCACTTCACTAACCTACTTAAAATAATACTAGTAAAGAGTTTGGAAATATTATCTAACAGACTTATTGGATGGTAATTTTGAGGATCTGTTTGTATTCCCTTTTTGAGTTAAGTCGTGGTGTGCAGGTGCAGATAAACTCATTGCCATAAGGTGCTCCTTTGCAAGGGACAGGTGAGTGGCAGGCAAATCAGTCGGCAGACTGGTGATGACTCTGTTTCAGCTGTTCCGGCTGAAGTTGAACAACTTTTTCAAGGGCGGAGCCACACCAATAGTGGGTGGCTTGGTCTTTGAAGTTGCATTCCTGCATGCACTGTGTTCTGGTTGCACATTCACACTGCTGTAGCTTACAGCAGAGTGTGAATGTCTAAACCAAGACTTCTGCATGCTCCCTACAGTTTAAAAAGAAACCGATGGGGTGCCCAGTCCCCTTGTCAGCATGCCCTCTCAGTGCATTCTGCCGATGGGGGCCACTGCCCATCAGCATAATGTCCCCCCCTCCCAAATTTGTTGTATGCTGAGGGTGCCCAATCCTCAGCTCTTGCCCCCAGCACTTATATGTGCCGATGGGGTGCCTAATCCCCTGTCGGTATGCCCCTCCCAGTTAATTTTGCTGGCCGGAGGCCCACTCCCCATCGGCATAATACCCCCAATTTCTTGTGTGCCAAGGGGTGCCCAGTCCCCTGGCTCTTTGCCCCAAACACTGGTATGTGCCAACAGGGATGCCAAATCCCACATCGGCTATAGCCCCCCAAACACTAGGTGGCATGCTGGGAGCCCATCCCAGCATGTCAAATGTCCCTGTAAAGAAAACCTTCCCAAGGTTTTAAAAAAAAATTAAACCTGTAAACTAGAAAATGGTCCCACATTGAGTCCAGTGGTTCCTCCCCAACCCATGCCCCCTCTCCCCAGACCCCTCACCGTACTTACCTTGAGCCAGGCGTCACAATCTTGGTGGACGGGGAACACGTCTGCACTCTTCAAAGCCAACATAAGCTGAAAGAAATGCTGGTAAGCTGTATAATGCATAAATAGGGTTCTTTCAACTTTGGTGCATATCTCGGCCATTTTGGAATTTTGGCACAAATTTTCAACATGGGTTCTTGGGACCCCCCTCATGAATTCAGTCACTGTCATCTGGTTAATCAGTCCCAAAGGTGATTTCATAGTCACTGCATGGCATCACCTTTCGGGAGCGATTTATGAAACAACAGTGTCACTGTTTAGAGGTGGACTCCCAAAAGCCTATGTTGAAAATTTAGTGACAAGAAGTCAAAAAAATGACTGTTTTATGACAGTGCATTACAGTTTCAATGCACACTTGTAACATTCTGAATATATAATATTTTCACTCCAGATTTTCAACATTGGTATTTTTACACCACCTCATGAACAGTACAGCTGTCATTTTAACATCCTGGCGAAATGCATTTTCGCGCTTCCAGCGCCAGAATAAGCGTGGTCACTGTGGAAATTAAGCGTTAGGGACATATTATGAAAATCACAGTGAAACTGTTCATGAGTGGAAGTTTCAAAATACCTATGTTGAAAATTTGTGACAAAAGTCCATATAATGACTGTGTTATGGCGTGTGTTGCAGTTTACCACAGTGGTTTAAGGCTCCGAGCTGCAAATCTGGTGACATCCAGCAGACCAGACCTGGGTTTGAATCCCACAGCTTTCACCTGCAGACTGTGTGACCCTGAGCAAGTCACTTAACTTCCCTGTGCTCCCAGGTCGCACCTGTAAAAAGCTTTCAGCTTAGTGTGCTAGTCCTGGTTAAACAACTAACAAAAAAAAAAGTTTCCATGCACACATGTAACTTCGTGAATTTGTAATATTTTCACTCAGATTTTTCAACACTGGCATTTTTACACCTCCTTATGAACAGTATGGCTGTCATTTTTCATATCCTGGCCAAAATGTGTTTTTGGACTTCCGATATAAGAATATTACGGGTCGCTGTGGGAAATCAGTGTTCGGACATATAAAGAAAATTACAGTGACCCTGTTCATGAGCGGAGGTTCCAAATGCCTATGTTGAAAATTTGCGACAAAAAGTCCATAAAATGACTATTTTAAGGGCATGCATTACATAGTTTACACCAACACTCAGAACGTTGAGGATTTGTAATATTTTCACTCGAGAGTTTCAACATTGTCAGTTTTGCACAGCTCCTTATGAACAGTACAGCTTTCATTGTTCACATCCTGCCCAAAATATGTTTTCCGCACAACTGGCACACAATGGCATGGTCACTGTGGAAATTAATGTTCAGGACAGAGTAAGAAAATCATAGTGACAGTGTTCATGAGTAAAGGTCACAAAATGCCTATGTTGAAATTTTGGTGAAATTATTCCACTAAATGACTGTTACGAGCGTCGTTGTGCAGTTTCCATGTATGTTCATACGTTCGAGCATTTTACTATTTACACTCCAGATGTTCAACACTGCCTTCTCTTCACACCTCCCTCTGAATGGTACAGCTGTATTTTTCACATCCTGCTCCAACTGTGTTTTCGCACATCTGGTGCAGAATGGCGCGGTTCGCTGTGAGAAATTAACGTTCGTGACAGATTAACAAAATCACAATGCCACTGTATACTGAGCAGGGGTCCCAAATGCTTTCAGAAGGTGGGGGTCACAAAGGCCATGTTGAAAATGTAGATGCAAATACCCAAAATGCTGAGGTCATTAGGGTTTCTAACCATAAGGTCCCCCTCCCAACCCATGGTGGGCTCCAGTGCCTTATCTTCTCTGAACCGGCAGACATCATCACTCTTCAAAGCCAGATCATGAATTGAGGAAACAGGTATGCACTTCACTATGTTTCAACAGGAATGTGAACTTGGTGGCATAACTTGTTCTTTCTGCTGGGAACTATAGTCCTGCCAATCTGCGTGCCAACAGCAGTCCTAATGATGAATTCTGGCATTGACAAATGCTTGTTATATATTGGTACAATCATATTCTTTTCCAAGCACTTAGGATAAACTGATTTTTAAGCACTTAATAAAAGATTGGTCAGGAGAGGAACCCAAATATTTAGATGAGAATATATATCTCATTCGAATTTCATCAAATCCCAGGGCTTTTTCATTATACTTTTAAGAATCACTTCTTCCCCTCCCAAGTGAAATTTCCAACGCTTATTTGTCCAATCCACGTCAGTTGTCTCCCACCATTCTTATTTACCATGTTGGCTTTGAAAAATACTTTTGAAAATGGGTAGCCATGTTTAGTGTGGGATTATAGTCAAAATTGAATGAGAGTATACCTGGATTCCTCTTGCCGCAGTCTCCAAAATTGTATACACTCTCCTGATTCCAACACATCCAAAATTTTACTCCAACTTTCTTCGGATATTCTTTCTTTCGATCCTTTAAATAAGCATTATACTTTTTTGCAGTCTATTTAGAGTCTCACAGTTTTGCCTGGTCATGTTTTTGGTCCACCTAACTATCATGTTTAATTTCCTTTTTGCCTGTCGACATTCATTAAACCATGTTAAGTTCTGAACAGAAACCACACTGACCCCAGAATAACAACATGAAGTGCTGTAGACTTGGTCCTGTGACACCTGCTCCTTGCAGCCCTCTGTTCCTGTCACTACTTGATTCCATCCATAGTCATTCGATACTCTCCACTCGAGTATAGCAGTCCAAAGCTGTTTAATTTCCAGACGGTCCCCCAAGTCACTGCGTTCTAAAGCGGAATGGCTGGGAACTCTCGGTCCCACTCCCTTCAGCCAGCTCTTCCCATCGGCAGGAGTCGATGCATGTGCATATTGCAGGAAAAACAGAGTCAGTGCTCCATAGATCAAAATGCGCTGTGTACCAATATAAAACCCTGTCCTGACTCTTATAAGAAAAAATGGAGCTGAGACATGGTGTACTGACAACATGGGCAATAGTAACAAATATTTCCTGGCCTCAGGAAAAGCATTGGGCAGGGAATAAAAAACAGTTCTGCACGTGCGCAAACAGAATGGAGCCTTAGCAACCCAGGACTATTTTTGTATGGTGGGGCAATATAATGACAAAAAATAATATAAAATGCAAAAATAACTTTTGTTTATTTTGCTCCAAAGGAGGTGGGCCATTGTATAATCACAATAACACACTCCAGGGTGTGGGTTATGCTGTGTTTACCCATGCCTGGCGAGCTTTGGTCACTCGGCCTGCTGTCTCATGACCAAACCATGCCAGGCATGGGTAACCCAGCAAACCCACACCCTCTCATGGTTTATTGCTTAATGGCATCAGGAGCAAGTAGGGACAACTTAGGATGAAGATATGGTATTGGATAAGGACAGTGAAAGTCATGGAGGATATGAGTGATGTGGCACTGGACAGTAAGAAAGTGGAGGCGATGGAGGATGAGAATTTTGTGTTTTACTGCATACGAAACCAGAGAAAGTGACAGACAATGAGAGTGATGTGGTATTGGATAGAGATGCAGTTAGTGATGAGGATGGGAACAATGTGTATTGGATAGGGAGCATGTGACGATGTCTGAGGCTGGGAGTGATGTATTGAATATGGAAACATAGTGGAGATAATAAGCAAGGGATTGATGTTGTACTGTAAGACAGCCAGTAGAGGTGATAGCATATGGGAGAGATGTGGCATCGGATATGGTGCCTATGGAGGTGACAGAGGATGTTGGTGATATGCTATTGGATAGGGAGCCAGTGGATGTGGTAGTGACATGGTAGTGGATAGGTGTGCAGTTAGGTGATGGGTATGGGAACAGTGTGGAATTGGATTGGGAGCCAGTGAAGATGACTGAGGCTGGGAGTGATGTGGTATTGAATATGGAGTCAGTGGAGGTGATGGAGCATGGGAGATGTTACATTGTATAGAGAGCCAGTGGAGGTGATAACGTTTGAGAGGGTGTGGCTCTGGATATGGCACCTGTGGAGATGACAGAGGATGAAAGTGATATGCTGTTAGATAGGGAGCCAGTGGATGTGATAAAGTATGGTAGTGATGTGGTAGTGTGGTAGCCATTGAAGAGATAAGGAGGATGGGAGTGATGTTGCCCTCTGTCTGAGAGTGAATAATCCAAAAGTTGAGAGGCACAGACAGAGGGGCTCTGAGATGAAAATGAGTACATCCCACCTAATGTTGAATGGTGTAGAGGTATGGACAAAGTGGTTTTGACAGGTAAACCAAGGGACATCCCTGGTAAATAGGGACAATGAGAGGTACTGACAGAGTGGTTCTGAGTGGTAAAATGAGAGAGGTTACTGGTAATATGGGACTGTGAGAGTACTGACAGAACTGTCTTTGAGTGATAAAAGAGGAATGTCCCTGTTAATGTGGTATAGCGAGAAGTACTGACAGAGAGGTTCTGACTGGTAAAATGAGGACATCCTCCTATTGTGGGACTGTGAAAGGTATTGACAGAGGTTCTGATGGATAAAATGAGGGCATCCTTCCTAATGCGGGACAATGAGAAGTATTGACAGAAGGGTTCTGAAGAGTAACATTATGACACCCTTCTAATGTTTAGCAGAACCTGGATGGACAAAGGTTCTTAGGGTAAAATGAGGCTCAGCCCTTCCATTGTGAGAAAGTTTAGAGGGAGCTGTCAGGGAGTCTTTGAGTGGTAAAATGATGGACATCCCTTGTAATGTGGGACAGTTGAGAGAAATGGTCTGGCATAAGAGCAGTCCCTAAACCAACAGCCTCAGCAAAGTTCTCTACCAAAAGATCAAAGCGAATTTTGACCGCTTGCATATATCAATGACCTGAAAGCCTCCTGCTTTGGCAGACCTTTTATTTAGCCAAATCAGTAGAAACAGCATATGCCATTTTCCACGAAATTGTATCCAGCGCTCTTAACACCCATGCACCCTTAGTCAAAACCGCGTATAAAGGCTAGAAAGTGCAGTTGGTTTACAGCAGACATCAAGGCAGCACTATTAGAAAGAGACAAGCTCTGGAAGCTAGCACGCAAATCCCACAAAGTCAAGACTGGCATCTTTTCAGAACAGCCAGAAACCACTGTACAAAGCTAGTGCGGAAACCAAGTCCATTTTCTATCGCTCTGAACTCGACACTGCCTCCAACTGCCCTATCAAGTTCTGGTCCACAATAAAAGAACTTTCTGGTAATACCACAGGAAACACTCTCCCTCAAAAATTATTTCTGACAATGTAACTATCAACAACAATAAAGAGATACTACAAGCCTTCAACAATCACTTTGCTACTGCAGGGCTGGCTTTTGATAACTCACCTGCATGCAACCTATGCTCTAGCTTACCACACAACCTTCAGAATCTAGTCCCTCAGATGCAGTCTTTTCATTCTCTCCTGCCTCACTAAAAGAGGTCAAAGATCTCCTCCTCCAGTTGGACACCAGAAAAAGTGCTGGCTCCTGACACCTTCGGTCCATACTACCTAAAGTTTGCCCTATCATGTCTTGGCATTACCTATTATGCATCGATTTAACTATCCCTTTCTTAAGGGACCCTCCCCAAACTGTGGAAAACCACCGCGTTATTCCGTTGTTTAAATCCAGAGACCCCTGTGATCTAAAACAACTACAGGCCCATCTCCTTCTCCCGGTACTATCAAAACTTCTGGAAAAATCGTGAATGCCCAGCTGAAATCTTCATAGATGATACTAACCTGCTAAACCCAATTCAATCTGGTTTCAGAACTGAACATAGTACAATCACGGCCCTGGCCAAGGTGACAAATGACTGGCAGTGCGAGCTAAAGAACAAAAAATTTGTCTGCGCCATTTTCTAGACCTAAGTAAGGCCTTGACACTGTTGAACACAGCCTCCTTCTTTCTTCATTAAAAGCTATTGGTCTAGATTCTACCTCCTTGCGTTGGTTCCACAACTACCTTTCTGAAAGGCACCAACAGGTCAATGCCAAAGGTGAACTCTCCCCTCAAATCTGTTAAAAAGAGGCGCCTCCAAGAGGATCCATCCTAGGGGCCACCTTATTTGCCATCTACATCAACAACATAGACTCAGGCATCAATGAGGCAAAATTCATCTGTTTGCAGATGATACAGTGATCTACCTAAGCTGTACAACTCCTGAAACTGCCTGTAGTGACCTGCAAGCTGACTTCAACATACTTCAATACCAGCTCCTTAGTAAAATTGCTACTTAACGCCAAAAAGACAAAGGCAATGCTATTTTCACCTATTAACCATGCAGCCTACCCTGCTCTACCCCCATCACCACCCTCCTAGGAGAAACCCTGGAATTTGTGCCAAAATTCAAATACCTGGGGTTGCTCAGACATCAAACTCTCCTTTGCAGACCACCTGGAGAATTTGTTAAAAACTGAGGCAGAGACTAGGTCTCTTCTTCAGATTAAACAGCCTACTAACTACAGAGGCCAAGACACAGCTAGTTCAGTCTCGTTCCTTTCTGTTATTGATTACGCCGACTTTATATACAGCCAATGTGCTACTTCATACCTACAGTAAATTGGACATACTTTACCACAGAGCCCTGCGCTTCATCACTGGTCTCCCCTTTTCCACCCATCACTGCTCTTTATATGCGGCTGTAGGTTGGACCTCCTACACTACAGACGAAATAAAATGCAGTCTCTCTGACATACAGAGCTATCACTGGCAAACTTCCGCAGTACATTGTTGATTGCCTGACTCTCAATATGCCTGGAACCTATGCCCCTAAGAAGCTGTTCACTGATTTCTCTGAAAGTGCCCAAAGCCCTATGCGTTTTGGGAGAGCTGCCATAGGATTCGTTCTACCGTCACTCTGGAATGTGCTACAGAAATCATTGAAACTGAGGACTCCTGTTAGTATTACTGTGTTTAAGTCCTTATACTCAAAATACATTACAGAAGCCTGCAACTGCTTCCAACGATCCTAGCTCTGGAATGTGCTACAGAAATCACTGAAACTGAGGACTCCTGTTAGTCTCACTGTGTTTAAGATCTTATACTCAAAATACATTAGAGAAGCCTGCAACTGCTTCCAATGATCCTAGTTTACTTACTCCCCCTTCCACATCCTCCTACTTTTCCCATCCTCCTTCCTTCTTGTATCAGTGCATAACTTGTCCTGAGCCACCTACTTATCTACCGCCCTAAATCTCACCCTCCCTCACCCACCTATTCCTTGTATACCCACAGCATCTCATTCCTTACGCTCCTAGTATTATCCCAGTTCAGACCCCCCCACTGGCTGCCCACTTCTCCCGACATATGTCTCCCCTTGATATGTCTGGAGTCTTTTAAACTGACTATGTATGTCTCTTACGCTTAGCATCCACTTCAACTAATCTCTTAGCTGGACTGTAATGCCTTTACCTTACAGTAATACTAAACCATGTATGTTGTTGTATCTGGTATAAATTTTTACTGACTTGCTACCCTATGGTTATGTATACCCTTACCGACTGTCTGTTACCTGAACCCAAATGTATTTTTACTTATCTGTCTATTGCAGGCCTACCTGTACTGTTGTACTCTTGCATCTACTGTCTATTTGTCTGTATATAAATGCATTGTTACTTGACTTGTGTAATGCAGGTCCGCCTTGTAAATGAGCTTGCTCAATGGTGTTCGCCTGGATAAATAAAGAATTTGATTGATTGATATGAGGGTAAAATGAGGATGTCCCTCCTAATGTGAGAGAGAGTTGAGGGTTGTGGACAGATGGATCTGAGATAAAATGAGGAACTCTCCTCCTAATGTGGGACAGTTAAGAGGTACTGACAGAGGGTTCTCAGTGGTGAAAGAGGACATTCTCCAAAGTGTGACAGCAGTGATGTAGGCAGTGAAGGAGGGAATAGAGGTTGTCTGTATCCCTGTGATGACAGCAGTTTAAGGGCTAAATATATATTGTTTTACCCTCTGAAACTCAAAACAAATCTCTCAAAAGTATCCAACAAGCAAAATGTTTGGGGAAGTTCTCTCCAAACTCTCAGCCTTTGTGTTTTGTTAACCCCAACCCAATAAAGTTCTGTTAAGGCACCTGTGGACAGCAAGTAGCCATTGATCCATCTGACAGTGTAGCTGCCAGCCATAAAATGCTCTTCCTCATTCAATCTAAAGGTGACATTTTGAGTCACGTTAAGCAATGGATGGTTCCGACACCATATGTTGCTGATGGTAAGAATGGGATAGAGCTAGTCGATCCTGCTCGCAAACCAGATAACATTACCCTCTTTTCCCACCTCCTGTAGCACCCTTCCATGTCATACCACCTCTCCCTAAAAATTATAGTATTTATTTGCTT
Organism: Neoceratodus forsteri; assembly: GCA_016271365.2. NCBI lineage: Eukaryota > Metazoa > Chordata > Ceratodontiformes > Ceratodontidae > Neoceratodus > Neoceratodus forsteri. The sequence goes on from CM057459.1 coordinate 1,385,839,221, forward strand.
GATCCTGCTCCCAAAATTATATTCACTATACTCTTCCATAAACATCTGCAGCACCCTACTGCCCTTACTGCCCCGACATGGTAATTGGCAACCCTCCACTGACCTCTTGAGCAAAGTTTTCAGTAACATGGCTCTTCCACAATATAGGATCCATTCCTTGTGAATAATTAAGAACATTTGTGGTGACCCATGTGGCACGGGCGATGGGGATCCTGCAGCTGGCAACGGGTTCTCGCGAGCATGGGGAATAACAGAAGCAGAGGCTGGCAGAGAGGGCTCAGAGCTGCCCTTGGATGCTCTCTCCTGTGGGGAGGGTCGAGGATGCACCGCTTATGTGTGCCTGGGCGGCTATTTCAACATCGCACTTTGTGGCATGGGTGACCACACATCACATGCACGAAATGCCAGGATGCCGCAGCTGCAATCCATAAATGGGTGGGGGGAAAGAAAATGGAAAATGGCTGCCTAGCTGCCCAGATGATGGCTGCCTGTCCACTCATCACTCGCGATAGCCAGGGATGCCATGCTGTGCCTCGCCACCCTGGCAAGGATTGAAAAAAGTGCCCATGGGCACTGGAAAATCTCCTCCCAGTTGTGACAATGGGTAGGGCACCCCCATGAAGGATACATCAGATCGGTTGAGGCGGCAAGATAAGGGCAGCCGATGGCGGCGGGAAGATCATGGCAGTGGCCTGGCTGCCAGAAGGAGAGTATGGCTAGAGCTGGCAGGGGCAAGGAGATAAATAAATAACATAAAAAGGAACATTTGTGTACAATGAAACACTCAGTCTGAAAGCCTATGAAAAGTTATTTGTAGGTTATTAGCTAATAGTCTACTTCTGTCAAAACTGGATTACGGATTATTTTTATTTACACTTGACTGATAATCTCTTTGACAAGTTACATATGCTATACAGTTCAATATATAGATTTGCCACTGGTTTAAGGGTTATAACTCATCATTGTTTACTATACAATACTTTGGGATGTTTCCGTTAATGGAGCGTATTGAATTTAGGTTAAGACTTGTATGCATAAGATTGCCCTTGATCATATGCTTAATATCATTAGTGAGAAATTTCCCCAATGTGTCAATACCTTTTCCACCAGATCACAAAACAGATATATCATGTATGGTAGAATGTTGTTATACATGGAATTCCATGCCTGGAATATAGCTTGTTCTGCTGCAGTGGTGACATCATTATGTTGTTCTGCTGCAGTACTGATATCACTACTGCAACAGAACAACTTGGAATGCTCCACATACTTGATTTCCCCTATCCAATTATGCTGGAAGTTGTTGTTTTTTAAACTTGAACATGCAGAAACATCTGCAGAACACTGTATCAGTAATTTGAGCCTACCACCAGCCTCAAGTGCCCTCTCCAACCAACAGTTCACTGAAACAAAGTGCAGTGTGGGAAATAGGCATTGACGTCCAGTACACTATATAGAATAGCGGATGGGCAACTCTATGCACAACCAAAGTGTTGTGCCACCTTAAGGGATCTGATTCCATGGACCTCGATCTTAAGCTCTGAAGTCACAGGTAATCAGTACCCTCAGTGACACAAAATAGAGGATAATGTATGGTCATGCATCGGTAACCATTTTGTTAACCAGTAAGAGGTTGCCATGGCGACCATGTAAACTTCAAGGCGAAGCTCGAGAGGTTTATGTTGCCATGGCAACCTCGAGCCAGTTATTCAAACTGGTTGCGATGTATGATCCATACTATATTTTATAGTGTATGGCCATATATTTCAATTGAAAAAATTAAACAGTCTCCTTACTGTTTATATTTGGGCACTGCGCAGCCATTCTAGGTCATGCTTTCACCGCCGCAGCTGTTTCTTGGAGGCTCGGTGGTGTAATGCACATCTTGTAAAACTATCCCTGTTGTTAACCTATCGATATGACGTAACATCGATAGGTTAACAACATTGAAACGGACAGATGATGAGTTAACAACCTTAGGAAATGATGATTTCTAAGGTTAACAACGTCTACCATACACTATACAATGGTTGTGCATAGTTGCCCATCCTTTATCCTATATGCATTTCTATTCCTCATTTCAGTTCGACATTTGGTCAGAGATCTCACAAATACAAAATGATTATTCGTTATAATAATTTACCTATGTCTGTTATGTTATGCCTTTGTCTTTATTCAAATCTAGTTTGCACAACTTGATGTTGGATTCAGTTATACTTGTCATACATAATGTTTTACACAATGTATTTTATGTATTTATGATATGGTCACTGTGAAAAGTGGCATTTGTGCTAATCTGTTTACCAGTTTAAATAAAATGAAATGAAAATAAATGGGGTATTGGGCTCATCTGTAGCTGGAAGCAGTCCTGAAACACAACTAAGTTTGCTATACATTGATACACTGTAACAATGCCACCATTTACAGTACCCTGTGATGTCATGAAGGGACAAGCTATACTTGCCTTTATGTAGACTTAGTGGCGGATCAGCATGACTAAAGATCCTGCAGCAGCAGGACCTATGTTTGGCATTTAAATGACATACTGTATAAGCATTCAAGGTAATGCAGTGCATTTCCAACACAACAAAATTAACTTTATCATGGCCTACCACCCTGAGTTACCATGTTCAGTACAGAATAACAGCTGAGAGTTCTGCAAGCTTGCTGGCACCGAGACCTTTAATCATGAACCCTTTTATTACTGCCATAGGCCTTTTATAAAATCTTTTGTCCGACAGTGCAGTAGTTAAGCATTGCTTATTTCCCCATGACATCACAAGGGTTCATTAAATGGTGGCAGTGTTATAGTATGTCAATACACAGCAAACTTAGCTGTATCTCTGGACTGTTTCCAGCTACAGGTAAGGCGATAACTTGTTTAAAAGAACCTTTAATGGTGTTTAGACTATGTGAGGGACTGTACTTGAGTGCTCTATTTCAGGACTCCTGTGTTGTGTATTGGGCCCTGCCTGCTTGCCCTGCAGGTTATGTGCTGTGCTGCCATTAGGGAGACCAGGCATCCTCCCACAGACTTGATTCCCAGCCCCAAGCTGATGGAGTTTCTAGGTCGCTGCACAGGTAGGATTTTGGACTCCAGAGGCATGGTCCTACCCTCCTCTGCTGCAGCAGTGCCTCTTTCATGCAAGCAATATGAGTGGTCAGATGTTTTGGGCTCCCTGATGATGGGCCTTCTACTATAGAGGTGGCATGGCAGTGGTGAGTCATCGCAAGAACAGGGGAGAAACGTGGAAAAGCACTAGTTGTAGAATGATAGGCAAGCACTCTTAGGCCCTGGGCTTACTGGACAGTGTTGCAGTCCCATCCATCTGGTGTCGGGGCTGAAACATAGAGACATAAAAGATGTTGGCAGAAGAAGGCTCTTCAGCCCATTATGTCTGCCCAGTATCACCTATCTTATGTTGATTGTGCTGATAAGTTGTCAAAGGAACAGCCCTACTGTGGATGCCAACAGAGGAGACACAAAAATACCTGGCCATAAAAAAAAAGAGGATTCTGTATACGCCATAGTGTCTTTTCCCAGATAGCATTCTGCCACACTACTTCCCAGGTATGTTTGCGGCAGCCACCTCAGAAACACAGGATACTCAATTGCTTGCAATTAATAGATCCATTATTGCAGGATCATATACCAACCAACACAGCAGTCAGCTATAGAAGCAAGTGAAGGGTTTTGCTGCGCCCATGTTTGCAGTGCTATCAACAGAAGTAGCAGAAGTAATGACATCAGAGTCAGAAAGGGTTAATTGTTTGATGGGAGAATGTCAAAAGCTTTCATTGGTTCACATTTGGAAGTCATTACAGATTTCTGAGTGTCAAAATACTCCACAGATCCCAAGTTCTGAATGTCAGTTTTCAATGTCAAAATTTGGAAGGTAATCTGAAATACAGAAAATAATTTTTTCAGAAATAAGTAACCCCTCGCTATAACGAGCAGAGAGGGCCATAACCTGTTCGTTATAGCTCATACGTTCATTCACGAGAGACACTAGTATGTACTACTGTTGGCCGCAACTATCACACTCACGCACGCTAAACACATTCTGTATGCATTCTATGCATTATGCAATAATTATTTATTATTGCTCATTTGTTTAAAATGTATTTCTTCATTATTCTTAAACTGGCAGGTTTCATTGCTACAGAAACAGTAACAGAGTACAGTACTTAATCCCCACAGATTGTGATCATGGCATTTTGGCTATTCTGTTATGACTTTTAGATGTTAGATACAGTAGCTTCTGGAAAGCACAAGAAGCAGCATGTGAATTGTTGACCTTTTGGTACTTTTAGGCTTTCCAAGTCAAACTGGAGGTGTCAGACATATTCTTGCTTTTAAAACATGCCCCTCACTCAAGTCACGGATCGCAGCTCCACCAAATTAAAGTACCGATTTATTTGTCCCCACTTGTCCTTTGTTTCCTGACTGGAGGGCTGTTTGTTTGTGGTTGTCTTTTCGGCTGTGTTGACATCTGTCGATAAGTAGAAGTACCCTTCTGAACAGGCGGTATTGCAGCAGGTTGAGCAAGTTGGACTGAGCTGAATATAAAAGCAGGAGTAAGCACAGTGGAAGCAGAGTGGTGTGGTAGGTAGGCAGTAAGGCAGAATTTGATGCAGAAGATGTAATTTTAGTTTTCAGTTCTCCTCACTATACGCTGTATGCCACAAACAGCTGCAAGAGTTGTTAGTAACTTTTTCCCAGGAGCCAAATTACATTCTTTATACCTGGAATTCGTTATAGTGGGGGGTCGCTATGGTGAGGGGGTTACTGTACATCCATGTTTGACTTCCATGGCTGCAGATGGAGATATCACTTAGTTTTTTGTTATTTTGTTTGCTCATAATTTATTTACCAGGATAACCCAGCTGTGAGTCAGTATAGCACTTTGAGTGGGGTTCTTATTTTACCTATTTCCTCACCTGGGTGCACTGAAGCACTGAGAGGTTAAATGATTTGTTCAGGGTCACAGTAAGTGGATGTTGTCAGGTCTGAACTTGGGTCTTAGTCTTTTCAAGAGTTATACTTAATTCCTACCTACTTTATTGTAGAAGTCATTAACTTCTTTATAAGTCAAATACTTCCAGACTGGAATTAATGGGAACTACCAACTTGACAGGGAAGGAACAAAGTTTTATTTGTCCATTTGTCTTTCTCCTCCTAGACTGGGCCCCCGTTGCAAACCCGTCCTGAGACTGGATGCCCTCCTGACTCCACAGACTCCACTGACATTTTCTACAAGGTGGAACCATCCGTAACATTGGATGGCTGCTTGCCTCTCTTACCCTTCGGCAGGTACTATCCCATTGCACCTCAGCTTTTTTGCGATGTTGCTTGCTAGAGCACTGTGCTGTGGAATTTTGTTCTGGTGCTGGAGACAGACTGAACTTTGGCAGTGGAGACTGAGGGTTCCCACCAACCTGACACACTGTGGACAGGCAGGTGTAGGCTTGACTCATATTGTGATGTATTTAACCCTTAGACTGCCAACAGAATTTAAACATATTGGAGTTCTGGACGGATATATCAGTCCACGCCCTGTAAGGGTTAATGCTGGTGAAAGGTGAGAAACTAACAGCACTGGAGACTGAAGTCCTCTACCCTCAGATCTGGATAAAGTGTAAGCCAAGGACAGTGTGGGCTTCTCACACTATGCTGTATTTAAACACTGGTGAAAGGTAAGGACTGACAGTAGCTGAAGCCCCTGTTTACCCACAGGTCAGGTACAGTACAGGCTTCCCTCATTATCATAAATTTAGTGCTGGTGAAACACATGGGAGTAACTAAAAGGAATGTGCTTATTCTTAGACAAGACAACCAGTAGTATCTTCCAACCATTTCCAAAATTATCTGCTATGATATTTTATAATGTTTGAAATTATATTTTGAAAGTTGTAACATTTGAACTGTTAATCACAGAAACTTACGTTTGTTTTTAAACTAAAGCTTGGATTCCATCAACATGCATAGATCCTAAAAATACAGTTCTCTGTGTAGCTACATGTCTATGCTATGATATAATGTGTTAAAATGACAGGACTTTAAAAACCTATTGAACCATTTTATGTTTTTATATTGATTTGAAACATTTAATGTTTTTCATGTCAATGTATGGTTGCTTTAGTATAAAATTTAGTCTTTAGCCCTAATGGTTCTAAAGTTATCACCTTTTAAAGACATTATCTTTGAAAGGTCTAACTTTGGAACTGTTGAGGATACAAACTAAATTTTTAATAAGCTTGGAGCCCAACTGTTAAAATTAGCATGGACGATCCTGTTTTTCATGTGTCAACACTATTCTATATGTATCAATACAATCTGAACTTGCTTTTTCAGAACATTATTGACATATGTTGTTTATCGTGGACACAGCCCAAAACAGCAAATACATATTGTCAATACTGTTTTTTTTTGTAACGATAGGCTGTTTGATACCATTTTTTGTACTGATACATAAAATCACCTGGTTGTTTATATACATACATATGAATCTGCCAGTAGAAATAGGCCCTATGGGCTATCAAGTCTGCTGCGTGCTCAGCTAGCACCCCTAGATTGCAGCTGCCCCACCCCTCCCTCCCATCTGGCAATTTCTCATTGCTACTTCACCCAGACATCCCCATGCCCTCTCCCATGTCCTTTTGAAAGTGTCCACCATCCTACATGATACCACCTCCTTCAGTAGGGCATTCCATTTCAACACCACCCTTTCTGTGGAATAATGCCTCCTCATCTCTCTCCTAAATCTGCCCCTTCAGTCTTAGCCCATGTCCTCTTGTGTCCTTCCTTCCTTCCTCAGCCTAAATAGCCCATCTGTGCCCATTTTGTTGAACCTCTTCAGATACTTGAAAGTTTCAATCATATCACCCTGATCCCTCCTCTCCTCCAGGGTATACAAACTCAGATGTCTCAGTCTGAGGGCTTGCCTTCCATGCACTGTATCATTTTGTCACCTATGCCACACCCCTTTAGCAGCCTGTTATTCTTTTCAGATATGGCCACCAGTACTGCACACGTACTCCAAGTGCAGCCTGACTAAAATCTGTAGAGGTGCAGGATCACATTCTTATGTCTGGAAGAGATTCCCCTTGTAAGACACCCCAGCATCTTGTTAGCTTTGGCTACAGCCTTTCTGCACTGGGCAGAGTTGTTCATGTTCTCAGTTATCATCACCCCAGGTCCTTCTCTTCCTCGGTGACCCCAGTCTCACCCCACCCAACCAGTACTCCCTCCTTGGGTTCTTTGCCCGAGGTGCATAACTACACTTCCTCGCATTGAAGGCCAGTTGCCACTGCTGACCATGACTCCAGCTTGGTTAGGTCCCCTGTAACTCATTCCACCCCTCAACATCATCCATTACTGCTCCTATCTTGGTATCATCTGTGAACAGACTGATCCTGCTCCTAACTCCGTGAGAGACATCTAATATGAAAATAAAATGTTAATGAAACATAATTCTTAACTTTTTCTTAATTTTGGTATTACTACACATTATTTTATTAGTAACTGTGTAGCTTTCAACTTAATTTTCACTCATCGTATGACCTTAGTGCATTACAAACATTTCAGTCTCCCCAGCATTACCACATTTTCCTCACTTTGGAGATTTTTTCTGCAAAAGGTAATAACGTAATAACACTGAAGAATGTATCCTGCTTATTCACAAGCCAGGTATGATACAAACTCAAGCCTACATCTCAGCAATAACCTTGAGGTGTCACCCTAGCAGGAGAAGGTAGTTCCTACTCTTTGCTGACTGAACCCCCAATGGAGGGTGAGCACCCTTCCCCTAGGGGTGGAAGGTTAATTCATCCTCTGTGCTTATTTAATCCCTGACCATGAGTGGCAACCTTTCTTTTGGGGTGGGGTAACATAATCATAAATGTCACTGTTGCCCCAATACTACTAAGTTAGGAAAATAGCAGTGAAACTAATGACTGTTATTTGTTTATATAAATCTAGTGAATCAGCATTATTTTTCTTTCAGTATCCCACAGTTCAGGATATCCTGGCCAGAGCAGTGAAGAAGGAATCCTGAACAGAGACATCATGTAGGACCAGAGGAGAAGAGTAAAAGAAAAACCCCCTGAGGTGGCCCCAAGCCAAAGGCTCTGGGCAGCCTGAGAAAAGTAGCCCTGGGTGGCCCAGAAACCAGTCCAGCACAAGGGAAACCTTTAAAAGACTTCTGTCAGACCAGAGGGGTCAGTGTCGGTCAAGGGCAAGTACTGGCTCAAGGGGCAAGATTATGAAGAGAGTAAGACAAAGCCAATCAAGCACCAAAATTCTGTCTCTTTCCAACGAATGCCAAAGCAAAGTAAAATGGCTCAAGGAGCAAGCAAAGAAAAAACCAAGTTGCTCCAGTGGTGTCTAGAGAAGACCACATCACATGGCAGGAAGCAAAAGAATTGCATAGATTTGAAGACCGTGGCAGAAGACTCTATAATCTACAACAAAGTCTGGTAGGGTTTGGGAATTTTCAAGAGAGGGTTACATGGACCACTCTACTTCTGTGGTAAACCTTGAATCTGTAGTAGACCTCCCTCAGTGGTAGTCCATGGCTCTGGAAAGAGCTCTCCTCTGTGGTTGTTCGTGGTTCTTTAGGAACATCTCCTCTCTGGTAGACCGTAGCTCTGGCAGTTACTTTGATTTTATGCCAGTACAACAGTCTTGTAGGGACCTTCCATCTGAACTGTCCATTGCTCTAACAGAGACCTCACTTCTGAGGAAGTCCACAATAGGTCCAGCAAAGGCCTCTCTTCTGTGTTAGTTCATGGTGGTGATGAAGACCTCACCTCTGTGTTAGTCCGGGATGTTTGTGAAGACCTTACCTCCCAAAAAATACCAAAGTCATGGGAAACATTGCCTCTATTGAAACTACAGTTTTGCAGGAAAATGCTTCTCAATGGATGCCTGTGACACTGTAAGAAGACAAACTGCAGAGAGAAAGCTGAAGGAAAATCAAATGCCATTTAATAAATATATGGAATATCACTCTGTTTCAGGTGGACTAGTCGAGGTTTATGTCACATCTCTGAGACAACTGGGACAGCACCACAGAAAAATCAGTCACATTCCAGAATCAACTAGGAGACTTCACTTCATCATCAGTAGGAAAGGGATTAGGTAGCAAAAGAGGTGGGGCTTATACCTCAGGGAGTTCCAGCTGGAGGAAGTGCTAAGCACAAGGACTCTACCTTCAGGTTCCATGGTGCCCTTAACACACCTGAGAGTGGAATGGCTCAGTGGGAAGACAGGTCTCTCTGCTGATCCCAACACTTAAGAGACATAAAAGAAGGCATGCTAAAGATAGTCAATCTATGGTGTAAAACTTCAGCATCTACCAGTTCAGCGGGTGCTGGGAGGTCTCAGGTACTGCGTTATCGCAGATCTACTTACCTCCCACTGACCCAGAATTCATCACTGCACTGGAAGTACAGAGTTGTCCCTTTGAAGAGGAGCAATCTTCAGTAAGGTGGAGAGGAATGTGACCTCACAATCCCAGAGTTCTTAAGTATGCTGGGGATGTAAAGAGTCACCCTCTCAAGAGAAGCAGTCTGCAGCAGGGTGGTGAGGAATGTGGTCTGATACTGTCCTAGAATTTCATCACTACACTGGAGATGAGGAACATCATCCTTCTGAATAACAGCCATCTGCAGTAGGGCAAAAAGGAATGTGGCCTGACACAGCTCCAGAGTTCATCAGTTTGCTGGCATGTGGAGTCATCATTTGAAGAGAGACAGTCAGATGTAGGATGCCTGATGTGTCTTGGAAAACTCTAATGAGGACATTTGGCAAGGGGATGGGTACTGGGCCAAGGGTTTGGGTATCAGGTGCAGAGGATTGGTATTGGGTAACAGTGCAAAATCATGCACCTAGGGTATGGAAACTCAAGAGATGCGTATACAATGGGGGAGGTACTAGAGGTCACTAAGCAGGAATGAGACCTTGAGGTTATCATATCTGATGACCTCAAGTGGTGAGCCAATGTGACAAGGCAGTGAGGCAGTGCCAGTGGGATGCTGGGGTGCATAGGAAGAGCTAGTGCCAACAGAAGGAGGAAAGTGGTGTTATCTCTGTATCAGTCACTGGTAAGACCCCACATGGAGTAGTGTGTCCAGTTCTGGAGGCTGCATCTCGGAAAAGGACATAGACAGGGCAGAGGTAGTCCAGATGAGGAAACAAAAATGGTGCAGGGATTACATCAAAAGTGCTTCTAGGAGACTGAGGGATCTCAACATGTACACCTTAGAACAGAGGGGCGGTGACATGTTAAGGACCTACAAGTACATAATGGGGGTGAACAAAGTACAGGAGGTACTGCAAATAAGGAAGTGCACCAGGACAGGAGGACATGCAATGAAGCTGGAGGGGGTAAGTTTAAGAGGGATGTGAGGAAGTACTACACTGAAAAGTGATGAATACCTGGAACAGTCTGCCAACAGAGGTGGTGAGTAAAAACAAGGAAGGTTCCAAACATGCAAAAGAATAGGCATAAGGCAGTATTAGTAAATAGGTGGGGGGTTGATGGAGAATAGGTAAGGTCTGCCAAGACAGAATAGGCAGGAAAACCTAGGCAGACTGGGTGGGTCAAGCAGTTCTTTTCTTCTGACAATTTCTATGTTTCTGTGTTTATATGATTCTGACATGGATAGGTACTCAGTGAAAGAGATGGGTGTTGAGCAAAAGGGATAAATATTGGGTGAAGGGGTGGGTGCTGGGCAAAGGGATGGATATTGAGTGAAGAGGATGAATACTTGGCAAGGAGATGAGTACTGGCAAGAGGATGGGTATTGGGCAAGAGGATGGGTATTGGTGAGGAGGATAAGTGTTGAGTAAAGGGAATGTGTACTGAGTGAAGGGAGGATGGGTATTTGGCAAAGGGATGGGTATTGGGTGAAAGGGATATATACTGGGTGATGGGGATGGTACTGGCTGAAGGGATGCGTACTGGGTGAAGGTGATGAATATTGTTTGAAGGGATAGGTGTTAGGCGATAAGGATGGGGACTGAGCAAAGGAGATGATTATTGTGGGTAAGGAACTAAGTGTTGGGTGATGGGACTGGGGCTTGTGCAGAGGAGATGGGTGGCAAAGACTATCCATATAAAAACAGAGCACTCAAAACAGAACTGCAAAAGTATTCAAAATGTATTGTGCAGTCAACACCATGCCACAGTCCTAGCACTTCATAGCACATTGCTACTTTGTTAGGTAGTGGGCAAATGGGACAAGTATTAGGTGGGAGGGATGGTATTGTGTGAAGGGATGAATATTGGGTGGATGGTATGGGAATTAGGTGAATGTTTATTGAGTGAAGGGGATGGGTTTTGGGCAAAGAAGATAAAGTATTAGGTAAAGGGAATGGGTATTGAGTGAAAGGATAGGTATCAGGTGAAGGGACTGGCGTCAGGAAAAGGGATGAGTATTAGGTCAAGATGATGAGTACTGGGTGACAGGGATGGATATCGAGCAAAGGGATGATTATTGGGTGAATGGGTGAGTACTAGGTGAGAGGATGGGTACTGGGCAAAAGGAATAAAATCTGGTGAACCATATGGTATTGGGTGAAGAGGAAGGGTATCAGGTGAAAAGGATGGGTTTTGGATGAAAGGTGGATATTAGGTATATGGGATGGGTACTTGGCAGATGGGAGGGTAGTGAGTGAAGGAGATGGGTATCTGATGAAGGGACTGAGTATCAGGCAAAGGGGAGAGTACTGGGTCAAGAGGATGTGTATTGGGTGATGGGATAGGTATCAAGCAAAGGGATGTTCATTGGGTGAAGGTGTGAGTACTGGGTGAAGGGATGGGTATTAGGCAGAGGAGATGGGTATTAGGGCAAAGTGGATAAAAATTTGGTAAACCATATGGATATTGGGTGATGGGGATGGGGATTGAACAAAGAGATGGTTATTGGGTGAAGGGGATGAGTACTGGGCAGAGAAGATGGGTATTGGACAAAGAGATTAACATTTGGTGAACTGTATGGGTATTTGGTGAAGGAGATAGATGCGAGGTGAAAGGGATGGGTTTGGGGTGAATAGAGGTGGATATTAGGTGGATGGGATGGGTATTGGGCAGATGGGAATGGGTATTGAGTCAAGGGATGAGTACTGCGGGAAGGAGATGGTATTGAATGATGGGATGGGTATCACATGAAGTGACTGAGCATTGGGCAAAGGGATGAGCATATGATGAAGGGATGGGTATTGGGTGACAGGAATGGGTATTAATTAAAGGGGTGGTTATTGGGTGTCGGAGATGGACAGAAGAGATAGGTATTGGGGAAAAAGGAAAAGATTTGGTGAACCATATGGGTGCTGAGTGAAGGGATGGGTATTGGGTGAAAGGGATAAGTATTTGGTGAACCATATGGGTACTGGGTGAAGGGATGAGTATCAGGTGAAAGGGATGAGATGGGATGGGTAAATGAGTACTTCTGCTCAGTATTTACTAAAGAGAAGAGGAGGTGACACCCAAGGTGGGAGAAATGGCAGAAGCAGGGGAAGTGGTGACAGATGGGAAATCATGGAGAGCAGAGTTCGAGAGGGTTTGAAGGCACTGAGGATGGACAAGGCGCCAGGCAGATGGTATCCACCCAGGGTACTGAGGAGCTGGCAGAGGTCCTTGCAGGACCTTTGGCGAACCTATTTAATGCCTCACTACATTCGGGGTGTGTACCTCAGGACTGAAGGATGGCTCATGGGTGCCTCCACAAGAGTGGCCCAAGGATGAACAGGAAACTACAGACCAGTGAGCCTCACATCCATCGTGGATAAGCTAATGGACACTATCCTGAAGGAGAGGCTGGTGGCCCTCCTGAGGCCAAAGGACTACAGGACAGCAGACAGCATGGCTTCATACGTGGCAGATCCTGCCAAACCAACCTGGTGAGTTCTGTGACTGGATAGCAAGCTGGGCAACTGGACAGGGGCCATGCAGTGGATGTCCTGTATCTGGACTTCAGTAAGGCATTCGACTCAGTGCCACATGGAGGCTGGGAAGGAAGTTAATAGGCACAGGGCGGATTGCAAAGCTGGTGAGAAGGGTAGGAAACTGGCTGCAGGAAGGCAACAGAGGGTGGTGGTGGGTGGGGGCTCTCACACCCAAGGGCAGTGACAAGCGGTGTTCCACAGGGCTCAGTGTTGGGACCAGTGTTGTTTGGGATATTCATTGCAGACATATCATGGGACATCAAGAGCAAGATCAGTCTGTTTGCTGATGATACCAAGGTAGAGCGGTGGTGGATGACCTAGGGGATGGCAGGGGTTGCAGGATGATCTGGCAAAGCTTGAAACCTGGTCAGACACCTGGCAACTGGGCTTTAATGCCAAAAGTGCAAGGTGATGCATTTGGGATGAAGAACCCAAGGAGGAGTTACCAGCTAGAGGGGTGCAGCTAGCCCAGACAGAGGAGGAGAAGGATCTGGGTGTGCTCATTACAGGGTCAATGAACAACTCAGCACAATGTGAGAGGCAGCTGCAAGGCCAACAAAATGCTGGGTTGTGTGCAAAGGGTATATCCTCGAGGAGGAGGAGGTGATTCTGCCACTGTATAGGTCATTAGTTGGAGCCACACCTGGGTACTGGGTACGGTACTGGCGTCCATATCTGAAGAGGGACATTAAGTTACTGGAGGGTGCAGCGCAGAGCGACAAAAAATGGTCAAGGGCTGGGGGACTTATCATACGAGAGGAGGTTGAAGGAGTTGAACATGTACTCACTGGAGAGAGAGAGGCGGGGTGACATGATTGAAACCCCTAAATACATGAAAGGAATAAACAAGACGGGTACAGAGGGGCTGTTCAAAGTAAGAGGGAGGGCCACCAGGGCCATGATATGAGACTGGAGAGGAAGGTTCAGGAGGAGATGAGGAGATACTTTTTACAGAGAGGTAGTGGCTGGGTGGAATCGTTACCTGCTGAAGTGGTATGCAGTAGAACAGTGAACTGCTTCAAATGAGGATGGGACAGGACAAGGGGAGGTTAATGAATGGGAAGAGGTGGAAGGAGGGGCAGCTGCAGAATAAGGGGTGATAGCTGCACATTCAAACAGACTTGATAGACCTCTAGGCCTTTATCTGCTGGCAAATTCGTATGTCGTATTGGATGAAGGGATGGGTATCAGGTGAAAGGGATTGATACTGACTGAAAGTGGTGGCTATTAGGTGAATGAGATGGATATTGAACAGATGAGGATCAGTACTGAGGAAGGGATGGGTATTGAGTGAAGTTGGATGGGTATTGGGTGAAGGGAATGGATATTGGGAAAATAAATGGGTATTGGGCAAAGAGGATGGGTACTGGACAAAGAGGATGGGTATTGTGTGAAAGGTATAGGTATCGAGTAAACAGAATAGGTATTGAGTGAAGTGGATGGATATTAGGTGGATGGGAATGGTATTGAGCAGAAGGGGATGGATAGTGGGTGAAGGGATGAGTACTGGAGGAAAGGGATAGGTGCTGAGTGAATGGGATGGCTACCAGATGAAGAGAATGGATACTGGGCAAGGGAATGGATATTGGGCAAAGGGTATGGGTAATGGGTGAAGGAATGATTAACAGGTCAAGGGAAAGGATACTGAGCAAAGAAAATAGGTAACAGGCCTGCTGATTCTCAAATGCCTCAAAAGTCATTATTGACTCTTATTTAAAGAGGGTAGGAAACTGATTTCTATTTGACAGCTATTTATAATATTACTATTTACAGAAATGATATCCATAAGCCTAAATAATTCATATGCAACTGTACCAGAATAAAAAGTGATGTGAAAAACTGTATTATACAATGGCAAGAAAGAATCTTGGACTGTGATTGGTCAGTCTGAGGCTGGACCTGTGGCATTATCCCAGCATAATGCCACGGGTCTAAGTCTCAACACTGTAAACCTCCTGACTGATTGTATTGGATTTGTTGGATTTAGACCATCATTACAACTTCTCTTAAGAAACAAAACTATTTTCACACTAACAAAAACATTCTTTAAAATTCTTTTTTTTATTTTGTATAACAACAAGCAATTATATAATAGGGTAATGCACTCCAGGGTGTGTGTTGTGCTGGGATAATGCCACACCTGGAATATTGAGCACTTCTCGACCTCGGACCTCATTGCCCAACCCCTCCCCAGGCGTGGCGTTATCCCAGCACAACACACACCCTGTTGTGCATTATTCCTTTATTTTGCATTGCTTTGTTTTACAGTCAGCATTCTGTTACTGTTCTCTTCATGGAACCAGTGACTGAGTTTTGTCACAGTTTGTGCACAGAACTCTGAGCATGATTCTGATAGGACAATAGCTAATGCTTAGAATCCTGTACACAAACTGTGACAGAGTAAACACTCCAAATTACTGGTTCTGTGAAGAAAACTTTGCAGAATGTTGTCCATGAAAACTAAACAATTGAAAACACAGATTTTCACACCAGAGTTATTCTTAATTATACGATGGACTTTGGACACCAGCCAATCAGAATAGAGCTGGCACCTTACCTCTGTTGTAAATCCTCTGATAATTACATAAAGGTGCCAGCCAGCCGCATCTTTAAAAAATACAATCCGACTCCGAAATCAGGGAACTGTGACTGCCATCTTGTTTCCTGCTAAGTGGAGATCATAAAACAGCAGCTCCATACAGTTGGGAAACAAAACAAAATAAAACACTGCTTTAATACTGGGTGGCTTATTAAGCATTATACCAAGTACTGCTTTTTAAAATAATAAAAGAAATTACTTGAAATATAACAATAAGCCACTAGAGATCTGGGTTTTGGGGGATTTACACGGCTGGCATGGATTTACCACAAGAGCAAACCACTCCAGCAGTGGTAAATCTCCCAATAACCCACACCCTCGTGGCTTATTGCTTAACTATGCTCAGTTGGAGGTAAGTCTTTCATTTCTGTTACTAGGAACATTACCAACTGGTGCCAATTAGTGGAGATTTCTGTTCACTTTAAATTACTTGGGGTGGTTAGAGAATTGGCAAATTAAATTCATGTGGACAATTTCAAAGGATAAAATGGGATTGAAAAATTGTGAAACCTGATTATCTGAGGGTATCTTTACCGCACGCTGTTATTTAGCAACAGCACTGGATAAAGATCCAACAGCAGCTTCACAATGAAATCAATACTAACCACACATCCCAGCCTGCTTTCACAAATAGGGCTGCCTCCTTACTCATAAAACCTTCCACTAGGCCCTTAATATAAAACTGTCCTAAAGTAGCAAAATAATAGCTAAATGTTACTTGTCCTCATAATCATCTTCTTACACTCACATACATTCATTTAAAAATGAAGTACCACATTACTTACAGTTTTAATTTCTGGTGTTTCTTCGCCGACCATAAAAATCCCCTCCTATCCTCACCTGCTTATCAGGAAATCACTGCTGTTTAACGTGCTGCAGATACAACAGAAGCCCTGGTTCCATCTGAGACCTTCCATTATGTGAATAAGGGGAACATTTTGCCAGTGGAACTGAGCAGAGATTTGGATTCTTGTATTCCATCCATGTAAATATTCTATCTATTGAGTGTACTAAAGATAGACCAGAAATACAGTGGGAAAAGGGAGGAAACAATATAAAGAAAATGGAAGGAAGGCAAGTAAACAGGTAAATGGGGTGAGTTTGGGAAAATAGAGGATTTAAGGGCTAAATTGAAAAAATATGTTTAACTGAGCATTATATTTGAAACTGAGTGCCAAATGCTGGGGTGTTCTGAGACTATTTGGTTGGGGTGGATGAATGTTTAAAAAATCATTAAAATGCTTAACATTATTTTATTTTTGTGTATTTTTCACCCCCTCAAAAAAAAACTCTTGGGCCTACTTTATACTAAGTAATAAGACATTCCAGGGTGTGCTTTGTGGTGAGATAATGGCACTTATTGGGTGATTGAAGGCACTGAGCAGTACCTCATGCCTCACAACGCACCGAGGTGTGCAGTTATCCCACCACAATGCAAACCCTGTCTCATGCCGTGTGCTTAAGTATTACACTTCAGCACCAGAAATAATGGTTGTGAATGTACATTCAGTGGTAAAAAGGAACTGCAACAGATCAGGAGAAGAATGCATGGAAGCTGTGCCAAAGCTCATACAACAAAAGCAATGTACAGTACTTAGCAAAGCCAGCCGCATGCTCAGGTACCTGAACAGGAAACAGCTAGTCATTATGGTGAAATAATAATACTTTTATGTATCACCCCATATACAGTCACAGGTACTTGTTACCAAGTGGGTATTGCAATGAGAGTCTCAGCTTTGCAGCATTGTGCAATTGGTCACAGCCCTTTGCTGCATGGTCACTAAATGGCCAGGTAACTCGAGGTCTGCTTGTCTACCAGTCCCTGTGGGCAGAGCTGTGCAATGCCAGATCGATCAGGAACAAGACTGCCATTATTGCAGACTTGATTTCTCAGGTCGATCTGGCTTGCATCACGGAGACCTGGATTGGGACGATGCTGGCCCAGTTTTGGAGGCTGCCATCCCCTCTGAGTATACCTTTGTGCACTGCCCCAGACAGGAACGTACGGGTGGTGGGGTAGCTATCTGTTTTAGATCTGACTTGGGCTTCACTGTGCACCCAGTGAGGAACCGGGTTCCTTTGAATGTGTAGCCATCTGTGGGGTCCTGCACAGGCTGCAGGATTCTCCTGATTTACTGCCCCTGGGGTGGCGGAGATTTCCTGCAGGAGGTTGCTGGATTCATTGTCGGTGAAACATTGGAAGCCCCCGATGTATTGTCATGGGGGATTTCAAGGTTTGGGCCAACAATGAATCATCTCGACTTAGTTATAACCTCCTCCAGACCATGTCATCGCTGGGCCTGTTGCAGGTAGTTTCCTCCATGACCCACCAGGGCAGGTACCCTTTAGACCTGGTGTTCTCACTGGGGCTAGAGATAAGTAATCTCAAGACTGATCAGGTGGCATGGTCCGATCACTGCATGCTGCGGTTCATGTTCAGGGCACCCACGGATGCCCTCCTGACAGAGATGATGAGCTACCACCCTTTGTGGGACTTGACCCTGGAGGTTTTGTGATGGTAGCCAATCTATCTAGTGTGAGCAATGCATCGTCTGAGGCATTGGCGATGTAGTTGACACCTATAATAGGGTGCTGTTGGAAGACAGCACCGCACTCCGTCCTGTATGACCTAAATCTTCCTACCTGAGATCCCCTTTGGGGGTTTGATGGGGAGCTCAGGGTTGAAGAAGAAGGGTTGGAGATTGGAGCACTGCTGGAGGAAGACCGGGCTGGAGGAGGACAAACTGGCTCAGTGTGCACATTATAGGGCATACCAGGGGCAATCAACCATAAGAAGGCAGAATTCCTGTCCAGGAGATTCCTGCCAGGAAGAACTGACCAGCTGCACTTTTTCAGACTGTGGACAGGCTACTTTTCTGGCCTGTCTACAGCAGAAGAAAGCTTTTCCAATGCGGAATGCGAAGAGTTTGCTCAGTTCTTCTCGGACAGGGCATCCGCTATCCAGCAGAGAATTCCTTCAGTCAGTCAGTCCGGGCCGAAGTGTCCTGAGTGCACTCCATCTAGTTGGGAGAGTTTAGACTGGTGGAGGTAAATGAGGTCATTGAGGTAGTGACCAATCTGAAGTACACCTTTTGTGAACTGGACCTGGTGCGCGCATTTCTTGATGAGATGTGTCGACGATGCTGGCCAGTGTTTGCCCTGATTATCTGGTGTTCCCTGTCCGAGGGGTCTTCCCAACACCTCAAGGAGGCATTGGTGAGACCGCTCCTAAAGAAACCATCTTTGGACCCGGAGGTCAGGGCAAATTACCATCCATCTCCAACCTCATTCTTGCGAAGGTTGTAGAGGTAGTGGCACTTCAGTTGAAGGAGCACGTCATGACCCATGAGTTATCACGAGCCCCTCAGTCAGGGTTTCAGGTGAGGCATAGCACAGAAACTGCACTTGTTCGGGTGCAGAATGATATTCTCAGTGCTAGAGATCGAGGAAAGGACAGTTTTGTTCTCTCAATCTCTCTTCAGCATTTGACACTGTGGACCATTGTGTGTTGCTGGACTGCCTTAGGAATTCTGTGGACTCACCAGTACCTGGTTTGAGTCATTTTTAACCAACAGGAGGCAGAGTGTTGTGATGGGAATTTCTCCTCCACCTCTAATCTCCAGCTGTGTGGAGCTCCCCAGGGTTGTGTCCTGTTCCCAATGTTGTTTGCAGTGTACATGCCACCCGGGGATCATTAGGAAGTATGGTTTGGGGTTTCATTGCTATGCTGATGATACTGAGCTATACTTGTCCTTTGCCCCAGGAACATCCAATGCAGTAGACATGGTACACAGCTTGCCTTGCCAAGATCAATGACTGGATGGTCTCAGCTGGTTGCAGCTGAACCCCAATAGAAGTATTGATGGTGGAGTTGAACAGAGGTGAGATGAGATGGGATGGCCTCTGGTGCAGAGACCGGACTTGTTCTGGGATCTGTCCCATTGAAGAGCCTCCTCTGGGTGCAAATTTTGGTGTCATCCTGGACAGGGGTTTTATGATGGAGGCACAAGCATCTTCCACTATTCGCTCCTGCTTTTTCCATCTCAGGAATGTGCTGCTCTGGACCTCCCACCTTGATACATGCCTTGGTGACATCAAGGCTTGACTACTAATTGCACTCTATCTCGAGGGTCATGGGAGGATTGCTCCACAGACTGCAGCTGGTGCAAACGCAGCCTCGAGGTTGCTTACAGGGCACCCTAAATATTGCCATATTACACTGGTACTCGTGCAGCTGCACTGGCTGCCAGTCAGTTGGAGGTTCCTCTTTAAGGTGGGTCTTCTCACCTATAAGGCCTTACATGGAAAGGGCCCAGGTTACCTGATGGACCTTCTTGGACCTGCTGTCTCAGTCTGTCCCTCCGCTCCTCCAGTAGGAGCCTCCTGGCAATTCAGGATGAGTTTAAAACAGATGGGGACAAGGTTTTTAGTGTACTTCACCCCATACTTTGGAATTCGCTACCATTTGGGGTCAGGGAGGCCCTGTCTTTGGAGATATTCAAGGCCTGCCTTAAGGCCCTCCTTTTGCCCAGGCCTTTCTCAATTTAGCTGTTTAAGTGAGATTATTCCGTAATGGTTTTCAATCTCAGTTCCTGACCCTGTGTTTTTAAATCTTTTAGGAAATCTTTCTTTTATTGCATAATTTTATTTCATGACATTTATTGTTATTTATTCTGATTTGTTTGCCTTGCCTTTTCGAATGTTGTTAGACTGTATGGGGAAGGGTCAGGGTCACTATGTAATTGGCCTTGCAGGCCACTCCCAAAGCATGGCAACCATCACTAAACCAGTGACAAACTTTACAACTCCTCCAACACACACACACACACACACACACACACACACACACACACACTTATTCCAGGAAGCACAAGGAGGTCTGCAAAGCTGCAACCAGGAACAAAGGAGCCTGTAGGGGTTCAGGGAAGCACATGGCAGACAAATTGCATTTTCACCAGACCTGGGCTGTGAATGTTCCACAGAATGCCAAGGAGCTGCATGAGGTGGGGAAACAGCTGGAGTTTTACTGGATTCCAGGAATCGGCCATTGGTCTGGCAAAAAGAGCATCAACTGGCCCAAACATTGGCCTTCAGATAATAGGTTAATGGGTGGAGGTGATGACCTCTGGATGGCGCTGCACCTCCATTCATTCACAGACTGGCATATCCCAATGAAACTGGTGCTGCACCATGCCACCACTCCGTGGGTGTTGCAACCTTGCATTTTAGTGAGTGCAAAGCCTGTTAGCATGCACTAATATCAGGGTAACTCATTTCCATATTGACTTAAGTAGCAGGGTAGACTACTCCACACCCTGCGACTAAGAACAAATGTTGTATATTAGTACAACTGGGTGGTAGAAAAATGGGATAATTGCATGCCTCCTGTTCTGTGGCACCATTTAGAGTGACTGAGAGTGGGGCCTATCGTGTCAAGTGAGGAGTAAAAGACTGGTGTGTACATTAAGTGAGTCGAGGAAGTGCTGATTATCTGTGGCAGTCAAAGTTCATTATTAAGAAAGGTACCATTTCAGTCAAGTAATCACTGGAAACATTTATGATTTTAGATATAAGTAAAGTGTTATGGAGGGACCTCAACTGACACACTGCTTGCCAAAGGGGCCACTGGCAGCACCTGCCTCAAGGGTCAAGTTTATTGTAGTTATTTTATATGGAGTATTTTGGGGTGTCCATCCATTAGACTTTTCTGGCAGAATGTACATTTAGGAATTAAAAGTTATGCCAGAAGTACAACACCTGTCCCACAAATAGCTATACTATCTCTTTATCCATAAGAAATTACAAACAAAGCACAAGAATATGCATCAGGGTAAGACCATGAAAAGGGTTGCCAAAGTGTGACATGAGGTCAATTTTTCAGATCCACAGTAGATCAATTTTCATAAGCTTGTCAAGACACTGTGAACCAACAGTGAAAAGGGGACCAAATTGTGAGATAACTCCTAACAGATATTTGAAAAAATCACCTTCAGTGTTGTGCATGTAGCAGTGGACACTAAATGTTGCTGCAACAGTGGACACACCAGGTGTTTAACTTGGAAAAAAACCTTTACTTTTCTTTATTTTACTAAACATTTCAAGATACTATGTCCCAAAGAGTGAAAAAGGGACTATGTTGTGGGATAACTCTATATCAGACTTGAGAAAAAGCACCCTTCAGTGTTCTTGTGGTGTGATGGACACCAAACATTACCGCACAACAGTGGACACCACACAACTGTTTAAATAAAAAAGCATTGCCTCGCCCTCTCTCACTGCTGTACTTTTAAGACTCCATCCCAAAAGAAAATCACCCACTTAAAAGAAGCAGGATGCTTTTACTGAAATTTTAGGGAGCGTAAAAAACTGCAGTTTGCTTGGACACCACAGTTGCACAGGCAACATAAAACTTTGAGTGAACCAGAAATTTACAGCCATTGAAAAACTAGGGTGAAAATGTCATCATTAACAAAGAACAACACCATACGAACATCTGACAAAGCCAGCAGGATGGGCCTCAAGGTCTGATCTCATCTGCTCAAAACGCACCTGGCTGGTCCCGGATAACTGCTGCTGCCCCCCTTTCCATCCCTCCTGCCAAATGTTCCTCCCTGAGTTCACCACCCTGGTCAGTTCTCTCCCTACTTGTAACTTGCCCATGAACCTGTCCCATCCCTTCTTAAAACTCCCACTGAATCCAGCATGAGCACCTCATCAGGCAGCGCATTCCAAGCCGCCACCACCCTTTCTGTGAAGTAATTCTTTCTCGACTCCCTCCTGAACATCCCCCTCCCCACCAGTTTCAGTCTATGTCCCCTCATGGTCCCTCCCTTCAATCTCAACATACCCTCAGTAATAACTTTGTTTATGCCCTTCAAGTACTTAAGGTCTCGATCATATCTCCTCTGTCCCTTCTATCCTCCAAGGGGTACATGTTGAGCTCCCTCAGTCTCTCCCATAGCATTTCTCCCCATTCCCTGGATCATCTTGAATGCCCTCCTCTGGACTCCTTCTGGGAGTCAGATGTCTCTCTTTCAGTATGGGCACCAGAACTGCACACAGTACTCCAAGTGCAGCCTCACCAATGATCTGTACAGTGACAGAATAACCTCCTCCCTCCTTGAAGTGATCCCTAGCAGTGCACCCCAGCATTCTGTTTGCCTTTGCAGCTGCTTTCTACACTGTACTGAGTGATTCATTTTCCTGTGGTCACCACACCCAGATCCTTTTCCTCCTCGGACACGGATATCTGCTCCCCCAAAAAGTGGTAACTGTATCGTGGGTTCCTGGCCCTGAAATGCAGTACACTGCACTTCTTAGTATTGAACCCCAGTTGTCATGTGTTTGACCACTGTCAAGTCTTTCAGATCCTCCTGGAGTACCCTCCTCCTTCCTCACTGTCCACCACCGCACCTAATTTAGAATCATCAGTGAACAGACTCATCTTCCTCTTAACTCCTCTGCTATGTCCTTTATGAAAGCATTAAGGAGCCTTGTCCGAACCTTCCTGACCTTGAGGCAAGGGTTACGCTCTATCAACCTGATATCCTATGCTTATCCGAGACCCGCTCAAACCATCCATTCTGGACTCTGTTCCCTAACTAATTATTGCCTGCTCGGCGTGACAGACCTAACTCCAAAGCAGGGGAGGTATTGCTGTATTCTACAAGGCGCATCTCAGTCTTTCCATTTTTCCCTCCTACTCTCCCTATGTGAATCCTTGACTACCCTCCACCTAGGTGCAAAAAAGCTGCACATAGTCTGTGCCTATAACCCACCACAAAGCGGTTGCCTGGAGCTGGAAGAACTACTTGACCACACTACCCAGGTAGTAGGCCACAATGAAGTACTTCTTCTCGGAGACCTTACTCTTAATTGGTTGGGTAAAGCCCACAACTCCCTCCTTTCCCTGGTACAAAGCCACAATCTACATCAACTCATTTCTGATCACACCAGGATCACACTTTCGTCCCATACTGGCACTCTGATTGACTGGATTTTAACAAATCGGATTGATAGCATCCCAGTCACTGGGACACTTGCTGATGCTGTAAGTGACCACTCCCCCATATTCTGTTTCTGGTGTCCCCATCGGTCCCTTCTCCCCACCACGCTATATTACCTTTTGCAACTTTGCCAAACTTGACCATGCAAAATTTCTGCATGATGTCTCCTTAGCTGACTGGTCTTGCAAATACCAAACCCAGGATGCTCTACAGCTCTTAGTCACTTCATTACTGTCTTTGGGGCACTTCAGGACAGGCACACCCCGTTAATAACTCGTCATGTACAGGCAAGCAGACCAGGTGGCTTCACAAAGACCTACTAGCCCTACTTGAGCGAGGGATAAGAGCTGTAGTTACTATAAAGTTTGGCCTACCATCAGACTATATTATAACAACTATAGGGCTCAATGCAGTGCCTGTAAGAAACAAATCAGTTTAGCCAAAACTCCTATTGCAAAGTACTCCTGCTAGACACAGCTGGTGACACAAGAAAATTTGGGCACACGTAAAAATCTTCTAGGTACTAAACAATCCCACACAGTTAATGACATGGTCCTTAATGGTGTGCATTGTAATAATCCAGCCATCACTGCAAATGCCTTCAATCTCCACTTTACTGATTTATCCAAATTCACTTGACTTTGACCAGCACCTGGGTGTGATCCTCCCTTTCACTTCAAAGCCATAACAAGGCCACAGGTCCTTAAACTATTAATTACTATTGGTCTCGAGCCTAGACTCCTAAAAATTGCTGTCCCCTTTATTGTCTCTCCCTGGCTAGAATATTTACTCTGTCACAATGCCATAGCCAAGTTCCAGACATCTAGAAAACTGGTTGTGTTACACCCATCTTCAAAAATGTGCCCCTAAGGATATCTCTAACTACCAACCTATAGCCATACTCTGTTCTGAGTAAAACCTCGAAAAACTGGTTGCCACACAAACTATTGATTTTTTCCTAAGATACAACCTCCTCTCAGAAAATCAACATGGCCTCCATAAGGGTCACAGTACTTCCACTGCCTTACTTAAATTCACTAATGACACTCTCTCTGCCATGGCATCTGGCCTCTTGACAGGTGTGGTCTTTATAGATTTATGAAAACATTTGATCTTGTAGATCACCCTTTACTTCTTTCTAATCTTTCCATGGATTTCTCTTCACTTGCTATTGCCTGGTTCAACAATTATTTCTCTAACAGAATGCAAGTCGTTAAATCTAACTCTGTCGTATCTGACCAAACTACCATCTATGTTGGTGTTCCCCAGGGCTCCATTTTGGACCCCTCCTTTTCTCTATCTTTATAAACAACATCACCAGGACACCTCTTCTTGCTCATTCCTCCTTTGTGCGGATGATCTCATTCTTATTCTGGCTCTAAGAATGTATTGGATATTAACCTTAACCCCACCTCTGCCTTTGCAAATCTACAATCCTGGCTCTCAGAGCAAAAGCATACTAAATGTATGAGTTAAACTCAAGCCATACTCTTTGGCTCCCCGCTAAACTTAAAATGGCCAAAACTGGCTCCACGATATCCTGCTCTGATGGCTCACAATCTGAAATGGAGTTCCTTCAAATACCTTGAGTTCTACTGGATGAGACCCCTATCCAGAGACCACTCAGTCCAATGCAGCTGCCTCAAAGGATGCAGAGAGCGAGGAGTACTTGGATGACAGTGGGCTCAGGGAGGATTAGACCAGTCAGGCAGAGGCACATCCCAGATCCTATTCCACTCAAGAACTCATATGCCACACTGCCAAACAGGGACAACCAAATAGAGGTACCCAGAGAAATGGAAGGAAAGGATGTGGAGGTTAGCCAAGTGCAAAGATGGAGATTAGCACCCAGGAGGTGGACAGGCAGAATAGGGGCAAAATTCAGCAGAAGGGCAGACAGCAAGGTGAACCAGGGATAAAGGACAACCAAGGAAGGGGCTGGAGTAGAACAGCGAAACAGTCTAGGAGGTCAAATCATGGAAAGTCATGTGTGCAAATGCCAGGAGCCTTAGCAACAAGATGGAAGATCTGGAGGCTGTCATGGTGCAGTCAGACCTGGACATTGTGGCCATCACTGAAACCTGGTGTAATGATAACCACAACTGGGAGTTGGCCATACCTGGCTACAACATATTCAGAAGAGACAGGGCAGGCAGGAAGGGAGGAGGAGTGGCACTGTATGTGAAAAATGACATAAGGGCCACAGAGATCCAGGAGGAACAAAATGGGGAGAGAGATACTGTGGGTTAAGCTGGAAAGGAAAATGGGGACAGCCATCCCACAGGTGTGGTCTATAGACCACCAGCCCAGGAGGAAGAAACAGATAGGGAGTTGATGCTAGCCATCCAGAGGATGGCAGACAAGAATGAGGTAGTACTGGTTGGAGACTTCAATATTCCAGACGTGGACTGGAGCATCCCAGCAGCAGCATCAACTAGAGTAGATTTATCCTGGACTCCCTTCAGGGTGCCTTCCTCAAGCAACTGGTCATGGAACCAACTTGGCAGAAGGCAATACTGGACCTTGTGCTCACAAACAGGGACAGTGTGATGGGGGTAAGAGTGGGGGCACCTGGGGAACAGTGAGCACCAGTCACTGTGGTTTGAAATCACAGAAAGAGCAGAACCAAACCACACAAAAACATGTATCCTGGATTTAGGGGGCAAACTTTGAGAAAATGGGGAGATACTTGAAAGAGGCATTAAGGGAATGGGGCAGGAATCAGGGTTGAAGAACAGTGGGAAGTATTTAAAATGGGGATTACAAGAGCAACAGAATTATGTATTAAGCAGGTTAGCAAAAGGAAAAGGAAGAGGAGACCATTATGGTTTTCCAAAGAGGTAGCAAAGAAAGTGAAAGCCAAAAGATTGCATTCAGGCAATACAAAAGACACAGGCAGAAGGGGATAGGGAGAAGTACCAGGAGAAGCAAAGGGAGGCAGGGAGGTCAGTAAGGGAAGCCAAAGCTCAGACAGAAGAACACATTGCAAAATCAGTGGGTAGAGGGACAAACCTTTACAGGTACATAAGGAAAAAGAAAGGCAAAGGGAGGGATAGTGAGACTGAAGGGGCCGGATGGGGCTGTGTGGAGGATGACAACAGTAAAGCTGACATATTGAACAGGTATTTCTGCTCAGTTCTTTACTGAGGAAGAGGAGGGTAATGGTCTGAATGGAGTACAAGGGATGAGAATGGTGCAGAAATGGACACAGATCCCTTTACACTAGAAAGGGTCCTGAAGGAACTGGAAGTAATAAGAGTTGATAAAGCAATGGGGCCAGATGGGGTGCACCCAGAATCTAAAGAACTAAGAGAGGTGGTGGCTGAACCTCTTGCTATCCTGTTTAGCCGATCACTAGAAACAGGGAGGTACCCAAAGACTGGAGGATAGCAGATGTAGTCCCCTTATACAAAAGTGGGAACAAAGAGGAAGGGAACTACAGACCAGTCAGCCTCACCTCGGTAGTGGGAAGATCATGGAAGCACTACTGAAGGAGAGATTGGTGAACATCTGGTTGTCAATGGACTACAGGACCCAAGGCAGCATGGTTTCACCAGGGAAGGTCATGTCAGACCAACCTCATTGAATTTTGACTGGGTGACTAGGGAGGTGGATCGGGGAGGGCAGTGGACATGGCCTATCTGGACTTCAGCAAGGCCTTTGACACTGTGTCACATAGAAGACTATTGCACAAACTGGGGAATATGGGTGTGGGCAGAACAGTAGTGTGGTGGGTAGGTAACTGGCTGGGCAGCAGGACACAGAGGGTGGTGGTAAATGGCTGTCACTCCACAGAGGGAAGAGTGACCAGTGGGTACCACAGGGATCAGTGCTGGGACGGTACTATTCAATATCTTTGTCAGTGACATTATGAGGACCTAGAAGGCAGAATTTCACTGTTCTGCTGATGACACAAAGCTCTGTAACAGAGTAGACACACCAGAGGTATAGACAGAATGAGAAGGGACCTGCAGAAACTTGAAGAATGGTCAGGGGTTTGGCAGTTGAAATTCAATGCAAGGAAGTGCAAGATAATGCATATGGGGCAGAAAAACCCTGGCACAATATATCAGTTGGGGGTGAGGATATAGCATGCACCAAGCAGGAAAGGGATCTTGGAGTTATCATCTCTGATGACCTCAAGGCAGGGAAACAGTGTGACAAGGCAGCAGGTAAAGCAAATAGGATGCTGGGATGGATGACAGGGGCATCACCAGCAGGAAAAGGAGGTCATAATTCCACTATACAAGACACTAGTGAGGCCGCACCTGGAGTACACTGTGCAGTTCTGGAGACCTTACCTCGTAAGGACATAGACAGGGTAGAGGTTCAGAGGAGGGCAACAAAGATGGTGCATGGATTGCATCACAAGTCCTATGAGGACAGGTTAAAGGCACTGAGCATGTACTCCCTGGAGGAGAGAGGAGAGAGGGATATGATAGAGACATACAAGTATCTTACAGGGAGGAACAGGGTGCAGGAATGCACTATTTTTAAGCGAAAAAGATGTTCCAGGACTAGAGGGCATGGGATGAAGTTGGAGGGAAAGGCGATTCAGAGGAAGCGTGGGAAGAATTTCTTCACAGAGCGGGTGGTGGACAAGTGGAACACCCTGCAGAGGAAGTGCTGGGGCTGAAACAATCACGGGATTTAAGAATGCATGGGATAGACATAAAGGAATTCTGGAGGTCAGGGTAAGGGGCAACAGACTTCCTGGAAAACATAAACTGAACTTACAAACTTAAATGGGCAGACTTGGTGGGCCATAGGCCTTATCTGCCGACACTGTCTATGTATCTATGTATGTATCTATGATTCTGACCATCTCTAAGCCACCTGCAAATCTGTCAATGCCAAAATAGGGATTGCACATAAAACTAGCTATGTCTTAACTCCCTCTGCAAGGCTTGCCATCGCCCATGGTATTGTGTTCCCTGCTCTCACCTACAGTGCTATCACATATGTAGGAGCATCTAAGACTACTCTCCACAAATGGGACACCACGTATAACAACATCTGCTGTTATGCCTCTGCTTCCCCATGGTGCAAACATCACTGTCAGCTCTATGCTGATCTAAATTGGCCTTCCCCCCTCCTCCCATAGACTTCTATCTCTGGAACCCTGACCAATAGCATCATTAGATCTAAAACCCCTCATCTCTTGCCTCCTGTTACTTCCTCAATCCTCCTCATACAGCCTACGTTCAGTCGACAAATCTCTTCTACATGTATATATGTAAGACATCTAAGTGTTTTGTGCCTTCTCCCATACTGCCCATAAGTTCTGGAACTCCCTCCCTTGGTATCCATCACTCACCAAGTCACACCATCTTTAAAAAGGACCATCGAACCTTCCTGTTCAAACCTTACCCACACATGCTGTATTCCACCATAGCTTACTCCTATCTCATCTGACTGCTGTTCTACCCCTCTAACCCTATGCCTTCCTAACCTGGTTGAGCAGTTTATTTTAACAGCCTTTACAGCAAGCGCTTAATCATCGTTAGCTGCTGCTTCCATGCAGTCCTTCTGCTTCACGACTTGTTTTCACCATTGGCCATTTATGTCCGCTATGCTCTTATTGTAATGACTCTGTGATTTATCTCCTTACTCTCGATATATATTCCTCTCTGGTTATCCCTGCCATATGTTTTATTCTCCTCACTGAATTATTTTTTGTTCCATGCTGGTTATTCCTGCCATATGTTTTACTTATATGTGCACTTACTATGTCTGCTCTATACCATCTGTTACCTACGGTTTATCTCATCATTGCTTTGACTTTTGCCATTTTTTGTACTTTGTTTTCTCATACTACTGTACCTTTGTTTTGTATCTGTAATGTTGCTTTGTAACCTCCCGCTCATGTCTGAAAATAGTCCTTTCTATGGCTAGCGCACCCACCTGGTTAACAAAAACTAAATAAATAACTAAATAAATAGCAGTGGACCCAAAACCGATCCTTGCAGGACCCCACTAGTGACCTTCCCGGGTGACAAGAATTCCCCCTAGTACCACCCTCTGCTGTCTGTTGCTCAGCCAGTTCCCTATCTACTGTACCAGCTTCACCCCTACCCCCAGGTTCCACAGTTTGGCCATCAGTCTCCTGTGTGGCACAGAGTCAAATGCCTTGCTGAAGTCCAGATACAGGACATCTACCAGCCAACTTCCATCTAGAGCTTTTGTCACCCCAGTCAAAAATTTCAACTTGTTTAGTTTGACAAGATCTCTCCTGGACGAACCCATGTTGCTGGATGTCCTGAAGGTCATTTACTTCCATTAGTGCCACCAACCTCTCCTTTAAGATGGTCTCCATTAACTTCCCCACTATGGACATATGGCTGACCAGTCTGTAATTTCTCAGCTCATCCCTGGGCCCCTCTTATGGAGGGCACCACATGTGCCATCCTCCTGTCCAGTGGTACATACCCTGATTGAAGGATGTGTTGAACAACGCCGACAAAGGTGTTGCCAGGACCCTCTGCCAATTCCTTCAGGACTCTAGGGTGGATTTCATCCGGTCCCAGTGCCTTGTTTGTCCACAAGGACTTAAAGCATTCCACAGTCTCTTCACTGGGATCCCGCCATCCGTTATTTCCCACCCATCACCCCCAACTCTACCATTCCCTTGCAGAATTGGCCCTTCCTTTTCCCTTGTGAAAACTGAACAGGAAGTACTCATTTAGTACTTCTGCCTGCTCAACTCTCCTCTGCCCACCCACCTCTCTTTATCCTGGTGATCTGGCCCATACAATTTCTCTGCTTTCTGATGTACTTAAAATTCCTTCTCACCATCCTTGATCCCTGCTCAACCTTAGCTCCTTTGAGGCCTTGGCTTCCTTACCACTCTGCTCACCTCCCTGTATCTCTAATGTACTCCTCCATGTCTCTCCCCAATGGGTTCTGCTGTATTTTCTGAAGGCCAACCTTTTCTCCCTCCTTTCCTGCACCTCCCTGGTCCACCAACTGGGTTTTCTGGACCTTGCTTTCTTACTGCAGGTCTTTGTGTTGGCTTTGTGGCCCCTATCAGGCCCAAATTCAAGATGGCCCATTTGCTTTCCATATCCATGTCGGGTTGACTGCTGTGTGCCCTCAAGCATGGCTGCCATCCTTCTGAAGTCAGCACCCCTAAAGTCAACTACCCTCATTTTGGTAAGATTTCCTCCCTCCCTCCCTCCCCTGATCAAGGGAGAACCAACCAAACAGGGGTCACTTCATGGCAGCGGGTCCTCTGCCACCACATCCCTTACCTGGTCATCATCTGCCAGTACCAGGTCCAAAGCTTTCCCCTCTGTAGTCAGCTCTACCACCTGTTGTGTCAGGAATACATCCTGGAATGTGCCCAGTATCTGTTGTTCCCTAGCACTGGTGAAAGTCATTGTTCTCCAGTCAACCCCTGGTAGACTGGAAGTCACCTACCACCACTGTCCTTCCCTTGCCACAGTGATTCATTAGGTTAATCACCAGTTCCCTATCAAGTTCCTCAGGCTGAGATGGTGGTCTATAAACCATTCCCAGACTAATCCTTCTCTTCTTAGGAGCAGCCCCTGACTAGGGTGCTCTGCCTGCCAAGGAACGCAAATAGGGACACGGCTTTGCTCTTCCACAGTCCCTGCATCTCCAGTCCGCCCTCCAGCTTTGCAGGTGGTGGCTCCTGACCAGGGCACTCCAGCCCCCAAGAACTGCAACTAGGGATGTGGCTTTGCTCCACACGCAGTCCCTGCATCTCCAGTCCACCCTCCAGCTCTGCAGGGCAGCCCTGACCAGGGCACTCCAGCCTGCTAAAGAACTGCAACTAGGGACACGGCTTTGCTCCGCGCAGTCCCTGCATCTGCAATCCGCCTTCAGCTCTGCAGGAGGTGGCCCTGACTGGGGCACTCTGGCCCACCAAGGGACTGCAGCTAGGGGACGTGGCTTTGCTCACCGGTCCCTGCATCTCCAGTCCACCCTCCAGCTCTGCAGGAGGTGGCCCCGACCAGGCATCTGACCCACCAAGGATCCACAACTAGGACCCAGCTTTGCTCCACCACAGTCCCTGCATCTCAGTCCGCCCTCCAGCTCTGCAGGTAAAGTCTTCCTTGTGCTTTGCCCCATTCTCTCCCCAGTGCTAAATCCGGCTCCTGATTGGATGGCACTGGCAAACCATGCCCCTGATTGGCTCTCTACCCCATTCCACTGTCTGAATGTTTGCTGTATGTCCCCAGCCCGAGTTTTAAATTTTGGGAGCAAATTTTTAAACTATAGCAGCTTTTCCTCTCTTCCTAATTTTATTGTGTATACCTTGCTGAAACTGGGTTGTAGCCATTTGATCTGAATCTATTAGACTGTATAATGTAAGGAAATTACACCTCAGTTTGGAAAAGTTTGTTTAAGTTAATCCAAAAGAAAAATTGTTTTCACTCTATCTTTACCTCTCCCTCCTGCTATCTCTCTCTCTCTCTCAGGCTAACTCCTAGCCCCCCCCACCTTGCTTCTCAGGGCCATCCTTTTCTGTTTATTACAGTCCTTTTGTCACTTAATTTGCTCCTGCTGTCTTCCTGTCTCCACTTGCTGATTGCCCCCACCCTCTGATTGCCTTTTAATTTCATCACTGTTTCTCCCTCTCTCTTCTCTTCTTAGGAGGTGCCTCCTGACCAGGCTGCTCCAGCCCACCAAGGAACTGCAACTAGGGATGTGGCTTTGCTCCACCGCAGTCCTTGCATCTCCAGTCCACCATCTAGCTCTGCAGGTACGGCCTTCCTTGTGGCTTTGCCCTGCTCTCGTCCCAGTGCTAACTCTGGCTCCTGATTGGATGGCGCTGGCAAACCAGGCTCCCGATTGGCTCTCTACTCTATTCCATTGTCTGAACTTTGCTGTATGCCCCAGCAGGTTTTAACTTTTTGGTGCAAATTTTCTTCCACACGCCCTCCCCAGCCCAGCACACTTTAAATACACTTCACCCAACTGTCCCTCCCTCCCCACCATCAGAGCTCTCTCTGATCGGCTGCACTTCAGACTGCCTCTGCTTATAGGCACCTTCCCTCCCTACCTTTCTCCATCTAATTCATGAGCTCCTGACTTTTGTAAACTTAAGCTGTTACACTCCCATTCCTCTGATACAGACTTTTATGTTTGTAAATCTACCTCCTTGCTACTCCACCTATCGACATGGCTCTAGCTTCCCTGCTACATACTTTGCTTCCAATGTTTCTGTACTATCACTGTTTGCCTTTCTTACCCCTTCTCTTACTGTATCTTCCTCTCTCTCTCGCTTCCTTTTCTAATCTGGACACCATTTCTGCCCCACTATGTTCGAACCTCCTCAGCTAACTTTGTTGGGACCACCTCTCCCAGCCTCGTTTCTTGGTCCCACTTATATATTCGGCCTAGCTCTGCCCCTTTCCATACCACATTTCTACACTCTGCTACACCTATTAAAATTTCATTCTCCTCCCTGCCCACCTCCCCACCCCTTTGCACACCTTGTACATTCTCCCCAGGTATAAGAATGAGAAAATTCACTTCTGATTCATCGCTTCTCTTGCTATTATCTGCAGGTAGTGTTAACCCCTAACCCGGGCCTTTCCCTCCACTTGTCCCAACACTGGCTTCTACAACTGCTGGTCCAGCCCTCAACCACCCGTCACCCTTCCGTGGCTTAAAAATTCTACACCTGAACATCCGTAGCCTGCCCCAAACTTGACCTACTCTAGCCTCTAGTGGTTTCCTTGCCCCTGACATTATTATCCTTTCTGAAATGTGGCTTAGCTCATTCTATCTGATGCCACCATTCTGTGTCAGGTTAATCAGTAGATGGTTCTGATGCCATATGGCGCTAATAACTAACTCCACTCTTGCCATCCTTGGTTACACTATATCCAGATAAAACCAAACTGGTAGGGGTGGTGGAGGCAATATATCTCCTCATCCATCTAGTTCACCACTGTCTTTCCATGTCAGTTCCTAAAGCTATGAGGCACTCATCCTAAAACTTTCCTTCCATTCTCTATTCTATATTTATTGCTGGTGCCTGTTGTGGCCCAGGCCTCCCCTTCAGCTATCACTGACCTTATCTGCTCCATTGTTTCCCATAGCCCTTCAGGTGAAGTATACATTATGGGTGATTTCAACCTGAACTGGTTATCCCTCCTTTCTTAAAGCATGAACTGATATCAATGCCACGACTTAACTCAGTTCATTCTGGAGCCCTACCCGACTGAACCTTAAAATTGGGAACCACTCACTAATAAACTGGGCCTCACATCCCACCCTCACAGGGTTATAAATCTGGTATTCTACTGGATGCTCTGAGCGACCATCTCATGACCTTCTTGGTTGTAAAATCCATAGGATTAAGGCACCCTGTAAAACCATATTACTCTGTTTGTACAAATCGCTGAACCTTGCTTCTATTCTCACGACCTGGCCCACACAAACTGGGATTCTATTACCTTGTCTAACACCATCGATGATGCTTATGACTACTTTCATGATAAATTCTGGAGACTTGGAACAACCATGCCTCAGGTGCTCCAGTGTCAGGTAACCACCTCCCATGGATCAGCCCTGGCATGTCAAAGAGCCAGGGACACGCTGGAAAACACACAAAGCCACTAAACTCCCTAAAGACTCTGTGACACCTACGCTTTCATGTAACCAGTGCACAAAGGCTGCTCACTTAGCTGAAGCCAACTACTTCTGCACCACTTTCCAAGCTATTATTAATAACCCTTCCAAATTTTAGAAAGTTATTCACTCCTCTTCTCCCCACCTATCCCCACCCCCTCCTTAAAATTAACAACTCTCAAATTACTGATCACCTTAGCGTTGCAACAGAATTCAGTTCCTATTTCACCTCGTGTGCCTCTGCTCTCTAGCCTCCTTACCTCCTACCCAGCTCTCAGAGAGAAACAGGTGCAGGAAAACACTATTTTAGCGAAAAGATGTTCCAGGACTAGGGGCATGGGATGAAGTTGGAGGAGGACGATTCAGAGGAAACATGAGAAAGAATTTCTTCATAGAGCGGGTGGTGGACAAGTGGAACACCCTGCCAGAGGAAGTGGTGGGGCTGAAACAATCACGAGTTTAAGAATGCATGGGATAGACATAAAAGGAATTCTAGAGGTCAGGAGTAAGGGAAACAGACTTCTAGGAAAACAAACTGAACTCTAAAGCTCAAATGGGCAGACTGGGTGGGCCATAGGCCCTTATCTGCCGACACTGTCTATGTATCTATGTATCTATGTAAATGTCCCTCCTCTGCCAACCTACCTTCATTGCCAAGCTCCTTTTCTTTCTCAAACATTTCTCCACTGACACCTGCATGGCTTTGCCTGCCCTCAACCACTCAAAGGTTCCTTGCCTGACAGACTGGATCCAAGCTCTTATATTTATCAGCTCCTGCTATCTCGGTGCGCTTTCTGACCTTCTTAACCGCTCCTTCACAATGGCAACTTTCCCTTCTATTTGGAAGCATGCATTGTCCTTCCCTACTTAAGGGTGGTGATTCTTCTGCTCCAGTGAACTATCAGCCCATATCTCTCCTTCCCACTCTTAAGCTTCAAGAACATTTGGTTCTCTCTCAACTCTCTGCCTACCTCTAATTTTTCACTCCATTCCAGTCTGGTTTCAGGAAGAACCATTTCCACCACTACCTCCTGATTCGGCTCACTGACTCTATCCTCTCAGGGATGGACAGTGGCCAAATCACATCTGCAATTTTTGTCGACCTCACTAAGGCTTTCACACCGCCTCCCATATCCTTTTTTTAAGCTCCTCTCCTTAGCAGGCCTAAATGAATCTGACACCAACTGGTTCTGAGCCTACCAGCAAGCTAGGACTCAGTCAGTCAGAACAGCTGACTCCATATCCTCTCCTCTCCCAGCAACACTGGGGCCCCTCAGGGGTCCATGTTGGGCCCTATCCTATTCTCTATATTTCTAAATGACCTCCCCTCTGTCTGTTCCTCTGCCTCAATCCACATATATGCTGATGACACAGTCTTCTTCACCTCTGGCCAGTCCCCTGAGGAGGTAGCATCCAGACTACAGCATGATTTAAGTAAAGTTCAGCACTGGTTTAATTCCCATCAGCCTACCCCAGTGCCAAGAAGACAGCTCTCAATGACCTTTGGCACCAGGCAGAGGCTTTCTCGCTACCTCCTTGACCTCTTTCCAAACCCTTGACAGGACAGTCCTTGAGGACACCACATCCTTTAGGTACCTTGGGGTGTAGCTAGACCAACACCTCAACTTCTCTGGCCATGTGGACACCATCCTGAAAAACTGTGCCCCAGGGTTGGTGCTCTATACAGAACCATAGCTTCCTACCACCTCCAGCTATGCGTGAACTTGTCCAGAAGATGATCCTACCTATATTTTGACTACGGTGATGTAGTCTACAGTGCTACTCCTAAGTTTTCCCTAATCAGATAGGACACCTTTTAACTCCTTCTGTCATTTTGCTCTGAATGCCCCTCACTCACCCATCACTGCAATCTATAACACTCCCTGGATTTACCTCCTTAGAAAATCAGCATCTTTTCATTGTGCTAAAATTTGTGGCTAAATTTTGGTGTGGCAAACTCCTCCCATCTGACTTCATCACTACATACCCTCTCCTCCAGCCCAAACTATGGCATGCACTTCCTCGCCAGATTTACCACTCATCCTTCCTCCTTCCATCTCTGCTCCTACATAATTTCCATAAGGTAAACTGTACCTATGGCTAATTACCTCTGGTTCTCCTTTGACTCTTCCTCCTCCTCCTCTTAACTCAATTCCTATATTACTTCCTAGTCTATTATAGCTGATTATCTCATCCTCAGTATCCCACTACTCCATATTACTTTTCCCACATCTCTTCTTCCCTCTTAAACATCTTTATGTTCTGTCTGCTCCACCCCTCTCTTCTAGTTACCTCACTCCGATCACCTCTATTCTAACATTAGCACTTATCAGGCTCATTGTGTTTTGTAAAGTTTACTGACTGTTTACCCACAATGTCTCCACATTTCCTACTCTCCTTACTCCCTACTACCCCTACCCACCCCAACAAATAAAACCACCCCTCCCTTTCCAATTTTTCTATCCCTCCTATACAATCTGTACCCTGGGATTATTAAGTCCCAGTCATGATATGGGTGGCCCATGTCACAGTGATGGCAGCTACATCCACCCCCCTTCCACCATCAATGCCTGAAGCTCGGATAACTTGTTACCTAGGCCCTCGCATTTGTGGAGACCACCTCCAACTGGCCCTCCAATTGCTGCTATCCTTCCCTTGCCCCCCCATCCTCTGCAATTTCTTACTTCCTCCAAATTTCAGTTGGGGATAGGCACAAGGCCTCCCAAACATTGCGTCCTTGCTTGCTGTACAAGTCTAAGCCCCGCCTCAGTTAAAATCATACATGTTAGAAATAAACTCTCCTAGTTTCCTCTTTAAGACTCCTGAACCTTCCTGCTTAGATGAAGTCTATCTGGCGTACATATCTTTGTTTCCCATGTTGCTCCCCATCCCCCACCAGTCCAACCCCATAGTTTTACACATTCCCCCAACTGTTCATTAAAATCCCTTATCCTCTGTTTTCTTTCTGTGCTTGCCCTCAGCACGGCAGAATTTTGGAAAAGCAACTGAATTCCTTTCTATTTTCATATCCTGGCCAGTCCCCAAATCTAGCCTGTACCTACTGCACACTATTTCCTTCCAAATCATTCATGCCAAGGTGCACCACTGTGTTGGAGTTCTCCCACTCCTCACTGTTGAGTGAACTAAGTGTTTTGCTCTGTATGCTGTCATGCCTGGCATGCATTCTACCTGGATGGGCTCCTCCTCCAGTCTCCCTTTCCCACCCTTCCCCACCCAGCTGATACACTTAACTATGGAATCCCCAGTATGTTAACTCTGCTATCACTCCCATGCTGGCCCTCTTGAGTCCTCCCCATCCACCTCTTGTCACGCCACCCAGCTTAATGCCCATGGCCTTCACTC
The DNA here is from genome assembly GCA_016271365.2 of Neoceratodus forsteri. NCBI lineage: Eukaryota > Metazoa > Chordata > Ceratodontiformes > Ceratodontidae > Neoceratodus > Neoceratodus forsteri. The sequence continues at coordinate 1,385,876,746 of CM057459.1, forward strand.
TCCTCATCTGGTTCCTCATGCCTTGCTCTCCCACTGGGGTTCATCTGTCCTTTGCAGATATAGTTTGCACTACCCCTGACTGCCATTTCTGATGCTTCCTCAATTGATCCCATTCCCCGCCCTTCCATTTTATCACCACCCCCATCTCTTTCCTTCCCCAACTTCTTCCCCTCTCCCTGACAGCCATCTCTAGTATCCCCAGTGGACTTACAGTATATGGGGCTGATTTCTGGAGGACAGCCATTATTGGTTCATTGTATTGCCCTTTGGCTTGTACTGGTTAAACGTCACAAAACGTCTGAGTCAGGGGTGATGCTAGCAAACCAGGAAGGGAAAGGATCAGCTGGTCACTTGTTTGCCAATTGTATAATCTCTTCCTTCCAAAGGGGTTAAAATAAAATTACAATTTGTACCTAAAATGATGCACAAGGTAAGCAGGGATGTGTTCAAAACCCCAGTTTTTGTACACTAAATATCTTAGAACTGGTTGGCCTGGTGGTGCTGAGGGTTGAGGCACAGGATGCCACACCTCATGCCACACCGCGACCTGCATTCAGGAGTGAACTCGGCCACCAGGGTCGGCAGGGGAGGAAGGGATCACATCTGATGACTGCTTTATCTTCCCAGGAGGGATCCGGGGAATGTGCTGTTTCCTGGTGGCCCCTGATGGTAGTCAGGGGCACTGCAAGGAACAGATGGTGCTGCAGAAGGGAGGTGGAGCTATGGAGGACATCAGCACATAGTGCCTCTGACATCATTGCATGTTCGAGCTCTGAGGGGCAACCAAAGAGAAAAATCTCCACTCGGTCTAGGCAGGCAACAAGGGCTCCAGTGGCACACACCATATCCCCATCATTGGGCTCGCTCCCAAAAGTTGGCTAAGCCCCCACCAGATGGATCTTCTAATGTCAGAAAGGCCGCCAGGTAGGAGAGGTGGGCCCTCGGGGTGATCTGGGAGACTAGAAAGTCCAGTTGGGGGTGCTGGAGGGAAGAGAGCTTCAGGCAGAGCAGTAGAGGTATCTGGCCAGAGAGCACCTCTGAGAGATGCCCTGACCGAGAGGAGCATAAAGATAATTGAAAAAAAATCTTAGGACATTCCTTTAAGTTTCTTGTACTGAAGTCTTCTTCTTCACCCTCAAACCTTATGACATCTTGAATTTGCTAGAGCAATGCCTGAAATGAGGGATCTTCAGGAGAAGACTGGGATTATAAACCACAGAATCTTCACTGGAAGAGGAGAGGGTGGAGCAAGAAGAGAACCTCATTCATATTAGTCTTCTCCCTTCATCCTCCTAATCCTCCTCCATATGTAGGAGATGAGGACTATATTCTACCTCATTGTCATCCTGAATAACAACTGGGGCAATCAACAAAGCCAGCAATGGAGACAGAAGGAGGAACTAAAGGTGAGCTTTAAGTCCAGTCAAAGATGGTAACGACAGGGAGGCCCTATCGACAGGACTACACCCAAACAGCAAATACACACAGTGTGAGCATCATTCTTGTAGATCTTGTAACTGCAGGTACAAAACCTAAATAAAGGTTATTTCGATGACAGCATACACGGACAACACTGAGAAGTCAAGTTAACTTAGAAAATAGTAAATACTGAAGAAAATGGTACTGTTTCTTTGTAGGTTTGATGAACGGTCAATGGCAGAAGAAAGAACTAAGGAGCCATGGGGTCACCCACGTTTTATAGGTGCCGACATTGTACATCATCATGGGTGGCTCCTGCTAGCAAAAGTTTCCATGCAGTTAATACAAGAGTGGATTGTGTTACATAAACTGCTGACTCTAGAAACTGCTGTGGAAGGATGATATCTGTAAAAGGAAGGAAGATGTATAGGTTATTCACAGGTCTCAGCTGATGCTAAGCTATCTGAAACTTTACCCTTACCACACTTATCAACCCTCCTCTCTTGTTAACAATTCCCTCAGCGCTGTAAATCTGCATCCGTAGTGCCTGTGATGTATAAAAGTGGTGACAGGACGCTTTCCTAAAATTATCAACTTATCTTTATCCTTCCTCCTTCCAAAGCGCTTAGAGCGTATTTCACAGATCAACTCACAGAACACCTGACCAAATACAACCTACAGTGCGCGGAACAGCATGGCTTTTAGGAAACACACAACACTACTACTGCCTTGGTGGAATATACTGTCTTCTTACACAGTGCACTCAACCATGGCCAGCTGGTGGAGTCAATCTACACTGACCTCACCAAGGCCTTTGACACTGTGAACCATTCACTCCTACTCTGCTCACTCCAGGACATTGGCCTATCCAACGAGGTCACCAATTGACTCACCAGCTATCTTGGTGCCAGGTCCCAGAAGGTTAGAATTAATTACACACTTTCTAGCTGCTGCTCAGTAAACGCCAGGTTCCCAAGGCCTCATCCTTGGACCCTTACTGTTCAGTCTCTTTCTCAACTCACTCCCAAAAGCATGTCCTAACAATGTCATTCTGTACGCAGATGGTGCTGTCCTCTTCTCTGCTCATATTGACCCCACCCTACTCACCAATGACCTTCAAACTGGTTTTGAGAAGGTAGAACATTGGTTCAAGGACCACAGACTGCTGATGAACTACAAAACAAAAAGTGGTGCTTTTCACTACCCCACAAAGCTGTCACAAAATGACCTGCCTTACCATACTAAACAAGCAGAACCTCCACCTCGAGCAAGTCAAGGACTTCAAATATCTAGGTATAACACTAGATAGCACCCTGTCCTACTCTGCCCACATCAACCTAACATCTAGAGCAATAAATTCTGTATTGGTGCACTTTTGAGGCATCGGCACTGCCTCACCCCCGAGGCTCTCAAGCTAGCTGTATCCAGTTCAATTATCTCCATAGTCGACTATGGACTGATATTCTATGGTGCAGCCTCAGATACAGCCCTGAAAAGAATCACCAGTGTTCTCAACAAGGCATGTCAGCTGGTCACGGGTGCCCACAGGTACACCCACACCTGTGTCCTTTACGTGCAAATGCACTGGTTGAATCTCAAAAGTAGGATCACCTACCAAACTTGTCTATTTGCACAAAATCAGCCTGGGTAAAGCTCCACCAAGTGCCCTGCCTCTGCTGTTAACAGCCCCCAACCCATGCACACACGAGAGCATCTTCGCAAACTACCTGGTCCTTACTGCCAGACTGTCCAAGGTCAGCGATCATTTTGCTATAGAGCCCTTCCTGGCTAAATAATCTCCCCAGAGATCCTTAACATCCCTTCCTTGACCCTTTTAAACTCAATCTGTGCCAGCACCTCACCCAACAAAGCAGTTGTGACTGCCCCCGGAATCACCTAGATACTGCTCAGCTCTAGGAATGGGCCCGCCTCAGCCCCTACCTGGCTAGATACCTTTCCTCCTGCCTCACACCTCACCACTTCCCTCCCCACCCATCCTTCTCTCCCCAACTTACACCCATCTACCTCAATCAGACTTGAGAAGGACACCTGCTGCCTGCTTCACCCCCCTTTTTTTTCTCTCTTCCATCCCCTTCCCTTTGCTTATCCTTTCTTTCTTAGCCCTGGATGACAAAGTCATAATTAGCTGACTGCACCCTCCTCCACTCTCTCATCACTTTTTGCTCCTGTGACTGCCCTATGTACTATATTCCAAACTGTAACTTAATGTACCTCATACACCAACTAGCGTGTTTCCTGTATAATATGTAACTGAGTGTTTATGCACCCTTGTTGCCTTGTTAGTTGTTCTACCTAACTGCCTTGTATTGTAAAGCCAAATTTTGTATGTACTGCTTGTATTTGTATCTGGTATGGAACCTTTGTGAAAGAACCTCTGGTTCAAAGGTATTTTAATCCTCACAATAAATAAATAAAATAAATAAATGAAAGCCCTTTACTATAGAGTCACTTGGGGGAACCAGATAAACTGATAGGGCTGAAAATGTGTTTCTTATGGATATTTAGATATTTATTGATATTTTGTCTAAAATGCTGCACTTCTGTCAACAGTCTATGGGCGAGTATGCTGTGTGTATTGCTCTGTAATGCAAACTTTGAATGATATGCATATATGTACTTGTACCCACCTGCAAAAATCTACTAAGGCAATCTGAAGAAATAAAATATTTCAGAGTAAAGCCAAGGCTTGCAGTGCAAGAGCGAAGAACTCCTTATAATCTGTTCAGCATCCACTGCAGGAGAAAGGCACTGGTAATCTCCAAGGATACTACTTAAAATTGTATGTAAAGAAATGCAATCAAAAGGTGTTCTGGGAGTTGTTCAAGAAACCAAGACATGCTGTAGTTTTACCAGATTTTGTTAAATGAGTTCACCTAAGGTTTACTCTAATCCTGGGTCTAGAGTAAAACAATTATACTTAGGAGCCAATAAATGTGCAGACTAGGCTAACCCCAACAAAATGTCAATGTCTCAAATGAACTGAAGCTTAGGCCATGATTAGTAATTTTTTTTATTCTTTTCCTCCGTCACCATGCTGGGGCCCCATCAGCCAGCACTGCCCTGTTCCCATCCTGCTGTGCTCCTCTCAACCAGAGACCTGTTCCCCCATCCCACCCATGACTCACCTGTGAGGTGCCTCCCAGAGCCGCCTCTGCTCATGGCGGTCATCCTTCTCATGCAGTACCAGGCAGAGGAGGAGGACAGGGGCGCCAGGTCTGGAGAGCAGGAGCCAGCAGAGGACATGGTGGACTAGTGAGGCATCTAACTCCCAACATTCGGGTTTTCCTGTTTCTGTGGTTACCTCCAAAGGCACAGATGTGCAGTGATGTCCAGCATGGGTACAAGTGCACTCCCGCACTCCTCCTGTGGATGTCCACCATCACCTCCCGATCCTTGCATGGCCCTGACTGTGCACAAAGACGCCCGCGGTGTCGCTGCTGCAGGGTTCCACGACCACCCCTCCCCATGAGACGAGAGCTGTCTGTTGGATGCTTAGTCTCTCTCCTCCTGCAAACCTCCAGTGACCTGAGCTCACTCCTGACCCTGGGTTTACCAGCATGGTAAAGGTACGCACCAGTGCCTCAGCCCTCTACACAATCGGGCTGGCCCGTGATTAGTAATTGGTTACATAGAAACAGAATTTGTCAATAGAAAGGACTGCTTGGTGAACCCTGTCTGTCTGGATGGTTCCTGCCTAGTTTGCCTCTGCAGACCCTAACTTGTCACCAGTGACCCTCCTCCTCCATGCCTGTTCACTTATATCCCCTATGTCTGGCCATGCATGCTTGAAACCCCTACTGTTTTGGCTGCTGCTACTGGCAGTCTATTTCAGGCATCTAAAATTCTTTCAGTGAAGTTATATGTCCTCACATCCTCTTTAACTCCCCAGCTTCACTGCATGCCTTCTGGTCCTGGAGCTCTTCTTCCTTTGAAAGAGACTCCTCTCCTGTGCCCTGTTTACCTCCGTGAGGCACCTGTAGGTCTCTATCATGTCCCGCCTTGCTCTTCTCTCTTCCAGGGTGTTCATGTTAAGATCCTTCAGTCTCTACTCGTGGGGATTTTGTGCACCCTCTGCATCATTTTAGTTGCCCTCCTCTGGATTGCCTCCACTCTTTGTCTTTTCTGAGATGCGGACTCCAGAACTAGACACAATACTCCAGCTGGGGTCTCAACAGTGAATGATACAGTGGCAACACCACCTCCTCCTCTTCCTGGAGATACCTCCCAATGCATCCTAGCATTGCACTGGCCCTACCCACTGCTTTGTTACACTACCATGCCACTTGAGGCATCACATATGATAACTTAAAAGTCCTTTCCTGCTTAGTGACTGACAGTACCGCCCCATCCTATACTCAGTTCCTGGGTTCTATGCCCTAGGTGCATAATTTTACACTTTTTGATGTTGAACCCCAATTGCCATGTTTTTGACCACTCCTTGAGTTCCCCAATACCCCTTTGCATTCTTCCTACCCCTAATTGTCCACCCTATCACAGATTTTGTATCAAGTGCAGAAAGGCATACCTTCTCTTCCAGTTCTTCTGGAACATCGCTTAAGACATTGAAGAGGTCCTGTCCCAGAGCTGAGCCCTGTGGCACTCCAGCTGGTCACTCTCACATCCTTAGAGAGAGTGCCATTAACCACCACCCTTGTCTTCTATCAGTTAACCAATTTCTTACCCAGTTCACCACTTTGGACCCTAACCCTAGTCTGCTTCTATTTCTTAATCAGTCTCCTCCTGTGCCACGACAGTGTTGAAGACTTTGTTAAAGTCCAGATAGGCCACACCACTACCCTTCCCTGATCTATTTCCTGGTCACCCAATCAAAGAACTCAGTCAGGTTTGTCTGGGGATTTGGTTCAACATGTTTTCCTTTTCATAGATTATTTTAATTCACTTCAGAACATTAACTTCACATATGTCTGCCCTGCTGTTCTCATTGATTTGACCTGATTAGCCAGATGCCATTAACTGGGAATAATAAAATAGATACATAAAATCTAGCGAGTTGATTGCCTGAGGATCTCGGAACCCTGTGCTGTTATCTCAGCACAACAGCATGGGAAGAAGATCCACACCTCACCAGCTTCTGTACCGCTCCAGAAACCCATCCACCTGTGGCTCTGATCCTGGCTTTTGCTCCTTCAAGCCACCATTGCACAGACTGCAAGTCAATATTTAAAACTGAAAGAATCAGGACTCACAAAATGATCAGACTTCTCACACCTCCTGTTGGCACTATAGAATACTTGCCATTTTGTCCCTATCAGTCTTTCACATGAGCCACCGACTGTGGCTCAAACAAGCAGCTCCATCATGGCTGTCACACAGTATGGGCCCAGTCACATTGGCACTCTCGCTACTTGCTGACCATGACTCAAACTAGCGGCTCTGTCTGGGGACTCTTTCATGTCAGGTACTATTGCTACTTGCCAAGCCACTAACCATGGCCCAAACTATCAGCTTAGGCTGTGTCATGGCTGGTCCTCTTGTTACTTGCCATAGTCACAATAATGCCTCTAACTTGGCTCCCACTCTTGAAACTGGCCACAACTCAGTACAACTCCTGCTCCTCTCACTGAGGAACACACTGCATCTCAGTCCAACTCCCACTCTCTGGCACCTTGATGCACAGTTACCCATACAGTACCTACATTGGGCACAGAAAACAGCTTTGATGCTACCTACTAGTCACCCATAAATACTACGTTATCAGTGTGACTACTTTTGTGAATATCACTCTATTGAACTTTATTTCTTTCCATATTTCATTACAATACAAAAATATAGGAAAAGTATTTTGGAACTCATTGTTGACCCATTTCATAATCGCAGTAAGGCACTCCAGGGTGTGCATTTTCTGGAATAACAGCACTTCTCGGATGGCTGTAGCACCCAGCCTTCAGCCTTGTGCGCCAACCCATCTGAGATGTGCCGTTATCCCAGCACAATATACACCCTGTCATGCCTTATTGCTTAAATACCACATGATGGGGTAGGTGATTGCTGAGATACAGGAAATCTTACAGTATGGGATGAGTCATGAGACCACAGACTGCGGTTTCTCACCACACAAGGGAGAGCCTAATATATTGTCCAACAAACACAACACCCTGGAATGTGTCAAAATGGGCTGATATTAAACATCTGACTTAAAAAATGCAGCACTGTGAGTACCTATAGACAAAGCAGATGACCTGAGTCACCCTATCATTGAGCAGTGTTTGTGACGACCATCTTGACCCATTTTACAACACCAGGCAATGTCAATGAGTGGTTAGAAGCAAAGAGGTTAAATCGCCACAAAATGGAGTTAAGGAAAGGGGCTGAAGGGGAATACAAAACTTTTCCTCTAAGAATTGTAATCTGGAACAGTCTCCACAAAGAGACTGTGATGCAGACAATATTCTAGTTTTAAAAAGAAACTGGATAAGCAGTGTCTGAGAATAACATTCTGTAGGGGTATGCAAGTAACAAATATTAGTTCCCAAGTTTTACAAAGAATAGGTGGGTTGCTGCTTGGATCCAAGTAATTGTGTAGATTTCTCCTTGTATGGTTGATTACCTCTGAACTATACCTGTTATTTGTTTTGTCTGTCCAGCACACAGGTGTGCACATCTGTGCTTACGTTAATGCTTGGCGCTGGTTGCTGATCTGGGGTGGAGCTCTGCTTCCTTTAAAATTCAGGTAACATAGGCCTTGCACGCTATTCCCTCGACAACAGACGCCAGACACCAAATTAACTTTTGAATAAATTCCAATGGAAGTTTAATGGAAAATACTTTGTTTTACAATAAGGGCATGATAGCACTTTGTTTCTTTTTACCAAACAAAGCTGGAAAGTATGGGCATAGAAATTTGGAAAACAGGAAAACATTGAACAGTTTACAGACAGGAAACAGGTTAGCACCATAATTTATCCTCAGTTGATTTGAAATTTGTTAAGTATACAGATATAGTTTTTAACAATGCGAGTAGCAATGTGACATTTGGAATGCAATATTGCCGAAAATGTGACTTTTAACACAGAATTTTGTTTGGTCAGTTAGTATGTAGAGATTTCACTTCGTGAAAATTTGGAGAGCATTAATACAGAAAACTAAGCGATATCACTGCTGAAAGTTTTATTCATTTTTGATTTTGTTGAGCTAGTATGTGGTTATTTTGTACAGCTAGACTTAGGGAATATTGATATTGAAAGCAAAGTCATTCGCTACTAATATGTTCCACTTATTGTGGTAAAATATTTATGTGTGTTGGTTTGACACAATATATGTATGTAGAGTATTGAAAGGGCACCTTTTTATGTTTCTGTGTTTAAATTGAAGTTCTAAGAGTATGCTTTGTTTGTTTTATAACTAATCAACATATCATATTAAAACATTTATTTGAGGTTTTAGAACTAAAATGAAGTGTTCATATATTCATTTTGAGAACAGAATAAGATATATATGGAAATTAAATGAAAGTCATTTGATGCAGAAGTTTAATATAAATGAAAGTTTTTCTGTTTTTGTTATCAGTGGCTGTAAGGGAGTCAAACCTGAAACCTAGTTTTTGTAAGAAGATAGAAATTATGAATTGTAAATTGATATGTAAGGACAATTGTGTTTCTTTATTTGATATTTTATTTTAGAATTCATTTAAAATGTTTGCTGTGTATTCAACATCAATATTTATATTTTATAACTTGTGTATTTTAAAAAAATACTTTTAGAATAGACCAGTGTCCTGATGAAGGGTTTTCCCAAAAAGTCGACTATTATTGTTGAACTGGAAGATATCTGATTAAAACATTTTGATTGAATTTAAGAATACTCTGACTTATTTTTTAGTTGGGTGAGTGGGCCTTATTACCCGTATCAGTTTTGTTTGATGGTTGATTACCTCTGAACTATACCTGTTATTTGTTTTGTCTGCCAATTTTGTATTGTAACCTCCCGGTTGTGTCTGAAAATAGTCATATTTTGTGGCAACGACACCTTACCCAGTAAACAAAACTAAATAAAGTAAATAAAAGTAATGAGTATTTTCCTCAAGACAGTGATATTTGATAAAAATACTCTGACTCACCCATACTCCCACCACAAAACACCTCTGTCCCTCCACAGGTGACCAGGGCTAGTCCTTGCTCAACCCCCTTCCGAAACTCTATCCTCTCCTGCCCCCTTCCTTTTTTTCCAGAGTGCTTTTGAAAAGAAATGCTGACTCCGTCACTGTCAAGAGCCGGCACCGTCTTGTGAAACTCTAGCCCGATACACCCGTGAATCATCTTACAAAGGGAATATAAATCTTATGGACATAGAACTGGAAACAACCCCAGAACCCCGACAAGTTTACCTATTAGAGATTCTATAGTAAAACACCTAGAAAAGAAGAAATGTGATCAAGATTAGGCCAGTTGGACAATGTCATGCTTTCAAGAGGCAAAGATTAGCAACATTACAAGAATGTCCAAACAGAGACTTCAGAATGGGGACAGAAAACATTAGCCATCATTCATGCTGCCATTAACAACATCATGCAACAAACTGCCCAGCAAGTAAAAAAGAATCTGTAAGACTAGTCAATACTTAATGGACAGGAATTGTGAGTTTGCCTTTTCTGAAATACTCCTGTTACTGGTACATACTGATTACTTAAACTATAAAATAATAAAAGTAAATAACTGGCTAAGAAGGTGGAGCCTCAAACAATGCTTTGAATACACTAAGCACTGAGAAGAATTTTCAGATCATAAAGAGCTAACTTGCTGGGATGGAGTACATCCAACAAAAAAGGAACATCGCCTTAGGGGACACTTTATACCTGGAACTATACCTGGACATTAAGTCAGGCAGATGACTCGATAGTCTATTACGCCTGACTCCCTAAACAAGGGTTTATTGCCTGCCCTTGATAGTAAATATCTATCAAGTTTATTTTAAATATACCAATGTTATCAGAATTCACAATCTTAAAGGGAAGCGTGTTCCATGCATTTATGATTCTATGGCTGAAGAAATGTCTACTCTTATTATTATGTGGATATGTCAATTTAATTAGCTTATTATGGCTCCTGAGATTGAATTTATGAACTGAATAAGAAATACCAAGTCCCTCCATCAACTCTGTATCGCTTGAAATTTTAGACATTTGAAGTAGATCACCTCATACATAGACCAGTGTTTAAACTAGTCCAAGGGGGTAGATATAGGACTAGCACCTAACTTAAATAACTATACTACTTCCAATATTAATATAACTCACATGCCACTTCCAACTACAGATAAAACCAGTGATAACACTAACAACACTAAAATCAAAAAGATTTCTCAAAGCTTGGGACTGAGAACAAGAGTTAAACAGACTCAATGCCAATACGATGTGGGAAGCCATTCAAAATAAAATAAACTATTTTATAGAGACCTGGGTTCCAGTACGCACAAAATAATGACAGTAAGAAACAGAGAGTTCCTCTATGGTGGAACATTAAGATTAAGAGAAACATCAGAAGGAAAAAGAAAGTGTTTCATCATTATAAAAAATACCCTTCTAATAAAGCGTGGCAAAAATTTAAACTTATCTCAAACAAACACAAAAACTGATAAGACAAGCAAAAAAATTTAGCACTAAAGTTAGTGAATGACACAACAAATAAATAAAGTTCTATAATTACACTGGGTCTCTAAAAGGAAACAATGCTGGGGTTGGCCCACTTGTTATACAGGATACCCTAATTTCTGATGAAAATACCATGCAAGTGAATTCAATAAATATTTCTCCAGTATATTTAAAATAAAAGAAGATTTAAGCATAAATAACTTAAATATTGCAGATTCACCAATTTCTTCACTACAAATGAGATATTAACAGCTATTAACAAATCAAACCAAGTACAACTTCTGGAACTGATGGAATCCTTCTATAGTCATTAAAACGTTTCAAAAGAATTATCAGGTATCCTTTGTTATTTAATACTTCCATTAATGAAGGAGTTGTTATAGATGAATGGAGGTCAGCTAATGTCACACCCATTTATAAAAAGGGATCAAAGCATAATGGGCCGGATTCTAGAAGCTTGGCGCAAGTCGCCGCCAGAGGCGACTTGGCACCAAACGCCATTGCGACATGGACCCTGTGCCCCATTCTAGAAGGGCAGGTCTCTGTGGCAAGGTCCCATGACTTGTGACATGTGGACAGGCACCCAACCCAAGGGCATATCTGAGGGGCATGTCACAAGCTGCACCCCCAGCAAGCGTAGTGCTTCACGCCCTCAAGCAAGGCAGAGCTGCTTCTCATCCATGCCCATACTCATAGCTGTCTGTAACAGTCAGAACCAGAGATCCCTGGTAGCCAGTGGCCCTCATCTGCCTGCACCAGCAGTGTTAGCCACCCCCCACCTATCCCCAGCTGGCGACTGGCATAGCCGCCTCACACCTCCATGGCAAAACTACTATCTGAGCACTGACATGAGTGCTTACTGTAGAGACACTCAGAAATGAATGAATACTCATTCATTTCTGAGCACATATACAGTAAGCGCCTGCAGAGCACAGTCGGCGGCTGGCCATGATGGTGTGAGGCGGGCTGTGCCAGTCGCCAGCTGGGGATGGTGGGGGTGACTGGCACTGCTGGGCGGGAGGGTGGGGGCCACAGAACTACCAGGATCTCAGGGTTCTAATATTTACACATTGCAGCTACATATCAGGCTGGGGCATGGATGGAGGGGGATATGTTACTTGGTGGGTGCTAGAGTATTGTGGGGTCAGGGGCATGATGTGTGTGGGCTGCCTTGTAGGGCATTGAGGGTTTGGGGTTCTGGGAGCTGGGGTGCAAGATGCCCAGCTGGGCACATCTGCTGTGGGGGATTGGAGGCTGGGGCGTTGGGGCCACCCTGTGGGACACCGATGGGGGTGTTCTGGGCATGGGAGGCATCCTAGAGTGGGTGCAGTGGGTCTCCAGAACCCCAGAGGACATGTACAGTTACACCAGCTAAATGCTAGTGTACCTTATGTTGCTGGTTCTCCTCCGGGGTTCTTGTAGAATCCTGACATTGGGGACTTTGTTGCTGCCCTACTGGAATAGGGCACAACTGCTGCTGTAAACCCCTAGCACCATGTTGCAGGGGTTTATAGTGCAACTGCTGGCATAACTGCTCTTTGGCACAAGTGGCCCTGCGCCATGTCACAGGCCACATTGTAGAATCTCATGAAGTCACAACTGCTGGCTTGATTGCTTCGCCATTTTACTTGGTGCAAGTGCTGCTATGCCAGACATAACCTTTTTAGAATCGGGCCCTATGTCTCCAATTACAGACCTATAAATTTGACATCATGCATAGTAAAATAATGGAGAGAGTACTACAACATAAAATAACTAACCATTTGAAATTACACGGAACCACGATATGTCTCAACATGGGTTCACTCAAGGGAAATCTTTTATGAGTAATCTGATTAGTTTTTTGAACCAGTCAGCAAAGCACTAGACTTTGGACTTTCTGTAGATGTAATATACCTTGACTATGAGAAAGCATTTGACACTGTATCGCACAGAATCCTAATAGAATATCTTAGGAAACTTAACTTGCATCCCCAAATTATAAAGTGGATTGCCTCTTGGCTGGATGGTAGAAAGCAGAGTTGCACTAAAAGTGCGACTCCAGTGGGCAAAGGTGACTGGTGAGTGCTGCAGGGATCGGTGCTGGGTCCTACTTTATTCAACATAATGATCTCTAACATGCAGAGAGAACGGAGTATATATACAAAAATGCATGACGATAGTAAGTTAGGATGCATAATAGATAGTAATGTAGCTGCAGAATCTCTTCAGGATAGTTTGAACACTCTTTACATATGGGCCTATGAGAACAAAATGTTATTTAATATTGCAAAGTGCAAAGTAATGCACTTTGGGAAAACAACAGACAAGCTAATTATACCATTAATAACATCAGTCTTGAAGTTGTTACATTCGAAGAGATCTTGGTGTTAACATCACTAGCAGCCTAAAAATTTAGTACTATATAAACAAAATAATTAAGAAATATCATGGTATATTATGGTGTATTCTTAAACATATAAAAAGTCATGAGTCGGAGGTCATAATTCCATTGTACAACAGTTTGATTAGATCTAATCTGGAATATTGTGCCCCTTTCTGCTCCCCCACATTAATTAGAGATAAGGTAACTCATGAGTCTATACAACGTAAATTAACAAAACATGTCAAGAATCAAGAATTATTAAACTATGAGGAAAGACTTAGAAATGTAAGTATTTTTTCCTAGAATATAGAATAACTAGAGGTGAGCTATGTTGGGCCTATAAGGTATCTAAGAATGAGTTATTCCTTGAATCAAACTGTTTGACAAAAAATCCCACTCGTTGTACAAGATCTCACAAATTAAGATTGCATTCAGAGATATGTAAAACTGAGCACAGAAAAATGTTGTAACTAAGAGAGTACCTCATGTATGGAACACACTACCAGTGAGGTAGTAACCACTGAAAACCCTCGAACAGTTCAAAATAAACCTAAACAATACATGGGAGATAAAATTAATCTACCATCGCTAGGTTAAAATGATGGCGTAGTTCAATATAGGCATGTCCTTCAACTTGTACAATCTATGAACCTATGAATCAACAAAATGCATTACATAAATGTTGCTCTCCACTCTGGACCTTTGATCCACAATTTATAGGGGCCATATGCAAATATTCCCACTATCCCGGTCATACAGCATGCAAGTGGAGGTTGGGAATCAAACCCAGATCTGCTGAATGTACCAGGCTCATTCATATCTCATTACTCTAACCTCTAGGCTATACTGCCAGCCCCTGGAAGCCCAGTAGAACTCAGCAGACATGTAAAGGGCTGCTGATGCCTTGAAAACTTTGCAAAACTTAACATTTAAACATGATTTAGGTTGTATTTTATAAATCTTCTACAGCTCTCCACCCATTATTATTTCCTGAAACAATATGCAAAAAAAGGATCCTTTGGTCCAATTTCAACTGCAAGAGACTGTGACAGTCTGTTGACTGCAGTCTCCTCAAGCTATGCTTCAGAAAAGGTGCAGCAGGCCTTCCACACCTTCATATATCAATGTATGCTGGGCGTACGGAAAGGGTACAGTTGTTATATAACTATTCAAACTGCTGTCTTGCACAGTGCACCTGTCACTGCACTTTGGGATGTCTCCCAATTATTACCTATGAAGCAGGAAGTAGGAGGCCATCAGAGTGCTGCCTGTGTAAACAAGGATGGCAGGAGGTCAATTTCTTAGTGTGGTGGATCATTGATGGACCAGGTTATGCGGCATGGCTGGGGTTCATTAGACTACTAGGACAGCGATTTATTACTGTACAGATTGGGGAGCCCCAGGAGATTAATAAGGTAGGGGGCTGTCAGAGTGCTGCCTAGGTGTACATGGATGATGGAGGCCGATTTGTTAGTGTGGTGGATTGTTGAGGGACCAGGTTGGGTATGCATGGCTAGGGAAGGGGGTCATTAGACTACCAGGGATCACTATTATTTTACAGACTGGGGAGCACACTCAACACCAGGAGACTGACAAGGTGTCAGGGGCTGTCAGAGTGCTGCCTGGGTGTGCAAGGATGATGTGAGACTGACCACCAAGGAGGCCAACAAGGGACAATGACAAGATTTCCAAGGAGGGGTCAGTCAAGAGCCTTGAACTATATGCTACAACCTGGCATTTAATGGTGGGCATAAAGCCAATTGGTTACCTTTAACATACTGAATATACACTAGGGACCATATGGGCAAGTAAGTAAAAAATGAGTATGAGGCGCCTTCCCAAGCCTCAGGACGCCTTTACAGAATTTCACATACTATATTAAAATCCACAGAAATTTAAACACAATTTACATTTCTGAAAATGCTTGTTTAAATAAAAGGTCTTAAGAACTTTTTAAACCTTTCTGCAGTCAGGCTATTGCATATCTGGCATATGGACTCTTCATACCCACAAATAAAAAGTAATGCAATCCAAAAGTGTTCTGGGAGTTGTTAGAAAAAGTCCCAAACATTCTGTAGTTCTGCCAGATTTTGTGAAATGAGTTCACTGATGTTTACTCCAATCCTGCATCAAGAATAAAACAACTATAGTTAGGTGTAATAAGTGGGCTGACTCAGCTTATCCCAACAAAATGTCAATGTCTTCAACCAACTGAATCTTAGGCTATAATTAGTAATTGGTTCAACACTGTTCCTGTTCACAAATTTCTGTAATTCACGTCAGACTCTCAACCTCATGGATGGTTGCCCTGCTGTTCTCATTGATTTGACCTGATTAGCAAAATGCCATTGACTGGGAAATAACACACGACAGGATGGGTGACTGCTGGAAATATATGCACTGCGTCTGGTGTGAACTGAGTCATGAGACCACTAACCACGTGCTCCTCACCACACACCAGCCTATTATATCTCCCAGTATGTGTAGCACCTTGGAGTGTGTTACTTCACTTTTAAATTGCCTGGTATTAAACATTTCAGCTTAATAATTGCAGTGCTGTAAGAACGTAAAGGCAATGCAGGTGACCTGATTCATCTAGCTTTTGTGGTGGCTATCTTAACCAAATTTATAAAACCAGGTAATGTCAAGGAGCCGGTAGGAGCACAGAGGTTAAATCACCACAAATTGGAGTTAAAAGAAGGGGCTAAAGGAGAAGGTGAAACTTTTCTATCTAAGAATTGTAAATCTGGAACAGACTCCCCAAAGAGGCGGTGATGAAGACATTCTAGTTTTTAAGAGAAACTGGATAAACAGTATCTAATTGAGATTATACAATGGCAAAGAAGAATGCTGGCCTCTGATTGGTCAGTC
The DNA here is from genome assembly GCA_016271365.2 of Neoceratodus forsteri. Lineage (NCBI taxonomy): Eukaryota > Metazoa > Chordata > Ceratodontiformes > Ceratodontidae > Neoceratodus > Neoceratodus forsteri. The sequence continues at coordinate 1,385,893,029 of CM057459.1, forward strand.
TGGGACAGGACCCGTGTTGTTATCCCAGTGAAACCCCTAGGTGGTGCTATCCCAAGGGCTACTACCCTGCCTGCTTGGCTAGTAGCAGGTTATGGGGCCTGAGTTCTGAAACGGTGCCTCCACCCAGAGGTCAGGGGTTGGTAGTGGTCAAGCTAGCTCGGCACAGCCCTCCGGGACATTGTAACCCCCTTTTTCCCTGCTAGTGGCCAGAACAATACACAATAATCACTTTCACAATACCTCTGATACACCTTACAAGTGCTCACACTGTTTGCACTTATCACCAGGGCTGGTTCCTCTGGAACGACCCTGAGGACCCCCGTAAAACAAGGTTATGCACTGCAAATAGCAACAGTACAATACTCTTGGCATAAACTGGAGCCACAGTCAGGTTCAATGCAGAAAAGAGTTAGATCTGATTTATTCAGAGGGCTTGAACAAAGGAGGGTGTAATCAGGTTGATTTGCTTAAAGGCTCTATAAATCAAACAGTTATGCATGCACTTCAGAGTCCCTAAACAGTCACACCTCTGCATACCCAGGTGGAGAAGAGATGGGCTAGCCAAGACTGTTGCTCAGGGTAGGCCGTCGCCGAGCTGGTTGGGGCCCTGTGATGAAAAACAACATGCACAATACACACTATTTGTAATCTGGAGCCAGAAGGCTCAGTTCTATGAAGAAAAAAGAAACAAGACAATCAGATGACACACTTGGATTAAGCTATTGTTGCAGGAGCTACCCTGGTATTACTCATGATACCCAAGACTGGACACGGGCTGGACGAAAATTGAGACTGCAGGTGGCTGATCTGGAGTGCCAGGAGAAGTAGGCCCACACGATTCACCCGGAGTCATTCCTGTTCAAGCATGGAGCAGGGGCTGATCCCCAGACAGGTCTCGTTGATGGCTTTCTCTGTGCAGTAGGGTAGTCTGCCAGCGTGGTATGGCCCAGGCCGAGTGGGAGATGAACACGGATTCAGTCCGATTAGGGTTGGATAAAGCTTCCAGCAAGGCGGAACACAGTTCTGCACAGTGGGGAACCAAATCACGACCCACTATCAATACACAGCACATTTACATGTAAAGGATTCTACAGTACCAGGCAAACCACTCCGTCACTGTCACAAAGTCTCTGCTCAAACCAGGAGTTCAGAGGTAGCAGAAAATCCTGACAGGCCGGAAGATTCAGCAAAATCTTCAGTCTTCTTCAGGTTGAGCCTGGTCACACTTCAGTGGCTTACTTTGTTCTCACCAACTCGGATTTAGTCTGCAAAATAACCTCTGTTCCTTCAAGGGTAGCAGGCAGACAGGCAGGCCTAATCTCAGCCTTTCCATAGTTCTCCGCACTTAAACCACGCAAACAGCTGCTCAACTGTCTCGAGCTGTTGCTTCTTCAGCTTCCAGCTTAGATCTGTCCAGACAGCAGGCAGCTCGAGGGTTTCCCAAGATCCAAAAAGATTTGGTTAGCTGTCTCATCTGTCAGTCACAACAAGGCTCCCCTAGGGCTGTTAGGTGCCAAAGTCTCAAAACTACAATTCCTACAAGTCTTGTCTCCACAGAGCCCCTGTAGGCAGGCTCCATTTAGGTCCCACGACTGATTGGTCCAGTTTGGCAGCTTAGAACCAAGATGGTGGAGATAGAAAAGTCCTTGCTGCAAAGAAGGCAGGATAGAACAAACTACAATATCACTATTATTCTAATAGATAATCAATAAACAAGCACATCTTTAACAAGAGCTCCCTCTGCACAATTAGCGTATGGCAGAATGGAGCGATTATCAGCAGCCCCAGTGGGACTCGAGCATGGAAACACTAGCCCCTCCCAGTTCAATTATAACTGCAACCAGGCAGCTCTAAAGAGACAGTACACAGAGTCTTTACAGGGACTCTAGCATTAACGCTTAAACGGTTAGAACGCAGGACACCAGCCTGACAGTGAACATTCAGGCAAGTTCACGGAAGACTTTTCGGGAACCCCATTTGTAGTTACACCAGCATAACATCATGGATCTAGTCCCAGCAGCACACAGACGATTGCATCAAATGTAAGAACAAAGCGCCACAGAAAGGGTTTCTGATAACTGTAAAGTAGCAGATACACATACTGCCCCAGCTACTCTAACTCAGCCATGCTGCCAACTAATTCAGGACAGTCCTCTGCTCATGTTCCGTAGTCCAGTACTCAATGAAAAAGAAGAGATTGCAGCTATATTGTGAATAAACGAAATTCTCATGTCTGTTTTCTTCCCAAACTCAGAAGCTTTGAGTGAACTGCAGAGAATGTAACGCTTGGTCACGCAGTTCACTGATGCCACTCAGTTCAGGAAAAATCTAGCATGAAAATTCCATTTATTTTCTGAGTTCAAGCTGGCACACATCCTCCATCCCTGCCTTAATCCTAAACAAAGCTGTACTTGGTTTGGTACCAGAGCAGAGAGCAGTGGTAGCTGCCTGCTTTCACCAATCAGCTCAACCTCTGCAGTCCTTCTGTGATCTCTCGCGGCAGCAGCAGACTTCAGCTCAGATCTGAGGACTGAATTTAATTTGTACCAATACAAAGTGTTCATACCATTTTTTAAAAAGCAAGTGTTGGCCAGCCCGGTGGCTCTGGAGGGCTGAGGTGCTGGATGCCACACCTCGCTGCCATGCTGGTGACCCATGTTTGGGAATGAGTGCAGCTACCAGGGTCGGTGGGGAGGAGATGGATTGAGTGTCTGCTGGACTGCTTTCCATCTCCCGCGGAGAGGTTGACAGAAGCAGTCGGGCGCATGCTTGACCCACTAGCAGAGGCTGGGGCTGGGCAAGGCACCACCACAAGAACATGGGGCAGGTACATGGCAGATGCTTTGTGGGCTGCACACAGTGCATGTGTGGCCCGCCACAGGCATCATTGTATGCCATGCCCTGCAAGGGGAGAGCAGAAATGGAAAGAGACCCTGGTGGCTTGTCGCTGTGTTTGATGGTCGGCCCACGCTCCACTCCCAAGGTAACACACCGAACTGGATCCGACTAGGGTGGGTGGATGAGTAAGGGGACTCCTACTACCCTGCCATGGGGGAGTAAGCCTTGGAAGTTACAGGGGTGAGAGGGCCTGAGGGAGCGGAGGGATGAGATGGTGGCTGGAGGAAGAGTTGACCGGGCCAGGGAGGGGGAGAAATAGATAAGAAAAATAAAAAGCAAGAGGTTGTAGGCTTCCTAAAGTGTGGAACCTGCTCCAAGCCCAAAGCACGAGCGATTTCAAACCATAGTCGGCGCTCCCATTACAGCTGCACTGTCAATGTTTTTTTTCTGTGAGCTAGCATCCATTTCATGTGTTTCATTTCTGCATTCTCCCAGTACAAACACCCACCAAGTGTACCAGAAGAACTCAAGACACACCCAGACCACTGATAAACGAAATTCCTTAACAGTCACGGGCGGGGTACACAACAGAATGATGCTACAGAGTACGCTGAACTGTCAGTGCATTGTGGGATGGTGCAAAGTGACATGACTGTGGCACAAAGGAATCTGTAGCTTGTCGCCTGCAAGTAACAGGTACAGAAGACATGAAGCTGATGAGAGACACATTTGAGTGGGGTTGGCTTTGAGGAAGAGCCAAAACCTAAATTCATCACTCATTCCCCAGTAGATGACAGAAGCAAACTAACAGCACATCAGCTCCATTCTACTGGCAAAAAAATTACGCTCAGTACTATTTTTTACAATGCATACATCCCCATTAAAATTAACGAAAAATCCATTCTTATACATTTTTAAATCTTTTTTTCTGTTTTGTTTTTCAAATAAGCCATTGTATAATAGGAATAATGCACTCAGGTTTGTGTCGTGCCAGGATAATGTCACGTCTGAGGTGATATTGTACTCGCCCGCGCCCTCGTGCCTAATCACCCCAGACATGACGTTATCCTAGCAGACACACACCCTATCGTGCATTATTCCTTTAATAATATTTTCCATACAGATGTGCAAGTACGAATATCAGTTTCCCAATTCCACAGAATGCTAGCAGAGGGGCCAATAGAATGCTGCATGGGTATACAAGGAGGACTGGGGGTGATTTCTAGTGTGGTGGATTGTTGAGGGACCAGGTTGGACATGTGTGCTAGGAGGATTTGCTAGACTACAAAGGGCCATTATTTATTATGTACATACTAAAGTACACTAGACCACCAGGGAAACTGACAGGTGGTAGGGGCTGTCAGAGTCATGCCTGGGTGTGCAAGGATGATGGAGACTGACCACCAGGAACCTGACAAGGACAATGACAAGATTTCCAAGGAGGGCTAGAAGCAGCCCCAACACACAGGCGGGGTGGGGAGGATGATAGTGATTGGAATACCATTATACTATGTAGTCATGGCACTGTACCATGTGCATATATGTCTGGAACAGTTACTCTGAAAACTATGACTGAATGGCTTCATTTGCATATTTTTATCTAAACCAGGATGTCACCGTTGGATGGCGAGATACTGCCATCTCAGAATAGATTGTTATGCTGGAGCACGGGGTGCCTTTCTGTCCCATATTTAGGAGTAGAAAACTGCCCAAGAACTGGGCCTCTTTAAGACTTTGAGTTTACCTCTTCCAACAGCTTATTCATCACTTGAAGTTCTAATCTTCGTTGTGACATCACAATCGTTTGCTGTAGGAATGACTGTGATGTCACAAGCAGAGTTTGAAGACCTCAGGTAGGGAATAAGCAACTGGAGGGCATGAACTCTATAAGAACAAAGGTCGTCCTTTTATGTAAAAGAATGGTGTAATAAACGAAGAGGAGGATGAATATAGAACTTATGTGGAATATAAGCTGAATTCTCTACATATGTTCTTCAGAGTTCTTGTGGAGGCTCTTTAAAATATTCATCTCCTTGTTCTTTCCTTCTTGATCGATTTTGCAAGTTCTTAGGACAAACTAGAGCATAGTACCATAAAGTCAAAACATTTTCTGAATACATTTTGACAAATATAAGCCTATTTGTTCAGTTATAATCACCATTCACGGATTTGCCTGTACAGGTAACCTTTCAACTGTCAGTACTCCTTGAATATTCTCCTCCAGCCCTGTCTCCTCCATATATTCACCCTGTTCCCTGTGGCTTTGGTACAGACCCTTATCTTCTCGGACCTACAGTCTGGCTCTTCAAGATTATTGACTGACCCTGCTTGTAATAGTGGTCCCATTCCTTTATGATGCTTCCCTTTTGACATGGGCCCATACCAGCCCTGCTTCTAGTTGTATGTGATCATGACATCTGTCAAACATGACATCATTTTTGAGTTTGGCTACAGCAGTGATGACCCATTCTGCCAATGTGCCTCCCCTCTGCAGCCTGGGGCAGACACACAGCAATAGATGCCAGACTCTCTCCCCAAAGACTAAGGCACCCTGTGGAACTGCCCTCTATCTTGTACTGCCGAACTGGGATCCTGTGCTGGTTGAATTGAACCATGATCCCACACATAGTGAGCCATGGTGGTTGAGTGTCAGTCCATCAGGAGGTCAAATAGGTAGTTTTGTGCCTACTCAAGCACAAGGAAGACAAGGAAATTTTTAATGGTCATGCTATGCATTCCATAGCCAGGGACTATTGCAGCAAAACATGGGGCCCGATATTTTACAGAACTTTACAGAATTATACGTGATGGCCAAAAGGCAAATTAGAGCTGTCCTTGGGACAGGAAACAAAATATTTTAACCTCATGATTTATACATATGGAGGGGCCAAAACCCTCAAGACAATAAATGGAACTAGAATGGGTTTTTCATTTTGCTGCTCTAATTGCAATATGCAAAGGACTACCAATTGCTTACATGCCATGATGATAACCATGTCTGTACCCATGCCTGCATCCTTTGCTGTTCTTTACTGTGCCTGTAAGCCATGCCTGTATCCACTGCTTTTCTTTAGCATGCCTGTAACTGTGCCTGTCTCCACTATTTTTCTTTATTGTAACCACCTCATTATGTAACTCATAATACCTCAAATGTTCCTTATGTCCTTGTTCATTCTTATAACTTGTATTGTTATCCGGTCGCCTGAAAAAGGACCTTCGGCTCAGTGGGCCTACCCGTCACCAAAATTTAATAAATAAATAAATAAATTTGTCTTTTGGCCATTATTACTTATAAGAATAATGTTTAAAAGCTTCTTGTATTTACTTGTTTTACAGTTCTATAAAGTTTTGTAGCCATACAGGCAATTAATAAGCTCACTATAGTATACGAACATACATACGAACACACGAATAGCCAGTAGAAGAAGGCCATTTGGTCTATTAAGTCTGTTTCGTATTTCAGGGTCCACAGCTTGAGCTACTGCCCTTCCTCCCTCCCCACTCCTCCCTTTCTCCCTCACATGATCCTTACTTTTCCACTATGCCGATCCCAGCCTCTCTAAAAGCTGCCCACTGTCTTCAATGAGATGATCTCTTCTGGCAGTGCATTCCAAGTGTCCACCACCCTCTCTGTGAAGACGTGCTTCCTGACCTCCTCTTAAACCTTCCACCTTCCAGCTTAAGACTGTGCCCCTCATGTTATGGTTGCCACTCAGCTTAAAGAGACCTCCTTATCAACCTTCTTATCCCTTTCAAGTACTTGAAGGTCCCAATCATGCCCTCTCTCTCTTCTGTCTTCCAGGAGTACATGTTCAGTGCCTCACCTCTCCTCGTATGCCTCACCCTGCTGACCCACTGTCATCTTTGTAGCCCTCCTCTGTACCTTCTCCAGCATTCTCTTCTTCAGTATCCCCTTGCTTCCTTTACTTGAGGTGCTGTATCAATTCCTGATGGGAATAAGTAGGGCCTTGTCACACTTCAGTTTCTGTCTATGGGGCTGACTCCTCCTTTGTTTCAGGTCTTCTATCATTTTAGGCTTCAGAGGTGGGGGTTGTGCCTCACAAACCTCTGCTCAGGGGTTGGCTTGATGCTTTGGATCTTTCTGAGCCATGTGGCACCTCTGATGCATCATTCACTTCAAGTAGTCAATCTTGTCCCTTTATCCATCTTTTCTTGACCTTCCTGTAGAAGATCACTTTTTTTGCAGGAGCAGACATTGGGATCACCTTTGTCATGGAAGAGGACAAGTGTCTTGGGGTGGAGACTTACTATGTCTGGAAGCTGGGGAAGCTTCCCTGGGGCCTTGAGCACGTGACTGAGATTCAGTGATGATTTGTTCCTGAGCTTGTGCTACATGATCTAAACGGTTGTGAGCACCCAGGAACATTGCTTATTCAACTGTGCTATGTCATCATATAAATTGCAGCAAAGGGATTAGGGCACTGCAAAGTCATATGCCCATACTTTAAACAAAGGTTGCATCTTAGCCTATCAGAGACTAAGCTCAAGTGGGTTCTCGACCATGCTTGTGTCAAGTCTCAGCTGCCTGGGGTAAAGGACATATTCTTCAGTCTCTTCCTGTGGAAGTTGCTGGCAGATGAGAGATTCCTGTGTTTGTCTGAGCTTTAGGTTTGTTTTCCAACCTCCAGCCCACACACAGTCATCATCCAGGATTGGCATAGGGTGCTCCACTACCTCACACCTCTGCCACAGCCAGTGCAACACATTAGAAATATTGACTTCCTCACTCCTTAACAACAGAGTGATTGTTTTATAGGGACTTTGTTAGTGAGATAGAGATAAAAGGGGTTCTTAATGGTGTATTTTGTACCTGTTCATACCTTTGCAAGTAGTGTTCTTAAGACTATAAAGTTTTAAAACTGATATCAATGACTCATTTCCACATGAATCATTGTATAAAGATCGCCAGCCACAAACTCCATTGAAGTATTAATAGCTGCTCTTTTATAAAATGTCTGTCAGGCACTGTTGTCATACTCTCTTGTATTTAAAATGCACATCATTCCTTCTCTGTGCAGATCCTGCTACTACTGTAAATAAATCAGCCATCTGAAAAGTCCCTTGTCGAGGATTTTGTTGCTGCCTGTCTTCTGTAGTGTGTCCCCACCCCTTGTTGTGAATTACAGTGCCTTCTGTCTTCAGTGTCATGAATCTCTTCCCTGTTACTCCTTCTGTGGATTGTCTGTTCCTCGTTGATTGTTAGAGGCTATTTTTTCTGAGCCTTCCTATTAGTGCCTGCTTTTTTCTACATTTTAGCTGACAACTCCTCTGTGCTTTCTGTTTGTGGTACTTGCTCACTTTGCCCAGGAGCTGAGTTGCTTACCATTCGTTCTGAGAACAGTGAGGCTCTTGCAGTCTTTTTGGGTTTCACCTTCCCTGCATATTATTCATGAAGGGAGAGTATGTTTTTGCATATTATTCACAGGGGAAGAGTATGTTTTTGCATATTATTCACAGGGGAAGAGTATGTTTTTGCATATTATTCACAGGAAGAAGAGTATGTTTGCATATTATTCACAGGGGAGAGTATTTTTGCATATTATTCACAGGAGAAGAGTATGTTTTGCATATTATTCACAGGAGAAGAGTATGTTTTGCATATTATTCACAGGGAGAAGAGTATGTTTTTGCATATTATTCACAAGGAGAAGACTATGTTTTGCATATTATCCACAGGGAGAGTATGTTTGTGAAAGCCTGTTCCACACTCAAAACCCGTTCTCAGTTACTTTACCAGTTTCAGTCTGTCCTGAAGTGCTACTGTGTTTAGCACTCAGGGTTTCTTTAGCACTTTTCACTGTGCTTTATAGCCCCTCATGGTGACAAAAATGTAAGCATTCTGATTGGCTGGGAGACCAGTAAAGGTGTAATTATAAGACCATAATTACACTCCTGCATTTGTTTCAAACCAAGAGCCTGTGTACCAAATCATTACGTCAATGCCAGGTCTCCACTCTGTTAACCCAAATAAGATGCAGCTGACAGCAGTGCAACTTGAGAAAGCAAAGCACTGGAAAGTGACATCACAGAGCCTTGTTTCAGATTGGCACCATGACCAAGGAGAAACACATGGCAACCGACGAGGTGGATATGAAAACAGCCACCAGCAGAGAGCGAGGCTACAACTGCATCAGTAAATCATGACTGTTGCTGCTGCTGCTGCCAAAACAGCTCAGAAGGAGAAACTGAGACTACTGACAGACCAATAAATTTGAAAATGAAAAGAACAAAAGCAGACCAAAATAGGACCAAAAGTACACAATGAAAACGTGAAACTGCAACAGAACTGTACTAAAAACTGTCACATTACCAGTAAAGTGGTTTCCATTTTAATTAAAGAAAAATGACAGTGAGTTCAGTCAGTAAGTTCTGTAATGAAGTTTAGGTTTGAACAATGAATTTTATTCACTGACTGATTTATTTCCTTTACTATTATAACTGAGAGGACTGCAGTTAGTTTCCTTAACAGTTGGAAGGGTTATAGTTTATAGTGTCAATTTACTTAAGTGTTTATAGGGATTACTTTTTCTTGTTTACAGTAACAAATGGCATATTTGGGTACCATTGTCCATTGTCCATTTTGCCTGAAACAAGTGAAACATTTTAACACCATGTTATAAGTGTGATAAGACACTGCAGGGATGTGTAATTATACTGTAATAATTACACTTAGCTCTTGGATGCTAAAGGCACTCCACAAGCACCTGATGCTAACAACACCCTTGAGCCATGCAATTATTTAAGCAACAAGGGATGACCAAGGGTTATGTTAATGGTCTGTTAATCACCTTCTAGGGATGTACTGTGGCATGAGGTGTAGCCAAGTGCCACATGCCCCTAGAGGGTGATTAACTGACCATTAACATAATCCCTGGGAGTGCCTTATTGCTATTATAATAAAACATGTTTTTAAACAGTGTTAAATCTTGTTCAGCATATGTTTAAGCTCTACATGTATGTTGTTAAAGATTAGCATAATGTTGTTAGAATATTTGCAGCCAATCAGAAAGCTCCATTTCTCTGACCCTTTTTATATGCGGCATAATTACACCTTGGCATATCTTATAGCATACTGAATGAACCTTCTGTTTTCCTAGCTCCAAATGCTTTGTCCACTCCCAATTTGGTTGTATTTGTAGAGTGGGCAAGACAGGCAGTGATCCTGAGGTCTTACCTGCTGTCTTTCAGATTCATTCACTGCCATAATCTTTGCTGCTAACACGTACTCAGGTGACACCATTCTGTTCAGCGTTCTGCTTGTCTCAGCCTGCCACATGTAAGCACCTTCTGGACTCAAGCTAAAGTTGCTGGTGCTTGGCATGGAGTTGGGCATTCTGTGTCTCGCTATGATGCAACACAAATCTCTGCTATTGTTTGACAGTGCTTTTCCTTTGATGTAGCCACTGTCACTCTGGATAGTCAGGCTTTCTCTGGTATTGCTGGTTCAGGGTGTTCTCCAGGCTGTTCAGTCTGGAACACCTCTCGTTGCTCTTCAATGTTCTTGTTTTTTACTTTGAACAGTTTTTGGGGTGCACAACATGAAGAACATTCCGTGGCAATTTTCCCATCCTTGTCTGTTAGAGTCATAACAGATGTGCTTTCCTTTTATCATGGCTGCCTTTGGGACTTTTTCCACATGCTCTGTCAGCTCCTTGTCTGATCCTGAAGCACCTGCACTTTCATAATCAGCATCAGACATGCACATAACCTTTCAGGTTCCTTAGTCTCCATTTCTAGTTCTGATTCAGGTATGCTCAAAGCCGTATCCATTTTCTCATAGTCTGGAATGTCCATACTGCTTTCTGCAAGCCTTGCAGAGATTGAGGGTTCATGTCTTCTCCTCCAACTCCACTTTGTGGTGTCTACCATATTTTAACTGATAGCCAGGTGGACAAGGGATTCCCCTACTGGCAAGAGCAGGAAGTTTCCACAGTGTAATGGCCAACATCCCCTGTGTTTTTTTAATAATCTTTTTATTCAGTTTTCAAATATACAATACACACATCGACAAGTGGACATATACAGACAGACAAGAATCAAACAAACAGATGCAATCAGTCGGGTACAATTAATCTAATCATGTTCTCCATGAATCAAAACAGCGCATTATATCATATTATCTTACTGTATTATTTTATATTATGTTATGGGGTCCTGAGGGCAGTCCTTATTCCAACATTCTAATGTTTTAATTCCTAACAACTCCAGAAAGTGGGTCTAGTAAGTGGATCAAGTCCATCATGACAGTGTCACCTACTTCATGGGCCCAGACCAGTCCTCAGTATCATCTCCTCTGCCACACTTAAAGAAGTCAGGAAAGGAGTCCATCCCGTGGGAAGGTCTCCTCCTATCTCTAACAACCAGTGTTAATCTTTCCAAGGCTAGAGTATGCATGTTAACTGGCACCACTGCAATACTGTGAGCTTAATGTTGGAGACCAGGAATTCTGAATACAATGGCGTGCCAGCACAAACAATGTTCTCATCCACCTGGGAAGTGGAACCCTCCTTCTCTTCTTCTACCTCCACCCCAAACAGGCATGTAAGTGGATCCTCTCCTTAGTGGTGCGCCTGCCATCTGAGTCACCTCCTCTACCACACCCTCCCAAAATTTCACCTGAACTGGATAGGTCCAGAAACAATGAATGTAAGTGCCTTTCTCCCACACCTCCCACACATAGGAGATGCCAGGGGTTGTGCTTTATGCACAATGGCAGAGGTAGTACAACCTGTGCAAAAACTTGTAAAGGCCTCTTTAAACTTGTTACAAACCATAATACCTTCTTGCATGCGAAGGACCACCTTCCAGTTTTCCTCAGATATGCTTTGCCCCAAGTCTCTTTCCCATAGAGCTTTTGTGTTTCTGTCATATAAGGCAACCCTTGTTTACCCTGTTTAGCAGCTTTCCCAAAACCCTTAGGGTCTTTCTTGGCATGGTACACTAGCTGTTCTACTGGGTCAGGTTGAAAGTAATCCCGGTCCCCTCTGTTCAATTTCTCCACAAAGGCTCGGACCTGCATGTACCAGTACAGATGCTGCTCTTCTAAATGTAGACTTTGTTTTACCATCTCAAAGATACACAGTTCTCCTTTACCACCAGCTGTCCTACACTACTTATTCCCTTTGTCTCCACTCCTTAAAACCTACTTCCTCTAGGCTGGGCAGGAAGAATGGGTTCCCAGCTATTGGCAACAGCAAGGTCTCCCTTGGCCCATCACATTTAGCCTCTTAAGCCATCCCCAGGCCTCCAACAATGCCTCTACCAATGGATTGCAATTGCCCACTGCTCTGTATGCCCTTAATCCTTTACCATGTAAGTATGCAGTGAGTCTCCCTGGGGTTCCCTCTGTTCTAAATTCACCCACCTAGCCACAGATGGTCAATGTACCCAGTCTGCCACGCACCACTGTATTGCCAGATAGTAATTACCGAGATCTGGAAAATTGAGTCCTCCTCTGCTGTTGTCAGCTTTTAATCTTTGTAAGCTGATTCTCAGCCTTTTCCGCCTCCATATGAACTCTGAGAACATTTTCTCTACCCTTTAACATCCTCCTTTGTTAGTCCTAGGTGTAGCATCTGCACTGGATATAGAATCCTGGGGAGGATATTCATTTTATTCAAATGTATCCTCCTAACCATGATTCAGGAGATGCGCCCATCTCTTAAGGTCAGCCATAATAGTCTTCATCAGGGGACGGTAGTTCAATCTATATAGGGAACCAAGTTCCGGCCTACCTGTACCCCAAATATGTGAACCCATTCTGTGCCACCTTAAGCCCTAGATGCCCCACTTCACTACCTCCCTTGAGGAAACACATCATATCCAACTTCTCCAAATTAATCTTATAGCCAAAGAAACTGGTGAATTTGTCTCTAAGAGGTAACGGGGACCATGGATCTCTGCAGGTTTCTAACAAACAAGAGATGTAATCTGCATAAAGAGCAACTTTATGCACAGAATTCTCATCCCCACCCTCCACCTGCTCATGCTGGTGCACTGCCACTGCCAAGGGTTCGATCACCATGGCAAACAGAAGGGATGACAGAGGGCACCCCTGTATCATCCCTCTTCCCAAACTAAACTACTCTGAGAGGCCTCCATTTAGCAATAGTCTCGCTCTGGGTTTCTCTACATTGCCTTACCCATTCCACATAAGAGTCACCGGACCAAACTTGGCTATCACCGGAACAAATAGTCCATTCCACCCTATCAAATGCTTTTTCGGCATCCATGGTTACAATGCCCACCTTCTCCTGCTCTTGATTAGCCTTCCAGATAACATTAAGTAACCTATGCATATTATGATATGATTGGCGACTTTTAATGAACCGGTTTAGTCTGGGTGAATCAAGTCCGACAGGACACCCTCAATCTGATAACCAACACTTTTGCTAGTATTTTTAAATCACAATTCAGCAGGGAAATGGGTCTATATGCTGCACAATCTTTCTCATCTTTGTCTAGTTTGGGTAGTAAGCATATGGTGGCATCGTAATAGGTCTCAGGTAATCTGGATATCTCCACTCCCTCCTCAGTTGCAAAACTCCCACACAGTGTATCCGCTAATTGACCCCATCAACAATTTATAATACTCCACTGGGAAGCCATCTGGACCACTCGCTTTCCCTGTTGCAATTTCTGGATTGCCCCAAGATTTCTGTCCTGGCATTGGCGGCACAGCTGTTCCCTCTGCATGTCCAAAACTTTAGGCAGCTATAAACCCTGCAAGAATTCCTGCATTTCCACCTCTTTACCCTTATTTTCTGCCTGATATAATGTCTCATAAATGGATTTAAAACAGACCCTGATATCCTTTGAGTCAGTACACATCCGCCCTCCTGTTCCTAACCCCCAGGATGCATGTTGTGCATCTGCCTCCTTCTTCAACCACACTAAGAGCAGTCCTGGTTTGTTCCCCATTCGAACACCTGATACTGACAGAAAAACAGGTTCTTCCTGCCTCCTCCCTAAGCAGTACATTCAGGGCTTCCCGTGCTGTTGCCAGCAGCTTTACTGCCTCCGGCTCCCTCCATCACTCTTTTACAAACTTTTAACTGCTGCTCCAGCTCCTCCCACTTTTCCTTTTCTGTCTCTTCACTCTGGCCATTAATGCTGTAATAGCCCCTCATGAAAGCCTCCCAGAAGATGCCTTTAGCTATATCTGAGTCAGTATTGGTCTCAACATAATACCGCCACTTTTCCTCTGAGTATTCTTTAAAATCTTTGTTTTTAACCATGTACATGGGAATTTCCATTGTGGGGGCCTCCCTGCTCCCTCCACTGTTTAATTTCAAAACCACCATGGCATGGTCAGATATGTGGATAGGGCTATCACAACCCCACTCATCAGGTCAGGCCCTCTGCTCCACAGTGCCAACCTCTGGGTGCAATGTTGTGGACAGTTAACAGAACAGGGCAACCCTCCTGTCTGTTTTGTGGGTCGAATCACCTTTGGTCTCAAGTTCTGGAGGGATTTAAACTGTGAACCTTATGCTAGCATACCCAAATGTACAGGCTCATATAATTCTGCTCTTTGGGAAATGCCAGATATCTTTCACCTATGAGCACCTAACCAGGTACACACAAATGAACCTAAAAACTCTATGAAAGACCTTAGATAAATTCCTACCTTTTCCCAGTTTGGCGTGCCATTCAGCCTGTGAACAGTGTTGTCAAAATCTTAACCATCCATGCATCACAGGCAAAAGGAAGGATTTGGAAGACACAGGCAGTCTCTTTGAAATAAGAGGTTTACTTAAAATGAATAAAATATGTAAAATGTAAATACAGAACAATATATTGCAAAACACACAATCACTTAAAAGAGCAAGGTTAAAGTGCAAACTCCTACCAACAATACACTTAGACTTGTCTATCTAATGTATATCCTCTAACAGTGCTTCAAGTAGATGTTGTTTCTTCAGAGTCCAACAGGAATGTATATGTTGAGAACACAGAATACAAGTTTAAAACACTGTGGTTCCGCCTTCCCTGAGGCCATCTAACTCCTCCTTCCAGAATATAAAAGTGTATAAAACAGGAGGTCCTATCAAGAGGTATATTAAATACTGTGAGTTCAGCAAAACTCATTTCCCAAATTACTACACTCTTAATTAAGTCTATGATTCCTCAGTTCCTTCTTTGATCTATGGCGTTGCCTGCTTCAAAGACATCAAAGGACATTTATGACTAACTCTGCCAGATCTCACTGAGGTGTGATATGCTTTGTAACACCAGGTGAAATTTTTTTAAATCTTCTTTTTATTATTATATATTTTAACTTATATACATACAGGTCATCAGTTTTGATCTTATACAGTACAATTACATCTGGCCAGTTAATACATGTAGCTTTTGTGGAAGTTTCGTACCATTTGACATCAGATTACACAATCGTTTCAGCAGATATGTTATTCCATAGGCCTAATGACTTACTCTAAGATATGACTTGGTCAGTAGGACATCAGACTATTTACCTTTCAGCTTTTTCTTTTCCTTTTATTTCCTCCATGTTAAATATTGCTAACCTGTTTTTCTCCAGATCAATTATCTTAAGGGTTTCAGTTATGGGGGACGGGAAAACCAGTACCCAGGGACCTCAAAAGAGGGGGACAGTCTTTGGCCTCGGGGATCAGAGTCCTTCTGGGGGCGCACTCCTCAAGGCACAAATAAAGGGTCTTTTAGCATATAATATAGCTGCCATCTCATCCACCTTGAAGAGAAGAGTTCCCCGATCATTTAAGTTGTGAGTCATTTTTTCCAGATTATAAACTTGTCTGGTAATATCCCACCATTCACGTATGGTCGGTACTTCAGCTTGTCAGCCAGTGCTTGGTAAGTGCCTTCTTAGCCACTGTAAGGAGTAGTGAGAGGAGATATCTAGTGTTAGGCCCCGGTAGGCTAGGAATTATAAGGAATATGTACATCTCTAGAGTTAATCGAAATTTTGGGTCTATGAGCTCCCGAGTTTTCAGCTGTTGCATGTAATTGGTGAGAGCTGGGCAGTCCCATAGAATATGAGCCAGGTTGGCTTCTTGCTCTCCACACTGTCTCCAGCATTCCGCTGTTTTACTTGGCATATAGTGTTTAGTGATCGGGGAGATCTAAAATAGCGTATTAATACCTTCCAGGCAAACTCTCTCCATTGATGCGAACTGGTAACTCTGGAAACCTGTCTGCAGGCTATTTTCCATTCCACCGTGCTGAGCAGGTAGCCAGAATCTCTATGCCATTGTATGCATATTTTCTCGGTATGGCCGTCTCCTTGTGAGTTCAGGTGCCGATGGTAGAGGGGACCAGATGGTCCTGCCTCCCCGTCGCTCGTTAAGCGGTTGACAATGTATTAACGCTGGGTATGTTTCGGGTTCAAAAAGAGTCATCAGACCCTCCACATAGTGTCGGAGTTGTAGATATCAGTAGAAATCTTTGTGAGGTAGATGAAACTTTACCTGATTTCTGTGTAGCCCATATTCTTCCCTGTGTCATTATTTGTGGCAAAATCTCAGCCCAGCAGTGGCCCATGAGCCAAACCCGAGTCCAAGGTGTTAGGGTAAAGTCAGGAGATTCTGGATCGGGAATATTAGAGGTAGATAGGTTGATAACCTATAAGATTTTCTCAAGGAATTCCAATTCCGAATTGAGCTGCCAGCCAGGGGCTAGTGGCTAGGCTGGCCAAATCTCCCGGTGCTTGTTGATGAAGCATCTGAAGATATTTAGCATCACTAAGGAGCCATCTCTCCATTTCCAACCAGTGTGGAATTGTAGTCTTATTTTGTCTAGCATAATGTTAACCATGGTAACCGCCTGCTGGTAACGCTTTAAATCTGAAGAGCAAGTCCCCCTCGTCCCACGCGAGGATAGCACATTAAAGTTTACTCGGGCTTTCCGCCCATCCCATATAAAATTCCGTATTGCATGGTTGATTTCTTTAAAAGTTTTTAGGGGGGCCAATAGTGGACATTTTGAAAAAAGGTATAATGCCCTGGGAAGGGTTATCATTCTTATAAGTTCAATTGGCTGTGTGAGACTTAACGGTACATAGACCATGCTCGTAGATCTTGCTTTAATTGTGCTACAAATGGTGAGTAGTTATACTTGTAGTATTCAGTCTGTTTCTGAGGTATGTAAATGCCTAGGTATTTTAATTTTGTCAGGTTCCACCTACCGGGAATGCATTCTGTCGTCTCTGAGTGGGGTGTAATTGAACGTGAGTATTTCGGTCTTAGTGAGGTTAAGCTTATAGCCCGATACTATACCATAGGAATCAATATTCAACGTAATTCTGGAACAGATTGTTCTGGGTTTTGGAGATATAGGAGAATATCATCTGTATAGAGCCACTTTGTGTTCGCTGTCTCCAAAGGAGACTCCTTGTAACTGTGGGAATCTCAGATTTGTTGTGCTAAGGGTTCTATAACTGCCTGCAAAAGTAATTGGGACAGTGGGCATCCCTGACGGTGCCCCTCCTGAGTTGGAAGTATTCTAATGGTGACCGTTAACTCACACATGCCCGAGGGAGGAATATATGTTTTGCAGTGTTTGAGTAATACCCAGGGAAACCGAATGTGTTCAGGATCGAGTACAGAAAAGGGCCAGCCACCCTATCAAAGGTCTTCTCTGCATCTAGACTAATCATTACCGCTGGGGTATCTGTTTGGCTCATTTGGTTTACAAGGTGAAGGGTGCATTTGATATTGTCAGTGGTTGTGCGGGTCCTAACAAAGCCTGTTTGGTCTTTTGTATTAAGGTAGGTAGGATTTGGTCAATACGCTTTAGCCAATATAGTCATAAACAATTTGTAATCTTGGTTTAGTACGGAAATTGGTCGATATAAGGTGCATTCCTGGGATTCTTCCTGGTTTAGGGATCACAGAGATAGTTGCATAGACCAAGAAACTGGGGTAGGTCTCCTTCTAATATCGAGTTAAATACCCTAAGAAGGGAGGGAGGATTTGGGTTTTGTCTGTTTATAGAACTCTGCTCCATATTCATCGGGTCCCGAGCTTTTTGTGATTTGGAGTTGGTAATGGATTGGACTATTTCAGCCGCTGTTATGGGCCTGATTAGGGAGTCCCTGTTTTCCTCCGTTAGAGTCAGAAGAGTGAGCTTTTCAAGGTACGAAGCTAGTGTATCTGAAGGAGGATTGGATTCTGGGTGTATAAGTTTCTATAATATGTCTGAAAAGCTCCGGCAATGTCGTGTGTTTTAAAGAGGCTGGCCTTGTACTGGGTGCATATAGTGACTATTGTTGCACTTTTCTTCTGTCTCACGGGCTTGATATGCAAGCATTTGTGAAGCTCATGGGCCTACTTCATAAAATTGCTGTTTTAGATATGCTAATCCTTTTCTGTCTGTTGTAATGCGATTTTGTCTAATGCTTGTTTGGTTTGTTGTATCAGAGGGAGGAGTGATTCGTCGCCCTGCTGATGGGCCTGCTGTAGGAAATGAAGTGTTTCTTTGAGGTTAGTCCTCTGTTCTTTACGCTGTTTATTCTTTTGTGTTGCATATTTAATTATATGCCCTCTCAGGACTGCTTTTATTGTGTCCCAGTGGACCCAGGGGAGGTGTCAGAGACTGGATTATCAGCCATAATCTCCGTGATTTTATCCGATATAAATTCCTGAATTCTTTGGACCGCATTAACATGGGTTAAGTCTCCATTGAGTAGTTCTGGGTTGAAGGCCTAGTTCCCAGTGTGTAATCACGGGGCATGGTCTGAGATGAAATATCTCCAATTGCGCCTCACTTACATTATGTAGGTTTTCAATTTGTGTATAGGCATAGTCTATCGTGAGTATGTGTTATGTACCGGAGAGTAGTAGGAGTAATTTCTAGCTCTTGGGTGAAACCTCCGCCAAATGTCGCACCACCAATTTCTGAAATGAAGTTGTTAAAGAACTTTTGGGTTGCAGTTAGTTTCTGTGTCGCTCTGGAGGAATCCAGGTTTGGTCGGCAGTTAAATTGAAATCTCCGCCAATAACATGGTACCTCTGGTAAACTTCACCACCCTATCCAATAGGGTTTCAGTTGTGAAGTAGTAATACCTGGTGGAGATACACATTAGCTAAGGTGACTTCTTCATTATTAAGTTTTCCCGAGTTAAGATCAGTCGTCCTTCTGGGTCTGACCAAGTCAGTTCTGGATGGTATGTTATATGCGGTGAGATAATTATACCACCCTCTGCTTCTACCACCCTTATAGGATGCATAGAACGCCTGACCCTTACTTAGTTTAGCTAATTTAGCATGTTCCACTGAATTCATATGGGTTTCCTGGAGTAAACAATTTCGGATTTAGTTCTGCAAGGTAAGCCAATGTCCTCCGATCTTTTAATAGGAGAGGCCAGGCCGTTTATATTTAAGGAGAGCAATTTTAATTTTGGAGAGTGCATAATGGCCAATATATGGGTCCCTGAGGTACTGAGTCCTCGCCCCATAGGGCACTGGGAGTCGTATTTTGTGCTGTAAGGACCAGATGAAGTTCGATGACCTTTTCTACGAAACAGTCAACAACAACTACATAACCATTCATACTTACACACAAATATATTACTAATTAAGAAAAATTGACCAACATGGCCATTGAAACAACAATTGGTACTCCCATAGATCTGGACAAGCCCTGATCCTAGATAGGACACAGCAACCTATCTATGCGGTCCTTTAAATTAAGGACCTTAGGTACCAAGGTACCTAGAGGAGAAAGGGTAATGGAGATTGGTGACTAGAGCTGCAAGGACAATGCATCCCTGAAGTCCTTAATATGAGGGGCATACAATATAACAGCGAGTCGTGGCCTACCGTATCAGAGTTAGGTTTAAACCAGTCTCTCATGGGATGCCTACTGCCATGTGGAGGTCAGGTGAGGGTGTCCAGGGGAGCCTCATACCACAAGGGGTGGGCCTTTTCCTTATTCATCCAGGGCAAGGCAAGAAAACTGAGGTCTAATTTACTAAGGGCCAGGCCATGAGGGTAAGGCCCAGAGTTTCCAGGGTCCAGGTCAGCTATTATCCCAAATGCAGAGTGCACCAATATGGTCCGATTCTGATTCAGACAGGCTCATAGCATCCCGAGCCCTAAAGTATCTATCGAATTGAACTAGCTAGATTGGTTACCAGATGTAGTTCCAGTTTCGCCTATACATTGGGGCCCGTGTTTCGGCACCAATATGTCACTGTTCTTCATACAGGCTTTCGAAGATGTATGTAGAAATATGCAAATATATATAGTGAGAGACAGAAAAAAAACCCTCCTCCATCTCCCCTTTCCTTCCATTCCACTCCTCCTCCTCTTCCCTCCACCCCTCTCTTTACAGCAGTTCTGCCTCGTACTTCTGCCCCCAATTTACTCCCCTGCATCATCTGGCCCATGGTTTAACGCTTTCTGTAGCAGATGCTGCCAAGTTCATTAAGGGCTACTGTTCTAAAGTGGAGCCTTCCAAGTTAATCCGCCCCTATTGTTTTCCCTATGATTATTAGTTTCTCCCATCCCTGTAGCGGCAGCTACTGGGTTCGAAATCGCCTGGAGGCATCTTCTATCATCAGCCAGGATTACTTCATTACTCAACACGTAAGCTCCAGCAGGCAAAACTGAGGCCATGTACACCAAACGTACACATCCCTGATTGCAGCTGCACACAACGTACTCACACTTAGTAGTTGAATGGCTTTACCTACCGGATGCCACAGAGCACACCAGACCTTGTACTGTGCCTTTATTCAATATAAATTATGAAGGCCATGATCACAGTTGTACAAAGGTTTAAACACTAGTGAGTATACATGAATTGCAAGAACTACATTCATTAATTAGAAGACACGCCATGGTCAACATAAAAGTACTGTTGCATTTAGTAAGTGATTTACATAATAGTACATTTACTGCTACTGTTTACTGAAGATTGAGAGCCTGATCTAAATGTATAAAAATCATTGCCTGTTGAGCGCTGTGAAATTACGTACTGCCAGTATCAGATGCAGTCTTACTGATGAAGGTGTACTGCTGATGTACATACATATACCTTCAGTGTGTTTGAATACTTAAGAAGCAGTAAGGATTCTTTATAAGAAACAGTGTAATTGCACGCATCAGGCCAACCAACGACTAAATATAATAGCACTACTGAAGCAATAATGACATAGCTATATCGGACATGTTTGTGGCATAGATTTTCCTGTGTCCACTTAGTAAGTATGTTGTACCTGATAAAGACAATGTCATTGCATCTGTGATTAGTAACTTCTTTAAATACACATACATTTACTATTGTTACAATGTATGATCTATGCCACTTATGTACAGAGGCTAGTTTTTAACAGTTGTTTCATACTCAGTCTGTATGCCTAGTGTTTCGCTGACACAATTCTGTCACTGATGCCATCAAAGTGATAACTACATTAATTGTCCTACAACACGAATCAAGTAGGTATACTGTACATATAAATAGAATGTATTTCAGCATTTATTTAACTCACAATGGGATAAGTGTAATAGGACAGCACAGTTTTTCTCTATCACTGACTGTGTTAGTTATAATCACACTAAAGTTTCTATTACTGTAATATTAAGTTACACTGCTCATCTTCATGAGTTCATATTCACAGCTGTTCTCCAGTAAGTAGACATAGCATGGTGTAACTTGGGTCACACACTGTCTTGCAAAGCTCCTGCAGTGTCTAGCAGAGGAAGTATCTACACATGAAGGTCATTGACCAATAAGAGATGATCAACAGTTATGTTAAATGGTTTTAATCACTCTATAGTGCTTTAATGTTGAATGAGGTGTAGCTCACTGCCACATGTCGCTAGACAGTGATAAACTGCCCATTTAAATAATACCTGGGTGTGGCTTATTGCTATCACAATAAAACTGTTTTTTTTTGTTACAACATTAAACCATGTGCATGATATTCTTAGGCTGTACATGTATGCTAATAAAAAGTAAACATAAGGCTGATACAATGTTTACAGTAATCAGAAAGCTGCATCTCTCAGAGCCTTTTTATAATGAGAGATATAATAGCTGTACTACTCTTTAGTTTTGGTAAACTGTATTGCTCAGGTGGTCCACCACATGTGATGTGGCATGGGCATCGGTAGGTAAGACCATGCAACTACTAAGTTGATGTCGTTGTGTGCAGCTGCAATCAGGGATGTGTACATTTTGGTACATGGCCTCAGTTTGCTGTTGATCTCCACTGAGCATGCAGTACCTGGTCAGGTGGGTGGGGATGTCTCGTAGTACTTAGACAATTGTTTGTTATTTCTGTCACCTGCTGCTGGATGTCTGTCACTGGTTGTGTTAACTTGGTCCTCCCTCATACTTGCATGTGTGTGTTGTGTGTGTCTGTGTGTGGTGGTGCTGGGGGTGAATTCAGAGTTAGGATTTTCAACCCTAACACCGAATTTTCTCACTTTTGTCGCTGTGGAACAACCTAACTAATGCATTAAATGGAGTTTTTGCCTCTAATTTCCCTTCTTTTGAGAATGATAACGAGAAATAGTGAATGTAATGCAGTGGCGGAGTGCCCTGCGCTCCCCCCACATGATGTCTTTTGGCATAGTAACAGGAACAGAAACACAAACAGAGGCGCTAACAGTGGCGCACATAGTATGTAGCGGAATGAGAACAGAAAGGTAATGCGCATGGTGGCGTGAGGCAGGAGCGGTCTGCCCGCGTGATGTGTTGTCACATAGTAACATGGTGCCTGCAAGCGGAAATGTCAATGGGCATGGTAATGCAAAGTGAAACAGAAGAGAAACAGCACTGTAGACACAAATGGCAAAAATAACAGAAATGCAAGCGCAAAGTAAGCGCAAGGATAGCAGCATGGTGGCGCGAGGCGTCAATGGTAAGAGTAAGCAGATGCGGAACGCATGCGGAAGGGCAACAGTAACAGTAATGTAAAGCCGGATGGTTTTCCCAAAACCTGCATAGAGAAAGACAGTGAGTACAAAGAATGTATGCATAATAATGGGTATCGGAGCAGAAAATGAGGAGTTGGAATACTAAATAGGTTATATCTCAGGAACCGTATGATGTAGATAAAAATTTAAAAGTCATATGATTTACAACTGTCCTGACTAGTTTTGTACTTAGGCCCTGTTGAGCTAAGAATTTTCTGACGAAAGTCCGTATCTGCACCATTTCCGAGATACGGGCCTGAAAGCGTGAAACGCCGTAATGTTATCCTATGGGAAAAAAGAAGTTTGGAGCACCATAACTTTGCCTCCCTGAAATATTTTTCACCAAGCTACTGAAAGGCACATCTGTGGGCTGTTGGCTGTCTTCCCTCCAAATTTCAGGAAAAAGACCAAAGCGTTATTTTGCAGCAGGATGCCAAAGGATTCCTGTAATGCATCGGGCGCCGTAATGTTATCCTATAGGGAAAAACAGCAACTTTGGAGTGCCATAACTTTGCTGCTGTGTAATATTGTTTCAACACAACACTGAAAGGCACATCTGTGAGATGTCGGCTGAGTTCCCTCCTAATTTCAGCCCAAAACTCCCAACCGTTCTTTTACGGCGCAGTGCCAAAAGAATTGCTGTCATTTTCCACAGACTAGAAAACTACTGTGCAATTTGCTTAAAGCTTGTTTAAAATTTCATACACTTTCATGAGCAGCACGAAAGTACTTTTTTCCAGAAATTTGAAAATATATCTTCGGGGTGATTTACCCCAAAATAAAGACATGGCTAGCATCCTCAGGATCCGACTAGGTGAATACAAAAGAATTAGGTTGCTAGAGGGTCCCAAATTTAAATGCCAAGCAATTTTCTGATCACTAACCGAAAACAAAATGGCGGATTTGCAAAGTAACAGGGCCATTTATGAAAGTAAAATGCATTTGCAACACTGTCGAACTTTTGTTAACTTTTCCCATTGACTTATAATGGAAATTGTTTTGAATAACTTTTGAACTGTTTGATATTTTTCACCAAATTTTGAAAGGCACATTGGGACCCTGGCCGCCGTTCCCTGAAGATTTTGGGCAGGTCGGCAAACCATGCGACCTGTAGGTGCGACCGTGAGAATTCCAGAAAAGCTGCAACGATGCGCAGAGCATGCTTAATAACTCACAGTTGCATATCTGACTAGTACGAAACTTGGCAGATCCCAAGGCCTATGGTTCTTGATCGGTATTCCAAATTTCAGGCAAATCCGTTAAACGGTTGCAAAGTTATTAAGGTGCAAAATTTGGGGTTTAACATAGAAATGGTTCTCAACCTAACTATGGTAGCACTACTGTGTTACTATAATATATATATATATATATATATATATATATATAAAATGTATTTGGGACCATGTCTTATGTGGATTAGAATAGAATGTATATTCTCCGGCTCCTGGGTGAGCGTTCGTCATCCATCCACCAAGTCCAGGTCTGCAAGCCCTATTTGCCATTGGCATATGGTTTCTGATATTCTCCCTTTCCTCTGAGTGGTCCATACATGCATCCATTGTCCAGTTGAACCCCCAAATTTAGCCCTGGAAATTGTTCCTTAATAAGCAAGTCAGGCAAAGACATATAAAACTGTGGCTCGTGTACAGCTGGGGCATATACACACTGGAATGTAACCTGTTCCCAGTTCAGAAGTCCAGAGATAAAAACATACTTTCCACCCTCCGGGTCTTTAACTATCTTTTTAACTTCAAAGGGAGGTTTATGTGCAAGAAATGCCACTCCATGCTTGGAGGAACAGGATGCAGCGTAACATTTCCCACCCAGGTCCAGACTAATTTGCGTGTTCCACATCCATTAGTTGGGTTTCTTGCAATAGGGCCACCTGTGCCCTGCCCTTTAAGAGCAGTCAGGAGTGATGTTCTCTTTACTGGACTTGCTATCCCTTGACATTCAGGAGATGATATTTACACTTTGTATGTTAGCCATCCTTAACCCATTGTGTTTCCTATACCCCCACTCTGGAGCGACCAGGCAGCACTTCTCCAGCATCTCAGGGCGATCAGCCCAGTCTCCCAAACCCATTTGCACTGTAAGAAAAATGATCATATACACCATCAATTGCATCTGTAAACATAGAAACAACCACTATTGAAATAACAACACAGACTATTCCTCCCTCCTATTTCGCTTTGAATATTTACCAATCTCCCACCCTCATTCCCACCCCATCCACCCTCCCTCCCACTAGACATCTCCCTCCAAGTATCTCCCACTCTTACCTCCCTTACCCTGAATCATCTTGTCTCTACCACCCGGTAGCTTCCCATCCCACCCCCACCATAGCATTACTACTTTCCCAGATGGTTCCCAACTCTAATGTTCTTGTTACTCCTCTCTCTCCCCATGACACTAATTGCCTAATCTAGCGCAAGTGTCGATGTAACCTACCAGATGACAATTGCACCCTGTCACCCCCCAACAGCTGAGCCACCCCACTGGGTGATATATCCTCTTGTATGCTTCTATTTTATACACAGCTTGTTACAGCCTTGGCTAGACCCACTCTCCAACCAAGCATGCCCCACTCTCCATCTCCCCACCAGGATTCAAGTAATTGCTTTTCTGGACATATTATTTCCCGTTATACCCCATATGACCATGCCTTATTCTACCAAGTCTGTACCTACCTTTACTTTGACTATGGCCCTAGCCTCCCTATCCACCAAGACCATGACCTCTGTCCTCCACATAAGCCAGCATATACTCCGAAACATATCAGTCCTGAATTGGTGCAACCAGCGCTTCTTCTGGCTAATTGCAACAGATGTTATCCTCCTCCCAACAGTATGCAGGCACGGGAGAGTCAAGTCAAGTCTAGTCATGTTTATTTAAAAGACGCCAATCCCAAAGGCTCTGGGAGCAGCAAAAAGAAAATTTATAGCATTTCATACCACATAAATACATAAAAAATATATATATAATACATATAAATCATCAAAATTAAACCCCAAAAGCTTGTAAAATAGGTAGGTCTTAAGGCAGACCTTAAAAGGCAGATTATAGTGGGGGCCTCTAACTGCAGCTGGCAAAGAATTCCAAAAAGCGGGCGGCAACACTAAATGCTCGATCGCCAAGATTTTAATCTCGCTCTTGGAACAGTTAGAGGCCACCACCAGAGGGAGCAAGATTACGGGAAGAGGAGGAGGAAGGTACCAGGAGAGCTGACAGGTAACCAGGGCCCTGTCCGTGTAGGGCCTTATAGGTGAGAAACCCCACCTTGAAGAGCACTCTCCACCTGACAGGCAGCCAGTGCAGTTCGCGCAGCACAGGTGTAATGTGACAAAATTTACTCTGCCCAGTTAACAGCCGGGCAGCAGCATTCTGCACAAGCTGTAGTCTGCGGAGAGAGCCCCAGAGACCCCCAGATAGAGGCATTACAGTAGTCAAGCCTAGAAGTGACTAAGGATGGGAGAGGATGGGCTACATCATTAAACACACACACGGAGTGCCTGCTCTCCCACCGCCACACCGAAAGGAAGAAGAGACTGCACAGTCCGTGGAGCATCTGCATTGTGGCTGGCGTTAACCCTTGAGGCACAGTATGATCCTATCAGGATTGTCTCATTAGGGCCCATTATTTCACAGTCTCTCCCTCGAATCCAACCAAAGTCATCTTTACGAGTTTTCCAAATGGGAGATTTGCTTACACTTATATTAGCACATTAGTCCAACTTGGCCTGATTCCTTCTATACAGCTGTAGGACCCTTTCTTCTATGTAACGAGAAAACTGTGGGAGGCGAGGAACATGCCAGCCCTCCAAACTTTAAATTCAAGAAAAATGAAAAACAATCTGTGTGAGCTGCAGCAAGAGTGCACCCATATTAGCCTCACAGCCTTCTCCTCATGCCACTTTCCGCCTAATGGTCTTCATAAATTCCTCAACCTTCTCCACCTCCCAGAAGAGAAGGTCGCACCCTCATCATTAATTTTCAAGGTGGCAGGACACAAGGAAATTCTCCACCTTTGGCCTCCTACGCTATGCCATGATGGAATTAAACATTTTTATTTTTTTAAGGAGACAAGCTGAGTAATCCTCACGAAATATACAGGTGAGTGCCTTCATAGCTGAGCATGCCTTTCTCGGTATGCCTTTAATATTAGCTCACGATCCTGAAAATGGTGAAATCTCATGATGAGCTGCCTCGGAAACTGGTCTGCCAGAGACCGTGGCATTACGGCCCTATGAGCACGTTCCAACTTTATTCTACCATTTTTGACTGCAATCCCAACAGCTCAGGCAACACTCAACCACAAAGTCCAGAGCTCCCTCACCCTCCCTCCAACCCTCTGGCAGCCCTCTAAGGTGTAGATTGAGATACCTATGATAGTTTTCTTGGTAGTCGTAAGCATCCTTAAATTCCTCAGGCTCTTTCTGTAGGGCTAGCACTTGCCCTGGGACTTGCATGAGTTCATCTTCCAAATGAGAAATTCACTCCTCGGCCTCAGCTAACTGATTCCCTTGCTGAGTTTGTTGCTCCAGCACTTCTTGTAGGTGGAAATCTAACCTGTCCTCCAGTTTTATCAGGCATGGTTCCAATGCTGCAATAACTTGACTGGTAAGCTCCTGGCTGAGCATGGCAACCTCCATGGTGGAAAGCAAGACTAGGCCTGCATTTTCTCCTGAACCACTCACTGCTGCCTTTGTATTCATTTTACACATGAGCCACTGACTTCTGGCAGGATTGGGGGTGAGAAATTCGTCCGTGGCCCTCTTCCGACACCTACTGCTGCTGTGTTTAGTCGCTACAAGGTATTTTAAAACTTTAATTTACTTTTATTTTCGCTGTCAGCATGGAGCCGACAAAAGACGTGTCTGTCTTGTTAGCTGTTCATTACCATCCCCCGTGTTTTAATCAGATTTATGCAACCCACCCTCCAGGATGCACCTGGGAACAAGTTATAATAGCTTAGTGTGCCTTTCCTGCTAAAAATTACAACTAAATAAATAAATAAATTATAAGTCACGTTGACATAACATTAACATGCTGTAGCATTGTATCAACAGAAGGGACTTAGCATCCATCTTCCCACCCATCCTGTCATATGGCAATGACTATGGCCCAATTCAAGAACAGATCATCCACATTCAGAAGTCAGAATGTTGCTGCTATTCATACCTTTCTCCTTCATCAATCTTTCTAGTCTGTGTGATACTTCATGAATAAATGATACTATTGTTATACTCCTCTGATTTATGCTTCAGCTAATTATCCAAATTTGAATATGGTTAAGGTGTTGTTCAACAGTGCATGTTAATTTGTCCTAAAAGCTATGTTTTGTAGCATTGTTTTAGAAACCATTCATTACTGCATATCATGTGTATTACTCTGTACCTGTATGTAGCCATCAAAACTATCAAAATTCCAGGACAACTGTGTTAAACAGGGCTTCCAGTCCTAAAAGTTTGATCCTGTTGAAAAACAAATGTTTCTATCTATCTATCTACCTACCTATGCTGGTTAAGACGTAGACAGCATTGTACTTAATATCATGAGTTGAATTGGCTTTCTACTGAGCAGCATTGTAACTATACTGGTATGTCTAATTTATGGAAGTTATTGAAGGCCAATGGTCCTCAAACCTCATTAGGTTTACTTAATAAAAAACATTAAATTCAAAACCTGGCTCTCAGATGAACTAAGCTTGATCAGAGAACTTTAGTTAAGATTCATACTAAGATTATTAGAGTAGAAGAAGGCTAGAGTGCCCATAGGATCCACTTCCACTTTTCTGTGGTTGTAAAAATAATAGTTAGTTCAGGAGAAATTTGTCTATGATTTATATGCTAATCTTTCTTTTGCATGACACAGTATTGTTTGCAAATAGAGTCCAAATTCCTACAACCCTTTCGGAATAAAAATATTTCATTTTTCTGTCCTGAATGCATTTCTGTTTAATTGTATTCCATGTCCACTTGTTTTATGATTTTCATTTTTAAAATCAAGGCCGATTTCTTTTAGCAAGGCCTTGTCTTTTCCTGCATCAAATAAGAAAAGCAGATCACCTGTCTTTTTCCAAGACTCATTAATTAAGTCTAGACAACCTTTCCTCATATTTTATGTTATCCATACTGAATATGCTTTTTGTTACTCTATGTTGGATATGTTCCAACTTATCCACATCTTTCCTAAAATACGGGCCCATAGTTGTGATCCATAATCTAATCTAGGATAGGTCCGACATCTCCACAATATAATGGTAGTATGATCTTATCACTTCTGCTATGTATTCCATGTCTTATGCTTCCCAGAACCCTACTAGCTCCACTGTATATTGATTGACACTGTTTACTATACTTAATGTCAGAAGTAATGATTATTCCAAGATCTTTTTTTTCTATTGGTTCCTGACTTTCTCCCTCTATAATATACTATGTTTTGGTTATTCTTGCCAGTGTACATGACAGAGCATGATAACTTTATTACATTCAGTTTAATTCCACACTGTTTAACCCATTTAACTATCATGTCTAGGTCTACCTGCAATTTATTTTGGTCTAGTTTGGCTTGAGTTATTCTGCCCAATTTGGTATCATCTGCATACTCGATTAGCCAGCTATCTATATATGTATGTATGAAAATCCATATTGTAAATCTGGAATAATATAGGACTGAGAACCAAACCCTGTGGTACACCACTTTTAACAGACCATGCTTCCAAACGATACCAGTTCAGACATACCTGCTGTGATCTGTGTCAGCGTGGCTCAGTTGGTAGCACTTCCGCCTCTGGACCAGAAGGTCGTGGGTTCACATCCCACACTGGGATTGGACTTGCACCTAAAATCACTGGCATCCGAGTGCAGTATTGGGAGGTGCAGTATTGTTGGGGTGTGCCATCTTTCAGATGAGCTGTTAAACTGAGGTCCTTTCTGCCATCCTGGTGTTGTCCAAGTGGAAGTAAAGAACCCAGGGCACTCTTTGTAAAGAGCAGGAGCATTCCTAGTGTCCTGGCCAACATTCCCCTTCCCATAAACCGGTTCATGCAATTATCCAGGCTGTGTGTGGGTGATGATGTGCGATATGGCGGCTCACCATACATTAAGTCACTTCACTACCAGTCTAGCATTGCTTGTAAAGTGCTTTGGGATACTGTATATGAAAAGCGCTATATAAATGTTGATTCTTATTCTTCCTCATCTGTTCTTTAGCCACTGTTCAATCCAGTTTATAAAGTGTTCTTTAAAATACACACCTTTTAATTTTTTAATTATTCCTCAGTGCAGTACTAAATCAAGGTCTTACTAAAGACCAGGAAGATTATGTCTACTTGTGCATTCCTATCTAATCATAACAAACTTTTTCATAAAAGGCTAATAGATTTGTATACACAATCTCCCTTTTTAAATCCATGTTGGTAATTGACCAATTTTTCTTTTCAATTTCATTTGGGGTATGTGTTTTAAGTAGACCTTCTAGTACCTTACAAACCACAGAGGTCAGTGAGATGAAGCAGTAGTTATAGAAACATAGAAACATAGAAGTTGACGGCATATAAAGACCGTATGGCCCATCCAGTCTGCCCATTTCTTTTTCTACCTTATGAATGTGCCATTGGCCTTTGCTCTGTCAATGGCTTATCTATTCATACTCATCCATATTATACCTATTTCCTTTCTCAGGATTGGGGTCATGTATGTACATTCCAACCAATTGGGACATGCCCTTCATTTCAGGAAGTGTTAAATAGAATTTAAGTGGCCCACTAATTTCAGTCCTCATATTTTAGTATATTTGGTAAGAAGTTTTCAGGTCCTGGGGATTTATTTTCAGTAAAATTACTTAAGGTATCTTTAACCATATCCTTTGAATGTGATTGAACCCACGTTTTCCTGCATGCTATCACTCTGATTTGTAGTTTCTGTTGGGTCACTGGTATCTGAGAACTCTGAACAAAAATATTTATTAAATTCTTACACCATAAATTGCTAATTTTCTATTATTTTATTCCCAGTTTTAGTGGGCCCACTGATTTATTTGGTTCTTTAATCAAATTTAAATAGTTATAGAATTATTTTACATTTCCACCTATGCCCTTCATGCCAAATTAAATTCAGATTTACTTTTTCCCTGTGTATGGCCTTTTTTTCATTTTTAAGCTTCTTTATACTTTGTGTTTACATCTCAAATGTTGTATAGTCTTGTCTTATGATCTATTAATTTCCTTATTTCTGGTGTATACCAAGCCATTTTTCCCTTACACTATGCTTTCTTTACTTTGAATGTACTGTCATTTAATTCCATCATTTTTTTCTTAATGATTTGCCATATTTCTCTGTTGTTTTATATGTTCACTGTGCTTACATGCATAGCAAACATGTTGTTAGAGAGTGATTTTGAGGGGTGTGACACTGTCAGTCCAATGCAGAGTGGTCTGCAAGGGCTTGTCAGTGTCACACCATCATCAGCCAGGCTGACCATGCTACTGTTCTGGCTTGCTGGTGGAAACTTCATGTAGTTCAAAGGAGAGAGCTGACCCAATCTTAGGTTGGTTCTTTCCTTTGCTCTACACCAACCAGCAAGCACAGCTGATCTGTCATGATTCAGCCTGCTGAGGTTGAATTACATCTGTAACAAAGAGAACTGTCCATCGATGTCTGCTGCTGCCATTGCCATTACTGTTCCCCACCTGACCCTCCCACTCAGCACCCACCACCCCACCCCCACAAACATAACACTCAACACTAAGGGTGATAATCCCCAGTGTCATCACCTGAAATGAAGAAAACTGTCCCTCATAGCTATATATATGTATATACCCTGTAACAAAGAAAATCATCCATCAATATCTGTCACTGCCCTGCTGTAACTGTTCCCCACTGACCCTCCCTTCAGCAGCCCCCCACAAATATAACACTGACACTGGGAGTGCCCAACCCTCCAGTGCCACCATCCAAAATAAAGAAAAGCATCCCTAGTAGTTTTATGTTTATTAAATATACTCTGTAAAAAGAAAACTGTCCATTGATGTCTGTTGCTGGTGCCACCGTTAGTCCCTACCTGACCCTCCCACTAAGCACCCCCACAAGACACAAACTCAGCACTGACACTAGGTTGTCCAATCCCCAGTGTCACCACATGAAATAAAGAAAACAGTCTCAAGTAGTTTAAAAAACAAAACATACTATACCCTGTAAAAAAAAAATGTCCATTGATGTCTGTTGCTGCCACAGCCGTTAGTCTCCCCCAACTGACCCTCCCATTTATCCCACTACCCCATACACCCCAAGTTCTTACTTACCCACTGTGGGTCCAACACTGTAATCCCTCACTGGACCGCAGACATGTCTTCACTCTTCAGTGCAGGACCACAAACTGAGGAACTCAGGTATGTGGTTCAATGTATTTCAATGGGGTTTTGAACTCAGTGGCATAACTTGGTCACTTTGAATATTGTTGCATCAAATTTTCAACATGCCTTTCTGGGACCCATTTTATGAACAATGGCAGTGAAATTTGACTGAAATCGGCCCTGAAAGGTGATTTTGCAGTCACAGTGTGAAATCGCCTCGCAGGAGTTGAACATTTTCTACCCTTGTTCATGAGGTGAGGTCATAGGAGTGTTATGTTGAAAACTTGGAGTAAAATATATAAAACACAAAGTTATGAGCCTACACTGAAATTTATAAACGTGAGGCTTGTAACTTTGGTAGTTTTCAATATTTTGACCCCAAATTTTCAACACAGAAACATAGAAACAGAATTTGATGGCAGATAAGGACTGCTTGGCCCACCTAGTCTGCCCTTCTCTCCTTACGTACTGCAACACCACAGATCTTACTTGATCTCCAGC
Source organism: Neoceratodus forsteri (assembly GCA_016271365.2). NCBI lineage: Eukaryota > Metazoa > Chordata > Ceratodontiformes > Ceratodontidae > Neoceratodus > Neoceratodus forsteri. The sequence continues at coordinate 1,385,925,648 of CM057459.1, forward strand.
TTCATCCCCACTTTCCGTACTCACTAAGGTTCCCTTATGTCAGTCCTCGCATTCTTGAATTCTGTTACTGTTTTGCCCACCACCTCCACTGGGAGGCTGTTCCAGGCATCCTCTCTCTGTGAAAAAGTATTTCCTCACATCTCCCTGAGTCTATCCCTCTAGCTTCATAGCATGACCCCTAGTTCTAGTATATTTTGTCTGAAAATGCTTCTGTCTTGAACCTTATTAATACATGTGAGGTATTTGAAGTCTCTGTCATATTCCCTCTCCTCCTTTCCTCCAGGGTGTACATATTGAGGTCCTTTAGTCTCTCCTCATATGACTTTTGATGCAGACCCTGCAACATTTTAGTCGCCTTCTCTGGACTGTCTCTACTCTGTCTATGTCCTTCTAGAGATGTGATTGCCAGAACTGGACACAGTACTCTAGGTGAGGTCTCACCAGTGATCTATACAGCAGTAACCCACCTCTCTATTTCTGCTGGTGATTCCCTCCTGTGCACCCTGGCATACCACTAGCTCTCCCACTTCCTTGTCGCACTGTCTGGCCACCTTTAGCTCATCAGATATGATTACCTCCAAGGTCTCTTTCCTTTTGGTGGTCATTAATACCATTCCCCATTTTGTACTCTGCCCCTAGGTTTCTGTGCCCCAAGCGCATGCATTTTACACTAACTGCCACATTCTTGGCCTCCTCTGGCTTGGCAGAAGACACCAGGAGAAAGGACTGCTGTGTGACTGAACTTCTCTGCTGGGACTAAAGTAGAAGAACTTTTTATTTGACTTTTAATTTAGGGTAAGAAAACTAACATACAAAAAAAGTGTGTGTTTGGGTTAACTGAACTGAATGGGTATCTGAAGAGTTATCTAGGTGTAAATCTCAGGTGACTGAAAGGACTTAACTGCTGTGAGGTTTAAATTACTTGTAGAAAGATCTGGTAAAGTGGGAGTGGCTTGGCTAGAAGGAAGCTACATTTAAAGACTGCCTTAGAAAGTTTCTGCTAATAGCTTGGCAGAAGACACCAGGAGAAAGGACTGCTGTGTGACTGAACTTCTCTGCTGGGACTATATTGCGCTCCTTCCTCCCCTCCACCCCCACCCAAAGCTAGTTCTATTTTTATAGGCACAGAATTTGACTGACAACAGGAACTTCCTGTTTAGGGGCAGGAGGGAGTGATCACAGAACCACCAAGGACCCACCATCCTAGAAGGGCAAGAGTAGCCCCCGGCCCCCTCTATTGCTGGAGGTCTGCCTCTGAGCAAGTAAGTGGTCTACTGCAAATGTAGGATATTCTTGTCTCAGAACAGGATAATCAGGAGCTTAAAGGGCACACAGGCAGAAAGTAAGGAGAGATAGAAAAACAGAGGAAAGAGTAAGGATTGCAAACAGTTAAGGGACCAGAAATAAGACATGATTGGAGTGGTGCAGTGCAGTGGCTGTGGAGCAGCAGTCTTCCTGGAGATGTTCTGGAGGATGTAGTGTTGTCCCATCTGCAGGCATCTCTCTGGGCTGAGAGAGGAGGTCGCCATCTCCAGGCTGAGTTGGCCAGGATTTGTGGGACCTCCTCTTCCATCCAGGGACCACCAGTGCCACTGCTGTTGCCTCAGAGGTTGCCAAGAAAGAGGAGCGTTGGACCACAGTGGGCTCAGGAAGGGTGAGGGTGGTGGAACAGAGGCACATCCCTCCCTATTGTACCTCTCCACAATTCCTATGCCATTCTGGCAAAGTGTGGTTCCTCTATGGAGGCACCCACAGTGGAGACCAAGGAGAATGTTGGGAACCTCCACAAAGGAGACCCACAGGAGGGTGGCAGGGGACCCTGCAGGGAAGGAAACAACTCCTGGTGGGGACTCCATTGTTAGGAAGGTAGAACTGGGGGAGGAAGGTGAGAGGAGGTAAGGTGCCTGCCTGGCGCCATGGCTTGCAGGGACAGGAAGCAAATCCTCAGGATTGCCGAGCAGCTGCACAGGGAGGGCTGGATGTCATTGTCCACCTAGGGACAAATGACCTGGCTAAGAAAGGGATTAGAGAAGTGCAGGAAGAGTTTGTGGAATTGGGGGGCTTAGTCAAGTAGCATGCACGTAACCTTCTCTGAGGTGCTACCCATCTATGGCATAGGAGAGGCTAGGGTGTTCCGCACCATGGGATTCAATCAGTGGTTGAAAACTGGTGTGGAGCCTAGGGATTTGGCTTCATTGGGGACTGGGGTCCACCTGGAGTGATGCAAGCCTATACTGGCATGATGGGCTGCATCTGTCCGGGAGGGAACCAGGATCCTAGGTGATAGGTTTAAATGCTTCATTGGCAAGCTTTTAAACTAGCCAAGGGAGGCACTGGAAAGGAGCAGAAAAATCTAGCCCCAAAATAATCATGGTAGTAAGTCGGCAAACACCAACATAGAGGTGTCGATAGGGAGAAGGGCAGGGGTAAATGGAGAAAGTGACAAAGGCAAGAAGGACAGGGATGGGGCAAAGGGAGTAAGGCCATCAGGAAATGGAGGGTAATGAGTACCAATGCTCAGAGTCTGGGCAACAAGCTCCCTGAGCTGATGGCCTTAATGGAAGAGGGATGCCTGGATATCGTAGCAGTCACAGAAACATGGTACACAGAGAACCATGACTGGATGTTAACATACCTGGGTACATAACCTACAGGAGAGACAGGCAGGGGAGAAGATAGGGAGGAGTAGTTCTCTATGTAAAGGAAGGTGATAAAGCAACTGAACAAAAGAGTAAACAGGGAGGAGAGAAGGCACTGTGGGTCATCTTGGAGACTGGAAAGGGCACCACAATCCGCACAGGGTTGTATACAGACCCCATGTCAGTGGGAAGAAATGGACAGAGAGCTGTACCAGTTAAGAAGTCAGAATAGCAAAGGCCCAAACTGAGGAAAAGATAGCCAACTCAGTTAAGAAGGGGATAAAACCTTTTATAGGTACATCAAGGACGTGAAAGACAAAGGAGGGATAGTGAGGCTGAATAGAATGAGCGGTGGGTGGGCAGAGGGGACAGTGAAAAGCAGGAATACTAAATGAATATTTCTGCTCAGTATTCACAAAAGAGGAGGAGGAAGTGCCTAATCCAATTAACAGAAGCACTCTTGATAGGGGGTCGATCCCAGTCCTTTCACAGAAGAAAGGGTTCTGCAAGAACTCCTAAAACTGAAGGTGGACAAAGCAATGGGTCCTGATGGAATTCACCCCAGAATTCTAAAAGAATTAAGGAAGGAACTAGTGAAACCACTGGCTACTCTTTTAATAAATCATGGGAGGATGGTCTGGTACCTGAGGACTGGAGGAAGGCGGATGTGATTCCCTTCACAAAAGTGGGACCAAGACAGAGGCAGGAAACTACAGACCTGTCAGTCTGACCTCTGTGGTAGGGAAAGTGATGGAGTCACTTCTGAAGGAAAGAATAATTGAGTACCTAGAGGTCAGTGGAGTACAGGATCCAAGGCAGCATGGATTCACAGCGGGAAGGGTCATGTCAAGGCGAATCTAATAGATTTCTTTGACTGGGTGACCAAGTAGTAGACCAGGGAGGGGCTGTGGACATGGCCTACCTAGACTTTAGCAAGGCATTTGACACAGTCCCACACAAAAGATTATTAGTCAAATTAACCAGCCTGGAGTGGGTCCCAGGGTGGTAGCCTGGAAATAAAACATTGGCTGGACAACAGGACACAGAAGGTAATTGTAAATGGAGTCCACTCTGAAGAAAGAGGCGGTTACCAGTGGGGTACCGTAGGGTTCAGTATTGGGTCCAGTCCTTTTAATGTCTTCATCAGTGACATTGCAGAGGGACTGGAAGGAAAAGTATGCCTTTTGCAGATGACACAAAGATCTGCAACAGGGTTGATACACAAGGAGGCGTGGAAAGGATGAAAAGGACTTGGCAAGGTTGGAGGAATGGTCAGACATATGGCAGCTAGGATTCAATGCAAAAATGCAAAATAGGTCTGACGAAGGCACCTTGCACCAAGTGGGAACTTGAAAGGCAGCCTGTGTCGCCCAGCAGGCTGCCTGCCCCAAAGGTGCTAGAGCCATCCTTGCACCATGAAAGGGCTGCGGCATGGCGCTGGTATTTTGTGGCAGACCCAGACTGCCACAGCCCTCAAATCCAGAATTGAAAGAACCCCCAGGAACTAAGTGCTAAGTACCCTTAGACCAGCAAGGGGCAGGTCTAGTGACTTAGGTGGCTCCTGGGGTCGCCCTGTAGGTACCCACCCCAATCATCCCTGGTGGGTGCTCCTGGTGGTCCGTGGTCCCCCCACCCCACCACGGTCCCCGACACCCACGCCCATGCGTTCTGTCAACCCCCTACTTCACAGCATTTCCATTTCTCCCATACCTCGAGATCCAGTGACCAGCATAGCCCATACCACATTACTGAGGACAGCCACCAAATGACCAGTCTGTGCATGTACTGTATGTATGCATGGACTGCCCATCTGGCGGCAGGCCAGGTGACGGTGGAGGGCTGTGCCAGCCAGCCGGTCAGGGTATGGGAGGGGGTGAGAGTGCTGAGCTGGGTAGGGGGGCACTAGCTCCACAGGGTGCTGGGAGGTTTCTCGCACTGGTGCTGTTTCCGCTGGTGGTGTTGGGGGCAGTGCCCTGCCAGCCCCCGCCTGCAAGTGCTGTGGACTCCCACAGCCGCTGCAGCATTCCGGTAGTGCACCATTTATAGGGTGCAGCACCCCTTTGCCGCACACCACTGGACTTAGGGCACCGGACCCTGTTCAGTAGAAATTGGTGCAGGGTGTCGGGCACATCAGCACTCTGCACAAGCTGCCATTGTCGCAGCTTGCACCGCTGCTTTGAAATTCCGCCCTATATATGGACGGTGCTGCCGGCTTGCTCGATCCGATCGGCCGGTCTGTGGGAGAGCAGGGACAAGTTGCTAGTTAACATTACAGCACTGTAATGTGCCTGAAAATGCTTTATTTTTATATATTGTGTTTGTGGTTTAAGTACTGGCAGCTTGTCGCTTTTCATCCGCTTAGCGAGCAGCAAAAATGCCACCAGGTCAGGTTCAACCCAGCATTGCATGTGTAAATGGAGTGGGTGTATGATGAGAATGCCAATAGTTAACCTGAGTTAGTTTTGTTACCTCCCCAGCATACTACCAGTAGGTAAGCGAGTTAGATAACCGTGTAGACACAAAGGGCCGGGTGAGTCACGTTGTCTGGAAGTGGGGTGGGATATTGATCGGCAGCAGCGGGATGTGGTAACGAGTGTATAGCCCCAAGTGTAGCACTATTCAAAATCTAGAATGACCAAACTGATCTTTGGGAGGTGTGACAGTGGATGACCAAAGTTTTAAGGTATTTTTACAGCACTTTGCCTTATGCAGACTGTTAAGAGGCAACGATGGTACGGGTACATAGCACCTCCTGGTAGCCAGTCTGCAGAGCAACTGCTATCAGGAAATGTGAAGAAGGGCTTATTATACGACTAGAGGGATTTAAAATAATTACCTTTCAGTACTGTAGATGAACCGAGAGGCAAATGAGGGTACTGTGAAATCTCATATGGGTGTGGGGGAATCTCTCACTGAGGACTGTGATCAGGTCTCAGCTCTCGCTAACAAGACAAAAAATGGTGGGTTATTTTAAATTCAAAATTCTTTTGTAGATTGATAGTGGTGATGAGGTTGGTGGGACTGGCACTTTTTAATGCCTGGGCTCTGTTGTTTGATAGACGCCCACCTTGCCGGATCTATCAGCCAATTAGGGGCCGGGTTTTCTTAGCCCATTTTCTAAACAGTAATACACCATACTGCAAAGTGTTTAGTTGTTATCAGGCTACCCTAACTGTATACAAGTTGCATACACACAGTAGTAAACCATACTGTAAAGTGATTAGTTATCAGGTTCTGAACTGTATACACAGTTACATACACACAGTAGTAAACCATACTGCCAAGTGTTTAGTTGTTATCAGGTTACCCAAAGTGTATACACAGTTACATACAATCAGTAGTAAACCATACTGCAAAGTGTTTAGTTGTTATCAGGTTACCTGAACTGTATACACAGTTGCATACACACAGTAGTAAACCATACTGTAAAGTGATTAGTTATCAGGTTACCCGATCTGTATACACAGTTACATACAATCAGTAGTAAACCATACTGCAAAGTGTTTAGTTGTTATCAGGTTACCTGAACTGTATATACAGTTGCACACACACAGTAATACAAACATACTGTATAGTGTCTAGTTGTTATCAGGTGGTATACCATCGTTATATTGACAACTTTACAGCAACATGGGCAATACCAACAATATCGCCACATCATTGTAAAGTCCTGCACCCCATTCTGACTCAGCTCCATCTCAGAGTTGGGAATCTTAATAGGGGTGCAGGGGAACAACTCTGCATTTGGGGTGCAGGGGCACAGACACCCTAAAAAAGTTTTATTACTGCGGCACCACCCCAACCTCTATTGGATCCAATGTAGTGGTGTCGGGAAATGTTGCGTCGACATGAAATTGTTGATGCAGTGTCATGGATCTTTATCAGGTTACCCGAACTGTGTACACAGTTGCATGCACACAGTAATACACCACACTGCAAAGTGTTTCGTTATCAGGTTACCCAAACTGTATACACAGTTGCATACAGACAGTAGTAAACCATACTGCAAAGTGTTTAGTTGTTATCAGTTTTCCCAATCACAGGCAAAGGTTTTTCCAGCGCTCTAAAGCCACTACTACAGCCCCATGATGTCATTTAGTGTGACCCCACCTGTATATAATGTTAAGCGTGAGCGGATCTTGTGTTTTCTCATCCTTCCCTTTATAAAGCCAGACTGATCTGGATGTATTAACTGTGGTAAGAGGGGATCTAATCTAGAAGCAAGGGCCTTCACCAGTACTTTATCGTCAGCTGTTAATAAGGAGATGGGTCTATGAGGCACATTTGGTAGGATCCTTCCCAGGCTTAGGCAGTATCGTAATGACAGCAGACCCATGGAGGGGCAGCTCACCCTGATTAGGCTTTCATCAATCATATCAAATAAAGGATCAAGGAGGACGTCCCTGAATGCCTTCGGAAAGTCCACATGGAGTCCATCTGGGCGTGGGGCTTTACTGCTCTTAAGTTCATGTGGGCATCAGCTATTTCTTGCTTAGAAATTAGGAGTCTAAGTCTGTCATTTCCTCTGCACCCAACTGATTAAGGGAATACCTCAAAACGGGAGTTGAGAAGTGTTTGGGATGGGTTAGCCTCAACATATACAAGGAGGTGTAGAAATCACAAAATGCTTTCCCAATCCCTGTTGTATGAAAACATTAGTTCCCTTGTGAGTTATATATCTGCCCTACCATCCTCTCTGCTTCCTTACGCTTTAGTTGCCAGGCTAATAGTTGCTGGATTTATCTCTGTCAAAATAGTCCCCACTTTTGACAACAGTATGGAACATTATAGTTGGGAGATGGTAAGAGTATTAAACTTCCATTTTAGCTTTTGGAGGACATGATATAAAGATGGGGTGGGAATGAGTCTATGCGCTGACTCACATGCCTCAATCTTATTCCTGAGGAGAGTCAACTCCTTGCCACGTGTCCCTTACGGTGTGCAGCGAAAGAAATGGACTGGCCTCTGATTTAGGCCTTCAAGGCCTCCCATCGGGTGCCATGGGAGGTCTCCTCTACCATTCAACAGAGGTATTCCTGAATACACCTAGACATGAATTGTACATAGGTTTGGTGCTTAAGAAGGAGAGGTCCAATCTCCATGTTCTGGGGTTGTCTGTTCCCCAGTCCCCCAAGAGAAATATAGTGGATGGCATGATCAGAGAGCAAGATTGGGGTGTAGGGCCGCCTCCACTACACACAACAGCAATGAACCAGAGACCACAATTTCTATCAATCCTGTGATATGACTGGTGCGATTTGAAAATAAGATATAATCTCACCCTGCTGGATTGGAATATCATCAGGCATCGACCAGGCAAAGCCCTCCTGCATGTCTTCTAGGGCCTTGGCATTCGGTGTTTTGGGAGTCAGGTTTTGGCTAGAACGGTCCAATACAGGGTCCAACACACAGTTGAAATCACCCCCAGAATCCATTGCCCACCCATTGTGACATATCCAGGATCAACTTCTGAAAGAAACCTGGGGATTCTACATTCAGGGCATAAACTGATCCAATCAGGAAGGTCTCCTACCGGGATGTCTCTTTAGCCAATACATATCTTTCGGCCTGATCAATAACACTGTCTAGGACCTGGGGGGACTCCTTAGGGATCCAAATAGAGGCCTCTCGGCTTTAGAAGAGAAAATTGCCAAAATCCAAGTGCCTCCATAAACTGGGCAGTCTTTTGGCTTCAAGAGAGGAAAAATGCATCTCTTGCAAGAGGATGATTTGCCCTCCCACTCTTTTAATCTCCGCTAGGACTTTTCTATGTTTAAGAACAGATTTTATGCCATATCTACATTCCATGCTACACATTTTAGATTGTCAGTCAATTTGAGCTGAGTATAGGCAGGTTAGCATCTCTACAAACCCATATAGCACATCTAGGATCCATTTTTCCCAATGTAAAAAAGAAAACTCCCACCCAAGAACAACTATCCTCCTCCTCACCCTCCCATTAGACTCCAACTGCAGGCTACAGAAAATACTCCCCAGACATGCTGACCCACCAAAAGTCATTGGTATAGCTCACATGGGAGACCGAGGTGACCACCCGGCACAGCAAACATGGGTGGCACCAACTCGGCCCTCAGGTCATCCTACATGTGGGAGGCAGGTTATAAACCCCTCCATACACCCCATCTCTCCTCCTTGCAACCTTCTATAAAATCCCTCCACATAACCTAAACTGATGTAACATATCACCCAAAGAGTTGGTCAACAGGGACAACAATCCCACCCCACCCTGGCAGCTCATAAGGAACTGCCAGTATTCCTTCTACAAACAAGAAGCTGAACATGAACTGAAGGTCCACCATAGCTTAGAACATTAGGACACCACTATGCATCATAAACTGAAAACAAGGTATAACAGCCATTGCCACAGACTGTCTCACAGATCAAGGCAATAGAAGGTCCATTCCCAAGAGCACATATAACATGCCATTGACAGTGCTGGGTATAAGGCAAAGTACTGAAGTTATCCATGTTGGCCCCTAATGTTCCATTGTCTCTAGTCGAAATAGTCTGGAAACTGAGGGGCCATAACTAAAGGATACAAAGACATAGCACACTCGCTGGTACCCGCAACCCCAGGTGGTCAGGTACATCCTGTACAAGCCATAAATTCAAATTGTGCGCCCCTTCAATATAAAAGCATCAGTTTAAAGTTTTAGGAAACACATTATCACACCACATGTTTGAGTGTTTACTGCAATCAGACCATGACCGAAGGGAGCACCACGATGGTGAGACAAGTTTAAGAATGGGAGGCATCGGCACACACCCCAACCAGGCAAAGTCCCATTAGTAGGTAGAGGCTATAGCTACTCCCTGAAGTGGTGTCATCCATCAGTATGGTCCCCACAAAGGCAGCAATGGTAGGTGTAATCCCCACTGTTACCCATGCCCTCAAGCACGGTCGGGGCCACAATCCACCAGAGAAATATGGCAAGTACATGCACACATAGGCACACCAATAGAACAAGGTTCAACCCATCAAGTGCTGCTCAAACAAGAGAAGGGCAGTCTCTTCTAGGCTAAGGAGGACATAAGAGCTCCAGGGCTGGACCAAATCAAGTCACAAGTATATCACTTACTTGAAGTATAAAGCAGGACAAGTCAAGGTGATGCAGACAGCACCTCTCCCTCCTGGTCTCCTCCTCCTTTACCCATTTTCTGGCAGCTTTGGGGCATAGGAAAGTACGTGGACTCTGTCCTGGCTGATCAGTTCTTAGATGAGCTGGGTAAAAGAAAGCAAAGGACCAACCCAGTTTAAATAGCTTACTTTTAACTTGGGTACACTTTTGTTGTCTGAGTTGTAAATCTCTGCTATAATCTTGATGTATATAAATTGAGGAGTTGCGAAGAGATGGGAACCAGCTTTTTGCCTTCTGCAACATCCGCTCTTTATTAGTATACCAGAGATATTTTATGAGGCAGTGTCATGGTATATCCCCTGCTTCAAGCAGGGTCCCACCTGTGAGCTCTGCTCCACTTCAAAATTCAAATAGTCCTCCAAAAGATTCAGCTGCTCCATGAGCCACTGGTGTATCCCTTTACAAGGATCCTGACCTCCACTCCTTCTGGGAGCCCAATAATTCTAAGGTTAGAGCACCTAGATCTGTTTTCTTGGTCATTTGGGCACTCTTTTAGCTCAGCCAGTGTGGAAGCCAGGCCTGCATGCTCCGCTTAACGCCAGCATATGAGTCCTCAATTCCCCATGCGGCACTCCAGTTCTGAGATTTGTGCCGCATGGTGGCCATGGTCTCCGTAGGCCAGTTACTACAGCTTGGAGATGAGATAATTGGGCCGTAATATTTAAAAACGAATTCATTTCTGCTGTGCATGGTAAGCAAAGTAGCCGGTACTCCAGCTAACAATTTTGTAAGTCTCCATTACGATGCCAGATTGAGCCCCATCAGACTACAGTTGGGCGCCTCATGGCCTGGAGCATGGTGGTTCACCGCTAGTTGTAGCTTGACTACACGAGAATAAAAAGACAATTTAGCTTTGCTTATTTTTAGCTTTTCCAGTCACCATGCCCCATAACTGGTCTGCCAGTCAAGAGTTAACAATTTTAGGCACAGATAAGGGCTGTTCTTAAGGCAATCTACTGGTGTCCCAGTGAGCAGTTCTAGCAAGCATCAGCCATGGCTGCCAGTCGGCCCTGTGGGGGAGGATAAGAGGCCAAGTTAATGGACAGTACTTTAGAACAGGAGCTGCTGTTGCAGACCGTACATTTGTCCTCAAACTGACAATGATGCTTATCGATGTGCTTCATAAATGTTTGTCATGTCACACGGCATACATTTCAAATGTATTTTTGTAAATATTCTTGCTGTACATAAAGATGATATTGATTGAGAAGTAATTTGCTGAGCCCTAAAAAATTCATAACTTTTTTTAACTTAAATTTTAACTGAACTATAATTACTGGTTGCAATGTCTATCAGCCTGCTAACCATGTCTTTCAAAATCTGTAATAACTGGCTCAGTGATATCAACCAGTTATCCAGTTATTAAGGAGCTTTGTAATAACCGGTCATTAGTTATCATCAGCTAATGTCAATGTTGATTTTCCCTTTTAAAAAGCTTTTCTAGGGCTGTAAACTGAAAAGCACAGAAAAGTGATTCAGTGCAGCTAAAATAATTCTCAGATATGCTTCCTGTCACCAAGTGTAGTGTGCTTTGCCCCCCCACACACACACACACACATGCACACACGCTCAAGGCAGCTCAACCCTGTATCCCTCCAGAATTGTAATTTGCAGTTCAGACTGACAGCCAGGTCTTCAATTTTGTCTGTCTATCTTTCAGTGCCCCTGTCAAATAGTGAAGTAACTGTCAAGAAAGAAAAGCTGAAAGTTGAAATTAGTTCTACTTTTAAGAGCCTTGATATTTTTGTTATACCCTGTTGCCATTGCGGGTTTTAATCCACAAACTCTAATGCCTCTGAACTCCAGACGCTGTTTCTGCATGACTGCATGGACCTTTAAATACCAAACTGCATGGATCTATGAGAAGTATTACCCATTCAGTGTCTATTCTTGGAAAAAAAAACTGCATTTTGAGTTTACTGCAGTTCTTGTCTTTCCTCAGTATATATGAACATACGAAGAAGTCAGCAGAAGAAGGCCATTTAGTCTATCTAGTCTGCTCATACTGCAGGGTCCACAGCTTGAGCTACTGTCCCTGCCCTCCCTTCCCACACTTCCCATCCTCCCACCCATGATCCTTACCTTCCCTATGCCTATCCCAGCCTCTCTTAAAGTTGCCCATTGTCTTCACCCAGACCACCCTCTTCTGGCAGTGCATTCCAAGTGTCCACCACCCTTTCTGTGAAGAAGTGCTTCCTAATCTCCCTCCTAAACCTCCCACCCTCCAGCTTAAGACCGTGTCCCTCATGTTATGGCTGCCACTCAGCTTAAAGAGACTCTCCTTATCAACCTTATTTATCCCTTGCAAGTACTGAGGTCTCAATCATGTCCCCCCCCGTCTCCAGAGAGTACATGCTCAGTGCCCTTAACCTCTCCTCATATACCTTACCCCACTGACCCGCTATCATCTTTTTAGCCTCCTCTGGACCTTCTTCAGCAGGTTATGTCCGTTTTGAGGTGTGGGCACCAGTACTGAACTCATACTCTAGATGCAGCCTTACCAGGACCTGTACAAGGGCAGTATAACCTACCTCTCCTCCTACTGATCCCCTAGATATGAATCCCAACATCTTGTTTGCCTTTGCTGCTGCTTTCTTGCACTGCATATTGCACAGTAGTAGTGACAGGGAGAAAATAACTGACACTCAACTATGAAATCTCTAATTGCCAGTAATTATAAATAAAATACGTGATGTGTTTATTGCTCTTTTATGTCACATGCCATGAGCATGTGAAAAAAACTTCTAGTACAGCGCCTCCACATACATTATTATGCAGGTGGGTCTTGCCTGTATATTAGGTTAAGTAAGCAATTTAATATTAAATCCCAATTTTTACACCTTAATAACTTTGTCCCTGCTCTACCAATTGACATGAAATTTGGAAAGCACAGCCTTTGTGCCAGGATCTCTTGTTCCTGAAAATTTCATGTACATTGGTTCAATGGAGCAAAGTTACAGAGGTATAAATGTAAAAATCACTGTTTTTAAGATTTTGTTTGCTCTCAATAACTTAAAAATATTAGGATTTGAAATCGAACACTTTCGGGTTTGATAGAGTTTTGGCCCACGGTACCTGCTTTTGTGTTTTTATGTATAGTAGTCAGTAAAATAGTTTTTAAATAATTTATAAAATAATTTTCATCCTTGGGCATGCACAGTGTAAAAATAAACATGCTAGGATAACTGTTTTAGTGAACGCAGTAATATCCTGTTGACGTATTTCATTATGTGTGTCATATCGTACACTGTGGTGTTTAATATAGCAGAACACCACAGTATATGATATGATACTTTTGGTAATCTCTGTCTTTGTCATTTCTGGACAATTACATCAACACTGATTTTTGTTGGTTAAGTTTATAGCCTGCAAAGGAAGAAAAACTTTGATCAGATTCAATAAAGCATTGATACGAGTTGTTTAAATCTTTAAATGACACCAATGTAACATCTGCAAACACACAGTAATTTGAATTGTGCTGTTCTACCATGATCCCCTTGATATTGGGGTTTAACCCATTATGAGAGAGCAGTAGTTCAATGCATAAATAAAAATAATTGAGGACAAGGAACAATTGATACCTTTTGTTTATGCACAGGGACACGTGACAGTGTGTGGCAGGTACAGTGCTGGGGGTGCATGCGTTGCTACACTGATGTTGTGACAGTGAGTCAATTACAGGACTGAAGTTTGGTGAGTGAAGTTTCAGTGAGGTGTTTGTGCCACAGACAGGTGTTTTACTCGCCGGGTTGGTGTCTGTTTTGACTGTCGGAGGGTACTACTAGTGTGGGATATGGCGCTTCTTTTTCTCCACAGTATGTGCGCCTATGGAGTATGTTATATTAATTTATAGGGGGGTGGCAGAGCCCTCACATTTATAATAGATTAATTGTAGTGTTTGTTTCTGTGTAGTGGTGGTTGTTCTTTTTGTGTGGTTTTATAGGTGTTCCATCAGCATTTTATTTCACTGGTGTGGTCTTTCGGTGTTGTCAGCTGGCTGTGTAGGGGCTGTCAGAGCAATGTTGTTGCTGTAATGTCCACTGCAATTTTCCTGTTGAATTGGCTTGATGGAACCCAGTGGGGCTTCCCCACACTGTGATGCATTTAGTGCTGGTGACAGGTAAGGGACAGACAGCACTACATAGAAACACAGAATTTGTCAGCAGAAAAGGACCAGTAGGCTCATACAGACTGCCCTGTTTTTACCTGCCTATTCAAACACCTCAGACCTTATTTGGTCACCGGTTTCTCCTACCTCCCTTCCTCTGCTTATTATGCCTGTGTGCCCATCCCAAGCATGCTTGATGCTCCTACTGCTACTATTTTTCACCCCACCACCTCCTGTGGCAGACTGTTTCAGGTGTACCCCACCCTTTCTGTGAAGAAATATTTCCATCACATCCTTTTAAACTCCCCATAAAACTTAATTGCATGACCTCATGTTCTGGTGCTTTTCTTCTTCTTCTTCTGAAAGAGACTCCCACCTGCACCTTTGTTCACTCCTGTGAGGTACTTACAGGTACTTACAGGTCCTGCAATATAGCGTAGAGGCTAGAGCACTAAGTTATGAACCAAAGGATCCTCCCACAGTTATGGGTTTGAATCCCACAATCACCAGAAGTACACTGCCCCTGAATCAGTTGTTGCACATGTCAGATCACTTGATTTGGAAGACAGCAGAGAAGCAAGAGAGCAGCAGCTGAAAACAGGACTTGCCCACCCACCTACAAAGCCTTTAAATTATGACAGAGCCAGCAAACTAGGAAGACAGCAGAGAAGCAAGGGAAAGCAAGTGAGCAGCAGCTGATATTGTTTTTGCAGGGTATATTTTCTGTTAAATTGTTGTGCAGGTTGTCATGCTGAAAGGAAGGAAAGCATTCACCATCACTGAGATCCAGGATGGGCCGCCATTCTCCTGTCTTTTGGGGTAAGCAGTACCTGAGTACAACCTTTCCCTGGTGTAGGGGTGGAACCTCGACAGCTCTGAGAGCCAGGAGGGAAGAGACCTCTGCCTCTAGGGGCAAGTGCCTCTGGTGGATTTGCAGGTGGAAAGGATCTGGTTCTCATCTTTGGAAATTTTTGAAGCTGAGAACCAGTCCCTGGCTTACTACTTCCAGGACCCACTGGTCTGATGTCAGAGACTTCCAGTCCTGGACAAAGTAAGCCAGCCTTCCCTCACAGGTAGCTGAGAATCGGCCCTGGCAACCCCCATCAGGGTGCCTGCTTGGCAGGGGCTTTGGGCTGAGAGGTGGAAGCAGGCCTACTTGTACCCCGCCTGCCTCTCCCTCTAAAGAACCCTCTGGGCATAAGCAGAAGAGGAGGCCTGGCTTGGTAAAGGCTTCATGAAAAGCCTGCCCTGCCTCTGAAAGCTGCCTTTGAGGAGTGGCCTGCCTTTCCTTAGCCTGTGCACTCCTATAGGTGGTCCTATACTCATCCATTTCTTCATGTAATTCTCTGTCTGCTCCCCAAACAAAGGATTACCCACAACAGGAAAATCCACGGCCTTAGCCTGGGTATCCTTGACAGCCTAGTACATCTGAGTCAAGCCATTCTGTGAAGTGCCACAGATGTAGCCATGACTCTTGATGACACATCATTAGAGTCCACTGCAGCATGGAATTGCACCTTGATGCCTCAATACCATCAGCAGCCACCTGCTCCAGCTCCTTGGCAAGCTGGCCAGGACCTGTTTTACTAGAGCCATAACAGTATCCCATCCAGATTTCTGATATCTAGCAACATAAGCCATATAATTTGCCTGTTCTGAGGCCCAAGGATGCTGCCATGTACTGTTTCTTTGCCATAGCATCAATCCTTCTGGAGTTCTTGTCGTGTGAGCCAAGGGAATATTTGCTTTGTCACAGGCTGCAGCCTGCACTACCCCAACATGGCTTCATTGTTGTGTAAGGAACTCCGTATCAGAGCCTGACAATGTGTACCTCTTGTCCATTCTCTTATCGATAGGAGGTATAGTGTGAGGAGTTTTTAGAATTTTACTGTCTGTTTCGAAAGATTTATGCAAAGGAATAGACAGCCTCCTTGACTCTGAGATATCCATCATTTCCACATAGTCAGGCTCCTCTTGATCATCCACAGCTTCCTCCATAGGGAGCTGGAGGGTTTCAGCCACTTTCTTATAAAACATAAAATGAGAAGGGGACTCAGAAAGCCTAGGAGGAGACACTCTGAAGGTCTATCTGGGGAGATGTCTGGTTCATTGGGCACATCCATACTTTCAAATCCACATTCACTCTCCTCATACTCCTCTTCCTCCTCCTCCGGTTCATAATATTCCTCTACATCATACTCTTGAACCGGTGGAACTGGCGAACGGACGCTTACCTGAAGAGTGCCAGTTTGGTCAGAACCAGGGAAAGCGACTGGACAAATTTAATCGCTTGGCTATTTCTTCAGCAGTTGGAGAGGAAAGTTTGGCTCCACACCAGCTGATTTCCTGTCCTTTGTTGGAACCAACTCCGGAGTCGGATCTCCTTTGCCCAAGGAAGTCTCGCCTTGGTCAGAGAGCACTCCTCCAGCTCGGTTGAAACCGAACCAGGCTGGCCATCCAGTTCAGCGGACTTTTAGGCCTCCCTTTCCCTGAGCCTACCAACTCTCTTTTCCAGGGTAGCTACAGGAAAATTTTTACAAATCTGGCAGTCTGCATTGAGGTGGTCAAACCCCAGACAATAAACACAGGTGGTGGGGTCAGCCTTGGCAAAGCTTCCCACAGACACTGCAGTGTCGAAACCCAGTGGGCCCGTTTTTTCTTTGGGTTTCTCAGACATAGTGCCAGTCCTAACCAAACTTACCCATTTATGGCAATCCATGGAAGTAAGACCCTCTTATCGGTTCCCAACCGTGTCACGGGTCGTGGAAAAACCGTAATAAAATCCATTTTTTAGAATCGATAAGAACCAGTAACCACACTCTAAATGACAGATAAATATATTTTAAACAACCTGATCGGTTCAAACCAAACCAATAACTGCTTACAAGTTCCACAGAATAGAAAATCAATGTAAAACCTATCTAGTACTCACAAATACCACAGACAGAGAACTGTTCAGTGAGGCGGAGTAAAGAATCTGACAGTTTGAGTTTGAAGAATAACAGACAGAGTTTCAACCTAGCTCGAGCTCAGCGTTCCATGCCTGGCATGGAAAGTTAACTCTTTCACCTCGGAGCAGTTCGAGGTTGGGACTCACTGCATATGTCATAATATAGCAAGACTTCATGTTGTTTGAAGGCAATTCTAGAGGTGGGTAGGAGGAAGTAGGATGTTGGTTAACTAGGATCTGCAGCTTATCCAATAGCTAGGGAAATGGGAAGACTAGGTGGGCCAAGTGGTCCTTATCTGCCATCAAAATCTGTTTCTATGTCTCAGTCATGTCCCTCTCGCTCTTCTCTCCTCCAGAGTACATGTTGAGATCCCACAGCCTCCTTGTATGGCTTCTCATGCAACCCCTGTACCATTCTGGTAGTCCTCCTCTGATCGCTTCCACTCTGTCAATGTCCTTGCAGACATGTGGCTTCTAGAACTGGACACAGTATTTCAGGTGGTGTCTTACCAGTGAGTGATATAGTTGCAACACCAGCTCCCTTCCCTGCTAGAAATTCCTCTCCTGTGCATCCCAGGATCCCACTATCCTTGCCTACTGCCTTGTTGCACTGCTCTGCCACCTTTAGATCATCAGATATGATTACCCAAGGCCCCTTCCTGCTTGGGCACTGTTGGAACCTCCACCACCATCTTATACACAGCCTGTGGGTTTCCCCACCCCAAGCACATGACTTAGTACTTTTCACATTAAAACTCAGTTGCCACATGCCAGACCACTCAACTAGTTTCCACAGATCCCTTTGCATTCTCACCACCCATTCCTGAGTGTCCACTATAATGCAGATTTCTTTGCCATTTGCAAACAGACACACCTTCCTCCAGTTTCTCAGCAATGTCACTTATAAAGACATTGAAGAGGACCAGTCCCAGTACTGATCCCTGTGGCACCCTCGCTAGCCACCTCCGTCCCAGTGTCTGCCATTTGCCACCACCCTCTGCCTTCTATCCATCAATTAGCTGATAGCCAGCATGCCACATTCTCCCAACCCGTAGGCTGCTTAGTTTCTTTACTAGCCTCCAGTGCAGCACAGTGTCAAAGGCCTTACTAATGTCCAGATAGGCCAGATCCACTGCCCTCCCTGATCCTCCTCCCCAATCACCCAGTCAAAGAAATCTTTGAGATTTGTTTGGCATGACCTCCCCTGTGAAACAGTGCTGCCGGTGGTCCCGCAGCCCATATGCCTCAAGGAACTGCATCAGCCTCTCCTTCCACAGGATCTCCATTAATTTCTTCACCAATGATGTGAGACTGACTGAACTGTAGTTGCTAGCCTCCTCCCTGCTGTCATTCTTGTGAAGCTGGACCACATCAGCCCTCCTCCAGTCCTCTGGAACTACCTCCATCTCCAATGAGGTGCTGAATAATGTTACCATAGAAGTGACTAGCAGTGTGCTCAGTTCTTTTAGAACCTGAGGGTGAATCCGTCCCAGTCCCATTGCCTTGTTCTCTTTTAGGCTTCTGTTCCTTTCTGGACTCTCTCCTCCAAAAATGGACTTGTGTCCACCACCCCCACCACCCCCAGTGCTTGCTGATACATGTTGGTCCACACACACACAACCGTGAAGACTGAGCAGAAGTACTCATTTAAAATTTTAGTTTTTCCTGATCATCTTCTGCACAGTACTCTCCCCCACCTCCTGTTTTTTATATTTCAAAGTTTTATTAATTTTATCAAAATATTTAAGAACAATTAGATACAAAACAACATCAAATGCAATAGTTAATACCTAGACAGAGCTTGGCATGAGTGCCAACAGTAATAATGACAGTCTGAAATAAATACAGCAAGACTACGAAGACTGGTACGCAACAGTTCAGTCATTCTAGTCGCTTAGACAAAAGTTCATGAGAAACCATGACAATGTCCAGCAAACAAGTATGATTATTAGAGTCCAGTGTCAGTGTCCATATACTGTTTTTAAGTCCAGATATCATTTAATCGGCAGGAGTCATCAGGGCTGATGTGGCTGCGTCCCAGATAGCAGAACCCCCTCCCCTGCAGTGGTCAGACTGCAACTCAGGGTGGCAACAGAAAATGGAGCTGCTTCAAGCAAGCTGAACTTGTTAAATTTAGAGCCACAGAAAGGGTACTCTGAGCTGCAGAAAATTTTCAGCAGCCAAGCGGGACTTCCGCAGCTAACAACGGCAGACAAAAGGCTTGGCACCTTTTTGAATCATTGAACAAAGCGAGCCCTGATGCAGAGTCCCTTGATAAGGGGGCCTAGGTCTCCAGATAGCTTTAATCAATCGGCAGGTGTCATCGGGGCTGTGGTAGCTGTGTGTTGTGTAGCAGGACCCCTATCCCCTGCAGTGGTCAGATTGCAACTCAGCGGGTGGCAGAAAATGGAGCCGCTGAACCTTTTGCTCATTCTACCCACCCACGCCCACGCTTATTAAATACTCAGGAAGCAAGGCATGGCCCAGGTGTGGGTGATCTCAAAATAGGCAAAATATAAGTAACAAAAGAGTCTTACAAACAGGCTGCTGAAACATGCAGAAGGGTGCCGATGAGTGTCTGGGGTCTGGGAAAGGGTTTTAAATGTCAGGGATCTGGAAAATGTTTTAAACGTTAGGTCTTAGCTAGTATCACCAAAGGGTTGCTGTAATTGGTGCAGATGTTTAGAAATGCTGTGTGAAACAGGCTGCTAAAGCAATAAAGACTAAAACAAATAAAGTCACTCACAACAGTAGGTCAGGAACTCGGCTCCCTGTCTCTGCTTACAGAAGGTAAATCCATGCAATGGATGCAAGAGGTTAATCCAAGGTTTTTATTCAAACACCATCGGAGAGTTCAAAGATGCCCCTGCCCACTGCCAAATGTTTTCAGCTGTGACTGCGCTTCACGCCGTAAAACGCTTGGGTTGTGGAGGGCATCAGCTAACTCTCCTGATGGCATGCTTGAATAAAAACTTTTGGATTCCTTGACCCACTAATATTTAGAAATGGGCGAGAAATTTGTGCTGTTTTGGGATTCAGGAAATGTTTTAAATGTTAGAAATATCTAGAAGAACTGTTACTAAAGTATTGCTGATGCACAGATTACATGGTCATAGGCTTATACAGTTTACACTTATGAGGGGGTACATTAGCATGCAAGTGCCAAATCAGAAACAGTAATTGAGAACTTGAAAATGTAAATTCATACTATGTGTGGATTTTGAGAGTTATACAAAAGTGTATGGATCTGATGCAGGTTAAGCAAGAGGGCACTGATCTGCTGGCTTAAATTAGTGTATCTTGGAAATCAAGGACATTGCTTAAACGGTTATGGTTTCATCACCGAGTACATAAGGGGCAATATGGATCTGCTGGGCTTAAATTAGTGTATCTTTGTAATAAAGGACATTGCTTAAACGGTCATGGTATCAACACTGGGTACATAAGGAGGCAACAGGAGGGAGCAGGGGAGATAGGAGTAGGGGCTTGTGGGGGACAAGAAGAGGCAGGCCACACATTCAGGGATGGGTTATCCTGGCAGCAGGAGAGGTGGGGTGGGGGAGTAGGGCAGGGTGCTCTTGGGGAGAGAGGAGAGACCATGGAGAATAAAGGAGCATGGATGGGCAGTGTATTTTATGGACATGCTGTGGAGAATTGGGGTGCCTAGTATGCATAAAATGGTGCACCTGGAAACAGATATAAATAGGCTGAGGTGGGAGGCAGGGCATGGTGGGAGTTGGGGGTATTGGCACCAGCGCTATGAATAGCTGGAGATAACAGAGTGTGAGGAATGCAGGGTGGGGAGTATAAGGATGGGAGTCAGACTGGGCTGCTGGGGGAGCAATGGGTGGCAGGTGGTGAGTAGGAGGAGGGTGGGGAGCATGGTGTAACTGCACAAAGAACAAAGAGAAACGGAAATGACATGGCACGAGTGGGAATCAAGGTTTCACTGGAGGTGGGGTTAGTGTGTCAAACAGGTTTACACCATTAGAAACTATGAAGGACATGGAAATCAGGAGGGGCAAGGGCCATGGCAAGCAAGTACAATGATGGGGGAGGAGGTGAGGTGGATGGCAGAAATGGGGATGAACAGGGATCTGCAGGGGAAGGAGAAAGTGAGGGGCAATAAAGGGGGTACTGGAAAGGGAAATGGGGTCAAATGGGATCATTGAAGATGGCTGTCAGGGGCTGGGAGGAAGAAGAGGGTGAAGGAGGGAGGGGGAGGTGATAAAATGGAAGGGCAGGGGTACCAGGTGGAGGGAGAAAGCGAGGGTGAGAAAGGGGGAATGGGAGGGGAATTGGGATCAAATGGGGAAACTTTGGAATTGGCAGTCAGGAGTGATGCATAACATCTCTGCAAAGAGAACAGATGAAACAGCCTCTGCAGGGAGTGCAGGGTAAGAGAAACCAGATGAGGTGGGGGATATGGCAAAGGGGATGGGGTTGGATAAGCGGGCAAGGAGCTGAAGGGGAGGTCTTAAAGAGGGCCAGCAAGGAGTCGGTAGCAGAGCTATCATACTGGGGACTCCATACTTAAGGGTATCAGATGGGGAAGCAGATCAGGAGGAGTTCTGTACAAGCAGATTGCATGCTAAGATGATAGTGCACAGAGGAAACATACAGTTTCCCAGGCGAGGGGGTCAGGAGAAGCTCCTCACAAGTGGTGCACCTCGCATGAATGATCTTGGAAGGAAACAGGGTGCAGGAAGTGGGGGCTAGATTTATGGAATTGGCCAGGATATGCAGAATTGAAGGAATACAGTTGCTTTTGTTAAAGTTCTGCCTGTGCGAGGGTAAGCACAGACAGAAAACAGAGGATAAGGGAGATTAATGAATGGTTGGGGAATGGTGTAAACTATGGGTTTTGGACTGGTGGGGGATGGGTAACAACATGGGAAAACAAGGATCTGTACACCCAGAACAGACTTCATCTGAGCAGGGAGGGATCAGGAGTCTTAAAGAGGAAACTGGGTGAGTTTATTGCTAACACATATGATTTAAACTAGGAGGGGGGACTTAGACTTGCAGAGCAGGTAGGAATGCAAAGTGCGGAGGCTTTGTGTCTCTCTCCTACTTGGTAATTTGATGGAAGTAAGAAATTAGAGAGGGTAGAAGTGCAGGGCAGGGGATAGGATATGGGGTATCAGGGACAGGTGGTTGGAGGGTGGTTCCACAAATGCGAGGGAGCTTAGGTTACAAGTTACCTGAGCTCAGGCACTGATGATGGAAGGGGGGCGATGCGTGGCTGCCATCATGGAGACATGGGCCATCCAGTACCATGACTGGGACTTAATACTCCTGGGGTACAGACTGTATAGGAGGGACAGAAAAATTGGAAAGGGATGAGGGGTGGCTTTATTCCTAAGGGAGGGATAGAGTGCAGTAGGGAGGAAGGAGAGAAGGGAAACATGGAGACGCTTGTGGGTTACCACAGAATGCTAAGGGCAGGAATGTTAGTCTGGGAGCAGTGCATAGACTACCATCCCAGAATGAGGAACTTGACAGAGAACTGGGTAGCTAACCTAATGAATCACTGTGGCAGGGACAGGACAGTGGTGGTAGGTGACTTAATCTGCCAGGGGTGGACTGGAGCACAATGACGTCCACTAGTGCCAGGGAACAATGCATACTGGATGCCTTCCAGGATGTACTTCTGACACAACAGGTGGTAAAGCTGACCAGAGAGGGAACATCATTTTGGACCTTGTATTGGCAGATGGTGAACAGTTATGGGATGTGAAGGTTGAGGACCTGCTGGCAAGGAATGACCATATTATGGTGTGATTCTCCTTGATCTGAGAATGGAGAAAACTTACCAAAATGAGGGCAGTGGACTTTTGGGCATGGCAGCCATACTTGAGAGGCATAAAGCTACAATCAGCCTGGCCATGGATACTGAAAGCAAATGGACATCTTGAAGTTGGGCCTGATAGAGGCCTCAAAAGTCAGCACAAAGACCTGCAGCAAGAAAGCAAGGTCCAGAAAACCCAGCTGGTGGACCAGGGAGATGGTGAGAGGGTAAGAGAGAAAGGTTAGCCTTCAGAATCTACCAGAGATCCTGCAGGGGGATGACAGGGAGGTGACATTAGGGAGACTGAGGGAGGTGAGCAGGGTAGCGAGGGCAGCCAAGGCCTCAAAGGAGCTAAGGCTGGCACAGGGGATAAGGGTGGTGAGAAATATTTTTTCTTTTAACTTACTATGGTGTATGCATCCAGCGGCCAAGTCCCGTCAGCCACCCACTTCCGCAGGCGGACCGGATCATCCGTGACACAGTGCCCTCTGGATTACCCCCAGGGCAGAGCCTCTGGGGCCCTTATTACTAACCCCTTTGGATCTACATCTGGGATGCAAAGGAGATCCAGATCCAGTATGGGGTGGGGACATCACTGGGCACACAGGAGGATTTTCTGCTTGTGTTTTTTCTGGTGGAGGGCATGTCGAGCAGACACCCGTGCCAAACTCTGCCTATATCCAACACACCCCATGGAGCAGCGCTCACTGGTGCTCGGTAATGGTGCATCCCATGGTCATCCAGAAGCACCTGACTGGAAGCATATCAATCCTCCCCTCCCTGCAGAGGTGAAGAGCATGCGATGGTTGATCAATCCACCCCACCCTCCAGCCGGGCCCTCGGGCATCCCGAGTCCATTTCCAAACCCAGGTCACCTGCATCAAAGAGGTAGTTCTTTCCACTGCACTGGTGTGCTGACCCAGAATTGTCTAAGTACATCAGAGAGCAGAGGAAGTGTGTGGGCCAGATCACCAGGATAAAGAAGGATGGTGGGTGAGCAGAGGAGGGAGTTGAAGAGGCAGAAGTACTAAATGAGTACTTCTGTTCAGTTTTTACTAGGAAAAGAAAGGCCAATTTCGCAGGAGAACTGTAGGTGGGGGGTGGTGGTGGGGGGATAACGGATGGCAAGATCCCGTGAAGAGATTGTGGAAGGCCTTATGTCCTTGCAGATAGACAAGGCACCAGGACTGAATGGAATCCACCCCAGAGTCCTGAAGGAATTGGCAGAGGTCCTGCTAACACCTCTGTCATATTTGTTCAGTACCTCCTTCAGTCAGATTAGGTACCACTGGACTGGAGGACTGCACATGGTACCTCCTTCTTTTTTGTTGTTTCTTTTATTCAGTTTTCTAAAATTACAAACATTTACAGCACATTTAATTCGGTTGTGTCTATAAATAGGGTACAAAAAGGAGATAGATACAAATCCATCCATGCCATTTAACAGATTAAGGAACACAGAGGTAATAATTTAAACAGTATAAAACAAAAAAAAACAGGTTTATTACAGCCCTTGTACCTAAATGAAGCAGAATTCATACCCTCTGGGTGCAAGTTAGGGACTGCCCCTAGAGTTTTTAGGATTAGTTTGAGTAGCTAATGTAGAGGTAAGTAGGTATAAGTGCAGTAATGGGACTGCTAGGTGGTTTATTTGCTACTATCGATGAATATGCCGTAGCGAGGTAAGGGGAGGAGAGAGAGGGAGGGGAGGGGAGTAAGAAAGGGACCCTAGAGAGGCTGACACTTTATTTTAAGTAGTGCATTTGGGTTGGGAAAAGGTAAGAAAAACGGGGAGGGGAGGGGGAATAGACGGTAAGGGAGCAGTGGGATGAGGTTTGAGGGGGTAGGAGAGGTCACTTATCTATGGAACGAATGCTGTATCCTTAAATACATAATATAAAAGCCATCTATTCCACCTTAAGTTAAACTTTTCTTCTCGATTATTCAGTCTACATGTTATCTTTTCCATATAGTAAATTTGTTTTGTTATAGACCACCAGTCTACGAGAGTGGAGGGTCAGGGGTCAGCCATAGTTTAGTTATGGCTTTTTCCCAGCTGAGAGGAGGATGGCTAAAAGGTAGCGGGCGCTCTGATCCTTAAGGTCATCAGGGAAGATTAAGAGAATAAAGAGTTTCGGGAGAGCAGGAAGTGCAATCCAAAATTGTTTGAAGCTCCTACTGTAGGGATTGAACAAACGAAGTCAATTTAGGGCAGTCACATCACACGGTTAGTGGGCATTATTCTCACCGCATTTCCGCCAACAAGCTGCTGAGCTCCTTGGGTAAAATGATTGGTGACTGCTGGTGTGTAGAAATATCTAACAAGGAATTTCCAAGCATACTCTCTCCATTGATGGGAACTTGAAGTGCGGGCAACCTGTTTACATGCTTGCTGCCATTGGTTTGTTGTTATGGGCACACCCAATTCAAGCTGCCATTTCTCCAGGGTATTATTAAGTTTAGCGGGTGAGGGGTAATCAGGGCTTGGTAAGAGTGGATATTATGTGTCTCTGATTTGGGTTGGAAAGTAGGGTTTGCATAGATACAATCAGTTGAGGCCAGCACTCAGGGTTACATACCGGGCCGGTAGGAGATATGATAGTGCCTTAATTGTAAATACCCGTAATAATGGGAATTGGGCAGACCCAAATTTTGTCTTGTATCTCCTGAAAGGACCATAATCTCCCTCCAGTCAGAATTTGAAATAGGTATCTAAGACCATACCTGAACCATAGCTTGAAGGTATTGTCAAATATTCTGGGCTGGAAGTTAGGTAAAACCATTATCGGACATAATAGCGGGATAAAGGGGAGATCAATATTGTCTTCTGACTTGGTACCATGCCAGGATCCTGTATTTGGTGTCAAGAGGCAGGCTCTGACACGCGCCGAGTGAGCTGTCCCAAGATAGAGTATGTTGAGATACTCCATATCCGGAATGGCTGCCGCTCACGTATCCCTCCTTCTTAAAGGAGAGGTTGGTGGCATTCCTGGAAGTAAATGGCCTTCAGGGACGCCCAGCAACATGGGTTCGCCCAGGAGAGCTTGTCAAACTAACTCTGGTCGAATTTTGACTGGTGGCAAAAGTTCTTGATAGCAGTCAGCTGGCTGATGTCCTGTACCTAGACTTCAGCAATCAATCAAGTTTATTTTATACTGGAAAGAGTGTGAGCAAAATGCCCATTTTCACATTCGCTCAGGTTACAGAGTATACACAACAAATACAGCACAAAATACTAGAGCTAACTAACCATATCAACAACAAATTAAAATTAAAATTGAGATAGTCATATATATCTCAATGATGAAAGTAGACAGAGAGAAGGGAGGCAGGGAAGGAGAAGATGAGACAATAGACATAAAGCTGAAAGAGGGGGCAGAGGACGGGGGTACAGATGGTGGAAAAAGGAGGCAAAGTATGGGGTTCCCTTGAGGAAGATGAAAAGAAACCACACTAGTGCTATATGAAAACTTACAGCAGGGGCAACTGCAAGCGTTACTTTCAGGGAAAATTTTTAACGTGTCCATAACAAGGGGATGGAGCACAGGACTGGGTGCCAGGAGGCAGATTGTTGTAGAGCTCACCCTGAAAGTCAGATGGAGTTTTGCACGTGTGTGGTATTTATTTATTTATTTGATTTTGGTAACCGGTAAGTGCACTAGACAGAACTGCCTATTTTCAGGCATGACCCGGGAGAGTACAAATCAAGGAACAGGTAAAAACAAATACATATACAGTGTTGTACAATAGGAGATTCCAAACTGTTATACAGAGGTGCAAGTTACATAGAACATAGAGGAGGTACATATCACACAGTATAATAGGGACAAAACAGACAAAAAGGCACAGTTTACTGTTAATAATGTACAAAACATGACAGTGCTATTGTTAAGCTAGTAAGAGACAATTCCCAGGCAAAACAGGGAACAAAGTGCGCGCTGCAGCTGAGGAAGAGTGGGGACGGAGGAATCAAGAGGCCACGGGAAATTTAAGTGCAGGACAACGGTAGATTTGCAGTGACTCATGAAGCTAGGGACATTTGCAAATGTCAAGGGAGGGAGGTAATTGGAGAGGCTTTTCTTGAAAGTGGGTGGGATCTGGCGTGGCCTAAGATCAAGTGGGAGAGAGTTCCAAAATTTGGGGGCATAGAATGAGAAGGCACGCTCACCCATCCTGGTAGAGCATTTTGGGACAGATAACAGAGCTAAAGACATTGGACTGAGGGAATGAAGGCAGTCCATGGGGGTGAGCATAGCATAGATACATAGATACATAGACAGTGTTGGCAGATAAGGCCTATGGCCCACCCAGTCTGCCCATTTGAGCTTGTAAGTGCACTTTTATGGTTTCCTAGAAGTCTGTTGCCCTTAACCCTGACCTCCAGAATTCCTTTATGTCTATCACATGTATTCATAAATCCTGTGATTGTTTCAGCCCCCACCACTTCATCTGGCAGGATGTTCCACTTGTCCACCACCTGCTCTGTAAAGAAATTCTTCCTCATGTTTCCTCTGAATCGTCCTCCTCCAACTTCATCCCATGCCCTCTAGTCCTAGAACATCTTTTCACTTAAAAATAGTGTATTCCTGCACCCTGTTCCTTCCTGTAAGATACTTGTGTGTCTCTATCATATCCCTCTCCTCCTCTCCTCCTGGGAGTACATATTCAATTCCTTCAACCTGTCCTCATAGGACTTGTGATGCAATCCATGTACCATCTTTGTTGCCCTCCTCTGAACCTTCTCTACCCTGTCTATGTCCTTACGTAAGTAAGGTCTCCAGAACTGTACACTGTACTCCAGGTGGGGCCTCACTAGTGTCTGGTATAGTGGAATTATGACCTCCCTTTTCCTGCTGGTGATGCCCCTGCCTATGCATCCCAGTATCCTATTTCTTTACCTGCTGCCTTGTCACACTGTTTCCTACCTTGAGGTCATCAGAGATGATAACCCCAAGATCCCTTTCCTGCTTGGTGCACGCTTATGTCCTCACCCCCAACTGATATATTGTGCCAGGGTTTTTGTGCCCCATGTGCATTATCTTGCACTTCTTTGTATTGAATTTCAACTGCCAAACCCCTGACCATTCTTTAAGTTTCTGCAGATCCCTTCTCATTCTGTCTACACCTCTGGTGTGTCTACTCTGTTACAGAGCTTTGGTCATCAGCGAACATGGAAATTCTGCCTTCTAGGTCCTGCGCAATGTCACTGATGAAGATGTTGAATAGGACCGGTCCCAGCACTGATCCCTGTGGTACCCACTGGTCACTCTTCCCTCTGTTGAGTGACAGCCATTTACCACCACCCTCTGTGTCCTGCCGCCCAGCCAGTTACCTACCCACCACACTACTGTCTTGCCCACACCCAAATTCCCCAGTTTGTGTAATAGTCTTCTATGTGGCACCGTGTCAAAGGCCTTGCTGAAGTCCAGACAGACCATTTCCACTGCCCTCCCTGATCCACCTCCCTAGTCACCCAGTCAAAAATTCAACAAGGTTGGTCTGACATGACCTCCCTGGTGAAACCATGCTGTCTTGGGTCCTGTGGTCCACTGACAACCAGATATTCCACCAATCTCTCCTTCAGCAGTGCTTCCATGATCTTCCCCACTACCGAGGTGAGGCTGACTGGTCTGTAGTTCCCGCTTTCTATTTGTTCCCACTTTTGTATATGGGGACTGCATCTGCTGTCCTCCAGTCTTTGGTACCTCCCTGTTTCCAGTGATCGGCTAAACAGGATTGCCAGTGGTTCAGCCACCACCTCTCTTAGTTCTTTAACGACCCTGGGGTGCACCCCATCTGCTCCCATTGCTTTATCAACTCTTATTACTTCCAGTTCCTTCAGGACCCTTTCGTGTAAAGGACTGGTGTCCATTTCTGCACCATTCCCACCCCTTGTACTCCATTCAGACCCATTACCCTCCTCTTCCTCAGTAAAGACTGACCAGAAATACCTGTTCAATATGTCAGTTTTACTGTTGTCATCCTCCACGCGGTCCCCATCCTCCCTTCAGTCTCACTATCCCTCCCTTGCCTTTCTTTTCACTTATGTACCTAAAAGGTTTTGTCCTCCATCACAACCCCACTCAGCAGGTCAGACCCTCTGCTCCCACAGTGCCAACCCCTGAGCGCAGTATTGTGAACAGTTAACAGAACAGGGTAACCTTCCTGTCTGTTTTGTGGGTTTGAATCAACCTTTGGTCTCAAGTTTCTGGAGGATTCAAACTGTGAACCTCTTGCTAAGCGTGCCAATGTTCAGGCTTAGATAATTCTGCTCTTCGGAGGATGCAGATATCTTTCGCCTACGGACACCTAACCAGGTGTACAAAATGAACCATAAAAACTCTATTAAAGACCTCAGAATAAACTCTTACCATTTCTCAGTTTAGTAAAACCAGTAAGCTTTGCACAGTGTCAGCTTTAACCATATATGCTTCACTTGTCAAAGAAAGAATTTCAAGACACACCAAGTAGTCTGTTAAAATAGATGTTTACTTAAAATAGATAAAAATGTAAAATGTAAAACACAGGACCATATATCACAAAACATTACAATCACTTAAAAAACAGGTTTAAAAGTGCAATTTCCTACCAACCATACACTTAGCCTTGCCTAGCTAATGTATTCTTATCTTCTTACAGTGCTGAAAGACGTTGTAGCTTCAGAGTCAAACATTGTGTGTGTAAGGACAGTCACAGCATAATTAAAACAACTGTCTTGAGCCTGCCTTCTCCACGTATGTCACCCAGCTCCTCCTCTGTTTATTAAAATTATACAATCAGGATGTTCTGTGTCAGGAGGTAAATTAATATGTGACATCAGCAAAAAAAAAACTTGTTTCCCATATGACTTCCCAAGTAAGTCTGTAATTTTCCAAGATCTTTCTTTCACCCATGAGCAGCATCCTGCTCCTTCACAGACAGCAAAGGAGCATTTATAACTTCGCACCAAAGTAACATAACCTGTATTCTTCCTCTAAATGTCATAAAAGTTTATGATTTTCCAGCCTAGCAGCTGGCAGCCACAATTAAGCTAGATAAACAGGAGATCCTTAATTTAAGTCTCTTCTAGCCTGTAATTATCTCCTGGCTTTTATCTTTTGGCTGAAACAGCATGTCTTATGAGAGACATTCAATCACACATTTTATATTACAAAAGCATAGATTAATCAGAACCAGCTGTCCAAGCATCACAATTCTCCCTACCTAGACTGAATTTGGGGCTCTATCCCCTGCATGGGACAAGCTTCCCAAATCAGTTCACTCCTCATAGACATGAGACAACCCATCTGAGTTCTGATTGTTCGCTCCAGCCCTATGTAATATTGTCATATCACACCTTGCAAAGCAAGACTCCATCTTAACCAATCTACCATTGTTTTTCCATCTGTGTCAACCAAACCAGGGTTGTGGTCAATCTGTACCACAAAATGCTGCTTATACAAGTATGGCTCCAACTTCTTTATGGCCCACACTCTAGGAAGACACTCCTTTTCCACAGTAGAGTATGCCTGCTCCTGGGAAGCAACCTTTACTCAGATATGCTACAGGGTGATCTTTCCTTGGCTGGATGTCTGACTCAGTACTGCCCCAATACCCAGGTCTGAGGCACCAGTCTGAACTATAAAGGGTTTGCTGTAGTCAGGACTTGTCAAAACAGGAGCACTGCACAGGCGCCTCCTTCAGTCTGGTAAGGCTTCTTCACAGACTGGTCCCCAGGTAATTTTCTTTGGCATCCTTTTCTTTACTAGGTCAGATGGGAGAGCAGCCAGAGCACTGTAATTGGGCACAAATTTTCTATAGTACCCTGCTGTCCCAAGAAACTCTGACCTGCTTCTGCGTTTCTGGTCTGGGCCACACCTGGATTACCTCTATTTTTATTTGGTTAGGACCGGAGCTGTCTTCGGCCTACCACATGCCTGAGGTATGCCACTTCAGCCATGTACCTGGCACTTCCCGGCTTTGACAGTGAGCCTGACCTCTGTATCCTGCCCAGCACTTCCCTAAGGTGGGACAGGTGTTCCTTCCAGCTGGTACTAAAAGATGGCAATGTCATCCAGGTATGCCACAGCCGCTCCTCAGCACCATTTAACACCTGGTTCACCAACCTCTGGAAAGTGGCCGGGACGTTCTTCATTCTGAAAGCATTACTTTAAATCCAAATAAGCCTATCGGAGTGATGAAGGATGACCTCTCCCTAGCTCTGTCCATCAACTCTACCTGCCAATACCCCTGGTCAGGTCAATAGTCATGAAGGTAGGTAGCCCTCCCAACTTGTCCAGGAGTTCATCCATCTGGGTTTCAGGTGGGCATCTGACTCGTGACTGCATTCAGTCAACGATAGTCCACACAGAAATGAGTAGAGCCATCTGGCTTGGGCACAAGGACTATGGGTAAGGCCCAGGGGCTGTGGGATCTCTGGATTACCCTAAATCCAGCATTTCCTCCACTTCCTCCTAATGTCCTTTTGGACAGCCTCCTGACACCCGATATGCTGTCCACCGTATGGGCGCCTGTGTCCCTGTCTCCACATCATGCGTCGCTAATGGGATTAGTCCAGGCTTGGTGCTAAACAATGGGGCAAAGTCTGCTATAACCTCCCTTACTTTCTGGATCTTGTTCGGGGTCAGCTGGGAGACAATTTAACTGCCTCCACAGAGGACTCCCACTTGCTTTCTTCCAGCAAGTCCTTAAGGGGGTATCCTTCATCTGTCCTCCCAGGACTACACACTGCAAACACCATGTCAGCCCTATTTGCATATGGCTTCATCATGTTGACATGGTACATCCTTTCTGTCTGTCTTCTGTCAGGTAACTCTATAATATAGTTCACGCCATATACCTTCCTAACTACTTTTGCACGGTTCTGCCCACTCAGCCTGCAGCTTGTCTTTCTGGACTGGAATAAGGACCATAACTTCCTAACCCACCATGTACAAGTGAGCTCTGGCTCTGCGGTCGTATCACACTTTTTGTTTCTGTTGGGCAGCTGCCAGGTTGTTCTGGGCTGTCCCCATAGCTCTTTCAGCCTTTTCCTAAACCTAAGGACATAATCCACTATGAGTTCCTGGGTGGTGTGCTTACCTTCCAGTCCTCCCAGATCAAGTCTAGGGGCCCACGTACCTGGTGTCCATATAAGAGTTCAAGGAAAATCCTGTCGACTCTTGGGGCACCTCCTGTATGCAAACAACAGGTGGGGAAGGTATTTCTCCAGTCTCTCCCATGCTGTTCAGCAAACGCCTGGAGCATTGACTTCGGGGTACCATTGAATCTTTCCACAAGCCCATTGGCTTGTGGTGATATGGTGTTATGCATCTCTGCACCACCCACACTTCTCCTATAAACATTTCATCAGGTCCGACATGAAGGAACCCCCCAATTGGTGATAACCTCCTGCAGAAACCCAACGCGGGAGAAAATCCCAAGTGAAGGCATCTGCCACTTTGTCTGCCCTCAGTGAGGCTAGGGCTACTACTTCTGGGTGCCGGGTGGCATAATCCACCACAGTCAGGATGAATTTCTTCCCTGAGGGAGCTGGGGTATTTAAAGCCCCACAATATCCATTCCCACCCTCGAATGGCTCCTCCACTATGGGCAATGGAATCAGAGCGGCTTGGGTTTCTTGCCACCTTCCCTATTTCTTGGCACGGTAACAAGACCGCAATACTCCTTCACCTGCTGGGTGAAGTTAAGCTAATAGAAATTCTGGGCCAACGCTGCATAATGCATGCGATTCCCAGATGACCAGACAATGGAATATCATGTGCAATTTGAGCAACTGCTCATGATACCCCTGGGGAATGACAAGCTGCCTGCCTAGCACCCCTCTCTCTGTCCGCACAGACTGAGTATACATAAGTCCATTTTCCCAATAAACTTTATGTCTGCCATCACCTCCCTGTGCCCCATCAGAGTCTGCCCAAGCCCTCAGCTTCTAGACTAGGGTCACTTCTCTGAGCTCCTGCAAACCCCTTGCACATTCCCAAGGCATGAGACAGTTCCCTTCAGTCACTAAACTAGGTCTCTAGCACTACTCTCTACCTCCAAACATTCGTGGAGCGCTTACCCATGCTAGTTTTAAAACTCGGCACCTGGAGCATCTACAATCCATCAGCCAATGCACCTGCTTTAACCCACCTAGACTTCAGCATTCTACCTCTCTCACCTAATACTTTCCTCCTCCTCGTCTCTCCCTCCTCCTTATCCACCCATCTCCTTCCCTTACCCCTCTCTCTCCACCCTTGCTCTCCTCCCTCACCCTCTCTCTCCTCCCTTACCCTCTCTCTCTCCACCCTTGCTCTCCTCCCTCACCCCTCTCTCCACCCTTCCCTCTCTCTTATCATTCTACCCTCATTTTGGCACTTACTGCACTTTGTTTTGTATACACCTTTTGTTGCTAATGCCTGTTTCACTCACCATGTAACTCTAGTTGTTTATATTACCTAAATGCTTATCCTCCAATTTTGCCTCCATTGTAACCTCCCTATATACTCCTAATATGTACCGGATCTTTGAATTTATTGTTCCAGCTGTTGTTACTGTCTGTATTCCTCACTGTGTTCCACCAATTTCAGTGCTGCGTCCACATGTCTGCTTCATTTGTGTGCTCTAACTGTCTTCTCCTGGATCGTGCCTGAAAATAGGCATTGCTATGCCTAGTGCACTCACCCAGTTACCAAAAGCAAATAAATAAATAAACTAGCATCAGGGTACTCAGAATCACTGTCAATCCTAACCCTCGGACAATGGGCCACCTCCTCCTTGGAGCAACCCTCTGTTGCTGTGTGGTTAACTGTTACTGGAAAATCTCTACCCCTTTCATTAATCTCCATGTCAGGAGACACAGGCTGGAGAACCAGCCTCCCAGTGGTTTTCACAATGGCTTCTGTGAGGTTCAGGGAACTACCATTTTCCCTTGCCACTTGGCTATGGGTAACTGCACACACCATCCCTTGTTTGAGATTATTGCCCAGGATCAAATCCACTTCTAAGGTTTTGGCTACAGCCACATGACGCACAGTTCCCCTGTTCACCCCAGTCTAGGAGAACACTAGTGAGGGCAATGTTTTCTCTTCATCAGTAAAGTCCTGTACAGTGACATATTTATTGGGTATAAGCTGACCAGGCTCTACTAGATCCCTTTACCAAGGTCAGGAGGCCCTGTGTCCTTAACCCTTGCATCTGTACACCATTCACATGACTGGGTGCATGTGTTCCCTCATGTTCACAGGCATGGCTTCCAGGGACACACAAACAACCCACTTCCTTCCTAGCACACCACCTTGCGTATTATTGCTCATCCGTTTGGGACACTGTCTGGCAACATGCCCAGTTTTTACACAACCAACATTAATTTCTTTTCTCAGAGAAATTTTTCTCTGAAACCTGGAGCTAACTGGTTTTGGTGGAGGCAGTGAGGGTTTTAGCTGCCCTGAAGGCACGCATTTCCCTTTCTGCACTGCCATGCCAGCCCATTCACTCTCAGAGCAGGTCTGCTCTTGGCATAGCGATCCGAGAGTTCAGCAGCCCTCGCACTGTTTCGGGATCTCGGTCTCCAGCCAGGTTTTCAGCTCTGCTGGGCATGCCCAGAAAAACTGTTCTAACACAATCACATTTTCAATTTATCAACAGAGTTTGCTTCAATTCCTTCCACCAACATTTTAAAACTGGCGTTGTTTTGTGGCTGGCTCCTCGTAGCTCATGTCAGGGCTTCTCCTGAGCTTATGGAATTTAGCTCTGTATGATTCAGCAGTTAATTCAAATTTCTTTAACAGTGCAGCTTTAAGTTTGCTGTAATCATCACTGTCCTTATTATTGCATTTGACCAATGCATCCCGAGCTTTCCCGGTAAGTAGCTGGGATAGCTGGAAGCTCAGGACTCTCGGGAATTACAGCCTGAATACAAATTTTTCAAAAGAATTTAAAAAGGCATCCATATCCCCCTTTAAATTCGGCTATCAATTTGAGTTCAATTTGTAACCCAGTCCTGTAGTCCCAGTTAAACCAAGCCACTTACCGCTCTGGTGCCGCTGGTTGGAGTGTATAGCTTCTCCAGTTCGTGTTGTCTCTGGCACTCATGCTCCTCACGGTCAGCGTCTCCCTGTTCTCGCTTTGCCTCTCGGTGTTCTCACCTGTCTCCTGGTTCTTGTTCCTCTGTCCCTCCAGCTCGCTGTTCTTGCTCTGCCTCTCGTCCTCTCATTCCGCCTCGCTGTTCTCACTCTTATACTGGAACTCCAGCTCCATTCGGCGCAACTCAATCTGCAGCCTGGAGTACTTCCTGGCTGCAGGATACTAGTGACCTTTCCCTTTTGCTGTGGCCTTTGCTGACAGTGGCCCTGCTGCCCTCCCCATCAGATCTGGACACCACGGCTGGCCGCTAGCTCTTCCACATTCAAGGTTCGGTCCCTTACAGTCACTGTCTGTGACTCGGTGCTCTGGGTATCTGCTACCACCAGGGCATCCATGAGGTTCTGCTGGTGGCTTTCACCTCAAATGGGACCTCTGTCCCTGCACAACTGCTTTAAGTAGTCTACTGTGTGCCCGCTGTAGTTGGAAGCCATCTTCTTCCCTAACTATGGCTACTCTGACTTGCACTTTAGAAAAAATAAAATAAAACAGGTAGGAACTCGACTGTAAGACAAGTGATATGGTTCTGTTTCCTTTAAAATAAATCACTGCCTTTTTCTTTTTTGCAAGTGAGCTGACAGTCTCAAATCGACACACTAAACAATAAAAGCTTGTAATACCAAACTTATGGACACCGCTGCACAACTAATCTGTCACAAACCCACTCAGCAGGTCAGGCCCTCTGCTCCCCCAATGCCAACCTCCGAGCACAGCCTTGAACAGGAAACAGAAAGAGGTAACCCTCCTGTCTGTTTTGTGGGTTCGAATCAACCTTTGGTCTGAAGTTTTGGAAGGATTCAAGTTGTGAACCTCTGCTAGCGTATCAATGTACAGGCTCAGATAATTCTGCTCTTCGGGATGCCAGATATCATTCGCTTCACGGGCACCTAACCAGGTATACAAAATGAACAATTAAAAACTCTATTATAGACCTCAGAATAAACTCTTACTGTTTCCCAGTTTGGTAAAACCAGTAATCTTTGCACAATGTCAGCTTTAACCATATATGCTTCACTTGTCAAGAAAAGAATTTCAAAGGCACACCAAGTAGTCTCTTAAAATGAGATGTTTACTTAAAATAGATACAAAATGTAAAATGTAAAACACACAAACATATATCATAAAACATTGCAATCACTTAAAAAACAGGTTTAAAAGTGCAATTTCCTACCAACCATACACTTAGCCTTGCCTAGCTAATGTAGTCTTATATTCTTTACAGTGCTGAAATATGTTGTAGCTTCAGAGTCCAAACATGTGTGTGCATAAAGGACAGTCACAGCATAATTAAAACAACTGTCTTGAGCCTGCCTTTTCCATGATGTCACCCAGCTCCTCCTCTGTTTATTAAAATTATACAATCAGGATGTCTTGTGTCAGGAGGTAAATTAATAGGTGACATCGGCAAAAAAAAACTTGTTGCCCTTTGTGACTTCCCAAGTAAGTCTGTAATTTTCCAAGTTCTTTCTTTCATCCATGTGCAGCATCCTGCTCTTCACAGACATCAAAGGAGCATTTATGACTTCCGCACCAAAGTGACATAACCTGTATTCTTCCACTAAACGTCATAAAGTTTATGATTTTCCAGCCTAGCAGCTGGCAGCCACAATTAAGCTAGATAAACAGGAGATCCTTAATTTAAGTCTCTTCTAGTCTGTAATTATCTCCTGGCTGTTATCTTTAGCTGAAACAGCATGTCTCATGAGAGACACTCAATCACACATTTTATATTACAAAAAGCACAGATTAATCAGAACCAGCTGTCCAAGCGCCACCCTCTACCCACTGATTTTGCAATGTGCTCTTCTGTCTGAGCTTTGTCTTCCTTTACTGACCTCCCTGCCTCCCTTTGCTTTTCCTGGTACTTCCTTATCCCCTTCTGCTGGTGTCTTTTGTATTGCCTGAATGCAATCTTTTGGCTTTCACTTTCTCCGCTACCTCCTTGAAAACCATAATGGCCTCCTCTTGCTTTTCCCTTGCTAACCAGTGAGTGTGGAGGGACAGAAGAACAAACAATGTTGTCAGTCAGACAACCTAATGAATAAGCCTGACGCGAGGAAGGAGACAACCACTGGAGGTCAGAGTAGAGTATAGTGGTGCTTAAGGCGAGAGGCAGATGGCGCAAATCTATAGACATCTGCTGTAGGCAACGTCCCTACATTTGCAAGATGTTTGCCTGTGCCATAGCGAAGACAGGCAGAGCGTAGCAGAGTCCAGGGAGGAGAAGGCTGGGTGACAGAGATCCTGATGGCAGGGGTCAACATCAAAACTAGGAGGGCGGTAAAGAGTGAGCTGAAAGCATTAGCTGGGTATTACGGTTGTTACAGGAGATGTTATTTATTAGAAAGTCATGGGGGTTTGGGATGTGGAGCATCCCATTATGTGATTTATTTTTGCCCAGTACCTTTTGGGTTACTAGAGGTGGCATGAAGAAGGCTCTCTAGTAATTGCTTTCTGTAGTTCAGCGCTTTCTTACAGGAGTTACTGGCTGTGCTTTATATGGCGAAGTCAGAGAGCAGGGAGGAGGTTTTCCATGTGGTCCAGAGTTTGTCCCATGCTTTAAGCATATGTAGAAGAGGGCTAGTTAACCATTTTGTAGGCAGGCCCCGTGACTTCCGGCGCCTCTGATGGAAGGAATGTGCTTGGACTGCAAGGAGCACAGAGAGTTGGTAAAGTAGTCTACAGCCAAGTCAATGTTATTTGTCACTAATATGGGGGACCAGTGGACATGCTGAAGATCCCTTAGAAAAGCTGAGGTGTCGAGGGCAGAGAAATCAGACATGGAGATGATTTTGGATGCGTGGGAGGGGTTGGCATCCCAGACACAGGTGACAGGTGAATGGTCGCTAATGGAGTCTGGTAGCATGGTCAGGAAGAGATTCTGTGTCTGGCCTGTTGGTAGTACCCAGTCAAGGGAGGGTGTGACTATTACCATTGCTGGAATGTTGCGTGAGCACCCGAGACAAGCTGGGTTAGGTTGGCCTTGCTTATATTAGAGTCAAGGACAGGAGGTTTGGGCCAAGTCAATTCTGGTTGAAGTCACCTAGACAAATTGCTTCATAGTTTTGGTGGCTCGGGAGAGAAAAGCCAGGAACTCCTCGAGCCCATGTTTGCAGAAAACTGGAGGCATGTAGGTGCAAACAATGTGCAGTTTTTGAGCCACCCAGCCAAGCAGTGCATGAAGTACCTCACAGGACACCAGCAAGGAGCATGGTAGTAAGGTTAGATTTAGATGAGACTTGTAAAATAGTGCCAGACCGGCACCATTTTTGATGCGGGCTGATCAACCCAGAACAAGTTATATCCGGGAGGAAACACAGAGAGTCGGGAAAGAAGGCTTAAGCCAGATTCAGAAATTGCAAGGAGATCAGGCCTTTGAGTGGTGGTCCAAGCAACAAGTTCTGCATGATTAGCCACCAAGCTTCTTATATTAAGGTGGGCAATTTTTAGACCTCTGAATGGGGCCATGGGGAAGAACTGACTGAATAGTGAGGGAGCCCTGTGGCCATGGGGCCAGAGTTAGTTTCACATCACCTGCCAAAGATAAGGAGAGAACAATAATCCAGGAAGCAGCAATCAAAAGGCAAGGATGGTCCTAGCTTTGGAGATGCGTTTAGATGTGCTATAAGATTTAGTCAGATGGAGAACCAGTTTTGGGCAAGAGTGTTCAATATGGTTATTGAGTTGTTTGGAGCGGTAGCAGACTGAGAAGGTAAAGTCCTTCATGTCTGCAGAAAAGCCTGGAACAGCAGTAGTTAGGGGGTGAAGTATTCCAGGGCAATGCCACAACAGAGAGGAGTCAGTAGGACTAGCAGGTAGAGTGGGGCTGCATGATCATGTAATAGAATTTGATATTTTCCAGAAGCAAGACCAAGGCAGCAAACACAGTAGACTGCAGATTCTAGGACTGTTCACAGTTATGAAGGAAGGAACCTCAAACATTTGGCAGGTGCTTCCTCTGGTGCCATGCTTGGGGCAAATTTTGGGGAACGGTCCAAAACACTTTGTGGCAATATGTTCAGATGAACTTTGTGAAGAAAAAGAAGTGCTTTAAGTTGAAACCTTCCTTCAAGGGGTAGCCATGTGAGAGGTGGGTAAAGGAACAGTGATGGGTGAACCACGGAGGCCAATGACGAAACAGGTGATGTTGTCGATGTAGGTTCTGAGTTTGGAAAAAGCACAGGCGGGGAGGGCGAGACTGTGGAGCCATATTCAACAAGGGAAGGAGCAAAGAGCAGGCAAGGTGAGATCTTGAGGCTGGAAGGAGGAATTTTCTGATTCAGAATAGAAGTCCTAACCTCTTGTTTATTTTCTTGATTAGATTAGTAATGTGAACTTGAAAAGTAAGGTGTGGGTCAAGATCAAGCCCAGATATTTAAAATCTTGACTTTATCGATACTGTTCCCATGTAGGTCAGAGAGGGTGAGGTTTAATTTTACGTTTTTCCTGGGGCCTGCAAAGAGCATGTACTTAGTTTTTTTAGAGTTAAGAACCAGATTTCTGTGAAGGAACCAAGAGTGGGCCTTAAGAAATCAGTTTTGTAGGTGGGAAAGCTGAGGCAGCTGGGGGTGGCTTATGTAGGATGCAATGCGCTGGAGGGATGAGCTAGGCAGCTTGGCGTGCTGCACTCTCTTCCCTCTCTTGCGGTTTGATGCCGCTTGAAGTGTGCTCTAGTTGTGCTGCAGATTTTGGGCATTGGTAATTGCCTTCCTTTTCCTTTCAAGAGACGAAGATGTCTGTTTTCATCAGGAAGGGTGACTTGATCTGCGTATTGAAATAAAGGGACGCTTGGGCTTGGAGAGTGTTTCTTTCTTGGACATGATTTCACAGCAGTAGTGGTCTGGTTCCTGGTTGAAATCAGAGTCGGTCCCACAGACGTTAAAAATTAAGAAATAAATTTCCTTTCTTGTCACTACATGTGCCGGTTTGAATCAATGTTGAAAGCCTGCAAATAGATGAATGCCAGAACGCCAGAACAGTGATGCTGTAAGGAATTCAAACAAACGCTCCATGAGAGGACATCTGCATGAGACCTGCAGCTCTACTATTAGATAAGCAGCCTTTTTCTAAACTCAAGTATTCTGTGCTATCTTATGTTACCTTGAAGCACCTTGTACTGCCTATGCTGGTCACTTGCATCTATTCCAGGCATGTGTTCAATTTTACTGATTTAGTTTTACCCTCTGTCCTACTAAAATAAAAGAAGATAAAAGGAGGGAACTTTGCACATTAGTATAACCTTAAAGGAACAAGACTTTGAAAATCTTCCTTTACATAATGTTGACTTTGTTTTCCCAGCATGGGGCTCTTTTGAAATGCAATATAGAGGGAAAGATCCTGCACAAAACAACAGGGCTTTAATTTAAAAGTTTATTGCACATGGGAGATACGTGACACAAAGCCAAATTATTGGGGAAAAGACTATCCAAGCTTTTCAAGTCTTGAGGGAAAACTATAATTCCCAAAAAGGAACTGTTAATTTGAGTCAGAAGTAAAGACAGGGCAGAGACAAGAGCTAGAACATTAAAACAATTGAGGCTGCCTTTGAAAACTGCTGTGGTTTAACTGGTCCTAGGCTGTAAATATGGCCCCAAAAGCTGATTTGGAAAAGAAAGAAAAAAGAAAGGGAAAAATGCCAATGGCAACACTAAATCTATGCATTCTCCAGGACAGATGGAAAAGGTTACCTCAAGAGAGTTACTGAGACTTTACCTGGCCCCCAATAGAGCAAGCATCAGTCTCTAATATGGAACCAGACTTTGAAGAAGCCTCTACACCTTCTAGTTCTAAACAATTGAATGGGGATTCACCTATCACTAGTCCAGCAGATGCCCCACCAGTATGGGCCCTGCAATTAATTCAAAACATGTCAGATATACAAAACTCAGTAGAAAAACTGCAAATCCATAAAAAGCTTTCTGACAACATTTCAAATCTGGACAGCTAGCTGGAGAGGGTTTAAATCGAATCTCTGAATTAGAAAACAGACACAGTGACTTAGAGGATATTGTAACTCCACTGGGCAAATAGAAACATAACATAGAAACATAGAAACATAGAATTTGATGGCAGATAAGGACCGCTTGGCCCACCCAGTCTGCCCATTTCCTACCTACTGGATAAGCTGCAGATCCCAGTTAACCAGCAGCCTACTTCTTCCTACCCCACCCCCCCAGAATTGCCTATCCCATGCATGCTTGAATTCCACCACTGATTTTGACTCCACAACTTCCTCCGGAAGGCCATTCCATGCATCCACAACCTCTCTGTGAAAAAATACTCTAAATTACCTCTGAGCCGCCCCTCTATCTTCAAATTGTGCCCACTTGTTCTTGCACACCTCTTTTTGAAAGATGCTACCCTCTTGGACTTTGTTGATTCCCTGAGGTACCGGAAAGTTTCTATCATGTCCCCTCTCCTCCTTTCCTCGAGGCTATACATATTAAGCTCCTTAAGTCTCTCTTCATATGTCCTCCGGTGCAGACCCTGCACCATTTTAGTTGCCCTCCTCTGGACAGCTTCCATCCTGTCTATGTCTTTTATGAGACTGGGTCTCCAGAACTGCACACAGTACTCCAGATGGGGTCTCACCAGCTGTCTGTACAGAGGGATAATAACTTCCTGTTTTCTACTGGTGATGCCTCTCCCTATGCATCCCAGCATCCCCCAGCCCTCCTTGCTGCCTTCTCACATTGCTTGCCCACCTTTAGGTCATCTGATATGACTACCCCAGGTCCCTTTCCATTTTTGTTGTTGTTAGTATCTCACCCCCATTGTGTACTCTTCCCCTGGTTTTTGTTTCCCAGGTGCATTACCTTGCACTTTAGCATTGAATCTAAGCTGCCATACATTTGACCATTCCTCTAACCTTGCCAAGTCCCTTCTCATCCTTTCCACCCCACCCTGTGCATCAACTCTGTTGCAGATCTTAGTGTCATCTGCAAAGAGACATACTTTTCCTTCCAGTCCTTCTGCAATGTCGCTTATAAAGACATTGAAGAGGAATGGTCCTAATACTGAACCCTCGGTACCCTCGCTAGTAACCCTCCTTTCTTCTGAGTGGACTCCATTTACTATTACCTCTGTGTCCTATTCTCCAGCCAATTCTTTACCCAGGCTGTCATCTTGGGACCCACTCCCAGGCTGGCTAACTTATATATTAATCTTTGTGTGGGACTGTGTCAAATGCCTTGCTAAAGTCTAGGTAGGCCATGTCCACAGCCTCTCCCTGAC
Source organism: Neoceratodus forsteri (assembly GCA_016271365.2). NCBI lineage: Eukaryota > Metazoa > Chordata > Ceratodontiformes > Ceratodontidae > Neoceratodus > Neoceratodus forsteri. Next base: position 1,385,967,652 of record CM057459.1, read on the forward strand.
CTGAATAGGTGAAACTCTTAAAGAAACATCAGTCAACTACAGAAGAAAAATTGAATGAGCAAGAAAATCGGGTGAGGAGGAAAAATGTACGAGTGTTCAGCATTTTGCCAGACTAGGAAAAAGAACTTTCACTTCAAAGTGTCATTAATGATATTTCTCCAAGTTGCTAACGACGATCAAGAAATTCCAACTTTAGATAGGGCCCACTGGCTAGGGTAGCAAAGTCTTAAAAGACTCTAGGAGATCCAGACCTGTAATAGTCAAAACTCTGACATCAGAAGGAAAAGATCTGGTAATGCAAGCCTTCTATGGCCATAAGACCTTTATGTATAGGGAACAACAGATTTACCTTCAGAATGATTATTCTAAAGTTTATGGGAACAAAGGAAGAAATATGGGGGTTGCAGCAAAGTTATGGGCAGAGGGCATATGTAATTTTCCTCCTAAATTGAAAGTGTTATTAAATAATCAACTTTATTTTATAGTTCTGTAACTGAAGCATTGTTAAATTTAAAATTGTGTTTACCAGCTTTATTTACACGGTATGAGCATGGCTAAATAAGAAGTCTATATTCATCTATGTGAGAATATAAATGATATTGTGGGGGGACTAACTCAATTTCATAATTGTAACCAAGTGGCAAAGTGGAATACCAGACTTGTCTTAGGCATGGGGGTTCTTGGGGATTTTTGAGAGAATTGTATGGAATCAAGGGTAGGGTTTAGGACCATTCAGTGGTATAGGAAAATGGCATAGTTTAAAGGTTATTTGGTGAAATGTTGGGATCACTAACAGGTTGTACTTGGAATGTAAATGGAATCAATTCATCAGTAAAATATCCAGAATACTTTCCAGATTAAAAAAATGAAGTCCATTGTCTCTATGCTGCAGGAGACCTTCCTGAATGAGAGAGAGTGGAATAAATTAGGAAGAGATACCTTGGCAGGTTGTACTTTTCTGCCACAATTCTAAAAAGAGTGTTGGGGTTGCTCTCCTATTTGGTAAAGGCTTTAAGGGTGAACTACTGGATTCAGTATGTGATAAACAAGGAGAGTCATCTTAGTAAAACCAAAATCGATTATAGAAATATTATTTTTGGTCAGTGTATGCCCCCTTAAAGGGCTATAGTAATTTTGGCAGAATTAAATAAACTTATGTATACTTGGAATGAGGGCTTTTATATTAGGAGGTGACCTGAATTGTACCTTGAATCCAGAATTAGATAAAACTTTGAAGGGCTCAGGATGGAATAAATGTAAAGCAAAATTGTTGGAAAACTTTCTGGATCTGAATAATCTGGTGGATACCTGAGGGAAATGAATGGGGAAATAAAAGATTATATACGTTTCCAATAGGCATGAAGTGCACTCCAGACCAGATTATATCTTTATGTCAAGAGAATTATTCAGTGATAGTAGAACGGTGTGGGTGAAAATTTAAACTAGATTAATATCTGATCATAACCCTGTCACCTGTAGCCGCCTATTAGGAAAGGGGCAACTGGAATAATAAACTGTTGCATTTAAATATTAGTCTGTTACAGGATAAGATGTTTTGAGGAAAATGACACATGCTATGGAACATTTTATAGCAGAAAATAAGGTGTCTGAAACCAATATGGTAGATTGTTGGGATGCACTTAAAGCTACTATCGGGGAGTGGTGATTTCAGAATCCTCTTGGAGGAGTAAAGAAAGATGAAACAACAAAAGAGGTAGAAGAGAAACTATTAATTTGGAAAGGGCGGTGAAATCAGGGATTTAACAAAGAAGAGGAAGAACGAAAAAATCTTTGGAAATTAGTTGAATCCACAGAATACTTCCAAGTAAAAAGAATCTGGGCCTGGCATAATAAGAAGTGGAAGAATAGTAGTGAGGCAATTGGGAAAACCCTGCAAACAGAATTTAAGCTTTGGACAGACAAAATCGAGACTGTCTCACTATCAACTGCAGATGGTGAGACAGTCTCTGATCAAGCAGGAATTCTGGTGAATTTACTAAGTTCTATGCCGAACTTTATACCTCAGAATGTTCCCCTTCCCAAAAGGAGGTAGAGTATTTTGAACAATTTATAGGACATAGGTTAAACTCTGCAGAGGCAGAGGCCTTGCTGGTTGAAATCACTGAGGCTGAGATAAGGATACAATGCATCAGATGGTAAAGTCCAAAACTTGAGAATGGATGGATTCTCTTTAGAATTCTATATTGTGCTGGAAAACACAATAGTACCCTTCTTACAAGTATTGCTGAACCAGATTATCAAGAGCAGGAAATTACTGCAATCTTTTTCACAAGCATTTATATCAGTAATATTGAAACAAGGTAAATCAAGTAAAAAGTAGAAAATTACAGACCCATTGCAATATTGAACACTGATTACAAAATACTGGTTAAAATAATAAATAATAGAATACTTCCCTTACTTCCTAAGTTAATTCACAGTAATCAGACTGGTTTCATTCCAAACAGAACAATTCAAATGGGGTTATGGAAAGATTCAATTATCAATTGAATACTTAAAAATAATCCAACTTTCGGTAATATTTATGGCCCTAGATGCAACTAAAGCATTCGATATGCTGGAATGGCCCTGTTTATTCAAGATCCTGAAGGCCTTTGGCTTTCCTGCAGGCTTCATTGCTATCATTCAAACTTTGTATTCTGCTCCTATGGCCCAAATTAAAGTAAATGGACAGCTTTCAGAAACAATATCACTCCATAGAGAAGTACAACAAGGCTGCTCATTGTCCCCTTCCCTTTTTGTATTAGGGTTAGAACCTCTTTATACTAAATTAGACTAAATAGGGATATTCAGGGTATTAAAATAGGGTTAACAGAAATAAAATTATATGCATTTGCAGATGATGTTCTTTAACACTTCAGGACCCAGTACTGTACATAGTATTCAGGAATTAAATCAGGTTATTAAAAGATTTTCTAAAGTGGTGGGTTATAAAATAAATGAGGAAAACTAAAATGATAACTTTTCATATTCATGATCCAGGCCCAATCCAACAGCTATATGGGCAGGGGTAAAAGATCAGGGTATGAGGTACCTGTGAATTTATATACATAATCAAATTGATACGTTGTTTAAATTAAACTTTAAAGAATTGGTGAATTCTGTTAGAAATAAATTACAGTGTTGGACCAAGATTCATCTCTCTCTTTGGAGGAAAATTCAAATAATAAAATGACAATTATCTCCTTTTTGTCTTATAGACTACAAACATTAATGACACCTGTTCCTGGAACCTGGTTCAAACAAATAAACATCTTAAAAATTTCATTTGGAATAAAAACATCCCAGAATTTCATGGGGAAAATTATGTCTCCCAGTTGATCGGGGACTGGCCTGCCCTGATTTGGAAAAGTACCATTTATCTTATCAAATGAAAAGGGTCCTGAAGTGGGCTTTACAAGAAGAACAAGACAAGACCAATTTGTCTCTTCTGGATGATATAATTTTTGCCTCTTGCTCACAGTGGATAGATTTGTCCCAAATTGCCTTTACTGTTAGGAAATTAAAAATTCAAAATCTGCTACTGTAAACGGTTTGATGGCTGGAATAATTAAATATACAAAGAAAACCAAATGGGATTTAGAATTTTCTTCAGAAAATAAAATATTGAAAAATCCCAATTTTAAAATAGGGGAAACTTTACAAAATAATCTATGGGAAAACAAAGGAATAAATAAATGGAGCTGTTTCCTTTGAGTTGGGAAGGCCATTATCTTGGGACACATTTAAAAATAAATTCCAATTAGGACCAAATCATTATATGCTACATAATCAATTGTCAAGTTTATATGGAAAAGACTACTCAAGATGGGAGAGAGCCCCAAATAATAAAGAACTTGAATCAAGATTTGCCAAAATAAAGTCCAATAAATGTATTTCTCTTTTTCCTGGCTGAAGGACAATCTACAAAAGCCCTTTACTCAGATTTACAAACCAACTATTCAAAATGGGAAAAACTACATTATTCTTATACAGACACACAATGGGGCCTCACACATAATATAATTATCAAGAGATAGAGTTATACAATATAAAATATTAAATGGAGTGTATTATACACCACATACACTTTACAGGATTAAATTATTACAGGCTGATCTTTGCTGGCATTGCAGGAATCATCTCATGGATATGTTAATAGTTTCTGGAATTGTGCAGTTAGTAACTCGTCCGTGGAATAGGGCGTTTAACATTTTGGGTCAAATGGTATAAATATTCCATACTGGGATGATCCAAGATCATTATATCGGAAATGTACAACATAAAGGGCATAGATAGGAAAGAGAGTTAATCTTCCAAACCAATATTATGTCCATTAAAAGACTTATTTTAAAATATTGGAAACAGGAAGCCCCAGATTGGTCTTTTTCCAAATATGAATGGAGACAGCTATTTTAACAGCACTTTATAACTATGGACACTTTAAGGATTTTCAGCCAGTATGGAATTTATACAATAAGGAGATAGAATGTTGGAAACCAGAAGATTCTTGGAAACAAATCCTGTAAATTGACTGAGAATTTGATATTCCTTTTAATTTCCATTTGTACAGAACAAAGTTTATACCTCTATTTATGTGTTTACTGCTTTTCATTATTCTGATGTGTTCCTAACCGCATTCTCCCTTTAAATTATTTTTCTGTACCCTATTTAAACTAATAAAGTTTATGGAAAAAAGAAATCAGTTTGTAGGTTTGAGAACATGGTGTCAGGGTTTTATCACTGCAGTATAGAGCAGCATCATTGATATAAAGAACTATCTTGGTATTTAGATGGATTTTGGGAGATTATTAATAAAGAGTGAGAAAAGCAGATGGCCTAAAATAGAACCCTGCGGGATGCCACACTTAATTTGGCAGATGTTTGAAAGTGCCCTTTAATGGATATTCTGTGAGGTCTATCTCAAAGGTAGCTCTCAACCCAGCAGACTACATCCTGAGATATAAGAAGGCAGGAGAGAGAGAGAGAGAGTCAAAGAGAATGATGTGGTCCACCAAATTGAAAGCTTTGGTCAGATCAATGAACACCGACCCTGTATACTGGCTATTATCACTTGTTTTAATAATATCACTGGTAAAACTGACTAAAAGCCATTTCAGTGCTTAGGCCAGCTCTGGAGCCGTGCTGAGCTTTACTGAGCAGATTAGGTTCATGAAGAAAAGAGGTTAGTTGTGAGTAAACAACCTTCTCGGTGATCTTGAGCGGTGCCAGAAGTGAGATGGGGTGATAGTTCCCTACATCACTCCTGGACCCTGATTTGTATAGGGGTTTGATTGTAGCTGATTTCAGATGCTAGGGAAGGAGCTGGTGCAAAAGGAGTGGTTTAGAATGTTTGTCAGGGGTTTGGCCAGCAGCAAGACACAAAGCTACAGAATTTTATAATCAATGTCATCATCACCAATGCAGGGCTTAGGGTTGTTACCATAACAGGAATCACCATCTGCAAGCTATGTGTATATCATTTTGATATAAATATAAGTTTTGAATTCTACTTGTGAAACATAGCAGTCAGCACAATGCACCATGGGACACCAGATTTTAAAAGAAAATAAAATGTTCTGGCTTGCTTGCTGTCACAGCTAGCTTGTAAAAGCTGACTTCCTGGGACTAAAATAAAACAAGGTCATAAACCAACCACTGCTCTGAACCCAGGCAGCTTGTTGTAAAATATTGCCTTTACAGCATATCAAGAGGGAAGCAGTTTCTGATAGATACCTGTGAAAATTCACCCAGCTATGAGAAGGGTTTCCAGGATGTTTCTCTGAAAGATCAATGGGTATTGTAACCTGCCATAAACCATACTCTGATGAAGACAGCCTGTCTTGTTATAATTAAAATATTGCTATCTTTGCAGATTTCAAACAGGCAGTAAGCAGAAACATTTGGTTATACACTGGGCATGTTACAAATTAATTACATGGCTAAGAGTGATCTCATGTGCTGTGACATCACAAGGAGGGTGGGACTTTATCTCTGATATTGGTGAAGCCTAGCTGAGAGAAAAGACACTTTTGTTTTGGACTTCTAAGGGACACTCTGTTCCTGGACTCAAGACAGACCACTTCTGCCAAGACTGGTAATTCAAGTGTGAACCTTTGCCAACTGAAACTGAGTTAGAACTAGTTAATTCAGTTACAAAGTGCTTTGTTTTGTAATTGTCCATTACTTTTCTGACTGTAATCATTATGTATACATGTTCTGTTTTATGTACTGTATTTATTTACCATTTTTAGTTTTAGTAAATTTGGTTTTCCTTAAATCTGCCTGAGACATGTTCTCATTTTGAGTGTGAATGGTGGAACAGTATTGGTAATTCTGACATAACTGTTAAATTGCTTAGTGTGCCACCATATGCAGCCACACTAACAAGGATCTGTGTAAAGATCCAGCAAGGTAAGAAAATACTAGCATCTCAATTGAGTCAGCAGGGGTTATGGAACCAGGTTGGTTGTATGCCCGCTGGGTCAAGTATTATGCTGCTTTCCTGAAGAGAGTGTAATATTTGGGCCTGTTACCTGGTGTGCTAGCTAAAAGGCTCATAATTGACCCCAGGACTCTGACTGGTAGTTGCTCAGACCCAAAACAAACAAGGAGGGTGTCCTGTCTGTCCCCTGTTCATGAATCGCACTTCAGGGTTGGGCACTGTGGGAGCAGAGGGCCTGACCCCAGGAGTGGGTTTGTGACAGATTTGGTGGTAGTGGTGGGATCTGAAAGATTTGTTTGCATACTGTGCAATTATTTGGTAACATAAGCATTAACAATCCAGTGTGTCAGATTGATAAACTGTAACAGTTCACACACAAACAAGGCAGAGATTGTAAAAGAAATATATCATTTGGTTTACAGTCTAAGTTCCCTACCTGTTTTATTTTTTTTCAGGTGCAAGCTAGTGTAGCGTAGATTAGGGAAGAAGATGGCTTCCACCTACAGTGAATACACTGCAGAATACCTGAGGCAGTTGTGTCAGGAAAGAGAAGTCCATTGTGAGGGGTGAACCAAACAGCACCTCATGGAGGCTCTTGTAGCAGCCAATGCACACAACTGCCCAAGGCCTTGAGTCACAGTTGGTGACTGAAAGGGACCAAACCTTGGGCATGTAGGGGCCAGGATCCATCACAGTGTCCAGTCCCAGGAGGAGGACAGTGGGACAGTGGAAACTGAGAACCACAGCAGCAGAAGAGGGTCACCACAGCACTGGATCTGGAAGGGATCCAGCTACAGTTGAGCTGAAGAAGTTGGAACTTGAACAGCAGCGGTTCAAATCCAACAGCAGCTGGAATTCAAGCAGAAGAAGGTTCCAGATGGAGCTGGAGATGCAAGAAAAGAAAGCCAGTGCCAGAGACAGGCTGAGAGAAAGAAGACCAGCTTCGGAGAGGGCAGAGGAAAGAGACGAACAGCTTCAGAGAGAGGCCGAGTGAGAGGAGAGAGGCGCCAGAAGACATTTGAGCTGGAGAAGTTACAGCTCCAATGACCAGTGCCAGAGAAGGTAAGTGGCATGGGTGAACCTGGAACTCCAGGACTGGGTTACAAGTTAAATTCTAAATTGATAGCTGAATTTAAAGAGTGGGAGGATATGGATGCATTTTTAAAATCATTTGAAAAGGTATGCATTCAGGCAAAATTCCCAAGAGTCCTGGAGCTTCCAGTTATCCCCGCTGCTTACCAGTAAAGCTCATGATGCCTTAGGTCACATGGACAATCAGGACAGTAATGATTATGAGAAACTTAAAACTGCATTGCTTAAAAGTATGAACTGACACCAAGCATAAAGAGTTAAGTTTTGTAAGCTCAGCCGAGGCCCTGGCATGAGCTACGAGGAACTAGCCACAAAGCAACATTGGTTTTGAAGCGTTGGTAGGAGGGGGTCAAAGCAGACTCTGTAGAGAAAATTGAGGATGTGGTACTTTTGGAGCAATTATTTTGGGTTTGCCCAGCAGAGCTGAAAACCTGGCTAGAGGACAGAGATCCAAAAACAGTGCAGGAGGCTGCTGAGCTCTCAGACTCATATGCCAGGAGCAGGCCTGCTCTAAAAGGAAGTGGGACGGGTATGGCAACACAGAAAGAGAAAAGCACTTTCAGGGCAGCTAAAACCCTCACTGCCTCCCAGAAAGTGGGCAGCCCCAGGTTACAAAGAAAGGATTTGCCTGATAAAAGAAATGATGAATGTTGGTTTTGCAAGTAACCAGGGCATCTTGCAAGACAGTGTCCTAAAAGGAAAAGCCAAAGTGGTGCTTAAACAGAGGTGGGTGCACTATGTATCCATGAAAGCATGCCTATAAACATGAGGAGCACATTCACCCAGTTACTATAAATGGGGTGCTAACCCACGAGTTGAGGACAAGGGTGTCCTTTACTTTGGTAAAGGGATTTGTAGAGCCTGAGCAGCTTATATTAACCCCAGCCTCTGCCTTTTTGCAAACAACAGGTGGTATGCTGTTTGAATCTGACAGCAGTACCAGGTGGGGACTGGGTTTGGAGAGGAACAGGTTACTCGGCACAAGGGCTAGGTTTGGCTACTCTGCACATGGACCAGTAACAGCGGTCTCCACCACTTCACAATCAGCTTACTGTGTTCCTCTTTCGTGGAAACACACACCTCCCTTACAGTAGCTCTAAAACAGAGCTTAAGGCTCTGAGAGCCCAGTACACAGACTGCTGTGCTTCTCTCTCTTCAAGACTGCACACAGACTCTGTTCAAAAATCCCCAACATTCCATCCTGACTTCCAACTGCAGCATTCCAGTGTGGCTCATGCAGCTGTGAGAGTTCTATGGCGATGTCATCCCTCAGTCTCAGCTGAGACTGAGAACAGAGTGAGACAGTGTGAAACCATTTAACTGAGTTTCACAAGCTGCCTCCCTGCCTACCACTAGGTCTTACTGGGATTCTAGTAACCCAGAGTAACAGGGGATACACTCACCCTGGGCCAGGAAAATGACTCTCCGCAGTCATTATTTACCCAGCTTAGGCCATCTCACCCCATGTGTTGACTAAGTGTAGGTAGCGCTACCTTCTTCCCTACCGTGTGCCAGCACAGACAGACAGCACTAAGGGCCTAGAGGCCGTTGGCTGATGCCTCAGCCTCTACTCTACCGCTGACTATGGGTACCTAGTGGTTCCAGTAGAACTGCCCAGAGCATAGCCCTCATAGATCAGCACTGCAACCCCTACTGCAGGTCAGGCCACAGCCTGTCTATCCCCCTAGCCTCTAGGAAAAACCTATCTGCCTTTAACTCAAACCCCAAAACAAAACAAAACAGGGACCTCCCCGACCTTGGGCACCATGCAACCACACACCAGGAGATAATACCATACCATTACATTACTTCCTCACTCCCCTACAACCACACCTGTGGAAGAAAAGGGTTACTACACAGTAACAACAACAACAACAACAGTACTTTAAATATTACACACTAAAGTACTAGTGAGGAACTCCGATGAGTCCCCCTCCTCTTCTTGTCTTCTCTTCTTTCTTCTTCAGGAACACCTGCAAGAAAAGAAAGACAACACACACTCCTAATCTGCATACACAGTCTATCTAAACCCCTACCATCAAAACACTGGAGAATCCCAAAAGTTTTTTTTTTTTTTAGAAAGGTAGAAAAACAGTATAAACATTAGAAAACAGCAGAAAACAATAACATTATTTACAATACACATTTGGGGATGGAGTGCCCTAAAAGTCCCATCTAGTGACCACAGTGCCCAAAGGCTAGTCCATTAAACAGTCTCTCCTGGGCCGGAGCCCGTGTAGCACCGCTTTAGCAAGCCAAAGTCCCAAAGGGAGAGTCTTTGAGGACAGTTCATACATCTGAGTCTGCTAGTGCAGGGTGTGTACTGCAATGTCATAAGAATAGAAAAGTTTGGACTTACCAGCCCCTTGTAGAACGAACAAAACACCGACCTGGTCCTCAGCCAAGACTCTCCCTGGCAGCATTCTTCCGATACAGCTGGGCGGACATCTTCCGGAATGACAGAGAGGCGATCTGAAAACTACTGGGCTGATGTCATCTCTGGAGATGGAACCTTGGAATAGGAACAAAAGGAAAACAGCTGGTCTGACGTCATCCGTTACCAGGCGATGAATCAGGATACAGCTGGGCTGGTGTCTTCTCTGGATCTGAAGTCATCTGGTGGGCCAGTTGATGGATTCTGGAAGGCTAGTACACTGTAGAACTGATGAATGTGGGGCATCTGAGTCCTGGACGTCCATACTGACAGAACAACAAAGGCACTGCAATGGCTGGAGTGGCAGCACTGACTACCACTGCTCTGCTTTCCAGTTGGTAGGCATGGGCACATTTGCAGGGAGGTCTTTGCATTGAGGCCAATAGTACAACGGGTCAGGAGCTTGAATTATTACCCCGCCTGGGCGCACATAATTCACACTGTGAAAGGTTTCACGCCCCTCTACATCCACTATTCGAACAGTGTCCTGCCTCTTTTCCACTGGCTGTATTTTTCATGAAACATTCTGTTCCTGACATGCTTGTTTGCACCAGGATGACACATTTCATTGCTTGAGCCCAAATCCAGGACTTCTGTTGTTCTCAATCTCTCCCAGACTCCGAGGAAAGGTAGGAAAGGACATCCCATAGATTTCATTCACCTTCCTATGAACCAGTCTCTCCTCTTACTAGCTTTGGTCAACCGGAGACCGCTGGCCTGGCTTGAGGGTGGCCAGTCCTGGTTCTGCCAGCTACACATTCCCAAAGAGACAAAAATGGATCCCTGACTTCTTCTTGCACAGCCAGGGTAGTGGCATCACCACTCTCTTCCACGATTCCTCTGAGGCAAGAGCTTGAGGCTGTGTACCCATTCCTTTTCACAAGGCCACATAGGTTCCCCTCTTCTTCTTCCTCACTGAGAATCTGAGCCCAGGAGTGAGCCATCATCCTCACTGCTGAGACTATCCATTCTTGCTGGGCATGGAGGTCGATATCTCCCATTCAAAGGCCTCCTCATCTCATCTTCTCCTATGAGACTGGCTAGCCCCTCCAAGGGTCTATTGATGCGCTGCCTGAATTGGCTCTCTGCGATCCAGCATCCCAAACATCAGCACATTGTTCTGTCTGTAATCTGCACCTCTAGCTTTGTGCCACACTCCCCGAGGGGCCTTCTCCAACAGGCTCCACCTGGTGCTGTGTGCTGCCAACTGCAAACTCTTTGAACTTTTGTCCATGTGGAGCCAAACAAATCTTGGGCACTTTAAACAAGCCGCATTTCTAAGTACCTCAACAGTGAGGTACCATGAACGCCCTTCCAGCATTTAAGCATATTACACACTTGCACTGGGTATCCAGGAATCGCCACATGAGGAGGCAGTTGTCCTCCATAGAAACACCTCTCAATGTCCCTAACTTATTTACTTCGCTGCTACCACAGCCCGGCATGATCCGGTAGTGGGCTGGTCCTGAGGCCATGACTGCAGAGAAAACAAACAAATGCTCACTGTTGTTGAAAGTCCCACATCACTGAACACTTCTTTCACTTTAAAATGGCTCCTCTGCTGCTGTGTTTACATTATTACCCCACCCTGTAATGGCAGCGCAGCTCCTACACATCAACATTCTGAAACTGGGTCAAGCCACTGAACATCCAATTTACACACTCTACTGATAACTTTGCTCAAACTGCACAAATTCACACTGTTCTTTTTCCTAGCACATTTATATGATTTACCACAGACTTTTCACTTGCTGAAGACATTACCTAGCTCACAGTCCCTTAAAGCCTCAGTATTTCAAGGACAGGATTGCCTGTAACTCTTGCTGCATATCGTGATGTAACTCACAGTCTCTCTCATGGCTTTGAAACTTTACTGACGCTGAACCCATAATTATGCTCACAGTCGATGGCTTAAAATGTTTGCATTTGCTGGTAAACTTAACACAGTCTTTGATTGCAACGCGATTACACTGCTGCACACAGATTTAGCTGGCTTTTGGCAAAATCACTTGTTTGAGCAATTATTTCTGTTGGTACTCACTGTTATCAGTAGCTGTTTGCTATGCGATGGAAAACGGCCTGCAGACAGTCTTGGAGGCCTCTGGACAGAAGCGGGTTGGCAGTCCTGCGATTGTCCTCCGAACACCACACTCATAGTCCAGCCGATCAAGATGTGGGTTGAGCCCGATTTAGATAGAAAAGTCCGAGTTTTAAACTTTACAGAGCTTTCAGTCACCGCGATTTCAGCGATAAGCCAGTATACGAACTCCACTCACAATCCCTCTCAAATGCTGGGCAGTTGCTGTAGAGCTGGCTTGGGGCGGACTGATTGCAGTCTCACCAATCACACGACGCCATGCAGATGAGTCTCTTTCCTCACGAGTGCTCTTCTCCTCACGGTGATCGTCGAGCAGGCAAATTTAAACTGCAAAACCGCTTTTTTTCTAACTGACTCCACGGCGGAGCCCATTTCAACCATTTTATGGCCATTAACACAGCAAGTCTCAGTTCACTAGAAAGCATTTCCAATGTCCAGGGCACAATTTTCCTGTTGCTACCCCTAGTCTTCCACACTTTCTTTGTCACACAGTTTTTTAAAAGTTTGGCAGCTGTAAATTTTGATGCAGGACAAGGGCATACTCTCTCAGGCTTTACTGCTCCTTGGTAAACAGTTGGCATTTAGCAGCAGCACATGGACAACAGAACACAGCGACACACTAGTTAACCTTGCTTCAGCTTTTTAATACCCTCTGCAGAAAACAAAACGCTAGTTCTTGCTCGAGCACCTTTCCTCCCTAAAATTTCAAATCCAAAGTGGTGCTCTATTTGCAAACCCCACCCCTGCCTTTTGCAAACGACAGGTGGTATGCTGTTTGAATCGACAGCAGTACCAGGTGGGGACTGGTTCAGGGAGGAATAGGTTACTCGCACAAGGGCTAGGTTTGGCTACTCTGCAGAGGGGCACCCAAGTAATTCCAAACACAGGAAGGAATAACTGTAATGTCCAATACCAGGAATGGGATTCTAAAGTGTGGCTTTTATTCACATCCAAACAGAACAAACAAAGATAGACGGACTTCAGGGCTACAATTCTGGTAATGCAGATTAAAAAAGAATCAGGAACACTTCTTCAACACTCCAGCCTCAGGCTCTGAACCCACCGGGCACACAGCCCGGACTTGCACGCCTCTTGGGTACACAGCCCAACTTGTACACTATCTGGGATTTCCTACCGGCTCCCTTGCCGCCACTGGACACCTTCCATATGTCATGGAAAACTTTTCTGGTGGCTCCTAAACCACCTAAGAGCACCTCAGCTCTATAAGGGAGTTCTCCTTTAATCCCACATCTGGTTACTTTCCTCAGGCACTGGCCAAGTACCTGAGAGAAAATAAAGGTGCCACAGAGCAAATCTGTAGAGGTGACTTTGGTTACTACTGATGGGGGTCTCCAACCTCTCACTTCCACAATTCATACCCGGCCATTTCTCTGGACATTAAACATCTCATTCTGTAAAGCTTGGTAATGTAGATTAAGGTTAAATGTATGTCACATTTATTCTACTTGTCTTGCTTTCCCAATTGTGCTGGACTTGAACATCGCTTATTTGGCTAAGCCCATGGCTCTAGGCCTCCCACTGATTAAGCAGTCCAATCTCCACTTTACTTTACTTTAGTCTTTATGCTGGACTTGAACCTATTTGAATAAACTGAGAATGTCTATTACAATAGACCTCCTACAAATTAAGTAGTCCAATCCCCCGTTCCAACAGTTCAGGTAAAACATAGGCCCTATGTCAGAGTGAACTCACCTCTGGTTGAGGTGCCCCACAGGTGATTCCCTCCAGGAATTTCTCTCCCACAGCTTCTGGTGCCACAGCACAACTTGAAATAAGGCAGCTTCTTCCTTAGCCGGAACCAGGAGGGTTGCCCCTGGAAGACAGGCAAACCTTTTCCATCCCCATCCCCTCAGGGATGGGGCACATGGACCAGTAACAGCAGTCTCCACCACTTCACAGTCAGCTTACTGTGTTCCTCTTTCGTGGAAACACACACCTCCCTACAGTAGTCTAAAACAGAGCTTAAGGCTCTGAGAGACTGCAGACAGACTGCTGTGCTGCTCCTCTCTTCAAGACTGCACACAGACTCTGTTCAAAAATCCCCAACATTCCATCCTAACTTCCAACTGCAGCATTCAGTGTGGCTTATGCAGCTGGGAGTTCTATGGTGATGTCATCCCTCAGTCTCAGCTGAGACTGAGAACAGATGAGCCAGTGTGAAATCCATTTAACTGGGTTTCACAAGCTGCCTTCCCTGCCTACCACTAGGTCTTACTGGGATTCTAGTAACCCCGGTAACGGGGGTTACATATACTTAATCAGTTCCTTACAGATGTGGATTCACTCGGGAGGAGAAAACTCTGCCACTTGCTAGTGTTCTCTTGGACTGGGGTGAGACAGGAAGACTGTGCAGAAAGTTGCAGTGGCAGAAAATCTTGCCCTGGATGTGATTATAGGGAACAATCTCCAAAGAGGGGTGTGTGGTTACCTGCAGTCAGATGGCAAAGGCCAACTGTGGTTCCCTGGACCCCATAGAAGCACCTGTGGAAACACTGGGAGGCTGGTTCACAGCCTGTGTCTCCTAACATGGAGAGTAGTAAAAGGAAGTAGAAATTCTCCAGGTAGCAGTTAACAAAACAACAACAGAAGGTTACTCTGAGGAGGAGGGGTAACCAGTGGTCAGAGGGCTAGGGATGGCAGTGACCCTGAATGCCCTGATGCTAGAGCTAGGGACCCTAGTTGAGAAACTGAAGGGGACTTGTCCCATGCCTTGGGAATATGTAAAGATTCTGCAGCTGCTCAGAAAAATGACCCTGGTTTAGAGAGACTGAGGGTTTGTGTAGACTCTGACAGGACACAGGTAAGTGACGGAAGACATAGAGTGCATTGGGACAGTGGACTGCTGTATACACAGGACATAAGGACAGAGGGAGGGGTGATGGGCAGGGAGCTTGTCATTCCCCAAGGGTACCGTGGTGGTTGCTCAAGATTGCTCATAATATCCCAGTCTAGACATCTGGGAATTGTGCACACTATGCAGCGATTGGCCCAGAATTTCTATTGCCCAACTTCACCCAGTAGGTGAAGGAATATTGCAGGTCTTGTCACCAGTGCCAAAACAGGGAAGGCAGGTAGTAAAACCCAAACTGCCGTAATTCCCTTGCCCATTGCAGAGGAGCCATTCCAGATTGCAGGAATGGATATTGTGGGGCTTTTGAATACCCCCAGCACCTCTGGGAAGAGGTTTATCCTAACAGTGGTGGATTATGCCACCCAGTACCCAGAGGCAGTCACCCTATCCTAACCAAGGACAGACAAAGTGGTAGATGCCTTGCTAGGATTTTCTCTTGTGTTGGGTTCCGCAGGAGGTTATCACCGATCAAGGGGATTCCTTCATGTCGGACCTGATGAAGTGTTTGTGGGAGAAGTGTGGGGTGGTGCAGAGACACATGACATCTTATCACCTGCAAGCCAATGGGCTTGAGGAAAGGTTTAATGGTACCCTAAAATTGGTACTCAGCGTTTGCTGAACAGCATGAGGGGCTAGAAGAAATACATTTCCCACCTGTTGTTCGATACAGGAAGGTGCCCCAAGAGTCGACAGGGTTTTCCCCTTCAGCTCCTCATATGGACGCAGGGCGTGTGGGCCCCTACACCTGATCCGGAGGACTGGGAAGGCAAGCACACAACCCAGGGAACTCCCATAGTGATTATGTCCCAAGTTTAGGAAAAACTGAAGGAGCTTAGGGGAACAGCCCAGAGCAACCTGGCAGCCGCCCAGCAGAAGCAAAAGCTATGGTACAACCGCAGAGCCAGAGCTCCGCCCATACACTGTGGGGTCAGGAAGTCATGGTCCTAATTCCCATCTGTAAAGATAAGCTACCTGCCGTGTGGGTAGGATCATACAAAGTAGACAGACAGGTGAATGTCATAAATTACATTATACAAAGGCAAGAAAAAATCCTGGACTCTGATTGGTCAGTCTTGGGCTGGATCGTGATGTTATCCCAGCACAACATCACGGGTCTAGTCTCAGCCTCACTGTGAACCTGTAAATGATGGTTTGCTCGATTTGCTTGATTGTTTCCATCATCTCTTAAACAACAAAAAATGTTTCCACACAAAACATCTTTAAAATGATTTTTCTATTCTGTGTAACAACGAGCCATTGTATAATAGCAATAATGTCCTCCAGGGTGTGTGTCGTTTGGGATAATGTCACGCCTCAGTTACTAGATGCACTTGGCCTGTGGTCTCGTGCCTCAACCACCTGAGGCGTGATGTTATTAGCACACACACACGCATATGGGCATTATTGTTAATTGTAGAACTGCTCTGACAGGAGACCATAACAAAGTATGTACCATGTCAATACGATGAAGCCATATGCAAATAGGGCTGACATGGTCTTGCAGTCTGTAGTCCTGGGGAGGGGACAGACGAGCAGACCCCTTCTGGACTTGCTGGAAGAAAGCAAGTGGGAGTCCTCTGTGGAGGCAATCAAACTGTTGCCCCAGTTGACCCTGGAACAGATCCAGGAAGTAAGAGAGGCTTTAGCCGTCTTTTGCCCCATTGTTCAATGCCAAGCCTGGACTAACCCCTTAGCGATGCGATGTAGACACAGGGACTCAAGCGTCCATCGGCAGACAGCATACTGGGTGTCAGATGCTTTCCTAAAGGACATTAGGAGGGAGGGGGAAGAAATGTTGGACTTAGGGGTAATCCAGAAATCCCACAGCCCAGAGCCTCACCCGTAGTCCTCATTCCCAAACCGGATGGCTCTAGGTCTGTTCAGGAATAGAGGTTATCAAGGGACACATACATTTGTTGGCATTAAAAAAAAATCAAAACAGTTACAAAAGGAAAAGTAGTTCACCATTTGTGTATCTGCCTGTAGAATTAATTAACATAACATCAGATTTGTAGTACATTCCTTTTATTATTTTTTGGGGTTTGAGATGTGCCTTGCTGCTATTTTCTGACCTCTGAAGTGTGACATTGTGAGCCACGTATTTTGTGCTTGCAATAGGATCCCACTGTGCATCACATT
Source organism: Neoceratodus forsteri (assembly GCA_016271365.2). Lineage (NCBI taxonomy): Eukaryota > Metazoa > Chordata > Ceratodontiformes > Ceratodontidae > Neoceratodus > Neoceratodus forsteri. The sequence goes on from CM057459.1 coordinate 1,385,984,732, forward strand.
ATGCAACAAAAGTATGTGATTAATACTTAAAAGTAAGAAATTGCAGACATATAGTGTCCTATCACCTTTTACTGCTTCCTTCAAGTGCAGTGGTGCTCTGAATTTTCTTGTGATGGGTGTAACTTGTGGTTACACCCATCACAGTAACTAAAGTTACTTTCCATTTAATTGTTTTTCCTCTGTGTGAGTTGTGATGGCTGGAGCAAACTCCCAACTTGTGCTGCCAAATGGTCTGCTTCCCTGGACTCCTGGCGCGCTGTGAATGGAAAGTTTATCCCCCTGCCTGACGTGGTGTCCAAGATTCCTGTATGTTTGCATGTTACAGGTGGGGGGTCAGTTTGCATTCCACAGCGTGTTTTTCCCATAGTCTCGTCAGTGCCTTAAATTTGCATGTTTTGGACTATAAAACCTGTAGTTTCGGCCAAAATCACTCCATTTAACTTCCCACAGAACCAGAACAAGACCACCGCATCCGGCGTTGTCCAGGCTGTTACGACCGACAGGAGGTAAGGCACTATTTGCTTCGTCATGGAGGACAAGATGCAGAGGCTGAATGGGCTGCTGTTTCACTGACCGGGAATCACTGCTGGCAACATTAAGCTGTTTGGTTGTGGTTCCCTTTGTTTACTGTGGCTATTTTTTATTTTTTTTACAGAGTTACTCAGCAATGTAAACACACCAAGCCCTGTGGGGTGTGCCTTTGCACCACGGCATGTGTTTGTTTAGGATGCTGTTTGGGAGACTCAGTTGTAGATGGCTGCTGTTTCTTTCCAAAGCAGCTTCATGTTTATTTTTCCATTCAGTGACACAGCTAGTGGCTGGGGTCAGATTTTGAGTTACCAAAAAAAGCTTTCCCACCACACAAAGCCCGTGGTGTGTTGCCTACAGCACTAGTTGTTTGGAGCCTGAGGTGGGGCAAATGGAGGACTGGTGTGCAGTTGACCTGAACAATGACTCATTGGTGACCAGGTACTGTGCTTTAATGTTTTATGTGAAAAGCCTGTGAATGCTCCATGCTGTTTAGTTTCAAATCTTTGTAGCCCTGTGTGTGTGTGTGTGGGGGGGGGTTGACTTTTCTTTGTACTTAGTGACTAGATGTGTTTTTACTGGGGAGTTAGTGTTTTATCCTTGATTTTTGCTTTGGAATTATGCAGTCCCATGCCATCTTTATCACGGCCTGTTTGCTTGTGCACTCATGTTCAGCCATCTTGAGAACCATGTGGCTCGCTGTGGCGAGTGAGGGGATCTCTTGCCTCGTCTGTATTTTGGATGTCTCAATATGGATGAGCGTGAATGCTCAAACATTGCTTCCGATACATTGTTGGTTTGGTGTATGCATCTTTTTTTTAAGAAATGTGGTGGTTTTGCTGGCCTGGGCCTGGTCACAGGCTTCAACCTTGGCCTGTTTGTTTGTGCATTCATGTTCGGCCATCTTAAGGACCATGCGGCTTCACTGCTGTGGGGTGGGGAGATGGCGTTTCGGTGAATGTGCTGAGTCTCATCATGGCTGAATATGAATGCTCAGATGCCCTTGATGCTTTTGTTTGTCCAAATATTTGTGTTGGTTTAAAACAATGAAAATTACTGTGATTTTCATGCTGGCCTGGGAGTGGGTGTGTTTTATTTTCAAATAAAATAACTACATGTGCTTTCTCTCTCCTTCAATCATAGCTTTATATTAGGTAATAACACATGACCAGGGGTTAGAGTAATAGTCTGTTAATCACACGCTAGAGTATAATGTGGCACGTGGCGCATCAGAGTGCCATGTTGCCTCAAGGGGTAATTAACTGACTATTAATTTAACTCCTGGGAGCCTTATTGCGATTTTAAAAATTATTCCAAAGGAAAAGTGTTATTTAATGTTTTGCTTGTTTAGATGGTGATATTTAAATTTTGTCCGCAACAGTTTAAGAATGCCGGTTCAGAATCAGAATGCATCATCTCAGTCATTCAGCAGTGCTAGAGGATGGAATGCTGACAGTTATGGGTGTATTAGGGCATTAATGCACTTCCTGGCTGGTTGATGTCACTCGGCAAACCCTCGTGGCCTAACAACGCACCTGTGGCATGCATTGATGCCCCGATGCACCCATGCTATGTCGTGTGTTATAGCCATTGGAGTCTTAACAGCCAATCATATTGCAGCATTTCTTGAAGCCTTTTTATAATATCCCATCTTTGGTTCTGTTGTATGGTCTTGAGTGTTCTCTGCCTCTCCCTTGATTGGAAGTATCATGTAGAATGTGCCATTTCTCTTTCATTCCATCCATCAGTGTTGCAGGTTCTAAGCTCTTACTTGATTGGAAGTACCATGTGGAGTGTGCCATCTTCTTTGTTCATTCTATCTGACTGTTGCATGTCCTAGGCTCTCCCTTGATTTGAAGTATCATGGGGAGTGTGCCATTTCTCTTGCCTATTCAGTCCATCAGTGTTGCAGGTTCCTGAGCTCTTACTTGATTGGAAGTATCATGTGGAGTGTGCCATCTTCTTTGTTCATTCTATCTGACTGTTCGTGTCCTAGGCTCTCCCTTGATTGGTATCATGTGGAGTGTGCCATCCCACTTGTTCATCCGCCTGTCAGTGCTATGTGTTCTAGGCTTTCCCTTGATTGGAAGTATCATGTGGAGTGTGCTGTCTTCTTTGTTCATTCCATCCAATTGTTGTATGTCCTAGGCTTTCCTTTGGTTGGAAGTATCATGTGGAGTGTGCCATCTCTGTTGTTCATTCTGTCCATCATTGTTGCGTGTTCCTAGGCTCTCCCTTCAGTGGAAGTACCATGCAAGAGTATGTGACTTCTTCACTTGTCCCATCAACCTGTGTTCACAGTTGCTAGCCTTCCCCATGTAATGCCCTTGTGGCATGCCTCTCATTTAGCCTGCATTGAACTTATTAGAATTTTCTTTTACTTAAAGAAGAAATGGAGCACATTAGATGAAGACCTCATGCATCTGCTGCATTGCTTCTGCAAGATGCCACTGAAGAAGGCATTCACCCTAGTATCAGACAAGCAATGAAGTAAGCGGTACTGAGAGAATCTGAAAAGGACCCAGAACGTTATTCTGAACATAGGAAAAAACAGCTGCGTTGCAAAATACAGGTCCCCAATAAGTGAAGAGAAGCATAAAGCATATAACGAAAAGTCAAGGCTGTGCATGCAGAGAATGAGAGAACTCCGAAGAACATCTCTCAGCCTGCAGACCCCATAACTAATGGGGCAACCAGGGCCATGATGAGAACTGAAGAGCAAACAAAAATGGTGCAGAGAGCATGCTGGAGAGCAGGAAGAAACAGCATGTCAACATGTCAGCACAAAAGTGGAGAAGAATCAATGAAAAGACATGACAGAAGTACAGGAAAGGAAAGCAAATGAGAGAAACAACAGAGTTAATAACACTGCATCGTCCACACCCACCATCATTGCCACCTCCTTCTCCTCCCCCACCCCACAACACTTCATGAGCCCTTAACAAATGGAAGCCTATTTGAAATCCCAGTAAATGACATGCAGTCAAACTATGCCATCCATAAAGCACTGCAAACAGCCGCTGAGGACTTCCACAGTTGCTAAGACAATTTTCCGAACTGTTTCAAGCCAATTTCCTCCTGCTCCCTGCAAAACAAGTGGCCCTATCCAAGGTCACCAGACTATGTACTTTCGCACAAACCTGAATGACAAGCTGGTGGAGGTTGTGAAGGAGAAACTATCAGATTTCAAACATCAGAACTCAAAGGCACAAACAGAATTAAAGCATGCCTTCACCAGTTCTATTCTGGTACTGAAAAAGTATAGAATGCTCTGACATGCAAGCCAGATCCTTGGAATAAGTTGGAGATGGATGATGAGGGCATCACAAAACCAAAGAGAAAACATATATATCGGCACAAGTCTGCAATATCGGAAGAAATAGTGGAGAAAGTTGAAAGTTCTTTGAGGCTGCAGCCACTCCATTACCATACAAGAAGGCAGTTTCCAAACAAACAGGGAAGGCAAAGGCTTTCCTGAAAAGCCACTCAGAGTTTGTACCAAGAGTTTTGTGAGCAAAACCAGACAAAAATTGGAGCAACCAAATTTTGCAGTCTGCGACCAAAGAACATAAAACTGGCCAGGAGCAAACACTTGAGTAGTGCTTGTGCAAGTACTGCGTAACGCTAACCTAAATTTGCACCCATTGAACCGCTTTGCAGATGTACACAGACTGCCACACTGCAAGATCCCCAATATATGTGCAGCCATTCACATAACCATGTGTCCAAGAGCACCAGCTCAACAGTTCTTTGCAAAGGAATGCATTCAGAAGACCTGTGACAACTGCAGCACAGATGCCATCAAACATGCCACAAAGGAATTGTTGGATCAACATGGCCACAATGAATGAAATGGTATCAGTAGGACAGTGTTACTATCACAAAACAAAAAGAAGGAACAGAGACCAGAAAGTGCTAAAAGAAAATGCAGCACAGTATCAAAACTTGTCGAAGTTCTGAAAGAGGATATACTGTTTGGGACAACACCTGCATGTTGCTTCCTGGCAACAAATGCAATTCAAGAGCCTGAAAGAAAATCTGCCAGAAGGTTGGGTGGTCATGGTCCTAGACTTTGCTGAGAATTATACATGTAAATATCAGGATGAATTTCAATCTGGCCATTGGCACCTTGAGCAAGGTACAGTTCACCCAGTAGTTGCATTCTACCAGTGTCTAACATGTGAAAGCACAGTCCGTTAGTCTGATGTTTACATCGACTGACCTGAAGCATGATCATCATGCTGTTGAGCACTTTGTAGAAGTAGCCAGTGTTCATCTGCAGAGCATCCACATGCTTAAGATTGAGAAAGAAGTGTAATTTACAGATGGCTGCGGAAGTCAATCCAAATCCAAATAAGCATTCAATGCCATTTCAGAAGCACCCACAATATGGATTTTTAATTGAAAGAGCATTTTTCAGTTCAAGACATGGGAAAGGGCTATTGGATGGAGAGAGTGCCGTAATCAAGTACCATGCCACTCAAGCAGTGCAGTCCCGCCAAGCAATAATTGCCAGCACAAAACAGCTATAGAATTCTGCAGAAAGACCCTGTGCAAAGAAAACAACACAGAAGGCTGCAGGCACGATCTGCGCATGTTCTTCTGGGTGGTGGAGAAGAACATAAAGAGGAATGCAACACCACAACTAAAACCAGTACCAGGAACAAGAAAAGTGCATAGTGTAAAGGCTATAGCTCATGGTGTGATTGCCACACGGTACTCTAGCTGCTTCTGTGATGCATGCAAAAGTGGAGATGGACAATGAAAACAGCTGCCATGTGGAACCATGGAAGACAAAGAACCTTAGGATACTTACACATGCATCCTTTGGTGCCTCAGAAAAATGGCTGTCCTTCTGTAAACAAGGCAGGTATATCAGTCACCAGTGCATCTGCAACACATGCATCTTCCATGCAGGGTGGTCGAGAAGTGGTGGCCATCGAATATCAGTATGACCAATGAACTAGTGCCCTCGCATCCTAAAGCTCTAGATGTATAAATGTCTGTTCCTCATGCCAAAGTGTCAACAATACCGGTGCATACTTCACCTGTCCTGAATTCAAGTAGTGACCCTGTCAAACAGCCTCCCAACTCAGCAATTTAATCTGTATCAACCCCAGTGCTGTTATCAAAAACTTGGAACACATACAAATAAACAACTTTTATACAGTTTACTACAAGCAACTTCTTGATAATGATCAATGACGGTAGATGGTTTCACTTCACTTCTTAAGGCATTGTGGGGATGGCACCTTACATGGCCATGCAAAAGGACTGTGATGCAGTACGGAAGACAAGTCGTATTTTCCATGGACTACTACCTTTTGTTGTGCAGGGAACATATACCATACAGCAGGAAGAGCTGCAAAACATAACAAATAAATATGAACAATTGCAGCAGTGCTGGAATTAAAAGCAAATTAGGTGCACGCATAAAACTGTCTTTTTGATTAAATTATGGACAGTAACTCAAAATAGACTGAGGGACTGTGAAGCACAGAATGATGGACTCTGGGAAACATTACAATCAAAAACACCATGGAAGCAATAGTCCTCACTTGTAAAGTGTGTTGCTAGCATTGTGCTGAGACTTCTTTAATATTTAAAACTTTGTATTAAGCAATAGCCGATATTTTTAAGGCTCCATGCTGATTGCAAGACTGTAGCGTGGCATAGTTGCAAAGAACGTAATTATGATAACAAGTGTGAACACTGTTTATATGGCACATAATGGTTTTCAATGCTTTTATTCAATATAAGTAAACTTTTTTCACAGTAACTGTGTGGTGCCTTTCATACACTCACCATGAAGTGGTGTGTCAGGTTACACTTGCCACAATGTGTGGTGTGTCTTGCTAAACTCACCACGATATATGTGGTGCATCTTGTTACACTCACCACGATATGTGTGGTGTCATGTTACACTCATCACAAAGACCCTTTTTCTTGAGAACCTTAAAGGTATTTATCTTGCAACTTACATGTTTTTTCACAGCTGGATCCTAGTATCTTAAAATGTATTGCCAAATTCATCTATGATTGATTTGAAAATTGACTCTTATATCACACTTTGGTAATCCTTTTCATGAACCCACCCTCTACTCATTTTTGTGTGGACTATCATGGGCTCCAACGCAGTCTAAAGTCTGACGCCCACCCAATGCCACGGATGGATGAACTACTGGACAAGTTGGGAGGGGTGACATACCTTACCACTACTGATCTAATGAAAGGGTATTGGCAGCTGGAGTTAACTGCCAGAGCTAGGGCAAGGTCAGCCTTCATCACTCGATAGGGTTATTTGAGTTCAAGGTGATCCTTTCAGAATGAAGAATGCCCTGCCACCTTCCAAGGTTGGTGAACCAGGTACTGAAGAGTATGCCATGGTGTACCTGGACGATATTGCTATCTTCAGTGCCAGTTGGAAGGAACACCTGTCCCACCTTAAGGAAGTGTTGGGCAGGATTCAGAGGCTGGGCTCACTGTGAAAGCTGAAAAGTGCCAGGTGGCCATGGCAGAGGTGACATACCTAGGGCATGTAGTAGGCGAGGACAGCTCCATCCTAATCAAGCAAAGATTGAGGCAATAGAGGTGTGGCCCAAACCTGAAACACAGAAGCAGGTCCAGGGTTTTCTAGGGAAAGCAGGGTATTATCTAAAATTTCTATCAAACTACAATGCCCTGGCTGCTCCCTATCTGGCCTGCTAAAGAAAAGAATGCCTAAAAAAGGTAAAATGAATTCAGCCTGTGAGCAGGCGCTACACAGCTAAAGGAGGCACTGTGCAGTGCTCCTGTGTTAGCCAATCCAGACTACAGTAAACCATTTGTAGTCCAGACAGATGCCTCAGACATGGGCATTGGGGCAGTACTTAGTCAGACTTCTAACCAAGGGAAGGATCACCTAATAGTGTACCTCAGTAAGAAATTACTTCCCAGGAACAGGCTTGTTCAATGGTGGAGAAGGAATGCCTTGCACTGGTGTGGGCACTCAAGAAATTGGAGCCATACCTGTATGGGAGGCACTTTGAGGTATGGACGGATCATAACCTCCTAGTTTGGTTGTCACAAATGGGAAAAAATGGCAGGCTTCTAAGATGAAGTCTTGCCTTACAGAGCTACAATATGACTATCACCCACAGAGCAGGATCAGCAAATGCGAATGCAGTCAGGTTATCCTGACAATTAGAGAAAATGAACTGAATTTAGGAACTCATCCCATGACTAGAAATGAATCCCCAAATTCGGTCTAGGAGGGACGGTGTAATGGGAATTGCCATCTGCCAGCTATGTGTATATAATTTTGATATAAATATATGTTTTTAAATTCTGCTTGTGAAACATGACAGTCAGCACAAGACATCATGGGACACTGGATTTTAAAAAAAAAAAAATGTTCTGGCCTTGCTTGCTGTCACAGCTAGCTTGTAAAAGCTGACTTCCTGGGACTATAATAAAACCAAGGTCATAAACCAACCACTGCTTTGAGCCCAGGCAGCTTGTCGTAAAATATTGCCTTTTACACCGTATCAAGAGGGAAGCAGTTTCTGATAGATACCTGTGAAAATTCACCCAGCTATGAAAAGGGTTTCCAGGATGTTTCTCTGAAAGATCAAGGGGTATTGTAACCTGCCATAAACCATACTCTGATGAAGACGGTCATGTCTTGTTATAATTAAAATATTACTATCTTTGCAGATTTCAATCAGGCAGTAAACAGAAACATTTGGTTATTCACTGGTCATGTTACAAATTAATTACAGGGCTAGAGTGACCTTGTGCTGTGACATCACAAGGAGGGTGGGATTATCTCTGATACTGGTGAAGCCTAGCTGAGAGAAAATACACTTTTGTTTTGGACTTCTTAGGGGCACTCGGGCAGGATTCTCAATGAAAGCCCAAACTCCCGCGGCTGCGGGAAAAGGCCTGCAACACTCATGGAAACACAGTTGCGTGATATTCACAAAGAAACCACCACAGCTGCATATTCTGCACAAAGTGCTGCAGGTGCAGTACTTTAGCAACATGATGAAATTGTGCAAGTGCTGCGAATCCACAACTGCAGATCCGCAGCTGTGGAAAACAGCTTAGGAGGCACAGCAACAGTGAACAATTAGCTAGGCAGCAGACTTTAACATTAGCGCCATAGCAAGAAACTAAAAGCACCCACAAAGACATCAGCAATCAGTCCCTGAACTGGGACCACTGCAGCACCACAGGTACCAGTACTACCATGGCACCACAGTGGCCACCTGTCACTGCTGGTTGGCCCTCCCTGATGTGTTCCTGTTGACTACAGGGGTAGCAGTCACTGCAGGCTGGTCAGGCTCTGCCCGTGGGGCTCCATCATAGGCTGCACTGGGTCTAGTGGTTGTTGTCTGTTGCTGTTTCATGGCACTGTGTGCTATTGTTGCTGTAACAGCAGCCACTGCTATACCCACTGGGATGCTATTACCTGTGCCTCACCTCTACCATAACTGATTTCAATTATTGGGGTACTACTGAAGTTTGCTGAGGGACAGTTACAACTCACTCCAATGTGTGTAACATTTTTTCTGAACTGCGGAAAAAATCTGGCTGAGAATAGCCTTTGAGGGGCTGTGCCTTGCTTATCTAACACCTGTTTTCCTCAGGCACTTCCTCAGCTGCACTTTTTATCCACAGTCCGTAGTGTTTTTTCTGCAGCTGTGGAGGTTTTTGTGAATAGCACTCAGAGCCATCTCCCTTTTTTCCATAGCTATGGCAGTTTTGTGGACTTAGGAAGGTTTTGCACCTTCAGAAAGCTTTGTGAATCTAGCCCCTGTTCCTGGACTAGAGACAATTTCTGCCAAGACTGGTAATTCAATGTGAACCTTGCCAACTGAAATTGAGTTAGAACTAGTTAATTCAGTTACAAAGTGCTTTGTTTTGTAATTGTCCATTACTTTTCTGACTGTAATCATTATGCATATGTGTTCTGTTTTTGTACTGTATTTATTTACTATTTTTAGTTTTAGTAAATTTGGTTTCTTTAAATCTGCCTGAGACATTTTCTCATTTTTGAGTGTGAATGGTGGAACAGTATTGGTAATTCTGACATAACTGTTAAATTGCTTAGTATCACCATATGCAGCCATGCTAACAAGGATCTGTGTAAAGATTCAGCAAAGTAAGAAAATACCAGCATCTCAATTGAGTTGACAGGGGGTTGTGAACCAGATTGGTTGTATGCCGCTGGGTCAAGTATTCACTGCTTTCCCGAAGAGAGTGTGATATTTGGACCCGTTACCTGGGTGTGCTAGCTAAAAAGGGTTCATAATTGACCACAGGCCTTGAGACTGGTAGTTGCTCAGACCCAAAACAAACAAGGAGGTTGTCCCTGTCTGTCCCCTGTTTATGAATCACACTTCAAGGTTGGGCACTGTAGGAGCAGAGGGCCTGACTCCAAGAGTGGGTTTGTGACAGTTACTTGTGATGAGATAGATGGTATCCGATGGCTTAAGGCACAGAAGTAGAATTTAGGGTAGTTTTTCTTGCCACTGGCGGAGATGGTTTTGGCTGGCGGGAGCTGACAGACAAGGGTCTTAGTGGAGGGTTTAAACCTATCGAGGTCACCAAAAAGAATTAAACATTAAGCAAGGCCTTGACTCGGTGCCACATGGGGATTGATTGGCAAACTGAGGAACCTGGGGTAGGGGCAAAGCTGGTTAGTGGATAGGGAACTGACTGAGTAACAGACAGCAGAGGGTGGTGGTGGTGTGAGGGAATTCTCGACATCCAGGATGGTAACTAGTTGGGTCCCACAAGGATCAGTTCTGGGTCCACTGCTATTTAATGCATTCATAGCTGACATAGTGGAGGGAGTTAAGAGCAAGATGAGCCTGTTTGCCAATGACTCCAAATTAGTGTGGTGGTGGACAGTGAGGAAGGGAGGAGGGTACTCAAGAGGATCTGGAAAGACTTGGACATTGGTCAGACACGTGGCAGCTGGGGTTCAATGCTAGGAAGTGAGTGTACTGCATTTAAGGGCCAGGAACCCAAGGTACAGTTGCCACTAGGGGTGAGAGCAGTTATCCATCTTGGAGGAGGAAAAGGATCTGGGAGTGGTGATCACAGGGAATATGAATTACTCAGCACAGTGTAGAAAAGCAGTGACAAAAGCCAACAGAATGTTGGGGTGCACTGCTAGGGGAATCACTTCTAGGAGGGAGGAGGTTATTCTGCCACTGTACAATTCATTGCTGAGGCCGCACTTGGAGTACTGTGTGCAGTTCTGGTGCCCATACTTAAAGAGGATGTCAGGCCCCTGGAAGGAGTCCAGAGAGGGTGACCAAGATGATACAGCGGATGAGGAGAAACCTTATGGGGACAGGCTGAGAGCGCTCAATATGTACTCCTGGAGGACAGAAAGGACAGAGGTGATATAACTGAGACCTTTAAAACTTAAGGGCATAAGCAAAGTTAGTACTGAAGGTATGTTTCAACTGAAGGGGAGGGATCACGAGGGACACAGCCTTAAGCTGGAGGGTGGGAGGTACAGGAGGTAGCTGGAAGAAGGTTTACTTAATGGAAAGGGTGGTGGCAGCTTGAAACATGCTGCCTGCCTGAGGGGTGATCTCGCTGGATTCAGTGGGGAGTTTTAAGAAAGGATGGGATAGGTCCGTGGTCAAGGTACAAGTAGGGAGGAATTGACAAGGGTGGTGAACCCAGTGCAGGAAAATCTGGTGGTGCGGAAGGAAAGGGGGCAGCAGCTGTCTGAACTATAAGCTGTGCTTTTGAGCAGACTTGATAGACTTTGAGGCCTAAATCTGCTGGCATTGCCCTATGTTCGTATGGAACAAACGATGGAGTCAGTTGTCATAACATGTATTGGACACGGCTGCAGAGGTCCAAAAATTGCTGTTGCCGATTCCTTGGAGAAAAGATAATTGTTTCGCTTTTTTTTTTTTTTTTATCAACTATTATTATGCTTCATACAATGGGGCCCCTCTCCGGCATCTTCTCGCCTCACCCCAAGCTCTACTTCCCACCAGAGACACCTCTCTCTCTCCGCACCAGCCCAATAGACCCCCAGCTCTGAACCCCCAAGGTGGAGTCACCCTATCCATCCACAGTGCTCTTTGTATAATCTAGTGTACTGGGCTGGGTGGGCGGTTAGGAGAAAGGAGAATGCCTGGTGTTGGGATTGTGGCCTGGTGGGGACAGAGGTGCTTCGCCTATTCCCGGGATGGTAATTTCTTCTAAGTTTCCCTCAGGAGCACAGCCATACAGTGACATCAGCACAGCTACCCATAGACATCCGCTGCGCTCCTCCTTTTAACTGCTCCATGCTAATGGTACCTCCGGTCTCCACCTGGGATCTCTACTGCACCGAAGCACCCTGGATCCCTCCCCAGGGAGAAGAGCAGTCCAATGGATGCTCGATCCTTCTGCCTCCCCTACCAACCCCGGCACCTGAGTTCATTCCCAAACTCAGGTTACGCGTGTGGCGTGAGGTGTGGCATCCAGCGCTTCAATCCTCAGCACACTTGGCAGGCCCAAGATCATTGTTTCATGCGATACAGCTTGTTAACAATGATTACCCACTGTTGGAGGGTGGAAACGGTCTCCTGAAGCCACAGTCCAGTTATAACTTTATGGGATACAACCAACAGCATATTTAGCAATGTTCTAGAATTACCTCAAAGGTGTAATCCCTAGAGATACATTCAGGAGAACCAAGCTGGCTGTAGGGGAGTCACATGTATAAATAATTGCTGCAGATGGGACTCTATCTCTCTCCAGTAAGGGAGGAGTTGTGGACACGACCAAAAAATATGTACATGATAATAATAATAATTTTCATAATATTTTTATTTGTATAGCACAATTCAAGCATCAAAGCTCTTTACATACATAAATGTCATAGAACAGTTCAATAAAATCACACAAATACAACAACTTCAGTTAAAATTCTCACAGTTCATAAAACATCAAATATTAAAAGCCTGTTTAAATAGATGTGTTTTAAGCTAATCTTAAAACTCTCCATCGTCCTGCACTCTCTAGTCTGATGAGGTAGAGAGTTCCACAGGATGGCACCACAAACATTAAAGTCCGGGCTCTAAATGTGTTCAGCGCACCTGGGAATCTCTAACATCCCCTCGTCAGTTCAGCGGAGAGGCCGGTCAGAGCTGTAGAGAACCAGGAGCTCTTGCAGGTAACTCAATTCCAGTCCATGTAGGGCATTGTAGGTTAAAAGATTGACCTTGAAGGTGGTCCACCATTGTGGAAGGCAGCCAGTGCAGATCGCGAAGCATGGGGGTAGTATGACTGGCACGCAAATTCCCAGTCAATAATTATGCCGCAGCGTTCTGCACCAGCTGTAAGCAGTGGACATCAACACCTGGAAGCCCCAGGTATAGGGAGTTGCAGTATTCAAGGCATGAGGTCATAAAGGCATGGATCAATGTGGGAAAATCATCAGAAGGAACAAGGTGCTTAATTCTGGTGATGTTCCTAAGATGGTAAAGGAAGATCTGATGACTGCCAACACCTGCGCATGCAGTGTCAGCCCATCATCAAGAACTACCCCAGATTACACACCGTTCAGAGCTAGGCAGTTGTACACCATCAATCCAAAGACCAGACGGTAACCCACACAGCCTCTCTATCCAGCAGCCGGGTCCACAACCAACACCTCAGTCTTCCCGAATTCAATTTCAGCCAGCTGGACTTCATCCAGTCATGGATCTCCGACAGACAGCTGTTAAACATCGAGACCACACTATCCTGGTCGGTGCAAAGACAGATAGAGCTGTGTATCATCAGCATACCAATGAAACCTCAGCCCATATCATCTTACAATGTCTCCGAGGGCAGCAGGTACAGTGTGAACAACATGGGGATAGCACTGATCCTGAGGGACCCGCACAGCAGACAGAATGGCTCAAAAGAAAAAATCCCCGACACCACCCTCTGAGACCGCCGGCTAGGAAAGAGTGGAACCATCTGAGAACTGGACCAGCCAGGCCACAGATAACCCTCAGGCGCTTGAGCAGAACTCCATGGTCCACTGTGTCAAATGCTGAAGAGAGATCCACAAGCACCAAGATGGAATGGCGCTTGTGGTCTCTCGCTATCAGGAGATCATTGAGCACCTGAACCAGAGTGGTCTCGGTACTATGTCTCTTCCAGAAACCTGATTGGAGAGATCAAAGACATCGTGGATGGTAAGATGGTTCTCCAGTTGCAGCGCAACTACTTTCTCAATCACCTTCCCAACAAAGGGAAGGTTAGAGATGGATCTGTAGTTTGCACAGCTGTTTGGGTCCAAAGAAGCTTTCTTAAAAGCAGTGTTACCACTGCCTCTTTCAGGAGCAAGGAACTCTCCCGAGTCTAAGGAGCACAAACAATCTCTGCAAGGACTGGGCCAATGGTCTCCATACACTCTAATAATAGGCATGTAGGGCCCGGATCTAAACTACAGCATGTTGGCCGCAAATTCTGGACAATCCACATGATGTCTCCTATCTCCAGCCAGTTGAAAGATATCCAAGAAGACTGAGGGGAAGTGACCATACACCAACCACCACCAACCCCACAGAGGGCACTGAACATATTTCAGCCCTGATATCAGCCACCTTGTCTGCAAAGAATAGAGCAAACTCATCACACTTATCTTGTGTAAATGCTCCTCAAATCTGTAGACAGGTTGGGCTGCACAACCTGTCTACGGTTTGAAAGAGCTGAGCCAGTCGATTTTGAGCAGCAACAATCTCACTGGACAGGAACACTGCCTTCTTCAATGCGATTGCGGATTGATAGCATTGATGATGATCTGTCAATCTAAGGTGGTTGGCCTCAAGGGTCGCTTCTCCTCTAGTGACACTCTAACCTTCGTCCTACGTCTCAACTCCCTCAAGGTCCCATCAAACCAAGGGGACGAAGGCAGAGAGAGAGAGAGAGAGAGAGCGAACACGGACTGGGGCGATAACATCCAGAGCCTCAGTAATAGCCTTATTATAGGCCAGAACTAGATTCTTGGACCTCGCCTGACCTTGGAACACCCGATAGGTCTAATGCCATCAAAAGACTTTCCAGGGTAACACCCCTCAATGGGAGGTATCTGAACATCTCCACAGGGGCAGGCCTATAAGGGGAGCTGGAAATTGAATCTACTGTGTAGCAATTGGACCACATGACTGGCTCCACCACCAAGTCAAAGGACTCGATCCCCAGGAGGAAGACCAGATCAAGTGAGTGACCCTGATTATGAGTAGCAGAGGCAACTACCTGTGAACCCAACAAACACACAAGTTGAAGAAGTCTTGACCAAATTGCGAGAGTTCATCATCGACCCAGGCATTGATGTTGCCCAGGACCATCAGCCTGGGTGACTCCAATGCTGCATCAGCGATGAAGTCTGCTACTTCCTGCAGGAACAATTTCTCAACTCCGGGTGGACGGTAGATGAGATTGATCCTGCAGCCCACACCTGCTACTATGGTAAACTCAAATGATCTGTCCACCTCAACTGGTACACCAGTAAGGCCCAATTCTGATCTAAAACAGATAGCCAGCCACCTCCCTCCCTGTGGTCCAGTCTCGAGTGGTGTATCACCGAAAACCGGCTGGGACTGCCGCTTCCAAATTGGGGCCCACATTGTCATCAAGCCAGGTTTCGGTGATGCAAGCCAGGGCTGCTGTCCCAACAAGATCAGCAATAATTGCTGTCTTGTTTCTAATAGACCTGGCATTGCATAGCACACTCTCGAGTCGGACGGGTTCTGGGGCTGATCGAGTTATCTGCCCAGAAATACAGGAGCACTTGGTGTAGGTAACCAGACATGACGGACCACGATCTACAGACCGTTTTACCCCAGGGCATCTCCTGAACTGTACAACACTGATATGGCTGCCCGCTCTCCTCCTCCGGAGTCCAGGACCCCTAGTCTACCTCTGCTTTCTATTAACTATGCCTAAAGCCCTACTTCGGTTATAGACTGCTGCAGGAAGAGGAAGAGAATAAAAGGGCAGGAGGTCCCGAGTTCAGCGGGGAGTAGTGCCTGACCAGGACAGCAACAGGCCAACACATCTTCTATCAACAATAACCCATTTTAGCCACCTCATAAAAAGATTATAAATCAAATTCAATTAATCTTACAAAAAATGCCCACCCTCCCCAAAATTTCCAACTAATAACAATATTAAACTCAAAAATAAACACCACTCCAAAAGAAATATTAAATAATAAAAAGTACAAAATATAATGCAAAATATGGAGTTCTCTCACCACTCCAGCTTAGTTGTCAAGGATAAGTCTGCATCTCACGCAGTGGGGAAGAGAAATGTAATGGACCAGAGTCCTCTCACCACTCTTGTTCAGATTTCCAAATGAATCACCCCACCACCTCTCACACAGTGCAGGGAAAATTAGCAGAAAAGAAAGAACAACAAAATAAAACTTATTTATCATACAGTTGCGGGGAGACCACCACAAAACGATCCACCACTCCCAATCAAGGCCCTCCACTGAGCCATGGACCAGAGTGCAAAAGCAAGTCAGGTTCAGCTTCCAAATAGCATAGGATGATCCAGTTAATCAAAATAATCAAGTCTACACCACAGCAGACTAGCCCTCGGTAACCAAGGAGATCAAAGTTCAGATCAAATGGCAGTCTTCAACATGATCCAAACATCAGAAAATGCAGTAGCGGACTGGAAGTGCAAAACTAACCTCTAAGGAGGACCCCCCTTCCACCAAGTGCACCCAACTCACAAGCTCCACTACCCCTACCTCCCCACGATCTGCAACTACAGTCCCCAGGGGACAAACCACAGGAGAGCCCCGTGAAGGGCTTAGGAGAAGCTCAAATGAGCCACTGGCTCTCCAAGTGCCGGAGGGCAACTCCTGTTGGTTGTGGAAAATGAACAGCACTTGTTTCCCCATTTCCCCAACAAGAACCCCAGCACTCCCATATAAGCAGCCTGCATGACCAGAGTATGGAAGTACTGAGAGCCACATTTCAGGAGACTTCTCTACAAAAGGGTGATGAAGTAACTTTAACACTAGGTAACACCCATTTAACTCAGGGTTCTGGTCTATGTTCTCTGAAAGGTGATGGTTCCATCTTTCTACAATTAACTCGAAATCTCTATTTATCAGTGCTTGCAAGTCCTTATAAAGATTAGTAATTAAGTAAACTTTATTTATATAGTGCCCATTCTTGGAGCTCTGGGCGCTGTATGATATAAAAACATCATAAATTAAACATATTAGACATGAATAGTAAAATATAATACAGACTCAACCACATTATTAAAATAACTAGGAGAAATGGCTTAAAATAAGTAATAAAATCCATCTAAATATATATATATATATATATATATATATATTAATATATAAACCACTCTGAGGTGTGTGGTCATGCTCTGATATGTGCACACCTTGATGCTACACATGAGGCTGCAGGCCGAGTGCATCAACCACCCAAGGCATGCATATATCAGAGTGGAACCGCACACCTCAGAGTGGCTTCTATCTTATAAAATGTCAAAATTGTTTTAGGGGGTTAAAAGTGCAGGTGTGTCGGTCATGCTCTGATATACCTATATATATATATATATATACAGCCAGTGAATTAAAGTAAATCAAAAGCTTTCCTTAAAAGATGGGATTTCATACCCTTTTAAAGGCTTCCAATATAAGGTGACCTACCTCAACAACCTTGGGAGTGAGTTCCACAGGTCAGTGTGACAGGGCTGAATAAGACCTGTCCCATTTGTTATGCAGAAAGAGTTAAAAGCAAGGATTTGTTCTATCCTCTCCTTTTCTGTCTCCTGTCTGTCTGATTGCACACATTTTTCTTGTGAGACCTAGGAACTGATCACTGTGACATACTCACAATTCTCCCCTCCCACTATCTCCCTGCCTTCACTTCTTTTCTTCCCTTTGCTTATCTGTGGTTATACAAATATGTGTATCTTTATATTAAACTTGGTTCTCTGGAAAATGTATATATAGTTATAGTGCTAAAATTATTGCAAAAGCTATTTGGAACTCAAGGGTTAACCTTGAGATGCAGTTTGACCTCCACAAGCTCATTTGCAGAGTTGTCAACAGGCACTCAGTTCTGACACAAAATGTTCTATTTTGTTGCACCTGCAAGGGAAAAATGGACAAAGTTTTGGAACATTGTATGAAACAGGACATGTATCTTAATAAGCTCAGGATGCAGAAGTTAATTGCCAGGAAAAGACATATATATATATATATATATATATATATATATATATATATAGATATATAGATATATATATATAGATATATATATATATATATATATATATAAAAAGAGCAATCTTTTGTCAGAGAGAAGAGAGAGCGAGATTGAAATTTAGAATTAGAGAAACCTCATATGTGGTACTTTTTATTTGAACTGCCTGTATAAGAGATATCCTGCACCATTTTATTTATTTTATTTATTTTATTACTGATAATAATAAAACACTACTTGCAAATGTTATAACTGCTCCTGGTTTCTTATGCTTTCTGACTTTTGCCTTGATGACAGTCAGGCCAGCTGCATCAAAGGCCCTATCACCAGAAGATTTCAACCAAACCCTGGGAACCGCTAGGAGCCACCTAAAGGAACAAAGAGGATGAGAGGTCTGGTTCGGATACAGAATATCATGCAGGTAGCTAGGGCCCAGTCCCTGTAGAGCCTTGTGGGTCAGCAAGCCGATCTTGAAGGAGATCCGCCACCTCACCTGCAGCCAATACAGACCGTGCAGGATGGGGTTATATGACAGGACTAGGAAGGCCCGTCAGCAACCTAGCCACAGCATTCTGCACCATCTGCAGGCTATGTAGGGTCCTCCATTCAACCCAAAGTACAGAGCACTGCAGCAATTAAGTCTGGAAGTCACAAAGCCATGTACCAGTGAGGGCAAGTCATCAGATGGGATAAAAGGTTTTATCTGGACAATATTCCTAAGATGCTAAAATACATTTTAGACCATGAATGACACCTGAGCCTCCAGTGTCAGTTCGCTATCCAGGATAACACTCAGATGTTTCACCTTAGCGGAGGTCGCGATAGAAGAACCAAGCATTAGTCTTGTTGCCTCCTGCCATCCCAGTTCCTCGCCGATGGCCAGGCTCAACCACCAGTACCTCCATCTTATCTGGGTTTAGCCATAGCCAGTTGGAGGACATCTAATGTTGGACCTCGCCAAACAAAAGTTCAACACAGAGACTGCATGTACATCACAAATAACATTGGTGAGGGATTGAGCACTGGGGAACTCCACATGACAGGGCCTTTGGGCAGTGGAATTATTTCCCATCACCACCCTTTGCATCCTGCCTGTAAGGAAGGACTCAAACCAGCTGGTAACAGTACCAGCAAGTCCAGAGAGTTCTCTAAGGTGATCCAACAACACCCTATGATCCAGTGTCAGATGCTTAGCAGAGGTCAAGTAGAACGAGAATAGACAATTCACCTCTATCTCTTGCTCTGAGTAGATCATTTTGCACCATGACTAGTGCAGTCTCTGTACTGTGCCTGGACCTGAATCCAAACAGAAGTGGCTCATAGATGTCAAAGGCAGTGAGATGTGCCTCAAGCTGCATGGCCACTACTTTCTTAATAATCTTCTCCAAAAGGGAAGTTCGAAACAGGTCTACAGTTCACATGACAATCCAGGTCCAGTGATGGTTTCTTCAAAAGTAGTTTCTCCACTGCCTCTTTTTGGGAACTGGGAAATTCTCCCTTTAAGAGGGAACACTGGATTATCTTGGCAAAATGGACCAACAGACTCCACAAAGCCTAGTAGGAGATGTGTCAGGCCTGGGTCAAGATCACAAAGTGTGGGCAGCTTTGATATTATCTCACTGACCTCGTCCATCCCCACTGTACTAAACTCACTCCAAACATGAGGATTACTTCTATTAACATCAGACCCATCACTACAAGCCTGCTGCAGCCCGGGAAGATTCCCACCCTGATGGAAGAGCCCTTGTCACCAAAGAACAGAGCAAACTCTTCACATTTGGTGGTTGACAAGGCTCTCTTTGGCTGGAGATAGGCAGGATGGAGAAGCCTGTCACGATCCAGAAAAGCTGAGCTGGTCTGTTCTTCACTGTGGCAATCTCCTTGGACAGGAAATCTGCCTTCTTACATGAGATCGTCCTTTGATACTCATATCTTTTCAAAGACAATCTGTCTCCTTCAGATCAGGATCTCTGCCAGCAGCACTCCAACCTCCATCCCATAGTCTTCAACTCCTTGAACTCCTCATTAAACCAGGGGATCTCAGGCGAGAATGTCTGGATCATACAAAGACAGGTGCTATTTAATCAAAGCTGAGGCAACAACCCTATTATAGGCCACTACCACTTCTCCTGGTCCTGCCTCACAAGCAGCCAGTACACCTGATAGGTCCAACTGTGCCTGAAATCCTGCTGGATTACTGCTCAGGTGACTCCAGCTTCCCACCTTCCCCTTATCGCATATATTAATATTTGTGACTCTGAATCTATAGGGTTAGGAATTTTAGCCCTATCCTTGTCTTGTTTCAGTAGGTAAGCCCATACCTGTAATTATCCAAAATGCTTTCTATTAGTAAGACCATATTTAGTTTAGAGATCGCCAAAGCGGAGAACCCATTTCATCAAAAACTGAAAACGTGGTCCCAAGCCCACAAGTTTCCACCAACGAAAAGTGTGGTCAATATTTGTGGGGGTAAAGTTGGTGTCAAAAAAGAACAGTTACGTAAGAACTTACCGTAACAGTAGATCTTCAAGGGGATCTCAGTCATCAGGTCACACTGTAGGAACTTCACCATTGGTGAAGCAGGATATACATGGAAGATTTTCCAGCAGTACTTCTGGGGCCACCCATGCCGATGTCACCAACTCCATAAAGGTGGAGCAGCCCTGCTCCCTCCTCAGTTCTTTCCCCAGAGAATAAAGGAGCATACCCATACCATGGAGAACCGAGGAGAGAGAGAGAGAGAGAGAGAGAGAGAGACAGGTGCCCAGGCCTGAATAAAAGGCTGGATACACCACATAGTCAGTCTGAGACAGGAACTCCAAACAGGTAGACAGTGAGAGGAAGTGACCTGATGACTGAGATCCCCTCAAGATCTACTGCTATGGTAAGTTCTTACGTAACTGTTCTGTCTTCTTGGGATATCTCAGTCATCAGGTCATGCCATAGGAACAAGTCCCAAGCAGTGACAAGTAATGGCAGAACAGTCTGGGTGGCAGCTAAGCCGGGCCTAAGACAGAAGGCCCTGAAGAGAAGCATGGCTGAAGCCTGCTCTGACTCGAGAAGCAATGTCCAGACTGTAGTGCTTGGTAGAAGTATGGACGATACTCCAGATGGCAGCAGCAGAAATGTCAATGGCTGAGACTCCTTTCAAGCAAGCCACAGAGGTAGCCATACTCCTTGTGGAATGAGCTTTGACTGCCCCTGTCAACTCGTTGCCATGCTTGTTGTAGCAGAACACAATACAATGTGGCAACCATTTGGACAAACATTGCTTAGAAACATGAATGCCCTCTCCCTGGGGTGAAAGAAACAAAAAGCTGCTTCAACTTTCTGTATTCCTTGGTGCGGAGCAGATAATACTGAAAATTCTGCACATATCTGGTGTAAATTGCTTCCCTGGACTGGCATGCTCAGGAAAATAAACTGGTAGGTGGACAGATTAGTACAGGGTAAACTCAGACACTACCTCAGAGAGAAACTTAGGATTCATGTGCAAGACATCCTGTCTTTGTGAAAAATCAAATAAGGCTTCTCACACCAGACAGCCTAAAGCTCAGAAATCCTTCGAGCCGAGGCAATAGCAACTAAAAATAATGCCTTCCAAAGAAAAAGCATAGCTCACAAGTCAGGAGACAGGGTCAGCTCCTCCAAAACAAAATTTAAAATCCCAAGCTGGGACAGGGGAATGGACTGGAGGTTTCAGATGCAGGATGCCCCTGAGAAAGGAACGGACACATCCAGTTGAGTCATGGTGTGACCGCCCACATGCTTATTAAAGGCAGAGACAGCAGAAAGCTGCACTTGAGGGAGGAGTACTGAGACCTGAGTCTGACATAGATATCAGATAGTCCAGAATCTGGCTCACTGGACAGGTGAAAGGGTCCAGATGATGTTTGGCAGCCAAGATGGCAAACCTTTTCCACTTCATGGCATATGTGGCTCTAGTGGAGGACTTCCGAGCTGCCACGAGGACACCCAACACTCTCTGAGACACCCCTAACCAGGCGACAGCTATGTCCTCAGGAGCCAGGTATGCAGATGAAGGGACTTGAGACTGGGATGGACCAGGATCTCCTGATCCTGCATCAACAAATTCCTGCAGAGTGGCAGAGGGACCGGAGGTTCCGCCGCAAACTGTTGCAATAATGTAAACCATATCTGCCATGGACGGAATAGTGCAACCAGGATCATGCTGCCCCCTCCATTTGCAGCTTGATTAACACTCTCTGAATTAGAAAAGGAAGGAAGGAGTAGAGGAACCTCTCACTGCAGGAGAAGGACAACACGCCTCACCAGAAAACTCCAGGCCCTGGGTTTAGCGAGCAGAAACTGGGCAGTTTGCACTGAGTGAGGAGGCAAAAAGTCCAGCTCTGGATGACCCCATCCAGCAAACAGATCTGTGACAAATGAGAGAAGTTCCCATTTGTGCATGCTGGTCTGTAACCTGCTTAGGCATCTGCCAGGGTATTTAGTACTCCTGGGATGTGTACTGCCAACAGAACCAGACGTGGTCTAGTGCCCAGTACCATACTCTCATGGCCTCCTTGCATAGAGTGCAGGTGAGTTCTCCCTTGCTTGTTGATATAATGGAAAACACAGATTGTTGGACTGGTTCAACAAATGACCCAGAAGGAAATGGTTCTGAAAAGCCTGCATGCCATACAGACCGCCCACATCTCCAAGGCATTGCTATGTAGGAAGGTTTTGGACTGGGACCACATTCCCTGAGTCTGAAAGGGCCCAGATGCACTCCCAGCCTGACCCAGAGGCATCCATGGTGAGGATCTGCTAAGGAGAGGAGATCTGGAATGGGACCCCCTGTAACAGGTTCCAGGGGTCCATCCATCATTGAAGCACCTATGGATTGGGAAAAAGACAAGCTCTAATTGATCCAAGTCATCCATGCATTGGTTCTATTGCACTTTGAGTGTCCATTGAAGGACCCACATGTGCAGTCTGGTCAATGGAACTGTGGCAATGGCCATGGCAATCAGACCCAATAGCCTCAGGTACACCCTTGCAGGAACACAATGGCCTGGGAGACTTCCTGAGCCTGGAAAATCAGGCACTCTGCCCTGTTGAGAGGCAGAAAGGCTTTGCCCTGTGTTGAGTCCAGGACCACCCTATATACTGCAGCATCTGGGACAGAATCAGGATGGATTTAGGCAGATTAACAGTGATGCCCAGGAGAGAAACAGCTGGCGGTTCTCTTCGGGTCTGGAGGAGCTGTTTCTTGGATGGGGCATTTAGAAGGCAGTCATCTAGGTAAGGAAAACATACAGTTCCTCCTGCCGGAGAGCTGCAGCTACCACTGCTAAGCACTTGATAAAGACCCACAGTGCAGAGGACAAGCCAAAGGACAATACTTTAAATTGGTAGTGCTCGACCTGAAAAAGAAACCGGAAGAATCTCCTGATGGAGAAAACACAGAGATATGCAGGTAGGCATCCTACATATCCAGGGAGCACAGCCAGTCACCCTGCTTGAGTAGGGGCATCAGGCCTGGCCGGGTGACCATGCAAATTTTTGTACTAGATGTAAAGACTGAGGTCCTTGAGAGCAAGAATGAGCCTCAGATTTCCAGTTCTTTTGGGGACCAGGAAGAACCTGGAAAAATATTCTCTGTTCCTTTGGCACCCAGGCACTAGCTTGATGGCCCATTTCTGCAGAAGGGACTGTACCTTGTCCTGGAGATCTGCTATATGGGCTGGGAGGCAGGTGAAGGAGACTGAGGGGTCTCTGGAGCATCTTTAGAAGTTCCTGAGTGTGACCCCTCTCTATAATCTGAAGGATCCAGACCATCTAGTAAGGTAGACCCTGGGGGCATGATACAACTTATCAGCCCTGTGCAGCATGCCAGGGACCATGTCAGGTCTGTGCCAGGTGACAGTTGTGGCATTCCTCAGTACTGGGAGGATGGGAGGAATGACCTTAGGAGGAGACTTTGGGATTTCCACAAAGTCCACCAACTTGCATCTTGGGGCATCCTCCTCCTCCATATGGAAGCCCATGGTTGAAAATAGCTCATTCACCGAAGAGGCTGTGGACCTGTCAGAGGAAAGAGGGCCCTCCTCTTCCTCCTCTTCCTCAGGTAGGATGAGGTCAGAATGGTACTCCTCCTCAATGTCAACCTGCTCCAACTCAAAGTCCAATGAACGAGGCACTGACAACGCCCATAGGAAATCACCTAGGAGGTTGAAGTGGCATCCAAAAAATGGGGCCATCGGCGGTGCTTGGGACCCAGCCTGTAGGCACCCAATGGTGAACCAGGACTGCAGTAAACTTTGTCAAAATATCACTGAGAACAACGACAGTAGACTGCTGCATCGAGAGATGGGGTCGATGGCACAGGGGTGATGACCTATCTGTCGGAGCCTGGGAGCCTGAGAGTCTGACATCAGCAGGCCTGGAGAAACATCAGGCCACATCAGAAGGGCTGTCATTGACCGAACCAGGTATCAACAAAGTAGGGGCCAGTGACCCGAGGAGACAACTGACCACCCTGAGAAGTGAGTGGGGTGCTGTCATTTTGAGATTGATAGGCACAGAGACCTGGACAGTGATAGGTGTCAGTGCAGCCACAGCCAATGAAGTAGCCCTAGAGGAAGAAAAGCAATTGTTGGGGGCAGAATGCTGCTGGGGGGCGGTCCCCTTTGCGGTCTTTCATGACTTTTCCCTGAGGACTCGTCTCTGGCCTTCAAGCTCGACAAACCCACCGGCAACTGGGGCGGAGGGACCCCAGAGGACCCCACCTAGAACTGGCTACCTGTTGTTCCATGAGGAGTTTCTTGAGAGCCTTTTGCATTGCCTGAGGGTGGTTTTATTGAATTTTGACAGAACTCACAGTCACAGGCGTCGTGGTCAGGCCCAAGACAGCAGATGCAGAGAGTGTGGTCATCTGAAGAGGCAATCTTTTTCTGCAGAGGAGCGATGGAAGAGAAAGAAGTGGAAGGAGTAACTCTTGACAAAAACAAGGTAAAGGAATCTCTTATTTAAAAGAGATTCTAAAATGCTAAGTAAAGAAAAAATCATAGGTGAAAATATGGCACCGAAACTGCAGTCCGAGCTTCCATGAGACCCATACAAGCAGAGTCGACAGCCGGAAAGAACTGAGAAGGGAGCAGGGCCACTAACGCTTTTGTAGGTTTGGTGACGTTGACACATGACCTTGGTGTGGTAGCCCCAGTGGTACTGCTAAAAATCTTCTGTGTGGATCCTGCTTCGCTGACGGTGAAGTCCTGCAGTGTGACCTGATGACTGAGATACCCCTAAGAAGATGTTCTATTTTTCAAAATGTAAGAGTGCATGCCGTTATCAAGAGAAAATCCTAAAATGGTGGGAGGGTCAAGGGAGGAAAAATATACCTGGGAATATTGTACAGATCATTTAAATGGAATTCAGTTTGTTTCTGTGGTAGTGTAGAAAGAAGACCGCCAGTAATAAATAATACGTAAGTGAAATGCTTCTGCCGGAGCTTCAGATGTGGGAGATTAAGGCCGTTCCTGTCCCTAGGTAGTTGCAGATGATTAACTTTGACTTTAGGGGTTTGATATTCCAGATAAATGTGGAAATTAAGTTATTCAAGAACCAGAAATAGAATGGAGCTGGCATTGTTGGCAGGGTCAGTAGAAAATACAACAGATGGGGTAAATGTCCACTTGTGTGAATAAGCCTAAAGGCAGCTGTTGCCATTGCACTAAATCTGCTATAACCTGCCTAGTGATGGGTTCCAGATTAAGAAGTTCAAGTGAGATAAATTTCAAGGAGAGTTACTCATAAATATTTAATGACCATTTCATGTCATTTAAAAGCAAGTGTCCCTGAGTTCTAAGCTGAGGTATAATTAAATCTTAAGTAATTCAGTTTTGTAATGTTTAATTGAAAGCCCACAACAGAGCCAAACATTTGAAATCCTCACCTAAGGCCATCAATGAATGATTGGGTGAAAGCAAAATCTGTAGGACATCATCAGCATGTAAAGCTAATTTAATAACCTGACCCCTATGGGAATGCCCTCTATTAATATTGGCCCAGATAGCTGCTGCCTGGGGCTCTATGTAGAGAGTGAAAAGCAATGGAGATGCAGGGCACCCCTGATGGGTACCTTGGGACAAAAGAATGGGTTGTGATAAATGTATCTGCTTACTTGCAAATTGGTGACTGGGAAAGGCACATTGAGCCAAGGCTCATTTGCAGGTGCAACCCGGGAAGGGCTACAGGAGAAATGGTAAATACAACAGTGTCACAAATGTTGGTGCAAAATTAAAGTGCTGGCATATTACATTAACGCATGTAGAGAGTTACTGATAGAAACATAGAATTTGACGGCAGATAGGACCGCTTGGCCCACCTAGTGTGCCCATTTTCCTACCTAACAGATAAGCTGCAGATCCTAGTTAACCAACAGCTTACTTCCTCCTACCCCACTAGGACTGCCTTATGCCTGTCCCATGTATTCTTGAAGTCCCCACTGTTCTTGGACTCCACGATCTCCTCAGGGAGGCTGTTCCATGCCTCCACAACCCTCTCAGTGAAAAAATACTTCCTCACATTACCTCTGAGCTGTCCCCTTCTATCTTCAAATTGTGCCCTTTGTTCTTGCACATCTCTTTTCTGGAAGATGCTACCCTCTTGGACTTTGTTAATTCCCTTGAGGTACTTGAAAGTTTCTATCATGTCCCTCTCCCTTCTTTCCTCAAGAGTATACATATTAAGCTCCTTAGTCTTTCTTCATATGTCTTCTGGTGCAGACCCTGCACCATTCTGGTTGCACCCTCTGGACAGTCTCCACTCTGTCTATGTCTTTGGGAGATGAGGTCTCCAGAACTGCACACAGTACCCAGATGGGGTCTCATCAACTGTCTGTACAGGGATAACAACTTCCTGTTTTCTACTATTGATGCCTCTTCCTATGCATCCCAGTATCCCCAGCCTTCCTTACTGCCTTCTCACATTGCTTGTCCAACTTTAGATCATCTGATATAATTACCCCAGGTCCCTTTCTATTTTTACTGTTGTCAGTATCTCGCTCCATTATTGTATATCTTCCCTGGCTTTTGTTTCCATGTGCATTACCTGCACTTATTTGCATTGAATCTGAGCTGCCATACATTTTGACCATTCCTCCAACCTTGCAAGTCCCTTCTCATCCTTTCCACTCCATCTTGTGTATCAACCCTGTTGCAGACCTTTGTGTCATCTGCAAAGAGACATACTTTTCCTTCCAGTTCCTCTGCAATGTCACTTATAAAGACATTAAAAAGGACCGTCCCAGTACTGAACCCTGTGGTACCCGCTAGTAACCCTCCTTTCTTCACTGTGTACTACATTTACTACTACCCTTTGCTTCCTGTTGTCTAGCCAATTTTTATCCAGGCTACCACCTGGGACTCACCCAAGGCTGGCTATCTTGTGAATTAATCTTTGTGTGGGACTGTATCAAATGCCTTGCTAAAATCTAGGTAGGCCATGTCCACAGCCCCTCCCTGGTCTACTACTTTGGTCACCCAGTCAAAGAAATCTATTAGATCTGCCTGACACAACCTTCCCATCGTAAATCCATGCTGCCTTGGGTCCTGTACCCCACTGGCCTCTAGGTACTCAACAATTCTTTCCTTCAGAAGTGATTCCATCATTTTCCCTACCACTGAGGTCAAACTAACTGGCCTGTAACTTCTGCTCTGTCCTGCTCCCACTTTTGTGAAGAGGAATCACATCTGCCCTCCTCAGTCCTCCGGTACTACAAGACAGTGGTACATGGTACAGAAAGGTACAATCACAGTACAGTGTGGTACACCTCAGGCACATAAGACAGAGAATATAGCACATTAGAGATCTGATTGGCAGGGGCAGAGCTTCCTTGTGCCACCTATGCCACCAGGTGATGCTATTTTAAGGAAACAGGGCAGGTGGGAGGAGTTTGAGCTGATGCTCGAGAGAATCAGGGGAGGTGGAATGGTGGAGGGAGGAGGGCAGGTTCAAAGTGTGGGAAGATGACAGGAAGGGCAGATTGTCCAACAAAGGAGTGGAGTGAGGACTTGAGACCGTATGATGGTCCCTGCAGTGGAAGAACATTGGGTGGGGGACTGGAGATAAGAGTGACGAGAGGTAAGAGGGCAAGGAACCAAACCAGGGCACAGTTGGATTGGCGACATGAGGGGAGTTGAGAGGGAGGAGAGAGGGAGCAGTGCTGTGTGTAAGGGGTGAGCTGGCAGCAAAGTGGCAGAAAGTGTTGCAGAGGGTATCCAGACTAGTGAAGGAGAAGGAGAAGGAGGAGGTGATGCCAGACCACACCTGCATAGTCAAAGACTGTGGAACCATTTGGTGACCAACTCCCAGCAGACATGGAGAGAAAGGCGATCCTTATTATGTACAAGTTTGGGATGGAGCTTGATATAGATGGCATCAATGTGGGCAGAGAAGTCCAGCTTGTAATCAGTCCACACACACTGAAGTACTCAAGGCAGATACTACTTCAAGAGGGTGCCATCCAGTGTGCAGAAGACAGGTATAGGTGAAAGTTGGGCCAGTTTCTGGCTGGTGCCAAAGGTCATGGACACCATTTGTTTAGTGATGACATGGAGTTGGTTGGCGTGAACCAGCATTAGTACATTATGGAAGTCTTGCTGAGAAGACCTTCACAGCTGTGGCCAAGGGTCCAGAGGTATAATGACTGTGTCATCTGCATACATATGGATATGCAAGGGAGACACAGGGGAGGGCAAACTGAGGCCAAATCGTTGAGGAAAACTGAGAAAAGGATAGGTCTAGGATGGAGCCCTGAGGAACCCCTGCTAGGATGGGAAGGGAGGGACTGGGTAACTCCCACCTATACCAACTGATGGCGGCCTGTGAGACAGGAACCAATCAAAAGCAGGAGCTGAGAGGTCGGTGGAGCTCAGCTTGTCCAGGAGGAGTGAGTGCGACACTGAGTTGAAGGCTTTGGCCAGACTGAGGAAAATAGCTGCAGTGATGTGTCCCTGATGCATATCATGAGGATGGAGTCAGTGACATGCAGCAGGAGGAGACCATGCAATGATGCTTCCCAAAGCCAGGCTTGAAAGCCATTTATTCAGACCCATGCTTGCGGGACCATGTATAAATTCTGCAACACGGAAATAAATAGGGCAAGTCAAAGTTCGACAGCATGTCCCTAAAAAGGATCAGGACAACCTGCTGAACTCTCTCTGCATCTAAACTGATAACAACTATGGAATATCCTCTGTGTCACATACCCATTAGCAAGAGAATTCTCCTGATATTGTCAAATGTTTCTCTTTGTCTGACAAAGCTAGCTTGATCACCATGGATAAGAGTGCCTGTGGCCTCATGCCTCCTAGCACCCCAGGTGTGGATTAAATGCCTATAACCCCACACCCTGTTGTGGGTTATTGCTAACCAATCCACGTCTGGGCTGCTGTGAGGACACCCAGCCTATAGCCTTGTGCCTCACAACGCACCCCAGGTGTGACTAAACACCTATAACCCCACACCCTGTCATGGGTTATTGTTAACTTAACACACTGCTGGTGCCATTTGAGAACTGTGTGATGTAGTTTATGTCCCTTTGGGCCACAGAGTTCCAGAGTAGAACATGAATGCATTATGAAAACAATGAAAGTTCTTTTAACAAGGACATAAAGTACATCATACAGTTCTAAATGGTACTGCCCACCACAGTGAAAAGCAAACACTCAGTGAATTTACTAAAAGCCAGTACAGATGGAATAAAAACAGAATGTGAACCAGTATCAGAAACCCATCTCCTACAGAAAACACAGGCTTGCAGATTCAAAGCAGTTCCTTTAAGCTGCCTAGTTAGGTGGTGTAAGCCATGTGCCCCAATAATAATATTGCTCTAAATAAGATAAAGCCAGTTCAACTTTCAAGATCAAGTATACCCTGTATTTGCCATTGTGTCTCTTGGATTTGAAGGTCTACTCGTCGCCTCTATCTCCCACAAAGCTGTTGCAAAGTCCCAAGTGTGGCCATTAAGTCTTGCAGTTCATTTCCTGTCTCCTTAACTCATTCAGTTGAATAAGAAATTATTTTACCTCAAAGAACTGCTTTGAGGAGTCCCACAACATTGGGTCACTGACATCTGTGTAATTAGAGAATAAAAATTGTTTAACCTTGTCTTGAACTAAAGTCTGGAAGGATTCCTCTCCGAGCAGTGACAGAGTCATCTGCCAAGTGATTGTGTTTGGGAGGTTTACCTAGTAGAGCCTAGAGTGAATGATCCTGAAAAAAGCCTGGGGGCCACAATGAGGTCCCGTGTTGTACTCCGATATTCCAGAGTCATAAAGAAATTATCTAATCTGGCATGATTAAAGAGATATCCAGAATAATGCATCTATTTTATTTGTTTGTTTTGTACTAGACATCAGAAATGCCTATTTTCAGGCACGACCTGAGAGAGTACAAAGCAAATAAGACAAACATTACAAAGGTAGGATACATAAAATACAGGTAGCTTACAAAAGGTAAAGACATATGCAGACACCTGGAGTCCGGCACTATCATTATATCCAAAGTATAAGTAGAGATGGCAATGTTACACAGCAATTGAGTATATAAATTAACAACAAGCAGATGCAAAATACAATACAGAGGTACATATCTAACCCAAAATGGGCATCAACCTCAATAAACACTTCAGAAGCAGACACAGTACAATGGCCTGAGGTAGTATATCACCACTGTAGGGCAAAATATGACGAGCCAGTGGAGGTAGGTGTAGAGGGCTCTTCAGAAAGAGTCCTCCAAACATCTACAATACTCAACTGATTCAGAGTAGACAAACTATTTTGGGCTGGAGTGACTGAATCTGCCAGGATATGTAGTGTCCAGATCCAAGTTCAAAGGAGATGAATGTCTCGTCCCCTCCCCATTATCAGCTGCCCCTGCATCAGAGAGACCCTATTAAACAATGATTGTGTGTTTTTATCAGTCTGAGGAGGCAAATAAACATTTACCAAGGTAACAAAGTTTCCTAAGTGACCCCTACTACAATCGATAGTGGCCGTCGCGCCAGAATATGGAAGCTGGTGTTTCACATTATAAGGGTAACCACCCCTCCTTTACCCTTCTGATAGGAAGATGACACAATAGTGGGAAAGCAATAACTGACCAGTTTCACATGCTCCTCCCCAAAAGATGCATTTCTTGCTACAGTATCACATCAGGATGATCCCATTTGACATACTGCATAATCCTTATACGCTGAATAGGATTATGCATGCCATTAATATTAATAGACAACATTTTTACCAGGGTTAGAGCCATACAATAAGCAACAAGGAATGAGTCATGCTGGACCAGACCAAATGTGATAAGTGCCTCCACTTGGAAAGCAAGGCAGTCTACAATGCCAGGGACACCACAGGTGGGACTGATGATCACACAGAATATAACGAGCCATAAACGAAACTCGAAAATAACAGATAACAATGTCACGAACACTGAAAGGATATAATGGTCTGTTGCAAGTGTAAGAATCAGTAAAATCACCACAGACCGCCAACCGGGGAAAAAATTGTTGTACTTCCCTACGGGAGTGCCCAACTCCATGTACTCCTGTAGGAGTCAGGTAGCAAAGACTCCTCGGGAGGAAGAATGCTGACTGGAAAATGCCTAAAAGTAGGGAAAACAACAGCAAGCAAGGCTCCAGACAGGTATCACTTGTTAGTGAGAAAACATCACCATAGGTCCCATCAAACATTAAGTACCCCGCCCTACATATCCCCAGTTAAAACACGTGTGAAAGAAAGCATCAGGTCGGACACTCCGTAAGGTTCAGGCAGTGGGCAGGAGGTAACAATGTAGTCATAAGAGGGCTTTGAGGAAAATACACCCCATGTACACAGTACACAAATAACAGTAAGATTAACATCTTGCAGGGCCCTCCAAGCTTGTGTGGTAATGAGGGATCAACAATATAAAACATAGTTCCACATAGTGCCTCAGAATATAAGTAGGTCCACATTCCATTAGGAATCAACTGCTGGATTGTCAGTTCAGTCATACTGCTGTTCAAAAACTGACAGGCCAAGGGAAGCTCACAGGCTTGACCCCGGCAGGCAACATCCCCAGGGCACCAAGCTCCAATGATAAGTTAATAACTATGCAAACAAGGCATAAAAGTAAAGTGTCAGTCACATTGCCAAAGATAGGACTAAATCCAAAGTAGGTGAGGAGGTTCACCACCACCAGCTGCCAGTGGAAGTTATAGCTCTGAAGGAGGTGCCACAAGCAGCTGCCATATGGAACATGGCACTGCTGCATAGCCTGCCACAGAGCATTGGGCATGCACTGTGAACCTGGGATGAGGAAAGGTCACAGCTTTTCTTACGTTTTAAACATAGTGTCAGATAACGAAGATCCCAGGGTGGACCGAACCAGTCAATCCCGCTCACGGGACTGCCAGGCCAGCAGCATCGAGGACCTCCGCCCCCCAATAACTCTCACTGTCACATCCATTGCTTTCCTCTTTTCACTCATGTACCATACTTGGAGACCTTGAAGTACTGTGTGCAGTTCTGGTGCCCTTATTTGAAGGAGGACATATAGCTACTTGAGGGGTCCAGCGAGGGCGACTAAGATGATCCAGGGCATGGGAGACAGACCATATGATGAGAGATTAAGGGAGCTTAATGTGTATTCCTTGGAGGACAGAATGGAAAGGGTGATATGGTAGAAGCCTTCAAGTATCTAAAGGGTATAAACAGGGTTGGAGAGGAGGGCATTTTCAATTTAAAAAGGGAGGGGACTCTAGGAACTGAAGTCTGAAACTTGTGGGGGATACATTTAAAAAGAAATGAAGGTGCACTTTTTTCATGGAAAGGGTGGTGTCAAAGTGGAATGACCTGCCTGAGGAGGTGGTATCTTTGGAAGCAGTGGGACGTTTTAAGGGGAGGTGGGACAGGGCAAAATTGAGAGTGGCAATGGGAGGAGGAGGGGAAGGGGAGGATCACTCTTGGAGGCAAAAGGAGGGTGGAGCAGCTCCAGTAAAATAGACTGAGATGCACAATCACAGACTTGTAAGACCACTAAGGCCTTTTTCTGCTGGCAATTTTTGTTATGTTCGTATGTATGTACCTGAAGAAATGTGTATCCTCTATTTTAATCTCCTAGGTGATCCTCTCTCTCTTTGTGCCTTAGCTGCCCTCACCTTCCTTCCTGCCTCCTTTGCTTTTCCAGATATATCTCCATGTCCACCTCTGTCTGGGTCTCCTTGTACTTCCTAAATTGTTTTCTTTCTCCTTTACCATCATAGCCACCTCCTTTGAGAACCATAGCAGCTTTTTTCCTCCTCCTCCTTCCCTTGCTTATTTCCTTTAAACAGCATGCCTTTGCCTTAGCTCTTCTCTCCTTGAACCTTTCCATTGGGTCTCCACTTCCCCCAGCCATCACCATCCCCTCTTCAAGATATTTACTGAGGCAGTCACCAGTTCTTTGAAATCTGCCTCCTGAAGTGCAGGACCTCATCTTATTGTCGCTTTTCTCTTGCCCAATCCATAAGCCAAACCATACAGAATGGTGATTCCTTGTACCCAGGAGACAACCTACTGTGACTTCTGCAAAGCTATCCCTGTTTGTAATGCCAGGTCCAGCACTGCCCCATCTTTAGTGGATTCCATAACCAGCTGTCTGTCAAATGTGCCCTGTAGGGAGTGGAGGATTCCCCTGCTTCTTCTTGTCACTGCAGCCAGAATGCTCCAGTCTACAACCAGCAAATTAAAGTTCCCCATAATACTGCCAATAGCCTCCCTAGAAACCTTGTCTAGCTCCTCCCCTGTGTTGGTGGTCTGTAGAGGCTTCACTGGAGACTGAAGCGCTGTTTACCCACAGTGACACGTACAGCACAGGTTTCCTCACAGTGATGCCTTTAGTGCTGGTGACGGACAGAGCACTGGAGATTGAATGCTGTTTACCCAGAGAGGCGGGCAATACAGGCTTCCTAACACAGTGATGTATTTAGTGCTGGTGACAGGTAAGGGACAGAGCACTGGAGATTGAATCCCGACACCACAGTGGCAGATACAGTGCAGGCTTCACACACAGTGATGCATTTAGTGCAGGTGACAGGTGAAAGACAGACCATCAGAGACTAAATGCTGCTGTAACCCCTAGGTGGCGTTATCCCAAGGGCTACTACCCCTGCCTGCTTTACTAGTAGCAGGTTAAGGGGTCTGAGTTCTGAAACAGGTGCCTCCACCCGGAAGTCAGGGTTGGTAGTGGTCAAGATCACCTGGGCACAGCCCTCTGGGACACTGTATCCCCTATTTCTTTACTAGTGGCCAGAACAATATACAATAATCACTTTCACAATACCCTGATACACCACACAAGTATATCCACACTGTTTGCACTTACCACCAGTGCTTTCCTCTGGCCCGGCTCTGGGACCCCTGTAAAACAAGGTTATACACCGCAAATAACAGCAGTACAGTACTCTTGCACAAACTGGAACCACAGTAGGGTAAATGCAAAAAGTTAGATCTGATTTATTTAAGGGTCTTGAACAAGGGAGGCGAATCAGGTTAATTTGCTTAAAGGCTCTATCAATCAAACAGTTATGCATGCACTTCAGGGTCCATAAACAACCACACACTCTGGGTACCCAGATGGAGAATGGTGGCTAGCCAGGAACGTTGCAGCTGGTTGGGCCCTGTGATGGAAGAAAACAACATACACAATACACACTATTTGTAATCCAGAGCCGAGGGCTCAGTTTGTGAAAAGAAAACAACAAGACAATCAGATGACACACTTTTAGATTAGGCTGTTGTTGCAGGAGCTACCCTGATGATTACTCATGATACCCAAGACTGGACACGGACTGGATGAAAACTGAGACTGCAGGTGGTTGATCTGGAGTGCCAGGAGAAGCAGGGTCACATGATTCCCTGAGGTGTCGTCCCTGTTCAAGCGTGGAGCTGGGGCTGATCCCCAGGCAGGTCTCTCGTTGATGGCTTTCTCTGCTAGTGTAGTCTGGCTGGGCCAGTGTTTGAAGGCCCAGGCCAAATGGAGAAAATTGGATACAGTCCATTTTGGGCTGGATACAGCTTCCAGCAAGCAGAACACAGTTCACACAGTGGGGAACCAAATCACCACCCACTAACAACTTATAGCACATTTACATGTAAGGAAATTCTACTGTACCAGGCAAACCACTCTCTGGTCATGATCGCAAAGTCTCTGCACAAACCAGGGATTCAAAAGCAGCTGGAAATCCTGACAGGCCAATCGTGATTCAGCAAAATCTTCAGTCTTCTTCAGGTTGATCCAGGTCACAACTCGGTGGCTTACTTCTGCTCACAAACCGGATTCAGTCCACACTTATTCTCTTCTCCCTCTCAGGGGCAGCAGGCAGGCATGCAGGCCAAAACTCTGGCCTTTCCACAGAGCCTGTATTGAGCTCTTGCTTCTTCAGCTCCCAACTTAGATCTGCCTCTAACAGCAAGCAGCTTGGGAATTTCCCTAAGATCCAAAAGGTTTGGTTGGCTGATCCTCCTGTCAGTCACAACAAAGGCTTCCCTTCAGGTGCAAAAGGCACAAAAGCCCAAAACTACAATCCCTACAGATTTTGACTCTAGACAGCTCCTGTAGTCCGGCTCCATTTTAGGTCCCACCAGAAATGATTGGTCCAAATCGCAGTCAAGGACCAAGATAGTGGAGATAAACAAAACAGTCCTTGCTGCAAAGAAGCCAGGTTAGACAAACTACATTATCATTATCACACTAAATGATTTTCAGCAATAGCTACATCTTTCAACAGAACTCTCTCAGATTACTCATGACTGCAATCCTGGCAGCTCTTAAAGAGACAGTACACAGAGGCTGTACAGGCAGTCTCTAGCAATCACATTTAAACTGCTAAAACACAGGACACCAGCCTGGCAGTGAGCATTTAGGCAAGCTTGAGGAAGACTTTTCGGTACCCCATTTGTAGGGGGTTACACTGTTTACCCACAGAGGCAGGTGCAATGCAGGCTTCCTCACACTAGTGATGCATTTAGTGCAGGTGACAGGTGAAAGACAGACCACCAAGACTAAAAACAAGTTACTCACCAGTAACTGTAGTTCTAGGAGTGGTATATGGTGTGCATCCCTTTAGATTCAGCTGGAAGGTCTTCAAGCTGGCTCCTCCCGCCCACCCAGGTGGTATCCTCCTTGGCACCTCCCAGTAATGTCAGACCTACATGCTGGAAGCAAGATCAGGTGTGCCACTTGCCAGGAGGTTGGGTGGGTCAGTGTGGATGTACACCATATACCACTCCTAGAAAGTACAGTTACAAAAATCTTAACATAACAGTAGATCTTTGAGGAATGTCTCTTGCAATAGGTAATTACTTCTGGGAGTTTCCAGCAGAGGGTGCTGTGACATGGCAGCTCTTCTAGCAGTTTTATACCAGGGACTGCCCACACATGACATCATCTTCCTGCTTCCTATGTAAGTGTGGGCAGTCCCTGGTATCCTCAGTTCCTCTGCCGGATTCAGCTTGCAAAAGCGAGAACCGAGGGGAAGCTAAGGTACCAAGGAGTCCCAACCCTAAGTCATTAGACCAGAATTTGCTCGGTTAGTGAAGGAGGGGATGGAGGGTAGGATTGTACCACTGCAAGAGACATTCCTCAAGATCTACTGTTACGGTAAGATTTTACGAATTGTACTATCTTCCATGGAATGGTGTCTTGCAGTAGGTAATTACTTTGGGAGAATCCCAGAAGTTATGTCCAAATGGAGGACATTATGACAGGAGACCTTGCAGAACAGCACGGCCAAAGGCCATCCTTCGTCATGAGGCAATATCAAGATTATAATGCCTTGTGAAAGTAAGGATTGTGGACCAGGTAGCTGCATTGCAAAAATCTGAAATGGAGGCTCCTTTATAGCAAGTCAGCGTAGTGGCCATAGCTCTAGTGGAATGAGCTTGGACAGGTCCCAGTACTTTTGTAACACAAGGTAATACAATTTACCAACCATGAAGACAGGGTTCATTTAGCAATGGAAGCCCTTTCTCACAGAGGCAAAGGTGACGTAAAATTGAGACGTTTTCCTAATTAACTGGGTATGATTAGTGTAATAGCGTAGTATATGATGGACATCTAAGGTATGTAATAGATGTTCACCATGACTGGAGTATTCAGGGTAATAAACCGAAGCTCCAAGGACTGAGTTTGTTCGGAGACTACTTTAAGAAGGAAGGATGGGTTGGTACAAGAACCACCCTGTCCCTGTGAAAATGAAGTATGGTTCCCTACACATGAGGGCATGAAGCTCGGATATACTGGCGACGGAAGTAATAGCCACTAGAAAACAACATTTTCCATGAAAGGAAACGGAGATCACAGGTGGCTGCTGGCTCGAAGGTTTGAGGGTCTATTTTTCTATAATGAAATTGAGATCCCACAGAGGAGTGGGTCTTCTAATAGGAGGCTTAATATGCATCATTCTCTCAAAAACATCTTGGCTAAATGATGTTGGTACAGAAGTCTGCCATCCAAAGGTTCATGAAATGCCAAGATGACAGCCAGGTGGACTTTGATGGAGGAGTAACTTAAGCCTGATTCTGATATTGAGGCCAGGTAGTCTAAACCTTCATCAGTGGACAAGAGTAACGGTCCAGTGGGTGAGAGGCAGACCATATGGAAAAGCATTTCCATTTGGAATTATATGTTTTTCTGGTTGCTGGTTTACTTAGAAACCAGGAGAATGTTGGCAACAAGAGAGACATTTGAAGTCTGTCTATGAATGTGTCCTCAGGAGCCAAACATGAAGATGAAGGTTCTTCAGGCTGGGGTGCAGGAGGGATCCATGACACTGAGTCAGGAGGTCCAGTCTGAGTGGCAACAGAATGGGTTCCTTTACTGACACTTGTTGGAGTAGAGGGTACCATGGTTGACAATGCCACATTGGTGCTATGAGAATCATGGCGGCTGGCTACATTTGAAGTTTCAATAGACTCTCTTGCAAGAGAGAGAGAGATGGGGAGACATATAAGTAGAGTCCTGTCGAAGGTCGGACAGGGCATCGATAGAGCATCCCTGTCGCCGATAATGGAGAAGTAACTGGGGAGCTTGTGATTAACTGGGGAGGCAAACAGATCCAGCTGTGGAGTTCCCCATAGGTCAAAGATTTCTTGCAGCACTTTTGTGAAGTGTCCATTCGTTAGCGGATGACTGGCGATTAGCCGGTCTGCTAACTGATTGCACTGTCCTGGTAGGTGGACGGCGGTTAGCATTAGTTGTTGTCTGATGGCTTCCTGCCAGACTGCAAGGGTCTTCATGCAGAGGGTGCACAATTTCGTGCCCCTTGCTTGCTGAGGTAAAACACCACTGCAGTGTTGTCTCGATTGAATCAGCAACGGTCCTGGCTTGAGGGAGGGCTGAATGCCTGAAGGGTTAGACGGACCGCTTCATCTCGAGAAGATTGATATGAGAGTAATGGAAAAGGTGGTCCACTGGCCTTGGGTCTGATAAGGACCTAAGTGTGCATCCCATCTGTCCAGGGAAGCATCCGTGGTTAATGTCTGCATGAGAGGGAGGGAGCGGAAAGGTATTCCTTGACACAAATTGGTTTTGACTGTCCACCACGCCAGGGATGACTTCAGAGAAGGAGTGACCTCAATTTTGTCGCCAAACTGCCCAGTTCTTTGAGACCAATGATTCTGGAACATCCACTGGACAGGTCTCATGTGAAGGAGGGCGAATGCCACCTGCCGAGATGGCTGCAGACATGTGACCCAGAAGGCTCAGCATTTGTCTGACCGTGACTATTTTCTGAGTCTGTATTCGCGAAGCCAGAGATATGAGTTCCTGACGAACAGGCAGAAGGTAAGCTCTGGCTGTGATTATGTCTAGAACAGCTCTGATGTATTAGAGAGACTGTGGTGTGGACTGGACTTTGGCCAGTTAACTGTTATCCCTAGATCATTGAACATGCTCAGAGTAGCGGCTTAGGAGGCAAGCAGAGCTTCTCTGTATTCTGTTTTGATTAGCCAATCATCTAGGTATGGGAAGACAAAGTGCCCTTTTTTCATAAGGCTGCTGCCACCACCGCTAGACATTTGGTGAACACCTTGGGGCCAATGAGAGCCGAAAGGGAGTGCTTGAAACTGGTAGTTTTGACCCAGAAAGTGGAAGGCAGAAATTTGTAATGGGCAGGATGATTGGGGATATGTAAGAAGGCATCCTTCATAGCCAGGGCACACAGCCAGTCTCCTTCTTTTAGGATAGGCATGATGGCAGTTAGAGTTATCATGCAAAATGTTTGAACTGAATGTATCGATTCAGGTGTCTCATGTCTAGTATTGGTCTGAAATCTCCAGTTCACTTGGTATCAGAAAAGAATGGGAGTAAAATCCGCTTAATATTCTGGAAGGGCACTGGTAAGACAGCCTGTTTGGCTAGAAGTGCCTTAAATTTTTCTTGAAGTATAGGGACATGATCTGGAGGATAATGACTACCCAAGGGGAAGGAGGTTGGGTGGAGGATGATCTGAAGTATGCATTTGTCTGAAGTGATACTTTCCAGGCCTCCAGATGGAGGACAAATGACACCCTACAGCCTCGAGGCCTGGTCAAGGAGGCGAGGGAAAGCCCTGAAAGGTCACTAGGTACTGGTTGTCCGGCCCTCCTGAGGGATGGGCATGGGAGCCACGGGTGGCAGAGGCATTGCCTCTTGCTGCTTGGGCATGACCCGAAAGTCACATCTGTTAGAGGCCTTATATTTCCACCTCTTTTGAACAGGAGCAATATTGCATACAATAGGTGGGCTATGGAGTATGGTACATGCCATGTACTATATGAAGAGTTCTGCCTGATGCCTGCAGGTCATCTGACAATGTTTCAGTACCTGTCCTGAACAGTTTGGACCTGTAAAAGGGTGCATTAGCTACTTTATGTTGTATATCAGAGCAAAACCTGAAATGCAAAGCCAAGCATGGCGACGAGAGAGACTCCAGTAGCTGAGAGTCAGACTGCGGTATCTATGGCATCATATCCTGACCTGAGCAGGTGATGGGAGATAGAATTGCTAGTAGACACTGTTGCCAGTAACTTGTCCTTTTCCTGGGAAGGAGGAAGTTTATTGATAATGTCTGTGACTGAAGCCCCAAGGGTACATTGGTATTTAACCATATATCCCAATATAGTTCAGAATTGAATATTCATGGTGCCTGAGGCAAAAACCTTTTCTCCAGGTAGGCAATTCTTCAGGATTCTTTATCAGGTGGTAAGGAACACGTGTTTGGTTTTTAGTACCATCATGAGCGGCAGTAATGACAACTGAATCCACATCTGGGATGGTGGACAGAAAGGACGATCCAGAGAAGCCTGATATAAACAATCTGCTTTCTGGGAACAGCTGTAATAGCAGATGGCTGATGCCAGGCAGCCAGCATGGCATTTTGGTAGGTTGGAATCAGTGGGAGTACCACTAAGGCCGGCTCCTCTGGCAACTCAAGATATTCTGCCATATCCTTACATTGTTTGTCATGTTCTGTGGGAGAGAATCCCATGATCTTTTGTATTTGAACCATCATCTCACTAAAGGTCAGGTCATGAGGAGGAGAGGTGGTGACTGGCATAGGTAGGTCCTCATCCAGGGAAGAGATTTCAGTAGGGGGACTCCGTTCGGGAAAAACAGATCTTGGAACTCTTCATCATTAATATCACTGGGGAGATCCACTGGTAGTTCAGGTTCATCTGACTAATAGTCTTCCTTATTAGGAGGAGGAAACCAGGGTGGCAGTGGATCCCCATCTCTGTGAAATCTTTAGGCGGAGGTAATTGAGACCAGAAAGTATCCCCTAGCTCTCCTGGAGCAAAGGGCTGGGTATAATGTATGGTATGCAAGACCTGCTTCACTATCTTGGTAATGTCTAGTTCTTGGGAAGAAGGGAGGTAAACAGCGGGGTTGAGAGACAATGGGGGGTGATGGAGGGTATGGGATGGGCAGTGTGAGCAGGTCTCGCCCCTGGGAAGAATAAACCAGGGTCCCCATCTCTGTCCGCTTGCCCTGTAAGATGACACCTGTGAGGGTGGAAGGGCATTCTGTAAGGCAAAAGCCACTGGTTTACCTTGTGGGACATGGGATCTCATTGATAAACCTGTGAAAGCATGCTCACTAAATATGTCAGATGCTGTTGATGGGAGAGGAGCCCCACACGGAGCAGCCATGTATTTGGTTGAATTTAAGACGCTAGATAGCGCCATCGACGAGAGGGTATAAGACCGTTGATGGAGCAGGCAGAGCCTGCACAGTGTTTAAAGTGCTGGAAAGTGCCGCCGATGAAAGGTTATGAGCCCCGCCGATGAGGAAGCTAGATGAAGATGCTCCATTGATGGAGGAGCCACAGAAACAGTGGCTGTCGATGGGCGACACGGCTGGGTGTGAGAGGAGGGTTTTTCCTCTTACCCACTGAGAACGAGAACCAGAGCTGTGGAGCCTCTTGTTATAAGCCTACTGGTTCTCCACCAGAGACATTTTCTGCTCGTAGGCAAGTAAGCTGAATTCTGAGCAACCGTCGATGGGTAGTTTCTATTAAACTCCTGACAGGAGTTGCAGGAATGGGTGTTGTGTGTGGGTCCCAGACACATTACAAAAATTTGTGCTTGTCAAAGCGATAAATCTTCCTGCCACAGTGGCAGAAAAGAAAATCTTGCTTGAAGGATCTTTAGATATCGTTCTTGGAATCCAATTCTCGTCGAGGCTGCTACACAGAAGTTGAACTAGCTGCTGTGTGAGCTGAAGACGGTGGGAAAATGAACTGAGGATACCAGGGAGTGCCCAACACTTATATAGGAAGCAGGAAGATGATGTTACATGTGGCGCTCCCTGGTACAAAACTGCTAGAAAAGCTGCCATGTCACAGCACCCTCTGCTGGAAACTCCCAGAAGTAATTACTTACTGTAAGAGACCATTCTAGGAAGATCTACAGTTACAGGTGAGTAACTTGTTTTTCTAGGGATGTGGATATGGTGTGTTTATCCACACTTGGCAAACTCCTAGCAGTTCTTCTGGGAGGAGGAAGAGGCAAAGTGCACACCCTCTACTTGGGAAAAAGGGATTGGAGAACTGCGCCCAAAACCAGCATCACGGCATGACTCAAGGTCGATGTGGTAGTGGGAGATGAAGTGTGTGCTGACTACCAGGTAGCAGCCCTGCAGATATCCTGGATAGGGACATCCCTGGAAGCAGCCACCGAGGCAGCAGTATGATGGGTGGAATGACCCTTAGCCCTGTGGGAGGCCCCTACTAACCAACCTATAGCAGAGATCAATGCAGGATACAATCCACCTGCCAATCATTTGCTTAGCTGCCAGTCTGCGAGGTGTAACTTCAGTGTAGCTGACAAAGAGCTGGTGAACCTGTTCTCAACTTCAGCTGTGTGCTTTTGTAAAAGTGAGCACTCACCTCAGGTCCAGAGTATGGAGCCTGTGCTCTGCCTCTGAGGTGTGGTTGGTGAAGTACACTGGGAGACTGATCAACTGATTAGGTGGAACTCCAAAACAACTTTTGGAGGACTTTGGGTTGGGAGAAGGACAACCTTGTTCCTGTGGAAAACCGGATAAGGGATTCCACAGAAAGCACCTGGAGCTTACTGATCCTTCTGATGGAGGGATAGCCACCAAGAAGGTGGTCTTCACGACAGGTGGGACATTTTGCACCTGTGCATGGGTTCAAATGGTTTGATCATGAGCAGAGCCAAGACCAGCAATATGTCCCAAGATGGTGGGGTTCACGACTAGAGAGAACAAGTGGTCTGAGCGCTGAAAAGCACCCGACCACCTTCTCCTGGGCCACCGCGGCACACTGGCCCACACCTGGTAAGCCAAGATGATGACCAGGTGGACCCTAAGGGTCATTGACTGGAGTGCCAGCTGGGAGATGGACCAGAGATACTGAAAGAAATCTTGCCACAGAGCAGGACAAGGGATCTAGCTCCTTGTCCTGACACCAAATTGAAAACTTTTTCCACTTGAAGGAGCAGCACTTATGAGTCATCTCCTTCTGAGGGGCCTTCACAACTTAGAAGACTTGGTCAGAGAGACTCAAAGCCTGGAACTCTAGCCACCAGGAACCAGGCTGTTAGGTGCAGGGAATAAAGGTCTGGGTAAAGAACCTTCCCTGCAGCACGAGAGCAGATCCGGGTGGACAGGAAGATGCCACATGGCCTGCTGCTCAGGCTGAGATCAGGGTACCAGAGCCTTGTCCCACTGTACCTTGAGCAGAACCCTGTGGATCAGGGGAATGGAAGGAAGGCATATAGGAGGCCCTGAGTCCAGATCCTCATGAAGGCATCCCCTGCAGTGTCCTGCACTGAGAGGGGTGGCACAGAACAGCCTCAGCTTCATGTTCTCCTGGAGGCAAAGAGGTCAACCTGAGAAGTGCCCCACCAGACAAAGAGACGGTCATCACCTCCTGGTGGAGAGACCACTTGTGAGACACCTCACCCACCCAGCTGAGGGAATCTGCTAGCTGATTGGAGACACCAGCCCCATGGATTGCCAGAAGATCAGCATCCACGCTATGTATGAGTGTCTATATTTGGAGAGCTTCCAACAAAGAGGTAGGGTGTGTGTCCCACCCTGCTTGTTGAGATAGTAAATGGTTGTAATGTTGTCTGTCTGGACTTGGCGACCTGACCCTGAACATGGGGAGCGAACAATGTCAGCGCCAGGTGCCCTGCCCGGAGCTCCAGCAGGTTGATGTGGCAGTGAGACTCCTCAGGGTCCCAGAGTCTGTGGACTCAGTGGACCCCACTAGGCACTCCACCCTGTCAAGGAGGCATAGTTCATTAGAGTGACTGATGGCCCTGGCAGATAAAGGGACTTCCTCCTGGAGATGGTCTGGGACTAACAACCACCACTGTATTGCATCCTACAGCTCTGGAGTTACAGAGATGGGCTGGTCAAGGTGACCATGATGCTGAGATCATTGCCTGGCTAGCCCCTCTGAGGGATACATTCTCCAGCGGGCCCAGAGGACCATACTGGTGCATGATGCCATGAAGTCCAAGAGGCTCAGGAAATCTGGGGTTGGGTGCAATTGCCCAACATGAAATGAACCAGCAAAGGAGGAAACATCCTTCGCCTGTTCAGCCGGCAACCCGCTAAGATGAACTGAATCACCTGAGATGGAATGAGTTCCAGCTTGGCCTTATTGACCAGGAAGCAGAGAACTGAGCAGGTCTAGAGGGTCAGATCTCAAGACCCTCCATCTCTGACCGGAGGGCTCCACAATCAGCCAGTCATCCAGATATGCGTAACTGAACCTCCAGCATCACAGAAAGGCTGCCACCAAGGAAATGCATTTGGCAAAGTCTCTGGGCATCAAGGATAGGTCAATAGGTCAAACAACATGGCCTGAAACTCATACAGTGGCCCCCTCCGAGCGGAACCGGAGGAACTGTCAGTGGGATGGGTGAATGGAGACATGAAAGAAGGTGTCCTGAAGGTCCAGAGAACAGAACCACATGTTCTGATTGACAGATGGGATAATCTGGCCCTTAAGACTGACCTCAGCAGCTGGTAAGGTAATGGAGACCCTTGTCAAAGAAAGGATTTTAGATTTCCTGGAAAGCAGAGGGTTGAGGGCTGCAAAACCAGGGACAACATAGGTTCACCAGGGAAGTTCCTATCAGACCAACCTGGTAGAGTTCTTTGATGAAATGAC
The DNA here is from genome assembly GCA_016271365.2 of Neoceratodus forsteri. NCBI lineage: Eukaryota > Metazoa > Chordata > Ceratodontiformes > Ceratodontidae > Neoceratodus > Neoceratodus forsteri. The sequence goes on from CM057459.1 coordinate 1,386,029,177, forward strand.
AAAGGTGTTAGATTGGGGAAGGGTGGTGGATGTGGCTACCTGGACTTCAGGAAGGCCTTTGATATTGTCCCTCATAGGAGGTTGGTTATGAAATTGAGGAATTTAGGGGTGGGAACAAGGATAGAGAAATAGGTGGAAAATTGAATTAGTTACAGCAGCCCAAAGGTATGGGTAAATGGGGTAAACTCTGTGAGGGAGGGTGACCAGTGGAGTATCTCAAGAGTCTGTGTTGGGACCAATGCTTTTTAACATCTATATAGGTTAACATCTATATAGGTATATAACTGAGGGTGAGGGAAAGTAACGCTGTTTGCTATCAATGTTTCTGTTACATTTGCAATCTATGTAACAGGGGTGGAACATTCAGAGGGGTCGATAGAATGCTTGCAGACTTGAGGGAATTAAAGGAGTGGTCCACAAATTGGAAACTGGAGTTAAATGCAAAGAAATGTAGACTCATGCATTTGGGGCATAAGAACCCAGGGTGGAATACATGCTTTGAGGGGGTGCTAAAGGTCACAGGGGCGGAGAGGGACCTGGGAGTACTATTACTGACAATCTTAAGGTGATGAAGCTATGTGGGAAAGCAGTGGGAAAGGCAAATCAGATGCTTGGATGCATAGGAAGAGGGATAACCAGCTGGAGGAGGGAGATGCTTCTTCCTGTATGTATCATTGGTGAGTCCGCATCTCAGTATTGTGTGCAATTCTGGAGACCCTATCTCTTCAAGAGCAGGGACGGGTGGAGGCAATGCAGAGGAGGGTGATCAGGATGATGCAGTGTATGCGGAAGACATATGAGGAGAGACTTGGGGAACTAAATCTGTACCCTCTGGAAGACAGGAGAAGAAGGGGATATGACTGAGACTTCTAAGCACGTAAAGGGGATCAATGTGACTTGGGGGCTGTTTCACTTAGCAGAGTTTCTAACACCAGGGGCACTGCATGAAACTTCTGGGAGGCAGGGTCAGGGGCAATGTGAGGAAGTTCTTCTTCACGAGAGGGTGATGAATGATTGAAATGGTCTGCCAGAAGAGGTGGTGGCGGCTATAACGGTCATGTAGTTTAAGCATGCATGGGTCAAACACATAGGTATTCTCCAGTAGAAGACATACTGGAGGTACCCTCGGCGAACTAGGTGGCCCTTATCTGCCGGCTACTTCTGTGATTCTATGAGAGTGACCATACAGAACCTGCACAGCCACAGGAAATGATTCAGGTCATGCAGACCCAGAATGGGGCACCAACCCTACTGTCTGCTTTGGGACCAGAAAGTACCTGGACACAAACCCTGGGCCATGTGCAGTGTCCAGGGCGCAAGCCACCATCTCCTTCTGGAGGCGTAAATGTCCTCCTGCAGAGCAACACCATGTCCAGGGACATCATGTCTCCCTGTGGGACATGGGCTCAGCTAGGTGGAAGAGCCCTGAATCTGAGAGGCAGACCGTGGCCTAACACCTTGAGGACCCACCTGTCAGTCGTGAAGGACAGACCAGGCAGAAGTGAAGTGGTGGAGCCGACCCCATGGCAGGGCTTGGGGCAGGCAGTATGGGTGAGGAAAGGTTCGCCACCCTGTCACTTTGCAGAACAGGAGACAGAAGAGGGCTGGCTGAGGAAGCTGCCTGCCTCTCCCTCAAACAGTCTCACAGCCGAGGTGGAAGACTTCAACCAGGGCCACCAGGCCTGCAGCTGTGGCCGAGCAGCTGGGCCAGCTGAGGATAACTGGCAGGTGAAGAGGTGGGCCAAAACTGAAAGAGTTTTTCTTCAGTTTGGCCCCATTATCCCTCTGGGCAAAGGTGACCAAATCCAGGGTGGCACTGGACTTCTCAATACAGTGAGATATCCATCGATCCCTGGGCCAAAGAGATCAGTACCCAGGAAGAGTACATCCACCAACTTGTGCTGCATATTAGCTGTAAAGGTGAAGATATGAGGCAAGCTCTGCAACATAATAATAGCCAAGGATGCAGCCACTGACTGGGCGCGAGAATCGCAGATGCTGAGGGCTGTTTGGAGCTGCTGCTTGGTGATCGCACTGCCCTGATCATGGACCAGCTTAACCGGGTCTGAAGGTTGGCTGGCAGGCATGGGATCACCTGATCCAGGGTGCCCAACAGGGTAATGGGCAAAATGACTATGCAGAGGGCAGCACTTGCCTGCTGAAGGCCCAAGGAGGATGCTGCATAGACCTACTTGGCCGATGGTCCTGCTTCTTGAACTCCCTATTGGGAGGCTTGTCCTCTTCACTGACATTGCCTGAACAGTGAAAGGCGGAGTCCACCACCAAGCCTTCCACAGTAGGATGCTCTGTGAACCCTGATAATGACCTGGTGGTGACTGGATATTTGTGGACCATCCAGGAGGAAGGGTTGGGACAAGAAGCAGGACACTGCCAAAGCTCACAAGTGGGGCCCAGGATGGCCTCCACAATAGCAAAAGCAACCTAAGCGGAATCGTGCTTGTCGAGGATCTCCATGAGAGAGTAGCGAGCCCATTTCTGGACAGGCTCAGCGTGGCTCCTGTGGACTTGGAGATCATGCAGAGCAAAGCCCTAAAGGAGGTCGGGCCTTGTTCCACCACAGCTTCTCCGAGTCCTAGTTGAAGCAGGGAGTACAACAGGGTGCATCGAAGAGTCTTGAACTCCTAGGACTCCTCAAACACTGGGTGCCCCACCCCAGTCCCCAGGGACTCATTGTTCTGGGAGGCTGTGACCAAGCAGTGACAGGGCAGCCCAGGGACTGGCCAAGCCAACAGATGGGCCCCATCCTTGGACTGCATGGGAGGCTCCAGCTGAATGGGCAGAGAACCGGTGTCGGTCAAGCTGAAGGCATTGGCACTAACTGAGGCAGGGGTGGCCGAAATGCCAGAAATCTGAGGCACAACCTGGGGCCCGTTACCCGTGCCAGCAGCAACTGCTGCCAGATTAATTACTTGTAACAGCTCCACGTTTTGCTGCAGAGCCACTCCTCAGAGGAAGAGGACAGGAGGAATGTCTGCTACATTTCTGCCTGAGTGCGAGAATGGGATCGATGATGTAGGAACTGCTCAACCTCAAGCTGCGGGACCAAGATCTAGACAACAACTGTCAGCATGACTGACAATGAGGAGAAGCTGGAGTTGGTGAAAATCACTGAGGCGGGAGGTCCATGTCAACAGAGGAGGGGTTCAGGTCAGGTGGCTGGTCTGCCCCTCCCTGAGAAGTGATGGGCAAGACCGAGTCTTGAAGAGGATGTATCCTTCAACCTGTGACAACGTGTCAACCTCCTTGAGAAATATCCTGGCAGGTTCATCGACATGTGCCTCAGCTGAAAGGCCCAACTAGGAGACCATGGGACCACTGGCAGGGACAGAAGAATTGGTCAAAGCTGAATGGTCGACAGCCGTCAAGCTGGAGGAGCATGGGAACCCAAGACCCTAGAGAGCTCAGCGGTCCCATGACCAATGGTGGGATTTCTTTGGCTTGGAATCTGGTTCTGAGGATTTAGGGGTTTGACCCGGGAAGGGCCCTCCTCAAGGGTGGCAAGAGACTGGCAGAGGTCCCAAAACCCCTGTGAAACAGGCACCAACGCCCACAGTGACAATGGCCGTTGCCACTCCAGCAGAAGCTTGAGCCACAGATTCTTCCAGGCGGCAAGTTGCTCAGCTGAGTCTGCTGCGGAGGAGGAGACTAAGCACCGGGCTTCCTTAGAATGAACTGGTGGGTCTCGTTCATCCACAGGTGGCCCAGGAGGCCGAGTGTAGTGATCCTCCAGGGTGGAGGATGGAGGGAATGGCATAGGCTGTAAGCCTACAGGTAGTGGTCCATCCTAGGCAATACACGCACAGTGCAGATTAATCGTGACATCTTTTGGCCTCAAGGGCATTTCTTGGAGCCAGAGACTGAATCAAGTCATCAAAATCCATATAGAAGTAAAAACAATTGCTCAAAACTTAGAGAAAGCGTATGTGTGTTTTTAGGGTCTACACCTAGTGCTGAGGTGCAATGGAGGGAACCTGATGCTTCCAGCAGAAAGGAAGATCTGATGTCATGGGCGGTGCTGAGGAGGCGCCACCCAGGTAGGTGGGAGCAGCCAGCTTGAAGACCTTCTGGCTTAATCTTAAAGAAAGGACTCTGCCAGAAGTGTGGATAAGTACACCATATCCACACCCTAGAAATGCAGTTTACCTACAGAGGCAGCTGCAGTGCAGGCTTCCTCACATAGTGATGCATTTAGTGCTGGTGACAGAGCACTGGAAATTGAATACTGTTGACCCAGAAATGCATGTGTAGTGCAGCTTCCTCACACAGTGATGCATCTAGTACTGGTGACAAGTGACACACAGAGCACTGTAGACTGAAGCCCTCATTTCACTTGATGTGGCAAGTACAGTACAGCCTTCCCCACACTGATGCATTTACTGCTTGAAACAGTAGAGGACAGAGCACTGGAGACTAAATCCTGTTTACCCACAGTGGGAGGTACAGTGCAGGCTTCACACTGTGATGCACCTAGTGCAGATGACATAATAGGGCCAAAGCACTGGAGACTGAAGCCCCCAGTTTCCCACAGTCGCAGATACAGTACAGGCTTCCCCACACTGATGCATTTACTGCTAGTAACAGCAGAGAGACAGAGCACTGGAGATTAAATCCTGTTTACCCACAATGGCAGGTACAGTGCAGGTTTCTTACACTCTGATGCATCTAGTGCAAGTGACACGTGAGGCCAGAGCACTGGAGACTGAAGCCTCCATTTACCCACAGTGGCAGACACAGTGCAGGTGTCTTCACACTGTGATGCATTTAGTGCTGGTGACAGACGGGTAAGGGACAGAGTACTGGAGATGAAATTGCTTGTTTACCCACAGTGGCATGTACAGTGCAGACTTCCCTATACTGATGCAGATAAACAAATCAAAACAAAAGAAAAAGCCACTATGGTTCTCAAAAGAGGTGGCGGGAAGGTGAGAGAGATAAAAGATAGCATTCAGGAAGTATAAGGAAACACAGAAGGAGCAAGACAGATAATTGTACCAGTTAAGGCAGAAGGAAGCAGGGAAGGCAGTAAGAATAACAAAGGCCAAAACTGAGGAAAAGATAGCCAACTCGGTTAAGAAAGAGGATAAAACCTTTATAGGTACATTGGGGAGTGTAGAAAGACAAAGGGAGGATAGTGAGGCTGAATAGAATGGACGGTGGGTAAGCAGAGAGGACAGTGAAAAAGCAGGGAAACAGAGCGAATATTTTTGCTCAGTATTCACAAAAAGGAGGAGGAAGTACCTAATCCAATTAACAGAAGCACTCGAGATAGGGGTTGATCCCAGTCCTTTCACAGAAGAAAGGGTTCTGTAAGAACTCCTAAAACTGAAGGTGGACAAAGCAATGGGGCCTGATGGGATTCACCCCAGAATTCTAAAAAGAATTAAGGGGAGAACTAGTGACACCACTGGCTACCCTTTTAACAAATCATGGGAGGATGGTGTGGTACCTGAGGACTGGAGGAGGGTGGATGTGATTCCCTTTACAAAAGTGGGAGCATAACAGAGGCAGGAAACTACAGACCTGTCAGTTTGGCCGCTGTGGTGGAAAATGATGGAATCACTTCTGAAGGAAAGAATTCTTGAGTACATAGAGGCCAGTGGGGCAGGGACACAAGGCAGCATGGATTCAGAGTGGGAAGGTCATGTCAGACGACTGTAGATTTCTTTGACTGGGTGACCAAAGTAGTAGACTAGGGAGGGCCTGTGGACATGGTCTACTTAGACTTTAACAAGGCATTTGACACAGTCTCACACGAAAGATTAATAAACAAATTAGCCAGCCGAGAGTGGGTCCCAGGGTGGTAGCCTGGGTAAAGCATTGGCTGGACAACAGGACACAGAAAGTAATAGTAAATGGAGTCCACTCTGAAGAAAGGGGTTACTAGTGGGGTACTGCAGGGTTCAGTACTGGGTCTAGTCCTTGTTAATTTCTTTATAAGTGACATTGCAGAGGGTCTGGAAGGAAAAGCATGCCTCTTTGCAGAAGACACAAAGATCTGCAACAGGGTTAATACACAAGGGGTGGAAAGGATGAGAAGGGACTTGGCAAGGTTGGAGGAATGGTCAGAAGTATGGCAGCTAGGATTCAATGCAAAGAAGTGTAAAATAATGCACCTGGAAACAAAAACCCAGGGAAGAGTACACAATGGTGGGGGGAGGTAGTAACAACAGCAAAATGGAAAGGGACCTGGGGGTAATCATATCAGATGACCTTAAGGTTAGTAAGCAATGTGAGAAGGCAGTAAGGAGGGCTGGGGAATACTGGGATGTATAGGGAGAGGCAACACAGCAGAAAACAGAAGTTGTTGTCCCTCTGTACAGACAGTTGGTGAGACCCCATCTGGAGTACTGCATCCAGTTCTGGAGACCCCATCTCCGCAAGGACATAGACAGGATGGAGGCAATCCAGAGGAGAGCAACTAAAATGGTGCAGGGTCTACAAGAGAAGCCATACAAGGAGAGACTAAAGGAGCTTACTATGTATACCCTTGAGGAAAGGAGGAGAGGGAGGACATGATGACTGAAACTTTTAAGTACCTCAGCGGAATCAACAAAGTCAAACAGGGTAGCATCTGGCAGAAAAGAGATGTGCAAGAACAAGAGGACACAATTTGAAGATAAGAGGGGAGCGAGGGGCAATGTGAGAAGTATTTTTCACAGAGGGCAGTGGATGCATGGAACTACCTTCCTGAGGAGGTTGTGGGGTCTAAAACTGTGGGAGAATTCAAGAATGCATGGGATAGACATAAGGCAATTCTTGTGGGGTAAGAAGAACTAGGCTGTTGGTTAACTAGGATATGCAGCTTATCCAGTAGGTAGGAAATGGGCAGACTAGGTGGGCCAAGCGGTCCTTATCTGCCATCAAAGTCTTATGTTTCTATGTTAGACTCCAGAGATGGAATCCTGTTTACCCACAAAGACAGGTACAGTGCAGGTTTCCAAACACCGTGATGCATTTGTGTTGTGTCATTAGCGGACAGTGCACTGGAGACTGAATGCTATTTATCCACAGTGGCAGGTACAGCACAGTCTTCCTCACACTGAGATACATTTAGTGCTGGTGACAGGAGAGAGACAGAGCAGTGGAGACTAAATGCCATTTACCCACAGAGCCAGGTGCAATGCAGGCTTCCTCACACTGTGATGCATTTAGTGCTAACAAATGAGGGACAGAGCACTGGAGAAGGATCTTGTTTACTCACAGTGGCAGATGCAGTGCAGGCTTCCCTCACTGATGCATTTACTGTGCGTGACAGGTGATGGACAGAGCACTGCAGACTGAAGCCGCATTTACCCCAGTGGCTGGTACTGTGCAGGCTTCCCCACACTAATGCATTTACTGCAGGTGACAGGTGAAAGACAAAGCATGGGAGACAGAATTCAGTTTACCCACAGAGGCAGGTAGAGTGCAGGTTTCCTCACACTGTGATGCACCTAGTGCAGGTGGACGTGAGAATCCCGGTTTACCCATAGTGGCAGGTACACTGGAGGCTTCCTCACGCTGATGCATTTATTGTTGGTGACAGGTGAGGGCAGAGCACTACAGATGGAATCTCACTTACCCATAGTGGCAGGTACACTGGAGGCCTCCATATACTGATGCATTTACTGTTGGTGAGAGGTGTGGGACAGAGCGCTGGAGACTGAATCTCGCTTGCCTACCGTGACAGATACAGTGTAGGCTTCATCACACTGTGATGCACTTAGTGTTGGTGACAGGTGAGGGACAGAGTATTGGAGAGGCAGTCTCTTGTTTACCCACAGTGGGAGGTATAGTGTAGGCTTTCTCATACTGATGCATTTACTGCTGGTGACAGGTGAGGGACAGAGCACTGGGGACTGAATCTGATTACCCACAGTGACAGATTCAGTGCAGGCTTTGTCACAGTGTGATGCATTTGGTGCTGGCGACAGACAGGTGAGGGACAGAGTACTGGAAAGGGACTCCTTGTTTAGCCACTGTGGCAGGAACAGTGCAGGGCTGACAGCACTGGAGAATGATGCTCTGTATATCCGTGAAACAGGCACAGTGCAGGACAGGCACAGACTAGTACAGTGCAGGCATCCTTACACAGTAATGCATTTAGTGCTACCTCTACCTGGCCTGTTGATGAACAGTGGACCTCAGTCTTACTACTGCCGATCTGTTTCCCAGCAATAAATACATCACAGAGTAGGTAAGTCTATGTTATACATGCCCCATGCTGTCCCTGTCAGTAATTCCTGGACTTGGAATAAACAAAGAACGTCAATGTCCACAGGGTCTTTGTATGACCTTGGGCATATTAGTTGAACTCCTTGTGCTTAAGTAACCTGGTTTGAGGCAAGATCCTCCTGCTTGGCTGGATTGAGTATATAAATTCTATCTACAGCATTAAGGAGAACAGACCACCACTGGCCACTGATTTTCTCACTCGCACTAGTTCAGTGGGAATAATCTGACTTGATATCCTTCTTTCTACAAAGTACTGCAGTTGCCAAATTCAAGTATGAAGAAATACTAAATTATATAAAAAGAAACCATGGTATAAATTGCCAAAATTCTTGTGGGGTATGAGATGGCGAGGGACACACATTGTGGTACAATCTGTGAACGATCTAATCCACGTGTGGCAGAGTTTCAGTGGCTGAAGTTTTGTAAAGCCCTAATTGTTTACCGGGTTTCTCCACAGGCGGATAATATGCTGTGTTGAAAAAGGCACATTGAGCCCTGGTAGGAGAGTAACACTCTAATGCACAAAAACTTGGGACTGTGTCTGGGAATAGCTGTGTTAACATTAAGATGGTGAAGTTCAACAGGTAGTCTGGTTTGCACCCATGTCTGTTGAGAAGGGATGCCGGTGGATATTAACTCTTTCATGGGATGCCACTTAAGTAGGAAAAAAGGAGAAAGGGATATGTTAATGAATACAGTTAAACAGCATAGAAACCAACACTCAACACCAGTGACTTGTTTCCTGATAGATGACCCTGAAATCAGAGCTGGTTGATTTCCTTCAGTTGAGTGATGTCATAGGGCGTTTCCATGGCTGCAGTAATGCCCTTCCAGTGCCATTCAAGTTCATGTGGAACTGGCAAGGTAGAAATCATTAGATGCTGCTTGATACATGATGGCAATCTCTTAGGCTACATCAGTCAGCAGAAGAAATGGTGGAACTTGAGGCTTAGTACTTTGGGTGACACAGGGCAAATATCAATCCGTGCAATGTCCCCTTGACACGTCGCCATGAGGCATTCACCTTCATACCATTACTTTTCCACCATTTTGTTGATTGGATTTGCAAGAGACATCATGCAGCATATGATAAAACACTGAATAGAGATTGCAATAATATACATGGGTAGGTGTCTGCAATACCCAAGGTGTGGGATCGACATAAACTTCCAAGAATGAAGTTCGGAGGGTTTATAAAGCACCCACAAGTGTAGAAAAATGTGTTATACACAACTACCCATGTTTTGCTTTTAATAATTACTGTCCAACATTTTTAATAAGGGAGGGTTAGAGAGACATTAAGGCAATTTAGCTATATCAGCTTATTGTGGAACTTGTAGTTCAGTTGCGTCAACTTTTAAATTATAAACATTCTGCTGCTTTTTCTGTGGGGACACTGTTCAAAATGAGAGCCAGTTGTACTGCAGGGTGCGTAGCTTCAGCAGTGCTAGTTTAACTGACAGCTCGCTGTTACACAAGGCCAGTTGTAACTAAAAGTTTAAAAGATACAACACCATTATTTAGCTATTAAGACTGCTGGCCAGTAATTATAATGTAATTAGACCAATGAGATAATCAGCAGAGACAATATGACGCTCTCTTCTTAATAGTTACATCACTGAGGGCCACCAAACTTAAGAATTCTGTATCACTAAATCATGATTATGCATCACAAGAATGTCAGGGGTTACTAATTTAACACATATTTACTGTAAATCCAGACAGGCTAGTGAGAAGACAAATGTCCCCTCTACTAGGGCTCACAAAATGAAGCAACCCTACACACCTCGAGAGACTTACACTTATCAAGTATAGTTCAGAGGCTCATATAGTGCCTTAACTTTTTTTAGAATACTTTTGCAAGGGAAAGGAAATTGTTAACCAGCAAAGGCACACTAAGCCAGAGTTTGTTTCCAGGTGCAACCTGGGAGCACAAGGAAGTTAGTGACTTGCTCAGGGTCACAAGTATGCAAGTGGAAGCTGATGGGATTCAAACCCAGATCTCCAGGTTTGCAGCTCAGTGCTCTTAAACACTATGCTATACTGCCTCCTCCATGCAAACTGTAGCATTCTATATGGAACCTGAAACAAGTAAATCAATTAGACTAAACATTTTGCATTTAACACTGTTACAGAAAACTGTCTGCACAAGACAAGTAGGTACAGAAGAATGGGGTGGGGTGTGGAAGTGAAGAAAGATACAGAGACAAAACAATATTAGGTATTTCTGTGGGTGATAATCCCCAGGAGGAAGATGCTCATCAAGCAAGAAAATGCATTGAAGACAAACACCCACCATTCTGTTCCACTGATGCAGTTAACAATTACCTGGCAGCATCCAACCACAAATGTGAGTACTGTTGTCCATGCAAGTTTATTCCTCCTGACTCTGAGGTAAAGCATTTAAAGAACTAGTCCCCAGCAGCTAGAAAAGAAAATGTATTACCTGTGCCCATAGCAACAATAATGACCCCAAAGCCCCAACCTCAAAAATAGTAGCAAGCTCTGCAAAAAACCTGGATGCCAGCATGTCAGTCAGTTATCAGGTTCGCCAGCTCGAATCGATAAGCGAATACTCCTCAGCGGCTGGTCCAGATCTTTCTTTCTTTTTTTTTCTTTTAATCAATATTTTATTCTCCCCACAGGTCTGTCCAATCACACCTCCCCAGCAACATATCCCTGTCCTTCTCATAGACTTATCAGTTATCCACTACTTGCACAGGACTGTAGTTTTTGGGTGTCCAACCACGTAAAGGTCCTGTGGTGGGTGCAGACATGTAGCAGCACAGACATTTTCCACCTTGGTTTCTCCCCAAGCTGGAGTGTAGTGATTTGTGTGCGAACACGTCACCTCCAGCTCTTCCCTGTCCAGTGCTGTCCTCCTGCACTGTCGCCTGCCCTCTGCCAAGTGGCAGTATCTGCAGTGGATCTGGAGTTCCCTTTTCCCAAGGAAGGGAACTGCCATTGAATCTGTGATCATATCTCAACCTGCCAGCCCAGCGAGCAACCATGTCCGTTCCTGAACCCAGGTCGCCAGCATAGGGAGTGGAAGTTCAATCGTTCCCCACTGGGCCAGCAACCTGGTCCATTTCTTCACACTCCAGTGATCTCAGCTCACTACTTTCCAACCGCCTCCTCCCTGTTGATGCAAGTGTGCAGAACCCTGGGCCATGCACACCCATATAATGTGGGACTGCCCTTCACTACTCCCAGCCTTTCAGGATTTGGAGAGGAGTTGAGGGCTCTTTAATAAACCAGTCCCCATAACTGCAGCTCTTTAGTTGCTCTTCCAGTGTCCAATGGGCTTTAAAGGTAGACACACTCAGTATCTATTAGATGTCCTAATTGTAGTAGCCAAAATTGATAACCAGACTATGGCTTGCTCCTCAGATCGCTGCGCTAATGGCTTGTCATAATACAGTAAATCAGATACATAAAATGGAATACTGAAGAGGCTGTGAGGTGAGAACTTGTTGCCTGACACTGCTGCCAGATATACCTTCAGTGCCGGTGGCCTTAGGCCTAAGAACTGCATATGTAGTGGTAATCCAGGATGACAGGCAACCCTCACTGCATTGGGATTCTCCTTCTGGGGCACATCAGTATGAGAATCTCTTCTAGTTAGAGAGTATGTTTTCCCTGGTTGCTAGTTCCCCAGAAAACTTTAAGCACCCTCATGACCTCCTCTGACAGATTGAGCCCAGAATAATTTAGCTCTTCAAGAACCATGCCCTTAGGAATAATGTCCTGGGGTCTTTAAATATTATCCTGTGCTGAGATAGGGTCAGCAGGTTGTAACTCAGTGACAGGCTAATAGGATTCTTGCTGGGCATGGCCAGGAGCACCAAGTACCAGACTTGCATGGCCCAGTCTGAAGCAATTAGGATTACTGTTGCTGGCTGTCTCTTGAACTTTTTAAACAACCACTGTATGAGCTGGAATGGTGGGAAGGCAGTCTACTTCAAGGCCAGGGCATCCTCTGGGACTGGGCCCTGGCTGGTGACCTGCAACAAAACTTTGGGAGCTGATTGTTCTCCCAGGAGGCAAACAGGTCCATTTGAAGTGCCCAATCTTCTGAAAACTATGACCAGATCCTGCTGCTTTAGGGTCCATTCACGGTTTCCTTGGCAGATTCTGCTTAGGCAGTCTGCCAGGACATTATCTTTGCTAAGCAAATTGTACTGCAGAGATCTTTGCATCTAGGGAGTAAGCCAGCTCCCAGATCCTCATTGCCTCTGTACACAGTCTTGAGGAACTTGTAACTTCCTGCTTGTTTATAAAATACATTGTTGTGGTGGTGTCTGTTCTGATCTGGACAGACTAATCTTGCCACTGGTAGGAGAAGGACTGCACTGCCAGGAAGACTGCCCTGAGTTCCAGGAGACTGATGTGTTCCTGGGTCTCCAGATGCCACTTACTGTGAGGTCTTCCGGTGGGCACCCCATCCTAACAGTGAAGCATCTGTTGTGAGGTGACTTATTGGAGACTGCTAGAGAAAGGAATGCTCTCTCTGAGGTTGCCTTTGTCCTTCCTGCACTCTAATTTGGAGAGGTCCATCTTTGAGACCAGTGGTCTCTTAAGTAGTACTGAATGTGCCTCATTTGAAATCTGGCCCATGGCACCACTGCTGCAGATGAAGTCATGTGTCATAGTAGCTGTGAAAATCCCTTGCAGGCCTTGGTTGGCGCTGTGAAGGATTTTGCTGTGGCCATTAAATTTGCTACCCTCCCTGAGGGAGAGAGGAAGGCTTTCCCCTGCAGGGTGTCCAGTTCTGTGCCTATGAAGTCTAGCGCCTGAACATGTTTTGTTTGGGAGTTCTGAAGATTTGTCAGGAACCTCAGGTTTTCCAAGTGCTTTTCACCTTCTGGATGAGCACCATGTCTCTAGTTCTGTTTTCCCCTGACACTAGCCAGTAGTCCAGGTAATGGAAAACCACAACACGTTGCCATCTCAGGTGTGCTGCCACAGCGGCTAAACACTTTGTGAGATCACAACAAACAGAACTGCCACAGGGTAGAAGGTAGTGCTACCAGTAAAAGCAACAACTGAGACAGGAAAACATAGAAACATAGACTTTGATGGCAGATAAGGACCGCTAGGCCCATCTAGTCTGCCCATTTCCTACCTACAGATTAGGCCGCAGATCCTAGTTAACCAACAGCCTATTTCTTCCTACCCCACAGAATTGCCTTATGTCTGTCCCATGCATTCTTGAATTCTCCCACAGTTTTAGACCCGCAACCTCCTCAGGAAGGCTGTTCCAAGCATCCACTACCCTCTCTGAGAAATAATACTTCCTCCATTGCCCTAGATACGCCCTCCTTCTATCTTTAAATTGTGTCCCCTTGTTCTTGCAAGTCTCTTTTCTGAAAGATGCTACCTCTTGGACTTTATTGATTCCATTGAGGTACTTAAAGTTTCTATCATGTCCCCTCTCCCTTCTTTCCTCAAGGGTATACATGTTAAGCTCCTTTAGTCTCTCCTCATACGGCTTCTCTTGCAGACCCTGCACCATTTAGTTGCCCTCCTCTGGACTGCCTCTATCCTGTCTATGTCCTTGCGGAGATGGGGTCTCCAGAACTGGACACAGTACTCTAGATGGGTCTCACCAACTGTCTGTACAGAGGGATAACAACTTCCTGTTTCTGCTGATGATGCCTCTCCTATACATCCCAGTATACCCCAGCCCTCCCTACTGCCTTCTCACATTGCTTGCTAACCTTAAGGTCATCTGATATGATTACCCCAGGTCCCTTTCCATTTTGCTGTTGTTACTACCTCCCCCACACCATTGTACTCTTCCCCGAGTTTTTGTTTTCCAGGTGCATTATTTTGCACTTCTTTGCATTGAATCTAGCTGCCATACTTCTGACCATTCCTCCAACCTTGCCAAGTCCCTTTTCATCCTTTCCACGCCTCCTTGTATATCAACCCTGTTGCAGATCTTTGTGTCATCTGCAAAGAGGCATACTTTCCTTCCAGTCCCTCTGCAATGTCACTGATGAAGACATTAAAGGACTGGACCCAATACTGACCCTCGGTGCCCACTAGTAACCTGATGCTACTCACCAAGGGCCAGAGCACACAAGGCTCTAAGGTCACTTCTGCTAGTGCATCAAGTTTATTGTGATATCAAGTGAACAAGCAACACTGGGAGGTGTGCAGTGATGCCTCAATGTTTTGTGCACTTTCACTTTGTCTAGAATCTGTCAGCTGCTTGAAACTAGCTGCTTTTAAAGCGATTTTCTGAGGTTTGCCATAACAAATGGGAGTAGTTACTGCAGGAGTTGTGAATCAGTCTCCTACCATTCAAACTGCCAAAAAGTGCTGTTTTCCATGAAAAAATGCTTTTATTTGTGTCCTGCTTCATTTGCATAACCCTGCCCCTTTTCTTCTCAGCGCTGCAACCCCAACCATGACATCATGCAAAGGAAACAGCGTTTTGAAAAGAGAGACCTCTTTTGGTCAGTCTTGGTATTGCATACATCCTATTTCATTCACAATTTTGGACTCCTAGCATAAGCTTGACACCAAAAAACATAAAAGTATTCTGACCCATAAATGCACACCTGAACTACTTAGTCACATGAGCCCTATAAACATAAACATAGAAAAGTATCATCACACTCCCACATTCTGACAGGAACCGTCTTCAGACTTGTCACATCACCAGCAGGAAGTAAAAGTGAAACATCTACACAGGAATGGCAAAAGATCTTTTGGCCTACCTGCATCACAAAAACATTTTTCAGAAATGTTTCTACAGACTGTACTGCTGCATACACTACTGAAATAGGAGAGCAGCACTTTGATTAGAGAGACAGAAAAATCAGCTATTTCTGTCACTACAGAAATAGGAGACTACATCTCTCATTAAAGAAATCTTGTCAGCTAGATACTATATGCATGGTGCCTTGTTTTGAAAATAAACATATGAGAGCTTTTATTGTTGAAGCCACTACAGAATATGAGATTGCACCTCACAGTAAGGAAACTGGAAAACAACTTCTTATTGTACCACAATGCCTTGCTACATATGCACTTACTGTGTACCTTTCTCTTTTCCTCTACGGTGCATCTGGAAACAAGTTTGTCTGCTCAGTTATGTCTTTCCTGATGAACCTTTTAACTAAATAAATATATCTACATATTAGTTGCTATACAGTAGTCACCATTACCAAAATAAGGGACTGCACCTCTGAGTAATGAACATTTCAGTCAACTTTATAATTTACCTAGAATTCCTCATTGCTGTATATAAAACATTGACAGTTCCTTGCATGACATCATTCTGAGGTTGTGACCGCTCTAGAAAACTGGAAGGTGGGCAGAAACAAAGTGCTGATAAAACATAATTTTTTTATTTAGTTGTTTAATCAGGAGTAGCAGACTAAGCTGAAAGCTTTTTACAGGTGCGACCTGGGAGCACAGGGATAAATGACTTGCTCAGGGTCACACAGTATGCAAGTGGAAACTGTGGGATTCAAACCCAGGTCTGGTCTGCTGGATGTCACCAGATTTGCAGCTCAGAGCCTTAAACCACCGCGCTTATACTGCCTCCCATATAAAAACGACTATGACAGATTTTTACAAAACAAATTGCAGCTTCTACATCTGAAGTATGGGCAGCAATGGCATACTATGTGAAAAAGGCATCTGCAAAACCTCAGAAAATCACTTTAAGGATAGTTCTTAAAACAACAGTAGGAGTAAAGAACTTAATAACATAGAGTGCAAAAGGTGGCTCCTGCCCACTTGATATGCTGTTACCCACAATAAACCTGATGCATTAGCAGAATCGATCACGAACATATGAAATTTGCCAGCAGATAAAGGCCTAAGGTCTATCAAGTCTGCTCGAATGTGCAACTAGCACCCTTATTCTGCAGCTGCCCCTCCCTTCCACCCTTCCCTTCATTAACCCTCCCCATGTCCTGTCCCATCCTTGTTTGAAGCAGTCCACTGTTCTACTGCATACCACTTCAGCAGAGTAACGCATTCCACCCAGCCACCACCCTCTCTGTAAAAAGTGTCTCCTCATCTCCCTCCTGAACCTTCCTCACTCCAGTCTCATATCATGGCCCTGGTGGCCCTCCCTCTCTTACTTTGAACATCCCTCTGTACCCGTCTTGTTTATTCTTTTCATGTATTTAAAGGTTTCAGTCATGTCACCCCTGTCTCTCCTCTCCTCCAGTGAGTACATGTTCAACTCCTTCAACCTCCTCTCGTATGATAAGTCCCCAGCCCCTTGATCATCTTTGTCGGCTGCTCTGCACCCCCTCCAGTAACTTAATGTCCCTCTTCAGATACGGACGCCAGTACTGCATGTAGTACTCCAGGTGTGGTCTAACTAATGACCTATACAGTGGCAGAATCACCTCCTCCTCCTTGAGGATATACCCCTTGCAATACAACCCAGCATTTTGTTGGTCTTTGCAGCTGCCTTCCTACATTGTGCCGGGTAGTTCATTGACCCTGTAATGAGCACACTAGATCCTTCTTCTCCTCCTCCGTCTGGGCTAGCTGCACTCCCCTAGCTGGTAACTCCTCCTTGGGTTCTTCATCCCAAAATGCAGCACCTTGCACTTTTTGGCATTAAAGCCCAGTTGCCAGGTGTCTGACCAGGTTTCAAGCTTTGCCAGATCATCCTGCAACCCCTGCCATCCCCTAGGTCATCCACCACCCGCTTACCTTGGTATCATCAGCAAACAGACTGATCTTGCTCTTGATGTCCCATGATATGTCTGCAATGAATATCCCAAACAACACTGGTCCCAACACTAAGCCCTGTGGAACACCGCTCGTCACTGCCCTTGGGTGTGAGGCTCCCACCCACCACCACCCTCTGCTGCCTTCCTGCAGCCAGTTTCCTACTCATCTCACCAGTTTTGCATCCGCCCCTGTGCCTACTACTTCCTTCCCAGCCTTCCTTGTGGCAGTGAGTGAGATGCCTTACTGAAGTCCAGATACAGGACATCCACTGCATGGCCCCTGTCCAGTTGCCTAGTTACCCAGTCATAGAACTCGACCAGGTTGGTTTGGCAGGATCTGCCACGTATGAAGCCATGCTGTCTGCTGTCCTGTAGTCCTTTGGCCTCTGGGAGGCCACCAGCCTCTCCTTCAGGATAGTCTCCATTAGCTTACCCACGATGGGTGTGAGGCTCACTGGTCTGTAGTTTCCCAGTTCATCCTTGGGGCCACTCTTGTGGAGGGGCACCACATGAGCCATCCACCAGTCCTGAGAATACACCCAGAATGAGTGAGGCATTAAAAGGTCTGCCAAAGGTCCTGCAAGGACCTCTGCCAACTCCTTCAGTACCCTGGGTGGATGCCATCTGGGCCTGGCGCCTTGTCCACCTTCAGTGCCTTCAAACCCTCTCAACTCTGCTCTCCATGATTTCCCCATCTGTCACCACATCCCCCGCTTCTGCCATTTCTCCCACCTTGGGTGTCATCCCCTCCTCTCTTTAGTAAATACCGAGCAGAAGTACTCATTTAGTGTTTCCTCCTTATGGTACCTAGCTTCCACCCAACCCCTCCTTCCTAATCCTTACTATGTGGTCCTTACAGCTCCTTTTCTCCCTGATGTACTTAAGTCCTTCTCCCCTTCTTAATGCCTTGTGCCAGCCTGAGTTCCGTAGATGCTTTGGCTCCCTTACTGCCCTTGTCACCTCCTTCGATTCTGTCAAGTACTCCTCCCTGTTTTCTTGTACTTCCTAAAGGCAGCTCTTTTTCTCCTTACCTTTTCCATGACTTCCTTGCTCAACAGATTGGTTTCTTAGCCCTAGCCTTCTTGCTCTGGGCTTTGCAGCAGTTTTGGTTGCCTCCACTATCCCCAGCTTATGAGCTCCCACCTCTGGTTAGTGTCCATACTAGACTGAATTCTGGCCAGGTGCCCTTTACCACTTCCCCATCCTCCCAAAGTCGGCCCTCCTGAAGTCCAGCACTATTGTGCCAGATTCCACTCCTTCCTTGCCCATATCCAATGTGAGCTATACTGAGTGGTGGTCACTCCTGACAGCCGTTCCTCCACTGTAAGTTCTCTCACAAAGTCCCCATTTGCCAGCACAAGGTCAAGGGTATTTCCTAACCTGGTTGGTTCACTGACCATTTGCAGCAGGAAGCTGTCCTGGAAGGCATCCAGCAGTACCTGCTCCTTCTGTTCCTGGTTGTTGGGGTGCTTCAGTCCACTCCTGGCATGTTGAAGTCCCCACAATCACCACACTACCCTTCCTTGAGTCCTCCTGATCTGTCCCACTAGTTCCCTGTCTAACTCCTCCATCTGAGATGGTGGTCTGTACACCACTCCATTCTAAGAATCCTATTCTTGGAATCCTGGATTTACATCCAAAGTGGCGTGCTACCCTCCTCCCTTCCTCCCTTACACACTTCAGTCCTTCCTTCACATATAGTGCCACCCCCTCCTTTCCCAATCACTCTGTCTCTCGAAATAATCTGTACCCTGGTACAGACAGGTCCCAATCATTGTATTGGGTGCCCATGTTTCCGTGATGACTGCAATGTCCACCTCTCCCTCTGCCATGAGAACCTGTAACTCTGCAGTTTTTCCTCCCAAGGCTCCTAGCATTAGAGTAACCACCTTCCACCCTTTCCCCCCCATCCTGCCCTCCTTTCCTAGCATCACTAACAGTACTTGCATTTGTCCTTTGTCACTGTTAAGTGGGGTAAGCTCATATGGTTTCCCAACCTGTGGTCTCTGCATATCTCTTCCCAACTGCCACCCCACTCCTAGTTTAAATTCCCAGGTTCCTCTATGTACTCATCCATCCTCTGTTTCAACACTTTCTTTCCCTCCTCACTCAAGTGTAGTCTGTCCTTGGCATAGAGACTACTGTCCTCCCAGGTCCCTCCCCACCCCCAACAGCCCATTCCCTTTAACAAGACACCAGGTTCTTAGCCATCCATTAAATTCCTCTATTCTCAGCTTTCTTGTTATGCTTGCCTTTGCTTTGGGAAGTATCTCTGAAAAGTTACTGATCTTCCTGCCCCTCACATAATTGTGCTAGTTCCTCAAACCTCTTCTGGACTGTATCTACTGTCTTGTCAGCCAGGTCATTTGTCCCAAGATGTATAATTAAATGAGGCTTGTCCTACCCTTTCTAACATATTTCAGAACAGACTGTTTCCACCCTTTCGCTATCATTCCTGGCATGGTCTCCACCCAAATGCGACTATGCCTCTCCCCTTGCTACCCACCTAACTCCTCTTAGTATTGAGTCCCCAGCACTAAGATTCCACCCTCTTACTCTCTGCTTGCTTCCATTCATCTCCTCTCTCATTTCCAGCTCCTCTTCTTCCTCCTGCACATTATTTCCCCTTTTACCCTGTTGTAATTCTCCCAGCAGAACTTCCCTGCTCCAGTTTGGTCAGGCATTTATCAATTACTCCTCTAAATTCATCACTTCCCTCCTCCACCTTCTTCCTCTCTAGCAGTGCACAACTATTTTCTGAAGGCCCTTCACAAATGCCAGCTCCTCTCTCTTCATAGTAACCTGTTCTCTCCTTTCCACTCCATGACTTTTGCCACTTCTTAGCCTCCCTTCACAAGTCCCTATCTCCTCCTTCCATTTGTCTTTTGTCTCCTGACCTGGTTTCCCAGCAATCGTTCTTCCTGGCCTGGGCCCTTTGTCTCTTCCCTTCTTCTGACCCTCTCCTCACCACTGTTGGCTTAAATCACCCTCCTCATCTCCCTTCTTCCTCCCTCCAGTATTGGGCTAAACCCACCCCAATCTGCCTTGCCTGTCTTAGTTCCTCCTGCAGACCCTCAATCTCCTTTCTAAGATTTTCTATGTGGTTGCACTAAACATCCTCCACACTCCAGGCAATTTTTAGAAAGATTGGTGCACCACAGTTGTTGCAGCCTACCACCCTACCCATTGCTGTTGTTGCCCTGGCGACCTCCCACCCTTCAGATGCAGGATACCAAACACTCCCCAATTCTCCCTCTCCCTCCTCTATCAGTGCAAAACATTTTCTTTGTTTCCCTTACCTCCTTTGTTGCACATGTTTAGATATATTGAGCAACTGCTTTTTATATTCCTATCCTTCCTATCCACACTCAAAAACAAATTTTAAGTAGCCATTGCACAACCTTCTTCAAACTCCTACTCCTCCTTTCCCCGATGCAATATCAATGCAAAGAGTAATAAGAAAGCTCCTAGATTTGCATTTACTTCCCTTCCACTGAGAGCAGTCACCTCTTCACTTGCTGCTGTTCCTTTCCTGGATGTCTGCTTTTGCTATGACAGGTGCATATCCTTTGCCTGTTTGAGGAAGTGATGTCAGAACCCCTGATATAAAGGAAATAATGGACCAAGGGTGGATCAGCCAAGTCTTCCAGAAACAATCAAGTAGCTGAGGCCTCTGGTCAGACCATTAGCACCCTTCCCCACTCTGCACTCAAACTTTGCAGTTAGTGAAGCCAGCAACAATTCACAATTCTACTCAAAGCTCCCAAAATAAGTTTGCTACCCAAAGAAAAAGGACTCCAATTCAAACAGCTTCACCAACAACACATCAAAATAGGCTTGGAATTAGAAGATATATGTCTCCAATTCAAAGAAACAGACCCAGTTAAATCACATCAATTATGTTTTAAAACAGAAGAAATAGGTCTCTACAAATGCAGCCTGCCACACAGTGAATCAAACAAATGAGCCCACTTATAGCTACCAAAACAGGTTTCAAAATTCCAACAGCCCCAAACAATACCCTGCTAGCCCCTTAGTAATAAGAAAGAAAAAAATAACCTTCTACCAAGTAGAATCCACAAGAAACAATGTAAAACAACAAGAAGCTACTGTACTGTAGATCTGATCTTGTCCCCTTCTAGTTCCTTCTGAGAAGCCAAAGCACTGAGTTCCAAACTCTGTGATTTCCCTTAGTGCTGCTTTCAAAATCAGACAGTTCCAAACTCTGCGATTTCCCTGGTGCTGCTTTCAAAATCAGAGTTCCAAACTCTTTGACTTCCATGTGCTGCTGTCAAAATCAAACAGTTCCAAACTCTGTGATTTCCCTTGTGCTGCTTTCAAAATCAGACAGTTCCAAACTCTCGATCTTAGCATCTTGTGTTCTCTGCTGCCAGTTTTCCTTCGAGACTTTGTGATGACCCTTAATTGTACTGAATTGAGGCAAAGGGTAGAGAAAGCATGGAAAGTATGGTTGCCCTTAGCCAAAGAGTCGCCAATGACACCATGTGAGCTAAGACCCTTGAATCTGTGTCATTAGTGTTCACAGCCATTTGAAGTGGTATTTGGTGACACAGAGGGCTGACTTTGCTGTGGCAGTCAGATCCTGTGCCAACTCACCATCAGCCTTATCAGTCAGTGCCAGCAATGTGTTCCATAGTACCTTGTGGAACTGGGCTATAGAAGTTGAGTAATCTGCCTGCCTGATGGGCAGGGCAACTTATGTATAAACTTTTTGGCCTTAGTATCCAAGTTTCTAGAGTCTTCAGTGGGCTCTGCAGAAAATGGGACCTTAACCCTCTCACAGGCAGCAGCTTGGACTACAGCTCAACTGATCAGTATGGGCATGCAGGTATTCCACCCCTCACCCTGTCTGTTTACCTAACATTTTTTTTATATTTTATATATGATTGAGTTGAAGTAGGTGCAGACAAGATTTCTGAAGTTGCTTTTGTAATTTTGTATGGGGACCAGTAGCCTCCTTGAAAGCTAACCTTATCCTATCCAAGATTCTGCTTCCTCCTCATCCTCCTCTGTTTCCTGAGAGGGGTGTTGGCAGTGTTCACCTTGCCTAATGAAAGAGGAAAAGATGAGTAATCCTACTCAGGTGAACCATTTGGTTCAATAGATTCACTTTCCTCTTCTCCTTCATAGTACATTTCCTCCTGTTCCTCAATAGGTGGGTAGGCTGGAGCCTGAGCCTGGGGAGGGCAGGCATATACATAAAATTTCCCATGACCTGGAAAAAAATGTCACGTTTTGTTATGTTCTTCTGTTGAGGGCATTTGTCCTGGGTCCAAAGCCTGCTCCTTTTCTGTTTCAGGATGAGTAGTAATGGCATTCTTTTCTGCTTGTTTTTTCTTGGCAGATGGTGTCCAATGCCTGCCCTGTGACTCTTTATTGGTAATTTAACCATTAATGGACTCAGACTTGTTCTCCTTTTGGACACCCTGATATCTTTACCATCTTTGCCATGCTTATCTGATGGCTCAGCAGCTTTATCTTTTTCTCTGTTCCCTTTACAGGGACTGTTGCTGTATTTGGAACACAAACCAGCTACTCGTCCCTCCATGATTAGAACTACCTCAGAGCCTTTATTATGTTTTGGTGACATGGAGGCAGGCTGAGAAGCCATAAACGCAACTCTTTCTTAACCCTTTTATTTTGAGTTTTAGGGCAAAACTTTATAAGGAGCTCACAGCTGGTGAAACTGTAATCTAGACCCAGACAGTAAGGCCCTGTCCACACTATTCCATATTTTACAAAGCGTTTTAAAAATATTTTGTGTTCCATGCTACAGCATGGTTGTCGATCACGTCCACACTGCCATCCAACACCGTGCTTGACATTTCTGAGTTCCCATGTATACTTGCGGCAATATAGGGCACTGCAGTGCATGCTGGGATACTCGTGAACAAGTATGGCCATGGATTGAGGAAAAAAAAATAATGCGTTGGAACTGGGAGCTCACCACGAGGTCAGGGATGTAAGTCATTTATTCCTTTTTCTTTTGGGCAGCAAGATACAAGCCCCAGCAGTCAGTGGAGGTTGCCTTAAACTGTGTTACAGCACAGTTTGCATCCACATTACCGTTAACATGGTTTAAGGCAACCATTTTGAACTGGAACCATGTTCACAACCTACTCTGATCAGGTTTCTAGCACGGTTTTCAAACATGGTTTGTAGCACAGCTTTTCCATGCTACAGTGTGGAGCGCGAACTGTGTTTGCTGTTCTTGTAACGTTACTGACTGCGGTAGCATTACAAGACCTCCAGTGTGGACACGGCCCTACAGGGTTCATTTTGGGTGGGAGATTGGGACAATCGGCACACAGTTTTAATTTTAACCCACCTTTTCTTCTACATTGGGGACAATCTGCTCAATGTTATAGTGGTTTTAAACTGCTGTTTCATGAAATCTGGGCTTGGATGAACAATATGACCAATTATTTTTTTCGTTTGATTCTTACTTTTTATACCCAGTGGGTCAGTGTCCCACATAGATAAATATCTGAAGTAACCTTGCATTAAACAAAGCTTGAGGTAGTCTGTCCTTGCCAGGAGCTGGAAACAATTTTACATTTAAAGCTTGTTGGTCCTGTTTTCTTTTCTTGGGTCTATCAGTCATGCCCAACACCAAAGACCTTCAATAAAAAAAAAAACACACTTTCAGAACTTGTGCAACAAAAAAAATACTCCCATTGTAATGTTATTTCTTCCAAGGGATCTCTCACTATACTTAACCACTGCATCAATCCTCTGGATTGAGTTGCCCTGGAAAATAGAACTTCATGCTAATTATGGAATCTTAGAATGAAATTCAAACCTCTGCTGTGTGGTCACAGTCCACTCTTAAACTCTAACACCAGATTTATTGCTGGAGCTAGGGAGTAGTGACCACTAAACTATCTAAACCTATCAAAGAGAGTTCCAAAACATTTTGAGTCTCTGGATTAAGTAAGCGTGGCAGAACAGATTTTAAAACTAGATCAGTAAATATCAACTGTAAGGTAATGCAACAAGTAATGATCAATCAAAATGAAAAGAACTGATTCTTGTGAGAACCTTTTCCAGGTTCTGGAAGGGAGGCAAAGATGAGTTTGTTAAGCAAAGTAAAGGATCCCTTGGAAGAAACAACATTACTATGGTAATTTTTTCTTCAAACCTGAGAATCCTCACTATGTTTAACTACTAGAGTACAAAGCAGCACCTTCGGAGGCTGGGTACAGAGACCTATTTTGGGAAAAGGTTCTGCAAGACAGCAGTACCAAAACTGGCATCCCTTCTGGACTGTACATCCAAACAATAGTGCTACATGAAGGTGGCTACTGTTTTCCATGTAGCTGTTTTACAGATTTCTTGCAAGGGATGGCCCTTGATGCTGCCACAGAGGCAGATGTGCCATGTGTGAAGTATGTCCTAAGGCCTTGAGATGACAGCTTGCCAGCCTTGCTGTAACAGAACTGTATGCAAAGACTATCCAATCAACAACTGTGCTCTTGAAGCTGGCCTACCTTGCCAACTTCTCCAAATGTTATTAAGAACTGGGCATGAGAGGACCCGACCTCCTTTGTGCGGTCCAGGTACTGTAATAGCTAAGTGCTCTCTTAACATCCAAAAGTGTGGAGCTTTTACTTTCCAGAGCTGGATTTTGCCAGAAAGAACACTGGGAGAGTTTTAGACTGGTTCAGGTGAAATTCAAAACCATTTTAGGGAGGAATTTTCCGTTTGTCCTTGAGACTACCATGTTCATGTGAAAATTATGTAACTGGGATCTGTGTGAGAGCTTGCACACCCATCTAGCAGAAGTCATGGCCACTAGGAAAACTGTCTTCCAAGGGACATATTTTAAATCAGCAGTTATCATGGGCTCGAAGGAAACTCCATGAGCTTGCCAATGCACAGATTCAGATCCCATAGTGGGACTGGATCCCTGACAGGAGCATTGTTTTCCCTTATCTGTTGAAACATAGGCTAACACTGCTGCCAGATGCACCTTTAGAGTTGAAGGCCTAAGACCCAGGGACCGAAGGTGAACCAGGTAATCCAGGATTGTGGGCAGGTCTGCTTGCAATGAATTGAACTGCCTAGGAGAATACCATTGGGAAAACTTTTCTACTTGGAAGCATAGGTTTTCCTTGCTGCTGGTCTCCTGAAACTCTAAGCATTTCCAAAACCTTTTCAGAAAAGTTAAAGCCAGAGAAGCCTAACTATTCAAGAATCATGCCTTGAGACGCAGAGTTCTGAGATCTGGGAAAGTTATCCTGCCCTGAGACAAAGTCAGCAGATTGTACCTCAGGGAGGCTGATGAGATGTTTGGTGGAGAGGAACAGGAGCAGAAAGTACCAAGTCTGCCTGGCCCAACCTAGAGGTATTAGAATCAAGGCTGCAGACTTCCCCTCAGTTTCAACAATACTCTCAATAAGAGTGGAAAAGGAAAGCATATGAGAACCTCCATAGAAACACAGAATTTGATGGCAGAAAGGACCGCTTGGCCCACCTAGTCTGCCCATTTCATATACCACAGATGCTTAATGATCTACGGCTTACCCTCTCTTTCCTATCGCTAGAGTTCCTTTATGTCTGTCCTATGTGTTTTGAATTCCCCTACCATTTCTGCCCCTACAACCTCTGCTGGGAGGCTGTTCCATAGATCTACCATCCTTTCCATTAAAAATACTTTCTCATGTTACCCCTAGGTCTACCCCTCTATCTTCATAACATGGCCTCTTGTTCTTGAACATCTTTTTTTTTTTGAAAGATGCTACTCTCTTGTACCTTGCTTACAAGTCCCTATCATATCCTCCTCTCTCTCTGCCTGTCCAGCCCAGACTTAGGGCATCCAATGCGACTGGGCCCACTGAAGGGGACCTACAACAGAATATGGAAAGCTAGTGGTTTTCCCATGATGCAAACAGGTATATCTCCGGCATACCCCACTTTTGAACACCGTAGCCAACATCTACTTGCTCAGGGTCCATTCATGATGTCCCTGACTGATTCTGTTAGGAATCTGCCAAGACTGATAGCTGATGGGTAGTGTGCGACCCCTATAGTTCTCAAGGAAGTAGCAGACAAAGTAAAGGAAAGAAGCAGTGCTCAAAAGGAACAAGTCAACACGGAAGAGGATAGGAGAGTTATCAGGAGAAACAAAAGGAAGCAGGGAAGGCAGTTAGGAGGGCAAAAGCACAATCAGAAGAAAACATAGCCAAGTCAGCTAAATGGGGAAAACATTCTTTAGGTACATTAGAGAAGAAGAAAACAAAGCAGAGATACCAAGACTAAAAGGGGAAGGGGGGATTGTGGAACAGGACCAAAAGAAACCAGACTTATTGAACAAGTACTTTTGTTCAGTTTTCACAAAAGAAGGGGTAAGAGATGGGCCACAGATAGGGAAAGGGCATTCAGGGAAGGGAAGTGGACGCCTAGCCCTTTTATGGAGGAGACAGTCCTCAGGAACTAGCAAAAATAAGGGTAGACAAAGCAATGGGGCCAAATGAGGTACACCCCAAGGCACTAAAGGAACCAAGGGAGGAACTGGCTGGGCCTCTGATGGCTCTGTTCAATCTATCACTGGATACAGGGAAGTTCCAGAGGACTGGAGGAGGGTGGATGTGGTCCTACTACACAAAAGTGGAACTAGGGTGGAAGCAGGAAACTACAGACCTATAAGCCTGACTTTGGTGGTTGGCAAGGTTATGAAAACACTACTTAAGGAAAGGATGGTGGAATACCTTAAAACAGTGGATTGCAGGATCCGAGACAGCATGGGTTCACGGGTAGAGATCCTGCCAAACAAATCTGACAGAGTTCTTTAACTGGGTAACCAGGGAGGTGGAACAGGAAGACCGTTGAATGTGGCCTACCTGGATTTCAGTAAGGCTTTCAACACGGTCCACAAAGAGACTACTAAGTAAGCTGGGGAGCTTGGAAGAGGTCCAAAAATAGTAATATGGGTACAGAAACTGGCTGAAAACAGAACTCAGAGGGTGGTGGTAAATGGAGTCTACTCAGAAGAAGATATGGTTACCAGTGCTGGTGCCTCAGTGTCAGTACGACTGGTGCTCTTAATGTCTTTTATTAGCTTACATTGCAGAGGGGCTGAAAGGAAAGATAGGTCTGTTCACAGACACAAAAATCTGCAACAGAGTAGAGGTAGGAAAAATGAGGAAGATCTAAAACAGCTGGAAGACTGGTCAGAGTTTGCCAACTGGGCTTCACTGCCCAAAGTGCACAATTATGCACATAGGGCACAGAATCTAAGGGAAACATATACTTTTTTGGTGGGGGAGCTAGAAACCACAAAACAGTGTAAGGATCTGGGGGTCATCATTCGATGACCTGAAGGTAGCAAAAGCAGTGTGATAAAGCAGTGGGAAGTCTATTAGAATGTTGGGGTGCACAGGAAGGGGTATCACCAGAAGGAAGAGGGAGGTAATGATACCCTGTATAGACAAATGGTGAGGCACCACCTGGAATACTGTGTCCAGTTCTGGAGGCCCCATCTCAGGAAAGACATAGACCGTGTGGAGGCAGTACAGAGAAGGGCAACCAAAATGGTGCTTGACCTGCAGCAGAAACCCTATGAGGAAAGACTCATGGATTTAAATGTGTACTCTCTGTAGGAAACATTCAAAGACCTCAGAGGTATCAATAAGGTACAGGAAGGTGGCATTCTGCAAAGAAAGAGATCCCCAAGAACAAGGGACTCGATATGAAGCTGGAAGGGGAAGGGGATGTAAGGAAATACTTCTTTACAGAAAGAGTGGTAGATGTCTGGAACAGCCTCCCAGCAGAGGTAGTGGGTACCAAAATGGTAACAGCTTTCAAAAATGCATGAGATAGGCACAAGGGACCTTGGCAACAAGGTGGGGGTAAGACTGGAGATCAATGAGGATCTGTGGTAACTCTGTAGGTAGGACCTTGGGGCAGACTGGGTGGCCAAGAGGTCCTTTCTGCTGACAGCGTCTATGTTTCTACGTTCTAAGACACTGTATTTCCTGCCAGGTGAACTGCTGACAGCTGCACTCTAGGGAATAGGCCAGATTCCAAATCTTCACTGCTTCTGTGAATTACTTTGAAGATCTTGTTCCTCCCTCTTGTTGATGTAATATGGGGTAGCTGTGTTGTCTTTCCTGACTTGGACTAGCCTTTCACCAGTGGGGAGTGAAAGCCTGTGAAGCCAGATATACTGCTCTGAGCTCCAGCCAGTTTATATGCTCCCGGGACTCCTGTAAGGTCCACACCCTGCTTACCATTATTTTCATTTTTATTTTTATTTTTATACTTGTTAGCTAGATGAGCAAACTGCCCGTTTTCACAAGTGACAAGTAAACAAATAAACAAACAATTAGTACAAAACATAAACATTAAAACATAAGACTTACAATGTAAATTGGAATACATATTAGAAACAATTACGATCATTTTGACTGTTTAACCATTCAGAAAAAAACTTTTATTAAACATTTGTACAGTCCCTGCATTAATAAGTTTGTGTGGGATATCATTAAAGATTTGTACTGCCCTATATTTCACTGAATTCTGACCAATAGATTTTTTATAGAGGGATTCTAAATAAGCCCTTGAACTTGGACCTAGTTTCAGTATAACTTTGCGAGAAGGGATACGATCCTGAATTACCTGGGGAGAAGACCCTGGGTTCTTTTAAACAAAAAGTTCCAAGTTTTACATTTATTCTATCAGAAGAGAAAGACAGTTAGCTTCTCTTAATAGGACACAATGATGTGTTCTCATGGGACAACATGTCATGAAACATATGTTATCTGTAATTTCTGAACCAATTTATCACTTATTCCAGAATCAATCAAGAGACCATAGTCAAGAACGGCTAATAAAGAGACTATGACCAAGAAGTCTAGAGATTCAGGGATGAGAAAGGATTTAATCCTGAATAACATCCGATTCTCTGATGAATTTTTAATAGTCTTGGCTACATGTTGATCAAATGAAAGGCGAGAATCCAGGGTCACCCCAGGTAACTGAAACTATCTACAAGTTCAATACGATTCCACACTAGATCAGTGATCTGACAATGTATGTCACTATTTTCCTGGGACCAGAAAAACATGCATTTAGTTCTCACTGAATTCAATTAAGTCATCCAGATGGGCACCCCAGCCCAGGAGGGAGGCATCTGTAATTAGCACCACTAGGGATAACTGCTGGAAGAAGGGCACACCCTCCCTGAGGTTGCCTTCTTCTGCCAGTCCAGTGCCCTTAACTCATTCTATCTGATGCTGCCATTGTGGGTCAGGTTAAGCAATGGATGGTTCTGATGCCATATGGCGCTAATGGTTATAATGGGTTAAGAGGGACTTTGACACGAGGCTCCAGCCTCGATAGATGGTGTCACCTTTGGAACCAATGGTCCCTTAGGTGGTATTAAATGCCTCTCATTTGAACCTGGCACCGCCTCCACTGCTGTGGATGAGGTCATGTGAACTAACAATTGGAGGAAGTCTCTTGCAGGCCTGGGTTGGCCTAATCTGAAGGATTTCAACAGCTCTATCAGGTTTTGTACTCTCTCCCAAGGAGGAAGCCCCTCACTTGGAGGCATCCAATTCTGCACCTATCAAGTCCAGTACCTGCACTGGCTCTGTCTCAGACGTTTGAGCATTTATTATGAAGCCCAGCTCCTCCAGGGTGCATGGAGTAGGAAGAAGAGGGACCTTGGCCTCCTGGTGGGAATTCCTGTGACTAGCTAGTTGTCCAGATAAGGAAAGACCACCACCACCACCCTCTGCCTTCTCAGATGTCCTGTCAACTTGGCCAAACACTCTGGAGCTGAACACAGTCAGAAAGATAGGGCCATAAACTGTTATTAGTAACCATTGTCTACCCTGAACCTTAGATTATTTCTGTGACAGGGCCTGACAGACAGATTTCTTTGACTGGGTGACCAAGGAGGTAGATAGGGGAGGGGTGGTTGATGTGGCCTACCTAGATTTTCAGCAAGGCCTTCAACACCGGCCCACATAGAAGATTGATAAATAAGTTGGGCAGTTTGAAGTGGGCCCCAGGGTGGTAACCTGGGTCAGAAACTGGTTGAGTGACAGGACACAGAGGTGGTGGTAAATGGTGTTCAATCCGAGAAGAGAGGGTGACCAGTGGGGTTCCACAGGGATCTATGCTGAGGCCAATCCTCTTTAATGTCTCCATAAGCAACATTGCAGAGGGGCTGGAGACAAGGTATGCCTGTCTGCAGATGACACTAAGATCTGCAACAGGTGCGACACTGGGGATGAGAAACAATCTAAACATGCTTGAGGAGTGGTTGAGTGTGGCAGCTAAGATTCAGTGCAAAGAAGTGCAAAATCATGCATTTGGGGTTCAGAAATCCAAGGGAGTACAAGATTGGGGAGTACTGATGGCCACCAGTCAAGAAAGGGACCTGGAGGTAATCATATCTAATGACCTAAAGGTAACCAAACAATGTTAGAAGTCTGTGGGAGAGCCCATGGAATGTTAGGGTACATAGGGAGAGGTAATACCAGCAGAAAAAGGAGGTGGTTATGCCACTGTATAGATCACTAGTGAGGCTTCATCTGGAGTACTGTGTCCAGTTCTGAGGCCACATTTCTGAAAGAACATAGACAAAATAGAGACAGTCCAGAGAAGGGCAAAAAAAATCATGCAAGGACTGCACCAAAAGTCATGTGAGGAAGGACTAGAGGACATCAATATGTAGTCCCTGGAGAAGAGGATAGAGAGGGAGGATATGATAGAGGCATTCAAGTACATTAGAGATATAAACAAGGTACAGGAGGGTAGCATCTTTCAGAAAGAAGGTGTACAAGAACAAGGCATGATATGAGGCTAGAGGGGAGTAGGCTCAGGGTGTGAGGAAGTACTTTTACAGAAAAGTAGTGGATGCTTGGAACAGCCTTTCTGCAGTGGTGGGGGACAAAAACAGCAGGGGAATTCAAGAATGCATGGGATAGACATGAGTACTCTAGCAATAGGGAAGAGAGGGTAAACCACAGATCAACTATGGTCTGTAGGTAGAGAAAAGGGAAGACTAGGTGGGCCACATGGTCCTTATCTGCCAGTATCTGTGTGAAATACGTAAAACAGGTATCTTTCAGATCCAGAGATCCTAGCTAGAAGCCCTGCTGTAGAGATGGAATTACTGATCCGCGTTACCATCTTGAACTTTTCCTTTTCCAGGTGTTTCTTCAGGTATCTCAGATTCTATTGTAACAAAATTGTAATTGAACTGTAACTTTTTGTTTGTAAGTACTGTGTCCCTTGTACTACTGTTCTGATGTCCTCTTTGTGGACGAGTACCTTTTGTAAATGAGCCTCTGGCTCAAAGGTTTCTAAACTGATGTTTAACTAACTAAATAAATAAATAAATAAATAAAATGAGTCGCCATGCTCCATTTTTCTCATGTGTCAGGATGTACTTTGAGTAAAGACCCTTTACCCACTGTGAGGGAGGGACTTCTTCTGCTACATCTGCTTGCAGTAACTTTCATACCACCAGTTCTAACAGGATTTTGTCTGCTGAGGAGTAAGGTGTGGAGTTTTTGTGAACCTGAAGTCTTGGAAATCTTGTGAACTGCAGGGTCAGTCCTTGACTCACTATTTCCAGGATCCACGGTCTGTGGTAATGTTTTCACTCCTGGAAAGTGTGTCAGCCTCCCCCACCCCCGGCAATGGATGGGGCACCTGGATCAATTTTAATAGGGTTCTGGTTAGCCTGCCCTTCGGGTGCTGAGGTTGTGTCTCCGCTTAGAGCACCTTCGTTTCTGCAGAAACCCTTAGCTGGGAGAAATCATAGGTGAGGAAACACAGAGAAAGTATTCCCTACTTCTAGCCCTTTCCATAAGGACTGCTGGAAGTGGAAGTCTTTTCCTTCTCAGTATTACTCTTGTAAGTGGCTTTGTATTCCTCCTTTTCAGATATGCCTCTGCCTTGTTACCAAACAGGGAATTTCTCTCACAGGGAAGTCCATTGCTTTTGCCTGAGTGTACTGGGAGAGGTTGATAGTTCTGAGCCACCTCCTCAGGGACACTGCATGAGCCATAACTCTCGAGGCAGCATCATTAGTGTCCACTGCCGTGTGCAACTGGTACTTGGTGGCATCTACTGCAGCTTTGGCAGTGTCTGTTAGATCCTGTGCCAAGTCACCAGTTGCTTTCGGCCATAGCCAAAATCGAACTCTACAGAGCCTTTGGTAATGAGCGTTAGCTATGTAAGCTGCCTGTCTTATTAGCAGGGAAGCTGAAGATAACTTTCTTTCCCGTATTATCCAGTCTCCTGGATCCTTATAGTGTTTACTGGATTGAATGGACAAAGAAGGCTATGTTAGCTCATCGGGACTGTCCCCCACACAAGTGGGTCAACAGCTTATACCAAAGCCTGATTTAAGACCAAGAGTTCATCGATTCTTTTGAAACCAATTACAGTGTTTTTCTCGACTGACTCTTGAGGCGGTTTGTTCCGAGCTTTAGCAGAGCGCACAGTGAAAAAATGGTCCTCTTTCAGGTGTTTGCCCATGGAACTACAAGCTGCTTATTATGAGATCATTAATTATTGTCTTCGAGTTTAGTTTCAGCTCACATTGGGAAGCCAGCATGTAGAATTTAAGATCTTGAACATGAGCAAAAGATCGCCTTTGCCTTCTCTCCTGTAGAGAAAATAAACGGTTTCTTTTAATCTTTCTTGGTACGTTTTGTTTTTAAATGAGGTGCCATCTTGATGAAACGTTTCTGGGCCCTTTCAATCAATGCAACGTCACCCTTCAAATATGGACTCCAAAATGGGGAACCATAACCTAGATAAGGTCTAACGTGGACTCCTGCAAAGGGGTATCAGGCAATGTTTGGGACGGAAATGAAGGAGCACTTGATCCTTTTTATCATATCACTAGCCTTTTCTGGTAATGGACTTATAATGGTCCTTGTCTGGAGGCTGGGAAGAGGGGAACTTTAGCCTCATCACAGGCTTTCACCTGGGCCACTCCCTCATGATCAGGGTGAGAATATACTATAGGTACTCAGCATCCTGCTTGTTCACCTGATATTTCTTCTCTATCTTATCAATACTAGGGGTAGATGGAGTTCCCAGGAGCTTGCAGGTTACCTTTTGAGAGATTTATGAATGGGTAAAAGTAACCTCTTGGTAGGGTTAAACCCATCATATCCAAAAATTGCACTTCATCTTCAGCTGTTTTCTGGCTAGCGAGGTTGAGAGTACTGTACATTTGCCTGACAAAGTAGTAATGTGAAAGGTCATCCAGAGCATGAGGAGGGGAGCCAAATTCCTGTTCAGGGAATTGTCAGACTGTATAGGTTCTCCTCTTCCTCCTCTTCTTCACAGAAGAACTCGCCCCTTCCTCCTCAGGTACCCGTGTAAGTTCTGGAACCGTGGAAGGGGCAGGCATGAATAAGAAGCATCCCATAGGCTGGATGGACTGGAAGAACTGCCATGCCATATCATAAAACAGAGAAATTGACAGTAATAAGGACCGCTAGGCCCGCCTAGTCTCGCCCATTTTTCTACCTGCTGCAAAAATCACACCATCTACTTGATCTCCGCTTTATACTCTTTCCTACTACCAAGGTTCCCCAATGCCTATCCCATGCTTTTGAATTCCCTACCAAAACTGCCTCGCCACCTCCACTGGGAGGCTGTTCCATGCACCCACGACCCTTTCTGTAAATAAATACTCTCACATTACCCCTAGTCTGCCCCTTCCAGCCTCATTTCATGATCCCTTGTTCTAGAACATATCTTTTCTGAAGGATGCTACCCTCCTGTACCTTATTTATGCCCTTGAGATATCTGAAGGTCTCATCATAACTCCCCCTTCTCCAGGGTATACATATAGAGGTCCTCCAGTCTCTCCTCATATGACAGTTGGTGAAGGCCCTGCATAATTTTTGTTGCCCTTCTCTGACCACCTCTACCCTGTGTCCTTACGGAGATGCGGCCTCCAGAACTGGACACAGTTCCCAGATTGGAGTCCTGTTCTCTACTAAGGGAATTTTTATTTTGCATCTGCTTTCCTTCTTCAGCAGGAGGGACAGTGATGTGTTTTTCTTTTGTTTTTTCTTTGCAGGCATCGACTCTGGAACTTGGTCAGAAAGACATCCTGGTTTCTGATCTATCTTTAGCAGACTTGTCCTTCTGCTTACTTTGAGGAGTTGGATCCTCATTTAAACTTGTGGTGACATGGAGGCAGACTGAAAAGCCATAACGTCTTCTAATTTTTAGCCCTTTTCTTAATGGTCTTTGGGAAAAACTTTAATGCAAAATTTACAATTTGAAAAGTCATGCTTTGGACCCAGGCACCTTAAACACAACTCATGGCAATCTGCCTTAGCCAAGCATTTGACATAAATGTTACAGTTTTAAAAGCGTGTGGGTCCCACTTTTTATTTGGGGTGGGGTGGGTGGGAAGAATCTGTCAGTTATGCCAATCCAGACAACCCTAAAATGGCCCAGTTCCTAAAAGGAAAAAATCTCAGTTTCAGGTTTGGTTCCTCATAAAAGACTGAACCACTAAACTGTTTTTGTTTTTTATAGAAAAAGTCACCCCATCTTGGTTCCCACAGAAAAGTAACTGGGACATCAACAATAACCGAAAGCCATACAATAAAAATAAAACTAAACTAAAACTTTATTGTTTTAAGTCAGAGTCAACAGGTTTCCTGAGTGGGAAACCACAACGCAATGGCTTTCTCCAGTTCCGGGGAACCAGATACGCATAGGGCACACAAAAATAAAATCTAACACAGAGGATTAGGAACTAAACAAAAGTAAATAAAACTTTGAAAATGAAAGTATTCAAAACAATAAACCATCAATGGCACTGAAGGCTTGAGAGGGGTCTTTGGGGTGACTTTTCCTCAGGCGGAGAATAAATCTGACGTTAGAGGGCAGAATGAAGCATGTGACACAGCAGAGGTTTGAATTTCATTCTAAGATTCCATAATTGGCATAACATTCTATTCTCCAGGACAGATGAATCCAATGGACTAATGCAGTGGTTAAGCATAGTAAGGATTCGAAAATTGTTCTGAAGAGAAATATCAACAATTCCAGTTCCCTCTACCACGAGCCGATATTAATGTCAGAAACCACAAATGAAATGATCTTACAATGATTTTAACATGTACCGAGGTATAAACAGTCTGGTTCCCTCAAAGTGGGAGCTGTGACTGAAAACAGAAACTGCTGTAGTTTTTAATTAAAAAGTGGTCTTTAAATGTTCATCAGATTAAAAATTAAAACTGAATTTTATGTAGTAGAATGTGCAGTTCCCATCAGGTGGGAACTGCATTGGGTAGTGATGTGGCCTTCTCTGGTTCCTGGGAACTGACTGGAGATCAGAGAATACAATGGAAGTGAGAGAGCTCAATAAGTCTCACTGACTAAAATCACTGGTGGGTGCTCAGGGAGCAATACCCAGCAAGAGTGAACAAGAATATATCTCAGATTTGTTGTGGCACACCTTAACTGAATATCACCAAGCATATTTTTCCTGCGGATTCTAGGCAGCCTGCAGACCAGCATGCATCCCAAAGGGGCATGCACAACGTCCCTTTGGGACACATGCTGGTCTGCAGGCTGCCTAGAATCTGCATGGAACACCATGCTGGTGTCGGCAGTAATTTTGTTTGATTTTGCTTGCATTTAGTCCGCTTCTGCAGTGCACTTTATCTCCAGGTATTTATTTGTCCATACACTTGTATTTTTGCACTGAATAAAAAGGAGGCTGGATGAAGGTAAGCCTCTTTGATGTTTTTTTTTATACTTGGTGATATTCAGTTATGGTGTGCCACAGCAAGTATATTCTCATTCCCCCTGCTGTGGAGATCGGAGAAACCACGGAAATCACAAGGTTAACAAAAAATGTAAGGAATATTCCTAACTAATGCAGTCATTGAATAGTGACTAAACAACTTTTAAAAGTAAAACAAAAAACATCTGAAGACCAGGGATACCAAAGTGGACTTCTCACGACTGCTCAAGACGGAGAAATCTGAAGTCAGGGCTAGAGTGAAGTGTGACCACAGTGCACAGTTTGAACCTTTGGCTCTAAGTTCCATAATTAGCATAAGGTTCTACCTCTGGGGCATCACTCTTTGCTGGGAAGATGCTTGTGTAAAGCTTCAGTGAGGGATTACTGGGGTTAGAACCACATCTCTGCAGGTGAATTGAAAGCACAGACCAGTACCAGAGGGTGAACTATTCTGGCACCAAACCCTGCTGGTCTTAGTGCCACACACATTCCCAGTGCTGATGAACTGAAGAACAAATGCTAGTCCCCAAGGCTAGCTATGATGGGTATCCCTCTCTCTACTTGATCAATCTCTTTCCCATAGGCAGGTGAACTAAATTTCTTATCCCTAAGGGCTAATCCTGCTGAGTACTCCACTCTCCACCCCATCAGTTTGTACCACACACACTTACTTGTGCAACTGAACAGAAGAGCACAAACTAGAATGAGGGCTAGTACTGCTGATAACCCCTCGTTTTGGAAGCATTACATACGGTGTTTGTCTCCATGTACGCTTCTATGGTGTCTCATCACATTTGCATTAAACCTTGCATTCACCTTCACCTTGTCAGGTGTGTGCACTATTACTTTGTTTTGTTGGTCTTAAGTTGATACATTTGGCATGACTGGTTGCACCACGAGGAATAGGTGTGCTCCTTTTTCTGCTGTCCAACACACCCATGCAAGTGAATGACAAACTAGGACATGAGGGCTAACCTCACTGTGTGCCATACTCTTCCAGTCAGCCACATATATGCACATACTGCAAATGCGACGGTGAACTGCTCCAGTTTCAGCAATATAAATACTTGTAGGCCTAGATATTCAAATAAGTAGTGCCAGCGTAACTCAGTTGCACCAGCAATTTCCAGAAATGCTCTCCTGGGCCATATTCAAAAGGAAGGGATGTGCTGGAATTCGGATGCACTGCAGTGCAAAGATAATGTATGTGGTGCATCTGAGGGGCGTTCCATGAATGTGCTGCGTATCCCTATGTTCAGCCCAAATGGGCGGTATATCTGCGTGCATTTCCAAGATGCACCGCACTAAAGTTGCTACAAAAGGAAGTGGTCTAACTGCAAGCCACCCATAAGCAGCCAGCTGAAGTTATAGGAGCAAGATGGATGGGGCTGTGTTTCTTATGGCAGTGGTAATGAGGGGTGTGAGGAGGCAGGTGGAACAGCAACGTGGCCATGGAAGGGCCCATAGGTAGTCTATCTAACAGAGACAGTACCGTGCCCATGTCACCTTTGAACATCACAGTGACATCGAGATAGTGGGCCGTACCGACTCAACAGGGCCATCCTGATGCAGCTGTGTGAGCTGTGCAATGATGAACTGCAGGCACCCACCAAAAGGGGTCACGCCATGTCAGTGGAGACCAAGGTGACAACAGCAATGTGCTTGCTTGCCAAGGGCACCTTCCAGAAACCAGTGGGTGACACCACTGGTATCACAGTTAGCCACGTCCCCACTCCACCACAGTTCTCAGCGCCTGCTGCCACATGCTTCAGAGTTCATCAAATTCCCAAGTGCGCGTGCACACACTAACACCCCTAAGCACGCGACGCACGCATCGCACGCACGCACAACACACACACACAGTCTACAGAAATATGCAGAAATTCCACAGGGTGGCACACATGGCATGCATGATAGGGGCTGGTGACTGTACCTGATGGCAATATGCGCACCACCTGGCTCAGACGGTGCCCATACATGAACAGGAAGGGTACTATTCCATCAACTGCCAGGTGGTGCAATGCCATAGGGCACATCAGCAAAGTTCACACCACGCACCCTGGGTGTCCACACAATGCCTTCATCTGACACCAGTTGATCCTGTGCTGCAGATTTGAGGGTAGGGGACATCCCATAGGGCACCTACTGGGTGACTACCCACGAACACTGTGGCACAGCACACAGCTGCTGGTAGTGCATGGGCGGGGTGGGGGGAAGGAACAGGGACAGTGCAATGGCTCAAAACTATGTTGAACTGTGGAACAAGAAGATCTGCTGGATTGGTACACACCGATAGAGACATACTGATGTGGAGGGCTACAGGCAAGCATGGAAGGGTGGAGCACAGCAGCCACATGCTGCACTGTGAGGAGCAACAAATGCCCCAGGCACCACCACTATACAGGTGATCGACAAACACAATGGCTGGACAGGACAGTGGCATGGTGCCCATACAAGCATGGATGGGGCCCTGAGGCCTGGGGAGGGTTTGGACCGTCAGTGGCCAGCCAGGTTGCAAGCAGGACACATATGCAGGGTCCCACAATGGTGGGACAGGGCCTGAGCATGTGAGGTGGTGGGAATGGCAACCAGGTGAACAGGCAGAGGCAGCATAGATAGGCAAGGGTGTGGTGGTCGTAACAGGCCATGTGCACATCTCAGTGCAACTAACATGTGTCGACCCCCAGGTGACAGTGTGTACCCCCTCTGCCAGAGCTGCTCACCCCCATCGGCGGCCCAGCAGTGGGGCGAGGAGAGAGATAATGAGGCACACACCGCAACATACAACATAACAGAGTGTGTGTTTGGCATGCTAAACATGAAATTCCATTGCCTAGACAGGTCCAGTGGTGCTCTACAATACAGCCCTGAAAAGCCTGTGGCATATTCCTGGCCTGTTGCATGTTACACAACATGGCTACTGACCATGTAATACCTGTCCAGGTGGAGGAGGCGACAGTTCAGATGAGAAGGAACCCCAGGAAAGGGTGGGCAGCACCCATGGAGAGGAGGGACCCAAGGCTGGCAGCCCTTGTCAGGATGCACTGGGACACCACTGTGTAGGAGCATGTTGGAAACCGCAGGTAAGTAACCCGGGGAACAAATTAGGCTGCAATGACACACACACCAAGGCAGGATGTGGGTGTTCGGAGGGACACACACACACACACACACACACACACACACACACACACACAGTTAGACAGACACTGCACAACAGCTGCAGGGTGCACTGCAGAGTGCATGCTACCATGCACATGCATCTACAACAGTGCCACCAAGGAAAGGAGAGGCACCGCGCATTGCAGAGACTGGCATGGATCAGAGGGTATGTGTCGGCACACAACATAGCAGACAGTGCTGCACTCATCACACCCATGCCACACAGTACAACACCACTACCCCTACATATGGCCTGTACAACACACAGACAGCACAGGCAGGTGTGACACCAGGGCGTGTGTGTGCCACAGCATGCGGCCCTGGCCACAGCCAGCCTGGTGCGGGGTCAACAACAGCCAGCAGGGTACATGAACCTAGCAATTGCACCCGCAGGACTCACGCAAGCCAGTACAGGTACCAAGACAACACTGGTGGCCACACCCTGACTGGGAGGCAGTCACAGGTGGTGATGACACTTCCTGGCAGGGGTTGACTCCTGAGAATGTGATAGAGTTCTCATGAGTGTATCCCTCCGGAAATCAGACTGGATATGGGGGTGTTGGGGATGACATTGGCGGGAGGCGTCAGCCAAAATGGGGTCACCAGGCGCCATGCCCTGGGGTGCTGTGTTACTGTATAGTGTGCAGTGGGACATACTGCGACCACAAGATGCCAGGGATGCAAAGCCCACCACAATGTTCTCTGCAATTAGATCCAGTGATGCGGCATGGCCTCCATGGCCGGTGTAAGTACCGATGAGGTCGC
Source organism: Neoceratodus forsteri (assembly GCA_016271365.2). Taxonomy (NCBI): domain Eukaryota; kingdom Metazoa; phylum Chordata; order Ceratodontiformes; family Ceratodontidae; genus Neoceratodus; species Neoceratodus forsteri. The sequence goes on from CM057459.1 coordinate 1,386,068,822, forward strand.
CCTGCAGGAGAATCCTGACAAGGGGTCATCAGCACACAACCCCAGTATGTCCAACAGCCCAGCTGCTAGGCAAAGTCCATCAGCACCGCCATGGCACCAGAGGACATAGAAGGCACCGCATCATCCTCCGCTGGTGCCATGGGGCTGGTCCCGCTGGTAAGGTACCCTTGAGGCATGATGGAGCTGAAAGAAAGAAACATGGTTGGTGACACATGTCTGTATGGCAGGTAGACAGCTAGAGGAGGATGTATGCTTGTGGACCACAGGTGTGCTCTGGACGCCTCACATGCCTGACACTACCATTGTGGCCTGTGTACCGTCATGCACTGGTGGAATGAGACATGCATGTGCAGGGTGCACACTAGGCAGTGTGTGGCATGGGGCCATTAATGCACAGGCCACTGCCCTCGGCCCTGCCACAGACATCTCAGCCCTACTGTGGGACACCTGACCACTATGGCTGGATAGAGCATGGGCCCACTGTGGATGGCCATATGGCACCACACCCAACATGGTGCCCCACAAGGGCATACATGGCCACTGTCAGCCTGTGTTGTTGGGCCACACCACCGTGTCCTTCACCATGGCACTGTTCAAGGCAACAGCACACAGGGAGGCATGTGTGCCCATGGGGTGGCTGTATTCACAGCAGCTTTGGTACGACGCACCATGGACATGGTACAGGCCCCTGTGTGGCGACTTCAGGCACACCTTGGCCTGCATATACTGCCCTCCACCGGGTTTCCACATGCATACTCACACTTTTGCAATGAGTTGCCCCTGATCTGGAACACCCTCCGGGATACCCACGATGGATGCCCAGTTGAGAGTGGGCACAAGCAGCTCCTCTGCTGGTGTAAGGACCACCACCGGTGCATGCCAGGGATGTCTGAATGGTGGCAATCTTCTCCTTGGCCTGCCGCCTATCTATATTCATTTTCATCAAGCACTCCTTGGGGTCTGACACAAATGCTATGGCGTTGGCGTATGTGGCAACCTCATCCCAGCCCTTTACCCTCTCCTGCTGGGTCCCAGTAGCTCTACAGGACAGCACCTTCCTGTGGACGAGACCACCAGGTCACGCTTCTCATCCTCCGTGAAGTTGAGCCCTGTCGTTAACCTGCTCCCTTTCATTCTCACTATCCAACATCCTGTTACCTGTGGACAGGAATGCGCAAGCATGAGCACATGGTCGGCATGCCCTGGAGTTATGCAATGTCGCACATAATGCAGTACAAAAGAGGCTGTAGCAAAGGAATGTAAACAAACCTATCTTCCAGGCTGCAGTTCCTGTCAGTGACCTGTGGTGAGGGTGGTGCTTTTATGGCCCAATGAGCCTTGGAGTAGCCAGTAATGAGCTGCTAATCAGTTGACTTGCGCCTGGATTGGATAATGAGGCAGTCTGCATAGCTTGGCTGAATACTGCAGATTTGCTCGGGCTCATCTCAAATTGTGCCACGCATCTGAAATGCGCGAGAGCATCTCCGCATGGCGCATTTCCACGCTGCATGCGCAAAGTGCAGTACTACAGTTGACGTGTGGCAGAGCATGCCTGACATAACAGGCCGTATTCCGCATCCACCAGTGCTGCGCATATGCCCTGTATGGCTCATGTCTGGGGACATGCGCAATGTGGTTGGCTGCCAGTCTTACATTGTCCCTGGATCTCACATTCCCTGTGTTGCACCATTGGCCAACACGGTGCATGTTTGCAGATATGTGCCATGTGGTTGGCTGCAAGTGTGGCACTGACTGCCTTCAAGATGTGGCGCGTTCACGGGTCACTGTGCTGTGACCCCAATCTCCCGCAGGGCTTTTCGGTCATGCACAATTGGTGTCAGTAGTGCATGTCTATCGGCGCATGTGCATGGTGGCATGCATAGTGGGCCCTACTGCGCACAGGAGCAGCCCTGCCACACATTGTTCAGACTGCCTGCTTTACAGTACCACACACACTTCTAGGCTGTCTGTGAGACCATGGCACGTGCTATGCTAGGAAGGCCCAGGGCACTCAACTGGTCGGAGGTTGAGGTGGCCAATATGGTGGCACTTGTTGCCCCCTGGAGGGACAGTTTTGGGGCTGAAGGGCTCCAGGTGGCACTGTTCCAAGTCTGGGCAGTGTTGCCCAGCAATTGGAGAGGAGGACTGGCATCCCCAGGACTGGGAAGCAGTGGGGACACAGATATGGAGAGCTGAGGAGGAGGAGGGATCCTGACAGGCTCCGGAGGCTGCAGGAACATGCCTGTACTGGGGCAGTTCCATGCCCAGGTATGTATGTGCTGTGTGCATGCCTTCTTTGCATGCTCCTGGGGGTTTTGGTGTGCAGCAGCTGCGTGTATCCCTGCCAACATGGTCGACATGGCTCTGGTTGCATGGCCAGGTTGTTGGTACCATGCATGCCATGGTTTTCCCTGTGGATTGGTGTTTCACTGTGCTTTTGCCATGGCACTGTGACTTCATGTGTGGGATGTCCTCAGATGGGCACACAGCATGCTGTGCTATGCTGCATCGATGTCTCCATTTGGGTGGTGGAGGGTGGGTTCATGTTCATGCATAGTGCTCACAGCACTCTTCCATGAGTCCCTTGCAGGTTGGGAGGAAAGGTGGCAGGCCTGACCAGTGGTCCCAGGTGGTGGGTGCAGGCTCACCGACCGCGTGTGGCAGGTAAGTGTGAGACATGTGCTGTATCTGTGTGTACATGGGGTGGGGGCTATTGGGGAGATGGTTGCATTGCCTACATTGTGCCATTGACTGCTTCCTGTGTATGTCCATGTGGTGGCGGTCACGTGCACATGGATCTTTTGTCAGCAGGGTGTGGTTTTCTCGGTTGTACACATGGCACCTGTGTGGTAGTCCCCAGTTGCCATGTCTAGTCCTGGCTGGGCACCCATGGGTGCTCACATGGGGTCGACTCAGGACCTGCATGATTGGTGCACATGTGGGACAGGGTCCCTTGCAGTAGGGGCATGGACACATGTCCCTTGGCAACATCTCTGCCTGTTCATGTGCCACACCCCATTCATTGTGTGTCTCTGTGTCCTGGCATGTTGCCAGTGTGTGCTGTGCATGGTGTTTTGACAGCCTCTGCATGGGGCCAGCCATCATCAGGCATGCACGCCCAGTCCATTGGGAGGGTGGGGACTGTGCCTGTGTGGGCTGTGGCACGTAGTCACGTGTTCTCCGCTTCCCCAACATAGGTAGTCTAGCTGGTGCAAGCGGTAGACGGTGGAGGTGTGCTTGTTGGCAATGGCTGGTCCATTTACAGAAGATGATAAATGCCATCAACCGAAGGCAGGGGCCCAGCTACAGGTTTCAAGGTGGGAGATGGAGAGATGGGGCATCTTGTGGAGGAGGTGCGGCAGGTGTGCAAATGGTGCAGGGCCAGGTGGTGCGTCACCATGGACACTAGGCCTCAATGAATATTTCCCTGTAAATAGCCCCATTGATCCCATCCCCATACCCATTGTGAATAGTTCTCCCCTACATTCCTGTTCCACATTCCACCTTTCCCACAGTGTTCTATTTATATAGTTTTATATTTTATATCGGTGTTATACAGGCTTTGTTGTTGCTTTTTTCTTTGATGTTGTTCGCAATATTTTTCCATTCATTGTTTTTAAATATTTCTTCTGCTACATGGTGTGTCCTCACATTACAGTTCCAATCACCTGTTGTGCATGGCTGACCTACTTCCCCATGCGTACCATTGCCCATTTGTGTCTGTGCCTTGGCACAACCATACGCCCTCTCCACCTTGATTTACCTCACTCCGTTTGTCATGTTGTCCCTAAGCCACCTAGAGTGTCCATCAGTGCTGCTAACGTTGTCACTTGCACACAGCCCCAGTTCTGGTGCTGTGAATGCCTCTGCTGTTTTCCTGGTCCCCTCTCTGCTGTGCTGTTTGCGGTCCTGTGTTCCTGTGGGCATATGCCACGGTGGTATACTGTCACAGCCTGTGTACCAGTCTGCCTCTGGATCACTGTGCCTGTGCTGTAGCAACACTGACTACCCTGCATGGTTCCTCTGCACTGTCATGGTGCATGGCTGGTCCATTGGGCCTCTGGTGCTGGGGTGCTCTGCCCTGCCCTCCTCTGTACCATGCACAGTGTGCCCTTTCTTCCCTAGGTTGGTGGTGTCTGTGTGGTGACTCATACAATGCCCATAGGGTCTGGGTCTGTATCTGTATCCATTGTGCAGTTTGTCAGTGCCTTCCTCCACCCCTTTGGCCTTGGGATGCATCCCTCCCTACTGTGGCTGTTGTACCTCACTCACGTGCCATTGCACATCCTTCCCTGTTGTTCCAGTATACCAGGCCAGGTTGCTCTGTTGCTGTCTTCAGTCATGCCAGTTGCTCCAGCACATTTCAGGCTGCACAGTCGCATGTCGGGTTGCGCTTATGGCACATCTTTACTATATTCAGTTTGGATACATGGAGAAAACACTTGCGCCTTTTGGGTGCAGTTTGAATATCTAGGCCCTACAGTACATGTAATAGTGAACTACTCCAGTCTCTCATACAATAATAATGTACATGCAATGGGGAACTGAAGAACATAGAAACATAGAAGTTGACAGCAGATAAGGACCAGAAGGCCCATCCAGTCTGCCCATTTCTTTTTCTACCTTATAAATGTGCCATCGGCCTTGCTCTGTCAGTGGCCTATCTATTCATAGTCATTTGTATTGCTCCTTATGCCTATCCCATGCCTGTTTTAAGCCCTGCACTGTATTCATAGCTACCACTTCTTGTGGTAAGCCATTCCATGCATCTACCACCCTTTCTGTGAAAAAGAATTCTCACATTCCCCTTAATTGTCCCCCTCTAATCTCATGCTGTGTCCTCTTGTCCTATTTTTCTTATATTTAAACATGTTAGACTCTTTCACCTTGTTAATGCCCTTAAGGTGTTTGAATGCCTCGAACATATCACCTCTCTCCCTCCTTTGCTCAAGGGTATACATATTGGGCTCTGTTAATCTGTCCTCGTATGTCTTCTGATGCAGTCCCTGCACCATTTTGGTTGCCCTTCTTTGGACTGCCTCAATTTGGTTAATGTCCTTGTGAAGTTGTGGTCTCCAATACTGCACGAGTACTCCAGATGGGGCCTAACCAGTGTCTTGTAAAGAGGATTATTACCTCCCTCTTACGACTTGTGATACCCTACTAATATACCCTAACACCCCTCTAGCCTTACCTACTGCTTTAGAGGTCTGCTTGGATGATTTCAGGTCATCAGTGATGATGATGCCCAAGTCTCTTTCTTCCTTTGTAACTGCTAGCAACTCCCTCCCAGCCTATAGGTGGCTTCAGAGTTTCTCTTCCCTATGTGCATGATTTTGCACTTCTTTGCATTAAATCCAAAGGCAGAGCAGACCCAAGGGCTAATCCTTAGTGGCCCCCCACTAACAACGCTAGTTTCTGAGCAAATCGCACATGCGGAGGCACACATAGAAACATAGACTCTGACAGCAGATAAGGACCGCTTGGCCCACCTAGTCTGCCCATTTCCCTACCTACTGGATAAGCTGCAGATCCTAGTTAACCAACAGCCTATTTCTTCCTACCCCACAAGAATTGCCTTCAAACAACATGTAGTCTTGCTGATTCTGACTATGTAGTTATCCCCAGCACTTGAACTGCCCGGAGAGTAAGGGGTTAACTCTATGCAAAGGCATAGAGCGTTCCGTTCGAGCTAGGTTTTCAAACCTCTGTCTGTGGTACTCCGTCTAACTGTGAAGTTGTTCGGAGATCTCTCCAGCACTTTGGTTCGGCAAAAGTTCAGTCGGTCGGTTCTTGTCAACCCATTTGGTAGAAAATCGGTATTCTTGCCTCTGTCTTGGTACCAGTAAATGGTAGTATAGGTAGTGGTAGTTTCAGAAAAGAAATTTTTATTTTCGGTTCTTTGCCAGTCGGCCCGGTTTGGAACGAAACATATTCTGTTATTTTGTAGACTGTGTGGTTTTCTGGTACTTTTCAGTTCCTAAAAATCCGACTTTTAGGAATTTTTAACCGACCCTTGACACGGTTGGAACCGATAAGGTACAGTCACCTGGCTTAACCGCTGTTTCTGGGTGACTTTATTTGGTAAGGCATGTCTGAGAAACCAAAAAGAAAACCCGGACCCACAAGGTTTCAGCACTGTACCGAGTGTAAGGAGGAATTTGTTAAGGCCGACCCTCACCTCGTATGTGTGTATTGTCTGGGGTTTGACCACGCCAAGGAAGACTGCTAAATATGTAAGAACTTTCCCAAAGCCGCTCTGGAAAATGTTTGTGTAGGCTAAGGGAGAGGCAGGCCGAGAGAATCCGCTGACGGATGGTTGATTTGGCGGCCGAACCTGGGGAGGTGCCCACTGACCTGGGCGATACCTCTTTGGGCAAGCGGAGAGTCGATTCTGTGGAATCAGTTCAAGTAAAAGAAAAAGAACATCAGCCAGTTCGGATTCGGCTTTTCATGGTCCGACCGCTGATGAAATAGCGAATGCGATTTCAATTGTACAGTCGCTTTGCCTGGTTCCAACCGAACCGGTCTTGGTTCAGAGCGATCAGTTCGTTGGGAGGTACATGCTTCAGAACTGGATCCTGACACATACTACAAGGATGATTAGGAGGAGGAGGAGGATGAAGATTATGAAGAGGAACAATGTGAAGGCCTAGATGAGCCAGTACAGCCTGACATCTCCCCAGACAGGCCTTCTCCGGCTTCTCCTCCCAGGCTTTTTGAGTCCCCTTCCCATTTCTTGTTTTACAAGAAAGTGGCTGAGACTCTTCAGCTTCTTCTGGAAGAGGCGAACAGGCTCAGGAAGAACCTATCTGGAAATTATGGATGTTCCAGAGTCTAAGAGGGTGTCTATCCCTTTACACAAATCCTTAGGAAACAGACACAGAAAATTCTACAGTTTCCTACATCCATTCCTCCTGTGGAAAAAAGAATGGGCAGGGGTATGCTCTGTCAAGTCCTGGGATGGAATTCCTTTCTTCTCATGGCAGCCATGTTGGGGTAGTGCAAGCTGCAGCCTGTGACAAGGCTAATATTCCTTGACATCTCACACCCCAGATAAGGATTCCAGGAAAGTTGATGCCATGGCAAAAAAGCAGTACTTGGCATCATCTTTGGGACTCAGACAATCTGACTACATGGCATACACTGCCAGGTACCAGAAATATATGTGGGATATGGTTCTGGAACTGGCTAAGGGTGCCCTCCCCAGCTGGCCAAGGAGCTAGAGCAGGTGGCTGCAAATGGTATAGAGGCATCTAATGTGCAATTCCACACTGCTGTTGATTCCAATGATGTTCATTCCAGGGTCATGGCTACATCTATCTCCATGAGGAGATTTGCTTGGCTTAGGTGTACCAACCTCTAACAGGATACCCAAGCTAAGGCCATGGACTTTCCTGTAACGGTAATTCTTTGGGAACAAACAGAAAATTACATGAAGAAAATGGACACGTACAGGACCACCTATAGGAGTGCTGCAGCCAAAGAGAAGCAGATCACTCCTCAGAGGCAGCAGTTTAGGGGCAAGGGCAGGCCCTTTTACATGCCTTTTACCAAGCTTAGGCCTCCTCCTTCTTTCCAGCAGAGGGAGTTCTTTAGGGAAGAGGTAGACATGGGGTTACATGGACCCCATCAGCTACTCAGTCCAAGCCCCTGCCAAGCAGACACCCCGAGGTGTCAGTCAGGTCGCCTTCTAATCGCAGTAGGGGCAGGCTGGCTCACTACTCCCAGGCCTGAGAGTCTATTACTTCAGACAAATGGGTCCTGGAAGTAGTGAGCCAGGGACTTCTCTCAGTTTCAAAGGTTTCCAAAATGAGAGCAAAGCCTTTCAGTCCTCCTTCTCCCTTGAAGACAAAGGCCCTAGAGGCAGAAGTCTCCTCTTCTGCAAGCAGCAGAGAAAATACCTCTTTGTCACGGGAAAAGACTGTATTCAAGATATTCCTTAACCCCCAAAAGACGGGGAGTGATGACCCATATTGGATTTAAGGTACCTGAACAAGCATTTGACAAAACCAAAGTTCAAAATGGTGACTCTGGGAGTAATTCTTCCCTCTCCGAGACCAGAACTAGCTAGCTTCCCTGGATCTCAAAGATGCCTACTTCCTTATTCCTACCAGACAATCCCACAGAAAGTACCTCAGGCCATTACCAATTCAGGGCCATGCCCTTGAGCCTAATATCTGCCCCAAGGGTATTCACCAAGTGTCTGGCAGTGGTGGTGGCATTCCTCAGCAGGAAGGGCATCCTTCTGTTCTCATATCTGGATGACTGGCTTATAGTGTTGCCAATCCTCAGACCAAGTCAAGTCAGCTTTAGAGGTCACCCAAAGACTTCTAGAATCCTTGGGCTCCATTCTGAACTTAGAGAAGTCTGTTCTAGAGCCAGCCCAGCTTCTCACCTTCATAAGAGTGGAAATAGATACAGTTCAGGTAAGAGCATTTCTTCCCTCTCAAGGGTTCTGTCTCTGGTCTCTCTGGCCTCTTTTCATCCTCTGGTTTCTCGTCCAGCCAGACACTTTCTACAGCTGCTGGGACACATGGCAGCTTCCACAGCAGTGGTTCAGGGATCAAGATTTCAAGTGAGAGATATTCAGTTTCATCTCAGATCTTTCTGGTCTCAGATAAAGGATCCTCTCTCCAAGTTGGTTCCAGTCTCAAAAACCTTGGTCCAGGCCCTTCAGTGGAGGTTGGACGAGGACAATCTTTGACAAGGGTCCCCTTTATCAGTCAGGTCCCTTCTGTGGTTCTCACCACAGCGCATCTCTCCTAGGGTGGGGGGCCCACCTAGATCATCGCACAGCTCAGGGAACCTGGTCAAACTGAGTCCCTTCTGCACGTAAGTCTTCTCAATTAAGGCTGTCTTTCTGGCACTTCAGACATTCTCAACAGTTGTCCAAGGGAAAGTGGTACAGATCAGAACTGACAATACCACAACCATGTGGTACATCAACAAACAAGGAGGCACTTGGTCCTCGGCCTTGTGCACAGAGGCCATGAAAATTTGGTCTCTAGCTTATTCCTTCAGGTTTCCCTGATGGCTGTGCACCTCCAGGAAGGACAACATTCTAGCAGTTGCTCTCAGCAGGATTTCTCAGCGTCACCACGAATGGACCCTAAACCCTGTCATTCTTCAAGTCATTTTCAGAAGATGGGGCACCCCAGAGATAGATCTCTTTGCAGCCCCAATCATCAACTCCCTTTGTATTGCTGCAGACCACCCCTTCTAGGTTCTGCTCCCCAGGATGCTCTCCTACTAAATTGGACAAGCAGGTTTCTGTATGCATTTCCTCCTTTTCCTCTGATATTCAGGGTTCTGATAAAAATCAGGTCCCAGCCTTGCAAGGTGATTCTGGTGGCTCCAGACTGGGCCAGACAGCCTTGGTATCCTCTACTGTTGTCACCGTCAGTAACACTGCCCTTGTGTCTTCCCAGGCAATACAATCTCCTCACCCCTCTCGGGAGGATTCTGTACCCCAACCTTCAGACTCTCAGGCTGAAAGTCTGGCTCTTGAAGAGCTAAAATATGCAGGTTTGCATCTGTCCCAATCAGTCTTGGATATTTTAAAAGTTAGCAGGAAAACCTGCTACTAGGAAGACTTACAACTCCAAATGGAAAAGGTTTGGTTTTGGTGTTCCAGTAGGCATATTAAGCTAGAACTGGCTGACATTGCCATTGTTTTGGACTATTTGGTACATCTTAACAGTTTAGGCCTCTGCCTACTATTCTTAAAGTACACTTGGCAGCTATGTCTGCTTTTCTTTAGTCTGGTAAGGCCTCTTCTCTAGCTTCTCATCTAGTTTTCAAGAAATTATTCAAAGGCTTGGCACCATGTCAATCCTCCTTTTCAGGAGCCTACTCCTTCTTGGGATCTGAACATCTGTATTGCACAGCTTATGCAGCCCCTTTGAACCTCTATCTTCAGCTGGCTGAAATACTTGACTTGGAAAACTGTATTTCTGGTAGCCATTACCTCATCTAGGAGGATCAGTGAACTACAGGCCTTACCAGTGGAACTGGTTTCATTTCCTTTCATAGGGATAATGTGGTCCTTCACACCAATAGAAAATTCCTTCCCAAGGTGGTGTCAGACTTTCATCTGAACCAGTCTATGTCTCTGCCTGTCTTCTTCACTGATCATTCTTCCTCTGGGAAAGGTTACACAGTCTGGATTTGAAAAGGGCTCTCAGTTACTATATGAGCATACTAAGGCCCATAGGAAGGATTGTTAGAATTGTTTCTCACTTACGGTGAGGTGGGAAAGGTAACCCTGCTACAAAAGGTCTATTGCCAGGTGGATTGTCTCTTGTATTCAATTCTGCTACTCCAAACTTGGGAAGGAGGATCCCTCAGGCCTGAGGGCTCATTCTACAAGAGGTACAGCTGCTCGATTGCAGCAGCTAGAGATATACCTTTAGTGGATATATGTAAAGCAGCTACCTGGAAATCTGTTCACGCCTTTACCAAGCATTACTCTTTGGACATTCTGCCATGAGTGATGCTAGGTTTGGTACAGCTGTGCTGCACAGCTTGTTCCCAAAATAGGTAATGTAACTCCCTCCTCCAAAGGGGTACTGCTTGGCAGTCTGATATAGTCAGAATACAGCAAGACTTCATGTTGTTTGAAGAAAAATTGCTCACCATAGTAATGTTGTTTCTTCTAATGGAGTCTTGCTGTATTCTGACCTCCTCCCTGCCTGCCCCTCCTGGGACCTAGTAGTTTGGGATGTGCTGGGGTAGGCACAGTGCTGCACCCCAGAGGTGAACTGGTCATGCTCCCATCTCTTAGGGGTTTCTGTCTGGTTGTTAATAAGCATTTGGGTAAACCACTATCTGTTGTGTTGTGTTCTTTTTGGGTGTTCTCGACTTGAGTCTTCTGACCCTAAAGCTTTGTTTTGCCATTTTGGCACAAAATTTTGAAACAATTTCTTCTTTTGAGTTAGTTTAGTGCTTGTAAGAATCTGGCGGTTACACATCAGAGTACCACAGACAGAGGTTTGAAAACCGAGCTCGAGCTCAATGTTCTATGTCTTTGCATAGAGTTAACCCTTTACTCTCAGGGGCAGTTCAAGTGCTGGGGCTAACTGCATATAGTCAGAATACAGCAAGACTCCATTAGAAGAAACAACATTACTACGGGTGAGTAGTTTTCTAATGTCTGTCCCACTCTTGAATTCTCCACAGCTTTAGACTCCACAACCTTCTCAGGAAGGTGGTTCCTGCATCCACCACCCTCTCTGTGAAAAAATACTTCCTCACATTGCCCCTGAGCACTCCCCATCTTCAAATTGTGTCCCTTGTTCTTGCACATATATTTTTCTGAAAGATGCTACTCTCTTGGACTTTGTTGATTCCACTGAGGTACTTAAAGTTTATATCATGTCCCCTCTCCTCCTTTCCTCAAGGGTATACATATTAAGCTCCTTTAGTCTCTCCTCTTGCAGACCCTGCACCATTTTAGTTGCCTCCCTGGACTGCTTCCATCCTGTCTATGTCCTTGTGGAGATGGGGTCTGCAGAACTGGATGCAGTACTCCAGATGGGGTCTCACTAACTGTCTGTACAGAGGGATAACAACTTTGTTTTCTGCTGGTGATGCCCTCCTATACACCCCAGTATCCCCCAGCCCTCCCTACTGCCTTCTCACATTGCTTGCCAACCTTAAGGTCATCTGATATGATTACCCCCAGGTACCTTTCCATTTTGTTGTTGTTACTACCTCCCTGCCATTGTGTACTCTTCCCCTGGGTTTTGCTTTCCAGGTACATTATTTTGCACTTCTTTGCACTGAATCAAGCTGCCATACTTCAGACCATTCCTCCAACCTTGCCAAGTCCCTTCTCATCCTTTCCATGCCCCTTTGTGTATCAACCCTGTTGCAGATCTGTCATCTGCAAAGAGGCATACTTTTCCTTCTAATCCCTATGCAATGTCACTTACAAAGACATTAAAAGGACTGGACTCAGTATTGAACCCTGCAGTACCCACTAGTAACTCCCTTTCTTCAGAGTGGACTCCGTTTACTATTACTTTCTGTGTCCTGTTGTCCAGCCAATGTTTTACCCAGGCTACCACAGTTATTAATCTTTTGTGTAGGACTGTGTCAAATGCCTTGCTAAAGTCTAGGTAGGCCATGTCCACAGCCCCTCCCTGGTCTACTACTTTGGTCACACAGTCAAAGAAATCTATTAGATTAGGTCTGACATGACCTTCCTGCTGTGAATCCATGCTGCTTTGGGTCCTGTGCCCCACTGCTAGGTACTCAACAATTTTTTCCTTCAGAAGTAATTCCATCATTTTCCCGACCACAGAGGTCAACTGACAGGTCTGTAGTTTCCTGCCTCTGTCTTGCTCCCACTTTTGTGAAGGGAATCACATCCACCCTCCTCCAGTCCTCGGGTACCACACCATCCTCCCATGATTTGTTAAAAGGATAGTCAGTGGTGTCACTAGTTCTCAACTTAATTCTTTTAGAATTCTGGGATGAATCCTGTCATGCCACATTGCTTTGTCCACCTTCAGTTTTAGTAGTTCTTTCAGAACCCTTTCTTCTGTGAAAGGACTGGGATCGATCCCCTATTCAGAGTGCTTCTGTTAATTGGATTAGGTACCTCCCTCCTCCTTTGTGAATACTGAGCAGAAGTATTCATTCAGTATCCTACTTTTTCACTGTCCCTCTCTGCCCATCAACCGTCCATTCTATTCAGCCTCACTATCCCTCCCTTTGTTTTCTCAGCTCCCTAATGTACCTATAAAGGTTTAATCCCCTTCTTAACAAAATATATCCTCACTTTGGGCCTTTGCTATTCTGACTGCCTTTCCTGCTCCTTCTGCCTTAACTGGTACAGTTCTCTGTCATGCTCCTTCTGCATTTCCTTATACTTCCTAAATGCTACCTTCTTCTCCCTAACCTTCCCGCCACCTCTTTTGAGAACCATAGTAGCTTTTTTTCATTTTGATTTGTTTATTGGCTTCACACACAGGCTTCTTGCCTCTGTGATGGCAGTTTTGATGCTTCCCCATTGTTGCTCCACCCCTCTTTCTTGCATGTTTGCTAGTGCTTTGTAAGGCACTCTCCCATTTTGCCAAAGTCAGCCCTACTGAAGTCCAGTACCTCACTTTTGTATGGCTTGACTCTGCAGCTGAGTTTATCGTGAACCACACTGTTTGGTGGTCACTTGTTCTGAGACAGCTACCCACTTCTAGATCTGAGATCCTCTCACTGTCCCCATTTGAGAGTACAAGGTCTAAACTGCTCCCTCCTGAGAGGGTTCCAACACTAGCTGTCTGAGGCATGCCCTGTACAGCATCGAGAATGGCCCTGCTCTTTTATGTGGCTGCAGCAAAGGTGCTCCAGTTAAAATCTGGCATATTTAAGTCCCCATCAACAGTATCTCCCTTTCTCTGCCATCCTAAGGATGCCTTCTATCATATCCTTGTCCATTCCCTCTTCCTGAGATGGGTGTGTGATACACACACACACACACACACACACCTGTGCCAATGAATTGACAGACTCAGACTAGTCACAGTTTTGCTGAACTTTATTACGATTTTGTGACTTTAGTACAATATTAACACAGACATTTCCAATGATTGGACTGCTCTACAGAATAAATACAGTTTCCATTTAGTGTTATTGGACACCACTTCAGAACAGTTACTTTTTTTCTTTTTAAAGCTTAAAAAAAATTATGCCAGCCTGCATAGTTAAACAGGATGAGCTCAAACACATGCACTTTCACCTCTGACCTTTCACATCTTTTTTTTTCCAACCACAGAGCAGTAAGGAAACCAGTCGTCTGCTACAGGTGAAAAGAACATGGAAGTGGAGAGCTCCCCAAAGAATATGGCATGCATTTAATCATCAGTCTTCCTCCATCCCATTATTTTAATGCTCTCCTGGAGTTTGGCTCATGCTAAACATCATGGGAGAACAGGTGAGCTGAGCGTAGCTGGTCCTGAACAGAGTGCAACAGAAACAGAATTTGATGGCAGATAAAGACCACTTGGCCCAAACTAGTATGCTAATTTTCCCACACGGGGCATGTTCACTTGATTGCTGGTTAGTTTTATAGCACACCTAGACAAGAGCTTGGCATGCATGGGAGAGTGTCTTAACCTCACTGCACTCCAGCACCCCAACCCTTGCTCATCTCTACTAGAGGAAGGCTACATAGTCTCCTCCTGGCAAAGGAGTGCTTCTAACCTTGGCCAAGAGAATGCAGAGAGGTCGTCAAAATGTTAGGAGTATCACGCTACCAGGGTCATTTCAGCACTCACATTTTCTTCACATGTGAGAGGCTGGAGTCCTCAAGGACAGCAACTTGAGAAATCACCTTCAATGTACAGATCTCGTGAGTTCTCATGAATGTTACTAAGTAATGTCTAGTACACTTGTGTTGCAAAGTGTGTAAGAATACAGCTCATTAACTGCCCCTCTGTCACCTTAAAGCACACTTGGATCTAGTCTTAAAGGGCACAGCTCCTGAGGGTAGCTGCTGGCATCCTACTGCCAGCAATAATCAGGCCTTCTCTTTTCTGTCCGTTATCAGGGCTGCAGTTAGGGGTGTGAGGAACTTCACAGGTTTCCTCAGTGCTCTGTAGGTTTACATAAAAATCAACACACTCTTCACCACATCCCAGTGTCGCCTACAGGTTGTAACACACCAGAGAGTGGTACATGGCTATGGCACACATACATCCAGGTTTGCTAATAGTTTAGGAGTGTTGCATCACTGGTGTGTAACTCCAAGTTTAACAATAGGCAAAGAAGAAAAAAGAGAAGGAGATTTGAATATAAAAAGACAAGAAGCACAAAGCAGTTGTGTGATAATCAGGTAGTCCTCCACCCTCCCACCTCGACTAGTCTGATGAGTTTCTACATACAATTCCTTTGGGATATCAGTCTTCAGTGTACAAAACACTCTTCTTTCAGAGGAGACAGCCCCCGCCCAACCCTATCATGTCTGCCCATAGTTTATTATTTAGTTACCCAATATTTCCCAGTTAAGATGCAGCATCTCATTTTCAGTGAGGTCCTTCATCTTCCCATTTCCACAGCTCAGTGGATGACAGCATTGGTGGTTAAATGACCTGTTCAAGGTCACACTGAGTATTTGGCTCTTGTCTGAACCTGTAATCTTCTGGATACCAAGCCACTGTTCTAACCACTAGAAGACACTGCCTCTGACTGTTAGCAGGCTCACACTGTCCCTCCCTCACACAAGTTGCAGCAGTGCTATCATTGAGCCAGGGTTCCTGAGCCTATATTCACTTCTGAACCTGGATCACCCAGGCAGTGGAATAACCAAGTCAGGGTTCTGGAACCTACATTCACTCCGGAATCTGGATCACTCAGGCAACGGCACAAGGAACTGCAGGGTTATTTACTAAGCAGGGACCAAGAATGGGACCTGGAGCACTCACCCACTCCTGAACCTGAATCACCCAGGCTGCAGCACTACTAAGCCAGAGTCCTGGAGTACACATTCACTCAGGAACTTGACTCACCAAGACAGTGGCACAAGGAACTGCAGTGGTATCACCATGCATAGCCCTTGAGCCCATCCTGAAACTGCAGCACCCAGCAGTAATAAAGGAAATACAGTGGTATCACCAAGCAGGGACCCTGGAACCCAGACATGCTCCTGAAACTTGGATTATCCATGCAGTGGAGTAAGGAACTGCAGTGGTATTACGAGCTGTTACCCTGGAATCCACATCCACTTGGAAACCTTAGGCAGTGGCATCACCAAGTTGGGGCCCTGGAACCCACACTCGCTTGGGAACCATACCCAGGTAATGGCACAAGAATCTGCAGCGGTATCACCAATCAGGTGCTCTGGAACCCACACCCACTTCTGATCCTGGTTACACAGGTAGCGGCACAAGGAACTGAAGAGGTACTACCAAGCTGGGGCCTTGAAACTCATGCCCACTCCTGAGCCTGGTTACTCCGACAGTGGCACAAGGAACTGCAATAGTACTACCAAGCAGGTGTTCTGGAACCCACATCTGCTCCTGAACCTTACCCAGGAAGCGGTACAAGGAACAGCAGTAGTACTACCAAGCTGGGGCCCTGGAACCCACACATGCTCCTGATCCTGTTTACTCAGGGAGTGGCAAAAGGAACTGAAGAGGTACTACCAAGCCGGGGCCTTGAAATCCATGCCCACTCCTCAGCCTTGTTACTCAGACAGTGGCACAAGGAACTGCAATGGTTCTACCAAGCACGCGCCCTGGAACCCACACCTGCTCCCAAACCTTACCCAGGCAGTGGCACAAGGAACTGCAGTGGTATTACCAAGCTGGGATCCTGAAACCCACACCCACTCCTGAACCTTACCGGTAGTGGCATAGGAACCATAGTGGTACTACCAAGCTGGAGTCCTGAAACCCATGACTCCCACAATCTGAGTCACACAGGCAGTAACAAATGTCAAACTAGAAATGTCATCACTGAAAAGTGGTCTTTTATAAAGAAACCCCCAGAAGAGTTACCCCAAGTCTAACTTCAGGTGGAGCGGGGTCACCAGTGTTTCTTCACCAGTGAGATGGCCTGCAGCTTCTTTGGAGTTTCCATTACTAGTCATCAGTCAACACACATGGGGACCTTTAGCTTTGCTCAGCAAGATGTCTGGTTCATCTAGAAATGTGTGCTTATTAGAAACCCAGTTACCAATCACTTCTATTAACATTCTACTGCCACCTTGCACACATATTTGGTTATCTTAGATGGTGCATGCTTTGGTTCAACTCACCCTGAACTCTCTCTGCTACAGGACACAGTTTAATCACAATCTCCTCTCTCTGCTCCACAAACTCCAAATACTCTCAACAATAATGTAAGATCTAAACTCCTTGAGTCTCCATGAAGGGACAGGTTGGCAATGAATTATTGCTGGTGACTCCTAATTATCTTATGTGTTGTAAAAAGAGCATAGCCTTTTCAGTCAGGCCTTTTCAATGCCCTCTCTCTATCTGCAGTATCCCTTTATCTAGACAGATGGAGAGACACAAATACTGATAAGATACACACACATACAGCTTTTGTTAAGGAAAGAACACTGATCAATCAATTTCCTCTTTCCCACCAGCTCAATGGGGACTAGGCATAGAAAGAAACACACATGGAAAGTCAGATGAATGGATAAAAAGGCAGACAGAAGATATGACAGATAGACAGAGAGATACATAGAGAGACAAACAGAGATAATCTTAACAGAAAACTCAAGTAAGGCATATTTTCCAGAACTGAACAGCCCTGGAGAAGTTCTCAGACGTTACACACTACAGACATCAGTGTTGGAGTGCAACTAGTCAATACAGTTTCACATAGATCTAGTACCTTAGGCTGTTATAATCTGGCTATCTAAATGTTACAGAAAGACATGGTATGAACTACCACAATCACCTTGAAACAAAAACCACCACAGTTACAATTCAGCTGTACATGTTGGACGTTAACAACAATCACACACTCCCCGGCAGCATTTCCACCTTCTACTGCAGCACATCAGGGCTGCTGGATAGGAGGCAGGACGTATCAAACATCCATTAAGCAGGTCAGTGTTTAGCAACAGTAACACAGACAGGGCGAGAAGCATGTCTGAGAATGTTCAGAAGGCCCGGCTGGTCTCCAACGGTAGCAGCCCTGTTGCTCTATATATAAAATATCATCGCTGTTTCAGTAGTTAGCCCTGTTCTGTATCTCAACTCCTTATTATACAATACAGTTCTTTAATCAGCTTAGAAAACTTTCTCAGGGGTCAGCCAGAAATGCAATCATTTTATCAGAGGTTGCCCAGTGACACAAGAACTTCCAGAGGGGCAAAACAGATAAGCCACGTTCTTCACCTTGAGTCTACTGGAGATGCACGTGTTTTACCAAAGAAGACAAGCAGACCAGAGACTCACAAACTTCTCCAAGTGCAAACCAGACAGCTCAAGATCTTCCCCCAGAGGCAGACTGGAGAACTCAACATATTCTCTTGGGGTAGATCAGAGAACTTGAACTTCCCCAGGGCAGGTTAGAGAAAGAATAGTTATCTAACGTAACTGCAGATCTTCGAGAGAACCTCTCCATTCAGCCACATCATGGAACTATAAGCTATTTTATCAGGACCAGCCAGAAACATTTTGCAGGCTGGGGCCACCCAAGTTGACATGCCTTGTCGGCACCTATATAACACTGGGATCCCCAGCATGCCTCAGTTCTCCATCGGAGACAAGTTTTGAGCATCCCTGGCAAGGACACTGATTTTTAGATTTTACCGAAAATCCAGTAAAATGCCAGAATTTGGTCTTTTCTATACAGGTAATAAATAAAGCGTTTACAGAATTTGACATTTTTTACCAGATCAGTGAATCCTCAGACATTATATTTTGTACAAATTCTTTCTTGTACTATTTTTATTTTGTTTTAATTTGATGTACATTTAGCCTTCTTTTATTCTGAATATTTATACACATACCAATAGGTACAAGTATAGAACACCGGTACAAACTGATTTGGGCATTGCAGACGCAGGTGACAATACTGTTGTCTCCCCATCTGCAAAATGGAATTTGCCCTTTATCAATCATGGTAAACCAGTGTCGGACTGGCAGGGATTGAAGCAACCAGGACCAAACCAGGAACACAAGAGAGGACTCAGAAACCTTAGTATGGATGCTACGGGTGCATCAGAGAGAAACAGCTTGTGACAGCAGGCAGTATAGTCACCCCGACGGGGAAGGTGGGAGAGGAAAGCTGTGACTCAATGGTGGAGATGGTCCTCAAGAGCTACTGTTATGTTTAACTACTCTGTCTTCTTTGAGGATATCTCCTGCCACTGAGTCACATCATGGAACTTCCCAAGCAGTACCAAGCACTGAGGGAGGACAAGTGGACCTAATGATACTGAGTAAGGAGGCATTGCAGAACACTGAAGCCACAGTCAGCACAACTACAATAGATGGTGTCCAAACTGTAGTGTTTCGTGAATGTACAAACATTACTCTAAGTGACAGCAGTACAGATGTTTGCAGCTGACTCATTCTTAAAACAAGCTTATGATGATCCACACTATCCATGGGATTGGCATAATAAACAGGAAGGTCTACTATCAGATTTAGTGTTTTTTTCCAGACACCAACTTTGAAAGTGAACAAGGACTGGTATGTAATGTGACCCTAGCCTTGTGAAAATTAATAGAGGATCTGCAACCAGAGCCTGCAACTCAGCGATGCATCTAGCAGGCGTCACAACCACTAGAAAAGTGTCTTCCACGACAGGAGCGCAGCTCACAAGTAGTCACAGGCTCAAAAGAAGGTGCAATGAGGGTCTTAAGACCAAATTACAGTTCCACACTGGAACTGGATCTTGGACTGGGGCTACAGAGGAAGATTACCCTCAGAATCTATGGGAAAAATCCAATTGGGGTACAGTCTTACCCACTGTCAGGGCATGAAAAGCCAAAAGGGTGGCCATGTAGACCTTTATGGAGGAATACCACAGTCCTGAGTACTTATGGACAAGAGATAGTCCATTATTTCAGAAACAAGACATGTTAAGGGATTCAGAGCATGCCCAGTACACCAGACAGTAAAATGTTTCAATTTCTGAGAATAAGTGTATCAGGTAGACGGCTTTCTTGCAGCCAACAGAACATCAGCTACTGCCAGGGGAACCCCAAAGCAGGAGAGCTCTATGTCCTCAGAAGCCAGGGGTGAAGGTGCAGTGACCTGAAGATACAGGTGCACCAGAGCACCCTGCTCCTGTGTCAGAAGACCATTACTTGGGGAACCAGGAGTGAGGGTTTCAACACCAAATGTCAGAGAATAAGAAACCAAATTTGTCTGGGCCAGTGAGGAGTCACCAGAATTACTGTGGCATGCTAGGCCCATAGCTTGACCAGAACCCTCTGTATGAGAGGGAGCGGGGAAGCATACAGAAACCTCACTTTCTGAGAGAGAGAGAGGTGTTGCCAAAAACTCTAGGCTCTGGAGCTAGCGAGCATAACGCAGCAGTTTTGCATTGTATGGAGGTGCAAACAGGTTGATGTCCAGATGACCCCACTGTTCAAAGAGGTTGGCCACAATGGAGTCTGAAAGTTCCAATTTGTGGCAGAGTGCACTGGATCAACTGAGGTGATCCACAAGTGAGTTAAGGGTCCCCAGAAGGAACACCACTGACAGAAATAAATAGGTTGCTCACCTGTAACTGTAGTTCTAGGAATGGTATACGGTTCACATCCACATGATGATGGTTCCACCAGAAGTGCTGATTCATCTGAAAATCTTTAAACTAAGCTCCTCCCACCACCCAGGTGGTGTACCTTCTGGCTCCATCCCGTAATGTCAGATCTTGCACCCTGGAAGCAGGGATCCGCGTGCCACTTGCTGGGGAGGACGGATGGGTGGTGTGGATATGAACTATATGCAACTCCTAGAACTATGGTTACAGGTGAATAATCTATTTTTCTAGGGGCATGGATATGGTTCACTTATTCACATGATGGCAGACTTCCAGCAATTCTCTGGAAGAAGAGGGCAAGGTGCACAACCCTACTTGGCAAACTGGGATTGGAAAACTGAGGTCCCAAAAACAGCATCCTGAGGAGACTCCAGGCTGATGCTGTAATTGGAGATGAAGGTGTGTCTGACTTCAAGTGGCAGCCCTGCAGATCTCCTGGATAGGGATGTCCTGAAGCAGCCATTGAGGCAGCGACATGCCTGGTGGAAGAAGCCCTAAGCCCTGCAGGATGCTCCCTACCAGTCTACCTACAGCAGAGGTCAATGCAGGATGTAATCCACCTGCCAATCATCTGCTTAGCTGCCAGTCTACCAAGCTTGACTTCAGCATATGTGACAAACAACTGGCAAGCTGCACTCCAAACTCGTCATGCACTCTACATAATGGGAGAGTGCCCCTGCAGTTCCAGAGTATGAAGCCTACAGTTGGCCTCTGAAGAAGGATTAGTAAAATATATTAGAAGGTTCATCATCTGGTTAAGGTGGAACACTGATAGAAGCTTTGGGAGGAACTTCGGTGGGGTGAAGGATTACCTTGTTCCTGTGGAAGACTAGATTTGGAGACTCCATCGACAGCACCTTCAGCTCAATGACCCTTCTGGCAGATGTGATAGCCACTAAGAAGGCTGTCTTCCATGACAGGTGTGACATTTCACACCTGTACACAGGCTCAAAAGGCTTGCCTGTAAGACTGGCCCATACCAGCAATAAGTCCAATGGTGGAGGTGGATCACACACACTGGGGACAAGGCTTCAGGCCTTTAAAAGCACCAGCCTCCTTCTCCTGGGTGACCGCTGGCATGCCAGTCCATGATCGGTATGCAGAGATGGCAGCCAGGTGCACTTTTAGGGTCGTTGCTTGCAGCCCCAGTTGGGAGAGTGACCAGAGTACTTGTGGCTACTAGTCACAGGACAGGCAGTGGATCAAGTTCCTTACCCTGATATCAAATGGAAAATCTTTTCTATTTAAAGGTGCAGCACTGGTGAGTTGACTCTTTTTAGGAAGCCTCTACAATGTGGAGCACAATCTCCGAAAGACCCAAAGCCTGAAACTCTAGTTGCTCAGGAACCAGGCTGTGAGGTGCAGAGACTGAAGGTCCAGGTGCAGCAACTCCTCCTGCTGTCTGGTCAGCAGATCTGGGTAAAGAGACAATTGCCACGGAGGCGTGCTGCTGAGACAGAGGAGATCTGGGTACCAGAACTGGCATGGCCAGTCCGGAGCTATCAGGATCACCTGTGCCTTGTCCTCCACCTTGTGGATCAGTGGGAAGGAGGAAAGGCATACAGGAGACATGGGGTCCAGAGCCTCACAAAGGCTTCCCTCACCAGTGTCCCGGACTGTGGGGCACAAAATAGCTTGTTTAGCGTTCTCCCACAGCATCTGCTAGATGACTGTCTGCTCCAGTGACATGGATCACCAGGAGATTTGCACCCTGGTTGTGCACGATGGCCAGGTGTGGAGGGCCTCCCACACAAGGAAAGGGAGTGCATGCCGCCCTGCCTGTTCATCGAGAACATGGTCATGGTGTTGTCCATCTGGACTTGCATGACCTGACCCCTGACTAGAGGAGTGAACTCCATTACAGCTAGATGCATTACACAGAGCTCATGCAGGGTGATGAGGAGATAGAATTCCTGGGGTAACCAGAACTCATAGGTCCTGTGGTCTCCCAGGTGCACTCCCCACCACAACAGAGAAATGTCCATCGTGAGAGAGTCGGTTATGGAAGGACAAACAGGACTCCCTCCTCCAGATGATCTGGGATCAGCCACCACTGGATAGGTGACTGCAACCAACTGGTCTAAGTGTCCTACACGCAGGGACCGCTGATGGCTCAGCTCTCCCTGCAGGTGCTGCATCTGCCAGTGGGCTCATCGGATCATGCGGGTGCAGGACACCATATACCCCAGCAGCTGTAGGAAGCCCTGGACAGGGTGTGAGCACCCAACTTGATATAATCGGACAAAGGAGGTAAGGTCCAGACCTGGTCTGTAGGGAGTCTAGCTTTGCCTCGATGAAGTGAATCACCTGTGAGGGGATCAGTTTGGACTTAGCTGGGTTGACCAAGAGGCCCAAATCTCTGCCCGTCTGGAGGGTCAGATCCCTGGACTGCTCCATGGCCTCCTTGGACAGCCTATCAGTCAATCATCCAGGTAAGGGTAAACCCTGATGCCCTTGCACTGCAAGAAGGCTGCCACCACTGCCATGCATTTGAAGACCAGGGTATGAGCAAGAGGCCAAAGGCATGATCTGGAACTGACAGAGCACCACTTCTACGTGGAATCTGAGTTACCATTAGTGGACGGACGGACTGGGTTTTGGAAGAATGTAACCTGAAGGTCCAGGGAAGGCATAATCTGGTTTATAGCAACCATCCGAACTTATGCTTCCACATGAACTGGTTTAGACTGTGCAGATCCAGTATGGGGCGCCAGCACCTCATCCATTTCATGACCAGGGAGTACCTGGACACACACTCGAATTGCCAAGGAATCTGGGAAATGGGCTATGGCTCCTTTCTCGAAGGGTGGAACGCCCTCCTCCCTGAGGGTGGACAATGTGTCCCATGATACCAAGGACCTCTTGGAGCATGGGATCAGTAAGATGGGAAAGTCTTGAAATCAAGATGCAACCTTTGCCTACCACCTCGAGAACCGACTTGTACATAGTAATGATGGACCAGTGTGGTCAGATGTGGTTTAGCCGACCCCCCCCTTGAAAAGCTGGATCAGGGACTGGACAGGCATGAGGTAGACACCCTCTGACCAGTCACTGGCAGCTTTTGAGGGGGCATCAGCTGCTGGGGCTAGAGGGGCACCACTTCCACCACCCCTGCTTCTTTTGGCCCCTGGCTGAGAATTTGGCCTTGGGGCGATAGACTTGGTATTGCCCCTGCTGGGACTGTTGTTGCTCAAAGGACCAAAACTGAAAGGCCTTCTCTTTTCAGTTTCTGGGCCTTCGTGCCCTTCTGGGGTGAAACTACAGAGACCAGGGTGGTGCTGGACAATCCCCGTGGAGATGACCACCCCTCCCCAGGGCCAAGAAAGGGTCATCGGCCAGCTTATGTTGAGTGTCCAATGTAAAGGTGAAGAGCTTCAGCCACGCCCTGTGATGCATCAAGATGGCCACTGTCATGGCACCAGCACAGGAGTCACCCATGTCCACCAGCACTTGACCCTGATCTCTGACCACTTTCACTGGTAAGTGCTTGTCAGCAGTGAGGTGAGGAGGACATTATTCAGCACTACAAGCATGGAGTGACCAATATGAGTCATAATCAAGGTGTAGCTCAGCTTATGGAGACCAAGTGAGGAAGCGGTGTCGACCTTCTTGGCCACATGGTCAAGCTTCTGTGACTCTTGTCAGGGGCTTGTCCATGTCCCCAGTGTTTCTGATTTTTGAAGACCGAGTCTGAGACCAGGTCCTTGGCCGAGGGGTGGTCCAAGAACCTGGACACAGAGCTGGCAGGAGCAGATACCTGTGAACCATAAGGGCTGAGGATGCCGAACAGGATGCCAGATGCTGTCAAACCTCTAGGGCCAGTCCCATAATGGATTC
The DNA here is from genome assembly GCA_016271365.2 of Neoceratodus forsteri. Taxonomy (NCBI): domain Eukaryota; kingdom Metazoa; phylum Chordata; order Ceratodontiformes; family Ceratodontidae; genus Neoceratodus; species Neoceratodus forsteri. The sequence goes on from CM057459.1 coordinate 1,386,092,894, forward strand.
TGTCATGAGAAATACAATCCCTGGAGATTCACCTTATCCAGGATGTCAGTAAAAGGGTACTTAGCTCTTTTTGAATATGGTTTCAGAAGAATGTTCATGGACTCAGACATAACTTGGAGAAGAACTCCAAATGACACTGGCTTATGGTTGGTGGTCAACTACTCGACTGATTACCAGTCAAAGGTATGTGTCCTTGATGACTGCATGGAGGAACCATCTGAGTCATCCAAAAACTCATTAAAAGCGACCCTTGGCTGTTTATTGCCTTGAACCACCCTAGAGTCATTCAACTGGGTGATTTCCTCAGAGCTGACCTGGCAAGCCTGTCATAGCACGGAGTCCTTGGCTGGGGCTCCCATAGAGGTTGCAGTAGGAAGAGTTCCATCTGCAGGGATGGAGAGACAGGTGTTGATGACAACTGTCTTGGAAGAAATGGTGTGGGCCTGACTGGCACTGGCCATTCGACCACTGGGGTTAGGGGTATGGCCCTACCCTGCCCTGGCCAAGGACCATTACTGCCAGAGAGCTCCTCACAGCAGCACTGCATACACCAGTGAAGCCTCTTGACATCTGGAAAATGAGGAACATCGGCACCTCCCAGTCGAGTGGGGTAGAGAGCATGAAGAGCGCCTCGATTGTTGACCCGGGACCGATGTTGAGAAGCCACCAGAGTTGCTGTATAAATAACGTCACCGGCTGCAAAACAACCTCCAGTGGAGGCTGTTCCAAGTGGCAGAAGCCAGGGCCATCGACTCCACGCCTCCTGGGTGAAGATCAGGAATACTAGAGGCTTGGAGATTTGACTTCTCGTGAACCTCCTCCAGCTGGCTGACTGGGTTGAGGTAGTCAAGCCTCATGGGGTTACCATGGAGCTAGTGACCTGGCCCTCAACCAATTCTGGCTTGGCCAAAGTCAGGCACTTCATGGGCTTCAATCAGTTGGGGCAGCCAAGGGAGCAGGAGGACTGTGATCTGTCCACGACCAATGGCCGTGCTTTTCACCGTCATGGACAGTGCTCTCCTGAAGGTCTGGTGGTTCCGACACATCTCTTGGAACTCTCCAGTGAAGAACTCTCTGATGCTGGCCCCAGCCAGAAGCAGCTGAGGTGCCTGCCGTGGCCCTTGCAGCTACTTCTTCCATGGCCAGGAGTTGAACCGTGGACCCCACTGCAGCGGAGGCCACCTTGAGACCCTCAGGCCGCAGTTTAGGATCTTGATTGGCCGGGTTGGTCGAGGAAAGACGAGCTTTGCAATTCTCCAGGGAGGAAGGGAGCATTGTCTGGCACAGGTCACAACTCTCAACACAGTATGTCAGTCCTCAGGCAGTAGAGGCATGATAATGTATGGGTCCATCTGCAAACCTTCTATCAGCATGTAACATACTGTTGGAAGCCAGGAGCTGGCTTTGTTCTTTGTGTTCCATTTTCAATCACCATGGATGGAGGAGAACTGAGGAATGCAGTGTAATATCTATTTGCCAAGAAAAAAATGAACTAAGTTTGTCAATAGCAGACTTTAGGCCCTAAAATGGACAGAGTTGTGATAGAAGATACCAAACTCTTCCAGAGGAAAGGAAGATCTGATGTCACGGGGCCAAACTGGAGGATATACCACCTGGGTGGTGGGAGGAGCTTAGCTTATAGACTTTCTGACTAATCAGCATTTCTGGTGGAACTGCCATCGTGTGGGTAAGTGAATCACATCCATGCCACTAGAAATGTTGTGTTCCACTGCTCAGTGCCAAACTCTCATTGCTACTCCGCAGAGAGAAATGAACTCTGCCTTGTCGACTGATGTAGTATACCACTGACATATTGTCTGGGTGGATTAACAGCTGATTTCCCTGAAGGAGGGCAGCAAAGAACAGTAGGTCATGTACAGCAGCCATCATCTCCATAGTGTTGATGTGAAGCACTGTATCCAGAGGGCTCCAGTGGCCCAGTGACCTAAAGGGGCCCAGATGAGTCCCCCAAGACGCCCCTGAGGCATCTATGGTCATAACCAGCAAGTGGAATGACCGCAAGAATGGAAACCCTTTCTCCAGTTTGGACCCATCCGTCACCAGAGTAGGGAACTATGTACAGAAGGAGTGACCTGTATGAGGTGCTCCAACTCATGAAAGTGCTGGTCCCACTGTGCCCTGAAAAATCATTGTGGAATCCTCATATGGAGGCAGGCCAGCGGAACTGCCAGGATGACCACTGCCATCAGTCTGATCAGTCTTAGAAGACAGTGGGCCAACACACAGTTGCTGGAGGTAACCAGCTGTGCCTGTGCACAAATACCTGGGCACAGCCTGAGGGCAAGAACGCCTGACCAAGACTTGTGTCCAGTATGGCTCCTAGGAACTGAATCCTCTGAAAGGGGTAAGGACCGACCTGCATGTTAACCACTGGGGTGTCAAACAGACGAGGCACACTGATGAGTCCTGGTAGGATGAAACACATGTCTGTGTCTTCTGTTGGCACCCTTTGCAAACTGTGTGAGAGGCCTTTCGACACCATGCATTTCTGCTTAAAGCTGAACCAGCATAATATTCTGTGGTGATTTGCATATGCAACCCATGATGCTTTGCATTATGGGGCATGTGATTTTGTATTTTGAAACTTGGCTTCCAGCCAATGCCCTTTGGCATAACCATTGCCTCAGTGCTTGCATGCTGAGGCTCTGTCTTTTAACCAATATGCCCACTTCTGAACAACTGCCTGTTCCATAACAATGTGTACACCATAGCTTCCTGAGATGGGGCTTTCAACACCCAATTGTCTATGTAAGGGAAAACATACATATACTCCCTATGGAGGGCCCCTGCCACCACTGCAAATAATTTGGTAAAGACAGGTGTGCAGATCATAAGCCAAGGGTAAAACACAAACTTGACAAGGACAGCCCTGAAGCATAATTTCAGATACTTTCAGTAGACTGTCTGATTTTGACGTGAAGGTAAACATCCTTCATGTCCATGTGACCATCCAGTCCCTTTTTAACAATAGGGGCAACAGGGACTGCAGGAACATGATTTTGAACGCTCTGTATTCTATGTACATGATGAGACTGCTTGAGGTCTAGTGCTGGCTTTAACTCTTGGTCCACTTTGAAACCAGTAAATAAAAGAATAAAATCCTTGACTTATTTCTGCAGCCAGGGCTAATTCCACAGTCTTCTTGTGGAGGAGGGACTGAACCTCCTCCAGCAGAAGGGCAAGATATCCTGGAGGACATCTATTTGGTAATGGTGGATTAACTGGAGGAACAGTAGGGTGTTCTAGAGCAGGTACATGCTGAACACCTCCGGAACCCAAGCACCTGCAGTGATCTCCCTTGATTTTGGTAGAAAGAGGGAGATACTGTCTCCCAGCAGAACCTCTTGAGGCAGTGAAGTCGGAGGCAATGGAGAGGAGTCAAAGTACTGGGGCAGCAGGGGTGCTGGCAAAGACTGACCTTTTCTATGTCTGGCATGGGCACCTGAGGACAGGCTTGTGGCCTGTAGTGCGGAGGGCTGAGGCCACAGTGAACCACACATGGGTCTTCTTTAGTAACCTCAGCCAGGACAAAAGAACCATCACCCCATCCTCTGGGTTTGGGGCTCAGAGTATGCAAGGATCAGAGTGTCATTCTAGATGTCTGCAGATCCCTCAAAGTATTTTCAACATCCCTAACAAATAGTTGATTTCCCCTGAAAGGAACATTCATTACAGATCGTGGCACACTATGGTATGGGTGGGAAACTGAAGCGTTGATGGGAAAACTGTCATCAGGCCAGCTGGAGGTGCCAATGGTGGAGGTGGAGATGATAGCAGTTGCTGAAACAGTTTTAACATTTTTGACACAATGCTCTGCGTGTGACAGAGCCCAAAGGGATCATCGATGGCTGAGATGCTGATGGGAAAGTGTCCAATGTGGAATTGGCTGTGTGTACCTGATCCTGGGGAGGATAAGCCAAAGCCGGACCCCGACATTGGTGTCTGTAAGACAGTCCGGGGCGGCAGAACCCATGGCTGGAGCCTGGCACCCATCTTTTCTATAGACTTATCCCTCTAAGTGGTGAAAGGGAATGATCCATAGAAGCACTCTTTTTCCTTTCTGTGTTTTTCCTTGTCTGAATGGTGGTGTTTATCCTCTGACTTACTTCAATTACTTTTTTTTTTTTGATGATTCAATAACAGCAGATGTGGATTATGGAGACTGATGGGCTGATGGTGAATCTGGAATGGGCACTGGTGATGATGGAGAAGACATCTTCACTACAGCTTGTTTCTCCATTTCTCAGATCAACAGAAAGTGTTTTAAAGCTTTTTAAGATGCTTTTGGTTGCTAATTAAAGCCATGGCAAACTGAGCATGCTTTAATGTCACAGTCTGTACTGAGGCAAGCGGATACAAACAGTGGTCCTTGTCTTTATAAATTTTAATGTCAATGCAACGGCAATATCGAAACAGTGGTTCTTTGTCCATTTGTGGCATAAATCGTAATAGCATAAAATAAATTTAAAAAGACAGCGAATACTTGCAGAAGTTTGATGGTGTTCTTCATTTACAATGGCGGATGAGCGGTTGAGGCAGGAGAAAGAACTGAGGTCTGCTGGGACACTGATATTATATAGGCGTCCGACAAGGCGTGTTGACATCGCAGCCCACCCAGCAAAACGCTTCTGGGTGGTCCTGATGCTGAAAGGTTACAGTTACATGATGTGGCTCAATGGAGGAAATATCTCAAGAAGATCTCAAGAACTTTTCCAGTGGCAGAGGCAGATCAGAAAACTCCCAACTTCTGCAGGGGTGGATGAGGGAACTCCAAAATGTCCTCCAGGGAAGATCAGAGAACCAAAGAACTTTCCCAGGGCAGATCAACAAAGGCAAGATCCTCCCAAGGAGCAGATCAGAAAATAAAACACAGAAACGGTGAGTCTGGCAGTTTCTAGGCAGTGGATCAGATGATATTTAACAAGAGGCAGACTACACAAACTCAAGACACTGAAAGAGGTGACTGTGCCACTGTACTCTGCTGAAGTGATACCGTGGGATTTATGAGCAATAATATTAAACCAGAAGTAACCACACAGACTTAACCAATTAGTGTGCATACTGATAGACTGTGTGAAAATACCTCAATGAGATGTGGGATTATTTTCATTTACACTCTGTTAGCAGAATGTAAAGGAACTCTATAGCAGATGAATGTCCAACAGATGATTTTGTCACAATGTACTGTACAGAGCCTCCACTGGCTACTGCATAGAGCATGGCTACAAATGTGGTTCTCCAAAGGGAAGCCCTACTCACCTCTTCAAGGTAATCTTCAGCCAATATAACAACACAACACGTAGGATATACCACACCTAAATGCTAATGACGCCTCTGGGGAAATGTGAAACGAGAATATTTTGACACAATTTAGCTTAATGTTTCATGTTTCTTCTACATCACTCTCTTTACCTGATTTTTTTACCGATGAGCACTTTGGCCTGAAAACAGGATCCCTGGACTTTATCTGCCTTTGCCGCTTGCCTGCACTTGTATTTATAACCCTCTGTTTATGACCGAACAATCTGTTGCTGTGGAAATTGATGATGTCAAACAAGGAGGATTGATTTACATGCAGACTAAGAAAAGATAAGTTTTAAGGGGCAGATATTTAGTTTTAATGCAAAATGTCCTTAGTAACAAAAACAACGAGGAGCTAAAGACAGAAATGATGTGAAATATAAGCTGAGCTATGATGGTTCACAGATGATCTGCCCGAGGTGCCAGACCACAATCCAGTTTTCTCCATGACAGACTGGGGAAAAAGAACCAGAAAGCATATACAAGCTGAATCGTGTCAACATAGTATGTCTTTCAGATCTTTCCTAGAAGGTGCATAGCTCTTCAAACTACTGACAGCTTGACTCCAGTCATGAATGCCTCTCTGGGAAATGGCAGAGATCAGTTAAAGCTGGCCACAGTGCAGCAGCAGTTTAGTGAATAACTTGAAAATGCACAGCCAGCCAGTTTTAAGCTACAGCAGGACTTATTACACAAAGCAGTTTTATAAATAAGGGATATGCAAGGCCACTGTTTTTTTGTTTTACCAGAAAACCCAGTACGGTTCCGAATTTGGACTGCTTGCACACTAATAAAAGAAAAGGCTTTTACAGAATTTGGCATTTTATACCAGATCACTAAATCTACAGAACATGTATTTTTTTCTTATAAATGCTTCCTGTTATATTTTCAATTTGCTTCATTTAATATTCAGAATATTAAGCCTTCTTTTATTCTGATTAGTTATACACAATCTAAAAGAACAATCCCCAGCACAGTTCTTGGAATTTCAAGTCTTAAAAATGGAATTTCATTACTTTAATCACTGTAAATTAGTGGCCTTGGGGATATGTAATGACTAGACTCAAAATATACAACTGATCTTCATGTAAGGAGTCAAGATCATAACTCAAGGGTGGCAAGGCCAAGACTAAGTAATGAAAGTCCTGCTCCTCACACGTGGAAATAAAAGTGTACATTTTAAACCAAGCCATTGTGTTTTCAATTCCTACAACACCAGTTTTAAAAGATTTAATTTTTAAAATGGCTGGTTGTTTGAAGATTTAATTTTCTCCTTAAGTTCAACAGTTGGCTTCATAGCAGCAAAGGGCTACTGAGATGTCATCAACATTGTGAAACCTGCTCTCTGGTTGGTTCTTAGGTCAAGAACAATAATGGCTGCCCGGGACACCTCAGTTTGCTGGTTCCATCACACCAGGGCTGGCCAGTTTTGGCACCTGGGGCAAATCCTCAAATGGCTCTCCCTCACTCTCCACTCCGAAGTCTACAGAAATACACCTCCACTGTGGTGCACAGGTAACCAACAGTTCTACGATAAAATAATCCAGTACAATGCGTCAGAGATCCCAGATTCCTGACCTTTGTGAATGCAAAGCAGTGGATGCTGGAAGTTCTATATCCCATTACATTGTGACAGGGCTTTCTGACTTTGAATGCACAGATGGTCCTCACTCTGTGAACACAGAGCACTAGAATACTACATCACAGTACACATATAGTCAGTGCTCCATTACCTTTGAATGTTCAGAGGCTCAAACCTTATCACAAATGTAATGTAAGAGAATAACCCTGTCCCTTCTGTATACATGCAACACTCTTTTACAGTATAGTCTGCATTGCTATGGTCAAGATTCCCTGGCTTGTTCTAAGAATACCAATTTAAGCAGATCCAACTCTCGCCCTTCTGTTGGGACCAGTGCTCAAGAGAAGGTGAGCACTGCCCTATTTTACTCACCAGTTTCTAATAAATACTCTACAATTTTTTTAATAAATAGCGACACTCATCCCAACATATGGAAATGCTCCACAAGTGCTAAAAAGGAGCATATTTGTTCAGGCTTGAAGTGTTTTAATCATCAAATGTCATTTTACTCACCCAATAACAACAATAATTAAATCTGCTTGAATATCAACATTATCAGAAGCCCTGATTGCTGATGAAGTCCTCTTGAAGTTCTACAAAGTGGGGTCAGCTTCTGAGTACAGCCTTGTTCCAAGTAAGGAGGGTGACAGGAAATCCAACTAAGTTATCACACTTGGTGAACCTTTCGACAAAAGGCTGTTTCAAAGTGCTAAACACAGGTGATTAAAAGTATTACTACAAAGTATATTTTTAAAAGCAATTGTTTTAAAAAGTGTTCTGGATTGACAAGTCTTTAGTTGGTCAAGGTAGGTTCTCCCACAGTCCAGGTACTGAGGGTCCCACTTTCTGTTGGGCACTGGAAAACCACAGAATAGGAGGTTGTTTCTGGAATCCATATGGCTGTCAGCGCCATACTATCAAACACAAGGTAACTGGAAGAAGAGTATCAGTGGGCTCTAGTCTAGCAGTAGCATTCTTTGTATGGACTACAAATGTATCCCTTCTTTTCTAGCTTTTCCCACAAACATGGACAATGTGGTAGTATCTTTTCCTGTAATAGAACAGAGCTGCAAGACACCAACGCTCACTACAGAATACACTAAAGTCCTGAGTCTGTGTGGGATCCAGTGTAACCCTTTCTTAAGGCCCATGCACCAAGGAAGGATCCTACAACAGGATTGGTCAGAAATGACAGCTACACGCTCACTAAGGAAGAGAAGTGTTAGGGTCCACTGGTGACCTTACTTGACAAGCCTTTGTAATGGTAGAATCTAAGCCAGGACAGAACCAAAACCACAGTCCCTCATCCACTGCAGAATGGAAGTGTTCGGATTCACTGGTATCCTGACTAGAAGGTCCATATACTATGGAAAATCCCAAACCAGAACAGGTAAGAAGCCTCACTTACTCTCCCACTAACAAAGAGAAGCACTGGGATTCAGCATAACCTGATGAGTGTCCAGACATCGTAGAAAGGTCCTGAGCCAGGACTGGTTAAGGATTTCCCTTATTCACTCAGTGTGATACAGAAGTACATGCATCAGGTTGTGAAGGGGCCTGCATAGTTACAGAGTCTTAGTTAAAAATTCTAATGCAAGATAAAAGCATGCCACCTCAATAAAAGAAGGAAGCACCTACTCCTCTTCTAACTTTGCTCTGCTTTAAAATGTATGAGCTTGAAAGTCCTACAGGACCAAATGTTAGAACAGAGCCCAGGATTACCCTAGATGCATCTATTTTAAACCCAAATTAGCAGTAGGACAAAAAAATCAACTGTTCATATAGAATCTGGTGCCCATTTGTATGGAGGAGGCAGACTCGACTTTCTACCTCTGTACTTGTCTGAGGAGTCCTGAGGCCACTGTTATTCACGTCCAATGAGTCCGAAAGGCAAGCATAAAGAGGGTGGTGGATTATGAAAGGGAAAGCCATTTAGCTCTCATATCGGGAAATGCTAGTTAACGGAGGGTTTATAATGATATCCACTGAAGATGTCCAACACTGAAGTCGGAGGAAAGGAAAAATTCAAGCCACATTCTAGTTATCAAGGCAGTGTTATATCCAGGAGGCAAAAGCACTTTTATTCACATCTTCCCCTATTCAAGTTCACCCCAAAGGAGGACAGAACAGTTTTCCCCTTGCATCAAGTACTTTGGATCAGTTACAGACACTTCTTACATATCAAACAGCAACAGAAGTCTTTTAAAACTGACCAGCAGATGCTGTGATGTCACCAGTTGACCTGTACAAATGCCACAGGGTAGTTACCTAAAGTTCATTAGTGCTGGTCTAAAAGTGAGCAGGAAACACTAAACTAACACACATTGCATGTCTCACCAACACTACGGTTTTCTAGTTCAGAATTAATCTAAGGCAACAACAAGAGAGACAGGAAACTGTAGGTTTGGTGACAACAAATATTTTTTGTTCACTTTGCTACTTGGCATGCTGACCCGACTGGAGCAATGTGCGAGGGTAATGCGACTGGATTCTGTATCCGAGAGTTAGGGGTTAATCCACCACAGGATGCTCTGCAAAGCAACAAGGGTCAGTTGGAATTTGAAGTCGAGTTGATAAAAGCTGGTATAAAAACAGAAAGGAAAAGAGGTTCAATCTAGCTTCTGATTAGGGAGTTGTTTCACTACTGCAGTCTCGGTGTGAAAGGGCTTAAATGTTTGGTTACGCTTGAGTGGTTGATTGAGGCCTCCACTGTTGGGTCCCTATGGAGTCTGGGCTCCCAGGCGTTTCTGTTTGAAACTCCCCAGTAGGGACTGCACCCCCTTCTTCACACTGGAGCCGACGCGGCGGGCCACAGAATCTGCAGGTGGGGCAGGCAGGCACGAACTTGAGCTCTGGGGTCTGGCATCTAAGCACTTCTGATACCTCAGCTGAAAAATGACAAAACAAAAGAAGAGAGAGGTTCAGTCCATACTTTGAAAACAGATCATGGAGCAAATATCCCTAAATACATGCATACTAATTTAGGGATGAGTAGGCAATAGGGTGTCTAGTCTATCCCCAGACACACTCTCGCTGTCCTGGAAGTCAAGTCCGCCTATAGTATATTCTCATCAAAGTGCCTGCAAAGCTTATAATAACATTCCTTAAAGAGTTAATAGCACAAAAATTCCAGGCTGAACAGTTTTGTGATTTTTAAATGCAGTCCCATATTACATTTTATTTCTGAAGTATTTTTCTTTTACATGTACTTGGATGGTTTTCTGCCAAACAGAACTGGGTGTGATGAAAAACACAATGTTGTATCTGGAAGCAGATATACCTAGTTTTATTCCTCCCACTGTATCAGTAGCATGTGACCGCACACATTGTTACATCACAAGCCTGCAGCCTGACCGCTAACATCTTTCACTAGTTACCAATCAAGCAACAGGAGATTATTTCATTTTATTTTTACTCTTTTGAGCAGAGGCACAAAACTGCTCGTTTTCACCAGCTACCAGATAAATTTATGATAAAGTGCACATATACTGTACAAAGACACAAAAAGAATTCAATATATACAAGTAACAGGGGTGAAATTAAGCTCTGTAGCTACTGACCAGTGGGGCTAGCGATTACGTAAATCCACAGGTCCCACAAACATTTCCAATTGCCCAGCAGGTGTACTTACTGAAATGCTACCTTCTCCAATACATGCCAGCAGGGCTACTTAAAGTGACATTTTACTGCCCCAGTACAGAATCTAACAGTATTTTGCTAGTGCGCTGGTACCAATTTCAACCCCTGTAATGACTGATGAGAATTACGAGTAGCATCTGCAGGCAGCACATGATTTCAACCACATTTTCATTTACTCTTAAAAGCAGAAATCCAGGAACAACTCAAAATCTCAGTGGGCAAGGAATTGTTAAAACAAGCACCTGTGCTTTTAGTAGTGCTATTATTCCTTTGCTGTCTTTACTTGGAATGGTTTTGGCTGTTAAAATGTGAAACTTAGTTTGGTGTGCTTTTAGTGGTGCTGTTTTCTTTTGCTGTCTTTACTTGCTGCAAATTTTGACTTGTCTTGTCTGTCTTGCCCAATAGTCTGGGGAGGGTGCTAATTGTTTGACCTCTGGCCTCAGCTACATGCTAACTGGAGGCAGGGCTAAGTCAGATTTGGAGGTAGCAGGTTGATTTTTGGTTTCTCAGAAGGGAAGGATCTAGATTCATTTCTGTGCAGTGCAGTAACTGTTCATTGCTGTTTTGTTTTAAACCTATATTTGTGTGCTTTTAGGGTGTTATTTCTTTGCTGGAATTACTTTTTACTTGGAATTATTTTGGGGCTGTTGAAAATTTGAAACCTAGTTTGTTGTGCTGTTTTCCTTTACTGTCTTTACTTGCTGCAAATTTTGCCCCCCTCCCTACATCGCCCCACTCTTAATTAAATGCCCTGTTAAGTCTGACTGACAGGAGCCAAGCACAGAGAATTGCAGGGTTGTGGAGTAGGAGGGGCATAAGGAGAAGGAGGAAGCCCACCCTTGGCACAAGTGTTTTGACTCATTTTTGTTGGTTTCTTTCTTTAAAAAAGTATCTGAGGATCGGGGAGGATTTTCAAGACAGTAAATTAATAAAGAGGGAACGAGAAGAGAACTTCAGTAACAGACTACTATTAGAATAGCAGTATAAGTGCAGTATAATGTGGGAGTTGTGCAATGCAGTGGATGTGGGGCAGCCGTATTCAGGCAGACCTTCTGGATGCTACTCTATCTGCAGGCATCTCTCTGGACTGCGGGACGAGGTAGCCAGACTCAGAGCGAAGTAAACTGGGTCAGGAGTACCTTCATCCCTATCCAAGACCACCCAGTCCAGTGCTGCTGCCTCAAAGGATGCCAAGAATGAGGAGCACTTGAATGACAGTGGGCTCGGGAGGATTAGCGAGTCAGGCAGAGGCACATCCCAAATCCTATTCCACTCAGAACTCAGATGTCAGACTGGCAAACAGGGACAACCAAACAGAGGAACCCAGAGAAGTGGAAGGGAAGAATGTGGCAGTCAACTAAGGAGGTAACCTCAGTATACAGAGCAGTGGACCCAGAGGAGGCAGAAGCAAATCCTGGTGGGGACTCTATCATAAGAGGATACAGCTAGGAACACACAAGGGGAGCGCATGGAGGTGAGGTGCCTACAAGGTGCCCGAGCGCGGAGGGATGGGAGAAAGATCCTGGGGATTGCCGGGAAGGCAAGGTGGGAGGGTGAGCTGGATGTCATTATCCACCTAGGTACTAATGACCTGGCAAATGGGAGCCTAAGGAAGTTCAAGAAGAGTTTAGGAAATTGGGGAGGGGTTTCAAGCAAGTAGCTACATCTGTCACCTTCTTGGAAGTACTACCTGTGAGAGGCATGGGAGAGTGCAGGAGCGCATGCAACAGAAACTTTAACATACTGGCTGAAGAACTGGTGCTGCAAGGAAGGGTTTGGATTCACTGATGACTGGGGATCCACCTAGAGGATGGGGCTCGTTCAAGCCTGATGGCCTGTATCCGTCCTGGAGGTGAATCCAAGTACTCAATAAATTTAAATGCTACATGGACAAGCATTTAAACTAGTCATGGGGATGGCAGGTCAGCAGGAGGGTATCTAATTGCTCACCCACAGCTAGCAGTGGAACCAGTGAACAGGAGGAGGGATATCTCTACAAAGCAGTGTGCAAAAGATGGAGATAGGCAACCAAGGGATGGATAGGAAGAAAGGGGCACAATTCAACAGAAGGGCAGACAGCAGGGAGAAACAGATATAAAGGATAACCAGGGAAGGGGCTGAGTAGAACAGCTAAACAGTCCAGGAGTTCACATCATGGAAAGACATGTGTGCCAATGCCAGGAGCCTTAGCAACAAGATGGAGGATCTGGAGGCTGCCATGGTGCAGTCAGACCTGGACATTGTGGCCATCACAGAGACCTGGTGTAAGGATAACCATGACTGGGAGATGGCCATACCTGGCTACAACATACTCAGAAGAGACAGGGCAGGCAGGAAGGGAGGAGGAGTGGCACTTTATGGGAAAGAAGGTATAAAGGCCACAGAGATCTGGGAGGAACAAAATGGAGGAGAGATACCGTGGGTTAAGTTAGAAAGGAAAATGGGGTCAGCCATCTGTACAGGGTGGTCTACAGACCACCAGGCCAGGAGAAAGAGACAGATAGGGAGTTAATGCTAGCCATCCAAAGGATGGCAGACAAGGGGAGGTGGTGCTGGTTGGAGACTTCAGTATTACAGACATGGACTGGAGCCTCCCAGCAGCAGCATCAACCAGGAGCAGATTTATCCTGGACTCCTTCAAGGTGCCTCCTTAAGCAACTGGTCATGGAACCAACTTGGCAGAAGGCAATACTGGACCTTGTGCTCACAAATGGGACAGTGAATAGGGGTAACAGTGGGGAGCACCGGGAAACAGTGACCACTGTGGTTTGAAATCACAGAACCAAACCGCACAAAAACATGTATCCTGGATTTTAGGAGGGCAGACATTGGGAAAATGGGGACATGCTTGAAAGAGGCACTAATGTGGATGGGGAGGAATCGGGTGGAGGAACAGTGAGCAATATGTAAAACAGGGATTACAAGAGCAACAGAATTATGCATTAAACAGGTTAGCAAGGGGAAAAGGAAGAGGAGGCCATTATGGTTTTCCAAGGAGGTAGTGGAGAAAGTGAAAGCAAAAAAGATTGCATTCAGGCAATACAAAAGATGCAGGCAGAAGAGGATAGGAAGAAGTACCAGGAGAAGCAAAGGGAGGCAGGAAGTCAGTAAGGGAAGCCAAAGCTCAGACAGAAGAGCGATCGGAAAATCAGTGGGTAGAGGGGACAAAACCTTTACAGGTACATACAGTAGTGAAAAAGAAGGGCAAATGGAGGGATAGTGAGACTGAAGGGGGAGGATGAGGGCCGTGTGGAGGTTTACAACAGTAAAGCTGACATACTGAACAGATATTTCTGCTCAGTCTTTACTGAGGAAGAGTAGGGTAATGGACCTGAAGGGAGTACAATGGGTGGGAATGGCACAGAAACTGACACAATTCCCTTTACATGGGAAAGGGTCCCAAAGGAACTGGAAGGAATAAGAGTCGATACAGCAATGGGGCCAGATGGGGGCAGATCCTGAAGGAATTAAGAGAGGTGGTGGCTTGAACCTCTGACAATCCTGTTTAGCCGATCACTGGAAACAGGAAAGGTACCCAAAGACTGGAGGACAGCAGATGTAGTCCCCTTATACAAAAGGAGGAACAAAGAGGAGTGGGAAACTACAGACCAGTCAGCCTGATCTTGGTAGTGGGAAGATCATGGAAGCACTACTGAAGGAGAGATTGGCGGAACATCTGTTGTCAATGGACTACAGGACCCAAGGCAGCATGGTTTCACCAGGGGAGGTCATGCCAGACCAACCTCACTGAATTTTTAGACTGGGTGACAAGGGAGGGATAAGGGGAGGGCAGTGGGCGTGGCCTATCTGGACTTCAGCAAGGTCTCTGACACTGTGCCACATAGAAGGCTATTAAATAAACTGGGATTATGGGAGTGGGCAGGACAGTAGTGTGGTGGGTGGGTAACTGGCTGTGCGGCAGGAGACAGAGGGTGGTGGTAAATGGCTGTCACTCCACAGAGGGAAGAGGACCAGCGGCGTACCACAGGGATCAGTACTGGGACTGGTCCTATTCAATGTCTTCATCAGTGACACTGTGCAGGACCTAGAAGGCAGAACTTCCCGTTTGCTGATGACACAAAGCTCTGTAACAGAGTGGACATGCCAGAGGTGTAGACAGAATGAGGAGGGACCTGCAGAAGCTTGAAAAATGGTCAAGGGTTTGGCAGTTGAAATTCAACGCAAAGATGTGCATGATAATGCATTTGGGTCACAAAAACCCTGGAACAACATATCAGTTGGGTGAGGATACAGCATGCACCAAGCAGGAAAGGGACCTGTGGTTATCATCTCTGATGACCTCAAGGTAGGAAACAGTGCGACAAGGCAGCAGGTAAAGCAGATAGGATGCTGGGATGCATAGGTAGGGCATCACCAGCAGGAAAAGGGATGTCATAATTCTACTATACAAGACACTAGTGAGGCCCACCTGAAGTACAGTGTACCGTTCTGGAGACCTTACCTACGTAAGGACATAGGGTAGAGAAGGTTCAGAGGAGGGCAACAAAGATGGTACAGGGATTGCATCACAAGTCCTATGAGGACAGGCTGAAGGACTTGAGTATGTACTCCCTGGAGGAGAGAGAGAGGATATGACAGAAGCATACAAGTACCTTACAGGAGGAACAGGGTGCAGGAATATACTATTTTCCAGCAAAAAAAAATGTTCCAGGACTAGAGGGCATGGGATGAAGTTGGAGGAGGGTGATCCAGAAGAAACATTAGGAAGAATTTCTTCACAGAAAGGGTGGTGAACAAGTGGAACAACCTACCAGAGGAAGTGGTGGGGGCTGAAACAGTTACGGATTTAAAAATGCATGGGATAGGCATAAAGGAATTCTGAAGGTCAGGAGTAAGGGCAACAGGCGTGGGTGGGCCATAGGCCCTTATCTGCTAACAGTCTCTATTTAGCTATGTAAATAAATGCTTTTTAACTAAAACTGGACTTATAAATGGGATTTGAAGGCCTGGTTCTTTGTTCATTGGTTGACAGCACAAAGAGCTCAGCCACACTATTTGGCACAGTTCCAAGAACAACTCTGTGCAAGGTTAGGCAGAATGAAGATTAAATGGTCATCAAGAAATAACGGTCTCTTCTTTGTTACTAGTGATGTCACAGTCAATGAGGTCACAATGCTGATAATGTGTAGGAGGAATCAAACTGTCTATGTTAGTATCCAGGCAAGTGCTGTTCCACGATCACACCAAGTACTGTCATGCAGAAAATCATCAATTAGCAAAACAGAAAAAAAAATACTAGATACATGAAGCGATAGATGCCTACTACTGAAAATTACTATGAACTCCAGACCGTACACTAGCTCTTTAATTTTAACTAATTCCACTACCTCCATTGGTAGTCCTCAACACTTTTCCTAAATTAGCAACTGGTTACTGTCTCAGCATTTCCTCCCTTCATCAGTTATTGAGTACTAGTCATTGTTTCCACTATACCAGTTATGAAGCACGGTGCCTCGCTTCCCTACACCTGGTATGGGGCACTGTTTGACTTAGTGGTTAGAGTGCAGAGCTGTACAAATGGAGACATGGATTAGAATCTTACCATTGCCACTTACTTTGAGACCCCGAGCAAACATCTTAGCATCCTTGTACTTAACCTCTCCATTGTCTCTCTTCACTCTATTTCTGTGCTTCTTGAATTCTCTCTATGGGGTAACAATGTAGTTGACAGTGGATAGCGACTGCTAGGCCCACGAGTCTGCCGTATTTCCTGTTACTGTTCACTGTTTGCCCTACACTAGCTTTGGGGTACTTGTTCATGGCATCTTCTCCCATACAAAGCAATGGGGTACGGTTTCCAGTTTCCACCATACTGGCTATTGGGTACTTGTTCCTGCAGCTTTAGAAAAGATCCCTGGATACCATTCCCTTGGGGAACAGCCTGAGTTCTGTGAATAAACTCCTTGGTACTGATGACTTGGGCACCCAATGTCGTTTGCGCCAACATTAACCACGCAATCTGCTCCTCCCAAAACTGCATTGCATCCTGGATAGCACTCAAGTTAACTCCCACTCCAGGCGGGCAAACCAACTCACCAGAGTTATCATCCTGGGCCAGCAATGCCCCCTCCTCTCACCCACTGCTTATAAATCTGCATGACAGAAACAAAATTATAACAAAGCAAGAGAATCCAGGTATGCCCACATCTTTCAAGAGATAAACAGTATTTTGCCATGCAGAGGAATTTGTCAGTGAAGCAGTTAACCTAAACAGCCAAACAATAAACAAGCAAGTCCCACTTCTTCTTTCTGCCCAAATACTTTCATAATCTAGCCAATATAATAACAGCCGACATTTCATGACTTCAGGCTTTGCGCTTTAATTAAAACATCTTACATATTTTCCTTTTTACAGAAAAGCAGTGTCAATTAACACACAAATTTTACAACGAAATGTGGGTTCACATACCACTAGGATAGTGGTATGTGAACCCACATTTGTAAAATCTGTGTGTTAACTGACACTTTTTTTGTAAAAAGAAAATATATAAAAGATATTTAACTACAATGCTAAGCCTGGAGTGCTGTGATTTAATTTTTTTATCCATTTTACAGCACCCAACTCTTAACTGGAGCGCACTAGGCCTGTTTTTTCAATTTGACATTTCATGACTCGCTGTCAAAAATCAAAGAAAGCAAGCAACTGACTCCTGCAGCTGTGTCACTTCTGGAGTTCTAGGAGTTGGCTCCTTTTGTTACTTTAGTGCAAGTCAGGCAGCGATATGCAGTTAGACAGCCAAGACTGAATGTTGACAGTAAGCAAGAGGGTGTCTAGTACTCTGTGAAACACACTAAGGATATGCAGTCCTCAGGGAGCCTCAAAGCAAATGATGCTGCATCATTTACAAGATACCACTGTTAGTCTTGGCAAGCTGGCGAGTGCGATGAAATGTCACCTGTTCTTACTAGATGCATGGATGAATAACGTATCTCTGTAGGAAGGAGTGGAACTTGCTCAGTTATTGTTTGGCTGTTATGAAATAAAACAATAAAAACACCGAGAATCAAACATACCAACCCTTTCAGACATTAAGGTCCTGTACAGGCTACAATTTAAAATGTTAAGTGTCTTAAACCATTTAAAGGCTAATAAAACAGCTTATGCACACAAAAGAGGGCTTGAAAGTGGTTATGCTTTAACTTGGCTCAGGCTGTAAGTTGGTTTAAAAAACTGGTTACTCATCCGTAACTCATAGTTCAATGAGTGGTATATAGTTCACATCCACACACTGGCAGTTCCACTGGAAAGTGCTGATTTGCTGGGACGCCTTCATGCTAAGCTCCTTCCATCACCTGGGTGGTATATCCCTCAGCTCAACCCTATAACGTCAAATTTTGCATGATGGAAGCAGGATCTGTGGCACTTGCCAGGGAGGCCAGGCAGGTGGTGTGATGTGAACTATATACCACTCCTAGAAATGGAAATTATGTACTTACTGCAATTTTGATCTTCTTGGACGAAGTCTCCACCACTCATTCACACTGATGGGACTACGCCGAGGCGCCAGGACCCAGCGGACCCAACATTTTCAGGAGGGCTGTGCCGAAATAGGGCCGCAAGGAAGTGGCACCATGAGCCAGGCCTGCGCCATATAGACTACCCGCATCGACCTCCAACCACCTCAGTACCCCCGAGGATGTGCAGCGTAACTAACCTAGTGAAAGACCAACCTAATATCGGACATAAGATAGTTCGAATGACCTGAGTAAGAAGGGTCAACAAAATAGAGTCTTCACAGCCCAGCCACTGAGGGAGTGAAGATCACAGAGAAAGCGAGCTTGGGGATGGCGGGTGGGCGTGTGAATGAGTGGTGGAGACTTCGTCCAAGAAGATCAAGAATTACAGTAGGTACATAATTTCCATATCTTCCTGGACATAATGTCTCCACCACTCATTCACACTGATGGGAGAGTACCAAGCTAAAATAATCCCCGAGATGGGCAGCAGGAGAAGAGAGGAGCTCATCTAGAAAGAGCCCTGAAGGATTGTCCTGCCAAAGGACTGATGCTGTCTGGCATGGACATTTAAGGCGAGTGCTTTATGAAAGTGTGCACGGAGCTCCAAGTGGCTGCATTGCAGATGTCCGCAATTGTCACACTGCGGATTTCAGCCAGAGAAGTTTACCGCCTCTGGTAGAATGAGCGACAACTCTGCCTTCTAACTAATCTGTGCCGCATAGTAGCAGTGACGGAGGCATGCTACTATCCACGCTGAAATATACCTGATAGCAACAGGCTGACCCACATAGGTCGGGCTGAAGGAGATAAACAGTTGTTTAGACGTGCAGGTTTCCTTAGTTCTGTCTAAGTAGAACTGCAAGGCTCTCTTCACATCCAGGGAATGAAGGGTATGCTCTTCTTCATTCTGGAAGTTTATAAGTAGGTAGAAAGGACCAAAGGCTGGTTCTGATGAAATTCCTAGACAACCTTAGGAAGAAACTTGGGATGAGTCCTATGAACTACCTTGTCTTTGTAAAATACAGTGTATGGGGGTCTGTGACCAAAGCATGTATTTTGATACTCTGTAGGCGGAAGTAATGGCCACCAGGAAGGCCGTCTACCAAGTCAGAAATTTCAAGTCACAAGTAGCTAGAGGCTCGAAAGGTTTACGGGTGAGCATGTTCTAGCACAAGGCTAATGTTCCAGGCTGCTACAGGTTGTCTAATTGGTGGCCTGGTATGCAGAATGCCCTTAAGAAACCTCTTAACCACAGGTAGCTGAGCCAGAGACATGGATAGTATAGGCTCATGATACGCAGAGACTGCTGAAATATGAACTTTGATGGTGGAGTATTGTAGACCTGTGTTAGAGAGGTCCAAAGATACTCTAGGACTTTGTTCAGTGGGTAGGAAAAGGGTTCCAGGAGGATTTCGCACACCAGATAAGAAACGCTTCCCTTAGCGTGTAAGTCTTCGAGTAGCTGGCTTGGCGCAGCTAATAGAATATCTGAAACTCTATGCAAATGTTTAACCTATTCACCTCTATCTCCTCAGGAACCAGGCGTGAGGTGAAGGGACCTCAGGTGGGGATGGACTACAGGGCCCTGGGTCAGTACGCTCATCTGAAGTGGAAGTAGCTGGGTGGTTTCGATAGTCTGTTGATTAACGGAAACCAAATCTGACAAGGCCAGAATGGGGTGATTAGAATCAGTCTGCGCCTGCCTCCAGTCTGAACAGTACCTCTGATTTAGGGGCAGAGGAGGAAACGATAAAGAAAGTGTTTTGTCCACTGCAGTCTGAATGCATCCTGACAAAAATGCCAGGTCCTGAATTTCTGGAGCAGAAGAGAGGCAGTTTTGCGTTGAGTGGGGATGCACAAAGGTCCAGGTCTGAGTTCCCCATTCTTCAAGAGTGATTGTAATGGCTGTGTCGAGACACCACTCATGAGGATTTGCCTCCATTCTGCTGAGATGGTCCATCAGATCATTCTGTACTCCTGGCAGGTAAACCACCTAGATTAGAGCTTTGTGCTCAGACATCATTCCACACTCTCATCGCTTCCCTGCATAAGGGTAACAGTGTGCTCCATCCTGCTTGTTGATGTAGTAAATCACTGCCTTGTCCGTTTGAAGGAGAATGGTCTTGTGACAGAGTATGTCCTTCAAGGTCTGGACCACATAAACGACAACCTCATTTCCAGGACATTTATGTGAAGTTGGGACTTGTCCTGACTCCATTCGCCCTGGGTGTGGAGATCCTGGCAGTGAGCTCCCATCCCAACAGGCACGCATCCGTGGTGATGGAGATCTGGGGATCTAGGGGCAGGGATAACCTTCTTGAAGATTGTCCTTCTGAGACCACCAGGTGAGTGACCGCTTCAGTGGTTCTGTCACCTTGATGTGAAAGGACTGAGGGTGTGTAGCTGGTGACCACTGAGTGCTGAGCATCCACTGAGTAGTTCTCATGTGAAGACGAGCCAGAGACACAGTGAAAACTGAGGATGCATTGAGATCGCTTGGACTGAGCTGTTTTCTCTGATGAAGCAGGCTATCTGGAGGAAATTGCTCTTCTGTCCTCCCGAAGGAAGTCTTTCAGCAGGTGTCCAAAGGGCTCCTATGAAAAGAAACTTCTGGGAGGACTGTAACTGCACTTTTTCAGGTTTAGCAGAACTCCCATGGATGTGAGGAAGTTTGAGGCTGTAGCCATGGCCTCTAGAGTCTCTTGTCTGGAGATGCTCATGAAGCCAGTCGTACAGACATGGGAACACTTGAATCGATCTTCCTCAGATGCGCATCGAGAACTGCACAGCACTTTGTAAAAACTCGAGGTGCTGATGATAGCCCAAAGGGCAGGGCTCTGAATTGGTAGTGTTGACCCAATGCCATGAACCTTAGGTACTTGTGGTGTTTTGGGTATGAGAATGTGTTGATAGGCACCCTGCATGTCCAGGAAGGCTAGCCAATCGTGTTGACAAATCAGAGGTAAAATAGTACTGAGAGATATCATATTGAATTGTTCCTTGAAAAGGAACTTGTTTAACTTTCTGAGGCCGAGAATAGCGATACCGCCTGTCTTCTTCAGAACTAGAAAGTAATGGAGTAGAACCTGTGTTCTGCTGCTCTAGTGGAACTACCTCTACTGCCCTGTTGTTTAGAAGGCCTTGAATCTCAGATGCAAGAGGGTCTGACTGAGAGACAGGCAGTCTGGGCTGTTGTTTGGGTGAATGGTCCAACAGATTGAGAGAGTACCCTCGTGGATTATCCTGAGTACTCATTTGTCTGATGTCATCGACTTCCACTGGTCATAAAACTGAGTCAGATGCCCTTCTACTGCCAAGGAAGTCCCTCAGGGACAGCTGAAGTGGGACCTGGACCAGAAAATAAACTGGGTGGCCCTGTGCCTCTGCTGTGCTTTCTTCTGGCTGAGGAGTCTGGTTTCTGGTAAGCCCTCTGCCTTTACCATGAAAGGACTGTGTTATGAAACTGATGTAGATTCCAGCCCCTTGAGGGGCTGCGGAAGGGGTCTAGCTGTCTTGATGGCTGACCTAGTTTTCTGAGTGGCTCCAGCGCCTGCTCTACCTGAGGTCCAAACAGATACATGCAGGTCAAAAGGTGAGCCATAACCTTTTTGCTCGGCATCATTCATGAAGCCCAAGGTGTGCAGCCAAGAGTGGCGATGGGTGCAAATACCAGCTACGTCGCTCTAGAAGCAGTGTCGAGAAAGCATCCATGGCAGCTTTAGCTGTTGATTATTGGAATCAATGCCTCCCGTAATGGTCTGTAGGAGCTCATGCTAACCTCCGAATCGGGAAGAGCTTCTACCATAGCTTTGAGTGAATGCCAGAGTGTATACTTGTACTGAGAAAAATAACCCTGATAGCTAGCAATGCATGCCCAAGGTTGAAGTAGCAAAGACTCACTTACCCAAGGTGTCGATCACGCAAGATTCTTTGTTTATTGGACATGCTGTAGCCTCCTGTGGAAGAACAGCATTGTCATTCTCTGCCAGAACAACGATGGCATCAGCAAGGCTTGAGAAGCCAGAATGGGACGATCCTTGAGAGGGCATATTTCCTATCTATGAACTTAGCCACAGAGGGAATAAGAGCAGGGTTATCCCACACAATCTGGGATAGTCTCTCGACAGAAGGCTGCACAGGACGGTTAAATCCAGGATATCTGGAACGTGCAGATGCAGCAGCTTCCCAGGATCAATATCTGAGGTCTGGAGAGAGAGAGAGAGAGAGGAAATTTAGATTCCTGAGCAGAGACTTAAAGGAAAGGTCCTTGACCAAAGGCTCTGTAGAAGGTTTGTTCCCCACCCCTAAGGTGGAATCATCATTGATGTCATCTCCCAATTGAAGATCAGGATCAGGTTCAATGTCATCCCTGCTAGTCCAGGAGGGACTATATAGATAGGAAAGGGTAAAAAGAAGAGGAAGGAAGAGGGGCAGAAAGAATCAGTGTCAAAACCTCTGATACCCATGCGGCACCAGAGCTCCTAGCGCCGCCATAGGAAGCGGCGTCGAGAACAGAGGTGGCACCGGCATAGGAAGTGGCGCCGAGCACAGCGCTGGCAAGGACTGACTGCAGCACGGACACCACACAGTGCCAGAGAAGCCGGCACCGGCAGCACCAGGGAGGCTGGCACTGCAGAAGTCTGTAAACTCTGATTTGAGGAAGAAAAACGAAGAAATTCAGCAGGAGATAAAGGCATCTGTGTAGAACCCCGCGCTCGCAGTCATGTGAGGGGACAGACACTGGGAAGCAGACTTGATGGCACCAGAGAGGGCGCTGAGCGACTTGGAAGTCCCAACTGCTCTGCTTGCAGGTCCGAAACTGACAGGTCCGAATGCCTGGCGATGGACTAGCCGGTTCAGGCAACCGGACAACCTCTGCACCCACTGCTCCATAAGAGCATCCCAATGGTGAAACTGCTCACCGGAGGACCCCCTCAACGGGCGAGGAGGGACCAAGTCGAGGATGCCAGTCACTAGGACAGAAACTGAGGGACTCCAGAAGAGGTGGAGACTTGCTCTGCCCCAGCAACTGACGATCTATGTGCAAATGTACCAGAGGGTGACCTTAAGGGGTGCCACTTTTTCGGACCGGAGGCCGGAAGAAGAGCCTGAGCGGTGCCGAGAATGGGGCCACTTCTTTTGTGCTTTTGGGAGACTGCCCATCCCCCCGAGCACGGGACCATTTGCAGTCAGACCTCCCACCATAGAGGGCGGAGTACCAGATCCAGCCCGGCTGACTGAACAGCTTTCATGCTAAGTCTCCCTACTGTCACCTGCCCCACTCATGATCGACCACAATGGAGGGCTGAAGACTTCTTCTGATGAAACTGAATACAATTTACCAAATTTTAATCGGTACTTTATTTTCTCTAGAAAATAAAAACTAATAAAACTGAAGCTGCTGTCGCTTAGACGAAGAAGTCTGACTTCCGGTGGGTGAGCGTTGTTGTCACTGAAGCACACTGGCGGCAGGAAAGGAACTGAGGCGGTTGGAGGGCGATGCTGAGGTAGTCTATACGACTTAAGCCTAGCTCATGATGCTACTTCCTTGCAGCTCTACCAAAAAGTTTGGTTCCTGCTGGGTGGATGGACTTCCTCTGCCTATCCCTCTCCACGCCCATACCCCTATGACAACCCACAGGCTTATGTTAAAAATCAATGGCCAGGCACGCTTCTTTTCCTCCTTCAGCAAGGTACCCATCAGGATGCCCTTTACTGTCTGCTCTTTATTTGAAGCTCCCAAATCAACTGCCACGACAGCATATAGACATACAGGGAATCCAGTTGGGGTACAAACCATAAATTTGCACTTTACGGATGATTTACTAGTGTACCTCACCAATCCTGAAACCTCCTTACCCAGTTAATGGACACGCTTATGACTTTGGAAGTTGTGTGATTTAAGCTAAATGAGAGGAAAAACAGAAGTCCTGAAATTTCATTATACCTCTCCCAAGGTATACAGCAGAAATGTTAATTTAAATGGGGCCTAAAGGCCATCAAATATTTGGGTGTCATTATTACATGTCAGATGCAGATTGTCAATACCAGCAGGGACATCTGCCAGAACTAGACACATGGAGGATTCCCTGCAGGGGAGGCTCAAACAACTGGTACAACAACCCACAAGAGACAGGGCTATCCTAGATCTAGTACTGACTAACAGGAAAGGATCACAGATCGCCAGGTAGGTCACCGGTGTCAGTGACCATCACATGGTATGGTTCAGTTTGGCCACTAGAACAAAATCATCCCATTCCAAGGCAAAATATGGGGCTTCAGAGGAGCTATCTTTGATAAGATGGCCAACAGAGTTAAGCTAGCCCTGGCAAAAAGAAATACAGGTGAGGGGGTATAGGCAACGTAGCAAGCATTAAAGATGCAATACTTGAAGCAACATCCCATTGTGTTAGTGAGAAAAGGAAGTGCAAAAGAAGAAGGAAACCACTTTGGTTCTCAAACACAGTAGCAGAAAAGGTCAGAGCCAAAGGCTGGCCTTCAGGAAATAAGGGAACACAGCAGGATGAAGATTGGGAGGCATACAAACTGCCTAAGGGAAGCAGGAAGGCAGTTAGGCAGGCAAATGCCGAACCGAGGAAACACTAGCACGAACAGTAAAAGAAGGTGACAAGACTTTCTATAGATACATTAGTGAAAGGAGAAAGTCCAGATGGGGTATTGCTAAGATCAAAGGGGATAAGGGGGCATGTGAGGAGGAGGACTCATGTAAAGCATCTATCCTAAATAGATACTTCTGCTCACTATTTACTGAAGAGAAGGCAGGGCAGGGCCCACAGCTCGCACCATGGACACAGGGGAGGGAGGTGTGCACTAGTGCCTTCACAAAGAAAGGGTCCTACAAGAGCTTGATAAGCTCAGGGTGGACAAGGCAATGGGACCTGATGGCATACATCCCAGGGTACTAAAGCAGCTAAGGGTGGAACTAGCAGAGCCATTATCAGAACTGTTTAGTGAGTCTCTGAGCACAGGAGAGGTTCCAGAAGACTGGAGAAGGGTTCATGTGATCCCTGCTCCACAAGAGTGGTAACAGGAGGAGGCAAGGAACTACAGACCAGTCAGTCTTACCTCAGTAGTGGGCAAGATTATGGAGACACTCCTTAAGGAGAGGACAGTGCAACACCTGGAATCCATAGAAGCACAGGATCTAAAACAGCATGAGTTTACAAAGAAGGTTCTGTCAAACTAATCTCATAGATTTCTTTGACTGGGTAACCAGAGGGGTGGACCAAGGGAAGCAGTTGATGTTGCCTACCTTGACTTCAGCAAAGCTTTCAATACTGTTCTACACAGAAGATTGATTAATAAGCTGGGTAGGCTCGGTGGGTCAGACGTTGGTCAACTGGGTGGCAAACTGGTTGACGGCAGAAAACAGAGAGTGGTGGTAATGGTATACAGTCAGACGAGATGCAAGTCACAAGTGGGTACCACAGGATTGGTCATGGGGCCAGTCCCTTCAATATCTTCATCAGTGTCATTGCAGATGGACTGGATGGTAAGGATTGTCTGTTTGCAGATAACCAAGATCTGGAACAGAGTAGATGATCCAGATGGGCTGGGCAGAATGAGAAGAGATCTGATAAACTAGCAAAATGGTCGGAAGAGTTGCAACTGGGGTTTAATGCAAAGAAGTGCAAGATCATGCACACAGAGAAGAGAAACCTGAAGCCACCTACAGGCTGGGAGAGGAGTTGCTGGCAGTCACAAGGGAAGAAAGAGACTTGGGCGCCATCAACTGATGACCTGAAATCATCCAAGCAGACCACTAAAGCAGTAGGTAAGGCTAGGGGATGTTGGGGTATATTGGTAGGGATATCACAAGTCATAAGAGGAAGGTAATAATCCCTCTTTACAAGACACTGGTTAGGCCTCATCTGGAGTACTGCGTGCAGTACTGGAGGCCACACCTTCACAGGATATTAACTAAACTGAGGCAGTCCAGAGAAGGGCAACCAAAATGGTGCAGGGACTGCATCAGAAAACATATGAGGACAGATTAACTGAACTCAATATGTATACCCTAGAGCAAAGGAGGGAGAGAGGTGATATGATCGAGGCATTCAAACACCTTAAGGGCATTAACAAGGTGAAAGAGTCTAACATGTTTCAATATAAGAAAAATAGCAGGACAAGAGGACACAGCATGAGATTAGAGGAGGCAGATTAAGGGCTAATGTTAGGAAGTTCTTTTTCACAGAAAAGGTGGTGGATGCATGGAATGGCCTACCTCAGGTAGTGGTGGATATGAATACAGTGCAGTTCTTCAAACAGGCATGGGATAGGCATAAGGGAGCAATACAGATGAGTATGAATAGATAGGCTATTGACAGAGCAAAGGCTGATGGCACATTCATAAGGTAGAAAAGAAATGGGCAGACTGGATGGGCCTTATGTCCTTATCTCGCCGTCAACTTCTATGTTTCTATGAGTTAACCAACTTAATCCTTGCTAATTATACCTATAATTATATAACATCTATGTAATTTATACCTTCTCAGCAGGTAAAATATGCTCCATATCATTCTGCCGCTTGCTGGAGAAAATGGAGAATCTAAAGCCTAACAGCCAATATAGAAATCTGGCAAAATTTATAGAATGATCTTTATTCCACGGAAAGTTTAACTGTCGAACTGTCACACACTCTCCTCAATTCAAACTTATTTGGCAGAGATGGGTGATATATACTATATCTAAAAGAAATGACTCTGTGCCATGAACCAGACATTAATTAACGGATATGTCTTTCGACGCTTTTCAAATGAAGACTTCTAATTGATATGTATAGTTTATGGTGCAATGCCATCCGTCACGATACCCCTGCAGCTTGTCGTGGTATATTGTGATGCCTGTTGTCAAACTTGTTTAGTTGAAAACTTAATAAACTTCAATTTAATGTAAAAAAAAATCTTTTAGGACAAAGCCACAGAGTCAAGGGTGGTGCTGGACTTTTCAATCTTGGTAAGATGACCGTTGCATCTAGACCAAAAAGATTGATGCCCAAGAAAGGGACATTGGCCTCTTGTGCCGAGTGTCTGCTGTAAGGTGTACAGCCTCAGCCAGGCCTGTCGATGCCTCATGATGGCTGCTGCAATGGCATGGGTACAGGAGTCACCCATGTCTAAGGTCGTCTGGAGCTGGTGTTTAACCAAGCACTTGACCTCGCTATGACCAATCTCACCAGTAGCTGCTTACCAGCAAGTGGGTGAGGGAGAAGATCATCCAGCACTCCAAACAGGGAAGTAAAGTTAGCCACCATCATGATGAAGCTCGCCTGGTAGAGACTGGAAGAGGCGGCGATGCAGACCTTCTTGGCAGTGTGATCAATCTTGTTTGCCTCCTTGTCTGAGGACATGTTCATGTCCCCTTGGGATCCAGACTTCTGGAAAGCCAAGTCCGAGACCAGACCCTCAACCAAAGAATGGTCTGAGAACCTGGAAAGAGACCCACTATGACCATATGAGCAGAGGGTGCCGGGCAGTATGCTGGATGCTGCCAAAGCTCCAAGGCCAGTCAAAATACAGCGCCAGCCATGGGAAACGATCTCTCAGGGATTTGTCCCTACTGAGGACATCAGTGAAATGGTACTTGGCCCTTTTCTGAAACAGGCTTCAGAGGGACTGACATGAACTCTGAAAATAGTCAATATAGATCTGAATGTCACTGGCCCTGGTTGGTAGTCAGTTCCTTGGCCGACAAGTGGTTGAAGGTATGCAGCCTTGACGACAGCAGGGATGAGCCATCAGAGGACTCTTCAAAAATGGCTCCACCCATCTGCCACTGTGGGCCACCTGAGAGTAGCCCAACTGGGTGATCTTCACCGACATCTGGCCAGGCAAGCTGGCTGCAGCATGAGTTCTTCATCGGCGCTCCCATCAAGGAGCTATGGTGGGCCAGCAGCTCACCCACAGGGGTGGGGAGCTAGGTGCTGGGTATATTTGTTGAGGATGGACCAGCATCTATCAGTCCACCACAGGTGTCGGGTAGAGACCTACCCCACCCCATAGTGATCTACTGCTGCCACAGGAGTTCCTCATACCACCTCTGCATCCTGATGGAGAGCCTCTCCTCGTCTGAGGACAAGGAGGTCGAGGAACACTGACAACTCCCAGATGAGTGGACAGCAAGAGCATGAGTAGTGCTCTGACCAAGGGCTCAATCTCAATTAGTGACCCGGGCAGACATTGAGTAGAAGCCACTGGAGGTTCACTATAGCTACATTCTGAGGTGTGTGGGAAGCACTAGTTTGGTGGAATGACTGCCAGTGGAGGCTCTTCCCAAGGGAGCTGGCCAGGGACACTGACTGGTTCACCCTCCTGAGTGAAGACCAGGAAAACCGGGTCAGGGATATTGACTCTCAACGATCCCTCCAACAACTGGTTGAGGGGTCGAGAAAATCTTGACCACCTGATCCACCAGTGTCAAGGTCAACAAGCCTGACGGGCACTGTGGAGCTTTGACCTGGCCCTCAACCACAGAAAGCTGAACCCAAATCGAGCAGTCAAGGGAGCAGGAAGACCACAATCTCTCCCCACACCATGACTGTCACTGGCAGTCTTTCTTCCCATGATGGCAGGGCTCTCCCAAGGCCTGGAGTGCCAGACACAGCTCCAGGAATTCTCTGGTGTAGGATGCTCCAATGCTGGACCCAATTGGGAACTGCGCTTAAAGCCAATGAGGTGCCCACCACAGCAGTAGCTGCCACCTCTTCCACGGCCACAAGCTGGGCAGCAGACCCCACCCACAACACAGGCCTTCTTGTAGCCTTTTGTTGAAGCTTGGGTCTCTATCTGCTAAACAACCAAGAAGAAGCTGGGCTGCATGATCCTCCAAGGAAGAAGGGAACAATGCATGGCACAGACCACAGCCGAAATATTGTGTGCAGCCCCAAACAGTAAAAGGCAAGAGCGTGTGTGTCCGTCCATGACATTTTCTGGTGGCACATGATACAGAATGCGAAGCAAGAAGCTATTTCTTGTGTTTCATCTTCCATCGACATGGCTGATCTGGACTGTTTGTGAAGAGAAATGGGTGAGGAACTTTGAAATATCAAAGGAAAAAGCAAAACTCTCCAATGGTGCATCTGCTAGCCTACAATGCGTAGAGCTACAAAGGAGGAGGCCAAACTATTCCAGCAAAAGAAGATCTGATGTCAAGGAGCAGAGCTGAAGGATATACTGCCCTGATGGTAGGAGAAGCTTAGCTTGAAGATGTTCCAGTGAATCAGCACTTTCCAGTGGAACTGCCAATGTGTGGATAGTGAACTATATCCACACCCTTAGACACACTGTTTATAGCACAGTTTACTTACAGGTCTGGAGGGTCCAATCGTGTTTAACACCATGTTAACACAAATCTATCCAGAGTGCTTTGTGGTAGTATCCCACAATGCAAATGTTGCAGACAAACAAGGAAGGGTAAGCTGCAGCTGACCAACTGGGTATGCACAAAAAGCTTCAGTCACAGTAAATTCTCGATTCTATCCCTATCAGCTGCTGCCTCAAAATTTTCTTTGTATGTGATTGCAATCGTGCAGACTTCGCCAAACACAGACTGTGAAACCAGATCTATGAATTGTACGCTTCTGTGTAGTTTATCTGACAGAGACAAGACTGTGAATTCTCTTTACAAATCCTATAGTTCACTCTGTAGTTATCTGACAAAACAATGACTGTGAAATCCCATTTACAAATCATACGTTTCTCTGTAGTTATTTCGCAGAGCACAGACTGCAACGTCCTCTCTAAGAATCCCACAGTTTCTCTGCACTTTATCAGGGCACAAAAGAACAGTTATGTACTCACCATGAAGATCTTCGAGAGGCTATCTTCATCAGGCCACACCTATGGAACTTATAGCTGCCAGGCACTAGGGCCACATGGAAACTTTTGCAAGCAGTTCACACAGGGTTGCCCACAACGATGTCAGATGTTGGCTACTACATAAACATGGGCAGCTCCTTCCCTCCTCAGTTCTCCACTGGAGATCATGCACAGAGGACTTCCCTGTAGGGAACCAGGAGAGACTTAGGGCTCTGCCAACCAGGAGTGGCAGAGAATAGTAGGTAGAGCCTCATGGAGAAGGAGAGAGCACTCATCAGAGTCTCAGGATCCAAAAGGAGGAAGGAGGGTGAGAAGGCATGGTCTGATGAAAGAGATACTCTCAAAGATAGTACAGTTATGTAAGAATGTACTGTAACAGTAGATCTTTGAGAGGAGCTCTTGCAGCAGGTAATACCATTAGGACTAAGCCACCAGGCATTAGGACCCCACTAAAACTTCTAGCTAGCAGTCTCTAGTGGGGACTGCTCCCAATGTCGGCTCCACCCGGCAGACGTGATATAATGAGGGCGGTCCCCGGCACCACCTCAGTTCTCCCACGGAGACCGGCTGAAAACAGATGGAGATTTAGTCTCCGGGCAGGTGTGTGGGGCCACCTGCCACAAGAGCTCCTCGAGAGCTGCTATTCTGATGGGTTCTTATGTAACTGCTCTTCTCACTTCGAGAGAGGCTCTTCAGCAAGTATTACTATTAGGACTGAGTCTCAAGCAATACCCAAGAAGAGACCCAGGTCAGGAGGGTAAAGGATAGTAGCGCAGAGCTGTAGGCAATGAGGAGCGGAGTCCCGAAGGACCGCTTAGGCTGAAATCTGCTCTCCTTCTGGAAGCAATGTCCAGACTACAGTGCCTAAAGAAAGTGTGCACTGAACTTCAAGTAGCAGCTGCACAGAGGTCTGCTGAGGAAACATTTCTGAGTGAAGTGAAGGATGTCGCTATCCCTCTGGTGGAGTGACCCTTAACTGGTCCCAGTAAGGGTTTGTTGTGCTGCTGATAACAGAACGTGATACAATTTGGGACTTCTGGTGATGCACTGTGCCTGTTAGCAGCTTTCCCATTTCTCCAGCCACTCGGTCCACTTAAAGTTAGTTTTCCGTGAGTTTTGAGCACAAGCGAGCGAGTAAAACAGCTACTGCAAGCAATTTACTCTACCTATGGTTGGATTGCGGCACTTGTGTTATTAGAAGGAGGTGGAAATGAAAAAGCTCCACTGCCCCATACACCTCCAACATGCCCGAAAAGGCCCTAAAAATCCAAGGCCTCTAGTTCTGCCAATGTATCGACTGTGCCTCACCCTGCTACAGACCAAGAGCCGCTTACCTTAACTCACTTTCTCGCACAATTTAAACCATTTAAAGATGAGTCAAAAGTATCACGACTGAACTACGCCTCTATCGCATGCTATGGACGGTATCTCCCAACGACTCGCAGAATAGCGAAGCCAGAATCTGCTCTTTAGAAAACGGCAGGCAAGATTGATCCTGAGCTAACTGCAGCCAGACAAAGGATCTTGAGGGCCATAGTCAGTGAAACAATGCAGTCCTCATAGGTCTCCTGGAAAAGGAGGAAGGTCTAGATCTAGTACTGTTTGTCCAGAAAATTGCTGGTCCCTCACCCTTCGGGCCCAAATACACCATTCAACAGGCACATCGTGCCTTCAGTCAATGCCTCCACCTGGGATCCTACCATGTCCTCTCATCTTCAGGTTCCTAAACTTTCTAGAAAGCCAACATTTTTACTGAAAGTATGAGAAATCAAGACTTAAGATGGAGGGAACCAAATCCGGATTGTCCTGGATATACTGGCAACGGTGAGACAAAGAAGAGCAAGCTTTCATCCACTGGTGACAAAGCTTATTGCCATGGTATAAAATTTAGAATGAACTGTCTGGTGCAGGTTCAGGTTTTGGTATCTGGTAACTGGGTCACCTATGAAGATTATGATTCTTTGATGGCAGGGCTTAAAATCCTGCTCTGGGGTCCCCAGCTACATAGACTGTCTGCTAGGTAATTCTATGTTTTAGAATCTGTGTTATCTCTGCTTAGAGATGTGGGGACAGAGTTAAAATGTACATTCTGTATAATACAATTCCTGACAAAGCTGTTTCTACCCTGTTGCAGCTACCTAGACTGTGGCTTTCTTTTGACACAAGGTACTCCTGGCAGACGTCAGTACAGAATTCCTTTATGTTTCAACAATGGCTCTAGGGTCGAGGTAGTGAAAAGGTAAATCTTTCAATACTACAGATCGAGAGGGAGGGTGCTTCCTGACTTAAGACTGCAGCATTTTTTGTACCCCATTCCCTCGGATGAGTGCAGGATCGTTACAGTTTCTGGACTTGGGTTTCTTTTGTCAGACTATCGCCACCAGAAGGGGCACAGGACCTATGGATGCTTTCCACCATTTCGAACTGTCAAGACAGCACCAATGTTATTTTTGTTTTTGCCTGGTTTTCATCCCAGTCTTTCCCTACCCAAGGGACTGCTGTATCACACTCATGGTACAGACATAGTCTGCTGCACATGACCGATTGGAGAGCCTGAGTTGCATATTTTCATTCAAGAATTTTTGTCCTGCCTGTTATTTACCTTAGTTTTTGTTCTGAAATTAAGATGTTTATACCAGATTTAAGCAGACAGCTCGTTACATACAGTTTACTGTTCCATTTTTCCTATACTGGTAGAAAATCAGAGGGACCGCTAGTTTGTTTACTTAGCTGGTGGCATATTTCTTACTCATACTAAATTATCCTTTAGGTATCGGCAAGAGGTCTCATTTATTTATTAGTTTTCTACTTCAAATCTTCACCATTGATACAGCTGATCTTTGGGAATGCAGTAGTTATTGTTGATAACAATTCAGTTTGATAAGGGTGGCTGGAGGAGAGGAGGTGGGTAGTGGCATAATGTTGAACGAGGAACATCAAACTGTAAAGAGGAGGTGGGTGGATAGTGCTCAATGTGGGATTCCACTAATGGGGGGTGAGTTCAATGGAGTATTGTGGGGAGGTATGGGATTCAGAGATGCGGGATGGGGGGCGATAGCGAGATGGAACCAGTGTGTGGGCAACTTAGACAGGGAAGTAGCTTCCATTTGGGTCTTTTATACAGCTTAGATTTGTTACAGGCAGATGGCTTAGGCCCTGGCCTTTGCAACATGGAGCGTGAAAGGGCCAGGCACAAATTAAAACAATATAAGTTACCGAAGCATCTAAATTTGTTGAAAGCAGATATTACCTTTATACAAGAATCACGCCTGCTTAATTCTAAAGCACTGAAGTTACAGAGGCAGCAAGTGGGCAAGTCCTTCTCATGGAGGAAACGACAGAGTTGTGGAGTAATGCTCTTGATAGCCAGGTCCGTTCCTTTCACTTCTACTCAGGTTGTTGGGGACCCTCTAGGTAGATTCCATTTGTCAAAGGAAAATTGACACTACAGAGATATTACTGGGTAGTATATACGGTCCGAATATAGATTCACCTGTGTTTTTCATGCAATTTCTTAACACACTATCTCCCTTCCTTTCAATCCCGATGAATCTTGGGGAGATCTGAATTTGGTGTTTGATACAAGTATTGACTGTAAAGTCCTTCCCCAGCCTAACGGGCCCTAAGGGAACTGGTAGATCAGATGGGACTGTGTGATGTCTGGAGAGTTCTTGACCCCATATATAAAAGCTATACATTATCCTCGTACACGGGATTTCCTCCAGCATTGATTACATTCTTATCTCTCAAACACTTCTCTCAGGGCGCTCGACTCCTCCATACATCCGTGCCCCCATCGGATCATGCTCTGGTCACCTGCAGACTCTCATTTTCTTCTCTCCCCAAGAATGGAGGATGCTGGAAATTAAACAACCAGCTTCTCAAAGACCCAGGGTAATAAACTATATTTCGAACCACATTACTCAATTTGTCTCTGTAAATCATAACTCCACAGGTAAGCCTGACGTGGAATGGTGTGCACTGAAGGCCTATCTTAGGGGACTGCTGATTGGCCTGACCTCGCAGTGAAAGAAGTAAAGGAACAACAACTACTGCCCTCCTCTCTCAGATTCGAACATAGAAGCCAAACTATCCCCCACTCCCTGACTAGCTCAGGCAGGACCTTGTTAAGCTGGAAGGAAGCCTACCTGGAGCTCTTGAGAGAAAAAGCGGAATTTACATGTAGAGGCCAGAGCCTGTTATACAGATCAAGGGAAAAAGCTGGCAGACACTTTGTTTAAGAATTACACACAGAAGTCCTCCAGACTTATTGCAGCCATCCGTTCTTCTGAAGGAGACTTTTGAGGGCTCCTCAGAAGACATTGTAACTGAATCTGGTAACTACTTTAAGCAGTTACATGGTCTTATGTTAAGCCCGGCTCAGAGCAAACTCTGGATGAATACCTTCAAAATCCCACCTACCTGCTCTCTCAGAGGCTCAAAAGCTTTCATTGATCTCTTTTATCACTGATGCTGAACTGCATAAAATAATCAAAGACCTTCCTGCAGAAAAAACCCGGACCTGATGGCTTTTCTTCCAGTTTCTACAAAGCCTTTACAGAGCAACTAATCCCTGTACTGCAACCTCTGTACCAGCACATTCTCTAGCATGGAATCTGACAAATACCTTTTGAAGCCCTAATTGTTGTTCTGCCTAAACCGGTAAACGGCCTGACTTAGTTACAAGCTACAGGCCAATCACTTCTTAATCAGGACATTAAAATTTGGACCAATTACTAGCAGATCGTATAGTATAGTTCCTCCTGATCTTACAGGCCCTGAACAGGTAGGGCTCATGAAGGGTAGGTCCTCTGTAGACCATTTACGCACTTTGGCACATGTCTTCTTGGTATCCAGGGATGGGACTATTCAGCAGCACTAGTCCCCTGGATGCTGAGAAGGCGCTTGATATGGTTAACTGGAATTTCCTGTTTAGAACCCTACATGCATTTGGCTTTCCTTTAGACTTCAGAAATGGATACAAGCCCTATATAAATCCCCAACTGTTCGTGTTTCTAGTAATGGAGCAATCTCTGCCTTGTTCCCACTCCATGCAGGAATGAGACAAGGCTACCCTTGCCCCTATTACTTTTCAGCTTATATCTTGAACCACTTATATACAGAATAACAATCTGTCCATTGATTCAAGGCATTAACATACAGGGCCACTAAATTAAGTTTCTGCTTATTCAGATGACCTGCTTCTCAATTATCCCACCCAGATACTTCCATCCCCATGTTGAAAATTATTAAAGATTTTAGTGACTCTTTCCAATTACAAGCTGAATATGGACAAAACTGTGATTTTCCCCTTAACCATACAATTTTAAAGCACGCAATTACAGACCTGGGTCTCTCCTGGGAACCCAAATCTTTGAGATACCTCGAATTGAGCTCTTGAAAATCAGGCCTGCCTTCAAAAGTGATTTTGGATTCCTCTTTCAGACACTGAGACAGGACCTAGATAGATGGTCTCTTCTCCCAGTCTCTCTTTGGGCAAAATCAATCTGATTAAAAGCGAATGTCTTCCCTCATCTTTTCTACCCGCTTGATCTCTTAAATATTTGGCTCCTTCTTTCCTAGTTTAAAAAGTGCATAGTCTTGTCACGGACTTCAAATGGTCAGGCAAAAAGCCATGTCTGGCTTTTCAGAAACTAGCGCTCCCAAGGCTAAGGGAGATTTATGTCTCCCACATAGCCTCTATTACTGGGCCAGTCAGGCTAACAAATATCTTAGATGGCTAATTACTGAAACAACACATACTCTCTCCTTTATACGCCTATCTGGCTTATGACAGAACTGTCCCAAATTAGAGCGCATGGATTCTCTCCTCTGGCTCTTCTACACACAAAGATTAATACCCTCCTACCTGTGTAATGTGTCTCCCCAATAGCTGTCTATCAAATATACTCCCAACTCTGAGTGTTCCTCAAATATAACTATATGCAAGACTTGATCTAACCTCTGAGAGGTAACCCTAACCTTAAAATAGACGCAGGGTTCTCCTCCGTCCTTGGCTTCCCCAATTGAGTGATTGTTTGCTCACGTATTTGATGAAGGAAGATGGAACATGGCTCACTTCTCTTGAAATCTTGAGTAAAGCAAGCAATCCAAACTCTCAGATTTTTAAAGTCTCTATTACGCCACGTACTGGTGAATGTATTTGGATCCATACTTCACAGCCCCAGGAACTGCCTTTCATTCTGAGTTGACCGCCTGGCAGGGCTCCCTCAAGCAGTGTCCAAATGTATGGACTATTATACGATAGGGTCTATCCAGAATACCTAGGCCCTTCCGTACTGGTTTTTTCTTTTCCTGAATATAAATATAGAATGGCCTGCATTATGGTGGGGTTGTCATAAGTTTGTAACGCAAGACAGGCTTCACCTTATGCAATTCCAAATCCTTCATAACTACATTACTCCCCACAAAGAATAGCCAAGCTAGGTCTGGCTGCCTTCTCCACCTGTACACAATGCGCAGGGCAGAAGGATCACTGTTGCATATATTCTGGGAATGCCCCAAAGTGACCCCACTATGGACCCTCATTATGCAAAAGGTAGACCCCTACTGGGCCCTGAAGATTTATTCTCTCCAGAAATCTGCCTGCTTGGTAATTTTCAGGGACTGGGGTACGTAACTGTAAATACTACATGGCCCTAATCTCAATGTCAGTTAAATAGCTTGTACCTAAACACTGGAAATACATGGATATGGTTTCTATAAAGAATGGTTGCAGGAGTTACTTGCAAATCCTAGAACTGAAAAAACTATAGCAAGTCTCATAACAAACTCACAAAATTCAGTAAGACCTGGGGCCCACTAGACTCTCTGTATTCCTTGCAACCCACTAAACATTGCTCACCACCAATAGTCATCTCTTTCTTTATTAGAGTGTGTTTTCCACTGTGCTGGGATTTTTGGGAGGGAGGAGTTGGGGGGTGGGCAGAGAAGGAGGAGGTGGTCAGATCTTCAAAAAAAAAAAAAAAAAAAAAAGAACATGTTTCTTGTATTTCATGTATGATGTGGATCTGTTTTTGTGATGATGATGAAAAAATTGACAAACTGAATTAAAAAAAAGAGCGTGATACAATTCACGAGCCACTTAGTCAGCATCTGTTTGCGTCACTGGTGCCCAACCTTCCTTTGGGCAAGCGAGATAAACAACTGGTCTGTCTTTCTGGAGGAACTGGTCTGGGCAAGGTAGTAATGAAGAATCCTATGTGCATCCTGAGTATGTAATAAGGCTTCCCTCTGTTTGAGTACTCTGAATAGTAAACTGGTAGTTGTATGTCTTGATTCGCGTGAACTCAAGACACTACCTTGGAAGAAACTCAAGGTTTGTCATGAGAGGGCTACCTGTCCCTGTGAAAAATAAGATAAGGCTCTTTACACATCAGAGCCTGCAGCTCAGAAATCCTCCGAGCTGAAGTAATAGCAACTAAAATAACGCCTTCAAGAGAGAAGGTGTAGCTCACAACTTGTGGCTGGTTCCAAGGCGGGGCTAAGGTAAGCTTCTCTAAACGAACAGGAGGTCGCAAGGCGGCATGGGGTCTCCTGGTAGGTTTGATATGCAAGATTCCCCTTAGAAAGGTCTTGCATATGTCCAACTGTGCCAGACTCTTCCCATTCAGTGGTGCATGATAAGCTGACACTGCACAGAGATGCACCTTAATGGACAAATAGCTAAGGCCCAGGTCCGATAAGGAGAGAAGGCGGCTCCAGCACTGATACCCCGAACAAGTGAGGGGTCCAGAAAATAGGGGAATGCCACAAACAGAAGTGCTTCCACTTCATGTCATTTGTTGCCCTGGTAGAAGGTTCACTCGCTGCCACGAGCACCTCTGCCAGCTTAGTGATACTCCAAATCTATCCCTATCTAAGTCTGCAGGAGTCATGCATGCAAATGCAGGGACTGGAGGGCCAGATGGACCAGCATCCCTTGCTCCTGGGAGAGCAAGTGAGTGGACGTGGCAACGGAACCGGTGGTTCCAATGCCAGCTGGTGTAACAGCGGAATTAAATCTGTCAAGGCCAGAAGGGTGCAACCAGAATAATTTGGGCACCCTCTGCCTGCAACTAAGCAGGATCCTCTGAAGATGACGGAAGGAGGGAAGGCATATAGGAACCTCCTGTCCAAGAGAGGACAATATGTCTCCAAAAAACCCAAGCCCTGGATCTAGCGAGCAGAAATTGGGCAGTTTGACGTTGTGTGGGGACGCCAAAAGGTCCAGCTCTGGTCGACCCCACCCTTTCAAAGAGGTTATCTGCGACTTTTTGCTGTAGTTCACATTCGTGGCTCTGATACCAAGAGTGACTTAGGCTGTCTGTGAGTACACTGTGGATCCCGGAACATGGACTGCCATAAGATCTAGGCTGTGATCCACTGCCCAGGTCCATAATCTCATTGCCTCTCTGCATAGGAGATAAGAGTGAATGTCCTTGCTTGCTGAGATGGAAGACTACTGGGTATTGTCTGACTGAACCAGAAGGGGACAGGAAGGAGTACCCTGGAAGGCTTGTGGGCATACAGTATGGCTCTCATCTCCAAATTGTTTATGTGGAGAGACCGTTCCACTGAATTCAGAACCACCTCGTCTGATGAGAAGCAAGATGTTCTGCCCATCCCAGTCCAGAGGCATCCATATTTAGGATTTGATGTGGGCTGGGTCGATGGAAGGGAACCCCTTGTCCAAATGGGCCGGGTGACCCACCAAACCACAGACTGATGGACTGCATTGGAGATTCGGATGGGCTCTTTGAGCTCATCCTTGCCTTGTCCCACTGTACCCTGAGGTGCCACTGCAGGATCCTCATATTCAAGCGTGTGAGGGAACTGTGGCTATGGCCATGTGACCTAGAAGCTGCAGAATCACCCTCGTTGGGACCTGATCAGAGTTCATCACCTTATAGCGACTTCCCTTAGCCTGGGTGCGGTCTGTGGAAGAAAGGCTTCCCCTTGGATGGTGTCCAGGACTGCTCTATGTACTGTAGCCTTTGAGCAGGCCACGAGTGTGACTTGGGAAGATTTAGAGTGATGCCCAAGGTCCAGAATAGACTGAACGTCTACTCCATCCATCCAGCTTAATTGGTCTTCTGACGAAGCTGTGAGAAGCCAATCGTCCAGATAGGGGTAGACAATGTGACCCTGTCTCCTGAGGGCCACTGCCACTATTGCCAGGCACTGGGTGAAAACCTGATTGGTGCCAATGATGGCTGAATGGAAGCACCCCGTGCTGGTAGTGCCCTCCTTGGAAGGTGAAGCCAAGCTTCCTGTGGGACGGCAGGATCTTTATGTGCATATAAGCATCCCGCATATCCAGGAGCAAAGCCAGTCTCCGTGATGGAGCATGGGCAACAGGCTCACTAAGGTTACCATTCTGAACCTTATGTCGATGAAGGTGTTCAGCTGGCTCAGAACCAGAATGAGACAGAGGTCTCCCGTCTTTTCGGGACTAGGAAGAAGTGAAACAATACCCTTGCCTCTTTGGGTATAAAGGACCTCCTGGATAACTCTTTTTCTAGCAAAGTCTGTATCTCTGCCCTTGGGAGAGCCGTGGGGGGCAGTTGGAGGGATGGGTGGATTGTCTGGTGGAATCTGGGTAAATTCAGAGTATTTCCTCTCTACTATCTGGAGGACCCACTGGTCTGGCGTGATATTGGACCATCTGGATTGGTAAAGGAGAATCTCCTTCCTACCGCCTCCCCTGCACTTCCTTCAGAGGAGGGGAATCAGTAGGGAGTCATGCAGTTGGGAGGAGTGGGAGGAGGTCTGGGTGCCTTGGGATTTTGGGTCCCTAGGAGCCTGAAGGAACAGGGTGGTCTCTTCTTTAAGCCTCCCTTGTACTGGGGCTGGCGACTTCTCTGCTGTCCCTAGTTCTTCTGAAAGGACAGCGCCTGGTTGCCTGTGGTTCTGACCTGTACATACAATGGACATCAGACATCACCTTGCCAAAGCTTGTAGTGCTGTTATGAGTTTTTCTGTTTCCTGACCAAAGAGGACAGGTCCCTGAAAGGAGCGTCCAAGATGGTATCTTGCAAATCCTGGCAGAAACCCTCAGCCTGGCATGCCACCTCATGCAGATACCTGTTGCTGCTGCCCTTGTTGCAGAGTCTGCAGAGTTGTAAGAGCTCCTCAGCATGTGTCTGTCAACATACATGCCTGAATGGATGGCAGCTAGGAGCTCTGCCTTGCCTTCTGAGTCTCGTTGAGCCTTAGCCAGATCCACCGCTTTTGCCCACAGTGACTTCTGGTATGTAACCATGTGGGCCAGGAAATTCAGCGACCTGACCATGCAGGTAACTGATGAATAGACCTTCTGACCCATCTGGTTCAGCTTTATGGACTCTGGATCTGGGGACTGGCGGCTCATGTGCCTTGGTTGTTGCACTCTGCTGTGTGCAGCTGTGAGCACCATAGAGTAAGCTTCTGGTTGCTTGCTTAGAAAGGCTCCCCTTTGGGTCTTTTATAGAGCCTGTCTGCTCTTCTTGGTAATGCCGTTGTGGTAGCTGGGTGCTTCCAGGTCAAGTTCATAATATCTTGGAAGGGCTCCACCAGTGGGGGATGATCAAGGTTTTGAGTCAGTAGCCCCCGAGAAATTTTGCCAGATGGCGTTGTTCAGGATCCAGCTTTTCTGTAGCCCACTGATACAGGGTTTGGATATGCCTCATAATGTCCAAGAAGGACGGATCATCCGGAGGTGACCTTGGTGAGTCTCTTCTCGGATCGGAGGAGGTATGGGTAGCTCATCCTTGGAGGAGTACACTGAGGAGTCGTCTCAGGCGTCCTCTCCGAAGAAGATAGTGGGCATCTGCTAGCAGATGGGATGGGCGATAGCTACCTCTTCTTGCAGCCTGAACCGGGCATCTGCCCATCATCATCATTGGGCAGCAGATGCTCTGTTGGCGGAGGTCACCTTGGTGACTGTTCCTGGGTGGTGGCTGGACGGGGATGGGTCCCTGGGCTTTGGAGGTAAGTCCCCTTTAATGGTGTTCCACCATGCATTGAAAGCGCCCCACTTCCACCAGTGGGACAACTGGAGGTGGAGATGCTGGGTTTGGTACATTAGAAGGGTCCAGGTGTCAGAACTCTGTGGCCCTTGGGCACCGACATCTGGTCCTGGGCACCTTGTCGGCTAGTGCCTCTGGTGTCAGACCTGACAGGGTCTTGTCCCGCGGCACTGAGCCCACTTGTGTCTGGCAATTGTCTCCTTAGGAGGAGGTGGGGGAGGCATTTGGGTATCCACAGGCCCTGGTGTCTTGTCCTTTGGGGCCTTGGGCACCGTGGCTGACATCTGGTCCTCTGGGGCAGACGGACACTCTTTGGCCAGCAGCGCCTGGTCCATTTCTGATGCAGAGTCAGGTGGCTGGTAGTCTGCCTACCTTTGGAGGCTGACACCACTCTTTCTCTTGCTGGAGGAGACATTGGTACCTGAAGACCTCCTGGCGTCTAGTGGAGAATGTCCGACCCTTTATGCCTGTCGGATGATCCAGCGTGTTTACAGGTGATGGGTTCGGAAGATTTGCCCAAAACAGACGCCTGTCCCTCCTGTGTTGACCCATGTGAAGTCTTGTGGGATCGGTGCGCCAAGGGCACTTGGGCAGATGGCAGCTCCTGGATGAAGACTCCCTACCTTCAGAGTGTGATGAGGTGATAGTCTTCTTGATGTAACCCCAAAACAGCTGTGGTACCTGGGGAAACAGACTCTGACCTCCTGCCAGAGGTGGAGGAAGCATAAGTCCTGTGGCGGACTTTGGGCGGGACTCGACCTGGCTCTCTCCTTATCCCTATGATGATGTTTCCCATGCAATCTTTCTCCTTGAGGGGGAAGACCCCTGGCTGAGGAGGAAGAACTTGCCCCCGACTGGGTCCCTACATGGCAGCCACTTGTTGCTCCAGCAGGTAGGCCTTGAGTGTCCTGAGACAGCAGATCAGGCATGCAGAGTGGTTGTCCCTTGCTGGGATCTGCTTACATGCAGCGCCTGACTTCCACCACTGACAGGTTGATGAGGCATGCACTTATCTCAGGAAAACAGTTGAAGAAACAAACTAAAAGGTAAACTACGCAAGGTGCAAAATGGTGGTTGACTGCAAAGATGGCATCCGTGGAGCCGATGTTAGCGGTCGAGGCGAGAAAAGAATGGAGGTGGTGCCAGGAGACTGCCCCTTTATACCACGTCTGACCTTGGGGTGAAGCTGGCGTCAGGGGTGGTCCCCGCCATAGACTGCTGGCAGAAGTTCGGTCGAATTTTGGCGGTTAGTCCAATGGTATTATCTGCTGCAAGAGGTCCCCCTAGAAGTGAGATCTACTGTTATGGTGAGCAGATAAGTGTTCTATCTTCTTGAGGATATCTCTTTCATCAGGCCACACCTATGGAGCGAGTACCAAGCAGTACTGACCATGAACAGTCGGGTGGTTAGAGCCTCAGGCCTAAGAATTGAGGCCTTGAAGCACAGCTAGGCCATGGTCAGCCCTTTCGTGAGAGACAATGCCAGACTGTAGTGTTTAGTGACAGTCTGGACAATACTCCAGTTGCAGCTCCACACATTGCTGCAGCAGACACATTTTGAAACAAGCAACAGATGTGGCCATGCCTCTAGCTGAATGACCACAAACAACCCAGGAAGTTCTTCACCATACTTCCTATAACAAAAAGTTAGGAATGCAGTTTGCTAACCATTTGGACAGGCACTGTTTAGAAAATGGAGCACCCTCTTTCCCAGGGGTGAATGAAACAAAAAGTTGAGAGGACTGTCTGCAGTCCTTTGTGAGTAACAGTACCTGGTATTCTATGACATACAGTGTACGGGCAATACTTCCCTGGATTGGCAAGATCAGGAAAATTAACTGGCAGGTGGATGGCTTGATTTAAAGTAAACTCAGACACCAACTTTGGTAAAACTTAGATTAGTACACAAACACGCCCTCGTCTTTGTGGAAAATCAAAATAAGGAGGCTTACACATTAGAGCCTGTAGCTCGAAATCATTCAAGCAGAAGTAATGACAATAAACACATTCCAAGAAAGAAAGCATAGCCACAAGTCATGGCTGGCTCAAAAGGAGCCAAAGTAAGCTTTTCCCAAACAAAATTCAGGTCCCAAGCTGGGACCAGCTTGCGATAGGAGGCTTTAAGTGCAGAATGTCTCTCAGGAATGTACTGGCCACCTCCAGCTGTGCAACGTCACGACCCTCAATGAGCACATGGAAAGCTTGCCACCTCCAGCTGTGCGGCACTACAAGGACCTGCGGGCACATGGAAAGCTGAAATGGCATCTGACAAGGACAGCAGATACTCTAGAAAGTACAGTTACGTAAGAACTTACCATAACAGTAGATCTTGAGAGGGCTCTTGCAGTAGGTAATTACATATGGGACTGAAGCCAGAAGGCGTCAGGACCCCGCAGGAAAAATTTCTACAGCTAGCAGTCTCTGGAGGAGACTGCCCCCAAGTCAGGTGACCGATGTCAGTATAAAGGGGTGGTCCCCACACCCGCCTTCCAGTTCTTTCGCCAAGGGCCAAAAGGCAAGATGAGAGAGCGGATATGTCCCTTCCAGGAAAAGAAGCTGAAAAAGTTAAGGGGATGGAGGGCGGGAAGGTATTACCTACTGCAAGAGCCTCTCTCGAAGACCTACTGTTATGGTAAGTTCTTATGTAACTGTACTATCTTACTTGAGAGGCTCTTGTAGTAGATGATGCATATAGGACTGAGTCCCAGGCAGTCTGGAACAAGGAGAAGCACATGGAAGGAGAAACTACTCAAATGTAGACCCTATGGCTGTGAAGGTCTTAGGAAAGAAGACCTTGCAGCACAGCCAACCCGAAGCCAGCTCTACGGCAAGAGGCAATGTCCAAACTGTAATGTTTCATAAAGGTATGGACAGAAGTCCAAGTGTGACTGCACAGATGTCTGCCGCTGACACATTCTTGAAGCAAGCAGCAGAGGCAGCGACACCCCAGGTGAGTGGTCCTCTGACTGACCAGCAGGGTCTTGTGGTACTTGTCATAACAGAAAGTGATACAATAAGCCAACCATTTAAATGAAGGCATTGCTTGGAGACAACATTGCCTTCTCTTTTCGAGCAAAGAGACAAACAGTTGATCAGTCTTTCTGAGATCCTTAGGTCCTTGGTGGTGTAGTATCTCAAATTCGGTGAGTATCAAAGTATGCAGAGGTACTCCTCTTGATTGGAGTGTTAGTAAAGAAGGCAGGCAGCTTCATGGATTGATTCAGCGTAGATTCGCTACTGCCTTAGGGAGAAACTTAGGGTTGATACGCCCAGGCCACCACGTTCCTGTGAAAAATCCGTCTGGCGATTTGCAGATCAGGCCTGGAGCTGGAAATCCTTCGACAGAAGTAATGGCCACTAGGAAGAAAGTCTTCCAGGAAGGAACTTTAGGTCTGCTGGGGCTGCCGGCTCGAAAGGAGCAGGGTAAGCTTCTCAAGAATAAAATTAAAATCCCAAGGAGGGCAGGAGCGCGAATGGGGGTCTCAAGTGGAGAACCCCTCTAAGAAAAGTCTTAGAGACTTCCAGCTACTAAAGTTCTGTCCCCAAAGGAACATGGTAAGTGGAGATGGCCGCCATGTGAACCTTCAGAGAGGAATGACTGAGACCCAGATCAAAGAGATGGCATATGTAGTCCAGAAGCCTCCTGACAGAGCAAGAGAATGGCTGAAATCTTTGGAAGAGGCCCAAATAGAGAACAGTTTTCATTTCATGGCATAGGTAGATCTAGTGGAGGGCTTTCTAGCCTCCACCAGAATCTCAGCCACCAGCAGGAAAACCCGAATCGGGCTTGACTACATCTGCAGGAGCCACGTGTGCAACTGAAGGGACTTGGGGCTGGATGGACCAGGTCCTCTGATCCTGGGTCAGCAAAAGCTGCAACAGAGGAAGAGGAGATTCCTCTGAATACTGTTGCAGAAGACAGAACCAAACTTGCCTGGGCCAGAAAGGCGATTAGGATCATGCAAGCTCCTTCTGAGCTGAGTTTTGTAAGACCCTCAGAATCAAGGGAATTGGGGAAGGCATAGATGAATCTGCCCTTCCAGTTTAGAGGCAGAGCATCTCTCCAAAAATGCCTCTTCCTG
The DNA here is from genome assembly GCA_016271365.2 of Neoceratodus forsteri. NCBI lineage: Eukaryota > Metazoa > Chordata > Ceratodontiformes > Ceratodontidae > Neoceratodus > Neoceratodus forsteri. Next base: position 1,386,137,844 of record CM057459.1, read on the forward strand.
GGCGGCGAGCAGAAGGCAGGAAGTTTTGCATTGTGAGGAGATGCAAACAGGTCTACCTGAGTGTTCCCCAGCGTAGGAAGATATCGTCTGCTACCCCTGATCCAGTTCTCACTTGTAAGCCTGGGCAGATGACCGACTGAGGTGGTCTGCCAACGTGTTCTCGACCCCGGGCGTGAACTGCCGTGAAGTGAAGTGTGTTGCACTGCCCAATCCCAAACTCGCCATGCCTCCTGCAAAGAGGGTAAGGCAGGTTCCTCCCTGTTTGTTGATGTACCACACTATGCACATGTTATGCGTCTGGACAGCCAGATGACCGGGAAGCAGATACAGATGCAGAGCTTGCAGAGCATACAGCGACCTGAGCTCGAGCACATTTATGAAGAGTCTGTTAGAACGGACCAGAAGCCCTGGGTCCTATGAGACCCCAGGTGGGCTCCCAACCCCTGCGCCGAGGCGTCTGTTGTCAGCGTCTGAGAGAGGGAGAGAGGCATCAGGAACTCCCAGCAAAGATTCTCCTGAACCATCCACCATTGCAAGTCCCGAACCATAGGATTGGAGACCAGGACCTGTAGATCTAGGTGGATCCACCAACTGATCCACTGAGACCGAAGTGTCCACTGAGAGATTCTCATGTGGAGCCGAGCATGAGAGACGGTCGGAATAGCAGTCGCCATGAGCCCAGGAGGTGAAGGACTGACCTGGCGCTCGACCCGCCTGCAACTGGACAACAGGCTGACATGAGCCTGGAGGGTGGCCACCTGTCCAGTGGCAGGAATGCCATGCCAGAGGTCATGTCCAGGATCGCCCGATGAACTGGAGCCTCTGGGGCGGGATCAAATGGGACTTGGCCTGGTTGATGGTAATGCAGGCTGGTGAAACCTGCAGGGTAGGGGAAAGGAAGTGCAGGGCTCCTCCTGGACAGAACTCGCCCAGGGCAGTTGTCGAGGTCGGGAAAACCTGAACTTCCTGAGTCATGATGGGCCGCTACCACTGAAAGGCATTTGGTGAACACTCGGGACACGAAGAAAGACCAAATGGGAGGGCTTTGAACTGGTAGTGGTCCCTGGAACAAAAAGCGAAGATATTTGTGGTGGGAAGGGCAAAATAGGGATACTGGTAGGCATCCTGCATGTCCAGAACACACAGCTACTGTCTCGGCGAAGGAGGGCAGAAGACTCTGAAAAGAGGGCATTCTTAACAGCTTGTACTCCACGAACAAGTTCAGGGAGCTGAGGTCTAGAATAGGCCTCACGTCTCCTGATTTCTTCAGAACCAGGAAGAAATGGGACTAGTAACCTGTCCCCCAAAGGTGGGATGGGACGGGTTCTATTGCCACCTTCAGAAGAAGGAATGATATTTCTTCCCGAACCAGAAGATGATGTTCCGGGGAGTAAGACGACTTTTGGGGGTTTCCTTGGTGGTTTCTGAAGAAACTCTATTGAGTGTCCTTCTGCTATCAGCTGGAGCACCCAAGTATCAAGTGATCCTCTCCCAACCCGGTAGATGGAAGGAAAATCTCCCTCCTACCGGTTCCTCTGGGAGAGGAGAGGAGACAGGAGGTGTGGGGCAGCACCGTGGCTGAAGCTCCGCCGCTTTTTGGGTGGGGGCTTGACAGCCAGAGGGGCCCGGCGTTTGCTGGCCCGCTTTTCCTGAGGTTTCGCTTTGGGCAAAGCGTCTGCAAAGGGTGGCAGCTGACCCTGAGGGCCTGTACATGGAGTCAACAGACTTTAGTGCAGTACTTTTCTCTTGCAGATCGGTGATGATGTCCTTGACGCCACGCGAAAAGCACCGAACCCTGAAGGTGCATCCTGGATAGCAGACTGCACCTCTGGGACCAAAACTGACACCGGAGCCAGGCATGACGCTGCAAACCCATGACGAAAGCCGAGCTCTGACCAGCAGCATCCACTGTCAGACAAGGGCATTGTCAAAGCATGTGCCGACTGTCCAATGCACAGACCGGACCAGATCTACCGCTTCCCTGTTTAGTCTGAGACTCAGAAGGAGTCCATTAGTTCCACCTCGCTAAGAAAGCGCCTTCTGGTATTCCCCATGTGAGCAACGTAGTTCAGGGCCCTGATTCCCAGAGTGGAAGAAGCACAGACCTTCTTCCATACTGGTCAGAAGGCAGGATTCCTTGTCGGTGGTGTGAGCTCAAATGCTTGGGGTTAGCCGTACATCCGTGGCGGTGCTAATCACAACCCGAATCAGCTCTGGGGTGTGAATTCAGGAATCGACACCCTCTGGAGCCTGGTATAGCCTATCCGCCTTCCTTGGAAGGGGGCTAATGCCGACGGTTATTTCCAAATAGTGGAAACAAGGCCGGCATGAGGCTCGATCCAGGGTGTAATCAGAGTTGGAGCGGTTTCAGCCAATCCAGGTGCGCAGCAAGTTTTTTACGCTGTGGATCCGTCTCCAAAGATTGCCACTGATGAACAGCCTGGATCTTACGCAGCAACTCCAGGAAGGAAGGATCCTCCAGAGGGACTTCGGAGGAGTCCTAGGCCTGGGTCTGTCTGGAGTGTATGGCTCATTGTCGGTTTGAAGCGCCGCGTCGAGTCGTCTGGCGTCTCCGAAGAGGATGAAGAAGAGAGGAAGACCCTCCCTGCAGGGAGGAATGGACCCTTGGGAAACCCTCGAAGCGTGTCCTCCCTGCCGTGGAACCAGAGGATCGCCCCTGGTGTCAGGAGGGGAGGAGTCTCGCCTCTGACAATGGGAGTCCGGAACCAGGTCTGGCGTCGGAAGATGGATCTCTACTTCCTTGGTGAGCTGAGCTTTGGCCTCAGCCCACCAGAAGCTAAGTCTCTTTCAGATCCACCGGCAGCTGAGGCGGTGGAGGAGGAGGAGGAGAATGCAGATACTGGGGGTATCCATGCAGTGAGTATCCAAAACCCGGCGGTGGGAAGACCGGCGTCGGGTACTGAGGCACCAGGTACTGCGGCGTCAGGTAGGCTGGCGTCGGGTACTGCGGTGCGGATACTGACCCTGGGTAGGACAGCGTCAGATCACGACAGAATCGGGTACCCAGGCACCAGGGCTCTGAAAGAGCAGAAGGCCCTAGAATGGCCCAGCCAGGCGGGTCAGAAACGGGAGGCCAGCGAACAGCGGGCCTGGCGAGGATGGCATCGGCAAGGGTTTGTCACCCGGCGTTGGGCAAGCTGGCGTCGGGCGGTGTCAAGTGTCTGATGTCAGATCGTCCGGCCCAGCGGGAGGGAGACCTGACAGCAGCGTGCCTACATCCTCAGTGTCATCCAGGGAAGGGGGCAACATCCCCAGGATCCAGCAAGGAGAGCGCTGGAGCCTCAGAGTGCAACGAATGTTGCAGCGAGCCCTGGACGATGGACAGGCCGAAGGGTCGGCATCAGCTCTAATGCCGTGCGGCCCGTCGAAGTGGCTGATGTCCGGCATTCCGGTGGGATCTGGGCGGGCGTCGGAGGCCAGCGTCTGACTTATTGGACCCTCGCTCGACGAAGGCGCGAGGGAGAGGAGGCCTTGGTGGGTGCTTTGAGGTCAGGCGCCACCCCTCAAGGGTCAGGCGCCTTAGCTCATTCCAGGCAGGCATCGGAGGAGCCGATGTCCACGGTGGCGGGCTTACTGGGAACAGCAATGTCCTTTGACAGGGAGGCTCCAGAGGGGCCAAGTGCGAGCCTGATGGGAGGTGTGACGCTGCCTTAGAAGCCTCCACGATGGCCGTTGTGGAACGAAAAACCCCCAGAGGATATTTACCTTCCTACACCGTGACCCAGCTGAAGTTGCGGCAACCGTAGTAGAGGTCCCGGTCTCGATGCTTCTTCTTTGCAAAGGCCCTCAGGGAAGTAGAGGCCTGCGTAAGTTTTTAGTTCCTTTTCCATGGAGGATATCTTCAGTTTTAAAATGTGGGCCTCCAGGGATTGCTGCCTCCGCTTGGGGGTGGCGGTGTTTAACTGCGCTGGCAGTGTTGGTACTTCTCCCACAGGGTGGTCGGGCCTAGGCAAAAAGGCACTGGAGTGTCCGCCCTGGTGTGGGAGCTACGCCGCAGGAATCGCACTTGTTTTTGTGCTCGAAAGCGAGTAGGGGACGCATACCTGCAGCTGGAAGAGAAAATGCTGACGAAAAATCAAATAAAATTGATGAAAAGATGGTAAAATTACCGACGATAGACTGGCGAAGCAGTGAACTTAACCACGAGGTGCTACTCGAGCTAATGGCAGGAAAGAACTGGAAGGCGGGTTGGGACCGCCCCTTTATACTGACGTCGGTCACTGACGTGGGTGGTCCACCGCCAGAGACTGCTAGCTAGAAATTTTTCCGTCAGGTCCTGACGCCTGCGCTTCAGTCCTATATGTAATTACTACTGCAAGAGCCCTCTGAGTAAGATCATGATTTACTGGACAGGTAAATGGATCTAAAATGAAAAGTGGCCCACAAGCAAACCACTTCCACTTCATGGAATAAGTGGACCTGGTAGAAGGCTTTTAGCAGCCACCAGGCATCAGCCATCTTTTGGGAAACACCAAATCTAGCAATGGCTATGTTTCAGGAGCCATGCATGAAGACAAGCGATCTGCAGTCTGGATTGACAGAGTTCCCTGTTCCTGTGACAGAAGACCCTAGCATAGGGGCATGGGTACTGGTGGATCCACTGCCAGCTGTTGCAGTATTTAGCCAGATCTGGCGAGGTCATAGGGGAGCAATGAGGATCAGAACTGCCCCTTCTATCTGGAGCTTGAGTAGCACCCTCTAAATGAGAAGGAAGGAGGGAAGGTTTACAGGAAACTCACCTTCCAAGACAGGGACCACACATCTCGCCAGAAAACTCCAGACCCTGGAGCGAGCAATGAGCAGAAAATCAGCAGTTTGCATTGTGTAGGGGTGCAGAAAGGTCCAACTCTGGATGACCCAATTTTTCAAACAGATCTTCTACCACCAAGGTTAGCATTTCCCACTCGAACATTCTGGACTGTGACCTGCTTAGCCTGTCTGCCAGGATGCTGTGTGCGCCTGGAACATGTACTGCTGACAGTTCTAGACTGGGTTCAGAGCCCAATACCAGACTCTCATTGCTTCCCTGCACAGGGGTAAGGGTGAGCTCCCCTTTGCTTGTTGATGTAATGCATCACACTGGCGTTGTCCAGCTGTACTAACAGAGGTCCTGGGACAGGTGAGCCTGGAAGGTCTATCGCTATACAGGACAGCTTGCATTTCTAGAACATTTATGTGCAGGGTGCTCTCCATGTAGCCCATGTACCCTGTATCTGATGGGGCTCTAAATGTGGCCCAAGGCATCTGGTGGTGGTGGTGGTATCACAAGAAACCTCCTTTAAAGGAAATTTCGATATAGAGCAGCTACTTACATATTGTGGTAGATGCCCTCAGTATTAGATTATTCCAGCCTGGCTTAACAGAAATTGTCCCCATATCTTAAGTTTTTCACTCATAATTTTCCAAAGTAGCTATGCAGCTCAATCCATTCTGGTGTCCCGATTGCTCGACGCCTGCAGCTCAAACACGTAATGACGTGTGACCAGGGAAGCGCACAGGGACGTGCCCCATTGAAATGGATGGGACTGGATTTCACATTCATTTTAAGATCAAGAATGGTCACTTGCAAATTAATGAAGGACACCACTGCGACTAACATGACCCTTGTTGGTAGAGCGGTGTTCTTCATTAATCTGTAGTGGCCAGTGTGATCTTAAAAAATGAATGAGCTCCAGCCGTTCATTTCAATGAGCACGCCCGTGCTCTCCCGGTTACACATCATTACGCGTTTGAGCGCTGGGGCATGTCAGAAGCACCGGGCACCCAGAATGGATCGGGCTGCATAGCAATTTGGAAAATTAAGAGTGAAAAACAGAATGGGGAACTATTTATTCATTAAACCAGGCTGGAATAACTAACGCTGAGGCAGCTACCTCAGCTAAGTCGGAAAATCACTTTAACAGGTTGCTGAGTTCCATCCACCAATTGAGCACTTTGTGTACAGGAGAGGTTACTTGAGCGCTGTTCCAGATCATCTGTGAGCAGGTCCACTGGACTCTTAAGGTCCACTAAGGGATCCTCATATGCAGTTTGTCCAGAGGTACTGTGACAATGGCTGCTGCCATCAGACCCAGGAGCCGAAGGACTGTCCCAGCTGTAACATACTGGCTGTTGTGGACCATTTGGGCCTGTGCAATCAGATGTTCAGCCCTGTCCAGAGGCAGGAAGGCTGAGCCGTGGCTGTGTCCAGAACTGGTTCTGTGTACTGGAGGCACTGACAAGGTGTCAAGACAGACTTGGATGCGCTGACAAACCCCTAGGGCATCGAACATTTCCCTTGTTAGAGCCAGGGTGCAGGAAGCTGCTCTTTGGAGTGGGCTTTCAGTAGTCAGTCATCCAGACAGGGAAGTACATGGAGACCTTCCCTGCAAAAGCTGCTGCCACCACTGCCAATCATTTGGTAAATACCCGTGGCGCAAAGGACAAGACAAAGGGCAATACTCTGAACTGATAGTGTTCCCCAAACAGGAACTTCAAATATTTTCTGTGAGGTTTATGAGTTGATATGAATGTAGGTATCCTTCATGTCGAGGGAAGAGATCCAATCGACTGTTTGCAGCAGTGGGAGCAGGCCATGTAAGATGACCATTCTGAACATTTTGTACTCTACAGAGTTCAACTCCCTGAGATCTCAAATAGGCTTGAGGTCTCCTGTCCATTTGGGACTAGGAAGTACAGAGAGTAGAACCCTGTGTTTCTCTGTTCCAAGAACACAGGTTCTATAGCTCTCTTCTGAAGTAAAGTGTGGACTTCCTCCACGAGCAGAGGAATGTGGTCTGGAGGATAGTGTGTTGGCACTGGTCGGTCATCTGGAGGTATTTCTAGAAGTTCCAGAGCATTACCTTGTGCTAGATTTCCACGACCCAGGCATCTGGGTCATCTCCTTCCACTGATTTAGGTGGAGGGAGGCGACCAACAACCACCCCAGATGTAATGGTGGCTGGGGGTGTACAAAGAGTCAGGAAGATCCAGCGTGCCACCACTTCTAAGGGCTTCTGAATGGGAACCTGGAGTAGTTTCTGGGATGGTCAAGGCTCCTTCTCCCTTGCTCTTACCTTGTTTGGTAGTACAATGATGTTTAGTACTAGATGGACAAAGGTATCCTCTGTCTACCCTTGGCTGGGTATGACAGAGGGTGCACTACTTCAGTGTCGTACCTGAGGCCTGGAGGTTAGAGAGGACTTCCTGGACATCTGATCCAAATAACTGTATCCTCTGAAGGGGCTGTTGTACATCCTTTATAAAGCCTGCCACCTAAGCCATATTCCTGAGGCAGCAGCCCTGGCCAAAGTATCAGATCTATCAAGGTCATAAAGTAGGCATTTTCCTAGATCAGCCCCAGCTGTGGGAGCTTTGAGAAGCTCCTGTTTGACGTACCCTCTGGCAAGGCTTAAGCAGTTGCTTTGGCCTTTCTCAGAGTGTATTCTGGTACCTGACCATATCGGCCTTGTGGTTAGCTATTCTGAGGCCCAGGGAGGCTGAGGTAAAAGTTCTCTTGCATAGCACATCCAACCTCTGGGACTCTATCAGGAGGCAGGGAGCAGAGATGTTTTGCATTCTGAATTATCATAGGCAACACTGATCTCTACAGAGTCTGCCTCAGGCTGGTCAGCAAAGAAAGGTTTCCAGAGAGAGCCATGTACATCTTGTCTTCCTTTCTTGGTATGGCAGGAATCACATTTGACCAATGCCAGGCAGCAAAGGTGGCATCTTCCACAGCAGGGAGAAGGGTGGCATCACTCACAGAGCATCATGTAACTCCAAGAAATCTATGAGGTTTTCTTGGTGGTATTCTGTTCCTGCAAATCAAATCACCTGGCAGCATGTAACTGCTACATCATGGTAATCAAAACAGGGTCCTCTGGAGGGACTGGGGAGTGTAAACCAGAGTCCTCACTTTAGGTAGAGAGAGTGGAACTAGTTCTTGTATATGGACTTTCCATATAGCCTACAGCTTCCTCCTCCACATTCTGCATCACAACATCAGGATTGTACTTGAAATCATTGTTGGTCTGGTCAAGGGAGCGACTGGCGAGGTCATTAGCACTCAAGGAGGCAAGTAAAACACAGCCCTAGGATGTACCATCACGGAGGTTTACATTGCAGGCCCTATCGATGGGCTTCCTGATACAGGAGGAGGCAACAGGCACCACAGCATGTCCATGAAGGACAATAGCACTGCCTGGGCGTTGGCGCCCGTGTGGTGATGATGAGTGCGGTGGAAGTCAACAAAGGAGGCAGGGCCTCTGACGTTGATGCCAACAACCCAGCTGTACTAGGCCTGGTGGCACCTATGGCCTGCCCCGACCTGGAAATAGGCCGATGGTTGGGGTGGCAGGCGGCATCACCCTGGAGCAGTCAGCGCTGCTGTAGAGGTCGCACCTGTTCAAGGCGACCTTCGCTCAGTGTTAGTGGGTCCCAGAAGATTTCCCACAGGATTTTGATGGCGTGAACCTGGAGAGTGTGCTGGCGGTGCGGCAGAACTTTTGCTGGTGCTCCTTCCCCATGTGGGCTACCTTCTGTTTTAAAAGGTGCTTCTCCAAAGTGCCTTTTTGACATCACTGAGTGGCTGTGTTGAACCCTTTACAAATCTGGCAGCTTGCACACTGTGGTCTGAGCTGAAGCAACACAATCAGACATCATGCGAATCGCTGGTGTAAATCTTTCACCACATTCACAATAATGGAACAGTTTTGATAGTTCCTTGACAATATACATGCCACCAAAATCACTTCTTAAAGTGATTACTTAAATATAGGGAAAATATAATGAAAGTGGCAGCTATTGCAGCAGTGTTTCTGTGCATGGTCCAGTAAGTATAGTTGATAGTGGGAAAAGAACTGAGGAGGCCATGGCCATGTTTATGTAGTAGCCGATGTCTGATGTTGTCCCTGGTGTACTGCTTGCAAAAGTTTCTGTGTGGTCCTAGTGCCTAGTGGCTGACGGGAACACAGCGAAGACCATCACTGTGACAAAATCGACAGTTTGATGTGATGGTTTGCTGGTTTCCCAATGCTGTTGTCTCTGGGGAGTTCGCTCCTCCCCTAAACCAACTCCGACTGGAGTCGATTTATCTAAAGTCTGAGGCAAAAGCCCCCCTGCAAAGCACACTTTTGTACAGCGACGGCACAATGCCAATTGGCGGCACTGTGCCATTGCTGTAGTGAAAGTTGGCGAATTTCCTGTTGCTGCAGTGACATGGAACCAGTGACTATAAGTTCCATAGGTGTGACCTGATGAAAGAAATATCCTCGAAGACTGCTGAGATCCAGTCTACAAATCTGAATATGTACACTTGTCCTAAATCTAAACCCGACTGTCCTATCCTCTGTTCTATCCCTTTCCTCCTTTGTCTCTTCTGGTGAGCTTTTGACTCTGGTGACTTATCTGGATTGGTTTCTCCCTCCTCTCTTCTACAGTTACACAGAAACATACAATCTGTAGGCAGAAAAGGACTGCTTGGCCCACCCAGTCTGCCCAGATTGTGACGCTCTGCCTAGCTTCTGGTTACCTGTATAATATTTATCTTATAAATAAATGGTCTGTGTATGAAATGTCAGTATGTGAGATTTGGACTTTATCTTTCAAGGTCAGTAGCTGAAACCACAGGATGTTGTAAAACAGACCAGAAAACTCAGTTAATTAAGACTTTCTTACATAAAGAATTTTATTACCTTTTTATGACCTGCCCATGCTTTTGAAGTTGAAACTAAATGTGAGTTTTATGACATTACAGGAGGCAGGAAATTGGGCTAGTTCCTCTCCTTTGAGCATATAACCAGAAGTGTGAAGAGTCATAAAATCCCTCAGATCACCCCAGCACAGGAAATCAGCCTAAGGAACATGAGTGTGGGATTGTTAAGTTCAAAGAGAAATGTTTAATTAAAGACCGTCATATTTAGGAAATGGCTAGTTACACATTTTTCCAAAGCAATGATTCGTCCTCAGACACACTTATGTCAGAAATCAAATGAATAAGGGAGGTTCTAGCTGACCTCATCAAAGGGGGTGGGGACAGATATTTAAAATGAAATACTGTATATGGAATTGAGACATATGATTCTATACTCTGAATGGGAAAGCACTTAGAAGGTAATAGAAAGAATTATCTGTGGTAGGAGTGTTTGTTCTGAAACTTCCTTTTTTTTTTTACAAGACTGTAAGGTGTATGATATATTGTTCTGTATTTTATTTTACTTATTTTACAATTTTGGTAAACAACATTTTCTTTGAAATACTGCCTGGGTGTCTTCTCAGTTTCTTTTTGCATGTGATGTATATATGGTTAAGTCTGACAGCTGTTATAAGGCTTGATGGTGTTACTAAGCTTGGAAAAGGTAAGAATATACCTAAGGTTTCTTATAGAGTTTTAAGGGTTCAATCAATTAATCAAAACCTTTATTTTGCCAGGTGGAACATCACTGAGACAAGCTCATTTACAACATGGACCTGGGGCAAAACAATTGCCAACAGGTTAAGACATAACAGGTTGAGTGAACGATATAACAATTACATAGTAATCATAATAACATACAACTATCACAGTGACAAGATACTTGCACCAGAACACAGCAATAGGTTCAACAGGAGGTAGTGCCATTTAAATACAATTGCATGGATACAGATATATGGACGTGAGTAATGAGCTAAAGTTTATACAGAAAACATCATTGGAGGAGTCATAGTGAGCAGGAGTGGCAGTTCCTCTAGCGTCAAAGTGCGAAGAAGATTGAGATGGAAGAGTCCTGGTAAGTACTGTAGGCATGTCCTGGCAAGTAGGGTGGGAAGGGAGGGGGTATAGGAGTGTGGTGGGAAGGTCAGATGAGATAGGAGGCGGTTGGACATGATGGCATAGGGAGGAAGGACTGTTCAAAGGGAGAACACAACAGATGCCACAGGCAATGGTTGCGGTTTAAGTCCAATATTTGAAGCAAAGACAGATCATGATGTTGGGACCTTGATTTGGACAACTACAGAAGGGAGGACTCAAATGACGCCTCAGGCAATGGTTGAGGTTTAAGTCCAAATTTAAAGCAGTAACAAATCGTGATGTTAAGACCTTGACTTGAAGCAATGACAGGCCTTGGAGAAGGTCCTCAGGAACAAGGATTTGAAGAGAGAGAATGTGATGGGGAAGCGAGCCTTAAGGTTTTCTGGATTTTATTCCAGAGCATAGGAAGAGTGAAGCTTATTGAGCCTCTACCAAAGCGTTTAACTTTAGGGATAGCCAGAGATAAGATGGTAAGAGTTCTGAGAGAATAGGGGCTAGGGATGCAGGGAGTTAGGCAGCTTGTGAGGTACTGAGGTAATTTATGAGCGATTGCCTTATATGTCCATAGAATAGCATTCTTATGTCTCCTGGACTTAAGGAGCTCCAGCCTACAGAGGAATAGAGGATGCAGTGGAATGGTGTCATAAGGGGCATCCAAAATGAACCTAAGGGCTCTGTGGTATAGGGTATCAAGCTTGGAGAGAGCTGTGTTGGTACTATAGCCATACAGGAAGTCCGATAGTCTAGAAGAGGCAAGAAAGTAGCTTGGACTAGGAGTTTTCTAGCCTCCTGGGTTACTAAGTGCTTGATCCTGAAGAAAATACAGAGCCTTTGGCGCAGTTTCTTAGTGAGTTCTTCAATGTGATCAGTGAAGGACAATTTGCAGTCAATCCAGACTCCCAGGTATTTGAATTGTTCCACGAACTCCAGGGCTTCTCCCAAAGGTGCTTATGTGAGGAACCTTATCTGTTTGTTTTTTGAGATGAGGGGCCAGTGGAGAGAAAATCATGGCCTTAGTTTTTTGGCATTGAGCAGGAGTTTCAAGTTGAGTAGATTCTTTTGGAGGATGTCAAAATCATTCTGGAGGTCCAAAATGGCTTGATCCAGAGTTGATCTGTCAATGTATAGCACTGTATCTTCAGCGAAGACATGGATACTTGATGACTTTAGGCCAGTGTCGATCTGATTAATATAAATGGCAATGAGAAATGGACCAAGTATGGATCCTTGGGGACACCTCTAAGGAGTATTTGTTTTGGCAATAGTCTCCTTCAGCCTTGACCTGCTGCTTTCTGTCCACAAGATAGTTTGCAAACTAATTTAGCCAGGTTGTCCACCCCAACTTTCTTCAGGGCCACCAGTAGTAAATCGTGGTCCACCAGTCGTAAAGCCTTGCTAAGGTCCAGAAACAAGGTGCATATATATTGCTTGTTATCAAGTGCGGACTGCCAGTCATTTTAACCTTGGCAAAGGCAGTAGAGGTACTATGCATTAGACGAAACGGATTGAATTGGATTTAGTAGACTGAAACTTTCCAGATGAGATCTGATCTGTTCATTTACTACCTTCTCCAATAGTTTTGACAAGGCCGGAGCAAGGAGATTGGATGGTAATTATTTAGGTGCAGGGTCCCTGATTTGAACATAGGATGACGTGGGCCGTCTTCCAGGCCTTGGGAGGAGCCCTGATTGAGACACAACTGAAAAGGTGGGTAATGGGGAGGGGGCAAAATATAGTAGGCCAACTTTAGGAAGAGACCTGGATTGGTGCCCTGGCGAAAGATTGTCAGGCAGTCCTGAAGAGAACATATCTGAGCCTGTAATTGGGTATGCTAGCGTAAGGTTCACAGTTTGAATCCTCCAGAACTTGAGGATAACGGGTGATCCAGACCCAAAGCAGACAGGAGGGTTACCTCATTCTGTTACCTGTTCACACTACTGCACTCTGAGGTTGGCACTGTGGGAGCAGAGGGCCTGACCTGAGTGCATTTGTGACACAGATGTTCAATGCCCAAACCTCTGCTTCAACAAGAGTTTGTAATATTCAGCACCAATGTGCCTCAAACGGACTTATTCTTAATGCTAAAAAGACAGTTTCTATGTCCTTTGGTACCAGGCAGTAACTACCTAGGCTTTCCTCCTACCCTCTTTCACCACTCTTAAAGGTGATAGTTCTACTCTCCTCACCAGCTACTGCTCTTTTTTTCATATTTAGCGGACAGTCGATGACATCACTTACTTAATTCCATGGCATTCATCAGAATGGAACAGTGTTACTGATGTCGTAGAATGTTCAACAGTATGGAAGCGGAGAAATGCAACTGATGAGGAGAGAGGGATTCGGAGTAGTTACAAAGGCAAACAATGAAAAAAAAGGTAACAACATAAAAGTATATTGGACAGACAATAAAAGGAAAGCAGGAAAGCATCTAGATTGTAAAAACTGTTTATCATCACTTTTACTGTCTCGCCTTTGGACAATGTCCCTCCTTTAAGTACCTTGGTGCATGGTTCAATCGGGCTAAACTTCTCTATACATATCAATTCCATTCATTAGAAACTCAGTCCTAAACTTGGAACCCTTTACCATAATAAAGATCATAGGACCAGACTTATTTTTCCGGAGGCACACTCAACTAATGGCCGGGGTCTGGGGCTGCCAAGGCCCCAGAAACTCTGAGGGTTTTTGGCTCTGTGATGCATTTTGATGGTTATACCAAAGAGATAGCACAGTATAAACTAACACCACTGAAATCATAGTCTGAGTACCCAAATTTGCCTGTAGGCCAAAGCAGGGCAAATACAGTCAAGTCACCTTAGGAGGATCCTAGGCTACCCCAGGTCCTAAATGGCTTGTTGGCCACTTGTAGCCTACAAGTGGCCAACAAGCCAGGTCGAACTGTGTGGAGTAGCCTAGGATCCTGCTCACAGCTTGACTGTAGCATACCATGATAGCACTGAATTCCTTCCTGTGGGAAGGGGTGAGTCGGATCACAGTCATAAACTCCAGATTCTCCCTGGGCCTGTCTTCTGCCAACAACAAATAACATGCTAAAATAAACAGGCATCTTTTTTGAGACCATAGTGGCTACACTCTTGGGCTGCTGTTTGTATCTACATCAACCTGACACCAACATTAGAGACTCCCCAGCCTCAGCTCACGCCCGCTCTAAGCACAGCCACCACCAGCACTGTAAAAGCACAGTCAATATGATGAAAATTGGTGCAAAACGCTTTTTGACACGAACTCCCTTCTTCAAACAGCTCAGAGCAGTGAGGGTGTACACAGTATATATGTGCTTTTTATTTAAACCCATTTCATTTTATCTCACTTCCAATCAAACCTGGAAACACTATGCTTAATAAATATACAGCCCCTAAATCCATTTTTCTGTGTCTGGATGATTTTGGACAGTACAAAGGAAATGAAGCCCACTTCTTCTCCTATCAGGCCAGAACTGCATAATGCCACATGGCTTAATCCCTGCACTTTCTGCAGCATTGTAACCATGAAATCGTCCTTTTACAAATTGCACATGTCCTGTTATTCACCCACGGACTCAATTAATGAAGCATGAACTATGCTAAACCATTTTGTTCTGTCCTCCCTATCTCGCTCCCATTCTAACTCTCTCCCCTGTTGCTATTTCCCCAGCACCTTGGTCCCAGGTTCAAAACTACCTTTCTCAGTGCTCTCTTAAAGTCACAAACTGGATAGGCTGGATTCCTGCCCCATCTTATTGCTGACCTAATCAGCCTCTGCCTACTTTCTAGCACTGTATCATGGGCCTGGAAGCTGCAAAGATTTTCCCCAGCACAAATTGGGGTGGGGAGCATATCAGCTGCTTGAAAATTTTTGTCCACGGCATTCCTAAAAGCCTCTAGTTTCAAAAATATTAGACCAATGAGATCCTTATGGGAATTCCAACCTAGAACTGAGAAACATTTACCCGTGTTTGTAATGGTTATTGGATCTAGATAACCTTACAGTTTTTATGTTTATGGGAGTGTATAGAATGTCAATAATGCATTTAAATTTAGTAGTTTATAGTACTCTGTGCATTTGTTAGTGGTATAAAACATCATAAAACATCATACAGGAGTTAGGGATAAGCTTGTAAATAGAACCATTTTGTTCCCAGTGGACAAAACTGCACAAATAAAACTTTTGTTATCATTAGTTTTCTCAATCCTTTTAAATCTGGCCTCAGCGAAAACACTCTACCATTGTGAGCTAACCCTCTCTGTGAAAACTTTCATCACAAAATATAAAAGAAATAGTTACCACGTTGAGGGGAATCAGTATTTGTATAAAAGCGGCAGCAGGTGATAGTAACATCATGATTGATCTGATCTACCAGCTACCAGTGTACCACAACTTTTTTGCATTAATTTTACAAAAAAATTACATGTTGAAGTTGTTTATCTCAGCCTGCTAGAACTTAAAAGCTACCAGGTGCAGAGGGTGGTCAGGCCTCCGCCTCCTCATCGCCTCTCTGAACTCAGGAGTTGTCGCTGCCGACAGAGTTTGAGGACCGATCTGGACCCGCAGATCTCCCTAACCACTGACGATGACTTCTTCCAGTTCTTCCTGAGGGGCTCCCAGTGAGTGAGATTGCTCAGGGGTGGTGCTCTGAAGGAATATGACCGAGTCACCGACTGGATCAACCCTGAGGCGTGATAATCGTCCTCCTGTCCCGCTCTTGCACAATGTTGGTCACATTCACACTGTGACACCGTGGCCTATCCGAGTCCTCGCTCTGACCACCTGAACACACGGTCTACGCTGCCGCTGCATCTGACCCAGTGAGCCCGCATCAGGCCAGCAGGCAAAGCAATCAAAAAATGGTGTGATCGTGGATGGCAGCTGGCACCAAAACTGGTACTGCTTGCTGTCTGCTGGTGCTGCGATGCGGTGTGCTGAAACTTGGCTCGGACTGCTGTGTGACCATCACTTTTGCCCCACCCCACCCCCTCCAGAATGGGGAAAAAAAATTCTGTTTAGCTGCCCAGTGCACTGCAGTGTGCTCGAGTTGTCAGAGTTGTCCCCTTCCCCAAAATACAAACACACACAATTCTGGCTGGGGGCGGCGCAGGCCCCGCTAACTTCCTGAAAGGTGGGGCTTCAGCCCTCCAGCCACCCGTAGTCGGTGCCTAAGATAAAGATTCCTGGCACTCCCAGTCCATAGGGAAATTATTCTAAAATGATTTTGCCAGTGTTTGACTATGCTGATGTGGTCTACTGGGCTGTTTCCAAATCTTACATGGCCAGGTTAGATCCTCTAAACCACTCTTTCTGCCGTTTGCCTCCAACTTCCCTGCTCCCACTCATCACTGTCTACTCTGTCAATCCTTCTCCCTGCCATCTATGGACTCTCGTGTACTTCACTGTGTTACCTTTTTCTAAATTCTGTTTTCCTCTCTTCATCTCTGTTTTAGCTGACTACATAAGGAAGATGTCACGATGGGGTGTGGGCTGGGCTGGGATTTACCCATGCCTGGTTTGGTTGGTTATGAAACAGCAGGCCGGTGATGAACCACACCAAGAGTGGGAAATTCCAGCCCAACCCACACCCCATCGTGACTATTCTGATTATAGAATTAGAAAAATGTGAAGTGCAGCAACATTTGTGAAGAAAACAATTTTTATTAGTTTATGCTTAAAACAGTAAATATTAATACGTGTCATAAAACAGTCCCTATTCTGAAATGGCATAAAATGCATTTGAGCTTATCAACATCAGTACAGTAACTAAATGGCTGAACAAACAAATTTGAGTGCGAGAACTGCTTTTAATATACTACAGAGTGACAGTGACAAGCTTGACTGATCGCTGCCAGCAAATAAAAATTACGTACCTACCGTAATTATGATCTTTCTGTGTATCTTCACCATTCATCACAGATGGGTACTGGCCGGAGATCAGGATCCCAGGGAGCTTTTTTAAAAGGATAGGCGAACCGACGCAGCATCGGCGCGCCGAGGCCGACGCATTTCACATGGCACTCAAAGATTAGCCGTTAGGTTGCATTTGTAGTCCGGGCCTGCCTATCAGTTCTGAGTCGCCGGAGAGGTAAGAGGAAGGGATGGAGGGTGGGACAAGAGAGTCCAAGGGACAGAAAAGGAAGAGAAAACTGAACTAAAAGGAAAAATAACTACTGAGAGGACAGCATAGAAGAAGTAAGACTAAGGGATTGGGTGGGGCCCCAATCTCTGGAAGCGAGGGAAGGAGGGGAAAATTTAGGAGAGAGTGAGAGGTAACAAGGATCCGAGACCCTTGTCCGTCACCAGACTGTATAGGAACTGCAAGGAGTAGCAGAATTCAAGGCACAGAATAACTGGCAATACCCAAAAGCAGAGTCAGCTATTCTGGAGAAGGACAGGGTACAGGGACTTAGTACTCTCTGGAAAGATATTTGGTGAAAAAAAGGGGACTTTTTTTTTTCCCAAACAGTTAGATGGATAACAGAAGGAGGGCAACCACCAGCTCCACCCGTAGGGCGGAGATATGGTAGAGAAGGAGTGCCACCGAGCTGTACCCCTAGGGAGAAAATACCCCCCTGTGTGTCCCAACTTTATCCCTACCAAGAAGAGGGGTAGGCACAGAGGGAGGAGGACCCAGAGACTGAGGCCCCAGGGGGAGTTTATGAGTGGATTAGATGAATGGTGAAGATACACAGAAAGATCATAATTACGGTAGGTACGTAATTTTATATCTTATCTGTGTCAATCTTCACCATTCATCTGAGATGCGAGTACAAGCCCCCAAGGGGTTGATTCATTGCACCCAAAGGGACAGAGTCTCTTAGCCTCAATGGGTGACACACTGGGGGAACCTTCTGGGCCTGATGAGGCCCGAGGTGGGGAGAGCGAGACGGGGTCCCACCAGAGGGGAAGGAAGTTGCCCGACAAATGTCGTCTCGCCCTACGGGAGAAGATGAGGTTCCTGGTGAGCAGAGCAAATCACCCCACGCCGGGCCAAGGGTGACAACCGGGAAAGACGGCCACGCCGATCTCCTGGTGCAGATCGCGGTCCCTCGACCCTGGTAGCTACCTCACTGGCGCCGTAGATGCCTCTACTTGGTGCCTTGCTAGCTCCAGGCTGCGGCAGAGAGCACGATGGCTTGCCTGGTTTGCTCAGAGTCAGGCAAAGCAGCTAGGATCTGACCTAGCGCGGACCACAAGAACCTGTTGTAGGCTGCACAGTGGGCCTGATGAGCAGAAATGGAGAGAAGCAACCATGCCGAGTAGAAGGTCCTCCTCCCAGAAGTCAAAACCAAGGTCTTGATCTGGGGGCCGGTCATGGTGGAGGCGCGAAGCCCGTCAGGGGTGTCCAGGTGTGTCAATCCGGACTGCGGATGAGGCATAGAACCTGGAGACTCCGGAGGCATAATACCTCTGGCTGAGGTCCCTAGGGCAGGAACTCCGGAGAAGGGCCTCTGCCAGAAGCATGGATGCCTCCCGAAGGGAGTAGGCCAGGCGGCACCACAAGGGTGGCGCACAAAATCGCCTAGAAATGCATCGCCGCATGCTCAGGATTGCTCACAGACAGGGAGAAAGGTGAAGGTCCTCCATCATCCTCACGAGGAAACACTGATACTCAGAGAGATCAGCGGCCAGAGAGATATGGACAGAGGTTCCTCCTCCAGAAGAGGGGATGAGGAGCTGGAGGTCACCAAATGTTCCGAGGGTGGCTGCACGGGGAGGTTGGAAACCTGGCTGTCCATAGCCCTAATGTAGGCCGGGAACTGAGCAACCACTGCCTGAACTGCTCCCAGGTGAGAGGGCCGCTAGGACCAAGAATGCCTGGGAGCGCTGGAGAATGTGGCAGAGGAATAGGGGCAGAGCCAGAGAAGAACTCGCTGACCTCTGCCAGGGCTAGGAGCGGACCATGGACACCCGGGAGGGTGTCCGGAAGACTCCACAGCCGACAGCTGTACAGACCACGTTGGTACTGCCAAGGCTGCGCCCAGAAGAATCCCCAGTGAGGCGACTGGGGCCGTATAGGTCAGAAGGGACGGTCCCCTGCCTCCAAAGAATGGGACCCTCAAGGAACCAGAAGGGAAGGCGGAAGTCCGCACTGCGGCTTCGTCCAGGGCCCGGTGGACCCAGAGAAAGGCAGACGCGCCAACCCCACACCCCTCGACCCCTCAGAGTCCGAGAGGGTCCTGGTCTCGAGAGGCCAGCCTAGGTAGCTGGCAGCTCTGGGCTGCCCCAAAGGGAGACCCAGGAGCAGCACCCTCCCTCCTGCAGACTCCCGATGGGCCCCAAAGTTGGGCGATCGAGACACACACTACTGGAGGGTACCACCGCCGAGGGGTCGAGAACCCCCAAGGCCAGGTTGCATGGCAATGGTGGCATGCACCATAGCCTGCTGGTCAGTACCACTGACCCTAACCTTGGGAACTACCCGACGCTCCTCAGAAGGGGGCTGGCTATGACTGTCATCGAGACCACTGGCTCGCCTCCTCCGCAGACAACCCCGAAGGGTGTGACTGCCCGTGCGACTCCAACGAGGTAGAGGTCTGAGGCTCTAAGCCAAACGGTGGGAGGGCGGGGAAGGCAACCTACCAAAGGGCCGGTAGTCAGAGCAGTGGCCGAGGTGGCACCGTGCCCTCCACAGCCCTCAGCCGGGCTGACAGAAGCGCGCCAGGGCAGCCCGGCCAAAGGTCCAGAGCCAGGGCCAACCTGGGCGCCGTCAAGTCCACTGGCACCGAGGGCGGTACCAGGGACAGAGGCAGGCGCCGGCGGCAGCCCCAGTTCGACCTCGGCACCGACGACACGCCAGCCCCCGGCACTGCGGGCGGCACTGAGGACCGAGCGGCGCCGCCGCGCCGGGCGTACTCGGCACTGAACACAACACCGCTGGGCCCACAGGCGCTGCGAGGCGGCACCCGAGCTGAAACAGCGCCGAGGATGGCACCGACTGACGGCGCCGAAGGCCCGCGGCGCCCGTGGCTCAACCTCGGCCGGTAGGCGATAATTCGCCCATGGCGCCCGAGACGAGTCGCGCCGACAGGGCCCACGGGTCACGAACGGCGCCAAGGCCCGATGGCACCGACCGACGGTGTCAAGGACAGCGTGACCGGGCCTCCGGACGCGGGAGCGACACCGGGAGCCTTCACCCCGAAGGGGCGATTGCCGTAGCGGGCGCCTCGCCCGCTTCCGGGAGGAAGCGGATGGGCCTCCTGCGCGCGGGAGGAGCCTCGACCAAGGTCAGGCTACTAGTAGCCGAGGCTCCCTCCTCCTCGGCCCGTATAGAACTGGAGGGGACCCGGAGGAAAGGCCGAGAGAGCAGGCTAGCCCGTGAGTGCGAACCCTACCCCTGAAAGTCGGCGGAGCTCGCCCACTTTCCACGCAGCGCTGTTCGAGGACACGGCGTCCATGGAGAAGCAGGCGTCATGCAGATCCATGTCGTGAGCGGGCCAAGACCACGAGACACCGGTCATGTTGGTCGGTAATGGAATACTTGCGGCCGCACGGGCACCGATGCGCATAGGGGTCAACTTTGGAAAACTTCTGGCCTCCGACGAGACATGACCCACGAAAAACACCAAAACAGACTCGACGTCGCAAACTTTTAAATAAAAAGGAAAGATCTTCACCGGCAGTCGAGTAGAGGCAAACCCAGAACTAGTAAGACCGACGGACTTAAACGTCGCAATAAAGGCTGACAGGCCTAGTTTTTCTTCTAACAGCTTCCCGAGGCGACCTCGATGGCGGGGAGCGAAGAACTGGTAGGCAGGCGGGTCGATGCAGCCTGACAGCTAATCCTTGAGCGCCACGTGAGTACGTCGGCCCCGAGGGCGCCCGATGCTAAGGCCGGCTCCGCCCCTATCCTTTTTAAAAAAAGTTTCATGGGCCATGTGATCTCTGGCCAGTACCCATCTGTGATGAATGGTGAAGATTGACACAGATAAGATCTGACATGACTGGTTCATGCCTGAGCAACCCATCACTAAGGTGATTGAGCTAACTTTGAATTTTGACTCTGGTTCAGATTTTCTGGCTCTGATTCCTGAGCTAAGATGCAGTCAAATATGGCTTGTACTACCGGCTGTCCAAGATTGAAACTGCAGATGACATCTGACATTTTTTTTAGAAATTACTGTTTCACTGATCGACTTGGTTGTTGTGGAATAGCGTAGCTAGCATACTGTAAATATGGCAGATTTGCTGGCTTGTTTGGAATTCTATGCGTTCTGAGAGGAGTGATTTTTAGTCACGATTTTTCAAATGTGAGGTCAGCTGGTTCTTTTTGCTGTGGTTATGCAAAATTATCCTACAGCATAAAGTAGCAGCCGACCAATCAGGAAATTGAATGTTTAGACCCATTCTATTATATCCTGTATACCTCCTCTAACTACTCCCTCTGTTCCTCTGCCTCTTGGAGGCCTTCTGCCTCCTCGTCAAACTTCTTCTGCATAATCTGCAGTCTCTTTCCATCTTCCATTAATTTGGAACAATCTTCTAAACTCCTCTGTCTCTCCCCTTATCTAAATTTTAAATCCTCTCTTGAAACTTTTTCTCCCCTATTGCTCTTGCTGTTAATCCTATCCTAATCTTTATCAGTATCCGACCTTCTACTCTTCGTGCCCTTGAAATTCACAGCTGTTATTTATTTGGCGATGCATTTTGTCCTTGTACATTCAAAGCTTTTTTGTCCAAACCTATTTCTCCTTTATTTAATTAGATTTTTTGTCATAGGGTAGGGGTGGGTGAATACCTTATTTCGATTATCCGTGATTCGGGGCCCAAGTATTTGGAAATTCTGTATTCGTTATTCTTGTACCTGTGGGGGTGGTGGTAAAAACAGCCCCCACCTTCCTTCCCAGCCTGGCCGCTGTCTCTCTAGCTGCTTCCTTTTGTAAAATCCTCCACCCACCCTGGCAGCAGTAGCACTCAACTCCCCCAACACCCACGTTTCCTAAACAGAAGGTTCCCTTGGCGCACCCGCCTTGCAGCACCTGGAGGGCTCCTCCTTAGGAAATGTGGGTACTGGGTGGAAGGAGGGTGGGAACTGGTTACTGCTGCTGGGGTGAGTGGATGATTTTTAACAACAGAAAAAGACTAGAGAGACGACGTCAGTACCTATGGAGGTGGGCGGTTCTGCCGGTCACCAATTGTGGAAGTTGTTTTAAAACATTAAATTGTGGGTGCTGGGAGGAGGAGATTGTGATTGGGCTTGTGGGAGAAGGTGGGGGTGAGGTTGTAGTTTAAGCAACTGGACTGGGGAGGAAGGTGGGGCTATTTTTACTTTGTTCTTGCTTTGTATTTCCTGGATACCAATATATATCTCAATAACGAATAGTGCATTATTCGTGGTATTTGAAAATACTATTCATTACTTGCACACCCCACCTGCTTTACTATTCTTGTATATGATTCTAGCAAATTGACTATACTTGATTTCATACTTTGTGTTATTTATCTACTCGGTATTATATCTGAGGACTGTCATTTTTACTGTGTATCCCTTTATTCCCTCTCCTCCGTGTTGCACCTGGAAATGAGCCTTGGCTCAGTGTCTTTCTCAGTTATCAAATTTTAAATACAGTGCGACCTTAAGTATCTGAATCCCGATTATCTTATCTCTTGATTACCTGAACTCTGACACTGTCTTCTGACTCCTTAAATAAACTTTTGATGTGAACTATAAAATAAAAACCCGACTAGAGAATTATAGTTTATCTGAACAAAGCACAGACTATCTGTACAGAACACAGACTGTGAGATCCTGTTAATGAAGTGGCTGGTTCACTCTGTATTTTATCTGTATAGAACACAATCTCTAAGTATACAAATCCCAGCACTTAGGCACTCACCATACATGCAGCCTGGACAGCTTCTGATAGGCTGGCTGCGTTTGGCTCACACCAGAACATGTGGCAGTGGAAGTTGCCTGGGCCTGTTGCCATGATGAAGGCAAATGTGTGGACATCCTTGCCAACACCCATGAAGGACAGGAAGCGAACACGGCACTCTGACATCACCTCATCACTCTAAGCGAGAAAGTGTAAGCAGAGAATTACAAGAGCCAGAAGATTCACCTGAAGAGAATAAACACTAATGCTGGAATAAAACTGCTGACAGTAGTACGGCATGAGTCTGTATTTATCACCAAATAATTTAAATAAGTAATCTGTTAAATGTTTGTAGCTCTTCAGCTGTCCCATCCTAATCTCCACTGTTAGTACTGGTCCGTTTAAGAACTCCTGCCCCAGACCCACACTCTGCAGTACTCAGTCACCCTCACCACACAAAATACTGGTCCCAGTTTACAGCTTATAGCTTCTGTCACACCCATTCCTTTGCACTGAGCACCATCCCTGGTAATAGTCTGCCAGCCTGCAGTCATGTGGTACAGATTCAGGTTTTCAATTCAGTCTCGGGTCACACAATACTCGTCCCAAGCCACTGACCAAGTACTCAGGGCCCCCCAATAAAAAAGGCCACAGTCTGACAGCCTCTAGTCAGATAGTACAGGTTCAGATTTTCAGTTTCTGCTACAGCCTGTACCACAGTACTCAGTTTCCGGTAATAGTCTGTCTGTCTCTGGTCACATAATACTAGTCCCAGTTTACGGTTCCTGCCTCAACCTCTTGAGTATTCAGCCCTCCGCTCTGTAACAGCCTGCCAGTTTCCTGGTCACACAGCACTGGCTCAGTTACAGTTCCTGTCTCAGCCTCTCACCGAGTGAAGTGTCAATCTCTAGTAAGCAATCCCAGTTCCGTCCCAGCCAATTTTCAGTACTCTGCCTGCTCCTGCAGGTAACAGTCTCCATTCACACAGTACCGATCCCAGTTTACAATTCCTGCCCCAGCCTCCACGTCACTTTCCCCACCCATTGACCAGCGACACAGTACTGATCCTAGTTTACTGTTCCTGCTCCAAAACAAAAAAGTTATTTCCCCACTAAAAGGTACTCAAAGAACATGAGATTTAAATGCAAAATCAGGGGTTTAATTTCATTCATAAATTGAATACGGTGGCATGTGACCAACTCCAAGGTTGTATACAGCAGACAAAATCCAAGAGGTTTGCATAAAATATAATAAATAACAACTGTGCAAATACAGTACCTGCTTATGTAACATAAGTGGACTGCATGTCTGCGGTACACAACCTCAGAGCTGGCTACATGCTGCTGTATTCAATTTACGAATGATAGTAAACAGCTACTTTGCAGAAGATTACCAGGTTCTGAGAGTACCTTTCAAGTGCAGGGATTAACAATATTAGGCAAATTTACACTGACACCTTTGTGGCACATCAACCTGTGCTGCAAGGTGGACACTTTCTGACCATGCTAGGTGCCTGTCAGATCCCTTTTCTACAGTGGCGCAGGAGTGGGTACGTTTATTGGAGTGTATTATGCGGAAGTGTAAATGCACTGCAATGCTAGCTCTGATTGAAAGCAGTCACTCCCAGGTTCCTCCACTGCTCCCAACCTGGCCCCCATCTCCTCTCACGCTACCTGCATCGGCACAAGGAAGGACTGTGTAATGAGTCATTTGACCCAGCTGATGAGATCGGAGCTGGAGCAGAGTGGCACAAGTGTCATAGTGCTGCAGTCATGCACGGCTTTTGTTCTGAAGAGTTAGGGGCTGGTTGTCTCTGTCTCCTGCACCACCCGTCATCGTGGTGCAACCTCCTATTTTGGGTTTACAGTTCCTGCTCCAGCCTCTCCCAGAGTACTACACTCACTCCCTTGGGGTAACAGTCTCAGTCACACAATAATGGTCCCAGTTTACAGTTCCTGCCCCAGCCTGTCCAATCCCCCAGAGTAACAGTTTGCCAGTCTCTTGTCACAAAGAATGGGTCCTAGTTTACAGTTCCTGCTCCAGCCTCTACCCTGGTACTCAGCCCCTCCTCCAGGGTAGCAGTCTGCCAGTCTCCAGTCACGCAATACTGGTTCCAGTTTACAGTTCTTGCCTTGCCTCTCTCTCAGTTACTCATACCTGCTCATTGATTATTGTGACTGTTGCAGAGGCTACATTCACAACTACTGGGGTCCAGTCCTCTTTACAGCTGGTGTTCATCACTGACCCAGTGTGCCATTTATGATATCCATGCCTGGGAAATCAGAAAAAACAACACTAAGTTTACCACATGGTAATATTTGATACTCCTTTCTCCCTAGTTCCAGTCCTCTCTACAGAGTGCTCATTCAGTAACAACCAAGGCAACAGCCACTGGTAAAGGCAAGGTGATGACAGAAGAGAGCAACAGAACCAAAGTGCTGTGGCAGAGAGAGATAGAGAGTGTGTGTGTGTGTGTGTGTGTGTGTGTGAAGCAGACTTGTGAACCGTAGACAGAAGGTTCATGGTTACAACAGACAAAATGGGTACAGCTCACAACTGACTGAGTGGGCAAGGTTCAAGTCTGACTAAGCAGAATGGTTCACAATTAGAGTGAGCATGGTTTACAGCAGAGACCAAGAACAGTTCAGGGTGGACACAGCAGGCTTAATTTAGAGCGGACAATGCGTGCATGGTATGCAGCCGAAATCTGAACATGGTTAAAAGTCAACAGTGTAGGTACAATTAACCGCTGGCAGAGCTGGCACAGATGAAGGCTAACAAAGCTATCCAATTCTGAGTGACAGAGTTGGCCCAGCTCAGACCAACAAAGAGGATTTGGTTCAGCCTGGTGGGACCAGCTCTGATTGTGGAGCAGGCCTGGCTCCAAACAAACCGAGTGGGCCCAGTCTAACCGGACTGAACCCGCCCTGCTCAAACTGACCAAGATGGCCCTACTCAGATCGATCAAGCAGGCCCAGTTCAGATCGACTGAGTGGGCTGAGGTCAGATGGTCAGGTTCTGACCTGGCCGAGCAAGCCAGGTTCAGGATGGCAAGGTGTGTGCAGCTCAGACAGGCACCAACAGTCAACATAGAAGATAGCATAACTAATAGTTAATAAAGAGCAATTAAACTGTTTGTTAACTGCAGCAAGCCCACTGTAGAAAAATAGTATTGTGCTAATAATATGCCTTACAACTGAGACAGTTTCACGGTGGATATCAATACCCATCTAACTGAAGTGAGACACCTAGTCTCTATAAGCACTCCAGGGCTACCTTCACCAATAAGAAATGAATGAAACTAGAGAATATACCTCACAAATCAGAACTTGGTGTGCTATATTATTAAAGTTCAGTACTACGTGTAGGCGTGGTCCCTCTGGTGCTGCACTGGGCGACCATTTTGAAAACCGGGTAGAGGCCCTGTTCAATCCTGGCCACACAGCCTCTGCCATCTTACAGTATGCTGAGGGAACCAAACCGCGCACAGTAGGCATATGTATGTACTGAAAATATTCGATCAATGTAATCACAGTGAAAGAGCATGCCCACATAAGAGAGAAAAACAACATTTTGCTAAGCATCTATCACTTCAGTATTCAGACTGGAAAGTATTGTTAAAACAAAAGTA
Organism: Neoceratodus forsteri; assembly: GCA_016271365.2. NCBI lineage: Eukaryota > Metazoa > Chordata > Ceratodontiformes > Ceratodontidae > Neoceratodus > Neoceratodus forsteri. The sequence continues at coordinate 1,386,164,071 of CM057459.1, forward strand.
TGTGAAACAGTTCAAGTGTTCCAATCACACTACTGGCATCGCTTTGCAAAGTCACTTCGGATCGCTTCTAATTTGTGCCCTGCTTCAGCCGGACTGCAGTAAATAAAAACTTTACTGGCGCATACAATTTTAAGTCTAGCAGCGAGATTCAATGCATGTGTAATTCCAAGTTCTCTGAGCCTCGACTGCACTGCATCAAACCCCCACCAGTGTTGTCTGACAGCATAACTTAGATAAGATAAACAGTATATGGGAGAGCCATCATCCAGCTGGAGTGCACCAGCAGTTTTGCTTGTTGTAAATCACGTCCCTGATGTGCACTCCAGTCACGACTGCCAGGAGTGGGCAGCTATATGAATGATGAGGGCATGATTCATGACAGAGAGTTGAGCAGTTCATAGCAGATAGTGGGCACTATCCATAGCTGAGAGGGCACAGTTCATGACTGACAGTGGGCATGGGTCATGACTAACAGGCTGAGTACTGGACATGGTTGACAGTGGGCTTAATTCATAGCAGACAGTGAGCATGGTTCATGGCTGACAGTGTTCACAGTTTATGGTTGACAGAGGTACAATTCATGGCTGACAGTGGACATGGTTCATGACTGGCAGTGGGTATGCTTCATGACTGGCAGTGAGCATGGTTTATGACTGGCAGTGAGCATGGTTTATGACTGGCAGTGGAGACAGTTCATGGCTGGCAGTGGAGACAGTTCATGGCTGGCAGTGGAGACAGTTCATGGCTGGCAGTGGAGACAGTTCATGACTGGCAGTGGGCATGGTTTATGACTGGTAGTGGAGACGGTTCATGGCTGGCAGTGGAGACAGTTCATGGCTGGCAGTGGAGACAGTTCATGACTGGCAGTGGGCATGGTTTATGACTGGCAGTGGAGACAGTTCATGGCTGGCAGGACATGGTCCATGTCTCACAGCACAAACAGTTCATGTATGAGAGTGAACATGGTTCATGACTGATGGGGCAAACTTCATGGGTTAGAGACAGGACATAGTGACAGTAGGCATGGTTTATAGCTGAGTGGGCACAGTTCATGACTTACAGTGGGCATGAGTCATGGATGAGTAGGCAAAGTTCAGTAACAGATGGGGCATGGTTCATGACAGAGCTGGCACAGTTCATAGTTGACAAATGGTATGGTTCATGGCTGAGAATGCAAGTACTGTTCACAGCTGAAAGAAAGAGGGCTTTATGGCTAAGAAAGCATGTACAGTTCATGGCTTTCAGTGGGCATGATTAGCGTCTCAGAGTAAACACAGTTCATGATTGAGGGCAGCATTCATAGGTTAGACTGGGCACAGTTCATGAACCATGCCTACTATCAGCCAAAACCATGCCCCATCAGTCGTGAACCATGTGCAATGTCAGCCATGAACAATGCACTGTCAGTCATTACCCATCCCATTTAGGTTCTTAAGAAAAACAAAACAAAAACAGTATTTGAACAACAGTTTTAAAACAATAAGCAGAAAATCCTGCTTCCCAGGAAGAATTTCACAGGTGGTTACGCACCTGCAGGTTTAGCCACTGGCATGTGTCCCATATAATAAACCTGGAATCCCTGAACCAATTCATTCTTCGAGCGGAAACTCAACTGTAAAACAAGAAAGAAAAGTAAGCAGCATAAAAGCAAACAGTGGGTGGGGGTTACGGAGTGGGTTGCAACAGGTGACCAATTTATTATTAGAAGGTATTGTTTATTGGATAGCCTTTTAAGCCCACAGGCTTGTTTATATGTTAACAGAATACACATATAGCAGCCTTACCACAGTATATCCATGATTCTCCAATTTTGCCCTAGTTTCAGGTTCAGCTAAAACCTATCTATTCAAGCAAACTTCCCAGATTCAGTCCAACCCATCTGTTTTGGAATGTGTGTAATCTCTAGCATATGAAATTTTGTATTGTTACTTTTATTGGTGTACTGTGCTGCAGTTGTAAAGCGCTTAGAAACATAGAAAGTGATGGCAGAATGAGATCATAGGTCTATTGAGTCTGCCCTAGGGTTTCCAAGACCTGGTGTGGGTCCTGGTATCTAGCCCCTCTTCTGTTTTACCCTTACCTAGTCCCTCAGTTCCCCGTGAGTCCTTGCTCTGTCCCACCTCTTTCTGAAAGTTGATACAGTCCTTGCAATCATCACTTCCGCTGGTAAGTCGTTTCAGGGCTCCACCACTCTTTAAGTGAAAAAAAGCTTTCTTATATCCTTTCTGAAGCTCCCGCCCGTAGCTTCCATTCATGCCCCTGGTAGTTGAGCTGGTGACCCTTTGAATAGTTCTGTGCATGACACCTTGTTAATGCCTCTCAAAATTTGAAGGTCACAATCATATCCCCCTCTCCTCTTGTCTCCAGTGAGAACAAGTTAAGCTCCCCAGGTGTTCCTTGTACAAGAAACCATGGAGGCCCTGTATCATCTTGATCGCTCTTCTCTGCACAGCCTTCAGCCTGTCCCTGGCCTTTTTAAAGAGTGGATTCCAAAACTGGACGCAGTACTCGAGGTGGGGTCTCACCAGGAACCTGAAGAGTGGGAGGATCACTTCCTGCTCCTGCTGTCTAATTCCTCTCAATGCACCTTAGCATTTTGTTTACCTTGCTGTAAGCTTTGTTGCATTAGCTTGATTGTTTATGGGTGTGCATATGATGACCCCTAGATCCCTTTCTTCCAGAGGTGCTGAGCTTGACCCCATTCAGCCAGTATTCCATCCTGGGATCCCCTTACCCAAGTGTAGCACCTTGCACTTTTTAACTTTTTGCACTGAACTTCAGCTGTCAAGATGTTAGAGCATCTTTCTAGCTTTTGCAAGTCGTTCTGAGTACCTTAATTGCCTCCACACTGTCCATACACGCCCAATTTAATTTAATCTGCGAAAAGCACAAGCTCGCCCAGATATACACTCTATATGCAGATAAACACATTAAACAGAAAAATGACAAAATGCGCACTTGCACTCCAGAGCCAGGAGCTACGGAGCTCCAGTGAAGTATGAAACTCAAAACTTGAGTGAACAAGTTAAACTGTTATTTTAATCTGCTATATTAGCATTTCTGTACACAGAATCAACTAAGGTATATCACTGTGCGGTCACAAGCCTCTAACGATTAAACAGGACTGGGCCTAAGACCAGTCCCAGGGAACCTCTACAGGTGACTCTTCCTTCACTTGACTGTACCCTGCTGACAACTGTCCCTTTGGCTTCTGTCCTTGAGCCAGTTTCCACCACTTGACTTAGCTTTCAGCAATGCCAAGGTCTTCAAACTTTTTAGCAGGCGGCATGCGGTACTGAATGGAAGGCCTTGCTAAACCCGAAGCGGAGGAGGGTCCTCTGGGTGCTCCTTATCCACTTCCTTAGTTACCCAGTCAAAAACGTAACAAGGTTCGAGATGTTTGCATTACTTGCGCTATACAAATAGAATTGACTGATACCTTATTACATATTATAGTACACATTGCACAAAATACATCTGCATGTGTATTTTGTTTGGAGGTATAAACATACAGTAGATGTTCTCAGTTTCAGAGTGTTTAATGGTCATTCTTGTAAAAGTGGCAAGGCTGGGATCTGTTCTAATGTCAATGTGGGTGAGTTCTACCACAGAGGCCTTAAAAGGAAATTATACTTTGCATAATTGGTTCTAACCTTAGGGATGTATAGAGTGCAATTTATACTGCTTTTAGTTTCTCGAAATATACACTTAATAGGGGTAACAGTATGCAGGAGGAAGGGGTTAGGACAGGGAGGGAAGGGAGATGGGGTGGGATCTTAAGTGTTGGAGACTCAATACTGAGAGAGGTCAGGTGGGTAGCAAGGAGAGGCATAGTCTGGTCTGGGTGGAAGCCATGTCAGGAATGAAGGCAGAAAGGGTGAGGCAATCAGTACTAAAATCGCCAGAAAGGGCAAGGAAAAAAGCATCTAATTCTGTGCCTGGGGATGAATGACCTGGCTGATGGGACAGTAGATGAGGTGAAGAGGAGGTTTGAGGATTTAGGTCCAGTTTGCAAGGCAGCAGAAAGATCAGTTATCTTCTCGGAGGAGGTACTTCCAGTCCCAAGGGCAAGTACTGCAAGAAAACTGAGGACTCAGGAGTTTAATGAATGGCTGGTAACCTGGTGTCAGGAAAAGAGGTATGGGCTGATAGGAGGGTGGGGTGACCTAGAGGACAGCAGTCTATATGCTAAAGATAGACTGCACTTAAAATGAGGGAAGAAAATACTGAAGCAAAAGCTTGGGAAGTATATTGAGGAGAATTCTAAACTAGGAGAGGGGGGGCAAAAGAGATCGAGGTGATCAGAGGCCTTAGGATGGGAAACCATATGAGCTTACCTCCGTAACAGTGAGATAAGGCGAGAGGCAAACAATACAGGAGGGCCATAAAGGGAGAAGAGGAAGGGAGAGAAAGAAGGGAATGGAGGGGGTATCTCTAAAAGCTAGAAGCCTGGGGAATAAAAATGCAGAACTACAGGCTCTCATGGCGGAGGGAGGGTGGACATGGCAGCCATCACCGAGACATGGGTCACCAAAGCATGTCTGGGACCTGGTGGTTCCAGGTTATAGACTATTCCGCCAGGATAGAGTTAAGGAGAAAGGAGGGGGTAGCGCCTATGCGAGGGAGGCTAAAACTGTGTTAGGGAAGAGGGAAAGAGGGAGATTCAGAGGCTCTATGGATGCAACCAAGATCCGAAAACAGGACACTACGGTTGGGAGTGGTGTACAGGCCCCCTCCCAATCGGGAAAAGACTGATAAAGTCTTGGCAGAACAGATCCGGAGGAACTGTGAGTGGGGTGGTGACGTAGGTGACTTCGACCTGCGGGAGTGGAGTGGGGGACACCTGCTACCAAGTGTAGAAGGAACAGATAATGTTAGATGTCTTCCAGGATAACTCCGGATGCAGTTGGTCAGTGAATCAACTAGGAAGGAATACCCTTGACCTCATACTGTCTAGCAGGGAGGGCAATTGATCTGCGGTGGAGGAACCATTGGCGGGAGTTACCACTGGACAGTATAGTTCCAGTTGCAGCTGGGCAGGGAGAGGAGGGCATCTGGCACAAAGGTGCTAGACTTTAGAAAGGCTGACTTCAAAAGATGGGTGAAGTAGTGCAAGGGTTCCTGGACAGAATTCAGCCTAATATGGACATGAATCAGAGGTGGGAACTCATTAAGCTAGGGACAGAGGAGGCAACAAATTCCTGCAGCAAGGCCCAAAGTAAAAAGGCTAGGGTGAAGAAACCTAGTTGGATGAACAAGGGTGTCAGACAGGGTGAGGAGGAAATACAGGTTACTCACCTGTAACAGGAGTTCTAGGAATGGTATATGTTGTTCATCCACACTCATTGGCAGGTATCCTTGCCACTTTAAATCTTGCCGGAAGGTCTTCAAGCTTGCTCCTCCCACCCACCGGGTGGTATAACTCTGGCTCCGCCTGGCGCCAGATCTGGCCCGCTGGAAGCTCAGGTTGTCTTGTGGCCGGGGAGGTTAGGTGAGTCGGTGGATGAACAACATATACCATTCCTAGAACTCCTGTTACAGGTGAGTAACCTGTATTTCTAGGGACATGGATATGTTGTTCATCCACACTCATTGGCAGACTCTAGCAGTTCTCCGGGAGGAGGGAGGCAAGACGACACCCCCAATACTTACTTGGGAAAGAGAGACTGAGAAACCGAGGCCCCAAAACCAGCATCCCGGCGTGACTCAAGGTCGATGTGGTAATGGGTAATGAAGGTGTTTGCTGACTTCCAGGTAGCAGCACTGCAGATTTCCTGGATAGGGACGTCCCTGGAAGCAGCCACCGTTGCAGCAGTGGCGGGTAGAATGAGCTCTTATCCTCTGGGAGGCTCCATGCCCGCCAACTTATAGCGAGATCTATGCAGGAAGTGACCCACCTGCTTATCGTCCGCTTGGCTGCAGGTCTGCCAGGTGCGGCTTCAGCGTAGGTGACAAACAGCTGGCGAACCTCTCCCGAATTTCAGCCGTCGCTCCTTATAATAAGCGAGCCGCTTCTAGGGTCCAAAGTATGGAGCTATATTAGGCCTCCGAGGTGTGATTGGGGTAGAACACCGGCAGAGTCAACACCTGGTTAAGGTGAAACTCCGACACACCACCTTCGGAAGGAATTTCGGGTGGGCGCAGGACAACCTTGTCCCTGTGGAAGACCAGGTAAGGAGACTCGATGGAAAGCGCCTGGAGCTCTCCCATCCTTCTGGCTGACGTGATAGCCACCAAGAAAGCGGTCTTCCACGACAGGTGAGAGAGAGCACACCTGTGCATAGGTTCGAATGGCTTGCCCATGAGCTTTGCCAGTACCAGCAGTAGATCCCACGAGTGGGGGTTCCCGCACTGGAGGAAATGTGATCAAGGCCTTTGGAAAAGCGCACCACCTCTCCTGCGCCATCGACTGCTTCCCGCCCGCCTCGCAAGCAGAGATGGCTGCCAGGGTGCACCCTTAGGGCTGCTTACCCAAGCCCTGATTGTAGTGACCATAAATAGTCCAAGATGCTTGCCAAGGAACAGGAGGAAGGGTCCAAGCCCTTGCTCTGACACCAAATGGAAAACCTTTTCCATTTGAAGGCATAGCATTTTCTGGTCGACTCCTCACGGACGCCTCAACTACATTGAGGACCTCGCCGGAAAGACCCAAGGCCTGGAACTCTAGCAGCTCAGGAACCAGGGCGTCAGGTGAGAGGATTGAAGGTCCGGATGGAACACTTTCCCTGATTGACTGAGAGCAGGTCCGGCGAGCTAGAAGCTGCCAGGAGTCCTGGAGCTGAGACTGAGGAGATCTGGTACCAGAACTGGCGAGGCCAGTCTGGGGCTATCAGAATCACCTGCACTTTTGTCCCTCCTCGCCTTGAGAAGCACCTTGTGGATCAAGGGAAATGGGGAAAGGCGAAAAGAGGCCCGGTCCACTGCCGAGAAGGCATCCCCTGCAGCGAGCCCTGCTGAGGGGGCGGGCATGGAACAGTCTCAGCTCGCTCTCTCTCGAGGCGAACAGGTCCACCTGAGGTGTGCCCCAATGGGAGAACAGATGCTGTACTACCTCCGGCAGGAGAGACCACTCGTGGGATGCACCCCTATCTGGCTCAGGGCATCGGCCAGGGTGTTGGAGGCTCCTGCCACATGAATGGCTAGGAGATCCGCCTCAGGCTGCGCAGACGAGTGACCAAATGCGGAGAGCTTCCTTGCATAGAAGCATGGAGCGCGGCCCCGCTGGCGGTTTAGATAGAACATGGTCGTGGTATTGTCCGGCCTGACCGGACCACTTGACCCCGGAGGAACGGGAGAAAAGGCGGTGAGAGCTTGTATGGACCGCCTCGGAGCTCCAGCAGGCTGATGTGGCATCGGACTCCAGCTGGGACCAGAGGCCATGAGCCCGGTGTTCCCCAGATGGGCACCCCAACCCATCAGAGAGGCATCGGTCGACAGAGAGACTGTCGCCCGGGCGGACGAACAGGATGCCCTCCTGCAAATGATCTGGAACGGTCCACCACTGGAGAGCGTTCCACATCCCCTGAGTCACCGACACAAGCTGGTCCAAAGGATCGCAGCATTGTGACCACTGGCTGGCCAGTCCCCATTGAAGGGACGATGTTCCAGCGGGCCCAACGGACCACGCTGGTGCAGGCCGCCATGAGACCCAGGAGGCCAGGAAGTCCCGGAGGAGGCAATTGCCCAACCAGAAATGATCGGGCAAGGAGGAAAGAACCCCGCCCTGTCCGCTGAGCCGTGCCTGGCTCGAAGAGAGTCGAGCTGCGCCCGATGAAATAGAATCACCTGCTTTGGCTCGAAGTTCCGACTTGGCCTCGTTGATAAGGAGGCCCAGTTGAGAGCAGACCTGGAGGCCAGATCTCTGGACCACTCCGCCTCCTTCCTGAGGGAGCTGCTATCAGCCAGTCGCCCAGGTAAGGGCACACCGACCCTCGGCGCCAAGAGGGAATGCTGTCACCACTGCCATGCATTTGGTGAAGACCCTGGGAGCTGGAGACAAGCCGAAGGGCATGGCTTGGAACCGAAAAGGATCCTTCCGCCAGAAGCGAAGGAATCTCGGTGAGACGGACTGATAGGGACGTGAAAACACGTCCTGCAAGTCCAGAGAGCAGAACCCTGCCTGGCGTTCCAAGGATGGTATTATCTGAGCCAGAGTGACCATCCTGAAGGTTCGAGACCGTAGGAACTTGTTTAGGCCGGTAGGGCTAGAATGGGCGCCAGCCCCCGTCCTGCTTCGGAACCAGGAAGTACTGGACACAAACCCTGGGTCTGAAGGAGGGTCCGCCACCTCTCTATCACCTCCTTCTGGAGGAGGAGGCGATGTCGGCTCGACGAGCCGCCAGTGAGGCTGGGGACCCGAAGCCCCCGAGGGCGGACGGCCCGAGGGGTGGTGCCTGCTCGAATTCCAGAGGCAGGCCTCTTCCCACCACCTCAAGACCCACCTGTCCGTGGTAACAGCGGACCAGGCGAGCAGGAAGTGCGGAGCCGTCCCCAGGGGACCCAGGGGTAAGGTGACGGGAATGGGGGCGACACCCTCAGCCCGTCACTGGGCAGGCTGGAGGAGGGACCAGCCGAGGGACCTCCTGGGCCTTTTCCTCCCTGCCTCCTGTTAGAGGAAGCCGGCCTTGGGTTTGGGATGCCAAGGGCCGGAGCCTGCTGGCCCTGACGCTGCTGGGCCAAGCGCCAGGGGGCACAGAAGACGAAAGGGCTTAGGCTGTGGCTTGCGCCTTTGTCCTTCTGAGCGGAAGAGACCGAGTCAAGGTAGCATTGGACTTCTCGATCCTCTGCAGGTGACCTTCCACCCCAGGGTCAAGAGGTCAGTCCTCAAAGGGAACATCCGCCAACTTGTGCTGGGTATCCAAGTAAAGGTGGATATCCTCAGCCAAGCCCGCCGACGATAGCCACTCGTGCGCCACTGATCTGGCACATGAGTCCCCATATCCAAAGCAGTCCCGGAGCGTTGTTTGGCCACTGCTCCTGCTCCCTGGTCCCGCACTCGCTTAACCGTAGTCTGCAGATCGTGGGAAGATGAGGATGACCTCATCCAGGGAGCCCAACAGGGCATGAGAAAATGTGCCATGAGGACGGCCGAACTGGCCTGACGAGCCGAGAGGAGCACGAGCGTAGACTTGTGCCCGACATAGTCAACTTCTTGGACTCCTTGTCAGGAGGTTTGTCCACATCCCTGAGGCGTTGCCCAGCGCCGAAAACGCTGTCGGTAACAACCCCTCAGCAGAGGGTGTTCCAAAACCGGACAAGGAACCGGGGACCGCGATACTTCTGGCCATCCTGGCCGGGCGCAGGGCAGGAAGCGGGCGCCGCCAAAGCTCCAGTGCCGGACCCACTATGGCCTCGCCACTGGAAAGGCCTCCCGTCGAGAACCTCGGTCCAGAATCCGTGAGGGGATACCTGGCTGCTTTGGAACGGGTTCGAGCTCCATCCTGGTGGACTCCGAGATGAGCCAAGAAGTCCTAGGAAGGACGACGGGCTATCGTCCATTGACTGACCTCCTGAAGACTCCAAGTCCAGTTGCTTGGAGAAAAGGAGGAATCATCTTCGACTCGGAAGAGTCCTCAAGAGCTGCCTCTGGCCTGAGCCACCCTTCACCTGCCGAGGTCGGTCGGGAGTGAGGGTAACTGACAGCCGATGGGTAGACCTTAGCCGACCGAGAATCTTTGGTCGGAGCCCCAATAGGTGGCTGTGGGCGGAGGTTCCACCGAATCGTGGAGCAGTTGGTTTTGGCCGAACAACCGCCTGCATAGGCCTCGGATAAGTCGAGGGGTTGTGTCGGCCAACCGTGACAGCCACTAATGGCCGGGGAAGGTGACGTGGCCGGCCATCTCGGCCAGAGGAGCTGTTGCAACATGAGGTCCTCGCATCACGACGAATTTATGCCGAAGCCTTCCCTCGCCCGGTGAGGAGGACGTGACCGAGCGGTACGCCCGCTTACCGCGTGCCGGGACCGAGACCGCCTATGACGGTGGATCGGCTGGACCGCTAAGAGGTCCGAGACCGGGACCGAGAGTCCCGGAATTCCGGAGGTCGGTGCGGGAGGTGTCGGCGGAACCGCACTCTTCGCTCGGATGGTCCATCCGAGGGCTCGGAACTGAGGCAGGCGAGCCCACGGATCCCTCAACCTCCCGGGAACCGGGAGAGGGAATTCGCCGCTAAAGGCGATAGCCCGCCCAACGGGTCGAGAAAATCTCGACTTCCCGGTGGAGTCTCGGCAACTGACCTGACGGGGACACCGTGGAGGCCAGTGGCCGGCTGAGCGGCTCTAATCAAGTCACGGGGTCAACGACTCGAGAGGGACCTTTCCCGCCTCCCAAGAGCCGACGGAGGACTTACCTGTCCTTCTTTTGGACCGAGAATAAGGTCCAGCAGACGTAGGCCCTTCTCCCTTAGTGGAGAGGGACAGACAAAGCCCTTAAAAGAAGCTGTGTAGGAAGAACCCGAGAGAGAGCGGATAAATGTCGCGGCCGAGGAAGATACGCCCGCCCGCCTCTTCGAGGGCGACCATCCGCCGAAAGCTGATCCGCCGAGGCGCCCAGCCGCCGCGACACCGCCAACCGGCCTCCTTGACTTCACTGAGGGAAACGCTTCTCGGGACGGCCCAGTTGCAATCGTCAGCACGGGTTCGAGGACGAGGCCGAAAAGATGAGCACAGGTCGCTAAGCCCGCGGGTCGCTCAAGGCCTAAGCAGTAGACACATGTGGAGTGGATCCGCCCGAGACATCTTCTGCCCTGCATGGGCATCTCCGAACCGGGAGTCGATTTGTCCATCGCGAGTCAGCGAGGGATCGAAGACTGAAGTCTTTTCGAAAATTTATTTTTAAACTGCAAAACGGAGAAATAGGAACTAGTCTCAAACGCCAGAGCGTTAAGGAGGAACCTGAGCTTCCAAGCGTAAGGAAGATCTGCGCCATGGGGCGGAGCCGAGTTATACCACCCGGGTGGGAGGAGCAAGCTTGAAGACCTTTCCGCAAGATTTAAAGCGCAAGGATACCTGCCAATGAGTGTGGATGAACAATATATCCATGTCCCTAGAAAGAGTCTTCTATAGGAGATACAAGAGAACTCGGAGGGGGAGGAGTACCTGAAGGAAGCAAAGGAGGTGACCAGGAAAGTAAGAGTAGCAAAGGTGTCAAGGAGCTCAGGCTGGTGAAGGGAATTAAAGAGGGGAAACAGACTTCTTCAGGTACATCAGGAGAAAAGAGGTTGTAAGGACCAAATAGTAAGGATTAAGAAAGAGAGGACTGGGTGGAAAAGGGGACAAAGGCAGAATCAATTAACGACTACTCCGCCTCAGTTTTTATTAAAGAGAAAGGAGGATACCTAAGGTTGGGTGGAGGATAGGATCAGAGGGTGAGGGGTGGGATGGGGAAATCACAGAAGGTAGAGTGATAGAAGGGTTAAGGGCACTGAAGGTGGACAAGGCACTGGGACCGGATGGCAAACACCCCAGGGTACTGAAGGAGTTGGCAGAGGTCCTGGCAGACCCACTGGCAGGCCCTCTAGACTTAGTATGTACCTCAGAATTGAGGATGGGTCATGTGGTTCCACTCCATAAGAACGGTCCCAAAGAAGAACCAGTGAACTATAAACCAGTGAGTCTCACGTCCATAGTGGGGAAACTGATGGAAACAATCCTGAAGAAGAAGCTGGTGATTCTGCTGGAGGTCAGTGGGGTGCAGGATAGTCAGCAGCATGGTTCTGTCAAGGGCAGATCCTGCCAGACCAACCTAGTGGACTACTATGACTGGGTGACTAGGAAATGGACAAAGGGCATGCGGTGGATGTCCTATTGACTCGGTGCCACATGGGAGACTAGCATGTAAGCTAAGGGGCAAGAGGTGAGGCAAAATTGGTGAATGGGTGGAGAACTGGCTGCAGGGTCTGCTGCAGAGGGTGGTGGTGGAGGAGAATTATCATCCCCAAGGGCAGTGATAAGCGGGTCTCACAAGGGTCAGTGCTGAGGCCGGTGTTATTTGGGGTATTTATTGCAGACATATCGGTAGACATAAATAGCAAGATTAGTCTATTTGTGGACGACACCAAGTTAAGAGCAGTGGTGGAGGACCCGGGGTGTGGCAGGGATTGCAGGAAGATCTAACAAGGCTGGAGACATGGTCTGACATCTGGCAATTTGGTTTCAATGCCAAAAATGTAAGGTGCTGCATTTCGGACAAAGAATCCAACGAGAAGCTACCGGGTGCATCTAGCTGTGACTGACGAGGAGAACGATCTGGGTGCTCATTACGGAACAATGAACAACTCAGCATAGTGTAGGAAAGCAGCAGCAGTGGCCAACAAAATGCTGGGTTGTACTGCAAGGGGTATAACCCCTAGGAGGAGGGAGGTGATTCTGCCGCTATAGAGCACTGGTCAGACACCACTTGGAGTATTGCTGCTCAGTTTTGGTGCCTTACCTAAAGGGGGACATAAGATTGCTGGAAGGGTGCAACGAGAGCAACAAAGATGATCCTAGGTCTGGGGAGTTACCATATAGGGTTAGACTGAGGGAGTTGAACATGTACTCTAGGGGAGAAGGGACAGGGTGGATATGACTGACACCTTTAAGTACATGAGAGGAATAAACAGGACAGGCACAGAGGGACTATTCAAGGGAGGGTGGGGAGACACACTCGGGGTCATGACATGAGATTGGAGAGTGGAAGGTTTAGGAGGGAATGAGGAGGCATTTCTTACAGAAAGGACGGTAGCAGAATGGAATGCACTACCGGCAGAGGTGGTGGCCTGTAAAACAATGGGATGCTTCAAGAGGGCTGGGACAGGGCAAAAGGGAGAGTCATGGGGATAGGATGGGAGGAAGCAGCAGAGTAAAAGTGCTAGCTGCAAAATAGCAGATTCAATGAATCAATAGGCCTTTGTCTGCTGGCAGTTTCATATGTTCGTAAGTAACGTGGAGCTGAACCATACTGACTGTGGTGTATCACAACTGCAGTATGTTTATATACAGAGTATGTAGTGGTTGCCAGCCTAGTTGGTTAAATCTACAGTATATCATCTGGATGTTGTTTTGTATGCAAGCATGATTCTTCCTGCTCTGTTTTGTAAAACCTATTGTCTCTCTAGGAGTCCCTGATTTTACACTGCCTCAAATAAAGTCAACGTGTGGCATAATTAATGCACTGTGTGTGCTGTTTTCAGTGGGAGGCAATGTCTAATTCTCCTAGAAACAATCTGTTTCCTAGGAGATGGGCAGAATTCCACAACCATTTCAAAGGAACTGCCAGTGACCTCTCAGTGTCTTGATGGTGAGACACCAGGGACTCAGCAAACAGCAGGCAGTGACAGGTACAGGCAGCCAGGGCCCTCATCACATTGTCAGTCTGAGATGGAGTAAATGCAGCACTTCACTAACAGCACTGCAGCTGGGTTTGGGGGTTCTTCAGCTGACCAGAGTTGCTTAGTTAATAAACTGCAACATCTGTAGTGGTTTATTAACATTTACAAATGCTGTATAGTGTACTTCCAGTCACCTTACACCTAACATTACAAAGATAAAACTAAAAAAAACATATTTAGCATATATAACATTGTCATGGCAGCGAACAACAGACATCAAACAAAGCACCACCTAATTTTCACGTTAATACCCAGCTATACCGTAAATAAAATTTGCATTAAGCTGAATGTGAAAGCCCAAATATCTATATGAAACGAGTCTTGAAGTTAGCTTTCCTCTGAGCTCTACACCAGTGTTACAGATACAACCACAGTGAGTGCTGGTCAGACCTGATGGTCCTACTGCTGTTCTCTGTAATTTTCCAATGTTCCTAGAGTGTCTCCAGTTAACCAAACTGGCAAGTTACACACAGCATCATCCACAGCTCCGCAGCTGGGTTTCAGGGCATTATCAGTTAAGGGGAACACAGGTTCCTGAAAGTCTGAAAGCCTATAAAAATATCTTTCACATGAGGAACTGAGCTCACCTGTGGGAGTCAGCAGTCCTAAGACATTCATGTCATACGTGTACCCTGTATTGTACTGCACTACTGATGGGCTGTCCTTTGGACGAGATGTTAAACCGAGGCATCTTCCCCCTATCTCTATAGGTGGTCCAGGTGGACGCAAAATCCCTTAGAATTTATTGTAGAAGAAAAGTACAGTTGCGTAAGAACTTACCATAACAGTAGATCTTTGAGAGAGGTTCCTGCAGTAGGTCATTACAAGTAGGACTAATGCCATCTGGCGCCAGGACCGCACGCACACCTGTCCAGCGAGGCCTGGTGGGGACCGCCCACCTGGACGCCACGTGACAATGTCAGCGTGACCCTATATAGTGGGCAGTCCTCACGCCCAGATTCCAGTTCTCCTGCCGATGTACCTAGAGGAAAGGCAGGAGAAGGAAACAGGTTCTGGAGTCCCAAAAGAAATCTGGGGAATGAGGGAGGAAAAATATGACTTACTGCAGGAACCTCCTCTCAAGACCTACTGTTACAGTAAGTTCTTACATAACTGTACTATCTTACTTCAACAGGGTTCCTGCAGTAGGTTATTACAAGTAGGACTGAATCCCAAACAGTCCCTCCTGAGAGACAGAAAGAAACATGGGAGGAGGAGGAGTAGCAGAAAGGACAGAACAGGACCAGCTTAGGACAGTAGGCCCTGCAGAACGGCGAGGCCAAACCCGCCCCTACGCCTAGAAGCTACGCCCAGACTGTAATGCTTGGTAAAAGTATGGACTGAACTCCAAGTCGCTGCAGCACAGTTCTCTGCTGCAGAAACACTGCAAAGAAAGACCGCAGACACAGCCATGCCTCTCGCGGAATGACCTCAGATAGCCCCTGGCAGAGGTTTGTTGTGCTTCTGATAACAGAAGCGGATGCAGTTAGATAACCACTTCAAGGCACTGTTTGGAGACAGCCTTCCCAAGGATCTGGGAGCAAAGGACACAAAGAGCTGGTCAGCCTGACGGGAATCTTTAGTCCGGTGAGTATAGCACCTTAGGATTTGATGCACATCTAAGGTATGCAAGAGCGCCACCTCTATTCATGGGAGCGGATAATAGACCAGTAGTTCCACTGACTGATTCAGTGTGAACTTCACACCACCTGGGCAGGAACTTAGGATTTGTTCTGAGGACCGCCTGGTCCCTGTGGAAAATCAAATAAGGCTCCTTAAACACCAGGGCCTGCAACTCTGAAATTCTTCGAGCCAAGTAATGGCAACTAAAAACAGTGCTTTCCAAGACAGCTAACGTAAGTCACAACTCATCGCTGGTTTGAAAGAAGGAAGTGTGAGCTTCTAACACAAAATTCAAATCCCAAGGTGGTGTAGGGCTGCGGATGGGGGTTTCAGATGGAGAATTCTTTTCAGGAAAGTTCTGAGATCTCCAACTGTGCCACGGGCTTATCATCAAGGCCTAGAATTCTGCGCCACAGAATTTTGCGCAGAACTTGACATCTATCTGAGAACTTCTGCAGTGCCGCAGAATTCACTGTTCTTAGCGATTTTTATTAATATTTCTGTTTATCCCTAGAATCTGGTTCCCTTCCCTCTTTTATATCCAAAATGCCTCAATGCTCAGAATGTGATGTTATTATTTCTATAACATCATAAATTAGCTAATGAAATGGCTGCATTCTGCAACAGAAATGAACAGTCTCTTATCTACCACAGCTTCCACTGCCAGAGGTGGTGGCACAGCACATCAGGCATGGTGATATTTGCTCAACCTGCACTACAGCCTAATATAATATTCAGTCTTACGTTATTGCACTAGGGCCAACTTAAACAAAACCTTGTCAATAGCATAGACCTGTTAAGTCCATACCTTACTTTGTACAAACTTATTTGTGCCTTTAAGGCATAGAGATGCCATCTGAAATGAATAACTGGTAAAATGAATTTACCTGTTATTTTTAAGAAAAATAAAGTAATTATGCCCAGAAAAGTGAAATATAATAATGTGTAGACCTGCTGAAAGAACAGACCTGTTAAATAATTGCACTGTACACATTCTTGCTATGGTTATTGATTACATATTGTCACTGGTTGATAGAAGCAGCCAAAGTTATGGAGAAATGTGTTCAGGGCCAGCTGTTGGGCCAGAGGGTAGCATGTTGTGCTTCCGTGCCGGCAACTCAGGTTCAGATATTAGCTCTGGGAGCTGGCTGGGTAGCACAAGTACTGGGAGAACACATCACTGCTCTGAGCCTGGGAAGGTATGGTACAGTGTTCTGTCACACAGCGGACACATTGTGATGAGCTGGAGAGCTCTATCTCGCAATCGGTTCACATGCATGTCATGGCCTGATGGTGTTACGTAATGTGTCAGGGAAGCAGGTTGGCATGAAAAATAGTTTTGCAATAATTTCTCTATTCTGTTTATTCCATTTCCAATGGGACTTGTATGAATGAGGATGCAATTTCATGGAACTAAAAAAATATATACACACACATATACAGTATCTCTCTCACACTCTCACTACACACATACATGCACACATATTATTGTTACAGATTGTGTACATAGAGAATAATGTATATGTAGGGGGTTGATATGCAGTTTTTACACACCCAAGGTGTGTGATGTTAGAGAAACCTCGAGAGCCAAGCTTCGAGAGGTTTCACTAGGCATCATACACCCAGGGTGTGTATAAAAACTGCTTATCAATCCCCACAAATGTTTTATTTTTATAACTGGTGCATGGACTTTTGGTGTAAAATTATTTGGGCGAGAGAGAAAGCATGGCTCAGCAGTGTTCGATCTCGTTATATATATGTTTCAAAACTATTAAAAAGAGAAGTGGCTGTATGAAAAAATTGGTTCTGTGGGAAGAGTTGTTTGTTTTCAAGTTTTCAGATATAAAGCTGTTGAGATGAACCGAGCGAGTTACCCGGGCGTGCTTGGTAAGGAGAGTCAAGCGGTGGAACGCAGTGCTGCATAGCAACACTTGTTCACGCTTTGACGGAGCCTTACTGAAGCAGCTTAGTAACTCGCCTCATCGGTTTATACTCAACGGCTTTTGTATTTTTAAAACTGAAAACAAATGAGCTCAGCACCAACAGGTTATATTTTTTCATACAAACCACTTCTCTTCTGTGGATTTAGCTTAACACTGCTCGCTTGAAAGGTACCTCAAATCAGGCTTCTAGCGAAGATCAGGTGTCGATCAACCCGGGGTCGACATTGAGTTTTTTCGTATCAACCCGCGGTTGATAATGATTTTAACAGCTCTCAAAATGGGTTGATAACGGGGTTACCAGTTATTATAAATATATAAGTGATACACAGTGGGGACCTCGTGAGTGGTGTAGAAAGCACATATAAATATATAAGTGATACACAGTGGAGACCTGATTAGTGGTATACATACCATTCGTATAGAAATACCTTATTTATCACATAAGGTCCCTCTGCATATTTCATTTATGCAATAGGCTAGGACCTGAAAGGAGAGATATTTGTTTTGCTTTTTAGGCATGAAATTATTTCTATAAGTCTGTTATTTTTTGAACTAGTGTTACTGTGCTTTCCCCCATCCTGACCACTATAACCACTGCCATGAAAGTGAAGTCAGGATGACAAGCTGTTACTGTGATATGGTAGTTTGTTAGTGCCGCAGAACTTCCGCAGAAATTACAAACCACTGCCGCAGAAGTTCCATGGCAAATGGTAGTCTTGCCCAGAGAACTTGGTCCCACCGCGGCCGTAGAAAAGTAGGGGCCTTGTTATCATCCACAAGCACGGATACAATCGAAATGGCAGACAGATGTACTTTGTGAGAGGAACAGGATAACCCGGAATCAGAAAGATGAAGTAGATATTCCATGATATGCGGGGCTGAACAAGTGAAAGGGTCTCATCCCTGGAAGCCACCCAGATAGAGAAACGCTTCCACTTCACAGCGTCAGTGGACCTGGTGGAGGGCTTTCTAGCCTCCATGAGCACCTGGGCTACTTGGGTGGAAACCCAAAACAAGACTTTACTATGCTTGCAGGAGCCACGCATGCAGATGCAGGGTCCTGAGGCCTGGATGCACAAGCCGGCCCTGGTTCTGGGGTGAGAAGGTTGTGCATCAAAGGAAGTGGAACAGGGTTCCCTCGCTAGCTGCTGTAGGAGTGGGAACCATTTTTGCCTTGGCCAGAGAGAAGCAATAAGGATCTTCGGCCCTCCATGCCTGAAGTTTGAGGGAGCACCCTCTGTAGAATGGGAAACGGGGAAGCATATAGTATCTCTGTCCAAGAGAGTGACAACATCATGCCAGAAAGCACCATGCTCTGGAATGAGCGAGCAGAAACTGGAAGTTTTGCATTGAATGGAGAGGCGAAAAGGTCACGTTCCGGATGCCCCATCTCTGAAACAGTGAATCCGCCACTTCCTGATTTAGTTCCCTTTGTGAGTGAGGGTGTAAGATCTGCTGAGACTGTCCACCAGAACATTTTGCACTCCTGGAACATGCACGCTGTAGATGCCAGACTGTGTTGGACTACCCAGTTCCACACTCTCATCGCCTCCCTGCAGAGGGGTAAGATCGAGTGCCTCCTGCTTGTTGATGTACCAGATGACCAACATATTGTCAGTCTGGACTAGCAGCAATCCCTTGGGAGAACAGACTGGAATGCCTGAAGTGCGAGAGAATGCCCTCATCTCCAAAACACTGATGTGCAGAGACATCTCCAAGTGGACCAGAGTCCCTGAACTTGGTGGTCCCCCATGTGAGCCCCCAACCCAGACTGGAGGCATCTGTGGTCAAGGTACCTAGGGGAGCTGGGCCTCGAAATGGGAGACCCAGAGTCAGGTTCGAGGGATCTCCACCATTGTAAACTCTCTGGAGAGCAGAAGAAATCAGGACCCGTGATCCGGATCATCTTGGAATTGATCCCACTGAACCTACAGGACCACTGAGTGACCCTCATGTGGAGCCTTGATAGAGGAACTGTGGAGATGGAGGTCGCCATGAAACCCAGCAGGTGGAGAACCTCCTCGCTGGGAGAAATCTGGAAGAGGCTACACAAGTGGCCTGCTTGATAAGAGTTTCCACCCTGTCTGAGGGAAGGAAAGCACTGCCCTGGACTGAATCCAGCACTGCTCCAATGAATTGGAGTCTCTGAGAGGGTCCAGAGAAGATTTGGGGGCGTTGACTGTGATCCCCAATCAGGAAAACAGGTCCAGGGTAATGGAAAGGGCCTACAAAGAGAGTCCCTGGCGGGCTCAAATCAGAAAGTCGTCCAGGTAGGGGAAAACTGCAATGCCCTGGTGTCGCAAGGCTCCGCAGCCACCACCGCTAGGCACTTGGTAAAACCCTGGGTGCTGAGGAAAGGCCAAAGAGGAGGGCCAGGAACTGGAAGTGCTCCCCTTGGAAGACAAAATGCAGGAAGAGGCGGTGGGCTGGGAAACACTGGTATATGCAGGTAGGCATCCTGCATATCCAGACCACACAAGTAAAGGCAGGAGGCTCTGGGGGTCAACATCCTGAATTTCTTGTACTTGACAAACAGATTGAGTCTGCTGAGGTCAAGTATGGGTCGAATCGCCAGTCTTTTGGAACCAGAAAAATGGCAGTAAAACCCCACCCTCTCTGACTAAGAAGGACCGGTTTATTGCCTCTTTTAGCAATACAGCCTGAACTTCCTCCCTTATGAGAATGGTCTGGTTTGGAGAGTAGGCTGACCTTTGGGTGGAGACTCGGAGGGTTTCCAAGAAACTCAATGTGTGTACCTGGGACACTAGCTGCAGGACCCAAGTGTGGAGGTAATGCCCTGCCACTCCTGCTCATGGTGGGCAAACCTCCCCCACCGGTCCTCGACTGGGGCTGAGAGGAGGTGGGGACAGGGAGTCAGGAGGTAGTTGGACGGGCAGGGGAGGACCCCTGAGTGTCTCTGATTCTTGGAGGCAGGAGGGAAAGACGGTGCCTGTGGCTTTACCGCCTGCTCCTGACTGCGGTTCTGGGCTGCTGCGCGCTCCAGGTCCGCTAACGAAAGGGCTACTGACCCTGCACACCCAATCGATACATGGACCTGACAGACTTGAGGGCCTGCTCGCAGTCCTGAAGGCCCGTGATGATATCCTTGGTGCCTCCACCAAAAGCACCCGAGCCCCTAAAGGGCACATCTTGAATCGCAGTCTGGATGTCCTTGGCAAGACCAGAGGCGGGCTGCTATGCTGTCAAGGGAGACAGCGGTCGCTGAGGAATGGGCCACCACGCCAATGGAGTCATAGGTGGCCTGAAGAGCATGCCTGCAAGAGACTTTGGACAGGCGAATGTCCTTGACAAGCTCCTCCTTGAGGTCCGAGGAATCCATGGACTGGATACTGGGCCTCGAGCTTGGCAAAGGGGCTCTGGTAAGACACCATGTGGGCTACATAGTTCAGGAGCAAAGGCACATGTAGCTGAGGAACAGACCTTTTTCCATACTGGTCAATCTGCCTAGACTCCTTGTCCTCCGGAGAAGTGCTCATGTGCTTTGGGGCCGCTGAGCCATCATGAGCCACAGTGAAGACAACAGAGTCTGCCTTGGGGTGCGATCCAAGAAAGGAGCACCGCCAGGCACCTGGTAGATTCTATCCGCCTTCTGGGTACAGCCAGGATAGATTGGGGCAGTTGCCAGACCGTAGTGGTGAGGTCCTCGTGAGGTCCTATCCATGGAGGAACAGGGATCAGGAAAAGGACTCAAGGTCGAGATACTTGGCAAGTCTTTTTCCTCATAGGATCCTGTTTCTCTGTCTCCCAATTATAAAACTCTTGTATGGACCTCAAGAGGTCCAAAAAGGAAGGGTCCTCTGGAGGGATTTTGAGAGGCCTTTTCTTTAGTGACCGGGAATCATGTATGGATGAATCCTCCAAGAGTCCTCCCTCAATCCAAATTGCCTTCTGGTATTTCAAAGTCCGGAAGAGGGACATCACAAAAGCAGTCCCCAAAATGTGAACTGTAGAGGGAACGGAGCCCACGGGGACGGAGACCTGGAAGGAGCATGCATAAGTGCTGGGAGATGACCTCCAGGTCAGTGACCAACTCCACTCGAGCCTCCTTCCACCAGGAAAGTATCATAGTCCTGAAATCCTGCTGCGGAGGTGGAGGAGGGGTGGGGAGGAGGAGGAGGAGGAAGAACATGGGGAAGAGGGTAATGGTACCCATGGTAGCCCAAGGAGGAGTGAGAATACCCAGGGTACGGAGGGTATCCCGGTAATTATGTCCCGAGGGATGGTCAAATGCCAATCTGGTTGTGGATCCACTGGGGGTCCAAAGAGAACCCCAAGGAATAATACATGACAGAGAAGGGCCTCGAGTAATGCCCAAATGTTAGAGAGCCTGACGTCAGGGGCACTGATGAAGACTCTGCCGCTGTGTAAATAAGAGACGAGGCAGTCATCGGAATAACTGACGCCGGACCGCAGACGTTGGAACCAGTGCTGCTGGGCCCAGCACTGAAATGGATCTGGCGCTGGGAGGGGCTGGGCGTCGGGACCAGGCAGAAGGGGTTCCAGCATCAGATCTGGGTCTGGTTGGAAACAAAGTGTCTGGTTCAAGATGCAAGGGCTCCATCGAGAAGCAAAAGTTCAAGGCGCTAAAGGGACGCGTCCCATGGCTCAGACGGAGCAGGATCTGGCCCCCCAGGCGCGAGAGGAGCCAAAGTGATCCACCCAAAGGGCCAGGAGGGATCTGCATGGTCGAACTGACGTTGGAGGAGAGACCTCTTCCCAGAGACCCTTTGGGTGAGCAATGGTCGGAAGTCAAGAATGCTCCACATCCAGCTGACCTTGCTCTTTCTCTCCCTGGGGTGGTCGGAAGCGGCCGGGCCACTGGAGGGTCAAAGGGGAGACTAGCAATCTTCCCTGGGCCTCGACCGGACGTTGGGTGATGCGACAGAAATCCCTGAAAGGCGAGCAGCGTCTGGGCGGGCGCCAGAGGCAGATGACTTATTAGACAATGTGGCCGGGCAGGAGGGGCAGAACCTCCTGCCGACTTATCGACGAGGCTGGGCGAGTCCCCAAGGGCCAGGGAGTCGTGTTATTGGTGGTCGGGCAGTTCCGGAGGTGCCAGAGGCCAACTTATCGGCGCGCTAGCAGGGTGACCACCAGAGAAGCCAGCGGCCGACTTACCTGCAGAGATCGGGAGCAGGGTCTTAGACGGTCCAACAGAATTCGGTCAGAACCCCCTGCCGACTTATCGACAGAGGCTGGGTGAGTCCCAAGGTCTGGGGGTGGGGAGTCTTATTGGTGGCTGGGTGGTCTCTGGAGTTACGGAGGCCGACCTATAGGCGTTAGCAGAGCGACCGCCAGAGGACCAGCGAGACTTACCTGCAGAGATTGGGAGCAGGGTCTTAGAAGGTCCAACAGAATCCCTGGATGCAGCCTGAACAACCAGCACTGGAGGTGGCAGGGAGAAGCCTTGCTCGTGGAAGGACTACTAGAGTTGGCCTGAAATCATTCTCTTGACGCCTCACTCCTGGTGTTTCTTTCTTTTGTTTTTCTTGTCAGGAGAAGGTGAAGATGCGAATCCCTAAGTCGCTCCATCTGTTTTTCGGCGAGACCAGCGCGACTTTAAAGTGGGCCTCCAGAGCCTGCTGCCTTCGTTTGTGGGTGGCCTGGTTGAAGGGCTGGCAGTCTGGGCAAGTTGTGGTGTCGTGGTCCAGACCTAGGCAAAGAACGACTTGGCGATGACCATCTTTGTGTGGATCTGGGTCTGCAATCCTCACACTTCTTCTTTGAGGTGGAGAAGACATAGAAGGAGAAAAACTAGAAAATACTGGAGAAACGCTGAAAAGAAGCACAAACTAACGGCGAGTGGCTGGGAAGTTTACCACAAGGTACCATGCACAGGTCGATGGCGGAAAGAACTGGAGGGTAGGCGTAGTAACCTGCCACCAATAGGGTCATGCTGACGTTGTCACGTGATGTCAGGTGGTGGTCCCCTGCCAGGCATTGCTGGAAAGTTTGCCGTATGTCCTGATGCCAGGTAGCGTTAGTTCTACTTTTGTTTTGCAATTGTTTAACCAAGTGAGACACATTAAGCTGAAAGCTTGTTTACAGGTGCAACCTGGGAGCACAGGAAGTTAAGTGACTTGGCTCAGGGTCACAAAGTATGCAAGTGGGGCTGTGGGATTCAAACCCAGGTCTCCAGATTTGCAGCTCAGAGCCTTAAACCACTGTGCTATACTGCCTCCCTTGTAATGACCTACTGCAGGAACCCTCTCGAAGTAAGATCGGATTTTCCCGGTGTCCTGGGAAACAACCTGTTAAAAAAAAAAAAAAAAACGGTTCATGTAACCCACCCTCAGGGCGCACCTTGGTTCTGATCAAAAACTACAAACAAACTCACTTGATAGGCTAACGGATGGCCAGACAGAGAGGCACTTTTTCAGGACAAGAAACTGATGTCACACAGTCAGTGGCTTGAATGGTTTCTCCATGAGCATGCAACCATGTCCAGGTCTCAAACCAGAGGAAGATCTTAAGTGGGGGAGACATGCGATCAAGTTATTTAATAGAGTGACACCACCCAAACTCAAGCAATGGTAGGTATCTCACTTAAGCTTCACTGGCTGACTTCATGGCCAGCTGAACTTTGAGAGATGTCATATAACCATAAAACATTAAGGATCAAAGCTGTATGGCACTGCAAGAGTGGCAGACTATGCTCCTAGAACCAGATCAAGAACCTCTTCCACTTAAAAGCACAGGTCTGCAGAAAATTGGATAATAAAATTCACCAAGGCAGGAGTTACTCAAAAATGGGACCTCCCTTTTCCAGCTGAAAGATCTGGAGCATGGAGATGGAGGGCACAATATATTGAGAAGAAGTTCAAGCTCTAACCAATGGGTTTTCCGAGAACTTCACACGTACTCAGAGAAATATGTAGAGGAATCCAGACAGTTGTAAATAATGGTCATGGTGTCCCTGGCTGAACATAGCTTTGCCTTTGCAGGTCTTCCGCCAACTTTGACTTTTGTAACTCTGTGTTCACCTTTGCCTTTATCAGGGTGAGCTTCAGTATCAGCCTTTGTCTTGGTCTGGTTGCTCAGCCATCCTGGTTCTGGTCTCTGGCTCATCATCACCTCTGTTATCAAAGTCTCATGGCTATAGCCAGCCTTCTCTGACTGCACACCATTCTGCTTGTTACTCTTCTCGAGGGAGTATATGTATAACATATAAAACAGTATACGATTTACAGAATTTAGAAGATACACACACAGTACACACACACACACCTCTAAAAGACTACTGGCATGATGGGAAGGCTACCCTAGGGAATAATCTTCTCTAAGATGTTCAACAGTGGAGAAGTTTCCTTCTTGAACCTCCTCCAACAGACACTCCAGGGTTAAGGACATCTTGTCCAACAGCGAGTGAAAGAGGAGTAATCTCCTGCTGAGGCAGCTCAATCTGAGCTCAAGTAATCTCGGACCTAAGACCTGTTAAGGGTCCAAGTCCACATACAGCAAATCCAGACACCTATGTGGAGTAAGAACCATCTGGTTGATCGAGGTCACCACCACAGGACAGAATCTCTTGAAGTGTTCCGACAAAGCCAGAAGTCCTTGATCGGGGTGCCCTCGACTAAGGTGGTAAAAAGCTCAACCTGAATGGGTTGTGGGGCTCAGTGTTGCCAGAGTGCATCTTGCTGTCGGCAGCAGGCTAGACATCAGTAACAAGAGCCTGATAAAGAGGAAAACGAACTCACAGATGACTGCCTTGGCTAACTGTGGCATTTGCAGTGTCTAGAGTATGAAAAAGACCAGGAATGTGGGTGGGTCCTTGACCTTGACCCATCACCCACAGGTAACTGGGCCTGGCTGCCTATCTGGTGTCAGCTGGCCCATGGGACTCTAGACAAAAAATCGATTGCACAAACATGAAAACCAGCAAGGTGGTCCCCAACTAGGCAGAACCCATTTGCCCCAAGCAGGCAGAAGAATTACTGGAGTACAGATAAGGAAGAGTCCCCTTAGTGCCTTTACCTTTAAGGGCATCACTGCTGACAAGAAGTGATGACTCGGTCGACGGACTGACCAGCATCAAACAGGTTGGCTACCCAGATGGAATCTCTATGGGCAGCTCGACAGGCTCCATGGGTAGTTCAATCTCCTTAGAGGATAACTAACAAAGAGGAACCGCCAGTTCAAGTCAGCGGAAGTGAGTCTGTGTCAAACTGACTCTTTAGGGCAAACTTTTCTTATGCTGACAGCTCTTGGGAAGTTGAGTCCTTGACAAACTTACTGCATACTTCCACTTACGGAAGGCCAACAATTTCAGGAGGTTGGAAAGTAGTGATCCCAGCAAATCAGGGAAAAACTGTGTCCTGAATTTCCAGGTCTTCAGCCCACCAGTGAAACTCTTACAGGAATGTTGACCATGATGAAGGTGTGGTCAAATTCTTGTTCCTTCTCTTCCTTTTGGAACTTGAACTGCACAGCTAAACCTACCACCAAGATGGCCTCCATGCAGCCATCGGCCTACCCTTGACTACTCGTGCCTGACAATCCTCTATTGTATGTCGTTACATGACCTGTCACCACCGACAGTTTTCCATGGTATGAGTGATATTCAACCATAGATCCTGGCATCATTACAGTTGGCGATGGACATGGTGAGCTTGTAAAGGATGAACCTCATAAATCCTGACTTCATTCTCTGTTATGAATCAAGGGAACTGTGAGCCAGAGACATGGTACACAAGTTGAGTCAACATAAATGCTGAAATCTTTCAGAAAATAGCCAGAAAACTGTGCAGAAACTTGATTCATTAGCATGAGCTGTGAGAAAGAGATCTGATCATTTCAGCAGAAGAAAAGAACCGACATCCAACACATGATTGGGTAGTATAAGGAGTCAAGCTTAAAGACTGTTTCTAATGACTGAGCATTCTTAGTGGAAGACTGCCTAAATGTGGATAGTGAACTGAATTTAGGTATTCCGAAAACATCCTTCCTCAGGAAGCAATCTCACGAGACTTCTTTTCAGCAAGGTTTTGCAGATGAGGGTACAAAAATTTCTGATCAGCTGTTGTAGACAATATATCTTTATTTCATTTCTCTTGTCAAGCAACGGCTGGCATCCTAATGTGTTCTTCCCACACCCACTTTACCAAAGGGCAATAATGGCTGAATTCACAGGTGAATGTTATCTGAAAGTCTTCACCAAAACATCCAGGCACTGGCTGCCTTTGGTGTTCCGAGTCCTGTCATGGACATCAATGTCCGTAACCATCCACCTGAAAACTTTTTGAAGAACATATATTTAGGGAGACATATGTAGGACAACACACAAATCATCATCCCTGGACACCTCAGGTATGGTGTCTAAGATTTCTCTTGGCAGGATCAAAGTATCTTCAGTGTCAAGCTCTTGACTTTTAGCAACAGTGCCATTATGAATTTGCCTAGAAACAGAAGTTGGAAGCTTAGCTAGTGTGGCCTGAAAAGGGGCCTCTAATAAAGCCCCTTCCTCCTGAAGGCAAACATGTAATCTGAGGAAAAAGCTGCTGTCAAGCAGGAATGTTTGCCCCCCCCACAATCAAGTCACACACCGAGAGGGTGAATTCACACCTGGGTACAGCGCCTGAGGGCAGTAGCTGGGGTACACTGGGAAAGATCAGTTACATAAGTACCGTAACAGTAGATCTTGAGAGAATCTCCTCCATTAGGCCACACCTTTGTAACTATAGCCATCGGGTGCTAGGACCACATGGAAACTTTTGCTACCCGAGGCTACCACGATGATGTCCACATCTGCGGCTACATAATGTGGTGGCTCCATCACTCCTCAGTTCCCAGTGGAGATTAGACTCGAGAGCCTCCCAACCGTGTGGAACTAGGAGATAAGACCAGCACCATGCATATAAGAAGAGGCAGGGGCTGGATATATGATGCATGGATTAGGTTCACACAGTATGTGATGTAACCCTCATGGATTCAGAAGGGGGTGGAGGGAGGGATGGCATGGTTTAATGGAGGAAGTTCTCTCGAAGATCTACTGTTACAGTAATCACATAACCGTTCTGTCTTTGAGGATATCGCCTCCATTAGGCCACACCTTTGGAATGATCCCCAAGCAGTTTAAATCAAACTGGGAGGGAGCGTACAGTCTGTGATATCTTCAGAACAGCAGGCCTTGGAAATATGTCTGACTTTGACAGCAGGCCTTGCAACACAGCAAATCTGAATCCAGCATGTATGCAGAAACTATGTTCAGACTGTAATGTTTAGTGAAGGTGGGGACAGTGCTCCTGTGGCAGCAGCACAAAATGTCAGCAGCAGAAACATTTCTGAAACAAGCAACAGAAGTGGCCATTTCCCAGGTGGAGTAACCATTAACTGCACCAAGAAGTTCCTTACCATACTTCCTATAACAGAATGTACCAGCCATTTGGACAGGCACTGTTTAGATAGAGGCGCCTCCTTTCCATGGGTGAGAGCGAAGAAAAAACTGAAAGGACTTTCTGCAGTCCTTGGTATTAACATAGTATCTTGAGTATTTTATGTACATGTAAAGTATGGAGCAGTGCCTCACTCTGACTGGCAAGCTCAGGATAGCAAACAGTAAGGTGTATCATTTAATTCATTGTAAATTCAGATACCACCTTTGATAGAAATATAGGATTTATATGCAAAGAAACTGGAAAATCAGGTAAGGAGGCTCACACAGAGCCTGGAAGCTTTGAAATCCTTTAAGCAGAAGTGATTGCAACTAAAAATAATGTTTTCCATGATATCAAGCGTAAGCCACAACTTGTGGCCTGTTCCAAAAAGTCACGTCAGTTTATCAAACACAAAATTCAAGCCCCAAGGTGGGACTGGATTGCAGATGGGGTTTCATATAAAAACAGCTCAGAAAGTATGGGACACCTCTAACTGGGCAACCAGACGACCATCAATAGGGGCATGGAAAGCTGATATAGCGGCCAAATTCCCTTTAAGTGAGGAATACTGTAGGCCTCAGTCTGACAGGGACTGGAGGTATTCAACACAGCCTTCACATGTCATGTACATGGGTCCAAATTCTGGAAGTAGCCCCCAAAGTGAATTGCTTCCATTTCAGGAATAAGAATGTCTGGTAGGAGGCTTCCTAGCTGTAATCAGAACCTCAGCAACCACTAGCTTGCCTGGTGCCATGGCTTGGAGGGACAGAAGCGTATCCTTGGGATCACGAGAACAGTTGCACGGGAGTCTGAGCTGGGCGTCATTGTCCACCCAGGGACAAATGACTTGGCTCATCATGAGATTAGAGCAGTGCAGAAGGACTTTGTAGGGTTGGGCAGAGGCCTAAGACAAGTAGCACACACAGTATCCTTCTCAGAGGTGCTGCCTGTCAGTGGCATGGGTGAGGCGAGGTACTTGCACCATGCAGTTTAATGAATGGTTGAAAAATGGTGTGGAGCACAGGGGTTTGGCTTCATTGGGGACTGGGGTTCCACCTGGAGGGACACCAGCCTCTACTGGCAGGATGGTCTGCATCTGTCCAGGAGGGAACAAGTCTTTGGGCAATCGGTTTAAATGCTTCATTGGCAAGCTTTTAAACTAGTCAAGGGGAGGCACTGATAAGCAGCAGAAAATCCCAGCCACCCCTACAAAACAGGGTACTAAATGAGAAAAGACCAAGGTAGAAAGGTCAGTGGGGATGCTGCTACAGAAGGTAAAGCCATCAAAAATGGAGGGCAATGAGTACCAATGCCCGTGAGTCTGAAATAGCTGCACTTCCTGAAGTAGTGGCCTTGATGGAGGAGGAACATCTGGATATCGTGGTAGTCACAGAAACATGGTACACACAGAACCATGACTGGGACATAAACATACCAGGAAACACTATCTACAGGAGGGACAGGGAGGGTAAAAGGAGGAGGAGGAGTAGCTCTCTACATAAGAGAAGGAATCAAAGCAACAGAACAAAAGGGTAAACAGGGAGGAGAAGAAGCACTGTGGGTCAATCTGGAGGCAGGCAATGGCACCACAATCCGCACAGGGGTTGTATACAGACTCCGGGGAGGAAATGGACAAGGAAATGATAGAAAGTATACTTAGAATGGCAGATAAAGGAGAGATATTGCTGATGGGTGATCTGAATATGCCAGATGTTAACTGGAGTGCAGTTGTAGCAGCCACTTCTAAGAGTGGAGTTATTCTAGATGCCCTACAGGGGCATGCCTTAGACAACTAGTATTGGAACCCACTCGAGAGGAGCAGTCTTAGACCTGGTCCTCTCAAATGGAGATGGAGAGAGGATCACAGATGTAGAAGTGGGTAGCCATCTGGGAACTAGCAACCATCGAACAGTATGGTTCACAATAAACACAGCAATAGCGTCCAAGCCATACAAAGGCAAAAGTACTGGACTTCAGGAGAGCTGACTTTGCCAAAATGGGTGAGTGCCTAAGGAATGCACTAGCAAATGGGCATGAAGGAGGGTGGAAGAACAATGGGGAATAATAAAACTGCCATCACAGAGGTAACAAGCCTTGTGTGAAAGCAAATAAACAAACGATGTAAGATACCACTATGGTTCTCAAAGGAGGTGGCAGTGAAGGTTCAAGAGAAAAGAAAGAATTCAGAAAGTACAAGGAATCACAGAGGAGCACGACAGAGAATTGTATCAGTTAAAGCAAAGGAAGCTGGGAAGGCAGTCAGAACAGCAAAGGCCGAACTGAGGAAAAGACAGCCAACTCAGTTAAGAGGGGATAAAACCTTTTAGGTACATCAGGGCGAAGGAAGACTAAGGGAGGGATAGTGAGGCTTAATAAAGGGAGGAGGGTGGGCAGAGGGTGATGGTGAAAGGCAGAGATACTAAACAAATATTTTTGCTCAGTATTTACAAATGAAGAGGGAGGTACCTAAAACAAACAATAGAAACACTCTGGATACAGAAGTTGATACCAGCCCATTTACAGAAGAAAGGGTTCTGAAAGAACTCTTAAAACTGAAGTGGACAAAGCAATGAGGCCTGATGGGATTTATCCCAGAATTCTAAAGAACTAAGGGTAGAACTAGTGACACCACTGACACCCTGTTTAACAAATCATGGGAGGATGGGTGGTACTGAGGACTGGAGGAGGCAGATGTGATTCCCTTCACAAAAGTGGGAGCAGGCAGAAGCAGGAAACTACAGACCTGTTAGTTTAACCTCAGTGTTAGGGAAAATGATGGAATCACTTCTGAAGGAAAGAATTGTCAGTACCTAGAGGCCAGAGGGGCACAGGACCCAAGGCAGCATGGATTCACAGCAGGAAGGTCATGCCAGACGATCTAATAGATTTCTTCGACTGGGTGACCAAAGTAGTAGATCAGGAGGGCTGTGGACATGGCCTACCTAAACTTTAGCAAGGCATTTGACTCAGTCCCACACAAGATTAATATACAAGTTAGCCAGCCTGGGTGGGTCCCAAGATGATAGCCTGGGTAAAGAATTGGCTGGAGAATAGGACACAGAGGGTAATATTAGAGTCCACTCTGAAGAAAGGGGGGTTACTAGTGGAGTGCAGCTGGGATCAGTATTAGGACCGGTCCTCTTCAATGTCTTCATAAGCGACATTGCAGAGGGACTGGAAGGAAAAGTATGTCTCTTTGCAGATGACACAAAGATCTGCACAGAGTTGATGCACAAGGTGGGTGGAAAGGATGAGAAGGGATGTGGCAAGGTTGGAGGAATGGTCAAATGTATTGCAGCTTAGATTTAATACTAAGAAGTGCAAGGTAATGCACCTGAGAAACAAAACCAGGGAAGGGTACACAATGGGGGTGAGATACTAACAACAACAAAAATGGAAAAGGACCTGGGGTAGTCATATCAGATGACCTAAAGGTGGGCAAGCAATGTGAGAGGGCAGTAAGGAGGGCTGTGGGGATACTGGGATGCATAGGGAGGCGTCACCAGTAGAAAACAGGAAGTTGTTATCCCTCTGTACAGACAGCTTGTGAGACCCCATCTGGAGCTGTGAGCAGTTCTGGAGACCCAATATCCGCAAGGACATAGACAAGATGGAAGCTGTCCAGAGGAGGGCACTAAAATGGTGCAGGGTCTGCACCAGAAGACAAATGAAGAGAGACTAAAGGAGCTTAATATGTATAGCCTCGAGGAAAGGAGGAGAGGGGGACATGATAGAACTTTCAAGTACCTCAAGGGAATCAACAAAGTCCAAGAGGGTAGCATCTTTAAAAAAAAAAAGAGATGTGCAAGAACCAGGGGCACAATTTGAAGATGGGGGGCTCAGAGGTAATGTAAGTATTTTTTCTAAGAGAGGGTTGTGGATGCATGGAACAGCCCTCCAGAGGAGATTGTGGAGTCAAAACCAGTGGTTGAATTCAAGCATGCATGAGACAGCCATAAGGCAATTCTAGGGGTGGGGAGAAGAAGTAGGCTGCTGGTTAACTAGGATCTGCAGCTTATCCATTAGGTAGGAAAAGGGCAGACTGGGTAGGCCAAGTGGTCATTATCTCCGTCAAATTCTATGTTTCTATAGGGATATCCCAAAATGTGTAATGGCTCGTCTTCAGGAGCTATGCATGCAGATACATGGATTCTGGTTTGGATGGATCAGGGATCCTTTGTCTGTGACAACAGGGCAGGGGACAGAGGGCTCCACTGCCATATGTTGCAAGAAGAAACCACATCTGGTGAGGCCATAATGGAACAATGAGGATGAGGGTGGCACTCTCCATCTGTTTGTATTAAGTGGAATTGGAGGACATGTATACAATTATTCCCTTTCAAGACAGGGACAATGTGTCTTGCCAGAAAAGACGGCCAGTATCCTGTTTGCAGAAGATTAATCAATGCTTGCAGGATACCATTTGAAACTTCTTGTATTCGATGCAGAAGTTGAGATCCCCAAGATCTAACACAGAACACAGATTCCCTGTTCATTTTGGGACCAGGAAGTATAAGGAATAGAACTCTGTTTCTCCATCAAGGAAGACTGGGTTCTATAGCACGTTTTGGAACATTGACAGAACTTCTTCCTGCAGAAGGGACAAATGGCCCTGATGATAACAGGAAGGAGCAGTTAAAGATGGTCTGGAGGTGTTTCTAACAGCTTTAGAGCATGTCCCTTGCAATTATCTCTGACCCACTTGCCCATAATAATCTCTTGCCATTATTTCAGATGCAGGAGAGTCTGCTCCGCCATGTCCATCCCTGGAGGTAACCAGTGGAGCGGAGGTGTATCTGGAAGAGTCTCAGGTGGAACCAGTAGGGGCAGATGCCGGCGGAGCACTGCTTTGGCTGCTTCTGTGTGGGCATCTGGGGAGGGCTCGCAAGGTAACCTTCCTTACCTCAGCCTAGCCGACGGTAGGCATGACTACCTCTGGCAGCAGGCTGACAAAAGGATCCCTCCCATGACCCTGGCAGGAGTGGTATATAGGAACTGCGGCCTTAAGAGTAATTTTTCATGCTAAAGGCCTCTTAAAGCCTCTTCAACATCATAACCAAATAGCTCTGTCCCTCTGAAAGGGCATTCAAAACTGCTTACTGTGCAAAATTAGCCAAAGCCAGCA
The DNA here is from genome assembly GCA_016271365.2 of Neoceratodus forsteri. Classification (NCBI taxonomy): domain Eukaryota; kingdom Metazoa; phylum Chordata; order Ceratodontiformes; family Ceratodontidae; genus Neoceratodus; species Neoceratodus forsteri. Next base: position 1,386,196,527 of record CM057459.1, read on the forward strand.
ACTCTGAGCCAAGAATATCTTCTCCATACAAATGCCAGAAGCATCAGATGTATCACAGGCTGAGCGTAGCAAATGTTTGCCACCCTCAGCACCAAAAGTTAAGATTTTAAGTAACTCATTCTTGACAGAGCCATCAGACAAAGCCTGGCTGCAGTTCTTACAGCTTTCCACAGGCTGTTCTGATATTTTATTACATGGGCCTTGTAGTTTGCAATCCTAATGCCCACTGAGGCAGAGGCATATGTACGCTTAGCTCTTCTCAGTCTCCTAGATTCTTTATCCAGGCAAAGTACTCATATATTTAGGTGCCCTAGACCTCTCTTGAGCAGCCAGGATGACGACAGTGTCAGTGTCTGGCTGGTCAGCATAAAAAGCTTACAGACTGAGCAGGATGCTGCTTATCAGCAATTCTTAGCACTGCAGGCAGTGAGTTTGTTCCGTACCATGCAGCAAAGTGTCATCCTCTAATGCTGGACATACAGGAGGAATTACAATGGACGGTGTGCAAGAAACCTCCAAAATCCCATCAGATTTCTTTTTGTTGAATTTTCCTCTTCCACAGCAAAGTCCATGGAAGTCTGCAATTGCTGCATCATGGTTTGAAAAGTAGGATCCTCAGGAGGAGACCTCGGGCTATAGACTGAGTCCTCACTGCAGGATTAGAGAGTAGAACTAGAGCAAGGTGCAACATATTGTTCTCCCTCATACTAATCCTCTAAATCCTCCCCTAAAATCATGAGGTCAGGATTATATTCTACTTCATGTTGATGTCTCTATCAATGATGGGAGCAGCAGAATGCACCAGTGACTGAGAAGGAGGAATCTGTGGCATACTAGTAGAAAGCACTGAAAGGGGCTGGTTGTCTGGAGCCACGTCTACAGAATAACTGTCTACAAAGGTACCCAGGTAGAATGCATCGTATCATTTCTGGCGGTGCCAGCACAGCATGGTCGATGGTGCCCTGTAATGGGGCTGCGATTACTTGTGTCGATGGGCCTTGGCCCGATGACAATGGCATCTTACTGTCCATAGTAGGTACAGCAGCACCTAAGCCAAGCCCAGACCTTGGTGTCTCATCGACAGTTGGGAGGGCTGTTGTGAATGCTGCGGAGCAGGTGATGATGCACTAAATTTACCTTGTCTCAACGGTGACCAGGACCTCCTCAATGAAGCACAACTCTCTTTCTCTATGGTTGTACTTGTGGCCAGACAATGAGGAGGGCCATGACAATGACCGTTCCTTGTTCCAGTCCTTTGACTTCAGCTGCTGTTTCTTGGCTGATGATGACAGAGACACAGAAAGTTTGGGCCCTGTTCCTTCTCCATGGCTTTCAAAGTTTTAAGGAGGAAATTTTCTTGTGGTGTTGCCTTGTAGCCTGGTTGAAGCTCTGGCAAATCTCTCATGTCCTCACTGGGCACTATGCATGTAAGTGCGGGTGGCTACACACTGCGTATCTGTGGTGCGCAGCCACTCTCAAACACTGCACCCTCTCCCGTGAGGGATGCACTAACCGGGCGCACAGCCCCTACGCACCCGATCCTCTGACTATGCAGATACCAACACGCTGGGGGCCAAAGAGGGGCGTGCCACTCACCAAGGCGATAGTGCTGTGCACTAGGGGGTGTAGGAGGGTGCCTGTTATCAAATCAAATCAAATCATCTTTATTTCTAAAGCGCCTTTCAAAACCAAGGCGCTGTACAAAGAGATCATACATACATATAAATTAAAACAAACATAAATTAATCAACCATAACTGGGATATGCTAAACTAAACAAATAAGTCTAACTCCATTTTAAATCTCTCGACGGTTGGACATTCTCTCAACCAACGAGGTAGAGAATTCCACAGGGTTGCTGAGAAAGCAAAAGCACGAGATCCTGATGTTTTTAATCGAACCCAGGAATCTCCAGCAATCCCTCGTTGGCAGAGTGGAGGACAGAGGGACAATAGGGTACCAAGAGATCTTTCAGGTAGCTGGGTCCCTGATCATGTGAGGCTTTAGGGTTAGTAAAGCAACCTTATAGGTGATTCGCCACCTAACAGGCAGCCAGTGCAGTTCGCGGAGCACAGGCGTAATATGGCTGGATCTAGAGATCCCAGTCAAAAGCTTGGCTGCCGCGTTCTGCACCAGCTGCAGGCGGCGGATATCAACCCAGGTAGCCCTAGGTAGAGGAATTACAGTAATCAAGACGGGTAGTGATAAAGACAAGGACCAATGTTGGTAGATCACCTGGTGGGACCAGGTGCTTCACCCGGCGATATTCCTCAGATGGTAAAAGAGGATTTGACAACGGCTGATACCTGAGATTTTAAGGTCAAGCCATCGTCAAAAATAACGCCTAGGTTCCGTTACCCGACCAGAAGTAGTGGCGACACACCATCGAGCAATAAGCCGATGGTTGTCCAGCCCCAAACCCACCACCGGATGACCTGGGTCCACTACCAACACCTCAGTCTTATCAGAGTTCAGTCTCAGCCAGCTAGAACTCATCCATAATCTGATTTCAGCAAGGCAATTATTTAGCATGGAGAGAGCATCATCTTGCCTGAGGAAAAGACAAATACAGCTGAGTATCATCTGCATAACAGTGAAAACCCAGACTGTATCGCCTGATGATATCTCCCAATGGCAGCATGTACACTGCAAACAACATGGGTGCTAGAATGGAACCTGTGGTACCCCACAAGGCAGGAGTGAGCGCCAGAGGAATAGATTCCAGTGGCAACTCTCTGAAACCTGTCTGTGAGGTAAGCTGAAACCATTTGAGGACTGTTTCAGACAGCCCACAATAAATCCATGAGCACTCCAACACACCATGGTCTACAGTGTCAAATGCTGCAGAGAGATCGAGAAGGACCAAGATGGTACATGCCTTTCGATCTTTAGCCATTAGGAGATCATTCAACACCCGACAAGGGCAGTCTCGATGCTATGCTTAGGTCCTAAAGCCAGATTGGAGAGTATCATAGACATTGTGAGTTGTAAGATGATCATCCAATTGTAACAAACCGCCTTTTCAATAACCTTACCAACAAAGGGCAGGTTAGAGATAGGCCTGTAGTTAGCTAGACAATCTGGATCCAAGGAGGGTTTTAAGGGTGGTGAACTACTGCCTCCTTGAGGGAATCAGGAAAGACCTCCCTCTCCAAGGATTTCCAGACAATGTCAGCAAGGATCGGGCAGATAACGTCTACACATCCTACTAAAAGGGGTGTAGGACCCGGATCCAAACTACAACTGGTTGGTCGCAATGTTTGGATGATCTTCACAATGTCAGTGAACTCCAGCCAGCGAAAATCTGACCAGACAGACCGGGTGCATAACACTTCCCATCGACAACTGCAATCCCTCAAAGGAGAGGTCGGACCGATGCCAGACCTGATGCTGGCAACCTTATCTGCAAAAATTCGAGCAAACTCCTCACATCTTAGCTGAGAAAAGCTTCTCTGGGCTGGAGACAGACTGGATTGCACAATCTGTCAACAGTCCAGAAAAGCTAAGCCAGTCGATTCTGTGCAGCAGAAATCTCCCTGGACAGAAATTCTGCCTTCTTCGGGTGATTTCTGATTGATAGCCATCATAATGTGCCATCAACCTAAGCCTGTCAGCATCACTACCGGACCTCCGCCAGGCTCTCTCAACCTTTGGCCAACTCTCCTTAACTCCTTCAAGGAGCCATCCAACCAAGGGCTCCTTGAGCCGAGGGTGAGAGGCCGAACACAAACAGGAGCAATCTTGTCCAGAGCATCTCCCACAGCCTTATTATAGGCTAACACGAGATCATCTGGACTCATGCATTCACCAGACAAGCTTGATAGATCCAGTACTGCCACTAGGTCACTGGGATTAATACCCTTAAAGGGCGGTACTGAACCATCTCCTGTGGGCAGACCTATTAGGGGAGCCCTGAAACTTGAACCTTATGGTGTGATGGTCAGACCAGCTGACTGGTTCCACCCCAAATCAGCAATCTCCATACCCAGAAGAAAGATCAGATCCAATGAATGACCCTTTATATGGGTTGAGGAGGTAACTACCTATGTTAGGCTCAGTGGCGTCATCAACTGGAGAGATTTTGACCAAAATATGAGAGTTCATCGTCGACCCAGGCATTGAAGTCCCCAGAATTATCAATCTGGGGCACAATACCATGTTGACGATGAAGTCTCTATCTCCTGCAGGAATTCTCCACCATCTCCTGGTGGATGGTAGATGAGGAGAATTCCATAACCTACACCCTCACCAAGATATATTCAAAGGATCTGGTACTTCCCAATGGCACATCCACAAGGCCCAGCTCAGTCTTAAACATAATACCTACACCCCGCCCCTCCGATCCAACCTTGGATGGTGTATCACTGAGAACCCGGCTGGTGTTGCTGAAGCCAATATAGGGCCTAGATTTTCATCCAGCCAGGTCTGGTGATGCAAGCCAGATCAGTTGACCCAACAAGATCAGCTAAGATAGCTGTCTTGTTTTAACAGATCTGGCATTGCATAGCACTGCCAAGGTTGGATGAGCTGTCTCGGAAGACCGGCTCCTGCCTACTAAAAATCGGAGCCCTTGGGTATGGGAACAAGACAAGAATGACCTCTATCTTGGCCCCATTTGCCTCAGGGCATCTCCTGGACCCCACCACCTAATCCGCCTCCCCCTCCTGTCCCCACCAGACTCGGCTCTCCACCTTCTTTTACATTTCCTCAGAATGCCCAAAGCATGACACCTAAAATAGGTGTCGGACGATAATGGTGGACATTCGAGAGGACACAATTCCCTGAATCTGGTGGGGGAATAATGCCCAACCATCGCTAATGCCAGGGTGAACCCTGCCGTAACAGCCCTATGCACCCAGCCCTACACACACAGCTCACGGCACCTGTTTGTAACCCTCCCAAACACACACAGCCGTGCCCCACTCGTGGGGCAATTGGCACCCCTCCCCAAAACATAGGTGGCCACCCCTGAGGCCAATACACAGCATCCCCCACCCCAACTCTCAGTGGTGCCCCGACCCCGTATAGCAATGTGGCATCCCCTCCACCACACACTGCTGCCGTGTCCTTGTGCTGGTAATGTGTGGCAGAGCCACAACAACCACGCCCAATCACAGCACCCACCGAGTGGTGGTCAGCGCTCACCCTCTCCCGGTACTGACAACCCTCCTTGCCTCCGTACCTTCCCATCATTGCCACGGCCAGGAATGACCAGCAGAGCAATCCTCCACACCTCCTCTGCTGCCGGCTGTCCGACTGCTGCTGGGAGCGCTGCCTATTTATAGGGACGACTTCCAGCATTAGTTGGATGGGAGGCTGCCGAGACATGTGTGGAGGGTTGTGTCACTGGCCACCTGGGGCAGCGGCACTTGAAAGGCGGGAACGGGGGAGGTGTCGGAGGAGTGACCACTGACCACCAGTGATGTGTTGGGAGTCTGGAACCGGGCTGAGGGGTAAGAATGGGTGGATGTGCAGGTGCAGCTGCTCTACTGTGTGTGTGTGTGTGTGTGTGTGGGGTGTTCACCGCAGACTGTGGACGGGAGGTGCAGGGGCTGATGCACTGCACCGGGCCATGGCCTGATATGTGTATGTGTGTGTGTGTGTGTGTGTGTGTGTGTGGTGATGGCAATACAGCACTGGGGTCGGGCAGACCAGTGTTGTGGCAGGGAGATCAGTGGACTCAGGGATGGGGTGGCACTGTGTTGGGTGTGCAGTGCCCTGGCTATCGAGGGATGGGGCAGCCGTGTGATGGGACGGATATATGGTGAGGGCCTTGGTGCTCAGAACAATCAGCTCAGGGGCGTGGCTGTGTGGATCTGAATGTCTGCGGGGATATTCTTGCACCCAGACCCGCGTCTGCCTGCGTAAGGGATCCACTTTGGCATCCATTCCGGGCATCCAACTGGATGCCCATCTGGTCTGTGACTCTTCCCTGGCCACCCTGCGGGTACTGCACGTCGGGGTGGTGTGGAGCCACAGACAGGTGGCGGCTGATGGTGACTGATGGCCATGCGCCTTATCCACAGGTGCAGAGCTCTGTGGGTGGGATCTGCCTCCGGCGCTTATTTTCTGCCTGATCATTAATAGGCCCACTGTGAGACAGGCCCAAAGCATCACACACAGACCTGTGTGTGTCTTTATAAATTCTATCTTCCACACTGGTGGGCCATAGGCCCCATCTGCCGACACTGTCTATGTATCTATGTATCAATTTACAGTACTGAAAATGAAGGCTCTTTTGAATTTGGCGCCATGCAGAGATGAAAAATAGACTATGACAAAGTAAAAGAACAAATGGGAACAGCTAGTTAACAGCATTTCCTACAGCAGGTTCCACGAGAATGATTGTCGATGGTAAGAACTGAGGAGTAATGGGGCTGTCCACATTTATGTTGACGCAGACATGGGATGTCATTGTGGGCGGCCACCGCCAGCAAAAGATTCCATGCAGTCCTAGTGCCTGATGGCTACAGTTCCAAAGGTGTATGTAGCCTAATGGAGAAGCTATCCTCAAAGATGATCTGAAAATCCAGGTATCTCCCATATACCTGGACTGTGCGCTAGGAGGCACAGGCTTGGAGAAAGCAACCATGTAGGGAACCATGGTCCATTTCTTCCTCCTTTTTCTGGTTCTGAGGAGGCTGATTGGGTGTGGGTTCTAATAGAACCAAAGCAGTGATTACTGGAAACCAAGTGATGGGGTCTCCTAAGCCAGACTTGGATTTCTGGTGTTTAGAAATGGAGTCAGAAGCAGATTTATGCCTGGGACTGATCTCTAAAGGGCACTCAACCAGAAACCAGAACCAGAATGGAAGCTAAGTCAGAATTGCAGTATTTTTGCCCACATCAGAATTTGGTGGAATGCAGTCACTACTGGGTGACCAAGACTAATGGCTTACTACTTGGTATCACCCAACATGGCTTTGAGACCAGGAAATGGAACCTTAAGAGAGAGCTGGCCTTTACCATCCAAGGACAATGTCACAGAAAAAGGGTTGGATTTATCTAGTCCGGCCTGTCTGGTTTCTAAAGAGTTTTATGCATTCTTTACAGTCCTCGTAATTTCTGTCCAGCAAATATTCTCTGCTTAAACACTACAGACATATGTCATAGGCATCTGTCACAGGTACAGACTTGAATAGACCTTTTAGGCCTGAAGCCACAGAGATTCCCTTTAGAGGAAGACATGGAGTCAAGAGGAACAGAGCATTGAATAAAACTGATCATGGGCAAAACTGCTGAAAAGGGAACACAATCGGTGGAAAACCAAAACAATGCCAAAGTGGTATGCTAATAAAATGACAAATGGCAGCCAAAACAGGACAGAGCAGAAACCCAGGTGACTTATTAGCAGAAAAGGAAAATGTATTTGCCCATAGTAATGATGTTTCTTCTCAGGGATCCTCACTATGATGTATACTAAGCATCTTCTTCCCTGCAGAGACAGATGAGAAATAGAATATTATGCTAATTATAGAACATAGAATGAAGGTTCAAACACTGCACTGTTGTCACGCTCCACTCTAATCGCTAATGCTGAACTTGCTTCCATAGCTACTGGCATCTGGTAATCTAGAGGAGCTACTGGGATCGGCAAGTGGCGTCCGAGGCTGCTGCAGTTAAAAGCACAAGCTGCCTGGAAGAGAGGACTGTAGCCAAACCTGTCATTTGCTCTGTTGAAGCCTGTGCAGCTGCCCTGGAACTTAGCCCCTGCTGTTTCTGTCACCAGGTCTGGTGCTCAGTGAGCTAGGGTAGCTACTGGGAACAAATGATATCTGAAGCCAGGCCACCATACTTAAAAAGCACGAGCTGCCTGTGAGAGGACAGTGGCTGAATTTATTGGGGCCCTCCAGGAGACTAACATCTGCCCTGCTGAAGTGTGCAGCTGCCCTGGAACTGTAGTCCCTGCTGTTTCTACCTGTCACAGGTCTGGTGCTCAAGTAAGCCAGAGGAGCTACCAGGACCAGCAAGTGATATCAGAGATGAGGCTGCTACACTTAAAGCACGAGCCACCTAGCGGCTCGGCCTCAACAGCTGAATGCATGAGTCGCTCACACAGGAGTGGCGTGAGGTTATCCACCGTGAGTCCAACAGTGGACGGCCTTATAAAATTTCTGGTCCATTTTCTATCTCAGTTCTATATACTCAGAACTGCTCTTATCAAAGTATCTCACGGTTTAAAGTTCTACAGCTAAATTCCTTTCTTGCCTTGTAGTTAATAAAAACTGAACAGTGAGTAGTAACTTCATACGCATGAAGACTGGCTGTAGTAAATTTTACACTTATGCTTATAACACAGTTATTTTGAGCAACTTGAGATGTACTTTCATTGTGGTTTGTGATTTTATTAATGTAGTAGTATTTGCATGGAGGTAGGATAGTCATTTTCACAGTGCAGTTTGATTTCAAATCTGCTTATCATTTTTTTAGTCTTCCATCTTGTAGAACCTGTGTTTTTAGAGACAGTGTTTTACTAGTAGTTTGCTGCTTAGCCAAGTGCTTGTTTTAAGTAATGGCAAGCATTTTGCCATAGCATTGATTGAGAATCTTAATTCAACTGAGTTTGTGAACTAGTGAGATTGTTATTATATTTTAGAGTCTGTTTGGCTCTTTGGCGTCAGAAGGTAAACTAATTGGGTTTCTTGTGTAATAGTAGTAGCCCTTGTACCATGGTAGGTTTAATTGGTAAATAAGCCATATGGGGCTTTTATTATTTATTCTAGGAAGATGCATAATTGATTTCAATAATGACAACAATAGAGGGACTGTGGAGAATACAGCAATTTATAGGAAACCCTAGTGGCAAGACACCCAGTTATGAAAAATGTGTCATGTAGAAATTTTTACTGCAAGATGGAAACAATTTAATCTGAAAGTTAATATTAGTAACTTAACGAATCTACCAAAGGCTAAACAAAAGAATTTAGGGCCAGATTCCATTTCATTAGTATTGATATTGGCATGGGGGACAGAATTAAATCTGGGCCAGGGCAGAAGCAGCAATCTATACTGAGGGCGCTATAATAATGCAAGGAGACTGGTTAAGAAAATGACATGCTTAAGTTATGGGCTAGTGACTTAAACTGGGATGTTATTGGCCTGTCTGAGACTTGATTGACTAATACAATTTTGGATAATGAAGCGACACTAAGAGATTACTACCATTTTAGATCGACAGCCCGGGGAGGAGGGTATTTTGCTGTGTTTAAAACAAGATCTGACTCACTCTTAGCTACTCTATTTAAGGTCAATAAAATGAACTGAATGTGTGCTAGTACACACAGTTCATCTCAATATTTGTTTAGGAGTAATTTATTCTCCACCCAAAATCTACCCAGAAAAGTTTGAAAATCTGTCAAGGGTCCTGGAAGCACAAGTACAAAACAGCCCAACAGGTCATTTCAACGTATCATGGAATGGACCTAGAGAAAAACTCTAGTATGCCCTGACTGCCATGGACCGAGACAGACTGCAACTCCTGCAACAAGGAAGGGACCTATTACAAGAAATGGGAATGCACTAGATCTGATTTTCCTGACATCAGAGTTGGAGGTAAATGAAACTGAAGTATTGCAACCAAATTTGGGTGACCACAATCCTACATATTGTGAAGGAAGACCCACATAGACCAGCAGTACTGTACTAAGAGATGTTTTAAAATGCTACAACTAAGGTATTTTTAGATAAACGAGAGAGAAATGGTACAGATTGCATCTTATCCCAGATTCGGTTTAGCAATTCAGGAATTTACTAAAATGTTAAGGTCTGCAACTGACGTACCCCACTGAAAGTAAAATGCTTCCAAAAATCACATGCCTTGAGCCACAGAAAGACTTACAAAACTGATTAGATTAAAGATAGATTGTGGAGAAAAGCTAATTTCTAAATTTGCCTACATGAGGCATATACTACACTTGGGAGAGACAGAGAAGAAGTTATTTGAGTCAGAAAAAGTTTGCAAATCTCTAAGTAGTGAAGACTGGTCCAACTTTAAGCTGCTTAGAAAACAATGTAGAAAACCAATCTGTAAAGTAAAAAGGACTATTATAACAAAACAGAATCCACTAGGAACCTCATATTGGAATTTAATTAAAATTTTTACCCAACCAAAACACAAAGTCCACAGGAAATGTTGTAAATGAGAATGGTTTAAATCAAACCCCTCAATATAAAGCACATCTGTTAAATGAACATTTTGTAATTTACCTGATATTAATATTCCAAATATTGGCAGTAGTAATGAGGAGATAATCCAGACTTTAAAAAACTCTCAAATACCAAGGTTAAGATTTAAACAAATCAAAGATTTGATAACTGAGCTTATAAGCTAAACTTCAAAAAAAAAAAAAATCACCTGGCCTTGACAAGATTGAGATATCTTTCTGAAAGCCCATGCTTGCTCTCTCTGCCTGCCCTGCTATTCCTAGGACTGCCACCATCCTCGCGATACCAAGGATTGCACCCTGCTTAACTATGCCATCCTTTGGCTGTTCCTCCTAGCCAACAACGCCAACCTCTGGCTGCCCATCCTAGCCTGCAGTCTAGCTAGTCCCCCATATGACTGCCATAGATCACACCTCTTGGCTACGTGTTAACTATTATCTACGCTAATTCTGTTGTATGGTACTATCTGTAACATGTATGCTTGTTAACAATGTAACCTGAACTCTTCATTGCTCTCTGTATGTACTTTATTGTTCAAAGTTTTGATTGGAACCTGTGTAAAAGATTCTGACTCATAGGTATTGTAATCCGAGATTTCAATCAATCAATCAATAAATAAAAAGTCTGCAAAATAATAGCCCCTGTGTTTGTTAGTTTGTTCAATAGAAGTCTAATAGGAAGAAGATTTCCAGAATACTGGAAGCATGGCAAAGTGGTCCCAGTCAAAGGGGCAATCGTACTGATCCGTCAAATTACAGACCTATCGTGCTGCTGTCTATCCTATCCAAGTTACTGGAGCAGATGGCATGTAAGAAAAATAACTCACCTTAGTAATTGTGTTTCTTCTAATGGTGTCTTGCTGTATTCTGACATATGCAGTTAGCCCCAGCACTTGAACTGCCCCAGAGAGGAAAGAGTTAATTTCTATACCAGGCATAGAATGTTGAGCTCAAGCTCGGTTTTCAAACTTCTGTCTGTGGTGCCTCAAAGTGTAACCGTTTCTTACGAGCAAACTAACTAACTACACTTCCAGTGTGTAAACTGTAAAACATATAAGCCAACAGGCAACAACTTGGGGTCCAAAGACTCAAGTCGAGAACACAAGAAAAAACAGGTAGTGAACAAAATATATAAATCTAAGTTAAAACATAACCACCACTACCCCACCCCACCCTGAAGAGGGCAGTGCAAAGCACACCCTACACTGTACCTGCCAGCCCACATCCCAAAATTAGGTTCTGAGAGAGGAGGAGGGGGCAGAATACAGCAAGACTCCATTAGAAGAAACAATTACTTAGGTGATTAATTTTTTACTTCAAACAACATGAAGTTGTGCTGTATTCTGTCATGTGCAGACTACCAAGCAGTACTCCATGGAGGAGGGTACCAAACCCATTTAGGGAATAGGCTCTGCAGTAGTGCTGTACTAAACCTAGCATCACTCCAAGCCTGGATATCCAGAGAGTAATGTTTGGTGAAAGTATGGACTGTTTTCCAGGTGGCTGCTTTGCAGGTCTCTAACAAGGGTATATCTCTGGCAACAGCCAGAGAAGCAGCTGTACCCCTAGTCGAGGAGCCCTCGGCCGGAGGGAGGTGTTTTACCTAAGTGAGAAACAATTGAAGACAGTCATTCCTGTGTGCCTTAGTATGTTCAATGTGGTAGCTAAGTGCCCTTTTAACATCCAAACTGTGTAATCTTCCTCCTGAAGAAGAATGACCAGTGAAAAAACAGGAAGAGACATGGACTGGTTCAGATGAAAATCTGAGACCACTTTGAGTAAGAACCTCCTGTTGGTTCGGAGGACCACCTTATCTCTATGGAATGAGATAAAATCAGGTGCAACTGACAGGGCCTGTAATTTACTAATTCACCTGGCAGAGTTGATGGCTACCAGAAAAACAGGTTACTCACCAGTAACAGTAGTTCTAAGAGTGGTATATGCTGTTCATCCACACTTCTTGGCATGTCCCTTTCCCTTTAAATCTTGCGGAAGGTCTTCAAGCTGGCTCCTCCCACCCACCCAGCTGGTAAATACCTTGGCTCTGCCCCATGGCCTTGAGATCTTAGCCAGCTGGAAGCAAGGTTATGCGCCTAAAGCAGGAGGTTGGGTAGGTGCGTGTGGATGAACAACATATACCACTCCTAGAGACTACTGTTACAGTGAGTAAACCTGTTCTTCTAGGAGCATGGATATATTGTTCATCCACACTTCTTGGCAGACTCCAAGCAGTTCTCCGGGAGGAGGGAGGCAAAGCACACCCCCTACTTGGGAAATAAGATTGGAGAACCGAGGCCCCAAACCAGCATCCCAAGCGTGACTCAAGGTCGATGTGGTAGTGGGTAATGAAGGTGTTTGCTGACTTTCAGGTAGCAGCCCGACAGATGTCCTGGATAGGGATGTCCCTGGAAGCAGCCACCGATGCAAGCAGTATAGGGGGTAGAATGAGCTCTTATCCCTCTGGGAGGCTCCTTGCCCGCCAACTCCTCACCTGAACCTATGCATGATGTCATCCACCTGCAATGGTCCGTTTGGCTGCAGGTCTGCCAGAAGCGGCTTGGCATAGGTGACAAACAGCTAGTTGAACCTCTCCACGAATTTCCACCGTTCTCTCCTTATAATATGAGAGCACGTCTCAGGTCAGAGTATGGGGCCTGCTCAGCATCGAAGTGTAGTTAGGGTAGTATACCGGCAGAGTCAACACCTGGTTAAGGTGAAACTCTGAAACCACCTTCGGGGCACAGGACAACTTGTCCCTGTGAAACACCAGATAAGGGAGTCCACCAAAAGCACCTGGAGCTCCCCTGTCCTTCTGGCTGACGTGACAGCCACCAGAAAGGTCAGTTTCCACGCACAAGTGTAGAGCTCACACTTGTGCATGGGTTCAATGGCTTGCCCATGAGCTTTGTCAAAACCAGCAACAGATCCCACAGAAGTAGAGGTTCACGCACCGGAGGAATATGTGATCCTGGCCTTTGAAGAAACACCAGATTCGTCTCCTGCGCCAATGTCGGCTGACTGGCCCGGCGTAAGCGAAGAAACTGGCTGCAGTGCACCTAAAGGTCGATGACCACAGATCCCCTTTGGGGAGAGACCAAAAGTAGTCTAGAATGTTGCCACGGAGCAGGATAAGGGGTCCAGACTCTTACCCTGGCACCAAATGGAAAACCTTTTCCATTTGAAGGCATAACATTGCCTGGTCAATTCCTTACGAGATGCCTCCACCACGGTGAAGACATCCTCGGAAAGACCCAGAGCCTGGAACTCTAGCCACTCAGGTACCAGGCTGTGAGGTGCAGGGACTAAAGGTCCAGGCAGATATCTTCCCTGGTTCAATGACATCAGGTCCGGGAGAGTACAAAGCTGCTCTGGGGCCTGCAGCTGAGGCTGAGGAGATCTGGGTACCAGAACTGGCGCGGCCAATCTGGGCTACCAGGATCACCTTCGCCTTGTCCCTCCTCACCTTGAATGACACCTTGTGGATCAAGGGAAATGGAAGGAAGGCATAGAGGAGGCCTGGGGTCCATGGCCTCGAGGCGGCATCCCCTGCAGCAAGCCCTGCTGAGGGGCGGGCATAGTACAGCCTTGGCTTGGTGTTTTCCTGGAGGCAAACAGGTCCACCAGCGGTTTGCCCCAGCGGAGAACAGACTGTAAGCTACCTCTGGATGAAGAGACCACTTGTGGGATGTCCAGCCTATCGGCTGAGAGCATCCGCCAGCTGGTTCGAGACTCCTGCCACATGAATGACTAGGAGATCCGCTTCCAGCGGCTTACAAGGGTCCAGATGTGGGCGCCTCCTTGCACAGCAGTAGGGAGTGCGTGCTGCCCTGTTTGTTGAGGTAGTACATGGTTGTGGTATTGTCTGTCTGGACTTGAACCACTTGACCCCGGAGCTGAGGAGCCGAGCTGACAGTGCCAGTCTGACTGCTCTGAGCTCCAATAGGTTAACGTGGCAGCCGGGACTCCTCAGGGTTCCAGACCCCGTGGGCCCTGTTGTCCCCCATGTGGGCTCCCCAGCCCATGAGAGAGCATCGGTCGTGAGGGGCGACCGGCCATTTCCGAGCAGACAAATGGGATCCCTTCCTGCAACCGTTCTGGGGTAGTCCACCATTGGAGAGTGTCCCACGCCTTCTGGGTTACAGTGATCAGCTGGCCGAAATGACTGCGTGGCGCTGAGTCCACTGGGAGGCCAGCCCTGCTGGAGGGGCGATGTACACCTGGCCCAACGGACCACTGAGGCACATGCCGCCATGTAACCCAGAGGGCAGAGAAAGTCCCAGGCAGGCGCAAGTGCCCAACCAGAAATGATCGGGCAAAGGAGGAAAGAACCTCCGCCCTGTCCAGCGGAGCCGAGCTCTGGCTCGACCAAGTCAAGCTCTGCCTTGATGAAGCCCATCACCTGAGAGGGCACGAGTTCGACTTGGCCTTGTTGATCAGGAGGCCGAGCTGGGAGCAGGTTCGGAGGGCCAGATCCCTGGACTCTCCACCTCCTGTAGGAGGAACCTGCCAAGAGCCAGTCATCGAGATAAGGTAGATTCTACTCCTCGACTCGAAGATGGGCTGCCACCACTGCAATGCACTTGGTGAAGACCCATGGGGCCGATGACAGGCGAACGGCATGGCTCGAAATCTGCATAGGTCCCTTTGATCCCAAAGCAGAGGAACTGCTGATGGGATGAACAGATTGGGATGTGAAAGAAGCGAGTCCTGCAGATCCAGTGAACAGAACCACATGTTTCGCCTCCAGGGATGGTATGATCTGGTTACCATCCGACAGGCGAGACCTGAGATACTGATTCAGGTCGTGGAGATCTAGGATGGGGCACTCAATCGCTTGGGCACCAGGAAGTACCTGGACACGAAGCTTGGGTCTGTAGGAGGATCCGCACTGGAGCTTTGCCTCCTTGAGGAGGAGCTGACCTATGTCATCTCGGAGAGCTGATTGGGTGCAAGCTGAGATCCTTTCCTTCCGAGGCCGGGATTGGCTGGGAGGGTACTGCTCGAACTCTAGAGACAGTCCCTGACCGACCACTCGAGAGAATCCACCTGTCGAGGTGATATCGGACCAGGTGGAAAGAACGTGATGCAGCCCCCCATGGGAGGCCCCAGAGAGCTGGTGTGATGGGTGTAGGCGGCAACTCCCAACCCACGTCACTGAGCAGGCATAGAGGAGGAGGAGGCTCCTGGATCTGCGGTTTGGCCTCCCTTTATGGGGCTGTTGTGGACCCTGCTTAGGCCTTGGGTGCCAATCTTGAGCCTGCTGCTGTGGCTGGCATCAGCCTAGGAGGCAGAAGCAAGTGATGGCCGGGGTGGCCGGCTTCTGCCCAGACAAAATCAGCTGTTGCCACTTGAGATCTTTATAGGCGTCGACAGGTTTCCACAAAGCCTCTCCTCGTCCGAGGAGGATGAAGATCTGTGGCGGCGCCTCTTCTTAGAGTGTTTATGACTCTTTTCGGCCATTAGGCTGAAGGGTTCTGGACCTCGATCAAGATAGTCGACCCGATCGATTGGGAGACACGGTGTCGGTGAAAACCGAGGGTCGGAACAGTTTCCTCGTGGGGACACCAGCGTTCTGGGTCTCCTCATCCGAAAGACAAGGACCACAGTCTTTCTAAAGAATCGTCGGCGAGATTGGCGACAGTAATTGCTCAATTAGGTTGAGAGAAATCTCTGCCTCGTCAGCCATTTCCTCGGTCCCCTGGCGAGCACGGGATGTCCGTAAAGCTGGCGACTGAGGATGTGATCTCGATCGAGAGTCGAGACGGCGTGTTCCTGGGACTCGGACCTTTCTTGGTCCCAAGAGCGTCTCGCTTGGATGAAGACTTGAGGGTCCTTATCCCTCTTGCGAGAAGTGGGACGAATCTGAGCCCAAGGGTGCCTCACCCCTGGTGAGAGAGACTAGCACAACTCCTTGAAGGAGCCCGTGAGTGTAGAGTCAAGGTTGAGCGGAACAAAAAAAAGCCTTGATTGGCCAAAGCTTGAGCTGCTTCCTCCTTGAATGCCTTCATTTGCTCCAGCTGCTCAGCGGATCCAGCGACCGTGGAAACCGCCCCACCTCACCTCCTTGATTTCACCGGCGGGTTCCTCTTCTCCAGTCTCACCAGTTTTAAGTGCGCCTTGCGGTCATCCAGGATGTTGGGATGGAAGGCCAAGCAGAAAGCGCGAAGGCGAATGTCATGTCCAGCCTAGGCAATACATGCACATTAGGTGGGGATCGTGCGCGACATCTTCTGGCCGCAGGTACACCCGGCGAAATCCGGGGGACGATTTGTCCTCCATGTCCGAGCGCAAGCAATCAGAATCACTAACTCTAACGAGTTTTAAAGTTAGTTTCAAAAACGGACGCTTTGAATCCAGGGTCTATGAATTGCTGTGAAGCACGAGGGAACCTGTATCTTCCAGCGGAAAGGCAGAGCTGGCATCATGGGGTGCAGCCGAGGTATTTACCACCCGGTGGGTGGGAGGAGCCAGCTTGAAGACTTTCCAGCAAGATTTAAAGGGAAAGGGACATGCCAAAGTGTGGATGAACAACATATCCACACTCCTAGAAACACAGTTTTCCAGGTCAGTTACTTAAGCTCGGCGGCCAGAGGCTCAAAGGCTGGCTGCATAAGCTGAGCAATGCAGATATTGAGATCCCAAGATGGAGCAAGCTCTCTAAAAGGAGGGTTGATAGGAACCAGACCTTTAAAGAACTTACCAAAGACAGGTGAGATGCCAGGAAGAGCCCTTCCTGCTGAGGAGAATGCAGACACGGTTGCTAAATTAACTTTAAAGTGGCTGGCCTAAGGCCTAAGTCATTAAAGTGAACCACGTAATCCAAAAGTATAGCAATGCCAGCAGCATCTGGTAGAATATCCTTATGGAAACACCAAATGCTGAATCTTTTCCATTTGTAATTTATGCCCAAAACTCCTGAGAAAGATGCAGGCCTGCATATTCTAACTCTTCAAGAGCCAGGACTTGAGATTGAGAGACTGGAGATTGGGGTTCCATATCCTCCCGTGAGAGGAGGTTAGGAGATTGTGTCTTTTGGGAAGAGACAGGTAAAGTGAGACTGCTAGGGACAACAGCAGGGATACCAAGGTTGTCTCGCCCAGTCTGGAGCCAGTAGAATCACTGTGCAGGGTTGTGACCTGATCTTGACCAGAACCCTGAACAACAGGAAAGGCATAAAGAGAACTTGCCTTCCCAGTTCAATATCAGGGCATTCAGGAACAGTCCCTAAGACTGGGGTCTGCAGCAGAAGAGGAAGTTGGTGATTGTCCGGGGCTGCAAAGAGATCTATCTCTGGAGTGCCCGACCTGGTGAAGATTACTTTCAGTATGAGAGGATCCAAGGTCCATTCGTGATGGCCCTGGGAGATTCTGCTCAGAGCATCTGCTAGCACATTGTTCTTCCCTGGGAGGTGGACTGCTATTAGGAAGTTTGCAGGGAGTAGGCCAGAGACCATACTTTTATGGCCTCCATGCCCGAGGCCATAGACCGAGTGCCCCTTGCTTGTTGTGACCATATGGTGGTGGTTTTCTCTGTCCTGACCTGAAACACCTTGTCCCTTACTGAATCAGAAAGCTGGAAGGGCTAGGAGTACTGCCCTGAGCTCCAGAAGACTGATATGAAGGAGAGACTCTTGTGGAGACCAAACACCCTGTGCTGTGAGGGCTCTAAGTGGGCTCCTCAGCCCAGGAGAGAAGCATCTGTGGTTAGTACCATTGAATGAGACTGATTGAGGAATGGGACACCTTGTCTGAGATTGTTCTGATCCAGCCACCACTGGAGAGCTTGGACCAGAGTCTGAGTGACTGGAACCAATTTGGTGAAATAATCTTTTTTCTGAGACCAAAAGACCTTAGGTGGAACTGAATGTCCCTCATTTGGAACTTGGCTCCTTGTATCACTGCAGTGGAAGCTGCCATGTGGCCTAGGAGCAGAAGAAAATGTCTTGCTGGGCAAGAAACCAGAGGATGAAATGAGGAAGCAAGATCTGTAAGGGCCTTTACCCCGCCAGTAGAAGGAAGGTCTTTGCTTGAACAGTATCTAACTCTACCCCTATGAAAGTGAGGAGTTGTACTGGTTTGAGAACATACTTTGGCAGATTGAGAAGGAATCCCAGAGAACTGAGCAAATCTTGAGTGACTTGAAGAGCTGACCTAATCTGGTCAGGAGACTGTCCTACAATAAACCAGATCGTCAGGTATGGAATAAAGAATCCCTGCCTTCTGAGGAAGGCCACTACTACTACTACAAGGCACTTTGTAAACACTCTTGAGCCAATGTTAGCCGAAAGGCATGCTCTGAACTGATAATGGCCTGAAGGCAGCTCGAACCTGAGGTACTTTCTGTGGGAGCACCTGATAGGAATGTGGAAATAGGTGACCTTGAGGTCCAGGGATGCTAACCAATCTCCTGGCCTCAAAGAGGGAAGAACTGGGCTGGCAGTATAGCCTAGTGGCTACAGGAACGAGGTGTGAACGAGCTTAATACATCCAGCAGACCAGACCTAAGTTTGATTCTCACAACCTCCACTTGCATACTGTGTGACTCTGAGCAAGTCACTTAACAGCCTAGTGCTCCCAGGTTGCCCCTGAAAACAGGCACTTGTGCCTAGTGGGCCACCAGTTACCAAAGACTAAAAAAAAAAAAAATAAAATGAAAATTACTCCCAGAGTCACCATTTTGAACTTTGGTTTTAAGATATGTTTGTTCAAATACCTTAAGTCTAGGATGGGTGCTACTCCTTGTCTTTTTGGGGTAAGGAAATATCTGGAATACAGACCCTTGCCCTGTGTAAGTAGTAACTCTCTCCATGGCTCTGAGTGCCACCAGAGAGGAAACCTCTGCTTCCAAAGCAATGGTTTTGGAGATATTTGCAGGTGGAAAAGACCTGACCCTCATTTTGGAAACTTCTTGAAACTGAGGGCCAGTCCCTGGCTTACTACCTCAGGACCCACTTGTCTGAGATAACAGACTTCCAGAGCCTGGAAGTAGTAAGCCACCTCCCTACTGGAACTGGGGAGTGACCTGGGCTGACACATCAGGGTGTCTGCTTGGCAGGAGCCTTGGACTGGGAAGAGGATGCAGCCTGCTCATTCCCTCCTGCCTTGCCCTCGAAGAACCCCTCTGTGGGAAGGGAGGGGCCTGGGCCTAGTAGCAAGGCCTGTGAAGGGCCTGCCCTGCCCTAGACTGCTGCTTCTGAGAGTGGCTTGCCGTTCCTTGGCCTGTGCACTTCTGTAGGTGGTCCTGTACTCATTCATTTTCTTCATGTCTACTTCCCAAACAGAGAGTTACCCACCACAGGAAATCCATGGCCTTAGCCTAGGTGTCCTGAGAAAGGCTAAAGGCTAATGCATCTGAGCCAAACAAATCTCCTGAGACACACAGATGTAGCCATGACTCTCGATGCCACATCATTAAGAGTCTACAGCAGCATGGAATTGCACTTTGGATGCCTCAATCCCATCAGCAGCCACCCTACTCCAGCTCTTTGGCTAGCTGGGGAAGCGTGTTTAGCCAGTTTCAGAACCATTATCCACCTGGACTTCTGGTATCTGGCTGTGTAGGCATAAAATTAGCCTGCCTGAGTCCCAGGAGGATGCCAAGTATTGTTTCTTGGCCATGATATCCACCTTCCTGGAGTCTTTATCTGGGAGGTGTGAAGCCAAAGGTATATTGCCCTGTCACAGGCTGCAGCCGCACTACAACATGGCTGCAATGATTGAACAAAAACTCCATACCGAGCCTGATAGCATATACCTCCTGTCCATTCTCTTATCCACAGGATGTAAAGAATATGGTGTCTGTAAAATCTTTTGTGTCTGTTTCCCAAGAGTTTATGGAGGGAACAGACAACCTCTTGGACTCTGGGATGTCCATCATCCCCACAAAATCAGGCTTTTCTTCCTCCTCAACAACTTCAACCATAGGGAGCTGGAGGTTTCAGCCACCTTTTGTAAAACAAAAGTGAGATGGGGACTCAGAAAACCTTGGAGGAGAGGCGTTGGAGGTCTGTCTGGGGAGATGTCCAGTTCAATGGGAACATCCAGACCTTCATAATCATTGTCATCATCATCATCTGGTAACTCTTCGTTCCCCCACTCCAATTAGTAATAAGCATCCGGATCATAATCCGATGGAGTTGGATCCGACGAACCAAGCGCTAACCGGCAGCGCTGGTTCGGACGGAACCGACTAGCGAATGCACTATACTGATCGCTTTGGCTATTTCTTCAGCGGTTGGATTAGCGGATGCTGGATCTGAACTGGCTGACTTTTTCATCTTTTGTCGGAACTGACCCCTCAGTGGTTGGCTCTCCCTTTGCCGGAGACATCTCGCCCAGGTCATGGGCACCTCCTCAGGATTCGGTCAGAACCAAACCGGGCTGGCCATCCAGGTCAGCGGACTTCTCGACCTCCTTTTCCTTTAGCCTACCCAATCTTTTCTCCCACAGTGGCCTTAGGAAAATTTTTTGCAGATTTGGCAGTCTGTTTTGAGGTGGTCAAACCCCAGACAACAAACACAGATGAGGTGGGGGCGGCCTTAGCAAAGGACTCCCCACACTCTGTACAGTGTTGAAACCCAATGGGAACTGCTTTTTTCTGGGTTTTCAGACATGGCCATACTAGAAAATTACCCTTTACAGCTTTTAGCCAGGTAATACCCCTATCGCTTACCAACCGTGTTTTTTTTTTTTTTTAAACCGATAGGAACCAGCACACCACTACTAAAATCCCAGAAAATAAATTTAAACACAGAAGGCCGGTTCCCAACGGACCGACCGAAAGGAACGAAATTTACAATTTCCACAAAAGAACACACAATCACAGTTCAGTAACTATCTACACTACTTACTGTACCGTAGACAGAGGTTGAAACCAAAAATAAACAAATCAGTTGAAAAACCGACACATTTTGAAACTTTACCTAACCAAAGCTAAGGAGCACCTAAGCCGAGTTTCACAGTTTGACCCATGAAAGAATCTGACGGTTACACTCTGAGGCACCACAGACACAGGTTTGAAAACCGAGCTCGAGCTCAGCATTCATTCTATGCTTGGCATAGAAATTAACTCTTTCCTCTCGGGGCAGTTCAAGTGCTGGGGCTAACTGCATATGTCAGAATACAGCAAGACTTCACGTTGTTTGAATCAACTAACTAAACATTTGGAGCAATATTCAGCTGTTAGCAAACCAGTACTCAGGATTCAGAGCTGGAAGGTTAACTGACATAACGATCACTGAATTTGTAAGCAAGGTGGCTGGTGATCTGGATGAGGGAAGGTTGTGAGGCACGGTGTACATCGACCTCTCAAAAGCTTTTGATCTCAACCACAAAATTTTGTGCAAAAGAAAGATTACAACTGGTATAAGGTTTGAGACCTTAAACTGGTTTCAGAGCTATGTTACTGGGGCGTTGCAGTTTGTTATAGTTAACAATGTTCCGTCTAGGGTGGGGCAGCTAGTTAGAAGGGTCCATGAGGATTTATTTTAGGCCCATTAATGTTTTTGATATATATGAAGGATTTAACAAAAGTGATAAAAACTCAGACAACAAATTATATGCTGATGATATGGTTCTGATTAGCTTATCACATGGTAAAGTACAAATTGAAGTCAAACTCAGGAAGACTTCAACAGATTGGAAACATGGTTCCAAAATTCTAAGCTAGTTTTAAGTCAAAGAAGACTCAGTCTATGTTGTTTCCATCTACTGTTGGTAAAAACAAAATGAGAGCATTATAAATATTAGGCTATTAAATGGAGATTTGATTACTACAGTAAATTAGTATAAATATCTTAGTGTATTGATTGATAATTTCACAAAATATAATAAGCATTTGGCAAACAACCAAAAATGTAAACTGTACAATATGTGCACTCAGAAGCAATGCAACTGCTTTAAATAGAAAAAGTAGAGTAAGTATAGCAGCTCAGCTCATATTACCAGTATGGAGGTGTATGGTAGAATAGTAAATAGCAACACTATTAAACATACATTAGACCGATTATAGTTTATGACAAGTTGGCTCGATTTGCATCACTTAAACCATGGATGACCCATCATTGCTTAGTATGCTTGAACTGGACCCCTCTGTGTTAGGTGGAAAAATATACAACTATAATGACCTACAAAATTGTCACTGGACTTGTATCAGGTGTTAACTTCAACTGTCCACTCACAAATTCTACTGGATATCAATTTAGAGATATTGGTAATAGAGGTTCTTTAGTCCCAAAAATACACACAAGGTTTGAATTACTTTCTGCTAAATACTGGGTATCACTGGACAAACTAAAGCTTTTCAGAAACACATTTCTAAGCTAATTTGTCATGGTGTAACTGTTTTGATCAAGTTACAACCTGCTGACCCTCTCTGAGGATGACATTCCCAGGCCCCTAGGACATTAAGCTTGAGGCATGATTCTTTAAGACAAGAGTATTCTCGTTAATTTTATCGAAGGAGGACCAGAGGTGCTTAAAAGTTTCCAGGAAACCAGCAACCAGGAAAGCATACCCTCTAAGTGGAAGAAATTCTCGTACTGGTGTGCCCCCAAAAGATAATCCCAATGTAGGCAGGGGTTGCTTACAGTACTGGATTACCTAGTACACTTGCAGCCCTTAGGTCTGAGTCTGTCAGCACTAAAGGTACATCTAGCAGCTGTGTCAGCCTACACATCAGCAGGCAAGAGCAAGTCACTGGCCTTTCAACCTATTTTAAAAGTTCTTCAAAGGCCTCAGTTACCTATACCCACCTGTGCAGGACCCAGTTCCTCCATGGGATCTGAACACCTGCCTGTGGCTACTGCTGATTTATATGTCACGTGGAAGAAACAATTACTCTGGTTTCCCTTATCAGAGGCTTGGCCGACCTTAGCCAGTTCTCCTTGACTTTGGTTTTCAAGCCCTAAGTCTGACATTTTGTTTCCTACAGTCTCGAGGTTTCTTTGTACCTACTAGAAAAAGTTCCTAAGTATTTAAATCTTGGCAACTCTCAGGAGGCAGTGTTCATCTCTTGTCAGAGGAACCTCTTTTCCTGCATGGGGTGCATAATTTTGTCATTAAAGTCCCAGGGGCTGGGCCTCTAGGTTAGATTCCAAATAAGAGAATTTTTCATGGCTGAACCCTGCTACAAGCTGGACTGGTGTAAGGAAACAGTAAACTTCACACGCTCCCCCTTCAAATCCTCGGTGCAGAGGCTTCCTTCTGGTTGGCGCTTCCCTTCGAGGGGTTCAATCATTGGGTCTTGGGTTCTGAGAGTCCTTCTTTCATCAGTTCCTGGAATCTCAGAGCATATCTATCAGGCCTGCATTTTTTCAGTCTAGAGGCCATTTAGTTCGATATCCCTGCCCTGTATAGCACTAACGAGCATTTGGGACACAGGGTTTCCAATCTCATAACAACTCACGAGTTGTGATCTCTAGCTGGCTTTTTGGAGATGTCTTAGTCACTTATCCATCTGTTGGGCAGGACAAAACTTTGGCAGGGCCACCACAGAGTGGGCCCTTGGGCGAATCTTCCTAGCTGCAGTAGTCAGGGCCACATAAGTGAGCCCTCAGCACAGAAGTCCTAGCCACATCACTCAGGGGAAAGGTCAGGCCCAGATCTCAATTTTTGCCTCCATTTTTTCCTTTTTCCTATTGCAGACCCCAGCTCGGAGTTCCATCCAACTGATTTTCTTATCTCAAGACTGGCCTGATAAGTTTTTCTCTGTCCTTATATCCCTTGTTTCCTAAGTACCTCTCTAGTTAAGGTATCAGCCACCATGATCCTGGCTGCTCTGGACAACCTTGGTAATTTTGGGGAAAAAAAAATGTTAGTTAAACAGCCTTTTGGCTGCTTTCATTTCCACAAGCTACTTCCTTCCTTGCAGGAGTAGTGTTTTCTCAGCTCCCATCCTTTCTTCTCAAGGCCTGGTTCCTGAGGGCTAGATCTCCTAGAGTCCCTGTATCCAAACAAGGCCTGGAATGCCTATTAAAAAAAAAAAGGGTTTTATCATCACAAACCTCAGTTTTCCTAGGGAAGTGGTTTTTCCCTTGGTACAAGGACAAGAGCCTAGAGTTTTTCAATCCTCCTTCCTCTCATGACTGGATTATTTAGTTCATATCAAGGCATTACTGTCTTGTACTTAGAACTGGTTTGGCCTTGTGACTTGTTTCCTTTAAAAATATAAAGGTTTTATTTTCCTTCCAACAGTGGGACAGTAGGCCTCTTTTTGGGAGTACACCTAGCGGTTACTTGGATTCCTTCTCCGTCAGGCAAGAGAAATCTGTCATTTCTCAGACCATTTCAAAGAATTCCGCGAAGGAACTATTTCACTTCCAGACCCTTCTAGGGTCCAGAGTTTTCCACAGGAACACAAACCTCTGTCGTCGAGTTCACTGGGTGTCCTTTTGAACCTGTGGAAATTCCGTCCTGAAGCGAGTAACATCGAAGACAACTCTTCTGCTTGTCTTTACTCTTGTCAGATGTGTTTCAGAGTTTCAGGTTGTTCTCTTAGATCTTATCCTCTCAGTGCCTTTAAGAACAATTTAGTCTTCTGGATGGATAGAAATCCTTTTCCCAAGTATTCTACCATTTCCACCTTTATCAATCCTTTCTCTGCCTATACTGCTCTCGGGCAAGTCCTGTCTAGGCTATCTCAATCTGCTTGGATGGGGCATGAATTAGTCCTGCCGGTCTCGTCAGCAGTCCAGGTACTATTATTACCATACCTTCCTTTCCTGCGTTTTGCAGAAAATGAGAAACCAGTGGCCAGAGTGTTTTACCATGGGACTGTTTTCCCATATTTTGGGCCTGCTACAGTAAGGCTGACATTCAGCCCTTCTCATGCTTAGGGCCTACTTCCTGGAGACCAGCTGCCTCCTGGGCAGCGTTCAGAAACTATATTCTCACCAGAAGTGTGCAGACCACTTATTTGAAATTTGCTTTTCACATTCAATCTGATCTTTCTTGTATGTGTAGTCTGATTGGCTGCCAATTTTGGCAGGATGGTACTTCATAGGTTTCTGTGCCCTTCTCCCAACTACACTGCTTCAAAGTCTGCACCTGTCAATAGATGCTAAAGAATTCCTGGGGTGAGAAGAAACAATTACTCACCAAAGTAATATTACTTCCTCCAGGGTATTCTTTAGCATTATTATTCTCCACCTTCCTCCCCTTGAGCCTTGTCTAAAAGGCTCTAGAGAGTTTAGCAAAATTGTGACTGTCATTCATTGAGTGTGTTTTAAAAAAAAAATTTTTTTCATAATCGTGGGTTCAATATATATTAGGTTATTGCTAACAGTTTTTGTGCCTAAGCGGGCACAGTTTTTGCTTTTTCAGCTCGAAATGCATTCTGAGGTCCCTCAGGCTGACTGCAGGCAGCACTCTACTCTAACTGTATCCTGATTGGCCAATGCCTTCCTCATTTGCATTGACTCCTCCTCTCCGGGCAGCTGAACCCAGTTGGCATACTGCACCTGTCAATAGATGCTAAAGAATTCCTGGGGTGAGAAAACAATTTCCTGCTTGTCATGAGATTTGCTAGGAGGGTAAGCAATCTGCAAACCCTCTGCAAAGAGCCATACCACATAATCTTCCATGTGGACAAGGTAATCCTTAGGACCCAACAGAAGTTCCACTAAGCTGGTATAAGAATCCCAACAGAACCAGTTGGTTGTACTTCCTGTGCTTTACCCTGACCCTCCACCCCAGGTGAGCAGAATCTGCACAGTCTGGACCTGTAGCATATACTTGGCATCTGCCTGGACCAAGGAGATCAGGTCCCAGGGCACTCAGATTTTTGTTACCTAAAGGCAGGCAGAGGTAAACCAGCAACAAAGTGAATTATTTCTCATTGGATAGTTTTCTGCATTCAGTTCTGTTGTAAACGGCCCAGTGGCGCTGAGGGGTTGAGGTGCTGGATGCCACACCTTGCCCCATGCGGCGACCGGGTTTTCAGGAGCGAGCCCAGGTTGTCGGGGGTCGGGGAGGACTAGGACTGAGCGACCCCACCACAGCTCTCCTAGTCCTAGGGAAGGGGTGGGATCCACACCATGCTCTGGTGGTCCCTAGGGATGCCCGGAGGTACTGCAGATGTGCGGTGTCTAGCGCGGAGGTCACGCAGGCGTCCGCATGCTTGTGCATGGCGTCACTGTACATCCGTGCTCCCATTGGGTGAAAACGCTCGCGCGACCTGCAACTTGATGGCTGTGCCCTGCCTTCCGGGAGGACTGTCGTGGAATCGCGCGGGAGGGGTGGGGGTCGGCGCTGGTCCAGCTGGCAGGGACGGGGAGCCCTCCAGCGGATGGGCCATGACGCCGTGCCGGACCCCTCATCATCGAGTGAGCCTGCTGCTCTCAATGCAGGCAGGGCTGGTGGGTGGATGCCCCTGCCGGTAGGCCCATGAAATAAAGTTGTTAAAAAAAAAAAATAAAATAACAGTTCTGTTACAAAAAGCTAGGAAATTACCCCCAGAGGCCTGAGGCACATTCCACAAGGGGTACCTCTGCGGGGTTACTGTAAGTAGGGTTAAATGGGCAGACTGGGTGGACCACACAGTCCTTATCTGCGGATAGAGTCTATGTGTCTACTGACTGTACAGTCTTCTAAATAAACACTGGCAGTTTGCTTTTATTCTTTCCCCGTTGACTCCTGATGGGCCTGTTATTTTTCTAAATGGAAACAAGTTTTGCTTTTTGTTTTACCTGGGAGAGGTAACATCACCTCCTTCAGTTTGCTGTTGATACACCACTCCCTATGCAACCCAGCATCCCACTAGCCTTCCCAACTGCCTTGTCACATTGTCTAACTACCATTAGGTCCTTTGAGATAATTACACAGAGATCTCTCTCTCTGTTTGGTTGTTGTCAGTATTACTCCTCCCATTCTGTATTCAGTTGCTGGGTTTCTGAATCCCATGTATATTATCTAGCATTTTTTTGTATTGAACTCAAGTTGCCATACCCTAGACCACTCCTTCAGTTTCATCAGGTGCCCCCTCCCACCCGAATGTTCACCCTGTTACAGATTTTGGTATCATATGGTAGCGATGACTGTTGATTTGTATTGTATATTTTATTATGATGATGATTTGTTTTAATTGTATTAATTGTTTTAACTGTACTGCGCCTTGGTATTTGAAAGGCATCATAAATAAAGTATTATTATTATTATCATCTGCAAAGAGGCATACCTTCCCTCCAGCTCCTCTGCAATGTCACTTACAAATATATTAAAGAGGACCGGTCCCAGCACTGATTCCTGTGGCACCCACTGGTCACCATCCCTACTCTGAGCAAACTCCATTAATCACCACCCTCCGTCTCCTATACCCTAACCAATTTTTGTACCCAATCTAACACCTTCAGACCCACTCCTAAGCTACCGAGTTTGTTTACTAGTCTCTTATCTTGAACAGTGTCGAACACCTTACTGAAATCCAGGTATGTCATGCCCATGGCATCACTCTGACCAACCTCCTTCGTCAGCCAATCAAAAATTATTTAAAACAGAAAAATGAGAATTTAAAACACTGTATAAAGAACACAAAATGTAAACAGTAACTTTTTAACTTTATTTTGAGTCCAACAACTATGAAGATGGGATGTCTTTAGTCCTGAAATGTCAGGGTTTTTCCTCCCTTGGCTCCTGGTCAGTTATACATCAGACTGTCCTCTGGCCACACCACGATATCGAGCCGACTTCCCCGTATCCCACGACACGCCGTGCTTGGGGTGATGAGGCCCCCAGCACCATTCAGGGTTCGGCTGTGGAGGACAGAAGTTCATGCCGTCTGACCAGGGCCCTTTTTCCTTGTTCTTTTGTGAGTCCCCAGTGGTGTGCAATGGCGTAGCGGCTGGCGGCGGCGCACTCCCATATGGGCACCTGTCCAGGCATCTGCCCCACTGCTACCCCTGTAGATGCATCAGTGTGCAGCCACCAGCCACGCTGGGGGCCAGGCATGCACCGTCTGGTGACCCCCCTCCTCACTGGAGAGGAGGTTATCCCTTGGACGCCAATCCTTCTCCTCCCCTACGATCCCTGGTGGCCCACGCTCGCTCCGAACACAGATCACCAGGCGTGGCACAAGGTGTGGTGTTCAATGCCTCATCCTCAGCGCCACTGGGCTGGCTGGATTTTTGGGGGGGTGAGGGATGAAATAATTTCTGGGCACTGATATAGAAGGAAGAAATTATGTTAAAAAAAAAATCTCAATATTCAAGGTGTTGCAGAACAATAAAACTATTGAATGACACGAGAACTGGATTTACTGGACTACAGTCAAGAGGTAAAGTACCTTACAAGTCACACAAAGATTTGATGTACCGGTTCAAGTAAGGTCCCCACCCATCCCTTCCACAACAACGATATGCAGTATTATGAAAAGGAACCCATGGAAAGGGTTGATACAAAAACATTTGATGTAGATACCTTTACCAAAGTATCTTAAGACCTTTCCCAAAATTGAAAGAAAAGACAAAATTGAGACCTGTTACACAGTGCCAACAAAGAGGGAAAAAGTAAAAATAACAACCATCATGGCCACATTTAGAGAGCTAGACGTCATAACAGAAGCTCACTCCACCACCACCATCTTAAGTAGTGGCGATACCATTAGAATCAAGAACTTGGTAAAAGTACAAGAACCAGTGCTGAAGGGACTATCCTAAAGCGCCAATAACACAAACTGGAATCCTTGAAGGAGAAAGAAATTAGACTTGGCTGGCATGTAGTCACATGACTAGAATATAGAAAACAGAAAATACCAAGGGGACTTAGGGTATCAGTAGAACCCAACCTTGGCTTCTCATCAGAAGGGTTTCAGGACCGATGAGATGGAGTCACAGCCCAGTGATCTATTGATTTTATGCTACTCTAATAGAAGCCATTACCACAGAGTAAGCAAGACTAAATGAAGAGACACAGACACATTGAACAATCAATTAAAAGAAACAGCAGAAGTGGGTGAACTAAAACATTTTCTGGGTAGGATAGAAACAGCAGAAGTGGGTGAATTAAAATATTTTCTGAACAGGATAGAAACAGCAGAAGTGGGTGAATTAAAACATTTTGACCCACACATTTAAAGGAGACATGACCCTAAAGCGGAAATGAGCGGCACACCTCAGAAAATCGTAAATAGCGATATTCAAAAGGAGAATCGTTGTGCATTTCCGAATATCGATTACACAGAAATAATGTATGCATTACAAACATAGGGGCAGGTACATGAATATGCTACGCATCTGTATATTCAGCCAAAATGTGCGGTGCATCTGCCACGCATCCCAGAAGTGTGCCACACAAAGTTAGGCATACAAAACGATGGCCTAAATAGGCCAGCCACCCACAGGAAGGCCGTGGAACTGCAGACATGCCATCTTGAGACAGCCGTTGGAGGTGCACCAGGCTGTGTGCCAGGCACACACACAAAGCTGCCATGCCAGGACAGTAGTATCCAAAGTCACAGGTGCTGGGACACTACAGGCACTGCCCAGAGAGCCATCCACCACAATGCACCCAGGATGCAGACACCCAGCTGCCACACACCAGTGCTGTCCGGTGCCCCTAGCACACCAGCCAGACGAGCAGGCGGTCACACTGCTGCACATGTCAGGGGTCATGGTCTGCACCCATGTGGCCTACAGAATGCCACCTAATGGTGGCATGCACCCAGGTGATGTCTGGGGTAACAGTGCCCAGGTAGCCTAGTGGTACTAGTGGTAGCATGGCACGGGCCAGGGACTGACCTGGCACACATCCACGGTGGTACACCATAGGTGCACAGAGGTGGGATCCACCCACTCAGGTACCTGGTCAACTTCTGCACACTGACATTTCTTGCAGTTATCACCATGCCACTCTCTATATGGGGGTGTGTGGGGCACTGACAGTGACTGTACACTGCATAAGGAGCTGATGTATCTCATGCATGTGGTATACTGATCAAGTGTGTCACCCTGTGCCCTCCGCTGTTGCTTGTCCAGGTGGGCCCCTGTGGCCACTGTCCAGGTGGGCCCTGTACCACAGTCTGACCCTCTACATGGCTATGGGTAATAGCAATGTATTCAGGCCACTGCAGTCCACCCACCCACAAACATTCCATCACACCTGCCTGCTAGGCTGCAGTACCTCCTGTTTACC
The DNA here is from genome assembly GCA_016271365.2 of Neoceratodus forsteri. Taxonomy (NCBI): domain Eukaryota; kingdom Metazoa; phylum Chordata; order Ceratodontiformes; family Ceratodontidae; genus Neoceratodus; species Neoceratodus forsteri. The sequence goes on from CM057459.1 coordinate 1,386,226,812, forward strand.
TTGTGAAATGGTGGGGCAGCCCTGCAAAGCTAAATTGCACATGCCTTGGGTATGTAAATGGCCTGAATACATTCCAGTAATGAGCTGCGCATGGGGAATGGGCTTGGAATGTGCAATGAGGTCATTGCATATCCCAACTGAATATTGCAATTTTCCGTGCTGTGCATGTGGCACCTATCACGCATTTTCCTATGCTCCGCACAAGTCTCAGTCACCTGCCACAGCATCCACTGTGTGATCACACATATTGGTATATTCATACGGGCGTGCCGATCGCATCTTATGGTGCATCTTCTGAATATATCATTTTGTGCTGGCACATCTCAGTTGGCTAGCACAGGCACTTGCGCAATGCTGCCTGGGACACTTGAATATGGGGCCCCTCTGGACAAGACAGAAGAGGCTCTGCAGGAGTAATATATAAAAAACATCACACTATAAAAATTCAAAAGGGACATCATTGATTACAAAGAAGGAAAAATACACTTGTGGAAGAAGATGGAACCACAGCAAATGACACTGTAGAATTTAAGAGACTCACAAGAGTTAATGCAGACATCAGACTCAGATGCTAGTGAAAATAGACCATACAATAGAGACGCCATTAAAACAGAGAAAGACCACAAAGATACAGAAACAGACTGGCATTTTATAACCGACCCCCATACAGATCTTATTCACCCTAAAGAGACTATCATTACACTGACAGGAGAAATACATGGGACCCATATTGCATTTTTCATTCCATTTTTATTTAAACTGGTAAACAGATTAGCAATAATCCCATTTTCACAGCGACCAGTACATAAAAAACAAATACATTAAAACATTACTTAAAACATACACAATGGGACATATTATGGTAGGAACTACAGACAAGATGGGCCTCCTGATGGATGAGAGAAAGGGTATTTTTTAGTACTGGACCTATAAACAACAACCCTCAAAAGCTATCACAGAAGGAAAAGAAAGCAGGACAAGGAAGAGGAGAAACAATGAAGGTCCGAGATACCAGGTCACGCATGGGGCAGAAGCGAACGGTTTTAATCTTTCAAGCCAAAATCCAACGCCAAGGAAGACTGAAGCACTTACTAAGGGACTGAACTGTGGTTTAACTCAATGACTAAATCCATCTGAACTGAAATAAAGTCTGTATTTTACCACCTGGAACCCCCACCCCAGCACAAATATAGCGGTATTTATTAAAAAGTATATACAATTTCTGGGACCCTTACTAGCTTTTCACTTTCAAATTTTTATGTTGGTCCCACTCCTTTCCTATTTTTGTGGGGCAGATGGCCCCAGAGGCTAGGCCCGACAGGTATCTGGTTTAACTCCAGTGCTCACAACTGTTATTGACGAGCTCCATGGGAGACTAAATCAGTTCTCCCCTACCATGGAAGTCCTAGTTATTTGTTCCAGGCACTTGTTTTGAGATTATGGTTGCTTCAGTGTTCTGGTGTCTGGGAATTGAAGTTCCTTGTATATAGTTCAGCTTATATTAGCGGCAGTTATTACTAGTTGAATCCAGCCTCTTTAATATAGTTCACGTTTGTGAAGAGGGTTAGAGTTTTCAATTTGGTATTTTTTTTTTTAAATGGTTGCAAAATGGAGGAGCAGACTTTCAGACTTTTTTTTTTTTTTACTTTGTTTGGCCCTGCTTCCCTAACCTACATGACGAGGTTACGCCCTACCAACCACCGACCCCACATGCTCTCGGGACTGACCCCTCCCGAATGGGGCAGCCGTAGTGGAATTTAGGTGGCCAGAGTGTCAGCCGAACTGGAGCCAGCTCATTAGCGGGAGCCGAGGAATTTTTCTGTTGTTTTATCCCAGGGCGGGACATGCAATGACGGCCAGCGTCCCCCGCTTCTTCCAGCAGGCGCAGAGAGCGCTTGTGGTACCTCCAGCCTCGCTGGAGGTCCATGTGCGTCAGTACTCGGCCCCTCTCCACCTGGAGCAGGAGAGCAGTCCTATGGACGCTCAATCCTGCTCCCCGGCTAACCCTCCGACACCTGGATCCATTCTCAATCCAGGTCGCCGGTGCTGCGGCGCCACCATGCCTCTGTGCCATGGCCGGGCGCAGACTTTCAGACATTAATTGTTAGGTGGCTACTTAATTTATTGTTTTGGGGATGTGCTGGCGGGGATGGCTCTGGGGACCCCACATGGATTGAAGAAATATGACAAATTGTAAGAATATTCTGGAAAGTGCACCATAATATGTCATAGTGGTGGACATTTGAGATGTCATTGCCCTCAGCTACAGATTACAAAGCAGGACTTGGCAAGGTTGGAGGAATGGTCAAATGTATGGCAGCTTAGATTCAGCTCAAAGAAGTGCAAAGTAATGCACCTGGGAAACAAAAACCCAGGGAAGAGTACACAATGGAGGGTGAGATACTGACAACAACAAAATGGAAAGGACCTGGGGGTAGTCATATCAGATGACCTGAAGTGGGCCAGCAATGTGAGAAGGCAGTAAGGAGGGCTGGAGGGATACTGGGATGCATAAGGAGAGGCATCACCAGTAGAAAAGAACAGGTTACTCACCTGTAACAGTAGTTCTAGGAGTGGTATATGCTGTTCATCCACACTGTCTGGCATTGTCCTTTCCCCTTTAAACCTTGCGGAAGTCTTCAAGCTGGCTCCTCCCACCCACCGGGTGGTAAATACCTGACTCCGCCCCATGCGCCAGATCTAGCCGCTGGAAGCCAGGTTGTGCGCCTAAAGCCGGGAGGTCGGTGTGGGTGTGATGAACAACATATACCACTCCTAGAACTACTGTTACAGGTGAGTAACCTGTTCTTCTAGGAGCGTGGATATGTTGTTCATTCACACTGTCTGGCAGACTCACAGCAGTTCTCCGAGGAGGGAGGCAAGGCGCACACCCCTACTTAGGGAAACAGAGATTGAGAACCGAGGCCCCAAAACCAGCATCACGTCGTGACTCAAGGTCGATGTGGTAATGGGTGATGAGAGGTGTTAGCTGACTTCCAGGTAGCAGCCGACAGATTTCCTGGATAGGGATGTCCCTGGAAGCAGCCACCGGCAGCAGTATGGCGGGTAGAATGAGCTCTTATCCCTTGGGAGGCTTCTTGCCTGCCAATTCATAACACAGACCTATGCATGATGTAATCCATCTTGCAATAGTCCACTTAGCTGCAGGTCTGCCAGAAGCGGCTTCAGCGTAGGTGACAAACAGCTGGAGAACCTCTCCACAAATTTCCGCCGTCCTCTCCTTATAGTAGGAGAGAGCATGCCTGAGGTCCAGAGTATGGAGCCTGTACTGCATCCGAGGTGTAGTTGGGTAATATACCGGAGAGTCAACACCTGGTTGAGGTGAAACTCTACCACCTTCGGAAGGAATTTCGGGTGGGGCGCAAGACAACTTTGTCCCTGTGAAAGACCAGATAAGGGAGTCCACCGAAAGCACCTGGAGCTCCCCTGTCCTTCTGGCTGATGTGATAGCCACCAGGAAGGCAGTCTTTCCACGACAAGTGTGAGAGCTCACACTTGTGCATGGGTTCGAATGGCTTGCCCATGAGCTTTGCCAAAACCAGCAAAAGATCCCATGGAGGTGGAGGTTCACGCACGGAGGGATATGTGATCCAGGCCTTTGAAAAGTGCCCGATCACCGTCTCCTGAGCTAACGTCGGCCAACCGTCCCGCGCCCGTAGGCAGAGATGGCTGCAAGGTGCACCCTAAGGGTCGATGACCGAAGACCCCTTGGAGAGAGACCAAAGGTAGTCTAGAATGTTAGCCACAGAGCAGGATAAGGGGTCCAGGCTTTTCTCTGACACCAAATGGAAAATCTTTTCCATTTGAAGGCATAACATTTCCTGGTCGATTCTTTCGAGATGCTTCCCACCACGGTGTAAACATCCTCAGAAAGACCCAAAAGCCTGAACTCTAACCGCCAGGAACCAGGCTGTGAGGTGCAGGGATTGAAGGTCCAGTGAAAGACCTCCCTGGTTCAGTGATATCAGGTCCGGTGTACATAGCGCTCCGGGGCCCTGCAGCTGAGGCTGAGGAGATCTGGATACCAGAACTGGCGTGGCCAATCTGGGGCTACCAGAATCACCTTCACCTTGTCCCTCCTGCCTTGAGTAACACCTTGTGGATCAAGGAAATGGAGGGAAAGGCGAAAAGAGGCCTGGGGTCCACGGCCTCGAGAAGGCATCCCCTGCAGCGAGCCCTGCTGAGGGGGAGGGCATGGTACAGCCTCAGCTTGGTGTTCTCCTGGAGGCAAACAGGTCCACCAATGGTTTGCCCCAACAGGAGAACAGGTCAAGCTACCTCTGGATGGGGAGACCACCGTGGGATGTCTGGTCTATAGCGGCTGAGGAGCATCCGCCAGTTGGTTCGCCGACTCCTGCCACTTGGATGGCTAGGAGATCCACCTCCAGCTGGCTGACGAAGGTCCAGATCCGAGCGCCCTTGCACAGCAGACGGGAGTGCATGCCGCCCTGTTTGTTGAGGTAGTACATAGTCGCGGGTATTGTCCGTCTGGACTTGAACCACTTGGACCCCGGAGCTGAGGGAGCCAAAGCTGACAGTGCCCGGCCTGACTGCTCTGAGCTCCAACAGGTTGATGTGGCATCGGGACTCCTCGGGGTCCAGAACCCGTGGGCTCTGTTGTCCCCTAGTGGGCTCCCCAGCCCATAGAGAGGCGCCGGTCGTGGGGACGCACGTCCGGCTCGGGCGGACAAATGGAACCCTTCTGCAAGTGACTCGGGACGGTCCACCATTGGAGAGCGCCCCACATCCTCTGGGTGACTGTGATCAGCTGGTCAAGAGACCTTGACGCTGAGACCACTGGGCAGCCAGCTCCCATTGAAGGGGCGATGTGCAGTCTGGCCCAGCGGACCACTGAGGTGCACGCCACCATGTAAACCCAAGAGGTGCAGGAAGTCCCGGCAGGCAGCAAGTGCCCAACCAGAAATGATTGGGCAAAGGAGGAGAGAACCTCTGCCTCCGCCGGAGCCGAGCTCTGGCTTGACAAGAGTCGAGCTCTGCCCCGATGAAGCCCATCACCTGAGAAGGCACGAAGTTCGATTTGGCCTCGTGATCAGAAGGCCCAAGTGAGAGCAGGTTCGAGGGTCAGGTCCCTGGACCTCTCCACCTCCTGAAGGGAGGAACCCGCCAGGAGCCAGTCGTCTAGATGGGGTAAATATGAACCCCTGACGCTGTAGATGGGTTGCCACCACTGCGATGCATTTGGTGAAGACCGTGGGGCCTATGACAGGCCAAACAGCATGGCTCTGAACTCGTACAGGGTCCCTTCGACCCTGAAGCGGAGAAACCGCTGGTGGGACGGACAGATTGGGACGTGGTAAAAGCGTCCTGAAGATCCAGTGTACAGAACCACATGTTCCGCTCCAGGATGTGGTATGATCTGGTTCAGAGTTACTATCCGAAGGTGCGAGACCTGAGATACCGATTCAGGATGTGGAGATCTAGAATGGGGCCAACCCCGTCTGCTTGGGCACCAGGAAATACCTGGAGACGAAGCCTGGGTCTGAAGGAGGATCCGCACCGAGGCCACCGCCTCCTTGAGGAGGAGTAGCGCATGTCGTCCCGAAGGGCAGACTGGGTGCCAACTGAGATCCTTTCCTCCTGTGGGCACGGCTCGGCTGGGAGGGTACTGCTTGAACTCTAGGGGCAGACCTGCCCGACCACTTCAGAACCCGCCTGTCCGGGTGATACCGACCAGGCGGAAAGGAAGTGACGGAGCCGGCTCCTCAATGGAGGACCCAGAGATGGCGTGATGGGTGCGGGGAGGCCACCCCGACCCGTCACTGTGCAGGCTTAGAGGAGAGGAGGCACCTGGACCAGCACCTCGGCCTCCTTTGCGGGGCTGCTGGGGACCTTGCTTGGGCCTAGGGTGCCAAGCTTGAGCCTGCTGCCGTGTTGCCCTCCCTGGAAGGAGGGCTGTCTGACCGCAGGGGAAGAATGCCGAAAAGGTCTTCTTGGGCTTCTGCTGGTTCTTGCCTGAAGAACCCTTAGCAGAGGTGGCACCTAAGGTGGCATTAGACTGCTCAATGTGCTGGAGATGACCTGCCACTCCCGGACCGAAGAGGTCGGGTGCCGAGGAAGGGCACGCCAGCTAGCTTGTGCTGAGTATCCACGGAAAGAAGGATAACCTCAGCCAAGCCCCTGGGCAGAGGCTACCGCTGGACGCTAGTGAATGGGCACAGGAATCACCAGTGTCCAGAGCTGTCTGGAGCTGTTGTTTGGCAACAGCCTGGCCCTGGTCCCGGACCTGCTTGACTGTGGTCTGCATGTCTGCTGGGAGGTGAGAAGAACTTCATCCAACGACCCCAAAAGGCAATGAGAGAAGTGTGCCATGATCACTGCTGAGCTTGCATGACGAAGGCCCAGGGATGATGCCGCGTAGACCTTCCGGCCGAGTGGTCCATAAGTTTGGACTCCTTGTCCGGAGGGCGGTCAGTATCTGCAGAGCTGCCCGCTCGCTCGCCTGAATACTGAGGCAGTCACAAGGCTTTCGCCAAGGGTGCCCAGTAAACCCCACCAAGGACCCTGTGGGCACCGGGCAGACTTGGGCCATGCGGCGGATGGAGCCGGGCAGGAGGCTGGACACTGCCAGAGTTCCAGAGCCAGGCCAACTATGGCTTCGCCACTGGAAAGGCCTCCATCGGGTATCCCCTCTTAAGAATATCCATGAGGGATATTCTGCCTTCTTCTGAATAGGCTGCAGAGGCATTCCTGTGGACTCTGAAATGAGTCGAAGGATGCCCTGGAAGGAAGAAGGCCCTTCTTCCAAGCCTGACACTGACAGCTCATCATGAGAATGAAGGCGGTACTATCCGAATCGGAGGAGTCCAGATACAAAGGCTTCCCACCTAAATCTCCTCAATACGCCTAGGGTGATCAGGGTGACCGTAATCGACAGTCTGTGAGGAAGACCAAGACTGTCCGCCTCTAGAGGGAACCCCTCCCAGGGCAGTTTAGGTGGAGGTTCCACCAAAATTGGTGGGGAGTGTATCTCGCCAAGCCGGAAGGTGCACGGGGCCCCAAGGACCGGAGCTCAGAAGCCAAGAAGTCGGTGTCGGCCAAGAGGCTGAGGCCAAGTGATAGCTGGAACCGCGGGTAGCCGGCTTCTGGCCTGTTAGCAGAAGTTGCTGCCACATAAGATCCTCATAGCGTGACGGAGTTTCCGTCGAAGCCTCTCCTCATCAGAGGAGGATGAGGAAAGGTGGCGGCGCCTCTTCCAGGAGTGTTTGTGTCCCTTCTTGGTCTACCGACCGAAGAGGACTTACTCGACGACCGGACGGGCGTCAGCTCTGTTGGTCAGGGGGCGCGGACTCGGTGAAAACCGAGGATCCGGCTCCTTGCCCTCGATTGGGATACCAGCGGGGCGGGTTTCCTCGTCGAGGAAAAGAGAATATGCTTTTCTTTCAGAGAGTCGTCCGACAGGCGTCGGCGAGAAGCGCTCGATCGGGTCGAGAAATCTCGGCCGGTTCAGCCGCGGTCCTCGACTTCAGTGCCTTGTCCAGACAGAAGGTCTGAAAACCGCCAGTCGAGGAGGCGATCTCGACAGTAGTCGAGACCCCTTGCTCCTGAAGTCAGACCGCTCCCGGTCCAGGAGCATCTTTTCGGACTAGAAGGCGGTTTTGATCCTTCTTTTTGGATCGGGAAGTGCGAGCCGGGCGCCTCACACCTTAGTAGGAGAGACTGGCACAACTCCGAAAGGATCCTGTGAAGGTGGAGCCCAAGTTGAGTGGCACGAAGAAGCTTCGGTTGTCAAGCTTGGGCAGCTTCTTCCTCGAGGCCGCCATCTGCTCGAGCTGCTCGGGCGATCCCGAAGAGTCAAGAAACCGCCCCACCTGGCCTCCTTAGATTTCACCGTGGATTGCAAGCTCTGGTCTCCCCAGCTTCAGGCGCGCCTGACGGTCCTCCAGAACGGTGGGATGGAAGGCAGAGCAAATAGTGCATTGCGGTATCATGCAGTACCGAGGCAATAAGCGACAAGAGAGTGGGGGTCAGTGCGTGACATTTTTTGTCCACAAGAACACCGGCGAAACCAGGGGATGACTTGTCATCCACGTCCGAAAAGTTTGGATCGAGTACGTATACTCTTACGGTTTCAAAGCGAAGATGCGGTGAAAACCGTCCGATTAGACTCCAGGGCCTCAATCGCTGCAAAAGCACGAGGGAACCTGTATCTTCCAGCTGAAAGGAAGATCTGGCATCATGGGGTGGAGCAGGTATTTACCACCGGTGGGTGGGTGGAGGAGCCAGCTTGAAGACTTCCGCAAGATTTAAAGGAAAGGGACAATGCCAGACAGTGTGGATGAACAACATATCCACGCTCTAGAACAGGAAGTTGTTGGCCCTCTGTACAGACAGTTGGTAAGACCACATCTGAGTACTGTGTACAGTTCTGGAGACCCCACCTCCACAAAGACATAGACAGGGTGGAGGCTGTCCAGAGGAGGGCATCCAAAATGGTGCAGGGTCTGCACCAGAAGACATATGAAGAAAGAGCTTAAGATGTATAGCCTCGAGGAAAGGAGGGAGAGGGGGACATGACTGAAACTTTCAAATACCTCAAGGGCATCACCAAGTCCAAGAGGGTAGCATCTTTCAGAAAAGAGATGTGCAAGAACAGGGGCACAATTTGAAGATAGAGGGGACGGCTCAGAGATAATGTCAGGAAATATTTCTTCACAGAGAGGTTTGCGGATGCATGGAACAGCCTTCCTGAGGAGATCGAGAATTAAAAACAGTGGGGAATTCAAGAATGCATGGGACAGACACAAGACAATTCTAGTGGGGGTAGGAGGAAGTAGGCTGTTGGTTAACTAGGATCTGCAGCTTATCCGTTAGGTAGGGAAATGGGCAGACTAGGTGGGCCAAGCAGTCTTATCTGCCAGCAAATTCTCACGTTTCTATGTTAATACAAACCCAATATGGCATTATCTTTAGTACAGATATCATCTCTTAAAATTAATGGGTTGAACAATCCAATTAAAAGGGCAAGAGTATTTCAATATTTGAGAAAGCAAAACGTGGATGTCATTTACTGCATTTACAGGAAGCACTTAACTCAGATTGAACATGCAAAGCTTAACTTGGGGGGTATCAAGTTTTGCTTCATCATATCCGGGAGACGCATGGGGACGGCTATACTGCAGGGGACAACTATACCAATTCCTGTATCTACTCCATTTTCTGTCCAAAAGAATACACTGATCCATCTGGATATTATGTTATAATAATAGGGCACCTTTGTGGTCAAGAGGTTACTTTGGTAAATGTTTATTTTCCCCAAAGCGCCCCGCAAAGTTTCAACATTGTTTTCACAAACTCTTGGAGCACCTACAAGGTTGTTTTATTATGGGAGGGGATTTAAATCTAACACTGTCCCTCAGCTTGATTCCTCTCTCCGGCTTTATATCGTTCAACGTCTTCACCAAAATGCTTCAAGAAACAGCAGGATGTTTTAGGATCGACTGATGTGTATGCGTTTCTTTTCCAACCACCAGAATATACACCTTTTATTCTCCTTGCTACCACACAGTGCCACCTGACTATTTTTATATCAAGGAACATCAGGATTACTTGCATGACCAATCTGTGTATCCAATGGTTTTATCAGATCATTTCCTTTATTACTGAAGTTAAATTTTGGCAGACCCATAAAAATACAGCCCGGCATTTGAATTTGGCATGTCTTTGGGATGAGGAATTTAAAAGTTAATGAAGATCAAAATTCCTCAGATCTATCTGACAATAGTTCTCCAGACATATCGAACAGTATAATCTAGGATACAATGAAGGCAGTTATACACGGAGAAATTATTGCATATACTGTCTTCAAACAGAAACAGAAGGAGGTAAAATATAAGGTATTACATTCGAGCTCCAGGGACTCCAGTACTCCCATCTCCTATATCGCCTGAGAATCAGGTCCGAATATGCCAGATTAAAGCAGAGTTACAAAAGTTACTAGCTGAAAAGGTTCAACAAGCGTTATCTTAAAAACATTGCTATGAGGGTGGTCGAGAAGGGCCAGGAATCTGGCCAGGCGGTTACATACTCTATAAAGTTGCCTCCTGTATTGCAAGGATAGATTCCCCAACAGGGCATGCCAGCTTTAGTTTTCTCTGAGATACTACAGGAATTCCATTTTATTATATTCAGTTATATAGTGCCTTTCCCGCTTTGCATGAGTCTTGATTTAAACACTTCTTTTCCTGAATTAATCTTTCCAACTCTTTCCACCTACCAGTGTAAAGCTTTATTGGCCCGATAACAGCTGCAGAAATAAAGTTTGCCATAACCAATAGTAAAACACTGAAATGCCCGGCCTGGATGGGATACCATCTGAATGGTACAAGGCTTTCTACAAGAATCTGGCTCTTTCCTTGCTTTCTACCTTCACGGAGGTGCAGGAGGGTGGGGTTCTGCCCCCATTGCGGCCTATGCCATTATTTCCCTAATCCTTAAACCTGGCAGAAACCAATATGTCGTCATCATATAGAGCTATTTCCATACTATAAATGTTTATGTCTGTTTGGGCTAACAGACTAGAAGAGATAATACCGAGTAGAATATATCCCTATCAGTCGGGATTTGTGTGTGCCCAACAGGCGGCAGATAATATATGCTAAACGATCCACCTAATGGATTACTTAAATCTGAGATCCATCCCGTGGCCTTGATTAGTTTAGATGCTGACAAGGCTTTGACCGGTTTCATGGCCATTTCTATGGAAGACTCTAGCCTGTTTTGGCTTCCCAACAGATTTTATTTCATTGTTAAACGTTATATATACAGACTCCAAGGGCCTTTATTAAAATAAGCGGCAATCTTTCTCCCCAATCCCCTTATTATGTGGAACTAGACAGGTGTTGCCTTTCCCCTCTTCGCCTGTGGCATAATAGAATCCTGGCAGAACTGATATGGACTCATGCAGATATACAGGGCACTCCTCTGGAGGCATCTTTTTAAAATGTCATTATACGAGATGACATGTCATTAATAGTGCTGGATACGAGCAATCTGTCCTGGCTGTAGTGGAATTATTACATCTTTTGCTAATCATTCTGGATATGTGACAAATGTGCAGAAAACGGAGGTCCTATTGCTCAATTTTCCCTCGCAAAAGTTAAAAGATACATTTCCTGCCACGGTGGAGGTGTACTAAAATCAAATACTTTGGGGTCTATTTACCCTAGAATCTGACACATTTGGATCTTATAAATTATGAGCCACTGACTCAGGCAATAGAGGGAGTTGAGTCGATGGGCCTTGATGCAATTGTCTTTTTGTCCAGAATTGAAGCAATCCGCATGATAGTCCTACCTAAATTTCTTTATTTGTTCCAGACTCCTCCAGTAACCCATTCAACATACTATTTTGCCTCTTGGGACCGTGATTCTTATCCAGATTTGAGTGGTCAACGGCCTTGTGTACGCTGGTCACTCCTACAATTACCGATTGATAGAGTTGGTTTAAATTTTCCTAACTTGGCTGAGTATTATAGAGCGCAACTTGAAAACAGTTCTTTATGGATGAATCCTAGATATGGCGCTATTTGGAAATATGTTGAATTTGTCTTAAATACTTGTCTGATATACAATCAATAATATTTGTGCCGAATGCTACTTTCTTCCTGAATTAAGAATATTTACCCTTAACACATGGACTACTAAGTTCCCAGTATCGTATAAAAAATTTACCCGTTTTTGCTCATTATTTTTTATTTTCTCTGATTACTTATGTCAGAGCGAGCCTTTCTTCCTAATTTCTTCTAGATTTAGTATTTCATAGATGGCATAAACTGGGGCTCTTTTATTTATCAATTTATGGATTTCACTGGTATTGTTTCATTTGCTCAGTTACAAACTGCCCACCAACTTCCTCATAATGACCATTTTCGATACTTGCAGATCCGTACTTTTCTCCAACAAAAGGACACCCATAGAATTCCTTCCTAATCCAATGCCCCCATTATTAAAGCTGATCATAGATGCACCAAGGGGACAAATATACCCCATCTGATAGGCTTAATTTATAAAGACGTACGGGACAGCTGGCTGGAGTCTACTTGCTATTCTTCAAGCATGGAAGTTAGAATTAATGGTGGAGATTTCATTTGATTGATGGATAGAGCAGATTCTTCCCTGGATGAGAGCGATTCTTCCCTCAATGAGAATATCCTGTGCTCCGTGTTAGCGTGAATTTATATGGAAGTGCTGGGTGGTTAGATTTTTTAATACACTGGAGAAACTAATTAAATATCTTCCACAATCATATGGATCATGCTGGAGGCACTGTGGAGAATGCCCCACCAACTCAGTCCATAGTTTTTGTGGATGCCCCATGCTTTCCTGCTTTTGGGAGGAGGTACTGTAGGTAATAGTTTGACACATCTTATGGGAATTAAAACAATCCTTTCCCGAATTAGTATTATTATACCTTCTGGAAGATGGAGGAGTATTGCCCAAGAAAAGTATGATTTATCTTTACCTGGCAGCTGCTAAGAAAGCTATAACATGGCAGTGGCATAAACCAGTGTCTCCTACATTAGTACAGTGGCATGGAATAATTAATGAAGTGCATTATTTAGAGTGTATTATAGCACATTATCTGAACTGTACCTCAAATTTGAATTAATTTGGAGATCTTTGGTATTTTATATCTCACAAGTGGATGACATGTTTGTACCATGATTGTTTTAAACTATAGTTTAACAATGTTCAGTGGCTTTTCCCCTTTTCTTGCAATATCTCTCTGGTTCCTTTGCTTTATTTCTTAGATAATATGGCTACCATTGTATATGTTATTGTACAAATTATATGATGATGTATAATGATGGTAATTTTCTCCTCCAAATAAATATATAAAATAAAAAAAAGAAAAAGTATATAGAAACATAAACACAGTAAAATCCAACAAGATGAAATAAAAACATAACCTTACCAAAGCTGAGAATGAGATACATTCCAACTGCATTAGAACAAGACAAAAGCATAATACGTAAGCTTGCAGATAAAGGGTGAAATACGGTCATTACAGACTATATAGAGTGCTTTACACAGTTAAATGACACAATAACATATCAGAGGGTAAAGGATATACCCATAACAGAACTCCTAACTACAATAAAAGAACTAATGGATGAGGCACTAGACAGAGACTGGGTGGAGGAAGGGACTTCAGGGGCCTGATATTCAAAAATCTACCGTGGACAAAGCAACTGCCAGCCATTTGCCTGGTGTGTAAGCCTGTTTTGCAATATTCAAAGTGGTCAGGAGCACATGTTAAATAGGTTGGTATGCGTGCAAAGATCAGTGTAAAGGGGGCGAGGGACAAATATGGGCGCAGTGCAATATTCAGTCTGTTAGCACTGCAAAAAGGAATAGTGCAGACCACTTTGCACTGCCAATTACTGCCGAGAAGAAGCCCGACTTAACTCCAGGCAACCCTAGCGGCTGTGTAGTTAGCATGTGCCAACAATCACATTGGTGATTAGGGGAGCAACCTGTTCCCTGGTGTACAAGGGCAACTCCCACCCTCCAATACCTGTCCCTGTTAAAAGCAAAGTATCCCTGGTGTCTAGTGGAACTTCCCTTCTCCTTCCTCGGATCCCAGCCCCATTAAAATTAAATATTTCCATGGTGTCCAGTGGTTCCCCGTCCTCTGATCCCCAGCAACATTTTTCCCTGGTGTCCAGTGGTCCAACCCATCATCCAATCTCCAGTCCCAGTAAAATTTAATATTTTCATGGTGTCCACTGGTTTCCCATTCTCCATTCCCGGCCCCAGTAAATGTTTCCTGGTGTCCAGTGGTCCCTACCATCCTCTGATCCCCTGCCCTGGTAAAATACATTGTTCCCAGGTGTCCAGTGGTCACCCACATCATCTGATCTCTGGCCCCATGCAGAAGGACGCAGTCCCTGGTGTCTAGTGATTCCTCCACCACTCAATCCCGGTAGAAAGAAAACCTTCCTGGTGTCCAGTGGTACCTCCAAATCTCTGATCGCTCGTCACAGTGACGTATAAGAAGTCCTTAGTAGTGAACTGGCTGCAGGTAGTCTACGGAGCTAGTAATGGAAGGGGGCTACCAAAATGTATTGAGATTGTCTTTGCAGGTATGTATACATTTATTTATTTATTTAGTTTTTGTTGACCGGTAAGTGCACTAGACAAATTCTGCCTAATTTCAGGCAGACACCGGGAGGGGTACAGATAAATGTCAACTGACGCTTTGAACCAGATTAAGCTGTTGGTGGTATTTTAGTGAATGGGGAGAATCTGCCATGGCACAGGGAAATTTCCATCTCTTTTCGAAAAGTGCCAGGATCTTTAACTTCCACCTGAACTACCACCAGAACAGGCAGATGGGACCTCGGTTTAACGTCCTCATCCGAAAGACGGCACCTCAGGGTGCAGCACCCCCTCATGCTGCACTGCAGTGTCACTATTGGGATATTAACCCAGTGCCTGGTGTGGGTCTAGAACCCACAGCCTTGTGATCTCCGGCCTCAGAGGCGAGTGTGCAACCTGCTGAGCCACTGACACTGACAATAATATATATTAGCTCCATACATGTATAGATGCCTGCAACGGTAATCTCAGTACATTTAGGCAGTTCCTTCCTCCAATTCCATTACTAGCTCCACAGACCGCCTGCAGCCCTGCTCCCAATGTTGCATCATTATTCAGCTATTTTAGGGTGGGCTGCAGCGCTAGTGGCCGCTGCTCGTATCAGCAACTTATGAGCTAGGCTTTTACGAGCTGAATTACTTTTATCCTGTGCAACAAAAATTCCATTTACAGCTAAAAAAGTATCTAGGGCAGGCAACTACATGGTATGAGTTGCCTGCTTGGAGCATATTAGCAGCTCTTTAAAATAAAGACACTAAATAGGCAAAACATTTTAAATGCCTATCAGTTTTTCCACCCTACCCTGCACCACCACTGATCTGGTGTAAACAGACTTGAAGATAGTGTAAACCATTTGGATAAATAAAACAGGTCACCATTCTAAAAATATTCCCTCCTATAGGAATAGAACCTCTGAATTGGCAATATAAACAGGGTAAACATTTTAAGTAGTAGGGGAACTAAGCACAACAGTTCCCACGGAGAACTTTTCAAATGGGAAACTGAACTTGGTTTCACAGTGACAGGCCTGTCAAACTGCATCATAGGGTGACACAATCATGCATCTTGGATGTGTGATGTAGTAGCCTGGACCCTATCGCAAGGCACAAAGAAGCCTACAGCAAAGACAGTGTCCTCAATAATGGCAAGGAAGTAAATGGCTGCACTTCTGAAACTGAAATGTGCACAGCACTGCACTTAAAGGCCTACATTTTCCAAAAGTCTCCATGCATAGGGACTGAAGGAAGAGTATGCCTCTTTGCAGACGGCACAAAGATCTGCAACAGGGCTGATACACGGGGTGGAAAGGATGAGAAGGACTTGGCAAGGCTGAAGGAACAGTCAAATATATGGCAGCTTAGATTCAATGCAAAGACTGCAAAGTAATGCACCTGGGAAACAAAACCCAGGGAAGAGTACACAGTTTTTTTTTGGGGGGTACTAACAACAACAAAAATGGAAAGGGACCTGGGGGGTAGTTATATCAGATGACCTAAAGGTAGGCAGGCAATGTGAGAAGGCAGTACAGGAGGGTTGGGGATACTGGGATGCACAGGGAGAGGCATCACCAGTACAAAACAGAAAGCTGTCATCCCTCTGTACAGACAGTTGGTGAGACTCCATCTAGAGTATTGCGTGCAGTTCTGGAGACCCCATCTCCCATAAAGACATAGACAGGATGGAGGCAGTCCACAGGAGGGCAACTAAATGGTGCAGGGTCTGCACCAGAAACCATATGAAGAGAGAGAGACTAAAGAAGCTTAATATGTATACCCTCGAGGAAAGGAGGAGAGGGAGACATGATAGAAACTTTCAAGTACCTCAAGGAATCAACAAAGTTCATGAGGGTAGCATCTTTCAGAAAGAGAAATGTGCAAGAACAAGGGAGCACAGTCTGAAGATAGAGGGGACGGCTCAGGGGCAAGGTGAGGAAGTATTTTTTCACAGAGAGGGTGGTGGATGGCTGGAATGGCCTTCCTGAGGTCGTGCGGTCAAAACAGTGGGGAATTCAAGAATGCATGGGACAGACATACAAGCAATTATAGTGGGAGGTAGGAAGAAGTAGGCTGTTGGTTAACTAGGATCTGCAGCTTATCCCATTAGGTAGGAAATGGACAGACTGGGTAGGCCAAACGATCCTTATCTGCCGTCAAAGTCTATGTTTCTATGCGAACAAATGTGAAGAAAGAAGTAAGAGCTTACCATAACCACATCAAAAATAAGGAATCAAGAAACCTGTATATTATTATTGAGAACATACTAAACAAAGTTAACATGTCCTCTGTCAGATACTGAAAAGGTTGCAAGAAAAATGTTGGAGGTCATAATCACTGTGAAACACAAGGTACTGGAATACGAACATATATTAAAGAAAGAATAACACATAAAAGTTTAAAGGCACAAGTACAAAAAAAAAAAACTTCCGTTTAGAAAACTAACAGGTCAGTCACAAGAAGCCAACATAATGCAGAAATTGATGATTGGGGAACAACAAAAGCAAAAGCCTGTGTTCATTTAAAGACTGTGCAAACCACAGTCAAGAAACAGGTCAGTTCCACCTGCAAATGATTGAAAAACACACACAAAAAAAAAAAAAAAAGAATTTTAAAATGTTGAATATATAAAGAACACGAGCTCTGAAGAAGAATGTCAGCTCTTTTTTTTCTGGCAATGAAATATAATTTCTAGGCGCTGATACAGAAGGAAGAAATTATGTGAAAAGGTGTTGAAGAACAAAATACTGAATGATACTGAGAACTAGATTGACTGAATTACAGTCAAATAGCAGAGTACCTTAAAGTTCACACAAAGAGCTGATTGTTAAATCGTCAGAACCTGCTGGTTTAGGGTCCATTCATGATTTCCTAGCTGATTCTGTTTAGAGTCTGCCAGGACATTGTCTTTGCCTGGCAAGTGCACTGAAGAGATACTTTGCATCTAGGGAGTAAGCCAGGTCCCAGATACTCATTGCCTCCGTGCACAGTCTTTTTAGTTAGTTGTTGTAGTGTTGTCTGTTCTGATCTGGACAGACTGACCTTGTAGCCGTGAGGAAAATGTTTGCATTGCCAGAGATACTGCCCTGAGTTCAAGGAGACTAATGTGTTCCTGGGCCTCCCAGTAGTTTCAGATACCACTTACTGTGAGGTCCTCCAGGTGAGCACCCCACTCTAGGAGTGAAGGATCTATTGTGAGTATACAGTACTTGTCGAGGATTGCTGGAGGAAGGGAATGCCCTCTCTAAGGTTGCTTCTTTCCTTCCACCACTCTAGGTGACTTACCGGCACATTTGTTACTGGCACTAGTTTTGAGAAGGAGTCTCATCTTGAGACCAGTAGTCTCTTAGTGGTACTGAATGTCCCTTCTGAAACCTGGCCCATGGAATCACAGCTGTAGATGCAGCAATGCAGCCCAGTGGCTGTAGAAAATCCCTTGCAGGCGTTGCCTGTCCCACTGTGAAGGATTTTGTTGTGGCAATCGAATTTGCTACCCTCCCCTGAGGGAGGAAGGCCTTCCTGCAGGATATCTAGTTCTGTGCCTATGAAGTCCAGCACTCAAACAAGTTCTATTTGGGACCTCTGCAGATTTATCAGAACCCCAGTTTTTCAGGGTGCTTTTAACCTTCTGAATAAAGCCGCTTCTCTCTTGTATAGGTGGGGAAAAGGCCCCACACCCTGCCTTCTCAGGTGTGCTGCCATCATGGCTAAGCACTCTGTGAAAACCTTTGACGCTAAAGTGAAGCCTAAGGAAGGGCTTGAAACTGGTACTGGCAGTTTCTGGCCTAAACCAGAGATATTTTCCATTGGAAGGTCTGACTGAATGTGAAAACAGGTGTCCTTCAGATCCAGTGACCCTAGCCAATGCCCTGACGTAAAGGATGGTACTGCTGTGACCAGTGAGACCACCTTGTCCCTCTTTTTTCATGTGTTAATTTCTGATACCGAGATCTAAAATGGGTCACCACCTCAATTTTCATGTAAGTCAAGAGTACCTTGAAAACAGACCCCTGCCCCACTGTGAGGCAAGGACCGCTTTCACTGCTTTAGCGTAGCAGTTTGCTTACTTCCAGTTCCAGCAGGATTCTTTCTGTGGGAGAGTGAGCTGGAAAATTTGCGCTTCTGCAGTTTTTCAAATTTTCTGAACTGCAGGGACAACCCTGGGCCACTACCTCCAGAACCTATCTACTTATGGTAATGCTTACCCAATCCTGAGAGTAGTAGGCCAACCCCCCACCCCACTGGCAGCTGTGAGGTGACCCAGCCCGAATCATCACGGGTTCTGTTTTGGCTGTGGCTTGGGGGCTGGTGCTGCAGCAGCATGCTTGAGCTCCTCCTGTTCCCTGATGAATCCTCAGTTCTACACACCAAGTGCCAGAATACCTATTTTTTTGTACTGCATCAGTGCTTTTGTACTTTGCTGCACTTCTGCATGTTTGAAAGAGGTGTTTTTTTTCCATTTTAAAATAAAATATTCAAGTAGCACTGTGTACAGTGATGTTGGATTTTTCCTGATTTTGAATGTCTCCAGTGCCCATAGTTTCAAGGTACAGGATCTTCTGCCTCTGCGCCTGTAGTAACTCTTTGGGTTGGTACTGTGGAGGCACATGCTCTTGAAAGTAGCACCTAACCCTGTCTCGACTACCATAAGGCCTGTAGGAAGTAGAGCCTTTTTTTATAAGTGTTATTTTTGTAAGTGGTTTTGCACTCATCCACTTTTCATGTATGCCTCTGTTTTGTCACCAGAAAGTGAATTTCTCTCAAACTGAAAAGCCACGGCCTTGGTTTGAGTGTCCCATAAAAAGCATGGCTGCCCTTAGCTGGGAGAATTGCTTAAGTGACACCGCATGAGCTAGGACCCCTGAAGCTGTGTCATTAGTGTCCACAGTTGTGTGGAAGTGGTATCTGGCAATCCAGGGCTGACTTTGCTGTGGCAGTCAGATCCTGTGCCAACTCACCATCAGCCTCATCAGTTAGAGCTTGTGCTGTGTTCCACAGTGCCTTTGGTACTGGGCCATATGGGTTGAGTACGCTTACTACCTAATGAACAGAGATGCTGATGAATAAACTTTTTGGCCACAGTATTCAAATTTCTGGAGTCCTTCTTGGGGGTTGTGTTGAAAGTGGCTAGTGGCCAAAGTTTAGTGACCAGTGACCAAACTTTTATCAACAATATGTAATTGGCTAACCAAAAGGTTGAGGAGATAGAAAGGTAAAATGGCTAGTGTAGAGGCTGCAAGGGCTAGTAAAAGGTGAAGGTGGCTAGTAGATGACTACATGATACCAACATGTAGATTGATGTGCCTTGTAAGTGCAGAGGTGCTTGAAGAGTAATTGTTTAAACCATGCAAATAATGATACCACTGTGCAAATTGATGTCTGTGTAGATGCCCAGGTTCAAAAGGTGTTGGGGCCCTTTAAATAACCAGAAAATAAGTGAAGAGCATAAACCGTGTTTAAAAAATAAATGTTTTAAAGAAAATTAGCTTTGCTTTGCTACAGAGATATTTTGTACAAAACCTTCCTTCAACTCAAGGTCATAGCTAAAGATAAGGTTCAGCTGCTTCAAACCACTGCAGCTTAGATACAGTTCCTCATTTTATGATTTCTTGTGTTTAAAAAGAATGTGTAACAGAGAGTTGATAGGAAACGGTTATGTCCTTGTTTTGGCCACTGTCTAGTCAGCAAGTTATTTAAAGCGAATGTGAAGTCCCCCATATGTTTTCTGTATCCTAGAGCGAAGTTATTTTTGATGAATGTAGAATCCCCTGATCACTTGTTTTTTCCATCTAAGAATGACCACGCCTCGCAAAGTGTCAAATGTGTCTTGTGACCGAGGTATCTGATGGCCACTCTATTTTTCAACCCAGACCTCAGGATGTATCAGATGACCTAGTGTCTCGCTGAAATGTGCCGTGGTAGGCTTTGGTAATTTCCACCATGCATTTTTGGGGTATAAATACAGGACCTAAAATGTCATGGCCAGTGTGTTTTAGAGGAATAGCTACGGCTACATATAGATGCTAGAAACAGCCAGAAAAGGAGCCGTTCACTCCACTTTTCTGTACCTGTAGCCCTGGTGGTAAAAAAGCCATCAGCTGTTTAGATTTGATCATGTTAGAGGTAAAATTGTTAGGGCTTATTTGGTATTAATAAATTGCAACTGATTTAAAACATTTGGTGTCAGGTGGCTTTATTGGATTACCAGGGACCACTAGCCAAGAACCTTATGTTTTACAGCTGTGCAAAGAGAGGGACTCTGGCCTTCTCACAGACAGCTGCCTAGACTACCCGCTGATGATCAGGGTGAGCATACAGGTATTCCACATCCCCCCAATCTGTCCACTTGATACTTTTTTTCAATCTTTTTATGCATGGCTGCAGATGAAGTAGATGCTGACATAAGTTTCAGAGTGGCTTGCTGTAATGATTGGTGTGCAGGGAACAGTAGCGTCCTTGTAGGACAAAGAACCTCAGTGTGCACTGAGGCAAGGGTTACCAAAGGGCACTGGCCTGGATGCCAAGTTTCAAGAAATACAAAATCACACATACCCCCATAATGTAAAGCATCATGGGCTGTATATGCAAATCACCACAGTATATTGGTGCTGGTTCAACTTTAAGCAGAAATGCATGGTGCCAAAAGGCCTCTCACATAGTCTGCAAAGGGTGCCAACAGAAGACACTGCTTAAAGTTGAACCAGTATAATATTCTGTGGTGATCTGTATATACAGCCCATGATGCTTGCATTATGGGGTATGTGTGACTTTGTATTTCCTTTGTAGGAGTTAACCTATCATATCCAAAAATTCTGCTTCCTCCTCATCCTCCTCTGTTTCCTAGTGGGGATGCTGATGGTGTTCATCACTTGCCTAACAAAGAAGAGGAAGATGAGTAATCCTGTGTAGTCCTTGAGGGAGCCAGATTCCTGCTAGGTGACTCATCTGATTCAATAGGTTCATCTTCCTCCTCCTCTTCTTCATAGTAAATTCTCCTCGCCCTCCGTGGGCAGGTAGGCTGGGGCTAGAGCAATGGGGACAGGCTGACATATTCTAAACAATTTCCTACGGCCTGGAAAAAATCATCATGTTTTTGTTAGGTCCTCTGTTGAGGGCATCTGTCTTTGGTCCAAAGTCTGCTCCTTTCCTTTTTCAGAAGATGTGGTAAAGACATTCTTTTCTTTTTGTTATTTCTTGTAAGACACTGTTTCAGGGCCTGCTCTGAGGCTCTCTTATTTGTATTTTTTTCTATCACTGGACCCAGGGTTCCCTTTGGACACCCTGGTATCTTTACCATGATTATTTGATAGCTGAGTAGCTTTATCCTTTTCTCTATCTCCTTTGACAGGGACTTCTGCTGTATCTGAGAAGACAAGCCCTCTGATGCATGCTTTCTGCCATCATTAACAACTCCCCAGAGCCTTTATTATTTTTGTAATATGGAGGCAGTCTGAGAAGCAATAAACTGTTCTTTTTTTTTTTAGCCTTTTATTTTGGGTTTTAAGGCAAAACATTACATGGAGCTCACAACAGGTAAAATCGGATCTGAACCCAGGCACATTAAACAGAGCTGGTGACAGTCTGCCTCTGACAAGAGCTGGAAGCACATTTCAGAATTCTGAAAGCCTGTTGGTCCTGCTTTCTTTTTCTTAGTGCAGACATGCCAATTTCTGAAGATCTATGTGAAAACTAACTTAGTTACCAACAAAAGGTTTAAAACAGAACCTGTATAGCCAAATTGGTTCTGAGAGACAAAAAGGGAAGAAAAAAAAAACACCCCTTGAAATGCGTTCCTTTACGAGGAACCATTTAATTGACTATAAAACATTATGTATTCATGCAATTGCAAATTAAGAGAGTGTTTTACAGTCTGGTTCTCTCAGGGTTGGAACCATGATAAGCAAAGTAAAACCGCTAGATAATCCCCTTAAAAACAGCTTCTAACAGAAAAATAATCAAAATAGCCAATGTAAATGCAGTTCCCTAAAGGTGGGAAGCATGCTAAACTGTGGCCTTCTGTTCCTATGAACTGACTGGGAACTGGAGGAACCACCAAAATGAACATAATTATACACTCTCTAACTAACACAGAGTTAAAAAATTAGCTAAAAGTGACAGAAACTATAAAATAAGTTGTCTGAAACCAGAAATCGGAGCTGGCTGCGGGGCGACTGCTCACTTCAGGCGGAGAAACAAATCTGACATTAGTGACTGGAGTAGAGTGGAGTGTGACACCAGTGCAGAATCTGAACCTTCATTCTATCTTCCATAATTAGCATAAGGCTCTATCGTCGGGTCTCTTTCTGTTGGGAAGGAGATGCTTCATAAAGCATCAGTAAGGCACTCCTGGGATTAGAAGAAAGTTCTTATGGTTGTAGATAGTTGGTGGTGATGCACAGGGAGAGCACACGACATGTTTTAAATGACAAAGCACTGTGGATGGATGCAAAATGTTAAATGAATGAGACAGTGTCTGTGGGATCACAGCTGTAACTTGATTTTTGTACAATAAATATCTTTTGCACAGCGCTTGGGTGGTTTGTGAATGAGAAAATGCATTTCAGATACATTTGTATGTTATTGTATGGAGCAGTTACCTATGCGCGACGCCTGCACACATACAGGACCTTCCAAGAACAAAGTCGAGAACTCGCTCCTGTATAATCAATGAATCCTACTATTAAAGAGGGCTTCTAGACACGAGAAGTCAGCTGTGGCACCTTCTGTGATACAATGCAATGTATAACGCACATATCCTGCTTAATAGTATGATGAAGGAGCCACAACAATGCTGGCCTGTTTACCTTATAAGGAATATACCTCAAACAGAGGGATTACAAGTAGAACTGCACAGAGATGACTACATGTACCTTGATAAAGTGGACCTCGCCATGAAACATTGGTTGATTTAGTTTAGGCAGCACTTATTTAAAAATAAAATTGATTTACTGATTACTTATTATACAGGAGTCAAGTTCTTTGCTTTAGAAACACAGACAAAGATGGCAGAAAAGACCAATGGTTCCAGTCTGCTTGTAACGCCCTTTAAACCCTGGGACCTATTGTCCATACTGGAGATTAGCACATGCTATCCAGCCACACTGTCCCTGCGCTACTGGTACCACTCAGAGGAACTAAGCCTTCACTCTGTCCCTGCTGGGACTGAAACCATAGATAGTTTTGGAGCCCACTGCCATCAGCTTGTAGACTGTTACAAGACTCACCACCCTTTCTGTAAAATAAAACTCTTCACGCCCCTGTTGAACTTCTCCTCTGAAAGTTTACACTTGTGCCCCTATGTTCTTGATGCATTACTCCAGCTAAACAGATCCTCTAGTTTACCTTGTTTAATCCTTTCAGGGACTTGAACGTCTCCATCGTATCTCCCTTCTCTGCCCGACTTCCAGTGAGTACATGTTCAGTGCCTTGAGATGATCCTTGTAAGATCTGCCCTGCTATCCCTGAATCATCTGATCACCATACGCTGCAACATCTCCAGCCTGTCCCTGCCTCTCTCTGGTAGGGACTCCTGAACTGAGCACAGTACTCCAGGTGCGGCCTCAGTGATCTCCAGAGGCAGTAATATCTCTTCCTCTGCTGTCAGTACCCCTACCTATACACCTCAGCATCCCAACTGCCTTGCACTGCCTTGATTGTTTTAAGGAGTCACTAATGATGACTCCTAGGTCTCTCTCTCTCCAAGCAGTGCCCAACTTTACCCTCCCCATCCAGTACTCTGTCCTGAGGTTCTTGTTTTCTATGTGAATTACCTGGCACTTTTGGCTTTAAACTTCAATGCCAAACCTTGGACCATCTCTCCAGCCTTTGCAGGTATTTCTGCATTCTTAATCCCCTCGCTGTCTACCCTACTAGAGAGCGTAGAGTCATATGCAAAGAGATGCATCTTGCCCTGGATTCTTTTCATATGTTGCTGATGAATATACTGAAAAGGATAGAACCCTAGACCAATCCTGGTGGCACGCCACTGGTGACCTCCCATTCTTCTGATCTGACTCCTTTAATCACAACCCTCTGCTGTCTCCTTCTAACCTACTTCCCACCAATCTCACTATGTCCTTCGCTGCACCCGATCCTCTAGTTTCTTCAGCAACCTTCTGTGAGGCATAGAGTTGAAAGCCTTGCTGAAATCAAAGTGAAATAAGTCTACAGCGTGGCCCTTATCCACTACCTTTGTTATCCAGTCAAACAATACTACGAGTCTGGTCTGACAAAACCTCCTGCAACAAGCCTATGCTGGTTGCTATCCTAGAGTCCTAATCTGTCCTTGGAAGGTTCTTAGCATTGCTACAGAGACTCTTCCACAGCCTACTATAGTGCGTACTCCATGAGGGTGGTGACATCCAGAGATCCTCTCTGATCTTAGAGACACATACACCCATTTCTCACACCTACACGAATGCCACACATAGCACGCACATACACACATGTGCACACATATTCCAAAATACACAGAATCTACAGTTCATATTTTTCTGATACGCCTCTTTTCTGCTGCTCTGGGTGGAGCTCAGGATTATACACGCAAAAAACAAAAAACAAAGCCAGAAGCCATACCTTGAATGGAATATCGACCAACCGGAATGATCAACCATCAGTCCGTTTAGGGAAGACTTACTGTTCTTGCGTGCTCAGCCATAATCTATTGGAGTGGAAGGACAGGGTCAAGAGATTTAAAGTGAAAAGTTCAATTCTTGGTGATCAACAGGAGAAGACCACTTTTGAATTTTATATATTCAGAATATCAGCTGGAGTGAGGGTTTCTAAGACAGAGGAGTTACAGCAAAAAGGATTCCTCACAGCAGCATTAACAGCAGGATCTGTGCAACAGTCTGGTTTTGGCACTATCCATTCTATAAAAGGGTGGGGAAAAGGGAAGAATGCCTTGGGAGGATTCCTCTCACGTTCTCGTGGAGGTAAAGCTGCATGCAGGTCCCTAGTGCCAAACCAGAGGCTTGAACGAAGGTCACACAGGTATTGAGACCCTCTCCCACTAGTCTGTGGGAAATAAAATTCTGCTAGCAGAATTACCGTGAAAATGATGGTTACTCACCTGTAATCATAGTTCTAGGCATGGTATATGGTGCACATCCACACTCTGGCAGTTCTGCCTTCCATTTAATTCCGCCAGAAAGTCTTCAAGCCAAGCTCCCCACCCACTTGGATGGTGTCCTCCTTGGCACCGCCCCATGACATCAGATCTTGCACAATGTACCGCCGGTGGCATGGAGGGCTGAGGCATCCTGCTTTACTCCTGCCGCGCCGCAACCCATGTTGGTGTGAGTGGGTTGCCGGGGTTGGCTGGGGGAGGAGAAGGATCTGCGGTCCAGGGACAGCTCTCCTTCTCTGGGGAGGGGTGATTAGCTGTCGGTGCTTGCCTGGCCCCTAGTGGAGGCTGGGAGCTGGCACACCAACGCTGTCCACGGTGGGTAGAGGCAGAGCAGATGCCCGATGAGTCATGTACAGGGAGCGTGCATGGCACGTCACATGGCGCCATTACATGCCCCACCCTGAGGAGAAAACAGTGATAAAGGATCTCCGGTTGGATGAAGGAGGGGCTCGCAGTTCCTGCTCCCCAAATAGCCATGGTGCCGATCAGAACTGGATCCGGCCTTCAGTGGAGGCTTTGGGTACCCCCACCTACCTCACTGGGGAGCCCTAGGAGAAGATGGTCAGTGTCGGCCGGTGGACATCGTGGGGACAGGGCTGGGGCTCCCTCCTGATCATGGGCCAAGGAGAAGGGGAAAAAGAAACCAAAAAAAATAAAATCTTGCACACTGGAATCAAGGATACATGTGCTACTTAGCAGGGAGGTCATGTGAGTCATGTGGATGCACTATATTCTACCCCATGAACTACAGTTACAGGTGAGTAACCCTCATTCCTAGGGGCTGGACATGGTGCACTATTCACACTTCTGGCAGACTCCTAGAAGTTCTCCTGGAAGAGGGCGCAAGGAACACATGCCTACTTGGGAAACAGAGACTGAGAACTAAGGCCCCAAAACCAGCATCGTGGCGTACTCAAGGTCGATGTGGTAATGTGAGATGAAGGTACCTGCTGACTTCCAGGTAGCACTCCTGCAGATCTCCTGGATAGGGACATCACTGAAAGCAGCCACCGAGGCAGCAGTATGTCTGGTAAATGAGCTCTTAGCTTTGGGAGACTCCCTACCAGCCAACCTACAGCAGAGGTTGATGCAGGATACAATCCACCTGCCAATCGTCCACTTAGCTGCCAGTCTCCCAGGTGCAGCTTTAGCGCAGGTGACAAACAGCTGATGAACCTCTCCCCAAACTCCAGCCATGCACTCCCCATAGTGAGTGAATGCTTGCCCTCAGTTCCAACATGTGGAGCCTATGCTCGGCCTCTGAGGTTGGGATGGTGAAGTACACCAGGAGTTAATCACCTGGTTAAGGTGGAAATTCGAAACAACCTTCTGAGGGAACTTTGGGCTGGGGCGGGACAACAACCTTTCCCTTGTGGAACACCACTGAAGGCACCACTGAGAGTTCCTGGGGCTCACTGATCCTTCTGGCAGAGGTGATGGCCACCAAGAAGGCGATCTTCCACGAAGGTGGGAGATGTGACACCTGTGCACTGGTTCAAATGGTTTGCCCATGAGCACTGCCAGTACCAGCAGTAAGTCCCAATGTGGTAGGGGTTTGCACATTGGCGGGGACAAGTGGTCAATGCCCTTAAAGAAGTGCCCAACCACCTTTCCTGCACCACAGTTGGCATACTGGCCTGCCACCGGGATGAAGAGATGGCTGCGAGGTGCACTGCAGGGTCGCTGACTACAGCCCCGACAGAGAGGGACCAAAGATATTCCAAAAGCTAGCCACAGGGCAGGACGGAGGTCCAGTTCCCTGCCTTGGCACCAAATGGAAAATCCACTTGAAGGCATAGCACTGGCAAGCCAACCTTCAGAGAGACCTCGACAATGTGGAGGATCTTGTCATAGATTCCCAAAGCCTGGAACTGTAGCCGCTCAGGAACCAGGCTGACAAGTGCAGGGACTGAAGGTCCAAAAGGAGTACCTTCCTGGAAGCAAGAGAGTGGGTCCAGGGACACGGGCAAGAGCCATGGGGCCTGCTGCTGAGGCAGACATCTGGGTACCAGAATTGGTGCGCCAGTCTGGAGCCATCAGGATCATCCATGCCTTGTCCCTCCACACCTTGATCAACACCTTGCGGATCAGGGTAACTGGAGGGAGACGGAACATGAGGCACAGAGCCTCACAAAGACATCCCTAGCAGTGCTTTGCATTGAGGGGAGGGCAAAGAACAGCCTCAGCTTCGTGTTCTTCCAGGAGGTGAACAGGTCAAACAGAGGAGTGCCCCACTGGGAGAACAGATGGTCTACCACCTCCTGGTGAAGAGACTACTCACGAGACACCTCGCCCACTTGGCTGAGGGCATTCATAAGCTGGCTGGAGGCTCTGTCCACATGAATCACCAGGAGGTTGGCACCTAGCTGCGCATGAGGATCAACAACCCGAGGGAGTGCATTCCCCTACAGAGGTAGTACATGGTCATGGTGTTGTCTGTCTAGACCTGCAGGACCTGACCCTGAACAGATGGAGTGAAGGCTGTCAGAGCAAGATGCACTGCATGGAGCTCCAGCAGGTTGATGTGATGTCAGTACTCCCTGGGGGTCCAGAGCCCATGGGCCTGTGGTACCCCAGGCAGGCTCCCCATCCCACCAGAGATGCACTGGTTGTCAGGGTGACCATCAGCTCTGGGCAGATGAATGGAACTCCTTCCTGCAGATGTGCCAGGACAAGACACCGGTGGATGGCATCCCACATCAGCTGCATCACCATGACCGCTGGTCCAGGTGACCGAGGCACTGAGATAACTGTTGGGCCAGCTCCCATCGCAGGGGCCGCATCCACCAGTGGGCCCACTGGACTACGCTGGTGCAGTTTACCATGTATATCAGCAGCCACTGGAAGTCCTGGGCAGGGCGCAAGTGCCTAACCTGAAATAATTGGGCAAAGGAGGCAAGATCTGCTGCCTGGTCTGCTGGGAGTTGGGCCTTGGCCCACAGGAGTCAAGCTCTGCCCTGATGAAATGGATGACCTGCAAGGGGTGGAGTTCTGACTTGGCCAGGTTGACTAGCAGGCCCAGGGCTGAACAAGTCTACAGGACCAGAACCGTGGATTGCTCCACTTCCTCCTAAGAGGAAATGGCAATCAGCCAGTCATTTAGGCATGGATACACAATGGACCCATCGGTGTTGCAGGAATGTTTCCACCACTGCTATGCACTTGGCGAAGACTGTGTGTGCCAAGGAGAGGCTGAACAGCATGATTCAGACCTCATACAGAACCCACACGTACAGAACCCTGCCTGTGCAGAACCAAAGGAACTACCAGTGGGATGGACAGACAGGGATGTGGAAGAAGGCGTCCTGGAAGTCCATAGAGCAGAACCACATGCCCTGCTCTAGGAAAAGGATGATTTGGTTCGGATTGACCATCCAGAACTTGTGCTTTCTCAAATACTGACCGAGATCATGAAGATTCAATATGGGGCACCAGCTCCCGTCCGTCCATCTGGGAAACAGAAAGTATCTGGAGACAGCCGTGCCTTTCTGAAGGAGCTGAGCAATGTCCTCCGAAGGGAGGACTGCATGTCTGGGGACACCATGGCCTCCAGTGGGGCACGGGCTAAGTAAGGCAGGAGAATCCTGAAGTCCAGAGACGGACCACAATCCACCACGCCAAGCACCTATAGATCTGATGTGATGAGGGACCAGGCATGCCAGAAATGGTGGAGCCGACCCCCACAGGAAACCACCAGGAAGGTCAGGGGTACTTGGCCCACTTCTGGAACAGCTCCAATGGATCCCCATGGATTTAGAGATCAACGGGAGCAAAGCCCTGAAGAAGACCGGTTCATGCTCGGTGGTAAGCTCTTCAGTAGACTCCGGGTTGAAGGCCAGGGTCCAAAGGGAATGCATGGAGTCCTCCAAATTTGAGGACTCCTTGAATATCGCCCCCACCCAGACTCCCCTTGGACAACCCAGGGCTCACCCGCATGAGTAATTTTAAAGGACAGCCGACTGGGGAGACTGGAACCTGAGTGAGCATCCTTGGATGGAGCTCCATGCAAGGGCTGTGGAGACTCCACCCAACAGGAGGGGAAGCCGGATCGACTCGACTGGCGAGACTAGAGAGGGTCACAGAGAGGGCAGCCAGGAAGCACTGGAGACTGAGGCGAGCAGCCATGGATGAGGATCCACTGCTCCACACCAGCTCTTCATAGCGACACCACAATTTGCAGCAGAGCCTATCCTCGTCTAAAGATAAGGAAAAGCGAAGAGCATCGACAGTGCTTCTTCAACGGCAGAGAGCAAAACACTGAGATTTCCTCGATGGTGAGCTGGATCAGGCACTCGACCAGATCCTTGGACCGATGTCAGTCAGGCTACTGGGAAGAGAAACGGGGAATGCACCATGGGGTCAACCCAGTGCTGGGCCCAGAGGAATCCCAAAGGGTTAGCTTTCCAGGGAGCCAGCCAATTGGCTGGCTTTTCCGCACCTCCTGAGACAGGACTGAGAGGACCAGGGTCCTCAAAAGTGAATCATCCACACTGTTCTCTTGACAATGGATCGACTGGGTTGAGGAAAATCTCGGCTGGCTGGTCCCACCCATCGCCTCAACAGTCAGGCCCGATGGGGACATTGAGGGCCAGCTGCCTGGACAGCGGCATTAGAGGGGTTAGCTGAAGCTGACTGCTTGATAGCCATCCAGCCAGAAACAAAATCTGAGTGCGGAAGAGGGTGCCTGGTCCCACAATCTGCAACGGATCACTTAGATTTGAAGGTCTAAGAAGATTTAGACCCCTAGGAAGGTCCTTCCCGAGTAGGAAGGAACTGACATAAGTCTGAAACTCTCCAGAGAATGAAAGCAAGCCCGCCTAAGGAGAAGCGAGGAGGTCGGTTAGCTTCCACTGCAGCCTGGGCTGCCTCTCAAAAGCGGCCAGGTGCGCCAGCTGAACCAGCCACCATGGAAACAGCCTTACAGGTGTCTTTGGAATGAATGGGTAGATCCTGTTCATCTGGGCCAAAGAAGACAGGCGTAATGGTCCTCCAGCACAGAGAGCTGAAGAGACCATGCGGGGCCCAGAGGCAGTAGACACACAAGGTGTGAAGGTGGTTGAAAATATTTTCTGGTTGCAAGAGACGCACTGCTTGAACCTGGGCTCTTTTATGGTCATCATGCTCCACTGAAAATAGAAGGTTGGCCAAACCCGTGAAGAAAAGGCCTAAAGACCAAAATGGGCATACACCACAGGCAGGAGCTGCGAAGGAGGAAACCTGATGCTTCCAGCGGAAAGGAAGATCTGACATCTTGGGGCTGTGCTGGGAGGATACCACCCAGGTGGGAGGGGAGTTTGGCTTGAAGACTTTCCGACAGGAATTGAAAGGAAGAACTGCCAGAATGTGGACAGTGAACAATATCCACGTCCTAGAAGTCACAATTTCATTTCCACAAAATTTCAAAATGCAGTTTTACAACTTAGAAACAGAGATTTTGATGGCAGATAAGGACTGCTTAGCCCACCCAGTCTGCCCATTTCCTACCTAAAGGATAAGCTGCAGATCCTAGTTAACCAGCAGCCTACTTCTTCCTACCCCCACCCCTAGCCCCTGGCATGAAATTTTGACTTAGAAAAGTGGAATGAATGCATATATTGCAGATTGATACATTAAACTGCAGAATGCAAGCCAGATCACATATCTACAGAACTCTGGAATGATTGCATGTATTACATATCGATGTATTAAACTGCGGAATGTAATTCTGCTACTGTCGTTCTGCAGTTCATGTGTATCATCAAATAATTCACCCAGAACATTCCGTAGAACGGGTGAAAAGTCGTGAACACATTTAGAGGATTCAGATTTTACCAAAGATGGAATTCTGGAAACCGTTTTGAAATTGTGATGAAATCGGATTTTGCAGTTTCGCCCAGCACTATCTCTCACACAGAAACATGTCACTCTCCCCCACACACACACACACTTGAAGCCAGATCCTGGAACTCATTCTGCCCGTTGTTCCAAATATGAGATCAACTAGCAGATGTGGGATTCAAAGACTCATCCTCCATGTACAGAAAGATATAACACATCAGCACACTAAGACATGAAGATTCAACCCCTCCCCAGTCTCTGTATGCAGTAGGGTTCACAGCAGCGTACTCGTTGATTGGGATTCAACATTACAGCCTGCATGAGTAATAGAATAAACACAGCTGTAGACTGGTGACAGGAAGACCTTTCAGAAATGCAATGGAAATGTGTACCTTGGAGCAGATCTCATGCAGACTGGTGGCTATGTTCTTAGCTGGCGTGTCACAGCGGAACACATGGCACTTCAGCACTCTGGTTAGCTTGTCTCTTGCAACATACGAAAGTCCCTAGGGAAGAAAAAGGAAAGCAAGTGAGGTGATAGGTAGGAGGTGAGGAGTTTTGAGGGGGTGTGTGTGTGTGTGTGTGTAGCAGAGAAGTGACAGGTAGGAGGTGAGAGTTTTGAGGGTGTGTGTCTGTGGTGGGGAGGGCACTAATTGGGAAACTGTGGCATGAGTACCTGTGTGAGAACTGTTAACTTTCTGTCCATCACTTACTAGGTATGGAACCTGGCTCTGACTGCACAGAACCCGTACACTTGTTCTTTCGCCATCTTGGCCACATCACTGTGTGGTGACTCTTCAATATGTTTCACTGTGAGCTTCAGTGTGCATGATGGCATAGTCATATGTGCGATCTCTGAAGCACAGCCTAACAGTTGTAGTCAAGTTTTAATTGTACCCATACAGTCAGTGCACTACCAGTATCTCATTAAACAGTAAGTAAAACGCTTTTAGATTTATTCTGCCACAAAGGTTCCTGTCTGCGATCAGATGTCAGGTATTATTAGATTTGTGATCTGATCAAACAGAACTGAAGGGTAGTGAAGACCGAAGGTATCATGCTGGGGCAATGCTCCTACTGCCCGGCAGTTAGGAAAGAAATGCCAACAACAGTTTATCTATGGGCAGCAAGGGTGTCCGTGTCCGCTCCGTTGGACTGGCACTCTGCCACAGAAATATTCTGGCTTGACAGCCTGTGAATACTAGCCATCTCAGTTAGGCCTCGCTGCAGTAAAGCCTGGGTCCCTTATTCAATACTCCATGAAAAGGAGGACGATTTACAGCTTTGTAAACACACCAGACTCTCAGCGTTTGGCTGCTGAGACAGCAGTGAAAAGTTCAGCTGCAGTAATTTAGCACTTCAACGAAGATCTGTTTTGCTATGTTAATGCAATGTTTAAAGGGGACGGTATTTAATATGCAAGCCCTGTGTTTTCTGAAGAAGCAGTGTTTATAGGTTGGTATTGTTCCATCTTTATCAGTCTTTTGGTGAATTTTACTGGGGTTTCTGACTGCACACTTGTGGTAAAGAACATTTTCAAACTGCATGATGTAGTTTATGACCTTGTTAAGCTCAAAGGTTGGCATTATGACCTACATCCTACTAAAGAACTCTGGCACATAAACTACATGATACAGTTTTAACATGGTAACGTCCACTGGCAACTATCACAAACAGCTACTGAATTTACTAAAGGCTAGTCAAAATGGAGCAATAGCAGAACTGAAGCCAATGTTTAAAACAACACTGATACTGCTTCTGCAATTAAACTTGACTTGCAGGGTCAATGCAGCTCTGGCTCTAGGATGGGGCTTCAGTCTTCTTCCAGTTTCCAAAGGTCTGTGTTTCAATAGCTCAGGTTTAGATGAGGTCACACTGCTTCTTGAAGTCACAGTCTGCAAGATCTTCTGGCCTTTAATAATAATAATAAGAGGCAAGCGGATAAATCGGAGAGTAATAAATATTTGGAACAGACCCTCTAGTGACATGGTATCTAGTACATCGCTAGAGATCTTTAAGAAGTCCCTGGATAATTTAATGGACCATAATAAATATGTTTTAAGGTAGATCCGCATTGTCGGGTCCTGTGGCCACTGGCTGACGACTCGTATTGATTCTGTGAATATTTACCATTTTGTTGTACAATTCTGAGCAATGAAAGTCACACCGAGCCAATGCTCATTTTGGGGTGTCCTGGGAGCACAGGAGGTTAAATAACTTGCTCATGGTCCCACAGTATGTAAGTGGAGGTTGTGGGTATCATGCACAGGTCAGATGGATGTGTCAAGCCCACTCACAGCTCTAACATTTAGGCTGTCCCACCCTAGCTAAGAGCCATTACTGGCCTACCCTGACTAAAAAGTGCAAACTGAGACAGCAGTGGGGTCCAGCTGTTAGGAGTAAACGGCTGTGAGGCTGAAGATCCCATGAGTGATTCCCACCCCAGCCACTGGCTCACCCTGAGCAGGTCACTTGACCTCCGAATCTGCACTCTCTAAGCTGTAAATGGGGTAGCAGGCGCCCCACTGGCCCAGCAGTAGCTGTGCTACCATGTGACCAACCTGGGTTCTAGAGCGAGCTTGGTTCACCACTTGTCTGGTGGCCAGTGGGATGGGTGGTGTTATAAGGTGTTTATTTAAGC
Source organism: Neoceratodus forsteri (assembly GCA_016271365.2). NCBI lineage: Eukaryota > Metazoa > Chordata > Ceratodontiformes > Ceratodontidae > Neoceratodus > Neoceratodus forsteri. The sequence continues at coordinate 1,386,260,532 of CM057459.1, forward strand.
ATAAAGGAAGATGTTACATTCCACTGAGCTAAGGCCCCTTTACAATGGTCTGCTGCTGACAGCAGCCTCTCTCTGGCTCACAGAGGGTGCACCTCTTCCTGCTCTCACAGTAACCCCAATGGCAACGCAATAAAGGTGTTACATTTAAGCAAATTCACTAGTTCCATTAGTAGCCCTTCCTGGTAGGATAGGGTCGTGGAGTCAAATTCGCTAAAAGATCAACCTAGGACCACCAATTTTTCCCATTTGCAAAAACTATGTATTTTAGCAATTATGGCCTCTCAATAAAGAAAGGTTATTGTGTGCTGAGTAAAATACTAAATTACCCCCTTCTCTCTAGTATTATTACGTGTAAATGTAATGTTTGTTTCTACTGTTCTGTCATAAAAATGTGCTCCAAACAATTGTTATCCTTCAGTTTTATCATTATCTAGCTCGGGTTTGGACATTTAGTAGCACATAATCTTTTTTTTTAAACTTAGTTTTATTGTTAGTTATTTAGGACATCACATTGATCAATATATAACAATATACATTGTTTTTCCACATAGGTTGTGTTACAGTTTGTTCTTGTTTTCCCCATTTCGCTTTTCTGTTGCCAAGATTTGATTATGTTTATCTGTTTTGTTTCTTATACAGAGTTCATATCTCAACATCTTATTTTTAGGCTTTCATTAATTACATTCCTTAGCAATGGGGTTCATTTCATAAGTTAAGAACTTATCTCTCTACATTCCATCCATTATATAATCAGCTGCGCTTTGTCCTTCTAAACATAACTGTTCAGCTAACAGCTTACAAGATTCTTTTCCTTTACTATAGCTTCTAGATTTCAACCTGAATGATCTAGCTGGGGTTGAAGTCATCTTCCACTTAAAGATGGCAGTTGAATTCAAACTTAAACTTAAATTTCAACTTAAACTTAAAGGCGGGCACTGGGTTGCATCCATTTTCCACAACCTCAATAGTTATTTTCCTATTTCCGAGACCTAATTCTCTCTATTACTGTCTTAACACATGCTTTGTGTGAGACATCTTTCTTCTTCACCTATGTTGATGCCATGGGGACCAAAGTTGGGCAAATCCTTCACTTTGTAGCCTTAGCATTGCTGTAATTCATTCCATAGTTTCTACCTGAGACATTCTGGACCGCCACTCTTGCACCCAAGGGGAAGCAGAGATAACCACCTGGCTGTAATACACTTAAGTGCCACCAGTCTCATAGATTTGAGCTAATTTAGAGATTGTTTAGGTCCACTAATTAGTGTAGGAGTCCCAGCATTAAGTCCTCCTCCGAAACGGTATCTGCAGGCCCGTGAGCTTGGTCATTGAGGTATGCACCTCCCTCCAAAACATACTAATCTGGGGCAATCCTAAAAATATGACTTTGTGTTCCAGTCTCTCCGCAGCCCTCCAGCACATTACAGACCCCGACCGAATAAAATGTCTCAATTTAATAGGGTTAAGAAATATCGCCATATCACTTTCCATTGAAATTCCCACCATGTGGGGAACTTGTAACCTGCCAGCCCTACTAAATCTTCTGGTCCAGACATTCTCTGCTATGTTAACTTTCAACTCTCTTTCCCATTTATCTTTAAGATCGCCTTGTCCGATGGGAGGGTGTGTAGTAATATTGTGTATAATTGTGATAATGGATGATTTCCCTTGATCATTATAGTCCCATAGAAAAGTTTTCCAACTCTGTCCTCTCCCTAGTTATTTTTTGTATTCTGTTTGCCGTAGATATGTAGTGATGTACCTGTAAAATCTAAAATGATCTTGTTTCTGTAGGTGAAATTTTCACTTAATTGTGCAAAGGATAGGGAGAGTTGTTCCTTATAAACTGGACAAAGGTGGTTAATCTTTTAGTAGCCCAGACCTTGTATCCTACGCCTGGCCTTGGAGGCACAAAGGTGGGTTCAAACCGTATCAGAGAGAGAGGTCCCAATCCTTGGGGGTATATGTGAGTTTCCTAAGCTTATGTAGTATCTTCAACGAGTGGGCAACCCATGGGTTTAAATCAAGACCCTGTGTTATGTGGGGCAATGTATTAGTGGGTAGGGCCCATAGTGCCCACCCTTTAGTGAGTCCTCCTCCAGGAGGTACCACCCTGAATCTATTCCTACGCTTTGCCTAGGTACATAGTTGGGACCCCTAGCTGCCAAAAATAAAAGTGAGGATAGGCAAGGCCTCCCGCTCCCTCAGTGCTTGCAATGTAGTCAGTGCTATTCTCGGTGTTTACCATTCCATATAAACCGTTGTGTAACTTTCGCAAGTTGATCCAAAATCCTAGGTATCCCCAGGGCAAAGGTCTGAAAAAGAAAAGGAACCTGGTAGAACGTTCATTTTATAGTTTGGACCCTTCCATATAGGGTTAATGGCAAAATTTGCCAACGGGCCAGATCTACTTGAATCTGTTGGAACAGATAAGCATAGTTGTTCTTATATAGTAAGGTCAGATTGACTGATACCTTGATCCCCAGGTATTTTATCACATTTTTTTGCCCAGGCAAATGGGAAGGAGGCCTTAAATTCTCGGAAGGCATGCCACTTAAAATAAGTGTCTCCGACTTGAGTGATTGATTTTGCAGCCTGCTAATTTCCCATAGTCTGCTAACTCTTCCATTAGGACTGGTAAAGATTTTTCAGGTTCAAATAAAAACAGGAGTCGTCTGCGTAGAGGGCCACTTTATGAGGATGGCCTCAACCTGGACCCCTCTATGAGGGGTTAGATCTAATGGCCACTGCTAAATGCTCCAGAGATAACGCAAAGAGCAGCAGAGAGAGGGGCAACCCTGCCTTGTCCCTTGCCCCAATGGGAAGCTATTTGTAAGATAGCCATTTACTTTAATTCTAGCCCTTGGTGCCTGATATAACGCTCCAATCAGAGCTACAAATTTATCGCCAAAGCCAAATTTTCTAAGTGTTTCCTTTAGAAATACCCAATCTACTCTATTGAATGCCTTTTCAGCATCCATACTGATAGCTATTTGGAACCGTTTCTTATATTTTGGGGATGAGATTATGTTTAATGATCTACGTATATTGTCTTGCAGATACCCCTGATATGAAACCAGTCTGATCTCGATGAACTAAGGTCTGTATTTGTTTCGACAAGCGGGCGCTATTATTCCAGTGAAAATCTTGGAATCTACTGGGAGTAGGGATATGGGACGGTATGAACCACAAGTCTCTGGATCTCTACTGGATTTATGGATCACCAAATCTGTGCCTAACTCCAGGATCTGGGGTGCCCCTCTCCTGCAATAGCTCATTAAAAGCCTCCTTCATAGGAGGGATCAACATTTCTTGAAATTCATTATAGAATTCCGCCACGTAACCATCTAATCCAGGGCTTTACCATTCTTTAACTGTTGGATTCTTTGTAATATTTCCTCTGTAGTAACAGGTGATTCTAATTCCAGTGTTGTGAATCTGACAGTTTAGGGAGTACTATAGCCTCCAGATAGCTAAGCGTATTATCTAGGTGACCCAATTCCTCCTCCTGGTACAATGTCTAGTAAAATTTTTGAAATTGGGCGCTATCGAGTCTGGGGCTGTAATCAAATTTTTAGTTTATGTGATCGTAACTTAGGGACTGCTCTAGATGCTCTCTCTTTCGAATTTGCCAGGCAAGTACTCTGCCTGCCCTATTCCCTTGTTCATAGTATCTTTGTCTACAATACCTTAGTTGGCCCTCCACATGTGCTCTAATATCGCATTCAGTTTTTTTTGTTTCTTTAGTCACTGGGTCCAGAGTTTCTGATGATTCTGTTCTAACTGATAAATTCTTCTTTCTAATTCTTGTCTCTCTTGAATTTTAGATCTTTTATACCTGGAGGCATATTTAATAATATGTCCTCTTAAATAGCATTTTAGCACGTCCCATCTGACCCCGCTTCTGTATCCTCTGGTAGATTGTGTTCCAAGATATCTGTAGTGGCTTTCTGGATTAGTTCTTTGAAGTTACTATGTTAGAAGACTTGTATTTAAGCGCCACGTTGTTTCTCTAGGTTTGGGAACAGTTCTAAACTTAAGGAGGTCAGAGCATGGTCCGACAGTATGATGTTACCAAGGTCTGCCCTATGTAGGTACTGTATACAGTTATGAGATACCAAAGAAGTCAATTCTGGAATACATTTTGTATTTCAGGAGAAGTATGTAGTCTTTACCCTGGGTTAGAAAATCTCCAGATGTCCACTAATGACAATTCTGTGCATAGTCTGGTCAACACCTTACTTGATCTGGCTGAGCCCTCTGCCTTACAGCCTACCCTATCTCACCCCAAATCCATGACTGTGTTGTAATCTCCCTCCAATATTACTAAGCTCTGTGGGTCTGTGACTGATTCCAAAGACATTTGTTTAAGAACAGTATCCTCTCTTGTTCATTGTTCATGGCATATAAATTAAAAAGATACATCTCTGGCCTCTAAATTCCACTTTCAGTTTCACGTATCTCCCTCTGGGTCGGTATCCACCTGTGTTACTTGTAAGTAGCACATAACCTTTGATGGAAACTTATTGCTGAAACACAAGGTACTGTCCTTTAGACTTCACAACAGCATGAATTAACATACAGTCAAACACGTATACTTATAATTAGTTTATTCCTTCACTGTTGTGTTGTGAGGACCACATCTCATGATTAAGCAGACTAACATGAAACACTGAGCCTGGTGGCCAGTGATACTGAATAAATAGTGCTTCTACTTACAGATGGGGACTACATTTTGTCTCTTGCTTTTCTGCATAGCACAACAGCTGATGGATATAAACTCAAGCTCCACCGCTGGCTGATTTCTTCCTAAGGAGCGTGAGCATCCTGGACTGTTTCCCATGGACCATTTTCAGAAATGGCCAAATCTTAAAGTCTGCCCCAACCCAGCTTTTTTTATTTTATGCGTGAAATAGTGCTGCTAAGTGGTGTGTCCAACAAACTGGAGAGCTGTGGGGAGTTTTGTGCTTAAACTGAGTGCAAATGCTAAATTTAGTGCAAAATTTGAAAACACCCATTTCGTTTTTCCACCCAAACAGCCAATTCCATTTTTGTCCATTTTACAGAAAATCATGAGCCCTAGTAATCCACTTGAATGTAATGCACATTTACTCAGAAACACAGTTTTTCTCCACACCACACTGGACTACTGTACTGAGCTCCATTTCATATAGACACCCTGATAGGTGCTGATGAAGTGTGTGTGTGTGTGTGCCTCTCTGTGAGTGTGGGTGTTGGACCTATTCAGGGGTCCCTACTGTATCTGGTACTCCTGCTGAATCTCCAGTATTGGTCTGTATTAGGGATGGGCGGATCCGAAAAGGTCCTGACCCTTATTATCAGGATGAGGATCCAGGCCAAAGTCCTGATTAGTTCTGATCTAAATCAGAACCTTTTGTAAAAGGTGAGGAAAACTGAAAATCTGCCATAAACGGCACCGAGATTTAAAACACACACATGGAATTGTAAACAGCTGAAGGTGAAACTCTACCAGTGTCTTTTGACCAGTCTGTTCTTTTAGCTGCGTTTTTTTTTTTTAATGAAATTAAGGCCCTCTTGCACTTTTGCTTTACACTGCACATCTTAGTTAGGGCAACAACAGAAGACACTGGCAGAACAGAGGTATTTTCTTTTACTCCCTTGGCCCTTTTGTTCTTTTGCTTTTTTTAAATAAAATTAAAGCACTCTTGCACTTTGCTTTAGTGAAGTTTAGTTATCAGAGCAACAAGTGAAGGCAGGGCACTGCTAGTACTGCACTGGCAAGCAGAGGCTTAGTAGCTGACAGGCTTTAGTCAGAGCAACAACAGAAGGCACCACTACTGGCAGAGGCAGTATATCGAAACCACCACTAATGATACAGAGTGAGCAGTACCAAGCACTGAAGCTCTGCCCAGTGTCCCTTTTGAGCCCTTCCTTCCCTCCTGTCAGATGAAGCTGATCTTTTTTTTCATTAATCCCTTGAACTTCCTTCCCCTGCCACCTTCTTTATCCCATATTATCCACAACCCCTATTTGATTTTTTTTTTTTTAAGCAACTGCAGGCTAAAGTTTATTTCTGCATTTGGCACTTGAGGGAGGTGTTCTCCCTAGAACTACACTGTTGGATTTTATTTTTATCCATTTATGGATTACCTGAAATAAAGCATTTGTGCACCCTGGAACCTATGTTTCTGTGGACCTTTCACTGCTTTTGTCTGAGGGCGGAGAGCGTGCTGCCCAAGTTCCTGACCTGTAAGCACTGCCCCTATTTGATTTTTTCAGCAAGCCATTCTCTCTGTCCCTCTCTGACTGTGCCTCCCTCAACTTGAGCTATCAAGACCACAGCTGAGTCACCAAAGTTCCCACCCAGTGGCACCTCCCCATCCCCATTGCCCCCGCTCACCCACCAGCCCAATGGAGTCCCTGGTGGTGCCTTACAGGTACCACCATCCCCCATCCACTATTCCCAACCCCTGGTGTATAGTGGACACCCCTCTCCATCCTTTGATTGTGCCAGCACACGTAAAAACTTACTGATCTACTCCTAAGCCTCCAGGGCGTGTGGCTGTGAACTTGGGTGAGAGGAGAGAGTATAGCTTTTTTTGTCAGGCTTCCAAAGTTCCCCAGTCATGAAACTTCAGTGCAAATATTATACCAGCAGGAGTTTCGGAATGTAGCCTGAGCTGCGATGAGTTGGTAGCTACAAGCTGTAAGACCATTCAATGGTCTTACACCCTGTAGCTGCTGGTTTGATAGTGGCTTGGGCTGCATTCTGGAACTGCCTGCTAGCATAACATACACACTGTAGTTTGGGACTGGAAGCTGAAGCCTGACAAAAGCTACTTTCCTCTCACCAAGTTCACAGCCACACGCCTGAAGGTGGAGGAGCAGATCAGTAAGTTTACAGTGCCGGTGTGACTGGAGGATTGGGAGGGGGGTTAGTGAAGGATGAGCATGGGGACAGGGTCCACTAAACACCAGGGATGACCATTTTATTCTTCATTTTCTAAATGTACCAGCCACAAGCAGCTGGCGGAACCGGCCTCAGTACAGTTAGGCAATAGGTTCTTATTGGTCTGGTCTGCCGGGCTGCACTGGATCCGGGGCGGGGGTGTGTGTGTGTATGTGTGTCTGATTTCGCCGGGTTGGTCTGCCTATCCCTAGTCTGTATAGATGTATTGCTCAGACTGCCAAAGTGTGTGACAGTGACCCAGCAAGGCGAGCCTCTACACATGATCTGTTGAACAGTGTGTTAATACTGTGGCTAGTGTTCCCCAGTCTGGGATTGGAATGCCATAATTATGACATCACTCATCAGTCTAGGTCCAAAGTCCTGAAAATTACATCTTTCACTAGTCTGGGCACAGAGGTCTGGTTGGTACAGCAGGGATGGAGGTTCGGAGTAGCTTATCACTGGAGACCATTGGTGGTTGGTACAGCAAGGGATAGAAAGTTAGGTTTATCAGTGAAAACTGTTGGTGGTTGGTACAGCAACGGATGAAAAGTTGGTTTATCAGTGGAGAATGATGGTGAGTGACACAGCAGGGGACAAACCAGAGTTATAGTACCATAAATGACAGCACACCTGTATTGTTATGTTGGACATGGAACATGGTAAGCTCCCAAGTTACATGATCATATATGACACACAGAGAAAGAGAGGCGGAGAGATGGACACCGAATGAGGAAACAGCTGGACATGCCATTATGAGTTATGGGTACTTGGGAGGCTGTGGTTATACTGTACCTTCTCTGTATCCAAGAAGGCAGCAGGAAGTTTAAAAGGATATTATTACAGAAAAACACAATACATTTGAAAAATACCAGCGTTTGGACTCTTTAAGGCAGTGTGTAATCATAACACTGGTGATCATGGTGGTTGTCTGGGCCCTACTTCTCTGCATCACACAGGAGCTTCACAGGGTGCTGTTTGTCACTGGCTGGCTGTACAGTGACTGGAGAGGCAAGGCAGGCCAACCGATTCCTCACTGGCTGCTGCGCTACCAGAAAGGCACAACATCCCATCCAGATAACTTACTTGCTGCAGCACTGCCAGAGAGACATAGCAGGCCAACAAGATTACCCACTGGCTATAGAACTGCCAGAGGCGCAAAGCAGCCTGCTCAGATTACCCACTGTCTGTAGAGCAACTGGAGGTGCAAAGCAGCCTATCTGGATTACCCACTGTCTGTAGAGCAGCTAGAGCGCAAAGCAGCCTATCCGGATTACCCACTGTCTGTAGAGCAGCTAGAGGCACAAAGCAGCCTATCCGGATTACCCACTGTCTGTAGAGCTGCCAAGAGGCATAGCAACCCATCTGGACTTTATCTACCACTGCACGGTGGGCCTCAGGCCTCAGGCACATCAGGCAAATAGTCAAATGGCACTCTCAACCCTTTATGCCTCAAATGTACCTAGTTTAAAAACAAATTTTCTGATTGCTCACATTCTGCAGAACTTGTATAAATAGCTAATCAGTTTCATTCTGATTACTTTTTCTTTCTAAAACTGAAAAACAGACTGACCGCCATACTGGTGTTGCCATACAAAACATGTTTCTTTACAGTCCGTGATCAACTCCTACTGCATCTATCCTGGACATGGGAACACCCCCAGCACAGTTTAGCCACTCATGATACAGTGGGAGGAGACAAGGCTATTGCATCATGAGTAGCTGTACTGTTTCGGGGTGTTGCTAATGTTCAAGAAGCATGCAATAAGAGTAGATTATAGATTTAAAACAAAACCAGGTTGTGATAATTACACCATTAGCGTAGCATTTTAGTTCTAAGAAAGGAAGCAAATAAAACAACCTGTAACATCAATTTTAGAGAAGGTAAGCACTCATAAAATGTGGATTTTAAGCTAGAAATAATATGATGCAAAAGGGGGACAGTGTCCCTTTGACCATACAGAAGATAGCGACCAGAGGACACCGAGTCTGCAGTAGAGGTATATGTAGCCTCTGACCTAATCCACCTATGCTTTACTTAAATCATGTTTGCCCCAGCTGAAATTCAATTAAGAAGTGCAAGGAAATGATGCAAAAGTGTATACAATGTTAAAAAAATTAAATAAAAAGCCACAGTGATGTTGTGTTGTTGCTCTGCTGTTTCTGATAACACGTTTAAGTGTCTCCCAGAAATGCAAGGAGCATGTTACGTAACAAGATGGGAGCAATCTCATCTCTCAGTATTCATGATTTTCACTGTGGTCTGCTTTTCTTGCCCCAGCAGTTTTCTTCACGAAGTTTAAACCCCTTAAGTACAAAGCCTGACAGTGAGTGTAGCTCTGAAACACAGAAATACAGAAACACATTAGTTGCCGGCAGAAAAGGACCGGCAGGCCCATCTAGTCTGCCCTTTTCCCCTGCCTACTTCTACACCCTGGAACCCATCCAGTCTGAACTCTGGGTAATCTGAACACATCAAGTTCACGGGCTTAATAAACCTTACATATCAAGTCCGAGGAACCAGTGGAAGATAGTGACCACAACCAGGTAACCTTCCCCTGGTGACGGGACACTAGCTGGACCTCAGCCACCAGGAACTTCACAAAGGCAGACTTTGGTATGATGAAGGACCCGTGTCCAAGGGTCTGGATTGGTCGCATGAGACCGAAATGCTTGAGTACATGGGAACTTGCTTAAGAGAGCACTCTATGCAGCTGCAAAGCCTGTATCCCTGTAAGCAATAAGAGGAACAAGGGGCAAAAAGTGGCCTCCTTGACTCAACTGGGACTTAAAAGATAAGTGCATTTACATTTGAAAAGAGCATGTAGTCACTTCTAATTGATAACTGTTTTATTTATTGTGTTTTGCTGTATTAGTAATTACTTTCTACTTTTATAATAAAATATATGTGCAGTGAAGCAAGTGGGTTTTCTCCTTTGTGTTTCACACTGCTGGAAAAAATAATTCAATGGAATTCTGGTACTGTGGTGTCAGAAACTGCCACCTATGTAAGAGCACAATGTATTTCTTTTTTTTTATATTTTCTTTTCCCACCTACTACCCCACTAGAGATGCACCATCAGGAGTTACCCATTAAGCCTGCCCCACCAGTGCCCACCTTACAGTCTCCGGTCCCTCCATCCAGCCTCGGAAACCCCCAGGCAGGTCGGACGAGGGCAGCCCCTGAATCTTGCAATTCTCATCAGGGTCCTGAGGCTGCAGGCAGGCACTAGCACACTGGGACCCGGCTCGCACTCCTTCTTCCCAGCTCCAATGGGGTGTTTTTCCAATGTTCCTTGTGGTATGTCGGGCCCATCGTCATGGTGCAAGTGGCTTCAGCAATGTCCCTCCCCTCCTTCCTCGAAGGAGCAGCCCTGAGGCTGCCTGTTCACATTTCCACGCCACTAAATCATATACCCCTATGAGAGTCCAGCTTGCTGTCGCACTCCCCAGCCTCCGCCAGGGTCGCGCTTGCAGGATTAGAAGACCCTTCCTCCCGAGAAAGTCAGCTGTCATTGGATGCTCCAGCCTGTCTCCCCCAACCAACCCCGGCAGCCCATGCATTCTTCCGAACCTGGGTCACGGTGTGCAGCACGGTGTATGCCCAGCGCCTCAACCCTCAGTGCTACTGGCCTGCTCAAAGCACAGTGTATTTCTGTAATACACTGGCCATTTTTCTTTTAAACAGAAATAGGTAATTCTTTCAACAACAGACTTTGGCTATTATTGCTTGCACTACTGTGGTTCATCTGTATAATTAAAAATTTTTTTAAAACAGTAATTGGCTTCTCTTCTTCATCCCAAGTAAAGTCTGGTTAGGAAGACAATATCACCTGCTAAATCATACCAAAGGCTCATAGGTCATGAAAAACCCATATTTCTATTACATTTTAAATATTTTAGTGGAAGAAAGCTTTGCTTGCATATACAACTTTGAAAATGGATTTGCCATTTCCCAGTTCAATACACTGTAAGCCTTGCCAGTAAAGATTTTCTAACTTCATAATACACTGATACCACTGGATTCTTTTACTATCAGTTAGCAAAATACAAATAAACTGATGAAAAGACAAGTGAAGAAACAAAAGCAAACAAATGATTACCAAAGCATCTAAAGGCCCCAAATCCTCATTCTTTAAGATATAATCCTTATGCTTTTTAAGCCTTTCTTGTCAGTGGTGGCTGATTTTCAACAACTGGTTACAATTCTGCTGTTTTGTCTTTATTTCCTTTCAGTGAACACAGCAGGCAGTTCTGATTTACTCATTTCTGGTAAAGACCATGCCAGCGCTGTGTGATCTAGTTCATGTAGTTTGCTTAGTTCTTCCACTACCGACACAAGGCATCTTTGTTCTACTACAGAACGCGTGACAAAAGGGCATAGAATAAATGACATTGTACAGTTCTAAAATGGTACTGACCACCACTGTGTAAATCTGAAATAACCACTGCCTTTACATCAGGGATGATGGTGATGATGAAACAATGACAGATTAGGAACCAGTATTTTAAAAACAGCTTATAATGGAAAACGGATCTAAGGTTCAGCGTAGTTCTCCTTTAAGGTAACAGATCCTGAATAAAGAAGAAAGACAATGACATCTTCAGGTTAGAGAGGACTACGAAGCAGCACTGAGGGACTGCAAGGCTAGAATCAAGTCATGGTGGGAGGAAGCCAGGAGAGCTGCAGGAGCTGCAGGCTCACGACAAAGCCTCCTTCCAGTATACAAAAAGAAAAGGATAAGGAGGAGGAATTTCTCCTCTGAAAACAGGGAACAGGAAGAGGAACCAGCAAAGAGAACCATGGGCAGTACAAGGGGAACAGGAGAAGAACCAGTGAATGAGTGCCATGGGCAATGGACAGGGATTGGGGAGAGAAACAGTGAAACAGAGTTGGGGGCAATGCACAGGGGACCGAGAGAGGAACCAGTGAAAGAGAGCAAGGGCACATGGACAAAGGAACAGAGAGAGAACTAGTGAAAGATAGCCAGGGCACTACGCAAGGGACCAGGGAGAGGAACCAGTGAAACAGAGCCAGGAGCAATGGACAGGGGAACAGGGAGAGAGACCAGTGAAGGGGAACAAGGGCAATGCACAGGGAAATGGGAGAGGAGCCAGTGAAAGAGGGCCTGGGGCAATGGACAGGGTACAAGGAACAGAACCAGTGGAAGAGATCCACAGGCAATGGACAGGAGAACAGGGAGAGGAACCAGTGAAAGAAAGCTGGGCAATAGCTATGGGAATGGGGAGGAACCAGTAAAGAGAGCTATATGCAATGCACAGGGAATAAAGGAGGAACCAGTGAAAGAGAGCCAGGAGCAATGCACATAAGAGAGAGAGGAACCAGTGAAACAGAGCCAGGGCAATGGACAGGGTACAGGGTGAGGAACCAGTGAAAGAGAGCCAAGGGCAATACACAAGGAAAAGAGGAGATGAATCAGTGAAGGAGAGCCACGGCCAATGCACAGGGAATGGGAGAGAAACCAGTGAAAGACAGTCACTGGCAATGTGCACAGGGAAATGGGGAGAAGAACGAATGAAAGAGCCAGGGCAAGGGACCAGGAAAGGAACTAGTGAAAAGAACCAGGGTACGGGAACACAACCAGTGAAAGAGATCCACAGGCAATGGACAGGGGAACAGGGAGAGGAACCAGTCAAAGAGAGCAGGGGCAAAGCAGAGAGGAACGGGAGAGGAACCAGTGAGAGAGAGCCGGGCAATGGACAGAGGAATGCAGAAAGCAACCAGTAAGAGGCAGCCATGGGCAAGGCCACAGGGAACCAGTAAAAGGGAGCTGGGGCAATGAGAGAAGAATGGGGGAGAAACCAGTGAAAGAGAGCCATGGCCAATGCACAGGGAATGGGGAGCGGAACCAGTGAAAGAGAGCCATGGCCAATGCAAAGGGGATGGAGAGAGGAACCAGTGAAGAGAGCCAGGAGCAATGGCCAAGGGACTAGTGAAAGAGAACCAGGGGTACGGGAACACAATCAGGAAAGAGATCCACAGGCAATGGACAGGGAACAGGGAGAGGAAGCAGTCAAAGAGAGCAGGGGTAATGCAGAGGAACGGGAGAGGAACCAGTGAGAGAGCCGGGCCATGGACAGGGGACTGCAGAGCAACCAGTAAGAGACAGCCATAGGTAAGGCCACAGGGAAACCAATAAAAGAGAGCCAGAGCAATGGACAGGGAATGGGGAGAGAAACCAGTGAAAGAGAGCCATGGTCAATGCACAGGGAACGGGAGTGGAACCAGTGAAAGAGAGCCATGGCAATGCACAGGAACGGGTGAGGAACCAGTGAGAGAGAGAGAGCCAGCCATGTGCACAGGGGAATGGAGAGAAGAACCAGTGAAAGAGAGCCGGGCAATGGACAGGGAATGGGAGAGAAACCAGTGAAAGAGCCATGGCAATGCACAGGAGCGTAAGAGGAACCAGTGAAAGAGAGCCATGAGCAAGGCACACGGGAACGGGAAGAGGAACCGTGCAAGAGAGCTACTGGCAATGCACAGGGAATGGGAGAGGAACCAGAGAAGGAGAGCAAGGAGCAATGGACAGGGGTACAAGGAGTGGAACCAGTGAAAGAGTCATGGGCAATGGGCAGGGGAACAGGGAGCGGAACCAGTGAAGGACAGCATGGAGCAATGGATGGGAATGCGAGAAGAACCAATGAAAGAGAGCCAGAGGCAAAGACACATGAACGGGAAGAGGAACCAGTGAAAGGAGCAAGGGACATGGACAGAGAAATGAGAGAGGAACCAGTGAAAAGAAAGCCATGGGCAATGCACAGTGGAATGGGAAGAGGAACCAATGAAAGAGAGCAGGGCAATGGACAGGGGAATGGGAGAGGAACCAGTGAAAGAGAGCCACAGGCAATGCACAGGGAATGGGGAAAGGAACCAGTGAAAGAGAGCAAGGAGCAATGGACAGGGGTACCAAGGAACGGAACCAGTGAAAGAGTCATGGGCAATGGACAGGGGAACAGGAGAAGAACCAGTGAAGGAGAGCAAGGAGCAATGGACAGGGAATGCGGAGAAGAACCAGTGAAAGACAGTCATGGGCAAGGCATGGGGAAATTAGAGAGGAACCAGTGAAAGAGAGCCAGGACAAGGAACAGGAAGAGGAACCAGTGAAAGAATGCTGGGGCAATGCACAAGGAATGGGGACAGGAACCAGTGAAAGCAAGCCATGGCCAATGCACAGGGGAACAGAGAGAGGAACCAGTGAAAGAAAGCCATGGCCAATGCACAGGGAACAGGGATAGGAACCAGTGAAAGAGAGCCTGGGGCAATGGAAGTGGAATGGGAAAGGAACCAGTGAAAGAGAGCCAGGGCAGTGGACAGCGGAATGGGAAGAGGAACCAGTGAAAGAAAGCCGGCAATGGACAGGGATCATGGAGAGGACCTAATGAAAGAGAGAAAGGGCAATGGACAGGGGAACAAAGGCAATGGACAGGGAACAGGGACAAGAACCAGTGAAAGAGAGCCAGGCAATAGTTATGGGAATGGGAGAGGAACCAGTAAAAGAGAGCTATACACAATGCACAGGGGAATAAAGCGGGAACCAGTAAAGAAAGCCAGGAGCAATGCACAGAACAGAGAGAGAGAGGAACAGTGAAACAGAGCTGGGGCAATGGATAGGGGTACAGGAGAAGAACCAGTGAAAAGAGAGCCACGGGCAATACACAAGGAAAGAGGAGATGAACCAGTGAAGGAGAGTCATGGGCAAGGCACAGGGATCAGGAAGATAAACCAGTGAAAGAGAGCCTTGCCAATGCACAGGGAATGGGAGAGGAACCAGTGAAAGAGAGCCAGGGCAATGGCCAAGGGACCGGGAAAGAGAGCAAGGGACATGAACAGAGGAATCAGTGAGAGAGAGAGAGCCGGGAATGCACAGAACAGAGAGAGGGAATCAGTGAAACAAAGTCGGGGCAATGGACAGGGTACGGGAGAGGAACCAGTGAAAGAGAGCCTGGAGCAACGGACAGTGAAATGGGAAGAGGAACCAGCGAAAGAAAGCCAGGAACAATGGACAGGGGACCAGAGAGGACCTAGTGAAAGAGAGCCATGGGCAATGTGCAGGGGAATGGAGGGAGGAACCAGTGAAACACAGCCAGGGGCAATGGGAGAGGAACCATTGATAGAGAGCCAGGGCAATGGCCAAGATACTGAAGAATACTCTTCCTCAGCTGCTCAGCATGGAGTCCAACCCCCGAATGAAGGGAAGGTGCTCACTGAGAGGTCCATGGCATGAGCATCGGCAGTAGTCATGATACAGTTTACAGACATCACAATTATCCTGGTAGCTGTCTGTCCAGGGATAACAAGCCAGATAAGTCCCAAGGGGGAAAAGAGATGGGATACATTCTAGGATGATGATAGAGCTATGAGAACAATTGGTAGGGCCACTTACAGTAATCCTTCAGGAGTCTGTCCAGAAAGACATGGTTCCAGAGGACTGAAAAGTGGTCTCTGTAGTCACCATCTTCAAGAAGGGAAATGCTGGAGATGGGCATTTACAGGTAAGTCAGCCTGACATCAGTGCTGGGCAAGGTCCTGCAAACTATTTTCAAGGATACAGTAATTGAGTACTTGGCTGAGACCAAGGTTCTTGCTCTCTCTCTCTCTCTCAGCATGGCATTATGAGGGCTGATCACACCAAACCAACCTGATCACTTTACGAGGGCAACCAGGAAGGTGAACAGGGTCCAGGCCACAGACACGGTCCATCTGGACTTCAGCAAGGCATTAGACACTATGGAACATGATAAGCTTTTGGGCAAAGTATGCCAGTGTGGCACACAGGAAGCTTACAGAGGGTAGCCTGCTAACTGGCTTGAGGGCATGAAGCAGAGGGTAGTGGTGGAGAGCACTACTCCAGAGAGGGATACTCAGCAGCAACACTTCAGGGATTGGTGGAGGGTCACTCCTGTTAAACACTTCCTTCAATGATCTGGAAGTCGGAGTTCTAGCAGGCTGCTTACGCTCACAGTTGACACTAAGCTAGCCAGAAAGGTGGACTCCTTGAGGCTGGAGACAAGGTTCAGGAGGACCTGAACAAGCTGAATGAGTCATTCAGTGTAGCCAAATGCAAGGTGCTACACTTTGGAAGGAAAACGAAATAGGAACTACACACTGTATGGAGAAAACTGACCCAGGGTCATTCTGGACAAGGGACAAAGCATGGCAAGCAGTGCTCAGTCACTCCATAAGGGCCATCAGAATGCTGGGTGCATCAACAGGGGTGACAAGCAGGGCAGGGGCAGTTATCCTTCCTCTTAACAAGTCCCAGGTCAGACCCCATGGAGCATTGTGTTCAAGTCTGGGCTCCACAATACAAAAAACAAAACAAAAAACACTGAGTCAGTAAAGCTTGTGCAGCGAGGGCCAACAAAATGATCAGGGATATGGAAGGCAAAGGTTATGAGAAGAGACCTGTGCCCTTAACATGTCCACAATGAAGGAGGTTGAGACAGGATATGATCTCAGTCTTCTGCATACTTAAGGGTATCGATAAAAGATGTTTGATCTGGTGTCGTTCAGCAGGACACGAGGACTCTGCCCTGAAGCTCTGAGGTGGTAAATCAGGGTAATATGAGGAAGCACTTCCACTCCCCAGGTGTAGTGAACCTAATGAACAGTTTACCAGTGGGGACAGGGGACAGAAAGACAGTACAGCACTTCAAGGTAATCCTGGAAAATGTATGCTCACCAAGGGAATCACTAGATACCCTGTGTATGCATATTTATTCATTACTGCTTAAGAAACATGGGGCAGACATGCTGGACCTGAAGCCCCTTCCAACCATATGTCATTATTGAGCCCTTGAGAGGAGTACCAAGAGTTTGTCATTCAGCCCTTTAAAAGAGTATGAGGGAGGTTAACAGGCTGTAGCTCTTCTATAACTGAATTTGATTAATTTATTTGTTGAAAACTGAGTAGCGGGAAAGGCACACCGAGTCAGGGATCATTTCAGGTGCGATCCTGGAAAGGGATACAATTAATATACACAGTAGTACAGAAATGTTCCACTAAATAAAGTGCAAACAGTGAACTGTGCAACATGGTACAAGGGCATATAGCAATAATGGGTGGCAGAGGTGAAAGCTATGAGCATCACCACAGCCCAATGTAACTAATAACATGTTCAACAATTCAGTAAAGAAAATTTCCTTTGACAGCCTGGAAAAGGACAAAGCCCTCAAGGTGACCTACCTTCCATTGTCTCGTCCCACACCCCAGACACGGATGCTGACGATTGGTTGCGTGTGCAGCAGGGTTTGTCCCAATGGGTCTACTAGGTTCAAAGTGTCATTCTCTAGAATAAGAAGCATGTCCTTTCCCTATGGAAAATACAAAAACACATCGAACGTCAATGGTTAACCTTGGAGCTCACTCTCCACAATGACATTCGTACTTAACCAACACATATTCCTGCTTTTAAATTAGGTACCATCTGTTAGCCTAAATAGGGTAGGGAATTCTGAGGGTCTCAATGCAGAACTGAGTAGGATATCCTGGAAAATGACCACCTTATCCATTAAGTAAATGATAATACATGACAGAGTGTGGTCACTAGGGAACCGAATACAACCCACAGCCCATCAGGTCTGTCCCAATGTAAGATATTAACAGCCCATCAGGTTTGTCCCCTGTAACAACAGTAAGGAAACAGAATACAATCCACAGACCATCAGGTCTGTCCCCCCTGTAACACAGTAGCGGAAAGAATACAAGCCACGGGCCATCGGGTCTGTCCCCATGTAACACAGTGATGGAACAGAACACAACTAATAGTCCATCAGGTCTGTTCCCCTACAGCATAGTGACACAATAATTAATGGAACAGAAAAAACTCATGGTCCATCAGGTCTGGCCCGTAACACATTAACGAAAAGAATACAACCCACAGTCCATCAGGTCTGTCTCCCTGCAACACAATAATGGAATACATACAACCCACAGCCCATCGAGTCTGTCCCCTGTAACACAGTAAAATAGTAATGGATAATACAACCAACAGTTCATCATGTCTGTCCCCATGTGGCACTGCAACATAGTAATGGAACAGAATGAAACCCACAGTCTCCCAGGTCTTTTCCTTCAAACAACAATGGAACCGAATACAACTCACAGCCCATCAGATCTCTCCCTTGTAACACAGTAATACAGTAACCGAACAGAATAACCCACAGTCCATCAGTAACATTAACCCGTAGTCCATCACTCCAGCTGTAACACAATAATTAAACAGAATACAAACCACAGTCCATCAGGTCCGTCCCCATCACACAGTAACACAGTAATAGAACAGAACACAACCTGAAGTACATCAAGTATGTCCCTGTAATACAATAGGAATAGAACACAACCCTGTCTGTCCCCGTGTAACACAGTGATGGAACAGAATACAACCCACAGTCCACGGGCATGTTCTGTTGTAACATAGTAACACAGTAACGAATAGAATACATCCACAGTCCATCAGTTCTGTCCCCAGAACATATTAAAGTAAAGGAATAGAATACAACACAAACTTCATCACGTCTGTCCCCTAATACTGTAAGGAAAAGAATACAACTTACAGTCCATCAGGTCTGTCCCCAACACAGAAACATAGTAATGGAACAGAATACAACTCACAATCTGTCCCCTGTAACACAGTAACTGAATACCATACAACCCACAGTCCATCAGGTCTGCTGACCTGTAACATAGTAACACAGTAATTGAATAGAAAACAACCCAGTCTATCAGGTCTGTCCCCTGTAACACAGTAATGGAAAGAATATAACCCAGTCTTTCAGGTCTGTTAACCTGTAAAACAGTAACATAGTAACTGAACTGAATGCAGCCCACAGTCCATCAGTTCTGTTCCCTGTAACACAGTAATGAAACAGAATATAACCCACAGTAAATCAGGTCTGTCCCCAGTAATGGAACAGAAGAAAAAAATTACTCACCTTAGTAATTATATTTTTTCTGTTGGAGTCTTGCTGTATTCTGACAAGTGCAGTTAGCCCCAACCTTTACACTGCCCCGGAGAACAAAGGGTTAACATTTCTATGCAGAGCACAGAATGCTGAGCTTGAGCTCGGTTTGGTGTCTCTGTCTGTTTCCCTTTGAACGCTAACCGTCAGATTCTTACGAGCAACACTCTAATAGTATTCTATGTGGAAATTGTAAAACAACATTTTAATAGCCAACTGGCAACAAAAAGTTTTGGACTACCAAAGGAAGACTCAAGTCAGGAAACCCAAAACTCAAAACCCAAACCAAACTGGAATATAACAAAATAAACACCCATATAAGAAGAGGGTGTAAAAGCACTCTGAGGTGCAACACTGCACCTGCCCACCCACTTCCCAAAAACAGGTTCTGAGAGGGTAGGCAGGGAGGGATGTCAGAATACAGCAAGACTCCAATAGAAGAAACATAATTACTATGGTGAAGTAATTATTTCTTCAAACAACTGAAGTCTTGCTGTATTCTGACAAGTGCAGACTACAAGCAGTACCTCCACGGAGGAGGGACAGAACCTACTTTGGGAATAGGCTCTGAAGTACTGCTGTGAAACCGAGCATCACTCCTAGCCTGGATATCCAGAGAGTAATGCTTGGTAAAGGTATGGACTGTTTTCCAGGTGGCTGCTTGACAAATTTCTAAGAGAGGATATCCCTGGCAGCAGCCAGGGAAGCAGCTGTACCTCTTGTGGAATGAGCCCTCAGGCCTGAGGGTGGATTTTTTCCCAGGTTTTCATAGCAGAATTGTATACAAGACACAATCCACAGGGTTCCCCTACTCCCTGAAAATATAGGGCGGGGGCAATTGTGATCGGGCCAAATGGTGTGTTATTTTCGGACCTCCATATATGCACTGTACATGTGCATAAGTAACTTTAGGCAACATATAGTGTGCTGGTATTAAATGGGTAGTATTGCAATAAAGGATGTCAATAAAAGACAATTTTGGAGGATTTTATAAAAATGGATAAAAATATAGGTGGTGGTAAAAAATATAGAGCAGTGGTAAAAATACAGGGTGGTGGCCACCACCCTAAAACAATGAATGAGGAACACTGATCCACCTGGCAACAGATCTCTTGGTGGCAGGTTTGCCTTTCCACTTTTCCATAAGTGAGGAACTGGAGGAGTCAAACCAGGACCCTTGGCACGCTCTATGTAGTAACTAAGGGCTCTTTAACATCTAAACTGTGTAGCCTCCTCTTCCTGAGGAAGAATGATCAGTGAAGAAGACAGGAAAAGACATAGACTGGTTTAAATGGAAGTCTGAAACCACTTTGGGCAAGAACCTTCTACTGGTTCTAAGGACCACTTTATCCCTGTGAAAGGAGATAAAATCAGGTTCCACTGACAGGGCTTGCAACTAACTGATACGCCTGGCAGAGGTAATGGCTACCAAGAGCACAGTTTTCCAAGTCAAGTACTTAAGCTCTGCTGAAGACATAGGCTCAAAGGGGTTGCATAGTTGAGCAATGCAAACATTCAAATCCCAGGCAGGGCAGGGTCTCTAAAAGGAGGATTGGTGTGAAGCAATCCTTTAAAAATTACAGAACACAGGATGAGAAGATAGTGAGAAGACTTCCCATAGACAAAATGCAGAAACAGCCGACAAATGTACCTTGAGAATAGCTGGTCTGAGGCCTAGGCCATTAAGATGGACCATATAATCCAGAACCGTAGGCAATCCAGCAGTATCTGGAGAAATATGCTTCAGAACACCAAATGCTGAATCTCTTCCATTTGGAGTTATAAGTCTTTCTGGTGGAGGGCTTTCGAGAAGCTTTGAGAATATCCAGAACCCCTTGGGAAAGATGCAGATCTGCAAACTCTAACTCTTCAAGAGCCATGCCTTGAGATTGAGAGACTGAAGATTGAGGTACCAAATCCTCGCTTGAGAGGATGTTAACAGATTGTAATTCCTGGGAAGAGACAGGGAAGATGGACTGCTAGGGACAGCAACAGCGGGTACCAGGGCTGTCTGGCCCATTCTGGAGCAATCAGAATCACTTTGCAAGGTTGAGACCTTATTTTGACTAAAACTCTGAACAGGATGGGAAGGAGGAAGGCATACAGAAACCTCCCTTCCCAATTCAGAATCAGGGCATCCAGGGGACTGAGCACAAGACTGGAGGTCTGCAACAAAAGAGAGAGAGTTGGTGATTGTCTGGGGCTGCAAGAGATCTAACTCTGGAGTGCCTCACCTTGAAAAAATCACTTTCAACACCTGAGGGTCCAGGGACCATTCTTGATGGCCCTGAGAGATCCTACTCATTGCATCTGCTAGCACATTGTCCTTCCCTGGAAGGTGAACTGCTACCAGAGAGGTTTGCAGGGAATAAGCCAGGACCACAACTTCATGGCTTCCGTGCACAAGGTCGTGGACCGAGTGCCTCCCTGCTTGTTGATGTACCACATGGTGGTGGTGTTGTCCGTTCTGACCTGAACCACCTTGTTCTGTACTGATCGAGAGAAAGCTTTTAAGGCCAGAAAACTGCCCTGAGCTCTAGGAGATTGATATGGAAAAGGGATCTTGGGGGACTACAGCCCCTGGGCAGTGAGGGACCCCAGATGGGCTCCAGCCCAGAAGAGAAGCGTCCGTGGTAAGGACCACTGAACAAGGCTGAGTAGCAAAAGGAACACCTTGTCTTAAATTGTCCTGATCCTGCCACCATTGGAGGGCTTGGATCAAGGTCAGGTCACTGGAATCAGTTTGGTAAGGAATCCATCCTCTGAGACTGAAAAGCTCTCAGGTGGAACTGAATATCCCTCATCTGGAATCTTGCCCTTGGACCACTGCTGTTGAAGTTGCCATCTGGCCCAAGAGCTGGAGGAAATGCCTTGCTGGTCGAGATACCCGAGGCTGAAGGAAGAGGCTAGTTCCATAACAGCCCTTGCCCTTTCCAGAGGAAGAAAGGTTCTTGCTCTGAGTGTGTCCAGTTCTGCTCCTATAAAGGTAAGAAGCTGGACTGGTTCGAGAACTGACTTGGGAAGGTTAAAAGAAATCCTAGAGAAGTGAGCACTTGCTAGGTCACTTGCAGGTGAGACTTGACTTGGTCTGGAGACTGACCCACTATATAGCCAATCGTCCAGATATGGAAAATGGAAATCTTTTGCCTTCTTAGAAAGGCAACTACTACTGCCAGGCACTTTGTGAAAATCCTTGGGGCTGAGGTTAGGCCAAAGGGCACTGCTCTGAACTGATAGTGGCCTGAGGGCAACTTCAGCCTGAGGTACTTTCTGTGGGAGCACCTGATGGGAATGTGAAGTAGGCATCTTTGAGGTCCAGGAAGGCTAACCAGTCCCCTGGCCTTAGAGAGGTAAGGATTATTCCCAGTGTTACCATCTTGAACTTTGGTTTTAAAAGATATTTGTTTAGATATCTTAGGTCTAGGATAGGTCGCCACTCCCTGTCTTTTTGGGGTCAGGAAGTACCTGGAGTACAGTCCTTTGCCCCAGTGTATGGTAGGTACTCTCTCTATGGCTCTTAAGGCTAGAAGAGAAGAAACCTCTGCCTCTAGGGCAAGGGTTTCTGACAGATTTGCAGGTGGAAAAGATCTGGCTCTCATCTTTGGAAATTTTCAGCTGAGAGACCAGTCCCTTGCTTACTACTCCAGGACCCACTTGTCTGATGTAACAGACATCCAGTCCTGGACAAAGTAAGCCAGCCTACCCCTATTGGAATAGGAGAGTCGACCCAGGCAGGCCCATCAGGGTGTCTGCTTGGCAGGGGCCTTAGGCTGAGGAGTGGATGCAGCCTTGCTCATCCCCCTCTGCCTCTCCTCTGAAGAACCCCTCTGTGAAAAGGAACAATAGGCCTGTGCTTGGTAAAGGGCCTTTGAAAAGGCCTGCCCTAGACTGCTGCCTTTGAGGAGTTGCCTGCCTCTCCTTGGCCTGAGCACTCCTGTAAGTGGTCCTATATTCATCCATTTTCTTCATGTAATTTCTGTCTGCTCCCAAACAGAGAATTACCCACACAGGAAAATCCATGGCCTTAGCCTGGGTGTCCTGTGAGAGGCTAGTACATCTGAGCCAAGCCATTCTCCAAAGAGTCACAGATGTAGTCATGAATCTTGAGGACACATCATTAGAGTCCACAGCAGCATGAAACTGAAGTTTAGATGCCTCAGCCACATCTGCAGCCGCCTCCAGCTCCTTGGCTAGCTGGGGAAGGCCTGTTTAGGGAAGATGCCATGTACAGCTTTTTGCCATGGCATCAACCTTCCTAGAGTCTTTGTCTGGGGTGTGAAGCCAAGGAATGCTTGCCTTATCACAGGCAGCAGCCTGCACAACTCAACATGGCTGCATTGGTGATATAAAACTCAGTTTCTGAGCCTGAGTGTATATACCTCTTGTCCATTCTTCTGTCCACAGGAGGTACAGAATTGGGAGACTTCAGAATTTTTGTGTCTGTTTCCCAAAAGATTTGTGAAGGAATAGACAGTCTCCTGGACTCTAGGATGTCCATCATTTATACATAATCAGACTCCTCCTGCTCCTCCATTGCCTCTTCCATAGGAAGCTGAGGGTCTCAGCCACCTTTCTGTAGAACATAAAGTGGGAAGGGACTGAGAAAGCCTAGGAGGATACACCTGAAGGTCTGTCTGGGGAGATGTCCGGTTCCACAGGCACATCTAGACTTTCACCATCACCATCATCATCTTCAAACTCCCTTCCTCCTCAACTTGTTCCAAAGTATAATCGTGAACCGGGAACAGACCGAACTGAGCCCCTGCCAAAGGTGCCGGATCGGTGAACCCGAGCAAGCGATTCCACAATCCAATCGCTCTGGCTATTTCTTCAGCGGTCAGAACATGGACTTCTGGATCCGAACCGGACGATTTTTCTTTGCGCTTTCTTTTAGTCTGAGCCGACCCTCGGGATCGGCTCTCCTTTGCCGAAGAAGTATCGCCTTGGTCAGAGGGCACTCCTTCTGGTTCGGGTTGAACCGAACCAGACTGGCCATCTGGGCCAGCGGACTACTTGGCCTCCTTTTCCTCAGTCTACCTAATCTCTTTTCCAGGGTAGATTTGGGAAAATTTTTTGCAAATTTGGCAGTCTGAACAGAGGTGGTCAAAACCCAGACAATAAACACAGGTGGTGTGGGATCGCCCAGCAAAGACCTCCCACACTCACTGCAGTGTTGAAACCCAGTGGGCCGGGTTTTTTCTTGGCTTTTCAGACATGGCCAACCTAACCAAACTTACCTCTTTTTTTCGGCAACCGCCAGGCAAGACTCCTTATCGGTTCCTATCTGTGTCATTGGTCTTGAAAAACGTTTCAAAACACATTTTAGAACTGATAAGAACTGGTAACCACACACTAAAGTTAGACAAGAATTAAACAAAATGATCGGTTCACCACACTTTTACAAGTTCCACACAGAAACACAGTACCAAACCTATCTAGTACTCACGGTACCACAGACAGAGACTGAACCAACTATGTGGAACTTTTTCGGTTAGAAACAGATGAAAAACGACACTTAAACTGACTTTCGAACCAAGCTGGAGGAGAAATCTCGAGTGACTGTTCAGTGAGGCGGAGTAAAGAATCTGATGGTTAGCATTCAAAGGGAAACAGACAGAAACATCAACCGAGTTCGAGCTCAGCATTCTATGATCTGCATAGAAATGTTAACCCTTTGTTCTCTGGGGCAGTTTAAAGGCTGGGGCTAACTGCACTTGTTAGAACACAGCAAGACTTCAAGTTGTTTGAATACACCCCATAGTCCATAAGGTCTGTCAATCTGTAACACAGTAACTGAATAGACTATGACCCACACAGTCCCATCAGGTCTGTTCTCTTGCAACAAAGTAATGGAAGAGAACACAACCCATAGTCCATCAGGTTTGTCCCCTTAACATATTAACACAGTAACGAATAGAATACAACCCAAATTCTATCAGATCTGTCCCTTATAACACAGTAATGGAACCAGTACAACCCACAGCTCATCCGGTCTATCGATCCAGCATAGTAACAAGAGTAATGGAACAGACACAACCTATAGTCTCATCAGGTCTGTCTCCCTGTAACACAATAATGGAACAGAATACAACCCACAGTCAATCAGATCTTTTGACCTGTAACACAGAAACACAGAAATGGAATAGAATACAACTCGTAGTCCATTAGTTCTGTCCCCTTGAAACACAGTAACGGAAAAGGATAAAATCCACAGTCCATAAGGTCTATTGCCCTGAAATACAGTAATGGAACAAACCACAACCTATGATCCATCAGTTCTGTCAACTTGTAACACAATAACTGAATGGAATACAACCACAGTCCATCATGTCTGTTCCTTGCAACACAGTAACAGTGATAGAATAAAATACAATGCACAGTAACATAGTAATGGAAAAGAATGCAACCCACAGTCCATCAGGTCATTTTCCCTGTAGCACTGAAACACAATAATGGCACAGAATACAACAGAACCCAACAGCCCATCAGGTCTGCCCCTGTTAACACAGTAACACAGAAATAGAATAGAATACAACCCGCAGTCCATGAGGTCTGCTTCCTTGTAACAGTAATGGAACAGAATACAACCCAGAGTCCATCAGACCTATCCCTGTAACACAGTAACGCAGTAATGGAATAGAATGCAACCATAGTCTATCAGGTTTGTCCATCTTCAACACAGTAACACAGTAATGTTCCCTTGTAACACAATAATGGGATAGAATACAACCCACAGTCCATCAGGTCTGCCCTCCTGAAACACAGTAACACAGTAATGCAACAGAACACAACACACAGTCCATCACGCCTGTCCTCCTGAAACACAGTAATGGCAGAGAATACAACACACAGTCCATCAGGTCTGTCACCTTGTAACACAGTAACACAGTACTTGAACAAAATACAACCCCACAGTCCATCAGGTGTATCGACCAGTAATATAACAACACAGTAACAGAACAGAATACAACCCACAGTCCATCAGGGATGTGCCTTGTAGCATAGTAGCACAGTAACGAACAGAATATAACCCATACTCCATCTGGGCTGTTCCTTGTAACACAGTATTGGAAGAGAATACGACCCACAGTCCATCAGGTGTGTCCCCTGAAACACAGTTATGGAACAGAATACAACGATAATCCATCAGGTCTGTCAGCCTGTAACATATTTGATTATATTTCTTTAATCAATGTACCTGGCATTGTTCTTGAT
Organism: Neoceratodus forsteri; assembly: GCA_016271365.2. Classification (NCBI taxonomy): domain Eukaryota; kingdom Metazoa; phylum Chordata; order Ceratodontiformes; family Ceratodontidae; genus Neoceratodus; species Neoceratodus forsteri. Next base: position 1,386,286,661 of record CM057459.1, read on the forward strand.
TGTATTTTGTACTAAATGTATATTGTCTGTTTTTCATAATTTTGTATTGTACCCTGCATATCCGGTTGAGCCTGAAGGATCCATTGCTTCCTACTCGGTTAACAAATAAATAATTAAATAGTAATGCAGTAATGGAACAGAATACAACCAACAGTCCATCAGGTCTGACCATTTTAACACAGTAATGGACTAGAACAGAATCCATAGTCCATCAGGTCTGTCCCCTGTAACACAGTAACAAAGTAATGGAACAGAATACAACCCACAGTGCATCAGGTCTGTCTCCTGTAACACAGCAATGCAGTAGTGGAACAGAATACAACCCACAATCTATCAGGTCTGTGCCCTGTAAAGTTGTAACACAGTAATGGGACAGAATACAACCCACACACTATCAGGTCTGTCCCCTGTAACACAGTAATGGAATAGAATATAACCCATAGTCCCTAGGGTATATAAGAAAAATTACTCACCTGTGGGATAGGACCTATGGGAGAGGCTCAAAGAACTAAATATGTACACATTGGAAGAGAGAAGGGACTGGGGGACATGACAGAGGTCTTCAGGTACATCAAGGGGTAAATAGGGAGGAGCAGTCAGGGTGCTCCAAGGAAGGAGGGGACAAATAGAGGCATTGGTGGAAGCTGGAGGGAGATTCAGGGAGAAAGGAGGAGGTGCTACTTCACTGAGAGGTGGTGGAGCCATGGAATGTGCTGCCCAGGGGCTGGTGGAGGCAGAAACAGTGGAGAGGTTCAAGAGGGGTGGGACAGGTACAGGGGGGGTTCTGAGTAAAATCCAGTGTAGCGAGATTATCTGGGACTGGGAAGAGAGAAGCCAGAGAGGGAGGGGCAAGGTCAGCTCCCAGGGTGGGGCTGACCTAAACGAGCAGACATGAAAGACCGCTAGGACTACTCTGCTGGCATTTTAGTATGTTAGTAATCTTGTTTCTTCCAAGGGATCCACTAATATTATTACTTTTGCAGTGCTCCTTTAAATCAGCACTGCCCAGAGAGAATAGAATGCGATGCTAACCATGGAATGTTTAGTTCGGCATCTATTTTCAAACTGCCCAGAGTCAACTGCCTACATTCGACCTCAGATTTCTTAGAAGCCTGCAAAGAGGCCATAACAACATGCAAATCACTGTTTAAATAATTACAGAAAAATAATGCCCAACTGGGCAAATAACAGTAACCAAAGGACTAGTATAAACAAATGTCCCTTTTTCTGAAGTCAGATATGCCTTTAGAAAAGAATCTACGTTAAGACATTACTAGAAGGTGCCAGCAGGTGGCATGCCACTCCAACTATACATCTTATCTGCTATGGAGAGGATTTTTCTTGTTACTGATTCTGACAAGGGAGGCAAGGGTGGGAGTAATAATATTAATGGATCCATTTGGAGGAAACAAGATTACTACAGGTGAGTAATGTTTTCTTCTAACCCCAGGAATCCACTAATATTACTACTCTTGTAGACTATGCAGCAGTACCTCAAGGAGGTGGGCCAGAATCTGTTGTGAAAAAGACTCTGCAAGACTGCTGTGCCAAATCTGGCATCACTCCTGGACTGGTGTCCCGGCTATAATGTTTAGTGAAGGTGTGGACTGACCTCCAGGTAGCTGCTTACATATTTCCATTAGGTACCTCTCGGGCAGCTGCAACAGTGGCAGCTGTAACCCTTCAGAGTGGGCCTTAAGACCAGAGGAGGAACCTTGCCTGCCTTTGAGTAACAAAGCTGAATACACTGGACTATGCATCGAGAGACAGTCCTCTCTGAAGCTGGTATACTTACCTACTTCCCATAAGTGAGGAACAGTTGTGCCTATGATCTTTGGTATGAGTCATGTAATAACTCAGTGCTCTTTTACATCCAAGCTGTGCAATCTCAGCTACCTGAGCTAGTGTGTTCAGTAAAGAAAACTGGCAATGTTATAGACTGATTCAAATGGAAGTCTGCAACCACCTCGGGAGGAACTTCCTATTAGTTGAACACTACCTTGTCTCTGTGGAAAGAAACATAGTCCTCTTCACACAAGAGGGCCTGTAGTTCGCTTATCCTTCTGGCAAAGTGATTGCTACCAGAAAAGCTGCCTTCCAGGTAAAGTAATTTAAGCTCTGCAGATGCCATAGGCTCAAAGGGCGAAGCATAAGCTGGGCAATGCAAATATTATGGTCCCATCGCTGGCACTGGTTCCCTGTGAGGGAAACAAATGAGAGAGCCCTTTAAATAATCTTTGAATATAGGGTTTGATGCCAGGGAGGTATCCTTTCTAGCTGAAAGGTATGCTGAAACTGAAGCCAGGTGCACCTTCAGAATTGAGTGCTGCAACCCCTGGGAGTGCAGGTGAGACAAATAATCAAGAAGGGCTGGGATCCCGGATTGGGCTGGGACTATACCCTTGTCATTGCACCAAATGGAAAATCTTCTCCATTTTGAGACATAGGTTTTCTTGGTGGAAGGCTTCCTGTAACCCTTAAGGACTTCTAAAACTGCTTCAGAGAAGTGGGAATCTGCTTATTCTAAGTCCTCAAGAGCCAGGCCTTGAGCTTGGGAGACCGAGATTAGGGTACACTAGCCTCCCTGAAAGGAAGTCAGTAGATTGTACCTCTGAGGAGGTGAATCGGTTTGCTCACAGACATTAAGAGTAGCAGGGAGTACCAAGGTTGTCTTGCCCAATCCAGGGCTACCAGAATCATCGAGGCTGGTTGTAACATGAGTTTGATGAGCACCCTGAGTATCAGAGGAAAAGGAGGAAAGACATAGAGGTACCTGCCTGTCCAATCCAGAATCAGGGCATCCATTGGAACTGTCCCTTCACTGGGGCCCTGCAGTAATAAAGAGGAAAGTGGTGATTTTGGTGGGAAGCAAAGGGTCTATTTCTGGGGTCCCCACCTCCTGAATAGAGCATAAACCACTTGCCTGTTCAATACCCATTCATGATGGGCCTGATTTATGCTGCTCAAAGCATCTGCTAAGGTGCTGTCCTTGCCTGGCAGATGAACTGACTGCAGAGGCATATAGAGAGTAAGCAAGGATCCATATCTTCATTACCTCTGTACACAGAGTGGACCTTGTCCTTGTTTGTTGATGTAATACACTGTTGTGGTATTGTCTGTTCTGACTTGTACCACCTTTCCTGTATGAGATGAGAGAAAACCTGAAGGGCAGATAAACAGCTCTTAACTCCAACAGGTTTATGTGCAGGAGTGAGTCTGCACTCTCCCAGGTACCGTGGATGTTGTGATCCGCTAAGTGAACACCCCAACCAAGCAGGAAGGATTGGTTGTGAGAACCAGGAGGAGGCTCCTGCAGAAATGGAAACCCTTCCTTCAATTTTCCAGTTCCCTCCACCATTGGAAGGCCTGTAGTAACGTTTGTGTGACTGGTACTGGCTTTGAGAGGGGTCCCCTTGGCACCTGTATGCTTTGAGGTGGAACTGAATATCTCACATCTGAAAACTGGCACCTGTGACTGTGCTTGTTGCTGCAGCCATGTGCCTAACAGTTGAAGAAAACACGCATTACCGGAGCACAGGAGTGCTCACATCGGGGTTGAACAGCAGGCCACAGAGGCCGTGAATCCCCTTCCCCAGCACACGCATTACTGGAGCACAGGAGTGCTCACATCGGGGTTGAACAGCAGGCCACAAGAGGCCGTGAATCTCCCTTCCCAGCACACGCATTACTGGAGCACAGGGTGCTCACATCGGGGTTGAACAGCAGGCCATAAGAGGTAACATATGGAGCCTCCACCCTTCAAGCTTGTTTCTGTAGGGGGACTGTCTACTTTACTGTCCCCACACTAAGACAGATTGTTTTTGCTGCAGTGCTTTTACTTGCTGTAATGGGGTTTTAACTGTACAACAGCAGAGCTTTAAGGGACTGTAAGGGGCCTACTGTTTAACACAGACCTGGTGCTATTCAGCCGCTCCTACGTTAGCTAAGCTTGTACAGTTGTGAGCTCATGACTGTTCTTTGGTAATCGCTACAGTACCTGCTACTGTGGTAGCGTCGGTCTGTTCTGGTGGTCCTGGCATCCATTCCCCGCATGGCTGGGCATTCAGCTCGGTGGACTCCGTCACTGCTCCCAGCCAGCCGCGCATGCGCAGTCAGGCCTTACCTCAGCATCGATACAGAGTTCTCACGCATGTGCAGTAGAGGGTTGGGCCTGAAGCCCTCCCACTGCATACTGATGAGTGGTTTTCCTTTGTTCTCTCTCTCTCTCCCTTATGGGCCGTGATCCCCTCCTCAGCACCGCATTACGGAGCACAGGAGGCTCACATCGGGGATGAACAGCAGGCCACAGAGGTAACACTCTGAGCCTCCACCCTTCAAGCTTGTTTCTGTAGGGTGTTAGCCATCAACGCCAGCGTCGACTAATCCACCCAACCTTGGACCCTCAGCACCAAAGGCAGCAACCCTACAGCTGCACCACAGAGGCTAGCCTCTATGATGGGTGCCTATACATTCTACCTATACCTGCTAGCGGAAGCATGGGCAGATAGGGCCAGTCACCTCCTTTAGGCACACTCCTATTGCTGTCCTTATTAGACACACACCATAGAAACCCCCTTGCCCGCCCCACATACTCCAACACTACGTTGGGCTCCCTCCCTACTTACCCCACCTCTCCACCACCCTATCCTCTACCCCCACTACCAGCACTATCTCTACCTTACACCCTTTAGCCCACTACCCATCCCCTGCATCAAACCTTCACAGCCCTTCTCAGTATGCCCATTCCATGCTCCTCCCCTGGCAAGCCCTCCCGCTATTGCTACCCAGAAAAAGTCAACTATGTGCTGCCATCCCACGATTAAGATCCCTACTACTACAAATATCTGGCAACATCCACTTCAACCCAGACACAGGCCACCCAGGGCCTCCGAACAGCCACTATGAATGTTTGCAGCCTGCCCCAAAAACTGCATCCCTGGCATGCTGGATAGCACAGTATCAACCTGATGTCCTTGCTCTAACAGAAACCTGGCTCTCAAAAGAACACCTGACACTTCTGTCACTATCCCTGGCTTTGTTCCACTTTCAGAAGACAGACTGAGGAAGCATGGGGCAGATGTGCCTTCTACCTCACAGGGGAGACACTGCACCACCAAACACTACCCACCCCAACCCTGGATAATAATGTCCAAGCCCTCACAATAAAGCTCACACCCAACCCAAATAGAGCCCCGCTAATCCTCACAGTTGCATATATTCCTCCCCGGAACCAGGCAGCTGCAACCCGATCATTAGCGGATTACCTAGCCACCCTCCCCACAAACTGGAGCGGATACTGGTTGGGATCTTAATATAAACTGGCTAGCTAAACACAGCCTCCCATGCCAAGGACATCTTTGCCTCACTGGACCTATCTCAACTTGTTCCAATCTCACAAGGTTCAATCCTCTCTAATCATTCAGGCTCCCTGCTGGACATACTACTACAGATCGCCTTCACTGGGTCACTGACCTGGTGGTCCTTCCCAACTCCCTGAGCGACCACTCCCTATCCTATTCACCTGGTCCTGCCATCTGCCAAAGCACAGCCCAGTGTCACTCCCTGTCATTGCATAAGGCGGGATGTCTCACCAACTCAAAATCCACCTGACACATAGTGACTGGACCCCAATCTCACTGGCGACTAACATTAATGATGCCCTGACCTACTGCAAAGCGTTTTCAATAATGCCTGTAGCGTTTTGCACCATGGATAACCCCTGCCTTGCTACATCAGCTAAAGGAAAGCAGCCTTTTGGTACCAGGCCATTAACTCAACGGCACCAGTGGACAGGCAGGCCTACAATGCCGCTCAAAATAGGTGTACTTGGGGAAAAAAGGAAAGCCACGCACTACACTACAGAACCACCCTGGCCGCCTCCTGGGAGTACTCATAATTTCTGGGTTATATCAAAATCTCAATGGGAAGGCTGACCCCGGGTCAACTAACTGTTGATGGCAACATCACTACGGACCCTGTTGCATTGACAAACAGGCTAAATTCCACCTTCTCAGATCTAAGCCAGGTACTACCAAGAACCCATGGACCTCGTCTAACCCGCCCCTGGGGCCTAACCTGCACCGCCTTTTTCCACCTCAGAGTCATTACACCCACAGAAGTCAAACACTACCTATCCAAAGCACTCAGGGACTGTAACTACAATAAAAACAACTTCGATATGAAAATTCTATTCCATGTCCTCGATGCAGTCTTGTCCTCACTCACTGATCATCTTAACTGTTCCTCTGTCTGGGCCAATTCCCAGATGCATGGAAAACTGCCACCATAACCCCAATTCTAAAACTGGTGATTGCACCTCCCTTAATAACTATCGGCCCATCTCAATTCTACCGCCACTCTCAAAGCCCTCAAAAAATTATAGTGGACCAACTCACTGAATACCTTCTCACCCACAACATTTTATTCAGGGAACAGAATGGTTTCGAGTAGGGCATAGCACTACTACAGCTCTAAAGAATTCTCTAATGCTCTGCACTAGATAATGGGCACCTCGCTGGGGCCGTATTTATAGATCTCGCAAAGGCCTTTGACACGGTCTCCACCCTCCTCTTGGCCACTCTCAAACACCTTGGAGTTGGTCAAGGTCCTCTCGCCTGGTTCGCCAGCTATCTCACAAATCAATCGTGCAAAAGTCAAAATAAACAAAACCCTGTCATCCACATTACTGTACGCTCAGGGTGCCGCAAGGTTCTATCCTAGGTCCCTCTCTTCAGTGTTTATCTAAATGCCCTGCCTAACTCCTGCACTGGAAACATCCTCCTATAAGAGGATGATGCAGTACTAATAGCCTCCACCCCGACCTCTCCTCCCTTCAGCTCGCCCTACAAGACTCCTTCAAACAGACTGAAAACTGGTTTATAGCCCACAGATTATTTGTCAGCATTAAAGGGACACTGTCAACCCCTTAGGTCTCAAAGTGTCCTAGTTTAAAACGTATTTTATGATTGCCAAAATTCTGTAAAGATTGTTGATGTAGCTGGCAGTTTGATTCGGACTCTTATTTTCTTTAAAAAGTAAAACAGACTGCCTCAACATACTGGTGTTGTCACACCAAAACAGGTTTGTTTACATTCCTTGATTAACTCCAAATCATCTTCCAGAACTTGGGAACACCCACAAAAGAGTCTAGCCCCTCATAATGCAGTGGGAGGTTAGGAAGCTACTGCTTTATCAGTGACTGCACTATCTGCGTGTGTTTGTAATGCTCAGGAAGAATGCAGTAAGAACAGATCCAGGATTGTAAACAAAACAAGGTTGTTTCTAAATATACACTGCCATGCATTTCAGTTCTACTAAATAAGGAAAAAACAAAACAAACAGCAACATCAATGAATTTTAGAGAGGTAAGCAATCATAAAATGTGGGTTTCAGATAGAAATAATATGATGAAAAACAGGTTGACAGTGTCCCTTTAAGAAAACTAACTCTATGCTCTTTGTACACCGTCAACACAGGGCCAGAGACCACCTCACGATTCAATCCAACTCACTCGCCCCCTGGAACAAGTCTCTACCTATAAGTACCTGGGAGTCACTTTCGAGCACATCAAAACCCTCATCTCAACCGTGAATATCCGCTTAGGCCTCCTATATCGACACAAAGATTGCCTCCTGCCTGAAGCTCTACACCTGGCAGTCACATCCTCAGTCTTGTCCCTAGTTGACTATGGCCTTCCAATCTTTTCAGCTGCTGACCCCACAGCAATCGATCAAATTCAACTTACCATCAACAAAGCCTGCCGGCTCATCTCAGGAGTGCAGACAAGCCACGCACCTGCACCCTCTATATGCTCACAAATATTCTCTCTGCAGCTAGAGGAAACATGCAATTCAGACCTGCCTACTTACAAAAAGATACAATCTAGGGTTAACCCCGATAGGTGTAGCGCCTCCTTCAATCAGTCACCCCACTTATTACTACTCTGGCATCCTCCAAATCTATCTGGAAGATTCCCAAGGTCAGAACATCCCTAGCGCAAAGGTCCTTCTCATACAGAGCCCCACTATGGTACAATGCCCTCCCGCAGCTATCTCATCCATTAACAAACTAGGCCCTTTAAGGCAGCGCTAAAATCACATATATTAGCCTCACGTGAGCTGCCATTGCACCCACTAACTTCCCCACTAGCACACATAGCCTCAGGGCCCTCTCTGGTGCTGACAAGACCTCTCTGAGGCTGCCCTCTCGTCATGTTTTTGCTGAGGCGCCAGTTCAGAGGCCCATCCAGCCTAACTAAAAAATCTCAAGACCTGTTTAAAACCTGACAATACCTTTCACAGGTAGCAACTGTATCTATCACTGTATTCATACGTTACATAATACCTAGCTAAACTCCTGTATAGACAACATTGACTGTATGTATCATGATGATATGTATGGAGTCACTTAGGCTACTAACTTGAATTTTTTTTTTTTTACGACTCAAACCTAGTGCTTGTCACATGTATAATACTCAATGTACCCCTCTTCTAATGTAATCTTTGTCAATGTATCAATATGTCTTGTGATTCCTGTGACAGAGCCTTTGAAATGAGTCCATGACTCAAAGGGTTGTAATTCTATGTACTTAAATAAGTAAATAAATAAATTGTTTGCTGGCTTTGGCCTGTCCAGGGCAAATGAGCCTGCTGAGAGCTGGACGCTTTTGCTCTCTTCCTGAGGGAGAAAAGCCTCCCACTACTGTATTCAGTCTCTGCACCCACTGACCGACTCTTTGGTATTGAGAAGGAAGCCCAGGGACAGCAGCATATCCTGGATTACCTGAAGGCGGTCTGACACCTGTTGGTGGGATTTCCTATGATTAGCCAATCGCCAGATAAGGAAAACTGTGACACCCAGTCTTCTGAGGTGTGCCACTACTACTGCTATGCACTTGGTAAAGACCCTTAGTGCAGAGGTGAAGACCAAAAGGAAGTGCTGAGAACTAGTAGTGGCATGAGCGATCTGAATCTGAGATACTTTCTGTGTGACTCCTTTATGGGAATATGGAAATATCGTCCTTAGATCTAAGGAGGCTAGCCAGTCCCCTTTGCAGAGTTGGCAAAATCATGGCCATTGTGACCATTCTGAACCTGGACTTTACCAAGTATTTGTTTAGCAGTCTGAGGGTCTAGTATAGGCCGCCTCCATTCTTTTTTGTTATTAGGAAATATCTGGAATAGAACCCTTGCCTTCTTTGGTTGTGCAGGACAGGCTTCACTGCTTTTGCCAGCAGTAGGGCCTGTACCTCCTGCTCCAGTAGTTTTCTTTCTGAGAAGGAGCTGGTGCAAAATGTTTTAACCTTGGAGGAGGAAGGGACCTGAAGCAAAGGGAGAGACTATGACTCACTATTTCCAGGACCCACTTGTCTGTGGTTATTTTTAACCATTCCTGTAAATAGTGGGTGAGTCTGCCCCTATAGGATGTGGAGAGGCAGACTGAAGAGAAAAGTCAGGGGTTCTGTTTTGCTTGCTGCTGAGGCTGAACAGATTGGGATCCTCCGGGACCCCTTCACCTCTAGCTCTGTAAAATCCAGTCTGCTGTGGGTGGTACTGCTGATGGGAAACAGCCTGTACCTGAAAGAAAGGCCTCCTGAAAGAGGACCTGCCCCTGCCTCCCTAAAATAAGATGAAGTTGAAGTAGAGGGCCTGTCTCTGGTCGAGTTGCTCCTAAAAGTAGCTTTATATTCGCTCTACTTTTTTCATATATGCCTCAGTCTGGGCACCAAAAGAGAGGGGCCTTGACAGGAAAGTCCATTGCCTTAGTTTGGGTGTCCTGGGTGAGGCTGGTAGCCCTCAGCCAGGCAAATCTTCTTAGAGTAATAGTACCAGCTTTCCACCTTGCAGCTGTATCACTGGTGTCAGCTGCCATCTGAAATTGGTATTTGGAAGTCTCAAGCCCAGTTTTGCTGTGTCTAGCAGCTCTGACACTGTTAAAGAGGGTTAGCCTCAGCAGTGTCCACTACTGACTGCCAGAGAGCTTTTGATAAAGGGCTACATAGGCCTGGTAGCTGGCTTGACGAATTGCCAGGATGCCAAAAGGTACCCCTTTTGCCATGCTGTCCACCTTTCTAATCCTTCTTAGAGGGTGAGAGGATAAGGAGTTTTGGCTTTCTCACAGGCAGCCTGCTGTACAATACCCTGGTGGTCTGGGTGACTAAAAGAAACTCAGCACCAGAGATTTCTAACTGATACTTCTTGTCACACTTTTGTCAGTGGTATGACTGTACTGGGAGCCTTAAGATTTCTAAAACAACCTTCTTAAAGAATTTATAAAGACGCAAAAGGAGCCTCTTTGAGGATGTCAGTCCCATCGACTCCATGTATTGTGCCTCCTCGTCATCTTGGAACTTTTCAGCTGTTTGGAGAGCCAGGGTTTCTACCATTTTCTTGACAAGAAGAAAATGGGAAGAGAAATCCTCTGAGGGCCTGGGAGGGAAGCCAAAATCCTCCTTCTGGTGACACCTCAGGTTCAATTCCTCTTCTTCCAGGTCATACTCCTCATATGCCACTGTAGCAGTAGGCAAAAGAGGGCAGCAAAGTTGCTTTTCAGCAGTGGTAATCACAGGCTGCTGAGGGGTAGTAATCCCTGCAGAGCCTGCAGTAAGGCTAAAGCCTGTGTCAAATCAGCAGGAGAAGGAGCATTAATAGGCACCTGAGGGACCCTTGAGGCGTTTCAGCCGGGGTGTCAGTGTGTTTGGTTTTCTTTAATTTCTCGGCAGGCACTGGGGAGTCAGTCAGTTGACTGCCTCTCTTCCAGAGCCCTCACCCCGATCGGGTGGATTTAGAGGCTCTGGAAGGAATTGCCAGTCTTAGAGGGGTGGACTGGTTAGAGCCCATGGACCCCTCCTCTAGTTTCTTTTAGCCTCTCCTGTGTTTCTCTACTGTCTTAACAGGAAAAGACTTACAAATATCACAGTCTTCACTGAAGTGCTGTTGCCAACGCAGATATACAAAGATCATCGATCTCGCCTTGGCAAACACTTCTGCACACTTCACAATTTCGAACACAGGGGGTCCTGTTTTCTTTTAGACTTCTCTGACATCACAGAAAACAGGAACCAGTAACAGACTTAAAATAGTCCAAATTTTATTATTTGCGTTGGTTTCAATAGAGAAACGGTCGTCTAGGAACCGATAAAGTGAAAAACTATTGGTCCGATCGGATCCAGAACCTAGAAACCACTGAGAAAACCCGATAACCTTGGCTCAGAAGTGGGTAAAATTAAATAAAATTAAAGAATAAAGTAACTGGACCCCCCAAAAAAAAGGATTCGATTAAATAAAAAGAAAGGTCAGTTGCCCTCGGTTCAAATGTACCGTGAGGAACCGATAAACAAGTTTAAATTTAAACTTATGAGGTATAAACCACTAAAGAATAATGACACTAGGCAGTAATGAAAAATAAAACAAAAATACTTAAGTGTTTTTCTCTATGCGCTACAGGAATCTGTCTCGATTGAGAGTGATCTCCAGGGCGCCTGAACTTTGCAGTGAGAGAAGAAATCTGAGGTAGAATGTAGGCAGTTGACACTGGCAGTTGGAAAATAGATGCACAAGCTAAACATTCAATGATTAGCATAGCATTCTATTCTCTCTGGGCAGTGCTGATTTAAAGGAGCACTGCAACAGTAATAACATTAGTGGATTCCTGGGTTAGAAACAGTTACTACGGGTATTTGGTTTTGCTATCTGGGGATGTAAAAGGTGCACATTGTACACTTAAAGCCATGGGGTCTGGTGGTTATAAATCTATGCTCACACCAAGTGGTGAAGCAAGGAGGTCTTCAAGGTGCCAATATTGTGGAATGTGTGAAGGCACTGAGCAATGACAGTGTGTTGCCTTGGGGTCCTTAAGTTTTGAAAAGTACTTAAAGACACCAGTACCAAAAGCTTTTTCTCATCTAGGGCTAGACTGGATGGCAAGGGTCACATAGTTCTAAAGTGATCCAGAATGGTACACATTTCCTTTAAGCTTTCTCTGTAAATTTCTGTTGTCTCTGAATCTTCCTAATGCACTGACAGCTGCAACCACATTCTACTTCTTCCCAGAGTGCTGTGGCTTGGTTTGTATGCAAGTCACTATATAAAACCCCTTCCTTTCCAATGTTCATGGGAGGCAGAAATACAGCAATAGATAAGGAAGACTCCATACAGTACAGTGTATGGAAGGCAGAAGTGCTACATCATGCATAGGATGTAAGCATGTGACAGTGAGCATATGAAACATGCAGCAAATGTGCTAGGAGGCAGACATGCAGCTATAAATGTGCTAGGTGGTAGACATGCAGTAAGCAATATGCAAGGAGGTACATGCAGCTATCAATGTGCTAGGGAGGCAGACATACAGTAATCAATGTGCTAGGGAGGCAGACATGCAGTAATCAATGTGCAAGGGAGGTACATGCAGCAATCAATGTGCTAAGAAGGCAGACATGCAGTAATCAATGTGCAAGGGAGGTACATGCAACAATCAATGTGCTAGGAGGTAAATAATTTATTTATTTGAAAGTTCATAATTGGGAAAGGCATTGAGCCAAGGCCTGTTGCTAGGTGCCACAGGTGTGTGTGTGTGTGGTAATACAATAATAAAGCATGCACAATAATTAATGATTGGTACAAAGTAAAATGCAAACAGATGTACAATTTAACATAGTACAAGTGTGCATAAAAAGTAAACAAAGCAAAGGTATAATGAGCAACTTTGATACGCAAATAAAGAATGATCAGCATTTATTTAGAACTTTTCATACACACTGCATCCGAATCGCTTTACAAGCAAATAGAGACTGGTACTGACTTGACTGAATGTGTACTGGCAGCCATGTCACACATCAGCACCACAAACAGCCTGGCACAACTGCACGAACCAGTTCTATCGAAGGAGAATGCTGGCCAGGAAACAAGGAAAATCCCCTGCTCTGTCGATAAATGCCTTAGGTTCTTTTATTTCCACCTGGACACCCACCATAACAGCCCCAGAGATGGGTACAACGGACCTGATTTAACGTTTCATCTGGACAGCACCCCAGTACTGCACTCAGTTGCCAGCATTTATGATATGAGCCAAATCCAGGTGGAACGAGAACCCATGATATTCTGGCCCAGAGGTGAATGTGCTACCAACTGAGCAACGCTTGACACCCTTAAACAGACCAAAGCAAGTGGAATGAAAGGCAGCAGATGTGCAAAAGCAAGGGAGCCGGAGTACAGGCTGAGGTACAATCTAGGAGGAAGCGAACAACAGGAATAGTAGGGGCTCCAACAGGGGAGGATAAGGGAAAGAGATGACAGGAGCAGAAGAGGTGGGAAGGAGATTTAGCTGGTGCCTAAGATAAACAGAGAGAGGAGGGGCAGGCTCCAGTGGGAGGAAGGTGACAGGAGAAGGCTGACTGCCTAGCAGAGGAATGAGGTGGGGAAGGAAGAAGGTGCGGTGATCCCTGGAGCAGAAGGAGGGAGAGAAGAGTAAGAACTGATAGGAGGACAGGAACCCAAACCAGAATCTAGAGATGAAGGAAGCACAGGGAATGACAAAGTGAGGGTAGGGGAAGATGGATAATGAGGAGTATAGGAGCAGTGGCGGTACCAAGTGGGAAGTTGGCAGCAAGCAACAAAGGGTGTTGCAGAGGCTGTCTAGTCCTGGTTAGGAAGAGGAGAGGGTGGTGCCACAGACCACATCTGCATAGTCCAAGACCAGGAGCACCATTTTGGTAACAAGATCCTGGGAGACCTGAGGAGACAAGGCAGGCTTTATTTCTGTACAAGGCACCAAGTTTGGGGTGGAGCTTGTAGTGATGGCATCAATGGGGCAAAGAAGTTATGCTTATTATAACTAGCCACACATTGAGATACTAGGGAAGGAAGAAACCATTTCCGGAGGGGAGAGGGGTACCATCTAGTGTAGAGGAAGATGGGGTGGGGGCTGCCTAACTCTTACTTGTGCCAAAGGTCATGTGCACTTTTTTTAGTGTTGACCTGGAGATGGTACTGAGTAGAACCAACACATGACGTTGTGGACATTTTGCTGGATCAAGCCTTCCACTGCTGCGGTTTGAAAGCCTGGAGATGTAACAACTGTGCCATCTGGACATATGTGAATATGCGAATTAGCACAGGCAGACAGGTCATTTAGGAAAATGGAGAAGAGGATGGGATGCAGGATGGAGCTCTGTGGTACCCCAGCCTGGATGGACAGGGAGGTGACAGGATGCTTCCTTTAGAAGGGCTGACTTTGGCAAATGGGTGAATACCTGAGGAATACACTAGCAAATGGGCAAAAGGAGGGTGGAAGAACAATGGAGAAAAATCAAAACTGCCATTATAGTGCAACAAGCCCTTGTAGAAACAGATAAAGAAAACAAAGTGGAGTAAAAAACCACTATGGTTCTCAAAAGAGGTGACAGGGAAGTTGAAGAGAAAAGGCTGCATTCAAAAAGTATAAGGCATCACAGAAGGAGCACGACAGGGAACTGTATCAATTAAAGCAGAAAGAAGTGGGAAGGCAGTCAGAATAGCAAAAGCCAAACTGGGAAAAAACAGCCAAGTCAGTTAAGAAGGGGGATAAAACCTTTTATAGTCATTAAGGAGCAAGAAAGGTTAAGGGAGGAATAGTGAAGATTAATAAGGAGAGGGAGGTGGGCAGAGGGAGACAGTGAAAAGGCAGATACTGAATGAATACTTTTGCTCAGTATTCACAAAAGAAGATAAGGAGGAGTTACCTAAACCAGACAATAGAAGCACTCTGGGTAGGGGTGACACCAGTCCATTTACAGAAGAAAAAGTCCTGAAAGAACTCCTAAAACTGAAGGTTGACAAAGCAATGGGGCCTGATGGGATTCACCCCAGAATCCTAAAAGAACTAAGGGAGGACTAGTGACACCACTGACCACACTTTTAACAAATCATGGGAGAATGGGGTGGTACCTGAGGACTGGAGGAGGGCAGATGTGATTCCTTCACAAAAAGTAGGAGCAAGGCAGAAGCAGGAAACTACAGACCTGTAAGTTTGACCTCAGTGGTAGGGAAAATGATGGAATCACTTCTGAAAGAAAGAATTGTTGAGTACCTAGAGGCAGCGGGCACAGGACCCAAAGCAGCATGGATTTACAGCAGGAAGGTCATGTCAGCAGAATCTAATAGATTTCTTTGACTGGGTGACCAAAGTAATAGACCAGGAGGGGCTGTGGATATGGCCTACCTAGACAGCAAGGCATCTGACACAGTCCCGCACAAAGATTAATAATCAAGTTAGCCAGCTTGGGAGTGGGCCCCAGGGTGGTAGCCTGGGTTGCAAACTGGCTGCACAACAGGACACAGAAGGTAATAGTGAGTGGCACACATTCTGAAGAAAGGGGGGCACTAGTGGAGTACTCAGGGCTCAGTACTGGATCCAGTCCTTTAACATCTTTATAGGTGACATTGCAGAGGGAAAGGTATGCCCTTTGCAGATGATACAAAGATCTGCAACAGAGTTGATACACGGGGGTAGAAAGGATGAGAAGGACTTGGCAAGGTTGGAGGAATGGTCGACATATGGCAACTTAGATTCAATGCAAAGAAGTGCAAAGTAATGCACCTGGGAAACAAAACCCAGGAGAAGTGTACACAATAGCAAGGAGGTACTAACAACAACAAAATGGAGCAGGACTTGGGGTAGTCATATCGGATGATCTAAAGCGGGTAAGCAATGTGAGAAGTCAGTGAGGAGAGCCAGGGGGATACTGGGATGCATAGGAAGGGGCATCACAAGTAGAAAAGGAAGTGGTTATCCCTCTGTACAGACAGTTGGTGAGACCCCATCTGGAGGACTGTGTGCAGTTTGGAGACCTCATCTACGCAAGGACATAGACAGGATGGAAGCAGTCCAGAACAACTAAAATGGTACAGGGTCTGCATCAGAAATCATATGAAGAGAGACTGATAGAGCTTAATATGTATACCCTAGATGAAAGGAGGGACAGGGGGACATGATAGAAACGCTCAAGTACCTCAAGGGAATCAACAAAGTCCAGGAGGGTAGCATCTTTCAGAAAAAGAGATGTAAGAACAAGGGACACAATTTAAAGATAGAGGGGGACGGCTCAGGGTAATGTGAGGAAACCTTTTTCACGGAGAGAGTGGTGGATGCATGGAACTGCCTTCCTGGGAGGTTGTTGGGGCTAAAACAGTGGGGAATTCAAACATGCATGGGACAGACACAAGGCAATTGTAGTGGAGGGTGGCAGGAAGTAGGTTGTTGGTTAACTAGAATCTGCAGTTTATCCAGTAGGTAGGAAATGGGCAGACTGGGTGGGCCAAGTGGTCCTTATCTGCCGTCAAAATCTATGTTTCTATGTTTCCTACCTAGAAAGACTTTTGACAGCTGTAAGGTAGGAACCAGAGCCATTCAACAGCAGGGGTTGAGAGTCCAGCAGAGCTCAGCTTGTCCAGGAGGAGTGTATGGCTACCGAGTCAAGACTTTGGTCAATCAACGAAATATCTGCCATGATATGCCTGATCCATCCCACTAAGGATGGAGTCAGTGACCTATAAGGAGGACAGAGTGGTCTGGAAACTAGACTGGAAATGGAGAGGAAGCTGGATGAGTAGAAGAAGTTAGCAAGCCTAGAATAGACAAGCTTCTCTTGCAGCTTTGCAAGAGAGGGAGGAGGGAGGTAGGATGGAAGTTGCCTGGGAGGAGGAGTCACCCTTTATGAAGTGGAAGAACGTTGGCAATCTTCTATGACTGAGGAACAGTGCAGAAGAAGATGAGGAGGTAGGGAGAGGACAGCTGGAGCTGAAAGGCACAGAAATTAGGATCAAGGTCTCAGGGCTAGATTTAGACAGGTTGAGAGCGTAGGGCTAACAAGATTTTCTGGATACTAACGGTGGGGAATAAACCCAAGTGAGGATGGGGCAAAAGAGGAAGGTGAAGTAGTGGGGACAGGAGAAGATCTCAGAATTGGGGAGAGAGAGGACAGCATAAGTAATGAAAAATTTGTTGGCGTGAGCAGCTACAGAGGAAAGATCAGATACAGGTGAACAATTAACCATGAGGACTGGGGAGCAGACCCGGGGAGGGGTCAAAAGGGAGTGATCCACCTTACAGAATTTGGCTGGTGAGTTAAGGTTGTTCTGTAGGTTGGCCTTAAATGGATGGATTTGGCAGTATGGACAGCCTTCATGTATGACTTTCTAAGCACCTTTAAGAGAGGAGGCCAGGCAGGAGTGAGATACTTTGTAACAGGACCATGCATGATCAATGGATTTACACTGATCAGGAGTTTCCAGGTAGGGATGTCATGGTATCTAAATTTGATGGAATGATAACTGTCACTGTAATATCGCTGGCTACCATTATATTGAGGTATAACATTAAGAAGCAATTTTTGTACAAAGCATCAAGAAGGTAGGCGTGGAAGGGACAGTGCGTCCCTGAAAATACAAAAATAATTGGTTGAAAAAGTCTCAATAACATGAATACTGGGTATGCCGTGAATCAGGGTATTGAAACTTGCCCAAGGTATCGATATCGTGACTTGGATACCGTATATGCCATAAAACTGGTATACCACAACACCCATAATTCCAGGGGTGGTGGGAAGATTTAACCCTGGATTTTCTAAGGATATGCTTATCTCAGACAAGGACAATTTGGAGCGGAACAGGGAGAGGACCAGCGTCAATGTCAGGGCGGAAAGGATGGCTGTCCAGTCAGTTTCTTAGACAGCACTGATATTAAGGGCTACTGGGACCCAGGCCAGATGTACTTGGGGGAGGCGGAAGGGTGCAAGACTTTTCTGACGAGAACATCATACAGAGGTCTCTAAAGGTGTCCGGGAAGTAAAGAACCCAGATCAGGAAGGTGGATTAGAGGAGTGGGGATTGAGATGGTGGGGTCAAATGAGATGGGAAGGATTAAAGGACTCAATCCTGAGGGAAGACAGCCTGAGGCCGGGAAGCCAATTAATGCTGAAGTCCCCAAGGAGGATCAGTTCACCAGAGGAGGAGTGGAGGTGATGACAGAGAGTATCAACCAAAAGGAGGCCAAGATTTTAGGTGAAGCATAAAAAACTCAGTGAAGATGGGTACAGAAGAGGAAAGCCTGGAAATGCATGCAACAATCTTTTAGTGAGCAGACAAACAGCAATGTGCATGGGAAGCAGACATGCAGCAATCTGCAAGTGAAGTAGATATGCAGACGTGCCTAAGGAGATAGGCATGCAGCACACTTTTGGCGGCTCCAGACCACAACTGAGCCTCAGTATCACAGACTGAAGAAAAAAGTTGTGTCTGCTTTCAAACCTCAAATTCTGCAGAAATTGTTAGGTATGTGATCAGGGATGAGAAGAGTCTGGAAAGCTGGTTGAACATATGGCAATGCAAGTGTCAAGACAAGAAGTGCAAAGTCGTGCATATCAGGAGCAAGACCCCGAAAACAGAGTACTCAATAGATGGGCTAAGGGGTGGTATGGTCAGGGGAGTCACTTGGGGGTTACAATCGGTGACAACATAAATCAAACATCCTGTGTAATACAACATATGGGAGGGCCAGTGGTATGCTGGGATGCATAGGGAAGGGCATCACTAGCCAAAGGAAGGAGGTGATCCTGCCTCTGCATAGGTCACTGGAGTACTACATCTAGTTCTGGTGTCCTCATCTGAAAAAAGACATGGGAAGGATGGACTGCCCCTAGGAGGGCAACAAAGATGATCAGCGATCTTCAGAATAGCTGATAGGTTGAAGTGTTAGAACATACCTTCTCTAGAGATCAGAAGAAACAGGGGGGCATGATAGGAACATACAGGTTTCTACATTGGGTTTATAGAGTGGACATGACAGAGTTGTTCCCATTGAAAGGGATCACTGTCACTGGGGGATTATAAGTTGACAGAAGGTAAGTTTCAGAAAGACGTGAAGAAGTTTTCTTCACAGAGAGGGTGGTGGAGGACTGGAATGTCTTGCCCAGCAAGGTGGTAATTGCTGCAGCGTGGTGGGGTTTATGACAGGGTGGGAGGGATACAAAAGGATTTGATACAATGCTAAGAAGTGCAAGGTAATGCACCTGGGAAACAAAACCCAGGGAAGAGTACACAATGGGGGTGAGATACTAACAACAACAAAATGGAAAGGGACCTGGGGTAGTCATATCAGAGGACGTAAAGTAGGCAAGCAATGTGAGAGGGCAGTAAGGAGGAGGCTGGGGATACTGGGATGCATATAGAGAGGCATCACCAGTAGAAAACAAAGTTGTTATCTCTGTACAGACAGCTGGTGAGACCCCATCTGAGTACTGCGTGCAGTTCTAGAGACCCAATCCCGTAAGACATAGACAGGATGGAAGCTGTCCAGAGAGGGCAACTAAAAGGGTGCAGGGTCTGCACTGAAAGACATATGAAGAAAGACTAAAGGAGCTTAATATGTATAGCCTCTGAGGAAAGGAGGAGAGGGGACATGATAGAAACTTTCAAGTACCTCAAGGAATCAACAAAGTCCAAGAGATTAGCATCTTTCAAAAAAAGAGGTGTGCAAGAACAAGGGGCACAATTTGAAGATAGAGGGTTGTGGATGCATGGAGCGGCCTTCCGGAGGAAGGTCGTGAGTCAAAAACAGTGGTGAAATTCAAGCATGCATGGGACAGTCATAAGGCAATTCTAGGGGGTGGGGGTAGAAAAAGTAGGCTGCTGGTTAGAAACATACATAGAAACATAATTTGGACGGCAGATAAGGACTGCTTGGCCCACCCAGTCTGCCCATTTCCCTGCCTATTGGATAAGCTGCAGATCCTAGTTAACCAGAAGCCTACTTCTTTCTACCCCACCCCCTAGAATTGCCTTATGACTGTCCCATGCATGCTTGAATTCCACCACTGTTTTTTTGACTCCACGACCACCTCCGGAAGGCCGCTCCATGCATCCACAACCTCTCTGTGAACAAAATACTTCCTTAAATTACCTCTGAGCCAGCCCCCCATCTTCTAAATTGTGCCCTGTTCTTGCACACTTTTTTTGAAAGATGCTACCTCTTGGACTTTGTTGATTCCCTTGAGGTACTTGAAAGTTTCTATCATGTCCCCTCCCTCCCTTCTTTCTCGAGGCTATACATATTAAGCTCCTTAAGTCTCTTCATATGTCTTCCTGTGCAGACCCTGCACCATTTTAGTTGCCTCCTCTGGACAGCTTCCATCCTGTCTATGTCTCTTGCAAGACTGGGTCTCCAGAACTGCACACAGTACTCCAGATGGGGTCTGACCAGCTGTCTGTACAGAGGATAATAACTTCCTGTTTCTACTGGTGATGCCTCTCCTATGCATCCCAGTATCCCCCAGCCCTCCTTGCTGCCCTCTCACATTGCTTGCCCACCTTTGGGTCATCTGATATGACTACCCCCAGGCCCCTTTCCATTTTTGTTGTTGTTAGTATCTCACCCCCATTGTGTACTCTTCCCTGGGCTTTTGTTTCCTCAGGTGCATTACCTTGCACTTCTTAGCATTGAATCTAAGCTGCCATACATTTGACCATTCCTCTAACCTTGCCAAGTCCCTTTTCATCCTTTCCACCCCACCTTGTGCATCAACTCTGTTGCAGATCTTTGTGTCATCTGCAAAGAGACATACTTTTCCTTCCAGTCCCTCTGCAATGTACGCTATAAAGACATTGAAGAGGACCGGTCCTAATACTGAACCCTGTGGTACCCACTAGTAACCCCTTTCTTCAGAGTGGACTCCATTTACTATTACTCTCTGTGTCCTGTTCTCCAGCCAATTTTTACCCAGGCTGTCATCTTGGGACCCACTCCCAGGCTAGCTAACTTGTATATTAATCTTTTGTGGGACTGTGTCAAATGCCTTGCTAAAGTCTAGGTAGGCCATGTCCACAGCCCTCCCTGATCTACTACTTTGGTCACCCAGTCAAAGAAATCTATCAGATTTGTCTGGCTTGACCTTCCCTGTGAATCCATGCTGCCTTGGGTCATGTGCCCCTCTGGCCTCTAGATACTCGACAATTCTTCCGCCAGAAGTGATTCCATCATTTTCCTACCACTGAGGTTAAACTAACAGGTCTGTAGTTTCCTGCTTCTGCCTTGCTCCCACTTTTGTGAAGGGAATCACATCTGCCTCCTCCAGTCCTCGGGTACCACCCCATCCTCCCATGATTTGTTAAACAGGGTAGTCAGTGGTGTCACTAATTCCACCCTTAGTTCTTTTAGAATTATGGGATGAATCCCATCAGGCCCCATTGCTTTGTCCACCTTCAGTTTTAAGAGTTCTTTCAGAACCCTTTCTTCTGTAAATGGGCTGGTATCAACTTCTGTATCCAGAGTGTTTCTACTGTTTGTTTTAGGTCCCTCTTCCTTTGTAAATACAGAGCAAAAATATTTGTTTAGTATCTCTGCCTTTTCACAGTCACCTCTGCCCCCCCCATTATTAAGCCTCACTATCCTCCTTGGTCTTCCTTCGCCCCTGATGTACCTATAAAGGTTTTATCCCCTTCTTAACTGAGTTGGCTATCTTTTCTCAGTTTGGGCCTTTGCTGTTCTGACTGCCTTCCCAGCTTCCTTTGCTTTAACTGATACAGTTCTCTGTCCTGCTCCTTCTGTGATTCCTTGTACTTCCTGAAAGCTTTCTTTTCTCTTGAACCTTCACTGCCACTTCCTTTGAGAACCATAGTGGTTCTTTACATCGTTTAGTTTTGTTTATTTGCTTCACACAAAGGCTGGTTACCTCTGTGATGGCAGTTTTATTATTCCCCATTGTTCTTCCACCTCCTTCCTGCCCATTTGCTAGTGCATTGCTTAGGCACTCACCCATTTAGCAAAGTCAGCCTCCTAAAGTCCAGTACCTTTGCCTTTGTATGGCTTGACTCTATTGCTGTGTTTACTGTGAACCATACTGTTCGATGGTCGCTAGTTCCCAGATGGCTACCCACTTCTACACCTGTGATCCTCTCTTCATCTCCATTTGAGAGAACCAGGTCTAAGATTGCTCCTCTCGAGTGGGCTCCAATACTAGTTGTCTAAGGCATGCCCCTGTAGGGCATCTAAAATAACCCACTCTTCAAGTGGCTGCTGCAACTGCACTCCAGTTAACATCTGGCATATTCAGATCGCCCATCAGCAGTATCTCCCTTTTTCTGCCTTACTAAGTATACTTTCTATCATTTCCTTGTCCATTTCCTCCCCTGAGAAGGGGCTTATACAACCCTGGCGGATTGTGGTGCCATTGCGGTCTCCAAATTTACCCACAGTGCTTCTTCTCCTCCCTGTTTTCCCTTTGTTCTGCTGCTTTGATTCCTTCCCTTATGTAAAGAGCTACTCCTCCTCCTCTATTACCCTCTCTGTCCCTCCTGTAGATAGTGTATCCTGGTATGTTTACGTCCCAGTCATGGTTTTGTGTGAACCATGTTTCTGTGACTACCACGATATCCAGATGTTTCCTCCATCAAGGCCACTAATTAGGAAGCTTGTTACTCAGACTACGGGCATTGGTACTCATTGCTTTCCATTTTTGATGGCTGTACCTTCAGTTGCAGCATCCCCACTGACCTTTCTACCTTGGTCTTTCTCATTTAGTACCCTCTTTTTGTAGGAGAGGCTGGGATTTTCCTGCTGCTTATCAGTGCCTCCCCTTGACTAGTTTAAAAGCTTGCCAATGAAGCATTTAAACCGATTGCTCAAAGACTTGTTCCTTCCTGGACAGATGCAGACCATCCTGCCAGTATAGGCTGGTGTCCTCCAGGTGGAACCCCAGTCGCCAATGAACCCAAACCCCTGTGTTCCACACCACTTTTTCAACCATTCATTAAACTGCAAGGTGCAAGTACCCTCGCCTCACTCATGCCATTGACAGGCAGCACCTCTGAGAAGGATACTGTGTGTGCTAGTTGTCTTAGGCCCCTCCCAGTTCTACAAAGTCCTTCTGCACTGCTCTAATCTCATGTTGGGCCAAGTCATTTGTCCCTAGGTGGACAATGACGTCCAGCTCAGACTCCCATGCAGCTGTTCTCGTGATCCTGAGGATGCGCTCCTGTCCCTCCAAGCCATGGCACCAGGCAGGCACCTTACTTCAGTTTTCCTGCTCCCCAGTTCTATCCCCAATAATTGAGTCCCCACCAGTAACTAGGATCTGCAGCTTATCCATTAGGTAGGGAAATGGACAGACTGGTGGGCCAAGGTCCTATCTGCCATCAAATTCTATGTTTCTATGAGTTGGCTCAGGAAACCTGGTCCAGAATAGCTGGCTAGTGTTTTATGGGCAGGGAGACATGATGGGCCCATGACTCTCTGTCCTCAGCATTCTGTTTCTAGGTGACAAGAACTGAACACGAACAGACAGGATGGGCCCCGACCCTTTTTCTGTCCTCAGCATTCTATGTTTCTAAGTGACCCAAACAGGGCAAGGCAGACAGGATGGGCCCTTGGGCTTTTTCTGCTCTCAGCATTCTGTTTCTAAATGACAAGAACAGGGCAGAATGGATGGACCATGGAGCCTTTTCCAGCAACATGAAATGAGGCCTTGTACAGAGGAGGATCACTTCCTGACCTGCTGCTTATCCCCCACCCTAATACATCCCAACATCGCCTTTACTTTTTAACTGTAGAAGCACAACTTATCGTCTGACTTCATCTTACAGTACACAATTACACCTAGATCCTTTTCCTTGGCTGTATTGTCCACTATTGCACCACACAAAGTTTTAGTGTGATCCAGATTCCTCACCTCTAAGACATAATAAGCTACACTTCACCGCAGTAAATCTAAGCCCCTCATTTCTTAGCCCACACCCTTATAATGTGTGCAGTGGGGTCGACACTGTGCCACATCAGCAGCAGCTAAGCCCAAGGAAATTTACAGACAGCTAAATCTCAATTAACATGCTTGGTGAGGTCCAAAATGAGTGGGGCGAAATTCTGCTTGCCCTGTTGTGGGCTTCTAACTACCCTCAGCATGGGAAAAGAGAGCTGCTGTGTACAGACACAGAATTACTGTGCTAAAGCCAGTAACAGCCCCTCCCCACCAAGCCTGTCTCATTGCTATAGAAACCAGGACTGTGCTGGATGCGAAAGGAAACATCACAAATCTGGGAGACAGGCTAGGAGGCCTCTTTACAGCTATGTGACAACCTATTGAGTTGGGGATGATTATTTCTGGAAGGACTGATAACCTCATAAACTCCCCTCCCCAATGCTGGTCTGGGACGTGCCAGAAGCCACTAAAGAGTCCCAACGAGTCTCCTCAACACCTTGCAAATGTTCTACTTAAATTGATGACATAAGCCGCTTTCCCACTGTGCCCTTATCATGAACTTGTCTTCCTCACTACCCGTCAATAACAAGACAGCTACATATCCTGTGCTCATGACAGCCTTGCATGTAGGATTTCTTAGGAAGACCTCAGTCTGTTTATTCTGCATCTCTAGGACTACGCCCCACCCCAGCTCATAAATCTTCCTCCTGAACTGCTGCTTCTGCAGCCTGACCATTCTGTCCCTCCTGTTAATGAATTCTGTAGCTATTTGATCTCGATTTATCTTGCTCTAGTTTAATTCAACCACATAATCACTTTATCTGGATTCTATTTAATTCTGGTGTTCATCTTACTTTGAGTTCGCCCAAATCAACTGAGTAATCATTTTATCCTGTTTTAACTGGAAACACACAAGTATGCGTGCCTCAGATTTCATGCTGGCATTGTTCTTTTAACCTCTCCATCACAGCAGAACTGCAGGCTGTGTAAGAAAACAGCTGAGCAGTGTGGCCCATTCCTGGCTCCCCTGTTGACAGCTAGCCTACCTATCTCTTTGAATGGAGCACCAATACACTACACAGGCACTGTCCTCTGGGCTCACTGACTTATTAAAATGTATCAGCTTCCCTAACCGAGGCAAGCCTTTCATTCTTGGACATTAGTCCTCCTGGCCAGTCACTGAAAAACCCTTACCTTGTATTCTCTAGCTGATATACAAGTTTACATACAGATACACTGTGCATCACCTCTCTGTCCTTTTTATAAAGTAATACAACATTGCTGCTGCATACTGACATCTTCGGTCCCAAAGTTCTGGTTCCCGTGGGTCCTAGTGCCTCCGCCTGAGACCAAAGTGGTTCTCTAGAGAGGAGATTTACTCTTAGAAGATCAAGACGCAACAAGCTCTTCCTCACCAAATCTCAATTTTATCTAATGAGATCTACAAAGTCAAGAACACTTCTCGCCTAAAAAGAACAGTTGCGCAAGAACTTACCGTAACAGCAGTTCTTAGAGAGACTTTTGTAGTAGGTGATCACTTGTACGACCACGCCCCTGGTGTCAGGACCACACAGAAACTTTTGCTAGCAGTGTCTGATGGGTGACTGCCCACCAGTCTTGTGACAGATGTCAGCATGACACTATATAGTGGTTAGTCCCCACGTCCGCCCTCCAGTTCTTCCACCAGAGACCTCTAAGAGTTATGACAGGAGAATGGGAAGAGGCTCCTGAATCCAAGAAAAGGCTCCTGGAAAGAGAGCTACACACTAAATAGGGGTTAGGTTGGTGGAAAAAGGTTACTACAGAGCCTCTCTAGAAGATCTACTGTTACAGTACGTTCTTGCGTAACTGTACTATTTTGCTCAGAAGGCTCTTGCAGTAGGAAATCACTTGGGACTGAGTCCCAAGCAATCAGAGTCCAAGGAACAGGAAAACATGGAAGGCTGGAACAGGAAGCTAGTAGGCAGCAGGATACTTAGGACAGGAGTCCATGGAGGACTGCTAGTCCGAAACCAGCCCTGTGCCTAGTGGTGATGTCCAAACTGTAGTGTTTCGTTAAAAGTGTGGATGGATCTCCAGTACCAGCTGTGCAGATTTCTACGGCAGATACGTTTCGAAACAGGCTGCAAAGGCAACCATACCCCTGGTAGAATGTCCTTTCACCTGCCCCGAAGGACTTTATCATACTTCTGGTAACAAAGTAATGAGGTTTGCCAACCATTTGGAAAGGCATTGTTTGGAAACCGTTGCACCTTCTCTCTTTAGTGCGAAAGAAACAAAAGCTGATCCATTCTGCGGACAACTTTGGTCCTGTCTGTGTAAAACATAAAATTCTGTGAACATCTAAAGTATGCAGAATGGCCTCCCTGGATTAGAATGTTGGGGTAATACATGGCAATTGAAGAGACTAATTCAGGGTAGTCTCTGAAACAACCTTTGGAAGAAACTTAGGATTCGTGAGCAGAGCCACTCTGTGAAAATCAAATAAGGCACCTTACACATTAGGGCCTGGAAGCGCGTGAAATTCTTCAAGCAGAAGTGACTGCAACTAAAAAGAGCGCCCAGGACAAAAAGAGCACGCTACATGTCCTTGCCGGTTCAAAAGGAGGTATGGTCAATTTTTCTAAAAAAAAAAAAAAAGTCCCATGGTGGAGCAGGGTTACACACTGGGGGTTTCAGATGCAGAATACCTGTTAAGAAGGTTTTGAGGACCTCTAACTGAGCCAGAGTCTTGCCCCTACTAAATCACGGTAGGCAGAGATGGCTGCTAAATGCACTTTCAGTGATGAATAGCTCAAGCCCAGGTCCGACAGATGGAGAAGATACTCCATGACCTGGGGAGCAGGGCACAAGACAGGATCCAAAGTCTCTGAGATGGCCCAGATGGAAAAGTGTTTCCACTTCATGACATAAGTAGTTCTTGTAGAGTGCTTTCTTGCCTCTACAAAATCTGAGCTAGCCTTGGGGAAACCCCATACCTAGAAGTGACTATGTCTTGAGGAGCCAAGCGTGAAGATGAATGGATTTCAGTCCTGGATGTACTAGTGTGCCCCCTCTGGGTCAGGAAATCGTAAGAAAGTGGTAGTGGAACTGGAGGTTCTGCTGCTAGCTGCTGAAGCAGTGGGAACCAAATCTGTCGAGGCCAAAGCGGAGCTATCAATATCATTTGTGCTCCTTCTGTCTGTAGCTTGATCAGCCCTCTCTGTACGACTGGGAAGGAGGAATGTACAGAAATCTCCCTGTCCAAAAGCACCATGCCTGGATCGAGTGAGCAAAACTTGGGAAGTTTTATGTTGGATGAGGCTGCGAACAGATCCACTTCTGGATGACCCCAGCGGTGAAAGATGTGATCTAGACCTTCTTGTTTCAGCTTGTTTCACACTTGTGGGCTCTTACTCTGGTGCAGCTGAGCTGTCGGTGAGGACATTCTGCATGCCTGGGACGTGGACCACCCAAAGCCGGACCTTGTGCAAAACAGCCCAATTCAGACCTGCATCGCTTCTCTACAAAGAGGATATGAGTGGGCCCCCTGTTTGTTGATGTACCACACTATGCACATGTTGTCCAACTGGAGCAACAGTGCAACTTTCTGAAGAATGTGCTGAAAGGCCCAAGAGCATAAAGCATTGCTCTCATTTCTAGCACATTTATGTGCAAGCGTAGTTCTACAGGCGATCACAGGCTCCATCCTGTGGCGTCCGAGATGGGTGCCCATCCCATGCCCAACACGCTCATGGTCAGGATTTGGGAGTAAGGAGGGGCCAGGAAAGAACTCTTCAAATCAGGTTGCTGGAGTTCTGCCACCATTGCAGATCCTTCTGCACTGGACTGGGGATTAGGACATGACTGTCCAAGTCGTCCGCCCTCTGATCCCACTGGGACCTGAGAGTCCACTGGGAGATGCACATGTAGAGTCTGGCTATAGGGACCATAGGAATAGCTGCTGCCATAAGGCGAGAAGGCAGAGAACCGCTCTGGCCAAAATGTGTCGATCAGAGGATACCAGATTGGCTTGCCTCTTCAGGGTCTCTACCCTGTCCAGGAGGAGAAAAGCCATACCCTGTACTGTGTCTAGAATCTCCCCAATAAACTGTAGGCGCTGGGAAGGAGCAAGCTGGTATTTGTGGTAACTGCAGTAATACCCAGATGCTCGAGAAGGTGTAGGGTAACTGATATTGTCAGATCAGTTTCTCCCATCGCTTCTCCAAACTCTGGAACCTCTGCCTCCCCAAATACGGCATTCCTCTTCCACCTACTCCCTCACCTCTGCCCTACTCAACCATCTCTCCTCTAGCTGCTCCTGCTTTAATCCTCCTTAAGCTCCTTCTCAGAGCCCACTCCCGGCTTGTTACCCAGCTTCCCACCCATAATAGCCCCCGCCTATACCCTGCCTCTCTCCCACCTCCCCACTCTATCTCCTCTTACCAACTTGTCTACCTGCACTCTGCTCCATTGCAGGGTTCTCAATGTCCTGGAGGGCTAGCTCTAGTATGATCTTTCTTTCCTTTCTCCCCACATCTACCCATTTTGCCTACCTACAAGGCCCCTGCTATATCACCTGCTCCCCACCCTCTTCCTTCTCATCCAAATTGTCTTAGCCTGGCTCTGCCCGGCAAATTCCCAGCATTCTGGAGGGGCTGGATCTAGGCAAGACCTGCACCTCCTTACTTCCTCCCTATTCCTTCTCAGCCTAACTCTACCTACATTTCATTCACATGGTTCTGCCCCTGGCAGAATTCTCTGAATCCTGGAGGGGATAGAGTTAAGCACGTGATCCTCCTCTCCTAACCTCCCTTTTCCTCTCTCCCCCATTTCCTCTGGTCCCACCTCTGTACCCCAATGCACTTATCTATATTCCCATGTCCCTGTAGGTCCAGCAAATTTTGTCTGCCAGTATTTCTACCTAGCTCTCTCGACTGGTTCTGAAATGCTTCACCAACTGGGCCTAGTACCTGCTACTGTTAATAACCCTGGAGCCCTCCATTTTACTTGCTTCCTTTCCCTTCTCCTAGTCAGTCCCCTGTTCCCCTTAATCCTCTTCCTACAGCTAGCACTTTAATTCTTTAATAGTTAAAAGTACTGTCCATCTGTTCTTAATTGTAACACCAACACCCGTGTGTTGGCGATATTGGATTTCTAGTCTCTATACCATATCCGCCGTGAATGTAACTGTATCTGTATGTTATGTTATTCGCTGTTACCATCCACCTGTACCCTCCCAGGTTGCACCGGGAGACAAGCAACTTGTTGTTGGCGTGCCTTCCTGATGAAATATTTCAATAAATAAATAAATAAAATATGGAACCTTCCAATCCCTCCCTCAATGGAGCCGTAGAAGCCAATCGTCAAGGTAGGGGAAGATGTAGTGTCCCTGACTCCTCAGGCACTTGCCACTACCGCTAGGCATTTGCAAAAACCTGCGATGTGGAGGAAAGGCCAAAGGAGAACTCTGAAATGGTAATGCTCCCTTGGAAAGAAAAAACCTGAGGAATCTGCGTGTGGATGGAATACTGGGATGTGAAGAGTACGTATCCTGCATGCCCAGGGCACAAAGCCATTGTCCTTTGGAAAGGAGAGGCAGCAGGCTTTGCAGTGTCAGCATCCAAACCTCTTGTACTCTATGGAAGAGTTTGAGGGTGTTGAGGTCTAGGATCGGGTGTAGATCGCTTGTCTTTCTGGGTACCAGAAAGAAGGGAGAATTCCTCCTGATCTGGTTTGCCGACACTGGATCTATTGCTTCTTTGGAAAAAAAGCTGTGATCTCCTCCCTAAATGGGGAATGTGCCCTGGGTAGTGTGAAAACTCCACAGGATTGTTTGGGTGTTTTCTCAAAATTCGAGAGTGTGACCAAGTCTGATTACCTGAACCACCCAGGCGCAGTTGTGATGGACTCCCAGATGCCTTGCGAACATTCCGTCCACCTGTTCTTCTGATAGGCGAGGAGGGAGAGGGCAGTCAGCTGAATCAGGAATGGGAGGGTGGTTGGGGAGGACTGCTCCTGAAGCCCTCTGGGTTTTGGCTGGAGATGCGGCAGCTGTATTGGGAGCCCTACGTTTAAACTGGCGTTTGTCGTCTGCTGGTTTTTCATCTGGCGTCTGTTTTGCCGACAAAAGAATGCTTCTGTTGTTGTTTCAGGTGGTACATGGTGTGGACCGACTGAAAAGCTGTGCCTTTATCTTGCAGGCTTGTGATAATGTCCTCGACGTCTCCGCCAAACAGGACAGAGCCTCTGAAAGGGCATCCTGGATAGCCAACTTAACATCGGGCTAGGCCTGATACTCATAGCCAGAAGTATCTGTGAAGGCTCACAGCTTTGGCCATATGGCTCATGGAGGAATCCACCACATCATAGGTGGCCCGTGATGAATGACATCCTGCCACCTTGGCCGATCTTAAGGTGTTTGCCAAGGTGGTCTTTGCTTCAGAGTCTGGAAGGGCCTCTCACAACGAAAAGCGAAGCTATGAACAAAGACTTCCGTACACTAAAGCATGTGTGAGACGAAGTTCCGGAAAGTATGAATGGCTAATGTATAAGAATAGAACTTCCTCCCAAACTGGTCCATTTGTCTGGATTCTTTGTTGGGTGGAAAGGTGCTTAGGTGCTTTGGCCGCAGACCAATCATGGGCTCCAGTGATGACCACCCAGTCAGCCTTAGGATGTCACGCTGGTGGTCCTTGTCTTCAGGGGTGCTGTAAACCCAGTTAGCTTTCTTGGCCATGGCCAGGATACAGAAGAAGGTCTCTGCTAAATGGTCGAGGATAAATCCTTGTGAGGTTCCTGCCAAGGGGCGTGAGCACTGGACTCGCTTTGGAAATCCAGATGCTCTGCCAATCTCTGATGTTTTGGGTCCAGAGCATCTGATTTCCATCCTTCCGCCATTTGCCTGAGGAGGTCCAATGGCGAGGGATCTTCAGGAGGGGAATTGGGACATCCTAGGGACTGGTTCCTCATGGGAGGCATCTCAAATCCTGGTCCCTCAGATGATGAATCAGAATCTGCTTTGGAATCATCGGAATCCTCCGAATTTTTTCAGGAATAGGGGTTCTGATTCCAGGGTCCCTTCTGACGTCAGGGGTTGCTATCAGGCTGTCATGTGACCTGACATCGCAGTTCGAGGGATAATCGGAGAGGGTGCCCTAGGGGTAGGATCTGGGTGTCCTGTGTTGGGGTTGTGGATGCCTGTTGCCTAACTGAGACCAAATGTGATTTTGTCTCAGACCACCAAGATTTCAGAATCTCTCTAAAATCCACCTATGGTTCAACAGGAGGAGGTGAAGTGGAGGAGGTGGAGGTGACAGTGAGGTAACCCTGACCGGTTCCATATCCTAAGAAACTTGCAGAAGGGCAGTGGTGAGAATAACCTGGATAGTGATAACTAGGGTAACCTGAGTAATGAAAGCCAGCCCAGTAAGGGTCTGGGCCAGGGCTGACAGAGGATACGCCTGGTGGCAGAAACTCCTGGATTGTGCCCCTGATGCAGGAAAGCTGAAACGGCAGTCCTGATGGAGGGTAACCCGACGGTGGCCTTGATGGAGGGTACCGACGGCAGCCCTGACGGAGGGGTGGCTTGATGGCAGCCCTGACGGAGGGTAGCCTGACAGTTGTCCTGAAGGCAGATAGCCTGAAGGAAGGCTCGCTGGTGGTCCTCCTGGGGAAACCCCAGTGAAGGGCCTGAAGGAGGAGGTCCCGAAGGTGGGAACTTGATGGTAGCCCCGATGGGGGAAGCTTGCTGGCAGCCCTGATGAAGGAGGTGAAGGGCTCTGCGGCATTGAGAGAGGGTAGGGTCTGCCACTTGTACCAGGGTGGCGGTGCCACCGTAAGGCCTTTGGAACCCTAACGCTGGTATACCTGAAAAGGTCTTCTTCTGTTGGGACTTACGGGCCCGTGACAGTGGAGGAATCTCCAATGGAGGAGGAGATGGGGCTCTCCATGGGTGGAGTCCCGGGTGACCCTTGCCCTCCAGCCGGGACAGAGCTGACGTCCGCTGCACGCCGTCAGAGCCTGACGGACGTGAAACAGTCGTGCAATCATCGGAAGGTCCACGATCGGCTGATCAACCTGGGTCATGCGGAGTCAGAGACCCCAACCCCTCAACTTACCAACCCCAGCCGGGCGCTTTATTGGCCACGCCTGCCAACTTAAAGCTTGGGGTAGTGATAGGTCTATGCGGCCTCTGGATGAATCCGAGGTACCCGGGCCACACTGTAACTAGTGGTGGCGAGGTGGCCAAAGCCTGTTCTGTAGGCAGGAGTGCAGCTTGATCATGCGCTTGCCGTCCTGGAGGAAGAGGGCCAAGCCTCCGCTGGAAGGACCCATGGACAGCTTCGGGGAGGGGACTGTTCCCGGTTCTGATGTTTTTCTTGTCCTCTTTTTCTTCTTAAGTGGGTCAGTTGGAAGGAGGAGGCACTTTTAAGCAATTTTTTTTTTTTTGTTACATTTTTCAGTTTCAGGAGATGGGCTTTGAGAGACTGTTGGCATTTTCCGGTGGCCTGTTTAAATTGAGCGCTTGGCCTCACACTCCTTTGACGCTGTGATCCAGTCCCAAGCAGAAGAGGCAGAGGTGTGCTGGTCTTCATGTGGTAGCTGGACGCCAAGAACTACAATTATTTTATGCGATTCTGTGGAAGAAGAGGACTACATAAACAATCGCTAGGAAATATTATAACAGAAAAACAGATACTCATTGACGAGTTTCAGTTGGATGACGGCACAGGCTGACGGCGGACATGGGACCACCCACTATATAGTGTCACACTGACATCCATCATGTGACATCGGGTGGGCAGTCCCCTTCAGACACTGCTAGCAAAGCTTCTTGTGGTCCTGACACCAGGGTGCAGTCCTACAAGTGATCACCTACTGCAAGAGCCCTCTTGAAGTAAGATCTGCCAGAAATCAGTCGGGCAGAAGGCCTGAACCTTCAGACAGCCTCCAGTCTGAAATGCCCTAATAGCTATGGCTAAATCAGTTAATGGTAACCAGGTTGGGCTGTCCAATGGCCCAGCAGAAGTGCACTGTGCTTCACTGCCAGCAACCCAGGTTTGGGAAGAGCCTCAGTTTGTGCTAGCTTGCTACAGATTTCGGAGTGGACTCTGTGCCAGTGACTTAGGTTTGTTTATTTGTTAACAGGCAAGTACTCTGGAATACAATTCCTTTTACAGGTATGACTCGAGGTCTAAAACATAGATCACAGTACAGTAAACATCATACATTTATATAATACTGCATAATATAGGAATATATATTCTACTTCTAAGACAGATGCAAGATGATTCATACAATATATTAGTTACAATCACAGTTAAACATTTCTCTAAAATGAGATAATAAATTACATGAAAAAGTACTATAACTTGTTAGGCATCGGTAACCAGATTTGGAAGGGACTCTGGTTCTGTGCCACCGACCCAGGTTTGGAAGGGGACTCTGGTCCTGTGCCAGAGACCGAGGTTTGGAAGGGCTCTCTGGTTTTGTGCCAGAGACCCAGGTTTGAAGGGTCTCTGGTTCTGTGCCAGAGACCCAGGTTTGAAGGACTCTGGTCCTGTGCCAGAGACCCAGGTTTGGAAGGGGACTCTGGTCCTGTGCCAGAGACCCAGGTTGGAAGGACTTGGTCCTGTGCCAGAGACCCAGGTTTGAAGGGACTCTGGTTCTGTGCCAGAGGCCCAGGTTTGAAGGGACTTCTGGTCCTGTGCCAGAGGCCCAGGTTTGAAGGGGACTCTGGTCCTGTGCCAGAGGCCCAGGTTTGAAGAGGACTCTGGTCCTGTGCCAGAGGCCCAGGTTTGGAAGGGACTCTGGTTCTGTGCTAGAGGTCCAGGTTTGGAAGGGACTCTGGTTCTGTGCCCATGACCAAGGTATGGAAGTGGACTATGGTTCTGTGCCAATGACCTGGCTTTGGAAGGGACTCTGTTTCAGTGCCCACGACCTGGCAATGGAAGGGAGACTGTTTTGGTGCCAGCGACCTGGCTTTGGAAGGGACTTGGGTTTTGTGCCAGTGACTCGGGTTTGGAAGGGGACTCTGGTTCTGTGCCAGTGACTTGGGTTTGGGAATGGACTCTGATTCTGTGCCAGCGACCTGGATTTAGGAGTGGTTCCTGGTTCTGTGCTAGCAACCGGGTTCAGGAGTAGACCTGGATTCTGTGGCAGAGACCGGGTTTGGGAGTGGACTCGGGTCCTGTGCCAGCGACTTGCATTTAGGAGTGGACCCTTGCTCCATACCAGCGATCCGGTTTGGGAGTGGACTTGGATCGAGTACCAGTGACCCAGGTTTGAAGAGGACTCTGGTTCTGTGCCAGCGACCCAGGTTTGGAAGGGGACTCTGGTTCTGTGCCCACGACTAAGGTATGGAAGGGGACTTTTTTCTGTGACAGTGACCCAGTTTTGAAGGACTCTGGTTCTTTTTTTTTTTTATATGATAGGAACATTTTTCCTTGACTGTCGGCCAAACTCAGTTGCAGTGTGCCAACCATCCGCTTCCTGTCCCCCTTGCAGGGGATCACAAGGCATGGCAGGGGTGTGGGTTTTTCACAGTTACAGAAGTAGCTACGGAAGCCTTAAACCCTCCAAGTGCACTATCGCGGGGACCAAGGTCCAGGTGTAAAGTCGTGTGAGACATGGCTTCCGCTAAGCACACCTAACAGCACCTTATCCTCCCTGGAGAGGAAAGCTGCCTAATGATTACTCAGTCTAGCTCATCCCCGCCCGCACCAACTCCCCAATGACCCAGGCTCGCTCGAACCCGGGTTACCAGTGCCGCAAGAGGTGTGGGGTCCAGGGACTCTGGTTCTGTGCCAGCGACTTAGGTTTAGTAGTGGGCTTGGGTCCTGTGCCAGGGACCTAGATTTGAAGAGGATTCAGGTTCTGTGCCAGAAACCCAGCTTTGAAGGGGACTTGGGATCTGTGCCACTGACCCATGTTTGGGAGAATGGACTCTGGTTCTGTGCTAGCGACCTGGGGGTAGGAATTGACTATGGTTCTGTGCCAGCGACCTGGGTTTGAAAATGGACTCAGGTTCTATGCCAGTGACTCAGGTTTGGGAATGGACTTTGGTTCTGTGCCAGCGACCTGGGTTTGGGAGTGGTCTTGGGCTCTGTGCCAGCAACCTGGGTTTGGGAGTGGACCCAGGTCCTGTGCCAGAGAAATGGCTTTTTGGGTAGACTTTGGTCCTGTGACTCTGGCTTGGGAATTAACTCAAGTTTGTGCAACAACCTGGGTTGGGATTGGACTTGGGTGCTGTGCCAACGACCAGGGTTCAGGAGTTGATTCAGGTTCTGTGCCAGCAACCCAGGTTCAGAAGTGGACTGGGTTCTAGGCCAGTGACCCCAGTTTGGGAGTGGACTCAGGTTCTGTGCCATCGACTGGGGTTTGGGAATGGACTGAGGTTCTGTGCCAGTGACTATGGTTTTGAGTAGACTAGGGTTCTGTGCTATTGACCCAGGTTTGGGAGGGGACTCTGGTCCAGTGTTTGAAGGGACTTGAGTTCTGTGCTAGCAACCCAGGTTTGGGAGGGACTCTGTTCTGTGCTAGCGACCCAGGTTTGGGAGGGACTCTGATTCTGTGCCAGTGACCTGGGTTCAGGAGTGGATTCAAGTTCTGTGCCAGCAACCCAGGTTCAGAAGTGGACTCGGGTTCTGTGCCAGTGACCCCAGTTTTGGGAGGGACTCGGTTCTGTGCCAGCGACTGGGGTTTGGAAATGGACTGAGGTTCTGTGCCAGTGACTATGCTTTTGAGTAGACTAGGGTTCTGTGCTACTGACCCAGGTTTGGGAGAGGACTTTGGTTCTGTGTCAGCAACCCTGGGATTGGGAGCGGATTCTGGTTCTGTGCCAGCAACCCGGGTTTAGGAGGATTCTGGTTATCTGGTTCTGTGTCAGCAACCTGGGTTTAGGAATAGACTTGGGTTCTGTGCCAGCAACCCAGGTTTAGAGTAGACTTGGGTTCTGTGCCAGTGACCTAGGTTCAGGAGTGGATCTGGGTTCTGTGCCAGTTACCTGGGCTTAGGAGTGGACCTGGGTTCTGTGCCAGTGACCTGGGTTTGGGAATGGACCTGGATTCTGAACCTGTGACCCAGATTTGGGAGTGGACTTGGTTCTGAGCCAATGACCTGAGGTTTGGGAGTAATCTTGGGTTATGTGCCAGTGACATGGGTTTGGTTGTGGTCGTGGGTTCTGTGCCAGTGACCGGGTTTGGGAATGGACCTGGGTTCTGTGCCAGTGACCTGGGTTTGGGAGTGGTCTTGGGTTATATGCAAGTGACCCAGGTTTGGGAATGGACCTGGGTTCTGTGTCAGTGACCTGGGTTTGGGAGTGGACTTGGGAGCTGGAACTGGGTGGCTGGTTATGAAGTGCTGCTGAATACAGCATGATCCTGTCTGGAGAGGGTGACGTGGGGCTCTGTCAAGTGCAGTGGACTGGGGCACCTGCCCTAGTGAGAGGATGGTGCTATGCATAACTCAGCTGCACTGTGCTGAATTGCTGGAGCCCTGGAATGATATCCAGGTAGGTGAGGGGACCAGACAAACATGAGAAAACACTGCCTCACGGCAGCACGATGACTACTGAGATAGCCTAGATGTTTGGGGGAATCTCTTCCAGGTGCCCTGCTGCCGAGGGGGGTAGTGACAGATGGAGCTGGGTGGCCCACTAGACAGCTGGGACCCCAATGTGTGGGCAGCTAGGGCACCAATGTGTGGACAGCCAGGGCACCAATGTGGACTGCTGGGCCCCAGTGAACTGACAGATGAGGCCCCAATGTATGGACAGCTGGGACACCAATGTGTTAACAGCCAGGACCCCAGCTGTGGACAGTAAGGGTAAAAAGCTATCTATAAAACCACAAAGAAAAAGGCAGCTTAAAATCTCTGGAGGACAGCTTCAATTTCAACCTGCCCTTCTTAGCAACTGGCATATGCTGCTGTCTCCTGTCAGCTCTGTCATCCTGTCAGACTGCAGCTGTTTATCATAAACCCAGAAATGTCACAAAGGAAAGCTTGCAGCCTTGATTTAAAGGCTATAGTTATCCAGCGGGCAGAGTCAAGGGGAACAGG
Organism: Neoceratodus forsteri; assembly: GCA_016271365.2. Classification (NCBI taxonomy): domain Eukaryota; kingdom Metazoa; phylum Chordata; order Ceratodontiformes; family Ceratodontidae; genus Neoceratodus; species Neoceratodus forsteri. The sequence goes on from CM057459.1 coordinate 1,386,323,424, forward strand.
CTATTGGTTGCTACTTTGAAGTCAGATAAGTAGATCAGAGAATGCCAAAACAAAAGCATCAAAATTCCTGATCTGCTTTCCCTTGCTGGTTCGAGGCAACAACAAAAACAGCATCATCTGGAGGGTGCTCATCAGAGGTGTCAGCATCCAGAAACTGAAAGTGAGCTCATGACCTGGATTCCTCTACAAAGAGGACAGCATTTTCGGTCACGAGACAGCAATGGCTATTAAAGCTGCGGATTTATTTCAGGATTGAGCCTTCAAAAGCAAGCTGTGGCTGGGTCGGTAAGTTCCTCTGTGGGTGGGGGTCTGCACTGTGCCAAAAGACAACAGTGGGCCAGAGGCTCCCAAAAGATTTTGCCCTAAAGTCGAAGACTTTGTCTCATTTTGCAAGCGGCAAGTTAAAAATGCTTCTGATGTCTTGTCCACTGGCAATATGGACGAGACAGCTGTCTGGGTTGACATGCCTAGAACAAGACATTAGACAAAGCAGGAAGAACCTCTGCTGCCCTCTTAACCACCAGACATGAAAATCAGCGTGTTACAGTTTGTTTAGCTGCCATGACAGATGGCAGAAACCCCCACTACTACCACTGTGTTTAAAGGCATTTGTAAATAATACAAATTATGCCAGACTACATATCCTCTTTTCTGTCTAAAAACAAAAACATATGCACAAACACACTTTGCACCCTCTTTCTCTTCACACACATACCTATATGTTGACACACTTTGCATTCTCTCTCCCTGTCTATACACTGATACAGACAGCACAACTGAGAAAACTGATTTAGGGCTACTGTGGACAGGAAAGCTGAAGCCAGACAGTGTATTAACACAGTCTGCAGATTAGATGCAGGGCTGGGAATTCGTGAGGCATTGGGAGGCGGTAAAGGAGCAGGTCAAAGAGGCAATCCTCCCATACAAGGCCACAGTTCTACCCCTGAGTACTGTGTCCAGTTCTGGTATGGATATTTCATTTAAGGAGATGTGTTGGTTTCCAGTGGGAGGTGGGGGGGTAAATTCCAAAATGTAAACTCCTGACCTTTCATTGTTTATTGCTGAAGACATCATTATTCAAACAGGTCTTTTCACTTTTATTTTATTTAGCTAGGATGATATATTTCAAATGTTTTACCAAAATGACATACTGAGCTGGTAATAGCTCGTTTCTAGATGTGCCCTAGGGAGGAGAATCTGAGTAGAAATAATGAGGTATAAATAATAGGTAAATAAGCAGCAAAATAACAAATGTGCTAAGAGCAGAGCCAGGAGGTGAACAGAGTTAAAGCTCCTTTTAGGCCACACTTGACGGTAAACAGAGTATGGGGCGTTTATACAAGGACAGAGTAATAGATTATACCTGACATCATACAAATAATGGAATAAAAGCAGTGCCACACCAGAAACAATGCACTTACAGTACGAGGGCACAGCTAGTGAGGGTACAAAGACATCTTAACTGGGCATGTAGGCTTCCCAGACTTTAGCCTAAAATGTGCAAAAGTCATTTCAAGTTTTACATTTGATGGTAAGTGGCTGAGTAAATAAGGCCCTATTTATGAAAAGGAGCTGCTCCCTGGTTTTGGTTTTACAGCGAGTTTCAATGAATCTTGCTGATATGGACTGTCTAGTACAGTGTTGTTTCCAGTTAACAGTTAATTTGTTAAACAGGGAGGCAGCTGAGCTATGTTCTATAAGCCATTTAAAGCAATTGAACAAGACCTTGTTTTCAGGTGGAAGGATCCCCAAATCTTCACAGAGATTACAATGGTGGGTCCAGTATGGTCCCAAAGGGCAAAATCACAAAGAAGAAAAAATTACTCACCTTAGTGATGTTGTTTCTTCTAATGGAGTCTTGCTATATTATGACTATTGCAGTTTGTCCCAGCCTTAGAACTGCTCCAGAGGTGAAAGAGTTAACTTCCATGCAGAGCATGGAGCTTAGAGCACGAGCTCGGTTCAGAAGCTCTGTTAGGTGGTTTCAAACCAAAACCGTCAGATCTTTACGAGCAAAAACTCACTAAGGTTCTGTGTGAAAGCTGTAACCTTCACTAGCCAACTGGCCACTAATATATTAACACATTTTCCTGGTCCCAACACCAAGACTCAAGTCAGTGGACCAGAAAATAAGATAAAATAACTAAATAAACACAACACCCAAACATGAAAGAGGGCATCAATAAATGCCAACAGAGGACTACCTACCCCATACCCAAAGTAGGAGTTCTGAGAGGGCAGGCTGGGGGAGGTCATAATATAACAAGACTCCATTAGAAGAAACAACATTACTAAGGTGAGTAATTTTTCTTCAAACAACATGAAGTCTTGCTATATTATGACTATTGCAGACTACACAGCAGTACCTCCATGGAGGAGGGACAGAACCTACTTAGGGAATAGGCTCGAAGCACGGTTGTGCTAAACCGAGCATCCCTCCTGGCCTGAATATCCAGGAGTAATGCTTGGTGAAAGTGTGTACTGTCTTCCAGGTAGCTGCCTGACATATCTCCAAGATAGGGATGTCTCTAGCAGCAGCTAGAGATGCAGCTGTACCTCTGGTAGAGTGAGCCCTCAGGCCTGAGGGGGAACCCACCCAGCTTTTGACAGCAGAATTGATACAAGAAACGATCCACCTGGCAATGGATCTCTTAGTGGCAGGTCTCCTTTCCCAACCTCACCATAAGTGAGAAACAGTTGGAGGAGTCAAACCAGACCCTTGGTACGCCTCTATGTAGTAACTTAGGGCCCTCTTAACATCTAAGCTGTGCAGCCTCCTTTCACCAGAGGAGGAATGGTCAGTGAAGAACACTGGAAGTGAAATAGATTGGTTAAGGTGGAAATCTGAAACCACCTTAGGCAAAAACTTCCTGTTAGTCCTGAGGACTACTTATCCCTGTGAAAGGAAATAAAGTCAGTCTCTACTGATAAAGCCTGTAACTCACTTATACGCCTGGCAGAAGTGATGGCTACCAGAAATACAGTTTTCCAAGTCAACACTTAAGCTCTGCCAAGACAGAGGCTCAAAGGGAGGTTGCATCAGCTGAGCAATGCAGACATTAAGATCCCAAGCCGGGCAGGGTCCCTGAATGGAGGATTGGTGTGAAGCAATCCTTAAAAACTTGGAAAATACAGGATGAGCAGAAAGAGAAGAGGGCTTCCTGCTGAAATGAAGGCAGAGACAGCAGCCAAGTGCACTTTCAGGGTAGCTGGTCTCAGTCCCAAAGAATTAAGATGGACCAAGTAGTCCAATACAGTGGTAGATCAGCAGATTCCGGGAAACATGCTTCTCAGAACACCATATGGAAAACCTTTCCACTTGGAGTTATAGGTAGCCCTGGTGGAAGGCTTCCAGCAGCCTTCAGGATTTCAGAACACTTTGAGAAAGTTGTAAATCAGCAACTCTAACTGCTCAAGAGCCAAGCCTTGAGGTTGAGGGATTTGAGATCTGGATACCAAACTCTCCCTGAGCACAGGTTAACAGATTGTGGTTCCTGGGGAGACACAGGAAGATGGACTGCTAAGGACAGAAGGAGGGGTACCAGGGCTGCCTGGCCCAGTCTGGAGTAATCAGGATCATTTTGCAGGGCTGAGACCTGATTTTGACTAGTACTTTGAACAGGAGAGGGAAGGGGGAAAGGCATAAAGAAACTTCCTTCCCAACGAGGAGAAAGGCATCCAGGGGAACTGAGCCCAACACTGGGGGCCTGCAACAAAACAGTGGAAGTTGATGATTGTCTGGGGCTGAAAAGATCTATCTGAGGAGTGCCCCATCTGGCAAACACTATCCCCAGTATCTAGGGATCCAGTGACCATTTGTGATGGCCCTGGGAAATCCTACTGAGAGCATCTGCCAGGACATTGTCCTTGCCTGGGAGGTGAACTGCTATGGACGGAAGTGTTCAGGGAATAAGCCAGAGACCACAACTTATCGCCTCGGTGCACAAGGTCAAGACCGAGTGCCCTTGTTTGTTGATGTACCACATTATAGTGGTGTTGTCTGTTCTGACCTGTACCACCTTGTTCTGAACAGATGCAGAGAAAACCTGAAGTGCTAGAAAACAGCTCTGAGTTCCAACAGATTGATGTGGGCAGAGATTCCTGAGGGGACCATAAACCCTGGGTGGAGAGGTCGCCCATGTGAGCTCCCCCATCCCAAGAGGGATGCATCTGTAGTAAGGGTCAAGGAATGGAGTCTGGGACAGAGGGATGAAAGGCACCCCTGTCTCAGATTGCTCTGATCCTGCCACCACTGAAGGGCCTGGATCAGAGTTCGAGTCACTGGGATTAACTTGGATAGAGGACTCTTCTTTGAGACCAGAAAGCTCTCAAATGGAACTGAATGTCCCTCATCTGAAATCTTGCTCCTTGCACCACAGCTGTGGAGGCAGCCATGTGCCCTAGGAGCTGCAGGAAATGCCTTGCTGGTCGAGAGACCTGCAGAGTGAAGGACGCGCCAGCGCCACTAAGGTCCTTACCCTTTCCAAGGAAGAAGGCTCTGGCCTGCTTTGTGTCCAGTTCTGTGCCTATAAAGGTGAGTACCTGGACAGGTTCCAAAACTGACTTTGGAAGATTGAGAAGAAATCCCAGAGGGTAAGCAGCTGCTGGGTAACTAGCAGGTGTGATTTGACCTGGTCTGGAGACTGACCCCACAATGAGCCAGTCGTCCAGGTAGGGAAAAATGGCAATCTTTTGCCTTCTTAGATGACGACTGCTACTGCCAGACATTTTGTGAACACCCTTGGGGCAGAAGTGAGGTCAAGGGCATTGCTCTGAACTGATAATGGCCTGAGGGCAGTTCAATCTGAGGTACTTTCGATGGGAGCTTTGATAAGAACATGGAAGTAGGCATCCTTGAGGACCAGGGAGGCTAGCCAGTCCCTGGCCTTAGGGAGGGTAAAATCATTCCCAGTGTCACCATTTTGAACTTTGGCTTTAAAAGGTGCTTGTTTAGATATCTTAGATCCAGGCTAGGCCACCACTCTCCTGTCTTTTTGGGGTAAGGAAGTACCTGAGTACAGACCCTTGCCCTGGTGAGGGAGAAACCCTTCTACAGCTCTGAGAGCCAAGAGGGTTGAGACTTCTGTTTACAAAGCAAGAGTCTCTAAAGGGTTTGTAGGTGGAAAGATCTGGCTCTCATCTTTGGAAATTTTTGAAGCTGAGAACCAGACCCTGGCTCACTACTTCCAGGACCCACCTGTCTGAAGTTAAAGACTCCCAGTCCTGGACGAAGTGAGCCAACCTGCCCCCACAGGTAGTGGAGAGCCAACCCTGGGCATCCCATCAGGGTGCCTGTTTAGCAGGGGCTTTAGGCTGAGGGGTGGGAGCAGGCCTGCTCGAACCCCGCCTGCCTCCCTCTGAAGAACCCCCTCTGTACATAGGCTGAAGAGGAGGCGGCCTGGGTCTGGTAAAAGGCCTGTGAAAAGGCCTCACCCTACCCCTGGGGCTGCCTCTGAGGAGTGGCTTGCCGCTCCTTGGCTTGTGCACCCTGTAAGTGGTTCTATATTCATCCATTTTCTTCATATAATTCTCTGTCTGCTCCCCAAACAGAGAATTTCCCACCACAGGAAAATCCATAGCCTTAGACTGGGTATCCTGTGACAAAGTAGTACACCTGAGCCAGGCCAACTCCGAAAAGCCACAGATGTAGCCATGACTCTAGAGGATACATCGTTAGAATCCACTGCAGCATGGAATTGCACCTTAGATGCCTCAATACCATCAAGAGCCACCTGTTCCAGCTCCTTTGCAAGCTGGCTAGGGACCTGTTTGGCTAAAGCCATGACAGTATCCCATCTAGATTTCTGTATCTCGCAACATAAGCCACATAGTTTGCTTGTCTGAGTCCCAAGGATGCTGCCATGTATTGCTTTTGGCCATGGCATCAATCTTCCTGGAATCCTTGTCAGGAGGATGTGAAGCCAGTGGAATATTAGCTTTATCACAGGCTGCAGCCTGAACTACCAACATGACTGCATTGCTGTGAAAGAAAATCTGTATCAGGCTGGAACTGGCTCCTCAGAGCCAGCTTCCTTGCCCGAGAAGTCTCCGCCCTGGTCAGAGGGCATTCCTCCTCGTTCGGGTTGGCACCGAACCGGCTGGCCATCTGGGTCAGCGGACTTTTGGCTCTCGCTTCCTGAGCCTGCCCACTCTCTTATCCAGGGTGGCTGCAGGGACATTTTTACAAATCTGGCAGTCTGAATTGAGGTGGTCAAACCTCAGACAATAGACATGTAGTGTGTGGGTCAGCCTTGGCAAAGGCTTCCCACAGACACTACAGTGTTGGAAAACCAGTGGCCCGGTTTTTCTTTTGGGTTTCTCAGACATGATGCCAGCCTAACCAACAAACTTGCCCTTTTAATGGCAGTGCCAGGCAAGACACCCTTATTGGTTCCAAACCGTGTCATAGGTCATGGAAAAAACGTAATGAAATCCGTTTTTAGAACCGATAAGAACGGGAACCACGCTCTAAACCTTAAAGGCTTTAAACTTAAATTGTAATACAATTCACGATCGGTTCAACGAACCGATAACACTTACAAATTCCACACAGAAAAAAACCTATCTATTACTTACGATTACCATAGACAGAGCTTGAACCGATCGGTTTTATGTTAAAATAATTAAATCGCAGTTAAATTCAACTGAGAAATAGCGCTTTAAACCGAAGAAATGAACCAAGCAACAGGAGGAATTCCGAGCGACTGTTCAGTGAGGCGGAGTAAAGAATCTGACAGTTTCGTCTTGAAACCACCCTAACAGAGTTTCTGAACCGAGCTTGGCTCTAAGCTCCATGCTCTGCATGGAAGTTAACTCTTTCACCTCCAGAGCAGTTCTAAGGCTGGGACAAACTGCAATAGTCATAATATAGCAAGACTTCATGTTGTTTGAAACACAGAATTTTTGGGCAGAAAAATGCTGTTTAGCTCACCCCATCTGCCTAGATGATCCCTGTCTAGTCTGACTCTACAGACCCTAAGTGGTCTCTTGCGACCCTCCCTACTCACTGCCTCTTTTACTAATATTCTCATATGTCTAACCCATGCATGCTTGAAGATCCCTACTGTTTTCCTCTGCACCACTTCCTCTGGTAATCTGTTCAAGGCATCTACCACTTTTCAGTGAAGCAGTACTTCCCACATCCCTCTTAATCCCCCCAGCTTCATCCCATGTTCTCTGGTCCTGATACTGTTCTTCATCTGAAAGAGACTCCCCACCTGTGCCCGGTTACCTCTGTGAAAGTACTGTGAGTCTCCATCATGTCCCTCTCACTCTCCTCTCTTCCAGGGTGTACATGTTGAGATCCCTCAGTCTCTCCTCAGAGGGACTTTTGGTGCAAACCCTGTGCCATTTTATTTGCCCTCCTCTGGACCACCTCCAGCATGTCTATGTCCTTTTAGATGTGCGACCTCCAAAACTGGACACAAGTACTCCAGGTGGGGTCTCACCAGCGATCAATACACTGGCAACCCACTTCATTCCTCCTGCTGGAGATTCCTTTCTCGATGCATCCCAACATCCAATGGCCCTACCCATTGCTTTGTCACACTGCACAGCCACTTTGAGGTCATCAGATATGGTAACCCCACGGTCCCTTTCCTGCTTACTGATTGTCAGTACCTCTCCCCATCCTATACTCAGCCCTGGTTCCCTAGCCCTAGGTGCATGATTTTGTACTTTTTGGCACTGAACCCAACTGCCTTGCTCTTGACCACCCTCAAGTTTCTCAAGATCCATACACGCCATCTCCACCCCTCACGCAGTGCCCATGATATTAAAGATTATATGTAGCTCCTGTGTTCTTATGCCCTAGGTGCATGATTTTTCAGTTTTGGCATTGAATCCCAACTATCATACCTCATGATCACTCCTCAAATTTCTCAAGATCCTAAGCATTTCTCCACCTCTTCCTGAGAGTCCACTCTATTACAGATTTCGGTGTTATCTGTAAAAGGCATACCTTCCTTCAGTTCTTCTGCAATGCCACTTCTGAAGATATTGAAGAGGAGTAGTCACAGTACTGAGCACTGTGGTACCCGCTGGTCACTCACTGATCATCAGAGTGGGTGCCGTTAACTAACATACATACATATACAATGACTGCAGAAAAAGGCCCCCATCTGTCTCCTATCTGTTAACTAGTTTCTAACCCAATTCATCACTTTGGATTTACCCTAAACTACTAAGTTTCTTTATCAGGCTCATGGCAGCACAGTGTTGAAGCCTATAAATTCCAGACTTGGCCACATCCACTGCCCTCACTAATCTGTTTCCTGGTCACCCAATCAAAGAAATCCATCAGATTTATCTGGCATGACCCCTCCTACCCCCACATGAATCCATGCTGCCTGCAATCTTACAGCCCACTGGATTACCAACGTTTCCTTTAACAGGGTTTCCATACATTTCCCCACCACTGAAGTGAGGATAACCGCCTACAGCTGTCAGCCTCTTCCCTGCTGCCGCTCTTATGCAGAAGAACCATATCTGCTCTCCTACAACTTTGGAACCACACCTGTTTCTGAGATCTGTTGAATAAGGTCATCAGTGGAAACTAGCACCTCCCTGAGTTTCTTTAGTACCCTTGGGTGTCCCATCTGTCCAAAAGCTCTAGAAACATTCAGAGCTGCAAGTCCCACCATGACTCTTTTCCTCTGAAAAACTGACTTATGCCCACCCCTGTTCCTGCAGCTCCTGGTGTCTGTCCCTACCTTCCTCCACTATGATCACTGGAGTAGAAGTACCTGTTCAGGATGTCAGCTTTGTCTTGTTCTCTTCACAGTCCCCTGGCATCCTCCTCCTTATCCTCATGATCCCTCGCCTTGCTTTCTCTCTCTCACTTGTCCCCTTTAGTTACCCTCTTGGCTATCCTTTCTCTTTTCTGCGCCTTTACTCCCCTCACTGCCTTCCTGCTTTCCTCTGTTTCACTTGGTACAACTGCTGTCTTCCTCCATCTGCATTTCCTATACCTCCTAAATGCCACCCTTCTCCTTCTTCACCACTTCCCTAAGAACCATGACGTCTCGCTTTCTTTACTCATTTCCTGAATGCAGAGGTGCTCAATTATGTCCTCCTTATTTTCCCATTGTACCTCTACCCTGGCAACCACATCCCAAAATGAGGCAGTTTCTGAGGCATTCTCCCATTTCTTTAAAATCTGCCCTCCTAGCTGGCCTGGTGGCATCGAGGCGCTGGATGCCCTACCTTAGTGGTGCACCGCAACCCGGGTTTGGGAACGACTTGGTTGCGGACTGCCAGCATGGGGGGGGGAGGCAGGAACAGGACTGAGCAATTACTCTCTCTCCCGGGTGATGTCACCCAAACGCAGTCCCACCATCACCGAATGGCAGTTTGGTGTGCGAGCCAGGTGGTACTGAGCGATCGGTAGGTGGGGTGTCTCACAAGACGTGTGTGTCTCCACATGCATTCATGTTGGAAACATGGAGTGGGATGGAGAAAACTTGGGGAAAAAAATATAACTAAAAAAAAAATAATAAAATCTGTTGTCTTAATGTCTAGGATCCCCATCCTCGTGTGGTTTGCCCTATTGCCTCTCTTAAAGATTATCCACACTGTACAGTGATCATTGGTACCTGGGGACTGCCCACGAGACATCTGCAACGCTGTCCCAGTTTTTAAGCATCGGTCCTGTATTGCCTCATCCCTAGTGGGTTCACTTACTAGCTACCTGAGAAAAGCCCTCTGCAGGAGTCAAGGATGGCCCTGCTCCTTGCTGAAGCTGCAGTTGGAAGGCTCCAATAGACATCTGGCAAACTAAAATCATCAAGCAGCAGCACCTCCTCCTTACTTGCCATCTGATGGCATCCCCAGTGCCCTTATCTAATTCATCTCCTGTGCTGAAGGTCTGTATACCACCTCTATGGATCGTTGCCCCAGTGTCTGTCTCCAGGATGACTAATGCACCTCCAGCACTCCCTTTCCTCTGGGTGCCCCTGTAGTACCAGGACCTTAATTCCTCCCTGACACAAAATACAACCCTCCTCTCCTGCCACCCCTGAAGAGAGAGTAGCCCAGCTTTGCACACATCCCAGTTGTGGCCCCTCAGTGCACACAACCCATTATGGCCACCAAATCCAGACTAGCTTCCGCCTTGATGGCTTCCAGGTTCAGAATTTAACTTCCACACTTGTTGCTTTGACCATGGCTCTCCATACCTTACTCCCTCAATGCCTGCTTTCCACCCTCCATTTGTTTGTGCTGTTCCCAACATTCCCCCATCCCACCTCTTCCTTGTTACCTTCTATTACTTGTCTCCTTTACTCCTTTGTTCTTGCTTCCTGATTTGTACATTCCTTGTTTTCTACCTTGTCCTCACCCTTCCCAAGGAGAAGCTTTTTCCTCCTGGCTCCTCAATGCTGCTTCATTAGGTGGGTACGGAATTACTGCCCTTAGTTCTAAAGCCGCCTGCTAATTTAAATACTCATCCAAATAGCATTTAAACTTCCCACAAAGGACTGTTGTCCTCTTCCAGGAAGGATGCAGCCCGCTCTCCTTGAGGCCCATATCCTCCCAGGTTGGCCCACAGTCCCCAATGTAGTCAATAAGCCCTCATCCATTAAGGTCTTCAGCCCCATGACCTCCACTGGCAATCTGTTCCAAGGCTCCATCACCCTTTTAGTGAAGAACTTCCTAACATCCATCCTGAATTTACACAGAAACGCAGATAATGATGGCAGAAAAGACCAGTGGTCCATCCAGTATGCCCAAGTTCCCTATTTAGCCCTGGCACTTACTATCCCTCCAAGGTCCTAGCCCTCCCATCCACCCCCATTACCTTTCCCAGTGTCTCCCACCCTGGGCACCCTTATACCTTTCATTCTGTTCCAACTGTGCTTTGAAACCACCAACGGTTTTAGCACCCACCACTTCAGCTGGAACATTTTCACGGCTCCACCAACCTTTCTGTAAAATAGTACCGTGTCCCTCTGAACTGCCCTCCTGTCAGTTTCCACTCATGTCGACATGACTGTGAACTAGTATTCAAGCTAAATAGTTCCTCACAGTTCACCTTGTCAGTTCCCTTCAAGAACCTGAAGGTCTCTTATCGTATTTCCTCTCCTTCTGGTCTCCAGTGAGTACATGTTCAGTGCCTTGAGGTGTTCCTCATAGGACATGCCTTGTTGTACCTGGAATTGTCTTTGTTACCCTGCACTGCACTGTCTTCAGCCTATCCCTATCCACCTTGAGGTGAGGGTTTCAGAACTGGGCGCAGTACTCCAGGTGTGGCCTCAACAAAGTTCTACCTCTCACCAATCTCCAATCATATCCCTTGTGACTGCATCTCTATTTCTAACAAACAGATTCTCGTTTACCCTATTTATACCCCTTAGAACTGTCAACAGCAGATTGGAGAGGGCACAGAGTTGGCAGTACAACAGAATGCCTCCTTTACAGTTAATTTGCAGCTCAGGCTTAGTTTGCAGGTGAAGTCCTAATACCCTGCTTGCAATGGCATAGTGATTTTCATACTGTGATGTCACGAGCAGGAATTATGACTTGAGCTCCAGAATTAACCTCAGCTGTAAATGAACAGTAAGGGACAACAATCCAGCCTTCATGTAAATTTTTTTTTTTTTAACTTTTTATTGAATTTAGGATTAAACCTTGAGCTACAAGCTCATTTACAAAGGTTCCACGTCAGGAAGGACATGTGAACGCATTTATAGTAAAACAGAGGGTTACAATGAACATTAAACAAATGACAATGGTAATATGACTGATGGAGAACATGGGATAGGGATTGTGCCTTAATAAACAAGCAAAGTCAGAGCTGCAGCAGTAATTAGCTTGAGAGAGGTGGGAGGGGATGTTCAAGGGTGAAGGGGGATATTGGAGGTTTTCAGCTTGGGAACCACTGGCTAGGGGTCACCTTGTCAGGAAGGGGTGAGGGAGTGGAAGGACAGGGGCTTAGGAAATAGGTAGGGGCATGGACCCGGGAAAAGGGTGTCTGTGTGTGTGTGGGACTGGGACTGAGGTCGGGGAGGGCTTGGTAGAGGAGGGTAGGAGTGGGAAGTAACAGACTTGGTGAATGCTTAAGTGCACATAGGTAGGGTAGTCAGAATTTTAACCAGGTGGTGGTCTGGTCAGGTGAGGCAGGTACACTGCCCTTGGCTGGACAGATGGGATCTAAGTGCAGATTTGGAACAAGCCAATTTGCTAATGGTGGCTAGTTCTGGTGGGAGTAGGGTAAGCCTGCAGGGCCTGCTATTCAAAGGATCATTGACCTTGGGTGGTGCGACAGTACAGGATCTTGATGGAGATCTTATTGGATGACCTTGTGGTCCTTGTTAGTGTGACCTGGTGTATGAGGGAGTTAGCCCCGGAGGCAGTAGGCCCAGAGTTGCTTTTTGCTAGAAGACAGGTTTGATAGCGGGCCCTGTCATTCAGATTTAGCCAACCGTTTGCTGGTAGAAGTCGCAGGTATGGTGGTCAGCGTGGGCTCCAAGTGCAAGTCTGCAGGCTTTGTTGAGCGGGTGGCGAGTCACCTGAGGGTGCTGTCAGAGGCTGCACTGTAGATAGCAAGGCCATAATCAGTAGTTGAGAGGACCGAGCTGCTTGTAGCAGAAGCTGGAAGAGCTTTATCAGAGAGGAAGCTTAGGTGCTTATATAGCAGGCAGAGCTTCCTGCTGGCTGTAGTGGCCACATGATCGATGTCAGGCGTGTGAGAAGGAGCTGTCAAGGGTAAGGCCAGGTATTTGAATTTGGGGACCATTTCAATGGTGATCTTTTGTAAATTCCATATGTTCAAGGTTGCAGCCCTGTGGCGGCTGTGCACAGGGACAAAGAGCATGGACTTTGTCTTTTGTGGTTGATCAGGAGTTTAGCTTTGTTAAACCAGTCTTCCACATTGTGAAAGTCCTGTTGAAGACGCTGCTCCAGTGTGATAGGGTCAGAATGACTGGAGTAGATCACCGCATCATCAGCGAGAGAAGGAATTTTTGTTGACAGGCTAGTGGTAGGTTGTTTAGAAAGAGGCTAAAGATGAGGGAACCCAGGATGGATCCTTGGGGGACTCCGATGGACACTTGAAGGGGTCAGAGAGTACACTGCATATTTTTACCCACTGAACATGTCCAGAGGTAGCTCCAGAACCAGCACAGTGAGTCAGAGGAGAACCCAGTTACCTTTAATTGGGCCAAGAGGAGGTCATAGTTGACCGTGTCAAAGGCCTTGGTGAGGTCGATAAAGGTTGCCCCACCAGCGTCCCTGGTCAGAGGCGATGTGAATGTAACTGTGAACCGAGAAGCCGCTGTGGTAATGCTGTGGTGCTGGACGAAGCCAAGGCTGCTGGCATTGTAGTTGGTATTTGTGAAGGTGTTCCACCAGCTGATCGTAGACTATATGCTTGAGGGCTTTTGAGATAGGTAGGAGGATTGAAATTGGCGTAGTTGGCATGGTCAGACTTACTGCCTGCTTTGTGAACTGGTGTTATGATTGGGCTTTCAGAGTGTTGGGAAGGTACCTGTGGTGAGGACAGATTTACAATACAGGTCAGTGGTCAAGGGTAAGAGAGATTAGTTTTAGATCAAGCCCTCGGGCTGTGCCTGGACTTCCAAGGACTTTGGAGAAATATTTTTTACCTCACCTTTAGATAGCACTTTGAGGTAGAATGAGGGGCTTGGAGTGTTGGGGGGACTTTTAGGGCTGGGCTGGTTGATACCAGCTTGATCTTGGGAGACTGGGGGAGCACTGTTCTGAGGTCAGTAAAGGCTTTGTTGAAGATGTCTGCAATGGATCTGGGGTCTTGTGTAAGGGATCCATTGTGGCTCAGCATTGTGGGTGCTGAAGTATCTCGTTTTCAACGACAGCATCATTGATAGCTATCCCAGAAGCAGTGTCTGTCTCCCCAGGTGGAGTTAAGCTCGAGTCTGTGGAAGTTAAGTTTAGCTTGACGGTTTATGGCGGTGCGCTTATTTCGCAGCCTTGTAGTTTTGCATATCCTGGACAGAGAGTATTTTGTACTTATACCACAGTCTGCCCCTGGAGTTCATAAGGCAAGGAGGTGAGGGGTTATCCACGTGTTTTGTGAGCCACTGATTTTCCTTTTAAATAAGGGGCAAATATATGTAAGCAGTATTGAAGCTAGCTATAAATTTACTCACAGCTGTGTCGTCTTTGGCATTTAGGACAGGTGCCCAGCTCAGCTGCAGGAGGTGTTGTTAAAGAACCCTAACATGCCCTTTTTAGTATAGGGATGTTATCACCTTGGCGGCGGTTTAGGGCCTTGTTGGATCAGGCGAAGATGATGGGTGAATGGTCACTTAGGGGTCTGGGAGCACTTTTAGGCTGGAAATACTTTCTGGGTGGTTAGTTAGTACCCAGTCTAACAAGGTGCTGGTGCCTGATCTGTAGTTTGTACGGGTGGGCTGTTCCACGAGCTAAAGGAAATTGCTTGAGGAGACCGCATCCTTATAAGTGGCAGAGTCCTGAGACAAACAATTGATGCTGAAATCCCCAGCACTATGACTTTGCTGCTAGAGGATGTCGGCTAGATGCTCATGCAGCACTTAAATCCCTCAGCCACTTCCCTAGGGGTAAGTAGGCTGAGATGAGAGTAGGCCCTTGCCCTGGGTGCCCAGGGTTAGCGCACAGAGACTATCTGAACGCTTTTTCCCATACTTAAATGTGGGAGAGCTATCCCCTGCAGGTAGTCTTTTATATAGATTATGCAGCCACCACCCCTCTTCTCTAGCCAGTTGTGGCGAGGGGTGTACCCGTGGAGCTGGACTTGGCTGTCCTTGGTCCTGGGAGTAAGCCACGCTTCAGTTAAGGCCAGGATGTCTGGGTTGTGTTGCACTACCCAGGCTTGCAGCAGGTCAAGCTCTCGCAGCAGACTGCAGATATTAAGGGATGCTATGGTGATCAGACGACTTTTCCTGGTTTGCCCTGAGGCATTGTAACCGGGGCCAGGGTTAGGATGAATACTGCCCAAGAGCATTAAGAGTAGCCAGGCTACTCTGATCATGAGGAGTCTGAGCTGCTTGACTGAGCGAGGTGGAAGGCGTTGGGACCGGGGCTGATTACTAGTGTTGTAGGCAAAGTGGCTTGTTAGTGTAGGTGGTGAGATAGGGTAGTGGTGGTCAGTGGTCATGGACACAGTGACCCTGACATCTGGGGGCTTCGGCCATTGGGATACCAGGCCCCATGTGGGAGTTAGGGATCCCATCTCTGTATATAGGAAGCAGTCCCAGAGCTGCATTACAGCAGGCATGCAGCAAGGCAGTAGGAAGCAGCAGAACGGCCACGAGAGAGGTTACTAGCCAGACTGCACGTGGTGGCATTGCTGGTTGGTGTGGGTGCAGTATGAGAGTTTGAATGCAGCTCAGACAGTGGAGTTTTTTTTTTCTGGTACGCCTAAGCAGCACACTGGGTTGAGTGGGTGCATGTACTTTATGGGTTAGATTGGGATTGGATCCTAGGCAATACCTGTTCTCTCCGGAGAAAAATCGTATGTTTCAGGGACTGCTGGGTGCAGGACCACCCTTGTGATACGACCTGTAGGTGGTGCACCGGTGAGATAGGGTACTGCTTCACTTTAAGGGCAGTGCCTGCTTTGGTGATTACTAGATGGGCAGGGACACAGAGAAGAGGGAGTGGTAGAGAACCGAGGGGAGGAGTAAAGCGATGAAGTAGGCCTGGGAGGTGGGGGCGGGAGAAAATACCAGTGCCTTACTGGCAGACAGAGCAAGCTGAGGTGCTAAAGTCCTATGCAAAAGTCAATACAAAAGGCGCCCAATCGGTGGTGACACTGAGAGGAGGCCGTTCAATCAGGATTCGCCAGAAAGTTACTGCAACCAATTGGAAGCATTGACCGGTTAGCCCTGCTGGTGGCAGTACCTGAGGCAGTGATCCGAAGAGGAAACCAAGAAGTGCCAGAGAAACAGGAGAGTGGTCGGCCAAGCATCGTGGATTTGGCCATGACGCCACTGTGGTGCGCCGCCGAGCGCTGGGACCCTGAGGCAGTGATCCGACGAGGAGAACCACAGGGTGGCCGGAGAAACAGGAGAGTGGTCGGCGGCAACCGTGGGTGGGCCATGATGCCGCCTTGACTGTGGTGCACCGCTTCTAGCGCTGGACCCTGAGGCAGTGATCCGAAGAGGAGAACCACAGGGCGGCTGGAGAAGAGTGGTCGGGCAGCGGCTTGTGGATTCGGCCAGTGATGCCGCCTTTGGCAGTGGTGCGCCGCTTCAGGCACGGGACCCTGAGGCGGTGATCCGAAGAGGAGAACCACAGGGCGGCTGGAGAAACAGGAGAGTGGTCTGTGGGCGGCCGTGGATTTGGCGTGTGATGCTGCCTCGGCTGTGGTGTGCCACTTCAGGCGCGGACCCTGAGGCAGTGATCCAAAGAGGAGAACCACAGGGCGGCCAGAGAAACAGGAGGTGGTCAGGCGGCCGTCGGATTCGGCCGGTGAAGCTGCTTTTGGCTGTGGTGTGCCGCTTCAGGCTTCACACACTTTTTAAAAGTGATAATGGGACAACAGTCAAGTTTACAAGGTAACAACAGGACAAGGGTGAATAAACACAGAGGCCATACACTAAGGTATTTCTACTTGGTCTGCTATTACATTGTAGCTATTATACTGACAAAAAAAAGACAAAAGGTTTAAAACAGTGTCAAAATCAATCTTTTTCCTAGTGCTACAGCTTGTCTATGAGAAAACACTACTGTTCTTTAGTTTCTCTCAGGTGCGCTTGTAGCGTTAGCTAGTCAATCAGAATTGAGGGATTAGCATACAGTCCTATTAGTGAGCTTACTGTCCAGCAATCAAGAATAACTGGACAGCAGCTCTGTGTTCTAACTGGCTGAGAGGAATCTTTGTCAGTATAATGATAAAGTACTGAATGGCTTTAAATTATTTTTTTTTAACTGTAAGAAAAACACATAGCTGCATCATATTTATCTTCTGCAATCCAGGCAGTTGTATCATTGAACTAAGAAATAAGGCATGGCACGGTGTACATTATTATAGGATAATGGCATGCCCTCAGGAAGTGAGGCATGAGTCATCGCCAAATGCCTTGCACCCTTGAGAAGTGTCGTTACTTATTTATTAACATGGTTTCGCCAGGTAATAATATATGGGTCAGTGTGTAATGACTTACAGACACCAAGGTGCTGGATGCTACATAAACCCCAAAAGCGTGTTACAGAGGTATGTGACAAGTGTCCATCACTGAGTGTCTTTGTGTGACAGGGAGCTCCTGCCACTCTTGAGGACTGACCTTTCTTAAATCTGTTGCAACAGTTCTTCTATTTCTTAGCTTAATCTATTCTTTACAATTTCTAGTCCATAAGGTTGGCCACCCTCCCTTTCTTCACTATGCTATAGTGTCCTCTTTAAATTTTCCTCTTCCTCTCAGGTCCCTCATACAGGGAGATTATTCTTGTGACCTCCGAGCTGATATAAAACAACAGGCTGTGTTCCTCGTTGTTGGATTTAGTATGCAATGGCACTATGTCATAAAATACTTTGATGTATATATCTTATGTGTATAAAACCTGTAAATGTTGAAAATACCATGGCACTAGATGTTTCTGATAAAGGTACAAAGTTACTAGGGGACTGAATGATAAAATTAAGTTAGTTGTGCTATTTAAAATGCATGTAAATTGCTGTAAACTGAATAAGTCTGAAATTTTATAGTGATTTTCATATATCCCATGATGCTTTGCATTATGGAAGTATGTGTGATATTGTGGTTCTTTGAAACTTGGCTTTATTGCCAATGCCCTTTGGGGTAACCCTGTTTCAGGGTGCTTCTGCACTGAGGTTCTTGACTGCTCTTTTTTTTTTTTTTTTTTATTTGAGCCCCCACCACCCAAGCAAACAAGGCCTGCATAGGTGAGGCTGAATCAACTGTTAAGTTAGATCAGTAAGTCAGCAACTGCTGCCTCTGTGTAGAGAAAGACTAGCATAGTCTGTTGCTACAAACTGATGTACCAAAGAAGGGATACGCCACTGCTGAAGTCTATCTGCTGCATTTTGAATAAACATTACACAGAGATTGTGTGTTGAACTTGAAGTTCGTGTCTGGTCCATCTGTTATCCCACAACCCTCCACAGACTTGGTGTAAGAAGGGATAACCTGTTGGAAGTGTTTGACTGGACGAAGAGGGACATTTTCTGAGGGATATCACCACATATCCCAGGTGTACCGATGCACCAGGAGTGGCCAGAGAAGAAAGTCTGTGGAGCTCTAACCAGAACCATGGCTGACAGACGCGAGAAGCTGCTGCCTGACTGGACCTGGGAGCTCAAGGAAGGCCAAGCTTGAAGACAACGAAGACAACAAAAAGATGCAGGTCAAGGCAGACTAGAGGTGGGAGAGACAACACCCAGGAGGTGGAGACCCTGATGAGGATGATCCACAGGATGAGTGGGCAATGGCTGGAGGCACACCGACTATGCAGAGAGGTGAACACTGGTGCCAGGTGCTCGAGGGTACCTGCCAGAGAGTTTGAATAAAGAGTCAGAAGAGGATTTTTGTGGGCTGTTTGAGCAGGACCCCTGACTGAGCAGGATCGCCTTTGTTTCCTGTGTTCCCAGGATGTTACTTGAGGTTGGAGATGCAAGTATGGCACTTGAATGTGAGACCCCAGGTAAGACTGTGCCTAGTGATACTGTCTGGGGTTGAAGACTCAAGCAAGCAAGAAGAGGCCTATGAGGATGAAGGACTTTTTCTTGTACTGATGGAGCTAAATCTATTAACAGTATTGACTGGAGATGCTAATATTGCCAAAATGTGTATGTTACGATCAAGGAGGTGGTACATATGTTTTATTTTTTTTTTATGAAAAACCTACAAAGGAGGAGGTGGGTGGAAATGGATAGGAACCTGTGCTGGGGTAACACCTTAGAGTGTCTGCACCAGTAGCAACTGAAATGAATGAATCAAGAGACACAGTGGGTTTATGTAGAGTGGTTGAACCTAGGACTGGGCCCCAGATTAAACTGACATGTCTGGTGGGGTTGAAGCAGGTAATTACTCACCCAGAGAAAGTCTTTCTATAGTACTGAACTTTACGGATGTCCAGATTTTTGGTTAAGAATATGACAGACTTTCCCTAAAAGGAGATGGGAAGGTACAGTTAGTCTCTGTTGAGAAATGTGTTAATGCCTCAGGGTAAAGAATGATGATATCCACTATGTTTATTATAGAATGTTTATCATTATAGGGACCCTGAGACTGAGCTTCTGTAGATGGCTGGGTGGAAGCTCCATTCCTTCCTGGGATAGGAAGGAGGTAAGCAGTCTGCAATAACTGCTTCCCTCTTAAGGTTGGGGATATGTAACAGGGAGCTCCTGCCACTCCTGAGGACTGACCTTTTCTTAAATCTGTTGCAACAGTTCTATTTCTTAGCCTAATCTATTCTTTACAATTTCCAGTCCATAAGGTTGCCACCTAGGGGCACCCCTCCCTTCTTGACTATGCTATAGTGTACTCTTTAAATTTTCCTTTTCTCTCTCAGGTCCTAGTACATAGAGGTTACTGTTGTGACCTCCAAGCTAATATAAAACAACAGGCTGTGTTCCTCATTGTTGGATTTAGAATACAATGGCACTATGTCATAAAATACTTTAATGTATTTACCTTATGTGTATAAAACCTGTACATGTTGAAAATACCATAGTACTAGGTGTTTTGATAAAGGTAAAAGTTACTAGGGGACTGTATGATAAAAATAAGTTAGTTGTGCTATTTAAAATGCATGTAAATTGTTGTAAACTGAACAAGTCTGAAATTTTATGGTGATTTGCATATATCCCATGATGCTTTGCATTATGGAAGTATGTGTGATGATGTGTTTTTTGAAACTTGGCTTTATTGCCAATGCCCTTGGGATAACTCCTTGTTTCAGTGCTTCTGCAATGAGATTCTTTGCCTTCTTGTCTTTCTTTTTTTATTTGAGCCCCCACCACCCAAGCAAACAAGGCCTGCATAGAGGAGGCTGAATCTCAACTGTTAAGTTAGACCAGAGATCAGTAGATGCTGGCTAAGTGTAGAAAAGACTTGCATAGTCTTGCTACAAACTGATGTACCAAAGAAGGATATGCCATTAATGAAAATGATCTTCTGCATTTTGAATAAACATCACTGAGAGATTGTGTGCTGAATATGAAGTTCGTGTCTGGTTCATCTGTTATCTCACAACCCCTCCACATTGTGTAAAATTTGTGTTTTACACACTGCTCAATGTCTTGTTTTATATCACTGCTGTGGAGCATTTTTTCACCATAGTAATTATATAAATACAAATTAATCTGTGCGGTAACTGCGGCTGGGAGGCAGTGTGCGCATGCATGGAGCAGAAAATTCTGTGTCTTTGCCGTATAACCAACTCCCAGTTATTATATGGAGATACAATATTAATCTCCTTTATAGATGTGACCAAGGGTAGGGGAGGGACAGAGAGAGGTAGGGAAATCACACAAAGAAGAAACAACAAATAATATTTACAATAAACTATACAGGGTTTTCATATTTACAAGGCGTTAAACATCAGTGCGAAGGAGATCCACTGCAGTAAGTATAACCATGATACACAGTGTGCTGTCACCTGCAATCATTATGCACACCCTGGAGTGTCATACTGGGATTATAAAATGATTCACCAATTTTACTTTAAAAACTGAGTAATCAGGTTTAGAAAGTTAAGTATTTCGGACCTGTGCTACAGTGCTGGACTAACGCATGGTCATGGCAACACACTTGACTAGTCTCAAGTCTTGTTTGGGCCTGCCCATTCTGTACTGTATTTGAAATACATGTAGTCATTGATAAATGGGAAATGCTACTAATTCATTTTATGGTTACATGGAGAACAAACCCACCTGTTACTAACACCTCTGGGATTCCAAGGGAAGAGTTATCTATTGTTTCTGCCTGAGCACACTGATTCTGCTACGAGATACACTATTAGTGATCCTTCTGTCCCCAATGAATTAAATACTGTACCTAGCAATGTTATATTTCCTGAGCAACAGGGCAAACAAAGGTTAAAAGATTCAATGTGCCCCATTTGCATTACTTCCTTAGGAGCTTGTACCACAGAGTTACCACTCTCTTTGTGAAAGAC
Source organism: Neoceratodus forsteri (assembly GCA_016271365.2). NCBI lineage: Eukaryota > Metazoa > Chordata > Ceratodontiformes > Ceratodontidae > Neoceratodus > Neoceratodus forsteri. The sequence goes on from CM057459.1 coordinate 1,386,344,523, forward strand.
ATACTTCCTCATATTACCATACAATCTCCACCCCCCATGTGTCAGGCATACCTTTAATTATGCAGCCCAAAACAAGCTGAAGGTTCCACTGATCCACCTATCCAAGCCATTTAAAATATTAAGCTGAAAAGCAAACCTCCATGCCCTCTCAGTGACATGGGTACTCGTGTCCTTTTATTTAGTGATCAGTTCAGGACTCTGACTTCCCAATGTGCAGCCCTAAGATGCACACATTCATGGTTTGGGACTCCCCACCTACATAGTACCCCCTCCCTCCACTGCACATCAGCGCCCACCACCCAGTCCTTAAACACTCTTTGGGCACTTAGTTACCGTTAAAATAAATTACTTCATTGACTAATGTAGTGTGGTGATGATCCTCATTTCTCACTCTAACCCTCGGGGACCCGAATTCTGGTACTCTTGCTTCAGTAGTCTTTTGTGCAAGAATATCGGCACTTGTCCTGGGTGAGCACACAATGATGAGGATCGCATGCTGTAGTGGACAAACAAATTATTTTAAAAGAAAATGAACCAGATAACTTGGATGCACAGAGAACAACTGTGATGGTGGTAACAGACAGTGTCACTACCAGGGACTTTCTCCTTGCGCTTTCAGGACAGGAAGGCCCACTTTTTCAGGCTGGCCAACAGGTCTGATAATACCCAGGAATCAGTTCTGCTACAAGATGTTGTATGTTTACCACGTTGGGACAGTCGAGTTTACTGTTTTAATTTAGTACTCCCCAGTCATTGGTGTGGTACTCAATTGTTCACTGATCTGTAGCTTAATGCTGTACTTTAGCCACCACTTTCTATCGTTTGTACTCACACGTAGTGAGGATATATGTATTGAAGCACCTAATATTTTATAACAGGTTTGTGCTCGACTCAGGCCATGAAGTTTTTCATGCTTAGGGATCAGCATGCATGTTTCTTTAGCCTCCAGCAGAAGGCAGAGACTTTACCTCAAAAGACGTATCCTTATGACATGAAACAGTATGCAATATGTATATTACAGGGAGTGGTGTCCTCACCGCACCGTTGGTGATTCCTTATATTGTATGTCTGGATTTGCTACTGTATGCATGTTTGCTAAAACATAAAACAATAAATGTACATTTAAAATAAAACAAAGTACAAGCAAGGTATTTCAGCACAGTGGGGGTGGGGATGGGGTTACTATATTGGATGGAGGTCCGTGTGTGTGTGTGTGGGGGAGAGTGATCACCGCTGACATTAAAAATGGCCCAGAAGTACAGGTGGGACACTGACCTTTAAATTCAACTTTTTCCAAATGTAAAAGCAATGTATTCCTCAGTGTTCTGACTGATTATGCATCTCTGTGTTCCCTTGATAAAACCCCAGATATACTGATGCAAAACATCAGGTTTATGGGGCTGTGCTTACAAACCATTTCTGCACAGTAAAATCTTCCCTTTGCAATTTATTTAGCATGTGATCTCTCTGTTCTTTGTTTTTTGAAGCATGTATCTCTAATCTGACGATGTTGTTCCACTGAAGCAATTCTTTTGTTTTAGCCTTGTATTACCCCATAGGAGCAAAGTACACAGCAGGCACACTGCCTACATCCTTACCACCTTGAAGCCTGTTCCTGTCTGATTGCAGAAGCGAAGAAGGGTCGGGCCTGGTTAGTAGCTGGATGAGAGAGCTCAAGAAAAGCTGCGCTGTAGGATGTGGTGTTGACTTGTAGGGTGTACTCATCCTCGGTTACAAGTAACCATACAAAGAAACATAGAACATTACGGACATACAAAAATTGCCAGCAGAAAAGTAACTGGACTATAGAGTCTGCTCGAGTTTGCAGCTAGCACTCTTATGTTGCAGCTGCCCTCCACATTGCGGGCATGTAAAGACCAGAGGTCAGTCTAGTCAATCTGGTCCTTACCTCAGTCCAGCTGCCAATCTAGCACTGGTCAGACTGTATCTATCTAACTCCTCCACGCTGGGCTCCTACCCCTAGTAGCCCTTTTCTGATACTTCCACTCTGTGCCCTCCTTCCAAGTGATGCATATACAGTGGGTAATCGTACAGTGCCCAGTAGTGTGGTATACCGAGGCAGTAAGCAAAGCGCAGTACCCACTGAATAATATGTATACTGCTATCTGATAATGATGCGCGGTGCGTGGTACCGGCAACTTTCTGTGACTACTACTGTAGATGCACAGTGGTGATGGGGGCATTGTGTGTATGAGAGGTGCCATATTTCAGATAAGACATGGAACAGAGTTCCCATCTGCCTATTCTGGTGACTGTTTAAGTGGATATTAAAAATCCCATGGCATGTCTCAAAAGAGTAGAGAAACTTCCCGGTGTCCTGGCAACATTTCCCCATTAACAGATTAACCAGGTTCAGTAGCAATCAGATTGTTTCTGTATCCACCCACCCACCTCAGGACAAGGCTGAAAATAGGAAATATTTCTTAACCCTCTCTTCCCCATCAATGAAACACGAGGTTAGAATGGCTACAAAACCTACCTGTTTCCTACAGCCCAACTATAAGGGCAGAAAAACCTAGCTACTTGACCATAGTCTTAATATCTCTATCATTCATGTAAGAGCTTAAAACAAGATACAGTCGATTGCAGTAATCTCTCCCTCTCCCACTTAACTTCCCTTTACAATGTAATAGGACTCACCTCTCCCCAGATACCAACAGTGTCATGAAGGTTGGTTTTATGATAGGACAATTGGCGGATACAGTTGTTGATAGCTACACTGCTTTTTCCAGGAGCCAGGTCTTTTCAGACATCTCCACCCAACCAAGGGAGCGGACTGCAAAACCTTGGGGTGGGGCAAAAACAGAGCAATCAGTGAGCAAAAAGCAATGTGATGGTAGTATGTCATGAAACACAGAAAAGCACAAGGAAACCCTTGTCTGGGACACACATAGCCAGACAGCTGGCACAGAGATTTAGGATTAAGCCATTATGCACAAAGAGACAGCATGGACACAAAATGTGGCGCTACAACAGATGGACAGGATTCCCAAATGGAGACAGCAGGGACACTGCCTTAGTGCTACCACAGTAGGACCACACTACAATAGATGGACAGGTTTCCCTCATGGATAGTAGGGTCACTACCTTAGTGCTACTATAGCAGGGCCACACTACAAGAAGAGAGACAGGAAGCACTGCAGGATCCAGTTGGCATTACACAGAAAAGTACAGTTATGCAAGAACTTACCCGTAACAGCAGATCTTAGAGAGGCTCTTGCAGTAGGCAATAACCACAAGGACTGAGCCACCAAGTGCTAGGATCACACAGAAATGTAGTTAGCAGTGTCTGGCGGGGGACCGCCCACCTGACACATCACGTGACCGGCGTCGTCTAGCGGTTTATAGTGCGTGGTCCCCACGTTCGCCTCCAGCTTCCTGCTGGAGACCTGTGAAAAGGTCCGACAGAAGGAGAGGGCTCCTGGAGCCACTAGAAAAGGCTGAGTGGAAGAGAAGCAGCAGCAGGGTGAAGGAGGGAGGAAAACCTTTGCCTACTGCAAGAGCCTCTCTTGAAGATCTACTGTTACAGTAAGTTTTACATAACTGTAATATCTTACTTTGAGAGGGCTCTGTAGTAGACAACAACCATAAGGTCGGAGTCCCAAGCAGTGTGAGTCAAACAGAGACTGAACACAGGAGGCACGAAAGGTCTGGTAGGCAGGAATTAAAGACAGAAGGCCTTGAAGGATGACTAGTCCAAAGCCAGCCCTGCACCTAGAGGCAATGTCCAGACTGCAATGCTTTGTGAATGCGGCAGAAACATTTCTGAAACAAGAGTAGAAGCAGCCTCTGGCTGAATGCCCTTAACTTCCCCAGAAGGATTTGTTGTACTTCTGATAGCAAATCAGAATACAGTTTACTAACCATTTAGAGAAACACTGTTTTGAAACTGCTGCGCTTCCCTTTGGGCACAAAGGAAACAAAAGCTGATCCATTTTATGGACTGATTTGGTCTGCTCTGTGTAGTAACCCAACATTCTGTGCACATCCAAAGTGTGCAAAACTGCCTCCCGTGATTAGACTGCTCAGGGTATTACACTGGCAAATGCATAGTCTAATTCAAAGTAAACTCAGAAACAATCTTTGGTAGGAACTTAGGATTTGTATGCAGAGCCACCCGGTCTCTGTGGAAAATCAAATAAGGCTCCTTACATATGAGAGCTGAGGCTCGGAAATCTTTCAAGTGAAAGTAATAGCAACTATAAACAGCGCTTTCCAAGACAGATAGCGAGGTCACAACTCTGCCAGTTCAAGGTAGGCAGAGTGAACTTCTCAAGGATCAAGTTCAGATCTCACGGGAGCAGGGTTCCTGACTGGGGTTTCATATGGAGTATTCCCTTCAGAAAAGTATGGCAGTCCTCCAACTGACACAAAATTTTGCCTTTTACCAGAGTGTGGTAGGCAGATGGGTGAACCTTCAAAGAAGAATAACTAAGTCCCAGGTAAGAAAGATAGAGAAGGTACTCTAAGACCTGAGAAACAAGGCACAAAAAGGGTCCCAACACTTGGAGGCTGCCCAGATGGAATATCTCTTCCACTTCATTGCATAGGTGGTTCTTGTAGATGGCTTTTGGTCTCTACAAGGACTTCAGCAACTCTAGGAGAGACCCAAGGCGAGAGACAGCATGTCTGAAGGCACCAGCATGAAGATGAAGGGACTAGAGGTCCGGATGGACCAGCCTGCCCTGATCCTGGGTCAGATGGTCCTGGCAGAGGGAAGAGGAACTGGAGGCTTCACCGCTGACTGCTGGAGTAGAGGAATTATATTTGGTGAGGCCAATATGGAGCAATGAGGATCTGACCTCCTTCTACTTGCAGTTGAGGAGAACCCTCTGCAGGAGCGAGAAGGAGGGAAGGCGTACAAGAATCTCTCTGTTCAGCAAAGAGACAGCGGACCTCACCAAAAACACCAGCCACAGGAGCGGCGAGCAAAAATTGGGTAGTTTTGCACTGTATGGGAGATGAACAGATTAAAATCTGGGTGACCCCACAGGCAGAAGAGATCCTCGATCACCGACTGCGACTTCCCACTCGTGAGCCCTTGACTGAGTGAGGCTAAGACTGTCCGCTAGGACATTCTGGATGCCGGACATGCACTGCAGTTAGCTGGAGCTGGTGCTGAACTGCCCAACACCACACTAGCATCATTTCCCTGCACAAGGGGTATAACAGAGTGTCCCCTGTTTGTTTAGATACCAGACCATGCACATGTTGTCCGACTGGATCAGAAGTGGTCCGGGAGGAGAAGGGGCGAAATGCCTGGAGGGCATACAGCACAACATCACGTCTCAAGCACATTTATGTGCAGTGAGAGCTTCCACTGAGACCAGGATCCCCGATTTCTGCGACTTCCCAGATGTGTTCCCAGCCCAGGCCTGATGAAGGCTGGAAGGGCACCCATAGCGAGATTTTCCAGATCCTGCCACCACAAGAGATCCTGTCACATAGGGTTGGAAACCAGAACCCTGTGATCCAGGCTGTCTGACCTCTGATCCCACTGTACCCTATGGGTCCATTGCATAACCACTTAAGTGGAGCAGGACAGGGGCACTATGAGGATAGCCACCGCCATAAGACCTAGGAGGCGGAGGACTGTTCTGGCATTTTCCAATGACTGGAAGCCACAAGCTGAGCTTGCTTCTGCAGCGTTCTGCCCTAAGGAGAGGAAGGCTGACCCTGCAAAGTATCAGTACTGCCCCAATGAATTGAAGGTGCTGGGAAGGAGTGAGGTGAGACTTGGGGTAATTCACTGTGACCCCACCCTGTGGAATAATCCAGGGTAGCCGCTTATAAAGCCTTCAGGCCATCCCTCGACGGGGCTGACAGAAGCCAGTTGTCGAGGTATGGGAACACAGAGTGGCTCTGACGCTGCAAAGCTGCTGCCACCACCGTTAGGCACTTGGTGAACACCCTGGGTACCAAGGAAAAGTCAAAAGGAAGAGCATCGAATTGGAAATGCTTCCATGGAAGGTAAATCTGAGGAAGTGGGAGTAGGCAGGGACTACAAGGATATGCCGTAGGCATCCTACATGTCCAGGGCGCAGAGCCAGTGTCTCTGATGGAGCAGTGGCAACAATCCTGGAGAGGTCAGCATGCAAAACTGTTTGTACTCGACATATAGGTTGAGCATGCTGAGGTCCAGTATCATCCGAAGGTCTCCAGTCTTCTTTGGCAGCAGGAAGAAGTGGAGTAATATCACTTTCTTACTTGGCTCCGAGGAACTGGGTCTACGGTGGACTTGCAGCAAAGCCGCAATCTCCTAGCCGATGAACAGAATGTGACCTTGTGGGTAATGAGAGTGACCTGGAGGATTTACTGGAGATCTGTCTATGAATTCTATCGTGTGACCTTGAGCAATGAGCTGAAGCACCCATGAGTGTGTCGTGATCACCTCCCACTCGGACACATGGCTGGCAGATCTGCCCCGACTGGCTCCTCTGGAACTGTGGGTGGAGGAGAGGGTGGCCAGGAGTCAAGAAGTGGAGGAGGGTTGGGAGCGCCCCCAGCGCTTTTGTGTGACTTGACCGGGGGCAGATGAGGAGTGCTGATGCTTGGCAGGCTGCTGCCTTATCTGGTGCCTTGTTGTCGGCAAAAGGAGGTCAAGACTTGAGATTGGTATGGTAGAGAAAGTGCACTGAACAAAGAGCCTTCCCTTGCTCCTGCAGATCGGTCATTATGTCCTTGACGTCCCTCCGAAGAGTACCGGATCCAAAGACAAACCAGTGTCACAGTACTTCTGGTGGAAGCGTCAATAGTGTAATAAGTCTCCCGTAGGTGTGATGGCCTGTAATCTCTGCCATATTGACCGTCTGCTGAATGTTGGTCTTGGCCTCAGAGTTTGGCAAGGCCTCAAATTCTGTTTTCAGTTGGCTGAGGACAGCCTTTTATAGCAGACCATGTGGGCTTGTAATTCAGAGCCTGCAAAACCAAAGTGGAGGATGAGTAGACCTTCCTGCCAATCCTGCCAAACTGGTTAAGTTGCCTCGACCTTATCTTGAGGGAGGTAATCGTATGCTTCGGCTGCTTAGAGCGGTCATGAGCCAGTTGATAACCACCGAATCAGCTTTGGGGTGGTTAATTGGTGATATTTCCTTCAGGAGCATGGTACAATCTGTCTGCCTTCTTGAAATGGCTGCAACAGACAACGGTTGTTGCCATATGTTAGTGGCCAAATCATCGTGGTGGCCCGGGCCCGTGGGGGAATGATGAGGTGGTTCAGCTCTGCCAATGGCTATCTCTGGGGATCTTGCTCCTCTGTAGTCCATCCGTTGGCCTCTTGAATTTTTCAGATGATATCCAAGAAGGAGGGATCCTCTTGGGGGACTTATTAGTCTCCTTAGGCTAGGTGTCCCAGGGTGGAGGGACTCAGAGCCCAGGAAAATTCAGACTCTTGAGTCTGGCAAAGGGCTCTATGTGGAAACAGGGACCTTCAACAGAGGTCCTCTGTCTGAGGATCAGTCAGCCCATGACCCCAGTTATCTCCTGTGGTAGCACCCATCGTGCGTCCGGAAGCTGGAGAGTGGACCCTGATAGGGGACAGGGACCGTGGAGGAGGAGTCACCTGGACCAGCACATGAGCTGTGTCCGGCTGGCGCGGTCCAACTCTGATGTTTGCTGGTACTTACAGAGCATCACTCACGCAGGTGCTGCGGAGGAGCCTGTGGAGGATATGGGTAGTTCAGCAGTTGATACCCCAATGGCGGATAGCTTGGCGTTGGGTACCCTGGCGTCGGGTACCCCAGCGTTGGATACAGGTTTTGGAAACCCTGGCTTTGGATAACCCGGTCAGGTAGCCTAGTGTGGGTACCCTGGTGTGGTGGCCAGCATTGGATAGCCCAGCATTGGGTAACCTGGAGAAGGACCAGCGGTGGGGCTGAGGGACCTGGTGGAGGGCCTGAAGGCCCAAGTTGGGGGTATCTGGCTGCAAACCTACAGGGAGACCCAGCGTTGGCCCAGATGGGCGATGGGTGCCTCTGAGGTGTGGGGTGTGGGAGGCAGGCCCAGACGGAGGAATCACGGGCTGGATACCCACAGGGTCCCGGAAGGGTCTAGCACAGGTGGCCCAGCTGGCTAGTTGACAGGGCCAGCAGGAGGTGAGTACGTCCGGCTCGGGTGGGAGGAATGTCTGAAGACCTCACTGGAGGAGGCGGAGGGTTGTCCGATTGGGGATTCCACTTGGGGTGGCTGTGGCTGAAGCGGCAGTGGGCACTGCTCTGGAGGATCGACATCAGACCTCGAATCGGGGTCAGGCGGTAGTGCGGGCTGTGCAGACATCGGCAGAATCAGCGTCTGACTTAACAGCTGAACCACTTGACTTAGACCCTGACTGAGGATTGAAGGGCTTAAGGGTGGAAGTAGGCTCCAAATCCCGGAGGTCCCTGCCAGAACCATAACCAGCTTGGGGAGGCGAGGCTGCTTGGAAAAAGGAGGGTCAGGATTGGCGGAGGGCACCTCTGTCACTTGTAGAGGATTGCTCATCGGTCTCGGCCTCCAAAAAGAGCGCGGCCTGGAGGGAGACCAATCCTGGTCCTGGTGTTTGTCCTTGTCCCGCTTGTGCTTCTTCTGTTTGGAAGTAGAGGCAGAACAGCCGCGGTGATGAGGAATCGCTCCACACTGCAGCAGCACCTTTTCCATTGAAGCCATTTTTGTTTCAAAAATGGACTTCCAGGACTTTCAGACTGTGTTTTCATGTGGCCTGGTTGAAGCTCTGGCAGGCCTCACAGTCCAACAGTGTTGTGGTCAGGCCCTAGGCAGAGAGACATGAGGTGTGGCAGTCTTTCTCCGGTATCTGCTTGCCACAGGCACACTTGTTCTTGTGGGATTCGGTAGAAGGAAGAAGACATGCAATCTGATGTGGAAAATACTAATTTTGTGAAAGAAAATAAAGAATTTCAAAGATATACTTATCGAAATGGCAGTCGATTGTGAGCAGCGTTCAACGAGGTCTGATATGCGAGGTCAGCGGGGAAGACCGGAGGCAGGCGTGGGAACCCCCATTATACAGCGTTGGGCTGATGTCAGTCACACTTGGCGTTGGGTGGGCGGTCCCCTACCAGACACTGCTAGCTAAGTTTTCCGTGTGGTCCTAGCGCCTGGCGACTCAGTCCTTATGATTACTGCCTACTGCAAGAGCCTCTCTTGGAGTAAATTTGCTGGTAGATAAGGACCGCTGGCTCACCTAGTCTGCCCATTTCCCTACCTGCATACATTGTGGACCCTGGCAGATCTGCGACTTCACGGCTTACCCTCTCTTCCCTATCTCTATGGTGCACTTATGCTTATCCCATGCATTCTTAAATTCCCCACCACCTCCATAGGGAGGCTTTTCCATGCATCCATGACTCCTTCCATGAAGAAATACTTCCTAACATTACCCCAGAGTCTCCCCCAGCCTCATATCGTGACCCTTGTCCTGGACACCCTTGGGTGTCAGCGTAGCCAGTTGTAGCACATCCGCCTCTGGACCAGAGAGTGAGTGGGTTCTCGTCCCACACCAGGATTGGAACTGTATCTAAAATGCTGGCACCCGAGTGCAGTATTAGGGGGTGCAGTACTCCTAGGGTGTGCCGTCCTTCGGATGACACCTTAAACTGAGTCCCTTCTACCCATCCTGGTGGGTGTCCAGGCGAAGTAAAGAAAACAGGGCACTCTTCAAGAAAGTAGGGACATTCGGTGCCCTGGCCAACATCCCCTTCCCATGAACTGGTTCATGCAACTGTCCAGGCTGTGTGTGTGATATGGCTGCCATTGCACATTCTGTCACTTCACTATCCAGCTAGCACTGCTTGTAAAGCACTTTGGGATACGCTGTGTATGAAAATCATTATATAAATGCTTCTTCTTCTTCTTCTGAGAACATCATCCTCTCTATAAGATGCTACCCTCCTGTACCTTGTTTATACCCTTGAGGTGTTTAAAAGTCTCTATCGTATCCCCCTCTCCCTCCTTACCTCAAGCAAATACAAATTGAGGTCCACTAGTGTCTCCTCATAGGACATCTGGTGCCGCCTTGCACCATTTCTATTGCCCTTCTCTGAACTGCCTCTGCTCTGTCTATGTCCTTCTGGAATGCGGCCTCCAGAACTAGACATGGTACTCCAGATGAGGTCTCACCAGTGATCTATACAGTGGCATCACCACATCTTTTTCCTGCTGGTGATCCCTCTCCTATGCACCCCAGCATTCCACTGGCTCTTCCCACAGCCTTCTTACACTGCTTGGTCACCTTCAGGTCATCAGATATAATCACCGCAGGTCCCTTGCTTTTTGGTAGCTGTTAGTACCCCCCCACCCCCATCATGTATTCCAGCCCTGGATTTCTGTGCCCCAAATGCATGATTTTGCACTGAATCATAGCTGCCACACTCTTGACTACTCCTCAAGCTTACATAGGTCCCTTCTCATTGTTCTCCACCCCTCCTCCCCGATGTCAACCTTGTTACAGGTCTTAAGTGTCATCTGCAGAGGGCATACATTCCCTTCCAGACCCTCTGCAATGTCCCTAATGAAGACATTAAAGAGAACTGGCCCCAGCAATGGTCCTGTGGCACCCGCTGCCCTCCCACCCCGGAATGAACTCAGTTTACCACCAGCCTCTGTGTCTGACCGCTTAACCAATTTCTGACCAAGTTTACCACCCTGGGACCCACTTCCAGACTGCCCAACTTGTTAACAAGCCTTCTATGTGGGATGGTGTCAAGGCCTTGCTGGAATCAGGTTGGTCACATCCACCGCTCCTCCTGATCTACTTCCTGGTCACCCAGTCAAAGAAATTAACAGCAGGGCTAAGGGAAGCCTGGATCCACTAATAGCCTTCCCTGTGGGATCAGGTTAGGCATGAACAGTGGGGCTAAGGCAAGTCTGGATGTCACATTCTACAAACAGCTTGCTCAGCAGATCCTGTTTGGTGTTACAGTGGGGCTCAAGGAAGTCAGGATCTCACATTCAAGAACAGCCTTCCCTGTGGGATCCTGTTTGGTGCCAACAGTGGAGCTAAGGGAAGCCTCAAGTCTTGTGTTCCACTAACGGCCTACCTGTCTCAATCCAATTACCTGTGGGTTAATGAAAGCCTCGAATCACATGTACTGTTATCAGCTTGAAGTTTGGTAACTGGATCCGTTGGACTTTGAGGTTTCAATTTCCATTTGGCGAAGACTGCTAAAAGATTCTCTGCAGAGAGGCGTTGGATGCTGCTGCTTAACCTGAACTCATATCCCCGATGAGGTGGGTACAGGGTTCAAAATTCAGTTTTGCTGCCACTAGCCAGAAGGACTAGTAACCTGGGAAAATCCACTGACCCTACAGATTTTCCAGAGACACAAATCATTTATCTACTGAAATGTTACCTTCTCCAAAACAAACTAGCAGGGCAGGATTTAGGAAAACAGGTAGAAACCTTAGTATTCCTCAGAACAGAGCTCTGAATTATGTGAGACATTTTTCTAGGAATGAGCTCCTGACCCAAAGAGGAGGCTTGACTCCACCAGTCACAGCAGTGACACACTACACTAAAAAGCACCAGAACTGGCAAAATAACTAAAGCCAGTGGGATATTCTTTCCAGCAGCCCTTTGCTGTCACTGATTTTGGGCAGTAAGCCTAGAATTACATTTACTACTTGGGTCGGAATATTAGGGACATGATAATGAATGGTCACTACTCACTAGAAAAAAAGCAGCGAGTTGCGAAGGACAAACTTCAAGGTTTTCAAAACACATGAGATGTAGTGTGTGTAGACACACAGAATTTGTCAGCAGGAAAGAGCCACTTGGCTCACCTGATCTGCTCAGATGGTCCCCTGCCTAGTCTGTCTCCTCAGATCCTGACTGGTCTCCGCGACCCTCTCTCCTCCTGCCTATCACCTAATAAATTGTTGACTTTGTATCTACTGTTACTGCGTTTGATGACTTTACATGTACACTGTATTAGTTGTATTGTATTCCTGACTTTTTCTTGGCCCCCCAAAGTGGCAACTGGAAGCAAGCCTATTTCTGGACTCTGTTTACTCATCTGGTAAATATTCCCCATCATCTATGCCCGCATGCTTGCAATCTCTACTGTTTCACCTCCACTACTTCCACTGGCAGCCTATTCCAGGCATCTACCACTCTTTCAGTGCAGTAGTACTTCCTCCTCCTCACATTCCTCTTAAACTTCACTCCCCCTTCCAGCTTCATGCATGCCTTATGGTGCTCTTCCTCATTTGAAAGCAACTCCCTCCTGCACCCTGTTCACCCGTGAGGTGCTTGTAGGTCTCCATCATTTCCCTCTCACTCTTCTCTCTTTCATGGTTTACACTTGGTGATTAATAAAGGCATACTGTGCCAAAGCTTGTTTCAAGATATGACACGCGGAGGAGGAGAGTACAAGGGTGAAACTACAGTCAGTGTGTGATAACAGGATATTAAGACCATTCAGATTCCAAGCACTGAAAAGGATATTCACGTGAAACAAATGATCAGCGAATATTCAGGCATTTTGCCTGATGTTCCTGACCGTAGCTTTTTGAGCATTATCAACAGGGAACATAGAAACATAGACTTTGACGGCAGATAAGGACTGCTAGGCCCATCTAGTCTGCCCATTTCCCTACCTACAGGAAGGCCCAGATCCTAGTTAACCAACAGCCTATTTCTTCCTATCCCCACAAGAATTGCCTTATGTCTGTCCCATGCATTCTTGAATTCTCCACAGTTTTAGACCCCACACCTCCTCAGGAAGGCTGTTCCATGCATCCACTACCCTCTCTGTGAAATAATACTTCCTCACATTGCCCCTAGAACGCCCTCCTTCTATCTTTAAATTGTGTCCCCTTGTTCTTGCAAGTCTCTTTTTCTGAAAGATGCTACCCTCTTGGACTTTGTTGATTCCACTGAGGTACTTAAGCGTTTCTATCATGTCCCCTCTCCCTTCTTTCCTCAAGGGTATACATATTAAGCTCCTTTAGTCTCTCCTCATCGGCTTCTCTTGCAGACCCTGCACCATTTTAGTTGCCCTCCACTGGACTGCCTCTATCCTGTCTATGTCTTTGCGGAGATGGGGTCTCCAGAACTGGACACAGTACTCAGATGGGGTCTCACCAACTGTCTGTACAGAGGGATAACAACTTCCTGTTTTCTGCTGATGATGCCTCTCTCTATACATCCCAGTACACCCCCAGCCTCCCTACTGCCTTCTCACATTGCTTGCTAACCTTAAGGTCATCTGATAGATTACCCCCAGGTCCCTTTCCTTTTTGTTATTGTACTACCTCCCACCCATTGTGTATTCTTCCCCTGGGTTCTTGTTTCCCAGGTGCATTATTTACCTTCTTTCCATTGAATCCTAGCTGCCATACATCGAGCCATTCCTCCAACCTTGCCAAGTCCTTTTCATCCTTTCCACGCCTCCTTGTGTATCAACCCTGTTGCAGATCTTTGTGTCATCTGCAAAAGGCATACTTTTCCTTCAGTCCCTCTGCAATGTCACTGATGAAGACATTAAAAGGACTGGACCCAATACTGAACCCTAGGTACCCACTATAACCCCCTTTCTTCAGAGTGGACTCCATTTACAATTGCCTTCTGTGTCCTGTTGTCCAGCCAATGTTTTACCCAGGCTACCACCCTGGGTCCCACTCCCAGGCTGGTTAACTTGACTATTAATCTTTGTGTGGGACTGTGTCAAATGCCATGCTAAAGTCTAGGTAGGCCATGTCCACAGCCCTCCCTGGTCTACTACTTTGGTCACCCGGTCAAAGAAATCTATTAGATTAGTCTGACATGACCTTCCGCTGTGAACCCATGCTGCCTTGGGTCCTGTGCTCCACTGGCCTCTAGGTACTCAACTATTCTTTCCTTCAGAAGTGACTCCATCACTTTCCCTACCACAGAGGTCAGACTGACAGGTCTGTAGTTTCCTGCCTCTGTCTTGGTCCCACTTTTGTGAAGGGGAATCACATCCGCCTTCCTCCAGTCCTCGGGTACCACTCCATCATCCCATGATTTATTAAAAGAGTAGCCAGTGGTTTCACTAGTTCCTCCATTAATTCTTTTAGAATTCTGGGGTGAATTCCATCAGGACCCATTGCTTTGTCCACCTTCAGTTTTAGGAGTTCTTGCAGACCCTTTCTTCTGTGAAAGGACTGGGATCGACCCTCTATCAAGAGTGCTTCTGTTAACTGGATTAGGCACTTCCCCTCCTCTTTTGTGAATATTGAGCAGAAATATTCGTTCAGTATTCCTGCTTTTCACTGTCCCCTCTGCCCACACCATTCATTCTATTCAGCCTCACTATCCACTCCTTTGTCTTTCTCATCGCTCAGATGTACCTATAAAAGTTTTATCCCCTTCTTAACTGAGTTGGCTATCTTTTTCCTCAGTTTGGGCCTTTGCTATGCTGACTTCCTCCTGCTTCCTTCTGCCTTAACTGGTACAGCTCTCTGTCCTGCTCCTTCTGTGTTTCCTTATACTTCCGAATGCTATCTTTTCTTCCTGACTTTCACAGCCACCTCTTTTGAGAACCATAGTGGCTTTTTCTTCGTTTGATTTATTTATTTGCTTCACACAAAGGCTTGTTGCCTCTGTGATGGCAGTTTTGATAATTCCCCATTGTTGCTCCACACCTCCTTCTAGCCTGTTTGCTAGTGCTTTCTGAGGCACTCTCCATCTTGCCAAAGTCAGCCCTCCTAAAGTCCAGTACCCTCACTTTTGTATGGCTTGACTCTGTAGCTGTTTAATGTGAACCACACTGTTTGATGGTCACTTGTCCCCAGATGGCAACCCACTTCTAGATCTGAGATCCTCTCACTGCTCCGTTTGAGTACGAGGTCTAAGATTGCTCCCTCACAGTGGGTTCGAGACTAACTGTCTAATGCCTGCCACCTGTAGGGCATCAAGAATGGCCCTGCTCTTGGATGTGGCTGCAGCAAATGTGCTCCAGTTAACATCTGGCATATTCAGGTCTCCCATCAACAGTATCTCCCTTTCTCTGCCATTCTAAGAATGTCTTCTATCATATCCTTGTCCATTCCTTCCCCTGACATGGGGTCTGTACACAACCCTGTGCGGATTGTGGTGCCCTTTCCAGTCTCCAAGGTGACCCACAGTGCCTCCTCTCCTCCCTGTTTACTCTTTTGTTCAGTTGCTTTATCCCTTCCTTTACATGAGAGCTACTCCTCCCTCTCTTTCCCTGCCTGTCTTTCCTGTAGGTTATGTACCCTGGTATGTTAACATCCCAGTCATGGTTCTCTGTGTACCATGTTTCTGTGACTGCTACAATATCAGGCATCCTCTTCCATTAAGGCCATCAGCTCAGGAGCTTGTTGCCCAGACTACGGGCATTGGTACTCATTACCCTCCATTTCCTGATGGCCTTACTCCCTTTTGTCCCATCCCTGTCCTTCTTGCCTTTGTCACTTTCTCCATTTACCCCTGCCCTTCTCTATCGACACCTCTATGTTGGTGTTTGCGCACTTACTACCTGTGATTATTTGGTGGGGGCTAGGATTTTCCTGCTCCCTTCCAGTGCCTCCCTTGGCTGGTTTAAAAGCTTGCCAATGAAGCATTTAAACCTATCACCTAGGATCTGGTTCCCCTCCTGGACAGATGCAGCCCATCATGCCAGTATAGGCTTGCATCACTCCAGGTGGACCCCCAGTCCCCAATGAAGCCAAATCTCTGAGCTCCACACCAGTTTTCAACCACTGATTGAATCCCATGGTGCAGAACACCCTAGCCTCTCCTATGCCATAGATGGGTAGCACCTTGAGAAGGTTACCGTGCATGCTACTTGACTAAGGCCCTCCCCAATTCACAAACTCTTCCTGCACTTCTCTAATCCCTTTCTTAGCCAGGTCATTTGTCCCTAGGTGGACAATGATATCCAGCTCCCTCCCTGTGCAGCTGCTCCAGCAATCCTGAGGATTCGCTCCCTGTCCCTCAAGCCATGGCGCCAGGCAGGCTACCTACCTCCCTCTCCTTCCTCTCCCAGTTCTACCTTCCTAACAATGGAGTCCCCCACCAGGAGTTGTTTCCTTCCCTGTAGGGTCCCCTGCCACCCTCCTGTGGGTCTCCTTTGTGGAGGTTCCCAACATCCTCCTTGGTCTCCACTGTGGGTGCCTCCCATAGAGGACCACACTTTGCCAGAATGGCATAGGGAATTGTGGAGGTACAACTGGAGGGATGTGCCTCTGTTCCACCACCTCACCCTCCTGAGCCCACTGTGGTCCACAGCTCCTCTTTCTTGGCAACCTCTGAGGCAACAGCAGTGGCACTGGTGGTCCCTGGATGGAAGAGGAGGTCCCACAAACCCTAGCCAACTCAGCCTGGAAATGAGCAACCTCCTCCCTCAGCCCAGAGAGGTGCCTGCAGATGGGACAACACCGCATCCTCAAAACATCTCCCGGAAGACTGCTGCTCCACAGCCACTGCACTGCACCACTCAATCATGTCTTGTTCTGGCCCCTTAACTGTTTGTAATCCTTACTCTTTCCTCTGTTTTTTTCTCTCTCCTTACTTTCTGCCTGTGTGCCTTTAAGCTCCTGACTGTCCTGTTCTGAGACAAGAATATCCTATATTTCTCAGTAGACCACTTACTTGCTCAGAGGCAGACCTCCAGCAGCTAGAGGGCGGAGAGCTACTCTTGCCCTTCTAGGATGGTGGGTCCTTGGTGGTTCTGTGATCACTCACTTCCTGCCCTAAACAGGAAGTTCCTGTTGTCAGTCAAATCCTGTGCCTATAAAAATAGAACTAGCTTTCGGTGAGAGGCAATATAGTCCTAGCAGAGAAGTTCAGTCACACAGCAGTCCTTTCTCCTGCTGTCTTCTGCCAACTATTAGCAGAAACTTTCTAAGGCAGTCTTTAAATGTAGCTTCCTTCTAGCTAAGCCACTCCCCTACTTACCAGATCTTTCTACAAGTAATTTAAACCTCACAGCAGTTAAGTCCTTTCAGTCACCTGAGATTTACACCTAGATAACTCTTCAGATACCCATTCAGTTCAGTTAACTCAAACACACTTTTTTTGTATGTTAGCTTTTTTACCCTAAATTAAGGTCCAAGTACAAAGTTCTTCTACTTCAGTCCCAGCAGAGAAGTTCAGTCCACAGCCGTCCTTTCTCCTTGTCTTCTGCAAACTACATTGCCAAGGAACATTTTTGTTTACTTATTATTTCTACACCCTCCCAATAACTCTAGTCGAACCAGCCTTAGGAACTCCACTGGTACATTTCTGTGCCCTGACACCCTCAGCCACAGCTTCTTGCTTTCTCAAGCTGCGCCATACTCCCCAGATGGGGATGACGGTAGGAGAGGATGTACCCAAAACATCATGCATCATCAGGGCAATGCTGGCTGGTGGTGCAGGAGAACAAGTTGTAACAGGGTCTGTCATATGCAGTGCTAGGGCCTCTTCCCATATTGCAGTGCCCCACCCTGAGGATGACTGCTCACATGGGGCTCAAGTAGGGACACGCACAGTGGCACGCCAACTGCGAGACTGGCAGAGCTTGCTGCTTTGCTTCCACCTGAGGTCACACGGAAGCAGCATTGTAGCTGAGGCACTGACCCTCCCTCTGAGGACCCAGCATCTTCTAGGACCTGCAATCCTACTCCACCTCCAGCCTCCGTGACCTGGGCTTGTTCCCCGAACCTGGGTCACCAGCCTTGCTAGCAGTAGCATTACTGCTGCATGGACTGACCAGCTTCACCAGGAAGCGTAAGACAAGAACACACATATGACGGGCCATCAGGCATGACAACTGTGAGAATGCCATAGGGTCATACTGTATTTCAGAGACTGTCATTTCAATGACCCACAGGACCTACACTTTGCAGTGATACAGCGTGTACACCCTATAGAAACATAGAGGACCACTTGGTCCACCTAGTCTGCCCACTGTCCATGCTTACAGTATCACATAGATCCTACTTGATCTCTGGCCCATTCACCCAGCCCCCTTAACCCTAAGATTCTGTTCTGCCTATCCCATGCATTCTTGAACCCCACCACCTCTGCTGGAAGACTGTTCTAATAATATACCACTCTTTCTGTGAAGAAGTACTTCCTCACATCTCTCCTGAATCTACCTCCCTCCCTCCAGCTTATCATGCCCCCTTGTCCTTGAGCACCTTTTCTTCTGAAAAGACTTCCCTCCTGTACCTTATTTATCCCTGTGAGGTATTTAAAGGTCTCTATCATATTCCCTCTCCTCCTCTCTTCCAGGGTGTGCATATTTAGGTCCTTAAATTTCTCCTCGTAGGGCTTCTAATGGAGACCTCACCATTTTGTTCCACTCCTCTGGATCGCCTCCACTCTGTCCATGTCCTTCTGGAGATGTGGTCTCTAGACTGGACACAGTACTCTAGGTGGGGTCTTACCAGCAATCTATACAGAAGTAATACCACCTCCTCTTTCTGCTGGTGATACCCTTCCCTATGCACTCCAATATCCCACTAGTCCTCCCAACTGCCTGGCCACCATTAGGTCATCCAATATGATTAGCCCTAGGTCTCGTTCCTGCTTGGTGGTGCTCAGTACCCTCCTCCCATTTTGTACTCTGCCCCTGGGTTTCTGTGCCCCAAGTGCATTACTTTACACTTTTTCTTGTTGAAACCCAGCTGCCATACCCTTGACCTACAGAAAGAAGTGGGGACAGACTTCCCATTCTCTTATGGATTTTGGGCTTGGAGCCTCGGTACCAACAGGCCAAAATGAAGTATTAAATATATTTCCTTCCTTTAAAACCAGTAGGCATCAAAATTATTTCAAATGTAGCATTTTCATTAATTTTTCTTTTTCTTATTTGTCATTACTGGTTTCATTATAATTATTTAAACATTTCTTTGCCTTTCCCTTTATTTCTACTTCCCAAAATTATCTAGAATTGCATTACACTTATTTCCAGTTTATTTTTTGTGTAGAGCTTTTTCTTGGTCCAAATCATGCCCAAAGCACCCCTACCCCAGGCTCGTCACCGATCTCCCTGGACTTACAGATTACCCACCACTTACCCATGACCACTATGTGGTGGGTGGCCAGCCGTGTCACTTGTGTGGAACCTGCCAACTTGGAGAGATGCCATTTCCTCCTTCCTGGGTTTCTCCCAGGGATGCCAACATGAAATGACGTGGTCTTGCAGCCATGCATTGGCATGCATGCGTACTAGGCATCTGGTGATGACTCCATCCTTCTGGTACACCGGCTGTGCTGCATGACTGGTCTCCACCAGTTTGCAGTCATGTAATGGAAGCAGCATTTCCCTCCTCAAGGAAGGAGAGCAGTCTTTGGGATGTAATCCTTGCCCCACCCGGCAAATACCTGACAGCCCTGCTCACTCCCGAATGCAACCACCATCACTGCAAGCAGTAGTACTACCACTGAGCTAATGGGCCTCTCTAATTATTTCCCACTAATGTGATATCTGATTTTTTCTCCCCTTCTGTTCTGTTTTAAAACTGAATATCCAGTATTGTTGGAGCAAGATTTGAGGTTGTGTGTGCTACTACATCCCCACATCTCCTCTTGACAACTCTTATATTACAGAATATTTATGGCACTATGACAGTAACAATATTTACGTTGAAGATTCCGATCTAGTTCCTACAGGCCTTACGTAGTAACTGGCTGTCTGTTTTGACTGCGTTTTTATTGATATTTTCAAAAACTGAACACCTGGCTCCAAGTTGTCTATTTATGAATGAGCAATAATTCAAAATGCTACAGTATTTTATGCCCTTGTGAGTTTCTTATTATTTCACTATTTTGCACTTTTAGTATGGACTTTTTAAATTTGTTTGTTTTATGTAACTGGGTAACCACTGGAACTCAAAGAGTTCTGTTTTCAGGGCAACCGAATTAGTTACAAAGAGGTACACAGAGGATTCAAACATCAAGGAACATAGTGCAAAATGAATCTGAACAAGAGACAAGACTTTCAAGATCAACAATTTCTAAAAAAAAAAAAAAATAGTCACTAAACATGTACCACAAGGGAATAAAAGAGTGATAGTTGCTTTCATTAGGTAGGAAATAAGTGGTATTTTTTTTTTTTTTTTATAACATAAAATGTAATCCACAGTATTTGAATTGGTTATCTGATGCCTTCAAGTATTTTCACCCACCTTGGATTTTGTCACATTTTGTGATGTTGCAAACTCAAATTAAAATACATTTATATGGGATTTTTTGTCACGTATCTACATAAATTACTCTATAATGTCAAAGTAGAATGAAACTCTGGAATTTTTTATGCGTGTAATGTAAAATAAAACCTGAAATGTCTTGATTTGATAAGTATTCACTCCCTTTGCTATGGCACTCCAAATTGAGCTGAGGTGCATCAATTTCTTTGTGAGATCACTCTAAAACTTGAATGGAGTCCACCTGTGGTCAGTTCAAATGTTGACATGATTTCAGAGGAAATACACCTGTCTATATAAGGTCCCACTGTTGACAGCATGTCAGGGCAGAAACTCTACCATGAAGACCAAGGAGCTGTCCAGTAGAAACGTGATAGAATTGTGAGGAGGCATAAGATCTGGGGAGGGGTAAAAAACATTTCTAGGGTGTTGAAAGTTCCCAGGAGCACAGTCAAGTCCATCATCAGGAAATGGAAAGATTCGGAACCACCCAGACTCTTCCTAGAGCAGGCCTTCCTCCAAACTGAGCAACCAGGCAGAAGGACCTTGGTCAGGAGTGACCAAGAGCCAATGACCACCCTGACAGAACTACACAGTTCCATGGCTGAGATGGGAGAACCTGTCAGAGGACAACAATCTCTGCAGCACTTCACAGATGTAGCCTCTATGGGAGAGTGGCTAGGCAGGAAGCCACTCCTGAGAAAAGGCCACATAGCAGATTGCCTAGAGTTTGCAAGAAGGCACGTGGCAGACTCTGAAACCATGTGGCAAAAGATTCTCTGGTCTGATGAAACAAAAATTGAACTCTTTGGCCTGAATGCAAGCGCTATGCCTGGCGAAGTCGAAACACAGCTCATCACCCGTGTAACACCATCCCTACCATGAAGCATGGTGGTGGCAGTATCATGTTATGGGATGCTATTCAGTGCAGGGACTGGGGCAATTGTCAGGATAGAGGAACAATGAATGGAGCCAAATACAGGCACATCCTTGAGGAGAACCATCAGTCTGCAATAGACCTTGGACTAGGGTGAAGATTTACGTTCCAACGGGACAACGACCCCAAGCATACAGCCAAAGCAACACTGGAGTGGCTTCAGAACAAGAAGGTGAATGTCCTTGAGTGGCCCAGCCAAAGCCAAGACTTGAATCCCACTGAGAATCTGTGAAAGACTTAAAGATTGAGGTTCACTGACACTCCCCATCCAACTTGACAGAGCTTGAGCAAATCTGCAAGGAAGAATGGTGAAAATCCCCAAATCCAGATGTGCAAAGCTGATACAGACATACCCAAGAACACTCAAGCTGTAACTGCTGCCAAAGGCGCTTCTACAAAGTACTGACTCAGGGGTGAATACTTAAGTAAACAAGATATTTCAGTTTTAATGTTTCATAAATTTTGTTACACAATAAAATATTTTTGCCCCTTTAAATTGTTGAGTATGCTGTGTGAATCAAGGGGAAAAAATAATTTCAATGCATTGAAAATTCTGGTAGTAACACAACAAATGTGACAAAATCCAAGGGGTGAATACTTTCTGAAGGCACTGTATTTTGCCAAAACACATTTAAATTAGGACCCATCATATTCGTGCTTTGTCTTAAAACTGCCATTTGAAGAGCACAAATGTCAATGCTTTACTAAGTGCCCCAGCAGTAGTTTACTTCTGCAGGGCTTCAAAAGTCTATTTTGCAGAATTTATTGTTCTTTTTTTTTTTTTTTTTTCATTATGTTTACCCTCCTCCGTGCTTCACTGTCCCCCCTCCTTCAGGCTCCACAAGTTCCCTTAGTCCCCTACTGACCTTAGCCAGCCTCCCCGGGTCCTCAGATCGCCTTGAACCCAGGATATCCGGAGTATCCCTATCACCAGTGGTCCCCCTCCTCCAGGGGAAGGGCACCGAGGAGAGGAAGACCAACACACTCTCCATTAGGGCCGGGGATGCTGCTGAGGAACAGGAGGCCCTGGCCAGGTACTGGAGCGCTCCGGGGAACAGAGAGCCGTCATCTTAACAGACAGCGAGCAGATTTTTGCTTTTTTGTGGGGAGTGGCGTCTGACGCCAAGGCGTGATGCCGACGGCCTCTGCCACCGCCTCTTGAACACTGGCCCCTCAGCTGTATGCTGCACCTCCCAGCCTCCGCCAGGAGTCAGCCTCACGCTGGATAAGGCCCCTGCCCACCCCCAGAGAAGGAGAGCTGTCCCCGGACACTCTATCCTTCTCCCCGACCGACCCTCTGGCAACCCGAGTCTGAACCCGGGTGCCGGCGTCGGGAAATCAACCGTTGCGCGATGGGCAGGCTTATTGTTAATCAAGGATTATGATTCCTTGGTCGTAAGAAGCCGCTGCCTGATACCTTCCCTTTTCTGGTCCTAATTCTAGCAGGCTCCGCCACTGTGCTCTAAACATTTTGTTATCTATTAGTTAGTAGAGCATGGGGCATGCCTGGTCTGTTTTGAAATAGATGTTTTTTTTTTTTTTTAAACTTCAAGTTTATTTAGTAATACTGACAATCTACAGTATGTCTGCCCCTGCCACAACAATGGGGGCTGATTATTGAGACATACAATTAGTCATCCTGGTGTGTATGCATATCAAAATGTAAACACCAACCACAAACTTCTGCTAGAATAAAAACATATTAAACACGAACTAAAATAGTATTAGCACCATGTAACGTATATCCTCAAATCCTGTCACTGTGAATAATATCTATTCCTATCCACGTAACACTGGCGGGTTGGATGTGAGGTCCACAGTTCAAATGTAATGGGCCAGATAAGACCAAGAAAAATGCCCCCAAATAAAGTTTCATTACCAAGTATTAGGTTTAGCATCCCAGCTTAAGATAAGCTATCCCCCTAGAGGTTATCAGTTCTAAGACCCCTGTACTGTGTCTATGTCGTAGATTCCAGACAGTTAGAAATCGCTGCTTAAAGGGCAACAGCAGTTATCCGCTCCATTGTATTAATTTCAAAAATGTTCCGTTTCCAGAAGTGAAGTGTGGATATCTGTGGAGTTAACCATTTCAGCATAATGCACTTCAGAGCTGCCACTCTGAGGATGTTGCCCAACCTCTGTTTCTCTTTGGGGCCCATCAATAAAGTGGAAATCCCAGCATTTGTTCTCCAAATGTGTTCAGGATTAATATCCCAGTATGCCTTGCATTGCCTAATTGACTTGATATCAAAATGGCAGAAGGAGGGGCATGCCCACAAAATGTGGTAATGAGAACGGTTCCCTACACTGGCACCAACAGTCTGCTGTGAAGGTAGTTCTAAAATGTTTCATAACCATCAGAGGGCAGAAGTAGTACACCAAAACTTTCCAGATGCACTCCCTCCAGCTTGGGAATGACGTCACTTTCCAACCCTGTTCTAGCTGGGTTTCCCAATGTTCAGGTTTATCAGGGTTTTGTTGCTTCCATCTCAACCTGATATTCTCTAAATATGGAGGGCCCGGTCACGTAGAATAACAAACATTTCAGCAACATATCATGACATAGCATGCCAGCGTCACCACCCAGTTAAATAAAAAGTTTAACTTAATCTGCAGTCTATTAAGTTTAGCTTTATTGTCCCTTCTTGTAGAATATGCCCAAGTTGTAGAAACTGAAAATGATCTCCTGACTCAGCTGAAGGGTCTCCTTATTCTGCAAGAAGGAAAGACAGTGTTGTAGCATGAATTGGTACATGAAATTGATTTTTCTACATTTTAGTTGAGCACAGGAATCAAATCAAAGCTACAGCTCAACTAACAAGACCCATATAAGCTGAGCTGCTGCCCTCATTTGACTCTTTGTAGGGCGAGAGGATCAGGCAGCTGGCTCCTCCAACCAAGGATTCGAATCCTTCCTCTTCAAGAACAAATGCTGCTTTTGGGGGAGGGTGCTTGATAACTATTTTTAAATATAAGCACAACTGCTCCTCTTTGATTCATGTTGCTGTGTGTAAGCTCCATCCCTGATGGATGAAGGGACTGGGTATCTAGATATGCAGGGAGCTTTCTGCATGCAAGTATACTCGGAAGGATCTACTGCACTAGTTGGATGTGTAGTTTCTAGTAAAGAAACATTGAAATGATGGCAGAAAAGACAATTAGTCCATCCAGTCTGACCATAATACCCCATTCTTTCCTAAGATCTAGTGTCTATTCAGGGTTGCTTGTCACGTACCCCCCACCACCCAAACACAGGGTGGGAGAAATCAACTCTAGCGGTCAGTTTGGCCCCTAGCTTTCAAAATCTGGTAGCCAAATGAGTATTTTTGTGGCAATTATTTTTAAGGGCTCAGAAATAGTTTTGTTGGCAGGTAGCCAGTTGGCGGCAACTTTAAAAATCTAGTAGCCAAATTAATTTTCTTTGTTGTGACCACTGGCCATCTGGCTACCTGACTTGTCCCACCCTGCCCATGTGTTCTGCCTTGCTGCCACCCCCGGTCACTACTTCATGTTTAAAGCCACTGATGGTTTTGGTGCCCACCACCACCTCAGCCGGCAGGCTGTTCCATGGCTCAGCCACTCTATAAAATAGAATACACTCTTGTCCATCCTGACCCCTCCACACACAAGCTTCTATTCATGCCCCCATGTTTCAGATTCACTATTCCTGGGGAGCAATTACTTGCAGTTTCCCTTTTATTCCTTTCAGGAACTTAAAGTCTCTCTCTCTCGATCATCCCTCTCCTCCTGGCCTCCAGCGAGCACATGTTTAGTACCTAATGCTGGCTGCCATAGGAACTGTCCTGCAGGCCATGAATAACTGTGATTGCTCTACACTGCACCATTTACAGCCTGTCCCTGTCTTTTCTTAGGTGATAACTCCAGAACTGGGCACAGTACTGCAGGTGAAGCCTCACAGTGAGTACAGCAGTAATACCCCTTACTCCTGTCGAACTCCCTCCCAATATATCCAGCATCTTGGCTGCATTGCTCTAGGCCTTGTTATGTTAGCTAGATTATTTAAGCGAGTCCCCTATGATGACTCCCAGGTCCTGTTCCTCAGCAGTAGTGCCCAGAATAATCCCTCCCATCCAATATTCTGTCCTTGACTCTCTCAGGCCCCTTCCCTCAGCAGCAGTGGCTAGCATAATCCCTCCCATCCAATATTCTGTCCTTGGCTCTCCCAGGTCCCTTCACTTAGCAGCAGTGGCTAGCATAATCCCTCCCATCCAATTTGGCTCTCCCAGGTCCCTTCCCTTAGCACCAGTGGCTAGCATAATCCTCCATCCAATATTCTGTCCTTGACTCTCCCAGGTCCCTTCCTCAGCAGTAGTGCCCAACATAATCCATTCCATCCAATAGTCTGTCTTTGGCTCGCCCAGGTCCCTTTCCTCAGCAGCAGTGCCCAGTATAATCCCTCCCATCCAATATTCAGTCCTTGACTCTCCCAGGTCCCTTCCCTCAGCAGTAGTTGCCAGTATAATCCCTCCCATCCAATATTCTGTCCTTGACTCTCCCAGGTCCCTTCCCTCAGCAGTAGTGCCCAGCATAATCCATCTCATCCAATATTCTGTCCTGGGGTTCTTGCTCCCCACGTGTGTCACTTTGTACTGTTTGGCATCAAGTTCAATTGCCAAACTTTAGACCACCTCTCCAATTTTGACATAGTAATAATTGCCTCTGCCTACACTCATGTGGTTATAGATTCAAATGGCTTTAATTACCTTTAGATTCCAGGTCTGTGCTCACAGCCACTTTCTTCTCTGCTTCCTCCGTCCTGACCAGTGCTGCAAAGGAAGAGAACCAGCATGCCAATCAATTACAGAATACTCTGCTATTAACAATGCATGCAAAGACGTGCATGTACATTCAAATATATGTCCAGTAACACAGTCACACAGGGATATCCAAAGTTTTGAAATTCTAGAGATCCGGAGTCCAAACTAAAACATTCCTGGTGCCAAAGAAATGTGAACATATGAAGCATTAATGTAGCAGTGGGTTCATCAATTACTGCTCCCCTGAGCTCTAAGGTGCACATAGTTGCAGCAGCAGTAGTAATAATAGCAGTTTAGTACTGGCAGTACAGTAGTAGTATAGTAGTAGTACATTATTGGTAGTAAAACAGTATCACAGCAGTAGTACAGTATTAGTAGAACAACAGTATTACAGTAGTAGCACAGTATTTGTGGTGCAGCAGTAACACTAGCAGTAGTACACATGTAATATAGTAGCACAGTAGTGGTGCAATAGTAGTACGGTATTGGTAGTACAACAGTAGCAAACAGTAATACAATAGTAGTAGTAGTACAGTATTGCAGTAGTCAACAGTAGTGGAATAGTAGTACAGTATTGTAGTAGTATAGTAATAAATAGTGCAGCATTGGTAGTACAATAAGGTATAGTAGGGTATAACAGTAGTACAGTAGTAGCACAGTATTGGTAGTACAACAGTAGTACAGCACTAGTAGTAGTACAATAGTAATATCGTAACACAGTAGTAGTGCAATAGTAGTACAGTATTGAGTAGTACAGTAGTAGCAAATAAGATGTGTTGGTGAACTGTGAAACTGTGCATTGTGAATGTGCACTTATCCAGTGTACTTAACAGATCTTTTGTACTACATGAATAATAAAAAAATTGGGAAACTGGAAAAGTGTGCACTTATCAGGAATGTGCACTTATCCGATGTGCACTAAGTAGAATCCACTGTAGTACAATAGCAGTACAGTATTGGTAGTACAATAATAGTACAGTAGAAGTACAATAGTATTACAGTAGTAGCACAGTATTGGTAGTACAACAGTAGTACAGTAGTGGCAGTACAGCAATAGCACTAGTAGCAGTACAATAGTAATATAGTAGCACAGTGTAGTGAAATAGTAGTACATTATTGGTGAGTACAATGGTGCTACAGTAGTAGCACGAGCAGTGGTGGTACAGCAGTAGCACTACTAGTAGTACAATAGTAATATAGTAGCACAGTAGTAGTGCAAAGTAGTAGTACAGTATTGGTAGTACAATAGTAGTACAGTAGTAGCAAACAGTAGTGCAATAGTAGTAATGCAGTATTGTAGTAAACAGTACAATAGTAGTAGTACAGTGTTGGTAGTACAACAATACAGCAGAAGTACAATGGTAGTACAGTAGTAGCACAGTATCAGTAGTATAATAGTACAGTAGTGGTAGTACAGCAATAGCACCAGTAGTACAATAGTAATATAGTAGCACGCAGCAGTGCAATAGTAGTACAGTATTGTAGTAAATAGTACAGTATTGGTAGTACAACAGTAGTACAGTAGTGGTATTACAGCAGTAGTATAATAGTAATATAGTAGCACAGTAGTGCAATAGTAGTACAGTATTGTAGTAGTAAATAGTAGTACAGTATTGTAGTAGTATAGTAGTAGTAAATAGTACAGTATTTGCAGTACAATAATAGTACAGTAGAGTACAATGGTAGTACAGTAGAAGTACAGTATTGGTAATACAATATCAGTACAGTTATAGTAGTACAGTAGTGGTAGTACAGCAGCAGTTGTAGGTTTATTTTTGTTTTAAAGCACCCTTCCAACTGCTCAGGGTGCTTTTCATATAAAGGTAATTGCAAGACTGAATGAAAGGAATAATAAACATTAAGCAAATCAATACAGATTAAGTTTGGGGGCACAAGCCAGGAAATAAAACTACTCTAAAGCATGAAACACAGACACTGACGACAGATAAAGACCAAGGGTCCATTCTGTCTGCCCAGAAAAATGTTTTGCTTGTCCCCGACCTACTATCTTACAGGGCACTGAGCCTAATGCCTACCATGAGCTGCCACACCCTCCGTAACTCCAGCCTTTGATGTGACCAGCCCCTATACCAGCCCTACCTGGTCTTGAACAGTTTACAGTCCCCAGTCCCACAAGGGCCTTGGGCCTTCTGACATGGCCTTGATTTGTTATAATCGGAACTCTAAATTGTAACAAAAAGCACTTAAAAGCAGTTCATATTCTACTGTATGGAGCACCCACCCCACGCTCTCCATTTACTGACATCACAAAATGTGCGACACGAGGTGGGGCTCACAATAGAGACATGGTGGCATTTGGCTTTCAACACCAGGGAGGAAAATATGATCCCTTTACGTTTTTAATACTGCCAAAATAAATGAAAATGTGTACTACGGTCTGCTTAGAGGCCATGTAAAGCTTTATTATATGCTTTGGGGGGTGGCAGTAGAACAAGAAGCTGCTGTTTAAGGACTGCAACAAGCACATTCTCCCTGCTCCAAACTGAAGGTCTGTACAGCCCCCAACACATGTTAGGAGAGCAGTGGCAGACTCACACAGGCAGGGTCATATCCAGGACACATGAAATCACAGAGTCAGTGGGACACAGAGATCACTGGGTCTGGGAGATGTCAAGTGAGCAGCAGGCACTGCAGATACACTACATTGCTGACAGTCACAGCAGCCATGAACCTGGAGACTGCAGGTTTAAAATCCTACTACAGCCCTACTTTCTCACTGTGTTACCCAGTGCAGTAACATCTCCATGTGCTCCTATCCCAAATGTAAAACTGTGTTCAAGCATGACCCAGGGAAAATACGATGTTGTCACCCAGATGGACTAGCCAAGGAAAATAACTGTTAGCCAAAAACTTCAAAAGCAGGAATTACTTGATAAATTCAGCTCTAGAGTTTGAAACAAACCTCCTATCATTAAAAGCAACCTGAACAAACCCCCTGGAGTATCTCTCTCATCCCAGCGGTTCCATGCCCTAATTTTAGAGATAATTATTCCACCATGCTTTTCATTTTATTAAAACTGTGTGTCTTCTACATGTAATGATAGTAAGATATTAATGACTCTTTCTATTAATAACAGACACAGGCAGTCCTTGAGCAGAACAGGTCCTGATGGACTTCAATTAAGGAACTCTGTCAGGAAATCAATCAGCCCCAGCTGGAGCAGAGTGAAGAGCAACTTGGCTTTGACCTCTTCATATTTTACACCAGGAGGAATGAGGAGGACATCTGGCAGCTAGTCCCATGTGTCGCTGATTCATTCACTCTGCGGCTCAGAATCTCTTCTTCAAACTGAGGCTGACCACACTTTTAGGAGCAAGTCAACATCTTTGTTCCATTGTTACAACAAAGGAAACTTGATTTACAATGTGTAGCATACCTGCCATCCCAAACCCAGCATCCCTCCTAACCCCCTTTTCGGCTACAGTGCAAACTCATAAAGTAGTAGTGGACAGGTGCAGATCAGGCTTCTCCATAGCCTGTGCCTGCATCAGGTTAGGTCACAGTCTGAAACAGTTTGCTCTTCTTTATATTCGAAAGGAACCCTGAACCCCAGCCAGTAGGAATTGCAAACTTGATCCTTGTTCACAAGGTGTCACTGTATAGGACAAGAAGGCTGGGGTGGGTGGTACACAGTGTCACAGCATCCATCTGTGTCAAGCTAAGAAGGTGTGTGTGTGTAAAACTAAAAACAAAAACACACACACGAAAAAGTCACCAAGTCTGTGCTACATGCCCCCAAACAGATCGGTGAAGCATGACACCCAGCTGGTCCGGAAAATAACAAGAGCAGCTACATCGGATGTGGTCACGACTCTGGGGAATTTCCAGTCTTCCAGGCACAGACTGGCATCTCAAGAGTGCTAATGGCAGGGCTGAGACAGAGTTCCTGTTCACCTTTAAAGGCTGCTTCCAAGAGTTTTTTTTTAACTTACCATTAAGTCTAGATCTTTCTGTAAATCTTCTACATAGAGAAAAAGACTGGACTGATGTTTTACCTTCAGGATTTGCTAGAAAGCTTTCAAAGTATGAAGCTGCCCACTTAATAGGCCATTCGACATGCAGTGCCATGCACTGGCTCTATTTATATATGATATGATATAATGGTGCCCTTCCACCTTCGTTTCAGGCCTAAGAGTATTGGAGAAAAATCCAGCCATGGCTATTACACAGGTAGTAACAAAGCGATCAGTTACCCTTAGCGAAGAGGTTACATGTGGAATACAGGGCTAAGCAGCCACCTTGGAAAAAGCAACTGCAAAACTCCTCCTTTTCAGGGAATGGAGGTGAGGCTAGTGTGGCCTATAAAGGAGATCTAGTTGTTATAAAATCGGTAAGAGAAACAAAGACCTGTGATTGGTCAGATGTTATTACATGACCATGAATTATTTATTTATTTGAAAGTTTAACCAGGAAAGACATACTGAGCTGAAAACAGCTCATGTCCAGACATGGTCAAGGGGGAAGAGTAGGAGAGCCGTTAAACAACAACAACCTGATAAAATAAGTAGTAGATCCAATAAAACAAACCTACAAGAAGCATACTTATAAATATAGAAGAAAATTAATAAGCAGAATGAAGAAGAAAATCAAACACTCATATATTGAGAAAAGGAACGAGAAGAGAAGAGGTCAGACAGTTGCAGGTAGGAGAACGAAAGTTGTAAAGAAGAGTCTTACGGAGGAGGGAGAAATGCAGATCGAATAATAAGGGAAGGGAGGACCAAAGTTTAGGAAAGAAGTAAGAAAAAGCAGATTGTCCAACAGTAGATTTTTCTAGAAAGCCTAGAAGAGGAAGGAAATGGAAATATTGAAATGTTGTGGAGAGAGTAGGATGAAAAAGCAGGAGAGGATAGAAGGATTTAACATAGGAGGAAGGCAGCGGAACCAGAATTTAGATATAAAAGAAGCACTATGGGAAAGGCACCTAGCATCAAGAGAGGGAGCGAAGGGCTGAGTAAATAGAGTAGTGGGGAGAAAGGGGCAATCTAAAGCAAAATGACAAAAGGAATGAAATGGGTTCCAGTCTGTTGAGGGAAGATTTAGGGACCACTGTAGACTAAGTCACCATAGTCAAATATAGGGAGAATCATTTTACTACAATTTCTCACTGGGCAGGAAGCGGAGTACTCACTCAATTCCTGTACAGTGCTCCAAGTTTAGGTGTAGCTTATGGTGAATTGCACCAATAACGCACTGAGAAATCAAGACAACAGCACAGATCAGAAATACTTAATATTCTGAATTTCCTTATTCAGTTTTACAATAAAAAATGAATAAAAAATCAGTGGAAACATTTTATGATCACAACAAGACATTCCAGGGTGTGTATAACTGGAATAATGGCATACTCGGGTGGGTTCACTTAGGGCTGGACAATTTATCTACCAGTTCTGATCAGCCACTACAAATAATTAAAAGAGCCACAATATAACACAAATTGCTTACTCTGTTGTGTAAGATTTGTGATAAGTGCAAACATGGTGAGGCAGCTCCCCAATGAGACTTGAAATTTCATGTCAGAAACCAGATGCTTCCTGTAGTGGCTTTTCTAATTATTTGTAGTGAATGATCACAATTGGGAGTGGTACAGAGATGGTCTTTGACTTGTCTCCTGTTATATATCTCTCGGACAGTATTCTCCTCTGTAGAGGTGGCAAACCAGAGCAGGCTCGAGCCTGGATAACGCCTATAGCTTAGCTCAACCTCTCTAAGCAACTTAGAGCCAAGGTCAAGTCAAAGTCAGTATTTTTGTCAGCCAAAGCATTCAGTACAGTGCCTGAAATGTTCCACTCCTATACAGAGAACACACTGAAGAAGCCAGGGCTTGGCTCGTGTTTGGCTCACAGAGTCAAGCAAGACCCTGCTCAGCTGCGGTTGGCTCTAGGTGAAACATTCCTGACTTGCCCACCTCACTCATCTGCTGCAGTGTCCCCCCACTGTTCTACAAGACACTTGGTTTTACCACATGCCTCACTTCCCAAAGCATGCTGTTATCTCATAAAACACACATCCCAACATGCCTTATTTCTTAAGTAACACCCCTGAGAGCCATAAACTGGTAAGTCCAAAGCAGCACAAAAACCCTCATGTGCATAGACAGATTACAGAAGATGCTTGCCTCTCTTAAGAAAAGAGCCCGGAGCACTGCCAAAGTGCCAATGCCAAGCCTAAGCTAGACTTCTTACAGAAAAGTAAATCTAGAGTTCAGGGTTCATAAATGTATGGATCATTCTTCAGCAGCAGCATTACTTACATACAGTATCTTGGTTATAGACACTGAGCAAAAGAAGTCCACCAAAGCTGTCATGCCCCTAGCAATGTGCCCAGATACCCTACACATAGCAGTTCCTTGCCAGACTGCTGCTGATAAAAAATTATGCAAAAGAGAGCCTCCAAGAGACTGAGACACGCTGGTTAGGCACAGGCTTCCCCAAGTCTGCTAAGCAAACAAAACAGTTGATTTGACCATCTGGTTGCTTCAGTCCTGTCAATTAAAAATTGAGAGCACAGTGAACAGCCAAAGAGTGCAGATGCACTTTTCCTGGATTCCAAGGCTTCAGAAAAAACAGCACAGTAACAGACAGATTCCAAGTGAACTCAGATACCAACTTCTGAAAAAGTTAAGATGTGTCCTGAATGTAACATGATCCTGGTAAGGGCAGCCACCCACAAAAACTTGTTGTTCTGAAATTCTGTCAGCTGAAGTAATAGCCACCAAAGGAGTCTCTTCCTGAAAGTCATAAAATCACAAGTGGTCGCTGACTCAAATGAAGCACTGGCAAGCTCTCCAAGGACGGACTGAGTTCCCAAACTGGGACCATCCTGCAGACTGGGAGACTGAATGGAGGATGCCCTTCAAAAATTTTCATGACGCATCTAGGTGAATGATCATTTTCCACCAACTAAGCATGAAAAGCTGAGACAGGTGGCATATGATCCCTTCTGGAAGAGGTACTGCAAACCAGACATGTAACAAGTACTCTAAAACCATTTTAACAGGACAGAACAGATGCACAGCTTTAGAATGACCGACTGTTTCAGTAGGTCTTTCTGGATGATAGCTTTCTGGTTGCCACAAGAATCTCAGATACCTCAGGAGAGACATGATGCTGGCCAACTTTAAATCCACAGGAGCCAGGCATGTAGCTGCAGGAAAGAAGGTCCAGGTGTGGTAGACTGCCCAGAAATTGGGATAACTGATTGACCAGAGAGGCAGCTTGATCGGTGGTTTCAATGCCAAATCCCACAACAGTGAAAACCAGATCTATCTAGGCCAGAACAGAGTTACTACAATCATGGTGATAACTCTCATTGAAGTTTGACCAGTCTCCTCTGAAGAGGGACTGGAGAAAAACATACGGAAATTGACACATCCAGGAGACAGACAAACTTTTGCTAGAAATCTCCAGGCTCTATACTGAATGAACAATAAAGACAGGGTTTTGTTTGTGTAGCAATGCGAAAAGGTCCAACTCTAGAAACCCGTACTTTGTGAACAGCAGCCATGTTCCTCATCCAGAAGTTCCCACTCATGTGTCGCGCTCAGATCACCTGGAAGAGTCAGCTAGTACATTCTGCTCTCCTGCCAGATACACGGCTGAACAGTGTGCTGGACTGCCCAGTCTCATATCAGAAGAGCCTTTTGACACAGCGTGTATGAAGAAAGAAATATTGCAGTCATGATTTTTCATCTAGAGGGTGCATTTGTGAGTCACACAAATTGCATCCTCTCAGCCCTAAGGTATGTCACTAGAGACAGAAGGTCAGAATGCTAAAGTTCAAATCCTGCAGTGTGGTCCCCTCTCCCTAACCTCTAATGGAAGATTTATAGCTGAACAGCAGAAGAGAGCAATGACTATACAACTAACCTACATTACATGTTTTTTATGTAGAGTAACCTATTATGGTGATAGTGCACTCTCGAGTTCTTTTCAGGCAGTGAAATGAAAATTAGGTACCAACAGTAATTACTGACTTTCCAGAGTATCTTCACCATTAATTCAAACTAATGGGTCTTGGCTGGAGGCACTAGGACCGTACTGGAGCAAAGTCTTTTGCAGCTTGGAGGGAATCAATGTTGGTGCTGGCACCACCCACAAGACCAGTGTACTGACATCGCACACATGAGCCAGCCAGTAACCAACATAGACTCCCACCTTCCTCAGTTCTGTATGCAAGTACCAGAAAACAAGTGGGAGAAAAACAAGAAAGGACTAACGGCTCCTAACCCAAAGAGATAGAAAAGAATACAGGATATAAAATAATAAAATAAAACTACCTACTTAGAACAAATAACAGTTAGGCCTACCAGGTGGCATAAGGATAGCCGGACATAACAGCCAGAGTCTGTTATCAGCAACCTGTACAGGAAGGTAGAGCTAAGAAGTGGGCTGCAGCCCTGGCATGTAGTTATAGCAAGATAGACAAGGATCTAGGAAAGAAAATACTTGTGACTGAAATGGCAAAATACCAGCTTGAAAGAAGACCCTCTTTGCTCCATGTGGACAAACTCAACTAGTAGGGTCAAAACCTCAAAGCTCCTTTACAAGGAAGGAGACAACTAGTGTAAATAGACAGAGTCCAGGGTCATGAAAATATGATTTTTCGCACTCCACAAGGAGTGATGAAAAAGGAGAGTGAATGTGAAAATGTGAATTTTAACAGCTGAGGAGTGTGGAATAGAAGAACATAGCTCAACAGGCTAAGGAGTATAGCAGAAAACATCCTACTGCACCTGCCTCTCCCTGAAATACAGGAAAGAGTGAAGAGCTGCACACCTTGTTGCAAGAGCCAGGTACTGTCACATGGCAGAAGCTCAAAGGTATGGACAAGGTGGAGTTAATGTTACCAACAGTTACTAATAGCAACATAGAGAATAATGCCTGTAGAGGTGTGTGTTTCTGAGGATTTTCACACACCTGAGGTGTGTAATAATCCATCACCCCCCACCCGAGTACAGCTCAAGGGTTTATGATTATCACACACCAAGGGTGTGAAAATCTCATAAGACAAACCTTGCACTGGCATTATTTTTATAACAACTGGTTGAAGGTTTGACAGAGACAAAAACTGTAGTAAGCTGTATTTGTGTGAGCAGGCGTGTTTCTGAGCAGCTGTCGTAGTCACACCAATACAGTGTGCCTTCTATCACATTGAGTGTGAGAAAAAACGCTGTAATAACCTGCAGTCAGTTATTACAGAGTTCAGGGTTATTAAGCACTTTACTCAGAGCTCTATATCCAATCATTATAGGGTCTCCAGTTATTATAACTGGATATACCCTAAGGGATATTCCCAGAAGGAGGAAGGAATGAATAAAGAAAATGAGAAGAATCAACTCCAAAGAATTTCCACTTTTATTTTTGGTTGGGAAGAGGTATAGGGACCCTCGTGCCAGTTTTGTCTTAGAAAATAAATTTCACCCTCGGGAGGGGGAATGGGGATGGTGACACACACACACACTTCCCAGAGGGAGTGGCAAGAAGTACGCCAGGGTGCTGAGCCACAACAGGGTGAGCCGCTCAGAAGCACTGGCTCTACCTGAGCGGGGATGGTGGGCAGTATGGGAATGAATGTGGTGTTGCACTATCCTTTCCTAAGGAGTGTCTCCATAATCTTGCCCACTACTGAGGTAAGACTGACTGGTCTGTAGTTCCCAGTCTCCTCCCTGCTACCACTCTTGTGGAGTGGATCACATGAGCCCTTCTCCAGTCTTCTGGGACCTCTCCTGTGCTCAGAGACTCACTAAACAGTTCTGATAAAGGCTCTGCTAGTTCCACCCTTAGCTCCTTTAGTACCCTGGGATGTATGCCATCAGGCCCCATTGCCTTGTCCACCCTGAGCTTATGAAGCTCCATGCCTTTACATGGAGGCAGTATAGCGCAGTGGTCTAAGGCTCTGGGCTGCAAATTTAGTGACATCCAGCAGGCCAGACCTGGGTTTGAATCCCACAGCTTCCACTTGCATACTGTGTGACCCTGAGCAAGTCACTTAACCTCCTTGTGCTCCCAGGTCGCTCCTGTAAAAAGCTTTCAGCTTAGTGTGCTATACCTGGTTAAACAACTAAATAAATAAATAAAATAAATAAATAAAACATGGTCCTCCTCCTCACCGCCTCCTCATCCCCTTTGATCTTAGCAATACCCCATCTGGACTTTCTCCTTTCACTAATGTAGCTATAGAAAGTCTTGTCCCCTTCTTTTACTGTTCGTGCTAGTGTTTCCTCAGTTTTGGCCTTTGCCTGCCTTACTGCCTTCCCTGCTTCCCTTAGGAAGTTTGTTATGCCTCCCTATCTTCATCCTGCTGCATTCCCTTATATTTCCTGAAGGCCAGCCTTTTGGCTCTGACCTTTTCTGCTACTGTGTTTGAGTACCAAAGTGGTTTCCTTCTTCTTTGCACTTCCTTTTCTCACTAACACAGTGGATGTTGCTTCAAGTATTGCATCTTTAATGCTTGCCCACGTTGCCTGTACCCCTCACCTGTATTTCTTTTGCCAGGGCTAGCTTAACTCTGTTGGCCATCTTATCAGAGTCAGCTCCTCTGAAGTCCCATATTTTGTCGTGGAATGGGATGATTTTGTTCTAGTGGCCAAACTGAACCATATCATGTGATGGTCACTGGCCCCAGGTGACCTTCTACCTGGAGATCTGTGCCTCCTCCAGGCATCTACCTCTGCAGAATCAGCCTTGGGAGAGCAGTCACGCACAGGGCGTTAGGCGGGGGTCTGCAGTACCAAAATCCCCAAAGTGGGTGAGGTATAGCTTCTGCAGATCCACGGAGTGCAGTACCTGTGCTGGATATCTTTGGGGGCTGGGGAAGAAGGATGGAGCTAGACATTCCTGGATGCCTCCTCAAGGCCCAAGGCTAAAGAGGGATGACAAAAGAATAATCCTGAAATCCCAAGGAATCTCAGCAACAAGGATGCAGGACTGTGGCCTACAAAGGACTCCATGTTCAGTTCCTTCACTATCTCCATGAGGAACCACTGGTATGAATCGTACTTGGCATCCATGGACATGTGGAGGAAGAAGTCCTCATCCTCAGAGGAGAACGTAAGAGGAGGAGCTGGACTCTGGAAGTAGTGATGCTAGAGCCACAGGTCTAAACTGGACCTGGAAATACTGCAGATGAAACTGATTGAGGGCACCAGCTGACCTCCTGTACTGATGCCAGGTATGGGCCCAAGAGGACCCAGAATACCTGGCAATTTAGGGAGGAGGAGACACCCAGGAGGATGAGGAAGCCAGAGTGTCCAAGCTCTCTCACCAGGGCTGCAGGAGTGCTCAGGGGACTTCTCCCAGAGGAGGACCTGGCAAACCACCCAGTGGAGCCGACCAATCTCAGCGGTGTGATCTAGACAGAACCCTTGAGATGTGACCCCCAGGTGAGAAAGGGGAGTCGGACATGCCTCATGGAGCAGTTTCACTCCTCACCAGTGACAGCAGCCAGGTCCGGGAAGAAGCTAATCACTGGGCCACTGTCAAAACCTGGACGTGCTGCCTCCATCCCTAGTCACAGGGTCAGCAGTAGGCCCAGTGGCAGACATCACCCCTCACCAGGGCCAGCACCATCCCCAAAGCAGAGGCTTCACCCAGCCAATGCCACCTCCAGAGCCACCCCTGCACCTGGCACCATGAACAACACCATGAACCGACACAGCACTGTGAATAGCACCAGGTCTGG
Organism: Neoceratodus forsteri; assembly: GCA_016271365.2. NCBI lineage: Eukaryota > Metazoa > Chordata > Ceratodontiformes > Ceratodontidae > Neoceratodus > Neoceratodus forsteri. The sequence continues at coordinate 1,386,382,078 of CM057459.1, forward strand.
AGCTAGTACCAGGCCCAAAGATGACACCGGGCAACAGAGTCACCGGCACTGCGCTTGGAACCAGGCCCAGCGCGGTGCCATCACTGCCATCCTTGTCACTGAGCCCAAGGCTGGTGTCCTCCTCCCGGCCACAAGGGCACTCAGGGTGGAGGTGACCACCTCAGACTCAGAGTCAGGGTCAGCTCTGGAACCAACCCCTGTTCTGGCACCATGGATGGTGCCAGAAGGGGACCCATCCCCGCGACCGCACTGCTCCACTCCACCAATACAGCGAGTGGTATCGGGAGCTAGGTGGCACCAGGCTGACACACTGAGGTGCCCACCAGTGTAGACCGAGTGTATAGCTTGGTGTCCACTGTCCAGGAAGACAGACAGACTAAGAGGGATGCTCAGTCGACACCCTGGAACGAGTTGACTGTCCATCAGAACCCCCACCCCAAACATCTCAGGAGGATCCTGATCTTCCTCAGCACTAAAGGTACTGTCAAGGGCCCAGGGAAAGGCCCAGAAGTCTAACCTTAGTATCACGGTAGTGACGCCTGCCTCCAAAAGTGGGGAATTGAATGACCCTACTTTTAATTCACAAAATTCAAGGACATGCTTGTTCATGGCAAAGAGGTGTCGCACTGGTCCATGTCATGGTCAGGGCTAAGGCAGGCATGGCATTTGGATGCCAGCTGCATGCTCTATGAGAGGGCCTCCACAGGAGCATCAACACATGGAGGGCTGCAGCCTTTCTTCTTCTTTGCTCCTTTGGACTTGGCATTTCAATGGACCAAAGTAACAACAATGAGAAAGGACAGAAATTGGTGCTGAATTTGGAAAATGGGACCAGAAATGATAGACACAGAAAATGAAAATTACATACCTACCGTAATTGTTGATCTTTCATGTATCTTCACCATTCATCACTAGTGGGTACAGGCGCGGAGCCAGGACCCCACGGAGACTTTTCCCCCTCTGTGAGAGGAGTCGACGCAGGGCCAGCACCACCCTTGAGGCTGACGGCTTTACGTGGCGCTCACGGGTTGGCCGTTATCTGTCATCGACTCCAGCCCTAGCCTCAGTTCTGAGACGCCGGAGAGTGTAAGAAAGGTAGAGGGGTGGGGCAAGGGAGCCCAAGGGATAGATGAAAGGAAAGGATATGTAAAACTAAAGGAAATATAAACACACAGGAGACAGGAAGGAGAAACTAGATATGGGAAATTGGGGAAAAGGGAAGGGCCCAATCTCTGGAAAGGAGGAGAAGGAAAGAGAGGGATGGGGAGAAGAGAGGACCACACTTCAAGAGGTGATCCTGAACCCCAGGGTTTTAACAAGAATGAGAGACCAGAATCTGACTATCAAGGTTAAGAGCTGCCGGCAGGCAAAGCCTGAAACTAAATAAGTAGCATTCGCCTGGGAAGGGCCAACCTTAAGAACGGATGTCAGGAAAAGGATGTCTCTCTTACTCCTCCTCGAAAATAACGGAAAATCTAAATACTAGAAGGACATCCAAGGATATCCAAGTTAGGGTAACTGAAACCAAGGTTATGAGGTCAAGGGAAAACGGGAGGGGAGGAGGGGGTCCCCCCCAATCCCCACCTCACTCCAGACAGAAGTGAGGAGAAGATAAGACCAATGAAGGGAGAGAGGACCACCCCACCACAAATAATACTTCCTACAGGGAAAACTCCTCCTCGTGTCTCAGGGTCCCCTCCTTCTAACCACAAGGGAGAGGAAAGCGAGGAGAAAAACAACCAGGAGACACACAGGAGGGAGGATGGAGCCCAGACACTGAGGCCCCGGGAAGGAAGGTGAGTTTAGTGATGAATGGTGAAGATACACAGTAAGATCAACAATTATAGTAGGTACATAATTTTCATATCTTATCTGTGTCAATCTTCACCATTCATCACTAGTGGGTGAGTACTCAGCCCCCTGAAGGGGCCCTAAATTTCCCTAAGGGACTAAGTCCCTTAGGCTCTAGTGGTGAGACACTGGAGGAAAGAACCCTTACAGGCCTGAGACTGGTCTGGGTGAGATGGGAGCCCCAGTGGGGAGGAAGGTGCCCAAAAGCCGCAGTCTTACATTGCAAGAGAAGAGTTGGGTTCTCTGGTATGCGAGGAGATCACCCTATCCGGGCCAGGGGTGACAACCGGGATAAGAGCCATGCCATCCACCTAATGCAGGTCCGCTGTCCCTATAGCTCTGGAGGCTACTCATTGGCATTGTAAGATGCCCTTGCTTGGTGCCTTGCTAGCTCCAGGCCCTGAGCAGAGAGGGCAATGGCTTGCCTGGTTTCCTCCATATCGGGCATTGAGGCTAGGAGTTGTCCTAGCCTGGACCACAGAACCTATCAGGAAGCAAGAGGGCCTGATGAGAAGCAATAGAAAGAAAGATCCGTGCGAACAGAAAATCCTTCTCCCCAAAAATCGAAGTCCATGAGAGTCAGAGTCTGGGGGTCGGTCATGGTGGGGTGCGAGGCCAGAGGGGGTGTCCTGGGAGGTCAAGCCCGAAGAGGGATGAGGCAGAGAACCTGGAGACCGGGGCGCAATTCCATTGCGTAGGTCCCTTGGGACTGGAACAGTGGAGAAAGGACATAGCCAAAGTCGATGTGACGCTTCCTGGAAGGTAACAGGTCGGGAGGGAACTGTCGCCTAAGAAGGCCACATGCTCGGGATTGCTAACAGGGACAGGGGTAAGATGGAGCTCGTCCAACATCCTCGCGTGGAAGCGCTTGATAGGAAGAAAGGTCAGATGCTGGGGAGATGTGGACAGATAATTTTCTCCTCTGAGGAGGAAGAAGATGCAGGTGAGCTCTGAGGTTCAGGGTCCGCTGCACGGAAGCATGGTGGAACACCTGCTGGTCCATGGCATGGAGATAGGTAGGAAATGTGCAGCTTGAACCTCTGAACTGTTCCCAGGTGAGAGGTCCCCTAGGACCAGTAATGCCTGGGATAGCCGAGATGGAGGCAGAGGCACGGGGACTAGCTCCTAGCAGCAGCAGAATGTCAGGGCAGGGGCCTGAGGAAACTCTCTGCAAGGAGGAGACCTGAAGGTCCCAGCAGCTAACAGCCATTCAACCGGATCGGAATGGTCAGAGCTGTGCCCATGGGAAGAAATCCACATGAGGTGACTGGGACTGTGCAATTCCAGACAGATGGCCCTGACCTCCGGGTTGAAGTTCTTCTCGAGGACCGATCCAGGGAAGAGCGAGGTCTGCACTGCAGCTCCTCCTAGAACCCGGCCGGGCTCCAGTGAGGGTGCGCTGTGCCACACCCCGACTCTCAACCCTTCAAAGTCCGAGAGGGACCTCGTCCTCATAGCCACCAGCCCGGCAGTTGACAACTCGGGTAGACTCTGAAGAGTCCACCCAGGGAACAGTACCTCCCTCCTGGCATGCCCTGGGCTGTCCCAAACTTGGACTGTCCAAACACACCAGGAAGGGGTGCCCCAGCTGGAGAAGCAGACGTGCCAGTGGCCCCAGGGCTGCACGGCAGTGGCCATGGGGACCACTGCTGGCTGGTCAGTACCACTGACCCCTGAGACTGCAGCAAACGACTGACCCCAGAGGGAAGTCAAGTGGAGGCCGAGGTGCTGGCCACACAGGGATCGGAGGATTCTGAAGAATCCGGGACCTAATCCAGATCAGACCCAGAGTCTCCCCTGAGAAGGCAGACCCCGAGGCCAAATCACCCTCGATCCCCACCAGTTCCCGGACCACGAGCCGGATCACCTTCAACCCTGGCACCGCAGGTGGCATCTGAGCCCCGATGCCAGCGAATGGCACCGGAGTCAGACACGACATTAGCCGGTATCACACTGCGAACGGCACCAGAGCCAAGGTCGGCGCCCGCACCATCCCCGGTAATGCAAACGGCACACAGTCGGGAGTGGTGCCGACGTTCCCGGCGCTGCGCGACGGCGCCAGAACCAGAAACCGCAGCAGCACTTCCCCGCCAGAGACATCTCCGTGCCGCAAATGGCACCAGGAGCGACACTGACACCAAGAGATGGTCCGCGCGCCGCATGCCGCCCACCAAGCCTCCGACGCCGAAAACAGCTCTGGAATCAAGGGCGGCGCCACCAGTCGACACCAAGGATGGTGCTGGTCTGGCCTGAGGGCCCAGAACACAACACTGAGGGAGCCTTCACCTCCGAAGAGGCGACTGCCATAGCAGTGCCTCCTGTCTGCCCCAAAGGGGCAGACTGGACCTCCTGCACCCATGGAAGGAGCCCCACTGGGGCAAGGCTGAGAGAGTGGACGCCTCCTCCACGGGCCCATAGGACCGGAGGGACTCAGAGGAACAGCCGATAATCCGAGCCTGGCCCGCCGATTTAACCCGCCTCCCCTAAAGTCGGCGGTGTATGTCTGACTTTAAATGCGCGATCTCAAGAACTCAATGGTCCATAGAGAAGCAGGCGATGATTGTCCATGTCATGGGCTGGGCCGAGACAGGAGAGAGCAGCGGTCATGCTGGTCCATCACAGAATAGAGGCGGCCACAGGGCACCGACGCATTGGTGGTCTTATGCCTTTGACAATTTTTTGCCCTCGGACGAGACATGACCGCATCGCAAACAATAAACAAAAACAGTACTTACGTTGGCTTAAAGTAATGAAACGGTCTTACTGGCAGAACCGAGACATACACAAAGTTGCGACTAAACTAGGCCACACGCAGTTGATTGAAGAGTCTCCACACAAGGTCTACACTGATGGCGGGAGAAGAAGAACTGGGGCTAGGTGGAGTTGACAACAGATAATGGCCAACCCGCGAGCGCCTACATAGAACGCTGGCCTCGAGGGCTGCCTGGCCCTGCATCGACTCTGCCCATAGAAAAAAAAAAAAGTCCCTGTGGGGTCCTGGGCTCCAGTGCTGTACCCACTAGTGATGAATGGTGAAGACTGACACAGATAAGATCATACAGGTTGACAGCAGAAAAGGACCACCCGCCCATCCAGTCTGCCCCTTTAATTCCCTGCCTAATATAAAACCACTGACCCCACATGGTCACTGGTTTCTGCCCTCCGACTGCTACCCCTACCATGGTGTCTCCAGACCCTGTTCGGCTCTGGGTTTTCCCTACCAGTTCTGGTGATGCCTATGTGCCTATCGTGATGCTTTAAATTCAGTAAACTGCTTTAACTACCACTACTTCCACTGGGAGGCTGTTACAGGATCCCCAACCTTTCTGTGAAGAAGTGCTTTCTCCTGTTCCATCTGACTCTTCTCCTTCCAACTTCATATTATGCCTCTAGTCTTTGGACCCCTTTTCTTTGAAAGATGCTCCCTTCCTGTACCTTGTTTATTCCCTTTTGGTATTTAAATGTCTTGATCATGTCTCCTCTCTCTCTCCTGATCTCCAGGATCCCTTAGCTTTTCCTCGTAGGGCTTGATGTAGGCTTGCACCATTTTGGTCACCTTCCTTGCACCTCTCCACCCTGTCTATAACCTTATTGAGATGAGGTCTCCAGAACTGCACACTGTACTCGAGGTGGGGTCTCACCAGCGATTATATAAGTGTAACCCCTTGTCTCCCGGGTTACTAGAATCCCACTTAGAACTAGTGGCAGGCAGGAAAGGCAGCTTCAGAGACACCAGTTAAATGGTTTCACACTCTCACTCTGTCCTCAGTCTCAGCTGAGCTGGAGGGATGACATCACTATAGAATTCTCGCAGCAGCATAAGCCACAGCGGAATGTTGGCTGCAGGGGTTAGGTTAGAACGTTGGGGATTTCAAAAGTCAGTCTTCAGCCAGACTCAAGAGAAGGAGGAGGTGTGCTGCAGTTGGCAGCCCCTCAGAGCCTAGCTCTGCCATAGAGCTACACCAGAAACAGGGTAGTGTGTTCTCACCCTAGAGAAGAACATTGAAGATACCAGCAGAAGTGGTAGAGACCCTCCCCCGAGTTAGTTACAGTGCCCCATCCCTGAGAGGGATGGGGGAATCCAGCATTTCAGGGCAATCCCCGGCCCTGCTGGGAATGGGAAAAGCTGCCTGACAAGAGTTTGTTCTGAGTTACCAGAGAATTTCTGTGTGTTGTGAGAGAAGCCCTCGTGCACCTGTGAACCATGGTGAGTCTGCTCTGACACAGAGCCATGTTTTCACCAAGGCAGTTGTGTAAAAGTGTCTGCCTACTGTGGGGTCAGGAAAGGACTAGCTAAGTACAGAACTTTTAAGATACGCATTGCAAGTCAGGACACCAGCTACATAGAGAGTAGAATGTTAAATGTGATATACATTTCGAGATAGCAATCTACAACCAGAGAGTCAAAGAAAGGTGTTGTTCCAAATGAATAGTCGGGTATGGATTTGAGAACAAGAGGTGGGAGACCCCCATATGGAGTAACCAGGTTTACCTCACGGATTCACTTTGGGCACCTATAGCTTTCTCCCAGGCATTTGGCCAGTGTCTGCAGAAAGTACCCAGATGTGGGATTACATGAGATTTTCCCTTTAGAGCTAGAAAGCCGAGGGTGGTTGTAGGAGCCACCACCAAACTCCATGACATATGGAAAAGTGTACTAGTGCTGGCCGGGATGCCATGCCAGGGAATCCAAGAGTGAGAGTACCAGTTCGAGTGTGTGAGCCCAAATGTGTTCAGAACCCGAGGGTTGTCGTGTAATGAAGAAGATGAGTTCTGACCTCTGTAGATCTGCATATCCAGTGAGTGTAGCCCTGTGGGGTCCATCTTGCTTTGTATTCTTGTGTTGAAGTGAATAAAAGCCACACTTTAGAATCCCACTCCTGGTTTGGACATTGTCAGTTATTGCTTCCTGTGTCCGGAATTACTTGGGTGCCTCTTGACCAGAAGTGCAAACCTAGCCCTGATGCTGAGCAAATGTTTTCTCCCGAACTTAGGCTAGCCAGGTAGTGGGTTACAAAAACAGAGGCCCCGGACCATAGGCAGTTACATAAGGGCATTTTCACCTATCTCGACCTACTGTTTATACCCTCCCTATACAGCCCAGCATGCAATCTGCCTTTCCTACTGCCTTGTCACACTGTTTCATCACCTTCAGGTCATCTGATATGATAACCCCCACATCCCTCTCCTGCCCTGTTACCATGATCACTCCCCACCCAGTTTATACGTGGCCCTTGGGTTTTTATGCTCTAAGTGCATGATTTTGCATTTCTTTGTGTTGAATCTCACTTGTCAAGTTCTTGACCATCCCTCTAACTTCCCAGGTCCTTCTTCATCCTATCCACCCCCGTGTGTGTCTACCCTACTGCAGATTTTTGTATCATCCACAAATGGGCACACCTGCCCTTCCAATTCTACTGCAACATCACCAATGTAGATAGTAACTAGGACTGGACCCAATACTGACACCTATGGCACCCCATTTGCCACTCTGCCCTCCCCGGAGTAAGACCCCTGTTTACTACCACCCTCTGGCTTCTACTGCTAAGCCAGCTTTCCACCCTATTTGGCTAGTTTAGGACCCACCAGCCTCCCTGTGCTGTGTGTGGGATGTGCTCAAAGTCTTGCTGAAGTCAAGATAGGCCACAATCTTGACCCTCCCTGGTCCACCACCCTCATCACCTAGTCGAAAAACTTGATTAGGTTTGTCTGGCAGGACTTCTCCATGAATCCATGTTGCCTCTGATCCTGTAGACCACTGGCTGCAAGGTATTCCCAATTTTCTCTACTTTTCCTGCCACCGAGTCAGGATGAATGGTTGGTATTACCTGCCTTTCTCTACTACCACCTTGTGAGAGGTACCACATCTGCACTCCTCCAGTCCCTCAGAACCTCCCCAGTTTCCAACGACAGGCTGAATAGTGATGCCAACTGTGCAGCCAACACCTCCTCAGCTCCCACAGCACCTTACGTGAACTGCATCTGGATCCACTGCTTTGTCTACCCTAAACCCAGACAGTTCTTTAAGGACACTTTCTTCTGTGAACGGACTACTGCCCACCTCCCGGCTCTTTGTGCCCTTTTGTTATGTAAACCCTGACCATATCCTTCCCTTTTTCCGTGAAAACTGAACAGAAGTACTTGTTCAGTTAGTCTGCCTTCTGGTAGTTGTCCTGGTGGTGCCGAGAGTAGAAGTACTGGATGCCACACCACGACTGCACCAGCAACCTGGGTTCGAGAACAGTACCAGGTTGTCAGGGGTCAGTAGGGGAGGGAGGGAAGAGTGGACTGAGCAGCCATAATGGCAGCTCTCCTCTCCTGGAGAGGATCTCCCCCTCCCCATATCTCGGGTAGAGGTCCGATGGGCAGCTGAGGTGGGTGGCAAAATACCAGGAGTGTGCCTCAGAGCTGCAGTGGCGTGCCTCCACATGTGTGTGTGTGACTGGGCGAAGGTAAAATCTGGGGCGGAAAAAGTCTGCCTCTGGTGATCCTCCTCTACTGAAAACCCTTTGCCTACCAGTCTCACTATCCCTGATTTGACTTCTTTTCTCACTGTTGTACTGGAAGAATGTTTGTCCCCTCTTCAGCGATTTGGCTATCCTTTCCTCCATATCTGCCTTCACCTTCTTAACTGTCTGCCATGCCACCTCTGTTCATCTTTGTACTTCATTCAATCCTCTTCATTCTGTGTACCTTTGTACCTCCTGAGAGGCTAGATCTTTTTTACTCCTCACTGCTCCGCTACCTCTCGGAGAGAGCCAAAGCCTCTTTCTTTCTTACCTTTACTACCAGTCTTATGCATGTTCTCTAGCTCTTTCAATAATAACCCTCTGACTGCAGCCTGCTGCTTCTCACCCTCCCAGTTTCTCTATGCCTGCCAGGGCACCCTTGAAGTTTTCCTCATTTTATTAGAATTTGCATGCCTGAAGTCCATGACCCTTGTCATTGTGTGACTCCACTCTGTCCCAGTTCTTATTTTAAATCACACCGTGTTATAGTCGCTAGACCCTAGGTTGTCCCCACCCTGACATCAGTGACACTGTCCCTGTTGGTTAGCACAAGGTCCAGTATTGCCCCACCGAGTTGGTTCTCCAATGTTGTTGGGTGAACGCTCCTTGTAAGGTGTCCAAGTGTTTCCTGCTCCTGGTTGCTGCCGCTGCTGGAAGCCTCCAGTAAACATCAAGGAGACTGAAGTCTCCCAACAGCAACAATTCCTTTGGGCCACCCACTGAACTGCTTGCATTGGCTCCCTATCTACCTCTTCCCTTGTGTTGGAGGCCTGTAAATCACTCCTGTTCGCACAACATCCCTGACCACTTCTCCAGGGTGACCCACAGTACCTCTGGCTTCCCTTGCTCCTCCTGCCTCACTGAAGCCTGTATACCGTCCCTCATAAGGGCTACCCACCACCTGCCTCTGACCCTCCTAAATAGATTAAAGCCCGGGATGGCCATCTCCCAGTCCTGGTTTTCCATACTAGATCTCGTAATGGCCACCAGGTCTAGTTCCTCCCCTGTCACTGTGGCCTCTAAGTCCGCTAGTTTGTTGCCCAGACTCCTGAGCATTCACACACGCCGCCCTCCACCAGTTCCTCCCTCCTTTCTATGTCCCCCATCCCTATCCCCAACCCCATCTGTGAGGGAGTGCCAGCTAGGTACCTTCCGTTATGTCTTGCTTTTTCCCAGCCTCATACTCCCCATTCTTAATTTAAAGTAATGGCCTTGGCTATGTGTTCTTGTAGTTTTTCCTCAGTACCCTGGACCCTGCCTCATTTAGATGCAGCCTATCTTTGAATGTAACCTTCTTCCTTCCACCTGTCCCTCAATTCCCCAATGCAAATGAACCTCCTGCATGCACCATTCCTATAGCCAACTGTTGAATTCCTCAGTCCTCTTTCTGAGAAAGCCAATGAACCCACCCTCCCTACAGCCCCTTGTAAATCCCTAAACCTTTGCTGTATCTCGCCCAGCTCATTTCCCACCAAATCACTTGTACCCAAGTGGATGATCAGGTATGCTTTATCTCCCCACCCCCTGTCCTTATTTCCTCCTCTATCTTCTGTCCTGCCCTCCCGCCTCCATTTCTGGTATGCAGAAGATCGACTTCTGTTATCTGGGTTGCACTTCCTAATCAAGTGTACACCTTTATTATGGAATCCCAGTAGACCATCACTCTCTTTTCCCTCAGTCCTGTTTAATGACCTCCTTCCAGTGTCAGGTGACCCTGCCATCTCCTCTGCATTCTTTCCTGTCCCACGTGCCCATCTGCCCATCTGATTCCCTTTTGAACACCTACTTCCTCTTCTATCCCCTCCCTCAGTAGTCTCCTGGCGCCCCTGCCTCCCTCTACTGTGCTCCTCTCTCCTGGCCCCTAGCCCCTGATTTCCTCTCCCTGGCCCTTCTCCTGTTGTGCTCTCTCTCTGGCCTCCCTCTCTCCTTCTTCATCCTGTCTCTAGACTCCTTCCAGATTGACTTGCTCTCCTTCCCCGCTCATTTCTTGCTGTTTAACTCAACCTTACCCTCATGCTTGTTCGAGCCCCGAGCTCCTCATGTGTGTCCTGTCCTCTATACCTGCTAGTGGCAAACCTGTCTGATGGTCACCGCCCAACTCCATTCCTGTACTCATCTTAGTATTCCTTCTGCTCACCTTCTGGTACCAAATACGGTGCCAAGAAGGTGTTCAGCATCAAAAGACATGATAAACAGCAGTGAACTAAGGAAAGCTGCTACTGATGAAGTTTGACTTCAGCTGCTTCCACGGTAGCACGCTATGGTGAAAAAACAGAACTGAGGAAGGGAGGGGCCGCATTAGTTACTGGCTGGATCACACACAATACGTGAGTATGTCGGCCTTATGGGAGGCACCAGTACCATTGTTGGTCCATGTCAGCTGCAGAAGTCTTGCTCCTGCTGGGTCCCAGGCCTCTAGCAAACACCCATTAGTGTGAACGAATGGTGAAGACCTGTGAAGCGAAGCTGAGCAGTTCTGGCACACCAAGGACTAGAGAAAAACTTTTATAACCACGTGAGAGACAGGAATTGTACATATAAACATATTATAAATCACGATGATGATTTCTGCTGTTAAAAGTTTAACTTGTACTAAAAAATATATATTTTGTAGAAAATTACAGAAACTCCTGAGTGATGAAATGGACTATGCTAACTGAATTTAGAACTGTAGAATTTTAGAACTACTTGCATGAGACAATCAATCAAATTAATCAAAAATCTTTATTTAACCAGGCGTAAACAACTTTGAGAAAACTCATTTTCTAGATGGACCTGGACAGTATACATAGTCAGTACACAGAGTAAGGTTACACACAACAAAAATTTTCACGAGAAACAGGACACAATTAGTAATTACGACAATGAAAATATACAATATACAGAAGTAAAATGGCAGATACCTAAATTTCAATATATACAAAGTATACATGGAGCTTGCAGGCAGTCGAAGTGAAAGGAACTTAAAATAAGTGGGAACAGAGAAGGTTACTGAATAGGGTATGCGTAGCATTCACAGTAAGGAGGAGGGATAAGAAGAGGGTACGAGGATAGATGAGGCTGGGGACACCAGTAAGAAGAGCCTCTGCTGGTTGAGGACAAGTGGCAACTATCAGAAGAAGCAATAACAGGGCTCCTTGACATAACATGCATTGTGCATTTTGAGTGCAGATAGAGGAGGAGGAAGGAAGAGGGTACAGAAGATTGAAGGTGCCGGGGGACACAGTGTGAAGTCTCTGTTGGCTGGAGACAAGGCAACAATTAGGAAAAGCAGTCACAAGACTCTTTGACAGTCTTATGTATGTTGTGTATACAATCAATCAATCAAAATCTTTATTTATTCAGGCGAACATCATTGAGCAAAGCTCATTTACAAGATGGACCTGAGTGGTCATACAAATGAGGATACACGATTATTACATAGACAAGAATAGTATAAACAGCAATACAATGACATGAAATGATTATATACAACAATTTACATATATACAAGGAACAGTAGAACCAAGTAGAACAATGTCTCGTATGTTTGTAAGAGTGGTCTCATGTGCATTCTTAGGTATGAGAACTGTAAATCAAGGAGATAAGAGAGACCACTCTCACAATCCTTAGAGTGGTCTCCGGAGAGATTAATGTATTATTGATTGAGATCGATCAATAATATATTAAAATTGCTGGCCCGTGGCGCTGAGGGTTGAGGCGCTGGACGCCACACCTCGCACTCACGACGGCAACCAGAGTTCGGGAGCGAGCTTGACGCCTGGGGGTCGGCAGGGGCGGGTGGGACTGAACGCCACTGAGCTGCTCTCCTCCCCGGGGATCTAGAGGAGTCCAGGCGTGCCAGCAGCTCCTGGAGGAGACCGGGAGTGCTGTATCACGCTGGGCAGCATGCAAGTAGCGTGGCCTGATGCAAGGCAGGGTTGCTGCATGCAGCTGCGCTGGGGGGCGAGCCCACGGGGGCACCAGAACAAAGAAAAGCCCAGTCGGCAGGGGTAGGTGATGGAACTGCCCCCATGCCCACAGCCGGGTCTGGCCTGCCTGACCTCCCAGGTTTCTGCACCCGGTCATCGCCCACACTGGAGACTGACTAAGAAGAGCACCCATGGAGGGCGGCCCCACCCTAGAGGGGTTAAGCTTAGGGGTGCCGAGTGTGGTGTCGAGGAGCAGGAGAGAGAAGGTACAGGCAAGGAGGACTTCAGGCTAGGTAGGAACCGCAGGATGCCTGAGAGAGGCCCCTGCTGACTGTGACCAGAGGGAAAAATAAGTGTAAAAAAATTATAATATATTAAAATTTAAAAAAATCTGCCCAGATTGTCCCCATTTCTAGGCAGCTGAGTATGAGACCTCTTCACAGAATTAGTGTGTCTGTCCCACGCTCAGAGGAAAGGAGCACTGAATATTCAGATGCACTCCTCAATCTACAATGAAAAAAAAAAGAGTACTTGGAATGTTTAGAGATAAACAGTCCTGACTGGCCAAGAATTATGTCATGACTCATAAAGAAGAAATGTCTTCATACTTAACTGTAATTTCCTTTTCTGTTAGCTCCAACACTGTCAATGGTATTGTGCACCCTACTAGGGGAAATGGCACAGCCCAAAGTTTCAGAATGCTGGGCACATGAGGATTCCATAAAGTAGCAACTCTCCAGTTTTAACTGTGCTACCACAGGGGTACTTTTATCAAGCTTTTCTGAAGAACTTTCAGGCTTATATGCCTTACGGCTGCAATTCTGTATAGCAGGCTGAGGCTTCCTGCTGACAGGGAGTACTCTAAAATAAAATCAGGCCTGTTAAATTGCAGTTTTCAAATTAGCTAACCTGCTCTCTCTCCTTTTCACTGCATGTGCTTGGATCGAGGGCCACATTGTCACAATTTTATTGGGTGTTTTTTTGGAGGTCTCAAAAAAAAAAAGGGAAAGAAGGTGTCTCAGGTAAGTATCTGACTTTTCTTGCCTTTGGTTAGGGTCTCTCGGGGTTCCCTCCGCCTTTGGGCATTGGTTCTCCCACTTCCTCTCCATAGTGTTTTTCTTGCATGTGTTTGTCTTGTGTTACCTTATTGTTTACATTGCCCTTTTTAATTGGGTCCTTCTAGAAGAACTCCCACCCCACCTTTTAAATCCTCACCAGTTTAAAAAAAATGGAGCGTGCTTGGTGAGGTGTTTATCTCATCCACTCTCTCCTTGTGAGGAACAGTCTTCTTTCTTTTCCCTGCTCACTGTTGAAAGTTTCTCTCTCACTGAAAACACTGTGATCAAATGACAAAATGTATATTGTTTATGTTAAATGATCTTTGCCATGGCAGAGGCACACATGGCGGGGCGTTTCTGTGCTGGGACAAAACAGAGACAAAGTTGGGAGGCTTGGTGGAGTTTGGACTGTATGGGGCTACGCGTCTCCGCTTTTTGTGTTGCAGTTTTTCCTGGAATCTTTTCCTCTTGGCTCCATTGAGCTGTGAAGTTTGTATTGTCTGCCATTTGGCATCTGATGTGGCCGCTAGAAGCACGCTCTTTTGTCTATTTGTCTTCTTCAGCGTTGTTCTTCACACGTGGGTATGGTGCATGCACTCCTCAACGTGCCATCATGCTAAGCATTATGACGCGGCGCGGCGTGTTTTGAGGGAGCGCGTGTGTCTTCCATACCACGTGGTGGCATTGCTTCTTGTTTTGGCTTTTTCTCCAGTTGACTGTTTAGTCTTAAGCTGCCATCTCACTCTTCTCCTGGGTCTACTTGGTTATTTGGATCGTGACTTCTGTCCTTGTGTTGTGTTTTCACTAGGACAGCTGCTTTCCTCACGTCACTTCAGGAGGCAGTCCACAATATGCAGTCTGGATATGGTACAGTTTCAAACAGTAACTTGATACTATGCACGTTTCAGTGCTGGATTAGTCTCAACTTGGGGTTCTTTTTAGTTTTGTTGCTGCCTCTCATTAAAGTTTAAATTAAACCATCCTGCCAGGCTTCCTCCCTTGTTTCTGATGTACTAAGTGAAGGCCCTGCTTTTGCCTTCCCAACCCCCCAATGAGAACAAGATCAACCTATTGTGTCAAATTATTATGCTATTAAAACAGACAGCACCCCACATAGGGGCTGTGTCAGTATTCAGGTGGAACAGACAGAAGATAGAAATAAACAATTTTACGGCAAGATAGTGATTCTATGGTTGTACGTATCAAAGAAAAATGAAAATTAAGCATTTGCCATCATTCTTGATCTTTTTGGACAAGTCTTCACCATTTATTCATGTTGTTAAGTTACAAGTCGAGGCACTGGGATCCTGTGGGTGCCAAAATCTTCAGAATAGACCGGGCGCTGAGGTAGGGACCATGCATGCGCTGCACCACGCAGACTGTCTCGCCTGTGTAGGTTATCTCGGTGTCAACCTTCCAACTGCCTCAGTACCTTTTTACTGAGGAGGTACAGTGTAATATAACCTAAGAAACACCTAACCTAAAAAGGCGTAAAATAGCCCGATTGACCTGTAAAGAAGGGTCAGGTTAACAATGTCTTCACAGCCCAAATCAAATGAGGGAGTGAAGACCATGAACAGATTGTGGGGATGGTGGGTGGGCATATGAATAAATAGTGAAGACTTGTCCAAGAAGATGATCAAGAATTACGTGAGTACGTAATTTTCATATCTTGCTGAACTAAAAGTCCTCACAATTTATTCAAACTGCTGGGTTAGCATATCAAGCTAAAACAAAATCTCCCAGGCAAGGCGGTAGGAGCTCACTCAGGACAGAAGTCCATTAAGGATTGTCCTGCCAAAGGAAGAATGCTGTCTGGCATGGACATCCAGAGTGTAGTGCTTTACAAAATTGTGCGCTGAACTCAAGTAGCAGCTTTGCAAATGTTGGCGACAGAGACAGAGTGGCCCTCTGCCAGGGACACTGCCAGCGCTAGAGTGGGCGCACACCTGGCCTTCCAACTTGACCTGCACAATAGAGTAGCAATGATTTAAGGTATGCCACTGCCCAAGCAGAGATGCATTTGATGGATACTGGCTGACCCAGCCGGCTGTGTTGAAAGACAAAGAGTTGCTAGTTTTGACAGAGATCCCTGGTTCTATTAAAGTAGAACTGTAGAGCCCTGTTGCGCAGCAGAAAGATTTACGGGTTGTAACACCGGCGACCTGGCTTGGGAACAGACGGGACGCTTCAAGGGGTCACAGGAAGGGCGTGGATTGAGCGGCGGTTGCATGCTCTCCACCTCCGAGGAGGGAAGGGGGCAAAGTATCTCTGATCCTAGGGTTCCCGGTGACCACGGGATGCCTGACGCCACCCAATGCTGGAGGGTGTGTCAGAAGAATGGTGAGGTTGTGCCGTGTCGTCCACCTGACACACCCTCCGAAAGCTACCTAAGAAAATCTCTCCGAAAGAGCTAATAACGCCCCCCACAACCCGGATGAACCTGGGTGTCCATCGCAACCCAGACACAGATCCGCTGGGGTTAACGGGAAGGGCTCTGGTGGCTCTGCCCTGGGGTAATCCAGGGGCACTATGGTGAGGGGTCCTGGGTCCATCCACAGAAGAGGGGGTAGAGGGGATGGCTGCCAGTGCAAAAGCAAAGTAAGTAAGTAAAAATAAAAGAAGAAGAACTGTAGAGCCTTTTTAACATCCAGGGAATGAAGGTGTGTTCCTGTCATTTTGGAAGTTAGAAGGAAGCACAAAGGGCTGGTTGAGGTGGAAATCCAAAACCACTTCGGTGAGTACGGAGGACCATCCTGTCTTTATGAAAGACAGTATTGGGGGTGTCTGTGACCAAGGCATGCATTTCAGAGACCCTGCAAGCAGAAGTGATGGCTACCAGAAAGGCAGTCTTCCAGGTCAGAAACTTCAAATCACATGTGGCTAGGAGCTCAAAGGGTTTATGAGTGAGCACGCCTAGCATGAGACTAATATCCCAGGTGGCAACTGGCTTTCTAACCGGGGCCTTGTGTGAAGGATGCCCTTGAGGAATCTTTGAAAGTGGTTACTGAACCAGAGACATGTTCTGGACTGGCTCATGATAGGCAGAAAGTGCACAGAGGTGTACCTTTACAGTTGAGTATTGCAGTCCTGAATTTGAAAGGTCTAACAGGTACTCCAACACTTTATCCAGAGGACAATGATATGGATCTGGGTAGATCTTAGCACACCATTCTGAAAACGCCTATTTTTAAGTCTTCCTGGTGGAGGGTTTACGTGTGCCAAGAGGATCTGTGAGATTCTCTGGGAAACTTTAAACCTGCTCACTTCTATCTCCACAGGAGCCAGGCGTGGAGGTGAAAGGAGCGCAGGTTGGGCTGGACCAGGGTCCCTGTGTCAGAAGGTCCGCTCACAAGGGCAGTTGCTTCAGAGGGACACTGACAGCTTGTTGATCAACAGAAACCAGATCTGTCGAGGCCAGTATAGTGCAATGAGAATCATCTTGCCGCCATGTGCCTCCACTCTGAGCAGCACCTCTGAATTAGTGGAAGAGAGGAGATGCATAACAAAAATGTCTTGTCTACCGCAGCCTGAATGCATCCTGACAGAAAATGCCAGGTTCTGGATTTCTGGAGCAGAATAGAGGCAGTTTTGCATTGAGTGGGGACAAAAGGTCCACGCCTGGACTGCCACACTCAGAGAGCGACTGCACGACATCTGGAGCAAGTGACTACTTGTGAGGATATGCTTCCATCCTGCTGAGGTGGTCTGCCAGATACTGTAGTTCTGAGTTCCCAGCAGGTAGATTGCCTGAATCAGAACATTGTGGCGAGGCACCACTCCCATACCCTCATGGCTTTTCTGTATAGAGGGTAGGAGTAAGCCCTCGCCATGCTTGTTGAGGTAGTACATTACAGCCTTGTTGTCCATCTGAAGAAGGATTATTTTGTCACTGACAACTTCTTCTAGGACTTGGAAAGTGTACAGGTCCAGAACGTTGATGAAGATGAGGCTCCTCAGGGTCCAACCTCCCGAGTGGGAAGGTTCTGGCAATGAGCACCCCAGCCGAGCATAAATGCATCTGTGGTGATGATGATTTGAGATTCCGATGGCACAAAGGACAAACCTTGTAGAAGGTTGTCCTCCTGTATCCATCATACAAGTGATTTTCAGAGAGGCTATGTCACCTTGATGGGTAAGGTTGCGGATGTGTTGTAGGGGACCACTGCATGCTGAGCATCCACTGAGTGGTCCTCATGTGCAATCGAGCTAGAGGCACTGTGAAAATGGACAAGGCATGAGGCCTAACATCCGTTGCATGGAATGAGTTCTTATTAGGTTGTTCTCTCTCTGATGAGGTGAGCCATCTGAGAATGTTGTTCCTCCTGTCCACCAGGAGAAAAGCCTTTGTCTTGGTAGTGTCCAAGAGGACTATGAAGAGCAGCTGCTGGGAGGTTGAGCTGTGACTTTCCAGATTCAGTAGGACCCCATAGAGGTGAGGAACTGAGATGCTGTGGATATCGCTGTTCATGCCTCCTGCCTTGACGGGCTTGCCAGAAGCCAATCGCCTAGGTAGGGGAAGACTTGAATGCAGAGCTTTTTAAGGAGTGCAGCGAGGGACCATGAAACACTTGGTAAAGACTTGAGGCACCGAGGAGTGCCCAAAAGGCAGGACTCTGAATTAGTAATGCTGACCCAAGGCCACAAAGTGAAGGTATCTGTGGTGATTCAGTGTACTAGAATGTGCTGGTTTCGTCTTGCATACCCAGGGATGCCAGCCAGTTGTACTGTTTGGGAAGTGGTAGGAGCGTCCCAGGAGACCACCTTAAACTTCTCTCGACAGAGGAACTTGTTTAGCTTTCTGAGGTCAGAATGGGGCACATGCCGCCTGATTTCTTCAGAACCAGAAAGTAATGGGAGTAGAGCCCTGTGTTCCGCTCTGCTCAGAGAACCACTTCCACTGCCCTGTTTTTGAGAAGGTCTGACTGAGCTGCTGACGGAATGTGTTGCCGCTTGGGTGAAGGTCTGGGGAATCTCTGCAAAGTTGAGAGAGTATCCTTCTCGAACGATCTGGAGGACCCATTTGTCCATAGTGACAGACTTCCATCGGTTGTAAAATTGGGTCAGACGACCTCCACTGCTTTGGAGAAGTCCACCCGCTCAGGTGAGACTGGAGCCCACAGACTTTCAGGAGTGGCACTAGGTGCTTTTGGTCCTTGTATCTTCTGCTGCATTTTCTTTGCGGCTGAGGAGGCTGGTGCCTGTTTGGGGCTCCTCGGCCTCTTCCTTGAAAGAGCTGCCGTTACGAAAAACTGGCAGTTCCTGCCCCTCTGAGGAGATGAAGGAGCTGGCCTGGCTGTTTTAAAGGCAGTCCTAGTCTTCTGGGAGGCCTCTAAGGCTTACACAACCTGTTGGCCAAACAGATATGTACCATCAAAGGAGACATTCATGACTTGCTGCTGGGCGTCAGTGGAAAACCCTGAAGTCCTGAGACAGGAATGCCTCCTAATCAAGATTCCAGCGGCGGCCGCCATGGAAGCTGTGTCGTAAGCATCCATACAGGATTTAAGCTGATGGCTATAGAAACACAGAATTTGACGGCAGATAAGGACTGCTTGGCCCACCCAGTCTGCCCATTTCCCTACCTAATGGATAAGCTGCAGATCCTAGTTAACCAGCAGCCTACTTCTTTCTACCTCACCCCTAGAATTGCCTTATGGCTGTCCCATGCATGCTTGAATTCACCCACTGTTTTTGACTCCACAACCTCCGGAAGGCCGCTCCATGCATCCACAACCTCTCTGTGAAAAATACTCTCACATTACCTCTGAGCTGCCCTCTGTCTTCAAAATTGTGCCCTTGTTCTTGAACACTCTTTTTTTTTAAAGATGCTACCTCTTGACTTTGTTGATTCCCTTGAGGTACTGGAAAGTTTCTATCATGTCCCCCTCTCCCTCCTTTCCTCAAGGCTATACATATCAAGCTCCTTTAGTCTCTCTTCATATGTCTTCTGGTGCAGACCCTGCACCATTTTAGTTGCCCTCCCTGACAGCTTCCATCTTGTCTATGTCCTTGCGGAGATTGGGTCTCCAGAACTGCACACAGTACTCCAGATGGGGTCTCACCAGCTGTCTGTACAGAGGGATAACAACTTCCTGTTTTCTACTGGTGATGCCTCCCTATGCATCCCAGTATCTCCCCAGCCCTCCTTACTGTCCTCTCATTGCTTGCCCACCTTTAAGTCATCTGATATGACTACCCCAGGTCCTTTCCATTTTTATTGTTAGTATCTCGCCTCCACTGTGTACTCTTCCCTGGCTTTTGTTTCCCAGGTGCATTACCTTGCACTTCTTGGCATTAAATCTAAGCTGCCATACATTTGACCATTCCTCTAACCTTGCCAAGTCCCTTCTCATCCTTTCCACCCCACCTTGTGCATCAACTTTGTTGCAGATCTTTGCGTCATCTGCAAAGAGACATACTTTTTCTTCCAGTCCCTCTGCAATGTCGCTACAAAGACATTGAAGAGGACCAGTCCTAATACTGAACCTCATGCACCCCACTTGTAACCCCCTTCTTCAGAGTGGACTCCATTTACTATTACTCTGTGTCCTATTCTCCAACCAATTCTTTACCCAGGCTATCATCTTGGGACCCACCCAGGCTGGCTAACTTGTATATTAATCTTTGTGTGGGACTGAGTCAAATGCCTTGCTAAAGTCTAGGTAGGCCATGTCCACAGCCCCTCCCTGATCTACTACTTTGGTCACCCAGTCAAAGAAATCTATTAGATTAGTCTGGCATGACCTTCCTGCTGTGAATCCATGTTGCCTTGGGTCCTGTGCCCTCTGGCCTCTAGGTAGTTTGACAATTCTTTTTCCTTCTAGAAGTGATTCCATCATTTTCCCGATCACTGAGGTTAAACTAACAGGTCTGTAGTTTCCTGCTTCTGCCCTGCTCCCACTTTGTCAAGGGGAATCACATCTGCCCTCCTCCAGTCCTCAGGTACCACCTCATTCTCCCATGATTTGTTGAAGAGGGTAGTCAGTGGTGTCATTAGTTCTACCCTTAGTTCTTTAGAATTCTGGGATGAATCCCATCAGGCCCCATTGCTTTGTCCACCTTCAGTTTTAAGAGTTCTTTCAGAACCCTTCTTCTGTAAATGGGCTGGTATCAACTTCTGTATCCAGAGTGTTTCTGTTTATTTTAGGTACCTCCCCTCTTCATTTGTAAATACTGAGCAAAAATATTTGTTTAGTATCTCGCCTTTTCACAGTCACCTCTGCCCACCCTCCTCTCCCTTTATTAAGCCTCACTATCCCTCCCTTGGTCTTCCTTCGCCCCCTGATGTACCTAAAAAGGTTTTATTCCCCTTCTTAACTGAGCTGGCTATCTTTTCCTCAGTTCGGGCCTTTGCTGTTCTGACTGCCTTCCCAGCTTCCTATTGCATTCTATACCCGTGTAACAGTTACAGAATCTCCATCTTGGAGTCAGACTCTGATAGACCTTCCACCAGGGATCTAAGCGCCGTCCAAAGGGGTATTCATATTGGGAGAAGTGCCCCGATAGCTGGTGATACGGGATCCATACGAAATCCCTACATGCAGAAGCCTGACATCTAAAAACCTGACACCAGATTCCAGTCAGGTTTGAAATCTCAAACATTTTGCCAACATCTGAAATCCCAACATGTTAAGGTAAGCTGAAAACTGACAGTGCACAGTTTAGTGAGATGAAGACAAATACATGTGCTTAAAAAGGAATGTATAGTCCACAGGACATGGTTAGATGCATGCATAAATTGGCAGTTTCCTTACTGCAGTACTGTCAGGTTTCGAGAGTTGATCACTTCTGCAGTTTCTTCACTATATCAAAGTGGCAGTACAGCATTTTTTAACTGCAAGTATATTTGTACTTTTTGAATAGTGTATAAGGACTGTTTTGTTATGATTATTTCAGCACTCCGTTTATGTTCACAGAAGTGGTTACTGCATGACACAAGTTAAAACTGCCTTCCTGCAGTAAAGAACTTCAGTTGCAGTTTCCATTTTACCTGGGACTTTTCTATCTATTTTATTTCATGTGTGCCCACTTAAACACAGACTGAACTTTAGTCTGGGTCTGCATCAGAGTTACAGATCGAAATGTGGTACAAATCAGAATATGGTTAAGCATCTCCATTACACAGGTATTCACTGTACGAATACCAAGGCGTTGGAGCAACAACAACATTCATATAGCCCTGAGTCCCCGCGCCTTTGTATCAATATGTGCAGACCTTTAACTGGGGTGAGAACATATGATCAAATTATGGACTATGTGGGTGACTGGCCCAGAAGGTATACTGACTAGTAACAACTGCTCTAGTGCTTAGCAACTTGAAATAGAAAACCAGCAGCCGCACTAAAGATATGAAAACCTCTTCGCTTATTCTTCATACATTGTTAAAAACAAGGTGAAGTCCAATCAAAAGTAATTAGGCACATAGGTGAAAGTTACAGGTGACAGGGCAAGTTTAAAACATTGTTTTGCAGCTACAGACAGTAGCATATCAAATGCAAGCCCTATTTAAAATGCATTTATAGTATGCAAATACACAATGCCTTGGAAATTAAATCAGGTGCTCAGTGGAATGAAGAAACAAATAAAATACTTTGAATGCATTAAGGTGAAAGTTACGGGTGTAAATGTATCGATGAAAGGCACCGGGATTTCGCTATCTCTGCATTCGGTACTTGTCGGCTTACTGATTTTCGGATTTCAAAGTCAGGACTGTGCGTGATGGGATTTGAAATGTCGGGAATGTATGCCCAACCTAAGGACACGCATGCACAGAGTTGCAGTTGCAAATGCCCCCACCCCCCACCCCCACCCCAGGTATCTATCTTACGAGATTCTTTATTGATAGAACACGCTGAAACTTCATGAGGAAGGACAGCTTGTCATTTCTCATGAGGACAACCAGCGCATTTGTGACAGGTTGTCAGACTAAAATGGGTCTGTCCATGGAGGGACATATTTTCTGTCTATGGAATTGCAGACAGAAGCTAGAACAGCCGGCCTTGCTCACACATTTCAGACAAAGTCTCAAAGGGTGGAGGAACAGGTGGCGCAAGGTTCACTGGGACATAAGGAACATGAAGCCACTCAAGATAGCAAAGTCTACCTGGGTCAACAGAAGACGCCTGCAAGGCCAAAGCTGCCTTCACATTCTTTAGAAGAGACTGGAAAGAAAGGTCGTCTTCTGGATTCTCAGTCAGAAGTGAGGGCTACCATCCAAACTGTAGAATTAGTCTTTGTTGCCTTCTTCAGAAATTATAAGGTTGAGATCAGACTCCATCCTGCTCCAGATTAGCCTCAGAGGGATCCAGAGCTGCCCCAATAAGCCATTGCTGGTCTGGGAAAGGGATAAATAGCAACACCGAACTGGCACTGGAGCCAGCACCGTGGGTCCTGGTGTGAACCAGGCACCCGTGGGACCTGGCCCCGCCCAGCGCTATACACAGCACCGTGGGACCCAATGGTGCCACATGCAGCAATCACCGCAGAGCTGGCACCGACTCTTACCGCCGCCTGCTGGGGGGCTGATGCTGAATGCGGCACCAAGACAATGGCAACCAGGGCAGTGCCACCAATATCCACCCACCAACAAGAGGGGGAAAGGGTTGGTACTGTGCCAGCCCCTGTGAAACACAGTGAGGGGGGGAAGGCATGTAGAACTGGCATCGGAGGTACGGGCACTGGCAACAGAGAATATTCCATTGCAGGCACTGAATGCTCAACCTGTCCCGAAGGCCCTAACCATGGCCCGAGGTTCCTAGACCCAAAGGCCCCAGGTCCGCTGGAGGGGGCAAATGAGACAGATGCTGTACCTAGTGCTTCATAAGAGCAGCCCAGTGATGAAACTGCCCACCAGAAACCCCACAGGAGGACAGTGGGGCTCCGATGTCAAGAGTCTGAGCCATGAGAAGGAAGCAGCCCGGGCCCCAGGAGTTGGAGATGGCCTACTGCTTTCAACTACCGCAGACCTCTTGGCAGACATACCAGCAGGCGGCTTTGAGTAGTACCGCTTCTTCTTCTTCTTCCAACGGGAAGAGGAAGAACTCGAGGCAAGTGGTGCCAGGAACGGGCCTGCTTCTTTTTGTGTTTATGGGAAGACTGTTCTCCTCCTGAACAAATGACTGCCTGTGGTCGGACCACCCGGAGAAGATGACAGACCGACACAGCCCCACTGCCGCAGCAGCCTTCTAATGGAGAGTCCCTATTGTTATCGCTCCATCCATTCATTCTTGTTTTATTTAATATAGCGCAATTTCATTTTGATTCAAAGTGCTTTACATCAAATTTCTAAAACATTTAAATATAGTATAAATAGATACAAAAACAAATGAATCATTCTTATTTGTCAAATAAAACAATTTTAAATTGTTGTCAGTAAGACATTCCTAATGCTGAGGGAAACCTGCTTAAATAAAAAGTTTTGAGATCCTGTTTAAATGCATCAAGCGGAGTTCATGGACCAAACCATGGTGACTCCTAATATCGGCATTGCTGAGTGGAAAAATTAAATTCTTTTTTTTTTAAATAACATAGAAATAAATAAAACACTAAAGCCGAATGCGTTGCTGTCATACAGACAAGAAGATGTGACTTCACGGCAAGCGAGCCGATGTAGTCACTGAAGCACATTCGATGGCAGGAAAAAGGAACTAAGGAGGTTGGAGGGTGCCAAACAACCTACACAGGTGCAAGACAATCTCGCGATGCCACGCATGTATGATCCTACTTCAGCGCCAGCCCTTCTGAAGATTTTTGATTCGCAGCAGGGTTCCAGCACCTCTGGCTTGTAACCAGCAGTATGAATAAATGGTGAAGACTTTAAGTCCAGGACGATCACCCCACACAGGGTGTTGTTGCACAATGACACTGATTCTCAAAGAGGTTAATTCTTTCACAGAGAACATCCCATGAGGGTTTGTACCATCACAATGAATCTAAAAGGTGTCCATTCCATCACAAAGTGCATCCCACACAGGGGTTATGTTGCACCATCACACTGACAGAGTGACCACGCAGGGGTTGTGTCAAACAATCTCAAAGGGGTTCATTCTGTCACAGACTACATCTCACACAGGGTGACTGCACCATCTCACTGAACCTCAAAGGCTCATTCACACAGAGAGCAGTTCACACAGGTGCTGTGTTATGCCATCAACTCAACAGGGTCATTCAGTTACAGTCAGCATCCCACACGGGCATGTGGAGGGTTGTCCCATCACACAGAATCTCTCACCTGATGTTCAGTGATGCGTAACTAAGTGTTGCTCCTTCAAACTCCTTCAGACTGGGGTCAGGTTCTCTGCCTCTGATTGCACATCCTGAATATAACAAAAAAAAATATGTATATAAATATTACACAAAACAAGAAGCAGTCCAAACATGTAGTGTGTTAAGTTGCTCAGTAATCAAACACATGACCTATAAAGAAAAGTTATGCTCTGTAAAAGCAGATCTTCAAGAGACTCTCCTCCACTGGGCCACACCTTTGGGATGGTAAGCCATCAGCATCAGGACCACACAGATACATAGATACTGACTGCAGATAAGGGCCTCAGCCCACCTAGTTTGCTAATTTACACACATAACTGTGCTACTTTAAGCTTCTCTAGGACTAGGATGTCCCTTCCCCCGCCACTAGGATCCCAATATGCCTATCTCATGTATTCTTAAATCCTGTAATTGTTTCTGCCCCTCCTCCGTAGGCTGTTCCACCTGTCCACCACCCTCTCTGTGAAGAAGTACTTCTCACATTCCTCTGAACCTGTCTCCTCCAGTTTCATCCCATGTCCCCTAGTCCTTGCACATCATTTTTTTTTTGAAAATTGTGTTTTCCTGAACCTTGTTTCTCTCTGTGAGGTATTTGTATGTCCAACCATATCCCTCTCTCACCCTTCTCTTCCAGGGAGTATATTTAAGTCCTTCAGCCTGTCCTCATAGGGCTTGTGATGTAGTCCTTGCACCATCTTGGTTGCTCTCCTTTGAACTGCCTCCACCCTGTCTATGTCCATATGTAGGTACAGTCTCCGGAACTGGACACTGTGCTCAAGGTGTGGCCTCACTAATATCCTGTATAGTGGAATTATGATCTCTTTTCCTGCTGGTGATACTCCTGCCTATGCATCCTGTTTGCTTCTCCCGCTGCCTTGTCACACTGACTCCCTACCTTGAGGTCATCCAAGATGATAACCCCAGGTCCCTTTCCTGCTTGGAGCATTCTATATCCTCCCCCACGCACACACACCCACACCCAGCTTTTGCAGATCTCTCTCATTCTAGCCACACCCTCTTGCATGCCCACCCTGTTGTAGAGCTTTGTGTCATCAGCAAACAGGCACATTCTCCTTCCAGGTCCTCTGTAATGTCACTGAAAGATTCTGAAGAGGACTGGTCCCACCACTGAGCTCTGTAGTACCCACAGGTCACCTTTCCCTCTGCTGAGTGATAGCCATTTACCACCACTTTCTGTGTCCTGCTATCCAGCCAGTTCCCATCCACTGCACCACCAAAGTGCCCACCCCATGTTCCCCAGCATGTTTAAAAGCCTTCTATGTGGGACAATGTCAAAAGGCTTTGCTGAAGTCCAGGAAGGCCACATCCACTGCCCCCCAAATCCACCTCCTTGTCACCCAGTCAAAGAACTCAATGAGGTTAGTCTGGCATGAGCGCCTCGGTAAAACCATGCTGCCTTGTGTCCTGAAGACCACCGAGAACCAGGCGATCTACTATTCTTTCCGCAGTAGTGTTTCCATAATCTTACCCACCACTGAAGTCAGGCTGACTGGTCTGTAGTTCACATGGAAACTTTTTGCTGAAAATGTGTATTGTCTGAGCCTTTATAAATGTAAGCAGCCCCATGGCTCCTTCAGGTCTCCACCAGAGATAAGCTCAGAGGGCCTCTTACCATTAGGAACCAAGAGGTCAAACCAGTACCAGGCACACAAACAGAGCATGGAACTGGAAATGAAAGGCACTTATGAACACCTCCAGACAAGGCAGTAGACAAACCTACCAGCTTATACCTCAGAAAGTGGGAAGGTGGGTGGGGAGCTGTGGTCCAAAGGAGGAGATCTCTTGAGCTCTACTGTTATGGTGAGTAACTGTTCTATTTTCTTCAAGGGTATTTGCTCCATTGGGCAACACCTTTGGAACAATTCCAAGCAGTGCCCAAGGTACTAGGAGGATGGTCAAGTCTGATATGCAATCAGGACAGAAGGCCTTGTAAAACAGCAAGATCAAATTCAGCATGTCTGTTTGAGATGATGTCTAGACTGTAGTGCTTAGTGAAGGTATGCCCAGCGCCCATGTGGCTGCAGCATGTGTCAGCTACAAAACATGTTTTGAAAGCAGGCAATGGAAGTGGCCACATCATGTTCAGAGTGGCTAAGCACAGCACCAGGAAATTCCTTACTATACTTCCTGTAACAAAATTCAATACAGTGAGCTAGCCATTTGGACAGGCATTGTTTAGTGACAGGTGCACCCTCTTTCCCAGGGGAGAAAGAAGAGTTATGCAAGAACTTATCATAACAGTAGATCTTTGAGGGATCTCAGTCATCAAGTCACACTGTAGGAACTTCACCATCAGTGAAGCAGGATCCAAATGGAAGATTTCCAGCAGTACAACTGGGGCTGCCCACGCTGTTCACGCCTGTCAGTGTCACCAGCCTTATAAAGGTGCGAGTGGCCCTGCTCCTCCTCAGTTCTTTCCCTGAAGATGAAGGGAGCACAGCTCTAGCCATGGGGACCGAGGGGAGAAAGAGAGAGAGAGAGAGAGGTGCCCAGGCCTATATGAAAGGCTGGATACTCCAGACAGCCAGTTCCTGAACAGAAGCCCTAAGAAGGGGATGGTGGAAGGGAAAGCAGACCCGATGACTGAGACCCCTCGATTTACTGTTACAGTAAGTTCTTATGAAACTGTTCTGTCTTTGCTGGGGTTATCTCAGTCATCAGGTCATACCACAGGAATGAGTCCCAGGCAGTTACAGGTGCAGACAGACAGTCTGGAGGAAGGCCAACTTAAGACAGGAGGCCCTGTAGAACAACCCTGTCAAATCCTGCATGGGCTCGAGAGGCAATGTTCAGACTGTAGTGTTTGGTGAAAGTATGGATGGTGTTCTGGGTAGCTGCAGCACAGATGTCCATGGCTGAGATACCGAAGCAAGCCACAGAGGTTGCCATGCCTCTTGTGGAATAAGCTTCGACAGCACTACGCAATTCTTTTGCCATATTTATTGTAGCAGAACACAATGCAATTTGCCAACTATCTGGATAAACACTGCTTAGGAACAGAAACACCTCTCTAGCTAGTGCAAAGGAAACAAACAACTGCTTCAACTTCCTACATTCCTTGGTCTGAAGCAGGTAGTACTTCAAAGTTCTGCGACATCTAATGTATGGAGCAGTGCTTCCCTGGATTGGCATGCTCTGGATAATAAACGGGAAGGTGGATAGACTGGTTGAGTGTAAACTCTGAGATCACCTTAGGAAGAAACTTAGGATTTGTTCTAAAAACACCCGGTCTTAGTGAAAATCAAATAAGGCTCCTCACATCAGAGGGCCTAAAGGTCTGAAACTCTTCGACACAAAGATGACACAAAGATCTGCAACAGGGTTGATACACCAGATGGAGTGGAAAGGATGAGAAGGGACTTGGCGAGGTTGGAGGAATGGTCAAATGTATGGCAGCTCAGATTCAATGCAAAGAAGTGCAAGGTAATGCACCTAGGAAACAAAACCCAGGGCAAGAGTACACAATGGGGTTATATACTGACAACAGTAAAATGGAAAGGGACCTGGGAGTAATTATATCAGATGACCTAAAGGTGGGCAAGCAATGTGAGAAGGCAGTAAGGAAGGCTGGGGATACTGAGATGCATAGGGAGAGGCATCAATAGTAGAAAACAGGAAGTTGTTATCCCTCTGTACAGACAGTTGGTGAGACCCCATCTGGAGTACAGTGTGCAGTTCTGGAGACCCCACCTCCGCAAAGACATAGACAGAGGAGGCTGTCCAGAGGAGGGCACAAAAATGGTGCAGGGTCTGCACCAGAAGACATACTAAGAAAGACTAAAGGAGCTTAATATGTATACCCTTGAGGAAAGGAGGAAAGAGGGGACATGATAGAAACTTTCAAGTACCTCAAGGGAATCAACAAAGTCCAAGAGGGTGGCATATTTCAGAAAAGAGATGTACAAGAACAAAGGGCACAATTTGAAGATAGAGGGGGACGGCCAGAGGTAATGTGAGGAAGTCTTTTTCACAGAGAGGGTTGTGGATGTTGGAACAGCCTCCTGAGGAGGTCGTGGAGTCAAGAATAGTGGGGAATTCAAGAATGCATGGGACAGACATAAGGCAGTCCTAGTGGGGTAAGAGGAAGTAAGCTGTTGGTTAATTAGGATCTGCAGCTTATCTGATAGGTAGGAAATGGGCAGACTAGGTGGGACAAGCGGTCCTTATCTGCCGTCAAATTCTATGTTTCTGTGTTTCTATGAGCAGAAGTAATGGCAGCTAAAACAACACTTTCCAAGAGAGAAAGCATAGATGGCAAGTTGCGATTGGTCAGAAGGAGACCGGTCAACTTCTAAAACAAAATTCAAATCCCAAGCCGGACAGGAGAACAGATTGGGGTTTCAGATGTAGGATGACCCTTAAAATGTACGGGAGACATCAAGCTGAGCAATCATGCAGTCAGCCACGGGCTCATGAAAGGCAGAAATAGCCAAACGCACCTTGAGAGAGAAGAATACTGGAGACCTGAGTCAGACAAAGAGATCAGGTAGTCCAGAATGTATTTCACTGGGCAGGTGAAAGGGTCCAAACTGTGTTTAGCAGCCCAGATGGCAAACCGCTCAACTTCATGGCATATGTGGCTCAAGTGCAAGGCTTCCAGGCAGCAACTAGAATGTCTGCCACGCTGTTTGAGACTCGAAACTGGCGATGGCTTTGTCCTCAGGAGTCAAGCATGCCGATGGAGAGACTGGTTGGAATGGACCAGGGTCCCCGATCCTGGGTTAGCAGGTTCCTGCAGAAGGGGAGAGAGGCCGCAGGTTCCTCTGCCAGCTGCTGAAGCAGGGGAAACCGTGATCTGGTGAGGCCAGAATGGAGCTATGCGAATCATACTGGCACCCTCCATCTGCAGCTTGATTAGCACCCTCTGAATTAGAGGAAACAGAGGGAAGGCGTAAAGGAATCTCCTGCTCCAGGAGAGGGCAATGCGCTCTCCAGAAAACTCCAGGCCCTGGATCTAGCAAGCAGAAATTGGGCAGTTTTGCACTGAGCGGAATGCAAAAGGTCCAGTTTGGATGATCCCATCTGTCAACAAGTCTTCATGCAAGATGAGAGAAGCTCCTATCTGCATGCTTGGACTGAGTCTGGCTGAAACTGTTCACCAGAATGTTTAATACACCTGGCACATGGACCGCTGAGAGTGTCAGACTGTGATCCAGTGCCCAGTACCACACTCTGTGGTCTCCTTGCACAGGGCTATGATTGAGTCCCGCCTCCCCCCGCCTGTTGGATGTAGTATACCACACTTAGATTGTCTGACTGCACCAGAAGCTGACCTGGAGCAAAGTGTTCCTCAAAGGCCTGCACAGCGTACAGCACCACCTTCACCTCCAAGACACTGATATGCAGGAGGTTTCTAACTGGGACCATAGCCCTGGGTCTGGTAGGAACCCAGGTGTGCTCCCTAGCCCAGACCTGTGGCATCTGTAGTTAGGATCTAATGTAGAGAGGAGATCTGGAAAGGGACACCCTGAAACAGATTCAAGGGTACAACCATCACTGCAGTACCTTATGGACTGGGGAAGAGACCAGGACTGGATGCTCTAACTCATCCCATGGCTGGTCCCACTGTACCTGGAGGGTCCAATGGAGAATGCACATATGAATCCTGGCCAGTAGAACAGTGAGTACAGCAGCTGCCATCAGGCCCAGCAATCTGAGGTACACCCTGGCAGGAATGTAGCAACTGAGCGGCTTCCTGAGCTTGGGCTGTAAGGCACTCCGCCTATTTTGGGGCAGGAACGCCTTCCCTGCACTGAATCCACAACCACCCCTATATACTGCAGCCTTTGGGACAGTACCAAAACTGACTTGGGCAGACCGACACTGATGTCCAGGGAGGAAGAGCTGAAGAGTTCGCCCAGAATCAGCAAAAGCTGTCCCTGGATGGGGCCTTTAGCAGTCAATCATTCAGATAAGGAAAACGTGCATCATCCCTCCCTTCTGAGAGCTGCTGCTACTGCTACTAAGCACTTGGTAAAGACTCGCGGTGAAGAGGACAAGCCAAAGGGCAGCATATGGAACCAATAATGCTCGCCTGAAAGGCAAAAGAGAGAAACTTCCTATGAGGAGGAAAGAAAATACATGCAGTAAGTGTCCTGCATGTCCAGTGAGCAGAACCAGTCCTTTATCTTGAGGAGAGGCATCAGGCCTGGCAAAGTTACCATCCGGAACATTTTGTAGTGGACATACAGACTGAGGTCTTTTAGGTCTAGAATAGGCCTCAGATCTCCATTCTTCTTGGGGACCAGGAAAACCTGGAGTAAAACCACCTGTTTCTCTGTCACCTGGTACTAACTTGATGGCCTGCTTGTGGAGAAAGGACTGCATCTCCTCCGGAGAACAGACAGGTGAGCTGGGGATAACTGGAGGGCAGGATTTCTGGAGGCTGTTGATGAGTTCCAGGGTATGCTCTTTTCTATGATCTGCAGAATCCATGCATCTGAAGTTATGGTTCTCCACTGATTCAGATGGAGGGAGAACTGGCCTCTGACCACCACATCCTGGTCCAGGGCCAGAGGAGGGGGTCTGGCAAGGAGTCAAGCAGAGGCGGATCCAGTCATAGGGACTGGACTCTCACTTCTGATGTGCTTGGCCACAGCTCCAGCACTGGAGGGGCGGGCAAGGCAGCCAGAGACTCTGCACTTCCATGAGGGATAGGAGGCTGTGCAGGTCTCTCTGCCACCCTGTGAAAGGGGTGTCCTCTACCTCTCGGTTAACATAGAAACATAGAATTTGATGGCAGATAAGGACAGCTTGGCCCACCCAGTCTGCCCATTTCCTACCTACTGGATAAGCTGCAGATCCTAGTTAACCAGCAGCCTACTTCTTCCCACCCCACCCCCAGAACTGCCTTATGACTATCCCATGCATGCTTGAATTCCACCACTGATTTTGACTCCACAACCTCCTCCGAAGGCTGCTCCATGCATCCACAACCCTCTGTGAAAAATACTTCCTAAATTGCCTCTGAGCCCCCTCTATCTTCAAATTGTGCCTCTTGTTCTTGCACACTCTTTTTGAAAGCTGCTACCTCTTGGACTTTGTTGATTCCCTTGAGGTACTTGAAAGTTTCTATCATGTCCCCCTCTCCTCCTTTCCTCGAGGCTATACATATTAAGCTCCTAAGTCTCTTCATATGTCTTCCGGTGCAGACCCTGCACCATTTTAGTTGCCCTCCTCTGGACAGCTTCCATCCTGTCTATGTCTTTATGGAGATTAGGTCTCCAGAACTGCACACAGTACTCCAGATGGGGTCTCACCAGCTGTCTGTACAGAGGATAATAACTTCCTTTTCTACTGGTGATGCCTCCCTATGCATCACAGTATCTCCCCAGCCCTCCTTGCTGCCCTCTCACATTGCTTGCCCATCTTTAGGTCATCTGATATGACTACCCCAGGTCCTTTCCATTTTGTTGTTGTTAGTATCTCACCCCCATTATGTATTCTTCCCTGGGTTTTTGTTTCCCAAGTGCATTACCTTGCACTTTTAGCATTGAATCTAAGCTGCCATACATTTGACCATTCCTCTAACCTTGCCAAGTCCCTTCTCATCCTTTCCACCCCACCCTGTGCATCAACTCTGTTGCAGATCTTAGTGTCATCTGCAAAGAGACATACTTTTCCTTCCAGTCCCTCTGCAATGTCGCTATAAAAGACATTGAAGAGGACCGGTCTAATACTGAACCTCAGGTACCCCACTAGTAACCCTCCTTTCTTCTGAGTGGACTCCATTTACTATTACTCTCTGTGTCCTATTCTCCAGCCAATTCTTTACCCAGGCTGTCATCTTGGGACCCACACCCAGGCTGGCTAACTTTATATTAATCTTTGTGTGGGACTGTGTCAAATGCCTTGCTAAAGTCTAGGTAGGCCATGTCCACAGCCCCTCCTGATCTACTACTTGGTCACCCAGTCAAAGAAATCTATCAGATTCTGTCTGGGATGACCTTCCAGCTGTGAATCCATGCTGCCTAGGGTCCTGTGCCCTCTGGCCTCTACATACCGACAATTCTTTCCTTTAGAAGTGATTCCATCATTTTCCCTATCACTGAGGTTAAACTAACAGGTCTATAGTTTCCTGCTTCTGCCTTGCTCCCACTTTTGTGAAGGGAATCACATCTGCCCTCCTCCAGTCCTTGGGTACCACCCCATCCTCCCATGATTTGTTAAAAGGGTAGTCAGTGGTGTCACTAGTTCTACCCTTAGTTCTTTCAGAATTCTGGGATGAATCCCATCAGGCCCCATTGCTTTGTCCACCTTCAGTTTTAAGAGTTCTTTCAGAACCCTTTCTTCTGTAAATGGGCCGGTATCAACTTCTGTATCCAGCGTGTTACTACTGTTTGTTTTATGTACCTCCCCTCTTCCTTTGTAAATACTGAGCAAAATATTTGTTTAGTATCTCTGCCTTTCACAGTCTCCCTCTGCCACCCTCCCACCCCTTTATTAAGCCTCACTATCCCTCCCTTGGTCTTCCTTCGCCCCTGATGTACCTATAAAGGTTTTATCCCTTCTTAACTGAGTTGGCTATCTTTTCTCGGTTTGGGCCTTTGCTGTTCTGACTGCCTTCCAGCTTTTTTGCTTTAACTGATGCAGTTCTCTGTCCTGCTCCTTCTACGATTCCTTGTACTTCCTGAATGCTTTCTTTTTCTTGAACCTTCATTGCCACTCCTTTGAGAACCATAGTGGTTTCTTACATTGTCTTGTTTTGTTTATTTGCTTCACACAAAGGCTCGTTACCTCTGTGATGGCAGTTTTTATTATTCCCCATTGTTCTTCCACCCTCTCCTTCCTGCCCATTTGCTAGTGCATTCCTTAGGCACTCACCCATTTGCAAAGTCAGCCTCCTAAAGTCCAGTACTTTTGTCTTTGTATGGCTTGACTCTATTGCTGTGTTTATTGTGAACCATACTGTTCGATGGTCGCTAGTTCCCAGATGGCTACCCACTTCTACATCTGTAATCCTCTCTCCATCTCCATTTGAGAGAATCAAGTCTAATATTGTCCTCTCGAGTGGGCTCCAGTACTAGCTGTCTAAGGCATGCCTCTGTAGGGCATCTAGAACAACTGCACTCTTCAAGTGGCAGCTGCAACTGCACTCCAGTTAGCATCCGCATATTCAGATCACCCATCAGCAATATCTCCCTTTTTCTGCCATTCTAAGTATACTTTCTATCATTTCCCTGTCCTTTTCCTCCCCTGAGAAGGGGTCTGTATATAACCCTGTGCGTATTGTGGTGCCATTGCCTGTCTCCAAATTTACCCACAGTGCTTCTTCTCCCTGTTTACCCTTTTGTTTTGTTGCTTTTATTCCTTCCCTTATGTAAAGAACTCCTCCTCCTCCTCTTTACCCTCCCTGTCCCTCCTGTAGACAGTGTATCCTGGTATGTTTATGTCCCAGTCATAGTTTTGTGTGTACCATGTTTCTGTGACTGCCACGATATCCAGATGTTCCTCCTCCATCAAGGCCACTAATTCAGGAAGCTTGTTACCCAGACTACGGGCATTAGTACTCATTGCTCTCCATTTTTGATGGCTTTACCTTTCTTTTGCAGCATCCCCACTGACCGCTCTACCTCAGTCTTTTTCATTTAGTACCCTGTTTTGCAGGAGAGGCTGGGATTTTCCTGCTGCTTGTCAGTGCCTCCCTTTGACTAGTTTAAAAGCTTGCCAATGAAGCATTTAAACCGATTGCTCAAAAGACTTGTTCCTTCCTGGACAGATGCAGACCATCCTGCTGTATAGGCTGGTGTCCCTCAGGTGGAACCCCAGTCCCCAATGAAGCCAAACCCTGTGCTCCACACCATTTTTTCAACCATTCATTAAACTGCATGGTGCCGATTGCCCTCGCCTCCCCATGCTTTTGACAGGCAGCACCTCTGAGAAGGATACTGTGTGTGCTACTCATCTTAGGTCCCTCCCCACTCTGCAATGTCCTCCTGCACTGCTCTAATCTCATGATGAACCAAGTCATTTGTCCCTAGGTGGACGCCCAGCTCGGAATCCCTTGCAGCTGTTCTCGTGATCCTGAGGATGCGCTTCCTGTCCCTCCAAGCCATGGCACCAGGCAGGCATCTTACTTCATTTTTCCTGCTCCCCAGTTCTATACCCTAATAATTGAGTCCCCACCAGGAGCTGCTTCCTTTCCCTTGGTGCCCTCTGCCTCCTTTCTGTGGGCCTCCTTGTGACAGATATCATCAGTCTTCTGGCGGTGCATCCATAGGGGAGCTATGCTCCCCAGAATGGTGTATGGATTGTGGAGGAACAATTGACTGGGTGTGCCTCTGTTCCACCCTCCTCACCTTCCCTGAGCCCACTGTGGTCCAACTGCTGTGCTTTCTTCGCAACCTCTGAGGTAGTGGTGGTGGCGCTAGCACCCTGGATGGGGAGGTTCCTTCTACTGTCCAGTGTGGCCTGGGGAAGGTTTCATTACTGTCCAGTGCAGCCTGGGGAAAGGCTCTTACTACTGTCCAGTGTGGCCTGAAGACGGGCAACTTCCTCCCTCAGGGCAGACAGTTGTCTCGCAAATAGGGCAGCATCTCAGCCTCCAGAAAGACTCCCGAAGACTGCTGCCCCACAGCCATTACATTGCACTACTCCCCACATGTTTATCTAGTTTTTTTTTTATTGTATTTGTGTGTGTGTGTGCGTGCTGTGTGATTTGTTATATATATATATATATATTATACAACGTGTATGCTTATATTATCGGTGCAGTGTGCTAGAGAGGATATGACAGAGAAATGCACCTTGCACTCGAGGAAATGATGTCAGAACCTCAGGTATAAAGGAACTATTTCCAGGGTGGGTGGGGTGAGGGGTGGGAAGGGTTGAGCCTAAACTGTGTCCTCACAAAACAATCGACTAAAAGCTCTCACCCACCGCTACGATGAGTGCCTTCCTGTCAGCAAGATACCCTACACAACAATTTGACAGAGAAAGTACCCTGCTAATCAAACAGAGAAAATCCAGACATCCAAGTCAGACGAGGTTAACCTCTCCAGCCCCAAAACAGCCTGGTGGTTTGTTAGCCACAAAGGAAAATCAAATATGCAGTTATTTCAGCGTTCTGAGGATGCTGACAAGATAAGCAGTTTTAAAACCCCTTTCTGAATTAAAAACTAAAACAAATACCGAGCAATGCTACTTTATAAGTGAGGAAAACTTCTCTCAGATGTGTTAGAGAGAGAGAGAGAGAGAGAGTTTAGTTACAGATAATTTGTCCAAACTAGTAAATCCACGAGCTTCTCAGTTGTCTCCAAGCACCCTGTACACAGCTTGAAGACTTAATGGCTTCTGCCGGAGGCTTGCAAATCGTTGATGATGTCCTGAACATCAGGGTCAAAACAGCTTAGAGCCATTATTTATTTATTTATTTACTGAAGTCTAGGAATTACAACCCTTTGAGTCAGGGACTTTTTCAAAGGCTCCACTTCAGTACAAAGTGTGGCAGGCAAGTCATACAGACATCATGAACAATGACAGTTAATTGTGCACAACGAGAAAAATTAGATAATAGTAGCTATTACAAAGGCTCCACGTCTGCAAAGTATGGCAGGCAAGTGTTAGACATCATGAACAAAGACAGTAATTATATACAGAGAGAAAATTATACAATAGGGAATTATCTAGTAACGATGCACTACAATAAGCATTGTCATTTGACATGGGAGAAGCTAAAATTGTTGAAATAAGTCAGAGGAGAAAATAAATATTGGAGACAGGAGCTGTGGAGAAGAAAGTAGAAACAGGCCCAGAAAGTGGATCAAACGAGAGCTGGAAATAAGGGAGCATTAAACGGGCACTGAGCACCTTTGCTGAACATCAGCAGCAAAACCAGATCCTCTCAGCCAGGAGTGCCTACGTAGAGGCATATGCCCCTGGCAACAGTGTCAGCCATATCACAGAGGGCTCTGAGGAGGTGCTTGCAACATCTTCAGCTGTCTGGAGGCACTGAAACAGCTCCTGCTTGTGTGTGCCATCTGGGAGGGCCTGGGCAATGGCCTTATCCTTCTTCCAGTTGACACTTTGGTACTTTACCATGTGAGACAGGTAAGTTTGCAATCCTCAAACCCAATGTAGAGGAGGCATACACCTCTTACCCAGAGGTCGATTCTATGTAACCTTCGCCTGGGGGAAGGAACTAAGGTGCTTAGGTACCTTAGTCCTGCCTTTGGCCGTCTTAATGACCACTGAATCTGTCTTGCCTCGCAGCATAGCAGGGGAACCCCTGGGGACATGATAAAGTTTGTCCGCACTCACGAGGCATAGCTGGCACCATGTCTGGTCTGTGCCAGGCTGCAATGGCTGCATTCCGCAAGGCAAGCAAGGTTGGAAGAATGAACTCTGTGAGAGATTCTGGGATCTCCATGAAGCCCACCAGCTCTTTCCTGGTGGTATCCTCTTCCTCAGTGTGGAAGCCAATGGCTGAGGATAGCTGCTTCATCACATTAAAATGTGGGGTCCTCAGGAAGAAACTATGAGTATGCCCACTAAATCCTCATTGACAGAGGAAGCAGTGGATCTGTCAGAGATCAAAATTTCTTTTCTTCTTCCTCCTCATCATCGGGAAGAATGAGGTCAGGATGGTACTCCTCCTCAATGTCGAACTCTTCTAAATCCAGGTCTGGCGTTGGTGCACCAATGACGGTCCGTGGGGAGCTTCCAGTGGTCAATGAGAAGGCGCAACAGTGAAGCTGCCATTGATGGTGTCAGTGAGGAGGGCCTAAGTGCCTTTACAATCACGGAAGTGAATTTTGTCAGATTTCAATCAAGTCACTGGTGTTCGTCCATGATGGGGAGGTCAACAACACATGTGT
The DNA here is from genome assembly GCA_016271365.2 of Neoceratodus forsteri. NCBI lineage: Eukaryota > Metazoa > Chordata > Ceratodontiformes > Ceratodontidae > Neoceratodus > Neoceratodus forsteri. The sequence goes on from CM057459.1 coordinate 1,386,419,511, forward strand.
CGACAACCTGCCTGCCAAATCTTGGGAACCCAAGAAGCCTGCTGCAATCAAGGGAGAAGGGACAAGCCTCAACGGGAGAGTCACTGATGACAGAGGAGCCGAGGACCTATAGGTCGCCAGCCAGCCGCCTGAGAATCGGGTAGAGATGCTATTGGTAATGGGTCTGGTGGGCACAAAGAACTGGACAGCAGTTTTGTGCGCCGGTGCAGCCACAGTCAATGAGGATCCTCCCCGAAGGAGAAGATGCCATCGGGAACGAGACTGCCGCCAGGGGAGTGGTCACAATCTGTCTTTTATTACTTTTCCTAGAGGATTTGTCTTGGGCTTTGAGCCTGGGAGCTCGTCGATCCTGTCAGTGACTGAAAGGCCGGGACCCTTGAGGATCCCTGCCTGGAACTTGCTACCTGTTGATCCATCAGAAAATTTTTGAGAGACTTTCTGAGTTGTATAAGGGAGGTATGGTTAAACTCTGGCACAGCTCAAAGTCAGAAACATTGTGGTCAAGCCCAAGATAGCAGGCACAGAGAATGCTCGCTCAGAGGCAATCCTCTTCCGCAGCAGCAGCGATGGAAAAGAGAAGTTGAAGGATTAACCTCAACATAAACAAACTGGAGGAATCTCATTAATAAAAGAGATTCTGGAAAAACTGAAGAAAAGGGCCGCAGGAGAAAGGCATGAATATCAAGGCCGAGCTTCTATGGAGACCCATGCAAGCAAGTCGATGTCAGGAAAGAACTGAGGAGGAAGCAGGGCCGCCCACGTCTTTATACGGTTGGAAATGTCGACAGCGTGGCAGCTCCAGTTGTACTACAGAAAATCTTCTGTGTGGATCCTGCTTCATTGACAGTGAAGTTCCTACAGTGTGACATGATGACTGAGATGACCCCAACGAAGATCTAGAAAAGCTGAGAGGATTTTCTGCAGTCTTTAGTATAATCGAGACAGAAATGCAGCACCTGGACAGTAGTCATGGCAGATTTCTACAAGCTATTCTGATAACTATGCTTCACTAATTTGCCATTCTTAGACCCAAGGCTGCAGAGGTATGTTATTTTGCCCATAATATCCAGTCTCTGGATTCCTTCTAGAATCTAGAACACAGCTAAAGAGTAAACAGGGAGCAGATGAGGCACTTTGGGTCACCCTGGAGACAGAAATGGTACCACAATCCGCATGGGGTTGTATACAGACCCCATCTCAGGGGAGGGAATGGACGAGGAAATGATAGAAGGCTTCTTAGAATGGCAGAAAAGGGAGATATTGTTGATGGGGACCTGAATATGCCAGATGTTAACTGTAGCACCTTGCTGCAGGCACATCCAAGAGCAGGGTCATTCTTGATGCCTTACAGGGGCATGCCTAGACAGCTAGTATTGAAACTCACTCGGAGGTAGCAAACTTAGACCTGGTACCTCAAATGGGGACGGAGAAAGAATCTCAGATTTAGAAGTGGGTAGCCATCTGGGAACAAGCGACCACCAAACAGTGTGGTTCACGATAAACACAGCCATACAATCAAGCCATACAAAAGCAAGAGTACTGGACTTTAGGAGGGCTGACTTTGGGAAATGAGAGAGTGCCTCAGAAAAGCACTCAGCAAATAGGCAAGAAGGAGGGGTGGAGGAACAATGGGGAGGATCAAAACAGCTGCCACAGAGGCAACAAGCCTTTGTGTAAAGCAAATCAATAAAACACAACGAAGGAAAAAATGTTATGGTTCTCAAAAGAGGTGGCAGGGAAGGTTAAGGAGAAAAGGATAAGGAAACACAGAAGGAGCAGGACAGAGAATTTTATCAGTTAAAGCAGAAAAGGCTGGGAAGGCAGTCAGAATAGCAAAGGCCCAAACCGAGGAAAGGATAGCCAATTCTGTTAAGAAGGGGGATAAGACCTTTTATAAGTACATTAGGAGTGAAGAAAGACCAAAGGAGGGATACTGAGGCTTAATAAAGGGAGGGAATGTGGGTAGAGGGTGACAGTGAAACAGCAGGGATACTGAATGAATATTTCTGCTCAGTATTCACAAAGGAAGAGGAGGGGAGTTACCTAAACCAAACAAGAGAAACACTCTGAAGACGGAGGTCGATACCAGTCCATTTACAGAAGAAAGGGTTCTGAAAGAACTAATAAAATTGAAGGTGGACAAAGCAATGGGGCCTGATGGGATTCACCCAAGAATTCTAAAAGAACTAAGGGTAGAACTAGTGACACCGCTTGACTACTCTTTAACAAATCATGGGAGGATGGGGTGGTACCCGAGGACTGGAGGAGGGCAGATGTGATTCTCTTCACAAAGTGGAGCAGGACAGAGGCAGGAAACTACAGACCAGTTAGTTTGACCTCAGTGGTAGGGAAAATGATGGAATCACTCTAAAGGAAAGAACTGTTGAGTACCTAGAGGCCAGTGGGGCACAGGACCCAAGGCAGCATGGATTCACGATGGGAAGGTCATGTCAGACGAATCTAATAGATTTCTTTGACTGGGTGACCAAAGTAGTAGACCAGGGAGGGCTGTGACATAGCCTACCTAGATTTTAGCAAGGCATTTGATACAGTCCCACACAAAGATTAATACACAAGATAGCCAGCCTTGGAGTGGGTCCCAAGGTGGTAGTCTGGATAAAAATTGGCTAGACAACAGGACTAAGGTAGTAGTAAATGGAGTAAACAGTGAAGAAATACAGGTTACTCACCTGTAACAGGAGTTCTAGGAATGGTATATGTTGTTCATCCACACTCATTGGCAGTATCCTTGCCGCTTTAAATCTTGCCGGAAGGTCTTCAAGCTTGCTCCTCCCACCCACGGGTGGTATAACCTCGGCCCCCCCCATGACGCCAGATCTGGCCCGCTGGAAGCCCAGGCTGCGCGCCGGCCGGAGGTCGGAGAGGTAGGATGAACAACATATACCATTCCTAGAACTCCTGTTACAGGTGAGTAACCTGTATTTCTAGGGACATGGATATGTTGTTCATCCACACTCATTGGCAGACTCCTAGCAGTTCTCCGGGAGGAGGGAGGCAAGACGACACCCCATATACTTACTTGGGAAAGAGAGACTGAGAACCGAGGCCCCAAACCAGCATCCCGGCGTGACTCAAGGTCGATGTGGTAGTGGGTAATGAAGGTGTTTGCTGACTTCCAGGTAGCAGCCCTGCAGATTTCCTGGATAGGGACGCCCCTGAAGCAGCCACTGCTGCAGCAGTATGGCGGGTAGAATGAGCTCTTATCCTCTGGGAGGCTCCATGCCCGCCAACTTATAGCAGAGATCTATGCAGGAGGTTACCCACCTGCTTATCGTCCGCTGGCTGCAGGTCTGCCAGATGCGGCTTCAGCGTAGGTGACAAACAGCTGGCGAACCTCTCCTCGAATTTCAGCCAGGCGCCTCCTTATAATAAGCGAGCGCCTTCTAGGGTCCAGAGTATGGAGCCTATATTCGGCCTCCGAGGTGTGATTGGGGTAGAACACCGCAGAGTCAACACCTGGTTAAGGTGAAACTCCGACACCACCTTCGGAAGGAATTTCGGTGGGGGCGAGGACAACCTTGTCCCTGTGGAAGACCAGGTAAGGAGACTCGATGGAGCGCCTGGAGCTCTCCCATCCTTCTGGCTGACGGATAGCCACCAAGAAGGCGGTCTTCCACCACAGAGAGAGAGCACACCTGTGCATAGGTTCGAATGGCTTGCCCATGAGCTTTGCCAGTACCAGCAGTAGATCCCACGGAGGTGGGGTTCCACTGGAGGGGAAATGTGATCAAGGCCTTGAAAAAGCGCCAGACCACCTTCTCCTGCGCCACCGACTGGCTTCCCGCCCGCGCTGCAAGCAGAGATGGCTGCCAGGTGCAACCTTAGGGTCGCCGACCTAAGCCCTTGACTAGAAAGGGACCATAAATAGTCCAAGATGCTTGCCAAGGAACAGGAGGAAGGGTCCAAGCCTTGTTCTGACACCAAATGGAAAACCTTTTCCATTTGAAGGCATAGCATTTTCTGGTCGACTCTACGGGACGCCTCAACTACATTGAGGACCTCGCCGGAAAGACCCAAGGCCTGGAACTCTAGCCGCTCAGGAACCAGGCCGCCAGGTGCAGGATTGAAGGTCCAGATGGAACACCTTCCCTGATTGACTGAGAGCAGGTCCGGGCGAGCTGGAAGCTGCCGCGGAGTCCTGGAGCTGAGACTGAGGAGATCTGGGTACCAGAACTGGCGAGGCCAGTCTGGGGCTATCAGAATCCCGCGCCTTGTCCCTCCTCGCTTTGAGAAGCACCTTGTGGATCAAGGGAAATGGGGAAAGGCGAAAGAGGCCCGGGGTCCATTGCCTCGAGAAGGCATCCCCTGCAGCGAGCCCCTGCTGAGGGGGCGGGCATGGAACAGACTCAGCCTGCTCTCCATGGAGGCAAACAGGTCCACCTGAGGTGTGCCCCAAAGGGAGAACAGATGCTGTACTACTCCGAGGAGAGACCACTGTGGATGCAGCCCCTATCCGCTCAGGGCATCGGCCAGGGTGTTGGAGGCTCCTGCCACGTGAATGGCTAGGAGATCCGCCCAGGCTGCGCGACGAGTGACCAAATGCGAGAGCTTCCTTGCATAGAAGCATGGAGCGCGGCCCCGCCTGGCGGTTTAGATAGTACATGGTCGTGGTATTGTCCGGCTGACTCGGACCACTTGACCTCGGAGGAACGGAGCAAAGGCGTGAGAGCTAGGCGGACCGCCGGAGCTCCAGCAGGTTGATGTGGCATCGACTCCGCTGGGACCAGAGGCCATGAGCCCGGTGTTCCCCAGATGGGCACCCCAACCCATCAGAGAGGCATCGGTCGACAGAGAGACCGCCGGCTCGGGCGGATTAACGGATGCCCTCCTGCAAATGATCTGGAACGGTCCACCACTGGAGAGCTGCCCACATCCCCTGTGTCACCGGACACAAGCTGGTCCAAGAGATCGAAGCTGCCAGACCACTGGCTGGCCAGTCCCCACTGAAGGACGATGTTCCAGCGGCCCAACGGACCACGCTGGTACAGGCCGCCATGAGACCCAGGAGGCGAGGAAGTCCCGGCAGGGGCGAATTGCCCAACCAGAAATGATCGGGCAAAGGAGGAAAGAACCTCGGCCCTGTCCGCCGGAGCCGCGCCTGGCTCAAGAGAGTCGAGCTGCGCCCGATGAATAGAATCACCTGCTTGCTCGAGTTCGACTCTGGCCTCGCTTGATAAGGAGGCCCAGTTGAGAGCAGACCTGAGGGCCAGATCTCTGACCACTCCGCCTCCTTCCTGGAGGGAGCTGCTATCAGCCAGTCGTCCAGGTAAGGGTACACCCGACCCTCGGCGCCAAGAGGAATGCTGTCACCACTGCCATGCATTTGGTGAAGACCCTGGGAGCTGGAGACAAGCCGAAGGGCATGGCTTGAATCAAGAGAGATCCTTCCGCTGGAAGCGAAGGAATCTCTGGTGAGACGGACGGATAGGGACGGAAAACGCTGCTCTGCAAGTCCAGAGAGCAGAACCACGCCGCTGCTCCAAGGATGGTATTATCTGAGCCAGAGTGACCATCCTGAAGGTTCGAGACCTTAGGAACTTGTTTAGGTCGTAGGTTTGCGAGAATGGGCGCCAGCCCCCATCTCGCTTTCGGAACCAGGAAGTACCTGGACACAAACCCTGGGTCTGAAGGAGGGTCCACCACCTCTCTTACCACCTCCTTCTGGAGGAGGAGAGCGGTGTCGGCTCGACGAGCCGCCAGTGAGGCTGGGATCCCGGCTTCCCGAGGGGCGACGGGCCTGAAGGGTGGTGCCTGCTCGAATTCCAGAGGCAGGCCTCTTCCCACCACTCAAGACCCACCTGTCCGTGGTAACAGCGGACCAGGTGGAACGGAAGTGCCGGAGCCGTCTCCATCGGGGACCTAGGGGAAGGTGACGGGATGGGGCGACACCCTCAGCTCGTCACTGGGCAGGCTTGAGGAGGGACCGCCGAGGGACCTCCTGGGCCCTTTCCTCCCTGCCTCCTGTTAGAGGAAGCCGCGGTTTGGGTTTGGGATGCCAAGGCGAGCCTGCTGGCCCTGACGTTGTTGGGTCGCACGGGGCACACAGAAGGACCTAAAGGGCTTAGGCTGTGGTTTGCGGCCTTGTCCTTCTGAGCGGAAGAGACCGAGTCCAAGGTGGCATTGGACCTCTCGATCCTCTGCAGGTGACCTTCCACCCCAGGGTCGAAGAGGTCAGTCCCCAAAAGGAACATCCGCCAACTTGTGCTGGGTATCCGAGTAAGGTGGATATCCTCAGCCAAGCCCGCCGACGATAGCCACTGCGCGCCACCGATCTGGCACATGAGTCCCCATATCCAAAGCAGTCTGAGCTGCTGTTTGGCCACTGCCCTGCCCTGGTCCCGCACCTGCTTAACCGTAGTCTGCAGATCGGCGGAAGATGAGGGATGACCTCATCCAGGGAGCCCAACAGGGCATGAGAAAATGTGCCATGAGGACGGCCAACTGGCCTGACGAAGGCCGAGAGAGGACGCAGCGTAGACTTTTCGCCCGACATAGTCCACTTTCGGACTCTTGTCAGGAGGTTTGTCCACATCCCTGGCGTGCCGGGCGCGCGAAAACGCTGTCGGTAACCAACCCTCAGCAGAGGGTGTTCAAACCGACAAGGAACCAGACCGTGATACTTCCTGGCCATCCTGGCCGGGCGAGGGCAGAAGCAGGGCGCTGCTAAAGTTCCAGTGCCGACCCACTATGGCCTCGCCACCGGAAAGGCCTCCGCCGGAGAATCCCTCGTCCAGAATCTCCGAGGGGATACCTGGCCCGCTTTGAACGGGTTCGAGGCCCATCCCGTAGACTCCGAGATGAGCGCAAGCAGTCCTAGGAAGGACGACGGGCTATCGCCCATTGACTGACCTTCCTGAAGACTCCAAGTCCAGTCGCTTGGAGAAGAAGGAGGAATCATCTTCGACTCGAAGAGTCCTCGAAGAGCTGCCTCTGGCCTGAGCCACCCTTCACCTGCCGAGGTCGGTCGGGAGTGAGGGTAACTGACAGCCGATGGGTAAACCCTTAGCCGACCGAGAACTTGGTCGGAGCCCCAATTGTGGCTGTGGAGGCGGAGGTTCCACCGAATCGTGGAGCAGCTGGTTTTGCGAACAACCGCCTGGTATAGGCCTCGGACAAGTCGAGGGGTTGTGTCGGCTGCCCGTGACAGTTACTTAATGGTCGGGAAGGCGCCGGAGCCGCTTATTCCCCGCCAGGAGGAGCTGTTGCAAACATAAGGTCCCTCGACTGGCCGACGTACTTACGCCGGCCTCCCTCATCCGAGGAGGAGGACGAGGACGAGCGGCGACGCCGCTACACAAAGTGCCGAGACCGAGACCGCTTATGACGGTGGGAACGGCTGGACGCGAAGAGGTCCGAGACCGAGACCGAGAGTCCCGGAATTTCCGGGTCGGTGCGGGAGGTGTCGGCCGAACCGCACTCCTTCGCCTCGGAAGGTCCATCCGAGGGCTCCGGAACCGGAGGCACAGGCGAGCCCACGGGATCCTCAATCCTCCCGGGAACCGGGAGAGGGGAATCTCGCTGCTAAAGGCGACAGCCCGTCTAATGGGTCGGAAAATCTCGACTTCATCAGTGGGAGTCTCGTCAACTGACCTGACGGGACACCGTGAGGCCAGTGGCCGGCCGAGCGGTCGACCAAGCCGACGGACGACGGCCCGGGAGAGGGACCTTCCCGCTCCCAAGAGCGCCGACGGAGGGACTTACCCTGTCCCTCTTTGACCGAGAATAAGGTCCAGCAGACGAGGCCCTCTTCCTTTAGTGGAGAGGGACAGACAAAGCTCCTTAAAGAAGCCGTGCAGAGAAGAACCCAGAGAGCGGGATAAATGCGCGCCGAGGAAGATACTGCCCGCGCCGCCTCCTCTTCGAGGGCCACCATCCGCCGAGCTGATCCGCCGGCCCGCTGGCCGCGACACCGGCTAACCGCCTTGGACTTTCACCGAGGGAACGCCGACGGCCCAGATGCAATCGGCAGCACGGTCTTCGAGGACGAGGCCGAGAAGATGAGCACAGGTCGCAAGCTCGCGGGTCGGCTCAAGGCCTAAGCAGTAGACACACGTGAGTGTGGATCCGTCCGAGACATCTTCAGCCCGCATGGGCATCTCCTCCGAAACTGGAGTCGATTGTCCATCGCAGTCACGAGGGATCGAAGACCGAAGTCTTTTGCAAATTTTTATTTTAAATCCGCAAACGGAGAAATAGGAACCAGTCGCAACGCAGAGCGTTATGAGGGAACCTGAGCTCCAAGCGGTAAGGAAGATCTGAGCGCCATGGGGCGGAGCCGAGAGTTATACCACCCGGTGGGTGGGAGGAGCAAGCTTGAAGACCTTCCGGCAAGATTTAAAGCGCAAGGATACTGCCAATGAGTGTGGATGAACAACATATCCATGTCCCTAGAAAGGAGGGTTACTAGCGGGCACCGCAGGGTTCAGTACTGGGACCGGTCCTTTTAATGTCTTTATAAGTGACATTGCAGAGGAACTGAAGGAAAGTATGTCTCTTTGCAGATGACACAAAGATCTGCAACAGGGTTGATACACAAGATGGAGTGGAAAGGATGAGAAGGGACTTGGCAAGGTTGGAGGAATGGTCAAATGTATGGCAGCTCAGACTCGATGCAAAGAAGTGCAAGGTAATGCACATGGGAAACAAAACCCAGGGAAGCGTGCACAATGGGGGTGAGATACTGACAACAGTAAAAAAGAAAGGGACCTGGGAGTAATTATATCAGATGACCTAAAGGTGGGCAAGCAATGTGAGAAGGCAGTAAGGAAGGCTGGGGATACTTGGATGCATAGGAAGAGGCATCAATAGTAGAAAACAGGAAGTTGTTATCCCTCTGTACAGACAGTTGGTGAGACCCCATCTGGAGTACTGTGTGCATTCTGGAGACCCCATCTCCATGAAAGACATAGACAGAGTGGAGGCTGTCCAGAGGAGGGAAACTAAAATGGTGCAGGGTCTGCACCAGAAGACATATATGAAGAAAGACTAAAGGAGCTTAATATGTATACCCTGAGGAAAGAAGGAGAGAGGGGACATGATAGAAACTTTCAAGTACCTCAAGAATTCAAAGTCCAAGAGGGTAGCATCTTCCAGAAAAGAGATGTGCAAGAACAAGGGCACAATTTGAAGATAGAGGGGACGGCTCAGAGGTAATGTGAGGAAGTCTTTTTTCACTGAGAGGGTTGTGGATGATGGAACAGCCTCCCTGAGGAGGTCGTGGAGTCAAGAACAGTGGGGACTTCAAGAATGCATGGACAGGCATAAGGCAGTCCTAGTGGGTGTAGGAGGAAGTAAGCTGTTGGTTAACTAGGATCTGCAGCTTATCTGTTAGGTAGGAAAATGGGCAGACTGGGTGGGCCAAGCGGTCCTTATCTGCTGTCAAATTCTATGTTTCTAAGGAGGTGGAGTACTCATCACCTAAGGGCCCTAGAGCGATCAGGAGAAGCCATGACTACCACACAATCAGATTCTGGCTGGGAAGCATAATAGGACTTGACAGACACAGCATGGTACTGTTTATCTGCCTTTCTTGGAACTGTAGGCAAGGTGTTAGGCTTGTGCCAGGCAGAGTAGGTAGCATTCTCCAATGCAGGGTATACAGGAGGCACCACTACAGTAGGGCAGCTGCAACCTTCCAGAACTCCATTAAATCGCAGTCAGCGAATGTGAGTCTCCTACATATCTCCTGATCCTGTCTGAAGTCCCTCAGGTAACAGGACGCTCAGCTGCTCCCCATTCTCTGAAATGCCATTCCCCAGAAGTGAGAGACCCGCCACCCAGACCATATTTAAATCATGCCTGAAGACTTAGTTATTTTGCTGAGCTTTGGGTAAGACACTGTTGTATAGTTTTTGTGCTATTAATTGTAAAATTTTTATGACTTATTTTACGTATTTATTTGATTGTGAGGTGGCCAACGCTTAGGAATGGGTGCCATATAAAAACAATTGCCTTGTCTGAATTTCTTTTACCGACATCTTCCTCTTTACCATCAAACCCCATGACATCTTGGATTAGTTTCAGCAAAGCCTGAAATGAGGGACCTTCAGAAGGAGACCTAGGGTTATAAATTGCAGAATCCTCACTGCAGGAGGAGAAGGTAGAGCTAGAAGGGAACCCTCCTTCATATTAGTCTCCCCTCTCTTCATCCTCCAAATCCTCCTCCATATTTAGGAGATCAGGACTGTATTCTACCTGCTGTCATTCTGAATGATGACAAGGGTAATCAATGGAGCCATCAATGGAGGCGGTGACTGCAATGGAAGAACTATAGCAGTAAGACGATGAGGGTACTTGAGAGGGGAGACCCTGTCAATGGGACTACAGGCACCAACACTGTCACCGATGGGAACAGGTGAGTTAGCATTTTGAAAACAATGTCAGCACAGCCTTGGGAGTCGACAATGCCTGTTTGAGTGTTTGTGGCTGCTGTCGTTATTGAGTGAACCTGACAATGCAGACAGCACACCATCCGCAGCAGGTATGGCACTGCCACAGCCAAGCCCTGATCTTGGTGTGTCATGAGGAAGACTTGCCTCCTTCAATGGAGACCTCAATCTCACAAGCGAAGCATGTTTTTCCCTGTGTATATGGTTATGGCTGGATGAGGAGGGCTTAGATGACAATTTTCCTTTTCTTCATTTTTCTCCATTACCCTTGCTGACTGGCTGGGTGTATCCTTCCCAGTGACTGTTGGGCATGAGGGAGAAGCTGCCTTAGAGCTCACAGCCTCGCCTGGGATTCCATGGCCTTGATAGCGATGAAGGTTTCAGGAGCCTTCTTTTCAACATCTCCTTGTGGCCTGGTTGAATCCTTGTCATATCTTACAGGCCTTCATGTTGTGGGACAGACTCAAACAGCAAACACACACACAGCATGAGTGTCATCCTTGTAGGTCTTGTAATTGCAGGTACAAAACTTAAATAAAGGTTTTTCGACGGCAGCATACGGGCAACACCATAAGTAAGGGAAAAACTAGAAAAATAAGAAAACTGTAGAAATAATGGCGTTGTTTCTCTGCAGGTCAGACAAACAGTCAACAGCAGAAGAAAGAACTGAGGAGCTATGGGCTGCCCATCATAGACTCTGATGTTGCACGTCATTGTGAACCTCCCCAGCTAGCAAAACGTTTCTGAGTGGTCCTGCACTGACAGCTTCCTGTTCCAAAGGTGGCCCAATGGAAGAGATATTCCTAAAGAAGCTCTTCAGTGAGCAATTTAACCCTTTCTAAACCTACTTTACCTAATGGATTTAATAACAGAAAATTGGAGGGCAGCAAAGCTTATCATGCCTTCGTATAAACTAGATTTTAAATAACAGGAAGGGAAAGAAAGAACTTTGGTTTATACAGTGCCCATACCTTCTCAACCTTTCTTCCTGAAATATGCGATAAGATGTGCGACAAAAGACCAAAAATATGACATATCATCAAACTCGCACTGCAAGTTCGAGCACTATTGCTGTCAGTTCAATAATGTTAATAATGTTTGCTGATAACAGAGCATAGTAGATAATTATGAATTTCTGCTTTAAAGTCTCAGTGGAAATGTGAAATATCCCCTTCATGTGGAGCAGAGGATTTCTGAGAGTAAAATGAGGTAGCGCTTTCCGTAATGTGTGACAGTTGAGAGGTATGACAGTGCCTGTGATACACACTGTATTCCAAAGTGATTTACAAGCCATGAGCAGTTGCTGCTGCCTTTAAGCACATACTGAGAAGTTACAGGGACCCTGTACTAGTAGTATTAGTTCTTATTTATTTGGAGCCCAATTCCGCAGCCTCTGGACACTTTACAGAAAGAATGCAGCAGAAGTACAGCAATTTAAACAACATACTACAGCAGGTATAAATAGATACCTTCATAACAGACCTATAAATGGCACAGAGTCAGAAGAGTCATTGATAAATCTGTCACCCTACCTCTGACCCGGGCTGCAAATAATCCCTGGTGCAAAATAGTAATGATCAGATTTCGTACCTGTGATAGAATATGCAGCTGTGTTTTATTTTGCCGTTGTGTGTTTATTTATTGTATGTTCATTCGTCTCACAAAGTCCACTCTCTCAGTAAGAGTGGTCCCACACACATATGTAGGGTAAGGAGGACCATGAACTGAAAGTGAATGGTTCAGATACTCCACAGTGAGAAAACTCCTACAACCTAAAAGGGGTCTCTGAGGATGTATAAATATATTATTGATTGAGGCAATCAATAATATGGTATATTATTTAAAATCCTCCCACCAAATCTGCTAGTTTCAGGGCACCTGCACATGAGACACTTTTTCCAGTGTAAGAGGGTCTCACACACAGGGAAAAGGAGTGCTCTGATTGGCTGAGAGTGTTTACTTGATCATAAGTAAAACTAGCAGGATGTCATACTGCTCGTGCACACCAAATGTTTGCTTACTAATATGCACTCTTGTTCACTTATCTTAGCATGCATTTGTACTGTGAAGCATCCTACACACCTGAGCCACCTCCCATCAAGGTAGCCTGCAACTGCCAGACAAGATCCCTCTGTAAACACGCAAACAACTGCAAAATCCAAGCATGGAAGTTAGTCTCCCCTACCCCCAACTCTACATGTTTATGGCACAAAGAATATTAAACTGATCCATTCAATCGGTAACGTTTTCCATGGGTTTCATAGTAATGCTACACTTCCCAGTGTGTTATGGAATGACTGATCGTGACAGTCCCTGCCACTGCAGTGCTTCAGCCAATGTAGCACAGAAGGAAAAAAGTCAAAGCCTAACAGATGATTACATATGATTAAAAGAAACTAGAGATTTGAATGTACATGTATTCAAAATATACAGAATAAAGTATGGGCACCATACACAAAAGGTGCGTTTCTACCCTTACCATTCTGTGACACACAGCCTATTTGGACCCTGCCCAGGGCACCCTTTACCATTCTGGGACCCTGCCCACAGCACTCCTTTCCTTTCTTGGACCCTGCTGCAGGAAATCTCTTGCCCAGAACCCATTCTGTGACACCTGAATCATTCTGTCACCCTGTGTAGGGACCCTTAACATTCTATGACCCTGCCTATAGGACCTCTTAACATTATGGGTTTCTACCCATTCTGTGACCATGCCTAAGGGACCGCTTACTATTCTGTGAATCAGTACCCATGCTGTGACACTACCTAGAGGATACCTTCAAATTCTGTGACCCTGTTCCCATTCTGTACCCTACCTAGGGACCCCTTACATTGCATGACCCTGAACCCAATCTAGGCCCCACCTAGAGGACCCCTTAACACTCTGTGACCTGCCTAGTGACCCCGTACTATTCTGAGACCTGTTAGAATTCTGTGACTCCTATACCCATTCTGTGACCCTACCTAGGGACCCGCTACCATTCAATGACACTATGCAGGGGACCCCTTACATTCCACAATCCTACCTAAGGGACCCATTACCATAGTGACCTCAAGCACCCACTCTGTGACCATGCTTTGGTACCTCTCTTCAGACTGTGACCCCAGGAGGGGACCTCTTACCATTTTGTGAACGGCCTGCCTAGTGGACCTCTTCTGGGACCCTGTACCCATTCTATGACCCTGCCTAGTGGACCATTTACCATTCTGTGTCCCTGTCTAGGGTCCCAAATCCATTCTGTGACCCTGCCTAGTGAACCCCTACCATTCTGTGATCCTGTACCATTCTGTAACCCTGCTTTGGGAACACCTCACCACGTATAATTTATACAGCATTATGGTAAAACACTACAAATTAAATATGTAGTATATGTTTAGCAGTGTCAGCGTGGCTCAGCAGGTAGCACACTTGCCTCTGAGGCCAGAAGACTGGAAGGTTGTGGGTTCCGGACCTACACCAAGAACGTGGGTTAAATCCCAATGTTGACACTGGTGCAGCATGAGGAGGTGTTGCACTCCTGAGGTGCTGTCTTTCAGATGAGACATTAAACGGGCCCTGCATGCCTGTTCTGGTGATTATTCGGTGGACATTGAAGATCCCATGGCACCCCTCTAAAAAGTAGGAGAATTTCCCCAGTGTCCTGGCCAAATCTCCCCATTCACTAAACAAAAACCACCAATAGCTTACGCTGATTCACTGTGTCAGTTTGCATCTGTATCTCCTCTCCCGCCACAAGGCTGAAAACAGCTGGAACTGCCTACACTTCCCTTCCGTCAACAAAAAGTAAATAAAATAATAAATGAAAACTGGTTTACTTGATAAGTTTTGTGTCTTAGCACAGTAGCTTTTCAGACTGGACATGATACAGATTCTAGGTTAAGACTGCACATGGACTTGCAGAGTCCAGATAAAGTGATTCATTTGCAAAAGTCAGTGGGTACTTATTGAGGTAACTCCACTTGCAGTGGCAGGTATAAGATACTACTACCGCTAGAAATGAAGTAGTTCTATATTTTAACCTGTTTCTACATTGTATTTTCTGTGGTGATAGTTTTGGCACTCTGGAACTTTACAACATAGGCAGATGGTGCAGGGTTTTAAATAAGCTGAAAATAACTCACTAGCAGTTTGATGCGTGAAAGTGCTGATCAGTTGTGAAAATGCATAGCACTCGGCACAGATCGAGTAGCAAAAATTATATAGTTTTAATAATGTTGTGTACTGAGTCAAGGACTCACTCAAAAAGCGGTTAGCAGACTACTGCTAAGCATTTCTGAAATGGTTAGTATTATACCTGTTTTGCTAAGCGTTTTGCTGTGCTATACCAGCTATTTAAAACCCTTTGGTTTATGCAGAATAATAGTAAAATGTCCCCATTGATTGGCTACAAAGGCCCTTTAAGAGCTGGCTTATAGAAGGGATAAGATTTTGAGGTGTAACATTCGATAAGTGCTACTCGAGGCATGAAGTGCCTCAGGGTTTTATATGCTTGTTGCGTGCATTCCAGCCTGGTGCCTAGTCCTGTTTATCTGCTGTATTTGCTCTTTACTGCTTTGTGTGCTTTCACGGAGTGCTCTGCTGGTTCCAGGTGCTGGCTTGTTCCCTTTGAAATGAACCCTGTACCATTCTGTGCTCCTGTACCTATTCTCTGAGCATGCCTAGGGGACCTCATATCATGTAGGCACCCTGCACCCAGTCTATGAGCCTGCCTATGGGACTCCTTACTATTTAGGAACTCTGCTCTAATTCTTTTCTTTTTTTTAATTTAGTATGCTTTTCTTGACAGGCCTCCATCAAGCTTGGCCCCGGTCATGGCCCCCAGACTTCCACCTACCATCACTGCCGTCACTTCTTCCGGTCACCCCGGCTTTCCCAGAGGAGCAGAGTCGCGGGACTGGTCCCTCTATCCAGCCTGCGGAACCAGTAAGTTGCTGGAGCCGGCGATGGAGGCTAATCAGAAGCCCAGGAGGGCTTCATAGAACAGAGAGCCCACCTGATTTTTCCCTCTGTAAGCAGGGGTGTGGACATGCAATGACGACCAGCTCCGGCACGCCCTGAGTTCTAACAGGCATCGGTGCATAGTGGTGAACCCAGCCTCCAGGAGATGTCGCCGCTGCACCGACACTCAGTCCCAGAGGAGAGCAGTCTTGGGATGCTCGATCCTTCTCCCTGGCTGGCCCTCCGACAACCCAGGTCCGCTCCTTAAACCTGGGTCGCCAGCATCGCAAGTGGAAATCCCACTGCTGCGCTTGACGGGCTGGCTTGGAACTCTGCTCTAATTCTGTGACCCTGTATCCATTGTGTGACCCTGCACAGAGGACCCATTACCATTCTGTGACCCTATTTCCATTCAGAGACCCTGCACAGGGGCCCTTACCATTCTGCAACCCTGCCTAGGGACCTAGTACTCATTCTGTGACTCTGTACCCATTATGTGACCCCTTACCATTCTGAGACCCTGTACCCATACACCTTACCATTCTAAGAACTGTTCTCCCATTCTGTAACCCTGCATAGGGAACCCCTTATCATCCTGTGACCCTCCATATGGGACCCTTATCATTCTGTGATTCAGTCTAGGAGACCTAGTACCCATTCTGTGATCCTGCATGGGGACCCTTACCATTCTGTGACTAAGCTCTAGGGGCCTTGCACCTATTCTGTGTCCGATTAGGGACCCGTAGTAATTCAGGGACTCTGACTCTAACTGGTTGGGCTTTACCATGGTGGGTATGTTGACAGAAGTATTATTCCATTTTGACATTTCTTCCTGACTCAGTGGCGCTCCTTGTGGATCATTTCCACAGGGTCCAGTGGGTGAAACAAAGTAATTTTAAATAAACATTTGATTTTCATAGAATGACAACCTGTTCTAGTTTTTAACCCTTTTCTTTCATTGCATTAGTATTTCAGACAATGCAATCTACAGTAATAGTTAGAGCATTAGCTTAGGAACAAAGAGATCAAAGGTTCAAACCCCCAGGTGATAAACTCATTGTCTGACCTTAGGCAAGTCACTTTAACTCTCAGTGCTTCAGTGCACCCAGCTGTAGAAATACTTAGGCCTTGAGACTACACTGCAAAGCGAGATGCTGCATCTCAGCTGGGATATTAAAGAGTAAATAAACTATATAATAAAATTTAAAAAATTATCTAAAATATAGGCAAAGCTATAAAAATGGCCCACTAATGCTATGTCTTACCATAGGGCGTAGCCTAGTTACAATCTGAGAGGAAGGACATGAGATAGAGGCAGAGAATTTAAGACAGAAGTGCAAGGAACTGTGTTCCTCTCAATGTTTATTGCATAGGATGACTTGATTGGCATTACAGGATTTGTTTTATTGAAAAAAAAAAAGAGGGCTAAAAGGGACTAGTGGCGCCAGCTGTGGAAACAGCTGTACACAAAGAAGCTACTGCACTGCACGGAAAGGAACATAAACATGGCACTAAAGATGGTATATAGTGCTAATAACTTTACTGGATTGTTAAAAGGGAAAACAAAACAGCAAACCGCTGCCAAAAGGTGCATAGGGACAAACACCACAGAGGTACCATATGACAGTACAGTTACGCAAGAACTTACCGTGACAGTAGATCTTTGAGAGAAGCTCTTGGAGCAGGCCAGCTCTGATAGGACTATGCCACCAGGTGACAGGACCACACGGAAATCTTTTAGTTACCAGCTTACCACAGGGGACTGCCCAGTGCGGACGTCAGCCTATCCTATAAATGTGGGTGGTCCCCACACCTCCTCAGTTCTCCCGCTGGAGACCCAAAGTGTCAGCAAATGGTAAACCAAGGAGGTTCCTGAGAGCTGAGGAAGAAAAGGCAGAAGTGTACAAGGAACAGCAGGGAAAGAAGGGAGGAAAAGCAGGGCCTGCTGCAAGAGCTTCTCCTCGAACATCTACTATTACAGCAAGTTCTCATGTAACTGTACTATCTTACTTTGAGGAAAGCTTGCAGCAGACCAACACCGCAGGACGAGTCCCAAGCAGGTCCAGTCATGACCAGATCAGCAGTCAAGAGCTCAGGAGAGAAGGCCTGAAGTACTGCTAGGCCAAAATTGGCCCGTGCGAGGCGATGTCCGGGCTGTAATGCTTGGTGACGGTGTGGACAGAACTCCAGGTGGCAGCTGCACAGATGTCCGCATCAGACACACTTCTAAAACA
The DNA here is from genome assembly GCA_016271365.2 of Neoceratodus forsteri. Classification (NCBI taxonomy): domain Eukaryota; kingdom Metazoa; phylum Chordata; order Ceratodontiformes; family Ceratodontidae; genus Neoceratodus; species Neoceratodus forsteri. The sequence continues at coordinate 1,386,437,093 of CM057459.1, forward strand.
GGCTGTGGAGGCAGCCATACCCCTGTGGAATGGCCTCAACCACTCCCAGAGGTCCTTGTTGTACTTACGGTATAAACAATGCAACTGGCTTAACATTTAGACAAACACTGTTTGGAAGCAGGAGGCTCTCTCTCGGGCGAATGAAACAAACTGTTCAGAATTCCTTGAAGCCTTGGTCCAGTGCGTATAGTTCCACAAGATTCTATGTACATCCAAAGTATGGAGCAAAGCCTCCCGATTACAGTACTCAGGATAATAAACTGAAAGATGGAGGGATGGGTTCAATGTAAACTCCGACACCATCTTGGGAAGAAACTTAGAATTAGTGCGCAAAGACACCCTGTCTTTGTGAGAAAACAAATAAGGCTCCTTACACATAAGAGCCTGAAGCTCAGAAATCCTTCAGCAGAAGTAACAGCAACTTAAAAGAGCACTTTCCATGACAGTAAGCACAGCATGCAACTCACAGTAGCCGGTTCAAAGGGAGCTAAAGTGAGTTTCTCCAACATAAAATTGAGGTCCCATGGAGGACCAGGTCATGAATGGAAGGTTTCAGACGCAAAATGCTCCACAGAAATGTGCGGGACAACTTAAGCTGAACCACAGCTCTGCCTCGATAGTTGCATAGTATGCAGAGATGGCGGAAAGATGGACCTTGAGTAAGGAGAAACCCAAGCCTGAGTCCCAAAGGGAAAGAAGATACTCCAACACCTGATTCACCGGGCAGGTGGACGGGGTTCAGTTGGCATTAACAGCCCAAACAATGAACGCTTCCATTTCATGGCCCTGGTGGAGGGTTCCTAGCAGCCACCAGGACATCTGCGACTCCCCAGAGGACACACCCTGGAAGCGGGCTTACAGCTAGGTCCACAGGAGCCATGTACGGAGATACAGGACTGTAGGTCCAGATACCCTGATCCTGGAGAGCAAGCCGTGCACAGGGCAAGGGCACTAGAGGTTCCATCGCCAGCTGTTGCAGCAAGGGAAACCAAATCTGACAAGGCCAGAAGGGGACAATGATAATCATCTCCACCCTTCCAACTGGAGCTTGAGCAGAACCCTCTGTAGAAACCTCCCTTCCAGAAGAGGGACAAGGCATCTTGCCAGAAAACTCCAGGCCCAGGATCGCACGAGCAGAAAAGCAGCAGTTTTGCGTTGAGTGGGGAGGTCCAACTCTGGACAACTCCACCTGTCGGCTGAGATTTTCGAGCACCGAGGTCAGAAGTTCACACTCATGAGCCTTGGACCGGAGCAGCTGAAACTGTTGGCCAGAACATTTTGGATGCCTAGAACATGTACAGCTGAGAGCTCCAGACCCTGCTTGATGGCTCATAATCATACTCTTTCACCTCCGACACAGGGAGTAAGGAGAGTACCTCCCCGCTGATGTAATACAACATACACGTGTCCATCTGCACCAGCAGCGGACTGGGGAGGAGATGAGTCTGAAATGCTAGTAGAGCGTAAAGGACTGCTTGCATCTCCATGACGTTGATATGGAGAACCTGCTCCAATTCCGCCCAGGTACCCTGGGTCTGGTAATTTGGCCGATGAGCACCCCATCCCAGGCCGGACATGTTCATCGTGAGAATTTTGGAAGGGGGGTCGAGAGCTGAAAGTAGACCCCGAGGAGGTTGGCCGGATGCAACCACCATGACAGGAGTCTCTGAACCAGGTCGGAGAACATGACCAGCTGGTCCAGGCCATCATGCGAGTTGGTCCCACTGGACACTTAAGGTCCACTGAGAAACCAGTATTTGCTGGCGGGTGAGGGGTCCATGGCAATGGCCGCTGCCATGTGTCCCGGGAGTCAGGAACACCCTGGTGGGGACCTGGTGGCTGGAGGAAACCAGACGGGCCTGCTCCATCAGTCGCTCTGCCCTGTCCCTGAGCAAAAGGCCATATACCCTGGTGGTGTCCAGAACTGCCCCTATGTATTGAAGGTGCTAGCACGGGAGAGGCAGGACTTCGCAGACTAACGGTAATCCCCAAGACCTGAAATAGACAGGTTGGTGTATTCTTACTAGCAGTCAATCATTCAGGTAGGGAACACATAGAAGCCCTGCCTCCTCTGAGTGGCCACCACCACTGCCAGACACTTGGTAAAGACCCTGGGGGCTTAAGAAAGGCCAAAAGGACGAGCCCGGAAATTGAAAAATGAGCCCCTGAAAGTGGAAGTGGAGGAAGTGAAGATGGGTAGAACAAATCTGCATATGCAGATAGGCATCCTGCAGGTCCAGAGAGCAGAGCCAATTGCCCTGGTGCAAGAGGAAACACCACTTGTGCTTTCGACACCAAATTTCTCCGACAGCATCCCACACAGTGACAGCTGTGCGAAACCTGTATTGTGCCCAAGGCGTGTTTTTGCAGTGGCTATGTCCACCAAACCCCTCATGCAGGGGTAGCCGCATTTAATTATAATCAACCCAGGTTGGAGTTGTTTCGGGAGGGGGTAGACCACTGGGAGAAGACATCGATGAAAACAGACCATTACAGCGACTGTCGCTGCAATGGTCTGTTTTCGGTTTCAGCGCCAGGGTGTCGACTAGAGCGGGCCACCGTGCAAGAGGGGTAACAACCTTTGAAGAATGACCATACTGAAACGCCTGTAATTGATGTACAGGTTCAGATGACTCAGGTCCATGATGGGTCAAAGATCCCGGCCTTCTGGGGACAAGGAAGAAGTGGGAGTAAAACCGCCTTCCCCACTGAACCAGATCGGACGGGCTCCATGGCTCTTTTTGTAGAAGAGCCTGAATTTCCTCCCAGACGAGAGGCAGGTGGGCTGAGGGTATGAGGAGTTTACCGGAAGATTTTCTGGAGGCCACTCTAGGAATTCGAGAGTGTGACCCTGTTCTATGATCTGAAGCACCCAGTTGTCTGTGGTTATTTCCCTCCACCGCCGAGGTGGAGGGAGAACTGTCCTCGACAGCCTCCTCAGAACCCTTGCTGGAAGAAGGGGGTCTGCTAAGGAGTCAGGAGGATGTGGGGACTGCCTGCCTTTATCGGATTGGCTGGCGTCAGTGGTGGGCGGTTCCCCATGGTAGACTGCTAGTTAGAAAATCTTCCATGTGGTCCTGGTGGCTGCAAGAGTCTTCCTCAAGATCTAAAGTTTCTCCTTCATAACAGCAGGCTTCATCAGAGTTGCATTTATTTTGTATATTGAGTTTTATTTTCTGTGCTGCATAATGTTCAAGCATATTCCTATAGTACTCTTCCGTATTTATGTACTAAAGGCTTACTCTGGTAGTCACTCCTGGATTGTTATACACTGTAGTCTTCCTTATTTATGTACCAAAGGCTCTTGTAGAGTTCTAGTTTTTGATGAGGAACCTTTGCAAATGAGCATGTTCTGCTCAAAGGTATGCTTCCGATATCTTATAAAACAAAATAAAAATATTAATTTTTAATTGCTTTGGCAATACTAATACTGATATCAATGCTGTGCTACGAAAGCACAGGGAGCGAAACAACACAGAGAAAGAAAGAGAGCATGTGAATGTGAAAAGGAGACAGCATGTAAGACAGCAAGAGAGAGAGAGAGCACTGACTACTAGTGATGCGGCCCTGTTTTATTTAAAGCAAACATGTGACTTGGAGCTAATTTTAACCAATCCCCGAGCAGTAATTACTTCACTGCTCCCAGGAAGCCACAGGACAAGTACAATTCTTTTGTGATTATACCTTCCTTTCATTCAGAACAGCAAAGTCAGACTGTTGCCAGCATTGCAGAGCAGACAAATGGCTTTATGAGGAGAGGAGCAATACCTTTGGGAGAACACTACCTGCTGTTTAGACTTATTCTATTCGTGACTTGTATGAATCATAAAAGAGGGACAGAATGAACATAAACAGGACATGCAGCATTTTATTAAAACATTTCAAAGGATAACATATAAGAGGAATACAGCATTTTGTTTGGGGGATGGGGGCTTTTCTGTTTCTACCCCATTTTTACAGCTAGAAGGGCAGACCCAAATGGAGGTAAAGGGATTGCTGAAGGTTACTTTGTGACACACAGCACTGGGATCTACTGATCCACTTATTTACACATCCATGGAGGAGCATTAGAACACACTGAGCCGGGGTCTGAAAATTTTTTTCCAATGAGCCATTGGTAATTGATACATTCTTGTGACACCGAATTACTCAGGACAGCCCAACTGATATCTCTTTGCACTGGGTCCTGCTTCTTCAGAGTTTTACAGTTGGGGGACTGAAAATTAGAGTCCCCCACGGTTCTCCAATCTTGAGAACAAACAGCATCAACAAACTGTGTTCAGCTCAGGCCAGTCAGTACATGTTCATTGCAGAGCACAGGACTGATGTCCTAATTCACACCACATCATCAGCGAGACTGAACTGACTCTCAGTACCACCGTGATCATCGTAGACTTTACTATCAGTACCACCATGATCAGCACAGACTGCACTGACTGTCAGTATCACTGTGATCGTCAGCACACACTGTCTGTACCCACTGTCAGTCCATTGTGATCATCACAGACTGCACCGACGGAAGGCTAGGACCCTGAATGGACAGTAGGTCCCAGGGTTAGATAGGGGACTCAGGATGATTGGATGGACTGTTGGGTCTTCATCTGCCATCACTGTCTATGTTTCTATAACTGTTAGTGCCACCATAAGTACAGACAGTACCAACTGTCAGTACCACTGTGTTCAGCACAGACTACATGGACTGTGTTCAATCCAGACTGCACTGACTGTCAGTGCCAACATGATCACGTCAGTACCACTGTGCTCAGTACTGACTACAACTGTCAGTACCACCACGATAAGTACAGACAGCACCAACTGTTAGTACCACTGTGTTCAGCTCAGACTACATGGACTGTGTTCAACTGACTGCCAGTGCCAACATGATCATGTCAGTACTAGCGTGCCCAGTACAGGCTACAACTGTTAGCACCACAGTGATTATCACTGACTGCACCGACTGTCTGTTCCACTGTCATTATCACAGACGGCACCAACTGTCAGTCCCACTGTGATCATTACAGACTGCTCAGACCATCAGTATCACTGTGATCATTACAGACTGCTCACACCGTCCAGTCCCACTGTGATCATCACAGATTGCTCAGACCATCAGTCCCACTATGATCATCACAGACTGCCCCGCTGTCAGTACCACTGTCATCAGCACACTGTACTGGTTGTCAGCCCCACTGTGATTATCACAGACTGCTCAGACTGTCAGTCCCACTGTGACTGTCACAGACTGCACCAAATGCCAGTCCCACTGTTACCATTACAAAGTGCACCAACTGTCAGTCCCACCATGATCTGTATAGACTGCAGAAGTCAGTCAGTCCCACTGTGATCAGCACAAACTGCATCAAACCTCAGTCCCCCGTGATCAGTACAGACTACACGAATTGCCAGTACCATGATTACTACAAACACCAACTCAGTACCACCACGATTACTACAGACATCAACTGTCAGTAGTACCGTGATCTGCAAGTACACAAATGTCTGTACCACCGTGATCTGCACAGACTACAACTGTCAGTACCACTGTTTTCTGTACAGACTGCACAACTGTCAGTCCTACTATGACCAGCACAAACTGCACCAACTCTCAGTAGCACCATGATCAGCACAAACCACACTGTCAGTACCAACATGATCAGTACATACCACACCGACTGCCAGTACCACCATGATCAGCACAAACCACACTGACTGCCAGTACCACCATGATCAGCACAAACCACACTGACTGCCAGTACCACCATGATCAGCACAAACCACACTGTCAGTACCACCACGATCTGTACAGACTGCACCAATTGTCAGTCCTACTGTGATCTCTACAGACAGCATCAATTGTCAGTACCACCATAATCTATACAGACTGCACCAAATGCCAGTACCACCGTGATCAGCAGACAGCACCAACTGCCAGTACCACAATGATCAGCACAGACTGCACCAACTGTCAGTACCACAACGATCAGCACAGACTGCACCGTCCAGTACCACAATGATCAGCACAGACTGCACCAACTGTCAGTACCACAATGATCAGCACAGACTGCACCAGCTGTCTGTACCACAATGATCAGCACAGCAGACTGCACCAACTGTCAGTACCACAATGATCAGTACAGACTGCACCAACTGTCAGTACCACCGTGATCTATACAGACTACACTGTCAGTACCACCATGATCTATACAGACTGCACCAATTATCAGTACCACTATGATCTGTATAGATTCAGCAAATGCCAGTACCACCATGATCGGTATAGACTGCACCAACTGTCAGTACCACAATGATCAATACAGACTGCACCAACTGTCAGTACCACGTGATCTGTACAGACTGCACCAACTGTCAGTACCACAATGATCAATACAGACTGCACCAACTGTCAGTACCACAATGATCAGTACAGACTGCACCAACTGTCAGTACCACCGTGATCTATATAGACTACACTCTCAGTACCACCGTGATCTATACAGACTGCACCAATTATCAGTACCACTATGATCTGTATTGATTGCACCATATGCCAGTACCACCATGATCAGTACAGACTGCATCAACTGTCAGCACCACAATGATCAATACAGACTGCACCAACTGTCAGTACCACTGTGATCAGTACAGACTGCACCAACTGTCAGTACCACCATGATCTGTACAGACTGACCGTCAGTCCACTGTGATCGGCACCAACTGCATGGACTGTGTTTAGCAGAGACTGAGCCATCTGTCAGTTACAGTATGTCTAACACTGTCAGTCCCATCGTGATTAGTACAAATTGCATTTACTGTCATTCACAACGTGCTGGCAGACTACAATGACTGTCAGCCATGCTGTTATCTACACAGGCGGCACTGATTGATGGCACCGTTGTCAATCACACAGTGTTCACCACCAGACTGCGCCCGACGGTCCGGTCCCACTGTAAACAACACAGAGTCTAGTGACGGTGTGCAGCAGCCCACTGTGATTAGCACAAACTGCAGCAATCCCTCTTGACAAAGAGTCAGAGAGACTTGAAGCACGGAGTTTTAGTGTTTTTGCTACACTGAAGTTTGTTTACCTAGGCACTGGTGTGGGCTGTACTTTTCTACTTTTCTCTGTAGCTGGTGCCTTTTGTACGGCAGCACCCTTCTGGTGTGCAGTGTGCAGACCTGTGCTGTACAGTGTTTTTATTTTATTTAGTTTTGTTAACCCAGTAGGTACACTAGACAACTGAATGCCTATTTGCAAATCGACCTGGGAGTACAGTAGGGGGCATGTTACAGTGGAAACTAGAAACACAGAACATTGAATCTGACAGCAGATGAGGACTGCTTGGACCACCCAGTTTGCCCATTTCTCCCTGCCTACACTATTACCGCAGACCCGCCCCTATCTACAGCTCTTTCTCCTCCCCCTTTCCACTATGATTCACTTGTGCTTATCCCATGCATTCTTGAACCCCACCATTGTTTTCACCCCTACCATCTCCACTGGAAGGCTGTTCCAGGAATCCACCACTCTTTCTGTGAAGAAGTACTTCCTCACATCTCTCCCAAATCTACCCCTTCCAGCTTCATAGCAAGTCCCCTTGTTCTTAAGTACCTTTTCTTCTGAAAAATACTTCCTCATGTTTACCCTGTGAGGGGACCAAACAGAGGACCAATATAAGAAACAATACAAAGGAAAACTACAACTGGAAAGCAAGGTGTCATACTAAGCAAACTAGAACATTAAAATAACATTACAAAATAAAAGCTACAATACAATTAACAGACTACACTGTCAGCCATACAGTGATCAGCACAGACTGCACAAACTGTCAGTCCGCGTTCAGCAGGCTATACAGTGAACAGCACAGACTGCACCAACTGTCAGTCTGGCGTTCAGCAGCCTATACAGTGATCAGCACAGACTGCACCAACTGTCAGTCCGGCTCAGCAGCCTATACAGTGATCAGCACAGACTGCACCAACTGTCAGTCCGGCATTCAGCAGCCTATACAGTGATCAGCACAGACTGCACCAACTGTCAGTCCGGTGTTCAGCACAGACTGCACCAACTGTCAGTCTGGCGTTCAGCAGCCTATACAGTGATCAGCACAGACTGCACCAACTGTCAGTCCGGCATTCAGCAGCCTATACAGTGGTCAGCACAGACTGCACCAACTGTCAGTCGGCATTCAGCAGGCTATACAGTGATGAGCACAGACTGCACCAACTGTCAGTCTGGGGTTCAGCAGGCTATACAGTGGTCAGCACAGACTGCACTAACTGTCAGTCCGGCGCTCAGCAGGCTATACAGTGATCAGCACAGTCTGCACCAACTGTCAATCCAGCGTTCAGCAGGCTATACAGTGATCAGCACAGACGAAAAATTACTCACCTTAGTAATGTTGTTTCTTCTAATGGAGTCTTGCTATATTATGACAATTGCAGCATGACCGCAGGTTAGAACTGCCCGGAGGTGAAATAGTTAACTTTTCCATGCATGCATGGAACCTAGCTGAGCTCGGTTAGAAACTCTGTTGTGCTTCAAAGGTAAACTGTCAGATCTTTCACGAGCTAAAACTCACTAAGGTTCTGTGTGGAAGCTGTAAACCTACACTAGCCAACTGGCTACTAACATAAACATTTATTTTTGGTCTAAAACAAAGACTGAAGTCAGGAGACCCAAAAAATGCAAAAACACAACACCAATTCACCAAAAGGTAGGTGAAAACAACAAGGTGGGCATCAAAAAGTGCCAACCCTGTACTGCCCACCCACATCCCAAAACAGAGGTTCTGAGAGGGGCAGGCAGGAGGAGGTCATAATATAGGAAGACTCCATTAGAAGAAACAACATTACTAAGGTGAGTAATTGTTTCTTCAAACAACATGAAGTCTTGCTATATTATGACAATTACGAGACTACACAGCAGTACCCCATGGAGGAGGGACAGAACCTACTTAGGAAATAGGCTCTGAAGCATGGCTGTGCCCAAACCGAGCATCACTCCTAGCCTGGATGTCCAAAGAGTAATGCTTGGTAAAGAGTGTGAACTGTTTTCCAGGTAGCTGCTTGACATATTTCTAGAATAGGAATGTCTATGGCAGCAGCCAGAGAAGCAGCTGTACCTCTGGTAGAGTGAGCCCTCAGGCCTGAGGGAGGAACTTTACCCAACTTCTGTAGCAGAATAGGATACAAGAGACAATCCACCTGGCAATGGATCTTTTAGTGGCTGGCTTCCCTTTCCCAACTTCGCCATAGGTAAGGAACAGTTGGAGGAGTCAAACCTATGACCCTTAGTACGCTCTATGTAGTAACTAAGGGCTCTCTTCACATCTAGGCTGTGCAATCTCCTCTCCCCAGAAGAGGTGGTCAGTGAAGTCTGAAGGACTACCTTATCTCTGTGAAAAGATAAACTCCTGCTCCACTGACAACGCATGTAATTGTTCAAAACCGGTTGTTCAAAACCGAACCGATAATTAATTTTCCACACAGACTTAAATTTTAGTACTTACGGTTACCAGATAGAGCTTTAAAGCCGAAATACGGTAAAAATAATAACTTTTGCGGTTCAAATGAACCGAAAATACTGCAGCAGAACCGAGAATGAACCGAGCTGAAGGAGCTGATCTCCGGGCGACTGTTCAGTGTAGATGTAAAGAATCTGACAGTTTCATTTGAAACTGCCAGATGAAACTTTGGGCACAGCGCCCTCGCGCTGTAGAACTCAGATCTTCTGGAGTTAACTCCTTCCTCTCCGGGCAGTTCAGCTGCAGTGGCTGACTGCTATTGTTATAATATAGCAAGACTTCATGGTGTTTGAAACACAGTTTTCCAAGTCAAGTACTTGAGCTCAGCTGACGACAAAGGCTCGAAGGGGCTGCATAAGCTGAGCAATGCAAACATTAAGATCCCAGGCAGGGGCAGGATTCTGAATGGAGGGCTGGTGTGCAACAACCCATAAAAACTTGGAAAATACGGGATGAGCTGAAAGAGAAGAGGATTTACCTCCTGAAATAAAAGCAGACACAGCTGCCAAGTGCACTTTGAGGGTAGCTGGTCTCAGCCCCAAAGAATTCAGGTGGACCATACAATCCAGGACCGTGGGAAGATCAGCAGAGCCTGGGAAATATGCTTTTCTGAGCACCATATGAAAACCTTTTCCATTTAGAATTTAAGTAGCCCTGGTGGAAGGCTTCCTTGAGGCCTTCAATATATCCATTACACCTTGGGACAGGTGTAAATCAACAAACTCTAACTCTTCAAGAACCAAGCCTTGAGATTGAGAGATTTGAGATTCGGTACAGACCCTTCCCTGGGCACAGGTTAACAGATTGTGATTCTTGGGAAGGCACAGGGGAGGATGGACTGCTAGGGACAGCAGGAGTGGGTACCAGGGCTGCCTGGCCCAATCCGGAGCTATCAGAATGACTTTGCAGGATTGGGATCTGATTTTGACTAGCACTTTGAACAGGAGAGGTGAGGGAAAGGCATGAAACTTCCCTCCCAACTGAGGCTAAGGCATCCAGCGGAGAGAGCCCAACACTGGGACCTGCAGCAAAAAGAGGAAGTTGGTGATTGTCTGGGGCTGCAAAAGATCTATCTCAGGGGTGCCCCATCTGGCAAATACTACTCCCAAGACCAGGGATCCAGTGACCATTCGTGGTGGCCCTGGGAAATCCTGCTGAGAGCATCTGCCAGGACATTGTCCTTGCCTGGGAGGTGAACTGCCGTAAGGGAGGTGTTCAGGGAGTAAGCCAGAGACCACAACTTCATCGCTCCGTGCACAAGGCCGTAGACCGAGCGCCCCTTCCTTGTTGATGTACCACATTGTAGTGGTGTTGTCTGTTCTGACCAGATGTGGAAAAAGCTTGAAGTGCTAGAAAACTGCTCTGAGCTCCAACATGTTGATGTGGAGCAGAGATTCCTAGGGAGACCACAGACCCTGAGTGGTGAGGTCGCCCATGTGAGCTCCCCAACCCAAGAGGGACGGATCTGTAGTAAGGATTAAAGAATGAGACTGAGTGACAAAAGGAACCCCTTGTCTCAGATTGCTCTGATCCTGCCACCACTGTAGGGCTTGGATCAGGGTTCGAGTTACTGGGATCAACTTGGTAAGAGGATCCGTTCTTTGAGACCAAAAGCTCTCAAATGGAACTGGATGTCCCTCATCTGAAATCGTGCTCCTTGCACCACTGCTGTGGAAGCAGCCATGTGTCTTAGGAGCTGCAGAAAATGCCTTGCTGGCCGGGAGACCTGAAGGGTAAATGAGGCGGCCAGGAGACTAGGATCTTTGCCCTGTCCAGGGAGAAGACCCTGGCTTCCTGTGTGTTCAGTTCTCGCCTATGAAGGTAAGAAGCTGGATAGGCTCTAGAACTGACTTTGAGAGATTCAGAAGGAAACCTGAGAGGTAAGCAGTTGCTGCGTTATCTGAAGGTGTAAACTGACCTGGTCGGGGACTGGCCTACTATGAGCCAATCGTCCAGGTAAGGAAAGATGGCAATCTTTGCCTTCTTGGGTGAGCAACTGCTACACCAGGCATTTGGTGAATACCCTTGGGCAGAAGTGAGGCGAAGGGCATTGCTCTGACACTGGTAGCTGCCTGAGGGCAGCTGAACCTGAGGTACTTTCGATGGGAGCTTCTGATGGGAATATGGAAGTAGGCATCCTTGAGGTCCAGGGAAGCTAGCCAGTCCCCTGGCCTCAGAGAGGGTAGAATAATTCCCAGAGTCACCATTTTGAACTTTGGCTTTAAAAGGTGCTTGTTTAAATATCTGAGATCCAGGATGGGCCGCCATTCTCCTGTCTTTTGGGGTAAGGAAGTACCTGGAGTACAAACCTTTGCCCTGGTGCAGGGAGGAACCCTTTCCACAGCTCTTAGAGCCAGGAGGGTAGAGACCTCTGCCTCTAGGGCAAGTGTCTCTGATGGAGTTGCAGGTGGAAAAGATCTGGTTCTCAGCTTTGGAAATTTTTTGAAGCTGAGAACCAGTCCCTGGCTTACTACTTCCAGGACCCACGTGTCTGATGTTAGAGACTTCCAGTCCTGGACAAAGTAAGCCAGTCTGCCAGGTAGAGGAGAATCGCCCTGGCAATCCCATCAGGGTGCCTGCTTGGCAGGGCTTTGGGCTGAGGGGTGGAAGCAGACCTGCTTGTGCCCCTGCCTGCCTCTCCCTCTAAAAACCCCTCTGAGCATAGGCGGAGGAGGAAGCTTGGGTTTGGTAAAAGGCCTGCCCCTGCCTCTAGGTAGCTGCTTCTGAGGAGTGGCCTGCCTTTCCTTAGCCTGTGCACTCCTATAGGTGGTCCTATATTCATCCATTTTCTTCATGTAATTCTCCATTTGCTCCCCAAACAGAGAATTTCCCACAACAGGAAAATCCATGGCCTTAGACTGGGTATCCTGAGACAGGGCAGTACATCTGAGCCAAGCCATCCTGCGAAATGCCACAGATGTAGCCATGACTCTTGATGAAACATCATTAGAGTCCACTGCAGCATGAAACTGCACCTTGGATGCCTCAATACCATCCATAGCCACCTGTTCCAGCTCCCTGGCAAGCTGGTCAGGGGCTTATTTTGCTAGGGCTAGAACAGTATCCCATCTGGATTTCTGGTACCTAGCAGCATAAGCCATATAATTTGCTTGTCTAGTCCCAAAGATGCTGCCATGTATTGTTTCTTTGCCATAGCATCAATCTTCCTGGAGTCCTTCTCAGGAGGGTGTGAAGCTAGGGAATATTGGTCTTGTCACAGGCTGCAGCCTGCACTACCCCACATGGCTGCATTGTTGAGAGGAATTCAGTGTCAGAGCCTGATAAGGTATACCTCTTGTCCATCATTTTATCCACAGGAGGTATAGTGTGAGGGTTTTTAAAACTTTTACTGTCTGTTTCCTAAAAGATTTATGCAAGAGAATAGACAGTCTCTAGACTATGGAATATCCATCATGTCTACATAGTCTGGCTCCTCCTGGTCATCAACAGCTTCCTCAACAGGGAGCTGAGAGTTTCAACCACTTTTATAAAACATGAAATGAGAAGGGGACTCAAAGTCTTGGAGGAGAAACCCTAGGGGTCTATCTTGAGAGGTGTCCGGATCAATGGGCACATCCAGATCTTCAAAACCAAATTCACTTTCCTCATATTCCTCCTCCCCGGTTCATAAAAATCCTCAAAATCATAATCTTGAACCCGGTGGAACCGCAGACCGAGCAGCTTACAAAAGGTGTCGGTTCGGTGAACGAGAAGAGAGACTGAACAATTTTAATTGCTTTAGCTATTTCCTCAGCAGTTGGGAGAGAACTTTTCTAAACTAGCTGAGTTTCTAGCCCTTGATGGAACCGGCTCCTCAGAACCGGCTCTTCGTTGCCGAGGAAGTATCGCCCTGGTCAGAGGGCACTCCCTCGATCGGTGACACCGAACCGGGCTGGCCATCGGGTCAGCGGACTTTTGGCCTCCCTTTCCTGAGCCTACCAACTCTCTTATCTATGGTGGCAGCAGGAAATGTGACAAATCTGGCAGTCTGAATTGAGGTGGTCAAACCCCAGACAATAGACACATGTGGTGTGTGGGTCAGCTTTAGCAAAGCTTCCCCACAAACACTACGGTGTTGAAACCAGTGGGTCGGTTTTTCTTTTGGGTTTCTCAGACATAATGCCAGCCTAACCAACTTGCCCATTTCGGCAGTCCACCAAGCAGACATATGGTTCCCAACCGTGTCCGGGTTGTGGAAAAACCGTAATGAAATCCGTTTTTAGAACCGATAAGAACCGGGAACCGCACTCTAAAAAGGGCTAGTAAATTTTAAAATACAACCTGATCGGTTCAGACCGAACCGATAACAAATTACAAGTTCCACACAGAATAAAAATAAAAGTAAGCCTATCTATTACTTACAATACCACAGAGAGGCTTGAACCGACCGGTTGCGGTTTAATTTCAGCTAAAACCGAAAAATAATACTTTAAAACCGACAAAATGAACCAAGCAGAAGGAGAAATCTCCGGAGCGACTGTTCAGTGAGGGAGTAAACAATCTGACAGTTTACCTTTGAAGCACAACAGACAGAGTTTCTAACCGAGCTCGCGCTCTAGGTTCCATGCCTGCATGGAAAAGTTAACTATTTCACCTCCGGAGCAGTTCTAACCTGCGGTCATACTGCAATTGTCATAATATAGCAAGACTTCATGTTGTTTGAATGCACCAACTGTCAGTCCAGCGTTCAGCAGGCTATACAGTGATCAGCACAGACTGCACCAACTGTCAGTCCGGCGTTCAGCAGGCTATACAGTGATCAGCACAGACTGCACCAACTGTCAGTCCGCGTTCAGCAGGTTATACAGTGATCAGCACAGACTGCACCAACTGTCAGTCCGGCATTCAGCAGGCTATACAGTGATCAGCACAGACTGCACCAACTGTCAGTCTGGCGTTCAGCAGCCTCATGGTGATCAGCACAGACTGCACCAACTGTCAGTCCGGTTCAGCAGCCTATCGGTGATCAGCACAGACTGCACCAACTGTCAGTTCGGCGTTCAGCAGGCTATCGGTGATCAGCACAGACTGCACCAACTGTCAGTCCGGCGTTCAGCAGGCTATCGGTGATCAGCACAGACTGCACCAACTGTCAGTCCGGCGTTCAGCAGGCTATCGGTGATCAGCACAGACTGCACCAACTGTCAGTCCGGCGTTCAGCAGGCTATACGGTGATCAGCACAGACTGCACCAACTGTCAGTCCGGCGTTCAGCAGGCTATCTGGTGATCAGCACAGACTGCACCAACCTGTCAGTCCGGCGTTCAGCAGGCTATACAGTGATCAGCACAGACTGCACCAACTGTCAGTCCGGCGTTCAGCAGGCTATACAGTGATCAGCACAGACTGCACCAACTGTCAGTCCGGCGTTCAGCAGGCTATACAGTGATCAGCACAGACTGCACCAACTGTCAGTCCGGCGTTCAGCAGGCTATACAGTGATCAGCACAGACTGCACCAACTGTCACTCCGGCTTTCAGCAGGCTATACTGTGATCAGCACAGATGGCACCGTTAGTAACAATGCATTCAACTGACTGTTGTAGTCACACCGTATAAAGCGCAGACTGCACTGTCAGTCACATTGTGTTCAGCAGACTACACTGACTGTTGCAGTCACACCTGATAAGCACAGACTGTACTGTTAGTCACACTGTGTTCAGCAGACTACACTGACTTTTGTCTTCACACTGTGAAAAGCACAGACTGCACCAGTCACACTGTGTTCAGCGGACTACATTATCTGTTGTAGTCACTCCGTGAAGTAAGCACAGAAGCACCATCAGTCACACTGTGTTCAACAGACTGCACTGTCCGTCACATCATGTTTAGCACAGACTGTCCCAGAGCCAGTGTTCAGCATAGACAGCACTGGCTAATGCAGTCATCACGGTGTTCAGCACAGACTGCAGACAGTCACAGTTACTCTGAGTTTAATTCAGACTGTACCAAATGTCAACTACACAGCGTTTAACACAAGCTGTCCACCACCATGTTCAGTAGAAACAGCAAGGAGTGTCCAGTGCCATCATGTTCTGCACAGACAATCACATAGTGATCAACAGACTGCAGAAACTGAGTTACACTGTGTTCAGTACAGAATGCACTGATTGAATCACACCATACTGAATACAGACCTTACCAAATGTCAGTCACACCATGTTCAACCAAGACTGTATCAACTGTCAATCACACTGTATTCAGCATAGACTGTCTGTCACACAGTGATCAACACAGACTACATCGACTATCAGACATGCAGAGTTCCGTACAGACTGCATCCACTGTCATCACATTGAGTTCGGTATAGACAGCACCTAATGTCAGTGACATAGGTGTCCAGCACAGACAGTATGGACTGTCAGTCAAATTGTGTCCAGCACAAGACTGCAACAACGGTCAGTCATACTACGTTAAACACGGACTGCAAGAACTGTCGCACTGTGTCTGGCACAGACTACAGTTGCTCAGTGATGACACAGACCACTGAATGTCAGTCACTCTGTAACCAGCACAAACTGCACTGAATGTCACAGCCATACCTGATCAGCACATAGTGCACCCACTGTCTTCCACAATGTATTCAGCACAAACTACACCCGACTGTCTCAGTCACACCATGTCCAGCAAGTACCCTATTGACTGTCATAGTCACACTGTGATTACCGCTGACTGCTGAGACTATCAGTCATGCCATGATCGACACAGACTGCACCTACAGTCAGTGACACTGTGATCTGCACTGATGGTCACAGAGTGCAGGGTTCCTGCATAACCATGACCAGCACTGCATGCAGAGTTCATGCATAACCATGACCAGCACTGCATGCAGGGTTCATCATAACCATGACCAGCACTGCGTGCAGGGATCATGCATAACCATGACCAGCACTGCGTGCAGGAATCATGCATAACCATGACCAGCATCGAGTGCAGGGTTCATGCATAGCTTTTTGCACTGCTACCCAATCTGCATTGCCCGAGGCTAAAATGGAGACCCAACAGAGCCATCAGCATGCACCCATCAGATAGCCCCCACCCCCAATAAAAACCCTCCACTGGAGCAGTGAATACTAAAACAAACAGCTAGCTAGTTTCTTCTGAGCCCCCAAATAAGTGTACAGATACATGCTGAAAACTCTGCAGTCTGAATGCCCCAGTGAAAAATATGCTCCACTGGAACTGGCCTGGCAGCATTCTTTCTCCCCTTTAGTCCTCTACTACATATGTAGTAAAACATCCCCAACCATCTCAGTCCCACCATCCTCTCCATCCAGTCCATTCCAGTCAAAAATTCAAATATAAACTGTCCTGGGGCACCTATCTTCATCCTGTCCATCTCTCCACTGAGCACGAATGTGTAAACTCTCCTGAATGCCACAGCGCAAAACATTACTGGGAGAGTTTACTGTTGTTATGCCACAGTGGTAACATGGACAGGATGAGGACTAGCATGCTGCAAGGGACAGTTTACATTTTGTTTTCCCATATTGTTTTCTTCCTGGCTGACTTGGGCAGGGTTACTCCAACCGTTCTGCCCCACCCTTGACCAGCAACCACCTTCTCAGCACTCATCCTGATCTAGTTCCCACCCTCCTCCCAAGTCCCATCCCCCCATGGCCCAAGGGTCACCCTCCTTCCACCTGGATCTTCATTACTCAATGTGGATCGGTGGCCCAGGTAGCAGAATGGGTCAGGGTGGAAGCGGATCTTCATCGACCCTGAGTCTGGCGTTCTTTCCATGTTCTCTCTCTGGGTCTCCCTGCCACAGCATGAGCATGTGTGGGCTGTGCGCTACTCGCACCCAGCCCTTCCCTTCTTGCCACTCAGTAACCAGTGCTGCACCTGGAAGCAGCCATGGGTCTGAGATGGCAAGCCTCCCACTCTGGGAGAAGAGAATAGTCTTCCTGATGCTCGCTCCTCTCCGATCCACACTTGTTTCTGAACCTGGGTCGCCAGCATGGCAGGAAGCAAGGTGCAAAGCGCCTCAGCCCTCCATGCCACTGGGCTGACTCCATTTGTATATTTTAATTGCTGGGGTGAGTTTGGGGCTGGGATGGACTGGGTGGGAAGGGTTAGTCTATACATGCAGCTGCACTAGTCCAACCAGGAAAGTCAGGAAAGAGTTACACTGGCCCATGGCAATTTGTAATATGCTCCATGCCAATAAAACAATGCTGAGATCGAACCATGAGAGTGCACAGTCTTTCAGCTACACTGTGATCAGCAAAGACTGCACCAACTGTCATAGTCACATCAAATTCTACAATGCACTGTGTATACTATACCAGTTAAATGACTGTACTTGTTTTCATAATTTCTGTATCTTATGTACTCCTGCATTGTATTTTGTCGCTTCCATTGTTACTAAGCGCACCTTTGTTCTTTCTCCCAAATGTCACACCTTAAACAAGCTTTGACTCAGT
The DNA here is from genome assembly GCA_016271365.2 of Neoceratodus forsteri. Classification (NCBI taxonomy): domain Eukaryota; kingdom Metazoa; phylum Chordata; order Ceratodontiformes; family Ceratodontidae; genus Neoceratodus; species Neoceratodus forsteri. Next base: position 1,386,455,041 of record CM057459.1, read on the forward strand.
GTGCCTTTCCTGGTTATCAAATTTCAAATACATAAACAAACAGCCTGGCTGTGTGTAGAACAGATTGCACCAGATAGGAGGAAGTTGCCAGTATAAGAAACAGAGAAACAGCCGGCCTGGTAGTTCTGAGGGCTGAGGCGCTGGACACCTTACCTCGCGTCGTGTCAGCAACCCAGGTTCAGAAATGACCTTGGGTCATCAGGAAGCCAGCATGGGGGAGAGAGAGGAAGGAGCAGGACTGAGCAGCCGAGGCAGCTCTCCTCTCCCAGGAGAGGTTGCTGTCCCCACCATGTACTTCGCTCCTATCAGATGGAGGTCCGATGGGAAGCGGAGGGGCAACAGGTGATTGCCTGGGTTGGGGCTGAGCTGGTACCAGGCATGCGTGTGCGCCTGCAGCGCCGCGCACATGTCTGCCGAGGGACCAGGCGGAGAAAATGCAAAATTGTAAATTAAACAGAAAAAAAAAGAGAGAAACAGATTGCATACGTGGAAAGAAACCCAAAGGTCCATACAGTCTGCCCAGCTTCCTGCCTCACTCCATGTGTGCCTAATGCGGACTGGATTTAGAGATCCGACAGCCCTGTGGCGAACTGTCACAGCCGTCCCTCTTCTGCCTGTGGGCTCTGCTACTCAGATATATCTGTCCTACCCACGTTTAAACCCCCAAACAGTCTTGGCTTCAACCACCTCTCTGGGCAGTTTATTATGTTTGTCCACCACCCATTCCAAGGAACCTCCTCACATCCCTCCTAAACCCCCAAGCTTCCACCTATGTCTTCTAGTTACTGTGCCCTCATTCTTCATGAACAACTCCTTATAATACACCCTGTGTATTCCTCATAAAAAACCTGAATGTTGCAGTCATATCACCCCTTTCCTCAGGCCTCCAGTGCATACTGTATATATTAAGGTTTGCCACCCTTTCCCCAGATGACCACCCCTGCCCATATGATCATCTTCAGTGGCCCTCTTACTTAAGGTCTCTATGGGGTCCCTGTCCTTCAGGTATGAACTCCAAAACTGTACACTGTACTTCAGGTGTGAATTTACCAGAGACATATACAAGGGCAGTATCACCTTCTTCCTCCTATCAAATCCCTTCCTGCTCATCCCAATTGCCTGTTTGACTTCCCATATGCTCTCTCACTGTGCTGTGGACCTGAGGATATCATTAATTATGACACCCAGGTTTCTCGCCCCAGTTGTCTACACCACTCTAACTCCCCTCATCCAGTAGTCCGTTTTAGAGTTCCTTCTACCAATGTGCATCATCTTTGTACTTTTCTGAGCTGAACTTCAGTTGCCATAATCTGGATCACTTTTCCAATTTTTCCAAGTCGCTTTTCCTTCTTCTAACTCCTTCCTCAATTGTAATGGGTGTAATGGGTAGACTGGGCCTTGCACTCCTTATCTCCCGTCAACTTCTATGTCTCTTTGTGTACACTCTGCTGCAGATCTTAGTGTCATCAGCAAAGAGACTTTTATATCTGGATTCCTCTCCTATATCGCAAATGAAGACACTGAAGAGCACCGGTCCCAGAACCAACCCTGCAGTACTCTGCTTATGACTCACCTGGTTTCTGAGTCGCCCCACTGATGAATGCCCTCTGCATCCTGCCCCCAACCAGTTCCCTATGCACCTGATTAGTTTGTCCCCTATGCCCAGGTCATGCATCTTTTTAGGAGATTTCTGTGCAGAATGGAACTGTAGATCTTGCTAAAGTCGAGGCACAACACATCCACTTCTTTGCCCTGTCCACTGCCATTCACGACCCAATAAAAAGTCAATCTTATCCATTTGGCAGGATCGCTGTGCTACAGACTAATGCTGCCTCTTTTGTTGCAACCCATTTGCTTCCAGAAATTCCATAATTTGTTCCCTGATGGCTTCTAGCAGCTTGCCTCAAAGGAGGTTAGACTGACCAGTCTGTACTTTCCCAGGTCATCTCTGTCCCCACTCTTGTGAAGAAGCAACATATTAGCTACCCTCCAGTCTACTGGAACCACCCGCCTCCAGGGAACATTTAAACAGATTTGTCACAGGCGCTGCCAATGGCTGTCCTACCTCCTTCAGCACTCCAGTGTGTACAAGCTGCTTTATTTATTTATTACTTGCTGTTGACGGAAATGAGGGCTAGGCAATTCTGCCTATTTTCAGCCTTGTCCCGGAGGTGTACAGGTAGAAACCAAAGTGCAGCACCCCTAATGCTGCACTGCAGTGTCAGTATTGGGATTTTACCATAAGTTCCTGGTGTGGGGCTAGAACCCACAACCTTCTGATCTTCTGGCTTCAGAGGCAAGTGTGGAAATGCTGAGTCACTGATACTGAGCACTGTTAACACCCTCAATGTTCTGAGCAGCAGTAGCAAAACTTAACAAAAAAAAAGAGCTGCACCAAGGCAATCTGGGGTGCTCTGTGACAAACAGTGAATCAAAGACAGAAACTCATGGCAATTACAGGGCATATATGTCCACAAAAATGAAGAGTCCAGATCTTTGTAGTTCAGACAATTTGCCATCTCTGGTGTGGTTTCCTTGGCCCAAGGGCTGTTCTTGTGTTTGGCAAATAAGAAAAATTACTCACCTGTAGTAATCTTGTTTCTTCCAAAGGGATCCACTAATATTATTACTGTTGCAGTGCTCCTTAAGCCAGCACTGCCCAGAGAGAATAGAATGCTATGCTAATCATGGAATGTTTAGCTTGTGCATCTATTTTCAAACTGCCCAGTGTCAACTGCCTATATTCTACCTCAGATTTCTTATAAGCCTGCAAAGAGACCATAACAACATGTGAATCACTATTTAAATAATTGTAGAAAAATAATGCCCAACTGGGTAAATAACAACATTAACCTATGGACTAGTATAAACAAATGTCCCTTTTTTCTGAAGTCAGATATGCCTTTGAAGGTGAAGGTGTGGCCTGACCTCCAGGTAGATGCTTTACATATTTCCATTAGAGGTACCTCTGGCAGCTGCAACAGTGGCAGCTGTGCCTTGCTGAGATTGAGCCTAAGATCAGAGGGGCCAGACCTGCCTGCCTCTGAATAGCAAAACTGAATACACTGGATTACCCATCGAGAGATAGTCCTCTTTGAAGCAGAAGTACCTTGAACTACTTCCCCATAGGTGAGGAACAGCTGGTGTCTGTCCTGCCTATGATCTTTGGTATGAGCCATGTAATAACTCAGTGCTCTTTTTACATCCAAGCTGTGGAATCTACGCTCACATGAGCTAGAGTGTTCAGTGAAGAAAACCGGCAGTGTTATAGCGGGTTCAAATGGAAGTCAGAAACCACCTTGGGAAGGAACTTCCTATTAGTTTTCAACACTACGTTGTCCCTGTGGAAAGAAACATATTTCTTTTCCATACAGAGAGCCTGTAGCTAGCTTATCCTTCTGGCAGAAGTGACTGCTACCAGAAAAACTACCGTCCAGGTAAGAAATTTAAGCTCTGCAGATGCCACAGACTCAAAGGCGGAAGCATAAGCTGGCAATGCAAATATTAAGGTCCCATGCTGGCACTGGTTCCCTGTGAGGAGGAAACAAATGAGACAGCCCTTTAAAAATCTTTTGACTATAGGGTTTGATGCCAGGGAGGTATCCTTTCTAGCTGAAAGATATGCTGAAACTGAAGCCAGGTGCACCTTCATAGTTGGTGCTGCAACCCCAGGGAATGCAGGTGAGACAAATGATCAAGAAGGATTGGGATCCTGGCCTGGGCTGGGACTATACCCTTGTCACTGCACCAAATGGAAAATCTTTTCCATTTTGAGGCATATAGGTTTTCTTGCTGGAAGGCTCCCTGTAACCCTTAATGACTTCTAAAACCGCTTCAGAGAATTGGCAATCTGCATATTCTAAGTCCTCAAGAGCCAGGCCTTGAGCATGAGAGCCAGAGACTGGGTTACACTACCCTCCTTGAAAGGAAGTCAGTAGATTGTACCTCTGAGGAGGTGAATCAGTTGCTCACAGACATTGAGAGCAGCAGGGAGTACCAATGCTATCTTGCCCAATCCGGGGCCAGAATCATCAAAGCTGGTTGTGACCCGAGCTTGATGAGCACCCTGAGTATCAGAGGGAAGGCACGGAGGTACCTGCCTGTCCAGTCCAGAATCGGGCATCCACTGGGACTGTCCCCTTCATTGGGGCCCTGCAGCAATAGAGAGGTAAGTGGTGATTTTGGTGGGAAGCAAAAGGTCTATTTCTTGGGTCCCCACCTCTTGAATGAGCATTCACCACTTGCTTGTTCAATGCCATTCGTGATGGGCCTAGTTTACCTACTCCAAGACATCTGCCAAGGTGTTGTCCTTGCCTGCCAGATGAATTGACTGTAGAGGGCATTTAGACAATAAGAGAGGCTCCATATCTTCATTGCCTCTGTACACAGAGGAGTGGACCTTGTCCTTCCTTGTTTATTGATGTAATACATTGTTGTGGTACTGTCTGTTCTGACTTGTACCACCTTTCCCTATATGAGATGAGAGAAACCCTGAAGGGCCAGATAAACAGCTCTTAACTCCAGCAGGTTTATGTGCAGGAGTAAGTCTGCACTCTCCTAAGTACCGTGGATGGTATGATCCCTTAATGAGCACCCCAACCAAGCAGGGGCATCGGTTGTGAGAACCAGGAGGAGGCTCCTGCAGACATGGAACCCCTTCTCTTAAATTTTTCGGTTCCCTCCACCACTGGAGGCCTGTAATGTAATTTGTGTGACTGGTACTGGCTTTGAGAGGGGGTCCCGCCTTTGGCACCAGTGTGCTCTGAGGTGGAACTGAATATCTCTCATCTGAAACCTGGCACCTATGTCTGTGCTTGTTGCTGCAGTCATGTGCCCTAACAGTTGAAGAAACTGTTTTGTTGGCTTTGGCCTGCCCAGGGCAAATGAGCCTGCCAGAAGCTGAATGCTTTCTGCCCTCTGGGGAGAAAAGCTCTTCTCACTACTGTATTTAGTTCTGCACTATGAACTGCAGAACCTGCACAGAGTCAGGACTGACTTTTGGTATTGAGAATGAATCCCAGGGACAGCAGCATATCCTGGGTTACCTGAAGGTGGTCTGACACCTGTGGGTGAGATGTCCCTATGATTAGCCAATCATCCAGATTAGGAAAAATTGTGACACCCAGTCTTCTGAGGTGTGCCACTACTACTGCTATGCACTTGGTAAAGGCCCTTGGTGCAGAGGTAGGGCAGAAGGGAAGTGTTGAGAACTGGTAGTGGCCTGAAGAGTCTGAATCTGAGACACTTTCTGTGTGACTCCCTTGTAGGAATACGGAAATATCGTCCTTTAGATCTAAGGAGGCTAGCCAGTCCCCTTTTGCAGAGATGGCAAAATCATGGCCATTGTGACCATTCTGAACCTGGACTTTACCAGGTACCTGTTTAGCAGTCTGAGATCTAGTATAGGCACCCATCTCCATTCTTTTTTCATTGTTAGGAAATATCTGGAATAGAACCTTTGCCCTCTTCGGTTGTGGGGACAGTCTCCACTGCTTTTGCCAGCAGTAGGGCCTGTATCTCCTGCTCCAGTAGTTTTCTTTCTGAGAAGGGAGCTAGTGCAAAATGTTTTAACCTTGGAAGAGGAAGGGACTTGAAGTAAAGGGAGAGACCCTGACTCACTATTTCAGGACCCACTTGTCTGTGGTTATTTTTAACCATTCCTGTAAATAGTGGGTGAGTCTGCTCCCTACAGGATGTTCAGAGGCAGCCTGAAGGAAAAGTTAGGGGTTCTGTTTGCTTGCTGCTGAGACTGAGTGGATTGGGATCCGTTTGAAGAACCCTTCTACCTTTAGCTCTGTAAAACCCAGTGTGCTGTGGTTAGTACTGCTGCTAGGAAACAGCCTGTACTGACAAAAAGGCCCCCTAAAAAGGACCTGCCCTGCCTCCCATAAAATAAGACAAAGTTGAAGTAAAGGCCTGTCTCGGTCTGAGTTACTCCTAAAAATAGCTTTATATTCATCTACTTTTCATATATGCCTCAGTCTGGGCACAAAAAGAGAGTGGCCTTCTACAGGAAAGTCCATTGCCTTAGTTTGGTGTCCTGAGTGAGGCTTGTAGCCACCGCAAATCTTCTTAGAGCAGTGGTACCAGCCATCCACCTTGCAGCTGTATCATTGGTGTCAGCTGCCATCTGAAATTGGTATTTGGAAGCCTCCAAGCCCAATTTTGCTCTGATCTAGCAGCTCTGACACTGTTAAAGATGGGTTTGCCTCAGCACTGTCTACTACTGACTGCCAGAGCTTTCTGATAAAGGGCTGCATAGGCCTGGTAGCAGCTTGATGAATTGCGGAGATGCGAAAGTACCTTTTGCCATGCTGTCCACCTTTCTCGAATCCTTCTCAGGGGTGAGAGGATAAGGGAGTTTGGCTTTCTCACAGGCAGCCTGCTGTACAATACCCTGGTGGTCTGGGTGACTAAAAGAAACTCAGCACCAGAGACTTCTAACTGATACTTCTTGTCACACTTTTTGTCTGTGGGCGTGACTGCATTGGAAGCCTTTAGGATTTCTAAAGCATCCTTCTTAAAGAATTTGTAGATAGGCAGAAGGAGCCTTTTGAGGTGTATCAACCCCATAAGCTCCATGTATTGTGCCTCCTCTTCATCCTGGATCTCTTCAGCTGTTTGCAGAGCCAAGTCATCACCATTTCTTAAAAAAAAAATGAGAAGAAATCCTCTGAGAGTCTGGGTGGGGAGCCAAAATCCTGTTCTGGTGACACCTCAGGTTCAATTCCCTCTTCATCTTGGTCACCCTCCTCATATGCAACTGTAGCAGTAGGCAAAGAGGGGCAACAACAGTTGCTTTTTCTGCAGCAGTAATCACAGGCTGTGGAAGGGTAATAAACCTGGTATACCAGCACCATGACTGACTCCCCATCTGAAGACCATCACAGCGGCAGATTGGGCAAAATTTATGCGTCACTGTGATCTCTGCAAGTCCCTGAGACTGCCTGCTGGAGTGTATAGCCCTCCCGGTCCAACTCCAACTCAGGAGTTAGAATCTTAGGGACGAGGTGTGTGGGCAACAGAGCCCCCCACATGGGGGTTCTTGGGGCACAGCCCCCAATAGAAAAGCGGAGGCATCCCTGACACTGCATTGCCGACACTTGGCCCTCGGCAGCGCTGTCGGGATGTCTCCGTGGGAGATGTCATGGCGGCATGGTAAAACCAATAAACCCTGCAGCACCTGGAGTAAGGCGAAACCCGTGTCAACTCAGCAGGAGAAGGAGCATTAATAGGTACCGAAGGACCCTTTGAGCGTTTCAGCGGGGTGTCAGTGTGTTTGGTTTTCTTTAATTCTTTGTGGCAGGCACTGGGGAGTCAGTCGGTTGATTGCCTCTCTTTCCAGAGCCCTCATCCGTATCAGGGGTGGTTAGAGGCTCTGGAAGGAACTACCACAGTCTTAGAGGGGTGGACTGATTAGAGCCCATGGACCCCTGCACTAGTTTTCTTTAAGCTCTCCTGCATTTTCCACTGTCTTAACAGGAAAGACTTACAAATATCATAGTCTTCATTGAAGTGCTGTTGCCCAAGGCAGATCAAGCAAAGATCATGCTTGTCTGCCTTGGCAAACACTCTGCACACTTCAAGCAATTCTTGAATGTTAAAATTAAATAACATTAAAGAATAAAGTGACCAGAACCCTCTAAAAGGTTCAAATTAAATAAAAAAGAAGGTCAGCTGCCCTCGGTTCAAAGGAACTGCAAGGAACGATAAGTTTAAATTTAAAACTAATGAGGTGTAAAACACTAAAGAACAATGACACTAGGCAGTAACAAAAAGAAAACAAAAATACTTAAGTTTTTTGCTCTGTGCACTACAGGAATCTGTCTTGATTGAGAGAGATCTCCAAGGCATCTGAACTTTGCAGCAGAAAGAAGAAATCCGAGGTAGAATGTAGGCAGTTGACACTGGGTAGTTTGAAAATACATGCACAATCTAAACATTCCATGATTAGCATAGCATTCTATTCTCTCTGGGCAGTGCTGACTTAAGGGAGCACTGCACGAGTAATAATATTAGTGGATGCCTGGGTTAGAATTGAGCAAATTGTCTGAACTGCAAAGACCTGGACTCTTTATTTTGTGGACACACATGCCCTGGGTAAGTGCTGTGGCTTTCTGTCTTTTAGTGAAGTGAGACGAAGAGTAGGGTGTGCGATGACAGTTTGGTAATAAAGAACTGAGTTGATTGAAGTCATGTATCCTGTCCATGACTACACCAAGTGAAGTGAGCCAAAGGCTATGACTAACAGGCTATTCAATACACCCACCCAGGTGGTAAGGCAGTTCTTTTCCCTATTTGGCCACGTCATGTAATTCTTCACCAAATGGAGAGGCAGGAGGCACGAGGAGAAAAAGGAACTAGTTTATTGGCAACTGATTATCGGGTGGGATCACAAGAGAAGAACAATCATATATATACACAAGCTACTACTTTACTATAGGTAAGAGGAATAATCAACTGTAACAGCTACACTGTAAGAGTGTCTTATTTCTATTTCCTGACCTCCCTATAAGAGGAAAACTTTACAGCATAGAATACCAGAATAGCTCAATCGACTGTAACAGCTACGCTGTAAGAGTGTCTTACTTATCTTCGGATATCTACAGCACTTCTAACGAGGTGCACCTCTCCCTAAAACTGAGGTTCTTAGAATTACAGTCATTCCAATACTACAAGCAGAGTCTATGCAACAGATGATCGTCAGTTGGTGCAAGTAACTTTCTCTGTCGGCGAAAGAAAATGTGAAACACTCCACTGGTTTCCCAGTGAAACACAGAACCTAGGTGGGAAAACTAAGGATGAAGAGAGGATTTAATAGACCATGGGTACTCAGCTACACCCACCTCTCTAGGGTTGCCAGAAAGGAATATAAGATCCGGCTGCAGTCCGCTTCTAGACTGCCCAGAAAGAACAGGCGATGCAAGCCACTTGGTCACAATCCGCTTCTGGATTGCCAAGTGAAGAGATCAAGGAGAAGAAGAAGGACCAACCAACAGTCTGCTTCTAGACTGAAGATATACTCTAAGCTGATGAACACACGGATCGGGAGAATCTGAACCTCTGGACCACTCTTGGAATCCAGGCAAGCACTCCCTCTGGACTGAAGACACACACTGGCTGGCCTCCCACTGGATCAGGACCTCTGGACCACTCTTGGACTCCAGGCAACCACTCTTTCTCTAGGCGTCCAAGTGTGAGTCTTCTGAGTTCAAGGCCGGACAAGCCAAGGCACTCACCAAAACAATAAAGCGTCGTCGAATTGTTACCAACTTGGGAGTCCACGGCGGACGAGTCAGGACACAAACAATAAACCAAATGTCACTCATAGAACTGACACTGGCCAGTCGAACGGTACTCTGCTGCGGACATGAAAACAAGAAAAGCGGACGACAGACTTCTGCACTGGGCCAAGCAATACTGGGAAACTTTGAGAGAAAAATAACAAAGCGGGACGATGCAACTTTGAGGCGACTGCATGCAGCTCTTCTTGGATTGACTGTTGTCTGCTTCTGGATGCACTGCAGAATGATTCTTGAAGGATGGGTAAAGTCTAACAGGGTTGCACGGGTGAAGTGATTCGAAAACAGTTGAAGACTGATTCTGATGGTTACTCAGCACCGAAATACTAGCACACAGCAATGAAAGACAGTTCTGACATTCAATAATGTTTGTGAATGTCTAATAATGTAGGAAAATGCAAATAGAGTCTCAAATTCTACTGTAGTGGTCAATAACTATATAGTCTCAGTGTCCAGACCACAGTAAATATACAGACAATTTATCATACAGATTTAACCCTAGCTCTGGTGGACCTAACTCTAATGGGGTCTCTTCTAGCTAAATCGCATTCTCCTGTTACTGTGGAAACACTACAGTGAGGAACTGGCTCTCGGGAAGGCTATACAAAGATGGGTGACCGGCCCCTTTAACAATGGAGGACCTATGTGGCTAGCTAGGCTCCTATTAAATCTGGGGTTGCTCCTATCGTTGGGCCCCTAACACAGCTATAAGCCCAAATAACTAGCTTCGGTCCTGGGCCTTGTGGTACCCCTACTTTATTACTATTGGGCCAGGTGCCTTCACTTAGCTGGGCACTCGTGCCCTAGTACTGCTAGGCTGGCTTGCCTTAACTGGCTAGGCTGGGGTAGCCTTTTACTACTACTGGGCTGGCTTGCCCTAACTTGCTAGGCTAGCGTTGCCCTTTACTACTACTGGGCTGGCTTGCCCTAACTCTAGGCCTGGCCCCTACTACTGCAGGGCCTGGTACCCTCTCTACCACTGGGCCTGGTGCCCTAACTGAAATGGGCCTGGTGCCCTTCGTAACTGGGCCTGGTGCCCTCTCTGAAATGGGCCTGGTAGCCCTTTCTTACACTGAGTCTGGATTTCCCTTTAAATTTTTATATGGCCAAAAGTGGCAGGCCTTTAATTCCTTAGCTCTCTGAGAGCTGCTGCCACTCAAAATGTCTCTGCCCCTCCTCGACTCAGCCCCTTTTTGAATATTTATAGAGGCCTTCACTTGGCCTTGCTTCCTTAGCCCGTCCCTGAATATTAATTAAGGGTCCTCGAACATGATTTCCCTGCGGCGCTCAGCCGCTCCTCTTTAGCTTTTAATTAAATAAAAAAAAAAAAAAACAGTCTCTTGGACTGTAGGTGCTGCCACCAACTCACTACACCAGCAGGACTGAGAAGGTGATTAGAGGCGGAGGTGTGCAAGCAGTGGGAGGAAGATTCAGCAGGCAGTTGGGAGGGCGTCAGGGGCCTCTGGAAGGCTGATGAGAAAACCAGCGATGCTGCCTGGCTCAAGCTGCCGACGGGGGCGGAGTACTTATTAAATAAACAGGGGTGGGGACAAAATAAATAAGCGAGCAGGGCTCTCAGCCAGGCAGAGCACACGGACATACTTTTCTTCTTGTGGTGTCGATGGCACCACCGACCCGCTCCCTACAGCTGCTGGGGCAGTCTTCGGTGCTGGAGGCAGAGCAGGAGCACAGACAAGTTCTTGGGGACGGCTTTAATATCAAGTAAGCCTCTTACCCTTCCCTTAACTTGCTGTGTCCTCCCTCCTCTACAACCACCCAGGAACTCACTAAAAAACAAAATCTGTTAAAACTTTTTGAAACCAGGGCTTCTGGTTCCAAAATGGTTAGGAGTGGAATACTGTGTAAGGCTGTTCAAGTGCAGCATTTCCTTCACCTTGCTAAAGTCTGCCCTTCTGAAGTCCAGGAGCAGTTTTGAACTGAAGTGATGTGTTTGTGTGCTTGTGCTGAACTACACTGTACTGTGGTTACTGGATCCAAGTGATTGCCTCACCTCCGCCTCTACTCTGACTACCTTAATTTTCGACAGAACCACAGCAATGCTGGCCCTTGCATGAGAAAGCAGTCTTGCATAACATCCACCAGCGCTTGACTTCTTGCACTGCTGGCTGCCAGGATTTCACAGTCAAATTCAGCATGAAATGAGGAAAGAGGTGGGCAGCAAGGTGGGAAATCCATAAGGTAAGACTACACAGAAATAAAAATTACATACCTACCGTAATTATGATCTTTCTGTGTATCTTCACCATTCATCACAGATGGGTACTGGCGGAGATCAGGACCCAGGAATAACACAAAGGATAGGCTGAGTCGGTGGCATCGGGCGCTGCCCCTCGAGGCCGACGATACTCACGTGGGCGCCGAGGATTAGCCGTTAGGCTGTGTCGACTCGCCTGCCTACCAGTTCTGAGTCGCTGGAGAGGTAAGAGGAAGGGATGGAGGGTGGGACAAGAGAGTCAAGGACAGAAAAGGAAAGGAAAACTGAACTAAAAGGAGAAATAACGACTGAGAGGACAGCATAGAGGAAGGAAGACTAAGGGGATTGGGTGGGGCCCCAATCTCTGGAAAAGGAGGAAGGGAGGGAAGGGAGAGAGAATTTAGGAGAGAGTGAGAGGTAACAAGGATCCAGGACCCTTGTCCGTCACCAGACTGTATAGGAACTGCAAGGAGTAGCAAAGCTCATTTGCCAAATTCAAGGCACAGAATAACTGGCAATACCCCAAAAGCAAGTCGGCTATTCTGGAGAAGGACAGGGTACAGGGACTTAGTACTCTCTGTAAAGATATTTGGTGGAAAAAAGGAAGTTTTTTTTTTGTAAATTAGATGGATAACAGAAGGAGGCAACCACCAGCTCTCACCGTAGGAGTGAAGATATGTAGTAGAGAGAAGGTGCCATTGAACTGTACCCCTTAGGAAGAAACTACCCCGTGTGTCCCAACTTTACCCAGCTCAAAAGAGGGTAGGCACAGAGGAGGAGATCAGAGACTGAAGCCCCAGGGGATGGCGGGCGGGATTGTGATGAATGGTGAAGATACACAGAAAGATCATAATTACGGTGAGTTGTAATTTTATATCTTATCTGTGTCAGTCTTCACCATTCATCTGAATGGTGAGTACCAAGCCCCCGAAGAGGTTGATTCATTGCACCCTAAGGGACAGAGTCCCTTAGCCCTCAGTGGGTGACACACTAAGGGGGAACCTTCTGGGCCTGAAGAGGCCGAGTGGGGAGAGCAAGGCAGGGGTCCCCTGGAGAAGGAGAAGTTACCCGACAAGCGTCAATCTTGCCCTACGGGAAAAGAGAGGTTCCCTGGTGAGCGGAGCAAATCACCCTACGCCGGGCCAAGGGTGACAACAGGGAAAGGCGAAGCCACGCCGACCCTCCTGGTGCAGATCACTGTCCCTACGACCCTGGTAGCTACCTCATTGGCGTCAAGATGCCCTTGCTGTGCCTTGCTAGCTCAGGCCACGTGCAGAGAGTCGATGAGCTTGCCTGGTTTGCTCCGAGTCAGGCAAAGCAGCTAGGATCTGACCTAGCTGACCACAGAACCTGTTGTAGGCTGCATAGTGGGCCTGATGAGCAGAGATGGAGAGAAGCAACCATGCAGGTAGAAAGTCCTCCTCCCTAGAAATCGAAATCCAAAGAGTCCTTATCTGGGGGCGGTCACGGTGGAGGCGCGAAGCCCGTCAGGGGTGTCCAGGTCGTCAATCCGGACTGCGGATGAGGCATAGAACCTGGAGACTCGGAGGGCGCAATACCTCTGGCTGAGGTCCCTAGCGGCAGGAACACTGGAGAAGAGCCTCTGCCAGAAGCATGGGACGTCTCGAAGGGAAGGCCAGAGGCGGCACCACAAGGGTGGCCGACCAAATCGCCTAGAAAGGCGTGCGCCGCATGCTCAGGATTGCTGACCAACAGGGGAGAAAGGTGAAGGTCGTCCATCATCCTCACGAGCGCTGATACTCGGAGAGATCAGCGGCAGGAAGATATGGACAGATGGTTCCTCTCCCCAGAAGAGGGAAGAGGAGCTGGAGGTCACCATACGTTCGAGGTGGTTGTTCGGGAGGTTGAAAAACCTGGCTGTCCATGGCCCTAACATGAGGCAGGGAACCGAGCAGCCACCGCTCTGAACTGCTCCCAGGTGAGAGGGCCGCTAGGACCAAGAATGCCTGGGAGCGCTGGAGAATCGCGACAGAGGGATAGGGGCAGAGCCGAGAGAAGAAGTCGGCTGACCTCTGCCAGGGCTAGGAGCGGACCATGGACACCCGAGAAGGGTGTCCTGGAAGACTCCGCAGCCGACAGCTGTACAACCACGTTGGTACTGCCTAGGCTGCGCCCAGAAGAATCCCCAGTGAGGTGACCGGGCCGTACAGATCCAGAAGGACGGTCCCTGCCTCCAAAGAATGGGACCCCTCAAGGAACCGGAAGGGAAGGGAAGTCCGCACTCGCGCGGCCCAGGGCCAGGTGGACCCCAGAGAAGGCCGACGCTACCGACCCCACACCCCCTGACCCCTCAGAGTCCGAGAGGGTCCTGGTCCTCGAGAGGGCCAACCTAGGTAGCTGGCAGCTCTGGGCTGTCCCTGAAGAAGAGACCCAGGAGCAGCACCTCCTCCTGTAGACTTCCCGATGGGTCCCAAAGTTGGGCGATCGAGACACACTACGGGAGGGTACCACCGCCGAGGTCAAGGAACCCTCCAAGGCCAGGTTGCATGGCAATGGTGGCACGCACCATGGCCTGCTGGTCAGTACCATTGACCCCAACCTCGGGAGAACCTGACACTCCTCAGAAGGGGCTGGCTGTGACTCGTCGTCGAGACCACCGGCTCGCCCTCCTCTGCAGACACCCCAGCGGGTGTGACTGCCCGTCCGACCCCCGAGCCCGACCAAGAGGTAGAGTCTGAGGCCCTAAGCCAAATGGTAGGAGGGCGAGGAAAGGCGACCTTACCCAAGGAGCCCAGTAGCCAAAGCAGTGGCTGAGGCAGCACCTGCGCCCTCCGTAGCCCCACAAGCAGGGCGGACAGAAGGCGGCAAGGCAGCTCGGGCCAAGGTCCTGAGCCAGGGCCAGCCGTGGTGCCGTCAAGTCCACTGGCACCAGGGTGGTACCAGGAACAGAGGCGGCGCAGGCGGCAACCCCGGCAACAGCCTCGGCGCCAAACACGGCACCGCCAGAACACCGGCGCCGTGGTGGCACCGAGAGCAACGGCGCCAAGGACAGCGCCGACAGACGACTCGAAGGCTCCACAGCGCCGTGCTCAACCGGCACCGAGGCAAGACATGGCGAAGGCGCGAATCCAGGTCACGGCGCCGTGAGCAGCGTCGGCACGAGAGATGAGTCGGCACCATCGCGCGCCACAGGGGCCACGGCACCGTGAGCGTCGGCCGGCCTTCCGGACCACGGGAGCGACTCTGGGGAGCCTTCACCCGCGGAGGCGACTGCATAGCGCCTCCCGCCTGCTCCCGGAGGAAGCGGACAGGCCTCCTGCGCCATGGGAGGAGCCTCGGCCAAGGCTAGGCTACAAGAAGCCGGGCTCCTCCTCCTCGGTCCATATAGAACAGGAGGGACCCGGAGGAAGGCCGAGGCGGCAGCCCGGCAGTCTGAACCCTACCCCGAAGTCGGCGGAGCTCGCCCTACTTTAAACGCTGGCATGTTCTAGGATGCGGCGTCCATGGAGAAGCAGGCATCGTGACAAATCCATGTCGTGAAGCGGGCCAAGACATGCAGACACCGGTCATGCTGGTCAGTAACTGAGTACTTGCGACGCATCGGCACCAACACGCATAGGGGCCGCCCGCCTTAGAAGGTTTCTTGTCCTCCCACCGAGACATGACCTGCAGGAAAAACATCAAAAATAGACTCAACATCGCTATACTTTAAAATAAATGGAAAGATCTTACCAGCGACGTCGTGGAGCAGAACCCAGAACTAGCAGGAGACCGGACTGTCGAACGCACAATGCGAAAGGCTAAGGCCTAAAACTATTAAACTATCAAACTTCTTCAGTTGGCTTCCCACGAGGCAACCTTGATGGCGGAAGACGAAGAACTGAGAGGCGGAGCCGACACAGCCCAACGGGCTAATCCTCCGCCACGTAGTACGCCGGCCCCGAGGGCGACGCCGATGCTGCGCCAACTCGCCTCATCCTTTAAAAAAAAAAAAAAAAAAAAAGGCTCCCGGGTCCTGATCTCCGCCAGTACCCATCTGTGATGAATGGTGAAGATTGACACAGATAAGATATGGTCAATATGCATTCAGAGCAGAATATTTATAAAGGACTGCTGTCCAACGTCTCTAACTGCACATTTTAACCAGCAGAGTTCTCATTAATAAAGAAATCTAGTGATTAAATGTTATGGCAGAAGATACCGGACGTCGTTACTGCAAATGTGTCTTGGAAAGCTCGTTGGGAAATGCAGTAGGGGACACTTTAAAGAAGAAAGCCATGGCCAAGAGCACATTCAAACAACAAAAAATATAGCACATACTAGGTTAGACACAAAATGCAAGTGCAGTTGCAAGTGCCATGGTTTACTGACAGATTACCAGGTGTATGCTGAAGACCTGCATTTTGTGTCTAACCTGGAGTGTACTGCATTTTTGTTCTGTTTGGATCTTCCTGCTACTTACAACTGCACGCTCTATCTGGTTGCATTCATTTTATTAGTTTTCATATCTAGAGCACATCCCAATCTCTTGAAACCTTAAATGATAGTAAGGGGCTCAGTATTTCTTATAAAACCTACGCAACTAAGTAAGTGAACCATGTTGTTTGTGATACATAATCGTAACCATTAAGAAAAAAACAGGTCTGCATCTGACAATTTAGCAGCGTGAACCTCACGGTCTGGAAGCGTGGAATCTGACTGGCTGAAAAAGTAAGGATTTCGTACTTACTTAACGGTAGATCTTGAGAGGATCCTATACTTTTGAAGTCCACCAGAGGCGCTCTTCCAAATGGTCACTTTTCTCCAGCAGTGCATAGTGGGGCCGCCCACTAATGTCATCACACCTTGCAGGTATAAAAGTAGTGGGCAGCCCCCAGTATCCTCAGTTCCCAGCCGGCTACCAGCTCACTAAGCATGGCTCTGAGGAGAACCAAGGAGACTAGTGGTGCCTGTGTAGGTGGAATATAAAATTGCTCTGTCCGAGAAAGAGGGGAAGGAGGCGGGAGCGCACCTGCTGCAAGAGATCTTCTTGAAGATCCACCGCTCTGATAAGTCTGAAACTATACTATCTTCTTTGAGGTATCTCTTGCAGCAGGTACTACTTTGGGATGATTCCCAAGCAGTCTTTGTAACTATGGGAGGTTGCCATGAGAGAAGCCCTTGTAGCAAGTGCGGCAAAAGAGGTCCGGCACGGGGAGGCAACATCTATACTGTAACGTTTGTAAATGTATGGAGAGTGGACCAAGTAGCAGCGTTGCATATATCCGAGATAAAGACCCTCGGAATCATGCTGCCAATGTGGAGAGGGCTCTAGTGGAGTGGGCATGTATATTGCCCTGGAGTGGTTTGTGTGCTTTAGCATAACAGTACATGATGCAATCGCCATCCAGTTTAACAGTGTTTGTTTTGTCACTGGTAGTCCCTCTTTGGGGAGCAAAGGCCACAAACAGTTGGTCGGACTTTCTATTGGGTTTGGATCTAGTAATATAGATCTTTAAAATACAGTGTACGTCCAAGGTATGCAGTAATTGTTCTTCGGATTGGTATGGTTGGGAAGAAAACTGGCAGATTATTGACTGGTTTAAGGTAAATTCTGATACCACTTTTGGGAGAAAGGCCAGACTGGTACACAGTGAGACCCTGTCTTTGTGAAAATCAAGTAAGGTTCCTCACATCAGAGTTTGTGGTTCTGAAATGCGGCAAGGTGAGGTGATGGCACAAAGAATAATGTTTTCCATGATAGGTAGCACATATCTGAAGACTCAGAGGGTTTGAATGGCACTGTGGTAAGCTGTTCGATTACAAAGTTGAGGTTCCCAAGGTGGGAACTGGTCTGTGGATAGGGGTTTCATATAAAGAATCCCTTTCAGATACATTCTTGCTCGGTCCATCTGTACTATTGTTCCGTTTCCTGTTGGTTCATGGAAGGCTGAGATGGCTGCCACATGGGCCTTGATGGAAGTGTGTCCCAGATTTTGTGCGGACAAATCAGTAAGGTACTCTAGTACCTATGGAAGGGGGCATAAAGGGGTCAAGAGACTTTTGGTTGCCCAGTGAGCAAAGCGTTTCCACTTATCTTGATAACACTTCCTTGTGGAAGGCTTTCTTGCTGCTAATAGAACTTGGGCCACTTTATCAGAAACATTATGCCTGTTTATGAAGATGTGTTCAGGAGCCAGACATGTAGGTGTAGTAATCATAGGCTGGGGTGGAGAATGACCCTTGCTGTTGGGTCAGAAGGTCTGGTGACAGAGGTATAGATATGGGATCTCTGAGTGCCAACTGTTGTAGCAAGGGAACCTTATTTGTCTGGGCCAGAAAGGTGCAATGAGAATCGTCTGCTGGTTCCCTTTGCAGCTTGGCAGGACTCTTTGGAGAAGTGGGACGGGGAAGGCGTATAAGAATGTCCCCGTCCATGAGAGGACAGGGCATCTATAATATGACCCTCTTGTCCAGTATAATGGAATAAATTTGAGGTAACCTGTGGTTCATCAGAGAGGCAACTAGGTTCACTTCCGGATGCTCCATTGTTGGAATATGCTTTGTAGGAGGGATGACTTAATGGACCATTCGTGGCCATGTGAGTACCTGCTGAGGTGGTCTGCTAGGGCGTTTTCAACACCTGATACATGTACTGCTATTAGTGTTAGGTTCTGTTGAGCTGCCATGTGTCAGTCCCAGCATGCCTCATGACATAGCAGTTGTGATCTGGTACCCCCATGTTTGCTGATGTAGTAGACCACTGCAGCATTGTCTGACTATATCAGCAAGGGGCCTGGTGATAGGTATGTTTGAAATGTCTTGAGTGAGAGTCTCACCACTCTCATTTCTAATGTGTTGATCACGAGTTTTGAAGTGGCTGTGTCCCATTTTCCTTGGGTTTGATACTACTGATCCGGATGTGCTCCAGCCTGTGGATGATGCGTCTGTGGTCAAGGTTTGGATGGGAAGTGGCATTTGGAAGGGTACTCCTTTGTCCAGACTGGATAGATTTGTCCACCATTTTAGTGCTTTGCTCAATGCAGGGTGATCAGGATCTGGTCCTCTAGACTGCCTGTATGTTGGTGCCACTGCTGTTGAAAGGCCCACTGGACGGTCTCATATGGAGTCACGCATGGGAACAGCAGAAATGGCTGCTGCCATATGGCCTAAGATTCTTAGAAGTCATCTTGCTGTGACCACTGGGACCAAGCTGTACTCGACCACCAAAGAAATAAGGGCTTGGCGTCTGTTGTCTGGCAGGAAGGCTTTCGTTGCCATGGTGTCAGAAATGGCTCCAATATATTAGTGTCTTTGGACAGGTGTACTTGGGATTTGGCCATTATTCCCAACTGTTTGAAGAGCTGCAAGGTTGCAGTCAGGAACTGGATCAGGTCTTCTCTGGTGAAGGCTTTTATTAGCCAATCGTCTAGATAGGGAAGACAAAGTGGCCTCTCCTTCTTAGGTTGGCAGCCACTACTGCTAGGCATTCTGTGACTATCCTGGGTGCTGAGGAGAGGCCAAATGGTAGTGCCCTGAATTGGTAGTGTTCCCCTAACAGTCTGAAACACAAGTGTTTGCGATGTGCCAGGTGAATCAAAATATGAAGGTTTGCATCCTTCATATCCAGGGCACAAAGTCAACCCCTTAGTGTAAGAGGGGAGGATGGTGGATAACGTCACCATCTGAAAATGTTTGTAGTAGAAAAATTTGTTTAAGTTGCATAAGTCCAATACTGGGCATGAGATCCTGTCCTTTTGGAATGAGGAAAAAGTAGGAGTAGAAACCTCGACTTTGTTGTGCGGCGGACACTGGTTGAATTGCCTTTTTCAGTTTTAGTGCTTCCAATTCTTCCAACAGAATGGGGATGTGGTCTTTTGGTAGGTGATGTGTGCAGGTGGGTGTGCTGGTGGGTACTCTATTAGTTTGAGAGTGTGACCTGATCTTATAATTTGTAACACCCACTCGTCTGTCGTGATTTTGTCCAGGCCTCTAAATGGCGGTAAAACGACTCCCACAGCCTCCAAGGCCCGCCATGGAGGGATGGGGGTGAGTCAATTGGACATGGTGGAGCCAACCAAGAAGAGGGGTGGACTGACCACCATGAGAGACTGCAGAGGTAGGTCTGCTTGAAGACTGAGACTGTTGCTTACCTCAGTAGAACTGTCTGCCTGTACCTCTTTGACGTCCTGTACAATGAAACTGGTAAGGCTGTGAGTATCTATGATGTCCTGAGTTTTGAGGAATATGGTACATATCATGCACCGACCTTAGGGTGCGCCAGAGGCTTGCAGATCATCTAAGATGGTTTGTGTGGTAGAACCAAATAGTTTTTCCACATTACAAGGTGCCTTTACAACCTTTTGCTGGACGTCCAGGGTGAAGCCCGAGACCCTGAGTCACGACTGACGTCTCAGATTGATGCCTATGATCTGGCTGAAGTATCTGCCACATCATAGGCTGCTCTAAGCAAATGACATGATAGACTGGTGCCAGTGGTCTTCTCCTCGGACTGGGGTAGTTTGTGCACTACCTCAACCACAGCCATCCAGAGGGTTTTCTGATACTTTAACATATGGCCCATATAACTGATGGCCTTGATGCTGAGCACAGCTCCTTGACAGACTTTCTTCCCCATGTGGTCCAAGCATCTGGACTCCTCATCAGTGGGTAGGGAGCTAAGATGCTTGGGCTTTCTGGTCCTATCATGGCTGCGTTGATCACCACTGAATCTGCTTGTGTGCAACCGCAAAGTCTGAATGATCAATTGGTGCTTGGTAAGCGGTCAACCTTCCTAGCGCCGCAGGGATATCCACAGGTTTGTTCCAAGCAGTCAATATCGCATCCTGGTAAGAAGGAATGGGGGGACCACTATGGCTGGGTCCTCGGGAGGTCCAGATAGTCCGTCAGGTTTTGCCTCTATCTGGTTCCTTTGTAGTAAAACCCATTGCCTTCTGGATTTGAGACATTATTTCTAAGAGGGTTGGGTCGTCTGGGGTGAGACCAGCATAAGGCAGTCATTGTCCCTTCAAGACAGGATATAGTGGAATTAGTGGGGGGGTCTCAATCCATCCTTTATATCCACTATGCCCCTCATAGTCCCTTCATCCTCTTGCATCGACTCCTCATCCAAGGATTGGTAAGATAGAGACCGTGATGGGTCTCTAATGGGGACATAGGTGGTGTTCAGCGAAAAAATTTCAGTGGAGGAGAAGGGATGAGAAAGTACTGGTCTAGCAGCCTTTGGTTGCTGTGTGGCTTGCATGTCGCAAATCTTCCAGCACTGTTTGGACCACTGTGCCACATCCATGGAGGAAGTGGTAGCTGTGGTCTGCATAGATGGCCCCTGAGGTAGGGGTCCCGAATGTGCTGAGAACTGACTGGGATAGTGGAGGAGATGCAGCATGGTAGTGAGTACAGCCAAGTCCCTGGAAGGAGTGGCCCGATCCTCTAGCTTCATATGGTCCCCTACCAGACTGCACCTGTAGGTGGAGGCAATTTTGGTAAGATCGTGGAAGATTCTTTCTCCTTGATAACATAACCACCCTATTCATGGATGGTCTTGTCGAGGGAGACTGAAAGGTGAGATTTCCGATTGATGGAAAGAAGGTGTAAGCGAGGGAGAATGGTCCCATCTAGGGAGCGTGGTGCCATTGACGAATGGCTCAAAGCCGTAAATGAGACCGATGAAGTCACTACCACTAGGGCAACATCAAGTGCTGTCGACGTGAAGGACTGGCAAAGTCATCATCGAAGATCTAGTTTGTCTGGTGGAAGTCTTGAAGTCACTGTCAGCAGCGGCCCAGAGGATGATGCTATCTCTGAGTGGGACCTCTTATTGTTGGAAGATGAAGTTTAGTCCCTGTACTTATGCTTGGAGCTATGTTTGGAGGTCTGAGAAGTTTGGGAAGATGCAGATGAAGCTTGGGGATGAGGCCCCTTCTCGAGTACAGCAATCTTCTGCTCCATGAATAGGACTCTATCTCTTGAGTCTCCGTCGACGAGTAGCTTGGTTGAATTCTCTGCAGATGGAGCAGTCGAGGACATCGAACGCCCCAAGCACCATACGCAGACTGGATGCTCATCAGAACAGCATATTTTCTGCTGCAAGGCACTTTCTGAATAAGGAATCCGACTATTTAGACATTCGGAAAATAAGCTTTTAAGGAAAATGACAAGCCGTTCAGTGTGTTCCTTTCTTTTTCGTCATCATCAATGTTGTCGATGCACTGAAGCTGGAGCACTGGTATGCTGCGAGCTGGCAGATGGCAGGATTAGAACTGAGGATACTGGGGCTGCCCACTTATTTTATACTTGCAAGGTGATGACATCATGAGTGGTGTGCCCACTATGCACTGCTGGAGAAAAGCGACAGTCTGGAAGAGTGCCTCTGGTGGGCTCCCAAAGTAGTACCTGTTGCAAGAGATACCCTCAAAGATCAGGTCTTATTCCATGATAACGCACAGAAGTCTCAAAACTACTAAGTTACACAGAACCATACATTTATTTATTTATTTAGATTTTGTTGACCTGAAATAGACAATGATGGCAGAAAAGACCACTGGTCCAACCGGTCTGCCAGAAAATACTAACAAACCCAGGACATACTGTTCATACAGGGTTCTAACCCACACTCTCCACCCTACCCCTGCCACCCTGGGCAACCACTAAGACCTTCACTCTGGCCCAATGTCTGAAACCAGTGATGGTTTTGACACCACATTACCTAGCAGACTGTTCCATGGCTTCACCACCCTTTCTGTAAAATAAAACTTTCCACTTCCCTCCTGAACCTCCCTCATCAGTTTCTACTCATGACCACATGTTCTTGGTCCACTATTTCCACTACAGCTCCTTGCAGTTTACCTTGTTCATTCCTTTCAGGAACTTGAAGGTCTCTATCATACCTCCCTCTCGTCTGGCCTCCAGGAGTACATGTTCAGTGCCTTGAGACAATACTTGTAAGATCTGCCCTGTTGGCCCTGAATCATTTTGGACTCCTAAAATGCACTGTCACCAGCCTGTCCTTATATTTCTTTAAGTGAGGACACCAGAACCGGGCACAGTACCCCATGTGGGACCTCACCAGTTATCTATACAGAGGTAGTAATAACTCCTTCCTTCTGCTGTAACACCCCCCATTCCTATACAACCCAGCATCCTGTATGCCTTACTGTAGGCCTTGTTACACTTGATTGTTTTAGGGAGTCATTTGATGATGACCCCTAGATCTCATTCCTCAGAGGTTGTGCCACAGCTTACCCCACCCCTGTACTCTTTCCTGGGGTTCAGGCTCCCTAGGTACATCATTTTGCACTTTTAGGCCTTGAATTTCCAACGTCCAAGCTTCTAACCACCTCTCTAGCCTTTGCAAGTCTCTCTGCATCTCCATAACCCCTTCCTCACTAGTACCCTGCCACAGAGCTTAGTGTCGTCTGGGAAGAGACATCTTGCCCTAGATTCCTTTTCCCATGTCGCTGATAAGCGATTGAAAAGGACTGGACCAAGGACTGATCCTTATGGCACTCACTGCTGACCTCATTGTTCTGATCTGGCTCCATTAATCACAACTCTCTGCTGTCTCCTTTCAGACCAGTTTCTCACCCATCTGTGTCCTCTGCTGTACTCAGATCCTCTAGCTTACTGAGCAACCTTTTGGGAGGCATCAGTCGAAAGCCTTCCTGAAATTGAAGTAGAGTAAACCAACGGCAAGGCCTTTATCCACTACCTTTGTTACCCAGTCAAAGAATACTATCAGGATGGTCTGAAAAGACCTCCCTGTCCCCCCTCAATGGAGTGGGACTACGTCCACTACCCTCCAGTGTTTTGGAACTACCCCATCTGAACTGTGCTACTGAATGGCCCTTCCAGGGGTTCAGTTAGTTCCACTGCCAATTCCTTGGCGCCCTTGGACACATCTCACCTAACCCCAGGACCTTGTCTATCTTTAGGTCTGCTAGACCTTTCGAACCGATTAACTGGTAAATACTCTGCCTCATCTCAGCAATCCCCTTACAGCTGCCTTAAACCACTCTCTGGCAGAGGCTCTATGTCTTTCCTTAGTGAATACAGAACAGAAACAGTAGTTAAGAGCGACTGCTTTCTACCTGTCCTACTCTATTACCCTACCTCCTCATTAGCCTTACAATCCTCCTCCCTTCATTCTTTTACCCTATGTATCTAAAGAACTGTTTTCCAGCCTCCCTTGATCCCTCCATAATACACAGCTCTGTCTGCATTTTCTTTCTCTGACAACCCTCTTGATTTCCCTTGTTCTCATATGGTACTCTCCCATTCTTTCTCACTTTGGTTTTCCTAGTACCTGGTGAAGACCTTTTTGGCTCTTAATGCTTCTCTGACCTTTCCAGAGAACCATATTCATCTCCTGCACCTGCTTCTTTTGATTACCATTCTCATGCAAGACTCTGTTGCCTTGAGAATGCCCCCATAAATGCCCTCATCTTTCTTCCACATTCCTGATGCTGTCCACTCTAACTCGTCCCCGGACCAGCTCCCTCATCTGGATGAAGTCTGCCCTTCTGAAATCTAGGACTTCAGCCTTTGACGAGGGCTCTACTTGTTCCAAGGGCCAGGTCAAACCATACAGAATTATGGTCACTGGACCCTAGTGGTTCCCTCACCATTTCTGAGTTGGTGGGCACCACTTTGAGAATGGCAGCCTGCACAGTTGGTTCTTTAACCAGCTGCACCAGCAGGCAGTCCTGCAATGTATCCAGTAGGGCCTGACTTTTCTGGAGCTCCTGGCCGCTGGAATGACCCAATCAATATCTGGCAGGTTTGATCTCCCACAACCAGCACCTCCCCGCTCTGCCACCCTCCTTACTAGTTCTGCCATTAGATCCTTCTCTCTCTCTCTCCTCCTGTCCTGGAGTTCTACAGATTACCCTCCCCCATGTAGTTTCTTGCCGAGTCTGCCGTGAGTTGAAGCCACAGCGATTCTGTTTCTCTATTACCTACTGATGTTTCCATCCTCCACTGTCTCCATGCCTCTCTGACATATAGGGCTATACCTCCTCCTCTGTCTTTTCCTCTATGCTGTCTAAACATGATGTAGCCTGAGACTGTCAGGTCCCAATTGTTATTCTCTGTTGCCCAAGTTTCTGTGATGGATACAAGGTGAGTCTCAGTGAATGCCACCATTGTTTAGAGCTCACTAATTTTATTTCCCAGACTCCTGGCATTTTGTCTTTGGCTGACCCATGTTACCCTACTGACTCTGACAAAGTTATTCTTAATAGCTTATTATCATATACTGATATATTATTGTATTTTATCTTGCTTTTGCCCGGTATCATTTTTGGTTCTTATTTGTCAACTTTGACAAAGTCTGCTATAATGACTCGCTAGTTTTTTTTTTTTAAATATCCATGTCATGTTTTTGTTACACTGTTGTACTTAGCTAATTGTAATGATTTTATTTGGACGTGGAATCTTTGTAAATGAGTCTCAGACTCAAAGGTATGTCAAATTACGAGACTGTAATAAATAAGGTATGAATGAATGAAACTATTTATATGGCGCCTTTCTCAAATCAAGCGCCTTACAATATTAAAACAATAAACAGTAAATAAATAAAATAATTTGTAAAACACTAAATATGTACAACACTAGGTCTGAGCTCCAATCTCAAAATCAATTAACTAAAATTAATCTTAGACCATAGATAGGTCTTGAGGGCTTTTAAACTCCTCCACGGTCGCACACTGGCCAGCGCGGACGGGTAGAAGAATTCCAGAGGGTGGAGCACCGAACATAAAAGCACAAGCACCTGATGACTTTAGAGAAACCCTCAGAATCTCTAGCAACCTCTGCTCGCTCGAGTGGAGAGATCGCCATGTAGGGAACCAAAAGCTCTTTCAAGTAATCTGGACCCTGTCTGTGTAGGACTTTGTAGGACAAAGACCTACTTTGAAGGTGATCTGCCACTAAATACATAACCAGTGCAGATTAAGTAATACCCGGCGAGAATATGACAGGTACCAATAATCGGGCTGCAGCATTCTGCACTAGCTGCAGGCGGTGATATCAACCCCAGGAAGCCCTAGATAAATGGAGTTGCAGTAATCCAGGCGTGAGGTCACAAAACGTGAACGGTGTAATGAAGGTCAGCTGGCAGAACAAGGTGCTTAATCCTGGTGATGTTCCTAAGATGATAAAGGAAAGTTGACAACCACTGACACCTGCAAATGCAGTGTCAGTTCACTGTCAAAAATCACCCCAGGTTCCACACCTGTTCGAGGTAGGGAGCTGGATACCACCCAGAAATAAACTGGAGGATAAACCAGCTCCATCCCCTACCCAGCGACCTGGGTCCACAACTAATACCCCCGTCTTCTCAAGAGTTCAACTTTAGCCAGCCTGCACTCATCCAGTCTTGGATCTCGGTGAGGCAGCTGTTAGCACGACAGAGAAGGCTCTATCCTGGTCGGGTGCAAAAGATAGGCAGAGCTGGGTATCATCTGCATAGCAGTGAAACTTCAGCCCATACCTTCTTACAATGTCTCTGAGGGGCAGTACATACACTCATGAACAACATGGGGACAACACCAAGCCCTGGGTACCCCACATGACAGTGAGAGTGTGCAGAAGAATTTAACCCAGACATCACTCTGTGAGTCCTGTCAGTGAGGAAAGATCTAAACCAACTGAGCACTGTCCCTGACAGACCACAGATAAACTCCAGGCGCCATGAGACACCCATGGTCCACAGTGTCAAAAGCTGATGAGAGATCAAGAAGAATGAGAATGGAAAGATTCTTCTGATCTCTAGCCATCAGGAGATCATTGAGCACCCAAACGAGCTGTCTCAGTACTATGCCTCTTTCAAAACCAGACTGGAGGGGTTCATAGATGTCATGGATGGTTAAATGATTCTCCAATTGTGCAGCCACCACCTTCTCAATAATCTTCCCAACAAAGGGAAGATTAGAGATCGACCTGTAGTTAGCATGGCAGTCGGGGTCCAAGGTAGCTTTCTTCAGGAAGGGTGTCACCACCACCTCCTTCAGGAGCTAGAAACTCACCCATATCCAGGAGCACCAGCCTATCCGTGCTAGAACTGGACCGATAGTTTCAAGACAACCCTTTATCAGGGAAGTCGGGCCCAGGTTTAAACTACAGCACATGGGCGCATACTTTGGACAATCCTCATGACATCGATGAACTCAAGCCGTCAAAAGGAACTCCAGGAGAGACCGGAGGGAGCAACCAAATGCCGATCAAAAACAACTCCAATACAGGGAGCAGGTTGGAGTGCTGCTCTAATGTCGTCCACCTGATCTGCAAAGAAGCGAGCAAGCTCATCACACTCTAATTGTGAAAAGGCTTTCCAACCTGGAGACAGGCTGGGTTGCACAGTCTGTCAACAGTTCGAAAAAGCTGAGCTGGTCAGTTCTGAGCAGCTCGCATGTCCTGGACAGGAACTCTGCCTTTCACGAGAGATAATGGAATGATAGAATTGATAATGTTCCATCAATCTAAGATGGTTGCATCAAGGGCAGTTCTCTGCCAACAACGCCTAATCTTCGCCCTGTCGTCAAGATCTCTCTCAAGTCCCCATCAAACCATGGGGACCGAGGTCAAGGGAGAGAACCAACATGGACAGGAGCAATTTGATCCAGAGCGAGGAGATGGCCCTATTATAGGCCAGCACCAAGGCATCGGGATCATTGTTCACTTCAAAAACTCCGATAGGTTAAGTGCCGCTACCAGGCCTGCAGAGCTAGTGTCTCGTGAAGAGCTGCACTTAACCATCTCCACAGGGGTAGGCCTATGGGGGGTGCTAAAACTGAAGCCCACGAGCAAATGATCGACCAACTGACGGGTTCCACCCCCACGCCAGTAGCCTCAATCCCAGGAGTAAGACTAAGTCCAAGGAGTGACCGCTTATGCGTGGCAGAAGTAACCACTTGTGTGAGACCCAAAGATGTCATTAATTGGAGGAAATGTTGTCCAAACTTGAATATTCATCATCGATCCAGGCAATGAAGTCGCCTCAGGACCATCAGCCTGGCAGACTCAAATGCCATGTCGATGATGAAGTCAGCCATTTCCTGCAGAAAACATTTCTCATCCCTGGTGGGCGGTAGATGAGAACAATTCTACATCCCACACCTGCCACAGCGGTACACTCAAAGGACTCAGCCTCCTCAACCGTACACTTGTGAGTCCCAGTTCAGTCTTGAAACAGACCGCAACCCCCCAACCCAAGGTCCAATTCGGCGGTTTAACACCGAGTACCCAGCTTGAATTGTTGCCTCCAAATTGGCTCGGCATTACCATCCAGCCAGGTCTCAGTAATGCACGCCAGATTCACCACCCCACAAGATCTGCAATAACTGCAGTCTTGTTCCTAATGGATCTGGCATTGCACAACACCGCCGGGTTGGACGGGTCACTGAAGTGGAACAGACTACTCGCCCAATACCATTAATAGTAGAGGTGCCTTGGGTATGGAAACCAAACAAGGAGAACCTTGCGCTAGATTCCATTTTGCCCCAGGGATATCTTCTAGTCTCCACAACCCGATCCGATGCAGCTGCTCATTCAGCCTCCACTGTCCGCACTTCAAAAACCTCCTCCCCTCCAGATAATCCCCAGCACCCTCACAGTGCTGGTAAGTTGACAGTTGTAGTGGCACAGGGGAGAAAGGGCAGAGGCACGGACAGTGGAGGATCAATAGCGCACGCACCGCGGTGGCAGACCCTCTACACATAATAAAACCAAACCCGAACAATAACCCAGAAAATAAAACAAATACACAAGTAAAAATAATAATAATAAAATAATAAAAATAATAAACACAAAAAATTAAATCAAATTTATCAGATAAAATCCAAATAACCAAAATTCACAAACCACCAATCAAAAGGCTCTCACCCTCCTTAAATTCTAAAACAAATCATAAATACCAATCATACAATAGTCTCTAAAAATCAGTGTCAAAGGTCAAAATAGCAGCTTTCCACAGTGAAATGTAGAATCCATATAACAACAAGAGGGACTCTCACCCTCTTAGTCCAAATATCAAAGCTCCTCCAGATGAAATTAAAACAATAAGAGGGCTCTTCCCCTCTTAATCCAATCACTGAAAAGGTTCCTCTGAAAACCAACTCTTCCAATAGCAGGACCCACGCCTAGACACCTTAAGCTAAGATCAGGCCAGAGGGCTGTAATCTGAAATAGGGCCCAAAGTGGTAGCAATAGCTCCCACTACAGAGACATCATAGGAAATCAGGGAAAACCACACCATCAATAAACCCTGGAATTCCTCAGAACAACCCAACACAGCCACAATCCCACACCCAGGAGCCAAGACCCAAAGAAGAATGCAAACCCCACCCCATAGGAGTAAAATCCAGGAAAAGCAGGCTGCTCTAGGAGGGAGATTTATGATCCCAGCTGCTGAGACCCATCCAACCAATCACAAAGGAAAACGGCCCCACGGCCAAAATCCCGTAATTCCTCCCAAAATGGCCCAAAAATCTCTAAAATCATCCACACCAGAGGAGAGGAAGCATCCACCAAAATAGTTAAAGAGGAATGCTTTCATATGACACAGTACTCCATGCAAAGGTTCCTGACTCCAGAACAGGGAGAAAGATTTAATCAAATGCCCCCAAGCCCCGGTGCTCTCACCACCGAGAACAATATTAGGGACAGTTAGTACTCTGTTAATAATCTGCAGAATCCATCTTTGAAAATAACATCCCAAACAAAGGAAAAATACAAAGAAGGTCTCCACTCACAAACTGCAACCCAGTCTCAGTTCGGAAAGATATCATCCAAATTGCAGTTCTGGCAATAAACCTTTCTTAGGCTTTGAAAGATTAATCCACAAAGACTGTGGGAAACATAGAAATGCCCAGACACACATCAGCAACAATACAAAAGTCAGTCAAATAAACGCGAAGTCCAGGACCACACACTCTTCAGGGATTCCCCAATCCAGTCTCCAGCAGTTCCCTGACGTATAAGTTGGCAAGATAAAACCACAAGGTTTTGTAGTCTAAATTCAGATCTACCAGAAACCTTACAGTGGATTTAGCGGAACATTTAGCACCGTACTATGCTGAAAAATAAATCAGCTGGATTCCGACCGAGAAAATACCGCACCTCAAGCGCCGGTCAAACGACAACTTAGCATTTATTCACCACTACCGAGCAAAGAAAACAAAACTATTAAAACTGTTAGAAACTGTGAATAGAACGATTTGGAGCTCAAAACAAATTAAAACTCCAAAAACATATCTAAACGAGCACAAGCACAAGCTCAGGCAGCCTCACACATACCGCCGCCATATTGCCTGAGGTAGGTAGACCCCTTTCCATCTTTCTCCTGATCCCCTCTTGCTTTTTCCCATTCCTTCTCCCTTATGCTTACTTAGTCTCCATAGTTTTTCATTTTCATGCTGAATGTAGGCTTTATCAGCCCTTCCTCATTGCCCTCTTCCCTTACCTAATTTGAAATTCAACTTTATTGTTACCTACCTTGCTGCTAGCCCCTGTTCAGGGGCCCTAGCTAGGTTCCCCATCAATTCTCCCTTCTCAGTGGTTCTCTTAGCCTTCGCCTCCGGTAGTCAGTTTAAATATCCAATGCAGATGTCAAACTTCTGCCCCAATGCACTGGCTTCCTCTCGCATCAGGTGAAGGCCATCACTTCTGAAGAGTCTCCTGTCCCAGAATTCCCCATCCCCCACAAAGTGGTACCCCTCCTCTGACATCTCTTCAACCACCCATTAAAATAGTCTCTTCCTTCCTGCCTTACTCTACCATTCCCATTCCGCCATTCCACAAAGTGAAGACTTTGGAAAAGGCCAGGAAGCCAGTGCACCTTCAATCTGTCCCACAGCCTCTTAAAGTTCCGCTCACTGCCTCCACAGGCTGGATTGCCAAACTGTTGCCACCCAAATGTACCAGCACCCCTAGCTCCCCCAACCCTTCTCTGCCATCCATCCCATCCTATCCATGACCTGGCAGGCTGATGCACCAAGAAGGCATCTGATCATTTCACCCCACCCCGCCCACAACCCTCTGTACTTTCTAATCATTAAATCCCCAATCACTAAGACTCTTCTAGCCGATTTCCTCTTGCCTATCCCCAGATGCCACCGAGTCATCCTACCCATTTCCTGGTCTGACTCAGAATCCCTCCGACAGAGTCAGGTACCTGAGCCTCTTTCAGGGTGCAAAGCAATTTGCTGTCTGGATGATGGGAGAATGGTTGAACCCCTTATGATGTGAATGCCCATGCCACCCACCCTTTCCCATCCCCTTCCCTACCATCCTCCAGCCCCCAGGGCAGTGGGCCTCTGTGGGAGTGGGGTGTGAGGGTGGTGAACCACAACTGAGCAGTGCCGCAGCTGAGATATCTTGTCTCTTGTTGGTATCAGCTGAGCATGACGCTCCACAAATGTACGGCACATGGGCACTACCCCTCCTCCAGAGCATAACCCTGGAGAACGGTGCCCCACAGTCCCCACAACTAACTACCTCCCACTGTACTTCATCTCCATACTGATCCTATGATAATACCTAGACCGTGGTTAATGACTTGCTTTCCTCTATCTGACTAGAACCAAAAGGCCTACCTTCCATATGGAGTATTTCCAACACCTCCTTTACTTACTCCCTTAACCTTGGTTAGTTCAAATGCTAAAGAACATAGAAACATCAACAAAATTAAAGCACAAAACAGAAACAACAATACATTTTGAGTCAACAGCAATAATGCCCTCTATGCCGCCTTTATCATGGGATATAGTGCTGGCAGAAAACAAAGCATTCTTCATTCCATGATCATGCCCTTGGGCAGGTGTTACACTCTGCTGTGTGGCAGTAATGATGTTTGTATGAATCTAAATCAAGGGATAATGAAGACACACGGATGTTCTGTAATTCATAAACATGAATGCCTCGAGAGAAATTTTCAAAACAGTTAAAGAGCACTTACTTTCCAGAGGTCCCTTCATCAAATCTGTCACTGTGACTGAGTCCTGTCCAGGTCAGCTATAATAGAGCAGGGTGGGGCATGGAAAGATGGGGAGATGGAGGGAGAGGGGTGAGGAGAAAGAAAAACAAGTGTTAAACCAGCTGGCCCTTGGAGATCTGGGAGCACAGACTTACTACTGTGTCAGACAAGACTATGGCAACAATACAGGCCCTTGCAATCTGTGTACCATGTAAGGTCACGGCCTACGATGCTGCACCGTGTCTATAACACAGCTCCATGTACAGAGACAACGGGCCCTTACTACCTGTTCACCATGTAAGGCCATGGCCTCGATGCTGCACCGTGTCTAAAACACAGCTTCATGTACAGAAACAACTGGCCCTTACTATCTGTTCACCATGTAATTTCACGGCTGACAGTGTTGCACCATGTCTACAAAATGGCTTCATGTAGAGAGACAACAGGCTCTTACTATCTGTTTACCATGTAAGGTCATGGCTGACAGTGTTGTACCATGTCTACAACACAGCTTCATGTGCAGAAACAACAGGCCCTTACTATCTGTTCTCCATGTAAGGTCACACAGCCCATGGTGTTGCACAATGTCTACAACACAGCTTCATGTATAGAAACAAGAGGCCCTTATTATCTGTTCACCATGTAATGTCATGGCTGACAGTGCTGCACCATGTTCTACAACATAGCTTCATGTGCAGAAACAACAGGCCCTTACTATCTGTTCTCCATGTAAGGTCACACAGCCCATGGTGTTGCACAATGTCTACAACACAGCTTCATGTATAGAAACAACAGGCCCTTACTATCTGTTCACCATGTAATGTCATGGCTGACAGTGTTGCACCATGTCTACAACACAGCTTCATGTACAGAAACAACAGGCCCTTACTATCTGTTCACCATGTAAGGTCACGGCCGACAGTGCTGCACCATGTCTACAACACAGCTTCATGTACAGAAACAACAGGCCCTTACTATCTGTTCTCCATGTAAGCTCACAGCCTACGGTGCTGCACTATGTCTATAACACAGACTCATGTATAGGTACCACTGCCCTTACTATCTGTTCACTATGTAGGTCATGGCCCATGGTGCTGCACTGTGTCTACAACATGGCTTCATGTACAGAGACCACAATCCCTTACTATCTGTTCACCAAGTAAGGTCACAGCTCACGGTGAAGCACCATGTCTACAATACTGCTTCATGTACAGAGGCAACAGACCTTTACTATCTGTTCACCTAGTAAGGTCACAGCTCACGGTGCAGCACCACGTCCACAATACTGCTTCATGTACAGAGACAACAGACCTTACTATCGGTTCACCAAGTAAGGTCACAGCTCACGGTGCAGCACCATGTCCACAATACTGCTTCATGTACAGAGACAACAGACCTTTACTATCTGTTCACCAAGTAAGGTCACAGCTCACGGTGCAGCACCATGTCCACAATACTGCTTCATGTACAGAGACAACAGACCTTTACTATCTGTTCACCATTTAAAATCAAGTTTACAGCCCAGCCCACTACCCCCCATATAAATCAAAGTAAAAAGTGTTGAAGAAGGTCATATCTGGTTCCAATTTAAAAATTACTGCCTGGGTTTGGGAGGATTGAATGCAGGATATTTATTTAGTTTTTATTTACGGTACGTCACTAGACTATGAAATACCTACTTTTTGGCACAACCTGGTAGTTACAATATAATTAAAATTAAACAATACAGTTATTAATAACTTCACATACAAACATGAGCGTGTTGACAGTGTTAAACATTCAAGTACAGACAAACATGACAGAAATGCATATTATATTCTTTGCAAAAACTTTGTTACTACACCAGTTAGGGTAACTTAACGCCATAAAAGTAGGGAATGTGGCATTAGGGTTTCAAAACTAACTCCCAACAAACACCCAAGCAGCAACAGAGAAACATTTTAGGGTTTTGGGTCTCTGGAGTCTTGGTGAATCAGTGGTGGGTAGTCCTTGAACTGTCAACACTAATGCCCCTCCCCAGCCTGTAGCCTCTAGTCTGCAGCACAAGGCACAGCTCAAGCCCGTGCCTCACAGTGACCCACTCTTCAAAGGTAAGAAGGACGCCTCACCATATGCTGCCAACACAGTTTGTTGTAGCCTTCTTGGAGATCATACGTGATGCTGTTTGCTCAGGGAATGGGAGAGCATTAGGTTGACAACCCCAAAGAAGACCCCAACACTGATTCGCCAAGACCCGGAGACCCAGAACCCAATATTTTTCCTTTTGCTGCTTCTGGAGGGGGAGAGAGAGTCAGGACTGGAAACTCTAATGCCACATTTCCTACTTTGTGGCACTGAGTTACCCTAACTGTGCATTAAAAAGTTTTTGCAAAGAATTTTGCTTTCTTTTGAGATAGTGGAATCATATCCTTGTTCACGCAGGTCCCTTTGGGTCCTGTGTGAACAGGTGCAGATGTGCAGGGTCCTTTGGCCAGCGCTATGGAAGACTCCATCCACCCACAGAAGTGCAGGACTGGGAACGCTCATTCTTTACAGATTCATTTTTCACACATTCAGTCTTCATACATTCACTCTTCACGCACTCACTTTTCTTTTTTGAACTCTGACCTAACAAGATAGTCATTTTATGACTGCCCTTATAAACATGACATGTATCATTTATAGTACTGTATATTGGTGGAAATGTCATTTTGCACCGCAAGGACAAAAACACGCCTCGGTCAGGATTTAAAAAATGACACCTGTCATGTTTATGACTGAGGTGGTCTGGAAAATTGGGTATGTTGAAAGTTTGATGTCAAAATATATAAAATTAGCTAACTATGGGTGAATGCTGAAATACTACAATGTTCAGGCATAACCTGGGCATTTTACCATAGTTGTGCACCAAATTTCCAGTATAGCCTTCCTATTACCCCACCTCATAAACCTGGTAGGTAAAATTTTCAAATCCCCTCAAAATGTCATTCTGCACCCCAAGTGTGAAAATACAGGTTACTCACCTGTAACAGGAGTTCTAGGAATGGTATATGTTGTTCATCCACACTTACTGG
The DNA here is from genome assembly GCA_016271365.2 of Neoceratodus forsteri. Lineage (NCBI taxonomy): Eukaryota > Metazoa > Chordata > Ceratodontiformes > Ceratodontidae > Neoceratodus > Neoceratodus forsteri. The sequence goes on from CM057459.1 coordinate 1,386,489,541, forward strand.
CAGGTTCCTTGCCGCTTTAAATCTTGCCGGAAGGTCTTCAAGCTGGCTCCTCCCACCCACCCGGTGATAAAACTCTCGCTCCACCCCATGACGCCAGATCTAGCCCGCTGAAGCTGGGGAGGTCGGTGGGTTGGATGAACAACATATACCATTCCTAGAACTCCTGTTACAGGTGAGTAACCTGTATTTCTAGGACATGGATATGTTGTTCAATCCACACTTACTGGCAGACTCCTAGCAGTTCTCAGGGAGGAGTGAGGCAAGGTGCACACCCTACTTGGGAAATAAGGATTGAGAACGGAGGTCCCAAAACCAGCATCCCGGCGTGACTCAAGGTCGATGTGGTAGTGGGTAATGAAGGTGTGTGCCGACTTCCAGGTAGCAGCCCTGCAGATTTCCTGGATAGGGACATCCCTAGAAGCAGCCACCGATGCAGCGGTATGGCAGGTAGAATGAGCTCTTAACCCTTTGGGAGGCTCCATGCCCGCCAGCCTATAACAGAGATTTATGCAGGAGGTGACCCACCTGCCTATCGTCCGCTTGACTGCAGGTCTGCCAGGTGCTGCTTCAGCGTGAGTGACAAACAGCTGCTGAACCTCTCCCCAAACTTCAGTCGTCCGCTCCTTATAGTAAGAGAGCGCTTCTAGGGTCCAAAGTATGGAGCCTATATTTGGCCTCCGAGGTGCGACTGAGGTAGAACACATGCGGAGTCAACACCTGGTTAAGGTGAAACTCTGACACCACCTTTGAAGGAATTTTGGGTGGGACGAGGAGAACCTTGTCCCTGTGGAAGACCAGATAGGAGACTCGATGGAAAGCGCCTGGAGCTCTCCCATCCTTCTGGCTGACGTGATAGCCATCAAGAATGCGGTCTTCCACGACAGGTGAGAGATGTCACACCTGTGCATCGGTTCGAATGGCTTGCCCATGAGCTTAGCCAATACCAGCAGTAGATCCCAAGAGGTGGAGGTTCTCGCACCGGAGGGGATATGTGATCAAGGCCTTTGAAAAGCACCCACCACCTTCTCCTGCGCCACCGACTGCTTTCTGGCCCATGCCCGGTAAGCAGAGATGACTGCCAGGTGCCCCTTAAGGGTCGCTGACTGAAGCCCTAGCTGAGAAAGGACCACAGGTAGTTCAGAATGCTGGCCAAGGAACAGGAGGAAGGGTCCAACCCCTTATCTTGACACCAAATGGAGAATCTCTTCCATTTGAAGACGAAGCATTTTCTGGTCAACTCCTTACGGGATGCCTCAACAACGTTGAGGACCTTGTCGGAAAGACCCAAGGCCTGGAACTTAGCGCCAGGAACCAGGCAGTCAGGTGCAGGGACTGAAGGTCCGGGTGGAGAATCTTCCCTGGTTGACTAAGATCAGGTCTGGGTGGGCTGGGAGCCGCCAGGAGCCTGAGCTGAGGCTGAGGAGATCTGGATACCAGAACCGGCGGCCAGTCTGGGCTACCAGAATCACCTGCACCTTGTCCTCCTCGCTTTAGCAGCACCTTGTGGATCAAGGGAAATGGGGAAAAGGTGTAGAAGAGGCCCGGGTCCACGGGCCTCGAGAGGCATCCCCTGCAGCGAGCTCCTGCTGAGGGGGCGGGCATGAACAGCCTCAGCTTCTCAATTCTCCCTGGAGGCAAACAGGTCCACCTGAGTGTGCCCCAATGGAAGAACAGATTGTGTACTACCTCAGCAGGAGAGATCACTGTGAGATGCGGCACCTATCCGGCTTAGGGCATCGGCCAGAGTGTTGGAGGCTCGCCACATGGATGGCTAGGAGATCCGCCTCCAGTCTGCTCATGAGAGACCAAGTGCGGAGAGCTTCCTTGCACAGGGGCAAGGAGCGCGTCCCGCCCTGGTGGTTTAGGTAGTACATGGTTGTGATATTGTCCGTCTGGACCTGGACCTGGACCACTTGACCCTGTACAAACGGAGCGAAGGCGATGAGGGCTAGTCAGACCGCTCAGCTCCAGCAGGTTGATGTGGCATCAAGACTCCTGAGGGGACCAGAGGCCATGCGCTCTGTGCTCCTCCAGATGGGCACCCCAACCCATCAGAGAGCCGGTCGTTAAGAGTGACCGCCGGCTCGGGTGGACAAATGGGATACCCTCCTGCAGATGAGCTGAACGATCCACCACTGGACAGCTGCCCACATCTCCTGGGTCACTGCCACTGGCTGGTCCAGAGGACCACAGCACTGTGACCATTGGCAGGCCAGTCCCCATTGTAGGGGACACATAGCCGACGGGCCCAATGGACCACGCTGGTGCAGGCTGCCATGAGGGCCAGGAGGTGCAGGAAGTCCCGGCAGGGAGCAATTGCCCAACCAGAAATGATTGGGCGAAGGAGGAAAGAACCTTGGCCCTGTCCACTGGGAGCCGTGCTATGGCTCAAGAGAGTTGAGCTCTGCCCCGATGAATTGAATCACCTGCATTGGTACGAGTCTCGATTTGGCCTTGTTGATGAGGAGGCCAATCTGAGAGCAGACCTGAGGGCTAGATCCTGACCTCCACCTCGTCTCAAGGGCTGCAATCAGCCAGTCACACCTGGACCCTTCAGCACCGCAGGAGTGCTGTCACCCTGCCATGCATTTGGTGAAGACCCTGGGAGCTGGAGAGAGGTCAAGGGCATGGCCCGAACTCTGAAGGGACCCTCCACCCTGAAGCGGAGGAATCGCTGGTGGGACGGACGGATTGGGACATGAAAGAACGCCATTCTGGAGGTCCAGAGAACAGAACCACACGCCTCGCCTCCAAGGATGGAATGATCTGTGCCAGAGTGACCATCCTGAAGGTTCGAGACCTTAGGAACTTGTTCAGGTCGTGTAGGTCTAGAATGGGCACCAGCCCCTGTCCATTTTGGGACCAGGAAATACCTGGACACAAACCCTGGGTCTGGTGCAGGATCCACCACCTCCCTAATCACCTCCTTCTGGAGGAGCAGGGCAATGTCGGCTTGACGAGCCGACAGAGAGGCCACGTGACTCGTGAGCCCCCGTGGAGGTGACAGTCGACAGGGTGGGGCCTGCTCGATCTCAGAGTCAGACCCTTCCTACCACTTCCAACACCCAGAGGTCCGTGGTGACAGTTGACCAGGAGGAAAGGAAGTGGCGGAGCTGGCCTCCACGGGAGAACCCAGGAGGAGCGACGAGGTTGGGGACGATGCCCCTCTACCAGTCACTGGGCAGGCTTGGAGGAAGGACCAGCCGAGGACCTCCTGGGCTTTTCCTCCCAGCTTCCTGCTGGAGGAAGCTGCAGGCTTGGCTTTGGGGTGCCAGGGCGAGCCTGCTGGCCCCGATGCTGGTGTTGCTGGGCTGGACGTGCGCAAGGGCAGAAGGCCGAAGGGTGGTACGCTGCTGCAGGCAGCCTTTGTCCTTCTGGGCAGACGGACCGAGTCCAAGGTGGCACTGGACTCTTGATCCTCTGCCCCAGGACTGAACAAGTCAGTACCCTGGAAGGGAACATCTGCCAGCTTGTGCTGGGTATCCACCATGAAGGTGGAGATCTGCAGCCAAGCTCTGGCGGTGCATGGACATTGTGGCGCTCACTGACCGGGCATAAGAGTCTCCAATGTCAAAAGCAGTTTGGAGCTGTTGCTTTGCCACCACCCTTCCCTGATCCCGCACCTGCTTGACCTTAGTCTGGAGGTCAGCCGAGATAAGGAATCACCTCATCCAGGAGCCCAAAAGGTTGTGGGAAAAGTGTGCCATCAGTACGGCCGAACTGGCCTGACGAAGGCCTAAGGAGGATGCAGCGTAGACTTTACACCGGAGTAGTCCAGTTCTTGGACTCTTTATCGGGTGGCTTGTCCACATCCCGAGTGTTTCCAGAGCACCGGAAAACACTGTCGGTCACCAGCCCTCCGCAGAGGGGTGCTCTGAGAACCGGAGAGGAACCGTGGGAACAGTATACTTCCTGGCCATCCTGGTCAAGGTGCTGGACAAGAAGCCGCCGCTGTCACAGCTCCAGAGCCGGGCTAACAATGACCTCGGCCACAGGAAAGGCCTCCGGGGAATCCCTCGTCCAGTACCTCTGTGTGGGGATACTTGTCCCGCTTTGAACGGGTTTGAGCTTCATCCCAGTAGATTCTGAGATGAGCCAAAGCCTTCCCAGGAACGAGGATGAGTTCTCGCCCACCCACTGAACTCCAGTGGACTCCAGGTCGAGGGGCCTGGAGAACAGTGAGGAGTCGCCGCCAGACTCGAGGAGTCTGCAAACAGCTGCCTGGGGCCTGAGCCACCTCCACTTGCCGAGGCCGATCGGAGTAAGGGTGACCGACAACCCATGGGGCAACCCTGACCCGACCGAGAATCCTTGGTTGGAGCCCCATTTTTGGTTGTGGAGGCGGGGTTCCACCACAATGGTGGTGCAGCTGGTTTCGCCGAACAACCAGTGCTGGCTTCCGCCTCGATAATGACGAGGGGTTGTTTTGGCCGCCTGGTGACAGCCACTTAATGGTCGGGAAGGTGACGGAGTCGGCTTGTTTCCCGGTCAAAGGAGCTGCTGCCACATCAGATCCTCGTAGCGCTGATGCAACTTGCGCCGAGCCTATCTTCCAAAGAGGATGAAGACGAGGATGAGTAGCGCTCACCGCTTCCTCAGTGCCCAGACTGAGACCGCCGATGTTGGCAGGATCGGCTGGACTGAGAAGAGGTCAAGAGACCGAGAACCGGTGTTTCTGAGGGTGGGTCTGGGAGGAGGGGAAACCCGCCCTCCATCAGCTCGGGAACCTTAACCGGGACTCGCACAGGAGGCACAGGCAAGTCTCGGTTTCCACCGGGGAACCGTGAAGAAGGGTTGTCGGCTTCCGGTCGACAGCCGGTCTGACGGTAGATAAAAATTCGACCGCGCCGACGGGTGTCTCGCCGGCTGACCTGATGGGGACATCAGAAGCCAGCGCTTTAGCCGCAACCTGACCAAGTCGAGTGTCGACTATTCCGGAAGGGGCCTCCCGATCCCAGGAACATCGATGGTGGGACTTACTCCTTAGAGTCCTTTTTCTTGGACTGAGAGGAATGTCCTCAGGCTTCTCTCCTGAGTGGAGAGGGACTGACAAAGCTCCTTGAAAGAAGCCATTTAGGAGGAGCCCAGAGAGAGGGATAAATGCCGCCGATCGAGGAAGTAGGATGCACCTGGGCCGCCTTCCTCCCGAGGGGCGTATCATTTGCTCAAGCTGTTCTGCCGAGCCCACAGCCGCGGACACCGCCCAACGGGCCTCCTTCGACTTTACCGGAGGAATACGCCTCGGCGCCCAAGTTGAAGTCTGGCAGTGCGATCCTCAAGAATATTGATCAAGAAGGACTTGCACAATTCAAGCCTGCGGATCGTGATCGAGCCTAGGCAGTAAACGCACGTGGAGTGCGGATTGTCCGAGACATCTTCGCCCACAAGGGCGCCACCAAATCCAGGAGTTGATTTGTCCATCGCAGCCAAGGGAGAAAAGACCAAAGTCTAGTAAAGAGAAAGAACTGAAGGGACAGGATCAGTTGTGTTCCAGGACAGTAGCTGCTGCTGTTGTTTTCACAGGGTTCTTGTGGATTTTACTTGGTAGGTTAGTTCTTTTCTTTCTTACTTCTAAGGGCTAGCAGGGTATTGTTTTGGTGCTGCTGGATGTTTGTAAACTGATTTGGTGGCTGTAAGTGGGGCTCATTTTGTGGGTGTTTCACTGTGTAACAGACTGCGCTGGTAGAGGCCTATTTCTTCTGATTTAAAACCTATTTGGTGGGATTTGCTTGGAGATGGTTATTTGAATTGGAGACCTATATCTGTTAATTTCAAGCCTATTTTGATGTGTTGTTAGTGAAGCTGATTAGATTGAGTCCTGTTTCCTTTGGCAGCAAACATATTTTGGGGCTTTGACTTGAATTTTGATTCCTTGTGCTGACTCCATTAGCTGTAAAGGTTACTGCATAGTGGGGAGGGGTGTTAATGGTCTGGCCAGGTCTCACTCAGCCAATTGATTGGAGGCAGAGCTGAATCAGATTGAGGTGTTAGCTGCTTTGTCTTCTCAGGAAGAACTGGAAGGAGACAGGATCAGTTGTGTTCCAGGACAGTAGCTGCTGCTGCTGTTTCACAGGCTCTTGTGGATTTTACTTGGTAGGTTAGTTCTTTTCTTTCTTACTTCTAAGGGGCTAGCAGGGTATTGTTTTTGGTGCTGCTGGATGTTTGTAAACTGATTTGGTGGCTGTAAATGGGGCTCATTTTGTGGGTGTTTCACTGTGTAACAGACTGCGCTGGTAGAGGCCTATTTCTTCTGATTTAAAACCTATTTGGTGGGATTTGCTTGGGCCTGGTTCTTGGCTGCTGGGCTTGAGGGAGACACAGGGCTGATACACTTCTCTCTCGAGTCAGTATCTGCCCAAACCCTCCCTCCCCAGAAGTCTGCAAATTTATAGGGGAAAACCTGCCCTGCAATTGAGGAAAAGGCTGCAGGTGCAGCTCATGTAGTTCTAGCCACTGGTAGGATTTAAAGGCTGGGAGAGAGGAGCTTTGGGAGTTGTTCATTTCCCTTATAAGTTTAATGTGTTGTACTGCACCTAGTAACAGGGTTAATGGTGTACAGTGGGACTGTCTGTAAGATTAGTGGGTGACCTGATGAGGCAGTAGGGTATCTTGTACTATGGGGGAACCTGGTGGCTCACCCAAGGAAACCTATTTGGAAGGGGATGGAACCACACATCATTAGGGCCGCATCTTGGGAGGGTGGTGGGTGCACAGGTGTGGAGCAGCCATGATACTGGACTGGGCTTGAAGTTGGGTGGTTGCCCAGTGTGCTACCAGCTAGCACAGCTTAGGGAGGAGGTTGCGGGATCAGGAGAAAGCTGGGGAAGGGGGTGGTATGGTTGGGGAAGGGGCTGGGAATCTCCCACAGGGTTGCACCCAAGCACTGGGGTGGGGGTATAGGGAAAGGAGTGCAGGAGAATACTAGGGTCACATAGGAACCTGGCAGAGGGGTCCAAAAGGACACTACCAAGGAAGCAGGCAGGAAACTGGGGCCCTCACAAAGGGGGACGGAGGGACAACATTCTCAGGGAAGTAGGCAGATGGCCAGGGCTGGACAGAAGGAAGCAAGGCGGGAGGTGGATCAGACCTACACTCAGTAACCGCCTCACTCTTCTTCTGCTCAAGGATGAGGGGGTGATGTAGCCATGACAGGGGTAGTTAGAGATGGAAAGGGAGGGAGGCAGGAGGCAGGCAGATAGCAGGAAGAACAGGGGGACCTGGAATGCAGGAGAATGGGGAGCAGTGAATCAGAGCAGGAGGGGAAGAGGAGGAAAGCGCAAGGAGAAGGACCAGTTGGGAGGAAAGGTAAAGGAGAAGGACCAGAAGTACAAGGAGGATTCAGTAAAGGATGCTAAGGGTTTAGGCCAGGGGAGCACGACTACCAAGGAGGAACTAAATGGAGACAGGAAGGAAGGGAGGATGAGCCAGGCTAGTTTAGCAGATGGGGAGAAGGACCAGTTCCAGCAGTGAGGGGGGAATTAGCAAGGTACAGAAGGATACTCAGGAGGAGGAGAGGCATAGGATTGGAGGGGAGGTGGCTATGGTAATAAGGAGGGGTGGCATGTGGCACCCAAAAGGGGAGGAACACGGAGCCAGCTGGGTGGAGGGGCCTGTAGAAAGGATGAGGGACATGGAAAGGGGGGAATGGAGGAAAAGGAGTGGTCAGAGTGCTCCTGCTGGGGATTCTATGATCAGGGTATCAAATGGGATAGGGAGGAGAAGCTCGATCAGTTAGAACAAGATGCTTCCTGGACCAATGGTTCACAGGACTAAGCACGAGGTATATCAGCTGGCAAAGATCAGGGGGCCCCAGACATACTGGTCCACCTGGGCACAAATGACATTGAGGGAAATAGCTAGCTAGAGATACAGGCAAGATTCAGAGAGCTCGCCAGGTCTGTCATGACATAGGATGCACAGCTTTCTCAGAAATCCTGCCAGTGCCAAGGGCTAGTGGGGAACACAAAAGGAAAATTAGGAGATAAACCAGTGGCTCAGGGAGTGGTGGAGGCCAGAGGGTATGGGGTTGATGGGGATTGGGGGAGACCTGGGAGGATAAGGAGCTGTATGCTAGAGATAGACTACATCTCAATTTGGAGGGAGGGAGGGAATCCTGTTGAAAATAGAGGGTTCATGAGAAAAGTGGGTTTAAACTTGTGAAGGGGGTGGGATGGGAGAAAAGGCTGTCAAGGGGTGCCGATAAAGGAGAGACTCGTCTCCACCCCTGGGGACCAGGAGGATTGCAAGAAAAGGCCAACTGGCAAAGTGCAGACCAGGGAAAACAGAATCCCATGGGAACATGAGCAGGGAAATGGAACTATAGGAAAGGGTGGAAGGTAGTCCTGCTAAATGCCAGGAGCTTGGGAAATAAAATGCCTGAGCTCCAGGCGATGCTAACTGAGGGAGCAGTGGATGGGCAGCGAGTCACTGAGACTTGGGCCACTGCAAGACATGACTGGGACCTGAACCTGGAGGATACACTATGTTCAGGAAGGACAGGGAGAGGGAAGGAGGAGGGGTAGCAATGATAGTCAAAACTGCATTGGCATAGGGGAGTAGGAGGAGGTGAGGGAACCGTGGAGGCGATTGGTCAGCTTGATAACAAGGGGGCAAGAGAGTAAAAATAGGAGTGGTGTATAGACCCCTGCCCTGGCGGAGGAGCTGGAGGACAGTCTGGTGGCAGATGTTAGGAGAAACTGCAGACTGGGCAGAGGAACAGTGGTGGTGTTGGGGACTTAAACATGCCAGGAACAGACTGGGAGATTATGACATCCTCTGTGACCAGGGAACAGAGGTTGTTGGATGTTTTCAAGACGCTGTCCTAACTCAGCAGGTGAGGGAACCTACTAGGGAGGCACGGGTACTGGATGTGGTCCTGGCAGACAGTGACCAGATTGGGGGCCTGGAGGCAAGGGACCCATTGGCGGGAGTGACCATGCCACGGTCTGGTTCTGCCTGGACCTAGGAGGGGTAGAAGGCTGCACAAAGACGGAAGTAACCGACTTCAGGGGCGGATTTTAAGGAAATGGGAAGGATCCTTAAGGAGCATTTGGATGGGATTGGGTCAGACATGGACGCTGATAGTAGGTGGGAAATCATCAGGAGAGGGTGCAGGATGCTACCAGCACCTGTGCAAGAGTAAGACGAAAATGCGGTAGGGCCCAAAACCCCTGTTGGTGGACCAGGGAGGTCCAGGAGGTGGTGCGGGGAAGAAAGCAGCCTATAAGCAATTCAAGTGCTCAAGGAGTGAAAGGGATTGAGGGGAGTATGAGCTGATGGCTAGAAGGGCCACTAGAGTGGTGAGGGCTGCTAAGGCAAGGAAGGAGCAGAACCTGGCCAGGGAAATTAGGAGATGGAACAAGGGGTTCTTTAGATACATTGGGGAAAAACGAAGGGTGAAGGGGCAGATTAGCAGGATTAAATCAGGGAGAGATGGGCACAAGACCCGGGGAGCAGGCTGAGGTACTAAATGAGTACTTCACCTCAGTTTTTACTAGGAAATGGGGGTGCTGCATCACATATGGAGGAGACAGAGATACTGAGGGGGAGGACCCTACTGATCGGGCAGGTCTGGGGAGAGGGGAGGCATCACTGGCAGGTGGGGGAGGGCTAAGCAGGAGAAGGGCACCGGAAGTGGAAATCACAGCAGAGAGAGTGAGGAAGCCTCAGCCCCTTAAGACGGAGAAAGCACCGGGCCGGATAAATTACATCCCAGAGTGTTGAAGGAACTTGCAGATGTCCTGGCAAAACCCCTGGCAGAGCTTTTCACCATCTCTCTGAGGACAGGGTGGGTGCCCTAAGACTGAAGGTGGCACATATAGTGCCTATCCACAAGGGGGATCAAGAGAGGTAGGGAACTACAGGCCTGTCAGCCTGACCTCGTGGTGGGCAAGGTGATGGAGGGCATTGTCAAGGAGAGGCTAGGGGGACCTGATAAGTCAGGGTGCCTGGACAATAGACAGCATGGATTCATCCCAGGAAATCGTGGTCAGACAAACCTGGTGGAGTTCTATGACTGGGTGACAAGTGCCTTGGACCTGGGTAGACCAGTGGATGTCCTCTTTCTAGACTTCAGCAAGGCATTTGACTCTGTTCCTCACGTGGGCCTGTTGGATAAGCTGGGAGAAATGGGGTGGGAACCAGATGATCAGATGGATAGGCAATTGGCTCCAGGACCGGACCCAGAGGGTCGAGTTGGTGGGATAGTCTCATCCCCAAGGAGGGTCATTAGTGGGTCCCACAGGGATCAGTCCTGGGCCCCTTCTGTTCAACGCCCACGATTCGACATAAGGACAGGAATCAGGAATGAGATGAGTCTCTTATGGATGACTCAAACTGGGGAGTGTGGTGGATGGGAGGAGGGAGGGTGGCCCTACAGGGGACCTGGAGGCTCTGGAAAGATGGTCTAGAAAGTGGAAGCTGAGGTTCAATGCAGGAAATGCAAGGTACTCCACCTGGGGCCAGAAACCCAGGTCAAGTGTACACACTCTGGGGAAATGTTACAAGTCTCGATGGCTGAGAGGGACCTGGGGTGGTGGTGGATGTCAAGATGAACAACTCTGAGACTTGTAGGAGGGCAGCAGCCAAGGCCAACAGGATGCTGGGATGCATCGCTAGGGGATCACTCCAGAAGGAGGGAAGTGATACTCCTCTGTATAACTGCTTGGTGAGGCAAGCACCTGGAGTACATGCGCAGTTTTGGAGGCCACACTTAAAGCGGGACATTAACCTCCTGGAGAGGGTCCAGAGGAGGGCAACCAAAATGATTTGGGGCTTGGGACAGGACTTATGAGGAGAGGCTCAAGAGCTAAATATGTACACATTGGAAGAGAGAAGGGACCGGGGACATGATAGAGGTCTTTAGGTACATGAAGAGGGTAAATAGGGAGGAACAGTCGGGGTGCTTCAAGGAAGGAGGAAGGGGCCACTAGAGGGCATGGCTGGAAGCTGGAGGGGGAAGATTCAGGGAGAAAGGAGGAGGTGCTACTTCACTGAGAGGGTGGTGGAGCCATGGAATGCACTGCCTAGGGGGCTGGTGGAGGCAGAGACAGTGGAGGGGTTCAAGAGGGGTGGGACAGGTACAGGGAAGGGTTCTGGAAGCAAAATCCAATGCAGCAAGAATATCCGGAACTGGGAAGGGAGAAGCCAGAGAAGGCGAGGGGATAGCAAGGTCAGCACCCAGGTTGGGGACTGACCAAACGAGCAGACACGAAGACCATTAGGCCTATTCTGCTGGCATTTTAGTATGATAGTAAATTTTAATATAAGTTTCAGTTTAACCGATGAGTTAGATCCAGGCCTAAAACGCAGAGTGCAAAGGAGGAACCTGAGCTTCCAAGCAGTAAGGAAGATCTGGCATCATGGGGCGGAGCCGAGAGTTTTATCACCTGGGTGGGTGGAAGGAGCCAGCTTGAAGACCTTCCAGCAAGATTTAAAGCGCCAAGGAACCTGCCAGTAAGTGTGGATTGAACAACATATCCATGTCCCTAGAAACACATTTTGGCAAGGATTTGAAAAATGACAGTTGTCAGACTCGTGAGGTAGTTGGAAAAATGGCTATGCTGAAAATTTTGGGTCAAATATTTAAAATTACCAAAGTACGAGTGAACACAAAAAATTACAACATACATGCATAACTTTGCCATTTTACACATTCTGACACCACATTTTCAACACAGCCTCTTATGACCTCACCTTATGAACAAATGGTGAAAATGTTCAAATCCTGTCTGAAAGGTAATTTTGCAACGCCGATCAGAAATCACCTTCGGCCTGATTTACAGGACTCCACTGCTATTGTTCATGAGGTGGGTCCCACAAAGGCCACGTTGAAAATCTGGGACCAAAATAGGCAAAATGACACAGTTATACATCAGAGTTGAAAACCCCATTGAAATACACTGAACCACACTTACCTTAGTTCTCATATAGCAGTCGGCAGTTCCAGCAGCAAGACGCGCCTTCGATTGGAGAGTGGATATAGCCTGGGACCTGTGAGGATGTGTTGGGGATGTAATGGGGGAGGGAGGTGAGGGAAGTCTGGGTGGTATGGGTCAGATCGGCAAGGGACCATTTTCTTTAAAAGTTTAAAGAAAAAAGCACACATCAAGGACATTTCTCTGTTACAGGTCAGATCTGTAAAACTAATAGGGGAGAGCTAATGGAGGGCGGGGTGCCTACTAGACACCAGGGAAACATCACAGCAATACAGGACAGTGATCAGAGTGCAGGAAGAGGGATCACTAGACACTAAGGAAACATTATACAAATATGGGGGTGGATCGAGGATGGAGGTGCCACTAGACACCAGGGAAACATTATACAAATACTGGGACGGCAATCGGATAGTGGGTGGAGGGGTGCCACTAGACATCAGAGAAACAGTATACAAATGGGGGATGGCAACTGAGGGTGTGAGGAGTGCCAGTAGACACCAGGGAAACACTATACAAATAGGGGACAGCAGTCAGAGGGTAGGGGTGCCACTATACACCAGGAAATAGTATACTAATAAGGGATGGCAATCGGAGGGTTGAGGGGTGCCACTAGACACCAGGGAAACACTACACAAAGACAGGGATGGTAATCAGTGGGTGCCACTAGACACCAAGGAAAAATTACACAAATATGGGGTGGCAATTGTGTGTGTGTGTGGGGGCACTACACACCAGGGAACCAGCGACTCACTGCTTTCAGTGCAGTCCACAGCACGAGTTCCAGCTGCAGAACTCAAGAAAGTTTTTTTTGCTAAGCTGGGCACCCTGATTTTGGGGTGCCCAGAAACAGATTTCTGGTAAATTAAAAAAAAACAGCAGAAACTAGCTAAATGGGTCCCATCTAGCTAGGTTTAGGTGTTTGTTTTTAACAAAGATATTATTTTTGTGCATTTTCAGTATTTGTGAGTTTAAAATGAGAAAATAAAATGGCTGAAATTATATAAACAGTATTTTTTTTCAGCACAAGAGATAAATCATAAAAATAAGCAGTCGCAATCAATCTTTTTTTTTTTTTTGTTATTGCTTGTGTCAGGACATTAACTCTAAAATCATTATAACTCTGGAACCATATAATATTTTTCACTAAACCTTTCCAAAAGCACACCTTGGCATGGGCCCATTTAAGGCTGTAGTGAAAGCAACAAATACCCAATATTCAAGTATAGGGAAACCACACGGTAACTGAACAAGATGCCGCCATGAGGCCGGCCCGTGGCATGGAGGGTTGAGACGCTGGATGCCACACCTGCGCCACGCAGGCGACTCCAGGAACGGGAATGAGCTTGGGCTGTCGGGTGTTAGCAGAGGAGGAGAGGATTGAGCATCTGGAGGACAGCTCTCCTCTCCTGGGGAAGTGGGTGGTTGATTCCTGGTGCTAGCGACTCCCAGTGGAGGCTGGGGTGTGAGACAGCCGGGGATCATGCTGACATTGGTGGGAGCATCGGTGACATCTGTGGGAAGGACGGCACACGCCTCAGCCTGCACTGGACATCATCAGTACATCTGTGCTCCTGGGGAGGGGGACTCAGGCTCACAACAAGGAAACCACCCGTTGGCTGGGAGGAACAAGTTGCTTAACACAGAAACATAGAATTTGACTGCAGATATGACCACTTGGCCCACCCAGTCTGCCCATTTCTTACCTAATGGATAAGCTGCAGATCCTAGTTAACCAGCAGCCTACTTTTTCTACCCCCACCCCTAGAATTGCCTTATGACTGTCCCATGCATGCTTGAATTCAACCACTGTTTTTGACTCCACAACTCTCCGGAAGGCCGCTCCATGCATCCACAACCTCTCGTGAAAAATACTCCTTACATTACCTCTGGAGCCGCCCCCATCTTCAAATTGTGCCCCTTGTTCTTGCACACCTCTTTTTTGAAAGATGCTACCCTCTTGGACTTTGTTGATTCCCTTGAGGTATTTGAAAGTTTCTATCATGTCCCCCTCCCTCCTTTCCTCGAGGCTATACATATTAAGCTCCTTTAGTCTCTCTTCATATGTCTTCTGGTGCAGACCCTGCACCATTTTAGTTGCCCTCCTCTGACAGCTTCCGCCTTGTCTATGTCCTCATGGAGATTGGGTCTCCAGAACTGCACACAGTACTCCAGATGGGGTCTCACCAGCTGTCTGTACAGAGGGATAACAACTTCCTGTTTTCTACTGGTGATGCTCTCCCTATGCATCCCAGTATCCCCCAGCCCTCCTTACTGCCCTCTCACATTGCTTGCCCAACTTTAAGTTATCTGACATGACTACCCCAGGTCCCTTTCCATTTTTTTGTTGTTAGTATCTCACCCCCATTGTGTACTCTTCCCCTGGGTTTTTGTTTCCCAGGTGCATTACCTTGCACTTCTTAGCACTGAATCTAAGCTGCCATACATTTGACCATTCCTCTAACCTTGCCAAGTCCCTTCTCATCCTTTCCACCCCACCTTGTGATCAACTCTGTTGCAGATCTTGTGTCATCTGCAAAGAGACATACTTTTTCTTCCAGTCCCTCTGCAATGTCGCTATAAAGACATTGAAGAGGACCGGTCCTAATACTGAACCCGCGGTACCCCACTAGTAACCACCTTTCTTCAGAGTGGACTCCATTTACTATTACCCTCTGTGTCCTATTCTCTAGCCAATTCTTACCCAGGCTATCATCTTGGGACCCACTCCCAGGCTGGCTAACTTGTATATTAATCTTTGTGTGGGACTGAGTCAAATGCCTTGCTAAAGTCTAGGTAGGCCATGTCCACAGCCCCTCCCTGATCTACTACTTTGGTCACCCAGTCAAAGAAATCTATAAGAGTCATCTGGCATGACCTTCCGCCAGAATCCATGCTGCCTTGGGTCCTGTGCCCTCTGGCCTCTAGGTACTGGACAATTTTTTCCTTCAGAAGTGATTCCATCATTTTCCTATCACTGAGGTTAAACCAACAGGTCTGTAGTTTCCTGCTTCTGCCCTGCTCCCACTTTTGTGAAGGGAATCACACCTGCCCTCCTCCAGTCCTCAGGTACCACCCCATGCCCCCACCTCCAACTCTGGACCCTGCCCACTGGGTGCCGCCTCGCCTCCACCTCTGCCAGAAGAGCATTACAAGAGGTAGTGTCGAGGAGTAGAAGGTAGCTCCGCCTGGGGGCGTGGACCTGGGGACTCCAGAGGTGTGCCGTGAGTGAGAGGGAGATTGAATGTACAACCCGGGAGGATCTCAGAAGAAGGGGAACAGGTAGGATGACCGATGGGGCCTCAGCCAGCGTGACAGGAGGAAAAATAGTTGTTTAAAAAGGAAAAAAAAAAAAAGATGCCATCACGAAACTTTTCACGTCTTGAGACTCTGGCAACCTGATCATGCATGCCAAATTTTAGGCTATTTTGTCAAACCACACCAAAGTTATTAAGGTGCAAAATTGGGGTTTAACATTAAAAGGTCTACTCAACCCTAATTCACAGGGGTGTTACTAACCTCTATAATAACAAAAGAACCAAAACACAAAAAAGTGCACTACTCTGTCAACACGAGCACCCTCAGTGAAGGCTAGTGTGCAGCTCCCTGCTTCAGGCCCCTCCAGCTCCCTAAACTTATCCTGCACTGACCCTACAGCTTCCTTGCCAGATCAATCGTCCTCAGGTGGACACCAACATTCAGCTTCTCCTTACCCCTCTTCCCTGGTGAACTCCAAGATCCGTCCTCCAGTCCTCCCCACCAAAGCGCCTGCAATGCACTGTACTGCCTTGTCCCTCCCTTCCACTGCCCCCAACTCAATCCCCTTACTATGAAGTCTCCTAGCAGCAATGCTTTTTCCTTGGCCAGGAACTTTCTCACCTCACTGAGGCCTGCTCTACAGAGGATCTCCACCTCCTCTCTTATTCTTGCCACAGGTGCCTCCTCTGACTTCCCTGTCCCTCTAACGAAGGAAATGCTCTCCTCCTTCCTCCCCTAACCAGAGATGGGCAAAGTTAGAAAACTTTGCTCCATAAATTCGCTGTTCGTGGATATAAACCAGGTGAGGTCCAACTTCACAGAATGCGGTGAAACTTCACTGGCGAGTTAAAACTTCACCCCATCACTAAACTTCTCCTTATGTCAGTGTTAATCACTCCGCAGCTCACAAGCCACATGCGCTCTTTACAGGTTTGTTTGTGGCTCGCTGGATGCTGCCAACTGTTTCAATGGTTTTATGGCTCTATACATGCTACAGTAAACAACACCTGTTTAGCACTTGGCGCTAGAGATTGCTTGTTACATTATCCACCCCTAAACTCATTGTACATGCCACTGAAGATCAAGCACATTAACCCCCAAACTCAGAGTAATGAAGTTGATGGGCTAGCACATTAGCCCCCACTCCTGAACTCAATGTCCCTTCAATATAATGGAACTCCATCCTGATGCTGTGACATTTTTCCTGGTAATTTGGATTGAATTATAACATAATCCACGATATTAAATTGCTAAATAAATATTCTTCATTGTGGCCAACTGGTTTAAATCACATTAGTAACTTACTGCCGTGGCATGCCAATAAACTGTTGTGCAAGTTGCTCAGTCGGGACTGCAGTGCTGTCACGTCACTCTCTATGAATGTCATGTTTTATTCTTAAAAGATTTACAGTACTATAAATATGGGTGAACTGCCTACGTGTGGACAAGCTTTTGGTTATGCTGACTGCTACCAGCCTTCCTCTGGACCAGCACAAAAGGAGCATAACTGAAGCAAGATGGCAGCTGTGAGTGAGCTGCCTGGATTTTAGCTCAGCCTCTTAGTGTTGTTTTATTGTTTTTGCTTAGTTTCTTTTTATTTTTCGATTCTTCGTTTTATAGTTAGGTAGTTCACAGTTAGTTTAGATAGGGTAATTTAGTGAAGTAGTTAGTGAGATGAGCAATATTTTGTGGGGTAGTAGATAAGTTTACTTAGTTTGGTGCCTTACAGTATTGTTAATCTGGACACCAAACCGCTAGCCATCAGTACGCTAGTTTGTACTTTTTTTAATTATATTTTTCCATGCCAACTCCTCAAGCCCTGTCAGCTGCCCCCATACTGGCTTGCCCTCATTTCCAGTAGGGCCACCGATAGGTGAACTCTGGTGGCCAGAGGGGACGGCAATGGAGTTGGCCCATTATGGCCTGGCATTTTTTGTTTTTTTTCTTAGTAGACTGTTAACCTTTGGGGTGGGGACATGCAATGACGACCTGCATCCACCCGCTACCGAACGTGCAGGTGCCTACTGTTGCGGAACCCCAGCCTCCGCCAGGAGTCTGTTGTGAGTCGGACACCAACCCCACCTCCTCACAGAGTAGGACAGCAGTCGACCGGACGCCAACTTACCCCCGGCCGGCCCTCCAACTCCAGAGTTTGTTCTTGAACCCAGGTCATCGGCGCCACAGACGGTGGTCATGCCTCTGTGCCAGCGGCCCGGCTTAGTTGTACTTTTATTCTCATTTTTGCCAGTTACTTCCTACTGCATTGGGAACTGTTGGCAATCTTCATTTGCATCACGGCTGGCTGCTAATATTATGCTGTGAGTGAACTGTGGACTAACATGCATCGTGAACAGGAGAGGTGTGGAGTTCTGTCACAGTCTTCAAACCACTGGTTTTGGATACTGGAGTTGAAATCTTTGGAGTGAGCCTGTGTCAGCTGCCAGAGGGAGGGAGGAAGACTGCCAGCCACGCTTGGAGCACTGCAGGATGGGAAGTTTGAACCCACCACCACAAGCCTTCTGCTCTCAGGAATACATCTGCCAGCCTGGTGAGAAAACACCCGAGTTTACCACTGAGAGAACAGTCTGGTATTGGCCCGGCTCATTTCCAACTCCCAGGTACCTGCTCCTTATAATCCTTGGGGGTGGAGGGTGGTCTGCAGGTCAGTTGTGGCAGCGGGAGGACAGTGGTGGGGAACTTGGACCAGAGGATTGGCCCCTGCCAACTGTATTAGTGGTGCTGAGTCTGAGAGTTGGAGGATGTCGGAATCTCCATTACCCCTCTACGCTTATGGCCCTGCTTTGTCTTGTGGTCCTGCCCACTATCCCCTTGGGGTAGGAATTGGGGCAGTGTTTCCGGAATCAAGGTCATAGTACCATACCGGGCTGAGGCCTGAGAGGTCTGTGTCCAGGTAGACTTCTGGTGAGTACGGACCAGAAGGTGGTGTGCTCCTTGGGAGCCAAGCATCCTGTACTGGGGTGGGGGTCAGAGGACCCTCCCTCGGGACCTTGGATCACTGACAGCCGACTGTTTGGGTCTTGGCCTATGGGGAGAGGCACAATTTGCACCAGAGGACTGGTGGAATTTGGAACTGGGTGAAGATCGGTGGACAGCTGGTGTGAAGTCCTTAGTACACCACTGACTGGAGCTGTATCATCGACTGGCCTACTACCCTCTGTCTTTGTGCCTAGTGGTTCAATTCTTGTTTTGGCTCCTTCAATTCTTTGACTATCCTTCCGTGGTGTTAGTCAGTAAACAGAACTCAACATCCCATTGGGGAGGTAGTGAAAGTACCTCCAAGAGTTGGTTTGAAGTGATTTAATTTCTGTGGTTGCAGTCAGAGAAGAAAAAATTACTCACCTTAGTAATGTTGTTTCTTCTAATGGAGTCTTGCTGTATTCTGACTATTGCAGTGATCACCAACCTTTGAACTGCACAAAGAGCTAACTTTCCATGCAAGGCATGGAACGTTGAGCTCGAGCTCGGTTGAAGTCTCTGTCTGCTGTTGTTTAAACCCAACCGTCAGATCATTACGAGCAATACTCACTACAAGTTCTGTGTGGAAACTGTAAGACTCACACTAGCCAACTGGCAACTAAATTTATCAAAAAGGGTTTTGGGTTTCAAAGCAAAGACTCAAGTCAGGAAACCAAAAAACAAAAACACAACACACCCAAAATAAAGGAGGGTGAGAAAGGGCACCTCTAGGGTGCCAACACTGCTCCTGCCCACCCACATCCCAAAACCAGGTTCTGAGAGGGAGGAGGGAGTCTAGAATACAGCAAGACTCCATTAGAAGAAACAACATTACTAAGCAGAGTAATTTTTTCTTCAAACAACATGAAGTCTTGCTGTATTCTGACTATTGCAGACTACTGCACAGTACCTCCATGGAGGAGGGACAGAACCTACTTTGGGAATAGGCTCTGAAGTACTGCTGTGCCAAACCGAGCATCGCCTCCTAGCA
This sequence comes from Neoceratodus forsteri, assembly GCA_016271365.2. Taxonomy (NCBI): domain Eukaryota; kingdom Metazoa; phylum Chordata; order Ceratodontiformes; family Ceratodontidae; genus Neoceratodus; species Neoceratodus forsteri. The sequence continues at coordinate 1,386,508,699 of CM057459.1, forward strand.
TGGATATCCAGAGAGTAATGCTTGGTGAATGTATGGACTGTTTTCCAGGTGGCTGCTTGACAAATTTCAAAGATAGGAATATCCCTGGCAGCAGCTAGGGAAGCAGCTGTACCTCTAGTAGAGTGAGCCCTCAGGCCTGAAGGTGGGGTTCTACCCAGTTTTTCATAGAAGAATTGTATACAAGAGACAATCCACCTGGCAATAGATCTTTTAGTGGCAGGTTTGCCCTTACCAACCTCTCCATATGTAGGAACAACTGGAGGGACTCAAACCTGTGACCCTCGTCGCGCCTATATAGTAGCTAAGGGCTCTTTTTACATCCAGGTTGTGCAACCTCCTCCTCCAGAGGAGGAATGGTCAGTGAAGAAACAGGGAGACATAGGCTGATTAAGATGGAAATCTGAAACCACCTTAGGCAAAATCTTCCTGTTAGTCCTTAGGACCACTTTATCTCTATGGAAAGAAATGAAATCAGGCTCCACTGACAGGGCTTGCAATTCACTGATACGCCTGGCAGAGGTAATGGCCACCAAAAACACAGTTTTCCAAGTCAAGTACTTAAGCTCTGCAGAGGACAAAGGCTCAGGGTGGTTGCATAAGCTGAGCAATGCAAACATTAAGGTCCCAAGCAGGAGCAGGGTCCCTAAGGGGATTGGTGCAGCAATCCCTTGAAGAACTTACAAAACACAGGATGGGCTGAAAGAGGAGAGGGGCTTGCCTACTGACAAGAAGGCAGAAACAGCTGCCAGATATACTTTAAGTGTAGCTGGTCTAAGCCCCAAGCCATTAAGATGAACCAAATAGTCCAGGAACTGTAGGCAACCCGGCAGATTCTGGAGAAATATGCTTACTAGAGCACCAAATAGTGAACCTTTTCCATTTGGAGTTGTAAGTCTTTCTAGTGGAAGGCTTTCGAGAAGTCTTAAGGATATCCAGAACCCCTTGAGAGAGGTGCAGATCAGCAAACTCTAACTCTTCAAGATCCAGGCCTTGAGATTGAGAGATTTGAGGATCGGATACCAAATCCTCCCTGAGAGGATGTCAACAGGTTGTAATTCCTGGAAGAGACAGGGAAGGTGGACTGCTAAGGACAGCAACAGAGGGTACCAGGGCTGTCTGACCCAGTCTGGAGCAATCAGAATCACTTTGCATGGTTGAGACCTGATCTTGACTAGCACTTTGAACATGAGAGGGAAGGAGGAAAGCATACAGGAACTTCCTCTCAATTCAGTACCAGAGCATCCAGGGGACTGAGCCCAAGACTGGGGGTCTGCAGCAAAATAGAGGAAGTTGGTGATTGTCTGGGGCTGCAAAATGATCTATCTGTGGGTGCCCCATCTGGAGAAAATCACTTCCAAAACTAGGGATCTAGGGTCCATTCGTGATGGCCCTGAGATATCCTGCTGAGAGCATCTGCTAGGACATTGTCCTTCCCTGGAGGTGAACTGCTATCAGAGAGGTTTGCAGGAATAGGCCAGAGACCACAACTTCATTGCTTCTGTGCACAAGGTCGAGACCGAGTGCCTCCTTGCTTGTTGATGTACCACATTGTGGTGGTATTGTCTGTTCTGATCTGACCACCTTGTTCTGTACAGATTTGGAAAAGACTTGTAGTGCCAGAAACACTGCTCTGAGTTCCAAGAGACTGATGTGAAGCAGAGATTTTTGAGGTGACCACAGCCCTTGGGTGGTAAAGATCCTCAAGTGGGCTCCCAGTCCAGCAGGGAAGCATCTGTGGTGAGTACTACTGAATGAGACGGAGTGACAAAAGGAACTCCTGTTTTAAATTGTCCTGATCCTGCCACCATTGCAAAGCCTGGATCAGGGTTCGAGTCACTGGGACTAGTTTGGTAAGGGAATCCTTTCTTTGGGACCAGAAGGCTCTTAAGTGGAACTGAATGTCCTCATCTGGAATCTTGCTCCTGGACTACTGCTGTAGAAGCTGCCATGTGGCCCGGAGCTGCAAGAAGTGCCTTGCTGGTCAAGACACCTGAAGGGTGAATGAAGAGGCCAGTTCTATAAGAGTCCTTGCCCTGTCCAGGGAAGGAAGGCTTTGTTTTACTGTATCCAGCTCTGCCCCTATAAAGGTGAGGAGCTGTACTGGCTTGAGAACTGACTTTGGAAGGTTGAGAAGGAATCCTAAGGAAGTGAGCACTTGCTGAGTTATTTGCAGATGTGACTTGACTTGGTCTGAGACTGACCCACTATGAGCCAGTCATCCAAGTATGGAAAGATGGATATCTTTTTCTCCTTAGGAAAGCAACCACTACTGCCAGGCATTTTGTGAACACCCTTGGGGCTGATGTTAGGCCAAAGGGCATTGCTCTGAATTGAATTGGCCTGAGGCAACTCGAACATGAGGTACTTTCTGTGGGAGCACCTGATGGGAATGTGAAAATAGGCATCTTTGAGGTCCAGGGAGGCTAGCCAGTCCCCTGGCCTTAGAAAGGGCAGAATTATTCCCAGAGTCACCATTTTGAATTTTGGTTTTAAAGGTGCTTGTTCAGATATCTTAGATCCAGGATGGGCCGCCATTCTCCTGTCTTTTTCGGGGTTAGAAGTACCTGAGTACAATCCTTTGCCCCTGTGTAGGTAGGAACCTTTCTATGGCTCTGAGAGTCAGAAGGAAGAAACCTCTGCCTCTAGGGCAAGGGCTTCTGATGGGTTTGCAGGTGGAAAGGATCTGGTTCTCATCTTGGGAAATTTTTGAAGCGGAGAACCAGTCCCTGGTTTACTACTTCCAGGACCCACTTGTCTGATGTTAAAGACTTCCAGTCCTGACAAAGCAAGCCAGCCTGCCCCCTACAGGTATTGGAGAACGGCCCAGGCAGACCCATCAGGGTGTCTGCTTGGCAGGGGCTTTAGGCTGAGGGGTGGAAGCAGGCCTGCTCATTCCCCGCCTGCCTCTCCTCTGATGAACCCCCTCTGAGCATAGCAGAAGAGGAGGCCTGGGCTTGGTAAAGGCCTTTGAAAGGGCCTGCCCCTGCCCCTGAATGCTGTCTCTGAGGAGGACTTGCCTTTCTTTGGCCTGAGCACTCCTATAGGTGGTCCTGTACTCATCCGTCTCTTCATGTAGTTCTCTGTCTGCTCCCCAAACAGAGAATTACCAATGACAGGGAAATCCATGGCCTTAGTCTGGGTATCCTGGATAGGCTAGTACATCTGAGCCAAGCTATCCTCCAAGGCCACAGATGTAGCCATGATTCTAAATGAAACATCATTGAGTCCACAGCAGCATGAAATTGCACCTTGGATGCCTCAATTCCATCCGCAGCCACCTGCTCCAGCTCCTTGGCAAGCTGGTCAGGGCCTGTTTAGTCAGAGCCAGCACAGTGTCCCACCTGGACTTCTGGTATCTAGCTGTAGGCCATATAGTTAGCCTGCCTGAGTCCGCAAGGATGCTGCCATGTACTGTTTATTTGCCATGGCATCAATCCTCCTGGAGTCCTTATCTGGGGTGTGAATCCAAGGAATATTTGCCTTATCACAGGCAGCAGCCTGCACTACCCCTACATGGCTGCATTGCTGGGAAAGGAACTCCGTAACAGAGTCTGAAAGGGTATACCTTTTGTCCATTCTTCTGTCCACAGGAGGTATGGAATTAGGAGTCTTTAAAATTTTAAATGTCTGTTTCCAAAAGATTTATGGAGGGAATAGACATCTCCTGGAATCTGGGATGTCCATCATCTCTACAAAATCAGGCTCCTCCTGATCCTCTACTGCTTCTTCCATTGGAAGCTGGAGGGTTTCAGCCACTTTCTTGTAAAACATAAAATGGAAGGGACTCAGAAAGCCTAGGAGGAGAAACACCTGAAGGTGTGTCTGGGGAGATGTCCGGTCAATAGGCACATCCAGACTTTCATAATCACCATCATCATCATTATCCTCATATCTCTCCCTCCTCTCGGTTCATAAAATTCCTCTAAGTATAATCCAGAGACAGGGAACCGACCGAACCGAGCCCCTGACCGATGGTGCCGGATTCGGCGAACCGAGTTAGCGACTGAACTATCCTTATCGCTTTGGCTATTTCATCAACGGTCGGAGAAAGAACTTGTGATTCGAACGGATGATTTTTCCCTTCTTTCTTTTTAGCCGAACCGACTCCTCAGAATTGGTTCTCCTTTCCCAAGAAGTTTTGCCCTGGTCAGAGGGCACTCCTTCTGGTTTGGTCGGAACCGAACCAGGCTGGCCATCCAGGTCAGCGGACTTCTCGGCCTCCTTTCTCTCAGTCTACCTACTCTCTTATCCAGTGTAGCTTCGGAAAACTTTTACAAATTTGGCAGTCTGAATTGAGGTGGTCAAATCCCAGACAATAAACATAGGTGGTGTGGGGATCAGCCTTAGCAAAGGCTTCCCACACACACTACAGTGTTGCAACCCAGTGGGCCCGGTTTTTTCTTGGTTTCAGACATGGCCAATCCTATCCACAACTTACTCCTTTTTCGCAATCCGCCAGGCAAGACACTCCCATCGGTTCCTGACCATGTTACGGGTCTAGGAAAACATACTGAAACTTTTTTTTTTTTTTTTTTTTAGAACCGATACGGACCGTTACTACACTCTAATAAATTCAGTAGTTTTTAACATTAAACCGATCGGTTCAAACTGAACGATCCAATTTCAAGTTCCACACAGAAACTAAATGCAAAACCTATCTAGTACTCACGTACCACAGACAGAGACTTAACCGACAGGTTCAGAAGCAGAAATTCGGTCGAAACTGAGAAAAAACGACACTTTAACAGACTTTTTGAACCGAGCAAAGGAGAAATCTCGAGCGACTGTTCAGTGAAGCAGAGTAAAGAATCTTGATGGTTGGAGTTTAAACAACAGTAGACAGAGACTTCAACCGAGCTCGAGCTCAGCGTTCCATGCCCTGCATGGAAAGTTAACTCTTTGTTGCTCAGGGGCAGTTCAAAGGTTGGTGATCACTGCAATAGTCAGAATACAGCAAGACTTCATGTTGTTTGAAGAGCAACATTGGTTTATGATTACCTGGACTGGGGAGGGTGAGAGCCTCACTCTATCTAAATTCATTTCTTGAAGATTTGGAGTGCTTTGAAGGAATTTTAACTTTTACTGAATTTCGTCTGAATATTCTGGCACCAAACTTTAGGATTTGTCAGGGTGGGGTTATATTGAGGCTTGGGGTTTTGGGTAAGGGAGGGTTAAGGGTGGGTGGATTGTATATTTGTTGTTTTATCTTTCTTGGGGCTGACTTTGGGTGTAAGACAGTCTGTGCTGGCAAGGCGCTCTCCGGTCAGGTGCTACTCCTCCTCAGAGCTTCGGGCCTTCGCCTTTTAATATTCCACCTCTGCCTGCCAAGGTTTTACCATTGTCGGGTGCTGGGAATAGTGGATAGGAGGCATGGAGGGTGGGGTCCCGGACAATGGGGAAGAGAGGAACAAAGTGGCCGGATTGGGGTTGTGGGAACAAGAAGGCGCCTGGGGCAAAATGGAGACTGGAGAGGGGTTCCCTGTCTAGTTCCCATATCCAAGGGTTCCACATTAGGTGGACAGATTCCTTGGAACCCCATCCTACCGGTCAGTGTTATACAATGCCAGGTCCATTAAAAACAAGACAGCTTTGATTGCCAATCTTGTTGCATCATTGGGCCTGGCATGCATCACCAGACTTGGCTGGACACGAATGGTGGCCCAGTTCTTGAGGCAGCGGTGCAAGCCGGTCTCAGTGATATATTGCACGAGACTGATTGTAGGGGCAGGGGTGTTGCCATTTGTTTTAGAATGGAGTTGGGCCTGGTAGAGATGCCGGTGGGTTAGACCCAATCCTTTGAGTGTATCCTGGACGCAGGTGTGAAGAAAAATCCTTCTCATTTACCATCCACCCAGTGATGGGAAGCAATTTTGCGAAATCGCCGGACTTCGTCATCGACGCGGTGTTGGAGTCACCCAGGTGATGGTGCTGGGTGACTAATACTGGATCAATGTGAACTCTTGCATTTGGACAGGACTTCCTCCAACATATATTTACGCTGGGCTTCACACAGGTTGTTTCCTCTGCGACACATATTTTGGGTCACTCATTGGATCTGGTCTTCCTACTGGGCATGGACGCCCGACCTGGTGGTGGAACCAGTCGGACGGTCTGACCATCACACTATCAGGTTCAGTTTCCAGGCCCCTCTAGGTTTGCCCCTCTGGAGATGGTCCGGTATTGCCCATTAAGAGGTGATCCCAGATGACCTAGTGGCAGTGCTGGACCTATTGGGATGTACTGAGTGCAAGCATGGGTCCAGAATTTCCACTACAGGCCTATAATAAGGCCATGGTGAAAGCCCGGGTTCCACAGCTCCTGTCCAGGTTCACCCTCCTCCTTCGTCCTTGGTCCCAAGGATTTGACAGGACTTTGAGGGAGATGAGGAGAGGTGAAGGCTAGAGCGATGTTGGCAGAAATCGGACCACGATGCGGCAATTCTTAGATTGATGGCACGTTATGTGGCCTAATCAATCGTCAATCTCCGTAAGAAGGCAGAATTCCTGTCCGGGAGATCACTGCTGCAGGAACCAACCGCTCAGTTTTTTCGCACTGTGGACAGACTGTGCAATCCAGCTCGCCTGCAGTTGCGAGAGCGCTGCCACAAATGTGACGGAGTTTGCTCAATTCTTTGCAGATAAGGTTACTGGCATCAGGACTGAGATCTGTTCGGCACGCTTCTAAGGGGTTGCAGTGACCGTGGAGCTCACAGAACCTTGGTTTGGTTGGTCAGTGTTTGGCCAGGTGGCAATCTTGGATGTCATAATGATTATCCAGAGTATGCGGCCAACCTTCTGTAGCTTGAATCGGGCCCAACCTGCCTCCTTGTGGTGTGCGGATGTCATAGGTCCAGTCCTGGTGGAGATAGTCCGGTAGCGTTAGAGACTGGGAATTCCTGATTCTTTGAAAGAAGCAGTGGTGACTCCCGTCTTAAGAAATCTTCTCGATCCGGACTGTCTTGCCAACTACAGGCCCATCTCTAACCTTGCCTTTGTGGGTAAGGTTACTGAGAAGCTAGCTGCTGCAGCTGGAGGATAATCTTGCTATCCATGACATCTACAATCCCTTCCAGTCGGGTTTCAGGAAAAGGCACAATACGAGTCTGCTCCTTGTTAAGGTGCTCAATGACCTCCTTGTTGCGAGAGATCAGAGGCGCTGTACTATCTTGGTCCTCCTTGATCTCTCTGTGGCATTTGACACCATGGACCATGAGGCACTGCTTGAGTGCCTCGGCTGGTCTGTGGACTGTCTGGTATAGTCCTCAGATGGTTCCATTCTTTCCTCTCTGGCAGGTCTCAGAGAGTAGTGTCAGGATTTATTCCTCTGATACTTTCTCCCTGCCATGTGGGTCCCACAGGGCTCAATGCTTTCCCATGTTGTTTGTGGTGTATATATTGCCATTGGGGGGACATTGTAGGCGGTACAGACTGAGTTTTCACTGCTATGAGATGATACTCAGCTGTGCATGTCCTTGCACCCAGCCAGGATGTTGCGCTCTTGGTATTTAATACCTGCCAATCTGAGATCCAAGACTGGATGAGTGCCAACTGGCTGAAGCTGAATTCCGACAAGACTAAGGTTCTGGTTGTGGACCGGGTTGCTGAGCAGAGGGCCTTCAGCAGGCAAGCATCTGGTCTGGTACTGGGTGACTGCCAGCTGAGGACCTCTGAACGAGTGCGTAGGATGGACATTATCCTTAACGAGGGAGTGACCCTGAAGTTTCAGGTGTCATCCGTGGTCAAGACCTTGTTTTATTATCTGAGGAATGTCACTCGGATTAGGCACCTGGTTCTGCCTGGCAACCTTCCAACATTAGTCCATGCCTTTGTGACCTCTTACTTGGATTACGAAATGCCCTCTACCTGGGCTACAGGAGTTGATATTCGCTGCTTGCAGCTAGTGCAGAATCGACAGCCAGGTTACTGATGAGGCTCTCTTGATCTAGCCACATTACTCCTGTGCTATATGTGCTGCACTGGCTGTCAGTGCAATGGCGGATCATCATTAGGTTTGGCTTGCTGACCTACAGAGCCCTACATGGATAAGGCCGAGTTACCTGCAAGAGCTTCTTTGCCCTACGCCCCTCCACTCCACCGATGAGGATTGCTAGAGGTTCCCAGGGTGCAGCTGGAAGAAACATCTGGTGCTCATTTGTTTGCTTTTGCAGCGCCTACCCTGTGGAATTCTACCACATCAGGTTCAAGAGTGCCAGACCACGGAGAGCTTCAAAACAGCACTGAAACCCCAATTATTTATCTGCTATTATTTCTGCACCTTCAGTGTGGTCCTCCATCTGGAGGGCACCCCAGCCCTGTTCCCTGGTGTCCACCAGCCAGTGCTGGCATTTACCTCCAGGGCTTACCCCAAACCCCGCCAGAGACTGGATCCAGTGTGGCCAGCACCATGGCTAGCCGGGAGCAGGGCCTGCAAGGCATCCTCTTTCATCCTGCTGCACTGCTCGTTTTCCTTTTTGTGCCCCTTGCGGGTGCATAGCATGCAATGATGCCTACGATGGGGTTGCGCGTGCTCCGTGCATGCCCATTCAAGCACCTGCTGCACTCCGTCCACGCTGTTCGGCTCTGTGTCGCCCGAGCCCTAGGCTGGGGTCAGGCGTGCAATGGCCACTGGTTACTCCCTCCCTGAGATGGAGAGCAATCCAACAGATGCTCAATCCATCTCCTCCTTGCTGACCCACGGCGGCCCATGTTCGCTCCCCGAACACGGTCACCGTGCGTGCAAGGTGTGGCGCCCAGCACCTCAACCCTCAGCACCACCAGGCCTGCAAAACCCATTTATTTAATCATGCTTTAGATTAACTCAGAGTAACTAGCTGACTTGAGCAGACTGGATTTTACTGTTTTAAAGTTTTATGATTTTATACTTGTACAGTGCTTTGATATTTGAATTGTGCTTAATAAATACAATTATTATTCATTTCAGGTGCATTTTTTACTTAATCTGGCGTTTCAGTGCAGTGATAGTTGCTCTGTCTTGGCTGTGTGTGCTTGTGACTGCACATTTTACTCATTCATAAATAATAAACCTGCTAGCTTGTATATCAAACTGACTGCCATTATAGTAAAATGGTGTTTTAAAAGTGTGTTATTATAAGTTTAAGACTTAAATTTTAAGTAAATGCATGAAAATGCAAATAAAATGTGTTTTAAAGAATATTTTTGAAGTGTGTGTGTTGTATTTCATAAGCGTGAATGGTGTTTAGGAATGTTGTAGGCGCACTGGCAAAGTTCCAAACTCATGTGGCTCCCAAGCCAGACATGACTGAGTACCACTGCCTTATGCTCTCTTGCCCATAAATTTCTCCTTACTCACTCCTACACTCTCCTCTCTCCTGCCCATAAACTTCTCCTTACTTCCACCTACCCATAACTTCTCCTTACACCCTCTCGCCTATAATTTCTCCTTAAGCCCTCCTACCCATAACTTCTCCTTATATATAGCTCTCTTACCTGTTACTTCTCCTTACTCCCTCCTGCCCATAACTTCTCCTTAAGCCTTACATATCTCCTGTCCATAACTTCTCCTTACATTTCTCCTGCCCATAACTTCTTACATATCTCTCCTGCCGTAACGTCTCCTATGCCTTCCTGCCCATAACGTCTCTTTGCCCACCTGCCTGACTTCTCCTTACTCCTTCTTGCCCATAGCTTCTTCTTAGATATCTCTCCTGCCGTCCATTACTTCTTACATATTTCTCCTGCCCATCACTTCTTCTTACTCCCTCCTGCCCATCACTTCTCCTTACTCCCTCCTGCTCATAACTTCTCCTTACTCCCTCCTGCCCATGAACTTTTACTCCCTCCTGTCCACAACTTCTCCTTTATAATGGTTTCTCTACTTCAGATGTGACCATCAGGAGAAGAAAAGCCCTGAGGCTAAAGGGATGGAGGCGAGAAGCATGGCCTGATGCAAAGATCCTCTCAAAGGTCAACTGCTACGGTAAGTTCTTATGTAACATACGAACATATAAAGAAGCCAGCAGAAGAAGGGCATTTGGTCTATAAAGTCTGCTTGTATTGCAGGGTCCATAGCTTGAGCTACTGTCCCTGCCCTCCTCCCCACTCCTCCCATTCTCCCTACCCATGATCCTTACTTAACTATACTATCTCATCAAGGGTATCACTTGCATCAGGCTACACCTGTGGAATGAGTCCTAAGCAGTACTGACAGAGAGACAGTCTGGATGACTGGAGTCTATAGGCCTAAAATAGGAGGCCTTGAACACAGCCAGGCCAAAGCATGCCCTTCTCCTGGAGGCAATGTTCAGACTGTAGTGTTCAGTTAAAGTGTGGACAGTACTCCAAGTGGCAGCGGCACAGATACCAGCTGCTGGCGCATTCCTGAAACAGGCAACAGAGGGGGACATGCCTCTGGTGGAGTGGCACACACAACCCCAGGAAGTTCCTTACGTGCTTTCCTATAACAGAAAATAAAGATGATTTGGTGGTCGACTGAAGCAGTGATGTCTCTGTGGAGTCCGATGCGCAATGGTCAATGGCAGGAAAAGAACTGAGGAGGGTGTGGAACCGTCCACGTTTATATGGGAGGACATCAGCATCTGATGTCATCATAGGTGGCCCCAACTAGACTGCTAGCTAAAATGTTGCTGTGTGGTCTTAGTGCCTGGCAGCTATAGTTCCATAGGTGTGACCTGATGCAAGAGATACCCTCGATGAAGAAGAGTAATTATAGAATGGTTAGTCTTAAATCGGTGGTGGTCAAAGCGATGGAATCTATTTTAAGGGTTTCATTGAGGAACATCTGAGTATATATCGGCTATGGGACAAAACAAAGCAAAGATCTAGAAAGAGGCGTTCATCTATGACTAACTTAATAGACATTTTTGACAGGGTAAGTGAGGCACTGGATGAAGGAAGCTCAGTGGATGTGGTCTACTTGAATTTTAAAAAGGTTTTTGATACTGTACTACATGCCAAGCTTATTAGCTGCCTGAAAAAAACCAAGATAAACAGTAAAATTACAGCTTGGATTAAACAATGGATGAGTAATAGATCACAGTGGGTAATAATTAGTGGAGTCTTGCAGGGATCCGTGTTAGGTCCAACATCGTTTAATATTTATTTTTCAAGTATGCTAATTTCAAAAGGTGGATAGACATGTAAGCTTGCAGATAACGTCAACATTGTCCATGTAGTTGATGCAACTGAACAGGTGGAGGCATTACAAGAACTGCATGATTGGTCGATCAGGAATACAATGGGGTTCAATTTGGATAAGTGTACAGTAATGCACTTCAGACACTGAAACCTTAAAGCAGATTGCAAAATGGGAAATACTGTACTAAAAGTTTCAGAAAGTGAAAAGGATTTGGGTGTAAAGGTATCCAACGATATGAACTGTAACAGTGCAGTGAGGTAGTCTCCAGGTGTAACAGGATTCTAGAATGTATCAAGAAAAACAATAACAAGTAAAAGAGAGGTGACACTGCCGATATACAGAGCAATGGTGAGGCCCCACCTGGAGTACTGTGGGCAGTTCTGGCCACCAAAGAATGTGAGTGATATTAACAAACTACAGAGAATACAGAGGAGCTCCACCAAGATTATACAGGGTCTGGAAAACCACTCATACGACCAGAGACTGGAACCAAATCAGTGTTTATATCCACTATGGATGATAAAAATGAAGGGGGATCTTATGATGGTGTACAGATCAATGTCACAGGAGGATTTAAGGAATTGTTTGCAGCATTAGATTTAAGAAACTTAGATATGGAAACAAGAGGGCACAAACCTCAGCTGAAAGCGAGCATTTTAAAACTGTCAAGGGGGATGTTGGTTTATCCAGAGAGTAGTTCAAGTGTGAACGTTCTGCAGGAACTTGTGGTGACTGCTGAAAATTGTAATGCCTTTAAATCTAGGTTGGATAACGTACTCAAGAATCCATACTCAAGAATTACCGTAATAGTAGATCTTGAGAGGATCTCTTGCAGCAGGCCATCACCAGAAGAACTATAGCCATCAGGCACTAGAACCATACGTAAACTTTCTAGCCAGCAGTCTACCAGAGGGCCCACCTCTGACATCAGCCACTGACATCAGCCAATCCTATAAAGGCAGGTGGCCCCGTGCCCTCTTCAGTTCTACACCGGAGACCAAAGCAGAATGCCATTAGGAGGAAACGAGGAGGATTCTGAGGTACCCAAAGCTTAGACAACAAGAAGCAGAACGTTTCAACCCTATGGAAGAGGAGAGTGAGTCAGGAGAACGGGAGACGGAGGGAGGAAAGCAGGTTCTGCTGCAAGAGATCCTCTCAAAGATCTACTGTTACAGTAAATTCTTACATAACTGTACCACATTACTTGAGGGTATCTCTTGCAACAGGCCATCACCAATAGGACTGAGTCCCAAGCAGTTCTGACCTCTGTAGACAGGCTGTCTGGGTGGAAGGTGAGAATTAAAGCTTATGAAAGGAAGCCCTGAAAACAGCTAGGCGAAGTTGTCCCACGCCTAGAAGTGATGTCCAGACTATAATGCTTGGTGAAGGTGAAGGTGTGGACAGTGCTCCAGGTAGCAGCAGCGAAATGTCAGCAACTGATACATTTACAAACATATGAAGAAGCCAGCAGAAGAAGGCCATTTGGTCTATCAAGTCTGCTTGTATTGCAGGGTCCACAGCTTGAGCTAATGTCTTGCCCTCCTCCCACTCCTCCCATCCTCCCTACCCATGAGCCTTACCTTCCCCTATGCCTATCCCAGCCTCTCTTAAAGCTGCCACTGTCTTCAACAAGATGACCTCTTCCAGCAGTGCATTCCAAGTGTCCACCACCCTCTCTGTGAAGAAGTGCTTCCTGACCTCCCTCCTAAATCTTCCACCCTCCAGCTTAAGACTGTGCCCCCTCGTGTTATGGCTGCCACTCAGCTTAGAGACTCTCCTTATCTACCTTATTTAACCCTTTCAAGTACTTGAAGGTCCCAATCATGTCCTTTCTCTCTCTCCTGTCTTCCAGGAGTACATGTTTAGTGCCCTCAACCTCTCCTCATATGCCTTCTCCTGCTGACTCACTATCATCTTTGTAGCCCTCCTCTGGACCTTCTCTAGCAGGTTAATGTCCTTCTTGATGTGTGGGCACCAGTACTGAACTCTACACTCTAGATGCGGCCTTACCAGTGACCTGTACAAGGGCAGTATAATCTCCTCTCTCCTACTACTGATCCCCTAGAGATATAAATCCCAGCATCTTGTTTGGCTTTGCTGCTGCTTTCTTGCATCGTGGACTGCTTCAGGTCACTAGTGATCATCACTCCCAGGTCCTTCTCCTGTTCTGATGCAGATACTCAGACTCCAACTAGGTAGTACTCTGTCCTGGGATTCCTGGCTCCAAGATGCATAACTTTGCATTTCTTGGCATTAAAGACAAGCTACCAGATCCTGGACCACCTACCCAGCTTTTCCAGATCTTCCTGTAGGTTCTGCATCACTTCAGCTGTGTCCCACTCCTGCAGAGCTTAGTGTCATCTGCGAATAGGCACATTTTGCCCTTAATGCCATCCCCAATGTCACTGATAAAGACACTGAACAACACCAGCCCCAGCACCGAGCCCTGCAGTTCTTTGGAAAAAGCTACCGATGTGGCCATACCCTGATGGAATGACCTTTAACAGCTCCTGAAAGTTCTTTACCACACCTCTAGTAACAACAGACAAAGCAAATGGCTAACCATTTAGACAAACACTGTTTGGACTACGGGCACCCTCTTTCTCAGGGGCATAGAAACAAACACCTGGTAGACTTCCTAAGTCTTTAGCCACAAGTGTGTAAATTACCACAAATTTCTATGCACATCCAAGGTATGGAGCAATGCCTCCCTTGACTGGAATGCTCCGGATAATAAACAGGCAGGTGGATGGATTGATTCAAAGTAAACTCCGACACTACCTTAGGAAGAAACTTAGGGTTACATAGAAACATAGACTTTGATGACGAGATAATGACGCTTGGCCCACCTAGTCTGCCCATTTCTTACCTACTGGATAAGCTGCAGATTCCAGTTACCCAACAGCCTACTTCCTCCTACCCTCACTAAATTGCCTTATGTCTGTCCCATGCATTCTTGAATTCCCCCACTGTTTTGACCCCACAACCTCCTCAAGCTGGTTCCATCGTCCATCACCCTCTCTGTGTGAAAAAGTGCTTCCTCGTGTTTGCCTCTGAGCCGTCCCGCTCTATCTCTAAATTGTGCCCCTTGTTCTTGTACATCTCTTTTCTTAAAGATGCTCTCATCTTGGACTTTGTTGATTCCTTGAGGTACTTGAAAGTTGCTATCATGTCCCCCCTCCCTCCTTTCCTCAAGGGTATACATATTAAGCACTTTTAGTCTCTTCGTATGGCTTCTGTTGCAGATCCTGCACCATTTTAGTTGCCCTCCTCTGGACTGCCTCCATCCTGTCTATGTCCCGCGCAGATGGGGTCTCCAGAACTGTATGCAGTACTCAGATGGGGTCTCACCAACTGTCTGTACAGAGGATAACAACTTCCTGTTTTCTACTGGTGATGCGCTCCCTATACAACCCAGTATCACCCCAGCCCTCCTTACTGTCTTCTCACATTCGTACCTACCTTAAGGTCATCTGATATGACTACCCCAGGTCCGTTCCATTTGTGTTGTTGTTAGTACCCCAAAGTGTACTCTTCCCTGGGTTTTGTTTCCCAGGTGCATTACTTTGCACTTTTTGCACTGACTCTAAGCTGCCATATTTTGACCATTCTTCCAATCTTGCCAAGTCCCTTCTCATCCTTTGCACCTCTTATTGTGTATCAACCCTGCTGCAGATCTCTGTGTCATCTGTAAAGAGGCATACTTTTCCTTCCAGCCCTCTGCAATGTCACCTATAAAGACATTAAAGAGACTAGTCCCAATACTGAGCCTGTGGTGCCCCACTAATAACCCCCTTTCTTCAGAGTGTACTCCGTTTACTATTATCTCTGGGTCCTGTTGTCCAACAGCTTGTTTCCCAGGCTACCACCCTGGGACCCACTTGCAGGCTACCTAACTTGTTTATTAATCTTTTGTGTGGGACTGTGTCAAATGCCTTGCTAAAGTCTAGGTAGGCCATATCCACAGCCCCTCCCTGGTCTATTACTTTGGTTACCCAGTCAAAGAAATCTATTAGATTTGTCTGACATGACCTTCCGCTGTGAATCCATGCTGCCTTGGGTTCTGTGCCCGCTAGCCTCTGGGTACTCAACAATTCTTTTTTCATAAGTGATTCCATCATTTTCCCTACCACTGAGGTCAAGCTAACAGGTCTGTAGTTTCTGGCCTCTGCCTTGCTCCCACATTTGTGAAGAGATCACATCTGCCCTCCTCCAGTCCTCCAGTCCCACATCATCCTCCCATGATTTGTTAAAAGGGTAGTCAGTGGTGTCACTAGTTCTCCCCTTAGTTCTTTCAGAATTCTGGGGTGAATTCCATCAGGTCCCATAGTTTTGTCTACTTTGAGTTTTAGGAGTTCCTTAGTGACCCTTTCTTCTGTGAATGGACTGGTATCGACCTCCTGTCCAGAGTGCTTTTACTGTTTGGTTTAGGTACCTCCCCTCTTCTTCTTTTGTGAATACTGAGCAAAAATATTAGTTTAGTATCTCTGCCTTTCAGATCACCCTCTGCCTACCCCTCCCTTTTTAAGCCTCACTATCCCACCCTTGGTCTGCCTTCGCCCCTGATGTACCTATATAAAAGGTTTTATCCCTTCTTAACCGAGTTGGCTATCTTTTCCTCGGATTGGGCCTCCACTATTCTGACTGCCTTCCTGCTTCCTTCTGCTTTAACTGATACAGTTATTTATCCTGCTCCTTCAGCTTGGTTCACAAGACACCCTGCCTTTGTGAAAAATCAAATAAGGCTCCTTACATGAGGGTCAGAAGCTCAGGAATCCTTTGAGCAGAAGTAGTGGCAACTAAAATAACACTTTCCATGGCAGAAAGCACAGGCGGCTGCGCTGCTGCTCACTCCACGCTAAGCAGGGACAGTCTGCTTTTAGTTCTTGAGCTCCTTTAGTCTTATATTTTCAATTCTTGAATGAGACTTACATTAATTTGTAACCCTTTTTAAAATAATGACCCTGGAGATGGCTGTCGCTATAGAGTAACGCTGTTTACTGCTGGTTAAGTGAACGCCGGACGGCATTGTCGTTTGTTATTTAACTTCTTGAATCAAGAATGGCAAGGTTATTTAGTACATGTTAGAGCGGGCATTGTTCCTCGACTTCCAGGGCGGTAGGGACCCAAAATGATTTGAGGTGGAACCCGACGGAGATGTCTCTATGAAGGCGAAATTTGATGTCTGAGAAGAAGTTGAAAGGAGGATGATTAGAAATATGGCATGGAAGCCAGACGGCATTTCAAATGTTGATAGGCTAGTATTAGCCTTAGTAAAGGTATGCCAAAGCTGTCAAGGGATGGGGTCATCTGAAAAGCTCAGAGAAAATTTTGAAGTTATTGTGCTTAGAGGAGCGCTTCTCTGATTTTGTTTTAACAGGTGCACTTTCGAGCCAGTAAGGGAAAATGGAAGGAGCAGTGCTCTGGATTTCGGAAAGACCTCTGAAAACATATAATGAACTCCTTGAGTAGGAGACTGAAATCCTTTGAAATATGTGGTTCGCACAGTACAGCATGATAAATGGTAGGAGTAGTTGGACGTCTACCTTGCTCACGGTTTGAGAATGTGCACTTTTGAGGATAAAGGAAAGTATTTTGTTCCCCTTGTGGGGTTTACTCTAAACAATCTTCAGTTGGACAAGGTATGTAACACTAAAATCACCAATGGCTGGAATAAAATGGAGTAAGTGGAAGATTTTTTGTCCCAGAGGTACTTTAGCTCCCTTGAATTTTGTTAAGAGAGGTGAGCTGGGACTTTAAAATCAAACTACTACTACCACGTATTTTTGTAAAAAGGGACACTATTTTTGTGTGACAAATAATTTTATGAGGTATGATATAGGCCACACGGACTTCAGAATTTGTTAATTTGGAGCTGTATTCTGAACATTTTCTGAGTGACTCCTAGATTAATTGGACCCTTTAAAATGGTTTGGGTGTTGGCTATGCACTCAGTGACCTGATGGATTCCTGGGACTCTGTTTGCTGGCAAATTTTATTTGTTTTGTGTGCTCGTATAATGTTTATTTTAAATCATATTTGAAATGTTTAGAAACATTTAGAAATTGTTTAAATGACAAACTGTTGAGGATCATTTGTATAGTATGTCTTCGCTATTTGGTACAAAGTAAAGTTTTGAAATTGCCAAACTGAACCTGGAATATTATTTGGCAATTTTACTGTATGAAAGGGTGCTGCCTATCTTGAGTGAAACCCTAAATTGATGGAATGGAACCCGGAATATTATTTGGCAATTTTACTGTATGAAAGGGTGCTGCCTATCTTGAGTGAAATCCTAAATTGATGGAATGGATAGATAAAAGACAAACTGTTTGGTAAATGGTAATTGAACACTGGTTCCTGGCCTTTACATTCATGGAACTGGTATAACAATAATCAATACGATAGAACTCGGTGGGTCATGTTAGTATGACCAGGGCGTGATCATGAGACTATCAGTATTGGTATGGCAACCGAATAGCTAATTTAGGTCTCCAATCATCTTTTGGGCATAATGAGATCAATTGGCCTTGTAGCCTAAGAAAGGCTTTCTCCAGAAAGGGAGCTAATATAAAGGTCTACAATTGCTAACAGGTTGGAGATTTATTTTGTTGTTTTGGCTATGTCTTTAGACAGAGTCTGGACTGATGGAGTTCCTGAGTGGTGCTATGGATGGGTTATGATGTCTGGAATCCTCTGGTATAAATCAGAAAACTATTAGTTATCTAGTAATTATGTTTTAACTGGACTGCCACTTGGATACAGTCATTTCTTTAAGCAGATTTTCTGCTTGTGGATGTTGTTCTATGAGGTGGGATGTAAATTTAAAGGATGGACTACAAATTTCTTATTGGATCTTAAATAGGTCTCAGATTTAAGGGAAAGCTAGATTAAGTGTTAATTTGTATGTAACCCCACTTCTAATTAACCACTTGATGAAATGGACAGTTTCAGTCTTATATGTACCAAATTTTATATGAAGATTTAGTGTATTTTATGATCTGTTGGTGACTGTAAAATGTACTGTTGATTTTTCATAATGACTCTGTGTCGAACTAATAAACTAATTGATTGACATAAACCACAGCTTGCAAGAAGCAGCCTATTTAAAGGAGGCAGCATCGTTTTGGAACACAAAATTGAGGTCTCAAGCCAGGGCAGGATCACAGATTGGAGCTTCAAATGCAGAATGCCCTTCAAGAATGTGAGGCAGAGGCGGCCGGTGGCGCTGAGGTTGAGGCGCTGGATACCACACCTCGCGTCACGCCCGGCGACCGGGTTTGGGAGCGAGCCTGGGTCGGCAGGAAAGAGGATCGAGCATCCGTTGGACTGCTCTCCTCTCTCAGGGAGGATCAGAGTAGCCTGGTGCAGCAGCAGCCCTGGTGAGACCAGCGGCACTGCTACACACCAGGCTCGCACAGTAATGGGACGATGTTGGGCAGCTGCCTCCAGGCGTGAGTGGAAGCACCTACACCACGGGTTGTGCAGCATTGAACGCCTCATGTTGGGGGCAACCAGAACAAAGGAAAACACCGCACCGAGGATCAGGTGATGGCACCTATCCCCATGCCGAGTCTCCTCATGCAGCCTTCAATTTCCCTGCCCTGCTTCTCATCCGTGCCAGAGTCTGTCTAGTAAGGCGCCCAAGTAGGAGGGCAGCACCCACCCCAGATAGGGTTAGCTGAGGGTGCTGGCATCGGTGAGGAGGAAGAGGCATAGCTCATGGATCCTCAGGTGGGCAGGACAAAAGATAGGCTGCCTGATAGAGGACCTTGGGGCCGCTACCAGAGGGAAAAAGAATTGGGGAGAAAAAAAAAAAGAATGTGCGAGCCACATTGAGTTGAGCCACTGAACAACTTTCTACAGGTACATGGTATGCAGAGATGGCAGAAAGATGCACCTTAATTGAGAGTACCCAAACCTGAGTCTGAAACGGACAGAAGGTACTCCAGTACCTGATCCACTGGACAGGTGAAGGGATCCAAATGGTGCAATGCAGCCCAAAGAGCAAAGCTTTTCCATTTCATAGAGTAAGTGGCCCTGGTGGAGGGCTTCCTGGCTGCCACCAGGTCATCCGCCACTCTGGGAGGCGCCTCAAATCTAGTGATGACTATGTCCTCAGGAGCCATGCATGGCGATGGAGAGATCTGATGTCCAGGTGGACCAGGGTGCTTTGCTCCTGGGAGAGCAAGCCTGTGCACAGGGCTGGGAGACTGGAAGTTCCACTGTCAGTTGCTCAAGCAAGGGGAACTAGATCTAACGAGGCCTGAAGGGGTGATCAGGATCATAGTGGACCCTTCCATCTGAAGCCTGATCAGAACCCTCTGAAGGAGCAGGGAGGAAGGAAAGCACAGAAGAACTTCCTTTTCCAAGACAGCGACAATGTGTCTTGCCAGAAAACTCCAGGCCCTGGATCTAGCAAGCAGAAAAGTACAGTTCGTAAGAACTTACTGTAACGGTAGATCTTCGAGAGGAACTCTTGCAGCAGGCTATTACAATCAGGACTCGCCGCTGGCACTAGGACCTCCGGAAACTTCTGCCAGCAATACACAGCAGGGACCGCCCACGCCAGCCCGCCCGAAGTCAGTCAGGGTACAAGAGGACAGACCCAGCTCCACCTCAGTTCTCCTGCCAAGACCCAGCAGAAGGCCTGACAAGAGAAGGAGACAAGCCTACCATGAAGAGAGTTGAGAAGAAAAAACAAAAATGGATCTTCACACCTGAGGGGAAGGCAGGTGGGAATGGCGCCTGCAGAGGCTCCTCTCGAAGATCTACTGTTACAGTAAGTTCTTCGTAACTAACTGTACTATCTTACTGAGTGGGAGCTCTTGCAGCAGGCTATTACAATCAGGACTGAGTCCCAAGCAGTCCCACAACAAGGGTTAGGCGACCTGGGGAGGTGGAATATGCTGACTCCAGAAGCCTTGGGACAAAAGCCCTTGCAAAGCAGCTGGGCAGAAGCCAGCTCGGCGTCTGGAGATGATATCAAGCTGTAATGCTTGATAAAGGTATGCACAGGTTCAGGTTGCGGCCGCTGAAATGTCCTGTGATGGCATTTCGCAGGGCGGCGAAAAGAAGCAACACTCCTCTGGTGGAGTGACCCCTAACCGGCCCGGCAGGGGTTATTGTGATGCTCGTAGCAAAACGAGACACAGCGAACTATCCATTTAAAGATAGTTTGCTTGGACACCAGTTGACCCAAGCAATGTGGTGCAAAAGCCACAAAGAGCTGCTCATTATGGTGCTGAACCGTCCTTTTGAGGTAATAACTCAGAGTCCTGTGGGCATCCAATGTGTGGAGGACAGCCTCCCTCTATTGGAAGGGAAGGAAAATAAACAGGAAGATCAACCGACTGGTTGAGGTCAATCTGAGACCACTTTCGGAAGAAACTTAGGATTTGTTCTGGGGAAACCCTTTCCTGTGGAAACCAAATAGGGCTCTTTACACATCAGAGCCTGAAGCCTGAAACCCTCGAGCTGAAGTAACAGCAACCAAAAAGCAAACCTTCCAAGAAAGGTAACGAGCTCACAATCCGCTGCTGGCTCAAAAGGAGGGAGGGTGAGTTTCTCAACACAAAAGGAGTCCCAGGGCGGAACAGGGTCCCGAATGGGAGGTCTCATATGTAGAATTCCCATAAGAAAGGTGCAGGCCACATCCAATTAGTGCTAATGCTCTCTCTCCACGAGAGCATGATAGACGGAGATTGCCACATGTGCACCTTGATAGAGGAGTAACTCAGACCCTTATCTTACAAGGAGAGAGATACTGTAAAGCTGAGTTCACAGGGCAGGTGACGGGATCCAAACGCTGCAGCAATGCCCGAAGACAGAAGCGCTTCCACTTCACAGCGTAGGTGGAGCGAGTAGAGGCTTTCTTGCTGACATTAAGACTGCCGCCACTTCCGGGAAACCCGTATCTATGTTGAGCTACGTCTGAAGGAGCCAAGCATGTAGGTGTAAGGATCGAAGATCTGGATGGACCAGCGACCCTTGATCCTGGGACAGTAACTGTGAACATATGGGCAGCGAATTGGAGGTTCCGTGGATAAGTGCTGCAGTAGTCGAGACCAAATCTGCCGAGGCCATTTGGGGGCCACTAGGATCATCGGGCCCCTTCTGCCTGTAACTTAGGCAGTACTGTCTGAGCAGGGGAAGGGCAGAAAGGCATAGAGAAACCTCCTGCCCAGCAAAGGGATAACGCATCTGGCCAAAACTCCAGCGTGCGTGCTCTCGCGACCAGAACACTGACAGTTTGGCGTTGTGTGGTGACACAAAGAGGTCCAGCTCTGGAAGCCCCACCTGTCGAAGACCTGGTCCGCTTCTGATTGTAGCAGCTCCCACTTGTCCTCTGGGCAGCGACCTGCTGAGCCTGTCGGCCAGATCGTTTAGGGCGCCTGGAACATGCACAGCGGACAGCAGGATGCCCTGCTCAGTGCCCAGTACCAGACTCTCATCGCCTCCCTGCAAGAGGATCGAATGAGTGCCTCCTTGTTTGCTGATGTAAAGGCGACCGCCATGTTGTCTGTCTACAGACAGAAAGCCTGGCACCAGATCCTCTCAAAAGCCTGGGCGTAGATGACCGCTTCGCATTTCAGTACATTGATGTGGAGGGACTGCTCCTCGGGTGACCAAACCCCTGCGCTGACGTGCACCCAGGCGCGCCCCCCATCCCAGGTCCGATGCATCTGTTGTCAGAGTTTGACCAGGCAGCTCCGGACAAAAGCTGACCCTTTCTCCAGATTGCTGGGGTCCATCCACCAAAGCAGAGTTCTCCTGACTGGCTCTGAGATCTTGACCAGGAGTCTAGATCGTCATAGCTTTGGTCCCACTGCACCCTGATCATTCACTGCGGGACTCTCATGTGGAGGCGGGCCAAAGGAGTGACAGGAATGGCCGCCGCCATGTGCCCCAGTAAACTGAGGAAGTTCGAGCGGAACTCGAGGAGTTATGGAGATCCGTTCTGCCATCTCTTGCAAGCGCACTCCCTGTCCTGTGGGAGGAAGGCCATGCCTTGGACGGAATCCAGGATCACGCCAATGAAGCGAGCTTCCACTGGGCTCCAGGGATGATTTTCGTAAGTTCAGGGTGATCCCCAGCTCTCTGAACAGAGTATAAGTGTCTTCGAGAGCTCATAAGAGGCCTACTCTTGATGGGGCCGTAAGCACCCAATCATCGAGGTAGGGGAACACATAGTATCCCATAGGCCTTAGAGCCTCAGCCACCACTGCTAGGGCATTTGGTGAAGACTCGGAGCGGAAGAGAGGCTGAACGGAAGCACTCGAACTGAAAGTGCTCCCTTGGAAGTGGAACTTCAGAAACTTCCTGTGGGAGGATAGACCCGATATGCATATATGCATCCTGCATGTCGAGAGACATAGCCAGTCCCCTTGGTGCAGCAAGGGAAGGAGTCCTGAAGAGTCACCATCCTGAACCTTTTGTACTCAAAAGAGGTTTAGAGTACTGAGATCCAGAATGGGACCGAAGGTCCTGAGTCTTTTGGGACCAGAAAAAAGTGGGAATAGAACCCCTGCCCTTGCTGATGCAAGGGGACCCTCTATTTCTCTCTTCTGCAGGAGGTCTGTATCTCTCCTTCTATTAGTGGGATGTGAGAAGGAGGATAACGGGAGAGCTTTAGCGGAGTATACGGAAGGAAACTCTGTGAACTCTAGTGTGTGTCCTCTCCGTGATAATATCCAAGTCCCACTGGTCTGCTGTAATAGAACCACCCTTCGAAATGAAGGGAGAAGCGTCCCCAACCGGCTCCCCTGGGTCTTCCTTGGAAGGGAGGGTGGAAGGAGTCATTGGGCAGAGCCGGGAGTGGGGAGAGAGGCCTGGGAGGACTTGGGCCCACGGGCAGGAGGTCCACCAGAATGCTAGTTCCTGGATCTCCTGCAGAAGCCTCCTCACTGCCCCTGTTGGTTGCCACAGGCTGGATCTTGACTGCATGAGGACTTACGAAAGGGCTGTCTATGGTGCTGTCGTTGCTGGTCAGCCACAATACATCTGGCGGACCGACCAAATCGACCTGCCCGACTCGGGAGGTGGGAGATCAAGCCTCGTCTCCTGCCCAAACAGCACGGTACCCTGGAAGGGCAGATCCTTGATACCGCCTGCAGATCCTGGTGAAAGCACGAGACTCTCAACCAGGCATGGCGCCGGAGGCACACCTAGGCAGCTGCACGTGTCTGCAGTGTCATCACGAGGCCCTCAGTATATGGCAGCCTATGTCTGAGCCCGACTGAAGGAGGGGCCAGGAGCTCTTGCCTTTGGTCAGAGTCTAGCATGGTCTTTGCCAGCTCCAGTCCCTTTTCCACAATGCATTCTGGTACTGTACATATCGTTAGGAAATTGAGGAGCGGATGGAACAGGTGGAGGCAGCATATACTTTCTTGCCCACCTGGTCCAGGTAGCGGGACTCGGTCCAGAGGCTGGGAGCTGAGGTTCTTCAGTTGCCGAGACTGAAATGGGCAGCCGTGATCACCAACCACTGGCCTGAGGCTGCTCCGCTAGAAAGGGTTCTGCCTCGGGCCTTATACAGCCTGTCCGACTTTGGGAACTGCCAGGATTGAGGCCGGATGCATCCAGGTGGTTCTAGTAAAGTCCTGGAATGTATCGACTAAAGGAGGGATAACCAGAGACTCTGGCTCCTTTTGCCTCAGCTACTTAGTCAATCTCCAGCGTTCGGATCCAGGTCCTCCTTGTCCCACTCGTTGGAGGCCTGGATGTGCCTCATGGCGTCCATAAAGGTAGGATAGTCCGGAGGTGAGCGAGGCTGGTCCTTCTCTCCCGGGAGCGCTTGAGGCTGAGAGAGGAAGAAGAATTCAGCGTTGGGGAGAAAGATCGACTATCCGACTTGGAGAAGTCTGACCCGTCCTATGACCATGCCCGTTAACGTCAGTAGCTAAGGGACCGATGTCAGTCGAGCCGACTCCGGTCCCTAGACTGGCGACAGACCAATGACCGGCGTCGGTCAGAGGACCGGCGTCGGAAGCTTTCGCCTGAGCGAGAAAGGCTCCTGGAGCGTGACCTAGACCGACGCCGGTGGTCCTGAGACCTTGTGCCGGAACAAGCCCTGGAGGGAGGTGAAGACTGGCACTCCGGTGACTTCGGGAAGACTCACCTCCCGACTGTGGTTTTCCGCAGGGTCCAGTACGGTGTCTGGGCCAGCGATGGGGAGGACCGCTTGTGAACCTGCCCCACCAAAAGGAGAAAGATCCTTGAGCTCATCCTTGGTGAATATTTCAGCCATTGCTTCGGGAAGGAAGTCTCCTGAACATCAGGGAGTGAAGAGAGCTCTCCTGAGGAGCCGAGGGGGAAGAACAGGCGTTAAGAGTCGTTGGTTCCTCCAGCGATCGTTCTTGTGTCCTTAAGCCCCTTCGACCGGTGTCGGTGTAAGGACCGACGATGGAGTGACGCCGGGGCCAGATAGTCCTTAGTCTCCGGAGGCGAGCCTTTAGCAGGTGGCGTTGGTGACTTAGCAGGTGGGGCCGAGCAGGCACCTCTAAGGGCTTAGTGATGACCCTTAGCGGGTCATCTTTGGCTGGCCTGCTTCTCCCCGAGGGCCAGCCTTAGCCTGAGGAGTCTTCGAGGATCTCCAGAACCCGAAGGACGGCCTTTTGGGAGATGGTCGCGACCGTGACCAGTAACGGGACAGACTACGGTCCTTGCTGTGGCGCCCTTCTCCTTCCGCTTCCCTCCGAGGAGTGCAGATCCATCTTCTGCTCCAGCAGGTAGGCCTTAAGGGCCTTCAGGCGGGATGCAGGTACGGCTGGTAAAGGCCTGGCAATCTGCATAATTGGCGGTATCATGGTCGGGCTAAGACAAAACGACTGCCGGTGGCCGTCCATCAGCTGGGATCTGCCTCCTGCAGTCACACTTGTTCAAGTGTTCAGGAGATGCCGGCGCCTGAGAAGACATTGAACCCGCCAGGGAAAACGGCTGACGCCGGTATCAAAAACGGAGCTGAGAGCGAGGAAAACAACACTCTAAATCGGGTAAAACAACCGACGGCAGCGGACTGATGTCGGGTACCAGAACACGAGGCAATCCGTCAAAACTGAAGAAAACTGACAAATAAGTGTTGACTGAAGATCAAACCTTGAGCTGCAACTGCAAGCAGAAGCTGTTCCTTGACTTCACGTGCAGGACGCGGGAAAGAACTGTGGTGGAGCTGGGTCCATCCCCTCTTATACCCTGACCGACGCCGGGCGGGTCAAGGTCAGCGGTCCTTGCTGTATTGCTAGCGGTGAAGTTTCAACGAGGGTCCTAGTGCCTGGCGGCGTAGTCCTGATTGTAATAGCCAGCTGCAAGAGCTCCCACTTGAGTAAGATGGCAGTTTTGCATTGTGCGGGATGCAAAAGGTCCAGCTTGGGACAACCCCATCTGTCGAATAGATCTTGACCACTGAGGTCAGAAGTTCCTACTCATGGGCTCTGAGCCAAGACCGACAGACTGTCTGCCAGGACGTGTTGGTCGCTGGGAGCATGGGCAGCTGAGAGCTCCAGTCCATGCTCTATGGCACAGTACCAGTCTCTCATCGCTTCTTTGCACAGTGGATAGGAATGAGGTCCCCACTTGCTTGTTTATGTAATAAACAATGCACATGTTGTCCATCTGAATCAAGAGTGTACGGGTAGAGCGGAGTCTGGAAGGCCTGCAGGACATAGATGTGGAGTTCCTCTCCACCTCAGTCCACGCCCCTTGTGTTTGGTGGATTCCTCAGATGAGCCCCCAGCTGAGATTCAAGGCATCGATCGTAAGGACCTGCTGAAGGGAGGAATACAAATGGGAACCCCAAGCAGGCTGCTGGGCTCCAGCCACCACAACAGTACCCTCTTGACTGGATCTGAGATCATAACCAGTTGATCCAGGGCGTCCCTGAGTTGGTCCCACTGGACATGCAGCATCCACTGAGGGACTCTTTTGTACAGCCTGTCTAAGGGACCATGGCAATGGCTGCAGCCATGAGTCCTAGAAGTCACAGAAAGCCCTAACTGGGACTGGACAGCTGGAGTAAAGATGATGGGCCTGGTCCATCAAATGCTCTGCTCTGCCTGAGGGCAAGAAGGCCATCCCCTGAGCCATGTCCAGCACTGCCCCAACATACTGGAGATGTTGGCAGGGAGCAGAAAGGACTTTGGCATGTTCGCAATGATGCCCAAGGCCTGGAAAAGACTGCAGGTCTAAGCCAGAGTTTGAAGAAGAGATTCCTGTACAGGACAGCTAGTAGCCAATCGTCCAGGTATGGGAACACACAGAAACCCTGCCATCTCAAAGCAGCTGTCACCACCTTCAGGCATTTGGTGAAGACCTTGGGTGCTGAAGACAAACCAAAGGCAGAGCTCTGAACTGGTAGTTCGCTCCTTTAAGTGGAAACAGATAAAGAGCCGTGGATGCAAAACTCTGATATGCAGATAGGCATCCTGCATATCCGGAGAACAGATCACAATCTGATGTAGCGGGCAGAAAACCCTGAAGAGTACCCATCCTGAGCCATCTGTACTCTATAAACAGGTTCAGTTGGCTTAAGTCCAGGATGGGACGAAGGTCTCCCATGCACTTGGGGACCAGGATGAAGTGGGAGTAGAATCCCTGCCCTGCTGAAAGGATGGGACTGGCTCTATGGCATTTTTTGAAGAAGTACCTGAATTTCTTCCTGGATGAGGGGAACATGGCTGAAGGGTACGAGGAATGTCCCGAAAGATTTTCTGGAGGCCACTCCATGAACTCTAACATACAGCCATCCCCGATGAGCTGCAGCATCCAATCCATATGTCCTCCACCTATATAGATGCAGGGAGAAGCAACCCCCAACAACTGCCTCCTGCTCTACGACTGGGGGGGGTCTAAGGAGTCAGGAGGTGGGAGCAGCCCCTGACTCAGCTGCAGCCGCACTTTGACACTACAGTGGTGGTGGGAGAAGGAGTGGAAGGGCTACTGTCACCTGCGATTGCTCTGGGCTTTGGGAGGGTCACGGCCTGTTCAGGGAGGAGAGACCAAAGGAGCTCACTGCCCCAACTTTGGTTGGGTATGATACAGGGTATGGATGGATTTGAGAGCCTGTTCTGAGGCCTGGTGGTCAGAGATGATATCCTGATCATCTCACCTGAAAAGTTCAAAACCTCTAAAAGGGGAATCCATTATATTAGACTGGACATTCTGGGCAAATCCCAAGACCTATAGCCAGGAGTGGCATCTCACACAATGCCTATGGCTGCTGTCCGCCCCAGGCATCTACCGCATAGTTGGCAACCCTTAAGACATGGGTACCAACATCTGAGCCCATCTTGAGGGCCTGGTGATCTTGCTGCTTAAAAGGGTCATCCAGCATGGCAAGGACCACATCCTTGGCCTGGTCCCACAAGAGATTCTGATACTGCACCATCTGGGCCAAGTAATTAGTGGCCAGGGTGGCAGAGGAGAAAGCATTCTTGCCCATCACTGATCCAGCTGCTGAGACTCCTTGTCAGGTGGGAGGGGCCAGAGTGTTTTAGCCTCTTGGTTCGGTCATGCGCCGCATTTATGATGACCAAATCAGTCTTGGCCTGTTCTCCAAAATATGGTTTGCCAGCGGCATATGGCAAAGCCTATCTACCTTTGGAGACTACCGGACCATGTAGGGGCAGTTCCGAGCAACCTCGTAACATCCTCATAAGATTCAATGAATGGCGGGACCACCAAGGAGGGCGTTGGGCTGACGAGGTAAAATGCCAACCGACACCGCCTCTGGGGCCTGCTCTTCTGTCTCCCACCCACAGTGGCTTGAATGTGCTGCATGATGGCCATGAAAGTGGGATCATCCGGGGATTTAGAGATGTTACTTGGAGGGCCATCCCATTCTGAGGATTCCGCCCTAAAGTTGAAGACTCTCATACGTCATTCTCATCTGAGTTGTCTGCGACATCCTCCTCACTAACATCAAGCTGACAGTCCAAGTCAGACCTATCCCTGGGTTGCAAGAAGCACTGGGGCCGGGAAAGGGGCTCCAAAGAAGCATCCCTTGAGGAATGGCGGACCTCACGGGCAGGGACTCAGTCTGCATAAAAGACCATAAAGTCGAGATCAGACCTTGGTAATCAAAGGGACAGATGCCAGTCCCATGGGCACTGGGTAATGTAGACTGGCACCAGTCTCAGGGGCAGTAGGCATGGGTAACACAGTGCAGGTCCAGCAGGAGTGGGGCAAGAGTAGGCAGGCTCCGGACCCAGAGATGCCAGCAAGGGTACCCCAGTTGAGGTGCTATGAGGCGCAAGCTGTGGTAGGACTGGCACCAGACCGACTGGGGCAGGTTTAGGCAGGATGGGTGCAGGCCAAGCGAGCATTGGCTGAGGAGGAGCCAGCATGGGCCCAAAGGTGCTGGCTGAGAAGGCCAGGCGTGAGGGCCGGCAGGCTGTGGAGGAGGAGGAGACTGGGCAGGTGATGGGGGAATCCACAGGCACTGGCTGTGGAAAACAGGCGCTGGAGGAAAGGAGGCGACCCCCGGCAAAGGCTGAGGAGAGGCCAGGCTCAAGAGATGCCAGGGTCCTGCAGGCGTCTGGAGCAGAGCCAGAGGATGAGATTGGTGCCGCTGGCCTGGGGTGTCAAGGGGCGGCGGTGAAGCTCGGCATCCGCCACCCGCGCCGGCCGAAGATACTCCGGCCAAGTCAACTGACTGTGCCTGCTGTGAATAAGGGCCGGAACAGCAGGTGCTGGGGAGCAGGATATAAAGTACCTTGACCCAAGGAGCTGTCACCAGAGAGGTAGCAGGCGATCAGCTGGGCCACGGTAGCCCTGTAGAAGTTAAAGGTGTGTGTGGGGCGAAGAGATTCGACCCCACTGAGAGCAGGAAGAGCGTTTGCAGTCGTGGATTTCTTGCAAGGGACCATAAGCGGGAGGCAGACCAGGGTTGGTCCTGATCTTTACCTCTTTGCTTGTGTTTCGTTGGCTTTGTCCCTGGGTTTTCGAGGACAAGACCCCCTCCGAGGACTGGGCCAGGAAACAGAGGAGCTCCTGGCCTGCAGCTCCCATTCTATCGAGGCAACCTTCTGCTTAGGGGTGACTCTCCAAGATCTTCTGGTGGCGTTTTCTGGTGGCCAGGTTGAATCCCTGGCAGACCTCACAGGCTCAAGCGTCATGGTCTGGGCCTAGGCACAAGGCATGAGGCAGAATGGCTGTCCTTTTGTCTGGGATCTGTTTGCCATAGGCACACTTTGTGGAGCACATGAAAAAGGTTTAGAAGAGATAAACCGACAGGTGAGAACACAGCAAATTCAATGTTAAAACTGTGTTAGAATGAAAATAATAAAAAGCATGGTAAACACAAGAAATGACAGTTGACTGTAGCTCGACAGTTTCAGCAGTCCAGCAGCGTTGGTTGTGGCGGGAAAAAAACTGAAGCGTGTATGGGCTGCCTGCCTTTATAGGACTGGCTGGCGTCAGTGGCTGGCGTTAGAGGTGGGTGCCCCTTTGGTAAACTGCTAGTTAGAACATTTCTGTGGTGATGGCCTGCTGCAAGAGATACCACAAAGTAAGATCTATCTAATTGAGGGAGGGTTTATTGGACAGCATCACTGAAGTAAAATTAGACAAGCCAGATCAGCACCTTTGCTCCCTCCTGTCTATAAATCATATGTTCCTATGCATGCAGTTGTATGTGGGGTGTCTTACTGAGAAGTAAGAAAACTGGCTGCTCAGAGTATGATATTATCGTTAATCAACTATGGCTGTATGATTTACAAATCAGCTAATACTATCGTGTGTGTGTGTGCACTCTACAACAGCGTTGGCGGATTTGTCTGTAATGCGGGCCATAGAATGCACTACTGCCATCTTTATGATCCTCTGGGTTGACTTCCCGGGAGACTCGGGGTCAGCTGTTTATGGGGATTCATCTGTGGAAGATCTAAAAGTTTAGGGAGGACTGATCTATAAAATGTGCTACTGGTATTAAATTCAAAACACAATACACATTCCAGTAAAATGAAGAAACTGGTGCTCCATCTGAGGAAGACCCTCATTAGGGCAGTGCTTGTTTTGCTTTCGGTAGCTAAGCTTTGAAATTCCTGTCTACAAACAATCTTAAAGTGTTGTACTCGTAGTACTTTATTTATCTACTTTTTGTTAACTGGTTAAGTGCAGACAGGAACCATCTTTTTCAGGCACGACGAGAGAGACTACAAAGGGATGGGCAAATGTTTACAAGAGTAAAATTACAACAGTTAATATAAAGCGTCAAAAACAAGGAATACAGCAATAGAAGTCACGTATTATGAGATTCTCCAGATGGGAACAGGATAGAGTCCACAGGCGTTTGCTTACATTTGGAAAAGCAGCTGCAAGTAAAAGTACTCAGAAGATGCTTACGAAATGCATTTCGAAAGTCCTCAGGGGTCGACATTTTCGAATCTCAGGGAAATGCTGTTCCTCATCTTAGGGCAAAGTTCTGAAATGCGCCACCCAAGATCAGTCTCTTAATTTAGGTACCACAAGTAGGTCAAGATTTGTAGATCTTAGGGAATAAGGGTTATTCTGCGTGTGAAGCAGGGCAGCAAGATACTGAGGCTGTCAACTGTTCAGGATAGATAGATGGTGCCTCCTGTGCCTGAATCACAGAGCACTGGGAAGGAGCCACTCCAGTCTCGTACAAGATACAGTGGTGAATAAGTCTATTTGTTGCAAGCGCAAAACGTCATATGTTATTATGTGACTTCCATTTCCTTAACGCAAGCTTTGATGCTGAAGATGCATCTGCAGCAACACTGTACATTAGCTTAGGTAGTAGTATACCTCGTGACAGATAAGCAGGCATGTTTGGTGAGATTATACCCAATTCTACAGGCATGAAGTCTAGAATTTGCAGATCTACAGGTCTTCGATACATAAGTCGAAAATCAAGTGAGGATCCCGGGTAACACCTAGGTAGGACCGCATAGCCTCAAGCAACGTATCATGATTACAGGAGATCAGAATGGAGGTCTGGCAATTTCTTAGTCAGGGTAGGGGGAGCCAAAAGCAAAGCTTGTGTTTTTGATGCATTTAAGAGCAGTTTGTTTTAAAGAAGGTTGTGTGAAGTGGGACTTCACAATATAATCTGAAATAGTACCTTATGGATGTTCATAAATGTACTTTTTTTATTGTTTTCATATTTATTATGTGTACCACTGTTTATTATTTATTTTATCATTATGTTTGCTTGCATGCATGTGCAAAAGCGTAGTGCCATCATACTGAGTTTCCAGAGGTGTGTCAGCCTCTTCCAATTCAGTCAGTGTGCTTGCAGGCACCCGGTTGCAGTCGCCAATCACTGCTCCAGCTGTCTATGACAGCTGAAAATGCAGTGGCATACAGTTGAAAAGGTGCTCCGCTTCGGTGAGCGGGCTCCCCCACACACACAGGCAGCGCGGGCACACACTGCGTGCTCATCGCCTCCCAAACTGTACGGCCGATGGGGTGCGCTAGTATGTCACACAAAGCATCCCAGGTGCCACGCTGGGAGCACACCCCAGCGTGGCAAAATATTTATGGCCGGCCAGGTGCCCAATCCCCTGGCCGGCTGCACGCCAAAGCATCAGGTGCCAGCGCAGGCCCCAGCGTGGCAAATTGATATTATGGCTGACAGGGTGCCCAATCCCCCGCCGGCTGCCACGCCCCCAAGCATCCAGGTGCCACGCTTGGAGCCCACACCAGCGTGGCAAAATGATGTTATGGCGGCCGAGGATGCCCAATCCCGCAGCTCCTGCCCCCACCAACATCCTTCCAGCTGCCACACTGGGAGCCCACCCCAACATGGCAAATGTACCTCGTCGTCTTGGAAATAAAAAAAAAACTGTAAATACAAAACTGTCCTCAGCACTTCTCCCTGCCCCTCCCACAACCCGCACCCCACTCCGTGCCCTGCCTCCCCACACCCCCTCACCCCATACTTACCTCCAGAGCTTAGCGCGATGATCTTCCGGCGGACCACGAACACGTCTGCCAGTAAGCTGTATAAGGGGATAGATAGGGTTTTTTCAACTTTATTGCATATCTCAGGCATTTTTGGAATTTTGCACCAAATTTTCAACATGGGGTTTTGGGACCCCTTCTCATGAATGCTGTCACTGTCATGGCGTTACTCGGGGCCGAAGGGTGATTTCGCAGCCACTGCGAAATCACCTTTCTGGAAACGATTAGCAACGACACTGCCAGTGTTCATAAGGTGAGCTCTCAAAAAGCCTATTAAAATTTGGTGGAAAAATCCCTAAAAATGACTCTTTTCTGGCGTGCATTGCGCAGTTCTCATACGCTTCGTGAAGTTTCGAAATTTCAATATTTTCACGCCAGATTTTCAACACTGCCATTTTACCACACCTCCTTATGAGCAGTACAGCTGTCATTTTTCACATCTCACCCAAACGTGTTTCCACCCATGTAGTGCACAATGGCTTAGTCGGTGCTAAATCAATGTATGGGACACATTAAGAAAATCACAGTGACACTGCTGATGAGCAGAGGTCTTAAAATGGCTATGTTTAAAATTTGGTGAAAAATTCCTAAAACTGACTGTTTCTGACGTGCGTTGCAGAGTTCCTACACGCTCGTAAGTTATAAATTTTCAATATTTTCACTCCAGGTTTTCAACATTGCCATTTTACCATACCTCTATGAGCAGTACAGTTGTCATTTTCACATCTAGCCCTGGCGTGTTTCTGCCCATGTAGTGCACAATGGCGCGGTAAGTGTCTTGAAATCAATGTATGGGACACGTTAAGAAAATCACAGTGACACTGATCATAAGCAGAGGTGTTAAAATGGCTATGTTGAAAATTGGTGAAAAAATTCCCCAAATGACTGTTTTAGGGCGCACATTGCGCAGTTCTACGTTAAAGCTGGCAAGTTTGGCGACTTGTATATTTGCACAATTCAGATTTTCAACAGTGCCATTTTTACTGCACTTCCTTATGAGCAGTACAGCTACCATTTTCACCTCGCCTAAGATGTGTTTCAGCACATATGGCGCACAATGGTACAGTCAGTGTGCGAAAACAATGTTTGGGACAGATTAAGAAAATCACAGTGACACTGGTCATGAGCAGAGGTCTTAAAATGGCTATGTTGAAAATTTGGTGACAAAACTCCATAAAATGACTGTGTTATGAGTGAGCATTGCACGGTTTCCGCACCTAAATAAGTTCCATGAATTTGTAATATTTTCAGTCCAGATTTTCACCAGTGGCATTTTTCCCACCTCCTCATTTGAACAGTACAGCTGTCATTTTCCACAACATGGCCGAAATGTGTTACACTTTCAGCACAGAAATGCATGGTCGCTGTGGGAAATCATTGTTCGGACAGATAAAGAAAATCACACTGACACTGTTCATGATCAGAGGTCCCAAAATGAATGTGTTAACAATCTGCTGTAAAAATCCCAAAACTAGTTACATTACGATTATGCGTTGCACAGTTTCTCACCTTTCTCATGACTTCACAGTTTTTTAAGATTTTCACAGCAGATTTTCAACATTGCCATTTTACACCTCCCCATGAACAGTACGCTGTCATTTTTCACATCCTGTTCGGAATGTGTTTTGCACCTGTGGTGCCAAATGCCATAGTCGCTGTGCAAAACGGCTATCGGCTAACAAACTGGTATTGCCACTGTTCATGAGGTGGGGTCACAAAACCATGTTGAAAATTTGGGTGAAAATACCAGCGAATGCTTGAGGCGTTAGGGTTTCCGACCATAACGCCCTCTGTAGAGAATGGCAGGCATCAGGGTGTGACTTGGGATTCTTGCCTGTCATGCTCATACCATTCCACCCCCCACACCCTGCAGCCAGTGAGAGGCATCAAGGTGTGCCTGGACTCTCAGGCCCAAACTACCCCATTCTCCTATACCGCACCCATCTCACCGTATTTCCTGATGGAATGGGTGCGCATAAAGGCCAAAGACCCCAAGGCACACCGTGACACTTGTCAGTGTCTGCAGGGTAGGGTGTGGTGAAATGGCGTGGTCGCTATGCCTGACGACCCAAAGGCACACCCCAATGCCTGTCACTCTCTGCAGGGTGGTGGTGGGGTTGGCTTCAGTTCAATACTCGCTGCCATTCCTATTATGCAGCTCTGTAACTTCTACACTACCAATGCCAATGCCAGCAAGCAAACATTCGGCATTGACAAATGCTTGTTTGTGTACCTTTACTGTTGCAGGCCAGCCATGAAAATAAGCATTTATGCTCCAGGGTTATAGCTGGTTACCAAAATAAATGCAAACATGAGGCACTTCATCTCAGGCTTAATGAGCAGTACTTAAACACCACAGAAGCAACAAAACTCTTACTTAATGAAAACTACTTAACTAACCTACAAGCATGAACCACAAAATTCAAGTCATTTTATGACATGAAACCACTTACTGGCTACCCATGTATTATAAACGTGGAAAAACAAATAACTGATGACTGGGGATGACTATTTTTTACTAGTTACTTTTAACAAAAGAAAATGCCTGATTTGATTTTATTATTTAATTTTGCCCATTTTCTCCATGCCAGCTGCTAGGTCCGCTGCTAGGTCCCTTCTTCCACCTTCCCAAACCCTTCTGCCCACTGTAGGAGTCCTCTGATGGTCTAACCAGCCACCAGCTTCTGCTCAATGTGCTGTCTGGAATCCCAGCCATAATCCACAGCTTGCCCATGGTGGGTGGGACCACCCTGTTTCACAAGCCAGGAGAGATGGACACCCTTCTGCCCACTGTAGGAGTCCTCTGATGGTCTAACCTGCCATCAGCTTCTGCTCAACGTGCTGTCTGAATCCAAGCCATAATCCACAGCTTGCCCATGGTGGGTGGGACCACCCTGTTTCACAAGCCAGGAGGAGATGGACACCCTTCTGCCCACTGTAGGAGTCCTCTGATGGTCTAACCTGCCATCAGCTTCTGCTCAACGTGCTGTCTGGAATCCCAGCCATAATCCACAGCTTGCCCATGGTGGGTGGGACCACCTGTTTCACAAGCCAGGAGGAGATGGACACCCTTCTGCCCACTGTAGGAGTCCTCTGATGGTCTAACCTGCCATCAGCTTCTGCTCAACGTGCTGTCTGGAATCCCAGCCATAATCCACAGCTTGCCCATGGTGGGTGGGACCACCCTGTTTCACAAGCCAGGAGGAGATGGACACCCTTCTGCCCACTGTAGGAGTCCTCTGATGGTCTAACCTGCCACCAGCTTCTGCTCAGCGTGCTGTCTGGAATCCCAGCCATAATCCACAGCTTGCCCATGGTGGGTGGGACCACCCTGTTTCACAAGCCAGGAGGAGATGGACATTTGGTTGGACAGTGGAGGTCAAGGAGGGGAAGACAGCAAGAGGTGGAGGAATCAGCAGGGACCAACTGCAGCATGGGGGTCATTACATCTGCCCGAGGCTGATGGAGGATTGTTTCCTTATTTCCTCTAAGGTGTGGTCCGGAGTAGTGACCCAGCAAATGACTATCAGAGCTGTAGGAAGGGTGGATGGTCCTCGACCAACCCTCTGAACTCTACAGCTGACTCCACTCAATGAGTGGTGTGCGCCACTTGCCAAGTGAATTGTGTATGTCAATGTGAGGTCACCCAGAGGGACCACTTTACTCTTCCCGCACTACACAACCTCCCCTGGAACATCAGGAAGCAGTCATGCAGCAAAAGGAAGTGTAGCAGTACAGCACTTTGTGCACAACTGAAAAACCTGAACTAAGGATAATTCCATATGGATCAGCTGTCAAAGAGACAGCTGAGACATTCTGCCAGCCAGTGCTTAATTTGTAAAGAAAGATGCCAGGGCTCTGAGTCCAAACACCAAAGCCAGTGGTCTGGGGGCTGCCAGGCCCCAGAAACTATGGGTTTTAGATGCTCTGTGGTGAGTTTTGGGGGTTCTATTGCAGATAAAACACATTTCTATATCAAGCTCCCTGCCCCTGAATCCATGGGAAGAAATTTTTTTGGGGTGGAGTCAGGTTGGAGAGCCTGGACTGGGCGCTGATAAAGGATCATGGCTGGGCATGTACAAGTATAATGCAATGGCAAGATGCTGTGATTTGGCTCCATGCTAGGGTTCGGGGGTCGGTAGGGCCCAAGAAGCTCTTTGGTTTTAGATGCTCTGTAGTGAATTTTGGGGTTATATTCCAGATAAAACACATTTCCGTGCCTGGTTCCTACCCTGAATCTAGGTAAGAATTGTTTTGGGGTAGAGTCAATTATTGGAAGTCTGGCTGACCTCTGGTAGAGGACTGTGGTCTTGTATGAAGGGCAAAGATGCTGTGAATTGACCCAGAGGCGGAATCTGGGGCCAGTAGGTGAGTTTTGGACAGGCTTATATTGCAGATAAAACACATTTCTATTCTGTGCCAGGTTCCCTACCCTGAATCCAAGGGAAGAATTTTTTTGGGGGGACAAAGAATAGAAATGTGTTTTATCTGCAATATATAACCCTGGCCAACACTCACCACAGAGCATCTAAAACCCAAGAGCTTCTGGGAGCCTACTTTTTGAGGCAGTAGAGCGCAGTGGTCTCAAGGCTCTGAGCTGCAAATCTGGTGACATCCAGCAGACCAGACCTGAATTTGAATCCCACAGCTTCCACTTGCATACTGTGTGACCCTGAGTAAGTCACTTAACTTCCTTGTGCTCCCAGGTTGCACCTGGAACAAGCTCCGGCTTAGTGTGCCTTTCCTGGTTAAACAATTTCCCTTTCCCTTACTGGTCCCCAGACCCCTGGACTTTGGGTCAATTCACAGCATCTTGCTCTTTATACTGGACTTGTGGTTTTGGAGACTCCGCTGACCTTACTAAGCAAGAAAATGTACCACATAACTTCTAGCATGGTACAAGTAATAGAAGAGCCAATCTATTTATTTTATTTTATTCAGTTTTTGTTGACCTGCACGACCGGGGAGGGGATACAGATGAATGCCAACTGACCTTGAACCAGATTAAGCTGTTGGTGGTATTTTATTGAATGAGGGAAATTTGGCAGGACACCGGGAAATTTCTACTCTTTTGATAAGTGCCATGGGATCTTTAACATCCACCTGAACTACCACCAATCCAGGCAGATGGGACCTCGGTTTAATGTCTCATCCGAAGACAGCACCTCAGAAGTGCAGCACCCATCTCATGCTGCACTACAGTGTCAGTACTGGGATATTAACCCAGATGCCAGATTTGGGAACTGAACCCACAGCCCTCTGATCTCCCAGCCTCAGAGGCGAGTGTGCTACCTACTGAGCCACTGACAATTAAAACTGAAGCATGAAAAGGTTTTATAGGTAAAGGATCATGGGCATGTAGAAGCTATAGCAAGGTACTGTGATCCAAAGGCCGGGGTGTGGGGTCCGGAAGGCCCCAGAGCTCTTGGGTTTTAGAAGCACTGTGGTGAGCTTTGGGGCTTTAATTGAAGATAAAAACACTTCTGTTACATGTTCCTTACTGAAGATAGCCATGTTACAGGTTCCTATTAGAGAACCTGTAACAGAAGTGTGCTTTATCTTCAATAAAAGCCCTCAAACTCACCACACAGCATCCAAAACCAAGAGCTTTTGACTTACCTATAACATTAACTATGCTCCTGCAATTAATTTGTTACAATGGAGGTTAGCGCCAAGTAAGAACATTTTATAACATGACATTGACATGGTCTAATACTTATCGAACCCCAGGCCACCGTGCACACCATACAATACCAGGCACTGGGCAAAGTTGTACCCTGCTAGATGCCATGTGGTATATTGTTGTAATAAGGTCAGCAGAGCTCAATATCCCGACTCCGTTCAGCGAAAAAATTTCCCTATAAGTCATGGGATGCCCTTAACCCTAGGGGAACATTTTTTGTCATCTGGACGGAGTCAGGATATTGAGACTCTCGCTCACCTTATTAAGCAACAACATGGAGGTACTAGGGAACCTGTAACAGAAGTGTGTTCTATCTTCAGTGAAAGCCACAATACTCAAAACAGACCATCTAAAACCCAGGAGTTTCTGGGGCCTCATCAGAACAGGATATTAAAATGTCTAGCATTGCACCATCTGCCTTTTAAAAAATATATTTTTCTAGAAGATTTTATTTAGTTACTCTCTTTATTTTACAGGTCTTGACATGTCTTAATTGCCCTATCAGAGAAGTATAAAAAATCTGATGATTTACATGTAGTTTAAATCCAACCCTTGTTTCTTTGTGTCCTGTTTAAATATCTTGTTTTCCTTTGCAGGCATTCATTCCTCAGGAACAGACTCAGTTTTGATGAATAGCTGATCCCCAACTTGGATTGGCCAGGTAAGAGACACTAATGTAACAATGTTCCTTAACAAAGTTACTGCAACATTTTGTGCAAGTAACCATCACGATGTAATGGATGGTGGTGGTAGGCCACTATTACTTTATGATGGATGCTTGCACAAAATGCTACAGTATTAATTTGTGTGTGTGGTGATGCATGGTGGAAGTATAGCACAAAGAAAAGAGTATATGATGCACTGTTTCAGTTGTGCTATAGTTTCTGTATTAAGCTACAAATACTATTAAGTAAGCATCCACGCTTTGTAGGTTGCACAAATTCTGAGTTTGGTTTGGTTTGTTCTATATATCAAGAAAAGAGCATAGAATTTCCATATTTCTCTGGCTATCCTTGTGTTTTCTTTCCTTACTTTGTGTGTCACTGGCTGATCTGTGCCCTTTGGCAAGCCATGAACGAACATTAGGGATGGGACTGAATTTCTTCAATGGTGGGCCGACTAGACTGAGGAATAGTAATGATGAAATAGTTTCAATAAGCATTGATGCTCATGTTGATGTGCATATGAGGTTCATTTGGGAAAAGCCTTGCTCACACTCGCACGGAGATAGCAATAGTGCTCACGGCTGTCAAGAGGTCCTTATACTGCTCCTGAATTTCTTTACCACCTGACTCCTTGTACACCCTGTATGCCCAAATGGTTTCACAAGTAGTACCAATATCAAATCTTCTGCAAAGAGATTCAATCTCACTTTCTCCATACAGTGTAGGTAGCTCATCGGACCAGTACTGCTTATATAACACTTTCATTTCGGTGATCAGATTCTCATATCCAGTCTTGTCACCAGTGGTGCCTCCTGTAGACAGCATAAGTTTTAGAAACTGTCTGCTAAGCTGCGGAAAAATTGTCCTGGATGAATCTTCTTGTCACAAACATTTCATTCATGCAATGGGACACCTGAAACATCCTTTCTTCTATGGCTTTCGCACAATGTGCCAAAAATTTGCCTTGTTTTTCTACCATTCGTCAATACCGCTATTTGGCGGCAGATAGCTCGGGTGCATCAACAATTGTACAATCGCGATGTTGCAATTCAAGAGATAATTCTGACAACTCCTGTAGGGCATCATACATAATTCCAAGGTTGCTGACAAACTGAATAGATGACAACCGTTTGCTTAGACCAGAGTAGGTTTTGTGTGTTGTGCTGTTACGAGAAATGTCATTAGCTGCAGATGTAAAGTGCTTACAGAGAGCAGGGCAAGCATTCCTAACAGCCTCTACTGTTCTAAAGCTCGACGCAACCCACTGGGTGTCTAACACTCTACCTATCTGCTTCAGCTCTAATCTATTTTTCCCAGATGTACTATAAAGAGAATATAGCTTGTCTAGCAAACTTTTAAAGTGATTTGTAGCTCCAACATCTTTCATGACATCACCGACTGCAAGCTCTAGGCGATGAGCAGAGCAGTGCCATACTATGATATTCTGAAACATGTCTTGCAACCGCTTCCGACACCCGTGATGTCCAAACATCACTGAAGCTCCATTGCAAGCAACCGCTACCAGGCACTTGGCAAGGAGGTTTTCAGTTATGTTAATTTTTTTGAGCGCAGACAATAAACTGTTCCTTATTCCTCAGCAGTCAGATCCTGCAGCTCCACAAGGTCCACAAATAAATTAGCAGGAGACTCCATGCCAGGTAACATCAGTCGCATCGTCACAATTAAAGCTCTTCTTATTTAAAACAGTAGCTTCATCGAGTAAAAGACTCACTTTAGGAGCAATCGCTATGATTTGGGCAAACAACTTTTTCTTCATCTCAGATGAAATGTGATGTTGAATGTTAGAACATGCCACATTGGAATGCAAAATCCTCCCCATGTCCAGTCCTTTCAACTGCTGACAGTCTATTTCTACTTCAAAACCATATGATGGCCGGTTATGCTTCTTTATAAGCAGTTCTGAAGATTCTGGCCATAGCAGCAATTTGGGCAGACTGTGCATTTGCAGCTAATTGCAGCAATGTGTCTTTTTTCACTGCTCAAGAATGTGAGAAGCTGCAACATATGACTTAGTTTGTGCATGCTCTCCTGTCTTTTTCGTAGTGACTTCTGTTGCTTTGCTTTATTGGTACTGTATGAAGTAACAGCAGTTTCGATCCATTCTTTAGCCAGCTTCATTCCGTCAGATTTCTCAGGACCCAAATGACTGACTTGCTGACACACACTGCAACCGAGATTTGATCCGTTGATGACTAACCACCGGTATTTGCTCTGAAAAAATGTTTTTGTTCACGTGTCCATCCTGCAGGAAGTAAATCTTTGCTGTGAGCCACAACTTGTTCAGGTAATTTGTCTTCACTACCAGAGCTCTGTGATTCAGAGTCACTATTGGCACAACTGTTTTCCCGCAACACTATTCCCTTCATAATCATGAACTTGTTTTTCTTTTGTAGCACTGCTGACACATGTAACAGTGGCACGGATACATCTTCAGATTCTTTTCTGTAGTTTTATCACTCTCCTTTTCTTCCTCTTAGTCACGGGCTCACCCTCATTCATACTACCTCCTGGCTTAGAAAAATACGACTATTTTCTTTTGACCATGAGACATTTTTGGGATTTATGTGTCAGCTGTCTGCCTGTCTCCAAAATGAATAGAGATCTAACCTGCTCCTCTGCCTATCTTACTTAACCTTTTTTTTTTAAAGCCCTGCAGAGTCCAGCGCCCAATACAGTGCTGTATGTAAATGGAACTTGTGAGAATCAACTCAACTTGCAGTCCGCACACGTGCTCCTCTGCCTGTATTAGACTTTTTGTTAATTCAAGCCCCAGCCCCTTCAAAGAGACAAAGACAGTTACTGTCACACACAGTATATGCTATATGTAAGTGGAACTTGTGAGAATCAAACCCACTCAAGTCACAGTCCGCACATGTGCTCCTCTGCCTATAGTCACCTTTTTTTTTTTTATAAAAGTCCTTCAAAGACACTGTCACACACAGTTATGTATGTGTGCATAAGTGAAGCTTCTGCAAATTTAACCCAGTCTGCTGTGGTTACATAGCTCCTCTCCTCTCCTTTCCTGATTTTACTGTTATTTATTTATTTTTTGGGTGGAACCCAGTACAGTACTCAGGACAGTTTTAAGATTGCAGAATTCAAACCCAGTCGGTCCAGTCTCCTGATGGTACTATACAGCTCCTCACCTAAGCCTTTATATAGCCTTGGGTTAGGGGTTTATTTATTTTATTTTAGTTCAGCTTGTGGAGATAGGAGATTAAAACCAGCAGGAAAGTTTTAAGTAAATAATAAGTCAAACCAAACCCTGACAGACTGCTGGTTGAATTTACCAAATTCAAATACACAACTGAGCTGCTGATTAGCTCTCAGTCTGTCTGGACTGGAGCTCAAGCTGGAAAAACAAAACCCTGCAGTCTGTCTCGACTGTCTGCTTGTTATTTTTTTTTTTTTTTTTTTGAAGAGCCAGCTGAGCCAAGGTTTCAAATTTATTTATTTTTGCCTTATTAAGTCTCACTCTCAACTTAACTAGTGAAAAGTCCTTTACCTGAAGCTTCTCTGTTCTGACCAGAAGTGCAAGGGTCCTTCCAGCACCTCTCCTTGGCTTAATCCTTAATTTGCTTGAATGTAGCTAGTGCCAAAGTAATAAATTGTCTGACTGGCTGAGCCTGAGCTTGCTTCACCAGACCCCAAATTTTGCTGCTCTCTCTGGCTTGATTCGATTCATCCTCACAGGCTTTCTCTAGCCAGAAGCCACTACTTTCCCTTTCCCGCTGCCATGGCTGCAGTCTCCCGAAACCCACGGTCGGTCACTCTCTCTCCCTGCCTTAAATTTTGCTGCATCTGGCTTGAATCTCCTCACTCAGGCTCTCTCTAGCCAGAAGCCCTACCAACTTTCCCTGGCTCCTTCCCCCATGCTGGCTGCATAGTCTCCTGAAACCCACGGTTGGTCACTCTCCCTACCTAAACCACAACCCTAGACTATCCCCAATGATCGATCTCACAACAAGAAAACATTTCACATTTCAGACGTTTTATTCACACTGATGATCATCTCTGTGCTGCTTTAAATGTCTGAGCCACAGTCTGAGCCTGGCTGGCCCTACCAAACAGTGACTCAACTCAGCATCGCGTACTGCACTGACCGACTCAGTCACTCCCCCACGTTAAATCGTGACGCTATGATTGGCAGGCTTGGCAGCAACAGAGACACGCACTACCTGGACAACAGAACAATTGATCAGGTGACTGTGGCAATCTGATCCCACAATGGAATGCGGTCGCTGCGTCAGCTGTAGGGTCCTGATCCTCTGGAGCAAGCGAGGATGAGCACTGCACAACTACTTACGTGAGGTCCGTTGTTAGTATAGCCAGCTGCTGCAATGCCATTATCTCTGATCTGCGCTGCACGCATGGCAGCAGCAGCACAAATAAAGCAGTTGGCTGGCTGTGCTGCAACAACAGCACAGTATTAGTTAAATATTTAATGCGGTGTGACTGTGTGAGGTGCTGCTCAGCCTCGAATGACAACAGGTTCCAGGGCGGAGCCCCTGCCAGCACTTTGCACAAATTAAGCGCTGCTGCCAGCTGCTTTGAAGCAAATGAAATGACAAACCTTTGGGTTCCATGAGCCAATGTGATTTTGTATTTCTTTGAAACTTGGCTTCCGCCAAATGCCCTTTAGGTAACCATTGCCTCACTGCTTGCACACAGAGGTTCTTTGTCTTTTAAATTATTTTTGTTTTAATTGGGTTCACCACAACATAACCCAGACAGACCATCTTAGGGTAGCTGGTTCATTCCCTGGGGTGTCAAACAGATGAGGCATACTTACACGAAGTCCTGGTAGGGACTAAACACGTGTTCATGTCTTCTGTTGGCATTCTTGCAAACTGTGTGAGAGGCTTTCGCACCATGCATTTCTGCTTAAAGCTGAACCAGCATAATATTCTGTGGTGATTTGCATATGCAGCCCATGATACTTTGCATTGTGGGGGCATGTGTGATTTTGTATTTCAATCAGAAAGTGACCATGAAAGCTGTATCACACTGTAGATGTTTTTGAAGACAAATTCTGTTAATTTCACTGACTCACAAGGTGAAAAGTAAAGCTTTCTAGTTTGGTGCATGCCCCACCCCAGGCAGAGTGCAAAGCAACACTGCATTGAGTGCATAAAGCCAGTTTCTACTGTCTAGTAACTGGCATGGTGTTTTGTTTTTTGTTTACCTCAGATGCTGTGTTTTCTCCACTCCCACAAAAATCAGCCACTGTCACGAATACTTTCACCTACAGCCACAGCAGGAAACAAGCTGTACTGAGTGCCACCTCCAGTCAGACACCTCACCACGGCAAGCCCAATTCTAATACCCACCTGGGCCTCACATGTGGAAGCTACCACCAAATAAGGTGGTCAAGAAACAACTCTTATTTTGTTGCTGCTAGAGACCAAGTAAGGCTGGACCCTACAAACTCTGGTGTTCAGAGGTCATTCCAATCTCAGCTGCATGCACAGGAACAGCGAAGACAGGAGTGGTAACAGCACATTAGTCCTCAGTATCTGAAAACAAAAGAGGACTGCTTCAATTCGACGTGTCCTGTATCCTGCTGCTCACATGTTCACACTATATTCATCTCGGATAAAATTACCGTGCCAGTGACACAACACGCCAGCAAGGGACTAGAGGGTGAAATCTGCCATGGTGCAAAATGTGTCAGCATTCTGTACTGACAAGGAGGTACAGTATCTACCCCTCCCCCACCCCTCCCATTCAGTGTGAAATGCATAAGCAGCAACACCATTCATGCTGCAGAGCTGAAGTGTTACAAGGCCAACATATAATAGGCAAATAATGGTTAACCCTTGATTTTCTGCAGCTTCTCTAAAACGAACACCACTAGCACTGGGCAGAAATGCTCATTTATGCCATGGTATCGAACCTGGGCTTAGAGAGCTGCTCCTGGAATCCTACCTTGTAGTAACTCTGCATATCGCTCAGAGTGATAGCCGAAGACTCACTGCTTGTTGTGGTTTGGTTTAAAGTAATTTGATGTTCTTAATCGAAGGCTAGTGACAACTACAGTTCCTGTCTCACGTCAGCATGTTCTTGCTGTCCCATCGGTATTTACACAGCCTCATATCAAAGCACCCTGCAACACTAGGCAGCATCCCGTCCGTCGCTGGATCATATACCGAGCAGGACGGGAGGAACACATCTCACTGACATCCCAGCACTAACTG
The DNA here is from genome assembly GCA_016271365.2 of Neoceratodus forsteri. Taxonomy (NCBI): domain Eukaryota; kingdom Metazoa; phylum Chordata; order Ceratodontiformes; family Ceratodontidae; genus Neoceratodus; species Neoceratodus forsteri. Next base: position 1,386,553,323 of record CM057459.1, read on the forward strand.
TAGCAGAGAAATCAATAAACTGAAGGAAGGCAGCATGACACTGCAGTGCCACAAGAAACAGGAGCAGGCAAGGTGGCGGAAGGGGAGAGAGTGTCGCCAAGCTAGGCACCAGCAAAGTTAGCCAGGGCAGAAAGACACTTGGTACAAGAACTCTGTCATGCTATCCTGCTGCATTAAGCAAGAGGCTGTCTCCTTACAGACTGCAGTAAAAGGGTGGCTTCCAAGACAAAATGTTTGGTAGCAAACTGATAACACACCTGTACCCAAGACTTTATATCCCAGCATGGTGTGTAGAGGGTGCTGCACTGTTAGCAGTGACACATTCCATCTACCATAACCCCAGCACAGTGTGTTGGCGGTGCTGTGCTGTTAAAGATGACAGTCACAGTCAACAAGGCCCATTAGGTTAAGCCCGTAAATTGCTGCTTACCAAGGAATCACCAGGTGCCCAAGACAGCAGAATGGGTAGGGAACCACTATGAACTGGTACATGTTTACACATCATACTTACTTTACCTCTGCTTGTGAAGCAGGTGATGCACTTGATGGACTTGAACATCCCTTCCAATCATAAATTACTATGTTACAGTCCACCTATCAACACCACAGTATAGCATGTAGGAGCGCTGTGCTGCTGGAGGTGACAAAGTCCATCTAGCAACACTCCAACATAATATGTAGGGATGCCGTGCTGCTGAAGGCTACCTCCAATCTTCCAACACACCAGTATGGTGTCTAGGAGTGCTGTGCTTTTGCAGATCATAAACTCTGTCTACCAACACACCAGCATGGTGATTAGGGGCGATGTGCTGTCAGAGGTGACACACTCCCTCTATCAGTACCTCATCACGGTATGCAGGGGTGCTGTGCCGTTGAAGGGCACACGCCATCTATCAATATCCCAGCATGGTGTGTAGGAGGCGTGTGCTGTTGGAGGTCATATGCCATCAGTCAATACCCCAGCATGGTGTGTAGGGTTGCTGTGTTGTTGGAGGTGACATGTCAAGTCAAGTCAGATTTTATTTATAAAGTCACTTTTCTAAAACCAAAGCACCTGTACAATACAATAACAAACATTTCAAATTAAAATACTCAGTATTAAAGTTACAAATCAATATTTAAAATCAACAAGTCAGGAAATGCTTACTGAAATAAATAAGTCTTCAAAGCAGCCTTGATTGATTCAGTGGACAGGCACCTCTCACCCAACGAGGTAGAGAGTTCCACAGGATCGGGCCATATACGCAAATGCTCTGCCCTCCGTGGTCTTCAAATGGACACTGGGAACTTCTTAGCAATCCCTTCGCCGGTGGAATGGCGGGCAGAGGGGCAGTAGGACAGAGATCTTGTCAAATAACGTGGGCCCCTGTTCATGTAGGGCCTTATAGGTCAGCAATGCAATCTGAAGGCGATTCTCCACCGCACTGGCAGTCAGTACAGTTCATGGAGCACAGGCACAATATGACTTGGCTCTAGATAAGCCAGTCAACAGCCTGGCTCCTGCGTTCTGCACCAGCTGCAGACGGAGATATCCACCCTCGAAGCCCTAGGTAGCTAGGTAGAAAGCATTGCAATAGCCAAGGCGTGGTAGACACAAAGGCATGGACCAACGTTGGAAGGTCCCTCGCGGAACAAGGTGTTCCACCGGGTGATGTTCCTCAGATGGTAAAATTAGATTTTGACACCACCAACACCTCAGTCTTCCAGGTTCAATCTCAACCAGCTAGCACTCATCCACTCCTGAATTTCGCGAGGCAATTGTTGAAGACTGAGATAGCATCATCTTGTTCAGCCACAAAGGACATGTGCAGCTGAGTATCATTTGCATAGCAGTGAAAACTCAGCCCATACTTCCTTATGATGTCACCCAATGGCAGCATATACACGCAACAACATGAGAGATAAAATAGAGCTCTCACGGACCCCACAAGATAGGGAAGGGGCCGAGGAAAAATCCCTGACACCACTATTTGAGACCTGCTTCTGAGGAAAGAGTGGAACATACTCCATCTATCAATACCCCAGCATGGTGTGTAGGGGGTGAAGTGCTGTTGGAGGTGACATACTCCATCTATCAATACCCCAGCATGGTGTGTAGGGGTGCAGTGTTTTGGAGGTGACATACTCCATCTACCAATACCCCAGCATGGTGTGTAGGGATGTAGTGCTGTTGGAGGTGACATACTCCATCTACCAATACCCCAGCATAGTGTGTAGGGGATGCAGTGCTGTTGGAGGTGACATACTCCATCTACCAATACCCCAGCATGGTGTGTAGGGGGTGCAGTGCTGTTGGAGGTGATATATTCCATCTATCAATACCCCAGCATGGTGTGTAGGGATGCAGTGCTGTTGGAGGTGACATACTCCATCTACCAATACCCCAGCATGGTGTGTAGGGGATGCAGTGCTGTTGGAAGTGACATACTCCATGATCTACCAATACCCCAGCATGGTGTGTAGGGATGCAGTGCTGTTGAGGTGACATACTCCATCTATCAATACCCCAGCATGGTATGTAAGGGGTGCTGTGCTGTTGGAGGTGACAAACTCCATCTATCAATACTCCAGCATGGTGTGTAGTGATCATGTGTTGTTGGAGGTGACACACACCGCCTGTCAATACCCCAGCATGGTGTGTAGGTTGCTGTGTTGTTGGAGGTAATAACTTCATCTCTCAATACCCCAGCATGGAATATAGGGTGCAATGCTGTTGGAGGTGACATACTCCATCTATCAATACCCCAGCATGGTCTGAAGGATTTACTATGTTGTTTGAGGTAATGGACTTCATCTATCAATACCCCAGCATGGTGTGTAGGGTTACTGTGTTATTTGAGGTAATGGACTTCATCTATCAATACCCCAGCATGGTGTGTACAGGGTGTTGTGCTGTTGGAAGTGACACACACCATCAGTCAATATCCCAGCATGGTGTGTAAGAGTGCAGTGCTGCTGGAGGTAACACACTTCATCAATCAATACTCAGCATGGTGCATGGGGGTTGTAGGCTGTTGGAGGTCACACACTACATCTGTCAATACCCCAGCATGATGTGTAGGGGTGCAGTGCTGTCAATATTCCAGCATGGTGTGTAGGGTACAGTGCTGTCAATATCCCAGCATGGTGTAGGGATGCTGTGGAGGTGACACTCTATCCAGCAATATCCCAGCATGGTGTGAGGGGTGTAGTGTCTCAATATCCCAGCATGGCATATAGGGGTGCTGTGCTACTAGATGTGACACACTCCATCTATTAATACCCAACATGGTGTGTAGGGGAGCATTACTGTTGAGGGGACACACTCCATCTATCAATACTCCAGCACGATGTGTAGGGCAGCAGTGCTGTTGGAGGGACACACTCCATCTATCAATACCCCAGCATGGTGTGCAGGGTAGCAGTGCTGTTGGAGGAGACATACTCCATCTATCAATACCCCAGCATGTGTAGGGGAGCAGTGCTGTTGAGGGACACTCTCCGTCGTCAGTACCCACCATTATGTGCAAGGGGTTCTTTGTTGTTGCAGGTTATGTACTCCATCTATCAATAGCCCAGAATGGTATGTAGTGGTTCAGTGCTGTTGGAGATGACACACTCCATCTATCAATATCCCAGCACGGTGCGAGGTCAGCAGTGCTGTTGGAGATGACACACTCCATCTATTAATAGCCCGGTATGGTGTGTAGGGGTGCAGTACTGTTGGAGATGACACTCCCATCTATCAATATCCCAGAATGGTGTGTAGGTGAGCAGTGCTGTTGGAGGGAACACACTCCATCTATCATAGATACATAGACAGTGTCGGCAGATAAGGGCCTATGGCCCACCCAGTCTGCCCATTTGAGCTTGTAAGTTCAGTTTGTTTTCCTAGAAGTCTGTTGCACCTACCCTGGCCTCCAGAATTCCTTTATGTCTATCCCATGCATTCTTAAATCCGTGATTGTTTCAGCCCCCATCACTTCCTCTGGCAGGGTGTTCCACTTGTCCACCACCCGCTCTGTGAAGAAATTCTTCTCATGTTTCCTCTGAATCATCCTCCTCCAACTTCATCCCATGCCCTCTAGTCCTGGAACATCTTTTTCGCTTAAAAATAGTGTTTTCCTGCACCCTGTTCCTCCCTGTAAGATACTTGTATGTCTCTATCATATCCCTCTCTCCTCCTCTCCTCCAGGGAGTACATGTTCAGTTCCTTCAACCTGTCTTCATAGGACTTGTGATGCAATGCATGCACCATCTTTGTTGCCCTCCTCTGAACCTTCTCTACCCTGTCTATGTCCTTACATAGGTATGGTCTCCAGAACTGTACACTGTACCCAGGTGGGGCCTCACTAGTGTCTTGTTTAGCTGAATTATGACCTCCTTTCCTGCTGGTAATGCCCCTGCCTATACATCCCAGCATCCTTTTTGCTTTACCTGCTGCCTTGTCACACTGTTTCCTACCTTGAGGTCATCAGAGATGATAACCCTAAGATCCCATGTGATCCAAGACCATGGTGTGGAGTTGCTGAAGATGAAACACTCCCACTGTTAACAGGGGAACAGGTAAGAGGAGTAAAGGAGTATTTTACTACTATTTTTGCATGATTTATTCCACTTTCTGATTTTAGGAATTTGTTTCCCACCCTGCACATTTACAGTATTTGGTGCACGGCACAGCACTGGCAGTACAATGATATGCTAGCAGCTGTGGCACCACAATCTGAGTGCAGAATCGGAGGGCAGGAGGCAGAAAAAGCATCCATATCAGCTCTGTATAGTGTAGAGACTGTTTCAGGAATTGCTTACTGGCTGTTCAGAAGGGCTGTTGCAACATGGGAAAGGTCAGAAAGGTCACAGGAAGACTTCACATAGAATCTGAGAGTTAGTGAATGCAGGTATCCAGTGGGGGCTGAGACTTGTTTTAGACATGGGGTATAAAATGGCTGACAGATGATATTACTACCATTTGGATGGAAATACTATCAGGTGGAAGAAGCTAGCAGTAAATACTTCTCAGTACTAAAAATTATCTTAACATCTGACTGTCAATACTAGCACTACAAAACTCACAAAACAGGAACCAAAACAAAAAAGGAAATCCAAAAACCTCTGATCATAGGAGATTCCATGATTTGGGGAGTTGATACCCATCTCCGACTAGGGTAATGGTCAGATGTCTCCCAGGTACATCAACGGAGAGACACTGACCGCATTGCTAAAATTGTTCAGGAAGCAGGAGAAAACATTGATGTCCTGGTACACATAGGGACTATCGATCTCCCAGCCAGTCAGTTGTGGAGACCAAGGAACACCTGACTAGGCTGGGTGACAAACTATCATCCATTTCATCCGCATCTCCTTCTCTGAGATCCTGTCAGTCTAGGAGAGGGGGCAGATGGACGGAAGGTCAGAGAAGGGGAGACAGTGGAGCTAAACATGTGGCTCAAGGGCTGGTGCCAGGAAAAAGGACACAAATTTGTAGGGAACTGGCAGCAGTTTTGGGAGGAAAGTTCTTTAAATTTGATGGACTGCATCTGACTAAGGAGGAGTCAGTGCATTGGGGCAGAAGTTTGACACCTTTGCAGAATATTTAAAGTAGCAAATGGGAAGAAGGTGCAGCACCCCATACGTCGAATGGGAAGAACACCCTTCCCCTCAGCTAGTGGTCAAACAGGAGTTCAGCATGTTTACAGTTCATTATCATCACCAGGTAAGGAAAAAGGTCCAGCTCCCCATATGACGACAGGGAAACGCCAGACCTCACCCAACAACCAACGACTGAAATATGGCCAATGGAAAATCATGTAACAAGTGCTCGCAGTCTGGGAAACAAGATCCCAAACCTGCAGGCACAATGACAGAGGCTAAACTGACATAGTAGCAATTAGCAGACACGGCTCACCAGTAACCATACTTGGGAGACTTCAGTACCTGGCTATGTACTGTTCAAAAGAGACAGAGGTGCAAAAGGGGGTGGAGGGTCCGTATGTCAATGAAAATATCAAAGCTACAGAAAATTCAGAACACACATAAGGAGCCAGATGAACTGTGGGTCACCCTGAAACAGGAAATGGGACAGCCATATGAACTGGGTTGTCTACAGGCCCCCAGACCAGGGGAGGACATAAACACATTACTGTTAGAAGATATACAAAACATGACAGCTAAAGGGAGGTTCTGATAATGGGAGATTTCAACATGCCAGATACATACTGGTCAATACCAGCAGAAACATCTGCCAGAACTAGACACATGGTGGACTCCCTGCAGGGAGGGCCCTCAAACAACTGGTACAACAAACCACAAGAGACAGGGCTATCCTAGATCTAGTACTGACTAACAGGAAAGGATCACAGATCTCCAGGTAGAAGGTTACCTGGGGCCAGTGACCATCACATGGTATGGTTCAATTTGGCCACTAGAACTAAATCATCCCATTCCAAGGCAAAAATATGGGACTTCAGAGGAGCTGACTTTGGCGAGATGGCCAACAGAGTTAAGCTAGCCATGACAAAAAGAAATACAGGTGAGGGGTACAGGCAAAGTGGCAAGCATTAAGGATGCAATACTTGAAGAAACATCCTATTGTGTTAGAGATAAAAGGAAGTGCAAAAGAAGAAGGGATCCACTTTGGTTCTCAAAAACAGTAGCAGAAAAGGTCAGAGCCAAAAGGCTGGCCTTTAGGAAATATAAGGGAATGCAGCAGGATGAAGATATGGAGGATACCAAACTTCCCTAAGGGAAGCAGGAAAGGCAGTAAAGCAGGCAAAGGCCCAAACCAAGGAAACACTAGCACAAACAGTAAAAGAAGGTGACAAGACTTTCTATAGATACATTAGTGAAAAGAGAAAGTCCAGAGGGGTATTGCTAAGATCAAAGGAGATAAGAGAGCGAGAGGAGGAGGACCATGTAAAAGCATCTATCCTAAATAGATACTCTGCCAGTATTTACTGAAGAGAAGGTAGGGCAGGGCCCACAGCTCAGCACAATGGACACAGGAGGGAGGGAGGTGCACTAGTCCCTTCACAAAAGAAAGGGTCCCACAAGAGCTTGATAAGCCTCAGGTGGACAAGGCAATGGGACCTGATGGCATACATCCCAGCTGCATTAAAGGAGCTAAGGGTGGAACTAGCAGAGCCATTATCAGAACTGTTTAGTGAGTCTCTGAGCACAGGAGAGGTCCCAGAAGACTGGAGAAGGGTTTCATGTGATCCTGCTCCATAACAGTGGTAGCAGGAGGAGGCAGGAAACTACAGACCAGTCAGTCTTACCTCAGTAGTGGGCAAAATTATGGAGACACTCCTTAAGGCAAGGATCGTGCAACACCTGGAATCCATAGGAGCACAGGATCCAAAACAGCATGGGTTTACAAAAGGAAGGTCCTGTCAAACTAATCTCATAGATTTCTTTGGATGGGTAACCAGAGTGGTGGACCAAGAGGGAGCAGCTGATGTCACCTACCTTGACTTCAGCAAAGCTTTACTACTGTTCCACATAGAAGATTGATTAATAAGCTGGGTAGGCTCAGGGTGGGTCAGAAGTTGGTCAGTTGGGTGGCAAACTGGTTGACGGGCAGAAATAGAGTGTGGTGGTATACGGTCAGAAGAGATGTAAGTCACAAGTGGTGTACCTCAGGGATCAGTCTGGGGCCAGTCCTCTTCAATATCTTCATCAGTGACATTGCAGATGGACTGAGGGTAGGTTTGTCTGTTTGCAGATGACACCAAGATCTGCAACAGAGTAGATGATCCAGATGGGGTGGGCAGAATGAGAAGAGATCTGGATAAACTAGCAAAATGGTCGGAAGAGTGGCAACTGAGGTTTAATGCAAAGAAGTGCAAGATCATGCACATAGGGAAGAGAAACCCTGAAGCCACCTATAGGCTGGGAGGGAGTTGCTGGCAGTTACAAGGGAAGAAAGAGACTTTGGCATCATCATCACCGATGACCTGAAATCATCCATGCAGACCACTAAAGCAGTAGATAAGGCTAGGGATGTTGGGGTGTATTAGTATGGGTATCACAAGTCATAAGAGGGAGGTAATAATCCTCTTTACAAGACACTGGTTAGGTCTCATCTGGAGTATCATGCGCAGTACTGGAAGCCACACCTTCACAAGAACATTAACCAAATTGAGGCAGTCCAGAGAAGGGCAACCAAAATGGTGCAGGGACTGCATCAGAAAACATATGAGGACAGATTAATGGAGCTCAATATGTATACCCTAGAGCAAAGGAGGGAGAGAGGTGATAGATTGAAAGATTCAAACACCTTAAAGGCATTAACAAGATGAGATTCTAACATGTTTCAATATAAGAAAATAGCAGGACTAGAGGACACAGCATGAGATTAGAGGGAGGCCGATTAAGGGTAATGTGAGGAAGTTCTTTTTCACAGAAAGGGTGGTGGATGCATGGAATGGCCTACCTCAGGAAGTGGTGGATATAAATACAGTGCAGGGCTTCAAACAGGCATGGATAGGCATAAGGGAGCAATACAGATGAGTATGAATAGATAGGCCATTGACAGATCAAAGGTCGATGGCACATTTATAAGGCAGAAAAAGATACGGGCAGACTGGATGAGCTTCATGTCCTTATCTGCTGTCAACTTCAATGTTTCTATGTTTCTAATACCTCAGTATGATGCAGTGTGCAGTGCTGTTTGTTTTATTATAAGGTTATAACATAGAGTATAGCTCATTTACAATGGTGACCTTAGTATTACAAGAGACATACATATTACAATTGTTACAATATAAATACGGACAATAATACAGTACTTAAAACATCAGACTCCACAACAAAGTAACTTGAAAAACAGTTACAAGGTTTAGGAAGACATGTAAAATATCTTTTCAAAGTACGCACTGAAGATGCCTTGCTACTCTTGGATCTAAACTTTGGGAGGTTATTCCAATATTTCGGGACTATTTGGCTAAAGAATTTATCCAAACGCATAGTTCTTGTACTAGGTACAGTCATCTCCTTAAAGTCACAACTTCTAATGGTACATCAACATCTCAAAATTTTAGTCTGTCACTTAAATACCTAGGGACCTAGTCCGCACTTCTAGGAGAAGATACTTTTATGAATTTCTCTCCTATCAGATAGCGTATAACCAACCAAACCTTTGGTATACTTCACAGTGATGGACCTGTATTGAACAATTTAATATCAGTTGAGCCAATCTATTGTACAAAATGTCCAGCCTGTGTAATCTTTCAGAGGTAGAGTTCTAACAAAATGTTCCCTGTAGTCAATCAGGGAAAAATCTGCATCTGAACAATTTGTCTTACTGAATTTGCCTCCGAACTATACCTATGACGGTAGAGAAAGCCAACCTCTTATTAACCTGGGAGATTAAATGATCTAGATGTTTATTTCCTGACCCAGACTGGTCAAGCCAATAATAATGCTGTTGGAGATGACACACTTCATCTATCAATATTCCAGCATGGTGTGTAGGTGTGCAGTCTTGTTGGAGGTGACACACTTCCTCAAACAATACCCCAGCATTCTGTAATAGTAGTAGTAGTAGTGGTATGTTTATTTGTTTGGTGCCCATTCCCTGGGACTCAGAGCACTTTACATACGTAATATATAGAAAATACACTATCACAGGTCATATGAAATAAAATACCTAAAACTGAATAAATAAATGTAGCAGCCAGCAGGGGAAACACCTAACTGCCCCAAATGCCTCCCTAAAAAATAACTCATTAAGCCCTCCTGAAAACCTCCATCGAGGGGGCCTCACTCAAGGATCTTGGGAGCTTGTTCCACAGGGAAGGGTGCACAGCTGTTGGAAGTGACACACTCCATCTATCTATAACCCAGCATGGTGTGTAGTGGTGCTGTGCTGTTGGAAGGGACACACTCCATCTACCTATACCCTAACATGGTCTGTAGGGGTGCTGTGCTGTTGAAAGTGACAAGCTAATTCCACCCCTCAGACTGCAGGGCAACAGGTGTTGTAAGGTCTCTTTGTGACACCAACCAGTGAAGCCGAAAGTGACTCTCTCACTTTGCACTAGGTGATCCTTTTGTCTTTTTTTTTGTACATTCCGCTTTCTTCTCCAGGGGCCAGGGCATCTCTCAGGAGTACCCACGCCGACCTCAGCCTCTACTCCCAGCCTGAAACCACCCTCATCGGAAACACATTGCTGAGCACCTCCACCCAGATCCATGGACTTGCTCAGCCCCCTGGATCACCCCCCAGGGGCCCGCTACACCCACCTGGCAACCTGTCTGTGATTACAGGAACGGCCCCTGAGCCGGGTCGGGAGCTCGGAGAGTCGGTGGAGGGTTGGTCCGGCGATGGGATGTGGGCTCGTCCCTAGGGTCTCCATCGCCTCCCTGGTCCTCCAGGGTATCTGCATGGTTTCCCTCATTCCGCCTCCCAAATCCAGCGCTGTTTTACAGGGTCCCCAATCTGCACCAGGAGTCACTGGAGACCGAGGCATACCCCAGTATCCACCCCGGAGGTGAGAGAAGTCCTCCGGCGCCAATCCCTCCCTCTCCTGCCGACCCCGATGACAAGAGTCTGTTCCCAAACCTGGTCGCTGCATGGTGCTAGGTGTGGCATCCAGAGCCTCAACCCTCAGTGCCACCAGGCCAGCCCCATTGTCTCATTTTTAATTAGTCATTTTAAAAGTCCAGGCTTCTATACTCCCAAGGCAGGGTAAGGCAAGCTTTATAACTTTATCATGCTGGAGGTATGTTTGTAGTGGCTGCTTGTCTGTGTCTGTAGCTTAGTTTTTGTGGATTTACATGGTTTTCTGCTTGGAGTAACTACACCATTCTTGCTCACTACATCCGTGGAAAGTCTCCTGAACTGGATTTCTGCAAACATCACAACCAGGTATCTGCATTTTCATTTAAAATCAACTTTTGGAAGCTATCCTAAGCAAAACATAAGTCAAGCAGTTAAGTCTGACAAACTCAGTGACTCTAGGTCTGCTTGAATCCACATTTTCGCCTGACCTGCTCCTTGATCTGTATGTTGGCTTTTCAACAACCTCTTTGAATGACAAAGAAGCATGCAGACAAAAGGATTTCACATCCTGCATATGCACAGGCACAGTTCATCACCTGCAGGAATTCTAACACATTCTGTGACTCTGGACCTCAGCTGTTGATAATTTCTTTTGGCTTATGACTTAACCACCAGGTATCTACAAGATGCTGAAATCCTTTCTCCTACAAATTCTCCTTATGCTGCTTCTGCTCTCAGGAAATGTTCACCCTAACCCAGGACCAGCTGCAGCCAGCAGTGGCACCAAGCAGAAGGACAGGGACACTCACCATGGCATCCATCAATGCCTGCAGCATCCTCAACAAACTTGACTCCTCCAAACATGGATCCTACAGCACAACCTGATGTCCTCTCAGTTGTGGAAACATGGCTAAACCCTAAAATCCCCTGGCTACTGCATTTTCAGGCAAGACAGGATTACAACGGGTGGGGCTGCGCCATCTATCTTAAGGATACCCTTATGGGTCACATCATCCCATCCCCAGCCTGAGCAACTCCTCTCAAGTCCTCACAATCAAAATCCTCCTTGGTGCACATAACAAGGAACTCACTGTCATCCTCGGTTTACCTACCCCAAGAGACCAGGCTGCTGGCTTCCATAGCATCATGGAATATCTAAGGGTCCAGCAACATAATTCTGAAACCATAATCATAGGTGATTTTAACATTAACTAGTTCTCCGCTGAGGTCACACTATATGATGCAGCCAAGGCGCATCACTCACTCAACTGGTCAGTGCCCCCACTAGGTGTAACTATAGGACAGGCTCCCTCACGCTTCTAGACTGGATTCTATCTAACCACCCTGAACGATCTCCAATGTTTCTGTACTCCCAGATACAATAAGTGACCACTGCCTGTCATCTGTTCCTGGTCAAACAAATACCACAAGCCCTCCCAAGCTTATCTATGCCAGGGTTATCAAACAAGGGCACCTCCAGCTGTTAAAATCCCATCTAACCAGGCTGAACTGGGCAGTGCTTGACTCCTCAATGACACCAACAAAGCTCTGGACCTATTTATCAAACGCTTCAACGAAGCCTGTGACATCTATGCACCAGTGAAAAGTTGAAGGTCAAAGGACAGACCAACCCCTGGGTTACTACTGACCTTTTAACTCTGCTCAAGCACAGAGACCACCTTGGCATTGTGTCAGGTAACCCGGACGCAAGTAAACATACAGTTATACAAAGCAGCCAGAAATGATTGCACTCAAGAATAATGGAATGCTAAACGCAGTATTATAAAGAGGCTCTGACCAACTCTTGGGGCCAGGGAAACAAATTCTGAACAACATGAAAGAACCTCACAGGCAAAGATCCTAAAGCACCACCCACTATGCTCAACCTTCATGGCACTCCTACACTCGACCTAGGTATCATCACCAGCACTTTTAATAATGCATTTACAAACCTGGACAGTGTCTTTCCACCAAATTTTTCAAGACCTCCTCTCCAGCTCCTCCCAAGTTACCCCCAACTAGAACGTACACCCCCAAAGTTTTTTTAAGGAGGTCCCACCACAAGTAGCTAGAAAATACATTCAAAAGGCCATTGGCAAACAAGGGTACAGTGATGACTCCTTGACCTGAAACTGTTGGCACAAGTCCTCGATTTAAATCTTAGAACCGCATAAAGATCTTTAATCTCGCTTAGTTTGGGCCATTTCCTCTCTCTGAAGAAAGCCACTGTCACACCAGTTCACAAAAGCGGAGATAGGACACTGCACACAATTACAGACCTATCTCACCCTCCCCACTATCCAAAGCGGTGGAGCGAATAGTGTCGGACCAACTAGCTGAATTCCTGGATAAATACAATGTACAGTGCCCAGAGCAGCATGGCTTCAGAAAAGGGCACAGCACCACCACTGCACTACTGAATTTACAACCTTCATCCATGCCACGCTTGACAAAGGGAATTGTGGAGGGGCAGTATTTATAGACCTTACCAAGGCATTCGACACAGTTAACCACCCCTACTGCTCAAGCAACTGTCCTCCATTGGGATCTCCAGCGATGCCCTTCCATGGCTCACCAGCTACCTTGATAATCGGATCCAACGTGGGATTGCAGGGATTTTTTCGATGAGAAACCGTCCGCCTCCGAGTCCCCAGGGGTCTATTCTGGGCCCTACTCTTCTCCCTCTTCATCAACAATCTCCCAGTGTCTGCCACCAAAAATATTACTATATTCAGACGATGCAGTCCTGTTTTCCAGCCACCATGACATTACAGTCCTTGAATCCCAGCTGCAGCTCGACTTCAATCGCTCAAGACTGGTTCAATTTCATAAACTTGTCCTGAACCACAGCAAGACTAAAGCCATGTCCTTCTGTAACCGATAGAGCAGGCACAACTCACTGTCCTCGCCATCAAGAACCACGCTGGGAACCCACTTAACATGTCAAGGAGTTCAAGTACTCTTGGTATTACCCTGATAGTAACCCTCCTACACTGCATATTGACACTGTTGCCAAGACCGCCAATATACGGATTGACTACTGCACAAACACAAGCACTGTATGCTCACGTGGATGCCCTTAAACTAGCTTATCTACAGCTCTGTCACTCTATCATTGACTACGGCCTTGCCATCCATGGCTTCTGCCCCAACAAGTGCTCCTCCGCAGGATCTCAGTTGTTTCAACAAAGCCTGTAGACTACTGACAGGTGCAGCCCGACTAACTCACACCTGTGACCTTCTATGCACAGGCCAGCTGGCTACCCTTACGCAGCAGAATACAATACCAGACCTGCTTACTTACCAAAAGATTCTCCTTGGTCTCATTCCACCTGGTGTTAGCTCACTCCTACTACCTACAGTGGCACTCAACAAACACGTTGCCCAATCTCTAACCTTTCAGGTTCCCAGATGTCGTACTTCCATGGGTCAGCGGTCCTTTAACTATAGAGCTGCTCAATGGTTCAATTCCTCAATAAAGAATCACTTTCTCTACTACACTTGGACCCTTCAAAAGGAATCTCAAACTTTACTCACCTCTACCACTCAATGCGACTGCTTTGTTGAACACAGATCTCTCTAAACACCTCCCAGCTCACTCATGTCTCACAGCCCGCTCTTTTCCCAATCTCATTCCCTCTGGCACTGGGCCTTCCTTGTGACCCTTTCCTGCTTCACATCTCCACTGGTACAAGACATTTTCCACTATCATCGACAGTGGCCCATTAGCCTGCCAACTTCCTCTCCCGGTCGCATGCCTGCAAAACTAACTGCCTATGGTGCTCCTTTTCTTATTGTTACCGCAGCCAGCTGCCTACTCAAGCTGCTCGCTTATGAATATTATCTCAAAGTATGTTATAACTGAGTATCTTTATTTTTCTTTTAGTTGTTTTGGTTGTTTATTGTGCTATTCTTTACTACCTCTGTATGTATGTTGACCTCATCCTTTGACGTGGAACTTTGTAAACGAGCAGTTTCTGCTCAAAGGTATTTGTAATCCGAGAATTTAATAAATAAATAAAATAAATAAATATAAAGCAACCTATTGCTGGGGCTCAGGGCTCTGTACATACAACTAATCAAAATGCAAAACAAGCAAGACATAATATCAGAAATGTGAAATATAGCCAAAATGACTATCAAAATACAGACTTAATAAACTTACTAGCTGGGAAAGTTTGTTCAACAAACAGGTCTTCCGAAAGGCTCTGAAAGCCTCCACTGTGCGGGCCACATGAATGTTCCCAAGAAATGAATTCCACTGCACTACAGCTGCCATCTAAAATCTCTGTCCCCCGAGAGTCTCAAATGGGAAGGGGACAAAGAGCAGGCTCACGCCGGTGGAGCAGAGTGTGGACTGGGCAGTAAGGGACCTGAGATCTTTTCAAGTCAAGGGGCCTCAGATGTTAAAAAAGCATATTTGAAGGTGATGTGCCACTGCAAAGGTAGCCAGTGCAGTGCCCACAAGACTGGGTACGATGTGGCTACTCTGAAAAGAGCCCACAACTAGCCGGGCAGCAGCATTCTGGATCAGCTGCAAGCTGCCGCATCAAACCTCTGCTAGCCTTAAATAAAGAGCATTACAGTAGTCCAACCAGTAGATGATGAAAGCATGGACAATTGTCACCAGGTCCACAGGAGCCAGCTGTGGTTTGATCCTGGTGATGCTTCAGAGATGACAGAAGCCAGACTGGACCACTGCTGACATCTGTTGTTCTAGTGTCAACCTGCAGTCCTAAATGATCCCAAGATCCATAACCATATCAACAGCTATGAGAGATTGGCCACCCACTTAAGGATGAACCAGATTTCCCACCGCCGCTGAGCCCCCAGCGGCACGGTTCGATCATCACAACCTCAGTATTTCCTGGGTTGAGATATAGCCAGTTTGAGGCCATCCAGTCGCTTAACTCGGCAAGGCATCATCCCAGCACCAAAGTCAGATAATCCATGCCAGGATAGCAGGACATGTACAATAGAGTATCTTCGCATAACAGTGAAACTAAACATCGCACTCATCTAATGATCTCCCCAAGGGCAGCACATACACAGAGAACAAAAGAGGGGCCAATGATCGAGCCTTGAGGAACCCAAAAGGATAGCGAGAGGGCCCAGAGATGAAATGATCTAAGGCTACCTACTGCACTCTCCCTGTTATGTAGGACTCAACCACTATAAAACTGTGCTGGTGAGACCCACATAGTTCCTCAGGCAATCCAACTCATATGATCCAATAGTATCCCATGGTCAACTGTGTCAAATGCAGATGACAGATCTAACAGGATCAAAATGGAACAAAGTCTTCGGTCCCTTGCTAGGAGGAGATCATGAGTCACCATGACAAGTGCAGTCTTAGTACTATTATGAGGCCAAAACCTGACTGGAGAGGTTCATAGATGGCAGAAGTCTCCAATTGGTCCACAAGTTGCTCTACCACCACTTTCAATAACCTTCCCAGAAAGGGAAGGTTAGAGACAGGTCTGTAATTTACCAGAACGTAAGGGTCCAAGGATGGCTTTTAGAAGGGGTCTAGCCACAGCCTTATTCAGGGCACATGGAAAACACCCTCCTTCACCGACCCAAGGACTCATCACATCGCAGAAGTAGCCACGTTGGCCCCTGGTCCAGCATACAGCTGGTGGGATGCAAACAAGAGACTACCCGGAGCTCCTCATCCCCAGAAACTGGCCCAAACTCGACCCAGGCAGGTCCAGGTCTACATCACCTACAGAATGACACTACTGGCCCATGGCAGGCCACTGGACAAGATACCCAATCTAATAAAGGACACCTTGTCAGAGTAAAACGGTCCAAACACCTCAAACTTTTCTGCCAAAACAGCTCTCACTGACCAGAGATAGGAAGGATTTCACAACCTGTCAATGGTGTGAAAGAGCTAAACTGAACAATTTTTCCTTGCAGCAATTGACCTTGACAAGAACTCTGTCTTTTCAGATCAATTGCCTGTTGATTCTCGCCATAAGTTCTCAGCACCAACTTGTCCTCCTCAGAGCAGTATCTTCTCCAAGAATGCTCCAACATCTGTCCCTTGGTCTTCAACCCACATAGCTCATCATGGTACCACAGTGAGCTACAATGGTATGTAAAAGGACTGGACGAGTAGCATGCAACAGAGTCCAAAGTAGCCATGATAACTGTATTATAGTGCTCCACAGCCTTCTCAGAACCCTGTGCACAAGCAGGCAACATGCCTAAGACATCCATTACCTTCTGGAGCTTGTAAGATCCAAATTATGTTTTGACAGTGCCGATGATCTCCTCCTCCACAGAGGGAGTAACCAAACAGGAGCCTACACAAAGAAACTATATCACATGATGATCTGACCAGAAGATCAGTCAATCATGACCACACTAATGTCAAGTCCCAATGAGAAGATTAGGTCTAAAGTGTGGCCTTGTTGATGAGTTACAGAGGCAACTGTCTGTGTTGTCCCGTGATGACATCAACTGGAGGAGTTTCTGTCCAAAATGCAAGGATTCCTCATCGACAAAGGCACCAAATCCTCCAGCACCAACAGTCTGGGGTGTCCAACACCTGTTCAGCCATAAAGTCTGCAAATTCCTGCAAAAATTACTCCCACAACCCAGAGGTCAGCATGTGAGAATGATCCTGCTGTTAACACCTGGACCACATCTAGCCACCACATATTCAAAGGACCTGAACATTCCCATGGGGAGTGCAGTGAGTCCCAAGATGGATTTAAAACAAATGACCACCCTGCCTCCTCTGTGATCCCTCTTGGGCAATGAACCACAGAAAATCCAGGGCAGGACAGATGCCTCCAAAACTGGTCCGAGTCATCGCCAACCAGGTGTCCATGATAAAACAAGATCAGTTGACGAATCAATGATAAAACCTCCATCACCATTGTCCTATGCCTCAGTGACCTTATGATACAAAGAACAGCCCGAAAGAAGAAGTAGCTGGCTGGACAGACTATTACCTGCTCGGTGACACTAGGCAGAGCCTTGGGGAGGGAACCAGGCATGGTGGGCCTCAGTCCTGATTCCAAATGCTCCCAGGCATCACCTGGTTCTCATCACCCGACCTTGCCCCTGCCAAACCATAATATCCAGGACCTCCAGTGCAGTTTTTGCCCCTCCTTTGAGAATACCCAGTCCCCTACAGTGGGTGAGAACCTCTGCAAAGAGGTCTAAACAGGGTTCCCTGAAAGGATGGAGCTGCCTAGATGATCACCACTATAGATGTGCTGGCACTCTATAATTCCATGAGTTCATAACACAGTACATCTGGGTTATTGTTTCAAGTTAATCTCTTCTTTGATTTCCCAAATGTAGAATGCACCCCTTCTTTTAAAGGCATGATGACATGAGAGGCAAAATCAAAAAGAAAAGTAGACCAGACATGTAAACTCACAGAGGGAAAACACTTCTATTTTAAGGGTTAAAACTAACACACGACTCTCCAGGATGGAGGCAGGTGAACACTGTGACTTTTACAACCCTCAGTGTTAACAGTCAATGGTCCAGTTTCCACTCTGGTGCCTACATAAACCTGGAGGCAGGGAGGCCTAGTGGTTAGATTATAGAAGACGGCAACTGGGGACCCCAGGCTGAATCCCACCACAGCCACTCACTGTGTGACATTGAGCACGCCCCTAACCTCCATACTGCAAATTCCTTGTTATTCGAACATAGGCTACAAATCTTCCAGACCAAAAAAAAAAAAAAAAGAACCAAGGGTCCATTACATTAGTCTCCGCTATTCCGACAGCTGCAACATTCCGTATCATACAGGAAAAGCTGCAGTCGCGTTAACGCTGGGTAGTGCCACCAGTACATTTTATAGATATTGCATTCTGAAGAGGAAACCTACCAGTGGCGGAAGTCTCCGGAGAAACAACAGGCCAAGTGGGCTGACCTTTCCTCTCAGGCACTGTAAGGGAACTCAAAAGCAAAACCTCAAACTGCAAAGAGACAGCTTCACTGTCCCAGAATTCTGGTACCAAATCAACCTCCTCCTCCTCCAAGGGCAAATAAAACAAAGCATACTGAAATCACATTTGGTGACCGCTGTACAACTGACATACACCAGATCTCAAACCCATTTAAACAGTTGTTCACTGACCTGCAAAAGTACAAGCCTTCACTGCAGTCCTATGGCTCCCTTTGTGTCTGCACTCATAGACCCAAGTGGTGTTCCCCAGAATGTCACCTCAGACTAGTGACCTACACAGCAGTGCTAAGCCATAACCACATAACAAAACCAAGGACATCAGCAGGTTCGAGTAGCCTGAACCGAGGCTTCTCAAAATAGCTGCCCCTGTTACCGCGGCCCCACTACGAACACTCTACAACATGTCCTTCATACACGCTATGGTAAAGACAAATGGAAATGGCCCGGTTATTCCATTCAGAAAGGAGATTGAGAATTACAGTCCCATCTCTATCCTTAGCACCCTGAACAAGATACAAGAAAACACTAGTTCATGACTAGGCATTAATGCATTGTATGTCCAAAGTTGTGGTCTCTCAACAAACGCACAACGTGGCTTTCATAAACTCCACAGCACCAACTATGCGCTAATCAAATTTACCAACACTACCTCCTGTGAAACGAATGTGAGACAAATTAAAGGTGCAGGCTTCAGAGACCTTAGAAAAGCCTTTGACCTGGTTGACCACACCTCCTACTTCAGCAGCTACAAAATCTGAGCCTGGACAGCCACTCCATAGCCTGGTTCAGTAACTACCTGGAAAACTGAAAAAAATAAATATAAAAATAAAATATACCTTGCTGCCGCCTGAAAAAAAAACATTACTGAAGGCATACCTCAGGGCTCATTTCTTGGACCCCTGTTTTTCAGTATTCATTAACCACCTTCCAAACGACTACACAAAAGTGTTACTCTACACAGAGGGTGCTGTTTTGTACTACTGTGCTGGTGACCTCCATTATAACAGCCTCTCCTCCAAAATGACCTCACAGAGTTCTCACAGAATAAGCCTCTGTCCTAAAAAAAAAAAAAAAGGCATTTTTGGGGGCACAGCAAAAGTTGCAGCAATACTGAGGGCACTTCAGGATTACCTGCATGGGGTTCCAGATGGAACTTGTGGACAATTTCAAATACCTTCATCACACCTAACTTCCACCCCTGTCATACAGAAATCACATAAACTAGAAGCTGGGTTTACTGAGAGGCTTAAAGCCAACCTAACTAAAGAGGCTGCTGAAGAAACAGAAATGGCTGGACTCAGAATCCATTATAACAGAATAGGTCACCTTGCCTCAACACCTGCACTAGAGATCACCACTGTATACTCTTAGCGGAACTAAATTGTCCTACTCTGCAAGGCTTAATGCAATCTCCATAGTCTGGTCTTTAAAACTTCAGCTTCAACTCCCGCCTAGCCTGGTCCTAACATTGACCAGGCATGCCCTCCAGAAGTCATAGCACCACGACCAACGAATCTCTGATGATCCATGAATGAAAACTGACACAGGACAAAGATATATCTCCTGAGTACTTTAATTTCGACACTGTGGAACTATCCCCACCCTGCATCAAAGATTGTAAAACCCTGGAATCTTTAGACTAGCCCTCAAGGAGCACACCCTGTCCCCAGCTACCTGTAACTGCTAAAACCCAGTTCCCAAGAATGGCTGCTGGTATACTCACCACTGTACTACACCCTAGCCAGGCTGAACATCACCACTGACCTGATGCAAATGTATTCCTCTTGCTGTATTAAACTGCACTTAAAGATATTTGCACAAATTGTCCTTGCACTCCACTCCTCAGAATCTATGTCCAATATGTAACTACCTGTGTAACTAATTCTCTATACAATGTATCTCTACCTGTGCAATGCATCTAATGTTTAAACACCATTTAGTATTGTTATCTGTAACTAATTACAGGTTGCTCCTAAAATGAGACTTGTGTTCCACTAATAACTAATAACTAAATACATAAATAATATAAATTCTGCTGTGACATACGCTCTTTGTGACCCTCCCTCCCCTAAGCAATATACACAGAAATGTTATTCGCCACGAGAAACTGATCCAATTTTTTTTAACTTATTCTTTCTGGCCTTTGCACTGCAAATGCCCCATTAGTTTAGACAACCTTCCTGCCCCATCCGTGCCTTTTCTGCCACTTTCTTTACCTCCATCCTGCCCAGACTTCCCTTCTGGTATGGGGTTAACAAGGAGCTGGCATTAAGGCCTCACAGAAACAATCTAGTTTCCGGACAGAGAGGACAGTGGCACACTGGGGCCCCAAGAGTGTACTACAATATCCCACATGGGAATTTTTCCCATGCTCTTCCCCTGTCTCTGAAAATACATCATCTGAAACTGGTGATGCGTGCACACATTGTCATGTGGCTGTGCATGTTAGAGCCAGTTGGCACCCACCCCAGTGTCCTACACTTTCAACTGCAACACCACCTGTGTTCACCCAAGTTGCAGCCGAGCTGCAGAATCTGTAACCTACCTACCCAAGAAAAGTGTCCCTTGTTGACACTGACCCTCCTCTTCCAGAGGTCCTGTAATGACTCAGGCATGTTCCTGAACCTAGTTTAACAGCACTGTGAGCAGTTGCACCACCACTGGACCAGATGGGCGGTGAGCTGATCCAATATTAATTTAAAAGATTCAACACTTCCCACTTTCATTGCTTACTTTCAGAGCTTGTTCCCAGGGTGAAAAATGCTTCCTTGCATTACCTCTGATTCTATATCCCACCCTTTAAGCTAAGCGCATGCCCTCTTCTTCTACTGCCCTGAAAAAGCTGGAGGATTTTTCATACTGATCCATTTTCTCTAATCCCTTTAAAATATTAAGAATCAAAATCCTATCTTTTCAGTCTTCGATTTTACAGGAAATAATTCCCAGCTCTGTACCTAACATCCTCATCCTCACAACTCTCTGAGTACACCTAAAGGCTGCTGTCTGCCTTTCATGGATTATAAAAGTGTTTGTGGTACAGTGCATATCAAAGGTGATGTATCAAGCCAAACTCTTTCCTTTCCATTCAATTTAAGGTAAGACCAACAGAGTGTGATGGTTGGTCTAGCAGTCTGCAGCTCAGAACCAGAGTCTAGAAGTGGCAGATCCACGAGTTACTCCTACCTCCCAGTCTGTGTGAACAAATGATTAGAGAAATTGAGCCGAGGCCAGGAGATCCAGATTCAAAACTCAGCTGATCTGCTCCAAATGTAATAAAAACTACCCGAGCAGGAGGATTCAGAACCCAGTTTTCAGCTCACGTTCTTTTTGTAACACCTTTGCCACTTCATTCGTGCAAACATTTTTTAAAGGGAGATTAGCCCAGCTGTTTACATTTTTAATATAATTATACATTTGACATGTGTTAAGTCTATTTAATAACCCCAGCATATTTTTTTCTGAAAAGTCCCATTTATCCTTATTTAGAGTCATGTTTTAATGCAGACTTATACTTACCCAATATTCAATATTCAGTTACTCACCATAGCAGTCCCAAAACCCCAGACATCAGTTGAGTGGATGCATAGAAATCATATAGACAGATAGACAGGTAGATAGAAATATAAAATACTGAGGGGTCTGCATGTGACCCCTCCACTAATTTGCATATTATCCCCATATAAAAATTATAGAGCACTTGCACATGGCTGACATGAAATCCCCTAGACCTCCACATGTAGACAGAATAAGAAGCGACCTGCAGAAACTTGAAGAATGGTCAGGGTTTGGCAGTTGAAATTCAATGCAAAGAAGTGCAAGATAATGCATATAAGGCACAAAACCTGGCACAATATATCAGTTGGGGTGAGGATATAGCATGCACCAAGCAGGAAAGGGATTTGGGGGTTATCATCTCTGATGACCCTCAAGGTAGGGAAACAGTGTGACAAGGCAGCAGGTAAAGCAAAAGGATGCTGGGATGTATAGGCAGGGGTATTACCAGCAGGAAAAGGGAGGTCATAATTCCGCTATACAAGACACTAGTGAGGCCCCACCTGGGTACAGTGTACAGTTCTGGAGACCATACCACGTAAGGACATAGACAGGGTAGAGAAGGTTCAGAGGAGGGCAACAAAGATGGTGCATGGATTGCATCACAAGTCCTATGAAGACAGGTTGAAGGAACTGAACATGTACTCCCTGGAGGAGAGGAGGGAGAGGGATATGATAGAGACATACAAGTATCTTACAGGGAGGAACAGGCGCAGGAAAACACTATTTTTAAGTGAAAAGATGTTCCAGGACTAGAGGGCATGGGATAAAGCTGGAGGGAGGACGAGTCAGAGGAAACATGAGAAAGAATTTCTTCACAGAACAGGTGGTGGACAAGTGGAACACCCTGCCAGAGGAAGGGCTAAAACAATCACGAGATTTAAGAATGCATGGGATAGACATAAAGGAATTCTGGAGGTCAGGGTAAGGTGCAACAGACTTCTAGGAAAACAAACTGAACTTACAAGCTCAAATGGGCAGACTGGGTGGGCCACAGGCCTCTTATCTGCCGACACTGTCTATGTATCTATGATGTACCCTCTAGTGTGGGTGTGTGTATGCATATATATATATATATATATATATATATATTTATAGGATCTCTATGGGTGGATGCCCTGCACAGAACACTTCACTGTAGGCTTCAGCTTAAAAGAGCTAGTGTACTGCCTAAAACTAATATTAGATTTTAAAAGCAGACAACCATTAGCTTTTATATCTGAGGTTACTTTTCTTTTCCTTTGTTTAATTAAAGATTGTTTACCTGATGTTAAGTAGGTATGATATGTAGAGAAACAGCTCTTAGCCTGGCAGCTGACATATCTTGCTCTACTGACCCACTACATCAACAGCATTCTGACCTCACTGACTGTGACATCACTGCTAATTAGGAATGGCAAGTGAGTGACTGCCAGGTCATTCACTCTGTGATGTCAGAGTCAGTGAGATCACAATGCTGATGATGTAGGTGTGGGGGCAGTAGAGTTAATGTCAGCTGCCAGGCTAAGAGCTGTTCCATTATCCAGCACAATATTATCACATAGAAGGCTTTCTGATAAGCAAAGGAAAAAGCAAAATACTTCAGAAATAAAAGTTACAACTACTACTTAAAATGTTTATTATATTCCTTTCTGCCCGCTTTTGGCTCCACTAGCTCTTTAACTGATGTCACTAGGTGCTGGACCTTCCAAGTAATCTAAAAATTACTGGGGGACTAACAAGGGTTCTAAGTAAGGAAAAAATAGGACTATTTCAAAACAAACCACAGAACAATACACTGGAGTTAATAAAAGACTCAACACATGCCTAAATTAACAATTACATTCAAAATGTAAACAAGTTTATGTGCCCATTAAGAGCAGGTGACAACGAGTCAGGAGACCCTGGTATGAATTCCAGCTCTTTGAATCTGCATTCTCTCCTCCCACCCACCCACCACCTTTATCATGGAGTCACTGCAGTACTCCAAACTCCCTCCTGACATCTCCTCTCGATCCTGCTGATTACTGACAGGGAGAAGGCACAGTCAGCAACAATGCTCTTACCTGCTGCTCCTCAGAGGGTGGTGGCCTGAGAGGAGCCTGAGGGTTTTCCAGACCCCTGACCTCGTAGACGGGTGACGGAGGTTCCCATTGGGTTGTGCCTGTGGGAATGTGCCAATAGTAGGTTCCAGAGGTGTCGCGGACCCTCATCCATCCAGCTGGTAAATCAGAGTCCGCTCTCAAAGGAGTTCCGATTCCAGAATGGATCTGAAAATGACAAAACAAGAGAAGAATGTCACTAAAATACATATCCCCCATAACAGGTGTAAACAATGATAGGGAATATTCATAAGAGGCTGTATCATTGCTGAGTGAGTGTGAAAGAGATGGGTGGAAATACATGTCCCATGATACATCATTTAATAACTTCACCAGTCAGGTAGCAGAACTGGGGAAAATGTAGAGTCACCACGTAACTAAACTTAGAATCTGTTTAATAGCTTAATAAACATTTTAAATCCATGAACAACTGTTTTAACATAGTAACAAAGTTGGAAAGGACACTACATCCATCATGTCTGCTACCCTGCTTCATAAGTAGGGATGAAAATAATTGTGTTTAATGAAATCCAGATGAGCATTTAATTCTTAATCAGCCCCACCAATCAAAAGCCAGAACTGATATATACAGTGATTAGGTCACCATGGCTTTAATTTCTATAATAAGTCCCCCCTCCCCGTCATTTATTTGTCTTCCTTCATCCAACCTGCCTCCTTCTGCCTTGGCCTCATAGCTCTATCACCAAACTTCTCTAGGGTTTCCCTTCTCCGCGACGCAGCCCCATGGATTAGCCCCAGTGGCAGGGTGGTCAAGGCTGGTCCGAGCCCCTCCAGAGCACAAGCCAGGCTGCCCAGATGAGAAGTCTAGCTGGTGGTGCACCAGCAGAGACCAGGCCTAATCACAATCAGGATTATTCCTCCTGATTCTGTCCACCAGAGCTGTCAATCATGCAGAGAGAGACACACACATGCATGTATCAACGTCAGATTGTGGGCCTTCCTGTGTAGATGTTCCTCTGTGTTGCCAGTTAGCTTCTGCTAGGTGGCAGAAACGTAGCTGAGATGACCCCCAGGGTAGGACAAATCAGGTAGCCAGGTGGCCAATGGACACTAAAGAAATTGGTTTGGCTATCAGATTTCAAAAGTTACCAGCCAACTGGCTACTTGCCCATGGAAGTGATTTTTGAGTCTTTCAAAATTATGGACATTAAAAATATTGATTTGGCTACCAGTTTTTTAAAAGCTAGTGACCAAGCTGATCACCACTCACAAACTGATTTGTCCTACTCTGCCCCCAGAAATGACAGCCATCTTGGGACACTCAATCCTCTCCCTAGGCTGGCTCCCCGGTGACCAGAGTTTGTCCCCAACCTGGGTCGCTGGTGTAGTGGATGGTACTGCTATCGCGGTGCTACCCTCAGACTCTATACTAAGTCTTATCACAACTAGACAAGTGGTTCTCAAGATCTAACTGAAACTTTAACAGCCGATCACAAGACTGGAACAGTGCATACTAAATCACTATGACCAAGATTCTAAAACCTTCAAGAAGTAGTACAAAGGTAGCCAGCCCAGTGGCTCAGTGGTAGCACTACCACCTGCCGGCCACCTGGGTTCGAGGTGAGTCATGACACACAGGTGTCAGCCGAGGAGAAGAGGATCAGCCATTCCCATGGACGGTTTTCCTCTCCTGGGGAAGGGGGGTCTGGCCACACCCATTTGTAGACTGTCGACAAAAGGGAGATTTGGTGCCAATGCAGTGTATGCGACATGGTAGGGATAGCCATCGACTAATGCATAGTGAGTGCATGGAAGGTGGAAAACACCACACAGAGCAGCCGCGACAGCTTGATCCATCAATTATGACCTCTTCTGGAAGCATGTTTGGATTGTGCTATGGCCCCGCCATGAGGGGCAATTGAGTGGGAACATCCGGAAGGAGAAGTAAACCCTAGGATGGTGGTGCCACAGAGCTGCATGGACTAAGTCAAAAGGGCCAGCTGGCAAGCTGGGGATAAAAGCTGTAAGTGGTTCCTGTGATAAAGCCAAAATGTAACAACCAATCACAAGCCAGAACTCTCACATAATTATGCCACCAACTCATTTTGGCTGCTATTCTGAAAACCTCATGAAACAGTAACAAGAAATAATTGTTCCAAGGTTGGTTTTATTTAGATAACGGTATCTCAAGATACAGACCTGTACCATAACAACAAATCACATGAATGAATTCATGCGTGATCAAGTCTACAGCACTTCTCGGCGCAGGTTCCAGTGAATGCCGCTACAAAGTTTAATCATGGTTAGTCCTCAACATACAGAAACAAATGCAAGTGTCTATAAAGTTAACATGGTTAACTCCTGCAGTGGTGCTTTGCTTTTGTTTCTGCTCTCCCTAAAGTTATGTGCTAAGCTCACAGACAACCCATGAGTACTGACACACCCACCAGACTGGTGTGCATGATCATGAGAGCTGCATGAAGGCAGTTTATAAAATGGCAAGAAAACATCTAGAAACTTCATTGGCTGAGTGATGTCACCTGACCATATATTAAATTCCTAGAACTGCACACTCAGGTGTTGGATATTTCTCTGTTACAACGTTCAATTGTTTTATTTTATTTGGTTTTTGTTTACCGGTAGGTAAGCTAGCCATAAAATGACTATTTTCAGCCACAACCCGGAGGAGTACAACATGAAAAAAACAACATTGCAAGTACAGCATAACAAAATTTGAAGAATACATACACAGCACATAACAAATAGACTGTAATGTATACATGGTGGAGACAAAATACAAGTGGGGACAGAGTAAGTATTCAAGAAACATAAAACCAGCTATCTAACATATAGTGAGAGCTAGGCAACAAATATACAGTAACCAAGAAAGTACATAGCAAGTGCACAATTTAACAAATACAATTTTTCACATTGAAAGGATGTCAGGAAATAACAATCATCCCTACAAGACAGCGGTGCAATGGACTGGAAGCCAACAGCATCAGGACCTTGGGGAGATTTTCAGAACTAGTCTGTCCACATCACTGTAGAGCCCCCACATACAATGTTTAGATGCCTTGGTCCTAACAGACCCGAGGCTAAGGGCAGCTGAAATGGTGGTTCCATGGCCATGTCTCACAATCTTGGAACCAGATCTGCCAGCCTATGGGTGGGCCACCAGAACAAGGTGGCTGGCTTGTTCCAGAGTTTCACTAGGGCCCACTGAATGAGCAGAACTGGGGAAAAGATGCAGAGGAAAGGCACATCTCCTCAGAAAACTCCAGACAGGTTGAAGCAAGGTACATAATGAGGCCCACTGCCAATACCCACTGCTTCCCAAAACAGGATAGGAGTGAGTTTCTCCTTGTTTGTTTAGGAAGTACCTGATACCCTGGCTTGGCTGTGCCAGAAAGGATTTTCCCATAAACCTCTGAGGAAGAGGCTGTGACCATGTTACTCTGGCAAACAGAGTTGCCCGATTATCAGGGCATTCACCCACCTCCGGCAAGAGAACTATTGCCTGAAACATGTCCAGCATGGCTCTAATATACTGTAATCTCTGGCATGAGGTACAAATGAACTTATATACTGAGTGACCAGGACACACTCAACTGGTCCAGCAATTGCCTTGTTTTGTTCACTGTGTGAACAGTCAGGTTTGCCAAGGACCCAATTGTCCAGCCAGGAAAACATATGCAACTACTCCTTATGAACAACTGCAGCTACCACTGCAAAGCATTTGCATCCACACGGTGCTGGGATAGGCCAAAGGCAACACTCAGAACTGTAGACACTGGCCCTCTAGACTGACCCACAGGTACTGTCCATAGCGTTTCCAGACTTCTGTGCTTAAATCAGCATCCAGCATATCTAGCACACATCCTGGCTCCTGGGACAGCAAGGAAGGAGCGACCCCAAGGAAAGCATGTGAAACATTTTGTACACAGTATGCTTGTTCAACGCTGGATGGACGGAAACCCTCCTGTCCTTTTGGCTAAAGTATCGTAAATAGAACCCCAATTATGGTTCTGACAGAGGCACCAGCTGAGACTGCCATCTTCTCTGCAGAGCCTTGACTTCCTCCCAAAGGACAGTTAAGTGTACCTGTAGATAGTGGCAAGGTCTTTGGGGAGACTCTGTTAGAGAAGGTAACAGTAGGTTCTGCAAAGGGGGTTGCTCACATCCCGCTCTGTACTGAATCCTTTAAGCGTTAACCTCTCAGTGCATGCCTACTGGCTGCTCAGACCTGTTCACAGATCATAAACTGCTTTAGAATACAGTGACCATGAAAGGTGACTATGTAAACCCAAATCCCTTCAATCCCAATCAGAGGAAGGCCAAATGATTTTCCTCCATCTAGCAAGCTCAACCCGGATTCTCCAAGCTTTAAGGTGCTTTAAAAGACTTTCATGAAGCGGCTCGGTGGCACTGAGGTTGAGGCGCTGGACGCCACCTCGTGACACGATGGCGACCCGGGTTCGGAAGCGAGCCTGGGTCACAGGGGACTGGCTGGGGGAGAGGGTGGAGCTGGATTGAGCGCCGGGCAGCTCTCCTCCTCCCAGGAGGGACACTGTTGCTCCTGCCATGTGACTGCCACCGGGTGGAGGCCCGGGGCAGTGTGAGATGGACAGCAGAATGCTAGGGAGGCTGTTGTGGGGAATGCAGTGCGCGCACCTTCACACGCGCATAATGCCTCCACAACAGAGCAGAGGAGAAATGGAGCTGACAGGCTACGTGAAGATCCCAGCTGTGATCTTGGTGATAGGAACACAGGCCAGGGACGGATGTGAGCCCCCGGGCGGAACCTTGCCTGCCAGCTACTAAAAAACTGGGGATAAAACAAAACAAAAAAAAAAGACTTTCATGTGAAGCCTTATTGTAAAGTCTAATACTTCCACTGGCTGCCTCAGTCATTCAGTAACCTCGCACTGTGGTCTGACAGATAGGCTAGGCACAGGTTTCCTTTATAGAAGCAAGCAGAACATCCTGGATTCAATTACTTTCAGATCAATGGTCCTGTAATTGAGTTCCTAATAATAGTTTTAAATATTTTACAAACTGCGGAAACTGAACTACCCTTTGATTCCCTAGTTGATGGCTTATTTAAAACCTGGCATGGCACTCTCAGATTTCAGGTAATTCTCAGTTTCGAACAACACTCGAAACTTAGCCATGCCAGTGAGCCTTCATTCCTCTCTAGGACGTCAATCAGCCAAACCAGTGCTTTGTTTGTTTACCAAACCAGAATTTTCACACAACCAATTTCCAAGCAGATACAGGGTGAGAATGGGAGGAGGGGAAGAAAAGTGGTGAAAAGAAAAGTATTGCATTTTTAATTGTATTTTTTTTACATTTTCTCATCCTGAAGGATTTTTGATGTTTTGACCATTTTTCAACAGGACTGGTCCACTCACCAAGTAGGAAACCTGGAATCAACTCTCAATATTGGAGTATCAGCTGGTAACAGGGCACAGAAGTCCTATTGGCACTTTTGGAATGTCTATCTTCTGGTGGTTCAGGGGGACTGGTGAGGCACATCCACAGCGCCTGCCTCATTTTAGCATCACAACGATTATGCCCAGGGATTTCGCAACTGGGCACTGGCTTCATAACCACAAAATAAACTGTATGCTATGGGGAGCCGGAGTTGTAGGCTACTGAGTAAAGGAGTGTCAGACAGCTTGCTACCATTAGGGGTGCACTGGGCCTCTAGGACATTTTATTTAATAATGTATGCTTGACCCCGCCAGCACAGTGGTAGCGTTACACCTACGACACCAGCGACTGAGCCGGAGGGGTGGCCGGTGGGGGGACAGAGGCTTGAGCATCCCAGGACCGCCGCCTCCGGGAAGGGGGCTGGAGCTGGTGCTCAGCTGACCTCAAGCAGAGGCCTGAGGTACAGCAAGCCCAGCCACACAGAAGGGGGCTGCGTGACGGACATCGATGCTTGTGCTTTGAAGTCAGGGCGCACGTAATGCAGCGAACACAGGAAAATGGCTCACTGTGCTCCCGTAGATGGAGCTACACAGAACCCCAGTGCCCCTGCCTGTCCCAGACTGGTGTTCTGATGTCACAAAGGAACTCAGGGTGTACGGCCCCCTGGGGAAAAACAAGCCTACATAGGGGACCAACCACCTCGGCTCCAGGGAAGAGAGGGGGACAGATGCTATAGGCGACTCCCCAGGGAGTGGAATACAGGGGATTGGGGAGAGTATAAACAGAAAGTGAAAAAATAATAATAATGTATTAAAGCAGCAGTACTACCCAACCAGGAAGCGAGGTGTTACAGCTGTTGTAGTGCCACAGAAAATATGGCAGCTGCTATCTAGTCAATGGAGTGGGATGCAGAAATGTAAACATAAACAAAAATAACTGAGCAAATTACGGGTGATAGTATATTGCCGGAGGGAAAGAGTACCAGGTACATGCTCAGCACAGCACAGGAATAAACTGTCAAAAAGTGCAGATTTTTTTTTAATTGTACTGCTGCTTTAATTTATTCGTCATGTTAATTGGGCAAGCTTTATTGGGACCAGGTCCCATTTACAGGAGGGACCCAGACGTTAGGTATAATAGGCAACAGAAAATATCAACCATCCCATACCAGGCTAGGGCTCAAACCAAGCCCCCACACGGGATCAGGCTCATACCTAGCATCCCACACCAGGATAGGGCTCATAGCAGGCATCCCACACTGGAATAAGGCTCATACCAAGCTTCCTACACTGGGATAGGGATCATACCAAGCATCCCAAACCGGATAGGGCTCATGCCAGCATCCCACACCGGGATAGGGCACATACCTAGCATCCCACACCGGGATGGGGCTCATAGCAGGCATCCCACACTGGAATAAGGCTCATACCAAGCTTCCTACACTGGGATAGGGACCATTCCAAGCATCCCAAACCGGATCGGGCTCATGCAAGCATCCCACACCGCGATAGGGCACATACCTAGCATCCTACACCGGGATAGGGCTCATAGCAGGCATCCCACACTGGAATAAGGCTCATAACAAGCTTTCTACACTGGGATAGGGATCATACCAAGCCGTCCCAAACCGGGATAGGGCTCATGCCAAGCATCCCACAACGGGATAGGGCACATACCTAGCATCCCACACCGGATAGGGCACATACCTAGTATCCCACACCGATAGGGCTCATACAGAGCATCCCACACCATGATAGGGCACATACTGTACAAAGCAACCCACACCAGGATTGGGCTCATACCAAGCATCCCAAACCGGATAGGGCTCATACAAAGTGAGGGTTCTGGACTTCAGGAAGGCTGACTTTGGCAAGATGGGAGAGTGCTTTAGAAAAGCACTAGCAAACAGGCTAGAAGGAGGGTGGAGCAACAATGGGAAATATCAAAACTGCCATCACAGAGGCAACAAGCCTTTGTGTGAAGCAAATAAACAAATCAAAATGAAAGAAAAGCCACCATGGTTCTCAAAAGATGTCTGATGAAGATTAGGGAGAAAAGATAGCATTTAGGAGGTATAAGGAAACACGGAAGGAGCAGGACAGAGAACTGTACCAGTTAAGGCAGAAGTAAGCAGGAGGGTAGTCAGAATAGCAAGGCCCAAACTGAGGAAAATAGCCAACTCGGTTAAGAAGGGGATACAACCTTTATAGGTATGTCAGGGAGTCGAGAAAGACAAAGGGAGGATAGTGAGGTTGAATAGAATGGACGGTGGTGGGCAGACAGGGACAGTGAAAAAGCAAGGATACTGAATGAATACTTCTGTTCAGTATTCACAAAAGAGGAGGTGAGGGGTGTGCCTAATCCAATTAACAGAAGCACTCTGGATGGTGGGGGGCGGTCGATCCCAGTCCTTTTCACAGAAGAAAGGGTTCTGAAAGAACTCCTAAAACTGAAGGTGGACAAAGCAATGGAGCCAGATGGAATTCACCCCAGAATTCTAAAAAGAGTTAAGCAGAGAACTAGTGACACCACTGACTACCCTTTTAAGAACTCATGGGAGGATGGTGTAGTACCTGAGGACTGGAGGAAGGCAGATGTGATCCCTCTCACAAAAGTGTGACCAAGACAGAGGCAGGAAACTACGGACCTGTCAGTTTGACCTCTGTGGTAGGGAAAGTGATGGAATCACTTCTGAAGGAAAGAACTGTCAGTATCTAGAGGCCAGTGGGCACAGAATCCAAGGCAGAATGGGTTCACAGGGGAGGTTGTCAGATGAATCTAATTGATTTCTTTGACTGGGTGACCAAAGTAGTAGACCAGGGAGGGCTGTGGACATGGCCTACCTAGACTTTAGCAAGGCATCTGACACAGTTCTACACAAAAGATTAATAGTCAAATTAACCAGCCTGGGAGTGGGTCTCAGGGTGGTAGCCTGGAAACATTAGTTGGACAACAGGACACAGAAAGTAATTGTAAATGGAGTCCACTCTAAAGAAAGAGGAGTTACTAGTGGGTACCGTGATGGTTCAGTACTGGGTCCAGTCCTTTCTAATGTCTTTATAAGTGACATTGCAGAGGGATTGGAAGGAAAAGTATGCATCTTTGCAGATGACACAAAGATCTGCAACAGGGTTGATACACAAGGAGGCGTGGAAAGAATGAGAAGGACTTGGCAAGGTTGGAGTAATGGTCAGAAGTATGGCAGCTTGGATTCAATGCAAAGAAGTGCAAAATAATGCACCTGGGAAACAAAACCCAGGAGAAGATTACACAATGGGGGTTAGTAACAACAACAGAAACCCTCTCCTCACAGTTAGGGTTAGCTACCCCACCCGGGATGTAGCCAGACAATATACAAATGTATGCCACAACCATGTTTGTTGCCTCATTTGGCACAATATATACAACTTTTGTATCTCATGACAATATCATGCATGGGTAAATACAAATGCTATGCAGTGCTCCTAAGACATCCACATACCAGCCCAGAGCCTGTAAAGTTGTATTGTCCTTGGGATGCAAAGACAGTATTAGTGACCAGTCCTTCTAGTTTCGACTTCTATGAATAAAATTACAGAAAGGTTCAGCATTTTCTTTGTTAGTTTTCACGGAAAAGGAAGCAGTTCAGAGTCTATTTGCTACCCCTTAAATAAAATTGCACCATGGAGTGCTTGAGTATGCCTGCTCTACACCCATAACTGGGATGTATAGGGAGAGGCATCACCAGCAGAAAACAGGAAGTTGTTATCCCCTGTACAGACAGTTGGTGAGACCCCATCTGAGTACTGCGCCCAGTTCTGGAGACCCCATCTCCACAAGGACATAGACAGGATGGAGGCAGTCCAGAGGAGGGCAACTAAAATGGTGCAGGGTATGGAAGAGAAGCCATACAATGAGAGACTAAAGGAGTTTAATATGTATACCCTTGAGAAAAGGAGGGAGAGGGGAACATGATAGAACCATTTAAGTACCTCAGTGGAATCAACAAAGTCCAAGAGGGTAGCATCTTTCAAAAGAGATGTGCAAGAACAAGGAGACACAATTTGAAGACAGAGGGGACAGCTCAGGGGCAATGTGAGGACGTATTTTTTCACAGAGAGGGTGGTGGATGCATGGAACAGCCTTCCTGAGGAGGCTGTGGGGTCTAAAACTGTGGAGAATTCAAGAATGCATGGGACAGACATAAGGCAATTTTTTGCGGGGCAGGAAGAAATAGGCTGTTGGTTAACTAGGATCTGCAGCTTATCTTCTAGGTAGGAAATGAGCAGACTAGGTGGGCCAAGCGATCCTTATCTGCCAGTCAAAGTCTATGTTTCATACCAAGCATCCCACACTGGGACAGGGTTCATACCAAGCATCCCACATTGGGATGGGTTGCACAAGCATCCTGCACTGGGATGGATTCCTACCAAGCATCCCACACTGGAATAAGACTTATACCAAGGGCTCATCCCAAGCATCCCATACCAGGATGATAGGGCCCATGCCAAGCATCAAAAACTGGGATAGGAATCATACCAAGTTTGCTAAACTGGGATAGGGCTCATACCAAGTTTCCCAAACCGGATAGGGTTCATACCAAGCATCCCACACGGGATAAGGCTCATACCAGGATAATAGGGCCCATACCAAGCATCCCAAACTGGGATAGGGCTCATACCAAGCTTCCCACACCAGGACAGGGCTCATACCAAGCATCCCACACCAGAAAAGGGCTCATAGCAGGCATCCCACACTGAGATAGGGCTCATATCAAGCATCCCACACTAGGATAAGGTTCATACCAAGCTTCCCACACCGGATAGGCTCATACCAAGCTTCCCGCACCAGGATAGGGCTCATACCAAGCTTCCCACACTGAGATAGGGCTCATACAGTAGTAGCCAGAGACATTGCCAGCTACTTCCAGATATTTCATGAATTTCTGAAGAGTTTCTCCCTGCTGCCCCTACTGTGGAAGTGCAGAAAGTAGGAGATATTTCTGGAAATATCACAGAAATTTCAGGAAATATCTGGCAGTGTCTGTGGCTGCTACTGTACCAAGCTTCCCACACTGGGACAGGGCTCATACCAAGCAACCCACACCAGGACAGGGCTCATACCAAGCATCCCACACCAGGACAGGGCTCATACCAAGCATCCCACACCAGGATAGGGCTCATACCATGCATCCCACACCAGGATAGGGCTCACAGCAAGCATCCCATACCAGGATAGGGCTCACAGCAAGCATCCCACACCAGGATAGGGCTCACAGCAAGCATCCCATACCAGGATAGGGCTCACAGCAAGCATCCCACACTTGGATACAGCTCATACCAAGCATCCCACAGCAGGATAGGGCTCTACAAAGCTTCCCACATGGGATAGGGCTCATTCCAAACATTCCACACTGGGACAGTACTCATACTCAGCATTCCATACAGGGATACAGCTCTTTCCGAGCATTCCACATCAAAACAGGACTCATACCAAGCATCCCACACTGTAACAAGTCCAATACCATGCATCGCACAATGGGAAAGGGACCATGCCAAGCATCCCATACCGGACAGGGCTCATACTAAGCTTCTCACACAGAATAGGGCTCATACCTAGCATCCCACACAGGGACAGGGCTTATACCAGAAATGCTGGATGCTGAGTACAGACAAAAGGGATGCTGCATTGTTGAGGTGTACCATCCTTCAGATGAGTTGTTAAACCAAGGTCCATTCTGTCAGTCTCTGGTGCTGTCCTGGTGGGTTTTCAGGTGGAAGTAACAAAAAAAAAAATCTAAGTCACTTTTCGCAAATGGGGACATTTTCCAGTGTTCCTAGTATTTCATTCCCATAAGATGGGGTCAAGTAACTGTCCAAGGCTATGTATGCGTTGATGTGCTAAATCATGCCCCTTACATGTTTACAGTCATTTCACTACTAGTCTCACAGTGCTTGCAAAGCGCTTTAGAATATAGTGTATTTGAAAGCACTTGCTAATTCTTCTTCATCAAGAGCAGAAATGAAGAACTAAATACCAAACTGCGACTAAAGTAATATGTACTCCTGTACCCATCGACAGTATTATACAATCAATCATGGAAGAAAGTATAGTTACATAAGAACTTACCATAACAGTAGATCTTCGAGAGGAGCTCTTGCAGTAGGCAAGATAGTTAGGATTTAGCTGCCGGCGCTAGGACCACATGGAAAACTTCTAGCCAGCAGTCTACAGCGGAGGACTGCTCCTCAAGGCCAGCACGCCGATGTCCCCCTATGGTATAAAGGGCTTTCCGCCACACTTCAGTTGTTCCACAGGAAACCTGTAAAAGGAGCGATAGGAGAGAGAGAGAGAGAGAGAGGAGCCCTGGAGACACAGAAAAGGCCAATATAAGCTAAAAAGAGAGCAGGGGAATGGAGGGAGTAGCTATGCCTACTGCAAGAGCTCTCTCGATCGACTGTTAGGTAAGTTCTCACGCAACTGTACTATCTCACTGAGGGGCCTTTGCAGTAGGCAATACTGTTAGGACTGAGTCCCAAGCAGTGCCAACAAGTCGAGACAACACCTAAGAGGAGTAGAGAGGTCTGCCATAAAGAAATAAGGACAAGAGGCCTTAAGGACTGCTAGACTGGAGGCCAGCCCTGCACCAAAAGGTACGCCCAGTAGGCGCCTACTTAGAAAGTGCCAGCACTGGGTGACGTGAAGCCCTCTGTGGCAGGCATAACCCAGAAACAGGAGCAGATGGGACTGTCTGTATAATGGAGGGGCCCGAATGACCCCTGAGAAGGATAGGTTGTGATGCCAGTAGCCAGACAAGATGCAACATGCAACCACGCGACTGGCATCAGAAAGGCAACTAAGCGCCTGCCTGCAAGGGAGCCGAGGGAATGAAGAAAAATAGAACGGCCGAGAGAACCACATCTCAAGGAATAGGCTTTCTGGAAACAGCACACAGTCAGGAAAAGGGGAAGAAGGTCTCCCAGAGGAGAAAGTATGGGATAATACACCTAAGGATGTGCAATGCGATACAGAGGAAACCCAGACACTACCAACAGCAGAAACTGGGTGGAGGCTTGGAAAACCCTTCCCAAGTGAAAGGGTACATAAAGCCCCTCAACCTAATAGGTTCGAGGCACAGCCATACCACAAGAAAAATAATGGTAATTCCAGATAGGAAAGAAGACACGGAGAATGTCTCTCCCCAAAAAAAAATAAAAGGTGTGAGATTCCCCAAAGCTGAGTCTCTGCTTCCTATCAGGCAGAGAGGCAAAGGGATGTAACAGTGACTGGAAAAACAAGGTGCAAGCCCAAAAGGGATGGAAAATTATCCAAAAGCTGGTGGACTGGCTATCCCTTGAAAGCTGGCCAGAGCGACTAAGACCTCCACCTGGAAGTAGTTTTGGGTCCAGGAAGCATGCTGGCCCCAAAGGAAACCCGATATATAGTGAAGAAGGCCTCCAAGCAGGAGATGGCTGTGACACAAGGAGCCAATCAAGTAGGAGGAGGAGGAACTTGAGAACTACCTATGATGCAAGTTGCCCGGATCAGGAAGAATGAGGCGAAATGAGGGAAGAGGAATGGGAGGGTTCACTGCCCAAAAGGAAAGCAGAGGGACCATGCCTGGTACAGTCAGCATGGCACTACAGAGAACATTCCCACCACCTCTTACAGCGGTTGGAGGAGGAATCCTCTGGAGAAGTGGAAAGGAATGGTAACAAACGTGTCCCACGTGAGACACCAAGTCTGGGAAGGAGCAGGCAATGGATGGGGGGCAGCGTTGGATGGAGACCAGACAGAAAATATGTTGGTCACCCCCACCCCCACCCTGCCCATCAAAACATGGCCTAGCACAGAAGCCGCCAGAAGCAAAGCTCACACACAGTGAAGATGGTCTGCAGGCAGAACTGAACGCCTGGCACCTGCTCCACTGAGAATCAAAGGACGGCTGTATGGTACAGGTCCACACGCTCTGACCTCCCAGTAATGGAGAAGGATGAACCATACTGCCCTCATTCCAACCACTGAGAAGCGAGGAAGAACTCCGTTTAACCTTCTACACCCTTTGGACCCGCAGGGCACCACGGAAACTTTAGGAAGCACGCCAAGAGAATCATAGGGACTGCAGCTGCCCAGAGGCTGCAGCCATGGAAAGGAGTCAGCTAAGGGCCAGCAACAGGAGACAACACGTGGGGGCGGTCCCTTGGAGGTCGCTGTCCCAACTGAATTGAGGGGGGACCAGCCCTGCTGAACCTCTGCAACACCAAAAATAGCCGTAGCAGCAAGAGGCTGTGACTATCCCCAGAGGAAGGAACAGCCGCAGAGCATAGGTCCGTGACAGATGCCCCGAGGAGAGACCATAAGGCATCAACCACCTAGGTTGGGAAGCCCAAAGACTTTGACAATTATGGCATGGGTCCCTACACAGCCTCCAGCTGAGATTTAGGGACTAAAAAATAGGTCTAAAATGGAGAGGGATTGGTATAGTAGCCTCCCTCCTGACAACAGGAGCAGGGGAAATGGCAGGGGACAGGAGCAGTGAGAGATGCAGGGATGTGTCCTGAAAAGAGAAACATAACTCCTGACTGCAAGGAGGATCCGAATAGGGGACTCCAGGAAGGCTTCCACATCGAGGAGTGAACCCTGAAGATTGGCAGAAAGACCCTAGTCCCCCAGTATCTGGAAATCCCTTGTCGCGCTCTCCCCCCACCTCAGAGGAGATAGGGAAGAAACTATGCACTTTCTGTCCCATAGAAAGAACTTTGTAGTGCGCATTCCGGGAAAGAGTGAAAGGTCAAGTGGCCCTGACAGTAACAGGAGAGTCCCCACAAGAGAGAAAATTATCCTCCATCTGACTAGGTGGAGGGTAAGGAACCACCTAGCACCTGTGTAAGAATCCATACAAGAGAGAAAGCTACCATCCATCCATCTGAGGTGTAGGGAAACCCCCATCATCTCCAGTAGAATCTTGGATGGAGAGAGGGGGATCGTGGTTTAAGTCAAGGGTGGCAGAGGGCACAGGATGCGCCACCGCCCAACTCCACGAGCCTTAAGGGCAGGGTGTCAGGGGCTGAGGAGGCCTGATGCTTGCCCTTAGACCAGGAAGGCTGGTGGCGGGTGTTGCTCTGCTGAGAGGTACAGGAAAGATGGTGTACCTCGCTCTGGTGGGTGTGAAAGAGAAGGTGCCCAAGCACAGAGCCCTGCCCGAGTCCTGTAGGAAGGTGAGCATACCCTGGACCTTGCCACCAAAGGGCAGAGCCCTGAAACAGGGCATCCAAAATGGAAGACTTAATGCTTGGGGTAAAGTCTGACACGCAGCCAGGCATGGTGGTGGAGATAAACTGCTGAAGCAGTGCTCCTAGCAGAAGCGCCCACTATGTCGTAGGCAGTGCAGAGGATGGAAAGCTCACTTTGGAGGCAGAGTGGAGGAGCTGCTCCAATTGAGCCTTAGAGGAGGAATCCAAGAGGGCGTCCAGAATGCCTGTAGCCTGTCCAACAGGGACTGTTGATGAACCACCATGTACACTAGGTAATTTGGGGCGTCAGGGCCAGCATGGAGGAGGCACAGATCCTCCTACCAAAGTGGTCCAACTGCTTAGACTCTTGTCCAGAGTAAAGTCATCCAGGCATTTAGGTTTAGCAGACCAGACATGGGCTGCTGCACGATGGCGGGTCAGCTTTAGGTTGTGTACCATAATGGGTCTGACCTTCCAGGGCGTGGTACAGCCTGTCTGCCTTTTTGGGCAATGGAGGGACCAATGCCGGCTGTTGCCATATAGTGGTAATAACAACATTATGAGATACCACTGAGGTAAGCTCTGGGAAACGGGAGACGCCTCCACCAAATGGCAATGCTGAGGGTCCTGTTCTTCAGTTGCATACCCTCATGCACATCTGAGTGAGTCGCATCCCTCCAGAAAGGAAGGATCCTTGGTTGGGGGTTTGAGGTCTACCTGATCCACATATCCTTGGGAAAGGAGTGAGGAGGAGAATCTGCCAAATAGTCAGAACCTAGCTGGGCGTTGGGCTGGGCCTGTGACAGCACAGGTGCTCACTCTAGTGTCAGACTGCATGTCTGGCACAGAGGAGAGGCCTTAAAGGCAGACTGAGAAGGATCTGGTCTGCAAAGGGGCCGACGTGGTGGCATTGGAGCCAGCGCCAGGCATTGGATGTATGCCCACCAAGAACTAAACAAATCGCTGAAACCTGCCAAGCGAGCTGAGGAGATGTCGATGGAAGCGAAGGTCCCACACTAGGTGAGATGGCAGGTTATGTGACGGTTGACCGTGGGAGAGATCAGAAGGCAGTCACGCAGGCCTGGGCGACAGCTGGAAAGATGTCGCTGGGTGTCCCAAAGTCGCCACAAGGGAGGCGAGGGGTCGGGCTGTGGACCCAAAGGACAGCCAGCAGCTGGGCCTGACAGCTGCTGGGAGCACAGCGCAGGTCCCAAGGGTCCTGTGGTGGCGCCTGCAATTGGGGGGATCCGGCCTGAATGTGCGGAGGTGACAGGTATGGAAGAGGAGGACTGGCGGATCCCAGTGTCTGGTGGCCTAGCACCTGGTCTGGAGGTAAAGGACCGGTGGGTGGCAGCCCTGCCAGCGATGGGGTGAGAAGGTCCAGGAGTGGGGCCCACCAGCGGCAGTTGAGAGGCAGGAGGCGCCCAAGAGAGGGACCCCCAGGTGAAGGCTGTGACTGTAAATGAGCAGGAGACAGCTGGCGCTGGTCTGAAAGACCATCGAGGACCCCAGAAAGGGTCCGCGAGGCGCGAGGCTGGGAAGGTGTCAGTGGAAGTGCTGACGTCCTGAGAACTGGCCAAGCTCCTGGCTAAGAACCCTGAGGGTGAAGAGCCTGAGCGATGGGGTGGTGGGACAGAGGAAGAGTCCCTAACTCCACGGAAGTGTCGCCAGACACTGTAATCAGAGAGGGCGGCAGGGCCAGAGGCAGCCCAGAGGGAGAGAGGGCTGGTGGCCGGAGGGGCCATCTCCGTGGGAGGAAGACCCAACATCAGCCACCGTCCTGGAGGTGGACCTGTCTCCGATCCCAATGCTTGTCCGCTTGTGCTTCTTTTAGAAGGAGCGGAGGTCTCAGACAAGGCCTCTGGTGAGAAAGATGCAGCTTTTTCCATGGTGGCCAGTTTCTGTTCAAGACAGGCTTCCAGGACCCTCTGGTGTCATCTCTGTGTTGCCTGGTTGAACCTTTGGCAGGCTTCGATGCCGTGACCAGGGTCTAGACAAATAACTCAGGAGGAATGGCCATCCTTTTCTGGAATCTGTTTATCACAGGCACACTTGGATTTGCAGCAGGACTCAGCAGAAGAGGTCAGCGAAGACATGCAGCAGACAGTAAATCAACGATGAAAACCATCAAAAGTAATAGAAAATAAAACTTGAAAGGCAGTCGACTGAAGCAACGT
The DNA here is from genome assembly GCA_016271365.2 of Neoceratodus forsteri. Taxonomy (NCBI): domain Eukaryota; kingdom Metazoa; phylum Chordata; order Ceratodontiformes; family Ceratodontidae; genus Neoceratodus; species Neoceratodus forsteri. Next base: position 1,386,594,161 of record CM057459.1, read on the forward strand.
TCTGTAAGGTCTGATGAGTGCAGGTCAACAGTGGGAAAACAACTGAGGTGTGGTTGGGGATCGCCTTTTATACCATAGGGGATGCCAGCGTGCTAACGTTGGGGAGGTCCCCACTGTAGACTACTGGTTATAAGTTTCAATGTGGTCCTAATGTCTGGCAGCTAAGTTCTTCTGCAAGAGCCCCTCGACATAAGATCAAAGGATAGCATACTGTACAGTCAATCAAATAAGATCAAATAACGTACAAGTTAGATCCAACGTGTCATACTATACATTTAAGAAATTACAGACCATGGGGGGCCAGAAAGCCAGCTTCGAGGCAGGAAGCATTTTCATTTACTCCTCTCCTTTATCTCTGCAAAAACAGAGAAACAAAATTTTAAGGCACCAAAGGAAAATTTAGAAGGGCTCTTCAGTTTCTGCAATTTCGAGGCATCGAGCGATACCAAAATTGACTATGGGCAATAAAATGCACTGAACCAAACAGCGGATCATAATTGCCTGCTCCGTCTACCAGTACTACAGTCAGGACACAGACATGCCAGACCACGCTGCGCCTTCTGGTAACAAAGAACCGCCTGTGGCAAACAGTACTGGACTTAGTCCGTGCTATGGACACCAAAACAGAAAAGACATTAACGTGGCTTGAAACAAATGATGCCGCCATCAATGCCCTTACATCCTCGGTAGAAGAGGCCAACAAAAGCTCATTGTCAGCACAGACCACTGCAGCCCAGCTTACAAAAGACAACCGACAACTGCAGGGCAGGATGGAAGCTATTGAGAAATGCTCTGCGCTGAAATGTGCGGTGGTGGGCCTCAGATAAGGGCAGCGAGGGTCCGAATCTGCTTCACATTTTTAAAACAATGGCTTGCTGAATCACTGTCTCCCAGATGGCTTTGAATGGTCCAAGCTGGGGCAGGCCTTTAGAATCACTCCCAAAGTTCAACCTGCTGATCCTAACACCCCACGCACGGTGGTCCTAAAAACAACTGGCTATGAAGTTCGGGACACAGCAATTAATGCCGCCAGGGTGGCCTACCTTCTGTCAGTGAAACTTTACCCAGATTTATCCTTTCAGACTGGTGCCCGCCGCAAGCAATTTGCGCTGTATGACAAAGACTGCACCATTTGGGAATTGTGCATTTTTCTTCTAGCAGCTCGGCTAAGGGTGAGCTACGGGCAAGACCTGGCAGTTTAGTGATCCGGGAGATGCAGGCGGTGGGCGAAAAACTGAGCTTGAACTTAAAGTGCATACACCTCGGCAGATGGAACTGGAGAGTTCGGAATCAGAAGGGACTGAAAGAACTCTAATGCCACCTTATTTGTTTGATTTACTAGCTCATGATTAAAAGGTGTATTTGTATACTCATTATTGTTGACACAGAAGCTAGCGATCTTCCAGGGAGATGGGGACTACTGGCTATAAGATAAGTGCAAATATCTTTGTTTACTATTTTGTACTGTATTGACTGATCACTTCCACATTTATTTCCCGAGGCTCCTGCTCTTCTTAGAGTTGCCCTTGTAGGCTAAAATACACCATCATAGTTCCCTGTTGGAACTGAACTTGTGCCTTGTAAACAATTTTAGCTTTTAAACACCTTGAAGTTTAATGATTTCTGGCATGGTGGGGGGGGAAGGTCATACTTTCTGTAAACCAAACTGACCTTCAGGTATCACAGCACTACTGGTTAGTGCGTTGTTCTCCTATGGATGTTGACCTACGCCATGATGCAGCTGGCATTACCCTATGTTTCTCAGATATTGTTGGATTATCTGCCCCGGACTCCCATTGTGCCAGGTTGTGACTCGTGAAATGTTTAATCTAATATAACTGCTATACTTTGACTATTCTCTTACATGACATTTTACTTGTACTGTTTTATATTAAAGCAATAAACAGAAAGTACAAAAAATAAAAGTTACAGACCGCACATAACAAAAGAAACAAAATGAAAATGGGAGGTGAAGGAAAGTAGGAGGAAACTACTACAGTGGGGATAAAGGGGCTACAACTGGGGGACATACTAGTGACACCCACCCACCATGGCGGGTCATGAAGGTGGCACTTGCTCCTCCACTGAAGGCATGCAGTGTGCAAAAACTGAATGTGGATGTGTGTGCTGCTGGGGGGGTGGAGGATGGTAAAGGGTCAGGGGAGAAACTGGACAAAACCTCCTTGCCACCTTGCTGACTAGATACTCGTGTGGACACCCCCGAAGTAAGAGTGGCTGAGGCAGGGTAGGGGTCATCGGTCATGGCGGTTGGCAGAATACAGTCCGAGGACTGGGAGGTGCAGCAAGGTAACAGGAAAAAGCTGGAGGAATAGGGGATATGGTATGGTTGAGTGCATGACACAGTTTTATCTTCATGAGAGGTCTGTGATCTTGTGACCCATCGTGAGTGACTCAGCCACAAATAAGAGATCAAGAGGTTGCAAATCTCGAACAAAGATAAAACGTATGACACACTCACTCATACTATATCTGGTTTATACAGCTAGTGTGTTGCCTAAAGGAGCCACATCAGCATTTCATTTACTGACATACTAAAATGCCAGTAAGAATAAGCCTAGCGGTCTTTCATGTCTGCTGGTCAGCGCCCACCCTGGGAGCTGACCTGGCTGCCGCCCCTCCCCGGCTTCTCCTTCCCAGTCCAGGGTATTCTTGCTGCATTGGACTTTGCTTCCAGAACCCTTCCCCTGTACCACCTCCTCTTGAACCCCTACACAGTCTCTGCTTCCACCAGCCCCCTGGCAGCATTCCATGGTTCTTCCACCCTCTCAATGAAGTAGCACTCCTCCTTTCTCCTGAGTCTTCCCCTTCCAGCTTCCACCAATGCCCTCTAGTTGTCCCCCCTTCCTTTGCAGCACCTGATTCGCCTCCTATTTACACCCTTCATGTACCTGAAGACCTCTTTCATGTCCCCTGGTCCCTTCTCTCTTCCAATGTGTACATATTTAGCTCTTCGTGCCTCTCCCATAGGTCCTCCCCTACCCCCCAAGTCCCAGATAATTTTGGTTGCCCTCCTTGGACCCTCACTGGAACACCTAGTGTGGAAATACTTCCACTGGCTGGTTTTGGATCTGTGAAATGGGCGTGTGCTAGCTATTCGCTGTAGCATGTCTACAACCTTAGCATCAAGGTGCAGGCGGAATTTATCACTGGAAGACATGTCTTCAGTCTATATAGAATTGCAGTCATGGAGACATGGTGGACACATTATCATCGTGGGAAACATCACTACCTGGATTTAGACTTTTAGGAAGGACAGGGAGATGGGGGTTGCCTATATGTTGGGGGCATAAAGGCAATGGAGGGAAGGGAGGAGATGGGGACACTGAACTCCTCTGGGTCACATGAGGCAGAAAGACGACTTGAGGTTCTGTACAGACCTCCGGACCAGGGGATGAACAGGATGGGGCGGATGTTAGAGGACATTGTAAGGGTAGCTCTAAAAGGGAAACACTACTGGTGGGTGACCTAAACATCCTGGACGCAGATCAGGCCATCCCAGATGAGGTCAGGATCAGGGGATCCTGAAAACACTGCAGGGGATGTTCCTCCAACAGCTGGTCCAAGACCCGCCTAGGGGTGTAACCTGCTGGATGTGATCCTGACACATGGAAGAGTATAGAAGGGGTATGATGAGAGAAAAATTAGGGAACAGTGATCACAGGACCACCAGTTTCAGGGTAAAGGCAGGTAGGAGGATGTTGAACCAGCACAACTGTATTGGACTTCAGGAGCGCAGACTTTGGTAGGATGTGGCAGATGGTGTGGGAGAGGCACTGGAAGCCATGGGATAAATAAACAAAGTGGAAGGGTTATGGAGAACTATTAAAGATAGAGTGAAGGAGAACACCTTTACATACGTTAGGGCGGTAAGCAAAGGAACAAGAAGCAGGAGGCCCCTATGGTCTGGAAAGGATGTTGCAAATGCAGTTGGGTGTAGGAGGAGGGCATTCAAGAAATACAAAAGAACTCAGAACTAAGAAGGCTTATAGGGAAATGAGGAGGCTAGCAAGGAATGTAATCAGGAGAGCAAAGGCAACCAAAGAGGAGAGGATAGCATCACAGGTAGAGAGAGTGAATAAACATTTTTTTAGGTATGTGGGATAGAATGTAGGTTGGTCAAGGAATCTCAAGGCTGAGGCGGAAGGTGGGGTCTTTATAGAAGGGATTTTGAGAAAGCAGAAGAACTAAATAAGTACTTCTGCTCGGGTGTTTACGTAAAAGAGGGGAGGGAGGGGACCAGAATTATGTGGGAAGGTGGGGAACACTGAGGTGTACACAAGACCTTTTAGCATGGAGTGTCTCAGGGAGGAGCTAGGCGCTAAGGGTGGACAAGGCTATAGGGCCAGACGGGCTGCACCAGAGTGTGATTCGGGAACTAAAAGGTGAGTTGGCTGCTCTGATAGCGAAGCTGTTCAACCTGTCCCTTGACTTTGGTAGGGTGCCAGAGGACTGGAGGAGAGCAGCTGTGGCTCCAATACACAAGGTGGGAAGCAGGGAGCTGTGGGAGAACCACCGCCGGTCAGTCTCACTCACGGTGGTGGGCAAGGTCATGGAGGCACTGACTACCAGGAAGCAAACGGGCTGGTAGACAATAGGCAACATGGGTTTACTAAGGGAGGTAATGCCACACCAATTTAATAAAATTCTTCAACTGAGTAACACAGGTACTGGACCAATGGGCGTGGTGGATGTGGCCTTTCTGGTTTTCAGCAATGTCTTAGACACCGTGCCCCATAGAAGGCTGGTCTATAAACTGGAAAGCCTAGGGTGGGAGACAAAATAACCAGATGAGTGGAAAGCTAGCTGTTAGATAGGACCCAGTGGGTGGTGAATGGGGTGTATTCAGGGACAAGGGATGTGATGAGCGCGCCCTCCAGGGGTCAGCGCTGGGGCCACTCCTGTTCAATATCTACATAACAGACATAGCGGACAACCTTAGGGAATGTGTGGCCCTATTTGCGGATGATCTAAAAATCTGCAATAGGGTGGACACAGCAGGTGGTTCAGAAGATAAGGACAGGACCCTATGACTCTGGAACAGTGGGTGGATGCCTGGCAGCTGAATTTCAACACAAAGAAATGTGCAGTAATTCACAAGGGCAGCAGAAACCGCATTCAGATTACAAAATTGGAGGGTGGGATTTAGGATTACGGATCAAAAAGGGACCTAATGATAACAGTCATCAGCGACCAAAGGGTGGGGAGCAGTGCACCAGGGCCGTGGGAGGGCATATGGAATGCTGGCAAGTATAAGGAGGGAATAGCAAGCAGGAGAAAGGAGGTCCTGACATCCCTGTACCATGCCTCACTGAGGTTGGCGGAAAGCACGGGTGTCCAGTTCCTGGAGGCTTTACTCAGAAGGACAGAGCTGGTGGTAAAGGTTAAGAGAAGAGCAACCAAGATGGTGCTGGGGATGGATGACAAGCCCTACAAACAGATGTAGGGAACTGGGACTCTCATATTGGAGACTAGAAGGAGAGAGAGGACATGATTGAGATCTTCAAGTACATCAAAGGGATCCATAAAGTGGAGGTGAGGTGTTTATTTCACAGGAAGGTAGGCTCCACAATGCGAGGGCACAGTCTGTAACTACAGGAAGGAACATTAGGGCAATGTGAGGGACGGTTCTTCACACAGAGTGGTGGAATCCTGGAACAGGCTGTCAGAGGAGGTGGTGGGGCAGAGACCGAGTCTGGTTTCAAGAGAGATGGGACAAGAACATGGGGTTACGGGGAGAAGCCCCAAGGGGGTAGACTAAGGGGGGTGAGAGGCAGACTTGATGGGCTGGAGGCCCTTTTCTGCCAATCAATTTCTATGATTCTATGATTCACTAAGGTTTTTCTACCTTTTCTTCTTTTGTGTCTGTCAGCATTAGCAAATTTTGTAGTAGGGTGTGTATGCTTACCTGTTGACACATCAGAGCCCGTCTGAATATTTTTGTAGGCGGGTGGCTGTCAGGGGACACTGGCCACCAAAACACAAGTAAATGGGTAAATTCCTACTGGTGGTGTCAGTACTAATGAACAGTATTCTGAGATCTATCGACAACTTTGTTTAACTCTTTACTCTGGCCTGTGCCTGTATCTGTGAGGAACAGTTTCATGTATAGAGTTTAAAATGCCACATGGCATTCATGTTGGCCACGAGAGACTGAAATCTTTATTTATTTATTTTTTACAGTTGAAGCCGCATGTCTGATGTAATGTGAGTCAGTATCAGATTTGCCTGCATTTGTCACTGAGATTTATTAGCCAGTGTTAAGAAATGAGCTTGGGGAACAGAATTAGATCTGGCTAATGGAACATGTGCTACGTGATTATGACGAACCGGAGTGTGAAGATAGCTGGCATGACAAACCCAATTCATTAGATAAAATGCTACCTTATGAGTCAGATTCATCATCAGCTTGGACAGCTTTATCTCAGTACTTCTGGCAACATGCCAGTTGTATAAAATAATCTTCTGCACGGGACACTGATGTCAGTGGAATACACTGCTCTCTAATTTAGAAAACCTGGGCTTGTGGTAATAGCCTGAACTGTACTGAACTACTATACTGGGGTGACTGAGGTGCACAGACTATCAACACAGTCCTTTCAAATGCCCCTATACAGACACCTAGTCAAGCCCCACCTCAAATATTAGTGTTCAGTTCTGGGCCCCATATCTGAGGAAAGTGTAGTAATATAGTAATCCAAGATCCTAAGGGACTTTAGGACCATAAGGTCCACCCTCCAGCAATTATTCATAAGACAGGATGAGTAAGTATGCAATGGAAACATACAAACTTACAGAAACCCCCTACCCACTAAAATACTAAAAGCCAGCAGAATGGGCCTAATGGTCTGTCGTGGTCTGCTCGGTAGCCAGCCACCAAGTGGGTGCTCGCTTTCCCACCCCCCAGCCCCAGAGAGTGTCTTCGGATTTAGTTTCCCTTTGTACCTGTCCCACCCGCTCTGAAGCCTCCACTGTGCCTCCTCCACCAGCCTCCTGGGCAGCGCATTCCACGGCTCCACCCACCTCGCAGTGAAATAACGCCTCCCTATGTTCCCTCCTATAATTTGCCCTTCCAGCTTCCCACTATGCCTCCTACTTGTTCCCCTTCTTAGCTCTAAACAGCTCCTTGGTTCTGCTTCTGTTATTCCTTTACATACCTGAAGACTCCTATCATGTCTCCCCTGTCCCTCCTCTCCTCCAGTGTATACATCTCAAACTCTTTCAGTCTCTCCTCATACGGCCTCCCTCCATTCCCTGAATCACCCTGGTCACTCTCTCTGGACTCTCTTCAGCAGTGCTATGTCCTTCGTCAGACGAGGTCTCCAAAACTGTACACAGTACTCGGAGCTGCGGCTTGACCAAGGCATTATATATGGAGGATCACCTTCCTCCTCCTGGACGTAATTTCCTGGCTATGCAGCCCAGTATCCAGTTTGGTTTGGCTGCGGTTCTTCTACTATTTTCAGAGTTATTCATTTTGACATCTACCACCACCCTAAATCCCTCTCACCCAATGTGGCTTGCAGTGTGACCCCCAACTCCCAGGGTGTAAACATGACTCAGATTTCTGACCCCCAAATGAAGTACCTTTCTCGGTATTAAATTTCAATCCCCACCTCCTTGACCATCCTCCAGGGTATCCAGATCCTTCCAGACTGCATCCCTCGCTTTCTTCCAGTCCACCCAGTTTGGAATCATCTGCAAAGAGACAGCCTACTCCTAACCCCTCCCTATATCCGAGACATAGGCATTGAACAGGAGTGGCCCCAATGCTGAACCTTGGGGACTCCAGTGATTACCTTCCTAGGGAGGAGACTATCCCACCAACCATTACCGGTGTATTCGCCACGAAAGCCAATTTCCAACCCACTTGAGTTCCTGCCCTCTCACCCCCATCTCCCCAGCTTTGCTATCAGCCCATGGGTACTAAATCAAATACTTGCTAAAATCCAGGTATAGGATGTCCACTGGCCTATGTCTGTCCAAGGCCCGTCACCCAGTCATAAAACTCTATGAGGCTGGACTGACACGATCTCCCAGGGACGAAGCCATACTGTTCATCATCCTGGTGCCCTAACCTTCCAGCTGCCTCCCAAGCCTCTCCTTGATAAAGCCCTCCATTACTTTGCCTAGCACAGACGTTAAGCTGACAGGCCAATAATTCTCCATCTCCTCCTTAGACCCCCTTTATGGAGAGGCACTACATAAGCCACCCTCCAGTCTTGGGGCACCCATCCTGTCTGCAGAGGTGTTAAGAGTGCAGCCAGTGCAGCTGCAGTTCCTTCATAACCCTCGGATGTAGCCTATCCGGCCCTGGCACCTTATCAGTTTTAGTTTCTGAAAGGCATCCCTCACCCTATCCACTGTGATTTCTCCCCCCGTCCCTCCCTTCATGCAATCTCCCCACCCCTTATGGGGTTTAGCCCTGCCTGTACCTAGTCTCTCTCCATCCTCTGGTCTCAGACTGACCTCTCGCTTTTGCTGGCTCCTTTTCCCTCCCATCAATCTGTATGATCCCCTGTCCCCATCTGCAAGATTGAGGCAAGTACTAGTTTAGCACCTCTGCCTGATCCCCCACTTCCTGAGCCCACCCCCAACAATTTTAATCCTGTTTATCTTTGTCCTCTCTTTTTCTCTCCACTCTTTACATATACTACCCAGCATACCCTTGGATTCCCCGGTAAGCAAAACAATTTGTGTTCAGGATCATCATGGAAGGCCTGTAGTATCTTCATGTCTACTGACTGTGCTGGTAGCTCTTCCACAGGTTCACCGCTTTCTGCAGAAGACGTGCCTCTGGACATAACCCTGAATTTACTGCTCTGAGTTGAAGGGTGTCCTCATATCACATCAGATCAAATATCTCAGTCTGTCTGATCTTGCCAATAACCTTGAGTATCAGGAAGAGATCATGAAAGACACAAAGAGCACACAGAGGTGAGCAAGTAAAGGTGGTTTAAAAGTTGGGATACACAGGCTATGATGATGAGTGAGGCGGGCAGCCATTAGGTTGCTGGCTTTCGAGCAGACAAGACAGACCATTTGGCCTATTCCGCTGGCTTTTAGTATGTTAGAATTAGGGCTGTTTTTCATGAAGAAAATAAAAATCCCAAGGACATGAACTTTTTAATTCCAAGGCTGCTTAGCTACTTTTACCAGGTCAGGAGAGAGTCAAATAATGATTTTGCTTCCCATTGATTATGGTGATCTGATTTACAAACAAGCGTGCAAATCTGCTTCATTGATTATTGGATGTTTTAGTTAATAAAATATTAACAAGATATGTTGCTTTATAGTACCCTGCTTCCCTCAACACGCCACTGCTACATGTTAGGCTACACAGTTGGCACCATCATGAACTGTGGTGACCCAACTAGCATTGTTGTCCACATAACATTTTTTTTTTTTTTTTTTTTTTTAATTATTGTTCTTTTCCGCCTGAGCTGCGGGCAGGCGGCCACGATTCTCCTGGCGGGACTCACTTCTCCAGTCCCACTGCCTCCCTAAGGTCCCCCACTGTGGGGCCAGGTAGGAGGTTGTCTGCCCCCAATCCAGAAGCTGGGGACGGCCCTCAACAGACCTTCGCAGAGCCTGGCAGGCGCTTTTTCCCCACTATTTTCTCCCCACCACCTCCTACTGGCGCAAGGGCATGTTGGTACTTGCCTCCTGACCCGTAGTGCCCCTCGGCCATCGCCAGAGGGGCAGTCGGCAGGTGGACAACAAACCTTCCCTCACCGAACGGGTCACCAGCGTTGTGCGGTGTCACGATCAGCCAACCTCCAGTGCCACCGGCCAGCTATCCCCATAAAATTTTAAAGCAGTAGTGTGAATGTGGTGAAAATTTTGACCTATACTTTTATTCTATTTTAAAGGACACTGTCAACCCCTTAGGCCTCAAAGTGTCCCTAGTTTAAAAAACACATTTTATGATTGTTCACATTCTATACAGACTTCTGATGCAGTTGGTTGTTTGATTCAGATATCTTTCTCTTTCAAAAGTGAAAACAGAGTGCCCACCATACTAGTGTTACCACACCAGAACACGTTTGCTTACATTTCTTGACCAGCTCCCACTGCATCTTTACTACACTCAGGAACACCCCCAACACAATCTGGGCACTCATTATGCAGTGGGAGTATGGGAGACTATTTTATTATGAGTGGCTGTACTGTTTGAGGTGTTTTCTAATGTTCAGCAAGTGTGCAGTAAGAGTAGTTCTATGATTTGGAGCAAAACAAGTTTGTTCCTAACTATACATAAGCGCAGCATTTCGATTCTAATACGCAAGGAGACTGATAAAACAACCAGCAAAATCAATGAATTTTAGAGAAGGTAAGCAATCATAAAATGTGGGTTTTACCTGAAAATGATATGATGCAAAAGCGGTTGACAGTGTCCTTTAAATTGGCCTTTACCTACTGACTTGTGTCATACCCTTCTTTCCACAATGAGTCTGCTTTAGTACTTTTTTCCATATCTGAAATAATAAAAGAGCGCTCCTTTTAATGTTGCTTGGGCCAGGTTTTCATCAGTATTCTCACTTGTTTTGTGCATCATTTGTTTAAAATCACTTTTGTTGTGACTAAAATGAATTAGCAGGCAGCGTCCCTGTATTCAAAACAGCTGAGAATACTGATGAAAACCTGGTCTGAGCTACATTAAAAGGAGTACTCCTTGTATTATTTAAAATGTGAAAAACTAAGCAGACTTAACATGGAGAAAGAAGGGTATCACACAAGTCAGAAGCTATGGGGCAACCTAAACAGCATAACAAAGTATAGGTCAAAACTGTCACCTGCTCCGCCCGGTGGCGCTGAGGGTTGAGGCGCGGACGCCACACTCGCTCCACGCCGGCGACTGTTCGGAAGCGGACTGGGTCGCTTGAGGGTCAGCCAGGGAGACGGGCTTGAGCGCCCAACGACAGCTCGCCTGTTCGGGAGGGATTCGCCGATGCCCGCACTTGTACCGACTCCTGAGCGGAGGCTCGGGAACTGCAAGCCCCACCAGGGATGGCTGGCCGCTGGAGCAGCATGGACGCCGATGTGCACGCCATGACGCCAGGTGAGGCCTTGCTGCTCGGGAGGGAGAAAGCGGAACGAGCCTGCCTCAGCCGGGAAGATGGGAGGACTTTTGGACGTGCCCATGATGTGCCCGCATTCGCCCAGCAGACCACGAGACCCATTTAAAAGTAAGTTACGGGTTAACCCCGCCTGGCCTCGCCCGGGGGTAATCCGCGGCTCCATGGGGATCTGTGGTCTGTGTGGACAGGGTTCCGGCAGGGATGTCCAGGGGTCCTCACTGAAGGGTCGGAGGAGGCAGGCTGAGAAAAGAATAGAGAGTAATTTCAAAAAAATTGTCACCTCATTCCTGCACTACTGCTTTAAATGGTTCCAGTGCTCCAGATTATTTAAAACTGTAACAAACTTTAGTATTTAAAAAGTACTTTAATTTGTGTTCCTTATGTGGTAATTTCCTTCAAGTAACTACATTAAGCAAAACCAAAATTGGGAAAATTGACATATTTTGCACTCTGTGATTGGAATAGCTTACCACAGGACTTAAAATTGCTATCGACTTTTAACAGTTTTTCACCTGCACGTTTATAGTATGCTGCAGTTAAAAAAAAAGCCAAATGCTCATGCCCTGGCTGAATTTTGTAGTAAAGTGCAAGGACCAATATTGAAAGTGGTTGAAGGGCACTAAGTTTGTGCCTAAGCTGTGCTGGATTAGGGCTTGCGTCCAAGCGGCGCCATATTCAGAGGCCTCCAGAGTACTTTCCAAACCCAACAACACAATCGCCAATACGACCCATACCATCGCCTAATATAAATAAGGGTTTCACGATAATGGCGAAGGAACATTCAAAAGGGTTTCAGCAGCACTGAACAGCTCCCAGTACAGCGCCATTTACTGCCACCAAAAACTGGTCATAACGCAGCACTAAGGCCACATCTCCATCCTCTGAAGACAGGGTGGTTTGGTATTGCAGCCGCATGCCTCTGTGTCTAGTAGACCCCACCATCACCCACGTTTTAAAATATTACTTAGTTCCCTGGTAGTTTGGTGGACCCCACTCTCCATTGCCCAAGGTCTCATGTATATAATCTGAGATCCTGCAGGCTAGCGCCCACCCCACACCAAGCGCCACTGACCCCCCAGTGCAGTGACACCTCACCCACTGCTGCCCCACACACCACTCACCTTGGTTAACACCCACCTGAAAATCCTATCAGATCATTGGCCGCACAGCTCTCTGCTAACCTTTTTGGTCGGCTGTCAGAGTCACAGAGTGCAATCTTGTTGATGTACAGTACTCACAAATTGGGTGGGAGGGAGCAACAGTGGGTAGCAGTAAACAGGCCAAATCTGGGACAGGAGACACAAGCTGGGTGCTGCAGGGACCTGTCCAATTAAATATGTTAACTGGTGACATAAGGAAGGGCCTACACCTGAGGAAGAACAGGGAATATTTGGAGACTGTGCAAAGGAGGGTGACTATACAGATTCAAGGGCAGCAGGGCTGGATGTATAAAGAAAGTTTTGCAACCTCAACCTATACTCACTGGAGACAAGGAGGGAGAAGGACAGGACTGGAACACGACATTCTAGAGAGGAATAACCAGAGTAGACTGCAAGGGACCTGCTCAATAGGAATGTGAGAAAAGTGCTGAGAAAGCATGGGTGGGACTGGTTGTGGGGGAGGAGGGAGCTCAGGAGGGGCACGAGGAAATGTTCTTCACAGAATGTGTGCTGGATCAATGGAATAAGCTGCCAGTGGGGAGTCAAAGTTGGGACGGTAAATGAGGTAAAATCAGATGGGGCAGATACAAAGGTTTACTGAGGCCAAATTGTGAAAGGAGGGAGGGTACCGGGGTGGGGAGAGAAGGGAAAACCAGGGTTTGATTACATAGGGGATAAATGGGGCAAATGCCCCAGGCCCCCGCCATAGACTGGCCCCCAGTAGTTGGAAGTAGAGACACTTTTTAGTAGGTGTTGTCAAATCATGCCACCTCCCTCGGCCGCAGCGCCAGTTGCTACCTAATCACCTCCCCTGCTAGGCCCCGCAGCTTGGTTCCCCTTAAAAACGCTGTGAAAGCAGCCTGACTTCGAAGAAGCACATTTGTTAAATAAAATAAAAAACACACAAGTCCCCTACCACAGATAGGCCCCCGGAGCCTACATTGCAGATTTCTCTCTGCTCCCTTCCCTCAGGTGGTACAGTACTGGTAAGGATTTGTAATAAATCATGCCTCCCTCCCCACATGAGTCAAGCGTGAATCAACCCCGGAGCTTGCTCCATAAAACAAAACAAACAAAAAAAATGACTTTGGGAGAGGCTTTCTTTAATTAAATGAAAACAAAAACACAAGCCCCCAGACCCTCCTACAGATAGGCCCCAGCAAGCCAACATTGCAGAAGATTTCTCTCGTTCCCCCCACCCTCCTCCTCCATTATATTCAGCCTGCAGCTAGGGTGGGTGACTTGCTAGAAAACAAACTGGCACTGTGTGGCACAAGAAGTGAAGAAGGCTAACTATGCAAGCACCGTGATCTACCTCCTTAGGATACTGACAGGTTTTCCACTTTTTGAGTCTGGCCTGGACCTGGATCGGGTGCAAGTTGCACCAGACCTGGCTGCTGCTGCATAATATGAGGAGCGGCGCCAGGACCAGGAGCATTGCATACAATCCATCTGGCAGCATTTTTAAACCACTCTTTCTTGGTGGTTTTTGAGGCTCAGCATGCACTATGCCAGCTGCAGCACCTGCACTCACTATCTGCACGCCACGGCCACTCTATCGCTAGCAGCATGATTAATCGATGCACTGTCCTAAACTGCCTGCTGCTGCTAAACTAAGGAGTTTCAAGGAACGCCAAGCAGCAGCAGACAGCTTGAGTTCAGTAAGTGGCTTAGAAAGTTGATATCTGTATATTATTTTTATGCTGAGATAATTGATCTGATCTCGTTCAAAGAAGAGATAAAGGGACGTGGGTGTGTGTTACATGCATGGATCCTCTAACTCTGAAATAAATGGAATTAATCATTCCTTTGATATCCCATGAGCAGATAAAGGTATGACATCAGTCTGTTTATTTGGAGTCATAGCATTTGTACATTGAACTGCACACTTCTGTACAATGGGTACATACAGTAACTTACTGTTGTTTGAGCAGGATGCATACATTTTAGTAAAGCACTGTTTATTTTTGTTTAATTTATTTTCTTAAAATAAACTTGTGATTAAAGAGGTTACTTAGAGATTACTTTGCTTTTCTGAACAGGGTCTAGAGGAGAGGACTTCAATAAAAGCCCCAAAACTCACCACAGAGCATCTAGACCCCCAGAGCATCTGGAGCCTGGCGGCCTTCATGTCTTGTACAGTACAATAAATATAACATTACAGACTATGACAACATGACAGGGTGTTGTACTTCAAGTTACTTTTTTCTCCTGTGAATAATGGGGGTAGTCTCCTCATATGGTGGTTGTTATGGTTCATAAACAATGTGATCAGTAAATGTTGTGCAAAATAAAACATTTTGGTATGGAAAGTTGATGCTTTACATGGCCACCCAAGTTGTGAGTGTCCCAGGCCCCCATGGTTTGATCTGGCCCTGAGGGAAACCATGGTAATTTGGGGGTTGTCATCAACTATAGCACTTGGTTCCTTACATCCTGCTTGGCAGTAGGACGAGAAGGACATACAGTACGAGGTATTTTGAGCAGAGTGCGTTAACCTCTGCATCTTTTTCTGCCATCACTTTTACCTTTCTATGTGAGCACATGGGCAGAACACATTTATGGTTACACTCAACAAGCAAATAGGCACAAACACTTCTGCAGATAGGTCTTACAAGTTGAAGAAGTGCATGGATATGAATAAGTCAGAGAAGGACAGCTTCACTGTTGAGGACTCTACGCTAAGGGGAGCCGAAGAAGGTAGTGAAGGAAGGACTCATGAAATGCCCACAAGGGCATCTGCCTCCCAGGACAAGGAGAGAATTAGTAGGATTACAGAGGATGTCGGGGAGAGGCTGGTAAACTGATATATCTAGGCACAAATGAGCCTCGGAAGATGTGAAGAAGAAGTTTCAAAGGCTAAGAGCCAGGCTTCACACCAGTCACCTCCTCTTTGGCCTTTTTGGAGGTCCTCCATGTTTTAGGGTAAGTGGCAGGCCTGGAGTGAGTGCAAGCCCGGAAAAGCACTTTAATGAGTAGCTGAAAGAGCAGTGTCAGGAGGAAGGTTATCAGTTCATGGGTGACTAGGACTACTTCTAAAACAGCAGTCTATTTAAAATGGATCGACTACATCCGATGTGGCAGGGATCAGTGCTCTTGGTCAGAAACTAGATGTCTCATAGGTAGACATTTAAACTGTGCCAGGTGGGGAAATCTGAGGTTGGGACTTCATTACACCCTGAAGACAACACAAATCTCATAGCCAAGGCTCATTTTCAAGCAGGGGATAGGAAGAGGGCACCACAGGGAGCATAACTATGATCCCATCCAGCCAGGTGGGGGTTATAGAAGACTAACAGTCAGGTCATCAGGGGTGAGTAGGCCAGCCAGAAAAGGTCAAAGGAAAGAACAGTGGTTGAAGAACAGTTTGCCTAAACACTAGAAGCCTCGGAAATAAGTCTAGTGAACAATAGGCCCTGGTAGCCGATGCTAAACTTGATACAGTGGCCATCATGGAAACCTGACATCAAAAAAATGACTGGGACCTGGCAATTCCACAGAACACTATATTCAGGAAGGACACAGAGACAGGCAAAGGAGGAGCGGTGGCTTTTCTGGGAAAGATGATGTACAGGTCATGGAAGAAGAAGTCGATTAGGAGGCTTAATGCTAGGATGGAGTCCCTCTGGGTACACCTGATTATTCCAACTGCTAAGTGCGTTAGGGTAGGAGTGGTTTACAGACATCCAAATCAGGGTGGGAAGGAGGCTGATAGGGTTTGCAGGTAGCTAAAGGGGACAGGATGGTGACGAGGGATCACACCATGCCACACGTGAACTGGAACAGCCAGCTGCTCGCAGTATCAGAAGCCAGGCACTACTTGAGAACATGTACGACTGCCTGATGGTTCAGAAGCTAAAGGAACCCACAAGATGGTCGGCCATCTTGGATGTTGTCGCTCATCAATATGTTAAGGATTAGCCACGGAGAGACGGGGATCCACTGGGGTCCAGTGATGACCACAACACCGTGGGTTTGAGTTGGCACAGTATAGCAGCATATCTCCTTCCATTACTGAGGTACTAAACTCCAGGCCAACAGATTTTGGAAGGATGAGAGCTACAGTTAGGAGCAACCTACAAGGGTAGCTATAGTAGGAAGTGTCGAAACAATGGGGAGTTATTAAGGAGTCAGTTTACCAGGGTTGATCCAGAAGTCCTACACATGGGGAGCTCAAGTCAGATAAAAAAATAATAGGTGGGGTCTGGTGGGCCACCTTGGCCCCCAGAAATCTGTTAACATTTTGGAGGGTATTTCTAATGCAATTTCTATCCATTTCCTCCCTCCTCATGCTTTGTGAGTTGTGCCCTAGCACCATCACCAGAGTCCCCACAGCCCACATGACAGTATGTTGCCCAACATACCCTCCCACCCCAAAATAAAACAAAATGCTAAAAGACTGCAGCTGGGCAGCAGCACATCCGAAATACAAAATGAGACAAGTTGAAAGAGACTTGGTGATGATAAAGACAAATTGCATGCAAATTAAATGACAATCCAAATAAACAAGTTCACAAATGTCACCACTCAAGCTCGCTATGACATTACCATAAAGCCAACCCATCCCAGTTTGTCCTGCAGAACAGATTAACCTATCCCCAACCTTACCTCAGTAACAAAATAACTATACAAATATGGAAACAAAGTCACTTTGCTATCTAGTTTCTGAAAATATAATTTCAAGTTTGCTTGCTATTTTTGTAAAACAGATTTTCTGTAGAACAACTTATTCCAAAGAAAATAAATCTTGTAATAAAATATTTTTATTGTTTTCAAATGTCCTTTACTGGGATAACCCCATGGTATGAGCATCTCATTGTTATGATAGGCCCAAGAAGTCAGTAAGCAGACAGCAGAACACAGTTTTTAAACAAATATAAAAATGCATTTTTTTTTTTTATTAGCAACAGCACTTGCTTGAACACATCACAACTTGCACCCCTGCCCATTCAACTACATAAACTAAATATTTGATTCTGTCACTTTTTCTCCCGTTTTGTGACTGCCTGTGTCAATGTGCCAGCAAGGTCTTACGACTTCTGTTGCTAATTCTGCTCTGCATGCAGAAACTCCTGCACATGCCATAATATGCAGAACACCTTCAAAACCCCCATGTCCGTTACTCCCTTTGTGCTCATTCACACTGAACAACCACGACTGAAAAGAACACACAGATTAAACGTGCAGTACATGCTGAAGTTTTTACCTCAGTTCAAAGGTCTCATGTACCAGTTTCTGCCTCTCCTGGTTCATGCCGTTGCTGAGACCAGACCTGCCCCAGCATTAGTTTTATACCACTTCTAGCATGCTACAGGAGGGCACTACCCTCCAACTCCTCTCCTCGAATCCACACCAAAATCAATTTGCCATATAGGACAAAACCAGTAGTGACCTTAAACTATTTTCATGTCATGAATTTAAGCTCCCCATACTAGAAATTAATAACACTAGTACTACATTTATTACACACCCAGTTTGATGGAACACCAACATCCTGTCCCATCCAGCAGCAACCTCCCACCCACCATAGTTTGAGACTGTGAAAGTCTTTCTTTTAAAGCAAAGTAACTGATCAAATGAAGACTTGATCCATTTTCAGCAGGCTGAAGTCTATGTGCCCCTAGTTGAATACGCCTCCAGTCACCTGGCCACCAAACTCTTTTCTCTAGACAGCACACACTGACCCAGTTACTCCTAATGAGCAGAGTTTCAGCTACAGCTTGCTTCAGCTACCAGAAGATGATCTGAACCTCGCTCCAACTCCTTGTGCTGATGTACCAAGGCCACACCAACCCCACGTTACTGACTGCTGCCGCCTGAAACCCAGGCTCTGCTCTTCACTTGTGGGCTCCGCCTCTCTCTGTCTGCCCTCAGTAGTAACACGCTCCTCCTCTTGCTCCAACGTTAGTCTTCTGAGTGAATGAATTACAGCTCACTCCTGTTTCGGCAGCCCAGACATTTAAGGAATGTACCCTTGCTAGCCACACATCCGCTACAGGATGCAACAGCAAATCAGGAGCAGCAAGCACCAGGCGACCTGGTTGAGATCTATATTGTTAAGGTCCACCCACTTGCTGTAGCTGTACTCCCCCACCCGCGACACAAACAAAGGAGTTGCAGCAGGTCTGCAAAAGCAGAGAACGAATGCTCAGGCTCACCAAGGCAAGACCAGCTGCTGCCACAGTGCTGGGACCTGACCACATGGTGCAGGATGAAAGTTAGTAAGAAATTCATGCTGCAGACCAGCTTTTCCGGGGGACCAACTATGTGGTGGGAATGATTATTTACCGCACCAGGACACTGGAGGACAGATGAGACCCGTGTGGCTCAGGGCGGCTGCATGGCAGCATTAGTGCATACCGATTAAGAATGCAGCACAGTGTGTTACTAATAGAGGAGCTCCATGATAGGAGAGCTATAGCACTCTTAGCCCCCCCAACCGCCTATGAGTTCCCGAGGCAATCAAGACTTGCATGAAGACTGCCACCAAGGTTAATAAGCACAAGAAGCCCCTATGGTTCTCTAGGGAGGTAAGGGAGGCAGTAAGGAGGAAGAAAAGGGCCTTCAACCACTTAAGAGCAGTCAGGAAGAAGAATCCTGGAGATATATCGGAGCACGCTGAAGGAGGCACAGAAGGCAATCAGAAATGCCAAGTCTGCCACCAAACTGTGTACTGCGGAAGGAGTGAAAGATGGAGAGAAAAACTTCCTTCTAACATACTAAAATGCCAGCAGAATAGGCCTAATGGTCTTCGTGTTCAGCTGTTTGGTCAGCCCCCACCCTGGGTGCTGACCTTGCTGTCCCCTCGCCTTCTCTGGCTTCTCCCTTCCCAGTTCCGGATATTCTTGCTGCATTGGATTTTGCTTCCAGAACCCTTCCCTGTACCTGTCCCACCCCTCTTGAACCCTCCACTGTCTCTGCCTCCACCAGCCCCTAGGCAGTGCATTCCATGGCTCCACCACCCTCTCAGTGAAGTAGCACCTCCTTTCTCCCTGAATCTTCCCCTCCAGCTTCCACCCATGCCCTCTAGTGGCCCCTCCTCCTTCCTTCAAAGCACCCTGACTGTTCCTCCCTATTTACCCTCTTCATGTACTTGAAGACCTCTATCATGTCCCCCGGTCCCTTCTCTCTTCCAATGTGTATATATTTGGCTCTTCGAGCCTCTCCTCATAGGTCCTGTCCCCAAGCCCCAAATCATTTTTTGCCTCCTCTGGACCCTCTCCAGGAGGTTAATGTCCCTCTTTAGTGTGGCCTCCAAAACTGCACGCAGTACTCAAGGTGCGGCCTCACCAAGCAGTTATACAGAGGAGTATCACTTCCTCCTTCTGAGGTGATCCCCAGCGATGCATCCCAGCATCCTGTTGGCCTTGGCTGCTGCCTCCCACAAGTCTCAGAGTTGTGCATCTTGACATCCACCACCACCCCCAGGTCCCTCTCAGCCATCGAGACTTGTAGCATTCTCCCCAGGGTGTACACTTGGCCTGGGTTTCTGGCCCCAGGTGGAGTACCTTGCATTTCCTGCATTGAACCTCAGCTTCCACTTTCTAGACCATCTTTCCAGAGCCTCCAGGTCCCCCCGTAGGCCACCCTCCCTCCTCCCCATCCACCACCGCCCCCAGTTTTGAGTCATCCAAAGAGACTCATCTCACTCCTGATTCCTGTCCTTATGTCAGAGACATAGGCGTGAACAGAAGGGGCCCAAGGACTGATCCCTGTGGGACCCCACCACGACCCTCCTTGGGGATGAGACTATCCTCGCCAACTACGACCTTCTGGGTCCGTCCTGAGCCAATTGCCTATCCATCTGATCATCTGGTTCCCACCCCATTTCTCCCAGCTTATCCAACAGGCCCACGTGAGGAACGGAGTCAAATGCCTTGCTGAAGTCTAGAAAGAGGACGTCCACTGGTCTACCCAGGTCCAAGGCACTAGTCACCCAGTCATAGAACTCCACCAGGTTTGTCTGACACGATTTCCGGGATGAATCCATGCTGTCTATCGTCCAGGCACCCTGACTTATCCAGGTCCGCCCCTAGCCTCTCCTTGACAATGTCCTCCATCACCTTGCCCACCACCGATGTCAGGCTGACAGGCCTGTAGTTCCCTGCCACCTCCCTTGATCCCCCTTGTGGATAGGCACTATATGCGCCACCTTCCAGTCTTGGGGCATCCACCCTGTCCTCAGAGAGATGGTGAAAATCTCCGCCAGGGGTTTCGCAGGACATCCGCAGTTCCTTCAGCACCTGGGATGTAATTTATCTGGCCCCGTGCTTTCTCCATCTTAAGGGAGCTGAGGGCTTTCACCTCTCTGCTGTGATTTACCTCCGCACCTCTTCTCCCTGCTTAGCCCTCCCCCACCTGCCAGTGATGCCTCCCTCTCCCCAGACCTGCCGATCTGTTACATCAGAAAAAACGAAGACAAAGGGAGGGATTGTGAGGCTATCAAAGGATAGGGAGGTGATACAGGAGGATGGGCAGAAGGTATCAGTTCTGAATGGCTCTTGTAAGCAAAGCAACAGGAAAAACAGACTGCTATGTTTGTCAAAGTGGCTGAAAAGGTAAAGGCAAAATTCAGGTGGTATAAAGAAACATAGAGGGACGAGGACAGGGCGGTGTATCAGAAGCAGAGGGACACGGGAAAGCGATCAGGAGTACAAAGGCACAAACTGAGAAGAGAACAGCCCAAAGGGTAACTAAGGGGGACAAGGCATTTTAGGTTCATAAGGAAAAGGGAAAGACTGTTGGGTTAAGAAGGTCAGGGTGAGTAAAAAGTTGCCTCCCTTTGAAGGAAAGACAAGCAGAGAAGTGTGATGTTTCTGAGAAGTATTTATTAAAACTGAAGATGTGGCCAAGGCAATGAGAAAACGAGGGGTCAATGAAGCAGCGGACCGGACTGTATTCCTAACTAGGTATAGGAGAAGGTGCTGACCTACTGCACCATGGGTATGCAATATTTAGTACATCAATGATAACAGGAAATGCCTAAACAATGGAAACAGGCAAGAGTGGCTCCTTAGCAAAAGTGCTAAGTCCTGAAGTTCCGAAATAGATTTCCACCCACTTCCTTTACATGTGTAATATCAAAATTGACAAGGGTTTCTAACAAACTGGTTTGTGTAGTATCTGTCAAGCATTATTGAAGAAAATCAGTTTGGTTCACTGAGGGCCAGGCCAGCTCCACTATGCTGGGAGCTTTAAAGTTTTCAGAAATTTGTATGAAAGCATGGGATGAGGGAACAAATGGTACGTGCAGTGTTAGTACTTTACAGGAAAACATTTGATCTTACTTATCACAACACTGATTAAAAAGCTGGAAGGGTGTCGGGTACCAAAATGTATTGTAAGATGGGGGAAGGGATTTTTGCAGGACAGAACACAATGCATAGAACTAGACTAGAAGGAAAACAAATCGGTGCCAGATTTGCTATGTGGAGGGGTTCCTCAGGGTACTAGACTAGGACCTTTACTATTCCCGTGAAAAATAAATGATTTAAAAAAAACATAGGTGACTGTAGCAAATACATGGACGACAGAACTGTTGTTAATACTTTTAGTGTGAGGAAAATAGTAAAATGCAAGATGATCTTGGAAAAATAGTCCAAGGCAAATTTCATGAAGCAAATACTGAAAAACAAAGGACATTTAGTTTTTTCGGGAAAACACAAGTCTGGTGCTTCTGTTGTTTGTGGGTTAGAAACTGAGGTTGTACATCAAGCAAAGCTTTGGGTTTGACAATCCAACGGACTTTAAATGGGGTGAGCAGGCTGGCCTGATGGCGCTGAGGTGCTGGATGCTACACCTCGCATCACAGTGGCGACGGGGTTCAGGAAAGGGCCTGGGTCGCCAGTTGGGTGGGAGGAGGGTGGGACTGAGCAGCCGTGAGGCAGTTCTCCCTCCTGTGGAGGGACATTGCCACCTCTGGCATATGACTGCCACCCGGATGGAGGTCGTGGCACTGTCGGACAGTTGGGCGGCATGATGGGAGGGGTGTTGCGGGAGCACAGCGTGCATGTGCCTCCACAATGGGGCAGGGAGAAAATAGTGTTGGCAGGCTCCATGACAGACCGGGCTGCGTTCCCGTGACTGGGGCGCAGACAGACCAGATACAAGCCGGGGGTTAACCACGAAAATCAGGATAAAAAATATATATAGACAAAAAAAACTGGGGCAAGCAAGTAAAATAATGATTAAGAAGGCCAATACAAGATTTTATTTCTGGACGATGTTCAGAAGAACTGCTGTGAGTCAACAAGATTTAATTTATTATTACAGTACAGTGTGCTTGAACATGCAAACCCAGTATGGCACTGCGGGTTAAATATTAAACAACAAAATGATCTGGAATATAGCTAGAAAAAGGGCACTTTTACAATTATTTTGGGAGGGAGTGGGGCATGAAGAGGCGTTGAGGGTGTGTGGAATTGGATCATTAAATGTAAGGAGAGAAAGAAGAGGTAAAACTTGTTCCTGTAGATGATGCAATGAAAATCGAAGTTGCAGAAACTTATTCTTTGGATTGAGATTTCAAGTTATAATTTAAGGAATCAAGTGAAATGGAATATGCCTAAATTAAGAACAAAGGTGTACGCACAATCCCCTTTATCTTCAATATATATAATTTAAGGAATCAGGTGAAATGGTATATGCCTAAAGTAAGAATGAAGGTGTCACGAGCAATCCTTTTATGTTCAATATATGGATGTAATATCACCCCACCTTCCTTCTTTTATAGTTCCATGCTTAGCTCTTACAAAAATAAGTATTGACAATACTGTAGAATTGAGAGGTTGCATACTATACAGTATATGTCTTCTTCATGAAAAAGAAAATGTTAACCTTTTAAAGATAAACTCTGCTTTGGAAATTTAAGGCAAATCTGTAGAGTTTTTTTTTTTTTTTGCATTAGAACAGAGCTTTTTTAACCAGTTTGACATTGTACAAGATGTTTGACAAATGGTATGAAATGTTATCTTCTTTATAAAATAAGGTTTTTATTTCCTTGTCTCTGACTGGTTGGTACCCTGCCAGGGTGGTATATTAACTTTCAATAGACTAGGAAAAAAATGCCACATGCCCTCACTGTCAATGTCAAACTGGTATCCCTGTGCCAGTTTGAATCTGAAAGTTCAGTTGCTGCCATTTTTTTTTTTTGCTCACTTAGGGGTCACCCTCCCTCGCAACTTAACTGTGATATAAAGGAGACGGATACATTTTTCCCTATAAACATACTCCCCAACCGCTTCTACTTCTTCCGAAAATCCTGTTTCAAAATAAGTCTCACACAAACCGACTGCAGTGCTCCACCGCCCACCCCCACCACAGTTATTCATAAACAAACTGTTTAAATACAGCGGTTCCAATATTTCTTTTCAATATTTTAAACCTTACAGTGATCTTTGGTGCTAGTATAGGGTCCCACCTGGGTGTACTTGTTCTCCCGACAGCTGCCCGATGGTGACCCACCTGATCACCAGCAGCATGCATTCCTCGTACCATACACAGCAGCTCCTCAGTACAGTCCTGGCTCCGACTACAAATAAAATCGGTTTCTTCCAACCACACCATCACTCTCACACTTTCATGGTCTCACCCCACCGCAATCCCTCTCAACCAAAAAAAAAAAAAAAAAAAAAAGAAAGGAGTGACAGAAAAAAAAATAGGATCCAGGTACACAAACCTACATACAAGCAGGAACTCATAACCATCAGCATCCCCTAGTGGTAATTATACCAACCGCACCTCAACTACCAATGCCAGCAGTACAGCGACTACTTTTATTTTATTTTTTTATTTATTTAGGATTCGGATCATACCTTTGAGCTCAGAGCTCTTTACAAAGGTTCCACGTCAAACAGTGACAATGACAACAATAGCAAACAGTTTATACACAATACTTGAATAGTAGGTAGCTAATATACAATGTTATTACCAAACTAAGGCAAAAATATATTTATAGTCATTTTCTTGTAGAATTACTTTAGCTTTTTGTAATCCTAGAAAACAGATGACACATGTAGCCTATTTTATAAGCGCAATACTACCATCCAGGGTGGGTGGTATTGGACAACATCGGACCTTCCAGGCACTATATGGCCCTCTTGCGGTTGCGGGCCTCATTTCACCCCTGATGACCAGTATTGCCCCATACCACCCACCCTGTCAAGTAATACTGCTTGCATATCTGACTTCAACCCGCCTTTTGGTGAGCTACAATAATGTTTTAAATAAATTTAACTTAATAAACTAAACTTAAAACTTAAGGCATAGGCGACAGAGGGTGGTGATAAGCGAATTCACTCAGGGCAAGAGAGGGTGACCAGTGGGGTGCCTCAGGGCTCAGTACCTGGACCAGTCCTATTTAATGTCTTTATAAGTGACACTGCAGATGAGCTGAAAGGAAGATATGCCTCTTGCAGATGACACCAAAATCTGCAACAGGGTGGACACTCCAGAGGGGACAGAAAGAATGTGCAGAAAGCAAAGAAAACACGAGGAAGTCAAGGCGTAGCAACTGGGCTGCAATGCGAAAAGTACAAAACCATGCACTTAGGGCACAGAAACCCAGAGGCAGAGTACAAAATGGGAGAAGAGGTTACCAAACAGGAAAGGTACCTCAGAGTAATCATATCTGATGACCTCAAGGTGGCGAGACAGTGCAACAAGTAGTAGTAAAACTACTTTATTTATACAGGCACTTTTTTTTACCATAGGGCCAAGAAGACCCTGTTTTCATGGCAGTCCTGTTAATTACAAAATCAGTTGCAGCACAAGATACTAGATAAAAAAATACACAATAATTTACAAGTACAAAACTTACAATGACAAAACAAACAGCATAAAGTGTAGTATACAGGCAATTTTTTTGACGAGAGCCACATATAGAGCCAATATAAACATTTTAAAACAGTGCCCATAGGTTTCAATAGGAGAAGCGGAGCAGAGTTGCTGCGATTATATCATCGCATATGCACATCCACGCTTATTTTGTCAGCCGAGCTGCGTTCGAATCTGAGACAATCGCCATTTTGTTTACATTAGGGGAACTTTTCATTACTGACGAAACCATGAAAAATTGCTGATTTACAGGTAAATACTGGCATCATGAAAATCAGTAGCCCTTATTCTACACATATAGAGGCGTTTCAGTTTCATTCACTCCCCACCCCAATTCCTTGTTTAATTGTCCTTTAACAGAGATGTGAGAAATTACTTCTTCATGGAAAGAGTGGTGGATGCCTGAAACAGTCTTGCAGCAGGGTAGTGGGGCTGAAAAAGTGGTGGAATTCAAGAATGCACGAGATAAGCACAAAGTAATCTTGTAAAGCAAGGCAGGAACAGAGATCAAGTAGGGTCTGCGGAGACTGTATAGGTGGGGGGGCAGACTGGGTGAGCCAAGCCATCCTTAACTGCCTGCAAATTCCATGTTTCTAGGTTACTTCTGCTCAGTATTTACAGAGAAAGCCAGAGGGAGGAATCAAAGCTTCAGGCAGAGGCATTTAGGAAGTGGGATGAATTCAAATCATTGCTGCTAGAATCTGGAAGGACTGGCAGCACTGAAGATTGACAAATCACAGGGATCTGGTGGTAAACACCAAAGGTGTACAAAGAACTATCGCTAAAGCTGGCAAAACCCCTTTAAATTCAATGCTAAGAAGTGCAAGGTTTTGTCCCTGGGTAAAGGAAACCCCACTCATCAGAAGAAAGAGACACGGAGTGATCATTAGCGACCCTCAAACAATCCAGTAAGTGTGGCAAGGCCTACAGTAATGGTGCATAGGATGTTGGGGTGCACTGGAAGGGCACTGACAGGCAGGAGGAAGGAGGTGATATTGCCCCAATACAGGTCCTTGTAAGGCCACACCTGAGTACTACACCCAGTTCTGGACCCCTCCCCCACCTGAGTAAGGCTAAAAACAGATTGGAGGTAGTCCAGATGACAGTCAGCAAAATAATTCAGGCGTTATGAGAATGACTCAGAGCTCTAAACATGCACTCCTGGAGACTACAAGGGAGCGGGTGATATGACTGAGACATTAAAATTCCAGGGGCAGTAACAAGATAAATTGAGAGGAGCCATTCACAAGGAACCTCAACTCCGTGACTAGAGGACAGGACTGTAAACTGGTAGGAGAAGAATTCAGGAGACAAGAGGAAGTATTTCTTTATGGAACTTGTGACTGAGCCTTGGAACAGCAGCAGATGTGGTGGGAACAGAGACTGTGACAGGGTTCAAGCAAAGATGGGATAGGAAGTATAGCGCAGTGGTTTAAGGCTCTGAGCTGCAAATCTGGTGATATCCAGCAGACCAGACCTGGGTTTGAATCCCACAGCTTCCACTTGCATACTGTGTGACCCTGAGCAAGTCACTTAACTTCCCTGTGCTCCCAGGTCGCTCCTGTAAAAAGATTTCAGCTTAGTGTGCTACTCCTGGTTAAACAACTAAATAAAGACAATGTCTCACTGACACAGACTCTTCAAGGATGGTTAAGTCCACAGTGTACATGGCACAGAAAATGAGCAGACTGGATGGACACCTTGGTCTTCATCTGTCGTCACATTCTATGATTCGATGGAATGTGAATGTTTAGCATGAGCGAGTATACACACACACACACACGCAAACAAAGGAACAATATTACATATATATATATATATATACACACATATACACACACATTTATACCATGGGGGTGAGGGCTTTTCAGTAGGATAACCTGTGTTATTTCCACTGCAGTGAGGATAAATCCTGATGACATCCGCAGAGTGAGGATATCGACATTTATGCAGCATATGTAGCCAAACAAACCATGGGATAAACTCATTTATTCTCACTGCCATGGGATAAACAGTGGTTCTAATATTTATCCCACACCCTGCCGTCACTCAACTACCATTTATCCCACACCCTGCCATCAATCACCACCCTCCTGCCTGTCCTACTTCCACGACTTTCATTTTATTTCTAACACCCCTCCAAAAAAAAAAAAAAAGAATTCTGAATAATCTAAACGTGTCTTCGGGCTCTTCATGCCCCACATCCTCCACTTTCCAAATACAGCTCCTCCATCACTCTCCTCAATATTCGCCCCCGCATGCCGCAAAACCAAGCCTCCAAAGCGCACTCCACCACCGCTTCCTTCCAAGGTAGCCGATATCCAAACTCTCTCACCCGGCCATGGCAACTGTACGCTCCTCTTCCATATGCCACACTCCTGCCGCTGTCTCCACCATGACCTCTCCCTCTCGAACCCGACCTGCTCCACTCACTAACTGTGCCACAACTCCAAAACATACCCACAACAAAGTAGCCAATCACAAGCATTTTCCCTTGAAACATCAACCAATAGAAACCGCCACACAGTTTCATTCATAAACCTCCCAACCAATCACATCCCACACACAGCCAAACCACACATACAGTAAAACTCCACTAAAGACAAAACCTAATTACAAATAGTCCCTCATAAAAGAAAAAAAATACATACACTTTTAAAACTATAAAACAAACTACGATGTTGCATAAATCGCACATGTGTTGGCCATTCATGGGATACCGATTTATTTAAACCCCAGTCTGCAGACCGGTACCTCAACAGAGGTCAACCGGGTCACAGACTGCTCGCTTAAATAAATCAGGTATCCCACGAATGGCCAGCACATATCCCCTATTTATCCATATACTCTGCTGATGTCACCAGAATGAGGATAAATGCACTCCAGCTTGCATTCTAAAGGAAACTGCTTCAGAAAAGTTTCTCTTTCTCAGTGAAGCTGCAACTTACTCAATTAGCTTTGCAAAGACTCTCACCTATGTCCCGTTGTGTTTCTAATATTGCTAGCCCATTACTGTGCTGATCTCAGCTTCAAAACAACCTGAATTCTAAATGAAACTCTTTTACAAAACAAGTTCTGTTCCTCAGTGCTACCTGCAGCCGCTTGTCTTTCTCACTGAGCCTCTGACTCACTCAATTAGCTTTGCAAAACACACTCACCTGCGTTTCTGACTCCCAGTCCATTCAGAACACACACACACACTGACAGCACACTCCGGCCCTGTCCACACTGCAGCCGAAAACCCTTCTGTAACATTACAGAAGGTGTAAACCGCATTAGTAGCGGTGTGCATTTACACTGGTAACGTTACTAGCAGGCGTTTAGTAACCGCTTAGAAACTCGTCAGGAGGTGGTTTCTACAACGGTTACAGACATGGTTGCAAGGTTGGTAACGTTACCGCTGCCATGTAAACGCATGACCGCTTAGCCCCAGTCATCCGCTAGACTAGCAGGCAGTGCACCACAGAGGGGCACTTGGGGACAGAAGAAGAAGGAAGCGCTTGGAAGGCAGAGAGGCACTAGCAGTGCAAATCCATTGCAGTGAGGTGAAAATGGTGCAAGGCAGCACCTGCACAACGTCCGAAGCAAGGAGACCAGATCAGTTGGGTGCATACACCCGAGAGAGGTGTAGCCAGAGGCACAGTGTGCCAATAGGGGTGCTGCCTGCAGCAGCTGTCCAAGAACTGAGGGGGAGAGCACTGGTGCCCAGGGCAAACAGTAGGCACAAGCCATAGGGAGGCATCAGCAGACACCAACACTGTGTGCCACAGGTGTGAAGGGCTCCCAAACAGCTACCATAACACACGACCTGCCCCAGGGGACAGCAGTGCCAAAGCACACCACAACAGCACCACTGCAGAGTGACCCCAGCTCCCAAGCACCGCCTGTGACTGGTGGAGGGTAGAAAGGACTGTGCCAATCAGTGACCACATCTGCACACCACGCTGCCCACCTGCAGGACCATGTCAGATCGCGGCGCCACTTGGTTGGATGAGGCCACAAAGCTCCTGGTGGAGTTCTGGACAGAGGAGAAGTGCAGGCAGAGCTAGACAGCGCAAGGAACAACAGGAAGGTGTATCAGAAGGTATCGGAATACCTGTTCGTGAATGGGGTGGAGCGGACGGCAAAGCAGTGCTGTGACAAGATAAAGTAACTGAAGTTGCGGTACCATAAAACCAGGGACAGCAACAGACGCTCGGGAGGATGCGCATGTGCCCTTCTATGACACATTGGATATCATACTGGGAACACGGCCTACCACCGAACCAGCGTTCATCCTGGAGAGCTCACAGGTGGCCAGCCCTGAACTGGACACGGAGGATGATGGGGACACCACCGGGATGCGTGCAAGCACCTGGGGAATGAAGACGACGACGGTGTGCAGCAGGAGTGCCCGACACAGGTAAGTGCATTGTGCAAAGTGTATGCTGGGTTCTTGCATGCCGGTGGGGTGTATCCCGGCAAGCAGCACAAGGTGATAGGCATGGCATGGTTGGTGGCACAGGTTCACTCGAGGGAGTTTGCATGCGGCACCTGAGGTGTTCGTGAGGCACACAGGTGAGTGGGGCACATGGGCATGGGGCTGGGGTTGGCCGTGGGTACGCACATGTGTAATGGTGACAGGTGTGTTCTGCCATTCCAGGGCAAGACCTCAGTGAGGGATATCGGTGGACACTGACACAATGGAGGTCTCCCCAGTGTCCTTGGCCCTGCAGGACGTGATGCCAGGAACCTCCAGTGACGGCCCACTGTGGAGGAAGCCCATGCAGTGGCAGGGTGACCAGGCACCCCCTGGTGAACCTCAGGAAGAGGAAGTCAAAGACAGCACGGATGGCAGATGCTAGGGCAGTGCTGGAACCTACGCAGAGGATGATTCAAGAGTACCACAGGAGCTGATGGACTTGGAGAGGGAGCGGGCATGGGAGGAGAGGCACTGGAGGAGCGCTTACAGAGACAGGAGGCAGATCAGACAGAGCGGTTCTTCACATAGATGGTCCAGTTACTGGTCATGCAATGCCAGAAGCCACCCCTACAGATGCACCGCAGAATGGCCGGGTGCCGCCTCCCATGGCACACACCACTGCAGCCCCATCCCCTGTGTCATGTTCCTCGTGGTGTGTCACCATGCCAGTGGCAACTGAGAACCACAGTGGCATGGCCGACCCTGCCATCGCCCACCCGTCCCACCGCTGGCAGACAGACAGGCTGCGGCATGGGCAGCCTCCACCAGGATGCATCCCCGGCTGTGCCAGAACCTCAGAGGCTGACACCCCATTACGGGTGTAGTGTCCATGGGTGGTGTCACTACCTCCACCACCCAGCCGCCCACGTCCATAGGTAACACCAGCTGGTGCCAGCATGGCACAGCTGTACCTCACAGGTGTCATACCAGCCACCGCTGGCCTGCACACAGCACCCCAACCCCTCGATGCATGGTGCGCTGCTCGCTCAATGCTACCCACTTGAATCTCGCAGCAGGCATGACCAGCTTCACACAGGACCTGTACAGCGATGAGTTCCAGTGGACAACCCTGTGATATCCCATGCAGCATGCAGGGTTGGTTAACTAGTACATCCCGCTGCCGTCAACGGGAATCCTTTTGATTTTCCCCTACTTTGGGACGCCGCTGGGGTCCACCCAGTGACAACAGTGCCTGGTTCATGTTGGCACAGAGGTATGTGCCAGCTGTAGCACTCAGTTGAACAGTGCAATTCCTTGGGTAGCACGCACTGTTGCGTGGCGCCTCTGCAACATGCTGTGTTAGGGGTTCCGATGAGTATGGACACATGGGTGCCTGGTTAGGCACCACCTGTGCATGGTTATGTTTTCATTGTTTCAGGTGACAGTACAGTGGCCCACACGTAGGTTCCTTTGTAAGACTGTTGTATGGTGCCGCCAATATGGTGGCCCGCATTGTGTATTGCATTGTTTGTTCACATGACAGTGTCTGTTTTCTTTGGGATATGTGGTGTTATACAGCCATGCACATGATCCACTGTAGGCCATGCTGCCGCTGCACATTGTTTACTTGTGTTATTGCTACCAGAAGTCATGGCGGCGTTGGAGTAAAGGCTGTCTTGTGTCACCATCCGTGTTGCTGGTTTGCTTTAGCGGTGTGCATGCATGCGCGCATTGCGTTCTGGGGCACAGTGGGGCTTCCAATTCCATAGGTTGCTGGTGTGGGGTCCTGGATGTGTGCCTGGCAGCATAGTGTATGCTGGTGCACACAGCTTGCATCCGTGGCAGCGGGCCTTGGTTTGGCATTTCCTGGTGGTGCACGCATGCCTGTCTGTGGGACTAGTGGGGACCCTGTACCAGCATGTGTTGGTACGCCACTGCACGCCTCATGCCATGTGTAGAGGCCTCCCCTCATTACGGTTCCACACTTCACCTGCTGCCCACCCTTGGTCCCCACAGGTGCACATGGGCACACATCGCTGTAGGATACTGAGGCATGTTGTGCCACACTCAGTGTGCCCTGTGTAGACTGGCAGCCGGGTGTTCATTTGGGTGGGTTTCTGTCTTCACAGCTGTCTTCCCAGGTGCACCATGGGATGCACTCCACATTACAGGGGTTGGGTGCACACACTGTTCACATCTCAATGTGGACAGGCTATGCCGGTTCCAAACCGCTTTCACACCTGTTCCTGGAAGTGAGTCCACACTGTTACATTTGCAGCTTGTAATGGTTTGGAACCATTTCAGCCCTGTTGGGTGCAGTGTGGACGGGCCAGAATGAGCAGGAAACACAGAGACTCAGAAAAATGTTCCTGCAGCTCTCACCCTGTGGTATAATCGCACACATGATGGACAACATGATATATGGAAAATATTTCCTCTTCCTCCTGCTGTGAGTTGTAGAGCCACCTGCCTTCAGCACTGTGAGAATACACAGCTCACTCTGCAGGAGTGAGAATATTTCCATATCCCACTCCTGCCCATCATGTATCCTATATATATGTATGTGTATATATGTATATATATATACACACACACATATAACATACATATATATATATATATATATATATATATATATGCACATTAAACCTAGAACATACATGTGTCTAACACATAGAAGTGTGCAAAAATATATTCCTACTAAATACAGGGTTCTCAGTAGGATTTTTAAATCGGGGTCCAGGAGTGCTCTTTAAAAATGGGGTCCACAGCCTAAAGGAGGGAGCCCCTAATAAATTTCGAGGGTTCCCAGGTAATGTATGTGAGCTGCGCCTCATGATAGGTCTTGTACTTTAAGAATCTAGACAAGACGGGCCCCATTGTTTTATGGGTTATGTCTAACTAGAATTTTCATGTTTTAGAGGGAGGATTCAACAAATTACTGCCACCGTTAATCTAACAAGGCCCTTCTTAGTTGAGCAGTGGCTGTAATTTGTTTGAATCCCTTAAAACATTAGAAATTCTAGTTTAAAACACAACCCCACATAAACCCATGGCGCACGCCCCACATTCTGATTCTCACATTACAAGACAGGGCTCGGTTTCCGTCTCACGGACTTGCAGGGCTTGGTGAAGGAGCATCTCAGGGACTGCAAAAACTAACGTCACAACGCACAAAGTATGCATAAAGGAAGCAGGTACCATGCCCCTGAAAGTCCTATAAATACAAAGGTATACATGTAATACATACATAACACATACATATACATTTTTAAAACAATATACTGTAGACATGACACCTCAGCACACGCACATAAAGAAAGGAATGGAATTTAGTTTTATACACAGTGCCTTTCATGCAAACTGTTTCTGAAAGCGCTTTACAATTCAGGCGAGGGAGGGTAAAGAACATTGCTGCTCTTTTTCAGTGCATTGGGAGAGTCAGGAACACAGTGACATATCAAAGAGAGAGGGATCAGATTAATGAGAGGTTAAGTGCAGAGAGGTTAAGGGACTTGCTCAGGGTCACACAGTAAGTGGCAGCTGAGGAATTCAAACCAGAGTCTCCAGGTCCACAACTCTGCACTCTAATTACTAGGCCAAGTTGCCTCCATGAACACATCCCCCTACCATGACACATCCCCACAATGATACGATCATCACCAGGAAAACTAGTTAACCCTTTGTATTCAGCAGTGATGTCCTCAGACTAATAAATTCAGACCCTCTCAGCCCTCCATTTTAGAGTGCTCAGCCTGTTGTGTTCCAATGGTTTTGCGTGATGTATCACTGAAATCAGAATACATAGAACTGGCCTCGTCTATAACACAGCTGCTATGCTTTACTTACACAGACCCGATGCAATCTGTTCCTGGATTCCATAATAACACCCTTTACTGGCATTTGAGCTAAACATTAACTTCTAGCTGTTGAATAATTTAAGACATACGTGCATTTCTTTGAAATCTTGCATAAGAGGTTCCCAAAGCCTGGTTAGGAAGAATGCTACCTGGCAGGTAACATGGTGAAGGTTATCTCACTGTGTTAGCATGCATCTTGTATCAGTGTGTTATTTAATGTGCTGGTCCAAATGAACTAAATGCTTTGTCTCTGTAACAAACGTAACAGGACTACTACTGAAAATATGGTCTTCCCTAACTATGTGCTTGTATAAAATTAGAACTTTTATCGATCACTCAATCAGTAAACAAAAAGCCCAGTATCAGATCCTTCTGCGTTTCTGCAATTTGTTTTAAAGTTCTGGAGTTTCTTGCAGTGACAAGTTGACATAAGCTAACGGAAGAATACTACATCTTCTGTTACAAGCCCACACACCACTGCTCTGCTTCCCTAAATCTGTCAGTAAAGCAACGGAGTACAGCAGCCTTGTGTTTACAAACAACACCCCGTCTCACGTCGGGGATGACAGCCACGCAGCCAGTGTACCTGAATGTTGGTCCAGGAGAACAATAGCCAGGAAGTAATCCTTTGTGTACATGATCCTACCAATCACACCTCTAAAGGGTCCCATCCCTGTGTCTCAGCCCACAGGTGCTCTCCACCGCCGATGACTGGGACATGCAGCTCCCTGGCTGGATTCCTGATATGCAATCCCTGCAGCCTTCCGTCTCCAGGAGCTAAAAATGGATCAGTTCTTCAGAGCTGCAGGACCCAGCTGGCACGCCACAAGAACTCACATGTTGTTGTCTTCTTGCACCAAATCCACCAGCTGGGTCGGCACATGCTGCAAAGCCTTATCCAAGACCAGGGATTTCTTTTGTACTTCTGTCCTATTGTTTCGCATCTGCCAGTGGCCTGAATTCTCAGAGAAAAAGAGCGAGAGGCATCCAGCAAGTGCTCACAATGCAGTCAGGAAGAGTCTCCCATGCTTTGGAGTCTGTCAGCCCGACACTGCTGCTGTTGCTGTTGCTCCTAATAAAATGGAATCCTGAAATTGCTTCCAGACAGTCCCCCCAAGCCCCCTCCACTCCTCCTTCCTATCAGGCCATCTGCCAAGCCCACACTCCAAGACAGGAACTGTTATTCTCCTAGAACAGCACAATGTACACACAGCGAAGCCTGCTGCTGCTGCCGCCGTAAGATCATGAAGGAGGATTCCTATACACACTCCACAAGCCATCACCCCAAATCCAGATCATATCTCTCCAGAGGCTTAAGTCCTCCAAAACAACACAGGCATACCAATCTATGGACCCATTCATTTCTTGACCTTGCAAGCTCAGTGGTAATGCCCCATTAACTGTTACACTGGTGTGTGTGTGTGTGTGTGTCTGAGAGAGTGAGCGAGTGAGTGTGTTTGGGTGAGGGGCTAGCATACTCTTAGGTAGAAAACACTGAACTTGGTATTGGCTGATTACTGAGAACTAACAGGTGTCTATTTTGCACAAAGCATCCAAAGATAAATAAATAACTACCTCTAATGTGCTCCATTTATCCAGAAATAATTTTGACAGGTAGTCAACAGCAGATATGATGTAAGCACTCTGTTCCCACTGGGACATGCTGGCAGCCATAGCAGCGAAAGAACGTCACATTCCATGAAAAGCACAAAAAAAAAAAATCACTCTGAACATAACCTCACAATTATCCAGGCATAAAGTCTGCTGTCTTCACACCTCAGTTGAGCCCTACAGGGATCTCCCACAACG
Organism: Neoceratodus forsteri; assembly: GCA_016271365.2. Taxonomy (NCBI): domain Eukaryota; kingdom Metazoa; phylum Chordata; order Ceratodontiformes; family Ceratodontidae; genus Neoceratodus; species Neoceratodus forsteri. The sequence continues at coordinate 1,386,629,325 of CM057459.1, forward strand.
CAGCTTGCTTGTAAAGCAAGACAGCAATAATTCTGAGGAGTTCAGCACCCTGAAAGGTGTCCAGATAGGCTAGGCATCCTTCTCACCCTGTAAAGAGCCGGATCCACCCTCTAGTTTTAAATAAAATACATGTTGTTCCCATAGAGATCCTACATATAAAACCTGGAAGGGACAACTTGTGCAGTACTAGGGGCTTTGTGCTGCCCAGGACAGTGTAGTGAATAACAAGGCAAAAGCTGCATCCTGCCCAAAAATTGACCCGTTTCCTTTGCCAGTGGGTCCAAGGGGCTGTGTCTTCTATTTGAAGGATTCTCTCGTGGGGCTACCACTCCCCCGCCTGACCTCGACCATAAGGCCCAGGCACTTACTCTAAAGCTGTCCCCGGACCCAGCTAGAGGCCCATTATTCCTAACCGTAGCCTACATACCCCCAGAACCAATCCAGGCCCTGGGCCCACTAATTGACCACCTCACCTCCCTACCCAACTCGTCGGACCAAATCTTGGTGGGCGACTTGAATATAAACTGGCTCTGCCCCTCATCTTCCTCCCACCGTGAGGCTTTCGATTCAATTGACCTAACTCAACTGGTCACACAGCCTACTAGAAAAACCCTGGGGGGACAAGCACCCTCCTGGATCTGGTCCTCACCAACAGGCCAATCCGCATCCACAACATCCAATCCTCCCTGACTGCCTCAGTGACCACTCCCTTGTGCTTTTCAACTGGGAAACCCTCGGCTCTCATCCCCGGTCAAACACCTCTCAAAGGCGGCTTAGGCCTGGGGACTCATAGGCCTTAAGTGCTTCCTTGTCCACACTGATTGGTCCCCTCTAACGAGGGCAACCAACATTGACTTGGCCTGGGTTTCTTTGTAAGCACTTTCAACTTTGCCTGTGATATCTTTGCTCCCATAACTGCTAGGAGGTCCAAAGTGAAACATGCCCTTGGATCACCCTGCCTTTCTGTGGCAACTTAAGCAGCGTGACAATCTTTGGCACCTTGCTGTTGCTACTGGCCGTTCAGCTGACAGGCAGTCCCATGCTGCTGCCCGTAACCAGTGCACCTGGGCCATCCGCAAAGCAAAGGCGGAATACTACCAAGCCTCTCTTCCTCCTCCTGGGGAACCCCAGGTGCTTCTGGGACAACATTAAGCAACTGAATGGTCACTCCCAGTCCCCTCTCCTTCTCTTCTCAACATCAATGGTACCGTCTCCTCTGACCCTGCCCTCATTGCCTCCCACCAATAACTCCTTCACCGACCTTAGCTCAGTACTTCCTAGTAACTTTTTCAGTCCACCTCCTCCAGCTGTACCACCACTCACTGCCCGCCTCTTTCCCACCTGCGTCGTGTCACCATGCAAGAAGCTAGGCCTTACTGCTAAAAGCCCTAAAGGTAACACCATCGGTAATGACTCACTTGATCCCTGCCTTTTACGTCAGGTCTTGGATCAGGTCCTCTCACCTATTACATGCATTTCAACAAATCACTCTGTCTCGGACAATTCCCTCTGTCTGGAAAGATTGCCACAGTTACCCCTGTCCATAAAGGTGGTGACAGGACTCTTCCGGGTAACTACCGACCCATCTCAATCCTCTCCCCTCTCTAAGGCGTTAGAAAAATTGTGTCGTCCCAAGTCTCTGACTACCTCTGTAAGTACAATGTTCTCTGCCCTGAACAACACGTGGTTCAGAGCAGGTCATAGTACCAATACAGCACTCCTGGAATTTTCCAGCTTCCTCCATGCCTCCTTGGACTCTGGTGCCCTGGCTGGTGCTATATTCATTGACCTGTCTAAAGCATTCAATACTGTTTGCATCCTCTTTTGCTCTCCACCCTCGACCCTAATGGGCTGCTCAGGACCTGTTTCCTGAAAACAGCTATCTACCAGCCACAATGTGTGAAAGTCAACGGTACTCTCTGAAACATGCCCCATTCGCTTGGGTGCCGCAGGCTCAATTCTTGGACCCCTACTATTCTCACTCTTTCTTAACTCCCTACCCAGCAGTTGTCGGGTAAGATGCTTCTCTATGCTGATGATGCTGTTCTCGTTGCCTCCCACAATGACCCCATGCTGCTACAGAACTCCCTCCAACTAGTCTTTGACTCTGCAGCTACCTGGTTCACTGAGCACCGACTTATTATCAACCTTAAGAAACAAAACGATGCTCTTCTCCCACCCCCAAAATAAGTACAGCAAGTTTCCTTAGCTGTCCACTCCACACCAATCTCGTCATTGACCAGGTGCAGTCCTATAAATATCTTGGTATAACCTTTGACCCTGCACTTTCATTCCATGGACATATATCTGCTCTAAATTCTGCCGCCAACTCACGGTTAGGCATTCTTTACCGCACAAAAATGCCTCCCTCCCGATGCCCTCCGCCTGGCTGTCACCTCCTCTGTCATGTCTCTCATTGACTATGGCCTTCCGGTCCATGGCTCAGCAGATCAGACTGCCCTCAACAAGGTTGGTCTCACAGTAAATAAGGCCTGCAAGACTTATCACTGGTGCTCCCAGACTCACTTATGTGAGCTGTACACCTGGCTACCCTACTCAACCTGGAAGAGCGACTCATGTATCAGACATGCCAGCTCACCTTTAAAGCCCTGCATGGCCTATCCCCCATAGGCCTATCCAACCCATTCACGACTGCACCGACTCCTGATCACGCCGCAGCTTGTCAAGAGCTACCCTAGTTCTTCCGAGAGCAGGACCTCACAAGGTCAGAGGGCATTCCCCCACTCGCCCCACTGGTATAATCCTCCTGCCAGTGTCTCAAACTCTCTAACCTTAGCTTGCTTTAAGCCCAGGCTCAGAAACTTCCTGCTTAGCTCTCGCAAATGCAACTGCCGCTAGCCTAGGGTAAAAAAAAAAAAAAATATATATATATACTCTGTTTGACAATGCTCACTGAGCTGCCCCCTTCCTTTCCCTACTTATTCCTCCTCCTATCTTCCTCCCTTCTACCCCCCAGCTCTCCCCGACCATAAGTTTTGCACCTTTTGTTATCTTTTGCTCGTTGGAGATTGTACTCTATTGTAACAAAACTGTAATTGAACTGTAACTTTTTTTGTTTGTAAGTACTGTGTCCTTGTACTACTGTTCTGATGTCCTCTTTGTGACGAGGTACTTTGTAAATGAGCCTCTGGCTCAAAGGTTTCTAAACTGATGTTTAACTAAATAAATAAATAAATAAATTGATGCACCTACTCTATAACAATATGTAAAGGAAGGAATATGAACTATTTAAAATCCACCATTAATTATGTTTTGACCCAATAGGTTCCTCTTTAGACCCACATTTATTTACACGGTGGGTCCAATTCAATCAAGTTTTAACCCCCAGCACTGTCCTGGTGCTGCCATATATAAGTAGCTATGCTAGGTCTATGGGATGCTATGCAAATGAGTGAAGGATTACATGATGACCCTGTCCTGACTCAGCCTGCATCACTGTTACCAGTCTTCTCAACTTTTCAGTAGCTGCCACCACTCAGCTTAGACACGAGGGTCCTTGCTCAACTGGTAGAGATGGCACCCCAGCAGGCTCACATCTACTCCAACTCTCAGCATCTTCTAGCAGTCAACCCGCATGCAAACAGATCAAGCTCCCTCTGACACCCGCAGCCCCAGCTCTCTCCGACACCTGCAACCCCCATCCACCCCTATCATTAAGCTGATCCTTATGTCTGGCCACCACGGTAAGCAATCATCTTCCCACCAGCAACATATGCAATCACTAAAGCTCCTTAAGTTGCAGGCTACTAGGATCATCTGGCTGCTGCTGCTGTTGCTATCAGGAAACATTCATCCTAACTCCAACCCTAAATCTCTGGGTGACAAAACTACTGTGAAGTCAGGCACTATCTCCTTAGCACTCTCAGTATATGCAGCCTCCTGTCTAAACTGAACTCACTGCAAGCATGGGTTGCACAGCATAACCCAGATATCCTGTAAGTGGTAGAGACCTGGCTCACACCAAGGACCACGGACAATGAAATTTGACTTCCTGCTACACACACCTTTCAGCTTGATAGACTAGGCAAAGGGTGGTGGCTGCTTAATCTACTTAAAAAAACTTAAAAGGTAGTGTCCTGCTACACCTAAAATGGGAACATTTTCCAAATACTGGCTGTGAAGGTATTTCTTGAATCCTGTGGCAAAGGTTTAACCCTCATCTCAGCATATATCCCTCCCAAAGAACAATCTGAAGGCTTCAAAGTGCTTCATGACCTAACTTACTGACCTCCAGACTACTTCTGAAGTTCTAGTGGTGGATTACCATAAGATAAATTTGCAGTCCCAAGACTCCGCTCCATACAAAGATGCAGTCTCATCAATTGACTTCCACCAATTAGCCAGCTCTCCGACCCACACAACTACCGTACGGGTCCTGCACCTTAACTGACTGGTTACTAACAAATCAACTAAGCAATCTCAAATGCCACTGTGCACTCAGATTCCATAAATGTTCACTCTCCCATCCTCTGCTCCTGGTCCAAAAAGTGGCAAGATCCTGGCACATGTAATAATGTCCCACATCCTTAGGAAAGGGCAACTAGGTCCCTTTAAACAACTTCTTGAACAGCAGAATTGTCCCCTATCTTTGCTACCAAGGATGTTGATGCAGCGCTGGAAACCTTCATTAAAATCTTTAACATCACCTGTGATATTTTTGCTCCCAAAGGAAGAGGAAGGTCAAGGGCTCCCATAAATCCTGGATTACCCAAACTCTCGACCAATTACAGGCAAACACCACCTCTGGCACAGGTTCAAAAGTACAGGTACACCAACAGACCTTGAAATTACCAAACAGCCTGGAATCAGTGCCCACAAGCCATTCATCAGCGAGGAAAACCACTTCAGATCTGAGCTCAACTCCGCTTGGGACAGCCATAATGTCTGGAAAATATAAAACCCCTTCTGAGTGCGCCAGACAAATCAACACCAACCATAAATCTGAAATTGGAAGCATAACACAAGATCAGAATGCCATAGCTAATGCGTTAAACAAGGCATTCACATAAACCTTAACGGAGTGCCCCCGACTATCTTCACCCCAGTTAACAAAGACCCTAAACACATATACCAAGCCCTTACCCTCAACAATATCCTCCTGCTCACCTTAGGGTAATCACAAAAGTTGAGACTAAAAGTACCACTCAAAAGCAATGAGGCAAAGAAGTACCTCTCAAAAGCAATCAGGAAAACCAGGCATAACAGTGATGGGCTTGACTTAAACTTATTTCTCTCGCCCTTGATGTTCTTTTTGATACCCGGACAAGAATACACAACCTCTCCCTCTTTACTGGTAATTCCCCAAGCTCTGGAAAAATGCAATAGTTACCCCAGTACTCAAAAGTGGAGATAGGGCGGTGATTACAAATTATCTTCCTATCCCTGTTCCCCCAATCTCTAAAGCTTTAGAAAGAATCATCTATGATCTGCTTACAGACCATCTTGATAAATATCAGTTTTAATGTGAACAGCAACATGGCTTCCGGAAGCTTCACAGTACCACTACCGCACTGACCGGGTTCAAGGTGGGGTACATACACGATGCTTTGATTATGGACACTTGGTGGGTGCTACTTTCTAGACCTCACCAAGGCCTTCTACACTGTCAACCATGAACTCTTGCTGACCCAGCTAGGTGCCACCATAGGTTTATACCCTGACTCGCTGTGCTGTTCAGGAGTTACATCACTGGGCGTATGCAGCAAGTCGAAATATCCAACACACTCTCCGATACCCAACATGTCACCTCAGCAGTCCCCAGGGTTCCATTTAGAGTCTTTTGTTACACAGAAACATGACAGCAGAAAAGGACCACCTGGCCCACCCAGTCTGCCCAAGGCACCTAGCTGATGGCCAGGACTTCATCCAGTGCCCCCGATACCAGACCCATGTAGCCTCTACATGCTCTCTTAAAGCCCTTTATGGTGGCCTCCCTACCACTGCCTCTGGAAGTCCAATCCATTTATCCACCACCCTTTCTGTGAAAAAGTTCTTTCTGGTGTTCCCACGAATCTGCCTCCCTCTATCTGTATCCCCTGGTCTTCTTCCGCCCCTGTAATTTAAAAGTTTTCTACTGGCTCTCTGTTGATGCCTTTAACATATTTAATGGTCACACTTATATCTCCCTATCCCTCTTCTGCTCAAGGCAGTACATGCCCAGTTCCTTCAATCTATCCTCATATGGCAAGTGACTAAGCCTGTCACCACCTTGGTTGGTGGTATATGTACATTCACACTTTGTTGTTCCGCCACTTCATTAATCAATTTCCCGTGCATGTCACCACCAAATCCTCCTTTATGCAGACGACACTGTCATTTACACGAGCCATCTCAACGCCTACTACCGTGAACAGCGGCTGCAGAACGACTTCAAAAAGGTTGAAGCTTGGTTCTGTAATGCACGGTTACTGCTAAATCACAAAAAATGAAGATCATGCTCTTTGCCTCTACCCACAGCCATCAGAAGTCCTCTAACTTACCCATTAGAACAAACACAACGAACCACTAGAGATGGTTCCTAACTTTAAATGCCTCGGCATCATTGTAGATAGTTCCTCTCCTACTCCACCCATATTAACCTGGTCGCCAGGTCTGCAAACCGTAAACTCGAGCAACTAAATAGATATCGGCACTGTCTCACTGATGCAGCTCTCCAACTTGGTTCTATGTTAAAATCATGATCGAAAAATTGAGATTACTTAATAGCAGAAAAGTAGTAATGTGATGAAACATACTAGCTTGCAATATATTTGTTCTCATGCAATAGCAGCGATCTATGCTACGGAAGAGGCACATGGAGACTGCCCTTGTTCGGTACTAAATGATCTCCTAATGGCAAGAGATCGAAAGGCTTGTATCATCTTGGTCCTTCTTGATATCTCAGCAGCCTTTGACACTGTGGACCATGGGGTGCTTTTGGAGACCCTGTGGTTTCTCTGTGGACTGTCAGGTACAGTTTTATTTATTTATTTATTCATTTAAACAGCAGTTTGGAAAACCTTTGAGCCATAGGCTCATTTACAAAGGTACCTTGTCACAGTAAGACAAACCAAAATACACAGTATAGCAGTACAACACATAAGTATAACAGTAAAATTAAGACACAGATACAAACAAGCTGGTACAGGTAGGATGGATGCAAACAATACCAGAGTTATGTCATCCTTAGCAGCTTAGTAATAAGCTTTGTCATAAGTATTGAGTACGGCTTTGACTAGTGGCAGTTACAGCATCGGGTGTTAATAAGGTGGTTACGTAAGGAAGTTTTGAAGCTACATATAGTTGGAGCTTCAGAGATGGAGGGGCAGTGTTTTGAACCAGGAGGGGCCCTAAAGCTGAAGGCTCTTTGGCCGTGAGAGGTCCTAGCTCTAAGGATAACAGAGAGGTTTTCCCAGAGGTCCGAGTATGAACTAGTGGGACAGAGCGGCGTATGGTGGTGGTCAATCCTGGTGGGGAAAGCCCAGGAGGGTCTTTTGTAAGGGTACAGGTAAGATATTTGAGGCGCTCGTGAGATCAAGTACCAGCGCTTTAGCATACAGTAGACAGGTGTGTGTCATCCTAGGTGCTCCAGTAATTAACCTGCAGGCCTTACTCAGAGAAATGCGATTTTATGGAGTGGGTCTGATCAGCAGCACCATACACCGGCAGTCCATAGTCCACTAGGGACAGGATAGAGAGGTGACTGCGAGTCGAAGAGCCTCCGGGAGGCAGTGTTTATACCGATGTAAGATGCCCAATCGGATATTAGTGGCAGTGGCTAGGGCAGCGATGTATCCATGGAAGGAGAGGAGGGTCAAAATGGATCCCTAGGTATTTATAGGAGCAAACTTTTCGAGTGGGAATGAGGACCCAGAGTGAATGAGGAGTTTGAAGTTGCAGGACTTGTTTTGGGGATGAGTGAAGAACATGGTTTTTGTTTTAAGATTTATCACCAATCTATGTTCCTTGAACCAGCCCTCGGCTTCAGTGAAGGACTTCTGCAGCGAGTCCCGGAGGGCAGTAGGGTTACGACTTGAGGCAAAGATGACTGCATCATCAGCGTACAATACAATGTTCCCGAGCAAGAGCGTGGAAGGGTGTTAAGGTAAAGGGAGAATAGTAAGGGCCCAGAATGGAGCCCTGGGAACCCAGAAAAGATGGGACAGATGTCTGAGTAGGTCCCATTAATTTTTACACGCTGTGATGGTCAGACAGATAACTGGTGCACCAGGAGATAGGCCCAGCAGCAAAACCAGAGAGACTAAGGGCATCAAGAAGGAGGGTGGGAGACAGTGTCGAAGCTTCGAGAGGTCAATGAAGACAGCACCAGCCAGAGAACCAGTGTCTAAGGAGGAGTGAGAAAGTTGGAGAACTCTAGGAGGGCTGTATTGGTACTGTGGCCCGCTCGGAAGCCATGCTGCTCAGGACAAAGGACATTGTAGGTGGAGAGGTAGTCAGAGATTTGAGAGCCACCACTTTTCCAAGGCCTTGAGAGAGGAGAGAGAATGGAGATCGGTTGATAGTTTCCAGCCACAGTCCTATCACCACCTTTAAAGATAGGGGTGACAGTGGCGACTTTCCAGGCAGTTGGAACCTTCCCCAGGCAAAGAGAGTGGTTGATGAGGCATGTGATCTGGGTAAGGACTGTGTCTAAGACCAGCCGTGGATACACGGATCCAGGTGTCACTGCCTGTACTATTACTCTTGAGGTCAGTGATAAGGAAGGCCTAAGTTCTTGGGCAGAAACACGCATGGAGGAGAAAATAAGGGGAGAAAGATTTACGGCAGGTGCTGGGGGAGGAGGGCAAAAAATTTGTAGGGAGGATAGGCTAAGGTCAGTGAATGAGGTGTTGAGGTGGTTGGCTGTGAGGGCTGGGTCTGAGGAGATCACACCATTAATGTTGATCTGGGTGGGTGGGGGGTGTGCACCCCATTTAACTGTTTAATGTTATCCCAGAAGGTTCTGGGATCCTCATGAGGCAGTGAGTGAGGACCGATAGTGCTCAGACTTGGCCTTTCTGATGGCCAGAGTGCACTTGTTTCGGCGGCAGCATATAACCGCCTGTCATTGGGCCGGCCAGTCTCAATGGCACGGTGCCATAGGTTGTCCCTATGTTTGAGCTTGGTGAATCAAAGCTGGGGTAACCTAGGGGCATTCTTCCTTTTAGAACCACGGGTCAACACTGGGGCAAAGATATCATAGGCATTATTAAAAGTTTGGGTAAAGAAGGAGAGAGCTGTGTCGATGTCAGGAGTTGACTGTATAGGAGACCAGTCAATTTGGGACAGAAGTTCCTTAGAGTTTTATCAGTCCACCAGGTATTAGACGCCCGGCATGTGGACTGTGCTATGGGTTTGGGGACTGAGGTTGACCAGTGGAATAGAATGGGGAGTGATCGCTGAGAGAGTCTGGGAGGACTTGTACATTGGGGATCCGATTAGGGCGGTTGGTGAGTACCACATCAAGCGGGTACTGGAGCCTCTCTTGGGGTTAGTCCTGGTAGGGTGGGTAACTAGTGATGCGTTGGGTCTATTGCAGAAAGGAGTCTCGGGTAGAGGAGGAGGAGGGCTGAGCCAGTTGACATTTAAGTCACCCACCAGAATTTGATCAGCGGAAGGAAGTAGAGGTAGGTATTCTGTAAGAGGCAATGGCCTGCGTTTGGTCCCTGGGGGGAGACGCATATGCAGTAGTCAGATAAAGGGGTCCCTCTAAGGGTCAGGGGTTAGTTTCAGCGTGCGCCTGGGCCCTGGGTCAAGGATGGGAGTGGCAGGGCTAGTACGGGAGAGATTCCTTGACATAAATAGCGCAGCCGCGCCCTGCCTCCCAACACGGTCGGACCGAAAAGGGTGAAACCAGGAAGGGAGACTAGGGAGTCAGAGGAGGATTTTGACAGCCAAGTCTCAACCAGGGTGATGACATCAGGGTTAATTGATGTGACCAGGCATTGTAGTGAGTCAAACTTTTTAGGAGGCTACAGATATTCATGAAGACCATGCATAGGCCTGTGGTGCGGTTGGGGAGCTCCTGGGAACCGGCCAGGGTTTGGATGAATGTTCCTGACAGGAGTAGTAGCATGACTAACACCCTGGCTGGGAGATGGTGAGAGGTTTTCCTACGATTGACATGAGAGGGAGGGAGGGAGGCTAAGGAAGCAGGGGTGGGCAGGAGGTACAGGAGGGAAAGCAAGAATAAGAAGACACCCAGATGTGCCTGAGGTGAAGAAAGCTAGGGAGGGCAGGGGACGGGACACACAGAGGTCCCAAGGGCAGGAGAGGAGGTTCAGGAGCAAGGGGAGGGAGGGTGCCAGGGCACAGTGTGGACTAGCAGATGGGTAAGTGGGTAGTGCACTGCTAGTGGGGATAGGCACAGGCAGAGGCGTGAGGCAGGGCCAATACATTGTGTTGAGCAAGATCCCAGGGAAGTAGTGCTGTACAGGTAGGAGAGAAGCAGTGAGGAGCATAGGTCCCTCTAGTGGCCAGCAGGTATAACCTGCAAATGGGAAAGTGGGAGATAGGTTCTGGGCAACAGGACGTGATATCACCGGATGTGATGTCACAGGGTGGATCCTTAAATTGACAGCACCCTCTGCAGGCGTCCAGACGAAGAGAAGAGGCCTCTTTACCTCGAAAGTTATCAGGCTGGAGATTTGGCTTCTCAGCTACTCAGGTGAGCTGCTGTGCTTCAGTTGCTTGATTGTCCCGAGTGCCTAGCTGGGGTGGGGGAGCCTGCCTATATTGTGGAGAAAACAAAGCTCTCCTTACTATGCAGCGGGAGAATATGTTGTGACTTACACAAAGAAGCTCCACTCCAAGCAAACAGGGCTATTCCAAAATCAGGTCACACTAGGACCCAGCTAACCTAATGCCTTCAGTAAAAGCACAATTAGCTCAATACCACCATATTAAACAAGTCTGATCTATATTAGCTGCTTGGTATATCTGGCTTTAAGATGAAATCAGCAAGGCAACTCTAGAAAAGCCAGTGAGTCCCTAGCTTTACACTTCAGCAATTAGTAGCACAAAGAGAATCAAATAACAAGCCCACCCAGTGGTGAACAGGAACAAAGTTCATAAAATATAAGTGTTCATCAGGTAGCACCCTCTGCAGGCGTCCAGACGAAGAGAAGAGGCTCTTTACCTCGAAAGTTATCAGGCTGGAGATTTGGCTTCCTCAGCTACTCAGGTGAGCTGCTTGTGCTTCAGTTGCTTGATTGTCCAGTGCCTAGCTTGGTGGGGGGGAGCTGCCTCGAAGTTATCAGGCTGGAGATTTGGCTTCCTCAGCTACTCAGGTGAGCTGCTTGTGCTTCAGTTGCTTGATTGTCCCGAGTGCCAGTCTTTGAATAGTTTTGATCGTTCCCCATAGGCAGGATTCAGAGGGTGGTCACTGGAATTTATTCCTCTGATGTCCTTCCCTGTCCTGTGGGGTACCGCAGGGTTCCAGCACATGTTTCATGTTGTTCGTGAGTGTATATGCTGCCACTGAAAGATACATCATCAGGCGATATGGCTTGCACTTTCACTGCTATGCAGATGACACTCAGCTGTGTATATCCTTTGTGCCCGGACAAGTTGATGCGTTCTCTGTGCTAAATAATTGCCTCTCCAAGATCAAAGACTGGATGAGCTCCAGTTGGCTGAGACTGAATCCGGATAAGACTGAAGTGTTGGTTGTGGACCCGTGTCGCCCGGGGTGGGCTTGGGAATGGGCATGTCGGGCCTGTGGCTTGATGGTGTCCAGCTCACTACCTCAGATCGGTGTGGAACCTGGGCGTTATTTTTGATGACGGCTTGACCATGAAATCTCAGGTGTCACCTGTGGTTAAATCCTCATTTTACCATCTGAGGAATATCGCCAGGTGAAACACCTGGTTCTGCTGGCTACCTTCCAACATTGGTCCATGCCTTCATTACTACCGCCTTGACTACTGCAATGCCCTCTACCTAGGGCTGTCTGGGGTTGATATCCACTGCTTGCAGCTGGTGCAAACGCTGCAGCCAGACTGCTGACTGGTACCTCTAGGTCCAGTCACATAACACCTGTGCTGTGTGGACTGTCTGCCAGTCCAGTGGCGGATCACCTATAAGCTAGGCTTGCTTACCTTTAAAGCCCTACATGAACAGGGACCTGACTACCCGAAAGATCTCCTGACTCCTTACTCCCCAATCGCCCTTCCAATCTACCGGTAAGGGATTGCTAGAGATTCCCAGGGTTTGTCTTAAAACATCTGGAGCTCATGCTTTTCATTTGTAGCACCAACCCTGTGGAATTTTCTACCTCGTCGGTAAAGAGAATGCCTGACCATCAGTAGTTTAAATCTTTGTTAAAACGTATTTATTTTCATTGGCTTTCCCAGACTGATTTTAAATTCATACTGCTGTTTGCTTGTATATTTATGGTTTATATTTTGCACAGCGCCTTGATATTGAAAGGCGCTATATAAATAAAGATTTGCTTGCTTGCTTACTCACTATTAGCTAAGCAACAAAGTTAAAGAACTGTCCAACAAATTAGGCAGGTGGTATTACCAGGGCTGGATGAATAAAACTTTTAAATGGCAAGCCTGTTACTGTGTTGTATGGGTGGTGGTGGTTTGTGCTATATAGAAAGGAAAAGGATGAGACCAGAGGTGGAAGCAGGCATCCTGGAGGGCTGCATGTACAAACACCAGGAGCTTGGGAAATAAGACCAGTGATCTGGGGGCAGTGGTGAGACAGAAGCACTTTTGGACCTGGTGGCTGTGGGTTTTCAAAGATTTCTGAAGTGCTAATCACTCCCTGGAACCTGCTTTTACAGGAGTACACAATGCATATACACACATTTTGCCGTTGATGAGTGATGCTGAAACAAATCTTATAAAGTAAAGCACACACAACCATAGACACAAGTACCCTCCACTCCCTGTCCAGCAGGACGTCATAAGTGCTAGTTGAATTGCTTGGTTTTGAAGGACATCTAACCTGCCAGAGACAGAGACGAACTAATAACCTATCAGTGAGCGTTTCCTCCGTGATTTCAAAGAGTCGCGATTCTGTGCATCCTTTTGGCAGGTTTACTCACTATTTATGGTGAAACACTGTTTATTTGCGCATAAGGCACGACCAGGGTTAGATTGACAGTCTGTTAATCATCCCCTAGGGTGTAATGTGCACAAAGGTGCAGCCGAGCCACACTGCCCCTAGGTGGTGATCAACTGACTGTTAATCTAACTCCTGGGAGTGCCTTATTGCTATTATAAGAAAAGTGTTAAAAGTATACTTTTGAATGTTTTCCTCATTTAGAGGAGAGTTTTAATAAAATAGTTCTTCCACCAACAGTTTCAGAATGCTGGTTCTAAATCAGAATGCATCATTCCAGTCATTCAGCAGTGCTAGATGATGGAATGCTGACAGGAGGAATTCATGTGCCATGGTGATCAGGCTGTACATGACAGTATAACATGGATTAATGTAATGCTTTTGCAATCTAACAGCCAATCAGATTGCAGCATTTCTAAGACCCTTTTATAATTGTGATCGCTACACTTGCGTTAGGTGCTTATGGACTCGTGATTTTGTAGTCGCTATTGTAATGGGTAACCTCCAACTTGCTATTAAGCTTAGTTTTCTCTTGTATTGACTATGGCCTTGTAATATCAGTGTGTCCTATGACACAACCACCAAACGAGTAGCCTCACCGTGAATAGGGCTTCAGGTGGTTGGCACCAGGAGTGCCACGCCTAACTCACACCTGCCAACTCTACTCTCAAACTGGCTGGCTAGATCTTGAAAATAGAACTCACGATCCAGTTTGCCTCCTGGCTAAAAAAAAAGCTGCCCTTGACCTGTTGTCACTGGGAACTAGTGTTATGCTCAGCCCAGTAACAGTCGTTAGACCGACCAAAGCCTCTAACTCCAGTCTCTTCAAGGTCCCTTCTCGCGACTAACCCAGGCCAAAGATCCTTTGGTTACTGGCTCCACTGTGGTAAACTCCCTACCAATTGACAATCGCAGAACCTAAAACTGGCTTTTTAAACCAAACTCTGTTCTCACCTTACTAATCAAATGTCTTGCTCCCATTTAATTTAATCTACTCCTCACTGCCGGTTTTCTCTTCTGCCCCTTGATATAGCACTTCTACTAACCCTCAACATACTACAATCCCACTCCTGCCTGCTTCCCACTCCTTCCCTTCCACTCCATTATCCCTCCCTCACCAATTCCTGACAGTGGAAGACACCTGTTCGTTTCGCACACTGTCACTTGCTTTGCTCCTAGACCTTTCTACAGTTATTTAACCTAATTACATTTCTGAATTATCTGTTGAGGTTTTTGTTGCACTCTGTAGCTTGCCAATGTAACTTCCAAGGTTTGCCTCGCCGCTTTATGCCTGAAGCTGTACTTGCTCTGTTATGTATCATCTTATCCTCCATGACGTGGAACCTATGTAAATGAGTTCTAGCTCATAGGTTGTAATTCCTAGACATACATACAAACATAAATAATAATAAAAAAAAAAGCATTTCTAGGTCTGAACTTTCAGAGTCACTGCTCACAGTACAGTGCTCTGTGCTCAAGGACACCAGACTCACCCTCATCACAGCTGAGAACTTCTTACTTTAGAAAGAGATTATAGTAACAATAGCCTTATCCCCCATGGCAGAAATTCAGTCACTATCAGTTATAAACTGGTTAGCTGTACCCAAAGATTCGGTCACAGAAATATGAAATACACAAAAACAGGTCACTCATCTGTAAGAGTAGTTCTACGAGGGATAGGGTGAACAGCCAGCAGAGTGTCTTCAAGCTGGCTCCTCCCACCCACCTGGGTGGTAACTCCTCGACACTGCCCCTTGACATCAGTTCTTGCCAGCTGGAAGCCAGACCAGTGTGGATCTACACCATATACCACTCTAGAACTACTGTTACAGGTGAGTAAATTCTGTTTTTCTAGGGCACGAGGATATGGTGTACTTATCCACACTCTGGCAAACTCTTAGCATTTCTCCACGAGGAGGGGCAAGGCACACTCTCCTTACTTAGGGAATAAAGACTGGAGAACTGAGGCCCAAAACCAGCATCCCGACATGACTCAAGGGTCGATGTGGTAGCGGGAAATGAAGGTGTGTTCTGACCCCAGGTAGCAGCCCTGCAAATTTCCTGGATAGGGACATCCCTGGAAGCAGCCACCAAGGCAGCGGTATGGTGGGCAGAATGAGCCCTAAGCCCTCTGGGAGGTTCCCTACCCGCCAACCTACAGCAGAGGTCGATGCAGGATACAATCCACCTGCCAATCGTCTGCTTAGCTGCCAGTATGCCAGGTGCAGCTTCAGAGTAGGTGACAAATAGCTGGAGAACCTCTCCCTGAACTGCAGCAATGCACTCCTTGTAATAAGCAGAAGTCATTGTGGTCCAAGGTATGAAGCCTGTGCTTAGCCTCCAAGGTGTAGTTGGTGAAGTACACTGGGAGACTGATCACCTGGTTAAGGTGAAAATCAGACATAACCTTCAGGAGGAACTTCAAGTTGGGGAAAAGGAAAACCTCATCCTGGAGACAAGCTTTTATTGAAATCTGAAGAAATAAAGCAAATGGGCTTCTTCAGCATGAGAGTGACAAGGAGGAACCTTCTTCCAGTGGAAAGAAGCTCTGACGTCACAGGGCAGTGCCAAGGAGTTACCTGGTGGAGGAGGAGCCAGCTTGAAGATGTTCCAGCAAGCCTTAAAGGGGAAAGGACACTGACGAAAGTGTGGATGTGTACACTATATCCATGTCCCTAGAAATAATATTTTTAATATTTCAAGATATCTACACAGATCCTACAGGATATTACAGCAACACTACGAGGAACAGCAATTCTGCTGAAATGGGAAAGAAAATTGTTTTGAACAATTGGTTACACACAGAATAAACCTATTTCTTTCTTTCTCTCTCTAACAAGGTAGACTGTTTACCACAAGACACTTCGAATCAGGGCAGGCGTGAACTCTTAGATGGCAGTTTGTTCGCAGTCCCAAGCCTGACAGACTCCGCCAGGCCCTGCCAGACCTAAAACTTCCAGTTGCCCCCAACATGACACATCATCCAGTATGTCACTCTGACATCAGAGTCAGAATCCTCTGTCTGGAGCCAGAGTTAGGAAAACCAGCTTGGACCAGACTGTTGGACCAATAACTCTTTATAACATGGGTCTCAGCAGCATGTGATGCAACTGGTCTCCCAGCAGAGCGTGGCTGCTGATTAAGCAGCCTCGTTAATCCACAATTCCACGGAGGGAGTCAAGTGCTGTGCCACTAGCTCTTGTTAGTTGGTGTCTTCAGTAAAACCAGCGGCAGCCAACTGCAATACCGCTTGGAGCGAGCAGGACGCAGTGTACAGTCAGTGGCTACAACTACACCATGTAATCCATTCTGCATGCTGAAAGTGCCCACATAACACAAGGATCTGGATGCATAAGAAATCCCACAGCCCCATATGAACATACTACATAGGGTCCTGGAAGAACTGGTGACACAGACAAAATGAGCGTGTGGGGTCTCTGTGTGTGTGTATGTGGGGCACAAGATCACATATTTAGTCCCAGACATATGCCAATAACTTTGCCAATGCAAGTATCACCTCCCAGATAGGTTGCCTGCCATCCTACAGAGGGACAGACAAGTAATCGTATCTCTGTGTCAGTTAGTGACTGCAGCCGAGATCCCCCAGCGTATCTGTTTCAGTTTCAGGTGAAGTCCCTGTACTGCAGGTTAAATGGCAGCAGGGGACTATGAGAGACACCAATGACTAACCGCAATTCAAGCCTCCCCACCTCCCCCAAACCATGAGCAAGTAGAACATAGGGACTGCAATGCAGGTACTTGGCAAGCCACAGAATGAAACTAGGGAAGAGTGGTCAGACCCACCATCAGTGTGTTTGCCCACCATCCGATAGAGATCGAGAGAGGAAGAGACAGAGAATCTGTAGCTCCGTGTGTTGATGCAGGTGATGTCCTGAGAGTGAGTCGGACATAGTACAGTTACGTAAAACTTACCGTGAACAGCAGATCTTCGAGAGGAGCTCTGCAGCAGGTATTACCAATAGGACTAAGGCCACCAGGCGTAAGATCCCATGGAAAAATCTTCTAGCTAGCAATCTGTGGAGGGGACGGCCCGACGCCGGCTCTGCCTGCCATCAGACATGGTACAAAGGCGGTCCCCAGCGCCATCTCAGTTCTCCTACCAGAGACCCAGCTAACAAAGGAATGGAGAACCGAGGAGGTCTCCTAACACAAAGAGAAAACAAAACTTGTTCCTGTGGGCTGGAGGGTGGGAAAGCACCTGTTGCAAAAGCTCCTCTCAAGATCTACTGTTACGGTAAGTTCTTATGTAACTATACTATCTCACTTGAGGGGAGCTCTTGCAGTGCGGTATTACCAATAGGATGGAGTCCCAAGCAGTACCCAAAGATAGGCCCAGGTCAGATGGGAGGGGAACAAAAAACAGGTAAATGATAATCTGGATAATATGTAGTTTAGGAGAGGAGGCCCTGAAGGACTGCTACTCCGAATCCTGCTCTCCTCCTAGAGGCAACGTCCAGACTGTAGTGCCTGATGAAAGTATGGACAGAGCTCCAGGTGGCAGCAGCACAAGGTCTGCTGAAGAAACATTCTGCAGAGAGCACATAAAGTTGCGATAGCTCTGGTGGAATGACCCTTCACCGATCCCAGTAAGGGCTTGCTGTGGTGCTGATAGCAAAAGGTGATACAGTGCACCAACCATCTGGTGAGTGTTTGCTTAGTAACAGGAGCCCTGTCTTCCTATGAGCAAAGGAAACAAAGAGCTGATCCGTCTGGCTAACAGAACTGGTTCTGCTGAAGTAATACCCAAGTATCCTATGTACATCCAGAGTATGCAACAGGGCCTCCCCTTGTTAGAGTACTCTGAAAATAAACCGGAAGCCGGATGTCCTGATTCAGAGTCAGTTCTGGACACCACCTTTGTCAAAAAGCGTAGAGTTAGTACGCAGTGCTACCGTGTCCCTATAAAAACAAGATAAGGCTCTTTACACATAAGAGCCTGTAGCTCAGAAACTCTCCAAGCAGAGGTAATGGCAACAAAAAATAACGCTTCCAAGACAGAAAGTGAAGCTCGCATGTCACTGATGGCTCAAAAGGGGAAGGGTGAGCGTCTCTAAAACAAAAGAAGATCCCATGGAGGGACAAGATCCTCCTTGGGGTCTGATATGCAAGATTCCCTCAAGAAGGTCTTGCACACTAAGTTGTGCCAGAGTCCTTCCATTCATAGGTGCGTAGTAGGCTGACATAGCACAAAGGTGCACCTTAATGGCTGAGTAGCTGAGGCCCAAGTTCAAAATATGAAGGAGGTACTCCAGCATGCATTTTACTGGCAATCCAGAGGGTCCAGGAATGAGGTGCTGCCCATAAACAAAACACTTCCACTTCATGGCATAGGTTGCCCTGTTGGAAGGCTGTCTCTGCTACCAAGATCTCTGCCACTCTGCTTGACACACCCAACCTCTCTTCCGCTAAGATTGTGGAGCCAGGCATGCAAATGTAGAGGCTGTAGAACTGGATGGACAAGTGTCCTCCACTCTTGGGATAGCAAGTGAGAGGAGAGAGGCAACTGCATGAGGGGAGGGCTCCGTGGCTAGTTGCTGTAGCAGCGGATACCAGATTTGACGAGACAGAGAGGAGCTACCAGGATCACCCCGGTTTCCTCCGCCTGCTATTTGAGCAAGACTCTCTGAAGAAGAGGGAAGGGGAAGGCGATAGAAACCTCCCTGTCCAGGAGAGGGACAATGCGTCTTGCCAGAAAACACCAAACCCTGGATCTAGCAAGCAGAAACTTGGCAGTTTGGCATTGCACAGGGACGCAAACAGGTCAATTCTGGTCTACCTCATCTTTTAAATGTCTTCTCCACCTCTTGATGCAACTCCCACTCGTGGTTCAGACATCAAGAGCAACTTTGCCTGTCGGCGACAACATTCTGGATCCTGGCACATGAATCACCGTGATGTCCAGACCATGTTCTGCTGCCCAGCACCACACTCTCTTGGCCTTTCTGCAAAGGGAATAGGAGTGAGTACCCCTTGTTTGTTTAGATGGAACACTACTGGGTATTGTCTGAATGGACCAGGAGTGGACCCGGTAGAGCTGGTCTTGGAAAGCCTGAAATGCAAACAGGATGGCTCTCATGTCCAGAATATTGATGTGAAGAGACCGTTCTGTTACATTCCAAGAACCCTTCCTTTGGTGTACATCCAGATGGGCTCCCCAGCCTAGTCCCAAGCATCTGTCGTAAGGATCTGCATCAGGTTCGGTCTCTGGAAGGAAACCCCAGCTTGAAGTTGACTGGATTTAACCACCATACAAGAGACCCTTAGACCGCCTCCAAAATTTGGATAGCGTGGTCCACATCATCTACACCTTGATCCCACTGAACTCTGTTGTGTCACTGAATAGTCCTCATGTTTAGTCATGCCAAGGAACCATGGCTATGGCGACTGCCATGTGCTTTGTAGCTGCAGGATAACTCGCTGCAACTTCGGTCCAAGGCCTGCATTCTGTCAGCAATTCCTCTTAGCCGTTCTACCCTGTCCACTGGCAGAAAGAACTTGCCCTGAATGGTGTCTAGGACTGCCCAATATACTGAAGCCTTTGGGAGGGCCAGGGGTATGACTATGACCAATTCAGGATGATGTCCAGGGACTGGAACATTGAGACTGTTTCCTGCAAAGCATCGGTCAGCTAGTCTTCTGACTGGGCAGAAATGAGCCAGCTATCCAGGTAAGGGTAGACAAAGTAGCCTTTCTTTCTCAGGGTTGCTGCTACTGCTGTCAGACATTTGGTGAAGACTCCTGGTGCTGACAAGAGGCCAAATGGAAGTACCATGAATCGATGGTGCTGACCTTGAAAAAGGAAGCTCAGGAACTTCCTGTGGAGGGCAGAATCTTAATGTGCATATCGCATCCTGCATATCTAGGGAGCATAGCCAGTATCCTCGATGGATCATGTGCAAGCAGGCTTGCCGGTGTCACCACTGTGAATCTCCTGATTCAGCTGACTGAGATCCAGTATAGGCAGAGGTCTCTTTTCTTGAGAACCAGAAAAAATGTGAATAGAAGCCTTTGCCCTGCTGAAGGAGGAACATAGCTACATACATAGATACATAGACCTGTCGGCAGATAAGGGCCTATGGCCCACCCAGTCTGCCCATTTGAGCTTGTAAGTTCAGTTTGTTTTCCTAGAAGTCTGTTGCCCTTACCCTGACCTCTAGAATTCCTTTATGTCTAGCCCATGCATTCTTAAATCCCGTGATTGTTTCAGCCCCACCACTTCCTCTGGCAGGGTGTTCCACTTGTCCACCACCCGTTCTGTGAAGAAATTCTTTCTCATGTTTCCTCTGAATCGTCCTCCCTCCAACTTCATCCCATGCCCTCTAGTCCTGGAACATCTTTTTCGCTTAAAAATAGTGTTTTCCTGCACCCTGTTCCTCCTTGTAAGATACTTGTATGTCTCTATCATATCCTCTCTCCCTCCTCTCCTCCAGGAGTACATGTTCAGTTCCTTCAACCTGTCTTCATAGGACTTGTGATGCAATCCATGCACCATCTTTGTTGCCCTCCTCTGAACCTTCTCTACCCTCACTAGTGTCTTGTATAGCGGAATTATGACCTCCTTTTCCTGCTGGTGATGCCCCTGCCTATACATCCCAGCATCCTATTTGCTTTACCTGCTGCCTTGTCACACTGTTTCCTACCTTGAGGTCATCAGAGATGACAACCCCAAGATCCCTTTCCTGCTTGGTGCATGCTATATCCTCACCCCCAACTGATATATTGTGCCAGGGTTTTTGTGCCCCATATGCATTATCTTGCACTTCTTTGCATTGAATTTCAACTGCAAACCCTTGACCATTCTTCAAGTTTCTGTAGGTCGCTTCTCATTCTGTCTACCCTCTGGTGTGTCTACTTTGTTACAGAGCTTTGTGTCATCAGCAAACAGTGAAATTCTGCCTTCTAGATCCTGCGCAATGTCACTGATGAAATGTTGAATAGGACTGGTCCCAGCACTGATCCTTGGTACCCCACTGGTCACTCTTCCCTCTGTGGAGTGACAGCCATTTCACCACCTTCTGTGTCCTGCCACCCAGCCAGTTACCTACCACCACACTACTGTCCTGCCCACCCCATATTCCCCAGTTTGTGTAATAGTCTTCTATGTGGCACAGTGCCAAAGGCCTTGCTGAAGTCCAGATAGGCCATGTCCACTGCCCTCCCTGATTCCACCTCCCTAGTCACCCAGTCAAAAATTCAAACTAGGTTGGTCTGACATGACCTCCCTGGTGAAACCATGCTGCCTTGGGTCTGTAGTCCATTGACAACCAGATGTTCCACCAATCTCTCTTCAGTAGTGCTTCCATGATCTTCCCCACTCGAGGTGAGGCTGACTGGTCTGTAGTTCCTGCTTCCTCTTTGTTCTCACTTTTGTATAAAGGGGACTACATCTGCTGTCCTCCAGTCTTTGGGTACCTCCCTGTTTCCAGTGATCGGCTAAACAGGATAGCCAGAGGTTCAGCCACACTCTCTTAGTTCTTTAAGGACCCTGGGTGCACCCGTCATGCCCCACTGCTTTATCAACTCTTATTACTTCCAGTTCCTTCATGACCCTTTCGTGTAAAGGGACTTGTGTCCATTTCTGCACCATTCTCACCCTTTGTTCTCCCTTCAGACCCATTCCACCCTCTTCCTCAGTAAAGACTGAGCAGAAATACCTGTTCAATATGTCAGCTTTACTGTTGTCATCCTCCACGGGCTCCCATCCTCCCCTTCAGTCTCACTATCCCTCCCTTTGTCTTTCTTTTTCACTTATGTACCTGTAAAAGGTTTTGTCCCTCTACCCACTGATTTTGCAATGTGTTCTTCTGTCTGAGCTTTGGCTTCCTTACTGACCTCCCTGCCTCCTTTGCTTCTCCTGGTACTTCTCCCTATCCCCTTCTGCCTGTGTCTTTTGTATTGCCTGAATGCAATCTTTTGGCTTTCACTTTCTTTGATACCTCTTTGGAAACCATAATGGTCTCCTCTTCCTTTTCCTCTTGCCAACCTGCTTAATGCATAATTCTGTTGTTCTTGTAATCCCCATTTTAAATACTGCCCACTGTTCCTCAACCCCTGATTCCTGTCCCATTCCCTTAATGCCTCTTTTAGTATCTCCCCATTTTCCCAAAGTCTGCCCCTAAAATCCAGGATACGTGTTTTGTGTGGTTTTGGTTCTGCTCTTTCTAGATTTCAAACCACAATGACTGGTGGTCACTGTTACCCAGGTGCTCCCCACTGTTACCCCCATCACACTGTCCCTGTTTGTGAGCACAAGGTCCAGTATTGCCTTCTGCCGAGTTGGTTCCATGACCAGTTGGTTGAGGAAGGCACCTGAAGAGTCCAGGATAATCTGTTCCTAGTTGATGCTGTTGCTGGGATGCTCCAGTCCACGCCTGGAATATTGAAGTCTCCAACCAGTACTACCTCACTTTGTCTGCCATCCTTGGATGGCTAGCATCACTCCTATCTGTTTCTTCCTCCTGGGCTGGTGGTCTACAGACCACACCTGTGCGGATGGCTGTCCCCATTTTCCTTTCCAGCTTAACCCACAGTATCTCTGCCCATTTTGTTCCTCCTGGATCTCTGTGGCCCTTATGTCATTTTTCACTACAGTGCCACCCTCCTCCCTTCCTGCCTGCTCTGTCTCTTCTGAATATGTTGTAGCTAAGTATGGCCATCTCCCAGTCATGGTTATCATTACACCAGGTTTCAGTGATGGCCACAATGTCTAGGTCTGACTGTACCAGCCTCCAGATCTTCCATCTTGTTGCTAAGGCTCCTGGTATTTGCACACATGGCTTTCCATGATTTGACCTCCTAGACTGCTTCACTGTTCTACTCCAGCCCTTCCTTGGTTGTCATTTATCCCTGGTTCTCCTTGCTGTCTGCCCTTCTGCTGAATTTTGCCCCTTTTCTGCTTATCCACCTCTTGGGCACTAATCTCCATCTTTTGCACACTGCTTTGCAGGAGATAGCCACTCTCTGGTTCACTGGTTCCACTGCTAGCTGTGGGGGTGAGCAGTGAGTACCCTCCTTGCTGGCCTGCCACCCCTTTGCTAGTTTAAATGCTTGTCAATGTAAGATTTAAACTATCATTGAGTGCTTGATTCCCCTCCAGGATGGATGCAGCGTCAGGCTTGAACAAACCTCCATCCCTCAGGTGGGTCCCCAGTCACCAATGAATCAAACCCTTCCTCACAGCACCAGTTCTTCAACCATGAGTTAAAGTTCCTGGTGCATGCACTCTATGCTCTCCCTTGCCTCTCACAGGTAGTACTTCTGAGAAAGTGACAGAAGTAGCTACTTGCTTGAGACCCCTCTCCCAGTTTCCTAAACTCTTCCTGAACTTCCTTTGGCTCCCCATTTGCAGGTCATTAGTACCTGGGTGGATAATGACATCCAGCTCACCCTCCCGTCTTGCCTTCCCAGTGATCCCAGGATCTTCCTTCCATCCTCCATGCCGTAGCACCTGGTAGGCACCTCACCTCCTGTCCTCCCCTCCTGTGTTCCTAGCTGGATCCCTCTTACGATGGAGTCCCCCACCAGGATTCGCTCCTCCTCCTCTGGGGTCCACTGCTTTCCCTGCTGAGGTCACCTCCTTGGCTAACCTCCACATCCTTTCCTTCCACTTCTCTGGGTACCTCTATTTGGTTGTCCTCGTTTGCCAGTGTGGCATATGAGTTCTTGAGTGGAATAGGATCTGGGATGTGCCTCTGCTGACTGCTCTAACCCTCCCTGAGCCCACTGTCATCCAAGTGCTCCTCGTTCTCGATCCTTTGAGGCAGCTGCATTGGACTGGGTGGTCTCTGGATAGGGGTGATGGTACTCCTGACCCAGTTTACTTCCGCTCTGAGTCTGGCTACCTCATCCCAAGTCCAGAGAGATGCATGCAGATAGGGCAGCACCTCAGTGTCAGAAGGTCTGCCTGAATAGCCTGCCCACAGCCACTGCATTGCACCACTCCCCATTAGACTACAATTCCACCTGGATGACCTTCTGTAGAAGGCGTGGCTGGCGAAAAATGGGACCAAATTCATGGATTATCTGGGAGGCAGTTTAGAAACCTA
The DNA here is from genome assembly GCA_016271365.2 of Neoceratodus forsteri. Classification (NCBI taxonomy): domain Eukaryota; kingdom Metazoa; phylum Chordata; order Ceratodontiformes; family Ceratodontidae; genus Neoceratodus; species Neoceratodus forsteri. The sequence continues at coordinate 1,386,653,465 of CM057459.1, forward strand.
GGAGCAACCCTCAGTACTATCTGAAGGATCCACTGGTCCGAGGGGATACTGACCAACCTGACAGACAGAGGAGAATCTCCTCCCCATCTCCCCAGCAGAATCTGAGGGTGGGAAGGGATGGCAGGTAGTCATGCTGTGTTTGGGGTTGGGCAGGAGGTTCAGGGCACCTTGGGATGTTTGGGGCTCTGGGCACTGGTAGGGACAGGGTAGCTGCATCGTTTGAGCTCGTTTATTCTGGGGCTGCCTTTTTCCTTGTTGTCTTGGTTCTTACAAAAGGGCGATAATGGGAGGTGGGCGGTTCTGACTTGTACATCCTGTGTACCTCAGCTACCACCTTGCCAGAGTCTTGAAGCCCCAGGATAACTTCCTCCGCTTCCGCCCAAAGAGAATGGAGCCCTGGAAGGGGCATCAGGATGGTATCCTGCAGGTCAGGTGGAACCCGACACTCTAAGCCAGGCGTGCCTCAGATGCAAATGCCTGAGGCGCAGCCCTAGCTGCCATATCTCCAGTCATACGGAGGACCTGCGAATGTGCTTATCTATGTCCATGCCCGATTGAATGCAAGCCATAAGCTCATTCTTATTGTCGGAATCTGGCTGAGGCTTTCACCAGGTCCATAGTTTTTCTCCCATAGGAACTTCTGATAAGTCATCATGTGGACTAAAATTTAGGGAAAGAACTGCTCCAGTGGCCGACATATAGACTTTATAGCCCATGTGGTCCAGCTTTTGGATTTGGGATCTGTGGGCTGGACACTCATGTGCTTGGGTTACTGAGCCCTTCCATAGCCACTGTGGTACCATAGAGTCTGCCTTGGGGTTTCCACCCAAAAGTTCCTCCTTGGTATCCTGTACAGTCTGTCTGCCTTTCTGGGCACAGCAGGCATTGTGGAGGGTGCTGCCAGGTGAGCCTGGTTCGTCCTGAAAGGCTCCACTAGAGGTGCGATCACCAAGGGCTTGGGTTCTTGGATCCCAAAAACTTAGCCAGGCAGCACCTCTCAGGATCAAGTTCTTCGGTATCCCATTGGTAGATTGACTATATGTGTCTCATTATATCCAAAATGAAGGGTCGTCCGGGGTGACCTAGGAGAGTCCCTCAGACTAGGGTAAGAGTAGTGGCAAGTCATCCCTAGAAGAATAATCAGAAAAATTAGAGTCTCAGTGTCTGCTCCACAGGACGATGGCGACGCACGCTCAAAGAGGGCACCGACAGCGGTGCCTTCCCCTTCTTCTTTTGGGCCGGGCAATGGATGAGAGCCCTCATCGGCAGCCGATCGTCATCAGGTGGGGAGGCACTGTGGGAGTTTCCTTCAGGAAGGCTCCGAGGCCTGTAAAGCAAATCCTCTTAACTGTGTTGCACCTCGAGGTGAACAAGGTGCCGACATCTGCTAATGGGATGACTGGAGAACGGCATCTGATTCAAAGGCCAGTTATCGAACCTTTGGGTCCTTCTGGCGCAGCATCCACTCTGGTGACCCTTCAATTATGGTATCGGGCTGCTGGTCTGGTTCTGTATCAGAGGCAGACCTGACATCAAACCGGCATCCAGCTTTGACACAGAATCGTTAGGCATTGAATCCTGCAACAGGGAAGGAATGCCTGATCCCTGGCTCCTGATGCATCTTATTTGCTGAAGGGGCCCAGTCCTGGCCAGGGGTGAACTAGCCCGGCTAGCGGGCGCTTGTCACTGGCAGGGAGACTTCCCTTTGCAGGGGCAGTGGCATCAGGTGCCGGACAGTCTCCTGGCACCTGGTGGAGTCGTCCGGGGCTGTGTTTATCGGACGATCCACTGGACTTACGGCCAGAGTCCAAAGGCCTTCCTGAAGATGCCTTTCCCTCTTGGGCGATCCTGAAGGGTTGTAGAGTTGGTGAGCCAAGGAAGCTAGTTAGACAGTGCCCAGAAGACTCTTTACCTTGCTCCTTAGTAGAAGAGGATGACTTATTCTGTGCGGTCCCATCGCCTCCAGAGGGACAGACCCTGACCTCTTCACTGGAGGCCAAGGAAAACGAGGCTCTGTGGGGGATTTAGGGCGGTAGTCCAACCTGGCCCTATCTTTCTCCTAGCGATGGCGATGTTTCCCTCGATGGCTTCTTTTGGGGGTGGGGGACTCTAGTAGGGAAGATGAATTGCATCCCGACTTGATCTTTGCATGGCTGCCACCTGCTTTTCAAGAAGACAGGCTTTCAGGGCGTCGGCTCTTTCGATGCTGGTCTTCTGGTTTAATTTCTGGCAGTGCGGGCAATCATCGGGCTGATGGTCTGGGCCTAAGCAGATGAGGCAGGCCATGTGGGACGTCTTTGGCTGGGATCTGCCTCTCACACTTGCATTTTGACTTCCTCGAGATAGAGAAGGTGAAGACATGCAAAATGTCGAACTAATTACAGAAAGACTAAAACTGCCGAAGACTTGAAAAAAACACGGTTGACTGCGAAAAGGAAGGCATCCATGGAGCCGAACTAAGCAGGTCAACAGCGGGAAAAAGAACTGAGATGGCGCCGAACCTCCCCTTTATACCACGCTTCTGATGTTAGGCAGAGCCAACATCGGGGAGGCAGTCCCCTCACAGACTGCTAACTAGAAGATTTTCTGTGGGTCCCAACGCCTGGTGGCCTTAGTCCTATTAGTAATACCTACTGCAAGAGCTCCCCTCAGTGAGATCAGCAGGTTAGTGTAGTAATTTGTGAGCTGCTTGCTGGAGATAGCGTCCATCGTGTGCTCAGAGCTGCAGACAGACAGGTGGAAGGAGGTTAGTGGAGGGGGACTGGTTAGTAAGATAGCACATACAGTTCTCTGGAGGTCCAAAAGAGAGGTGCGAGGTGTTTTCTTTGGGGGCAGTGAGAAGAGTACAGAGGGGCACTGCAGGCATCAAATGTGCTGTAAGTAAAGACACTTGCATGAAGCTATTTCCTGGCACCACTGTTGAGACACAGACAGAGCAAATCCATTACTTACTGCAGTGTTGTGACACGATCAGAGGCAAGGCAGATGGAGCATAGCTTCTAACTAGCCGAGCCCTTGCTTTACTGTGTATGGAGTGAGGGAGGGAGGGGAGAGATAGATGCATCAAGGAGACGGCGACAGAGGGTGAGAGGCAGATAGTAGGTGGAACTCGGGGTTCCTCCAGAGTGAAAAAGGATGGTCACACTTATGTTATGAACAACAAATGTCAGAAATGCACCTAATAATACATTTGTACCATTTATGTTTTCATAAGTGTGGTATGCATTATTGTTCGCTCCCAGGTCGTTATCTGTAAACAAGCGTCAAGCTTAGTATGCTACTCCTGGTTAAACAATGTTCTTTTCCTCTGCTCAGGACTACTTTGTCAAGAGGCAAAATATAGTAGCAGATCATCAATTTCAAGACAACGAAAGTCTTTTCTTGCTTTTTCTGATTATTTTGCAACCCATGATCATAATGTAATAACCCACCCAGGAGTATTTGTTATTGGGGATTAATCAACACCGGTGCTGTGAGGACACCAGCCACGGCTTGTGCCTCCCAATGAACTTGGGGATTGATTAATCCCCAATAACCCCTACCCTGTCATGGGATATTGCTTACGATTCTGCCCAAAGACATGGGCCCCCAACAGTAATGTCTCAGAGAACTAGCTGCTTCCTAACATCAAAGCACTTCTACTGCCCAATCAAAATTGGCAGAGGTTCTGAGAATGGACAGCCAGAGTAAATTTACAACACAGCCATTTAGTCTGTTTTCTTTTCAGAGACAGTGCTGAGAAAGTTTTACTTCTCGTATCATCTATTAAATTCGAACTGTTACAGCTGAAGGAAGAGTAGCATAAAAACAAGGAATACAGTACAGGTATTTACATGTCCCTCCCTGAGAGGGGAAACAAAAATCTTTTAGCAGCACTGATATGTGTGTGTGTGTATACTAGTTCAGTGTCTGGACAGCCCATCTGTACTGCCATACTGTGACCTGCTGCGGTGCCTAATGTCCACATTACAGGGACTGCAGCACCAGGCTCCACCTTAATAATTCTGGCCACTGGTTCTAGTCAACCACGTGAGGGGCTGAAATCATTAACCAGGGTGAACTCCCTTCCAAACAGGTAACAAACATAGAAACACAGAAATTGTTGGCTGATAAGGACCGCTATGCCAGGTTGCAGCTCCGGCAAAGCCAGGCAATCCCTTAACCTCCACCTTAATTGTGGCACAAGCCACTTCTTTAAATAGCAGGAAGCTTCCTGCTCAGGTATATGACTGGGTGCTCTCACTCAAGTGTGTAACCAGGCTCAGAAATACACCTAGTCCTTGATCAGATGCATCTGCGGGCACAATGAACCTCAAGAGAATAGTGCGGACTGGCGAGCACATGTGCCCGACACAATGCCTCCTTCAGCTGGTGGAACACAGTGTTGCATGTTTCCATTCAATTAACCTTTTCAGTGATTTTTTCCTAGGAGATTAGACAGGGTTTTGGCCACCACCACTGAAATTTAGCACAAACATATGTTAGTACCCTGCCGTCTAGGAAGGCCTGTACTTTCCTCTTGGTCATGAGTGTGGCCCATCCCTGGATGGCTTCAATTTCACTGGCTTAGGCCAGATGTGCCCACTCCCAAACTGTTCCCAAGGTAGGACACTTCTACCATTCCTATCTGGCAGTTCTCACATTGACTGTCAGTCCAGTGGCCTGCAATTAACAGAACACCTTAGTCACATGCCTGATGTGATCCTCCTGATCTGGCTATAAATGGCGATGTCACTGATGTACACCAGAGCAAAATCACCTTACCCTCCCTGAAAGTGGTCCATGAATTGCTGAAAGGTAGATGGCGCATTCTTCATCCCAAATGGCATTATTCTGAACTCGAATAATCCAAACAGGGTGATGAAGGCTGACCTTTCTCTGGCTTCAGGGGTCAAGAGTACCTGTCAATAGCCCTTTGTCAGGTCTATATGTGGACAAGTAACAGGCTCCCCAACCTCTCTAGAACCTTATCCGTCCTGGGAATGGGGAATGTCCAACTGTGCAGCAAACGTTAAGCTTTGCGGTAGTCAACGAACCTCATGGTCCCATACTTTTGGGGAATCTGCACCACTGGGGAGGCCAGGGACTACTGGACAACCTGGAAAGCCAGTACCTCTTTGATCTCCCTGTCTATGGTTTGTCCTACACCTGCTGGGACTCTGTATGGTGGCCGTCTCAGCCAGGCTTGGGACCCAGTATCCATGTGGTGTTCTGCTAGGATGGTATGTCCCAGTTTCCTCAAGAATATTTCACCAAAAGTACATAGTACTCCACTATTTCAGCAGCTTGGGCTGGTGGTAACCATTCTGAAAGAGTGAAAGCATCCACTGAGGATTCTCCTTCACCTCTCCCAGGAGATCCACCAACAGGTCTGCTTGTAACCCTTCTCCAGACAGCTGCACACAGCCAGGACCATCTCATCCCAGTTATAGTAGGGTTTCATGTCTACATGGTAAACTTGCAGTCTGTGTCTCCTGTTGGGTAGCCCCACCACACAATTAACATCATTCACCTTCCTGACTACTGAGTTAAGGACCCTCCCAAGCTGCCCGTAATTGTTCTGCTGGAGGACAAGCACTATCACCCTTTGCTTTGGGAGGCAGTATAGGGTGGTGGTTTAAGGCTCTGAGCTGCAAATCTGGAGACCTGGGTTTGAATCCCACAGCCCCACTTGCATACTGTGTGACCCTGAGCAAGTCACTTAACTTCCCTGTGCTCCTAAGTCACACCTGTAAACAAGCTTTCAGCTTAGTGTGTCTCTCCTGGTTAAACAACTGGACAAACAAACAAATAAAAACATTGTACTCTCGGGCTCCGGTCCCATGGTGTACCATGCCTTCTGCCTCTGTTGTACATTGGCTTGGTGCTCCTAGGCCAACCCCATGAGCTCCTTGAGCTGTGACCTGAAATTCAGGACATACTCACAATAGATTCCCTTGGCGAGCAAGCTAACCCTCCCATTCATCCCTTACCAAATCTATGGACAAACAGAAGCTCAAGAGTGGGAACCCAGTACAATCCTGGGGGATTTCCCTATATGCGAACAGGAGAAGGGGTAGGTACCTGTCCACTCTCGTGCATGCTGGTCTGTGAATGCCCTTAACCATGTTTTAAGGGACCCACTGAATCACTCAATCAGACCATTAGTCTGAGGTGCTATGCAAGTCCTCAGCTACCTCACCCCACACTTCTCAGAGACTAACCATCAGTTCAAACATGAAGTTGGTGCCCTGGTCTGACACAATCTCCTAGGGAAAAACACACAGCTAACTATCCCCAGCAGTTTGTTGACCACCTCCCTGGCCTTGACGGAGGACAAGGGCACCATTTCTGGTACCTTGTGCGTAATCTACGACCACCAAAATGTACTGCTTGCCAGTGCAACTTAGGTGCTAAGGAGCCCCATGATATCCAATACAACCTGCTAAAATACCTCTTTAATAAAAGGTAGAGGAATCAGAACTGCTTTAACCTTGTCACCAACATTTCCACCCTCTAGCACTTCAGACAAGTCCAGTAGTAGTCTGCCACATCTTTAAAATACAGGAAATACTGGGCCAGTAAAAATTATTAGTCATCCGTCTTTTTGTGCAGTTGACCCCTAAGTGTCCTGAAAAGGTATGTCATTAGCTAAGGCCAGAAGCTGCTTCCTATATTTCCCAGGAAGCACCATCTGCCAGAGTACCCCTTCCTCCCATCCTCCTTAGGAACACAATCACGGTACAGGAGCCATTTCTCCCAATATACCACCATTTTCCAATACTCAGAGTCATCTTCCCCACTGGTGGCTAACTCCCTAACTTTTGCAGGGATAGGTCAGTGTGCTGAGCTCTCCCTAGCTCTGCATGCCCCACCTTCCCCAGAACACGCTCTACTGCAGGAGAGCCGCCCATGGCTGAGCTATCCTCAGTCTGTAGCTGAAGCTCAGAATTGCTGCTCCTGCTCATTCTTCAGCTATAACTTCTCCTGCTACTGAGTAGGGTTGCTTCCTCAGGCACTGCCCCTCAAAAGCTGGTTCCCTCAACTTACTAACTTACTAACATACTACAATGCCAGCAGAATAGGCCTAATGGTCTTTCATGTCTGCTCGTTTGGTCAGCCCCCAACTCTGGGAGCTGACCTTGCTGCTCCCTTGTCCTCTCTGGCTTCTCCCTTCCCAGTCCCAGATATTCCCACTGCACAGGACTTTGCATCCAGAACCCTTCCCTGTACCTGTCCCACCCACTCTTGAACCCCTCCACCGTGTCTGCCCCACCAGCCCCTGGGCAGCGCACTCCATGGCTCCACCACTCTCAGTGAAGTAGCACCTCCTCCCTTTCTCCTGAATCTCCCCCTCAGCTTCCACCTGCCTCAAGTTGCCCCCCTTGGGCACCTTGACTGCTTCTCCCCTTTTAATCCCTTCATGTACTATTTAACTCCTTCATGTTGTGGAAAGTGGTGGTGCTTCAGCTTGAGGAGCAACTCGTGGCCCATGATCTATCTGAGCAGCTCCAGTCTGGGTTTGATGCGAGGCATAACACCAGAAACTGTGCGAGTTCGAGTGCATAATGACCTCCTTAGGGCTAGAGATCGGGGTGGGGACAATTCTTGTTCTCCTCGATCTCTCTTCACACTTATCTGACACGGTGGACCATCAGTGTTACTTGACCACCTAAGCAAATTCTGTGGATTCCACGGCACTGTGATCTGCTGCTGGTTATGGTAGTGGCATAACAATGAAAATCCAACTGTAGTTCCTACAGAGCTCTCCAGGGCAGCATATACAGCAAACAACATCGGCAACAAGACCGAACCATGGGAACACTGCATGACAGGTGGCCGGGGAGGAGGAGAATTCCCATCACTACCCTCTGCCTCCCATTAGACAGAAAAGACTCAAACCAGCAGATGACAGTGCCAGTGAATCCAGTAAAATTTCCTTAGGTGGTCAAGTAACACTTGATGGTTCACCATGTCAAATGTTGAAGAGAGATCGAGGAGAACAAGAATTGTTTCCTCCCTTGATCTCTAGCCTTAAGGAGGTCATGATGCACTCGAACTAGCGCAGTTTCTGTGCTATGCCTCGCACAAAACCCAGACTGGAGCAGCTCGTGAGACTTAGGCCCACGAGATGCTCCTCAAGCTGAAGGCCACCACTTTCTACACAATCTTACTCTAAAATGGAAGATTGGAGATGGGATATAATTTGCCTTGATCTCAGGGTCCAACGATGTTTTTTCAGAAGGGGTCTCACCAATGCCTCCAAGACATTAGGAAACACCAGACAACCAAGCCAAACACCGAGACAACGGAGTCAACACATCTCATTAAGAAACAAGTTGGCAACAGGTCCAGTTCACAAAAGGTGTGCCAAAGCTTGGAAGCAATCTCAATGACCTCCACTGGTCTAAACTCACTCCAACCAGGCGGAGGCTCTCCGTTGCCCATGGCCACCACGGTCAGCCAAATTCTGACCCACTGGAACCCCTGCCTGATGGCAGACATCCTGTCCGAGAAGAACCGAGCAAATTCTTTGCACAATGAGTTAGAAAAGCTACCTTCAGCTGTAGACAAGGAGGATGGAGAAGCCTATCCACAGTCTGAAAGAGCATAGTTGCTCGGTTCCTCCTGGCAGCAAACCCCTGGACAGGAAATCAAGATCAACCCTCCTAATATCTAGAAACATTTTAGCATTAATGTTGGCTTCCTGGATCAAACCCTCATGCCATTATTCACATTCTGAAGTGATGTCCTCTATCTCAGCCTCTCCATTTCTCTCGCATGCTTCCTCTCATCTAGATCACATGCTGTCACTGCCTCTCATCTAATGCCCTGCCTATAAGCGGTAGCAATAGGTGAGTTGCCCACAGATTCTCTCAAAAGATCTTAAAACAAATCAAGATCATCCCTCCTGATATTACGGAAACATTTTAGAATTAATGTTGGTTTCCTGGGTCAAACCCTCATGCCATTACTCAGATTCTGAAGTGATGTCCTCTGTCTCACCTCTCTGTCTCTTACATGCTCACTCTCTTTCATTTGGATCTCATGCTGTTGCTACCTTTTTTCTTGCTGGATCTTGTACTGGCATCCTGTCTCTTGCTCCTCAGCCTTCGCCTCCCCTCCTTCTCTTGCTCCTCTTGCTGGCTTTGGTGCCGGCAGCTCTTTAGCTCCTCAGCATTGCTCTCCCTCTCTGCTTCCAGTCTCATCTGCTGCAAATCCACCTCTGCCTTCTCCTTAACCAGAGCCAAACTCCAGCTCCAACATCCGTACCCAGTCTGCTCGCCACTGCTGCTCGGTCACATGCTCTGTCTCATTTGCACTTGCCCTAGCATCTGTGCCACAACTCTGGCTAGCACTGACCCTTTCACATGGCTTTCCTGGTCACTTTTTGAAAGATGGCTATCAGTTGTGCCAGTGTTTGGCTTCCCTGCTCATCACATCATTCCCTCGGCACAGCTCCTGCAGGCATAGCAGTCTGCACTTCTTACATGGCCCAGACATAATGTCATCCATCTTTCAACTTTTATTTAAAGGGGAACTGTCAGCTCCCCAGGAGCAAGACACGGGACCTTTAGGTCTTGGTTAGAAAAATGCAACTTGTGTAGACCTTTTAAATTACTTTAACAGTTCTGGGATCTTTATTTTTATCTTGTTGATCCTGTGACACCCCCTCGCCAGCCATTGTGTTCCAGAGTCCCTGTGGCCAGCCTTCTGATGGAGCGATCAATGGGCAAGCCACAAGGACTCCTAGATGCCAGTTTATGTTTTGGGGAATAATTAAAACAGATACAGTACATGTTTGCACTTCTAATGCTGGTAACAAATGACTGAGGAAAGTGCTTTACTCCAACGACCTGGGTTCAATTCCCAGTAGATCACATTATTTCTTTCTCATACAATTAGTTCTTCTACACTGTCACTTTTAAAGACATTGACTACTTTCAATGGCACTAACTTCTTACCTGAAGCCAATGGAGGAGCAGGTGCTTTACCTGTGATTGCACCATCCTTCACTGAAGAGGTCCAGTCCCAGTAATGAACCCTGCAGCATGCTGCTGGGCACTTCTCCATTATTCGCGAGTGCCATTTACCACCACCTTCTGTCTCCTGTCTGTTTACCAGTATCTAACTCAGTTCACTACTGACCCCGGGGCTGCCCAGTTTCTGTATCAGCCTCCTGTGTGGCACAGTGTCAAAGGCCTTGCTGATGTCCAGATAGGCTACATTCACTGCCTTCCCGATCTATGTCAGAGGAGACATGCTGGTTACAGCAGTGTCGGTGCACTAAAATGGCAACCTAAAACTACGGCCTGTTAAAGGTATTGCCAGCTCCTCAAATTTCACGGACAATTTAAAGACTAACAAGAACCAGAAAATCCATCCCCTAAGCAAGAGTGGCAGGGAAAAGAGATCACTAGAGTCCACCCACCAAAGCGAGCAACTGAAAAGCAGACTGTGCAGCGACCTGAAATCAACAATAGTCCTCGTTGCCAGAAGATGGAGGAGTTGTGTGGCTCTATGTAAGTAAAATTACATTTTATTTGCTAAGCGCCCTTTCCCTGAAGCACAGAGTGCTGTACAGGGTGCAGACAGTACAGCATAAACACATAGGCATAGTACCGAGACTACTCTGGTTCGGTGCTGAATGATCTCTTGACGGTGAGAGATCGAGAAACAGTTCTATCTTGGTTCTCCTGATCTCTCTTCAGCCTTTGACACTGTAGACCATGGGGTTTTGCTTGAACGCTTGAGGTCCGGCCTGTGGACTGTCTAGTACAGTGCTCAGATGGTTTCACCTTTTCTATCTACGAGAACACAGAGAGTTGTGTCGGGATTTTTCCTCTGACCTTTCCTCTGCAGTGTGGTGTCCTCAGGGCTCGGTGCTTTCCCCATGTTGTTTGCAGTGTACATGCTGCCCTCGGAGACATTGTAAAATGGTATGGGCTGAGGTTTAACTGTTATGATGATGATACCCAGCTCTACCTGTGTTTTGCCCTGACCAGGTTAGTGCTCTCTCGGTATTTAATAGCTGCCTCGCTGAAATGCATGACTGGATGAATTCAAGCTGGTTAAAGTTGAGCGCGGTAAGACCGAGGTTATGGTTGTGGACCGGTGGTGGGATAGAGGGGTTGGGGTCTGGCCACCCTCTTGCATATTCCTGAGGAGGGGGATCAGATCCCTCACCTCTGAATGGTGCTAACCTGAGTGGTACTTGACGCACGGGCTGACCCGTCGTCATCAGGTGTCAGCAGTCGCTAAGTCTGCATTTTACCATCTTAGGAACACTGCCAGGGTGAAGCACCTTGTTCCATCCAGAGATTTACCCATGTTAGCACTACGCCTTTGTGACCTCCGCCTTGACTACTGCAGCAACTCCTTGTACCTTGGGCTTCCTGGGGTTATCTGCGCTTGCAGCTAGTGCAGAACACTCTGCTGCAAGGTTGCTGACAGGGGCATCTAGAGGACACACATCACCCTGTGTTGCGCGATCTGCACTGGCTGCCTATACAGTGGCGGATCACCTTTAAAGTAGGTCTTTTGACCTTCAAAGCCCTGCATGGACTTGGCCTGACTGCCTGAAAGAGCTTCTGATTCCTTACGCCCTGTCGACAGCTCCGTTCAGCTGACTGAGGGGTTGCTAGAGGTTCCACGGGTTACAGTGAAGTCTTCTGGGGCCAGGGATTTTGTGTTTGCTGCCCCAACCCTCTGGAATTCTCTGCCTCGTCGACTTAGGGAATGCACGACCGTGAGTCCTTTAAGTGGGACTTTAAGACATTTTGTGGAGTAAGGCTTTTATGATTTGATGTTGTGGAGATTACTGATTTTATATGTGTATTTTTGATTTTATCATTCATTTGTACAGCGCCTTGGTGCTTGAAAGGTGCTTAATAAATAAAGTTTTATTATTTTATAATTATTACTTCATAAATATTCCAGATTAACAAAACATACATAAAACAATTGTAATATCGTAAAATAAACAATAAAAATCAGCAGACAGTAAAAGAAAAATATTAATTACTAAACCCCAAATGCCTCCCTAAACAAAGATGTGCCTTCAGACCTCTTAAAGGCCTCCAATGAGGGGGACTCCTCAGAGATCTTTGGAGAGAGTTCAACAGGGCTGGTCCTGCTACATCAATGAATGATTTGCCGATGATTTGAGCCAGGCCCTGGGAACCAATATGAGGCCCATCTTGGAGGAGCAAGAGAGCACTTGGTATGGTAAGGAGTCAGGAGGTCACTCAGGTAGCCAGGCCCCAGTCTGTATAGGGCTTTATAGGTCGAAGACTAACACTGAAGGTGATTCTTCACCTCACTGGCAAACAATGCAGATCCTAAAGGACTGGAATCACATGACCAAACTTTGGAAGGACCGTCAGCAACCTGGCCACTGAAACCGGCACCAGCTGCAAACGACACAAGACCCTTCATTGAAGCGAGGTAAAAACATCGCAATAGTCAAATCTGGAAGTTACAAAAGAAACAGAAACATAGAATCTGTTAGGAGATAAGGACCACTTAGCCCACTTAGTCTGCCCATTTCCTACTTAACGGATAAGCTGCAGATCCTAGTTAACCAACAGCTTACTTCCTTCTACCCCCCACTAGAATTGCTTTATGTCTATTCCATGCATTCTTGAATTCCCCACTGTTTTTGACTCTATGACCTCCTCAGGAAGGCTGTTCCATGCATCTACAACCCTCTCTGTGAATAAATACTTTCTCACATTACCTCTAAGCTGTCCTCCTCTATCTTCAAATTGTGCCCCCTTGTTCTTGCACATCTCTTTCTGAAAGATGCTACCCTCCTGGACTTTGTTGATTCCCTTGAAGTATTTGAAAGTTTCTATCATGCCCCCACCCCTCCTTTTCTCAAGGCTATACATCTTAAGCTCCTTTAGTCTTTCTTCATATGTCTTCTGGTGCAGACCTTGCACCATTTTGGTTGCCCTCCTCTGGACAGCCTACACCCTGTCTATGTCTTTCTGGAGATGGGTCTCCAGAACTGTACACAGTACTCCAGATGTGGTCTTACCAACTGTCTGTACAGAGGGCCAACAACTTCCTGTTTTCTTCTGGTGACGACTCTCCTATGCATCCCAGTATCCCCAGCCCTCCTTACTGCCTTCTCACATTGCTGGCCCACCTTTCGATCATCTGATATGACTATACCCAGGTCCCTTTCCATTTTGTTGTTGTCAGTATCTCACCCCCATTGTGCACTCTTCCCTGGGTTTTGTTTCCCAGGGCATTACTTGCACTTCTTTGCGTTGAATCTACACTGCCATACATCTGACCCTTCCTCCAACCTTGCCAGGATCCCTTTACATCCTTTCCACCCCACCTTGCGTATCACGCTGTTGCAGATCTTTGTGTCAGATGAGAGACATACTTTCCTTACAGTCCCTCTGCAATGTCACCTATAAAGAGATTAAAAGGACCGCCCCAGTACTGAACCCTGCGGTACCCCACTAGTAATCCCCTTTCTTCACTGTGGATGCCATTTACTATTACCATCTGTGTCCTGTTGTCCAGCCAGTGTTTTACCCAGGCTACCACCTTGGGACCCACTCCCAGGCTGGCTAATTTGTTTATTAATCTTTGTGCGGGACTGTGTCAAATGCCTTGCGACAGTCTAAGTAGGCCATGTCCACAGCCCCTCCCTGGTCTACTACTTTGGTCACCCAGTCAAAGAAATCAATTAGATTTGTCTGACATGACCTTCCTGCTGTGAATCCATGCTACCTTGAGTCCTGTGCATCACTGGTCTCTAGGTACTCAACAATTCTTTCCTTCAGAAGCGATTCCATTATTTTCTCTACCACTGAGGTCAAACTAACAGGTCTGTAGTTTCTTGCCTCTGTCTTGCTCCCACTTTGTGAAGGGGACTCACATCCGCCTCCTCCAGTCCTCAAGTACCACACCATCTTCCCATGATTTATTAAAAGGGTAGTCAGTGGTGTTACTAGTTCTTCTCTTAGTTCTTTCAGAATTCTGAGGTGAATCCCTTCTGGCCCCATTGCTTTATCCACCTTCAGTTTTAAGAGTTCTTTCAGAACCCCTTCTTCTGTGAAAGGACTAATATCAACCCCCTATCCAGAGTGCTTCTATTGACTGGATTAGGTATCTCCCCTGCTCTTCCATTGTGAATACTGAGCAGAAGTATTCGCTCACTATCCCTGCTTTTTCACTGTCACCCTTGCCCAACCACCTTCCTCGTTATTCAGCCTCAGTATCCCTGCCTTAGTCTTTCTTTGCTCTCTAATGAACCTATAAAGGTTTTATCCTGTCTTAACTGAGTTGGCTAACTTTTCCTCAGTTTGGGCCTTTGCTATTCTACCTCCCCGCTTCCTTCTGCTTTGACTGGTACAGTTCTCTGTCCTGCTCCTTCTGTGTTTCCTTATACTTCCTGAATGCTGTCTTTTTCTCTCTTACCTTCTCCGCCACTTCTTTTGAGAACCATGGTGTTTTTTTTCATTTGATTTGTTTATTTGCTTCACACAAGGCTTGCTGCCTCTGTGATGGTGGTTTGATGTTTCCCCATTGTTGCTCCGCACCTTCTTGCCTGTTACTAGTGCTTTTCTGAGGCACTCTCCCATTTTGACAAAATCAGCCCTCCTGAAGTCCAGTACCTTCATTTTTTATATAGCTTGACTCTACAGCTAAGTTAATCATGAACCACACTGTTAGGTGGCGCTTGTTCCCAGATGGCTACCCTCTTCAAGATCGGAGATCCTCTCTCGTCCCCATTTGAGAGTACCAGGTCTAAGATTGCTCCCTCCTGAGTGGGTTCCAAACTAGCTGTCTGAGGCATGCCCCTGTAGGGCATAAAATGGCCCTGCTCTTGGATGTGGCTGCAGCAAAGGTGCTCCAGTTAATCTGGTATATTCAGGTCCCCCATCAATATCTTCCTTTCTCTGCCATCCTAAGGATGCCTTCCATCATTCCTTGTCATTTCCTTCCTTTGAGATGGGGCTCTGTATACAATCCCTGTGCAGACTGTGGTGCCATTTCCAATCTCCAGAGTGACCCACAGTGCCTCCTCTCCTCCCTGTTTACCCTTTAGTTCTGTTGCTTTGATCCCTTTCCTTACATGAGAGCTACTCCTCCTCTTCCCTACCTGTCCCTCCTGTAGATTTGTACCCTGATATGTTGACACCCAGTCATGGTTCTCTGTGTACCATGTTTTGTGACTGCCATGGTATCCAGGCATCCCTCTTCCATCAAGGCCACCATTTCGGGAGTTTTTTACCCAGACTACCGCACTGGTACTCATTACTCTCCATTTTTTATGGCTTCGCTTTTTTCCATGTGATCCCGCCCACAAGAGTGGTAGCAGGAGGAGGCAGGGAACTACAGACCAGTCAGTCTTACCTCAGTAGTGGGCAAGATTATGGAGGCACTCTTAAGGAAAGGATTGTGCAACACCTGGAATCCATAGGAGCACAGGATCCAAGACAGCATGGGTTTACAAAGAAGGTACTGTCAAACTAATCTCATAGATTTTTGACTGGGTAACCAGAGTGGTGGACCAAGGGGAGCAGTTGATGTCACCTACCTTGACTTCAGCAAAGCTATTGATACTGTTCCACAAATAAGATTGATTAATAAGCTGGGTAGGCTCAGAGTGGGTCAGAAGTTGGGCAACTGGGTGGCAAACTGGCTAATGGGCAGAAAACAGAGTGGCGGTAAACAGTATACAGTCAGAAGAGATGCAAGTCACAAGTGGGGTACCTCAGGGATCAGTCCTGGGGCCAGTCCTCTTCAATATCTTCATCAGTGGCATTGCAGATGGACTGGAGGGAGGTTTGTCTGTTTGCAGATGACACCAAGATCTGCAACAGAGTATATGATCCAGATGGAGTGGGCAGAATGAGAAGAGAGCTGGATAAACTAGCAAAATGGTTGGAAGAGTGGCAACTGGGGTTTAATGCAAAGAAGTGCAAGATCATGCACATAGGGAAGAGAAACCCTGAAGCCCCTATAGGTTGGGAGGGAGTTGCTGGCAGTCACAAGAGAAGAAAGAGACTTGGGCATCATCATCACTGATTACCTGAAATCATCCAAGCAGACCACTAAAGCAGTAAGTAAGGCTAGGGAGATGTTGGGTGTATTACTAGGGGCATCACAAGTCAGAAGAGGAGGTAATAATCCCTCTTACAAGACACCTGTGTCCTCCAGAAACAATCAACTACAACTCTGACCCTCCACCCCGGGAGTGCCTTCCTTCCTTTCACACACCTATTTCACAGAGGTTAAATAACAGGTCTGTCTAGTCACAAATGACTGTAAATATCTCCCAGCTACAGTTTCTCCTGGCAAATAAAAGTTAAACTAAAAGCAGACATTAATGAGGTCAGATGCTCAGTTGGGATTAAGACTTTAATCTGAGTAATATTCCTGAGGTAGTAAAGCCACTCCGACAACGAAGACATCTGAGCCTCAAATGTTAGTCTACTGTCCAGAATGACCCAAAGATGTTTTACCTTAGCAGAGTCAGTAAGTAGGAAGGAGCCCAGCATTACACTACTTACCTTCCCAGCCACTTCCTCACCCTGCCAGTAACCAGCCTCAATCACCAGCAGCTCCTTCTTGTCTGGGTTGAGCCTCAGCCAGTAAGAGGACATCCAGTCTCGATCTTGGCCCAACATGCATTCAGTACCTCAACTGTGCAATGTGTCCTGGGTGCAAATGACATAAACAGCTAGATGTCATCTGCAGAGCAGTGAAACCCCACGCAGTAACATCTATTATCTGGGAAACACATACGCTGTGAACAGCATGGGTGAGAAGAACCAGCTTTGAGGAACTCCACATTTATTTATTTTTGTTAACCTGGTGGCGCTAGCCATAGAGATGGCTATTTTCAGGCACCTACCCAGGAAGAGTACAAGGTAGTGAAACATTACAACAATGTTATACAGCAGGGATACAAGACAATGGTATTGTCAACAAGATACATAACAGCAAGATTTCAAGTAATTAGAAGATAAGATAAGATAGACAATGTCAGGGGCTTAGGGAGCGAGGAAAGCTTTCCCATCACCACCCTCTGCACTCTACCTGTAAGAAAGGACTCGAACCAGCAGATGATAACGTCAAGCGGGTCCACCGAGTTCCTCAGGCAATCCATCAGCACGCCATGTTCCACAGTGTCAACAGCTGAAAGAGACTGAGGAGAACTAGAACTGACCATCCTCCTCTCTCTAGCCCAGAGAAGGTCATTATGCACCCTGATTAGCTGCAGTTCCAGTACTATATCTGGACCCTAAATCCTGACTGAGAGGCTCATAGATGTCAAAGGTTGTGAAATGTGCTTCAAGCTGCAGAACCACTATTTCTTAATGTACTTACAAATGGAAGGCTAGAGACTGGTCTATAATTCACTAAGCAGTCTGGGTCGAGAGATGGTTTCTTCAGAAGGGCTTCACCAATGCCTCTTTCAAGGCACTAGGAACAACCCTCCAAAGGCAACGCAGACAGTCTCAGCAAATAACGGTCCCATGGACCCTACTCATCCCACTAGGAGACGGGTCAGGCTCGGGTCCAGTTTATAACAAGTAGGCTGCAGCCTCGAGATTACCTCAAGACCTCTTCTACCCTCTAGCCTAAACTCACTCCAGACAATTGGAGTACTTCTAGCAAGCACCATTCCCTCACTACTGTGGGGCTGTAATCGCCACTTTGGGAGATCCCAGATATGATAAGAGGACACTCTGTTAGAGAAGAACAGAGTGAACTCTTTGCACTTGAGGCTGAAACTTCTCTTTCAGCTGCAGATGGGCAGGGCATGATAACCTGTCTACAGTCCGGAAGAGCTGAGCTGGTCTGTTCTTCCCTGAAGCAATCTCCTTGACAGGAATACTGTCTTCTTATGGGAGATTGCACTTTGACACTACTGTAGTGAGTTTTCAAAGCCAGTCTGTCCTCCTCAAATCCAGATCTCCGCTAACAATGCTTCAACCTCAACCCCTGCTCTTCATCTCCTGAGGCTCCCCATTGAACTACAAGGATTTCAAGCAAGAAGACCAGAGTCATAAATGGAGTCGACTCTCATGATCAACTGTTGCTGGTAAATAACAAGCCTAACTTCTTCGAGGACATCTCCTCACAGAACCACAGACATAGAAACATACATAGAAACATAGATTTTGACGGCAGATAAGGACTGCTTGGCCCACCCAGTCTGCCCATTCCTACCTAATGGATAAGCTGCAGATCCTAGTTAACCAGCAGCCTACTTCTTCCTACCCCACCCCTAAAATTGCCTTATGACTGTCCCATGCATGCTTGAATTCCACCCTGTTCGACTCCCACAACCTCCTCCGGAGGCCGTTCCTCCTTTCCCTAGAGGCTATACATATTTAGCTCCTTAAGTCTCTCTTCATCTTCCAGTGCAGACCCTGCACCATTTTAGTTGCCCTCCTCTGGACAGCTTCCATCCTGTCTATGTCTTTGCGGAGATTGGGTCTCCAGAACTCGCATGATACTCCAGATGGGGTCTCACCAACTGTCTGTACAGAGGATAATAACTTCCTGTTTTCTACTGGTGATGCCTCTCCCTGTGCATCCCAGTATCCCCAGCCCTCCTTGCTGCCCTCTCACATTGCTTGCCCACCTTTAGGTCATCTGATATGACTACCCCAGGTCCCTTTCCATTTTTGTTGTTGTTAGTATCTCACCCCCATTGTGTACTCTTCCCTGGGTTTTGTTTCCCAGGTGCATTACCTGCACTTCATAACACTGAATCTAAGCTACCATATATTTGACCATTCCTCTAACCTTGCCAAGTCCCTTTCATCCTTTCCACTCCACTTTGTGCATCAACTTTGTTGCAGATATTTGTGTCATCTGCAAAGAGACACTTTTCCTTCCAGTCCCTCTGCAATGTCACTTATAAAGACATTGAAGAGACCTGTCTAATACTGAACCCTACGGTACCCCACTAGTATCCCCCTTTCTTCAGAGTGGACTCCATTTACTATTACTCTCTGTGTCCTATTCTCCAGCCAATTCCTTTACCCAGGCTGTCATCTTGGGACCACTCCAAGGCTGGCTAACTTGTGTATTAATCTTTTGTGTAGGACTGTGTCAAATGCCTTGCTAAAGTCTAGGTAGGCCATGTCCACAGCCCTCCTGATCTACTACTTTGGTCACCCAGTCAAAGAAATCTATCAGATTTGTCTGGCATGACCTTCCGCTGTGAATCCATGCTGCCTTGGGTCCTGTGCCCCAATGGTCTCTAGATACTCAACAATTTTTTCCTTCAGAGTGATTCCATCATTTTCCCTACCACTGAGGTTAAATTAACAGGTCTGTAGTTTCCTGCTTCTGCCTAGCTCCCACTTTTGTGAAGGGGAATCACATCTGCCCTCCTCCAGTCCTCGAGTACCACCCCATCCTCCCATGATTTGTTAAAGAGGGTAGTCAGTGGTGTCACTAGTTCTACCCTCAGTTCTTTTAGAATTCTGGGATGAATCCATCAGGCCCCATTGCTTTGTCCACCTTCAGTTTTAAGAGTTCTTTCAGAACCCTTTCTTCTGTAAATGGGCTGGTATTAACTTCTGTATCCAGAGTGTTTCTACTGTTTGTTTTAGGTACCTCCACTTCCTTTGTAAATACTGAGCAAAAATATTTGTTTAGTATCTCTGCCTTTTTCACAGTCACCTCTGCCCACCCTTCCTCCTCTTATTAAGCCTCACTAACCTCTCCTTGGTCTTCCTTCGCTGCCTGATGTACCTATAAAAGGTTTTATCCCCTTCTTAACTGAGTTGGCTATCTTTTCCTCGGTTTGGGCCTTTGCTGTTCTGACTGCCTTCCCAGCTTCCTTTTGCTTAACGACACAGTTCTCTGTCCTGCTCCTTCTGTGATTCCTTGTACTTCCTGAATGCTTTCTTTTCTCTTGAACCTTCACTGCCACTTCCTTTGAGAACTATAGTGGTTTCTTACATAGTTTTGTTTTGTTTATTTGCTTCACACAAAGGCTTGTTACCTCTGTGATGGCAGTTTTATTATTCCCCACTGTTCTTCCACCCTTCCTTCCTGTCCATTTGCTAGTGCATTCCTTAGGCACTCAAACATTTTAGCAAGTCAGCCCTCCTAAAGTCCAGTACTTTTGCCTTTGTATGGCTTGACTCTATTGCTGTGTTTATTGTGAACCATACTGTTCGATGGTGCTAGTTCCCAGATGGCTACCCACTTCTACATCTGTGATCCTCTCTTCATCTCCATTTGAGAGAACCAGGTCTAAGATTGCTCCCTCTCAAGTGAGCTCAATACTAGTTGTCTAAGGCATGCCCCTGTGGGCATCTAGAATGACCCCACTCTTGAAGTGGCTGCTGCAACTGCACTCCAGTTAACATCTGGCATATTCAGATCACCCATCAGCAATATCTCCTTTTTCTGCCACTCTAAGTATTCTTTCTATCATTTCCTTGTCCATTTCCTCCCTCTGAGAAGGGGGTCTGTATACAACCCCTGTGCGGATTGTGGTGCCATTGCCGGTCTCCAAATTTACCCACAGTGCTTCTTCTCCTCCCTGTTTTCCCTTTTGTTCTGTTGCTTTGATTCCTTCCCTTATGTAAAGAGCTACTCCTCCTCCTCTTTTACCCTCCCTGTCCCTCCTGTAGATAGTGTATCCTGGTATGTTTACATCCCAGTCATGGTTTTGTGTACCATGTTTCTGTGACTGCCACGATATCCAGATGTTCCTCCTCCATCAAGGCCACTAATTCAGGAAGCATTACTCAGACTACGGGCATTGGTATTCATTGCTCTCCATTTTTGATGGCTTTACCTTCTTTTGCAGCATCCCTCACTGATTCAATGATTGCTGAGCAGTACAGTACCCTCACACAGGAGGCAGGAACAGAGGCGGCAACACCCCCGAGAAAGTAGGCCATGCAGCACAGACAGGCCAAAACTAGCCCTAGTAAAGAGACAAGATCCAGAATGTAATGTTTAGTGAGCATATGGACTCTACCCCATGTAATGGCCTAACAGGTTTCAGGTGCTGAAACCAGCCTGAAACCAAACCATGGTGTCACCAGTGACTGTGTGTTGTAGAACTTGAGAGCTGCTGCAGCTAGCTGATGGTGTTGGCGCCATTCACTCTGGTTTCTGGCCACCCAGGTGCTGACCCAGGAGTTGCCACTGCATGCCCAGCCTCAGACTGGTCTGTCTGCCTAGGCTGTGAAGATTATGACCAGAGACTCAGTGAAAGGCACTCGTCTCCACAGATGACTGCAGTCTAAAGCCCAACCAACCAGCCAAAGTGTCGCTTTTCTGGTGGTATGGTTTAGTTTCATGATTCAGTCAACAGCACAGACTTCAATGATTTCTTTAGCAGCAACTTCTCAACTGGCGTCGATGGAGGAGTAGGTTGCTCACTCCGCTCCGCCTCCTCCGAGGCCTCCTGACAGTCTCAGGGGCTAGATTAAAACCTCGGGTGACTGGGCCTTTAAAATTGCGGGCCCAGCACTATAGATTCATTACCCAGGACCTTGGCAGGCCCCCTTAGTGGACACTTTTAAAAGGGGTTAAAACTTCCTCCTTAATCAGGCTTTTAGGAAGCCATTTAAGGTCTGCAGCACATAGCAGGGTTTTAAATAGTCGGTATCGCATCGTAGTTTGTGATGCAATCCAGCTGCTCTTGGATCCATTTTACTTCGGCATCGCAAAATATGCGATGCATTCTGTGAGTTGACTCTCCCCGTCTCAGCTTTGGCACCACTAGTTCTGTGCCAGCCCCTCCCCACCTGGGAGGCTTGTTGGTCAGAAGCACCTAACTCCTGCAAGCTGGTTGGTCGAAGCATCTAACTGAAGAAAGCGCCAAGCTGCATGTTTCTGGTGCATCCAACTGCAGTTGCTGCATTTTGTGTGCCGACCAGGAGACCACTGGGAAAATACGCTAACTGGGTGGATGATATGGTCTGGAACAGAAAGGACTACAACAGGCAGAGCAGAAAGCAGAATTATTTTCAGGCGGGCAGCACAAGGCAGAAGTTCTCGACTGGAGGAATGCAACCTGGTCCAGCGGACAACCTGCAGGTTGTACAGAAGGTAGGGCAGTGGGAGCAGACAACACAGGGCTGGCAGAGCAGTTAAAAAAAAAAATTTCCAGTGGGTTCATATGTCTTGTCGCCAGTGTCATTCATGCTGCGTGTCCATGCCCCTCATTTCATTGTCAAAAGTTGACAGGGAAGGGAAAGGAGTGGTGAGGCAGTTGAAGGTCGGTGGGGAGGGTTTTACCATAGATGGGCGGGGTGTGTGTGTGTGTGTGTGTGTGTGTGTGTGTGTGTGTGTCTATGTATATGTGTGTGTTTGTGTTACAAGTGCCTATTTTCAGGGAGGTAAAGTGATTTTCCCAAACTCACAACATGCAATGGAGGTTGTGGGAATCAAACCCAGGTTTGCAGCTAGATGTACCAAGCTAACTCACAGCTCAGTACTCTAACCATGGTCTGCTAATTAGGCTTGTGTTTATTTTCAGGGAGGTAAAGTGACTTTCCCAGAGTCATGCAACATGCAAGTAGTGGAGGTTGTGGAATCAAACCCTTATCTACAGCTGGATGTACTAAGCTAACCCTTGTCTAACTGCCAGTTAGGGCTTGTGTCTGTTTTCAGGGGCGGTAAAGTGACTTGCCCAGAGTCACACAGCATGCAAGTTGGAGGTGTGGGAATCAAACCCAGGTCTGCAGCTGGATATACCAAGCTAATTCACAGCTCACTACTCTAACCTAGTCTAATTGCCAGTTAGGCTTGTATCTGTTAGGAGGTAAAGTGACTTGCTCAGGGTCACACAGCATGCAAGTGGAGGTTGTGGGAATCAAACCCAGGTCTGCTGAATGTACCAAGCTCATTCAGAGCTCAGTACTCTAACCCTAGGCTATACTGCCAGTTAGGCTTAGTGCCTGTGTCCAACTGAAACAAATCATGCAAAGACTGAGCTAATTTTAATGAGCATTTTATTCAGGCTAAAATATAAAATATTGCATGTATACATATTTTTAGTATTTTTACTTTGCTAATCAAATTGAGCCAAGTGCTATGCATCTTTACAATCGATTAGCAGAAAGTGCTAATCAATTTTCGCAGCTTATTTAAAGCCCTGAATAGTCTTACAAAATGAATTTTAGTATTTATGGTATTTTATGGGATAGTTTTAGTGGCAATTGATACAGTTTTATTTGACTTGGTCAATATTGTTTTGTTTATATGTTGATGATTATTACTTGTTTACTATGTGTTTTTATGTCTGAGTGATATTTTATTGTAATGGCACCCTGGGCCTCAGGAGAAGAGCATCACATGCAAATAAATAAACTCTATACCTCCAGGTGATTTACCTGCGACTGCACTATCCTGCTCCATATAGTTCTGTATAAAATAACTTTAGTATCATCCACCTGCATCTC
Organism: Neoceratodus forsteri; assembly: GCA_016271365.2. Taxonomy (NCBI): domain Eukaryota; kingdom Metazoa; phylum Chordata; order Ceratodontiformes; family Ceratodontidae; genus Neoceratodus; species Neoceratodus forsteri. The sequence continues at coordinate 1,386,676,867 of CM057459.1, forward strand.
TGCAATGAATCTGGCAAATCGGACTATAGCCGAATGTCTTAGCCAGAACAGAGGCAGTTCATGCAGCAGTCAATGGTCGTGTCGAAAGAGATGCCTTGTTTAGCAACAGTGAATTTGACAGCATACAGTGCCAAGATGAACAGTCAACAACAATCCAGAAAGATGGTGTCGAGTACTAGAAGAAAAGTACAGTTACATAAGAACTTACCGTAACAGTAGATCTTTGAAAGGAGCTCTTGCAGCAGGCAATAACCATTAGGACTAAGCCACCAGGTGTTAGGACTCCACGAAACCTTCTAGCTAGCAGCCTTCAGTGGGGACCGCCCCTGATGTCAGACAATGGTACAAAGGGGCGGTCCCGGCCCACTATAGTTCTCCTTCAGAGACCCCAAGTCTGACGGAAGGAAAACCGGACAGGTTCTCGCCAAAAGTAAAGGCGGAGCACAAGGCGGGGTGGGGGCAGCTCCTGCTGCAAGAGCTCCTCCTTAAGATCTACTGGTATGGAAAGTTCTTACATAACTGTACTATCTTCTTGAGTGGGAGCTCTTGCAGCAGGTAATAACCATTAGGACCGAGTCCCAAACAGTAAGGAGGCAAGGGAAAAGTCCGGGAGGAGGCTAGAGGCTAGACTACCAACTAAGGGTCTAGCACAGGAGGCCCTGAAGGACTGCCAGTCCGAACCAGCTCTGCATCTAGAAGCAATAATGTCCAAGCTGTAGTGCCTGACAAAAGTATGAACCAAGCTCCAGGTAGCCGCTACACAGATGTCTGTTGCAGAAATGTTCCGGAGAGAGGCGAAAGAGGTAGCTATCCCCATGGTAGAGTGACCCCTTACTGGTCCCAGTAGGGATTTGCTGTGCTTGTAGCAAAACATAATACAGTTCACCAACCATTTAGAAAGCGTTTGCTTGGTGACTGGGTGCCCTGAGATCTGGGGGCAAATGAAACAAACAACTGATCCATAGATCGAAAAAGGAGCTGTATAGGTCAAATAATAACAAAGCGTTCTGTGCACGTCAATGGTATGCAACAACGCTTCCCCAGATAGAATACTCAGGACAATAAACTGGGAGGTTGATGTCCTGGTTAAGATGAACTCGGACACTACATTAGGCAAGAACTTAGGATTTGTGCAAGGACACCCTGTCCTTATGAAAAACAAATAAGGCTCTTTACACATTAGAGCCTGGAGCTCTGAAATTCTTCGATTGCAAGTAATGGCAACTAAAAATACCACATTCCCACGACAGAAGCGGAGCTTACAATACGACCTGGTTCAAGCGAGGGAATGTGAGTTTATCAACATAAGGAGATCCCAAGGGGCAGGATCTCGATGTGAGGTCTTAAATGTAGAATGCCCACAGAAAAGTACAAGACATGTCCAGCTGAGTGATGGTTTTCCCTCTATCAGGGCATGATATGCTGAAATAGGCGGAGAAATGAACCTTGATGGGGGAATAGCTCAGGCCCTGTTCATATAGAAAGAGGAGAACCTCGAGCATGGAGCTCAGGGGCAGGAAAGGGATTAAGCTGGCGTGCAGCCCAGAAGCAAAATCTTTTCACGTCATAGCATAAGCAGATCTAGTGGATGGCTTTCTGGTAGCCACTAGGACATCCGCCACCTTTTCAGAAATCCCATACCTATCCATAGCTAAGCCTGCAGAAGCCACGCATGATGATGCAGGGACTTGAGATCTGGATGGACCAGTGTGCCCGATCCTGGGAGAGCAAGAGTGAGATGAGAGGCAGAGAAGGCTGAGGCTCCACTGCAGACTGCTGCAGTAGTGGAACCAAATCTGCCACAGCCAAAGAGGGGCAATGAGAATCAGCTCAGCTCCTCCGCCTGAAGCTTCAAAAGAACCCTCTGCAGAAGAGGAAGAGAGGAAGGTGTAAGGAACCTCCCTGTCCAGCAGAGGGATGATGAGTCTTGCCAGAAAACTCTAGGCCTTAGATCTAGTGAGCAAAAATTGGGCAGTTTGACATTGAGTGGGGACGTGAAAGGTCTAACTTTGATGGCTCCATCTGTCAAAGAGCTGGTCGTCTACCAACTGAAGGAGCTCCTATTCATGAGCCCTTGACCAAGACCTGCTTAGGCTGTCAGCCAAGACATTTTGGACACCTGGAACATGAACAGCAGGGAGTTCCAGGGGTGTTTCAGCACCCAGTTCCAGACCCTCATTGCTCCCTGCAGGCGAGTGCAGAATGAGTTCGCCCTACTTGTTGATGTAAAACTCTACAGACAAACTGTCCAATTAGATCAAAGGAGAGGCGAGAAGGAGGTCCGCTTGAAAGGCCTGCAAAGCATTCAGGACCGCCCGCATCTCCAGGACATTGATATGGAGTGACTGCTTTTCTGCAGATCGGACCCTAGGTCTCCTGTTCTCCAGATGAGCTCCCATCCTAAACCCAAAGCGCCCGTGGTGAGAACCCAACTTGGGGCTCCTGCCGGAAATTAACCCCTGCCAAAGACTGAAGGGCTGAGCCACCAGGAAAGCGTCCCTGCGAACTTGGTCAGACACACAAACTGGCTGGTTGAGGTCAATGGATCTCTGGTCACATTGTACCCTAAGCATCCACTGAGGGACCCTTATGTGTAGGTGAGCTGTGGGAACTGCAGGATGGCTGCTGCCATGTGACTGAGGAGTCTCAGGAAGATCAGCTGGAACCTGAGGAGCCGAAGACACAAGGAGTGCCTGAACTCAAATGCGATCTGCCCTGTCTGAGGGTGGAGGCCCTGCCCTGAATGAAATCCAGGACCACGCCTATGAACTGGAGTCTCTGACTGGGGTCTGGGGATGACCTGGGAAGGTTCAGGGTAATCCCTAACTCTCAGAAGAGCATAAAGGTGTCTCAGAGTGTGCAGACAGATGATCCTTGTGGGAGCCGTCAAAGCCAGTCGTCTAGGTAGGAAAGATATAATGACCAATGCATCGTACAGCCACAACCATCACTGCGAGGCACTTCAAGTTCAAATTTATTGCAGGAAAAAAACTCTGTTGAGCAAGCTCATTCACAAGGAGGTCCTGATACATATATACAGACAAGGCAGACACTACATATAAACAATAATTGCTTGGTGAACACACTGGGAGCAGAGGACAAGCAGAAAGGCAGGGCTCGAAACTGGTAGTGGCAACCCTGAAAGAGAAAGCACAGGAACCTCCTGTGGGTGGAAAGACTAGAATGTGCAGGCATGTGTCTTGCATGTCTAGGGAGCACAGCTGGTCCCTCAATGTAGGAGAGGGATGAGACATGGAACCATCACCATCCTGAACCTCTTGTATTCTATAAACTGGTTCGAGAGCTGAGGTCCAGTATGGGATGAAGATCTCCCAGCTTTTGGCAGTAGGAAAAAGTGTGAATAGTACCCTCTTCTGTGCTGTGATGGGGGGACTGGCTCTATAACCCATTTTGAAGGAGGGCCTGATCTTCCCTTCAATCAGAGAAATGTGAGGAGGAGGATAACGGAAGACACTGGTGGGAGCTTCCTGAGGCATCTGCACAAACACTAGATCTGACCTCTCTCTGAGCTGTAACACCCAAAGGTCTGATATTATGCTTCTCAGCCCTCTAGGTAGAGGAGAAGTGACCCCCTCTGGACTCCCCACTGACTCCGGGGGGGGGTCAGGCAAGGAGTCATTGCAGCGGATCTGGGAGTGGGCAGAGGGGCTCGGGAGGACTTTGTGGAGTGTGAGGCAGAGCTACCAGGAATCAGGGAGGTTGCCTTTCTCTTATAGCCTCCCCTCTACCAAGGCTGATTTGGGGCTGCTGACCTGAGATCTTCCAAAGAGCCATTTCCTAAAGGGTTTCTGGTCCCCTTATACATTTTATTTGATGGATGAAATGGACTTCCCAATTCTTGGAGATGAGTGATAAGCTTTTCAGCCTCTTCTCCAACCCTTAAAGTGGAGGTCAAGGATGCCCAACTGCAGATTCTGGGAGAATCCTGAGACTCTAAGCCAGGCATGGAACTTAAAGCAAATGCGGAAGTCACTTCTCTGGCTGCCATATCTGCAGTGTCATATGTGGCCTCTAAACATGAGTGTCCACATCCAACCCCGATTTTAAAAGATCCAGAAGCTCGGACTTTTGCGCAGAGTCTGAAAGGGCCTGGACTATTTCCATCCCTTTCTCCCACAAGGCGTTTTGGTACAGAACCATATGTGTGAGAAAGTTAAGTGACTAGATGGAGCAAGATGATGAAGAATAGACTTTCTTGCCCATCTGGTCAATGTATCTGGATTCCTGATCGGAGACTGTGTACTAAGGTGTTTCGGCTTCTTTGATCTATCATGAGCTGCTGAATGACCATAGAGTCCACGGTAGGGTGTTCCACCAAAAGCCTCCTCCTAGGGGCTCTATACAGCCTATCCAATTTCACTGTGATGGCAGAGGTGGTGGATGGATGTTTCCAGGTCAGCCTTTTAGGTCCTGGAATGTGTCTACAAAGGAGGGACCATTAGAGACTTGGGCTCCTTTTGCCTGAGGTATTTAGCCAGCCTCTGCTGCTCAAAAGCCAGGTCCTGTCTCCCATCTATTGAGGCCTGGATGTGCCTCACGACATCCATGAATGAAGGATCATCAGGAGGCAACCTGGGAGTGTCCCTAGCGTCAGGAGACAGACAGTGACCCTTGTGGTAAGAACTTTCCGAACCGAGGACTCTGAGCTCTCACTAGAATCCACTGAAGAGCCGATGAGGAAGGGTTAGAGTGACATCGGGTCACGGGACCAGCGACGCTAAGTGATCGCATTTACCTTAGACCGATGTTGGCTAGCGGACCGACGATGGTGGTGGTTCTAGGAGCCGCAAAGACCAGCGGTGACGCCGGCCTCAGTGAGGGGTCTGCCGTGGATATCCTCTAGGCTGGGCGTATGATTTTCGATGGTGGAGTCGGTGGCTTGGGTTCCAGGTCCCTCACCTCAAGGGGGTGCTGGGTGGGACACAGCACTACCATAACTGGTTCTTTCGGTGACAGCAGATCATGTTTGACCTGACTCACCAGACCGAAAACAGTTCCTGTATTTCACCTTTAATAAACTGTGGAGCCAAGGGACCAGCCGGGTTATGATCCAGCGCTGGCTTACCTGGCAGAGTAGCTGTGGTCAGGGTGGCCAGCGACTGGGGTGGTGGAACAGTAGGATACTGGGCTGGATGGGGGTCACCTGATGTGCGTGGTCAGTCAGCAGAGATCTCCCTTGAGGGAGTCCACCTCTATAGGGGGCGCAGAATGAGCCGGTGACAGGGCGGTGACTTCTGGACCAATGTCCGTCTGCAGGCGTCCCTATGGGGACGGTGGCTTGATAAGGAGGAGGCCATAAGCCTAAGAGATGTCTGGGGTGAGCGCGGCCGCAGACTGGGGTGGAGGTGTTGGCGTTCGGGCACGGCTCAACCCCTGATGATGGGACTGGCCAAGGCTTTGGATGTCACCAACGCCTGGACCGAACGGATGGGAGCCAGTGTCGCCGCCCTGTTTCTGACTGGTTCCAGTCCCTGAGGTGGAGGATGATGCATGAGGTTTTGCCTGTACCTTCAGGGACACCGGGAGAGGCAAAGCCACCGACCCTGGCGTACTCTACCCAATGCCCAGGGAAGGATGGAGGGTTTAGATGGAGCCTGCCCGAAGGAGTGAGGTGAGGCCTGGAAGAATGGTCTGATCCCTGTGAGAAGAAGTGCTGGAGGGACGACTTTTTATGCAGTGGGGACCTGGAGTGGAGCGTCCCGGGACTTTCTTGATCCTTGCCCCAAGGTCGATGCTTTCCTGTGTCCTGCTTCTTGTCCTTGTGGGTCTTCCAAGGTGGAAGCCATGCAGACCGTCGAGAGGAAGAGGGGCTTTCCCCGCTGGCTAGGGCCTGCACGGTGTCAAGCTGTTGATAAGGTGCTGCCTTAAGGGCCTTTGGTGGCGGATCCAAGTCTGGAGTTGGAAAGCCCAACAATGCTCACAGGCAGCGGTGTCGTGGTTCAGGCCTAGGCAAAAAGGTAGCCTCGTGGCTGTCTTTTGACAGCAGCTGTCTGCCGCAGTCATACTTAGATTTTCTCCTGTCCATTGAAAAAGGATGAAGGAGAAGACGACATGCAGAAAAGAAAAAGATAATTTTTAAAGGAAAATAAAGAATAAATGTGAAACAGGCAGTCGAACTGAAGTTAGCTGGCATCCGAAGAGCCGATGTACGGGTCGACAGCAGGAAAAAGAACTGAGGTGGGGCGGGGACCCTTTACACCATTGGCCATCAGAGGAAGCTGATGTCGGGGCAGTACCCGCTGAAGAATGCTAGCTAGAAGGTTTCCGTGGGGTCCTGGCAGCTTAGTCCTATGGTTATTGCCTGCTGCAAGAGCTCCCACTTGAGTAAGATCAATAAATCGAGTTGACAAGATAATAAACTTCAATGGCATAACAAACGACAATGAAGAACTAGTCTCCACTAGGCTGACATGCACTCGACAGCCACTGGAAAAAGAAATGAAGTACATGGGGATCTCTCGCTAGCTGTTGCTAGCCTTGCTTGTACAGCAGAAAGCAGCTAACTAAAAGAAGCTACATTTTCTTATTAATTTAAAAGTTACAGTACATCTCAGCAGGAGTCAGTGTTTGTTGAGATTAAGTAGACATAACTTTATTAGAAGTAGAAGGGTCTTATTTAGAGTTAAGAAAAGAAAGTCAATGTGTGTTCTGTGCTGGGAAGAGTACTGTATCAGCTGACTTTGCTAAACCAGTAGGAGAAAAGAGAGCTTAATTGGGGTGTGGATTAGACACTACAAAAGCAGGTGCCTGAAATTACAACTTCCTGTTGCTAGCCTTTTTCTTACTAACTGCCCTCCATCCCACCCACCCTAAGCCAGTTCTACTTTTATAGCCACTGGATTTGACTGTTAACAGGAACTTCCTGTTTGGCAGTAGGAATGGAAGGATCATAGAGAAACATTGGTTTTGTCAACCCTAAAGGAAAAAAGTAGCTCACTCCCGCTGCTGGTGGTCTGACATTGAGCAAGGAAGAAGAAGGCTACTGTTGCTGTCCCAGAACAGGAAGGGTGAGAGTTGTAAGGAGAGGAGAGAGTAAGCATACAGAGAAACAGTAGAGGGACACAAAATAAGACATGATAGGAGTGGTGCAGTGCAATGGCTGTGGGGCGGCAGTGTTCCGGAGACATTCTGGAGGCTGCGATGCAGCCCTATTTGCAGGCACCTCTCTGGTCTGAGAGAGGAGGTTGCCCATCTCCAGGCTGACCTGGCTAGATTCGTGAAACCTCCACCCCACCCAGGGACCACCAGGGCCAATGCCACTATCTCAGAGGTTGCCAAGAAGAGGAGAGGCTGGACCAGGGTGGGCTCAGGGAGGAGGGTGGTGGAATAGAGTTGCATCCCTCCAGCTGTGCCTCTCCACAATTCGTTCGCTCTTCTGGTGGATAGTGGTTCCTCTATGGAGGCACCTGCAGTGGAGACCAAGGAGGATGCTGGGAACCTTCACAAAGGAGACACACAGGAGGGTGGCATGGGACCCCACAGGGAAGGGAACAACTCCTGGTGGGGACTCAACATTAGGGGTAGAAATGGGGGAGGAAGGGAGAGGGAGGTAAGGTGCCTTCCTGGCGCCACGGCTTGAGGGACAGGAAGCGAATCCTCAGGATCGTGGGAGGAGCTGCAGAGGGAGGGAGCTGGATGTCATTGTCCACCTAGGGACAAATGACCTGGCTAGGAATGGTGTCAGAGCAGTGCAAGAGGAGTTTGAAGAGTTGGGAGGGCTTAGACAAGCAGCACATACGGTAACCTTCTCGGAGGTGCTGCCTGTCTATGGCAAGGGTGATGCTAGGGCACTTCTCACCAGGGAATTCAATGAGTGGTTGAAAAACTGGTGTGGAGCTCAGGGTTTTGGCTTCATTGGGGACTGGGGAGCCACCTGGAGGGATGCAGACCTATACTGGTGCGATGGTCTGAATCTGTCCGGGGGAACCAGAATCCTAGGTGAGAGGTTTAAATGCTTCATTGGCAAGCATTTAAACTAGCCAAGGGAGAGGCACTAAAAGGAGCAGGGAAATCACAGCCTCCCCACAAAACATGGTAATTAGTGAGGTAAACACCAAGGTAGAGAAGTTATTAGGAGCAGAACAGAGGTAAATGTGAAAAAGGCAAAGGCAGAAAGGACAGGAATGGGGCTAAAGGGGTAAAGCTATCAAAAAGTGGAGGGTGATGAGTACCAATGCCTGTAGTCTGTGTAACAAGCTCCCTGAACTAGTAGCCTTGATGGAAGAGGTTGCCTGGATATTGTGGCAGTCACAGAAACACGGTACACAGAGAACCATGACTGGGATGTCAACATACCAGGATACATAATCTACAGAAGGGACAGGAGGGTAAAAGAAGAGGAGGAGTAGCTCTCTATGTAAAGGAAGGATCAAAGCAACAGAACTAAAGAGTAAACAGGAGCAGATGAGGCACTCTGGGTCACCCTGGAGACAGGAAATGGCACCACAATCCACATGGGGTTGTATACAGACCCCATCTCAGGGGAGGGAATGGACAAAGAAATGATAGAAGGCTTCCTTAGAATGGCAGAAAAAGGGAGACATTGTTGATGGGGGACCTGAATATGCCAGATGTTAACTGGAGCACCTTTGCTGCAGGTACATCCAAGAGCAGGGTCATTCTTGATGCCCTACAGGGGCTTGCCTCAGACAGCTAGTATTGGAACCCACTCGGGGAGGAGCAATCTTAGACCTGGTACTCTCAAATGGGGACGGAGAAAGAATCTCAGATTTAGAAGTGGGTAGCCATCTGGGAACAGCGACCACCAAACAGTGTGGTTCACGATAAACACAGCCATACAATCAAGCCATACAAAAGCAAGAGTATTGGACTTTAGGAGGGCTGACTTTGGGAAAATGAAGAGTGCCTCAGAAAAGCACTAGCAAACAGGTAAGAAAGAGGGGTGGAGGAACGATGAGGAGTAATCAGAACAGCCATCACAGAGGCAACAAGCCTTTGTGTAAAGCAAATCAATAAAACACAACGAAGGAAAAACGCTATGGTTCTCAAAAGAGGTGGCAGGGAAGGTTAAGGAGAAAAGGATAGCATTCAGGAAATATAAGGAAACACAGAAGGAACAGGACAGAGAACTTTCTCAGTTAAAGCAGAAAGAGGCTGGGAAGGCAGTCAGAATAGCAAAGGCCCAAACCGAGGAAAGGATAGCAATTCTGTTAAGAAGGGGATAAGACCTTTATAGGTACATTAGGGAGCGAAGAAAGACCAAAGGAGGGATACTGAGGCTTAATAAAGGGAGGAATGTGGGTAGAGGGTGACAGTGAAAAGCAGGGATACTAAACTAAATATTTCTGCTCAGTATTCACAAAGGAAGAGGAGGGGAGGTACCTAAACCAAACAAGAGAAACACCCTGAAGACGGGGTTGATACCAGCCCATTTACAGAAGAAAGAGTTCTGAAAGAACTAATAAAATTGAAGGTGGACAAAGCAATGGGGCCTGATGGGATTCACCCAATAATTCTAAAAGAACTAAGGGTAGAACTAGTGACACGCTGACTACTCTCTTTAACAAATCATGGGAAGATGGGGTGGTACCGAGGACTGGAGGAGGGCAGATGTGGTTCCTCTTCACAAAAGTGGGAGCAGGACAGAGGCAGGAAACTACAGACCAGTTAGTTTGACCTCAGTGGTAGGAAAATGATGGAATCACTTCCGAAGGAAAGAACTGTTGAGTGCCTAGAGGCCAGTGGGGCACAGGACCCAAGGCAGCATGGTTTCACAATGGGAAGGTCGTGTCAGATGAATCTAATAGATTTATTTGACTGGGTGACCAAAGTAGTAGATCAGGAGGCTGTGGACATGGCCTACCTAGATTTTAGCAAGGCATTTGATACAGTCCCACACAAAGATTAATACACAAGTTAGCCAGCCTTGGAGTGGGTCGAAGGTGGTAGCCTGGATAAAAAAATTGGCTGAACAACAGGGCGCAAAGGGTAGTAGTAAATGGAGTACACAATGAAGAAAGAAGGGTTACTAGCGGAATTGCCGCAGGGGTTCAGTACTGGGACCGGTCCTTTTAATGTCTTTATAAGTGACATTGCAGAGGAACTGGAAGGAAAAGTATGTCTCTTTGCAGACGCAAAAGATCTGCAACAGGGTTGATACACAAGATGGAGTGGAAAGGATGAGAAGGGACTTGGCAAGGTTGGAGGAATGGTCAAATATATGGCAGCTCAGATTCAATGCAAAAGTGCAAGGTAATGCACATGGAAACAAAAACCCAGAGGGAAGGATACAATGGGGGGTGAGATACTGACAACAGTAGAAATGAAAGGGACCTAGGGGTAATTATATCAGATGACCTAAAGGTGGGCAAGCAATGTGAGAAGGCAGTAAGGAAGGCTTGGGGAATACTGGGATGCACAGGAACAGGCATCACCAGTAGAAAACAGGAAGTTGTTATCCCTCTGTACAGACAGTTGGTGAGACCCCATCTGAGTACTGTGTGCAGTTCTGGTGACCCCATCTCTGCAAAGACATAGAGTGGAGGCTGTCCAGAGGAGGGCACCAAAATGGTGCAGGGTCTGCACCAGAAGACATATGAAGAAAGACTAAAGGAGCTTAATATGTATACCCTTGAGGAAAGAAGGGAGAGAGGGACATGATAGAAACCTTTAAGTATCTCAAGGGTATCAACAAAGTCCAAGAGGGTAGCATATTTCAGAAAAAGAAATGTGCAAGAACAAGGGGCACAATTTGAAGATAGAGAGGACTAAGAGGTAATGTAAGGAGTATTTTTTCACAGAGAGAGTTGTGGATGCATGGAACAGCCTCCCTGAGGAGGTTGTGGAGTCAAGAACAGTGGGGAATTCAAGATTGCATGGGACAGACATAAGGCAGTCCTAGTAGGGGGTAGGAGAAGTAAGCTGTTGGTTAACTAGGATCCACAACTTATCTGTTAGGTAGGAAAATGGGTAGACTGGTGGGCCAAGTGGTCCTTATCTGCCATCAAATTCTATGTTTCTATGTTTCGCAGTAAACAGGCGACATCGTGGTGTTGAACCTCATAAGAGGAGGTATATGTGGACATAGGCAACCCCGATTATGAAAAGTCTCTCCCAAGGTCCAAATGCTACCAGTTTCCAAGCCCATATATGTCGCACAATGAAAGAGATATCCTCGAAGATCTAACTTTTACTCAGCAAAAACAAGCATACACTGCTACTGCCACAGAACTGAAACAGAAAAGAAAAACTCCAGTGCAAACACACCAAGATTCACATCACACAAATACAAATTAAAATAAATTAAAGTTACAGAAACCCTAACAACTGCAGAAAACACACATTACAAATGCCAAAGTGCCAGAAAAAGAGAAATGAACCAGCCAAACATACCTCCCAAACCAGCCCCTCCTCACCATGCTGCAATGCTTGGTTCATTCCCTATAAATATTTAATCCCTATGAATCAGTACACGTTTACGCAACATGCTTTTCGGTCCCTGCATATCAATCCATCAATTGTTTATTTACTTAAATAATAAATAAACCAGAATGATGTATGCAACCAATTGAGCCAGAATTGTATCCTGAGACGAGGATAAACAGCAACAGGATGTTCACAAGGATTAATTTAGCAGAGCTCTGTACCATAATCATTAGATAATATAATGAAAAAAATGACCATACAAATATAGAGACACATACTGAATCCAAGATTTTCAAAAACTAGGATGGGGTATATCCACCTGCATGCTATGCCACCCTGTTACCAGGTAGAGTGGTGAAACTCAGCCAAGGCATGGTCTTAGGAAGGAGCTAGTTCCACACACTGAGGCCACTGAAGATACAGGTATGCCTATCTTTTGGCCCTTAACCTGCAGTATTTCATAGCTGAGGCTTTCATGAGCTCCTACACCACAGACTAGAAGGCAGAGGGGGACATGACAGACATTTAAGTATGTGAAGGGTATCAATAAGGTGAGGGAAGAGCTTATTTAAAAGGAAGGCGGGGTTAGAACCAGGGGCATAGTCTAAGATTAGGAGGAGGAAGATTTAGGGGCAATGTGAAGGGGTGTTACTTCACACAGAGGGTGGTGAACTGAATAAACTACCAGAGGAGGTGGTGGGAGGCGGAAAGCAGTGGAGGGGTTTAAGAGAGTGTGGGACAGACATAAGTGGTTGGCAAGTGGGAGGAAGGGAGAGCAAGGGACACGGGGATGAGTAAGGGGAGGGCTGACTCAATAGGCCAGAGGGTCCTTTTCTGCAGTCAGATTTCTATAATTCTGTGATTCACAAAATGTAGCCTCAACATCTCCGATATGTAACAAGGAGTGTTGGTGTCTGCACACCTGTGCATAAACATATTAAAAGCAATTCTCTTCTATCGGCAGGTGATGGCCAGTTAAGCTGCATAATACACAGAGATGTGTGCTACATGGGACGGTCAAAAATAAATAAATCAGGCCATTCCATTATACATGACTTCAAGTTAACGGGGGATTCAACAGCGTTCCCATACAGCAACTTAAAAAATCTAGGGCCTCATTTTCTTAGTAGGTTTTGAATGTGCATGTTCCAACTTAGCTGGGAGTTTAGCCAGACTGACAGGTATTTGTACTTTTTTTTTGGGGGCTTCCTTTGACTACTTATTTTGTTAAAATGATCAAAGACAGAGGTGATGTTCCCAACCAGCAAGTAAGCTCAACTTTAAAAGTGACAGTACCATGCATAGCCTATTCCATAAGGCAAAGCAATTTTATTTATATGGTGCCCAATCACAGAGGCTCTGGATGCCTCACAATAAATCTGGATAAAGAAAAGCATAATAAACAATAAAATGTAACTTGTGACATTTGGTTACAGAGCGGCCCAAACATAACAGAAATAAATGAGTTTTAAGCACTTTTTAAAGGTGGTCAGCAGGGAGCATCTCATCTCCTGAGGAAGGGTGTTCCACATCATCAGAGAAGCAACCCAGCACCGCCACCAGAAGACTTCTGGTGAGACTCTGGCACTGCCAAGAAGAGATCTGCCTCCAATGACAGGAGGGGATGACCAGGAGCATAAGGCACCAGGAGGTCTCTGGCAGCCTGGATCCAGACCACACAGGGCCTTGTATGTGACCAAGCAGACCTTGAAGCTGATGTGCCACCTCACTAGCAGCCAGTGCAGAGTGCAGAGAACCAGCGTGATATGCTCGATCCAGAAGGTCCCGCAGCCAGCTGGGCTGGCGCATTCTGGACTAGCTGCAAGCGGCACAGCAGCCTTGTGGATAGCCCAAGGCAAAAGCGTTGCAGTTATTTGTAGCCCTGTGTGACTACGGTGTGCACCAGGGTTGCCAGGTCAGACGGTTCAAGACAGGGCTTGATCCGTGAGATGTTTTAGGTGATAAAAGCCACTGCAGACTACAGCCAACACCTGATGTTCTAGGGTCAGCCTGGCATCACAATGACCCCAGATTCCTTGCCCTGTCTGCAGTTTAAAGTGCCACACCACCCACCACAGGAAGAAGGCGTTGCTACTAGATACTACGGAACTTGTCTAACCCGGTTCCACTGGTAACACCTTCATCTTTGAAGGATTCGCCTAAGCCAGCTGGCTGCTATCCACTCCTGGAGTTCAGACAGACATTCATTCAGTTCGATATCACCGCTGCATCATTAAGGGCAGAAGACACAAATAGCTGGGTATGCAAGCCATAGTATCTAGTGATCTCCTCAAAGGTAACATGTACACAGTAAAGAACATGGGGACCAGAATCAACCAGAGGCACCCACAGCAGAGTGCAGCACAGCTCGATGTAAATGAGCCAAGTGTCACCTGCTGCACCCTGCCAGACAGAAAGGATTGAAACCAACCATTCCTGACAGTCTGCGTAGTGCCTCAGGTGAGCTACCAACACCCATGATCCACCGTGTCAGCGGCAGAAGAGAGTCAAGCAGAATAGTATCATGTACAGATCCTATTACTTAAAGGAAACACTGGAAAAGGCACAGCTTTACCCAGGCACTACAAAAACGTCTGATTACATAGAAACATAGAATTTGACGGCAGATAAGGACCGCTTGGCCCACCCAGTCTGCCCATTTCCTACCTGATGGATAAGTTGCAGATCCTAGTTAACCAGCAGCCTACTTCTTCCTACCCCACCCCTAGAATTGCCTTATGACTGTCCCATGCATGCTTGAATTCCACCACTGTTTTTGACTCCACAACCTCCTCTGGAAGGCCGTTCCTTTTAGGAAGCAACTTTTTTTTATCGTCTCCAGTTGCTTTTTAGTGATTTAAACTGTGGCCTTCAACTTCACTTTCTATTGCTGGCAGCCAGCCATCTCATGAGTGCAGAGCTTCCTGAGCTCACTTTATCCTAATATATTCTGACAACCAATAGCAGAGGTCAAACAGACATATTAGCATACAGTGAGCTCAGGAATCTCACTGCCGCTCATGGATGGCTGCCAGCAACAGAAAGTGGAAGTTGTGGTAGCTGTTTTAAATCATTAAAAGGTTGTTACTGTCTGAAAGCACTAATTGAGAGTTTATGGAGTGTCTAAGGAAAGCTGCGACTTTTCCAGTGTTTTCCTTTAAAGTGGCAGTACCATGCATATTCTTTTCTGTAACATGTCAGTACCACACATATCCTATTCCTTAAAGTGACAGCACCATGCATATACTATTACTTAAAGTAACAGTATCATGCCTGTCCACTCCCTTGAAAAATGACAATGCCATACATCTCCTACTGCTTAAAGAGAGCAGCACCATGCAGATCCCAAGTGACAGCACCACACATGTCCTAGTTCTTAAAGTAACAGTATCATGCATATACTATTCCTAAAAGTGACAGTATTATGCATTTATTATTCAATATTATGCAATGGCAAGGAAATTTGCTGACCTCTGAATGGTCAGTGGGTACCTGAAACAGTGATGTTATTTCACAATAACATCACTGTATTAAATCAGGCACACACATGATTGCATGTCAGACTCAGAAATCATGCCTCCTCTCCAGAAGTTACTGCTGTTCGGGCTCCCTCTGTAAATGACTCCCACCACCACCACCACCCTGACAATGTCATGCCCCCAAACAGCAACTCCAGCAATAAGTGAAGTACTCACAACAAATACATTACTGCAACATACCAAATAAATTTAAATTTTCAAGCCCTTTTTGTCTCCGAACAGAGAACTTCGGTGAACCACTAACTTCCAGTTGCCGAATCACTGAAATAGCTCCGTTCTAAAGCGAAAAAAAAAAGACAGAGTATGAGGAACCAAATTTACCTGGTATGCTCAATTAACCAATAGCACACATCTTCCATCCCTGCCCTGCTCCTCCGCTACTCACCGCAAAGCAGAAGCTGAAGCCATAACAGAAAGTACGTTTTCTTCGCCTCCTTGGCTTCAATATTTATCTTACGCATGCTGTACAGTCATCAATTGGCTCAACAACCATGCAAAGAAACATTTAAAATATGAAGAAAGTTAAAATACAGCCCCTTTAACGCATGGGCAAGCGACTGAAGGGCGGGATCACCTCAAAGAATACTGCAGCAACACAGAACAGTGAAAGACTGAAACACTTGAGGAGTCTGAGCAGGTACCACCATTCAGAAAGCAGCTCCACCTACTGGTGGAAAAATATCTGGACTTTAAAAAAATAAAATAATAAACATATACCTCCACACTCAAAAATCTAATAAAAAAAAGAAAAATCATTTTTTCTTTTTCATAACATAAAGGAGCCATTGTAACACTAGCAATAAGCCACTCCAGGGTGTGTGCTGTTGTGCCAATAACGTTACTTCTCAGGTGTGGAATGCACTTGGCCTGCGGCCTTGTGCTTCAACCAACCCAGTGTAAGTAACGTTATTACACAACAACACACACCCTGTTGTGCTATTGCTTAACCGTGACAGTGCCATACACAGTTCGATTCCTTAAAGTGACAGTACCATGACTATCCTATTCCTTGAAAAGTGACAGTGCCATACATATCTCATTCCTTAAAGTGACGGCAGAAACAATACAGATCTCAAGTGACAGTACTATGCATATCCCATTTCTTAAAGTGAAATGCCATGCATAGCCTAGTCCTTAAAGTGACAGTATCAACGTATATCCAATTCAGCAGCCTATCATCGGCAGTGTCCCAATTTTACGGAATGTAGGCACTGTTTTTAGGAGCTGAGTTGCAGCCAATTTCAGTGCATGATGTTTCCTGGGTAACATCTGGATTGTATCCCTCCTTCTGTGCACTGGATCCTTGGCCGATCAGATTTCTCTTAGAATGCTGGGACTTGCTTGGTCAAATTGTTGTGGAGATCGTCAGGTGTTCCCTTCAGAAGGGTGTTTTAGAATCCACCCTTAAAGGCCTCAAGAAGGCTTCCTTGGACCCTGATGATCTTTCCAACTATAGCCATGTCTCAAACCTCCCTTTCCTTGGGAAGTTGACTGAGAAGGTGGTGACAGTGCAACTAGAAAAGGTGATTACAATGCAGCTAGAACAACACTTGGAGAAATATGACATTTATGAGCCTTTCCAATTTGGTCTCAGGCCTCACCATAGTACAGAAACTGCCTTAGTCAGGATGCACCATGATCCCCTCCTAGCAAGGGATAGCGGATGTCATTCCATTCTTGTCTTGCTTGACCTCGCCTCAGCACTTGACACGGTGGATCATGGGGTGCTGCTGAATCACCTAAGGCACTATGGGACTCTCAGGAATGGTACTGCGGTGGTTTGGAGTCCTACATGTCCAGCTGAACACAACAGGTGGCACTTGGCTCTTTTACATCGAGCAGTGCTGCGCTCTGCTGTGGTGTGCCTTAGGGGCGATTCTGGCCCCATATTATTTGCTGTGTACATGTTGCCACTGCAGGAGATCATCAGATGCTATGACTTGGCATTTCATTGCTATGCTGATAACACCCATTTGTATGTGTCTTGTACCCCAGTGGCAGCGCAGCTGTCTCAAAACTGAGCAAGTGCCCTAGAAATCCAAGAGTGGATGGCGGCAAGCTGGCTTAGGCTTAATCCATTGAAAGCGGAGGGGTTACTGGTGGTACTGGGTCAGCCAGGTTCAGCAGCAACAAGTGGTAGCACTACCCTTCCTCTGTTAGATGGCGTGGCCCTTTGCGGTGCAGATAGGGTGAAGAATCTGGGGATAATTTTGGACTCCAAGTTGACACTGGAGTTCCAGGTGATGGTTGTTGTCCGCTGTGGCTTTTATCACCTTCGCAACATCGCCCAGATCAAGCCCTATCTTAAACCACCTGATCTGGCAACACTGGCGCACACCTCCGTCATGTTGAGGTTGGATTACTGTAACGCTCTTTACCTTGGGTTATCCACAAGGCTGATGCATCACTTGCAGCTAGTTCAGAATGTGATAGCGTGGCTGGATGCTTGGACCTCCAGGTTCGAGCAAATCATGCTGGTTCTCCACTGGCTGCCAGTTCAGTGGCACATTAGTTTCAAAGTGTGTTTGTTGACATACAAGGCCCTGCACGGTCTGGGTCAGGCTACCTGAAAGACCTCATGGCTCCATACATACCTGGTTCGCCATCCAGTTTGTGAGGCCAGACCTCCTGTCCATCCCTAGATGCTGGCTAAAATCCTTAGGCGACAGGGCATTTGGTGTTGCAGCTCAATCTTTGAAACTCCCTTCCTTGGGAAGTGAGAGGTGCCTTTTCACTGGCTGTTTTTAAAGAGCTTGAAAACCCCAATTTTTACTTTAAGTTTCGCCTGGATTCCTGATTTTAAATAATTTACAAAGTTATAGCTTTGTTATTCAATGTCGTTTTATTTATTTGCCTTATTTATTGTTAGGCATCCATAGCAACTGGGGCATCACATAAATAAAATTGCCTTACCTAGCCTGTTCCTTAAAGTGACAGTGCCATGCATATGCTATTCCTTAAAGTACCAATACCATACCCAATTTCTTAAAGTGACTGTACCATGCATATCCAATTCCTTAAAGTGCCAGTGCCAAGCATATCCTATTCCTTAAAGTGACAGTACCATTCAGATCCCATTCCTCAATAAAACTGCACTTAAAAATACTAATTCATTTATCATTAAACAAACATTTAATAAGCGGGAAAAGACATTCCAGGTTTGGTATTCTACCTACAACATGCCCTGTGGTAGCTGAGGGCTGATCAATGTACCACTTGGCACGTTACAGCAATATGATATCCATTCTGTTTTCTTTTTTCCACAGATTCTTCTGTCCAGCTGGTAGCTGACGCGAGGATATATCGCAGTTGGGCTGATCGGTTGTCATTCAGATAGCTACCAGGGTGTAATCCTCAGTTTTATCTCCCCCTACCCTGGCAGCAATGAATGTCTGTATCGGCCACCTGCGGCTACACTGTCCAATGCGGAGCAGGGGTAAGATCCTAGCCAGGCCACAGGGGTCAGTGTAGTGGCGGAGTCCACTGCTAACCCTGCCTGACTGAAATGCACTGCTGGGCAGCAGCTGTCTTGGTCATGGCCTGCCTCCCAATGCAACTGCCTGAGCTTGTTTCCAAACTGGAAGCCTGGCTTGGCAGCACACGTGTGCCGCTGGTCCAACAAGGTGGCCATTCTGTTTTATTTTGTACATAACATTAACATTACTCTTCCGTAACTATTTACAACTTTACTCTTCAGTAACTTTCAATGTAGGATCACTCTTCTGTAACAATTTATTGTAACAATACTCTTCCACAACTATTTATTGTAACATTACTCTTCAGTAACTTTCAATGTAGGAGTACTCTTCTGTAACAATTTATTGTAACATTACTCTTCCACAACCATTTATTGTAACATTACTCTTCAGTAACTTTCAATGTAGGATTACTCTTCCATAACTATTTATTGTAGGATTACTCTTCCGTAACTATTTATTGTAACATTACTCTTCCACAACTATTTATTGTAACATTACTCTTCCGTAACCATTTATTGTAGGATCACTCTTCTATAACTATTTACTGTAGGATTAGTCTTCAGCAACTACCACTGTAGGATTACTCTTCAGTAACTATTTATTTAGGACTATTCTTCAGTAACTATTCACTGAGGATTAATGTTCTGTAACTATACTCTTCAGTAACTATTCACTGTAGGATTACTCTTCTGTAACTATTTATTGACGATTATTCTTGGTAACTATTTTAGGATTATTCTTGGTGATTATTTACTGTAGAATGACACATCGGTACCTATGTTACTGCATGATTTACTTTCCAGTCTTTACTTATTGTTCGATTACTCTTCAGTAAATATTTATTGTACTATTACACTTTAACTATTTTTGTATGATCACTGTCCAGTAACTATTCACAATTACTCTCCAGTAACTGTTGCGGTAAATAAGTTAGCAAAAAGTAATTATTTAATAGTTAACGAAGAGAAGAAAGAATAGTTACAGAACCATGGTTATATCAAAGAAAAATACTAAAAAGTTTAAAATAGTTACTAAACAGTGATCATACAATAATTACCAAAGTAATCCTACAATAAAGTTACGAACACGGTAACTTTTTATTGTAGGATTACTCTTCGATAATACTACGATTACTCTTTGTTAACTATTTACTGAAGGATTAACTCTTGTGTTTTCTCTTTGTATGATCATGGTTCAGAAACTATTTTATGATTCTCTTCGGTAACTACTAAATGATTACTTTTTTGCTGTTTACTGTAGGATTACTCTTTGGTGACTATATTTTGTACGATTACCCTTTAGTTAGTATTTACTGTATGACTACTCTTGAGGTAAATGACTCTGTTATTTACTGAAGTATTATTCTATATTTTTCTTATGTATGAGCACCGTTCAGTAACTATTCTATGATTACTCTTCAGTAACTACGGAATAACTTTTCGCTAACAATTTATTGTAGGATCACTCTCTGTTAACTTAATTGAAAGATTACTCTTAGCTAACTATTTTTCTAAGATTACATTTTGGTAACTATTCACTGCACTACAAGTGATAAATAGGGCTTTCCTCATGGATGTTCCCTTTTAAGCAAGTGTAGGTAATGTACTTTGAGCATGGGAATCCAACGTACCAGTGTAGACTGAATGGGAGCATTTTGTACACTGTGGAGGAGAGCTTGTGATCTAACTCACTTTAACTCAGTGGTGCACAACTTTTTGTGGAGGGTCGGACTGAAGACTTGAGTCAAAGCCGAGGACCAAAAACCACTGCCGAGGCCACTGTAAAATGGCCGGGTGACAAATGTCAAGCAAGACATCATTAAATTTACAAATAAAATAAATCAAAACATACATTTATCTATTTATTTGTTTATTTATCAAAATGTTACTGAAACTAAAAATAACAGCAAAAAAAAACATAAAGACTGCAAGTGGAAGTTGCTGGGTCCTCAGGTGCCACAGATAGCTACTGTGGGGCCACTTGTGGCCCCTGAGCCTGCAGTTTGCACCCTACTTTAACTTCTAATCTAAAAATACCCAGGCAGTGCTGGAAGGTGGTATGCAGAGCAAGTGAAGTACTGGCCAACATCACAACAGGCGTATCAGTGGGTCCAGGAGGGTGTCATGCCATGGTGAACAACAGGATCAGTTGCACTCCTGAAACTGTGTTATGCTCCCAAGAACAATATGCAGAAACAAATGCTGGTTCCTTCAAGATGCAATTTACTGGTGCAAATTCACACAAATGCAATTAGAGCACAAGCGAAATGTGAGGCGCGAATACTTTCCCAGAAACCCGGCACTTACGTTTAGTAGAGCTTTCTGGGGCAACTGGTCCTGTTGTTCACTGTTGTTTAACTAGGGCCAAGCACGGCCCTTTAGTTGCATCCCACCCTGCACTGGTGAGTGCTGTGTACACTTGCTTAGAGACCCCCTTCGGTTAGTGCCTTCAAGAGGACTCTGAAGAGCTTTTTATTTAGTAAAGCTTTTCTCTCCTTTTCACTCATTATGCTCTGTTTTATTTTTATATTTATTTCATTTTAATTGTGTCTGTATTATTTACGCATCTGTAAAGCACCTAGAGTCACAATGAGACAGAGTGCTCTAACAAATCAATAAACTTAACTTCAGTTCTTTGGTCATGCCACTGTACAGGGCCTATATGTCAAGCAACACCTAGAGTACTGTGTGCAAGTATGGTCGCTGCATTCCAGGAATAATATGGAGGACCTTGGTGGAGTGCAGAGACAGACCACAAGGATGATCACAGGGTTGCAGGGGCAGAGTTATGATGACAGGCTGAAAGGTCTGGGCATGTACAGTCTGGAATTTGACAAACATATGACAGAATCACAAATAAAAGAGATACCACCACTAAGAAGGGTTGGGGGAGGCGGGAGGAAGTAATGGGCTATATCCCTTCTCCCATCCTAAAATCTAATATAGTATATCAGAAGATTGAGAGGACACTTAATTACTGTGTAGAGACTGTCAAGAAAAATTACAATGTCAGACATCTGGCGCTCACTGGAACAGACCGTACTAGAGGCATCTTTACACATTGGAATCATCAGGCTTCACACTAGATGTGAGATTTTCTTGAGCCACTGAATGAGTGCTGAGGCATTGGTACAATCTCCATCAAAAGCAGTAGAAGGTCACTGTTTGGATACATTTAAGATCTAGCTGGAGTTATTTTTACTGGATAAAGATATTGTTGGCCATTCTCACTGATTAAGTGAGGAGACAAACGTGCTAGGTTATCCTCCTTATGTCCTACAGACTGCACTGTATTGGGATCTCGTGGTTCACAGTACAGTTCTCGGAGCACTGGACCACAAAGGGTGTAGATATGACAGTATAATCCGAGACCCAACTTGCTGTGCTCACAAATATTCAGGCTATCCATTTCTGCTCAATCAGACCCAATTTATTGATTCTGGCCTGCGTCACTTTGCTCAGCATGCAATGCCTCCATTCTTGAGTTTCCAAAGATAACTCTGCAAATCCAATTTTCATGGCCTGTCTCTTAAGAGCTTTGCAAATGTATGTTTCTAAAAGGAAAACTAACCAGACTGGCATAAAACTGCCAAATATTTAAAACTAAAAAATAGGTTATTCACCTGTAACCATACTTCTAGGAGTGGTGTATGGTTCACATCCACACAGCTGCAGTCTCCCTTTAACAGCTGATCTTGCTGGACTGGCTTTCAGTGAAGCTTCTCCCACCACCTAGATGGTATATCCCTCGGCTCCACACTGTGACATCACATCCTGCCGCTGGAAGCAGGGATCCATATGCCATTTGCCAGGGAAGGCCAGGTGGGTGGTGTGGATGTGAACCATATACCACTCCTAGAAAGATCAGTTATACAAAGACTTTGCCGTAACATTAGATCTTCTAGGAATGTCTCTTGCAATAAGTCATTACTTCTGGGAGTTCCGATGGGTGGCGCTCTAACACGGCAGTTTTCTTCTAGCAGTCTCACACCAGGACCACCCACACGACCTCACTTCCTGGGCTGTTCCTATAAAAGTGGGTGGTCCCTGGCAGTCTCCGTTCCGCCGATTTCAGCTCGTGCAGGCGGGGACCGAAGAACCAGTACCAAAGCCTCCAACCCTACTTTGTTTTCCTGTTACAGAATGTCAGGGGTCAGAGGAGGAAACTATTTACTGCAAGAGACATTCCCAGATCTACTGTTAGGCAAAAGTATTTGCATGACTGATCTATCTTCCACGGACTTAAGTCATTACCTTCTGGGAGATTCCCAAGCAGTTATATGGCAGTGGGGTGGCCAGATATGGCATTCTGCCATACATCTAGTGTGATCTTAGGACTGGTAGGTGTTGAGAGCAGTATATCAGCACATGAAGAAAATTTTGTATTCTATCTGTAAGTGCTCCATTATAGTGTTCGTTATAGGGCTATGACTGAAAAACAGGCCAGACTGGCTATTACTGGGCATCGCCAGATGAGTTAAACAGATGTAAACCCGATCTTGGTATGGCATATCAGATACTGTAATAAATCAGAAGAAATTCAGCCGTATAATGGAGTAATTGGTAAGTCTCAGTGGCATGCACTGGAAAAATAGTATATGTCAAAGCCTATTGGGTTCTGAGTTTTGAACAGTAACCAAATAATACAATATTATTATTTTGTAGTGCTACAATGTAGCAAGATTAGTACAGTCTTTTTTGCCATGTCTGTCAAGTCATTAGAGAAATGTATCAATTTTTGGAATAAATAGGCTACATAAGTAGCAAACAATGATATTGTGAAATGAAACAATGTATCTATTTCATAACAGAATTCAGTGGCTCAGAGTCAGTAGTACTGTATTAGTCAATAGTGTACCAATTTTAGGGTAAAGACATGGAATGCAACAGAGTGATGCAGTCAGTTCCATTGTGCATTTAGTAATCTCATTTGCAAGGGGTCCCAAGTATGCCAGGGCCTGCAGCCTTGTTAGGTGTAAACCTGAAATGTTAGTATGGTGGGCCCTTTATTTATGCTGCGGGTGAACAAGAGTTTAAATAATGATCTGGATAATTGCAAATTACGAGCCATTATATCTCATCTTTGAGATTCCAAACATGTTAATCTGAGAAAAGTCATAAGGTTTGTGACATGCACATATTTTGTTGTCAAGTAGCGTGAATCATAAAATCGATAAGTCTTGCCGAGTTTATCGTTTTATAATATGTATGTACTCACCACTGTTTCTGTGGCCTTTCTCTATGGCCAGGTGAAGACCATGCAGCAACAGAAGTTTGGTAAGTATATTATGATCCATATTGTAATATTATCAGGATATTGATTGTTTCCCAGCATGTGAGTATTAGCAGGATCAGTTCATGGGAGGGACACGACGGTCTGGCGCACAACAGGCTAAGAGGCATCCCAATGAAATTACCATAATGGCCTGTAACAGTGATACTTTAAAAAGTGGCTAGATGTATAAAGCCTCATGGGAAAGGCCTCAGTATAATTTGAATCAAGCCCCAGAGAAAGGTCTCAGAGGCCTAGAAAAGGAGACCAGGATGTAGTCTGAAGTTTTAATGAGAGGAGGAGGCACCCAGCCGTCCTAAGGGGTGCCATGGGTCGGTTAGATGTGTTCCTTGTCATTTGTTCTTTGCCTTTGAAGTTTCCTCTTTGGTTATAGTAATTTCCAGTTTTGTATGAATAATTATACTGAGGGCATGGTTTGTGGTACATATATTGTCCGTTTTAGGTGTCTGCTTGAGGTTTGTAGGTTGTCCAGTATTGTTTGTGCCCTGGGCCAAGAGATGGTCGCCAGAAAAGAGGCATTAGCCACTTTTTGCTGAATATCAGGTACTAGCCCTGAGGTCGGAGCCACGCCTGACGGTATAAGAATACCAACTGCAGAGGCTCCTCAACTATCCTGATCTTAATAAATGTCAGAGAGGGAAGTAAGTGCGTTATCATTGATGTGAGCTGCTTTTTTCAGGGATGTAGGCAGTTTACTTATAATGTCCCCAGCAGAGGTGCCCACCGTACGCTGAAATTTCAACATATGTCCCATGTAGTTAAGTATTCTAACATTTACTGTGTTTAGGGCAAACACTTTCTTCCCATATAATCAAAACATTTAGAGACTTTTTGGAGGTACTGTACTTGTATGCTTAGGTTTGCCAGTGTGGCTGTGTGGCTGCAATAACCACAGAATCCATGAGTGGAAATATTTGTTAAATACTGACAATCGAGAGGAGCCTGATAAAGGCTGTGTGCTTTCTAGGTAGCTCCTGTGCAGCTTTGGGTTGACTCCATGCTTCAGTAATCGCATTTCTGAATGTTGGTATAAAAAGGAGGACTGCCTGAATAGGTTCTTCTGGGATGTCAAGATATTCAGCCATATCTTTACTTAATCTATCTTGTTCTGTTGTGGTAAACCCCACTGTTTTTTGTATCTGTAACATCATTTCTGGGAATGAGGGTCATCTGGTGGGAAATGACCTTTAGTGGTTGTAATATTTCTTCATCCCAGTATGATGGCACACAATATGGGGACTCAGACCCTCTTCTAGTAGGGAACCATCATAATTTGTGTCTTTGGAAGGTTCAAATTATATAATGACAAATATTTCTCAGAGTATTCATGAGGAGGCAGAAATGGTGAGTGTTCTAGCTCTGTGCATGCCTGTTTTGATGGAGGTGGAGACACAGTCTGTGACTGAAGGTTTTTAATGGAGTGGTGTATAATCAAAATCTATAGAATTCAACACTTTTTACAATTTCTTCTATGTTTGGCACTTGTGAGGATGGAATTGCCATATAAGCGGGTTCTGAGTCCTGTGTACTTGAAGTCGGGGATCAATCTGTGCCTCCGATAATGTGATCCAGTATGTCTTTGAACTTTCTGTCCATCACGGACTGGTGTCTGAGCACCATGCATGAGTGCAAATGAGGCTGGTTTGCCTCTGCGTTCCATAGTATATGATCCTTTATTTTGTGGTGATGCAGTCCCATAAGTATATTTTGATACACTTTCATAAAATATTTCATGATTAAATTTGTATAAGGATCTTCCATAAATATATTATATGCTGGTAAAGGTGCTGTTCTATGATGCAGGGGCTGCTCCACCAGCGGTGGGATCAGTCCGTGGCGGAAGAGGAATAAAAGCATGCCCAGTCAACGTTGTAATGTGCTTTATTGATAATGGATAAGTGAATGCATGCTCCGTCGATGGTGGAATACTCCTCGTCGATGATGGGGAAGTCAGCACATGCTCAGTCGATGGTGGGATGCTCTTCGTTGACAATAGAACAGCAGGGACATGCTCCATCGATGATGAAAAGTGTGTCATCGATGATGAGAGGCAAATGCATACTCCGTTGATGGTGGCATACTTCTATCGACAATGGAGGTTTAGGAGCATGTCCGTCAATAGGGAGAGTAGCCCTGTCGACGGTAAACGCAAGTACAGTGTGCTCAATCCAACGGAGATGTTCTCGGCCGATGAGGATGTCTTGTCCTCGTCAACGGGGAGTGTTCCCCATCGTTGATGAATGCAGCAGGACCTCTGTCGACGGTGCATGTGGTTTAGTCAACGGGGAGCTGAGAAATGACATCCTATCAACGATGAACGTTCCTTTCTATGTGAAGTTGAACTTCTATGTTCTTTTGATGAAGAAGTGCCTGTTGTCGACGGGGATAGTGCCCGTCGATGAAGAATGTTTCTTGATGATATATGTTTGGGAGATATGACCGTTGAAGGGGTCAGGCAGGACTTTAGGTGAAGGTATTTCCTTCCCTATTTTGCTTCTTGAAGAGGACTCAGAGGTTTTAGAGCCCTTTGATCGAGCACTCTGAGTCTGTAACAGGAAACATCCACTGTACAGCTCTTAGTCAAGCACAGGAATATGGTGCTGTGTATGAAGCCCAGGCACACCAAGCTATGGGTTCAATCCATGTCATAGACTGCTGGCAGAAGAGTAAGCTGCTGTCAGAGCTGAAGCCGGTGGGAAAATGAACGGAGACTACCAGGACCACCCACTTTTATAGGCACAACCCAGGAAGTGAGGTTGTGTGGGTGGTCCCTGGTGTGAAGACTGCTAGAAGAAAACTGTCGCAGTAGAGCGCCACCCATCGGGAACTCCCAGAAGTAATGACTTACTGCAAGAGACCATTCCGTGGAAGATCTACGGTTACAGGTGAGTAACCTACTTTTCTAGGGACATGGATATGGTTCCTTATCCACAGTAGCAGACTTCCAGCAGTTCTCCAGGTCCAGGAGGAGGAGGTATGGCGACACCCTAGTTGGTGAACAGAGATTGGAGAACCGAGGTTCCAAAAGCAGCATCCCAGTGTGACTCAAGGTCAATGCTTTAATGGGAGATGAAGGTGCGTGTGCTGACTTCCAGGTGGCCACCCTACAGATCTCCTGTATGGGGATGTCCCTGAATGCAGCCACCAGGCAGCAGTACATCTAGTGGAATAAGCCCCAAGCCATAAAGAAGGCTCCCACCAACCAATCTATAGCAGAGATCAATGCAGGAGACAATCCACCTACCAGGCATCCTTTGCTGCTGGTCTGCCAGGTGTGGCTTCAGCAAATGTTACAAAGAGCTGGCAAGCCTCACCCGGAACTCAGCCATATACGCCTTATAATAAGAAATGGCTGCTGCAGGTCCAAGGTATGCAGCCTACACTTGGCCTCAAGATGGGTTGGTAAAGTATACCAAAGGTTAAGCATCTGGTTAAGGTGAAACTTTGATACCACCATTGTGAGGAATTTCAGGTGCAGGCGAAAAGCCTTGTCTTTGTACAAGGCCAGGTACAGAGACTCTACCTATAGCGCCTGAAGCTCACTGATCTTTCTGGTGAGGTGACAGCCACCAAGAAGGTGGATTTGCACAACAGGTGTGACATCTCACACCTATGCACAGGCTCAAAAGGCTTGCCCATGAGCACTGCCAATACCATCAGCAGATAATAAGGTGGTGCTGGTTCACACACCGCTGGTTCAAGTGGTCAAGGCCCTTAAAAAGTGTTTGACTTCCTTTCCTGTGCCACCATCAGCATACCAGCCCATACCCAGTATGAAGAGATGGCTGCCAGGTGCACCTTGAGGGCTGTCAAGCTCAGTCCCAGCTGGGAGAGGGACCAGAGCTGGTCAAGAACGCTAGTCAAGGGTCTGGCAAGAGAATCAAGCTCCTTGCCCTGGCACCAAATTGAATCTCTTTCCATGAGAACTGATGAGTTGACTCCTTTCAGGATGCTGCCACAACATAGGCGCATTGTGAGAATGTCAGTGCCTGGAACTCCAGCTGCTCAGGAACCAGGCTGTGATTTGTAGGGATTTAAGATACAGGTGTAGAATCTCCTCCCACTGACAAGACAGCAGATCTGGGTGCAGGGCAACTGCCATGGAAGTCTGCTGCAGAGGCCGAGAAATCCAGGTACCAGAACTGGCAGGGTGAGTCCGGGTGATCAGGATCATCTGTGCCTTATTCTCCACACCACCTTATGGATGTAGGGAAAGGGAAGGAAAGTGTACAAGAGGCCTGAGGTCCATGGCCTTGTGCAGGTATCCAACAGCATTGTCCCAGACTGAGGTGGGGCTGGCACAGAACAGCCTCAGCTTTGCTTTCTCCTTGGAGGTAAAAGGTCCGCAAAGGGTGCCCCACAGGAGAACAGGTGGTTCTCCACCTCCTGATGTAGAGACCACCGTGTGATGACTCGCCCACCTGACAGAGTGTCCACTTGCTAGCTGTTGGCTCTCATGATATGAATCACCAGGAGATCTGCACCTGAGCTGCACAAGAGGGTCAAGGTGCGGAGGGCCTCCCGACACAACTGCAGAGAGTGTGTGCCAGCCTGTATGTTCGGGTAAAACATGGTTATGGTGTTGTCCACTTGGACTTGCACAACCTGACCCCAGACAAAAGGAGCAAATTCTGTCAGAGCTAGGTACACTGCATGCAGTTCCAGCAGGGGGATGTGGTGATGGGACTCGTGGGGTCCAAAGCCCATGGGCACTGTGGTCTCCTTGGTATGCACCCATCCCACCAGAGAAGCATCTGTAATCAAAATGACTGTCAGCTCTGGGTGGACAAACAGGACTCATAGGAACACAAAAGCTGCGGGAGTTAGGGACCTCTTGGCCCACCTAGTCTGCCCATATTTTCCCTACCTATACTGACATAGGCGACCCTACTCAGTCCCCGAGCTTCCCACCAACTCCATACTTCTAATATCCTCTGTGCTTATCCCATGCATTCTTGAATCCTGTAACTGGAACACTGGAAGAGAAGGACCAGGGGGACATGATAGAGGTCTTCAGGTACATGAAGGGGTAAATAGGGAGAAGCAGACAGGGTGCTCCAAAGGAAGGGGGGACAACTAGAGGACATGGGTGGAAGCTGGAGGAGGGAGATTCAGAGAGAAAGGAGAAGGTGCTACTTCACTGAGAGGGTGGTGGAGCCATGGAATCGCTGCCCAGGGGCTGGTGAAGGCAGAGGCGGTACAGGGAAGGGATCTAGAAGCAAAAACCAGTGCAGCAAGAATATCCGGGACTGGGAAGGGAAAAGCCAGAGGAGAGGCAGGGGCAGCAAGGTCAGCTCCCAGGGTGGGATCTGACCAAGCGAGCAGACACGAAGACCGTTAGGCCTAGTCTGCTGGCATTTTAGTCTGTTAGTAACTGTTTAAGCCCCACCACCTCCGCTGGGAAGCCGTTCCATGAATCCATCACTCTCTCTGTGTGAAGAGTACTTTCTCCTATTACCTCTGAGCCTCCCTCTTTCTATCTTCATAGTATGCCCACTTGTCCTCGAGCACATTTTCTATGAAAATGCTTCCCTCTGTACCTGGTCTGAATGCTTCTATCACATCCGCCTTTCCTCCAGAGAGTACATGTTTAATTCCTTTAGCCCTTCCCAACAGGACTTTTGATGCAGGCCATACATCATTTTTGTTGTCCTCCTTTGTACTGCCTCCACCCTGCCTATGTCCTTCGGAGATGGGGCCTCCAATACTGTACACAGTACTCAGATGGTCTTACCAGTGATCCATACAGGGTATGCTACCACCTCTTCCTGCTGGTGATTCCACTATCTATGTATCCTAGCATCCTGAATGTCTCCCACACTGCCTTGTCGCACTGTTTCGCCACATTCAGATCATCGGAAATGATCACCCCCAGGTCCCTATCCTGCTTTGTTACCATTAATACCTCTCCTCGATTACACTGCCCCAGGTTCCTCTGCCCCATGTGAATTACTTTACATTTTCTGCTTAAAACCCAACTGCCAAACCCTTGACCATACCTCTAGTTTTTTTAGATCACTTCTCATTCTTTCCACCCTCTCGGCATGTCCACTCTGTTGTAGAGTTTTGTGTCATCTGCAAACAGGCATACTTTCCTTCCAGCCTTTCTGCAATGTCACTGATAAATACACTGAAGAGGAGCAACCTAATACTGACCCTTGTGGTACGCCTTTGGTCACTGCCTACTCCAGAGTGGATGCCATTTACCACTATCCTCTAACTCATGTTGCCCAGTCAGTTTGCCACCCAATTTACAATTTTAGGACCTATTCCTAGGCTCTGCAGTTTGTTTAGCAGTCTTCTATGTGGAACGGTGTCAAAAGCCCTGCTGAAATCCAGGTAGGCCACATCCAGCTCTCCTCCTTGATTCACCTCTCTGGTTACCCAATCAAAGAACTCAATCAGGTTTGTCTGGCAAGACCTCCCCCATGCAACCGGGTTGCCTCAGATCCTGCAGATTATTGGTAACAAGGTAGTCCCCAATCCTCTCCTTCAAAAGTGATTCCATTACCTTGTCCACCACCGACGTCA
The DNA here is from genome assembly GCA_016271365.2 of Neoceratodus forsteri. Lineage (NCBI taxonomy): Eukaryota > Metazoa > Chordata > Ceratodontiformes > Ceratodontidae > Neoceratodus > Neoceratodus forsteri. The sequence continues at coordinate 1,386,707,114 of CM057459.1, forward strand.
GGCTGACATGCCTGTAATTTCCTACCTCTTCCCTGTTTCCACTCTTATGGAGTGGGACCCATCTGACCTACTCCAATCCCTGGAACCTCCTTTTCTTAATGACTGAACAGGGCTGTCAGAGGTGCAGCGGCTCCTCTTTCAGTTCCTTAGTATCCTTCTTCCTCCAAATGTTCTGGGACAAGACACCACTGGATGGTGTCCCATATGACTGAGTCACTGAGACCAGCTGGTCCAAGTGGCCTAGGCACTAGGACCATGGACAACCCAGCTCTTGCTGAAGGTGATGCACTAGCCAACGGGCCCACCAGACCACGCTGCTTCAAGATGCTATGTACTCTGGCAGCCACAGGAAGTCCTGGGCAGGGCACGAGTGCACAACCCAGAGAATTATTGGGCAAAGGAAGTAAGCTCCAGTGCCTGGTCCGCAGGAAGTGGAGCACTGGCCTGGAGAAGTCTGCGCTCTGCCTGGCAGTGAATCACCTGCAAGGGGTGCAGTTTGGACTTGGCTAGACTTGCCTGGTGGTTTTCTCCCAGGACTTCAGAGTGGAGCCCAAAAGTGGGCGGCGACACGGTGGAACTTTTTCCTGGAGCTCTTTCTCCATCCTGGCTACCTGCTGTTTCAGGAGGTGGGCTTCAGGCTGTTCTTCATGCATCATGGTAGTGATATTAAACTTGAGGCAAAGTTCACAGGCCTTAACGTTATAGCCACCCGATGCAGCACGCAAGAGATGTCCTGCAGGTCACCAGAGTAAATCTTTTCACTGCATTCACAGTATCTAACGAGTTAGGCAAGTCCTCTAGATGACATACACAATGATGATGATTGCTTCTAAAAAGCGACAGCGAACTAGGGAGAAATTTAGAAAACACTAACTAGCAGTGGACTGTAGCAGCATCTCTGTGGAGGGTCCAACAAGTATGGTCAATAATGGGAAAAGAACTGAGGAGGAAGGGGCCACCCACATTTATATGGCTGTGCCAGCGTAGGATGTCATTGTGGGTGGCCCTAGCAGACTGCTTGCAAAAGTTTCCATGTGGTTCTAGTGCCTGGCAACTACAGTTCCACAGGCATAACCTGGTGAAAGGGATATCCTGGAAGAAGATCATTGGTACAATTTTAAAACCAGTGGTTCCTGTTCTTTTCTTAGGTCTGTCAGACATGCCAATCACTTACAAACCAATTGGGGAAAAAGCAGTCCTGATAATAGCTAGTGGTTCAGTTCCCAAAGAAATATGAACGCATATTAAAACATTGTTTTACAATTTAAATGCCAGTGTAAACTATTGTCATGGTTCCTGAAAGTAGGAACAGGGACCTAAGTAATAAGGAACGGACAGCCACTAGCTAGAAGAGTTAAAAAAATCACTACTTTTTATTTTTTTTTATTTAATAAATGTGGTTCACAAGGCAGGAACTGTGGCTCAAGGCCTTCCCTCAATTCCCTGGAACTGCAAGGGGACCAAAGAAAATTACAAAAATTAGACAAAAACACCCTAACGAATGTAGAGTTATTGAGAACTGAAAAAAAAATAAAGAAATTAACCAGAAGGTTGAACTGTGAAAAGCAACTTCAGGGTGATGCTTCTGGCGAAAAAATAAATCTGCCATTAAGAGGGCAGGGGCTAGCGTGACCACTCAGCAGAGTAAAATTTCATTCTAAACTTCTCTAATTAACATAAAATTCTAGGCTCCAGGAAGCTCATTCCAGGCGGAACTGTTGTATTTGTCAAGCAATAGTGAGGAATTCCTGGGGTTTAAATACCATTTCTTCTAGGATACCCAGCCAGCCTGAACCCATCTACATGGGTTACTGTAGTTCCTGCATATCCTACCGAGAGAGAGAGTGCATCAAGTAAGCAATAATACCCAACAGGGTGGGCGGTTGTGCTATACGGACCGCCAGGGGTGTAATGAGCCCGGCGCGCGGGCGAGGGCCTTATAGCCCCTGAAGGTCCGGTATAGCACAACGTCAACCCTGGAGGGTATTATTGCGCTTTAGAAAATGGGCACTATAAATGAAAATAAGTTTTGTAAAAAAGTTTAAATAAAAATAGTTTAAAATACATTTTGTAATAAAATAATTCCTCCGCCTGCACTGAAATATATGTGTGTTTTGTTTCTTTAGATAGAGTCTTTCCTTGAACTGGAGCCTTTCAATCTGGATGTCATGGTTATCATACACACACACACACACACACACACACACACACAGATTCTAGATTGCCACGGAGAAACAATAACACTAATGAGCACCTACCTCAGAGCTGCTTTCATGCCCCCCCAGGATCGCTTGATTTGTATATCGCATGACAGGGAATTTTTTTTTTTTCACAATTTCTGTTTTTATTTACTCCTATCTACCCTCAGTGCCCGCTCCTTGGGCCGCTCAACCATCTCTGCCCCGAACATGGCCTCCGCCCCCCACCCCACAGCAGTTTCTCCGTTTCCTCTGCTTCAGTCTATTCGTCTATGGCGTTTTTGCCTGGTCATACCTGGAGAAGGATGTACACAGCATCCACGTCTATCAGCGCTGTTCATTGCTCTACTGAGAAAGGCAGTGTGAGAGCAGATGAACAGGAAGAGGTTTTGTATTTGTTCTTTTTTAAAAACATGCCTGGTAGCGCTTGGAAGAGATGCGAGTGCCACGGACAGTTGAAAGGGACTGGGAGATCAGAAACATGCCTACGATCAACTGACACGCTGCTGTATTAGAGAACTAAGTGCAAGTTGGGTTTAGATTCATTTATTTTATGTGTGAAAGTTGGGTTGTAGTTGGTATTTAAAACTAATAGACTGGCAGAGCAAGGGAAGGTGATGAGCTGTTCGGTTTGTAAAATGGTGACAAATTTGAAAATAAGCATCAGCTGGCTATACAAATACGGTAGCGGTCATGGTATGGTAAGCGACAGCATGACTATTTCAAGTGAAGGCAGTTCTGTAGTGTTTGGCAACACAGGAAAAAATTGTATTTAACTTTTTTTCTTTTCCAACTCGTATGTGGCGACTATTTGTTGATCGCCGGCTGGGGAGAGAGGTGTCGCTCACTAAGTGAGAAAAAAACATGGCGGTATTTCGTTTTCAAAATTCTAATGCCCAGTATTATTTAGAATGATATGAGGCAATGCAGAGTGGAACTTGTTATTTCCCAGTCTCTATTGTCTCATACCCGACTGGCTGATTTCTGCTTTTAGCCAATCAGCATCAAGATTACTTTGCCCATTTTCTAAGTTAGCAATAACCCACAACAGGGTATAGAGTTATGTTAGCAATAACCCATGACAAGGTATGGGGTTACAGGTATTTAATGCTCACCTGGGTGCGCTGAGACAGAGCCGCGCCCTCCTCAGGGAGGGGCCACAATAATGACAATAACTAGCAGTACAATAATGAAAATACAGGTACAAGAGGGTGTGTCACCACAATGCCAAAGCTGAACTGGTAGATGTTAGGAGTAGTTATGGAAGTGCTGGGGTCTCGCGCTTCCCACAGCTTTCAATGGCTGCCATTCTGGTTTTCCTTTCTGAAGCAGGGAACAAGTGCAAATGGCAATTTCCTGATTCCTCTCTGAAACCATATATTAAAAAGCGAATTTAATGCATGAGCTCTGTGAGGACTGTAACCAATCAGAGGATATGCTCCAGACAACCCATGTTATAATATCAATTTAGATATACAGAGGGACGCGCTATGGTATCTTTAGAGTACAGGATTTGGAAGCGAAGCCCCAGACTGGAACCCGCCAAGTGAGGGCTGGGGTCAGATTCACAATCTACTGCACTTACAGTATTTTTCATTTATCACATGGTATTTTTATTACTTACATTAGGTTTTCATTACTTGTATCATTGGACAGATCAACACCAAACATGATGCCATGACTTGCTGCAGTGGCTGTTCCTCGTTTTCATCAGCAGACCCGATTTCTAAAGCTCCTTTGCCTACAGTAAGGAGAGCTAAAACCAGTATGTATTTCAATATTTATTTAAAATCTATAAAGTGCATGGGAAAACTCTGTAGGAAAAAGGCACAATGCCAGTGAAATAAGACATCTAGTAATTTCCGGTCATACAGTATAGTAGTCTGAAAAAACATTTGCCTCTATGACTTCTACTATGGGTAGGGGCATGGGATAAAAAATTTCACAAGCCACTGGAAGATATTTTCCTTGCATCTATGAACCCCATGGAGCACACATTCACATCGTGTTTGTAATAGCTCCTTAGCACAATGGATCAGAAAGGGTCAAGAACAACATGTGCTTGGTGAAGGAAGAGTGTGTGTGTATGTGTGTGTCTCTCTCTCTCTCTCTTCTGCTGGCGTCAGCAGGATGAAGAATCGAAATGACACTGGGTGAGGAGAACTTTATAAAAATAGCTTGATCTCGTGACTTCCCGGCAGTGACACAGTCAGTGCAACTCAATTAGAAACGGCCTGCGAGGAGAACTGCTGCTCATCTGTACCTGCAGACACGGACTTCAAACTGATGTTTGTGTGTGTGTTGGGGAGATGACTGCTGGGACCCTGCTGATGCTGATTATTAGTACTGAGGGTCAGTTATGTGTTCCCAGTATTATTAGAATCCACTTGAGAAGCAGTTGCCAGACAGTTTTAGTGATTCTGAAACAGGGTTGTCTCTGCGTATACCATACTTCTGTTTCTAATCCAGTACTGTATTATAGAGGTGGGTTAATTGCTGGAACGTCACTACATGAAATTCTCCACAATGTTCTGGCACTTGGCAAAGTCTTCACCACTACGCTTGGCATAAATTGCAGTCAGTTCACGCTGTGCATAGTGGTGAAGAAGTCTTAGGTTAAAAAACCTTTCCACATCTTTAAGAACCCTGTCCACTTTCCTCCCCTCAACCCACTTAGCAACCCATTCCCCAGCCAGTGTATAAGTGAAAGCAAGTACTCAAATGGCTATATTCCCTTCCCTCCATCCTCGTAACACCCATCCATCCTCTTATCTCTAAACACAATACATGGAGTAGTCTCTTCCCACCCTCCTCTCCCCATGGCACCCCACATTCTGCGACAGATGGCAACAGGTGCAGCTCTCATCTCACCACCTTGTCTGGCTGCTGTTTGGAGTAAGGCTCACATATGAATATGTTGCTGTACCAGAGGAGAGCATACTGATATATTACTCGTGTGACATAAAATGTTAGACAAGTACTATACTGCACTACCCTTGGCATACTGATATAGCACATGAATTTTACGTAGAAGGTGGCCAGGCGGAAAGGTGAGAGGAGGGCTGCACCAGTCACCTGTTTTACAGAATTCATTGGGTGTCACTGGGGAAGAAGGTGCAATGAGACACTAGTGGGCTGAGGTACTTCTACATTGTGGCGAGGGTTGGAAAGAATGTGGGATAGCTGCTACAGGTGGGAAGGAATGATTTCACTTTGGATGCTTGCTTTCACTTTTACACTGGCTTGGTGGAGGAGCAAGGGAATGGGTGCTATGTCGGTTTCAGGAAATTATAAATTATAAAGTATTGCCTCCACCAATCAGATCGCAGATTACTGTACTTTATGGAAGTACAGTAATGCTACCTCCAACGCACTTATATGCAGTGCATTAAAACCCCATACCCTCGTGGGTTATTGCTAACTTAAATAACATCTTTCTGTAACAGCACCAGGCAAATTTTCTACTTTTGTCAATTATTATATACAAAATAACAGCAGAATCCACAATAGGAAAGGCGGCCTGGAGGCACTACTGCTTGGTACATCAACAACCGGTTTCACAAATGACCACAGGCTACTCAGTCATCAGGCAGAGGATACAGGGCAAGTTTCCCAGGACTGCTCTCCTCCCTTCGGGTGGGGGACACTGGAAAACACAGTCCAAGTGACAGTAAAACAAATGCAAACTGCAGAGAAAGGACTGCCCAGGCTCCATGGACACATGCGCACCTGCCTGCAATGGTGTCACTGCTCACCGTCATCCACGGGAAAAATGGAGGAAAATGCTGTGGTCTGCCCAGTTGATGTCAGCACCAGCGAAAATTTTATTAAAAAATGTTTGTGTAGTAACTGCAGCATTACAAAACTTAATTTGAGTAGCACTAGGAAAAATATGTGTAACGTTTGCAGGTAAAGTACAGTTACATAAGAACTTACTGTAACAATATATCTTTTAGAAGCTCTTACAGTAAGCAACATTGGTAGGACTGAAGCCACCAGGCAGGACCACGAAAACTTCTAGCTAGCAGTCTATCACGGGGACCGCCCCACTGACATCAGCATGCTGACATCACCTATCCCATAAAGGCGAGGTCCCCAGACCTACCTCAGTTCTCCTGCCAGAGACCCGGTGCATAAATTAAAAGGGACAACCAAGGTAGTTCCCCAGAGCTAAGAAAAGTATAGGAAATCGAAGGAGAAACAGCTATCAGGGGAAGAAGGGAGGGAAAGCAGCACCTGCTGCAAGAGATCTTCTTGAAGATCTACTGTTATGATAGTTCTTATGTAACTGTACTATCTTACTTGAGGGCTCTTGCAGCAGAGCAACACCGTAGGACTGATTCCCAAGCAGTACCAGAACTGACCATAAGTCAGCCGGAGGAGGCAGCAAATTAGAGCAGACTGCGCGAAAGAAAGGCCCTGAAGGACAGTTGGTTCAAAACTGGCCCTGCATCTGGAAGCAATATCCAGACTGTAATGTCGGACAAAAGTGTGAACCAAAAAGTGGCAGCTGTACAGATGTCCGCAGCAGACACATTCTTGAAACAGGCAGTAGAGGCGGCCATACCCCTGGTGGAGTGATCCTCGACCGCCAGACAAGGGCCTGTTGTACTTACGGTAATAGTCACAATGCAATTTGCCAACCATTTGGACAAACACTTTCAAACAGGTGCCTTCTCTTCTGGGGCAAATGAAACAAGCAACTGATCAGTCTTTCTAACTGGCTGGTTGCCATTCATATAAGAATGGAGCACCCTATGAACATCCAAAGTATGCAGTAAGAAAGCCTCCCGATTAGAATATTCAGGGAAAAAAACAGGCAGGTGGATGGACTGGTTTATTTATTTATTTTTTAACTGGTTTAGCATAAACTCTGACACTACCTTGAGACAGAAACCTAGGACTAGTATGCAAAGACACCCTGTCTTCGTGAAAAACAAGTAAGGCTCTTTACACATCAGAGCCTGAAGCTCAGAAATCCTTTGAGCAAAGTAACAACAACTAAATTATGCTTTCCATGACAGAAAGTGCAGCTCAAGGGCCGGCTCAAAGGGAGGCAGTATCAGCTTTTCCAACATAAAAAGAAGATTTCATGGAGGAGCGGGGTCCTGAATGGGAGGTTTCAAATGTAGGATACCCGCAATAATGTGCAGGATACCTCCAGCTGGCCAACAGCTTTGCCCTCAATAGGTGTATTATGCGCATGGTGTGCAGAAAAGGCGGAAAGGTGCATCTTAAGAGAAGAGTACCCAGGCCTGAGTCTGAAAGGCAGAAGAGGTACTCCAAAATAGTTCACCGGGCAGGTGAAGAGATCCAGGTGGTGAGCAGGGGCCCATAGGTAGAAGTGCTTCCTCCTCATGGCATAAGTGGCTCTGGTTGATGGCTTTCTAGCAGCCACCAGGACATCAGCCACCCTGGAAGAAACCCCAAAGCCGCGACAGCAAAGTCTGCAGGAGCCACACACAGATATGCAAGGACTTAAGGTCGGGATGAACCAGGATGCCCTGTTCCTGGGAGAACAAGTAGGAGCACAGGGGCAAGGGAACTGGAGGTTCCACTATCAGCTGCTGCAGGAACCAAATCTGACACAGCCACTAGGGAGCTCAGGAATCATCTCCACCCCTCAGAGTGAAGCTTGAGGAGAACAGTCTGTAGGAGTGGGAAGGGAGGAAAGGCATACAGGAACCTCCTTTCCAGGAGAGGACAACACGACATGCCAGAAAACTCCAGGCCCTGGCTCAAGTAGGTAGAAAGCGGCAGTTCTGCGTTGAGTGGAGAAAGGCCCAACTCTGGTGGCCCCACTTGTCCAAGAGATCTTGACTACAGAGGACAGGAGTTCCCACTCATGAGTCCTCAACCTGACTGACTTAACTCATTATTACCTGGGCAACCATTTTATGTCAGGTAAACAAATGGAATGTTCAGACTTCATACAGAGCTATTGGAGTAATGAGTTAAGACTGTTGGCCAGAGCATTTTGGATGTCTGGAACATGGAGGACTGAGAGTTCCAGGCCGTGCTCGACGGCCCAATACCAGGCTCTCATGGCCTCCTGACAAAGGAATGAGTAGGAATGAATGACACCCGCTTGTTGATGTAAAACATTAGGGACATGTCCATCTGCACCAGTAGCAGGCTGGGAAGTATGTGCATTTGGAAGGCCTGCAAAGCATAAAAGCCTGCCCACATCTCCAGTACATTGATGTGGAGATGCTGCTCCAACAGCCCTGTTCCTAGGTCCTGACAATTGTCTAGGTGGGCACCGCCAGACCGAGAAATCCATAGTGAGAATCTGCCAAGGGGACACAGCCCAGAAGGAGACCCCCTTGTAGGAGATTTACAGGGTTCTGCCACCAGTCCAAAGTCCTCAGCACTGTGCCAGAGACCAACACTGGCTGATCCAGGTTGTCAGTGCATTGGTCCCACTGGACCCAAAGCGTCCACTAGGGAACCCTCATATGCAGATGGGCCAGGGAACTGAGGCAACAGCCGCTCAAATGTGCCCCAAGAGGCAGAGAAAATCTCTGGCTGGTATCTGACAGCTGGAAGATACCAGCCTGGCCCTCTTCAGGCACTCTACTCTGTCCATCGACAGGAACGCTCTGCCATGGTATGATCCAGGCCCCCTCCCAAATATACTGGAGGTGTTGGCCTGGAGAGAGACAAGACTTCGTAGGTTGACTGTGATCCCCAGGGCATGGAAACCAAATGCAAGCTCCAGGGTCTGCAGCAAGAGGTCCCCAAATTGCCGCCTCAGGGCTGCCACCACTACTGCCAGACACTTGGTAAAAACCTGAGGTGCCGAGAAAGGCCAAAGGAAGGGCCCTGAACTGAAAGTAGTCCTCCTGGAAGCAAAAACAGAGGACATAGCAGTGGGCAGGAAGACCTGGATATGTAAGTAGGCATCCTGCATGTCCAGGAACAGAGCCAGTCCCCTTCTGAAGAAGGGGCAACAGACCCTGCAGGGTGACCATCCCGAAACACTTGTACTCTATGTAGAGGTTCAGGCAGCTGAGGTCCAGGATCGGCCTCAGGTCCTGTTTTCTTGGAGATGAGAAAGAAGTGTGAGTAGAACACTTTCCCTCTCTTTGAGCCAGAGGGATGTGCTCTATGGCGTTTGCTGAGAAGTGCCTAAATCTCCTACCGGATGAGGGAGATGTGGGCCTAAGAGTAGTAGAGAGAAAGAGAGATTCCAGAGGGGCTCCAGAAATTCGAGGGTGTGACCTTCAAAATCTGCAGCACCCACTGATCCAAGGTTACTGTTCGCCACCCATTGAGGTAGAGGGAGAACTGACCTTGTATATGGCACATCATATCTAGGAAAATGGGATCATCAGGCGGAGATGTGGGGTCTCCTTGGAGGCTCCTGACCATCAGAGGAGCCCTTGAATCATCCAACTCAGAGGAGGAATCTTACCCTGATTGATCGCTGTCCAGGACCATCCGTCTGAGGGTGCGGTCATCCATATGTTGGTCCGGTCCCCATGACCCCAGAAGACCCTGTGGTGTGAAGGGGGTGAAAAGGTCCTATCTGGTCTGGATCCCAGGAGGGGTTCCGGGGTGGAGAAGGCCACCCGAGTGCATTCTTGTTCTGCATAAAAGTTCACCAAGCCGTAAATAAGGCATTATAATCCACAGGTGAAGGAGGTGTGCGGTGGATAAAGATATTGAGGAGGCAGGGTATGGAGTGCGTTGGTGGAGGAGCAGGCATATGGCACCCTGGCATAGGTCCAGCAGATGCTGGCTGGGGTCCCTAGCGGGCCAGCGGGCATCAGTTGTGGTGCAGACTGGGGCCGAGATGATAACAGCTGAGGTCGTCAGAAGAGGCATTGGCAGAGCCGCTGCCAGCCCGACAGGTGAAGGCGTCAGTCTGGCAAAGTAGCCGATAGCCCCCAGAGCGGGCGGTGACTGCAGGGGAATTCTCCGAGGCAGGGGCAGAGATGCCTGTGGAAGAAGAGGATCGCTAGTCGGGTGATGCCTGGAAGGGCTAGCACCAACCCTGGAGTCAGGGCTGACGAAGGCAACGTCTGGACGGGGAGGTGACAGGCAAAGACCCACCACTGGAGGCTCCAACCCTATTCAAGCCATCTGGCTTAGGACCCATGGGAGCTAAGGGCCTGAGTACCAGGGGCTGGGAGGCAGGGGACAAAATATGTTGCCCTGAGGAGCCACCACCTGTGATGGAAATCAGGGTGGCTGTACCACCAGCAACCTGGAGAGAGTGAGGGCTGCCACAGAAGGAGGCTGACCCGCGGGAGAAAGACCCAGAGGCGGAAGCCGGTCAGTATGTGATCTCGAGCAAGAGGCTGACCGAGGATGGTCCCAGTGCTTATGCTTCCCACTACTTCTGGGAAGATCTGATTTGTATACGGTTAGTAGTACACTGGGATGCAATCCCTTTTACAGGTACGATACGTAGTAGTAAAATACAATTACACACAACAATCAACACAATAACATACACAAATCACAGTTAAGAAACTATTGGTAACAACATACAGTAATACATTTATATAGGAATAAACATTCCATGTCATTAAAATAAAACATTCATTTTAAAAGCAATGCAACTACACAAAGTTCTAAGGTATGTCTTAAGGGTTTTAGCAAACAGAGCATAACTTCTTATATTCCTAATATGAAAGGTAAGCCATTCCAAACTACAGATGTGATATATCCAAAAGTACACTGGCCACTGGATGTACACTTAAATGAAACTTTTAACAATGTTATATCACAGGTTGATCTTGTAGGAGTTTGACTCTGTGATGTCATAAGTTGACTTTTCAAACTAATGGGTATACCAGATTGTTGAATTTTAAATTATAACTTAGCCAAACTAAGTTTATATGACTGTTTTACAGTTAACCACCCCAATTCATTAATAATAGCACAGTGACGTACAGTACTTGGTACTAATAAAACAAATCTCCTATCTTATTTAATAACACAGCTTTCCAATGTACTGCACTCTCAGAATTATCAACTTTATTGAAGCATACTGTAATATTGGTAAGCACTGAGATGCAATTTAAGCGTACATCATAGACTAGGTAATAGCGAAGTCTGTATAGTAAACCAAGCTTTGCATGAATCTTAGATGTAATCATCTGTATAGAGAGCCATAATTAAGAATAGGAAAGAGATGATGCCCCAGAAGACTGAGCTGGGGAAGTAGAACAGCATAGCCTGAAGCTCCTTCTCCATCACGGCCACTTTCTGCTGCAGCAGGTAGCTTTGAAGAGTCTTCAAGCTGCGTCTCTGTGTGGCCTGGTTGAAGTCCTGGCGGTGCTGGCAGGCCTTGGTGTGGTGGTTGGGGCCTATGCAGAGCAGGCAGGAAGAGTGACCGTCTTTAACGGGTATCTGACTGCTGCAGGCACCCATGAGGCCAATCAGAAGACAAGGCTGGAGAAGAACATAAATGATATGGAAGAAATACCGAAATGTTAATATTATTAGAGAAAAGAAACAAACAGCAGGTAAATGCAAACAAAATGGTGGACATCTGAAGCAGGCGTCTTTGAGGTCTAAAATTAGTGCGGTCGGCAGTGAAGGAAGAACTGAGGTAGGTCTGGCGGACTGCCCCCTTTATAGGATAGGCAGAGATGTCAGCAGGGCGGTCCCGTGATAAGACTGCTAGCTAGAAGTTTCCATGTGATCCTAGCGCCTGGCGGCTTCAGTCCTACGGTGCTGCCTGCTGCAAGAGCCCCTCAGTAAGATCCTTGTATAAAGCAGCTGTATAGCCACTTTTGGGTGAACTCCGATGTGTAGCGGTGACTGCTATACATAAACAATTCTGTGTAGCAGCTGATGAAAATTGTGCACATTTTTGTTAAGTTACACCAGGTAAAATATTACCCAGCTAGCACCCTCATTACACAGAACATGGCAGACCATCCACCACAAGTTATCCTGGGTAGGTGGTGGTAACCAGTGAATTCATAAGATGGTTGATGGCCAGGGTGGGGGGCATCAGGAACAGGAGGCAAAAAACAAAGAATGGAAAAAAAAAAAACAACAAAAGGTAAGATGTTAACAGATCTGCCAGTAATGCCAATCACCATTATACAATGGCAATAACATATCCTGGACTCTGATTGGTCAGTGTACCTGAGACAGTGATGATATTACAATAACATCACTGTGTTGATTTATGGAGCCTGAGCCTTTTTTTTTTTTTCAGAAACAAAGATATACTGCCTCACTAAAAATCTACTAAAACATTTTTATTTTTATTTTGTTTTGTTAACATTGAGACATTGTATAACTGCAATAAGGCACTCCAAAGTGTGTGTTATAGTGTAATAATGTCACTCTTGGGGTGGGTTGAGCGCAGGCGAACACCTTGTCGTGCCTTATTGCTTAATTCACACAGCTACCTATGCATCATTCCAAGACTTCTGCTCTCTGGTATATCCAACTGATGCAATTCATCTTTGAACCCTCTAATCCCTCTGAGCTGAATAACTAGCTGACTGATCAATGGTTCACACAGCAGGAAGACTATAGTTTGGCCCAGATTACATCTGCAATTAGTGTAGTGGCTCACTTTTGGACCAGAGGTTCTCCCATAGAGGTTAGGTCCCTACAGTGTACACTAGGGTCAGTCCATGAGGTGCTGCCTTGGGTAGCGTCCCTGCGATGTGACACTAGGGTCAGTCACTGAGCTGCAGTACTATCCTGGGTAGAGTCCCTGCGGTGTTTCACTAGGGTCAATCTCTGAGGTGCTGCCTTGGGTAGGAATCCTGTGGCGTTTCACTAGGGTCAGACCCTGATGAGTTGCACTGGGTGCAGTCCTGTGATGTTTCACTAGGGTCAGTACCTGAGGTGCTGCTCTGGGTAGTGTCCTGTGGTGTTTCTCTAGGGTCAGTCCCTGTGGTGTTACACAGTCTGTCCCTGAGGTGCTGCCCTGGGTAGAGTCCTGTGGTGTTACACCAGGGTCAGTCCAGAGATGCTGCCCTGGGTAGAATCCTGTAGTATTTCACTAGGATCAGACCCTGATGAGTTGCACTGGGTGCAGTCCCTGTGATGTTTCACTGGGGTCAGTACCTGAGGTGCTGCCCTGGGTAGTGTTTCTCTAGGGTCAGTCCCTGTGGTGTTCACCAGTCTGTCCCTGAGGTGCTGCCCTGGTGGAGAGTCCTGTGGTGTTACACCAGGGTCAGTCCCAGGTGCTGCCCTGGGTAGTGTCCCTATGGTGTGTCCCTAGAGTCAGTCCCTCCAATGCTGCCCTGGGTTGTGTCACTGGGTTTGTTATACAAGGTCAGTCCCTCAGGTGCTGCCCTGGGCAGTATCCCTGTGGTGTTACGCTAGGGTCAATCCCAAGGTGCTGCCCTGGGTACAGTCCCAGTGGTGTTACACTAGGGTCAGTCCCCAGGTGCTGCTCTGGGTAGCGTCCCTGTGGTGTCACACGGTCAGTCCCTGAGGTGCTCCTTGTGTACAGTCCCTGTAGTGTGTTACACCAGTCAGTCCCTAAGATGCTGCCCTGGGTAAAGCCCCTGTGGTGTTACACTAGTGTCCGTCCCTGTGGTGCTACACTAGGGTCAGTCCATGAGGAGCTGCCCTGGGTAGCATCCTTGTGTGTCACACTAATATCAGTCCCTGAGATGCTGCCTGGGTGAGTCCTGTGGTGTTACACTAGGGTCAGTTCTGAGATGCTGCCTGGGTAGCATCTTTGTGGTGTCACACTAATGTCAGTCCCTGAGGTGCTGCCCTGGGTAGAGTCCCTGTTGTGTTCACCTTCGGTCAGTGCCACGGTGCTTCCTGGGTAGTGTCACTGTGCTGTTATGTTAGGGTCAGTTCCAGAGGAGCTGCCCTGGATAGCATCCCTGTGGTGTGACACTAGATTCAGCCCCTGAGATGCTGCCCTGGGTACAGTCCCTGTAGTGTCACACTAGGGTCTGCCCCTGAGGTGCTGCCCTGGGTACAGTCCCTGTGGTGTTACGTTAGGGTCAGTCCCACAGGTGCTTCCCTGGGTAGTGTCACTGTGCTGTTACACTAGGGTAAGTCCCAGAGGAGCTGCCCTGGATAGGGCCCCTGTGGTGTGACACTAGGTTCAGCACCTGAGGTGCCCTGGGTACAGTCCATGCAGTGTTACACTAGGATCAGTCCCAAGATGCTGCCCTGGGTGCAGTCCCAGTGCTGTTACACTAGAGTTCGGCCCCGAGTTGCTGCCCTGGGTATAGTCCCTGTGTGTTACACTAGGGTCAGCCCCTGATGTGTTGCCCTGGGTATAGTCCTGTGGTGTTACGCTGAGTCAGCCCCTGATGTGTTGCCCTGGGTACTATCCTGTGGTGCTACACTAGGTGCTGCCATGGGTACTGTCTCTGAGATGTTACACTAGGATCAGTCCCCAAGATGCTGCCTGGGTACAGTCCTGTGGTGTTACACTAGGGTCAGCCCTGATGTGTTGCCCTGGGTATGAGTTCCTGTGGTGCTACACTAGAGTCAGCCCCTGAGGTGCTGCCATGGGTACTGTCCCTGTGGTGCTACACTAGGGTCAGCCCCTGAGGTGCTGCCATGGGTACTGTTCCCTGTGGTGCTACACTAGGGTCAGCTCCTGAAGTGCTGCCATGGGTACTGTCCCTGAGATGTTACACTAGGATCAGTCCCCAAGATGCTGCCCTGGGTACAGTCCCTGTGGTGTTACGCTAGGTCAGTCCTCCCGTGCTGCCCTGAGTGCAGTCCTTGTTTTGTTACATCAGTCAGTCCTTGAGATGCTGTCCTTGGTAAAGTCCTTTGGTGTTACACTAGGGTCAGACCCGAGGAGTTGCCATGGGTACAGTTCCTGTGCTGTTACAACAGACTAAGTCCCTGAGGCGCTGCCCTGCATAGTGCCCTGTGGTGTAACACTAGGGTCAGCCCTGGAGGTGTTACACTGGTAGAGTCCCTGTCGTGTTACACTTGTGTCAGCCTGGGGTTCTGCCCTGTATTAGATCCCTGTGATCTTACACTAAGGTCAGTGTCTGGAGTACTCAAGTAAAAAGATGTAAAGTTACGGGGGTTCAATGCAGAGCCACCAAGATGATCACGGAATGGAGAACAGGCCCTCCATGCCCCCTAAATTTGAAAACTGCTAGCCACCATGGCTAAACAGACCCCAAGTGTTTTACTCACCACAAGACACCCTTAGCCTCATGTCAAGTAACGTTAAAAATTCCTACCGATATTTTTATTATAAGACAAAGTTTTGCACAAGAATATATGTGACACAGATCTTTACTGTGTGCATAAAATAGTGTGAATGAAATGCCCACTTTTTTTTATTTTGTGTGACTAATAAAGTCCTAAAATGAAACTGAGACTCTGAGTTTTATTTTATGAAGAAAGTCAAAACTGCTAACACACTCCAACACCTACGTACACACATTTTTCATGTGCCAGTGTGTGACTGTGGGGTGGGGTGAGGCACATTCTGCATTCAGACTGTCCTGCTGCCTTCTCCTCCTGCTTCCCTGCCTGTCACTGGCATCTGTTCTCTGTGGTTTTGGTCTATATTTCAGTTACCATCTCTTCCACTTTTACTACAGCCTTTGTGCTTCTCCAGTCACTTGTCACTGCTCTGCTTAATTTGGTTTGAGATTCCTGATTTTTCACATTAAGTCCGTCATCTAAGAGCTCCCATATACTTTTATTTGTGCCCTTTTTATATCCCCTCAGCCTGTTTCCCTTATTGTGTTTGATCAATCCTTTCTCACTTTTCTTTGTACTGCTTTCTTCTTGCACGTTACACAATATGTGCCCTCTTTTGTATCCCCTGATACTTTTCCAGTATTGTCTTTTACTCTTCTTTATTACAGGAGCCTGCTTCTCACTTTATATCTCTTCACTTATGTTCATGCACAGTACTGTGCCCAGAGAACCATTTGCTGCTTCTCTTTATATATAATAATATACTAGATGCCAGCAGAGTAGGCCTATTGGTCTATCAAGTCTGCTCGTGCTTCAGCACCCTGATTGGGTACCGTAGCCCTCTATCTTTCTCCTTCCACTATTACTCCATCCCCAGTCCTGCCCCCGGAAAAGCAGCCTCTGCTTCACCCCTTGCATATACCTGTCCCACCCTCTCCTGAATCCCTCACCGCAGCTGCCCATACCAGCTCCCGGGCAGCACATTCCATGGTTCCACCACTCTCTTAGAAGTACCTCCTCCTCCTTTCACCCTAATCCTACCCTCAATCTTCCAACTGTGTTCTCTGGTGATTCCACCCTCCTTCAGTTGAAAGGGCCTATCTGGGCTTACCTTATTTATTCCAGGTACCTGAAGACCTCAATCATGTCCCTCGGTCCTCCTCTCCTCCAGTGAGAACAGGCTGAGCTCCCCTAGTCGTTCCTCATATGTCATAACCCCCAGGCCCCAGATCATGCTCTCCTCTGAACCCTCTCCAGGAGTTGGATGTCTCTCCTTAGATGCGACCTCCAGAACTGCACACAGTACTCAAGATGTGGTCTAACCAGCCTGTTCTACAGTGGCAAAATCACCTCCCTGTTCCTTGAGGTAATCCCTAGAGATGCATCCCAGCATCCTATTGCCCTGACTTCAGCCCTTCTGCACTGCTCTGAATTATTCATGCTAATATCCACCAAGACTCCTAGGTCTCTCTGCCCTGCCATGGCCTGCAACTCATCCCACCAGGGTGTACACACAGTTGGGGTTATCCCACCCTAGGTGTAGCACCTTCCATATGGAGGAGTTAAATTTCAATTCCAGGTGCAGGACCACCTATCCAGAATATCCAGGTCCTCTTGCAGGGCCAATCTCCCTCCCCCACCACCGCCCAGCTGAGAGTCATCTGCAAAGAGACTCCTTTCACACCCGATACATTCCCTAATATCGGAGATGTAGGCCTTAAACAGGAGTGGTCCCAGGACTGATCCCTGTGGGACCCGCTTATGATCTCCCTGGGAGATGAGACCTCCCCTCGACCACTACCCACTGAGTGCGACCTGAAAGCCAATTTCTAATCCACCTACCCGTCAATGGCCCTACCCCACCCACCCCACCCCAGCTCCTCCCTTAGGTCAATGTGAGGGACCAAATCAAATGCCTTGCTGAAGTCCAGGAACAGTACATCCACTGGTCTTCCCCTGTCGTGTAATGCAGTCACCCACTCACAGAACTCTAAAAGGTTTGTTTGACACAATCTACCTGGCACAAACCCATGCTGCCAGTCATCCAGGTAACCCATCTCCTCCAAGAAACCTCCCAGCCTTTCCTTAAGTATGCTCTCATTACCTTCCCCACCACCGACATTAAACTGATGGGTCAATAGTTTCCTGGCTCTTCTCTCAATCCCCTTTATGGATGGGCACACCATCGCCTGCTTCCAATCCTCTGGCGACCTCCCTGTCTGGAGTGACAAGTTAAGAACACTGTCAATATTGTCTTTTCAATCCTTTGTTTTTCTCCTTCTAACTTCTCTCAAATATTTCTGTCTGTAGAGAACTTGGAACAATAATCTGCCCTTTCTTATCCCTCTGCTTCTTTGTGCTTTTTTAATTTCACTGTTCAGGAGCTTGCTTCTATCGCACATTTTGCAGTCTGTTGCACAATAAATATTATGTGCCTTTTCATATCCCCTGCTTCATGTGTTTTATTTTATTTGCTATTCTTTCAAGCCACCTTCTCATATTCTTTCAGGCTTGCACACTGAATATGCCTTATACCCCCCCTCCCATCCTGATTTTGTCTAATGCTTTCCAAGAGCTACTGCACATACATAGGTTGCTCACCTGTAACAACAGTTCTCGAGTGGTATATGGCGTTCATCCACACTGTCTGGCAGATGCCCTTCCCTTTAATTCCTGCGGAATGTCTTCATGCTGGCTCCTCCCACCACCATGGTGGTAAAACACTCAGCTCCGCCCATAGTAGGCAGGTCTTAGCCTGCTGGAAGCAAAGTTATGCGCCTGAGCCTGGGGAGGTCGGGTGGGTTTGTGTGGATGATCATCATATACCACTCGCAGAACTACTGTTACAGGTGAGTAACCTGTTTTCTGGAATTCGTGGTGTTTTGTTCTATCCACACTGTCTGGCAGACTCTAGCAGTTCTCCAGGAGCAGGAAGCAAGGCACACACTCCTTATTTGAGAAAAAGAGATTTGAGATGAAGGCCCAAAACAAGCAGTGACTCGAGTCGATGTGGTAATGGGAAATGAAGGCGTTTGCTGACTTTCAGTTAGCAGCCCTGCAGATTTCCTGGATAGGGGCGTCCCTAGAAGCAGCCACTGATGCAGTGGTATGGCGGTGGAGTGAGCCCTTAGCCCAGCAGGGAGCTCCTACCCACCAACCTATAGCAGAGATCAATGCAAGATATGATCCACCTGCCAATTGTCCACTTGGCTGCAGGTCTGCCAGGTGCAGCTTCAGCGTTGGTGGCAAACAGCTGGCAAACCTCTCCCTGAACTTCAGCCGTACATGCTTTATAGTAGCAGAACATTCATCTCAGGTCCAAAGTATGGAGCCTGTACAAAGCTTGAGGTGTAATTGGGGTAGTACACCGGCAAAGTCAACACCTGGTTAGGCGAAACTCCGACAATACCTTGGAAGGAATTTTGGGGGCGAGGACAACCTTGTCCCTGTGGAAGTCCAGGTAAGGAGACTCCACTGAAAGTGCCTGGAGCTCCCCAATCCTGCTGGCTGACGGATAGCCACCAAGAAAGTGGTCTTCCAGGACAGGTGGGAGGCGTCACACTTGTGCCTCTGTTGGAATGACTTGCCCATGAGTTTTGCCAAAACCAGTAGTAGATCCCACAGGGTGGTGGTTCATGCACTGGAGGGATATGCAATCTAGGCCCTTGAAAAGTGCCAAACAACTTTCTCCCACGCCACCGACTGCTGATTGGCACATGCCGCCAAGCAGAGATGGCTGCTAGGTGCAACCTAAAGGTCTCAACCACAGTCCCCTTAGGAGAGGGACCAAGGTAGTCAAAATGCTAGCTACTGTACAGGTCAAAGGTCCAACCCTTGCCCTGACACCAAATGGAGAATCTCTTCCATATGAAGGCAAAGCATTTTCTGGTCGATTCCTTATGGGATGCCTCAACAACCGTGAGGACCTCGTCAGAGAGACCCAAAGCCTGGAACTTTAGCTGCTCAGGAACCAGGCTGTCAGGTGCAGGGACTGAAGGTCCGGATGGAGTACCTTCCCTGACTGATGGAGAGCAGGTCTGGGCATACTGGAAGACACCTTGGGAGCCTGTTTCTGAGGCTGAAGAGATCGGGCTACAAAACTGGCAGGACCAGTCCAGAGCCACCAGGATCACCTGTGACTTGTCCCTCTTGACCTTGAGAAGCACCTTGTAAATCAAGGGAAGTGGAGGAAGGCATAAAAGGGCCTGGGGTCCATGGCCTCGAGAAGGTATCGCCCTGCTGAGAGGGGCGGGCCAGGAACAGCCTCAGCCCGTGTTCTCCCTGGAGGAGGACAGGTCCACCTGAGCAGTGACCCACTGTAAGAACAGATCGTGCACTACCTCCAGATGGAGAGACCACTCATAAGATGCCTCATCCGCTCAGCTGAGGGCATCCATCGGCTGATTCAAAGCTCCTGCCACATGGATGGCAAGGAGATCTGTCTCAGGCTGTGCATGAGGGTCCAGATGTGAGAGCTTCCTTGCACACAGGCAAGGGTACATCCCGCCCATTTGTTGAGACAGTGCGTGGTCGTGAAATTGTCCGTCTGGACCTGGACCACTTGACCCTGAATGAACAGAGTGAATGCAGTCAGGACAAGCTGAACCACTCGGAGCTCCAGCAGGTTGATGTGATGTGGACTCTGTGCTCCCCAGGTGGGCACTCCAGCCCATCAGAGAGGCGTCAGTCGTCAAAATGACCTTGGCTCAGGGCAGACAAGCGGGATCCCTTTCTGCAGATATGCTGGGATGAGCCACCACTGGAGGCATCCCACATCCTCTGGGTCATGGTGACCAGCTAGTCAAAGTGACCTCTTGCAGAGAGACAACTGGCTGGCCAGCTCCCACTGGAGAGAGCATATATGCCAGCGGGTCCATTGGACCATGCTGGTGCAGGCGCCATGTAACCCAGAAGGCACAGGAAGTCCCGGGCATGGTTCAATTGCCCAACCAGAAATGACTGGGCAAAGGAGGAGGGACCTCCGCCCTGTCATCAGGAGCCAGGCTCTGGCTTTGCAAAGTCAAGCTCTGCCTCGATGAAATGGATCACCTGCGAGGGCACAAGTTCCAACTTGGCCTCATTGACAATGAGGCCAAGCTCAAAGCAAGTCTGGAGGGCCAGGTCCTGGACCGCTCCACCTCTTGCCTTTAGGGACCTGCTATGAGCCACTCATCCAGGTGAGGGGTACCTCAGACCCTTGGCGCCTCAGGTAAGCTGCCACCACTGCACGCATTTGGTGAAGACCCAGGGGCCAAGAAGAGGCCGAAGGGCATGGCTCGGAACTCGTAAAGGATTCCCTCCATGTGAAAATGGAGGAACTTTCGATGGGATGGACGGACTGGGACATGAAAGAACACGTCCTGAGGATCCAAGGAGCAAAACCCATGCCTTACACTAGAGATGGTATGATCTATGCCAGAGTTACCATCCTGAAGGTGCGAGACCTGATAAATTTGTTCAAGTCATGCAGATCTAGAATGGGGCACGGCCCCCATCCGTTTAGCACCAGGAATACCTGGAGACAAACCCTGGATGTTCAGAGGATCCACAACTCTGACCACGACCTCCCTGTGGAGGACCTAGACTATGTTGTCTCAAAGAGCCGAGTGAGTGACAGTGGAAACCAAGTCCTCCCATGGGTAGGGGCTCAGCTTGGAGGGTACTGCTCAAACTCCAGAGGCAGAACCTGGCCGACCACTTCCAGAACTTACCTGTCTGTGGTGATAGCGGACCAGGTGGAAAGGAAGTGATGGAACGGCCCCCACAGAAGGACCCAGGAGAGGCATGACTGGTATGAGGGTGGCGACCCCATCCCGTCACTGAGCAGACTTGGAGGTGGAGGAGCCAGCAAAGTCCCTTCCTTCCGGCTTTCTGACCTACAAGGCCACTGACCTGGCCGAGTCACCAGGATTGAGCTTGCTGGCCCTGCTGGTGCTGGGCTGGTTTTGCCGCAGGACTGGAATACTGACAGAGCTTGCGCTTCTGGTTCTTAGGGCCCTTGTTCTTCTGGGTGGATGTCACAGAGTCCAGGGTGTCAGTGGATTTTCAATGCGCTGGACATGACCCTCCACACTGGGCCCGAACAGGTCAATGCCCAAAAGGAGACATCCATCAGCTTGTGTTGGGTATCCACCATGAAAGTCGAGATCCTCAACCAAGCCCCTCGGGCTGTGCTACTGCAACTGGGTGGCCACAAGAATCACCAATATTCAGAGCCCTCTGGAGTTGCTGCTTAGCCACTGCCCTCCCTGGTCTCGGACCTGCTTGGCGTAGTCTGGAGGTACGCTGGGAGGTGAGAATCACCTCACCCAGGAAGCCCAACAGGGCGTGAGAGAAGTGTACCATCAGCATGGCTTAACAAGCCTGGTGAAGGCCAAGCAAAGAGCCAGTACAGACTTTATTAGCTGAATGATCCAGCTTGTTGGACTCCTCGTCCGGTGGTCTATCGATGTCCCCTGTATTGCCTGAGCACCAGAAGATGGAGTCAGCCACCAATCCCTTGGCGGCGATGCTCCAAAACCCTGAAAGGGAGCCAATTGGTACCGCATACTTTATGGGCCATCCGGCCAAGGCGCTGGCCAAGAGGCATGATGCTGCCAAAGCCCGGGACAGACCGACAATGGCCTCTGCCACCAGGAAGGCCTCCATGGGAGAATCCACTTTGCCCAGAATCTCCAGTGAGGAGATACTGAGCCTGTTTCTGGACAGGCTTGAGCTCCATCCTGTGGACTCAGAAGCAGAGCCAAAGAATGCCCATGAGCGAGGAAGGACTTCTGTCCATGGAGATGCCCCCAAAGACTCTGTGTCAATGGGATGTGAGTGCAGGGAGGAATCCTCAGACTCCGCATAAGAGGGCGGCCACCAGCATCGCCCTCGACCTGCCTAGGACAGTTGGGAGTGAGGGTGACAGACAGCAGTTGGGAAGTCCCTTGACCCGGCTTAGCCTCTTTAGTGGAGCACCGGTCATTGGCTGTTTGGGTGGCAGTTCCACCACGATAGGCAGAGAGGCTGCTTCAGGCAAACCGACGAGGTCTGCACCGCCCGCTCCGGAGGGACGGTGGCAACCAACCCAATGAATAATGTCGGCCATTCGGCAACAGCCACTTAAATGGCCTGGGTAGAAACTGGTGTCGGTTTCAATCTGGTCAAAACCAGCTGCTGCCACATCAAATCTTCATAAGCGTTGGCGCAATCTGCACGAAGCCTCTCCTCATCCGAGTAGGACGAAGAAGAGTAGCAGCAGCACCGCTTTCCGTGATGTCTGAGCCGAGATCGCCAATGACGGCAAGAGCTGCCTGACTCAGAAGAGCAAGATCGAGACCCTCGACCTTCGGTGGTGCAGACAGGAGCCAGAAACCCCACGGCTCCTCCTGGCCAGGGTCTGGGACTGGCGGGTTCAACTCAGCGGGCTGGGCCGACCCATCAGAGATCACTGGAAGGACCAGAGTCCTAAAGAAAATTATTGGCTTCTTCGGATGACAACGGTCGACTGGCTCCAAGAAATATGTGGCGCGTTGTCAACCGCCCTCGCAAAATGGTCTGATGGGGTCAATGTGAAACCAGCAGCCACAGCCGCGTTTTGATCAAGTCGAAATCAAGTCTCCTGAGAACAGGAACATTCCCGATCCAGGAACATAGACAATGAGCCTTCTCCTGGTCTTTCTTTGACTCCTTGCGTATAAGCGCGAACCATGCGATCCCATAGGACCCTCACCTTTAGTTGAGATGGTCCAGCACAGCTCCTTGGGGAAGCTGAGTAAGTGGAGCAAGACCTTAATTCATCTCGAGGCTGCCCGACAACGGCAATCAGATCCTGCTCAAGCAACAGTCCTGCAGACAAATACCGGCCGGCGACTCCAGCCCTCAGCAGTGCCTGCTCCATGTCCTCCTGTCCTTCACGTGAGTGCCATTGTTCTTGTGAGAAGCTCCTCAATATCACCAAAACAATGTAAAACTGCAGCACAGACTCTTGGCATCTCTCCAAGGTTTCCTTACTTAAAACAAAATCTGCACTGCAATGCCATCTCACTAAAGTGCCCTGCTTAACAATAAAAATCCTTACGCTAAAACTTCCAAAAATTAAAATAAAATACAGAATCCTCCCAGACAACTACTCGGTATAGGCTTACGTTCTGAGTACACAACGTTGTCTTAAGAGTTTTCGGAAGTGTTTACACAATTGCAACTTCTGACAGTCAGGAGCTCATGAGCGACGGGCAGCACCAGTATGGCTGCCATCATTACTCCTAGTAGCCAACGGCTGATGAAAATCACATGTGGGTAATAACATACAATGTGACTAATGAGAAATACTATAATTTACTATATTTTAATACAAAGCGTTGTTAGTTTCTGTATATGGATAAACCGTTTTCCCTTAGTATACACAGACGTTTCTCTGTGGGTTTACCCACTGAAAAGTATCAGTGCAGAAGTGGTTAACTAAGGAGAAAAAGATTCAGCTGAGCCCCAGCTGCTTCAGAGAAGATGTACCCCACATGGTGACAAGGCAATACATCACTGTGAACAGACTCCTGAGGTTATGACAAGCAAAGAAGAACTGAGCTCTACCCCAGAGACCCCAGGGAAGGTTTCTTCCCAAGGATCTTTCAAGAGTAAGGTGTCACTGTCCTGCTTGTCCTAACATAAAGAAAATAAAATCAATCTTATAGCCTCATATTGAGGACTCACCAACTGAGTGCTTCAACGTAAGTTGTAAATTCTCCCTGCTCCAACACCCTTACCAACTCTGGGGGGGACACAGGAGCAGTACTAATCAAGCAAGAGCAAACCAGGTAAATTCTAAGGGTAAATGGGATACACTCAGGATCCTCATGGAGCTAAAGGAACAACTGGTGGAGCTGCTTACAGTAATCTATCATGAGTCTGTCATACAGGTATGGTGCCATGGGATGGGAAAGTGGGCAGTGCAGTCCCCATTTTAGAGAAGGGGGGCAATGTTGAGCCCAGGTAACCCAGGCTGGTCAACATGACATCAGTTGCTGGGCAAGTCCTAGAACCCATTAGCAAGGTAAAAACAGATGACTTGTTGAGGCCAAGGTTCTCCGCATAACTTTTGAAGGGCAGATTATGCCAAATTAACCCTGCTCACCTTTGGAGGTGTCCAGGAAATGGGATAGGGCTGGGCTGCAGACTTAGTGTATTTGGACTTCCCAAGGCCTTCTGATACTGTGGCTCAAACTTTGGATGACCTGAACAAGCTAGGCAATTGGTCAGACTCCTGGTGTCACAGATTCAATGTTGCCAGATGCATAGGTGCTGCAGAGGAGGAAGAGGAGACAAAAACAGAAGTAGAGTGAACACTGTGTGAGGCTCCTCTCCTCTCGCTGCTGTGGATGCACAAGTTGGGTCCTGTGCTCTGGTGGTGCACAAGCAGCCACTAACCCTGCTTACCTGTACTCACCTGTAAAATGGTCTTAATCAAGATGAAGCCAGAGCAATATGAGTTGGTTTGTGTGTTGCTTCCTGAGAGAAGGTCTGGAGATTCTTGGGACAGCCAGGCAGGCTATATAACTATCTGACAGCTTCAGAGCTGGGAGAAGCATACCAACACAAGGAAGATCTATGCCAGCACAGAACCACCACCACTGACTATAGAGACAGTGCATCAGTGTGTCTGTTACTCTAGAGGGCAGAAGTCTAATATTTTATTTTATTTATTGAAATTTCGGATAACACCTTTGAGAACAAGTTCATTTCATAGGTTCCATGTCAGACGAACGACACATATTGGAAAAGTATGAGGCGGAGAACAAACAAAAGAAAAAATTACTCACCTTAGTAATGTTGTTTCTTCTAATGGAGTCTTGCTATATTATGACAATTGCAGTTTGTCCCAGCCTTAGAACTGCTCGGAGGTGAAAGAGTTAACTTCCATGCCATGCATGGAACTTAGAGCGAGCTCAGTTAGAAAAGCTCTGTCTGGATAATTTCAAACCGAAACTGTCAGATCTTTACGAGCAAAACTCACTAAGGTTCTGTGTGGAAGCTGTAACCTACACTAGCCAACTGGCTACTTAAGTATTAACACATGTTCCTGCTCCCAACACCAAGACTCAAGTCAGGGGACCAGAAAATAAGATAAAATAAAACACAACACCCAAACACCCCAAAAGAAGAGGTGGAAAACACAAGATGGGCATCAATAAGTGCCAACACTGGACTGCCCACCCCATCCCTAAAGTAGAAGTTCTGAGAGGGCAGGCTGGGGGAGGTCATAATATAGCAAGACTCCATTAGAAGAAACAACATTACTAAGGTGAGTAATTTTTCTTCAAACAACATGAAGTCTTGCTATATTATGACAATTACAGATTACACAGCAGTACCTCCATGGAGGAGGGACAGAACCTACTTAGGAAATAGGCTCTGAAGCACAGCTGTGCCAAATCGAGCATCCTCCTGGCCTGAATGTCCAAGGAGTAATGCTTAGTGAAAGTATGTACTGTTTTCCAAGTAGCTGCTTGACATATCTTTAAGATAGGGATGTCCCCGGCCGCAGCTAGGGACGCAGCTGTACCTCTGGTAGAGTGAGCCCTCAGGCCTGAAGGGGAACCTTACCCAGTTTTGATAGCAAAATTGGATACAAGAGACAATCCACCTGGCAATGGATCTCTTAGTGGCAGGCTTCCTTTCCAACCTCACCATAAGTGAGAAAGAGTTGGAGGAGTCAAACCTGTGACCCTTGAGTACGCTCTATGTAGTAACTAAGGGCCCTCTTAACATCTAAGCTGTGCAGCCTCCTCTCACCAGAGGAGGAATGGTCAGTGAAGAACACTGGAAGAGAAACAGATTGATTAAGGTGGAAATCTGAAACCACCTTAGGCAAAAATACAGGTTACTCACCTGTAACAGGAGTTCTAGGAATAGTATATGTTGTTCATCCACGCTTGTTGGCAGGTTCCTTGCCACTTTAAATCTTGCGGGAAGGTCTTCAAGCTGGCTCTCCCACCCACCGGGTGGTAAAACTCTCAGCTCCGCCCCATGGCGCCAGATCTGGCCCACTGGAAGCTCAGGTTGTGCGTGAAGCGGGAGGTCGGATTGGTCATGTGGATGAACAACATATACCATTCCTAGAACTCCTGTTACAGGTGAGTAACCTGTATTTCTAGAGACATGGATATGTTGTTCATCCACACTTATTGGCAGACTCTAGCAGTTCTCCGGGAGGAGGGAGGCAAGGTGCACCCTCTACTTAGGGAATAAGACTGGAGAACTGAGGCCCCAAACCAGCATCCCAGCGTGACTCAAGGTCGATGTGGCAATGGGTAATAAAGGTGTGTGCTGACTTCCAGGTAGCAGCCCTGCAGATTTCCTGGATAGGGACATCCCTGGAAGCAGCCACCGATGCAGCAGTATGACAGGTAGAATGAGCTCTTATCCCTCTGGGAGGCTCCATGCCCGCCAACTTACAGCAGCGATCTATGCAGGAGGTGACCCACCTGCTTATAATCCCACTTGGCTGCAGGTCTGCCAGGTGCGGCTTCAGCGTAGGTGACAAACAGCTGGCGAACCTCCCTGAATTTCAGCAGTGCACTCCTTATAATAAGCGGCGCCCTTCTAGGGTCAGAAGTATGAAGCCTATATATTCGGCCTCCAGTGTGATTGGGTTAGAACACCGGCCCAGTCAGCACCTGGTTAGAGTGAAACTCCGACACCCGGAAGGAATTTGAATTGGGGGCGCAGGACAACTCTGTCCCTGTGGAAGACCAGGTAAGGAGACTCGATGCAAAGCGCCTGGATCTCCCATCCTTCTGGCTGACGTGATAGCCACCAGAAGGCGGTCTTCCACGACAGGTGAAGAGATCACACCTGTGCATTGGTTGAAATAAACGCCCATGAGCTTTGCCAATACCAGCAGTAAATCCCATGGAGGTGGAGGTTCTACACTGGAGGAAATGTGATCAAGGCCTTTGAAAAAGCGCCCGACCACCTTTCCTGCGCCACCGACTGCTCCCGGCCGCCCCGGTAAGCAGAGATGGCTGCCAGGTGCACCTTTAGGGTCGTCGACCTAAGCCCTTGACTAGAAAGGGACCATAAATAGTCAAAATGCTTGCACCGAACAGGAGGAAGGGTCCAAGCCCTTGCCCTGACACCAAATGGAGAATCTCTTCCATTTGAAGGCGTAGCATTTTCTGGTCGACTCCTACGGACGCCTCAACAACATTGAGGACCTCGTCCGGAAAGACCCAAGGCCTGGAACTCTTGCCGCTCAGGAACCAGGCCATCAGGTGCAGGGATTGAAGGTCCGGATGGAACACCTTCCCCTGATTGACTGAGAGCAGGTCCGGGCGAGCTGGAAGCTGCCTCGGGAGCCTGGAGCTGAGGCTGAGGAGATCTGGGTACCAGAACTGGCGGGGCCAGTCTGGGGCTATCAGGATCACCTGCCTTGTCCCTCCTTGCTTTGAGAAGCACCTTGTGAATCAAGGAAAATGGGGAAAGGCGTAGAAGAGGCCGGGGTCCACAGCCTCGAGAAGGCATCCCCTGCAGCGAGCCCTGCTGAGGCGGGCATGAAACAGCCTCAGCTCGGCGTTCTCCTGGAGGCAAACAGGTCCACCTGAGGTGTGCCCCAGTGGGAGAACAGATCTTGTACTACCTCGGCAGGAGAGACACTCTCGTGAGATGTAGCCCCTATCGGCTCAGGGCATCGGCCAGGGTGTTGGAGCTCCTGCCACATGAATGGCTAGGAGATCCACCTCCAGGCTGTGCACAGTGACCAAATGCGGAGAGCTTCCTTGCATAGAAGCATGAGCGCGTCCGCCCTGGCGGTTCAGGTAGTACATGGTCGGTGGTATTGTCCGTCTGGACTCGGACCACTTGACCCCGGAGAAGCGGAGCAAAGGCGGTGAGAGCTAGGTGGACCGCTCGGGCTCCAGCAGGTTGATTGGCATCGGGACTCCCAGAGGGACCAGAGGCCTTGCACTCGTGTTCCCCCAGATGGGCACCCCAACCCATCAGAGAGGCATCAGTCGATGGAGAGACCGTCGGCTCGGGCGGACAAACAGGATGCCCTCCTGCAGATGGAATGGAGCGTCCACCACCGGAGGCGTTCCACATCTCCTGGTCACTATCACTAGCTGGTCAAGGATCGCAGCATTGTGACCACTGGCTGGCCAGTCCCCACTGAAGGGGCGCATGTGCCAGCGCCAATGGACCATGTTGGTACAGGCGCCATGAGACCCAGAAGGCAGGAAGTCCCGGGCAGAGCGATTGCCCAACCAGAAATGATTGGGCAAAGGAGGTAGAACCTCGGCCCTGTCCACGGGAGCCATGCTCTGGCTCGAGAGAGTCGAGCTCTGCCCCAATGAACAGGATCACCTGCTTGACTCAGTTCCGACTTGGCCTTGTTGATGAAGGCCAACTTGAGGCACAAACCTGGAGGGCCAGATCTCTGGACCGCTCCACCTCCCGTCTGGAGGAGGCTGCTATCCAGCCATCGTCCAGGTGAGAGTACACCCGGACCCCACGTGCGCAGAAATGCTGTCACCAGTGCCATGCATTTGGTGAAACCCTGGGAGCTGGAGATAGCCTTGAAGGGCATGGCTCGAGAACTTCGAAGAGATCCCTCCTCAGCGGAGGAATCTCGATGTGACAGGCGGATAGGGACGTGAAAGAACGCGTCCTGTAGGTCAGAGAGCAGAACCACGCGCCGTGTTCAGAGATGGTATTATCTGCGCCAGGTGACCATCCTGAAGGTTGAGACTTTAGGAACTTGTTCAGGTCGTGTAGGTCGAGAATGGGCGCCAGCCCCAGTCCGTTCGGAACCAGGAAATACCTGGACACGAACCCGGGTTTGAAGGGGTCCTCCACCTCCGTGATCACCTCCTTTTGGAGGAGGAGGAGGCGATGTCGGCTCGGCGAGCCGCCAGTGAGCTGCGGACCCGAGGTGCGGCAGCTCTGAAGGGGCGGGGCCTGCTCGAATTCAGAGGTAGGTCTTTCCCACCACCTCCAGTACCCACCTGTCCGTGGTAAGCAGCAGACCAGGCGGAAAGGAAGTGTCTGAGCCGTCCCCAGGAGAGAACCAGGGGTGAGTGACAGGGATGGGCAACACCCCTCAGCCCGTCACTGGGCAGGCTTGGAGGAGGACCGGCCGAGGGACCTCCGGGCCATACCTCCTGCTTCCTGTTGGAGAGGCTGGCTGAGTTTGGGATACCAGGTCGAGCCTGCTGGCCCTGGCGTTGCTGGGCGGGCGCCGCAGGCGCAGAAGAACAAAAGGGGCTTAGGCTGTGGCTGCGTGCCTTTGTCCTTCTGAGCAGAAGACCGAGTCCAAGGTAGCATTGGGCTTCTCAATCCTCTGCAGGTGACCTTCCACCCCAGGGCCGAAGAGGTCAGTCCCAAAAGGAACATCCGCCAACTTGTGCTGGGTATCCGAGGTAAAGGTGGATATCCTCAGCCAAGCCCGACGACGCATGGCCACTCGGCCACCACAGACCTGGCAGCGATGTCTACGCAGTCTGGAGCTGCTGTTTAGCCACTGCCCTGCCTGGTCCCGCACCTGCCTGACCGTAGTCTGCAGATCTGCGGGAAGATGAGGACAACCTCATCCAGGGCCCAACAGGGCGTGAGAAAAATGTTCCATGAGGATGGCGAACTGGCCTGGCGAGGCCGAGAAGGGCAGCATAGACTTTTAGCCTGGCATAATCCAATTTCTTGATTCCTTGTCAGGAGGTTGTCCACATCCCTGGTGTTCCGGCACGCGGGCAGCTGTCGGTAACCAACCCCTCGGCCGGTGTTCCGAAAAAAACTGGACAGGGAACGTTGGGGACCCGCATGCTTCCCCTGGCCAACCTGGCCGAAGGCGCCAGGGCAGGAAGCAGGAGCTGCCAAAGTTCAGGCCGGACCCTGTAACGCCGGCCACGGAAGGCCTCCGTGGGAGAATCCCTCGGTCCAGAATCTCCATGAGGGATACCTGGCCCGTTTAGAAACAGGTTCGAGCTTCATCGGTGGACTCGAGATGAGCCGAAGCAACCCTAAGAAGGATGAAGGCTATAGTCTGTGGCTGCCCTCCGAGGACTCAAGTCCATGCACTTGGAGAAGAGGAGGAACCATCATCTCGGACTCAGAAGAGTCCTCAAAGAGCTGCCTGGGCCTGAGCCACCCTCCACCTGCCGGGTTTATCAGGAGTGAGGGTGACAGACAGCCTATGGGGCAACCCAAAAGCCGACCGAAATTTTGGTCGGACCCCAACTAATGGCTGTGGTAGGAGGTTCCACCAGAATCGGTGGAGGCAGCTGGAATTGGCTGAATACTTGACCTGAGAACAGGCTCCTCGACTACAACGAGGGGTTGTTTGTGGCTGCTCGGTGACAACCCTTAATGGCGGGGCAAGGCGACTGGGTCGGCTTATTCGATCCAAAAAACTGTGCCACATAAGTTCCTAAATTACTCCAGCGCAACTTGCGCGAAGCCTCCCTACGTCCGAGGAAGAAGGAAGACGCGGCGGCGCCCGCCTGTGATGCCAAGACGAGACTGCCTATGGCGCGGGATCGGTTGGACCCAGCGAGGATGTCGAGACCGAGACCAAGTCTCGACTGGGCCGAGAAGGTGAGGAGAAGTGTGGAAATCGGCCTCCCTCGGCAGGCGATCCCACGAAGGCTCCGGAACGGAGGCACAGGCGAGCTGGCGGGATCCTCAACTCCCACGGGGAACCGGGGAGGGGATTCTCAGCTTCTCCAGCTAGGCAACCCGTCTAACGGGTCGAGAAAAATCTCGACCCGGCGTCGGCGAGTCTCGATCAACTCTCCTGGCGGGACACCGTGAAGCCAGTGGCCGACGCTGAGGCTCGACGAGTCGACTGTCGACAAGGGAGGGGATCTTTCCGGCTCCAAGGCGTCCGACGGAGAGACTTACTTTGCTCTTTTGGACCTGGAAAAAAGTCCGAAGAAACTGGACCCTCACCTTTGGTCGGAAGGTCAGACAAAGCTCCTAAAAGAAGCTGAGTACGAGGCACCAAGAGAGGCGGGACAAATGCCGCAGCCGAGTAGAAGCGGCCGCGCCGCCTCCTCTTGAGGCGATAATCTGCTCAGAGCTGATCCGCC
Source organism: Neoceratodus forsteri (assembly GCA_016271365.2). NCBI lineage: Eukaryota > Metazoa > Chordata > Ceratodontiformes > Ceratodontidae > Neoceratodus > Neoceratodus forsteri. The sequence goes on from CM057459.1 coordinate 1,386,738,498, forward strand.
GAGCCCGCCCGCAGACACCGCCAATCGGGCCTCTTTAGATTTCAAGGAGGGGATCTTTCCGCTCCCAAGAGCGTCGATGGAGAGACTTACTTTTGCTCTTTTTGGACCTGGAAAAAGTCCAGAAGTTGGACCCTCACCTTTGGTGAGAGGTCAGACAAAGCTCCTTAAAAGAAGCCGAGTACGAGGCACCAAAGGCGGGACGATAGCAGCCCAGGTAGAGCGGCCAGCGCCGCCTCCTCTTCAAGTGCGATCATCTGCTCGAGCTGATCCGCACGAGCCCGCCGCCCGCAGACACCGCAATCGGGCCTCTTTAGATTTCACGGTGGAATTCTTTTCTCGGGCGCCCCAGTTGTAATCGGGCAGCACTACCAAGGACGAGGGCCGGGCATGAAGAGCACAAGTCGCAGGGCCTGCGGGTCGTGTTCAAGGCCCAGGCAGTAGACGCACGCGGAGTGAGGATCCGTCCTAGACATCTTCTACCTGCAAGGGCACCTTCAAAAACCGGGAGTCGATTTGTCCATCGCAGCCACGAGGAGAAGAAGACCAAGTCTTTTAGCAAAAACTTTTGATTTCAAACTTTCAAGAATTAGGAACCAGTCTTAAATGCAGCACGTTAAGGAGGGAACCTGAGCTTCAAGCGTAAGGAAGATCTGGCGCCATGGGCGCAGCCGAGGTTTTACCATCCGGTTGGGTGGGAGGAGCCAGCTTGAAGACCTTCCGCAAGATTTAAAGCGGCAAGGAACCTGCCAATAAGTGTGGATGAAAAACATATCCATGTCCCTAGAACTTCCTGTTAGTCCTGAGGACTACCTTATCCCTGTGTAAGAAATAAAGTCAGTCTCCACTGACAAAGCTTGCAACTCACTTATCGCCTGGCAGAAGTGATGGCTACTAGAAACACAGTTTTCCAAGTCAGTACTTAAGCTCTGCCGAAGACAGAGGTTCAAGCGGGGTTGCATCAGCTGAGCAATGCAAACATTAAGATCCCAAGCAGGCAGGGTCCCTGAATGGTGGATTGGTATGAAGCAATCCCCTGAAAAAACTTGGAAAATACAGGGTGAGCAGAGAGAGAAGAGGGCTTCCCTGCTGAAATAAAAGCAGAGACAGCTGCCAAATGCACTTTCAGGGTAGCTGGTCTCAGTCCCAAAGAATTAAGATGGACCATATAGTCCAAAACAGTGGGCAAATCAGCAGATTCCGGGAAATATCTTCCAGAGCACCATATGGAAAACCTTTTCCATTTAGAGTTATAAGTAGCCCTAGTGGAAGGCTTCCTAGAAGCTTTCAAAATTTCGAGAACACCTTGAGAAAGGTGTAGGTCAGCAAACTCTAACTCCTCAAGAGCCAGGCCTTGAGGTTGAGGGATTTGAGATTCGGATACCAAACTCTCCCTGGGCACAGGTTAACAAATTGTGGTTCCTGGGGAGACACAGAGGAAGATGGACTGCTAAGGACAGAAGGAGTGGGTACCAGGGCTGTCTGGCCCAATCTGGAGCAATCAGAATCATCCTGCAGGGCTGAGATCTGATTTTGACTAGCACCTTGAACAGGAGAGGGAGGGGGAAGGCATAGAAACTTCCCTTCCCAATCGAGGAGGAAGGCATCCAGGGGACTGAGCCCAACACTGGGGCCTGCAACAAAAAAGTGGAAGTTGATGATTGTCTGGGGCTGCAAAAGATCTATCTGAGGGTGCCCCACCTGGCAAAAACCATCCCCAGTACTCGAGGATCCAGTGACCATTCGTGATGGCCCTGAGAAATCCTGCTGAGCATCTGCCAGGACATTGTCCTTGCCTGGGAGGTGAACTGCTGCGCGGGAGGTGTTCAGGGAATAAGCCAGAGACCACAACTTCATTGCTTCGTGCACAAGGCCAAGACCGAGTGCCCCCTTGTTTGTTGATGTACCACATTGTAGTGGTGTTGTCTGTTCTGACCTGTACCACTTTGTTCTGAACAGATGCAGAAAAACCTGAAGTGCTAGAAAAACAGCTCTGAGTTCCAACAGATTGATGTGGAGCAGAGATTCCTGAGGGGACCACAATCCCTGGGTGGAGAGGTCGCCCATGTGAGCTCCCATCCCAAAAGGGACGATCTGTAGTAAGGGTCAAGGAGTGAGATGGAGGGATGAAAGGAACCCTTGTCTCAGATTGCTCTGATCCTGCCACCACTGAAGGGCCTGGATCAGGGTTCGAGTTACTGGGATCAACTGGGATAGGGGATCTCTTTTGAGACCAAAAGGCTCTCAAATGGAACTGAATGTCCCTCATCTGGAATCTTGCTCCTTGCACTACTGGCTGTGGAAGCAGCCATGCGTCCTAGGAGCTGTAGAAAATGCCTTGCTGGTCGAGAGACCTGCAGGGTGAAGGAGGAGGCCAGGACCACCAGGGTCCTTACCCTTCTAGGGGAAGGAAGGCTCTGGCCTGCTTCGTGTCCAGTTCTGCCTATGAAGGTGAGTACCTGGACAGGTTCTAAAACTGACTTTGGAAGATTGAGAAGAAAGCCTAGAGAGGTAAGCAGCTGCTGGGTAACCTGCAGGTGTGATTTGACCTGGTCTGGAGACTGACCCACAATGAGCCAGTCGTCTAGGTAGGGAAAGATGGCAATCTTTGCCTTCTTAAATGAGCAATTGCTACCGCCAGGCATTTTGTGAATACACTTGGGGCAGAGGTAAGGCCGAAGGGCATTGCTCTGAACTGATAATGGCCTGAGGGCAGTTCAAATCTGAGGTACTTTCGTGGGAGCTTCTGATAAGAACATGGAAGTAGGCATCCTTGAGGTCCAGGAAGCTAGCCAGTCCCCTGGCCTTAGAGAGGGTAAAATCATTCCCAGAGTCACCATTTTGAATTTTGGTTTTAAAAGGTGCTTGTTCAGATATCTTAGGTCCAGGATGGGCCGCCATTCTCCTGTCATTTTTGGGGTAAGGAAGTACCTGGAGTACAGTCCTTGCCCTGGTGTGGGGAGAAACCCTTTCTACAGCTCTGAGAGCCAGGAGGGCTGAGACTTCTGTTTCCAAAGCAAGAGTCTCTAGAGGATTTGCAGGTGGAAAAGATCTGATTCTCATCTTTGGAAATTTTTGAAGCTGAGAACCAGACCTGGCTTACTACTTCCAGGACCCACTTGTCTGAAGTTAAAGACTCCCAGTCCTGGACGAAGTAAGCCAGCCTGCCCCTACAGGTAATGCAGAATCGGCCCTGGGCATCCCATCAGGGTGCCTGTTTGGCAGGGGCTTTAGGCTGAGGGGGGAGCAGGCCTGCTCATACCTCGTCTGCCTCTCCCTCTGAAGAACCCCCTCTGAGCGTGAAGCTGAAGAGGAGGCCTGGGTTTGGTAAAACGGTCTGTGAAAGGCCTGCCTCTACCCCTGGGGGCTGCCTCTGATAAGTGGCTTGCCGCTCCTTGGCTTGTGCACCTATAAGTGGTTCTATATTCATCCATTCTTCATATAATTCTCTGTCTGCTCCCCAAACAGAGAATTCCCCACAGGAAAATCCATGGCCTTAGCCTGGGTATCCTGTAACAGACTAGTACACCTGAGCCAAGCCAATCTACGAAAAGCCACAGATGTAGCCATGACTCTAGAGGATACATCATTAGAATCCACTGCAGCATGGAACTGCACCTTGGATGCCTCAATACCATCAGCAGCCACCTGTTCCAGCTCCTTGGCAAGCTGGCCAGGGGCCTGTCTGGCTAAGGCCATGACAGTATCCCATCTAGATTTCTGGTATCTTGCAACATAGGCCATATAATTTGCCTGTCTGAGTTCCAAGGACGCTGCCATGTATTGTTTTTAGCCATGGCATCAATCTTCCCGGAGACCCTGTCAGGAGGATGGGAAGCCAGGGAATATTAGCCTTATCACAGGCTGCAGCCTGAACTACCCCAACATGGCTGCATTGCTGTGAAAGAAATTCTGTATCAGGACCTGACAAGGTGTACCTCCTGTCCATCTTTTTATCCACAGGAGGCACAGAATTAGGAGCTTTTAAAATTTTTATTGTTTGTTTCCTGAAGATTTACGTAAAGGAATAGACAATCTCCTGGACTCTGGGATATCCATCATCTCCACAAAGTCAGGCTCCTCTTGCTCATCCACAGCTTCCTCCAAAGGGAGCTGGAGGTTTCAACAACTTTTATAAAACAGAAAATGAGAAGGGGACTCAGAAAGCCTAGGGGAGACTCTCCTAAAGGTCTGTCTGGGAGATGTCGGTTCAATGGGCACATCCAGACTTTCAAAATCACATTCACACTGATCATAATCCTCATCCCCTCCTCTGGTTCATAAAACTCCTCTATATCATATTCTTGAACCGGTGGAACCGCCGAACGACCTTTGCCAGATAGTGGCGGTTCAGAAGGAACCGAAAGCGACTGGACAATTTGGATCGCTTTGACTATCTCTGCAGCAGTTGGAGAAGGAATTTTGGACTCCACACCTGCTGATTTTCTAGTTCCTTTGCTGGAACTGGCTCCTCTGAGTCAGCTTTTCGTTTGCCAGGAAGTCTCGCCCTGGTCAGAGGGCATTTCCTCCGGTTCGGTTGGCACCGAACCGGCTGGCCATCCGGCCGTGCCGGACTTTTGGCTTCTCGCCCCCTGAGCCTACCAACTCTCTTATCTAGGGTAGCTGCAGGAAATTCTTGCAAATCTGGCAGTCTGCATTGGAGGTGGTCAAACCCCAGACAATAAACACATGTGGTGTGGGTCAGCCTTGGCAAAGCTTCCCCACAGACACTACAGTGTTGAAACCAGTGGCCCAGTTTTTCTTTTGGGTTTCTCAGACATAATGCCAGCCTAACCAAAAATTTGCCCTTTTCCGCAAATGCCAGGAAGATACCTTTATCGTTCCCAAATCGCAGCATGGTTGTGGAAAAACGTAATGAAATCCGTTTTTTAGAACCGATAAGAACCGGAACCGTGACTTCAAATAGCTTTAAATGAATTTAGAAAAAGTTTTAAACAACCTGATCGGTTCAAACCGAACCGATAAACATTACAAGTTCACACAGAAATAAACCTGTCTATTACTGACACTACCACAGACAGAGCTTGAACTGATTGGTTTGCGGTTAAAATAATTATAATCGCGGTTGAATTTAACCGAGAAAAACACTTTTAAACCGAGAAATGAACCGAGCAGTAGAAGCAATCTCCGGAGCGACTGTTCAGTGAGGCAGAGTAAAGAATCTGACAGTTTCGGTTTGAAATTATCCAGACAGAGCTTTTCTAACGAGCTCGCTCTAAGTTCCATGCATGGCATGAAGTCAACTCTTTCACCTCCGGAGCAGTTCTAAGGCTGGGACAAACTGCAATTGTCATAATATAGCAAGACTTCATGTTGTTTGAACAAGGAATTATACAAGACATAACAACAGTATATAACTAGAGAAGTTCCAATACATGTGGCATTGTACAATGTATGCCAAGGTGCATATCTGATTAAAACCTGGAATTCAAAGGGTCATATTGGAGGAGTGGGGTCTTAGGAAACGACCCTTTACAGGAAAATGAGAATAGACTCATCCTAATATCGAATAATCAACAAGGTAAGGGATGGCATCAGCCAAGGGGCCTCAAATCAGAGGTGAGAAGGTATGGGACAAAGCATTTTAAAGTGAACAAGGGAGCTCAGGAGATACAACAGAGGGAGGGGACAGGGAACTCCATAGAGGGTGAGGGAAAGAGTGGAAGGATCAAGAGGAAATGTGAAAGAAGAATGATTATCAACTTAGAACAGTTATTTACATGCTGAGAACAGTTATGCATAAGGTTAGAATAAGTGCTGGTCACAAGAAGGAAGGTTATTGAAGCAGTCACAACTGGCATTAGCAACTAGCTGTTGTTAAGTTTAACCTTAGCAGGAGCGCAAGGTGGATGCTGAAGTGATGTTATGGTGCAGCGAAGTTCATCCATAGCGGGCACGGTAGGCAAAGGACCTCTTTCTAGAGAAGTGCGACAGTGGGATATGTTAAAAATCTGGCTGATAGAGCTTGGTGCAATGACGGTTGATAGTGGGTGTAAAACCTTTGCACCTGGGGCATTTCGTCATTACTTTTTGGACAGTAAACATGTCTGGTACATGAGTCAACCTTTGAATTGGAGCCAGTTAGCCTGAGTGTACATGTCGCAGGTATGGGACAGACGGCTGAGCCAGTAAGGAGCCGGCATGCTTTGTTGAGTGCAACTATGATGCGACGAAAGAGTGGTTTCAGTAGCTGATCCATAGATTGGTAAGTCGCACTCAATAGCGAGACAAGAGAACTTTGAATGGCCAGGTAATTTAATGAGACAGAAATGTTTATTGTGGCCTGAAGCTGACCATTCAGGAATAGTAGGTCAATGACTTTTACACAAAGATGTGCATGCTGAAGACTGTCTTTCTCCCTCGTACTCTACATTGCCCTTCTAATTCTGAAGTTGTGAAACATTGAGCTAAATCCTGCCCGTAAATCTTCCTATTTTCCACCCCCACCTCCTCAAAAGTTTCTCAGGATATTCAAAAGCAATGCTCTGAGCTTAAGTTGGACCAACCTAGGCTATTAGTCTTTTTAAGTTAGTCTTCTTTTCCATTTAAAATAAGATATGGTATAGGAAAAAAAAAAACTAAAAAGGTGTGCCAAACATTCCATTCAAATCCTTACATTCAGCAGTAGTCTCTAATTGACGACTGTTATGTTATCATGTTGCCTTCTATATTCAAGGTACAGGCTACTGGCGGGGTACAATGGACCAGCTATAACCAATACTCCTATGGTACAAAAGAAGAATCAGTTTCTATATAACACATTATCCATCTACACCACAAATGATCACAGGCTTCCTGTTTATTCATATATTGGTCATGCAGCATTCCAGCTTATAGGCAGAATGAATTAAGGTACTGTATTCCACAGTGTATGTAGTCTTAGTCATCCATAGTCTTGTAATAACTTTTTGCCATCGTAATTATACATACAACTTTAATGTTTTGCCTCTGAGTTTATGTTCCGGGAAAGAAAGGAAAGCAGCAAGGTGGTGTATTCAGGTGTGGTACATGAAAACTGTTTCCAAGTCCTGTTGTACATCCTGCCACTATGGAGCCAAAATGGGGCAACTCCAAAACACATGGATTTGGTCTATTGCTGAGCTCTGCATCCCCTCCAACACTGTCCATACCCAGTATATAGGTATTGTGCTTGTACTGCTGGGGTCCTAACAAATTTAACACTGCATTTCCAGGAAAATTCCCAGAGGTATGGAGCAGATGTGATTTTGTAAGCTGGTAATGCACACTGTAACCAGAGTTGCATAAGATTTATTTATTTTATTTATTGAATTTTGGTAACCAGGTAGGCCCACTGAGTCAAGGCGGTCCCTTTTCAGGGGTGACCTGGGAAGAGAACTACATTGATAGTGCATTCAATAATACAGATGTTAGACAAGGGACAGTCATACAGTAAAGAGTACAGTAGTTACTTACATTCAATTATACACATTAAGCAAGGTAAATCACAGACAACAAAATATTACATACAGTCATCATTAACAAGTTTTTTTTTTTTGTAGCCGAGATAAGGAGATATAGAAGTGAGATGGGTAAGCTGTGAGAAACAGGCAAGGAGTAGTCAGGAATCGCAGAAGCAAGAGCAAGGTGGAGCGGTAAGGTGAGATAACAGTGAGCTTTGAAATAGAGAGGCAGGTGCAGGCCAGTATAGGAGGAGGAAGAGTTCTAGCAGGAAACAGCAGAGAAAGCAAGCGATCTTCAAGCCACAGAGAGTACTCAAGTTAGGCACGGAGTGAAGGGCAAGGAGGCAGATCTGAGGGCCCGTTGGGGGACATGACATTGAACAATATCAACAACGCAAGAGGTGAAGCGATGGACAAGCTTGTGTATTTGGCTTAGTGTGGCAAAGCCGTAGTTTTGATTCATATAGAGCTATCCACGGCTGGATAGGACATCACAATGATGATGCCGAGTATTGACCCAGAGCACAAACCTGCCAACCTGTGGTAGGCAAGATAGTACGGCTGCAGTGGCTGAGAGCAGTAATGGAGCACTATACATGAGGAGAGGCAAAGGGTGTCATCCGCAATCTTATGGCAGGAGGCCAATGTAAGGAAGGGACGGATGAGAGGACACCGATTTTTGGTTTATAGTTTGGTGATGGCTGAAACATGTGCATCAAGGGTCAGTGAGGGATCTAAGGTGACTCCCAACTATTTAAAGGTCTTGACCGATTGAGTGCATCCTCAGTATGTGAGAGTACAGTCTGAGGGAGGGTTGGTGCAGATGAGTTGCAGAACAACATGCGCTTTGTCTTTTTAGCGTTAAGGACAAGCTGCTTCTGAAGGAACCAGTTCTCAAAGGTGAGGAAGTCGGACACTAGTGTTGAACTGAGGCAGTCAACATCAGGAGAACGTGAGATAACAGCACCATCTGCTTATAGGTGTACAGAGGCACCGCCACAATTATTAGAGGTCATTAATATACAGAGAAGAGAGTAATGGGCCCAATATACAGCCCTGCTGGACACCATGGGTATTGGGCCCTAGGTCAGACAGGGAGCCTGCCCATTTTACTCTTTGGGTACGGGCCATACTGGTAGCTCCGGGTCCAGGTCAGGGCAGCTGTATCAAGGCCAAGGACATACAGTTGCTGTAATAGTAGGCCATGGTTAACCAAGTCAAAGCATTGGTCACGCTCTTGAAAACTGCTCCTGTAACACAGCGTAGTACATTTCTTGGAATGTGACAGAGGTAACTTTAATCACAGCTGTGAGTGTACTGTGGTTTTTCCTAAACCCATGCTGAGAGGATGAGAGCAGATAGTGGAGGTCAAGATAATCCTGTAGGTGGTCATAGATTATCCGCTCTTGTAATTTAGCTAGGGGCAAAATATTGAAATAGACTGGAAATTTTCCACTGTCGAGTTAGGACCTCCTTTGTGGACAGGGCGACCATCACAACTTTCCATTTTTCAGGGACGGTACAAGTGACGAAGGATCGACTGATTAAATCACGAACAGGGCAGACTAGGGCATCAGCCCCATCTTAAGGAATTTGGGTTCTAGAGTGTTGTGGCCAAGACAGCGCTCAGCCTTCAGCCTTCAGATTCTTGAGGAGGCAGGTGAACCTCTTCGAGGGTTGCAAGCTTCAGGTGAAAAGCAGGGTGGTCCATAGAGTCGACTAACGACAGGGGACAGGTTGGGGAGTGGATGGACTAGAAAATAGTGATGTGTGCCTATCCAGATTAGTGAAGAACTCACTGAAGCCAGTGGCGATGGGGGCAGTGAGAGAGACCCCTAGGCATCGAGGGAGCTGGGGTCTCAGATGTTGCCCTTTAAAAGGGAGTTAACCTGTCTCCAGAATTTTTCTTGGTGACTGAGATGCTCAGCCTGGAGTCTCTTGAACTGGAGTCATTTCGCTTTTTGGATTGAGTTCTTGCAGCTGTTCCTCAGCTGCCTATATGTTTGCCAGTCAGAAGGTTGCCCACTATCCTTGTAAGTTCTCCATGCCTTATCCCGAGTGGACATGAGCTGCCTTAGTTCCCTTGGTGAGCCACGGTGCTTTAATACCTTTCACCCTGCAACCTTTAAAGGGTGTGTTGGGCAACAATGTCAGTGAATTTTGCCACAAAATAATCTAGTGCCAAGTTAACATCTGGCAGGGTATTAATTGGATCCCAGTCAGTTTCCCAGATGGTATCCATGAAGTTGTTGGCGCCAAACATGGACATGTCACGCACTGAGATGATCTTAAGTGGGGTTAGGGAAGTTGTTACGCCATATGCAGAGAGTCACGTAGTGGTCACTTATGCTGTCTGAGTACCTCTACTGATTTAATCCTCAGGGCACAATTTGTGACCACCCAGTCAAGTAAAGTATGGTTACCTGTCTTTGTATTAATTCAAGTAGGGTCACTTTCATTTGAACCAGATCAGAATCAGCCAGGACAGCAGTCAGTTTGGAGGAGTTTGAATGCAACCAACAGGGATCAAATTGGCACCAGTCCACTAGTCAAATGCTGGTAGATTTTTGTATCGGGCTAGTAAACATTTTCTTTAACTAGCCCTACTGGCTTGTATTTGAGATGGTAACATTTTAACAGCTGCATGAGTTGGGCCAGTGAAAGAGTCTGTGGGCTAATGGATTTGCCAGTCACTAGCCCTGCTGGCTAGTGGCTGCAAAACTGAATTTTACCCCTGAACCAATCGATATTAAAGTCACCTCAGAGTATGAGGTCATGCCGGGAGGTTACGTAAGAAGGGAGGCTAGGAGTGCTAGCTAGGGGCATATATACACAACCAACTAAGAGTTTTGTTACGGTGCCAAGGGTGAGGGAAAGGAAAAGTGATTCAACAGCAGAGGGTCCAGATTCAAAGACAGAAATTTCAACAGTGTCTAAGTGATCCCTGGCATACATGAGGACAGAGCAATCTCATGATGCTTGATGCACAGCTTCAGCCAGGTCTCAGAGATGCCCACATGTCTAGAGTGTACTGATTAAACCAGGCTTCTAGCTCAGGCATCTTAGATCTGAGACTCCGCATTTAAAAGAGCAATCTGTAGCCTCTGCATCTGATGTGATAATGACGAGGGATGGAGGCGGCTGAAGGTATGGCGGGTCCAGGATTTGGCTCAACGTCACCCACAAGGGTTAGAAGCAGGAGAAGTAGGAATGGTCTGATAGAGGAAGAAAGTAGCTGCTCCATATTTTAGCAAAAGTGAGGGTAATTGCAGCCTTCTAGTGAGGCAAAAACCAAGGTGAACAACTCACGCTTTGGAAGGTAAGGGATGGGGAGATACACGGTCTGGGGTTCATGATCGGGTGGTGTGGTGGGACCTCCTCACTGGGCAGTGGAAGGGAGTTATGGATGCAGCTATGAAGTAGTCAGCAATAAACAGAAGCATTAGGCAGGATGGAATGTATAGTGCTGCTACTTTGGCCATGATGTGCTGGTTAGCAGAGTCAGAACGCACTACTGGTCATTTGATAGGATAGACAAATTGCCAGGAAGCACTGCAAAGAACTGAGTAGAAGGGATTAGAGTTGTACAAGTTAGATGCAGTGGTGCTACAGGCAACAGGGTTATCATTACTCCACTCTAAATTCCATTTCAAAGGACATAGGCAGTGGCGCCCTAGGTAAGATCTATTAAACCCCTTTATAAAATGGATCTAAAATAAAAAACATTTAATTGGGTAAAGTCAGCATAATGCACAGTCATCCTGGTCCTAAACCTGATCAGATTTGTTAGCAGCTACATCACACAATGAGCAAACCAATCTCCAACAGCAGAACTGACCTTCCATTACAAACATAGCATACTTTTACTTACTAAAAACCTTGAACTAGACCCAAAAATAAAACCACCTTAAATAATAACAAAAAAAAAAAAAGTAAAATGTTTCCTGATCATCACACTCTTCTTACACACATAAACATATCAGAAACTTTAAGCAGGCAAAGCAAATTTTATTTTATGGCCCAATCCCAGAGGCTCCGAGTGCCTAACAGTAGAACAGTACAAATAATTAAAAGTAATACGGTAAAATACTCAGGTAAACCTCTATAAAATATTAAGATTAATAATCAGAGGGATAAAAGTTCATACTTTTGCTCAGAGAGTCGGGAATTCAGATAATGTCCGGCAAAGGCCATGTGAAAGAGGTGGGGCTTTTTTAACCGCTGCTTGAACACCCCAATGGAGGGGCCTCCAGGACTACAGATGGAAGCGAGTTCCACAAGGTGGCCTAGTATTGTTTATAGTTTTCATTACTTGTGTTTCTTGCTGACAATGAAAAAGCATTCTCCTATCTTTACCTACTAATTAGGAAATCTCTGCTGCTTACTCTGACTGAGATAAAATTGAGACTCTGGCTCAGTATGAGGCTTTTTGGTGTGTGTGTGTGTGTTTATAAAATGGGTAGGGAAAAAATAAATAAATAAATCAGTGAAAATCAGGTTCCCTGTTTGGATAAAACACACCACCAACCATGCATTATTCCACACTAGCCGCATATGCCTCACAACGACCACATGCCTACACTTCTTTCCATCCCTCAGAACCTTCTCAACAGTAGACTAGAGAAGGAGATCACCACACCTGGCACAGACAGGTTGCCACATAGCCGAACACTAACATCCACAAGCCACCTAAATATACGTAGCTGTCCTAAACTGCTCATCTAGTTCATTAAAGGGAAACATCCACAAAAAATGGGCCCCACCCTCAGCATGAGGTATGGCCTAATTAGCATTTACAGAAAAAGTAGCATTTTTTAACCTGTGGTGATTTTATTTATTTATAATTTATCTGGTTGATCCTGCCTCCTCTCCACCTGCATTTCAAGGTCCAGCGCATTGAGCAACGCACCCACAACCACCTGTAGCCGTCGAGAATAACATGTAATCACGAGAGCAGCTACATTCCATCCATTAGATTTTGGTATAGCCGAGCTTCTAATTGCTCTGTTTTGGAACACACATGTCTTGGTGCTCGGTGTTCTCTAGGGTATATATATTGTTTAGGCTGAATTCTATATTCTTCCACTGGGAATTATATAAGCTCACACTCAAAAAGCAAATCGTACAGAGGTGTTCTGCTATGGTATAACAACATAGCTTTGGAAGGTTTACCTCTTTCCTTTGGCAGCTGAAGAACTCAGTATTGCACCTATGGTCCCTCCCCACCCCCATATAAAGTGTAAGATATACTTATCCCAGGAATGGAAATACATTTTGTCTGGCATAAAGGCTAAAGACTGCAAATAATACAATACTCCAGGAAGAATATTTTGACAAACCGTTTCTACATAGTTTAGAAATCCAAATGACATACTAGATCACTGATGGAGGTCTTGTTGAATTGTATTTGTGAGTGGTTCATAGTTTCAGAATTCAGGGTGGTCCAGATTCTTATGACAGACAGACCTTAAATGTTTTATGGTATTACATGTCCACCTGAAAGAGAATTTATACTCCCAGAGGTTCCCATGCTTTAGGCAGGAAGGTCTCAGGGGATTGGAGCATAAGATATTATTGCGAATAGTACAAATTTATATTCCCTCCACCCAACAGGAAGTCCCTCAACCGCCTCTCTCTACAAATGAGGAATACTAAAGGCTTTCTACTGTTTATTTAGAGTCCTCCTCTGACAGGAAAGTAGAAATAAGTAAGTGTTCCCGTGACCATGTTTCCCCTTGGTTTGGTATAAATAAAATCCTGAGAAGTATTTGGAACCTACTTCTGACTCTCGCCTCTTTGTCTGGTGCCACCATCCACACATTTGGAACCTGTGTTAGCAATGTGTGTGCAAGTTACTGGTGTCATCGACACAGTTGCTTTATTACCCCTTTTTATTGATGTGGAAACCCAGCACACATTAACATCCATCTTTACCACCTTCAGGGCACCACAGCCATGAAAAGGGCATTCTTGAAATTCAAAACCCAGAGGGAGGAGGACAGGGATCGCTACCAGGCTTTTACTGAGGGACGCAAGGAACCAGTTAGAAAGTCAAAAGCACTGGACGGAGTTAAATACTGCAAGTACAATCAAGGAAGGGGACAAGGCATTCAATCCATACATAGGAAAGTGGAGGAAAACTAAAGCTGGATAATAAGACTGAGAGGGAGGGGGATATATGTGTAGAGGAGGATGATCAAAAGGCTAATATGGTAAATAAATATTCCAACTCAGTTTTTGCCAAGGAGGAGGAATATATCAGGCTGAAACTGGATGGCAGGGGTTGGGGTAGACACCAGCCCCTTCATGAAAGATAGGGTCATGAAGGAACTACACAGCAATAATACTTGAGAGGGTGGGCAGTATTGAGTTATACTTGCCCTTCAGGGGCGTAATGAGGTCAGACGCTACAGGCGGAGGACCTTGTAGCCACTGGAAGGAGGGCACAGACAGGAAAATTACGTACCTACCGTAGTTCTTGATCTTCTCTTGTATCTTCACCATTCATTACTTCCTGGGTGTAAGCGGAGGCGCTCTGCCATCACGGGAGCTTTTTTTTTTTTTTTTTTTTTGTGCCGTTGAACGGCCCCTCGAGAGGACGCTACGCGGCCATGCGCGAGGGTGGCCGTAGAAGCGATCACTCCTCCTCCAACTCAGTTCTGTGAGCCGGAGAGGCAAAATGAAAGCAGAAAATATAGATAGCGAGGCAAGATAGCCGAGGGATAGCAAAGCAAGGAAGAATGAACTGAAAAGGAATAAGCCGATGGAGGAAGGACAGAGGAGATAAGAACATCCCTAGCCTAGGAGTGCAGGGCCTCCTTACCTGGGCGACTTAGGAGGAGAGATGAGTAAGGAAATGAGAAAATAGAAGAAGAAGAAGAAAGAGAAGAGAGATGGGATGTTGAAGGGACCAGAATGCCCAACGAGCATAGTTACTTTGTAGCTGAAGGCTCACTAAAGGGGAAGCAAGAATCCTCGGAGATAGAGCTGAAGAGAAGGTTCACCAACCCGCTTAGACAGACTCAGGAGGGCATAGTCCTCATCTTCAACATGCCATTGTTCTTGACACCCACCTCGGCTCCTGGCCATGGAAGGCCTTTAACTGGAGGGCAGCCGAGGAGGGAAGAATAAAACCCCAGCAGCATGAGAGCGCTGCTCAGGGGTTAGAAATGGAAAATGTAAGCCTTCAGGCTCCAAGATAGAAACGGGACTCAGACTGACTGGCTAAGGCCGGCCAAGGCTTAGGCTGGCTAAGATTGGATATGGTCAGCAGAGCTCTACTGTAAAATTGTCCAGGAGGACACTTAAAGGAGAAACCACTTAGCAAACCAGCGAGAAGGATAGCCTACCTTCTCATTTGCCTTCTTGTTTGATTTCTCCTATTCCCTTTTTTTTTTTTTTTTTACAGATAACTAACTAGATGCATGACCCAGATACCAAGATGCCTATAGCAGTCGGAGAGAGTTCCTCAGCATTTTTTTTTTTTTTTTAGAAGAGAAAGGAACAGACGTACTTGCTCCTCTGCTCTGCAAGGCAAGAATAGAGGGGGGGATTAGATTTCAGGGCAACTACCTGAACACGGATTGCAGGATCAAAACTGAATAGCCTGAGCCAGGCCAAACAACCCCAGAGGTATCTTGCCATAAGAATAGCAAGAGATAGTTGTGCAGTCTGATCGCCAATGCAATCCGCTAGATGACCCATGAATCTTAGAGTAAATAATTTTGTGGATTTTAAACCCCCAAGAAGATTTTTTTTTTTTTTTACTTTTTTTTTTTTTTTTGAAAATGAAGCAATTTTCCTATATTTTATATAATGCAGAGAGAGGAAGGAGACGGGAGGTGGAGAAGCCACAGGAAGAGGCCACTGAGGGGATGTAGGGATGGATGAGTAATGAATGGTGAAGATACAAGAGAAGATCAAGAATTACGGTAGGTACGTAATTTTCCTATCTTCCTTGTCAATCTTCACCATTCATTACTCCTGGGTGAGTATTAAGCTTCTCTTCCCCAGGAGGGGAAGAGGCCATACCCTGAGGGAACAAGACCCCAGCCTTCTGCTGGTGAGAAACAGAAGGAGAAGACCCTGGCTTATTCAGAAAGCCTAAGTGGGAGAAGAGCTAGGAGGTGCCTCCCGAGGACGAGGAGACGGAGGAGCCCCTGTAAAAGTCTCCTAGCTCTGGATGAGAAAAGACGGTCCCCCGGAAGGCGGAGCGCATCACCCCACGCCGGGCCAGGGTGACAACCTGAAGAGACGAAGCCATGCCGCCCGCCTGATGCAGATCGCTGTCCCTGAAGCCTGGAAGCCACCTCATTGGCGCATAAGATGCCCTTGCTTGGTGTCTTGCCAGCTCCAGGCCTACCGCTGGAGAGGGCAACGGCTTGTCTGGTTTGTTCCGTGTCAGGCATAGATGCCAGCAGCTGGGACATCATCGACCACAGATGCCGGTTGTAGGCAGCGTGGTGAGCCTGATGTGATGCAATACATGCACTCGCGACGCCAAGAAGAGAACACTCTCGCTCCAACGGTCGAACTGGAGAGAGTCCGAATCTGTGGGCGGTCGAGCCCCAGGCAACGGCGCCAGAAGGAGTATCCAGGTATACCAAACCTGAGGACGGGTGGGAAGGGAACCTAGAGACTAAGAGGGGCACAATACCACGCTGGCAGTCCGCTGGGCTGGGAAGAAACGGGAGGAACTGCCAGGACCGGATAGACGCCCCTGGAAGGGGATAGGCCAGGAAGGTACCACTAGATGCTGGGCACTGAATTCACCAAGGAATTCACGCTGTCACCCGCTCGGCATTGTCTCCGAACGTAGGAAATCCGAAGATCCCTCACCATCCTCGAGAGGAAACGCTGATATTCTGTGAAATCAGCATCGGAGGACAGATGAGCAGGGGTTCCTCTCCTCAGAGGAGGGAGACGAGATGATGGGGAACTGGAATGTCCAGAGGATTCCCCGGCGGTGGGGAGAGTCGAAAGACCCGCCATGCATGTAACTAACATATGAGGGGAAGGCCGCCGAGAACTCTGAACTGCTCCCAGGATAACGACCCGTAGGACCGCATATGGCCTGGGAGCCGGGGTGGTGAAGGCAGAGAGATGGGAGAGGGCACCTCCGAGGAGGCAACTGCTCTCTGCGAGGGCTCTGGAATCCGGGAAGGGAGCTCTAGTAGGAGGGATCCCGGATATCAAACCAGGCCGCAGAACGGAACTCTGGGGAAGCGGAACCTGGAAGAGCCCTGGGAGAAACTCCTCAGACGACGCCGGGACTGCATGGATCCAGAAGGGCAGTCCACACAAACGCCGCCAGAGGACACCTCTAGAACCCTGGGGAGGGCGGGCTCTGCGCTACGGTCCTGGCCACCCCCTGAGGTGGCCAAAGAAGACCGAGCAGCAGGACGCCTGCCCCTCAACCCCTCGGATCCCGAGAGGCCTCCTCCCACTGCAACGCCCCTAACTCCTCGAGGAGGTACAGCACCCGGGGTAGCTGTCACCGACCTCCAGAGAGGGGAGCCTCCCCTCCGCCACCCCTGCGCCTGCCCCCGACTCTCGGCCACCCCAGCCGAGGAACCCTCAGGAGACGACGGCAAGGGGACAGGGAGGGCCGCCCGCGCCGCCTGGTACCCCAGCCACCGAGGACCCAGATTCCAAGAATGGGATGCCAGGATGGGTCCACATCTGAGTCATCATCCTCCGAGGAGGACGAGACCAGCAGGACCTCGATGCTGGCCACCCCAGGGTCCTCGAGGCCACGGGCCGCGAACGCCCCCGCACCGGTGCGCGACACCGCCGCCCCCAGCACGCCGGCAGCATGAAGGCCCAACCCCACACCCCAGCGGCCCGCAGACTCGGCACCGCTGGAGGAGGGGAAGGTGCCGATGCCGCCGGGCGGCGCCGGAGGCGAGCGGTAATCGGCTGGCGCGCCGCTATTTCATCGGCACCGCTAACGCGCCATGGCTAAAACGGCGCCGCTTTGATTTACCGCGCCGCTAACGGGCCGGGATCTCAAAGCGGCGCCGAACGGCGCCATTTCTGATCACCGCACCGCTGAAAGGCGCCGGATTCAAAACGGCGCCGCTGATGGCGCATGCCGAGGGTCCACCCGGAGCCGCCCAGCCAAGGGCCTCGACATCGGGGAGCCTGCACTCGGCAGGTGACTCGCCAGGCGGTGCCAGCGCTGCGCCCCGGAGGGGCTACGACGCCCCAACACCGCTGGAAGGGGCCTCGGCAAGAAGGGAAGAGGAGACCCTCCTCCTCGACCGTATAGGCCCGGAGGGGACCCGGGGAAAGGCCTAAGGACTCGCCCGAGATTCCCCGCTGAGCGACGCCCTCGAAGTCGGGCGGGCCTTGCCGAGCTTGTACGCTGACTTCGAGGACGCTGACGTCCATCGAGAAACAAGCCGCACGCATCCATATTATGGTTGGGTCCCAGGCAACGAAGACAGACGGCCATGCCGGTCCGAGACGGAGAAATGCCGCCGCAGGAGCACCGACGATAGGGCACGTCCCGCCTTAGAAGAACGCTCGCCCAGAACCGACATAACGCAAATAAACAAGATTAAACACAGTCGGAAATACACCCGCGCCGTATAAGGAAAGAAAAGGAACAGTCTTACCGTAGGGCGCCGAGTGTAGAAAAGGAGTCGGATACGCATTTCGTTAGCTACCGCTAACAGGTGCTGCCTCGACGGCGGGAGAAACAGAACTGAGTTGGAGGAGGAGTCGGTCACATTATCTGCCACTCTCGCCGCATGACGATGACGCCACCGAGGGCGGGGTCATAGGGCAACTTTAAAAAAAAAAAAAAAAGTTCCCGTGGACGGGTGCGCCGCTGGCTTATACCCAGGAAGTAATGAATGGTGAAGATTGACAAGGGAAGATCATCACTTCCCACCCTGGAGGGTATTATTGTGCTTAGCAAATGGTCTCGGGTGATTTCTTAAATGTTTAAAAATTAAAAGTGTAAAACAAAATTAATAAAAATCTATTAAAAAACTGGTGCGTGTGTAAAGTAGTCTCAGCACTGCACAATGGTGGTACTGGCAGTAGAGGGCACTGTAGCCATTAAGTTTCGCTCTGTGGCAGTATTTGTCTGGTCTTTAATCCTTGCTCCTCTATTTTGTGTGTAGTGTCCCCAGCCCCTTACACTCGTGCCCGGTTTTAAATGCTAAATGAGGAGACAATCACAACAAGCAGTGTTTTGTGATCAGGCAAGGCAGCTGTGTGTGGAGCTGGTGGGGGGACGAACAAGATCAGGAGCTGAAAACTAGGGACTTGTAGTGAGTAGCAACCTGGCAGGAAACAGAGATGGGAGCCTGCAAAACAGGTAGTACTGTTTTTTTCACATAGTTTTCTCAGCACTGCATGGGGTTAGTTAGCAGGGTACACTTTTTCAACTAAGGAGATCAGAAGAATCGGGCAAGGATCAGTGACATCACTTTGTTGTTTTTTAACCTCTATTTTCCCTTTTAGCTGGTGGTTTTCTTCACATCTCTTAGCATTTTGTTAAGCCCTTTGGCAGTGACAAGCTCAAAATTTAGTTTAAATTAAGGCATTTTCCCATTTAGCTACCGTCCATTTTGAGTGCTGGGCTTTCGAATCTCCCACGGTGTGCTGTTTGGTTCCTGTCTTGAGTGTTCGAGGGAGCTGTGAGAGGTATGTGACTGAAGGATATTTTTGGTAGGGCCATCCTGGACTGGCACTCGTTTTAAGTGGGCATTGTTGTCTGATAGATGCCCACCTAAACGAGTGGCTCAGCCCATCAGATTAAAGAATGGATTTCCCCATTTTCTAATGAGGCTTAGGGTGGACAAGGCAATGGGACCAGATGCAGTGCACCCTACAGTACTGAAGGAACTCAGGGAAGAATTGGCGCTCACCTCTGGCAGAGCTGTTTTACCTATTCTTGGAAACAAGGGAGGTTCCAGAAGATTGGAAAAGAACAAACGGGCTCCACTAGACAAGGGTGGGGACAGGAAAGGTGGGTAACTACAGGTCTGTCAGTCTGACATCGGGTGGTTGGGAAGATAATGGAGTCACTCCTAAAGGAGCGTGAGCAATGAACTACCTCAAGGGGAGAGGGCTGTTTAACCCCAGGCAACATGGATTTACCAGAGGGAAATCATGCCAAACAAACTTAACAGGGTTTTTGACTGGGTGACAAGGGTGATGGACCACGGAGGAGAAGTGGATGTGGCTATATGGACTTCAAGAAGGTTTTGATACTGTTCCTCATAATCAATCAATTAATTAATCTTTATTTTACCAGGTGAAACACCATTGAGCAAGTTCATTTTCAAGGTGGGCCTGGGTGAACATACAGAATCAGCGTAAAATTAAGACACTTGTAGGTACAGAGCATATATACAGATAATGGGAGAGCATCACAAGTACTACAAAATGTAGAATACACAATAATTTCCCATATAAGGATATCAATTACAACCAAAGTAAATATACAGTAA
Organism: Neoceratodus forsteri; assembly: GCA_016271365.2. Taxonomy (NCBI): domain Eukaryota; kingdom Metazoa; phylum Chordata; order Ceratodontiformes; family Ceratodontidae; genus Neoceratodus; species Neoceratodus forsteri. The sequence goes on from CM057459.1 coordinate 1,386,758,404, forward strand.
GTGCACATATAATGTCAATAATAACAGCGCTGGCTCATGGCAGTGTCAAATAGGGAAGAGTCAAGGGTAGCAGGAGATATGTAAAAGGCAGCAATTAGAAGGAGAGGGGAAAAGGGTAGACAAAGAGGCTACTGAACAAGCTGTGGATCTAAAACTGGCTCTCCAACAGGCCCCAGAAGGCAATGGTTAATGGGGTACTCTAGTGAGGAAAGGGTAACAAGTGGGTACCACAGGGTCAGCCTTTGGCCAGGTCCTATTCAATGTCTTCATTGGAGACACTGCAATAGGGCTGAGGGAGGAGGTGCTCTTCACAAACAACAGGAGGATGGGGAAGTGGTAAAAGGGTACCTGGCCAGAATTCAATCTAGTATGGACACTAACCAGAGGTGAGAGCTCATAAAGCTGGGGATAGTGGAGGCAACCAAACCTGCTGCAAAGCCCAGAGCAAGAAGGCTAGGGCTAAGAAACCGATCTGGTTGAGCAAGGAGGTCATGGAAAAGGTAAGGAGGAAAAGAGCTGCCTTTAGGAAGTACAAGAAACAGGGAGGGGGAGGAGAGGAGGAGTACTTGACAGAATCAAGGAGGTGACAAGGGCAGTAAGGGAGCCAAAGCATCAACAGAACTCAGGCTGGCACAAGGCATTAAGAAGGGGAGAAGGACTTCTTTAAGTACATCAGGGAGAAAAGGGCTGTAAGGACCATAGTAAGGATTAGGAAGGAGGGTTGGGTAGAAGCAGGTGCGATAAGGCGGAAGCACTAAATGAGTACTTCTGCTCAGTATTTACTAAAGAGAAGAGGGGGTGACACCCAAGGTGGGAGAAATGGCAGAAGCGGGGGGTGGTGACAGATGGGGAAATCATGGAGTGCAGAGTTCAAGAGGGTTTGAAGGCACTGAGGGTGGACAAGGCACCAGGCCCAGATGGCATCCACCCCAAGGTACTGAAGGAGCTGGCAGAGGTCCTTGCTGGACCTTTGGCAGACCTATTTAATGCCTCACTACATCTGGGGTGTGTACCTCAGGACTGGAGGGATGAGCCCATGGTGCCCCTCCACAAGAGTGGCCCCAAGGATGAACCGGGAAACTACAGACCAGTGAGCCTCACATCCATCGTGGGGTAAGCTAATGGAGACTATCCTGAAGGGAGAGGCTGGTGGCCCTCCTAGAGGCCAAAGGACTACAGGACAGCAGACAGCATGGCTTCACACGTGGCAGATCCTGCCAAACCAACCTGGTCAAGTTCTATGACTGGGCAACTAGGCAACTGGACAGGGCCATGCAGTGGATGTCCTGTATCTGGACTTCAGTAAGGCATTCAACCCAGTGCCACATGGAAGGCTGGGAAGGAAGTTAGTAGGCACAGGGTGGGTGCAAAGCTGGTGAGATGGGTAGGAAACTGGCTGCAGGGAAGGCAACAGAGGGGGTGGTGGAGGGTGGAAGCTCTCACACCCAAGGGCAGTGACAAGCGGTGTTCCACAGGGCTCAGTGTTGGGAACAGTGTTGTTTGGGATATTCATTGCAGACATATCATGGGACATCAAGAGCAAGATCAGTCTGTTTGCTGATGATACCAAGGTAGGCGCGGTGGTGGATGACCTAGGGGATGGCAGGGGTTGCAGGATGATCTGGCAAAGCTTGAAACCTGGTCAGACACCTGGCAACTGGGCTTTAATGCCAAAAGTGCAAGGTGCTGCATTTTGGGATGAAGAATCCAAGGAGGAGTTAACAGCTAGGGGAGTGCAGCTAGCCCAGACAGAGGAGGAGAAGGATCTGGGTGTGCTCATTACAGGGTCAATGAACAACTCGCACAATGTAGGAAGGCAGCTGCAAAGGCCAACAAAATGCTGGGTTGTATTGCAAGGGGTATATCCTCAAGGAGGAGGAGGTGATTCTGCCACTGTATAGGTCATTAGTTAGACCACACCTGAGTACTGCGGCAGTACTGGCGTCCGTATCTGAAGAGGGACATTAAGTTACTGGAGGGGTGCAGCAGAGCCACAAAGATGATCAAGGGGCTGGGGACTTATACGAGAGGAGGTTGAAGAAGTTGAACATGTACTCACTGGAGGAGAGGAGAGACAGGGTGACATGATTGAAACTTTTAAATACATGAAAGGAATAAACAAGACGGGTACAGAGGGCTGTTCAAAGTAAGGGAGGGAGGCCACCAGGGGCCATGATATGAGACTGGAGCAAGGAAGGTTCAGGAGGAGATGAGGAGACACATTTTACAGAGAGGGTGGTGGCTGGGTGGAATGCGTTACCTGCTGAAGTGGTATGCAGTAGAACGGTGGACTGCTTCAAATGAGGATGGGACAGGACAAGGAGGGTTAATGAAGGGAAGGGTGGAAGGGAGGGCAGCTGCAGAATAAGGGGTGCTAGTTGCATTCGAGCAGACTTGATAGACCTCTAGGCCTTTATCTGCTGGCAAATTTTGTATGTCATAACACAAAGATTTGTAACAGAGTGGATACACTGGGTGGTGTTTGCAAGATGAGGGAGGTCCTTAAAAGCTGGAGCAGTGGTCCGAGGTGTGAAGACTGGGATTCAGCGAGAGGAAGTGTAAAATTATGTACTTGGGGCATAGGAACGCTTAGGGCAAAATATGTGCTGGAGGGGTGGGGACAGCAGTCACAGAGAAGGAGAGGGACCTCAGTGTCATTATCACGGCTGACCTCAAGGCAACAAGTCAATGCCAAACATCGGTAGGGAAGGTAAACTGAATGCTGGGATGCATAGGGCGGGTATTGCTAGCAGAAGGAGGGAGGTCACTGTGCCCTTGTAGAAGACGCTGGTCAGGCCTCACCTTGAGTACTGCATCCAGTTCTCGAGACCACATCTGAAAAACAATGTTGAGAGGGTGGAGGCTGTCCAATGGTGGGCCACCAGAATGATTCATGAGCTACACTGGAGGGCATATGAGGACAGATCGAGGGATCTGAATACATACTCCCTGGAAGGGAGGGTGAGAAAGAGACATGATTGAGACTTTCAGATATCTAAATGGGTTGAACAGGGCACAGGAGGAAGCTTATTTCAGAGTGAAAAGGGGCTCAACAACTAGGGTCATAGCATGAAGCTGGAAGGAGAAACATTTAGGGTAAATACAAGGAAGTACTTTTTCATGGACAGGATGGTGAATACCTGGAATGGGCTGCCAGATGAGGTAGTAAGGGCTGAAACTGTCTCTGGTTTTAAGCATGCATGGGGCAGACACAAGGTGATCCTGGGTGTGAAGGTGGAAGGTGCTGACTTAACTAGTAGAGGTAAAGGAGATCAGGAAACAATCAGAGGAGGCATGGGATACTTAATTGATAAGAGTATCATGGAGCAGACTAGGTGGGTCATAATTTGTCTTTATCTGCCAGCAACTATATGTATGTATGTATGTATGTAATCTGGTGATGGGGTAGATCTCATGACTTTCTGACCCCCAGAGTCAAGCGTGGGCAAGACAGGTTATCTTTCAGACCACCCTGTTCACTCTAGTCTACTCTAATCCACTCCACCCCTTCCCACACTCCCAGCTTCAATTCATTCTCCATCCCTAACACCCATCTGTCTAGTACCCGGAGAGAGCCTCTCTCACACAGCTTACCCTTAGTCCTATGGAGCTGCCTTCCTCCAAGGTCTAGCTCAATGACCATCCCAGCCTCTATGCAGCTGGTCTAAACAAAAACAAAGGAAAACCTATGGAGCCAGTAGGTATTGTGACATATGTAGCCTGTGACATTCAATGTGTTCATATTTAGTTGTCTGACTTGCTGTATGCTTAGTATTTAGAACATATCACACCTGTAACCAAACGGTGTGCCTAACACTGATGTTGTCCTAACTCTAGGACCCTCTTCTAAACTGGGTTTTGCACCTGAATAAGGTCACACAAGCCAGATGTCTGTACCATATGTTTAGAAATTTTACGCACTGTATTCTACATTTTGTGCGATACTTTCTAAAATTCTACAACATTAGGATCTTTGCAGCCTTATGGAAAATTTCTTATCAAAGGAAATTCTGTCTTCCAGAGTCTCTCATATCCCTTCCATCCCAGGCAGCTGTAATGTTTGGGCATTCACTCACAGCAGTGGATAGAGGCACACTCTAGCTACTGACTGAGTGGTGGCAGGATTCTAACCTGGTATGCTCTTCTTCCTGCTGAAAGCATCTGTTGTGTCTCTGTGGGACAGCAGGCATACGAGGTAGGGTCCCTATTAGTCAGGGCGGACATTTTCATCGGTTTTAGGAACACAGTATTCAACTTTGTTGTGCAGCTCAGTAACCTGGGACAGTAAGAAGCTTTCAGCGAGCATTTTTCACACCAGCTATTTTCAATTTTAGTTCAGGTATTTACATAACAAAATGGATGATGTGATACAGTACTGAAGTATCTCTAAGCTACGCCAGAGTTACCCAGTCTCCTCAATGCACTGTGTTTCTGTACATTTCCTTGCTGAACATGACCCTATTTTTTCAGGTTTAAGCACCCTAAAAGCTTATTTTGATTAATTCTGCTGCAGTATTCTGCAACCTTAAAAATTGTATTTTCTACAGTTCTGCTTTGTGCAAAAACATAAAACTGCCATGAGAACCCAGAGTGACATTTCTAAATAAAAACTTTCTCCTTCCTCGCCCCACAACAATGACCTGATTTCTAGGTCCCTCTCCTCCTTAATCAATCTCCTTTCCCCACTTGTTGCTCTTTGCTGTCTGTTTTGCTTTCAGTTGCAGATCAACAGTTCTCTGAAGTCACACTTGCTGCGTTTTTCTAATGCCTCTGTACGAAAGACACTCTAACAAAAAATATATATATATATATATATAGTGCTGCCTAGTGAAATCCACTGCATCAGCTGTACTGCAGCACCATCTAGTGGGAAAAGCTAGTCCTTGCACTAAGTATTGGAACACCATTCCCATGTGAAAAGGGAGCCAGGCCACACGAGATCATCACAGACTCCACCAGCCTAAGCTAAACCCAGATAACTGCTTCCTCTCGTATCTGTTCTGGAACTTGTTTTATACAAACACACACACACACACACACACACACACACACACTACCTACTTCTCTCGCAACTCAATAGCACTAAAATATACAGCACTGGCATTTAAGAAGAAATAACCCACTTCACTGAGAACACAGCACAGTTGGCACTGTCAAACAGTAGAGAACCAGTCTGTAGTGGCATGGTTCAGAGTGTTTTACTCAGTTTACAAAATATGTAAATACAAAACTAAATGTCAGGAGTGCAAGGATACTTTTTTTCATCCCACTCATCTTCAATGCTACATTTGCTTTTCCATGGTAACACTCATTGGTTTCAATAACCAGCACACGCTTTCTACACAGTCACTGAATGTTACATTGTAGCCCAGTATTTATGATGATGAAATGGTCCTAGGGTTCACATGGATACATAGACAAGGGTGACAGAAAACGCCGTCACCCCATCCAGTCTGCCCACCCTAGCCAACTATTATGCACTGGCACTAGTGGCTGCCTTCATTTTCTAACTAATTCCTGTCCCATTGCTGCTTGAAACTGCTCACTAATTTTTCCTGTTCCACCTCCAAGTTTCAGTGAGTTCTCCTCTAATCCCTGTATTTTGAGATCAAGGAGACAAGTTCTTGGCAGCCACATGATTTATGGTATCCTGTGCAGGTACTTGCATGTCTCAATCTTGTTGACTCTTTCCTCCTTTTTAAGGTGTATATTTGTTCAACGCCTTCAGTCTCTCTTGCCCCTAGGACATGAACCATCTTGGCAGCCCTCCGCTCTACTGCTTCCACCTTGTCCCATTCCTTCCTCAGGTGTGGACTCCAGTAGCTTATGCAGTATTCCAGGTGTGATCAAACCAGTGACCTGTACAGTGGAAAGATCACCTCCCGCTTCTGCTGTTTATTCCCTTACCTATGCAACCCAGAATCCTGTTTGCCTTGCCTACTACTGTATTGCCACTGCAATCGCTTTAGGCTCTCAGATATCATGACCCCAATGGCCTTTCCTCTGCTATGCTTTCACCACCCCTCCCATACTGCACTCCTGGTTCCTCTTCTCCATCGGCATCTCCTTACATTTCTTAAAACCCAGATGCCAGATCTTTGACAATGCACTCTAGGGTTCCACTTCCCAATGTGTAACCCCTTACATTTTCTAGACTTGAAACCCAGCTGTAGGATCTTTGACCAGCTCTCTAACCTGCCTTGAACATCCCTGAATTCCTTTATCCCTTCCCACCATGTCCACCCTAGCACAGATCTTTGTGTTGTCCACGAAGAGGCAGACCTTGCCCGTGATGCCTTCCAGTATGTCACAAATGAACACACACCGAAAAGGACCAGGCCCAGCACTGACCCCTGAGGTACTCCACTTGTTGCCTTCCTTACCTATTAGAACACATGGCAGAGCCCAGATCTATATGCAGGGACAGGCTACATCTAAGTAAGGAGGGTTTGGGGTGTTAATGCACAGACTGAGGGAATTTATCACCACAAAGTATAATTTAAACTTGCTGGGGGCTGGGAGGTGAAGTGAATCGGAGAGAAGGTCCAGAGGACCTCCCCCATAGCAATGATAGGGCCTACTTTGTCTAGGACTGGGGGAGAGAATAAGGGGCAGTTGGGAGAAGGTCAGGGTGGAGAGTGGTATCACTAAATGCTAGGAGCCTGGGGAATAAGATGGCAGAGCTGCAGGCACTACTGGCAGAAGGAGAGGTGGACATAGCAGCCATCACTGAGACTTGGGCAACCTAAAACCATGACTGGGACTTGGCCATCCCAGGATTTAAATTATTCAGGAGGGACAGAGAAAAGTAAAGGGGGTTAGCTGTTTACATTAGGGAAGGACTGGCCGAGTCAGGGAGGAGGGGAAGAAGGTAGGTCAGAAGCCATCTGAATGTAACTCCATGCCCCAAAGGGGCTAGGGGCTCGATTGGGGTTGTTTATAGGCCCCAACCAAGAGAGAGGATGTGGATAGGGAGCTAGGGGAGCAGATATGAGACTTGTGGAGAATGGAGCACTGTGGTAGTGGGAGACTTCAATTTACCAGGAATGGATTGAAGCATCCCAACTACCACATGTGCCAGGGAGCAAATCCTCCTGGAAGCAATCCAGGATGGCTTCCTGACCCAAAGGGTGACAGTGCCAACAAGGGAAGAAAATATTCTAGACCTGGTGCTGGAGGATGGAGAATAGGTCACAGATGTGTGGGTGGAGGAACCACTGGCTGGTAGTGATCACTACACAGAGTGGTTCTCTATCAATTTGAGTAGAGAGATCCACAATACCACAAAGGTCCTGGACTTCAGAAAGGCAGACTTTGGCAAGATGGGGGCAATTAATGAGAACACACATAGGTGGCATCCACCTGACATGGACATAGAACAGCGATGGGCGATCATAAAACTAGGGCTGATTGAATCCACTAAAGCTTGTGTCAAGAGCCAGCAAAAGAAATCAAGGATCAAGCATCCAAGCTGGATGACCAGAGAGGCAACAGAAAAGGTGAGGGGTAAGAGAAAGGCCTTCCGAACCTACAAGAGAACCAACAGGGCAGAGGATAGGAGAACTATGTGAAGAAATCCAGTGAAGTGAGCAGAGCAGTCAGGATTGCAAAGGCAGCCAGGAAAAGCAAATTAGCACAGGGGATTAAGGAAGGAGAAAAGATTTCTTCAGGTATATCAGGAAAAGAGACAATGCAAGGATCAAATAGTTAGGATCAGGAAAGGCAGTGGGTGGGTAGACAAGGGGCTGAGAAGGCAGCAGTACTTAATGAGTATTTCTGTTCAGTGTTCACAAGGGAGAGGGATAGGCCCATTCCTGCAGGGAAAGGGGCAGGCATCGGGGTGAGATAACCACAGACAGGGTCATCATGGTGGAAAGGGTGCTGGAGGATCTTGGGTCCCTGTGGGCAGACAAGGCACCTGGGCCAGATGGGGTACATCCTAGGGTGCTGAGGGAGCTGGCAGAGGTCCTGGCACAGCCACTGGTGGATCTGTTCAACACCTCACTAAATACGGGATGTGTGCCCAGAGACTGGAGGGAGGCACAAGTGGTACCTCCACAAAAGTGGGCCCAAGGATGAACCAGGGAACTACAGACCAGTGAACCTCACTGCAATTGTGGGGAAACTGATGGAATCTATCCTCAAAGAAAGGCTGGTGCAGTTTCTTGTGGATAACAATCTGCAAGATGACAGCACGGGTTCGTTGCTGGCAGATCCTGTCAGACAAACTTGGTTGATTTTTTGACTGGGTCACAAGGGCGCTGGACAAGGGCCATGCGTAGATGTAGTCTACCTGGATTTTAGCAAGGCCTTTGAGTCAGTGCCATATGGAAGGTTGTCCTGAAAGCTGAGGAGTCCTGGTATAGTGTGGAAGCTAGCCCGATGGGTAGAAACTGGCTGAGGACAGGCAACAGAGGGTAGTTGTGGGGAGAAGCATCGAGTCCAGGGCAGTGACAAATGGTGTCCCACAGGGATCAGTACTGGGACCAGTCCTGTTTAACATTTTCATTGCAGTCACAGCGGTTGGGATCAAGAATAAGATCAGCCTCTTCGCAGATGACACCAAGATCTGTGCTGAGGTGGATGGGAAGGAGGGTGGCAAATTACGGCAGAAGGACTTGGCAAGACTCGAGGAGTGGTCGACACCTGGCAGCTTGGGTTCAACGCCAAGAAGTGCAAGGTGACGATTGAGCCAAAACCCCAGAATACAGCTACTGGATGGATGGTATAAAACTGTCCATAACCAATGAGGAGAAGGATCTGGGGTGCTGGTGACTGGGAATTAAACCACACAGCCCAGTGTAGGAGGGCAGTGGCTAAGGCTAACAGGATGCTAGGATGCATAGCTAGGGGATTACATCCAGATGTAGTGAAGTCATACTGCCCTTTACAGGTTCTTGGTTAGGCTGCACTTGGGAGCACTGTGTGCAGTTCTGGCACCGATTTGAAAAGGGATATAAAACTACTGGAGGCAGTGCAGCTAAGAGCAGCAAAGATGATCCAGGGATTGGGATAGAAATATACGAGGAAAGACTAAAAGAGCTCAACATGTATACCCTGGAGGATAGAAGAGAGAGAGAGAGAGAGGGACATGATCGAGACCTTCAAGAAACTCTAGCCATCCCTTTCAGGAGAACCTCTCTGGGACAATGGTCCTTTGCCTATAGAGCACCCCTATGGCTAAGTGAGATCCCCACCCACATCACTAGCAACACCAGCAACTCAGCATTTAAACTATTGCTGAAGCAGCACCTCTCTGATGCCTCCACCTGCACCTGTAGGTAATCCTAGTAGACAATGCCTAATCCCCTCAGGGGTACCTCCTGGCCACTCTTGCCACTCCTCTAAATGACATTCAACTCCTACAACTTCCCTTCACCCTCTCTCTCCTCTGTTTTCTGTGACAATGCCCAACTCGCAGCCCTACCCCAAAGATTATTAACATGATTAAATGCCTCCTGGGCCCCGAGGAATTACCTGACTACCAAGTCTCTCAACTATACCTCTCCCTACTACCACTTCTCCAATCTCTCCTCCTGCAATTGTCCAATCTCCTAAGGGCATTTTCTTCCTGCTTTGCACTTTTATAACTACATGTACTGTATTATTATACCATCCTTATTGTTCCTTCATCCCATGTTTAACCTTAACTGGTCATATCTGTTGTGTTACGTTGTATTGTAAATGTACCTGTCCTGATGTGGAACCTTTCAAAAGAGCATTTTGCTCAAAGATCTTTTCCAAGAATTAAATAAATAAATAAAATACCTGAAGGGATGAACAAAGTAGGCTTCCAGGGTGGGTTCACCCTCCAGAGCGGAAGAGATACCAGAGGGCACTCCCTGAAGTTAAAGGAGACAGATTCAGGAGGGAGAGGAGAAGGCACTACTCGCTGAAAGAGTATTAACAGGGTGGAATGCACTGCCTGAGCAACTCAGTATCTGTGCAGACTGTGGGGTGCTTCAAGAGGGGATGGGACAAGTTCAAGGAAAAGTATATACCGGGGCAGTTGGGGAGGAAGAGTTAATGGGGGGCGCTGTTCATCGGGCTGACGTGCTGCACACCGAGCAGACCAGATAGACCATACGGCCTGTATCTGCTGGCTAATTTCATTTGTTCGTATGAGAACTCACTATTAACTACCACCCTTTGTGTTCTTCCCTTCAGCCTGTTTTCCACTCATGTCGCCAATTTCTCCCTCCACCCTATGTCCCTTATCTTCTGACCAGCCTCATGTGAAGAAGAGTCATAGGCCTTGGTTGAAATCCAAGTATACTACGCCAACTGCCCATCTCCAATCTGCCGCCTTTGGACACCCAGTCAATAAAGTCAACCAGAGTTACCTGGCAAGACCCACCCCTCATGAGCCTGTGTTGTCCATAGTTCATTTCCTTCCAGGAAGTCCACCAGTTGCTCCTTCAGTATGAACTCCATAATTATTCCCACTATAGACATCAATCAATCTGTAATTCCCTGGCTCATCCTTCCTTCTGCTCTTGTGTAGCAGAACCACATCTGCTGTCCTCCAGTGTCTTGGAACCAACCCCATAGTTAGCGAGCAGTTTAATATGTCTGCAAGCAGCCTTGCTATCACCTCTGCTACCTCCTTCAGCATCCTCGGTGTAAGCAGTCAGGTCCCATTGATTTATCTTCTTTCAACCCAGTAAGCTTCTCCAGCACCTCTTCTCAGTTATTTCGACTCTGCCACTTGAGTGCTTGGTCTCTGTCCTTCCCACTTTCCATCACATTCCAGCAATGGCCTAACCTTCTCCCTATTAAATACTGAACACCTCCGCTTCCTCCTTCCACGTGACACTGACTAATAAGCTCAGCTTGAGTATGAGCACACATTAAAGCTTAACAGCCAGAATTTTATCCTGCTCATGCTGTGTAACACTTAATACCATGCTCCCTCGGAACCTGTCTAGTCAGGCTATGAAAGAATGAACAGGGCTAGCTTCCACAATGTCACAGGGCAGGCTATTCCACATTTGAACCACCATCTGTGTACAGTACTGCTGTCCACCATTTCTTCTAAATCTGCACCCCACCCCTGTCAGTCAGTCTGAGGGCATGCCCCAAATTTTGCTTGCTCTCACCAGCTCAAACATTTGTTTATACTCCACATCCTATCTATCCCTTTTAGTAGTGGAAAACCATTATAATGTCCCTCTCAGCCTACTTTTAGATAACCAGAATCTGATGGCAAAGGAGGCAGAGGGTCCATCAAGGCTGTCTTACTGTAATTCTTCACCCCACTGACCTACTGCACCGTGGGTTGTCTTCCTCTTCCTTAGCTTCCTCACACCTCAATTTCATGCCCCTCCCCCACCGGGACAATCAGTCTCCATACTCAGTCCCAGTCGGGTTTAAACAAGTTTTGGAGCCTCACCCCACCACTTCTGCTGGCAGTCTGCTCCACGGTTCTACCACCCACTCCATAAAGTAAAACTTCCTCACATCACACAAAGTAAAACTTCCTCACATCTCCTGAACTCCCCATCATCACCCCAAATCTCTAATCATGCCTCCATGTGACTGCATATCTATTTCTTGCAAACAGGTCCTCGCTATCCACCCTGTTTATACCCTCAGAAACTTACATATTTCTGTCATGTTCCCCCTTGCACCTGGCCTATAGCAGTACATAATTATGGTCACAGTAAGGCTTCGCAGATGGTGCAGGATACTGCTTATCAGCCTTCCTAGGGACTGCTGGCAATGAATTTAGTTTGTACTATGCAGCAAAAGCAGCATCCTCTAATGCAGCTATATAGGTGGAATAATAATTGATAGTAGCAGCGCACTCCAAAAAATTCCATGAAAGTCCATTTACTGGAATCTTCCTGGTCCATATCAAAGCCCATAGCAGGCTGCATTTGCTACATCATGGCCTGGAAAGATGGGTCCTCAAGAGGAGAACTCGGGTATAAAGCACTGAGTCCTCACTACAGGACAAGAGGGTAGAACTAGAGTGAGAAGGAATATCTACAAACTGTTCTTCACCCTCATATTACTACTCTAAATCCACCTCTTAAGTCTATGAGGTCAGGATTATACTCCATTTCGCAGCTGTCATCACAAAAGATGATGGCAACTGCAGAAGGGCCAGTGGCACCAAAAGTAGCCAAGAGGCAGGAATCTGTGGTGTGCTAATGGAATCCATCGATGAGGGCCAAGAACCAGAAGGCCCCATTAGCAGAATAACTGCCTACAATGAGAACCCTGGCAGAATGCACTGAATCATTTCAGAGGAGTCAAACTGCCCTGAAAAGTGGCCAGAACTACCAGCGTAGGGCTTCTTTGACATCATAGCCATACAATCTGGACACTTTTCATTTTTTATTTTATTACAGAATCGGAGAGTACCTTTGAGTCACAGACTCATTTACAAACGCTCCACGTCACACAGGTTATAAACAGACATTACAGTGATTACAGCGCATGTATCACAGGGAAGATACGGCTTGGTTACAGGGTGTCAGCTAGTCTAACATTCAAGATACTAGGATTACTTAATGGGGTAATTTGTACAAAACACATTATAACGTAGGAGTGACTCAGGATTGACACTATGGAGAAGAGGCAGGCCAGGGCCACTGTCATAGAACAAGGAGGAGATAGGGGTCTGGGGTCAGTTGCAGTCACAGTGATTTGAAGACAAGAGGTGGGCACTAGGAGGGTTTTAAATTGTCCAATGCTTTGCCTGCTTGCCAGGGTGAAGGGAAGGTTGTTCATCCACACAGGGCCCCTACAGCTGAAAGACCTTTGGAATTGTGAGGTGCAGCTAGAGGGAATCGAGAAGAGATGGTGAGCTGAGCTACTAGTAAATTTGACCTTTATGTTTGGATGGATTAGAGGATGAGTCCAGATGGGGAGAGGCCTAAAGGCGTTTTTTTAACCAGCAGACAGATATGGAACTTAATTCTGTTGCCAAGATTAAACCAGTTGGTAGCACTATAAAGAGAGCAGGTATGCGTGAGACGGTCACATCCTAATACGAGGTGACAGGCTGTGTTTAGAGCGATACGGAGTCTGTCTAGGGATGAAGAGCAAGCTGCCCCATATCTCAATAGGCCATAGTCAACAGCAAGAGGACCGAGGAAGATATAGCAAGCCTAAGAGCGCTAGGGTAAGTCAATGTCTGAAGCGTGTAGAAGCCCCAGCCTGAGGTTTATGGCCTTGGATAGGTGGTGGATGTGCTTGTGAAAGTTAAGACCAGGTCCAAGGTGATGCCCAAGTATTTAAAGGAGTCCACCTGCTCCAAAGGGGCAGATTTGAGGTTAGGATGAGCGGGCATAGTGCCTTCCTGGGGTCCTGTGGGTGTGAGAATATCATAACTTTGTTTTTTTTATAGTTAAGAATAAGGCGTTGTGCAGAGAACCAGTTTTCAGCATGGCTGAAGGAGGACTGGAGGAAGCGGTGCAGGCATTGGGTCAGGACTGGAGGAGAAAATGACGGCATCACAAGTGAGAGTAATAGATTGCCAGGGCAGTACTGGGAGGGCTGAGAAAAGGATGAAAAGTAGCGGACCAAGAATGGACCCTGGGGACACCAGAGAGGACAAGTAATCTGTTAGAGACTGTGTTTCCAATTTTGACCTGTTGATATCGGTTTGAAAGATAGTCAGCGAACCACCCAACGGCATCCCGAGATAGACTCAAGTTGACCAGCGTTGTTAGAAGGAGGGAGAGATTGATCATGTCAACGCCTTAGTTTGAGATCAATGAAGACAGCACCAGAAATGTGTCCCTTATCCAGAGCAGAGTGTATGGCGTGGTAAATTCAAGAAGGGCGGTGGTGGTGCTGTGTCCTTTATGGAAACCATGTTGCTGCTTACAGAGGAGGTTGTTCTGTTAACGTGCTTCGTGAGCTGATCAGACACAATCCACTCTAACGCCTTGGGGAGGGGAGTGTAGATGGGGCAGTAGTTATTTGTATTGGAACGATCACCGACTTTAAATATTGGGGTGATGGAGGCAGATTTCCATTTAGAGGGAATTTACCAAGGCAAAGGAGCGGTTTAAGATGTGGGTCGGGGCAGAGAACCTCAGTTAAGGTGAGACAAAGGATCTTTGGGTCCACAGAGTCGGTGCTGTGTGAGGAGTGGTTGAGGGCAGCTTTAAGATACGGCTCCGCAGTCCTAGCAGTGATACAGCGCAGGTAAAAGGGGGAGCTACAGGAGGGAGGTGGGGCATCAGCTGTCGGAGGGTCAAAGAAGTTATGGGGGAGAACACTACTAAGGTTAGTGAAAGCATTGTTGAAGGTTGTAGCGATATGGGGCGGGTCAGTGGTCAATGAGCCATCAATCATGACCTGCACTGGAACAGGGTTTGGGTCTTTACCACAGATTTTCTTAATGCTGTTCCAGAACTTGCGTCCAGAGCCCCAGGAGGAATTGAGGGAGGATTTGTAATACTGTTTTGGCTTTGCAAACAGCCCAAGTGCACTTGTTCTGAGCCTCTCTATACTTATTTCTCTCAAGCGGGAGGCCAGATTCGATGGAGCACTGCCACAAAGAATCTCTTGCCCTGAACAAGGCAATGAGTCGATCAGTGATTCAGGGCACATGATTGCCTTTGACCATTCTTTTAGTAAATGGTGCAAATTTGTCACATATGTTATTGAAGGACTGGATGAAGAGGTCAAGGGCTATATCCGGGTCTGGGATGTTAAGTTATGAAAGACCAGTCCGTGAACCTGAGGTATGCTTTAAGAGCAGCCAGTTTACCAGGGCCTAGTTTGCACTGGGTTATTAGTTTAGGAGGGGGTCTAGTGGCTTTGCAGGACCAGAAGAGAACTGGTGAGTGGTCATTAAAAGCATTTGGGAGGACAGAGACACTAGTGATTTTATGTGGACGGCTGGAGAAGACAAGGTCGAAAAGGATGAGGACCCAGTGCGCTGGTCGAGACGGGTAGGGGAGGTAACCATCTGGGAGAGATCTTGGGCTGTGGCGACATCGATGAGCGGGAGGCGCCCTACTTAAAATCACCTAGCACCATCATTTCAGTGTGAGATGGCAGGGTATCCAGATAGGACACTACCGAGCGGAAGGCCACTTTTTGGTCCCTAGGTGGACTGTAGACCACTGTGATGTGTAGCGGATTGCAGGTGCATCCCAAGGTAAGTCTAATGGTGAGGGCTTGTGGATCTGGTCCCAACCGGGGAGGATCTGCTGAACATGCATTATGTCCTTGGTGTAGATGGCTAGCCAGACCCATTTTACCCTGCTTGTCCATACAGTAGAGGTTATAGCCGGAAAGGGTTACTGAAGAGTCCGGAACTGGAGGGGAGAGCCAGGTTTCAGTAACGGCTATAATATCAGTTGATATTGTATGACCCAGACCTGAAAGGAGTCCCATTTTTAATATACTGCAAACATTGAGCGAGCTAAAGCGCAAACCACCAACAGAAGGTGGGAGGGTGACAAGGGTGCTGGGGGGGCCCAGGATTAGGATGGACATTGCCTGACATGAGAAGGAGGAGGAGGAGAAGGAGTGAGAGCCTTAGCACAGGGTGCCAGGATGCCTTCCTCTTGGCTGTGTGAAAGAGTTTGGTAGTGTGCATAGGGAAGCGATGGTAGGAATGGGGAGAGTTTGTAAGTAGGGGTAGCCAGGAGTAGGAGTTGGCACGAGAGGTGGGAGGGCAACAGCAGCTGATGAAGGTGGTGTTGCTGCCAATCTACATAGGGAGAGTCATGTGTGGGTTCAAATTAAAAATATGTGGTGGAAGTCATCATATGCAGCTCTGTGGGTGAGAGAGAACACCCACGAAGTTTATTAACTGCCGATGCATCCCACTAAAGTAGGTATCATCTGTAGGGGAGAGTTTATAGGGTAGGTCAGACAGGCGTGTTGCGCAGTGGGTAGGAGAGAGAGACAGAAGGAGAATAAGAGGTAGCATTGCTCCACTGAAGTGTGCTAAGACAAAGGCCAGTATAATCGTAGAAGAGCAGCCTCTAGTGGCGAGAGCTGATAGGCTGCTAATGGAGAAGTTAGCTGATTGGTTTAAGAGAGCCTATATAAGTGGAAGCCGACCAAGGGTGGTGGTAGGAGCAGAGCGCCTGTGTTGGTGGAGCTCAAACAAAGCAGGTCCTTCCTTCCTCGTGGTTCCTAGTGGAGCTCCTCGACACGTACCTGAAGCACTTTTGGGAGGGTGCCTTGCTTCCCGCGCCTCCACGCCCTCGCGAGGAGGCGATCGAATCTGTGGAGGAAGAGGCAGAGGGTAAGATATTTATATACGGGGGTGGGGGCAATTAAAACACAGGATTGCCTGAAACAGAATTAAGCAGCAGAAACTGGCTTTACTGTTTTCTCTGAGGTGAAGGGACTAACAGGCTATGATTAATTAAAGGAGCCTGTAAATTACTAAAAGGAGCCTGTAAATTGCTTAGTCCGTGCTAGTACTGCAGGAGACTATCAAGTCGTAGTATTTTAGACAAACCTGAAACATATAGTGAAGCAGCACAGTCATGTGGGCAGGCAACAGAAACAGATTGACCAGTGAACAGAAATCAGACCTCAGATATAAGGGCAGGTACAGAAAAACTGAAAACTAATTTCAGGAATACATTCAGTTACAGGCATGCACTTCATTAAGCATCTTAAAGGGAAATGTGAGCAGTAATAATCCTTAAGATACAGGCTATAATCTAATTCTAAGAGCTGATAAGGGAAATTTTGGAGAAGTAAGAGTCTATCTTCAGACCTACACCAATATAAAATGGCACCAAATTCAAACAAACAAACAAAGCAGGTCCTTCCTTCCTCATGGTTTCTAGCGGAGCTCCCCAGCACGTACCTGAAGCACTTTTGGGGATGGGGAGGGTGCCTTGCTTCCCGCGGCCCTCACGACCCCGCAGCAGGCGATCGAATCTGAAGCACTTTTGAGGATGGAGAGGGCGCCTCTTGCTTCCTCAAGGCCCTCATGACCTCGCAGGAGGCGATCGAATCTGAAGCACTTTTGAGGATGGGGAGGGCGCCTTGCTTCCCATGGCTCCTCACAACCCCAGGAGGCGATCGAATTGGAAGCACTTTTGGGATAGGGAGGGCGCCTTTGCTTACCGCTGCCCTCACGACCTCGCAGAGGAGGAGGCGATCGAATCTGAAGCACTTCGGGATGGGGAGGGCACCTTGCCCCACGGCCTTCACAACCCTCGCAGGGAGGCAATCAAATCTGAAGCACTTTTTGGATGGGAAGGGCGCTTTTCTTTCCATGGCACTCACGGCCCTCGAGAAGGCGATTGAATCTGAAGCACTTTTGGGGATGGGAGGGTGCCTTGCTTCCCGCTGCCCCTCATGACCTCGCAGGAGGCGATCGAACTTTAAAGGAAGCATTTAAAATGCCTTGGCCCAACGACAATGGCACAGTACTGTCCACAGCAGGTACGGCAGCACCCAAGCCAAGCCACGACCTTGGTGTCTCAATGATGGTTGGTGGGCTGTAGTTGACACCGCCTGAGCAGGCATCAACAAGGACATATCTTTTTTCAATGGCAACTGTGACCTCACCACTGAAGCAAACTTTTCCTTGCCTCTGTGTTTATGGCCAGACGATGAGGAGGCCTGAGATTATGACCTTTTTTGTCCTTGTCCTTACACTTTACAACCATTTCTCAGCCTGACGACAAGGGAGAGGCAGATTTTGAACCCTTTTCTTCTCCACAGCTTTCAAGGCAATGACATTTTATAGAGCCTTCTTACAGTGTCACTTTGTAGCCTGGCTGAAGCTCTGGCAAATCTCACAAGTTCTCATGTTGTGAGACAGGCCCGGGCAGACACACAAACCATTTATTTATTTATTGAATTTTGATGACCGGGTAGGCCCACTGGGCCCGAGGTCCCTTTTCAGGGGCGACCGGGTGAATCAACAACATTACAGGTAACGGATCAGTACAGTCATGTGATTGTAAAGTATAACAGTAAGAAATACATAGGTATACAGGCGGCAGGTAGTGTACAACATGCAGGCAGTAAGGACATAGAGGTTACACATAATGAGACCGTTATTCATCCCAGGTTAGTGAATTAGGTTGAAGTGCTCTGGTAGACAAGCAGAAGCTAAAGACCTGGGGTTAGCTTCTGCTAGGGCATATTGGAAGGGGGGAGAGGGACTATGCGTGTGTCTTTCTTGCAAATTTTATATCCACATTACAATATCAAAATAGAAGCCCTTTCGACTTTGGCGGCATACAGAGACAACGACAGCAAACTAAATAAACTAAAATAACAAATGGCAAAAGTTTGGTTGATGATGTTTCCTTCAGCAAGTCTGATGAGGATGATTAACAGCAGAAGAACAAACTGTGGAGTGATGGGGCCGCTCAAGATATACATGCGTCAATGCTGCATGTCACTGTGGGTGGCCCCTGCCTAGCAAAAGTTTCCAGTAGTCCTGATGCTGAAGGCTTTACAGTTCCAAAGGTGTGGCCTAATGGAGGAGCTATCCTCAACGAAGATCTCCAGATGAGGCCTCATCAGGGATCTGTATCGAAGCAGTATCACCTTGTGTCTCCTAGTATCAAACCCCTCCCTATAGCCTGGAGCCACAGACCCCTTTGCAGTACGCTTTAGTTACAGTGACACGCTGCTTAAGGAAGTCACACATTATGACCCCACGATCCTCTGCTGTGCTGAAGTGGCCAGACCACCCCTTCCTGTCTAGTATTCCATGCATGGGAACCATCTCCTAAGTGCATTACCTTGACCTTGCTGCTGTTTAATCTGAACTGCCAGATCTTTGACCATCTCTCCAGCTCTCTAGGTCCATTTGGAGCTCCCACATTTCCTTATGAGCTATTCTGCAGCAGAGCTTTGTGCCATCAGTAAAGAGAACACATACTGCCCCAGATACCTTCCCCCATATCCACGTTAATAATTTGAGTATGCACCTCCCCCTTCTTGCTTTTGGCCCCTATACCACTAACCATCTTGGCGGCCCTGTGCTGAACCGTCTCAATATCTGAAATGTCCTTTCTGTACTGCAGAGACTAGAACTGGAGAACAGCTACAAGTGTGGTCCAACAAGGCCTTGTGGGGAGGATCACCTCCTTGACCTGCTACTTACCCTCCCCATACATTTCCAACTGTGGCTGCACAGTGCCTGTCCAGATTCAAGTTACAGTCCACAGTTACCCTTGCAACTTGGCAATAAATGTTAGAATAAAATAACCAGTTTACATTGGTGGAACAGCAACATGTGACCAAGGAACAATCGTGCATTAATTCCCTAGTAATGCCCGGCTGCCATCGGGAGCACTCTCTAGACTGTCCATTGTTAATAAGCATCTGTTTGTGCCTTCTCCGTGTCTGTCAGTCTCTCCCTAGGTGGTGCTGCTCCATGTGCTCACACCCAGACACACAGAAAAACTCCCCAATGTGAGGTAGCAATCGAGTGTCCTCCCAAGAACCACTCTATCCTTTCCCACGCACCACCTCATGGACCTAACCCCAACGTTATACTT
This sequence comes from Neoceratodus forsteri, assembly GCA_016271365.2. Lineage (NCBI taxonomy): Eukaryota > Metazoa > Chordata > Ceratodontiformes > Ceratodontidae > Neoceratodus > Neoceratodus forsteri. The sequence continues at coordinate 1,386,777,867 of CM057459.1, forward strand.
GTATCAGATTCTCCCGACCACTGCACTTTCTTCCTTCCCACCCACCCACCCACCCGGGGACCTCTGAGTACCTACAGCATACCGTGCAGATCGGACAGAATGAGAGGACACAGAGGGAGACAGACATAGACAGCAGCTCCCGTGTCACATCCGAGTGTGGCACTATCACTGTCATGCAGCAAAGGCTATTTCGCCGGTTTGCATGTTCCGATGTGAGAAAAAGAGATACCACTGTAAGAGTCCGTTAAATATGCAAATTTAGTCAGTTCGTCCATTATAGCAGCGCCCTCCATAAATCGGAGATATCAACAGAGCATAAACGTTTCTAAATGTTCATTAGCAGTCTAAGTTTTTTTATGTTTCTCTGTACATTTCTATTTCATACAAAGTTAGCAGTTGTGAGAAATCTTCGAACACTATGTTAATGTATATCCAGTGTGCATGTTTGTTGTTGTATGCAGCGTTTCAAACAGGAAACATAAAATCTGTTCTTGACAAAAATGCACTCTGTTTTCTGCTATAATTGTCATATATTGCACAATGTTTCTAACAGCGTTTGCCATGTTACAAAGCGCATTAAGCCACTCCAAAGAAGAGTTCTACTGGGGAATTAATGCGGCTGAGTGGTTGGAGGCAGTGGAGCCACTGCTGCCTCGTGCCCCACCTCCCCCAACCATGCATTAATTCCCCAGTGGAACCTTCTTCCTTTTGTCATGGCTTAATGCTTACATAGATCCTTTTTCTTCAGTTGTGCGGGTCCACTGTTGCACCAGGCAGGGTATGTGCATGATCCAGATTTCTTGCTCCTTAGTGAAGTGCCCTGCACTTCTCCACAGCAAATCTAAGCCACTATTTGTCAACCCATACCCCTAATGTGCAGGTTCCCCTGTAGTGCATAATGCCATTTTAGGGCACTGTACCAGCCTGGGAGTACACTAGTTATTAGCCAATTTGGAAACAAAATTAAAAATTTCAACTGGACAGGTACAAATTCTGTGAGACAAGCAAAGTGAGCATTACAACTGTGAGCCACTGACAACAAATTATTTCTAGCACTCAGTTATAGACCTATTTCTCTACTCTTTTCTATCCAAAATAAGCAAACTGCTACCATTGATCAGTTATTTTTTACCTCGACAAGTATAATATTCATATATCAGTTCAACACAGTTATCGCCCATTGCATAGCACACAAACTGCTTTGTTGGTATTCACTGGAGTTATAAACACATTTCAGGTTTTCAACTGCATCTGTCTTTATAGATTTGAAAAGGCTTTTGATTTACTTAACATACTAAACTGCCAAGAGATACAGGTCATATGGTCTATTAAGTCTGTTCAAGTATGCAGCTAGCAATCCATTATATTGCAGCTGACTCCCTCCCCAAAACAGTGACCCTCCCCACACTTTGTCCCATCCCTTTAAAAACTGCCCACCGACTTATAGGATACTACCTCCTCAGGCAGCGCGTTTCACATAGACACCACCCTTTCTGTGAAAAAGTGCCTCCGCATTCTCCCTGAATCTTCCACCTCCAATCTCAGACCATGCCCCTTGTGTCCCTCCTCCCTTGGCTTAAAATCCCACTGTACCAGTCTTGTTTATACCCTTCATATATTTAATGGTCTCGATCACATCCCCCACCCCTCCTCTCCTCCAGGGATTACATGTTAAGTTCCCGAGCCTCTCCTCATAGGGTTTATCTTCCAATCCCAGGATCATCCTTGTTGCTCTGTGCTGGACCCCTCCAGTAATCTAACATCTTTCTTTAAGTATGGGCGCCAGTACTGCACACAGTACTCAGGTATAGCTCAACAACAACCTGTACAGAGGAAGCATCACCTCCCCTCCATCCCCCCTTCCTGGAGGAGATTCCTCTAGCAATACACCCCAGCATCTTATTGGCTTTAGCTGCTGCTTTCCTGCACTGTGCTGAGTGGTTCATTTGCCCTGTTATTACCACCCCAAGATCTTGCTTCTCCTCTGTAGTGTCTATCTGTACCCCTCCCAACTGATAACACCTCCTTGGGTTCTTTGCTCCCAAGTGCATGACTTTGCACTTCTTAGCATTGAACCCCAGCTGCCATGTGTCAGACCAGTACTCAAGTTTAGCCAGATCATCCTGCATCTCCTGCCACCCTACTGTGTCATCCACCACTGTTCGATCCTGCCATCTGCAAAAAGACTCATCTTGTTCTTAATGCCATGCGAGATATCGACAATGAAAATGCCAAACAACACCAGGTCCAGTACCGGCCCTGAGTTACCCCGCCATTACAGCCCTTGGAGATGAGAGTTCCCTCCCACCACTACCCTCTGTTGTCTCCCTTGCCACCAGTTCCTGATCCAATTCACCATCTTTGTCCCTGCTCCCTGGTATCCCAGCTTTAATCAGCCTCCCATTTGGCACAGAATCGAATGCCTTGCTGAAATCCAGACACAGGACATCCACTGGGACATTTCTGTTTGTGGCACACAGGTTTCTTATCAATAACTGAATAAGTGCTTTAACTTGTATTAGGAGCTACTGATCTTTCTTGTTGCTGGTGCTAGCTGTACTTCCATGGGAACGAGCCTTTGGCCCACAGCTCAGCTCCTCAGGGGGACTGGTCTGCCCTACCCTCCCCAGGTTGTCTACCTTTATAGGCGTGCACCCAAGTGAAGGACTCAACTTCCTCATTTTGTTCTGGGCAGTGGAACACACAGCTACACATCTAGCCACCAGTGAAAGGTGAATATCCGGGGAGGTCTAGGACCTTACTGGGAAGGAGAAGCAATAACAGGGGACACAAGGAAAGAAAAGACAAAAAGGAAGAGAGGGACAGAGGAGAAGAAAGCAAGATCATAAAACAAAAAGGGTCAGAGCACAGAGTAATAGAGTATTAAACAAGGAAAGGAAGATGCAGGAGTGGTGCAGTGCACTGGGTGCGGGGCAGCAGTCTTCAGGAGAACATGCTGGGAGCTGCGATGCTCCCATTTGAAGGCACCTCTCTGGGCTGAGGGGAGGTGGTCAGTCGCTGAGCTGGCAGGAGTACTGCAGACCTTGGCCATCACCCAGAGGCTACCATCGCCCAGCCACTGCTACAGCGACAGCCCAGGCAAATGGAGCACAGTGTCAGTGGCTCAGCAGGTAGCACACTCACCTCAGAGGCCAGATCAGAAGGCTGTGGGTTCTATCCCACATCAGGCACTTGGTTAAAATACTGACACTGCAGTGTAGCATGAGGTGGGTGCTGTACTCCTGAGGTGCCGTCTTTCGGATGAGGCGTTAAACCAAGGTCCCATCTGCCTGTTCTGGTGGTAGTTCAGGTGGATGTTAAAGATCCCATGGCACTTCTCGAAAAGAGAGGAATTTCCCGGTGCCCTGGCCAAATTTCCCCATTCACTAAAATACCACCAAAAGCTTAATCTGGTTCAAAGTCAGTTGGCATTCATCTGTATCCCTTCATGCCTGAAAAAAGGCAGAATTTGTCTAGTGCACTTACCCAGTCAACAAAAAGCGAAAAAAAAAAAATGGCAGAATGGACTATGGTGGGCTCAGAGAGGTTCAGGGATGGGGGTCCGAGGCACATACTCCATCTGGTCAAGCTCAGGAACTCCTACACTGTTCTGGAGAAATGGGACACTCCCACACGGGAACCCGAGGCTGCGACCAGGGAGGAGGTGAGGTTCCTCCAGGATAGAGACCCAGGGATGGGTGGTAGAGAACCCCATGGGAAGAAGTTACTCCTATTGGGGACTCAACTGTACAGGGACTGGATATGTGCACAGATAGCAGGAAGAAAGAGAGAGAGAGAGGTCAAGTGCCTTCCAGGAGGCACAGCCTGGAGGGAGGGAGCAGATCCTGAAGATCGCTGAAGCAGTGGCAAGGGGAGGGCTGGAGGTCACTGTCCACTTGTGAACAAACAGCCTATCCAAGGACAGGGCTAGCTTGAAGAATGTACAGGAGGACTTCAGAGAGTTGGAGGGCACCTAGGGAAGGTAACAAGCTCTATGACCTTCTTGGAAATGCTACCAGTCCATGGCAGGGGCTAGGGGTTATAGAAATCTCCATATTGGAAACTTCAACGCATGGCTGAAGGGCTGGTGCAGCGAGAAGGGGTATGGCTTCATTGGGACTGGGGACCCACCTGGAACAATGGAGCACTGTATAGTGCTGATGGACTGCATCTGTCCAGGAAAGGAAAGCAGTCCTCAATGGGTAGTTTAAACGCTTTGCTGACAAGAGTTTAAACTAGCTGGGGTGGGGGGTGCTAAAGAGAACAGAGAAACTCAGGCAGCCCACACCCACAGGGTACAGAAACCAGAATTGAAGTGCAGGTAATAAGTTCACAATAGAGACAACTGAGGCAGGTGGGAAGGAGTAGCTGAGAAATCGAGGCCACATAAGAACTATAACTCAGATGTGGGGAAAAGCAGGATGACAAAAACAGGGGCAAGGGGGAGGAGTAGCTGCAGTACATGGAATGCCATGGTAACTAACGCCCAGCCTGAGGTACAAAATCCCAGACCTGGAGGTCTTGTTGGTAGAGGCAGACCTGGACATAGCAGCAATAATGGAGACATGGTACACTGCAAATTATGGGTGGGACATAAATGTACCAGGTAATGATCTGTACAAGAGGGATAGGGGGAGTAAGAAAGGGGGCCTATATGACAGAGAGGGTATAAGGTGACAGAAGTGCAAAGGTACACAGGGGAAGCTGATGCACTGTGGGTCACCTGTGGACCTGGAATGGCACAGCAATATGCACAGGGTGCTCTATGGGCCTCCAGCACAGGAGGATGAAGTGGACAGGAGTTAGTGGATAAAATACACAAGATGGTGACTAAAGGTGAAGTTCTACTGCTGAGTGATTTCAATATGCCAGACGTGGATTGGACCACCCATGCAGTTGCTTCAGCCAGAAGAAGAGGCATCCTAAATTCCCCTACAGGAGGTAGGTCTCTGGCAGCTAGTGCTTGATCCCACAAGGGACAGGGCGATTCTGGACCTACTACTGACCAATCGCAGATGTCTGGGTAAAAGGACAACTGGGGTCCAGTGATCACCACATAATATGGTTTACCATGAGGACAGGGCACTCAGTCAAGGGACACAAAGGTGAAGGTGTTAGATTTCAGAAGGGCGGACTTCAATGAGATGGGGAAATGTATAAAAGTTGCCCTAGAGAGGGAGGTAAAAAAGGGGGGTGTTGAAGAGGCAGTGCGTGCCCAAAGGCAAGAAAGAAGGAAACCACTATGCTTCTCAGAGAGAGGTGGCAGAGAAAGTAAGAGCTAAAAGGGTTGGGGTTCAGGAACTATATGGAGAACCAAAGGGAGGAAGACAGGAAGGTGTACCTAGAGTGTGTATAAGGGACGAGAGAAGGCAGCAAGGAGCGAAAGGCACAGACTGAGGAAGTATTAGCACAGACAGTAAAGAAAGGGGACAAGACATTCTACAGGTACATCAGTGAAAGAAGAAAAACTGGGGGATTAAGGCTAAAAGGGAGGAAGGAGAAGTGTAAGGAGGGACCTAGAAAAGGTAGAAATATTGAATAGGCCGGCCGGTGGTTCTGAGAGTTGAGGTGCTGGGCCGCCACACCTCGCACTACACCAGCGACCGGGTTCAGGAACAGACTTCGGGTGGCCGGGGGCCTGCAGGGGAGAGGAGGATCTGAGCTTCCAGGGATTCTCCTCCCTCAGGGGCGGAGACCAAGAACGCTAGTGTTCTGCATCCCTTCAAGCCAGTGGAAGCACCACAGCAGTAGGATGGAGGCAGCCTGTCCACGGAGTCGGAGAGGGGAGACGTTGGACAGCGCATGAGAGGTAAGGCGACGCCAGCATGCTCACCCCTCAGGATGTATGTCCCATGCACCGGACGCCTCAGAGGGTAGGGGATTACAGGGAGAAAACGGAGAAACACCTCTCGCAGCCCGAGATGAAAGTCACCCGTTCCAGTCAAGACCACGAAGGGACAGACCCCACTGTGCAGGAAGTAAGAGGAGGAGGCACTCTAGGAACAGATCCCAAGAAGGTGGGGTGGTGGAAATGAGCAGATGGAAGGAGTGGGCACCAAGAGGAGACAGGAGGGAAAAACACAAGGTAAAAAAAAAAAAAAATATTGAATAAATACTTCTGTTCAGTATTCACTGAAGAAGAGAAGGGTCAGGGACCAAAGCTGGGCAGCCAATAAAAGGGGGAGGTGGACACCAGTCCATTCACAGTGGAAGAATCCCAGAGGAGCTCATTAAACTGAAGGTAGACAAAGCAATGGGGCCAGATGGCATACAACCGAGGATACTAAAGAGAGCTGCATAGAGCTAGCAGCACCTCTGGCAGCCATGTTCACTGAGTCACTCAACACAGGAGTGGTCCCAGAGAACTGAAGAGAGCACAGGTTGTCCTCTGCACAAAAGCGGGAGCAGAGGAAACAGGGAACTACAGGCTGGTCAATCTCACATCAGTAGTGGGTAAGATCATGGAGGCACTGCTCAAGGAAAGAATAGTGGCACACCTAGAATCCAACAGAGCACAGGATCCAAGGCAATGTGAATTCAAGCAGGAAGGTCATGTCAGACAAGTCTGATCGACTTTTTCGACTGGGTGACGAAGAAGTAAGTTGGGGCGGTGGACATTGCCTGCCTCGATTTCAGCAAGACCTTCCACACTGCCTCACATAGGAGGTTGGTAAACAAGATGGTTAGTCTGGGCATGGGGACAAGGTGGTAAGCTGGGTTAGGAACTGATAACAGATAGGAGGCAGAGAGTGGTGGTAAATGGGATTCAATCCGGAAGAGAGGGGTGACCAGTGGGGTACCATATGGATCGGTCCTTGAGCCAGTCCTGCATAAAGTCTTCATTAGTGACATTGTGGAAGGTCTGGAAGGAAAGGCCTGCCTGTTTGCAGATGACACCAAGATCTGCAACAGGATGGATACTCCAGAAGGTGGAAAGGATGAGGAGGGACCTGGAGAAACTTGAAAAATGGTCTGAAGTCTGGCAACTGAAATTTAATTCTAAGAAGTGCAAAATCATGCACCTGGGACAAGTAACCCTGGGAGAGTTACAGGATGGGGGAGAGTTGCTGACAATCACCAAGGAAGAAAGGACCGGGGTCATCATTTCCTGATGACCTCAAGGTGTCCAAGAAGAGTACAAAGGCAGCAGGAAGGGCCAGTGGCATGCTGGGGTGCATTGGCAGCGTATCACTAGCAGAAGGCGGAGATGCTGATGCCATTGTAGAAACACACGCGAGACCCCACCTAGAGTACTGTGTGCAGTTCTGGAGGCCACACCTTCATAAAGACATTGACAAGGTGAAGGTGGTCCAGAGAAGGGTGACTAAGATGGTAGAGGGCTTGCACCAGAAAACATATGAGGAGAAATTAAAAGACCTCAATATGTACTCACTGGAGGAAAGGAGGGGGCACATGATAGAAACATTCACGTACCTTAAGGGCATAAACAAGATGCAGGGGAGACATCTTCCAATATAGAGGGGAGTACAAGAACAAGAGGGCATGGTATGAAATTGGTGCGTGGCAGATTAAGGTTCAATAGTTTGAAAGCCTTGCCTGGGAAAAACCCTCCCTAATTAAAGATGGTCTTGATATGCAAATTGATCAACACTGTACAAGGTCCTCCGCTAAGTTAAAACCTCCACCTTCCACCTCTCTGGCCAGACTGGATACTCTCTGTTGCTTTGTATCAAACTCACCCCTCGAAACTCATCACTGTTCTCTTTACTCTTCACTATCCATTCTCCCTTCCATTCTCTTGCCAGATGCACTGTATCTCATATATATATATATATATATATATATACATACACACACACACACACATATACACACACACTTTTTCCCCTCATATATGTTTTACAACTCCAAGCCCGGCAGGCGGCTCCGGTCCCTCCCTTGGAGGACTCTGTCTCCGCCGCACTGTTCCTGACCCGACACCCCCTAATTCCCCCATGGGTCCGTCTCCCCCGTGGCAGGGCTCGAGCGCGGGGCGCCGGCGTTACCCCACCCCAGAGTGAAATCCAGACGTTGGGGCTAGCCAGGGCACTGGTACGGCCATCATGGAGCCTGCTGGCTTTTTCTCCCTCACCACTGACGTAAGGATGCCAGCGCATGCCCTCCCAACCCGGACTGCCCTCTGGCCACCCCCAGAGGCGGTCAGTGAGCAGGATGATTAACCTCCCTCCCTGAGAGACGAGAGCAGTCCTCCAGACTCTCGATCCTCTCTTGCCCTGCCAACCCCCAGCAGCCCGAGCTCATTCCCGAACCCAAGTCACTCGTGGCAAGAGGTGTACTGACCAGTGCCTCAACCTCCAGCGCCACCAGGCCGGCATCTCCTTTATATCTAAATACTGGTTTGGATCCCTTCCTCCTACCTCGCATCACTCCTCTCCATTTCTCCCTGTGCTTCATGCTCCCTCCACTCCAGTAACCATCACACCTTTGCCTTGCCATGTCCCCAAACCTCAGCTGGCCAATCAGCCTTCGCTCTTGTCTTCCCTCACTTTGGAACTAACTTCCTCTCTTCCTCCGTTTCATTGCTATCCCTGCCTCCCTCAGATATCGACTGATACTCCTTCCTTCGCCCCTACTCCTGTTCCCTTCCCCTTAACCGTCTCCTTCACCTAGTGTAATGCTTAACCATCAGTTTATTTTGTGATCATTATGCACTTTCCGTTGTCTTTGCACTCCTTGTAATGCGGTATCGGTCCATGCTATGTATTGCTTTTATCATTTGCTCCTCCTCCTCCCCAGGGTCACGCCTGGAAATGAGCCTTGGCTCAGTGTGCCTCTCCCGGTCACCAATTTTCAAATAAATAAATAAATAAAACCGAGGCTACAATTTAGAAAATCAAAGCAAGCACAAGACTCTTTTTGCTTCAAATCTGAAGAAAGGGCACTGTGAGACCTGAAAGCCTACATGCTGAAAATGTCTTTCTGGTCTAATGAAAAGTATCAAATCACCTACATGTACTTTGTTCCACTGTACAAGGATCAATACTGGCTACAAACAATTCTCTCCTTTCAATTAGCTATGTTTTGGGATTTGATTCCCATGTTCGTGTTAAGTTCTAGCTTTTTGAACTACAGTACAAGTATCTTTCAAAACTTCACTTGGTCCCTTTGCACAACTGTATTTTTTCTACATAATTACTGTCAGTATGTATACAAATTTTTCATGCAATGTTTTGTAATTATCTGGGCCATTCTTGTAAATGGGTGTTTTCTAATGAATTAACCTAGTTAACAATTAAATAAAATTTCTTGTCTGCATTACCTTTCTGTTTCTGTACAGATGTGTTTTTGGCTCTTTGAATGTCTGTTGGAATGAAAGAGCATCGTGTTATATGGTGTTACACTGTTTGCTATTACACCAGTCATTTTCTATGTAAAGACCTAAACTCTCTGTATTTACCTCACACAAGGACTCAGTCTGTCAATAAATAACCAGAACTGAATCTTTCTATGCCAACAGAAACCTGAGGTATAAAAGAGTGATTCCCCTTACCTGAGTCATCAGGAGAGCTGTATGAGGCACTCCCCGACAGCGTGGCCCAGCTGGAGTCCTCATCACTGGCAGCATTGTTCCTCATCCCAAACAGCAAACACACGTTCTTCCCACTCTCCTTTGGGGCCTCTTTCTCGGGTCTTGGTGGGCCTGTGTCTCCTCTACTTCACAGGACGGCTGCACCACAGTGGTCGGCTCCACCACCACCAGCTCCTGATTTTCATGCTGGCAAGGAGTGAGGTCCTCATCACTTTCCTTACCAGTCTGTTCTTCTGTATCAATGACCAGAGGGCCATTGGTGTTGGTGCTGTTGACGGGTTTTTAGCAGATATCTCCAATTCAGTGTAGTAGCTGAGGAATCTCTTGGTGCCACTTGAGGACTGGCTACCCTCTCTTTCCTTCAAGGACTTTGATTGGATCCTCTCTCTCATTCAAGGGTTCTCATTAGATCCTCAATTTCCTTTGAGGGGTTCTGATTGGAATGTTCCTGGTTTCCAGCCTTCAGTAAGATGACTGATGTTACATTGCGGTTCTGGTCCTGTTTTCATGTTTCCCTGCCTTGCCAACTGGTTCTGCCTGCCCTTCAACCATTTGGCATTGGCTGTCTCATTGCCTCCTGCCTCAACAGTGGAGCTCCCAGGCCCATGGCAGAGTGGAGGTTGGTAGAGGCGTAGATCTTGCGGCTCTTTGGCGATGTGTTCTTTTTGATATCAGAGTTGAGCAGCTCATTGTGTGGAGTGCAGGTTCAATGTTAAGGACTGGATGCAGTTGTTTTCATTCACCAGGTCTGTCTTTTGACTCACTGATCCTGACATAGTGCCTACAGTATCCTGGGAAAAGAGACCAAGATTCAGTTCATGGATTATCTGCTATCCACTTCAGTTTGCACCTTTACCTGAAACTTATGCCAGTTGTTAATCTTTATCCTGTGCAGCACTGTACATATAATTCTGTGTTCGGCTTATTATCTGTGTGCTACCTTCCTCTGTTGCTGTCAACTTGTTAAAATATGCAATGTTTCTACTAGTCGTATTCTTGTCACTATTGTTTCGCTGTATGTTATAGGGTTTTAACGCTCATGCCTATTCATGATGTACACTGCTATGCTGTACTATATTGCTACTTACTTACTCTATGTTGCAACTACCAACTTTTGGTTTGTACTCTCCTGGGTCTTGAATTAAAATAGGAATTTCCTGTCTAGTGCACTTACCTGGTTAATAAAAACTAAACAAATAAAAGAAGGCAGATGGTGAGCTGGGACTCGTAAACTGAGAAATGTTATACATGCAATACTACGTTGTATCCAACAACAATGATCAAACCCAGAATTTCATTTCACACAAGTACTAGGCCTCTGATTCCTGAACTGACAAGACTGCCAATGCCCTTTTCTCTATATCATAGATGTAGCACTGCTTCATACCCTGTCATTTTGTTGTTAGACTGCCTAAAATATCTGGAGCGTTCCCTTCAGTGTAAAGGACTATAATTCCCAGTGAATCACAGCAATTCCCCCACCCACCCACATAAAATCAGACATGGCAAACTGGTTAGCTCTCTGAGAAACTGCTATTGTCAGGCATGGCGGTACAGTCCCTACAGCCCAGTACACTAATGGGCATCCCTTTGAGTCTTCCTGTAGCCCGGGTCCTTATAAAGAGAGCAGCCAGACTGAGTGCCTCTCCATCCCTCTCATTCAAGGTGGGGTGACTCAGCCACCAAACCAGCATTAAAAGGGACTCGGGGGCCCAAATTTATGCACATTTGGAATTTGGTTAAAACAAAACACAATCTCAATGCTAAACTTGAGGTACTCTACATCTTCCAAACCATCAAGCAGTGGATTAGAATGAGAAAACAGTTAATACAGAAAAGTGACGGACAGAAACAGTCCATCCTGCGGTCTCAAGATTCTACTTAGAGACACTTTAGTCTTTGTCCTCCCTCCCCTCCCCAGGGGAACAGATAAGGGGAGTAAGGGAGTACTTTACTACCATTTTGGACTGACATACTCCCACTTTCTGATTTTAGGAAGTTTTTCTACCCTGCAAATTTACAATATGTGGTACACATGTACAAAGTTGGCAGTATCATGAGATGCTAGCAGCCATGGCACTACACTGGAACCCGTGGGGTTGGGCCAGGAGTTGCTCACTGGCTGGTTAAAGGACTGTTGCAACATGACAGTGTTAAAATAAGATCACAGTATGACTCCACAGCAGTATTAGACAGTCAGTGACTGCAGGCATCCAGTGGGATTGAGACTTGGTTTAGATGTGGGAGTGAGAGATGGGTCAGTGGATGACAGTACTACCATTTGGATGAAAATACTACCAGGTGTAAGAAGGTAGTAGTAAATACTTCTGAGTCCTAAAATTATCTGCACCACTGCCCCTCCCTCCCTCCCTCCACTTCCCATCTGGTAACTCCTTTATAAGCGGACCACTTCCTCTTGAATTCAACTATCGTCTTGTCCTCCACAAACTTGTCAGGCAGTCTGTGCAACCCATTCACTACCCTTTTTAAGACTACTTCCTATCATTCTTTTTGAACATCACTTTCCAACCTCCAGCTTTAGTGCATCCCCTGATAGATGCATGGTTTGTCAACAAAATGGCAAAATGATCAATATGTATATCTACTGGAAGCATAAACAGCAATGAGGTTTACATATACTCTGAGCAAAACTATAAGTGCTACTCTAACCAAGTAAAAGACTTGCAGCACAAGACACAGTGACACTGTAGTAGTACCAGTCTTGTTTGCTTAAAAGCTAGCAGTCAGTCACATTATAAGTTTTGGTCAATCACGATGTGCTAGCCTTACTCAGTACAAGAGTGACAGTCACAGTGACAGACTGGGAGATCATCAAGTACTAATCCTGCTGAGTACAGAAGTGGCAGTCAGTTACGGTGTGAGTCAATGCATCACCGGTGCTAGTCTTTATTTGTTACAAGCACGCCAGTCACATCGGGAGACCTCGTGATCCCTGTGACAGGGTTGAATAAGGCACTGCCCCATTTGTTATGCAGAAACAGTTTAAACACAAGGGTCTGTTCTAGCCTCTCCTTTTCTGTCTCTTCTCTGTCTGGTTGCGCAACTAAATTTTCTTGTAAGACCAGGAACTGATCACAGTTTCACAATTCTCCACCTCTCACTATCTCGCTGCCTTCCCTTGCTATTTCTGTCTTTTCTTCCCCTTGCATATCTGTGGGTATAAAAATATATGTGAATCTTTACGTGAAATGTCACTGATACTGGGATCCCTTTGTTTGAAAATGTATGTAGTTATACTACTGAAATGATTGCAAAGCTATTTGGAACTCAAGGGTTAACCGAAGATGCAGCTTTTAAAGCCTTTTGCAGAGCTGTACACGTAGAGGTCAGTTCTGGTCACTATGTACTGTTTTGCTGCACCTGCAAGAGCAAAACTGACAAGAACAATCTGTAAACGCATAAGAACATTCTGTGAGAGGCAGGCTCTCTTAAAGAGCAATTTCTATTATAATAAAATGTAACAACAATAGATTTACACCAATAATGCTGTAACTTTATTGTTTTTAGTTATTTGTTATTGTTTCCACTTTCCCTGCTGCTGGTCTACTAACTATTGTAAATAATGCAGCAATTTCACTGGAGTCCTTCAAAATGAAATGATTTCCTCATAACCACACAATTGCTGTCTGTGACGCACAGACTGTTGTCATGGTGAGCACTATGATGTCATAGACAAAGGCACTGTGAGGTTAATAGGGAGAGTGTTTTCAAAGGTTTTCTGTACAGGTTTATTTAGATGGACTACCAAGATGTGCTGTAAATCTTGGACAAGAACTTTGAAATTGAAAAAATTTATTTTTAGTAAACTAACAGCCAAACATCTTATTTATGAAAGCACATGCCAAAGTGCAGAGTTGCTCTTTAAAGAGTTCCCAGACAAAGACTTATAAAAGAGCAGCAATGTTTGAGAAGTAGACAAGGGAGTGAGAGAGCAAGACTGAAACTTGAATTAAGCAATACCCTCAGAAGAAGTACTTTGTTTTCTCTGTTTGTATTGCCTTTGTAAATAGTTATCCTGAATAATTTTTATTTTTTATTTCTGCTAAGAAAAGAAACGCTATTTGCGAATTTTGAAACTGACCCTGGTTTTCCTATGCTTTCTGAACTGTGCCTTGATGACAATCCCTAGTGCTAATGCCACTCAGTGCAGAAGTGACAATCTGTTAGCGTGTGAGTCATGGTAATTGCTGTGTGCTAGTCTTTACCTGTCACAAGAATGCCAGGCATGTCAGGAGACCCAGGGATCCCCAGTGCTAATGCCACTCAGTACACAAGTGGAAATCAGTTATGGTGTAAGTCACAGTGATCGCTGTGTGCTAGTCTTTACTTGTTACAAGCATGCCAGTCATGGCGAAAGACCTGGTGATCACTGGGTGAGAGTCTCACTCAGTGCAAGCTGGGCAACTGGTCACAGTGCAAGTCCTCTGACTGTAAAACGTGGATGATGGCTGCATCGGAAATAAGTAGGTCTGTTTTATAATTATGCACCTAGATTACTAGTAGAAAATGCATGGGTGTCAATTCAGTTTTACAGTCATAACCACACAGACATTCCATCAACACAACTGGTATATCTATTGAAATGTAACCTTCCTAGTATAACCCAGCAGGGCTAGTTAATGAAACCATTTTCTGCCTTAGTAAGATAATGCTGTTTAGCATCTTTCAGAAAAAGAGATGTTCTAGAACAAGGAGTCATGATATGAGGTTGGAAGGGGATAGACTAAGGGGTAATGAAAGTCTCCACAGAAAGGGTGGTGGATGCAGAACAGCGGTAGCAGGGCAAATTCGGTAGGGAATTCAAAAATGCATAGGATTTGCATAGGGTACCCTAGCGAGCAGTAGGAGAACAAAGCCAGAAATCAAGTAGGGTCTTTGGTTTTGCAGCAAGTAGGGAAAAGCGGGCAGACTAGGTGGGCCTGGCAGTCCCTTATCTCGTCAAATTCTATGTATGTTTCATGTGTCGTCCCTTAAAATCAAGACTTAATTTTGCTAAACTGGCAAATGGAATGGTTTCGAAAGGTCCTCTAATCTGACCTTTGAGTATGAACCAGAAGAAACTAATGAACAATACTTCTCAGAAGAGAAAGCATCAATTTCTTTGTTGTTCCTATTCCTACTTTTTGTTTATTTATTTGGTAATCGGGCAAGTGCACTGGACCAAGAGTCGGCCAGTGTTCAGGCACAAGGAGAGCTGTAAGGCAGGTCCTTGTTACAGACAATTATAAAAGGTTACAATAAATACAGACAGAGGTGTGTGCAGATTTAGTGCAGAACGGTATACAATGCAAGATCACAAGTGCTGAGTATGGAGCAAGAGACCCAATATCAGCAGTGTTAACTTACATAAATGCATATACTACCTATTATATAAAGAAATCCATAAATAATTATAGGATGCAATACATTTGGGAGTCAAGGGAGGGCACAGTGATGGTTGACAGAACTGTTACTGTCTCCTGTATTCTCTTATTAGTATATTCAATCAAATGGATGGCGGAGCTTGTAGGATCACAAGTACCAGAAATGCATGCAGGACCTGACACTGATAACAGGCCCACTGGCCAAATGCTGCCAAGTTTTGTTTCAGGTCAGTAAATATTTCCTTTAATAGTTCTGCTACCTGCACTAAAGGAGGAAACATTTCAGTAACTACAACAGTCGAGCCCCTGGAATGCCTGCAGTGTGGTTGGATTTTACCTAATCCCAGCCCTCTTCCTAATGACTGCAAAATTCAACCCCTGGCAGGTGTGAGGAAAATCAATGTTTTCTATAGATCTGGAAGGATGTGTTCTGTTTCTGACTATCTGCCTGTATTCTAGACAATCTAAGCTCTTATTTAAAAATGATTTCCATCCTTTCCGCTCCAAGACAGTGCCTCCCTCATGCATATCACTGTGCCACAGTGTTATACACCATTGCCTATAACAGCCTGCAGACAGAGATAAACAACCAGCAGCAGCAAAGGTGCACTGTCCCCATGCAGCTGAATAAGCCACTAAATCCAAAGCCCTCTTATGAATGGCAGGAGGGTGAGGTTTTCAAAAATACCACGGTAACCCTGAGCCTGGAAGTTCTTTGTTTTTTCCATAAAGGTTTTGTCCTCCAGAGCTAGACCAGATGGCTACTCAATCACGTCCCCGGACACCTCCGATCATCCCTATCCTCCCTCCAAACTGGAAGCTAATTCTCTCACAGATTTCCCCCCTCCACGGAGCAAAAGTCAGAATACTCCTCCAGTCGGTCCAAATGCAGAGTCACTGAGCCCAGTCTGCTCCATTTTCCACCACCATTTTTGCCCACTAACTCCCAGAGCCTGCGGCAACACAGAGGATGCATGCACGTGAGGCGTATGCCTTTCAGAACCATGGTTCCCTCCATCCTTCCCTGACCTCCGTCTGCCTCCCGGCTTCCACCAGGTGGCAGCCAAGACCCAGGCAGGCCCACTACCTAATCCGAGAGAGGAGAGCTGCCAGGCGGCTGCTCAATCTTCTCTTGCCCCCCGATCCACAGTGGCCTGAGCTCGTTCCCAAACCCTGGTTGCTGGTGTGGTGAGAGGTAAGGCGCTTGAGAGTGCCTCAGTCCTGTGTCACCGGGCCTGATATTTCTGTACCTACTGAAAAGTTACGGGCTTACTTGACAAATGGGTTGTTGAGCTTCCAGTGAGTGTGAGGAAACAGTAACCTAACAGACAGAGGGCTAGGATTGGCTCTGAGGAAGCAAAAAGTACCCCCATCTCAGACAAGCTGACTGGACATGGACGGGGGACAGCAATATTGGGCTTGGGGGGGTGGGAAGCAGCAGTGGGACCATGGCTTCAGGCTGTACAAAGAGCTACACACCAACTGCCAGAGCACTTTTTCTCTCTCAGGTGGACTGGTGCAGAACTTCAAAGCTGCACTACCTGTTACCATCATCATCATCATCCAGCCAGGAGACAAGTGATGCAGGCGGAAGGACTTGAGGAGAGAAGGAAGGAAGGCAGGTCAAGAAAAGAGCAGCCAGATTAAAAGGTGTGTTTAGTTGTTATAACTGTTACGTGTTATCACTGGTTATGAGAAGGAGTAGTAGTTGACAAACTGCAATGGGTTCAAAGAGAAATTAAGCACACTTGCCGAAATTGGTATAAAAGAGTGCACGTATCGGGAAACAAAGATAACCAGGACATAAAAATATGGCTGACTTATTCTGATGTATAACATCAGAGGACTACAAGTCCCTTCAAGCGGGCCAGAATACTGCAAGAAATTAACAAGACTAGGGCTACTGTGGCCATTGCACAAGAAACTTATTTGACCCCAATGGAACTTGAGAAACTATGCCACAAATGGTTGGGGAGGTTCATGCTGCATCTGCATCATGGAAAGAACACTCACACTGCAGGAAGCAGCAATTTTAATTAAAAAATACAGCCCTCTAGAAAGATGACAGATATAGACCTCGACCACAGATGCATCTGGCAACATGGCATTTACAAGGACACTATGTAAACTCTTTTAAATCTTTACACCCCAAATTAAGGAAAAGAAAATAAGATATTTCTAAAAACGTTTTGCAAGACACAGTGAGGTAACCAGGGAGGATGTACACAATAGGTCAAGAGGTGGTTTCAATGCCATTATTTCCACCAAAATGTGTAGGACGAAGGGGTGATAACTGCAGACAGTAAATCGTGGAGCTGATCTCAGACTCCTAGGACAACTAGGGCAGACAGAGGTCTGGGGGTACACAAATGAGCCAGCTCAGGACTTTACACATCACTCAGACAGGCATAAACGCTATATACAAACAGATGCATCCATCCCAGCTACCTAGCCCTTGTCACCTGCATTACCCTTCCTTTCTCAATCCCGATCTTTGTGGCTGGCATCTACTGATGCCCAAGCATTCAACCTCGGTCACAACTGAACTCTTTGCAAATATTATCTCCCTCTCACAATCTGGTAAACTTTTCATAATGGGTGACGTGAATCTAAATTGGTTGTCTCCCAAGTTAAACAAGCCTACACTAATGATATTGGCTGCTCTAAGCCTCAGTCAGCGTACACTTCAGCCCATCGCCCTAATCCCAAAACACAAAATCACACCCTGCCTGACTGGGCACTCACAACCCACTGCACTGGGTCATTAAATCTGGTCTCCTCCCCGATGTGCTTAGTGACCACAGGAATGTTTCATTATGCGTAGGGTTCATCGCCCAAACCTCCCCTAAAATCATACAGCTCCGGTCCTTTAAATTCTTAGACCTTATCCCAATCAGCTCTGCATTCGCTTCCAGCAACTGGGCCCCCTCTCCACTGCCATTTCTGTTGACCAAACACTTGACTATTTTAAAGATAAATTCATTGTCACCTGGAATGTCTTTGCTCCTTTCAGACGGACCAGAGTCCGTGGGCTTACCTCCCTGGATCACTCCCGAATTACTGGCCTGCTTCAGGGAGCATGATTGGGCCTGGAGAAAAGACAAATCTACTAAACACCCAAACAACTTCGCCATGTACAGAATGCTCACGCAATTCATGTACTAAAGCTACTAGACTGGCTAAGTCAGATTATTTCAACTTCTCATTCCTGACTAACACTAACTCTCCATCTAAATTCTGGAGGGTAGTTCATGCTCTGTTCTCTCCCCTCAGTTCTCAAAATAAATAACTCCTAGTTTCTGACCCTGGCTCCATGGCCAATAGATTCAATGCCTACTACACCTCATGCGTCTCTTCTAAATTCCCTGTCCCATTGCCACCTACTAACTTCAGCCCTTTGCCTCAGCCAGTGCCTACCCTCCCCATTTTCCTTTTCTACTATCTCCCGACGAAGCTCTTAATGCTCTCCTATCCCTCAACCCTCTAAAGGCTCCTCACCAGATAAGCTTTGATCCTAAACTTCTCTACCTTTCTGCTCCTGCAATTGCTTATCCTATCTCTTAATCCGTAACCTGTCCTTTATTTCTACCAAGTACCCTCATCCTGGAAACATGCTGTAGTCCTTCCTCTCCAAGGATGGTGACACAGCCACTCCTGGCAACTATCACCCCATTTCCTCCTTCCTACCCTTGCCAAACTACAAGAACATTTAGTTCTCTCTCAACTATCACCATTCCTCTCCGATTCATCTTTCTTCACCCCCTTCCAATCTGGTTTTCAGAAGAACCACTCAACAACCACCTCCCTCCTCAGGCTTACTAACTCCATCCTTTCAGGGATGGATGATGACCTGATTACCTCAGCCATCTTTTTCAACCTAGCCAAAGCTTTTGACATGGTTTCCATCCCTGCTTTTTTTTTTAATTCAAGTTTATTGACAACAAACAGGTACATCATGTTTATACATTCTGTTGACATCCATACTTTTCTCAAGTTCTAAATTAATTTTTAAAATGTTTCATCTAATTTATCTCACTCATCTCAACAGTTCAATAAGTGCTGTATTATTGTTTCCTTTAGCAGCAAAACTCCTTTATTTTTGGAGTTCTAGAAATTGATCACCATCCTCTTCAACCTAGGCCAGACAAAGCCTGTCCTCCTGTTTTCAGTTTCTTCCTCCATCCTCCTAATTTTTTCTGTTAGTCATGGGTCTCTCCTCTCCCACCCCTGGACCAACTATTGATCTTTCATGCACTGTTTCGTTTGAAGAGCACCAATTCTCCCATCTAGTCTACCTTCTCAGGTAAATATAGTCATTGCCCCATCTCCTACCATCACAAGTTGGATACCTTGTATCATAGAGCAATAAGGTTCATTACAGATCTGCCATCTAATACTCATCATTGCTCTCTTTATGCTGCAGTTGGTGGGTTTCCCTTCACCTCAGAAGGGCCAGAAATGCAGCACTATGGATTACAGAGCGTTGTCAAAAAACTTCAAACTATATCCTGGACTGCTTCACCCAGACCTCTCCTAGCTCCTATGCCCTAGAAGCAACATCATCATCCTGCTCAAATTGCCCAAATTCAACACCAGGCTAGGAGGCAGCAATCAGCTATTCTCTATCTATAGCATGGAACACCCTACAAAAATCCCTAAAACTGTCCAATATCATTCCATTTGCATCCTTTAAACAGCATTGTACAGTCTTCTTCAAAGAAATGCAATTGCTACCACTAGAGCTAGCATTGTCATCTCACAAATCTCCCTTCAAACCATATATGGCATATTCCTTCCAGACAGACACACCCATCTTATGGCACCAGTAATACCTTCACCATCCTAGTATTACATTATGTTGGTGTCTACCATGCCCCCCCACTGGGATATGTATATACTGTACCTACTGTAAATATTAGCTTAACTTTCCTGTAACCGTTTTTTATCATGTGAATTTACTGTACATCACTGTGTTTATAAACGTTATTTTCCCTTGTATATATAACTGTCTTACATAAGTGTATGATGTATCTGTTGTGTATCAACTATTGAACCTTGACCTTATCAGGTCCATCTTGTAAATGAGCCTTGCTCAATGATGTTCGCCTGAATAAATAAAGATTTGATGATGATGATGATGAAATGGGGATTCGGTTGTTAATTTTGAAAGTAAGTTCTTCCAGTTCTGCTATCATATCTACTATCTTTATCCACTCTTGTGTAGTGGGGGAGTAGGGACCACCACCTTTTCATGATAGTTTGTGTGCTGCTGTTATTCAAACAACATGAAGTCTTGCTGTATTCCGACTACTGCAGTTAGGTCCTGCCTTTCAACTGCCCGGAGAACAAAGTTAACTTTCCATAGCCAGCATGGAGCGTTCAGCGTGACTTCGGTTGAAGCCTCTGTCTGCTGTTTTAACTCCAACCGTCAGATTCTTTGCTTACTCACTGAACAGTCGCTCGAGATTTCTCCTTTGCCCGGTTCAAAAGTCAGTTAAAGTGTCGTTCTTTTGCTCGGTTTCAACCGAATTTCTGCTACTGAACCTGTCGGTTTAAGTCTCTGTCTGCGGTACCGTGAGTACTAGATAGGTTTTGCATTTAGTTTCTGTGTGGAACTTGTAAACACTGGATCGGTTCGGTTTGAGCGGATCAGACTGGTTTTAAAAAACTTTTTGAATTTATTAGGTGTGGTAACGGTCCGTATCGGGTTCTAAAAAAGCAGTTTAATTACGTTTTTCTAAGACCCCGCAACACGGTCAGGAACCGAGCAGGGGTGCCTTGCCTGGAGGATTGCCGAAAAGGGTAAGTTTGGATAGGATTGGCCATGTCTGAGAAACTCAAGAAAAGCGGGCCACTGGGTTTCAACACTGTAGTGTGTGTGAGGGAAGCCTTTGCTAAGGCTGATCCTCACACCACCTGTGTTTATTGTCTGGGGTTTGACCACCTCAATTCAAACTGCCAAATTTGTAAAAGTTTTCCCAAAGCTACCCTGGATAAGAGAGGTAGACTGAGGGAAAGGGAGGCCAAGAAGTCCACTGACCGGATGGCCAGCCAGTTCGATTCCGACTGAACCAGAAGGGTGCCCTCTGACCAGCGTAAAATTCTGCAAAAAGGAGAGCCGATTCTGAGGAGTCGGTTCTGGTTAAAAGAGAAGAAGGAAAAATCATCTGGTTCAGATCCACAAATTCTTTCTCCGACTGCTGATGAAATAGCCAAAGCGACAAGGATAGTTCAATCACTAAGCTGTTCTGGCTGAACCGGCACCATCTGTCAGGGCTCTGTTCGGTCGGTTCCCCGGTTCCGGATTATACTTTAGAAGAATTTTATGAACCGGAGGAGGAGGAGGAGAGTATGAGGATGATGATGGTGATTATGAAAGTCTGATGTGCCCATTGACCGACATCTCCCCAGACAGACCTTCAGGTGTTTCTCTCCTGCTTTCTGAGTCCCTTCCCACTTTATGTTTTACAAGAAAGTGGTTGAAACCTCCAGCTTCCAATGGAAGAAGCAGTACAGGATCAGGAGGAGCCTGATTTTGTTGAGATGATGGACATTCCAGAGTCCACGACATTATCTATTCCTCCACAAATCTTTTGGGAAACAGATATTTAAAATTCTAAAGACTCTAATTCCATACCTCCTGTGGACAGAAGAATGGACAAGAGGTATACCCTTTCAGGCTCGGACACGGAGTTCCTTTCCCAGCAATGCAGCCATGTTAGTAGTGCAGGCTGCTGCCTGTGATAAGGCAAATATTCCCTTGCTCCACACCCCAGATGAGGATTGATGCCATGGCAAAGAAGCAGTACATGGCAGCATCTTTGGGACTCAGGCAGGCAAACTATATGGCCTACACAGCTAAATACCAGAAGTCCAGGTGGGACACTGTGCTGGCTCTGGCTAAACAGGCCCCTGACCAGCTTGCGGAGCTGGAGCAGGTGGCTGCGGATGGGACTGAGGGCATCCAAGGTGGAATTTCATGCTGCTGTGGACTCCATGATTTTTCATCTACAGTCATGGCTACATCTGGCCCTTTGGAGGATGGCTTGGCTCAGATGTACTAGCCTATCACAGGATACCAGGCTAAGGCCATGGATTTCCCTGTCATTGGTAATTCTCTGTTTGGGGAGCAGACAGAGAACTACATGAAGAAGATGGACTAGTACAGAACCACCTACAGGAGTGCTCAGGCCAAAGAAAGGCAAGCCACTCCTCAGAGACAGCATTCCAGGGCAGGCCCTTTCAAGCCCAGGCCTCCTCTACTGCTTATGCTCAGAGGGAGAGGCAGATGGGGAATGAGCAGGCCTGCTTCCACCTCAGCCTAAAGCCCTGCCAAGCAGACACCCTGATGGGTCTGCCCGGCCGATTCTCCAGTACCTGTAGGGGCAGGCTGGCTTACTTTGTCCAGGACTGAAGTCTTTGACATCAGACAAGTGGGTCCCGGAAGAAGTAAGCCAGGGACTGGTTCTCAGCTTCAAAAATTTCCCAAGATGAGGAACAGATCCTTTCCACCTGCAAATCCATCAGAGACCCTTGCCCTAGAGGCAGAGGTTTCTTCCCTCCTGGCTCTCAGAGCCATAGAAAGGTTCCTGCCCTACACAGGGGCAAAGGATTGTACTCCAGGTACTTCCTAACCCCCAAAAAACAGGAGAATGGCGGCCCATCCTGGATCTAAGATATCTGAACAAGCACCTTTAAAACCAAAATTCAAAATGGTGACTCTGGAATAATTCTGCCCTCTGTAAGGCCAGGGGACTGGCTAGCCTCCTGGACCTCAAAGATGCCTATTTTCACATTCCCATCAGGTGCTCCCACAGAAAGTACCTCAGGTTCGAGAGTTGCCCCTCAGGCCACTATCAATTCAGAGCAATGCCCTTTGGTCTAACATCAGCCCCAAGGGTGTTCACAAAGTGCCTGGCAGTAGGTAGTTTGCTTTCCTAAGGAGAAAAAAGATCTCCATCTTTTCATACTTGGACGACTGGCTCATAGTGGGTCAGTCTCAGACCAGAATCAAGTCACATTTGCAAATAACTCAGCAAGTGCTCACTTCCTTAGGATTCCTCCTCAACCTTCCAAAGTCAGTTCTTGAGCCCTTATAGGGGCAAGAGCTGGATACAATAAGAGCAAAAAGCCTTCCTTCCCCTGGACGGGCAAGGACCCTTAGAACTGGCCTCTTCATTTCACCCTTCAGGTGTCTCGACCAGCAAGGCATTTCTTGCAGCTCCTGGGCCACATGGCAGCCTCTACAGCAGTAGTCCAGGGGCAAGATTCCAGATGAGGACATTCAGTTCCACTTAAGAGCTTTCTGGTCCCAAAGAAAGGATTCCCTTACCAAACTAGTTTCAGTGACTTGAACCTGATCCAGGCTTTGCAATGGTGGCAGGATCAGGACAATTTAAGACAGGAGTTCCTTTGGTCACTCAGTCTCATTCAGTGATACTCACCACAGATGCCTCCCTGCTGGGCTGGGAGCCCACTTGGGAATCTTACCACCCAAGGGCTGTGGTCACCTCAAGAATCTCTGCTTCATATCAATCTCTTGGAACTCAGAGCAGTGTTTCTGGCACTGCAAGCCTTTTCCAAATCTGTACAGAACAAGGTGGTCCAGATCAGAACAGACAATACCACCACAATGTGGTACATCAACAAGCAAGAAGGCACTCTGTCTACGGCCTTGTGCACAGAAGCAATGAAGTTGTGGTCTCTGGCCTATTCCCTGCAACCTCTCTGATAGCAGTTCACCTCCCAGGGAAGGACAATGTCCAGCAGATGCTCTCAACCAGGATATCCCAGGGCCATCACGAATGGACCCTAGATCCCCTAGTTTTAAGTGATTTTCTCGAGATGGGGCATTCCACAGATAGATCTTTTGCAGCCCCAGACAATCACCAACTCCTCTCTTTTGTGCGGACCCCAGTCTTGGGCTCAGTCTCCCTGGATGCTCTGATTCTGAATTGGGAAGGAAAGTTCCTGTATGCTTTTCCCCTTTCCTCTACACCTTACACCTCTTCTGTCTGACTGCTCTTCCTGCAGCCCCCCCATCAAAGCACTCTGCCTTGGTGCCGATAAGTCTAACTACCTTGGTCTTACTAAACTGTTCAAATCTAACCCCTTTACCTCTATGCTATTTAAGACCTGCTCTGTCTTCTTCTCCTCTCTAGCTGCTTGTCCCTGAACAGAGCTGCTCCAGCTCACCCACGATTGACCGGCGCCCAGCCAGCCACCGACCAAGACCAGGACAACCGCCTGCAGCTCCTTGAAGGTAGGGACAGCGCAGCTCCAATCGAACACGGTGCTTCCAGCAAACCCCACTTAATTGGCCAGGGTTTTCCCTGCTATAGACACCTGGCACTTTGTTAGATTTTCACAGAACAGGCACATTTCAACTGTGTTATTAGGAGTTTTTCAACTGTATTAGCTGGATTGTAATTTCTACTACTGTTTTAAAGTGCTTACACCTCTTCTGTCTGACTGCTCTTCCTGCAGCGCCCTCCCCATCAAAGCACTCTGCCTTGGTGCCGATAAGTCTAACTACCTTTTGTCTTACTAAACTGCTCAAATCTAACCCCTTTACCTCTATGCTATTTAAGACCTGCTCTGTCTTCTTCTCTCTAGCTGCTTGTCCCTGAACAGGGCTGCTCCAGCTCACTCCACGGTCGGCCCGGCACCCAGCCAGCCAGCCACCGACCAAGACCAGGACACCCGCCTGCAGCTCCTTGGAAGGTACGGGACAGCGCGAGCCAATCGGAACACGGGTGCTTCCAGCAAACCCACTCTGATTGGCCAGAGTTTTCCCTGCTATAGACACCTGGCACTTTGTTAGATTTTCGATAGAACTAAGCACATTTCAACTGTGTTATTAGGAGTTTTCAACTGTATTAGCTGGATTGTAATTTCTACTACTGTTTTAAAGTGCTTACACTCTTTTGTCTGACTGCTCTTCCTGCAGCGCCCCCCATCAAAGCACTCTGCCTTGGTGCCGATAAGTCTAACTACCTTCCCCCGCCCCCAAAGTGGCTAGTTTTCCATTAGCAGGTTATACAGACCTGCCACTAAGAAGGATTCTTGGTCTTCTACATAAATCACTGTATTCATTAGTGGGCAATATGGCCTGCATTATCATTCTACTTCTTTCCCGGTGCTGCTACAGGGACTTGAGTCTGAAGGGTGGATGGCCACTAACTAAGCTGCTCCTGCTCTCTTGTTCCCCTTTCTGCTGTATTTTCTCATCTAGGTTTAAGTGAGTACCTAGGTGGGCAAATTTCTTGCCTAGAAAATATTGCACTAATACAAATCACGAGACCAGTCAATCTGGGACTATGTCTCTCCTTTAGCGTTTTATTGCTCCTAAGGTGCAGAGTTTTCAGCAATACAATGCAATTCGAAGTACCTCAATGCAATTCAGTTCTCCAATGTACCTTATCAATACCTAATGTTATAACAGTCTACCCGTGCAGACACTATGTCATTCTCCTCTCCCCTTTTAGCCTATTCCCCCGGTTAGCCTACACCCCTGCTACTGTCCTCACCTATGTCTACCCAACACTTACATTGATCACGATCAATTGTCATTACCGTAGTAGCCTCTTGCGCAACACGATATAGTTACCATGAAGAAATAAAAAAGCAGTCTCCATTCTTATAAGCTCCTTAAAGAAAGTTATTCTGCTTCTTCTCTGCTCAGAAATGTGGAGCTCAACCCTGCCCCCCACAACTTACCTCCTATCGATTTTGCTGAGGCCACAGGTCTGAAAATGATGATGGTCAACATTTTAAGCCTGCCTAAAACTTGTACAGGCTGCAAGCCTGGGCATGCACGCTAACCCAGACCTTATCATAATTACTGAGTCGTGGTTAAAAAGACTAACACTGATCAACAAATATCACTGCAGGGCTACAATTTATTTAGAGCAGATAGAGAGTCTAGAGGCGGGGTGTGGTTATCTCACCTAAATCTAAGTACTTGGTCACCAATATTAGTTGCAAATCTCTAGCCAAGGAATTTGAGTTAGTTTCGCTGAGCCTTCATCTCCCTCCTCGGAATGTATCACTATCCTAGGTGGCTATAGACCCCCGTCTGGTGGTGATGAAGTCCTTAATCTTTTGAAATCCATGTTCGTAGATGCAAAACTGAAACAATATTTCTAGGAGATCTAAATATGGACTGGCTGTCACCTAAATCACATGGCCTCAATCCTTTGTGACGAGGCTAGGTCTTGGGCAATTAGTCAGTGAACCTACTAGGAACAACACTCTAAATACTGCCAACAGTTCCATTCTAGATGTGGTACTAACCACCCATCCACACAAAATATCTCATTTGGCAGTGTTTCACAGCGACATGAGCGATCATGGAATTGTTTGGCATAAGATCTCAAATTAAGGCCCGTCCACAGCCATCTTTATAACAAAAGATCCTTTACCCAAATTCAGTGCAGTAAACTTCCTATCTGACCTGAGCATGATCAGATGGCAAGATCTTTACCTAACCAAAGATGTCAACAAGGCGGTTGCATCCTTAATGACAAACTCACTCACAAAATAAATAAGCATGCCCCTTTCATCAAAGTAAGGGCAGGAACAATTCCAACCCCTGGTTCACCTCGGATCTCAAGGCAGCCCTTATAGCTCGAGATAAGCTCTGGGCTAAAGCTAGACATTCAAAGAATCTTCGGATTGGCAGGCCTTTAGAACAGTCAGGAATAACTGTGTGAAAAACTTTGCTCTGTAAAGCTAACTATTATATTTCTACTCTCGAACAAGCTAAGCGTAACCCTCATAAAATATGGAAGACTATCAAAGCTATAGAAGGACGGCCCATGGCCCCTCTGTCCCAACAAAGATAGTTGCAAGTGGCAAGATTGTGGAAAAACAAGTCCCTAATCCTGGAGGACTTAACTCCCACTTTGCCACAGCTGGATTAGCTTTTGACTCGTCACCTTATGCTGGTGCTGCAGTGAGCCAGCATACCCCTCCCAGCCACATCTAGTCCTGCACCCAGCCCCTTCCAACTGCGCGAGATAACTTATAAGAAGTAGAAGATTCTCTTCTAACTTAGACACCAAAAAGACGCAGGGGACGATGGCTTGGAACCCTTTTTCCTAAGGTCAGGCTCGCCCATCTCACTGCCCCAAATCTCCACATCTTCAATCTTTCCATTACATCTGCTACTGTGCGCCGTCCTGCTGGAAATCAGCACATATCCTCCCTCTATTTAAATCTGGTGACCCATGCGATGTAAACAACTATATAGGCCTATCTCCATATTGCTCTATCCTTTCTAAAGTTCTCAAAACTGATCCATATTCAGCTAAAATCTCACTTGAAACCTTCTCTCTTTAACCCAGCTCAATCTGGCTTCCGGGCTAATCATAGCACAATCACTGCACTAGCAAAGTAACCAATGATTGGATCTCTGCTATAGATGCTAAGAAGGTAACTGGTGCAGTCTTTTTGGACCTCAGCAAAGCTTTTGATACTGTTGATCACAAACTATTAGTCAATTGCCTTGCAAAGTTGGGTGCCACATACCATACCACCTAGTGGTTCTCTAGCTACCTAACTGGAAGATTCCAAAAGTAAAGGCGGAAGGCTTTTTTCTGCTGCCTTGCCAGTTGCAAGAGGAGTCCCCAAGGACCCATCTTAGGCCCTATCTTGTTTTCTCTGTACATTAATGACTTAGATGCTAACATATCTCGTCCAATCTGCACTTTTTGCAGATGATACTGTGTTGTATACTTCTGGTCTCATCGTTATCAGAAGTCAAAGGAGTGCTTCAAGGGACTTCGCACAACTTGAGCATAATCTAATAAAGGCAAAGCTTCTGCTCAATGCTAAGAAGACTAAGCTATGATATTCTCCCGCAGTGCTGTCTCAGGCCCCCAATACCCTTGCCCAAGACTTCATTGTCACTCACGCTAAATGAGCCTCTGGAAGTTGTAACCAAATTTAAATATCTAGGTATCTGGATCACCAATAAATTATCTTTCAGTGACCACGTCGAAGATGTCTCTAGAAGGTTAAAAGCAAGGTTAGGTTTCTTCTACAGAAATAGGCCCTTTTCCCCCTTGAAACTCAAACAAGTTTCACAGGCCACTTTTCTCCCCTACTCGACTATGGCGATGTAATCTATTCCTCCACCACTCTTTGCAAATCTAAGTAAACTGGACATCCTTATCACCGTGTGACGGGTTCATTACCAACTCCCTTACCGCTTCGTACCACTGTGACTTATAAGCAGCTGTTGGTTGGACATCCTCACTACTAGACTCTGCTTCATGCTGGGCTATGGACTCTTAAACTGCTCCTGCAGAAATTGCCAAGCTATCTCTCTCCCTTATTAGTATCTCACATAGTGCATACTGCTAAGAAAATCTGACTTTATTATGCTTGACATACCAAGGACGCGGACTTCCTTTGGTAAATGTGATATTGCATATGCCCTCCCCTCCATTTGGAACCAATTACCAAACCTACTGAAACTAACTAGCACAGTTTCAATAAACTTCTACAAATCGCTAAGTTCAGCCAAAATAAAAGACACCTGTAACTGTCATTAAGTCTCTTCCTTCCCCATGTGTGCCATATTTATCCACTGGTAAGGTATAATTGATTTGTCACATTAACTGCTTTCCTTCCCTTCTACTCCTGGCTTTATCTTTGCTTACGCTCCACTGCTACTCTATCAAATCACCTCCCCATATCAGTTGTAGACTGTTTGTTCTAGCTGCCAAAATACTGTATATGTATTGCACACACCAGTCATCATGTTTCATTTATCATGTATGCAACCTGTAAGTCGCTTCCCTGTCTCATATCAATGTTTACCACCCGCGGTCACCCTATGTGTACCCTTGTATGTATATCCAGCCTGTATCATGTAACGTGCATTTCATGTATATACTGTTATTACCTATCTGTGTTTGTACTTTATGTGTTTATGTCACAGGACCTCCTTGTGAATGAGCTTGCTCAATGGAGTTTTCCTGCAATAAACTTGAACTTGAACTCTCTCTCCTGTTCAAAGTGCTATTCAAGATCAGGTCTCAACCATGCAAAGTGATTCTGATTGCGCCAGACTGGGCCAGACAGCCCTGCTACCCACTGTTGTTGTCCTTAACAGTCCACCTTCCCCTGCCTTCCCAGGAAATACAACCTGCTGACATCCTCTCAGGGGAGGATTTGTATCCGAACCTCAAATCTCTCAATCTCAAGGCATAGCTCCTGAAGAATTAGAGTTGCTGATCTGCACACCTTTCTCAAGGGGTTCTGGACACCCTTAAGGCTTTTCAAAGCCTTCCACCAGAAAGACTTACAACTCGAAATGGAAAAGGTTCACTATTTGGTGCTCTAGTAGCATATTTCTCCAGAATCTGCTGGGTTGCCTATCCTGGACTATATGGTTCATCTTAATGGCTTAGACTTAGGCCAGCTACACTTAAAGTGCATCTGGCAGCTGTTTCTGCCTTCTTGTCAGTAGGCAAGCCCTCTCCTCTGTCAGCCCATCCTGTGTTTTTGTAAGTTCTTCAAGGACTGCTGCACACCAATCCCCTTTAGGGACCCTGTTCCTGCTTGGGACCTTAATGTTTGCATTGCTCAGCTTATGCAACCACCCTTGAGCCTTTGTCCTCGGCAGAGCTTAAGTACTTGACTTGAATACTGTGTTTTTGGTAGCCATTACCTCTGCCAGGCATATCAGTGAATTGCAAGCCCTGTCAGTGGAGCCTGATTTCATCTCTTTCCTGGCGATAAAGTGGTCCTAAGAACTAACAGGAAGTTCTTGCCTAAAGGTGGTTTCAGATTTCCACCTTAATCAGTATATGTCTCGCTGTTTTCTTCACTGACCATTCCTCCTCCGGAGAGAGAAGGCTGCACAGCTTGGATGTTAAAGGGCCCTCAGCAACTACATAGAGTGCACCAAGGGTCACAGGTTTGAGTCCTCCAGTTGTTCCTCACACATGGAGAGGTCGGTAGAGGGCAAACCTGCCACTAAAAGATCTATTGCCAGGTGGATTGTCTCTGTATACAATTCCTGCTATGAGAAACTGGTAGAACACCACCCTCAGGCCTGAGGGCTCACTCTACTCAGGACAGCTTGCTTCCTGGCTGCTGCCAGGGATATTCCTATCTTAGAAATTTGTCAAGCAGCCACCTGGAAAACAGTCCATACATTCACCAAGCATTACCTCTGGATATCCAGGCTAGGAGTGATGCTCGGCTTAACACAGCAGTACTTCAGAGCCTATTCCCCAAAGTAGGTTTTGTCCCTCCTCCATGGAGGTACTGCTTGTAGTCTGCAATAATGCACTGGCTGGGGCAGCAGTTTTCCGAGAGCATTCTGAAACTGCGTTGTGTCCTATTTGCAGGCAACTGTCAGCTCTGAGGAGGAAGTTGCCCACCCCAAGCTGAACCAGCAAGGACTAAGGAGGCCTCCCTCCAAAGAGCACCACTGCCACAACCACTGCCTCAGAGGTTGCCAAGTATGAAGAGCAGTTGGACCACAGTGGGTTCTGGGAGGGTGGGTGGTGGACCAGGGCGAAGCCCCTAGTTGTACCTCTACACAAATCATATGCCATTCTGGCAGAGCAAGGTTCCTCTATGATGGCACCCTCAGTGGAGACCCAGAAGAATGCTGAGAACATCCACAAGGGAGACCCACAAATGGGTGGTAAGAGACACCACAGGGAAGGAAACAGCTCTGATAGGGACTCCTATTGATAGGGTGGTAAAACTGGGAAAGGGAGAGGAGAAGGAAGTAAGGTGCCTGCCTGGTGCCATGGCTTGGAGGGACAGAAGCTTAATCCTCAGGATTGCAGAAGCAGCATCACAGGAGAGGGAACAGTACATAGTCCACCTTGGGACACATGACCTAGCTAGGCATGGGATCAGTGCAGTGCAGAATGAATCTGTGGAGTTGGGGATGGGCCTCAGACGGGTAGTAAGCACAGTAACCTTCTCAGAAGTGCTACCAGTCCATGGCAGGAGTGAGGCTAGGGTACTGCACACCATGCAGTTTAATGAATGGTTGCAAAACTGGTGCAAGAGCACAGGGTTTTGCTTCATTGGGGACTGGGAGCCACCTGGAGATAAAAGATCTATACTGGCATGATGGTCTGCATCTGTCCACGAAGGAACCAAGCTCTAGGTGATAGGTTTAAATGCTTCCTTGGCAAGCTTTTAAACTAGCCAAGGGGAGGCTGATAAAAGGCAGAAAAGCCTCCCACAAAACATGGTAGTAAGGTAAACACTGAGGTACAGAGCTCAACACAGGGCAGGACAGGGTAAATGGAAACAGACGAGGACAATAAGAGCAGGGATGGGGGAAAAAGGATAAAGCCAACATTAAATGGAGGGCAAGAGTACCAATGCCCGTAGTCTGGGAAACAAGCTTCTGAGCTAGTAGCCCTGATGGAAGATGAACAATTGGATATTGTGGCAGTCATGGAAACATGGTACACGAGAACCATGACTGGGATGTCAACATACAAAGGTACACAATGTACAGAAGGGACAGGGAAGGTAAAAGAGGAGGTGGAGTAGCTCTATAAATAAGGGAAGGGATCAAAGCTACAGAACTAAAAAGTAAAGGGGAGGACAAGAGGCACTCTGGGTCACCTTGGAGACAGGAAATGGCATCACAATCCACACAGGGGTTGTATACAGGACCCCGTCTCAAGGGGAGGAAATGGACAACAAAATGACAGAGGACATTCTCAAAATGGCTGAAAAAGGAGAGATACTGTTGATGGGGACCTGAATATGCCAGATGTTAACTGGATAACACGACTGCAGCCACATCCAAGAGCAGGGTCATTCTCCAAAGCCCTGCAGAGGCAGGCCTTAGATAGCTAGTGTTGGAACCCACTCGGGAGGGCAATACTAGACCTGGTACTCTCAAAATGGAAGAGGATCACAAATTTAGAAGTCAGTAAACATCTGGGAACAAGCGACCACTGCACAGTGTGTACTACAATGAGCACAACCATGGAGATAAGCCATACAAAAACAAGGATACTGGACTTTAGAAGGGCTGACTTTGGCAAAATGGGTGACTACCTGAAAATGCACTAACAAATGACCAAAAAGGAGGGTGGAAGAACAATGGAGAAAAATCAAAACTGCCATCATAGAGGCAACAAGCCTTTGTGTGAAACAAATAAAGAAAACAAAGCGGAGTAAAAACCACTATGGTTCTCAAAAGAGGTGGCAGGAATAATAGCCAACTCAGTTAAGAGGATAAAACCTTTTATAGGTACATTAGGGAGCATAGCAAGGTTAAGGGAGGGATAGTGAAGATTAATAAAGGAGAAGGGAGGTGGGCAGAGGGAGACAGTGAAAAGGCAGAGATACTGAATGAATACTTTGCTCAGTATTCACAAAAAGAAGATGAGGAGGAGTTACCTAAACCAGACAATAGAAGCACTCTGGGTAGGGGGTTGACACCAGTCCATTCACAGAAGAAAGAGTCCTGAAAGAACTCCTAAAACTGAAGGTGGACAAAGCAATGGGGCCTGATCGAGTTCACCCCAGAATCCTAAAAGAACTAAGGGAGGACCTAGTGACACCACTGACCACGCTTTTTAACAGATCATGGCAAGATGGGGCAGTACCTGAGGACTGGAGGAGGCAGATGTGGAGTCCCTTCACAAAGGTGGGAGCAAGGCAGAAGCAGGAAACCACAGACCTGTAAGTTTGACCTCAGTGGTAGGAAAATGATGGAATCACTTCTGAAAGAAAGAATTGTTGAGTACCTAGAGGCCATAGGGCACTGGACCCAAAGCAGCATGGATTTACAGCAGGAAGGTCATGTCAGACAAATCTAATTGATTTCTTTGACTGGGTGACCAAAGTAGTAGATCAGGGAGGTGCTGTGGATATGGCCTACCTAGACTTTTAGCAAGGCATTTGACACAGTCCCCACAAAAGATTAATAATCAAGTTAGCCAGCCTGGGAGTGGGTCTCAGGGTGGTAGTCTGAGTAACAAACTGGCTGCACAACAGGACACAGAAGTTAATAGTGAATGGAACACATTCCAAAGAAGGGGTTACTAGTGGAGGCTCAGGGCTCAGTACTGGGTCCAGTCTTCTTTAACATCTTTATAGGTGACATTGCAGAGGGTCTGAGGAAAGGTATGCATCTTTGCAGATGACACAAAGATCTGTAACAGAGTTGATACACAAGGGGGTAGAAAAGATGAGAAGGACTTGGCAAGGTTGGAGGAATGGTCAGACATATGGCAACTTAGATTCAATGCAAAGAAGTGCAAGTAATGCACCTGGGAAACAAAACCCAGAAGAAGAATACACAATAGCAGGGAGGTACTAACAACAACAAAATGGAAAGGAACCTGGGGGTAGTCATATCAGATGACCCAAAGGTGGGTAAGCAATGTGAAAAGTCGGTAAGGAGAGCCAGAGGGATACTGGGATGCATAGGAAGGGCATCACAAGTAGAAAAAGGGAGTGGTTATCCTCTGTACAGACAGTTAGTGAGACCCCATCTGGAGTAATGTGTACAGTTTGGAGACCTCATCTACGCAAGGACATAGACAAGATGGAAGCAGTACAGAGGAGGCAACTAAAATGGTGCAGGGTCTGCAATAGAAACCATATGAAGACAGACTGAAAGAGAGCTTAATATGTATATTCTTGATGAAAGGAGGGACAGGGGGACATGATAGAAACGTTCAAGTACCTCAAGGAATCAACAAAGTCCAGGAGGGTAGCATCTTTCAGAAAAGAGATGTGTAAGAACAAGAGGGCACAATTTAAAGATAGAGGGACGGCTCAGGGGTAATGTGAGGACATTTTTTCACGGAGAGGGTGGTGGAAACATGGAACAGCCTTCCTGAGGAGGTCGCTGGGTCTAAAACAGTGAGGGAATTCAAACATGCATGGGACAGACACAAGGCAATTATAGTGGAGGGTTGCAGGAAGTAGGCTGTTGGTTAACTAGAATCTGCAGCTTATCCAGTAGGTAGGAAATGGGCAGACTGGGTGGGCCAAGTGGTCCTTATCTGCCATCAAAGTCTATGTTTCTATACAGCAAGACTTCATGTTGTTTGAAGAAAAATTATTCACCTTAGTAATGTTGTTTCTTCTAATGGAGTCTTGCTGTATTCTGCCCCCCTCCCCTCTCAGAACCTGGTTTTTGGGATGTGGGTTGGCAGGAGCAATGTTGGCACCTAGAGGTGCCCCTTTTCACCTCCTTTATTTTGGGTGTGTGTTGTGTTTTGTTTTTGGGTTTCCTGACTTGAGTCTTTGCTTTGAAACCAAAAACCCTTTTTAATAAATTTAGTTGCCAGTTGTGTCTTGAGTCTTACAGTTTCCACACAGAACTTCTAGTAAGTATTGTAACGTAAAGATCTGACGGTTGGAGTTTAAACAACAGCAAACAGAGGCTTCAACCGAGCTGCTTGAATGTTCCATGCTGGCCATGGAAAGTTAACTCTTTGTTCTCCGGGCAGTTGAAAGGCAGGACCTAACTGCAATAGTCAGAATACAGCAAGACTCCATTAGAAGAAACAACATTACTAAGGTGAGTAATTTTTCTTAATATGGACCAGAGATACATTGCATCTGTGTCTTGTATCTCTTCAGGAGAGCCCCAGGATCATTCTAGGCCAGTCCAGCGAGGTCTGTACAAAAATATGTCTTTAAATGCCTCCACTGTTTCTCCAAAAGTCAGCAGTCCTGTACAGGACCAGAAAATGTGCAAATGGTTTGCTTCTGCAGACCCATAGCCTCTCAACATTGAGCTATGTCATTTGGATCTCTTTTACTTATTATATGGAGGGTCAAGAAATATTGGACCTTAATTCATACGAAATTCCTGCCAATACGAGTGATTGAGTCGTTTTTAGTTAAGAAAAAATTCGGTCCCAGTTAAGTTCTTCCAGTTCTTGGGGCACTTCATCCCTCCATTTTTTTTATTTTGTTAAGTGGGTCCCTTTCAACATCGATAGAGCTTTATAAAGGAAGGAGATCAACCCTCTTTGCTTACTAGCCCTGCAGCTTTCCTGGATGGCCCTGAGAATCTGCTGGGCCCTATCCAAATCTAGCTCTTTTTCTTTAGCATGGTGATATAATTTCTACCCTGTAAGTACCTGAAGTGATCTGTATTTTGCAGTCCATATTTATTTTTAAGGGATTGAAGTCTAAGAAAGTATCTCCATGCCAGAATTGTACAAGACATCTGAGGTCTTTCTCCTCCATGTATGGAATCCTCTGTCTAGGCGTCAGGTTGAAAATCTAGGTCCCATGCTAGCCTTTTTAAGGGCCAAATGGAATTTCTAAGTTTATATTTCTGCCATATTCTGAGGGCGATTTTAATGTCTCTCTAATCGAGAGTCAGCTGGGGTGCAGACATCTATTTACACTGGAGACCAGTAATCTGGTTTCAGGGTGCAAGCCAGTCCCACTCTCTTCTTCTTTTCCATGAGGTTGCCAGCCCATAGTGGCATTAGGGTTGGACCACATTATGGCATTTTTAGTTGAGCCGCCAAAAGTAGTCCTCAAGATTAGGGAGGATTGTCCACCCTTTTCTCAATGTGTTTGAAGGATTCTTAAATGTATTCTGGGCTTCTTAGAGCTCAAAATGAATTTGGAGATCATTTCGTTCCATGTTTGAAAGATCAATTTATGTATATATAGTGGAATGCACTGAAACAAATACAAAACCTGGAAGCACATTCATTCACAGCTGTGTATCTTGCATATGCTGGGAGATTCAGTAGGACCATCTCTCAAAATCTTTTGTAAGGTATTTATTAGGGGGCATAATTAGCAGCAAACAGTTGGGAATACTGCTTTGTGATATATGTGCCTAGATATTTCATTTTAACCGCCTTCAATTTACTGGGAGAAGATTGCATAGTTCTGGGTTAGGTTTATAGAAAAAGCGAGCACCTCTGTCTTATTTTTATTAAATGAGTATCCTGAGTGTCTGCCGAACTCGGACAGGATAGTCCAGACTTCTTTTATAGATTGTTGGGGTTGTGTGAGACTCAGGAGCACATCATCTGCATAGAGCGATATTTTTTATGCAGGTCTCCCACCATCACCCCTTTTACCTCCTCTGCTCTGCGGACACGCCTCCACAAGCGGCTCAATATATAGAGCAAAGAGCAATGGGGACAAGGGACATCCTTGATGTGTCCTCTGCCCAGATCAAACCTCTCCGATATTCCGCCATTCACCCGGACGTAGGCCTGCGGAGTAGAGTAGAGCATCTGAATGACATTAATGAATGATTGGGGAAACCTCTGTGTTCTAATGCAGCAAATAAGAAGCTCAGGAGACTTTATCAAAGGCCTTTTCGGCGTCTAGGCTCATCAAGCATGTCGATATACTGGATCTCTGGACAGTATCTATCAGGTTTATCGCTGATCTGACACTGTCGGGGCCTGACGGTGGTGATAAAGCCCGCTTGGTCCAAATGTATTAATCTAGGTAGTAGAGAGTTTAGCCTAGAAGCTATTATAGCTGTGAAAATTCTGTAGTCCACATTCAGTAGGGAGATGGGGTGGTAAGATTCACAGAGTGTTGGATCTTTCCCCTCCTTATGAATAACCGAAATGGTGGCATATTGCCAAGAGGGGGTATAGGGTCATTCCCAGTCCACACCGCCGTGAAGACCTCCAAAAGAATGGGGAGATCTCTGGCTCAAAGGTTTCATAGAATTCTGCGCTGAATCCATCAGGTCCTGGACATCTTGTTGTTTTAAATTTTTATTACATTTTAATCTCTTGCTGAGTGATGGGTCTAGTAAGGGTCTTTGCTTCAGCCCAGGATAAGGGAGGGAGAGGAGAGAGTCTAGCTATTTCTTTTTTTCTTGAGGAGGTTTCCTTCTGGGAGAGTATAGCTTAGTGTAGTAAGACACAAGGCCTTTGCTATTTGGGTGGCCTGGGTGGTTTTCTGATTGTTATCAGGGTGGTTATCTTAATGATTGTCTCAGCTCCTAGTTTTACTAAGACTGTAGGCTAGTATTCCAGTCCCTCTGGGTTCCCCTTCATAATAT
The DNA here is from genome assembly GCA_016271365.2 of Neoceratodus forsteri. Classification (NCBI taxonomy): domain Eukaryota; kingdom Metazoa; phylum Chordata; order Ceratodontiformes; family Ceratodontidae; genus Neoceratodus; species Neoceratodus forsteri. The sequence goes on from CM057459.1 coordinate 1,386,814,819, forward strand.
TTTGCTTTAAATAAAATAAGGCTTTCTCCATTTCTAATTTTTGTATTTTTGCAGACAGTTCCTGGCTTCAATTAATTTCTTCTCTCTCCGGGTCCCATTTGATTTTCTGGTCCTTTTCCCCAGTCTTTGATCCGGGAAGTTAGTTCCTGTTGCTTCTGGGTTATCAACTTTTCTTGTGGATGGCTATTTGAATCAACTTCCTCTGATAATTGCTTTAAGCGAATCCTATAGGATCTGGGGTGACATACCAGGGTACTGTTTTCCTCTATGGATCTTCTGAGGAATTGTTTGAGTTCTTTAACTATCTCTTTATCTTGGAGTAGAGAGGTGTTCAGTCTCCAGAGAGTTTTTCATTTGGGTAACCCTACATCTACTTCTAGGAAGAGCGGACTATGATCCGACAGAACACTAGTTCCCACTCACATTGAGGCAAAGGAGGAGAGATCCCTTGAAAAAGTAAAGAACATAACCAACCTCGAGTAAACGTGGAACCTCAGAGAGTGGCATGTGAATTCCTTGCTGGTAGGGTATTTTTCTCTCCAAATGTCAACCACACCTAGTTGCTGCACCAGCATCTTGAATGCTTTGGCTTGATTATGTTCTGGTCTAGGTATTTGAGATGCAGTATCCATCTCCTGTTAAAATTATGTTCCAATCTCCCCCATTACAAGTGTTCCTTCGCCTTTCTCCGCCACTAGTCATAGCAGGGTTGTAGAGAAGAGGTCGGTGACCCTGGAGGAATGTATACATTGGCCAAGGTGATCCACTGGTCTTGCACTGTTCCCATTACCAAAAGGTACCTTGCACCAGGATCCTCAATCATTTCATGAAGTTGGAAGGGTAGTGTGGCGAAGCATAATGGCCACTCCTCTCTTTCTGCCCCCTCCAGGGAAGAGTGGAAAAGCTGTGGCAGAGCCCTGCACTTCAGCTTTTGGACCTCTCAGGGGTGAGGTGCGTTTCTTGCAGAAATACTACATCGCAGTTTTGGGCTTTCAGGTATCTCTGCAACCTCTTCCTTTTAAACAGGGCTTGTACAGCCATTTATGTTAAAGGAGACTATCTTTGATAGGTGAGCAGCCATTTGTATATGTGTTTATCTCAGCTGCTAATCTCAAATACCTTACACTCTTGAGATAAAGGATTTGGTCAAAATAAGTACCATGCAATACTATAAACCATATAACTTCATAACATTTCAAATTTTCTGTTAACTTTAACAATAAGTATATTAAACAAGTAAACCATTGCTTTGGCCTCATCCAACATCAAGCCTTAAGTAAAATCAGTGAACTTATATCCATGGTCAGAGAAACTCGAAGCCATGAGATCATGATTCTTTCTAATGAACTTCCTAGGTGTGACTGAATGATGAAATTCAGTGGAGGAGGAGATGTCCCTACTGGACTTGTGAGGGGCTCAGCAGTGCAATGAGACCTCCTTTGACACCATCTGAAAGATTCTGGTGTGGTCATTCTCCTTCATGTCACCTCTTTGGCATTGCATCACTTCAGGCATCGCCTCCCCTCCATAAACTATTCATCCCCGACTCAAGGGCTCAGGGAGGAAGGGGAAAAGAGGAACAGACTACGAATCGCTCTCAACTTAGGTAAGCAGGTATTTAAGGGTCCACTTTTACCCTGTTGTGGCATCTCCTGTTATTTGAGACTTCTTTGGTTTGCCCTCTAAACCTACAGTTCCGCATTCTATGACTTTCCCCATTATCCCCTGGATCTCCCTTATTTGAGTCCCACACTCTGACCCTCATCCTCTAATCTCTGCCTCAATTACCATGAGGGTGTCTCTGATCAGCCCCAAGTGCGCTCCAGTCACCGTGTTTTGCCGTAAAATCTTGTCTTCCCTCGAGGCCCCTCTCGTGATGAAGCAGGAGGCCTCTGAGAGCACCCCAGGCCGTGAGATTCCCATCTCCTGGTCCAGACTAGCCAGCCCGTCTTCCTACCTCCCCGCCTCGTCCCCTCCTTGCCCCCAATCCCGCTCTGTTGACTCCATGGTCGCATGTTGTATCCGTGGCCAGTAAGAGTTCAGTTGCTGTTCCCTCACTCAGGTCATTATTCTTACTTAAAGCTGTGCCTCACTTGGGCATCTCAGTTAGGCAGGGTCATCCCTGGGTCTGTTTACAGGCTTTGCATCACCTCGCTATCTCGGTTCGTGACAGATCCTGAAGGGCCCCAACTTCGAGCTGTCCTTCGCTTAATTCTTAGCTTCCCTTCATCCCATGTCACCGCTGATTTACCTTCTCCTCCCCTGCTATACCTCCTTCCATCCCGGGTCTCCATTCCCTCACCTTGTGTTGGTTAGCATTCTATGTTGTGGTCAGTGGCACCTGTAGTGATCCAGAGTGCAGTCTCAACCGCAGATGATGTGCCAAGCAGGGCAGCCCCTCCCTCGAGTTCAAACTTGGCCCCAGCATCCATTCTCCTCCACACATTACAATTCATTTTACCTCCATCTATTAACGTTACAAGTTACTCAGGTTTCTTTAATCTTTTAACAGGAGTGGTTTTGTGTTCTCCGAGGAGGCCTAGCAGTAGGCGCACTGCTCAGGCCCATCACCCGATCCCCAGACCCGGAAAAACACCACTGAGGCCTCACAGTCCCAGGGCATGCCATGGTAGGTCTTTTTCCTCTGAGGGTCCCTGGAGGACCGAGTCCTCGCCCACACAACCAGGCCCTCTTGTTTCATCCAGGGGCAGGGCCTTTGACTCCCGACAGCCGAGGGAACTCTACATGGGGTCTGCGGCTCCAGGACCCTAGAACTCAACCCTCAGGTTGTTTCCAGAGTGGGGGCCTCAGTCCAACCTCACAAGGCAGGCCCCCCACTTCACTGTGCTGATTCGATTTTTTTCTTTAAGGATGGGGTCCTGCCTGGCGAGGCTAGAACAGTGCATGTTTACATTTGGGGTCAACAGCCAGGGCTCCCCCGCTTCTGCCTCGGATTAGGTAGCCGCCCCCAGTCTTCATGTTTTACAGTCCCACCTTCCCTCACTTCCCACGTCATAGGCCAGTGAGCCCAAAACTTCTCATTGAAGAAACACTTCCAGCCCCTCATATCTTATTTTTAACATTAACATTAGTCTCAGCCTCATGAAAAGAAAAACTTTTAAAGTGTGTTACCAGTTCTCTTGTACCTTGGCAGAGGGAATCTATTGATGGTGAAGCCTCTGGGAGGAAATCTCCCATCCCCTGCTTCTTGATTCACTCTTCTCAGCTGGCCTTGCTCTATCAGCCACCATCTGGTTTAAATCCTACCTCATTGGCAGGACCCAGTCGGCGAATCCTTGATTCCATCTCCTTCCACTGCCCATCAACACTGGTGTCCTCAGGGCTCAGCGCTTGGTTCCCTACTCTTTCCATTTTCCTTAATGATCTTCCAACAGCCTGCTCATCCTCTTCTATCCACATGTACGATGATTATACTTTTTGTACAGTTCGGCAAAACCCTGCTGCCATGCAAACCAGCTTACAGCATGACTTCAACCAAGTTCAGCTCTGGTTTGCTCCTCAACAGCTTTTTAAATGTCAAGAAGACAGTCTCAATGACCTTTGGTACCAGGCAGAGACTCTCTAGGCTCCGGCCCTACCCACCTTCCACACCCTTGATGGGACTATCTTGGAGGACACCTCCTCATTTCAATATCTGAGAGTTTGGCTGGACCAGCACCTCAACTTCTCTGTGCATATCGATGCTATCCTGAAGAAACTAGCCCCAGGCTTGGTGCTCTGTACAGGAATCGTAGTTGCATCCCGCTGACTGTGAGGCGCTAATTGTCCAGAAGATGATACTGCCATCTTTGACTACTGCAACGTAGTCTATGGTGCTGCTCCCAAATCTTCCTGACCAAGTTGGACACTTTCTTTAACTCCTTCTGCCGCTTTGCTATCGACTACCCTTCCGCTTCCACCACTGTGAACTCTATTGCTCTCTAACCTTCCTTCCACTATCTCACAGATGCATCTCCCACTGTGACAAACTAACCTCAAATTCTGGTTCGGGTGCTCCCTCCTATCTTCTCATCCTTCTGTCCACTCCACCTCCCCCACCACCCTCTCAGATCAAATGGCGCCCGCATCTTGGCGGTCCCTCGCCACTCCACCCTCACTGGTCAGACTGGTTTTTGCATCGTCTCCCTAAAATCTGGAATTCCCTCCCCTGAATATGACACTCCTCCTCCAACTACTCCCTTACCTCTGCCCTACATAATTACCTTTCCCTCAGCTGTTCCTGCTTTAACCCACCTTAATACCTGTCCCCAGTTTCTGCCTTCCTACTTACCCCCCACCCCCGGCAGGGTTCTCAACATCCTGAAGGGAAATCAGGAAATGGCTACCCTTTCTTCTCATATTCAGTTCTTGCCTCTCCCTCCACCTGCCCTTCTGAGTCACCAGTGTACAAAACCCTAACCCCATCCTTTTTACTCCAACAGCACTTACGTACTTTACCTAGACCTACTCCTGGTACACTCATGCACTATAAATGGTTCTATAGGTTTTGTACGCTCATATGTTCTTTTGTATGATTTACACTGTATTGTAATTTACCCAATGTTCCTCTACTGTTTATTGTACAATACCTTGTGTTCCAGCTATTGCACAATCTTACAATGTTGTATTATTTGTACTACCCACATACTATTGTAAATGATCATCCTTCACAACCCATGTAACCCCTTCCACAGGTCACACTGTGAGACAAGCAACTTGTAGTTCAGTGTGCCCTCCTGAGTGAAACATTTCAATAAATAAATAAAAACATAAATAAAATATGTTCTTATATCAACTGAATGGGTACACACAGTGGTGGACTGCACGATTTTAAACAGCCTCAGATCACGCCCGGTTAGACTGGCAGTGGAAGTGGCCCCACTTTAGAAACCAAAACTAGAGGACACTCTCCTCTGATGAGAAGGAGGACTCTGCACTTCGGATGATTCTGCCACCTGGGTGACAATGCAGCTACAGGCAGAAAGCAGGAGGAGGCGTTGCAGATTTTGGCATGGGGAGACACATATAGCGTGCCAGCGTGTGCACTGATGTCAATGCATGCACTGTCCCAGAGGATGAAAGAGAGAAAAAAAACACCGCAACCCCAGCACCTCTGAGACAGATATGGCCACAGTACATCTGGGTTCACCACCTCGCTGGAGTGTGCCCTGCCTGACATAGACATAACAGTACGGGGGTAAGTCCTCCACTCTGACCCTGCCTAGGGAACAGACACAGGTACATAGAGGTAGGAAGCAACAGCTGGGAGGTAGGAGAGGAGGACTGGGAGGTGTGTGGTGTCCCAAGGAGTAGAGGGCTGGAGCAGTGGGCATAAATAAAAAGTAAAAACAAAGGAAACTAAAACTGGAGGATGAATGTGGGTTGCTAAACTCTCTGAAATTCAAAAACAAGATTAAGGCCACCATTTATTTATTTAATTTTGGATACAGCCTTTGAGCTCAGAGCTCGTTTACAAAGGTTCCACATCAAGGAGAAGAATACAATGGCAGACAAGCATACTGGGTATATAGCAACAAGTATGAATTAACAGAGCACATAACATTAGTAGCCAAACCAAATACAAGTAACACTATGCAATAAGATAAACATATGACACATAGACGAAAAAATAAAGGAGGGTATGAAGATCCATAGGCCAGCACCCAGAGATGTGGGATTGTCACAACTGTAACAGTAAAGTGAGGATGGGAGGCCAGAAAGTGAGAGATAGGTACAAGTGGTTAGGGAGGAGGGGTGGGAGAATTCCATGGGAGGGTACAGAGTTAAAGGTGTGCAGTTGAGGTTGGTAAGGAGGAAGCAGAAAGAGGGGCTGGTGGCAGGGAGATGAGGGGATGTAAAAGGGTCAATTAGAGGTCCCTGGGATAAGGATAGGTGAAGTCAGCTTAGCTAAAGGAGGGAAAAAGCAGTCTTGAGGCTGAACAGTTCAACGTCATTTAGCAATCACAGCTGCTGGAGATAACTAGAGTAGTGCTTCAGTTCTTTTAAAAGAGCTGATGTTGTTGGAGTTAGCTAGTTTGGCAGGAGTTCTTTAATCCAATGTAGGGCTCTGTAAGCAAAAGAATGCTGAGCGAGAGCGTTCTCTTAAATGGTGCAGACAGTGGCGTTGTGCAGTGCTAGGTTTGCGAGAAGTGCAGTAGGTTGTGGATGGCAGGCGGGTGAGACCAAGAAACACTTACTTTCCCATGAAGCATGCTTGATACTTTCAAACAACATGAAGTCTTGCTGTATTCTGACTATTGCAGTTAGGTCCTGCCTTTCAACTGCCCTGGAGAACAAAGGTTAACTTTTCTATGCCTTGCATAGAATGTTCATCACAAGCTCGGTTGAAGCCCCTGTCTGTTGTTGTTCAAACTGCAACTGCCAGATTCTTTACTCCGCCTCACTGAACAGTTGTTCCGGAGATTTCTCCTGCTGCTTCGGTTCAAAAGTCAGTTGAAGTGTCGGTTTTCGATGGTTTCTACCGAATTGTTGTTCCGCATAGTCTGTTCAAGTCTCTGTCTGTGGTACCGTGAGTACTAGATAGGTTTTTGTTCTGTTTCTGTGTGGAACTTGTAAACTGTGGATCGGTTCGGCTGAACTGATCAATCTGAGGTAAAACCTTGTGCTTTGCTTTAGAGTGTAGTAACGGTCCGTATCGGTTCTAAAAAAAAAAGCAGTTTTAATTATGCTTTTTCCAAGACCAGTGACACGGTCAGGAACCGAGTAGGAGTCTTTCCTGGTGGATTGCCGAAAAAGGGTAAGTTTTTGGTTAGGCTGGCCATGTCTGAGAAACCCAAAAGAAAACCGGCCACGGGTTTCAACACTGCAGTGTGTATGGGGAGGTCTTTGCTAAGGCTGATCCCCACGCCACCTGTGTTTATTGTCTGGGGTTTGACCACCTCGATTCAGACTGCCAAATTGCAAGAATTTTCCCCAAAGGAAGGGAGGCCAAGAAGTCCGCTGACCGGATGGCCAGCCCAGTTCGGTTCCGACGAACCAGATGGAGTGCCCTCTGACCAGAGCGATACTTTGGGCAAAGGAGAGCCGACTCCGAGAATCGGTTCCGACAAAAGAAAAGAAAAAGCCAAATCGACGGTTCAGACCCAGAATCTCATACTCCGACTGCCGATGAGATAGCCAAGGCGATTAGGATTGTGCAATCGCTTGCCGGTTCCGACCGAACTGGCAACATCTGGCAGGGGCTCAGTTCGTTGGCTCCCCAGTTCCAGATTATACTTTAGAAGAATTTTATGAACCAGAGTTTGAGGAGGAGGAGAGTATGAGGATGACTATGGTGATGGTGAAAGTCTGGATATGCCTACGGCCGGACATCTTCCCAGACAGACCTTCAAGTGTGTCTCCTCCTAGGCTTTCGAGTCCCTTCACACTACATGTTCTACAGAAAGGTGGCTGATACCTCCAGCTTCCTGTGGAGAGACAGTTGAGGATCAGGAAGAGCCTGGTTTTGTTGAGATGATGGACATCCCAGAGTCCCAGAGACTGTCTATTCCCTCCACAAATGTTTTGGAAACAGACACAAAAATTTTAAGTCTCAAATTCTATACCTCCTGTGGACAGGCGAATGGACAAAAGGTACACTCTCTCAGGCTAAGACACGGAGTTCCTTTTTCAGCAATGCAGCCATGTTGAGGTTGTGCAGGCTGCTGCCTGTGATAAGGCAAACATTCCCTTGGCATCACACCCCAGACAAGGACTCCAGGAAGATTGATGCCATGGCAAAGAAACAGTACATGGCATCATCTCTTGGACTCGGCAGGCTAATCACATGGCCTATGCAGCCAGGTACCAGAAGTCCAGATGGGACACTGTACTGGCACTGGCTAAACAGGCTACTCTCCAGCTTGCCAGGAGCTGGAGCAGGTGGCTGCAGATGGGATCGAAGCATCAGTACAATTTCATGCTGCTGCTGTAGACTCCAACGATGTATCATCAAGAGTCATGGCTACATCTGTGGCTCTTCGGAGAATGGCTTGGCTCAGATGTACTAGCCTCTCACAGGATACCCAGGCTAAGGCCATGGATTTTCCTGTAGTTGGTAATTCTCTGTTTGGGCGCAGACAGAAATTACATGAAAAAATGGACAGTACAGGACCACTTACAGGCGTGCTCAGGCAAAGAAGGCAAGCAACTCCTCAAAGGCAGCAGTCCAGGGGCAGGGGCAGGCCTTTCCTTTTTTTATTTTTCATCTTTATCCTCCTTACTGCCTCCGGTGCCCCCTCCTTCCGTCCGCTCATGTCCCCGGTACCTACCTTCAGGGATCTGCCCCTAGAGTGCCAACCTCTCTCCTTTTTGCACATTGGGTATGTGTCCCTCCGGTGGTCCGCGGGCGGACTCAAGTGACTTCATCTAGAGCTGCCGGAGAGGTATTTCGATTTTCTCCCTGGCGTCCCGCTCCCCAGGGCGCCTTGCACTAGGGACGTCGTCCCAGTGTGTAGCCTGCTTACACGCCCAGACTCTCGTGCGCCGGAGGCGTCCCCTCCCGACTCCGACAAAGCGGGCCGCCTCCACCCTTCCCTCTGCCGGTGCTTCCACCGGCTATGGAAGAGTGCAGAGCGCTTGATGCGCTCTTGGTAACCCACCCCTGAGGAGGAGGCATCGGTTGGGACCTCAATCCTCCTCCCCGGCCCGACCCCCGAGGGACCAGAGTCCCGTTCCCGAACCCGAATTCGCCCCGGCATGATGCAGGTGTGGCGTCCTAGCGCCTCAACCCTCAGCGCCACCGGGCAGGCCCAGGGCAGGTCTTTCCAAAGGCCTTTTACAAGCTCAGGCATCCTCTTCTTCTTTTTCACAGAGTGGGGTCTTTAGAGAGAGAGGCAGAAGGGGGATGAGCAGGCCTGCATCCACCCTCAGCCTAAAGCCCTGCTAAGCAGAAACCCTGATGGGTCTGCCGGTCGATTCTCCAATACCAGTAGGGGCAGGCTGGCTTACTTTGTCCAGGACAGGATGTCTCTTACATCAGACAGGTGGGTCCTGGAAGTAGTAAGCCAGGGACTGGTTCTCAGCCTCAACAAATTTCCCAAGATGAGAGCCAGATCTTTTCCACCTGAAAATCTCTCAGAGACCCTTGCCCTAGAGGCAGAGGTTTCTTCTCTCCTAGCTCTCAGAGCTATAGAGAGAGTTCCCACCTACACAGGGGCAAAGGATTGTACTCCAGGTACTTCCTAACCCCCAAGAAGACAGGAGAGTGGCGACCCATCCTGGACCTAAGATATCTGAACAAACATCTGTTAAAGCCAAAATTCAAAATGGTAACTCTGGGAATTATCCTTCCTCTCTAAGGCCAGGGGACTGGCTAGCCTCCCTGGACCTCAAAGATGCCTACTTTCACATTCCCATCAAGCGCTCCACAGAAAGTACCTCAAGTTGAGTTGCCCTCAGGCCACTATCAATTCAGACCAATGCCTTTGGCCTAACATTAGCCCCAAGGGTCTTCCAAAGTGCCTGGCAGTAGTTGTTGCCTTCCTAAGCAGACAAAAGATCTCCATTTTCCCATACTTGGACGACTGGCTCATAGTAGATCAGTCTCCAGACCAGAATCAAGTCACATCTGCAAGTGACCCAGCAAGTGCTCACTTCTTTGGGATTCCTTCTCCACCTACCAAAGCCAGTTCTCAAACCAGTGCAGCTCCTCACCTTCATACGTGCAGAACTGGATACGGTAAAGGAAGAGCCTTCCTTCCCTGGAAAGGGCAAGGACCCTTATGGAACTGGCCTCTTCTTTCACCCTTCAGGTGTCTCAACCAGCAAGGCATTTCCTTCAGCTTCTGGGCACATGGCAGCCTCCACAGCAGTGGTCCAGGGAGCAAGATTCCAAATGAGGGCATTCAGTTCACTTAAGAGGCCTTTTGGTCCCAAAGAAAGGATTCCCTTACCAAACTGATCCCAGTGACTCAGACCCTGTTCCAAGCCTTGCAATGGTGGCAGGATCAGGACAATTTGAGACAAGGGTTCCATTTGTCACTCAGTCTCATTCAGTGATGCTTCCCTGCTGGGCTGGGGAGCCCATCTGTGGGATCTTACCACCCAGGGACTGTAGTCACCTCAGGAATCTCTGCTTCACATCAATCTCTTGGAACTCAGAGCAGTGTTTCTGGCACTGCAAGCTTTTCCAAATCTGTACAGAACAAGGTGGTTCAGGTCAGAACAGACAACACTACCACCATGTGGTACATCAACAAACAGAAGGCACTCAGTCTACGGCCTTGTGCACAGAAGCAATGGCGTTGTGGTCCCTGGTCTATTCCTGCAAACCTCTCTGACAGCAGTTCACCTCCCAGGGAAGGACAAAGTCCTAGCAGATGCACTGAGCAGAATATCCAGGGTCATCACGAATGGACCCTGGATCCTCTAGTTTTGAAAGTGATTTTCTCGAGATGGGGCACTCCAGAGATAGATCTTTTGCAGCTCCAGACAATCACCAACTTCCTCTCTTTTGCTGAAGACCCCAGTCTTGGGCTCAGTCTCCCTGGATGCTCTGATTCTGAACTAGGAAGGAAATTTCTGTATGCCTTTCCCCTTCCTCTCCTGTTCAGGGTGTTAGTCAAGATAAAGTCACAACCATGCAAAGTGATTCTGATTGCTCGGACTGGGCCAGACAGCCCTGGTACCCCTTGTTGCTGTCCCTAGCAGTCCACCTTCCCCTGTCTCTTCCCAGGAATTACAACCTGTTAACATCCTCTTGGAAGGATTTGGTACCCTAATCTTCAGTCTCTCAATCTCAAGGCTTGGCTCTTGGAAGAGTTACAGTTTGCAGATCTGCATCTTTCCCAAGGTGTTCTGGATATCCTTAAGGCTTCTCGAAAGCCTTCCACTAGAAAGACTTACAACTCCAAATGGAAAAGATTCAGCATTTGGTGTTCTAAGAAGAATATTTCTCAGACTCTGCTGAACTGTCTCTGGTTCTGGATTATATGGTCCATCTTAATGGCCTGGGCCTCAGACCAGCTACCCTCAAGGTACTTGGCAGCTGTTTCTGCTTTCCTGTTGGTGGCAAGTCTTCCTCTCTGTCATCACATCCTGTATTCTTTAAGTTTTTCAAGGGATTGCTTCACACCAATTCCCCTTTGGGACCCTGCTCCTGCTTGGGACCTTAATGTTTGTATTGCTCAGCTTATGCAACCACCCTTTGAGCCTTTGTCCTCAACAGAGCTTAAGTACTTGACTTGGAAAACTGTGTTTTGGTAGCCATTACCTCTGCCAGACTGTCAGTGATTGCAAGCCCTGTCAGTGGAATCTGACTTCATCTCTTTCACAGAGATAAAGTGGTCCTTAGAACTAACAGAAAGTTCTTACTTAAAGTGGTTTCAGATTTCTACCTCAACCAGTCTATATCTCTCCATTTTTTCACTGACCATTCTTCCTCGGGAGAGGAGGCTACACAGCTTAGACGTTAAAAAGCCCTTAGCTACTACATAGAGCGTACCAAGGGTCACAGGTTTGAATCCCTCCAGTTCCTTACTTATGGAGAAGTTGGTAAGGGCAAACCTGCCACTAAGAGATCTATTGCCAGGTGGATTGTTTCTCGTATACAATTCTGCTATGAAAATCTGGGTAGAACTCCACCCTCAGGCCTGAGGGCTCATTCCACAAGAGGTACAGTCGGTTCCCTGGCTGCGCAGGATATTCCTCTTTAGAAATCTGTCAATCAGCCACCTGGAAAACAGTCCATACTTTCACCAAGCATTACTCTCTGGATATCCAGGCTAGGAGTGATGCTCGGTTTAACACAACAGTACTTAGAGCCTATTTCCAAAGTAGGTTCTGTCCTCCTCCATGGAGGTACTGCTTGTAGTCTGCAATAGTCAGAATACAGCAAGACTTCATATTTTTGAAGAAAAAAAATTACTCACCTTAGTAATTATGTTTCTTCTAGTGGAGTCTTGCTGTATTCTGACCTCCCCTGCCTCCCTCTCAGAACCTAGTTTTTGGGATGTGTGTGGGCAGGAGCAGTGTTGGCACCCTAGAGGTGTCCTTTTACACAGTCTTTTTGTTTGGGTGGAATGTTGTGTTTCTGGGTTTCCTGACTTGAGTCTTCCTTTGAAACCAGAAACATTTATATATTTGCCAGTTGGCTAGTAAAATTTTACAGTTTCCACACAGAACACCTAGTGAGTTTTGCTAGTAAAGATCTGGCGGTTGCAGTTTGAACAGCAGCAGACGGGGCTTCAACCGGAGCCGTGATGAATGTTCTATGCAAGGCATAGAAAAGTTAACCCTTTGTTCTCCGGAGCAGTTGAAAGGCAGGACCTAACTGCAATAGTCAGAATACAGCAAGACTCCACTAGAAGAAACATAATGACTAAGGTGAGTAATTTTTCTTACTCACCCTGGTAGGTTTAGCCATTGTGTTTCTCGGACATACAGCTTGCAGTGTGGGGGAGCCTGTCGGCACCCAGGACGAGTTGGCAGGCTTTGTTGAGTGTTTTGATACACTTTAGGGCCGAGTCGGTGGCAGCACTCTATACAATCAGCCCATAGTCAATAACTGACAGGACTGAGCTGGTGACAGTGAGGCGCTGGGGCAGCAGGGGTTAAGTGGCTCCCTGTGCTTATACTGGACTCGAGTTTGACATTGACAGCCCTGACTATGCTGTCAATATGTAAGGACAGGAGTTGTTGATAAGTATTCAGAGGTACTTGAATGTCTTACTTGTTCAAGGGCTTCACTTTTTTATTGACTATGTTGAGACTGAGGTTTTTCTTTTTGGAGTGTGGGCGGTGAACAGCACCATGACAGACTATTTGAGGAATAATCCAGAGGTGGCTACTTTCATGCAGTCGCTGGTCCTTCTCTGAAGGTGGAGGTCAAGAAGGTTATAGCAGCCTACTCCTCGGGTGGGGAAGAAGATGAGAATGGCCAACAAGACTCAGAACACCAAATCAAGATAACAATGAATGACCAGGTGAAGTTAGACTTAAAGAAAAGGAAACAAGAGCATACCAAATTATTAGCAGCCCAAATGGAAAGGAGCTATTGCAGGATTCAACAGAAATACTCTTTGGGGCGGGGTAATAGAGCTGGGAGACTACAGGGACTCACCCTGAGGAAATAAAGAAACAAAGCAGTGCACTGACTAAAGAATCCAAAAATACTTCTGGAAGCGAGATGTTCTCAGCGCATGTGCTCATGCTGTCTTTCCTGGTGAAACTTTTCTAAATAATAATAAAACATTTTCTTCACCAGGGCTCCCCAAAATAAAACCAGATATCTGGGGATACAGGTCTTAACCGTAAGAAGCAGTTTACACTTAATTACGAAAAACTCTGGGAGGTGGCTCAGGCAGACTTGGTAAGATGGACCCTTCTACCTTTATCACTGGTGGGGAGTGGATTCAATAAAATTAACCTTATGCTTATGCCTTAAACTGGTTGAAGGACAGAAGCCAGAGGGTGGTGGTTGATGGGGTACAGGAGATGGAGGTGACAGTGGGGTAACCCAGGAGTCAGTACTGGGACCCCTACTTTTAGTATCTATATCAGTGATATAGCAGATGGGCTGGAGGGAGGGTGTGCCTATTTGCAGATGATACAAAGATCTGCAATAGGGTGGACACCACAGGGGGTGGAGGCCATGAGGAAGGACCTGAAGATTCTGGAAGGGTGGTTGGAAACTTGGCAGCTAGAACTCAGGAACTCAATGCCAAAAGTGTGTTGTGATGCACATGGGGCGTAAGAATCTAAGCAGCTTACACTCCGGGGTAATTAAGCCAACTAAGCAGGACAGGGATCTAGGGATCTTAATATCAAGCAGCCTTAAGGTAGCTCATCAATGCAGCAAAGCAGTGGGGAAAGGCAAATATAATGTTGGTGTGCACTGGGAGGGCATAACAAGCAGAAGGAGGAGGTACCAATGCCTCTTTATAAAGCCATGGTGAGGCCGCACCTGGAGTACAGGGTCCAGTTCTGGAGACCACATCTATGCAAGGACATACAGGATTGAGATGATGCAGAGAGGGCAACCAAGATGGGCGCAGTATGCAGAGAAGTCACATGAGGGGAGATGTAGGCAGTGGAACAGCTAAGGGGAGTAAAGGAGTATTTTACTACCATTTTACATGATTTACTCCCACTTCCTGATTTTAGGAATTTGTTTCCTCACTGCACATTTATAGTATGTCATTACATTTGCTCACAACTGGCAGCACCATACAATGCTGCCAACTATGCATCCACACACTGACAGGTTTGGGGACAAAAACAGCATCAACAATAGCTGTGTACAGTGCAGGAGACCATTTCAGGAGTGGCTCAGTGGCAGCTGGCCAGAAGGGTGATGCAACGTGGAAAAAATATTAAAAATAGGGGTGCAGCACTATATTGCAGTAAGCAGGGAAGTATGTTAAGACACCACAGTATATGAGACAGAGTTCATGACTGCAAGCACCCAGTGAGTTTCACACTTGGTTTAGAGGTGGGGGTTAGACAGGTTAAAAATGGTATTACTACCATTTAGGTGAAAATACTACCAGGTGGAAGAAGCTAGCAGTAAATACTTCCAAGTACAAAATATTATCTGGAACACTGAGTGGAGGAATTTGATCTGTACTCATTGGAGACTAGAAGGAGAGGGACATGATAGAGACATTCAAGTATGTGAAAGGGATCAGTAAGGTACGGTGGGGAGCTTATTTAAGAGGAAGGAGGATAAAACTGAGGGCATAGCTAAGATTGAGAGGAGAGATTTGGGGCAATGTGAGGGACGTTACTTCATGGAGAGGTGGTGGAGGCCTGGAATACACTACAGAAGTAGTGGTGGGGGGCAAAACAGTGGAGGGATTCAAGAGGGCATGGACAGATATAAGGGGTTGGTAAGGGGGGGAAGGAGGTCCCGTGACATAGGTAATGAGTAAAGGCAGGAGGGCATACTCAATGGACCAGAGACCTTTTCTGCCGCCAGATTTCTATGACGCTGTGATTCTATGCCATGGTTCCGCTTCCTGTTCCAGACTACCAATTAACATCCCAACACTACTTTAGAATTAGAGTACAAAGGAAAACAACAGTTTGGAGAAATAAGCTCCCCAAGGGGCTATACAGATTCTCACTTTGCCCAAAGACTGGGGCGGGGTGGGGTTGCTTCACCAGACCTGAAAACGCCCTATACGGCAGCCCAAATGACAGCAATCTGCACATGGAAAGAACATAGAAGGAGTCAGGCTCGAACAACACAGAAAATGTAGAGGCTGGAGGACAACCGCTGTTCCACGTTACAACATGAACATACGAAGAAGCCAGCAGAAGAAGGCCATTTTGTCCATCAAGTCTGCTTCCGTGTTGCAGGGTCCACAGCTTTGCTAATGTCCCTGCCCTCGCTCTCCACTCCCAATAATAATAATGGCCCAGATAATAGCAGAATACAAAAAAACAAACAGCAGGTGAGTGAAATATAGTCTGAGGTTACCATACAAGGTGAGAAAACATGCCCAACCTAATTCAGAAGTAGGACCAATGTCACTAGTTAGGGATGAACCAAAATTCTTGCCACCACCTGGGCTGGATGCCAGGTATGCAGGCTGGGAAGAACAGGGGCCAAGATTTGTACAAATTAATTGAACAGGGAGCCTGCATCCGTTCAGCAGGCAAAGGTCAGATCTGGTCTGGAGAATGCAGAGTTTTATAAGTACATGCAAGTGAGGCACTTCATTAATCTATCAGGAACAGGGAAACCTATCTAGGCCCCTAACGGATTGAGAGGAATATGCATACGGGATGGTCACCTTGGCAGAACCCCAGACATATATCTCCAGTATCTGCCAATTACTGCAACGAATAGATGGGACCTCAATGAATAAGCTAAAGAGGCATGGAGAGGGAAGCAGCGTGTAGTTTCCACGAGAAGGACTGGACAGAGGCAGCAAAAATGGGGAAGGTGACGCAGTCCCATTACAGAGATAATCTGCCTGTAAAGTCCTTACCGGTTCTTTATAACACAGATCATTACAAAACACTACCAAACTACAAACTCAGCCGAGTGCTGGAGGCTGTGCAGGGGAAGAAGGAAGTCACAGGCACATTTTCTAGTGCTGTCAGCTAAAATTCAGCCAATCTGGGGACAGGTACAGAAAGCATCTCACCAGATCACAGAGTGCAGACACCTCTCAGAATTTTCAGAATGAGTCCTGGGGTTCCAAAAGTGGTTCAGTTGAGAGCAGACCAATGTAAACTGATGACGATTCTCAGCCGCGAGCCCTCAAATGCATCACAGCTCATTGGCTACAGACGGACTTATCCACAAGGGAAGAACTGCAGAAGTACAAGAAACTAATGACAGCCAAACTTAATTTAACTGGGGAAAACATATGGAAAGGTGGAGAGGATGGATGCAAAGGTATATCAGTAGGGAAGAAAGGCAGGATGAGACACCAGGGGATGGCCCTGGAGGACACAAAGGTAGGAAACACAGAAAAATTGGTTACTCACTTGTAACCATACCTCTAGGTGTGGTATACAATCTACACCACACACTACCTGTTCCACTGGAATTGCTGATTCATCGGAACATCTTCAAGCTGTTCCTCCCACCACCCAG
Source organism: Neoceratodus forsteri (assembly GCA_016271365.2). Classification (NCBI taxonomy): domain Eukaryota; kingdom Metazoa; phylum Chordata; order Ceratodontiformes; family Ceratodontidae; genus Neoceratodus; species Neoceratodus forsteri. Next base: position 1,386,831,368 of record CM057459.1, read on the forward strand.
GTGGTATATCCTCCAGCCTGCCCCATGACGCCAGATCTTGCACACCAGATGCAGGGATCCATGTGCCACTTGCCAGGGGAGGCTGGATGAGTGGTGTGGATGTGAACTACTGGTATATAACCAACTCAGAACTATGGTTACAGGTGAGTAACCTATTTTCTAGGGATGTCGATATAGTTTATTAGCCACACACATTCGCAGACTTGCAGCAGTTCTCCAGGAAGGGAGGGCAAAGCACGCACCTACTTGCAAACAGAGACTGGAGAACTTAAGTCCCAAATGCAGCATCTCGACAAGACTCAAGGTCATTGCTGTAATGGGAAATGAAGGTGTGTGCTGACTTCTAGCCCTGCAGATCTGCTGGACAGGGATGACCCTGGAAGCAGCCACCAAGGCGGCAGTATGTCTAGGAATGAGCACCAAGCCACACAGAAGGCTCCCAACCAGCCAACCTGTAACAGAAGTCAATGCATGATGTTGTCCACCTGCAAATCTTTTCTGCTGTTGCCGGTCTGCCAGGTGCGGTTAAGCATACATTACAAACTGCTGGCGAGCCTCATCCCGAACTCCAGTCATGCGCCCTTATAATAAGTGACCGCCCACAGGTCCAGAGTATGGAGCATGTGGTCAGCTTCCGAAGATGGTTACGTAAGTACACCAGAAAGTTAATCACCTGGTTTTGATACAGCCTTCAGAAGGAACTTCAGATGGGGTGAAGGATGACCTTGTCCTTGTGGAAGACCAGATATGGAGACTCCACCAAGACCACCTGGAACTCACTGATCCTTCTAACTGATGTAATGACCACAAAGAAGACAGTCTTTCATGACAGGTGTGACGCCCAACCTGTGTATAGGCTGAAATGGCTTGCCCACCAGCAGCATGGCCAGCACCAGCAGTAGGTCCCATAGTGGTGGTGGTTAATGCACCGGAGGGGCAGGTAGTCAAGGGCCTTAAAGAAGCACCCGAAGCACCTTCTCCTGCAGCACTGCTGGCATACTAGCCTGTGCCAAGTATGCAGAGATGCCTGCTAGGTGCACCTAAGGGTGTCGCTCACAGTACCAACTGGAAGAGGGACCAAAAGTACTAAGGATACTAACCACATGGCAGGCAGTGGAATCAGGCTCCCTGCCCCGACACCAAATGGAAATCTTTTCCAAATAAAAGAACAGCTGAGGAAACTCTGGACTATGGGTATCACTGAGGGGCCATAAGCTTGGATTAAATCATATCTAACAGAAAGATCCCAAAGAGTAAGTGTGTCACAGTTTCTGTCAACAACTAAACCAGTGGTAGAGGTTCCCCAAAGTTCAATATTGGGGCCCTTGTTATTCTTGGTGTTCTGCAATGATCTTCCCAGGCAGTTTCAACATCTTGTATCTGGCTTTATGCGATGACACTCTTTTGTTGCCACTGGGATGGACTTTGCAGACCTGAGACTCAAATTGCAGAGGGACTTCAGCAGCTTGGGGAGTGGTTCACCAGGTCGGGTTGGTAACACATATAAAAACACAAAACTCCTTTACTTTGGAAATAGAGATAAACCAGCTTTGGGTTTAGTATCTTTGTCTGATGTATTAATAGACCAGGTAACAGAATATCGTTATTTGGGAATACTTTTGATGCCGAGTTAAATTTCCAAGAACGCTTTAAAGAACTGCTGACTAAAGTCAGTAAGAAATTAGGAGGTCTTAGACGAACATCAAAATGTCTGGATTCAAAGACTACTAAAACTATAATGGAACAGATGGTGATGCCAACAATTGATTATGGAAGTGTTATATATAGGGTCACATCTAAACAGATGGAGATAAACTGGACAAAATTTATTATAAACTAGCAAGGTTCATATTGGGCAGTCATCACAGAACACATCATTGTATACTATTAATTACCTTGGGATGGATTACTTTAGAACAAAGAAACAGAGAGAGATGGCTGAAACAACTGTATCATTTTTTTTACAAATCAACTTGCTCATTATATATCAGCTAATGCACTGCTGAATAAGTTTGAGCCTACTCGGACTCTGACCGGATCTGTACATGTAAATAAATAAAGCAAATTTATAATAAAACTAAATTTGGGTTAAAACTTTAAAACATCAAGCAGGAAAATGGTGGAGTATACTACCTTACTCAATGAGGGTGGCATCTCCTAACTTATTTAGAACAGGTTTAAATCAATATTTCCAGTTGTGTGTAATTGTTAAAACTTTGGCTCATCTGGCCTATTTAACGTAATATACTGCACTTTAACGTCTGTTTTCCTTGAAATATTTGTACCTATTGTATCAGAGTCTGTTTGTATAATTGTGATTTTTTATTTTTGGTAGCTTATTGTACAGTATGTGATCGTATGCTGTTTTGTATTTTGCACGTGGTATGAGATGATGTGTTTATACAATTTTGTGAAGACTTTGTATTTGTAGATTTACAATGAGTTTTTATACTTACGACATTTAACAGGACTTGTCTTGTAAACAGGGATTTATCGAATGACATTTTGCTATCCTGTAAAAATAAAAATTTTACTTACCTGCCTACCAGTGAGTTGACTCCTTACGGGAGTCCTCCACAACATGGAGCATAGCTCCAAAGGCCCAAAACCTGGAATTCTAGCACTCAGGAACCAGGCTATCAGGTGCAGGAACTGAAGGTTTAGGTGCAGGACCATCCCCCATTGTCTGGTCAGCAGCTCTGGATGAACAGGAAACCGCTACAGAGGCCTGCTGCTGAGGCTAGAGGAGGCCTGGGTACCAAGACGGCCTTGGCTAGTCTGGAACTATCACATCATCCTACTTTGCCTTCCAGGCTCTGACCCCCCTGCCTTCTGGATCAAGGGAAGGGAGGAATGGCATACACAAGGCCTGGGGTCCAGGGTCGTGATGGCACCCCCCATCAGTGTTCTAGACTGTGGGGAGGCAGGCACAAACAGCCTCAGTTTGGCATCCTCTCAGGAGCAAACAGATCCACCAGAGGGTTTCCCACTGAAAGAACAGGTGGCGTATCACCTCCTGATGCAGTGACCACTCATGCAATGTCTTTCCCACCCAGCTAAGAGAATCTGCCAGTTGGCTGCCTGCTCCAGCGAAATGGATCACCAGGAGATTTGCATCAAGGCTACACATGAGGTATTGGGTGCAGAGGCCTTTCAACACATGGGAAGGGAATGCATGCTGCCCTGCCTGTTCAAGAAGAACATGGTTGTGGTGTTGTCATGTGGACCTACAGCAACCTAACTAGAGATGTGAATTTCATAAGAGCAACGCACTGCATGGAGCTCCAGGTTGACTGGTGACAGAACTCCTAAGTGACCATAAACTATGGGCTCACTGGTATCCCAGGTGCACTCCCTAAAACACCAGAGACACGTCCACTGTGAGCATGATGGACGGTTCTGGGTGGACAAACAGACTCCTTCCTCCAGATGTTCAGAGACAAGTCACAAACTGGATGGCATTCCACATCAGCTGGGCCACTGTGACTGGCTGGTTTAAGTAGCCTAGGCACTGAGACCACTAAAGCCCAACTCCCACTGAAGGTGGCGCATCCACCAGCGGGCTTAACAGACCACGCTGAAGCAGGACACCATGTATCCCAGCAGCTGTAGGAAGTCCCGAGCAGGGCACGAGCACCCAATCTAAAAGGATCAGGCAAAGGAGGTAAGATCCAGTGCCTGGTCCGCAGGGAACCAGGCCTCGACCTGCAGGGAGTCTAGATCTGCCCTGATGAACTAGATTGCCTGCAAGGGGATCATTTCTGACTTCGCCAGGTTGATCAGCAAGCCCAAGCCCTGCAGGTCTAGAGGAACAGATCCTGACCGCTCCAATGCCTCCTTGGGTGGTCCGCCTATCAGCCAGTCATTCAAGTAGGGATGCCCTGTTGCACCTGGTATCGCAAGAAGGCTGCTACAACTTCAATGTACTTGGTGAAGACACTGGGCATGGACAAGAGGCTGAAGGTCATTACATGGAACTGATACAGAAATCTTCTGAAGAGAACCGAAGGTACTGCCAGTGGGATGGATGGACTGGGATGTGAAGAACACATCCTGGAGATCCAGGAGCAGAACCACACGCCCTGCTCCAAAGATGGCATATAATTCAGCATGACCATCCGGAACTTACGCTTCACATAAACTGGTTGAGATCAGGCTGAACCTGTACAGGGCACCGCGCCGTCCATTTCAGGATCAAGAAGTACCTGGACATGTACTATTTACTTGCCAGGGCATCTGGGACCCAGGCTATAGCCCTTTCTCAAGAAGCAATGTCCTCCCTTAGGGCGGACAGCATGTCCCATGGATACTGAGGACTCCCAAGAAGCATGGGGATCACTAAGGCAGGAGTGCCTCAAAATCTAGAGGCAACCCTCTGCCTATCACCTCTAGGACCCACCTGTCTCTGGTAATGGCAGCACAATGTGGCCTGAAGTGGCAAAGCTGACCACCCAAAGAAAGCTGAGCCAAGACCTGGCTAGGCAGGAGGATGATACTCCCCGGTCCAGTCACTGGACAGCTTTGGAGAGGACACCATTTCCCATCCTACCTCTTTTTGGCTCCTAGCTGGAGAACTTGGCCTTGGGACCGGGCTTGGTACTGCCCTGCTGAGGCTATTGCTGCCAAGGCTGTTGTGGCCAAAAGGACCAAAACTGAAGAAGTTTCTTATTAGGTTTCTGGTCCTTAGGGTCCTTTTGGGACAAAGCCATTGAGTCCAGTGTGGCACTGGACTTCTCAATCCTCATGAAAAGTCCTTCCACCCCTGGGCCAAAGAGGTTGGTGCTTATAATGGGGAGTTTGTGAGGGAGCTGGGGGTGGAAGAACCGCTGGCAGGAAGCGACCACCACTCAGTGTGGTTCACGCTGAAAATGGGTAAGGAATGAGTAGAAACAGGTACAAGAGTGTTGGACTTCAGGAAGGCCAATCTCGGGAGGATGGGGAGGTAGTTAAAGGTATCTAGCCAGAATCCAAATTAATATGGACACTAAGCAGAGGTGGGAGGTCGTAAAACTGGGGACTGAGAGGCAACCAAAACCTGCATCAGGGTCCAGAGTAAGAGAGCTAAGGCCAAGAAACCCAGCTGAATGAGCAAGGGGTCATTGAGAAAGTTAAAAATAAAACAGCTGCCTTCAGGAAGTTCAAAAAATAGGGAGGGGAGGACAGAGAGGATTACCTGAAGGAATTGAAGGAGGTTATGAAGGCAGTAAGGGCAGCCAAGGCGTCTGAGGAGCTCAGGCTGGCGCAAGACATCAGAAGGGGAGAAGGAATTCTTCAGGTACATCAGGGAGAAAAAGGAGTTGTAGGGACAAAATAGTAAGGATTAAGAGGGATGGGTGGAAACAGGGAAGAGCAGGCAGAAGCACAATGAATACTTCTGCTTGGTGTTCACTAAGGAGAAAGAGAGGCGCCACCAAGGGGCGTGGGAGGTCAGGCTCAGGGTGTGACAGATGGGGAATCACAGAGGGCAGGGTACTGGAGGGCCTGAGGATGGAAAAGGTGCCAGGGCTGGATGGAATTCACCCCAGGGTACTGAGAGAGCTGGCAGAAATCCTGGTGGGCCCTTGGCAGACCTGTTCAATGCCTCCTGGTCTCAGGAAGTGTACCCTCAGGACTGAAGGATGGCTCACGTGGTACCCCTCCATAACAGCAGTCCAAAAGCCGAACCAGGAAACTACAAACTGGTAAGCCTCAATCCATCTTGGGAAAACTGATGCAGACAATCCTGAAGGAGAGGCTGGTGTCCCTTCTGGAGACCAATGGGCTGAAGGATGTTAGGCAGCATGGGTTTGTCATGGGCAGATCCTGTCAGACCAACCTGGTGGATTACTATGACTGGGTAACTAGACAGTTGGACAAGGGCCATGCAGTGGATGTCCTATTTATGGACTTCAGTAAAGCATTCGACTCGGGTGCTGCATGGGAGGCTGGGTAGTAAGCTGGCAGGTACAGGTGCAGGGGCGAAAATGGTGTGATGGATAGTAAACTGGTTACAGGGAAGGTAGCAGAGGGTGGTGGTGGGAGGGCTCTCATCTCCGAGGGCAGTGACAAGTGGAGTACCGCAGAGCTCAGTACTGGGACCGGTGTTGTTTGGGTTGTTCATATTAGACATCTCAATGGGCATCAAGAGCAAGATCAGTTTGTTTGCAGAAGATGGGAGCAGTAGTGGATGACCTAGGAGGGTGGCATGGGTTGCAGGATGAGCTGTCAAAATTGGAGATCTGGTCGGACACCTGGCAGTTGGGTTCAATGTCAAAAGTGCAAGGTGCTACATTTGGGGCAAAAAACAAGAAGGAGGTACCAGCTTGGTGGGGGGGTTCAGCTAGCCATGACAGAGGAGATCTGGGGTGATTATAACAGGCTCAATGAACAACTCAGCACAATGAAAGAAGGCAGCTGCAAAGGCCAACAAAATGCTGCGTTGTATTGACAGGGGTATATCTTCAAGGGAGGAGGTTATCCTGCCATTGTATAGGTCACTGGTTATGCCACACCTGGAGTACTGTTTGCAGTACTGGCGCCCATAACTGAAGAGAGACATTAGTTACTGGAGGGGTGCAGCACAGGGCAACAAAGATGATCCAGGGACTTGAGGACATACCCTATGTGAGCAGGCTGAGGGAGTCAAACTTACTCACTAGGGGAGAGGGAGGCAGGTGGGGATATGACTGAAATCTTCAAGTACATGAAGGGAATAAAAAAGACAGGCACAAAGGACTATTCAAGTTGGGGGTAGGGACACTCATGGTCACAATCTTAGACTGGAGGGGGAAGGTTCAGGAGGAAAATGAGAAGACACTTGTTTATGGAGAGTGGTGTCTGGGTGGAACACGTTGTCTCGAGAAGTGGTATCCTGTAAAACAGTGGACTGCTTCAAAGGGATGGGATAGAGTAAGAGGGAGGCAGAGGAGGGAGGGACAGCTGCAGTATAAGGGTTGCTAGCTGCACACTTCAGCAGACTCAATAGACCGTAAGGCCTTTATCTGCTGGCAAATTCAGATGTTCATATCAGTCAATCTTGTGTTGAGTGTCCACAGCAAGGTGGACAACCTCAGCCAGGCCCGTGATGCATCACAACAGCTGCTGCCATGGCATGAGCACAGGAGTCACCCATGTCCAAGGCCTTCTGGAGCTGGTGTTTAACCAGTGCTTGACCCTGGTCTCTGACCAACTTCACTGGAAGCTGTTTGTCAGAAGGAAAGTAAGGAGGACTTCATCCAACATTCCCATGAGGGGTTAACCAAAGTTGGCCATCACCATGGCTCAGCCCACCTGCTCGAGTCCGAGAGAAGAAACAGCACAGACCTTCTTGGTCATGTGGTCAAGTTTCTTAGACCCCTTGTGGGGAGGGCATGTCCCCTTGGCTTCTAGACTTCTTAAGGCCAAGTCTGAGGTCAGTCCTCAACTAAAGTTTGGTCCAAGAACCTCATAAGGGATTGGCAGGTAAGACATACTTGTGGACCGTACAGGTGGAGGGTGCCAGGCAGGATGTTGGATGCTAACTGTACTTCAGGGTTGGTCCCAAAATGGCCTCAGCCATGGGAAACGGAACCCCAAGGGAATCATCCTTGTTCAAGATATTGTAAAGGGTATACAGCCGCTTCTGGACTAGCTCAAGGACACTTCATGGACTCCAACATCGGCGAAGGAGAGCCCCAAATGACACAAGTCACAGGTCAGTGGTCAGCTCCTTGACTGAGGCCCGTTCAAGGTGTGTGTCCTCAATGTAAACATGGATGACCATCCAAGTACTCTTCATACATGGCTGGTGATCGTTTGCTGTCATAAACCACCCTAGTGTCTTCCGACTGGGTAACCTCCACCTACAGCCGGCCTGGCAAGCTGCCTGCAGCATGGGAATACTGGGTCAAAGCTCCCACTAAAGGCTGCAGTAGAGGTGATTCCACTTGCAAAGGCAGAGAAGGAGATGCTGGAGACATCTGCTAAGGGTGAACCACCATGGGCAGTACTGGCACTGTCAACCGCCATCAGGTCCAGAGGTAGAGCCTAACCCACCCCACAATGGTCCACTGCTGCCAGAGGAGTTCATCGTAGTGCCAAAGCATTCTATAGTAGTACCTTTCTCGTCCGAGTCAAGAAGGTTAAGGAACATCAATGGGGTGCCACCCGATCCTGCAGTATCCAGAGTGAGAATGGCGCCTGACTCAGACCTCAACCGCTGACCTGAAGTCTGACACCAGGAGAAGCCACCAGTGGGTCAGTACAGACCAGATGCCAAGGTTCAGGAAATGCATCGGGTTCAGCAACATGACCACAGATGGAGGCTGGTTGCAAGTGGAGCTGGTTAGGGACACTGACGGTCCACGTCCTCCTGGGAGAGGACTGGAAGAACCTGGGTCTTGGAGACTGACTTCACGTTGAGGTCCTCAGACAACTGGTAACAGGGTGAGAAAGAGTTTAACAGTCTGATCAGCGGTGTTGAGGTCAACAAGCCCGACAGGGGCACTATGGAGCTATCAACGAACCTTCGACCAAGAGAGCTACACAAATGTTGAGTGGCTGGGGAGTCGAGGGAGCAGGAAGACTGTGACTCTCTCGATCTTATGACTGGCACCAGTACTTGTGCTTATTACCCTGAAGGGCAGGGTTCTTCTCCTAGGATCCTGAAGGGTCCGACACATTTCATGGAAATTCTTTTAGAAAGACCCTCCAACACTGGGACAACCAAGAGCAGCACAAAGGCCAAAGAACTGCCCACCATGGAAGCTGTTGCCGCTTTTTCCATGGCTGTAAGCTGAGCAGCTAATCTCACCACAGCGAAGCTGACCTGTGACCTTCAGCGTGATCCTCCAAAGATGAAGGGAGCATCACCTGACATAGGCCATAGCCAGAGACATTACGCACAGCTCCCAAACTGTAGAGGCAAGACACACATGGGTACGCTCTTTGACATTTTCTGCTGATATGTGACACAGAATTTGAGGCTGCATAACTGGCTATGCTTTCTCCAAGTCCATCATCCATCGATGAGGCAGAGCCAAGCGAGGGAAGGAACCGAAGAACACTGCAAACCCCAAGAAACTGAAGTGCTGAAATGATTTTGCCAAGGTGCACTTGGCAGCCTACAATGCTGTAGAGCTGTGAAGAGGAGACAGGATTCTTCTAATGGAAAGGAAGAGCCGACTCTGGTGGGGACTCCACTGTTAGAAAGGTAGAACTGGGGAGGAAGGGAGAGGGAGGTAAGGTGCCTGCCTGGCGCCATGGCTGCAGGACAGGAGCCGAATCCTCAAGATCGCAGGAGCAGCTGCACTGGGGAGGGAGCTGGATGCCACTGTCCACCTAGGAACAAATGACCTGGTTAAGAAAGGGATCAGAGCAGTACAGGAAGCGTCTGGGGAGGGGCCACAAGTAGCACGCAGTAACCTTCTCGGAGGTGCTGCCTGTCTATAGCACGGGTGAGGTTAGGGTGCTCCACACCATGGGATTCTATCAGTGGTTGAAAAACTGGTGCAGAGCGCAGGGATTTGGCTTCACTGGGGACGGAGGTTCACCTGGAAGGATGCAGGCCTATACCGGTGATGGTCTGCATCTGTCCAGGAGGAACCAGGATCCTAGGTGATAGGTTTAAATGCTTCATTGGCAAGCATTTAGACTAGCCAAGGGGAGGCACTGAGAGGCAGGGAAATCCTAGCCCCTAAAAAAAAAAAAATCAGGGTACTAAGTGAGGTAAACACCAAGACAGAGATGTCAATAGGAGAAGGGCAGGGGTAAATGGAGAAAATGACAAGCATAATAAGGACAGGGATGGCGCAAAAAGGTAATGCCATCAAGAAATGGAGATGTAGTACCGCGCTTCCGTGGTCTGGGCAACAAGCTCCCTGAACTGGTGGCCTTGATGGAAGAGGATGCCTACATATTGTGGCAGTCACAGAAACATGGTACACAGAGAACCATGACTGGGATGTTAACATACCAGGGTACACAACCTACAGGAGAGACAGGGAGGGAAGAGGGGTGCAGTAGCTCTCTATGTAAGAGAAGGATAAAAGCAACTGAACAAAAGAGTAAACAGGGAGGACAGGAGGTACTGTGGGTACCTTAGAGACTGAAATGGCACCACAATCTGCACAGGGGTTGTATACAGCCCCCATGTCAGGGAGGAATGGACAAGGATATGATAGAACGTATCCTTAGGATGGCAGACAAAGGGAGATACTGTTGATGGGGACCTTAATATGCCAGATGTTAACTGGAGCACCTTTGCTGCAGCCACATCCAAAAGCAGGGCCATTCTTGATGCCCTTCAGGTGGCATGCCTCAGACAACTAGTTTTGGAACCTACTCGTGAGGGAGCAATCTTAGACCCGTACTCTCAAGTGGGGACAGTGAGAGGATCTCAGATCTAGAAGTGGGTAGCCATCTGGGAACAAGTGACCACCAAACAGTGTTGTTCACAATAAACTCAGCTACAGAGTCAAGCCATATAAAAGTGAGGGTTCTGGACTTCAGGAGGGCCGACTTTGGCAAGATGGGAGAGTGCCTAGAAAAGCACCAGCAAACAGGCTAGAAGGAGGGTGGAGCAACAATGAGGAAACATCAAACTGCCGTCACAGAGGCAACAAGCCTTTGTGTGAAGCAAATAAACAAATCAAAATGAAAGAAAAGCCACTATGGTTCTCCAAAGAGGTGGTGGTGAAGGTTAGGGAGAAAAAGATAGCATTTAGGAAATATAAGGAAACACAGAAGGAGCAGGACAGAGAACTGTACCAGTGAAGTCAAAAGGAAGCAGGGAGGGTAGTCAGAATAGCAAAGGTCCAAACTGAGGAAAAGATAGCCAACTCAGTTAATAAGGGGATAAAACCTTTTATAGGTATATCAGGGAGCATAGAAAGACAAAGGGATGGATAGTGAGGCTGGAACAGAATGGACGGTGGGTGGGCAGAGAGGGACAGTGAAAAGGCAGGGATACTGAGCTAATAAATCTGCTCAGTATTCACAAAAGAGGAGGAAGGGGATTGCCTAATCCAATTAACAGAAACACTCTGGATTGGGGGTCGATCCCAGTCCTTTCACAGAAGGGTTCTGAAAGAACTCCAAATACTGAAGGTGGACAAAGCAATGGGGCCTGATGGAATTCACCCCAGAATTCTAAAAGAATTAAGGAGAACTAGTGACACCACTGACTACTCTTTTAACAAATCATGGGAGGATGGTACCGGAGGACTGGAGGAAGGTGGATGTGGTTCCTTTCACAAAAGTGGGAGCAAGACAGTGCAGGAAACTACAGACCTGTCAGTTTGACCTCTGTGGTAGGGAAAGTGATGGAGTCACTTCTGAAGGAAAGAACTGTTGAGTACCTAGAGGTCAGTGGTGCACAGGACCCAAGGCAGCATGGGTTCACAGCAGGAAGGTCATGTCAGATGAATCTAATTGATTTCTTAGACAGGGTGACCAAAGTAGTAGATCAGGGAGGGGCTGTGGACATGGCCTACCTAGACTTTAGCAAGGCATTTGACACAGTCCCACACAAAAGATTAATAGTCAAATTAACCAGCATGGGATTGGGTCCCAGGGTGGTAGCCTGGAAGTAAAACACTGGCTGGACAACAGGACACAGAAGGTAATTGTAAATGGAGTCCACTCTGAAAAAAAGGGTTACTATTGGGGTATCGTGAGGGTTCAGTACTAGGTTCAGTCCTTTTTAATGTCTTTATAAGTGACTTTGCAGAGACTGGAAGGAAAAAGTATGCTTCTTTGCAGATGACACAAAGATCTGCAACAGGGTTGATACACAAGGAGGCATGGAAAGGATGAGAAGGGACTTGGCAAAGTTGGAGGAATGGTCAGAAGTATGGCAGCTTGTATTCAATGCAAAGAAGTGCAAAATAATTCACCTGGGAAACAAAACCATGGGAAGATTACACATGCAGGGAGGTAGTAACAACAACAAACATGGAAAGGGACCTGGGGTAATCATATCAGATGACCTAAAGGTTAGCAAGCAATGTGAGAAGGCAGTAGGGAGGGCTGGGGGATACTGGGATATAGGAGAGGCATCACCAGCAGAAAACAGGAAGTTGTTATCCCTCTGTACAGACAGTTGGTGAGACTCCATCTGGAGTACTGTGTCCAGTTCTGGAGACCCCATCTCGCAAGGACATAGACAGGATGGAGGCAGTCCAGAGGAGGGCAACTAAAATGGTGCAAGGTCTGCAAGAAAGCCATGAGGATAGACTAAAGGAGCTTATGTATACCCTTGAGGAAAGGGAGGAGAGGGGGATATGATAGAAACTTTCCAGCACCTCAGTGGAATCAACAAATTCCAAGAGGATAGCATCTTTCAAAAAAAAAAAAGAGATGTGCAAGAACAAGGGGACACAATTTGAAGATAGGGGGATGACTCAGGGCAATGTGAGGAAGAACAGGTTACTCACCTGTAACAGTAGTTCTAGGAGTGGTATATGTTGTTCATCCACACTCTCTGGCATGTCCTTTCCCTTTAAATCTCGCGGAGAAGTCTTGAGCTAGCTCCTCCCACCCACCGGGTGGTAATCCTCGGCTCTGCCCCATGACGCCAGATCTTAGCCCGCTGGAAGCAAGGTGGTGCGCCAAAAGCCAGGGAGGTCGGGTGGGTGCGTGTGGATGAACAACATATACCACTCCTAGAAATGAAAATTACGCATCACCGTAATTCTTGATCTTCTTGTATCTTCACCATTCATTACTTCCTGGGTGTAAATCGGAGGCGGCCTTTTCGTCGAGCTTTTTTAAAAAGCTTGCCAGGCGCCCGCCCTCGAGAATGGCGTCATCGCGGGCGGCCGTTAGCAGCGATCACTCCTCCTCCAACTCAGTTCCGTGGAGCCGGAGAGGCAAAAAGCGTAAAGCATAGAAAGAGAGATAGGAAGATAGCCAAGGGATAGCAAAGTAAGGAAGAATGAACTGAAAAGGAATAAGCCCATGGAGAAAGGACAGAGGAGATAAGAGCATTCTAACCTAGGGAGTAGAGGGCCTCCTTACCTGGGCGACTCTAGGAGGAGAGAAGGAAAGTAATGAGGAAGGAAGAAAGAAGAAGAAGAAGAAGAGAAGAGAAAGATGGGACGTTGAAGGGACCGAATGCCCAACGAAAGCATAGTTGAAAGCTTAAGGCTTCGATTAGCAGGGAAGCAAGAATCCCGGTGATAGAGCTGAAGAGAAGGTTCACGAACCCGCTAGACAGACTCAGGAGGGCATAGTCCTCGCCTCAACATGCCATGGTCCTTGATTCCCACTGGCTCCTGGCCGAGAAAGGCCTTTAACTGGGGGACACCAGAGTAGGAAAGGATAAATCCCAGGCAGCATGTAAGAGCTGCTCAAGGGTTTAGAAATGGAAAATCTAGTCTTTCAGGCGGTTTATAGGTATTGAAATGGAACTCAGTCGGACTTGCAAGGCAGGGCCAGAGGCTTGGGCTGGCTAAGATTGGTCATGGTCAGCACTGCTTCTCTGTAAAACTGTCCAGGAAGGACACTTGAAGGGAAAACAATCAATATTATTAAAGAAAGAATTCTTTGCCTTTGTTTTTTTTTTTTTTTTTTTTGATAGAGCATAACTTGCAGGCTTAGGAGCATGACCTAAAGCCAGAGATTGCCTTACAGCAGTCGGAGAGAGTTCCCCAGTTTTTTCCCTTTTTTTTTTTTTTGAAGGAAAAATAATCGTACACTGCCTCTGCTCTGCAAGGCAAGAATAAAGGGGGGGTTTGTGATTCTAGGGCTTAACAGCTGGTAGCAGGGAATTGCGGGATTAAAACTGTATAGACAGAGTCAGGCAAAACCCCCAGTAGTATCTCGCCAGAAGGTATGGCAAGAGATAGTTGTGCAGCCTGATCACCACACCCAATTCTAGGAAAACGGCCCAAGAATCTTAGAGTAAATAATTTTTCTGGATAGAAATAGGGCCCCCCTAAAAATATATATATATTCTTTTTTTTTTTTTTTGGAAAATTGGAGTAATTTTCCTTTTTTTGGGTATATATTTTTTTTTTTTCAGAGAGAGGAAGGAGACGGGAGGGGAGAAGCCACAGGAGGAGGCCACTGAGGGATGGGGTGGTAGTAATGAATGGTGAAGATACAAGAGAAGATCAAGAATTAAGGTAGGTACGTACTTTTCATATCTTTCCTTGTCAATCTTCACCATTCATTACTTCCTGGGTGAGTACCAGTTCTCCTCCCGGGAAGAGGTAAAATACCCTGAGGAACAAGACCCCCAGCCTCCTGTTGGTGAGAAACAGAAGGAGAAGACCCTGGCTTATTCAGAAAAGCCTAAGTGGGAGAAGAGCTAGGAGGTGCCTCCTGAGGACGAGGAGACGGAGAGAGCCCCTGCAAAGTCTCCTAGCTCTAGAGGAGAAGAGATGGGTCCCGCAGTGGCGGAGTCAATCACCCTTCGGGCCAGGGGTGACAACCTAGAGAGACGGCCATGCCGTCCGCCTGATGCAGATCAGCTGTCCTCACGAAGCCTGGAAGCCACCTCACTGGCGCTGAAGATGCCCTTGCTTGGTGTCTTGCCAGCTCCAGGCCTACCGCGAGAGGGCAACGGCTTGTCTGGTTTGTCCTGTATCAGGCATTGATGCGAACAGCTGGGACATCATCGACCACAAATGCCGGTTGTAGGCAGCGTGGTGAGCCTGATGAGATGCAACACAGGCAACACGACGAGAAGAAGAGAACACTCTTCACCCCCAACGGTCTAACTGGAGAGTCCGGATCCGTGGGCGGTGTGGCGCCAGGCAGCGGCGCCCGGAAGGAGTGTCCAGAGTAGACCAAACCAGAGGGGGTTGGGAAAGGTACCTAGAGACTCTGAGGTGCACAATACCCTACGCTGACAGTCAGCCGGGGCTGGAGAAGAAGCGGCTGGGGACTGCCAGGACTGGACAGGCGCCTCCCGGAAGGGACAGGCCAGGATGGTACCACTAAATGCTGGGCACTGAATTCACCGAGGAATTCGCTGTCTCCCATTCGGTATTGTCTCTCCGAACATAGGAAATCAGGATCCCTCACCATCCTCGAAAGAAACGCTGATATTCCGTGAAATCAGCATCGGAGGAGAGACGAGCAGGGGTTCCTCTCCTCAGAGGAGGGAGACGAGGATGATGGGGAGCTGGAATGTCCAGAGGACTCTTGCAGAGGTGGGGGAGAGTCGAAGACCCGCCATGCATGCATCTAACATATGAGGGGAAGGCTGCATGAACCCTGAACTGCTCCCAGGATAACGGACCCGTGGGACCGACATGGCTGGGGAGCGGGGTGGTGGAGGCAGAGAGATGGGAGAGGGGCACCTCCGAGGGAGGCAACAGCTCTCTGCCAGGGCTCTGGAACTGGGAACGGAGCCCTAGCTGGAGCGGTCCCGGACAACAGAACAGGCTGCAGAACGGAACTCTGGGGAAGCGGAGCCTGGAAGAGCCCAGGAGAGAACTCCCCTGTGACGACGCCGGACTGCATGGATCCAGAAGGACAGCCCGCAAGAACGCCGCCGAGGGCACCCTAGAGCTCCTGGCGGAGGGGCGGGTTCAGCACTACAGCTCCGGGCCACCCCCGAGGTGGCCGAAGAAGACCGTGCGCCAGACCCTCTCCCTCAACCCTCGGACTCTGAGAGGGCCCTCCTCTCGACAGCAGCGCCCTGTCTCCAGAGGGGCAACAGCACCCGAGGGGTAGCTGTCACCGGCTCTCCGGGAGAGGGGAGCTCCCCCTCCGCCACCCCACGCCTGCCCTCTGGGACCCCGCCACCCCTAGCCGGGAGCCCTCAGGGACGACGGAAGGGGGACAGAGGGAGGGGCCGCTGGCCGCCTGGTACCTCTAGCCACAGGGACCCAGACCCTCAAGAGTGGGGGTGCCAGGATGGGTCCACGCTTGAGTCATCGCCCTCCGAGGAGGACGAGACCAGCTGGACCTCAATGCTGGCCACCCCAGGGGTCCCAGAGGTCGACGGCGCCGAACGCACCGTAACAACGACGCGCGCGCCGCCTAATGCTGGCAGCAGCCAGGCCCATCCCAACCCCCACGCCGCCGGTAGACAACGGCACCGCCCCGTGCCGGAAACCCACCGGACGAAGCCAGGAGGCAAGACCAGGGTCCATGGCGCTACCAACGCGCCGGGAGCGAGGCGGCATTGCTGGACGGCGCCACATGACCATCGGGCGCTCACGAACGGGCGCTGGAGGCCCGTGCCGCACCGCCATGATCACTGGCGACCGGCGAACGGCGCCGGGATCCAAAGCTGCTCGAAGGCAGCTGCCGAGGGTCCACCGGTGCCAGGCTCAAAAGTCGAGGGCCCCACATCGGGGAGCCTGCACCTCTGAGGAGGTGACTGCCGAGGCGGTGTCGGCGCCACGGCCCCGGGAGGGACTATGACGCCCCGACACCGCAGAAGGGCCTCCTCCTCAGCAAGAAAAGATGAGGAGACCCCTCCTCCTCGGACTGTATAGGCCCGGGAGGGGACCCAGGGAAGGGCCTAGAGACCTTACCTGAGAATCCTTGAGCGACGCTCGCCTCAAGGTCGGGCGGGTCTTGCCGAGCTTGAACGCTGCGACTTCGAGGACACGGCGTCCACAGGAGAAACAGGCGTCGCACTGAATCCATGTCATGGTTGGTCCCAGGCAGCGAAGACAAACGTCATGCCGGGTCCGAGACGGAGAAATGCGGCCACAGGAGCACCGGACATAGGGCGCCGCCCGTTTTAGAAAACGCTTAGCTCGGAACCGACATAACGCAAACTAATGAGAAAAATAGTAGAAAACACACCCGCGCCGCTTTAGAAAGAAAAGGAACAGTCTTACGGTTGGCGTCGGTGTGTGGATAAGAGGAGTCGCTGACGCAGTTGAAATACAAATGCTCCATGAGCAGGTGCTGCCTCGATGGCGGGAGAAACAGAACTGAGTTGGAGGAGGAGTCGGCGCTACTACATCAGCCCTCGCACATGACGTCACTCTCGAGGGCGCGCCGTTGGTGCAAGATTTAAAAAAAAAGCTCCCGCGGATGAAAAGCGCCTCCGCCACACCCAGGAAGTAATGAATGGTGAAGATTGACAAGGGAAGATCTACTGTTACAGGTGAGTAACCTGTTCTAGGAGCGTGGATATGTTGTTCATCCACACTCTGGCAGACTCCAAGTAGTTCTCCGGGAGGGAGGCAAGGCGCAGGACCCCTAATTAGGAAACAGAGACTGGAGAACAGAGGCAAAAACCAGCATCCTGGCGTAACTCAAGGTCGATGTGGTAGTGGGTAATGAAGGTGTTTGCTGACTTACAGGTAGCAGCCCGACAGATCTCCTGGATAGGGATGTCCCTGGATGCAGCCGTATGCGGGTAAATGAGCTCTTATCCTCTGGAAGGTTCTTTGCCCGCCAACTCATAGCACAGACCTATGCATGATGTAATCCATCTCAATGGTCCATTTAGCTGCAGGTCTGCCAGAAGCAGCTTCAGCGTAGGTGACAAACAGCTGGCGAACCTCTCCCAATTTCCGCCATTCTCTCCTTATAATAAGAGACATGCGTCTCAGGTCCAGAGTATGAGCCTGTGATTCGGCGCACGAGGTGTAGTTAGGGTAGTATACTGGCAGAGTCAACACCTGGTTAAGGTGAAACAGAAACCACCTTCGGAAGGAATTTCGGGTGGGGGCGGGACAACTTTGTCCCTGTGGAAGACCAGATAAGGAGAGTCCACGAAAGTGCCTGGAGCTCCCTGTCATTCTGGCAGACGTGATAGCCACCACAGGACGTTTTCCACAACAAGTGTGAGAGCTCACACTTGTGCATGGGTTTCGAATGGCTTGCCCATGAGCTTTGCCAAAACCATCAAGAGATCCCACCGGAGGTGGAGGTTCACTGACCGGAGGGGATATGTGATCCAGGCCTTTGAAAAAGCCTACGACCACTGTCTCTTGTGCCAATGTCGGCTGACCGTCCCATGCCGGGAAGCAGAAATGGCTGCCAGCTGCACCGAGGGTCGATGACCACAGACCCCTTTGGAGAGACCAAAGGTAGTCTAGAATGTTAGCCACAGAGCAGGATAAGGGGTCCAGACTCTTGCCTGACACCAAATGGAAAACCTTTTCCATTTGAAGAAATAACACTTCCTGGTCGATTCTACGAGATGCCTCCACCACGATGTAGACATCCTCGGAAAGACCACAGCCTGGAACTCTAGCCGCTCAGGTACCAGGCTGTGAGGTGCAGGGATTGACGGTCCGATGGAATACCTTCCCTGGTTCAATGATATCAGGTCCGGCATGTACAAAGCCAGCTCCGGGCCCTGCAGTGGAGGCTGAGGAGATCTGGATACCAGAACTGGCGGGGCCAATCTGGAGCTACCAGGATCACCTATCGCATTGTCCCTCCTCACCTTGAGTAATACCTTGTGGATCGAGGAAATGGAGGGAAGGCGTGAGAGGAGGCCTGGGGTCCACGGCCTTGAGAAGGCATCCCCTGCAGTGAGTCCTGCTGAGGGGGCAGGCATGGTACAGACTCCAGCCTGGTGTTCTCCCTGAGGCAAACAGGTCCACCAACGGTTTGCCCAACGGGAGAAGAGATTGTAAACGTACCTCTGGATGGAGAGACCACTCGTGGATTGTCTGGCCTAAGCGGCTGAGAGCATCCGCCAGTTGATTCAAGACTCCTGCCACATGGATGGCAAGGAGATCCACCTCCAACTGGCTGATGAGGATCCAGATTTGGGCGCCTCCTTGCATAGCATATGGGAGAACATGCCACCCTGTTTGTTGAGGTAGTACATGGTCGGTGGTATTGTCCGTCTGGACTTGAACCATTTGACCCTGGAGCTGAGCAGCAAAACTGACAGGGCCAGTCTGACTGCTCTGAGCTCCAACAGGTTGATGTGGCATCGGACTCCTCAGGGGTCCAGAACCCAAGGGCCTGCTGTCCCCATGTGGGCTCCCCTGCCCATGAGAGAGGCATCGGTCGTCAGGACAACCATCAGCTCGGGCGGACAAGCGGATTCCTTCCTGCAACCGGTCTGGGACGGTCCACCATTGGACAGCATCCCACATCTTCTGGGTTACAGTGATCAGCTGTTCGAGTGACCATATCACTGAGTCCACTGGGCTGCTAGCTCCCATTGGAAGGGGTGCATGTACCACCTGGCCCAACGGACCACGGGGTGCACGCTGCCATGTAGCCCAGAAGGTGCAGAAAGTCCTGGGCAGGCACAAGTGCCCAACCAGAAATGATCGGGCAAAGGAGGAGAGAACCTCCGCCCTGTTCGCCAGGAGCCGAGCTCTGGCTTAACGAGAGTTGAGCTCTGCCCGATGAAGCCCATCACCTGAGAGGGCATGAGTTCCAACCTGGCCTAGTTGATAAGGAGGCCGAGTTGGGAGCAGGTTCAGAGGCCAGATCCTGGACCTCTCCACCTCATGAAGGGAGGAACCTGCCAAGAGCCAGTCATCGAGATAAGGGTATATCCAAACTCCTCAACGCCGAAGATGGGCTGCCACCACTGCAATGCACTTGGTGAAGACTCATGGGGCCGATGACAGGCCGAACGGCATGGCTCGAACTCATACAGGGTCCCTCGACCCTGAAGTGGAGGAACCGCTGGTGGGACGGACGGATTGGGACATGAAAGAACGCGTCCTGCAGATCCAGTGAACAGAATCATATGTTTTGCTCTAGAGATGGTATGATCTGGTTCAGAGTTACAATCTGGAAGGTGCGAGACCTGAGATATTGATTCAGGTCGCTGAGATCTAGGATGGGTGCCAACCCCCGTCCGCTGGGCACCAGGAAGTACCTGGACATGAAGCCTGGGTCTGTAGGAGGATCCGACACTGGAGCTACCGCCTCCTTGCGGAGGAGCTGAGCAATGTCATCCGAAGGGCCAACTGAGTGCAAGCTGAGATCCTTTCCTCCCGAGGCGCGGGCTCGGCTGGGAGGGTATTGCTCAAATTCCAGAGGCAGTCCCTGGCGACCACTTCCAGAACCCACCTGTCCGTGATACGGACCAGGCGGAAAGAAAGTGATGGAGCGGCCCCGTGGGGGACCCAGAGCTGGCATGATGGGTGTAGGGTGGCAACCACCGACCTGTCACTGAGCAGGCTTAGAAGCGAGAAGGCTCCTGGACCAGCACTTCGGCCTCCTTTACGGGCAGTTGGGGACCCTGCTTGGGCCTGGGGCACCAAGCTTGAGCCTGCTGCTGCTGCTGTTGCTGCTGGCCTCCTTGAAAGGAAGGCTGCCAGATCGCAGGGGAAGAGTGCCAAAAGGCTTCTTCTTGCACTTCTGCTGGTTCTTGCCGAAGAACCTTTCGAGAGGTAGCATCCAAGGTGGCAATGGACTGCTTTATGCACTGAGGTGACCAGCCACTCCTGGACCGAAGAGGTCGGTGCCTAGGAAGGGCACGCCAGTGTGCTGAGTATCCGCCGGAAAGGAGGATAACCTCATCCAGGCCCCGCGGCGAGTGGCCACTGCAGCTGCTAAGGAGCGGGCACAGGAATCTCCAATGTCCAGGGCCGTCTGGAGCTGCTGTTTTGCATGGCCCTGGTTACGACTTGCTTCACCATGGTCTGCATGTCCGCTGGGAGATGAGGGAGGACTTCATCTAATGACCCAGGGAGGGCATGACAGAAGTGTGCCATGATCACAGCCGAGCTGGCCTGATGAAAGACTAAGGATGAGGCCACATAAACCTTCCTTGTCCGGAGGGCAGTCAGTGTCGGTCTGAGCTATCATACGCCTAAACAGAGAAGCAGTCACAAGGCTTTTGGCGAGGATGCTCTATGAACCCACCAGGGACCCCATGGGTACATGTGACACTCATGGGCCATGCAAGCAGACGGAGCTGGACAGCAGGCAGGGTGCTGCCATAGCTCAAGGGCCGGGCCAACAATGGCTTTGGCCACTGGAAAGGCCTCCGTTGGGTATCCCCCTCTTGAGAATATCCATGAGGGGTATTCTGCCTTCTTTTGGATAGGCTCCAAGGGCATTCTGGTCGATTCGGAAATCAGGGAGGATGCCCTGAAAGAGGAAGGATCTTCCTCCAAGTCTGCACTGATGACTCGTCATCCCTGGATGCAGTGCAAACCAGTGGCACCCGAGTCTGAAGAGTCAGGATATAATGGTCTCCGCCTATGTCTCCCTAGATACTCTGAGGGTGATCGGGGACAACAGTGATGGACAGGCGATGGGGCAGTCCGATGTTTGTCCAGTCCTTTTAGAGGGAGCCTTCCTGAGGCTGCTTGGCGGGGTTCCACCAATATCGTGGGAAGACCGAAATAGGTTGAGCTAGAATACATGCCAGCCCCACAGGTGGGGAACACGAGGCCTTGGTTCCGGAGGGTTGGCGTCAGCCTGAGAGGCAGGGGCCAGGTAATGGCTAGTGTCGCCGCGGAGCCGCCGCTTTTGACCGGTTAGAATCAGCTGTTGCCACATGAGATCCTCATAACGCCGACGGAGCATCCGTCAAGTCTCAACTCATCCAAGGAGGATGAGGATCGGCAGCGGCCTCTTCCTGGACTGCCTGTGATCTTTCTTGGGTATTTTGACCGAGGGGTCTCTGGTCCTCGATCGAGACCCAACGGGTCAGCTTGTTCGATCGGGAGATACCAGAGTCAGAGAGAACCGAGGTT
Source organism: Neoceratodus forsteri (assembly GCA_016271365.2). Lineage (NCBI taxonomy): Eukaryota > Metazoa > Chordata > Ceratodontiformes > Ceratodontidae > Neoceratodus > Neoceratodus forsteri. The sequence goes on from CM057459.1 coordinate 1,386,852,931, forward strand.
CTGGCATCTTCCCTCGATCGGACACCCGAGGGCAGGGTCTCCTCGTGGGAAGAAAGGACGGTGTCCTTTCTAAGGAGTCATTGACGGAGTCAGCGACAAAGGCTCAATTGGTCAAGAGATATCTCGGCGGTTCAGCCGTTTCCCGGTCTTGGTGCCTTGGCCTGATGGAAGGTCCAAAAGCGGGGCTTGAGGAAGTGATCTTGACCGAGGTCGAGACCGCAAGTTCCTGCTAGTCGGACCTCTCTCGGTCCCAGGAACGCCTCCTTCTGGAGAAGAAGACTTGGGTTCCTTGTCGCTCTTCTGAGGGCAGGAAGAGTGCGAGCCCGAGGGTGCCTCACCATTGGTGGGAGAGACTGGCACAACTCCCAAAAGGGCCCAGTAAAAGTAGAGCCAAGGTTGAGAGGCATGAAAAACTTTGACTGGTCAAGCTTGAGCAGCTTCCTCCTCGAAAGCCGCCATCTGATCGAGCTGTTCAGCGGGTCTCACGGCCGCAGAAACCACCCACGTTGCTCTCCTTCAATTTCACCAGTGGATTGCGGTTCGTCTCCCAATTTTAGTGTGCTTTGTGGTTGTCCAGGACGCTGGGATGGAAGGGTAGACAGATGGTGCAAGAGGTGGTGTCGTGACAACACCTAAGCAATAGACACACGAGAAGAGGGATCGGTGCGTGACATTTTCTGGCAGCAGGACGCCAGCGAAATCCGGGGACGATTGGTCCTCCATGTCCGATGCGCTAGGATCGAATCATAAACTCTAATGAGTTTTAGACAAATTGTTTGGGGTGAAACCGCACGCTGAGAATCAAGGGCCTACGAACTGCTGAGGTAGCACAAGGGAACCTGAATCTTCCAGTGGAAAGGAAGATCTGGCATCATGGGCGAGGCCGAGGTATTTACCACCGGGTGGGTGGGAGGAGCCAACGAAGACTTCTCAGCCTAGATTTAAAGGGGAAAGGACATGCCAGAGAGTGTGGATGAACAACATATCCACGCCTTAGAAGTATTTTTTCACAGAGAGGGTGGTGGACTGATGGAACAGCCTTCCTGAGGAGGTTGTGGGTCTAAAACTGTGGGAGAATTCAAGAATGCATGGGACAGACATAAGGCAGTTTTGTGGGGGTAGGGAGAAATAGGCTGTTGGCTATATCGATCTGCAGCTTATCCTGTAGGCAGGAAATGGGCAGACTAGGTGGGCCAAGCGGTCCTTATCTGTCGTCAGAGTCTATGTTTCTGATGTCACAAGGTGGAGCTGGAGGATATACCGCCCAGGTGGTGGAAGGAGTTTAGCTTGAAGACATTCAGACAAATCATCAATTCCAGTGGAACTGCCATTGTGTGGACAGTGAACTATATCCAGGGCCCCGTGTTTACTGCGCAAAGTGGACCTACATTCTAGCACAGGACCTATAATTTCTGCAGCAGAACAACTGCAGATTCTGTGGCCATTCTGTGGCAGATAAACTGTAGCTAAACAGCATATCTTCAAAGGATTAAGTCTTTGTTAACCTTTGACTGCCTTGCTGCAGCCATTCTGCCACACTGAAAGTGGAACAACAGGCCATTTAACAGCATGTAGTCTTCTTATCACAAATATTAAACTGCAATAACCCAAACCTGGCACAGCCACTGGCATCAGTGTTCTCTTTTAATGAATTTTCCCTCCCACCCTGAATCTGAAGGCTCATCTGTTCTCCTGGAAATTGGTGGCCTTTGCTGTTCTCCCAGGTTATAATCAAAGGAGGACATACACACACAGCTAAACTACACAGAAGGCAAAATCAGCTTGGATTTCTTCTGGTTTAAATTTACAGTTAGCAGATATGAAAAGAGACTCCAATTTGAAAGACATTTTTTTCTGATTTTGATCAACGCCCTTTTAAATTATTTTTTAAACTAGGAATACCCCAGATGCCTTGCAACAAACATGCTGAGTGTGCAAATCTGCGTGTTGAGGGAGGACTGTCTTCCTATAACAGTGAAAAGGGTCTACCTTGCAGTGTCTGTAGGATTTGTTGACTCTTATTTTTCTTTTGGGGACACTTTAAAAATGCAAGCAAGTCATTCTTATTAAGCTGGAGTAATCTTGGTTAGCATGTTCTCTTCTGCTTGCAACTCAGGGGCTGTGGTGTTCTTCAGTCAGTGACCCTCATTTATGTACAGCAGCAAACTCTCCATTCCAATTTTTTCCATACCTGCTTGCTCCTGTTCTAGTATACCCTGGTCCCCAACTCTGCTACAGCTGGGCAACTTGACCCTCCTTAAGAACTGAGCTTAATGCCACCACTTAGGCTGCAGATTCAAATCAGCCAAAAATTACTGGCACACTTGCAGGTACAGAACTGCGGCCCACAAATCAAAACTGTGATCAATGTCCACCAGTGGGGACTGAGTCCTCTGCTCTCTACCGCCAGTCCTATGTTTCTGCTATCAGCTCCTCCTCCGGTACCTGTCACCACAAAGAGATCGATTCCACCTCCACAGGCACCACTGAATCTTCTCACTTCTTGACTACAGCTCACCTTCCAGTTCTTCCTTCCAAATTCATCTTCCAAGGATTCAGCATGCACCATGAGCTGCCTCGCAATGAAAAAATAACATGGCTGAGCAGCAAATCACTTACCACCGTGGCCTAATCAAGCTCCGCTACTCTTGCGTCAGTTCCGTCTTCCAATACTGGTTGGACAGAGTTATAGAAACATAGAATTTGATGGCAGAAAAGGACCCGCTTGGCCCACCCAGTCTGCCCATTTCCCTACCTAATGGATAAGCTGCAGATCCTAGTTAACCAGCAGCCTTCTTCTTCCTACCCCACCCCTAGAACTGCCTCAAGACTGTCCCATGCATGCTGAATTCCACCACTGTTTTGACTCCACAACCTCCTCCGGAAGGCCGTTCCATGCATCCACAACCCTCTCTGTAAAAATACTTCCTAAATTACCTCTGAGCCGCCCCTCTATCTTCAAATTGTGCCCCTTGTTCTTGCACACTTCTTTTTTGAAAGATGCTACCCTCTTGGACTTTGTTGATTCCCTTGAGGTACTTGAAAGTTTCTATCATGTCCCCCTCTCCCTCCTTTCCTCGAGGCTATACAAATTAAGCTCCTTAAGTCTCTCTTCATATGTCTTCCGGTGCAGACCCTGCACCATTTTAGTGCCCTCCTCTGGACAGCTTCCATCCTGTCTATGTCTTTGCTGAGATTGGGTCTCCAGAACTGCACGCAGTACTCCAGATGGAGTCTCACCAGCTGTCTGTACAGAGGGATAACAACTTCCAGTTTTCTACTGGTAATGCCTCTCCCTATGCATCCCAGTATCCCCTAGCCCTCCTTGCTGCCCTCTCCATTGCTTGCCCACCTTTAGGTCATCTGATATGACTACCCCAGGTCCCTTTCCATTTTGTTGTTGTTAGTATCTCACCCCCATTGTGTACTCTTCCCTGGGTTTTTGTTTCCCAGTGCATTACCTTGCACTTCTTAACACTGAATCTAAGCTGCCATACATCTGGCCATTCCTCTAACCTTGCCAAGTCCCTTCTCATCCTTTCCACTCCGTTTGTGCATCAACTCTGTTGCAGATCTTCGTGTCATCTGCAAAGAGACATACTTTTCCTTCCAGCCCCTCTGCAATGTCACTTATAAAGACACTGAAGAGGACGGTCCTATATACTGAACCCTCGGTAACCCACTAGTAACCCCTTTCTTCAGAGTGGATTCCATTTACTATTACTCTGTGTGCCTATTCTCCAGCCAATTCTTTACCCAGGCTGTCATCTTGGGACCCACTCCCAGCTGGCTAACTTGTACATTAATCTTTTGTGTGGGACTATGTCAAATGCCTTGCTAAAGTCTAGGTAGGCCATGTCCACAGCCTCTCCCTGATCTACTACTTTGTACTTTATGAACCAGTCAAAGAAATCTATCAGATTAGTCTGGCATGACCTTCCGCTGTGAATCCATGCTGCCATGGGTCCTGTGCCCTCTGGCCTCTAGATACTCGACAGTTCTTTCCTTCAGAAGTGATTCCATCATTTTCCTATCACCGAGGTTAAACTAACAGGTCTGTAGTTTCCTGCTTCTGCCTTGCTCCCACTTTTGTGAAGCTGAATCACATCTGCCCTCCTCCAGTCCTCGGGTACCACCCCATCCTTCCATGATTTGTTAAAGAGGGTAGTCTGTGGTGTCACTAGTTCTACCCTTAGTTCTTTTAAATTCTGGGATGAATCCCATCGAATCCCATTGCTTTGTCCACCTTCAGTTTTAAAGGTTCTTTCAGAACCCTTTCTTCTGTAAATGGGCTGGTATCAACTTCTGTATCCAGAGTGTTTCTACTGTTTGTTTTAGGTACCTCCTTCTTCATTTGTAAATACTGAGCAAAAATATTTGTTTAGTATCTCTGCCTTTTCACAGTCACCCTCTGCCCACCCTCCCTCCCTCCCTTTATTAAGCCTCACTATCCCTCCTTGGTCTTCCTTCGCTCCTGATGTACCTATAAAGGTTTTATCCCCTTCTTAACTGAGTTGGCCATCTTTTCCTCGGTTTGGGCCTTTGCTGTTCCGACTGCCTTCCCAGCTTCCTTTTGCTTTAACTGATACAGTTCTCTGTCCTGCTCCTTTGTGACTCCTTGTACTTCCTGAATGCTTTCTTTTTCTTGAACCTTCACTGCCACCTCCTTTGAGAACCATAGTGGTTTCTTACAGCGTTTTGTTTTTTGCTTCACACAAGGCTTGTTACCTCTGTGATGGCAGTTTTATTATTCCCATTGTTCTTCCACCCTCCTTCCTGCCTATTTGCTAGTGCATTCCTTAGGCACTCACCTATTTTGGCAAAGTCAGCCCTCCTAAAGTCCAGTACTTTTGCCTTTGTATGGCTTGACTTTTTGCTGTGTTTATTATGAACCATACTGTTCGATTGTCGCTGGTTCCCCAGATGGCTACCCACTTCTACATCTGTGATCTTCATTTCCATCTCTGTTTGAGAGAACCAGGTCTAAAATTGCTCCCTCTCGAGTGGGCTCCAACTAGTTGTCTAAGGCATGCCCTGTAGGCATCTAGAATAACCCACTCTAAAAGTGGCTGCTGCAACTGCACTCCAGTTAACATCTGGCATATTCAGATCATCCATGAGCAATATCTCCCTTTTCTGCCATTCTAAGTATACTTTCTATCATTTCCTTGTCCATGTCCTCCCCTGAGAAGGAGTCTGTATACAACCCCTGTGCAGATTGTGGTGCCATTGCCTGTCTCCAAATTTACCCACAGTGCTTCTTCTCCTCCCTGTTTATCCTTTTGAAGATAGAAGGCGACTCAGAGGTAAATTAAAGTATTTTTCACAGAGGGTTGTGGATGCATGGAGCGGCCTTCCGGAGGAGGTTGTGGAGTCAAAAACAGTGGTGGAATTCAAGCATGCATGGGACAATCATAAGGCAATTCTAGGGGTGGGGTAGGAAGAAGTGAGCTGCTGGTTAACTAGGATCTGCAGCTTATCCATTAGGTAGGAAATGGGCAGACTAGGTGAGCAGCGTCCTTATCTGCCGTCAAAATCTATGTTTCTATGCTTTGATTCCTTCCTTATGTAAAGAGCTACTCCTCCTCCTCTTTTTACCTCCCTGTCCCTCCTGTAGATAGTGTATCCTGGTATGTTTATGTCCCAGTCATGGTTGTGTGTGTACCATGTTTCTGTGACTGCCACGCTATCAGATGTTTCTCCTCCATCAAGGCCACTAATTCAGGAAGCTTGTTACCCAGACTACGAGGCATCGGTACTCATTGCTCTCCATTTTTGATGGCTTTACCATGGCCAGATTAATGGATGTGGGGCCCTACTCCAAGTCATATCTTGTGGCCGGGGGCCCCTAAATACCAACATTCCACTCTTCTGCAGTAACGACCAGGGTACTCAAGCAGGATGTGGTTTATAATGCTATGTGTTATGCCACATGACTTGACAGGTCACATGCCCTTTATTATAAACAACACAATTCAGAATGACCAATTACTGCACAAAGAAACATGTTATCAGTACAATACTAACATTTTGTAAATATTCACTTTTAGTTACCTTTAACTCATCTTGTTTTTCCTTGCCACTACTGTTCCTTGTAACTATTTTTGTTATTATTAATTATGGATCCTCTTTTCTTCCTCTTTTTTTCCTCCCTGAGACACATCTGGACATTAGACTTCAATTAGTGTGCCCTGCCTGCCCAGATAACAAATTCAAATTCCACATAAATAAATTAATAAAAATGGGGATTGTAGCAGCATAATCTCCCTGCACATGACTCCTTGAATACCTATTCTCTCTGTGAAAACCAAAAAACTGAAGCATGTATTGAAGCAGTTAGTGGGCTCACAGCTCCTTCCCATTATTTCCTCGCTCAAGACTCCTTGAGCTCCAAACCTGAGACATGCTCAAGCTCCTTGCCTCTGCAATGCATCTGCCACAATCACCCTCTGTGCAGCTATCTTTGTCCTCAGTTCTGCCTGTTCTCCCACTGTCTCCCTGTCCTCCATCTCCATTGTCATTTATAGTTTTGTTGTAAACCTAAAGTTGCTTTGCTGCCAATGCTGAGTTGCTACTCCCTGCCCCTACTCCAAGTCATTGATGCCAAAGCAGCTAAACAGAGTTGTGCCAAAAATACTGAGCCTTAAGAACCCTGCAGGACCTGCAGGTGTTGACTTAGTCACTTCAGAAATTAAGTTTCCTAGAGCAACCTGCTGCAACTTCCCAGTAATGTATATGACTCACATCAGACCAAGACAAAACTGTGCCAACAAGAGCAAAGTCGCCAAGTTAGTTCCCCTCAGGTGACTTATTAGCATCCCATGGTCCACTCAGTGCCAAACTCAAATGTTATTAAAGACTCAGTACACTACTCAGGTTACTGAACACTCACAGACAGACCAGGACCAGGCGCAACCACAGCTTAGTTTGTTTCTCCAATGCAATAAAGCTAGTTATTTCTGCAGCACGCAGAAAACTAGTCAACACAACATACCTGGTGTGGCCTGACTGATGTGAATGTGACTTTGATGAGTCAGTCTGTCCTCATGATTGTTTTCTCAAGATCACACAGGTGGTGATGACACGACTCAGCCTTGCAGCATGGCCCGGCATGGGAGGACTCCTCATAGTCACAGCAGGAACAAAGGCCAAACTAGCAGCAGCACTGACTGACCCTGGCTGGTGGCTACACTGAAAACACCAGCAGCATGTGATGCTGTACTGAAGCCAAATCTGACTCGGTGACCCCCATGGCCTACTTTTGTGTCTTTAGACAGAGACTCTTCTTCTTTGATAGGCGAGACCAACCACCGGCACCGATGACTGACTGCCACAGCTCTCTCTGTTCTCCTCCTCTACTCCTCACTACGGCCCGGCCACATGTCCTGATGCCATGCACATGACACACTGATTCCTGCTCCCAGTAACCACACCTCCAGAGAACCTCTAATGGACATGATTGGTTGTGTGTGGTGGGGTCAGAGTGGATCAGGAGGTGAAGCTGGAGCAGCTCAGAGAAACTGAGAGGCTCACTTGCTCAGAGCAGTAGCGGGGCAGGGTCATCATTCACGGACTGACTTAGTGAGGTGTGGGGCTGACTGACTCAAGGAGGGGCTGCTTTTGGGCAATTCGTCCTGTCAGCGGTTGTCCAGTACAGCCAGAATTAAAGAAGTAGCTGTAAATAAGTTAACAGTGGGGCCCTCCTGAACCTCGGGGCCCCTCGCCATGGCGTAATTAACATACAGGTTAATCCAGCCATGGCTTTACCTTCTGTTGCAGCATCCCCACTGACCTTTCTACCCGGTTTTTTCTCATTTAGTACCCTGTTTTGTAGGGAGGCTGGGATTTTCCTGCTGCTTATCAGTGCCTCCCCTTGACTAGTTTAAAAGCTTGCCAATGAAGCATTTTAACTGATTGCTCAAAGACTTGTTCCTTCCTGGACAGATGCAGACCATCCTTCCAGTATAGGCTGGTGTCCCTCCAGGTGGAACCCCAGTCCCCAATGAAGCCAAACCCTGTGCTCCACACCATTTTTCAACCATTCATTAAACTGCATGGTGCAAAGTACCCTCGCCTCACCCATGCCATTGACAGGCAGCACCCTGAGAAGGATGCTGTGTGTGCGCTTACTTGTCTTAGGCCCTCCCCAACTCTACAAAGCCCTCCTGCACTGCTCTAATCTCATGATGAGCCAAGTCATTGTCCCTAGGTGGACAATGGCGTCCAGCTAAGACTCCCGTGCAGCTGTTCTCGTGATCCTGAGTTTGCTTCCTGTCCCACAAGCCATGGCACCAGGCAGGCACCTTGCTTCAGTTTTCCCTGCTCCACCCAGTTCTATCCCCAATAATTGAGCCCCCACCAGGAGCTGCTTCCTTTCCCTGTGGTGTCCTCTGCCTCCTTCCTGTGGACCTCCCTTGTGACAGTTGTCCTCAGCCTCCTAAGTCTCCTCTGTGGGTGCATCCATAGGGAGCTATGCTCCCCAGAATGGTGTATGGATTGTGGAGTGGAACAACTGACTGGGTGTGCCTCTGTTCCACCATCCTCACCCTCCCTGAACCCACTGTGGTCCAACTGCTGTGCTTTCTTCGCAACCTCTGAGGTAGTGGTGGTGGCTCTGGTGCTCCCTGGATGGGGAGGTTCCCTTCCTACTGTCCAGTGTAGCCTGGGGAAGGTTCCCTACTACTGTCAGTGTGGCCTGAAGGCGGGCAACTTTCTCCCTCAGGGCAGAGAGTTGTCTGCAAATAGGCAGCATCTCAGCCTCAGAAAGACTCCCGGAAGACTGCTGCCCCACAGCCATTACATTGCAGTACTCCCACATGTTTATCTACTTTTTTTGTGTGTGTGTGTGATTGGTCTGTTATATAGAAACATATATATTATACAATGTGTATGCTTATATTGTCAGTGCAGTGTGCTAGAGAGGATATGACAGTGATATGCACTTGCACTCTTGAGGAAATGATGTCAGAACCCCAGATATAAAGGAAGTATTTCCAGGGTGGGTGGGGTGAGGGTGGGCAGGGTTGGGCCTAAACTGTGCCCTCACTAAACAATCAGCTAAAAGCTCTGACCCACAGCGATGGGTGCCTTCCTGTCAGCAAGATGCCCTACACAACAATTTGACAGAGAAAATACCCTGCTAATCAAACAGAAAAATTCAGACATCCAAGTCAGACACAGGTAAACCTCCCCAGCCCCAAAACAGCCTGGTGGTTTATGCTCTGAAAGCAGTCAGCCCCAAAATAAGTCAGCTGTGCTTTAAACTCTTCCTGCACTGAAAATCTTAAGAATTGGAACAAAAGTAAAGCTAGATCCACCTCCCTCTGTTGCTTGAAAGACTGTCTTTCCTGATAATTCTAAGTTCCTTATTTCACCTTTCAGTTAGAAGTAGCCTCCACCTGCAGAATATCTGCTACAAACCAAAGACAATTGTGAGTTCACCTTCCTCTGTTGTGAGCACAAGTCGCTTCTTACAAATTCTGTGTTCAGTATTGCAGCTTCCAGCCAGCGGTAGCTTCACCTGAAGATTATTAGCTATTCGGATGAGTTTGCTATAAAACACTTGCTTATAATACTGTTGTTCTCAGGTCTGTAAGACTCTTCCAAAGCTACTGGCTGATAAGTAGCTATGATGTGTACTTCCTGACACAGTCTGGCCTGGCCTTTAAGGCACACACAGATAAACACAAAAACAGTTTCCACCCCTGGGGCACTGTCTGGGTCAAATACATAGACTGTACCTGCACTTACTTCAGGACTTGTGACAAATTCTTAGCCCAGGGTTTAACAAGAGCCAGCATGAGTCAAGATGCCATGCAGCCACTAGCTTTTCAGCGGGTGGCATCAGTCTGCTGCCTCTTCAAAAGAGCATGTATGTCATGGCATAATTAACATATCAGTAGCTATGCCCTTGTCTTGTGTGATTGCATAGAACAGCTAGCATTTCTGCGGCTGTGTGGCTGGTTTCCTGATTTCTGCAGTCAGCCTGATTTCTTGGCACTGCTGCAACCGCAGAACTGCAGAAAACACGGGCCCTGACTATATCCATCACTCTAGAAATGTTAGTTAAATGGAGAGAATATGCCATAGAGAATCACCATACCCATGCTAATAATATTTAACTCATAATGTACGGAGGAGCTTTCAGCTTTCTTCCACCTGCCACTCTGATCTACTAATTTGCTTGAAATTAATTTCTGATTCCTGAACCCCACCATTAGGCTAGCTGACTCAGGGAACCGAATGTGTTAAATCGATTGTACTGCATCTGAATTCTTGTCTCTGTTCAGGCTAAGTTTGGGAAATAATTTCCTGCATTAAATTTATTTTTCTCATGGGCCCAGGCTAGCTAGGGGACTTAATCTCTGCAGTTAATCGTCCCCCTCTCAGGCTTCTAGCTACCAGAGAAATTCAGTACTCACTGTTGTGGCTAGAGGGATTTAATGTCCACTGTAAACTCGAGTTAAGGAATCTGATTTGGTTTTGTTTTACTGTATTTAATTTCCTACCGCTGCAAAGACTAAGCCTGTGAAAGTATTTATTTTTCTGCAGTGGATCAGCATCCTGCCTACAGGTTAGCTAGGAAATATTTAATTTCTGTAGTTTGAATTTTGTTTCCGCCTACAAGAAAAACAGCCAAAGGAATTGCCCCTTTGTCCTTTGTCTGATCTGTTTTGGACTTGGCCATTCACTCCAGACAGGCTAATCCTCTCATCCCCCTCTAGCCTTCCTAATCCTCCCACCTCCGCCCACAAGTCCTAAACTCTTTTGTTTCTCTTCTCTGTAACTCGAACTATCCAACCTTTCCTTCTCCTCCTCTCTCCATAGAATTGGACCCAACACAATGGGCTGAGAAGCCCTAGACTGCAGCAACCCACACCCACACCTCGGCTGGTTCCCCTGACAGCTGGCATCTCCAGCCGCAGAAGAGCGCGAACCCACCCACCTCATCCAGCAAGCAAGGTACAGAGCCAGAGCGCTGAAAATAACGATACTATTGGTTAATACTGCACGGACATTCAGTCATCATTGGCGAGTCTGTGCTGCCATGCTGGACTTGAAACCCAATGACTGAGGCATAGCCGGTGTCTCTCGCTGTACGGAGGAGCTTTCTCCACCTGCCACTTTGAACTACTCATTTTTCTCACCCACCCACCCCAACTCTGGCTGCTATTTAATAGGCGTTGGCCCCACCCACTGACCAATCACGTCTGAGCAGACTGTGCCAGTGTTAGAAACAGGCTGAAAAGCTGCAGAAACAGCCCTAGTGCTCCATAGCAGTTTGAACCCCAGGCGCCAGAATCAAACACACCATGACGGGACTCTTTCTCTCCTGTTGCTCCTGGTCCCACTGGTAGGCAAGCCTAATCAAGCAAGGACCCAACCAGGAACTTTCCACAACTTTATTATTTCAGGGACAGCAGTGGTTTCTAAAATCAGAATACAGGAAGCGGGGCTGCATAATTTCCCTCAAGCCCCACCCACGCTCCTGGAGGCAAAAGTCTATTCCTACCCCTTAGCACAACTACTAAAGAGAACAACAAGGGTCAAGGCATCTAAAAGTCAGAAGGATACCCTGGATGTCTTAACCTGCAAGCTCATTCTCTTCCTCTTGCTGCTATCTGGCAATGACCACCCAAACCCGGCCACCCCACCACAATATACGCCAAGGAAAGTGCATCTCACCACTGGGACCACCCCTGCAGCCCATAAAAAAGGAGCACTGAGAATCATCTCACTTAATATAAACAGGCTCCTCCCTAAGCTCTTGCAGATCCAAGCCTCGTGGAACAGCTAAAATTGGATATTACTGCCTTCACTGAGACATGGCTCTCCCAAAAAGCCGGATGCCTCCATATCAGTCTTAGGGATACAACTCTTTCCGCCAAGACAGGCTCTTCAAATGGGAGGCGGCTGCCCTGGTCTATGTCCACAATGTCTATGTCCGCAATAGGGAAAAGTGCGGATGCTGGACTGTAGCCTGCACACAAGTGAAGCTCAAATCCTCCACCTCAAACTCACCATTGGGCAGCAAAACAAAGTGCTACTGCTCACAATGGTCTACATACCCCAGGCAAGCAGGCTGCAGGGCTCAAACTCTTTGAAAAAAATTTGCAGCAGCTCAGGGAAAGTGGGAGCATGTAACTGCTGAATATTTAAATGTTAACTGGCACTCAAAAGGAAACCACAGCTAGAGACCTGCTATCTGGTCTTTACCTTACCCAGATGGTCACCCTTCCCACAAGCCAAAACTACAAAACCAGAAACAGTACACTCATTGACTGGCTACTAGGCTCCAATCCTGAACACACATCAGATGTCATGGTTCTGCCCGATAGCCTCAGCGACCACTCACCTGTCATGTGCACTTGGACAAACAGATTCACAAAGTGCCCACCGAAAGTCATGACTAATCGTGTGCTGAGACTGGGGCTACTAAATGCCTTTATACACCACTTGACCCTGATGGAGTGGTCTCCACTGGACCAAGCAACTAATGGCAACCTCGCCCTAGAGTTCTTCATAACTCCTTCACCGGGCATGCAACATTTTAGCCCTCTTTAAAACCAAAAAGTCAAAGGACCCACACCCTGGCTCAGTACCCTACTCCTTGATCAAATGCGTGCAAGAGACAACCTTTGGCACAAGGCTAAGGCCACAGGAAAGTTGCAGGATGTATTTGCATACAAAAACAAGCTATTTCAAGGATCTCCTAAACAAAAGCTGAGGGTCCTCTAAAGGGCTTTGGAACACACTGAAATCCCTAACTGGAAGGGCTACCAGGGCCTTGCCTGACCTGATTACCACTGCTGCAGGGACCATCCAGGACCCCTTGCTGACTGCCAATGAGTTCAATGCCACGTTCTCAGCTCTCTCAGGAGTGCTTCCAGAGAGTTCCTAAACCCACAAGATAGCCAGCAACACGGCACTACCGCAGCCACCTCTGCAAGGAGGGATGCCACTTTTCTATTTCAGGCAAGTTTCAAGGTCCAAGACCATTAAGTATGTAAGAGGGTCCTTGGAAAGACCAGAATGGGGATTGACCAGATTAATATGAACCTGATCGCCCTAATGCTAGATGAGTTAGCAGCCCCACTTACAAAGGTATTTAATGCCTCACTAAGATCGGGCATGTTCCGACGTGGAAATCCATGCGAGTTCACGCCAGTTTCTAATCAGATGATAAACACACACGCCAACTACAGACCAATCTCAATCCTCCCACCCCTCTCCAAAGCACTCGAGAGAATAGTCTCTGACCAGCTCACTGACTTCCTCAACAGGCACGAACTACTCTGTAACCATCAGCATGGATTTTGTAAAAACACTCTACCATCCACTGCACTGGTGGATTACACCACCTAGCTTCGATGCCCTTGACCAAGGGATGACAGTGGGATCAGTTTTCATCGACCTCACAAAAGCATTTGACTCAGTAAACCACCAGCTCCTACTAAACGCCCTGCTCTCAACAAGACTAGCCCTGAAACAGTCACCTGGTTCCACAGCTACCTATCGCAAATAACTCAACGAGATAGAATTGGCGACACACTCTCTGATCCAAAAGTAGTGGCCCTTGGAGTACCACAAGGTTCCTCAGCCCACTCCTATTCAGCCTATTCATTAACTGCCTCCCAAGCCTGCATGACAAACATCGCCTTATATGCAGATGATGCCACTGTATCTGTTTCAGTAGCCACTCAGCCATCACTGAAGGCTTGCTCGACAGCTTCCACAAACTCAAAAACCTGGTTCTGTCAACACAAATTGCTACTAAACCATAAAAAAAAAGCATGCTGTTCACAGTCCCACAGAACAACAGGAATTTCAGCCCACTTCAAATACAGAACCTTAAAGGAGACACCCTAGAACAAGTCTCCTCTTTTAAATATCTGGGTGTCTACCTAGACAACACTCTCAATTTCTCCCACCACACTGATCATGTTGTCAAAATGCTAACCATGAAACTGGGAATCCTCCATAGGAACAAGCACTCGATGACACCTGCTGCCCTCAAAATAGTCACAGGCAGCACAGTCTTGTCATCCATCGACTATGGTCTACCAATATACATAGCAGGGTCAGACACTGCCTAAACAGGCTAAAACCCTCATTAACAGGGCCTGTCATTTGGCACTTAGGGCAGACCGCTTGACACACACCTGTGTCCTCTACTCTGAGACTGGCTGGCTTCCACTGCACCTAACAGCCCAATACCAGACCTGTCAAATAGTAAAAAGCCCAACTAGGACTCATGCCAGAGTCACTATGCAGTCTATTCAAGAGGGCAGTGCAAACCAAACAAACCAGAGAGAGCCTGGGCGTCGGACTGATCCTTATGGTTGGGCGCGAGTCTCTTGGCTGGCGGGCGTCGGTGGGACCGGCGGCCGACTTATCGGGTAGAATCCGGGCAGGCGCTGGAGAAGTAGACGTCCGACTTATCGGATTCACTGCCTGAGGGCAGGCCACGCTGGGGATGCGCCTGTTGGGCTTAAGATTTGCTGGGACCCCGCCTCTCGAAGGGACAAGCTGCTTAGCAGCTTGTCCGGGCGGCGCCGGCGCACGAGCCGCCTGACTTCACGGACCTGTTCTGACCCAAAACTGCATGGTAGAAGCGGCCTTCCCAGGAGCGGAGGCCTCCTTTTCCCCGGAGGCTCCCAAAGGGCCCAAGTGCGAGCCAGACGGGAGGGGCAATGCCTCTGGTTACCACCAAGACGGGCCATCATGAAGCAGTCCCGAGGGATGTTACCTTGCGTCATTGTGCTTCTCCTGTCACGCTTTTGTGACCTTTGGGGAAGTGGACGCCTGCCTTAGTTTCTTTAGCTCCTTTTCCATGGATGCCATTCTTTCTTGAGGATATGGGCTTCAGGACTGCTGCCTTCTTTTCCGGGTAGCGGAGTTAAATTTCTGGTAGTGCTGGCACTTCTCCACGGGTGGTCTGTGCCCAGACAGAAGAGGCACAAGGAGTGGCCATCCTTGTGTGGAAGTTGGGAACCACACGAGTCGACTTATTTTTATGTGATTCGAGGGTGTGGGGATGACATACACAGCGAATCGTTGAGGAAACTTGAGAAATAGAAATTAGGTTGAAAAGTTTGAAAACTAATAAACTGACGAAAGACTGATGAGCTGAATTCTACCACAAGGAACTTTCACAAGTCAGGCGGCGGAAAGAACTGTAGAGCATGCGGGGGGATCGCCTTTATACGGATAGTCGTGATGACGCCGGGTCACCTGACATGGGCGTCCCCGCCAGAGACTGCTGGCTAGAAATTTTCCATGGGGCCCTGACGCCTGGCAGGTCAGTCCTATATGTGAATACCTACTGCAAGAGCCTCTCAAGTAAGATCTACCTGACCAGAGACACAAAGCTGAGCCATTTCAAAGAGGGCTACGGTCCCACCTAAAGTGTGCACCAACCTGTAACTGCACCAACTAAATGCACCACAGATCCACTTAATTTTCCCGCCTTTCTGCTACGCCTCCATTTTTCACCCTAATCCCTTCCTAAATCTTCCCTCCTTGCACCACTTTACCCTCCTCCTTTTCCCTACCCACTACCCCACTATAAAGACAACACCTCTCTGGTTGGTTACCCCCTTTCATCTTTCAGCCTATCAGCTCGTTGAAATGCTGACATGTTATCCTACTTGGTTAGCCTTACCTGCTACCAATGAACAAATAAACTTTGTTTTTCTACACCTATGCTAACGTAAGAATCATGTTATTAAGCTGTACTGGAACTATTCAAGTTTGGAACCTCATGTGACATTGTGTTTGTTTTCATGA
The DNA here is from genome assembly GCA_016271365.2 of Neoceratodus forsteri. Taxonomy (NCBI): domain Eukaryota; kingdom Metazoa; phylum Chordata; order Ceratodontiformes; family Ceratodontidae; genus Neoceratodus; species Neoceratodus forsteri. The sequence goes on from CM057459.1 coordinate 1,386,868,720, forward strand.
TGCTTACCCTGTGATCACTGCCAGTCTGTATTGTATTGTTTTGGTTTGTCCTTGACTTGGAACCTCTGAAAATGAATCTCTGACTCAAAGGCATTAATCCTATTCTAAATAAATAAATGACAAATGAAGGGGAGGAGAAGCAGGCCCAGCACATACAATTAATAGTATAAAGAAGCCAGATTACCTGACACCGGTAAGAGGCACTCGGGAATAGGGAGGGAAGGTTAATAAAGCAACACCATGCTTCAGTAGGTGGGAAGGGACATCATTGGCCTTATATAAGACCCTGGAAAAAACAAACAAGGCAAAGCAGAATGGGAAGGAAAATAAGACACATAACCAAGGCTAATGGTTGTTTCTTTGTGTTTCTCCCAAGTTAAATTTGCTCACAGTTGAAGTTGGGCTTTTTAACTCAGGAGACACAGTAATTGCCCTGAATTCAGGACATGATATATAATACTGTCAACACCCAGGCAAAAGGCGACATATGAACTGTAACTGACACAAGGTACACATTTTGTGCCCTCCTATAAGCTGAAGGTGACAGATCTAGTAAGGGACATTAGTGGTTTGAGGAGGCTGAGCTGTATAAAAAGAAAAATATACAGTAAATGCCAATAACCAATACTAACTGTACGCTGCACGAAACAGATGTGCCAGATGAAATGGGGAAGGAATTACAACTCTGTATGTTGTATTGATTTTCAATAATGCAGAGTTAAAAATACAGGTTACTCACCTGTAACAGGAGTTCTAGGAATGGTATATGTTGTTCATCCACACTGTCTGGCAGGTTCCTTGCCACTTTAAATCTTGCGGAAGGTCTTCAAGCTGGCTCCTCCCACCCACCCGGGTGGTAAAACTCTCGCTCCGCCCCATGGCCATGAATCTTAGCCGCTGGAAGCAAGGTTGTGCGTCGAAGCCAGGAGGTCAAGTGGGTCATGTGGATGAACAACATATACCATTCCTAGAATTCCTGTTACAGGTGAGTAACCTGTATTTCTAGGGACATGGATATGTTACTCATCCACACTGTCTGGCAGACTCCTAGCAGTTCTCCGGGAGGGAGGCAAGGCGCACACCCCTACTTGGGAAATAAAGACTGGAGAACCAAGGCCCCAAAACCAGCATCCCGGGCGTGACTCAAGGTCAATGTGGTAGTGGGTGATGAAGGTGTGTGCTGACTTCAGGTAGCAGCCCTGCAGATTTCCTGGATAAGGCAGTCCTGGAAGTAGCCACCGATGCAGCGGTATGGCGGGTAGAATGAGCTCTTATCCCTCTGGAGGCTCCATGCCCGCCAACCTATAGCAGAGATCTATGCAGGAGGTGACCCACCTGCCTATTGTCCGCTTGGCTGCAGGTCTGCCAGGTGCGGCTTCAGCGTGGGTGACAAACAGCTGGCCAACCTCTCCCGAACTTCAGCCGTCCGCTCCTTATAATAAGCGTAGCCTTCTAGGGTCCAAAGTATGGAGCCTATATTTGGCCTCCAAGGTGTGATTGGGTAGAACACCGCAGAGTCAACACCTGGTTAAGGTGAAACTCCAACACCACCTTCGAAGGAATTTCCGGGTGGGGGCGAGGGCAACCTTGTCCCTGTGGAAGACCAGATAAGCAGACTCTATGGAAACCGCCTGGCATCTCCCATCCTTCTGGCTGACGTGATAGCCACCAAGAAGGCGGTCTTCCACGACAGGTGAGAGATGTCACACCTGTGCATCTGTTCAATGGCTACCCATGAGCTTAGCCAATACCAGCAGTAGATCCCACGGAAGTGGAGGTTCTCGCACAAGAGGGATATGTGATCAAGGCCTTTGAAAAGCCCACCACCTTCTCCTGTGCACCGACTGCTTCCTGGCCCACTCCGTAAGCAGAGATGGCTGCCAGTGTACCTTAAGGGTCGCTGACTGAAGCCCTTACTGAGAAAGGGACCACAGGTAGTCCAGAATGCTTGCCAAGGAACAGGAGGAAGGGTCCAAGCCCTTGCCTGACACCAAATGGAGAATCTCTTCCATTTGAAGGCGTGGCATTTTCTGGTCGACTCCTTGCGGGACGGCTCACATGACGTTGAGGACCTCGTCGGAAGACCCAAGGCCTGGAACTCTGGCCGCTCAGGAACCAGGCAGTCAGGTGCAGGGATTGAAGGTCGGATAGACTACCTTCCCTTGATTGACTGAGATCAGGTCCGGTGGGCTGGAAGCTGCCTCGGGAGCCTGGAGCTGAGACTGAGGAGATCTGGATACAGAACTGGCGGCCAGTCTGAGGCTACCAGAATCACCTCGCCTTGTCCTCCTCGCCTTGAGAAGCACCTTGAGGATCAAGGGAAATGGGGAAAGGCGTGAGAAGGCCGGTCCGAGCCTTGAGAAGGCATCCCCTGCAGCGAGCCCTGCTGAGGGGGCAGGCATGAAACAGTCTCAGTTTCACATTCTCCCTGGAGGCAAACAGGTCCACCTGAGGCATGCCCCAGTGGGAGAAGAGATCTTGTACTACCTCCAGCAGGACAGACCACTCATAAGACGCAGCCCCTATCCGGCTTAGGGCATCGGCCAGGGTGTTGGAGGCTCCTGCCACATGAATGGCAAGGAGATCCGCCTCCAGGATGCGTGCAGTGACCAAATGCGGAGAACTTCCCTGTACAGAGGTATGGGCGCATCCGCCCTGGTGGTTTAGGTAGTACATGGTCGTGGTATTGTCCATCTGGACCTGAACCACTTGACCCGTAGAGAAGCAGGCGGGCGGTGAGGGTTAGGCGAACTGCTCGAAGCTCCAGCAGGTTGATGTGGCATCGGGACTCCGAGGGGACCAGAGGCCATGTGCTCTGTGCTCCCCCAGATGGGCACCCCAACCCATCAGAGAGCATCGGTCAATAGACCGTCGGCTCAGGGTGGACAAACGGGATGCCCTCCTGCAGATATGCTGGAACAGTCCACCACTGGAGAGCGTCTCCACATCCCCTGTGTCACTGTCACTAGCTGATCCAGTGGATCGAGGTGCTGTGACCATTGGCTGGCCAGCCCCATTGAAGGGGCGCATGTATCCAGCGGGCCCAATGGACCACGCTGGTGCAGGCCGCCATGAAGCCCAGGAGGCGCAGGAAGTCCCAGGCAGGCGGCGATTGCCCAACCTGAAATGATTGGGCAAAGGAGGAAAGAACCTCGGCCCTGTATGCCTGGAGCCGTGCTCTGGCTCGTGAAGTCGAGCTCTGCCCGATAAATTGTATCACCTGCTTTGGCACGAGTTCAGACTTGGCCTGCGTTGATGAGGAGGCCAACCTGAGAGCAAACCTGGAGGGCCAGATCCCTGGACCGCTCCACCTCCGCTCTGGAGGGGCTGCAATCAGCCAGTCGTCCAGGTAGGGAGTAACCCAGACCTTTCGGCGCCGCGAGATGCTGTCACCACTGCCATGCATTTGGTGAAGACCCTGGGAGCTAGGGAAAGGCCAAAGGGCATGGCCCGAACTTGTAGGGATCCCTCCGCTCTGAAGCGGAGGAATCTCTGGTGGGACGGACAGATTGGGACGTGAAAGAACGCGTCCTGAAGGTCCAGAGAACAGAACCACATGCCTCGTTCCAAGGATGGGATTATCTGAGCCAGAGTGAGCATCCTGAAGGTCCGAGACCTTAGGAACCTGTTCAGGTCATGCAGGTCGAGAATGGGCGCCAGCCCCCGTCCGTTTGGGACCAGGAAGTAGCTGGACACAAACCCCGGTCTGGAGGAGGATCTGCCACCTTCCTGATCACCTCTTTTTGAGAGCAGGGCAATATCAGCTCAGCGAGCCGACAAAGAGGCTGCGGACCCATAGCCCCCAGGGGTGACAGCTCGGAAGGCGTGGCCTGCTCGAACTCCAGGGGCAGGCCCTTTCCTACCACCTCAAAACCCAATGGTCCATGGTGATAATGGATAGCGGAAAGAAGTGGTGGAGCTGTCCCCCCGCGAGAACCCAGGGGAGTGGCGAGGCTGGGCGACACCCCTCAACCCGTCACTGGGCAGGCTTAGAGGAGAGGACCGGCCGAGGGACCTCCTGGGCCTTACCTCCTGCTTCCTGTTGGAGGAAGCCGTGGGCTTAGGTTTGGGATGCCATCGTGAGCCTGCTGGCCCTGGTGCTGTTGGGCGGATGTGCCGAGGCACAGAAGGGCGAAAGGACTTGTGCTGCTGCTGCGGTGGCCTTTGTCCTTCTGGGCGGAGGTGACAGAGTCCAGAGTGGCATTTGACTTTTCGATCCACTGGAGGTGACCTTCCACCCAGGGCCGAAGAGGTGGGTCCCCAGGAAGGGACATCCGCCAGTTTGTGCTGGGTATCCGCCGTGAAGGTGGATATCCTCAACCATGCTCTGCGGCGCATGGCCACCGTGGGTATAACCGATCTGGCACAGGAGTCTCCAATGTCCAGAGCTGTTTGGGCTGCTGTTTAGCCACTGCCCTACCCTGGTCCCGTTCCTGCCGGACCGTGGTCTGCAGGTCGGCGGAGATGAGGATCACCTCATCCAGGGAGCCCATGGGGCGTGGAGAAGTGTGCCATCAGCATGGCCGAGGCGGCCTGGCGGAGGCCAAGGGGCTTAGCGTACACCTTGCACGGTATAGTCCAGCTTTTGGACTCCTTGTCGGGGCTTGTCCCATCCCAGCGTTCCCGGAATGCCGAACGCTGTCAGTGACCAACCCTCAGCGAAGGGCTGTTCCAAAAACCCGGCAAAGAGCCAATGGGACCGCATACTTCCTGGCCAAGGTGCAGGACAGGAAGCAGGCCGCTGCCAGAGCTCCAAGGCTGTGCCAACAATGGCTTCAGCCACGGAAGAGCCTCCATGGGTTAATCCCTCGGTCCAGCGTCTCGTCCAGGGGATACTTAGCCCACTTGGATACAGGGTCGAGCTGCATCTCGGTGGACTCCGAGATGAGCGGAAGCAAACCCATGAAGGGACGATGGGCTTTCGTCCATCGACTGGCCCGGAGGACTCCAGGTCAATGGGCCTGGAGAACAGGGAGGAGTCATCGTCAGACTCCGAGGAGTCCACGAAGAGCTGCCTGGGGCCTGAGCCACCTCCACCTGCCCAAGGCGGTCGGGAGTGAGGGTGACCGACAACCTGTGGGGCAGGCCCTGACCCGACCGAGAGTCCTAGTCGGCGCCCGATTTCGGTTGTGGAGGCGGAGGTTCCACCACTAGTCGGTGGGGCAGCTGGTTTCGGCCGAACAACTGGCTCAGGCTTGGGCACCTCGGCTACGGCGAGGGTTGTTTCAGCCGCGGTGACAGCCACTTAATGGCGGGGAAGGCGACGGCGCGGCTTGTTCCCAGACAGAAGTAACTGCTGCATCAGGTCCTCATAGTGTCGGCGCAACTTGCGTGAAGCCTCGCCTCTTCTCAGGAGGAAGGCGAGGACGGCGGTGGCGCCGCTTACTTCAGTGCGAGATCGAGACCGCCGATGTCGGCTGGACCGAGCGATGTCGAGACCGAGATCCTTGTGTTTCCCAGGACCGGGTCTGGGAAGGGGCGGGGACACCGCTCTTCCCTCGGCTCGGAAGCACTTAACGGGGACTGCGGCACCGAGGTGCGGGTAAGTCCTCGGTCTCCACCGGGGAACCCGGTGAAGAAGGGTTGTTAGCTTCACCAGTCGACAGCCCGTCCGATGGTCGAAAAATCTTGATCGTGTCGACGGGTGTCTCAGCCAGCTGACCTGGCGGGGACGCCGTGAAGCCAGTGGCCTTAGCATAACCTCGACCGAAGTCGAGTGTCGACTGTCGGGGAATGGAACCTCTCCCTCTCCACGAGCGCCCGGCGATGGGACTTACCTTTTGAGTCCTTCTCTTCGGACTCAGAGAGTGTCCGATGGCCCTCTCCCTTTGTGGAAAGATATTGGTAAAGCTCCTGAAAGAAGCTGGAACACGAGGTACCCAGAGAGCGGGATAAATGCCACGACCGAGGAAGAGGACAATCGCGCCTGTGCCGCCTCCCTCCTCGAGGCGATCATCTGCTCGAGTTACTCAGCTGAGCCAACCCGCCCGCAGTAACCGCCTAACGGGCCTCCTTCAACTTCACGGTGGTGGCGCTTCTTGGGCGCCCAAGCTGTAACGGGCAGCGTGGTCTTCCAGGATGCTGGCCGAAACGAATGGCGTAACTCCGCAGGCCTGCAGGTCATGTTCTAGACCGAGGCAGTAGACGACATGGGAGTGTGAGTCCATCCTGGACATTTTTCTGCCCCCAAGAGCACTGGTCGAATCCGGGAGTCGATTTGTCCATCGCAGGGGTGGGGAGGATCTTGACGAAGTCTTGAAAACTTTAAAATAAGTTTCGGGCAAACCTAAGAATTAGGATCCAGTCTACACGCAGAACGTTAAAGAGGGAACCTGAGCTTCCAAGCGGTAAGGAAGATCTGGCGTCATGGGCGCAGCCGAGTTTTACCCCTGCGTGGGTGGGAGGAGCCAGCTTGAAGACCTTCCGGCAAGATTTAAAGCGGCAAGGAACCTGCCAGACAGTGTGGATAAACAACATATCCATGTCCCTAGAAAACAAAGTTACTGCACAATGATACATGGAATCTGAAGTTGGTACTGGATGCAAGTTTCATGAAGCAACTTATCAGCAATGCAACGTTAACAAATGTTCAGTTTCATTCAACCTGTATTTTTATATTTTGTTTACAATGTACACTATGTCTCTCAAAGTACAAACTACACACACTGCCTTCTGCCTCAAGTAATGTCTCCTTCCATCTGCTCTACAGGAGTTAACCTGAGAAAATACTGGATTGCATTAAATGCTCCGATATTTACATAATGTATTATGCTGCCTTACATGACATGTATGTATTGCTCATATGACCAATGTTGCACCCAGGAGATAATTCTCCTCTGTGTCATCACTGTGTGGAACATGACATATAGTCAGATAACAATGAATGCCTATGTATGTCCATAATGTTACTACTGATATGGTATATGGTTCACTGTTGTCTATAGATTTCCATAGAGTCAAAGTCCTTGTGCAAGTGGATAAATTATTGTGCACGGTTCAAACGTCATAAAAAGTTGTGCAATGGTCACATACTGTCCACAGTTCAAAGGTCACAAATGTTGCCATGTATAGTTATCTTCCATTAAGCACCCTCCTTGACATAAACATTTCTCTTTAATATAGTCACCTACTATGAGCAATAAAAGGTAAGTGTGAGGGAGTGGATAGGTTCCTCTTACTACTGTTTATGAACTGAAATTCACTTCTGACATACAGTAGAACCAACACTATAAAAAAAATAAAACAAGAGCAACCATGCAGGGGTCCCGATAATATTTTAGGGCAGGGATGTATTTACTGCTAGCTTTCTCCACCTGGTATATTTTCATCTAAATGGTAGTAATACCATCCACTGACCTGCCATGGGCCCCACCACCTCTAAACTAAGTCTCAAACCCACTGGGCGACTTCCACCATTAACTTTCTTAGTCTGATACTGCTATGGAGTGTTAAGATACTTCTCCACTGCCACGTAGTGCTATGACCCTAGTTTTAAAATTTTGCCATGTTCACAATTGCCCTTCTGGCCAGTCAGTGAGCAACTCCTGACACTGTCTCCTAAACTGTACACAGCTAATACTTATATCGCTAACTCTATTGCCTACACTGTTAGAATGTGTATCGATGACTGGCAGCAGTAATGCTACTAATTTTGTGACTATGTATCAACCAGTGTAAATGTACAGGAGGAAACAAATTCCTAAAATCAGAAAGTGGCAGTAAATCAAGCAGTATGGCAGTAAAATACTGCTTTACTCCCCTATCTGTTCCCCGCAACCATACCTAACTTGGTTTGTTTTTCCATCACGTGGATGAAATGACATGATGGACCTCTTGAACTTTTCTCTCTGGTGTCATCTCAAACCCCTCGATGGAAACACAGCCTCACTGTATATGGTTGCCAGTGCATTACTCTCTATGTAGCTACTGCCTGGGCTCTCGGGTCCACCTCTCCCAACCCTCCGAGGGGGCCAGCCTGGGTTTCCTAAAGTTGTGCTACACTGGGTACTCAGATCTAAAAGTAGCACTGTGCCTTTACCTGGAGCACTAATACAGGGGTCCCTTGATACTGACACATAAGGCTATCACCCCTAGGAAAGAGGAATCACCCTACCCACACAATCCTTCCCCAAAGCAAATGACACTGTACCAACAAAACAACCCCAGGAAAGAAATATAGTTCAAACAATAATTTATTTAAAAGGGAGAGTAAGGAGAGAACAAGGGATAACAGGTAAAATAGGAACAAAGGGGTGGCTGGCAGTCAGTCTTATTGTCCAAACTTCAAGCTGTAAAACTGCTCACACAATCTGCCCACCCACAAGCAGTTGCACAAGTCCCCACGTGATGCACCCAAATCAAATCCTCCAAAGGCCATGGGTGACAGCTCTCTTTGCTGCAACTGGTGCTAGCAGGGCAGGTGAACAGTTGCACGCTTGGCAAACTGCAACAGGAAAACTGTGGCAGAAACCCAAACACAGCAACACAGAATGTGACGGCAGATAAGGGCGGCAGAGCCCATCCTGTCTTCCCTTTTTTTTTTTTGTTTTTAACCTTCATTTTTGCTGCTGATCTACAGTGCCATTTCTTCCCCTCCCTTCCTCACCCTCGATTCCCTTGTGCCCCTCCGAGGTATTTTTGAACCCCACCACCGTTTTCCCGCCCACTACCTCTGCTGGAAGGGCCCCAAACTGGGGTAATAACAATAAACAGTAACATTCGCAGGGCCCTGATTTGTAATCCAAATGGGTGTCCAGCTGGCCTCCTAAGGTCTTCTGCCAGGGAATTACCTCAGTCATGCCCAGGATTTTCCCCACATTCCTAGGTCACAGTATAATCACCCCAGCAGCAGCAGTGCAGAAACCCTGTGGTTACATGGTTTTGTATATTCTTAGATAACTCTGGTTTCTATGATGTCTGGTCAGACAACAGGCAGGACGTGGCTTCCATCTGAACACGTCTCTCTCAAAGTTGTTGGTTTTTCTCGGACCATCTCTTCTCCTCCTCCTCCTCCTGATTCTCTTCAGGCTTAGGCAAAGGCTCCACAGATGATGCAGGCAGTGGCCTCAGTCAGTCGGTGCTGTCTCTATGCAGGCCATCCCCAGAGAAGAAAGTCACTGATCTGGGGTTGGAAAAATCTTGCTCCATGTTGATACCTCCTCTCCTTCAGTTCTGTTGGGTACTCAGTCTTCAGTGACCTGCCAGGACTGCAGTGCCTGACAGCAGGTGCCCAGCTCATAGAGTTCCTTGTCTCTCACACTGTAAAACCTTAGCTCAGAACCTTGGTAGCAGCCCCTTTAACACAGGCTAGAATTTAATGCCTAATTGGTCAGTCTTTTCCTGGCAAAGCAAATCTTGGTCCAGGCAAGCAGGGTTTGAAGAAAGTTCTAGGGCAATTTTAACGACACACAGTTCCTAGTATTTGCAGCCTGCTGCTGCTGCTATTCAAGCCCTCAGGGCTGATTTTCCCACATTCAGGCCCAGCTGCCTGCTGTAGGGCTAGGACAGGGTCCATTACTGGGGCACCTCACCCTGCAGAGTCGGGGTGGGTGTTGTGCTAGAGGCGGCCTTGGAGTCACCCTCTTCTGTTGGGGATGCATGCACACCTTGCTGCTCCTATTCCAGGCTCCACTACTCTCAGGCTGAGAACCAGCTGAAGTAATGCCTGGTGGCACTTTTTCTTTGTTCCCGCCTCTGCTGCCTGCCGGGAGCCTGGGACTGTTTTGATGTGGATGCATGGCCTGGGCTGTTTCATGGAGCTCCGACTCCATTTGTATGCATGCTGCCTCTGCTGTTCGTTCCCCAACCCTGCTGCTTGTCCTGGCGTCGAGACATACTTTTTCCCACGCCATTGGCGCTTCCGTATTGTCCCGGTTCCAATCCTGCTGCCAGCATGGGGCCAGGATCTAGCTGTGAAGATGCAGGAGTCAGGGCTTGGTTCCAGCACTGGGCTCCTAACTGCTTCTGCCCTGCGGTCCCTGCTCCTGCAGTCCTGGGGACCAGAGGATGAAGATGACTTTCAGGGGCTGGAGGAGGAATGCTGGGGCCCGTGAGCCCATAATGTAATCTCCAAATTTTGGGGGTGTTTACATACTCGACTTATGTGAAATGTTTTTATTGCTTCTCTTGTTTCTTTGAGTGCTGTTGCATCACACATGCAGCTTGTTAATTTTCCTTTGTGATGTTATACCTATTATATTTTTATCTGCTGTACAGTTTTAATCCTGCATCCTGTGCTTTAACTTGCTTTGTGTTTGGGGTAAACTGTAACCTCTGTATATGCCTCTGTAGTCCAGTTATCTCCTGGTTGAGCAAGAAAACACTGTGTACACTGTATGTCTAGTGTACTTACCAGATAAACGAACACTACACAAATAAACAGTACTGCCATTTTGGACACATAGATACATAGACAGTGTCAGCAGATAAGGGCCTATGGCCCACCCAGTCTGCCCATTTGAGCTTGTAAGTTCAGTTTATGCTTTCCTAGAAGTCTGTTGCCCTTACCCCTGACCTCCAGAATTCCTTTATGTCTATTCCATGCATTCTTAAATCCTGTGATTGTTTCAGCCCCCACCACTTCCTCTGGCAGGGTGTTCCACTTGTCCACCACCCGTCTGTGAAGAAATTCCTCCTCATGTTTTTCTGAAAATCGCCCTCCCTCCAACTTCATCCCATGCCCTCTAGTCCTGGAACATCTTTTCGCTTAAAAATAGTGTATTCCTGCACCCTGTTCCTCCCTGTAAGATACTTGTATGTCTCTATCATATCCCTCTCCCTTCTCTCCTCCAGAGAGTACATATTCAGTTCCTTCAACCTGCCTCATGGGACTTGTGATGCAATCCCTGTACCATCTTAGTTGCCCTCCTCTGAACCTTCTCTACCCTGTCTATGTCCTTCACGTAGGTAAGGTCTCCAGAACTGTACACTGTACTCCAGGTGGGGCCTCATTAGTGTCTTTTATAGTGGAATTATGACCTCCCTTTTCCTGCTGGTGATGCCCTGCCTATGTATCCCAGCATCCTATTTGCTTTACCTGCTGCCTTGTCACACTGTCATCCTACCTTGAGGTCATCAGAGATGATAACCCCAAGATCCCTTTCCTGCTTGGTGCATGCTATATCTTCACCCCCAACTGATATATTGTGCCAGGGTTTTTGTGCCCCATATGCATTATCTTATACTTCTTTGCATTGAATTTCAACTGCCAAACCCTGACTATTCTTCAAGTTTCTGCAGGTCCCTTCCCATTCTGTCTACACCCTCTGGTGTGTCTACTCTGTTACAGAGCTTTGTGTCATCAGCGAACAGTGAAATTCTGCCTTCTAGGTCCTGTGCAATGTCACTGATGAAGATGTTGAATAGGACTGGTCCCAACACTGATCCCTATGGTACCCCACTGGTCACTCTTCCCTCTGTGGAGTGACAGCCATTTACTACCACCCTCTGTGTCCTGCCACCCAGCCAGTTACCTACCCACCACACTACTGTCCTGCCCACACCCATATTCCCCAGTTTGTGTAATAGTCTTCTATGTGGCACAGTGTCAAAGGCCTTGCTGAAGTCCAGATAGGCCATGTCCACTGCCCTCCCCTGATCCACCTCCCTAGTCACCCAGTCAAAAATTCAACGAGGTTGGTCTGACATGACCTTCCCTGGTGATACCATGCTGCCTTGGGTGCTGTAGTCCATTGACAACCAGATGTTCCACCAATCTCTCCTTCAGTAGTGCTTTCATGATCTTCCCCACTACCGAGGTGAGGCTGACTGGTCTGTAGTTCCCTGCTTCCTCTCTCTCTCCGCTTTTGTACAAGGGGACTACATCTGCTGTCCTCCAGTCTTTGGGTACCTCCCTGTTTCCAGTGATTGGCTAAACAGGATAGCCAGAGGTTCAGCCACCACCTCTCAGTTCTTTAAGGACCCTGGGGTGCACCCATCTGGCCCCATTGCTTTATCAACTCTTATTACTTCCAGTTCCTTCAGGACCCTTTCGTGTAAAGGGACTTGTGTCCATTTCTGCACCATTCTCACCCCTTGTACTCCTTCAGACCCATTACCCTCCTCTTCCTCAGTAAAGACTGAGCAGAAATACCTGTTCAATATGTCAGCTTTACTATTGTCATCCTCCACACCATCTAGCCATCCCTACTCATCAACATCAGTCTGTAAACTGCCTGCAACACTACCAAACAAACCCGCCAAGCTACTGTAGCAGGATCCAATCAATGACTGCATCCATTTTCCTCTCACAGCCAACTTACCTTAGCTGGTCAGACCGCCTAGCAGGGCCCTACATCCCTCTATTACTGCAAAGTCAGTGTTGGGGAAAAAATAATATCAGCTGATGCAGACCAGTTCCTAAAAGAAAAGAGAAAAACAACAAACAGGTGTGTGAGACATGATCCCAATCAGTATTTATCATTATTATAAACAGTACCTGGACAAACCATTCTGACTGAGCCGCAGTCTAAAGAGTTATGCTAATGACTAGAAACCTTCTTGGACAATTAGACTTTAAAACGTAAAACTATTCATTTATTGACAGCATTAAGGTCTAAATAGAGAGAAAGAGGGTGCACTCTCATGACAAGCGAGGTCACCGATTACTTTGTTTCAGGGAAGAAATAAAACATCAACCTGACGATGGTAAAAGTATGATTATAAAATGGGCAAAGGGTTTCAAGCAATCTGATTGGTTGTTGGCTGTGCATTAGCAGTTTGTAGCATGGCTAAAACTAGTTTGGCCACATAGAACACAGTACATGTTTGAAATCCTTGTGCCACTAGAATTTTCAGAAATTAAGCGTATGCCATTTCCCCTGCGGTAGCTACTGACAGTGAAAAAGTTAATTTTGCAGTTCCTCTTTAAAAAAAAAAAAAGTTCTACATATAAACATTTGTATTTTGTTATACTCAAAAGTGTCTTTTTTTTTTCAGTTTTCACTGGTACTTCACTTCCCCTTCCTGTTCCTCTCTCTTCCCTACATTCCTGCCTGCTTGGCCATTAGTCTGAATGCCCCATTCCCCACCCCTGACATGCAGCCGTCCGATTAACCTGCTGCTGTTCTACAGCACTTACTCCTAACTAACACATCCCAGAACTGCACTCATATTGTACACGCTGACATTTTAACAATCTTTAATTTTAATCTAACTGTAACTCTCTCGGGGCTGCAGGTAGTAACCTGGTAAACAAGAGGATGATAAGATTATGCCTCTTGTCTTGCATAGTACGTGCCTCGCTCTTCACTGAACTACTGCCATCAAGACAGAGAGACACACATTTAGATCAGCACCAACACAAATGTATAGAGCCAGCCTGAAATTTTTTTTTTTTTAATTTATTCTGAATTACTAGTCTGCCACGCACTACGACACCAAAGGCCTCTCACCTCCCGTGGTCACGTTTTTCATCCCGCCACCCACTCATACCTCGAAAGGAACCGCAGTCAGATATATATAAATTTGTAAATGCAAAATTCAAAAATGTTATTCTTAAGAAATGCATAAATGTGAACTCTGTCGGGGGGGGTAACCAAGACAGCCATCATCAACTGGATCGTGTTCTCCAGCAGGCCTTCCCAGACACACTGTATTAGACCTTCCTTCTGGGTTGGCCCTTTAGTTAATGTTTCCAGTTTTAGGCCTATTTATTTATTATGGTCATTTACTCTACTGCAGTAATTTTATTGCTTTATTTTATTTTATGGATAGTATTGTTGATATATACGGTGCCCGGAGCCTCCAGGATTGGGCGCCTGAAAAATAAAATTTGCCTTGCCTTGCTCCGCACATATGAAGCACCTGCCCTTCACACAGATTTACTGCTGATAACAAGAAAAGTACAGTTACATAAGAACTTACCGTAACAGTACATCTTCGAGAGGAGCTCTTGCAGCAGGCTATTACAATTAGGACTATGCCGTGGGCACTAGAACCCATCAGAAACCTTTAGCTAGCAGTACCCAGTGGAGGCCTCACCCGTCGGCTCTGCCCGGCGTCAGCCAATGGTATTTCGAGGCGATCCCCAGCCCCACCTCAGTTCACCCGCCGGAGACCCATGAATAAGGTCAGGCACAAGCGTGCGTCAAAAATGATGCACCCTAACTCACCAGGGGAAGGAGGGCAGAAAAGCAGTGCCTGCTGCAAGAGCTCCTCTCGACGATCTACTGTTATGGTAAGTTCTTATGTAACTGTACTATCTTGCTCCGAGGGAGCTCTTGCAGCAGGCTATTACAATTAGGACTGAATCCCAAGCAGTCCCGCAAAAAGGAACAGGAAACCGGAGGAGGCTGAAAGCACCAGTGCTAACAACAGGGCACTTCAAGAAAGGTGGCCCTGAAGGACCGCTAGGCCAAACCAGCCCTATGCCTAGAAGCATTGTCCAGACTGTAATGCTAATGAAGGTATGCACTGAGCTCCAGGTAGCTCCTGCACAGATGTCTCCATGAAGAAATTTCACAAGGATGTGAATGAAGTAGCCTATGCCCTGGTAGAATGACCCTAACCGAGCCTAGTAGGGTCTTGTATACTTGTTGTAACAATAAACAATGCAGTTGACCAGCCATTTTGAGAGTCTTTGCTTTGACACCAGAGTGCCTTGGCATCTAGGCGTAAAGGCCACAAACAGCTGCTCCATCTTGCAGTGTGGAGCAGTGCTTTAGATAGTACCTCAGCACCCTGTGGACATCCAGAGTATGCAGGAGCACTTGCCCCTATTTGAGTGGTCCAGGTAATACACCGGAAGGTTAACATCCTGTTTCAGTGTCAGTTCAGAAACCACTTTGGGCAAAAACATAGGACTGGTTCTTAGGGACACCCTGTCCTATCAAAATTAAATAAGACTCCTTACACATTAGGGCCTGAAGCTCTCTGAGCCAAAGTAACTGCAACCAAAATAACACTTTCCAAGAAAGAAACAAAGCTTGCAATCGCAGCAGGCTTGGGGTGGGGGCTTCTCCCGCATAAATAGGAGATACAAAAGGGTACTGACCAGGTGGGAGACTGATATGTAAGATGCACCTCGAAAAGTGCGGACATGTCTAGTTGGGCAAGTGTCTTTCCCTCCGTCGGTACATGGTATGCAGAAATTGCTGACAAATGTACCTTTATGAAGGAGTAGCTCAGCCTTGATTTAACAAGGAGAGGAGATACTGTACTATCGAGTTCACTGGGCAGGTGAGAGGGTCCAAGTGATGGGGTGAAGCCCAGAGGCAGAAATGCTTCCACTTCATAGCATAAGTGGATCTAGTAGAGGGCTTTCTTGCTGCCACGAGAACGTCTGCCACCTCCTGGTAGACCCCAAACCTAGATTTGACTATGTCTGCAGGGGCCAGGCATGAAGATGCAGGTATTTGAGGTCCGAATGGACCAATGTTCCCCTGATCCTGGGACAGTCAGTACGAGCTCAGCGGCAGCTGAATTGGAGGTTCTACTGCCAGCTGCTAAAGTAGTGGGAACCAAACCTGCAGAGGCCAGAATGGGGTGATAGGATCATCTCTTCTCCTTCAGCCTGAAGTTTCAAAGGGACCTTCTGGGCAGGCCGGTGGCACTGAGAGTTGAGGCGCTGGATGCCACACCACGCCATGCTGGCGACCCGCTCAGGAACGAGTCCGGGTCGCCAGGGGTCGGCAAGAGGGGAAGGACTGAGCATCCCTAGGACTGCTCTCCTTCCCGGGGACAGGGGATCCACCTGCCAATGCACTAGTGACCTCTAGCAGAGGCTGGAGGCACTACAGTGCACGCCGCAAGTTGCTGGGGATTGAAGCCATGGGCGGACATTTCAGTGCACAGAGCATGCACCAGTCAAGCTGGACGCCATTGCACGCCCAAGCTCCAAGGACACACAAGAACAGGGAAAACAACGCCCATGGATAGGCGACAGCACCAGTCCCCAAGCCCATCGCTGGGCCAACCCCAACTGACCTTCCAGGTCCTCCATGTCCGATCCTACCCTGCAGCCGGAGTCTGTCTGTAAGAGCGCCTAAGAGGAGTAGGGCAACCCACCCTGGGAGGGTTAGACCAGGGGTACCGCTGCAGGGAGGAGAGGAGAGAGGAGGTACAGCTCGGGGGCTCTGGCAGGCAGGACATGGACTCGGTTGCCTGAGAAAGGTCCATGGGGCCGACCGGAGGGAAATAAAGTCGGAAAAAAAAGAAGGACCTTCTGAATTACGAAGGGAAACAAGGCATACAGAAACCTCCCTGTCCAACAGAGGGACAACGCTACTGTCCAGAAAACACCAGGCACGGGCTCTCATGAGCAGAAACTGGGCAGTTTAGCGTTGAGTGGAACGCAAAGAGGTCCAACTCTGGGCGGCACCACCTGTTGAACAGTTGATATGCTACAGGCTGGAGGAGCTACCATATGCAGCCTTGGACCGCGACTGGCTTAGGCTGTCGGCCAAGACGCTTTGGACACCTGGAAAATGAACAGCAGTGAGATCTAGGCAGCGCTCCAGTGCCCAATAACAGACTCTCATCGCCTCCCGCATAGGGGTAGGAGTGCGTGCCTCTGGCTTGCTGACGAGAACAGTACCAACATGTTGTCTGTCTCGATGAGAGGAAGGCCTGGCGAAATGTCTGTCTGAAATGCCCGCAAGGTGTTCAGGACCACTCTCATCTCTAGAATGTTGATATGGAGCTGTTGCTCATCTGGAGACCATGTCCCCTAGGTTTGATTGTCTCCCAGATGAGCGCCCTAGCCGAGACAGGTGGTGTCTGTGGTTAGGATCCGTCTGGGGGTTCCTGCCAAAAGGGACTCCTCATTCCAGGTTGAGGGGTCCAACCACCAAGAAAGAGTTCTTCTTACTTGGTCGGAGATCCTGACGAGCCAGTCTAGATCGCTCTGACCTCTGGTCCCACTGCACCCTGAGCATTCATTGTGGGACCTTCATTGGAGGCGAGCTAAGGGAGCTGTGGGAATGGCCACCGCCATGTACTCCAGAAGTCTGAGGAAGGTCCTGGCTGGGACCTGTGGGGCCATAGATACCATTCAGGCTACCACCCGAGACGAGTCCCCCTGACCTGCGGGAGTACGGCCATGCCCTGAATTGTGTCAAGGACAACCCCTATAAAAAGGAGTCACTAACTGGGCTCTGGGGAAAACTTTGGAAGATTCAGGGTGATCCCCAGCTCTCAGAAGAGAATAAAGTGTCTTCGAGTGCGCAATAGTTGCGCTTTGGATGGCGCTGCCAGAAGCCAATCGCTTAGGTAAGAGAAGACGAATGGCTCTTGGCATCTGAGAACCGCAGCCACCACTGCTAGGTACTTGGTGAAGATTCATGGAGCGGAGGAGAGGCCAAACGGCAAGGCCCAGAACTGATAATGCCTACTCTGGAAGTGGAACCTCAGAAACTTCCGTGGGGAAGAAAGACCTTTATGTGTATATAGGCATCCTGCGGTCCAGAAAGCACAGACAGTCCCCCAGTGCAAGAGGGGAATGAGGCCTGGCAGAGTGACCATCCTAAACCTTTATATTCTATAAAAAGATTTAAGAAGCTGAGGTCTAGGATGGGATGAAGATCCTGTATTTTTGGGACCAAGAAGAAGTGGCAGTAGTAACATTTTCCCGCTGTCCCTGGGAAACTGGCTCTATTGTCCTTTTGCAGGTTGCTCCATCCCTCTTGGCAGAGGAAGAAGCAACCCCTACTGCCCCCAGAGGGGGTCAGTAGCAAGTCTTGGGTAGCTCCAGGAGTCAGCAAAGAGGGCTGGGGTACTTTGGGGCTTCTAGAGATAGAGCTCCCAGAAGCTTGAGTTGTGGCTTTCCTCTTAAAGCTGCCTCTCTGTGGAAACTTACCATGATTATTCTGCCCCGAGGTCTTAAAAAATGGCCGCTTGCAGAATGGCTTCTGGCCCCCTTTATACAGTTTTTGGATGGACCAGATGGACTTTCCGGATTCTTGGAAGCAAGAGATGAGTTTCTCTGTCTCCTCCTGAAGAGGACGGAACCCTGGAATGGGAGGTCCTGGATTCCAGACTGCAGATCCTAGGAAAACCCTGAAACTCTAAGCCAAGCATGGTGTCTAAGGCAAATGCCGGAAGCCACTGCCCTCGAAGCTGTATCTGCAGTATTATACAAGGCCCTCAAGACATGAGTGCCTACGTCCGAACCCAACTTCAAAACCTGCAGGAGCTTGGTCTTTTGTGCCAAGTTCGGTAAGGCCTGAGCTACTTCCAAGCCCTTCTCCCACATTGCATTCTGGTACTGGACCATATGGTGAGGAAGTTTAGGAGTGAATGGAACAGGTGGAGGCAGAATAGACCTTCTTGCCCACCTGGTCCAGGTATCTGGACTCTACATCGGAGGCTGATAGCTGAGGTGTTTAAGGTGCTTGGATTTCTCATGAGCAGCTGTAATCACCATGGTGTCCACCTGAGGTGTTCTGCCAGCAAAGGCTCCTCCCTCGGGCTCTATACAGCCTGCCTGATTTCTTAGGAACTGCCAAGATGGTATAGGGATGCTTCCAAGTAATCCTGGTAAGGTCTTGGAAGGTATCCACAAGAGGAGGGACCACTAGAGGTTTTGGCCCTCCTGCCCCAGGTATTTCACCAACCTCCAGCATTCCAGATCCAAGTCCTCTGTCTCCTATCCATTAGAGAATTGATATGCCTCCTGATGTCCATAAATGTGGGGTCATCAGAGGGACCTTGGAGTGTCCTCATTGTGGGACACACTTTCCTTGGAGAGGGACCAGTCAAACCCAAAGGAGCTGGGATGCGAACCGTGGCCTCTGAATAGTATGAAGCTGATCTAAGCGGGAGTAAAATGATTTCTTTCCTGTGAGCGCTATGCATTGAAGACCGACGCCAGCTGTAGGACTGACGATGGCTTAGGGACCAGCAACAGCTAGAGTCAGACAGTGGCCAACCAAACACCTGGGACGGCTGGCAGACCACAGTCGGCTACTGGATCATCTTCTGCTTGTGGAACAACGGTGGCTGGTACAGCAAGAGGACGCCGTGCCAACCTTTCTTGTGTGGAGACCGCCACAGGTATTTACCGGACTGCGTGACCTGGACTTCAGTTTTGACTTAGAGGGGAACGTTAAGGCACAGGGGAAGAAGGCTTTTCGTCCCTGCTTTTGCCTCCCATTTCTTCCGAGCCAGAATAGAACCTGCAAACGGTCAGTATCTGGCGCTGCCTTCACTGATGTCCATTTTGGGTCCTGTGCCGTCGACTATTTGGAGCCATCTGGCTTAGTGGTTGTTGGCTTTGGTTTCGTCAGTTGGACAGTAGAGGATCGGTGAACCGGTGCTGGCTGTGAGCCTGACACCGTTCCTTCTGATGTTGGGCCCAGGGAATGGCAAAGATGGGGCTTTCTTGGCGGGGCTGGGCAGGCGCCAAAGAGGAGCCAAGGTCCCAACTCCTGAAGTGGAGGGTGGCCGCAAGAGTGTAGCCTTCACTTACAGGTGGGGCGCCAGCACCGAGGCCGGGCCTGACTACCATTACCTAAAGCCAGTGTGTTGGTATGGACGGTAGCATCTCGCCTACTGTTAGAGTGCCGTTAATGGCAGGAATGATCTGAGATGCCCAACCCAGAGGAGGAGGACTTTTGTGGAGAGATCACGAGCGCGACGCATTCCAAGACTGGCTCCGTCCCTTCACGGTCCGAGTCCTGCTTTTCTCCTTGTGCTTTATGAGCGAGGTGGAAGAAGACTTCTCTCAAGGAGAGTGCTGCATCACAGCCACTTGTTTCTCAAGGATATGGGCCTTTAGCACCTTAACGTGGCAGCTCCTAGTCCTACTTGTAAAGTCGCAGCAGATCGGGCAGTTCTTGGTGTCTTGTCCGCCCGAGGCAAAGACACAGGCCTCGTGGGAGTTTTTCGCGGTATCTGGCGGCTGCGGGAACACTTTGTCCTCTTCTATCCGGACGAGACAACCAATGATGGTGAAGTCGACATGCAGATGAAAAGAAAACGGACTTCAAGAAAAAAAAATACCTTGCTGAGACTACTAACAGGAGTTCTAAAGGCAACAGAAGAGCTGATGGAAGCGGGTCTGTGGCAGAAAAAGAACTGAGGTGGGGCTGAGGACTGCCCCTGATATACCACTGGCTGACGTCGGGGCGGAGCCGATGTCGGGGCCCCACTGAGTACTGTTAGCTAAGGTTTCGATGGGTCCTAGTGCCTGTGGCATTGTCCTAATTGTAATAGCCTGCTACAAGAGCCCCCACCAAGTAAGATCGAGGTATACACCAGCAACTTGTTTATTCTTTTTCTTTTACTTGCTTACCAACACAATGTTCTGCTCATGTATCTTTCCTGTCACCCGCTCAGCTGTCCGCTCAATCGCTTCAGTGTCTCAGCTACTCTTTCTCTTACCCCACAAACAATCTTGCTTATCACATTTTTATCAACAAAACCACTAGATATTTGAAAATATAAAAATTGAAAGTACAATCGGGCAGGGTGCCATGGCAACATACTGACACTAATGGAAAAAAGTACAGATGTGATGACCTCAACAGGATAAAAATCCTAAGGGCAAAACAAAACAAAACCAATCTATAACAGGCAGAGGAACTATTTTACAACAAACTGCATCAACGATTGTGATTTTTTACAAATTTTAATTTTTACTAGCATGTGAAATACAGAAGCCTGTTTTATAAGCCTGTGACCTCGTTCCTCACTCACGCCCTAGCCGTGCGTTAAAACTGTAACGCATCAACCGCATCAAGTCTTATTGCTTACAGAATAAAGTACAAGAAATTTATTCCAGACTGCTGAGAGAAGTGCAACATAAACCCTGGCACGCCGGGTCCAAAATGAAGCTCTTTGTCAGGGGGCAGGATCTGCTGCCACTTACATCTTTATAGAAACATAGACATTGTCGGGCAGATAAGGACTGCTAGGCCCATCTAATCTGCGGACTCTGACTCTACCTGGTCAACGGCTTTTCACCACTCCTTCCCACCTCTAAGATTTCCTCATGCCTGTCCCAGGCATGTTTAAATCCTCCACTGTGCTTGCTCCCACTACCTCCTGTGGCAGACTATTCCATGTGTCCACCACCCTCCCAAGGGACCAAGTCTGTTGGTTTGTCTGTGCCACTGGTGAGCCGAGCTTGCTCTTTTCATTTTGCTATACTGCCTCTTTGACTTTTGGCACCCAGATGAGTGCTGGAGCCGCTTACTTTGATTTTGAGTTCCGTAATATTATATTAGGTTAGTCTGACAGGACTTCCCGATACAAACCCATGCTGCCTCACATCCTGGAGGTAACTGTCCTCTAGAAATGACACCAGCCTCTCCCTCAGTATCGCTCCATAAGCTTGCCACTATGAAAGCGAGACTGACCGCCAATAATTGCCCGGTTCATCCCTTGGGCCGCTTCTTGTGTACTGGCACCACACGGCCATCCTCCAGTCCTGAGGCACATATCCCATCTCCTCCTCGCCAGGGTTTTAATACTATACCAACATAGCAGCAGAACAGGGCCTGACCGGTCTTCGTGTCTGCTCGCTTTGGTCAGCCTCCGCTCTGGTGCTGACCTTGCCCCCTCGCCCTCCTCTGGCTTCTCCCTTCCCAGTTCCGGATATTCTTGCTGCATTGGATTTTACTGCCAGAACCCTTCCCCTGTACCTGTCCCACCCTCTTGAACCCCTCCACTGTCTCTGCCTCCACCAGCCCCTAGGCAGCGCATTCCATGGTTCCACCACCCTCTCAGTGAAGTAGCACCTCCTCCTTTCTCCCTGAATCTTCCCCTCCAGCTTCCACCCATGCCCCTAGTGGCCCCTCTTCCTTCCTTCAAAGCACCCTTACTGTTCCTCCCCTTTTACCCTCTTCATGTACCTGAAGACCTCTATCATGTCCCCCAATCCCTTCTCTCTTCCAATGTGTACATATTTAGCTCTTGAGCCTCTCCTCATAGGTCCTGTCCCCCAAGCCCCAAATCATTTTGGTTGCCCTCCTCTGGACCCTCTCCAGGAGGGTAATGTCACTCTTTAAGTGTGGCCTCCAAACTGCACGCAGTACTCAAGGTGCGGGCCTCACCAAGCAGTTATACAGAGGGAGTATCACTTCCTCCTTCTGGAGGTGATCCCCTAGCGATGCATCCCAGCATCCTGTTGGCCTTGGCTGCTGCCCCTCCTACAAGTCTCAGAGTTGTTCATCTTGACATCCACTACCACCCCAAGGTCCTTCTCAGCCATCGAGACTTTGTAGCACCCCCAGGGTGTACACTTGGCCTGGGTTTCTGCCCCAGGTGGAGTACCTTGCATTTCCCTGCATTGAACCTCAGCTTCCACTTTCTAGACCATCTTTCCAGAGCCTCCAGGTCCCCTGTAGGCCACCCTCCCTCCTCCCCATCCACCACCGCCCCAGTTTTGAGTCATCCGAAAGAGACTCATCTCACTCCTGATTCCTGTCCTTATGTCAGAGACGTAGGCATTGAAGAGGAGGGCCCAAGGACTGATCCTGTGGGACCCCACTAATGACCCTCCTTGGGATGAGACTATCCCGCCAACTACTGACCCTCTGGGTCCAGTCCTGGAGCCAATTGCCTATCCATCTGATTATCTGGTTCCCCACCCCATTTCTCCCAGCTTATCCAACAGGCCCACGTGAGGAACAGAGTCAAATGCCTTGCTGAAGTTAGAAGAGGACGTCCACTGGTCTACCCAGGTCCAGGGCACTCGTCACCCAGTCATAGAACTCCACAAGGTTTGTCTAACACGATTTCCGGGATGAATCCATGCTGTCTATCGTCCAGGAACCCTGACTTTTCCAGGTCCCCCAGCCTCTCCTTGACAATGCCCTCCATCACCTTGCCCACCACCGATGTCAGGCTGACACACCTGTAGTTCCCTGCCACCTCCTTGATCCCCCTTGTGGATAGGCACTATATTTGCCACCTCTTCCAGTCCTGGGGCACCCACCCAGTCCTCAGAGAGATGGTGAAAAGCTCCGCCAGGGTTTCGCCAGGACATCTGCAAGTTCCTTCAGCACTCTAGGATGTAATTTATCCGGCCCGGTGCTTTCTCTGTCTTAAAGGGCGAGGGCTTCCTCACTTTCTCTGCTGTGATTTCCACTTCCGTACCTCTTCTCCCTGCTTAGCCCTCCCCCTCCTGCCAGTGATGCCTCCCCTCTCCCAGACCCGCCGATCGGTAGGGTCCCCCTCCTCAGTATCTCTGTCTCCTCCATGTATAATGCAGCACCCCATCTTCCTTGGTGAAAACTGAGGTGAAGTACTCATTTAGTACCTCAGCCTGCTCCCCAGGTCTTGTGCCCATCTCCCTGATTTAATCCTGCTAATCTGCCCTTCACCCTTTGTTTTTCCCCAATGTATCTGAAGAACCCTTGTTCCTCTCCTAATTTCCCTGGCCAGGTTCTGCTCCTTCCTTGCCTTAGCCGCCCTCACCACCCTAGTGGCCCTTCTAGCCATCAGCTCATACTCCCCGATCCCTTTCACTCCTTGAGCACTTGAATTGCCTATAGGCTGCCTTCTTTCCGCACCACCTCCTGGACCTCCCTGGTCCACCAGCAGGGTTTTCGGGCCCTACCATTTTCATCTTACTCTTGCACAGGTCCTGCACCCTCTCCTGATGATTTCCCACCTACTATCAGCGTCCATGTCTGACCCAATCACATCCAAATGCTCCTTAAGGATCCTTCCCATTTCCTTAAAATCTGTCCCCCTGAAGTCAGTTATTTCCGCCTTTGTGCAGCCGCCTAGCCCTCCTAGATCCAGGCAGAACCAGACCGCTGCATGGTCACTCGCCAATGGGTCCCTTACCTCCAGGCCCCAATCTGATCACTGTCTGCCAGGACCACATCCAGTACCAGCGCCTCCTGGTCGGTTCCCCACCTGCTGAGTTAGGAACGCGCCCTAAAGACATCCAACAACCTCTGTTCCCTGGTCACAGAGGATGTCATAGTCTCCCAGTCTGTTCCTGGCATGTTTAAGTCCCCAACACCACCACGTTCCTCTGCCCAGTCTGCAGTGTCTCCCAACATCTGCCACCAAACTCTCCTCCAGCTCCTCTGCCAGGGCAGGGGTCTATACATCACTCCTATTTTTACTCTCTTGCCCCCCCTTGTTATCAAGGTGACCCAAATAGCCTCCACGGTTCCTCTCCGCCTCTACTCCCCATGCCAATGCAGTTTTTGACTATCATTGCTACCCTCCTCCCCTTCCTTCCCCTTGTCCTTCCTGAACATAGTGTAACCCTCCAGGTTCAGGTCCCAGTCATGTTCTGCAGTGGCTCAGGTCTCAGTGACTGCTGCCACATCCACTGCTGCCTCAGTTAGTATTGCCTGAGCTCAGGCATTTTATTTCCCAAGCTCCTGGCATTTAGCAGGACTACCTTCCACCCTTTCCCTATAGTTCCATTTCCCTGCTCGTGTTCCCATGGGGATTCTGTTTTCCCTGGTCTGCACTTTACCAGTCGGCCTTTT
Organism: Neoceratodus forsteri; assembly: GCA_016271365.2. Classification (NCBI taxonomy): domain Eukaryota; kingdom Metazoa; phylum Chordata; order Ceratodontiformes; family Ceratodontidae; genus Neoceratodus; species Neoceratodus forsteri. The sequence goes on from CM057459.1 coordinate 1,386,893,115, forward strand.
CCCGCAATCCTCCAGCTCCCCAGGAGGGTAGAGACAGAGTCCCTCCTTTATCGGCACCCTCTTGACAGCCTTTTCTCCCATCCCTCCCCTTCACAAGTTTAAACCCCACCTTTCACCAATGAACCCCTCTATTTTCAACTTAAAGATTCCCTCGCCGCCAAATTGAGATGGCGCCTATCTCTAGCATACAGCTCCTTATCCTCCCAGGTCTCCCCAATCCCCCATCAACCCATACCCTCTGGCCTCACACCACTCCCTGAGCCACTGGTTTATCTCCCTAATCTTCCTTTGTGTTCCCCACCAGCCCTTGCACCGCAGGATTTCTGAGAAGGAAACTGTGCATCCTATGTCATGACAGACCCTGGCAAGCTCCCTGAATCTTGCCTGTATCTCTAGCTCACTATTCCCTCAATGTCATTTGTACCCAGGTGGACCAGTATGTCCGGGAACCCCACAATCCTTTGCCAGCTGATATATCTCGTGGCTTAGCCCTGTGCACCGCTAGTCCAGGGAAGCATTTTGTTCTAACTGGCCAGGCTTCTCCTCCCTATCCCATTTGATACCTCTGATCATAGAATCCCCAACAGGAGCACCTCTGACCGCTCCTTTTCCTCCATTTCCCCCTTCCATGTCCCTCATCCTTTCTCCTGGCCCTCCACCCAGCCAGCTCCTTGTTCCTCCTCCCATCTGGGTGCCACATGCCACCCCTCCTTATTTACCCTGGCCACCCCTCCCTCAATCCTATGCCTCTCCTCCTCCTGAGTATCCTTCTGTACCTTGCTAACTCCCCTCACTGCTCGCGACTGGTCCTTCTCCCCCATCTGCTAAACTAACCTGGCTCATCCTCCCTTCCTTCCTGTTTCCATTTAGTCCCTCCTGCTTGTCGTGCTCCCTGGCCTAAACCCTCAGCTCCCTTTACTGAATCCTTCTTGTACTTCTGGTCCTTCTCCTTGCGCTTTCTCCTCTTCCTCCCACCCTCCTGCTCAGATTCACTGCTCCCCATTTTCCTGCATTCCAGGTTCCCCCTGTTCTTCCTGCTATCCGGCCCTGCCTCCTGCCCCCACTCCCTTTCCATCTCTAACCACCCCTGCCGTTGGCTACATCACCCCCTCATCCTCGAGCAGAAGAAGAGAATTGAAGGTTATTAAGTGTAAGGTCTGATCCACCTCCCCGCCTTGCTTCCTTCTGTCCAGCCCCGCCATCTGCCTACTTCCCTGAGAATGTTGTCCCTCTGTCTCTCCTTTGTGAGGGTCCCAGTTACCTGCCTGCTTCCTTGGTAGTGTCCTTTGGACCCCTCTGCCAGGGTCTCTATGTGACCCCTGAGTATTCTCCTGCACACTTTTCCCTATGCCCCGCCCCCAGTGCTTTGTGCAAACCCCTGGAGATCCCCTGCCCTTCCCAATCCATACTCCCCTCCCCCAGCTGTCTCCTCAACCCCTGCAACCTCCTCCTGTTGTGACAGCTGGTAGCACACCGGCAACCACCGAACTCCAAGTCCAGTCCAGAATCATGGCTGCTCCACACCCTGTGCACCCCACCACCCTCCCAAAGATGCCGCCCTAATACACCTCCCCATTTTAGCAAAATCCACCTCCTGAAATCTAGGCCTTTGCCTTTATGTGACTAGACTGTGTCCCTGTCCCCATGTTAAACCACACTATGTGGTGGTCGCTGGATCCCCGCTGACCTACCTGGACTTCTGTGATTCTGTCCCTACTGGTCAGTACTCGGTCCAGAATCATCCTGTCTCTGATGGGATCAATCACTAGCTGTCTGAGGCCTGCCCCTGTAGGGATTCCAGGATGTCTCGCTTCTGGTTGAAGCAGCTGCTGGGATGGTCCAATCCAGGTCTGAGATATTGAAATCCACCAGCAGTAATACCTCACCTTTGTTGCCAGCTCATGAATTTGATCCACTAGATCCCTATCCACCTCCTCCCCTGCGCTGGAGGTCTGTAGAGCACCCTGCAGGGACTGCTGAGCCACTGCCTGGCTCAAGGGTGACCCACAGTGCCTCGGCCTCCCTGTCTCCCTGCATCTCTGCTGCTTTATACCTTCTCTTACATGGGACACTCCCCACCCCTTTTATTACTCTCCCATCTCTCTTGAATACAGCACAACCTGCTACATTTACATCCCAGTCATGATTTGCGTGTCCAAGTCTCTTTATTGCTGCTATTTCCAGGTCTGCCTCTACTAGCAAGGCCTCCAGGTCTGGGATTTTATTTCCCAGGCTGCAAGCATTTGTAACCTTGGCCTTGTAACATGGGTTGAGAAAAGAGGGAAGCTAACTGGCCAAACAGCATCACCTGACAGTGGATTACATTCACTATTTAATCCACAGTTAGTGTGAGATGCCCAGCCAACAATATCCCTGGGCAGAGTGGCACTTCTTATCTGAGGAAACATTCAGCAGTGAAAGGCAGCCATTAAAAATATACCAAAGTGAGACAGAGATGCACTGGTAACTTGGTGGCCGCCTGTCACTGCTGTACCAACTGCCCTGTTCTTCTGTAATGTCCTATGAGGCACTACTAGCAGCTGTACCCCAAGCCACATAGAGCCCAGAACACATGTAAAATTGTCTCTGCTGCTTTAGTTTGTGACTCACCAGACAGTGCGAGCAACAGAAACGCTGTGCTGAGAGACAGAGACAGCGAATCGCGAGAGGATGGCACGGCTTCATCAACGAGAGCTAGAGAGAGCCCTGTACATCTTCTGACGGTGAGTGAGAGAGGGAGCTGATATTGTATGCTCCACTCCTGTTAATTCAGCATTCCTGCAGCATACTGTGTGTGTGTGTGTGTGTGTGTGTGTGTGTGTGTGTCTCGCTCTCTGGAGTTACCACTGTCACCAAGCTGCGGTCCTGTCCGAGGAGCGGGGGAGGGATCCGGTGCAGTCTGAGCTGTCTCTCTCTCTCACACTCTCTGGAGTCACCACTGTCACAAAGTTATGCAATCCTGTCCAGGAGTGGGAGCATGGGGAAAGGAATATGTGCAGTCTGCGCGCACCCAGCGACAGAGAGTCACTGCTACAGAAAGAGAGTGTGAGACACTGGGACACCTAATTCACAACTGCTGCAGTCTCCCTCTCTGCCTCGGTTTTCAGGCACCAACATCCCCCGTCAGCTTGGTGTGTGTGTGGGGAGATGAAGTAGCAACATGACTGGAGAAATTCTTTACCTCTCGCGCAGGTGTGTCTCAGTCTGTCTGCAAAGTTGAGCACAGCTGCTAAGCAGCAGTTACATTTGTCTAACTGCTGTCTTTGGTGTTCCATTTGTTTGTTGTTTTATCTTTTGGTCCATAAGTTCTTGTGTCGATCGCTCCTCTCCCTCCTTGCCTGCCTGTGTGGTTCTTTTCAGCGCCCGTCACGCAAGAGTGAGCAGTGGACCGTTAGCAGCTGCTGCAGCAAGAGGGGAGAGACACATGACAGGCAGCACAGACCGTGTCTTGGAGGTAAGAGAAACACAGTTATGGTCCTGAACAGCACCAGCAGTAAGGTAAGCAGCAGTGCATCGCGGGTAGACGAAGAGACAGATGTGAGAGACAGAAGGACATCAGAAGCAGCATCTCCGAGCAGCGGCTCTCTCTCCCCTCTCCTCTTTGTTTGCAAGGGTGTTGTGGTGGTGGGGAGAAAGACAGCAGCACTGTACTGAAGTGACACAGCAACAGCCATCTAAGCAGTACATGTATGTCATCCACACAGTAGCAAGCAGTATCTCGGGGACTCTGAGGTGCATGTGTGTGCAGGAGGGGCAACAAAGTAAAAGCGCTAACGGGTTGCAGGTGTAACAAAGCATAATAATGCACAACAAATGTCAGAAATCATCTCATGCGGTGGGTAGGTAACTGGCTGGGCAGCAGGACACAGAGGGTGGTGGTAATGGCTGTCACTCCACAGAGGGAAGAGTGACCAGTGGTACCACAGGGATCAGTGCTGGGACCAGTCCTATTCAACATCTTCATCAGTGACATTGCAAGGACCTAGAAGGCAGAATTTCACTGTTCGCTGATGACACAAAGCTCTGTAACAGAGTAGACACACCAGAGGGTGTAGACAGAATTAGAAGGGACCTGCAGAAACTTGAAGAATGGTCAGGGGTTTGGCAGTTGAAATTCAATGCAAGGAAGTCCAAGATAATGCATATGGGGCACAAAAACCCTGGCACAATATATCAGTTGGGGGTGAGGATATAGCATGCACCAAGCAGGAAAGGGATCTTGGGGTTATCATCTCTGATGACCTCAAGGCAAGGAAACAGTGTGACAAGGCAGCAGGTAAAGAAATAGGATGCTGGGATGCATAGACAGGGGCATCACCAGCAGGAAAAGGGAGGTCATAATCCACTATACAAGACACTAGTGAGGCCGACCTGGAGTACACTGTGCAGTTCTGGAGACCTTACCTACGTGAAGGACATAGACAGGGTAGAGAAGGTTCAGAGGAGGGCAACAAAGATGGTGCATGGATTGCATCACAAGTCCCTATGAGGACAGGTTGAAGGCACTGAACATGTACTCCTGGAGGAAAGGAGGGAGAGAGGGATATGATCGAGACATACAAGTATCTTACAGGGAGGAACAGGGTGCAGGAATGCACTATTTTAGCAAAAGATGTTCCAGGACTAGAGGGCATGGGATGAAGTTGAGGGAGGACGATTCAGAGGAAACGCGGAGGAAGAATTTCTTCACAGAACGGGTGGTGGACAAGTGGAACACCCTGCCAGAGGAAGTGGTGGGGGCTGAAACAATCACAGGATTTAAGAATGCATGGGATAGACATAAAGGAATTCTGGAGGTCAGGGTGGGGCAACAGACTTCTTGGAAAACAAACTGAACTTACAAACTTAAATGGGCAGACTGGGTGGGCCATAGGCCCTTATCTGCTGACACTGTCTATGTATCTATGTATCTCAATAGTGTATTTGACATTTGTATGTGCATAACATCAATCGCATATGCATTATTTGTAGGGACTATTTTGCTAGGGTGGCAAGACACAGTACCTTTCTGGCTAAAACCCTTTATGCTGTTTTTTTTTCCCTGTGGGGAAAACAACCCATGTTGTAGGTGCAATAACCCATTCCTGGGCATAGGTTATAGAGCTTAACCCACACCTTGGGCGCTGGATTATAATTTCAGCCTGTGGCCTCGCGGCTCACAATGCACCCAAGGCGTGGATTAAATGCCTTGTAATATGGTATTAAAAATCTCTGCCAGAACTGCACAACAATAGGGAAACACACCGTGGTACAAACGAAGCGGTCATTAATTCCTAGAATGACTGCTTCATTTTGTATTACAAACACTTCCACATGAAAAGTGCTACCTGAGCACAAAGAAAAAGTTTCCAATCACTCACTCAGTCATGACGATAGTTCGTGGAAAATGAGCAGCAGCGAAACGGCATCTTACCCAACAGTGACACATGGGCTCTAATAGAAACAGATCAACAAACTAAATGTTGAACTTGTAGCAGGCTGCATCCACAGTATAAAGTAATCTTAGATGGTCCAAAACATATGGTGCTTACTAGCATACAGTAACTCACACAAAAATACATGTGTGTGTTCCTGGTTTAAATAATAATATTGGCAGTCAATTTTGTAACACTTCCATATTACAAGTGTTTCATCGACTAATAGTGAGGTTTCAGGCATTAATGCAGGGTTGCGGGAAGCCCCTCGGCCTGCAGCCTCGGCCCCCACCACCCCAACCATGCATTAATGCTCGGGAAATGACTCCTGTCTCAGTCATTAAGGCTTACATAACCCCATACCCTGTCATGGGTTACTGCTAACTTATAGCACATACTTAAAGTCATAGCATGTAAATCTTTAGCAATAAGTGACTATACAGAGCACATCTTTCATAATACAGTGAACAAAAATATATAAAAATCATATCGCAAAAAAATTAGACATAATATAAACTAATACCAAACTGTATAAAATAGAGTTATGAAATGCAGAAAAACAGTTGGAGACAACCAAAGGAATGAAAAACAGACAATGCAAATCAAATGTAAGGGCAGTGTTAAGTAGACAATAATGCACAGAACTACAGTAACTACATGCAGTGTGAAAATACATAATTTATCTATTGCCAAATAATGCGGATACAACCAAAAGCACTGAGGAACAGTATCTGTAAATTATTAAACATATAGGCTACAGTGCACTGCACATGAAAATGGGAGGCCTCCTTTAGGTTTTAATGTTTGGCCTTTTTGTTTTTGTTTCTTGCTTCATTTTTTAACCTCTGTGCCGTCTGGACAGCACTCCTTCGGGCCACACAGTGTTAACCCTCTGCCCACCAGGTCATCCCTGACACCATCTAGTCAGTCGCCACTTGGTCCTGCATCCTCGGTAGACCTGGGGTAACGCTTTCTGGGGGCTCCTCCTCAAGGGGCCGTAGAGGAGGGGAGATACTTTTGGCACCTTGACTGAGGAGCACAGGGAGGCTAGGAGAATCGGAGCGACACAGCAAATGGCTATGTGGCATGGGTGAACAAGACAAGCCGCAGCTAAGTGGTCAGTTTTCCATTTTCTGGGTCCTCCCAGCTCCCACATTCATGCAACCGCAGTGGCGCTCTGGCCTGGGGCCAGGATATGTGGCAACATGTGGTGGTCCACGCTGCCTAGAATGCCACCGCTTGTCACCTCCAGGAGCCCAGCTAAGAAGTGTCCAGAGGATGCTCTTACTCCCTCCTCTGGGCTCTGCTCCTGACATCCAGGTTCAGAGCATGAACTCAGGTCGCCAGCATGCCAAGTGATGCCTCATCACCGCACACAAGCAGCTGGCATTTGGCCTTATTTTGACGCATTGCTTTATGTCCCCTTTATATTTGCTTCTGTGCTCATGCTAAAGCAAACATATTGTTAGAGTAGTGGGCTTCAGAGGCGGTCACTGTTGCATCTATTGCAGCTCAGGCTGCAGGAGGCTGGACAGTGACAGGCCAATGATCAGCAAGTCTGATTAGAATGTTGTTCTGCTAGGTGACGGGTGGAAACTTTATTTAGCTGAAAGGATCAAGCCACACCTATCACAGTGCGGATGGATCTTTTCATTTACAAGGTGCCACCCAGCAGCCAGTTAAGTGGCATCATTGTAGCCTGACGATTGCTGCCAATGTGTCTGCCCCATTCTGACATTAGTGGCCAATGCCTATCTTGGGCTCAGCCTATTTGGGACAGGGAATTCACATAAGAAAAGCCTTCCTGGGCTGAGACTCATTCTGAGCGGAATGTTAATAAATTGGGGAAAATCCCATCCTGGGCTGAGTGACCCTTCTGAGAGCCCCTCCATCTGATAGTCGCCATCCCCACCCCACTCCCACTGTGACAGCAGAAAACAGTCCATCAATGTCTTTTGCGCTGAGTGACCTTCTGAGACCCCACAAGTCCAATATTCGTCACCTCCAAACCACTGTGACACTGGGGTGCCAACTCTCCAGTGTCAACCCTTGTCAGCACAATGTCTTTTTTTTCTATTATTTTAAACCTGAAAAGCAGAAACCCATCTGTCAATTATCGCTTATGGCTTTGTCAACCAAATTCATCTCCCCCACCTCACCCCAGTCCCCCACTCAGCACCTACCACCTCAAACACACCCCCACACACCTTACTCAACTAAAACCCTCTGCCAAAATCCACTCTGTGAGGAAAACAGGTCCTTCATTTTCAATACCGACAGGCAACTGAAGAAACAAGGTAAGTGTGGTCAATATATTTTCAATGCCTGTTTTTACTTTTACTCATATCTTTGTTATTTATTATTTTTCACCAAATTTTCAACATTCGTTTTGGACCCACCTCATGAACAAGGTAGATGACATTTTTCAAACTGGGTGAAAGGTGATCTATGGTCACCAGAGTAATCATAATTTGGGCGGTTTTGAGATTGTCCACCTACCGTGATTCATGAGGTGGGGTCATAAGGTAACTACAGTATATTGAAAATTTGGTGAAAAAATATAGTAAAAGTAGCTGGCCCGGTGGCTAGAGGGCCGAGGTGCTGGATGCTCTCACCTCACGCCGCACCAGCGACCTGGGTTCGGGAATGGACTCTGGTAGTCAGGGAGCCAGCACGGGTGGGGGGAGGTTGGGAGCAGGACTGAGCAGCCAGAAGGCAGCTCTCCTCTACCAGGGTGGTAGAGCCCCCGCAGTCCCACTGTGACCAGGTGGAGGTCCGTGGTCAGCGGAGGCGGTGTCATAGTGGGAGGGCACCTCGAGAAGTGATGCGGCGCTGCTCTCCACATGCACGCAGGCATTGGGGTGGGTTACGGAAAGAAAACAGGAAAAAAATGCTACAAAATATATATAGAAAAATATGGTAATGAATAAGTTATGAGTGGACATTGAAATATTTCAATGTTCACTCATAACTTTGCTATTTTTTCCACCAAACTTTTAACATGGCCTTTTGGGACCTAACCTCATTGTGACAGCGAGTTCCTGCCACTCTTGAGGACTGACCTTTTCTTAAATCTGTTGCAACAGTTCTTCTATTTCTTAGCCTAATCTATCCTTTACAATTTCTAGTCCATAAGACGGGCCACCTATGGGCATATCCTTCCTTTCTTGAATATGCTATAGTGTCCATTTTAATTTTCCTTTACCTCTCAGGTCCTCGTACAGAGAGGTTTATTGTGGTGACCTCAAGCATATGTAAAACAGGTTGCGTTTATCGTTGTTGGATTTGGTATGTAATAGCACTATGTCATAAAACATCTTGATGTATATACCTTATGTTTATGAAACCTGTAAATGTTGAAATTACCATGGCACCAGGTGTTTCGGATAATGGTAAAAAGTACTAGGTGACTATTATAAAAATTAAGTTAGTTGTGCTATTTAAAATGCATGTAAATTGCTGTAAACTGAACAAGTCTGAAATGTCATGGTGATTTGCATAAATCCCATGATGCTTTGCATTATGGAAGTATGTATGATGTATTTCTTTGAAACTTGATTTTTGCCAATGCCCTTTGGGGTAGCCCATTTTTCAGTGTTTCTGCATTGAGGTTCTTTGTTTTCAGCTTGTTTTTGTTTTTCTTTGAGCCCCACTACCCAAGCAAACGGGCCCACACAGGGATGAAGGGTTTTCACTGAAAAGTGATTAGATCAGAGATCAGAGTCAGTAGGTGCTGGCTAAGTGCAGAGAAAGGACATACATGGTCTGTTGCTGCAAACTGTTGTACTGAAGAAGGAATATGGCATTGCAGAAGCTTCTTTCCTGTATTTTGAACAAACATCACACAGAGATTGTGCGTTGAACTTGAAGTTCGTGTTTGGTCCATCTGTTATCCCAAACCCCTCCACAGAATTGGTGTCAGCACTGGGATAATTTGCTGGAAGCTGTGGACTGGCCAAAGAGGGACATTTTCTGGTGGATATTGCCCAGATATCCGAGGTGGACCAACGCAGGAGGAGCTGCCAAAGGAGAACCCGGAGAAGAAAGTCCTTGGAGTTCTGACCAGAACCATGGCTGACAGATGGAGAGAAGCTGCTGCCTGGACTGGACCTGAAGCTCGGGGACGACCTAGCCATGCAGGTCGAGGCAGACTGGAGGTGTGTGAGACAACACCCAGGAGGTGGAGACCCTGATGAGAATGATCCACTCAATGACTGGGCAATGGCTGGACGCAGACCAACTACATAGAGAGGTGGAACACTGGTGCCAGGTGCTCGAGAGGTTCCTGCCAGAGAATTTGGATAAAGAATCGGAGGAGGATGCTGTGAGGCTCAGTTTGAGGAGGACCCCTAACTGAGCAGGATATTCCTTTGTTTCCTGTGTTCCCACGATGTTACCTGTTGGAAGTCGGAGATGCAAGTATGGAACTTGAATGTGAGACCTCAGGTAAGACAGTACCTAGTGATACTGTATTGGGGTTGAAGACCTCAAGCAAGAAGAAGCCCATGAGGCTGAAGGGACTTTTTTCGTATTGATGCATCTAAATCTGTTAACAGTATTGACTGGGCTATACTACAGGCTAAAGATGCTAATATTGCCAAAATGTTACAATATGTTAAGATCAAGGAAGTGGTACTTTTTTTTTTTAATGGAAAACCTACAAAGGAAGAGGTGGTGGAAATGGATTGAACCTGTGTTGGGGTAACACCAAAAGAGTGTTTACCCTTAGGTGTCTGTTTCTGTAGCAAGTGAAATGAATCAAGAGACACAGTGAGTTTATGTAGACAGGCTGAACATAGGACTGGGCCCCTGCTTAAAACTGACATGCCTGGTGGGTTGGAGCAGGTAATTACTCACCTCAGGGAAATTATTTCTATGGTACTGGACTTTACAGCTGTCCAGATTTTTTGGTTAAGAAATATGATGTACTTTCCTAAAAGGAGATAGTTCAGAAAGGTACTGTTAGTTTCTGTTGAGAAATGTGTTAATGCCTCAGGGAAAAAAATATCCACTATGTTTATGACAGAATGTTTACCGTTATTAGGGACCCTGAGACAGAGCTTCTGAAGAAGGGTGGAGTTCCATCCCTTCCTGGGACAGAAAGGTTGTATACAGTCGGCAATAACTGCTTCCCTCTTAAGGTGGGGGATATGTGACAGGGATCTCCTGCCAATCTTGAGGACTGACCTTTTCTTAAATCTGTTGCAACAGTTCTTCTATTTCTTAGCCTAATCTATCCTTTACAATTTCTAGTCCATAAGGTTGGCCACTTATGGGCATCCCTTCCTTTCTTGACTATACTATAGTGTCCTCTTTAATTTTCTTTTACCCTCTCAGGTCCTCGTACAGGGAGGTTATTGTGGTGACCTCCAAGAGTATGTATAACAGGTTGTGTTTATTGTTGTTGGACTTAGTATGTAATAGCACTATGTCATAAAATACCTTGATGTATATACCTTATGTTTATGAAACCTGTAAATGTTAAAATACTATGGCCCTAGGTGTTTTGATAATGGTAAACGTACTAGGTGACTACTATAGAAATTAAGTTAGTTGTGCTATTTAAATGCATGTAAATTGCTGTAAACTGAACAAGTTTGAAATATCATGGTGATCTGCATATATCCCATGATGCTTTGCATTATGGAAGCATGTATAATGTCGTATTTCTTTGAAACTTGATTTGTTGCCAGTGCCCTTTGAGGTAACCCTTTTTCAGTGTTCCTGCACTGAGGTTCTTTGTTTTTAGCTTTTTTTTCTCTTCTTTTATGCCCCACTACCCAAGCAAACAGAGCCCAAATAGGGATGAAGGGTTTTCACTGAAAAGTGATTAGCTCAGAGATCAGTGTCAGTAGGTGCTGGATAAGTGCAGAGAAATGACATACATAGTCTGTTGCTGCAAAGAAGGAACATGGCATTGCAGAAGCTTATTTCCTGTATTTTGAATAAACATCACACAGAGATTGTGTGTTGAACCTGAAGTTCGTGTCTGGTCCATCTGTCATCCCACAACCTCTCCACACTCATGAACAAGATAGGTGATATAAATATGGCCCAAAAGCGAATTCGCAGTTGTTCCACTCAAATCACCTTTCTGGCAGGATTTGAAAATTTCATCCACCAGGTTCACAAAGTGTGCGGGAGTGGTGGGTGGGAGGGGGAATAAAAAGACTAGGTTGAAAATTCAAGGCAAAATCTTAGGAAAAACAAACAAGAAAGCTATGAAGATATGTTGAAAAATGTTAATGTTTACTCACAACTTTAGTAATTTCAATATTTTGAACCCACATTTTCAACATAGCCATTTTTTCTTACACTTCACCTAACATGACAGAAGTAGTTTTTTTAAATTCTGCCTAAACATGTTTTCATGTGTGGCACAAAATGGTGTTTCAGTCAGTATTTTATAAATGACACCTGCCATGTTCAGAAGGGGGTGGTGGTCTTACAAAGACTATGTTAAAAATCTTTGGTCAAAATGTCACAGAAAATTGTGCAGAAAAGTTGTGTGCAGGGCCAGCCATTGGCCTAGCGGTAGCGTGTTGTGTTCCCTTGCTGGTGAGTCAAGTTCAGGGACGAGTTCAGGAAGACAGCTGGGCAGCACAACGATGGGTCCAGTCAATGCATCACAGCTCACAGCATGGGAAGGCATTGCACAGTGTTCTGTCACATAGGCAAATACCTTGTCATGGGTCGGAGAGCTCTCCACAAGAAGTTGCCATGTGCGTCATAGCTCACTTTTTGTAATTACTCATGTCATTAAATATGACCACCATTCGCAATTTCTAAAACTCCTTCCTTAAGCTTACCTGTTCAAGGAACGACTAGATTTGTACTCTGATACAGCAGGATGATGTTATCACATATTTGAAATGAATACCACAGGACTGCAGAAGTAATTTTCATCAGGGATAGAAATCAACTTTTTTTTAGTACCTGCACTGTGTGCAAATAACGAAAATGTTATATGCCCCACAGGTTATCTGCACTGGTCAAAAATAATTGAAAACGATATTGATTCTGGAAAAAGAGGGATTAATTTTCTCCCAGCCCTGAAAGGGTCTTTTTTTATTTAACAGCTGAAGACCTCTGTGTGCTCTTCTATGCTCACCTCACACTGCTCTCTCTCACGACAGTGGAGCGGCGTGAACTGTACCTGGGCGTGCGTGCTCGAGTTCTGCATGTGCAGCTGGTACTCTGCATCGCTTCTACTCATGAGCACGAAACCTGCGGGACCGCATTTTAGAGACATGGACCACGTGATCTTGTGACATCAGTGTGCAGAGCCACGTGTCACCTCCCTCCAGCCCAACCTCAGGATGTGCTGAAGCCTTCAGGGTTCTAGAGCCCTACAGACTATATGCACCACAGTATACAGTAAGGGGAAAACACATATGCTAGCCTGTTCCCACCTGAACAGGTAACAGGCTAGGTATGTTAATTTCGACTTCTGTATTTCATTTTACATAGTGCCCAAGAAATTAGACTGAAACTCTGAAAACATTCAAAATCCTTGCTTCAGAAATGAAAACACAAAGACAGACATTACTTATTAGAGAGCCAACACAAAACTACAAACATTACTACCCACACTCCACTGCAAACTCTCTCTTACTACAATACAGGGTTTTATTTAACTCTAAAAATTGATTAGCGTTTTGCTCATAAAAGTTCTAAAACATTGTGAAAATGCATAGCACTTGCCTCACTGTGGTTAACAAACATAAAACTTCTAGAAAAACTATATAAATGCTTTCTGTACAGTTAGTATTGTCCCAAGAAAAAACTGCTAATCAATTATTTAAAACCCTGCAATACTACTTTGCCTTTATCATTCTCTAGAACACAACCAAAACCAACCTCACAAAACATGCAAGAAAACATTCGCACTGACAAACGCTTGTTTAAGTAGGCACCACTTTGGTCTACGCATCTGGTCTCTTTTACCCATAACCTTTCTGCCTTTTTCCATCTTGCTCACCACACTTGCAGTTATTTTTGAATGAATTATATTTAGCCCATTATGTACTGTTCCAACGACACTTGCATCTATAATTATGGTTCCCTATCTCACTCCAGTATTGGGTGTGGATCTTTCAGTAACTATCTAGCTTACTGTATTACTTTATATAAATTCAATCATCATTTTGTTGGTTTTCATGCCCTATGTTATTCTGAAGTCTGCACTGCTTTCTCAGCAATTTAGGCTATATTAATTTTCTGCACAGTGACGTTACACATTTATTAACTTGTCAACTAACTTGTTTTGCAGCTCCAGAAAATGCACTGCTCCACTGGCGTTTGTGCCACTACTTCTGGCAAACTTTTAGCCAGTTTTCGTTTTTGGGACACTACTGACACAACTGTCATAAATATCCTGCCCGCCTGCACCTCACATTTCAAGTACGCACTATAGCCTTACATGTTTAATAATGATTTTATTTATTGAAGTTATTGGAAATTGCTTTGAGTCAGGAACTCATTTACAAAGGCTCCATGTCAGAGCTACAGAAACAGTCAGTACAGTATAAACAGAAAGTATACAAACAGTAGCAATTTAGGTAAACAATTAATGGCATAACAAAGTATGTTACAAAGTGGTACCAAAGACATAGTAAAAAATTTTTACTAGGTTAAACATAAGGCATATAAATATTGTCCTAAACAGGACACTCGAGAGAAGCAGGATGAAGTCCCTGTCGGGGTGAGAAAGGGAGGAGGCTTAAAAACAGTCACAAGCACTGGCAGCACAGAGGTGGTCCTTCAGGGAGGTCTTGAATGCGCCAATCTTGTTTTCCTGAGACAATGCTGCTAGGGAGACAGTTTGTCCAGGATGCAGCTCAGAACATGAAGGAGCGTTGGTAGAGAGAGGTGCGGCATCTGGGGACGTGTACGAGAGATCTGGCGGAGCTTCGAGTGTTTCTGGTGACCGGGCTGCTTTAATGACATCCACAAGGCCAGAGGGGGCCAGGCCTAGTGTGATTTTCTTGGCCATGAGACAAGACTGAAACTTTAGTCTGTCATAAAAGTTCCGCCAGTTAGTCGTGCTGTACAGGTGTGGGCGGTACGGTCAAAGCCAAGGGTGAGGCGACACACTTTGTTAAGGGGCAGTCTCAGCCTACTGAGGGAGGTGGTGTCAGCTGCTTGATAGGTGAGGATCCCATAGTCGAGCAGTGAGAGTACAGAGGAGGAGACTGCAACCCAGAGGGCAGCAGGGGTAAGACAGTGCTTGTACCGGAGCAAGAGGCCAATTCTGGTGTTAATGGCTGTGAAGAGGTGGTGGATGTGCTGGTGGAAAGAAAGGAGGAGTCCAGTGTGACGCCCAGGTATTTGAAGGAGTCGACTGATTCTAGAGGGGTCTGATGGGTGTAAAGTATGGTGGGACGTGCATGTCTGAGAGGGTTTTGGTGATGTGCGATGGTCATGACTTTCGTTTTTTGTAATTTAGTACTAGTCTCCGGTTAGTGAACCATTGTTCAGCTTCTGTGAAGGCGATTTGAAGTGAGTGTTGTAGGGTGGTGAGGTCAGCATGTGAGGAGTAGAGGACGCCGGCGGCGCATATAACAGAAGGTTGCCACAGCAGGCAGGCAGGAGGGAACTGAGGTAAAGGCTAAAGAGGAGAGGGCCCAAGATGGATCCCTGGGGCACCCGGATCTAACTGGCAGGCTAGAGGAGAGGTGTCCCCTAACTTAAACGCTGTGATCTGCCAGTGAGGTAATCTGAGAAACCAGCGAGTGGTGTCCTGAGAGAGACCTCAGTGTCGGAGGGTAGCTGTAGGTCATGACTGACCGTGGTCGGCGGCAGGTACACTGTTCCACAGTGGTCTTGGATTGCATCTGCATTATTTGGCAGTGTATTATCATCTATTTTTCACATTGCGTGTTAGAGTTAAGCAATAATGCATGGCAGGGTGTGTGTTGTGCTGGGATAACGTCACACCTGGGGTGGCTGGGCACAAGGCTGGAGGCCAAGTGCGCCCAACACCCCAGAAGTGACGTTATTCCACCATAACACACACCCTATTGTGCATTACTGCTATTATACAATGGCTCATTTGTGAATAAAATAAAACAAAAATATATATACACTATTAAAACAGTTTTGTGTTTTATTTTGATAGTGGAAGAATATTTAAATGTAAAATAGTTCCTATTCTACTTATCCAGCAGGTGGCGTTGTGTGCTTTCTGAGCAGGTGACGCTTGGTTTATTCTCTTATCTGCCCTCCCATTGTTGTTTATAATGCTCTGATGTGGACTGAAAAATTTGAGAAGTAAGGTTTTCCCCCATTGCAGTTGTTCTGTATTATGCCAAAGGTGAAGACTTTGGGACTGAAGCGATCGTGGAAACCCGACACTGGTAAGTGGCACATGGTCTGTGTTTGAAAAGGAGATGTGCTGGATTGTGAAGACAGTGTGGTTTTTGGTCGGCTTCGCTTTTAAATAGAAGGGAGAAATGACAGGAGTTACAGCGCTTCACTGAGTGAAGCTATGAATGCGTGGCAGGATAATATGAATGTCTGGTACACTGAGGAATGGGACATGGGTCTGCATGGTGAGGGAAGCAAAGAGAAAAAAGAAGCTTTCGGTGTCGGTTTTCGCAGTTTCTGTGTTCAGGCAGGCAGTGGATTTCCGTGGGTACTTACTTTCTAAATGTAAAGACAGCAGAAACTGGAGGGCTGGTTCACAAATGTCTTTTTTCACCCGACTTTGGAGTGTTGAGTGACGGCTCCACACATTAGAACTCAATGGCTCCATATGAACGGGCGCGGTGATTTTCTTTTACGGGAAACAGTCACGAACTGACAGGAAACACTAAGCTGACCGGAAGCTGACTGTGAAGCGGGTTACCAAGTGAATCTATGCAGGCTGCATGGAGTGATTCTGATGACAGCTGATACAGTCATCTGTGTGCTGGGACTAGACTCGTGACGTTGTACTGGGATAACGCCACAGGTCTGGTCCCAGACTGACCAATCACAGGCCAGCATTCTTCTTGCCATTGTATAATTACTGTTGTTCTATGCATTATTGTCTTCTTGCACTGCCTTTACATTTGATTTGCATTATTTTGTTTCATAACTGTTTTTCATTCATTTTGTCACCTCCAACCGCTTTTTTTCTGCATTTCATAGTTTGTTTTAAACACAAGTTGGTATTAGTTTCTCTAACTTTTCTAAGTTTTTTTTTTGCCAATTTTTTTGCAATATGATTTTATATATTTTCATTCATTATATTATGAAAGATGGCAGATGTGCTTTGTATAGCCACTTATTGCTAAATAAGATATGCTGTGACTTTAAACATGCACTATAAAGATGAATGAATAGCAACATAGCCCCACCAGCTGAAAAAGAGTTTTTTGGACCTGAAGTGCCAGGGTTAGTGCTGCACTTCTGCCAGCAGTCTGAAATAAATTCTTTATTCTTCATACTTTAGTTTATACCATCATCAGGTGATTTTTGCTATTTTGTTCACTGAAATAATGTAACTAGTGACCGCACTTGTCCCGAGAGTGCACCCTGCTCTGTGTTTTGCCAGTGTTCTCTACTGGCCTGCACCCACCATCATAATCCCAGTGCACATGACCCTCCAGCTCTCTGCATTAATAGCATTAAAGCAAACCCATGGTTGGGTTACCATCATTCAGCTTCACCTTGCACCCCATGGTCTGCCTAGGGTTCAAGCTGCAGTATTGTTAGTTGACAACAATTTTTGGCTTTATTCCCCCTGTACATTTTCTCCTCTTAAGTAGCTTGTCTAGCTTCCAGGATATACCCTGATAAGGATGAAGGATCCCTGGCTGTCCTATAGATGGCTACCAGTGTTTTTCTTCCTTTTCTCCCTCTCTCTCCCTTTAATGACACAACTTATTAACTATGGCAACCACTAGCAATATTTAAAGATCTCTTCCACTGCAGGCACCTTCTGACAGTACATACTGGATTTATACGGGTGTATCACGATGGGACTAGCACAGGATTATAATGGAAACAGTACAGCATCACATCAAGATGTTTCACTTTTTCAAGGTTGGTGGGCAAGGAGCAGGAACTTTTAAAAGCATGTACCAATCCCATCACAGCCATGGCTGACTATGTGAACAACAACAAGTTGCCTGGCCTTCCTTCTGTGCTTCAGTGGGTAGAAGCAGGAGGGACCCACAAAAATTAAATGCTGGATCTCAGTTGCCTGCCTTGGACAAATAAACTGCGTATCAATAAATTCAGAGATGGACAGCATCAAGCTTGGAAGGGTCATCATAACAGAAGCTACCTGCAACCACCTACTTATTGATTTTTATGACAAAAGGCATATCAACCAGATTTCGCTTTCAGTGGGGCCCTGCCCAGGCTGTAGCGATCCTGTACCCTGTGCCTACACAAGCAGATTTCCTTGAAGCTAGTGTGACAGGGTAGTGAAGCTGGTTTGGCTTCTTGCTTCAGGGAATATTCAGAACATGGGAGTCTACACCAAGAGATTCAGTTTTTAAGTAATAAATTGCCAGCTCCATGGCACTGAGTGGTGAGGTGCCCATTCAGCAGGCTGGTGATCAGGTTCACATCCGCGCAACAGGATGAATGGAGCAGAGACTACTGCTGAGGGTTCAGAGCATCAGTGTGGATGCTCTCCTCCCGGGACGGGAGAGGAATGGCTTCAGCCACTCCTTGAGCGGATCCTGGTGGTAGACAGGAGGAGACGACTTTTCGGCATAGGCGATCATGCTGCTATGCGCTCTCAGGACACCGCCATGTGTGACCATACATGGGTGGAGAGAGGGAAGAAAATGGAAAGCACGGCACATCTCTGGTGCACCAGATGACAGACGCCAGTTTCCCCATGCCACCCGGCACACTGTTCTTGCCCCCACCCAACCATCGTCCATGACTTCTACGGCACTTCCTCCGGGGTGAGAGAATGAAGGCCCACAGGAGGAATAAACCAGAATTTAGAGGATGCTTGGTGGAATCTGGAAGCTTGGAAGCTAGTGCCAATACTGAGGACCAAGTCTGGCGGGTAGGGGAGCCTCATGTGAGGTCCAAGGAGAGGAACAACTGGGGTATTTGATTTCTTCAGATTGTAATACAGTTCAGTTCAACAATGTCAGATATTCCTGTAGCTACAACAGTTAGTTCAACAAAATATTCTTGATGTTTCAGATTATTATTTACATTCAGCAAGAAATATTCAAGCCAGCTTTTATTTGTCCCTGTTTTTCAGTTCAGTGTGTCTCCTGTCCAAAACACCCACAACTTCCTCTGCCTCTCTTCCTTTATTGGGCCTGGGGCTGGGTGTTGCTTAACACACCTCCCCTGAGGGACATCCAACACCCAAAATAGCGTGAGAGGCCAACTTTAAAGCATGAGGGGTTTGGTTCAATAATCCCCTCCATCCTCTGTCAAAACCTGTACTGCGGGGATGTGATGAGGTGTATGTGTGTAACGTTGATTCTAGTGATGCTGCCACTGTTAAGCCAGCGCACTTAAATAGGACAGGAAATCTATGCAAACTGGCAGTAGTTATTAATGTTCTTATTTACAGCAATTAAATTCATGCCTCCAAACAATCTTTATTTAACAGTACCAGAATAAACACTGCTGTAGAAAACTGTATTTTCATTTGTTTTCTTAATGGACAACATTCTGCACGGTTCTATTCACGGAATCAGCAATGTGGACTCTGTCACAGTTTGTGTACAGAATGCTAAGCATGAGCTGTGAGCCTATCAGACCCATGATTAGAGTACTGTACAAACCATAACGCAGTAAAACTCCAGATCATAGCCTTGAGACGAGAACTGTAACAGAATGCTGCCCTTAAAAATGTAAATACAGTTTTTGCATTATTCACGAGTAAAACATGGATCATTTAGGGCATGGATATCATTTCCTAAATAGGAACATTATAAACAGTTTCTAATTGCAACTGTTATGTACTCTTAAAGAGCAGCTGATGCCTTTAGGAGAACTTTTAACAAAACATAATATTTAGACACAGTTCAGCTTGTATTTCACATCAGTCCTGTACTGCTCTTCCCGTTCATTATTACTGAGGTCATATGCATGAAATCAGGATCTCTGCCTGAAGAGTTCATCTATTCCTGTTACTTTCTCCCTACCGAGGACATAATGCACTGCTTGTGACATCACAGCTACCTCATGGCAACAGATTGTGATGTCACATCAGAGGATTGGGACATGAAGTCGGGAGTAAGCTATAGAGGCAGATAAACTCTAAGGGATAAAGATTATATATCCATGTACATACCCTCGTAATAAATAATAGGGAAGAGAAATATGCAAAATATACATGGAATGCAAGCAGAATTGTACCTAATTATTATGTTTTTAAAAGTTTCTTTTGAGGCGTCAGTCATTCTTAAGACTGATTATTCAAAATTAACTGTCACAGAATGGGGTGGAGTGGACATTCTGATGATGTCACAGCTCTAAGTCACAGAGATCCTAAATTTGTAATATTAGAGGGGTTATCATGCGGTAGTTCTTGGGCACTCAGTCACCATGTATGCAAATTATTCCACACCTTAAACCAGAAGGGACATTATGTCACTTTGGCATTTCTGTCTTTCACTTCTCTAATGTTAATTTTTTCCATAAAGGGAGGGTCACCCAATACCCCTCCCACCAAGCCACCCACCCACTCTCATCTAGATGGACCAAGTGGTCCCAGGCAGTTGTGGGGGTCTGGGGCCAATGAGCAGGACTTAAAGCCCCATCTACCCTCTTCCATTTTCACCCTTTACCATCCCCACCATGGCCAGACATGGTCGCGCTGTGTGAAAGCACACTGCACCATGTAGCCATAGTGCCTCCTTCTGTGCTGCCCCAGCCTGCACTACCACCAGGCCTGCACATGGCGGCAGTCATAGGTCGAGATAATAAGCCACCCTCTGGCCGACCCCCACCAGCCTGTACCCATTCCTGAACACGGTTAATGGTGTGGCAAGAGGCAAGGTATTCAACGCCTCAGACCTCCACACCACAAGGCTCCCTCTAGTCTGTTTATATATTCAATCTCTATGTTTGGAGTGCATTAGCTCCAGTAGTAAGCATGTGCAATAACTAAGGTGATTTTTCTTTTTTTTTTTATCACATGAAAAGATGGTTATAATTCACCTTTATAACCTGTAGGTTATAACAGAGAATGTGGCTGGCTTTCCCTATGGAAAATTAAAGTAACAGCTTGCGCTGCCGCATGCCTGTCCCCAGAACAGTCAGTGTGGTCGGCAAAAAACATTCCCCAGCAATTACATAAAACAAGGCATGAGGAGGAGTGTAAACTTTTTATGGACACCCTCAGTGCAGGATGCTTTGATATGTAGCATCTCATGTCAGGTGTTCATAAGATTCTCGTTATGCACTCTTCCCATGCATTACTCTATATATAATAACTGGCTTAGCCTTTCTCCCATAGAGAAGCTATGGTGTAATTTGCCGTTATAAAGGAGCATTTATAACGGCAAACACGCGCGACAGGTTTCCTCGCTTCATGCATGCCCCTACTGCTGCTTTCCTTCAGAACTGGGCAGCAGGAGCAACATGTATTCATTTTATATCATTGCTGAGGCTAAAAAGGCAAACCCAGCAATTATATAAATAAAACATAGGTCGGTAGAACTCGAAAGCTACACACACCGGGTTAGATGTTTTAATAAACCCTCGAGCCGCCTCTCTGGGCTTATGTAGTGTTTTAACCCCTCGGGTGTAAGTAAACTTCTCGTTACACATCCCGGGACCTTGCTACTTTATTCTCTACATTATTAGCAGAACAACACTAGCCCAGCGACAACATGGAACAATACAGAAAAGGGGCAAGAGAAATTTACCAACAGCCATGGTTGGATTAGTCATAAACATTTTCATCTGTACAGTTCTGGTCCTGCATCAACCCACTGAAACACACGGAGAGAGCTCATGTGACTTGCTCAGGTAGCAGCTACACATGCTTTAGGCTGGCCAGAGTAACTTCTGATCAGTGGGAAAATGCAATTCAACCTTGACTTGTTTTTTTTGGGGCAAAGCTGCAGAAAGATGTAGAATCCCTTTGCTACACTGTCTCAATAATTGCTGAACACTGCCAAAATTAGGGAAAATGCTGCTGCCTTTTTTTTTTTTTATCAAAGTGTTTGTACTGCTCTCCAGCTGCCCTTCTGTCCGACCCCCACCCCCCCAGCCCCATCACCTCGGTATCACTGGGACTTACCTTCAACCCAGTCGCCAGGTGCAGAGCCTGCGGAGGGTCAGGCATCATCCTGCTGCTGGGCTTTTTCCACCGCCGCTCTCTCCCCGGTTGCTGGGGTGCACACAGCCAGATATGCATGCGTGGAGGTGCGCACGTCAGCAGAAGTCCCACAGCACCCTCCACTTTGGCAAGCGCCTCAGACCTGTTCTACCTGCAGGCCTCCACCTTGGGCAGTCATTCGGCAGAAGCGCCTGTCCTCCCCTCCCCAGAAGAGGAAAGCTGTCCTCCGGACGCCAATCCTTCTCCCTCCCAGCCAACCCCGGCCACCTGCTCACACCACAGAACACGGGTCATTAGCGGCAGGAGGTAAGGCACAGATGCCTTAGCCCTTCACGCCACTGGGCTGGCTTGTACTGCTGCATTCTTAATAAGACGAACATCAATACTGAATCAGAACCTCCTCACTGGGATACCAGTGAAGGGGCCTCAGTGAGATGCTCAGTTTTTCCTGTAGGTGTGGCATACGTAAGAAGTGGAAACAGATGTGGTCAGTGCCATCCAACTACACCCTGTCACCACGTGTACACTCTGCAAAAATGGAACAAAGTCGTATATCACAGAGCTGACTGCTTCACTGACCTACTATTTAGGTTTACCACAGTCCAAGACATCCAGGACTATATATACACACATATCTTCTGCATTCCTTGTGGCACAGCCCATCAGGAATCTCTTGCACTCTGACTTATCCTAGCACTCAATCATTTTGTGACACTTTCCATTATATGCTGTCATTTTTAACATTACAATGACATTCAGGTATTAAAAGCACAAAAATATAAAAATTAATCAAACATGAATATTAATCCTTTCCCAACAGAGATGGATATCTATCTATTTCCCAAAACTATAAGAAAAAGTTTCATGTTTAGGTAGATGCAATATAACATCATACATAGACCTTATCATACTCCAGCTAAGTTGCATACATTTTATTCAAATTTATCAGACAAATGTCAAAGACGTTACATTGAACAAGGGAACTCTCATAGGCTGGTTTCAAACAGAAATATTAGGATTATTAGGATGAAAATCTTCTAGCTTGCTTTGGCTGTGTACTGGAGTGGACTTTCCTTTGATCAAAGGATTCTGCTTTGGGGTTCTACTTTAAAATGGAATTGGGAAGGTATGACATAAGTAGAGTTTTGTAAATCTAGCACTTATTAATGCTAAGAAGGATTTAGTTTCTCCATTTTTTTTTTTTCTTCAGAATGGCTTGCTCACTAGTTGACTGCTCCACGATAGAAAGTGTACTATTTGTGCAAACACTAATTTCAGAAATGTAATAATATTTGGCAACATGTTATTAGTTACTTATTTTTTTTTTTAGGATTAAGGGGATTATCCAAGACAGAAGCCAACAAAAATAGGGCTTATGTTGAAAAAAAGCTACAGCTTTGAGGATATTGTTCAAAGGGGTCAGGTCACCTCATGCGTGCTCCCCCATTTGAGCAACTTTGTACTTCTTGAGGCCCCCCCAAAAAGGGGGATCTAAACCCTTAACATGTACATAACACTGATTAAAACCATCCACATAGTGGTGACATGCTACATCTCTGCATTCCTAAATCAAGCCCACACAATACCTTGCATAAGACTTATTCAACAAGACAAAGTCATGTGGCAGGCTATGCCATACAGCAACACCTACATCTGGGAGGCACAGGTTTACATTCCAGTGCCATCAGTTGAGCTAGGATATACCTTCTAAATCTACTGGAGCGATGGTACGATAACAGCAACTATTCAAAGGGACCCAAAGCAGATGCAGAGGTCTCCATCAAACCACAACATGTCAAGTATACTGGATATTCAGAGCTTCTCTTCCTGGTCAGATGCCAATGGAAGGCAGTATCAGTGCCCTCAATGTAAAACAAGTAAAGGCACCTGCACCCTTACTGACTGGGGTGCCAATATGATGAGACAGTGCTGGAACCCTGATACCACTGGAAGACAATGCTGGAACACCCCTAGACCCCATTCTGAAATGTTGTATCATTTTGACACCTGGGCCAGCCAGGCAGTGTTGCAGAATCATCCTACATGAGAAGTCACTAAACTCGCACTCCAGTCTTTACCTAGACATATATGAGGTAGGGATACTTACCAGTGAGCACATGGCCTCCCTAACAGCAGCAGTAATACTGGCTGAAGAAAAGGAATCAACACGTCACTGATCAGGAAGGCTGGGGGAGGAAGAGAGGCAAGTAATATCAGGTAAGAAACAACGCTCAGATCAGGAGACCAGAGTTGTTCCACTGCAGCCCTCAGTCTGAGTCACTTGCATGGCTCTAGCACATTACTCAGTACCAGGACAGCAGCCACCGGAAAGTAGACCCCACCCAGCATAATGAGAGCTTCTTAAAGAAACTAACTAGTAGTAGCAGGCCAGCTCAGACTACAGTACCTCTGTGTCCGTCTTGAGCCACGAAGGTATCTGAAAATAAAAAGGAGAAAGGTAACTGTAGCAGTGTTATAGCTGCTGCTGTTGGAGGTCCTAGGACCTCCATTATAAATAAGGTATTGAGCGGCCATCATGCAGCATGGAAACTTTGTTTTTTTGTTGGGGGCTTAAACATGCTTCTTCCGCCCGCTTGTTTGCCAGCTGGGTCTCCTTTCCCCACCACCTATAACAGCTATCCTCCATGGACATTCTTACCTGCCAACCAACCTATCAGAAACAGTTTACAAGCCCTGTTACCCACTCAGATTTATTTAAGAATTGGTAACTGGAGAGGCATGCTGAGCTGAGGCTGCGCACGGGGTACACAGTGGGAGAGGAAGTACAGTAACAGCACAGTTACAATAATGTGAGCCCACTATTACATGAGCGGAGTGAGCAGTTTAAATTACTGGGCAGTAAGCAAAACAAGAGGCAGAGGGAGTGCAACAACGAGGGCATGATTTTGAGTTGGGGGCGATTAAGAGGAAATGTGAGGAAATTTTTCTTCACAGAGAGGTGGTGGACACATGGAATAGTCTGCACAAGAGGTGGTGCTAATGAGCACAATGGGGGTTAAACATGCCTGGGACAGGCACAAGGGAACCTTGAGGTGGGAGAAGTGATGAAAACCACTGAGCAGATCGGATCAGAGGCCACATACAAGGATAGGGCTTATGGTCAGACTGGATGGGCCTAGCGGTCCTCATCTGTCGACAAATTCTATGTTTCTATGTTATGAAGAACTAAGGATCAGATTTCACTGAGGTGTGATATGCCCATCGGTTCCCTGGTGGCAAGGTCCTCTTACCTGGCCAGCTACTGGACAGCCAATGTGGATGATGGCGGAGCAGGACCGAGCAGCTGTGGGTGCTGGCACAGCTTCATCTGCCAAAAGATCTCCACTTTTCCCTGGTTTTCTTTCCCTACCCAGAGTACATGCGCCAGTAATGCCATTTAGGGAGACACTGAATGATGTGCCAGAATTTGATCTCTCCCCTCCCCCAAGGGCTTCAGATCTCCCAAATGACCACAACCCGTGGTTACCCAAGTGGCAGTGTTGCAGCATGAGGCACAACCCACCCTGCCTGAAGAAGAGTGCTCCTCGGATGCTCAATCCTCATCCTCCTGGCCAGCCCTCAATAACCCAGGCTCGTGGTCTTCTGGAATGCTCCATCCTCATCCTCCTGGCCAGCCCTCAATGACCTAGGCCCATGTCCTCTGGGACATTCCATCCTCTTACTCCTGGCCAGCCCTCAATGACCTAGGCCCATGTCCTCTGGGATGCTCCATCCTCATCCTCCTGGCCAGCCCTCAATGACCTAGGCCAGTATCCTCTGGGATGTTCCATCCTCATCCTCCTGGTCGGTCCTCAATGACCTAGGCCTGTATCCTCTGGGATGTTCCATCCTCTTACTCCTGGCTGCCCTCAATGACCTAGGCCCTGTACTCTGGGATGTTCCATCCTCATCCTCCTGGCTGTCTCTCAATGACCTAGCTCCATATCCTCTGGGATGTTCCATCCTCCTACTCCTGGCCGCTCCTCAACGCCTAGGCCTATGTCCTCTAAGATGTTCCATCCTCATCCTTCTGGCTGGCCCTCAATGACCTAGGCTCGTGTTTTCTGGAATGCTCAATCAGGTAAGATCTGTGGTGATACTATAGACAGGAAAATGCGAGACTAGGTGGGCCCAGCGGTCTTTATCTGCCAGCAAATTCTGACTTTCCATGTTTCTCCCTCCTCATACTGCTGGTCATCCCTCAATGACCCAGGCTCATGTCCTCTGGGATGCTTCATCCTCATCCTGCTGGCTGGCATTTGATGACCCAGGCTCACACCATCTGGGATGCTCCATCCTCATCCTGCTGGCTGGCACTTGATGACACAGGCTCATGTCCTCTGGGATGCTCCATCCTCATCCTGCTGGCCAACCCTCAAGGACCCAAGCTCATATCCTCTAGGATGCTCCCTCCTCATCCTGCTAGTCGTCCCTCAGTGACCCAGGCTCATATCCTCTGGGATGCTGCATCCTCATCCTGCTGGTCATCACTCAATGACCCAGGCTTGTATCCTCTGGGATGATCCATCCTTATTCTGAGCAGCCCTCTATTACCCAGGCTCGCGCCCTCTGGGATGCTCCATCATCATCCTTCTGGCCAGCCCTCGATGACCCAGGCAATGTCCTCTAGGATGCTCCTCCTCATCCTGCTGGCCAGCCTCGATGACCCAGGCTCGTGTCCTCTGGGATGTTCCATCCTCATCCTGCTGACCGGCCTTGATACCCCAGGCTTCTGACCTCTGGGATGCGCTGCTCTCATCCTCTTGACCAGCCTCGATGACTCAGGCTTGCATCCCTGGGATGTTCCTCCTCATCTTGCTTACCAGCCCTCGATGACCCAGGCTTGTATCCTCTGGATGCTCCCTCCTTATCCTGCTGGCCGGCCCTTGATGACCCAGGCTTGTATCCTCTGGGATGCTCCCTCCTCATCCTGCTTACCAGCCCACGATGACCCAGGCTTGTATCCTCTGGGATGCTCCCTCCTTATCCTGCTGGCCGGCCTTGATGACCCAGGCTTGTATCCTCTGGGATGCTCCCTCCTCATCCTGCTGGCCAGCCCACGATGACTCAGGTTCGTGTCCTCTGGGATGTTCTGTTCTCATCCTACTGACCAGCCATCGATGACCCAGGCTTCTGACCTTTGGGATGCTCCCTCCTCATCCTGCTGGCGGCCCTTGATGACCCAGGCTTGTATCCTCTGGGATGCTCCTCCTCATCCTGCTGGCCAGCCCTTGATGACCCAGGCTTGTATCCTCTGGGATGCTCCCTCCTCATCCTGCTGGCCGGCCCTTGATGACCCAGGCTTGTATCCTCTGAGATCCTCCCTCCTCATCATGTTGGTTGGCCCTCGATGACCCAAGCTCATGTCCTCTGGGATGCTCCCACATCCTGCTGGCCGCCCCTCTATGCCCAGGCTCACGTCATCTGGGATGCTCGCTCCTCATCCTGCTGGCCGGGCGCTCGATGACCAGGCTCGCGTCCATCTGGGATGCTCCTCCTCATCCTGCTGGCCGCGCCGATGACCCAGGCTCGTGTCTTCTGGGATGCCCGTCTTCATCCTGCTGGCCGACTCTCAATGACCCAGGCTTGTGTTCTCCAGGATAATCCACCCTCATCCTGCTGGTCATCCCTCAATGACCCGCCTGTGTCCTCCTGGATAATCCATTCTCATCCTGCTGACTGGCCCTCTATTACCCAGGCTCACATCCTCTGGGATGCTCCATCATCACCTGCTGGCCAGCCCTTGATGACCCAGGCTCATGTCCTCTAGGATGCTCCCTCCTCATCCTGTTGGCTAGCCCTCAATGACCCAGGCTCGGTCCTCTGGGATGTTCCATCCTCATCCTGCTGACCGCCTTCCATGATCCAGGCTTGACCTCTGGGATGCTCCTCCTCATCCTGATGACCAGCCCTCGATGACTCAGGCTTGCATCTCTGGGAAGTTCCCTCCTCATCCTGCTAACAAGCCCTCGATGACCTAGGCTTCTGTCCTCTGAATGCTCCCTCCTCATCCTGCTGGTCATCCCTCGATGTCCCAAGCTCATGTCCTCTGGGATGCTCCCTCCTCATTCTGCTGGCCAGAAATCGATGATCCAGGCTCCATCATCGGGGAATGCTCCCCCTCATTCCGCTGGCCAGCCCTCAATTACCCAGACTGGTATCTTCTGGAATGTTCCATCCTCATCCTGCTGGCCAGCCCTCGATGACCCAGGCTTTCATCCTCTGGAATGTTCCTTCCTTATCCTGCTGACCAGCCCTCGATGATCCATGCTTGTATCCTCTGGGATGCTCCCACCTCATCTTGCTGGCTGGCCTCGATGACCCAGGTGAGCGCCATCTGGGATGCTCCCTCCTCATCCTGCTGGCCTGCCCTCGACTACCCAGGCTTCTATCCTCTGGGATGCTCCTCCTCATCCTGCTGGTCATCCTTCAATGACCCAGGCTCATGTCCTCTGGGATGTTCCATTCTCATCCTGCTGGTCACACCTCGATGACCTAGGCTTGTGTCCTCTGGGATGTTTCCTCCTCATCCTCCTGGCCAGTCCTAGATGACCCAGGCATTCATCCTCTGGAATGTTCATTCCTTATCCTGCTGACCAGCCCTCGATGATCCAGGCTTGTATCCTCTAGGGTGCTCCCACCTCATCCTGCTGTCTGGCCCTCGATGACCCAGACTTGTATTTTCTGGGATGCTCCCTCGTTATCCTGGCCAGCCCTCGATGATCCAGGCTTGTATCCTCTGAGGCGCTCCTCCTCATCCTGCTGGCTGGCCTTCAATGACCCAGGCTCACATCATCTGGGATGCTCCCTCCTCATCCTGTTGGCTGGCTCTTTATTACCTAGACTCACGCCATCTTGGATGCTCCATCCTCATCCTGCTGGCTCGCCCTCGATAACCCAGGTTTGTATCCTCTGGGATGCTCCCTCCTCATCTTACTGGGTGGCCCTTGATGACCCAGGCTTGTATCCTCTGGGATGCTCCTCCTCATCCTACTGGTCGGCCCTTGATGACCCAGGCCTGTATCCTCTGGCATGCTCCCTCCTCATCCTCCTGGCCAGCCCTCAAGACCCAGGCTCAAGTCCTCTCGGATGCTCCCTCCTCATCCTGCTGGCCAGCCCTCAATGACCCAGGCTTATATCCTCTGGAATGCTGTGGCGGAGTTAGGCCACACCCTCGGCTGTGACTGATGGACCACTTTTCTATTTCCTTATTTCTAGCAACAGCTATCACTTTTCTCTTGCTTTCTTCTTTTTCCCCACCTACCTAGGTTGGCCACCTAGCGTAGCTCTTTACTTCCCCACTAAACTTCCTACTAGTTCTCTCTTCATTCTTTTCCATTTCCATCCATCTAGTCCCTGAAATTATGCCAAACACCCGGAGAGGTGTTGTGTAAAGATGCATAAGTGCATTTTGTGTACAAAAATCATGAAGGCTATTTAAAATTGGAATGGATACAGTCAGTAAAGCCTTTTAAAGGAAAATGATTCAGAAGTCATATAAAACAATAATAATGTCATGATTAATACAATTATAAAAATCCTTAAGGCATTTTCATAAATTCACACTATGAACCTGTTACTGTATAAGGTTCTATGTATAAAAGAGCTTAGTCACTGTGGATCAGAGATATAGAAAGTCAATATCTGTGGATATATACACTGTACCTTTAACTGAACCAGGAAATCTTCTGACATGATCCTCCCCTTGGTTTTGAAACATGTCCAGACATGAAAGGGCTCAGTCAGGTGATCCTACCAAAAAGGATATAAAACCTTTGCACAGAGTTTCAAACAACATGAAGTCTTGCTGTATTCTGACATATGCAGTGATCCCCAACCTTTAAACTGCCCCGAGAACAAAGAGTTAACTTTCTATGCCGAGCCCAGAAAGCTGAGCTCGAGCTCGTTGGAGTCTCTGTCTGGAGTGTTTCAAACTTAAACCATCAGATTCTTTTTCTCCTCACTGAACAGTCGCTCCGAGATTTCTCCTTCAGTCTCGGTTCAAAAGTTGGTTAAAGTTTCAGTTTTCGTCGGTTTTAAACCGAAAAAGTTATCTGCATAGTCGGTTCAGTCTCCATCTGTGGTGCCATGAGTACTAGATAGGAAATGTTCTGTTTTCTGTGTGGAACTTGTAAAAGTGCAGGTCGGTTCAGTTGAACCGACTATATGATAGTGTGTGGTTACCAGTTCTTATCGGTTCTAAAAACGTGTTTAGTACATTTTTCCCCAATACCGTGACACGGTTAGGAACCGATAAGGGAGTCTTGCCTGGCGGTTGCCATTAAAAGGGTAAGTTTGGTTAGGTTGGCCATGTCTGAGAAACCCAAGAAAAAACAGGCCCACTGGGTTTCAACACTGCAGTGAGTGTGGGAGGCCTCTGCTAAGCCGATCCCCACACCACCTGTGTTTATTGTCTGGGGTTTGACCACCTCGATTCAGACTACCAAATATGTAAACATTTTCCCAAATCTACCCTTGAAGAGATTAGGTAGACTGAGGGAAAAGGAGGCTGAGAAATCCACTGACCCGGATGGCCAGCCCGTTCGGTTCCAATCGAACCAGAAGGGAGTGCCCTCAGACCTGGGCGATACTTCTTGAACAGAGAGAGCGATTCAGAGGGATTGGTTCCGACAAAAGCATAAAGAAAATCGTCCGGTTCGGATCGAGAGGTTCATGTTCTGACCACCCAAGAGTTAGCCAGAGAGCGATTCGGATTGTGGAATCACTTCACCCGGTTCTGACTGATCCTGCACCTTCTGGAAGGGGTTCGGTTCGTTGGTTCCCCAGTTCAAGATTATACCCTTGAAGATTTTTATGAACTGGAGTTTGAAGAGGAAGGGAATTTGAGGATGATGATGGTGAAGGTGAGGTCCTGGATGTGCCTGTGGAACCGGACATCTCCCCAGACAGACCTTCAGGTGCTTCCTCCCAGGCTTTCTGAGTCCCCTTCTCACTTTATGTTCTACAGAAAGGTGGCTGAAACCCTCCAGCTTCCTATGGAGGAGGCATTGGAGGATCAAGAGGAGCCTGATTATGTAGAAATGATGGATATCCCAGAGTCCAGGAGACTGTCTATTCTCCTCCACAAATCCTTTGGGAAGCAGACACAAAAAATTCTAATGTCTCCTAACACTATACCTCCTGTGGATAGAAGAATGGACAAGAGGTATACACTTTCAGGCTCAGACACAGAGTTCTTATACCAGCAATGCAGCCATGTTAGTAATGCAGGCTGCTGCCTGTGACAAGACAAATATTCCCTTGGCTTAAAACCCCTAGACAAAGACTCCAGGAAGATTGATGCCATGGCAAAGAAACAGTACATGGCATCTTCCTTGGGACTCAGGCAGGCGTAATTATATGGCCTATACAGCCAGGTACCAGAAGTCCAGGTGGGACACTGTACTGGCACTGGCTAACAGGCCTCCCCAGCTAGCCAAGGAACTGGAGGAGGTGGCTGCAGATGGGATTGAGGCATCAAAAGTACAGTTTCACACTGCTGTTGACTCCAATGACATGTCATCAAGAGTCATGGCTACATCTGTGACTCTTCGGAGAAACGCCATGGCTCAGATGTACTAGCCTCTCACAGGACACCCAGGCTAAGGCCATGGATTTCCTTAGTAGGTAATTCTTTGTTTGGGAGCAGACAGAGAATTACATGAAGAAAATGCATGAGTACAGGACCACTTATAGGAGTGCTCAGGACAAAGAAAGGCAAGCAACTCCTCAAAGGCAGCAGTCTAGGGCAGGGGCAGGCCTTTTCATAGGCCTTTTACCAAGCACAGGCCTCTACTCCCTTTGCTCGAGAGGGTTCTTCAAGGAGAGGCAGAAGAGGATGAGCAGGGCTGCATCCACTCCTCAGCCTAAGGCCCCTGCCAAGCAGACACCCTGATGGGTCTGCCTGGGTCGACTCTCCTATTCCAGTAGGAGGCAGGCTGGCTTACTTTGTCCAGGACTGGATGTCAATTACCTCACACAAATGGGTCCTGGAAGTAGTAAGCCAGGAACTGGTTCTCAGCTTCAAAACATTTCGAATATAAGAACCAGATCCTTCCCACCTGCAGGTCTCTCAGAAACCCTTGCCCTAGAGGCAGAGGTTTTGTCTCTTCTGGCCTTAAGTGCCATAGAGAGAGTTCCTACCCTACTCTGGGGCAAAGGTCTGTACTCAGGTACTTCCTTCCCCAAAAGACAGGGAGTGGCGACCCATCATAGACCTAAGATATCTGAACAAACATCTTTTAAAACCAAAGTTCAAGATGGTAACTCTGTGAATAATTCTTCCTCTCTAAGGCCAGGGGACTGGCTAGCCTCCCTGGACCTCAAAGATGCCTATTTTCACATTCCCATCAGGTGCTCACACAGAAAGTACCTCAGGTTCGAGTTGCCCTCAGGCCACTATCAGTTCAAAGCAAGCCCTTTGGCCTAACATCAGCCCCAAGGGTTTCACAGAAGTGCCTGGCAGTAGTGGTTGCTTTCCTAAGAAGAAAAAAGATTTCCATTTTTCCATACCTGGACAACTGGCTCATAGTGGGGCAGTCCCCAGACCAAAGTCTGGTCAGACCTGCAGGTAACCCAGCAGGTGCTCACGTCTCAACCTTCCCAAGTCAGTTCTCGAGTCAGTACAGCTTCTCACCGTTATAGGAGCAGAGCTGGATACTGTCAAAGCAAGAGCCTTTCTTCCCTGGAAAGGGCAAGAGTTTTATGGAACTGGCTTCTTCCTTCAGCCTTCAGGTGTCTCGACCAGCAAGGCATTTTCTCCAACTCTTGGGCCACATGGCAGCCTCTACAGCAGTGGTCCAAGGACGAGATTCCAGATGAGGGACATTCAGTTCCATCTGAGGACTTTTTGGTCCCAGAGGAAGGATTTCTCACCAAACTGATTCCAGTGACTCGGACCCTGATCCAAGCCCTTCAGTGGTGGCAGGATCAGGACAACTTAGCCAAGGGGTCCCATTCTCCACTCAGTCTCATTCAGTGGTCCTTACCATGGATGCTTCCTTCTGGGATGGGGAGCTCATCTGGGGGCCCTCACTGCTCAAAGAGTGTGGTCCCCTCAGGAATCTCATCTCCATATCAAGCTCCTGGAACTCAGGGCAGTTTTCTGGCCCTGCAAGCCTTCTCTCAGTCAGTACAGAATAAGGTGGTTCAAGTCAAAACAGGTACCACCACCACCATGTGGTACATCAACAGCAACGAGGCACTCGGCTTACGGCCTTGTGCACAGAAGCCATGAAACTATGGTCCCGGGCTTACTCCCTGCAAACCTCCCTGATAGCAGTTCACCTTCCAGGAAAGACAATGTGCTAGCAGATGCACTGAGCAGGATCTTGCAGGGCCATCACGAATGGACCCTGGACCCTCTGGTACTAAAGGTGATATTTTCAAGGTGGGGCACTCCAGAGATGGATCTTTTGCAGTCCCAGACAATCACCAACTTCCACTTTTTGTTGCAGACCCCAGTCTCGGCTCAGTCCCCTGGATGCTCTGGTACTGAACTGGGAAGGAAATTCTGTATGCCTTTCCCCTTCCTCTTCTGTTCAAAGTTTTAGTCAAGATAAAAGTCACAACCTTGCAAAGTCATTCTGATTGCTCCAGATTGGGCCAGACAGCCTTGGTACCCTCTGTTGCTGTCCCTAGCAGTTCACCTCCCCTGTCTCTTCCCAGGAATTACAACCTGTTAACCTCCTCTCAGGTGAGGATTTGGTACCCCAATCTTCAGTCTCTCAATCTCAAGGCTTGGCTCTTGAACAGCTAGAGTTTGCAGATTTGCAGTTGTCTCAGGGGATTCTGTATATTCTCAGAGCTTCGAAAGCCCTCCACCAGAAAGACTTACAACTCCAAATGGAAGAGGTTCAGCATTTGGTGTTCCAAGAACACATTTCTCCTGATACTGCCGAGTTGCCTACAGTCCTGGATTATATGGTCCATCTTAATGGCCTAGACCTCAGACCAGCTACTCAAGGTACACTTGTCAGCTGTTTCAGCTTTTCTATCAGTGGGAAAAGTCTTCCTCACTAGCATCTCACCCTGTATTCTGTAAATTTTTTAAGGGATTGCTCCATACCAATCCTCACTTTAGAGACCCTGCCCTGCTTGGGATTTGAACATTTGCATTGCTCAATTTATGCAACCTCCCTTTGAACCCATGTCTTCAGCAGAGCTTAAGTACTTGACTTGGAAAACTGTGTTTTGGTAGCCATTACCTCTGCCAGGCGTATCAGTGAGTTTGCAAGCCCTGTCAGTGGAACCTGACTTTATCTCCTTTCATAGGGATAATGTGGTCCTTAGAACCAATAGAAGGTTCTTGCCAAAGTGGTTTCAGATTTTCACCTGAACCAGTCTATGTCTCGCCCTGTTTTTTCACTGATCATTCTTCTTCAGGAGAGAGAGGCTACACAGTTTAGATGTTAAAAGGGCCCTCAGCTACTACATAGAGCATACCAAGGGTCCACAGGTTTGACTCCTTCAGTTATTCCTCACTTATGGAGAAGTGGAAAGGGCAAACCTGCCACTAAGAGAACTATTGCCAGGTGGATTGCATCTTGTATACAATTCTGCTATGAAAACTGGGAAAGATTCCTCCCTCAGGCCTGAGGGCTCACTCCACAAGAGGTACAGCTGCTTTCCTGGCTGCTGCCAGGGATATTCTGCTCTTAGAAATCTGTCAAGCAGCCACCTGGAAAACAGTCCATACCTTTATCAAGCATTACTCTCTGGATATCCAGGCTAGGAGTGATGCTTGGTTTAGCACAACTGTGCTTCAGAGCCTATTCCCAAAGTAGGTTCTGTCCCTCCTCCATGGAGGTACTGCTTGGTAGTCTACATAATGTCAGAATACAGCAAGACTTCATGTTATTTGAAGAAAAATTACTCACCTTAGTAATGGTGTTTCTTCTAATGGAGTCTTGCTGTATTCTGACCTCCCTCCCTCTCAGAACCTCTTTTTGGGAAGTGGGTGGGCAGGCGCAGTGTTGACCCCAGGGTGCTCCTTATTTACACCTCCTCCTTTTTTGGGTGTAATTTATTATTGTTATTCATATTAGATTGATTTTTGGATTTCCTGACTTGAGTCTTCCTTTGGGAATCCAAAACTTTTTATTGCCAGTTGGCTAATAGGAATTTTACAATTTCCACATTGAATTTTTATTTAGTTGGGCTCGTAAGAATCTGACGGTTTAAGTTTGAAACACTCCAGACAGAGACTCCAACCGAGCTCGAGCTTCAAGCATTCTATGCTCTGCATAGAAAGTTAACTCTTTGTTCTCCGGGCAGTTTAAAAGTTGAGGATCACTGCATATGTCAGAATACAACAAGACTCCATTAGAAGAAAACACAATTACTAAGGTGGAGTAATTTTGTCTTACTTCAGTTCAGTCTAGTAGAGTTCAGTCTTGAGTGTGAAGAAGAGAGGTGCTACTGCAGACAAGCTGTTGAATGCAGATGAGAAGGGTTTAGGAGCTCTAGAATCCAGGACTGTATTGTATGAGAAACTATCGATGTTAAGCAGTGATTTTCTTTGCAGTTTTTTGTTTTCATTTATCTTTCTATCTTTTGAAAATAAATATCACACCAAGGTGTGTTTTATACCTGTAAATTTGCCTCTTCTGAAGTTTCTTCCCACACATTGTGACAAACTTGGTGTCAGAGTGGGCCAATACTGGTTGTCCAGAGAAACAAGGGGAGACCAGTACCCAGATACCTACCCTGGTATCAGACATGAAACAAAAAGCAGGATGGCATAACTACAGGATCTCTTGGAATCCAAGAATCTGTTGAAGGAGGAGGGCTTCCCAGTGTGCATACCAGAGCCTAGGTGAGGAGAACTGGAGAGGAACTATTGCCAGGATTGGAGTTCGATGGAATGCAGAGGTGGACCAGTGCGGAGAGAGGCAGAACACTGCTGCCAGGTGCTGACTGAGGATTCACAACCAGAGGATTTTGTGGTGGTGGGCAGAGGACCAGGATCCACAGGTTCTAGAGGAGGAGGACCCCTGATGGAAACTTTGTTGCCAGTCACTTTTAAAATCCTGTTGTTGCCCATTTTCTGGGCTGCTACTTGGATGACTGATGAGATGAGGCCCCAGGTAAAACTGTTTCAGGACATTTGCATACTAGGTGAAGACTACAAGTAACAGGAAGGCATGCCATGGTGGTTGAATGGACTTTCCCCGTTTTGAACCCCTGTGATATGGTATGAAATGCATGGAAACATGTAATGTTTAAAATGAATATAGCATTTAGGCTGGTGCTGAGCACAGTCAGTTGAGGGTACCAGAATGGTGCAAAGGTTGAAAGGAAACCCCTGGTATGTTAAAAATAATGGTTGAAAGGAAACCCCAAAGGTTTTAGAGTTGAGACTGGCTGGTTGATGTTCAGCATGAGAAGGTTCCTTCTCTACCTGAAAATAGATGAAAGGGAACTGGATAAATGAAACATACAATGGAAATGTCTATACTGTATGATATAAAATGAGGAACCTAGGGTCATGGAGGATCTAGGTATGGGGTGGAACCTGTGATTGGGCCCCTGAGCAGAAACAATGCCAAGTGATAGGTATGGAGGAAGCTGAAGTCAGCATAAAACTGCTGTGTAGTGCTTCCTCTTTTTAATAGTGCTGATGAAGATACGATAGTGGGTGCACAGGTCTGAAACAATGCCAAGTGATGGTATGTAGGAAGCTTGAAGTCAGCATAAAACTGCTGTGTATTACTTCCTCTTTTTAATGTACTGATGAAGGTACAACAGTGGGTGCACAGAGTAAAAGCGGTGCCAAGTATGAGTATGGAGGAATCTCAAAGTTTGCATAAAACTGCTGTGTATTCCTTCTTTTTAATGTACTGGTGAAGCTCTCATAATGGGTGAGAGATAGTTTCAACCAACCCCCATTCTACTGCTTTGGTAGAATATTTATGACTGAGAGGAGGTTCTTGAAAAACAGTATAGTTTCCAGAACTGTTTTTCTTAAGGAGCGAGGTGTGGGCGGAGTTAGGGTACACCCTCGGCTGTGACTGATGGACCACTTTTCTATCTCCTTATTCCCTAGCAACAGCTATCGGCTTTTCTCTTTGCTTTTCTTCTTTTTCCCACCTACCTAAGTTGACCACCTAAGTAGCTCTTTACTTTCTCTACTAAACTTCCTACTAGTTCTCTCTCTTCATTCTTTTTCCATTTCCATCCATCCAGTCCCTGGAATGATCACGAAACACACAGGGAGGTGCTGTGTAAAGTGCATAAGTGCTTCAAACAACATGAAGTCTTGCTATATTATGACATATGCAGTATAACCCCAGGATAGAACTGCTCTGGAGATGAAAGAGTTAACTTTCCATGCAGGGCATGGAGATCTTGAGGACTCAGTTGAACACTCTGTCTGTTGAAGCTCAAACTTAAACTGTCAGATTCTTTACTCCGCCTCACTGAACAGTCGCTCCGGAGATTCCTCCTGCTGCTCGCGGTTCGTTTGTCGGTTTAAAAGTGTATTTTCGGTTTATTTACGAAATTTAAGCATAATCGTCGGTTCAAGTTCTGTCTGTAGTATTGTAAGTAATAGATAGGCTTTTGTTTATTTTTTTCTGTGTTGAACTTGTAGCGTCTTTTAGGTTCGGTTTGAACCGATCAGATTGAGTTTAAATTACTTTCTAGTCCTTTAGAGTGCGTTCTCGTTCTTACCGTTCTAAAAAACGGATTTTATTATGGTTTTTCCACGACCGTGACACGGTTGGGAACCGATAAAGAGTCTGCTTGGCGGATTGCCATTAGCGGGCAAAGTTTTGGTTAGGCTGGCACTATGTCTGAGAAACCCAAAGAAAACTGGACCCACTGGGTTTCAGCACTGTGGCCTCTGTGGGAAGCCTTTGCTAAGGCTGTCCCACACACTACTTGTTATATTGTCTGGGGTTTGACCACCTCAATGCAGACTGCCAGATTTGTAAGGATTTCTGCTGCCACCGTGGAAAGAGAGTTGGTAGGCTCAGGGAAGGGAGGCCAAAAGTCCGCTGACCGGATGGCCAGCCCGGTTGGTTCCAACGAACCTGAGGAATGCCCTCTGACCAGACAATACTTCCTCGGGCAAGCGAAGAGCCAGCTCTGAGAGCCGGTTCAACTAAAGGACTAGAAAGTCAGCTAGTTTGGGGCCAAAAGTTCTTTCTCCAACCGCTGGGAAATAGCCAAAGCTATTCAAATTGTCCAGTCTCTTTCCCCAGTTCCGTCAAACCGACAACATTAGAGGAAGCTTCGGTTGGATGGTTCTCCGGTTCAAGATTATGATTTTGAGGATTTTATGAACCGGAGGAAGGGAGGAGGGTATGAGGACAGTGAGTGTGATTTTGAGAAGTCTGGATGTGCCCATTGAACCGGACATCTCTCCAGACAGACCCTCAGGGTGTCCCTCCCAGGCTATCAAGTCCCCTTCTCATTTTTGTTTTACAAGAAGGTTGCTGAGACTCTGCAACTCCTGTTGAGGAAGCTGTTGATGATCGAGAAGAGCCTGATTTTGTGGAAATGATGGTATTCAGAGTCTAGGAGACTGTCTATTCCCTTGCACAAATCTTTTAGGAAACAGACAATAAAAATTCTGAAAACTCCTCATTCTATCTTCCCTGTGGATAAAAGGATGGACAAGAGGTATGCTTTATCAGGCTCTGATACGGAGTTCCTCTCCCAGCAGTGCAGCCATTTGGGGTAGTGCAGGCTGCAGCCTGTGACAAGGCTAATATTCCTCTAGCCTCTCACCCTCCTGAAAAGGATTCCAGGAGGATGGATGCCATGGCAAAGAAACAGTACATGGCAGCATCTTTGTGACTCAGACAGGCAAATTATATGACTTACGCAGCTAGGTACCAGAAATCCAGATGGGATACTGTCCTGGACCTAGCAAAACAGGCCCTGACCAGCTTGCCAGGGAGCTGGAGCATGTGGCTGCGGATGGTATTGAGGCATCAAGATGCAATTTCATGCTGCAGTAGACTCTAATGATGTTTCATCAAGAGTCATGGCTACATCTGTGTCTCTTAGCAGAATGGCCTGGCTCAGATGTACTGCCCTGTCTGGGATACTCAGTCTAAGGCTATGGATTTTCCTGTTGTGGGCAATTCTCTGTTTGAGGAGCAGAAAATTATATGAAGAAAATGGATGAGTATAGGACCACCTATAGGACTGCACAGGCCAAAAAGGCAAGCCACTCCTCAAAGGCAGCATGTCAGGGGCAGGGGCAGGCCTTTCATGAAGCCTTTTACCAAGCCCAGGCCTCCTCTTCTGCTTATGCCAGAGGGGTTCTTTAGAGGAAGGGGCAGAAGGGGTTCCTAGTAAGCCTGCTTCTACCCTCAACCCAAAGCCCTGCAAAACAGGCTCCATGATGGGGTGGCCAGGGCTGATTCTCTACTACCGGTAGGGGGCAGGCTGGCTTACTTTGTCCAGGACTGGAAGTCTTTAACATCAGACAAAGTGGGTCCTGGAAGTAGTAAGCCAGAGACTGGTTCTCAGCTTCAAAAATTTCCGAAGATGAGAGCCAGGTCTCTTCCTACCTCAAACCCATCAGAGGCACTTGCCCTGGAAGCAGAAGTTTCTTCCCTCCTGGCTCTCAGAGCTGTGGAAAGGGTGCCTCCCATACACCAGGGCAAGGGTTGTACTCCAGGTACTTCCTTACTCCAAAAGACAGGAGAATGGCGGCCCATCCTGGATCTCAGGTATCTAAACAAGCACCTTTTAAAACCAAAATTCAAAATGGTGACTCTGGGAATCATTTTACCCTCTCTAAGGCCAGGGACTGGCTAGCCTCCCTGGACCTCAAGGATGCCTACTTCCATGTTCTCATCAGAAGTTCCCATCGAAAGTACCTCAGATTCGAACTGCCCTCAGGCCATTACCAGTTCAGAGCAATGCCCTTGACCTCACCTAGCCCGAGGGTGTTCACAAAATGCCTGGCAGTAGCAGTTGCTCATTTAAGAAGGCAAAAGATTGCCATCTTTCCTTATCTGGATGACTGGCTCATTGTAGGCCAATCTCAGAACAAGGTC
Source organism: Neoceratodus forsteri (assembly GCA_016271365.2). NCBI lineage: Eukaryota > Metazoa > Chordata > Ceratodontiformes > Ceratodontidae > Neoceratodus > Neoceratodus forsteri. The sequence continues at coordinate 1,386,932,807 of CM057459.1, forward strand.
AAACTTACACTTACAAGTAACCAGCAACTGCTTACATCCCTAGGTTTCCTACTCAGTCTTCCAAAGTCAGTTCTGGAGCCTGTCCAGCTTCTCACCTTCACAGGCGCAGAACTGAACAAAAAGAAACCAGAGCCTTCCTCCCTCTGGAAAGAGCAAGGACTTTGGTCTCTCTGGCCTCTTCTTTCACCCTGCAGGTCTCGACCAGCAAGGCATTTTCTACAGCTCCTGGGGCACATGGCTGCTTCTACAGCAGTAGTGCAGGGAGCAAGATTTCAGATATGGGACATCCAGTTCCATTTGAGAGCCTTTTGGTCTCAAAGGACAGATCCTCTAACCAAGTTGATACCAGTGACTCGAACCCTGATCCAGGCCCTTCAGTGGTGGCAGGATCAGAGCAATCTGAGACAGGGTTCCCTTCACTCCCCAGTCTCACTCCTTGACACTTACTACAGATGCATCCCTCTTGGGGTGGGGAGCTCACATGGGCGACCTTTCCACCCAAGGGCTGTGGTCCCCTCAGGAATGAATCTCTGCTCCACATCAATTTGCTGGAACTCAGAGCAGTTTTTCTAGCACTTCAGGTTTTTTCCACATCTGTTCACAACAAGGTTGTTCAGATCAGAACAGACAATACCACTACAATGTGGTACATCAACAAGCAAGGGGCACTCGGTCTCTTGACCTTGTGCACCGAAGCAATGAAGTTGTGGTCTCTGGCTTATTCTCTGACGCCTCCTCACAGCTGTTCACCTCCCAGGCAAGGACAATGTCCTAGCGGATGCCCTCAGCAGGATTTCCCAGGGCCATCACGAATGGGCACTGGATCCCCTAGTCCTGGAGGTAGTATTTGCCAGATGGGGCACCCATAGATAGATCTCTTTGCAGCCCCAGACAATCACCAACTTCCTTTTTTGCTGCAGGCCCCAGTGTTGGGCTCAGTCCCCTGGATGCCTTCCTACTCAGTTGGGAAGGAAGTTTCTCTATGCTTTTCCCCTTCCCCTCCTTTTCAAGGTGCTAGTCAGAATCAGATCTCAACCCTGCAAGATGATCCTGATTGCTCCAGATTAGGCCAGGCAGCCCTGGTACCTCCTCATGTCCTTAGCAGTCCACCTTCCCTGTGTCTTCCCAGGAATCTCAACCTGTTAACCTGTGCCCAGGGGAGAGTTTGGTATCCGAACCTCAAATCTCTCAATCTCAAGGCATGGCTCTTGAAGAGTTAGAGTTTGCTGACCTACACCTTTCCCAAGGTGTACTTGATATATTGAAGGCCTCTGGAAGCCTTCCACTAGGGCTACTTGTAATTCAAAATGGAAAAGATTTTTCCATATGGTGTGCTAGTAAGCATATTTCCCCAGAATCTGCTGGCGTGCCTCACGATCCTGGATTATTTGGTGCATTTGAATTCCTTTGGGCCTGGGACCAGCTACTCTAAAAGTGCACTTGGCAGCTGTGTCTGTCTTCTTATCAGCAGTGCATGCCCTCTTCTTTTCAGCTCACCCTGTGTTCTCCAAGTTTTTTAAAGGGTTGCTTCACCAACCCTCCATTCAGGGACCCTGCCCCTGCTTGGGATCTTAATATTTGCATTGCTCAGCTTATGCAACTCCTTTTGAGCCACTGTCTTCAGCAGAGCTTAAGTACTTGACTTGGAAAACTGTGTTTCTGGTAGCCATCACCTCTGCCAGGCGCATAAGTGAACTACAAGCATTGTCAGTGGAGCCTGATTTTATCTCCTTTCATAGAGATAAGGTGGTCCTCAGGACTAACAGGAAGTTTTTGCCTAAGGTGGTTTCAGACTTCCACCTTAATCAATCCATGTCTCTTCCTGTGTACTTCACTGACCATTCCTCCACTGGTGAGAGGAGACTGCACAGTTTAGATGTCAAAAGAGCCCTTAGTTACTATATAGAGCGTGCCAAGGGTCACAGGTTGAATCCTCAATTGTTCCTCACTTATGGTGAGGGTTGGTAAAGGAAACCTGCCACTAAAGATCCATTGCCAGGTGGATTGTCTCTTGTATCCAATTCTGCTATGAAAAACTGGGTAAGGTTCCTCCCTCAGGCCTGAGGGCTCACTCTACCAGAGGTACAGCTGTGTCTCTGGCTGCTGCAGGGACATCCCTATCCTACAGATACGTCAAGCAGCTACCTGGAAAACAGTTCACACTTTTACTAAGCATTACTCCCTGGATATCCAGGCTAGGAGTGATGCTGGATTTCTGCACCACCGTGCTTCAGAGCCTATTTCACAAGTAGGTTCTGTCCCTCCTCCATGGAGGTACTGCTGTGTAGTCTGCATATGTCATAATATAGCAAGACTTCATGTTGTTTGAAGAAAAATTACTCACCTTAGCAATGTTGTTTCTTCTAATGGAGTCTTGCTATGTATGACCTCCTCCGCCTGCCCCTCTCAGAACCTCTTTTTGGGATGTGGGTGGGCAGTGCAATGTTGGCACTTCATAGATACCCACTTTATTTTCACCCTTTCTTTGGGTGCTTAGTGTTATGCTTATTTTTCTTTCTTGAATCCCTGACTTGAGTCTTTGCTTTGGGATCAAGATCAAAATGTGTTTTTGTAGTTGGTAGCCAGTGGCTAGTGTAGGTTTACAGCTTCCACACAGAACCTTAGTGAGTTTTGCTCGTAAAGATCTGACAGTTTAAGTTTGAGCTTCAACAGACAGAGTGTTCAACCGAGCTCGCACTCAAGATTCCATGCCCTGCAAGAAAGTTAACTCTTTCACCTCGGAGCAGTTCTAACCTGGGGTTATACTGCATATGTCATAATATAGCAAGACTCCATTAGAAGAAACAACATTACTAAGGTGAGTAATTTTTCATTTTATACAAAAAGCATGAAGGCTATTTTAAATAGGAATGAATACAGTTAATAAAGCCTTTTTAACAAAAAGGATTCAGAAGGCATATAAAATAATAATAATGTCATCATTAACACAATTATAAGAAATTCTTAAAGTATTTTCATAAATTCACACTATAAACTAATTACTGTATAAGGTTCTATGTATAAAGAGCTTAGTCACTGTGGATCAGAAATATAGAAAGTCAAGATCTGTGGATATATATATATGTGGATTTAGGTATTTGGATGATGGTGGCTGTTTCTGTTTGTCTGTGTCTGTAGCTTAGTTTTTTGGGATTTACAAGATTTTCTGCTTGGAGTAACTATACCATTCTTGCTCACTACATCTGTGAGAGGTCTCGTGGACTGGATTTCTGCAAACGTCACCACCAAGTATCTGCATTTTCAGTTTAAAATCAACTTTTTGGAAGCTATCCCAAGCAAAGCAGAAGTCAAGCACCTAAGTCTGACTCTGGGTCCTGCTTGAATCCACATTTCCGTCTGACCTTCTCCTGGGGATATGTATGTGAGCTTTTAAACAACCTCTTTAAATAACAAAGGAAGCATAAGGACAAAAGGATTTCACATCCTGCTCTTACATGAGTAAGTGTGCCCCAGGCTAGCAGTGTAATGGGGCACGGAGGCATGCCTGCAAACTCTTGCATAGCCAAAGCCTCTTGTCAAATCCTTGCCTAGATGTGACCCTGGATGACCTGTATCATGAATTGCACCAATAGCCAGGACATCTAAAAATTGTATCTCTGAATATCTTCAGCCTTCTCCAAACTGCCACACTCTCAGGCCTGGGTGGCTCAGATTGATCCTGACGTCATCTCCTAACAGAAACATGACCATCACCAAAGATCCCAGACACAGCAATTGCTCTTCCTGGATATAACCTGTTCCGGCAGGACCATACCTAAAAAGAGGGGTGTTGTCTGGTTTACTCAGAGTGACATCAAAGGGCAAATACTACCAATTAGCTTCCACACCAAGGAAGCACAGGTTCCTAACGCTAAAACTTTATATTGGCCAACAAAACAAAGTGCTGCTGTTAACCACATTATACCTGCCTCCTGGGACTGTACTCACTGGCTTCCCACAGCTCATCATACCTTGAACAGAACAAACTAAACTGGGAACATATAATCCTAGGGACTTCAACATTAATTGGCAAGCACAGGGTGCATTGACAGCTAGAGACAAATAGCCAGACTGTACCTGACCCAACTGGTCACACAATCCACCAGACAAAACTACCGTACAGGAACCAGTACCATCATCGACTGGCTACTCTCCTCCTGTCCTGAACATATCATAGAGGTAACAGTCCTACCTGACACCATCAGTGACCACTCCTCTTTACTACTTACCTGGACAAATAAGTTCACCAAGAGTAAGCCTAAGACCACCAGGAACAGATCACTAAGGCCTGGTCAACTAGACTCCTTCAGGCACTACCTAAAAGGGATTGACTGGTCCCCACTGGATAGAGTCAGGGCGGAAACAAAGCACTGGATTACTTCTGCGGTATTTTTACTAAAGCCTGTGACATCTTTGCTCCTTACAAAACAAAGAAAGCCAGAGAATCTCCAACCCCTGGCTGTCCAGCCCTCTAATTGAATGCATGAGACTTAGAGATCACCTGTGGCATAGGGCCAAAGCCACGGGAATCTAGCTGACTCCCAAGCATATAAGGCAGCTAGAAATACCTGCACAAAACTAGAGTCTGGGCAAAGCAGCTACCACAATGACCTACTAGGAAAGACCTGGGGTAGAGGGAGGAGTTCTGGGACTCTGTAAAATCTCTAATGGGTAGAGCCTCAAGGGCCCCACCGGACCTTATAGTTACCACCACTGGTGCACTGCAAGACCGAAGGAAATCGCTGATGCTTTTAATGTTGCATTCACGGACCTCAGCAATGTGTTGCCACCTGAATACCTGAATCACACCCTTGCAGGCCAGCAGCACAACCTCAACACTCCATCACCACAGGATAATGTTACCCCACCATTCTACTTCAGGCAAATCTCCACAGGTGAGACCATCAAATATATCAGATGGGTCCTGGTAGACCAGGATGGGAAGTGACATGATCGATATGAAGATGGTAGCACTCCATTAAGCGAACTTGTGGCACCACTCACCAAGGTATTCAATGCCTCTCTAAGATCTGGCATCTTCCTGACAGGTGGAAAGAGGCTCTAGTCACCCTGTTTTTAAAATCAGGAGACAGAGCTAATTTAGCAACTTCCGCCCATCTCAATTTTACCCCCCTCTCAAAGCACTTGAAAGGGTGGTCTCAGAACAACTAACTGAGTACCTAGAAAAGCATAGCCTTCTCTCTTGCAACAATATGGATTCCGACAAAACCACTCCACTGTCACCGCACTAGTAGAGTACACCACTCAACTTTATAGGGCCCTGGATGAGAGGGATGGCGTTGGGGTCTATCTTCATAGACCTCACCAAGGCCTTTGACACAGTCAATCACCAGCTGCTACTGAAATGTCTCCTCTCTACAGGATTGTCAATGAAATCTGTGGCCTGGTTCCATAGTTACCTAACCCATAGATCTCAATGGGTCAGGATTGGCAGTATGATCTCTGAGCCCAGGAAGTAAACCTAGAGGTCCCAAGGTTCTATCCTCAGTCCTCTCTTATTCAGCCTCTTCATAAATGACATGCCTTCTACCTGTCCTGCACTCCATTACTCTATGCAGATGATGCTGTTATCTCCATCCCAGGGAAAGACCTGGAATCAATTAGCTCTGAACTTCAGCACAATTTTCGTGCATTGGAATCCTGGTTCACCGAAATAAACTGCTACTCAACTACAAAAGACAAAAGAGCATGCTCTTCAGCACCCCACAGAGCAAGATTCGAGGGTCCTCAATGCACATACTTAGTAGAGAAGGAGAAGTACTAGACCAAGTCATCACATTCAAGTACTTAGGGATTCACCTTGATGACACCCTCACCTTCAATGCTCATGATGAGCAACTGGTGAAGTCCACCAACATGAAGCCTGACATCCTGTACAGACACCGCACCTCAATAACACCGCTGCCTGAAACTTGTTACGTGCAGTTCAGTTCTCTCATCTGTGGATTATGGTCTTGTCATATATGGGGCAGGCACAGACACAGCGCTTAAAAAGGGTCAAAACCATCTTCAACAAGGCCTGCCGCCTGGTCCTGGGAGTACACAAAATGACTCACTCTTGTGGCCTATACAAGGAAACTGGCTGGCCCCACTCCACCACAGACTCCAATACCAGACCTGCCTCCTTGCGAAAAAGTCCCTGATGGGGTCCATGCCTAGGGCTACTTCAGCCCTCTTTGAGCCTGCACAACCATCTAAATGCACAAGGAGTGCCTCCAGGACTGTTCTAACCGTTCCTTCAAACAAACCACCCTTGGTCAAAGATCCCTCTCCTACTGAGGGCCTAAATGGTTCAATGATCTGCCTGCAGACCTTGCCAACTCCCCAGACTTGGCTCGTTAAAAATGGACTTCGATTTCTTCTTGCCAGCAAATCTGACTGCCAGTGTTTCTGTTAACCCATGGCCTCTGACAGCGGTTCTCACACTCGTCAAGCGCTACCCTCTCTCTCTCTCCCCACCCTCCTGTTTCACAACTGCCCACTTCCCCTCCCACCTTCCACCACCTACTACCTCCCTTGACAAAGCCTCACCACTACTACCTCCCTTGACAAAGCCTCACCTTGGCTGCTAAAACATGCATTTCTTCAGACTGGAACACCCCATCTGAACTGTAACATGATTGTTAAACACTGTACTGCACTTAATTAGTGCTGCATTAATATGTTTTTCTGGAAGTGTGGTCCTGTTTCTCCTTACTTCTTCTACCCTGCTTAATGTTGTAACTGCACACTAATACCACTTGTTAGTTGATGTCTTTCTGTTCTGTAATGTTTCATCACCTGTAAATGTCTTGTATTCCTTGTTGACTTGGAGCCTTTGTAAACAAGCCCCCGGCTCAAAGGTATTAATCCAATTAGAAATAAATAATACACATACACACACACACACACACACACACACAGTACCTTTAACTGAACCAGGAAATCCCTGACACAATCCCCTACCCTTGGTTTTGAAACATGTCCAGACATGTAGGGCTCAATCAGGTGACCCTACCAAAAGATATAAAAACCTTTGCACAGAGTTTACTTCAGTTCAGTCTAGTAGAGTTCAGTTTTGAGAGTGAAGGAGAGGAGCTACTGCAAACAAGCTGTTGAATGCAGATGAGAAGGGTCTTAGGAGCTCTAGAATCCAGGACTGTACTGTGAGAGAAACTACTGGCGTTAAGTAGTGATTTTCTTTGCAATGTTTTGTTTTCATTTATTTTCTAACTTTTAAAAATAAATATCACATCAAGGTGTGTTTTGAACCTGTAAATTTGCCTTGTCTGAAGTTTATTCTCACACACTGTGACAGATGCTCCCTCCTCATGCTGTTGGCTGGCCCTTGTTGACCCTGGGATGTTCCATCCTCATCTTTCTGGCCAGTCCTCAATGATCTAAATTAGTTCCAGAACACAAGCTCCATCCTCATTTTCCTGCCTGGCCCTCGATGACCTAGGTTCACTCCTGAGCCCAGGCAACAACTAACCAGCTTCTGAAAGCTTTCAAAAGAAATGAAGATTCAGTAGAGAAAGCAAACATCTATAAGATAAGGCTCTGCTATAATTCCAATACACTGCTGTTACCCCAGCTTTTTTTTTTTATTCTACAATTTCATCTACCCAGGATAGCCAAGCTGGTGTGCAACATCTCCTTCCAGTGGCATCCTGCTTCTACTAATTCACCTGCTAGGTGAAGTGTGGCACCGAAAGGTTGTCAGTGTAGCACATCCACCTCTGGCCAGAAGGTCGTGGGTTCTCATCCCACTCTGTGACGGGCCGATACTATAATCATGGCACCCAAGCAGTACTAGGAGATGATGTATTGTCCAGGTGTGCCATCCTTCAGACAAGAAGTTAAACCAAGGTCCCATCTGCCTTTTCTGGTAGTTGTTCAGGTGGATCGCCAAAAGAGCCCATGTCACTTCAAGGAGAGCATGGGTATTGTTAAAAACAAATTAGAAATCGAACCAATTCTAGTACATACAAAAGTCTAACTACCCCCACCACAAACGTTAATCAAGAAAAATATGAAAGAACACCCAGTGGATAAAAATAAAAAGAAACCTGCAACAGAAAATATGAAGTCCCGCAACAGACCTGCTCCAAATTAGTTCACTTGATGTACCCCTTTCGAAAAAGCTCTACACCGTGAATAGATCAAACAGGTGAATTTGGTTTGCTATGTCAATGATTCTTCATGTTTAAATCTATTCAGCAATTCCAATACTATGAGATTTTTTTCTGTGTCCAGTGGCACCTCACTTGCCATATTGTCCATTTCAAACATGCAAAGATAACGGAAATAGTCCCAGAGTTCCATTTCTGCCATGTAGCATCCAGCCAACTCAAAACTAGAGTATCATAAGAAATATTTAACCACAAAAAAGAAAAAACAGGTTCTTTCCAATGTCAAGCTAAAGTGACCAGAACTAGATGAAAGTACATTAAAACATGAGTATGCATACCATGGTTTCAAAAGGTCCTGAACACTGCGATCAGGAGCACAGACTCTCTGCCCCAGCCCTTTGTTTATGATTAGACAGGACCAAGAAACCAAGTTGGATGAGTAGAGAGTAGTGGAGAAGGTGAGGGAAAAGAGGAATGCATTTTGGAACTACAAGAGATCCAACAGAGCAGAAACCAGAGAAGAATATGTGAAAAATCCAGAGAAGTGAGCAGAGTGGTAAGGGCAACAAGGCAGTTAGGGAAAGGAGGTTAGCACAGGGATCAAAGAAGGAGAAAAGGATTTCTTTAGATATATCAGAGAGCGAGGAAGAGCAAGGATCAAATTGTTAGTATCAGGAGGGAAGTGGGTGGGTAGAAAAGAGGACTGAGCAGGCAGAGGTACTTAATGAATACTTCTGTTCAGTCTTCACCAAGGAGAGGAATGACATGTACCTGAGAGGAAGGGCGAGGTGGGAGAAGGTCGAGGAGAAGCAACCATGGATGGGGAAATCACAGTGGAAAGGGTATGGGACAGCCTTAAGTCCCTGAAAGTGGACAAGGCACCTGGCCCAGATGGAGTCCACCGCAGGGTGCTGAGAGAGTTGGCAGAGGTCTGGCAGGGCCACTGGCAGACCTGTTCAATACTTCTCTGAACTTGGGGTGCGTGCCCAGAGACTGGAGGGAAGCACATGTGGTACCTCTCCATAACGGGGCCCAAGGATGAACCAGGGAACTACAGACCGTGAGCCTTACTGCAATTGTGGGAAAACTGATGGAGACAATCCTCAAGGAAAGACTGGTGCAATTTCTCGAGGTTAACCATCTCCAGGACAGCAGGCAGCATGGGTTTGTCTCAGGCAGATCCTGCCAGATGAACCTGGTTAATATTTATGACTGAGTTACGAGGGCACTGGACAGGGACATGCGGTGGATGTCCTCTACCTGATTTCAGCAAGGTCATTGACTCAGTGCCACACAGTAGGCTGACCTGCAAGTTGAAGAGTCTGGGAATGGGAGGAAACTGGTCAGATGGTCGAGAACAGGCTGCAGGGTAGACAGCAGAAGGTAGTAGTGGGGGGCATCTGAACCCAGGGCAGTAACAAGTGGTGTACCACAGGGCCCAGTGCTGGGACTGGTTCTGTTAACAATTTCATAGCTGACACTGCAATAGCGATTAAGAGCAAGATCAGTCTCTTCTGCAGATTACACAAAGATTTGTGCTGAGGTAGATGGGGGAGGAACAAAAGCACTTCAGGAGGATTTGGCAAAACTGGAGGAATGGTCTCACACATGTCAACTTGGTTTCAATACCAAGAAGTGCAAAGTGATGCATTTAGGAAGCAAGAACCCAGGACACGATTACTGGCTGGAGGGTGTCCTGTTCAAAAAAATCTAAGGAGGAGGAGAAGGATCTGGGAGTGCTGGTAACCAGTGAGATGAACCACTCTGCTCACTGCAGGAAGGCAGCAGCGATGGCAAACAGGATGCTAGGGTGCATAGCAAGAGGGATTATTTCTAGGAGTGGGAGATCATCTTGCCCTGTACAGGTCCCTGGTGAGACCGCACCTAGAGTACTGCATGCAATTCTGTCACCCCTACTTGAAAAGGGACATCAAATTACTGGAGGGGTACAGTGCAGGGCAACAAAATGATCCTGGGGTCAGGGGACAGACCATATAAGGAGAGACTGAGAGAGTTCAATATGTATGCCATGAAGAAAAGAAGGGAGAGAGGGAGGAGGAAGGGTTTGAACAAAGTAGACACCAGGTGTACGTACAATCTGAAGGGCGGAAGGAAAACAGGGACACGCTATGAAGTTGGAAGGGGCAGGTTCAAGAGCGAACTAAGGAGACACTACTCATTGAGACAGGGTGATGGCAGGGTGGAACGCCCTGCAGAGGAAGTCGAGATCGCTGCAGAGTGCTGGGGCTTCAAGAGGGGTGGGACAGATTCAAGGGAGGGTACAAACTGGGAAGGTGGGAGATGGGGCAGCTGCAGTCTAACGGACTGAAGTGCTGCACACTCAAGCAGACTAGATAGACCGAATGGCCTGTATCTGCTGGCAATTTCGTATGTCCGCATTATTTCATACATTTAGTTTTTCCACGGTTACATACTCAAATTGTGTCCCATTTTTGCTGGGACACGATTTTCAACTCTGGTTTGTATAATGGTTGCTACTTGGAACCCTGTTGCTACTTTAAAAATGGTCTTCCCGAAAAAAATACCGATAGTCAAGGAGTACCTCTGTTTTCTAGACAGGGACTCAATCTGTGTCACTGTAAGTCTCGATTGCTTTAGGAGAAAAAACAATCCTTAATATATGAAGGAAGGGGTAGTTTTTGTTAATTCCTACAATCCCAAAGTGGCATCAAGGAGCTACACCAATCAGAAGACTGGCTGCCCAAATTACCATCCCTAGGCCAGCTTCCTTAATAGGCCCATATGTATGGCATCACTGAACAGGATTCAACCTGCTGTCCCTTAAATCTTAAAAAAAAAAAAAAACACCTTCAAGGTAAAGCCTTTACAGCCCATGGAGATGGGGGGACTAAGATATTTAAAAAGGAATTATAACGGTTTTAATTAAAATAAAGTTTCTCCATTGTCATTGGCCATGATTTCTATTGATTGATTTTCTGCCCGACTTATGTTTAATCTTCCTTTCCAATTTTCTAGGGCCATATCGATGTACCCAAAATGACAACTAGAACCTGTAAATGTTTCTTAATAAGTCTGAATGTCATCCAGTGCGGACCCTGCAATCTCTCCCAACGACAAGGTCTTACTCTTGGTTTTGTTAATAGTGATTCCTGTGGTTTCAGAAACAGCAGTTATTTCCCTGACTGCCTTGTTCACCAAGTCAAGTTCGTACCATCAGAAGTCCAACATCTGCATAGACAGAAATTTAATAATAACATGTTCTGTTTGTTTTAATGGAAGCTATATCTTGTAATGACTCCACATACCTCAGGACTGGTCAATGCTAGAGAGTGGGCTCAGGGACAGCCTGTCACACCCTCCTCAATGGGTATGAGGTCACGACCCAACCATTAACTAAGGGTATAATTACTGCATCTTGTTAGCGCAGTCTCACTATATTAATAAACAACTCAGTAAACCACAAATTTCAAGAACCTACCATAGATAATCCTAGAACACAGAATCAAAAGCTTGTTGATTACCTAGAGAAACAACACAGCCTTCCAGACCTCCCTCTGGTACCCCACTCCACCACCTATCAGGGGTTGACAAATTTCAAAATTACATGCTAGTCAAGGACAAGTGGCCTAGCTAAAAACAGTAGTCCCACTGTGCAGTGGTCAGAAGGCTAGAATGTACAGAAAACTTGGAAGAAAATTACGTAGGAACAAAATACATGCTGTAGGGGTTGTATTATGAATACAATGTAGCTGTAGCTATTAGAAAACAGGAAAAATGATGCATTTTCTGTTAAATTAATACAGGTGGACATAGAAGCAGTGCCAATCTCAGAACAAAGTTCAACAAACTAACATCTACTAGTAGGTCAGGAAAATAATTTAGAACTATATGCGTATGTATTTATTGTTTTGTGATGCTAATAAAACTGTTCTGTAAAGTGACTGTGTGTGTGTGTATTTTGTGGTGCTACGGGTAGTCTAGAATGGGAGGGTAAGGGAAAAGACAGACACTAATAAAACAAGTTTTTAAATAAAGGCTGCTAAACTAAGCAAGACAGGAGGCAGTCAGAGTGGAATGGGACTGGGATAAAGAAATAGCAACACCAAAAGATTTGTTTGCAGGACGAAGTTGCTTGCTTTGATGTTTACTTCTTCAATTCTATTTTTAACTTTTCCCCTCCCGAGCCCTGCCTGTATTTTGTCCAATGCCAGCCACACACCCTCACCCGACATACTCCAGAGCCTGACATTTACCTTCCTGCTCCTAGCACACCCCAACCACAACACCACACTTTCCTTTATTTTACTGTTATTTAATCCTTATCCTTAAACAGCTTTTGTGTTTAAGATCAGTTGTACTCATCACACTTTGCCTTTACTTTTGTCAGAGCAACAAAGCCCAATTCTCACAATCTTCTTCCTCGGCTTTACTGCTTGGTCTGGTCTTTAGGCAGCTGTTGCCAAATTTTATGTCACACTACTTACTGCCCTTTACTTTCTCATCAGGGCAACATGAAGCCCAGAGCCCAGACCTTGCTCTCTTCCCCTACGTGAATCTCCTCTTGAATCCCAGTCCTTAAGACTTTTGGGGCCAAATTTGCTCAGTTTACTCAGTCATGTTTGTAACAGTGGAAGCTGTTACCATTTTCTACAGTTCAGTTTACAAATCCCAACTCTCTTCCCAACCCTCCCCATTCTTTAATAGTTCCGGAACTTCTGGCTTTAACTTGGCTCTATCTGTTCTGCTTCTCTCTCCTCCTTTACAATTGTTGGTGTCCCTCTCCTCTGTATCTGTCCTGATGGTCATGACCATTGCCTGAGTCGACACCAACAAACTTTCTTTGCTTTTTTTTTTTTTGGTCAAGTTCTTTAATTTACTTTGAGGGAGCAGATTTCCTTAAGGTAAAGCTTAAAGGCCGTCTGAGTCTGCAGAGTGCACTCTGCATTAGGCTGACAGGCAACTCTTACCACACCCTATGGATCCTGTCTTTCCCTCTCCCAGCTCACTACCATCACTTCAGGCACCCTCGGGCTCCGTGTCAATATCCCCCCAGCTCAATCTCCTGTGCACAAAGTTCCCTTCCCTGGTACAGTGGACAACAAACAATGAAGTGTTTTTCAGCTTTTCAACTTTCTGTGGTCCGCTTGAAACATACAATCTTGTTGCATGTCCTCTCCCTAGTTAGAACGAAGAGAAAGCGTGCCTCCAATTAACCCTGCCCCCAGTCTGTCCCACAACCAGTAGGTCTCACCCTCAGGTTGATCTATCACTGGCGGCATGACCTGCCATTCTGACTATGCTCCTCCCTGTTCAGTGGTAGCTGGTCCGATGACTCTGGCTCCTCCATCTGCCGGCTACTCACTCCCACATTCCCTGCTCACTCTCACTCACCGTGGTGGCACGCTCTTCTGCTCACTCCTCACGTGGATCAGCTCCCCGCAACCCGCGAGTATACCCTGCTGGAAAAGTTAAGGAACTGCAAGAAAAACAAAGTTTTTGGGGGCTTTAAAACCCTACTTGTCCGTGGACAGGTAGCTCTCATCAAAGTGCTTGTCCCTGAGTTTAGAATGATAGCCCGGCGTCAGGCAGCTGGGCTATAGGACTTATCAAGCCCTGCTCTCTATGTACATTCTGGATGTTCCTCCCTGGTATGTTACAGGATTATTAACTGCTGGGCAACCTGTGCCAGTCTCTTACCTATGATCTTTGCCAGAATTTTAAGATCTGAATTCAAGAGGCTAAGTAGCCTCAACTGTTAATATTAGACTTGTCCCCTTTTAATTTATATATCTAAAAAATAATTATCTTCCCTTTTCCCCATAGGGAAACCGTGGCGTAATTTGCCGTTATAAAGGGCGTTTATAACGGCAAACACATGGTTTCCTAAGCTGTCTTGCTGTGCCCACAGAGCAATGGCGACTGTTCCTGACCACTCGCCGCTTCCGTGTTCTCAAAAGAGCACCGCAAGAAGAACTCAGCAATAAGAACTACTGGGCTTATCAACGGGCTTAAGGCTTATTCTGAAAGATCTGGAAGACACTCAGGCAGCGGTAAGACATTTTAAAAGACAGGTGGATTCCCATTTCGGCACCACACTAACACTAAACTGAACTGCGGTTGCACTACAAGGTCTTTATTTTATATAATTGCTGAGGCGAAAAGGGAAACCCAGCAATTATATAAATAAATATGGATTAGTGTGTTTAAACTTGAAGTTTATACACACCTCGGGTTAGATGCTGACATAAACCCCTCGAGTGTGTGTAAACTTCACTTACACACACCAACCCATACTTTATCCTCTATATAATATATAAAATAAAAAGCTTGAGTCATACTTGTACACAGTGAACCAGACACCACAATGTGGTTAAACAGGATCATAAGCACAGGAGAAACAGGAATTAAATAATTTCTTATTCAAGTCACTGGATAGGCCACATGGAGCAGGTGCAGTACTGGAAGATGGAGATTTAACAGCCTCCTGCAACACTAGATCACTAATCTCAGCGATCCGCACCCGTTTCTCCTTAGCTGACAGCTGGGAAAATTCCACCCAGCCTCCTTTGCAGTTCCAGATTCTCCAATTTTCTCCTGACATGTGTCTCCACGACCTGCTGTATACTCTTAGTATCTGACTTCAAGGTGTCAGATTCATCCACTAAGGATGTAAAAGCCTTATTTTTTTATCCTGTCTAAACACCTATCACATAAATCTCCCTGATCTCTGGCCAATTTTCCTCCAGTCACTAACATCACCACCAACTGCTTAATCTGGTTCAATTTCAGTAGGTTTGCATCTGTATCCACCTCCCCAGGACAAGTCTGAAAACAGGCAGCATTGTCAGCCCTCCTTCACCAAATATCAATCAAATAAATAAGTTTGAACCTGCAACCTCCTGGTCCACAAGCCTCTGCTTTAACTACTAGACCACACTGCTATTAGTCCTATGATCGGATACTGTGTTTTGGTATACTGAAACAGTCAGCTTCAGTGTATTAACATCTGGTAGGTAAGAAATAGAATGCATCAGGACAAGGTAGGTATAGGTAGAAGGGTTAAAACGGAAATTAGGAGACATCCTATCTAGGGCAGGTAATAAATAAGGTTCAGGCAAAGGGGTGAGACATAGCAGATGCACAGAAAACGTCAGACACAGGTAGAAAGGTTAAAAAGGAAAACAAGGAAAACCCTATGTAGGGTAGGGTACCAAATAAATTTCAAAAAAGAAAAAGGAGAGGTAGGCATTCAGCAGGCACAGAAAGGAGGCAGTAAGGTACAGGGAAGTTTCAAAAGTAACTAAGGTAAAAGAAGGAAACAGCATGGGAGTGGTGCAGTGCAACGGTGTGTGGAGCGCAGGTTTTCAGGACACTTTCTAGAGACTGAGGTGATGTCCTATTTCTACTCACCTCTCTGAGTTGAGAACAGGGTTACTGGACTCCGGACCAAACTGGCAGAGGACTTTCTACCCCACCCAGGAGCCACCAAGTCTGCCGCTGCTCCCCAGAGAATTTGTAGGCAGAACAATCTGACTCTGGAGGGCTCTGGGAGGTGGGGTGCGAAGAAAACACACTCCTCAGTCTGTACCACTGCAGAATTCTTTTGTCCTACTGGGTGGCCAGGAGGAGGTGCCTGTAGCAGGGAGAAGAAAGCAAGGGAAGAGGGAGGTGAAGTGAATGCGAGGTAATTCAGATTAGATGAATGGACAGCAAATCCAGAAGTTCACTAGGGTAGCAGGAGATGGGAGGAGCTAGATGTCACGATCCACCTGGAAACAAATGACCTGGCAAGGTACAAGGTAGAGTTAATGCAAGGAAATTCCAGAGAGCTGGGGAGGGCCTCAAGAAGGTGGCACACATGGTGGCTTTCGGTGTTGTCTGTATATGGCCGGGAAGAGAAAAGGACACTCCACACCAGAGCTTTTAACAACTGGTTTAAGGCATGGTGCATGGAAGAAGTTTCACTATGTTGGGGACTGGGGCCGAGCAGGAAAAATGTGGGCCTCTATAGGAGAGATGAACTGCATCCTTCCAAGAAAGGGACCACAGTCCTTGGTGAGACGCTTAAGTGCTACCTGGATGAACATTTAAACTAGTCGGGGGAATTAAAGGAGACAACAATTGTCCCACCCCAGATGATAAAGCAGCAGGGAGGGAGGGCCAGAGGGCAGTAACTCTCACGCAGGGGTGCATGAAGACAGGGCGGACAAGGCAGAAGACAAGGAGGTATCAATCAGGGAAGCATGAAGGAAGGAGAAGAAGATAGGTAACAGGGAAGGTAGCAAGGGAAGCGGTGAGTCAGGGAGCATCTGAACAGCATAAGCGGGGGCAGTGAAGAAGGCAGAGAGCGAGTACACTACTGAGTTATGCGCACCAATGCAAGAAGTCTGGGAAATAAAATTCCAAACCTGGAGGCCATCATGGCAGAGACTAGTCTGATTTGGTGGCTGTAACAGAGTCACAGTGCACTGACAGCCATGACTGGTACATGGCCATACCGGGCTGTTCTCTGTTCAGGAGAGAGAGAGAGATGGGAGAAGCAGAGATGGGGTTGTTCTATATTTGAGGGAGGGCATCAAGGCCACAGACATACAAGGGCACCCAGGAAAAAAGAAGAGGGTGCTGGGGCATAGACATAAAAGTTGACTGCAGATAAGGACCGCAAGGTCCATCCAGTCTGCCCATTTTTTTTCTACCTTATGAAGTGCCATAGGCCTTTGCTCTGTCAATGGCCTATCTATTCATACTCATCTGTATTGCTCCCTTATGCCTATCCCATGCCTGCTTAAAGCACTGCACTGCATTCATATCCACCACTTCATGAGGTAGGCCGCTCCAAGCATCCACCACCCTTTCTGTGAAATAGAACTTCTCACATTACCCCTTAATCAGCCTCCCTCTAATCTCATGCTGTGTCCTCTTGTCCTGCTATTTTTCTTCTATTAAAACATGTTAGGCTCTTTCACCTTGTTAATGCCCTTAAGGTGTTTGAATGTTGCAATCATATCACCTCTCTCCTCCTTTGCTCTAGAGTATACATACTGAGCTCAGTTAATCTGTCCTCATATGTTTTCTGATGCAGTCCCTGCACCATTTTGGTTGCCCTTCTCTGGACTGCCTCAATTTGGTTAATGTCCTTGTGAAGGTGTGGCCTCAGTACTGCACTCAGTAGTCCAGATGGGGCCTAACCAGTGTCTTGTAAAGAGGGATTATTACCTCCCTCTTCCGACTTGTGATACCCCTACTAATACACCAACATCCCTCTAGCCTTACCTATTGCTTTAGAGGACTGCTTTGATGATTTCAGGTCATCGGTGATGATGACGCCTTAAGTCTCTTTCTTCCTTGTGACTGCCAGCAACTCCCTCCCAGACTATAGATGGCTTCAGGTTTTCTTCCCTATGTGCATGATCTTGCACTTCTTTGTGTTAAACCCCAGTTGCCCCTCTTCCAACCATTTTGCTAGTTTATCCGATCTCTTCTCATTCTGCCCACCCCATCTGGCTCATCTACTCTGATGCAGATCTTGGTGTCATCTGCAAACAGACAAACCTTACCTCCAGTCCATCTGCAATGTCACTGGTGAAGATATTGAAGAAGACTGGCCCCAGGACTGATCCCTGAGGTACACCACTTGTGACCTGCATCTCTTCTGACTGTATACCGCTTACCACCACTCTCAGTTTTCTGCCTGTCAACCAGTTTGCCACCCAGTTCACCAACGCCTGACCCACCCCGAGCCTACCCAGCTTATTAATCAATCTTCTATGTGGAACAGTATCAAAGCTTTGCTGAAGTCAAGGAGGCAACATCAACTGCTCCCATTGGTCCACCACTCTGGTTACCCAGTCAAAGAAATCTATGAGATTAGTATGACAGGCCCTTCCTTTTGTAAACCCATGTGGTCTTGGATCCTGTGCTCCCATGGATTCCAGGTGTTGCACTATCCTTTCCTTAAGGAGTATCTCCATAATCTTACCCACTACTGAAGTAAGACTGACTGGTCTGTAGTTCCCTGCCTCCTCCCTGCTACCACTCTTGTGGAGCAGGATCACATAAGCCCTTCTCCAGTCTTCTGGGACCTCTCCTATGCTCAGAGATTCACTTAACAGTTCTGATAATGGCTCTGCTAGTTCCACCCTTTAGCTCCTTTAGTACCCTGGGATGTATGCCATCAGATCCCATTGCCTTGTCCACCCTGAGCTTATCGAGCTCTTGTAGGACCCTTTCTTTTGTGATTTGACTAGTGCACACCTCCTCCCCTTTGTCCATGGTGCAGAGCTGTGGGCCCTGCCCTACCTTCTCTTCAGTAAATACTGAGCAGAAGTATCTATTTAGTATAGATGCTTTTACATGGTCCTCCACCTCACATGACCCCTTATCCCGTTGATCTTAGCAATACCCCTCTGGACTTTCTCCTTTCACTAATGTATCTATAGAAAGTATTGTCACCTTCTTTACTGTTTGTGCTATTGCTTCCTCTGTTTGGGCCTTTGCCTGCCTTACTGCCTTCCCTGCTTCCCTTAGGGAAGTTTGGTATGCCTCCCTATCTTCATCCTGCTGTGCCTTTATATTTCCTGAAGGCCAGCCTTTTGGTTCTGACCTTTTCTGCTACTCTTTTGAGAACCAAAGTGGCTTCCTTCTTCTTTTGCACTTCCTTTTCTCTAACACAATGGGATGTTGCTTCAAGTATTGCATCCTTAATGCTTGCCCACTTTGCCTGTACCCCTCACCTGTATTTCTTTTGCCAGGGCTAGTTTAACTCTGTTGGCCATCTTATCAAAGTCAGCTCCTCTGATGTCCCATATTTTTGCCTTGGAATGGGGCGATTTAGGTCCAGTGGCCAAATTGAACCATACCATGCGACAGTCACTGGTACCCAGGTGACCTTCTACCTGGAGATCTGTGATCCTTTCTCTGTTAGTCAGTACTAGATCTAGGATAGCCCTGCCTCTTGTGGGAAGGGTTAAGTGACTTGCTCAAGGTCACCCAGTGAGCAAATGGCTCTGAGGGAATTGAACCTGAGTCGCCTGGTTTCCAAGCCGGTGCTCTGACTACAACACAGTCTCATAACTAACTGCCAAGCATGAAATCTGGACACGTGCCTCTACAAACTGTAGCCTTCAGAATCAGGCTTTTATATGCTAAGCCACAGGCTGAGCGTCATATGCTAAGCCACAGGGGCAGCAATCCATGTAGGGGTGGTATATACAGATCTAAGGGTGAGGAGTTGGATAAGGCTTGGGGACACCATCATCAGGATGGCAAGCAAGTGGGAGGTGCTGCAAATTAGTGACTTCAACCTGCTAGATGTGGATTGGAGCCTTCCAACTGCAGCTTCGGCAATGAGCAGCACCGCTCACTGACTCCCTACAAGGGCTTTTCTCAGGCAGTTAAGTCAACACACCTACTAGGGAAGGACAGTGCTGGACCTGGTGCTCACAAACTGGGATGACACTGCAGACGTTACAGTGTGTAGTCCCTAGGTACCAGAGATCAGTGTACAGTGTGGCTTAACATTAAGCTGGGAACAGAGACAAACCACACAATGAGAAGGGTCCTGGATTTTAGAAGGAAAGATTTTAAAGAAATGGGAGACTGTCTCAGAAACTGCCTCATGGGAGGATTGCCAGGGTGAGGTAGAGGTACAGTGGGGGCAAAAGGGAAGGCATAATTATGGCAACCAACCTCTGCATGAAGGAAGCGAAAGTGAAAGCAGAAAGGAAAACAAGACTGTTAGGTTATCTTCACCAGCGGTGAAGAAAACTAAAAGGTGGCAGTATCTAGGAGGCATAAGGAAACAAAGAGGAAGGAAAACAGGAGGTGTACCAAGCAAAAAGAGGGAAGCAGGAATGGCGGTGAGGGAAGCAAAGAGGAAAGGATAGCCAAGGGGGTAATTAAAGGGGTAAGACTTTCTTCAGGTACATAAGTGAGAACAGGAAGGAAAGGTATAATGGAGAACAACAAAGGCAGCAAGGGGAGCTGCATAGAAGAGGAGCCATGTCAAAGAAACTGATCAGACTAGTCTAACATTATCCTCCTACCACCCCCCATGCGGCCATGCTGTCTATGGCCTTACAGCCCGTTGGATTCAAGGTAATCTTTTCTTTAACAGGGTTTCCAATAATTTCACACACCGATGAGGTGACACTGATCAGCCTGAAGTTGTTGGCCTCTTCCTGCTGCCACTCTTGTGTAGAGGGACCATGTCAAATCATGGGAGGATGGTGTGGTACCTGAGGACTGGAAGAGGGCATCGATACCCCTTCACAAAAGTGGGAGCAAGGCAGAGACAGAAAACTACAGACCTGTCAGTTTGACCTCAGTGGTAGGGAAAATGATGGAGTCAATTCTGAAAGAGAGAACTGTTGAGTACCTAGAGGCCAGCAGGTCACAGGACCCAAGGCAGCATGGATTCACAGTGGGAAAGTCATGTTAGACGAAAGATTTCTTTGACTGGGTGACCAAAGTAGTAGACCAGTGAGGGGTTGTGGCTATGGCCTACCTAGACTTTAGCAAGGCATCTGACACAGTCTCACACAAAAAGATGAACAAGTTAGCCAGCCTGGGGAGTGGATCCCAGGGTGGTAGCCTGGGTTACAAATTAGCTGGACAACAGGATGCAGAGGTAATAGTAAATGGAGTACACTCTGAAGAAAGGAGAGTACTAGTGGGTACCACAGGGTTCAGTACTGTCCCCTTTAATGTCTTTATAGGTGACATTGTGGAGGAGCTGGAAGGAGAAGTATGGCTCTTTGCAGACAACACAAAGATCTGCAAAAGGACTGATACGGGGGAGGATGAGA
This sequence comes from Neoceratodus forsteri, assembly GCA_016271365.2. NCBI lineage: Eukaryota > Metazoa > Chordata > Ceratodontiformes > Ceratodontidae > Neoceratodus > Neoceratodus forsteri. The sequence continues at coordinate 1,386,953,727 of CM057459.1, forward strand.
AGGGACCTGGCAAGGTTAGAGGAATGGTCAAAAGTATGGCAGCTTAGAAATCAAAGCAAAGAAGTGCAGAGTAATGTTCTGGGAAACAAAAGCCCAGGGAAGTGTACACAATTTGGGGGGTTTATTAACAACAACAAAAAATGGAAAGGGACCTGGGCTAATCAAATCAGACGACCTTAAGGTAGGCAAGCAAACGAAGAAGGCATTAAGGAGGGCTAAGGGATACTGGGATGCATAGGGAGAGGCATCACCAGTAGAAAACATGAAGTTGTTATCCCTCAGTACAGACAGTTGGTGAGACCCGTCTGGAATACTGTGTGCAGTTTGGAGACCCCATCTCACAAGGACAAAGATAGGATGAAGGCAGTCCAGAGGAGGGCAACCTAAAATGGTGCAGGGTCTGAACTAGAAGCCCTAGAAGAGAGACTAAAACAGCTTAATATGTATACCCATGACAAGCTGGCCCGGCTGGCGAAGGGCATGGTGCCGACCCGCTGGCGCTTATCAACCCGGTTCGAACGGACCCGGCTGCCAGAGGGCCAGCCAGGGAGAAGGATTGAGCGCCCTGCAACTGCTCTCCTCTCCAGGGAGAGCGGGCAGTGTGTCCAGTGCATTATGGACACCTGGCGGAGGCCAGGTGTACCGCAGAGCACTGACGCCAGCATGTTGGGGCAGGGCGAATGCTGGCCGCCATTGCATGTCCCTGCCCCCGTATACAGGAGAAAACTCACACCTGCCTGCCGCTCTATGAGGCCTGCCTCCGCCTCACGACAGCTTCCAGGCCGGCTCCCCCATCCTATATCACCAGTGTTGTGGCGCTACTGGGGCACCACAACCTCACTGGGGGGCAAGCCTGGGGAGATGCGGCTAACTGGAGGTGGAGGTCGGAGGGATCCGTGACCAACAGGATGCAAGGTGGCAGGTAGGAACAAAAACATATATATATATATATATATATACATACACACACACATACATACACACACACACACCCTTGAGGAAAATTGGGATGGGGGACATAATGAGGTGCCTGAAGGAATCAACAAAGTCCAAAGAGGGTAACATCTTTCAGAAAAGAGATGTGCAAGAACAAGGGGCACAATCTGAAGATCGAGGGGATGGCTCAGGGGCAATGTGAGGAAGTATTTCTTCTTGGAAAGGGTAGTGGATGCATGGAACGGCCTTCCTGAGGCAGCTGTAGGGTCAAAAACAGTGGGGAAAATTCAAGAATGCTTGGAACAGGCATAAGGCAATTATAGTGGGGGGTAGGAGGAAGTAGGCTGTTGGTTAACTAGGATCTGCAGCTTATCCAATAGGTAGGAAATGGGCAGACTAGGTGGGCCAAGCGATCCTTATCTGCTGTCAAAGTCTATGTTTCTATATATGTTTCAAGACCACAAGCAGCATGGATACAAGGGGGGTTTATGCCACCAATCTGATCAATTCTTTGACTGGGTGACCAGGAAAATAAATTGGGGGTGGCCAGTAGATGTAGTAGCTTAAGGGTGGGATCCAAACTGTAATCTGTGTTAGAAACAGGTTAATGACTAGGAGACAGAGGTGGTGATTAACAGTAATCACTGTAATGATGACAGAGTGAGCAGCAGGACGCTGCAAGGCTCAATACTGGGACCACTCCTCTTCAATGTCTTCATCAGCAGCACTGCAGAAGAACTGGAAGGGAAGGTATGCTTTTTGCAGATGACACAAAAATTTGTACTAGCAGGAGGGGATGAAGAACTGAGAGGAATCCTAGGAAATGCGAGGAGTGGTCAAGACATAGCAGCTGAGGTTCAATGCTTGTAACGCTATTAGTTGGTGTCCCCAGTGCAACAACAGGGGAAAACGTCAGGCAGTGCCGAATGAGGCTCTGCACTGGTGGCAAGGCGTTCTCCCCTGGTGAAACCCGACCGATTATGGGATGCAATCCTGTAGCACGGTAGTAGAGTCAACGCAATTCACCAGTGACCCAGGTTCAGCAGCGGACTTGGCGTAAGGGTTGGCTGGAGGGAAAGACAGTGTGTCCCTTGGACTGCACTCCTCTCTGGGAAGGCTGACATGTCGCACTGCTACCTGCCTGCCACCTGGGCACAGTGGGGGTGCCTTACTTCCTGAATGCTTGCCTTTTTGATGCATTATGCACCTCATATTTATGCACGCATGGGGTGCATCACTACACATTCGGCAGCCCTGGGGAGAAAAGATGGAGGAAACCACAACTGTGCTGAATGGCACTCTGGTCCACTACAAGCACCGTGCCACCAACTAGGCACCTTCTCTAGGAGCAATCTGGATTGTGATCCGGATAAGCCTGGTCAGCCCTGATGGCCCTGCCAAGTGGGGGGTAATCCATGTTGGACTTTGCTGGAGGAGAGTTACATCCCTGAGAAGATGGGTGACAGGACTGGGTAGACTGGGGAGCCAGAGAGGCAGCTGGCAAAATGGAACAATAAACACCTTTCTTAAGTAAATAAATAAAAAGGTGGTGTGGTTTAGTTATTTGTAATTTTTGACCAGGAAAGTCACATAAAGCTGTGATAGCTTGTTTCCAGAATACGTACTGTGTGGTTTAGTGGTTGGAGTGCTGAAACACCATCCAGGAGAGCCAGGTTCGAATCATCAGCAGTCACTGGACACTGAACACATTATTTGGCCTCCCTGTTCTTGCGTCCTTTACATCTATAACATCTGGGTAGAAGCAGGGCCCCAACTGAGAATAAAATAAAAATATTATGTGAAAAGGGTGGTTGTGACCAAAACACAGAAGTCAGTGGACACATTTCTCAGCCTCATGGACTGGGGGTGGCATCAGCCTGAGAAAGCCTGGCTAGTTCCTCCATTTACTGATGTCATCCAGCTCAGCTAGAAGGTGTCAAACATTTGCAAGAGAAAACAGCTAAGGACAACAGACTGCAGAAACGCTTGCACTGGCCAAGGAAAGGCATTGTAGAACCTTACATGTTGCAAAGAAGTAGTTCCCTCATGGTGCCAGAGAAGCCAGAAAGCACAGGGCATGACAGGCTGGACACCATGGTTACAGCTACTGGCAGCAGCTCCTGTCTGAAACAAACTGGAACAATGATGCTCCTGTTCCAACAGTTCTGCTCTCTCCACAAAAGATACAGAACTGGCCATTACACACACACACACACACACACACACACACACACACACACACACACACACACACACACTACTGGGATGAACAGTTAGATTGGGGTTATTCATACCAGGTGCACACTGTTGCTGATTTGGGGTTGGTTTCCTTTTATAATTTCCAAAAGGAATGTGGCTTTAGTATAGCAATTTTCATACAAACTGTATCCCAAAGAACTTTACAACACAGGAGAGGAAGGGAGAGAATGTTGCTGAGGTTAGGTGCACTAGTAGATTCAAACAGCAGAGAGTCAAGGGTAACCAATTCTGGGTTGTCGGGGATAAGAGGAGCAGTGCGACTAAATGTGCTGTAGCCATGGTCAATGTCTGCTTAGCAGGCACTGTCTAATGAACATTTTTTTGTTGTTGTTGTATCATCTAGTCTCTGGTTTCATGCTGCAGGCAGGACCTTCAGTTGTCAGCATGACTGATGATGGAGTCTTAGTGAGAGTGAAGGCGAACCAATTACGACTAGTTTGGGTTGAGTGGACAACTAAACAGTGGGTGGGGTCAACTGGGGAGGGACCTGGCTAGAACCATGATGGAAGAGGACTTGAGGTGGGGCTTCACTAATTGAGTGGGTGTCTGGTTTCTAGTGTCTTTTTTTGTTATCCCCTGCCCCACGAGGTTGGAATCCCTCCTAGGGTTCTGTGATCCCCATATTCAGAAGACCGGGGGTCTCACTTCCCCATATTCAAACCGATTTTAAGCCCTGTTGGAAAGCAAGTCTCTCAGTCAGATACAGTGGCGGCAAACAAGGTTTGCATCCGCCAACATGTGACACTCACGGGTATCAGCAGGCATACTCTGTGTACTTTGCTGAGTAAAGTAAAATCTAGAAAATCTAGGGGCAACATGAGCCTCGAGCCAGGGCAACAAACAGAGCCTGATGTACAGGAAGAACTGTTCTTCCCTCCTTGGAGGCTTATGGCGAGTTTGAATGATCTTTGGAAGATGTGTGGTGCTAAACTTAGACACCATGATTGTATGAGTGACCCAATCAAGTATGTTTGCACGAAAGCCGTGTGAATGGACTTCTGTAAGGTTGGCTACCTTGATGTGGCACTGTGACACTTAACCTGTCATAAAGATTATACCTAAAAGCCAGCCAACTTCTGTCTGACTGGTTGTGTATCCATTAGATAAAATAAGATGTTGTGAATCTATTAGGATCATTGGTTTACTATATTATTGACTAAAGAAGATGGTGTGGCAATGTTTATGTGGTGGGGTATCTTTAGTTTGTGTTTACTGAGGGTGGGGGGCAACAGTTTCATTAACTCTCAAGTTTAAAATTCCTGTCCACGCTCTTGCTGGCACTTAGCTGCTCCCTAAGACCCTGGGATATAGTGCTCCCATCCCAGACACCCTCTCATCAGCCCAACCTCATCTTTTGGCCATTCTGTGCCATTCTATGAAGGCATCTCAAAGGGCATTACAGTTGCAACACAACTCAATGCTGAACACTAACTGAAGTGCAGCCTCCTCTGGGGTGGAACACAGCAGTCATTCTATGCCATTTTATATGGCCATCTCAAGTGTTTTGCAATCAACATACAACTCCAGGGTCGAAATTAAGTTTTGCAGCCACTAGCCAGCAGGACTAGTGACTAGGAAAATCCACTAGCCCCGCAAACTTATCCACTGGTTCAGCTGGTATACTTATTGAAATGTTACCTTCTAAGCTGCTGGAAAGTAGTATAGTACCAGACAACTGGAAAGGGCAACAATGGTGCCTCTGCACAAGAGTGGAAGCAGGGAAGAACCAGGGAACTGCTGCCCTGTCAGCCTAAGCTCAGTGGTTGGTAAAATTATTGAAACACTGCTTAAGAAACGATAGAAGACTACCTAAGGAAAACAGAAGAATTGACCCAAAGCAGCACGGGTTCACGGTTGGGCACTCTTGTCCAACAAATATGGTGGACTTCTTCAATTAGGAACAAGAACAGTTGCCCAAGGCAATGCAGTAGACATGATTTACTTAGATTTTAGCAAATCTTTTGACACCGCTCCTCACAGGAGATTAGCCAACAAACTAGAACAAAGGCATAGACCATAAAATAGTCAGCTGGATTAAGAACTGGCTTCAGGATAGGTCACAGAGAGTCCTGGTCAACAGGGCATTATCAGAGGAGGGCAGAGTAACCAGCGGTGTTTCACAGGGGTCAGTACTTGGCCCAATCCTTTCAACATATTCATCAGCTACATTGCTGATGGACTTGAGGGGAAGGTCTACCTATTCACAGATGATACAAAACACTGCAACAGAGTAGACACAGATGAAGGTGCCTCTGGGATGGAAGCCGATCTCAAGAAATTAGAAGAGTGGTCAAGAATATGGCAGTTAAAAATTTAACACCAAGAAGTGTAAGGTGATGCACATAGGTAAACATAACAAAGATGTACACACTGAATGGGCATCAATCAGAAGAATCAAAGATGGAATGCGACTTGGTTACTTGGTTTGATGGACAAAAGAAGACAATGGTCCATTGAGATTGTCCTCCACATGTGTGATCATTATTTATGATACTATTTTATTAACCATTTGTCAAGTTTGTTTTGAAAGTCATAACAGTAGGTGAATCAACAATATCTTGAGGTAAAGTATTCCATAACCTAGGAGTTTTACAGAAAAAGTTTTGTCTTTTGTTTGTAATGCATTTTTAATATCCAATTGTTTGTTATGTAACCTGGCTACAATTTTTCTGTAGGATAATGTTATACCACATTGCTCCATCAGAACAGGTGATTTCATAATCTTGAATAGTTGTAAAGATCACCTCTAGTTCTTCTCTGTTTAAGTGAATATAAGCCTGTCTTCTGTAATCTAGAATCATAATCTAAGTGAGCAAGATATGGAATAATTTTTGTAGCCCTATGTTGAATTTGTTCAATTCTATTTATATCTGATACTAGATAAGGACTCAAAAAGATTAGCCATACTCCATGTAAGGTCTGACATTAGATCTATACAGGTCATAATACACTGTTCTGACTTAGAGACAAATGTACTATTTATCCTATGCAAGAAGAGCATTAGTTTGATTGCGATTTTATTACAATGCTAAGATGAGGAAAGTTTATTATTTACTAGGATCCCAAGATATTTTTCTATGTAAGAAGCCCTAATAATATTGTTCAAAGTGTATACCTGTTTGGGGTTGTTTTACCCATGTGTAAGACTGCACATTTTGTTACATTAAAGTACATTTTGTTTATAAGAGCCCAATGTTCAACTGATGCGAGGTCAGTTAATAATGTTTTTGATAACTCGTTATTCACAGTACCCCCTAGTTTAGTATCAGTCAGCAAACTTCATAAGGATGTTAGAAACAAATTTTCATATCACTGATGAAAATATTAAAAGGGTGGGTCCCAAAACAGAGCCCTGGGGAACAGCGTCGTCACCCTTCCTAAGTCTGACAAGGTGCCATTAACGAACCCTCTGAGTGCGATTACTCAGCCAACTTTTATCCATGAAACTAATGTTGATGAGAATCCTAAATAAGAGTTTTTTAATCAGAATGGCATGTGACACTTTATCAAACGCTTTACTGTAATCCAGTAAGATGACATCAGTTGGAATATTTAAGTCAAGATTCATGCTAATATAATTGTAAAATGAAAGCAAGTTTGTGGTACAAGAAAACTTTTTTAATCAATGTTGAGTTATATCAATTATGTTCAGGGATTCCATTTCTTTTCAAGAAAAGTTTTGATTATTTTTCCAATAACTTACAAGGAATCGAGGTTAAACTAATCGGGCGATAGTTTTCAACTTTGAGGGGAACCCTGTTTGAAAATGGGAGTTACTATTGCAGTTAACTAATCAGAGGGAACCCTAGATTCATGAAGAGATTTGTTAAAAATAATAGTGAGTGGTAGGGCAATGGTGTCTATAACTCCCAAAAGAAATTTGGGACATATATCATCTGGGCCAGGACTTGCTGATTTCTTTAATGTTATTAATAATTTGTGGACATCATTCTGTAAAACCTTATATTCTGTGTTACTTAAGGAATATCTATCGGAAAGAATTTGAGATGAATCCTGGACAAAAACTGATGAAAAATAATTATTTAAAGCTGAAGCAGTTACTGAATCGGAGGTTATTATTGTATTATTTATATTTAGTGGGCCAATGGTTCTATTATTACCTTTTTGCTGTTTAAGTAGGCATACAATGCTTTATGTGAATCATTAGTATGTGCAATACGAAATTCTAAATTACTTTTGGCTTGCAGAATCAGTTTTTAATATTTTAACCGATTCCCTATATTTAATTAATATTTCTTTGTTTTGATTAGTGGGAAATTTTTTAATAATGAAAATAACTTCTGTTTATGGAAATTTGTTTTTTTATAGATCTATTGAACCATGGTGGAATTTTACCTTTGTTATTACACTTATATTTCCGGGACATACTGCTGTTCAAGTTCTTGAATTTGTGTTTTAGGAAATCCCATGCTGCATCAGTATTAAGTGAAGAAAAATATTGTCCCAATCAAATGCTCCTAGGTAATGATTTATTTTGTGAAAATCTGCTCAATGTATTGCTCGGAGTAATTGTTACCGATGATCGAAAAGTGGGAAAACAATGTGAAAGAGCAGCAAGGCCAGCGGACTCCTCAGCTGCATAAGTGGAGGATTTATGAGCAGGAAGCTTGAGGTAATCATCTCGCTGTACAGGTCCTTGATCAGGTCGCATTCTAGAATACTGCGCAGCTCTGGAGGCCCCACCTAAAAAAAGGACACTGACTGCTTAGAAAGGGTTCAGAGAAGGGCCACTAAGATGGTGCAGGGTCTGCATCAAGAACAGTATGAAACGAGACTCAGTGAATTAAACTTATACTTCTAGAGTAAAGAAGAAATGGGGGACATGATAGAAACACTAAAATAAATAGAAACATAGACTTTGACAGCAAATACGTGCGCTTGGCCCACCCAGTCTGCCCATTTCCCTACCTATTGGATAAGCTGCAGATCCTAGTTAACCAACAGCCTACTTTCTCCTGCCCCCTCACTATAATTGCCTTATGTCTATCCCATGCATTCCTGAATTCCTGTTTTTGCCCACGACCTCCTGAGAAAAGCCATTCCATCGTCCACCACCATCTTCATTGAAGAAATACTTCCTCCGTTGCCCCCCATCTTCAAATTGTGCCCCTTGTTCTTGCACATCTCTTTTTCTGAAAGATGCTAACCTCTTGGACTTGGTTGATTCCTTGAAGTACTTGAAAGTTTCTATCATGTCCCCTCTCCCTCCTTTCCTCAAGGGTATACATATTAAGCTTCTTTAGTCTCTCTCTGTATGATTTCTGGTGCAGACCTGCACCATTTAGTGCCCTCCTCTGGACTGCCTCCATCATGTCCTTCGGAGAGGGGTCTCCAGAACTGCATGCAGTACTCCAGATGGGGTCTCACCAACTGTCTGTACAGAGGGATGACAACTTCCTGTTTTCTATTGGTGATGCCTCTCCTATGCATCCCAGTATTCCCCAGCCCTCCTTACTGCCTTCTCACTGTGTCTGCCTACCTTTAGGTAATCTGATAGGACTCCTATAGGTCCTTTTCATTTTTGTTGTTGTTAGTACCTCTCCCCCACACTGTGTACTATTTCACTGGGTTTTTGTTTCGCGTGTACTACTTTGCACTTATTTGCATTGAATCTATGCCGCCATACTTCTGACCATTCCTACAACCTTGCCAAGTCCTTCTTCTCCTTTCCACCCCAGGGTTCATTTTGAGTGGGGATTGGGACAATTGGCACAAGTTTTTAATTCTGACCCAACTTTTTCTCTACCTTGAAGGCAACCTGCTGCTATAAAGGTCTTAAACTGCTGTTTTATGAATCTGGGATCAGTTGAACAATATGACCCATTATTTTCTTTTCATTTGACCTTTTTATACCCAGTGGGTCAGTATCCCACATAGATAATTATCTAAAATGAACCCTGTTCATGTCATGGTTACAAAAAACAAAAACATTTTCAACAGGCACACAGTACTTCTCCTTCCTTGCTTGCCCGTGGATTCCCCAGCATTTTGCATTTGTCCCCTATTTTTAACCATTTGTCACCTATTTTTCAGTACCTGTGGGACATTGTCCCACTTTATAAATGTTCAAGAAACGAACCCCTGCCCTTGTGTATCAACCCTGTTGCAGATCTTTGTTTCATCTGCAAAGAGGCATACTTCCTTCCAGTCCCTCCACAATGTCACTTATAAAGACATTAAAGAGCACCGCCCCAAAAAGGAGGTTTGGCAGAAGTGGAAAGCAGAGGTGCTTAACAAGTACTTCTGTTCAGTCTTCACCAGAGGAAAAACCAGACCAGTGCCCCAAGGAGCAGAAGGTGGTGGGGACTGGGCGAGAGGAAGTTATGGATGGCATCAATCCAGCTAACATGGTACTAAAGAGCCTAAGGGCCCTGAAGGTGGATAAATCCCCAGGACCAGACGGTGTGCACACAAGGGTTCCAAATGAATTGGCAGAGGCACTGGCGGTCCCTGGCAGACCTGTTTAACACCTCTCTGGAGCTGAGGATTGTACCCAAGGATTGAGAATTGCACATGTGGTGCCTCTCCATAAAAATGGGCAATGGAAAACAGGCTGGTCAGCCCCACTTCAATAGTGGGCAAGCTGATGAAGACCCTGAAAGAGAAATTGGTGATCTTCCTGGAGGATAATGGGCTCCAGGACATAAGACAACATGGATTTGTGTCAGGGAGGTCCTGTCTGACTGACCTAAAAGACTTCTCTGACTAGGTCACCAGAACAGCGGACAAGGGCCAAGCAGCTAATGCCCTGTATCTGGATTTCAGCAAGACCTTCAACTCTGTACCTCATAAGAGACTGATTAGGAAGCTGAAAGATCTGGAGATGGGGGCTAAGCTTGTGGGTGGGTCAGATGTTGGCTGCTTGACAGAAGCCAAAAGGTGGTGGTTGGGGTGGAATTCTCAGAAGCTAGACTTGTGACCAATGGGGTCCCACAGGGCTTTGTGCTCGATCTGATGTTGTTTAACATATTCATGAGTGACATCACGGATGGGATGAAAGGCAAGATCTGCATGTTCATGGATGACACAAAGCTCGGTGGGAGTGCTGGCCCAGTGGTGCTGAGGTTTTTTTTTTTAGTTGTTTAACCAAGAATAGCACACTAAGCTGAAAGCTTTTTACAGGAGCGACCTGGGAGCACAGGGAAGTTAAGTGACTTGCTCAGGGTCACACACTATGCAAGTGGAAGCTGTGGTATTCAAACCCAGGTCTGGTCTGCTGGATGTCACCAGATTTGCAGCTCAGAGCCTTAAACCACTGTGCTATACTGGAGCAGGCACAGGCCACCAGAGACCAGCAGGCGGAGAGAAGGATAGAAGCGTCCTAGGACTGCTCTTCTCCTCCTCCGAGGAGGAATCCAGCTATTGGCAAAAGCTTGCCCCCATCACTGATGACCTAAAATCATCCAAGCAGACCTCTAAAGCAGTAGGTAAGGCTAGGGGGTGTTAGGGTGTATTAGTAGGGGCATCACAAGTCGTAAGAGGAAGTAATAATCCCTCTGTACAAGACACTGGTTAGGCCCCATCTGAGTACTGAAGTGCAGTATTGGAGGCCACACCTTCACAAGGACATTAACCAAATTGAGGCAGTCCAGAGAAGGGCAACAAAATGGTGCAGGGACTGCATCAGAAGACATATGAGGACAGATTAACAGACTCAATATGTATACCCTTGAGCAAAGGAGGGAGAAGGTGATATGATCGAGGCATTCAAACACCTTAAGGGCATAAACAAGGTGAAAGAGTCTAACATGTTTAAATATAAGAAAAATAGCAGGACAAGAGGACACAGCATGAGATTAGAGGGAGGCCGATTAAGGGGGAAATGTGAGGAAATTCTTTTTCACAGAAAGGGTGGTGGATGCATGGAATGGCTTACCACAAGAAGTGGTGGCTATGAATACAGTGCAGGGCTTCAAACAGGCATGGATAGGCATAAGGGAGCAATACAAATGACTATGAATAGATAGGTCACTGACAGAGCAAAGGCCGAAGACACATTTATAAGGTAGAAAAGGAATGGGCAGACTGGATGGGCCTTGCGGTCCTTATCTCCCGTCAACTTCTATGTTTCTATGTTTCTATGAGGGATGAACACCTCTGCCGCAAGGATGATGACTGTCCTCCCACAGCGCCACCTGGGAAGACACCTCCCTGAACTGGATCCGGTCTGGTGGGCTGAGGTCTCCCACCCCACCGCGAAGGATAAGTCATGGGGGCTGAAGGGAGGGTCAGATACCAGGTCGGTGCGGAGGGATGTCAGAAGGCACCGGCAGTGGACTCAGGGAGAAAAAGTACTAACAAAAAAAAAAAAAAAGAAAAACAACAAAGCTCTGTGGAAGGGTGGACATGAAGGAAGGAGACAGGAATTCAGGGAGAAGACCTGGCTAGGGCAGAAACATGGGCAGGCATTTTCAACTAGGGATTAATTCTAACAAGTGCACTTGTGGGAGAAAAACCCAGGGACCAAATACTGGTTAGGTGGTGTGCAGGTAACCAGGACAGAGGAAGAAAAGGACCTGGGTGTACTATCCCAAGTGACCAGAAACACCGGCATAAGGCAGGAAAGCTGCAGCCAAAGCAAATTGGATGCTGGGCTGCATAGCCAGAGGAATTACCAGCAGAAAGGCAGAGGTCACTGTGCCAGTGTACAAGTCTGTGAGTGAGAATGCACCTGGAAAGCAGTGTGCAGTGCCCTGCCCTTATCGTAAGAGAAATATCAACTTGCTAAAAACTGTTCAGAGAGGGCAACCAAGATGATCAAGGGCAGCAAGGCAACACCTACAAGGAGAGAGGCTCAGGAGGCTCAACATGTACCCTCTTGAGGAGAGAGGGATATGACTGAGATCTTCAAGTACCTGAGCATTATAAACAGGGTGAGCACTGACAGCCTCTTCAGCCTTAGTGGAAACAAGACCATTAGAAGTAACAGCCTAAAGATGGTAGGGAAGGCTCAGGTTGGAGATGAGGAGACACTGTCATCGAGAGGGTGGTGGATAAGTGGAATGAGTTGTCAGAGAAAGGCGGTTATCCCTAGAAAATGGTGGACAGCTTCAAGAGAGATTGGAACAGGGTAGTAAGGGAAAGTTACAAATGGGTAAAGAGAGGGTCAGAGGAGCGAGGTGAGAGGGGTGAAGGGGATATTGGGGGACAGTCTCTTTGTAAACGCAATGCAACTGCACACCTAAGCAGACTAGATAAATTGTAAGCCTTTATCTGCTGGTGCAGTCATGTGTTCGTATGTATACATGTATGTATCCTGGGGCAACTCCAGAAAAATAAGTTCCAAAGGCCTGACACCCCTCCAACACAAATCTGATCCCCAGGCTTGCGTGTTTAATAATGGTAGGTGTGTGAAAATACCTATTACAATTGTCCATCAGAATTCTTTCCACGTTGAGGAAGAAGTTACCCTTCAACCCGTCTACTACAATTTTCTTCAAGTCGCTCTCAAGATGGACTCTTCCAGGTCCAGTTCTCACTTCTGTTTGATACTCATTACTGTGTGATGCCCCCAACCAACTCATAAAAATGGAAATGTATATGCAATGGGTGCCAAATTAGTAACCCTAAAGAGGCAGTCTCTGACTTAGTTAATTCTCCTGTGAATTAGTGCCTTTGTCCCCTCCAGATACCTGAAGTGACCTGTGCTGGGTAGGCTAAATTTATTTTAGATTTGCAAATGATTCCCAAGTTCCATTATTAAAAAACTGATTAAACATGGTGAGACCAATCAGTCCCATCTGTAGAATCCATGATCCATTCTACCCTGTGGAAATTCAGGGTTGCCTACAATAGCTGTGAGCAGACCCCTATCTCCTCAGTCAAGGTTTGACAACAGAGCTGGGCAAGCAGTTTGAAAGACCTCTTGGTCCAAAGGTTGGATACCTTCTGTTTGAGAGCTGGTGTCCACGGAACATAACTAATGTGAGGTGAGCCTAGAAGATTCCCTCTATTTGGTACCACCCAGAGTCTACCCTTTGCTTAGCTAGTGTTACTATTTGGGCTGCCTGTGTCTGCTGTGTAGTACCACGTGAATTTGGCATTCCATTCCCACCCACCCCCAAATTCCTGGGGCAATGGAAGAGTGTGACGGTCCACCCTAATATGATGACCTTGCCAGGCTGCCAAAGAAATATTAGTGTCATGAGTTTGAATTTCAGCCAGAAAGATTTGATAATGGCAATTGGAAGGGCCTGGAAATGGAAGAGATGATGGGGCAGGACATTCAATTTTAACGTAGAGACCCCCTCCATGATAACGGTAGAGACATGCATAAGCCTCTTTACTCGGAATGTCTGCCTCCCCCAAGTGGTGCAGGACTTTAGATTTGAGGCTCCACAGTAGGCTGGTACAATTTAGGCCCTCTAATTATCCATTTTCTAGAACGGGTAATCCCATATGGCCAATATTTTCCTTGTTATTTCAAAGTTTAGCATATCAGCACATACTGCATTAAACTTTGATAAAATGTTTTTTTTCTTAGTAACAAAAATTACTGCCAAGTAAGTTTTGGCATCGTAGTTTCACAAAAACAAGTACTGAAAAAAAAAAAGGTTTTAAACACTATATTTAGCATCACACTCTAAACTTGATGAAAATTTAGATCAGACAAAGTGACTTGTGAGGCCCAAAAGCTTGTGTACCTTAACATCTTTGTACATACAGTATGCTGGTGCAATTCAAAGATATGAAACTATCTAACTTGAGGTTTCTCTGATCACTAAATTCTGGTTTGGAATCCTTCCTTACCCCAGTTCCCTACTCTTCTGTCCTCCTCCTCCTTCCTGTGACTCTGACCCATGCCCCCATGTGAAAACCTCTTTCAGGGTATCCTGACTCCAACCCAACCTCTCCCTCTTGCTCCTCTGCTCCACCCTGAAAGCCCTCCTTCAAGACCACCTCACTAATGCTGACCCCAGCCCCTGATCCCAAGCTGCGTTCTTCTCCCATGCCTATTAACTGGACATGGTGGACTGCTTTACTACAGCAAAGGTCTTCTGTGTCCGATTGCTTTTAAATTATTTTTGTTTGCACACTTTACACTGAACACATTCTGCGTGTGTATTTTTATCACTACTGTATTTACACTTCCCTGTATTTGTATACTGCTCATCCTCACATCATGCCTGTACCTTTTTGGTTTGCTTTTACATCTTTATCATGTCCTTCTTAATTTCTTGCATATTGTATTTTATTGCACACCATGGTCCCCTTCCCCACACACCTCTGAAAACAAGCCGTTATCCGCTCAGTATGCTGTTCCTGGTTAAACTTTTAAAGAGCAGCTGGCCTTTCAGAACTTGAGCAAAACACAATAATTAGCGTAGTTCCGCTTGTATTTTACATTAGTTCTGTATTTCTCCTCCCGTTATTTATCCCGAGGTCATTTGCATGAAAACAAAATCTTTGTTCCTGAAGAGTTTATCTACTCCTGTTGCTTCAAACAACATGAAGTCTTGCTGTATTCTGACAATTGCAGTTAGCCCCAGCACTTGAACTGCCCTGGAAATGAAAGAGTTAACTCTATGCTGAGAGCATAGAATGTTGGACTCGAGCTCGGTTCAAACCACTGTCTGCTGCACTTGAAGTGTAACAGTCAGATTCTTTACTCCGCCTAACTGAACAGGCGCTCGGAGTTTGCTCCTCGCTTCGGTTCAGTAAAGTTTTTCGTCGGTTTAATCTGCAGAATGACTTCATTTTCTCTCAGTTCAGATCCCTGTCTGTGGTACAGTAAGTGGTATTAGGTAGTGGACTTAGAGTTAAGTGTGTTGAAATGTAAAGCTTCTGAGTCGGTTGACTGAACCGATCGATTGTTTTAAAACTTCTTGTGGTGATTCGTGCCTTATCGGTTCTTAAAAACGATTTCGCTTTTTCCAGCACCTGTGACACAGTGTGGAACCGACAGGTTTTGTCTTACCTGGCCTGAAGGTGTGTAAAAGGTAAGTTAATTTTGTGGCTGGCCACGCCTGAAAAACCAGGAAAAAACGGCCCACTGGGTTTCTCAGCACTGTAGTGTGTGGGAGGTCTTTGCTAAGGCTGATCCTCACACCACCTGTGTATATTGTCTGGGGTTTGACCACCTCGATTCAGACTGCCAAATTTGCAAGAATTTCCCAAAGATCACCCTGGAAAAGCGTTTGGGCAGGCTTAGGGATAAGGAGGCAGAGAAGTCCACTGACCGGATGGCCAGCCGTTCGTTTCAACGAACCTGAGGGAGTGCCCTCTGACCAGGGCCAGACTTCCTCGGGCAAAGGAAAGCCGACTCTGAAGGGTCGGTTTCTTCAAAAGAAAAGAAAAGATAAAATCGACGGTTCGGATTCCAAATCTCTCCATCCGATGGCTGATGAAATTGCCCTGGCGATTAGAATAGTTGAATCGCTAGCGGCAGAGGTTTCATCTCTCCTGGTCTTAAGAGCCATCGAGAGAGTTCCTACAGCTCACAGGGGCAAAGGTCTGTACTCAGGTTACTTCCTTACCCTGAAAAAAAAAAAAAAATCTGGGGAATGGCGACCCATCCTAGACTTTAGGTACCTAAACAAACATCTTTTGAAACCAAAGTTCAAGATGGTGACTCTAGGAATAATTCTTCCTCTCTAAGGCCAGGGACTGGCTAGCCTCCTTGGACCTAAAGGATGCCTACTCACATTCCCATCAGGTGCTCCCACAGAAAGTACCTCAGGTTTGAACTGCCTTCAGGCCATTACCA
This sequence comes from Neoceratodus forsteri, assembly GCA_016271365.2. NCBI lineage: Eukaryota > Metazoa > Chordata > Ceratodontiformes > Ceratodontidae > Neoceratodus > Neoceratodus forsteri. Next base: position 1,386,969,649 of record CM057459.1, read on the forward strand.
ATTCAGAGCAATGCCTTCTCGCCTGTCATCAGCTCCAAGGGTGTTCACCAAGTGCCTGGCAGTAGTGGTGGCTTTTCTAAGGAGGAAAAATATCTCCATATTCCCTTACCTGGACGACTGGCTCATAGTGGGCCAATCTCCAGACCAAGTCAAGTCAGATCTAAAAGTGACCCAGCAGGTGCTCACCTCTAGGTTTCCTTCTCAATCTTTCCAAGTCAGTTCTCGAGCCAGTTCAACTCTTGACTTTCATAGGGGTGGAATTGGATACTGTCAAAGCAAGAGCATTTCTCCCCTTGGCAAGGGCCATTACAAAGCTGGCTTCCTCTTTTCATCTTTTGGTGTCTCTACCAGCAAGGCATTTCTTCAGCTTCTGGGCGCATGGCAGCTTCACCGCAGTGGTCTAAGGGGCCAGATTTCAGATGAGAGACATTCAGTTTCATCTGAGGGCTTTTTGGTCTCAGAAAAGATCCTCTGACCAAGCTGATTCCAGTGACTTGGACTCTGATCCAGGCCCTTCAATGGTGGCAGGATCAGGACAATCTCAGCCAAGGGGTCCCATTCATTTCACGGTCCCATTTTGTGGTCCTAACCACAGCGCCCTCTCTCCTGGGTTGGGGGCATTTAGAGGCTCTCACAGCTCAGGGAGTGTGGTCCCTCAAGAGTCTCTTCTCCACATCAATCTTCTGGAGCTCAGAGCAGTGTACGTGGCTCTGAAAGCTTTCTCTACAATCGGTAAGGAACAAGGTGGTTCAGGTCAGGACAGACACCACCACCATGTGTTACATCAACAAGCAGGGAGGCACTCAGTCCCCGGCCTTGTGCATGGAAGCAATGAAAATATGGACACTGGCTTACTCCTTCAGGATTCTCTGGTAGCAGTTCTTCTCCCAGGCAAGGACAATGTGCTAGCAGATGCATTGAGCAGGATTTCCAGGGCCATCACGAATGGTCCCATGATCCCCTAGTGTTGAAAGTTATCTTTTCAAGATGGGACACCCCAGAGATAGACTCTTTGCAGCCCCAGACAATCACCAACTCCTTCGTTTTGTTGCAGACCCCCAGTCTTGGGCTCAGTCCCTCTGGATGCTCTCCTTCTGAATTGGGAAGGAAATTTCTGCATGCCTTCCTCCTTTTCCTCTGATTTTCAAGGTCCTGGTGAAGATAAGGTCACAATCTTGCAAAGTGATCCTGATTGCTCCAGACTGGGCCAGGCAGCCTTGGTACCCTCTCCTCTTGTCCTTAGCAGTGCATCTTCCCTTTCTCTTCCCAGGAATCACGATCTGTTAACCTCCTCTCAGGGAGGATTTGGTATCCAACCTTTGGTCTCTCAACCTCAAGGCATGGCTCTTGAAGAGTTAAGAGTATGCAGGATTGTACCTGTCTCGGGGTTCTGGACATTCTCAAAGCCTCTCGAAAACCTGCCACCAAGAAGACTTACAATTCTAAGTGGAAGGGATTTAGTATGTGGTGTACCAAGAAGCATATACTCCCTGATACTGCTGAATTGTCTACAGTTCTGGACTATATGGTTCATTTCAATGGCCTAGGCCTCAGACCAGCTACCCTCAAGGTACATTTGTCAGCTGTTTCTGCTTTCTTGTCAGTAGGTAAACCCTCTTCACTGGCATCTCATCCTGTTTTCTGAAATTTTTCAAGGGATTGCTTTATACCAATCCCTTTAGAGACCCTCCTGCTTGGGATCTTAATGTTTGCATTGCCCAGCTTATTGCAACCTCTTTTTGAGCTTTTGTCTTCAGGAGATCTCAAGTACTTGACTTGGAAGACTGTGTTTCTGGTGGCTATTACCTCTGCCAGATGTATCAGTGAGTTGCAAGCTCTGTCAGTGGAACCTAATTTTATCTCTTTCCATAGCGATAAGGTGGTCCTGAGAACCAATAGGAGGTTCTTACCTAAAGTGGTTTCAGATTTTCATTTGAACCAGTCCATGTCTCGTCCTGTATTCTTCACTGATCACTCTTCTTCTGGAGAAAGAAGATTACACAGTCTGGATGTTAAGAGAGCACTTAGCTACTACATAGATCGTACTAAAGCCCACAAGTTTGACTCCTTCAGTTGTTTTTCACTTATGGAGAAGTGGAAGGCAACCTGCCACTAAGAGAAGTATTGCCAGGTGGATTGTCTCTTGTATACAGTTCTGCTATGAAAAGCTAGGCAAGATTCCACCTTCAGGCCCAAGGCCCATTCGACTAGAAAGTACAGCTGCTTCCTGGCTGCTGCCAGGGATATTCCTTTGTTTGGATATGCAAAGCAGCCACCAGAAAACTGTTCATACATTCACCAAGCATTATTCCTCGGATATGCAGGCTAGGAGTGATGCTAGGTTTGGTGCAGCGGTGCTGCAGAGCCTATTCTCAAAATAGGTTCGATTCCCTCCTCCATGGAGGTACTGCTTTATAGTCTCAATTGTCAGAATACAGCAAGACTTCATGTTGTTTGAAAAAAAAATTACTCACCTTAGTAATTGTGTTTCTTCTAATGGAGTCTTGCTGTATTCTGACCTATCTCCTGCCTCCTCTCAGAACCTGTTTTTGGGAAGTGGGTTGGCAGGTACAGTGCTGCACCCGAAGAGTGCGTTGCTTCTACCTCTTGGTTTAATTTTTGTTTAGTCTATTTAGTTCACTACCTGGTTTTTTTTTGGGTTTCTCGACTTGAGTCTTATGGGATCCCAAAAAAAAAAAAAAAAAATTTGGGTTGTCTTTTGGCTATGAGTTTTTACAATTTCCGAGTGTAGCTAGTTAGTAGTGCTCGTAAGAATCTGACGGTTACACTTCAAGTGCAGCAGACAGCGGTTTGAACCAACCTTGAGCTCCAATGCTCTATGCTCTCAGCATAGAGTTAACTTCTTTCATCTCCGGCAGTTCAAGTGCTGGGGCTAACTGCAATTGTCAGAATACAGCAAGAATCCATTAGAAGAAAACAATTACTACAGGTAGTAATTCTTTCTTTCTCCCTACCTGAGGTCATAATGCACTGTTTGTGACATCACAGTTACTCCCACTGCACTAGAGTGTGATATCACAACAGAGGATTATGACTTCAAATAGGGAGTAAGCTATAAAGGCAGATAAACTCAAGAGATAAATATCCGGCATTCATGTAAATTTCTCAGTAATAAATAATGGAGAACAAATAATCTATAGAATATATATGGATTGCAAGCTGAACTGTAGCTAAGTATTATGTTTTTCAAAGTTTTCTTTGAGGCGTCCAGCAGTACTTAAATAAATTTCAAGGATATCATGGCTGCAAAATTTCTTTCTCCATAAAAATTTTAAAGAATATCAAATCAACGTTATTTATAAAAAAATCTTACTCTGTGCTTCCATTCTTAAATCATGGGTTTCAGGAGATTCAGCCTCCCTGCAGTATTTATTTTCTTTTACAATAAATTCACCCATAGCAATCTAGCTGACATCTAATCTCTCATTTTTGCAGAGGTCCTGTTTTAAGCCCATTTCTGCAGCTGCATGGACTAAAGCACATGGAGATTAAATGACTATGCTGAAGGTCACAACAGTGGATAAGTGGCTATTGTGGGATTCGAACTTTGGACAACCCTTCCCAAGCCTGTACTTCAGCAACTAGATTACAGTGCCTCTAAGTTGCGCCGGCTGCAACAGCACTTTGTACAGCAGCTAGGGACAATGCAATGATGATGGAGGCAACCACATTCTATCAGCTGGGCCCCACCACTGCAGGGAGTGCTGGAGGTGCCATATTGCAAACGCTGGGGAGAAGAGGGAAAACCAGCAAGCAATGTATACTGAATGACAATGCCATGCCATTACATTCTATAAGGCCTCTGACACTCAAGGCTTACCCACAACCACCATTCTACAAAACAGCATAATTCTCTGTGATGCACTGCCAGCAGGGCAGTTTATTTTTTAAAGGACTTATTTACTCAGAATAGCCCAGCTGAGATGCAAAATCTCATTTCAGTGGGGCCTTGCTTTTACCCATTTCCCAAATAAGCAGACTAGATCACTGGGAGGTTATGTGACTGCTGAAGCTCACACAGTGAGGCTTTTTTGTTTGTTTGTTTTTAGCTCTGGTGGTGTGTGAATCTGTTACTCTGGTCCCTAAACTGATGCTCTGACCACTGGACTACACTGCCTCAGTAACCATGTCATTTTGGAGACAGCAGCACAAACATATGTAACCTCCTGCAAATGGGGGTTCCAAAAAGTCTTCCAGGAGCTTGCTTGAATGCTCCAAGCCTGAATGGTGTTTGGCGTTTAAGCCGCTTATCTGTGTGTGCTTTTAGAGCCTCTGGTAAGGTCTCTTTAAGAGCTGTCTGCTTGCAGACATAATTAGTTAGTATGGGGGGAACTGTGTGTTTCCCTGATTGAGTCCTGGCCGAGTTGCTGCCAATCGCTTCCATTTCTGCTGGCCGCTTATGGGCAGAGTGAGCACTTTTCAAAGATGTAACTGTTTGCCAGAAATCATTTAGAGTAATAATGAAAATACAGTTTTTCTAACCTGCTTTCCTTTGCAGTCTGAACTGTTTTACCTAGCCCTCAATTCTGGTTTTGAACTGCTGAACTGGACCAATCAGTGTGGGGGACCTTTAAATGGAGCCTGCTGCTAGCAAATCAGAACTTGGACTCTCACTGTGGAGCCAGCCACCTATGTACTGCATGGTCAGTGACTCTAGGAAATGTAGTTTTGACCCTCGCCCTTTTCCACCAACAGGGGAGTTTATTGTGAGTGACAGCCAGACCACCCAACAGAACAGTGTGGAGCTAAAGAAATGCACTGCTCTGGGACTGGAGAGAGTAGATCAGTTTTGGCAGTGAAGAGACAAGGAGCTCTGTGCTTCATGCGTGTATAGTTTAGCGGGAAGCACGTGGTGAGGCCCTGAGTTCGTCTGCAGCCTGTGCAAGAGCCCGCTCAGACTGAATCCGACCTGTGAGGAGAGCCAAGGAGATCTGAAGAGCAGAAACCAGGCTCACCTGTAGAAGACTGGAGAAATTGCTGAATCGCTCGGTCTGTCAGGAACTGAAGCTGCTGTGTGTTCTCCCAGGTATCGTGCAGTAATGCGGTCGGGATCGAGAAGCAGCCTGCCTGGTATAGTACTTTCCTTTTACATATGAATGTGTGTAGTGCTTGTGGGGATCGTGTTTCAAATCCCTGTACAGTGAATTGAGTGCATGAAGCTGGAAGTAAATCCAGCTTAATCTGGACTACATCCATTTGCCATAAACTGCAGTGGGGTCCAGTCACAAGGGCCTTGTCCACATGTTCTGCTCCTCCTGGCAATCCAGGACAATCTGCCTTCCATCTAGTTCTCAGCATTGAGTTTGTGAGTACAAGCAGGGTAGCTCCTGTCATCTGTTTATCGAATTGCAAGTGTGTCATCTAATTGTTGTTTTTCATTTCTTCACAAAGGAAGAGCGGCTCAGATTACAATTGGGTATTGTGCAAGTCTTTTTCCATCACAGGGCCCCAACCAGCTGCACCAATCCTGGCTAGCCCCCAATCCTGGGTACCCAGTGAAAGTGACAATTTGGGACTCTGAATACGCAGACAGTACTGTGATTATTAATGTGTTTAACCTAATTAACCTGATTTCCCCTTCCTTGTTACAGCTTCTTAAATAAATCAGATCTGTTTGTTTCAGCAAAGTTACACTGACTGAGGTATTCGTTTATGTTAAAGTATTGTACTGTGGCTTTTGCACTGGGTCATCTTGTTTTACAGGGGGTCCCAGAGTCCAGTCGACAGAGCCAGTCCTGGGGTAAGTGTACATTGTGAAAATATTCCTGATGCATTGTGTGGGCCACTAGTGGGAAGAAAGGGGTTACAGTGTCCCAGAGGGCTGTGACCAAGTTAGTTTAACTACTGCAAACCCTAACCTCTTGGTGGAGGCACCCGCCATTGGACCTAGGCCTCAACCTGTTAGTAGTTAAGCAGGCAGGAGTAGTAGCCCTTGGGATAGCGCCACCTAGGGGTTATACATACATGACTACTGGACCACCCTGCTTCCAGATGCCTGGACAAATTGTGAGCCTCTGTTGGGGGTGCCTGGGGAATCAGAAGGAGGTTCCCAGAGTAGAATGTAGCGCTCTGCAGGAGCTAGTCTATATGAAGGCCCAAACAAGGGAAAGTGAAGAGAAAAAACAAACAAGGCAGCCCTTCCATTTGACTGAGTGATGTACAGCTGCCAGTACCATTCTGGAGCCACAGAAACAAAAGGCTATAGCCATGGACTACTGTCATTCACTGCAAGAACATCTGCATCACATACTATGCACATATCAGAGCAGTTTCAGTGGATGTGGCTGTTATCTGAGAACACTAGTTTACAAAACACAGAGGATTATGTGTAGGTGCCAGTAAAGAACAAGGTAACACTTCACTGAGTGAAACTTGGGACAGGATATGCCAAAAGACTGAAATCCAGTGATTCCTTTTGCCCCAGCTTCATGAAATTAAAGCACCACCCAGTTTATCACAGGTACCCATGTCGATGTAAGTAATGACACGACAAGGCATAGGTTGTCAAGTACTAATGCAAGCCTACATACATAGTGAGGCAACAGGCACCTGCACAGAGCTCCTTCAGCACCAGGAAGTGCATTAACCCCAGACAATCAATGACCTGGATTGTCTTATTGCACTTATAAATTGGGTAACCTGAGAAACAATTTAAAAAATGCCAACATTTTAAATAAAAATTGGTAATTTTTTGGTTAAAAGTAACTAGTGCAATGTTGTCCTTCCACACCTTACAATGATCTCCTTCCACACATTCAAGATAGAATGTTTATCAGAGATTGCAGGAATTCAAACTTCTGCAGAATTCCTCCAACAGAATGTCCACCCTCTCAAGTACAACATAAGGCCTTAAATAAAGCCAAGGTCTAAACTGTATTTGTGTCAGGGCAAGCAGCAGAGATCACCCTGGCAAGCTGGTAAGGATAGGAGGAGGCTATTTCATTGTCAAAACCAGGAATTAAAACTGTGACTAGTGCTTCATTTTCGCTTAATTTGTTTATGTCTATAATGCAGGGGATCATGATAGGAAAAAATGCCTGATTTTTTTGTTTTTAATTAAAGGAGTTTTACTTTCAAGGCCTTGTTGAAGGTTTTCAGTGAGTAAAGATGGCAGTCATGCTTGTTATGGCAAACAGGGATGAGTGAAGTGGCAGTGGCCAAGAATTCTGTATGTTTATTGTATTTATTGAAATGTTTCACCAGGAAAGTACACTGAGCAACAGATTGCCAAATTCCAAATCCCACTGTCTGAACTTGTTCCAACCTATACATTTTGGAGAATTAATATATGGGACTCGGAACTTATTTAGCCAATCAGGAAGCAAGAAATGTCCGACCCACATTATAAACAGGAACATATGTTATGGATGCTGTGAGAATACAGTCTTTATCTGGACAAGATGATTTCAGAACTCTGTGACCTCACGAGTGGCAGCGTAATGCAGCCATGAGCGTGCTCATGGAATTCTGAAATCAACAAGTCCTGATAAACGCTATATTCTCACAGTGTCCATGATATATTCGATGTATGCCCTTGGGACTGTGTTTCTCCCAAAATGTTTTCTTTTCAGTACTTGCAGTTTGTCTTGGCTAAGCGTCACTTTCCAATGCGCTCAGAGCGAGACAGCTACTGTACAGCTTTCCCATTCACTGTACCTGAAAGTGTAGTGCTGGCAGTAAATGACGACCGTAACACCTGAAATAAGCATAAACATGGACCAGTGAGAGCAAATGTATCCTCATTTTGGATGTTGTGTTGGTGAAAACACTGCCTGTATCTAAGAAACAGAAACACAATCCCATACCATACTGACTTACATTACGGTTCAGTAGAAATATATTTAGAAAACTGTGTTCTGAAAATCAGTGAAATGCACCAGATATCGGAAGAATCCAGTCCCCGTTTACCTTGCACATTTTGTTCCATGTATCCTATTCTAATTGACAGTCCCAGGCCATGTTTTCCCAATGCTGGTCTCCTCTTCTGGATCCAGTTATTTCTTTACAAAGCAGTCAGCCTTTCTCTATAAATATCACGTATGTTTTCTTCTAGTATCAAGATACTATATTTGTTTGAAAACTGCCAATGCATGCATATTGCTAGTGCAACTGCTAAAGGTACTGTATGCTCAGAATCGAACTGGACCCATGTAGGTACCCGCATTGAAAGTGTGGGCCCCTCTTGCAGTGTGTACCATCTATAGTGTATGTAGGCTAGTGGAAGCACTTTCAATGTGCTACAATTAGGCATGTTTTTACAGTACTTGCAGGATTACTGCTTTAATTTGTTTCACTCAATCTGCTGATCACGCGGCAGTGCTTTCAAGGATTTGTAATGAAAAGTTTTCCTTAGTTTGTTTTCTTCCGTGTAGAAGTTTTGTTACAGATTACATACCAGTTTTGTTTGTGGAACTGTACTTCTGAGCTACTGTTTTTCAGGACTGTCTCATTTGGTTTGGCTGTGCTACATTCTGGAGGTCAGGGTTACTTTGGCTGTGTTGTAGACTGCTTCCTTTTAGTTTGGTTCTGCAGGCAGATAGTGTTGTGTTGCAGACAGGTCACATTTACTTTGGTATTGCAGGCAACAGTGTGTGACACCAGCTGGGATGGGGCAGTTATTGCAGTACTTTGGATGTATTGCAGATAGGTCTTTACTTTGGTTCTGCAGGCAAGTCACAGAGCATGTGATATCACTGTAGTTGAGGACAGTGATAACTAGGCCATCACCCACATCCCACAGCAGTGACATCATGGGATAAGAAACAAGTTTTCTTATTTCCATGAAATCAGTAGGATACAATGGTTAATCATGTAAGGTAACACTGACCCGCCTCTCTGTGGGTCCGTGATCCCACAACCTGGGGTACAGGATTTATTGATAGTAATGCACAATGTTAACCCTTGCAGGGCCATGCAGACTATTGCCCCAAAATTCCTATATGTTCTAATTCTGTAGGCAGCCTAAGGGTTAAATATCTCAGTTTCAGTTTATCCTACCTCCCTGCACCCTTCACTATATACTAAAGCACTGATTAATGCCCCTACCCAGAGATTTAGTGGACACACCCTGTCAGGACGCACTTAATTACCCACTCATCTGCAGTGTAGGATATACTAATAGTTATCTACAATAAATAAAGCCTCGTATCAGTTTTTCTTACACTCCCTACACCCTCGCTATACTATTTCTACAGATTACTTACCCATCCTTCCCAAGGATCAGAGACATAGCCAGTTAGGACACTATTAATGACTGCTCATGACCTGCGGATTATGTTAATGTACAATGAAAACTCCCTCCGTATCTGTTTATTCCACATGCACTACACCCCTCATTAAGTATACTACTAGTGTAACATAACACGGATTTCCCCTGCCCCCCAAAGACTCTAATGACGCATGACCTGCGGTACAGGAGTTATATTAATTTGCAATTACAAATCCCTTGCAATCTGTTTATTCCACACTCCCTACACCCCTGACTATATACTAACTGCTAGCACCTTGCCAGGACACCAGGTGGCCCCATGACCTGCATTACAAATATTAATGTGCAATTATAAATCCCTCAGGATCTGTAAGTTTTATACTCCCTACACCGACTTAACACTACCTGTATAATATAGCACCGATTCCTCCCCTCCCCGAAGGTCAACAACACACTCCATCAGAAACACAGAACCGTAGGGGCAGAAAAAGGGTCCAGTGGCTCGGCACTTCTGCCCACCCCACCCTGCTTCACTGCAAAGGCTTTAGTGCCCACCCCACTCTGCATTTCTGTCCCTTCCTTTTATCAGCTCACATGTGCCTTCTCTCACACACACACAAAGCCTCTGGCAGTGTATTCCACTTTTCAGTAAAAAGTGCTTGCAGACATCTTCCTTGAAGCTTCCACTCATAGCTTCTTCAGTGAATTCCCCCTTGTACGGTGTTCTTGCTTAAGGCAAAATGCCTTTGAATCCACCCTATTTATAGAATGCAGGTACTTGTACGTTTTTTTACATGTCCCATCCCGGTTCTCACTGTGTGCATGTCAAGATCTTGCAACCTCTCTTTGTACAACTACCCTCCACTGCCTGAATCATTTTAGGCACCTTCTCTGCACTGCCTCCACTCTCTCACAGCTATAGATTTCAGAACGTCTTTCTCCTCAACTATGCTTTCCAGTACCACTCCACCACCCCCAAAATGAGTACTGTGTTTTTGGGCTTCCCTGTCATGATTACTTTTTAAATTTTAGATGAAGCTTAGGTGTCAGATCTTAAGACCATTTGACCAGTCTTTCTACCCAATTCTTTTCTTGCAGCTCCACCACCAGCACAGTTTCACAGGGCAGGGTCAGGCCAAACAATCTCAGATTTCTTTGACTAGGTAGGTGGATTGGGGGCCAGGGGATGTGGTCTATCTGGACTTCAGCAAGGCCTTTGACACCGAGATGCACAGGAGTCTAATAAAGATACTAAGCAGCCTGGTGGTTAGGAAGAAAGTGGTAAGCAGGGTATCAAACTGGTTGAAGGATACAAAACAGAGGATGGTGGTTACACAGGACACAACAGTAACTAGCAGGGTGCCACAGGATAATAATAATAACACGTTTATTTGTATAGCGCCTTTCAGCATACCAAGGCCTGAACACTTTAAAACCACAACATCAAATATAAATCAGTTAATACATATAAATAAATTCATATTATAACAACATCAAAAGTAAAATCAATTAATAAATACAAAATAAGATCTCAGCGGAATAAAACTAACTTATCCATCCAAGAAGGCCAGTTGCTACAGATGAGTCTTCAGATTCTTCTTGAATTCCTCCACGGAGGTGCACTCCTGTAACGTGTGGTAGAGAATTAAAGAGTGGGAGCAGCATGAGAAATGCTCTGCTGCCAGAGGATTTTAAACTCACTCTGAATCTCTAGCAACCCCTCGTCGGCCAAGCGATGGGTACTGGGACCAGTCAATGTCTCCATAAGTGACACAGTTGAGGAACTGAAAGGGAAGATGTGCCTCTCTGTGGATGACACAAAACTCTGCAATATGTTGTACATGCAGGAAAGGGTACAGGAATGCAAAGGAATCTAGGAAACTGCAGTAGTGCTCTGGCTTCATAGCAGCTAGGTTTCAGTGCCAAAAGTGCTAAGTCATGCACTGAGGGGAACCGAAAGCTGTGTATAAGCTGAAGGGAGCTCCTCACAGTCACCAAGCAAGAAAAGGACCTCGAGGTAAGCAAATCTGATTATATCAATGTAGCAGGGCAGTGGGATGATGAGGTGCATAGGGAGGGGATTTCTAGCAGAAGAAAGGGACATAGTGTTGCCACTGTATCACCTACTAGTGAGATTCTGGACTTTCAGTGACGACATCCTCAAGATGGCAGTTTGAGAACAAAACCAGCAACTTCTATCTCACTAACCTCCCAATAAACAACAAGCAATAGGAAGCAAACACATTTTGAAATCCCAGAGACATCTGCCTACATTGGTGGTACAATGTTGCATGGGAAATTGGGCTCACAGTGGGAAGATGCCAAAGGATCAGGGCAGGTGGCTCCGACAGCGGCAGCACTCACTGGCCTCGGTCGAGTCCTCCTGCTCAAGTCACAAATGCACATGCTCCAAGATAAAGGCAAAATATCCACCTACACACTAAACGCACTGAAAGATGTACCTTATAATTGCAGACTGCACAAACAAGGGATTCGCATAAAGAAATCTGCAATACTACTGCTGTCTTAAGTAAGGATGGCACCTAACCAGAAAAATGTTACGACAACCACGAAGCAGCTCGCCTCTTATGGATCGCTGGAAGGACACAGTACAGACAACCATACTCCAGCTCCACAATGCCATGAAAACTCTGGAGGACAAGTTGGAAGACACAGTGAGCCATAGCAGGTGCAATAACCTCTGCTTTTTCATCTTTCTCGAGGGAACGGAGGGTCAGGAGGATTTCATCACCTTCTTGCAGACTTTCCTGAGAATGGCCCTCCAGCTCCCCAAGATCGGATGCTGGAAATCAAATGGGCTGACTGGCGCTGCAGCCGAGGACCATTGTTGCAGATGCCTAACACTGCTCACTTATAGCTCGGTTCCTCTGAAACATAGGCTTTGATGGCAGATAAGGACAGCTTGACCCACCCAGTCTGCCCATTTCCTCCTACTAGATAAGCTGCAGATACTAGTTAACCAACAGCCTACTTCCTCCTACTCCCCACTATAATTGCTCTATGTCTGTCCCATGCATTCTTGAATTCCCTGCTTTGACCCCACAACCTGCTCAGGAAGGCGTATTCCATGCGCCCACCACTCTCCTCTCTGTGAAAAACAACAAACAAGATTTACTGTCTCAAGCCTGGAAGGCAAAGAACCGTTTCAGGATATCAGAATTTATTTAGACAATGACTATCTAGTCTCACTACACAAAAATGAAGCACCCCCGCATGTAGAGGCCCCACAAACTGCCAATATCATACTCTACATACCTTATTCAGCTAAAATGTTTTTGACCACAATGATGGGCAGTTGACATACTTCACAGTGGCGCAAGTAGCAGCAGACCTAAAGCTCAGGGGATTCCTGTCACAACCCCTCTCCTCCCCCAAATAAGCCACCACTACAGACAACTGCTTCCAAGATCGCTTAGGTGGCTTGGAAGATGCAAGACATCAGCAATCAGCCACTACTATACAGGACATCACACAGCCACTCTGAGGGACCAGTGCCATACCTGGAAAACCAGAGGAATCAGGATTGAAAAGCAGCAGCTGCACTGTTTAGGTTATCCAAAACTGGTCTTGATGCTCCTGGGATAATCAGGTGAGTCCTCTCCTTTCTCTCTCTCATCACTGGTTTGCTGTTCTGGGCTCTGCCTCTCCCTGGCACCTGCCCCTCGGGTACTAAGGGTCCCTGCTGGGCCTGACAGCAACACTGCTTAACCTGCTCCCACCTGTACTCAGCTACTGCTCGCAAGCAGATGTAAATGGCACAGACTGATGTTAGCTCACCTAGTATGTGGAACATGGAAAGGATGTGGGGCCTAATCTTCCGCCACCCCACAGAAGCAAAGCTCACAGCGTGATGCCAAGGCATGGGAACTCCCCTGAAAGCTTGATGGGGAGGGCCAGCCACCTTGCCCTTCTCCCTAAACAGTTCTGTTCGGCTTGCTTCCTATCCCGAGCTGTGACCCGTAATGCCATTCAGAATGATTCCAGACAGAGCACACTAGTGCAAAAGCGATGGTTCTGGAGAGGGGGTGCGGCAGGGCTGGCTTCTCATCAGGATGCTGTCAGCAGGTGGGGTTTTCCTTGAGACAGGGGGCAGGGCGGTCGGGCAGCCCTGCATGACTGGATTCATCATGCCCAGGATTCCACATGGCAGCCCAGCTCCCTGGAGTGACTTGCAGGACATCTGTTGTTCACCAGTTTTCAGATTTATCTCACATACCTCAATATTCACCTCACTTGATCCACACAAAATGGAAACATCTGTAGCTGAATGGGAACAGTTTGATACCTAACACCGCTTACTCATGGCGAGAGAGACTGTGGTTGATAAATGGACACATGGGGCTTTCCACATTTGGGCCATGATGAAGCAGAGACTGTTTTTTTTTTTTTTCTGTCACAGATCTGGACCCATCCATTAACATTTATCTGCCAATATCTGGATTGGATGAGCTATCTCCCATTTCATAGATTCCAGGGATCAGGGACTCGATGATTGTAACTGTTCTTATTCCCTCACCTCCATTTGCTACTGCCTCCAGACTGGATACTGGGACCTCGGGTCACTGCTGGCCAGACAGTTGCAGATCGTACTATTAGTTGATTCGTTCCATAATAAGGTGGAGGAAGTCAGTTTCCATGGTAACCTGAATTTGTATATTTATATGCCATATTTACTTCAATAGAGGATGGGGCAGTGGTGGGAGGCGGACACCTCACTGCCACCTACTGGCGTCAGTTTACAATCTCCCTATCCCGTTTAGTCAGTGTACTATGGGGCCCCTCTCTCTCTTGGGATAACACAGACTTTGACAGCAGATAAGGACCACCTGGCCCACCTAGTCTGCCCATTTCCTACCTATTGGATAAGCTGCAGAACCTAGTTAACCAACAGCCTACCCCCTGCCGCAGAGTTATCTGCTGGCACAGGGCTCACAGCTAGCCTCTACCTTGGAGGCCAAACCCATACAAAGAGGTGGCTAAGAAACTTTACCAAGGGCTACCGCGTAGAAGTACAATCTGAGTCAGAGGCGGTGACACCTGTTAGAATACTATGCGGATATCATGATCTGTGGTACTGGCTGTACTAAGTATTACTATTATTAATGACAATATAATTTTAAATCACTCAGTATCTGTTTAATCACCATACACCCCTGATATATCAGCTGTATATATAGTATAGATTAGCACCCTTCCTGTCAATGATGGTGACATGCTGCCTGGACACTATACATGACCCCATGACCTGTGGTACAGGGTGCATTGAATCATCAATGTGTCATTATGAATATCTCGGTATTTGTTCATTTTCTCTACACATCTGACTATATACACTACCTGTGTGTAACAACATTGATTTACCCCGACAAACCATGTCGGACACTTAGTGACCCAAGGACCTGCGGTAAGGATGCGTTGATTAAAAAAAAAAAAAAAAATCAGTATCTGTTTATTCCACACCCCTGACTAAATACAACCTCTACAATACGGCACTGATAACCCCTTCCAATTTGTGGCTGTGGTATTGATCCTGCATAGACACTTATCAGTGCTCATGACCGGCAGTACTAGATTTGTGGATAATAATGTACAAATATAGCCGTCGGTCTCTCTCTCTGTTTATTTCTCCCAGTAACGGTACCTAGTACTACATGTCTCGGTATAAATAACGGAACATGTATCCACGCCTCCCTCCCCGGTACAATACCTGCGACTGTGAAAGGGGGTAGCTAGCTGACTCCCCGCTCACGCCGCCAGAATCCGGTTCCCTTTCGTCTCTGTTTATCTCCTGAATCCCATCGCCGCCTGTCTCTCCTGATGGATGCTGTGCTGACGTCAGTCCGTTTCCTGCCCATCACCACTCCCAGACAGCCCCGCGGTCGGGAGCCGCTTCCGGTGGGAATTAGAGTGCCGCCATGTTTGGGAGGTCGGTTATGCGGAACAGGCGCTCTGGATCATGCCAGGAGGCACAGAAGCATGCCAGGAGCTGAGAGGATGCATCGCTGAGCCGGGTCTGCCTGGAACGGAGAGAGGCGTGGCCTGTGTGAGGTGGGCGGAGACCCTTCCCACTTAGGATGGGGAGGAGAGACAGAGGCGGGAACGACGATGCAGGGCGGGTCGGTATCGGATCAGCAGAGTGAAGGAAAGGTACGTGTTTGGGCTGAAAAGGTAGAAGCGCTGAGCCCGGAGAGGGGGGGGATAAGGCCGGGGTGGACTGAGAGCTGGATAAAGTGGTCTGTGTAACGGGATTCAGCTGTGGGCAGAGACCGTAGGGTTACTTATCACCTGTCTTGATTTTTCGAGAACAGTCAGATTTGGGCAGATGTGTTTTGCTCCTCATAGTAGAAAAATATGTTATAATCTTTCTCAAATGTTGCAGAAAAGTGTAATACCTAAATTAATACAGATATACAAATCAGAATTGTCCTTGTGACCCTCATGATGGACTGTTTAAATGGTGCCATGAAGTTTGGTTATCAATTGCATAGAGTCCTCTGGAGGGCAGGCTACTGTATGGGGCAGAGATCTGGAGTAACAGAACAAGAAAGGAGTTGGGCATCACTATATTGGGGACCTGAAGGTGGAAAGGCACTGCAGGAGAGCAGTGGCTAGGGGAAGCGGAATACTGGGATGCAGCAGAAGGGGATCACCATAGAAATCAAGAGATCATAGTACACTTGTCCACCCAATCTAGTTAGGCCACGTTTGGAATAATAATTCCAGTTCTGGAGGCCATACCTCAAAAAGGATGTGGGAGGCTGGAGAGAGTTCAGAGGAGAGCAACAAAGATGGTAAAGGGACCCAGCCACCTATCCTATGAAGAAAGGTTGAGAGATTTGAACAAATACTCCCTGGAACAGAGGAGGGGACATGATTGAGACCTTCAGGTACTTTAAGGGTATAAACTGGTGCCAGTGGAAAGTATCTTCCAGCTGAAAGGTAATCAGAGAACGAGGGGCATGGCCTGCAAGTGGAGGGAGGGCAGTTCAGGGGTAACATTAAAGTACTATTTCACAGAAAGGTTGGTGACCCTGGACTAGGCTCCCAGAGGTGGTGGTTGGTGAGGAGACAGTGGAGGGTTCAAAAGGGCATGGGACAGACGCAGTGGAGTGTTGAGGATGGGAGGCATGTCCTAGCAGATAGCTGGACAGATGGCAGACTGGGTGGGCCTGTGGGTCCTTTTCTGCCGCCACACTCTGTGAATTCGGGAACCACCTCTGGTTGATTGTTAGCTATTGTATTTTTCCTTGTATGTACCAAACCTTATTGTTAGTGATTTAGAACCTTTATGCGAAGGAGCATGCCTGCTCAAAGGTTTTCATCCGATTGTCTAAATAAAAATAAAACTACAATAGTCTCTTAATTTAATAATTTATATAAGCCCCTTCCCCAGTGTATAGGGGTATGCCTGATGTAAGGGAGGGTGCTCACAACCGCAGAAACACAAGTTTTTTTTTTTTTTTTCTCTTAGTGGGATGGCTGGTGCTGAATGGATCCAGTGGTATAATGGGGGATGCCATCTTCTGGTGCTGGGCTGCAATAAATCTTTTGGTTGAGTGGCAATGGTCTAAATGAAATAAAGTTTGATGCCATGGCAAAAAACAGTACATGGCATCATCCTTGGGACTCAGGCAGGCAAAATTACATGAGCCTGTACAGCCAGGTACCAGAAGTCCAGGTGGGACACTGTACTGGCACTGGCTAAACAGGCCTCCCCAGCTAGCCAAGGAGCTGGAGTCAGTGGCTGCAGATGGGACTGAGGCATCTAAAGTGCAATTTCATGCTGCTCTAATGATGTGTCATCAAGAGTCATGGCTACATCTGTGGCTCTTCGGAGAATGGCTTGGCTCAGATGTACTAGCCTCTCATGGACACCGAGGCTAAGGCTTTGGATTTTCCTGTATGGGTAATTCTCTGTTTAGGGTGCAGACAGAAATTACACGAAGAAAATGGACGAGCACAGGACTACTTACAGGAGTGCACAGTCCATCTTCCCTGTCTCTTCCAGGAATTACAGCTTGTTAACTTCCTCTCAATGGAGGATATGGTACCCCAATCTTCAGTCTCTCAATCTCAAGGCATGGCTCTTGAAGAGTTAGAGTATGCAGATTTGCATCTGTCTCAGGGAGTTCTGGATATTCTCAAAGCCTCTCGAAAGCCTGCCACTGGAAAAACCTGTAACTCAAATGGAAGAGAGTCAGCATTTGGTGTTCAAAGAAACATGTTTCCCAGACACTGCTGAATTGCCTGCAGTTCTGGATTATATGGTCCATCTGGATGCCTTAGGCCTCAGACCAGCTACTCAAGGTGCACTTGTCAGCTGTTTCTGCTTTTTGTCAGTGGGGAAGTCTTCCTCACTATCATCTCATCCTGTGTTCTGTACATTTTTAAAGGATTGCTTCATACCAATCCTCCCTTTAGAGTCCCTGTCCCTGCCTGGGATTTAAATGTTTGCATTGCTCAACTTATGCAACCTCCCTTTGAACCTATGTCCTCAGCAGAGCTTAAGTACTTGACTTGTCCGTGAAACCTGATTTTATCTCCTTTCATAGGGATAAAGTGGTCCTCGAGCCCATAGAAGGTTCTTGCCCAAAGTGGTTTCAGATTTCCACTTGAATCAGTCTATGTCTCTCCTGTTTTCTTCACTGATGATTCTTCTTCAGGAGAAAGGAGGCTACACAGTTTAGATGTAAAAGGGCCTTTAGCTACTATATAGAGCGCATTAGGGTCACAGTTGTGAATCCTCCAGTTCCTCACTTATGGAGAAGTCGGAAAGGGCAAACCTGCCACCAAGAGAACTATTGCCAGGTGGATTTTGTCTTGTATACAATTCTGCTATGAGAAATTGGAAAGATTCCACCCTCAGGCCTGAGGCTCACTCCACTAGAGGTACAGCTGCTTCCTAGCTGCTGCCAGGGATAGTCCTTTCTTAGAAATTTGTCAAGCAGCCACCTGGAAAACAGTCCATACCTTTACCAAGCATTACTCTCTGGATATCCAGGCTAGGAGTGATGCTCGGTTTATCACTGCAGTACTTCAGAGTCTATTCCCAAAGTAGGTTCTGTCCCTCCTCCATGGAGGTACTGCTTGTAGTCTGCAATAGTCAGAATACGGCAAGACTTCATGTTGTCTGAAGAAAGATTACTCATCTTAGTAATTATGTTTCTTCTAATGGAGTCTTGCTGTATTCTGACCTACCCTCTCAGAACCTGTTTTTGGGAAGTGTGCGGGCAGGTGCAGTGTTGCACCTCAGGGTGCTCTTTTTACACCCTCTTCTTTTGTTTGGGTGTTTGTTTTATTATTATTTGGATTGGTTTTGGTTTCCTGACTTGAGTCTTCCTTTGGGAATCCAAAACTTTTGTTGCCAGTTGGCTAATAAAAATTTTACAATTTCAGCATAGGATAGTTAGTGAGTTTTTGCTCATAAGAATCTGACGGTTGGATTTCAAAGGGCCCCAGACAGAGATCTCAACAGAGCTCAAGCTCAGCATTCTATACTCTGCATAGAAAGTTAACCCTTTGTTCTCGGGGGCAGTTTAAAGGCTGGGGCTAACTGCAATAGTCAGAATACAGCAAGACTCTATTAGAAGAAACGTAATTACTAAGGGAGTAATTTTTCCTATGGTCCCTCACGGGGGGACACTGTTGCAACCCCCATGATGCACTACATCTGACTCATGCTTGATTTCAACTTAAACCACGTTCACCATTGTATGTAATGTCTTATCAGTAGTAGGCTTTAGTTAGCACTTGTGACTGACTGTAGTATCATGTTGCTCCCCTGTCAGCTACTGTATTACTGTTCTCCTGTCCCCCATTCCCTGGGTTGTGTCTAGAATCCAGCCCCCAGGATCAAGGTGCCTTTCCTGGTTACCAATTTTAAAATGCACAATAAAGAATTTATTTAATTATATGTTCAGTATTAAAGTCCTTGTACAGTATGAAGCAAACAGAAGGGAGGTTGGTAACCACACACTGCACTAAAACATAGAAACATAGAATTTGACAGCAGATAACTGCTTGGCCCACCTAGTCTGCCAATTTCCCTACCTAACAGATAAGATACAGATCCTAGTTAACCAACAGCCTACTTCCTCCTACTCTCACTAGAATTGCCTTATGTGTGTCCCATGCATTCTTGAATTCCCCACTGTTTTTGACTCTCTGACCTCCTCAGGAAGGCTGTTCCATGCATCTTCAACCTTCTCTGTGAAGAAATACCTCACATTACCTCTGAGCCGTCCCCCTATATCTTCAAATTGTGCCCCTTTGTTCTTGCATCTCTTCTTTTTTGAAAGATGCTACCCTCTTGGACTTTGTTGATTCCCTTGAGGTATTTGACAGTTTATATCATGTCCCCCCCTTTCCTCGAGGCTACACATCTTAAGCTCCTTTAGTCTTTCTTCATATGTCTTCTGGTACAGACCCTGCACCATTTTGGTTACCCTCCTCTGTACAGCTTCCACCCTGTCTATGTTTTTTGCGGAGATGGGGTCTCAGAACTGTAACACAGTACTCAGGTGTGGTCTTACCAACTGTCTGTACAGAGGGCCAACAACTTCCTGTTTTCTACTGATGATGTTCTCCCTATGCATCCCAGTATACCCCAGCCTCCTTACTGCCTTCTCACATTGCTGGCCCACCTTTAGGTCGGTTATATGACTACCCCCAGGTCCCTTTCCATTTTTGTTGTTGTCAGTATCTCCCCCCACCCTTTGTGTACTCTTGCTCGGGTTTTTGTTTCCCAGGTGCATTACCTTGTGCTTCTTTGCATTGAATCTAAGCTGCCATACATTTCACCATTCCTCTGACCTTGCCAAGTCCCTTTTCATCCTTTCCACCCCACCTTACGTATCAACCCTGTTGCAGATCTTTGTGCCATCTGCAAAGAGACACCTTCCCTCAGTCCCTCTGCAATGTCACTTATAAAGACATTAAAAGGACTGGCCCCAGTACTGAACCCTCGCGGTACCCCACTAGTAACCCTCCTTTCTTCATTGTGGGCTCCATTTACTATTACCCGCTGTGTCCTGTTGTCCAGCCAGTGTTTTACCCAGGCTACCACCCTGGGACCCACTCCCAGGCTGGCTAATTTGTTTATTAATCTTTTGTGCGGAACTGTGTCAAATGCCTTGCTAAAGTCTAGGTAGGCCATGTCCACAGCCCCTCCCTGGTCTACTACTTTGGCCACCCAGTCAAAGAAATCAATTGGATTTGACATGACCTTCCTGCTGTGAATCCATGCTGGGTCCTGTGCCCCATTGACCTCTAGGTACTCAACAGTTCTTTCCTTCAGAAGAACAGACAGAAAATGGTTAGTTCTTGGTATCAATCTGATGGATTGATTTAGCCTCTGTACCATGTCAATGTAGCCAACCCGTAGACAATCATGGCAGATGATGTATACAGTCAATCCAGCTAACCTCAGTAAAATCTCTCCTAATATCATTCATACTCAACTCACAGCTGACCTGCAGCCTTCACCACAAAATAACCCTTTCCCCATACAGACACTTGGCTCACTGCAAGCCATACCTCAACATAGAAAAATGTTAAAAATGTTTATGAGGGCTGTCTTACACAGACACATTAGGTAAAGAGAGTATCCATTTGATACCATTGTATAATATATTGTGCATTCTGTATCTTGCTTCAGGCATTATGTATGCTTGTGGGTCAAGTCTGAAAATACTGTCTAAGCCCTACTGGATTACCAAAACTTAAAAAAAATAATAATAAAAATAAGTATGTAAATGCATGGAGTACTGACAGTTAATTTTTACTTTGTAAAGTTTGTTTCAAACAACATGAAGTCTTTCTGTATTCTGACAATTGCAGTTAGGTCCTGCCTTTCAACTGCCCGGAGAACATAGGGTTAACTTTCCTATGCATGTCATAGAATGTTCATCTCAAGCTCGGTTGAAGTCTCTGCCTGTTGTTATTCGAACTGCAACCGCAGATTCTTTACTCCACCTCGCTGAACAGTCGCTCCGGAGATTTCTTCTGCTGCTCGGTTCAAAGTCGGTTGAAGTGTCGGTTGTTTTTCTTCCAATTGTTGTTTCCGCGTAGTCAGTTCAAGTCTCTGTCTGTGGTACCATGAGTACTAGATAGGTTTTGTTCTGTTTTCTGTGTGGAACTTGTAAAGCTAAGTCTTTGCTGATCCCACACCACCTGTGTTTATTGTCTGGGGTTTGACCACCTCGATTCAGACTGCCAAATTTGCAAAAATGTTCCCAAATCTACCCTGGAAAGAGATTAGGTAGACTGAGGAAAGGAGGCTGAAGTCCAGCTGACCCAGATGGCCAGCCCATTTCGGTTCCGACCAAACCAGAAGGAGTGCCCTCTGACCAGGGTGATACTTCTTTGAGCAGAAGGAGAGCCGATTCCAGGAATCAGTTCTAACAAAAGAAAAGACAAATCGGACGGTTCGGATCCAGAATCTCATACTCCGACTGCTGATGAAATAGCCAAAGCGATTTGTATTGTGGACTCGCTTCGATCGGTTCTGACTGAACCAGCACCTTTTAGCAGGGGCTTGGTTGGGTCGGTTCCCCTAGTTCCGGATTATACTCTAGAAGAATTTTATGAACCGGAGTTTGAGGAGGAAGAAGAGTTGGAAGATGATTATGGTGATGGTGAAAGTCTGGATGTGCCTATTGACCCGGACGTCTCCCCAGACAGACCTTCAGGTGTTTCTCCTTCTAGGCTTTCTGAGTCCCTTCACACTGCATGTTGTCAGAAGGTGGCTGATACCCTCCAGCTTCCTGTGGAGGAGGCAGTGGAGGATCAGGAAGTGCCTGATTATGTTGAGATGGCGGACATTCCAGAGTCCAGGAGACTGTCGTTTCCCTCCACAAATCTTTTGGGAAGCGGACACAAGAAATTCTTAAGTCTCCTAATTCTATACTTCCTCAGGACAGAAGAATGGACAAGAGGTACTCTCTCAGGCTCAGACACAGAGTTCTTTTTCAGCAATGCAGCCATGTTGAGGGTTGTACAGGCTGCTGCCTGTGATAAGACAAACATTCCTTGGCATCACACCCCCCAGACAAGGACTCCAAGAAGATTGATGCCATGGCAAAGAAACAATACATGGCAGCATCTTTGGGACTCAGGCAGGCTAATTATATAGCCTGTGCAGCCAGGTACCAGAAGTCCAGGTGGGACACTGTAGTGGCACTGGCTAAACAGGCTCCCTCAGCTTTGCCAAGGAGCTGGAGCAGGTGGCTGCAGATGGGATTGAGGCATCGAAAGTACAGTTTCATGCTACTGTGGACTCCAGTGATGTGTCATCAAGAGTCATGGCTACATCTGTGGCTCTTTGGAGAATGGCTTGGCTCAGATGTACTAGCCTCTCACAGGATACCCAGGCTAAGGCCATGGTTTTTCTGTAGTTGGTAATTCTCTGGGGAGCAGACAGAGAATTACATGAAGAAAATGGACAAATACAGGACCACTTACAGGAGTGCCAGGCCAAAGAAAGGCAAGCAACTCCTCAAAGGCAGCAGTCATGGGGCAGGCCTTTTCAAATGCCTTTTACCAAGCTCAGGCCTCTTCTTCTTCATTTTGCAGAGGGGTGCTTTAGAGGGAGAGGCAGAAGGGATGAGCAGGCCTGCGTCTACCCCTCAGCCTAAAGCCCCTGCCAAGCAGACACCTTGATGAGTCTGCCCGGTCAATTCTCCTATACCAGTAGGGGCAGGCTGGCTTACTTTGTCCAGGACTGGAAGTCTTTGACATCAGACAAGTGGGTCCTGGAAGTAGTAAGCGCGGACTGGTTCTCAGCTTCAAAAATTTCCCAAGATGAGAACCAGATCCTTTCCACCTGCAAATCCACCAGAGACCCTTGTCCTAGAGGCAGAGGTTTCTTCCCTCCTAGCTCTCAGAGCCATAGAAAGGTTCCTACCCTACACAGGGCAAAAGATTGTACTCCAGGTACTTCCTAACCCCAAAAGACAGGAGAATGGCAGCCTATCCTGGATCTAAGATATCTGAACAAGCACCTTTTAAAACCAAAATCAGAATGGTGGCGCTGGGAATAATTCTGCCCTCTCTAAGGCCAGGGATTGGCTAGCCTCCCTGGACCTCAAAGATCCTATTTTCTGCATTTCTATCAGGTGCTCCTACAGAAAGTACCTTAGGTTCGAGTTGCCCTCAGGCCACTATCAATTCAGAGCAATGCCCTTTGGCTAACATCAGCCCCAAGGGGTGTTCACAAAGTGCCTGGCAGTAGTGGTTGCTTTCCTAAGGAAAAAAAGATCTCCATCTTTCCATACTTGGATGACTGGCTCATAGTGGGTCAGTCTCCAGACCAAGTCAAGTCACATCTGCAAGTAACTCAGCAAGTGCTCACTTCCTTAGGATTCCTCCTCAACCTTCCAAAGTCAGTTCTCGAGCCAGTACAGCTCATCACCTTTATAGGGGCAGAGCTGGATACAATAAGAGAAAACCTTCCTTCCCTGGACAGGGCAAGGACCCTTATATAACTTCATTCACCCTTCAGGTGTCTCGACCAGCAAGGCGCTTGCAGCTCCTGGGCCACATGGCAGCCTCTACAGCAGTGGTCCAGGGGCAAGATTCCAGATGAGGGACATTCAGTTCCACTTAAGAGCCTTCTGGTCCCAAAGAAAGGATTCCCTAACCAAACTAGTCCCAGTGACTCGAACACTGATCCAGGCTTTGCAATGGTGGCAGGATCAGGACAATTTGAGACAGGGAGTTCCTTTTGTCACTCAGTCTCATTCAGTGATACTCACCACAGATGCCTCCCTGCTGGGCTGGGGAGCCCACTTGGGGATCTTACCACCCAAGGACTGTGGTCACCTCAAGACTCTCTGCTTCACATCAGTCTCTTGGAACTCAGAACAGTGTTTCTGGCACTGCAAGCCTTTTCCAAATCTGTACAGAACAGACAATCCCACCACAATGTGGTACATCAACAAGCAAGGAGGCACTCGGTCTCACGGCCTTGTGCACAGAAGCAATGAAGTTGTGGTCTTTGGCCTGTTCCCTGCAAACCTCTCTGATAGCAGTTCACCTCCCAGGGAAGGACAATGTCCTAGCCGATGCTCTCAGCAGGATATCCCAGGGCCATCACGAATGGACCTTAGATCCCTAGTTTTGGAAGTGATTTTCTCGAGATGGGGCACTCCACAGATAGATCTTTTGCAGCCCCAATCACCAACTTCCTCTCTTTTGTTGCAGACCCCAGTCTTGGGCTCAGTCCTCCTGGATGCTTTGATCCTGAATTGGGAAGGGATGTTCCTGTATGCTTTTCCCCTCTTCCTCTCCTGTTCAAAGTGCTAGTCAAGATCAGGTCTCAACCATGCAAAGTGATTCTAATTGCTCCAGACTGGGCCAGATAGCCCTGGTGCCCACTGTTGCTGTCCTTAACAGTCCACCTTCCCCTGTCTCTTCCCAGGAATTACAACCTGCTGACATCCTCTCAGGAGGATTTGGTATCAAACCTCAGATCTCTCAATCTAAAGGCATGGCTCTTGACGAGTTAGAGTTTGCTGATTTACACCTTTCTCAAGGGGTTCTGGATATCCTTAAAGCTTCTCGAAAGCCTTCCACCAGAAAGACTTACAACTCCAAATGGAAAAGGTTCACTATTTGGTGCTCTAATAAGCATATTTCTCCAGAATCTGCTGGGTTGCCTACAGTCCTGGACTATATGGTTCATCTTAATGGCTTGGGACTTAGGCCAGCTACACTTAAGGTGCATCTGGCAGCTGTTTCTGCCTTCTTGTCCAGGCAAGCCCTCTCCTCTGTCAGCCCATCCTGTGTTTTGTAAGTTCTTCAAGGGATTGCTGCATACTAATCCCCTTTAGGGACCCTGCTCCTGCTTGGGACCTTAATGTTTGCATTGCTCAGCTTATGCAACCACCCTTTGAGCCTTTGTCCTCGGCAGAGCTTAAGTACTTGATTTGGAAAACTGTGTTTTGGTAGCCATTACCTGCCAGGCGTATCAGTGAATTGCAAGCCCTGTCAGTGGAGCCTGATTTCATCTCTTTCCATAGAGATAAAGTGGTCCTAAGAGCTAACAGGAAGTTTTTGCCTAGGGTGGTTTCAGATTTCCACCTTAATCAGTCTATGCCTGTCTCTGTTTTCTTCACTGACCATTCTTCCTCTGGAGAGAGGAGGTTGCACAGCTTGGATGTTAAAAGGGCCTCAGCTACTACATAGACGCACCAAGGGTCACAGGTTTGAGTCCCTCCAATTGTTCCTCACATATGGAGAGGTCGGTAAGAGCAAACCTGCCACCAAAGATCTATTGCCAGGTGGATTGTCTCTTGTATACAATTCTGCTATGAAAAACTGGGTAGAACCCCATCCTCAGGCCTGAGGACTCGCTCTACTAGAGGTACAGCTGCCTCCTGGCTGCTGCCAGGGATATTCCTATCTTAGAAATTTGTCAAGCAGCCACCTGGAAAACAGTCCATACATTCACCAAGCATTACTCTCTGGATATCCAGGCTAGGAGTGATGCTCGGTTTAAGCACAGCAGTACTTCAGAGCCTATTCCCAAAGTAGGTTCTGTCCCTCCTTCATGGAGGCACTGCTTGGTAGTCTGCAATAGTCAGAATACAGCAAGACTTCATGTTGTTTGAAGAAAAATTACTCACCTTAGTAATGTTGTTTCTTCTAATGGAGTCTTGCTGTATTCTGACCTCTCCCTGCCTCCCTCTCAGAACCTGTTTTTGGGATGTGGGTGGGCAGGAGCAGTGTTAGCACCCTAGAGGTGCCCCTTTTTCCACCCTCCTTTATTTTGGGTGTGTTGTGTTTTGTTTTTAGGTTTCCTGACTTGAGTCTTTGCTTTGAAACCAAAAACCCTTTTTAATAAATTTAGTTGCCAGTTGGCTAGTGTAAATCTTACAATTTCCACACAGAACTTTTAGTGAGTATTACTCATAAAGATCTGATGGTTGGAGTTAAACAACAGCAGACAGAGGCTTCAACCGAGCTTATGCTGAATGTTCCATGCTGGCCATGGAAAGTTAACTCTTTGTTCTTCAGGGCAGTTGAAAGGCAGGACCTAACTGCAATAGTCAGAATACAGCAAGATTCCATTAGAAGAAACAACATTACTAAGGTGAGTAATTTTTACTTCTAACCCAGACCCCCAAGATCCACAAAGGTCAGAAACATGGCAGGAAGTTAATACGAGATATGGGCCTCATTGACATCTGGAGGCACCAGCAAGGGAGGAATAGATATTATACCCATTACTCAGCAGCACATGGATCATATTCAAGGATTAACTATTTTTGATATCGACAGAACCCAGAGATCAGTAAAGAGGTACAGATACTGCCAATTATCCTGTTCGGACCACGCTCCTATACTACTTGACATTCGAGCGGAGTGGACAGGGCTCAGGCCAGTGGCGCTTTAATACTTCTCCTTAGACACAAGGATTACATTAAATTAATAAAACAGCGGATCCCAGACATAATTAACCAGAACAGGGGATCCAAGGTATCCTATGGGATACTCTGAAAGCAGTGATAAGGGGGGACATCATTAAGTTTTCCTCTCAGATTAAGAAAACGGGAACAACAGCAGGTGGAGATGGAGCGGAACTTCAGTTCTGGCAAGCCGCATACTATGCAGGGAGATAAGGCAGCTCAACTTCAGGTGAATTCTATGAAAGCCAAACTCCCAGAACTTCTACAATATAATCAATCAATCAAAATCTTTATTTATTCAGGCGAACATCGTTGAGCATAGCTCATTACAAGATGGACCTGAGTGGTCATAACAAAAAGGTTACAGAGTGTATACAAAAACATGATATTGAAATAGCACAAATACAAACATTTATGAGTGAGATAGATATACAATTATTTACATATATACAAGGCAAGGACAGTAAACCAAAACCTATTAAAGGTGAGAAACAAACAGTCTGGTGGGGATAAGGCTTGGATAATGGTACATGGGTGGGCATATATGTTTGTGGTTTGATGTGGAAAGGACCAGAGCAACGATAGAAGAATAGGGATGAGATTTAGAAGGGTGGGGGGAGAGAGGTGTGGGGGGTGGGGGTGTGGGAGGACTAGGCCTTGTGGAAGCAATTGCATGAATCTGGGATTAGGCTGGTGTACAGCTTTTGAAGGATGTAAGGGGATCAGTGTTTCCATTTTCAATGTCTTTGGATAGAATTCCAGATAAGTGCCAGGGAATAACTGATTGCAGCTCTTCCATACCGGTGCAGGTGATAGGAATCTTCAACAGGATCAGTTTGTTGATCCTCAAGGTGTAGGGCCTGGATGTGATCTGGTTGAAGCAATCTGAGATGTAGGAAGGAGTTTGTTTGTCAGAGCTTGTAGATCCAGATAGCAGCATTTTTCTTCTTCTATGTTGCAGGGATGTCCAGCTGACTGCATTGTAGAGAGAGCAATGATGGGTGCTAGAGGAAGGTCAGTAATGAATCTAATAGCTCTATGATATAGGGTGTCTAGTTTGTTTAGATGGGAGAGGAGCAATGACCGAGAGGAAGTCAGCATAATCAATGAGGGACATGAATGATGCAAGGATTAATCTCTGTTTGGAATCTTTGGTCAGGTAGTGTTTGATTCTATAGAATAGACCAAGTCTTTGTCTTAGCTTTTTCAGGAGCTCTTCAATGTGGGTAGTATAGTCTAGTTTATTGTCTATCCATACTCCTAGGTATTTGAATTTGTCAACATATTCCAGATTTTCACCAAGGATGGTAGAGAGTTGTGGGAGGGTGAATGATGGGATAGTGGAAGAACAGTTCTTGTGGGCAAAGAAACATAGCTTTGGTTTTCTTAGCATTTAGTAATAATTTCTTTTTAATAGGTTATGCTGGAGGAGGAGAATTGAGACTGTAGGAGCTCACAGGCTTTTGATGGTGAGGATCGCTCACATAAAGTACAGTGTCATCTGCAAAAGGTGGATATTAGAAGAGAGATTGGAGTCAATATGTTGATGTAAATGGCAAAAGGATGGGACCCAGGATGGAGCCTTGCGGTACACCTCTTAGGAGTGGCTTAGGGTAGATAGATCACCATCATTCTTTACCAGTTGTAGCCTTCAGAGAGATACATCTGAACCATTTAATAGAGAGTGAGTCAAGGCCTATGGAGTTTAGGTGAGGATTAGAAGATCATGATCCACAGTGTCAAAGGCTTTGCTTAGATCCAGAAACACAGCACAGGTATTATTCTTTTTGTCTAGGGCAGTCTGCCAGTCATTTGTGACTTTTGCTAGAGCAGAGATGGTGCTATGCATTGATCTAAACCAGATTGAGCTGGATTTAGGAGATTGTTGGTATCAGGTAGGCAGTTAACTGAGAGTTTACCAGCTTCTCAAGCATCTTTGATAGTATTGGTAGATGGAGATGGGCCTATAATTATTGAGGTCCATGGGATCACCTGCCTTAAGTAGTGGAAACACTTGAGCTGTTTTCCATATTGAGGGATAGTACCAGTGACAAGTGATAGATTGAAGAGATGGGTGAGGGGGGGTTAAGGCATACAGTGCTACTTTTAGAAAGTAGGGATCCAGGAGCCTGCACCTGCGCTTTTGGTGATATCTAGTTGGAGTAGGAGGTCTTCTACTCTTTAAACAATATTGGTTTGAATGAGAATGTGGAAGCAACCTTTTGATTCTCAGTAGATTGTAGGTTTAGAGATGATCTTATAGGTTTGCAGGAGAGGAGTCAAAGCCAGGCCAGCTGTAGTGAAATGGTCATTGAAGGCATTCAAGATATTTTTGTTTGTCGGTGATTTCAATATTATTTAATTGTATTTTGGATGGTAAGAAGGGTAGAGGTTTGACCTAGGATGCCCTTTATGGTACCCCAGAACCTGGAAGGGTTGTTATAGGAGGCATCTAGTTCAGCTGTGTAGAAGGTTGCCTTGGCTTTTTCTTACTTGTTTTGTGCAGGAGTTTCTGGCTTTTCTGAATTGGAGCCAGTCATTTGGGTCTCTTGTCTTTCTTGCCCTTTTCCAGAGTTTGTCTCTGGCAAGCAGAGTCTACGGATTTAGGTCGGCAGAGAACCAGCGACAGGATTTGAGTTTGGTTCTGACACTGTGAGGGGTATGAATTGAGGGCACTTATGATTATATCATTTAGGATTTGAAGAGCTGACTCTATTGAGGCTGTGAGATAGAATTCTTGCCAACGGTGGTGTGGCACAGATCATGGAGATATCCTGTAATGTTAAAGTTCTTTTTGACCTTCGTGGGAGGAATTTTGCAGGATTGGGTGGCTTGATTGTTGATCTAATGGCAGCTATGGGGCAGTGGTCACTTATGTCACTGAGAAGTACTCCTGCATAGGGATAATGATGAGGTTTATTTACCAATATAATATCCAGGGTGTGCTGTTGAGAGTATTCTTTGGGTTGATCCTTGTTGGTTCTTTGATTAATTGAGAGAAACCATAGGTGTCACAGAAGGTTACCAGGGTACAGATGCATTAGTCAGCCAATTTAAGTTCATGTCTCCTAAGATGATGGTGTCTTCAGGGCCCAGATTAAGTATGGATCCTAAATGGGATAGGAGTTTGAGGCCTGCAGAGGGGGCCTATAGCAACCAACCAGTTGAAAGGAAGATGTGTCGAAGGGTTATTTTAATAGACAAGCATTCAAATTCCTTTGGTTGAGATGTGGAATTGAGGCAGGATGCAGAGATATTTGCTTTGACATAGATGGCAACCCTAAGCCCCTGGATAGACGGTCAGATCTGAAGAGCTGATAGTTGGGAAGGTTTATTTCACTATCTTTGTTGCAGATTTGAGCCAAGTTTCAGATATAACCAGACAGTCCGTAGGTGTGTGCAACCCAGGCCTGTATTGATGAGAACTTTTAGGAGGCTGCAGGCATTGAAGAAGAAAACTCAATCCATTTATGGAGGTTAGGTCAGTTGGAGAGTCGAGCTTTCAGTGGGTCCAGGGTTGATTTCACAGTGCCAACACAGACCAGCAGAAAGAAGATTAACTTGATGAGGGCACCAAGTGATAGGAGTAGTGAGCAGTCAGGAGTTTTCTTTCTTTCTTGGGATCCAGTATATGGTGGCTGATGATCCTATAAGTGGTTATCGAGATTATCATAGATTGCCAGCTTAATGGACAGGCGTAGGGGGGAATTGTGGTGCCAGTATGGTAGCAGGGGATAGAGGAGTTCCAAACTGGTTGTGAGCCTTTTTGGGATTCTCAAGGATTATTGTGCAGAAGTGGTAGTATGGGCATGTATAGTTTAGGGCATCCACTCGGGGACAGTAGAGGGGGCAGTGTTGAGTGGTCACCCTAAGCACCTTGGTATGGGTTCCAACAGTTATCTCATCTGGATCTAAGGAAGGTGAGAAGCAAAGCAGCAGAAGTAGGTGCAGTAGCATGGTGGAGGGTAGGAGAGGGTTAAAGAAAGTAAGATGATGTGAAGAGAATGAGCTCGGAATTGGCTGGGAGAATAGCTATGGGAAGGGATGATTTGGTGGGAAGGTGTGTATAAAAGAAACACCTGAGGGGGGGTGGGGGCGGGCAAAAATTTTAAGCTTTCCCGTGCCTTTCTGGCTTTCTCCCCAGCCTCCTGGGTTCTTTTCGGCTAGCGGTGGCCGCCCGCCTGGGGCTCGGAGCCCCTCTGGTGAGTGTGTCCTCGAGGCAGGCCGGCCAGAAGGGAGGGACAGAGGAGAGGGCAGTCAGAAGAAGCACTTGCAGGCAGTGGCTTGCTAGAGGTGCTAAATTTTGCTATTTGCACAACAAAGACTGGGAGGGTGGGGGGTTAGCGCCTATTCGCCTAGCCCAGCACAAAATTAACCCAAAAGACTGTAATTACTAACTAGTCAGGTAACAGGCATTATACAGAAGTACACAGTAAAACAGCAAAACAGCCCTTTTAGAGAAATTTAAAACTTTCACATAAAAGGCAAGTAAACTCGAGCAGTTTTGGTGGTGCAAAAGATACAGCAAAGTCAATGGGAGAAGGCGCACCAATCAGAGGCTGGCAAAGGTCGGGTCGCCTTCCGATTGGCTGGGCAGCTTTCGGCATCTTTCTGGCTTTCTCCCGGCCTCCTGGTTCCTTTTCAAGAAAGGTGGCCGCCTGCCTGCTGGCGGCTCGAGCCCTCTGGTGAGTGTGTCCTCGAGGGCAGGCTGGCTAGAAGGGAGGGGACAGAGGAGAGGGCAGTCAGAAGAAGCACTTGCAGGCAGTGGCTTGCTAGAGGTGCTAAATTTTGCTATTTGACAACAAAGACTGGGAGGGTGGGGGGTTAGGCGCCATGCATCTAGCCCAGCACAAAATTAACCTAAAGACTGTAATTACTAACTAGTCAGGTAACAGGCATTATAAAACAGTATATATATATTATATATATTATATTATATTATATAAAACAGAATAAGCATTACTTTATCTAAAACTGAGATATAATGAAGGGGAGCTAAAGCCTCTAAAAATTAGCCTTTTGGCTTCGGCCCAGAGGAATAGGGGAACTATTAAACAGTTAAGACACCCACAAAGTAGACAGATCTTATCCAAGACAAAAGATATCCTGGAAAGTTTTAGGAGTTTTATGAGACCCTGTACTCTCAGGAGACTGAGCCAGAAGAAGAGATATATATAAATAAATTTCAAGCTATTACCCTCCCCATCTTCCTACAGAGCAGGGAGGTAGGCTATTACAACCAATTATCCCCAAGAAATAAAGGCAGTTATTAAGAAAACTAAAATGGGTAAGAGTCCGGTATGGATGGGTTGCCTTCTGAATTTTATAAAGCATTTATGAAGGGCTTATACTTTCATTGTGCTCAGTATTTGAGCGCTACAGACAGATGACCCTCCTCCGCCACACCAGCAATATGCAAATATTTCCACCATCTTAAAACCCGACAAATACCTCTTCATTGTGAGTCTTACAGACCCTTCTCAGTACTCAAATCA
This sequence comes from Neoceratodus forsteri, assembly GCA_016271365.2. Classification (NCBI taxonomy): domain Eukaryota; kingdom Metazoa; phylum Chordata; order Ceratodontiformes; family Ceratodontidae; genus Neoceratodus; species Neoceratodus forsteri. Next base: position 1,387,001,802 of record CM057459.1, read on the forward strand.
AGACCATAAATTCTTTGCAAGTATATTGGCCCATCAACTGGAATTTGTATTGCCTACATTAATTAATAAGGACCAGACAGGGTTTATCTCTAACCGTAGGACAACGGGTAATATTAAGAGGATGCTATATCTATTGGAAAAAGTAGCCAATTCCTTTACTCTTTATTCTGTTAACATGGATGCTCAGAAAGCTTTTGATTGTGTTTCCTGGAAATTTTTGCATCATGTTATAAGGAAATTCGGTTTTCCCCAGAATTCAATAGATCAGTTGAAATCCTATATCTGCCCCCGGCAGTGGTGAAGGCCAATGGCTCCTTCTCTGACCGCTTTTTTGACCAGAGGTACAAGGCAGGGGTGCCCGCTTCAAACAACTTGAAGTCTTGATGTATTCTTACAAGTGCAGTTAGCCCCAGCCTTTAAACTGCCCTGGAGAACAAAGGGTTAACCTTTCTATGCAGAGCATAGAATGCTGAGCTTCGAGCTCGGTTGACGCCTCTGTTTCCTTTGAAAGCTAACTGTCTGATTCTTTACTTCACCTCACTGAATAGTCGCTCTGGAGATTTCTCCTGCAGCTCGCTCAAAAGTCGGTTTAAGTGTCATTTTTCGTCGGTTTCTAACTGAAAAACTTTCCCACATAGTCGGTTCAGTCTCTGTCTGTGGTACCGTAAGTACTAGACAGGTTTTGTACTGTGTTTCTGTGTGGAACTTGTAAAGTGTGGATCGATTTGGCCAAACCGATCATTTGTTTAATTCTTTGTAACTTTAGTGTGTGGTTACAGTTCTTATCGGTTCTAAAAAACGTGTTTTGAAATGTTTTTTCCAAGACCCATGACACGGTTAGGAACTGATAAGGGAGTCTTGCCTGGCGGTTGCTGAAAAAAGGGTAAGTTTGGTTAGGTTGGCCATGTCTGAGAAACCCAAGAAAAACCAGGCCCACTGGATTTCAACACTGCAGTGAGTGTGGGAGGTCTTTGCTAAGGCCGATACCCACACCACCTGTGTTTATTTTTGAGGTTTGACCACCTCAATTCAGACTGCCAAATTTGCAAAAATGTTCCCAAATCTACCCTGGAAAAGAGATTAGGTAGACTGAGGGAAAAGGAGGCCGAGAAGTCCGCTGCCCCAGATGGCCAGCCTGCTTGGTTCCGACCAGAACCAGGAGTGCCCTCTGACCAGGGCGATACTTCTTCGGGCAAAAGGAGAGCTGATTCTGAGGGGTCGGTTCTGACTAAAAGAAAGCTCAAGAAAATCATCCGTTCTGTGATCCAGAAGTCCATATGTTCCAACCGTCAAGAAATAGCCAGAGTGATTCGGATTGTGGAATCGTGATTGTTCCGACCAATCCGCCACCTTTGGCAGGGGCTCGGTTCAGTCGGTTCCCCGGTTCATGATTATACTTTGGAAGAATTTTATGAACCAGAGTTTGCAAGAGGAAGGGAGTTTGAAGATGATGATGGTGATGGTGAAAGTCTAGATGTGCCTGAGGAACCAGACATCTCCCCAGACAGACCTTTAGGTGTATCCTCCTAGGCTTTCTGAGTCCCGTCCCACTTTATGTTCTACAGAAAGATGGCTGAGACCCTCCAGCTTTCTATGGAAGAGGCAATGGAGGATCAGGTGGAGCTTGATTATGTAGAAATGATGGACATCCCAGAGTCCAGGAGACTGTCTATTCCCTCCACAAATCTTTTGGAAACAGACACAAAAATTCTGAAGTCTCCCAATTCTATACCTCCTGTGGACAGAAGAATGGACAAGAGGTATACATTCTCAGGCTCAGAAACAGAGTTTTATACCACCATGCAGCCATGTTAGGTTGTGCAGGCTGCTGCCTGTGATAAGGCAAGCATTCCCTTGGCTTCACCCCCGACAAAGACTCTAGGAAGGTTGATGCCATGGCAAAAAACTGTACATGGCATCTTCCTGGGACTCAGACAGGCAAATTACTGTATATGGCCTATACAACTAGGTACCAGAAGTCCAGGTGGGACACTGTACTGGCACTGGCTAACAGGCCTGCCCCAGCTAGCCAAGGAGCTGGAGGCGGTGGCTGTAGATGGGATGAGGCATCTAAAGTTCAGTTTCATGCTGCTGTGGACACTAATGATGTGTCATCAACAGTCATGGCTACATCTGTGCTCTTTGGAGAATGGCTTGGCTCGAATGTACTAGCCTCTACTCGAGGATACCCAGGCTAAGGCCATGGATTTTCCTGTAGTGGGTAATTCTCTGTTTGGGAGCAGACAGAGAATTACATGAAGAAAATGGATGAGTACAAGACCACCTACAGGAGTGCTCAGGCCAAGGAGAGGCAGGCAGCTTCTCAAAGGCAGCAGTCTAGGAGCAGGGCGGGCCTTTTCAAAGGCCTTTTACAAACACAGGCCTCTTCTTCCTTTTCACAGAGGGTTCTTCAGAGGAGAGGCAGAAGGGGATGAGCAGGGCTGCATCCACTCCTCAACCTAAAGCCCGTGCCAAGCAGACACCCTGATGGGCCTGCCCGTGTCAACTGTCCTATTCCAGTAGGGCAGGCTGGCTTACTTTGTCCAGGACTGGATGTCTATTATATCAGACAAGTGGGTCCTGGAAGTAGTAAGCCAGGGACGGGTTCTCAGCTTCAGAAAATTTCCAAAGATGAGAGCCAGATCTTTTCCACCTGCAAATCTCTCGGAAACCCTTGCCCTAGAGGCAGAGGTTTCTTGTCTTCTAGCCTTAAGAGCCATAGAGAGAGTACCTACCCTCACACTGGGGCAAAGGCTGTACTCCAGGTACTTTCTGACCCCAGAAAAGACAGGGAGTGGTGACCCATCCTATACCCAAGATATCTAAACAGACATCTTTTAAAACCAAAGTTCAAGATGGTAACTCTGGGAATAATCCTTCCCTCTCTAAGGCCAGGGGACTGGTTAGCCTCCTGGACCTCAAATATGCCTACTTTCACATTCTCATCAGGTGCTCCTACAGAAAGTACCTCAGGTTCAGAGTTGCCCTCAGGCCACTATCAGTTCAGAGCAGTGCCTTTGGCTAACCTTAGCCCCAAGGGTTTTCACAAAGTGCCTGGCAGTAGTAGTTGCCTTTCTAAGAAGGCAAAGATTTCCATTTTCCATACCTGGATGATTGGCTAATGGTGGGCCAGTCTCCAGACCAAGTCAAGTCTCACCTGCAAGTGACCCAGCAAGTGCTGACTTGTCTAGGATTTCTTCTCAGCCTTCACAAGTCAGTTCTCGAACCAGTCCAGCTTCTTACCTTTATAGAGCAGAACTGGGCACACTCCGAGCAAGAGCCTTTCTTTCTCTAGAAAGGACAAGAGTTCTTATGGATGTAGTCTCTGCCTTCAGGTATCTCAACCAGCAAGGCATTTCCTCCAGCTCTTGTGCCACTTGGCAGCTTCAACAGCAGTGGTCCAAGGGCAAGATTCCAGATGAGGATATTCAGTTCCATCTGAGAGCTTTTTGTCTCAGAGGAAGGATCCTTACCAAACTGATCCCAGTGACTCTGACCTTGATCCAAGCCCTCCAATGGTGGCAGGATCAGGACAATTTAAGACAAGGTGTTCCTTTTGCTACTCAGCCTTGTCCAGTGGTCCTTACCATGGATGCTTCTCTTCTGGGCTGGGGGCCCATCTGGGCTCCCTCACTGCCCAGGGGCTGTAGTCCCCTCAAGAATCCCTTCTCCATATTAATCTCCTAGAGCTCGGAGCAGTTTTGTGGCCCTGAAAGCTTTCTCTCAGTCAGTACAGAACAAGATGGTTCAGGTCAGAGCGGACAACACCACCACCATGTGGTACGTCAACAAGCAGGGGCGGCACTCAGTCCACGGTCTTGTGCACGGAAGGCATGAAATTGTGGTCCCTGGCTTATTCCCTGCAGACCTCTCAGGTAGCAGTTACCTTCCAGGGAAGGACAATGTGCTAGCAGATGCACTGAGCAGGATCTCTCAGGGCCATCACAAATGGTCCCTGGACCCTCAGGTGTTGATTGTAATTTTTTCAAGGTGGGGCACTCCAGAGATAGATCTCTTGCAGCCCCAGACAATCACCAACTCCTTCTCTTTTGTTGCAGACCTCCAGTCTTGGGCTCAGTCCCCTGGATGCCCTGATTCTGAATTGGGAAGGAAGTTTCTATATGCCTTCCCTCCTTCCTACTCCTGTTCAAAGTTTTAGTCAAAATAAGGTCCCAACCTTGCAAAGTGATTCTGATTGCTCCAGATTGGGCCAGACAGCCCTGGTACCCACTGTTGCTGTCCCTAGCAGTCCATCTTCCCCTGTCTCTTCCAGGAATTACAACCTGTTAACATCCTCTCGGGAGGATTTGGTACCCCATCTTCAGTCTCTCAATCTCAATCTCAAGGCATGGCTCTTGAGGAGTTAGAATTGCAGATCTGCATCTTTTCCAAGGGGTTCTGGATATTCTCAAAGCTTCTCAAAGCCCTCCACAGAAAGACTTATAACTCCAAATGGAAGAGATTCAGCATTTGGTGTTCTAAGAAGCATATTTCTCCAGATACTGCTGGATTGCCTATGGTTCTGGATTATACGGTCCATCTTAATGGCCTAGGCCTCAGACCAGCTACTCTCAAAGGTACACTTGTCAGCTGTTTCTGCGTTTCTGTCTGTGAGGAAGTCTTCCTCACTATCTTCTCATCCTGTGTTCTGTAAATTTTAAAGGATTGCTTCACACCAATCCTCCTTTTAGAAGACCATGCCCCTGCCTGGGATTTGAATGTTTGCATTGCTCAACTTATCAACCCCTTGAGGCCTATGTCTTCAGCAAAGCTTAAGTACTTGACTTGGAAAACTGTGTTCTTGGTAGCCATTACCTCTGCCAGGCGTATCAGTGATTTGCAAGCCCTGTCAGTGGAATCTGATTTTATCTTCTTTCACAGGGATAAAGTGGTCTTTAGAACCAATAGAAGGTTCTTGCCCAAAGTGGTTTCAGACTTCCATTTAAATCAGTCTGTGTCTCTTCCTGTTTTCTTCACTGATCATTCTTCCTCAGGAGAGAGGAAGCTACACAGTTTAGATGTTAAAAGCGCCTTATTTACTACATAGAGCTGCACTAAGGGTCACAGGTTTGACTCCCTCCTGTTGTTACTCACTTATGGAGAAGTGGGAGGGCAAACCTGCCACAAAGAGATCTATTGCCAGGTGGATTGTGTCTTGTATACAATTCTGCTGTGAAAACTGGGAAAACTCCACCCTCAGGCCTGTGAGCTCATTCCACAAGAGGTACAGCTGCTTCCCTGGCTGCTGCCTGGGATATCCCTCTCTTAGAAATTTGTCAAGCAGCCACCTGGAAAACAGTCCATACCTTTACCAAGCATTACTCTCTGGATGTCCAGGCTAGGACTGATGCTCGGTTTGGCACAGCAGTATATCAGAGCCTATTCCCAAAGTAGATTCTGTCCCTCCTTCATGGAGGTACTGCTTAGTAGTCTGCACTTGTCAGAATACAGCAAGACTTCAAGTTGTTTGAAGAAAAAATTACTCACCTTAGTAATTATGTTTCTTCTATTGGAGTCTTGCTATATTCTGACCTCCTTCCTGCCTCCCTCTCAGAATCTGGTTTTGGGAAGTGGGTGGGCAGGTTCAGTGTTGCACCTCTGGGGTGCTTTTTACCCTCTTCTTGTGTGGGTGTTTATTTTGTTACATTCCTGTTTGGTTTGGGTTTTGAGTTTTCTGACTTGAGTCTTCTTTTTAGTCCAAAACCTTTTGTTGCCAGTTGGCTATTAAAAATTTTGGTTTACAATTTCCACATAGAATACTATTAGAGTGTTGCTCGTAAGAATCTGACAGTTAGCTTTCAAGGAAACAGACAGAGACATCAACTGAGCTCGAGCTCAGCCTTCTATCTCTGCATAGAAAGGTTAACCCTTTGTTCTCTGGGCAGTTTAAAGGCTGGGGCTAACTGCACTTGTCAGAATACAGCAAGACTCCTATAGAAGAAACATAATTACTAAGGTGAGTAATTTTTTTCTTTGCCCCTTTATTTGCCCTGTATGTGGAACCCATAGCACACTTAATCAGGGAGGATGAGACTATAACAGGTTTAGAATCATGGAGCAGTTCATAAGCCAGCTTTATGCTGATGATTTGCTAATCTATCTAACAAACCCCATTACCTCTTTACCCAGGCTTTTTGACAGGCTGGCTGAAATAACTGCCTTGTCAGGTTACAAGCTGAATACATTCAAGACAGAAGTCCTCAGATGACCTTTTTAACCCTCTGAGGTCTGAGAAACAGAGCTTCCCCTTTGGTGGAATACTAACAAACTTAGGTATTTGGGTATCCAGTTCCTAGGGACTTAGGAGACCTCTATGAGGCAAACTTTCAACCTATTACTAAGCAACTGAAGACTGAGTTACAGAGGTGGCATATGGGATAAAATAATCTCTGCATATTTATGGCAGGAAAAGCATGAGAAAAGCCCTAGGATTATTATATTTATCAAAATTAAAGGACCCTAGCCTTGCCACATTTAAAGTCATATTATCAGGCAGCCTGCCTTTTCCACACTCTACAGTGGTGGGACTCAAACACAGATACACATTGGAAGAGGTTGGAGCTTCTGCAGAATGAACAGGAATTGAATTCAGTACTTGGATCTCCCCCACCTAGAAGGAGTAGGATAAGAGAAAAGTACACTCCGATTCACAGCTCAGATTTTACAGATCTGTAGTTTAAAAGTTAGGGGACTCTCAAATAAGAGATTCAGCAGTAACTTTGATAATCCCAGTCTGGATAGTCTCTTCTCCCAGCCCAGCAAGACTCCACATTTGAAAAGCAGGAAATGCCTGAGTCATATATTTCAATGGTTCAGTGCAGGAACGTTTCTTCCCTTCCTTCAGATCCAGCAAGCATATTCTCTGGGAAGAACCGATTTTTGGTTCCTTCAGATTCGACGCTGTATACAGCAGAAATGTGGTTTGAACTGGCAGGTGACTGAAGTGCATGCTTTGGTCCAAATAATGATAGAAACTAAAACTAGGCAATTGCCTGAACATATAGTTTCGGTTCTATATAAAGCCATACAGCCTAATCAAAATAAATCATTAACAAAAATTCAAAAATCCTGGGAGGCAGACTTGGGAGAAGAAATTTCAGAGTTTGAGTGGTTGGAATAGTCACTAATCTCCACAGATCCATGACTTCTTATATTTGGAAAGAATATAGCTGGAAATGTATAGTGAATTTTTAGAACTCACACATCACAGCAAAGTGCAATAGGCTGGGAAGATAGGAATGCTGGAGAGCATGTGGAAGAGTTCAGCTACACATAACCATGTATTCTGTACATGTCCAGTGCTCAGAGATATTTGGGGTTTGTGGAGAGCTCGGTGTGGGAGCTGTTCCCGAGTTGGCTCAGTTTCCGATGGGGTTGGCACTCTTTCACGCTCCCCCAGAGGTAAAAGAGTTTACGTTCTAAAAGATTATTGACTATACCTGCCTAGCTGCTAAAAACTATATCCAGAAAGTGGCTCACCTCAACCCCCCATGGAGAAGGGAGTGGAGGACCTGATATACTGGATTTATGAGATGGAAAAAATCACAGCCAAGGTTAATTCCAGAAAAGAGAGCCAGAGAATTCTGGAATAAATGGCTACTGTGGGTAATGCAATATAGACAGGATATTGTACCCTAAGAACCTAATGATTCCTGTACTGTCATTCATCCTGGGGGCTGGGAAGGGTCTATTGATCCTTTATGTTTTCCCATATTATATAGTACTGTAGAGTGACCTTCTACTGTATTTCCTGTATCCATGCTAAGTGGATTTTAATGATTGAGACAATGTATCCTGTATATTACTGATAGAAATTTGTATCATGGACTTCTGAATAAATATAAGAATAAAAAGGGTAAACAGAGGAATCGCTGTGCTTGGTAAAACATCTCATGCCTGCAGAAAACAATCAGCAGCAGAATGACATTGATGAGTGTAACATTTGGACAGCTGGTTCTGATTAATCTATGTTTTGTAGTATAAAATGTGTTTTGAATGTCTCTCATGAGAGATGCTGACAGTCTGTGGAATGACAACCTCCCTCCCAGGTTTTAGCTAATAGGTATTATCTGGAAGGCCAAGAGATAATTATAGGCTAGAAGAGACTTAACATTTAGGATCTCCTTTTATGTGACTAATTGCAGCTTGCTAGATGCCAAGATAGATCATAAACTTTTATAACATTCAGAGGAAACACAGTAAAATTCACATGGTGATACAAAGCATGTTGCAACTCCGTGAGATCTGGCAGAGAGACATAACAAGTCTCTTTGATGTCCTGGAAAGGGAAGCTGATCACAAAATCAAAGAGAGTCAAATGAGAAAATGAGTTGTGCTGAGATCACAGAATTTACCTTTGATAAGACATCCTGTTTTGCATAGATATATATTTTTATATTCTGACAGGAGGAGCTAGGTGACCTCACACAAAGAGGTTAGCAAATTCAGTTTTAAACAGTATTCGGTTTCCATTTACACACAAATATTTGGACTCCGAAAAGAAACATCTGCAGCACTATGAGATAATACCTTAGAAAAGACAATTCTAAGAGTACCGTGGTAGGAGATTTAGTCTGCATTGTTAAACCTATTTTAAGTGATTTGTATGTTTTGTGATATATGGTTCTGTATTTACGCTTTAGATTTTTTTATCTATTTTAAGTAAACCTCTACTTTAGAGACTACTTGTGTGCCTTTCAATTTCTTTTTCTTGACAAGGAAGCATACATGGTTAAAGCTGACACTGCACAAAGCTTACTGGTTTTACCAAACTGGGAAAAGGTAAGAATTTATTCTGAGGTCTTTAATAGAGTTTTAAGGCTTCATTTTGTCACGCCTGGTTAGGTGCCGTAGGCAAAAGATATCTACCCCTCCACCAAGAGCAGAATTATCTGAGCCTGTACATTGGGTACACTAACAAGAGGTTCACAGTTTGAATCCCTCCAAGACTTGAGACCAAAGGTTGATTCGAACCCACAAAACAGACAGGATGGTTACCCTGTTTCTGTTAACGTTCACAAGACTGCGCTCGGAGGTTGGCACTTTGGGAGTAGGGGCTGACCTGCTGAGTGGGTTTGTGACAATGAGTGGGAGCATGGGATTCAATCATTCTACTATCAGCCCAGCACAAGGCTCGTAATTTAGATTTCACCAAATGGATTAAGGCACCGGTGGAAATAAGAGATTGTTGTAGCAAAAAACACAGTGTGAATGCCACAGGTCATACTTGGATGTGATAAGTACCAATCGTACAATACCAATATCATATTTATGCGTGGAGAAGGAGATACCAAGGACAGTGTCTGCATATGAGAGGTTAGACCAACTTGCGTCCTCCCAAAGGGATGCCAAGAATGATCAGAACTCCCAAGCATATGGACACTCCTTCAAAAAATGCACCATGGTTACCAAGTCAAGCTCACAACCAGTCATGGGACAATATCTTTCAGCCTACCCAAACAAACTTGAAAAAAATGTACTGAGAAATAAATTTAATTTTGTCTTTTTTTATTTTTGTTTTGTTTTTCAAGTTTCAAAATCACACTTTCCTGTATTTTATCTTATAAATCCAAGTATCAAATTCACATGCTCCTGAAAATATTCTTATAAGTGTTTTCTCTTATAAATCCAAGTATCAAATTCACATGCTCCTGAAAATGCTCTTATAAATGTAATGTTTCAGAACTTTGATTTGTTCCTTCATCAGACTTGGAGCTTTAGCTTAAATTTTCTGAATAAAAATAAAATGAAATTTGTAAATACTTTATCAATATTTATATATTTTGAATTCTTCATATAAACTAATGAAATCTAATGTTGGTTATATATATATTAATATAAATTCAGCTCAATATCAGGTGGAACAAACCTGTTTGGACCCTTTTCTTATATTTTCTGATTCAAATTAGCTTTTGCTACGGTGGGGATGCAGAGCTCTCTCGTTGCCTTGTAAATGCTCTTTGGCATAAATTTCTATTTAAAAAGTAAATATACCCAAGTTACTCCTTTGTGTCATCTAAAATTCTAAAAGGAGTGTTAAACACTTATTTTGTGCTTTGGTTACTTAGTAATTCCAAAGCATTAAATATTTTCTTCAAAACTTAAATCTTTCATGTGCAAAGGCATTCATGAAACTCTATGAATGAAAAACGTTTGTTTAAACAACGAGACGTTGAGGTTAAATCAAAGCATATTCTTAGTTTATATATTTTGTTTTACCTGAGTTTATTGTTTATATTCAATATTTAATCCAAGAAGGCAAAGATTACTGCTCCCCGCACTGTTACACGCTAGCTCATTGTAGTGAAACTTAATTCACCTTACAGGTGAACAAGAATGGCAGGCCAAACAAATACACACCTGTAAGCATGTTGACGTATTAATGACAGCACCTATGTGTGGCTCAGTCATTTACTAAACTAAATGGAGTAAATGCACCTCCATAAAGTCCCCTTATTCGATTTTTTATGTGATTTTTAACCATTGCCAAATGTGCCTATGATATATGCCTCAAACAATAATGACTGCATATCCCAAAAGAATCGGTGTACATTTTAAATACCGTGTTGGTTGGATTTAAAGCTAATGTTTGTCTCACAATTCAGATTATAGAAATTATAAACAATTTCAATATTAAATAAATATTAATTGTGGAGTACAATAACCATTGTGTTCAATTAAAGATGAAGAGATGTGATGTAGTTAGAGAGACTTGGGAGAATACTTTTAAAATAACTTATAAACCAAATCTATTTAGGTGGGAGTAGAACCAATCAATCAATCAAAATCTTTATTTATTCAGGAGGACATCATTGAGCAAGGCTCATTTACAAGATGGACCTGATAGGTCGAGAATAACATGAGGGTCCAAAAGCAGACATATACAAAACACTTCTAAATAAACAGATTACAATAATATAAACATATATACAAGCAGGGTAGTGGAGAATACAGGCTCCAGGGCAAGCTAAACCAGACAGTTATGATTGGTGATTAATAAAGTGTTGAAAGCAGCCTCTGAAAAATGACACGGGGGCTGGTGGGAGTTTGGATAGGGACTAAATCAACTAGTAGTGAGTGAATGGGGTAGAAGTAAGTGCCAGGGGTAGCAGAGGAGGTCTTGGCAAGGATAGCAAAGCTGCATAGAAGGGGTGAAGAATGTGATTGGACTAGGCCTTGTGAAAGCAATTGCATTTCTCTGGGAAGAGGCTGTGTAGAGCTTTTAAAAGGATGTTAGAGGTATAAAGGTGGTCAACTTTAGGGTCTTCTGCAGAGAATTCAAGCCATTGCTAGAGAGTAACTGATTGCAGATCTCCCATGCCGGGTGCAGGCTTTGGGTAGCTTCAAAGTGATGAAGTTGTTGCTTTAGGGCATATGACCTAGCTGTGGCCAGTGTAAAGCAATCTAAAATATAGGATGGAAGTTTGTTAGACAGAGCTTTGTAAATCCATAATGCAGCATTTTGTTCCTTTCTGAGGTGTAAGGATGTCCAACCAACTGCAGCATAGAGAGAGCAATGATGAGTGTTGAATGGAAGATCTGTGATGAACCTTAGAGCTCTATGGTACAAGGTATCCAATTTACTTAAATAGGAAATAGTACAGTGGCCATAGAGGAAATCTGCATAGTCGATAAGTGATAGAAATGAGGCCTGGATTAGTCTCTGTCTTGAATCTCTGGTTAAATAATGCTTGATTCTGAAGAAAAGGCCAGCCTCTGGCGAAGTTTTTCAGAAGTTCTTCAATATGCTAAATATAATCAAGCCTGTTGTCAATCCATACCCTAAATATTTGAATTTGTCAACATAGTCAAGGCTTTCTCCAAGGATGGTGGATAGTTGGGGAAGAATGCTTGGTGAGAAGGCGTTAGTATAGTAATTGGTGAGAGGAGCATAGCTTTTGTCTTCTTTGCATTTAGGAGGAGTTTTTTCAAGTAGTTGGTGTTGCAAAGGGAGAACTCTGATTGTAGTATTTCACAGGCCTTTGTAGGTGATGGGTTACTGACATATAAGACAGTGTCATCTGCAGAGAGGTGAACATTGGCTTTGGTGAGATTAGAGTCAATGTTGTTAATGTAAATGGAAAAAGGATAGGGCCCAGGATAACAAAAGGATAGGGCCAGGATAGATCCTTGAGGTACTCCTCTTAGGAGTGGTTTTGATGAGGATAGGTCGCCTTCATTTTTCACCTGCTGCGTTCTCTCAGTGAGGTAACATCTGAACCACTTAAGAGAGGATGGATCTAGGCCTATGGAGTGCAGTGAGGAGAGTAGCAGCTCATGATCCACTGTGTCAAGGCTTTGCTTAGATCAAGAAATACAGCACAGACGCTGTTCTTTTGTCTAGCTCAGTTTGCCAGTCATTTGTGACTTTTGCTAGTGCAGAAGTGGTGCTATGCCTGTTTCTAAACCCAGATTGAGCAGGGTTTAGGAGATTATTAACATCAAGGTATTCTCTTAATTGGATGCTCACTAATTTTTCTAGCATTTTGGAAAGCACTGGCAGGATGGATATGGGTCTATAATTGTTGAGGTCCATGGGGTCCCCTGATTTTAGGAGGAAACACTTGTGCTGTCTTCCACAGCGAAGGAATAGAACCAGAGACTAAAGATAGATTAAAAGATGTGTTAAGGGAACTGCAAGCACATGTATTGCAATTTTTAGAAAATAGGGGTCAAGAGAGTCTGCACCTGCACTGGTTTTAGTGTCCAAATGCAACAATAGATCCTCTACTTGCTTCAGTAAAATTGGTTTGAATGAGAATGAAGAATTAGCCCTCTGAGCCTCAGTAGACTGGGATTTAAGTTGTGCCCGCAGTAGATTAGCTGGAGAGGAATCAAAAGCAAGGCCAGCCGTTGTGAAATGATTGTTGAATGCATCTAGTACATCCCATTTGTCAGAGATAGCAACCTTATTAAGGTGCACTTGAGATGGCAGAGAAGTGCTAGAGTCCTGCCCTAAGATCCCCTTGATGGTGCCCAGAATCTAGCAGGGTTGGGGTAGGAGGCATCAAGTTCAGCTGTATAGAAAGCAGCCTTAGCATCCCTTACTTTTTGGTGCAGATATTTCTGGCTTTTCTGAACAGCAACCAGTCATTTGGTTCCTTAGTCTTTCTTGCCATTTTCCATAGCTTATCTCTCTCAAGCAGTGCAGATTTAAGGTCATTTGAAAACCAGCGGCAAGATTTGCTTTCGTTCTAACACTAGTGATTGGTGCATGAGTATTGAGGGCACCTATGATTATGCTGTTTAACACCTGAAGTGCTATTTCCACAGAGTATGTAAGGTAGAACTCTTGCCAGCGTGCAGAGTGGCATAGATCGTGGAGATATCCCTCGATATTAAGGTTTTTTTTTAGATCTTCTCGGAGAAATTTTGCTGGGTTAAGCGGGTTTGTCTGATGATCTTATTCCTGCTATAAGACAGTGATCACTTATGTCACTGAATAGCACTCCAGCGTGTGAGAACAGGTGGGGTTTGTTTACCAGCATAATGTCAAGTAGGGTGCTGCTATTTCTGTTCTTTAAATTGATTCTTGTCGGTTCATTTATTAGTTGAGTAAAGCCAAATGTATCGCAAAAGATAGTAGAACCAGTATCACTAATGAAACAATTTAAAAAAAAAAGATAACGCCAAACAAAGGGATAACTGTTTTAATTTCTATACATTTCCTGTGGGTGAATTAATATAGGATGATCTAATAACGTAATGTATAATATATAATTTGAACATGATATTAATTAAAAGTGGACCAAATCAAATTTTCATTAAGACCATATCTGTGTATATAAGTTCTTAGTGTATAGATCCACCATGCTTCTCTCAAGTAAGACCAATTCCTGTTACCTCCACGTGGATGCGTGTGCTATTTTCTCTAGTCCAAAAGATTTTAAACTCGATACAGGATGATGGTGTTCAATAAAATGTCTTGCTAGTAGGGATCGTATTTCTCCTCTTCTGATGTTGCTTTTATGTTCAGATATCGTTGTTTTAGCGCTCTAGTCGTTTCACCAATGTAATATAACGAACAGGGACAAATAATGCGATACCACATATTCTGTTTTTCAAGTAATGAAATCCTTATTACACATTCCTTGTTATTCCATGTATTTTTTATGTGTTTGTTTGTCCATTATTACAGTGGACACAGGTACCACAAGGAAAAATCCTTTGATTTCATGTTTAAGCCAAGTTGTGGTTTTGTTTCTGGTGTCCAGTGTTGAGTCCTGGTTATTTTATTTCCTATTGCTGTAGTTTTTTTAGCTGTCACCCAAGGTTTATTTTGAAAAATCGATTGTCCCAAGTCATTGTTTGTAAAATATTCCAACTGGATAGGATCCGTTTAATCTTTACCAAACTTTCTGAATACTGTGTTGACATTGTGATCTTGATCCACTTCTTGTGTCAATGTCTATTTTACCTTCTAACAGAGTTTTTCTGTCTCTAGAGTCGGCATTAAGCAGAGAATTGCTGGATTCCATTAAAAGTGTAGTAATTTTATAACCAGAGGGAGTGAGAAACAACTGAATTTGCTTGATTGGTGGGGTTGAGACCTAGGATTTGGAAGGATATTTTGCAACCTTTTAAAAGTGTCCTGCTGGCTGAGAAGTTAAATTTTATCCTGGTTTCACTGAAAGATTTTGTGATTGAATCAGACATAGCAGACTGCCTACATTGAAAGGCCTGCTTACATCACAGGTGTCACTAGTCAGTCAGTTGGCTCTGGGTGGGGTTTCATCACTGCTGTCTTAGGCATCCTTCACAGTTAGAAGCCAGTCAGTCTGACTTTAATTTGTCTGAAGCTGAGAACCTTGCTACACTGCAAAGAACACACTATAACTCTATTTAGGAGCTGGAAACTTGGTAAGGCATAATATTGTAAAGCAGGGTAGCTACGCTTTCTACAGAGAGTTTCATTTTTTCCTTATTGACATTAAGCAGAGAATTGCAGGATTCCATTAAAAGTGTAGTAATTTTATAACCAGAGGGAGGAGATACAACTGAATTTGCTTGATTGTTGGGGTTGAGACCTAGGACTTGGAAGGATATTTTTGCAACCTTTAAAAGTGTCCTGCTGGCTGAGAAGTTAAGTTTTTATCCCTGGTTTCACTGAAAGATTTTGTGTATTGGAATCAGACATAGCAGACTGCCTACATTGAAAGGCCTGCTTACATTACAGGTGTCACTAGTCAATCAATTGTCTTAATTCTTAAGATTTTCAGTGCAGGAAGAGTGTAAAGCACAGCTGACTTATTTTGGGGCTGACTGCTTTCAGAGAACAAACCACCAGGCTGTTTTGGGGCTGGGGAGGTTTACCTGTGTCTGACTTGGATGTCTGGATTTTTCTCTGTTTGATTAGCAGGGTATTTTCTCTGTCAAATTGTTGTGTAGGGCATCTTGTTCACAGGAAGGCACTCGTTAAAAGCTGGGTCAGAGCTTTTAGCTGATTGTTTTGTGAGGCACAGTTTAGGCCCAACCCCTTCCCATCCCTCACCCCACCCACCCTAGAAATAGTTCCTTTATACCTGGGGTTCTGACATCATTTCCTCAGGAATGCAAGGTGCATATCACTGTCATATCCTTTCTAGCACACTGCACTGACAATATAAGCATACACATTGTATAATATATATATTCTATATAACAAACCAATCACACCACAAAAAGAAAAAGTAGATAAACATGGGAGTGGTACAATGTAATGGCTGTGGGCAGCAGTCTTCCAGGAGTCTTTCTGAGGCTGAGATGCTGCCCTATTTGCAGACAACTCTCTGCCCTGAGGGAGGAAGTTGCCTGTCTTCAGGCCATGCTGGACAGTAGTAAGGAACCTTCCCCAGGCCACACTGGACGGTAGGAGGGAACCTCCCATCCAGGGAGCACCAGAGCCACCACTACCTCAGAGGTTGCGAAGAAAGCACAGCAGTTGGACCACAGTGGACTCAGGAAAGGTGAGGATGGTGGAACAGAGGCACACCCAGTCAGTTGTTCCACTCCACAATCCATACACCATTCTGGGGAGCATAGCTCCCCATGGATGCACCCACAGAGGAGACTAAGGAGGCTGAGGACAGCTGTCACAAGGAGGCCCACAGGAAGGAGACAGAGGACACCACAAGGAAATGAAGCAGCTCCTGGTGGGGACTTAATTATTAGGGGATAGAACTGGGGAGCAGGAAAACTGAAGTAAGGTGCCTGCCTGGTGCCATGGCTTGGAGGGACAGGAAACGATCCTCAGGATCATGAGAACAGCTGCATGGGAGTCTGAGCTGGACGTCATTGTCCACCTAGGGACAAATGACTTGGCTTATCATGAGATTAGAGCAGTGCAGAAGGCCTTTGTAGAATTGGGAGGGTCTAAGATAAGTAGCACACACAGTATCCTTTCAGAGGTGCTGCCTGTCAATGGCATGAGTGAGGCAAGGGTACTTTGCACCATGCAGTTTAATGAATGGTTGAAAAATGGTGTGGAGCACAGGGGTTTGGCTTCATTGGAGACTGGGGTTCCACCTGGAGGATACCAGCCTATACTGGCAGGATGGTCTGCATCTGTCCAGGAAGGGAACAAGTCTTTTGAGCAATCTGTTTAAATGCTTCATTGGCAAGCTTTTAACTAGTCAAGGGGAGGCACTGATAAGCAGCAGGAAAATCCCAGCCTCTCCCTACAAAACAGGGTACTAAATGAGAAAAGACCACGAGAAAGGTCAGTTGGGGATGCTGCAACAGAAGGTAAAGCCATCAAAAAATGGAGAGCAATGAGTACCAATGCCCGTAGTCTGAGTAACAAGCTTCCTGAATTAGTGGCCTTGATGGAGGAGGAACATCTGGATATCATGGCAATCACAGAAACATGGTACACACAAAACCATGACTGGGATATAAACATACCAGGATACACTATCTACAAGAGGGACAGGGAGGGTAAAAGAGGAGGAGGAGTAGCTCTTTACATAAGGGAAGGAATCAAAGCAACTGGAACAAAAGGGTAAACAAGGAGGAGAAGAAGCACTGTGGGTAAATTTGGAGACTGGCAATGGCACCACAATCCGCACAGGGTTAGATACAGACCTCTTCTCAGGGGAAGAAATGGACAAGGAAATGATAGAAAGTATACTTAGAATGGCAGAAAAGGAGAGATATTGTTGATGGGTGATCTGAATATGCCAGATGTTAATTGAGTGCAGTTGCAGCAGCCACTTCTAAGAGTGGGGTTATTCTAGATGCCCTACAGGGCATGCCTTAGACAACTAGTATTGAGCCCACTGAGAGGAGCAATCTTAGACCTGATTCTCTCAAATGGAGATGAAGAGAGGATCACAGATGTAGAAGTGGGTAGCCATCTGGGAACTAGCTACCATTGAACAGTATGGTTCACAATAAACACAGCAATAGAGTCAAGCCATACAAAGACAAAGGTACTGGATTTTAGGAGGGCTGACTTTCCAAATGGGTGAGTGCCTAAGGAATGCACTAGCAAATGGGCAGGAAGGAGGGTGGAAGAACAATGGGGAATAATAAAACTGCCATCACAGAGGTAACAAGCCTTTGTGTAAAGCAAATAAAACAAAATGAGGTAAGAAACCACTATGGTTCTCAAAGGAAGTGGCAGTGAAGGTTCAGAGAAAGAAAGCATTCAGGAAGTACAAGGAATCACAGAAGGAACAGGACAGAGAACTGTATCAGTTAAAGCAAAAGGAAGCTGGGAAGGCAGTCAGAACAGCAAAGGTCCAAACTGAGGAAAAGATAGCCAACTCAGTTAAGAAGGGGGATAAAACCTTTATAGGTACATCAGGGAGCAAGAGGAAGACCAAGGAGGGATAGTGAGGCTTAATAAAGGGAGGGAGGGTGGGCAGAGGAGTCTATGAAAAGGCAGAGATACTAAACAAATATTTTTGCTCAGTATTTACAAAGGAAGAGGGGAGGTACCTAAAACAAACAGTAGAAACACTCTGATACAGAAGTTGATACCAGCCCATTTACAGAAGAAAGGGTTCTGAAAGAACTCTTAAAACTGAAGGTGGATAAAGCAATGGGGCCTGATGGGATTCATCCCAGAATTCTAAGAGAACTAAGGGTAGAACTAGTGACACCACTGACTACCCTCTTTAACAAATCATGGGAGGATGGGGTGGTACCCGAGGACTGGAGGAGGGCAGATGTAATTCCCTTCACAAAAGTTGGAGCAAGGCAGAAGCAGGAAACTACAGACCTGTTAGTTTAACCTCAGTGGTAGGGAAAATGATGGAATCACTTCTGAAGGAAAGAATTGTCGAGTGTCTAGAGGCCAGAGGGGCACAGGACACAAGGCAGAATGGATTCACAGCAGGAAGGTCATGCCAGACAAATCTGATAGATTTCTTTGACTGGGTGACCAAAGTAGTTGATCAGGGAGGGGCTGTGGACATGGCCTACCTAGACTTTAGTAAGGCATTTGACACAGTCCCACACAAAGATTAATATACAAGTTAGCCAGCCTGGGAGTGGGTCCCAAGATGACAGCCTGGGTAAAGAATTGGCTGGAGAATGGGACACAGAGAGTAATAGTAAATGGAGTCCACTCTGAAAAAGGGGTTAGTAGTTGGGTGCAAGGGTTCAGTATTAGGACGGTCCTCTTCAATGTCTTTATAAGCACATTGCAGAGGGACTGGAAGGAAAAGTATGTCTCTTTGCAGATGACACAAAGATCTGCAACATAGTTGATGCACAAGGTGGGGTGGAAAGGATGAGAAGAGACTTGGCAAGGTTAGAGGAATGGTCAAATGTATGGCAGCTTAGATTCAATGCTAAGAAGTGCAAGGTAATGCACCTGGGAAACAAAACCCAGGGAAGAGTACACAATGGGGGTGAGATACTAACAACAACAAAAATGGAAAGGGACCTGAGGTAGTCATATCAGATGACCTAAAGGTGGGCAAGCAATGTGAGAGGGCAGCAAGGTGGGCTGGGGAATACTGGGATGCATAGGAGAGGCATCACCAGTAGAGAACAAGTTATTATCCCTCTGTACAGACAGCTGGTGAGACCCCATCTGGAGTATGCGTGCAGTTCTGGAGACCCAATCTCCATAAAGACATAGACAGGATGGAAGCTGTCCAGAGGAGGGCAACCAAAATGGTGCAGGGTCTGCACGGAAGACATATGAAGAGACTTAAGGAGCTTAATATGTATAGCCTCGAGGAAAGGAGGGGGAAGACATGATAGAAGCTTTCAAGTACCTCAAGGGAATCAACAAAGTCCAAGAGGGTAGCATCTTTCAAAAAGAGGTTTGCAAGAACAAGGGGCACAATTTGAAGATAGAAGGGCGGCTCAGCGGTAATTTAAGGAAGTATTTTTTCACAGAGAGGGTTGTGGATGTATGCAGCGGCCTTCCAGAGGAGGTCGTGGAGTCAAAACTGGTGAATTCTAAGCATGCATGGGACGGCCATAAGGCAATTTAGGTGGGGTAGGAAGAAGTAGGCTGCTGGTTAACTAGGATCTGCAGTCATCCATCAGGTAGGGAAATGGGCAGACTGGGTGGGCCAAGGGTCCTTATCTGCTATCAAATTCTGTGTTTCTATGTTTCTAATGGTGCTGGGAGCAGTATTGTTTTTGCCTTCTTGGATTAAATATTGAATATCTATAAACAAACTCAGGTAAAACAAAAGATATAAACTAAGACTATGCTTTGATTTAACCTCAATGTTCGTTGTTTAAACAAAACTTTTTCATTCATAGAGTTTCATGAATGCCTTTATGCATGAAAGATTTAAGTTTTGAAGAAAATATTTAACGCTTTGGAATTACTAAGTAAGCAAAACACAAACAAATGTTTTAACACTCTTTTAGAATTTTAGATGATACAAAGGAGTAACTTGGGTATATTTACTTTTTAAATAGAAATTGATGCTAAAGAGCATTTACGAGGCAACGAGAGAGCTTTGCATCCCGCCCCATAGCAGGCTAATCTGAATCAGAAAACATAAGAAAAGAGTCCAAAACAGGTTTGTTCCACCTGATATTGAGCTGAATTTATTAATATATACTGTATATAACCAACATTAGCTGTCATTTGTTTATATGAAGAATTCAAAATATATAAATATTGATAAAATATTTACAAATTTTATTTTATTTTTATTCAGAAAATTTAAGATAAAGCTCCAAGTCTGATGAAGGAATAAATCAAAGTTCTGAAACATTACATTTATAAGAGCATTTTCAGGAGCATGTGAATTTGATACTTGGATTTATAAGAGACAATACAGAAATGTGTGATTTTGAAACTTGAAAAATAAAGAAAAAGACAAGAATTAAATTTATTTTCAGTACATTTTTTCAAGTTTGGGTAGAGTGAGACTTGTTTTGTGAATGGTCATAATTATCCATTTAGTCTCGCTCCTATTTTTTGAAACTGAAAATTATAAAATAAAAACTTTACTTAAAAAGGAACCCGGAGAGTCTTACAAATGGAACTAAAGTACTTTTCAGCTAAGCTCTTGTGCTTGGCATTTGCTTTGATGCTTATCCTCCCACAACAGCACAAACAAAGCACATCCCACATTTTAGGCAGAATGTGTGGATCCATTAAAGAAGATTGTATCGTCCATCCTTGAGTCAAGGGTATACCTGAATATGTAGGTTCGTCATAAAATTGGTATTCATGATATTATTGTAAAGATGCCGTGGGCAGACTGTAACAGTAAAGAACAATCTACCTTCCACCATCAAAGTTTATCAATCAAGGTCCGACAAATGGCACTGACTGGTCAAAAGGGAGAAAGGAAAGACTGAGTCCAGCTACTCACTACAAGGTCCATCCAGTGCATCACCCATGGCTTCCAAAATTGTTCTGTATGGTCTCAGTAAAGATACCAGGTTCCATTTAAAAGTGACAGAAAACCAGCGGTTAGTCATGTTGATGCTACCCATTGCTATTGGAAGATAAAGAATATTGCACTTACTCAGATTAAGCTGACTTCCCACATGAGCTGTAAAATAAACTATAATACTTCATCTCCAGGGCATTCGGTATAGGAAAAATCATACTTATATGTAAAGATTACGGAAAACAAAGGAGTTTGAAATTGCCACATTCTTCTTCTTAGATTATTGCCATGGACTTCCAGCATTGGATCTTTCCTAGAAAGGTGGAAATTTTGTCTTCCCAGTTATAGAAAGCCATGTCTCCCTCCCAAACTTAAGGCCCAGTATCGAAATTGAGTCAAATCTGAGGCAAGTCCCCAGTGCTGGACACTGTGGGACAACCAGATCCTACAATCAAACTTGGATATTTCTTTAAATTTGGTGAAGCTCCCAAAATGGAAACACAGGATTGAAAAATGTCTAAGGCAATACATCATGAGGGGACATCCTAAACCAGTAAAGTGACATTATCTACATATGTGGCTACCTTCACTTCACAGGTACCATCTGCACTAGTGAGACCCCTAATCTGTGGATGTTGCTGAATTTTCCTGAGAATGGGATTGATGCAATAAGTATACAAAAGGCGGCAAGTGGGCAACCCTGTTGAACTCCCCATCTCAAGGAAAGCATGTCCCCTATGCCCATTAACAATTGGCAGAATGGTAGCTGATGAGTAAAGGACTCAAATCCAAAAATAAAAACATCTGGGATTCCATAATGAGACAGGACTTTGAACAAAAATGATGGAAACCCTGTCACATGCCTTCTCTTGGCCAAGTGACAAAAGGAAACACACGCTTCTTCCACTTCCCTTTGCTGAGTAATTCTGAGCAAAAATCAAGTTATAAGCCATGTGTCTCCCAGGAACAGCACAGGACCGACCATTGAAATAACATGTTTGGATACCACAGCCAATCTTTTATTAAGAATAGTCATCAAAATCTTACGGTCATTGTTGAACAGACATGATGGCCACCAATTATTCAAATCCAAATCATGGCCATTTTTGTACAGTAGGATTTGTATGGCTTCAACAAATTGGGTGGATACCTTTATTGTTCGAAGAGCCAATTAAAACTCAAGTCGGGGTGCTAGAGAGACACGCTACAGAACAGACGTGTTGCACACTAGCTCTGTCCGCCTCACAGCTTCTAAACTTTATTTCGTTATAAAATTCTGAAAAGTTTCCAACTCTGAACAACTAACCTGATAGTGAATTGACCCAGGCTTCTCTAAACCAATTTTTGAAAGAATGGGACATCCAAAAGGTACAGGCGAGCACAACAAAATCTGTGGCATCTTTGCAGCAGGCCTCGACTGAAACGCCTCCCCATGGGACATGGTCCTCAAAGCAGTAAGGGATATAGACCATAAGATTGACCAAATCTTGGAAAGGATGGGAACCCAGGATGCCTAAACAGAAGCAGTGCAACTCAGCCAAAGAAGTGGATGACCGCTCCTTAAAACCCTGTCAACCATTACAAAATTGACACAGGAAAATTATCATCTGAGGGCGGGTTGGAATCGTTGGAGAACGGAGTTCAGGTGACTAATGTGAGACTGATTTGTCTCCCGAATTGGTAGTGGGAGACCATATCCTATCTTTCATGTATATGTAGGTAAAAGATCTCCTGTAACTACAGCAAGAGTGGGATGGAACAGACTTCAGGCATGCATACTGCCTTAACTTTCATTCGCCATACAGAGCAATCGCCAACAGCCATGTACCATTATATTGATTACGGCTGGCCGTGGATTCAGGACTTCCTTCTTCTGCATCCAGAGCACTGCCTCCTTTGAAACATGATAGTATTGACATTCGACTGTGCCAGACGGCATACGAACCTGAAATAGGAGAAAACAATTTGATGGAGTCTGTCAACAGTTAGGCAAACTAAGAGTTCTGCACTGCTTACTGGCACCGGCTCGGCTTAGGGTTCAGTATGGTGAGAAGACTTACCAGTTCGGAGACCCTAAGGATGCTGATAAATGGGCACTAAAATCGCAGCTGAATTCAGAAGTGCACCATCACCTCAAGAATCTGAGGACTCTGAGACTTGAGAGGGTCTGTGAGTAGCACATTTCCGTCTTCTCTGGTACCTCTACAGATACCAATTCAGACTGCCTGCAGGGTTTTGATCATTTTGTATCTAATAACAAGCAGCTTACATCTGATTTCTTTCTCTTAAGCCAAGAAATGTTCAATAAGTGTTATTTGCTCTTAGCTACTGAATTAATAAATGTATGATTAAATTGTATAATGGCAGTTACCACATGGTAACCACTTTGAACAGTGTGCATCTCGCCATGCTGCCTTTTCTTTTTACACTCCTTTAAGCATTTGCATCTTAGCTAACAGTTTTGGAGTGCTATATGTATGTATGTATTTTGCTACCCAGTGACCACTACATGAGTTATGCAGAATGCCTGGTGGAATCCTTTCAGTTTTTCTTTTCAGACTCCATATCAGTTATAATATAATAATAATATTTTTATTTATGTGCGCCTTTCTGTTTCAAGGCACTTACATATGAAACAATTAAAACAACCATTATAAAATCCAATAATACTCGACACAGCCAAAAGTCATAATCAAATAAACAGTTCAGTTCTCCAAAGAGGCTTTTTGCCAAAGAAAAGATTTCAAACCATTCTTAAATTCCTCCACAGAAGTGCACTCCTTAACCGGCGGGTAGAGAATTCCAAAGGGTGGGGCAGCATAAGAAAAAGCTGTAGCAGATGATTTCAGATTCACCTTTGGAATCTCTAGCAACCCCTCATCGGCCGAAAGGAGTAATCGATCAGGGCAGTAGGGTACCAGTTCTTCAGATAGACCAGACCCTGACCATATAGGGCTTTAAAAGTCAGCAAACCGACTTCAAAGGTGATCCGCCACCATATTGGCAGCCAGTGCAGTTTGTGCATCACTGGAGTAATATGATAGGATTTACTCGAGCCCATCTGCATTCTGCACTAGCTGCAGGCGACAAATTTCAACCCCTGAAAGCCCTAGATAAATGAAGTTGCAGTAGTCCAGGCACGCGGACATGAAGGCATGGACCAAAGTTGGAAGGTCGTCAGACGGAACCAGATGCCTAACCCTGGAGATGTTCCTAAGATGGTAAAAGGAGGTCTTGACGACAGCTGTCACCTACGGCTGCAGCGCATTCTGTCATCAAGAACCACCCCTAGGTTATGCACCCATTTGAGGTTGGGAGAGAGACTGACAAGAAAAATTCGGAAAGCGCACCAACATCCGACTTCCTATCTGTTGACCCGGGTCCACAACCAGTACCTTGTCTTTTCCGAGTTCAACTTCAGACAGCTAGAATCCATCTACTCCTGGATTTCTTCAGACAGCTGTCAAAGACTGAGAGCGCCATCCTGGTTGGGAGCAAAAGAAAGGTATAGCTGGGTATCATCTGCGTAACAGTGAAACCTCAGCCCTGCACTCTTCTTACAGTGTCTCCGATGGGTAGCATATACACCACTTAATAACATGGGTGACAGTACTGAACCCTGAGGCACCCCACACAACAAAGCAGTTGAGTCCACGGAAAAAAACCCGACACAACTCTTTGTGATCTCCCGTGAGGAACAAAGTGAACCATCTTAAGACGGTTCCCGATATTCCGTATATGCCTCAGGCGTTCTATCAACACCACATGATCCACGGTGTCAAAAGCTGAGGAAAGATCAAGAAGAACCAAGATGGAATGACTTTTACGATCTCTCGCCATCAGGAGATCATTGAGCACCTGAAACTGCGCTGTCTTGGTACTGTGTCTTTTACGAAAACTGGACAGGAGGGGTTCATAGATGTCATGGGTGGTCAAATGGTCCTCCAGTTGAGCTGCCACTACTTTCTCAGTCAGCTTCCTAACAAAGGGAAGGTTAGAGATAGGTCTGTAGTTTGTGAAACAGTCTGAGTCCAAGATAGCTTTCTTCAAGAGTGGTGTCACCACCGCCTCTTTCAGGAGACTAGGAAACTCACCGATTCCATGGAGCACCAGACTATCTGCACAAGGACTGGACCGATGATATCACTACAACCCAAAATTAGAGAGGTCTGTCCAGGGTCCAAACTGTTCAAATCAGGTGACCGTGGCGCCTCAATAACTACAGGCCAATTCCCTCCTTCCGTCCTGTCCAAGCTCCTAGAGAAAATTGTAAATGCACAGCTGAGGACTCACCTTGAGTCTAGGGAACTGCTAAATCCTATGCAGTCCGGTTCAGAGCTAAACATAGCACTATCTCAGCCTCGCCAAAGTTACTAACGACTGGCAGCGTAATCTGAGAGCAAAACTTTATTTGTGCTGTTTTCCTTGATCTAAGCAAGGCTTTCGACACCGTCGACCATAGTCTGCTCCTCTCCGCCCTTCAAACCATAGGTGTGGACCCTTCCTCTCTGCGTTGGTTCACTGACTATCTTACAGGCGCCTTCAACAAGTTAAAGCTTAAGGAGGCCTGTCCCCTTAAAAACTCTGCAAGAGGGGTACCAAGGTTCTATATTAGGGCCCTTACTTTTGCAATCTACATTAATAACATCGACTACTGTATAAAAGAAGCCAACATCCATCTGTTTGCAGATGATACAGTTCTCACGTGAGTCGCCCAACACCTGAAGCGGCCTGCAATGACCTACAGTCAGAATTCAACCTTTGCAAAGCCAACTCCTCCAAAAAAGCTACTCCTTAATGCCAAAAACTAAGCGATGGTCCTCTCTCTTTATCCGTACAGCTAACCCTGTGTCCAGTGGGACAGTTCCCAAATTACCACAGTTCTAGGTGAAAAACTAGAATTTGTTACAAAATTCAAGTATCTGGGAGTTTGGATAGACCAAAGACTCTCCTTCATTGAACATATCGAGGACTTGCTAAACGACTTGGCAAAGGCTTGGACTGTTTTAGAATCGGCCAATTTCTCACCAGAGATGCCAAGAAACAACTGGTCCAATCCATTTTCCTATCATTGGTTGATTACGCTGACTTTCTCTACAGCCAATGCCCCAACTCTTACATGGCTAAACTGGACACACTCTACCATCGAGCACTGAGGTTTATAACAGGACTCTCCTTCAACACACATCACTGCACCCTATATGCGTGCAGTGGGATGGACATCATTAAAGTTCAGGCGCCACAGAAGCGCCGCTCTCTGGACCTATAGAGCTATCTCTGATAAGCTGCCTTACTATATCTCCCTGCTGTCTTCCCTGAGTATAATTGGGAAATACGCATTAAGAAGTTACTCAGCTATTACACTTAAAGTACCCAAAGCAAAATCCCACTTGCAGGGCAGCCATAAGCTTAGTGCTACCTACCTTATGGAACGATCTACAAAAACCCTCAAATTAAGCACTCTAATCAGTAGAAATGCTTTCAAGATGCTTTATTTCCATACAATCAGAGAAGTATGTAACTGCTTCACCCACTCAGACCCAGTACCGTGTCTGCACTGAGTATAGCCACGCCTAGACCCAATTTAAGTACTGACCCCCAGCTTGCTCCTCACCAGCCTAATTGTTCTCCTTATCCCCTGTCTTATCAACACTAGGCCCATCCATCCCCTTATTCTTCCTTTCCCAACCTCGGATAGGAGCTCACTACCCTGGGTTGTGACATCCTACCATGCCCGTACTTCTAGCATTCTAATCCCGGGGCTCACACATACTCCTTTCTCCATCCACCTTCTCTACATCCAGCTTTACCAACTCCTTTCTGTGCACCGCCCCTCCTAGCCTTTCTCCCACTACTTCCCTCCCTCTCTTCCCCTACCTTCACCTCTACCTGGTGTATATTTTATTTTTTATTTTTCTTCCGTTACTTCCTCCTGCAACCTTAGATAACCTGCTTTATCTTCCTATAGACACTTCTATGTATGTATGTAAATACTGTGTAATCTGTACAATATCTGTATAATTCTATGTACATATGAACTTCTTTTCTTCCTCTCTGTAAAGAGTATTATCTGTATTGCCTTGTAAATACCTGTGTTGACCTGTATATACAATTGTTCATGCTCCACCCAGGTCCATCTTGCAAATGAGCTTCTGCTCAACGATGAATGCCTGGTTAAATAAAGACTTGATTGATTGATTGATTGATTGATTGATTGAAACTACAGCATGTAGGCGCACACTCTGGATAATCCTCATGACATCCATGAACTCCGGCTGACTGAAGGAACTCCAGGAAAACTGGGGCACAGTGATCTCGCACCCGATCCATAGCAACCCCTAGAGTATGCTGGCTGCAAATCCACCCTGATGTCGGCCACCTTATTTGCAAAGAATCGAGCAAGCCTATTGCACTCTTTAATTGCGAAAAGCTTCCGAACTTGCAGACAAGCTGGTTGTACAGTCTGTCAATAGTCTAAATAGCTGGAGCTGGTTGTTCGAAGTAACTGCAATCTCCTTGACAGAAATTCTGCCTTCTTACGGTGGTTGCAGATTGATAGACCAAGTAATTATCCATTAATCTAAGGTGGTCAGCATCAAGAGCGGACTTTGCCAGCAGCGCTCTAACCTTTGCCCCTGGTCTCCGCATCTCCCTCAGCGTCCCATCAAACCAAGGGGACTTGGGCGAAGGGAGAGGGGCGCATGGACTGGAGCAATAGAATCCAGAGCCCCGTGAACAGCTGTATTATAAGCTGACACGAGTCTCTGGATCATTAGCTTGCCAAAACGGACGAGAGGTCAAGTACCACCACAAGGCCTTGGGAATTTATATCCCGTGAGGGTGGTACCTAACCATCTCCACAGGGAAGGCCTTCTAGACGGGTGCAAAACTAAACCCGCCATTGCTAAAATAAGTAATTTTTTTATGTATATAAAACCTGAAAATGTGATGTATTTACAGTAGTACTATGCTGTGTTGTATGTTATTTTGAAAAATCAATAAATATAAAGTTAAAAATAAACCTCAGTAAAAACATCTGTCAAAACCTCCTGAAATGTTCTATAAAATTGTTAGTAATAATAAAGAAAATAATTTATTATGAATGGAAGCATGTGGGAGGGAGTACTATTATAGTGACACACAATGGATCTCTTAATTTACTATTTTTATAGGCTGTGACACAGTAACTCATTAGTTACAGTATGTTAAATATACCTATGTTAATGGATCTTGATAAAGTCTCACACATCTTGCAAGGCTCAGCTTATGTGCCAGTTATTTGGGGAGTAATTCCTGTTTAGAAAATTGTATATTCCCCATATGCAATATCAACACTGTAAATGGTATAATCCTTTGGTAAAATGAGTAACTCTTTATATGTATGTAAAACCGAAAATCTGATGCATTTACAGTAGTACTATATTGTGTTGCATGTTTTATTGAAAATCAAGAACTATAAAGTTGAAAATAAACCTCAGTAAAAACATCTGTCAAAACCTCCTGAAATGTTTTATAAATTGTGAAGTGAGACAATGGGAACGCGGGCCTTATTGGACTACAGAAGGGATATAGCCTGCTTAACTCCGAAGGGAGACAGGTAAGATCCAACAAGTCATGGGTAGAAATATCAGGAACGGTCATGGAAGTGAAAAGGCATCCAAAAGAAAGGAAGGACATGGGTGACTAAACAGATCTGAAAGATGCCTTTGATTTAGCGCAATATGCCCACCTTATCCTGAACTAAGACCCTGCCTAATGTGGAGACCTTAGAAAGGTGGCGATGTTGAACATGAGTTTACAACTCTCAAAGGGTCTCCATGCCCTTTGCACCCTGAGTCCCATTTTGATGTTCCAATAAGACAGAACTACTTCTATCATATTGAAAAGCTTTCATCTGACCCATAATGCTGTTGTTCTGTGAACTATAGTCACCCGGGTCTTCACGCATATGGGTGAGAACCTTCGTCAAGGGAGTGCGTAACATCAGATAACATGTCCCTTCTCCAAACACGGATAGTTTAGAGACCAGGGCAATTAAATCCTGTTTAGTATCTTCCCACTATGTCCCCAAGCCATCAGTCATGCATTTGACACATTGCGGGCATGAAGAGGATCAATTACTGCCTTCTGTATGGAAGAATCCAACAAAAGGGAGTTATTTAAACACCAATACCCTTTCCCAGGCTGGATCGAATGAGTCTCCCCAAAAGTACCCCATAACAAATGATGATCTGTAGTCTCAATGGGTACTAAACTTACATCTTGTGAATAAAGATGGTTAGAAATGAACAAAAAGTCAATTCTGGCAGCCAGGGTCCCTCTGTAGTATGTGTATACTCCTGTCAAGCAGTGGCATCTATAGACATCTACTAGGGAGCTCCTTAACAATCTTAGTGAGGGCATTGGTATCACTAAACACTTTTGCAGTTTTAGCTCCCCTATCTGAACCTGAAAGGCTACAATTGATGTCACCCCAACTCTACATGCCTTGAAGTGTGTAAATACAGTTGTATGGAGGGAAGAGATCCACTCGCCTTTTTGTCTGGGGAGCATATACAGTACATTAATAAATCGAAGGGGATCCCTGATACTGTACATCCAGGACAATTGCTCTGCCTGGGTGTACATCAACAAGTCTAGACACAGAGACGTCATCCTCCTTAAATAAATGCCCACCCTATCAAAGACATCGGACCCAATGGACCAAAAAGAAGGGCCCCAACACCATTGACTTTGTGCCTGTGAAAGATCTGAAGAAGTCTATAATCTTGTTTCATGTAAAAGGTGACACTGAAAACCAGTTCCTTCAGTAAGGAAAAAGGAGTGTTCTCCTGGCCGCTGTTTTATACTGTAGGAGTTAACAGTTGCCAGCGCATGAGTGGAGCCATAAGAATATGGGAAAGAAAGCAAGCAACAGTTCTCATGAGCAATCCATGGATTCACCAAGGCACTCGAGTAACCATCTTCAGTTTCTTCCATTGTTTAGACTAAGGATGGTTATTGGGAACATCTTCAGTATAAGTGGTCACCTGAATCTTTGAGGAAGCACAAGACGATCAGAATCAGCTCCATGTTCTGTGTCCATATGCTCATCCACCAATGCCTCATGTTTGTTCACCAGTGGGATTGACATCCCTCTGAAGTGAATTTGAGGGTTGTATACTGGACTTATGTGAATGGAGGGATCATTTCTACTGACAACAGTCATGTCCGAGGAGGCATATCTGTCCCATCTAACAGAGGGACATCCTGAAGAATCAGGTGAGGATAGTCATGTGGGCCTGGGGACCTGAAATCTCTTCCTTAGGAAGTTTGGGAACTACAGATACAGTCAGCAGAGGAGGAACCCCTTCAAGAGGAGGAACCCCTCAGGAGGTGGAACCCCTCAGGAGGTGGAAGAGAGCAAGAAGAGTCAGTCAGAGGGGAGGATGATTAGCATCCAAATCATCCTGGTGTGCCAGGGCGCCACAAGTTCTTTCCATTGCTTCTGTTGGACTATCCAATGTGCCTGTTTCAAAATGGAGTCCTGCTGATCCAGTTCCAGTCTATTATGCGTCTCCACTGACAAGTCCTATATGAATGACCTGATTCCTCACAAAGGTTGCAACATAGATCATTCGAACATTGAGAGCTCAGTATGACCAAGGGTCAAACACAAGTTGCATCGAATTGTATCACATGCATTTCTGAGATGAGTGTCAGATCCACAGCAAAACAGATCTTGGGCTGTCCCAGGTAAAAGCATTGTGCCCTGTCTTGTCCCAAAAGAAAACACTGGGTAGATGTTGTTACACAGAGCCAGCATGCTTAAGCTTTACCTTGAAGCGCCAGTGTCCAGTCCAGAAGTTATTTGAATCCAAAATGGATTTTGGATCCTCTAGCACCTCACATTGTTGGGACAGCCAGTATTGCACAGCCTGAACATTAACCCCTTCATTCTTTAACATAACAGTTAAGGTTCGTATAGGCGATTTCATTAAAAGAATGGCTTGGAGGGAACCTAGAGTGGGGTATCCTTTATCTTGTTGTAAAGGACCAAAATGTCTCCAGATAAACCAGAGTCTTAAAGCTCAGATCAAAGTATCCATTGCTCGGAGAATGAAGTAGGGTATGTAGTTCATCGGGGGTAACCTGAAGGAGTCTTTCAATAAGAATCTTCCACGTAAGCCCTATCAGGGGAGTATCCAACCCACCCTTATACAAGAACCGCACCACATTCCTCTGTTGGGCAGGTGCCTTAGCAAAACATCCGATTGTCAGAACCTGACTATCTTTGTACAGCTGACAACTCACCATCCTCCCAGAAGGGTGTTCAGGGCTGGGGAGGATTTGAAATTTCAACCTGGTCCACCCATGACAAAACTGATGTAGGCTTTCTCTCTGACTTGTCTTTCCCAATGCTAGCTGCTGCCCCTTATCCTCCAGAATGAGACCTGAAACATCAGTCTGAAGAATGACATCCCTGGCAGTACCTCGGAGCAGGTGAACAGGAGAAGTCTGTGGGGCCAGGCCAGACACTGTAGCTACCGTGGGAATGTCAGGTGGCAGAGAATGAGGTGTTTCTGTGGACATAACTGGAGGATCCCCTGAACAGACAAGGAGAGAGAGATATTGTAGGGTATTACCCCTAGCACTTGCTGTGAGGGAAGCAGGGATACCTCCTGGGCCAATTCTGGGGTTCCTGACTACAGGGCCTCATTCGTAGGAATGTTGTACAAAAGCAGTAGGTTCAACAGGTGGCCAAGAATGCCATTGCCCAGTGGCATCATAGGACCACCCGCCTCGGAAAGAACCTTTACAGGGATCAGTCACAAGGAAGGTAAGTCTCCCACGATCCCAAACGGGAGTAGTTGCAGCATTAGGCAGTATGGAGGGAGAGTATTTTGGTCGGTGGTAGGTTCACTTCACAGCCAGCAGTCCCTCGGGAGGAGCAGACAAAATGATACACTAATCACGGAGCTGCTTTTCATCTTGCACCTCAGCACTGCTTAGGAAAACACTCTTATGCACCCCATGGGAAAAGCCCAAAACTGACTACCAGCATTCACAGTAGGAAACAATCTGTTGACAACAATTGGCAAGTGCATTGTTATAGCAGGGTCACATTCTTCGACAAACTCCCAACCCCCACAGAAGAAATGCCTGAAACGGACATACCAGCACTCACAGCAGAAAACGATCCTGTGACAGCAGTCGACGAGGTATGTGATGAAGCTACCTTTGGCAAATGCCTGATCCCTATCAGCTGAGCCAGTTCCTCATCAAAACAGAGGAGCCTTCCCTACATTGCAAACAGCTTCTCCTTCTGACAAAAATATACAGCATCCTCTTCAGCCAACAAATTCATTAAGTAAGCCTGCTTTGTTTTAAGGGCATCCTGAAGTTTTAAATCGGCTTTGTATAAATGAGGCTCCTGAAACATTATTTCTGGGACTGCACACAGCACGGTCTGTCAGTTGTGCCATACCATCCATCACAGCAGCATTTGGTGCACTTCCAGGGTCAGTCACACTTAGGCATCAGGGATAGGGGACAGCTTTCTCACAACATGACCTCCAGTCACATCGACCAGCTCTGAATCCACCATCTGAAACTCTGGACAGCAGCACCCCTACCCAAGAGGAAGGAATTTCCCAGTATTCTGGCCAATTTTCCCCATTCACTAAAAAATACCACCGCTTAATCTGGTTCAATGTCAGTTGGCATCCATCTGTATCCCTCTCCCGGATGAGGCTGAATATAGGCAGAATTGTCTAGTTCTCCTTTCCAGGTCAACAAAAATAAATAAAGATGTCCTGTGGGAACAAATCATGAAAATGGGCAAATCTTTGCTTGATAGACCGCGACTCTCCTCCAGGTGCTCAAATCAGGGTGGACATCAGCGGAACTTCCTGCGCTTAGTCCTACAATGTGGTAGATGCTTTGGCCGGGTGGTGGCGTGGGCTATGCCTTCATCGGCATTCATGGTTCCAGGGGGTCAAGAGAGGAAAACAGATCTTCAAGTACATCAGGGAAAAAGGAAGACAAAAGGGGAATTGGTAGGCTGACAGAGAGGGGCTGGGGTAGAGTAGGAGGACCAGAAGGAAACCATTCTGAATGACTACTCTGATCAGTATTCACAGTCAAGAATAATGGGTCTTGCCAGAAAGTGGTATACAGGCTGCTGCAGAGGGATCCCAGAAATGGGACAGGTAGTAATTTCAGGAGAAAGGGTAAGACAATTGCTAGCAGCCCTGAAAATAGATAAGGCTCCAGGGCCAGATGTGATGCATCTGAGGAGTCAGGAATTGGCATCAGAATTGGCTGAACCCCTGGCAGGGCTATTTAAGTTGCATATTACGAAGGCTAACGAGAGGGGAAAAGTTCTTCAAGTACATCAGGGGAAGAAGGATGACAAGAAGGGGAACTGTTAGGCTGACAAAGGGTGGCTGGGTAGCAAAGGAGGATAACAGAAAGCAGCCATTCTAAATGACTACTTCTTCAGTATTCACAGTCATGATAGTGAGCCTCTGCCGGAAAGCAGCATAATGGCTGCTGCAAGGGGATCCCAGAATTTGAGCAGGTGGTAATTACAGGAGAAAGGCTAAGAAAAGGCCTGCAGCCCTGAAAATAGACAAGGCTCCAGGGCCAGATGTGATGCATTTGAGAGTAGTCAGGAATTGGCATCAAAATTGGCTGAACCCCTGGCAGAACTATTCAATAGCTTACTACAGTTGGGGTGGTTCCAAGAGATTGAGGATGATGGATGTGGTACCACTCCACAAGGGAGGGACAGGGAGGAACCTGGAACTGAAACAGGACCATCAGTCTTACTTCCACTGTAGGCAAACTGATGGAGACAATAGTTAAAGAGGACCTGCTGGACTATCTTGAAAGAAATGGGCTTCAGGATAGTAAACACATGGGTTCATGGAAGGGAGGTCTGTCAGATTAACCTGACAGTATTCTGACTGGGTAACATGGACAGTGGGTAAAGGGCAAGCAGTGTATTTACTCTATTTCGACTTCAGTAAGGCATTTGACCTGGTGCCACACAGATGGTTTTTGAAGAAATTAGAAGATCTGGAAGCAGCAAAGAACTTAGTTAAATTGGTGGGAAGTTGGTTATGGGAGACTGCAGAGGGTGGTGGTACACAGAATCAAATCGGGGAATGAAGGTCGCCAAGTGGGGTACTGCAGGGTCAGTCCTGGGACCAGTTATCTTCAATAAGTTCATAAGCCACATACCAGAAGAATACAGGGCAAAATGTGTCTCTTTACAGATGACACTAAGCCAGAGCTCTCGGGGCATAGTGCCGTGTCCTTCACATACATTTTGTGCTTT
This sequence comes from Neoceratodus forsteri, assembly GCA_016271365.2. Classification (NCBI taxonomy): domain Eukaryota; kingdom Metazoa; phylum Chordata; order Ceratodontiformes; family Ceratodontidae; genus Neoceratodus; species Neoceratodus forsteri. The sequence goes on from CM057459.1 coordinate 1,387,035,924, forward strand.
GGGATGCTCATCACCAGCCCTGAGAGCCCTGAGACTCTCAAGCAGTACAGGCCAGGAGTCCTGAGCGGGCCGTGCTTCAACATCGCCAAATATGTGATTTTGTTTATTTTTTCCCTTCCATCCCCTTTGCCGCGTGGTCGTTTTGGTGCCTTTGAGAGTGGCGCACGCCACCTGGGGGAATGAGGAGGAAAGGCTGTATTCATGTGGGGGTGATCAGTTCCCCTTGGAGCCGCTTTGGTGCATCTGGACAGAGCTGCAGGACGAGTCAGGCTCTCAGGAGCCATTTTGGAGAGGTGTCGTTGGAGAAACGTGACAGGAGAGAAAGAGCAAACAAAAGAAAAGTGTTTAAATTAAAAACGAACGCGTGGTTGGACAGTCCGGCCTTGTCGCCCGAGGAGAAGAAGGAGGAGGCACGGGTGTATATTTGCGGCCAGCAGGCTGCACACATTCACTGGAGGCAACATGGTTTTCTTATCGAACAAGGGTAATTTTTCAAATTACAATTATTTTAGGCAGGGCATCACAACTATTTCTGGCCGATGGTTTAGTGCTTAGGGTACTCTTGTCTCCAACCCTGAGCAGTTATTGGCAGCTGGAATAATGGCTGACTCACTGAGCGACCACTCACCCATCTTTTGCACTTGGTCAAATAAGCTCCCTAAACTGCCAACCAGGGTAATTGAAGCCAGAAACTATGCAAGACTGGTCACGGCTGATTTCTGCTCTGGTCTACAGAGCTGCAAACTGGGAACTTATAGCTACCTTCCCAACCTTGGATGAGGCATTGGATTTTTTCATCAACGTATTTATGTCCGTGGCTAATGAGCATGCCCCATGCAAGATGCTAAGGGTACAGGGCAGGTGCCACAAGTGGCTTAACCTAGACCTCAAACAGAGCATGCTACTCTGGGATAGGGCTTGGGGCACTTCAAATCCACAAGCCTCAAATCAGACTGGGAGAAATATAGGCACTGAGAAACAAGTACAAGAAAGCTTCCAATAATGTGAAATCTAAGTACCTGCATCATCTCCAGTCTCGACACCTTAGGATCCAAAGAAATTCTGGGGCCAAATCAACTTGCTTCTGAAGGTGCTACTAGTGCCCAGGATGGAGCTTTTCTGATCAGGGATACCCTGACCAATGACCCCACTTCCATAGCTGAGGCATTTAATGCCTTCTTTTCAAACCTGAGCTCTATTAAACCTCCTGCCCCTCTGGTGCACCCACAGCAATGAAACTGGATGGGATCACCCTAGGCCTCAATTTCATCTAAAAGTGGTCAAGCCATCTGAAGTGCTACCCTTCTGAATCAGATTAACCCGACTCCTCTCATGGACACGACCTACTCGAACCTAGGCTGCTGCAGGCTGCTGCCAGCTATTACCCTTCCTGTCACCATGCTTATTAACAGATCCTGACTCAAGGAAAATCCCCAACAAATGGTAAGTTTCACCATAGTCCCTATGCACAAAAAGGGCCTTGGGTAAATGTGGGAAACTAGAGGCCTATTTCCATTCTCTGCCTCTTGCGAAGGTGCAGGAGAGACTGATTTACAACCAATTGCAGGACTACCTAGAGTTTTATCTACTCCTAGTCGACAATCAACATAGTTTTAGGAAAGGCCATGGAACTGACACAGCCCTAATCCGCTTACGCCTGACACCCTTGATGCCATGGATAGAGGATCCCCAACTGGAGCTGTATTCATTGATTTTTTCAAAGGCATTTGATCTGGTTAGTCATAAATTGCTTCTCTCAAGCTCCAACTGCTGGGACTAGATGGGCTGTCAGCTACCTGGTTCGAAAGCTATTTGCTCAACAGGACCCAAAAGTTCAATGGAGGAATACAATCATGCTCTAGACCTGTGACCTCCGTATACCCCAGGGTTTGATCTTGGGTCCTCTACTATTTACCCTCTTTGTCAATGACATTGAGCGGGACTGTGATCTGGGCAACCTAATCCTGTATGCCGCGATACAGTGGCTTACTGCAGTGATCCTCAACCCAGCGTTATCTCTGCTAAACTTCAGGCCAGCCTCATGGCACTTGGAGGCCTGGTTCACTGCTAACTCACTTGTACTGAATGAGGAGAAAACAAAGGCTGTTCTTTTGGGACCAGGCATCTTGGAGCCAACAGGGTGGCCTGCTTCAGCTCCATATAGCCCAAGAGAAGGAAGAAGTCATTGACAAGAACAAATATCTAGGAATCTTCCTTGACCAGGATATGTCCTACAAGCTGCACATTGACTTCTTAGCCAAGACCACTCATTAGAAGATTGGCCTACTCTACAGGCTGGGAAATTCCCTTCGAACGAGGCACAGCGAGCAATAGCAAATTGTACCCTGCTTCCTACCCTCCTCTATGGTGCTCCCCTTCTACAGTTTCTTAAGGAGAGTGAACAAAAAAGCTATCTGTACTCTACAATAGGTTGTGAGCTTAGCTACTCACTCCCCCAGGCACCAGAGCATCACTGTGAGGTCCTTGCAGACCTTAACTGGCCCTCTATAGGGCACAAATGGGCCTATCCTTTACTATGTCTGACATACAATTTCACGACTGCTGGCCCTCCACCCAATCTTTGCAGCTTGCTTAATCCCAAGGTCCATTGCCGTGACCTGAGGTCATCGACTGGCCACCCTCAACATCCCTTGAGTGCAGACCAACCTAGGTAAAGATCCTTTAGGTATGCTGTGCCTAACCTGTGGAACTCACTTCCAGAGAACGTGACAGGTTGTTCTACTCTCTGTGGATTCAGGTCTGCCTCAAAAGTGTACCTGATGGGGTTGAATCTCTGTGGTTGCTATCGTTAGTCCCTGTCTGCGGGCTCATTATCCCCCTTAGATATACTGAGGGCTCATGGTCCAGGCCTGCTCAACCTCCATACAACTCAACTTCTGATATGATGTGTCTGATTTTCCTCTTCTGCCTTCGTCATCCCTGACGGACGGATCCTACCAAAAGTAATACTGCTCGCTCAGTATATTACTCTATGTAAGAATTCCCAGTCAACTAATGTCAAGTCAGTTAATCCAGACCCTGGTGTAGAATAAACTTTCTTAAATCCCTACTAAATAATCAGAGGTGAACTCTATTACCTCTATTAGGACTGGCTATCCTCCTTTCTAGTGCATCTGCTCGTGTTTGCTTTACCCTGGAATAGAATCCCAATTCTGATGCTGATACAGTCTATTTACCATCGATTCTCAGTGTATTGTGTAGTGTAACTAACTAATCTACTGTATGTGAACTGTTATACCTCTGTATGTAATTAATGTATGTACCACTGTACTTAATGTATGTAATTAACTCTAGGTCACCCTGAAAAGGAATCTTTGGTCTCAGTGGGCGTACCCAGTTACCAAAATGAAATAAATAAAATAAATACTAAACAAAATGGTGCAGGGCCTGCACCAGAACACATAAAAGAAAGACTAAAGGAGCTTAATATGTATACCCTTGAGGAAAGAAAGGAGAGAGGACGTGATAGAAACTTTCAAATACCTCAAGGAATCAACAAAGTCCAAGAAGGTAGCATCTTTCAGAAAAGAGATGTGCAAGAACAAGGGGCACAATTTGAAGATGGGGGACGCCTCAGAGGTAATGTGAAGAAGTATTTTTTCATGGAGAGGGTTGTGGATGCATTGAACAGCCTCCTGAGGAGGTTATGGAGTCAAAACAGTGGGGAATTCAAGAATGCATGGGACAGACATAAGGCAGTCCTAGTGGGGGTAGGAGGAAGTAAGCTGTTGGGTTAACTAGGATCTGCAGTTTATCTGTTAGGTAGGAAAATGGGCAGACTAGGTGGGCCAAGCACAGGCCAAAATTCATTTCATTGACTGTATTGCAATACCTGATGGGAGGACAGACATAATTGTTCGAGAACTGTTAAGTGTGTGTTCTGCTGATGCAGTTGATCCTATCAAGATCATCACACTAGCAAGTGTCGGTGCCAGCGTCTTGACTGGAATGCACAATGGGGTGGGTGCAAAGTTGGACAACAAAGTTAACCAAGGCTGATTCAAATCCATTGTGTTGCCCATAGACTGGCACTGGCAGCAGGTCAGGCATGTCGGGACAACCACGTATTCAATGAATATCAAGTAACCATCGAAATGTGACAGACACTACAGCTACTCTGCAGTATGGTACAATGCCTTTCATTTCATCCAGGATACACTCGACGATGACAATATCAGATATCTGTCCCTAAAAGAACCTGCAAGTTTTCAGTGGCTGTCATTGCATGCTGCAGTTCAAGCAATTCACAGAAAATACCCTGCACTTTACAAGCTCTAGAGCATGATGCTGCAGCAAAAGGTGCAGCAGAAGCAAAGGGCCTTCGCACAAAACTGAAATCAGTCTGCTTTATCTTATGCACTTCTTTTTTCATGGATGTCTTAGATGTGGTGAATAAACTGTCTCTAGTCATGCAATGGGACAGTGTTGACATTTCGGTGGCCAGCAGCATGATAGAAGCCACAGTTACTAGACTGCAACAGTTTAAAGAGCAGAATGGGGTAGAGCTGCAGAAGACATTTCAGGAACTTGACCAAAGTCCTGGCAAGTGGCAGGATCAAAAAGTGAATGACAAGCCAGCACTGCGAATGCAGCTCCACCGCGGCATCTCAGGAATAGCTGACGAACTCATTGAAAACATTCACACAAGATTTGAGACAATCTCATGTAGCTGCTGCACAACTTAAATGTTCTTCTAAATCCAAAGTGTCTCGCAGATGAATCCAACATAATGGACCATGGTCTGCAGGAACTCAAGGATGTTTGCACTTTTTCAAAGAAACAACCTTCAAAGAAGAAACACTGCCAGCACTTATTGACCAAGATAGGGCTGCGAAAGATTACAAAGAATTCAAACTTGTTCTGAAATCTAAAAAGGACTGACTTTGCTCAGTAGTGTCTGCCAAGACTTAATTGAGAACTATTCAGATGTATTCCCAAATTTTTCATAATGGCCAAGATTTTATTTGTGTCACCGTTACATCAATGGCATGTGAAAGAGGGTTTTCTGTACAAAATAAAAACATAGAGAATACTGGATGGGCAACTATACAGAACCAGTGTTCTGCCACAGAGGATTCTGATTCCATCTGACCTCGAGTGAAGTTCGAGAAGTCCATGGGAATCAGAACCCGTGGCAAAACACACTGGTTGTGCATAGAGTTACTCATCCTGTATTTTTAATAGTGTATAGTACTGTGAAAATGTGTTTTGTGAGTTCTTTGCTTACAAAATGAAACTGACCCATGCAGCCTCTAGAGGTTCTACAATGTTGTTCTACCACAGTAGGGTAGAACAGCATTCCATGACCTTGGAACTGTGGTAGAACAGCATTTTGAAAGGGATGGAATTCTATACAGAACAACATTCCACTATACACTATAAAAGGTAGATATTCCCTAAAGGCTGACACTGTGAGCAAACTCATGCGGATTGCCCAAGAAGGAGCTGAACTTGAAGGCTATGACCCTCATCCAGCACTTAAGAAATTTAAGGCCATAAGACTGCACAGAAAATAATTATTTTAAATTTTAAAATGTTTCAATAATTGTCTTTGTGGGTTTTTTTTTCAGTTTTAGACAATTCTCAGATGACTGACAATGACCCAGAGACAGGACAATGGAGGAACTTGGGCATAGGAGTAGAATAAGTATCAAATGTTTTGTTCCAACAAGGTTGGGGAGGCTATACAATTTTCAGCCCCAACTTAAGGCTAGTGCTACTTTTGTTGGGGGTCCCGTCCGAGGAACGGATCAAGATTTCAGTTTCCATGGGGTTGGGGGTGGTGGGTGACTGGCCATTAATATCACCATTCTGCTAAATTCAATATCATGTTTTGTTTTTGGTGGGGAGGATCACAGTCTAACAAGTTCAGATGATTGGGTGGGGGGTATTAACTATAAATAAGGCCCCAATGCAGTTCCTGTGTTTTTTGGTTTTTTTACTGGGAGACAGTTGAGATTATTGTCCGTGTAGTTACCTAACGAGTCTGCTCTATCCACAGTTTGTCTGCAACAGTGACTTCTATTGTTATCAACAGTACACACACAAAACAGTTAAGAAATGTGCAGGAGGGAGAGCTTGAGATTAAGTTATGGGTGGGAGGGTGCTAGGAGAACTTAACGGGCAGGAGGGTGTTTTAGGAGAAGTTATATGCAGGAGGGTATTAGGAGAAGTTATGGGCAGGAGGGGTGTTAGGAGAAGATATTGCCACAGAAAACATGGCATGCCATGAAAAGAGAAGTTCAAACAGAAAAAACAGACTGGCAGTGGTGGTGCAGATAATTCATGCCAAGGCACCACCAGATTGTGCCACACACCAGACAGATTTGGGAGACCTGCTAAGCCAAGGTAAGTTGTGGGTGGGGATACATAGATACATAGACAGTGTCGGCAGATAAGGGCCTATGGCCCACCTAGTCTGCCATTTGAGCTTGTAAGTTCAGTTTGTTTTCCTAAGTCTATTTCCCTTACCCCTGACCTCTAGAATTCCTTTATGTCTATCCCATGCATTCTTAAATCCGTGATTGTTTCAGCCCCACCACTTCCTCTGGCAGGGTGTTCCACTTGTCCACCACCCGTTCAGTGAAGAAATTCTTTCTCATGTTTCCTCTGAATCGTCCTCCCTCCAACTTCATCCCATGCCCTCTAGTCCTGAAACATCTTTTCGCTTAAAAATAGTGTTTTCCTGCACCCTGTTCCTCCCTGTGAGATACTTGTATGTCTCTATCATATCCCTCTCCCTCCTCTCCTCCAGGGAGTACATGTTCAGTTCCTTCAACCTGTCTTCATAGGATTTGTGATGCAACCCATGCACCATCTTTGTTGCCCTCCTCTGAACCTTCTCTACCCTGTCTATGTCCTTACGTAGGTATGGTCTCCAGAACTGTACACTGTACTCCAGGTGGGGCCTCACTAGTGTCTTGTATAGTGAATTATGACCTCCCTTTTCCTGCTGGTGATGCCCCTGCCTATACATCCCAGCATCCTATTTGCTTTACCTGATGCCTTGTCACACTGTTTCCTACCTTGAGGTCATCAGAGATGACAACCCCAAGATCCCTTTCCTGCTTGGTGCATGCTATATCCTCACCCCCAACTGATATATTGTGCCAGGGTTTTTGTGCCCTATATGCATTATCTTGCACTTCTTTGCATTGAATTTCAACTGCCAAACCCTTGACCATTCTTCAAGTTTCTGCAGGTCCCTTCTCATTCTGTCTACACCCTCTGGTGTGTCTACTCTGTTACAGAGCTTTGTGTCATCAGCGAACAGTGAAATTCTGCCTTCTATATCGTGTGCAATGTCACTGATGAAGATGTTGAATAGGACCGGTCCCAGCACTGATCCCTGTGGTACCCACTGGTCACTCTTCCTCTGTGGAGTGACAGCCATTTACCACCACCCTCTGTGTCCTGCCACCCAGCCAGTTACCTACCCACCACACTACTGTCCTGCCCACACCCATATTCCCAGTTTGTGTAATAGTCTTCTATGTGGCACAGTGTCAAAGGCCTTGCTGAAGTCCAGATAGGCCATGTCCACTGCCCTCCTGATCCACCTCCCTAGTCACCCAGTCAAAAATTCAATGAGGTTGGTCTGACATGACCTCCCCTGGTGAAACCATGCTGCCTTGGGTCCTGTAGTCCATTGACAACCAGATGTTCCACCAATCTCTCCTTCAGTAGTGCTTCCATGATCTTTCCCACTACCGAGGTGAGGCTGACTGGTCTGTAGTTCCCTGCTTCCTCTTTGTTCCCACTTTTGTATAAGGGACTACATCTGCTGTCCTCCAGTCTTTGGGTACCTCCCTGTTTCCAGTGATTGGCTGAACAGGATAGCCAGAGGTTCAGCCACCACCTCTCTTAGTTCTTTAAGGACCCTGGGTGCACCCATCTGGCCCCATTGCTTTGTCAACTCTTATTACTTCCAGTTCCTTCAGGACCCTTTCGTAAAGGGACTTGTGTCCATTTCTGCACCATTCTCACCCTTGTACTCCTTCAGACCCATTACCCCTCTTCCTTAGTAAAGACTGAGCAGAAATACCTGTTCAATATGTCAGCTTTACTGTTGTCATCCTCCACGCTGCTCCCATCCTCCCCTTCAGTCTAACTATCCTCCTTTGTCCTTCTTTTTCACTTATGTACCTGTAAAAGGTTTTGTCCCTTTAACCACTGATTTTGCAATGTGTTCTTCTGTCTGAGCTTGGCTTCCTTACTGACTTCCCTGCCTCCCTTTGTTTCTCCTGGTACTTCTCCCTATCCCCTTCTGCCTGTGTCTTTTGTATTGCCTGAATGCAGTCTTTTTGGCTTTCACTTTCTTTGCTACCTCTTTGGAAAACCATAATGGTCTCCTCTTTCTTTTCCTCTTGCTAACCTGCTTAATGCATAATTCTGTTGTTCTTATAATCCCCATTTTAAATACTGCCCACTGTTCCTCAATCCCTGATTCCTGTCCCATTCCCTTAATGCCTCTTTCAAGCATCTCCCCATTTTCCCAAAGTCTGCCCCTAAAATCCAGGATCGTGTTTTGTGTGGTTTGGTTCTGCTCTTTCTGTGATTTCAAACCACAATGACTGGTGGTCACTGTTACCCAGGTGCTCCCCACTGTTACCCCCATCACACTGTCCCTGTTTGTGAGCACAAGGTCCAGTATTGCCTTCTGCCGAGTTGGTTCCATGACCAGTTGCTTGAGAAGGCACCCTGAAGGAGTCCAGAATAAATCTGCTCCTAGTTGATGCTGCTGGGATGCTCCAGTCCACATCTGGTATATTGAAGTCTCCAACCAGTACTACCTCACTTTGTCAGCCATCCTTTGGATGGCTAGCATCAGCTCCCTATCTGTTTCTTCCTCCTGGGCTGGTGGTCTATAGACCACACCTGTCGAATGGCTGGCCCATTTTCCTTTCCAGCTTAACCCCAGTATCTCTCCCCATTTTGTTCCTCCTGGATCTGTGTGGCCCTTATGTCATTTTTCACATACAGTGCCACCCTCCTCCTTCCTGCCTGCTCTGTCTCTTCTGAATATGTTGTAGCCAGGTATGGCCATCTCCCAGTCATGGTTATCATTACACCAGGTTTCAGTGATGGCCACAATGTCCAGGTCTGACTGTACCATGACAGCCTCCAGATCTTCCATCTTGTTGCTAAGGCTCCTGGCATTTGCACACATGGCTTTCCATGATTTGACCTCCTAGACTGCTTCACTGTTCTACTCCAGCCCTTCCTTGGTTGTCATTTATCCCTGGTTCTCCTTGCTGTCTGCCCTTCTGCTGAATTTTGCCCCTTTTCTGCTTATCCACCTTTTGGACACTAATCTCCAACTTTTGCACGCTGCTTTGCAGAGATAGCCCTCCTCTGGTTCACTGGTTCCATTACTGGCTGTGGGGGTGAGCAAGTAGGTACCATCCTTGCTGGCCTGCCACCCTTTGCTAGTTTAAATGCTTGTCAATGTAGCATTTAAACTTATCATTGAGTGCTTGGATTCTCTCTCCAGGATGGATGCAGGCCGTCAGGCTTGAACAAACCTCCATCCCTCCAGATGGTCCCCAGTCACCAATGAATCCAAACCCTTCCTCACAGCACCAGTTCTTCAACCATGAGTTAAAGTTCCTGGTGCATGCACTCCTATGCTCTCCTTGCCTCTCACAGGTAGTACTTTGGAAAGTGACAGAAGTAGCTACTTGCTTGAGACCCTCCCCAGTTTCTTAAACTCTTCCTGAACTTCCTTTGGCTCCCCATTTGCCAAGTCATTAGTACCTAGGTGGATAATGACATCCAGCTCACCCTCCTGTCTTGCCTTCCCATGGGGGCTTTTTAGTCACCCCACTGTGCTATCCAGTCATGAACACTGACACTAGTTCTCTTTTAGCTGCCACACACAGAATTAAGAAATGTGCAGGAGGGTGTTAGGAGAAGTTATGGGCAGGAGATGTTAGAAAAAGTTATGAGCAGGAGGTGTTAGGAGAAGTTAGGAGAAGTTATGGGCAGGAGGGTGTTAGGAGACGATATAGGCAGGAGGTGTTAAGAAAGTGCCACAGAAAAAATGGCAATCAAATGCCATGAAAACGAAGTTCAGAGAAAAGCAGACTGTGCAGATTTCATGCCACCAACCAGATTAGAGTGTGCCATTGTCTTAAACCAGACAGATTTGGGAGACCTGTTGAGCCAAAGGTAGGTTTGGGTGGGGTGGGGTGGGGTGGCTAAGAAGTGTGCAGGAGGAGAGTCAGAGAAGTTATGGGCAGGAGAGTTGTGTTAGAGAAGTTAATGGGCAGGTGGGGTGTTAGGAGAAATTGCCAGTGTAGAAGAATGCCATGAGAAGTAACATAAAACATAGAACTCGATGGCAGACAAGGACCGATGGCCCAACTTAGTCTCCCCATTTCCCTACCTAACGGATAAGCTGCAGATCCTAGTTAACCAACAGCCTACTTCCTCCTACCCCCATTATAACTGCCTTATGTCTGTCCCACGCATTCTTGAATTCCCCACTGTTTTGACTCTCTACGACCTCCTCAGGAAGGTTGTTCCATGCATCTACAATCCTCTCTGTGAAGAAATACTTTCTCACATTACCTCTGAGCCATCCCTCTATCTTGAAATCATGCCCCCTTGTTCTTGCACATCTCTTTTCTGAAAGATGCTACCCTCTTGGACTTTGTTGATTCCTTGAGGTATTTGAGTTTAAGTACACAGAAAGCAGACACATTGGGGACTGAGTTGATCCATATTCATCAGATTGTGCCACTGTCTTCTTAACAGCAGATTGTGACAGCTGTCAAGCCTAAAAGGGTGTGGGTGGGTGGGTAGGATGGTGGAGGGCTTTTTAGTCACCCCAGTCAAATCCATGTCTCTGGTACAGCCAGGTATTCTTGCAATTTAAGAAGATTTTGTGCTGGAGAGTAACAGAGAAGTTTTGGGCAGGAGGGTGTTTGGGAGAAGTTGTGGAAAGGAGGGTGTTAGGAGAAGTTGTGGGCAGGAGGGTGTAGAAGAAGCAATAATCAATTGTATGCCAGTTCAAGACAGAAAACAACAATTATCTGCAACACAGATGGCACCACCACCAGATTGTACTAGGAATGGATGTAACAAGTTTGGGCAGGAGGTGATGTAAGGAGCCAGTCTGGTTTAGCCAGGTTAAAAAGACAACTTAAGCAAATTTCACTAAATGGCACAACAACCACACAATCATGTTAGATTGTGTCATCTTTCTAAGCCTGAGTCATTATTGGTGGGTGGAGCTGAGAGGAGGTTTCTGCAGTGTTTTATTAGAGTTGGGTGGTGGGTGGGCACTGGGAGTCTGAAACGGGGGCTGTTTTAGATTATATAAGTAATTACAACTGAAATGTCAATGTGCTGGGAGAGCGAAGAAGTATTTGGGGCAGGAGGTGACCAGGAGACATAGGTGACTGTCAGTAATGACTGTTAGTCATAAAAAAAATTGTTTACATCTAATGACTGTATCTAATCTAATGGCAAACATTGTAGCGGTTTGGCAAATAAATAAATTGGGCCACTGCACTCAACTGCAGCAGTAGAATTCCAATGCATTCAATGTACCAGAACTGCAAAACTGTAAGTATATTTTTTCATAACAGTTAAATTGTAACAGTGAACAAATGAATGAACAACAGGCAACAGTCATCACAGGTGAATTCTTTATTTGTAATTATGTGATCATTCACTACTGTGGTTTTAGCCATCTGGTACCTTTGTAAAGGGACTGCAACAAAACAACCCTGCTTGAAAAAAGAAACTGTTTGGCATTATTATCAAAATAATGACTTAGGAATATAAAAATACATGGTTATACTAATAAAAAAATGAAATGTACTTTCAAGACTCATTCCATTCATTTCAGTGGGGACCCCAAAAATTTCACAGGACTCCCAGATTTTCGGTCTGGACCCCATTTTCTTTCAAGAGTCCGGACTCCTCAACAGAAAATCCTCACGGAGAGCCCTGTAAGCTCTGTGGCAAGGTAGGCAGTGAGGAGGAGTAAGGGAGTTGCACAGGGACCTGCAAAGGTTAGAGAGGTGGTCCGAGGTCTGGCTATTGCAAGGTGATACACACAGGAACAAGAACACCAGGAAGGAATAATGGATGGAAGGGGTTAAGCTGACCACTACTTCAGAAGAAAGGGACCTGGGGTCATCATAAGCAACTCCCTAAGACATACTGGCCAATGTAACAATCCTACAGCAAGACAACTGGAATGCTTTGGTGTACTGGAAGCAGTTTCAACAGGAGGAAAGAGGTATACTACCTCTCCATAACTCACTGGTGATAACCCAGTCCAGGGTACTGTGCTCAATTCTGGAGTCCTCACTTGAGGAAAGACAGAGCTAGACTAGACACGGCACAGTATACAATAAATAAAATGATTCAGGGCCAACAGGGCAGATCATATGAGGACTAGCTTAAGGCACTAAACATGTACTCAATGGAGCCCAGAAGGAGAGGGGTGCGTGATAGAGACCTTCAAGTTCCTGAAAGGAATAATCAAGGTAAACTGCAAAGAACTATATAGCAGGAATGGTGGCTGAACACATGGGAACAGAAATGTAAGCTGGTGGGGTGAGGAGATTCAGGAGGGACATGAGAGAGTTTAATTTACTGAGACAGTGCTTGAGCCATCGCCTACCTGGAGAGAAATGGGCTCCAAGTTAGCAAGCAGCATAGGTCTGTGGCAGGGAGGTCTGGCTACTCAACCTGATAGTATTCTTTGACTGGGTAACATGGGCAGTGGTGGCAAGCAGTATATTTATTTCAACTTCAGTTAGGCATTTGACCTGGTGCCACGCAGATGGTTGCTGAAGAAATTAGAAGAACTGGAAGCAGCAATGAACCTAGTTAAATTGGTGGGAAGTTGGTTGGGGAACAGCAGAGGTAGTGATATTAAGGGTCAAATTGGGGTGGAAAGGGGTCACAAGTGGGGTACCACAGAGATCAGTCCTGGGACCATTTCTTTTCAATCTGTTTATAAGCCACATAGCAGAAGGAATACAGGGCAAGATATGTCTCTTCACAGATGACGCTAAGCTCTGTGGCAAGGAAGACGGTTAGGAGGGGTAAAGGAGCTGCAGAGAGACCTGCAAAGGTTAAAGAGATGATCCAAGGTCTGGTTGTTGAAATTCAGTACCAAAAAGTGCAAGGTGATGTACATGGGGAACAAAAACCCCAGGAAGAAATAATGGATGGGAGGAGTTAATCTGACCATTACTTAGAGGAAAGAGACCTGGAGGGTCATCATAAGTGACTACCTATAACAAACTAGCCAATGTAACAAGGCTTACAGCAAGACAACCAGAATACTGGGGTGTATTAGAAGTGGTTGCAATAGCAGGAGAAAAGAGTTAATACTACCTCTTGTAGATTACTGGTGAGACCCAATCTGAGTACTGTGCCCAGTTCTAGAATCCTCATCTGATAAAAGAAAGAGTCAGGTTAGATATGGTACAGCATAGTAACTACAATGATTGAGGGCCAACAGAGCAGATCCTATGAGGATCAGCTTAGGCAGTGAACAAGTACTTGCTGGAGGCCGGACGGGGAGGGGCATGCCAGAGACCTTTAGGTTCCTGAAATAAATAAACAAGGTGAACTGTGAAGGTTATTTAGCAGGAATGGTGGGTTGAAAACAAGGGGACATAAACGTAAGCTGGTGTAGCATGCAGCTCTGTGTCCGCTTTTGTGTCCCTGACTGCCATCTTGGCCTCCTTCATCTTTAACTGTGTTCACCCCATTCCTCATCCCCTGTTTTCCTTGCAACCAATGATGGCCTTTTTGGGGCCTCACTGCCTCTAGACCTTAGAGAACCAGATTGGTCTCTTGTGCTCATACGTTGGTAACTGTTCTCAAGCATTATTTGGCTGTTTCAAGAATGGTCCCTTTAATTTCTCTCTTCTCTCCTCCAGCTGCCTGATTTTGTCCACTCCAGCTAACTTGTCCTTGACTAATTCCATCATCTGGTCAAAGTCTTCTCATCTGAAATCCAAAATCATAGCTTTTGATGAGGGTATACCGATACCCATGGCCAGTTCAAATCATATGGTGTTATGGTCACTGGACCCCAGTGGTTTCCCCATTCCACCTCTCATCTCCTATTTGTGAGTACCACATCAAAATGGCAGCCTGTCTTATAGGTTCCCTGACCAGCAGGCAATCCTGCAACGTATCCAGTAGGGCCTGACATCTGGTGCTTTTAGCTGCTAGAATGTCCCAATGTATGTCAGGTAGAGTGAATGTTCTACTGCATGGTCTGTACTTTAGTAGTGCAGATATTACATATTTCTATGTTCAATATTCTTTGTTATTGTGCATTGTCTTATGGATAGATAAACTATTTCTATTGAGCAAATTAGTAGTCTGCAACCAAAGATTATGACTTCCAAGTTTAATATAACCTAGTCTGACACAGAACTGGTGGCGTAGGTGACTCTGATGTTTATTAGTACAGTAGCTGGTTCAAGAAAATGTGTGTTGCATGACAGAAGTTTTTTTTGCCCATCTCAGTTGTAACGCTTGGTCTTGTCACAGACTGGTCCTCTCAGAACTCAGTCCACAATGCACTACCAGTTTTTCACAGTCCTTCAGTCGTCTGAATGGTCACCTCAATATGCTGTCACTACCCAACTTGACTCTCATTTGGGGTATCTTTAGGTTCACTTCCCACCACCAGCCACAGTTCACACAGTACGATGGCCTTTCTCAAGAGCAAATGACCCACCCTTATAGTCACAGCTAGGAATAGTCTTTTACTTGCCCTTTATGAGGCTCAGGTATGCATTGGACAGTTTAGTAGCCTGCCTCGTATGCTTCATGATGTTTACATATGGTACAGGATTATATACACTAAAGGCTGTGGGGAATACAGTGCACTACAGAAATGGAAAAGCATTTGAAAAGAGAGAATGCAGATAGAATAAACGCATCAGGTTCTAAACTAGATTCTAAGTAGATAGTTTAAGCTTAACCCCACCTGGCATCTCTTGAGCTATAGCAGAACAAACAGAGATGTTGCTGGATCAATTCCCAAAATATGACTAAAATTCAAAAGCTTTCCTCCAGGAGACACATCTGTGGAGGAAGATATTAGTATTTCTGCAGAGACTGGGTGGGTCAGGCCTTTGGAGTGGGCTGCAGTAAGAAAAAGGAGGGGCTGCAATTTTGATTGATCAGCAGACCCCTTTACTTTGTTACATGAATCCTGGAATCCCGAGGATGCCTTTCTTCCTACATGGCAGGGCATAAAAGAGCTATTGCTAGGTGGAATATATGGTCCCAACTCCGATTCCCTGCAATTTTCTCAAATTTACTAGTTCATTTACAACCTTATATTCATTTGCCCATTTTCCTGGGGGAGATTGGAACCTGGTCCTCCAATCAGATTTGGATTGCTCAGAATGCTGTAGGAAAGGTCTCTCTCTCCAGGACAATGGAGACATAGGGAATTAATGGACAACTTGGGTTTGGCAGTCCCATGATGCATCCTACATCTGACTACCCGCCAGTACACTTTTCATTCTATCCCCATTCAACATTTTCCTGTATTGATTATTTCCTGATCAGCAAGGATTATCTGGCTGGACTCCTGGCTTGCTCTATCCAACCCATGATCATCTCCGACCATCACCATTGCCATCACCCGTGATGATGGACCATTCTGTCCGGGGACTAGATGAGCAAGACAGGATCTGCCTTAACGCCCACCTTCTTAGGGACCCGACTCCCAAACAGCCATTTGCACCTACCTCAACAATTTTCTCAAGATAATGAGGGGTCAGTACCGGCTCTGTATGTTGTATGGACCGCATAGCTAAGTGTAGCGGTATGAAGGGAATGTATTTCATAGCCACTATGGCTAAAAATGCCATATTCTAGAAACGGGGATCTATTATCACAGACTCTGCCTCGAACATTCTCTCACCTCTAAAATGATGCCGCTTGGCCCGCTCAAGCGACCTCCAGGTGCAGTATTATGGGCTGCTGGCTGAAAAGGCAAAGTTTGCCTTACAACGCACAAAAATACACTACTTGGAGTCATGCGAAGGAGGCAGGAATCTTCTGACTCACTGATTGAGGCAAATAGAATCCTCTAGAGCTGTACTCTACCTTCAGCCCTCGCTAGATGATCTGGTTCTTACCTGCCCACACGACATAGCAATGCCTTTCAAATTTTTACAGCTTATTATACAGCCAGGAATCCACTTCGTGGATTTCAAAGAGAAGAATGAAGCTTATTTGAATTCACTTTTCCTTCCTGCCTTATTCCGTCACCAGCAGAATATTTAAAACCCATAACCCCATCAAAGGTTCACTGGGTTATCAAACTTCTCCTGAAAGAAAAGACTCCTGGGCCAGATGGTTTCCTTAACATTTTTATACAGCTTGTCTAGACATTTTAGCCCCTTCTAGCTCATCTTTTCAACTACCTGCTTTCCTCTGGTCTCATTGACTTCTCTCTGCCCAGGCCTGGATTTCCTTATCCTTAAGCCTGGAAAGAATGAACAGCTTCCTGGCAGTTATCGATCCATATCCTTCTTAAATCTGATTTAAAAATATTGTCCAAGATACTTGCAAACCGTTTACTTCAAGTTTGGGATGGATTAATCTCTCCAGAATAGATTGGTTTTATGTCAGGTCGCTACCTCATTGATCATGTCTAAAGTTGCTATATCTTATTTCAGTGTCTGGGGAGAGCAAAACACCTGTTGTTTTGGTCTCCCTAGATACAGAAAAAGCTTTCAGTAGAGTTTTCGGGCTTTTTTTTTTTTTTGCAATTCTACATAAATTTGGCTTTCCCCTACTTTCTGTGAGTGGATTAAGATTTTGTATTATAATCCTACAGCTAGAATTAAATGCAACAGAGTTACATCTGTCCCTGTTGTACTTCAACGAGGCACAAAATGGGTCCCCACTTCCCCTTCTTGTTTAATCTGTATCTGAACCTCTTCTCAGCAAGATTCAACAGAATCTAGACATCCGAGGAATTGTGGTGGGAGATTCCAGTTATAAATTATCTGCACATGGACAACCTTGGCAAAACTCCAGTATTACCTTGAATGTTCATGTTTCCAAACAACAGATCCTGGATATGGGTCTCTGTTGGGAACCTAAAACCCTTACGTACTCTAGGAATCCTCATCTCCCATTTTTTTCCTCTAGGCTCCTAAAACAGACTCTGGTACTGTTGCTCCAGACAATCAAAGAGAACTTGATGAGATGGATGGTTCTTCCTCTCTCTCTGTGGGAAGAGTTGATATCATTAAAATGAATATTTTACCCCATAGTTTATACCCCTGAGTATGTTGAGTTTATTTCTATCTAAGGCTTGGTTCACCCGACTTAGTCTTTTGACAAACTTTTATCGAAGCAGGGGCAGTCCAACGAGCTTATTTCAAACTGACACTTACAAAGGAGAGAGGTGGCCTGCACATGCCTCTTCTTTCTTCTATACTACTGTGCCTTGCACAGTAGCAAATTATTTTGATGGGCCCATTTTCATGATTCCCACAGTCCCTGTTTCATCATTCTTTCTGGCTCTCTTTAGAAACCCAACTCTGCAAAAAGTATGGCTTGCAACTTGCTAGTTTGTTGTACATCAAATTCTCCTCTCTCCCTCCACAGCTCGGTAATACCCTTTTACAGTGATCTGTTAAAGTTCTTAAGCAACTCTGCACATTTTAAGGATTGATTGAAGCAAGGATTTCACACAACCCTTACTGGGAAACCCTAACATCCATATAGCCAATTGCCCCATTCCACTTAATTTCTGCCTCCCACTTCAGCACGCCTCATTAGAGGCCTTGATAACGAATGGTCAGATGTGTCCAGCTGAGAGAATACAACAGCAGTTCTCCATTCTGGTACATCACCCTTTAAACACCTTCAACTTTGTAAAGCGATAGCCAGCTTTTTAGTCCATAGCCCTGTGTTGTCGAGGCACAGGTCAGGAAACATAGGAAAACCAGGAGCAGTTGTAGAATTCACAAAAAGTGTTTATTAGTACTAGCATTAATGTAAAAAATTTAATTGTTCAGAATAACTATTTACAAAGGCAGAATAGAGAGAAGATCCATCTGAGTTTTTCTTCAATCTCTCTGCCTCCCAAAACATTGCAGCTCTCTCTCTGTCTCTCTCATAAGTCTTTGCAACCCCACTTCTTAACATGCATCCTGTTTTTTTCTAAAATGTTCTTGTAAATTTCAGGCAGGTGCAGCCAGAACACAATGTCCCAGAACTGAGGCTCCTTCTCCACAGCTTCTGAAAAAAGGGCTTAAAACTGCTCTCAGGTTAACCCCTTGAGTTCTAATAGCTTTTTGCAATCATCTCAAACTATAATTAAATATATTTCAACAGTAACACTATATAATTTGTAAACAAATTGATCCCAGTATCGGTTATATTTCCACATAATGATTTGCAGATATTTTATACCAGCACATATGCAAGGGAGGAAAAGGCAAACAGCAAGGGAAGACTGAGAGACAGTGAGAGGCAAAGAATTATGAGAACATTGGGGTGATCAAGTCCTAGATCTCACAGGAAAATTTAGTTGCGCAACCAGGCAGACAAGAGACAGGAAAGGAAAGAACAGAACAGATCCCTGCATTCAAACTCTCCATAACAACTGGGACAGGGTCCTAGTCAACCCTGTCACATATACCCACCTTTTCTAAGAGGGAACCTGTTCTATCAAACAGGTTTCCAAAACTATCTATTAATTCTATACTAACATTAGCTTCTAACTTTCAGAAATTAAGCACATGTGCAATGTCCTTTTTATAACAGTACAGCAAACCGTAAAGTTTAAACTCATGCATTTGTTTTTCATCCTTCAAAACCTCAATTGCTGATCCATATCTTGACAGAAAAGCAGCATTGCTATTCTCTTTACCAGATTTGTGTATCACCTTGAATTTAAATGTCTGTAGTGCCATATACCACCTTGTGATTCTGGAATTTTTAACTTTCATTTGGTTAAGCCAACAGAGAGGATTGTGATCTGTTACAAGTACAAAGTCAGCTCCTAGTAGTTAAAACTTAAGGAACTCCATTGCCCACTTTGTTTCAAGACATTCTTTTTCAATGGTGGAGTACCTTTTCTCTGTCATGCAATTTCCTACTAATGTAAAGAATAGGATGTTCTAACCCCAGGAGTCACTCATTATGATTAAACTGATGCAGTCAGCCTCCTGCATTGGACTGCCTGGAGAGATGGAATTATATGCAAATGATGGAACTCTCAATTGACTCATGCCACTTTCAAACTGCTACCCTAGCAATTGTTATACTCTGAGTGCTTCAGATTTGTTTCTCCACCTGCCGCATGAAGACGCCCCAGAGAGCTCTCCTTCAACCTCTTCTAAATCCATTTATCTGGTGATAAGTAGTGTTTTTATTTTATATTTCAGATTGCTGCCTTAGTTTTAGTTTATTTTGTTTATTGTGTTAGGATTTACTGTGTTTAGTGGTTCCTTCACGGTTTCATTATTTCTAGTGAGGTTTTACCTCAAACTATATTTATATTGGTTAATTCTTTGCGGTCGGTTCCTAACCACATATACTTGTTTTAATTCCTTTTAAATTAGTTAGTTTCTCGTGTCAGGAACTGAGTAGTGCTCGGTTAGCGGTTGTTTATAGTTAATTATATTCGGTTCTAAGGAACCGATAATTTGCAATTTTTCTTTAACAATTCCTGCTCAATGTCAGAGGCCCTGTTGTTAAGCTTCTAAAATGCACAGGACCCACCGGGTTTCAAATTGTGTGGAGTCTTGTGGCCAGATCAGGGAGGCAGTATAGCGAGTGGTTTAAGGCTCTGAGCTGCAAATCGGAAAGCTGGGTTTGAATCCCACAGCCCCACTTGCATACTGTGTGACCTTGAGCAAGTCACTTAACTTCCTGTGCTCCCAGGTTGCACCTGTAAACAAGCTTTCAGCTTAGTGTGTCTCACCTGGTTAAACAACTAGAAAAAGAAAAAAAGATCATAGCTAAAGCAGACAGACATTCATTGTGTATTTTGTCTGGGCACTAGCCATATTTTTGCTAATTGTGACATTTGTAAAACATTTTGCCCTAAAACTCTTAGGAAAAGGTCCAACATTTTGGAAGAAATGGCCTCTGCTTCTACTAATACTGGTGAAAGTTTTCCTCCACCTCTGGCACTAGAAAGGATGGAGATAAAGCTAAGGATCCTGATAAAGGATCAGATAAAGTTGAGCAGGGTAAGCCAAAAGGCCAGTGGACTTAGGGACTGAACCTGTGCTACTCAAGAAAAATGTAAGGAAAAGCGTGTTGCTGTGCCTCCGGACGAGAAGGCTAAAGAGCTCCCAGCTGGCAAAACTGGTATGCCCTCAGCTGAGGACATTGCCAAGGCCTTACAGGTCTTGCAAGCACTGCAAGCTGCAGTCCCGTTCCAATACCAACTGCACCGGTTCCTGTGCCAGTTCCACCTTCTCAGGAGCCTCAGGCTTCTTTCCTGAGGATGATGATGATGATGATTTTGAGGAGGAACAGATAGATCCAGAGGTTTCTCCAGAACAGGAGTTTGGTCCCCCAAGGGTCCCGAGGATTATTTTCACATTATGCTTTTGTTAAAAGCATGGTGGAAATATTTAACCTTCCTCTGCAGGAGACAGAGGAAGATGTGGAGGAAGCAGAATTTTTGGATATGATGGGGCTAACCCTCTAGAACGTTTACTGCTGCCTATGCATAAGTCCTTAAAAAGGCAGCATTACAAGTATTCCAAACTCCTAATTCTAATCCGGAGTTGACAAAAGGCTGATAAGAAGTATCAGTTTGATAGGACAACAGCTGATTTTCTATTCAGCCACCCTGACCCTGAATGAGTTGTGCAGGCTACTGCCTGCATAAAGCCAGAATCCCTTGGCTACCCATCCTCCAGAGAAGGATTCTCGAAGATGGATGCAGTGAGAGAAAAGGGGATATGGCTGCTTCTCTCATCCTTAGACAGGCCAATTACATGGCTACACAGTGCAATACCTGAAGGCACTCTGGAATGCAGTATTAGCTCTGGCTGACAGGGTGCCTGGTGAGGCAGCAGTGGACTTATAGGACACAGAAAGAGCTGCTTTAGATGCCACTAAATACCAGTTCCAAATGGCTGTGGACACTAATGATTCTGCAGCCAGGTTGATGGCACTTTCAAACAACATGAAGTCTTGCTGTATTCTGACTATTGCAGTTAGCCCCAGCACTTAAACTGCCCCGGAGAGTAGAGGGTTAATTTTCTATTAGAGCATAGAACATTGAGCTTGAGCTCAGTTCAGACCTCTGTCTGCTGCACTTTAGCCCAACTGTCAGATTCTTTTCTCTGCCTAACTGAATAGCCGCCTGAGAGTTCTCCTTTGCTCACGGTTCAGAAGTCTGTTAAAGTCCTCGGTTTTACCGATTATTTTTCACAAGTTTCAGTTCAGATCTCTGTCTGTGGTACAGTAAGTACTAGATAGTGAACTAAACATAGTAAACCTGTGGAAATTGTAAAAATTGATTTTTCAACCGGTTCGCTGAACTGGCCATTTAGTAATTTATATATTCTTTGTTTTTAAACTTAGAGTGTGGTTACGGTCCTTATCGGTTTTAAAAATGCATTTTGTTGTGGTTTTTTCAATACCTGTGACACGGTTAGAAACCGATAAGGGTGTTTTGCCTGGTTGTTTGCCATAAAAGGGTAAGTCTGTGGTTAGGATGGCTATGTCTGAGAAATCCAAAAGAAAAACTGGCCCAGTGGGTTTCAACACTGCAGTGTGTGTGGGAGGTCTTGGCTAAGGCTGATCCCCTACACCACCTGTGTTTATTGTCTGGGGTTTGACCACCTCGATTCAGACTTCCAAATCTGTAAAATGTCCATAAGTCTACCCTGGAAAAAGATTAGGTAGGCTTAGGGATAAGGAGGTCAGAAGTCCGCTGACCCGGATGGCTAGCCCAGTTCGGTTCTGACCGAACCTGAGGGAGTGCCCTTGACCAGGGCGATATTTCTTTGGGCAAAGGAGCCGATCCTGAGGGTTCAGTTCCTACAAAAGAAAAAGAAAAGAAAATCAGCCGGTTCGGATCCAGAGACCCATTTTCCAACTGCCAAAGAGATTGCCAATGTGATAAGGATTGTAGAATTGCTTCGTCTGGTTCCGTCTGATCTGGCGGCTTCTGGCAGGTGCTCAGTTCGGTCGGTTCCTCCGGTTCAAGATTATGCCCTGAAAATTTATATGAACCGGATTTAGAGGGATGAAGATTATGATGATGATGATGATGACGATGGTGTGGGAGGTCTGGTTGAGCCCATTGAACCGGACATCTCCCCAGACAGGCCTTCTGGTGTTTCCTCCTAGGTTTTCTGAGTCTCTTTCCACTACATGTATTACAGGAAAGTGGCGGAAACCCTCCAGCTCCTGTGGAAGAAGCTGTAGAGGAACAAAAGGAACCTGATTATGTGAGATGATGGACATCCCAGAGTCCACGAGACTGTCTATTCCTCTTCATAAGTCTTTTGGGAAACAGACACAAAAGATTTTAAAACTGCAAATTCTGTACCTCCTGTCGACAGAAGGATGGACAAAAGGTACACCTTATCAGGTTCTGGTACAGAGTACTTGTATCAACAATGCAGCCATGTTGGGGTTGTGCAGGTTGCAGCCTGTGATAAGGATAATATACCCTTGGCTTCACACACCCCCAGATAAAGATTCTAGGAAGCTGGATGCCATGGCAAAGAAAATAGTACATGGCATCTGCCTTGGGACTCAGGCAGGCTAATTATATGGCCTAAGCAGCCAGGTACCAGAAGTCCAGGTGGGACACTGTACTGACACTGGCAAGCAGGCCTCCCCAGCTAGCCTCAGAGCTGGAGGGATGGCTGCTGATAGGATTGAGGTATCTAAGGTACAGTTCCATGCTGCTGTGGACTCCAGTGATGTGTTCTCTGGAGTCATGGCTACATCTGTGGCTCTTCGGAGAATGGCTTGGCTCAGATGTACTAGTCTCTCACAGGACACACAGGCTAAGGCCATGGATTTCTCTGGTGGGTAATTCTCTGTGAGCAGACAGAGAATTACATGAAAAAGATGGATGAGTATAGGACCACATGTAGGAGTGCTCAGGCTAAGGAAAGGCAGGCAACTCCTCAAAGGCATCAGGCTAGAGGCAGCGGCAGGCCTTTTCATAGGCCTTTCTACCAAGCATAGGCTTCTTCTCCCTTTCCTCAGAGGGGCTCTGCAGAGGGAGAGGCAGAAGGGGGATGAGCAGGGCTGCATCCATCCTTCAACCTAAGGATCCTGCCAAGCAGACACCCTGATGTGTCAGTCTGGGTCGACTCCCCATTCCTGTAGGAGGCAGGCTGGCTTACTTCATCCAGGACTGGATGTCTATTACCTCAGACAAGTGGGTCCTGGAGGTGGTAAGCCAGGGGCTGGTTCTCAGCTTCAAGAAATTTCCAAAGCTAAGGGCCAGATCTTTTCCACCTGCAAGCATCTCTGAAACCATTGCCCTAGAGGCAGAGGTTTCATCTCTACTGGTTCTAAAGGCTATAGAGAGAGTTCCTACATTGCACAGGGGCAAAGGTCTGTACTTCAGGTACTTCCTTACCCCAAAAAGACAGGTGAGTGGCGACCCATCCTAGACTTAAGATACCTGAATAAACATCTTTAAAACCAAAATTCAAATGGTGACTCTGGGAATAATCCTTCCCTTCTAAGGCCAGGGACTGGCTAGCCTCCTGACTTAAAAGATGCCTACTTTCACATTCCCATCAGGTGCTCCCACAGAAAGTACCTCAGGTTCAAATTGCCTTCAGGCCATTATCAGTTCAAAGCTATGCTCTTTGGCCTGACATCGGCTCCACGGGTATTCACAAAATGCCTAGCAGTAGTAGTGGCCTTTTAAGAAGGAAAATATTTCCATATTTCCATAACTGGACTACTGGCTTATTGTGGGTCAGTCTCCAGACCAAGTCAAGTCAGACCTTCAAGTGACTCAGCAAGTGCTCACTTCCCTAGGATTCCTTCTCAATCTTCCCAAGTCAGTTCTCGAGCCTGTACAGCTCCTCACCTTCATAGGGGCAGAGTTAGATACAATCAAGCAAGAGCTTTCGGGCAAGGGCTATTGTAGAGCTGGCTTCTTCATTCCACCTTCTGGTCTCTCGCCAGCAAGGCACTTCATTCAACTTCTGGGCCACATGGCAGCTTCTATAGCAGTGGTCCAAGGGGCCAGATTTCAGATGAGGGACATTCAGTTTCACCTGAGGGCCTTTTGGTCTCAGAAGAAAGATTCTCTAACCAAATTAGTTCCAGGACCCAGACTCTGATCCAGGCTCTCCGATGGTGGCAGAATCAGGGCAGCCTCAGGCAAGGAGTCCTATTTGTCACTCAGTCTCAGTGGATGCTTCTATTGGAGTGGGAGCCCATCTTGGGGCTCTCACAGGCCAGGGACTGTGGTCCCCCAGGAATCCCTTCTTATATCAATCTCTTGAACTCAGGGCTCTTTCTGGCCCTGCAAGCTTTCTCTCAGTCAGTGCAGAGCAAGGTGGTTCAGGTCAGGACAGACAACACCACCACCATGTGGTACATCAACAAGCAGGAGGCACTCGGTCCACGGCCTTGTGCATGGAAGCCATGAAATTGTGGTCCCTAGCTTATTCTCTGCAGACCTCTCTGATAGTAGTCCACCTTCCAGGGAAGGACAATGTGCTAGCAGATGCATTGAGCAGGATCTCCCAGGGCCATCACGAATGGTTCCTGGACCCTCTGGTGTTGAGAGTGATTTTTTCAAGGTGGGGTACCCAGAGATAGATCTCTTGCAGCTCCAGACAATCACCAACTTCCTCTGTTTTGTTATAGACCCAGAGTATTGGGCCCAGTCCTCTGGATGCTCTGATTTTGAACTGGGAAGGAAATTTCTATATGCCTTCCTCCCTTTCCTCTACTGTTCAAGGTTCTGGTCAAGGTAAGGTCACAACCTTGCAAAGTGATTCTGATTGCTCCAGACTGAGCCAGGCAGCCTTGGTACCCCTGTTGCTGTCCCTAACAGTCCATCTTCCCTGTCTCTTCCCAGGAATTATAACTTGTTAACCTCCTCTCAGGGAGGATTTGTTACCCCAATATTCGGTCTCTAAATCCCAAGGCATGGCTCTTGAAGAGTTAGAGTATGCAGATTTGCATCTGTCCCAAGGAGTTCTGGATATTCTCAAAGCCTCTCAAAAGCTTGCCACCAGAAAAACTTACAACTCCAAATGGAAAAGATTCAGCATTTGGTGTTCCATGAAGCTATATATCCCCAGGCACTGCTGAATTCCCTCAGTTCTGGATTATATGGTTCATCTTAATGGCCTAGGCCTCAGACCAACTACTATCAAAGTACATTTGTCAGCTGTTTCTGCTTTTCTGTCAGCGGAAAGCCTTCCTCACTGTCATCTCACCCTGTATTCTGCTTTCCTGTCAATAGGCAAGCCATCCCCTCTGTCAGCCTATCCTGTGTTTTGTAAGTTTTTCAAGGGATTGCTTCATACCAGTCCCCTCTCAGGGATCCTGCTCCTGCTTGGGACCTTAATATTTACATTGCTTAGCTTATGCAACCCCTCTTGAGCCTTTGTCCTCTGCAGAGCTTAAGTACTTGACTTGGAAAACTGTGTTTTGGTGGTTTTACCTCTGCCAGGCATATCAGTGAATTACAAGCCCTGTCAGTGGAACCTGATTTCATCTCTTTCCATAGAGATAAAGTGGTCCTAAGAACTAACAGAACGTTTATACCTAAAGTGGTTTCAGATTTCCACCTCAACCAGTCTATGTCTCTCCCTGTTTTCTTCACTGACCATTCCTCCTCTGGAGAGGAGAGGCTGCAACAGATGTTAAAAGGGCCCTGAGCTACTACATAGGCGCACAAAGGGTCACAGGTTTGAATCCCTTCATTTGTTCCTCACGTATGGAGAGGTTGGTAAGGGCAAACCTGCCACTAAGAGATCTATTGCCAGGTGGGTTGTTTTGTATACAATTTGCTATGAGAAACTGAGTAGAACTCCACACTCAGGCCTGAGGGCTCATTCCACTAGAGGTACAGCTGCTTCCCTGGCTGCTGCCAGGGATATTCCTCTCTTAGAAGTTTGTCAAGCAGCCACCTGGAAAACAGTCCATACATTCACCAAGCATTACTCTCTGGATATCCAGGCTAGGAGTGATGCTCGTTTGGTACAGCAGTACTTCAGAGCCTGTTTCAAAGTAGGTTCTGTCCCTCCTCCATGGAGGTACTGCTTGTGAATTAGACATAAATAGAATACAGCAAGACTTCATGTTGTTTGAAGAAAAATTACTCACCTTAGTAATGTTGTTTCTTCTAATGGAGTCTTGCTGTATTCTGACTCTCCCTCCTCCCATCTCAGAACCTAGTTTTTGGGATGTGGGTAGGCAGGAGTAGTTATAACTTAGGTGTCCTTTTTTCCTCCTTTTATTTTGGGTGAGTGATTGTGTTTTGATGTGTGTTGTTTTGGGTTTCCTGACTTGAGTCTTCTTTGAAACCAAACAACCCTTTATATAGATATAGTTGCCGGTTGGCTAGTTTTGAGTTTTACAGTTTCCACACAGAACGTCTAGTAAGTATTGCTTGTAAAGATCTGATGGTTGGAGTTTAAACAACAGCACACAGGGGCTTCAACCTAAGCTTGTGTGAACATTCCATGCTGGCCATGGAAAGTTTAACTCTTTGTTCTCCGGGCAGTTGAAAGGCAGGACCTAACTGCATATGTGAGAATACAGCAAGACTCCATTAGAAGAAACAACATTACTAAGGTGAGTAATTTTTCATCATGCCCAGACCTCAGTCAAATCCAGCGGGGGGATGGCAGGTGACTCACCCTACCTCCTTCCTGAGGAACCTATTGCTTCACCTCTGCAGCATGCCCAGCCAGCTCCAATGAGAGCAATAATGTCATGTGACCTGCACTGTTACTTCTCAAGAGCATATTGCCTCACCTCTGCTGAACTCCCAGCCCCCAGACAGAACCAGCAAGAGGGGGATGCCAGGTGGCCAAACCCTTCCTCTTTCCACAAGAGCCTGTCACCTCCCTCTGCAACGTGCCCAGCCCCCATTCATCTCCAGTGGGTCCTGCCCTGCTCAGGAGCTGATTGCCTCACCTTGCAGCAAGCCAAGCCTCCATCCATCTCCAGAAAGGAGAGATATCTCCTCTTCAGGAACCTATTACTCCCCATACAACATGTCAAGCCCTTAGTCAGCTACAGTGGAGGGGGTTGCCAGGTGGCCCACCCTTAGGAGTTATTCACCCCACCTCTGCAACACACACAGCCCCCAGATAACGGCACCATCTGGGGAGTGCCAGGTGACCACACCTCCCTCTCCACAGGAGCTCTGACACCTCCCTTCATCATGCCCAGCCCCAGCCAGCTGCAGCAAGTGGAAGGGGAATGCCAGGCGGTCTGTGCCTCCATCTCTCCCAGCAGCCTATAGTATGTCTTTTGCAACATGCCCAGCGTCCGGCTAGATCCAGTGGGGGGTGGATAGTAGGTGATTTGTAGCCTTCTAACCTCCTCAGGAGACAATCACCTCACTCCTGTTGACACATGCCCAGCCCCAGCTGGCTCCAATGGGAGGAGAGGAGAAATGCCAGAAGACTCACACCTCCTAACCTCCCTCAGGAGCCTATTGCCTCCTCTTCTGCATGCTCAGCCCTCAGCCAGAACCAGCTGGGAGGGAATGCCAAGTGACCTGCTCCTTGCCTTCTTTCAGGAGCCTATAGCCTCACCTCTGCTGCACTCCCAGCCCTCAGCCAGAACCAGTTGGGGAGGGAATGCCATGACCTGCTCCCTACCTCTCCTCAGGAGCCATAGCCTCACCTCTGCTGAATGCCCAGCCCCAAGCCACTCCAGCAGGGGACCTGCATCCTTCTAACCTCCTCAGGAGTCAATTGCCTCACTTCTGTTGCATGCCCAGTCCCCAGTCAGCTTCAGTGGGAGGTAGTGGTAATGCCAGGTGACCTTCACCCTTCCAATCTCCTCAGGGCCTATTGCTTTGCCTCTGCTGCATGCTCAGCCCCAGCCAGCTTCAGCAAGGGAGGGAGATGTCAGGTGGTTTGTACCCTCTTTCCACAGGAACCTATCGCCTGCCCCTGCAACATGTCCAGCCCCCAACCAGCTCTCCTAGCCTGTGGGGACTGCTAGGTGGCTGGCATCTTCCATCTCTCTTCAGGAGCCTTCACCACCCCCACTGACACACCCAGATCCAGCGGGCAAGGTGGCACAATCCAGGCTAGTCTGTACCCTCCTCTCTCCTCACGAGCTAATCGTGTTCCCTGTGACATGCAGAATACCCAGCTAGTTCCAGCAGGAGAATGACAGATGATCCACACCTCCTCCCTCTCTCTCAGAAGTTTATCGCCACCCCTCACATCTTTAAAGAGATTGCTGTGGTTCTCAAAAGAGGTGGCAAAAGTTAAAATTAAGAGGGTAGCATTCAGAAGGTATAAGGAGACACAGAGGGAGTAGGATAGAGGTGTATCGGGGAAATAGAGGGAGGTGGGGAGCAGTAATGAGCACAAAGGAGTAAACTGAAGAGAGAATAGCCCAGGCAGTAAACAAAAGGGAACAAGACATTTTTAGGTATGTAAGCTAAAAGAGGAAGACCAGGGGTGGATTGTAAGGTTAAAAAGGGAAGTGGGGACTGTGAAGAGGGGGACCAGTAAAGACATCCTGAACAAATATTTTTGTGCAGTGTCTACAGAGAAAGGAGACAGGAGGGACACAAAAGGTAACAGGAGCATTGGAGGGAGGAGGTGGGCACTAGTTCATTTTTGAGGAGAGAGTCCTGAAGGGACTCGCAAATCTGAGAAAGTGGACAAAGCAATGGGGCCAGATGGGGTACATCCTAAGGGTATTGAGGGAGCTCAGGGAGGAACTGGCTACACCTCTAACAGCACTGTTTAACAGCTCATTGGAAACAGGAATGGTCCCAGAGAACTAGAAGAGGCACATGTAGTTCCGCCCACAAAAAGAAACCGCTTATTTGAAACGAGAGGGTCCCAGAGGACTGGAGGAGGAGAGATAGTCCCACTTCGCAAAAGTGGTAGCATGGAGGAGGCTGGAAATTATAGGCCAGTCAGCCTGACATCAGTAGTGGGAAAGTTAATGGAATCACTGCTGAAGGAAGGGATTATGTGATATCTCATATCCAAAGGTTTACAGGACCGGAGGCAGCATGGATTCACTGGGAGTGGGAGGTTATGTCAAACAAATCTGATAGACTTCTTTGATTGGGTGACCAAGGAACTAGATCAGGTGGAGCAGTGGCTGTGGACTACCTACATTTCAGTAAGCCTTTCAACACTTCCACATAGGAGACTAGTAAGCAAGCTGAGTAGTTTAAGAGTGAGTCCAATGGCAGTAAACTGTGTAAGAAATTGGTTAGGGATAGGTGGCAGAGGGTGGTAGTAAATGGAGTTCCACTCCAAGGAAGGAGGGTGACTGACCTAGCAGGGTGCCTCAGGGATCAGTACTGGGACCAGTCCTCTTAATGTCTTTATAAAAGAGATTGCAGAAGAACTGGTAGGAGGATCAGTCTCTGTGGATGACACCAAAATCTGAAATGGTATGGACACCCAGTGTGTGTGTGTAAATGATGAGCAGTGACCGAGAAAACTTGAGGAGTGTTCAGGGTATGGCAGCTGGGTTTCCATGTGAAAATGTGCAAAATAATGCACTTGGGGCACAGAAACCCGGATGGAGTACAAATGGATGGGGTGGTACCGACAGCCACCAAGCAGGAAAGAGACCTGGAGGTAATCATATCGAATGCCTTCAAGGTGGCTGGGAAGTGTGACAAGGCATTTGAGAGGGCAAGTGATCCTGGGGTGCATAAGGAGGAGTATCACCAGCAAAAGAGGGGAAAATTGTGTTGCTTCTGTGTAAATCACTGGTAAGATCCCACCTAGAGTACTGTGTACAGTCTCTGGAGACCACATCTTGGGAAGGACATAGTCACAGTGGAGGTGGTCCAGAGGAGGGTATCAAATATGATTCAAGGTCTGCATCAGAAGCCTTATGAGGGAGACTAAATGACCTAAATATGTACACCCTGGAAAAGAGGAGGAGAGGGGATATGACAGAGACCTTTAAATACCTCATGGAGGTTAGATAAAGTACAGGAGGGAAGTATTTTTAAGAAAACATGGTTCTCAAGAACAAGGGACATGCTATGAAGCTGGAGGGGTAGATTCAGGAGAGATGTGAGGAAGTACTCTTCACAGAAAGAATGGCGATTCCTGAAAAGGTATTCAAATGTGTCTGTCATATCCCTCTCCTCCTGTCATCCAGGGTAATCTTCATTCACCACATTCTTCTCTACAGCTCTCTCTCTCTCTCTCTCTATTCAGTTCACCAGGAGCAGCCAAATAACACTAACTTAAGAGAAAGGGAAAAAAAAACTAATTTCTTCTTCTACTGCTCTCTCTCTTTCGTCCACTACCTACCTTTACCTCAAGCATAAAACTTCTCTTTTCATCCGCATGCATTTCCCAGCTGAAAAGCTTTAGGTAAAGCAAGGATAAAAATATTTTTAAAATATATATATATATATAAAATTGTATATTCTTCGTCACATAGTTAAATGAAATGGACATCATAAATTGCCACAGATGTGGTGTGTCCTTCCACAGAGTACATTTTCTAAGGATGGGTCACTGTCCCACATGCTGGACCATTGACAGACTGAAAAGCCAGCTCAGAGAGGCCCTGGGCCCATATTTTTCACCTCCATAATTTACTAAGTAGCCAAGAACCATCAGACTCTCCTCAGCCATGCCATCCTCACTAAGGAACTACTCTCCACATTCGGAAATAGGCAGAGGGGAGTGACAGGTGGTGAGGAAGACAGGGGCAAATGCAACAAATCCAGGAAACAACACAAGGAACAGGGCCCACTCATCCAAACAACTAACAGATTTGAACCTTTGGGTACTGTGGTAGACAATGAACACAGTACGGGGTCAAGAAAAATGGATTGCCCAAAAGGAAACAACAAGAGGGAAAGTTCCAAAGAACCTTGCTCCAAAGGGGCACAAAAGTGGTGATCATAGGTGACTCCATGATCAGAGGAGACGAGCGTCACCTATGTCAGGACAGAAATATTAAAGTGGCAATCAGGTGCCTTCCCAGAGCTTCCACAAGGAGGACCACTGACCGTATTGGCAGAATTCTGGCAAAAGAGGGGATTGCACAGTGCTTTCATCCACATAGGTATAAACGATCTTGTGGACTAAACGCGGATGAAGCCAAATGCACATATCAAAATTAGGTGAAAGTTAGTCTCCACACCACCCATCATAGCTTTCTAGAAGTTCTCCCAGTGTGGGGAAAGGAGGCAGAAGCAAACGAGCATTTGTCAATGCCAAGTGTTGCTTGCTGTCATTAGCAGTGGAAGTGCAGGAGTTAGACAGATGCAGTATAGGAATGGCAGTGAAGTATTGAACTGACGCCAACCCACTCCCACCCTGCAGAGGTGACAGGCATTGGGTGTGCCTTTGCGTCGCCTATAATGGTAATGACATTTCACCTCACCCTACCCCGCAGACCCTTACAAGTGTCGGGTGTGCTCAAGGGTGTAGGCAGGCATACCTCCACATACTCCATGTTGTACAATTTTATTTGGGGTAACAAATAGGCTCTGAACTGCTTCCTTTTCCATGAAAACTAACAAAGAAAATACTGAACCTTTCTGTAATTTTATTCATAGGAGTCGAAACTAGAAGGACTGGTCACTAATACTCTTTTGTATCCCGAGGACAATACAACTTTACAGGCTCTGGGCTGGTATGTGGGTGCTTTAGGAACAATGCATGGCATTTGTATTTACCCATACATGGCAACAACCACTGTCATGAGATACAAAAGTTGTATTTATTGTGCCAAATGAGGCAACAAACACAGTGTTGGTGTACATTTGAGTATTGTCTGGCTACACCCCATGGGGGAGTAGCTCACCCAAACAAGGTGGGGGTAGCAGTGAGTCCACCTGGTGTGCAGATCTGAAATCCCTGGCTACACCCTGGTGTGCTTTGAAGTGTTTTCAGTTTTTACACTCACCTCATTCCATAAGAAAATACACTGAAATGGGTGTAGTATAGTAGAATAGGGTGAAGTCTGGGGCAAAAGGGTCCAAGGTGCACCTTGATGCCCTGCCACTGGCTGCAGGGTGGAAGTGGAATGGCATGAACATTACTGTGGACAATCCCACGTCACACCCCTGATGCCTGTCAGTCCTCACAGTGTAGGGTATTATGGTCGAAAACCCCAACACCTTGGGCATTTCTTGGTATTTTACTCCAAGTTTTCAACATAGGCTTTTGTGATCCCACCACAGGAACAGTGACACTATTGGTTCATTAGTCAAGGTGATTTCAAGACAGCGACTGCATCTATTTCGCACCACAGGTGCAAAACACATTTCAACAGAATGTGAAAAATGACAGCTGTACTGTTCATGAGGAGGTGTAAAATGGAAATGTTGAAAATCTGGAGTGAAAATATAAAAAACTGGTGAAATCATGAGTGTGTGAAACTGCACAACACACCTGTAATGTAATTAGTTTTGGGATTTTTACAGCAGATTTTGAATATAGGCATTTTGGGACCTCCGCCATGAACAGTGTCACGGTGATTTTCTTCATTTATCCAACACTGATTTCCTACATGACTATGCTATTCTGTGCCAGAAGTGTGAAATACATTTCGCCAGGGTGTGAAAATGACAGCTGTACTGTTCATAAGGAGGTGTGGAAAATGGCAATGCTGAAAATCTGGACTGAAAAATTACTAATTTGTGAATTTACTGAAGGTATGGAAATTGCACAATGCATGCTTGTAACACAGTCATTTTGTGGACTTTTGTCACCAGATTTTCAACATAGCCAGTTTAAGACCTCTGCTCATGAACAGTGTCACTGTGATTTTCTTAATCGGTCCCAAACATTGATTTTGCACACCAACAATGCCTCTGTCCGCTACCTCCAGCGAAAACACATTTCGGCAAGATGTGAAAAATGACAGTTGTACCATTCATAAGGAGGTGTGGTAAATGACAATGCTGAAAATCTGGAGTGAAAATATTAAAATGCTTGAAGTTATGAGCGCATAGGAACTGCACAACGACGCTTGTAAAACAGTCATTTTGGGGAATTTTTTCACCAAATTTGCAACATAGGATTTTGGGGCCTACCTCATGAACAGTGTCATTGTGATATTCTAATTGTCCAGAACATTGATTTCACACACCGGCTATTGTGCGCTACATGTGCGAAACACATTTCAGGCAAGATATGACAAATGACAGCTGTACTATTCAAAAGAAGGTGTAGTAAAATGACAATGTTGAAAATCTGGAGTGAAAATATTAAAATGCTTGAAGTTGAGAGCGTGCATAGGAACTGCACAATGCACACTCATAATTTGAATTTTTTCACCCAATTTTTAACATAGAGTTTTTGAGCTCACTCATGAACTGTGACACTGTTGTTTCATTAATCAGTCCCAAAAGGTGGTTCTGCACAGTGACCACAAAATTACCTTTTGGGACCAAATAACAAAATGACAGTGACTATGTTCATGAGGTGGTGTCCCAAGAACCCCATGTTAAAAATTTGGTGAAAAATTCCCAAAATGGATGAGATATGACTGAAGTTAAAAACATAATTTATGCCATTATACAGCTTACCAGCATTTCTTCAGTTCATGATAGGCTTTGAAGAGTGCAGACATGTTCCCAATCCACGAAAGATCATCGCGCTTGGCTCCAGAGGTAAGTATGGGTGTGTGGGTGTGGAGAGGTGGGGCACGAGAGGTTGGGCGGGTTGGGGAGGGACCACCGAATCAACGAGGGACTGTTTTCTAGTTTACAGGTTTATTTAAAAAAAACTCACGGGAAGGTTTTCTTTTGCAGGGACATTTAATTTTGGTACACTGGGGACTCCCAGCATGCTACCTGAGTGTTTGGGAGGCTGCTGTAGCTGACAGGGATTGGGCAGCCCGTTGGCACATACTGAGTGCTGGGGAACAGGAGCCAAGGATTGGGCACCTCGGCACAAGAAATTGGGGGAGCATTATGCCGACGAGGAGGGCCCCCATTGGCAAAATTACCAGAAAGGGGCATGTCGACAGGGGATTGGGCACCCTGTCAGCACATATAAGTGCAGGGGTGGTGGCAAGAGCCAAGGGGATTGGGCACCCTCAGCACACAACAAATTTGGGAGAGGGAGATTATGCCATGGGGAGTGGGCTCCATTGGCAATTTGAACTGAAGGGGGGAATACCAATAGGGAGATTGGGCACCTGTCGGCTTTTTATTTTTATTGAAATGTTTCACCAGAAGGCACACCGAACGGTGGGCAGTGGCTTTTTGTCAGCTTCCTGGAGACTGTGAGAGGCCGATAGGAAGTTGTTGTTAGAACACCAATCAGCATTTTGTAGCTTGTAATATACCAAAACAGCTGATTGTGTGGTGACATGGCCCGAATTTCCTGTCACATTTAGGCATTCTCCTAACTGCTGAAAGCAATGTGTTTCTTGCACATGCGAGCAAGCAATACAAAAATCAGGGAGACAGAGATCAAGGAACTAAACACATGGCTTGAAGGATGGTGCCTTGGGAAGGCATCTTTATACCGTGACTGGCAAGACTTTTGGGACAGGCATCTCTTCAGGCATGACGGGCTGCATCTAACAAAAGGAGGTGTAAGCGTGTTAGGACAAAAGCTGGATGTCTTCATGGCATTTAATTTTACCTTGACAAAGCACCACCTTGGCTGCTAAACTGCATTTCTGCAGACTGGGAGTGCCCCATCTGAACTGTAACATGACTGTTAAACACTGTACCGCACTTAATTAGCGCTGCATTAATATACTTCTCCACAAGTGTGGTCCTTTTCTCTTCACTTATACCCTGCTTAATGTTATAACTGCACACTAATACCACTTGTTAGTTGATGTCTTTCTGTTCTGCAATGTTTCACACCTGTAAATGTCATGTATTCCTTGTTGACTTGGAGTTTTGTAAATGAGCCCCCGCTCAAAGGTATTAATCTGAATTTGAAATAAATAAAAATAAAACTAGATTATGGGGAGGCCTAACCAACAAGGTAGCAGATCTCTCAGCAATCATTGAAGAGTTGGACCTAGACTGGGCTGCAATCACTGAAACCTGGTACAATGAAAACCACAACTGGGAAACAAGTATCCCAGTTTCAGCCTCTTCCGGAAGGACAGGGAGGGCAAAAGGGAGGAGGGCCAAGCAGTCCTTTCTGCTGTAAAAGCCTGTGTTTCTATGAGTGGCACTGCATGTGAGGAGGGATCAATGCCACAATGATCTAAAATACTCAGCAGTCTGAGGCACTTTGGGTCACACTGAGGCAAGAACCAGTGGTGACTAGGGTCGGTGTGATCTACAGACCCCCAGTGCAGGGTGCTGGAAGGCAACAAAGAGCTCTTAGAATCCATACACAAGATGGCAAACAAGGGTGAAGTAATACTGATGAGAGACTTCAAGTTGCCGGACATAAATTGGAGTTCCCACTCAGCAAACTCATCAAGAGCAAAAGCTTTCGATGCTCTAGGGAATCAGAATTAAGGCAGCTAATCAAGGAACCAACTAGAGGGGAAGCAGTTCTGACCTGCTGCTAACAAATAGCTAAAACATCTTGAAGTAACAGTTGGTAGTCATCTCGAACTAGCGACTGCTGCACAGTGGCAAGCCCGGTGAATACAAGCAGGAAACTAAACTCTCCAAAAATAAAGTCCTGGACTTTAAGAGGGCAGACTTGAATAAAATGAAGGCACATCTTAAAAAGAACCTTCTAGGCACAGTAAGAGATGGGGAGGGGTAGAGGAACACTGGATAAGGATCAAGATGGCTATAACTAAAGCCACAAATCAGTGCCTAAAAGAGTGAGTAACGACAAGGAGAAACCACTTTGGTTTTCCAGGGAAGTGGCTGCCAAAATCCAAGAAAAAGGCAGCTTTTAAAAGGTACAAAGACACTAAAATGGATCAAGACAGATACAAGGAGAAGTTGAGGGAAGCAGGAGGACAATCAGAACTGAGAGGCATCAACAGAGGAAAGAATAGCTAAAGGGGTAAAGTAGGGGACAAAGCCTTCTTTAGATATATAGGTGAAGGAAGGAAGGAGGTATAGTCAGAATAGCAAAGGAAATGAGGACACACGGAGGATGACAGGGAAAAGTGGAGTTATGAATGACTACATTTCCTCAGTTTTTACTAAGGAAAGAGATGGCAGTGACCCAAGCTGGGGGAACAGCACCTCTGGTAAGGAAGTAGACTCAGGACCATTCACAAGGGAGAGAGTCCTGAGGAACTAGGGAAACTCAAGGTAAACAAAGCAAAGGGGCCTTATGAAATACACCCCAGGATACTTAAGGAACTGAGTTAAGAGCTGGCAGAACCCCTGGCAGAATTCTTCACCCTATCATTGGTACAGGAGTTGACCTTGAGGATTGGAGAAGAGCCATTGTGGTCCCTCTTCATAAGTGTGGGAGTAGGGAAGTCACGGGTACCTATAGACCGGTAAGCCTCACATTGGTTATGGGCAAGATTATGGAAGCACCTCAAAGAAAGAATCATCTCCTATCTGGAAGAGAGCACAACATTAGATCCTAGCAACATGAGTTTATTTACAGGCAGATTGAGCCAAACAAATTCAATAGACTTTTTAACTCAGTGTCCAAGATAGTGGACCAGGGCAGAGCAGTGGACATAATCTGTCTAGATTTCAGTAAAGTATGTGACTGTGTTCCACACAGAAGGCTACTAAACATGCTAGCCAACCTAGGAGTGGGTCTGAAAATAGTAAACGGGTGCAAAACTGGCTGAATGGGAGAACCCAGAAGGTACTAGTAAACGAAGAAAGGGAGGTGACCAGTGTGGTGCCTCAGGGGTCAGTATTAGGTCCTATCCTATTTAACATCTTCATTAGTAACATTGCTGAAGGTTTAGAGGGTGACGTGTGTGTGTGTGTGTGTGTGTGTGTGTGTGTGTATTTTCAGACGTCACAAAGATCAGTAACAGGGAAGACACTTGGGGTGGGGTGGGTGTGTGCAAAGGATGAAGTCTGACCTAAAGAAACTGGAACAATAGTCTGGGACCTGCAACTGAATTTCAACACAAAAAGTGCAAGGTCATGCACTTGGGGAAGGGAATCCACAGAAGGAATACTTCATGGGAGGAGTGAGACTGGAGGCCACGAAGCAGAAAAGGGACCTGGGGGTGATTATTATGGATGACCTAAAACAACCAAACAGTGTTAAAAGTTAGCACTTAGGGCAAATAGGATGCTGGGTTGCATAAGTAGGAGAGTTTCCAGCAGGAAGAGGGAGGTGGTGCTCCGCCTACAGATCTCTGTTGAAGTTGTACCTGGAGTGCTGTGTACATTTCTGGCGCCACATCTCAAAAAGATACAGACAGATTAGAGTGGATTCAGCGAGGGCAACTAGAATGATACAAGGGCTGCACGAGACACCATATGAAGATAGACTGAGGGAACTCAACATGTATTCTCTGGAACAGAGATGGATGGGGGCATGACAGAGACCTTCAAATACCTAAAAGGTATCGACAAAACTCAAGTACAAGACCTGTTCCTGGGTAGGAGTTACACAAAACCAGAGGACACGATATAAAGATTGAGGGAGGGAAAATACGAGGTAATGCGAGGAAGTTCTTCTTCACAGAGAGAGTGGTGGACCCATGGAACAGTCTCCCAGGAGGTGGTAGGTGTCAGGACAGTCAGAAGTTTCAAACACATGGGATAAATACAAAGGCATCATAGCACTCGGCAGTAAATTGGTGGGGGTGCTCTAAAATGGGCAGACTACATGGACTGTAAGTCCCTTCTGCCATCACTTTTCTATCTTTCCAGCAGAGAGGGTAGGGGTGAAAACAGTGATGGGTTCAAGAATGCATGGTATCAGCAAAAGGGAATCTTAGAGAAAGGGGAGGGAGAGGGCTAAAAATCAAGTAGGATCTGCAGTGATACTGTAGGTAGGAGAAATTGGCAGACTAGGGTGAGCCAAGCAGTCCTTATCTGCCATCAAATTCTATGTTTCTCTGCATCATGCCCAGCCCCGGCCAGCCCCAGCAGGTGGGGGAGGAATGCCAGACAGTCTCTACCTCAACCTCTCCTCAGGAGCTTATTACCTAACCTCTGCAACAAGCACATCCTTCAGCAGACACTCGCAGAGGATAGGAGGAATGGCACATGGCTGCACCCTCCTTCCTCCTCAGGAGCCTATTGCTCCCTCTGCAACACACCCAGGCCCTCATCCAGCTCCAGTGGGGAGCAAGGGGAATGCCAGCTGACCAACACCTCCCTCCTGCAGAGCACATTGACTCACATCTGCTGCACGCCAAATCCCCAGCAGGACTCAGTGTGGTTCATGCTGTCACACAAGATCTCTGGTCTGCCAGGCACCAGTGCAATGCCCTTCAGTAGCACCACTGAGCCTGCCCCACTCTGTGCAACAATATAAAGTTCTGGCAGCTACTTGGAGTTTTCAGTTTTGGAACCATGGATTGCTCAGCAGCATTTGTGTGAAAAGTCTGGTCTTATTGTAAGATTCCATAAGCCTGCTGACAGTATTAATTTTCTCTTTTGCTCAGCATGGCTTTAGAAGGGGCCAAAGCATCACGATGGCCTTGCTCACTCTTACAAATGCTTTTACTACTGGAATGGAACAGAGAGATGTAACAGGTGCTGTATTAATTGATCTTACAAAGCATTCGATCTTATAGACCGCTCCCTGCTCTGTACAAAACTCCATGCCATTGATATCTCTCCCACTGCTCTCCGCTTCCATGACTCTAATAGGTATCAGAAGGTTAAGTTTCAGACCTCCTCTGAGTCTGCCTCTACCATGGTAGGAGTACCGCAAGAATTGATCATGGGCCCCTCCTCTTGTTACTTATCAACAATATCCACCACTGTGTGTCCTACAGCACACCCAGTCTCTGTGCTGATGATGACTCGTTCTCGCTCTTAGCTCAAATCAAATAATGAGCATTAACAATCACTTTTCCTTGGACCCCAGGCTATCCAAAATTGACTTGTTCATAATAAACTGCTACTTAACACTTCAGAAGTCCAATCAATGCTTTTTGACCCAACACCCAAGCTAAGACATTGTCTGTCCCCACTTTCGGTCTCTTGTAGTTGATGGTACCATCCTGGCCTTGGTATCGGCCTTCATGTCTAGGAGTGACCTCCAACCCACCCTTTGATTTATCACTCTATATAGTGAATCCCTGTAAATCTGTAAACACCAGATTTGGATTTTCATATAGGATTAGGCATAATTTCACTTCTAAGACTTGACTTGCCATTTCCTGTGTGATCCTTCTACCTACACTTATGTATAGGGTACCTGCATATTCAACCACTGCCAAGGCCATACTGAGGAAATTGGGTGTCACTTGTAATGATCTATGCCACTTTGTACTGGCTACTAATCACCAGGAGCATCACTGTATGCTGGACTGTTGGCTCCCCTCAGTCCTTGCG
The DNA here is from genome assembly GCA_016271365.2 of Neoceratodus forsteri. Taxonomy (NCBI): domain Eukaryota; kingdom Metazoa; phylum Chordata; order Ceratodontiformes; family Ceratodontidae; genus Neoceratodus; species Neoceratodus forsteri. The sequence goes on from CM057459.1 coordinate 1,387,075,510, forward strand.
TGACCGTGCTTTTGGTGGTGTTATTCATGGTGAATCCGAAACCACTGCCAATGTCGCTTTCATCCTTGCTTTGCCTCCTCACAATGAATATCCCCTTGAGATGTGCTGATCAGGGTTTCTTGCCTATTCTCAACTAAAAATTATCCCAGGGAATATTTCTTTCATGAGTTTGGCTCATAGACTTGGTAACGCCACACTGAATATTATTCATCTTTCCTCAATGGCCCTGGGTCAGAGTGGCTATTGTAAGCACTTATGTAATGCTTACAGTTGTACCTGTTTCTAATTGTCTGTCTGTCACTGTTTATTGCTGATGACTTCTGTATACAATCTCTTAAAATTAGTATGTATTTATGCATCTCTAGTTCTTTCTTTCTTTTTTTGTTAATAGTTCTCTTTCATTCACCCAAGCTCAGGTGGGGATGAACCCTTATCAGTCCCCTTGACTGCCCCTCCAGCAACCCACTCCAGTTGCCCCAAGTGGGAGGCCCGAGTCACCCACTACAGCAGGGCTTCCCGAAGGAGAGACCAAGATCCACCATAGATCCCAGCATCTCTTCCCTTGTTATGCAGTCCTGGCTGGTGAACTTTCAGCATTCCTGGGCACCTATCACCCTTCCAGGAGGAAAAGAGCAGTCCATTGGATAATCATCTTACTCTCACCCCCGGACAGCCCTTTGATGCTCCAGGTTTGGGTCATTAGCTCCAAAAGCGCAGTGCTACTGCTGCGCCAGTGGATGGCTCATGCACCTCTAGTTCCTTTCATATGTTATTAGTGCTTTGTAACATTCATTTACTAGGCTATTGTCATCATGTGCAGTATCCCTTGCTTTTGTTACGCCTCATTGCATTTTGTTCCCTGTGATCAATCTTCGTAACCCATATGATATTATCCTGCTTGCATACTCCCAGGTCCTTCCTGAAACAGGCAGCTTATTGCCTAGTGCACTTACCTGGTAACCAGCACTAAATCAAACAGAATTGCAATGCAATATTTGTGTTGTCTGAGCTCTTAAAAAAAAACACAACACTTGAATCAAGAAAAGGAGCTGATAAGCAGCAAATTTACAGCTGAAGTAAATGGCACAGTAAATATGCTGTGTAACCACTTGCCAGGCATGTGACTTTGCAAAACAATGGAACAAAACGTTGTTTTTCTGACAGGCAGTTGGGCAGAATTTGCTTTTTCAGCTGTAACCATCTTCTTTCCGGTGCTCGAATGATAGGAAAGCTGGTTCTATAGTACCACCTAGTGGACTATGGAATACTGTCACTTCTTTGAATGTTTACCAATTAAGTAAATGACAAAATGCACTGCAGACAATTGATACACATAATAGGATGATAGTTAGATACAGGATACAGATACTCAGTGGTTCAATACAACATAGACACTATTCTGTGCAAATTGTCGCTGCCCTATCCCCTGTCATTGGTTTTTATCATCCTGCGGATCCAAGTTTTGGAAATCTTTTCTTTCTTTCTCTCTCTCTCTCTCTCTCTATATCACACATACACACTCTGTCACTGTGTCTCGTTCTTTTCTCTCTGAGCCAGTTACTGGTGTTAATCTGGTTCTGCTAACCAGATAACAAAGTGCAATTTAAGAAAATATAGCAGTGCTGCATTCTCACATCACTGATAAGTGACTTGGATGCCCTGATCTGACCAAACCTGCGCTTGCACCTACTGCACATTCTGTCTAAAATGATGTCGCACCAAAAGAGTTTAGTGCCATATCCTAGTAGGAACATTGTAATTAAGGGGTATTCTTCCACTTGTTTTGGGGGCACAATAGAGGATATCAATTGACAAGTTAAAATATGTTCTGACTGACCCTCTGGCACACATTCCAAAGGGTTGTTGAGCATATTCTAAACATTTGTTTTGCAAAGTTCAAAGGTCATAACATTTTTAATTCTTCATTTACCCCACACCCAACTGCTTAATAACCACTTACCAGTAGTACCCAAAGTTGTACCTTTTAACTTGCTAAAGTTTGTAAATTTAATTTAAATCATACAACAGAACAAAGAAATGGCATTTTTTGTTCTGTTTTTACTTTGGGAAGGTGTGCTTTATACTATATAAATAAAATATGGACAACCACACACATGTGTTTCCATTTCAGGGTTGAGATGATAGCATGGACCTCTCTGAGCTTTGCTGTCGAGGTCAATACACTGTCATTTCAACCCCTCAGTTGAAAACATAGCCTTGTGTGTATGGTTCCCCATACATTATTCTCTATATAGTAAGCACAAACAAATCAGCCTAATATAGAAACATGGAATTGATGGCGGAAGGAGACAGAAGGTCAATCAAGTCTGTACTTACTGTATTACTTAGAAAGATAGACTTTATCAGCAGAAAAGGACTGCTAGGTTATCTAGTCTGCCCTTTTCCCTGCCTACTTAAAACATGATAGTTTTGCAAAATGGCACAAAATAAGCCTCACAGCAGGTCCGCTCTTGCCTGGTGCACAAAGATATTACATAACAAGTATAAGTTACAGAGCAAGTGTGCTGCCAGTGGTTTACAAATAATAGGATGAAGGAGCAGAAAGTATAAAGAAGCAAATGATATGAAGAGCAATGGTTTAAGCAGAGAAGGAGGAAGAAGTGATGGAGGAAGAGGGATGAAAAAAGGAGAGGAGGAGTAAGTGCCAGAGCAGACATGAGAGCTGTGGGTACAGAGTAAAGTTTTAGAGCAGAGTGAGGAAGAAGTGCAGATAGAGAAATAAGGTTAGACCAAAGCGAGCGAGCCATTAGAAGGGCAGGCATTCCTGCCTTGATCTTTGCATGGGGCAAAGAGGAACAGCAGGAGTCAGTGGAGCAGAGGGTGTGTGTGGTGGTAGTGGGGGGAGGCAGGACAGGAGGGAGCTAAAATAGCAATAGCATGAACCAAACCAGAACTGGAGATGAGGGAGACATTGTTAGCTAAGTGATGTCCCTTAAGAGAGGGGAAGAGAAGCCAGCTAAGTAGTGTAGCTGTAGCACTTCTGCTCACTACTTTGTAACCCGGACTCTATTTGCAGGATACTGGCCAAGGAAGGAGTGATGAACATCCCAGTGGATGGTTGTTCTCCTTCAGGGAGGGGATTCTGTCCCCATTGTTGGCTGCCAGAGGGTGGAGACAGGGTAGTAGGCAAGAGAGGCAGACACTGGGAGCTGCTTCTGATATGTTCTGTCATGCTATTGTGCCCATGTTGCATCATTGCATACCAGCAAGCCTCAGGGAGAAATGGTCCTAAACCTCACCAAACAGCAGGGTAGTGACAGACCTTCTGCAGGCCCCACACCACCAACAAGGCAACTGTCTCCCAGACCAGATCCTGATTTGAGATACAGACAGTTGAGGGAAGGAAGGTACAAAGCCAGGACAGGGTTAACAGGGAAGAGTTGAGGGAATGAGGGGACAGGAGAGGGAGCAGCGTAGGCTTTGTCAGACTTGAGAAAGTGCTGATGCCAGGGAGGGAGAAGGGAGGGTGGGGAAGGGGAAGGTGTGAAAGAGAGGGAGAGGTAAGTGCTAGTGGAATAGAAGATTATGAGTGACAGTCACAGGACCTGGAGACAGAGAGGTGGAGGTGAAGGTTGGTTTTGAACTGGCCCAGCTTTTGAAGAGAGGTGAGGTCTTTGTTGAGTCCATTAAACCAGGAGGGTGCTCGGTGGGCAAGGACCTTTTGCCCTGCATGGTGCAGCACCTGGGGATGTGCAGTATTTAATTTACAGAATCCCTATTGGGGCGGGGGGTGCATGCTGGATGTAGGAGGCTTGGACTCCTGGTGGTGCGAGGCCTAGCATGATCTTCTTGGTCATTAAACAAGTGTGATATTTTATACGGTTGGATAGTTGAGCCAACCCATTTGGACGAGTGCACATGTGGGTGAGATGGTGTGATCCTGTGATGAGACGGCAGGCTTCATTTAGGGGCCAAGGACAGGCGCCTAAGGGCTATGTCAGTAGCAGAGCCATAGACAATCAGACCATAATCGATTAGTGAGACCACAGAGTTCTGCACAGCTATCCTTAAGGCATCTGTAGTGAGGCATTGCCTGTGCCTATAGAGAAGACCTATGCATTTATTAACAGCATTGGCAACAGTGTCAGTGTGGCTGCGATAGGTGACTGTTGAGAGTGATCCCAAAGTATTTAAAGAGTGAACTTGGTCTAGGACAGCACCAAGACAGTTTGTAATTGAGATGGTTTGAGACCTATGTTTGTTGCAGGAGCTGCAGAAAAGCATTGACTTTGTTTTCTTATAGTTGAGAACCAGCTTTTGTCTATTAAACCATTTTTCAAGGGAGGTGAAACCCAACTGGAGCTTTTTTGAGTAGGAGGGGTTCCTGGTGAGTGGCGGAATGACTGCATTGTCTGCATAAAGCAGGATTTGCTCAGGGCAGAATTGTAGGAGATTGTTCCAAAAAGGCTGAAGAGGAGGATCAAGAATGGATCCCTCACGGACCCTGAATGGATGGGTCTTGCATCGGAGAGGATATGAGCAATTTTCACTCTTTGTGTCAAATGCCTTGCTAAAGTCTAAGTAAACCACATCCACAGCCCCTCCCTGGTCTACTACTTTGGTCACCCAGTCAAAGAAAGCTATTAGATTCATCTGACATGACCTTCCCACTGTGAATCCATGCAGCCTTGGGTCCTGTGCCCTGCTGTCCTCTAGATACTCAGCAATTCTTTCTTTCAGAAGTGATTCTATCATTTTCCCTACCCCTGAGGTCAAACTAACAGGTCCGTAGTTTCCTGCCTCTGCCTTACTCACCCTTTTGTGAAGGGAATCAAATCTGCCCTCCTCTAGTCCTCAGGTACCACACCATCCTCCCACGATTTGTTAAAAGGGTAGTCAGTGGTGTCAGTAGGTCTCCCTTAAGTTATTTTATAATTCTGGGGTGAATCTCGTCAGGCCCCATTACTTTGTCCACTTTCAGTTTTAGGAGTTCTTTCAGGACCCCTTCTTCTGTGACTGGGCTGGTATCAACCCTCCTGTCCAAAGTGCTTCTATTGTTTGGTTTAGGTTCCTCCGCCTCTTCTTTTGTGAATACTGAGCAAAAGTATTTGTTCAGTATCTCTGCCTTTTCACTGTCACGCTCTGCCCACATCCCCCCTCTTTATTAAGCCTCACTATCCCTCCCTTGGTCTTTCTTCTCCCCTAATGTACCTAGAAAATATTTTATCCCACTTTAACTGAGTTGGCTACCTTTTCCTAAGTTTGGGCCTTTGCTCTTCTGACTGCCTTCCCACTTCCTTCTGCTTTAACTGATACAGTTCTCAGTCCTGCTCCTTCTGTGATTCCTTATACTTCCAGAATGCTATCTTTTCCTCCATAACCTTCCCACCACCTCTTTTGAGAACCATAGTGTTTTTTCCTTCATTTTGTTTTGTTTATTTATGTCACACAAAGGCTTGTTGCCTCTGTGATGGCAGTTTTGATTTTTCCCATTGTTCTTCCACCCCTCCTTCCTGCCCATTTGCTAGTGCATTCCTTAGGCATGCACCATTTTCTAAAGTCAACCCTCCTAAAGTCCAGTACCCTTGCTTTTGTATGGCTTGACTCTCACGGCTGTATTTATCATGAACCACACTGTTTGGTGGTTGCTTGTTCCCAGATCGCTAGCCACTTCTAAATCTGTGATCTCTCTCCATCCATGTTTGAGAGTACCAGGTCTAAGATTGCTCCCTCCTGAGTGGGTTCCAACACTAGCTGTCTGGGGCATAACCTCTGTAGGGCATTGAGAATTACCCTGCTCTTGGATGTGGCTGCAGCAAATGTGCTCCAGTTAACATCTGGCATATTCAGGTTCCCCATCAACAATATCTCCTTTTTCTGCCATTCTGAGGATGCCTTCTATCATTTCCTTGTCCATTTACTCCCCTGAGATGGGGGTCTGTATACAACCACCATGTGGATTGTGGTGCCATTTCCTGTCTCCAAGGTGACCCACAGTGCCTCCCTCCTTCCCATTTACCCTTTAGTTCCATTGCTTTGATCTCATCCCTTTGCTCCCACTGTTCATCCCTTTTATACCACTGCTTATCCTTTTGCTCCCACTGTTCATTCCTTTGCTTCCATTGTTCATTCTTTTGCTCCCACTTTTCTTTGCTTTGCTCACTGCTCATCCATTTGCTTCCACTGTTAATACCTTTGCTTCAACTGTTAATCCCTTAGCTCCACTGCTCATCCCTTTGCTACCACTGTTTATTCCTTTACTTCCACTATTCATCCCTTTGCTCACTGTTCATCCCTTGCTCCACTGTTCATCCCTTTGCTATAACTGTTCATCCCTTTGCTCTCACTGTTCATCCCTTTGCTCTCACTGTTCATCCCTTGCTCCCATTGTTCCTCCCTTTGCTCTCACTGTTCATCCTTTGCTCTCACTGTTCATCCCTTTGCTCCCACTGTTCATCCCTTTGCTCTCACTGTTCATCCCTTTGCCTCACTGTTCATCCCTTTGCTCCATTGTTCCTCCCTTTAATCACACTGCTAATTTATTTGCTCCCACTGCTTATCCCTTTGCTCCCACTGTTCATCCTATTGCTCCATTGTTCATCCCTTGCTACCACTGTTCATCCCTTGGCTCCCACTGTTCATCACTTTGCTCCCACTGTTCATTCCTTTGCTATCACTGTTCATCCTTTTGCTCCCACTGTTAATCCCCTTGCTCCCACTGTTCATCCCTGTGCTCATCCCTTTGCTCCCACTGTTCATCCCCTTGCTATCACTGTTAATCCCTTTGTTCCCACTGTTCATTCCTTTAACATAGAAACATAGACTTTGATGGCAGATAAGGACCGCTTGGCGTACCCTAGTCTGCCCATATCCTAGTTAACCAACAGCCTACTTCCTCCTACCCCGCTATAATTGCCTTATGTCTGTCCCTTGTATTCTTGAATTTCCCCACTGTTTTTGACCTGATCTCCTCAGAAAGGCTGTTCTATGCGTCCACCACTCTCTCCATGAAAAAATACTTCCTCACGTTGACCTGAGCCATCCCCTGTATCTTCAAATTGTGCCCCTTGTTCTTGCACATCTCTTTTCTGAAGATGCTACCCTCTTGGACTTTGTTGATCCTCTTGAGGTACTTGAAAGTTTCTATCATGTCCCCTTCTCCCTGCTTTCCTCAAGGGTATACATATTAAGCTCTTTTTAGTATGTCTTTGTATGGCTTCTGGTGCAGACCCTGCACCATTTTAGTTGCCCTCCTCTGGACTGCCTCCATCCTGTCTATGTCATTGAGATGGGGTCTCCAGAACTGCACGCAGTACTCCCGATGGGGTCTCACCAACTGTCTGACAGAGGGATAACAACTTCCTGTTTTCAACTGGCGATGCCTCTCCTATGCACCCCAGTGTCCTCCCAGCCCTCTTTACTGCCTTCTAACATTGCTTGCCAACCTTGGAGGTAATCTGATATGACTACCCCAGTTCTCGTTCCATTTTGTGTTGTTTATACCTCCTCCCCATTGTGTACTCTTCCCTGGGTTTTGGTTCCCAGGTGCATTACTTTGCAGTTCTTTATGTTGACTCTAAGCTGGCATACTTTTGACCATTCCTCCAACCATGCCAAGTCCCTTCTCATCCTTTCACCTCCCCTTGTGTATCAACCCTGTTGCAGATCTTTGTGTGATCTGCAAAGAGGCATATTTTTCCTTCCAGCTCCTCCACAATGTCACCTATAAAGACATTAAAGAGGACCAATTCCAGTATTGAACCCTGCAGTACCCCACTAGTAACCCCTTTCTTCAGAGTGTACTCCATTTACTATTACCATCTGCGTCCTGTTGTCCAGCTAATTTATTACCCAGGCTACCATCCTGGGACCCACTCCCAGGCAGGCTAACTTGTTTATTAATCTTTGTGTGGGACTCTTTATTTATTCTAGGATTACAAGTACCTTTGAGCCAAGGCTCTTTACAAAGGTTCCACGTCAAGTGGGAACAACACAAACATGACAATAATGCAATTGGCAGTATCAAGCAGTTGAATACATATATTTGGGAGGTAGGTAACAGCACAAACGTTGTACAAACAATGCAAGCATGGGATTCTAAACAGTCTCAAGGATTTGAGATACAGACAGTTGAGGGAAGGAAGGTACAAAGCCAGGACATGGTTAACAGGGAAGAGTTGGGGAATGAGGGACACAGGAGAGAGGAGCATCTGTAGGCTTTGTCAGACTTCTGAGAAAGTGCTAATGCCAGGGAGGGAGAAGGGGGTGGGGAAGGGCAAGGTGTGAAAGACAGGAGAGGTAAGTGCTAGTGGAATAGTAGATTATGAGTGACAGTCACAGGAGCTGGAATCAGAGAGGTGGAGCAAAGTTGGTTTTGAACTGGCCCAGCTTTTGAAGAGAGGTGAGGTCTTTGTTGAGTCCATTAAACCAGGAGGGAGGCACGGTGGGCAAAGAACCTTGCCCTGCATGGTACAGCACCTAGGGATGTGCAGTATTTAATTTACAGAATCTCTAGTGGGGCAGGGGATGCGTGCTGGACGTAGGGAGGTCTTGGACTCCTGGTGGTGCGAGGCCTAGCATGATCTTCTTGGTCATTAAACAAGTGTGGTATTTTGTACAGTTGGATAGTTGGAGCCAGCCCGTTTGGATGTAGAGTGCACACGTGTAGGTGAGATGGTGTGATCCTGTGATGAGACAGCAGGCTTTGTTTAGGGCAAGGACAGGCGCCTAAGGGCTATGTCAGTAGCAGAGCCATAGACAACCAGACCATAATCGATTAGTGAGACCACAGAGTTCTGCACAGCTATCCTTAAGGCATCTGTGAGAGGCATTGCCTGTGCCTATAGAGAAGACCTATGCATTTATTAACAGCATTGGCAACAGTGTCAGTGTGAATGCAATAGGTGACTGTTGAGAGTGATTCCAAAGTATTTAAAGGAGTGAACTTGGTCTAGGACAGCACCAAGGCAGTTTGCAATTGAGATGGTTTGAGACCTATGTTTGTTGCAGGAGCCGAGAAAAGCATTGACTTTGTTTTCTTATAGTTGAGAACCAGCTTTTGTCTATTAAACCATTTTTCAAGGGAGGTGAAACCCATCTGGAGCTTTTTTAGTAGGAAGGGTTCATGGTGAGTGGTGTGAATGACTGCATCGTCTGCATAAAGCAGGATTTCTTCAGGGCAGAATTGTGGGAGAGTGTTCAAAAAGGCTGAAGAGGAGTGGACCAAGAATGGATCCCTTGGACTCCTGAACGGATGGGTCTTGCATCGGAGAGGATATGAGCAATTTTCACTCTTTGTGTCAAATGCCTTGCTAAAGTCTAAGTAAACCACATCCACAGCCCCTCCCTGGTCTACTACTTTGGTCACCCAGTCAAAGAAAGCTATTAGATTCATCTGACATGACCTTCCCACTGTGAATCCATGCAGCCTTGGGTCCTGTGCCTGCTGTCCTCTAGGTACTCAACAATTCTTTCTTTCAGAAGTGATTCCATCATTTTCCTACCACTGAGGTCAAACTAACAGGTCCGTAGTTTCCTGCCTCTGCCTTGCTCACACTATTGTGAAGAGGAATCAAATCTGCCCTCCTCTAGTCCTCAGGTACCACACCATCCTCCCATGATTTGTTAAAAAGGGTAGTCAGTGGTGCAGTAGGTCTCCCTTAGTTATTTTATAATTCTGGGGTGAATCTGTCAGGCCCCATTACTTTGTTCACTTTCAGTTTTAGGAGTTCTTCAGGACCCCTTCTTCTGTGACTGGGCTGGTATCAACCCTCCTGTCCAAAGTGCTTCTATTGTTTGGTTTAGGTTCCTCCGCCTCTTCTTTGTGAATACTGAGCAAAAGTATTTGTTCAGTATCTCTGCCTTTTCACTGTCACGCTCTGCCCACCTCCCTCCCTTTATTAAGCCTCACTATCCCTCCCATGGTCTTTTTTCGCCCCTAATGTACCTAGAAAAGATTTTATCCCCCTTAACTGAGTTGGCTATCTTTTCCTCAGTTTGGGCATTTGCTATTCTGACTGCCTTCCCACTTCCTTCTGCTTTAACTGATACAGTTCTCAGTTCTGCTCCTTCCTGAATGCTATCTTTTCCTCCATAACCTTCCCCGCCACCTCTTTTGAGAACCATAGTGGTTTTTTCCTTCATTTTGTTTTGTTTATTTATGTCACACAAAGGCTTGTTGCCTCTGTGATGGCAGTTTTAATTTTTCCCATTGTTCTTCCACCCTCCTTCCTGCCCATTTGCTAGTGCATTCTTTAGGCGTGCACCCATTTTGCTAAAGTCAGCCCTCCTAAAGTCCAGTACCCTCACTTTTGTATGGCTTGACTCTACGACTGTGTTTATCATGAACCACACTGTTTGGTGGTCGTTTGTTCCCAGATGGCTAGCCACTTCTAAATCTGTGATCCTCTCTCCATCCCTGTTTGAGAGTACCAGGTCTAAGATTTCTCCCTCCTGAGTGGGTTCCAACACTAGCTGTCTGGGGTATACTCCGTAGGCATTGAGAATGACCTACTCTTGGATGTGGCTGCAGCCAATGTACTCCAGTTAACATCTGGCATATTCAGGTTCCCCATCAACAATATCTCCTTTTATGCCATTCTGAGGATGCCTTCTATCATTTCCTTGTTCATTTCCTCCTGAGACGGGGTCTGTATACAACTCCCATGCGGATTGTGGTGCCATTTCCTGTCTCCAAGGTGACCCACAGTGCCTCCCTCCTTCCCATTTACCCTTTAGTTCCATTGCTTTGAACTCATCCCTTTGCTCCCACTGTTCATCCTTTTATCCCACTGCTTATCCTTTTGCTCCCACTGTTCATTCCTTTGCTTCCATTGTTCATTCCTTTGCTCCCACTGTTCTTTGCTTTGCTCCCACTGCTCATCCCTTTGCTTCCACTGTTAATACTCTTTCAACTGTACTCGTTACTCCACTGTTCATCCCATTTCTCCAACTGGTCATCCTTTTCTCCCACTGGTTATCCCTTTGCTACCATTGTTTGTCCCTTTTCTCATACTGCTCTTCCCTTTGCTCCCACTGTTCATCCCTTTGCTATCACTGTTCATCCTTTGCTCCCTCTGTTCATCCCATTGCTCCCACTGCTCATCCCTTTGCTCCTCTGTTCATCCCATTGCTCCCTCTGCTCTTCCCTTTGCTCCCACTGCTCATCCCTTGCTCCTCTGTTCATCCCATTGCTCCCACTGCTCTTCCCTTTGCTCCCACTGTTCATCCCATTGCTCCCACTGCTCATCCTTTGCTCCCTCTGTTCATCCCATTGCTCCACTGCTCATCCCTTTGCTCCCTCTGTTCATCCCATTGCTCCCACTGCTCATCCCTTTGCTCCCTCTGTTCATCCCATTGCTCCCACTGCTCATCCCTTTGCTCCCACTGTTCATCCCTCTTCTTCCACAGTTTATCCTTTTTATCCCACTATTCATCCTTTTGCTCCCAATGTTCATTCCTTTGCTCCCACTGTTTATCACCATGCTCCTCTGTTCATCCCTTCCCCACTGCTCATTCCTTAGCTCCACTGCTCATCCCTTGCTCCCATTATTCATCCCTTTGCTTCCACTGTTCATCCTTCTTCTCCCACTGCTCATCCCTTTTCTGCCACTATTCATCCCATTGCTCCCACTGTTCATCCCTTGCTCCCACTGTTCATCCATTGCCCCCACTGCTCATCTGTTTGCTCCCACTGTTCATTCCTTTTACTCCCACTGTTCATCCATTTTGCTCCCACTGTTCATCCCTTTGATTCCATGGCTCATTCATTGCTTCCACTGCTCATTCCTTTGCTCTCACTGTTCATCTCTTTGCTCCCACTGTTCATCCTTTTCCCTCACTGCTCATCCCTTTGCTCCCATTGTTCATCCCTTTGCTCCCACTGCTCATCCCTTTGCTATCACTGTTCATCCTTGGCTCCCACTGTTCATTCCTTTTGCTCTCACTGCTCATCCTTTGCTCCCACTGTTCATTCTTTTTGCTCCCAGTGCTCATCCCTTGGCTCCACTGTTCATTCCTTTGCTCCCACTGTTCATACCTTTGCTCCCATTGCTTATCCCTTTGCTCCCACTGTTCATCCTTTTGCTCCCACTGTTCATCCCTTTGCTCCACTTCTCATCCCTTGCTCCCACTGTTTGTTCCTTTCCCTCACTGCTCATCCCTTTGCTCCCACTGCTCATCTCTTTGCTCCCACTGTTCATTCCTTTTCCCTCACTGCTCATCTCTTTGCTCCTCTGTTCATCTGTTTGATTCCACTGTTCATTACATTGCTCCCACTGTTCATCCTGTTACTTTGATTGTTAATGCCATTGTTTTGACTGTTTATGCATTTGCCTGACTGTGCATCCCTTTGCCTTGACTGCTTATGCCTTTGCTCTGACAGTATATGTATTTGCATTTGGTTGTGGTGGGTTGGCCTCACTTCTGGGGTGGTTCATGCACTGCCTCGACCTTGTGCCCAGCCACCCGGGTGTGGGTTGTCCCAGCTAACCCACATAAAAAAAGTTTGCTCTGACTGTTTATCCTTTTAATGTGATTATGCATGCTTTTGCTTTAGTGGTTCATGCTGTGTTTGACTGTTCATCCCTTTGTTCCCACTGTTTCATTCTTTTGTGCCCACTGTTCAGACATTTACTCCCACTGATAATCTGTTTACATCCACTGTTGATGCTTTTGTTCCCACTGTTAGTCTCTTTGCTCTGACTATTTAACCCTTTTCTCTCACTGTTCATTTCTGTGCTTTGACTTCTCATCCCTGTGCTCTGATTGTTAATCCTTTGCTCTGACTGTTCATCCCTTTGCTGCAAACTGAGAATTGTAATACTGTATTATTCCAACAAAACTACTAAAGATGAAAGACGTGTGGCATGTGTTTTATCAGAGGAGGAGGTGCATATGCTATTTCAGGCAGTGTATTCTAATTCTACTCTCTGTTAGCACTAGAATAATGTTTAACTAGAACTAGTGTAAACAGTCAGAAAACTGTGTTTCAAGGACAGCCTGAGGTTACTGAATGGGCACCTGCTGACAGCAGCAAAACACATCCCTTACATTATGAGGGTAGTTATCCTAAAAACAGAAAACAAGCACATTTGGGACCAAGAATATGCATCCACTTTACATTTCAGGTCTACTTATAAAATAGCTGACTTCAACAATATGTGCATTATATCACTGCCCACTGGTTTAGGCATCTCCATCTTATACTCCAAGTCTAGTCATTGAGTATGTCTGATTCCTGTCTGTGTGATGCGTTACTGCCCAGTGCTTCATAAGTGTCCACCATACCTTCCAGATTTCCTCATAAAATTACTCTGATTCACAAGTCTGTGAGATATGTCAGTGCCCACTGGAGCTGATGTTTCTACCTCCTTTCCAGGTCTACTTATAAAATAGTCCCTGATTTCTATGGTTCATATGTCACTGTCCAGTGCTTCAGATACCTCCTGCCCTTTACAGGTCAGGTCTACTAAGAAAATGGCTAAATCTAATTATTTGGGTGATGTGCCATCGTCCAAAGGTTCTGAAGCCTGCACCTGCATTAGGGCTGCAAGTTCAGTTCAACCTTAACCAACAAAGGTCAAACCCATATGTTCTGCATGGTAACATCAACCACGAACTTCCTCATTTTTTGCGAACTTCACTCAGTTTATGTGGCGCGAACTGCAATGCTCAGGCAAGCTTACAGGAAAGCTGCCCCCCGCTGATCACCAACCCGTAATAAAATCCCCAATCCCTGCTGTCTAGTGCCCCTCCACTGATTGCTGGCCTGCTGTAAAATAAAATCCTTCCTGGCTTGGGGTCAGCGTTGGGGGAGTGGGGTGGTGGGGTGCTATGTGCTGGATGGGGAGGGCGGTCTGCTAGACACCAGGAAGAATATACTTTTGTTAATTACAGGAGATCAGTGATTGGGAGGGGCTGCTAGATACCAGGGAGATAAGACTACCTGTTTTAAATTTTTAATTACAGTCAAGTTGCTACACTGGGTATGGGGAGTGGGCACTGGATACCAGGAACTATAAATAAACTTGGGGATCAGGACTGAGGAGGAACACTGGACACCAGGGAATTGGACAAGAATATTGGGGTTGAGTTTTGCTAAGGGAAGAAGGGAGAGTCATATGACTGTTGTACTGTGTGATTTGAAGAACTAAGTAGAACTGGTAGAACCAGGTAGAACTTGGTAGAACATTTAGAGGTTCGCATTGCCTTACCTTGCATTGACGTCCATTTCTGAAATAGCAAATAGACAAGTTAAACCTGCACTCCTCCACTTACAGTTGCAGCTGCTCAAATGGATTCAAATCAAGGAGCATAAACAAAACTAGCACTCAGAGATAGGTTCACAAGGCCAACGCCAAACAAGTTTCTTTATCTTTTGTATGAGGAAACCCTATGAACTGCCTAAACACCCTAGCTTTGTGGGACACTGCCACTTCATCAGCAGGCCTGACCGTTCTGTTTGTGCTCCTACTCATAAACAACATCTGATTTCCTTTGTAGAGTTTGAGTGGCCTGTGCTTCAGATGTCTGGACAGTTTGTTCCAGGTCTACTCATAAAGTTCTTTGAATTCACCTCTGCCACTCAATGTGACTGCTTCTCTGAACAGAGATCTCTGTAAACACCTCCTAGCTCACTCATGTCTCACAGCCCGCCCTTTCCCAGTCTCATTCTCTGGCACCGGGCCTTCCTTGTGACTCCTTTCCTGCTTCGTATCTCCACTGGTACAAGACATTTTCCACCACCATCGGTCAGTGGCCCATTAGCCTACCAACTTCCTCTCCCAGTCACACGCCTGCAATACTAACTGCCTATGGTGCCTCTATCTCTTATTGTTACCACAGCCAGCTGCCTACTCAAGCTGCTCTTATATGAATATTATCTCAAAGTATGTTATAACCGAGTATCTTTATTTTTCTTTTAGTTGTTTTGGTTGTTTATTGTGCATTCTTTTACTACCTCTGTATGTATGTTGACCTCATCCTTTGACGTGGAACTGTAAACGAAGCAGTTTCTGCTCAAAAGTATTTGTAATCCAAGAATTTAATTAAAAAAATTCCTTTGTGTGATATGTCATCATCCAGTACTTCATTTGTGTCTATCACACATTCTGGGTCTCTTAAACAATAGCCCTGATTTCTATTGTCTATATAAGTGTCTGGGATTTTACTTTCTTCACCTCACATTTCACTTCTGCTTATAAATAAGTCACTAACTTCTTCTTACTGTGTGTGTGTGTTGGATGAGTGCCCAGTGCTACAGGTGCCGCCACCTTACATCCCCAGTCTAATCATAAAAGAGCCCTGATTCTCATTGTCTGTGTGATGTGATATGGAGGTTCATGGAGGTCTGTTTGGAGCTAGTAGGCCAAGGCCCATGTTTGCTCCATTTCACAAAAATTTTGAAAGTAGTTCAGAGATGTGTCACCCAGGTTTAGGTGCTTCCACCTTTGTTCCAGGACTACTCATAAAATACCCCTAATTCCCATCAGCTATGTACTGTGATACTGTAATCCAGGTGCCCCCACCTCATGTTCCAGACCTACCCATACAATAGCCCCAAATTTCTATTGTCTTTGTGTTGTGTCATTACACTTTAAGTGCCTCCACCTTAGGTTTCTGGTCCACTAATAACATAGCCCCAGTTCCTATCATCTATGTGATGTATCACTGCATGTCAGGTGCCTCCACCTTATGTTCCAGGTCTACCTATAAAGTAGTCTCAAATTCCCATTGTCTATGGATATGTCACTGCAGGTCAGGTACCTTCACTTATATTCCAGGTCTACCCATATAATAGACCCTGATTCCTGTTGTCACTGTGATGTACCATTACGCTTCAAGTACCTTTACCTTATGTTCCATGTTTACCCATAAAATAGCCCCTGATTCACATTGTCTGTGTGCTGGGTCACTGCCCATCAGGTGCCTTCAACTTATGTTCCAGATCTATGCTATTAATTAGAACAAATAAATCAGTCACTACACACAAATGCACAAACTAGAGACAAACCTATACTAGGGTCCCCTTATGCTTTGGACTATCCTGGTCCTTTATGCGCTGGTGCTCACAGTGGCAGTACTCCTTTCTTTAGTGTGTTTGTGCAAAATGTCCACACTTGGGTCCGATATATTGATGACATACTAACTGTATGGAGGAGAAAGCAGGATATATTTTACACTGTCATTTGTCTAAGGTGCATGTGAGTTAAAACATGTTAGAGAAACATTTCAGAGGCTGTGAGTTCTAATCCTGTATCCTAATACACTGATGTTTTAATCTTGCTGCATTTATTGCACTTAAAGGCTGTAAATTCTAGTCCTTACAGCCTAATGTACTGGAGTGTTTATCATACTACAGTCGCTGCATTCAGAGGCTGTGAGTTCCAACCCTTATATCCTAGTTCACTGGAGTGTTGTTCTTACTGCTGCACTTAGAGGCTGTGAATACTAATCAAATTTATATCCTGGTATACTGGAGTGATGATCTTCTGCAGTCACTAAATTCAGAGGCTGTGAGTTCCAACCTCATATCCTAGTTCACTGGAGTGTTGTTCTACTGCTGCACTTAGAGGCTGTGAATACTAATCAAATTTATATCCTAGTATACTGGAGTGATGATCTTTCTGCAGTCACTAAATTCAGAGGCTGTGAGTTCCAGTTGTTATATCCTAGTGCACTGGAGTGTAGATTTTACTGCACTCAGAAGGTGTGAATTCTAATCCCTTTATCCTAGCACACTGGAATGTCAAGTATGAGTTCTAATCCCTATAGCCTACTGCACTGGAGCGTTACATACTGTAGATACATAGACAGTGTGGCAGATAAGGGCCTATGGCCCACCCAGTCTGCCCATTTGAGCTTGTAAGTTCAGTTTATGTTTTCCTAGAAGTCTGTTGCCCTTACCCTGGCCTCCAGAATTCCTTTATGCCTATCCCATGCATTCTTAAACCTGTGATTGTTTCAGCCCCACCACTTCCTCTGGCAGGGTGTTCCACTTGTCCACCACCCGCTCTGTGAAGAAAGTCTTCCTCATGTTTCCTCTGAATTGTCCTCCTCCAACTTCATCCCATGCCCTCTAGTCCTGGCTGGAACATCTTTTCGCTTAAAATAGTGTATTCCTGCACCCTGTTCCTCCCTGTAAGATACTTGTGATGATCTTACTGCAGTCACTGCATCCAGAGTCTATGAGTTCCAGTCCTTATATCCTAGTACATTGGAGTGTTTATCATACTTACTTAGTGCACTCTGAGGGTGTGAGTTAACATCCCTATAGCCTAGTGTACTGGAGTGTTGACTGTACTGCAGTCAATGCACTCAGGGGCTTTGAGTTCCAATCCTATATCCTAATGTACTGGAGTGTTGCTCTTACTGCACCCACTGCACTCAGAGGCTCTGAGTTCCAGTCCTTATATCCTAGTGCATGGGAGTGTTTATCGACTGCAGGCACTCCACTCTGAGGCTGTGAGTTCCAGTCCCTATATCCTACTGCACTGGTGTGTTGATCTTACTGCACTCACTGCACTCAAAAGTCTGTGCATTCCAGACCTTATATCCTAGTGTACTAGAGTGTTTATTACACTGCAGTCTCTGCATTCATGTCTGAGTTCCAACCTTGTATCCTAGTGTACTGAGGCACCTGCAGTGGAGACCAAGGAGGATGCTGGGAACCTGCACAAAGGAGACCCAGGAGGGTGGCATGGGATACCACAGGAAAGGAAACAACTCCTGATGGGGACTCAATTATTGGGGGTAGAACTGGGAAGGAGGGAAAGGAGGTAAGGTGCCTACCTGGTGCCATGGCATAGAGGGACAGGAAGCAAATCCTCAGGACCGTGGAGCAGCTGCATGGGAGAGGGAGCTGGATGTCATTGTTCACCTAGGGACAAATGACCTAGCTGGGAATGGGATCAGAGTTGTGCAGGAGGGTTTGTGGAGTTGGGAGGCCGTGAACAAATAGCATGCACGTAACCTTCGGGAGGTGCTGCCTGTCTATGGCATAGGGTGAGGCTAGGGTACTCTGCCCCTGGGATTCAATGACTGGTTAAAAACTGGTGTGGAAACACAGGGTTTTGGCTTCATTGGGGACTGCAGGTCTACATGGAGGGATACAGGCCTATATTGGCATGATGGTCTGAGTCTGTCCAGAAGGGGAACCAGGATCCTAGGTGATAGGCTTAAATGCTTCACTGGCAAGCCTTTAAACCAGCCAAGGGGAGGCTCTGAAAAGGATCAGGAATTCCCAGCCTCCCCCAAACAACAGGGTAGTTAAGCGAGGTTAACACCGAGGTAGAGCGGTCAATGCGGGAAGGGCAGGGGTAAATGGAGATAAAAGGAAAAGGCAGTAGTACAGGTATGGGGCTAAAGTGGTAAGTCCACCATAAAATGGAGGGCGATGAGTACCAATACCCATAGTCTGGGTAACAAGCCTCCTGAACAAGTGGGCTTGATGGAAGATGGATGCCTGGATATCGTGGCAGTCACCTAAACCTGGTACACAGAGAACCATGACTGGGATGTCAACGCACTAGGGTACACAATGTACAGGAGGGACAGGGAGGGTAAAAAGAGGAGGAGTATCTCTCACATAAGGAAGGGATCAAAGCAACAGAACTAAAGGGTAACAGGGAAGAGAGGAGGGTACTGTGGGTCACCATAGAGACAGGGAAATGGCATCGCAATCTGCACAGGGTTATATACAGACCCCATCTCAGGGAAGACATGGACAAGGAAATGATTGGAGGCATCCTTAGAATGGCAGAATAAAGGTTATATATATATATATATATATTGTATATATATATATATATATGCATATATATATATATATATATATATTTTTTACTTTATGTTTATTAAATATTTTCAGAAACATACATTTGAATTCCTGATACAGCAAATAAGGATAAACATTACCACTGAGAGTGCCAATCCTCTTAATACAAGCAAACTAAATATAAAATTTGTTAAACGTACTGCAGCCAAAAGATCGTCTTTGGGAGGTACTACCAAAAGGAAACAGTCCTGTCACAGTATAAAGCATTGCTGCGTAGTTGAGTCTGTGAGCTGCATGAATAAGTCAAAATAATTTAACAACATGATCTTCAAGTCTCTGGTTCCTATCGGGAACCGATATGGACATGCAATAACTAAGTAAACCAGCCAGATTAGGCTACTAATCCCAAAAAGATTTGTGGCAAAGCAGTTAAACACACTGCCTCCAGAGTAGTTTTACCAGCAGTCTAATTCAGCTTAGACTTTTAAACATCAAAGCTCCAAACCTTTGCTCATTAAACTCGACAGGTACACATTTAACAGAATGAGCAAACAGTGTTCTGAGATTGTGTAAAGCAAACCCGTGGTCTAAACCATACAGTCCTTTTGAAGTTCTTTTCCTCATCATCGAGTCCATCGCTTCTGTTCTGAGAGCACGAGCTGGGGTGTTTTTCTCCGGCCCATTTCAATGCCTCTGTAGGATCTGAAAATATAAATATCTTCCCTCAGTACACTATACAGAGGCGAGCTGGGAAAATCAGGCCATGTAGGATTTTAGCCTCTCAAAGAAGTGCCAGAACTCCATCAAACCTCTTTCTTTTCATCCTGGTTGCGAAGCTGATATCCAGATAAAGATTCACCTGCTGCCCTTCACAAAATAAAACTTTCTTCTGCCTGGCCGGGCTAAGAAGGTAGTCCCTGATCCCACTCCATCAAGGACCATCACTATTACTCTGGGGGCTTTTGTATTCACCGTTGTCCACACATTGCTACCCGACAGGTCTTTGTATGTGCAGTGGCCTATTTTCTAGGAGTCTCCGAATTGTATGTCCAGCCAGTCTCTCAGAAATAGGACAAGGTTATCTCCTCGCTACGCTCAGGTACCCCCAGCATCCGAATGTTAAGAGCCCTTGCTTGATTTTCTATGAATTCCAGCCTGGCTTTCAGGTGTACATTCTCCTTTATTAGATTAGTGGAAGCTCCGAGAGCCACTTCAGAGCATTTTTGCTTTCTGCTGTTTCCGTTGTACAGCCACTCATATCAGTTTCCACTTTGCTTACTCTATTAGTTAAAGAGTCAAATTTGTCCAAAGAACCGGGCGGCTGAGGGATAAGGTGAGTGATTTTTTGTCCCAGACTCTGGAGCATTTCCTCTCTGTCCTCTGTAGCGGTTGAATCTCCGGGGCTGACCTCGTGATAGGAGGGCCAGCAAGAGTTTTTTTTTCCTTGCTGCTGCTGTTTGTCCTTTTGAGCATTCCCCATATTGATGTTTGATCATTCTTGTACCTTTCTATCAGCAAAAATGTAGTTTGGTGCCCCAGTAGTATATAAAGTTGGCATATTATCACTAGTGGTCTGGAGTGTAATTTCCTATGCCACCATCTTGCCTGGCTCCACAGCATCCCCAAGGGATATATTGTTGCTGGGGACCTGAATATGCCAGGTGTTAACTGGAGCACATTTGCTGCAGCCACATCCAAGAGCAGAGTCATTCTCGATGCCCTACTGGGGCATGCCTCAGACAGCTAGTATTGGAACCCACTCGGGAGGGAGCATTCTCAGACCTGGTACACTCAAACGGGACAGTGAGAGGATCTTGGATTTAGAAGTGGGTAGCCATCTAGGAGCAAGTGACTACCAGGCAGTGTGGTTCATAATAAACACAGCCATAGAGTCAAGTCACACAAAAGCAAGGGTACTAGACTTTGGAGGGCTGACTTTGGCAGAATGGGAGAGTGCCTAAGGAATGCTCTAGCAAAAGGGCAGGAAGGAGGGTGGAGGAACAATAGGGCAGAATCAAAACTGCCATCACAGAGGCAACAAACCTTTGTGTGAAGCAACTAAACAAAACAAAACGAAGGAAAAAACACTATGGTTCTCAAAAGAGGTGGCGGAAGGTTAGGGAGAAAAGATGACGACAGAAAGTATAAGGAATCACAGATGAAGCAGGAAAGAGAACTCTATCAGTTAAAGCAGAAGGAAGCGGGAAGGCAGTTAAAATAGCAAAGGCCCAACCGGGAAAAGATAGCCAACTCAGTTAAGAAGGGATAAAACCTTTATAAGTACATTAGTGAGCGAAGAAAGACCAAGGGAAGGATAGAGAGGCTTAAGAAAGGGAGGGGTGGGCAGAGGGTGACAGTGAAAAGGCAGAGATATTGAACAAATACTTTGTTCAGTATTCACAAAAGAAGAGGAGGGGATGTACCTAAACCAATCAATAGAAGCACTCTGGATAGGTGGGTTGATACCAGCCCATTCACAGAAGAAAAGGTTCTGAAAGAACTCCTAAAACTGAAGGTGGACAAAGCAATGGGCCCTGAAGGTATTCACTCCAGAATTCTAAAAGAACTAAGAGGAGAACTAGTGACACCACTGACTACCCTTTTAACAAATCATGAGAGGATGGATGGTGTGGTAACTAGAGTGTGGAGGAAGGCGGATGTGATTCCTCTTCACAAAAGTGGAGACAAAAAGCAGAGGTAGGAAACTACAGACCTGTTAGTTTGACCTCAGGGGTAGGGAAATGATAGAATAACTCTGAAAGAAAGAATTATTGAGTACCTAGAGGCCAGTGGAGCACAGGACCCAAGGCAGCATGGATTCACAGTGGGAAGGTCATGTCAGACAAATCTAATAGATTCCTTTGACTGGGTGACCAAAGTAGTAAACCAGGGAGGGGCTGTGGACATGGCCCTACCCAGTGGAGTAACCATGCATACTTATTGTACGAAATGCATACAGAAAAAATGCAGCGATAATCCTTTTTTAATGTTGATCCCAATTCCGAAACCTGGTCTTCCAGTCTTTGGTATGGGAGGCTGGGGGGTGACAGCTGTGGACCCCACTCCAAGTCAGACATGCAGGCACTGGAAAATTTTGGCAAAGCCTCAGACCATGTGCATCTTTGCTTTGCCTGTCAAACACTAGAAGTAGTTTTTCCTGCCTGCTTTTAAGTTACCCTGAGAGAGAGAGAGTCTTCAGCCACTGCTCATAGTGTCATCGTTGGGTGACTTGTGAGAGGGAAAGTCAGGACCGGACTCATCCAGTCCATCATCGTGATAGCTGATTGTGGTTCTTGTCCATGCCTGGGTGGTCCCTCCGCCCCCTTTTATTGCCTGCAATCGTGATAAAATGATGTGCCCTTTCTTCAGTGCGGCGATGGACCAGCAGTGCGAGCAACACAGCAAAGAGCCAGGTGAGTGCGAACGATAAACTGGAAACCGGTAGGGCATAATATACTACTAGTCTTTGTCACTGAAATGCTCACCTCTCAGCATGAAAATGCATACAGTACCAGCCTTCACAATTAAAGCAAATTGTGAAAGTGTGGCACTTTCTTATTTTAGAGAATAGCACGTCAAAGAATAGTGGGCCTCATGTCATATGTTGAGGTTAAGGAATGTTTCTGTCAAAATTGTGAGCAGCAATAGTTATACTCAGAGAATTTAAGGGGTGTGTGTGTGTGTGAGAGAGTCTATTGCCCAATGCCAGCCCTCATGCAGATGTTGCCAAGAGGTTACCTGGTTCAATTCAGCTGGTGTTCTATGGCTGTGATAACCAGTAAATAGAGTGGACAGAAAGAATTGCTTGCCTAGAGGTTTGGATTTTGATGCCAGAGCAAAATGTTGATAACATGGAAGGGCATGGCCACTGATCCGAGTGGGCACTGAGCTGTCTGAATACAGGGACAGCTTCTGTTGCACAAAGGGATGGCATAACAAGTTGGAGAAGAAGGGCTGTTAGGGAGAGACATTGTGCAGTCTTTCCCCATTGTTGCCTGCCCAGGCAGGGAGTGCCGTAGATGTGGTGGCCATGGAGCAATCATGGAGGGGCTACAACCAGATCAATTTGTTGTAGTTTTCTGTAACTGGAATGTTGCCCTGTAAATTATTCAATTGCTGTGTCTTCTTGTATAACATGCAAGTATGTGGTAACAGGTTTCATTTCAGGGCATGCAATGTTTGATGCCAGTGTCTGTCCTGCCTCCCATTCAACCAGGCACTCAGCCTCTGCCCCAGAGGTTACAGACTGACTGGACTGTCTCCCTCCTCTGGAGAAGAGCTGCCCTTGATGCTACATCCTTCTCTGCCTAGCTGGCCTTTTGATAAAAAAGAAATACATAGATGTTCAGAAGTTAAAGCAGCAGTACTACTAAAAGAAAATTGTGCTTTTGACAGTTTATTCCCCGTGCCCTGCTAATCATATACCTGGTACTCTTTCGCCTGCATTGTACTATCACCGAGTAATTTGCTCAGTTATTCTCTGCTTTTGTTTACATTTCTGCCACTACGCATGTTGCACTGGAACCCCCCCTCTGCTGCCAACTGCACATCTATATGACTTTCAGAGACATCGGAATGGTCAGCAGAGGGTCCTCTGCTGTTGTCAAAACATGTGATGCGACCTGAAGAAAAGCGCTGCTGAAATTAGTCAGCCACCATATTTGTTGTGGTGCTACGACACTTCAAATAAATTGCAAATATCTAAAAACTAAAGACGACTGGAAAACCATTTACAGGTATGGAAACTGAACTTTGGTGATGCTTACAGCCGAAAAACAGAATTTTGATAGGTCACTTCCTGATTTTGTAGTACTGGTGCTTTATATAGTAGTTAATACTTTCTATGGTAACATGGTCTTGAATAATCTAGTTGTTGTGCAGGTGATATGCGGGGTTCTTCTGATATTGAGGATAGTCACTGGGGGAAGATAACACTGGGGTGGTTAAAGCACCTTCTAGCTGATTGAGTAGAGAGTGGTAGCTTAGCTTGTATCAGGTGAGAAGTAGCTCTTCAAGACTACATGTGCCAGGTGTACTTGTGATCTTTGATTCGTTTTTACAGCACAGCAGCTCTAATAATGACCTGCCCTCCTGGCTGTAAGCATTTTGAAGGATTGTCTTATTTTAGTGGACTGTTTTCTTGGGGTGCATTCCATTTAGAACCTTGCAGTGCTCAAATTCTTAGTAATAAAAACAGTAAAAAAAAATGGTGCTGTTAGTGTTGGAAATAAAGGGAGGGCTGTTCTTTTACAATGTATTTAGTTGTGGATTCCTGGCCTCTGCTGCCTCTGACAGTAGAAGTTACTGCCTTCATCAGGGTCGTGTCTTTAACAACATAACAGCATTGTAGCAATAACAGGTCACATTCTTCCTTGTAACTTCTGTTTTTCCCCCATTCAAATTGGTTATGCATGAAATCAGAGTTGCTCAGTCAGTAGCACTCTTGGCTGTCAGTCAAGTCCCACCTGAGGGACTTCTGCCTGTCTCTGGGGGTCTTTAGGTGGAAGTTCCTATTTTCTTTTAAACCTTGTTAACTTTGATGCACTGCAGCCTGCATGGCATGGTATGGTATGGTATTAATCTGTTTGGGTCTGTCTAATGAAAGTGTTAAATGAAACACACATGATGTGGGCAGTGGCTGTTACATGGGAGTAGTAAAGGACTAGTAAAGAAAAAGCAAGTCAGTCATCGTGGTGGAACTGGAGGCAGTGCTAGTGTTGGTCTTAATCTCTAGCGTTGAGATGATGCTTTTTAAGCAGTATATGCATAGTGTGGCTCAAACTGTTAGGCAATTTGGCACTAGCGGTGGGATATTCAGACTGTGCCAGGCTGTGGCACAAGCCTGGGCACAGTGCAACTGGATGTGCCAGGGCACTGACAGGGTGATATTCAACTGTGCTGCACCATGGCTCAGCACCGTTGAATATCGCGCTGTAACCACCCGCAATGTGCATGGCGCAGTGGCACTGCACCAGCACAAGTGGCCAGAGAGAGGGTGGGGGATGCGCTAGCACAAGTACCTGCTGTGCTAGGTGCATCACCCACGATACTAAAAGTGCACATGCAAATGGGACCATAATGCATGCAAGGTGCAAATGGGGCCATTTGCATGTCATTATGGCCCCATTTGCATGCAGGTGCACCCATCCCCAGCGATGTGCGCCTGATACCCGGCCAGACTGCAGCCATCAGGACCAACGCCTCATGCACATGCGGCAAGTGTCCCACTGCCCAATCACGGGCATATGTATAAAATGTAAATGTCCTATATCCCTGGGGTGGTCCAGTGGACTGCTCGCAGCCAGATTGCGGGCAGCAGTACTGTATAATGTAAAAATCCTCCTATATCCTAGTAGTCCAGTGGACTGCTTGCAGCCTGGTCTGTGTAGTACAGTATGGGCTGCATGCCAGTGGCCCACGCCAGGACCAATAGGCATACAACCTTACTGTATGGAGTCAGTCAACGGGCAGGGGCGGCATGCTGGTGGGGAGCTGCTGCCCGCTGCTGACTGGGGAGAGCGGTGGTGGGGCTCAGTGGGCAGATGGATTGGTTTTAATATTTGATAACTGACGCCCACGATTGATTGGACATGGTCCACTGACCACCAGGGATATAGAAGGATATTTACATTATTCTGCTGCCCGCATTGGCTGAAAGCGGTCCACTGGACCACAGGATACTGACCTTTATTATAATATTAATGCCCATGATTGGGCATGGGGACACTACCATGAAGGTGCCACAGGAGCTCGGTGGCAACCCACAGCTGGCAGCTGCCGTGTTGCACCCTGCAATATGGTAGCTCACCTGTGGAGGACAGCTATTGCTCCTTTATCTTGTGCTCAACTGTGTGCAGCCGAGGTACGGGTGGTGTCTGCATCTGCTCAGCACATCCTGGGCTGAATATCAAGATGTGCGGAGTATGCATGGACACACACCCCACTTGCACCGCATACATTACTGATGCACTCTGGCACATCGAGATTTGTGCCACGCACATTCCCTTTGAATATCACGCCAGGGCATGTCAGTGGGTTGCATGGTGCAACTGTGTTGCACCATGCACAACACTTCTGAATATCCCACCCTAGGTGTTTTGGGGTCAGTTTCTACAGTGCCTCTACTTGTATATGTTGGAGCATGTCAGTCACATACTGCCCTTTATTTGCTCTTAATCAGTTTTCTGTTGCTTTGGTGTTGGTACATTTAATATTAACAGACTGGAAAATAATATACTATGACTCTGAATTCCAAAAATGCTGACCCTGTTTTAAAATGAACTGTAGTGGTATGTCAGGCTGTGGTAGTAGGACACTATAAACTTCCATGATTGACCCCAAAATGCACAAGAATGCAACAAAAATGCTAACATTTTCTGGGGCTTGCAGCCCCCAGACCTCCAGTTTATTCCAGCATTATTTTAATATTATAATTCTTAAACATTTTAAACAGCCTTCACTGCTTAGTTACTAAGCACTCATCATTTTCATAAGAGATTAGTACCTAACTGTATGCCTGCACTGAAGGATAACATCAACAGTGTGTGCCAAAATGAAACTATTCAGCCACCAGGGCCAGAACATAGGGACTGGTATGTAAAATGCCTATGGTAGAAGGGTACTGTATAATCCCACAGTTGGCCTCAAATGCACCATAAAGCATCAAAAATGCCAAACTTTTCTGGGGGCCCAGGCAGCCCCCAGCCCCCAGCCTATTGGGAGAGTCCTTGACTTGTACATACACTTTTAAAAGGCTGGTTACTCCACTGGGCCTACTCTAGACTTTAGCAAGGCATTTGACACAGTCCCACACAAAAGATTAATAACAAGTTAACCAGCCTGGGAATGGGTCCCAGGGTGGTAGCCTGGGTAAAAATGGCTGGACAACAGGACAAAGAGGGTAATAGTAAATGGAGTCCACCCAAAGAAAGGGGTTACTAGTGGGGTACCACAGGGTTCATTGTTAGCCGGTCCTCTTTAATGTCTTTATAAGTGACATTGCAGAGGGACTGGAAGGAAAAGTGTGCCTCTTTGCAGATGACATAAAGATCTGCAACAGGATTAATACACAAGGGAGGTGGAAAGGATGAGAAGGGACTTGTAAGGTTGGAGGAATGGTCAAAGTATGGCAGCTTAGATTCAATGCAAAGAAGTACAAAGTAATGCACCTGGGAAACAAAAACCTAGTGGAAGAGTACACAATGGGGAGGGGTACTAACAACAAAATGGAAAGGGACCTGGGGGTAGTCATATCAGATGACCTAAATGTAGGCATGTAATGTGAGAAGGCAGTAAGGAGGGCTGGGGGATACTGGGATGCATCGGAGAGGCATCACCAGTAGAAAACAGGAAGTTGTCATCCTCTGTACAGACAGTTGGTGAGACCCCACACGGAGTACTGTGTGCAGTTCTGGAGACCCCATCTCCGCAAGGACATAGACAGGATGAAGGTAGTCCAGAGAGACGCTAAAAATGGTGCAGGGGTCTGCACCGAAGACATATGAAGAGAGACTAAAGAAGTGCAAGGTAATGCACCTGGGAAACAAAACCCAGGGAAGAGTACACAATGGGGGTGAGATACTAACAACAACAAAATGGAAAGGGACCTGGGGTAGTCATATCAGATGACCTAAAGGTGGGCAAGCAATGTGAGAGGGCAGCAAGGAGGGCTGGGTGGTTACTGGGATGCATGGGAGAGGCATCACCAGTAGAAAACAGGAAGTTATTATCCCTCTGTACAGACAGCTGGTGAGACCCCATCTGAGTACTGTGTGCAGTTCTGGAGACCCAATTCTGCAAAGACATAGACAGGATGGAAGCTGTCCAGAGGGAGGGCAACTAAAATGGTGCAGGGTCTGCACCGAAGACATATGAAGAGAGACTTAAGGAGCTTAATATGTATAGCCTCGAGGAAAGGAGGGAGAGGGGGGACATGATAGAAACTTTCAAGTACCTCAAGGAATCAACAAAAATCAAGAGGGTAGCATCTTTCAAAAAAGAGTGTGCAAGAACAAGAGGGCACAATTTGAAGATGAAGGCTCAGAGGTAATTTAAGGAAGTATTTTTTCACAGAGAGGTTGTGGATGCATGGAACGGCCTTCCAGAGGAGGTTGTGGAGTCAAAATCAGTGGTGGAATTCAAGCATGCAGGGACAGTCATAAGGCAATTCTAGGGTGTGGGGGTAAGAAGAAGTAGGCTGCTGGTTAACTAGGATCTGCAGCTTATCCAGTAGGTAGAAATGGGCAGACTGCGGCCAAGCGGTCCTTATCTGCCATCAAATTCTATGTTTCTATGTAAGCTTAATATGTATACCCTCAAGGAAAGGAGGGAGAGGGGGACATGATAGAAACTTTCAAGTACCTCAAGGGAAACAACAAAGTCCAAGAGGGTAGCATCTTTCAGAAAAGAGATATGCAAGAACAAGGGGCACATTTTGAAGATAGAGAGGGACGCTCAGGGGCAATGTGAGGAAGTATATTTTCACGGAGAGGTGGTGGATACATGGAATGGTCTTCCTGAGGCGGTTGTGGGTCAACAACAGTGGGGTAATTCAAGAATGCATGGGACAGACATAAGGCAATTATAGTGGAGGTAGGAGGAAGAAGTGTTGGTTAACTAGGATCTGCAGCTTTTCCAATAGGTAGAAAATGGGCAGACTGGGTGGGGCAAGCGGTCCTTATCTGCCATCAAAGCCTATGGAGCATTTATCGTATTGCACTCAGAAGCTCTAACTCACAGCATTTTACTGTATCCAGAGGTTGAAAGTTAAATTCATGCACTCTAGTGTTCCAGTATGCTTTTATTGTTGCATTGAAGCTGTGAGTTCCAATCTCTGCACTCTAGTGCACTGGTATGTTAATTCTCCTGCACTCACAGTTAGTGAGTTAGAATCCTATAATCCAAGTGCACTGGTGTGTTGATCTTACTGTACTCTATGGCTGTGAGTTTGACTCTTTTAAACTAGCACCTGGTATGTTACTCCTATAAAAAGTCAGAAAACTCAGAGGTTGTGAGTTTAAATTCAATTATAAAATGGCAAGAAAAATCTAGAAATCTCATTGGCCAAGAGATGTTAGCTGACTGTACATTAAATATAGAATAAAGTATGGGGTGGTGTGTGAGGCGTTCGCACCCCAAAATCATTAGATCTTCGCTCTTGGGGTTTATTAAAGCATCTAACACCGAGAGTGTGTAACCTTCCGAGTTTGCACACACTAATTTAAATTTTTATTTTATATAATTGTTGGCTCGTTTTTTTCACCTCAACAATTATATAAAAATAAAGAGTTTCAGTTTAGCTGCAGTCTGATAGTGTTTTTTCTTCTTCTCCGCAGTCGGATGTGCTGGACACGAAGTTTCCATTTTTGCCTTTTTTTCATTTAAATTAGGCTTATTTCAGTATTTTCAGGCAGGAGCCTCATTTGTTAGCTTAAAAAAACTTACTGGCGAAGTTGTAGTGGCAGCGAGGTTGCCGATTGTAAGCCGCGGCATCGGGTTACTAGATAGGGCACAGAGGTGACAGGCGCTGCACAGAGGAGGGAAAACCTGGCAGCGGTTTGCCATTATAAACACTCGCTTATAACAGAAAATGACATCATGGGTTTCCATAGGGAAAACGAGAGCCAGTTATTATATCTCTATAAATGCACAGTCATCCTGGTCCTAAAACACATCACACAATGAGCAAATCAGTCCTCCTACAATCAGAACTATCTTCCATCAGTCCCCTACAACCAGAACTTATCTTCCATCACAAACATGGCTGCTACCTTTACACTGTAAAAACCTTAATTGGGCCCTAAAAATAAAATTACTGTAAATATAAAATAAAACAAATTAATTAAATGTTGTTTCTGATCATCACACTCTCCTTACACACATAAACAAATCAGAAACATTCAGTACTGTTTATAGTTTTGATTACAACTGTTTCTTTGCTGACAATGAAAATCCTCCTTCTGTCTTTGTCTGCTTATCAGGAAATCTCTTCTGCTTGCCCTGACAGTGAAATAAGTAAGTAGTATTACCTGACAGGGTGGGTGGTATTAGGAAATACCAGACCAGCCAGGGGGCATAATGAGGCCCAATGGCACAGGGGAGGGCCTTTATAGCTCCTGGAAGGTCCGTATTCCCCTAATACTGCCCACCCTGGAGAGTATTATTATGCTTAGAAATGGGTCCATGTTTCTTATATGTTTTAAAAAAATTTATGTTAAATGTTGAGCTCTTAGTTTTATGATTTCTTGGGGTAACAAAATAGTTCCTCCGCCTGCATTTGAATAATGTGTTTTATTTTAAACCTGAGGACTTTTGTCCTACTGCAGCTTCCATAGTTGTAGATGGTTGTCATGGTACCTTGCCCACCCGACACAGAGTGCTTAATGTTAAACATGTTCAGTTTGCTATTACTAGTGTTTACTGTTTTTTTCTTATACATTGATTTGTTCGCTTTCAGTGAATGATTCATCTGTACTTTGTTTGATGAGGAATCCAGAGTAGGAGTGGTACTGATGGATCTGCAAAATAGGATACAATGGAAAGTAAACCTGCTGTATCCTCCGTACATTAGGTTTTGTTTTCCATTAATTTTCAGCTCCATTTTGTTTGTGTGAAAGAGGGCTCCATTAAAAAATATTTATTGTGGAATCGGCAGTGGCACAGTGTGGCCGCAGTGCAGGCAAGCAGCACATGTGGATTTTTTGTAATGCAGAGGCTCGCACTTGCTGCCGCTTTGAAAGCCACGTTGCGATTGATATGAAGCCGATTTAATTGATGGCTTCCTTTTATGTCATTCATTTTATATTTGCTTGCATGTATGTACAAGAAACTTTATGTGGCAGCTTAGGAGAGAAGCAGGTTGTAGAGGTGCGGCACTGTGGCATCCAACGGGCACTGTATTTGGGGGTTGGCACTGGTGGACCAATGCAGGCCCAGTGTCTTGATGACACTGGTTCTGCAAAAGTGCCACCAAGTTTAAATGTTTTGCCACTGCAATCAGGGGCCACCTCGTCATTACAGCGTTAGCCATTCGCTGCAATGAGGCAGCGGCCATCATTGCAGAAGCGGTACCATGCCCGTCCGCATGCCCCGACCCAGTACATTTGCCGACGGTAGCCCATTCCCCATTGGCATACTGTAAGCCCTCCCCATTTGTTGTGTGCCGAGGGTGTCCAACTCTCATGCATCATGTGCCCCCCAGCAGTCTTACTTTGGCAACGGGGCCCCAGTCCCCATCAGCTTCAGTCCCCACCTTCCCAGTAAATTTGCCAATGGGGAACCAACTCCCCATCGGCATAATGCCCCCAAATTTGTGTGTGCCGATGGGGGTGCCCAATCCCCTGTTGGCTACAGCCCCCAAAAAACACTCAGGTGGCACGCTGGGAGCCCACCCCAGTGTGCCAAATGTCCCTGTTAAAAAAAAGTCCTGCAATTTTTCTGTTTTTTTTTTTCTTTAAATCTAAAACAGAAAACGGTCCCTCGTTGAGTCTGGTAGCCCCTCCCCAACCTGCGCCCACACTCTGCACACCTTGCCTCCCCACCCCCTCACCCATACTTACCTCCGAGCCCAGTGGGACAATCTTGGTGGACCGGAACACATCTGCACTCTACAAAGCTGACCGCGAACTGAAGAAATGTCGGTAAGCTGTATAATGGCATAATTATGTTTTTTCAACTTTGTTGCATATCTCGGCATTTTCGGAATTTGGGCACCAAATTTTCAACATGGGATTATTAGGACCCTCCTCATGAGTTCAGCCACTGTCATGGCGTTATTCGGTCCAAGGTGATTTTATGTCACTGTGCGGAATCACCTTTGGGAATGATTAACAAAATGACAGTGCCTCTGTTCAGGAGGTAGGCTCTCAAAAAGCCTATGTTGCAAATCTGGTGAAAAAATCCAAAAAATGACTGTTTTCAAAGCATGAGTTGCGCAGTTTCTATGCACGCTAGTAACTTGCGAATTTGTAATATTTTCACTCCAGATTTTCAACATTGCCATATTTGCACACCTCCTTATGAACAGTACAGTTGTCATTTTACACATTCTGGCCAAAATGTGTTTTCGCACTCAGCTGAATAGTGCAGTCGCTGTGGGAAATCAGTTTTGGGATAGATTGAGAAAAGGTCCTAAAATGCCTATGTTGAAAATTTGGTGACGAAAGTCCATAAAATGACTGTGTTACAAGTGTGTGTTCTGCAGTTTCCACGCACCCTTGTAACTTCACAAATATGTAATATTTTCATGCCAGATTTTCAACGCTGGCATTTTTTCACACCTCCTTATGAACAGTACAGCTGTCATTTTTCACATCCTGGCTGAAATGTGTTTTGCATTTCTGGCACAGAATAGCTACGCGTCAGCTGAAATCAGTGTTTCGACAGATTAAGATCGAAGACTGAAAGAGGGGCGTGAATGAGCTCAACTGAGCTCTGTCAGAACTGCTGCGGATTTCTTTGTGGGCAGAAAGCTTCAAAACTGGCAGGAGCCCACTGCAAAGGGCAGCCTGCAGCGCCAGGAGAAACAGAACGAGCTGAATGAAAGAGGGAGTGAGCGAGCCAATGGAGCTCTGTCAGGACTGCTGCGATTTCTTTGTGGGCAGAAAAGGTGCCAATGCAGGCAGGAGTCCAGTATAAAGGGCAGCCTGCAGCGCCGTAGAAACAGAATGAGCGAGTGATGGAGGGGAGGAGCAAGCTCAACGGAGTTCTGTCGGGACTGCTACAGATTTCTTTGTGGGTAGAAAATGGCATCAGTGCAGGCAGGGGCCCAGTACAAAGGGCAGCCTGCAGTGCGGGAGAAACAGAATAAGTGAGTGAGAGGGGGAGTGAGCAAGCTCAGCGAGCTCTGTCAGGACTGCTACGGATTTCTTTGTGGGCAGAAAAAGGTGCAAATGCAGGCAGGAGCCCAGTACAAAGGAGCAGCCTGCAGCGCCAGGAGAAACAGAACAAGTGAGTGAGAGAGGGGAGTGAGTGAGCCTCAGCGAAGCTCTGTTGAACCTGCTGCAGATTTCTTTGTGGGTAGAAAAGGTGCCAATGCAGGCAGGGCCCAGTACAAAAGGCAGCCTGCAGCACCAGGAGAAACAGAACAAGTGGAGTGAGAGAGGGGAGGAGCGAGCTCAGTGAGCTCTGTCAGGACTGCTACAGATTTCTTTGTGGGCAGAAAAGGTGCTACGCAGGCAGGAGCCCAGTACAAAAGGGCAGCCTGCAGCACCAGGGAAAACAGAAGGAGTGAGTGAGAGAGGGGAGAGAGCAAGTTCAACGGAGCTCTGTCAGGACAGCAGTGCGCTTCTTTGTGTGCAGAAAAGGTGTCAGTGCAGGCAGGAGCCCAGTACAAAGGGCAGCCTGCAGCGCCGGGAGAAACAGAACAAGCGAGTGAGAGAGTGGGAGTGAGCGAGCCTATTGAGCTCTGTCAGGACTGCTGCAGATTTCTTTGTGGGCAGAAAAGGTGCCAATGCAAGCAGGAGTCCAGTACAAAAGGGCAGCCTGCCGCACTGGGAGAAACAGAACGAGTGAGTGAGAGGGGAGTGGAGTGAGCTCAGTGGAGCTCTGTCGGGACTGCTGCAGATTTCTTTGTGGGCAGAAAGGCAGGAGCCCACTACTAAAGGGCAGCCTGCAGCGCTGGAGAAACAGAACGATGAAGAGAGAGAGGGGAGGAGTGAGCTCAGTGAGCTCTGCCGGACTTTAGAGTTGCCCACCCTCCTGCCCAGTGTCCTCTGTGGTCCTATATTACAGCAGGGTCTCTGGGTGGAGGCAAACAATGATTGGATACTTTGAGGAGTGCTGTAATAATACAGATTTAGTTCTGTTTATTTCTCTAACTGAGTTAAGTACAGAGCTATACTGTTATGATTGCTGTAATAATGCATATTTATTTGTTCTGTTTATTCTCTAACTGAGCTGAGTAATACTTGGAGTGAAATAGGATTTCTAACTGGGCTAAGTGAAACTATATGGGAGCTGAGAACAAAAGTATGGTAGCTGAGGGTGAAAAACGGACAAGGAGGTTTTAGGATTGCTACAGTAATACAGTATCTAACAGATGAGATTTGAGACTGAATTACCCCGTCGGCAAGGACAGTAGGGGACTAGTGTGGGGGGAAGGAATTTGAGTAAATAGGGGCCCAACAGTTGTGGTAGGGCAGAACCTGGGAGTAAGAGCCCGTGAACATAAGATGGGCCAAATGGGGCAGGTGCCATAGTCAATAGAGCGAGAAGGGTGGTGGGGTGTAGAGGGTGTGGGTCCGCCATGATCCTGGACTGGGCTTGGAGGATGGGGGTGGTGTATGGTCTGTAGACAACTGGCTAGTTTGAGGGAGGAACTGTGGAGGTTAGGGAGGAGTCTAAGTGGCAGAGCAGATGAGTATGGTAGGCATCCTGGGGGGGAATAGGGATGGCAAAGGAGGACGGAGGAAGAACAACTAGGGACTGAAACAGACCCCAGTATCAGAGGCACTAGCAGAAAAGAGAGGAGAAGGGAGGGAGGAGTGCCCAAGGCGAGGGGGGCCTCCTGTTAGGGGAAGAAGAGACCACGAGGAGTACCAGGGAGAGAGCAGATGGCTGTGGGTAGGGAGGACCAGGGGTGAGACTAGGGGTGGTAATGGAGGGGAACAAGTAGAGGGGGAACTGATAGGGGAAGAGATGTAGAGGGTTATCGACTAAGAATAGATTTAAGCCTCTGCTATGAGAGAGAGAGGGGAGCAGGAACATATTGAAGGGGGAGGACAAGCGGGGCATGAGAGGGATGGCAACAACTAGGGAAGAGATAGCAAGGACGAAAAGGTAGAAGGGGCCTAGTAAGGAAGGAGGGTGGTGACTGGAGGAGAGAAGGCTCAGGAAGGGGACGGATGGGAGGGGCTTCACTATCAGGGTAGAAGGGAATGGGAGCTCTAAATCAACAACAGTGGGGATAGAGAGGGGTTGGCAATCAGCAGGGGAGGTCGACATGGAAGTCCAGTAGGAAGACGTCAGGCTGGGAAGGGGTTCAAGGGGATGGGAGGAATAAGGCAAAGAAAGAGGTGAGGTGGAAGTAGGGGTACAGATACAGAAGTCACAGAGGGTGCAGCTGGCGGGGGTAAGGGGAGAGATTGAATACTAGGGTGGTGGAAGGGCATTAGAAGGAAAGGGGCTAAGGGATGGGGCTACTCATCCTAGGGGATTCTATACTGAAAGGGGTGAGATGGGGCAGAAGAGGAAGGCACAGCCATATTTGGGTTGACGCTATCCCAGGTTGACTGCAGGAGGGCAGGGCAGGCACTGCTCAAGTGTGCAGCGAGGGGAGGAAGAAACCTCATTTACTGTTGCATGTGGTACAAACGACTTGCAGGGAGACTGTGGAAGTATTGAGGGGAGGTCTGAGTAGTTGGGCAGTGTAAGGCTGGGGAGCTGGTGGCATTCTTGGAGGTACTCCCGGACCATGTGCAAGCATGGGAGGAAGGGAGGGATTGAGAAGTTCAATGAGGGGCTGAGGATTGTGCCACACCAAAGATTATGGGTTAGTGACTAACTGGGGTAGGGTCTGAGAAAAATAATAACTTGTACACAGGGACAGGGTACACTTGAGCAGGAAGGGAGGAGTATTAAAGACAGGATTAGAGGGTATATCTCTACTAAGGTGAATTTAAACCAGGTGGAGGGGTGGCCAAGGCTGAGGTTAGTAGAAAGGTCCAGACAGGAGAGCTTAATGAGCTCATTCCCTAGATATAGGTAAAGGCGGAGGTGTAGTAACCTGGGAGGGGCAGGCAGAGTGGTCTGAGTGTAATACAGAAGGCACCACCACCCGGTAAGAATAAGGAGGAGAAAGGGTGTAGACTACTGGGAGGAGGGACAAAGGCCAAGGAGGAGAAGAGTAAGGAGAAGGAGGGTATGGGTGAAGGTGCCTCTCTCAACGCAAGAAGCCTGGGGAACAAAATTGCAGAGCTTCAGGTGCTCCATTCAAGAAGAGAAGGTGGACATTGCTACAGTGACAGTGACTTGGTCACAGAGCACCATGATTGGGGCTTGGCAATCCTGGAATACAGGTTATACAGCAGGGACCGGGGGTTGGAATGGGGGTTGTACTGTATGTGAGGGAAGGGATTAAATGCATAAGGGATGAGGGAGAAGAGGAAAGGACAGAGCGCTTTGGGTGCAGCTCTGGACTTCAAGGGCAGAAAGCTGAGGCTGCGAGTGGTGTGCAGACCACCAGCTCAATCAGGGGAACTGGATGGGGAGTTGGCAGAGCAGATAAGTAGGGTGTGTAGAAGGGGGAGTGTGGTGATAGTGGAGGATTTTAACCTGCCATGGGTTGACTGGAGCACCCGGCCACTATAGCAGTACCAAGGAGCAGGTGCTCCTTGATGCATTCCAGGGCCGGTCTTCTGGCCTTGATTGGTAAGAGTGGGCCTGGGAGGCTTGGTAGCACTCTGGACCTAGTACTGGCAAATGGGGAGGTGGTGAGGAGGTAAGGGTGGAGGACCCACTAGCGGCAGTAGCACTACCAAACAGTGTGGCTCATTGTCACGCCTGGGCAGGGAGAGAGGGAGGCACAGGCACTAAGGTGGTGGAATTTATTAGGATGGACTTTGGGGGATGGGAGCAATGCTGCAAGGAGACTCCAGGAATAAGGCCGGGGATGGATGCAGAACAGAAGTGGGGAGTCATAAAGACTAGGCTAACAGAGGCCACAGTAGCCGCACTAGGGCCAGGAGTAAGAAGAGCAGAGGCAAGAAACTATGCTGGCTGAACAAGGAAGTGCTGCAAGGGTGAGGGCAAAGACGGCTGCATACCGGAAGTACAGGAGAACAGGAAAAGGAGAGGATAAGGAGGCTTTCAGAAGTTGGTCAAGGGAGGTTGCCAGGAGGGTGAAAAAGCTAAGGCCTCCAGGCAATTAAGTTCTGCACAGGAATAAAGGGAGGGAAAAGGACTTTTTAGGTATGTCAGGGAAAAGAGGAAGTGCAAGGAACTTATTGTGAGGATAAGCGGGAGGGATTGAGTGAAAAGGTGGAGGAGCAAGTGAAAATTCTAAATGAGTACTTCTGCCTGCTTTCACTAAGGAGAGGATGGCACACTACCAGAATGGGCTGGGGGTGTGGGAAGGGGGAGGAGACAGACAAAGTGATCACAGGAAGTAGGGTGCTAGAGGGCTGAGGGCAGTAAGGGTGGACAAGGCACCAGAGTCCTGATGCCATCCACCCCAGGGTGCTGAGGGAGATGGCGGAGCTGTTGGCTGAGCATTTGGCAGATCTGTTCAACACCTCCTGGAAACAGGGTGTGTGCCCCAGGAGTGGAGGGTGGCCCATGTGGTGCCCATACACAAGAGTGGGCCTAGGGAGGAGCCAGGAAATTATCAGCGTGTAAGTCTCACATCCATAGTGGAATGCGTTTATAGAGGCGATACTGAAAGAGAGGCTGGTGGCATTCCTAGACAGTAATGGCCTCCAAGATGGGCAACACAGGTTTGTCTCAGGAAGGTCTTGTCAAACCAACCTAATAGACTATTGTGACTGGGTGACAAGAGAGTTGGACAGGGGCCATTAGGTACATGTCCTGAACTTGGACTTCAGTAAGGCCTTTGATACAGTGCCTCAAGGGAGACTGGAGGGAAGCTGACGGCAGCGGGTGGGAAAAAGCTGACTAAATGGATAGAGAACTGGTTACAGGGAAGGTGCAGAGGTGGTGGTGGTGGTGGGAGCCTCAGCACCCAGAGCAGTGACAAGCGGGTGCCGAGGGTCAGTGCTAGGCCCGTGCTATTTGGGCTCTTTATCTCTGATATAGCACACCGAGTGGGGAGCAGGGTTAGTCTGTTCGCACATTATACCAAATTGGGGCAGTGGTGGACAAAGAGGACAGATGGGAAAACTGCAGGGGACCTAACCAAACTAGAGACATGGTCAGTGCAGTGGCAGCTAGGATTCAATGCAAAGAAGTGTAAGGTGATGCACTTCAGGGCTATGAATCAGAAGAGGCACTATTGGCTGGGGATCAGAGAGGAGGAGAAGGACCTAGGGTATTGTAACTGGGAGCATGAACAGCTCAACCCACTGCACGAGAGCAGCAGCAAGGCAAACAGGATGCTGGGGTGTATGGCAGGAGTCTCTTCCAGACACAGGGATGTGATCCTACCTTTCTACAGATCATTGTCAGACTGCACCTAGAGTACTATGTGCAATACTGGAAGCCATACCTGAGGAGAGATATAAAGTTACTGGAAGGGTGCAAGGAGGACAACAAAAATGTTAAAGGGATGGAAGAAAGGAAATGAAGTTAGGCTGAAGGAGCTGAGCATGTACACACTGGAGGAGAGGAGGGATAGGGGGCTATGATTGAAGCATTTAAATACCTGAGGGGTAAATAAACCTAGCACTGAGGGGTGTTTAAACTGAGGAGGAAGACAGAGATGAGGGGCACGGACTAAGGTTGAAAAGGGACGTTTCAAGAGGGAAATGAGGAGGCACTACTTCTCTGAGAGGGTGGTGTCTAGTTGGAATCAGCTGCCAGAGGGGTGGTAACATGTGGGACAGTAATAGCTTTAAGGAGGAGGGATAAAGCAAGAGGAAGAATCGGGGCAGGGGCTGGGACAACGGAGGAGGAACTGAGGGGAGGAGGCTGGCACCTGCAATCTAGGGTGCTAGCTGCACACTCAGGCAGACTTACATAGACCGATTGGTGTGTTCTGCTGGCAGATTCGTATGTTCATATGTTTGTATGTATGTTCGTATGTAAAATTACAGTGACTGTTCATAAGCAGAGGTCCTAAATGCCTATGTTGAACATTTGGTGACAAATGTCCATAAATGACTGTGTTACAAGCGTGCATGATGCAGTTTCCATGCACCCTCATAGCTTCAAAATTTGTAGTATTTTCATCCAGATTTTCAACATTGGCATTTTTCAGACCTCCTACGAACAGTACAGCTGTCATTTTTCACATCCTGCCCGAAATATGCATTTACACATTGGGCTAGAATACCACAGTTACTATGGGAAATCAATGTTCAGGACAGATTACGAAAATCAAAGTGACAGTGTTCACGAACCGAGGTCACAAAATGCCTATGTTGAAAATTTGGTGAAATAATTCCACTAAATGACTGCAGTACAAGCATGTGTTGTGCAGTTTCCATGTACGCCGAACTTCAAGCATTTTAATATTTTCACTACAGATTTTCAACATTGCCATCTCTTCACACCTCCTATGGATGGTACAGCTGTCATTCTTCATCCTGCCTGAAATGTGTTTTCGCACAACTGATGACAGTGGCGTGGTCGCTGTGGGAAATCAATGATCAAGACAGATGAAGAAAATCACAGTGACAGTGTTCATGAGCTGAGGTCCCAAAATGCCTACGCTGAAAATTTGGTGAAATAATTCCACTAAATGACTGTGTTAGAGACATGCTACACAGTTTCCATGTACACTTGGAAGTTTGAGCATTTTTAATACTTTCACTACAGATTTTCAACATTGCCATCTCTTCACACCTCCTATGAATGGCACAGCTGTCATTCTTCACATCCTGCTCGATCTGTGTTTTGCATACTTGGCATGACAATGGCACGGTCAGTGTGGAAACTCAAATTTTGGGACACAGTGACAAAATCACAGTGCCACTGTTTATGAGAAGAGGTCCCAAATGTTTTCATGAGGTGGGGGCCATAAAATGGCCATGTTGAAAATTTGTACTGCAAATACCACAACACATGCCGGGCGCTACGGTTTCTAAATTCATAACGTCTCACCCCACAGACTGACAGGCATCAGGGTGTGCCTGTAGATTGTCAATATAGTGCCTATACCATTCAACCTCCCCGCCCCCACCCTGCACCCGCTGACAGGCATCGAGCTGTGCCTTGACTCTTTGGCCCATAGTTCACCCTATTCTATATTGCACCCATTTTAGCATATCTCCTTATGGAGTGGGATGACTGTAAAGCTGAATGCCCCAAGGCACACCTCAACACTTGTCAGTCTCTGCAGGATAGGGTGAGGTGAAATGGCATGAACATTATGGGTGACAACCCAACACATGCCTCAATGCCTGTCTGTTTCTGCAGGGTGGAGGTGGGATTGGCGTGAGGTTCAATACTTCACTGCCATTCCTACTCTGCATCTGTTCTAACTCCTGCATTTCCAATGCTAATACCTGCAAGCAAACATTCGACATTGACAAATGCTTGTTTATATATGTGGCTAACTGTTTATTTACATTAATAAAAGACAAACAGGGAAGCAGGGGATTGGCCAGCTGGCAACTCGCTCAGTAAAGTCTCTCACTAACTGAGAGAAAACAAATGGTGACTAGCTAGTTTGAACATTAGGGTTGGCCCAAAGATACCCCAAGTAATTGGGCACCCTGAATGAGAA
Organism: Neoceratodus forsteri; assembly: GCA_016271365.2. Taxonomy (NCBI): domain Eukaryota; kingdom Metazoa; phylum Chordata; order Ceratodontiformes; family Ceratodontidae; genus Neoceratodus; species Neoceratodus forsteri. Next base: position 1,387,115,586 of record CM057459.1, read on the forward strand.
CTTGTTTTCAGTGGGCTCTATTCAAAATACCCACCCGTAATGTTAGAGTCCTAGCCAATCAGATTGCTAGGATTTTGTTTCCTATTTTCTAATGAATCTGTGGCTCTAGAAGAGGCCTTTGCTCTATGTGTATGTGTACAGTATGTTAGATGAGGAACATTCTGCCAGTGGAACTCAGCAGAATTTTGAATCCCTGCATTCTATTGTTTTTTTTATTTGATTTGTTTTAAATTCAATATTTTATTGAATTTACATTCCACATATCCAGAAAGAAAACTACAGGATTGACTGTACACAATATTGGCGGGATAGATACAGAGTAGCATGCATCAGACTGTTTCCGGGTCCAGTGAAACCAAAACAATACCAATACCCCTATAAACCCCCTCCTCCCTCTTTACTCCCCACACCCTCCCCTGGAGTGTGCCTCATAAACATAACAACTCAAAAGAAGTTGTGAATTAGAGAGTAATAGTTGGCATTTACCAAAGATGATTAAGACCAATCAATTAAGATAAACAGAGACATGTACCTTCCATATTTCAATTTAAGTATAGGCAATAATTACCCCATCTGGTTAAATACATCCATACAGTTCCAGGAACTGGCTATCAATCTCTCAGTATTGAAGCAAAGTGACATCTCCTTCAACCATTCTTCATGTGTTATAACTAGTTGATCCACCCAATGCTTGAGAACTAATCTTTAACCGCAATAGAAATTAAGGCCATGTGAAATCTACTTTCTTTAATATTAATGGTTGAGAGCATCCCAAGGATAAATATCTCTATAGTAAATAGATCTCCTAATCCCAATAAGGGGTCTAGATTAGGTTGAATAGCATTCCAAAGAGGAGCCACTTTGCTACAATGCCAGAAAATGTGAATCAGGTTTCCTTCAGATAAACCACATCTGGTACAGGTTGCCACAGGAAGCGTACCCAACTTGCATAGCCTAACGAGTGTAATACATATTATTTAAAATATGATACTGAATAAGTCTGTGTCTATCTTGGGTAAGATACCTACGTAGGTCCTTCCAAACCTGACTCCAATTGGGACTGACATCAGTCAAAAGGAAGCCCAAACTTTAGAACCTGAAAAGCATTCGGAAATTGATTCCCAAAAGAAAAGAATAAATAGCTGATATACCATGGGGTTTACTGCTTATCTCTGTACCTGTTCCAAAAAGGGCTTAACTTGAGATTGTGAAAGTGTGATTCCAAAATTGGACACCATAAGGTGTCTCAACTGAAACACTTAGAAAATATATTTCTGAGGGATGTTGAATTTAGCTATTATGTCTGGGGATGACAGGAGAGCAGTTTGACCATATAAGTCCTCTACTGAGACTTCCTATAACTGAGGAAGCCAATCCGGAAAAGTAATGAACCCCAATTTTAATATTTGGATTCTGAAATGGGTTGAGCCATATCTTTTATGTGAGATATTTAAAAATTCCAGCATTGCACTAAAACCTTAATGGAAACTCCCACCACTGAATCTTGTATGGAGTTTGGTAACGAGAACAAGGAGAGAAAAATATTTCTGTGGAATTAAAGCCATGAAGAGCAGAAGTTTCCTTTCTAATTGTAGCCAGATAAGTAAGTAACCATCACTTGTGTCTGAAAACCATCTTCCATTTTTGACAGATGGTCTTCTAATAATAAAAGTTGAAATTAGGAGACGAAGCCTCTAATTTTTGGGAGGCTGAGTTTGGTGAAGAGTACCTGGGAAATTTACCCCGCCAGATAAATTTGGAGAGAACAGAGTGAAATTGACGTAAAATAGGACAATGGGAGCCAGAGATTTAATAAATTTAGGATAAAAGAGACGAGGGAGGACATTCATTTTAACAATACTGATACGAACCCAAATTGAGAAGGGAGGCTCTCCCATCTTTGAAGGTCCTGTTGAATATTTGTTATTACGTCATTTAAATTGAGCTTCCTAAGAGTCTCTGGGTCTTTGGTGAGATGAATGCCCAGATATTTAATAGAGTGAGGGACCACTTCATGCCTAGATGGGTAAAAGTTAGCCTGGTGGGTAAGAGCATTTAGAGGAAAAACTACGGTTTTCGACAAATTTAACTTATAATTGGATACGAGTCCAAACTGTCTGATAATTTGTAATGCATGTGATAACGATTTATCGGGATAGACCAAATGGAGTAGGATATCGTCTGTATATTGAGAGGGTCAAGGACTGTTGATGTATTGTACAGCCCTTGACCTGAGAAGCATTGAGACTACGAGAAGAGGTTCCAGATATAAATTGAAAGAAAGGGAGATAAGGGCAGCCTTGCCTGGTGCCTGTAAATAAAGAGAACCTTGGTGAAAATACACCATTACAATAAATTTTAGCAGAGGGAGCTTGATAAACCGTGTGTATCCATCGAATGAAAACTGTTGGAAAGCCCATTTTTTGAGAGTAGCCCAGATAAACTCCCAGTTAACTCTGTCAAAGGCTTTTCTGCATCTAACGAGATTAAAGGCATGGGAATTTGGGAGTCCTGGGCAGCCTGAAAATATGTGAAAGGGTCCGTAGGGTGATCAGCTGAAGATCGACCTTGAACAAATCCCACCGTGTTCAGGGCTCAGGAGATGAGACTTACCTTCTTAATTCTGAGAGACAAAATTTTTGTTAGAATTTTGATATCATAGTTTAAAAGTGAGATTGGACGATAACTGGCAGGATAATCATGTGGTTTATCGGGCTTCAGGACGAGAACTATTGTGGCTTCCAGCAAGGAAGGGTCCAGAGTATCTAAAGTGAATATATATATTCAAATAAATTTAAGAGGAGGGGCTAATTCAGTGGAAATGTTTTATAGAAATTGGAGGAAACCATCTGGTCCTGGTGATTTATCCAATGCGAGCTCCTAATTGCCTCCTCTATCTCCCTCAAAGTGATTGGGAAGACAGAGTCGAGCAATGTTGTGCCTGAAGGGACGGGAGGTCCAGGCGATCCAGATATTGCTCTATGCTTGGGGGGTGTGGCCTGTGCAGGAATTTTACTATACAAATTGTTATAAAATTCTTCAAAAACCTGAGAGATATCATGTGGGAAGTCTTAATAGAGCCATCTGAGTCCAGAATAGAGGGATGAGCCGTGAGCTCTCCACTGCCCATAACCGAAGGGGCCAGCATTCTTCCTGGCTTCTCACCTTGATCAAAGTAGCGAGCTTTAGTTTTCAGAATGGTGTATTCCGCCTTCTCTTTTAATAAATCTGCATATTCATTCCCAAGTTTCAACAGGGATTCCAAGAGACCCAAGAGGAAGAGGTAGATAAGATGTTTTCGTCTCTTGATTTGGTTTGACAAAGAAATAATTCTTGCCTCCTTTGCTTTTTCCATTTGGAAGCTAACTAATGAATTCCCTAATATAACATTTAAAGGAACACCATAGTTGATCAGCCCTTCTAATAGAACCTTTATTAGTTTCCATAAAAATGAAATCACATCTTCTATGTGAGAGACTGTGTGTTCCTCTTCTAAAAGTTGTGATTCAATTTCAGGTAGTGTCCATTGACTACATGGGTCAGGAGAAATCACTATCCATGCCATCGAGTGATCTGATATGACAATCGGTTCCATACCAGTCTGGTGAAGGCTAGTTAAAAGTAAAGAGCTAGTTAGGATATAATCCAGTCTAGACCATGACTGGTGAACCTGGGAGTGAAACGAGAAGACCTGACCAGAGAGATTGAACAGGCGCCATGGATCGCATAGACCAGTAGTCCCATAAAATCCCTTAGGGCTTGTTGGAGGGGATAGGGGTTTAATGGCCTATAAGTTCTATCCAAGTCCCATGAGGGGGTATATTCCAGTCTCCTCTATGATTAACTTGGAAGGCAAAATCTACTCAACTTGTCTGCCAGACACATAAGGAACTCTGGACTACCTCCCACTGGGCCATAGACTGAACCTAGAATGATTGTGTTGTTATACATCGTGCCATTGACTAGAATAAATCTGCCTTCTGGATCTGAAAGAGTTTCCTCCACTGCAAACAGAAATATGCTTCTTGACCAGAATTGCTACCCCCGCCGAGATGAACCACAGGCAGTAAAGACTTGGGAGAACCCTGTCTATGTAGCCCATTTGTTTCGGCAGCAATAAGGTGGGTTTCCTGTATCAAGAGGATGTCTAGCTTACCAACTCTTTGAAATAAATAATAATCCCGAGACAGTAAGTAGGAACATAACCCCAAGAGGCACACTCCAGTCCCTCCCTACCCTGCCCTTGAACAAAGGTAGAGCCCAAACCAGAGAACCCTTCCCAATATTCATCAGAGTAGGTTAAGTTGAAGAAATGGGATAATATAATTGTATCCTTTAACTCCCACTATTGCTGAATTCAGAAAAGTAAGCAGCCTTGAGTATTGGCCCTCCCTCAACCAACTCAAACTACGTACAAAAGGTCTCCTCTTTGAAAATAATTCCCAGTGTGGAAATCTCCAGGATAGAAGAACCAGCCCAATAGGTGACCTTCCCTGGGAAGCTATAGCTCCATATAAATACCAGGTCTGAGTATTGGTGCCAAAGACTACCTCGGTGATATATACTGTATCAGAATTGGCCAACAGCTGGCTTGCTTTTGAACCTCCCGGAGATAGCTCTCCCCTTGTCTGGTACAATATGCAGTTCTCCCAAAGATTGCTCTGTCCCAAAGCCCCTACCCACCACCCTCAAAAAGGAAAAAGAAAAAAAAGTAGGTTGATTTGGATCAGGAAGATGTTTGGATAAAGTGCAGAAATAATTCAGGAAAGGAAAATGAGACCATCTGGATGTAGACTAATCATCCTACACGAGATCGAGAAAATTACCCCAAATGAGATTAAATATGTCCGGAAAACTCGTGAAGCAGACTTCAAGGGTTAGAGATCCCAAAAGGAGAGACACACACAGAACAAATCCTTTGTAGTTTAACTAATAAAGTTAATGGGAGGAGACATTCACAGGAGTGGGGAAGTAATCAGGGACCTGTAACTTATGGGACTAACACGTGCCCCTTCAGCGGCGCTGGGAAACGCGGCTTGACCAAAGGTTCCTACCCCCACTGGAAACCCCCAGTAATCACATCACCACACCAGGCCTGCTAGGCCTCAGACTCCCCGCAGCCCCTCAAAATCAGCCCGAGAAAAGAGAAACCAGAGAGAGTAGAGAGAAGAAAGAGACAGAGAGAGGGACATCAAACAGGTATGCAGTCCACTCCAACGAGACAAAGGCTTAAAAGCCTGAGATATCTGAGATGACAGTTCAACCAGTCTTAAATAGGTTAGGTAGCTTGATTGTGAGATCCACAGTTGCCTGCTCTGGAGATTCATAAGAATGCCAGACTCCTTCAATAGCCACTTGCAGTTTAGCCAGGTAAACCATCTTGAAGCGGATTCTGCTGCTATTAACTTGTTGACCGTGGATGGAATGCTGATCGCTTTTGCTGAGTTTCGGAAGGAGATCTTGAGTAATCCTCAGCTTCAAGATACCCCATAGGATAGATTGGAGCCCTTGGATTTAGAAATAACATGCTGCTCTCTAGATAGCTAAGGAATTTCACTATTATTGGACGGGTGGTGATCCAGGTGGGGGTTTCGCTTGAGAGAACGATGTGCCCATTCTATATGGTACTGTGGGCTTAATGGAGATGGGCCCACAATTTTAACCAAGAATTTCTGAAGAAAACCAATAGTATCAGGGCCCTCTTCTGTTTCGGGTAGGCCTAGTATCAGGGCGTTGTTCCTTGACTTCTCCCCCAAATCCTCGGTTTTCAGTTTAACTTCTTAAGCTGTAGTCAGAGCTGAACAATTTCAGGATCCATTCTCTCCTACACCTCTCAGAGAGGTGGTTCCCACCTCAGCATCCCCCATTTTGTGACAGGGAGCTTAGGTCGCTACAGAGCGATTTTAACTCTGCTGATATATCTTCGAGAGTCTCTTTGAAAGGTGCAATTCTTGCAGAAAATGTTCCTCCATTAGAGGATTAGTCGAGGAGCTGGAAGCACTTGACTTAGGGGTACCCCAGACTCTGATGTTTCGTTTTTTTGCAGTTCTCTGGAGGTAGCTGAAAGAGTGTGCTGATGGAGGCCTGTTTCATCTCAGCTTCCATCCCGTTGTTTAATACCGATTCTCTTGTCTAGAAAGCGCCTTTGGCAATCACTAGTGCTCCGATCTCTAGTACAGCATATATCTAAGGTCTGCAACTATTTCTGCACCTTAAATGAAGGAAAATAAACCTTTAATGAGGTTGATAGCGGGAGCTTTGGCTCAGTGCTGCCTCTAGGTGCCCTGCATCACGTGACCCTCCTATATTCTATTGTAAACATCCCATGATAAACATTTCATAATCTTGAATGTGGGAAAACAGGAAAATAAAACAGGATGAAGAAAGTAGTCAATAATACTTTATAAACAAAGAGAAAGGTGGGAAAACACAGTTACATAGGCAGAGGCAGAGGCAGTACCAAACTGCTCAAATACATTCCTGAAGTATAGAAAAACATGTACATTGAATCATATATGGGTGTTTCGTTGAAATCTATCACCCCTTACTACCACCAAAAAAGGCAACCTGGCGGGTTTAAGGTTTTAACACATTTCCATTAACATACAGTACTTGCATTGATTTGAAATGCAAGGTACCATTTTTTTCTTACTAACCTTTCACCTGAATCCTATAGCAGTTTGCCAATACATAAGTAAAAACAAAAATAAAGGGAATGTTGCCTTCAATAAAACTATATTACTACTTTAAAATAAAGTTTTAAACACTGCAAATTTTTGCTAATTAATAGATGTTGCAGTGCATTTATAAGAGAATTTACATGTTACAGAGAAAATATATTTTCAACTAATACTACTAGTAAATGCTTTTACTGCAAAGTACTAGTTAATCTATTGCTGAAATATGCTATTTATACATTAATAGGGACTACTTTTTCAGTTTTAAATGTTTTAGAGTTAATATATTGTACACTTGTTTAAAAATAGTGAAGAAATTGTAATCCCTATCAGAATGACTCAAATGAACTCTTTTATGATGGTGGCCCATTTTATAAGCGTGATAAATCACTCCACGGTGTGCATTAAGGATTTTGATGCACTTCCCAAGGAAACTTAAGGACACTCTGCCTTTGGCCTTATGCCTTCGCACACCCTGGGCGTATTAAAATCCTTTAATGCACACTCTGTCATGGCTTATTACTTACGTGATCTAGCATGTGAATGATGTGCTGACATTGTTGCATTCAGTGACTATGAGCTTGAATCTCAATGTTCTAGTACACTGGGGTGCGTCCGTGCTATTGTATTCAAAAGGCACTTTCACATATACCATCCTGTTGCGCTGCTGTTGGCACCGCTTGCCTGTCATTTCTCATGTACCACTGCCAGCTGGTTTTATACAGTCAATGGTATACATCGTTGCAGGAGGTTCAACTAAACATGTCAGTAACTGTTGTTCCATACGACACATCAGCTAAAATACTAGAGGTTACTTTCTGCTGTCAACAATCATCACATTTTTGTTTTACATACAGCAGGATGTGCTGTAATTGGCTAACATGTGCAGGACAACACTGGCTGTTCAGTTTGGTGCAGGGTGCCGCCGAGCTGCACCAGTGCAGGCAGAGCAGCTGTGTACAGGCGAGCAAGAAACTCCTGCACCAGTACAGCTCCCCATCAAAACAGTGACTGCAGTTTCCCGCAATGAGGTGACTTACAATGCTCCACAGTCTGTTTACATGACCTGATCTGCACTGGTGCAACACATCTGCACTGCTTACGTGGTGTAGATCAGACTGTGTGAAAGTGTCTATAGACATAGGCCCTGTCCACACTGCAGCCCGAAAACCCTTCTGTAACGCTACAGAGGGTGTAAACCGCATCGCACAGCGCAGCATTTACACTGGTAATGTTACAGCAGGCATTTCATAACCGCAGAAACCTGTCAGGAGGTGGTTTCTACAATGGTTACAGAAATGGTTACAAGGCTGTAGCGTTACCGCCTGCCGCCTAAGCGCACCACCGTTTAGCCCCCAGTCATCCGCTAGACCAGCAGGCAGTGCACCCAGAGGGGCACTTGGGGAGGCAGAAGAAGGAAGCACTGGGAAGGAGAGAAACGCGGGGTACAGTAACCAGTGCAGCGAGGTGGAAGCGATTGCAGGGCATCGCCTGCACAACGTCCCAGGCAGGGAGACCAGATCAGCTGGGTGCACACACCCAAGAGAGGTGCAGCCAGGAGGCGCGTGTGGCAATAGGGGTGCTGCCTGCTGCAGCAGTCCAAGAACTGTGAGGGGGAAGAGCACCGTGCCCAGGCAAACAGTGGGCACCAGCCATAGGGAGCCATCAGCAGATGCCAGCACTGTGTGCCACAGGTGTGAAAGGGTCCCCAAAGCTGCCAAAACACATGACCAGCCCCAAGAGGACAGCAGCCAGAGCATACCACAACAGCACCACTGCAGAGTGACCCCAGCCCCCAAGCACTGCCTGTGACTGGTGGAGGGTAGAGAGGACTGTGCCAATCAGTGACCACATCCACATGCCACTCTGCCCACCTGCAGGACCATGTCAGATCACGGTGCTACCTGGTCGGATGAGGCCACAAACCCTGGTGGAGTTCTGGACACAGGAGAAGTTGCAGGCAGACTAGCCAGTGCAAGGCACAACACGAAGGTGTACCAGAAGGTCTCAGAATACCTGTTTGTGAATGGGGTGGAGTGGATGGCAAAGCAGTGCTGTGATAAGATAAAGCAACTGAAGGTGCGGTACCATAAAACCAGGGACAGCAACAGACGCTCGGGTGCACGTGTGGTGTGCCCCTTCTATGACACATTGGATACCATACTGGAACACAGTCTACCACCAAACCAGCGTTCATCCCTCGGGAGCTCACAGGTGGACAGCCCTGAACTGGACACGGAGGATGATGGAGACACCACCAGGGATGCATGCCAGCACCTGGGGAATGAAGATGACAACAGTGTGCAGCAGGAGTGCCCAACACAGGTAAGTGCATTGTGCAATGTGTATGCTGGGTTCTTGCTTGCCAGTGGGGGTGTATCCTGGGCACGAGCACAAGGTGATAGGCATGGCATGGGTGGTGGTACTGGTTCACTTCGAGTGAGGTTGCATGTGGCACCTGAGGTGTCGCGTGGGCACACAGGTGAGTGGGGACATGGGCATGGGGCTGTGTTTGGCGGTGGGGGTTGGGGTGGGTACGCACCTGTGTGTAATGGTGACAGATGTGTTCTGCCATTCCAGGGCAAGACCCGGTGAGGGACATCGGTGGACACTGACGCGGTGGAGGTATCCCCAGTGTTCTTGGTCCTGCAGGACGTGATGCCAGGAACCTCCAGTGATGGCTCCACTGCAGGGAAGGCCACCATGCGAGCGGCAGGGTGACCAGGCACCCTTGTGAACCGCGAGGAAGAGGAAGTCAAGACAGCACGCATGGCAGAGGTCCCGGGGGCGGTGCTGGAACCTATCGTAGGATGATGCAAGAGCACCACAGGGAGCTGATGGACATGGAGAGGGAGTGGGAGCGGCACGGGAGGAGAGGGCATTGGAGGAGCACTTATGGAGACAGGAGTCAGAGCAGACAGAGCGGTTCTTCACACAGATGGTCCAGTTACTGGCCATGCAATGCCAGCAGTCACCACCTGCAGCCACACCACAATGGCTGGGTGCCATCCCCATGGCACACACCACCACAGTACCATCCCCCATGGCCTGTTCCCACCATGCCAGTGGCCACTGCGTACTACAGTGGCATGGCAGACCCTGCCATCGCCCACCGTCCACCACTGGCGGATGCACAGGCTGCATGGCACAAGCAGCCTCCACCAGGGTGCATCCCCCAGCTGTGCCAGTGCCTCACAGGTGTAACCCCATTACAGGGTGGCGGTGTACATGGGTGGTGTCACTGCCCACCACCCAGGGCCCACATCCAAGGCAACATCAGCTGGTGCCAGCATGGCACAGCTGCACCCCACAGGTGTCACGCCAGCCACCGCTGGCCTGCACACAGCACCCCAACCCCAGATGCATGGTGCGCTGCTCGCACAGTGCTACCCCTGGATCCCACAGCAGGCATGCCCAGCTTCACACAGGACCTGTACAGCGATGAGTTTCAGTGGGCGACCTGTGATAACCCATGCAGCATGCAGGGGTTGGCTGACAGGTGCGTCCGCCCTGTTGCCACCACGGGACTCCGTGTTTACATCCCCACCCTGATGACGCCACTGGGGTCTGCCCAGTGACAACAGTGCCTGGTTAATGTTGGCACAGAGGTATGTGCTGGCTGTGGCACTCAGTTGAACAGTGCAATTCGTGGGTCGCGCACTGTTATGCGTGGCGTCTCTGCACATGCTGTGTCAGGGGTTCCGATGCGGTAGGGCCACATGGGTGCCTGTGTAGGGCACCACTTGTGCGTGGTTTTGTTTTTCATTGTTTCAGGTGACAGTACAGTGACCCACACGTAGGTTCCTTTGTAAGGTTGGTGTATGGTGCCGCCAATATGGTGGCCCGGCATTGTGTATTGTATTGCATTGTTAGTTCACATGACAATGTCTTTTTCTTTAGGGATATGTGGTGTTATGGCAGCAATGCACATGGTCCACTGCATGGCCATGCTACCGCTGCACATTGTTTACTTTAGTTATGCCACCAGAAGACATGGCGGCATTGGATTAAAGGCTGTCTTGTGTCACCATACTGTGTTGCTGGTTTGCTTGGGCAGTGTGCATGCATGCACATTGCTGTTAGTGAGGCACAGTGGGGCTTCAATTCCATGGGTTGCTGGTGGGGGTCCTGGATGTGTGGCCTGGCTGCACAGTGTATGCTGGTGCACGCGGCTTGCTTCCGTGGCAGCAGACCTTGGTTTGCCATTTCCTGGTGGTGCACCACATGCGTGTCTGTGGGGCATAGTGGGTTCCTGTACCCAGCATGTGTTGGTGCATCACTGCACACCTTCATGCCATTTGTAGGGCCTCCTCCTTACGGTTCCACGCCTCACCTGCTGCCCACTCCTTGGTCCCCACAGGTGCACATGGGCACACATCGCTGGGATACAGGCAGTCCAGCCACACCTCACTGTGCCCTGTGTAGACTGGCAGCTGGGTGTTCATTCGAGTGGGTTTCTGTCTTCACAGCTGTCTCCCCGAGGTGCACCATGGGATGCACTCCACATTACAGGGGTTGGGTGCACACTGTTCACATCTCAATGTGGACAGGCTGTGCCGGTTCATGACCATTTTCACACCTGTTCCCTGGAAGTGTGGACACACTGTTATGTTTGCAGCCTGTAATGGTTTGGAACCATTTCAGCTCTGTTGGTGCAGTGTGGACAGGGCCTGAGAGTTTTGAACCAGTTACCCTTGTGCACTGGTGTGTTGCTCCTAGTACACTCTGGTTGTGAGTTTGAATCCAGTTACCCTTGTGCACTGGAGTGTTGCTCTTACTACACTCAGAGGTTGTGAGTTTGAATTCTGTTACCCTTGTGCACTGGTGTGTTGCTCTTAGTACACTCAGAGACTGTGAGGTTGAATCCAGTTACCCTTGTGCACGGGTGTGTTGCTCCTAGTACAGTCAGAAGTTTGAATCCAGTTACCCTTATGCACTGGTGTGTTGCTCCTAGTACACCCAGAGACTGTGAGGTTGAATCCTGTTACCCTTGTGCACTGGTGTGTTGCTCCTAGTACACTCAGAGGTCATGAGGTTGAATCCTGTTACCCTTGTGCACTGGTGTGTTGCTCCTACTACACTCAGAGACTGTGAGTTTGAATCCTGTTATCCTTGTGCACTAGTGTGTTACTCCTACTACACTCAGAGGTTGTGAATTTGAATCCAGTTACCTTTGTGCACTGGTGTGTTGCTCCTAGTACACTCTGAGGTTGTGAGTTTGAATCCAGTTACCATTGTGCACTGGTGTGTTGCTTGTACTACACTCAGAGGCTGGGAGTTTGAATCCTGTTACCCTTGTGCACTGGTGTGTTGGTCCTACTACACTCAGAGGTTGTGAGCTTGAATCCAGTTACCCCTGTGCACTGGTGTGTTGCTCTTAGTACACTCAGAGGTTATGAGTTTGACTCCATTTACCCTTGTGCACTGGTGTGTTGCTCCTATGACGCTTGGCCAGCTGGTTAAGATTACTGTATAATACTGGTATTATAAATAAATGGTCAGTGTATGAAATGTCAGTCTGTGAGATTTGGCCCTTTAAATTACAAGGTTTCAGCAGCTGAAAACCAGGATGTAATTAAACAGACCAGAAGGAGGCAATTAATTGGAACATCCTTCTAGGGAGACAGTTTATGGCCCTCATCACCTGCTGCTGCTTTTGAAGTTAGAACTTAAATACGAATTTTATTACATCAGGAAAGGACATCATTTAGCTGATTCCTGCTGATATCTCACACCTGGGTGACGGACTGCAGGGTTATAAGCCTCAAAGGAACTGGTTGATCAAAGATTCATAATTTGGGAAATGGGTTTTGCTGATGGTCACATTATTTGGGATGCCTCCTGGTAGGAAATCATGTTTGTGATTTTTAATTCTGGAGGAGGAGCTAGATGACTCACAGAAGGGGTGTGGACACAAAGTGTAAACTGATACTTGTGTCTGAAATGGATGTCATATCTTTTGGACTCTTAAGAAAAAGATCTGTCTAATTTAACTGTACTTACAGAGGTGAGACATTAAGGCCCAGATATTCAGACAGCATCGGCAGTACCACAAGCCTGGGCGAGTGCAACTGGGATGCATCGGGGCCAGGACCAGGTGATATTCAACGGTGATATGCCATAGTGCAGACCCTTTGAACATGGCAAGGTCGGTGCACATACTGTGCATGGCGCGGTGGCACTGCGCCAGCGCAAACTCCACAGATAGGGAACGCGTGGATGTCACAGCGAAGTGCAGTTATGCTAGGCGCATCACCCATAATATGCAGTAGGGAGCATGCAAATGAGGCCATAAAATATGCAGGTGCAAATGGGGCCATTTGCATGTCATGATGGCCCCATTTGCATGCCTTTGCGTAGGGCAGCCTGGGCGACTTGCGCCTGGCACCCTGCACAGCATAACGTGATGCAGTGGGGATCCTGGGCATCCCCTCCTGTAGCTGGGAGCCCGTATATGTCAAACATAGATATCCCTGTAGTCTGGTAGCCTCCCTCCCAAGTCTCCGATTCCCGAGATATGTATATATGACCATCCCCTGGTGGTGTAGTGGTCCCCCGCTGATCCCCAAAGAAATGTAAAAGGCTGTTCCTGGCAGTCTAGTGGGACCCCCACCCATTACCGTGATCACAGTACAGCTCCCTCAAAGAATTCCATGGTGATCCAGTGGCACCCCTCCCACCCACACGGACCCTTTCCCACCATTCTGCCCCCATCATCGGTGGGTGGCTACAACCCACTCAAGATACCGCCCAGCCACCCACCAAATGACAGGTAGTATGCCCATTGGTCCCCAGTGTGGACCAATGGGCTTGCAGGGCACGCTAGACAGACAGTCCCAATATGTGAATGATTCATTCACATATTTGGGACTGTCTCATAATATGCCCTGCAACCCATTGGTCCACACTAGGATCAATGGGCTTACAGCCCATACTGTACTCCAGTTATTCAGGGCGGCTGGGCGGTCGCGGATGTTGCAGCCACCGCCATGATGGGGAGGGGAGCCGGGTGGACAAGGGTCCGTGTGGGTGGGAGGAGCGAGCGTGCCACTGGATCACCATGGAATTCTTTGAGGGAGCTGTACCGTGATCACGGCAATGGGTGGGGGTTCCACTAGACCACCAGGGACGGTCATTTTACATTTCTCGGGAATCGGGTGGGAGGGGGAACACTACTCACCAGGGGTTTGCAGGTGCTCGCTGATGGTGTTCTGGTGGGCGGGTGGACACCCACATCTGGCTGCTGCTGTGTTGTTCCATGCAATACAGCAGCCTGCCTGTGGGTGGCCTGGATTTGTTCCCTCTTTCCAGGCTCAACTTGAGTCCCCTATGTGGCGCACTGCAGAGATGCGCCAGCATATGAGCCGCACATCCGGGCTGAATATTGGGATGTGCCACATGTGCATGGGCACGCCCCTGCATCTCGCGCCGCATACAATTATATTGCACTGCGTGGGATTTACGCTGCGCCTGGCAGCCCTTTAAATATCCCACTGAGGTGCAATGCGGTTGCGCCAGCTCAACTCTGCTGCGCCAGGTGCAACCCTGTGAATATCCGGCCTAGATAGAAGAGATCTAAATGTATTGTGGTAGGAGTTTTGTTTTGTAGTTTTCCTTGTTTTTCTTTTATGTGATTGTGATGCTCTTTGATATTTGTTCTGTATTTTATCTTACTGTTTTATCCATTTTAGTAAACATTTTCTTTAAGATACTGCCTGAGTCTCCTCAGTCATTTTTTGCATGTGGAGTGCCTGTATTTTTAAGTCTGACAACTGTTCAAGGGCTTGATGGTGTTACTAAACTTGGTAAAAGGTAAGAATATACATAAGGTCTCTTACAAAGTTTTAAGGGTTCATTTTTGAATACCTGGTTAGGTGCCTTTAGGCAAAAGATATTTGCATCCCCGAAGAGAAGATTATCTGAGCCTGTACATTTGGGTACGCTAGCATAAGATTCACAGTTTGAATCCCCCAGAACTTGAGGCTAAAGGTGATTCAGACCCAAAAGCAGACAGGAGGGTTACCCTGTCTGTTACCTGTTCACGCCATTGTGTTCTGAGGTTGGCACTGTGGGAGCAGAGGGCCTGACCTGCGGATTATGTCTGGGACAGCCCTACTACTGAGAGACTGTGAGTTTGAATCAGTTACCTTGTGCACTGGTGAGTTGTTCCTACTATACTTGGAGACTGTGAGTTTGAATCCACTACCATTGTGCACTGGTGTGTTGCTTTTACCCACTCAGAGACTGTGAGTTTGAATCCTGTTATCCTTGTGCACTAGTGTGTTGCTCCTAGTACACTCAGAGACTGTGAGTTTGAATCCAGTTACCCTTGTGCACTAGTGTGTTGCTTGTACCACTCAGAGACTGCAGATTAGAATCCAGTTACTTTTGGCAAGACCGTGTGTTGGTCCTACTACACCTAGAGACTGTGAGTTTTTTTTTTAATTTAATATGCTTTTGCCCCTAGTGCTTGGCCTTCAACCCCCACTCCATGCTCCTGCCTCACTCACCAATGACCACCTACCGATACTCCATGGCTTACCCCAGTGGCACACTGCACCATTATACGTGCCCATCTTAGATGGGAAAAGGTATCGTGAACCCAACATTGCCTCCTGGCTTCCCAGGGCGGGTTCAGGGCCTGCAGTGATGCCTGTGGAGCCAGAACTCAGTCAGCGGATGGTGTGGCGGAGAGCTGTCGAGGCCAGGAACCGGGGTGCATCATTGAGAGCAATCAGGGTGATTTTTCCCTGTTTTCTGGAGACGGTACATATAGTGACGCCCAGAGTCCGCCTGCCTCCCAGCACATTCAGACACCAGTCGCTGCAGTACCCCAGGCCTCCGCCAGGGTCCATCAAGCACTGGATGTACTCCCAACCTCCCCTAGAGAAAGAGAGTGGTCCATGGGATGCTCCATTTTTCTCCCCAGCGAGCCCTTTGATGACCCAGGTCCATTCCCGAACCCGCTGCCAGTGTTGCAAGTGGAAATCCAACCACTGCACTGACGGGCCAGCATGAGAGACTGTGAGTTTGAATCATGTTACCCATGTGCACTGGTGTGTTGCTCCTACTACACCTCAGAGACTGTGAGTTTGAATCCTGTTACCCTTATGCACTGGTGTGTTGCTCCTACTACACTCAGAGGCAGTGAGTTTATAGAAACATAGAAGTTGATGGCAGATAGGGACCATGTAGGGGCCCCAGTCTACCCATTTTGCCTAACTATTGTAAACCACAGATCTTGGTTGATCTGCAGCTCACCCTTTCTTTCCTGTCCCCAGAGTACCCTTTATATCTGTCCCATGCATTCTTGAATTCCCTAACTGTTTTTTCCCTACCACCTCCTTTGGGAGGCCTTTCCAACATCCACCGCTCTTTCAGTGAAAAAGTAGCTATAATACTACCCTTGAACCTCCTTCTTTAACTTACTTTGTGCCCCCTTGGTCTTGCAAATCTTCTTTGAAAGCTGTCCTCCTCTCCTCCAGGGAATACATATTAGTTCCCTAGCCTCCTTGTATGGCTTTTTATACAGACCCTGCACCATCTTTGTAGCTCCTCCTCTGGACCGCTTGCAGTCTATGTCCTTCCAGAGATGTAATCTCCAGAACTGGACACAGTACTCCAGCTGAGGTCTTACCAGCAATCTGTACAGTAGCATAACCACCTCCTTCTTTCTGCTGGTGATACCTCCCTATGCACCCCAGCATCCACTAGCTTTCTCCACAGCCTTCTCACATTGTTTGGTTGCTTTAGGTCATCTGATACTTGAGTAACCCCAGGTCCCATTCCTGCTTGGTGGCTGCCAGTACCCCTGATCATGTACACTTCGCTTAAATTTCTGCTCCTCAAGTGCATGACTTTGCATTTTTTGCATTGAATCTTAGCTGCACACTTCTGACCACCTCCAATCTGCTTAGATCTTTTTCTCATTTTTTCTATCCCCTCTGGTGTGTTAGCTCTGCTGCAGATCTTAGTGTCATCCGCAAAAGACATACTTTCTCTCTCTAGCCCCTCCGCAATGTCACTTATGAAGACATTGAAGAGGATTGGTCCCAGGACTGATCCCTGTGGCACCCTGCTGGTCACCTCCATCTCATCTGATTGAACACCATTCAGCAGCACTCTCTGTGTCCTGCCCCTGAACCAATTTCTGACCCAGTTCACCACGTTGTGGCCCAGGCCCATGGATTCTAACTTGTCCGCAACTTTCTATGTGTAACAGTATCAAAGGCTTTGTTGAAATCGCCCAGACCACATCTGCTGCCCTTCCCTGATCTACTGTACCTTCCTGAGTCACCCAGTCAAAATCTATTAGATTTGTTTGACATGACCCTTCCATTGTGAATCCATGCTGCCTTGGATCGTGTGCTCCACTACATTCAAGGAATGACACAATCCTCTCCTTTAGCAGTGCCTCCATTAATTTTCCCACCACCAAGGTGAGGCTGACTGGTCTGTAGTTGCCTGCCTCTTCTCAGCTCCCACTTTTGCAGAGAGGGACCACGAGGGCTAGCTGCATAATCAAGCAGACTCGATAGACTGTGAGGCCTGTTTCTGCTGGCATTTTCATATGTTCGTATCAGCCCTCCTCCAGTCTTCTGGGACTGCTCACGTCTCCAGTGATCTGTTGAATAGGGTGGTCAGCAGGGCCACCTGCACATCTCTGAGCTCTTTTAATATTCTAGGGTGAATTCCATCTGGCCCTATTGCTTTATCTATTTTCAGTATCTCGAGTTCCTTTAGGACTCCTTCTACTGTGAATGGAGTGGTGTCTACCTCCCTTCCCTGATAGCTTTTTTGCTGAGTTGTGGACCTTCACCTTCCCTTCCTTCTTGAAAACTGAACACAAGTATTGGTTCAGTATTGCTGCTTTTTCTATGTCCTCCTCTGCACATCCTTCTCCCTCCTTTATCCTGACAATCACACCCCTGGTCTCTTCCTTTCACTGATGTATCTAAAGAAGGTCTTGTCTCCTTTCATTATAGCATGTGATATAAGTTCTTCCATTCTCACCTTTGCACTCCTGATTGCCTTCCCTGCCTCCCTCTGCTTCTCTAGATACTGCTTCCTCTACTCTCCCTTTGTGTTTCTGGGTATATCCTGAAGGCCCCTCTTTTTCTCTCACTTTTTCAGCCACTTCCCTCGAGAACCAAAGTGGTTGTTCTTTCTCTTTCTCTTGCTTTGCTGTTTAATACAGAGGTTCCTTACCTCTGTTATATTTGAGAATAGACTACTATCTCCACTTCCTCCCTTTGTCCTCTTTTGCCAGGGTTCCCCTGAGATATTCTGCCATTTTGTCAAAGTTGGCTCTTCTGAATTCCAGGACCTTCACTTTTGTGTGTTAGCTTCTTCACTGTGGTTACATTGAACCATACCATCCTGTGGTCACTGGTTCCTATGTGCCTGCATACTGTAACATCCTTAACCCTGTCCCCATTGGTGAGCACCAGGTCTAGTATAGCCCCCTTGTGGGGGTTTCCAGCCACAAGCTGTCTCAGGCATGCCCCTTAGTAGTGGGTCAGGATGTCTCTGCTTTTGGCTGTACTCACAGCCTGGGTGCTCCAATCTACATCTGCAGATTGAAGTCCTCTAATAATAGTAGTTCATCTTTGGTTGCCATTTTGTGGATGGCTTCCACTAGTGTTTTGTCTGTCTCTTCCCCCTGTGCCGGAGGTCTGTAGATCACACCTGTTCTAATGCTGGTACCATTTCCTGTCTCTAGGTGATGCACAGTGCCTTAGCTCCCTCCTGCAGCCCCTGAACCTCAGTTGCTTTGATTTGCTCCTTCACGCATATAGCCATCCCTCTCCCTCCCTTTCTTCCTTCCTTCCCTGTCTTTCCTGAAAAGTGCATATCCTGTTTGAGTTCCAGTGCCCTTGTGTGTTGCACTGTATTGATACTGCCACATTTAGAGGCTATGAGTTGGAATCCCTGTGTCCTAGTGCACTGGTGTAGGTGTGAATTCAAACCCTGGTTTCCTGCTACAGTGCTGTGTTGTTCCTTCTACACTACGAGGCTGTGAGTTTGAATCCTGTAATGGGGATGGGATTGCTCTGCTCTGGCACATTACATGGTCAACAAAAAGCAAGTGATGTTCTTTGTGTTGGCCCTGAACATAAAGTGAGGGGTTGTAAAACCACTGGACAGAGACATTTAACTGGGCATCCCTCTTGGGGACTCCCCTTAACTTCAGGCAGGCCACCAGGGGTTGTTTCTGAAATTCCTCAGGGGAATCGAGGGAGGACTTGTGTGTTGGGAGACACCTGAGTTATTGCCTCAATGGGGTGCAGCCCCTTTGAAAGAATCACATTGGAGACTTGGCTGCTTTTGAAACAGCAGTGCTGCACATTTATACAATGCTATTGTACCTTCTTGCAGTTCTTTGAGACAAGAGCAAACTACTGCTCTCGTTATGCTGTGGGGTGGACCCCGCTTAATGTGAAGAACAATTAAATGATTTAAGTCCAAACACAAGCTGTTCATTTTCATGCCACTTGCAACATGATTTCAGGAACAAACTCTGGAAACCTGAGGGCCAGCAAGGCGAGGGAGGCCCTGAGCATCTCTGGGAATGCTCATCTTCTGTGGGTGGGAAGTTGTTCACAGTCTACCATGCCAGTGTCACAGGGTGCCACAGGGAGAGCATCAGCCGGGCTTGGCAGCAGGTTTGGAGGACATACAGTGTGCTTCTGTGCATGCCTGCTGTATATTCCATTGAAGTATATTGCACCATCATCCTGAGTAAGGTGTATTCCATTGAATTTACCATAACACAACACAGTAACAATCCTTCTCTGGTCTCAAGTATTACTAAGCTTTACTTTAACTAAAAAAAAGACACACTATGCATTAGTATGTACACTTTTTATCGTATTTATTCCGTTATTTCAAGCACAATAACACACTTTTTAAACACGGTTCAATAATTTCAAGTACAATAGCACATTTTTTCATATTTATTCAGTAATTTCAATTATAAAATGGCAGGAAAAAATACTGGCTCTTGATCATTAGTGCAGACCTTCAACAGTGATGTTGAAGGTCTTCACTGACCAGTCAGAGCAGGACAGAGAACTGTACGAGTTAAAGCAGAAGAAAGTGAGGAAGGCAATCAGAACAGTAAAGGCCTAAACTGAGGAAAAGATAGCCAGCTCAGTTAAGAAAGGGTAGAAAACCTTTTATAGGTACATTAGGAGTGAAGAAAGACCAAGGGAGGGATAGTGAGGCCTAATAAAGGGAGGGTGGTGGACAGAGGGTGACAGTGAAAATGCAGGATACTGAACAATACTTCTCAGTATTCACAAAAGAAGAGAAGGAGGAGGAGGTACCTAATCCAATCAATAGAAGCACTCTGGATAGAGGGGTCAATACCATTCCATTCATAGAAGGAAGGGTTCTGAAAGAACTCCTAAAACTGAAGGTGGACAAAGCAATAGGCCCTGATGGGATTCACCCCAGAATTCTAAAATAACTAATGGGAGAACTAGTGACACCACTGACTACACTTTGTAACAAATCATGGTAGGATGGTGTGATACCTAAGGACTGGAGGAAGGTGGATGTGATTCCCTTTCATAAAAGCGGAGCAAGGGAGATGCAGGAAACTACAGACCTGTTAGTTTGACCTCAGTGGTAGGGAAAATAATGGAATCACTTCTGAAAGAATTGTTGAGTACCTGGAGGCACAGGGGGCACAGGACCCAAGGCAACATGGATTCACAGTGGGAAGGCCATATCAGATGAATCTAATAGATTTATTTGATTGGGTGACCAAAGTAGTAGACCTGGGAGGGCTGTGGACTTGGTCTACCTAGACTTTAGCAAGGCATTTGACACAGTTCCACACACAAGATTAATAAACAAATTAGCCAACCTGGGAGTGGGTCCCAGGGTGGTTGCCTGGTAAAAATTGATTGGACAACAGGACACATAGGATAATAGTAAACAGAGTCCACTCCAAGAAAGGAGAGTTACTAGTGGGGTATGGCAGGGTTCAGTATTGGTCTGGCCCTTTAATGTCTTTACAAGTGACATTACAGAAGGACTGGAAGGAAAAGTATGCCTCTATGCAGACAACACAAAGATCTGCAACAGGGTTGATACACGGGGAGGGCGTGGAAAGGATGAGAAGGGACTTGTCAAGGTTGAATGAATGGTCAAAAGTATGGCAGCTTAGATTAAATGCAACGAGTGCAAGTAATGCACCTGGGAAACAAAACCAGGGAAGAGTACACAATGGGAGGTACTAACAACAACAAAAAATGGAAAGGGACTTGGGGTCATCATATCAGATGACCTAAAGGTGAGCAAACAATGTGAGAAGGCAGTAAGGAGGGCTGTGGGGATACTGGGATATATAGGAAGAGGCATTACCAGTAGAAAAAGGAAGCTGTTATCCTCTGCACAGACAGTTGGTGAGACCCCATCTGGGGTACTGCATGCAGTTCTGGAGATCCCATCTCCCAAGGACATAGACAGGATAGAGGCAGTCCAGAGGAGGGCAACTAAAATGGTGATGGGTCTGCACCAGAAGCCATACGAAGAGAGAGTAAAGGAGCTTAATATTTATACCCTCGAGGAAAGGAGGGAGAAGGGACATGATAGAAACTTCCAAGTACCTCAAGGAATCAACAAAGTCCAGGAGGTAGCATCTTTCAGAAAAGAGATGTGCAAGAACAAGGGGCACAGTTTGAAGATAGAGGGAGCAGCTCAAGAGCAATGAGAGGAAGTATTTTTCACGAGAGGGTGGTGGACACATGGAACAGCCTTCCTGAGGAGGTCATGGGGCAAAACAGCGGGGAATTCAAGAATGCATGGGACAAACATAAAGCAATTCTGGTGGGGGTAGGAAGAAGTAGGCTGTTGGTGAACTAGGATCTGCAGCTTATCTAATAGGTAGAGAAATGGGCAGACTGGGTGGACCAAGCAGTCTTATCTGCCATCAAAGTCTAAGTTTCCATGTTATCTGTGCACATCACCCTATTCAAAAAAGCAACTAAAATGTATTTTTTATTTTTTTATTTCACCATGTTTCTTTTCTTTTTTACAAGCAAGCCATTTTATAATTGCAATAATGCACTCCAGAGCAAGTGTCATGGGCATAACATCCAGTTCTTGGGTGTTGTACATTGGCCAACTGACGTTATCCCAGCATGACACACACCTTGTTGTGCATTATTGCCAAGTGCAAAAGCACTATGTTGGCATGTATACTTTTCCATATTTATTCAGTAAATTCACTAACAATAGCAAACTTTTTAATATTTATTGAGTAATTTCAACATAGTAGCACTGTGTTGTCATATATATATACTTTTTCATATTTATCCAGTAATTTCAAGTACAATAGAAAAGGTATTTCATATTTATTTAGCAATTTCAAATACAATAGGACTGTGTCATTTATCATATATAGTTTTGTGTATTTATTCAGTGTTTTCCAGAACAGTAGCACTGTGTTGTTGTATATACTTTTCCATATTTATTCAGTAATCTCAAGCACAGTAGCACTGTTTTGTCATATATACTTTATTTGTATTTATTCAGTATTTTCAAGAACAGTAACACTGTGATGTCATATTCTTCTTGTATTCATTCAGTAGTTCCAAGTAATAATAATAATAATAATCTTTATTTATATTGTACCTTTCTGAAGTCAAGGCACATTACGTTAAAATAACATCATATTAAAACATCATAAAAACATTAAAATCAGTAGTATCAGTCCATGTCAGTACCATCCCGTATGCCTTTTCCATAGAAAGGACTTCAATCCTTGCTTAAACCCCCACAGTCATGTACTTTAATCCAATGGGGTAGAGAATTCCAGAGGGTCAGTGCCACAACATAAAAGCTCGGCGCCAAGATTTTAAAGCTGTCCTCGAATTCTAGCAACCCCTCATTGGCTGAGCGGAGCAGTCACTCCGGAAGGTAAGGAACCAGAAGCTCTTTCAAGTAGTCAGGGCCCAAGCCAGTAGGGCTTTATATGTCAATAAACCGACTTTAAAGGTGATCCGCCACTGAACTGGCAGCCAGTGCAGATCCCGCAGCACCGGTGTAATGTGGGAAGAACGAGCAATCCCCATTAACAACCGGGCTGCTGAGTTCTGCACCAGCTGCAAGCGGTGGACATCAACCCTGGAAGCCCAAAGTAAAGGGAGTTACAGTAGTCCAAACTCGAGGTCACAAAGGCATGGATCAGCATAGGCAAGTCGCCAGATGGAACAAGGTGCTTGATCCTAGCGATGTTTCTCAGATGGTAAAGGATACCTTAACAACAGCTGACACCTGAGCAGGCAATGTCAGCCGATCGTCAAGGATCACCCCTAGGTCACGCACCTGTTCAAAGATAGGGAGTCGACATCCCCAAGATTAAACCTGAGGATGGTTTGCTCCCCACCCCCAATCCGCCGACCAGGACCCACAACCATCACCTCCATCTTCCCAGAATTCAACTTCAACCAGCTGGACCTCATCCAACCCTGGATCTCGCTGAGACAGTTGTTAAAACACCGAGAGTGCTCCATTCTGGTCAGGTGCAAAGACAGACAGAGCTGGGTATCATTGGCATAACAATGAAACTCCAGCCCATATTGTCTTACAATGTCTCCGAGGGAAGCATGTACACTGCAAACAACATGGAGGACAGCACAGAGCTCTGATGCACTCACAGGACAGAGAGGTAGGATCAGAGGAAAATACCCCTGACACCACCCTCTGAGTTCTACCTGTGAGGAAGGAGGTAAACCATCTGTGAACCAAACCTGACAGCCCACAGGTGCATCTCAGGTGCTCAAGCAACACCCCATGGTCTACGGTGTCAAATGCTGCTGACAGATCAATAGGACCAAAATGGACCATTTTCTGGTCTCTCACCATCAAGAGATCACTGAGCACCTGAACCAGCGCAGTCTCGGTGCTGGCCTCTTTGAAAACCTGATTGAAGAGGTCGTAGATGTTATGGATGGTCAGATGGTTGTCCAGCTGGGCAGCCACCACTTTCAATTACCTTCCCACAAAGGGAAGGTTCAAGATAGGTCTGTAGTTGGTGAGGAGTCTGGGCCCAGAGAAGCCTTCTTCAACACTGGTGTCACCACTGCTTCCTTCAGGGAGCAGGGATATTCACCAGAGTCTAAGGAGCACCAGACTATCCTTGCTAGAACCGGTTGATAACCCCCCGGCAGCCTCCATGATCGGGGCCGGGGCCTGGTCTAAACTACAGCATGTGGTGCGATACCCTGGACAATCCTCATGACATCTTCGATTTCTGGCCTTTCGAAGGAACTCCAGGAAATGGAGGGATTGCATGACTGAAGGCTGGTCCACCGCTATTCCCATATTCACGGCCCTGATGTCGTCCACCTTATCTGCAAAGAACCGGCAAGCTCCTCACACTGCATTTGTGAAAAGGCTCGACGAACCTGTAGACAGGCTGGGCTGCACAGCCTGTCAATGTTCAAAGAGCTGGGCCGGTCGTTCTGTGTGCAGCAGCAATTTCTCCGACAGGAATACTGCCTCTTATGAGTAATTGCTGACTGATAGAGTTGATAATGCTCTAGGAGTCTAAGATGGTCGGCATCTAAGCCGGATTTCTGCCAACACCTCTCCAACCTGCGCCCTAATTGCGATCTCCCTCAAGTCCCCATCAAACCATGGGGACCGAGGGCTAAGGGAGAGAGGCGACATGGTGGGAGCAATAGAATCCAGTGCAGAGGTAATGGCCTTATTATAGGCCAGAACCAGAACTTCAGGATTCAAGCTTATCACAGGAAATTCTGATAGATTGTGTACTGCAGTTAGGCCATTGGGAGTCACATCCCGTAAGGGCGGTACTTGACCATCTCCACAGGGGTTGACCTATGCAGAGGGGTGCAAATTGAATCTCACAGTGTAATGGTCAGACCATCCGACAGGTTCCACCCCACATTGGAGGCCTCCATCCCCAGGAGGAAGACCAGGTCAAGGGAATGGCCATGTTTATGAGTGGCAGAGGTAACCACCTGTGAGAGGCTCAATGAATACATCGATTGGAGGAAGTGCTGTCCAAATTGCGAGAGTTACGTCGTCGATCCAGGCATTAAAGTCACCCAGCACCATCAACCTGGGCGACTCAACACTAGGTCGACGTATTTAAGTCCTCACGCTTCCTTAAGGAATAGCTTTCTCGCCTCGGGTGCACAATAGACAAGAGCCATCCTATAGCCCTCCTGCCACTATGACACATTCAAATGATCTGGTCTCCTCAACTGGGACGCTAGTGAGATCCAATTCGGTCTTGAAACAGACCCGCAACCCCCACCCTGCGATCCAATCTCGGGCAGTGTATCCCGCAATACCGGCTGGAACTGCTGCCGCCGATGCGGTAACATTATCATCCAGCCAGGTTCCGGTGATGCAAGCCAGGTCCGCTGTACCCACCAAGTCTGCAACAATGGCAGTCTTGTTCACGACGGACCTGGCATTGCACAACACCGCCCGGTTTGGATAGAACTCCTGGTATGCTCCAACCACCTGCCCACCATTTATAGAGAGGGTGCCCTCGGCATGGAGACCAGACAGAAGCCCACGCTCTGCACCCATTTCACCCCAGGGCTCTTCTAGACTTAACCACGCCAATGCGAGTGCTCCCCTTGTCCATCCTCCACTGTTCATATCTCCGCCCCTCCCAACCTCCTGCGGGCAATTCCCCAAAGCCCTGCAACATTGATAAACAGAAAGAGCAATGGGGGAGAAGGGGCAGAGGGCATAGGCGGAGGATGAATAGCGATGACCGAGCAGGGGATAGCAATATATATTACAATCCGCTAATATGGAACAATGACACTAACTCTAATCTCCTGTAGTAGTGATAAAATTCAGATCAAAACACAATCCTAAAAATTTAATTAAAATAACTCTGATAAAAACTCTAAACAAAGAATAAATAAAACAAACATCAACAAACTCAGACCTAATTAACACAGATTAATCACCGTTCATCATAAAAAACCTACGTTAGAGAAAAATAAAAAACGATGAATAACTAATCACAGTTATCTCTAAATCAATACAGCAATAACAGTACTAATATCTTATATACTTAATAACTAAGTACAATAGCACTGTGCTGTCATAGAAGCTTTGTTCATATTTATTCAGTATTTTCAAGTACAGTAGCACTGTGTTAGCATAATGCTTTTCATATTTATTCAGTATTTTCAAGTACAATGTTGTCAGTATACTTTTTCATATTTATTCAATATTTTCAAGTACAGTGTTATCAGTATACTTTTTATATTTATTCAGTATTTTCAGTACAATAACACTGTGTTGTCATACTGTATATTTTTTCCGTATTTATGTAGTATTTTCAAGTACAATAGCACTGTGTTGTCATACTTTTTCATATTTATTCAGTATTTTAAAGTACAGTGTTGTCATATATACATTTTTCATATTTATTCAGTACTTTCAATTACAATAGCACTGTTTTCATTTTTCATATTTATTCAGTATTTTGAAGTAGAATAATACTATGTTGTCATATATAATTTTTCATAATTTAGTATTTTCAAGTACAATAACACTGTGTTGTCATATATACTTTTTGCATTTATGCAGTTTTTCAAGTACAATAGCACTGTGTGTGTCATACTTTTTTCATGTTTATTCAGTATTTTCAAAGGCAATGTTATCATATATACTTTTCATGTTTATTCAGTATTTTCAAGTACAATAACACTGTGTTGTCATATATACTTTTGTATTTATGCAGTATTTTCAAGTATAATAGCATTGTGCTGTCATACTTTTTCATATTTATTCAGTATTTTCAAGTATATATATATACTTTTTGTATTTATTCGGTATTTTCAATTAGAACAGGCATTGTGTTGTCAAATATACTTTTTCGAATGTATTCAGTATTTTCAAATAGAATAGTATTGTGTTGTCATATATAGATTTTGTGTATTTATTCAGTGTTTTCCAGAACAGTAGCACTGTGTTGTCATATATACATTTTCATATTTATTCAGTAAGCTCAAGTACAGTAGCACTGTGTTGTCATATATACTTGTTTGTATTTTTAGTATTTTCAAGTACAGTAGCACTGTGTTATATAGAGAATAATGCATATGTAGGGGTTGATATGCAGTTTTTACACACCAAGATGTGTGATATTAGAGAACGCTCTAGGTTTCACTAGTATCACACACCCAGTGTGTATAAAACTGCTTATCAATCCCCACAAATGTTTTATTTTTATAATAATTGGTGATGTACATATTTGCTGCTTCCAGAAGGTGAGTCTATGAATGAGTGTTGCTATAGCAACACTCATTCACGCCTGAATCCAGCCTACTGAAGCCACCAAGTAACTCACTCGCCAGTCTATACTCAACAGATTTTTTCTTTTAAAACTGAAAACAAATGAGCTCTGCACCAACAGGTTAGCTTTTTTTCAAAGAAACCACCTCTTTTGTGTATTTACGAACACTGCTTGTTTGAAAGGTACCTCAAATCAGGCTTCTTAAGTGAGATGTAAAAGTCATATCAACCTGCGGGTTGATATGAGTTTTTTTAATCAACCCGCGGTTGATATGACTTTAACAGCTCTCAAAACGGGTTGATAATGGGGGTTACCAGCTATTATATACTTTATTCATATTTATTTAGCATTTTCAAGAGCAATAGCACTGTGTTTTCATAGATACTTTCTCATATTTATTCAGTAGTTCCAAGTGCAATAGCACTGTGTTGCCATACTTTTTTCATATTTATTCAGTGTTTTCAAGTACAATAACACTGTGTAATCATATATACTTTTCCATATTTATTCAGTATTTTCAAGTAGAATAGTACTATGTTGTTATATAAACTTTTTCATATTTATTTATTTATTTTATTTTAAATTTGGTGACTGGAAAGGCACACTGAGCCGAGGCTCATTTCCAGGTGTGACCCAGGTACAGAGGTGTACATGTAGAAGTTATCCAGAAAATATGTACAACAATTCATTGTTACAGACAGTATGTACATCAATTCTTGGTTACAGGCAGTAGGTACAACATCTAGAGCTACAATAAAAACATGCATCTTGCAGTATGGTATATACAAGTGCAGAGTTGTACAGTAGAGATGCAGGATTTAGTTATAGTTTGAGATAAGCGTAAGCAATATTTGACTGACTGAGGCCTCCTAATGCAGGATTAGTCCGTGTAGGGGTGGGTCCCAAGGCGATCTTTGGCAAGGAGGGGATGGGAGGAGCCTGAGGAGTTGCTTAACTGATGGAAGGAGAAGGCCTGGAGAAGGATGGATGGGAGGTTGTTCCAGGGAAGAGGAAATGGTATGAAAAGCGGCTTGACCGGAGGCAGTGTGGGGCAAGGGAGGTTGAAAGTGTGGGCATCCCTGTGGTGGAGGAAGTAGCCTAGGGGAGTTGGTTCATGCAAGACAGGAGGTGAGGTAGGGGCAGGGAGCCCAACTAGTATTCAGCTATGAGGGAGGTGCTATGGATAGTTCTCCTATGGGAGAGAGGGGCCAGGGAGAGAGGTGTAGAGGGGCAATGATGAGTAAGTGTGGGGAGGCTGTGGCAAAACGACATAATGAGTTTAATAAGATGTCAAGTTTTCAATATTTATTCAGTATATTCAACTACAATAACACTGTGTTTGTCATATATACATTTTGGTATTTATGCAGTTTTGTTAAGTACAATAGCACTGTTTTGTCATACTTTTTCTTATTTATTCAGTATTTTCAAGTACAGTGTTGTCATATATACTTTTCATATTTATTCAGTATTTTCAGTACAGTAACACTGCTGTCATATACATATATCGCATTTTCATATTTATGCAGTATTTTCAAGTATATATACTTTTTTCTTATTTATTCAGTATTTTAAATTACAGTAACATTGTGTTGTCAAATATACTTTTTCAAATGTACTGTATTCAGGATTTTCAAGTTGAATAGCACTGTGTTTTCATATATAGTTTTTGTGTATTTATTCAGTGTTTTCAGAACAGTAGTACTGTGTTTTGAATATACTTTTTCATATTTATTCAGTAATTTCAAGTACAATAGCACTGTGTTGTCATTTATACTTTTTGTATTTTCAAGTACAGTAGCACTGTGTTATATATACTATTCATATTTATTCAGCATTTTCAAGAGCAATAGCACTGTGTTTTCATAGATACTTTATTTATTTATTTTTATTTATTGTAAAACGGAATTACAACCTTTGAGATAAAAGCTCCTTTACAAAGGATCCTCGTCGAAAAGAGGGTGGGGAAACACCAAGTACATGGATAGTGGAGAAAAACAGAAGCAGGTAGAAGGCATTGTCAGTTACACATCATTAAAAGGCTAAACAGCATTACAAATAGAAGGATGGGAGAGACAGAACGAGTGCAAAACCCATCACTTAATTACATAATACAGAGGAAAACAGCCCCATAACAGATTAGGTGAAAAAGGTGCAGATTCCAACTACTACAAAGTATGAGAATTCCCAGAATGCAGCTATAGAGCTTAGACAGGTTTCGGAGGGAACAATTAATGTGACCCCCTGATAAGTACAGCCATTAAGGAGAGTAGGCTACAGGCTACACGGGTGAGGAGGAAACACAATGGTGGTGATAGCTTAAGGGTCGGGGGCTAGCAGGTGTGGAGGTGGCGGTATGGAGGTCAGGAGGCTAAATGGGTGGGGGAATGGGGTACCAAGGAGTGGGTAGGTGGGGATTAGCAGGAGATTCTTAGGAGCCATGGGTCACCACAGCCAAGCCATATTGTGTCAACGGGCACCGGAGGGCTAGAAATGGCTGGGGTGTTCTTTACAGCAACATTGTACTGGAGGGAGATGGACTTCTGAATTTCAGATTGAATTGGCCAAGGCAAGTAAAGACTGGTAGTGGCCTGGGGGCTCATTGTAGCCAGGTGGGGGCCCTTACTGCAAGGCTTCGTCCCCAAGACAGTTATTCAGAAAGGTACTGCTAGGGCATGTCTTGTAAAACTTCACAGTGGATTGCTTTGCCAGGACTGGATGGAATAAGGCTTCTAGGGGGTGCAAGACCTAGAATGGTCTTCTTCCCTAGAAGACAGGCATGGAGGTTGATCTGGTCTGTGAGAGGAAGCCATTGTGTCCCAAATATAAAGGTTGTATCATATGCTGAAGGTGCTCTGCACCCAAAACAAAGCTGTATGCTTTGTTGAAGGTAGTATGGACCCCTATGCAGGCTGGTTTCAGAGCCTGCACCATATACCACATTACCATAGTCCAGGATAGGTGAACTGTCCCTCTTACTGCCTGGACCCTAGCCTCAGAACCAAAGCCTATATAGGGCCCTTAATGTCCTATTGGCAGCAGTGGTAATATTTCGATATGTTCATTGAAGGAGAGGGACTCAATAATTGTAATCCCTAGGTACTGGAACGAGGGCAACCTGCTCAAGGGTGAGTGGAAGTTGCACAAAATTGATTCCTTAGTTCCAAGTACAATAGCACTGCATTGTCATACGTTTTTCATATTTATTCAGTATTTTCAAGTACAAAGCTGTCAGTACACTTTTTGTATTTATTCAGTATTTCAAGTACAATGTTGTCAGTCTACTTTTGTATTTTTCAGTATTTTCAAGTACAATAGCACTGTGTTGTCATATATTCTTTTTCATGTTTATTTAGTATTTTCAAGTACAATAACACTGTGTAGTCATATATACTTTTTCATATTTATTCAGTATTTTCAAGTACAATGTTGTCATATACATTTTTGTATTTATTCAGTATTTTCAAGTACAATAACACTGTGTTGTGATGTATATTTTTTCAGATTTATGCAGTATTTTCAAGTACAATAACACTGTGTTGTCATGTATATTTTTTCAGATTTATGCAGTATTTTCAAGTACAATAACACTGTGTTGTCATGTATATTTTTTCAGATTTATGCAGTATTTTCAAGTACAATAACACTGTGTTGTCATGTATATTTTTCAGATTTATGCGGTATTTTCAAGTACAATAGCACTGTAGTTCTATGTGATAATGACAATCGTGAAACTGCGATCGCCATTTAGGAGAGTGTAATCGCTGAAAAACAAAACAATGATGTACACTCAGCGAAGCAACTCGCTCTAAGTAGTTATGCGAGGGCTTTGCCCACATCCCCCTCACTAAAAATAACCAGCTCTGGGGTGCATGTCGGGAGGGGGACAACCACAATTAAAAATAAAATTAACACCCACTCCAATAAAGAGCAAAAATATTGTGCTTTTCCCCAACCTCGAACCCTGCACCCTCCCCTGTATCCAGCCATGCTCACCACCATGCCACACAGCCAGCTTCCCACCTCACCACCCTCACATACCTTCCCTCCCTCCGGTCTGAGTGTCACCCTTCCTTCGCCCTTTCCATCCCTCAGCCACTACTCCTTTCAGGGTAGCTGACATTGCAAGCGCTGAGACTAAGCTGCTGAATCTCAGTCACCATATTAACGGTATACCACTGGGTTGTCATACATTTTGTATTTATTCAGTATTTTCAAGTACAGTGTTGTCATATATACATTTTTGTATTAATTCAGTATTTTCAATTACAATAGCACTATGTTTTCATATGTAGTTTTCATATTTAAGTATTTTCAAGTAAAATAGTACTGTGTTGTCATGTATATGTTTTCATATTTATGCAGTATTTTCAAGTACAATAGCACTGTGTTGTCATATATACTTTTTCGTATTTATGCAGTATTTTCAAGTACAATAGCACTGTGTTATCATACTTGTTTCATATAATTGTTCAGTATTTTCAAGCACAATGTTATCATATATACTTTTTCATGTTTATTCAGTATTTTCCAGTACAATAACACTGTGTTGTCATATATACTTTTCATATTTATGCAGTATTTTCAAGTACAATAACACTGTGTTGTCATACTTTTTCATATTTATTCAGTATTTTCAAGTACAGTATTGTCATATATGCTTTTTGGTACTTATTCAGTAGATCCTGGGTACCAACTGCTCCAGGAAGGACAGAGGAAAAGGAGAGGAGGTGGAGTTGCATTGTACATAAGGGAAGGGATACTGTGTACCAGGGAGGAGGGGGAGGCTGCTCAGCAGAAGCCCTATGGGTAATGCTACAAACTCCAGTGGGGGAGGATTTGTTTGGGGTGATGTACAGACCACCTTCCAGGGCATAGAATTGGACAAGGAGCTAGCAGATCAGATCAGGAAGGTAGGAAGGAAGGGAACACTGTAATAGTTGGAGACTTCAATCTACCTGGAGTAGACTGGAGGACCACAGCTACCTCCTGTCACAGGGAGCAGCTCCTCCTGGATGCTATCCAGGATGTTTCCAGACACAGGGAGTCACAGAGCCAACTAGGGAAAGTGCCATACTAGACCTAGTGCTATCAGACGGGAGCAGGTCCAGGAAATAGAAGTGCGAGATCCTCTTGCAGGCAGTGACCACTGCACAGTGTGGTTTACATCAGCATGGGGAAGGAAGTACCCAAGTCCAAAACTAGAGTAGTGGACTTCAGGAAGGTGGACTTCAATAAAATTGGAAACATACTAGAGGGGCACCTGGGCATGCTCAGACTGGAGATGGACATGAAGTAGAAATGGTCCATCTTCAAGAAGGAATTAATTGAGGCCCCAGACATGTGTGTGAAGGCTCGTAATAAACAGTGTAGTCCCTTTTTCAGTGGCTACCCAGGTCAAGGTACAACAATTAATACATAAGACAAAAGTTAAACAGAGTATGTCAGACAAAAAAAATGTAACAACAAAAGTTAACAGTATAATGCATATGTACACAATAGAATGATGTACAGAGTTGTACAACCTATAACACTGGTGCAAAAGCTGCAAATAATTATTCAATTTGCAACCCAAAAAGGAGCATAAGATACAGCATCTAGGTAAAGCAAGTACAGGCTTTGGGATGAAGTAGATAATCTGAAGAGAGTGTTTGAAAGTAGTGAGAGAGTTGAGGGAGAGAGCAAAGGAAGTGAGTTCCAAGTGGTAGGGGCAGAGCAGGCAAATGGTCGCCTGCCTATCGCTAAGTGGGGGATGGGGTGCCAGCCAAGGAGAAAAGGAGGATCTAAGTAGCTGTGGGGAGGTTTAGTATGAGTAAATCACTTTGTTGGGGGAGAGATAGGAAGGAAAGTTTATAGATAAAGCAGAGGAAAAAGGTACGCCTATGGTCATGGGCAGGCCAGTTAAGTTCCGCCTGATACTTTGCAGTGATGCACGAGAGTCAGCTCCAAGGGCAAAATGACCCACCATGTGGTAGAGTATTCTATGTCAAGAGAGAATAGAAGTTTTAGCAGAGAGAAGGAGAGAGCCATAAAAAGTATAAAGAAGAGGGAGGAGGTGGCAATCTTTCAACAGGAGTCTTGAGAGAAGGGGCGAATGTGGTAGAGCAATCTGAGTTTCTGGTTGAGCTTTTGGTGTTCATTGTACATGTTCCTCAAAGGAGAGACAAGGGTCCAGCAGGATACTGAGGTATTTAAATAACAGAATGGATCTGAGGGTAACTCCTGAGATGGACCGAGTGAGAAGCATGAGAGGAGGCAACTTTTAAGGACTGGTTGAAAAATAACATAGCTTTAGTTTGCTTGGTATTGAGAACAAGGTGATTCTTAAGGAACCAGTTCTTGAGTATTTGGGAGTCGGATTCCAAATTCTGAGTAAGCCACTGGATATCACTGTGGGACCGGAAAAGAACAGCGTCATTAGCATAGAGTTGTATT
This sequence comes from Neoceratodus forsteri, assembly GCA_016271365.2. Taxonomy (NCBI): domain Eukaryota; kingdom Metazoa; phylum Chordata; order Ceratodontiformes; family Ceratodontidae; genus Neoceratodus; species Neoceratodus forsteri. The sequence goes on from CM057459.1 coordinate 1,387,149,006, forward strand.
GAGGATCCTCACAGTGAGCTGGAACATTATTTGTAAAGGCGTGAACAAAAGAGGTCTCAGGATGGAACCCCGAGGAACACCGTGCGTTATGGCTCTAAATGAATAGAGAGCCAAGACCATTTATCCCTTTGTGAGCGATTTGATAGGTAATTTTAGAACCAGGATATAGAATGGGTCAGGCTCAGGAGTTGTAGTTTACATAAAAGTAGGGCGTGATTAACCAAATCAAAGGCCTTGGTTAAGTCGACAAAAATGGCTCCAATAAAGAGTCCTTTATCCAGGAGTTGAATACATCAGAGGTCACCTTGGTAAGGGCGTGTGGTGCTATAATTATTTCTAAAGCTATGCTGACAGTCGGTAATGAGATGGTGATATTCCAAATAGGACTGAAGCTGGTTGAAGATGAGACATTCTTGAATTCTGGCTAGAGGCGGAATATCAAATTGGCCTAAAGTTCCAAATGCAAGCATTCCCCTTTGTGCAACAGAGCCACAAGTGCCACCTTCCATTTAGTTGGCACCCTTCCACTAATAATGGATTTGTTTATCAAGGCACAAACAGGTGGAGCAAGTGCAGGAGCACTTAATTTTAGGAAGCGTGGTTCAAGGTAGTCAAAACCTAGGGAACTGTTTTCCTTGAGTTTTAGAAGCAATTATAGTACTTCTTTGTGAGTAACCAACTTGGGGTGAAACTCGGGATGAGAGAGAGGATGCCTGCAGAGACAGAGGAGGGATCAATGTCGGGGGTGTAAGTGTGAGGTGTAGCTAGGAGGTCAGTAAAAATGATTTAGACCACCCACAATTGACTGTGGATCAGTGTGAGAAGTGCCACCATCTTGTAGGTGCTTGGGACACGGGAGAGTGACCTTTAAGAAGTGTATTGATTTGTTTCAAAATGCTTTTGGGTTACTGAGATTTTTGGTCTGCAAGGAGCAGAAATATGAATGCTGTGGAGCTTGTTTTATAAGAACTGTGTAGTTGTCTGAAAGTTTGCCAGTCGGAGGGTTACCACTCTTCTTGAAGGTTGTCCAGGCTGAATCCCACACACATGAGATGCCTTAGGTCCATACAAAGCCAAGGAGATTTTAGACCTTTGGATCTCCTTTTTGTGAGGGGAGCATGCAGGTTAATTATCCAAATTTAATGTATTAACAAAGTCATCCAAGGCCTGGTCCATATCTGGCAAAGCTGTGATCGGATGCCAGTCAGCAGAGGCAAGGGACACCAGAAGCCTGATGGGTCAAAGCAAGACTTATTTCTGGATTCATCCTGTGATTTTGGGAGGATGGTTTGGGAATTTGTTACTCCAGGCACAGAGATTGGGAATGGCCTCTTAGGCAATCAGAGAGCACTTCAGCAGACTGTAACCTATGAGGGCAATTGGAAACAAACCATTCCAGTAGTGTATTTACCTGTTTTGGTATTCCATCTAGTGGGATCAGAAATATGTTGGATGAGGCTGGAGTCAGGTTGAAGTCAGCTAAGATCGAATGAGGTTTGTTTTGGTCTAATCATTTAATATCAAAGTCTCTGCAGAGAAGGAGATTGTGACTTAGGAGATCAGAGAGGAGGCTATAAGGAGGAGAACATTGTAAGCATCCTTGGGAACAACCTGTAGTGAGTTGTAGAACACTGCCCAGGGTCAAGGTTAGGAAGATGCATTCAGCAAGAGGGGAATCAGGGGGTGTCAACTATCCGAGACTGTAATGCAGTGGGAAGTGTACTGAGGGTGACACTAGCCTGAGGTACTGTCAGGGGTCCTGTGGTATGTGGTGCATTCCGCTGGTGGATGGGGACCAGTTGTGTGCACTATGTCCCTGCCATTACCCAATACCATATAACTCAATCCTAAGTTGTCTCTACTTGCTCCTGATGCAGTTAAGCAATACACCTTGAGAGGGTGTGGGTTATGCTAGTATACCCATGCCTGGCATGGTTTAGTCAGAGACAGCAGGCTGAGTGACCAAAGCTCGCCAGGCATGGAAAACACAGTATAACCCACACCCTGGCATGTATGCTGTGATTATACAATGGTCCACCTCCTTGTTTTGGAGCAAAATAAAGAAAATGTTCTTTTTGCATTTTATATTATTTTTGTCATTTTATTGCTCCACCATACAAAAATAGTCCTGGGTTGCTAAGGCTCCGTTCTGTTTGTGCATGTGCAGAACTGTTTTTTATTCCCTGCCTGATGCTTTTCCTGAGGGCCAGAAATATTTGTTACTGTGCCCATGTTGTCAGTGCACTATGTCCTCGGCTCCATTTTTTCTTATAAGAGTCAGGACAGGGTTTTACATTGGTACACAGCCCATTTTGACCTATGGAGCACTGACTCTGTTTCTTCCCTGCAATATGCACATGCGTACCCCACTGATGGGAATAGCTGGCTGGAAGGGAGTTGGGATCCGAGAAGTTCCCAGCCTTTCTGTTTAGAACGGCAATGACTTGGGGACTGTCTGCAAATTAAACAACTTTGGATTGCTATACTTGGAGTGGTGAGGTAGTGGAATGGCTGTGGATAGAAGAGAGTAGTGACAGGAACAGAGGCTTCATGGAGCAGGTGTCACAGGATCAAGTCTCATGGCACTTCATGTTGTTACGCTGTGTTCGTAGTGTTCAGTATTTTCAATTATAATAGCATTGTGTTGTCAAATATACTTTTCATATTTATTCATTTTTTCAAGTACAATAGCACTGTGTTGTCATATACTTTTTCATACTTATTCAGTATTTTCAAGTACTGTAGCACTTTGTTGTCATATATGTTTTCATATTTATTCAGTGTTTTGAAGTACAATAACACTGTTGTCATATTTTTCATATTTATTCAGTAGTTTCAAGTACAATAGCACTGTATTGTCATATACTGTACTTTTTTCATATTTATTCAGTATTATCTAGTACAATAGCTTGTATTGCTGTATACTTTTTCAGAAAGCTTTTGCTCCCCCATTACCCCGACCTTACTTGGCAACAGGGAGCCATGGTATTTCTGCTTTTCTCCCTGCTACCTAGGACCCCATATTGTAGTTGTGCATGCGCGGTGAAGCACGATGTGCACCACGGCTCTGGTAACAGCCTCCTTCCTCCCTCCCAGTCTAATGCAGGGTCCCTCCCTTGGCTTGGCACTGCCTCCGGCGTCCACCAGGTGGCAACCAAGAGCCTGGGAAAACCCACATCCTCCTCGAGAGAGAGCTGCCTTGCGGCTGCTCAATCCAACTCCTCGCTCACCTCCCGCTGACCCCTGGCAGTACGGCTTGCTCCTGAACCCAGGTAACCAGTGTGGTGCGATGTGTGGCGTCCAGCACCTCAGCCCTCAGCGCCCACTGGGCGGCAATCATATACTTTTCTCATATCAGTATTTTTCAAGTAGAATAGCACTGCGTTGTCATATATACTTTTTCATATTTATTGAATAGTTTTAAGTACAATAACATTGATATTTCGTACTTCACATCACCTCATGCCAGGCTGCATGCACCAGCCTCCCTATACATTAGCTAAGAAGGGATTTGAAGAAAGTGCAGAACAGCTTCCAGCAATAATGGGACTGAATTGGTATATCAGTGTTTGCACCATGACCTCCCCAGGTCTCCCCCGACCCCCAGCATTACCTTTGGGCCAGTGCCCTCACCACATCCCAACCAAGCAATACCTCAGGCTAGTTAACTAGTAGAACAGAACATGTTTTAATCAAACCAAAAAAAGTATTTTCAACATGCTAACTGTATTACATTAAAGTGTAACATGGTCTATCAGTACTCAATAACAATTCCTGACATGTAATATGCTCAGTGAATATTTCTTTAATGAATACAAAGTGTAGACGCAGTTTACACAAGCGGCACCTCAGCAGCATTACTTAAGAAGCTACAAAGCCAGTGACATAGCATTTAGCTGAACCCGAATGTCAATTGTTAGGTATACAAAGTATCTGTCCTTTGCAGCTCAGTATCTTCCCGGCTCAGCTGCCTACTCCAAGAGTTCAGTACACCTTCGACACGTATCCCACATCCAGCTTCACTCTGCTAGTCTGTTTGTCTGACATTGTGATGGCACAGATCGTGTTCTACATACCAGCTCCTAGCCTGGCGGAGGATGTGGTTTCGTGAATCTGCAGTTTTATCAGCAAGCAATGTTGGAGCATTGATAAGAAACCTGTGGTTTCAGACAAGTGTCCGGAGGCAACCACGCAAACCTGGGGTAAAGCAATTGAGCCATGAAGCAGAGTGAAGTTGTATGTGGGATAAGTGCTTGAAGGTGTACTCGAACTCTTGAACTCTTAGAGGAGGCAATGTAATGTATTCATTAAAGAAATATTCACTGAGCATATTACATGTCAGGAATATTTGCTGGAGTGCTGATAGACTATGTTGCACTTTAATGTAATACTTTTAACCTTCTAACCCGCTGCTATTGAGCACCCATAGAAAACCCTCTTAGTGGTTCTAAAACAGTTCTGAGTGGGACAGACCTTGCCTTTTTAATGTTTTTCAACATGTGAAAAACCATACCTCCCCATAGTTTTGTCGTGTGCAGATTGCACTGGCATGAGGTAATGCTGGGGGGCAGGGGCTGGGAGCATGAAACCCACTCCCTCTGTTCAGGCAGGTGACTGTAGGTATGCTGCACACCACCTGTCCCCAGTCACCAGTAGTGTCGCCATGCCTTCTCTAGTCCTTTCCCCTGGCAGGGGTAATGGCAGGGACACAGTGCACACAACTGGTCTCCATCCACCAGCGGTATGCACCACATCCTCAGAACCCCTGACAGTACCTCAGGTTAGTGTCACCCCCAAATACACTTACCACTGTATTACATTAAAGCACAGTGACTTGCCATAGTGTGTTCTCACAAGCTTCTTAGATGAGATCCCTAACCATGCTGAGGGCAAATGATAGCAACTTGTAGTTGAAGTCTGGTGCTGCAGCCCGGTCGGCCTCATGAGCCTGTTCTATCTACCTTGCAGGTCTTTTAGGTCCCTTGCTGTCTGCATCTGCACATTTCTACTCCAATGCCATGACCCTCCACACACACACACTCCCACTTGTGTGGGGGTAATGCCGCTGGGGTTGGGGCCTGGGGTGCATGGTGCCCCAGCCCCTGCCCCTCAATCCTGAGTAGGGAACTGATGGGAAACATGGGAAACCACCTGTCTTTGGCTATGTGGTATGCACCATGTTTAAATTACAAAATATGTACGGTGCACGCACAGCTATGCAACATAACATATAGAATAATACATGGGGTGGTGTGTTTAGCTAAATTTTACACACACCTGAGGTGTTGAATGCTACATAAATGCCAAGAGTGAAGCTCAAGGGGTTTATAAGCATCCAGCACAGAGGGTGTGTATACAATCTTGAGTTAAACACACCACCCCACATTTTATTTATATGTAATTGCTAGGGATTGTTTTCCACCACAGCAACTATATAAATAAAAAGACATCCTCTGCAGTCTGGTCGTGTTTCAGTACTTTCATGCGGTTAGAAGTGGCTGCTGAAGGCAAACGTTTCATTTCCCTTCATTTTATTTATTTATTTATAAATCATTGATCCTTGTATCCTGAAGCACCCAGTTATTTTAAAAAATAAACTGACTGAAGGGCAGAGTCTGGCGCTAAGTACTGGCAGCTGGCACTGAGTGAAGGAAGAGCTGCAGCTGGGGCATGTACAAGAGACCCCAGAGCGTGTTCGCTTATAACCGGAGTTTCTCTACAGGAGAAAACATTCCCAGTTATTATAAATTTTATTAAAGCTCACACATTGGGTCTAAACATTTTTTAGATGCTTTTGTGTGAGCTGAAAAAATAGTTATTTTGCAAAACTGTGAGTGCACTGTAAATTTTTTCTGGTTCTTGCATATTCACCCTATTTTCACAGTGGTACCCATTCTTTGTGGGCATCTAGTTTCTGTGAGTGGGTCAGCACCATGCCACCACATCATCTAATCCTGGTAGGGACAGATGTTAACATAGTGCAAAGTACTGGTCCCCATCCACCAGTACCATGCACACAGTGGTGCAGATATGGGCTGTGCAACTCCAGCTGCAGTCTATGATGCAAGAGTTGAGAAGGGACTTGAGGAGATACCACTACTAATGCCATAGACATACACACCTATGGAGAGGTGAACACATTAGCTAGTCCTTATGAGGGCAATATGACAGAGGCAGAGTAAATGCCACCACCAGCAGATGAACCTTGTGCTGACCCAGTGCAAGTCGGGGACACTGATGGAAGCGAGAGAAGCAGGTACCCCTTCTGCCTCACTTCAGGCACAGGTACCTCATCCTGCAGAGCCTGGGCCAGTGCAAGCAGGACATGGCACACTATGGGCACTGCAGGGCCATGGACGCTGTGCCTCCATGAGGACAAGGAAAGGATCTGAGATGCTGGTACTATGAAAGCTAGAAAGATCTGCAGCTCTAGTATTTCATGTCTTTTGCCATTCAGCCTATATGTACAATGGGAAAATAATGTAAACTATAACAGCAAAAGGGTGCTTGATATATGTTATTCTAACACATGTCAGGTGGCACTTTGACTTAACCCTACCTGTTTTGCAAAAATAAGGGACAGGATAAACAAACAGCTAAGAATGATGCACAGAGGTGAAGGGCATCCACTGATATAAAATGCATTTATTTATATTTGTGTGTCTGGCATTTTTATATGTGCAGTTTTGTTTGCATATTTGTGCCTGTAAAACATTTTATTTTACTGTTCTGACTTGTTTCTATAAAAAATGTGCAATGCGTTTTTGTCTCAAAAAGTATTTATTTTATACAGCCCAAAACAATACATTGTGGTATATTTATTTTATTTATTACATTCTTGGATTAAGACCTTTGCGCTAAAAGCTCTTTACATAGGTTCCTCGTCAGGAAAAGTACAAGACAATACATGCTTGTTTTGTTGTTGGAAAATAAAAGTTATTAAAAGAATTTGACTTCTTCTCTGCTATTTTGCCAACATACTGTATAGTGGTTCAGAACATAAAATGGATGGTGACATGAATGCCATCACTACCATGACTTAAAAATGGTGAACAGTAACAACAAATAACAATAGAAAAATATAATCCATGTAACTACAAATAATAGATAAATATAAAATAATACAAGGGGTAAGGTAACAACAAATAAAAACAGATAAGTATAAAAATAATACATGGGGTAAAGGTAACGACAAATAAATAAGCAATAAGGCATGACAGGGTGTGTGTTATCGTTGTAATAATGTCACTCCTGGGGTGGGTGGGAAGCTTCGGCAAAACCCGAGTGCTTCCCACCCTTAGAGTGACGATTACACAATAACACACACAAGTGCCTTATTACGATCAGCACTTGTTGTTATACAAAATAAATATTTTAAAAAATTTTAGTAGATTTTAGCATGGCAGTATTTCTTTGTTTCTTAAGAAAAGAGGTGCAAAACAATGTCATCATCCATACTGTAATGTCATTGTGTAATACCATCACTGTCTCAAGCATACACTGACCAATCAGAGTCCAGGATTCTTTCTTGCCATTGTATAATAGATAAGTATAGCCCATGTAACAACAAATAACAATAGATAAACATAAAATAATACAAGGGGTAAGGTAACGACAAATAACAATAGATAAGTATAGAATAATACATGGGGTAAGGTAATGACAAATAACACTAGATAAATATAGAATAACACATGGGGTAGGGTAATGATAAAAAACAGTTGAAAAAATAGAGAATAAGTATGGAATTGGTGTTGATGAAGATTTTAACACACCAGTGGGAACTATCCAGGCATCCAACCCTAAGGCGTGTGTAAAATTGGAGTTTACATACACCACCCCATATTTTATTTTATATAATTGCCGGTTCTTTTTCGCCACAGCCAATTGTATAAAATAAAATGGTCAGGTGTGGCTGCGGTCTGATGATGTTTAGCCGAGTCCTCGGTCGCTTAGCAGCAGTTTACTTTTTCTTGTTTTGTTATCAGCTTTACAGTGTGATTTTGTTAGGAAGTTTTTTTAAAATAGTTACTTACCGCCTTGAGATAGTGGTGGCGGTTGTGGTTTCGACCGAAGAAGAAATCTAGTGGCGAGCAGTGAAAACCTGGAAAAGCTGTAGGGTTGGGCATGCATAGCGAGAAACCATGCATGTTTGCTGTTATAAATGCTCCTTTATAATGGCAAATTACACCACAGTTTCCCTATGGAAAAGCCTAACCCAGTTATTATTATAGAATAATACATGGGAGGGAGTCACGTGATGCAGAGCACTGAATAGCTACGTTCCCTGTAAGCTCCGTCTACTTGCCTCCAAATAGAGCTTTTCTTGGAATTCCAGCTCATCTTAAAGAAATTTTGTGTGTGCTGTAGCAGTGGAAGACTGCAACGGAAGTGGTTGGGGCTTGATGGAAACTGAAATGCGAAAGCCCCTCAGAAACACACCCTCCTGCGACGCGGAGAAGGCCTCAAAAAGGCGAGGGCCTTGAGTTTGCAGCAGTCCCAGGGATCCACACCAGGGGTTCGGAAGACGAGCCTTAACGCTAGCGAGATTTTGGAGGCATTTCGCCCTTAAGACCGGAAATGCAAGGGATGGCTTGTGAAATGAAAAATCTTACTGGTGCACTGGAAGACCTTGCCCGGAGGACCGCAGATAATGAAGCTAAAATTCGGTTCTTAGAGGGAATAATGAGGAGAATGGATACGGGGGTGAATCCAGCTGAAGCAGCGGGTGGCCAAGCTAGAATTGAAGGTGGAGGACCTTGAAGGAAGAAGCCGCCGAACAACGCAGTGATCGGGTCTGCCGGAGAGAGAGGAAGGGCCAGGCCCGATTAAGTTTGTGCAAAAATTCGTGGAGAAAATAGCAGGTCCTTCTCCATTTGACTCACTTATACTATAGAAAGGGCTCACCGCGGTTTTACAACTGCTCCCCGCCAAATGCACTGCTACTCGTTGATATTCCGTTCTTGAATTATCAAGAACAGCAACTTTTCCTGCTGAAATCTAGGAAAGCAAGGATCTGTACTGGGAAGGGTGAAGATCCGGTTGCATGAGACATACCTGTAACAGTCCGCAAAAGAGAGCAGCTTTCAATCCTCTGATCAACAAATTGATTGCTGCTGGCGTCAGATTCAGAATGAGCTATCTGGCTAAATTTCAAGTCCAGTTGGAGGGAGAGTGGAAGCATTTTGAATCGGTGGAGGTCGCCCGATCTGCATTACAGGCTGCTTTCCCAACCTATTCAAGGACTCTTGAACCAGTAGTGGTGGCTATCGGTACTTCTGGGTGAAGGCCTCTGGGCTCCTGAGGAGGTGAACATGTTGTGGTGCGATGTTCCTTGCTCGAGGGCTTGGTGGCTGTTCCACATAACTCCTGGGACTTGTTCGTTTAGACATGGAAATGCACGAATAGCATTGAAACTGTATGGACTGGGGTCTAATTTTGATACCTGTGTTGCCTCAATTATATTTTTCTGTTGATTTAAACATTTGGGCAAAAGTTGTGGATTAATTTGGACTACCATTGTTTAAGTGGGAAGACTGTAAGCCTCCGGTTTTCTTCTCTTGTTTTTTGAGTCCCATTCAGTTGGATGAAAATGGGGTGATGGTGGCTTAGGGTAAAAACAGTTTAATTAGTTGATTTTTGGGACCAGAGGATAGCATACTTGTGTGAGTTCCCACCAGGGGAGCTAGTAGCCTGTTGTGGAATGTTACCCAGCATCTAAGTCTGGGAATTTTTGGGCTGTTTGTAGCGATAACTATGGCTTTATTAGCCTTTGAAGCTGAATTTACTATGTCAGTTGTTTTAAGGGTAATTAGTATGCTAGTTTTTCGCTTGGTTAGAGATGAAGTGGTAGGATAGGTAGAGAGTGTTAGTAGGTTAGATAATATTTAGCTTGGCAGTGTTTTGGGTTGTTTTTGTATAGGGAGGTTCAAATCATCGTAGTATTATTAGTAGAAGGTTATATGACTAGAAGTGATTCGGTCTAAAGGGTTTCGCTAGACCCTGTTAGAAAATTTGGAAGGTTTAGTAGCAGTCTAAGGGAAGGTTCATAGTATAACATACAGTTGGGAGAGTAGTAGGTGGGCGATGAGCTAATAGCCTGGAGGAGGGTATGAGGGGCGGGGGTGAGCGAGGCTGTGTGAGATGTTGTCACGGGCCATTAATGCTTGGGTGGGGGAGGTTATCGGCGGTGGGGTTTTCGGGGGTTGTGTATAAAAGGTTTGGGATGGTTGGTTGTGGGGGTTAGTGGTGGGTTAATGTTAAGCCGGTATGGTAGTGGTCTCGGGAGGGTGTGGTGGGTTAAATTGTGCACAAGTCCTTAAGGTAGGTAACAGGGTATGGCGTTTAAATAGGAGCATACCATGGCTGGAGTTAGAAATTGGATAATGGCATTGTATGGGTCTTTTAAAGTGGTAACCTGGAATGTAAAGGGAGCGCCAGAAGGTTAAGCAGTACAGTATTTTAAAAGCACTTAGAGGTACTAAGGGCAGACATTGTGTTCCTGCAGGAGACGACGTGCTTCAAGCAGAGTGTAATTCCATGAGGCGCCTGCAGATGGGGTCAGTTTTTCCGCCAGGTAGTACACAGAGCAGAGGTGTGATGATACTTCTGCGTGAGGTCTGTACCCTTGCACCGATTCAGGTCATTCAGGATGGTGAGGGCAGATACGTGCTTGATAGGGTAAGCTACAGAATGTGGAGGTACTTCTTGGGTCCATTTATGGTCCCAACTCGGATTCTCGGGGTTTTTGTAAGCTTCGAAATCCTGGCCCCTTTGTGCAGATTCCCTTGATCTTGGGGGGATCTGAATCTTGTATTAGACCCTCTGATGGATAGGACCAGGAGAAATATCGCAGTTTTGTCTCCGCTCAGCGGCCTTAGGTGAGTTGTTGGATCAGACAGGCCTAGTGGACATATGGAGAGTTGTTCACCCGAAAGATAGGAGTATACGTTCACTTCTGCAGTTCACAGCTCAGCATCTCGTATAGATTACCTGTTATTTTCTGGTACTCTTCTTCCTGGAGTGCTGGAGTCTGAGATTATGCGGGCCGCTTCCGATCACGCCGGTAGTAGTAGGCAATTTCTTTTTCCACTCTTCCTAAGAGGGGTGGTAGGTGGAGGATTAATAAACCAGATGCTGCGCAGTCCTAAAATTGTGGAGTTTGTTTCCATACAAATAGAAGAATTTATAGCTCACAATGTAGGGGATAATATTAGCCCTGATATTGTTTGGGTGCATTTAAAGCATTTATAAGAGGTATATTAATAGGTCAGGCATCCAAAAGGAAGAAGGAGAGGGTACAGTTTCTATCTGAGTTGCTGAGCCGAATAAGAGCTAAGGAAGTTACTATGCCCTCGCAGTCGGCAGAGGATGAGAAGTTGGAACTGGTTAGGCTGAGGGATCTTTACTTAAAGGTACTGGGGGAAATAAGTGAGTTGGTATTAATTAAGACTAAGGCTAGTTACCTTGATCAGGGTGAGAAGGCGGGATCACTTTTGGCTAGAGAATTAAGCAATTGGAATCATCTCTGTAATTCCAGGATCCTATCTAAAGCAGATGGCAGGTTAAAACCACCGCTGGGGAGATAGTGCAAGAATTTAGATGTTATTTTAAATCTTGTATAGTAAAATGGACAACTCCCACTGAGAAAGAGATTTTGGCCTTTTGAGGGGCTGGATCTCCCTTTGTTGTCTGAATCTCAACAGACGCATGTTAGTGGCTGACATTACTCAGGGAGATTGAGTTGGTTCAACAGGTCTCCTGTGATAGAACCCTGGGCGGATGGGTTTTCGTCTAATTTCTATAAAAATTTTCTAAGTTATTATCCCTTTACTTCCAGTCTATTCAAACATATTTTACAGTATCGGTAGGGACCAGTCTTTATTTGAGGCACTTATTGTTTTGATCCTAAGCAGGATAAACCTCGAGCAACCATCTAGTTACAGACCTATATCCCTGCTTAATTACGATATTAAGATTTGGCCAAGTTGTTGGCTGAGCGGGTAAGTCGGGTTTTACCCGGACTTATTGGCCCAGAGCAAGCGGGTTTTATGAAGGGTCAGTCGCCTGTCGATCACTTATGGACCCTGGCTCATGCCTTCTCGATGTCCGAGGACTGTGGTACTGCCATGGCCTTGCTGTCTTTGGACGCTGAGAAGGCTTTTGATAGGGTTCACTGGGGGGTTTCTGTTAGCACGATGGGAAATTTGGTTTCCTGAGCCTTCCTAAGATGGCTCAGCTCCTTTATTCAAACCCACTGCGAGGGTTAGTTGTAATGGGGCACCTCGGACCCTTTAATCTTTATGTAGGTACCAGGCAAGGATGTCCTTTGTCCCTCTCCTTTTAATTTATACCTAGAACCTCTCATCAGGACGATTATACATAAGCGAAATTGAGGGTATTAGAATTCTGGACTATACTGTGAAAGTAACTGCATATGCAGATGATCTGTTGATTTATGTTTCTAATCCGAGGGTTTCCATTCCTGTTCTTCTAGAGGTTATTCAGGTGTTTAGTACATTGGCCAATTATAGGTTAAATTTAGACAAGTCAGTGGTATTTCCCTTAACAAAAATGTTTTAAGCAGGAGATAGTGGAATTGGGTCTGTCCTGGAAATCGGATTTTATAAGATATCTGGGTCTGAATTTAACTAGAAGTAGGACTAAGATATTTCAATTGAACTTAGACCCTTAGTGCGTGTTATTGAGTTGGATCTAGAAAGGTGGGTGAGGTTGCCAATTTCCTTATGGGGAGGATTAACTTAGTTAAAATGAACGTTTTCCTAGGTTGTTTTACCTTTGAGTATGTTGAATATTTGGATACCACTTGCCTGGTTCAGGAAGCTACATAATATGATAGCTAATTTTCTGTGGGGTTATAAGAAGTCCCGTATGGCCTATCAAAAATGGGCGGCGCCTCAAACTACTGGGGGATTAAGGCTCCCACTTTGCTCTATATTTTTGGCTGCCCAGGTCAGCAAGTATTTGAGGTGGGTGAAGGGTAGTGAGGCTGCAGCACAGCACTCTTATGTACCGCTTTGGCTACAAATTGAGTTGGCCCCTGACCGGAAATATGGCTTGAGGCCTGAGGCTCTGCTTCACCTTACGCCAAATTATTGCCCCTCGAGTTGTGGTTCTCCAATCGGGATCATGGTGAGAGCCCATGCCCAACTGTGTTGCTTTTTGAAATATGATCATCTTAATGATTGGGTTTCAGCCAATTTGGGGTAATCCACGCTTTGTAATAGGTAATAAAATTTTAGTCCGGCCTGGCTGCCCTTGCCTGAGGAATGCTGTGTGAAAGACTTTCTTTTGCCTGATGGGAAAATTTACTCCTCTGTTGAGATTCTGAATAAATTTGTGATGCCCACTACATCAATTTTTAAGATATATCAGATTAGGCACCTTTGATTGCCAAGATGGGTAGTGGGACAATTCGGAGTCCTAGGTTAGATTTTATGATGCATTGGGGCCGTTGGTGGGTCTATCACACGCAGTCTCTAAAATATACTCTGTCTTATTTGAATGGGCGACTCTCCAAATCCAGCTCAAGGTTTATATTGGGCCTCGTTTTTCCCGATTTGGCGCTTAACTGAAGGCTTTATGGACGAACTGTCAAATTCTTTTTGCAGGATCGGTTAAGGTTGATGCAGTTTAAAATCCTTCACAATATTTATTATTCCCCACAAAAATTGGTTAAGCTGAAAATTGCTACAAGCTCCACGTGTTACAGGTGTCAAACCGGGGTTGGAGATTTGATGCACATTTTCTGGTACTGCCGAAGGTATCCTCTTCGTGGGCAGAAATTAAAAGCAGGGTGAATCCGTTATTAGGACTTGGGGATCTCTTTACTCCGAAATATGTTTGTTGGGAGATGTAACTCATATTCCGCCAAGAATAGGAGGTTCCATATAGTCTTGATTGCTGCCACGCAAGAGTATTGTTCTCAGACACTGGAAGGATTCTGCTGTGCTAAGCTATACTGAATGGCTGGAGGAGTTATTAGCTTGTTTGAGAATGGAGAGGATGACAGCTATCCTCCAGAATAAGCTTTCCAGGTTCGACAGGATTTGGGGTCCCTTTTATGCTCTTTTTCTCTTTAGGAGAATACAGATTTATAATGGTTTGATGGTATGCCATCTTATTGGACTTGTGCTAGGGATTAGGAGTTGGGGTCGGGCTTGGGGGAGGGTCTGGGGGGTATGTTATAGGGTTCGCTTTATTTTATGTACGAATACATATATGTATGTACCATCTTCTGTCTGTACCTGTAATTGTTGGATTATATCCCTGTAACGGAAAATGAATAAAGAGTTAATGGCAAAAAAAAAAAAAAAAGAATAATACATGGGGTAAGGTAATGACAAAAACAATAGATAAATATAGAATAATACATTCGGTAAGGTAATGACAAAATGGTAGTTAAATATAAAATAATACATGAGGTAAGGTAATGACAAATATCAACAGATAAATATAAAATAATATATTTATTTTTTATTTAATTTGTTAACCAGGTAGGCTTACTGAGACTAAAAGTCCCTTTTCAGGGACGATCCAGAGTTAGTTACATTCAGAGGTACATCACAGTGAAACAATACAGAATACAAGAAAGGTACAATACACAGATATTAATGACAACAACAGCAATAGTAACATAGGATCACATGAATTAACATGGTTCATCTGAGGGTGCAATTTACAATAGTGTTTAGAACATACAGCAGCAAGAACATTTAGTTGGATAGCAATACTTAGGCTGAGTGCAGAGTTTCTGAGCAGGTAAGCAGTATTTAATGGTAACAGGTGTAAAGACAGTGCTCCAGGATGAAAGTTTTGAAACCTTTTTAAAACCACTTAGGAGGAGCAATTAAGGTGAGAGGCCGGAGTGCATGGAGTAAGGTAATACAACAATAGATGAATATAGAATACTACATGAAGTGAGTATAATGAGAATTTTACACACATCTGAGAGGTTGGATGCTACATACCATACAGAACAGCTCAGACACAAAACGGCAACTCTAGGAGGCATATGCCAAATGCGGTCTATCCCCTAGCCTTACTGTCTGCTGAGCTTCACTGATCTACTGATCTTCACCAACTGGGAGAGAGAGACCAGTCATGGAAGGAAGGCAGATTCCAACAGGTGCAGAAACAGGGATTCCTTGACAGCAGTTCTACCTGGGTGAATCCCCCTTGGAGTGCAGAGTCCGAGCTCCCTATCTCCACTGAGGTAACTTTTCTCCTCGATCGCTCTACTCAGACCCATCCAGTGGCTGCTATCACAGCATAAGCATACCTCTATTAAATGATCCTGGGTGGAGAAGAAGCTAGTGAAAGAGGAGAGCAAACCAGGCCAAACTAGGCCAAGTAGGGACTGAGGAGGGTGCCGCCATCTAGAGGCCAGGGCTCGTGCAAGGGCAGGAAACAAGCCAGGAGGAGCTGTTCACTGGCAAGAATCTCATCAGGGACAAACTGCAGTAAACTAGGAAGGAGCTGATCACTACTTGGACTACAAGCTGATGGTAAGACTGTTCTTGGGCATTACTGACTGTGTGGTGAGGAAAAAGGTGCAGCATCTCAAGCTATAGTGGGTAAAAAGATATAGACAGTACTGTTTTATGCTTCTTGCAGTGTACAGTTGATATGGTATTTTCTTTTCAAGTACAGTTGGTATTACATTTTTAGTAAGGATCTGGGCTAGTAAGTAGTAGTGGAGGCGGTAACCTAAGTTGGGACTGTATTTTCTAGCCTGTGTTTTCTAGTTAGAACTGCATAGTACTGTTTAACAATGGGTAGAATAGTGGGCTGCAATGGATGTGGGGCAGCAGTTTGGATGAACATATTGTGGAAGCTAGAAGGTATCCAGTCTGTCACAGGCTGAGGAGTCTCAGGAAGAAGTGCTGTGGCTTGGGAGGAGTTGGAGAGGATGGGGTGGGGAGAGAACTTAGGGCAGGAGGGCCTCCCCAGGAGAATCATGAGGACACAACATGGGAGGTACATTGGATCGAGGGAGGGGTTGGGAGGGGTGGGAGCAAATGAACAAGGGCCTAGCACTGGAGGGAAGGCTCAAGTCAGAGGAGGAACAAGGCACAGCATTGCAGAGGAGGCAGGTAATAGGTTTGTGGTGCTAGCGATGTTGGTGGAGGAGGAGGAGGGTGCAGGATACCAGGAGGGCAAGAGAGGAAAGGAGGAAAATGCACAAGGGATGGTACCCGGTCTAGGGTGGTGGCAGGGGTGAAGGGAGAGGGGCACAGCAGGAGGGATGGTCAAATGGAGCAGGGATGCAAGGGAGTGGAGCAGGGTGGATAGAGAAGACGTCGGGCATAGCAGCTGTGGCAGTGGAGAACACTGATGGGGAAAGGCAACAGGAACAGATGGGGAATTGTGTGCAGGTAGAGAGTCGGGCAGGAAATGAACAGGGACAGATGGGGAATTATGTGCAGGAGGAGTCAGGCAGGAGAGGAAGGTGGCAGGACAGGCAGGGGAATATTGTGCTAGAGGAGGAGGCAGGTAGGAGAGAAATGGCAACAGGGACAGATGGGAGGGAATTATGTGCTGGAGGAGGAGGAGTCAGACAGGAGAGGAACGGGAGGGGAAGCAGGCAGATGGAAATATGGGGATGCTAGTACTGGGGTACTCAGTACTAAGGGGAAGAGTGGGGTAGCAAGGCGGAAAGGCATAGTAGATATGGGTGGAAGCCATGCCAGGGATGACAGCTAAAAGAGGGACAATCAGTCCTGAAATATGCTAGAAGGGAAGGGAGAGACCTCATTTAATTCTACATCTGGGGACAAACGACCTGGTTGATAGTACATTAGAGGTAGTCCAAAAGAGGTTTGAGGAGCTGGGAACTTTGTGCGGGAGAAGAGTACATCAGTAACTTTTTCTGAGGTGTTACTAGTGCCCAAGGCAAGCACTGCTAGAAAATAAAGGATCAAGGAATTTAATGAATGGTTAGGCAAATGGTTTCACACTAAAGGGTATAGGGTTAGTGGGAGGTGGGGACAGACGTGGGAGGACAGTGGTCTATACGCTGAAGGATAGACTTCTACTAAATGAAGAGGGCAAGAAGAAGCTGAAACAGAAGCTTGGGGAGATATTGAGGAAGCTGGACATTTAAAGTAGAATGGGGGTGGCAGGTGGAGGGAGGGCATACAGTGGGCATGAGATGGGAAGCAGAGCAGGCTTCTCCTCCAGAACAAGGGCGATGTACTAGGCAGAAGCAATAGAGGGATGCTGGAAGTGGAGGGCGGAGGGATGGGAAGGAAAGGTAAAGGAATGGAAGGTGGTTACCATGAATGCGAGGAGCTTTGGGGATAAAATGAATGATCTACAGGCCCTTATGATGGAGAGGGAGGTGGACATGGCAGCCATCACGGAAACATGGGCCACCAACATCCTACGACTAGGACCTGGCAGTCCATGGGATAGTGAAAACAGAGAGGTGGAATGGCATATACGTGAGGGAGGGGCAAGTGCATTAGGGAAGAAGGGAGGAGGGTGAAACAGAGTCATTATGGCTGCTAATCCAGGATTCCAGGAATAGGACTCTCAGATGGAAGTGGTGTACAGGCCACCCTCCCAGACAGAGGTTCTGGACAAGGAACTTGTGAGGCAGATTAACTCATTTGCTCCGGTGGCCATTTTGGGTTGGATCCAGCAATGGATGGTTCTGATGCCTTATGGCGTCTATGAGAACAAATGGGCATGCAGGAAGGGAGTGTGGTGGTTGTGGGAGACTTCAACCTGCCGACGGTAGACTGAGGAACCCCAGCCATCAGCAGTAAAGGGAGCAGGTACTACTGGACACCTTTCAGGAAAGCTTCCTGACACAGGTGGTCAGCGAACCAACTGGGGTGGGGAACACCCTAGACTCAGTGCTCACAAATGGGGAATTTGTGAGGGACATTAAGGTGGACCGAACCATTAGCGAAGAGTGACCATCACTCAGTATGGTTCAGGTTGGACGATGGACAAAGAGGGTGGCATCTAACAAAGGTGCTGAATTTCAGGCGGGTGGATTTTGCAAAGTTGGGGGTGGTGGTGGGTACCTGACTGGGATCCAGCCTAGTATGGGCATGGACAGAGATGGGAGCTCATAAAGAAGGGGGATACTAGAGGCTACTGCCAATTCCTGTAGGAGGACTCAGTAAAAGGCCAGGGCAAAACGCCAAGCTGGATGTGCAGGGGTTGTGGAAAAGGTGAGGAGAAAAGGTGGCCTTTAGAGATACAGGAAATCGGGGGAGATTGGGAGGAGTACCTGCAGGAGGCAAATGGAGGTGACAAGGTCAATAAGAAGAACATAAGCCACCAAGAGCCTAGGGCTGGCGCAAGGCAGAAAGGAGGGGAGAAGAGTTTCTTCAGGTACATCAGGGAGAAAAGGAGCTGTAAAGAAAAGATAGTAAGGAATAAGACAGATGGGGATGGGTAGAGAAGGGGAGAAAAGGCAGAAGCACTCAATGACTACTTCTGCTTGATATATACATATTTTTGTACACTCAATTTTTCTCCTTTGGCCCAGGGCATCTCTCAGAGGTGCCCTCTCAGTCTGCCCTCTACTCCCACTGAGATCCTCCTCTAAGTCCCTCCCACAGGACTTCCAGCCCCGGATCACCTCCTGGGAGGCCACCACCTACCTGGCAGCTCTGTCTGCAGATTAGAGGTCCGTCATGTGGGTGCGCCTAGGCGATCGGGAGAATCTGAGCAGTAGGAATGTGGGGCTAGACCACTGGGGCCCTAAATCGCCTCCCTGAACCTCTGGGGTGTTTCACTTGTTTCTCCCCACAGAGCTCTGCTGCAGTGGCATCCATGGTGCCGATGCACTGATGCCCACTGTTGTTCCACCCTCAGCTTCCGCTTTGCATCGCTTGGTCCGGTACTTCCCCAGCCACGCCAGGAGCCGCACAGGAGCAGCGCTGTGCCCAAGTCCCTCCCCAGGAAGGGAGCACAGTCCTCTGGACACTCAATCCCTTCCTCCCTCCTGACCCCCAGTGGCCTGAGTCCATTCCACGACCCTGGGTTGGCAGTGTGGCGCAAGGGTGTAGCGTCCAGTGCTAGGCCTCAGTGCCACCAGGCCATCCCTTCTGCTCAGTATTTAAGACAGGAGAGAGGGGAGTACTACCCAAGGGGTAGGGGCAAAGGCTGGGAGGGAGTAATGGAAAGGGGGATCATGAAGCTAGAGTCCTGGAGGGCTTGAGAGCACTGAGGGTGGACAAGGCACCAGGGCCAGATGGCATTCACCCCAAGGTACTGAGGAGCTAGCAGAGATCCTGGCAGGGCCTCGGCAGGCTCATTCAATGCCTCACTGGTCCCGGGATGGCTACCCAAGGATTAGAGGTTGGCTCATGTGGTTCTCTGCATAAGAGCTGCCCCAAAGGTGAACCAGGGAAGTGTAGATCAGTGAGCCTCCGTCCATCATGGGGAAGCTAATGGAAATTATCCTGAAGGAGAGGCTGGTGTCCCTGCTGGAGTACAATGGGCTGCAGGACTGCAGATAGCAAGGTTTTTGTCATGGGCAGATTCTGCCAAACCAGCCTGGCAGATTACTATGTCTGGGGACTAGGCAGATACATAGATACATAGACAGTGTCGGCAGATAAGGGCCTATGGCCCACCCAGTCTGCCCATTTGAGCTTGTAAGTTCAGTTTGTTTTCCTAGAAGTCTGTTGCACCTTACCCTGACCTTCAGAATTCCTTTATGTCTATCCCATGCATTCTTAAATCCGTGGATTGTTTCAGCCCCCACCACTTCCTCTGGCAGGGTGTTCCACCTGTCCACCACTCGTTCTGTGAAGAAATTCTTTCTCATGTTTCCTCTGAATCGTCCTCCTCAACTTCATCCCATGCCTCTAGTTCTGGAACATCTTTTCGCTTAAAATAGTGTTTTCCTGCACCTGTTCCTCCCTGTAAGATACTTGTATGTCTCTATCATATCCCTCTCTCCTCCTCTCCTCCAGGAGTACATGTTCAGTTCCTTCAACCTGTCTTCATAGGACTTGTGATGCAATCCATGCACCATCTTTGTTGCCCTCCTCTGAACCTTCTCTACCCTGTCTATGTCCTTACGTAGGTATGGTCTCCAGAACTGTACACTGTACTCCAGGTGGGGCCTCACTAGTGTCTTGTATAGCGGAATTATGCCTCCCTTTTTCCTGCTGGTGATGCCCTGCCTTACATCCCAGCATCCTATTTGCTTACCTGCTGCCTTGTCACACTGTTTCCCTACCTTGAGGTCATCAGAGAATAACCCCAAGATCCCTTTCCTGCTTGGTGCATGCTATATCCTCACCCCCAACTGATATATTGTGCCAGGGTTTTGTGCCCTATATGCATTATTTTGCACTTCTTTGCATTGAATTTCAACTGCTAAACACCTGACCATTCTTCAAGTTTCTGCAGGTCGCTTCTCATTCTGTCTACACCCTCTGGTGTGTCTACTCTGTTACAGAGCTTTGTGTCATCATGAACAGTGAAATTCTGCCTTCCAGGTCCTCGCCATGTCACTGATGAAGATGTTGAATAGGACCGGTCCCAGCACTGATCCCTGTGGTACCCCACTGGTCCTCTTCCCTCTGTGGAGTGACAGCCATTTACCACTACCCTCTGTGTCCTGCCACCCAGCCAGTTACCTACCCACCACACTACTGTCCTGCCCACACCCATATTCCCCAGTTTGTGTAATAGTCTTCTATGTGGCACAGTGTCAAAGGCCTTGCTGAAGTCCAGATAGGCCATGTCCACTGCCCTCCCTGATCCACCTCCCTAGTCACCCAGTCAAAAATTCAATGAGGTTGGTCTGACATGACCTCCCCTGGTGAAACCATGCTGCCTTGGGTCCTGTAGTCCATTGACAACCAGATGTTCCACCAATCTCTCCTTCAGTAGTGCTTCCATGATCTTTCCCTACGAGGTGAGCTGACTGAGTCTGTAGTTCCCTGCTTCCTCTTTATTCCCACTTTTGTATAGGGGACTACATCTGCTGTCCTCCAGTGTTTGGGTACCTCCCTGTTTCCAGTGATCGGCTAAACAGGATAGCCAGAGGAGTTGTCACCACCTCTTAGTTCTTTAAGGACCTGGGGTGCACCCCATCTAGCCCCATTAGCTTTATCAACTCTTATTACTTCCAGTTCCTTCAGGACCCTTTCTCGTGTAAGATAGACAAGGGCCTTGCAGTGGATGTCCTGTACCTGGGCTTCAGCAAGGCATTCGATTGCCACATGGGAGACTTGGAATAAAACTTGAATGCACAGAGGCGGGACCAAAAATGGTGGGATGGGTAAAAACTGGCTGCAGGAAAGGCAGCAGAGAGTGGTGGTGAAGGAACTCTCATCCTCAAGGGCAGCAATAAGTGAGGTTCCAAGAGCTTGGTGCTGGGATCAGTGTTATTTGGAATATTTATTGCAGACATTTCCATGGCATCAAGAGCAGGATCAGCCTGTCTGCCAATGACACCAAGATAGGGGTGGTGGTGGATGACCTAGAGGGTGGTGGGGTCTGCAGGAAGATCTGAAAAAGCTGGAGACTTGGTTGGACACTTGGCAGCTGGGGCTCAATGCCAAAATATGAGGTACTACATTTGGAGCAAAAATCGAAGGAGAAGCTACCAACTGGGAGGGTGCAACTGGCGGAGACTGAGGAGGAGAAGGATCTGGGGTGGTCATCAAGGATCAATTAACAACTCAGCACAGTGTAGGAAGGCAGCAGCAATGGCCAACAAAATGCTGGGTTGCATGGCAAGTGGAATAACCTCGAGGAGGGGAGGTGATTCTGCCGCTATATAGATCACTGGTTAGACCTCATCTTGAATACTGCATGCAGTATTGGTGCCTGTACCTAAAAGGGACATTAAATTACTGGAAGGGTGCTGCACAGAGCAACTGAGATTATCCAGGGGCTGGGGACTTGCCGTATGAGAGTAGGCTAAAGGAGTTAAACATGTACTTGCTGGAGGAGAGGAGGGACTAAGGGATATGATCTAAACATTCAAGTACATCAGAGGGATAAACAAGACTGATACGGAGGTGCTATTCAGGGCAAGGGTGGGGAGGGACACTCAAGGCCATGACATGAGATTTGAGGGCAAGGTTCAGGAGGGAAATTCAGAGACACTTTTTACGGAGATGATGGTGGCAGGGTAATGCATTACCAGCAGTAGTAACCTGTAAAACAGTGGGCTGCTTCAAAGGGGCTGGGACAGGCAAGAAGGAGGATAAAGGAGGAGGGGCAAGGAGGGGGGGCATCTGCAGAATAGGGCTGCTAGCTACATAACTGAGCAGACTCGATAGACCAAATGGCCTTTTTCTGCTGGAAAATTTTGTATGTTCGTATAAATTCAGAGCAAATCTTGAGGGTTTGTGCAAGCATCATACACCAACAGTGCATGTAAAATTATCGTTATACTACTGCCCGTGTCTTGTTTTACATAATTGCTGTGGAGCATTTTTGCCACAAGCAATTATATAAAATAAATTGACCTCTGTGACTGTAGCCTTCAGGGTGGCAATGTGAAAAGCAGTCTGCAGATGCGTGGAGTGAGAAACGCTTTTGTATGTCCGGCCATTATAACTAGCTGGTTATAACAGTGAATTGTAATCAGGTTTCCTATGGAGAAAATGCTTGCCAGTTAGTACATGGTAACTATTAGCATGAAAATCTTTGATACAAGGTCTGGTACTAAATGTGTGAGAGGGAGGATTGGATGGCATGTGATAACAAGTAAGAAAAGTTAGCTACATAAGCATATGATCTGTTTTCTGTTTGGCATGCCTTCTAAATGCATGGAAGCTTTGTTTAAAAATGACTCTACATAAAATACAACATTTGTTGCTGTCACAGATTTGTTTGGGTGTTGCATGTAAATGTGTGTTCCGTGATCTCAGCAGTGGCTCAGCAAGCATGCCAGACAGAACAACAGAAACACAAGCCACCTAGAGGCAGAAGGAGTTATTATAATAGTCTGTATTTCTTGCTCTGACATAGGACATGCCATCCACAGCCTTGTAGCAAACCACGAGTGTGCTGTAAATGCCCAATGTCATTCATTGTGGCAAATGGCTGCCACTGTATGTGGAACATGTAGACTAATGCCCACAGTGGCACCAAAACTTCCAGGAAAGTAGCCTTTGCAGTTCAGGGGTTGGGCAAATTCCTTTTGTCAGCCCAGATTCCACTAATTGAAAAGGCTGCCTGGTTTCACAATCAGCACTCTTCAGGCATCTGTTTCCTTTGATAGCTCCGATCTATGCATGGTCTCGGTCATTTGACTCTGGTGGGAGTCCTGGCTTCAAATTCCTCTATGGCACTACCACCTTACAGGCTGTTTAATGAAGTAGATGCTTTCTTCACTTTTCCTACAAGGACTTCTCATTTGGCACCCTTGCAGCCTGGCAGAGATGTACCATCTAGTGAGCTGGTCTTGACCAGTTTTGTATTGAATTATCTGCCCTGGGGCCTCACAGTAGCCAGACTGGCAAAGGGTTCCCAGAGACTGATACTTGTCAGGTGGGTCAGAATGTACATCCAGAACTTGGGAGAGCCTAACTTCCAAGTCCATCCCAACACTCCCTCTACCAATCACAGTTACAACCAGGGTGCCAATCACATCAGCCCAAGGCCCTCTTCCTTTGACCCCTCCAGCTCAGCTTCTACATATGTGCCCTCTTATATTTTCCATCTACACTATACCAATGGGGTGCACCAAGTCCTCAACCTAGGAAGCATTGGGCTTATTAACAAGGCCACAGATTTTGGAGGGGTTTACAGACACATCACATAGTCAATGGAAATCAGGATATTTTATTCAATGTTTTCTTCTTACAGAGTTACTACTCCAAGCAGAGAACACAAGGGTATCTCCAGAAGAGGTCACCTTGTATAAGGTGGAACTCTTGTCACCTACGAGAAAGCATGAAGAAAGAGCCAGCCTTTGTGAGTTAAGGTGGCAATGGGTGGGTTGTTTGAGGAAGGTGATAAGCTGTGACCACAGTGCTGTAGGCATAAAAGATTTGAGAGGGGCCTTGCACTTGGAACTCTATAAATAACAGACCTTCATAAAGGAGACACACTGACTTCTCAGCAGCAGGAGGCAACAGGTAGGGGAGCTTTCCAGCTCAGAGAACACAATTACCTGTCTTTTGTTTTACAATATACCTATACCTACTAAGTACTGCCCAACAGAGGTGCTGGATATGGTTTCCCAGTGGGGGAGGGAGTTTTGCTTCTACTCACCTTTACAGCCAGGAGTACTGATGTAGAAGGAGGTTATGTGACTTGCTCAAGGTCACACAGTGAGTGACTGACTGGGATAAGATATGAGGCTTCGCTATTGTCATGGGGCATTTTGAGAAATCAAGGCATGTTCATGGTTAAAAGTACAAACATCATGGAAATCACTGGAAGTGACAAAGTCATATCCATTTAGCATTAACCAAACTGTATGTTTTAAAGTATGCTTTTATACAAGCGAACAGCAAGTATTTGTTTTTAATAACATCATTGAATGATTAAACTGGTCATATTGTTCTGAAATAGTAGATTATTAATGATTGAATGCTGTTACTTTTGTAAATAACAATGGATAGAAATCATAGGCATGTAAAATTCTGTTACACACACCTACCCACTTTTTTATTATTACTTACCAGCACTTTTAATAAGAGAGGGTTTAGAGAATACTTTTTAGTGTGTCTAGAGCTCCTGTGCAGCACTAGCAACAGTAAGCTCCTGTGCATTACTAGTAACAGTAAGTTTTATTTTTATTTTTATGTTTGCTGCAATTTTCTGTGAGTAAAGTTTGTTTTCTGTGAGGGAGACTAATATTTTGAAATGGGAGGCAGTTGTGATAGTGGGGCAGATGGCTTGGCGAGCATGAGCTTGATTGACAGCTTGCAGTACACACAACTGGTTCTAACAAAAAATTGCATATAGAAAATACATTGGATGGTGTGTATAATGAGAATTGTGTTTATTTATTCATTTGAAAATTGGTGACCAGAAAAGGCACACTGAAGCTGAGGCACGTTTCTAGGTGTGACCGAGAGAAGGGAATTGGGGATACAAAATACATAGCACAGACGCAGTTCAGAGTCACAGTAAAGAGCAACCAGAGAACATGAATTACTCACAGGAGTAAGTGCAAATGAGCAAGCAAGGTAGATGCAATAAAAATAAGACATCTCTGCCATGTCTATGCTGAAGTAGGAGCCAAATGCAAAGAGAACAATCTAGCAGGGGAAAACAGGAGTGGGAGGAGGGAAGAATTTCAGCTGATATCTGAGGAGTCAGGGAGGCAGTGAAGTGGAGGGAAGAGGAGTTGGTTCCAAAGTGATGGGTGATGATAGGAAAAGGCTGTTTGCCCAACAGAGGTGCAGGAATGAGGAATGGCGAGTGCGAGTATCCCTAGAGTGGAAGGAGCAGAAGGCAGAGGGATGAAGGAGAGGAATAATGAGAGGTAAGAGGAAGGACCCAAACCAATATTTGGAAATGAATGAGGCACAGTGTATGTGGTAACGGGAGGTGAGAGGGCAGATGGCTAAAGAGAAATAAAGTTAGCAATGATGAGTATTTTGGGGGGTGTTGTTTCACAAAAGTGGCAGAAGAAATTGCAGAGGATGTCCAGTCTGCCAGGGAGGTTGAGGGAGCGGTATCATAGACCACATCTGAATAGTGAAAGACCAGAAGCACTATTTTGGTGAAAGCTCATGGCGTGCCTTGAAGACCGACAATCTTTATTGCAGTACAAGGCGACAAATTTAGGGCAGAGCTTGGCATGGGTTGTGATGATGTGGGTAAATAATTATTATTACATACTAATTGTAGCCCTCTGATTGTGAGTGGGGGGCTTACATAATAATAAATATTAGTATAGTAATTATACAAAACAAGACATGGGGTGGTGTATAAAACTTGAATCTTACTTACGACCGAGGTGTTGGATGCTACGTAAACCCCAGGAGCAAAGCTCAAGGGGTTTATTCAAGCATTCAACACCAAGAGGGTATGTAAAATTTGAGTTTTACATCACCACATCTCTTGTTTTATAATTGCTGTGGAGCATTTTTCTCCACAGCAGTTATATAAATATAAGGTACCTGATTCTGTGATGTGTAAACTTCAGGCAAGTATGACTGGTATTTTGAACGTGGAAGAAGAACAATTTGTAATTCAGTAAAGAAATGTCAGTGCTAAAGTTACAAAAGTTTCAATGTGAAAAACCACAAAGCCTCTAGCATTTTAATTTGCTAGCAGTGAAAAAGTCATAACCATGGAAACCTGGTTTCCTTAGTGACGTGAGCATGTGATATGTGTGTGTGTGTTGTGGGGAGCGAGAGAGCCATCAGGGATCTGGGAGAGCTGTGGAGAGAAGTTGGATGAACAGCGAGAGAGTTGTGTGTAAGGGCAAAGAACTATAGGCAGTTGATTTTCTTTTTAAATTCCATAGCGTCAACTGTGCAGTGCGAGAGGCACTCTGGCTTGCAGCTTTCACCCACAGAAAATGACGTGTGTTTGCCATTAAAACCAACTGGTCATAATAACAAATTACACCTGACTTTTGTATGGGGAAAAATGCAACTTAGATTGTTATAATGAAGTTATTTAGGGATTAAAAGGCTGGTCAGTAATTATGCTATTATTATTTTAAAAAATATTTTCTTAATCCTACCCCCCATATTGTATGTTTCTTCTTCCATGGCTTTCTCTGCCTCCTTGCTCCCTCTGCATACAGCACCTTTCCAGACTGTCAGTGACAGAACCTCCTGGGTAAGGCAGACCCAAGAGGAAGGAAGCCCAGTGGTCACCAGTGGAGGTAAGGGAGAGCTCTAGTGTTGTTGCTAGCTGCCTGTGCTGTGCATATGTGTGTGTGTGTGTGTGTGTGCTGCGGCATTGGGGAGCTTGCATAAGGGAAGTTGGACTCCATGCTCCTGTCTTCCTGCATCGGGCTGTTTTAGGATTTCAGACCCCAAACAACTTTCTCAAATGCAGTCAGTGAAGTCAGTGGCTCTGGTGGGATTTGAACCTGTAAGCACCAGTTTTACATTTCTAAGCTCCAAACTCTGAACCCGCTGCCTTTAAAGCCAACAGTCTGTGTTTACCTCAAACAAAGTCCTCAAGTTGTCATCACATGTTTGCTGATGATACAGTTTGTCTATACTCCTGGCATCACTGACCCCTCTATCAAGGAGCCACTGCAGCAGGACTTCTCTGAAGTACAAAAATGGTTCCAGAACAACCAACTAGTCATGAACAAAAGAAGATTGTTCCATGCTGTTTGTTCCAATCATTGGATAAACTCCTCTCAATCTCACTGAACCTTCACTCCTCTCAGAACTAACGCCTAGACTTCGTATCCACTTACAAGTACCTAGGCCTTCACCTACACTAACAAACCCCTCAACTACTCTGGTCATACCTCTCAGGTAGTAGCCGAATGCTACAGAAAACTTAGTCCCCCATTTACAGAGTAAAGAACTGCCTGCAGACCCAGATCAGGAAACTAGTGGTTGAATGCTCCATCTTCCTATGCTCCCCTGACAATCATCTCCTTCTCACATCTGTCATTGACCTGCCTGCACCTGTGTTGTTCCAGTCAAATAAGGGACTAGTTGTAGTCTCACTGCTATTCGATGTGATCTCTATGCCTCTGTAACTCCATGTCGCCTGCACTGTACCTTATTGCGTCTGTGGGCGCAACCTGGTAGGTGCTGCCTAGGGTTGATGCATTCACAGGTACAGTGCACATTGTAGCACTTTGTCCTTGAATTGTAAACTGTAATTATGAACTATGTATGAATTGTATTTTTTCCCTATGACCTTCTCCCACCCCACCCCCCCACCTCCGTCACAACTGGAAGCAAGCCTTCTGGGCTCTGCTTGTTTACCTGGTAACATGCATTTTAAATAAATAAAAGTGTTGCTCTTTTTAGCCTGCATGCCCTCTGCAATAAACAACCTCTACTCACCTTCTGCTCGATCTACTAAAACTTATTATTTATTTATTTATTTATTCTATTTATCACTCTGGTCATGCAGGATGTACCCCTTGTTCAGCCCCTGGGCTGGCCCACAGCATTCTCCTCAAGGCACTAATATTGTGTGGCCCACAGCTTTCTGCTGTGGCTTGTCTCCTGGTGGGGGTAGGTGGGACTCAGATCAATGAGAGACCCCAACTGAGGCTTACACCTGGGGCATCATTTGGGAGGATGCCAGAGAGTGTCATCCTGCTGCTGTTCCCAAGGGTCTTCTGCTTATTGGGTCCCCCTAGAGTGCGGATGAGCAATGGCGTCGGCATGCAGGCGTGGGTGGTCCCATGCATGTCCCAAACACATCTGTCTCACCACCACTCCTGAAGTACATGGACCTGGCCAGTGTACATCCATTCTCCAGTAGCTGTCACCATGCACCAGGAGCTCACGGTCCCACAGCCCACAGGAAAGCTGTCCATAGGACGCTCATCCAACCACCCCCAGCCGGCCCTCTGATACTCCAAGCTCATTCCCATGCCCAGGTCACCAGTGTCATAAGCGCAGCACTACTGCTACGCCATGGGACCGCTGTAACAAAACATTTTTTATCCCCCTGCTGGAGCGTGTTGCTCCTTCCTCCAACCCCCACCAGCCCCATCAACCAGCATCCCAGAGACTCACCTCCATCCCAGTCTTCCCCTCGACTTGCCCCCAGTGGTGGCGGTCAGCGACTCCTGCCTGCAAAGGATCTGGTTTCCAGGAGCAGGCACTGTAGCCTGCGTATGGAGCCTGGGAGGGGTCGGTGTCATTTGCTAGCTGCTGGCCATTTTACACTTTCCTCCCATCAGTCAGTGGGCGTGCAATGCCATCCAGATGTGCTTACACACGTGTACCATGCATAGAACGTCAACTGCCACTGCTTCTCCATTCCCTAAGTTGCGGTCCCTACTGCCTGTACCCCAGCCACCACTAGTGGTCAGGTGAATGCTGGGGCTGGTTTCATCCTCCCCAAGAAGGAGAGCTGTCCTCTGGGTGCTCGATCCTCCTCTCCCGACTAACCCCCAGTGCCCAGAGATTGTTCCTGACCCTCAGCCCCCACGCTACTGGGTAAGACTTATTTTATTAAAATATTCATGTTCTGCAGATGCTAAAGATTAGCAGCATCAAGTGAATAAACTGATACTAATTCCAAGTTAAAATATTTAGGTGTTGATATGTTGTCTTCTAAATGCTAACTTTGATTTCTTTATAACATATTTGTTTGGAAAGCTTGACTGAGATTTATTGATTTTATTTGTTTGTGTTTTATTTACCAGGTAAGTAGACTAGACAGTTAAATGCCTGTTTACAGGTAAGACCCAGGAGAGCACAAATGGAGGCATTAAATGGGAACAGTACCAAAAATATTGTGAAGAAAACATAAATACAGAATAGCAGCAGAAACAGCACATAGCATTTAGGCAAATTAGTTACGTGAATACAGCAGTAGATGCAATCTGAATTGTAACATAATGTAATTGATGAACAACACCAAATGCAGTGTGAGTGTACAAGCTAAACTACAACTAGAGCAGCAAATAACATTTAGGCATAAAGTAGATATGCGAATGTTAAAGTAGATGCAAAACAGTTTGGAGTTGAAAACACTGTTATTAGTATATGCTTGTGTAATTTGCCAACAAAGTGCAGTGAGGGTTGCTGCGTAGAGGGATGGATCTAAGTCATCCCCAGGAGGACAAAAACTATGCCACGGAGAAAAGGTGGTGGTTAAGAGCAGTTGCAGATTGAGGTTATAAGGAGATGTTTGGTCAGGGCACATTTAAAGGACTACTGAGTGAGTGAATTTCATACTGAGGTGGGAAGGAGTTCCAGAGCATAGAGCGAATGAGGAGAAGGCCTGATCATCCATTCTAGTGGCAATTCTAGTAGCACATTTGGGATGGCGAGGGAGGTAACATCAACAGAGCTAAGTGAATAAGAAGGGTGAGCATTTTGTATCAGAGTGATGGGGTGGCTAACCTGAGTATTATGGAGAAAAGCACCCCAGCATGTAGAAATGAGAGGCAAAGGGACAGCCAATCCAAGGTGGACTAGTGTGTGCAGTGATGAGTTACCCAGGGAAGACAGCGCAAACAGGCATATATTATTGTATGCCATATTCCATTGGTGGATTTGTGTTTTGTGGGCATTTCATTAGACTAGTGAACTATAACAAAGAAGGGGAGAACACCACCTTGGGATTTGGCTAGCCTTGCTTTGGGAGTGAGGAAGGGAGGAGACAGAAGGCCAGGTCTAGCCTGGAATTAATCGATTCGCTGACGTTGGAGATGTGAGTGGAAAAGTCAAGAGCAGAGTCACGTGATGCAAGGTATTTGAACCCCTCACGAGGAAGAGGAGAGAGCCGGACGGGCACTGAATGGACATGGGCTAAGGGTTTGCTAATCTGTGTGCCCATGTCTGTCTTGATGTCATTAATCAACAGAGCTAGAACTGTGGTACCTACTGTGTCTTTCGTGGAAAACTGTGTTAGCAGGAGGTGATAAGTATTTCTGTAAGTATTCAGTTAGTTGGGTACCTGCTATCTCTTCAAATAGTTTGCTGAGGGCAGGGAGAGGGTGATATGGTGATATTGGGAGATGAGTTTTGGGTCACCTTTTTGGTAGCAGGATGATTTTAGTAACTTTCTAGGAAGTGGAAACAGTGCCAGAGATGAGGGCAAGGTTAAAATACGTAGTTAAAGGGCAGCTGACACCTTCAGTAGAACGTTAATGAAATATACTATTTAGACAGAGTTCAGCTTATATTTCACATTACTTCTGCATTCCTCCTCCTTCAATTTTTACTGAGATCATTTGCATGAAAACAGGACCTCTGCCCCAGAAAAGTTCATCTATTCCTGTTGCTTTCTCCCTACCTGAGGTCATAATCCACTTTTATGGCAGCACAGTTACTCCAACGGCAACAGACTGTGATGTCACAACAGATGATTTAAGCAATAAGACATGACCAGGGGTTATGTTAATGGTCTGTTAATCACCCCTAGGGTGAAATGTGGCATGAGGCATAGCCGAAAGTGCCACATGCCCTAGAGGGTGATTAATTAACCATTAACATAACCCTGGGAGTGCTCTTATTGCTATTATAATATATATGTTTTTAAACCATATTAAACCTTGTTAGGCATATGATTAAGCTCTCTACATGTATGCTAATAAAAGATTAACATAAGGCTGTTAGAATGTTTTCAGCCAATCAGAAAGCTCCATTTCTCAGACCTTTTATAATACGACTTAAAGTAGGGAGTAAGCTATAGAGGCAGATGAACACTAAATGAAATCTAAGGAATAGAGATCATATATTCATGCAGATTTCCTCAGTAATAATTGAGGAGGAGAAATATACAGACTATAAATGGAATGCAAGCAGAATTGTACCTAATTGTTATGTTTCTTTTAAGTTTTCTTTGAGGCGTCAGTAGCTGTGTCAGTGGAGAGCAAGAATGGAAGCTTCAAACAACATAAAGTCTTGCTGTATTCTGACAATCTGCAGTTAGCCCCAGCCTTTAAACTGCCCCGGAGAGTAGAGGGTTAATTTTCTATGCAGTGCATAGAACGCTGAACTCGAGCTCGGTTGAGGTCTCTGTCTGCAGCACTTTGAAACACAACAGTCAGATTCTTTACTCCGCCTCACTGAACAGTCGCCCGGAGAGTTCTCCTTCTGTACGGTTCAAAGTCGGTTAAAGTTGTCGCTTCATCCCGAAATTATTTCCGCATTGTCGGTTCAGACTCTGTCTGCGGTACCATGAGTACTTTAGATAGTTTTTCTGTTCATTGTGGAAATTGTAAAACTTGTAGTTTCGATTGGTTTAGGCTGAACCAATCCAATATAGTGAACTCTTGTCTTTTATTTAGAGTATAGTTACCGGTCCTTATCGGTTTTAAACAAAACGTGTTTAACGGTTTCCAATACCACGTACGGTTAGAAACCGATAAGGAGTCTTGCTCAAGTGTTGCCGTAAAAAGGTAAATTTAGTTAGTTGGCCATGTCTGAGAAACCCAAGAAAAAACTGGGCCCACTGGGTTTCCAACACTGCAGTGAGTGTGGGGAGGTCTTGCTAAAGCCGATCCCCACACCACCTGTTTTATTGTCTGGGGTTTGACCACCTCGATTCAAATTTGTAAAACTTTCCTAAGTCTACCCTGGAGAAAAGATTAGGTAGACTTAGGAAAAGGAGGCCGAGAAGTCCGCTGACCGGATGGCCAGCCCGGTTTGTTTCCGATCGAACCAGAAGGAGTGCCTCTGACCAGGGCGATACTTCTTCGGGCAAGAGGAGAGCCAATCCTGAGAGATCGTTTCATAAAAAGAAAACGAAGAGAAATCGACTGGTTCGGATCCAGAGGTTAATCTTCCGACCGCCAAGGAAATAGCCAGAGTGATTCAGATTGTTGAATTGCTTCATCCGTTCCGACCGATCCGGTGCCTTTTGGCAGGAGTTCAGTTTGGTCGGTTCCTCAGTTCAAGATTATACCCTGAAGACTTTTATGAACTGGAGTTTGAAGAGAAGGGGATTTTGAAGATGATGGTGATAATGGTGAAAATCTGGATGTGCCTGTGGAACTGGACATCTTCCCAGACAGACCTTCTGGTGTTTCCTCCTAGGCTCTCTGAGTCCCTCCCCACTATCTGTTTTACAGAAAAGTGGCTGAAACCCCTCCAGCTTTCTATGGAGGAGGCTGTGGAGGATCAAGAGGAGCCTGATTTTGTGGAAATGATGGACATCCCAGAGTCCAGGAGACTGTCTGTTCCCTTCATAAGTCCTTTGGGAAGCAGTCACAAAAATCCTAAAGTCTCCTAATTCTGTACCTCCTGTTGACAGAAGGATGGACAAGAGGTACACTTTATCAGGCTCAGATATGGAGTTTTTCTACCAGCAATGCAGCCATGTTGGGGTAGTGCAGGCTGCAGCCTGTGACAAGGCAAATATTCCCTTGGCTTCACACCCCAGACAAAGACTCCAGGAAGATGGATGCCATGGCAAAGAAACAATACATGGCATCCTCCTTGGGGCTCAGGCAGGCTAATTATATGGCCTATACAGCCAGGTACCAGAAGTCCAGGTGGGACACTGTACTGGCACTGGCTAAACAGGCCTCCCCAGCTGGCAGGAGCTGGAAGAGGTGGCTGCTGTTGGGATTGAGGAATCAAAGGTACAATTTCATGCTGCTGTGGACTCCAATGATGTGTCATCAAGAGTCATGGCTACATCTGTGGTTCTTGGAGAATGGCTTGGCTCAGATGTACTAGCCTCTCACAGAACGCTAAGGCCATTGATTTCCTGTGGTGGGTAATTCACTGTTTGGGGAGCAGACAGAGAATTATATGAAGAAAATGGATGAGTACAGGACCACTTATAGGAGTGGTCAGGCCAAGGAGAGGCAGGCAACTCCTTAAAGGCAGCAATCTAGGGGCAGGGCAGGCCTTTTCATAGGCCTTTCTACCAAGCACAGGCCTCTTCTCCCTTTTCATAGAGGGGGTTCTTCAGAGGGAGAGGCAGAAGGGGATGAGCAGGGCTACATCCACTCCTCAGCCTAAGGCCCTGCCAAGCAGACACCCTGATCGGTCTGCCGGGTCGACTCTCCTATCCCTGTAGGGGCAGGCTGGTTTACTTCGTCCAGGACTGGATGTCTGTTATTTCAGACAAGTGGGTCCTGGAAGTAGTAAGCCAGGGACTGGTTCTCAGCTTCAAAAGATTTCCGAAGATGAGAGCCAGATCTTTTCCACCTGCAGGTCTCTCCGAAACCCTTGCCCTAGAGGCAGAGGTTTCATCTCTTCTGGCCTTAAGAGCCATAGAGAGAGTCCTAGCTCTACACCGGGCAAAGGTCTGTACTCCAGGTACTTCCTTACCCCTAAAAAACAGGGAGTGGTGACCCATCCTAGATCTAAGATACCTGAACAAACATTTTTTCAAACCAAGGTTCAACATGGTGACTCTGGGAATAATTCTTCCCTCTCTAAGGCCAGGAGACTGGCTAGCCTCCCTGGACCTCAAAGATGCCTACTTTCAAATCCCCATCAGGTGCTCCCACAGAAAGTACCTCAGGTTCAAGTTGCCCTCAGGCCATTATCAGTTCAAAGCAATGCCCTTTGGCCTAACATCAGCTCAAAGGGTTTTCACAAAGTGCCTGGCAGTAGTGGTTGCCTTTTTAAGATGGCAAAGATTTCCATTTTCCATATCTGGATGACTGGCTCATAGTGGGTCAGTCTGTAGACCAAGTCAAGTCAGACCTGCAAGTGACCCAGCAAGTGCTCACTTCCCTGGGATTTCTTCTCAGCCTCCCAAGTCAGTTCTTGAACGTGCAGCTTCTTACCTTTATAGGGCAGAGCTAGATACTGTCAAAGCAAGAGACTTTCTTCCCTGAAAGCTAAGGGTTCTTATAGAACTGTCTTCTTCCTTCAGCCTTCAGGTGTCCTGACCAGCAAGGCATTTCCTTCAGCTCTTGGGCCACATGGCAGCTTCTACAGTAGTGGTCCAAGGGCAAGATTCAGATGAGGGACATTCAGTTCCATCTGAGGGCCTTTTGGTCCCAAGGAAGGATCCTCTTACCAAACTGATTCCAGTGACTGGACACTGATCCAAGCTCTTCAGTGGTGGCAGGATCAGGAAAATTTAAGGCAAGGGGTCCCATTTGTTACTCAGTCTCATTTGTTGGTCCTTACCATGGATGCTTCACTTTTGGGGTGGGAGCCCATCTGGGGCTCTCACAACCCAGGGACTCTAGTCCCCTCAGGAATCCCTTCTTCATATCAATCTCCTGGAAGTCAGAGCAGTTTTTCTGGCCCTGCAAACTTTCTCTCAGTCAGTGCAGAACAAGGTGGTTCAGGTCAGAGCAGACAACACCACCACCATGTGGTACATCAACAAGCAGGAGGCACTCAGTCCATGGCCTTGTGCATGGAAGCCATGAAATTGTGGTCCCTGGTTTATTCTCTGCAGAGCTCTCTGATAGCAGTCCACCTTCCAGGGAAGGACAATGTGCTAGCAGATGCACTGAGTAGGATCTCCCAGGGCCATCACGAATGGTCCCTGGATCCTGGTGTTAAAAGTGATTTTTTCAAGGTGGGGCACTCCAGAGATAGATCTCTTTGCAGCCCCAGACAATCACCAACTTCCTCTGTTTTGTTTCAGACCCCCAGTCTTGGCTCAGTCCCTCTGGATGCTCTGATGTTGAACTGGGAAGGAAATTTCTATGCCTTCCCTCCCTTTCCTCTACTGTTCAAGGTTCTGGTCAAAGTGAGGTCACAACCCTACAAAGTGATTCTGATTGCTCCAGACTGGGCCAGGCAACCCTGGTACCCCTCTTACTGTCCCTAGCAGTCCATCTTCCCTGTCTCTTCCCAGGAATTACAACCTGTTAGCCTCCTCTCAGGGAGGATTTGGTACCCCAATCTTGGGTCCCTCAATCCCAAAGCATGGCTCTTGAAGAGCTAGAGTATGCAGATTTGCATCTGTCCCAAGGGATTCTGGATATTCTCAAAGCCTCTCGAAAGCCTGCCACCAGAAAGACTTATGACTCCAAATGGAAAAGGTTCAGTATTGGTATTCCAAGAAGCATACATCTGCAGACACTGCTGAATTGCCTACAGTTCTGGATTATATGGTCCAACTTAATGGTCTAGGCCTCAGACCAGCTACCCTCAAGGTACACTTGTCAGCTGTTTCTGCTTTTCTGTCAGTGGGAAAGCCTTCCTCACTGTCATCTCACCCTGTTTTCATAAATTTTTCAAAGGATTGCTTCATACCAATCCTCCTTTAGGGATCCTGCCCCTGCCTGGGACTTAAATGTTTGCATTGCTCAACTTATGCAACCCCCATTTGAGCCTATGTCCTCAGCAGAGCTTAAGTACTTGACTTGGAAAACTGTGTTTTTAGTAGCCATTACCTCTGCCAGA
This sequence comes from Neoceratodus forsteri, assembly GCA_016271365.2. Lineage (NCBI taxonomy): Eukaryota > Metazoa > Chordata > Ceratodontiformes > Ceratodontidae > Neoceratodus > Neoceratodus forsteri. The sequence goes on from CM057459.1 coordinate 1,387,184,921, forward strand.
CTTATCAGTGAATTGCAAGCCCTGTCAGTGGAACCTGATTTTATCTCCTTCCATAGAGATAAAGTGGTCCTTAGAACCAATAGGAGATTCTTGCCAAAGTGGTTTCAGACTTCCATTTGAATCAGTCCATGTCTCTCCCTGTTTTCTTCACTGATCAGTCTTCCTCAGGGAGAGGAGGCTACACAGTTTATATGTTAAAGAGCCCTTAGCTACTACATAGAGCGTACCAAGGGCCACAGGTTTGATTCCCTCCAGTTGTTCCTTACTTATGGGGAAGTGGGAAAGGGCAAACCTGCTATCAAAAGAACTATTGCCAGGTGGATTGTTTCTTGTATATAATTCTGCTATGAGAAACTGAGAAAAATTCCACCCTCAGGCCTGAGGGCTCATTCCACAAGAGGTACAGCTGCTTCCCTGGCTGCTGCCAGGGATATCCTCTGTTAGAAATTTGTCAAGCAGCCACCTGGAAAACAGTCCACCTTTACCAAGCATTACTCTCTGGATATCCAGGCTAGGAGTGATGCTCGGTTTCTACACAGCAGTACTTCAGAGCCTATTCCCAAAGTAGATTCTGTCCCTCCTCCATGGAGGTACTGCGTGGTAGTCAGCAGATTGTCAGAATACAGCAAGACTTCATGTTTGAAAAAAATTACTCACCTTAGTAATTGTGTTTCTTCTAATGGAGTCTTGCTGTATTAACCTCCCTCCTGCCTCCCTCTCAGAACCTGTTTTGGGAAGTGGGTGGGCAGGTGCAGTGTTGCACCCCAGGGTGGCTTCAGCACACCCTCCATTTTATTTGGGTGCTTTGTATTATAATCTTGTTTTTGGATAGGTTTTGGTTATGGGTTTCCTGACTTGAGTCTTCCTTTGGGAATCCAAAACTTTCTTTTGCCAGTTGGCTAGTTAAACATTTACAATTTCACATAGTTAGTCATTGAGTGTTTGCTCGTAAGAATCTGATTTGGGTTTCAAAGTGCTGTAGACAGAGATCTCAACCGAGCGTGAGCTCAACGTTCTATGCACTGCATAGAAAATTAACTCTCTACTCTCTGGGCAGTTTAAAGGCTGGGGCTAACTGCAGATTGTCATAATACAGCAAGACTCCATTAGAAGAAACACAATTACTAAGGTGATTAATTTTTCCATCTAGCAAAAACTTCTAAGTTCAATACCATCTGAGCTGAGCTGGGACTGGCACCAAATGGAAGCGTGTTAATCAAGTTATAAATCTCCCTTCTGGCAACAATTTTCAGTACAAATTGAGGGTGGGAAGGAGGGTGAGTGGGAGGAAGCATGTCTGAGAGAGAGCTAGGCTGTGGTGAGGTTGCTGAGTAGGCAGAGGTCAGAAAACTGGGCATTGAAGGTAGCAGTGATGTTTACTCAATTGTTGCAGTGAAGCCTGCTGATAACCATATTGTTTTCGGCAGTTTATGTGGTTTGCACCAAGTAAACCCTTGATGTGATCCCAGAAACTCTGGGAGCTTCAGGTGAAGGTCAACAGCTGATTTTTGCAGAAGATGCTCTTGGTGGGGTGTGTTGCCTTTTTACATTGGTTCTACTGTTTTCTATGGAGAGCCAGTCCTATAGGTTGGAGACTCTGTGGGCTGCTCAGCATTTTGGTTCTGAAGAGAAGAGGAGGTTGTTGAGCAGCCAGTGTGTTGCTGCCTCTCTTACCCTGCTCCTAACGTACAGGAGGGGTCTGTCCTATAGGTTGGTAATGTAATACATAGATACATACTGCAGAAAGTGATGGCAGAAGGGAACCATAAGATTCATCTCGTGTGCCCAAGACTGAAAGAGCTCCAGGGCAGGTTGATGTTGGGGAGGAGAGGATGAAAGTCCAGCATTAAGGGGAAGGAGTCTAGGTGGGAGAAGTCCCTGATAGTTAGGATTTTGGGAGATGGGGTAATTTTGGGACATTGACTTTCCATAGGCAGAAAATGGGAGAGTGCTCACTAAGGGCATTGGGTAGTACTCAGGCTGTGTGGACCCTGTTGGGTCTGTTGCAGAATATCTAGTCAAGTAAGGAATGATGTACTTTGTTACTGGAGGTGAGTAGGGTAAGTGATCATATGGGTAAGGCTGGCTTTACTAATTGTGGATTTATAAGTTTTGGAAGATGGACTAAGCTAGTCAAGATTTAGGTCTCCCATGATGAAGACCTCATTTTGTCCTGTCTTGGTCAGGATAGTGTCTAACAGGGCACATAGACCAGTAATACCACCTTTGAGGGGATACTAAGAACATACAGTACAATGTGTAGGTTGTTAGTTGTGTTTTGTAGGAACAGGGAGGCAGCGGTAGTTCTACAGGGTGAGACTGTTCCATCATTGTGGAGAGTATTGGATACACTGACATGAGACCTTAAGTACATAAGTAGGCCACCACCCTTTTGGAGGCGGGTAGTCAGTGCAGATGAAGTTATAATTGGGAATGGTACAAAAGGAGCCTGGTATACTGAGTGTGAGCTAGGGCTCTGAGATGCCCAGGACATCAAGGGAGCAGTGCGCTATTCAGGCCTCAAGATCAGTCTTATTTGTCAGCAGGCTATGACTGTTGAGATAGGCAAGTGTGAGCCCATTTTGTCCCACACAAAGTGAGGGGAGAAAGGGGTGGGGACCGGAGGACTAGGGTTTGGCTCATTGTTGCCTTCCAGGAGGAAATATATAGTAAGGGCCCACATGGTAGTGAACTTCAAGGAGCATTTTATAATACAGGAAACACAGGGAGACTCCTATGAACATACTGCTGTATGACAGGCATGATTTTGAGACTCAGCAGTGCTATTGGATCTGGAGGCATATAGCTGCATACATGTGAGTTAGAGAAGCAGTAATCCAACTGATAGTAGGGGAGGGATCAGCAGGGCCCTGTGGGATGAGATTACATCTGCTTGGTGGAGAAGGTTCATTAGAGCTGGAGCATCCCCTGAGGAAAGTAGAGGGTACCTAAATGCATGATTAATATTGTGGGGCTGGAAGAAAACTAGCAGTATACTTGGCAAGAGGCATGGCTAGTAGTAAGAAGAATACAATTTTGTTTTAAGAGCAACAGCAAAATGAGCCTCTGAGTAGGCCAATTATGATACAGAAGAATAAAAGAATAAAAAGTGAGACAGGGATGTGCAAATGGCTAGATTAACCTGCAATACAATCTGGCAACCAGCATTTAATTCAAATGAAAAATTGCTGTCAGGTTTATAAAATGATGGTAGGTGGTAAGATTAACCAACAAGACTAATTGCAACTAGTATACTGTATATCATAGATAAAATGAATTCAAGTTTAGGCAGGTTATGGGATGTAGCTAAAAAACTCACAGATTAGACTAGTGAATACAAGTAAAAATGCATTCAGGAGTAGTCAGGTGAGGGTCTATGACTAAATAAACCAAGAGGACACACTAGCAATCAACATTTAGTAACTGGTAAAACTGCACTTAGGCCTAATCTGGAATGGGTATGTGACTGGATAAGCCTATGCGATAATGCTGGCAGCTAGCATATAAATACAAATGAAATTGGATATAGGCTCAGTGGAGGCAGGTAAGAATATGCGGCTAGATTAACCTGCAGGACACATTAGTAACCACCAATTAATGGAGGTGGAGTTGGAATTACTTGCAAACAGTAAAACATGACTCTGGCAGTGAGTTGGCTGCAGTTCAGTGGCAACAATGGAAGTAGTAGTGGAGATGGTTGTATTAGCAACCTCTCCCTGGGATGCTCCAGATGGAGCTGATACATGCAAGGTTGTGTATTCCACTTATGCAGCAGCACGAGTGGTCCAACTGGCAGTGAGCCATGCCACACTGCAAAGTGACCCATCGTGGACTTGGCAGAAGTACCACTTGGCTCATGCACACCAGTGGGCATAACCAAGCCAAGCTGGAGGACATCTTCCTAGAGCCTGATTAGCTAGTGGTGGGGGAAGGTGTCAGTTTCAAAAAGTCCTCTGTCCCTGAAGAGTAGGATGTACTGGTGGTGGAGGAAGAGGGCTTTGCTGCCCTCATGGATCCTAACGGAAGGTGCAGATGGGTCACCACTGGTGGCCTGGTTGCTGTGGGTGGGGGTCCCATGGAGCAGATGCCACTGCATGTATGGTCCCATCACTGCTCAAGCTCAACTGGCGAGCACTCTGGTAAACCTTGGGAGGCCTGCAGGACTGTGTCTGGGACATCTTTCCCATGGCCTGATTGGCTGGTGGCAGGAAAGTGTGAGGTTTCAAAAAGCCCTTTGTCTCGAGTACAGTATGTGCTGGTGGGGGTCCACTGCCATTATGTACTCTAAAGGAAAGGTGCTGTTTGATTGGTGCTGGTGGTCTGGGCACCGGGGTGTTCTGTGGAGCAGACACTGCTGTGTATAAGATCCTGTTGCTGCTCAAGCCTAATTGGTGAGCAGTCACTCTAGTGGGCCTTAGGAGGCCTGCAAGCTGGTGTCCCAGTAATGGGAAAGGATAAGAAGGAAAGGAATTTCAGTTTTATGTAGCACCTGCACCTGTCGTGCAAACTATATCCCAAAGGGCCTTTTAATTAAGATGAGGATGGGATCGAGCGTTACTGTCACGTTCAGTGCACAAGGATTCGAGAAAGGTTAAACACAGGGAGGGTAAATGACAATGAGCAAGTGGCAGTTGTGGATTCAAACCAAGGTCTCCAGGTTTACAATTCTTCACTTTAACCAAGAGTACCTGATCCCTGCACCATTTGCTGCCGTCATCTGGTTAAATCCTGCCACACACCTCTTTCAAAATGGAATATTTGGTTGATCCTACACTCTAGTCATTTACAGTAACACTGCCTTCCCCAACCCTGTAGCACCAGCACCCCACCTAGCCAACCACTGTCATGGAGGCCTGCAGACTCCACCTTTCACTGATCGCCTTATCTGATGACAATGTCTGTGTCCTACCCAACAATGCTGGCGCTGTTGCTCAGTAATTGTTTAGGGAGCATGTGGCACCTGTTTTCAAAGGGTGTTTATTTTGTAAGGATTTACTGATGATCAGATGTGTGATGATGGTGCAATATCCACATGCCGGGATGGCTTTTACAGCATAAGGTGCAGCTGATGGCTTTAGCCGCCTGGAAAGTGTAGTTATTACAGAGTCGCCAGTCACCTGGAGTGGGTTTTCTACTTTTAAAGGTCCTTGTTAGTCGAAAGTGTTGCTTTGACTTAAATGAAGTGGACAGTGAACATAATGCAAATAGTGCATATGTAAAAGGACGCCATTATTACTTTCTGTGGAGCATGCCCTCGCACTTCCAAATTCTGACATCACAAAATGTAGACATGTGAGGCACAGCACTCATACCAGGAAGGGGAAGGGATCATGCAGCAGGCTTCTCAACACCAATTTATGATCCCTTCCTCTACTTACAGACCGGTAATAAATATTTTTAATTTGTGCCCATTCGACTACTGCAGGGTAGGGCTACCACTGTGTCTAGAGCGGAGGGTTTTCCAGGAAGAGCATGACAGGTACTGTTTAACATTTATATAAACATTTATAAAAGGTCATGCATTAGAATGCCAGTTAAGCTACAAGTGACTATTACATTATGTACTTTTTTCGGGGTGGGGTTGATCACCCAAATAAGAAAAAGGGATGGAGGGTGGAGGATAGGGAATCTAAAGGGTTATGGAGAAGGGGCAGGCCAAACAGGAGGCAGTGCTGATAACTCAAGAATTAGTTGGTGAGTATCTGGAGGGTGAGAACCTGGTATGCATGCACAATGAGCAATTGGTGCTTACCTGCCAAAGCAAGTACTACAGATCTAGGCATGCTTGGCACAGGCAGAGCTTTCAGTCCAAGCTGTCTGACTGCTGTACTAGATCTCAGAAAGTTTGTGGTTCTTCACTGGGTCGCTGTTCAGGATTTAAAGGAAAGAGAGCTTGTAAAATTGAATATTTAATGTCAGAAAAGGATCTGAGTAAAAACTCAATCCTGATAATGTAGTAGATGGAACTGAAGTGGAGAGTACTGAATGCTGGCTGAAAATGAGGACATGATGTTTGCTGGGAGCAAGCCACAGCTGCTCTGCTGGACAAGCTTCATGTGAACCCAAACAGAGAAGCTGAAGAAACATTTGGACCATGATGACACTGGCGCTGGGTGAAGATTAGAAGAGAAGGATGCAGTAAATGGACCTCCATGGTAAAGGCATCTGCCAGATAAAAAGAATCTAAGGCAACAAGCCCACATGACAATACATAATTAGTAGTAATTTTCCAGGGCAGACTAGCCCACCAGCTTCTGGGTCCCTAATCCACAGGCGGTGGGGGGGTTAGGAGACCAAGAAGGTGAGACTTCTTCTGCCATCCCCTTCTATGTATGTATCCATGGATCATTATTCAAAAGCAATGCGTTGGTTTATCTATTTAGTTGAGACTGATTGGCTCACTGGGACCAGGTCCCTTTAACAGGAATGACCCCAGCACAAGGCATAGTACAATTCTTACAGAACGAAAAAAGAAAACAAATACAAGAGATGTCTACTTGGCATTTAATACAGGTAATACAGAACAGATACTGTGCACAGAAACTGTTTAGCAGTAATGTACAAGTAGGTCAAACAATTACACTCCTCATTCAATATCAGCTTTTCCTTGAGCTTTGATCTGAATTCCGTAAGGGACTGATCATATCTGAACAGGAATAGTTACATGTTCTACTGGCTGGGATATTGAGCCACATCCACATGCCCCAGACCCTACTAGACCTGTCTATACTGTACCTGACACTCACTGTCTGTTTCTTCACATACAGCACTGAGCTTTATTGCTCTGCTGCTGGGCGGGAGAACCAGCCAGAACTTTTCAGACTTGGGGCAGGAGGCCCAGAGACTCGTAAGAGTAAAGCTGGCTAGAACTTCCTGACCATGGGGGATTGAGGGATGATAGAGGAAAACTAACTAGAATATCCCAGATTGGGGGACCAAGAAACTGGTAAGAGGAGAGCCAACCTGAACTATATAGGCTGGGGAAGCCCAGAGGCTGGTGGGAGGACAACTAGAAAGAGCTCTCTAGTCTAAGATGGGGATGGAGACCCAGAGGCTGGTGAGAAGAGAGCAAGTGAGAACTTCCCAGAGTGGGGAGGGGCCCAGAACAGTGTACTCATTCATGCATAACTGTACATGATTTATTTATTTATTTAGCTTTTGTTGACCAGGTAGGTACACTAGACAATCTGTATGTCTATTTTCAGAGTACGACCTGGGAGGGTACAGTGAAAATACAGGTTCAAACAAGGTACATAACAACAAGAGGGCAATGTACAGAGTTACATGACAGCAAGATAAACATAGATAGTATACAGTGAGCAGTAATAGTTAAATATACATACAGAATAAATAGACTAACACATTCAATGGTAATTACATTGCATGAGTGACCCTATTTACCAGGGCCACTTAATACATAAGCAGATGGCGATCAATCACATGCTACACAGAGATTAAAGGACATACAAATTATACAGTTCAAACACATAATTCTGTCTGTAGTACATGCACCCCACCAAAATGTGTAGAAAGGGACAGTGAACCCTTGTAATTTAGTTTGTACCCCTGAAAGATTTTGGAGATGGTACAGTGAACCCCTAGATCTGCAGTTTTAATGGGAACACTGGTCCAGAAGCTGGTTAGAGAAGAGTCAGACAGAACTTTTGTTGGCCAGTCATAAGTACCGACTCTGGAGCTCTCGTGACAGCTAGAGGGGGTCGCCTGGGTCCTAGTGAGAAGGACTGTGATCACTTACCCTTTGGTGGTGTGGTGCCTCCACCTGAGAACTCGGGAAGAATGATCAGTGATCTTTCCCAGTTCCCGGGAAAAATACTTCCACCTCCTGGACCCTTCCAGACACTCCCCAGTACACAATACCCCAAAACAGTCATGGAGACAGCAATTACCACAAGTATAGCACATATTTATTACCGTATGGCTTAGGACTGGCAATGTTGGCTGCAAAAAATAAAATTATGTTAGGCACTTCAACAGCACTTTCCAACACCAGTAACTATAATAGTAATGCCATCAATAACACCCAATGCAACTTCCCCAAGCTCCCACCGTTTTGTACCAGACCTGTCCCAGTGTCTTTTGGGGTACCCACTACGGTGGCAGGCCTGTGATGCTGTGGGTTGGCCGGTATTGGGGCCCTTAATAAAGAAATAACACAAGGAAAAGCAGCTTGGAACAACACCAACCAAGGCCACTGATTTACGATGATCAAAATAATGAAATTCCATTTTCGAGACTTGAAATGCTGGGAATTGCACTGGTGATTGTTAGTCTGATTTCTGGATTTTACCGATTCTACTGTAATTTTTAATATGTGGATAAATAATCAGAATAAAAGAAGGTTTAATATGCAGACTATTAAATGAAGCAAACTGAAAATAGCACTGGAAGCAATTATAAGAAAAACACAAGTTCTGCAGATTTACTGGTCTGGTGCAAATGCCGAATTCCATGAAATTCTTTGTTTTACCAGTGTGAAGGCAGTCAAATTCCAGAATTTTACCGTTTTTCCAGTACAAACTGAAAAACAGTGGTCTTGACAATGGCACGGGTCATTATGTCGTGACAGAATGCTGCAAGGCACAAGCTGCTATGTGATTTCTGCCAGTTTTTAACCGTGTGTGGGGCCCGCCCAAATCTCCCCCATTATGGGGGCTGTGCCCCCAGACCCCCACTAAAGATTCTCAACTCCGTGGGGTCCAACTTGAGACAGCACAGGTCCAGCTCGCCATAATGATGTCGCTATTATCGTGCAACATTATGACCGGTATCTTGACAACAACCATTTGTAATCCCCTGGTGTCAAAATTGTACTTAGCTGACATGGTGCAGGTGCGAAGGATGTCCTGGGCTTCTGATCACTCTGGTGAAATCCTCTGAAATGCTTGTCAGGCAGAAGTTAGGGCAGGAGCCTCTCAGCTAAAGAAGAACAACAGCTCCATCATTCTGGCAGGAACAGTTTAATGCAGACCTGGATTCCCAGCTGGGGTCTCAGGCAGAACACCCAGGGGTGCAATTTCCTTGAACAGCAATTAGGCAAAAGTCTCTTGTAAATCAAAAGTGAGGTCTTCTGAGCCAAACACAAGCTCCAGACTCTCAAATGTCTTATCAGGAATCTTCACCACCGTCCATTGGAGTTGAGCAGCTTTTTGTATCAAACAGTTTGGAAAAACACAGCTCGAATTAGTAGCAATCCTCTTAGGCTCTTTTGCCAAACAGTTCCAGTTTCTCTTTTATTCTTCAGTCCCAGCACTGTAGCTTAGTGCCTGCAGGAGTCGAGATCAGCCATCACAGCTTAGGGCTCCAGCCCTTTGGTGCAGTCTCTCCTGGTCTCTCTTCTCCTTGGGGACTGGACTTTTGGTGGGCCCCATGGGCTGTTGATAGCCTTCCCAGCCTTCCTGCTTATTGGCTCAGCTGTTCCTGGGTAAAAACAGTCTTGCCATTTTTTCTCTTCTTCCTTCCTCCTGCAGCAGCGATGTCTGCCCTTTTGTTTTCCTTCCTGGACCTACCATCAGAATTAAAAGGGCTGGGGAAGTCTTTAGCTGGACCAGTCCTCTTAAAGCCACACAGGGGTGGGGGGCGAGTGGCTGGTTAGATGTGACCTAGGCTATAATTTCCTGACTGGGGGGATTGGTGACCCAGTGACTGGTGGGAGGAGAGCCAAGCAAAACTTTCCTAAACAGAGAGGAGGAGGTGACCCAAAGAACCAGCCAGACCTTTCCCATTGGGGGTTGTGGTAGGAGGGCCAGCCAGAACTTTCCTGACTGGTGGGTTAGGAGGACCAGAGGCTAGAGGGAGGAGAACCAGCAGAACTTACTCAAGTGGTGGTGGGTTGTGGTTAGGGACCCAGAGGCTGGTGGGAGGAGACATAACCAAAACTTTCCTGACCAAAGTGGGTGCAGTTGGGTAGGGACCTAAAGGCTGGTGGGAGATGAACCATCGAGAACTTTCTTGATCAAGGGAGCATTGTTGAGTAGTGTGATAGGGTTGTATAAGACTCTGTCCCATTTGTTATACAGAGAGAGAGAGAGAGAGTTAAAATCAAGGATCCGTTCTATTTTCTCCTTGTCTGTCTCCTGCCTGTCTGATTGCTCAATCAAATTTTCCTTGTGGAGCCTTTTAATTGGCCACTCCAATGGCCCCATAATTCCCTCCATTTATATTCTTCCTTCACTTGCTGTTTCTATTCTTTCTTTCTCCCCTTGCTTCTCTGTGGATAAAAAATGTATGTGAAACTGGAATCTCTTGGTTTGTAAATGTATATAGTTGAAAAGAATTGTAGAATGCTGTTTGGTGTATGTTAGAAAAGATAGCAAGCTGGAACACGGGGTTGACCTTGAGAACATTTTTAACCATCCACAAGTTTGTTTGCAAAGCTGTCAGCAGAAAACCCAGATTTGGCCAGAATGTCTTAATTGGCTGCACCTGTTCAGAAAACTGGATGTACTGGTCACAGGAAAGAAATTCACAAACTTTGGTACATTGTGTGGAAACTGAAGATATAGCTTAATGAGAACAGGATGCAGAAGTTATTTGCCAGGAAAAGACATAGAGTTGGATTAAAAAACTCTGGAAAGTCTCACAGCTAGGAAAACTCAGCTCAAGTGGTTTGCCACTTGCGGATCCACAATTTTCCACAGCTGCGGGTATTCTAAAGGTGGAACTAGATTACGACTAGCGCCATGATTTATGGCAGCTTGCAGGTGGTGTTGCCAGGGAAATCCGCTCGGCTGCGGACAACTGTTATGGCGGTGGGACCAGCCATAATATTTTCTCTGCAACTCGCGGCTGTGAATACAAATCACTGCAGCTGCGGAGATTTTGGTCCGCAATGGCGTTGTGGTGTGGGACTTAGTCTTAGAGAGTGTTGGAATCTAACCCATAATATATAAAAAGAGCAATATTTTTTTTAGAGAGAGAGATTTAGATTTAGAGATAACCTCAGAGGAAGGACTTTGTTTTGTTTGAACTGCCTGTATAAGAACTATCCTGCACAGTTTTATTTTTTATTTATTGTTATTGGTAATAATAAAACACTACTTATGATTGTATAACTTCTCTTGGTTTTCCTATGCTTCCTGACCTATGCCTTGATGACAGTTAGGGACACAATGGCTGGTGGGAGAAGAACAGCCAGAACTTTCCAGACCGGGGATGAATGGACCCAAAGCCTGGAGGAGGAGGGTCAGGTTAATCTTTAGACACAAGCAAAGGGAGGGAGACTGGCACCTGATATATCGTAGCATTAACCATAGCTACCAGTAATGACAAAAACACAGAACCATAAGGCACTTCAGTTACTGTGTAGCAGTTTATATTCACGCCCTTTATATTTAGCGCTCCAAGCACCCACTCACCCCACATGTTCACTTCCCTTATATTCACTGGTGGAACACTAGTGCTACTATATATAGTGATCTCCATAATATTCACTGTCTTTTTATTTTCACTAATATAGAACCAGCAAATATAGTGAAAATAAAAAGACAGTGAATATTTCATGTTATACAGTAAAATGTCTTTTTAGTAACCAATCATTAAAAATCTTCAAGAAGCATGTAAACTGTCAGTCCATCCAAGTGCAGAAAAATTTTAAAAACAAAGTCCTTACAGTGTAGTCAATATATCAGCTCCACCGACCACAAGGGACTAGTACCTGCTCCTAAAAGCTCATTAATTGAGTGAAACGCATTAGAGCAGGTACTAGTCCCTTTGTGGGTCAGTGGAGCTGATATATGACTACACTGTAAGGACTTTGTTTTTTAGGTTTTTCTGCACTTGAGATGAACTGAAAGTTTACATACTTCATGAAGAAAGATTTTTAATGCTTGTTTAACTCATTCTATCTTGTGCAGTCATTTTGGGTTGGGTTAAGCAATTAGTGATTCAGATGCGGTAAGAATGGGTTAATAAAGAAGACGTTTTAATGGAAGTACCTTATGGTTCTCAGTGTTTCAAACAACATGAAGTCTTGCTGTATTCTGACTAACTGCAGTTAGCTCCAGCCTTTAAACTGCCCCACAGAACAAGGGTTAACTTTCTATGCAGTGCATAGAATGCTGGTTGAGTCTCTGTCTGCAGCCCTTTGAAATCAACGTCAGATTCTTTACTCCGCCTCACTGAACAGTCACTCCGGAGATTTCTCTTAGCTCGTTCGAAAGTCGGTAAAGTGTCGGTAAAGTTGTCGGTTTTAAGCCAATTTGTTCAGCTTAGTCGGTTCAGCCTCTGTTTGCGGTACCGTGAGTACTAGATAGGTTTTACCTGAATTCTGTGTGGAAATTGTAAACTTGTTTGATCGGTTCGCTGAAATGATCACTTTTAGTGAATATCTGTTATTTTACTTGGTGTGGTTACTGGTCCTTATCGGTTCTAAAAACGTGTTTTGAACATTTTTTCCAACACCGTGACATGGTTAGGAACTAATAAGAGAGTCTTGCGTGGCGGTTGCCATAAAAGGGTAAGTTTGGTTAGGTTGGCCATGTCTGAGAAACCCAAGAAGAAACCGGGCCCACTGGGTTTCAGCACTGCAGTGATTGTGGGAGGTCTTTGCTAAGGCCGACCCCCACCTGGGTTTACTGTCTGTGGTTTGAACACCTCGATACAGACTGCCAAATTTGTAAAATGTTCCTAAATCTACCGTTGAAAAGAGATTAGGTAGACTGAGGGAAAAGGAGGCAGAAGTCCGCTGACCCAGATGGCCAGCCGGTTCGGTTCCGACCGAACCAGAAGGAGTGCCCTCTGACCAGGGTGACACTTCTTTGGGCAAGAGGAGAGCTGATCCTAAGGGATTGGTTTCTACAAAAAGGAAACAAAAGAGAAATTGACTGGTTTTGGATCCAGAGGTTCATGTTCGACCGCCGAACAAATAGCCAAGCGATTCGGTTGTGGAATCGTAGCCGGTTCCGACCAATCCGGCACCATTTGGCAGGGGTTCGTTCAGTCAGTTCCCCAGTTCAAGATTATACCCTGAAGATTTTTATGAACCGGAGTTTGAGGAGGAGGAGTTCAAGATGATGGTGATGATGATGAAAGTCTGGATGTGCCTGTGGAACTGGACATCTCCCCAGACAGACCTTTGGTGTTTCCCTCCTAGGCTTTCTGAGTCCCCTCCCACTTTCTGTTTTACAGAAAGGTGGCTGAAACCTTCCAGCTTCCTATGGAGGATCAAGAAGAGCCTGATTATGTGGAAATGATGGACATCCCAGAGTCCAGGAGACTGTCTATTCCCTCCACAAATACTTTGGGAAGCAGACACTCAAAATCCTAAAGTCTCCCAATACTGTACCTCCTGTTGACAGAAGGATGGACGAGAGGTACACACTATCAGGCTCAGATACTGAGTTTTTATACCAACAATGCAGCCATGTTGGGGTAGTGCAGGCTGCTGCCTGTGACAAGGCAAGTATTCCCTTGGCTTCACAACCCCCAGACAAAGACTCCAGGAAGATTGATGCCATGGCAAAAAAGCAGTACATGGCATTTTCTTGGGACTCAGGCAGGAACTATATGGCCTATACAGCCAGGCACCAGAAGTCCAGGTGGGACACTGTACTGGCACTGGCTAAACAGGCCTCCCCTAGCTAGCCAAGGAGCTGTAGGAGGTGGCTGCTGATGGGATTGAGGCATCAAAGTACAATTTCATGCTGCTGTGGACTCCAAAGATGTGTCATCAAGAGTCATGGCTACATCTGTGGCTCTTCATAGAATGGCTTGGCTCAGATATACTAGCCTCTCATAGGACACCCAGGCTAAGGCCATGGATTTTCCTGTAGTGGGTAATTCTCTGTTTGGGGAGAAGACACAGAATTACATGAAGAAAATCGATGAGTACAGGACCACTTATAGGAGTGCTCAGGCCAAGGAGAGGCAGGCAAATCCTCAAAGGCAGCAATCTAGGGGCAGGGCAGGCCTTTTCATAGGCCTTTTACCAAGCACAGGCCTTTTCTCCCTTTTCACAGAGGGGTTCTTCAGAGGAGAGGCAGAAGGGGATGAGCAGGGCTGCATCCATTCCTCAGCCTAAGGTCCCTGCCAAGCAGACACCCTGATGGGTCTGCCGGGTCAACTCTCCTATTACAGTAGGGGGCAGGCTGGCTTACTTTGTCCAGGACTGGATGTCTATTACATCAGACAAGTGGGTCCTGGAAGTAGTAAGCCAGGGACTGGTTCTCAGCTTCAAAAATTCGAAGATGAGAGCCAGATCCTTTCCACCTGCAGGTCTCAGAAATCCCTGCCCTAGAGGCAGAGGTTTCATCTCTTCTGGCCTTAAGAGCCATAGAGAGAGTTCCTACCCTACACTGAGGCAAAGGTCTGTACTCCAGGTACTTCCTTATCCCAAAAAGACAGGGAGTGGTGACCCATCCTAGATCTAAGATACCTGAACAAACATCTTTTAAAACCAAAGTTCAAGATGGTAACTCTGGGAATAATTCTTCCTCTCTAAGGCCAGGGGACTGGCTAGCATCCCTGGACCTCAAAGATGCCTATTTCACATTCCCATCAGGTGTTCCCAGAAAGTACCTCAGGTTCAAGTTGCCCTCAGGCCACTATCAGTTCAAAGCAATGCCCTTTGGTCTAACATCAGCCCCAAGGGTTTCACAAAGTGCCTGGCAATAGTTGTTGCCTTTCTAAGAAGGCAAAAGTTCCATCTTTCCATATCTGGATGACTGGCTCATAGTGGACCAGTCTCCAGACCAAATCAAGTCAGACCTACAAGTGACCCAGCAAGTGCTCACTTCTCTAGGATTTCTTCTCAACCTCCATGAAGTCAGTTCTCGAGCCAGTGCAGCTCCTTACCTTGATAGGGGCAGAGCTGGATACTGTCAAAGCAGAGCCTTTCTTCCCTGGAAAGGGCAAGAGTTCTTATAGAACTGGCTTCTTCCTTCAGCCTTCAGGTATCCTGATCAGCAAGGCATTTCCTTCAGCTCTTGGGCCACATGGCAGCTGCTACAGCAGTGGTCCAAGGGGCAAGATTCAGATGAGGGACATTCAGTTCTATCTTAGGGCCTTTTGTTCCCAAAGGAAGGATTCCTTACCAAACTGATTCCAGTGACTTGGACTCTGATCCAAGCCCTTCAATAGTGGCAGGATCAGGACAATTTAAGGCAAGGGGTCCCATTTGTCACTCAGTCTTATTCAGTGGTCCTTACCATGGATGCTTCCTTCTGGGCTCAGGAGCCCATCTGGGCCCTCACTGCTCAGGGGCTGTGGTCCCTCAGGAATCCCTTCTCCACATCAGTCTCCTAGAACTCAGGGCAGTTTTCTGGCTCTGCAAGCTTTCTCTCAGTCACTGCAGAGCAAGGTGGTTCAGGTCAGAACAGACAACACCACCACCACCATGTGGTACATCAACAAGCAGGAAGCACTCGGTCTATGGCCTTGTGCATGGAAGCCATGAAGTTGTTGTCCCTGGCTTATTCCTGCAAACCTCTCTGATAGCAGTCCATCTTCCAGGTGAAGGACAATGTGCTAGCGGATACACTGAGCAGGATCTCACAGGGCCATCACGAACGGTGCCTGGACCCTCTGGTTTTGAAGGTGATTTTTTCAAGGTGGGGCACTCCAGAGTTAGATGTCTTTGCAGCCCCAGACAATCACCAACTTCCTCTTTTCATTGCAGACCCCAGTCTTGGGCTCAGTCCCTCTGGATGCTCTGATTCTGAACTGGTAAGGGAAATTTCTGTATGCCTTCCTCCCTTTCTCTACTGTTCAAAGTTTTATTCAAGATAAGGTCACAACCTTGCAAAGTGATTCTGATTGCTCCAGACTGGGCCGAAAGGCCTTGGTACCCCTATTGCTGTCCCTAGCAGTCCATCTTCCCTGTCTCTTCCCAGGAATTCAACCTGTTAACCTCCTCTCAGGGAGGATTTGGTACCCCAATCTTCAGTCTCTCAATCTCAAGGCATGGCTCTTGAAGAGTTAGAGTATGCAGATTTGCATCTGTCTCAGGGGTTCTGGATATCCTCAAAGCCTCTTGAAAGCCCACCACTAGAAAGACCTATAACTCCAAATGGAAGAGATTCAGCATTTGGTGGTCCAAAAACATATTTCCCCAGACACTGCTGAATTGCCTACAGTTCTGGATTATATTGTCCATTTGAATGGCTTAGGCCTCAGACCAGCTACTCTCAAGGTGCACTTGTCAGCTGTTTCTGCTTTTCTGTCAGAGGGATGTCTTCCTCACTATCTTCTCATCCTCTGTTCTGTAAACTTTTTAAGGGATTGCTTCATACCAATCCTCCCTTTACAGATCCTGCTGCCTGGGACTTAAATGTTTGCATTGCTCAACTTATGCAACCTCCTTTGAACCTATGTCCTCAGCAGAGCTTAAGTACTTGACTTGGAAAACTGTGTTTTAGTAGCCATTACCTCTGCCAGACGTATCAGTGAATTGCAAGCCCTGTTAGTGGAACCTGATTTTACCTCCTTTCATAGGGATAAAGTGGTCCATAGAACCAATAGAAGGTTCTTGCCCAAAGTGGTTTCAGATTTCCACTTGAATCAGTCTATGTCTCTTCCTGTCTTCTTCACTGATCATTCTTCTTCAGGAGAGGAGGCTACACAGTTTAGATGTTAAAAGGCCCTTAGCTACTACATAGAGCATACCAAGGGTCACAGGTTTGATTCCCTCCAGTTGTTCCTCACTTATGGAGAAGTGGGAAAGGGCAAACCTGCCACCAAGAGAACTATTGCCAGGTGGATTGTGTCTTGTATACAATTCTGCTATGAGAAACTAGCAAAGATTCCACCCTCAGGCCTGAGGGCTCACTTCACCAGAGGTCAGCTGCTTCCTGGCTGCTGCCAGGGATATCCCTCTCTTAGAAATTTGTCAAGGAGCCACCTGAGAAAACAGTCCATACTTTTACCAAGCATTACTCTCTAGATATCCAGGCTAGGAGTGATGCTCGGTTTAACACAGCAGTACTTCAGAGCCTATTCCCAAAGTAGGTTCTCTCCCTCCTTCATGGAGGTACTGCTTAGTAGTTCTGCAGTTAGTCAGAATACAGCAAGACTTCATGTCGTTTGAAGAAAAAAATACTCAGCTTAGTAACTGTGTTTCTTCTAATGGAGTCTTGCTGTATTCTGACTCCTCCTCCCTGCCTCCCTCTCAGAACCTGGTTTTGGGAAGTGGGTGGGCAGGTACAGTGTGCACCTCAGGGTGCTTCTTATACACCTCCTCTTTTTGTTTGGGTGTTTGTTTTATTGTTATTCTTATTTGGATTGGTTTTGGTTTTGGGTTTCCTGACTTGAGTCTTCCTGGAATTCAAAACTCTTGTTATCAGTTGGCTAGTAAAAATTTTACAATTTCCACATAGGGTAGTTAGTGAGTTTTTGCTCGTAAGAATCTGATGGTTGGATTTCAAAGGGCTGCAGACAGAGACCTCAACCCAGCTCAAGCTCAGCATTCTATGCACTGCATAGAAAATTAACCGCTTGTTCTCCAGGGCAGTTTAAAGGCTGGCTAACTGCAGTTAGTCAGAATACAGCAAGACTCCATTAGAAGAAACACAATTACTAAGGTGAGTACATTTTTCTTTTGTCATTACTGGAGCTACGTTTAATGAAAAATTTACAAGATAGCAGGTGCCGATCTCCTTCCCTTTGCTTGTGTCTATTTACTTCTTGACCATGGCACTGCGTTTACCAGATTGCGGCCAATATCTACTCTTGACTCAATTCGGATAATCTTTTCCTACCAAAATAAGGGACTAGGGACCCTGAAGTTGGTTGAGGGCAGTGGGACTAGCAGCCAACAAAAATGATCTAGTAGGCTCCAATGAAAACACAGCTAATTGAATCTCCGTGTCTGATCTGGCCATGACATCAGCCATGGGGTGCAGTATTATGGAATACGGTATACCCGTGAAAAGAGTGATGAAACTAGGGCTTCATGATATTTGCAGTCGTCATGAGCGTGTGAGTGATATTAGCATTGGGATCATAGAGCGTGTTGCACTGTGATCGTGTTGAGGGTTTTGTTACTGTTTGGTGTATTTCCCCTTCTGTTGCTGGTTAGATTTACTTTTCATTGTGGAGGACTCTGTACTGTTTTACTTCTCCTGTACTGTGCATGGTTTTGCTCCATAATAAACTCGGGACATAGATGTTTGAATTGCTGATGTCCTTGTATTTGCTCAGCTGCACTTTATAGGGCTGTAACTTTATTTGTGGGCTGCTCACTGTACTTATGGTGGAGGTGAGCCCACCGAAGAAAATCATGGTAGCAACAGCAAGTTCCCATTTGTAAATTTCATCTGGTGTTTTGGTGTCTACTATTTCTATTAGTTTTGCATAGGGAGGCTGATTAGGTGGGGTATACGATGTGTCTGTATGGCGACAGAATTTGATGTCACTGTTGTAACTATTGGCATTTTCCTTGCAGTGTTTCTTACAGCATGGTCATTACCTTAGCTGTGAAGTGGGTGAACCATGGAATACTGCCCTGAGAAAGGATTGAGTTAGGGAAGGGGCAGCAGAACACCCATATATGTGTAAGCTTTTAATACCTTGTGTGCTAAATTTATCTTTAAAAATCACAGTGCTAATAAGATTTTTAGGGCTGGGAGGACTGTTCTTTTGAAATCAGAACCCCCCTCCAGTATCCAGCACTTACCCATGGACTTGGACAAATATGGACTTGATCAACTTGAGTCAGTTCAAGTCCATGGGCAAATGAGGAGCAGCAGTGTGGGTGGGAGAATTGAGAAGAGGCAGTGAGCAAAGGAGAGACACAGGGAGCAGAGGAAAGATGCAGTGAGCAGAAGAGGAGACTTGGCGAGTCAGGGCGTCTGAGGGAGGAGGAAGGGACATATTGTTTGGTGCCACATGGGTGGGAGGAGGAGAGAGAAGGCTGAGAAGGGGATAAGTGAGCAGGTCATCATGCCTTGGTGGGTGCAGGTGGATGGAGGGACTGGGTGAGTCAGGGTGACGTGGGACAAAAGCAAGAAAACTACTAAACAAAAGTTAAAGCTGAGTCTCTCTCTCTCTCTCTCTCTCTCTCTCTCTCCTCCCATCCCCTCCCCTTTCTCCCTCTGTCTCTCTTTCCCAGCAATCACGAGGCCCAAGCAGGTATTGCCTCCTGCATTAGCAGTTTAACTTTATTTTTAGGCAATTATGAATAAAATTCCCTTTGGCCCTCTGTGTTACATATTACAAAGGTTGGCCTTTTTGAATTGTATCACATTTTTCAGATATTTATAAATCATCCGAGTTAATCAGGACTAATCAGCCCGCCCCAATGTTTGCTTCTTATATAACATAGAAACATAGGATGCGATGGCAGATAAGGGCCATGAGGCCCACCAGCCTGCCATTTTTTGCTGCAGACCCTACTTGGTCTACACACTAATCTCTTCTCCACCCTTTCTTATTCCTGATTCCCTAGTGCATGTCCCAGGCATTTTTAACCCCACCACAGTTTACAGTTTTTCCCCACGTCTACTGGAAGGCTGTTCCAGGTATCCCCTATGCTTTCTGTGAAGAAGTACTCTCACATCCCTTCTGAATTTACCCCAGCTTCATAGCATGCCCTTTGTTCCTAAGCACATTTCCTGAAAATACACGTGCATATAACCCCTGTGAGTATTTTAATCTCATAGATTTCTTTGACTGGTAACCAGAGTGGTGGACCAAGGGGAGCAGTTGATGTAGCCTACCTTGACTTCAGCAAAGCTTTCGATACTGTTCCACATAGAAGATTGATTAATAAGCTGGATAGGCTCTGGGTGGGTCAGGCGTTGGTCAGCTGGGTGGCAAATTGGTTGTAGGCAGAAAACAGAGAGTGGTAGTTAGCGGTATACAATCAGAAGAGATGCAAGTCACAAGTGGGGTACCTCAGGGATCAATCCTGGGGCCAGTCCTCTTCAATATCTTCATCAGTGACATTGCAGATGGACTGGAGGTAAGAGTTTGTCTGTTTGCAGATGACACAAGATCTGCAACAGGTATATGATCCAGGCAGGGTGGGCAGAATGAGAAATGATCTGGATAAACTGGCAAAATAGTTGGAAGAGTGGCAACTGGGATTTAACACAAAGAAGTGCAAGATCATGCACATAGGAAGAGAAACCCTGATGACACCTATAGGTTGGGAGGGAGTTGCTGGCAGTCACAAGGGAAGAAAGAGGCGTGGGCATCATCATCACAGATGACCTGAAATCATCCAAGCAGACCACTAAAGCAGTAGGTAAGGCTAGGGGATGTTGGAGTGTATTAATAGTGGTATCACAAGTCGTAAGAGAGAGGTAATAATCCCTCTTTACAAGACACTGTTTAGGCCCCATCTGGAGTACTGCATGCAGTACTGGAGCCACACTTTCAAAGGACATTAACCAAATTGAGGCAATCCAGAAGGGCAGCAAAATGGTGCAGGGACTGCATCAGAAAACATATGAGGACAGATTAACGGAACTCAATATGTATACCCTGGAGCAAGGAGGAGAGAGGGTGATATGATTGAAACATTCATACACCTTAAGGGCATTAACAAGGTGAAAGAGTCTAACATGTTTCAATATAAGAAAAATAGCAGGACAAGAGGACACAGCATGAGATTAGAGGGAGGCCGATTAAGGGGTAATGAGGAAGTTCTTTTTCCCAGAAAGGGCGGTGGATGCATGGAATGGCCTACCTCAGGAAGTGGTGGATATGAATACAGTGCAGGGCTTCAAACAGGAATAGGATAGGCATAAGGGAGCAATACAGATAAGTATGAATAGATAGGCCATTGACAGAGCAAATGCCGATGGCATATTCATAAGGTAGAAAAGAAATGGGCAGACTGGATGGGCCTTGCGGTCCTTATCTGCCGTCAACTTCTATGTTTCTATGTTTAAAGGATTCTATCATATCCTCCCTCCTCTCCTCCAGGGTGTACATATATTTGCTTCGTTTAGCCTTTCCTCATAGAGCTTTTGATGCAGACCCTGCACCATTTGGTAACCTCCTTTGGACCGCCTCCACTCAGTCTATGTTCTTCCTTAGATGTGGTCTCCAGAACTGGACAAAGTACTCAAGGTGAGGTCTTACCAGCAATCTATATAGAGGCAGCACCACCTTCTTCCTGCTGGTGATACCTCTTTATGTACCCCAACATCCCACTAACTCTTCTGACTGCTTGTCACACTGTTATGATACCTTTAGGTAATCCAATACAATTACTCCTAGGTCTCTTTTCTGCTTGGTCTTTGTCAGTATCACTCTGCCTATTTTGTATCCTACTCCTGGATTTCTTTGGCCCAGGTGCATTATTTTGCTCTTTTGCATTAAACCCAACTCCCATACCCTTGACCACTATTCCAATCTTCTCAGATCCTTGCTTATGCTTTCCACACACACACACACGGATTGTCCAGTCTGTAGCAGATCTTGGTGTCATCCACAAAGGGCAGATCTTCCCTTCTAGTTCCTCCTCTATGTCACTTATAAAGACATTGAAGAGGACTGGTCTCAACATGATCCCTAAGGTACCCCGCTGGTCACCCTCCCTTCTTCAGAGTACACTCCATTTACCACTACCTTCTGTGTCCTATCTGCTAACCAGTTTCTTTTCCAGATTACCACCTTATTACCCACCCCAGGTTACCCAACTTGCTTACCAGTCTTCTGTGTGGAACAGCGTTGAAAGCCTTGCTGAAATCCAGGTAGGCCTCGTCCGCCACCCTCCCTGTTTCAGTTCCTTGGTCACCCTGTCAAAGAGTCTATCAGATTTGTTTGGCATGACATTCCCTCTGTGAAACCATGCTGCCTTGTGTCCTGTGATCCGCTGGATATGATTATATTCCACAATCCTTTCCTTTAATAATGTTTCCATTAACTTACCCACCACCGATGTCAGGCTGACAGGCCTATAATTGCCCACCTCTTCCTTGCTACCACTTTTGTGAAGTGAGGCTACATCTGTCCTTTTCCATTCCTCTGGAACCACACGGTCTCGGTCTGTCAGAGGTGCAGCTAATACATCCCTGGGCTCCCTCAACACCCTTGGATGTACCCCATCTGGCTCCATAGCCTTGTCCACATTCAGGTTAGCAAGTGCTTTCCGACTCTCCCACAGAAAAGGACTAGTGTCCATTTCCCTCCTGTCAAGACTCCTGGTGTCTTTTTGTGGTCCTTCCCTTCTACTGTGAGACACTAGGTAGAAGTATTTGCTCACAGTAGTTTGGAAGCAGGCCCTAGTTATGCCAGTGCATAAAGGGAGGCGACAAGTCTCTGGTAGCCAACTACAGACCCATCTCGATCCTCTCCCCCTGTCCAAGGCACTGGAAAAGATTGTGGCGGGTCAACTCAAAGACTACCTCAATGGGTATAATCTACTATGCCCCAACCAGCATGGCTTTAGACAAAATCACCAAGTACCACCACTGCCCTGCTGGTCTACATGGACTATGCATAAAGCCCTGGATGATGGGGTCTGTCTTTATTGACCTCACCAAAGCCCTGATACAGTCAATAACCCCGTTACTGACCTAGCTGAAAATTATGGGTGGCGCCCAGTGTCTTTGCTGGTTCCAAGACTACCTGATACAGAAGAAATCAATGTGTCAAAATTGGGCAAACAGTATCCAGCACAAGAGAGGTATCATTAAGAGGTACCTCAGGGATCAATACTGGGCCCCTACTCTTGACCTCTTCTTACATGACCTTCCCACAGCCTGCAACACCAAACCTATGCTATATACAGACAATGCTGTGCTCTGAGGCAGCATCATGTCTCAAACTACCTACAAGCTGAGCTGGAGGACTCCTTCTCCAAACTCGAGGACTGGTTCTGTGGTCATAAGTTGCTACTAAACTACAAGAAGACCAAGGCCATGCTTATATCCAGCCCCAAAACAAAAATAAGCACCACCCTCATCATCTCCAACTCATGTAGTGAGTTGCTAGAACAGAATCCACTTGTTCAAGTATCTGAGAGTCATAATAGATGGCCTTGCGTCATGTTTGTGCACCATGTTGACTCTCTGGTCAAGAGAGTCAGTACCATAATTAGTGTCTGTATAGGCACATGCAGTACCTCTCTCTTGGGGCCCGCTACCTCTCTTTCCACAGTTCCATTATATCTACTATTGACTATGGACTAGTGGTCTCACGGGGTGGCAACGAATGCAACACTAAAAGGGGTTCAGACTGCACTCCAGCAAAGCCTGCAGACTCACCCTGGATGCTGAGCATGGCACGCACCTGTGCTCTGTGCGAGACGTACAGATTGGCTGTCATTAAGAATCAGGGTCAAATTCAGACTTGCATCCCTAAGGAGAGAGGCTCTATTGGGCAAAACACCACCTTGTGTAGGCAATTTGATCAATGGCCAACTCATTACAGGTCACCAGGGAAGGACTAGAGGGCCTTGGCTATCCTTCTGTTGCATCTCACTTGGGCAGCGTCCGTTTGCCTACCGGGCCCCCCTATGGATGAAAGAACTCCCTGTGCACCTCTTGGCCTGGTGTCTGGTCAATTCAAAACCGACCTCAAACATCACCTAATAACACTTTCTAAGTGCACCTGCCCCTAAGTCCAGCCACACCTGCTCTCTCTGCCCCAGCAAGACCTAAGCAGGCCTCAGGTACCCCTCCTCTGTCTCTTCTCATGACTTGCCTCAGCAATCAGTTTGCTTTCATGCTCCTTTGGCACCCGCCACCCCACCTTCCACCCTCCCCAACTCCCAGTCCCATGGGTTTCCCTAACAGTCACTACAATGCAAGTTGCCTGACCAGCACCTTCGCACCCCACCATTTACTCTAGCATGTCTTCTCTGCTCAGCCTCCCTCACCCCCCCATTTCTCCCTATACCTTATCCACCTTCTTTCCCCACCCTTCACCTCCACCACAGTACTATCTCTGTCTCTCGTACCTCCTTTCTTCACCCCACTGCCAGCTATCCCAGTCCCTCTAAACTACTGACAAAGCACTTTGTGGCTGCTTATTTCCCCCACCCTCATAAAGTGTTTTCTTGTTATTTTAACTTGTACCTATGTTTTGAGTTATTCTGAAAGTTCTGAATCCAAGCTGTATCGTTCATTGTAATGTACCTTTGTTTTCTTCTATTGTACTTTTGTTTTGCAAGCTATGACATGGAACCTTTGTAAAGAGCTTGTGCTCAAAGGTCTTTTCTAATCACTAAATAAATAAAAATAAAGATATTTACTTTTTCTTGACCTCCCTCGTACAGTCCCCCCTCCCTCTTTAACCATACAATCCCTCCTTGTCTTCTTTTTTCACTAACATACCTAAAACTGTCTTGTCCCCTTTTGCTCCTTACTGTTTATCTGCCTCTTTCTGTCTTTCCTGATGCATTTCCTATCCTTCTCTCTCTGGGTCACCTTATACCTTCTGAATTGCTACTCTTTTGCCTTTAGCATTTCTGCTACATCTTTCAAGAACCGTAGCAGCCTCCTCTTCTTTTACTGTTACTTACTTGCTTGACACAGGATTTGTTGCCTTCACTATGCCCTCTTTCAGTTTGCTCCCCAGGCATCTCTCCCTGCCAAGTCATTCCCAAGACATTCACCCATCTTAGTGAAATCGGCTCTTATGAAGTCCAGGACCCTCACCATTGTGTGGTTGGACTCTGCAGCTATTCTCATGTTGAACTACATTGTCGATGATTACTGTTCCCCAGATGGCTTCCCACCTTGACATCTGCAGCATTGTCCCTGTTAGTAAGTATTGCTGCATCACAGTGGGTTCGCTGACTAGTTGCCTGAGGAATGCTCACTGCAGGAGTCCAGGATCTCTGCTCCTAGCTGAGCTGCAGCAGGAGGCTCAATCTCCATCCAGCAGATTGAAGTCCCCACCAGCCATAACTCCCTTTTCTGCCATTTTCCAGTTGCTTCTAACATTACTTTATCTAAGTTCCGCCCCTGGGCCCAGAGGCCTGTAGATCACCTGTCCGAATAGTGGCTCCGTGTTCCAACTCGAGGGTGACCTACAGCATGTCTGCCCCTCTTGAATTCCCTGTCTTTCTGATACTTTTATGCTTTCCTTCACATAAAGAAGCACCCACCTCTCCTTTCCTCCCTACCCTGTCCCTTCTAGACATTGTGTAGCTTAATATGATCATGTCCAAGTCATGGATGTCATTGTCAGTGCACCATGACTCATAATAGCCACAATATCCAGGTCTGCCATGATGACCTTTAGGTCAAGATTCTTATTGCCAGATTCCTAGTATTAGCATACATGGTCTTCCAGATTTTGTTAGCTCTTTGCTTGTCACTTTCCTTTTGTTCCCCATTCCTCCCTCTTTTTTCTGCCTGCTTCAATTCCCCTCTTCCTCCTTTGCTCACCCCTACTTCCTTGATTAACTTACTCCATTGTGGGACTCTTGCCTCTTGGGATCTCCATTCTATCTCAGCCTGTGGAGAGGCAGTTTCTGTTTCCCTTTCAAACAACATGAAGTCTTGCTGTATTCTGACATTATGCAGTTAGCCCCAGCACTTGAACTGCTCCAGAGAGGAAAGAGTTAACTCTATGCCAAAGCATAGACGTTGAGCTCGAGCTCGGTTCAAACCTCTGTCTGCTGCACTTTGAAGTGTAACCATCAGATTCTTTCTCCACCTAACTGAACAATCGCTCTGGAGATCTCTCCTTCGCTATCAGTTTGGTCCAGTAAACGTCGGTTTTAAACCGCTATTTTCGGTTTATTTTCGGTTCAGATCCTGTCTGCGGTACAGTAAGTACTTTAGGTAGTGGACTAGTGTTAAACTTGTGGAAATTGTAAAAGTAACTGGTTGTCTGTTATTTTCTTTAGTTTTACTTTGACTTCTGAATTTAGTGTGAGTACCGGTCCTTATCGGGTCTAAAAAGCGTATTTTAACAGTTTGTTCCAACACCGGTGACACGGTTAGGAACCAATAAGTCGATCTTGCCTGACTGTTGCCAAAAAAGGTAAGTTTGTAGGATGGCTTCATCTGAGAAACCCAAGAGAAAAACCGGGTCCACTGGGTTTCAACACTGCAGTGAGTATGGGAGGCCTTTGCTAAGGCTGATCCCACACCACCTGTGTTTATTGTCTGGGTTTTGACCACCTTGATTCAGACTGCCAAATATGTAAAAATTTTCCTAAAGCCACCCTGGATAAAAGATTGGGCAGGCTTAAGGAAAGGAGGCCGAAAAGTCCGCTGGCCGGATGGCCAGCCGGTTTGGTTCGACCAAACGCGAGTGCCCACTGACCTGGGCCAGACTCCCTTGGGCAAAGGAGAGCCGATTCTGAGGGTCAGTTCAGCAAAAAGAAAGAAAAAGAAATTGGCGGTTCGATCCAGAACCTCATCGTCCAACCGCCGAGGAAATTGCCAGGCGATTAGTATAGTTGAATTGCTCCGTTCGGTTCTGGCTGATCCAACGCCTCCTGGTCAGCGTTCGGTTCAGTCATTTCCTCCGTTCGGATTATTCCCAGAAGACTATTATGAACCGGTTGGAGGGATGAAGATAATGATGATGATGGTGATGGTGTGAAAGGTCTGGATGAGCCTATAGAACGGACATCTCCCCAGACAGACCTCCTGGTGTTTCCCGCCCAGGCTTTCTGAGTCCCCTTCCCACTTTATGTTCTACAAAAAGTGGCAGAAACCTCCTCCAGCTCCCATTGGATGAAGCTGTCAAGGAGCAAGAGGAGCCTGACTATGTGGAGATGATGGACATCCCAGAGTCCAAGAGATTGTCTCTTCCCTCACAAATCTTTTGGGAAACAGACACAGTAGTTACTTAAACTCCAAATTCTTTACTTCCTGTGGACAGGTGAATGGACAAGAGGTATATGTTGTCAGGCCCAGGTACGGAGTACTTGTACCAACAGTGCAGCCATGTTGGGGTCGTGCAGGCTGCAGCCTGTGATGAGGCTAACATACCCTTGGCTTCACACACCCCCAGATAAAGACTCAGGAAGCTGGATGCCATGGCTAAAAAACAGTACATGGCATCTTCCTTGGGACTCAGGCAGGCTAACTATATGGCCTATACAGCCAGATACCAGAAGTCCAGATGGTATACTGTTCTGGAACTGGCTAAACAGGCTTCCCCAGCTTGCCAAGGAGCTGGAGGAGGTGGCTGCTGATGGGATTGAGGCATCAAAATCCAGTTTCATGCTGCTGTGGACTCCAATGATGTGTCATCATGAGTCATGGCTACATCTGTGGCTCTTCGGAGACCGTTTTTCTCAGATGTACTAGCCTATCACAGGACACCCAGGCTTAGGCCATGGATTTCCTGTCATTGAGAATTCTCTGTTTGGGGAGCAGATAGAAATTATATGAAGAAAATGGACAAATACAGACCACCTACAGGAGTGCACAGGCCAAGGAAAGGCAGGCAACTCCTCAGAAGCAGCAATCTAGGGGCAGGGGCAGGCCCTTTCACAGGCCTTTCTACCAGGCATAGGCCTCCTCTCCTTTTCCTCAGAGGGGTTCTTTGGAGGGAGAAGAAGGAATGAGCAGGGCTGCATCCTCCTCTCAGTCTAAGGCTCCTGCCAAGCAGACACCCTGATGTGTCAGCCCGGTCGACTCCCCATTCCTGTAGGAGGCAGGCTGGCTACTACTTCCAGGACTGGAAGCCTGTTACCTCAGACAAGTGGATCCTGGAGGTAGTAAGCCAGGGACTGGCCTCAGCTTCAAAAAATGTCCAAAGCTGAAGGTCAAGTCCTTTCCACCTGCAAACGTCTCGAAACCATTGCCCTAGAGGCAGAGGTTTCATCTCTGCTGGCTCTCAGAGCCATGGAGAAAGTTCCTACACCTCACAGGGGCAAAGGTCTATACTCAGATACTTCCTTACCCGAAAAAAAACAGGGAGTGGCGCCCATCCTAGATTTAAGATACTTAAACAAGCACCTAGCAAAGCCAAAATTCAAAATGGTGACTCTGGGAATAATTCTTCCCTCTCTAAGGCCAGGGGATTGGCTAGCCTCTCTGGACCTAAAGGATGCCTATTTTCACATTCCCATCAGGTGCTTCCACAGAAAGTACCTCAGGTTCGAACTGCCTTCAGGCCATTATCAGTTCAAAGCAATGCCCTTCGGCCTAACATTTTCCCCAAGGGTGTTCACAAATGCCTAGCAGTAGTAGTGGCCTTTCTAAGGAGACAAAACATTTAAATATTCCCATACCTGGATGACTGGCTCATTGTGGGTCAGTCTCCAGACCAAGTCAAGTCAAATTTGCAAGTGACCCAGCAAGTGCTCACTTCTCTAGGATTCTTCCTCAGTCTTCCAAAATCAGTTCTTGAACCAGTGCAACTCTTAATCTTCATAGGGGTAGAGTTGGATACTGTCAAAGCAAGAGCCTGTCTCCCTCTGGCAAGGGTAAAGGCCCTTATAAAGCTGGCTTCTACTTTCCACCTTCTGGTGTCTCAACCAGCAAGGCATTTTCTTCAACTCCTGGGCCACATGGCAGCTTTCACTGCAGTGGTCCAAGGGCCAGATTTCAGATAAGAGACATCCAGTTCCATTTGAGGGCTTTTGGTCTCTAGAAAAAGATCCTCTAACCAAACTAATTCAGTGACTCAGACTGTGATCCAGGCTCTTCAGTGGTTGGATCAGGACAACCTCAGGCAAAGGGTACCATTCATTACTCAGTCTCATTCTGTGGTTCTAACCACATATGCTTCTCTCCTGGGGTGGGGAGCTCACCTGGGAGCCCTCACAGCTCAGGGAGTGTGGTCCCCTCAGGAGTCTCTTCTCCACTTCACTCTCCTGGAGCTCAGGGCAGTGTACCTGGCTCTACAAGCTTTCTGGACTCAGTACAGAACAAGGTGGTTCAGGTCAGGACAGACAACACCACCACCATGTGGTACATCAACAAGCAGGGTGGCACTCTGTCTATGGCCTTGTGCATGGAAGCCATGAAATTATGGACTTCACCCCAGAATTCTAAAAGAATTAAGCAGAGAACTAGTGACACCACTGACTACGCTTTTTAACAAATCATGGGAGGATGGTGTGGTACCTGAGGACTGGAAGAAGGCGGATGTGATTCCCCTTCACAAAAGTGGGACCAAGACGGAGGTAGGAAACTACAGACCTGTCAGTTTGACCTCTGTGGTAGGGAAAGTGATGGAATCACTGGTGAAGGAAAGAATTGTTGAGTACCTAGAGGCCAGTGGGGCACAGGACCCAAGGCAGCATGGGTTCACAGCAGGAAGGTCATGTCAGACGAATCTAATTGATTTCTTTGACTGGGTGACCAAAGTAGTAGACCAGGGAGGGGCTATGGACATGGCCTACCTAGACTTTAACAAGGCATTTGACACAGTCCCACACAAAAGATTAGTAGTCAAATTAACCAGCCTGGGGAGTGGGTCCCAAGTTGGTAGCCTGGGTAAAACATTGGCTGAACAACAGGACACAGAAGGTAATTGTAAATGGAGTCCACTCTGAAGAAAGAGGGGTTACTAGTGGGGTACCGCAGGGTTCAGTACTGGGTCTAGTCCTTTTAATGTCTTTATAAGTGACATTGCAGAGGACTGGAAGGAAAAGTATGCCTCTTTGCAGATGACACAAAGATCTGCAACAGGGTTGATACACAAGGAGGCGTGGAAAGGATGAAAAGGGACTTGGCAAGGTTGGAGGAATGGTCAGAAGTATGGCAGCTTGATTCAATGCAAAGAAGTGCAAAGTAATGCACCTGGGAAACAAAACCCAGGGAAGATTACACAATGGGGGAGGAGGTAACAACAACAAAATGGAAAGAGACCTAGGGGTAATCATATCAGATGACGTTAAGGTTGGCAAGCAATGGAGAAGGCGGTAGGGAGGGCTGGGGGATACTGGATGTATAGGAGAGGTATCACCAGCAGAAAACAGGAAGTTGTTATCCCTGTACAGACAGTTGGTGAGACCCCATCTGGAGTACTGTGTCCAGTTCTTGAGACCCCATCTCCGCAAGGACATAGACAGGATG
This sequence comes from Neoceratodus forsteri, assembly GCA_016271365.2. Lineage (NCBI taxonomy): Eukaryota > Metazoa > Chordata > Ceratodontiformes > Ceratodontidae > Neoceratodus > Neoceratodus forsteri. Next base: position 1,387,214,824 of record CM057459.1, read on the forward strand.
GAGGCGGTCAGTGGAGGGCAACTAAAATGGTGCAGGGTCTGCAAGAGAAGCCATACGAGAGAGACTAAAGGAGCTTAATATGTATACCCTTGAGGAAAGGAGGGAGAGGAGGGACATGATAGAAACGTTTAAGTACCTCAGTGGAATCAACAAAGTCCAAGAGGGTAGCATCTTTCAGAAAAGAGATGTGCAAGAACAAGGGGACACAATTTGAAGATAGAGGGGGACGGCTCAGGGGCAATGTGAGGAAATATTTTTCACAGAGAGGGTGGTGGACGATGGAACAGCCTTCCTGAGGAGGTTGTGGGTCTAAAACTGTGGGAGAATTCAAGAATGCATGGGACAGACATAAGGCAATTTTTGTGGGGGTAGGAAGAACTAGGCTGTTGGTTAAATAGGATCTGCAGCATATCGTCTAGGTAGGGAAATGGGCAGACTAGGTGGGCCAAGCGGTCCTTATCTGCCATCAAAGTCTATCTTTCTATGTTTCTATGGTCCCTGGCTTATTCTCTACAGACCTCTCTGGTGGCAGTCCACCTTCCAGGGAAGGACAATGTGCTAGCAGATGCATTGAGCAGGATTTACCAGGGCCATGACGAATGGTCCCTGGATCCCCTAGTGTTAAAAGTGATGTTTTCAAGGTGGGGCACTCCAGTTATAGATTTCTTTGCAGCCCCAGACAATTACCATCTTCCTCTTGTTGCAGACCTCCAGTACTGGGTTCAGTCCCCTGGATGCTCTAATTCTGGATTGGGAGGAAATTTCTGTATGCCTTTCCTCCTTTTCCTCTACTTTTCAAAGTCCTGGTCAAGATAAGGTCACAATCTTGCAAAGTGATCCTGATTGCTCCAGACTGGGCCAGACAGCCTTGGTATCCCTTTGCTGTCCCTAGCAGTCCATCTTCCCTCTCTCCCCAGGAATCACAACCTGCTAACCTCCTCTCAGGGAGGATTTGGTACCCAACCTTCGGTTTCTCAGTCTCAAGGCATGGCTCTTGAAGAGCTAGAATACAAATTTGCATCTGTCTCAAGGGGTTCTGGACATTCTCAAAGTCTCTCGAAACCTGCCACCAGAAAAGCATGATAACTCCAAATGGAAAAGATTCAGCATTTGGAGTTCCAGTAAGACATATCCCCAGATACTGCTGACTTGTCTACAGTTCTGGATTACATGGTTCATTTTAATGGCTTAGGCCTCAGACCAGCAACCCAAAGTACACTTGTCAGCTTTTTCTGCATTTCTGTCAGTGGGAAAGCCCTCCTCACTGGCATCTCACCCTCTTTTCTGTAAATTCATCAAAGGATTGCTTCATACCAATCCCCTTTAGGGATCCTACTCCTGCTTGGGATCTTAATGTTTGCATCACTCAGCTTATACAACCCCTTTTGAGCCTTTGGCCTCAGCAGAACTTAAGTACTTGACTTGGAAAACTGTGTTCCTGGTAGCTATTACCTCTGCCAGACATATCAGTGAATTGCAAGCTCTGTCAGTGGAGCCTGACTTAATCTCATTCCATAGAGATAAGGTGGTCCTTAGAACCAACAGGAGGTTCTTACCCAAAGTGGTTTCAGAGTTTCATCTGAACCAATCCATGTCTCTTCCTGTGTTCTTCACTGATCATTCTTCTTCAGGAGAGAAGATTACACAGTTTGGATGTTAAAGGGCTCTTAGCTACTACATTGAGCGCATTAAGGCACTTAGGTTTGACTCCTCCAGTTGTTCCTCACTTACGGTGAAGTGGGAAGGGTAAACCTGCTACTAAGAGAACTATTGCCAGGTGGATTGTCTCTTGTATACAATTCTGCTATGAAAAGCTAGGCAAAGTACCCCATCAGGCCTGAGGGCTCATTCGACTAGAGGTACAGCTGCATCTCTGGCTGCTGCCAGAGATATACCCTATTAGAGATATGCAAAGCAGCCACCTGGAAAACAGTTGATACATTCACCAAGCATTACTCTCTGGATATCCAGGCTAGGAGTGATGCTAGGTTTGGTACAGCAGTACTGCAGAGCCTATTCCCAAAATAGGTTTGATACCCTCTTCATGGAGGTACTGCTTGGTAGTCTGATAATGTCAGAATACAGCAAGACTTCATGTTGTTTGAAGAAGAAATTACTCACCTTAGTAATTGTGTTTCTTCTGATGGAGTCTTGCTGTATTCTGACCTCCTCCTGCCTCCCTCTCAGAACCTGTTTTTGGGAAGTGGTCTGGCAGGTGCAGTGTTGCACCTCAGGGTGTATTGGCACTCTCCCTTTTTAGAGAGGGAGTGGGTTATTTATATGTTTTGGTATTATATTTGTTCACTACCTAGTTTTTGTTTTGGATTTCTGACTTGAGTCTTTTGGGGATCCAAAATATTTGGTTGCTTTTGACTACTAAATTTTACAATTTCCACATAGTGGGGGTAGTTAATGTTAGTTCATAAGAATCTGACGGTTACACTTCAAAGTGCAGCAGACAGAGGTCTGAACCGAGCTTGAGCTCAACGTTCTATGCTTTGGCATAGAGTTAACTCTTTCCTCTCCGAGCAGTTCAAGTGCTGGGGCTAACTGCATAATGTCAGAATACAGCAAGACTCCATTAGAAGAAACACAGTTTCCAAGCTGAGTAATTTTTTCTTTTTTTTCCACCATGCCCCTTGGCTAGTTTAAACATTCATCAAGTAATGTTTAGCCATCCACTAAGAACTGTGGTTCCCTCCCAGATGGATGCAGGTCATCACTCTGTATAGACTCTTATCCTACCAGGTGGGCCTCCAGTCCCCAATATAGCCATACTCCTCCTCTCTGTACCAGTGCTTCATCCATGAGTTGAAGGCCTTGGTGAAGAGCTTCCTATCCTTCTCCTACCATAGACAGGCGATACCTCCACGAAAACTACAGAGCATGCTACCTGTCTAAGACTTCTTCCTAGCTCCCTACACTCCCTGCACTGTTCCTGTCCCATCCCTAGCCAGGTTTTTTGTCCCCAGGTGGACAATGACATCCAGTTTTCCCTGCCTTCCTACTGTCCAAGTGATCCATAGGATCCACTTCCCATCCGTCTGTGCTGTGGTGCCAGGTAGGCACTTAACCTCCCTCTCCTCCCGTTTCTATTTCCAACTCTGTCCCTCTGACAATAGAGTCCCTCACCAGAAATTGTTTCCTCTTTCTGGGGTCCTCTTGCACTCCTTGGGGCCTTCACTTGGGAGGGCCCCCACATCCTCCTGGCCACTACCATGGGTGCCTCCTCTTGGCAGACCCACTCCACCTGAGCGTGTAGGAATTCTGTAGTGGCAGTTGTGGGGAGGAACGGCCTGAAACCCACAACCCACCGGATCCCACCACTTCCTTCATTTTTGAGCCCACCGTCATCCAGCTGCTCCTCCTATCTGGCATCCTTTGAGGTTTACGGTGCTGGACTTGGTGGCTCCTGGGTGGGAGAAAAGGTCACCCGACTCCTTGATAATGCAGCCCTAAGTCTAGTGACCTCCTCCTGATTCATATTCAATGCAGACTTGAGTCTAGAGACCTTCTCCACTAACCCAGAGAGGCACATGCAGATAGGGCAGCACCGCAGTCTCCATAAGGTCTCCCTGAATACTGCTGCCCCACTGCCACTGCACTGCACCATGCCTCACATTCCTGCTGTCCCTGTGCTTCCTGTTCTCCTTCCCAGAACCCAGTAAGGTTAAGTTGTCGGTAGTATGAGCAACTAAACTATACAACCTTGTAATTACATGTTGTAGCAACAATTACTACACTGATACACAATTACTACACAAATACAGGTACGCTATAACAACAATCGCTACTTTAAAAACTTTTTGTTTAATACAGATAAGGCAGTACTCTTCTACCTAGATATCAGCCTAGCAGCTAGCTCCCCAAATCTATTTAATAAGGTTCAGAACTTCCCTGAGTTCTGCCAGCCCTACTTTTTTATATGGATATTCTTCTTTGAGACAGCACAAAAATATTCAAGTCAGTGCACTATAAAATAATGGAAAGGCAACACAAACATTGTAGTTTACTTTTTAAGGTGCCAGGTGTAGCTTGTAATGCCTCTTGCTGTCATGCATACTCTTTTATGCAGACTGTAAATACTATTGTAATGTTTGTGTGTGAGTCAGCAGTGATGAGGTCTGAGTAATGAAATGGTCAGAAGAATATGATGCTAATTGAAATATTTACAATACAGCTAACAGGCTACACACACACACACACACACACACACACACACACACACACACACACACACACACACACACACATATCCATGATGCTTTACACAGGGTTTTAGGCTTGAGAATGCATGCACATGGACGGAGAGATTTACAAAGAAACAAACTGGAAATGTGTCTTCTTGCAGTGTTTATGCATCTATTTACTAATGCTTTTTAAAACTTCCACTTTTAATGCAGCTTTTCTTGGATGCTACTGCAGACTGTAATGGGTGTCTCAAACATTGTCCTGTAGTGCACTGGATGCACTAGTGCAGAAGTGAGAATATTTTTTTATTTAATGAACTGTCCTGGTGCTTTGATAGTCTAGCAGTGATAATGCATGCTTACTATGGCCTCTGTTGGGCTACTATGTGTAGCAGAATTAGATTAAAGAAAATACGAAAGTAAGGGAGAATAACTTCTCTGGCACCTCTCACTGCATATATTGACTTAATACTGCTAGTAGACTAGGCTGTAGACCAGAAAAGTGTTTACAATATACTGCATCAGACATTCTGTAATCAGCTTACCCCTTCATGATTTTCATACCCATTAGGCTTTGCACTGGCTTGGAGGATTTACAAAAACAAGCAAACTGGAAATTGTCTGCCTTTTGTATCATTTATGCATCCTAGTTACTGTTATTCTTCTAAAGTGCCTCTCTGGTAGGCAAGCCCAGTGGCATGGAGGGCTGAGGCATCATGATTTACCTTCACCCACACTGATGACCCGTGTTTGTGGTGGAGTGGGTCACTGGGGTTGGCGGGAGGGAGGATTGAGCATCCAGAGGACAGCTCTCCTCTCCTACAGAGGGTGGGGAACAAGACTGCTGCCTGCCTGACACCTAGCCATGGCTGGGTGTTGGCATGCCATGTCCCACACAATGTGGGAGGAGGGGACAGCCGACCGGCGTGCTGCGTGTAACACGCTACAGCTCAGCCATTGTGGGCATTGCACGCCCTCTGGCTCAAGGGTGAAAACAGAAAAAGCGGACCCAGGCATGATGGATGACTGCTGTCCTGTGCAGGCTCCACTCCCGATAGCAGGCACCTCCCGAACTGGATCCCATCTTGGCAGGTTAAGGGAGACTCCCCACCACCCTGCTACAGAGGGCAAGCCATGGGAGAAGAAGGAAGCAACCTGTGGGTCAGAGGATGGGGCTGGGAGGATGGCAGAAATGTGGTCCTACCAGGACGGCAGGGAGAAAAGAGAAAGAAAAACTGCCTCCTGGTATCGTATGCTTCATCCAAACTGTGTTGTGCTCTGCCTTTTGCTGTCTCATTCTTCCTCTGTGCTGCTTGCCCCAATGATCACCTTTTGTTAGTTATTTTCCTGGCCTTTTAGCCTGCACTTGGTCATTTAAGTAATAGGCATGACAGGGTGTGCTTTGTGCTGGAATAATGGCATGCCTCAGGTAGGCTGAAGCACAAGGTTAAAATCTGAGTGCATCCACCACCTGAGGAGTGCCATTATCCCAGCACAAAGCACAGCAGAAATTGCCTTACTAGATAGCTCATCAAAATGGTGACTGTAGAACAGTGACCCATGAAGAGGCGATGAAACCACAGTGCTGACACTTTCAGGTGGCTGGTGGTTCTCCCCATCCTCGAGGTATGCTCCCTGAGTTATTATAATAAATAAAAGGGGACATGGGGCAAAGCCCCAAAAAGACTTTGTTGAAATTCATTGTGCTGTGGGATTTGCGCCTCTTACGGTCACCGCTCTGCAGTTGCCATTTTGACATGGAACCCCTACTGCTATTATGAAATTGGTCCATTAGGATTAGTAAAGAAACAATTTTAAAACATTTCTCTTTTAATTTAAATGAGTAAATATGAGGAAAAAGGTGAAAAGGAGAAAAAGGAAAAGTCTTACTGAGTCATTGTATAGCAGATGCTATATTTTTTAGATATGAGTAAGTGAAAGGTGGCATATTGATACAGTGGTGCCTGCATAATGTAAACAGGTCAGTTAGGTGTTGGATCTTTTCCAGTGCTCTTGTGCTGAGATACCAGCAATGGGTTCTAAGCTCCTAACCAGTCAGGTTTCTGGATCATTTATACCCATTTCATAACTAAGCAGTAATACATGACAGGATGTGCTTTATCATAGGATGTCAGCACACCTTGGGTGCATTGTGAGACACAAGGTGAAGCCAAGTGCCTTTCACACCCGGAAGTGCCAAAATCCTATGATAAAGCATGCCCTGGAGTTTATTATTGCAATATGCACTGCACCATACAATAAAGTGAAAAAAAAAAGACACACAGACAGGTTTAACAAAAGTTATTTTTTTTACTGTTTTTAAACTGCAGAAGTACATTAGTACATAAATAAGTCCAATGTTAAACTCATTAATCAGGTTAACTATAATAAATTTTAACTTATCAATAAATAAATAACATAGAACAAGCAATTAATGTAATATCACATCAATAAATATGATAAACTATGCTTTTTAATGCTCAGCTAATGCTAACTACTGCAGGTCAATACAAGTTAATAGTGGTTACTGTCTTTAAATTGCAAAGTGTAAGGCTATCAGCATTAGCAGTGGTATGAATGGAAAATCTACCAGTTTTTCCATGGTGTTTCCTTGATGTCAGTGAGGGAATCGCCTTCAGGAATTGTGATTTCTGTCTGTAGTTCTCAGTTGGAGGCTGTGTTTTGGCAGCCACAGGGAGACAGACAGTGCAGTTAGCAGTTGTAAGTGTAGCTACAGGGGCCGAGTGAAGCCCGTGTGGGTGGGAATCACTGTGATGCTTGAAGGTGAGTGACTTCTGTGACTAAGGGTTTTGACAGGGTTTGGGGATATCAGTGTATGTAAACAGCCTCTGCTCGGGCTTTCTTTTACCCATTCCTTTATGAAGGAATATGAGCATAGAATGCTGCTTACCAATCCGATTTAAAGATTTTTCCTGTCCAGTGTATAATTATTCATAGCTGTATTTCCTTGCACCAGTTCCTGCCTGTACCTCACTTGATGTACATATTGATACTTCAGTTTTGATGTATGTATTGCCCTCTCATTCTCACTGAGTAGCTTTTATACTCTGTTCCCTCCCTTGAGTTGCATCTTGAAATGAGCCCTAGCTTACAGAAGCTTTCCTGGTTATCAGTTTTCAATAAATAAACCTAATGGAGTGCCTCACACCGTGGTTTGTAGTGAAGAAGGTGCCTTAGTGAATGAGTGAGTACCTTGTTCAGCATTTACTTGGTTTCCTGTGGGGTAAGACAGTGACCACACATGCTGATTGCTCACTATGGTTCTCTGTCGGGCTGTTGCTGATGAAACAAATCGGCACTTGCTATTGTCCTGTGGTAACAACCTGAGATGGACTGTCTCATTTACAAAGGGGTTCAGCTTCTGTTTGGGATATCTGATGCCTCTCAGTACCACCAGTACTTTGGTTTAATTGCTGATCCATTCCAGAACCTGGTGACATCAGTTGAGTGGAAGCCCTGCATGGCAGCTTCATTGTAGGCATCAGCTCGGCGTGTATGTCTCGAGTTACAGAACTCAAGCGATAGGAAAACAAATGAATATTGAGCAGGAACAGGGTACAGTGGCAGTAACAAGAAACTCTATTGAAAATAAAGGATAAAATAAGGCTGTTTCAGAACCAACACATGAAAGCATGCACCGGGGTATTAACCAGACTTCACAAATTCCTCATTTCTAATTATGTTAAATAATGTGAAAAGAAGGTAAGGTCAGTATATTCTTGCACAAGCCTCATCACCTCCCTGTGCTTCAGCCAGCCCAGCAGTAACATCATGAAGAAACAGGATCCCACAGAAGACAAGGAGCAGGGTTTTCAAAATTATGAAATTAATGTGATCCTGTTTTGGCCACAGTTGCTAAATCTGCACCCAAATTTTAGATCCCCTGAGAAGCGGTCAAACTTTTGGACACATCTTCTGCAATTTGCAGTAAAGAGGTCTCAGTTTCCAACAAAAAACGTAATCCATGCATCATTTTTTTCTGTCTACACAGAATTCACCTCTCCCCATCCACTCGATTCCCCCAATCCCGTCACCTTGGTTCCTCTGGGATCTTACCTTAGGAGCTGTCCTGGACACAGGGTCAGCTGCCCAGCCACTAGTGCAGAGCCTATGGGGTCAATCATCATCCACTGCTGTGGGGTGTTTTTCCTCCATTTCCCCATTGCTGGAGTGTGACATGTCAGCATACGTGCGTGGTGGTGTATGCATGCTGCAGAGTCCTGTGGCACCCACCTTTCCATTGGCACCCCTGTCCCATTCTATCCTCAGGCCTCCACCTGGGGGTTGTCATTTGAGTGGGTTGCTAAGTCACCCTCCCTGAAAGAGGAGAGCTGTCCTCCAGATGCTCAATCCTCTCCCTCCTGGCTGACTCTCGGCGACCTGCTCGCACCACGAGCAGTGGTCCCTGGCATGGCGGAGGTAGGCACTGATACTCAGCCCTCCACACCTTTGATAGCTATGCATCTATTTTTAACCAAGCTGTTGTGAATCATGAAAACCCAACAGTTTTATGATTGCAGCAGCTTGGTCATAAAAGTGATGCATGAAAAGGGCTTTAAAAATAAACTGAGAGAGTTTGGGTGCATTCAGGAGGCTGTTTGTGCTGCTCAGAATTGGGATTTGTACCAGTATACTCCATTCTGAAAATCCCACCCAAGGTGTCGAATCTCTTTTGGACTGTCCTTGGTAAATCACTTGTAAAATATATACCTTTGAGAATAGAGGTGTGGGTTGGGAATGTGGGATCGTACATCAGTAAAGTGAAAGGGTTTTGAATTGCTGTAGGTCATGTACTCCCAGCACTCACAAAGTAACAGTAAGCAACTCTTCTTTTTCTTTTCAGGATTTCTGATCAGTGTTGGAGTGCTGTGCTGAACGACTGCCTCCCATTCTTTTGCATTGCATCACCCACTGAGAATATGGCATTGTTTGGGAACATCCTTGAAGCTACAAGTTACATCCAGTCCATCAGGTCTCTAGTGCAAGGTAGTGTGACATATATTCAAGGCACTTCCCAAGAAGATGAAGTGGAGTTTGTTAAAAGGAACTTTGATGCAATCGACAGGGAACTGAGTGAGGGGAGGCCTTCTACATCATCCGGATGTCCGTACTGTGAAGACAACATTGCAGTGGTCTACTACCAGCTGGGCACAGTGCTCAGAGCAGACAAGCAGTTCACACAAAAGAAACTGAGGTATTCATCAAATACATTGAAGACTACAAGGTAGAGCAGCAGCTCAGTGCCCTGTACAGTCAGATTCTGGGGTCTCTGTTCTGACAGACCAGAAAACCTCTTAGAACAGATCATCCAAGACTACAAGCCAAGACGATGGCAAGTGATGGAGTTCTGCAAGAAAGTTAACTGTGTCATTGGCACTGGCCTGTTTGCCTCTTTACCCATGCCTCCATCACTGGGAGAGATAGGGAGTTCATGATGTCATGGTGGACAAATAAAATGGCGACACTTTACAAGAAGATGGAGAGTATTGCAGGCAAGTGCTCCAGCTATTTCGAACAAGCAGAAGCTGACATAAGACAGCTCCTGAGGGCAAAGCGTGGGTCAACAGCATGAGGACATTGCCTCAGCAATTCTTAAAACTCTTGATAAGAACATGACTGGGCAAAGTGGGCTGTAATGGTCTTTAAGCCACGCCAAAGCTCTGAAGACCTCTTGGCTAAAGGCAACTTTATCACCATGGTGGATGAGTCTGGCCAGCTCGTGGCCTACTACAATGAAAACCCCTCCACCTTGGACAAAAGGAAGATACATCACCTAATCCTGGAGTTGGAGCTGAAGCTGCCGAACCCACCTCCAAGATATATGCCAGCATTGAGGCAGATCCCAACTTTGGGAAGTCCTACATGGCCAGAGGATGCTGCAGAAGCTACATGAGGGCATGGGAGATGGTGTTGCCATTCAGGTTGTCCCTGAAAGCTGGAGATGAAGTGCAGTTTTCCAAAAGTCTCCCATGTTCTTTATGAGTACAGACACAGATTAGCTTCTGGAACTGTATGCATATTTGGGTAGGGAAAGCCAGAATGCTGTAGGTGCCTTATCAATGCTATGAGTTTGAGACCATTAATAAAATCTGCAATGATAAGGATGCAGTAAGAATGTATTACATTAATGATGACACCATTTTTCTCAATAACTTTCTTTATTATAAATAATTCTTTAAGTAAAACATTTAGTAAAAGTTCATATTTAACAAGTTTGTACTCAATTGATACATATAATTCAACTCAAGACAGTTAACATACATTTTTTTTAAACAAGACTATGAGAAAAACATTAAGTAACTCTGTACAAGAATATTACTATATGTAAGCATAAAACAACTGAGTTTGTTTAAGCAACTTATAATTTTTTTTTAATTTCTGTACTTTGTACTCATCCTGCCCAACCAGCCCCCATTAATCTGGCCACCTCACCCAGCCTGGTCATCTGTTATCTCTGGGACTTACCTTCACTTGCAGTTCTCCCCGAATGACTCCTCATGGGAAGGGCTGCTGGTGGGCTCACCCTTATTCCCCTTGGCAGAGTTTGTGTTGGTCAATGATGGAAGCACCCAGTTGGCAGTGCAGGACCCATGCAGTTGGTGGGTGGCATCCCGCTCAGTCAGGTGTTTTCCATTTTTCTGTCCCACCCCTGACTTTGGGAAGGCTTTGCTGATGCATCATGTCATGTCACCAACCTCCTCTCAGTCCATGGCTCCAGCTGCACCTCCACCCAGTGACATGTGGTCACCCACGTGGCAGTGCTGCAGTGGAGACAATATTTCCTCCTCCATGGAGGAGGCAGACATCTGTGGGATGCTCAGGCATCCTCCTCCAGTTGGCCTCCAGCGGCCCAGGCTCCTTCCCGAACCTGGGGTGCGTCTAAATCACATGGTGGCGCTACCACTGCACTGGCAGTCGCGTCGTGTTTCAATTTTTCCTTTCAAAAGAGAATTGCCTCATCAGGTGTGGAAAGAAGGGAAGAAAAAGAGGGAAACATAGAACTGAGCTGATAGAAAAAGAAAAAACTATTTGCTTTCACAGGGTATTGGGTATTTAGAATGATATGAAAGTTGCACAATGCTAATTGAGTTTGTTGAGCATACTTATCCTTTAGAAGAACACCTGGTATAAGGGGTCAAGGTTCAAGTATGAAAGAGTATCAAAATATCAAATACTTCAGTTTGTTGTTGATACAGTTAACATTCAGGCAGTATAGCCTAGACACTTGAACACTGAGCTGTGAACCAGGAGACTCGGCAGACTTGAATTGAAATCCCACAGCCACCACTTACATATCATTTGGCCCTGAGCAAGTCAGTTAACCTCCTGTCATATAACGCTTCTCATACACAGTGTTTCCCAATGAGCTTTTAGCTTAAATGTATTAATTCTAGTATCAATAAAAATAAAATAAAGAACCAATCAACATTATAAATGTCTCATGATACTATAAGTTTTGTGATGTCAGTGCAAATTTCAGTGTGTCTTTATAAACTGTTTTGTTAATATTGACTACACTTTTCACTTTTCACTGAATGTTTTGTCTCCTGTTACCCCCACCCGCTACATCTGGAAACGAGCTCTGGCTGAGTGTGACTTTCCCTGCTTATAGTTTTCAATAAATTACTACATTTAAAATGACGTCATAGCAACACATAATTCTTCTGAATTTCATTACTTGTTGCAAGTAACATTTCAAATAATGTTTTATCTGGTGCAGGTCTCAGTCAGGTGTTGGAGTCACAAATAAATACTGGTTTAATGCCTTGTGTCTCTCTCTCTCTCTCTCTTCTCTCTCTCTCTCTCTCTCTCTCTCATATGTTATATGTCATGTACCTGATGGGTTGCTATTAGCTCATTTGTTGTTCTCCTGTAGTCCCTGGTAGGACTCAAACCCATGGATAGTGCTACCTGCATTGAAAAGGCTCTCTCCTTACAAATGAGCAACACCTTACCTTTACAGATGGGCAAATTTGTTTCTGGTCTGATCCTCTGATGAAAATCTGTAAGCAGTGTCCTAGCATTACGGTAATGAGTGTACATGACAAGCACGTTGCATAATTGTAACATTGTTCTTGTACATGTAACAGGCTTGTCCATGCATTAAAAACATGTTTCTTCATATAGTCCCTACTACAGTAGTACAGCTGTAATGAAAACATATTGTACACAATGAAACCTACCCAGGTGATTCAGTAAATCATACTAACATACTAAAATGCCAGCAGAATAGGCCTAACGGTCTTTCGTGTCTGCTCGTTTTGGTCAGCCCCACCCTGGGTGCTGACCTTGCTTCCCCCGCCTTCTCTGGCTTCTTCCTTCCCAGTTCTGGATATTCTTGCTGCATTGGATTTTGCTTCCAGAACCCTTCCCTGTACCTGTCCCACCCCTCTTGAACCCCTCCACTGTCTCTGCCTCCACTAGCCCCTAGGCAGCGCATTCCATGGCTCCACCACCCTCTCAGTGAAGTAGCACCTCCTCCTTCTCCCTGAATCTTCCCTCCAGCCCACCCATGCCCTCTAGTGGCCCCTCCTCCTTTCTTCAAGCACCTGACTGTTCCTCCTCATTTACCCTCATGTACACGAAGACCTCTATCATGCCTCCCGGTCCCTTCTCTTCCAGTGTGTACATATTTAGGTCTTCGAGCCTCCTCATAGGTCCTGTCCCCAAGCCCCAAATTATTTTGGTTGCCCTCCTCTGGACCCTCTCCAGGAGTTTAATGTCCATCTTTAAGTGTGACCTCCAAAACTGCATGCAGTACTCAAGGTGCGGCCTCACCAAGCAGTTATACAGAGGGAGGTCACTTCCTCCTTCTGGAGGTGATCCCCTAGTGATGCATCCCAGCATCCTGTTGGCCTTGGCTGCTGCCCTCCTACAAGTCTCAGAGTTGTTTATCTTGACATCTACCACCACCCCAGGTCCCTCTCAGCTATCGAGACTTGTAGCATTCCCTCCCGGGTGTACACTTGGCCCGGTTTCTGCCCCCAGGTGGAGTACCTTGCATTTCCCTGCATTGAACCTCAACTTCCACTTTCTAGACCATCTTCCAGAGCCTCCAGGTCCCACTGTAGGGCCACCCTCCCTCCTCCCCTTCACCACCACCCCAGTTTTGAGTCATCCACAAAGAGACTCATCTCACTCCCGATTCCTGTCCTTATGTCAGAGATGTAGGCATTGAACAGAAGGAGCCCAAGGACTGATCCCTGTGGGACCCCACTAATGACCCTCCTTGGGGATGAGACTATCCCCCAACTATGACCCTCTGGGTCTGGTCCTAAGCCAATTGCCTATCCATCTGATAGTCTGGTTCCCACCCCCATTTCTCCCAGCTTATCCAACAGGCCCACATGAGGAACAGAGTCAAATGCCTTGCTGAAGTCTAGAAAGAGGACGCCCACTGGTCTACCCAGGTCCAAGGTACTCATGCACCCAGTCATAGAACTCCACAAGGTTTGTCTGACACGATTTCCTGGGACGAATCCATGCTGTCTATCGTCCAGGCACCCTGACTTTCCAGGCATCCCCCTAGCCTTCTCCTTGACAATGCCCTCCATCACCTTGCCCACCACCGATGTCAGGCTGACAGGCCTGTAGTTCCCTACCACCTCCTTGATCCCCTTGTGGATAGGCACTATATGCACCACCTTCCAGTCCTGGGCACTCACCTGTCCTCAGAGAGATGGTGAAAAGCTCCGCCAGGGGTTTCTCGGCCCAGGACATCCGAATAGTTCCTTCAGCACTCTGGGTAATTTATCTGGCCCCGGTGCTTTCTCCGTCTTAAGGGAGCTGAGGGCTTCCTCACTCTCTCTGCTGTGATTTCCACTTCTGGTACCTCTTCTTCCTGCTTAGCTCCCTCCTGCCAGTGATGCCTCCCCTCTCCCCAGACCCGCCCGATCGGTAAGGTCCCCCCTCCTCAGTATCTCTGTCTCCTCCCATGTATGATGCAGACACCCATTTTCCTTGGTGAAAACTGAGGTGAAGTACTCATTTAGTACCTCAGCCTGCTCCCCGGGTCTTGTGCCCATCTCCCCTGATTTAATCCTGCTAATCTGCCCTTCACCTTCGTTTTTCCCAATGTATCTAAAGAACCTCTTGTTCCTCTCCTAATTTCCTGGCCAGGTTCTGCTCCTTCCTTGCCTTAGCCGCCTCACCACCCTAGTGACCCTTCTAGCCATCAGCCTGCACTCCCCGATCTTTCACCCTTGAGTACTTGAATTGCTTATAGGCTGCCTCTTTCCCTGCACTCACCTCCTGGACCTCCCCGGGTCCACCAGCAGGGTTTTTGGGCCCTACCGCATTTTCATCTTACTCTTGCACAGGTGCTGGGAGCATCCTGCACCGCTCTCCTGATGATTTCCCACCTACTATCAGCATCCATGTCTGACCCAATTCCATCCAAATGCTCCTTAAGGATCCTTCCCATTTCCTTAAATCCGCCCCTGAAATCGGTTACTTCCGTCCTTTGTGCAGCCTTCTACCCTCCTAGGTCCAGGCAGAACCAGACCGTGGCATGGTCACTCCCCGCCAATGGGTCCCTTACCTCCAGGCCCCCAGTCTGGTCACTGTCTGCCAGGACCACATCCAGTACCCGCCTCCCTGGTCGGTTCCCCCACTTGCTGAGTTAGGAATGCATCTTGAAAGACATCCAACGACCTCTGTTCCCTGGTCACAGAGGATGTCATTCTCCAGTCTGTTCCTGGCATGTTTAAGTCCCCCACACACCACCGTTCTCTGCCCAGCCTGCAGTGTCTCATCATCATTCAGGTTTTTGAAGGACGGTCTTAACTCATGACTGATCATTGTTAATCACCAAATATCACCATTTGATCATTAAGGAGATCATGATCTAGGGTCATCAGCTAGATAATGATTTTAGGCCACATATTCAAATGAGATGTGTAGTGCATCCCTGGATATGCCACGATCTCCAGACTTGCAAGGGCATTTGGGGCATGGCCATATTCATAGCCACTGATGCGCCATGCACCCAAGACTCTAGACTGTGCCACTGTGCACAATATTGTGATGCACCTGTGCAAATGAGGGTCCCATATGGTTGGCTGAACCGATGCATAGTTATGGTTTTGTAACCCTACTTTAACTATGTGCTGGGATAGGTTGGTGCCCTGAGCATAGTCTACAGCCAGGTACACAGTCCCTCCTCAGCCTCAATCACTGTTTAAATTAAAGATCCTCATTTCCAAAGTGTAGTGACCCCTCCCAGCCCTGATCTCTGTTTAAATAAAGATCCCTGTTTCCATAGTGTAGTATCCCCTCACCAGTCCTGATCTCTGTTTAAATAAAGATCCTTTTTCATGGTGTAGTGACCCCTCCTCAGCCCGATCTCTGTTTAAATAAAGTCCCTGTTTCCATGAGTGTGGTGACGCCCTCCCAGCCCGTTCTGTTTATGTAAAGATCCTGTTTCCATAGTGTAGTGATGCCCTCCCAGCTCCGATCTCGGTTTACATAAAGATCCCTGTTTCCATAGTGTAGTGACCCCTCACCAGTCCCGATCTCTGTTTAAATAAAGATCCCTGTTTCCATGGTGTAGTGAACTGGAGCAGCAGGCCATGGCAGGGTGAGGGAGGACTGTGCCAGTTGCTGGCACAGATTGGGATGGGGGGTGGGGTAGTGGGTCAATGCCTAGTACGGTGGGAGGGGGGGGACCACTTGCTACCAGAGAATGGGGATTTTAATGTTGTGCTAGTGATTTGGGCTGGGGGTCACTACACTATGGAAACTGGGATCTTTATTTAAACAGAGATCAGGACTGGGAAGGAGGGTCACTACACAATGGAAATGGGGATCTATTATACAGAGATTGGGGCTGGGGAGGGGGTCACTGCACTATGGAAATAGGGATCTTTATTTAAACAGATCAGGCTGGGGAGGAGGGCCACTACACTACGGAAATGGGGATCTGTAATTTAAACAGTGCTCAAGACTGCGGAGGGCTGGCCCAGTGCACAACACAGCGGTGAAGTCATGCAGATGAGCCCATAATGGCATGCAAATGGCCCCATTGCACTGTGTATGCCCAATAAGCTCATCTGCATATTTGAGCTGAATATGCCCATGGGGACTGCGGCACATACAGGTATATGCTGTGCATGCTTCCATGGTGGTCTTCAGCCCCTCACCTGGATGCACCGTGCCATACGTGGCATCCGCTTGCTGTGCACCACACATCCAGGGTCCAATATACAAATAGATTGCATGGTCTGTTCTGATCATGCATTCTGTTTGAATATCATGCCAGAGCTGACCGCCCAACTTATTTTGCATGGTGCACCGTTATGGGTGCATCCGCCAGTTCTGAATATGGGGCTCTTAAATCATCAAATATTTAACCTTTAAATCATCAACTGATAATTATTTATTATTTTGGTAGTTTAAATCAGCATGAGGATTTTTGATGCTCTGTGAATGATCAAGTGATGATCATTGAAGTTATTTCAGTTCCATATTGTAATATTGTTAATCTCACGAGCAATAGTTAACCTTTTATTTGTTAATAATAAGAAAACATGAATGTCAGATATCAGCAAAGGCAAATTAATATATTAATCATGTAATGTCAAGATTTATCCGTTTAGGAAGAGTACATGCTATGGTAGGTAAAATATACATTTGCATAACTAGTTTGCATATTTCAAAAGCACTGTTTATGGACCAAAACAATTATAATTTTATATTTTTAAAATAATTTTGACTTGGCAGTATTAGTTTGCAGACTGTAAGGAAAGATTTTGGGCACAAACCAAGCACATATAAGAACTCACTGCAAATATAAAAGAACTACTGAGTGGAGTTATGTAAACTAATTTGAGCCTTTATAATAAGTAACAAGTGAAACAGAGCAGTAAGTGCAGTTGAAATCAGTGTGTTTGTATAAAAGATGCAGTATACCAGATGATTAATATCTAAATAGAAAACAAGATAAAACTCCTAAAGCACAGAAAAACTGACTTTTTAATTTATTGCAGTGATCTTGACCATGGAAATCATAAATTATTATGATTGTATGAGAACATCACTAATTACAATCACCAGTTTGATAACATTATGGTTTTTGATTGGCGGACATTTATCATTCATTTTTAATTGTTACTCATGATCACAATGATGGTTTTGAAGATTGAACATGAACTTTGAACATAATTGATAATGATCATTGTGATGCGTCATTATAAAATCCTCATCTTTTCAGTTGGGTCCAGTTGTGACCAGTGCCATTTGTTTTCCTCACATAGCTGCTGTTGCAGATCATGGCACACTGAGTCACAGCGTAAGTAAAGAATGAAAGGCTGTTTGTTTTCTTTTGTTCTTTTAATTATCTGCCGCATCACCAGTCAGCTCCATGGTGGAAAACAACAAGCCACGGGTCTCAACAGAAGTAATGTACCAGCACACATTAAGTTGTTCTGATGGATTAAATGCAATAAACCAGAGGCCTGTTTTCATGCATGACCCAGGTACATCAAATGTACAATAGAGGTCTGTTATATAACTTATATGTAAAACAAAGTGTAGAGACATGGAAGTATAGTATGATATGGTATTTTTTCTAAAACATGTACATTTCATAAACATTGACAATTAATGAGTTTAATAAATGTTCTTTATGTCTAATCTTAAAGCAAGTATACAGTATGAGATGGTGTTCTTGATGTCCAGTAAAAGGCAATTCAAAACAAGAGGTAACGTAAGAAAAGGCCTTAGCCCCATCACACTGGAATCTTGATATCTTTGTTTTTCACCAAAAGACAGTAGCAATGTAGATACAGTACAAAATGAATAAATACAGTGTCCTAATTAAATATACCATAAAGCCAATACAGACAGATGTGAAATATATATATATGTGTGTATATATATATATATATATATACACACACACACACACACACACACACTATATATATATATATATATATATATATATATATAATTACAGTTTTTCTTCCAACTCCGGTCAGTGCTCCCATTAGTTGGTGCCTCCAGCCCGGCCACCTAACCACTCCTCAAGGCTTACCTGTGTCAGTTGCCATGGTAAGGCTGCAGGGGATCCGCTCTCGGTGGTGACAGAATCCACAAGTGAGTAGAGTCCGTTGGTAGGTGGGCCTGTGGGGTGCTGGAATCATCCTGCATACTAGCTGGATCTTTCCAGTTGGTTTTCTGTACCCTCCTTCAGGGATAGTGTCATTACCACCCAATGCATGTATGCAGGGTGAATGCATGCCATCCAACTCCCCACTCTCTTGCTGGTCATGCAAACCACACATCCCATGCTATCAGAGCAGGTGTTCATACAGCGCAAAGGCAACCAGCCTGTCCCAGAGAAGACAAGTATCCACTGGAACACTCAAGCCCCCCCAGCTGGCCTACAGCAACCTGGGCTCGCTTCCATTCCCAGGTTGCCAGTGTCACGAGTGGTAACCCTATCATTGCCCCGACGGACCAACTGACAAGTGTGCAAATGGAGGACGATGGTCAGTAGGCCATCCCACAAGTAATCTAATTTTTATGGTCAGCAAAAGAAAACAACAAGGGTACAAGTCTCATTCTTTTATGGGCCACAAATCTAAAGAATGAATTCCCAAATCTCATACTTTATGGGTTGCAAAAGTAAAGAATTAGTCTCCAAATTTCATTGTTTTATGGGCCATAAAAGTAAGGAATGAGGGACCAAATCTCATTTGTTTATGACCCACATGAGTAAGGAGCGAGGGTACAGTTCTTATTCTTTTATGGGTCACAAAAGTAAAGAATGAGTTCTCAAATCTCATTCTTTATGGTCTACATAAGTAAAGAATGAGGGCCCAAATCTCATTCTGAACTAGGGCCAAAGTCTCATTCATTTATAAGGTACAGAAATAAAGAATGAGGGCTCAAATCTCATTCATTTATGGGACACAATGTAATAATCAGGGCCCAAATCTCATTCATTTATGCCCCACAAAGGTAAAGGGTGAGGGCCCAAATCTCATTAATTTATGGGCCACAAAGTAAAAATGAAGGCCCAAATCTCATTCTTATTTATGGGCTGGCTAAAGTAAAAGAATGAGGGCCCATCTCTCATTCATTTATGGGCCACAAAGTAAAGAATGAGGGCCCAAATCTCATACATTTTTGAGTCACAAAAGTAAAGAATGAGATCCCAAATCTCATTTATTTATGGGCCACATGAGTAATGAATGAGGGCTCAAATCTCATTCATTTATGGGCCACATAAGTAAAGAATGAGGATGTGGTTCTTATTCTTTATGGGCCACAAAATAAAGTATGAGGACCAAGTATTATCTTACGGTAACAAAAATAAAAGAACAAGGACTCAAATTTCATTTTTTATCATCCACATAAGTAAAAAATGAGGGCCAAAATCTTATTCCAAATGAGAGCCCAAATCTAATTTAGGAGCCAGAAAAATAAAGAATGCAGGGGCCACAAAAATAAAGGATGAGGAACCACATCTCATTCATTTTAAATCCAAAACAGACCAAGTAAGCTCTAAAAACAAGTGTTTAACTAAAATAGATAAAAATATGTAACACATAAAATACAGAACTATTATATCACAAGACATACAAATCACTTAAACAAAACAGGTTTTAACAGTACAATTCTTATTACAATACTTAGAGTTGTCTCTCTCTCTAAATACCTGCTTAAAGTGCTCAAAGATGCTTCTTTGTCAGAGTCTAGATAAAAGTGTCTGAAGGAAATCAGAATTAATGTTTAAAAGCTGGTTTTCCCAACCTGTTTTGCATGTCACCTAGCTCCTCCCTGTCAGAATATATAAAAATATATCTATATAAAACAGGATGTCTTTTTCAAGTATTAAATTCTGCAATCCTCAGAACAACTCATGTCCTTCAAATGACATTTCTTTGATCTATTGATCAGTTTCCTCTCACATAGACATCAGCATTTATGATTTCGCACCAGTTTACTAAACCTGGTTTCCTCCTCTTGAAACATCATAAAATGGATATGCTCAACTCAAACCTCTTCCAGCCTGTAATTAGCTTCTGGCCTTCCATGTCACACCTGTATCTAAAACCTGTGTGTGTGTGTGTGTGATCTCACATGCTGTTTCAGCATTTTCTCATGGCTTTCATCTTTCAGCTGAAACCTGGGGGATGAGTGAGGTCATTCAAGAGCACCAGATTTCTCAGCAGAGACAATAAGTAATATATTTTTATATTTAAAAATGATACCGCACTCATGACTGGCTGTCCACGTAACAGTTCCTCCACATAGACTGAATTTGGGGGTCTATCCTCTGCATGGGATGAGCTTCCCAAAATAGTTCACTCCTCATAGACCCTAGACAGCCTATCTGAGTTCTGGTTCTTCGCCTCCAGCCCTATGAACAATTTCACATCATACCCTTGCAAAGCAAGACGTCATCTTAGCAATCTAGCATTGCTCTTTCCCATCTGTGTCAGCCAAACCAGGGGTTGTGGTCAGTCTGCACCATAAAATGCTACCCATGTAAGTATGGCTCTAATTTCTTTAGGGCCCACACTATGGCAAGACACTCCTTTTCCACCATGGAGTATGCTTGCTCCCTGGAAGTAACTTCCTACTCAGGTATACTACTGGGTGATCTGTCCCTTGGCTGGATTTCTGACTCCAGTACTGCCCCAATACCCACTTCTGAGGTGTCAGTCTGAACTATAGAGGTTTTGCTATAGTCAGGACTTGTCAAACAGGAGCACTGCACAGTGCCTCCTCTAGTCTGGTAAAGGCTTCCTCACAGGCTGGGTCCCAGGTAATTTTCTTGGGCATCCTTTTCTTTGTCAGGTCGGATAGGGAGTAGCCAGGGCACTGTAATTGGGTACACATTTTCTGTAGTACCCTGCTGTCCCTAGAAAACTCCTGACCTGCTTCTGTGTTTCTGGTCTTGGCCACGCCTGGATCACCTCTATCTTTATTTGGTTAGGATGGAGCTGTCCCGGCCCACCACATGCCTGAGGTATGCCACTTCTCCCATGGCCACCTGGCACTTCTTGGCTTTGACAGTGAGCCCAGCCCTCTTATCCTGCCCAGCACTTCCCAAGTTGGGATTGGTGTTCCTCCCAGCTGGTACTAAAGATGGCAATGTCATCCAGGTACGCCACAGCATACTCCTCAGCACCTGCTTAACACCTGGTCCACCAACCTTTGAAAGTGGCCGGGAATTCTTCATTTCGAAAGGCATTACTTAAACTCAAATAAGGCTATCTGAGTGATGAAGGCTGACCTCTCCTAGCTCGGTCTGTCAACTCTACCTGTCGATACCCCTTTGTCAGGTCAATAGTCATAAGGTAGGTCACCCCAACTTGTCCAGGAGTTCATCCATCTGTGGCATTGGGTGGGCGTCTGACTGTGACTGCATTCAGTCCATGATAGCCCACACAGACATGAGTAGAGCCATCTGGCTTAGGCACAAGGACTATGGGTGAGGCCCAGGGGCTGTGGGATCTCTGGATTACCCTCAAATCCATTATCTCCTCCACTTCCCTCCTAATGTCCTTTTGGACAGCCTCTGACACCTGATATAGTGTCCGCCATATGGGCGTCTGGGTCCCTGTCTCCACATCGTGTGTCTCTTAGAGAGTTAGTCCAGGCTTGGTGCTAAACAATGGGGCAAAGTCTGCTAAACCTCCTACTTTCTGGACCTGGTCTGGGACCAGCTGGGGAGACAATTTTACTGCCTCCACAGAGCACTCTGCTTACTTTCCTCCAGCAAGTCCAGAAGGGGTCCTTCATTCTGCCTCCTCCCCATGACTACACACTGTAAACACCATATCAGCCCTATTTGCATATGGCTTTGTCCTGTTGACATGGTACATCCTTTCTGTCTGTCTTCTGTCAGGTAACTCCACAATGTAGTTCACGCCATTTACCTTCCTAACCACTTTGTACAGTCCTGCTCACTCAGCCTGCAGCTTGTCTTTCCAGTCCGGAATAAGGACCATGACTTCCTGACCCACCATGTGCGAGCAAGCTCTGGCTCTGTGGTCGTGCCACACTTTTTGTTTCTGTTGGGCAGCTGCCAGGTTGCTCTGGGCTGTCCTCATAAGCTTCTTCAGCCTTTCCCTAAACCTAAGGATTTAATCCACAATGGGAGTTCCCTGAGTGGCGGCTTGCCTTCCCAAACCTCCCGGATCAAGTCTACGGGCCCAAGTACCTGGCGCCCATATAAGAGTTTGAAGGGGAAAATCCTGTCGACTCTTGGGGCACCTCCATTTATGCAAATAACAGGTGGGAAGGTATTTTTCCAGTCCCTCCCATGTTGTTTAGCAAATGCCCGGAGCATTGACTTTAGGGTACCATTGAATCGCTCCACAAGTCCATTGGCTTGGGTGATATGGTGTCGTGCATCTCTGCACCACCCCACGCTTCTTTATAAACATTTCATCAGGTCCGACATGAAGAAACCCCTTGATCAGTGATTACCTCCTGTGGAAACCCAAC
Organism: Neoceratodus forsteri; assembly: GCA_016271365.2. Classification (NCBI taxonomy): domain Eukaryota; kingdom Metazoa; phylum Chordata; order Ceratodontiformes; family Ceratodontidae; genus Neoceratodus; species Neoceratodus forsteri. The sequence goes on from CM057459.1 coordinate 1,387,237,500, forward strand.
ACAGGAGAAAATTCCAAGTAAGGCATCTGCCACTTTGTCTGTCCTCAGTGAGGATAGGGTGACTGTCTCTGGGTACCGGGTGGCATAATCCACCACAGTCAGGGTGAATCTCTTCCCTGAGGGCTGGGGTATTTAAGCGCCTGCAATATCCATTCCCACCCTCTGAATGGCTCCTCCACTATGGGCAAAGGTATCTGGGTGGCTTGGGTTTTCTTGCCCGCCTTCCTATTTCTTGGCACCAGGACAAGATCAAAATACCTTCACCTGCTGGGTGAAGTTAGGCCAGTAGAAATTCTGGGCCAACCGCTGCATCATGTGCGTGATTCCCAGATGACCAGACAAGGGAATATCATGTGCAATCTTGAGCAACTGCTCATGATATCCCTGGGGAATGACAAGCTGCCACCTAGCATCCCTCCCTCTGTCTGCACAGCCTGAGTATACATAAGTCCATTTCCCCAATAAACCTTATGTCTGTCATCACCTCCCTGTGCACCGTCCGAGTCTGCCCAAGCCCTCAGCTTCTAAACAAGGGTCACTTCTCTGAGCAGCTGCAATGCCTCACACATTCCCAAGGCATGGGACAGGTCCCTCCAGTCGCTAAACTAGGTCCCTAGCACTAGCATCAGGCACCAGGATCACTGTCAATCCCAACCCTTGACAATGGGTCACCCTCCTTCAGAGTAACCTCTGTAGCTGTGTGGTTACTTGCTACTGGGGAAATTTTTACCCCTCTTCATTAATCTCCATATCAGGAGACACAAGCTGGGGAACCAGCCTCTCAGTGGTTTCCACAACGGCTTCTGTGGGGTTCAGAGAACTACAATTTTCCTTGCCACTTGGCTACGGGTAACTGCACATACCATCCCTGTTGGAGATTGTTACCCAGGATCATATCCACTGCCAATGTTTTGGCTACAGCCACCTGTTGCAAGTTCCCCTGTTTCACCTCAGACTAGGAGAAAACTAGCCAGTGGCAATGTTTTCTCTTCACCGTAAACCCTTGTACAGTGATGTATTTATTGGGTATTAGCTGACCAGGCTGTACCAGATCCCCTTTACCAAGATCAGGATGCCCCTGTGTCCCTTAACCCCTGTGTCTGTACACCATTCACCATGACTGGGTGCATGTGTTCCCTCATGTTCACTGGCATGCTTCCAGGGACACACAAACAACCCACTTCTTTTCTAGCACCTGGTTGTGTATTATTGCTCGCTCTTTTGGGACACTGTCTGGCAATATGCCCAGTTTCTTTATACAACCAACATTTATTTCTTTCTCTCAGAGATATCTTTTCTCTGAAACCTGGAGCTAACTGGTTTCAGTGGAGGCAGTAGGGTTTTAGCTGCCCTGAAGGTGCTTTTCCTTTCTGCGCTGCCACACCACCTCATTCGCTTCTCAGAGCAGGTCTGCTCTTGGCATAGGTCCAAGAGTTCAGCAGCCTCTTCACTATTTTGGGATCTCGGTCCTCTAGCTAGGTTTTTAGCTCTGCTGGGCATGCCCAATAAAACTATTCTAATAAAATCACATTTTCAATTTTGTCAACAGAGTTTACCTCAGTTCCTTCCCACCAATGTTTTAAAACTGATATTTCATTGCTAGTCCTCGTAACTCATGTCAGGGCTTCTTCTGAGCTTACGGAATTTAGCTCTGTATAATTCAGCAGTTAAGTCAAACTTTTAACAGTGCAGCTTTTAGCTTGCTTAATCCTTACTGTCCTCATTGTCCATTTGACCCAAAGCATCACGAGCTTTCCCGGTAAGTAGCAGGGATAGCTGGAAGTTGCAGGACACTCTAGGAATTTTAGCCTGAATACAAAATTTTCAAAAGAATTTAAAAGGCATCCATATCCTCCCTCTTAAACTCGCTATTAATTTGGAATTCAATTTGCAACCCAGTCCTGCAGTCCCAGTTTAACCCAAGTCACTTACCTGCTCTGGTGCCGCTGGTCAGAGTCTGAGCTCCAGTCTGTAGTTCTCTGGCACTCTCTTCTCTCTCTCCTCTCATTTCTCTCACTCTGCCTCTTGGCATTCTCGATCTGCCTCACGGTCCCCGCCACTTCTCTAGCTCTGCCTCTTGGTGTTCTTGCTCTGCCTCATGGTCCGCCTCTCTCTCTCTCGCCTGCCTCTTGGTGTTCTCTACTCTCTCCTCTGGAACTCCTGCTCCATCCTGGTAACCTCAATATGCAGCCTGAGTACCTCTGGATTCAGGATAGTGGTGACCTTCCCTACTGCTGTGGCCTTCACTGACAGTGGCCCTGTTGCCCTCCCCATCAGATCTCGATACTGCACTGGCCACTAGCCCTGCCACACTCATGGTTTGGTCTTTCCAGTCACAGTCTGTGACTCATTGCCTGGGTATCTGCAACCATCAGGGCATCTATGAGGTTCTGCTTTTGGCTGCCACCTCGAACAGGACTCCTCTGTCCCTGCACAACTGCTTTTAAGTAATCTACAGTGTGCCTGCTGTAGTCAGAAGCCATCTTCTTCCTGACCACGGCTACCTGACTTGCACTGTAGGAAAAAAATGGGTAGGAACTCTGTTGATGCCAAGTGATATAGTTCTGTTTCCTTTTAAAATAAAACTTTTTCTTTCTTTGCAAGAGAGCTTACAGTCTCAGCTGACACACTGAACAATACAAGCTTGTGATACCAAAATTATTGCCACCGCTGCCAACCCATCTGTCACAAACCCACTCAGCAGGTCAGGCCTCTATGCCCAAAGTGCCAACCCGAGCGTAGTCTTGTAAACAGTTAACAGATCAAGGTAACCCTCTTGTCTGTTTTGTGGATTCAAATCAACCTTTGGTCTCATGTTCTGGAGGGATTCAAATCAGAACCTCTTGTTAGTGTACCCAATGTACAGGCTCAGATAATTCTGTCTTCAGGGGCCAGATATCTTTGCCTACGGGCACCTAACCAGGTGTACAGAAATGAACCTTAAAACTGTAATAAAAGACCTCAGATTTAAAACACTTACCTTTTTCCAGTTTGGTATCACCATTCAAACTTATGCACAGTGTCTGCTGTAACCATATATACTCTACTTGAAATGAAAGAAATCCAAGACAGACCAAGTAAGCTCTAAAACTAGAGTTTTACTAAAATAGATAAAAATATGTAACACATAAAATGCAGAACTATTATATCACAAGACATACAAATCACTTAAACAAAACAGGTTTTAACAGTGCAATTCCTATTACAATACTTAGAGTTGTCTCTCTAAATACCTGCTTAAAGTGCTCAAAGATGCTTCTTTGTCAGAGTCTAGATAAGTGTCTGAAGGAAAACAGAATTAATGTTTAAAAGCTGGTTTTCCCACCTGTTTTGCATGAGGTCACCTAACTCCTCCCTGTCAGAATATATAAAAAATATATCTATGTAAAACAGGATGTCTTTTTCAAATATTAAATTCTGCAATCCTCAGCATGACTCATGTCCTTCAAATGACATTTCTTTGAACTATTGATCAGTTTCCTCTCACACAGACATCAGCATTTATGATTTTGCACCAGTTTACTAAACCTGGTTTCCTCATCTTGAAACATCATCAAATGGGTATACTCAACCAAGCCTCTTCCAGCCTGTAATTAGCTTCTGGCCTTCCATGGCACACTTTGTATCTAAAACCTGTGTGTGTGTGTGTGTGTGTGTGTGTGTGATTTCACATGCTGTTTCAGCGATTTCTCATAGTTTTCATCTTTCAGCTGAAAACTGGGGAGGGGAGAGGTCATTCCAGAGCACCGATTTCTCAGCAGAGACACTCAGTGGTATATTTTTATATTTAAAAAATGATACAGCACTCAGAACTGGCTGTCCATGTCACAAAGGGCACTATGTCTATCATAACTGCAGGTGTAGTACCACAGTTGCCAGTATCTGTAGTAATAGGGCATGATTTTCCAGGTTTTGTTACCCTTTGAGGGAACCAGGGAACACAGCTGCTATGACTACCAGGGCAGAGAGCAAGAGAGAAACATTATTGGGGAAGTATTTCCTTTTGAAGAAGAGGTATTGGAAAGTCCTGGCAAATCTAGATTGTCTAAGATGGCCAGAAGAAAAAAAAGGAGTGGGTTAAAGAAAAATATAGTCTAACACAAGAAACACAAGACAAACAACTGCTGTATGTGAAAGCTGATATGTGTATCCAACAGAAGAATGACAAAACCTTAATTCCTTTTTTTTCAACAAGGTGGGACAGGAGGTTAGACAAGGGCCCCGAGTTTCAAGTGATAAAGAATTTATTGTATAGGGTTTGTACAAAACCAGATACTCAAGAACAAGTGGAACAACTGATAGTACCCCTTTGCTATTGCCAAGACATATTAGCCTTAGGCTACGATATACCCTGGGCAGGACACACAGGAGGGACAAAACTATTAGTAGGATACTACAAAGGCTTTTTGGCCAGGGATCCATAGTGATATCACCAAATATTGTCAAAAGTGCCCAGAGTGTCAATTAACTGCCCAAAGGACCAAGAAGGACACTGTTCCATTAATAGTTTTACCCTTGGTAACAACCCCTTCGAGAGGGTCGGTATGGATATAGTGGGTCCCTTGAACAAAAGTAGTAAAGGGAATAGATTTATTTTGGTGGTGTGTGATTATGCCACCAAATACCCTGAAGCTATTCCTATGAGATCTGTGACTACTCCTGGCTAGCTGAAGAACTAGTGAAGTTATTCAGCAGGATAGGGATTCCAAAGAGATTTTAACTGACCGGGTATGAATTTTAATGCAGAGCTTCTAAAGGAACCGCACCGTTTGTTGGGACTAGTAGCTGTACGTACATCACCCTATCATCCTCAGACCGAAGGCCAGGTGAAAAATTCAATCAAACCCTGAAATGTATGCTGAAGAAAGTCATACATGATAAAGGCGAGATTGGGATATGTACCTACCTTTCTTCTGTTCAGCATACCGTAAGGTACCACAGGTCTCTACTGGTTACTCCCTTTTTCCCTATTGTTTGGTAGGACCCCAGAGGTTTGTTAGATGTGGTCAAGGAGTGCTGGGAAGAAGGGAAGGATTTAAAATCTCAGGGGATAGCTCAGTACATGAGGCAGTTCAGGAGGAGATTAGTCACTTATACTGCAAAAGCTCATGAAGCAGGAAAGAAACACAAGAACATCAGAAGGATAGGTATGATAAAGGGACATCCAGTACAAAATCATTTCAACCAGGTGACCAGGTATTACTACTATTGCCCACCTCCACTCACAAACTGTTGATGAAGTGGCAGGGCCCCTACAAAATGGTACGCCAAACTGGCCCAGTGACATATGAAATTGAGACACCTGAAAAAAGGAAGGTAAAAGATCTACCATGCCAATCTATTAAAAGGTGGCATGAGAGATCCACCAGGGATACAATTGATGGTAATGCCCAAACTTCATGAGTCAGAATTGAAACCATATGGACGGTTAGAAGGAGAGACTAGTATTGAAGCCGTATAAGTAAATCCTGAATTAGACGAATCACAGCAAATAGAATTACAGTCTTTGATACAAGAATTTAGCACTTCCTTACCAATTGACATGGCCTCACAAAAAAGGTGGAACACCAAATCTATACTGAATCTAGACCAATCAGAAAGAAACCTTACCGCTCCTGAAAGAAGCAGGGCAGATGTACAAAGGGAAATAAAAATTAAGAGATGGACATAATTGAACCATACCAAAGTCCATGGGGATCCCCTGTAGTAATTGTACCTAAGAAGGAGAGTGGCATAAGATTGTGCCTGGACTTTAGAGTCTAAACCAAATGGCACAATTTGACATCTATCCTATGCAAGGGTGGATGATATATTGGGCCACATTGGTAATGCTAAATATATCTCCACCCTTGACTTAACGAAGAGTTATTGGCAGATCCTTTGGCTGAGTCTGCTAAAGAAAAGACAGTTTTCAGCATTTCCATGAGTTTCTTCCAGTTTAAAACCATGCCATTTGGACTACATAGAGCCCCAGTTACCTTTCAACATTTCATGGATCAGGTGCTGGCACCCCATCTTAATTTTGTGCTGCTTACCTGGATGACATAGTTGTTTTAGCCAGGATTGGGAAATCCATTTATAACATCTAAAAGCTGTCAACCTCTATACAGCAAGCAGGGATGACCATTAACCGCTCTAAATGTACACTTGCCATGCTGGAGACCCGATATTTAGCATTTATTTTGGGTAACGGATCCATTAAACCTGAGATCTGAAAGGTTGAAGCAGTAGCACAATGCCCCATACCTGAGACAAAAAAGCAAGTCACGTTTCTTTCCTAGGGTTAGCAGGATATTACAGAAGATTTATCCCATAGTTTGCTACTGTGACAACCCCTGTGACAGAATTACCTAAAAAGAAATTCAGTAATCAGGTCAAGTGGACACTTAATGTGAGAAGGCCTTCATTCAGATTAAGGCAGCATTACGCTCCCTCACCGGTGTTACGAAGTCCGATTTTAACCAGCCCTTTGAGGTCCACTCCAATGCCTCTGGAACTGGTATTAGAGCAGTTTTGAGCCAGACCATCAATGGGAGGAACACCCAATTGTATGTATTTCTAGGAAACTGCATGAAAGGGAGCAAAAATACTCCATGATTGAACAAGAGTGTTTGGCTGCCAATGGGCAATCAAAACCTTGAGATTCTATTCATGGGTTCCCTTTATGCTTATAACAGACCACAACCTTTGTGTTTTATTTTGCAAATGAAGGAAAAATATAATCATTTAATGAGGTGGTATTTATCTCTCCAACCTTATAAATTTACGGTAAAGCACAGGCTGGGTCTGCAAATGTAAATGCAGATTTCTCTCTCATCTAGGAGCCAATAATAAAGCATAAACATTTGGTGGTTATAGAAAATGTATGAATGCATGACTGTTACTGTTCAAGTAATTGTACAGACACCCCAGGGCAAAATGTTTAGTTGCTATGATAAACTAATGAAGGAAGATACAATGGTCCTCTTTAGAAAGACTTGGACCATGTTCATGTTTTGCTTTTAGAGTGCCCTGGGTGGAGCTTTCAAGAGAGAGTGGGTGAAGCTCCATCCTACCCACTTTAAGAGGGTAGGTTGTCTGAAAACCAGTCATGTTTCTTCGTTACTGGTTTTCACTTAACCTTAGGGGTTGTGACAGTTCTTGTGGACCCTCCCATCACCACTAGACACTTCTCTCTACCTTGGGCCCTATTTCTAGAACAAATCTACTGCAGTAGTACTGCGTCTTTTTCTTTGGTCTCACTTGACCTTTTCACATTTCTACCACAATGGGGTGGCCTCTATTGTGGTATTCTCTCTTCAACTCCGCTGCTTTTCTACTTTTGTCTAGGTGGTGATACTGTAGAGCCTGGCCTAGCTGGCTGTTTTGGCTAAATAAATATTGGGAAGTAATCAAATTAAGCTATGTCCTTTTCAGTTTTAAAAGGAAGCTTTGAAAATAATTCATACTGTTTGTAAAATGCAGTAAAGCAAAGCCTGGTTGGAATATAGAAAGAGGTGGTTGCTTTTGCCCCACTTGATAAATGCATTCACATTTCCAAAGAGACCCTGTTAATTATGCGCACACTTCTCATCAGTACTTTTCCGTTGTCCTATACCTCCCATATCTGTACTGCTAATGTGGTGCTGTTCACTCATTTAGTGCTTAAATTGTATTGCATACAGACTGACACTTTTGGAGGCTTTTGGGGCTAAAACTAAAATAAAATTCTTCTTGGAAATAAGCCATTGTACTGCAGTTAGTTTATGTTAAAGCGCTAGTAGGAACTGCTTCAGGACACACTTAATATATGTTTTGTTTTCAAGTTAATTTAAGCAAGTAATAAAGGAGGTACCTGTGTGGTCTTGAGGCCTGCTCAGATGTGCTCTTGATGCCTGCTCAGATGAAAATGAGTTTCCTTAAGGGCTGAGGGCCCCTAGTGGACTCTATTTATTATACATTTATGGTGAAGTCATGATTTGGAGGAGAAGACAAGGGTCATTATAGGACCCTGCTTATTCATCTCTATTTATTTCTCCAATGAATAATGCTATTTTATAGTTTGTAAAGATTATTGCAGTACTCCTAAAGTGTTATAGATCTAGCAGAGTCTGAAGCCCCATTTCTTGTATTAGGATAGGATTTTTCTCTGTATTAGATTAGGGACAGATCACATGATTCATGATGTCATGGTTTTCAGTATAAAAAGACTTGGACTCAGTAGTGCTGAGGTGGAGTCGGATTCCCCTATGTCCACATTTTGGGGGCCTTTGACAGTTCAGGATGGCACAATTGAACCAACGGCAACTCATTAAGGTCTAATCCCACAACGTGAATGGACTTAATCGCCCAGTTAAGTGGTCAAAATTTTAGCAGCATAAGGAGCAGCATTCCTCTTGGTTTACTCCAAGAAACCACTTGACTCTCCAGGAACATGCGAAATTATCAAATTTGGCTGTGCCCCTGTAGTGGCCTACTTTTTTTCAAATGGAAAATGTAGAGGTACTGTGACATGCACTCCAAACAAACACCTTTCAAGTTACAGCTACCTCTGCTGATATCCAGGGCTGCCTGAATATGATTAATGGTACTTATTATAACCAGGAAACAAACACTCCAGCACTACGATTGAAGCATAAAAAGAGCAAACACCAAAAATGGTTTCACTGCTCTTTAATAAGGCATGAAAAACAATTCAGAATGAACATATCAAAGTGTGTCAAGACACCATTCAGGAACAACACAGTGACACCCACAAGCCTCCTACTGATTTGCATTACAGCGACATCAAGCAGTGTTCACCTGTTGCTGTTACACCTCATTTAAACCTTTATATTTAAAGTGATACCCACAAACAAAATAAAGACGTATAAAAGTGTAACCTCATCAATGAAGTGAAAATACAACAGAAAAAGAACAGAATGGCTGCTCAGTGATGTTTTACAGCATTATCTATTGTCTAAATAACTAGTACAGCCATAAATAATAACACAATTTATACAGTCTGAATTAAACAAACTAGTGAAAAGATGCTTAGTTATATATGGCAAAAATGTGGGCCAATAAAACAGACATCATGATATCCATGAACATCAAATATCAGAGACGGTATAGATCAAAGGATATATATATATATATATATATATATATATACACACACACACACAGTATGTATATATGGATGAGTAAAGGATGCTGTATAGACATCCCTAGGACAAGGATTCAAAATGCATGCTAAAAGTCTTAATGTGAAATAAATACCCAGAGTAGGTGTAAGCCAATCTGAGCAATAATAAATGATAAGAACCTGTATATCCAGGCCTCTCAAAAGTGTACAGTACTATATATTCACTTTTTATTAATATAATTAGGGCCCAAATCCATCATTTCATACAGGAGTAAAATGGCTAACCTCTGAATAAGAAATAAATTGCTCAATCTATTTGTAACCAACCAATCCATGCAAAGAACAGAATATATCTTCTTTCCTTTATACATTAAAATGGCAATACATACAGGGTGGGATATTCAGACTGCGCCTGGCTGTGGCGCAAGCTTCAAAGGTGCAACTGGAATGTGTCAGGGGCGTGACAGGGTCATATTCAATGGTATGCGCCATGGCGCAGCACCGCTGAATATGCCACTGTGGCCACCCGCATTGTGCATGGAGCAGTGGCACTGTGCCAGCGCAAGGGCCAGAGAGGAGCAGGGGATGTGCCAGTGCAAGTGCCATTGCGCTTAGGTGCATCAACCGCGATATTCAGCGGTGGACGGCAAATGGGGCCATAATGCATGCAAGGCACAAATGGGGCCATTTGCATGTCATTATGGCCCCATTTGCATGCAGGTGTGCCGATCACTGGTGACTTGCACCTGGTACTCTGCCAGGCAGCAGCCATCATGGACTGACGCCCCTGCCCCACTGGCAATGTGCTCAATGCCTGATGCGGGCCGTAAATAGTAATTAACTCCCTGGTGGTCCAGTGGACTATCTCCATGCCCAATTGTGGGCTGTAATAATAAGGAACCTCCCTAGTAGTCCAGTGGACTATCTCCATTCCTGATTGCAGGTTGTAATATTAAAAACACTCCCTGGTGGTCCAGTGGACCTATCTTCATGCCCGATCGTGGGCTGTAATATTAAAACACTCCCTGGTGGTCCAGTGGTACCCACTCCCTCCCAACCCGCCCACTCTTTCCGCCACCCGCTCCCCACCCGGTCAGCGGCAGGTGGCAGCACCCCACCAACCGCCCAGCTGCCCGCCGACTGACAGCATAAAGTATGGTTATACACCCATTGGCCCACAGTGTGGGCCAATGAGAATCAGTGCATACATACTACACAGTCCTGATATGTAAATTGATCCATTCACATATCGGGATTGGTAGTACAGCACGGTTCAGTATGCCCAGTGGCCCACGCCAGGACCAGTGGGCGACAGCCGCATTGCACGCTGTCAGTCAGCAGGCGGTCAGGTGGTTGCAGGTGGGTAGCTGCCATCCGCTGACTGGGGGAGCAGGGTGGCGGGAAGAGTAGGCGGGTTGGGAGGAGGTATGGGACCGCTGGACCACCAGGGAGTGGTTTTAATATTACAGCCCATGATCGGCATGGAGATAGGTCCACTGACCACCAATGAGTGTTTTTACTATTACAGCCCACGACTGGCATGGAGATAGTCCACTGGACCACCAAGGAGCGTATTTCTATTATACGCCCATGATCGGCATGGAGATAGGTCCACTGGACCACCAGGGAGTGTTTTTATTATTACAGCCCGCGATCGGGCATGGGGCACTATCACCGGACGGGTGCCGCCAGAGCTTGGGTTGCCAGCTGTGTTGCACCCGCATTATGGCAGCTCACCTGTGGGTGGCCAGCTGTTGCTCCATTATTTTATGTGCGAACTGTATGCGGCACATATCAGGGTTGCACCTGCATATTCTCAGCACATTCCAGGCTGAATATCGGATGTGTAGGATATGCATGGGCATGCCCCCCTACCTGCACCTGCATATATTACCAATGTGCCCAGGCGCATGGGATTTATGCTGCATATTCCCCATTGAATATCGCTACTGAGCATATCAGTGGGTTTTGCAAGCTAACTCTGTTGTGCCATGTACAACCCATTTGAATATCCCACCCACAGTATATATGTGTCTCATCTAATTGCATAAAAACAATGACCCCAGTATCCAGGATCAGAAATTCATGTAATTTAGTCGGACCGGAGGAGGAAACATTTTTTTTTTCCAAAATGTACAATCAGACTCTAAACACTCAATGGTAATAAATTCACAGACTAATGCATATTAACCAAATAACCAATTATATTTTACCTTGAAGGTAGGGCATCAGTTCAAAACAATCATTGAGCCCTAGGGTGCCAAAGTACCAACTTTAAAATCCAAAATGACTCGATCTGGGCCAAAAGCAAATCCAAATCGCTTCCCCCACCCGCCTAACCTAACCTTTCTCTATCCCACAAAAGTGGAACCCATGTTGTCTGGTACTCAGGATTTTTAAGGTGGCAGTATAGTGCATTGTGTTCATCTGCTGTGCAGATACCACTCAGATGCTCACCCACCCTCCCTCCCTCAATTTAAAAACCCTTTTGTTCTTTCCACATAAATTGCGCCACAATCACAAGTGACCAAATAGATTATTGCTGGAGTGCTGCAATTGATAAAATCTTTGATAGCAAAAGTCACTCCATCATTCAAGGATGCAAATTCTTTGGTCTTCCATTACAGAAAGTACATCTACTGCACCTGTAGCAGCTTACTAGGTGCTGTTGGCAACCAATGTGGTGCAGTCTTTAGTACAAAATTCTGACATAGGTGTCTTCATGGAACTATTCTTGAAGTGCTGTCACAACAGATTGTTTTCTATGTTTGGTAGTAAAATTATTTACATAGAAACATAGAAACATAGACTTTGACGGCAGATAAGGACCGCTAGGCCCATCTAGTCTGCCCATTTCCTACCTACAGGATAGGCCGAGATCCAAGTTAACCAACAGCCTTTATCTTCCTGCCCCCACAAGAATTGCCTTATGTCTGTCCCATGCATTCTTGAATTCTCCCACAGTTTTAGACCCCACAACTTCCTCAGGAAGGCTGTTCCATGCATCCACTACCTCTCTGTGAAATAATACTTTCTCACATTGCCCCTGAACCGCCTCCTTCTATCTTTAAATTGTGTCCCTTGTTCTTGCAAGTCTCTTTTTCTGAAAGATGCTACCTCTTGGACTTTGTTGATTCCTTGAGGTACTTGAAAGTTTCTATCATGTCCCCTCTCCTTCTTTTCTCAAGGGTATACATATTAAGCTCCTTAGTCTCTCCTCATACGGCTTCTCTTGCAGACCCTGCACCATTTTAGTTGCCCTCCTCTGACTACCTCTACCCTGTCTATGTCCTTATGGAGATGGGGTCTCCAGAACTGGACACAGTATTCCAGATGGGGTCTCACCAACTGTCTGTACAGAGGGATAACAACTTCCTGTTTTCTACTGCTGATGCCTCTCCCTATACATCCCAGTATACCCCCGCCTCCCTACTGCCTTCTCACATTGCTTGCTAACCTTAAGGTCATCTGATATGATTACCCCAGGTCCCTTTCCTGTTTTGTCGTTGTTACTACCTCCCACCCATTGTGTATTCTTCCCCGGTTCTTGTTTCCAGGTGCATTATTTTGCACTTTTTGCATTGAACCTAGCTGCCATACGCCTGACCATTCCTCCAACCTTGCCAAGTCCCTTTTCATCCTTTCCACGCCCTTGTGTATCAACCCTGTTGCAGATCTTTGTGTCATCTGCAAAGGCATACTTTTCCTTCCAGTCCCTCTGCAATGTCACTGATGAAGACATTAAAAGGACTGGACCCAATACTGAACCCACGGCACCCCATTAGTAACCGCCTTTCTTCAGAGTGGACTCCATTTACAATTACCTTCTGTGTCCTGTTGTCCAGCCAATGTTTTATTTAGGCTACCACCCTGGGACCCACTCCCAGGCTGGTTAATTTGACTATCAATCTTGTGGGACTGTGTCAAATGCCTTGCTAAAGTCTAGGTAGGCCATGTCCACAGCCCTCCTTGGTCTACTACTTTGTCACCCAGTCAAAAATCTATTAGATCTGCCTGACATGACCTTCCCGCTGGAACCCATGCTGCCTTGGATCCTGTGCTCCACTGACCTCTAGGTACTCAACTATTCTTTCCTTCAGAAGTGACTCCATCACTTTCCCTACCACAGAGGTCAGACTGACAGGTCTGTAGTTTCCTGCCTCTGTCTTGGTCCCACTTTTGTGAAGGGAATCACATCCGCCTTCCTCCAGTCCTCGGGTACCACACCATCCTCCCATGATTTATTAAAAAGAGTAGCCAGTGGTTTCACTAGTTCCTTCCCTTAATTCTTTTAGAATTCTGGGGTGAATTCCATCAGGCCCCATTGCTTTGTCCACCTTCAGTTTTAGGAGTTCTTGCAGAACCCTTTCTTCTGTGAAAGGACTGATCGACCTCTATCAAGAGTGCTTCTGTTAATTGGATTAGGCACTTCCTCCTCTTTTGAATACTGAGCAGAAATATTCGTTCAGTATTCCTGCTTTTTCACTGTCCCTCTGCCCACCCACCGCTCATTCTATTCAGCCTCACTATCCCTCCCTTGTCTTTCTCACGCCGCTGATGTACCTATAAAGGTTTTATCCTGTCTTAACTGAGTTGGCTATCTTTTCCTCAGTTTGGGCCTTTTGCTATTCTGACTTCCCTCCCTGCCTCTTTCTGCCTTAATTGGTACAGCTCTCTGTCCTGCTCCTTCTGTGTTTCCTTATACTCCGAATGCTATCTTTTCTTCCCTGACTTTCACAGCCACCTCTCTTGAGAACTTGCTGAATTTTCCATTGTCGTAAGTTTCATAAGAGTCAGACTCATGAAATTAGGAACATTTTTGTCTTAGAAATCCCACAGACGGTTAGTGTAGTATTACCCCATTTTATCTGCAGCAAAGAAAACCATTGTACTATTATGCCATGCCATACCGTATGCTTCCTGCAAGTATGGAATAAAATTTCAGTTAATAAAATGCTATAGAAAAAAACAAAACAGTAGGATTTATCACCCTTATTCCCCTTGACCATAATCAGGGTATGTATAAATTCACTTGATCAGATTCAGGCAGCTTCCCAAAGGCCTTGAAAAAATGTATTATAAATTTGTGCTTCCAAGGGAAGAGTGAAGGAAAACATGTGCCACATGTAAAAAAAGGGGGTAAAATTAAAGTATTAAATAAATATACTATTTTACATTTGGAAATCACTTTATTTTTCCAAGTTTGCACTTGCGCCCCAAGAGAGGCCATCGCTGCTTCCCAGTTTAGGAAGGCGCATCAGTATCTCCAAACCGCATCCCTAAGATTTTAAAGCGTCCTTTCCAATGGGGATATTTGCTATTTAAAGATTCAAAAATCTTAGGGATGCGATTTGGAAGTACTGATAATGCTATTCATGAATTGCAACATCTGTTATGGAAGAAGCAAGTTGCAGTCCTGTACCCTTAGAATAGCTGAGTCTCATTCCTAAGACTTTTTAAGGTTGAAATAACAGAAACAATTTCTGATTCTGTTGAAATGCCTTGTACACAAAGACAAATATCACCCGCATAAGTACAGATATTTTGTGTCACCTCAGTTCTGATATTTGTATTTCAGGTATGTGGGGTTAATTAAATTTATCTAATTAGGAGGTCTGTAGAAAGAGGTATAGCAGAAGGTCGAGAAGGACAGCCCTGCCGAGCGCTGGAGTTACTTAAAACTTTTCACTGGATATTCCATTTATATAGGGTATTATCCAAACATTTTTGTAAAGTAATGTTAACCAGGAAATAAACTTGGATGGAATGTGATAGTATGTTAAATATGAAACAGGTATGTATGGTTCACTCGAGAAATGATTTCTCTTGATCCAGAGATAGCAGAATGCCTGCTGCATCTCCTAAGGCACCTCATGAAACAAGATCTCTCAAAAAATTAAGTTCTACAAAATGGATCTATTTGCAATAGCACGGGACCGCATGGGAGAAATGACATGATCAGCTATACAGATAGTAGTCTGTGCATCAGAATGGTTATTAAAATGTTATAATCTACATTTAAGAGACTAATAGGTCTCTAATTTTTATGTTTATTCTATCTCCTTTCTTAAATAGTAAGATCAAAAGGCCATGGATATCAACATCTCATTATATACAATAGTTAGAACCGGGATAAATGTTCTGAAAAGCAACGAGAATTCCACAGGAAGCCCATCTTCATCCAGGGAAGTGTTTTTATTCAACCGTTTTACTGCACTAGGCACTTCTATTGTTATGTCTGCTATTAAATTTTGTTGCAAGTGTTTTCGGACTCAGCATATCGATAGTTCCTGCATAAAGGAGTTATCCCAGTATGCTCCAGATGTACTGCCAAATACCTGGGTTAAATATTTCTGTGCTACTTCTGGTATTTCATGTGGGCCATGATGTAAATTTCCAGAAACTGGATCTACAATAAGGTCTACATGGTATACATTATCCTGTCTGTGCAACCTTTATATATATATCTAGGGATGTTTTTTTTCCTTGGGGCCAAACTGCTTCAAACTTCAGTGACTCTGCTCTTTTATATTGATATTTGAAAATCTCTGTTTTGGTGGTTTTAATTCATGCATTTGAGATCTATTTTTTTCATATGACGGAGAAATCAAAGAAAAGAGCTGTTTCTAAGTGTAAGATATTTAAAATAACTAGTTCTCTTTTTCACAATTGCTTGTTTTATAAAAAATCTTTAAAGACTTTTTGAATCCAACCACCAATCCCTAGACTTTCATAAGCATCATGTACAGACAATCAAGCTTTAAATAAATCAAACCATCATTGCTTTATAATAGGATCAGATAGTAAACTGCGGTGTAGTTTCCAGCACGATGTCTGGTTTAAATTGGATTGTGCTATCAGAGCAGTGACATGTCACTGCAAAGTGATCTATGGTCTCTATAGGAATAATACAAGCACACATAATTTTTAGATTTTAGAAATAAATAACAATTCAGGTTGCTAAAACTCCTTGGACATATGTTTTGCTCCTTTGGGATGTACAGCAGTGTACCCATCCTGTAAATTTATGGTCTTAATTAGCTGGTTTAAAAATGCATGTCGGGGACATGTCTTAGCTCTAACTGAGATGGTAGCTTGAATCAGTAGTTTCTGAGTCCATTGTGACAGCAATCCATATATATCCATAAATTGCAGCCATGAAGAAACACCAGATACCTGAGTTTTCAGCTGAAGCTCCAAGGAATAATCCGATCTCTTTTGCAGAGTGCCATGAAAGTAGGAATGGACTAATTCACCTCGCTAGCTTCTGGGCCTGCTGCCATGAGGGAAACATGGAGGGAGATTCTAGCCATGTTAGAAAGCAGCAGGCTGACAGGTATATCCCAGGCCTGCTAGACCTCGGTGGAGCATGCACACCCAAGGCAAAGACATAAATGTCATAATGCAACAATTTTACAGTACTTTATACTCAGCCTCTGCATACCTAACCCTGCTGGTGTAAAGGAGCTAGCCCCACTGAACATCCTAAGATTATCTAGTCAGCAGAGAACCCTACTGGACACCCCATATCTGATACAGAAGTCTCAGAGGCCCTTCATGCTCGTAAGCAGGGATGGCCCCAGGCGATGATAGGTTCAGTATAGACTGGTGGAAATTATTGTCCGTTGAGATATCTTCTTCACTGAGTAAAGTTTATGCTGAGGCCTTGAATAAAGGCCACTTCCCACCCACCCTTAATGAAGTGGTGATAGCCATCCTTCCTAAGAAAAGGAAAGACCCAGTACAACCCACCAGTTACAGGCATAGATCTTAATTAATGGAGACAGCAAAGTTTTCCCAAAAATTCTGGCTGCTCGCCTTAGTCCCATGTTATCCCACCTGATACATCCCTCCCAGGTAGGTTTCATCCCAGTAGATACAGTGCGGACCATATTTGATCCCTGATTAACATCTCTGTAGTTGCCAAGTCCCTCCCACCCCAGCAGCAACACTGACTGTAGATTTCAAAAAGCATTCGACTTCTTAGAATGGGACTATCTACAGTCAGTGCTGGTGCATAATGGGTTTGGTACAACATTCCTAGCATGATCAGTGCTTTATATTCTGCCCCACAGCAAGGATACTGACTAATTCCATCTTATGAGGCTCCTTTCCTCTGGGCAGGGGCCCAGGCAGGATGCCCCATCCCCACTCCTTTTGTACTGGCAGTAGAGCCCTTAGCGGTGGCTATTAGGCCGCACCCACAAATACTCAGAGTCCCCATAGGCCCAATCAGATATTCTACACTCATGTATGCAGATGACCTGCTGATCCCTCTTGCTGATGTAACAGTATCTATCAGCCCATTAATGGACATGTGAGCCCACTTTGCCACCCTATCTGGTCTTAAAGTTAACCACAGCAAGACAGAAGTAATGCCCTTAAATCAGCTTAGCACCGAAGACATGGTCACATCCATACAATTTAATATGGTGCCTCAAGGCATCACATACCTGGGCATAAGAATGGCATGTGATGATTCTTGGCTCTGGGACTTGAATTTTAAACCTCTACAAAGCAAGATATGTGCTGAACTCCCGAGATGGAAGCTACCATATCTCACTGTGGTGGGGGAAATAGCTGCCATTAAAATGGTAATTTCCAAAAGTTACTGTATGTCATTTCACACCTGGCCCTATACCTACCCCTCGGTGGTACACAAAATTGACTGTGTCATTGGGGATTTTATTTGGGAAGGCAGTAAGCCCCGATATAGCTGGAATAAACTGAGGGCACATTGGAAGGCAGGAGGCTGATGCCTCCCATGGTTTGTGGGGTACACCATGGCATACCGTGTCACCCAAACCATCCGTTGGCTCCACCCTCACTCCAACACCTCTCCGCAATGGCTTCATATGGAAGAGGTGCAGGCAGGACTGCACAGTCTATCACCACTTTCTATGGCCTCCCCAATGAACCTAAAACACACCCAACCATAGATCCATCTGCCAATTACTGAGTCAAATCCAACTTCCGTGAGTTATACTCCCTTTGAGACAACCATCTTATTCAAACTGACAGTAAGCCCCTGTTTTGGTCTTACTGGAGTGAACAGGGAATTATGCTCCTCCAGCATGTGCTAGACCCCTCCGCTGGACACATGGCCACATTCCTATCCTTGAAGGCCATGTTTAAGTTGCTGCAGGCAGACTTCTGAAGATATTTGCAACTGAGAAGTGCTGTCCAGACATACCTGTGGAAATGCACCCAAATCTCACTCTCCTTAGTAGCACATACACAGATGGGCAGCCCTTCAGAGAGGGGTGGCCAATGAATATGCTCTGATCTTAGAAATAAAACACCTAACCAAATGTCTGAGTCTAAATCTAAATGGGAGCATGCTCTGCATTTTGAGATTACAGACTCAGCAGTGGCTGACCTGCGGACAGTGGCACATAAGATATACCCTGACCCCAGGAGCCAGCTCATACAGAATAAGATTTTACATTCCTGGTATAGGACCCGGAGTGGCTGTATAAAGTGAAACTCTTATCCATGGATTTGTACTGAAGATGCTCAGCCGACAGAGGGACCTTGTCCATATTCTATGGTCTTGCCCCTAATCTCCCCTTCTAGTTACAGGTGTTATTGCTGACGATGGATGTTCTGAACAAACCCAGCCCCATACTGCAGCCTTTTGGCTTTAGGACTTGCCCCCAACAGGTGTGTACCTCCGCTGAGAAGAGGTAGCTGGCTCTGATAGGGATATAGGCCAAAAGACTTATCCTGTCAAAATAGAGAGCCACAGTTATTCCCCTGTCCCAGAACTGCTGAACTCCTTAACAGCCTTGGCCTCCCTGGATAAGATCACTCAGTCACTAAGCGGTACCCACACAAGTATTATAAGTGTTGGAAAACCTTATATGCTTTATAATAACCCCAGGAAAGGTGTAGGCTGAATTGCCATCCAATCCTCCCTTGCTATTCTCGTATGTTTACTTATGATCCTGACTGCAACTTGGAATGAGCCTCAGATAACCTTACTTCAGCCATTTTATATTTGCTAATATGTGTATGTGCATCACGCTGTTGTAGCCAAGATGCTTTGATTTCATGTTTCCTTTTAGAATTGAAGAACAGAGTAGCCTCGTGTAGGAGACAGGACAGGATATGACAACCACTAGGTTGAACTGCCAGTGAAAGTTGACCCTGGGTTACCTGTGTACTCCCTGCAGCAGGTTTGATAAATACATTATTAACAGAATCATTAATCTCTATAAAGAAAAGGTTTAGATCAAGCAGCTAGACTAAAAGTCTTTACATGGTTAGTATCATATGATTTGAAACACGGTTCTGATACTACTCAGATGTTCTAACTGAGCAAGAAAAAGAAACTTATACACAAGATATTGTTTTGAGCTTTTTATAGTAAAATCTTATAAGTTTGATACTCAAATCTGGCAGTTTGATTGAAAAAATGTGTGACTGTACTAGACCAGGTATAGAAAACCTAAATCATATGATGTTCTCCGCATGGTATGATACTGCTAGAAAATATTGGCTTCATCCAATATGGAATTTGATTCAAACTACAGTTAGTACTGTTCTTTTAAATATCATGTTTACAGTAAAAGATTATTTATTTGATTTATTGATTTTGTTTTGTTGACCATGTAAGTGCACTAAACAAATTCTGCCTATTTCAGGCATGACGGGCGGAGACAGATGAATGCCAACTGACCTTGAACCAGATTAAGCTGTTGGTGGTACTTTTAGTAATGATCAAATAATTATTAGCGTAGCCCCTAGTTAAAAAATCATTGCAAAAACGTGTTTAAAACATGTAGGGCACTAGAAATGTATGATTTTGAGAATTTTGGAAATATCAAAATTATTTCTTGAAGTGCAAATTTTCATTGTATTTGCACAAATCTGCTTGTCTGAAATTGTTGTTATCTGCATTTTTAATGTTTGCACTTTATGATATATATATATATATATATATATATATATATATATGATATGTTATTTTTAGTATGTAAAGGTCTGTG
This sequence comes from Neoceratodus forsteri, assembly GCA_016271365.2. Taxonomy (NCBI): domain Eukaryota; kingdom Metazoa; phylum Chordata; order Ceratodontiformes; family Ceratodontidae; genus Neoceratodus; species Neoceratodus forsteri. The sequence goes on from CM057459.1 coordinate 1,387,257,597, forward strand.
ACCAACAATAAACTTACTTACAATTAAAACTCCCACTGAAAATTATTTTCCTATTTGTGTGCAAAAATGGTTGGACTGCTGGAAAAGGCCTACCTGTAAGGTTATCCTTCTGGTGCATAAATATTAATTAACCGAACCTCCAAGATTCATACTTTAAATCCAACATTAAAGCTCTGCAGGACTAATTTTCACCACTTTGGTAACTTGAAAATTGTAACCCCTATATAAAATACCTACACTGTCACACACACACACACACACATCATCTCCTGAGACCAGTTTATGTGCCACAAACTTTGTACATGGGATATTTCTTGAGATAGTTGTAATCAAGTATCTTGTGCAAAATGATATTAATAGGCACGTTGCTCAATATCTATAATGCAGTAATATGCTTTTTATAGTTTTAATACTATGCACACAAAGTTAAAGGCGTTATTAATGGTCCCGGGCATAAGTGCAAAGATAAAAGTATCGTGTTTTTCTAGTGGTGGCTTTCTGGCTCCTCTTTTTTTTTTTATAGTAGAAGACTCAGTATGGGAGTCAGATTAGTAGTTTATATGGGAGAACACATCGAATCCCCCATGTCACCCCACTGTTTTTGCTTGGAAAGTGCACTAAACCTATTTCTGGTTTGCACGGGGTGGATGGTTGTGTTATCATTTCTGATTTTCACTTTCCTTTACCCTGTTTCAAAGGTTTTTGCATCAACACAAAATATCTGGGGTGCATCTCATCCTCAGGTACCAGTTCTCTCAGATCTAAAGGTTCCTCAGGTGCTTGTGCCAAGCAGATTCATTTTCTTGGGATCTGGCAGGGAGAGAAGCAAGGATTGTATCCTGTCTTACAATGGGAGATGAGCTACCTGGATCTAATTGTGTCTGAGAAGTTTCCTTGCTGTTTGAATGGGATTCGTTCCCAGGCAAATTCTGTGGATTTGGTTGAGGAGCAAAATCCTTAGCCTGCTGTGCTCAAACTTGAGATTCTGTGATCAATTGTTTCTAGTCATGAATGACTTGATCAAATCTATTGTGGGCAGCCCATGGGCCTTGGTGATAGTTATGGCCACGCTCATCGCATAAATTGCAATGAAAAGAGTTTGAGCAGTTGAGGCTGATATGACCATATTCTAAACAAAGGTTGCAGCAAAGTTTATTGCAGACTTAACTCAAATGAGTCCTTGCCCCACATTTGTGACAGGTCCTGGACAGTAGCGGAGCCAGGTTTGGGACCATTTGGGAGCCGGGGGGCATTCAGTCAATCATGGGCTCCACAGTGGGCACTAAACATTGAATAATGAAGGTGGCAGGGCACCACTACTCACACTAGGGTAGCCAGGAGGCGACCGCCCCCCAGCCCTCCCAGCTCCGCCACTGGTCCTGGACAAAAGCACAAACCTCTGTCTCACTTATGTTGAAACTCCTGGTAAATGTCAAATTCCAGTGTTCATCTGTTTGAGTTTGACTTTAATTTTCCACCCACCAGTCTAAACTAAATTTTCGTCTAGAATTGGGGTAGTGCGATCTAAGATTTCACATTGCTGCCTCAACCAGTACTGTACGTCTGCTATATTTACCCCACACTTCTAAATAAAAGTGTGTTTGTTTCACTGTGGGATTAGTAAGGTACGAGGGAAAAAGACTCCATGCAGATGTATCTTTCACCAGGGATATTTTGCCAGAATCTTTCAAGGGTCTGCATTTGCTTAAAATAATGTCATATATTGCCTCCCTTAACATGGATAAATGCAAACAGTTCATTGGCTTATATCCCCATCATGTCCTTTAACATAGCATGGATAATAATCTTTCTGTCTGGAGCAATGTCCAGAGCACTACTACATTTAAGTCTCACTGCATTTCTCCTCTAGGCTGCTTCACCCAACTTTTGAAATAAAATAGCCATTCTAAAGGTCTCAGAGGAAGCGCATTAGAAGTCTGCTCATTTTCTTGTTGGTCCCTTATGTTCTGATTTAAATCCTCTGTGTTTGCAAATGAAGCAGGATCAGGTAGTGCCTGGCTGTCTGATGTTACCAAGTTCACATCAGAACAAGGCTCTTACCTTTTTGTCGGTTTCTGACATTTCTCGTGTAAATATCAGAGATTTACTCTATCTCAAAAGTCTCTTTGCCTGCTCAAGTACTTGGCAAAGAGCAAGAGCTGTCAGATGTTTTCAGCACTAAAGGTAAGGGTGAGTGTTTTTGGAGAGCAGAGTATTTTTGGTGTGATGATGGAGGTCTGAGTAGTTTTCAGTAAAGGATCTTATACATTTCCAGGGGAGTGGGCTTAGGCAATACAGTGTCCCGTATTTGTGCACCTTTTGTGAGTTAACCCGCTTCCTGGTATTTACATGCTGTTTTGTGACCAGAGAAATGTTTTTTAAATTGGGGCTGAAATGGACTTAGTGTCTTCAGTGTTTGTGCTTCTTGCCTCCTGGATAATTGTAGTTGCTGAAACTGGGCCTGGAGAGAGCCATCCCTGCTGTTCAATGCAGGACCCACCCTGCTGCTTTTAATGCTGATTCTGGGCATCAAACAGATGTGACAACTGGATCTCTTTCAGTGCATCCTTGTCTCAGCCCCAGGATTTTTGCACCAGTAAGGAAATGTTAACAGGAGCCTAAAGATGTATCGGGATATATAGGGTGCAGAATCTAAGTTATCATTTTGTGCAGTGAGAAGACATTATAGGGAGATGTAAAACTGTCCTGAGTCCCTGAAGGGTCAGGGGTAAAATTGTGCCTTTTGTCAGCAGAGCTCCATTTGCAAGATCCTCAGTTAATAGATGTAGTAAAAAGACTTGTGCCTTTTCATGGCTTTTCTTAGAAGCACCTCTTCTTGCTCAGTTGGAGCCTCATCCAAATCTGTATTTGCAGGATTAGAAGTCACATCTGGCTGCGCCTGGTGAGGTACTTCTGTTTCCATCCTCAATGGAGCCACTTCTGGGATTTGAACCTCCAAACCAATATCAAAAATCATTATATCAGGCTGGTCTGTCAGCACAGGGGCTGGATTTCCACTTGCTATGCTGGCAACCCTGGTTTGGGAACAGACTCAGGTGCTGGAGGGTGGCTGGAGGAGAAGGCTTGAGCGTCCGATGACTGCTCGCCTTCTCTCAGGGAAGGGGGATCTATGGCCCGGCATTTGCTGGCTTCTGGTAGAGGTCAGGAGAACAGCAACGCATAGGGCCACGCTGACTAGGGTGAGTGATGAACATTGGCGTGTGCCTTGACATCACTGGCACGCTACGCCTCCCAAGGGAGAAAACAGGAAAATGGCACTTTTACCAACTGGACCCTTGCCACCACAAAGCCCTGGACAGCCGTGACAAAGCGTTCAGTAAGGAACATGAAACGTTGGTCTTTGTGTGGTGGTCTCCTGAAGCTACATCTCTTTTATGTTTATATTGGTTTTAGAATAAAACATTAAAATTTTTTCACTGAAACTGGTGAGTGCTGCAGTTTCTAATGGAAGATAATGAGTGCTGGGTCTTTTGAGTTTCCACTGCTTCTACACATCTAGAGTTACTTCACTACCTGTATAGTCTCTCATTGCATGTAAAGCGCTTTGGGATACAATGCGTATGAAAAGCATTATATAAATTCTAATTCTTCTTCTTCTACTGTGTTACTTGTACTAAACGTATTTTTCTTACTAGTAGTACTAGAGTTAGCAGCACCCTCTGGACTGGCAGCCTTTCCTTTCACCTCAAAATTTAAAATTAATTCACTGGCCCGAAAGATTACATTACTTTTCTCTGCCCCAAATTCATTTATTTAGCTTGGCCTCTAATGTATATTATCCTACACAATACCCATCTTTGACCCAATTGCAACAGCCACACTAGCCCTCAAACCACACCACTCGTGCCGCACTCTTCTTTGCTTCTGTAACCTACAGTAGAGACTCAATGGCTACAATTCAGGTGCTCTCTATATAGATACATTGAAACATAGACTTGGACAGCAGATAAGGACCTTGACCCACCCAGTCTGCCCATTTCCCTACCTATTGGGTAAGCTGCTGATCTTAGTTAACCAACAGTTTACTTCCTCCTACCCCCCACTAGAATTGCGTTATTTCTTTCCCATGCATTCTTGAATTCCTCACTGTTTCTGACCCCATGACCTCCTCAGGAAGCCATTCCATGCATAAACCACCCTTTCCATGAAAGAATATACTTCTCTCACGTTGCCCCTGAGCCATCCCCCTCTGTCTTCAAACTGTGCCTCCTTGTTCGTGCACATTTCTTTTTCTGAAAGATGCTACTCTCTTGGACTTTGTTGATTCCTTGAGGTACATGAAAGTTTCTATCATGTCCCTGTCTCCCTCCTTTCCTTGAGGGTATACATATTAAGATTCTTTAGTCTCTCTTCATATGGTTTCTGGTGCAGGCCCTGCACCATTTTAGTGCCCTCCTCTGGACTGCCTCAATCCTGCCTCTGTCCTTGCAGAGATGGGGTCTCAGAACTGCACAAAGTACTCAGAGGGGTCTCACCAACTGTCTGTACAGAGGGATTACAACTTCTGTTTTCTACTGGTGATGCCTCTCTATGCATCCCAGTATCCCCCAGCCCTCCTCACTGCCTTTTCATATTGCCTGTTTACCTTTAGGTTGTCTGATATGACTACCCCCAGGTCCCTTTCCATTTTGTTGTTGTTAGTACTCCCCATTGTATGCCTTCTCCTGGTTTTGTTTCACAGGTACATTACTTTGCACTTCTTTGCATTGAATCTAAGCTGCCATATGTTTGACCATTCCTCCAACCTTGCCAAGTCCTTCTCATCCTTTCCACCCACCCCTTGTGTATCAACCCTGTTGCAGATCTTTGTGTCATTTGCAAAGAGGCATATTTTTCCTTCAGTCCCTCTGCAGTGTCACTTATAAATACATTAAATGGGATCAGCCCAAATACTGAACCCTACGGTACCGCTAGTAATTGGTACCCCCCTTTCATTGGAGTGGACTCTGTTTATTCTTACCGTCTGTGTCCTGTTGTCCAGCCAATTATTTACCAGGCTACCACCCTGGGACCCACTCCCAGGCTAGCTAACTTGTTTATTAATCTTTTGTGTGGGACTGTGTCAAATGCCTTGCTAAAGTCTAGGTAGGCCATGTCCACAGCCCCTCCCTGGTCTACTACTTTGGTCACCTAGTCAAAGAAATCTATTAGATTCAACTGACATGACCTTCCTGCTGTGAATCCATGCTACCTTGGGTCTTGTGCCTCGCTGACCTCTAGGTACTCAACAATTCTTTCTTTCAGAATAATTCCATCATTTTCCCTACCACTGAGGTCAAACTAACAGGTCTGTAGTTTCCTGCCTCTGCCTTGCTCCCAATTTTGTGAAGGGGAATCACATCCACCTTCCTTCAGTCCTCAGGTACCACATCTTCCTCCCATGATTTGTTAAAACGTAGTCAGCTGTGTCACTAGTTCTCTCATTAGTTCTTTAGAATTCTGGTATGAATCCCATCAGGCCCCATTACCTTGTCCACCTTGAGTTTTAGGAGTTCTTTCAGGACCTCTTCTATGAATGAACTGGTATAGACCCCCCTTCCAGAGCGCCTCTATTGTTTGGTTTCGTACATCCGCTTCCTCTTCTTTTGTGAATACTGAACAAAGTATTTATTCAGTATCACTAACTTTTCACTGTCACTCTGCCCACCCCCCCTTTATTAAGCCTCACTATCCCTTCCTTGGTCTTTCTTCACTCATTAATGTACCTATAAAAGGTTTTATCCCCATCTTAACTGAGTTGGCTATCTTTTCCTCAGTTTAGGCCTTTGCTATTCTGACTGCCTTCCTGCTTCCTTCTGATTTAACTGATACAGTTCTCTGTCCTGCTCCTTCTGTGATTCCTTATACTTTCTGAATGCTGTCTTTTCTCCCTAATCTTCCCTGTCATCTCTTTTGACAACCATAGTGTTTTTTTCCTTTATTTTATTTGCTTCACTGATTTTTCCCCATTGCTCCTCCACCCTCCTTCCTGCCTCTTTGCTAGTGCATTCCTTAGGCACTCTGCTATTCTGCCAAGGTCAGACCTCCAAAAGTCAAGCACCCTTGCTTTTGTATTGCTTGACTCTATGGTTTTGTTTATTGTGAACCACATTGTCTGGTGGTCACTTGTTCTCAGACGCTACCCACTTCTAAATCCGAGATCCTCTCACTGTCCCCATTTGAGAATACCAGGTCTATACTTCTCCCTCCCAAGTGGTTTCCAACACTAGCTGCTTGTGGCATGTCCCCTGTAGGGCAGCAGGAATGACTCTGCTCTTGGATGTGGCTGCAGCAAATGTGCTCCAGTTAACATTTGGCATATTCGGTCCCCATCAACAATTTCTTCCCTTTTTCTGCCATTCTAAGGATACCCATTATCATTTCCTTGTCCATTTTCTCCCCTGATATGGGGTCTGTATACAAGCCCTGTGTGGATTGTGGTGCCATTTCCTGCCTCCAAAGTGACCCACAGTGCCTCCTCTCCACCCTGTTTACCCTTTAGTTTGGTTGTTTTGATCACATCTACATATCTTCTAATGGTTGGAGAGCTGATTTCTTAACAGTTTGCCCATCCTTGTTGTAGGTTTAATAATGTGTTATGGTCTGTAGGATACCAGTTTATAAGCAGAGCATAGAAGTGTTGTGATATCATTTTACTGACAGATGCTGCATTGTCTTGGTCATCCTCCAAGTAATATCAGAGCACTGTGTAGTGCTCTTCTAATGACTGTGTAATTGTACCATAACAGCATGGGTGTGAAAAGCTCTGTCAACTGCTAGCATTAACCAGTATGGTGGATAACAGTAGTGGACTATTTGTTGTCAGATAATGCCAATTTGACAGATTATATTTTAAAGCTGGATATGAGTGTTTAGAAAATCTGGACATGGGATGGTTAATGACTGGACTAGAAATAGTGAATTTATTCACACAGTGTAGTTTCACAAAGGCAGGTCCTGCCAAAGTAACATAATTGCTGTCTTTGAGATGGTAAGTATTGTTGGAAGGAGGATGGGAGCTAGGCAGTGGTGTGTCACACAGTACTCTCTGCAATGACCCTTGCTGGCTAGGATAGGGATTGTCCTGTGACCTATGCTTTGTATTACCCTTTTCATACTCCATGCAGAGAAACCTGCTAAGGTGGAGATTGCAATTTAAAGAACAACTCTATACTATAATAAAAAAGCTTTAAACTGCAAGATTTACACCAAGTATGTTTTAATTTGAGTGTTTTCTGGTTTGTTTATGTTTTTACTTTCTCTGTAGTTGGTCTGCTAAATATTGCAGATAACACTGTGCTTATTTCAGTGAGTCTTTCAAATTTAGCAGTCTCCCTTGCTAACCTAACAGTTGCTGTTTGTGATGCAGCCTGTTGTCATCGTGACTCTATGATGTCATAAACAAAACGCACTGTGAGGTTAACTGAGGAGAGGCAGCTGCTTTTATGCAGGCTTTTGAAAGACTACCAAAATGTGTTGCAAACACTGGAAATGAACATTAAAATGAAACAAATGAAACAAATTTGTAGCCACTTCTCTTTGATCCTGGAGGGCATGGCTGACAAGGGCAGGTTTCTGAGAACAGATGCTGTGGTTACTTCTACTACATTTACACAAGAATGTTTTTTTTAAATGATAGTTTATTGAAAGTTTTCAGTTTTAACAAATATGACTACAATTACACAATCTACATATAGGACATTTGATCAAGTATATAGACAATGTCATCAAAAGAAATGGAAAAAGGGGGAGGAGTGAGGAAGGAGTGGTGGGAGTAAGGGAAGGGAAGGGACCCAAAGCAAAATATACAAGCAATAACACACAACGAGGTGTGGGTTATGTGCTGATAAGAGCACGCCTAGGGTGTACTAAGAAGCACCAGAGTGCCTTATGCCTAGAGACCCATGTTTTCTTAAATAAGAAACAGCACGAAACAACAAGAAATTAAGGTATAAAAGAAATAACAAGAAATTCAAGGTATAACAAGAAATTCAACGTATAACAAGAAATAGCAAGAAATTCAGCATATAAAAGGAATAAAATGAAAAAACACATGAATAAAGTGAAACAAAAACCTGCTTTTGGCAGGCAAAATCTAAATAAATACTTGCAGCAGTTGTTGTTTAGGTCCTTGTTACCACAGAGATGGTCCACAAGTAGCAACAGCAGAAATGTTAGTCATAAAGACCATAGCATAATGCTGCTTAATATACTAGGAATGTGATTTATAGTGTGTACAAGGTCATTTTGAGGTAGTTTATGAATGTAAATGTGATAAGAAATGAAACTAAATTTTCAATGAATAAAAAGAAATAACAAGAAATTCCAGAAAATAAAAATAAAAATTATGAAATATAAAAGAATTTCATGGGTCTCTACTTATGCCCCTGGGCGTGTTCTTATCAGCACGTAACCCACACCTTGGAGGGTGTTATTGCACTTATAAATGGGCACTTAAGTAATTATTTAAAAAAAATTAGAACAAAAGATAGTTAGAAATATAAAAATGGAGGTTTCATTAAGTCAAATAGTAAAAGAAATAGTCCCCAGCAGAGGTCTTCCTATGGATTTATGAGGTACAAAGTAGAAAATACTATACAGCTTATGTAAGCCTCCCCCATACATTTAATCTTTTGGGGTTTTTGTATTATTATTTCAACATGTATTACTTGCTGTATGCATTTGAGGTGTACCTGACTGGCAACTCAGTTTTACTTGTGCCAAGCGCTTTTCTTGTTCAGGTGTTCTGTTACTCCTGTTACACGCCTCCACCATCCAAAATAATTTTCTGATTCTGTTTGGTTTTATTTTAGTTTTGTTTCACCTTGGATGTTTTGAGTGTTGTTTTGTTGACACCGCGTGTCTGTTTGAGCCACTGTATGGAGCGGTTTCCTGTTGTTTTTTCCATATTTAAAAGTGTAACCAATGGTGAACTTGGCGTGATGAAGTCTCTTTTTTTTGTGAGGTGACAGTATAGCATTATATGCTGTGATCAGGGCTTGTCTATTTAATAGTATTGTTTCGATAAAAGATGGGGGTATGGATTCTGGAGACCGAATACAGTCTCTGTGGGGATGGAATATGGAGTCTGGACACCGAATACAGTCTGGAGCAGCAGAAGCGACTGTTGAAATGTGCAGTCATGACAAAACTGATGGCTAATGAGTAAAAAAAGTGTTGATAGTATTTGTGCGGAACTGGCGCTCCTGTGATGTGAGTGAGAGCATGACAGTTATGGGTCTTGGAGCCATTTGAAATGTTGGAAGTGAGGCGTTATGACAGGGATAGTGAACAAAAAATACAAAAGAGCAGGTAGAAAGTCAGGAGGTTCTGTATGGAGTTTTTTGGTGTAACGGTCCACCGTGAACTAATTATGGTTTCCTTGCTGCTGCTGCTGCACTATGACAAAATACAGATTCCTGCTGCGCTGCAGCAGTGAGCTCTGCCAGTCAGCGTTCTGTTTACGGTTGGCAGAGCTCACTGATTCATCGTTGTCATGGGGCATCTTGGGGCAGTAGTTCCGGTTGATTTATATCATCTGATTAGGACACGTTCAGATGATGTACTAGCCAATCAGAGACTTGATTTCTTAAGCCCATTTTATAAAGATATTTAAACCGCATGCTTAAAAGGATATCACTACAGTTACATATACAGTATATATATACACACAGTATATATATATATATATATATATTATATATATATATGTATATAAAACAATATAAAGACAATAAAAAGAAAACAAGACACAAACAACAATCAAAAAAAAAAGAAAGAAAAAACCCTCCACTTAATACAACAACCCAGGAATTCATATTTAAGTACTAGCCATTACATCAAATTCAAAAATATCTTAGCTTCTGCATATAGATATAGGTATCTAGATGAGAGATCTGTAACAGTTCCGAGGGGAGATGGCAAAGATGTCTTCAGAGAGACTTATCTGCATAATCATTTCCAACGTTCTTTTTCTTTCTCTATTCTTGTTCAGCTAAAATTTTAAGTACATTTCAGTTTTGTTTAGTTGCCAAATAATGAAAGGGAGCCAGTGGCTAACAAATTTATTTTTATTTAACCGCAGCTTAGCTGTCATACATTCCATGGTTAATATACATGTACAATTTTCTAGCCAGGCATTAATCGTAGGCAGTGCAGGTCAGTCATCTTTGGGTAAGCATCTTCAACGCTGCTGCCACCAATATATTATATAATATCTCTTAGCTGTGGACCACAGCGCAGACCAATCAGTGGCAGTCCCAATATCCAATGCTGAAATTCTATAGGAATATCTGTCTCTAAAATGTTCCTGACCTCTATCCCCATTTCACCCCAGAAACTCATCACAATAGGACATGACCAGAAAATATGAATATATGTCCCCTGTCTGGGCATCCTCTCCAGCATTTATCAGATGGGTGTGCACCATAATGTTTAGTTATAGTCGGGTAGGAAATGTCTAATGGCCACATGCCATCTGAAATCTATCCAGGATGGGGAGCCATTGTGGTGAACACTTCCACCCAAACTTTTTCCCGCTTGCCTTCTGATAACTCCACATTAGTTTCCAAGTGCCATTTCCTTTTACCATTTCAACTGCATCTGATTCTGAGTCTAGGAAGAGTCTTATAATCTGTGTGATCCTGCCTCTTGTATTTGGGATGTGGACCAAATTCAAAATTAACCTGTTTCAACCGATTAGGTATAGCATTTATAGACGCCTTCTGTTGTTGTTCTAATAAGTAATGTCTAATCTGTAAGAAGTGAAAATGGTCTCTGAGAGGCAACCTAAATTCTTGGCATAATTGACCAAAAGATTTGAATGTGTCCCCTGCAAAGAAGTGTCCTATAAGATAGAGCCCCTGTTTCCCAATCTCGTGAACCCCCATCCAGTTTATATAGCACAAAATCCATACAAGCTCGAGTGGTGTGTCTGCAGCCAAACTGCAACTAAATTTATACTTTTACAAACCTCTACCCAAATCTGTTTAAGTGTCAGGGCTCAGAATTTTGCCGTGTCAGTTTAGTATTGTCTTCATCCATAAATATCAAGTCCTCTAGTTGTGCAATACCCTTGTATCTCTTCCCAAAACCACACACTTAGGGAAATCTTCCTTTTGCAGATGTGCTATAAAATGTTGCAACTGAGCAGCCCAAATGTATTGTTTAAAATCTGGGAGTGCCAATCCCCACTGCCTTTGGGAGCAATCAGGATGGGCCACCTAACTATGGGCCTTTTCCTCCCCATATAAACTTAGTATGGATAGTTCGCAAATCCTTCCAAAACACATTTCGGGGTCTTATAGGAACTGCAGAAAAAGAATAGAAAGTGGGGCAATAAATTCATACATATCCCTTTAATTTTGCCAGACAGTGATAAAGGTAACTCCTTCCACCTTGTACAGTCTGGTTGCGCTCCTGGAGTAGTTTTAAATGATTTCATTGATAGAGTTTCTTAATGTCCCTTGGTATCCAGACTCCCAAGTACCTAAATCCTGCCATAGCCCATCTAAGTTTACCAATATCTGGTAGCAGGGGTTCCCTCTCCATCCTACTGGAAGAACTTCCATCTTAGATTCATTCACTTTGAAACCTGAAACAGCCAAAATATTTTAGAAGCTTGAGCACTTTTGGGATTCCTCTGCTCGGGTCCGAAACATACAAGAGGTGTCACCTGTGTATAAGGATACTTTTATTTCCTTGCCCCCATCCCTATACCTTCATATTCAGAAGATTGGTGAACTAATACTGCAAGAGATTCTATAATCAGGCAAACAGAAGTGGGAGAAGGGACAGTCCTGCTGGTACCACTCCAGATATCAAATAAACTGGACAATATCCCATTTACCTTAATGTGGGCTGAAGGAGATTTATATAAATTGGAAATCCAGGACTGAAACTTGGACCCAAAACCAAATCTGTCCAAGGCGCATCCAGAAACTGCCAATCAAGGTGGTCAAACACTTTTCTGCATCAACCAAGACCACAGCCTGAACATTGTCAAGGGGAGGGATTTCACTGAATCTAAAACATTTAAAAGCAGACGAATATTATCCTGGATATTTTTACCCAGAATAAATCCAGTTTGATCAGGATGCACCAATAATGTGATTATTTGCTGCACACTTACACTAATCACTTTCGCAAAAATCTTAGCATCCTGATTCAACAAAGAAATAGGTCGATAAGCTTGAGCATAAGGAACTGTCCTTGCCTGCTTAGGCAATACTGATATTATGACTCTGTTCCAGGTATCTGGAGTAGCTCAGTCATTATGAGCCACATTACAGATTCTGTGTGTAATGGAACCAGTTCCTTTGAGAATGTGGTATAAAACTCCACTATAAACCCACCTGGGCCTGGGGCCTTATCTCCTTTAAATGAGTTAACACCCTCTAGTATTTGAGTTTCTGTGAAGGGGCTCCTACCAACTGCTGTTGCTCTGCAGACAATCTGGGAAGTGTTACTTTCTCAAAAATTCTGTGATTCTGTCCGAATGCCCTTCCTGCTCTCCTGACTATAGAGCTGGGAGTAATACTGGAGAAATTCTTTGGCAATCTCTGTAGGAGAGGTCTCAAAGTTTTGGTCCCCTTCCTCTTATAAATTTTAGATATATATCCATTTCCTGTTTCTTTAGGCGAAGGCATAATCTACCCGCTTTCCTCCTCTTCATAATATTTTTGTCTAATAAAATGAAGTATATTTTCTGTCCGATGTGTCAATAAATTATTTACTTCTTCTTTAACCTTTTAAGTTAAGGCAGAAGGGCAGGGTCTTTTGTTTTCTTATGTTCAGCCTCTATTTGCCCTAATGCCTCTTCTGCTTTTAAGAGGGAAGCCTGGTGTTGTTTCTTTTTAAAGGAGGCATACAAGATGGCATGCCCTCTCACCACCACTTTGAGACTGTCCCATATGAACTTGGGGAGTATTTTTCTCTGTATTCTCCCTAAGAAAGTCTTTAGTCATATTTCTTGTGGACATTACAAAGCCCTCATCATGTAGGAGACCCACATTCAATCTCCAACTTCAGTTAGATGGTTGAGAACCCCACCTTAAATCCTATGATACCATGGCATGATCTGAAATTGAGATAGGGTGTATCTTTACATCATAAATAATATGTGCCCATTGTTTCTGTGTATATAATTAATGGTCTCCATTTTTGCCATTGACAAAACCGTGTGTTAAATGCCATAACACCGCATTCACGCTCCTTTCAACAACAAAGTGCTCGAGACAACTAACAAAACATAAGCGCCAAGCTTCTAACTGTCCCTGTCACCTCAAGCGGCACTGACTGAAAACCACTTGCTTCTCGGCAGTTACCTCCATCCCAAATAGCCTCCAGCAGCCTCACATTACCTAGAAGTAAAAAAAATGTTAAGTTGATTCCAAACAGCGGATCAAACCGAAAGACAAAAGTTCGTTGAAGAGCAGGAAACCGCACACAATTCAGAAAACAAAAGCGACCTCAGACTTTTCACAACCTACTTGTCTGAGTTGGACAGCCACAAAATTTTGAAACTCTTGACATTCTACAATTAGACAAACTACTAGCTAATTTCTCTATGTATTAAAAAGGCAAGACGGCTCAGAATATGAGCCAGGCACCATACCAGGCGAGTAGCTGAGTATCGAGAGGCATTTGTCCTCACATAAGTATTCATAAGTATTTGCAAAAAGCAGACCCTTCAATTATATAAAATAAAATATGGGAGAGTGTGTCAAACTCAAATTTAACACACCTCGTTGTTAGATGGCATTCATAAACCGCTCAGGCTTAGCCCTCAGGGTTTATGTGCCATCCAACTGCTTAGCAGGATGTGTAAATTCTCGTATTTACACTTCTCCCCATACTTATCCTATATATAATCTATCTAATCTGTAATAGGAGTTGGAGACTGTCGAGTAAAATGTATATTCCTTTGACTGGGATTTTGAAGTCTCCATGGGTCCACATAGCCCCCTTCTGTCCTCAATAACCTCAGTAATTTTGAGCATGCCCTGTGCCCCTCCCCTTGGCCAGTGCTTCTGTCCAGAGAAGAATCATCTACACAGTTCCAATCTCCTAGACACAGCATTTGCCCATCTGGTAATGAAGATAGTAATTTGAACACCCTTCTAAAGAATTCACCCGTGAGGTGGTGTTGGTGCATAAATTGCAATCACATGAAGGGCAACCCATCAGGATCCCCTAAATCTGGACCAACCTTCCAGAGCCCTCTGTGTGAACCTGTGTCACCTGGAAGGGCAAGCCCTTTCTTACTAATACCACTACCCTGGCTCGTTTAGCCCCTGTGTGTGAATCTGCATAGATATTTCCACCCACATTTTGTGCAATTTCAAATGTTCAGTCACAGACAATTACATTTGGTTTTCTTGTAGGCAGGCTATGTCACCTTGCCCTTTGTAACTCCTGCAAAATGTTGGCCCTTTAACCACATTATTGACCCCTTTCACATTTCATGTACAGACTTTTATTTTATCCCATTTTTATATTGTATTATGATTCTTCTACCACTTCCCCAATTTCCTTGCCCTCCCCAGCATCTCTGTAATGAAAATGAATTCCTGAAAAAAAAATTCGAATACACCACACCACACATACAGACACACATATAACATAACTTGAACCATGAACCCAACCATGCTGTCTTAACACAGACAGAAAATCATTCTAACACCTTGTAATAAATGGTCAGTGGAAGACAAAAACAAGTCCTCCGGGGTGCCTAGTAGTGTCCCAGTGATGACTTATACCCTTGAAAGAGCACCCTGGTTACTAGGGTATAGATAGTAAGTGACAAAACCTTGCCACTCACATTTTTCTCTCAAGGTGGACCTCCAGGATCCTGCACAGAAACCCCAGCAGTTAGCTAAGACCGAGGTGGAGGAACTACTGGTACTGTGTAGAATTGAAGTCCGAGGGCCAGGAACAATGCCCCTCCCCACTTCTACCATGCCCGACACTCTCCCACTGGATGTCTGGGTAAATTCAAAATTCCACCTTGAGCTGATATTTTAAGATGGTCTTCGGCCATCTCAAAATTCACTTGGGGATAATGGATATAGGCCCACATCCTCCTTCTTATCCACCTCCCATCACCTATAATACAAAATTGTTTTTATAAGTACAACAGAACTTCATAATTCAATAACCCAACATTCCAATGTCCAGACATAGTTAGGGAACGATACCATCAGTGGCAGTTCTTAATTGTCCAGTCTAGACCATCTTATTCTTGCCAGAGTGGGACCCACCATGGTAAGCTTCATTTTCTCTGGCAAGTTCCGAGTTATGAACAACAAAGAATCCTTTAGGAAATCTGCTTTACTGTTCTCAAGGAAGTTTCTATTGCAGAGACGGTGCTGCATGTGTAAAACTTCTCATACTTCAAAACGTACCAACTCTGGTAAAAAACAATATGCTAATCAAATTCTTCATTTTCACTTTTATTTATTTAGCATACCCCAACATTTTGCCAGTATCTGACTTCTTCTGGGAACTGTTAAATCAAAAAATAATTTTTACTGGTACTGTACATATATACATTTTTCTATCAATTTTGACACCACTATTTATTTTCAAAGTATACCAAATACATACTCATACACAATTCTTTTACTCAGTATCATCAATATATTTCAATTTATTATATAGGTGTATAACTTCTGTTATATTAGTATCACTAAGTAATTTTACCATATTTCATTTAACTGACCGCACAATCCTCGCTGTCCCAAATAATGAAACATAAAATCAAACTCATCAAGTGACTTTACTTATACCTCAACTCATGCTAACCATTTCTTGAAATAAATTTCTAAATATTCACCTATTCAAATCTTTTTTAAAAGCTCTTCTTTGGCCAGGTCTGCTAATTGCTTGCTTTTGTTTCCTACTCAAGAAAAAGGAATACTTATTCCACTAGCTCACAATGTGTGCTACATTTCTTGGAACAGGTTATGACTTGGGATCTTTACCTACTGGTTGCTGCTCAGTTCAATCTCAAAATAGTTATTATTTCCTTCAGTACGCACATTTCATGTGTAATGTCTCTTCTACCTCAAGTATTAAACTACAAAAACAAAGTTAACATCGTTTTAGTAACATTCTAAGCATTCTACTAGTGCAGGGAATAGTACTTACATAAAGCTGGCATTTGTTCTGTTTCAATTCTAAAATGAGTCAACAAGAGATTGGCAGCAGCCTCTACCCTTTATACTCATTCTCAATGAGCACTAATAATTCTATCTGCTTTTCAACGAGTTGTAACCAGGCAACTAACAGTTGTTAAGAAACGCCTTTGTTTTGGCAAAATTAGTGTGGACACTAACCACATTCTGTCAATGAAGTAAACATCTACTTCTATTCATTCTGCTTTTGTTTCTAGTTAAATATTTCAACAGTTTTCTGTCATATATCGCTATGTGTTCACTGATGACAAATCAGTAATTGCCCTAAAGCTTTAATGCAGAAAAATAAAGTGATAGTGAGCTATCTTAACTTCATCACAACTTAGAAACGGGGAGGGGTATAGAAGGAAAGTCCAGTTCAATCACGAAGGAGAATTTCACTAGATTAAGTATACATCTTATTTTAGTTTACCAGCACGACTGCCAAGTTAATTTCTTCATTTAAACCCCAATATTTATCTAAAGTTCCCAGTTCATAAATCCACTTTGTTTCTTTACGCTCCACCATTTTCTGGAAATTACCTCCTCTTTCTGTTTCTTGAACCTTTCTAACCCCCAAATCTTAGCTGCATCTGTGTGACCTCTTTCATTAAAGTGCCTAGCTATCGAGGAGCTTTCATCATTCGATCTAATATGGCTTTTATGTTCCAAAATCCGTTTCTTTTAGTTCTCTGGACATTTGACCAACATACAATTTGTCGCAAGGACATTGTATTATGTAAATAACGTCCATTGTGTTACAGTTAATGTGTTGTGTCCTGGTAGATTTAGGTGTGATTAGCAGTTCTCAGTCAAAACCTCATTTTCAGATATTTTCCACATGTAGGTGTTAGGCAAATGAGAAAGATTCGAGTCTAGAGTCAAATCCAGTCCTAGCGTATCAATCCCCTTGTGGCCATCCCAAGGAAAACCTACTTGCTGCATATGGTATGGCATCATTTAAACTTCGTCTTACTGGAGCATCTGCTCACTGGAAGTTAAGGTCCAATGTGTATGACAATCCCCAATTGTAACTCAGGCAAACAAATCAACATTCCAACAGTTAGGATCCAAATAACACAACAGGCAAAAGAGGTGGCTCATCCCTGTTACTTGCCTTCTCCGACCAGTCAGGTAAGTGATTTCACCCAGTTGCGTAGCAAAATGATATAATTCACCTGTAGTAATTTAAATGCTTCATGTCAGTGGCTGTTTCTTCAGCTGTTTAGAAAGCTCTGAATGGAGCGGTAACACGTTGTTTGGACGTCGCTTGTTTCGTGGTGTTGCAGGAGACCCAACTGACTGTAGCAGATCTACTATCCCTGCCTCTGCCACATCTTCCTGTAAATCTGGCAAGACAACATTCAGGAATTCCAGGTAGGAGGCTGCAGCTACAGCGTATCAAAACTTTCACTGTGTTCTTTGTCCTGAAACCCATAGTCGAGCTGGATAGTGAACTTGTGGTTTCAGGCCTTTTCTTTCAGCTGTTTAATTACCCAAAGCACCTTTTCCTCTTTCCAGAAGCAGGGGGATAATCTTGATCTGCATATACCGTTGACCATCTAGATTGAGGTCCTTCTTGGCCCATGCTAACCTCAAAACTTTTATTTTACGGGTAGCTAAGAGTTTTATAATTATGGAATGGGGTGGCACCATGGTTGGCTTAGGAACCACTGCCCTGTGTGCCCACTCAATACGAGTTCAGAATCATCCATTAAGTCCAACTCCTTTGTAACCAGCACTCCATAAATTTGGCAGTGTCGTCTTGTTCTGCACCCTCTGGAACCCCAAATATTCTGATGTTATTCCTTCTGGAACGGGCCTCTGCATCTTCCACTCCTGCAATAAGATCTCTTTCCTGGTTGTATAAATATGCCAAGGATAGACCAAGTCATATGCTCTTGCTGTATGGCATCCAAATGTTTCTCCATGCCTGTAGTACGTTTTTTCAGTTTTTCCAGTCAGTTTGGATTCTTGAGACTTTGCTATCTATGCGGTGAAACATCTTCATTATGGCTTGGATGTCATTTCTGCTCATTGCTGTGTCTGCCGATGAGCCGTAATCAGCTTCACCATCTTCATCAACTCCTACTGGCCGTGAAAGTAGACATGTGGGATGCCACAGGACTACTGTCACTAGCCTGATTACCATCTCCATTTTGCATGGTTCAGGAGTAGGCATAGTGGAACATTTAGGTTTTCATCAGTATACTGGCTTAGCAATCTAGTGAGGTTACAACTAGCAGCAATACTTTAGAATTAGGTGACTGATTCTAAATGATTAAACCGCGGTGTTCTGCACTTGAATCAGGCTGCCATAACCCACAGTGATGTCACCAGAAGTCTACACAAGAATTTTTACCAGCTAGATGGGACACCAAATATGGAAACAAGTACCAAAATGGTGCTCAATGCCTGTTTCAGTTACCAGATGGAAATGTAGTCAAAACCTTTCAGTCTCTCAAGGCCAATCTAGGACTTCCACAGATGGATATGTTCCATCACTTCCAGGTGAGCGCTTATCTTTCTTCATGGATCAGGCAAGGCTCAAGATTAGATATACTGTAACTAATCTGCTGGTACCACTAACCATGTCAGCATTGTTAGGACACCCTGTGACACATATGATCTCTAGTCCTTAGACAGCCTGATCAGGTAAGAACCCTACCACCCATACTGGTCCTGGATAGATGAAATAGGGTGGTCACTAAGCCCATTATGCTGGAACAATGGCAAGCGCAAGCAGGAACTCATAAAATCTTTCCATCATTGGCATGGAGGAGTTTAGTTGGAAATGTCTTATATGATATTTCTTAACACCAACACAGCAGGTTCAGGGAACAGCGCAGAATAGTCACTTATGGCGCTGACTTGCCAAGACCCAAAACCCTAATGTTTTTTCCTTTTGCTTCTTGGGGGTGGGAGTGGGGAGTTAGGGTTGGAAACTCTTATGCCATATTCCCACTTTTGTGGCATTAAGTTACCCTAACTGGTACATTATGAACATATGAACATATGAAATTGCCAGCAGAAAAAGGCCTTACGATCTACCAAGACTGCTCGAATGTGCAGCTCTTATTCTGCAGCTGCCCTCCTCTCTCTCACCCCTTCCTGATCCCCTTGCCCTATTCCATCCACTTTTGAAACCACCCACTGTTCCACTGGATACCACCCTGTGGTAATGCATTCCACCTGGTCACCACCCTCTCTGTAAAAAGTGTCTCGCATCTCCTCCTGAACCTACCCCTCCAATCTCATATCATGGCCTCCGGTGTCCCTCCCTCCCTAAGTTTAAAAGCCCCTCTGTACAAGACTTGTTTATTCCTTTCATGTACTTGAAGGTCTCAATCATATCGCCCCATCCCTCCTTTCCTCAAGCGAGTACATGTTCAATTCCCTCAGCCTATCCTCGTAAGTTAAGTCCCCAGATCATTGATCATCTTTGTCGCCCTGTACTGCACCCCTTCCAGTAACTTATAATGTCCTCTTCAGGTCGTGCACCAGTACAACATGCAGTACTCCATGTGGTCTAACCAGTGATCTATCAAATGGCAGCATCTTTCAAAAAGGGTGTGCAAGAACAAGGGGCACAATTTGAAGATAGAAGGGGTGGCTCAGAGGTAATTTAAGGAAGTATTTTTTCACAGAGAGGGTTGTGGATGTATGGAGCGGCCTTCCAGAGGAGGTTGTGGAGTCAAAAACAGTGGTGGAATTCAAGCATGCATGGGACAGTCATAAGGCAATTCTGAGGGGTGGGAGTAGGAAGAAGTAGGCTGCTGGTTAACTAGGATCTGCAGCTTATCCATCAGGTAGGAAATGGGCAGACTGGGAGGCCAAGCGGTCCTTATCTGCCATCAGATTCTATGTTTCTATGCCTCCCTCCTTCTTGAGGATAGCCTCTAGCAATACAACCCAGCATCCTGTTGGCCTTTGCAACCGCCTTTCTACATCGTGTGTCATAGAAACATAGAATTTGATGGCAGATAAGGAATGCTTGGCCCACCTAGTCTGCGTTTACCCTACCTAATGGATAAGCTGCAGATCCTAATTAACCAACAGCTTACTTCTTCCTACCCCCACCCCTAGAATTGCCTGTAATGACTGTCCCATGCATTCTTGAATTCCACCACTGTTTTTGACTCCACAACCTCCTCCGGATGGTCGCTCCATGCATCCACAACCCTATCTGTGAAAAAGTAGCTTTACATTGCATCTGAGACACCCCCCATCTTCAAATTGTGCCCTTGTTCTTGCACACTTTTTCTGAAACATATATCTCTAGGACTTTGTTGATTCCTGAGGTACTTGGAAAGCTTTATCATGTCCCCCTTCCCTCCTTTCCTTGAGACTATACATATTAAGCTCCTTAAGTGTCTCTTCATATGTCTTCTGGTGCAGACCCTGCACCATTTTAGTGCCTCCTCTGAACTGCCTCCATCCTGCTTATGTCTTGCGTGGAGACTGGGTCTCCAGAACTGCATGCAGTACTCAGATAGGATCTCACCAGCTGTCTGTACATAGGGATAACAACTTCCTGTTTTCTACTGGTGATGCCTCTCCTATGCATCCCAGTATCCCCCAGCTCTCCTTACTGCCTCTAACATTGCTTGCCCACCTTTAGGTCATCTGATATGACTACCCCAGGTCCCTTTCCAGTTTTGTTGTTGTTGAGTATCTCACCCCCATTGTGTACTCTTCCCCTGGGTTTTGTTTCCAAGATGCATTACCTTGCACTTCTTAGCACTGAATCTAAGTTGCCATACATTTGACCATTCTTTCAATCTTGTCAAGTCCCTACTCATCCTTTCCACCCCACTATGTGTATCAACTCTGTTGCAGATCTTTGTGTCGTCTGCAAATAGACATACTTTTCCTTCCAGTCCTCTGCAATGTAAGCATAAAGACATTGAGAGGACCAGTCTTAAGTACTGAACCTGCATCCCCACTAGTAACCCTCCTTTCTTCAAAGTGGACTCCGTTACTATTACCCTCTGTGTCCTGTTCTCCAGCCATTCTTTACCCAGGCTATCATCTTGGGACCCACTCCCAGGCTGGCTAACTTGTATATTAATCTTTTATGTGGGACTGTGTCAAATGCCTTGCTAAAGTCTAGGTAGGCCATGTCCACAGCCCCTCCTTGATCTACTACTTTGGTCACTCAGTCAAAGAAATCTATTAGATTCGCCTGACATGAGCTTACTGCTGTGAATCCATGCTGCCTTGGGTCCTGTGCCCCTCTGACCTCCTAGGTACTCAACAATTCTTTCCTTCAGAGTGATTCCATCATTTTCCCTATCACTGAGGTTAAACTAACAGTTCTGTATTTTCCTGCTTCTGCCCTGCTTCCCACTTTTGTGAAGTGGAATAACATCTGCCATCCTCCAGTCCTCAGGTACCACCCCATCCTCCCATGATTTGTAAAGAGGGCAGTCAGTCGTGTCACTAGTTCTACCCTTAGTTCTTTTAGAATTCTGGGATGAATCCCATCAGGCCCCATTGTTTTGTCCACCTTTAGTTTTAAGAGTTCTTTCAGAATCCTTTCTTCTGTGAATGGGCTGGTATCAACTCCTGTATCCTGGTGATTCTATTGTTTGGTTTAGGTACTCCCTTTCTTCATTTGTGAATACTGAGCAAAAATATTTGTTTAGTATCTCTGCCTTTTTCAGTGACCCTCTGCCCCCCACCCCTTATTAAGCCTCACTATCCCTCCCTTGGTCTTCCTTCACTCCCTGATGTACCTATAAAGGTTTTATCCCCTTCTTAACTGAGTTGGCTATCTTTTCCTCAGTTTGGGCCTTTGCTGTTCTGACTGCCTTCCCAGCTTCCTTTGCTTTAACTGATACAATTCTCTGTCCTGCTCCTTCTGTGATTCCTTGTACTTTCTGATTACTTTCTTTTCTCTCGAACCTTCCTGCCACCTCCTTTGAAAACCATAGTGTTCTCTTACATCGTTTTGTTTTATTTATTTGCTTCACACAAAGGCTTGTTGCCTCTTTGATGGCAGTTCTGAGTATTCCCCATTGTTCTTCCATGCCTCCTTCTTGCCCATTTGTTAGTGCATTCCTTAGGCACTCATCCATTTAGCAAAGTCAGCTCTCCTAAAGACCAGTACCTTTGCCTTTGTATGGCTTGACTCTACTGCTGTGTTTATCGTGAACCATACTGTTCGATGGTGTGAGATCCCAGATGCTACCACTTCTACATCTGTGATCCTCTCTCCATCTTCATTTGAGAGTACTAGGTCTAAGATTGCTCCTTCGTGAGTGGATTCCAATACTAGTTGTCTAAGGCATGCCCCCTGTAGGGCATCTAGAATAACCCCACTCTTAGGCGTGGCTGCTGCAACTGCACTCCAGTTAACATCTGGCATATTCAGGTCCCCATCAGCAATATCTCCCTTTTTCTGCCATTCTAAGGATACTTTCTAGTTATTCATTGCACCTGTAACTAGTACCTCCAGATCCTTCTTCTCTTCAGTCACAGTAGCTGCACCCCAGTTAACAAAGTTTTTGCAAAGAATACTGTATGTGTGTGTGTGTGTGTGTGTGTGTGTGTGTATATATGATGTGTGTGATGTGTATATATATATATATATATATATAGTGTGTATTTATAAAATGTCAAGAAAAATCTAGAAATCTCATTGGCCAAGAGATGTCAGCTGACCGTACATTAAATCTCTCTGCATGCACAGTCATCCTAGTACCTAAACCACATCACACAATGAGCAAATCAGTCCTCCAACAACCAGAACTATCTTCCATCAGTCTCCCTCAATCAGAACTGCTCTTCCATCCCAAACATGGCTGCTACCTTTACACTGTAAAATCCTTTAACTGGGCCCTAAAAATAAAACTACCTTAAATACAAAAATAAAAACAAATTAATGAAATGTTGTTTCCCCTAATCATCACACTCTCCTTACACACATAAACAAATTAGAAACATTAAGTATTGTTTATAGTTTTCATTACAAATGTTTCTTTGTTGACAATCAGTCAATCAATCAGTCAAGACTATTTTTACAAAGCCCTTTGCAAATGATCACAGCTTGTACAATGTTCATAAAATATAAGCTAAAATATCCACAAATAATTAAAACAAATCAACAGCAACCATTCATATAAATTCAGAGAATGCAATGTCAAAAGATAGGTTTTCAGTGCAGATTTGAAACTCTCCACAGTCAGGCACCCCTTATCTGATGAGATAGAAAATTCCACAGGCTAGGGGCTACAAATGCAAATGCCCAGGCCCCAGAAATCTTCAAATGCATCCTGGGAATCTCTAGCAATCCCTCATCAGTGGAGTAGAGTGGGTGGAGGGGCAGTAAGGACACAGAAGTTCTTGAAGATAACATGATCCCTGTCCATGTAGGGCTTTATAGGTCAGCAAACCGACCTTAAGGTGATCCACCACTGGATGAGGCAGCCAGTGCAGGCCATGCAGCACAGGTGTGACATGAAAAATTGAGAAACCCTGTCAACAACCTGGCTGCAGCATTCTGCACCAGCTGAAGCGACTGATGTCAACCCCAGAAGCCCTAGGTACAGGGAGTTGCAGTAGTTAAGGCAGGAGATCACAAAGGCGTGGACCAGTGTTGGAAGGTCATCAGGCGAAACCAGGTGTTTAATCTGGGTGATATTCCTCAGATGGTAAACAAGGTCTTGATGATGGGCGACACCTGAGATCTAAGTGTCAGTCCCTCATCAAACATAATGCCCGGATGTCGCACCCATTCAGAGGCAATCAGCTAGCTGCCACCTAGCCAAAGCCAGAAGGCTACCAAGCCAAAAGCCCCTCTACCCGATGACCTGGGTCCACAACCAAAACCTCAGTCTTGCCTGGATTCAACTTTAACCAATTGGCAGTCATCCAATCTTGGATCTCAGTGAGGCAGTTATTAAAGACAGAGCCAGCGCCATCATGCTTGGGCACAAAGGACATGTATAGCTAAGTATCACCTGCATAGCAGTGAAAGCTCAGCCCATACCACCTCACAATATCTCCCAATGGCAGCATATACACTCGCGAACAACATGGGTGACAAAACCAAGAGCCCTGCGGCACCCTGCACACAGGGAGAGCTGGGCAGAGAAATAAATCCTGATACCGCTCTCTGAAACCTGCCAGTGAGGAAAAAATTAAACCATCTGAGGATTGTACCAGACAGTCCACAGATCAGCACATAAGTGCTCCATTAACACATCATGGTCCATGGTGTCAAACACTGCAGAGATCAAGGAGGACTAAGATGTAACAGGTCTTCTGATCTCTTGCTATCAGGACATCATTGAGTATCGGAACTATGGCCATCTCTGTACTGAGCCTCTTCCGAATCCAGACTGGAGAGGGTCATAGATGTCATGGATGATAAGATGATCCTCCAGCTGCAACATGACTACCCTCTCAATAACCTTGCCAACAAAAGCAGGTTAGAGACAGGTCTGTTGTTGGCAAACAGTCTGGTTGAGAGAAGATTTCTTAAGGACAGGTGTCACCACTGCCTCCTTCAGGGTGCCCAGAAACACAACTGTCTCCAATGAACACCAGACTATCCCGCTAGGACTGGGATGATGACCTCAACACACCCCACAAGGAGGTGGGTTGGGCCCAGATCAAACCACAGCAAGTTGGCCCCATACTCCCCTGGATAATCCTTATGACACAACACATGAAATAAGGACACCATCCACCATTTTAAAATAAAATAACTGAATTTTATTGCAGAAAGACAGAAAACTTTGTCCCTAGGAAGCTCGCATGCACGAGCAGTCCGGGCCTTCTGGAGTGTGCAGCACCTACATGGCAATTGGCTGCAAGTTTTGTATTTTGCCTTTCTGTCTTCGGCAATAAAATGCAGTTATTTTATTTAAACGATGGATAGACTGCTATTTCATGTGTTGATATTATTTTTGAGGAGCACATCAGTGAATGTTGCCTGTTTTTCTGTTGCTGTAATCCTTATGACAACCATGACCACTGCCTGGTCAAAACTGAACCAGGCAAAACAAGGAACTGTAACCTCCAGCTAACCACCACTTCACTCATTGAAGCGAGCTGCACTGATCTCACACCTGATGTCAGCAACCTTATCTGCAAAGAATTGAGCAAACTTGTCACACTTATCCTGTGACAATGCTCTCAGAGACTGCAAACAGGCTTGATTGCACAGTCTGTCAAAGTTCGGAAGAGCTGGACTGGTCAATTCTGAGCAGTGGTGATCTCCCTGGACAGGAACTCTGCCTTCTTATGGGAGACAGCTGATTGATAGTCCTTATAATGGGTCAGCAATCTAAGTCTGTGGGTATCAAGGCCCGATTTCACCAGCACTGCTCCATCCTTTGTCCCACTCTCCTCAACTCTCTCAAGGCCCCACCAAACCAGGGGACCGAGGGAGAAGGGTGAGTGGGTGAACGCGACAGGAGCTATGGAATCCAGAGACTCAGTCACAGTCCTATTATAAGCCTGTAACTGTTCATCTGGATCCAAACTGGCACTCGGAAAACCCGATGGGTCCTGCACTGCCGCCAGACCATCTGGGGTCCAACCCTTAAAGAGTGGTACGGACCATCTCCATAAGGGCAGACCTATGGGGGCCGGAAATTGAACCTTATAGTGTGGTGGTCAGACCATCCGACTGGTTCCACCTCCAAGTTGGAGGTCTCCATGCCCAATAGAAAGACCAGGTCCAATGAGTGACCGTAATTAAGGGTCACAGAGGTAATCACCTGTGTGAAGCCCTACTAATTCATAAGTTGGAGGACGTCCTGTCCAAATTGCAGAGAGTCTGTCATCGCGCAGGCATTGAAGTCCCCAGAATCACCCCGCTGGGGACTCTAACACCATGTCGATGATGAAGTCCCTGAATTCCTGCAGGAATTGCTTTTGCCCTGGGTGGATGGTAGATGAGAAGAATCCTGCATCTGACACTAAACATAGAAACATGGAAACATAGACTTTGATGGCAGATAAGGACCACTTGGCCCACCCAATCTGCCCATTTCTCTACCTATTGGATAAGCTGCAGATTCTAGTTAACCAACAGCCTACTTCCTGCAACCCCTGCTATAGTTGCCTTATGTCTGTCCCATGCATGTTTGAATTCCCCACTGTTTTAGACCCCACAACCTCTCCAGGAAGGTGGTTCCATCGTCCACCACTCTCTCCGTGAAAAGAATTTCCTCACATTACCCCTGAGCCGTCCCCCAACTTTAAATTGTGCCCCTTGTTCTTACACAACTCTTTTTCTGAAAGATGCTACCCTCCTGGACTTTGTTGATTCCTTGAGGTACTTAAAAGTTTCTATCATGTCCCCCGTCCCTTCTTTCATCAAAGGGTATACATATTAAGCTCTCTCAGTCTCTCCTCATAGGGTTTCTGATGTAGACCCTGCACCATTTACTTGCCCTCCTCTGGACTGCTTCTATCCTGTCTATGTCCTTGCGTAGATGTCTCCAAACTGCACACAGTACTCCAGATGGGGTCTCACCAACTGTCTGTATAGAGGGATAACCACTTCCCTTTTCTACTTGTGATGCCCCTCCCTATGCATCCCAGTATCCCCTGGCTCTCCTTACTGACTTCTCACATTGCTTACCCACCTTTAGGTCATCTGATATGACTACACCCAGATCCCTTTCCATTATTGTTGTCGTTAGTACCTCTGCTATTGTGTACTCTTCACCTGTGCCCACGATCACACTCAAGGAGCCGTCTCTGCAACTGTCACATCAACAAGGCTCAATTCTGATCTAAAACACATGGCTGCTCCCACCCTACAATCCAACCTCGGGCAGTGTATCACCAAGAACCCAGTTGGAATAGCTGCCTCAAGAACTGGGCCAGCATTTTCATCCAGCCAGGTCTCAGTGATGCAAGTTGGGTCAGATGACCCAACAAGATCAGCATTCACTGCTGTCATGTTTATAATAGACCTGGCATTGCACAACACTGCCCGGTAGGATGAGACACTGAGGCTGCCATGTCATCTGCCCACCATGGTGGAGCCCTTGGTATAGGAACTAGACAGGGAGGATCCTCTTCCCTTTCTAGAACCCATTTCTCCCAGGGCATCTTCAGTCTTCACGGACCCAATCCACCCACCCAGCTCTACTCTCCCTCAGGTCCAGGCTCCCACACACACACACACCTCCTCCTCCCTACTATCCCCAGAGCCTGACACTGACCATAGACCTCAGCGGGCAATAGTGGACAGTTGAAGGAAGGGAGGCCCTGGAGCTCAGAGGGAGAGTAGTGCCTGGCCAGGAGAGATCTCCGCCAGCACAAAACTACACAAGCCTAATGCAGCAATCAAACAACGATCACAAACAATACAATAAATAAACTAATCCACATACACAGATATAACAGACAATGCCAACAGCCCCCAAGAAGGAAATAGTCATTTCAGATAAAGTAAGGTCCAGAACCAATAAACCATTGGAATCACTATACAGAATAAAACAAAGCATGCCAGAGCTTCAATTTAGAAATAGGGAGAAATGGGGCTCTCACCTCCACCCAGTCGATAAAGTATTTGTGTCCTCTCTGCTGCACTCACACTACAGCAGTCAAAGCATAATTATCCATAAAGATAAAGTGTTCAGTTTGAGGCTGTCTCACCACAATGAAAATCCCCTTCTGTCTTTACCTGCTCAATCAGGGAACTCTCTTCTGCTTGCCCTAACAGCAGGGCTCTAGATAAGATTTTTGGGATGAGTACCTGCACTCCTCATTTTGAAAGTGAGGTGAGTAAACGAAATTCAGATGTGTACAAATGTCTTGCTACAGTGGACTGAGGAGTACATTTATTAAAAAAATATATAGTTGTTTTTCTAGATAAGATTTGCAGGTGCCAACAATGCTCCAAATAATGTTGGCAGGTAGAATTTACTCACCAGTTTTAAAACATAGTGAGTAAAACAAAAGTGGGATGCATACAAGTGCTGTAAATCTGGCAAAAACTGTTCCTTTTGAATCACCATTTATGTTATGAAGCACTATTCTTTGGTATGTGGAGTATTTACAAATACTGGGTGAGTACTGGAACTCATTAAAAATTTCTGAAGACTATTTCCTAAAATGAGGTGAGTAAAATAGGCTGGTACCGTCTTATCTGGAACCCTGCCTGACAGTAAGATAATTGAGGCTCTGGCTCTAGAGAGGCCTTTGTTGTGTGTGTACAGTATGTTACATTACAACATGGACTAGAGACACATGTACGTGATTGGTGAGAGCCATCAGGTGACTGTTGATTAATTCACATTAATGCACCGCCTAGTGGCTTTAGATATATATATGTATATATATATATATATATATATATATATATATGTGTGTGTGTGTGTGTGTGTGTGTGTGTGTGTGTGTGTGTGTATATAGGGATATGTAACAGGGACCTGTGCAATACATGATTTATTTTCACAGAGCTGTTTGACCTTGGGTAATCTCACGAGTGGCATAAGAGCACAGTACTGTGCCACGATCAAACAGCCCTAGAAAATAAATTATATTCCACAAGGTCCCTGTTATTTATTTCATTTATGCAATAGGGATTATTTAGGATTGTGTAAGGAGTTTTGTTTTAAATTGTTTATTTAATTTTTCACATTAACATACCTGGAATTTTTGTAGTTTGTAGGGTAGCTTGGCTTAGCATAATGGTTGCTAATCAGTTGCTATGGATGCTCCAACTTTACATTATGGACAGTACATAATAAAAAGTTTGATGCACAATTCTTTTGTTTTTACATTTTGGGGGAATTTGTTCATCAGAAAAAGTAAATAAAAACTAAATTGTCTGCCACTTTTGCGATTATAAAAAATCTATAAGGCATCTATATATAAAACACCTCTCATTTTGTAGATAATTTTGTGCTGAACAACTTTTGTGCTCAATGTACAATGCCATCAGTTTTCATTTAAGGTCATTTGTATTTATTTGTTGAAAAAGTGCAAAAAACTTAACTTTCTGCTGTTTTTGCTAATTCTACAAAAACTAAAAGGTATCTATAAATGAAACACCACTCATTGTAGATATTTTTGTGCTGGACAACTTTTGTGCTCAAAGTACCATGCTATCTTTTTC
This sequence comes from Neoceratodus forsteri, assembly GCA_016271365.2. Classification (NCBI taxonomy): domain Eukaryota; kingdom Metazoa; phylum Chordata; order Ceratodontiformes; family Ceratodontidae; genus Neoceratodus; species Neoceratodus forsteri. The sequence continues at coordinate 1,387,286,862 of CM057459.1, forward strand.
ATTTTAAAGTTATTTGCATTTGAATATGATTAGTCCTGCTGTTGAAGATTTCCAAATTGGCTGATGACATAGCAACTATCTATATAAATGAATGATGACATAGTAACTATGTATGTAAATGAATGATGACATACTTACTATGCACGTAAATGGTTTTATTTACACAGTAGCTACAATGCACATTATACATAGATACATAGACAGTGTCGGCAGATAAGGGCCTATGGCCCACCCAGTCTGCCCATTTCAGCCTGTAAGTTCAGTTTATGTTTCCAAGAAGTCTGTTGCCCTTACCCCTGTCCTCCAGAATTCCTTTATGTCTATCCCATACATTCTTAAATCCCGTGATTATTTATGGCATGCATTTATTGTTCACATCTGTTGCATAAATATATATATATATATATATATATATATATATATATACACAAACATATATATATATATATATATATATATAGAGGCAAAAACTCCATTTAATGCATCAGTTAGGGTTGTTCCACAGTGACAAAAGTGAGGAAATTGTGTTAGGTTGAAACCCTAACTCTGCATTCACCCCCACCCCCAGCACCACACACACAGACACACACACACACATGCAAGTAGGGGAGGACCAAGGCAACACGACCAATCACAGACAACCAGCAGCAGGTGACGGAAATAAAATACAACTATGTAAATGTAGTACAAGACATATCCATGAAGATGAGCCAACAACTGTAGCATTTGAACAGTTGATGTATGGCTGTATTGTTGCTGTGGCTCTCCAGTCAGGACGGAGTACCTGGTATGGGGTGTGAGGACTATTGCCTGGTCAAGGGCGTACAACTGATAACGGTACAAAGTTGTGTGCACCTTCAGTGGTGGAGGTGTACCATTGATGTGTATGGAGTTAGTTTTGCTGTGGCTCTACACTCAGGATGCAGTACCTGGTGTGTGTGGGGGGCATTGCCTGGTGAGGCCATGCAACTCCTAACTGTGGTAAGTGGAGTGTACCTGCAATTGGGGAGGTGTAGCATTCATGTCCATAGCCTCAGTTTTGCTGTGGCTCAGCACTCAGGATGCTGTACCTTGTAATGGGAGGCATTGCCTGTCTGAGGCCATGCTTGCATTGGTGTCCATACCCACAGTTTGCAGTGGCTCTCCAGTCAGGATGCAGTAAGTGGTCTGGGCGTGCATTGTCTGGTTAACACTGTGCAACTCCTAAGTGTGGTAAGTTCTGTGCAGCTGCAATCAGGAGGTGCACTGTTGATGTGTATGGCCTTATTGTTGCTGTGCCTCTCCCACTCAGTATGCAGTACCTGTTCTGGGGGTGGCATTGCCTGGCTGGAGGAATCCTCAATTCATAACCATGTTAACTTGTGTGTACCTGCAGTCAGGAGATATATCATAGATGTGCATGGCCTTAGTGTAGCCATGGCTCTCACTCCAGGGTGCAGTACCTGGTTGGTGAGTAGCATGCAACCCCTAAGTGTGGTAACTTGTGTGCACCTGTAATCAGGGATGCATACCATTGGTGTACATGGCCTCAGTTTGTGTAGATCTACACTGAGTATGCAGTACCTGGTCTGGGGTGGTGGGGATGTCTTGCAGTACATTTTGACAGTTGTACTTTATTTCTGTCACCTGCTGATGGTTGTCTGTGATTGGTCCTGTTGCCTTGGTCCTCCCCCTACTTGCATATGTGTGTGTGTGTGTCTGTGTGTGTGGTGCTTGGGGGTGGGAGGAATGCGGAGTTAGGGTTTTCAACCCTAACATCAATTCCCTCACTTTTGTCGCAGTGGAACAACCCTAACTGATCATTAAATGGATTTTTGCCTCTAATTTCCCTTCTTTTTGAGAATGAGGATGGGTCTTGTCACATAGTAACAGGAACACCAATGTATATGCAAGCATCAACAGTCACGCACATGGTAACAAGAAATGTAAATGGTAAAACAGCGTTAATAAGCATAGCTCAAAGTGACTCCGGGCGAACAGTGACACAAGCGGACATGAGCGCATATGAAAACACAACTGGTAACACGCACAGTGACAGCAGCAGTATTTTAAATGCAAATTTTAAGTGTCACAGCAAAAGACGTGAAAGGGAACAGAAATGGAAGCGGACGCAAAGCGCACACGTAAGCATAAACCGTAATGCACACGGGCACGGTACCACAATTGTAAATGCAAATGGTACAGTTAACATGAAGAATAATGCCAAAGGAAACAGAAATGGAAACAGGAACAGAACTGCATATGGAAGGCAGTAAACTGATGTCATAGGGACACAGTACCACAATTGTAAATGCAAATGGTAATGGTAACAGCAACAATAACAGCAAAGGAAACAGAAACGCATAAAAGAAAATGCAAGCACATAAGAAATGCAAACCATAATGTGCATGGGCACAGTAACACAGTTGAAACGCAAATGGCAACAGTAACAGCAAAAAGAGGCAAAACGAAGAGAAACAGAAAAGCAAATGAAAGGGCTGCCGGAAACGCAAATGGCAATGCGCACGGTGACACAAACCAAAACACAAACAGTAGTGGAAACACAAAATGGTAACAGTAACACAAATGCAAGTGCAAATGAGAAAGCAAAGGGTAACACACATGGTGGCGTACACGGGCGGTAATGCAAACGGGGACATAAACGCAAGGGAACAGTAACCGTAATAGTAATGGAAGTGCACACCCTGTTTTTGCCAAACAGGTTCATACAGGAACACAGTGTGTACAAAGAATGTAGCGCATTGTAATGGGCATCAAGCTTAAAACGAAAGCATTGAAGTACTTTAATTGGTAAAATCTCAGCAATCGTACGATGTAGTAAAAAATTTTTCTTTCACAAAAATCATGATTTTCCTGGCTAGGTTTTGATGTTGCATAACCCATAGGGCTATGCAATTTGCAACAAACTCTGTATCTCGCATCGTTTCGAGATCTGAGCCCCAAAAACACTGACATCGCCACCATGTTAGTCTATGGGAAAAATGCCAACTTTGGAGTACTGTAACTTGGCAGCCGTTCAATATTTTTCACCAAACCATGAAAAGGCACATCTGTGAGATGCTGGCTGTCTTCCTCAACTTTCAGCTCAAAAGACCAAACTGTTCTTTTGCAGCAGGTGTAAAGAACTATTGTCATTTTGGCCATAGTCTGGAAAAGTAGTGTCATACTTGATACCTTTCTAAATTTTATGAAAGTGTCATGAGGCGACACTACTTGCTATTAATTACTTTTTACAGAAATTTGAAAAACATATTTATGGGGTGTTTAACATCAAAATAAAGACATGGCTAGCATCCTCAGGGTCCGACTAGGTGAATACAAAAGAATTGTGTCCCTATAGGGTCCCAGATTTAAATGCCAAGCATTTCTATGATCACTCAACTGAAAAAAATGGCTGACTCATAACACTACTGGGGTCATTTGTGACACTAAAAACTGCATTCTGCGAAAGTGTTGCACTTTTTGTCAACTTTTCCCATTGACTTATAATGGGAACTTGTTTTTGAATAACGTTTGAACCGTTTAATATTTTTCACAAATCTTCAAAAGGCACATTAAGGACACTGGCCGCACATTCTCTGAAGTTTCGGACCAGTCCGCAAACTGTGCAACCTGTGAGCGAGCAAAGAATTTGAAAAACGTGAACGCACATTTCATTGGTGCTTAATAACTCCGCAGCTGTATATCTGACCAGCACAAAACTTGGCAGATCCCAAACCTACCATGTCCAATCATGCATACCAAATTTCAGGCAAATCCCTTGAGCGGTGGCAAAGTTATTAGGTGCAAAGTTTGATCCTTTAACCTTAAAATGGCTCCTCAACCTAACTATGGTAGCACTACTGCATACTATAATATATATATATATATATATATATATATATATACACACACACACACACACACATATTTAGAAACACTGAAGTGTTCACACAAGGATGTGGTGCACTGATTAAACCAGAAACATATTTACCAAGAAAATCAGGCACACACCACCGTTCAAAGATTACTGAAACCACAAATATCTTAAAACAACATTTTATTAAAAGCATAAAATCATGCCTGTTGCCTGACACGTTTCAGGTACAATTACCCTTTCTCAAACACTGAATAAAAATATTTTACACACACACATATATATATATATATATATATATATATATATATATACACACAAATATCAGTTACATCATAAGTCAATTAATTCAAATGCACCAATCACAAACATACATTCTCATTACATCATAGAATTATTAACAAGGACAAATTTACTAGGAACAGGACAAGGGGTTGTTCATTAGGAAGTGACTACATGCCATACTATGTATAGGAAAATGGGAAGGGCATGATTTATTTTTCCTTTCCTCTAGGAAAGGCTTCAAATCAATGCCACAATTCAAACCAGGATTTCTACTAGCATCTAAATTTAAAATCCAAAAGCTTCTGTTTTAGGATAAGATTCCTAACATTTCCTCACCCCTTAGGTTAGAGCACACTCTATCAATTGCCATGTACTTGAACAAATTTTCCTTGCCATTATTTCTACATTTAACAAGATGTTGCTGCCATTGCGTAAGTAATATCCCTCTCAAAAGGCTCTCTGATGTTCCCAACTCGAATTTTAAATGTGCCTCTGTCTTGCCCACATAAAAGGCTTTGCAGCTACATGTTGCCAGATAAATCACCTGCTGTATTACACTTTGTCGTTTTGTCATATAGTAGTTATTTTTATTGTTCACAGAAACAAAAGTTTTACCTGTCTGTATAACATTACAGTACATGCAATCGTGGCACTTAAAACAGCCTACTGGCTGACTTAACCATGTCTTTGTTTCTTTGTGATTAACTGTCTTCACAAAAAGTTTAAAAGTGAAAATAATGAAACTGCGCCAGAAACAATAACAGAACAGTTTAAACCAAATTCAGCTTTTTGTCCACCAACCTGCACTATGGCGGTTGTTTTCAAACAACTGGTGGAAACAGGATTGAGACATTGTTTCTGAATTACCAGCCAAATTTTAATAACTTGGATACCAAAGAAAAAGATGCAGTTAAGACTTGCAACAGAATGGGGACATTTTATTAAACAAGTGGATTGGGGGAGTTGTTATTTTAAATAAAGATGATTATATGACAGAAGCATTATGTCAGCTTGAGAATACAATGATTTATGAAAACTATGTCAGAATTCACTAGGGAGTATAAAACTCAGATGAAAAGTGAATGAAGCCTTTGAAAAGGTTTCATATCGAAAGATGTTAAAGAGTTTTTAAATTAATGATTAACCTGTCATGGCAACATTTTACATACTGCCTAAAGTTCATAAAATGTTGCATTGCCCCCAGGTCTCCACTAGTAAGTGGTGTGGGTTCACTAACTGAGAATCATTCACAGTATTTAGACTCTTTTTTTTTTTTTTAAGGACGTGGTTACCTCCAGCTCCTCTAGGTTGCTATCAATGTGGTAGGTGCATCTACTGTGAAAGAATCCAGCAGATAAAAATTTTACATCTGTTAATGTGGGAACTGTTTTTGACATCAGAGGGTTCATCAACTATAGCACCACATGTGTAGTTTATTTAGCTACCTGCACATGTGATGCTTTTATATAGGAAAAACCTCTAGGGCCTTTAAACTAAGGATGGGGAATACCTCAGCGATATTAGAACCAGTTACTATGAGAATGTTCTGTTTTATAATTTAGATGTTAATCGTGGAATGTCACCACACCATTTCGTGTTCTGTGGAATAGAAAAAGTAAGACTAGGTCCTAGGGAGGTGATCTTAAATTGCTTCTGTCACAAAGAGAGCAGTTTTGATACACAGATTAGGTGCTCTGTATGCCAGGGCTAAATGAAATTTTGAGCTGGTACCATTTTAAATAAATAAATTAATGACCTGCAATATGTATATCTTGGTCTATTGGGCCTGAATTAAGGGACTGTATTTTGTACCAGTCTCATAATGCAGTATGCTGAAAAGGATGTAATATTATACGTTATTAATATTCATTATAAGTATTGCATGAGACTGATGTCTTCAATTTTGTCTACATGTGCCTTTTGCACATGTAGCTTAGTAGTTCTCTTAATTTTTCCTATTACAGGATTTTTATGGTAATCCAGCTATTATTATTATTATTTTTCTTGTTCTAGAGAGCACGGACATACATCTGCGGTGTATCCAATGGTCCATGATTTCCTTGATTTGATTTATTCATGGAAGTTTCTCGACTGTGCTTTAGATATTTATAATATGTACTAACAGGTTTGTGCAAGCATATACACTGTATTCTTTCGTGTGCATGTGCACATGTATTTACATATGTGTTACATTTTGGCTATGGGGTGTCAGTGGTTATATGTATGATGGTTATGTCTATTTTATAATATTGTGTCTTTTTGTACTTGTAGTGTGTTTGTTGTTCTGGTATTTTGTATGCTTTATGCTATATACATTTACTACAGGTGTGTGTCACTCTAGGGTTAGGTATAATGTCCCATGTACTATCACTTTAAAATCTGCCTTTAAAGAAGAGTGGATCACCTGTCTGGACACACCATGATGATACTCAGAAGTGAAACTGGTAGGAGGTTGGTGGGACTCACTGTGCGCCTCATTTTAGAGGGTCAATGGTGCTTTATGGCTGTTTTTAACTTATGAATGTACTGAATAAATGAATTATTAAACATGCTTATTAGCTGTTTTGATTTCTGTAAGTGGGTCTATTTTGCTTGATCTGCAGTGGCGGTGCTGGAGTTTTTGTTTGCCTCTCTTTTTGAAACATCAGATGGAATGTCTCCCATCATATGTTAAAGATACAAAAGACATTGGGCTGGATATTCAAACTGCGTACCATTCTGAGGCGCAAGCCCTTGCTGCTAGCCAAAATAGTTGCGCAGAGGGGTGTGGCCGGGCGATATTCAAAGGAGTTCGCTTATTGAGCAACTCCTTTGAATATCACCCCAGCCACAGCCACTGTGCATGGCGCAGTGGAACTTGCGCCACCGCAAGTAGTCAGAGTGGAGCATTCAACTTGTGGTGGCACAAGTACCATTCGCCATGCGCAAATTCTCGATATTCAAAGGTGAAGTGCAAATGGGGCCATAATTCATGCAAGGTGCGGGGGCATTTGCATTTGTTTATGGCCCCATTTGCATGCCATTAGCATGCAGGTGCACCGATCCCTGAGGACTTGCACCTGGCGCCCCGCCAGGCAGCAGCCATTGGGGACCAACGCCCCTGCAGCCCGATCGCGAGGCAAAATAGTAAATAATCCCCACCCCCACTGGCCCGATCGGGCAAAAGCATTAATCTCCCCCTCCCCACTGGCCCGGTCGTGGGCAGCAAGTATCCCCAAACTTATCCCTGGTGGTCCAGTGGACAAATAAGCCTGATCATGGGCTGCATAGATGTAAAATAACCCCCGAACTTATCCCTGGTGGTCCAGTGGACCGATAGCCCGATCACGGGCTGCATAGATGTAAAATAAACCCCCGCCCCAAGACCATATCCCTGGTGATCTAGTGTCCCCACCTCACCCACTCCACGGAAGTCCCACCACCCCGCCCCCCGCAGCCGGGCGGGTGGCAGCATCCCATCGCCTGTTACCTGCCGTCATTAACCGACTAGAGCTGCATCGCTTACTGTGACAGGCAGAGCAGCAGCTGGCTGCAGCCATATCGCATAAGACAGTCCAGACTTTGTGAATGAATTCATTCACAAATCTGACTGCTTTAACGGTGAGGCTGACGCCATTGGCTCTTGCTCTGCGCCTAATGGACGGCAGCCTTACCGGGCAGTCAGTCGGGCGACGGGCGGCAGGCGGTGGATGCTGCCACCGGCTGGCTGCGGGGGACCGGGGGTGGGGTGGGTGGGTGGGGTGGGGGACACTAGATCATCAGAGATATGGTCTTGGGGCGGGGGGTTATTTTACATCTATGCAGCCCGCGATCGGGCTTATCGTCCACTGGACCACCAGGGATAAGTTTGGGGGTATTTTACATCTATGCAGCCCACGATCGGGCTTATCGGTCCACTGGACTACCAGGGATAAGTTCGGAGGGGGTTATTTACATCTATGCAGCCCGCAATTGCTTATCAGTCCACTGGACCACCAGGGATATGTTGGGGACACTCTGCTGCCTACCATCGGGCCAGTGGGGGTGGGGGATTTCACACTCTTGCCCGCAATCGGGCGCGGGGGCACAGGGACTGGGTTGAGGCCAGCCACAGGTGGCAGCTGCTGTGTTGCGCCCTGCAATACAGCAGCTCACCTGTGGGTGGCCCTCGACTTAAGCCTATTTTTTGGGCTCAAAGTCCAGCAGGCGAGGTTGGGGGTTGCGCCTGCACAACTCTGCACAGCCCGGCTGAATATCAGGCTGTGCAGTTTATGCATGGTTCCTCCTCTCCAGTTCAGCATGCATTCATTTGCATTGCGCTGTTGCTCAGCATGTTTTCTGTGGCGCAACTGCCTCCCGCTGAATATGGCAGAATGGAGCAAGTTTGGACTTATGCAGGTGCAACCCTATTTCGCAAGGTGCAACCCTTTTGAATATCTGGCCCTTGTATGTATTCTGGGTGGTTTACATTTGCAGAAAGAGTCACACTGGTGACAATGGACATTGAGTTCTTATATACCAATGTCCCCTGATGGGGCTTTAGAGGTGGCATCTTTTATTTGAACAATAATATTCAACCAAATATGGCCCCCAGCTGATTTTTGCAACTGTTGGATTTTGATTTAAAATGCAATTTTTTTGTTTGATCGGTCTATTTATAGACAGACCAAGGGTACAGCTATGAGGGCTACATATTTCCCCACCTGTGGTAAATCTGTATGTAGGTTTGTGAGAAAAACACGTTATTTGTGACGCATTGGTGAACTGTTTCCACAGCAACATTTTGTTGTGAGACACTTCATTGACTGACGTCATACTTTTGTGGACAGGCACGGATACAGCTTTACAAGAGTTTATTATATTTTGCACGCTACAAACAATAATTTGAGGTTTGCCCACAATAGCAGTGAGAAACAGATTCCTTATCTGGACAGTTTGATAAAACAAGATTAGAATGGAAAAATAGATACTGATATCTATAGAAAACCAACTGATGGTAATAATGTTTTGATGGCTTCCTGCTGTCATCCCGCCCACACCATACACAATATACTGAAAGGAGAATTCTATGTCGCAAAAGAAATTGCAGCACTCTGAATAGTTATGAGACTGTGCAGATGGTGACAAATACATTTTTGTAAATGGGGTTACAATAAAAACAGAATTTTATGTCAAAGAAGGGAAGCTGAAAACATACCAAGGGGCAACTTGTTACAGGAAAAGACAAAGAAAGAAACAAGAATATAATCAATATGATTACTACTTACACTGTACATGCAGATCTAGTTGCTGATGTGATTAATAAACATGGGGGGTTGGGCTGCTGAGGAAGGTTTTAAAAGTATCAACCATTAAACCTATGATGTCATTTAAGTAGGCTAGAAAGCTCAAAGGACTCCCTGGCAGTACATAGTCATTTTGTTAATCACAAAGAAACAAAGACATGGTTAAGTCGTCCAATAGGCTGTTTGAAGTGCCACAACTGCATGTACTGTAATGTTATACAGACAGATACAACTTTTGTTTCTGTGAACAATGAAAAATTTACTATACAACAAATGACAAAGTGTAATACAGCAGGAGTGGTTTATTTGGCAACATATAGCTTTTATGTGGGCAAGACAGAGAGAACATTTAAAATTTGAGTTGGGGATTAGCAGAGAGCCATTTTAATATAGAAACGTAGACTTTGACTGCAGATAAGGACCACTTGGCCCACCCAGTCTGCCCATTGCCCTACCTACTGGTTAAGCTGCAGATTCTAGTTAACCAACAGCCTACTTCCTGCCACCCCCACTACAATTGCCTTGTGTCTGGCCCATGCATGTTTGAATTCCCTCATTGTTTTAGCCCCAACAACCTCCCCAGGAAGGCAGTTCCATGCATCCACCACTCTCTCCATGAAAAAAGGTTTCTCATGTTACCCTGAGCCGTCCCCATTATCTTTAAATTGTGTCCCCTTGTTCTTACACATCTCTTTTTTTTGAAAGACGCTGCCCTCCTGGACTTTGTTGATTCCCTTGAGGTACTTGAATGTTTCTGCTATGTCCCACTGTCCCTCCTTTCATCAAGGGTATACATATTAAGCTTCTCTCTCTCTTCATATGATTTCTGATGCAGACCCTGCACCATTTTAGTTGCCCTCCTCTGGACTGCTTCCATCCTGTCTATGTCCTTCGTGAGATGAGGTCTCCAAACTGCATACAGTACTCCAGATGGGGTCTCATCAACTGTCTGTACAGAGGGATAACCACTTCCCTTTTTCTACTTGTGATGCCCTTCCTATGCATCCCAGTATCCCCTAGCTCTCCTCACTGACTTCTCATTCTTACCCACCTTTAGATTGTCCAGTATGACTACCCCTAAGTACCGTTCATTTTTTGTTGTTGTTAGTACCTCCCCTGCTATTGTGTACTCTTCTCCTGGGTTTTTGTTTCCCAGGTGCGTTACTTTGCACTTCTTTGCATTGAATCTAAGTTGCCATATGTCTGACCATTTCTCCAACCTTGCCAAATCCCTTCTCATCCTTTCTACCCCCTTGTGAATCAACTCTGTTACAGATCTTTCTATCATCTGCAATGAGGCATACCTTTCCTCCAGACCCTCTGCAATGTCACCTATAAAGATGTTAAAGAGGACTGGACCCAGTACTGAGCCCTGAGGTACTCCACTAGTGACTCCCTTTCTTCGGAATGTGTTCCACTCACATTACCTTTGTGTTCTGTTGTGCAGCCAGTTTGCAACCCAGGCTACCACCCTGGGACCCACTCCCAAGTTGACTAACTTGATTATTGTTTTGTGCGGACTGTGTCAAATGCCTTGTTAAAGTCTAGGTAGGCATATCCATAGCCCTCCTGGTCTATTACTTTGGTCACCCAGTCAAAGAAATCTATTATATTCATCTGACATGACCTTCCTGCTGTAAATCCATGCTGCTTTGGGTCCTGTGCCCACTGGCTTCTAGGTACTCAACAATTCTTTCTTTCAGAAGTGATTCCATCATTTTCCTACCACTGAGGTCAAACTGACAGGTCTATAGTTTCCTGCTTCTGCCTTGCTCCCACTTTTGTGAAGGGGAATCACATCTGCCCTCCTCCAGTCCTCAAGTACCACCCATCCTCCCATTATTTGTTAAAAAGTGTGGTCAGTGGTGTCACCAGGTCCTCCCTTAGTTCTTTTAGGATTCTGGGGTGAATTCCATCAGGCCCCATTGCTATGTCCACCTCGAGTTTTAGGAGTTCTTTCAGGACTCTTTCTTCTGAAAATGGACTGGTGTCAACCCCCTACCCAGAGTGCTTCTATTGTCTGGTTTAGGTAACTCCTCCTCATCTTCTTTTGTGAATACTGAGCAAGAGTATTCATTCAGTATCTCTGCCTTTTCACTGTCTCCTCTGCCCACCTCCCTCTCCCTTATTAATCTTCACTGTTCCTCCCTTAACCTTTCTATGCTCCCAATGTACCTATAAAGGTTTTATCCCCTTCTTAACTGACTTGGCTATTTTTTCCTCAGTTTGGGCTTTTGCTATTCTGACTGCCTTCCCACTTCTTTCTGCTTTAATTGATACAGTTCTTGTCGTGCTCCTTCTGTGATACCTTATACTTTTGAATGCAGCCTTTTCTCCAAAACCTTCCTGCCACCTCTTTTGAGAACCATAGTGGTTTTTACTCCGCTTTGTTTTCTTTATCTGTTTCACATAAAGGCGTGTTGCTCTATGATGACAGTTTTGATTTTTCCATTGTTCTTCCACCCTCCTTTTGCCCATTTGCTAGTGTATTCCTCAGGTATTCACCCATTTTGCCAAAGTCAGCCTTCTAAAGTCCAGTATGCTTGTTTTTGTATGGCTTGTCTCCATGGTTGTGCTTATTGTGAAGCACACTGTGCAGTGGTCGCTTGTTCCCAGATGTCTACTGACTTCTAAATTTGTGATCCTGTCTCCATTTGAGAGTACCAAGTCTAGTATTGCTTCCTCCCGAGTGGGTTCTAACACCTAGCTGTCTCCAGGCCTGCCCCCTGCAAGGCATCGAATGACCCTGCTCTTGGATGTGGCTGCAGTACATGTCATCCAGTAAACATCTGGCATATTCAGATCCCCCATTAACAGTATCTCCTTTTTCAGCCATTCTGAGAATGTCCTCTATCATTTTCTTGTGAGGGATATTACTTATGCAACAGCAGCACATGTTAAATGTAGAAATGATGGCAAGCAACATTTGTTCAAGTATATGGCAACTGACCAAGTGTGCCCCTTAAAGGGAAATTTTAGAATCTTATCTAAAAAGAAGCCTTTTGGATTTAAACTTTGGGGCTAGTAGAAATCCTGGTTTGAATTATGGCATTGATTTGAAGCCTTCCTAGAGGAAAGGAGAAAATAAATCCCCTTCCCATTTTCCTATGCATAGTATAGCGTGAGTCACTTCCTGATGAACAACCCCTTTGTCCTGTTCCTAGTAAATTTGTCCTTGTTAATAATTATATGATGTAAAGAGAATGTATTTTTGTGATTGGTGCATTTGAATTACTTGACTGATGTAACTGATATTTTGTGTGTGTATATGTATATATATATATATATATATATATATATATTGTGTGTGTGGAGTGTGTGTAAAAACCTTTTGTTCAGCCTTTGAGAAAGGGTAGTTGTACCCAAAACATGTCAGGCAACAGGCATGATTTTATGCTTTTAATAAAATGTTGTTTTAAGATTATTTGTGGTTTCAGCAATCCTTGATCGTGGTGTGTGCCTGATTTTTTGGTAATATATATATATATATATATATATATATATATATATATAATAGATAACCCACTCTAAAGGTGCGGTCGCTCTGATATACGACGCCTTGAACCGTGTGCTATGCACGAGGCGCAGGTTGAGTGCATCAACCACCCAAGGCGTGTTTATATCGGAGCGCGACAGCACACCCTAGAGTGGGTTATCTATCTTATAAAATTGCAAAATTGTTTTGAAGGGGGTAAAGTGTAGAAAGGGTCGTGTTTTGATATACGACGTCACTTGATGATGATTGTCCACTAGATGAGCTTTTTTCCTACCCATTTTATTATAATGATAATAACAATAAAACTTTATTTTTAAGGTTTCTAAAACCAAAGGCTGAACATGGGAACATATCATACACTACACATTCCTTAAAATATATAAAACAAGCATAAAATCACAAAAATCAAACCAACTTCAATCATCAAATGCTTGTGTCCATAAATAAGTTTTTAAGGCCTGTTTAAATCCTCCATGGTCCTGCACTCATGTAACTGATGGGGTAGAGAATTCTAGGGTGGGAGCAGTGAACATAAGCTTTAGCCCCAGCAGATTTCACACGCACCTTGGTATCTCTAGCAACCCCTCGTCAGCTAAGCTTAGCGATCTGACAGGGCGGTAAGGAACCAAGAGCTCTTTCAGATAATCCAGTCTCAGTCCATGTAGGGCTTTAAAAGTAAATAAAATGACTTTAAAAGTAATCCACCACCATATCGGCAGCCAGTGCAGTCCGTGCAGCACCGGAGAAATATGACTAAACCGAGATGTACCAGTCAAAAGTCAGGCCGCAGCGTTCTGCACCAGCTGGAGGTGGCGGATTTCCACCCCAGATAGCCCTAGGTATAAGGAGTTGCAATAGTCCAAACGCATGGAAACAAAGGCATGGATCAGTGTAGGAAGACCACCAGGGGAACTAGGTGCTTAATCCTGAGATATTTCTCAGATGGTAGAACGAGGATTTGATGACGGCAGACACCTGAGCATGCAGGTGTATCCATCATCAAACATTACCCCCAGGTTCTGCACCTGTTCACAGGTCAGGAGAGGGTCGCCCAAGGCAAAGTCCAGGGGCAAACCTACCCCAACCCCCATCCGAGACACTGGATCCACAACCAACATCTCAGTCTTATCAGAATTCAATTTCAGTCAAATTGCATCTATCCACTTCTGGATTTCATTGAGGTAGTTATTAAAGATCGAGAGAGCTCTATTCTGGTCAGGTGCAAAGAAAGGTAGAGCTGGGTATCATCAGCATAGCAGTGAAACCTCAGCCCATACCTTCTTACAATGTCTCCGAGGGCAAGTATATACACCTGAACAACATGGGGGACAATACTGAACCCTGAGGAACCCCACATGACAGAGTAACTGGATCTGAGGAATTAACCCCAGATTCCACCTCTGTTCTTCCGGTGAGGTAAGATGTAAACCATCTGAGGACTACACCAGACAGGCCGCAGATGTACCTCAAACGATTCAGCAATACCCTATGGTCCACAGTGTCAAACGCTGATGAGGAATCAAGAAGGACCAAGATGGAACGGTTCTTCTTATCCCTAGCCTTCAGGAGATCATTGAGCACCTGAACCAGCATCATCTAAGTAGTATGCCTCTTTGAAAACTGGACTGGAGGGGTTCATAGATGTTATGGATGGTCAGGTGGTCCTCCAGTTGAATGGCCACTACTTTTCAATTATCTTCCCTAAAAGGAAGATTAGAGATCGGTTCAGTTAGCATGGCAGTCAGGGTCCAAAGAAGCTTTCTTCAGAAGGGTATAACTACCATCTCCTTCAGGAAGCTGGGAAACTTACCTGTTTCCAAGGAGTACCTGACTATCCATGTAAGGACCAGACCGATGGAATTAACACAACCCAAAATCATGGAAGTTGGTCCAGGATCCAACTACAGCATGTAGGGCGATACACTGGACAATCCGCATGACATCCACGAACTCCGGTTGATTGAAAGTACTCCAAATAAACTGAGGGGTGCTAACCACATGCAGGTCCACAGCAATGCGAGAGTGGTGCTGGTTGGAGCACCACCCCGATGTCAACCACCTTATTTGCAAAGAATCGAGCAAGCTCCACACACTCAATTCGAGAAAAGCTCGCACATGTAGACAGGCTGGATTGCACAGTCTGTCCACAGAGCGAAAAAGCTGAGCTGGTCGATTCTGAGCTCCAGCAATTTCCTGGACAGGAATTCTGCTTCTTATGGGAAATTGCTGATTGATAGGCATCATAATGCTCCATCAATTTAAGGTGATAGGCATCCAGGGAGGATCTCCACCAACAACGCTTTAACCTTTGTCCCAGTCGCCATCTCCTTCAATATATTATACCTATATATATATATATATATATATATTCATTGCAAAAACTCCATTAATGCATCAGTTAGGGTTAATGGTATAGCAACAAATGTTTGAGATGTGCTGTTAAGGTTCAAAACCCTAACTCCGTAGTCACCCCCCTCCCTCCACACACACACACACACACACACATATGCAAGCAGGGAAGGGCCAAGGCAACACAACCAATCAGAGCCAGCCAGCATCAGGTAACAGAATTATCGTGCAACTCTCTAAATGTACTGCAAAACATATCCATCATCATGGGTCACCAACTGTATAAGTTCTGCCACCATCATAGTGCCTTGGGGTAGACACATGCTGGGCAACCATGGGTGATGCCCCACAGTAAGCATTTTTGTGTTACAAACGACAATAATAAGATTTAAGCAGATGTCTATATTTCAATAGTGAAGAAGTGATGTAACACACAGTATGTTATCCATAGATAGTTTCTTGAAAATGAGAGTTATTATACGCTTCCAACAGCCATTATATGTTTGCATTTATTTTTCTGATAGAGTGAGTCAGTCCAATAACAAATGGTAGTAATAATAAAAGTAATTATTGGTAGTATAGTTTACAAGTAACGTGAAAGCAACAGTTGTAACATCCAAAGCTAACAATAACACGCTGCTAATGAGTATTTCTGGGTAACACAGCTTATATAACAACATGTGATGGTGTGAGATTCATACATGAGCAGTATCTGAAAAGCAGTATGTGTCACCTCTATCTGTCCTGCTACCACATGCCCAGTGGTAGCCTGCAGCAACCCAGTTGTTGAATAGTGACATATAAGGCCTGTACACATTAGCAAGTAAGATGTGGTCCATTTTTAAAAATGTTTATCGAAATGTTTTTGAACTCACCACAGCAGCCTGTCCACATCAGTCAACAACCGAGTTTTAACTTAGTTATCACACAGCCCACCCCATCCGCATCTGCGCCCAGTAACATTTTTAAAACTGGTTCCCCACGACTGTAGCATGCTTCCTAATGGAGCAAGATGCAGACGCCTGTCCACATTAACAGATAACACAATCTCAGATTGAAAACCATTTTTAAAAATGTATTTAAGCCTAGCTTCCTTCAGAGTTTTAGCACAGTTTGCTAACATGGTTTCAAATCATGTTTTAATGCAGATGGGAGGCGTGTTTGTGCTAGTTAAAAGTTTTAACGCCTTTAAAACATTTTAACTAGCCTTATGTGTACAGGGCCTAAAAGTCAGTATTTTCAAATGTGAGACTAAGGCCCTTGTATTATCAGGTTAGTCAAAACATTTTAAGGTGCTTAAAATGTTTTAACTAGCACAAACACGACGCCTGGGCCCCGATGCATAACGGGCTTCAAAGCGTGTTAAGAAACCGTGTTTAAAACCCTGCTGTGAGCTAGTCTCAAGTCTGTTTTTAAAACGGTTTGAAGGAGGAAATCGTATACCTTGTGGTGTGGACGGGCGGCGATTTTTCCGGCCTATTACAGTGCCAACATATCCGTCTACAATCGGAGAGGATTACCTGGTTTAAAACGTTACTCGCTGCTGATGCAGATGAAGTTTACCGTGTTACAATCAAGTTTGAACTCGTGAACAATAATGTGGACGGGCTGCTGTGGTGAGTTTGAAAATGTTTTGAAACCGTTATTTAAAATGGTACTGATCTTCAGTTGTAATGTGTACAGGGCCTTAGCCTCATTGTATGAAGAAGGTTTGCCAGCAATAATGTGTCATTCTACTGTGCTGGCAGTATGGAGCTGATAATACTATATATGTTTTTCATTACATAGTGTTATGTGAAATAAGTACAATGTTGTGATTATTGAGGTTACAGATGTGACAGAGTGGTATAGTATGTTATAATATTGCATTGTCTGCATGTCTGTGGGTGGGGAATGCAGAGTTAGTTGAACCCTAACAGCACATTTCCAAACTATTTTGCTGTACTATTAACCCTAACTGATGCATTAACAGAGTTTTTGCAATGAATTTTCCTTCTTTGAGAATGTGTAATGTAAGTGGTGTGTTAGTGGGAGCATGGACCCTCCAGGCCCTGTGCTCCCTTCACATTGTCAATTTTGGCATATTGGTATGTGCATGTGGAACACTTGCCCTCTGGGCCCTACACCCCACTTATACATAACTATGGAGCCACACAGTAGCCCTATTAAGGCAAGGAACCCTTGTAAGACTAATTTACTAATATCTCAGAAACCACAGCAGCTAGGAAAAAATTCTGATGCTGGTGTAATCATGACAGTGAGAACTTCACGCTATAAATTGGCCAAATCCATATATTGCATCATTTCTGAGATACAGGTACTGAAATGCACTGCAAAGGCACCCTTGGAACCCTTGGAACATGTTTTTGCCAATATCTCAGTAACCGTAGCAAGTAGGAAGAAGTTTCCACTGCAGGTGTCATCTGTGATTTCCAAATGCTGTCAGTAGTGAAACTCTGTATCTCGCTCATTTTCAGGATATCGGCACCGGAAGGTGTCATGGGCAACACAGTGTTACCCTGTGGGAAATTTCTGAACTTCAGAATGCTGTAACTTTTGTCCCTTGGATGTTTTGCCACCAAACCACAAAAAGGCACATGTATGTGACCAGGGTTTGCCACCCTGCAAATTTCAGCCCAAAAAACAACCAGTTTGTTGCAAGAGGATAGCAAAGATTTGCAGTTTTTTTTAATACTTTGCAAATCACAAAAGTTTTCGCAAAGCGAGTACGTAAACTTTCAGAATTTGTGAAAGTATTTCTCGCCATTTCCTTTAATGATTTGCAAAGTATTTTTACCCTAATGTTTAAAAAGGCATTTCTGGGGTTTTACCCTCCAAAAGACAGGGCTGGCATCTTTCAGGACCCGACTAGGTAAACTCAACAGTCAGTGTTTACATAGAGTGTCCCAAATTTAAACACCAGGCATTTTCTCTCTCACTAACTAAAACAAGATGGCCAAATCACAAAAGTAAAGGGCCATTTGCAAAGTAAAAGTGCATTTGCTAAACTTTCGTGATGCACATATATTTTTCCCCATTGACTATAATGGGAAATGTGTTTTCTAATAACTTTTGAACAGTTTAACATTTTTACACAAAATCTTCAAAACCACATTGGGACCCAGACTGCATCTTCCCTGAAGATTTTTGACTGAATGGAAAAATCATGCAGGCTGTGGGCACGAGCAAAGAAATGCACAAATGTCGGGGTTTTTTGGTGTTCTGTAGCTCCACAACCATATATCCAACCATGACGCAACTTTCCAGATCCAGAGATCTGTGGTAACAGATCATGCATGCAAATTTTCAGGCAAATCTATCATATGGTAGCAATGTTATTAAGGTGCAAAATTTGAGGATTAACATTAAAGTGCTTACTCAACCTTAACTATACTGATGCTATTATACTAGTATAGTATATATATATGTATATATATATATATATATATATATGTATATATATATATATATATATATATATATATATATATGTAATAGATAAACCACGCTGAGGTGTGTGGTTGCACTCTGATATAACTGCTTGGTGTGAATTGTTACACACAGTGCATGAGGCTGAGTGCATCAACCACCCAAGGCGAGTGTATATCAGAGCGTGGCACACACCCTCAGAGTGGTTTATCTATCTTATAAAATGTCAAAATTGTTTTGAGGGGAGTAAAGTGCAATGAGTGTCGTAAGCACTGATATACGCACGTCATGTGATGTGTTTTATACAATCAGAACATTGGATTTGGACCATTTATCTTTACTCATTTTATATATATATATATATATATATATATATATATATATATATATATATATATATTCATTGCACAAAACTCCATTTTACAAAACCAGTTAGGATTTCATTACACCTTTAAAAGTATGGAAATTTAATATTAGGGTTAATATGTATCAACACAACAACACCAATCTTTACACCATACAGATATATTATTCTATACCACATAATTAACAGCTCAAATGGTGTACAAGTTAAATGGAAGGACACCAAGGGATATATCAAATAACAGTTTTGTTTCTAACCTTTGCAGAGATTGGTGGTGTTGTGCTGATACATGTTTTAACCCTAACATTGAATTTCCATACTTTTAAAAAGCGTAATGGAAACCCTAACTGGTTTTGTAAACACAGTTTTTGCCATGAATTTCCTTACTTTTTGAGAGGTGTGTAACAAAATTGCAACAAATACTAAAAGTTTGTCATTTTTTCACATTGTGACCCCAAGTTTTGACATAGTCTTTTATCACCCCACCTCATAACCCTCATACTGTAGGTGTAAATTTCTTAATCCATGGCAAAATGCCATTCTGTGCCTCAGCTGCGGAACACATTTTGGACAGGATGTGAGAAATTACAGCTGTAGTATTCATAAGGTGCTGTGAAGAAATGGCTATGTTCAAACTTTGAGTGAAAATAAATGATTGGCAGTTACATGCATGTTAGAAAACTTCATTGATTGTGTGTAACTCAGGCATTCTTTGTTACTTTTGCTCCAAAATTTCAACATTGCCTTTTGGGACCCTATGTTATGAACACTGGTACTGTCATTTTGTTACCCAATCCTGAAAGGTGATTTTGCACACCAACTGCATCATTCCATGCCACAGGTGCAAAAGCACATTTTGGGCAGGATGTGAGAAATGCAGCTGTACTGTTCATGAGGTGGTATGAAAAGTGGCTATGTTAAAAACTTGGAGTAAAACATAAATTGCAAAGTTACACTGCAGTAAAGGAAAATTTCAACCACCATGCATAACTCAGCGTTTTGGGGTATTTTTGCACCAGATTTTCCACATGGGCTTTTTGACGTGTTCATGCACAAATGGCATTTCACATTGCTCTATCCCAAAAGGTGATTTCTTTCAGCCACAGTGAAATCATCTTTCAGGACAGAGTAACAAAATGACAGTGCCAGTGTTCATGAGGTGGTGTCCCTAAAGTCCATGTTGAAAATTTGCTCATGCCAGAGGGTATAGACAGAATGAGGAGGGATCTGCAGAAGTTTGCAGAAGCTTGACAATGTTCAGGGTTTGGCAGTTGAAATTCAATGCAAAGAAGTCCAAGATGATGCATATGAGGCACAAAACCCTGGAACAATATATTAGGTGTGTGTTGGGGGGATATAGCATGCACCAAGCAGGAAAGAGACCTTGGGGTTATCTCTGATGACCTCAAAGTAGGGAAACAGTGCAACAAGGCAGCAGGTAAAGCAAAAAGGATGCTGGGATGCATAGGAAGGGGCGCCACCAACAGGCAAAGGGAGGTGATAATTTCAATATACAAGACACTAGTGAGGCCCCACCTGAGTACAATGTGCAGTTCTGGAGACCTTACCTATGTAAGGACATAGACAGGGTAGGGAAGGTTCACAGGAGGGCAACAAAGATGGTACAGGGATTGTATCACAAGTTCTATGAGGACAAACTGAAGGACCTGAATATATACTCCCTGGAGAAGAGGAGGGAGGGAGAGAGGATATGATAGAGACATACAAGTACCTTACAGAGAGGAACAAGGTGCAGGAATACACTATTTTCCAGTGAAAAGATGGTCCAGAACTAGAGGGCATGGGATGAAGTTGGAGGGAGGGCAATTCAGATGAAACATGAAGAAGAATTTCTTCACAGAATGGGTGGTGGACAAGTGGAACACCCCACCAGAGGAAGTGGTGGAGGCTGAAACAATCACAGGATTTAAGAATGCATGAGACAGACATAAGAACATTCTGGAGGTCAGTGGTAAGGGGCAACAGACTTCTAGAAAACATAAAATTAACTTACAGCTCAACTGGGCAGACTGGGTGGGCCGTAGACCTTATCTGCCAACAGTGTCTATGTATCTATGTAAAATACCTACAAATGGCTGAGATATTAACATGCAATATGTTCAAAATGCCTCTATATGGCACTTACCTTTATTCTTTAGTTCGCTGTTCAACTTTGAAGAGTGCAGATGTGTCCTGGTCCACAGAAAATGACAGCCGCTGACCTCATTTAGTAAGTATAGGGCAGGGGTGTGGGGTGGGTGGTTGCTCAGTGGGAGGGTTGGGATGGAAGAGGGATGGGAAACAATGAGACCTTTTTACAGGAGTTTAAAAAATATGTTGTGGCCTGTCTTCTTTTCATAGGAACAATAGAACCATTTCTCAGGGCACTGGGGAGGGTTCCCCAGTGTCCCACACTGCTATGGAGAGGTGCAACATAACTGGATACACTATGTACACTGGGGTGGGCTTCCTAGAGTCGCACACTGCTGGTGGGGATGAGTGTAGTGCTGACATGGGATCGGGCACCCCACTGTTGGCAAACCATTACATACATATTTCAGGACACTGGGAGTGGATTCCCAGTGTCTGACAGTGGGGAGGGGCGCTTTATCTGGGACACTGGGAGTGGGCCTGCAGTGTTCTACTGTGCTGGTAGTGGTGGTGGTGGTGGGGAGGAATAAGATATTGAAATAGCAAAAAGCACAAAAGACAGTAGCTCAATGGTACAACACTTTTAGCCTTCAAGCATGAGGTGCACTTACCAGGGTGTTAAACTCAGTTGAAAGCACCGAGCTGGAAAACCAGCAAAAGGTCAGCACTTTATTCAGTCCTATTGTAAGTTTAAATTTTGTTCACGGTGTTGCAGAAAACAAAGCCTGGCAGATCACCTTAGAGTGGAGATTATGTTAAAAAAAAAAGCTTGAGTGGGTTTATGCAGCCCTACGTGGGGTCCTGGGGCTGTAGAATAGGCAAGGTTGGTTGACTGTTGTTACCTGTTCTCCTGCTTTGTTGGTTCTGTCTGCCAAAAGGGATTTAGTACTGCAAAATAGCATCCTTGTTCAGTGCAGAATCCTTTCCATAGGATTCATACAAAGCAGAATCCTAGTTCAAAGCAGAATCCTAGTTCGAAGCAGAATCCTAGGTTGAAGCACAATCCTAGTTTGAAGCAGGATCCTGTGTTGTGTGGGACATCTATTTTCCCATAGGAAATAATGGGAAATTCAACATGTCATAACTTTAGAACACATTTATATTTTCCCACCAAATCTTCAAAAGCAGCACATCTGTGAGGCCTAAGGCTTTCTATGCTGAAAATATCAGCCCAGAAAGCTAAAGCCGTTCAAGACACAGATGGACAAAAAGTGTCAACCCCAAACCATTATTTTTACACACTGTATCTCGGAAATGGCTAAAGCTATTAAGTTAAACTTTAGCACTTACAAACACATCCCCAGGGCAATTATGTGTGCCAAATTTTGTAGAACTCACTTTAACCATTACAAAGTTATTAAGATCCAAATATTGCCCTATAACATTTATAAACAAACAGCAAAACCCTTAAAAATCTGTTTTTTCAACACTATGTATTTCAGAAACCAAACCAGAGATTCAAACCAAATTTGTCAAGTCAAGAGACCTGTGCCCTAGGTTGATGCTTCTTAAATTTCCTGCAACTCTGTTGGAGTGTTGCAAAGTTATTCAGGTGCAAAATATGCAAAACTGGATGACAGTGTGCGAAAATCACTCACTTTTACATCTATTTTCTCCCATAGGAAATAAAGGCAAATTCAAGATTTAATAACTTTGGAATGGATTACTATTGTTTTACCAAATCTTAAAGGTACATCTGTGGAGTTCAAGGTTTTCTACCTGAAATTTCAGCCCAGCACCCAAAGTCAGCTTCTGAGATACAGGTGGTCAAAAACAGCAAAACACAGAGAAATCCTGTATTTTCAACACTTTATATCTCAAAAATCTCAAATGGGATTCAAACCAAATTTGGTAAAGCTCAGTTTTTCTACTTTAATAACTTTGCACAGTTCAACATATTTGCAGGAAATTTTGCATGCATAATCTCATGGGGCATGTCTATTGAGTAGTTTATTTTGTTTGAATCAGTAGCATGGTTTCTGAGATATAAAGTCTGAAAAATTGTTTCATTTATGTGTTTTTTTGCTGTTTCTTAGTCCACCTGTATCTCGGAAACTATTTTAAATTGTGGTCTGAAATTTTCAGGGTAGAAAACCTTTGCCTCACAGATGTGTCTTTTGCTGGTTTGGTGAGGGAATATTAATCCGATCCAAAGTTATTAAATTTTGAAGTTCCAATTGTTTTCAATGGGAAATTATAGATGTTCAGCATGAAAAGGATCCGTGTCACAGGAGTTAATCCTTTTCACAGACCCGCTCATCCTGTGTCTGATGTGGGAATCCTTTTCTGAGCTGCCACCATTTTCTTTTTCCGTTACCAAGAGAAACAAAAGTAAATAATTAAAAGCAAAAAGTGTTTAGTTAAAACCAACACATGTGTCCTGCTTATTGGGACCCTCTAAGTTGGATTCTGTCCTTAGGTGTGGAAGACATGCCCTTGAATTTGTTTTTAAAAGATTATAAATCTTTTACCATGACTCGTGATACAGTACGGAGAGATTCTGTTTTGGATCATGAATCATGGCAAAGGATCCTTTATTTCCTGGTACCAAGTTCTTTTCCCTGGTGCCTAGTGGCACTCCCAACCTCAGATTGCTGTCCCTGTATCAAACATTGAATCCCTGGTGTTTAATAGCACCTCCACACCCTTCCGATCACTGTCCCCATATTTTCACTTTATTTCCTGGTGTCTAATGACATCCCCACCCTTCCAATTGCTGTTCCCATATTTGGAGTTTAGTTCCTGGTGTCTAGTGGCATCTCCACCCTTTTGATTGCTTTTCCTGTATTTGCCCTTTATTCCCTGGTGTCTAGTGGCACCCTACCCCTCCAATGGCTGTACCCATATTTTCTCTTTATTTTCTGGTGTCTAGGGCACTCTCACCATTCAATCACTGTCCCTGTGTTTGGAATTTAGTCCCTGGTGTCTTGTGGTACCCCCCGCCCTTCTTATCACTTTCTCTGCATTTGCTGTTCATTCCCTGGTGTCTAGTGGCATCCCCCACCCTTGCAATTCCTGTCCCCTGTATGCCTTCGAAGAAGACAATGTTCCTGATGTGTTTTTTTCATCTGCAAAAAGGAAACAGTCTCTTGCTGATCAGACCCCCACCCCACCTCCCAATTAGCACCACTATCCCACACCCCTAGTACACCCCCAGACACCCTCACTCACCTTAACAGGTCCCAGGTTTGAGATCCAGTCTGTGATCAAAGACACATCTTGCTGCTGGAACCGTGACTGCAATAAGAGAAATTAAGGTAAATGCGGTTCAATGTATGTCAATGAGGTTTCAACTTTATGCACAACTCAACCATTTTTGAAATTTCGACTCAAATTTTCAACATGGTCTTTTGGGGACCCCATCTCATGAACAATATGACTGTCATTATGCAAATCTGCCCAAAAAGTAATTTTTGCGGTTGCTTGGCAGATTCACCTTTTAGGAGTGATTTGCATGAGGTGGGTCAGCAAAACTTCTTCGAACATTTGGGGTCAAAATATGTCAAATGGCAAAGTTATGACCAATCATTGCAATTTCACTATGCAGGCTTGTAACTTGGAATTTTTAAATATTTTTACCGAGTTTTCCAATATAGCTCTATATTACGCTACCTCCTATATGCCACAGCTGTCATTTTCAAATCCTAGCTAAAATATGTTTCCACACGGGCATGGAATGGTGTTGCAATTGTGCAGAATAAAGTTTTGGTGGGGATTCAAAAATTGTCTGTATGGGGTACATGAGGCGGAGTAATAAGATGGCTATGCTGACAGTGTGGTCATGTTGTCTTATAAATGGAAGCACAGGACCCAGAGGGTCCTGTGCATCCAGAGCTATATAGATACACGCATAAGGACAATTGCACAGTATAGGAGCACATGGCCAAACAGTCTTGTGCTCCCACAGCCAAATAAGGACAGTTATGGATGGTGGGGAGCATAGGGCCCTAAGGGCTGTGTACCCACAGGCAAATAAGCATACAAGTAAACTATCTGAAAAGTCAGGAAATTCATTGCAGAAAACGTTGTTAATGCATCAGTTAGGGCTGCCACAACAAAAGTTGGGAAATGTGGCATTAGGTTTCCAACCCTAACACCCACCCCACCCTGCACACCATCAGGCATCAGGGGTATACCTTGGGTCATCAGCCCTACCGCCCATTCTGCTATACTGTACCCATCTCAGCTTATTTACTTATGGAATGGGTGAGGATAGGGCTGACAACCCCAATGCACACCCCTGACACATGTTGGTGTGTGCAGGGTGGTGGTGGGTGTTAGGTTGGAAGGACTCCTGTTCTTTCTCCCTCCCAAACCTTCCTCATCCACTGGCAAATCCTCCTTCACCTACAGACTACCCTCTTTATGGAACCAACTTCCACCTCTCCCAAGAAACTCACCCTCAAACAACTGTTTCAAATACCAAATTCAACAACTTCCACTCTCCACCTGCACCTGCTCCTAGCCACTCATAGACCCAGCCTCATGCCAAATGTTTTTGTGGATAGTAATCTAATCCTGAGAACTGTATGATATGGTCTGTATATAGTCCATCCTAGTATACACTACTGCATGTATAACTTAAGAACTGTATATTTATCTCATGTATCTATTCTGTATTTTCTGCTTTATATCCCTTCCCTGGGTCACACCTGGAAAAGAGCCTCGGCTCAGTGTGCCTTTCCCAGTTATCAAATGTTTAAATAAAAATAATAAATATCTATATATATTCTGGAGTGGTAGTGCCAGTATAGTTAGGGTTGAGGGATGACTGCTATGTTAAAGCCCAGTTTTTGTACTTTAATAACTTTGCAACAGTTCTACATATTTGCACGAACGTTGCATGCATAATCTCGTGGAGTAGGTCCGTTGAAGTGTCAAATTACATTTGAATCAGTTGTGTGTGGTTTCTGAGATACAGAGTCTGACACCTTGCTAAATTTATGTGGTTTTTTTGCTGTTTCTTTGTCCACTTGTGTCTCAGAAACTGTTTTAAACTGTGGTCTGAAATTTTCACAGTGAAAACCTTTGCCTCACAGATGTGCCTTTTGAAGGTTTGGTGGAAGAAATATTAATCTATTCCTAAGTTACTAAATGTTAAAGTTCCCATTATTTTCAAGGGAAATTACAGATGTTCAGCATGAAAAGAATTCTTTTGTCGCAGGCATGTTACCCATTTTCGTCGATGGGTCATCTTGTGTTGCAGGTGGAAATCCATTTTCGAGCTGCCCCCATTTCATTTGGCAGTTAGTGAGAGAAAGAAAACGTATAAACTGAATGGATTTTTAAAACAAACAGAATTTAGCGAACCTTGACCCATTTGGCTACATTCTGATGTTTGTTTGTTTTAAATTATTACAAAAATACCTTTTCTGGGCACCGAAATCTATGGTGTCCAGCTTAGCGAGAGTGCGCGTCCCCTGCATTCTCTGTTCTCTGTATGAGAACAGCGGGATTTCTTGACTTCTGCAGCCGCAGTTGAACTCCTGCTGCCGCTGCAGTGTGATCTGCAAGCCACTGTTTATATGATGTTTGCAACCCCACCTCCTCCTGTCTGTCCCTAATGTCTAGTGGCACCCCACCCGTTGATCGCTGTCCTGTTTTTTTTTTATTTCCCTCCTCCTTCCCCATTGTCTGATTGCTGTCCCCATATGTATCAAACTTTTCCCTAGTAGTCTAGTGGTCCCTCCCTCCCCAATGCACAATCACTGTCCCTGTGGAAAAGAAATTCCTGGTAGTTCTAGTGGCCTTGCCCTCTGGTGTCCAGTCACCGTCCCCATTAAAAAAAATCTGTTCTGGTCTACTAGTGGACCTGTCCCTGATGTCTAGTGGCACCCACCACCTGTCAATTGCTGTCCCCGCTTATTTTGTTGTATTCCTTCCCCTTCCCCATTGTTTGATATCTATCTCTGTATGTATAAAATGCACCTGGTAGTCTAGTGATTCTCCCCTCCCCAATGTTGGATTGCCATCCATAGGTAGAAGACAATTATCCTGGTCATCTAGTGGACCCTCCTGATGTCTGGTCGCCATTTGGTATTAAAAAATAATATACCTGGTAGTCTAGTGGTCCTCCCTTCCCAATCCCCATCCTGTGAAAGTAAGAGAAATCTTCTAGTGGATCTCCCCACCCACACCTCAGAGTAGTCACCCACCACTACTCCTATCTCTTCCCACTCCCATTCGGTGACCAGTACAGCCCTCCTCTCACTTCACTGCTGGCCACCAACTGAGTTATGAATAAGCACCTAATGATACAATAGGTGCTCATTTATAGTTCAGTCTGTAGCCAACCATAGGGGGTGAGGGGCAACTGTGCTGTCGACAAATGAGAGTGGAAAGGCAGGAAAGGGTGGTGAGTGACTACTTCTGAAGTTGGGGGGTACACTTCACACCACCAGGGATCTATCTTACTTTTCATGGGAGGGGAACGAGGAGGGGAGGATCCACTAGACTACCAGGTATTTATTTTTTTAATACTCAACAGTGATTGAACATCATGGAGGGTCCACTAGACATCAGGGTGATTGTCTTTACTGGGGATGGTGATTGGACATTGGGAGAGGGACCACTAGAGTACCAGGAATGTTTCTTTTATAGAGGTATTCGTGATCAAACATTAGAGGAGGGATGGACCATTAGACTATCAGGGGCATGTTTATACATACGGGATGTCAATCAGACAACAGGGAAGGATTACAGCAAAATAATGGGGACAGTGATCAATGGTGGGGGATGCGCAGACATCAGAACAGGTCCACTAGACTACCAGGCTGATTTTTTTTAATGGGATGGTGGTTGGATATTTGGGAAAGGGGAGGGACCACTAGACTACCAGGAATTTCATTTTCATATAAGGGATGGCAATTAGACATCAGGGAGGGACTACTACACTACTAGGGACACCCTGAACATTATTTAAAATGGCATTGGCATGAAACAGGATCCTTTATGGTGTTTCCCATTCACTACAATGGGGTTAGCCGATTTAGGATACTGTTTTGTTAAGGATCCTTTATCATGCTTTCCATTGACTACAATGGGAAAGCAAGATAAAGATCCTTTAACAAAACAGGATTCTACATCATGCTAATCCCATTGTAGTGAATGGCACGATAAAGGATCCTTTGCAAAACAGGATCCTATTTTGTTCTGTGGGTCAATGTATTTCAATGGGGTTTTCATCTTGGTTCACAACTCAGCCATTTCTTAACATTTTGACCCTAAATTTTCAACTTGGCCTTTGGGGAACACCCTCATGAACAATAGAACTGTCATGATGCAACTCCTGCTCAAAAGGTGATTTCACGGTCGCTGGTGAATTCACCTTTCAGGTGGATTGGACATTTTTCTGCCCTTGTTCATGAGGTAGAGTCATAGAAGCCTATGTTGAAAGTGTGGGGTTAAAATATGTAAAAATGCAGTTAGGACCATTTGTTGCAATTCGCTATGCACACTGGAAACTTTGGAAATTTTAAATATTTTCACCCCAGATTTTCAACATAGCCTTCTTATTATCTCACGTCATGTATGTCACAGCTGTCATTTTTCAAATCTTGGCCAAAATGTGTTTTCACACCTGTGGCATGGAATGACGTTGCATTTGTGCAGAATTACATTTTGGCAGAGATTCAAAAATGTTCTGTACTAGGTACATGAGGTGGGGTAATAAGATGGCTATGCTGACAATGTGATCACTGTTGTCCTATAAATGGAAGCCTGTGCTTCCACAGCTACATACATGTCACGCATCTATGGATGGATGGAAGTGCAGGGCCCTGAGGGCCATGCGCTGCCACAAGGAAAATAAGGATAAGATTATATAATCTCAAAAAATAAGGAAATTAGTTGCAAAAGCTCTGTTAATGCATCAGTTAGGGTTAAAGTGACAAAAGCAGGGAATGTGGTATTAGGTTTCCAACCTAACACCCCGTGCACCTGCACACACCAACAGGTGTCAGGGTGTGCCTTGGGGTCATCAACCCTAATGCTCAACCCATTCTCCTATACTGTACCCATCTCAGCTTATTTACTTATGGAATGGGGTGAGTGTTAGATGAACCCCAAGGCATACCCCCAAGCCTGTTGGTGCATGCAGGGTGGGGGTGGGGAGTTAGGGTGGAAACCCTAATGCCACATTTCCCTACTTTAGTTGCTTACCCTAACTGATGCATTAACTGAGTTTTTTACAACTAAGATTTTGCAACTGATTATATATATATATATATATATATGTATACACACACACACACACACACACACACACACACACACACCTTAAGAAGGAGAGGATCACGTCTATGAGGAAGACTGGCTGATCTGAATGAAGTGGACATGGCCTACCTAGACTTTAGCAAGGCATTTGACACAGTCCCACACAAAAGATTAATATACAAGTTAGCCAGCCTGGGAGTGGGTCCCAAGATGACAGCCTGGGTAAAGAATTGGCTGGAGAATAGGACACAGAGAGTAATAGTAAATGGAGTCCACTCTGAAAAAGGGGATTAGTAGTGGGGTACCGTAGGGCTCAGTATTAGGACCAGTCCTCTTCAATGTCTTTATAAGTGACATTGCAAAGGGACTGGAAGGAAAAGTATGTCTCTTTGCAGATGACACAAAGATCTGCAACACAGTTGATGCACAAGGTGGAGTGGAAAGGATGAGCAGGGACTTGGCAAGGTTAGAGGAATGGTCAAATGTATGGCAGCTTAGATTCAATGCTAAGAAGTGCAAGGTAATGCACCTGGGAAACAAAAACCCAGGGGAAGAGTACACAATGGGGGTGAGATACTAACAACAACAAAATGGAAAGGGACCTGGGGGTAGTCATATCAGATGACCTAAAGGTGGGCAAGCAATGTGAGAGGGCAGCAAGGAGGGCTGGGGGGTACTGGGATGCATAGGGAGAGGCATCACCAGTAGAAAACAAGGAAGTTATTATTCCTCTGTACAGACAGCTGGTGAGACCCCATCTGGAGTACTGCGTGCAGTTCTGGAGACCCAATATCGGCAAAGACATAGACAGGATGGAAGCTGTCCAGAGGAGGCAACTAAAATGGTGCAGGGTCTGCACCGAAGACATATGGAAGAGAGACTTAAGGAGCTTAATATGTATAGCCTCGAGAAAGGAGGGAGAGGGGGACATGATAGAAACTTTCAAGTACCTCAAGGGAATCAACAAAGTCCAAGAGGTAGCATCTTTCAAAAAGAGGTGTGCAAGAACAAGGGGCACAATTTGAAGATAGAGAGGGCAGCTCAGAGGTAATTTAAGGAAGTATTTTTCACAGAGAGGTGGTGGATGTATGGAGCGGCCTTCCAGAGGAGGTTGTGGAGTCACAAACAGTGGTGGAATTCAAGCATGCATGGGACAGTCATAAGGCAATTCTAGGGGTGGGGGTAGGAAGAAGTAGGCTGCTGGTTAACTGGGATCTGCAGCTTATCCATCAGGTAGAAATGGGCAGACTGGGTGGCTAGCTGTCTATCTGCCGTCAAATTCTATGTTTCTATGAATACATACTTCCTGGAAGCCAAAAGGATAGTGAAGACATGATTGAAACATTCCAGTACCTGATGGGGATAAACAGGATAAATTGCCAGCAGCAGTTCAGGCAGTGTGATGGGGTCTGTGACAAGAGCATGTAACTTGAAACTGGTGTGGTGGTAGACAAATCAGAAGGTATTTGAGAAAACTTCTTCATGGAGAGGGTAATGGAGAAGTGGAATTGTCTATCTAGGGAGATGGTTAACACTGAGACAATTTCAGGTTTCAAGAGAGGGTAGAACAGACACATCGGTCTGGTGAATACAACAGAAGGGGAGGGTCATTGGGAGAGGGTCATTCAATGAGCAAGGCAGAGCTTCCAGCAGAGGCTGTCCAGATCCTACAAGTGTTAGACTGGTGGGAGAAAGGTAGCGATCAGGAAGACTCGATGGACCGAGGTCTTTTCTGCCTGTTAAATTATTTGTTTCTATATTCCACAATATCCCATCCTCTGCAGTGACGTCTTGTAACTGGGTGGAGATTGCTCTGTAACATATCCCCTAAATCTGCCCTGTTCCATTCCTGGAAGCAACCCTGTCCCTCCCCATCCCCGCGCCTGGTAATATCTGTACATTTGTTACCCATTTCTACAGCTCTTACTCTGCAGGCACATTCAAACTGAAAGGAAGTATTCAAGAGAGGCATGTCATTGTTTCTCAGCTAGTGTCTTTATTACATAGTTGTTTCAGAGTACATCTTGGGCTTCTAGTGAACATTTAGTATAGAGTTTGTACAACCTTGCATGAACCCTTGAACTAAAAGATGGCAAAAAGGTAATGCAATGTGGACAGGTTCTTGAGAAATCACTTGGTTTGTCTTTCTTTATCGTGGATTGCCAGCAGCTTCTCCCACCTCCTGACACTTCTGCTGGCTCCGATTGCCAACTGGATAGTGGGACTGCACAATGGATAGGTCAACACTGTGGTTAGTGCCTGTATAGTTCATGTGTGTAAAAGGGATGTAGTTTCCTGTTAAAGATTATGCCTTTAGCTGTGAGGATGGAAGAATACTCCAAGGTATAGAAGAGCTGGTCAGTGGGATTCTGGGAAAGGTTGTCACTGGTTGGTAAAATTAGGCTGTCTCTTCAGCTGTGCATGCCATAAAGTCCTTGGCAATACTGTGAGGTGCTGGAGTTTCTGAGGCAGCTGTCAGTTGGGCAACATCTTTGTAATGGTAGTGATCACCATCCTTAAACAGGTAGACCCCTCAGAGGTACATAGCACCATCGATGTGAGCATGGGGAATGGTGCTTTCTTCACTCAGGATCTTCTGTTCCTTCTGAAGGTCCAGACTTCTTATCTTGTTACCTAGAACAAATCAATTTATTTATTCAGGTTGTTTGGACAGGACTTTACACGGAGCTTATGACAACTTGTTTCTAGGTGCATCCTGGGGGTGGAATATGGGATGCAAGAGATACAGTGAAGCAATTCATTATACAATAGGGTTCAAAATATAATACAATACATAAGAGGAAAATATGGTAAAGATTTCATTAAATTTAATCAAATTATGGATGAGGAACAACAGTCATACAATGGAGCAAAAGGCAAAACTCCTCCAGACCAGTAGGAAAGGGACATGCTGAGGGCACAGGCAGGCATGGAGGACAGGGGAAGAGCTTAGCTAGAAGATAGAAAAGTGGCTAGTAAGATAGAGAGAAGCACAAGATGAAGAGGCTAGAAAGGAGGAGGAAGGGGGTATTCATTAAGAGGAGAGAGAACATAGGCAAAGTAGCAACTGTTAGTAAAAGGACCTGGGCAGGGGCTTAAAGGCAGAAAGTGGGGGAAAGGAGGAAGAAGAGAAGGTTAGACTAGAGGCGGGGAGCATATGAAAGAAAGGCAGGTTGCTCCAAGGAGGTTTAAAGGCAGAGGAGGGGAAAGAAGGAAAGGTTGTTGATCAAAGAGAGAAAGATTAAGAAGAAGGGAGAAAGGAGGTGAGAAGAGGATTAAAGTATCAGGAGGGAGCCAAACCAGAACACAGAAAAGAGATAAATACAGTGGGAGAGGCACCAGTCTTGTAAGGAGGAAGAGAAGGTTGGAGTATTAGTAACAGTGGTGGTAATGAGGGAGAGAAGCAGAGCAAAGAAGAAAGAGTTGGAAAAGGGGTCTAGTCTCGCTAGGGTGCTTTTGAAGGTGGCATTGTGCAACACATTCCCACAGTCAAACTCTGGTAGGATCAGCTTGACAATAATTTCCAGAAAACATTGAGAGGATGCAAGCCTTGTGGTAGTGTGTGCCCAGTGTGCATTGATGTGTGTGTTACTATGACTTCAGCAGCTACTCTTATCAGTATAACCATAGTGGCAAGCAGGATTTGGGGTGAGAGAACAGAAAGTGAAGCTGAGCTGCTTCAGTCACCCGAAGAATTCAAGTGGGACTACTCATACTGATAAGCGTAGCTCCCAATGTTATATTAATGCTTTATAGATCAGGACTGTTTTTAATCCTACACAATTAACTTTTTAGAAGAAACATAATAGCATTTCCATTGGTATTGCAGCCCTGGTACCATGTGTGGGACACCTTTATCAAAATAAGGGTGTTTCATGTGAAAACGAAAGGAGTATTTTGAGTGGTTAAAGCATCTACAGAAGTATCTATCCATCTGTCTTTTATCTACAGAAGTATCTATCTAGCTGTCTGTCTAATATCTATCTATCCTTATCTACCTACTGTATCTATTTATCTATCATCTACAGTGCATATCTATCTATCTAGATATCTATCATATTTGTCTGTCTGTAATATCTATCTCTATATCTCTTTTTGCGTACACTGTCTGTCTATCTTTCGATCTGTGTGTCTATTTAGCTATCCATCAGTCTGTCTATCTATCTCTAGATCTGTCTATTATAGTTGTCTGTCTATCTGTGTATCTATCATAATTGTCTGTCTTTTTATTGGTTGTTGTTTAACCAGGTATAGCACACTAAGCTGAAAGCTTTTTTTACAGGACGACCTGGGAGCACAAGGAGGTTAAGTGACTTGCTTAGGTCACACAGTATGCAGGTGGAAGCTGTGGATTCAAACCCAGTTCTGGTCTGCTGGATGTCACCAGATTTGCAGCTCAGAGCCTTAGACCACTGCGCTATACTGCCTCCTACAGGTACTGTCTACCTCTCTATCTAGTGTATATTTCTGTCTGTCTATCTATCTCTGTATCTATTCATCTAGTGTATCTTTCTGACTGTCTCTCTATCTATTATATCTTTTGACTCTCACGAGCATAACATAGCCTCTCAGACCAGGAAAATAAAATATTCTTTACCATTGGGAACACTGGCCAAGAAGGGAGGAAACTCATACTGTGCAAGTTAGCAGGTGAGTAACGGGACACAAAAAAATGGCTTTTGGACAGCTTTCCTTTAAGAGTTTTTTCACCTGCAGCACAACAACAGCTGTAAACTGAAATCTGGAATTTTCACGTTTGTTAGTTTTGGCCTAAGAATTATACTTTGTTACGTGGCCTTGTTGATCAATTTGTAGATTTTAAACTATTAAAAGGAAATTTCTACTTTGCACATGCAGAGTTAATTTTGCACATTTTTTGACTGGATTTTGGAAAATGAATGTAAGTATGCCACATCAGTTTTACGGGTAACTTCCACTATTTTTATGATGGAGTACACCGTTTGTGTGACTCATAGTGGTGAAGCAAATGACAGAATCCATTGTCCCCATGAATGCACATTTTGGGGTAGGGGCTAAATTAAACTGACCACTTATGTAATTGTTAGGGAGTCCTGATTATGGCTTTGTCCAAGTCTGGGTCAAAAATGTTTCAATTTGTAGAAGTTACAGTAACAGTATTTGTGTTTATATGTTTTGATTTAAAAACTAAGTCTGCATCCATGCAGATAACAGACTTTAAGAAAATTTTTTTCAGCCAAAACACATAAACTTAAATAATTTTTATGAGTTAAGATACAAACACACACACAAGAATTGTGTACCACCAAATAGGAGAAGGTTTAGACTGAAATGAGCTAATTTGCTATTTGTGATTACCAGCTTTATATAATGAAAAATATAATAATTCTATTATTTTTGATACTGTGTATAATATGCTGGATCATGTCAGAAGACCTGAGAAGGTCATCATTAAAGCCACAGTTTTTAAACAAAATGACATGTATATACTCATAATTTAAAAACCGCTGATACACAGTTCACACGCTTCAGGCAGGCTACATGCAAATGTTTGCATTTCTGGGAGAGGGGACAGCATTTATTAGTAGAACATTCTGTACATT
The DNA here is from genome assembly GCA_016271365.2 of Neoceratodus forsteri. Taxonomy (NCBI): domain Eukaryota; kingdom Metazoa; phylum Chordata; order Ceratodontiformes; family Ceratodontidae; genus Neoceratodus; species Neoceratodus forsteri. The sequence goes on from CM057459.1 coordinate 1,387,321,852, forward strand.
TATTTTACTACTTTAACAATAGAAGCAGTATAGCATAGTGGTTAAGAGCACTGAGCTGTTAACCTAGAGAACTGGGTTTGAATCCATCATCCACCACTTGCATACTATGTGACCATGAGCAAGTCACTTAACTTCTCTGTGCTCTCAGGATGCACCTGGGAACAAGCCTTGGTTTAGTGTGTCTTTCCTGGCCAAAACATTTCTTTGAACGTGTATATAATTAGTATATAATTATCTAGACACTGTTCAGAGAACCCTTTCCTCTGGCATATCAGAATAGCAAGCTAAAATTTTATGGATGGATTTTTTATCACAGTTTATAAATTCTAGTTCCCACCCCTGAGAAACAGGTTCTGACAATGGCTGCCACCTCTGATGATGTGAAGTTCTGAGGAGTGGGGACAAGTAGAAGACAGCATCCAGGCCTTCACCCTGAATACCAAGCTCCTCTGTAGGGACTTAGGGTAGCCCTCATCAGTCTGTAGCCCGCCTGCCCTGTAGATGTAAACCTGGGAATTCTGTGAACACAGGCATACTGTTAGTCTCTTTATTAATATTGACAGTCAAGGGTTTTGAAAACAGATGTTTATTTTGTGTAGTCATTTTCTTTTTAAAGAGAGATTATAGCCATGCTGGTCCTAGGGAAAACAGAGTTGCTGGATACTTAGATACCTTATAGTGGACCAACATACAACGTTAAGAAAGATAGTATACTTTTGCAAGCTTTTATTTATATATTTATTTATTTGAAGACTGGTAACTGGGAAAAGCACACTGAGCAAAGGTACATTTCAGGAGTAAGCCAGCAAAAGGAAAGGGAAAGACAGTCAAACTTGTGTAGTATCAATGATCAGTACAGCAAAGTGCAGAGTATAGTTTAACACGGTACAAGTGCAAACAAATATGGAATAAACATAGCTAGGCAAAGTACAGTGGGCAGATTTGATGTGCTGAAAGTAAGACCTGAATAGTGGGAATGACAGCCCTGCAAGTGTGTAGGTAGATTAGGAAGAAGCCTGATACAAGCTGAGGTAGAACCCAGGAAGAGGCCCAACAAAATGGACAGTAGAGCCTCCAGCAGAGAGCCAGTCAGGAGAGGCTACCAGAAGCATATGGGCACACGGAGGAGTTTTTGCTGGTGCCTGGGGAGCTGGGAGGGAGGGGGAGATGGAGAAAGGAGGAGGAGAGCAGGTTCCAGAGGGAGGGAAGATGATAGGAGAAGTGACTGCTCAGTAGAGAAGTGAGGATGGGGAAGGGAAGCTCTGCAAGGATCCTTGGAGCAGAGGGAGAAAGGGCAGAGAGCATGGGAAAGAAGTGAGGACAGGTAAAGTACAGAGACCCAAACCAGTGTTTGGAGATGAAGGAGGCACAGCGACTAGTGATGTGAACTACGGGAAGATGGATGGGAGAAGCAGAGCAAGCAGGGGTAAAGTTCAAGGGAAGAGTTGGTATCTCACATGTCCTTTCATCAGGTGCAAACTAACTGCACCTCATAAAGGGATCTGTGTATCAAAAACATTTTGTAGTATATTATCTTTGTGTAAGGTATACAATGTTGGAATCAAACTATCCAGCAAACTCTTATTTAAACTATTTCACTAGACAGATATGTTGGAATTCCTCAGTCTATTTTTAAGTATGCATTGGAAGGGATGTGGAAGACAGGTAGTAAAATTCAATAGTTACAACAGATCATAATTCCAGATATGAACATACATATGAATACACAAAAGGTGCCAGCAGAATGAGGCCTTTCTCAGTCTGTCGAGTCTGCTCATATTGTGGTGTCCTAAGTGGCAGCTAAGGACTGTGCTTCCTTCCCAGCTGATACCCTCCTTCCTGGTAATTCCCTTTTGCCCTAGCCATGCCTTTTATGCTGTCCTATTCCTTTTCAAGCCTTCCACTGTTTAAAGTGATACTGTCTCCTCAGGAGCACATACCACCCTGCCACCACCCTCTCCATGAAGAAATGCCTCCTTGCCTCCTTCTTGAACCTCCCCCTCTGAGTTTTAAAACAAGCCCCTTCCTGTTTTATTTCCACTGAGTCTGAAGAGGCATTTCTTGTCCACTCTGTTTATAACCTTCAGATACTTAATGGTTACAATCATGCCCCCCCGCCTCTCTCCAGGAGTACATATTCAGGCTTCAGCCTCTCCTCGTATGTCCTGCTCTGCTGACCTTTAATCATCTTTGTTGTCCTCTTCTGGACTGCCTCCAGCAGATTAATGTCCTACTTTAAGTAGGGGCACCAGTACTGCACACTATACTCCATGTGCAGTCACACCAGTGGCCTGTGTAATGGCAGTATGATCTCCCCCTCCCGCTGCTGATCCCTCTGGCAATGCAGCCCAATAGTCTATTGATTTTTGCCACTGCTTTCTTGCACTGTGAGCATACTCTCAACCGCTATGAATTTCGCACAGCGCCATGATTTTCACACTCAGATTTACCCTTGGTCCTGATAGGTTTACTGATGTTCTTAATAATGTGAGAGCTATTTCTGGACACACAAGCCATTAAATGATTGAACTAAGTTGATTGAAACATTCATTAACACTAACTATATGGGTTCCACTATTTGTAAACATATTATTGTATAAAATAAGAAAGTGCTACACATTCTGGCCAGTTGCTTATGATTTTGAAGGCCAGTGCTAAGATTTTTAATGCTGAGAGGTTGGAGAGTATGACTGTAAGGAGTGATTCTAGATTACTAGTGATCAACACCCCCAGGTCATTCTCTTCCTTGGATTTGGTTACCAGAACCTCTATAAGACTGTACTCTGTTTTCGGTTTTTGGTTCCTGTGTTCATAATCTTGCACTTTTGCATTGAAGAAAGTTGCCAAATTCCAGTCTTGGGCAGATCTTCTTTTAGGTCATGTACTGTACCCCATCCACTGTATCCACCCTCCCATAGAGCTTGGTGTCATCCGCAAACAAGCAAATCTTGCCCTTCATACCTACTCTGATATCATTGATAAAGACATTGAAAAATGCTGGCCCAAGCACGAAACCTGTGGGGCACCCCAGTGATATCTCTAGCATCTGAGTTCCTCCCAACCACCGCCCCTCAGTCCCTTCAGCCAACTAGCTTCCCATCCAGTCAGTTTCTCTCCTACTCCAGATCCTCCAGCTTTTTAAACAGTCTCTTATGGGTACAGAATCAAAAGCCTTACTGAAGCCCAAGTACAGGATATCCACTGCTTGGCCTTGCCCAAGATATAACAAAATATGAAACATGCATTATAGTTTTAACCTACTGGCACTTATGAACAAGGAGGTTCTTCAAATAAGACAGCAAGTTGGATTCAAGAATGCTAATCCCAGTTACTTCTGCCCCAGCCTCTTAGCAGGAATCTAAATATAGGCCGTGTATGCTAGCACTGACTATGGGAGTGTGTATAACCATCCAAGTCCCCATTTTTCAGTGCTGCTGGTAATGACATAAAAGCACTGGTTGTGAGGGAGCTTGTAGCCAGCCTACTCCTTGCTGGATTTACTGTAAATAATGATCTAGAGGCTAGGATGAGCACTGCCTGTGGATGAGTACATTTCTTCTCCGTTCCTATTCTCTCCCAGCAGGAGTCACTGTAGGTAACTGGTGTAGGAGGAGCACTGGAAGAAAGGGAAGGGAACATTGTTTAACCAGCTCTTGCACACCAAGCCGAGCTTGTTTACAGATGTGACCTGGAAGCACAAGGAAGTTAAGTGACTTGCTCAGATCACTCAGTATGCACCTATGTGGCTGTGGGATTCAAACCCAGGTCTCCAGATCTAGCTTGAGCCTTAACCCACTGCACTTACCTGCCCTATCTGGGGGAACTGACTCAGGCAGCTTGTGGTTATGCCTGTCCTAGCCCTCCCAGCAGGTGTCATCAAAGGTAACAGTGTAGGTTTACTGGCTGTGGAGGAGCTCATAGTTTTTCCAGTTCCAACGTATTCCATCAAGAATTACTGAACAGTGGTAGAATGGGAATGGTTGTGGTGCAATTCACATCTAATGCAGCCTCAGTCTCTTACAGTAGGAGGCAATGTTTACAGAGATGCAGTAGTGGTGCCTTGTGGTAGCCTACAGTCACTCCCCATCCCACCAGTTTAGGAGAGAGAAGATTTGATAGCGATGCAGGGATATAGTAACAACAACTCTTTCACAATACAGTACCTTTATGAAGTACATTTTGTTTTCCCAGTTGAAGGCAGTTGTAATTGTTCCATGAAGTCCTTTCCATGTGTGATACAAGGGCCAGGCATGCCAGCCATCCCGATCGCTATCTATACTGGAAGTACCACCCGCCTGTGAATCAGGAGAGAACAAGTGTGGAAGAGGGGTTACTACGTGCATGTGGTAAGAGTTCTCTGACAGAAAGGCTAGCAGAATGAGACAATCCAGTGATGGAAATACAGTTGATAAAGCAGACATCTGGGGCTGGCAGTATAGCCTAGAGGTTAGAGTAATGAGCTGTGAATGAGCTTGGTACATCCAGCAGACAGACCTGGGATTGATTCCCACAACCGCCACTTGCATATTGTGTGACTCTAAACAAGTCACTTAACCACCCCAGTGCTCCCTGGTCACTCCTGAAACCAGGCACTTGTGCCTAGTGGGCCTTAACCAGTTACCAAAGAATAAAATAAACATCAGAAGATTCTTTGAATAGAGACAGGGGAGCACTATTACTCTAGGTGCCACCCTCTCATGGATCCATTCTCTCCTTAAAACATATTACAGAACTGCTGGTCATTCTGTTAGTAGAGGTGCAGTATTGTTCTGAACTGGAGATTATACCTACCAGTAAATTCCAAGTTTTAGTGCACATTGTATTTTTTTTTATTCAGTTTATACTCCCTCTCCGACTAGTCCTCTTTGTGCCAGCCTTCCCCAGCCCTGCCACCCGTTTCTCATGGGCTTAACTTCTAACTTTGTCTTCCACTTGTCATACATCCTTCACTTCTGGGGGTGGCAGGTAAGGTATCATGCCACTCAGACCCAGTCTGAGGACATCTAATTAGCCTGTGCAGGGCCTGCAGGAAGCGAGATAGTCATCCTGCCTTCTGCCAGGAATTTAATTTGTTTTTGTTAGTCCCATCCCTCATGACGTGGGTGGCATGGGTGCACATACACATGCATGCTATTGTGCACAGCATGACACCAGCATGTGTTCCTCCTCCCCGCAGATTGCACTGACCACTGCCACCTGGGGTCACCCAGATGGCAGTCTAGGCCAAGGGCGGCTTTCTCCCAGAAGACAGCATCCTCAGGGATGCTCAATCCTCCAACTGGCCAGAGACCCTGATGACCCAGCCTTGTTCCTGTATCAGTATCATGAACAGTAATGCTACTGCTGCACTGATGGGCTGACTGCACACATTGTAGTTTGTACTTTTTGTACCATTTGTCTTATGCATCTTGTAATTTACTGTGCCATGAAACCATTTTAATGAACACTGCTCAATGGTATTATCCTACTACATTGAATTAAACTGAACTAAGTAAAAAAAAATTGTGTATCAAGAAAAGATCATTTTGCACAAACAAGCTCACCCAATTTAAACTGCTTAGTCCTACCTTTTGTTTTATGACCATATCTCCTAGGGTTACAACCAAAAAACAAATGTAGTTGAACTCTGCTTTAGCCTAAGTCCATAAATAGTTGCAAAATGCATATAATGTATTGTATTTGGGCAAAATGCATAAAAGTTCAGTAGCAGACTTACAGTTTTCAGTTTGTTTAGAGTAGGGCATGAGGTGTCATACCTGTGTGGCCAGGTGTGACTGCATTCCTCTATTCTGTTTTGGGAGAGTGAAAACTAAGGGCTAGCAATATGACCTAGAGGTTAAAGTAATCTGCTGTGAATGAACTTAGAGCATTCAGCAGACCTGGGTTTGATTCTTGCAACCTCCACTTACATACTGTGTGACTGAGCAAGTCATTTAATCTCCCCAGTGTTCCCAGGCTGCCCTGAAAACAGGCCTTGGGCCTAATGGGGGTTCCATGTCATATTAGCAAAAATACTTTGATGACTTGCACCAACAACAGCGAGTGCAACTCGATGAACACAAAGTAGCCAATACATCAACCCTGATGACTGCAAAATGATGAACAACATCTGCATGGTAAAATTATTATGTAATGCGGGGTACACCTCCTGCACCCCTGAACTCAATTAATCAACTGGGGGCAGACACTGAGGAAAAGTGAGAATACATGGGGAGGCAACAGATGCAGGGCACCATCGAGTCTGGGGAACAAGCAAAAGAGAAAACAATCACAGGCAACGCAAATCAAAATGTAGAACATACCTACAGTCAGTCTCAAACCTGGGACCATCACCACAGCAGTCAGCAACCCTATCCATCACACCAGGTGGACAGCTTGGTAGCAGCAGGCTTCACTGCTATATTCATCCAGCATGATGCCACATCTCCCATGCCTCACCTTCGCTATTTTGTTACTCTCTAATCGTGATTCCCTGCAATCACTAACCTTCCCCTCGCAACTCCAGATGCCGACCAAATTGAATTGCTCATTCTAAAGTTACTCATTTTGGTTCGCTAACATAACGTGCTACCCACAAGGGGCCTTACCAGGTTAAAAAATGAGATTAGTTATTCCTTGGTTTAGCAACGGATATATTACCACATTTGTTCTCTACAGCATGATATATTAGACAGCGTGGATAATATGTGTATCATTACTTTAATTTTGTCTTTTGCTTTATGCATGTTTCCATGTTTTGACTTATTCTTTAGTGTAGAAAAGAATTACTAGTTAATTTTTCAGATAGGTTAGATTCTCCTCAGGAACACTTTATTTGCAATCTCTATCTTCTAAAACTGAATACTGTGAGTCTGTCTTTCTAAATAAAACAGTGGTCTGTATGAACTAGAGTATTTTAATTGTGTTAAACGTATTTATGTTGTTTTGTTCTTTTCACTCTATCACTTTAGCCACAATCTTTAGGGCTACTTCCTGAATATGACGAACAGAGAAACGTGATAAAGTTAACACATGATAGGAAGGAATCAACCTGTATGCCTCAGATGTTATGCCCTTATAAAACATATGATACTACACCAGGAGCCCCTCCACGAGTAGAGCCCAAGAGCAAAGCACCAAGGCACCTGGCATGAATGAAATAAATTACAAGCACTTTTGCCACTGTTTGTGGACTTACCCTTATTGAGGAATGAAAAGTGATAAATCAGAGTGCGGCATGTTCTGTTTTGGTTGCAATGTTCTGGGCTTGGTACACCCAGCATTTAGTCTCATTGCTCCACCACTTCTGCCGGGCTGGTTGAGCAGGTTATATTTCAACTTAGCAAATGACTAGAGGGAGGTGTGGCTCCTCCTTTAACCTGCACCCTGCCATCAGTTGGGAATCTCACTGTAGGCTGCACTTTATAAATGTGAGACAAGCACACTGGAGGGAGGTCTGTGCACAGAAGGAGAATGAATCAGCAGGACCTCCACTCTTATCAGTGAGGAAAATACAGACATGAATAAGAAATAGTGTAGGACCTGACCAACGGGTCACCATAAACTGGAGGTTAGGGTTTCTAATCCTAGCTAATGTTTTTAACTAATAATCCATGCTGTTTAAAGTATCAGAAGAAATGAGTTAAATAAACATAACAAAAAAAAAAACTCAGTTATGGATGTAACCACCCAGTCCCCTGGGGTTACTAGAATCACATCAGGTTAACCCTAGGAAGGCAGAGGGCTCATTAGGAGGCTCTGGGAGATGACATCATTGTTTACTCAGCTAGGCTGGGCAGACAATGGATTGTGTCATTTAGAGTTCTGGCAGCAGCATAAGCCACTTTGGAACCAGCTGCTCTTGGGAGTTTTAGAATGTTCAGATGGTAGAGTAGTTAGTCTGCAGTTGGAGTGAGTAAGCAGAACAGAGAGGAGCTCTGTAGTGAGTTTCCTGCCGGTCAGTCCAGTGGCTGACTGGGTGAAGGACCTCTGTCATTTTTTCACTCTAGTTTTGGGAACCACATCAGTTCAACTGTGTTGGAGACCTTTTGTCTGAATAGACTGTTTCAGTGGTACCAAGGGCAACCCCTGAAAGTCCCAATGTGGTTCAGCTGTCAAGAGAAAAGGTGTACAGTTTGGATCTTGAAAAGCTACCTAGAAGGAGACAGGTTTTTCCTTCAAGTTTTCCATGTTTGTAAAAGAAAGCAACCAAGCTGTAAGCACAGATTTATGGGACTGAGTTTGGGGTTGGTCTGAGGTGCATGTGCCCACAGATAAGGCTACAGTGCACCTGTCAGGAACCCCTGTTTTACCACAACAATGTGCTGAATGTTTAAAGTTAAAGTTTTGGGCTGGCCTGGTGGCACTGAGGGTTGAGGTGCTGGATGCCACACCGTGACCCGGGTTCAGGAATGAACTGAGACTGCAGGGTCAGCAGGAAGGGAAGGGATTGAGCATCAGGAGGACTACTCTCCCTTCCCAGGAAGGATCCTGTGTGCACCACTCCTGGACAGCCCCTGATGGTGGTTGGGGCAGTGCAAGGAACAGGTGGCGCAGTAGACGGGGGTGGAGCTGTGGTGGATATCGGCACATTAGTGCCTTGACGTCATTGCATGTCCAAGCTCGAGGGGCAACCTACAGCAGAAACCCCTGGGAACTATGGGAGGTGGACGGGGCCCAGGGGCTGCATCCAACATCTCCATAGCCAGGCCATCCTCTACTGGGCTCTCCCAAGCACCTCAACTGACCCTGGGGCTGACCCTCTAATCTCAGAAAGACCACCAAGAGGTGAGGTGGTCTCTCCTCAGGGGTGATCCAGGGGCTGGAAGGTCCCATGAGTTCGGTCGAGGGTGCTCAGCAATCTGGCTCCTGGGTGGGTGGTTTTAGTAGGGAGTAGAGGTGCAGTCAAGTGGGCACCACTGAGAGTTGCCCCAAGCTTCCCGGTGAATAAAGAAAGTTAAAAAAAAAAAAGTTAAAGTTTGGGATGCCCTTTAGCATTTCGTGGAAATGAAGGATCCAGTTTGGTGTAACCCAGAAGGAAGGGCAGAGACTTAGTATGGGGTAGGGTTGGGCATAACCCCAGTTTGATTCCCTGGTCAGTACTAACTGATTAACGATGGGCACCAATATAAACGGGAATGTTAACAGATGTAATTGCTCCAGGATAAATGTTTATTTTTTGTTAAAGTGTGTGGCAACTCCCACAATACACGCTTTTTTTTAAGTTTTATTCATTTCATACATAGAATGAATGAATCAGACAGCTCAACTGAGACAAGCTCATTTCCAGTGAGATCCTTACACTTTTGTTGGAAGAAAGGTCCAGGTATTCCTAGTACAGTGGGATGGACAGTTCAAACTGTGTGTAGTAAAAGTTGCTTGAAATTGCTCTAGCAAGTTTTGTTCTGGAAGAGAAAAGTCTGTTTCTGTGAGTGTGCAATACAATCTTGGGGAAACACAGTCTGCAGTTTGCCATCTTTTGTCAGAATAAAGCCATACTTCACAATCCCAATTCATGTGTGTACATTAGATCTCTGCTTCCTGAGTGAAATGTTATTAGGGCCCCTGTGGTAATAGATTTAGACCTAGTGTATGCCTGGCACCTCTCCCAGAATCTGGAATAAATATGTTATTTTGTACCTAAACCCCGACCCCTTTGACTGCTGAGCCGGTAATCACCTCAATGCTAGGGGTGATGCCTTTGTTTATGCCATCTGGGGCCTGTTTGCCCGTTTGTGGCATGAGTTAAGCGGGTCCCGTTGCCAGATGCTGCTGGAGACTGGGGCATGGGGTTACATGGGCATCTTGGAGGTAGTATTGTGTGGGGCCCACTGGTCCTTGTTTGTTGATTCTGATCAGCTACTCTCCAGGATCACACTAAAACAGGAATAAACTGATTAACCAAGCCAGGGTTGAGCAGGTTACATCTTGAATTCGCTTACTAAAGCAATAAAACTATGTAGTGCTTAGCTCACTTAGTCTTTCAGAAAGCACTAGACAGTGCCAACGTGACCTCACAATCACTGTGCTTGAGTCACCACAGTCTGATGTCTTGATAAGCCAAATGATGTCATAAACAAGGTGCCACAGGATCAGTTGCTGACACTCAATGTATTTTCATGCTGGCTTTTCAGGTATGCTCCCATCATGTTATAAACACTGGGAAAGAAAACTCAAAACTCAAAACATTTGTCCTCTAGTAACCAGCAATACAGTGGAGCCCAAATGCACACCAGATAAGAGCACATCCCATTTAAAAGCACACTTTTATCAGTTTCCATTTTCTCCTATACATTTTATTTAAAAGACCCTGATGAGTGCACATTGTTTATGTGCACATTCCTCTCAAACACACAGTCAGAACTGCCAGAAGATTACCATCTCCTGCTTAAGTGCACATTCGTATGGTGGAATAAGTTATTTGGCCTGCTTATCACACTTGGTGCATAGCTTTGCTCTTAGTTCTAAGGTATTCTGCACTGGGAATGCTTTTAGCACAAGTTAGATGGGCAGCTAGCAGGGGACTTCAATGAAGAAATGTAGGCTCCTGCAAGAGTTGATACAGGCAGCAAGAAACAGGGAAGGAAAAGCTGGGTCAGTTGCTGTAATGTACTGTAGATCTCTGAATGAGTCATGGGTCCCTAAAGGGCCTTTACTATGACAGACAATATGGAAAGTGTGTCAGAGGCGACCTGCTGTGATCTATGAGGTGGGATAATACATTGTCTGCTTAAGTGCACAGCCTGCTTTAGTTCACAGAAAAATTTGTTTCCAAGGGTGTGCACTTTTCAGGTCTACACTGTATTACGTTTACAAGAATACATCATGCTGTGTAATTGTCATTCAAATTTAGGCACCTGAAAACCACATATCCTCCTGGTTAGCCTATGCTGACTGCACCTCTGCAGTACAGCAACAACATCCTTCATGTGGTATGGTACTCAGTACTTCAGGGATCTAACCATACTTATGATCTGCTCACCTCTGAATGCATACGCGCGCCCAGAGTCGCCTGAGGTAAAGTCGTCAAGGACCTATTGTTGCAGCGATTCTTTATAGACCAGAGTGTAACATTCTTGGCAGCTTCATGCCCATGGTCTGTGAACAGAAGGGAAAAGAGATGGGAGTGAGACATAGACATCATCTCTTTCATGTGGTTTTCAGTTTTTCTACTCATTTTCCACCTTGTAATGGCTCCATATTCTCATCTGGTGCAGCTTCCTCGGAGCAGTACCTGGTCATATTCAATTTGGACAGGAAGGCTGTGGGCCACCCCACCAGCTCCCTCACAGCAGTGCCCAGTGATACTCACTTCTGACAGCAGGGTTGTGTGCCCCACCTGCTTCCTCAAAGCAATGCCCAGTGATACTCAATTTGGACACCAGGGTTGTGGGTCACCGACACCACCACCACCACCACCACCACCAACTCCCTCACAGCAGTGCCACGTGATACTTCTGACAGCAGGGCTGTGCCCCCCACCAGCTCCCCCCACAGCAGTGCCCAGTGATACTAATTTGAACACCAGGGCTGCGGGTCACCCCACCACCACCACAGCTCCCCACAGCAGTGCACATTGATACTGACTTCAGACATTAGTGCAGTGCCCCAAGTGCTTCCCCTCACAGCAGTGCCCAGTATACTCACTTCTGACAGCAGGGCTGTATGTAGCTTCCCCAACTCCCTTCCAAAAGTTCTGAATGATACTCACTTCTGACAGACAGACTGTGGGCCCCCACCCCACCTACTCCCTCACAGCTGTGCCCAGTGTCACTCACTGACAGCAGGACTGTGTGTCACTCTCCCACCAGCTCACTCACAAAGTTCTTAGTGATATTTCTGACTGCAGGGGCTGTAGCCCCCACCCACCACCTCCCCTCACAGCAGTGCCCAGTGATACTCATGTCTGATAGCAGGGCTCAGTGCTTCCCACCGCCTCCTCACAGCAGTGCCCAGTGATATTCACTTCTGATAGCAGGGCTCAGTGCCTCCCCACCACCTCCCTCACAGCACTGCTCAGTGATACTCACTTCTGACAGCAGGTCTCTGCCTCCCTATCTCTCACAGCGGTGCCCAGTGATACTCACTTCTGATAGCAGGGCTCAGTCCCCCCACTAGCTCCCTCACAGCAGCGCCAGTTGATACTCACTTCTGAAAGCAGGTCTCTGCCCCCCCTACCAGTTCTCTCACAGCAATGCCCAGTGATACTGATTTTTTTTGTATGTTGTTTATCCTCCTGTGGCCACCTTAACTGCTCCCCTTAGACTCATCCTGCCATTGGGGATCCGGCGCCGTCAGTCTCAACCAGGACTGCTGGCACAGTAACCCCTGCGGCTTACCCCTGCAGTGGGGTGGCAGGAACCCAACTCCCCACCACAATGGATCCAGTTCAGGTGCCAGCACCCGGCGAAGACTGCAGGCGGCCATCAAAATACGGTAAGGTGCCACTGTTTTCCCTTTTCTGTTCCCCTTAGTTGAAGAGGCGTGCAATGACGCCCAGCGGGTGTGAGCGCATGTGTCTACACGTGTCCCCATCCAGGCATCTGCCCTGACTCTGCCCCAGTGTACGGCATGTGTCATCAACCCCAGCCTCTGCCAGGGACAGCAGATGCCGACTGTTGTGAACCTCTCCCCCGAGAGGAAGAGCCATCCGTCGGATGCTCAACCTCTCCTCCTGCTAACCCCGCGACCTCGCTTGCTCCTGAACATGGGTTGCTGGCATGGCGGAGGTGTGGCGCCAGCGCCCAGCCCTCAGCCCTCAGCACCACCGGGCCAGCATGATACTGATTTCTGACAGTAAGACTGTGGGTCCCCACCACCAGCTCCCTTACAGCAGTGCCAATGACACTGACATCTGACAGCAGGCTGTGGTCCCCCCACCAGCTCCCTTACAGCAGTGCCCAGTGATACTCACGTTGACAGCAGGGCTATAATCCGCTCCCCCAACCAGCTCCTTACAGCAGTACCCAGTGATACTTCTGACAGCAGGGCTGTGAGTCTTCCCGACCATCTCGCTTACAGCAGTGCCCAGTGATACTGACTTCTCACAGAAGAGCTGTGGACCCCACCGGCTCCTCACAGCAGTGCCCAGTGATACTTCTGACTGCAGGGCTGGGCCCCTCCCAACAGCTCCCTCACAGCAGTGTCCAGTGATACACTCTGACAGCAGGGCTGTGACTCTGTCAACTTCCTGCAGCACTGCCTTGCAATACCCACTTGAGAAACAGGGTTGTGCCCCCACTACCTGTCTTACGGCACTGCCTAACCATGCTGACCTGGGAAAATAGCTTTGTGTCCCCCATCGCTTCCCTCACAGCAGTACCCTGTGGTACCCACTGAGATATCAGAGCTGTGCATCTGTCGTTCTTTCACAGCACTGCTGTGCAATACCAAGTTGTGAAAATTGAGTTGTGCCCCCCATGCCACCCTCTCACAGCACTGCCCTTCAATACCCACTCTGTGAGAACAGAGTTGTATCCGTCATCTCCCTCATAGCAGTGCCCAGTGATACTTCAGAAAGCAGGCCTGTGGGTCATCCCCTCCCCCACCAGCTCTCTGCAGCAGTACTGAGTTATACACATTCTGGCAGCAGGGCTGTGTGTCTCCTCCTCACCAGTTCCTCACAACAGTGTCCAGGGACACTCTTCTGAAAGCAGGGCCATAGGTCACCCCCACCAGCTCCTTCACAGCACTGCCCAATGATACTCACTTTGACAGCAGGGCTCGGGATCCCCACCCCACCAGCTCCTTCACAGCAGTGCCCAGTGATACTTCTGACAGCAGGGCTGTATCCATATCAACTCCACACAGCAGTGATATGTGATCCCTGCCTGTGACAGAGGCTGTGTCACCCATCAGCTTCCTCACTGCAGTCCCACGATACCCACTTGTAGCTATCTTTTCCCTCCCATTAACTGCATAATAGCTTGCTCAGCAATCCCAGCTGTGAAATGCAGGGTCGTGCCCCTCACTACCTCTCTCTTACAAAAACTTCCAGCTACACTGACCTGTGAAAGTTGTGCTGTGACCCCCATCATCTCCTCACAGAAGTGCCCAGTGATGCCCACTTGTGACAGCAGAACTGTGCCTCTGTCAGCTTTCTCATAGCACTGCCCACAATGCCAACTTGTGAAAATATGGTTGTGTACCCCCCACCCTCTCACAGCACTTCCCAGAAATACTGATATGTGAAAATGGCTTTGTGTGCCATTTACCTTACAGCAATGCCCAGTGACACTCACTTGTGACAACAGGGCTGTGCCCTTTCACAACCTCTCTCACAGCACTGTCCAGCAATACCATCTCATGAGAACATGGTTGTGTCCTCCGTCATCTCCCCTCACAGCAGTGCCCAGTACATCCGCTAGTGACAGGAAGTCCCCTGCCACATCTCTCACAGCACTGCACTTCAATACCCATGTGTGAAAACAGGGCTGTGTACCCCTATATCTCTCTCTCTGTCATGCTCATCTACAAAACTTAGACAGCGGAGCTGTGTCCCCACCTCCTTCCACCCTCTAAAAGTACTGCCCAGTAATACACAGTTGTGAAAAATGGTTGTGTCCTCTCATCATCTCCCTCCCACAGTGTCCAGTGACACTCACTTGTAACAGAAGGCTGCGTCTGTTCCCCAATACCCGCTCACCACACTGCCCAACAATGCCCACTTGTGAAACAAGGTTCTGACCCACTTTCATCTCCTCACAGCATTATCCAGACTTACAACTTGTGACAGCACAGCTGTGCTTTTCCCCTCAGCAGCTTTCTCACAGAACTGCCCAGCCATACCCACTTGTGAAAGTGGGCTATTTTCCCATAATCTCCTTCACCGAGATGCCCAGTTACACCCACTTGTGAGAGCAGGATGATCCATCCTTCAGCTCTTCACTGTGATATCCAGCAATACCCAACTGTAAAAGCAGGGCTATGTCCCCCCACCTCTCTTACAGTACTGTCCAGCCATACCCACTTGAGATAGTGGCCTATTTTCCCCAAAGCTCCCTCACAGTGGTGCCTGTGACACTTACTTGTGGGAGCAAGGCTGCCTCCCTGTAGGCTCCTTCACAGTAATGCCCGGCCTAACCCACTTGTGGCAGCAGGGCTGTGAAGACTGTCACCTACCACACACATGTGCTCTGGTTCTCTGTTAAGCCTTCAACCCCTGTCATACCCTCAGTGAAATCTAATAATGTTCTGCAGAATGTGGTTATGCATACCTGTTTTTCAGGGACTTAAAACAGTAGATAAGGAAAGGTAATTCCCCAGACTCATCCTTCAGAGAACAACAGAAAAACTCATAACAGCGAGCTGAAGAAAGCAAAATTCTTCAATCGGCCTGGACAGTGGATGAAGTAACTGCGGGCATCTTTTGGGTAGTTGCCAGTAGCAATTTCTTCTGTTACTGGGTCAAAGCGGTAGAAGTCGACACCCTGGAAACAGTAAAACTTCTCCAGCCAACGGAGGGCAGAGGTGCAGAATTTAATGGGGAGTTTTGGGCCAGCTCTTACTCTTGACTTTGTTTGTACTCAGGTCATAGCGAAGACATCAGCACCTGTCACAGGACCACAGAAAGCACTTATTCAGGTTTTACACAACATTAAAAAGCAGGGTTTTTATGTCATTATTTGAAATTTCCTTTGAATAGGAAAGGAGAAATTGTTTAACCAGAAAAGGCACACTAAACCAGAACTTGTTTCATGTGAGACCAGGAGCACAATTAAGTTAAGTGACTTATTCAGGGTCACACAGTATGCAAGTGGGGACGGATGGGATTCACCCCAAGGTCTCCAAGAGCCAGGTATTCATAACTTTGCCTGGGGCAAATCTGGTTTGCACACACAAACCCAGGCTTTGCATAGATTTCTTATATTCAAAGCTTGGTTTCGCATGCCAACCCCCAGGGCGTATCCTAAGGACCTACCCTACCTGCCTCAGCTGGGGCAAGGTGAGGGCCCAGATCCGTTGACAGGTGCCTCCACGCAGATGTTGAGGTTAAAACAGTCAAGGTCGACTACGTCATAGCCCTCTGGGTTGCTGTAACCCCCTTCTTCCACTAGTGGCTCACACAGTTCAACTACAATGTTCTCACCCTGACCACTTACCCCGGCTCGATCCACTCAGCTCACTCCGGGGACCCCTGGAAAGTAAGGTACAGGTATCAAATATTCACTGTGCAGTGTATCACCAGTAAAACACAACCCAGCCAGGGTACTTTTGCAAAACAAACAATCTGATTTATTTAAGGGAGATAATAAGACCGGGAAATCAGGATGATTGACTTACCACTAGCATATATATGTGTGTGTGTATGTATATATATATATATATATATATATAGATATATCTATATATATATATTTGACTACCTAGGGCTGTGTACACAGGCTTGACCTACCAATTACTGTCTATGGGTACCCAAGCCCTAATGGCTAGTCCCTCGATGCAGCTGGTTGGGGCCCTGACACAAATGAGCATTTGATTCCTGAGAAGGTCAGATGGAGCCAGAAAGCTCAATTAGTACAGTCTGCAATATAACAAAACGACTTTGCCCTTGTTGGTAACCTTTAACAGGCAGCTACCCTGTTTCAGTACTCACAACTCCAACAGAGAACCACTCTTTCACCACTTGCAGGGTTGAGCCTGAGTTTCAAAGGCCTTCTCACACATTTATATGGAAAACAACAGAGGGTACCATACCAGGCAGCTGCTTCAGGACCCGAACGAACTCACAGCAATGCGGGCGTTAACTGCAGCTTCAAACGTCCTGACAGACTGAGCGCAATCTAGCAGATTCTCCAGTCCTCTCAGATGAAGCCTGGTAGGTAGCTGTGTTTATACACAGCCCTCTGACCGCACGCCGCAGATTCTAGTCGGGACGCTGGCAAAGAAAACGGCCCCCTCAGGCCTTTCACATGCTTCCTGCGTGAACACTCAACAGTGCTGAAGCTCTGGGCTCCACTCTCTTCCACAGTCACAGTGCATCTCCCTTCAGGCAGTTGGACCCAACCTTCTCAGTCGTGCGCCACCCGATCCCATAGATGGGCTGCAGACACCAGGCTATGAGACCTGTCTCGATTGGTGCAAAAGCACCCTTATTCAGACTTCACTTCTCAGGATTACTAGCTAGTTCCCCATTGGCCAGCCAGCTCCATCTGAGTCCCAGTCCTGGTTGGTCACTTAATCCTTCACATTGACTGCCCCTGGCACCTTATTGGACCTTCAGAACGTCTTGGTCCAAAATGGAGGGCACAGCACACAGAGTCCAATCTGCAACAAAAGCAGGTTAAACAAACTGCATTTTCACTATCACTCTTGATAATTTACGGCAAATAGTTACACCTGTCGAGGGGCACCCCTTGCAGCTTTCAGCGACCACTAAGAAGGGCAATTACAGTACAGTTCGGCGGGACGAGCAAGGACTTACACAGTCCCCTCATAAACAATGACTTTGCCTGCAAGCAGACGGCTCTTAAAGAGACAGTACAGGGAGGCTTTAAAAGCACTCACAAATCCCACATTTAGCGGCCTTATGCCAAACACCAATCAGGGATGGAGCATCTAGGCAGGCCTGGGAAGGCTTTTAAGAACCCCCATTTATAGGGGGTTATACCCTTCCTGGCCTGGAAAGAACTTGGTGTCCGTGTCAAGTAGTTACCCTTAAATCACTTTAAGGCACACAGTTCAGGTAATATTATATCACACTTTATACTTCATGCATTGCTACTGTGCTTACAGTTTACTACAGTTTATGCAATATTATCTACACACATAACTCTGTTCCCCTTTTACATCAGGTTATTAGTTCCTGCCCATGACACCTGGACGAGGAGACCCTCCCTATCAGCTACTGGTGGGTTACCTAAAGCAGGGGCACCACACTTGAAGGGCAATACCAACAAGCTGGAGTTATCCCAAGGCTAGCTTGGGCAAGGAGCTCGGGACACATATGCCCTTATGGACCACATTTAAGGGCAGGTCCACAGGCTGACCCAGAGACTCATAACTCAACTTTACTACAGGCCGTGATTCCGCTTAGGAGTGTCTAGGGGTCTCCGGAAACCCTGCTACAGGCCCGATTCTGATTCATCCTCATCGAGATTAATAGGGAAATCTCTATGGGAAGGGACCCAGTGCTCATAGTATTTTGGGGGCATGGCCCTCTACATCAGGACCCACACTACTTGGCTCAGCTAGGGACTGTTCAGGCACTAGTAAAGAACCATCAGGGCACTCAAAATATTCTTCAGGTTCCGGCATATCACTGGCTTGTCCCCATCACTCCCTTCTTCTGAAAAGTCAGACAGTTCAGCCAGGCCAGACAGTTCAGCCAGGCTCAAGGACCCCATCCCTTCAGTTTGGAGGCCACTCACTGCATCTTCTGGGAGTATGGGTTACAGGGACAAAGTCGGGGCTCAGACAGTCCAGAAAGCCCAACTTCATCTCCAGAGTTAACAAGGGATTGCCCGAAACAGTTGGCTCAGTTCATAAGAGGATAGTATTCAATGTTATTCTCATTGTCTTCAGACATAGATTGACAATCATCTTCATCAGAGGAGTTTGGACAAGGCTCTCTTATTTGGCTTGCTGAAGAATCAAGTGGTCTGTTTTTTCTTGGCAGCAGATCTAGTCAGAGGCCTGGGGAGCATTAAGAGGTTCAGCTTCAATCAGGATTTGCCCGATTGGCAGCAGATGATTTCTGTGTATAGTTTTCACATCTTTTGAATTGCTTTCAGGCTGCACTTTATATTCAGGTAAATCTGCCAGTTTTCCCACAACAATATGAGGAGGTGATGCCATCTGTCAGCAATCTTATGTTTGCCATGCAGTCCTAAATTCCTCAATAGCACTTCTATCCCTTCTCTCAGTTCCATTGGCTTCACTTTCTTATCACACCTCTCCTTGTTGGCCAGGTTTCGTTTAGCAGCCATAGTCTGGGCCAGTTGGTAGGCATGGTTCAATTGGGCCTTCAACTCTGTACATACTGTAGATGATTTTCTGCTTGCACCCCATTAGGAAACCCGAAACACACATCCACTGGCAGTCTAGCTTCTCTCCCAAACATCAACCTGTGCAGGGAAAACCCAGTGGCATCACTTTTGGTGCAGTTATAAGCATGAACCAGGGTGCTGATCTGCTGGCTCCATCTGGGCTTGTCTTTGGGTTGCAGTGTGCCCAACATATAAAGCAAGGTGCGTTAAATCTTTCAGGTTGGGGATCTCCTGTGGATGGTATGGGGTGGTTCTTGATTTTGGTACTCCCCACAAAGATAACATTTCTTTAATCAAGTGCTCTCAAAGTCCCTCCTTGGTGGAGTGAATCCTCTGGGGGGCCCCATAGTGGACAAAGAAGTTCTCCACAAGTACTTTAGCCACCGTGGTTGCTTTCTGATCTCTAGTAGGAAAGGCCTGGGCATACCAGGTAAAATGATCAGTGACTACCAATATGTTACTGATATTTTTCAGATCTGGTTCTAAACTCAGGAAATCAATGCAGACCAGTTCATAGGGGCACTAGTGGTGATACTGACCATGGGGGCAGCCTCTGAGGTAGGGCTTTCTCTGCAAACAGCGCCACAGGTCTTGACATACTGCTCTACATCTGTACTCATTTTCGGCCAGTAAAATTGGGTCCGATTACCAGGTCAAGAGTTCGGTCTATGCCCAGATGCCCCATGTGATTATCTGCGGGGACTTCAAAACCAGCTCTCCTAAGAGCAGCTGGCAGCACCAGTTGTTTGTCTACCCGCCCTCCTTATCCACAGTCTCTCTGTATAGGAGTTGGTTAATCAGCTTTAACTTTGGCCCTTCTTTGTATAACAAGGCAGTTCTCAGGTCAGTGGAGCATAACTTGGACACGTCCCTCGGCCTGCAAAGCCTCCACAGCTATTTTTATCATAGAGTCTCGGGATTGAGCCCGTTGGAGACTATCATTGTTGAACTGGGGCAGTGAACTAGTGTCTAAGGCAGAAAAATGACAGTAGGCAGCAGGTATGCAGTTCTCAGATGTCTCAAGCAATCCACCAAGCAGTCTACAGCATCAGGAGACACCTGTTCCTCCTTGTCAAACTTCTGGCACAGGGCTCTTATGTCAGGTTCTGATAACCTGACCCAGTCAGTTGTGACATAGGTCTCCGAGAGAGAAACTGCATCTATATGGTTTAGGCCTGCTCTGTACTCAACAGCATAGTCGTGAGTGGCCAATGCAGAGAGCCACCTATGGCCAGTGGCATCCAACTTGGCTGAGGTCTGTACATAAGTCAGAGAATTGTTATCAGTCTTTACCAATATCTTGGCACTGTACAAATAGTCATGAAATTGATCGACAATGGCCCACTTCAGAGCCAGGAACTCAAGTTTGTGCACTAGATAATTCTTTTCTGAAGGAGTCAGACTTCTGCTGGCAAAAGCTACAGGTCTCAGACCGTTCAAGTGCTCCTGATATAACACAGCCCCCAATCCTTGTAGACTGGCATCAGTATGGAGAGCGTCGGCTTGGCCGGATCAGCATAGGCCAGCACTGGGGCATGGGTAAGTTGATATATAATGTCATAGAAAGCTTCCTCACACTCAGTAGTCCAGCGGTTTCCAAACACATAATTCGGCCGAAAATACTTCTTCTCCGTCTCAGAGTGCACAACTTTCTTATACTTCTTGTGCGTGGGAGGGTACCCCTCAGTGAGGTTGAGGAGGGGCAAATCACTCGAGAATAATCTTTGACAAACCACCTATAATATCCACAAAACCCCAGGAACCGCTGCAGCTCTTTCAAATTCCTGGGCTGAGGCCAAATGGTCAAAGCCTCCACTTTGCTAGGGTCAGTCTCTATGCCTTCAGTGGATACTATGTGGCCCATATTTCACAGAAGTCTGAAAGAACTGACACTTGTCTATAGATAACTTGAGACCAAAACCTCCAGCCGATCCAGGACCTTGAACAGTCGACGTTCATGTTCTTCCAACGAGCGCCAAACACTGTGACATCATCTAAGTAAACCAAACACCGAGCAAATTCATGTCCCCACAGCACGTTCCATCAGGCGTGGAAGATGGCTGGGGCACCTGAAATCCTTGAGGCATCCAAATAAACTCATAGAAACCTAGGGGCAAATAAATGCAGTCTCTCTTGGTCCTCCAGGGCCATCGGGATCTGATAGTACCCACTGCGGAGGTCCAACACAGAGAACCACTTACTGCCATTTAAACAATCCAAGGCATCCTGTATGCATGGCATAGTATACTGGTCTAGGATGGTCCGCCAATTCAAGGTACAGTAGTCTACACACATCCGAACCACCCATTTTTTTTTCTCACTACTACAATGGGGGAGGCATAAGGGCTCGGGACTCTTGTATCACACCAGCAGCAAGCATCTCTTGCAAATGCCACCTCTCATCGTCTATGTCAGCCGGGGCCAGGCGCTGAGATCTCTCGAAAAGGCCTTTCATTATGCAGCCGGATGTGGTGCTCAGCCCTTGCACACATCCCACATCCCATTCTTTCAGGAAAAACCTGGTCTCTTTGGCAAGCTTCTCACTGATCCCCACTTTCCATTCAGCAGGCAGCGGGAGTCACGAAATCAAACAAGTCGGGAGTTACTCTGTCATCTTTCCTTGAACCCTTGCTACTGGGCAGCACTGCAGTATCCGCACAATGTACACTTGCCAGGTGCACCTCTTCTTATTCGAATCTCCTTGTCGGACACATTATGAACTTGAACCATCACCCTCTTGGCGTAAGCATGAGCTCTAGCCGGCAAGATACTGGGTTTGATTAACAGTTCCTCAGGTAATCTTCCCTCCCCAGGTGCATCCAACATCAACAACTTATTCTTAACATCTGTTCTCAGTCGGACTTCCCGTGCAAAACACATTGGGCATTTGGGACAAGCGTCACCGTGCGGATCCTTTTCCATACTACACCCACCGGGCCTTCAGGTTCCTCCTGGCTAACCTTCCTCTGAGTTTCAGCTTTTGGATCACAGCGGGTATTCTTAGGGCTCACCCGGTTCTAAATGCTTGCTTTTCTGAACACAATTGGGCTAGTCATCCAAACATATGAGCATTTGTCCCAATCAACAGGGTACCCCTATCATACAGTCCAGTGGGGGGGCAGACCAAAGCCTAGGTTTCCACCTGCTCGTCCACTCCAGCCACAGAAGTAGGAAATGACAACCAGACCGGATATACCCCAAATGCGGATAAGCCTTGTCCTTAGCCCCATACATGTAGACCATCCAAGGGTTGTAGTGGCACCTCAGGTAGGTGTGTCTGATACCAGTCCTGAAACATGATGGTTACCTGAGAGCCACTGTCTAATACTGCTTGGGTGGGAATCCCATTTACTGCACTGGGGCCTCCATCGAGGCCCGACCACATCAGACCATTCAGGAGGCGCAGCATTGACAGTTGCTTGGCGCGGCCGGTCACAAAACCCTTCCTGGGGGTCGGACGTGGGCCCAGCGATGCCAAGTGATCAGTCTGCTGTTGACCTTCCTTAAATTCTCCGGCAGCTGGCACCCGGCTGAAAGTGTTCATCCTCCCACAATGGTAACAGAACTTGGGGTCCTGGGGTCTCTATTGGGAGGAGTACCTTGTCTGCTGGGGACCCTCTGGGGGTGAGGGGTTCCCTGGGCCAGGGCATTGGTATCTAGGTAACTCAGGTTCCTAGACCTAATAGGATTGGACAGTGGATCACTTCAAGTCCCTCACCAGTTCTCATAAATTTCTGACCTCGGCCCTCAACTCACTTTCTACTTGGGGATCAGAGGAAATAGCACGCACCCCATCACCCTGAAAGTCTGGGGACACATCAAGCCTTCCTGATGGGTGGGTCTCTTGAGGGTACTAGACTCAGGGGTTCGGCTTGGGTTCACAGCTCCCACATAGGGTTCCCACCCTCCTCATCCGTCTCCACTTCTCTAATTTCCCTCATCAGTTGACAGTATTCAGGTGGGGCAGCCCATCTATCATGCAACTTAAGTTTTAACAATATCACACTAGAAAATCTAGCAGACTTCAAAACATGTTCCAACGGACCTGGCTCAAGGCTGGCTGTGATCCCCTTTTCTATAGGCCTTTTGCAAGGCCGCTCCACCTAGTGACAAAAGGCGGACAGTTTCTCATTTCTCCATTGCTTGGCAGACTTGAATTTCCATAATAAGTCATCCCCAGTCTCTGTACTCCCAAACACTCCCTCCAAAGCAGAAAGATACTCTGCTGTGGTGGCTTCCGGGTTAGTGGCCCAAGAACCTAATGGCTTCTAAGCGGGGCCCTGCAGACTCTCCATCAATCGCTTTTTCTCCCCTCAGGCATGCCATTTCTGAACTAAGGGGTGGCGAGTCCATCCACGCTTCCAAGTCATCCTCACCTGAAGGCACTGGCACTGTGCCAGAAAAACTTTAGCCTATGGTAGGAATCGAGCTGTATAGGGGGACCACTAAGGCGGTGCAGCCAAAATAGAACTCTTAGGGGGACAGGGAGGTACCTGGGGAGACCTGAGGTGGTGTCACTAGACAGGTCCAATGCTTGCAGCAACTCCTGGGTAGTCCTCCCTCCACAGCCAGCAATTTAAGCAGTTTATCTTTAAAACTATTAGTCTGGGGGACCCCAGGAGTGACTGACCCACTCGAATATGAACAAGCCTCCACCCTGTGGCATCCTCCGGGTAAATCACTGGAGGTACCCTCTCGAGGTCGATGGCCACACTGCACAAAGTAGCACCTGCAGGGTCTGATCGAGCAGGTCAGCCATCCGCCTTCACCTCCACTTTGCCCAAACATTTAACACGCGCTGTAGAAACAATGTCAGCCGTCGCGGTTCCCAGAGGCACATCTAATAGTAGCACAATTCTCTGGGAGTCCAGCTCTTCAGCTCGCCCCACCCATCAGTTTGTGTACCATTGTCTTAATAGGGTCAACTTAATTTTTGCCATAATATCTCCTTCCAGTTTCCCGTCAGCTTTTCCATTTCTTATGCACTTCACTCACTTGGCCACTAGGGGACGCTAATCCCCACAATGCCTCCAATTTGCAACCCCTGGGAGGCGCTATCCTAGGGGCTCAACTCCTACCTGCCTCAGCTGGGGCAGGGTGAGGGCCAGATCCGTTGACGGGTGCCTCCACCCAGAGGTCAGGGTTAAAACAGTCAAAGACAACTTGGTCACAGCCCTCTGGGTTGCTGCAACCCCTTCTTCCCACTAGTGGCTCACACAGTTCAACTACAATGTTCTCACCCTGACCACTTACCCCCAGCTCGATCCACTCAGCTTACTCCGGGACCCCTGGAAAGTAAGGTACAGTTATCAAATATTCACTGTGCAGCGTATCACCAGTAAAACACAACCCAGCCAGGGTACTTTTGCAAAACATACAATCTGATTTATTTAAGGGGAGATAATAAGGACCGGGAAATCAGGATGATTAGCTTACCACTAGATATATATTTGGCTACCTAGGGCTCTGTGCACAGGCCTGACCTACCAATTACTGTCTATGGGTACCCAAGCCTAATGGCTAGTCCCTTGATGCAGCTGGTTGGGGCCCTGACACAAATGAGCATTTGATTCCTGAGAAGGTCAGATGGAGCCAGAAAGCTCAATTAGTGCAGTCTGCAATACAACAAAATGACTTTTCCCTTGTTGGTAACCTTTAACAGGGAGCTACCCTGTTTCAGTACTCTAACTCAACAGAGAACCACTCTTTCACAACTTGCAGGGTTGAGCCTGAGTTTGAAAGGCCTTCTCACACATTTATATGGAAAACAACAGAGGAGTACCATACCAGGCAGCTGCTTCCAGGACCCGAGCGAACTCACAGCAATGCGGGCGTTAACTGCAGCTTCAAACATCCTGACAGTCCGAAGCGATTCAGCAGATTCTCCAGTCCTCTTCAGGTGAAGCCTGGTAGATAGCTGTGTTTATACACAGCTTCCTCTGACTCCCGACGCTGGCGGATTGTAGTCGGACAGCTGGCTGAAAACGGCCCCCTCAGGCCTTTCACGCACTTCCCGCACGAACACTCAAACTGCGCTGAAGCTCAGGGCTCCACTCACTTCTACAGTCACAGTGCATCTCCCTTCAGGCAGTTGGACCCAACCTTCTCAGTCACGCGCCATCCGATCCCATAGGTGGGCTGCAGACACCAGGCTATGAGACCTGTCTCGATTGGTGCAAAAGGCACCCTTGTTCAGGCTTCACTTCCCAGGATTACTAGTTAGGTCTCCATTGGTCAGCCAGCTCCATCTAGAGTCCCAGTCCTGGTTGGTCACTTAATCCTTCACATTGACTGCCCTGGCACCTTATTGGACCCTTCAGAACGTCTTGGTCCAAAATGGAGGGGCACAGCACACAGAAGTCCCATCTGCAACAAAAAGCAGGTTAAACAAACTGCATTTTCACCATCACTCTGGATAATTTCCGGCAAATAGTCACACCTGTCGAGGGGGCACCCTTGCGCCTTTCAGCAACCACTAAGAAGGGCAATTACAGTACAGCTCAAGTGGAACTCGAGCAAGGAAACACACAGTCCCCTCATAAACAATAACTTTGCCTGCAAGCAGACAGCTCTTAAAGAGACAGTACAGGAGGCTTTAAAAGCACTCACAAATCCCACATTTAGCGGCTTTATGCCAACACCAATCAGGCATGGAGCATCTAGGCAGGCTCGGGAAGGCTTTTAAGAACCCCCATTTGTGAGGTTCACGACACAAACAGGGTCTGTGCCCAGAAAACTGTAGAGGGGGTACATGCAAATTGCAGGGCGGAAACCTGAATGTCAGCACAGTCAACTTCAGCGCAACCCTAGTGGGTGGCAGAGGAAGTGTGGCCCCCATGCCGTTCTGATCCACTGAAACAGTGTCCCTGGTGTCCTGTGGTCCCTCTCCCATTTGACCTCTCACCTAGTACATTGTACCATATTTCCTGGTGTAGTGGTTCCCCTCACCTGATGCAATGCCGATTACTAAAGCATATTTTCCCTGGTGTCCAGGGTCCCTCCCCACTCAATCCTTGCCCATTACATTGCATTATATTCTCTGCTGTCCAGTTGTACCTTCCTCATCTGCACCCATGCTCGATGTACACACATAATTTCCCTGGTGTCCAGTGGTCTCTCCCACCGCACCCATATCTGATGTAACAGAACATTTACCCTGGCATCAGTAGTCCCTCTGCCTGATGCCCTACCCAACTAATATAAAAGATTCTCCTGGTGTCGAGTGGCCCCTCCCCTTCTGATTTCATTCCCCATACTGGTGAAAGCCCACTCGGTTTGACAATCCCCAGCGATCGCTGGCTCACCACTAATGTATGGGTTGCCTGTGCAAGTAATTCCCCCAACAACAAAACTTCAGCCCTGTTCCTGAATAGTGATATTCGGAACTCCCCAGCTCATGTCTCACTGGTGTCTAATGGCCCACCTCCCTCCTGCTGCCAAGACCCACCACCCCAGTCACCCTTACCTGGAATCTCAGTGCTGCGGTGAGCGACAGTGGTAATACAGTCCTGCACACATCACCTCGGCCACCCACTATCTGATTAAAGCATGGAATGTGCTGCTTATTTGCCTTATAAATAAGCAGCGCTCTTCCTGCTTCTGCCAGATGGCAAGTGGTTGAGGTGGTGTATGGAGGGTTGTGTTGCTGCTGTTGCTCACCGCAGCTACCAAGATTCAGGTAAGAGTGACCAGAGGGATGGGCTCTTAGTGCTGCTGGAGGGAGTAGGGCTACTAGACACCAATGAGGTTTATGGGCTGGGGAGGTTGGAATATCACTATTCAGGAATGAGCCAGCGCTGTGTTGTTGGGGGTGCATTACTTGCCACAGGCATCCTACATGTTAGTGGTGGGCCAGTGATCGCTGGGGGATAACAAACCTGGGTGAGCCACCAATACAGGGATGGGGATTGGATGGGTGGAGGAACCATTGGACACCAGGGAGAATCTTGTTTTATTAATTGGGCAGGAATCAGGTGGGGGCCATTAGATTTATTTATTTTATTTTCATTTATTTATTGAAAATATCATATTACATACCTTTGAGTCATAGATTCCTTTACAAAGATTCCACGTCAGAGATACAGAGACTTTAAATACAATACAATATAAAATTTAAATACAGCAATAACAACAGGAACTAAATAGATTACAAGGAAGCATGTACATAGCAGTACTGTGTCAATTGGCTACAAGCAACAGACTAAACAGTTAATTTCAGTGCAGAGCACAGAAGAATTGCATAGACACAGGAGGATTGCATAGACAGTTCAGACACATACAAAGCAATCAGTGGCATAAGACATGCCCAGGCAGTTACTTGATTAAATATGTAGATTAGGCTGGACAGAGGAGTCCATTGTTAACTTATAGCATGCTCCAGGGATGACAAGACCAGAGTATGGTCCATAGTCCAATTTGGGAGACACAGGCCATGCTTGGTGTTAAAGACAGTCAGATGCCAGGGTAAATGTTCTGTTACATCGGTTATAGGTGTGGATGGGGTAGGGACGCTAGAGCGCCATGAACATTGTGTGTGGACATCAGGCATGGGTGCAGGTGGGGGAGGGACCCCTGGACACAGGGAAATTATGTTTGGACATCTGGCATGTGTGCAGATGAGGGAGAGCCACTGGACACCAGGGAAATTCTGTGCATGTACTGGGCGGGGGATCGGGCAGGAGTACCACTAGCGCCAGAGATAGCTCCACGTCTGGGACTGAGCAACTGGGACACAGTGCTGTGCTAAATCTCCCTGGCTTCCCATGCAAATTAGCCCATAATAGGCATGGAAATGGTGCCTTAACTTGCATGCCCAATGGGCTCGTATGCATGGGTCCATCTGAAATATTGTGAACTGCGCTTTGGCGCAATCCATTAATGGCAGCATACTTTGGGAGACCATATCAGGGCACTGCTAAGTGGCTTAGCACTGGGCCAACATGTGCCTTATAGTTAGTGGAATAGCACCAGTGCACTAGTCCACTGAATATATCATCTTCAAACTCTGGCTATTGCAAACCGGAGTAACTTTTTATGCCCACTTTGCACATTTTTGAATATCAGGCCTCAGGTTTGCAGTTCATAGTGCCCTAACCACTATGCTATACTTCCTCCAGTAGGTCATAATAGGTGAATAGATTACAGGATGGCCCCTTGTGATCTAATACCTTGTTTTGGGGGTGGTTCCATTGGTGCAGCACTGTACAAGAAGTGCTTAGTTCATAGTGCATTATAAATCACTGAGACAATTTCAGCCAATCAGCAAGCAGAGCCACTGTATCTCTTATTCTTTTTTTTTTTTATATACTTTTTGTGCTGGCACCCCAAGTCTTGAAATGAGCCAGAGGGGACGGCAATGCAGCCAGCTCATTAGCAGGGGCCGATTTTGTATGTTGTAAACCAGTTAGGGATGGGGACGGCAATGACGCACCCATCCACCCGCCCCTGAACGTGCAGGCGCCGACCGCAGTGGAACTCCCGGCTTCCACCAAGGATCCATTGTGCATCGGACACTCAACCCCCTCTCCCCTGGAGTAGGAGAGCAGTCCACCACATGCTCAATCCTACTCCCTCGGCTGGCCCTCTGACTCCTGGGTCCATTCCGAACAAGGGTCACTGGCGCCACAGATGGTGATCGTGCCTCTACATCAGTGGGTGAGCGTGCCTGTTAATCTGTATGCAGTGTACTCATGCAGGAGCAGCGGAGGTGATGCTCCATATCTGCCCTGGGGCAGGATGGTTGACTAAAATAAAACAAAAAGACTCTAAACTTATTATAAATCACTCTAGCTAAACTTGAGCAATTTGATGTTTGACTGACAGAACTGTTCTGCTTAGCGCTTGTGGTCCTCTCACACAAACCTCATGCTGTGAGTCTCTTATACCATAAGAAATATCCCTCAGAGGCTCTACTAAGTTTTAGTACAAGTGCCACAGTAGTTCCAAAGGATACCAAACACAAGTTATTTAAAGCAGCGGTGAATGTTACAGTGAAACTCTTGACTTGCTAATTTGCTATATGTATTTTATTCCATTTTAGATTGCCCCTTATGCCCTGTCTTGTATGTTATGCTTTTCTCCATTTTGGGTCTGCTTTACTACTAATTTTTACAGCTGAAATAATAAAAGGACATTCCTTGTAATGTGGCTCAGTTCAGGTTGTCATCTATATTTGTTGCAGCTTTTGAATATCCATTGTCTACCATCACTTTTCTTGTGACTAACAAAGCAATAAGACATGACATGGTGTGTGTTAGACAGTTCTAATTCATGGCTAGGGGCGTGGTGAGGCGAGGCTGTAGGCTGAGTTACGTCCAGCCCCTAACCATGCATTAGAACTGTCTAACCACACACCATGGGAGTGGCTTATTGTGCTTATAAATGGCCCTTTGTATACATGTATGTAAGATCAAAACTTTTATGATTAAATAGAAAGAGATTTAATCCTTTATTGTATTTTGATGTAAAATAGTTCCTCTGCCTAAACTGAGTGTTGTATTTTTTTTTTTGCCTTGGACTTTTGTTCCACTGTGGCACTGTAGTTGTGGATGACTGCTATGGTTTTAGGTTGCCTATCCCTCCCCCCCACACACACACATACACACACACACACACACACACACACACACACACACACACCATACGCTCTCCCGCCCACATGCATCCTCATTCAAGAAACATGACTGCATGTCTGTGAATTGTTTCATTTCATTTATGTATGTAATTTTTAACATTTCTCCAGTTGTATGTAAGCTCCAATGAGGAGCCAGCAAGAGTGAGTGAGCGCATGTGTTCAGCTGAAGCAAAAGACATGAGTACAGCCAGTGCTGGTAAGTGCTTTTAAAATAAAAGAAAAGAAACAAAAAAAAAAAACCATAAAGTAGGTTCCGACTGCAACAGGATCAGTGTTCCAGTGACTTGTTATACAATGTCTGGGGAGGGAGAGCGGCGGAAGATTGGCCGAGGTGAGGAGAGGCACTGAGCTGCTGAGTGGTTACTCTGAAACCACAAAAAAAAAGGAGGGGTGGCTGAGAAAATAATGTATTTTCCTGAAAGATTACAGAGGGCTATGTTACTTTTCAGAATGGATTGTATTTTGTTTAAAGTGGAATAGACTATTTTGTTTTGAGTATGATTTCATTTTCTCACTAAAGATGAAAAAAATGCTATTTGATTTTTTATTTTTTTACATTTTATGACTCAAGGACTTGAAAGAAGGACTGTTTCTTGGTTGGCAGGACTAGTTTGTAGCCATGTGTTAGACACTTCTGAGCTACATCAGCTGGGTAGACTGGATGGACAGGTTTTATTTATTTTTATTTATTCAGGTCTAGGATTACAAATACCTTTGAGCCAGGGCTCTTTTACAAAGGTTCCACATCATGGATTACAAGACAGTACATAATCACAATTTGTAACATATTAGGAGGTACATACAGAGAGCTATATAGTAAATATTGCTAGCAGGTTATTATAAAGGTGGGTGGGTATAAAGCGAAGAAGTAAAAGGGAAGGAAGAGGAAATAGGCAGCAGAAGGGTAGGGGAGGCGGTAGAGGAAGGGTGGAAAGGAGGCAGGTGGAAGAAGACAGGTGGAAAGGAAGGCAGAAGGGTGGGACAAAGGAAGGAGGGGAAGTGGAGAAGGGAGGGGCTGCAGCCAAGACGCATTGTCAGAGAACAGGAAGTGCCAGGGTTGGGCAGGGCAGTGGATGTAAGTGCTAGAGACTGTGACCCTCAATGATGCTACTTCCAATGGAGCAGGGAGCAAAGGATACGTTTATCGTCTTGGAGTCAGGAGAAAATGGGTACAGTTAGAGATAGCAGTCACAAGTGCTAGAGGCAGTCAGTGATCTTTTCTGCTGGCATTTTCTAAATTTGTGTTAAAGCAATTTTGGGGCAAGCAGAATTATCTGCAAATCACTAACGTTAGTGACTGCTCATCACTCTGCTTTCTCTTTACAAAAAGATAAAGACAAATGTCCTGGGGTGCATTTCTTTTAATCAAGTGAACTGTCCATCAGAAACTTTACAACCATGTTAGAAACTGATTGTCAGGTATAGTGCCTAATGATGCTGACAGTCAGATGAGATGAACCTTTTCCTTTAAAGTATGTCTTTAATTTTAGTGCTCACACTCTATTTGGTCCGTCATGTATAGGCCTATAAACTAGGTTTACATGGTACTGATCTGTCCTGTACTAGGCGGAAATAAAACTGTTCCTCACCTTTCAAAATAGAACAGAGTCTGCTAGACATTCCCGGCAGGACATTCCACAGCTGCATCCACATCGTCTGGGACTCCTGGAAATACTTCCTTGATCAACTTGGGAGATCCCTTCTCCAGCTTGCCACCATAGTAAATCCAAATCTTGTTTCCCTGGCAATGGAGGAGAGCAAACATGTTAGGGAAGGGAACTTGAGGAAGTAGGAAGTCATCCTGGCCCACCTTTGGGGAAGGGATCAAGCTCAGGGTGGGATGCATGGAACAGACAGAGGAGGAAATCTCAGGATGGTAGGAATCATGATGATCTAGCTCTTTGAAACTCAGAAATAAACAGGGGATGAAGCGCCTGAAGGTGGGAATTGTGGTGATATACCTCAAGGAGAGGGTGAAGACCAAATGAAGAAACACTAGGAAGGCAGAGAATGACCTACTCGGGAAGTGGGGAAGACAAACCTTGAGGAAACTAAAAGTAGGTGTGGCTCATAATGATGTACCCTTGTATGTCTTCATATTGCAACTGCAGCCCTTAACTATGCCTTAAAATGAATATGTTTCACAATAGGGCAGGGCAGGAATGCAGGCTTCAAAACATGCAGAAAATATAGTGTGTCTATTGTACAACTCCACCTAGTGGCTGTGTTTAACACCTTTATGCTTAACCTTAAACACCATCCAGTGGCGCATTAGGCCAATAGCGCAGTGTTTCATTCTACTGAAAGTTTGTAGTTATTTGCTGGTACTGAGTAGTTCTGCATCAACATGGCTCCATGCTGTGCAGCAGTAAATACAGTCCCTTGCAATCTGCCTCCTGCATGTTTCTATCTGCAGGACTGACTGGACTTTGCTTCACAATAGACCTCAGCTGTTATAATACACTTAAGTTATTAAACAAGAAGAAGGGGGCAGAAAGAAGGCCAGACAACTCCAGACTAGTCCGTCTCACATCAGTGCTACAGTAGGACCTGTAAACTGCAGTAAAGGCAACAATGGATCGGCTTGGTTGAGTACAATGTCCTCCTCCTTTCTCAGCATGACTCTGTAGGGAAGGTTATACCAAACCAAGGATGATCACTGTCTTTGAAGGGGTGACCAAGAAGTGGGCAGGGACAGGACTGTGGACACAGTCTGCCTGAACTTCAGTAAGGACATTCATGCTGTAGCACTTGACAATCCTCCATGCAAAGTACACCAGCATGATATACACAAGGCAGGCAGTATCAAAGGGATTGATACTGTAGCACATGACAGTCTCTATGCAAGTACTCCAGCATGATACACAAGGCAGGCAGTACCAAAGGATTGATACTGTAGCACATGACAATCCTCTATGCAAAGTACACCAGCATGATATACACAAGGCAGGCAGTATCAAAGGGAGTGATACTGCAGCACATGATAATCCTCTACACAAATTACAACAGTGTAGTTTACACAAGGCATACAGTAGTATGGTGATACAGTAGCACATAATCCTCTGTGCTAAGTACACCAGCATGGTATCTCATAAGGCATTCGGTATGTAAGGTGCTTGATACTGTAGCATGACACTCCTTTGTGCAAAGTACACCAGTGTGGCATACACAAGGCATTCAGTATGTAAGGTGATTGATACTGTAACATGACAATCCTTTGCCTGCAGTACACCAAAATGGTACACACAAGGCATACAGTAGGTAAGGGTTTGGTACAGTAGCACATGATAATCCTCTGTGCAAATTATAGCTGCGGGTTTTACACAAGGCATACAGTTGCAGTGATACTGTAGCACATAACAGTCCTCTCGCCAAGTACACCACCATGGTGTACACAAGGCATTCAGTATGTAAGATGCTTGATACTGCAGCCCATGGCAATCCTTTGCACAAAGTACACCAGCATGGTACACACAAGGCATACAGTATATAAGGTGACTGATACTGTAACTAGAGCTGCGCAGAATGGGAAATTCAAAATTCATGGAATGTTGAAATTTCACAAACTTCTGTGAAATTTCATAGAATTTCATCATAATTTTTGGAATGTTATTAAATTTAATAATTTGATCATGACTCAGCTATTGTATATGCTACATCTGAGATTTGGCATGCACACCCAATAAAAGTAGTAGACTAGGGAGGGGCTGTGGACATGGCCTACCTAGATTTCAGCAAGGCATTTGACACAGTCCTGCAAAAGATTAATAAACTAATTAGCCAGCCTGGGAGTGGGTCCCAGGGTGGTAGCCTGGTAAAACACTGGCTGGACAACAGGACACAGAGGGTAATAGTAAACAGAGTCCACAGTGAAGAAAGGGGTTACTAGTTGGGTACTGCAGGATTCAGTACTGGGTCTGGTCCTTTTAATGTCTTTATAAGTGACAGTTTTATTTTTTATTTAGTGATTAGGAAAAGACCTTCAAACAACATGAAGTCTTGCTGCATTCTGACATTATGCAGTTAGCCCCAGCACTTGAACTGCTCCGGAGAGGAAAGAGTTAACTCTATGCCTGAGCACAGAACGTTGAGCTCGAGCTTGGTTCAAACCTCTGTCTGCTGCACTTCCAAGTATAACCGTCAGATTCTTTACTCCGCCTAACTGAACAGTCGCTCGGAGATCTCTCCTACACTTTTGGTTCGGTACAAGTAAAAGGTCGGTTTAATACCATTTTTTCTGATATTCTTTTGGTTCAGATACCTGTCTGTGGTACAGTAAATGTATAGGTAGTGGACTGATTGTTTAAAGTGTGTGTTTTGTGTGGAAATTATAAAAAAAAAAAAAAAAGTTTCTTTTATCGGTTCGGCTGAACCGATTGTCTAAGTTCTTTAATTGAATTTGTGGGTTAGTGTGAAGTACCGGTCCTTATTGGTTCTAAAAAACGTGTTTTAATGTTTTTCCAATACCCATAACATGGTTATGAACCAATAAAGGAGTCTTACTGGCTGAAGCCAAGTAAAGGTACGTTTTTGGATTGTTAGGATGGCTACGTCTGAGAAACCCAAAAGAAAAACTGGGCCCACTGGGTTTCAACACTGCAGTGTGTGTGTGTGTGGGGCGGCCTTTGCTAAGGCTGATCTCCACACCACCTGTGTTACTGTCTGGGGTTTGACCACCTTGATTCAGACTGCCAAATCTGTAAAAATGTTCCTAAGGCCACCCTGGATAAAAGATTGGGCAGGCTTAGGGTAAAGGAAGCTGAGAAGTCCGCTGACCCAGATGGCCTAGCCGGTTCGGTTCTGACCGAACCTGAGGGCCTCTGACCAGGGTGATACTCCTTCAGACAAATGGAAAGCTGATTCCAAGGGATCATTTCTTTAAAAAGAAAGAAGAAAGACAAATCGGCTGGTTCAGATCCAGAACTGCATCATCCAACCGCGAAGAAATTGCCCAGGCGATTAGTATTGTGGAATCGTCCGTCCGGTTCTGACTGATCCGGCACCATCAGGTAGGCATTCGGTTGGTCGGTTCCGGATTATTCCCCTGAAGAGTATTATGAACTGGTCCTGGAGGGATGAAGATTATGAGGATGACAATGATGATGATGGTATAGAAGGTCTGGATGAGCCCATAGAACTGGACATCTCCCCAGACAGACCTTCAGGTGTTTCCCTCCTAGGCTTTCTGAATCCCTTCCCACTTTACGTTCTACAAAAGTGGCAGGAACCCTCCAGCTTCCTTTGGTTGAAGCTGTTGAGGAACAAGAGAGGTTGTGGATGCATGGAATGGCCTTCGGAGGAGGTTGTGGAGTCAAAACAGTGGTTGAATTCAAGCATGCATGGGATAGCCATAAGGCAATTCTAGGGGTGGGGTAGAAAGAAGTAGGCTGCTGGTTAACTAGGATCTGCAGCTTATCCATTAGGTAGGAAATGGGCAGACTGGGTGTGCCAAGGTCCTTATCTGCCGTCAAATTCTATGTTTCTATGTTTCAAGAGGAGCCTGACTATGTGGAGATGATGGACATCCCAGATTCCAAGAGACTGTCTATTCCCTCCATAAATCTTTTGGGAAACAGACACATCGACTGCTCAAGACTCCAAATTCTCTACCTCCTGTGGACAAACGAATGGACAAAGAGGTATATGCTGTCAGGCTCAGGTACAGATTTCTTGTACCAGCAGTGCAGCCATGTTGGGTTGTGCAGGCTGTAGCCTGTGATAAGGCTTACATACCCTTGGCTTCACACCCCAGATAAGGATTCCAGGAAGATAGAGGCCATGGTTAAAAACAGCATTTGGCATCTTCTTTGGGACTCAGACAGGCTAACTACATGCCTATACAGCCTGATACCAGAAGTCCAGATGGGATACTGTTCTGGAATTGGCTAAACAGACTTCCCCAGCTAGCCAAGGAGCTGGAGGAAGTGGCTGCTGATGGTATAAAGGCATCAAAGATCCAATTTCATGCTGCTGTGGACTCCAATGATGTGTCATCAGGAGTCATGGCTACATCTGTGGCTCTTCGAGAATGGATTGGCTCAGATGTACTAGCCTTTCACAAGATACCCAGGCTAAGGCCATGGATTTCCCTTGGTGGATAATTCTCTGTTTGGGAGCAGACAGAGAATTATATGAAAAAATGGACGAATATAGGACCACCTACAAGAGTGCACAGGCCAAGGAAAGGCAGGCAACTCCTCAGAAGCAGCATTCTAGGGGCAGGGGCAGGTCTTTTCAAATGCCTTTCTACCAGGCACAGGTCTCCTCTCCTTTTCCTCAGAGGGTTTCTTCAGAGGAGAGGCAGAAGGGGATGAGCAGGGCTGCATCCTCCCCTCAGTCCAAGCTCCTGCCAAGCAGACACCCTGATGTCAGCCGGGTCGACTCCTCAATTCCTGTAGGAGGCAGGCTGGCTTACTACTTCCAGGCCTGGAAGTCTGTTACCTTAGACAAGTGGGTTCTAGAAGTAGTAAGCCAGGGACTGGCCCTCAGCTCAAAAGATTTCCAAGGCTGAGGTCAGGTCTTTTCCACCTGCAAACATCTCCAAACCATTGCCCTAGAGGCAGAGGTTTCCTCTCTACTAGCTCTCAGAGCTATGAGAGAGTTCCTACAGTACACAGGGGCAAAGGTCTGTATTCCAGATACTTCCTTACCCTGAAAAAGACAGGGAGTGGTGACCCATCCTAGATCTAAGATACCTAAACAAGCATCTACTAAAGCCAAAATTCAAAATAGTGACTCTAGGAATAATTCTTCCTCTCTGAGGCCAGATGATTGGCTAGCCTCCCTGGACCTCAAGGATGCCTACTTTCACATTCCCATCAGGTGCTCCCACAGAAAGTATCTCAGGTCGAATTGCCTTCAGGCCATTATCAGTTCAGAGCAATGCCCTTTGGCCTAACATCAGCACCAAGGGTATTCACAAAATGCCTAGCAGTAGTAGTGGCCTTTCTAAGGAGATGAAACATCTCCATATTTCCGTACCTCGTACAACTGGCTCATTGTGGGGCAGTCTCCAGACCAAGTCAAGTCAGGCCTACAAGTGATTCAGCAATTGCTCACTTCTCTAGGATTCCTGTTCAATCTTCCAAAGTCAGTTCTCGAACCAGTGCAACTTCTGACCTCATAGGGTAGAGTTGGACACTGTTCAACAAAGCCTTTCTTCCTCTAGCAAGGGTAAAGGCCCTTACAGATCTGGCTTCTTCCCTTTGCCTTCTGGTGTCTCGACCAACAAGGCATTTTCTTCAACTCCTGGGCCACATGGCAGCCTCCACTGCAGTGGTACAAGATGCCAGATTTCAGATGAGGAACATTCAGTTCCATTTGAGGGCCTTTTGGTCCCCAAAAGACCCTCTAACCAAACTGATTCCAGTGACTCAGACTCTGATCCAAGCTCTCCAGTGGTGGCTGGACCAGAACAATCTCACTCAAGGAGTCCCATTCATCACCCAATCTCATTCTGTGGTTCTCACCACAGATGCCTCTCTCCTGGGATGGGGTGCTCACTTGGGGTACTTTACAGCACAGGGAGTGTGGTCTCCTCAGGAGTCTCTTCTTCACATCAATCTCCTAGAGCTCAAGGTGGTGTACCTGGCTCACAAGCCTTCTCAGAATCATTTCAGAATAAGGTGGTTCAGGTCAGAATGGACAATACCACCACCATTGGTACATCAGCAAGCAGGAGGCACCGGTCTATTGGCCTGTGCACAGAAGCTATGAAAATATGGTCCTGGCTTATTCTCTATAGACTTCTCTGACAGCAGTCCACCTTCCAGGGAAGGACAATGTGCTAGCAGTTGCTTTGAGCAGGATTTCTCAGGGCCATGATGAGTGGTCCCTGGATCCATAGTGTTAAAGGTGATATTTTCAAGGTGGGGCACTCCAGAGATAGACCTCTTTGCAGCCCCAGACAATCACCAACGTCCTCTCTTTTGTTGCAGACCCCAGTATTGGGCTCAGTCCTCTGGATGCTCTACTTCTGGATTGGCGGAGAAATTTCTGTATGCCTTTCCCTTTCTCTATTGTTCAAAGTTCTGGTCAAGATAAGGTCACAATCTTGCAAAGTGATCCTGATTGCTCCAGACTGGGCCAGACAGCGTTGGTATCCTCTATTACTGTCCCTTTAGCTCTTCCCAAGAATCACAATCTGCTAACCTCCTCTCGGGGCAGAATATGGTACCCCAACCTTCGGTCTGTCAACCTCAAGCCATGGCTCTTGAAGAACTAGAATATGCCAGTCTAAATTTGTCTCCGGGGTTCTGGACATTCTCAAGGCCTCGAAAACCTGACACCAGAAAAACTTTTAATTCCAACTGGAAAAGGTTTGGCATTTGGTGTTCTAATAAGCACATATCTCCAGATTCTGCTGACTTGGCTACAGTCCTGGATTATATGGTTCACCTTAATGGCTTAGGCCTCAGACCAGCTACCCTCAAAGTACACTTATCAGCTGTTTCTGCATTTTTGTCAGTAGGGAAGTGTTCTTCACTGGCATCTCATCCTGTTTTTGTGAATTCTTCAAAGGATTGCTTCATACCAATCCCCTTTAGGGATCCTACTCCTGCTTGGGATCTAAATGTTTTCATTGCTCAGCTTATGCAACCCCTTTTGAGCCTTTGGCCTCAGCAGAACTTAAGTACTTGACTTGGCAAACTGTGCTCCTGGTAGCTATCACTCTGCTAAGCGTATCAGTGAATTACAAACTGTCAGTAAAGCCTAATTTTATCTCATTCCATAGAGATAAGGTGGTCCTTAGAACCAATAGGAGATTCTTACCCAAAGTGGTTTCAGACTTCCATCTGAACTAATCCATGTCTCTTCCTGTGTTCTTCACTGATCGTTCTTCTTCAGGAGAGAGAAGATTACACAGTTTGGATTTTAAAAGGGCCCTTAGCTACTACATTGGAGTGTACTAAGGCACTTAGGTTTGACTCCCTTCAGTTGTTCCTCACTTATGATGAAGTAGGGAAGGATAAACCTGCTACTAAAAGAACTATTGCCAGGTGGATTGTCTCCTGGTTACAGTTCTGCTATGAAAAGCTAGGCAAAGTACCCCTCAGGCTTGAGGGCTCATTCAACTAGAGGTACAGATGCTTCCTCTGGCTGCTGCCAGAGATACACCCTTATTAGAGATATGCAAAGCAGCCACCTGAAAACAGTCCATATATTCACCAAGCATTACTCTCTGGATATCCAGGCTAGGGGTGATGCTAGGTTTGGTACAGCAGTACTGCACAGCCTATTCCCAAAATAGGTTTGATAGCCTCCTCCATGGAGGTACTGCTTGGTAGTCTACATAATGTCAGAATACAGCAAGACTTCATGTTGTTTGAAGAAAAATTACTCACCTTAGTAATTGTGTTTCTTCTAATGAAGTCTTGCTGTATTCTGACCTCCTCCCTGCCTCCTCTCCAGAACCTGTTTTTTTGGGAAGTGGGCTGGAGGTGCAGTGTTGCACCTCAGGGTGCAACTGACACTCCTTGTTAGAGAGGGGAGTGGTTTATGTTATGTTAGTTGTTACATATGGTTGCTCACTACCTAGTTTTCTTTTGGATTTCTTGACTTGAGTCTTTTGGGATCCAAAATATTTGGTTGCCCTTTGGGCTAGTAACTCTGCAATTTCCACACAGTAGGTGTTGCTGGTTAGTATTAGCTCATAAGAATCTGTCGGTTACACTTGGAAGTGCAGCAGACAGAGGTCTGAACCAAACTTGAGCTCAACGTTCTATGTTCAGGCATAGAGTTAACTCTTTCCTCTCCAGAGCAGTTCAAGTGCTGGGGCTAACTGCATAATGTCAGAATACAGCAGGACTCCATTAGAAGAAACACAATAACTAAGGTGAGTAATTTTTCTTTGAGCACAAGCTCTTTTACAAAGGTTCCATGTCATAGATTGCAAAACAAAGAACAATAGGAGAAAGCAAAGGTACATTGCAATGAACGATACAGCTTGATTCAGAACTTACAGAATGACTCAAAACATAGGTACAAGTTAAAATAAGAAGAAAACACTTTGAGGGCATGGGGAGGGAATAAGCAGCCACAGAGTGCCTTATCAGTAGTTCAAGGGATGGGGATAGCTGGCAGTGGGGTGAAGAAAGTGAGGCAGAGAGAGAGGTATGTAATGCGGTGGAGGTGAAGTGTGGAAGAAGAAGGGCGATAAGGTATAGGAATAAATAGTGGGGTGAGGGAGGCTGAGTGGAGAAGACATGCTAAAGTAAATGGTGGGTGTGAGGGGTATGGTCAGGCAGCCTGAATTAGCAGTGACTGTTAGGGAAACTCACAGGACTGTGAGTTGGGAAGGGTGGGGTGGCGGGTGCTGAAGGAGCATGACACAGACTGATGCTGAGGCAAGTCATGAGAAGGGACAGAGGGAGGGGGTACCAGAGGCCTGTCTAGTGCTTGCTGGGGCAGAGAGTGCAGGTGTGGCTGGACTCAGGGGCAGGTACACTTAGAGAGTGTTATTAGGTGCTGTTTGAGGTCAGTTATGAATTGTGCCAGACAACTGGTGGCCAAGAGGTGCCCAGGAAGTTCATTCATCCACTGGGAGGCCCAGTAGGCAAATGTGCATTGCCCAAGTGAGTGCGATGGAAGGGATAGCCAAAGCCTCTAGTCCTCCCTCTGGTGACCTGTACGCACTGTCGCCTTGATCAAATTGCCTACACAAGGTGGCATTTTACCCAATAGAGCCTTCTTCCCTAGGATGCAAGTCTGGAATTTGACCCTGTTTCTTAATGACAGCCAATTTGCACATTCATACAGAGTACAGGTGTGAGTGCCACGCTCAGCATCCAAGGTGTCTGCAGGCTTTGT
The DNA here is from genome assembly GCA_016271365.2 of Neoceratodus forsteri. NCBI lineage: Eukaryota > Metazoa > Chordata > Ceratodontiformes > Ceratodontidae > Neoceratodus > Neoceratodus forsteri. The sequence goes on from CM057459.1 coordinate 1,387,362,259, forward strand.
TGAACGCAGTCTGAACCCTCTTGAGTGCTGTATCCATTGCCGACCCATAGACCACTAGTCCATAGTCAATAGTAGATATAATTGAACTGTGGACTGAGAGGCGAGGGCCCCGGAGAGAGGTGTTGCCTGTGCCTGTACAGGACACCAATCTTGGTATTGTCTGTCTTGACCAGAGAGTCAATATGGTGCACAAATGTGAGGGTATCATCTATTATGACCCCCAGATACTTGAACAAGTGAACTTGTTCCAGTGGCTCACTGCATGAGTTGGAGATGATGAGGGGTGGTGCTTATTTTTTGTTGTGGGGCTGGACTTAAGCATGGCCTTGGTCTTCCTGTAGTTTAGTAGCAACTTATGACTACAGAACCAGTCTTCGAGTTTGGAGAAGGAGTTCTGCAGCTCAGATTGTAGGGCAGCCTGAGACGTGCTGCTGCTCAGGAGCACAGCATCATCTGCATATAGTATGAGTTTGGCATTGCAGGCTGTGGGAAGGTCATTTAAGAAGAGGCTGAAGAGTAGAGGCCCCAGTATTGATCCCTGGGTACCCCTAATGATACCTCTCTTGCACTGGATACTATTTGCCCAATTTTGACACATGATTTCTCCGTAACAGGTAGTCTTGGAACCAGCAAAGGGCATTGGGTGCCACACCCATGTTTTGCAGTTGGGTCAGTAACAAGGGGTGGTTGACTGTATCGAAGGCTTTAGTGAGGTCAATAAAGACAGACCCCACCAGTTTGCCTTCATCCAGGGCCTTATGTGCATAGTTTGTGTAGTCCAGCAGGGCAATGGTGGTACTGTGATTTTTGTCTGAAGCCATGCTGGTTGGGGCGAGTAGATTATACTTATTGAGGTAGTCAATGAGTTGACCCACCACAATCTTTTCCAATGTCTTGGATGGGGAGAGGATCGAGATGGGTCTGTAGTTGGTTACCAGAGACTTGTCGCCTCCTTTATGCACTGGTGTAACTAGGACCTGCTTCCAAACCGCCGGGATTGGGCCAGGGCCAGGGACTTATTGTACAGCATGGTAATGGGTACTATAAGAATGTCCAGGGTGAGGGATAGAATTTTCATGTCTATCCGTCACTGCCCAGTCTGGTCTTGTCTAGTATTTTCTTGACCATAGTAAGGGCCTCCTTCAACAACACCCTTTTAAAGTAGAAGATCGGGTGAGAACACTTTCATGAAATATGTCGATTAGAGTTGTTCAAATCAGGTTGAAAATAGGCAGGTGGTAGCACTGGGGTAAGATTGGTGAAGGCCGTATTGAAGGCTTCTGCAATAGCTAGAGTCTGTAGTGGGGGTGTTACCAATACTGAGCAGCTGAGGGTGCTTCATGTCCTCCTTTCCAAGGATGCTTTTGATGTTATCCCAGAATCTTTTCCCATCACCCCAAGAATTGCAAATCTGGGCCTTATGATAGTTGGCATTGGTGGGCCAGATTGAGCTTGGTGCAGTGGTTCCTGGCTATTCTGTAGCACTGGTAGTCATGTCTGCTACCTATGTTTCTGGCCTCCTCCCAGAGAATGTCCCTTTCTTTCCAGGTGGGAGAGGCTCTCCATCAATCCAGCCATTGCCCTGCCCCTAATTTTTCTTTTGGTGAGTGGGGCATAGATGTCACAGATGGAGCTAAAGCCCCTTAACTGAGTGCCTGATCAAGGGTGGCGCCAGGTCGATAGGAGTCCAGTCATGCAGGGTAAGGCTGGACCCTATCACAGAGGGACTGAAGGAAAAGTATGTCTCTTTGCAGATGACACAAAGATCTGCAACAGGGTTGATACACAGGGTGGGGTGGAAAGGATGACAAGGGACTTGGCAAGGTTGGAGAGAATGGTCAAATGTATTGCAGCTTAGATTCAATACAAAGAAGTGCAAGTAATGCACCTGGGAAACAAAAACCAGGGAAGAGTACACAATGGGGAGTGAGATACTGAAAACAACAAAAATAGAAGGGTACCTAGGAGTAGTTCTATCAGATGACCTAAAGGTGGGCAAGCAATGTGAGAAGGCAGTAAGGAGGGCTGGGGGATACTGGGATGCATAGGAAGAGGCATCACCAGTAGAAAACAACAAGAAGTTGTTATCCTATGTACAGACAGTTGGTGAGACCACATCTGGAGTACAGCGTGCAGTTCTGGAGACCCCATCTCCATAAGGACATAGACAGGATGGAGGCAGTCCAGAGGAGGGCAACTAAAATGGTTCAGGGTCTACCAGAAGGCATATGAAAAAGACTAAAGGAGCTTAATATATATAGCCTCGAAGGAAGAAGAGAGAGGGACATGATAGAAACTTTCAAGTACCTCAAGAGAATCAACAAAGTCCAAGAGGTAGCATCTTTCAGAAAAAGAGTTGTGCAAGAACAAAGGGGCATAATTTGAAGATAAGGGGGATGGCTTAGGGGCAATGTAGGAAGTATTTTTTCACAAAGGTGGTGGTGGACTAACAGACGACCTCCCTGAGGAGGTTGTGGGATCAAAAACAGTGGGGAATTCAAGAATGCATGGGAAAGACATAAGGTAATTCTTGCGGGGTAGGAAGAAGTAGGCTGTTGGTTAACTAGGATCTGCAGCTTATCCAATAGGTAGGGAAATAAGTAGACTAGGTGGTGAAGAGGTCCTTATCTGCTGTCAAAGTCTATGTTTCTATGTTACCTCAGCTCTCGAACACTGCCCTGGTGACCAGCACCAGTGGAGGAGATAATTTGCCTTATCTCTGCAATCTTGATCGCAAAGAAATCAGAAAACCGCACACATCTCTGTACTGTACTGAACTCGGCTGTGACTGAGAGTCAAGGCAGTCTGTATTAAGAATTTTATCCACCAGTCTGAAGAGAGCTGTGGATTGGTTTTCACAGCTGTAATAAGGGAGGAACAAAATTGTTTCCTCACTCCGATCATTGCCTTCTGATAACTCTGATAATGAGATATCAGGAGAAGTTTATCAAAAGCAGGCCAGATTTCCTCCAACACCTCTTGAACCTCCTTACACATCTTTTCAGCCTCCTCAGTTCATCAGTTATACCAGGGAGAGATGGGACTTCCAAGATGTGGGTGGAGGCGGACTTACACCAGGAAGTCAGCTGCAGCAAGTACAGCCATATACAAGCTTTAACTGCTGTATTGCATCCCCGGAAGGAGGCGGCCAGTATCCCTGAAATGTCCACATGAGCCCTAAACATATCAGGTTCAATACTCCTCCAACTATGACAGTTGACCATTTCTCAGCAGAGGGTGCATAGTAATTGCCTTGCTCTTCATCTTGAATTGCAGAATGGAATTGTCAGATTAAACAACTGGTTCAGCAGATATTTTAGACCTCCCCATGCCAGCAGTAAAAATCAAATCAAGAGTGTGGCCTCCACGTGTGTAGGGGTCTTTACATTTTGGTGGCAATCCATCAACTCCATTAAACTAAGTTAATCTTCCACAAATGCTGATTAAGAAGAGTCTGTCCAGGCATTGACGTGCCACAGGATAATAAGTCTCTGGGGCTCCAAGACCATGGATGACACCAACTCAGAGAAGTCCCAAGAAAATCTACATCCACACCTGGTGGATGGTAAACCAACAAAAATCTACAGTCCACAAACAAGTGAAAGTCACCGCCTTCAAATGAATCGCATGACTCCAAGAGGAGTGGCACATTTTGTATGTGGTCCTGAGATGACAGCCCTCCACACACACCCTCCAGCGTCTGATGCGATGGATCACAGAGTAAGCTGCAGGAACCAGACCTGATAAGGTAGGACCTGCATTATTGTCCAACCAGGTCTCTATGATAAAAACAGGTCAGCCTTTCTGAGTCAAACAAATAATGTAAAATCATAGTTTTGTTAACTGCTGACCTGGCATTTATCAACATTGCCATCACAGGAATGGGTTGGCAGCTTGGCACACTCTCTACAGTCAAATCACAGATAGAGGGAGTGCTCAGTGTTGCCGGAGGACCCCTGTCTACCAATACATTATTTCCTCCTCGCTGTCCCTCTCTGCCTCTCCTCTCCTCTTTAGTATACCCAACCATTTACATAAAAGTCCTATAAATAAGACAAGATGCTGCAATTTTAACAGAGTGTAGTGACTGAGTAATAACTGACACTTTAATGGTGTCAGAATGTAGTGTCTGAGTAATTACTGATGCTGCAATTTTACCAGAGTGCAGTGTTTGAGTAATTACTGACACTTCAATGGTGTCAGGGTGCAGTGTCTGAGTAATTACTGATGCTGCAACTTTACCAGAGTGTAGTGACTGAGTAATAACTTCAATGTTGACAGAGTGCAGTGTCTGAGTAATTGCCGATGCTGCAATTTTGTTAGAGTGCAATGATAATAACTGACACTTTAATGGTGTCAGGGTGTAGTATCTGAGTAATTACTGATGCTGCAATTTTACAAGAGTGTAGTGACTGAGTAACAACTGACACTTTAATGGTGCCTAGGTACAGTGTCTGAGTAATTATTGGTGTTGCAGTTTTGTCAGACTGCACTGACTGAGTAATAACCGACACTAATGGTGTCAGGGTGTAGTGGCTGAGTAATTACTGATGTTGCAATTTTGTCAGAGTGTATTGATTGAGTAGTAACTGACACTTTAATGGTGTCAGTTTGAGTGTCTGAGTAATTATTGATGTTGCAATTTTGTTAGAGTGTAGTATCTGAATAAATACTGATGCTGCAATTTTGTCTGGTGTAGTGATTGAGTAATTGCCAATGTTGAAATTGTATCATGGTGTGCAAATGAGTAATTGCTGACTTTATAAGTTTGTCAGAGTGTAGTGATTGAATAATTACTGACATTGTAATTTTGTTAGGGTGTTATGACTACGTAGCTGATGTCATACTTTTGTCAGTGTGTAGCTGCTCATTACTGATATTGTAGTTCTATTATGGCAGTACCCATACATCTTTATTTAATAGAGCACCCAAAGCTCAGAGCACAGGAATTACAAAAGTTTCACAAGTGATGGGGATAGAAACCAGCCTAGACAGTACATTTCAAAAACAGTCATTTTAACAATACAATAATGTGTGTAACAACAATTAATGCAGGTCAATCTAAGACATTAAATCAGAATGAAACATAAACTATTTATAAAAGTCTGAGAAGGTTAGATTTAGCAGAACATGTTTCAGTTTCAATTTAAACCCCCAGCACAGGTACCCAGATGGATAACAGCAGGAGAAAGTTCCATGGAACATGGTCTGCCACCTCATAGGCTCAGTCCCCTGTGTATTTTAGTTATGAAGATAGTAACTGAAGAAGCCATTGTCCCATAGGCTTCATAGCCCTACAAGGTGCAGAAGGAGTTAGAAGCTCATGAAGGTAGTGGTAGTCCAGATCATGCAGACCTTCAAATGTTAATAAAAGCCATGGTGTTGTAACAGAGTAATGATTGTCATTGAAATAGTGTCAACGTGTCACGACAGAGTAATTACTAACATTAAAATGATGCTGAATGTACAACAGAATAATTACCAACATTGATCTGGTGTCAGGGTGTACTGACAGAGTAATTACTGACATTGCAGTGGTTTCAAGGTGTAATAGAGTAATTACTGACACTGAATCAGTATCAGGTGTATTGACATAGTAATTACTGGTATTGAAATGATTTCAGGATGTTGTGACAGAGAAATTATTGATATTGAAATGATGCTAAGGTATAATACTGAATATATACTGACATTGAATCAATGTTTGGTTGTAGTGACAGAGTAATTACTGGCATTGAAATTGTTTCTGATTGTAATAACAGAGTAATTGTTGATATTGAAATGGTGCTAAAGTATAATATAGAGAATTGTGTATGAGTGATGATATCGGAACAAGGCTATTTTCCAATTGAGAAGTTTCTGTGGTAACAACAGACTTCAAGAGTGCAGCTCAAGAGGTCTCATTACCACAGAAATGTTGAGATCGAAAAATAGCCTTATATGTGTATGATTGTTCATACAAAATCTTTTATAGTGTATGGGCAACTAATACACTGATCCTATGTCCAAAAATGTCCCCTGTGACTTACTGTGGTGAAGTTCTTTCCAGCTGGTCACTTCCTCACCAGCTCTCACCACCGTGGCCACTTCATCACTTATGCATGCAGACATACTAAGTTGTTGTGCTGCAGCAGTGACATAGCCAGTGCAGCACAACAGCAATTGGATGTCACTGCTGCAGCACAACATATAGGATAGTGCATGAGGAACAGTTGACAACAGGGCTATTCTTTCCTGAGTTGGCACTATGATGATGGATTACCTCGAGAGCACAGCTTCGAGAGGTAATCCGCTGTCATAGTGCCAATGAGATGAAAGATGCCCTGTTGTCAACTGTTCCCATGCACTTTCTTTATAGTATGGTGGAATGTCGCTTTTTGGGGAAAAATCAGTTACTAGAAAGAAAAAGAACTTCACATTGTGAACGTTTTAACGCTAAACATTAGTACTGCTGCCCATTGCTGCTTTAGCTATGTGTCCTGTCTATGGAGTGAGCCCTAACTGTCAAATGCTGCTGAGACACACTGAGGTTCGCAGTACAGTAGAAAACATCATTCTGTTGCACTCACGAACGTCACTAGTGTGTGACTACAAGGTTTAAAATGATGGATTTCGGTGGAGAACGACGTTCCCACCATACACTACAAGCCAGTTCTAGTAATCAACTTCATACATAGCAACATTCTCCCATACACTATACTAGAGTATGTACTGACATTGAATCAGTGTTCAGGCGAGTGACAGGGTAATTACTGGTACTGAGTTATTTCAAGTTGTAGTAACAGAGTAATTGCTGACGCTGGTTTCAGGATGTAGTGACAGAGTAATTACTGACAGTAAAATGGTGTCAAGGCATAATAATAATTATTGACATTGAATCAGTGTTAAAGAGCAAATGCCACCTTTGAGAAGACTTTATAAAACATAATATTTAGACATAATTCAGCTTGTATTTCATATATCTTCTATATATTTTCCTCTCCATTATTAATTCCTGAGGAAATTCCCAAAAAATCCTTAGAGTCCATCTTCCTCTATAGCTTATTCCTATTTGTAATCATAATGCTCTGTTGTGACATCACAGTCTGTTGCCATTGGAATAACTGTGATGTCACAAGCACAATATTATGACATCAATCTGGGATGAAGCAGTAGGAGCTGATGGTCCTCAAGGAACAAACTATCCTGTTTTCATGCTTATGACCTCAGTAATAAAAATGGGGATAAAAACTACAGAGCTAATTGGAAATATAAGCTGCTTTGTGTTCAAATATTATGTACTTCAAAGTTCTTCTCAAGGCATCAGTTGCTCTTTAAGGTGTAGTGACGGAGTAGTGACTGATATTTAAATGAGTTCAAAGTGTAATAACAGAATAATTGTTGATGCTGAATTGGAGTCAGAGTGCAGTGACAGAGTACTTCTAATATTAAAATAAAATGATGCCAAAGTATACTAACAAGAGTAATGCTGATATTGATTTGATGTCAGAGTGTATGGACAGAACAATTACTGATATTAAAATGGTATCGGGGTGTAATAACAAAATAATTACTGACATTAGATCAATGTCAGGCTATAGTGACAGAGTAAATACTGGTACTGAAATGGTTTTATGGTGTGGTGACAGAGTCATTACTAGTATTGAAATGGTGCTAAGGTGTAATAATAAAGTATATACAAACGCTGAATCAGTGTCGGGTGTGGTGACAGAGTAATTGCTGGTATTGAAATTGTTTCAAGTTGTAATAACACAGTAATTGCTGTTGTTAAATTGGTAGAGTGATTGGACAGAGTAATTGCTGTTATTAAAATAGTGTCAAAGTATAATGACAGAGTACTATATTCTGGCACTGAAATGTTTATGGGTTGTAGTGACAGTAATATTTGACATAGAAATTGTTTCAGAGTGCAGTAAAAGAGCACTTACTGACACTACTTTCGTCTGACTAGATCACTACTTGCACCATCACTCATGCAAATAGTGATCTTATACTGTTCTTCCATCTGAAACACTACAACATCAACATGGACTATGTTAACTGCAGGTACTGTGGGGCACTATTCATCAAAATAATCACCCACAATATAGGACATTGCCCATGTTATGCTCTTGAAACCTGCAACATCAGCTCCAAGCACATGGGCTAAGATTACCTTTCTCATAGATAAGCTCATGGAGACCACTCAACAGCCATTATGAACACCATGATCTACCTATAGGTGGCTCTATTGATCCTGATATCATCCAGCACCGTAAGAGTCAGAATACAGGCCAGATGGAAGAGATCCGGCATTCATAAATGTCTGTCAATTCCCTTATTACTTCTTCCCAGTAGGTACCCAAAAGGTCACACCTCCCAGTACGTGGCTTTGATCTGCCTGACTATTCCCACAACCTCTCAGCACTCCCCCACTGGCTCCCACAAATATTTTGCTAACACTGCTGGGATGCGGAAGAATATGGTTCAGAGCTTCCAAATATATTCTCTCCAATATGGAGAGGCTGATGCTTAAAAGTGGGCTATGCATAGTCCAGCCAACTCTTAGCCAATATGTCTAACTGTAACTCTTCAGACCATCTCACCGGCACTGAATCAGTTTTATCTCTCGGTTTTTCTAAGTGCTTTATATGTTTGTGTGATTAAATGTTCCACTGGTGCCCTTCTCACATGGGACTGGATCAGAGAAACCAGTAATGATGTCTTCTCCACTAACAGGGACAAAGCTTCCTCATGTTGATGTAAATAGGACTTTAATTGCATGTAGCTATGAAAATACTTTTGCGGGAGGTGATAAGTTTCCTGCAAAGAGACAAATGGGAGTAAACCTGTAGCTCCCACCAGCTGAAATACATACTTGACCCCATAGTTCATCCATTCCCTGAATCTTTTATCCACTTAATTAGGTAGAAAACCAGAGTCATAGGCAAAGGCCCTTAAGTATAAGGCTTCTGCAAAGGTCAGATGTTGGTGTTCCACTCGGAGCCACTGCCTTAAGGGTTCTCTAATATTCCTTGGGTGTTTCAAGAGCGGGCTGCACCTTGGGGATGACTAAATATGTGCTTAGGAAGTTCTAATAGGTCACCTCAGGTGAGTTCCACAGTTTTCCAGTGGGCCTGGTAATGTGGATTTACCCAGCACAAAGGGTGTGGAGCTGAGCACCAAGGCATACTTCCACAAGTCTGGAATGTTAAGACCTCCCTTCTCTCATGGAAGCTGCAGAATGACGTACCTCACCCTCGGTGGCTTCCCCTCAAATGAAGTGGAGATCATTCTATCCCATGCCTGGAAATAAAATTTTGCTGGGGTGATTCAGAGTGTCTGAAGAAAAATTTAAATATGATGGAAGACATTTTGTTTAATAGTATCCACCTTCCAGAAAACTCAAAGGAAGTTAGGTCCATTGGGAGGTGTCCTCTGTCAGTTGTTGTGTAAGGGGTTCCAAATTGAGCATCTCCACATGTATGGGGTCCTTAGTCAACTTGATCCCTAAGTAATGCATGGCCTGTTTATGCCATTTGAAGGGAATATCCTCTTTAAAGCACCCGAGGGGACATAATTGTAGAGGATTACCTCTGTTTTTGTTTATTTACCTTATAGCTGGCCATCTCCCAAACAGACATAGCTGTTCCCAAACTGCAGGGACTGATTTCTCTGGTGTGGTCAGTGCAAGTAAATTTTGTCAGCAAACAACAAGATTTTATGCTGACAATCCCCAATTTGGATCCCTCCACCAAAGTGTTGGCTCAAATAGCTGCCACCAGGGGCTCCAAATAATCTAAACAATAAGGGTGATAGGGACATCCCTGTCGGGTTCCTCAGAAAAGAGGGAAGGGTCAGAGTGCGATCCGTCCAATTTTAAGCGGGTGAGGAGTACATATTTTAGAGCTGTTTGATTAGTTTATCAGGAAAGCAAAATGTGACAAGGCCACCCATAGAAAGGGCCAGGCGACCCTGTGAAGGCCTTCTCAGCATCCAATCCCAGGAGGACCAGGGTATCTGTCGAGCCTGGGCACAGTCAGCTAATAAGTAGGTGCACCTGATTGCATTGTGTGCTTGTCAGACTTAATAAAGCCCACCTGATCTGGGTTGATTATGGAGGGAGTAGATGTTCTAATTAAGATGCCATGAAGATTTAGGGAATATGTTGTTGCTGGTGACTTTAACATCCTCGGAATGCTAAGTCTAGCACAAGTCATAAGGATAAGATATCCAGCCTATTTCTTACACAAATAGTTACGAGCACAACAGGACTAATTATAAAACAGGCACAATCACACTACTTGACTGAGTACTAGTTATACACCCTGATAGGGTTAAAGTTGGCACAGTTCAGCCAGATATTATAAGTGACCACTCCCGGTGCAATGTCTACGGACAGTTAAAACAGACAAGGCCTCCCCAGATCACAGTCAGCAGAGCCCTAAACAAAAAGAAGGTGCCTGAATTCAAATCTTGCTTAGTTCAAATTGATTGGGCGTCTTAAGCGCCATGCCAGTATTGACTCAGCCCTAGAATTCTTTGTCTCCGTGTTCACACATGCCTGTGAGAAATTTGCACCCTTTAAAAATGGAAGGCGAGAGGAGTACCATCAGATGGATCACCTCTGAACTCCTTGCCTGCATGAGGATAAGGGACAACCTGTGGGCACTGGCCAGGGAAATAGGGACCCTGCCCACCAGCAAAGGTACAAGGAAGCCCTCAGTAAGTGCATCAGTATGATTAGAAAGGCCAAATCTAACTTCTATAAGGATCAGCAGACCCAGACCTGGAGCAATGGCACAAAATTCTGGGATGCCTCAGAGCTCCTTGTCAAGGGAGTTAAAATCAAATGCACTTGGTGGAGGGTTGAGAGGTCTTTGATCCCACTGAAATTGCCAGTTACTTCAACACAGCCTTTATTGATCTCAATTGCATCATTTCCACTGAGACTGCCCATACCCTTACAGGGAACCCAGTTCTGAAGCCTCCCAGATGTTAGGCTGTGAATTAGGGTACTCTGAGTTCTACTTTAAGGCTGTTTCAGTCAAAAGCACCTTGAAATACATCAGTAGGGTACTTGGCAAAACTAGGTGAGGGAGTAATTTGGTTGATGTGAAATGTCTTTCCTGGCAGTAGATAAGCTTTCCCACACTATCTCTAGAATTTTTACTTTTCCCTGTGCTACTTACAGTTCACTGAGAAGTGGAAATCTGCACTGGTTACACCAGTTTTGAAAAGTGGTGACTCCACTAGCCTTGCCAATTACAGACCCATTTCTTTTCTCACCCTCTGTCCAAGGCCCTCAAGAGAATACTCTCTGACCAACTTGTCACATACATCGAAATATTTGTGTACAGCAGCACTGCTTCCAAAGCTCCACAACGCCAACATGGCACTATTGGAATACACCAACTATGTTAGTGAGGTCCTTGACAATGGTGACCTAGTCAGAGCTTTATATGTCGACCTTACTAGGGCCTTCGACCTGGTCAACCTAAGTTCCTACTTAACAAACTCCTTAGTTTGGGCTTGTCACAGAACCAGAGTTTGCTTGCCAAAATGTATTCCTGGGCCTAACACCACGTGCTTTAGCAAATTGCCTCCATACTGTCTCTAACCAAAGCAACACCAGGAATATGACCAGCAATGCCCTTAACCCTCCTTTCTGGTGTACTCAGCTGGGCATGTGGTCATTTGTTGTCAGGGCTGCTAACTGGTTAAACAAACTGACTGATACTCTGCTGAATCTCCTGAGATTAATCAGTTTAAGAGATCTTTGTGGTCTGCCTTGCAGTCAATCGAACTGTAACCTTTACATTTGTTTTATACGGTTTCTCTCTGGACACATCCGTAACTTTTTACACAACGATCTGTATGATTTTTCAAAACTGTATGTTTTCATAGGATTTTAAAGTCAGTTGATCTTTCGTAAGTGCTTTGAGCCTGACTCTGCCTGCATTTCCTCTGGAACTGTTTATTGTACTTGTAATGTTTTTGTGATTATGTATTTGACATGGAACTTTTGTAAATGAGCACTTGTGCTCTAAGATTATCTCAGAGTTTTCAGTAAATAAATAGATGCATACATAAAATAGCCCTGACCCTTTTATGTTATCCCTGTGTATGCATTTGTTTGTTTTCCCTGCAGTCATGGCCTCAGGACCAGCCTGCTACCGGATCATGCCCGGGCTGCAGTAGCACAGAAGTAAATAAGTTAAGGGACATTGAAAGGTGTTGCTGTGGAGGACAACTGCCTTCTTATATAGGCAATTCGGGATATCCAGTGCAAGTGTGTCTAATATGCTTAAATGCTGGAAGGGGCGTCTTCAGCAGGTACCTCACTGTTCAGTGTGCTTAGAAAATAGTTTATGTGTTAAATATGTTTAAAAGCACTCCAAAATTCATTTGGCTCCCACATAGACAAAAGTTCAGGAATTTGTAGTTGGCAGCACACAGCACCAGGCAGAGTCTGTTGAAGAAGGCCCCTCAGGGAGTGTGGCACAAAGCTAGAAGGTGCGGATTTGCAGACAGAACCATATGCTGATGTTTGGGATGCTGGATCGCATGAAGGATAATTCAGACAGAGCATCAGTAGACCCTTGGGGAGGGGCTTAGCCCAAGTCTCATAGGAGAAGATGAGATGAGGGAGGCCTTTGAATGGGAGGTGTGGAAGCCTCTGCGCCCAGTGAAAAGTGGATAGTCTCAGGAGTGAGGACGACTGCTCACTCATGGGCACAGATTCTCAGTGAGGAAGAAGAAGAGGGGAACCTATGTGGCCTTGTGAAAAGGAACGGTACACAGCCTCAAGCGCTTGCCTTGGAAGAATGCATGGAAGAGAGTGGTGATGCCACTGCCCAGGCTGTGCAAGAAGAAGAAGTCAGGGATCCATTTTTATCTCGTTGAGAATGCGTAGCTGGCAGAACCAGGACTGGCTGCCCCCAAGCCAGCCGACGGGTCTCAGGTTGACCAAAGCTAGTAAAGAGGAGAGACTGGTTCGTAGGAAGGCAAATTAAATCTATGGGATGTCATTTCCTACCTTTCCTCGGAGAGTCTGGGAGGAGATTGAGAACAGCAGGAAATCCTGGATCTGGGCCAAAGCAATGAAATGTGTGCATCCTGGTGCAAACAAACATGTCAGGAACAGAATGTTTCATGAAAAATACACCCAGTGGAAAAGAGGCAGGAGACTGTTTATGGACACTGTTCAAATAGTGGATGGAGAGGACGTGGAAACCTTTCACAGTGTGAATTATATGTGCCCAGATGGGGTAATAATTCAAGCTCCTGACCCCGTACTATTGGCCTCAATGCAAGGACCTCCCTGCAAATGTGCCCATGCCTACCAGATGGAAAGCAGAGCAGTGGTAGTCAATACTGCCACACCAGCCATTGCAGTGCCTTTGTTGTTCACCAGTATGGACATCCAGGACTCAGGTGCCCCACATTCATCAGTTCTACAGTGTACTGGCCTTCCAGAATCCATCGACTGGCCCACCAGATGACTTCAGATCCAGAGGACACCATCCCAGCTGTATCCTGATCCGTCGCCTGGTAATCGGATGACGCCAGACCAGCTGTTTCCTTTTGTTCCTGTTCCAAAGTTCCATCTCCAGATGTGCCCTCCTGTAGTTCCCGGAAGATGTCCGCCCAGCTGTATCGGAAGAATGCTGCCAGGGAGAGTCTTCGCAGAGGAGCAGGTTGGTGCCATTGTTCATTCTACAAGGGGCTGGTAAGTCCAAACTTTTCTATCCTTATGACATTGCAGTACACACCCTACACTAGCAGACTCCAGAATGTGTGAACTGTCCTCAAAGACTCTCCCCTTCAGGACTTTGTCCTGCTAGAACTGTGCTTCACCAGGCTCCGGCCCAAGAGAGACTCTTTAATGGACTAGCTTTCGGGCACTGTGGTCACTAGATGGGATTTTAGGGCACTCCATCCACCAAATGTGTATTGTAAATAATGTCATTTTTTTCTACTGTTTTCTAGTGTATATACTGTTTTCTACCTTTTCTAAAAAATATTTTTGGGATTCTCCAGTGTTTTGATGGTAGGGGTTTAGATAGACTGTGTATGCAGATTAGAGGTGTGCTGTCTTTCTTTTTCTTGCAGGTGTTCCTGAAGAAGAAAGAAGAGAAGGCAAGAAGAGGAGGAGGGCTCATCGGAGTTCCTAAATAGTACCTTAGTGTGTAGTATTTAAAGTGCTGTTTTGTTACTGTAGTAACCCTTTCCTTCCACAGGTGTGGTTGTGGGGTATGAGGAGGCAATAATGTAATGTAATAGATGGTATTAGTCCTTAGGGTGTGGTACTGGGGTGCCCAAGGTCAGAGAGGTCCCCAGTTGTTTTTGTTTTAGGTGTTAAGTTAGAGGCAGACAGATTTTCTCTAGAGGGCTAGGGGGATAGACAGGCTGTGGTCCTGAATGGCCATAGGGACTGCAGTGTTGAGCTATTAGGGCTATGCTTTGGACAGTTCTACCAGAGCCACTAGGCACTCATAATTAGTGGGTAGAGTAGAGGCTGATATGTCAGCCACAGGCCCTCTAGGCCCTTAGTGTTGCCTGCCTATGCTCGCACATGGTAGGAGGGGGCCTGATCACCTCCCTCTGCAGGTAGCACATAGGGTGGAATGGCCTAAGCTTGGTAAATAATGACTGTGGACAGTCATTTTCCTGGCCCAGGGCGCAGTGTAACCCCTCTGTTACCCAGGGTTACTAGAATCCCAGTAAGACCTAGTGGTAGGCAGGGAAGGCAGCTTGTGAAACTCCAGTTAAATGGATTTCACACTGTCTCACTCTGTTCTCAGTCTCAGCTGAGCCTGAGGGATGACATCACCATAGAACTGTCGCAGCTGCACGACCCACATTGGAATCTGCAAATGGAGTTAGGTTAGAATGTTGGGAGTTTTTGAACAGTGAGCTGCAGCAGTTGTGAGTGAGCAGTCTTAAACAGAGGAGCACAGCAGTCTGTGCACAGGCTCTTGGAACCTAAGCTCTGATATAGAGCTACTTCCAGGGAAAGGTGTGTGTTCCGCCTAAAGAGGAACACAGTAAGCTGTTCTTGAAGAGGTGGAGACTGCTGATACTGTTCCTGTGTCCCATCCCTGAGGGGATGGAGGTGGAAGGTTTGCCTGCTATTCCAGGGGCAACCCCCTGGTTCCGCTAGGGAAGGAGCTGCTCTTATTTTTTCTGAAATGTGTTGTGGCACCAGAAGCTGTCAAGATTCGCCTGTGGGGCACCTGCAACCAAAGGGTGAGTTCTGCTCTTGTCAAGGGCCTATGTTTCACCTGAACTGTTGTTCAAGTGGGATTGGACTGCTGAATCAGTGGGAGGCCTAGAGGAATAGGCTTAGCCAAAGTAAAAGTATGTTCAAGTCCAGCACAAGGGGAAAGCCAAGACATGTACAGGAGATGTGCTATACATTTACCTTTGATCTACACTGCCAAGCTTTTCAGGAAGAGATGTTTAAGTATGTTGAAGTTTAGTACAAGGGAAAGTCAAGACATGTAGAGGAGATGTGCTATACATTTACCCTTTAATCTACATTGCCAAGCTTTCAAAAAGAGTTGTTTAATGTCCAGAGAAATGGCTGGGTATGGATTGTGAAAGCTGGAGGTGGGAGACCACTCCATCTTTAGTAGCCAGGTTCACCTCACGGATTTACTCTGTGGCCCTTTTATTTTGCCTCAGGCACTTGGCCAGTGTTGAGGAAAGTACCCAGACATGGGATTGAAGGAAATTTCCCTTAAGGAGTCGAAGGCTCTAAGGTGGTTTAGGAGCCACCAACGGAAAATGTGTCCACGGGTGGCTGGCAGGGAGCCGGACCAGGAAAACCCAAATAGTGTACAAGTCGGGGTGTGTATCCAAAGCAGCGTGCAAGTCCGGGCTGTGTGTCTGGTGGGTTCAGAGCCTGAGGACTGAAATGTTGAAGAAGTGTTCTGTATCTCTTATCTGCATTACCAGGAATGTAGCCCTTGGGGTCCGTCTATGCTTTGTGCGTTCAGTTTGGATGTGAATAAAAGCCACACTTTAGAATCCCATTCCTGGTATTGGACATTACAGTTATTGCTTTCTGTGTTCGGATTTACTTGGGTGCCCCTGTGCAGAGTAGCCAAACCTAGGCCCCTTGTGCCGAGTAACCTAGTCCTCCCAGACCCAGTCCCCACCAGGTACTGCTGTCAGCTTCAATAGCATACCACCTGTCATTTACAAAAGGCAGGGGTGTAGGGTTTAAATTACAAAAATGTTCATAAAATGGTGGTGTTTTTAATGCTCAAAATCATCAAGTTATTCAGCGTGGCATTTGTTTGCTGAATAATTTTAGTTGTCACACAAAATAGATAATGATACAGAAATGCAGGTCTATTCCATTTTCCAAATGTCCAACACCAGTCTTGCTTTCTAAAATGATAATGAATCACTGCTAGTAACTGTCCAGTCTCATCTCAATCCTTATTCCTTACACGGTGGGACGAGCAAGCATCTGTGTACATTTATTTTTAAAGGCATTTTAGTTTACTCCAGGTAATCAAGGACTGCTAGATTAGTACAGTAAAGGCTAAAGACTAAATCTCCTTTTCAGCTGCAAAATGTCTGGGGAGGGGTACTGAGATAGGGAGAACAATACAGCTGATTTTCTAATTTCTCAAGCTATTAAAAAATCATGGTAGTACAGACAGTGAGACATCACAGTATGAATCTGAATCCTTTTGCCTGAGTAGGTAATAGTCTCTGGCATTTAATCTAATGGCCAGTAGTAGAGCAGAAAATGCTGTTCCTGCTAATAACCATTCCATTCCCATCCTTACTTTATGAGTGTCAGATTTTGTTTAGTGGCCGATTTTTTCCCCCACTGCTTTCCATGAGGACGAATGATATGATAGCAGCCTGGCAGGTGGGCAGATGAATGGCATATGTCAGAGGCAGTTGGTATGTGGCGATGGTAACAGTAGGAAGCATCAGAAAAGTAGGCGCTGCCTGCAGTCAGTTGAACCATTCTCAACTTTTTGAGCCTTATGTACTTTTCTCCTCTTTGACCTGGCTAATGAATTGGGCTAGTGCTCACTCGGTCTGCTACCCTGCCCCGGACAACCCGACTGCGACCAGTGTGCGTGATGCCAGCAAACCAGTCCTCAGAGAGGGACCAATTGACTGTCTTCTCCACAGTCTGACTTTCTCTGCTCTCTCCACTCCACTAAAACAGTGACTGACACCAATAAAGGATGCTTGTAACATTTAGCTGAACTCCTCCATGGCTGTAAAGCAATGCCAGAGATTAGAGACGGTCACAGAGTGACAGCTACTTTAGCAAATCGTGCGATCGGTCACAGCGCAATCCAGTCAAGCAGCTGAGGTGCCAGTCCACCTGAGAGTAAAGCGTTAATTCACTAGTCTAATAGGTAGCACCAATAAGGACCCCTATAAATAAAATAACAGTAAAATGGCGGTTGGGTTGAGATAAGGAGGTAAACAGGCAGTCGGCAGCATTTTGTGACGTGCTGCCTGGTAGAGCATCTAAGAAAATGTGGTCGGTCTCGTGGTATTAAGTGGTTTGATTCCATGCAGTACTGTACCTGCCACTGTGGCCACTGGTAATAAAGGGAACTGCATTACAGTAATGTGTCCTACTTTATTATTAGTAATCTCACAATATTACATTTTCTTATAAGAAGTCACTACTTACTGAATGTTCCATGAAAATGCAGTTAGATTGTTGTTACTTTACCTTTAATACTAACATCCTGTCATGTTAGATTGTTGTTACTTTTACCTTTAATACGAACATCCTGTCATGTTAGATTGTTGTTACTTTTACCTTTAATAAGAACATCCTGTCATGTTAGATTGTTACTTTTACCTTTAATAATGAACATCCTGTCATGTTAGACTGTTGTTACTTTTACCTTTAATACTTAACATCCTGTCATGTTAGACTGTTGTTACTTTACCTTTAATATGAACATTCTGTCATGTTAGACTGTTGTTACTTTTACCTTTAATAAGAACATCCTGTCATGTTAGATTGTTGTTAATTTTACCTTTAATAAGAACATCCTGTCATGCTCTTCTGGCTTGTTCTTATGGTGGATTCGGAAGGCGCATCTATCCGCCTCCAACCTCTGGAAAGCTCTCGTTCAAGAAGACAGCTGGGTTGGAGCCACCTTTCCACACGTAGATATCTGCAATTCAACACAGTCTGAGTTGCAGTTGCTTCTGCTTTGTACAGTGTTTCTGCATAGAGTGCTTTTCTGTTCTGCCTAGGCTGCCCTGAACTGACACAAATCCCACCAATAGCAGGTCGCTTGGACATCACCTCACTGCTAGTGCCATCCACAAACAAAGGTATTTTACACTGAGTCAAGGTGACATTTTTAAAGAAAGGAAATGGGAAATGCCTGTCACTAGGGAGAAAGCTGCCCTCACTGCTCAGCCATCTAAACTCTTGATTTTCTTTGGGGTTGGCAGCAATGAGATTTTTTTATTTAGTTTTTATTTATTAACTAAGTATGCTAGACAATCAAATGCCTATTTCTGAATCAAATACCTATTTTCAGGCATGACCTGGGAGATTACAGACAAAGTAACAATTGGTATGTCATAATAACACTCATATAGGACAATGTAATCAATACAAGCAATACATAACATTATATACAGGTTAATGTCAGATATAAAATGAGACATTACATTCGAGTTACATAAAGAAAAATGCAGTCAAAAATGTGTCTTACATAGATGTCAAGGGACTTGTGTCAAAATGCAGGTGGATAATACTAGCTAGGAGCAAGAGCACATAAACACACTGGGTAGGTATTTTTTTATTTAATAACGTAATAGGGTTGTCACAGGTGCAGATTCCTGTGAATGTAATGGCTATCTCTCTGCATACAGATGCAATGGCTTTAAGCCCTAAAGAAATATGTGGCAGTCTTTAATTATATGTATTGTGGCATAGGAGACAAGGTGCTTTGCAACTCTCATGATTTTGTAGGACTTGGGATCTGCAATCCTATGATTTTGAGGTTCCCCATATCAGTGTGGCAGTCATTTTGTCAATACTGATACTAGCGCAGAGCAATATGCTGACTGGCATTTCTACACCAGACGCTGCAGCTCCCAGGATAGAGAGTGCCAAAGCCCCATTCAGAAAATAGTCATATCACCCCTGCACAACTAAATATAACCTCCTCATGAGCAGCATGTCCCAGAGGTGTAGAAATTGTGTGGGCACAATGGTGGCATAGCTATGGGGCGATCTCAAATCAAGAATGCCCCTGTTATCGTCACCCTCATTACAGTGCCCTAATTGCAGTGACAAAATTCAGTCACCATTCTAACAGTATACCTGATTTTGATGATAGAATAGCACTGGCCAAGTGCCGTACATATGCTCCATGCTGTGGCGTGTACAGGCAGATCAGGGTACCACCAGCCTAGTATCCTTCAGCTCACACCCTGCGGGGTATCAGGACATGGAGTTTATCATTTGTAAGCTTTGACACTGTACAAAGAACGATAACCAATTGGCTGGGCAGATTGTCTATTTAGGTGCTGTGTTTCAGTTTATGTTGCTCAAACTGCTGTTTGTAGCTTGTTATTAGGGCTGGTCTACACAGCAGACTGGTCCCTATTATGATCACAGTCAGGAAGTGTTTTGCATCTGTCCCATTGAAATGCACTGAAGGGCTGAGACATGAACTTTTATAGCTGTCAATGAATGAGTGGTGTGCCTTGCTATTGCTCTTTGCTGCCATCTGTAATGCTTTGCCAACTTTCTATTAGCTGCAAGAACAGTGCATGACAGCGTGATGAGCAAGTGGGGAATTGCAATGAATGTACAGATGACCTAAGCGACACAGTGAAGATGTCCTCAGGTCATTTGGCCTAGTCTCCCCACCCACTGTGATGACAAGAATGCCAATGAATGAGATCAGACAAGAAGTACAAATAAATGTTTAGCATGTACAACTTCATGAATGAAAAGTTAACCCTTATTTTCTTCTGACAAAAAGAAACTGACCATTTAAAACTGAGTTTTCATGCTACTAAATTCTAAATTATTGCATTACAAAAGGACAAAAAAATAGGACTGTGGCACCATTTGGTTTTATGTAATGAGTCATACACACCGCATCCTGAAGTGTTTACAGGGCACAGGAGTTCCATTCTGGTAGCGCAGGGAATGTGGAGTAGAATAGAATTTCTTGAGACTAGCCTGGCCCGTTAGAGACCTGACAGGTCTAGTGTGAATCCAAGCCATCAGGGAATAAAATAAATCTGTCCCTTCCCCAACAACCTGACAGACCCAGTGCCCAACCAGATCCATCAATGGAAAAAAGTTGCCCCCAGCTACTTGACTGGTCTGATACCCAACCCAGCCCGTCAGGGAATGGAAAACAAATGTCCTCTTTCCCAAACTACTCGACGGGTCTGGTATTCAACCCAATCTGTCAAAGAATTAAAAATACATATATATCTTACTCCTACCATCAACCTGATGGATCCAGTGACGAATCCAGCTAGCCAAGGAATAAAAAATTGGTGTCCCTTCCCAAACTGCCCGACAGCTCCAGAGTCCAACCCAGCACAAAAGGGAAAAATACCTGTTCCTCTCCCCAACAACCTAACAGTTCCAGTGTTCAACCTCATCTTTCAGGGAATAAAAGAATTGTCCACCCCCAACAATCTTCTCAGTCCAGTGCCCAACCTAGCCCATCAGGAATTAAACCCCTCCCTCCAATTACCCGATGGGTCTAGACCAGCCCCATGTGTTAAACCAAACTTGAGATAAAGAGTAGCAGCATCCAAGCAGTAAACAGAAGGTGGAAGGGTAGTGAAAACTGCTCTCCCATGCCCATCCACTCAGGTCACAGTGTGGGGCTCAAACACACACTGCACAGAAGGTTTGGGGCAGCTGCTGTGCTGCTGCTGCTACTAGCATATTCAGGCATCTCCACCTCCTCTGGCCTGTAGTACACTAGTGCAGGAGACTGCACCAAAATGGGTCAATGACATACACACACATCTGAGGCTGTAACACCAAATCCCAGTGATCCTTGCTCCAACGCTGACCTCCCTTTCTCACTCTTTCTGCACTTAATCTCAGCTTCACAACACATACATAGGATTACACTGCCATGCATGCTACATCCCAGCATGCTGGACAGCAGAATGTCCAGTACCCATCCTGGCCCATCAGGAAATAAAAAAAAAATCTTCCCCTCCTGCAAACTACCTGACGGGGCCAGTGCCCAACCTGGCTCATCAAAATAAAATAAAAAATCTGCTCCCTCCCCAACTGCCTAACGGGTCCAGTGTCCAACACGATTTAACAGAAAATAAATACATCTGTCCTTCCTCCTCCTTAACTACCTAAGGAGTCCAGGGCCAAACCAGAGCCATCAAGGAATTAAAAAATCTGTCCCCTTCCTTCAGCAACTGTGTAAATTCCAAGCACCCAGTCTGTCAGTAAATGAAAAACAATTTGTCTTCTTCTCCCAAACTACCGGACTGGTCTGATGTCCAACCTGGCACATCTGAATAAAAATCATCTAGCCTAATCCCCAAACTACCTGACAGATCTGGTGCCTAACCCAGCCCACCAGGAAACAAAGGAGAGTCTGTCCCTCTTATCCCCAACTACCTAATGGGTCCTATGTCCAAGCTGGATCATCAGAGAATTAAAAAAATGGTTATATGGGGAGCTATCGTGAATCTGGTGCTTGGTGGCTAAAAGTGAGTATGGTGCATGGGGATGAAACTAACTACTGGACGTTGGGAGAACTTGTACCACTGTGTACAGTGTAAGGATCCTTACTGAAAAGCAGTGCCGCTGCATCAAAGCCTCCCTGGGGCACTGTATACCAAAAAAATCTATAAAATTGATGTTGGATGTGGTTCTCACATAACTACAATTAGAACAGTGAGACTGATACGAGAGTAAGGCCTGCTACAAAAATTAAGATAGCATAAATAAAAGCAAGACCAGACTTGTTGACACCAGCCAAATCTTGTTTCAGTATGGAGTAGGCTGTCTTCTTTTTAGTACAAAATAGGGGTTCATAGTGAGTTAGTTGTAAGGAGTTAGTTTGCATTACGATGTGTACAAGCTTTTAGATCTTAAGTTCTCAGTTGCTGCTGAGCTGGGCTGTGACTGTAGGAAACCAGAGAGGTACCTTGGCTTTCAACCCAGCATGGTGTATTTTCTCTTCCACTGGTACTGTCACCTGTGATCCTATGGTGAGAGAACTTTGTGCTGCAAAGCATAATGACTGTCAATTGCTATCTGTCTCCACATTTTACTGAGGTGCTGCTCTTGGCTCACATAGCTCAGCCAGTTTGGCTGTGGTGAGGTCATTGGTGTCCACTTTTGTTGAGCTGTGGGCCAGTGTTGTTACCTAGTAGAATTGGGATAGCTTTGCTCATTCTTCAGCTGATTGGAGGAGTAAGAAATGAAGGTTCAGCAGAGCTGGAGCACAGAAGTAAGAGGGCAAAAAGCAGACAGCACATAGCTTTGTCTGTTCTACAGTAAGAGGATGGCAGCTGTGTGACATGGTGACCCCTGTCATAGTGGACACCCAGGATAAATTGGAACCCCTTGCCCAAGCAGTTTATATGTTTTGTATAATGTCCAACATGCTGGTTGGCTAGTTATAAATTAAGTGCTGAAGTGTTTGTAAAGTGTGCTGTGCATATTAACCTCAAAACTAACTAGAAACCAGCCAAACCCCTCAAAGAATATTGAAGTTGTATATTGTTTTCTTCTCTGGTCTTTGGCCATAAAACAAAACTAAGAGGGTAGTTTTAATAGAAGAATAACAAAAGTAGTCTGCTTTTTCTAGGTGTTAGCAGCCATTGTTACACTAATGACTACCAATTACTACTGAGTCACCTTACCATCTAGTGCTACATACAGTTGCTAAGTTATTATATGTGTTCCAGTGTTACCAACTGTCACCGACTGTTGCCAATTTGCTATATGTGTCTTCATAGCTACTATACTTAACTGTTGCATTCTTAGCCAATGTAATCCAACTGTAATCCCTCCTGCTTTCATTGTATGCAAGTAAGCAAATTGTATTCCAACATTTTAACATTTCTCTGTATTCTATCCCATTTTCCCTACCCCAGGTCGCATCAGGAGACGAGTAACTTGTTGCTCAGCGTGCCTTCTTGGTGAAACGTTTCAATTAATAAAACAAATAAATAGCAGACCCCTTCTAAGACATATTTTATAGCAGACAGCATGGAGAGTTTAGGAGAGCACAGAATGTTCTGACCTCAGCTCTGACCTTTCCAATGTTGTAAACAAGTTCTTCTGTGCTTCAGGTAGCTGCCAAATAACTGTTCTCAATGGAGCAACAGTGGCCCTAGTGGCTAGTTTTATGTTATGTCTGCTGTTAATCAAAAGTCAGTGGAAAATGTTTCCAGCTTCAGTGAGCTTTAAAAGCCCTAACCCTACTTCAGTGCTGAGAGGATAGATAGGGTGGTCAGTTGGATACTGACTACCATTTTGCTTTCTGTATATTTTACTTGATGAAAATAAAATGATAAATGCAACCACACATTTTTATGCACCTGATTTGTGGTTTGCCTGAAACTGTGTTATCCTAAACCCACACACAATGACAAATGGTGTTAAAAAGAAAAGTGGGATCTGATTGGGCGTCCGAAGAAAAATGGGGAGTTCAATCAGTGGTAGAGCCTGGTACCAGGATACATAACAGAGGTGCGGTGCCAGAGATGAGGAGAGCAGCACCTGATGGAGATGGTGACCTGGGCAAGTCACCATGAATGGGATGAGATGGACCCAATTGTCAAATGGAGACCCTGATATGACTTCTTCACTGGATGAGTGGGAGATGGCTGGAGGCACCAAAGAGAGGTGGACTGCAGATGCCAGGAGCTACTCAAGGGTCCCACTCAGAGGATGTCGAGGAAGAATTGGTGGAGAAGGATCCATGGGCCCTGAGGAGGAGGACCCCCTGATGAAGCATTGCAACCATCAGTTGTGGAGATCCCATTGTTGCCCATTTTTCTGGGCTGCTATTTGGTGGAGGACGGTGAATGAGAAGAGGAGACCCCAGGTAAGACTTTGACTGGCAATGTGATATTGGGGAGAAGGCTTCAAGAAAGATAGAAGAAGCCATTTTGGCTGAAGGGACAATTACTGCGTTTAAACCTCCTCCTATGAAAAATGACTGTTCTCCTGGTGCTGACTGGGGAAAGTTGCAGGTGGGAGAGCCAGAAGTAACCCAGATAGATAGCTGGGGAGTGCAGCTAGCCCAGACAGAGGAGGAGAAGGATCTGGGTCTGCTCATTACAGGGTCAATGAACAACTTCGGCACAATGTAAGAAGGCAGCTGCAGAGACCAACACAATGCTGGGTTGTATTGCAAAGGTATATCCTCGAGGAGGGAGGAGGTGATTCTGCCACTGTATAGGTCATTAGTTAGACCACACCTGGAGTACTGTGTGCAGTACTGGAGCCCGTATCTGAAGAGGGACATTAAGTTACTGGAGGAAGTGCAGCGCAGGGCGACAAAGATGATCAATGGGCTGGGGACTTATCATACGAGA
Source organism: Neoceratodus forsteri (assembly GCA_016271365.2). Classification (NCBI taxonomy): domain Eukaryota; kingdom Metazoa; phylum Chordata; order Ceratodontiformes; family Ceratodontidae; genus Neoceratodus; species Neoceratodus forsteri. Next base: position 1,387,386,817 of record CM057459.1, read on the forward strand.
GAGGTTGAAGGAGCTGAACATGTACTCACTGGAGGAGAAGAGGACAGAGGTGACATGATTGAAACAACTTTAACTACATGAAAGGAATAAACAAGACAGGTACAGAGAGGCTGTTCAAACTAAGGGAGGGAGGGAGGGCCACCAGGGACCCATGATATGAGACTGGAGGGAGGAAGGTTCAGGAGGGAGATGAGGAGACACTTTTTACAGAGAGGGTGGTGGCTGGGTGGAATCGTTACCTGCAGAAGTGGTATGCAGTAGAGACAGTGGACTGCTTCAAAGGGATGGGACAGGACAGGGAGGGTTAATGAATGGGAAGGGTGGAAGGAGGGCAGCTGCAGGATAAGGGGTGCTAGCTGCACATTCGAGCAGACTTGATAGACCTCTGAGCCATTATCTGCTGGTAAATTTAGTATGTTAAGTAGATAAGGGGTATGTAATAATCATGGATGGGAGACAGGTTAATGGTGGTGGGGACAGCTTACTGTGGTATGAACTTAGGAATGAAGTTCTATATCATATGAGGCCCAACCCGGAAGAAGCAGGTGGATGCCCAGGTAGTGGTGCCTGTGGCATATAGGAAAAAGGTGATGGAGGATGCACACTCCAGTCACTCAGGGCATCTGAGCCATGGGAATGTTTTGGCTAGACTAACCCCATATTTCTATTGGCCAGGCAAGTACAGGCAGGTGGCAGCATACTATAAGACCCGTTATAGGGGCAGACAGATAGTGACCCCTGATAGTGATGTGGAAGGAGTAACCCAGAGGGTGAAGGGCAAGAGATGGCACCCTTGGAAGAGGGACTCCCACATAGAACAGTAGGGACAAGGTGGTAGCCAACATCACTAGAAATGCATAAGATATGATATGAATACCCAGAGGTTAGGGACAGGCTGTTAGGCATGCAGCATGGTAAGTTACTAACCTACCTTTAAATTTCTGTGGGGGTGGAGCAAGGTAGCTCTCCCTCCAAAAGGTAGTTCTGCTGGATGCTGGATTATCCAGCCGTTCCAGAATGTATCTGGTCTGGGAAAGTCGGTAAATGGCATAAAACTGCCATTAGTGGTTCTTTCTCCTAAATGTATGTGTTGATATTGTAGTCTACTAATGGAGAGACTGTGGCAGGATGAGCATGTTAACATAAAATAATTAAAAACATTTATTCTTTTCACTCTATCCTATCCCTTATTCTATTCTTGCCTATCCTTGATTTCTTGTCAGGGTGGCCAACCTGACATTTCTAACCCCTTTTCTGTCATCCCTTTATTAGCAGTACAGCCACATTAGCTGTTAAAATGCAGAACCTCTTAATCATAAATCTGCAAATGTTGAAGTTTTCCCCAAGAAAGCAGAGTCCCTACATTTTAGAGCCCTTACTGGTATGTCCCACTTGTTGTTAAATGTAGTCAAACAAACCAGAAGTATTGCTGAATACAGAATAAAAGCCAGCGGTTTTCCATTTTAAATAGTGATAGTGTGCACGATCGCACTGTTGCACAGGGAGCGTGCTCACGATCGTGAGGAGTGATGTGCGCATGATCACGAGGACAGAATGCACACATTCATGCAGTAATATTTCAGAAGCAAGCTGTAGACTTCCTAATACCTGTTCCTGCTTGTTTACAGAGTTTAGAGGTATAGAGAAACAAGCAAGGCACTGCAAACAGAAAGTGAGCATTTAGCTGTTGCTAGGGTGATAGTAAACAGGCCCTGAATTTGCAGCGAAGCTCTGTCTCAGAAATAAAATAAAGGGCATTGTTTAGATAAGTGCTGCAAAGAGGGTGCAGACTTAGCAAAGCTACATTTGGGTTTACTCAACTGTGACCTAAGCTTGTGTTTCTAAAGTAAAGAAACCAAAAATTGAAAGTCCACTCAGAGTGTGTCTCCGAAATGTTTAGCCGATGGCTGAAATGTTAAAACCGTTTAGAAGCTGAAAACATAGGAAATAAAGCAGATAATGTGCAGCTTAAAGCATAGATGCTGCATATAGCGTACTACTAAGAGATAAAGGAGGCTGTTCCTAATATGAATGTTATATGTACAGCTATAATAAGTATTAGCATCCTGAACAAACATAAAAATGAAAACAATTAAGAAAATGTTTCTATTTCAGAGTTACTCTATCTTTTAGAGTAAATGGAGAGAGAGTGCACCCTGCTCTGTTTATCCTGTGAAGGTTAGAGTTCTCTAGAATAAATAAGTTTTGAATATTTTAATTTTATTTTGCTTCTTACCTAGAGGAAACAGGTTATGGTCTTCTATAGGGCTGGCAACCAGAAAATGGCTGTTAATATAGATGTGGTGTGGTGATGTCACTGATAGGGAAGGGGTTAAAAGGTCCCTGATGATGCTTTCATTACCAATTAAGGTTCCTCTAAGTTAAGATGAGTACTTATACAGTATTACTTATGTTATGTTGAAAAATGACATAGTAAGCTTTATACTTAGAAATTTAAAACCTAACCTTAAGTTCCAGAGTAGAGGAATAAGGTTTTGGTATAATTGCTAGTCACATGTCAATGATGTCATAATTATTGTACTATATAACCTCCCACCAGGGGGCTATGAGAGGTGCTGGCCAGTTCCTTCTGACCAAGCAAGGAGAGGAGGTGCAGTGCCTACACACTGAACTGGAAAAAATATTGGATATACAGAGAAGAGCAGGAGTCTAAGGAAAGACTTGCCTGAGTTTTTGTTTTGTTTTATTTTGGTGTCAAGTTTAAACACCCATTTCTTTTCTGTAATTTTTTGAACAGTTAATTTATGTTCTTATAATTTTGGAAAATAAAATGATAAATGCTACACCAGCATTTTTTATGCATTGATGTGAGGAGTGCTGTCTGTTATTGAACCTACATGTTTACAGAGACTAATTTCAGAATAATTTAAGATGTCTTAGGATATTTGTATTGTTATGAATAGGATACTTTATAAATGTTTTTTTTTTAAAGGGACCTGAGACAGACTACCAGTGAGAGTAGGTAGCTCCACACCCTTCCAGAGTGTTAGTTAGATTTGGACAACCATAGACGATTGCCCTCTTATGCGGGGGATGTGTGACAGGTGACCCCTGTCATAGTGGACACCCTTGGCATAAATTGGAACCCCTTGCCCAAGCAGTTTATATGTTTTGTATAATGTCCAACATGCTGGTTGGCTGGTTACAAATTACATGCTGAAGTGCTTATAAAGCTTTCTGAGCATATTAACCTAAAACTAACTAGAAACCAGTCAAAGCCCTCAAAGAATATTGAAGTTATATATTGTTTTCTTCTCTGGTCTTTGGCCATAAAAGAAAACTAAGAGGGTAGTTTTGATAGAAGAATAACAAAAGTTTGTGTCTGCTTTTCTAGGTGTTAACAGCCCCTTCTAAGACATTTACAGTTGACAGCATGTGGTAACATGACCCTTCAGGAGATTTTAGGAGAGCACAGAATGTTCTGACCTCAGCTCTGAGCTTTCCAATGTTGTAAACAAGTTGTTCTGTGCTCCAGGTGGCTGCCAAATAACCGTTCTCTATGGACCAACAGTGACCCTAGTGGTTAGTTTTGTTTTGTTTTTTAATTTCTGTTTGTACTTCCTTCCTCAGTGCTGGTCTCCACTCCTTCGGGAGACACAGATGGCAGTCTCCCCACACTGCAGCCTCCCGATTCTGTCCCAGTGGTTCCCCATCGAGCCATGGCTGTAACCATATATGGGGTGGGGCAGCATTGCCCTGAGAATCTTGCTGGTGTCAGATCCACCAGGGATGTCAGACAGGTGTGGGCAATCAGGGTCTCTGCTGGGTCTCTGTCACCTAGGAGCCCAACACTGGTGTTCCTCCTCTTTCCCCTCGCATGGTGCGCATTCTTGACATCAAGACACTATGTGCTGACATCCACCATGCATCTTGGCTGGTCCCTCCTGGTACTGTAACAGGACTTGCCATACTCCAATCCTCTGCATGGCATCAGGAAAACTGCGGGCCTTGGCCTCCCCTTCCCAGAGAAGGTGAGCAGTCATGGGACCTCAAGCCTTCTCCCCTGGCTCGCCCTCCAGCAACCCGACTCCACTTCTAATCCTGGGTCACTGGCTGCAAGCAGAAATCCAACCACTGCACTGATGGGATGGCCCCTACTGGCTAGTTTTATGTTATGTCTGCTGTTAATCAAAAGTTAGTAGAAAGTTTTCCAGCTGAAAAGGCAGTGGTACATTTTCCAGCTTCTAGTGAGCTTTTAGAAAGCCCTACCTCAGTGCTGAGAGAGGACAGATAGGGTGGTCAGTTGGATACTGACTGAGGAAGGTGGAAGACCTCCTGGTAGTGTGTGCTTTCACACTGTTTGATTTTCTGAGGCTGAAGAAAAGCCTTAGAAACTGTTGAAGCTAAGCAGCTGTCTGACTTACCATTTTGCTTTTGTATATTTCACCTGATGAAAATAAAATGATAAATGCAATCATGCATTTGTTATGCACCTGATTTGTGGTCTGCCTGAAACTGTGTTATCCTAAACCCACACCCGTAACAAGTTGCTTTCATTTCCTTGATCTGGCCATCTGACACATGTAGGACTCTGACCTGGGAGAGAGAGGGTCTGGAAGGTGGGCCATGCTATCTGAACTATGGACCTAGTGGGTCAGACTCACCGTAACAAGGAAAACAAAAAGAAATGATTCTCTCACAGGATGGTTGTAATGAAATAATTTTACATTTGTTCACAAACTGAATAACATAAAGAAAAAGAACACAGGGCAGAAGCACTCTGACTAAACCCCAGTGTTTCAAGGACTATATCCTTTTCAGGAAGACCCTAAAATTTGCTGGAAGGCCATGACTAATGGTTTTCCAGCCTGAAACAGGTGAGGATTTCCTTCTATTTCTCTTGTTGCTTTTGGCTTGCTGTCTATAGTACTGCTTGCTCAGAAGCATAGGTCCCCAGCAACCATAGGGTTCACTGGTGCCTAAAACCAGCTATGCCTTTGGGGTAGCAACAGGAGTTCCTCCAGGAATTTGGTGGGCCAACTGAATGGGTCGTTAGGCTTCTTCTTCCTTTTTTTCTATTTTGCTATGTTTCTATGGATTGGAGGATGTTATTGTCTCTTTGGCATTAGATATCCCCAGTTTACTGGGAATCACTGTGCTTAGGGTTGACAGTGAGAACCCACAGTTTGTTGAGCACCTCTGCCAGCCATGACACTTTATTTACTTATTTTATTTACTTAGAAATTGGTGATTGAAGAAGCACACTGAGCCAAGCAGGCCCAGGATGGGGTTGGGAGAATATAAAGTGGGGTATAAGGTGAAAAAATGACACAGAGATTAAACAACGGTGTCAATGCCATAAAACATTTGAGGAAGTGCAATTAAATTTACAAGGTGGCAGTATCAAAAGAAAATGCACTTGTGATGAGATCAAGTATTAGACACCCAAAGAACAGAAGGCTTTAGTGTAGCTACTCATGAGGTTTTCTGCTATCCAGACAACCTGGGGGAGGGTATTATATGTGGGGTACTGGTGGTGAATAAACCAGATGAGATAAGAGGCAGGAATAGACTGAGGTTGAATGAGCTTTAAGGAATACAGAAGTTTAGGAGAGTGGGGGAAAGATTGGCAGATGGCAGAGAGAATGGAGGTCCAGAAGTTAGCTAGTCTCACAGAAAATGCAGACTGTCCAGTAGAGGAGTTGCAATGAGTAAAACTAATTTAGTACAAGTCCAGGGAGCAGAGGGATTAGGATGAGAGGGATATACAGTATGGTGAGAGTAGATCAATAAGGTAGGAAGGAACTGAGGGGGCCAGTACTTTGAAAGGAAGGGACACAGTGAGAGGCACTGGACATTATTAGGCCTCACATAGGAAGTTACCACTGCTACCTATGAGCTCAGTCACACCTTGGATTTTGTCTTCTCTCTGGGACTGGACATCACTGATGATACTTTGCAGTCTCCTGTGGAGATGGTTCAGTGCCACCCTAATAGATACTTTGAGCAGGAGAAACTTAAGGCAGTACGGTCTCTGGTGTAGTAACAGTGTGTGTTTGGGGAGGAAAAGGCGGCTGTGGATGGATGGATGGCTATAATAATGGTCATCTTGGCAGCCAAGTACACTCTCATGATCCATGTCTGCCCACTGACCTCCCATCTCAGATCACCACGTTACAGTGATAAGCTGTGAAGGTTGAATGCAATGGGACAGAGCTTGTAGCATTCTTAATGGAGGTCTGGTTCAGTGGATAATAGGCTGGCCCTGAAGGATCATTACAAAGCACATCAGAGATCAATCACTCCTGAAAAGACAGAGTTCTTGTTACAGATGATTTCCCCAGGAAAGAATCAACCTGCTCAGTGCTTCCTGACTGTGATCTGTTACTTCATCCATCCTGTCTACAGTCTGGAGGAGTATTATCAGCAGTGAAGTGCAACAAGTTTGGTCAACTGTACCGAACAGGGTGTTGACCATCATGACAGAGATCTCTACAAGTGGCCTGTGAGGGCTGGGAGTATCAGGTCAATGACAGTCAAAGGCCCTCTGGGATCTGAACCAGGTTTCAGCCAGTGTCAGTAGAAAATGTGCTTGGTGTGATATCTGAGCTGGACCCCACTTTCTGTCTTTTGACAGGGTTCATCTATTTGAACCTGCTTTGGATGAGGACTGGGGCTGACTTCTGCTACCTGCCATTGTAGTGTAAATAACTTGTATTTTGCAACAGTTTTCTAGGCACAAATGCTGTACATCTATAAGGGTAGTGAGCTGTAGGAGTTATAGAGTGGTAGTATTATTGGGCATGCTATGGGAGGTTGGGGATTGTATGGCATATAGGATGCTAGGGTTTATGATGGCTGAGATGCAGATGCTTAGGACAGCATTAAACATGTTAGTAGAGAGGAAAGGACAGGGTTAGCACATGGATAAGGGTGAGATTGGAAGGCGGTGGGAGGGTCAGGAGTCCCAGAGCAGGAGAACCCTGTTGCAATGGAGAGGAAGTGAGGAAGTAGGCTGGAGGACTGTTTGGAGGAGTGGGAGAGTTCAACAGAGAGATGCAGGGATTAGTCACACCAGTAAGATACCAGCTAGAAATCAGTTCAGTCACTCAACTCCTCAGAGGAAGGGATATCTGAGTTAGCGAGTTGGGGGAGGTGCAGAGAAGGAAAAGGTCTCCACAGACAATTCAGAAAACATTAGTGGTAGACCAATGGGTAACACAGAAGGGGCACTGAAAAGCAGGGAATAAACACAGGGTGGAGAAACCAGGTTGAGGAGGACCTGAGACATGGGGTGGTACTGGTAAAGTAGAGAGCTTACATAACACAATGGAGGTGGGGGGAAGGCAGTGGGGTTGGCTCAAGGCACATTTCATAGGCAAATGAGGCTGAAGATAATGAGGTAAATGGAAGGGTGTCAGAAGGGTATTCCACAGCATAGTTGAAAGACAAGGTTAGAGGAAAGAAGGCATAGTGTGTGGGGAAGGTAATGGGTAGAGGTGGGAAAGTTACCTGGTCCAACTTATCTAGGGGCAGTAAGAAGAAGGGTGGGAGAAATAGCAGAGTCCTAGTTATAGGAGATTCAGTAGTAAAGGGAGTGCTGCAGGTGGCTGCAGATTACCTAGACCAGCACAGAAGGAATGTGGTGCGCCTCTGGGGCATCTCAGCAGGATGGATAAGCCTGATTTGTACCCTCACTTATGAACGGGGCAGGGGTAAGACCACATGTGCTCACACACCTGGGCACAAAGCACCTAGCAGGATGTGAAGAGGGAGGGGTACATGTCCGGTTCAGGGCACTTGGAAAGATAATCAAGGTGGGATTTAAGTTAGTAGCATATTCAGGAAGTGCTGTCAGTGTCTAGAGCCAATACAGTTAGAAATCTCAGGATAGCAGGGTTTAAGAACTGGCTGAAGGACTGGTGCTGGTTGAAAGGCTTTGGCTACATAGGGAGTTGGGAGGAGTCTGGATGAGAAATCCTTTTACTTGCAAGACACATTTTGGCTACACAGGGAGTTGGGGAGGAGTCTAGGATGAAAAATACTTTTTACTTGCAAGGCACATTGCATCTCAACACAGGGAACTAGAAAGCTCAGAGACAGAATTTTCAAGAACATCAATGGCAGTTTAAATGTAAACTGAGAGGAGAAGACCACCATGGGGCTCAATAGTCAAGGTTTTCCAGAGGGTGGGCAAGCAGGTCTCCTCAGGTACAAACATGGAAACATAGAAACATAGACTTTGATGGCAGATAAGGACAACTTGGCCCACCTAATCTGCCCATTTCCCAACCTACTGGATAAGCTGCAGATCCTAGTTAACCAACAGCATATTTCTTCCTACCCCCCACAAGAATTGTTTTATGTCTGTCCCATGCATTCTTGAATTCTCTCATAGTTTTAAACCCAACCTCCTCAGGAAGGTGGTTCCAAATGTTCCACCACCCTCTCTGCAAAAAAATGCTTCCCACAACGCCCCTGAGGCGTCTCCCCTCTATCTTCAAACTGTGTCCCCTTGTTCTTGCACATCTCTTTTCTGAAAGATGCCAACCTCTTGGACTTTGCTAATTCCACTGAGGTACTTAAAAGTTTCAATCATGTCCCTCACTCCCTTCTTTCCTCAAGGGTATACATATTAAGCTCCTTTAGTCTCTCCTTGTATTGCTTCTCTTGCAGACACTGCACCATTTTAGTTACCCTCCTCTGGACTGCCTCCATCCTGTCTATGTCCATACAGAGATGGGGTCTGCAGAACTGGACACAGTACTCCAGATGGGGTCTCACCAACTGTCTGTACAGAGGGATAACAACTTCCTGTTTTCTGCTGGTGATGCCTCTCCCTATACATGCCAGTATCCATCCCAGCCCTCCCTACTGCCTTCTTACATTGCTTGCTAACCTTAAGGTCATCTGATATGATTACCTCAGGTCCCTTTCCATTTTGTTGTTGTTACTACCTCTCCCCATTGTGTATTCTTCCCTGGGTTTTGTTTCCCAGGTGCATTATCTGCACTTCTTTGCATCTTTGAATCCAAGCTGCCATACTTCTGACCATTCCTCCAACCTTGCCAAGTCCCATCTCATCCTTTCCACCCTCCCTTGTGTATCAACCTGTTACAGATCTTTGTTGTCATTTGCAAAGAGGCACACTTTTGCTTCCAGTCCCTCTACAATGTCACTTATAAAGACATTAAAAGGACTGGACCTGTTCACACCCTGGGTTATTCCACTATCGACCCACATACACCTCACACTGTATTCCTGGTCTAGTGTACTGTATTTTGCACTAACGTATAGATTTAGGCATCCATATATAAGCATGAGTGCCAGGAATGTGCTTTCTGCTAATATATGCTAATGTTTATCATGCATGATTCATTCATTATACCTCACTATAATACATTTATCTAGATTATGTTTGTCTTTTACATATATTCCATATATAATCTACCTACTCACTGACAAGATGACTCTGAGGACCATCAGAAATTATTGTATACTTATATTCTCATATAATTATATGTAGTTTGTGTTTTACACTCAGGCAGATATGCCACATGTAACAAGACCCTGTCAGCACTTCTCTTTGTCTAAGTAAGCTGACAGAGAGAAATCCTTTGTTATGTCTTATACTATACATAAGCAAGAAATGCCACATGTAGTTTGAACCTGTCAGCATTTCTTTTGTCCAAGCTATAATGCAAATGGAAGCATATTCTGTCTCATATGATACTCATTAGTAATTCTGTCTCTAAATCATCATCCAATGGAGAATAACTTAGGACCAGTACATATTGTTTCTCATATCTGTAACTATGAGATAATCTCTGTTGCTATGCTATTATCTGTAGTACATAGTCATCTGCAACCTACTGTAGCTCCTCTAGAAGAGCCGGGAGAGAGACCGAGATCTTGGAGAACCTGAGATCCTACAATCCTGGAGATTATGTACATTCTTCAGGAGAGTGGTGGAAACCCATCTTCCTTGTGATTTTCTTTGTCACATGCTTGGCGTGAAGTAGTCTAATAAACATTCATTAGTACTCTTGCTTGTTTCTGAATGTTTCTTGATAGACTCCAAAGACACAAGAAACTGTATTATTAGTATTATTATTATTTACTCTACTATCTGAGATTGTTTATGTAACAGACCCAGTACTGAACCCTACGGTACCCCACTAGTAACCCTCCTTTCTTCAGAGTGGACTCCATTTACTATTACCTTCTGTGTCTTGTTGTCCAGCCAATGCTCCCAGGCTATCACCCTGGGACCCACTCCTAGGCTGGCTTATTTGTTTATTAATCTTTTGTGTGGGACTGTGTCAAATGCCTTGCTAAAGTCAAGGTGAGCCCATGTCCCCAACTTCTCCTAGTCTACTACTTTGGTCAACCAATCAAAGAAATCAATTATATTTGTCTGACATGACTTTCCTGCTCTGAATCCATGCTGCCTTACATCCTGTGCCCCACTGGTCTCTAGGTACTCAACAGTTCTTTCCTTCAGAAGTGATTCCATCATTTTCCCTACCACAGAGGTCAAACTGACAGGTCTGTAGTTTCTACCTCTGTCTTGCTTCCACCTTGGTGAAGGGAATCACATCCACCCTCCTCCAGTCCTCAGGTACCACACCATCCTCCCATGCTTTGTTAAAAGGGTAGTCAGTGGTGTCACTAGTTCTCCCTTAATTCTTTTAGAATTAGGGGTTGAATTTCATCAGGCCCCATTGCTTTGTCCACCTGCAGTTTTAGGAGTTCTTTCAGAACCCTTTCTTCTGTGAAAGGACTAGGATCGACCCCTATTCAGAGTGCTTCTGTTAATTGGATTAGGTACCTCCCCTCCTCCTCTTTAGTGAATACTGAGCAGAAGTATTCATTCAGTATCCCTGCTTTTACACTCTCCCTCTCTGTCCACCCACAGTCCATTCTGTTCAGCCTCACTATCCCTCCCTTTGTCTTTCTATGCTCCCTAATGTACCTATAAAAGGTTTTATCCCCTTCTTAACTGAATTGGCTATCTTTTCCTCAGTTTGGGCCTTTGCTATTGTGACTGCCTTCTCTGCTTCCTTCTGCCTTAACTGGTACAGTTCTCTGTCCTGCTCCTTTTGTGTTTTCTTATGCTTCCTAAATGTTATCTTTTCTCCCTAACCTTCCTTTTTCTTTCATTTGATTTGTTTATTTGCTTCACACAAATGCTTGTTGCCTCTGTGATGGCAGTTTGATGTTTCCCATTGTTGCTCCACCTCTCATTCTTGCCTGATTGCTAGTGCTTTTCTAAGGCACTCTCCCAGTTGACAAAGTCAGCCCTCCTGAAGTCCAGTATCCTCACTTTTGTGGCTTAACTCTGCAGCTGAGTTTATACGTGAACAACACTGTTTAGTGGTCACTTGTTCCCAGATGGCTACCCACTTCTAGATCTGAGTTCAGAGAACAACAGCAGTCATGGGAGTATTTGGTGATATGCTAGGGAGGGAAAGGAGTAGGAGTAGGAGTGGGATTAGTGAGGGAGGAACAGGAGAAGAGCATGGGAAGAACAGGGAAGGGTCTGCGAGACCACTGGAGTAAAGTAGGAGCAAAGGAAGGGGGTAACAGGGCTACTGGAGGATGGTTTCTATCAATGCTAGGAGTCTTGGGAACAAAATGGATGACCTCTAGGTCATAATGACAGAGGGACAAGTGGATCTGGTGGTGGTTACCAAGACCTGGGAAACCCCAAACCATGACTGGGATCTCCATTCCAGCATACACCCTCTACAGGAGGGACAGAGAGAAAGGTAGAGGGGAAGGGTGATGCTTTACATTAAAGATGGCATCACACACACAAAGAAGGACATGGAGGAATGGGCATAGAGTCACTATATATTCAAATCCAGTCAGGGGCAGGGAGGATGATAAGAAATGGTATATCAGCCATCAAACCAAGATGAACCCACAGATTGGGAATTAGGGGGACATGATCAGGAAGGCTATGGAGAAGAGGGAGGTGGTAATAGGACCCTACCCCCAGGATGCATCTGGAAATTATCTGTAATATGCTTAGTATGTTTTCCTGGTAAAACTTTTGAAATAAATAAACACACATCTAAATAAATAAGTAGTGGGTGACTTCAACTTGCCCAGTGTGAGTTGGATTGTACTGACTGGCTAACTACAATAGGAGTCTGCAGCTCCTAGATGCAGTCCAGGATGAATTCTAATCCAGAGGTGAAGGAACCAACCAGGGACAGAGGCATCTTGGACTTGGTGATAACTAATGGAGATCACATCAGCAGTATCAGCATAGAGGACCTCCTGGGAAGCAGTAATCACCAGTCAGTACAGTTCCACACTGATATGGGAAGGAGGTCCAGAACCTGAAAATGTGTCTGCTGGATTTTAGTAAGGCTGTTGTACTAGACTGAGGGAGATATTGGGAGGTACTGGCTAGTATCATGGTAGACATGTGAGTGGATGAAAAATGGTCAGCGATTTGGGAAGGAGCCCTGACAGGCACTGAAACCTGCCTTATAAAGAAGGGCAAACATCTAAGCACAAGAAACTCTTTAGGTTTATAGGTGAGGTGGAGCAGGGCAGTGAACTTAAAGAGGGCTTCATACAGAAAGTATAGAAGTCCCAGAGGGAAGAGGACAGGGCCAATTACTTGGAGAAGGCAAGAACAGCTAGTAAGGTAGTAAGGCAGGCCAAGGAAGAGAAAGAACTAAGGGCAGTGCAATGGTTCAAGAAAGGAGACAATGCCTCCTTTTAGTACATCTGAGAAAAAGATATATGAAAGAGGACATTGTGAAACTTTAAGAGAGTCAATGTTGGTGGAGGACAACCAGGAAAAGGAGGTGTTAAATGAATACATCTGTTTTTCATTTTACAAAGGAGAAGGATGGTCTAGTGCCACATGGAAAGTTGGGGATAGGGAGGGGAGGAAGTGGATTGAAGGAGGAGGTGATTATGGAGGACATAATTACAGGGGACTCAAAGGCCTTCAGGGTGGACAAGTACTCTGGGCCTGGCAAGCACCCCAGGGTACTGGGCAAGATGGCAACAGCACTTGCAGCTCCTCTGAATGACCTGTCTAACTAGTCACTGGAAACAGGAGATGTGCCATTAGAATGGAGGACTCTAATGTGATGCCTGTGCACAAAGCAGAGCAAGGGATGACCCAAGGAACTACAGATCAGTCAGCTTAATCTCAATAGGTGACAAGTTGATGGGAACCATCCTTAAAGAATTGTTAGTGGAGTTCCTCAAGACAGGTGAGCTCAGGATGACAGGCAGCATGGAATGATGTCAGGAAGGTCATTCAGACCAGTTTCATCAGTGTCAATGACTGGGTTGTGAAGGTGGTGAACAAGGGTCATGCAGTAGACATACTGTGTTTGGACATTAGTAAAGCCTTTGATTTGGTCCCCATAAGAGTCTGATCAAACAGTTGGAGGACCTCGTGGGCCATGAGGAACAAATGTAAACAACAGGCCAAATTTCTGAAACAGACCCACTTCGCAATCTGCAAAGGCTAACCTTGGAGACCCTAGAAAATTCTGGGACTCAATCAGCTCCCTCCTAAACCCCTGCCCCAGCTACACTGCACCACATCTTAACTCCCAGGATGGGCTGCTGACCGACCCTCACAATGTGGCCAGTGTCTTCAACTGTAAGTTCACCAACATCCATGTACCTAAATAAGCTGCCAACTGCCCAACCTCAAGCTCAGCCCTAATACCTGATACACTGCCATCCTCCTCCAGCTCTGCCACTCACCCGCAAATAGCCCCATTCTATTTTAAAGCCCTCTCCATACACGACACAGTGAAACTACTCAAAAGTCTACCTAACCACGGCTCCTCTGGATCTGATGGGCTATCTCTAGTCTTCCTTAAGCTGATCTCTCAGCAATTGCCAGGTCACTCACCTTCATCTTTAACCTTGCCTTTCTACCTCCTCCATGCCTGACCCATGGAAGATAGCTAAAGTTAACCCCATTCTTAAATCTGGTGACCCCAGATCCTCTGACAATTACCGTCTGATATCCATCCTTCCTCATCTCAGTAAACTACTCAAGAGAGCAGTCCATAAACAGCTCACTGAGTACATAGGCAAATTCACCCTCCCATGCAACCAACAGCATGGCTTTCGCAAATCATTCCACTGCCACTGCCCTCACCCTTCTGACCAACCACATCCTCTCTAACATGGATACTGGTAAAACCACGGGGCTGTCTTCGCCAACCTCTCAAAAGTTTTTGACATAGTTAACCATGCTCTCCTTACCTCCAAGCTTAGCCTCCTTGGTTGTTCTCAGAATGTCACAAGCTGGCTCACTAACTATCTTACCGATCACTCACCATTTGTGTGTATTGGTCAAACCTGCTCCCCACCCTGCCTGTCACTGTGGGGTCCCTCAAAGCTCAATCCTGGGTCCCTCCTTTTCTCCTTATTTGTTAATGCACTTCCTTTTGACTGCCTCAACTGTCACTCTCTCCTGTATGCTGATGACCTTGTCCTCTTCCACAGTGACAAATCCATGGCTGCAATCTCCTCAGTTCTCTCGCACAATTATGCTGCGGCCCAGAGCTGGTTCTCAAAAACCTCCTCTCAGTAAATGCCAATAAAACTAAATCCATGCTGTTTGGATCTAAGCCCTTTCTGGCTAAAACTAAAAACCATGCCCCCTCACGCACTCTCATCCCAGACAGCCCAGCCCTGGAGGATGTCAACACCTACAAATTCTTAGGAGTACTGCTCGACCCCTCCCTCACTTTCAATGAGCATGCAAATTCCCTTGTCAGAAGGTTCCATCAAAGGTTAGGTGCGCCTATAGATTCAGGCAATACCTTACCCCTGAAGTCAGACTAGCCATTGTCAGGGTAATCTTCTCCTATTCTTGACTACTGCTCCCCCTATTTATGCCAGGACCTCAGCTACTGCCATGGCTAAACTCTCCACTGCCTACAACAGTGCCTGTCGCTTTGCTTTATTGGCCCCATTCTCCACCCGCCACTGTACCCTCTATATACCCTTAGATAGCTACTGCTTCAAGGTTGCTTTGACCTAGCCCTCTGCTGCATGGTAGACAATATCATCTGCACCACTCCAGAATCCCCTAACTGTCCTTTCAAAACCAGAATGCTCCTCCACAACCTCTGCTCTAATGGTACTCCTCCTCTAGCTGTTCCTAGAGTATCCACCAACATGGTTAGCAGAGCTTGGTCTGCAACTGCCCTTTGCAGTGGAACAAACTACGGCTGAACTCCACTCCACTGACACAATCCAGTTTCAAGTCCTGCCTTAAAGTCTGGTTCCTAGCAAACTCATCCTGCTGCTGCTCCTGGGGTCTGGCACCAACCCACACTAGTCAACTCCCAGCCCAGAGGTTACCCACCTACCCACACTAGTCAACTCCCTGCCTACAACTGTTATATTGTATTTTTTCACAGTAATATTTGACTTCCTTGCCTGTACATATTGTATATATATATTTTTTACTGAGTATTCTGTGTATTACTTGCTCACTGGACGATGCAGTCACACATTGTACACCGTGCCTATGATTTGTTTGTTTTGTACCAAATCTTCTCATGTCCGATATTGAATCTTGTATTCACTGTTCTCAAATGGACCTATGCATCAAACCTGTATATTGTGCTAGTATCAAACCTCTATATTGTGCTTACTATTGTTGCTTGTATCAAATCTGTTTCATATGTATTACTGTTACCTTGTACTCCACTGTCACCCTGCTCCTTGTGTTATGGCCCGGGTCATGCCTGAAACGGTCCCTGGAATCAGTGCACTCACCTGGTTATCAAAGTCATAAATAAATAAATAAACAAAAATACCCTCCTCCTCGTCACCCTTCGTGACCTACACTGCTCTGAAAATGTTGTCAAATGGGTCAATAGCTACCTCACTGGGAGATCCCATCAATCCTCCATTGAAGATCACCTCTCCTCTGCCTGTCCGATCAAATATGGGGCCCCTAAAGCTCTATCCTGGGTCCTCTTCTTTTCTCTCTTTTCTTTAGTAACCTTCCCTTTATCTGCCATTCCACTAATTAGTTTTATATGCAGACAATGCGGGCCTGTTCTGCAGTCATGAAAACCTGGGCACAATGTTCCACAATCTACAGACTGATTTTAGTAAGCTCCACTCATGGTTCTCTGGATACGGCATGGGTCCTAAACTCCAAGAAGACCAAACTCATGATCTTCTCTGGCTCTCATAAAGCCCCTGTTACCAGTCTGACCCTTACTGGCAACTCAGGTAATCTCATCGAACAGGTGATCAATCAATACCTGGGGCTCTACCTGGACCTGCACCTCCTACAGCATGCATGTTAACAACCTCATTAAGAAGATTCATACTAGACTTGGTCTTCTCTACAGAATCAGAAAGTTCCAAACTAAGAGCTACCTACAACAATATAAGCGCGATTTGTCACTGCCTATCTTGAGAACCCACCACTGCACCCTCTAATCCTCCCTCAGCTTGCCCTCACTCGAAGGAAGTTTCACCTCAAAATGCTCTCCTTCCTTCACAAAACATACCTTAAACAGATGCCACCCAGCGTTAACTCCCTCTTCATTCTCTGCCCCAGGATGTGCGACCCGATGTTCCATTACTGGTCCTTGACACCCATTTTCTGGACCTAGCAGGCCCAGAACTCAATCTCTTATGCTGGGACCAAGTTGTATAGCAGGCTACTCCCCCCAAAATTCAGGCCTGTAATACCGTTCACTCCTTCAACTCCTTCCTCAAGGCCTATCTCCTCAATACACCCATCTGCAGCTGCCCTTCCCAGTCCCAATGCTAGACCCAGCTCGGCACCTCGTCCACTTCAGATCTCTGGAACACCCTTATAACAGGCTCACTGCACTATCCCCAACTCCTGCACTTTGTATTCTCCCTAGACATCCTCACCACCCCTATTATAGGTTGCTGCTCTCTACTCTGTTTACAACCTGAGATCACCCTTTCAACTCTGTACCATCCTGCATTGTATTTTATTGTTACCCTAGTATATTTTCCTTATATTGGCCTCACTCTGTTTTTTGTTTATGGTACTCTGTCAATTTTGCATTATGGCACATCCTGAGATCATCATATTTACCGTTATATCATGTTGTATCATACCACATTGCTACCCAGAGTATCTATTTTATACTTTTTGCTGTACTCTATTATCTCTGTTTGTGTACTCAGTTATTTTGTGTATTTTTACTTTACATTGGACATTTATGAAAACGGGCATTTTTCTCACATACCTTTCCAGTATACAAATAAAGATTGATTGATTGACTGGGGGGAGATAGACTGACTAGGTGGGTGGCAAATTGGCTGGCGGACAGAACCAAAGGGTGCTGGTGGGAAGTGAACTTTCACAGGTGAGGGGTCATCAGTGGGGTCCTCTAGTGGTCAGTGCTCGGAATGGTGCTGTTCAATGTGATCATAAGAATACTGGGGATGGTATAAAGGGCAAAGTTGACCTCTTTGTGGACGATGCAAAGCTCTGTGTGATGGTGGACACAGAGGAGGGAGTCAGGGATGTAAGAGACATAGCAAAGTTAGAGAGGTGGTCTGGCATCTGGCAACTGGGATTTAAGCTAAGAATGAATACCGGTACATACACTTAGCAGCATGATGTGCAGTTCAATTTAACTTCGTATCAGAGCATGATGACTCTCCATGTCTTTCACATCAGCATTTTATGGCTTAATGCAACATCTCCAGGCTTTTTAGACTTTCATTTAGTACAATGTTTTCTTTCAGCCTATGATCAGGTAACTAAAACAAATCAGCAGTTTGAAAAAAGTACGGCGTGCCTATGTAAACAGTTCTAGTACATTGGTAGGCACACTATCAGCAACTCCACTGGCAACCACCAGTCTTGTCTACCTCTTTCCCAGGTTTTAATTCATTGCAATGCTCTATGAAAAAGCATTCAAGTATTTTTAACAGGCTGGCCAATCTAACTGAGGTTGAGGCCCTGGGCGACACACACTGGCATCACTGGCGACCTGGGTTTGGAAGCAAGCTTGGGCCATTGGGGTCAGCAGGAGAGGGCAGGATTGAGTGTCAGAGGATGGCTCTCCTGTCCTGGGAGGAGGGTCAGATCCCAGGCTGTGGTGGCCCCTGGTGGTGACTGGGGACACAGCAGCTCGTGGTGTCTCCGCCAGGGACTGGTTGTGGTGGAGATCCTGTGGGCATGCTTGGGAATGAGCATACCTGTGCTGGATGCATTGCACATCCAAGCCATCAGGGATAGGAAGAACAAGGAAAGAGGCCCTGGGGCTTCGGTAGGTGAAGGTTGGTCGAGTGACAGACCACCACGTCCAGCGCCGGTCCTCCAGCCTGCCTCTGGATACTCCTGTGTAGATTCTGTCCTGCCCACTAGATTTCAGAAAGGTCACCAGGAGGATTGGCAGTCCCACCCGAGGAGCTTAGATCTGAGTGGTTGGCGGACTCCCTCCCAATCGGCAGGTAAGGCTGGGGTTTCAGGTGGACAGGATAAAGTCAGTCAGATGTCCCACTGGAGAGAGTCCGAGGCTCCAGTGAAAGAAGCATAAAGAGTGTCAACAAAAAGGGATTTTAACTTAGACTGTAATTTTTTGCAGTTGGTGCTATTTCTTTGGAGCCTAAACTACCCTCCAGGTACTGGACACCCCAGACTTTTTCCCTGCTTTCCTTGGGGACTTATCTTCACACAAGTCTTGGGTGCTCGATGGGGTGCAGAGCCACTTGGTGACTGGAGTGGCGGCAGCTTGGACCTCCATTTTCTTATTTTTCTCCTAAGAGATGCAGCTTGCAGTGCTGCCCAGATGTCCCCATGCATGCTTCCATGTGTGAAGCATCGTCATCTTCCACTCCTCCGCCAATGCTGATAGCTCAACCAACCTTGCCCCAGCTAACACTATGGGGCCAGGCAAGTGCTGGGCACTGAAGCCCTCTCCCCAGGAGAGAAGAGCAGGCCTCAAATGATCCATCCTCTCTCTCCTGGGTTGACTCGGGGACCAGAGCTCTCATCCGAACCCAGGTCACCAGTGCAGTGTGAGGTGTGGTGTCCAGTCCTCAAACCTCAGCACCACTGAACTGGCTTTAGATTATGCATTTTTAACAGTTTACAAACTGCAAAACACAAGACAAATAAACAACAGTCTTCCACCATTAAGCCCTAGTACCTGCAGTCATTATGTGCCAACTGACATTTCAGACTCTGAGAAAAGCATATTGGATCACCTCTCTGGGGTGTTAGTATGTGGAGTATATCACTCACAACACACCACCCTCTGCACAAGCAGTGGGAAGTCAGTATTGGTGTTTGTCACTTCCAACATGATAATGCAGCAACAAACTACACACACTACTTAAGTGCCAGCAGATGAAGTACAGTACAGTTCACATTACATTCTCATCCCAACGAGCTGCTTTTGCATTTCTCAGTGAGTCACAGGCATGTTGCTGGATCTAGCATTAACGCCTTACAGAAACTGTTGCCTGAGAGTTACAACTCAGTTTTGCATTGCATTGGGAGAAAACTACAGATGCATTCCAGTTCAGTCACAAAACAGTTTGGAAAAGTTGCTTTAAATCTAGCTAAGTGTGGCATAACAACACTATATGAGTTACAATGCATTTCCAACTTGAACAAAAAGAAACAATGCAACTCATTGGTGTGTGAGTTTAATGAGAATAGTATTTTATGTTACCTCCAGCTGCACACGCCACTGCTGGGGTGTCAGTAGGCAAGAGCATGCCACTACCTACGTCACAGCAACCCCAGACTTGGGTGTCCATAGATCACTTAGGGTCTTCTGCAGCACAATACCCCTACACACCATGCTGGAGTGGAAGGACTACAGTAAGTGTCATTACCCAAATATGGTTGAAATCCACTTCATTACTTTTAAATTACATTAGTCTGATTAGTTCCAGTAGAGGAAACATCATCTGCATAAGTTACCAGTCAGTTGTGCAGACCAAGGAACACCTGACCAGACTGGTGACAAACTATCACTCATTTTGTCCAGCATCTCCTTCCTCTGAGATCCTGCCAGTCTGGGAGAAGGGGGCAGATGGATGGAAAGTCAGAGAAGGGGAGAAACAGGAGCTAAACACGTGGCTCAAGGGCTGGTGCCAGGAAAAAGGACACACATTTGTAGGAAACTGGCAACAGTTTTGGGAGCAAAAGTTCTTTAAATTAGATGGACTGCATCTGAATAAGGAGGAGTCAGTGCAATGGGGAAGAAGTTTGATGTCTTTGCAGAATATTTAAACTAGCAAATGGGAGTGTAGCATCCCATAAGTCTAATGGGAAAAACACCCCTCCCCTCAGCAGTGGTCAAACAGGAGTTCAACATGTTTGTAGTTAATTTGCATCACCAGGTAAGGAAAAAGGTCCAGCTCCCCACCACGGCGCACAAGGGAAATGCTAGACCCCAACAGCTCACACACAATCTGGCCAATGGAAAATCATGTACTAGGCACTGCAGTCTGGGAAACAGATCCCAGACCTGCAGGCAAATGACAGAAGGCTAAACTGGACATAGTAGCCATTATGAGACATGATTCACCAGTAACCACACTTGGGAGACTTCAGTACCTGGCTATGTACTGTTCAGAAGAGACCGAGATGCAAAAGGGGGACGGAGTGGCCTTTATGTAAATGAAAATATCAAAGCTACAGAAATTCAGAATACACATAAGGAGCCAGAAGAACTGTGGGTCACCTGGAAACAGGAAACAGGACAGCCATAAGAACTGGGGTTGTGTACAGGCCTCCAGATCAGGGAGGACATAGACACATTACTGTTAGAAGATATGTAAAACATGACAGCTAAAGGGAGGTTCTGATAATGGGAGACTTCAACATGCCAGATACAGATTGGTCAATACCAGCAGGAACATCTGCCAGAACTAGACACATGGTAGATTCCCTGCAGGGAGGGCCTCAAACAACTGATACAACAACAACCCACAAGAGACAGGGCTATCCTAGATCTAGTACTGACTAACAGGAAAGGATCACAGATCTCCAGGTAGAAGGTCACCTGGAGGCCAGTGACCACATGGTATAGTTCAATTTGGCCACTAGAACTTAATCATCCCACTCCAAGGCAAAAAATATGGGATTTCAGAGGAGCTGACTTTGATAAGATGGCCAACAAGTTAAGCTAGCCCTGGGAAAAGAAATACAGGTGCGGGGGTTCCAGGCAAAGTGGACAAGCATTAAGGATGCAATACTTGAAACAACATCCCATTGTGTTAGAGAAAAGGAGTGCAAAAGAAGAGAAAACCACTTTGGTTCTCAAAACAGTAGCAGAAAGGTCAGAGCCAAAGGCTGGCCTTCAGGAAATATAAGGGAATGCAACAGGATGAAGATAGAGGCATATCACACTTCCCTAAGGGAAGCAGGGAAGGCAGTAAGGTAGGCAAAGGCCCACACTGAGGAAACACTAGCACAAACAGTAAAGAAGGTGACAAGACTTTCTATAGATATATTAGTGAAAGGAGAAAGTCCAGAGGGGTATTGCTAAGATCAAAGGGATAAGGGGCATGTGAGGAGGAGGACCATGTAAAGCATCTATCCTAAATAGATACTTTTGCTCAGTATTTACTGAAGAGAAGGTAGGGCAGGGCCCACAGCTCAGCACCATGGACAAAGGGAGGGAGGTGTGCACTATTTCCTTCACGAAAGAAAGGATCCTAAAAGAGCTCGCTATGCTCAGGGTGGACAAGGCAAAGGGACCTGATGGCATACATCCCAGGGTACTAAAGGAGCTAAGGGTGGAACTAGCAGAGCCATTATCAGAACTGCTTAGTGAGTCTCTGAGCACAGGAGAGGTCCCAGAAGACTGGAGAAGGGCTCAAGTGATCCTGCCCACAAAGTGGTAGCAGGGAGGAGGCAGGGAACTACAGACCAGTCAGTCTTATCTCAGTAGTGGGCAAGATATGGTGGCACTCCTAAGGAAAGGATAGTGCAACACCTGGAATCCATAGGGCACAGGATCCAAGACAGCATGGGTTTAAAAGAAAGGTCCTGTCAAACTAATCTCATAGATTTCTTTGACTGGGTAACCAAGTGGCGGACCGGGAAGCAGTTGATGTCACCTACCTTGACTTCAGCAAAGCTTTCGATACTGTTCCCACAGAAGATTGATTAATTAGCTGGGTAGGCTCAGGGTGGGTCGAAGTTGGTCAACTGGGTGGCAAACTGGTTGATGGGCAGAAAACAGAGAATGGTGGTAAATGGTATACAGTCAGAAGAGATGCAAGTCACAAGTGGGGTACCTCGAGGATCAGTTCTGGGGTCAGTCCTCTTCAATATCTTCATCAGTGACATTGCAGATGGACTCGAGGTAGAGGTTTGTCTGTTTGCAGATGACACCAAGATCTGCAAGAGAGTAGATGATCCAGATGGGGTGGGCAGAGTGACAAGAGATATGGATAAACTCACAAAATGGTTGGAAGAATGGCAACTGGAGTTTAACGCAAAAGTGCAAGATCATGCACATAGGGAAGAGAAACCCTGAAGCCACCTATAGGCTGGGAGGAGTTGCTGTCAGTCACAAAGGAAGAAAGAGACTTGGGCATCATCATCACCGATGACCTGAAATCATCCAAGCAGACCTCTAAAGCAGTATGTAAGGCTAGTGGGATGCTAGGGTGTATTAGTAGGGGTATCACAAGTCATAAGAGGGAGGTAATTATCCTCTTTACAAGACACTGTTTAGGCTCCCATCTGGAGTACTGCATGCAGTACTGGAGGACACACCTTCACAAGGACATTAACCAAATTGAGGCAGTCCAGAGAAGGCAACCAACATGGTGCAAGGACTACATCAGAAAACATATAGGGACAGATTAGCAGAGCTCAATATGTATACCCTAGAGCAAAGAAGGAGAGAGGTGATATGATCGAAACATTCAAAAACTTTAAGGGCATTAACAAGGTGAAAGAGTCTAACATGTTTCAATATAAGTAAAATAGAAGGACAAGAGGACACAGCATGAGATTAGAGGAGGCTGATTAAGGTAATGTGAGGAAGTTCTTTTCACAGAAAGGGTGGTGGGTGCATGGAATAGCCTACCTCAGGACGTGGTGGATATGAATACAGTGCAGGGCTTCAAACAGGCATGGGACAGGCATAAGGGAGCAATACAGATGAGTATGAATAAATAGGCCATTGATAGAGCAAAGGCTATAGCACATTCATAAGGTAGAAAGAAATGGGCAGACTGGATGGGCCTTGCGGTCCTTATCTGCCATCAACCTCTATGTTTCTATGTTTCAAATTACCTTTAAAAAATACATCGCTCCACTGTCATCCAGGGTTGTAGCATCAAATCCTCTTCATCTTCACAGCGGTTTGGGGCACCTATGAGACAGAGAAAAGCACACAACATAACGATCAGTGCTACTAAGGTGGAGTTACAACATTTTTCCATTTTGTATGTCAAGATCAGGGTCAACGAGGAGAGCTATAGAATGCTTTCATTTAATACCTCAGGATAAGGGGTCAACAAGGAGAGTTATGGAATGGTTTCATTTAGTACATCAAGGTCAACAACAAGGGAGTTATAGAATGCTTTCACATTTAGTACCTCAGGATAAGGATCAACAAGAGGAGTTATAGAATGGTTTCACATTTAGTACCTCAGGATAAGGGACAACAAGGAGAGTTATAGAACGGTTTTACATTTTGCACATCAAGGTCAACAACAGAGCGGTATAGAATGGTTTCACAGTTAGTACATCAGGATCAGAGTTAACAAGGGAGAGTTATAGAATGGTTTTGCATTTAGTCATCAGGATCAGGGTCATCAAGGAGAGTTATAGAATGGTTTCACACTTATTTTATTTATTTATTTATTTGTACATCAGTTTACAACCTTTGAGCCAAAGACTCATTTCCAAAGGTACCTCATCACATTGAGGACAAAACAAAACAGATTTAGGTTACAGCATAAAAGCCTACTGACTTAAAGTTACAGTATGGCTTCATACATTTATACAATTTAGTAGCAATTACAATGATACAGCTGAGCACATGCTGGTAATAACAGAGGCGATATGCAATGGGGAGAAGTGGGGGGTGAGTGGAGTGCCACCCAGTGGGCGTTGTCAAGTGTGGAGAGATCGAGGCCACATTTAGAGACAGGAGCAGCTGCAAGTGTTAAACAGTTGGCTCTGAAGAGGCGGTTTTGAAGTTGGAGATTGTGAGGCATTGGAGATGGAAGCAGGAGAAGTTAAACCAGGATGGAGCTCTGTAGCAGAATGACCATGGGTGGTCCTGGTTGGAGACCAGTAGAGTGGTCTTGTTGGAGGGTTCGGATACGATAGTGGGTTGGGCGTGGCGGGTGGAGGCTGTCACCCTGGGAGGATAACCCAGTAGAGTTTTTTGTGAGGAGGCAGGTTTGATAATGTAGCCATTCATCTAGGTTAAGCAGTTTTGCCTCATCATAGAGTTGACAAGTATGTATTTGCCTGGGGCACCAGTAATCAACCTGCAGGCCTTGTTTAGGGTGAGGCAAATTTTGTTGAGGCGGTAGTGTCAGCAGCACCACAGACTGGCAGGCCATAGTGCGAACAGGGATAGTACTGAAGATGTAACCACAAGTCGGAGAGCATCAGGGGAGGCAGTTTTATAGTGGTGGAGGATGCCAAACCATGTATTAGTGGCAGATGCAAGGGCATCAATGTAGGTGTGGTAGGTGAGGGCTGAATCAGTAACCCCAAGGTATTTGTAGAAGAAGACTTGTTCAAGCGGTTGTTTGGCACTGAGGAGGATAGGAGTGGGAAGTTGCAGGCTTTGTTTTGGAGGTGAGCAAAAAGCATTGTTTTGTTTTAGAGATTAATGCCGAGTCTGTGCTCTTTAAACCAGGCTGCATCATTGTAGGATTGTTGCAGGGTGTCCTGGAGGAGATGGGATAGCCGTGGGTGGCAAAAATGACAGCATCATCTGCATACATAAGAATTAGCCAGAGCATGCACTGGGCAGGGTGTTTAGATAGAGTGAGAAGAGCAGGGGCCCAGGATGGAGCCCGGGTACCCTGAGCGGATGGGACGAGTTTGGAGACTGTCCCATTGATTACACATTCGGAGCAAGTGGATAGATAGCTTGCATCAGGCGCAGAGGGCCAGCAGAGAAACCATGTGTGGAGAGGGCATCCAGCAGAAGAGGGTGGGAGACAGTGTCAAAGGCCTTTGAGAGGTCACAGACACTGCACCAGCTAGGGAGCTGGCGTCCAGGAGAAGTATAGGAAACTGGAGAACTCAACTAGTGCAGTGCGGTACTGTGACCTGCAGGCTGACTGCTGCTCGGACATAAGATGTTATGTTAGTCAGATATTCAGTGATTTGAATGGCCACCATTTTTCTAGGGCTTTGGAGAGGAGGAGAGGATGGAGATTGGTCGTGAGTTCCCGGAGGACCTGTCGCCCCCTTATGAATGGGTGTGACTATGGCTGTTTTCCATGCAGTGGGGAATTGCCCCAGACAGAGGGATCGGTTAAGTAGGCTGGTGAGTGGGGCAAGGATGGAGGATACTGGGGTCCAGGGAGTTGCTGCCGGGACTATTGCTATTTAGTGCTTTAATTAGAGAGGTCTGGCTTCCTGGGCAGATACCTTGTGGAAGCTGGGCGTTGGAGGACAGGGAGGGGAGGTAGGGTGGGGAGGGTCAAAGAAATTACTGGAGAGGATAGAGCTAAGGTCAGTAAAGGAGGTGTTAAGGCAGTTAGCTATGCAGGCAGGGGTCGGTGGAGGTACAGCCATCAATAGTGAGCTGGGATTGTGGAGGGAGCGTGATTTCCAATTTAGTTGTTTAACATTTTCCCAGAAAGTCAGGCACACCCCAGGAGGAGGTGAGGGGTGGCCTGGTAATGATCAGCCTTGGCTACGGTTGGCCCATGTGCACCTATTCCATGCAGCATTGTAGGCCTGTCTATCAGCCATCTGGCCCGTTTCAGTGGCAAGGTGCCAGAGGTTATCCGTATTTCTGATCATTTGTTGTAGGGCAGGGGTAACCAGGGTGCATTAGTTTTTTGGATCAAATTCTTGTGAGGGGTGCAAAGAGGTCACAGGCTTTGTTAAAGTTTGGGAGAAAAGGCGAGGGCAGTGTCTATGTCGGGTGCATGATGAATGGGGACCAATTAATCTGGGAGGAAATTGTTTGAGTTTTATTAGCCCACCAGGTTGGAGGCACCTGCAGGTGTGGTCAGGGCTGAGGGTTTGGAAGTGGGGCCGCAAAGGAATAGGATAGGAGAGTGGTCACTTAGTGAGTCTGGAAGGACCTGGATGTTATGGATTTTGTTGAGGGTTGGTGATAATTATGTCCAGAAGGGTACTGCTTCCTCTCTTTGGGTTTACTCTAGTGGGCTGGGAAATGAGTTGTGTCAGGTCTAGGGCAGCGAAAGAATCTCAGGTAGTGGAAGAGGAGGTGCTGAACCAGTTCACATTAAGGTCCCCAGCTAGAATTTGTTCACGCCTTGTGGTGGAGGGTGGCAAGATATTCTGTTAAAGATATCAGCGCGGGTTCTGGTTCTTTGGGGAATGTAGGCAGTGGTGAGATAGAGGGCCCCTGGAGGGTCAGGAGCAAGTTTCAGGGTAAGGGCCTGTGCTCCATTTACAAGAGCAGTGGCAGGAGCACTTGTCTGATGATTGTGTCCCTGGTATAGATTGCACAGCCACCCCACGTTTGCCTACTCGGTCCTCCGGTATAGGGTATAGCCTGGAAGGAGACAAAGAAGTCAGGGTGGATTGGACAGCCATGTTTCAACCAGGGCTGTGATGTCTGGTTGATGTAGCATGGCCCAGCACTGGAGGGCATCAAATTTTTCAGCAGGCTACATATGTTCCACGGAGGCTATGTGGAGACCAGTGGACCCAGCTGGTGGGCTGGAGCGGGCAGGGCCCAGGTTTGGATGTATATTACCCAATAGGAGTAGTAGGAAGATGAAGGCTCTGACCAGGGGTGGTAGTATGTCAACTTCCGGGGGGTACGCTGGAATGGGAAGAGGCCATAGGGGAACAAGGAATGGGCAGGGTTGAAGGGTTGGGAGGCGAGGATGAGTAGCAACCATGGGGAGCCAGGGTAGGCAGCAGGGGCATCCAGGGGTGGGTGCTGTGGGCCAGGTTACATGGTCAGTGTAGGTGGGATCGGAGAGAGTCAGAGAGTTGTGGTGCTGGCACAAGTGGGCCAGAGGAGATGTCTGGCTGATGGGATGTGGGTACTAGCATGTAAATGAGGGAGAGACATTTGAGTAGGAGGTGTACAAACATAGTGCCTATGGTAGCAGCAGGGCAGAAAAGCTCAAGTGTCTTGGCTGCCCTCAGAAAGCATAGATACCACTTTGGAGTAGTGGTGGTGTCACGGACTCTGGTGGACAGGGTACAAGATTCAAGACCCTAGCAGGGCAGTTGAAATAGAATCTGGGTGACAGCAGGGATCCAGGTTCTGGGGGACTCAAAGCAGGCTGGGTTTGGGCCAAAATTCAGGGTGGAAATAGCGACTCCTAGTGGTCACTGGGGGTTAGTGGCAGGCTGGGTGAGGTCGGTGGTAGGGCAGGGGTCAGTATGTAGGGCTAACTAGGAGGCTGGGTGTGTGGGTGAGGTGTGGGCAGCAGCAGAGATGAGAACAGGGGAGAAGTAGCGTATGTGGTAGAGGGTTCCATGAAGTAGGAGAGAAGAAATTGAGGTGGAGAAACAGAGGTGAATAGTCAGAGGGTCCCTCTAGTGGCTAGCAGGTATAACCTGCAAATGGAAAAGTGGGACTTAGTAAACGACAGACAGGAAGTGATGTCCAAAACGACAGACAGGAAGTGATGTCACAAGACAGTTCTCTATAGGTAGTGCTGAGTCAGGTGGGTGGGGCAGTTAGCGGGCACAGTGTATCGATGGGCTAACCCCTTGCAAGGGTGCTTCTTGAGGTAGTTTAATTACTCTTTTGGCACCCACGTGAGGTCCTGCTCCCAGGAGGGAGCCTCTGTGTGGGCTGGGCTGGGCTTGTTTGTAGCGCCTGGTGGTACATCAGCATCAGGATTAGGGTCAGCTGTAGAATGGTGTCACACTTATTAAATCAGGATCGGGAACAAGAGAGAGAGGCATGGAATTGTTTTCAATTTAGTACTTCATCTCATGATCAGTTATGGAGAGCAATAGGATGGCTTCCAATTTAGCACATCAGGATCTCGATCAACAATGGAGAGCAATGGAAAGACTTCAGTTAAGTATATCAGTCCAAGACTACATTCAAAACAATTAGAAGTTCAACAAGTAAAACAAAACCGAAGGTTAAACTATTTCTCAATTCGTGTCCCAAAACTGTGGGACAAACTTCCTAAAGCTTGGTAGATAGCAAAACACTTGAAGCCTTCAAAAAGGTTTAGACATATGGTTAAACCACAATCTAATGCGACTGTGGTCCACAAAACTGTGGAGGGTATTCTCGAGGGCTCTACGCCCACTTATGCCCTACAAATACCAAGTAATACCAAGTAATCAGGATATGGGTTAACAAAGGTCAGCTGCAGAATGGTGTTCCAGTAAAATAAATCAGGAGCTGGAGTTACAAGGAGCAGTCTGGAAGGGTTTCCCATCTAATACATTTGGATCAGGGTCAACAAGGATTGCTATGCAGTTGTGTCCCATTTATTAAATCAGGATCTAAAGTAACACGGGAAGATATGGAATAGTTTTCCATTTAGTAAATCAGGGATAGCTTCCACTTAGTACATCAGGAACTGGGTCAACAAGGAAGAGTTATGAAGTGGTTTACCATTTATTACTTAAGGAATACTGCCTGATAACAGTATGCTCTAGGTGCGTGAGTGAGGCATGAGCGCTTGCAACAAGTGTCTTCACCACCTGGAAAGTGCTCATCAGGCAGCAACCCAAATACCAGAGTTTCTTATTTGCTTATAAATGGGTCCAATGTAGCATTTAAAAATGTAGATATTTGTTTAAAAATTGCAAAAGTAAATATTAAAGGGCTTCTTGGCTTTAAAATAAAGTAGTGCTTAAAAGCAGTGTCACTGATGTGTCACTATGCCACTAGAGGTGCTTAGTAAATGAATGTTTATCCTGCTTTGTGACACCACGCCCCAACTCTGTAGCTTTAAAGAAAGCATTGCTCTATAAATTTGTTTGTTTGACGTGAAAGAAGGCATTGCTCTGTGTATTGTTTTTACCGTTAAAATTGTTAAGTGCCCAGGACCACCTTGAAAATGAGCTTGCTCAATGGTGTTTATATGCCTGGTTAAATAAAGTGATTGATTATTATTAAAACAATTCCACATACAATAACAGGATACTGAAAATTCAAGCAAACAAATATGTCATATACATACATCAGGATATGCAACTACATTATGAAACAATAATAACTGAATATAATTAATAAATACTTGGAACATTGAGAAACTTTCTGCAAGTACAAAAGCATGAACAACTTATGTAAGTGGGTTAAACTGTGGCTGACCTAAGGCTAAAAAAGGGCCCAAACTTCATCATACCAGTAGCTTTTCTCCAAAGTTATGTGAAAATTGTTCTAGAGGCTAACTGACTGGAGCCATTCATTAAAGGAGGACATTTCTATTGACCCCCAATGACAAAGAAGAAGGTGCTTCACCATTAAGCGCAATAGTCGACAACCAAGTTACAGTAGCAGGGAAGAGTGACACTTGCGGGGAAGTGAAACCCCAAAAAACAAATGAGGCACCCAATATAGGAGCCTGTGGAAGAACCTTTCTGCAGTATGCAAGAATCTTGTCCCAGAAGGGATGGATAACAAAGGCAGTCCCATAGAATGTGATAAAGGGTCCTCGGAGATTGAGAACATCTCCAGCAAGTGTCATCTGTAGTTACATCTTTTGACACAAGTAGTGAGGTGTTCTATACCAGTAGTATAAATTTTTGAGCTGCAGGAGTTGTGCTTTAGTACTTCTGGTGGTCTCTCACCTTGATCCAACATTTCCTCTACTCAGGGGCTGGAATGGAAATATGGAGTTCAGATTCCCATCTATTTTTGCAGAAATGGTGAGGATGGGGCAGCATCATGAAGACATTTATATATACCTGCCCTGCCTTTGGTTCATTTGAGCCATCCAGAGATGGCATTTTCAAACTCAGATGGGGGGTGTTGGGTGTTGCCACAGTAGTGGGGTAACAACTGAACAAACTAGCAGATAACATTCTGAAGTCCTTATGGACTCACCATAATGGAGACAAAGGTCTTCAAACTATTTGAGTTGTATGTAGTTGGGGAGGCATGGGTCTTCAAAGTATAGATTCCTGCTTGCCTCCATGCTGACCAATTAAGGGTTTGAGTCCAACATTAAAAGTGGGTTATGCCATAAAGACACTTTTAAAATGGGAGGCCAAGAGAGGTTAAGCAGCTTCATCATGGTGCGCCAGTAACAGAGATCAAGAAAGTGGGATGCTTACAAACTAGTTTGCCATCATTGGTGTACAGTAAATAACACAGGGAAGGGCTGCAACAGCATGACCTGCAAGCCACCACTGTGGGAGGTATCCTTGGAAGGAAACCATTAACCCAGTACAGGACAACTGCTATGTGATAATGATGAAACCTTGAGGCCCCGTCCTCCACCTGAATGATGCTGGCGTCATTTTTGTCTACTGTTGCAGGGCTTGCCTTCCCACAGAAATTAGCTGATCATTTTGTTCAAATGGTCAAACCATCTACTGGGATAGAGATAGACAGATCGACAAGTAGGTGGAAACTCCATGAGGGGGACATTAATTTTATTGCCTCAATCTTGCTGGTTAAGGAAGGTGTAATGCACGCCATAGTTCCAAGTCAGCATGAAGGGTAGACAAAAGGAGATAAATTAGCCTTGCACATATTTGAGAGTGATGGGGTAACCTTATCCTCAAATTGTAATGCCACCAGGTGCAGTTCTGCAGTTTGTAGAGTGAAAAGGGAAGCTTAGCAGTGGCTATTCGGAGGAGGATCTCTGATTTGTTGTGGTTTATTTAGAGCCCAGAGATCAATGAGAAGGAGGCAAGAAAGCTGGGGTGGGGGGTGGGGGAGGGCTTTAGGTATGTCAGATAAGAGGATAAGTAGATCATCAACATAAGACAAAGAAACATATTCAGAACCTTGGACAGAGGCCCTCAGTAACCGGGTGAACAGAGAGCACAACTTCTTGGGGTTCAATGGCAAGAAGAAAAGTAAGGGGAAGAGAGGCATCCTTGTCTGGCACCATGGAGAGGAGAAGGGTTGTGAGAGGGAGTTGTTCGTATGGACTTCTGCAACAGGACTGGTGTAGAGTCTATGAACTACGTTGAATGGGAGAGCACCCCTCCCTCAGCTAGTGGTCAAACAGGGATTCAGCATGTTTGCAGTTCATTTGCAACACGGGCAAGAAAAAGGTCCATCTTCCACTCCGACCTTTGGGAAATGCCAAACCTCCCAACAACTAACACACCAAAATCTGGCCAATGAAAATCATGTACAAATGCTCACAGCCTGGAAATAAGATCCCAGACCTGCAGGCAATAATGTCAGAGGCTAAACTGGACATAGTAGCAATTAGTGAGCGTGGTTTACCAGTAACCACAGGAGACTTCAGTACCTGGCTGTACTGTTCAGAAGAGACCGAGGCAAAAAGGGGTGGGGGAGGGCTCCTGTATGTCAATGAAAATATCAAAGCTACAGAAATTCAGAATGCACATAAGAGCCAGAAGAACTGTGGGTCACCCTGGAAACAGGAAATGGGACAGCCATAAGAACTGGGGTTGCCTACAGGCCCCAGACCAGGGAGGACATAGACACATTACTGTTAGAAGATATACAAAACATGACAGCTAAAGGGAGGTTCTGATAATGGGAGACTTCAACATGCCGGATACAGATTGGTCAATACCAGCAGGAACATCTGCCAGAACTAAACACATGGTAGATTCCTGCAGGAGGCGACAAACAACTGATACAACAACAACCCACAAGAGACAGGGCTATCCTAGATCTAGTAGTGACTAACCAGGAAGGGATCACAGATCTCCAGGTAGAAGGTCACCTGGGGCCAGTGAGCATCACATAGTATGGTTCAATTTGCCACTACATCTAAATCATCCCATTCCAAGTCAAATATGTGGGACTTCAGAGGAGCTGACTTGATAAGATGGGCAACAGAGTTAAGCTAGCCCTGGCAAAAGAAACACAGGTGAGGGTACAGGCAAAGTGGGCAAGCATTAAGGATGCAATACTTGAAGCAACATCCCATTGTGTTAGACAGAAAAGGAAGTGCAAAGAAGAAGGAAACAACTTTGGTTCTCAAAAAGAGTAGCAGAAAAGGTCAGAGCCAAAAGGCTGGCCTTCAGGAAATATAAGGGAACACAGCGGGATGAAGATGGGAGGCATATCAAACTGCCCTAAGGAAAGCAGGGAAGGCAGTAAGGCAGGTAAAGTCCCACACTGAAGAAACACCAGCTCAAACAGTAAAAGAAGGTGACAAGACTTTCTATAGATACATCAGTGAAAGGAGAAAGTCCAGAGGAGGTATTGCTAAGCTCAAAGGAGAAAGGGGCATGTGAGGAGGAGGGACCCTGTAAAAGCATCTATCCTAAATAGATACTTTTGCTCAATTTTACCAAAGAGAAGGTAGGCAGGGCCCACAGCTCAGCACCATGGACACAGGGGGAGGAGGTGAGCACTACTCCCTTTACAAAGAAAGGGTCCTACAAGAGCTTGCTATGCTCAGGGTGGACAAGGCAATGGGACCTGATAGCATACATCCCAGGGTACTTAAGGAGCTAAGGGTGGAACTAGCAGAGCAGTTAGCTGAACTGTTTAGTGAATCTCTGAGCACAGGAGAGGTCACAGAAGACTGGAGAGGGGCTCATGTGATCCTGCTTCACAAGAGCAGTAGCAGGAGGAGGCAGTGAACAACAGACCAGTCATTCTTACCTCAGTGGTGGGCAAGATTATGGAGGCACTCCTTAAGGAAAGGATAGTGCAACACCTGGAATCCATAGGGCACAGGATCCAAGACAGCATGGGTTTACAAAGGAAGGTCCTGTCAAACTAATCTCATAGATTTCTTTGACTGGGTAACCAGAGTGGTGGACCAAGGGGAGCAGTCGATGTCACCTACATTGACTTCCAGCAAAGCTTTCGACACTGTTCCACACAGAAGATTGATAAATAAGCTGGGTAGGCTCAGGGTGGGTCAGAAGTTGGTCAACTGGGTGGCAAACTGTTTGGCGGGCAGAAAACAGAGTGGTGGTAAATGATATACAGTCAGAAGAGATGCAAGTCGCAAGAGGGTATCCCCAGAGATCAGTCCTGGGCCCAGTCCACTTCAATATCTTCATTAGTGACATTGCAGATGGACTAGAGAGAAGGCTTGTCTGTTTGCAAATGACACCAAGATCTGCAACAGAGTAGATGATCCAGATGGGGTGGGCAGAATGAGAAGAGATCTGGATAAACTAACAAAATGGTCAGAAGAGTGGCAACTGGAGTTTAACGCAAGAAGTGCAAGATCATGCACACAGGAAGAAGAAAACCTGATGCCACCTATAGGTTGGGAGGGTTGCTGGCAGTCACAAAGGAAGAGAGAGTTGGGCATCATCATCACTGATGACCTGAAATCATCCAAGCAGACCTCTAAAGCAGTAGGTAAGGCTAGGGGATGTTGGGGTGTATTAGTAGGGGTATCACAAGTCATAAGAGGAAGGTAATAATCCCTCTTTACTTGACACTGGTTAGGCCCCATCTGGAGTACTGTGCAGTACTGGAGGCCACACCTTCACAAGAACATTAACCAAATTGAGGCAGTCCAGAGAAGGGTAACCAAAATGGTGCAGGGACTGCATCAGAAGACATATGAGGATAGATTAACAGAGCTCAATATGTATACCCTTGAGCAAAGGAGGAGAGAGGTGATATGATCGAAACATTCAAACACCTTAAGGGCATTAACAAGGTGAAAGAGTCTAACATGTTTAAATATAAGAAAAATAGCAGGACACGAGGACACAGCATGAGATTAGAGGAGGCTGATTAAGAGAAATGTGAGGAAATTCTTTTTCATAGAAAGAGTGGTGGATGCATGGAGCGGCCTACCTTAGGAAGTGGTGGCTATGAATACAGTGCAGGGCTTCAAACAGGCATGGATAGGCATAAGGGAGCAATACAGATGAGTATGACTAGATAGGCCACTGACAGAGCAAAGGTCGATGGCACATTTATAAGGTAGAAAAAGAAATGGGCAGACTGGATGGGCCTTGCTGTCCTTATCTGCCATCAACCTCTATGTTTCTATGTTGAGAAAGCTAGGACCTGTACCCATGTATTGGAGAACTGCAAAAAGGTAGTCCCATTCGACAGAATCAGATGCTTTCTCAAAAGTCTATTGTGAAAGCACTGCAGCTGAAGGAGTGGAAAGTGTCAAAGCTAGCTCTTTCAAATTCAGGAGGGTTCATAAGTAATTAGAGCTGTGTCGACCGGGATAAAACCAGCTTGGGAAGGATGGATGAGGATTGGTAGCACTGGCTAGCCTAGATCGATGATCTTAGCTAGAATCTAACATCAGTATTTATCGGGATATAGGTCTTTGTTATTCTTTGGGAGTATAGTGATAATTGCCTCACAGAGAGGGTGAGAGTAGTTGTAAACTGGGCAGTGAGCTATTAAACATCGACAGCATGCAAAGGGAAAGATCCTCTGTAAAGCCCGGTGAATTGGGGGAACCCATCGCTCCAGGCATTTACATTTGTTTACTCTTAATGGCCCCATTAATCTCTTCCAGGGTAATAAGATGATATAATTATTGGATTTGTTTGGATGTAAGGTGAGGGAACTGGATAGAAGCAAGAAACTGGGGGTATCTGAGATATTAGGGGAGAGGTGAAAGTATAGAGCTTGGAATAGAACTGTCTCAAAATATGGGAGATGGCTTTCTGAGCTGTACAGATAAAACTTGTGGATTCTAATCCCATGTATGAATCTCTTGGCTTGCTGTTTATGCAATCTGTAAAATAAAATCTTACTAGATCTCTCCCCCGTCCCAAAAGTATGATGAGTTCTAAAGATTTCCAACTCGGCTTTCCTCGTGTAGTGCATATTGAGTATTTGACGAGTTTGTAACATTAGGGATAGGTCATCTTGAGTGCTGGCCTTGTACTTCTTTTCTAAGATTTGAAGTTTAGATTCCAGAACTTGGACATCTTGTTCTCTAGAGCAGTGATGATGTGATATGTAGCCAATAATCTGGCCCCTAATGTATGCTTTTAGGGATTCTGAGTGAGTTTTATCTCAGACGCAGTTATTATCATTATACTTAAGAAATTCTTGGATTTCTTTACAAACCCAGGAAATAAAGGCAGGGTCTCTAAAAGAAGGGATTCAGGCACAGGAGGAGTGCCAGTTCCAGGGGATGCCAGGACAGAAGCATGGATACTGGGGCATAATCAGAGATTAGAATAGGGTATATAACTATGTCCAATGCCATGTGGGTAGTGAGGTGATTAGTAAACCAGTGGTCAATTCAGCTGAAAGAGTTATGCACCACTGAGAAATAAGTGAAGGCCTTGATTTTGGGGATAGTTAAATCTCCAAACATCAGTGAGGGAATGTTCTTACATCAGATTAAATAATGCCACAGCAGCTTTGGTGAGGGTTCTACGTGAGACAAGGAGCGATCTAGGGCAGGGTTCAAGGTAAGGTTGAAATCACCTCTGACCATCGTTGGGATGAGTGGGTGGGTGGGGGGTTATAGGAAGCCAAGCCATCAGACAGTGGAGAAAAGTATTTGGGGTTGTCCTCATTAGGGGCATAGACACTAACTAGCAGGATAGGGCCCTCTGGGGCATTCATTTTAAGCATGACCACTGTCCCTCTTTGTCAGAGATGGAGGACAAGTATTGCCATTTCAAGGTTTCGTATAAAATAGCCACTCCTCTCTTGGCAGTTGTATAACTACTATGGTCTTCAAAGCAACCCACTCATCCTTCAATTTACAGGACTCTGAGTGGGAAAGTTTAGTTTCTTGAATAAAGGTTGCTTGGGTCTGTAGTTTCTGAGGTGTGTCAGGGCCTGTTTTGTTTAATAGAAGAATTGAGGTCCATTACATTCCAAGAGGTAAGAAATAGTTCAGCCATAATGATACTAAATAGTATATGGATTTGGGAGACAGTGATGATGAGGGAGAAGAAAAATTACTCATCATAGTAATCTTGTTTCTTCCAATGGATCACTCATTATGATTAAACTTAATGCAGTCAGCCTCCTGTGTTGAACTGCCCGGAGAAATGGAATGTTATGAAATTATGGAATTCTCAATTGGCTCATGCCACTTCTCGAACTGCTGCCTTAGCAACTGCTGCACTCTGATTGCTTCAGATTCTTATGGAGCCTAACAGAGGTAAAAGACCCACTTTCTAAAATTAACAACATAAAATAACATTTTGCCCTTTCAGGTCAAATTATCATAACCACCAAACCTAAAACACTTTGAGACCACCTGGACACCAACTGGTTAAAACAAAGTGAGTCTCTACCTTAACCTATATAGAAAAGAAAAAAACCTAAAGCAGGGATGCAGAGCAACTTCTATAGGTTCTAGTAGGGGAGGCAGGGAGGGCTTTAATCATAATGAGTGATCCCTTTGAAGAAACAAGATTACTATGGTGAGTAATTTTTTCTTCTAAACCCAGGAATCACCATTATGATTAAACTTAGTGCAGACTACCAAGCAGTACCTTTGGAGGTTGGGCAGAGAACCTATTTCGGAAAACAGGCTCTGTAGTACTGCTGTACCAAACCTAGCATCACCTCTGGATTGCAAGTCCAGGCTGTAATGCTTTGTGAAGGTGTGTACTGTTTTCCATGTAGCTGCTTTACAGATTTCCAGTAGTGGAATTTCTCTTGAAGCTGCGACTGAAGTAGCTGTGCCCCAATAGAGTGTGCTCTTAGGCCAACAGGTACCTGTTTACCCACCTTACTATAACAAAACTGTATACATGCCACTATCCAGCGAGCAATTGTATGTTTT
The DNA here is from genome assembly GCA_016271365.2 of Neoceratodus forsteri. Taxonomy (NCBI): domain Eukaryota; kingdom Metazoa; phylum Chordata; order Ceratodontiformes; family Ceratodontidae; genus Neoceratodus; species Neoceratodus forsteri. Next base: position 1,387,423,783 of record CM057459.1, read on the forward strand.
GTTGCAGCTCTACCTACTAACTTCACCATATGTGAGAAAGAGCTGTGATTGACTTGTCCTGTAAGACTTGATTCTGTCAATGTAGTGGCTAAGTGTCCTTTTGACATCAAGGGAATGAAGTCTCCTTTCTGGAGAACTGGAGTTGTCTGTAAAAAGACAGGTAGAGTGATAGACTGATTCAAGTGAAAATCAGATACCACCTTGGGAAGGAATTTTCTGTTAGTTCTAAGGACCACCTTGTCCCTGTGGAATGAGATGTAGTCCACATCTATGCACAGGGCTTGTAATTCACTGATCCTTCTGGCTGAAGTAATAGCAACCAGGAAAACAGTTTTCCAAGTGACATACCTCTAATCTCACGGTAGCCATAGGTTGAATGGTGCATCCATGAGGTTTAGCAATGCAAATATTTAGATTCCAGGCCGGAACCGGTTCCCTTAGGGAGGTGCAGAAGATTAAGGACTTTAAAATATTCTAAATACTGGATGAGAGGCCATAGACCTCTCCTTACCAACTGACAGGTAAGCAGAGACTGAAGCTAAGTGGACCGTTGGGGTGGAAGGCTTCAGACCCTAAGGAATGTAAATGTGTAAGGTAATCTAGGAGAATAGCCAAATCAGCCCTGAAAGGGCTCACACACTACCTGTACACCATATTGTAAATCTTTTCGCTTAGAGGAATATGTTTTCTTAGTAGAAGGCTTCCTGGAACCCCTAAGCACTGTCAGCACCTGTTCTGATAGGTTAAGGTTAGCAAATTCTAAGTCCTCAAGAGCCATGCCTTGAGCCTCAGTGATTTGAGATTGGGGTACAGATCCTGCTCTTAGAGGAGGTTAACAGGTTGTGCCTCCTATGCAGATGGATTGGGGAACCACTGACAGAGACAGCAGAAGAGAGTACCAGTGCTGTCTCACCCAATCCGGAGCCACCAGTATCATATTTTGCTGGTTGGGACCTTAATTTCAGTAGGGTTATGAATATCATAGGAAAGGGAGGGAATGCATACAGAAACTTCCTGTTCAATCCAGGGCCATGCCATCCAGGGAATTTTCCCCTTAGAGGAGGCCTGCAACAGTACATTGAAGCTGGTGGTTTTCTGTGGAGGCGAAGAGATCCACCTCTGGAATGCCCCATTTCCTGAAAAATTGTACTGAGTACCTAAGTATTCAGGCTCCACTCATGGTGGTCTTGACTTATCCTGCTTAGAGAGTCTTCCAGCACATTGTCCTTCCCTGGAAGGTGTATGGCTGACAGGGATACTCCCATGGAGTATGCCAGGGACCACAGTCTCATTGCTTCTATGCACAGCAGATGTGACCTGGTACCTCCTTGCTTGTTGATGTAATACATGGTTGTGGTGTTGTCTGTTCTGACTTGCACCACCTTGTTTTGCAGGTAAGGAGTGAATGTTTTTAGAGTCAGGTAAACAGCCCTGAGCTCCAAGTGATTTATGTACAACAGAGACTCTTGGGGGGACCATGTGCCACTTGCTGTGTGCTCTAACATGTGTGCCCCCAACCTTGAAGAGAGGCATCTGTTGTAAGGATTAGTGAAGGTTGTTCCCTTATAAAGGTACACCCACCCTGAGGTTGTGCTCGTCCAGCCACCATTGTATGGTCTGGACTAAACTTTTGTGACTGGAACTAGTTTGGACATAGGGTCCATCCTTTGAGACCAATACTGTCTGAGATGGAGCTGAATCTCTCTCATTTGAAACCTGGAGTCCATTACCACTGCAGTGGCAGATGCCATGTGGCCCAGTAGCCTGAGGCATTCTCTGGTGGATTTGGGTCTCCCGTCACAAAGGACTTTGCAATTTGCAGAATGCTTGTCACCCTGTCCTGTGGCAGGAAGGCTCTGCCCTGTGGGTATTTAGTTCTGCACCAATAAACTCCAGCACCTGGAGTGGTACCTGCTGAGATTTTTCTTTGTTTACCAGAAATCCCAGGGACTCTAGTGTTGATTTTGTTAGTGCCAATGACTGCACTGCATGCTGCAGAGACTGTCCTACTACTAACCAGTCGTCCAGGCAGGGGAAGACTGTTACCCTTGTTTTCTCAAAACTCTACCACCACTGATAGGCACTTGTAAAACCCTTGGTACCAAAGTTAGCCCAAAGGGAGAGCTGCAAGCTGATAATGGCCTGAAACCAGCCTGAATCTCAAGAATTTTCTGTGAGATGGTCTGATGGGAATGGGAAATAAGCTTCCTTTAGATCTAGGAGGCTAGCCAGTCTCCCTTTTGCAATGAGGGAATGATTATTGCAAGAGTGACCATTTTGAACCTTGGTTTCAAAATGTTCTTGTTCAGAAGACTTAGATCCAAAATAGGTAACAATCCCTGTTTTTCTTCCTTATGAGGAGTACCTGGAATAAAGCCTTTGCCTTGCTTATTAGAGGCACTACCTCTACTGCTTTGATTGCTAGTAGATGCTTTACCTCTGCCTCCAACAGAATCCTGTGTGCAGCTGTTGTTGGAGCAAGGTTCTTATTCTCAACTTTGGAAGTGATTTGAAACTGAGTACCAGACCCTGGCTCACTACCTCCAACACCTACTTGTCTGTGGTGATGGAATGCCAAGCGTGAAGGTAATGAGCCAGTCTGCCACAGACAACTGCTGCACTCTGAGTGCTTCAGATTCTTTACTCCGCCTGCCTAGTAAGGATGTCCCGGAGAGCTCTCCTTGAACTGTCTTCAGAATAAAATTTATCTGTGGATAAGTACTCATTTTAGTTTAAATTTAAATTGCTGCCTTTGAAACACTGTTTAGTATAGTTTATCGGTACAGTCGTTTTTTGTTTATATTGCGGTTCCCTCACGGTTACTTGGAACTGAGGGTTCTCGTCTATTTGGGAGGATTTTACTTCAGTTTTCTTTAGTTTTACATATTTGGTTCCTTCAACTACTTTATTTTTGTTTAAATTACTGTATTTTATCGGTTCCCTTTTTCTCCAGGAACCAAATAGCAATGGTTCCAGGAACCGTTAAGCGGTAGTTATTTTAAAGAACCTCCGGTTCGAGGTGCTTTAAATAGCGGTTTGTTTGTGAAGTAATCTTTTGCCTATCAATGTCAGAGGTCCATTTAGATAAACCTAAAAATGCACAGGACCCACAGGTTTTAAATGTTATAAGTCTTGTGGGCAACTTACAGCAAAGCAGATAGGCACTCTCTACGTATTCCTTGTTTGGGTACAAGTCATATATTTGCCAGTTGTGATATCTGTAAGACCTTTGCCCTAAAACATTAAAGAAAAGATCTAAAATTTTAAAAGAAATGGCTTTTGCTTCTAGTGTGGGTAACTCTGCTTCTTCCTCTTCCCACAAAAGGATGGAGGTGAAGCCAAGGATCCTGACAGGAGTTCAGATAAATTTGAACAAGGTAAAACAAAAGGGCTGTGAAACAGACTCTGAACCTGTTCCATTAAAGAAAAAGTGTAAAGAAAAACATGTTGTTGTGCCTCCAGCTGAGAAGGCTAAGGAGCTCCCAGCAGACAAGCATATTATGCCTCGGCTGAGGACATTGCTAAGGCCCTACAAGTGTTACAAGCCCTACAGGGTGCAATCCCGGTTCCTACACCGACTGCCCCAGTTCCTCCTACAGCCCCGGAATGGGGAGGAGGAGGAGGGCAACGACTTTGAAGGGGAACCTACAGATCCAGAGGTCTCCCTGAGCAAGAATTTGGGTCCCCTCCTAGGGGTCCTGAGGAATACTCCTCCACTATGCTTTTGTTAAGAGCATGGTGGAAACTCTGAACCTTCCTCTTCAGGAAACAGAAGAGGATATGGAGGAGGCAGAGTGTTTGGATATGATGGGGTTAACCCCCACAGACGTCTGCTTCTGCCCATGCATAAGTCCTTAAAAAAGGCTGCAGTGCAGATTTTTAAAACTTCAACCTCTATCCTGGTGTGGATAAGAAAGCTGACAAGAAATATCAGCTGGACAGAACTACAGCTGATTTTCTATTTACACATCCTGATCCTGAGGGAGTAGTATAAGCTGCTGCCTGTGACAAGTCAGGATCCCTTGGCTACCTACCACAGACAAAAATTGAAGAAAATGGATGCTATGGGAAAGAAAGAGTACGTGGTGGCCTCTTTGTTAGTTAGGCAGGCCAATTACATGGCATATTCAGTGCAGTGCCAAAAGCTCTATGGAACACCGTTCTAGCTTTGGCTGATAAGGTCCCAGATGAAGTGGCTGTAGACTTGCTGGATACAGCAAGAGCTGCACTGATGCTACCAAGTACCAATTTCATATGGCAGTGGATGCCAGTGATACTTCATCCAGGTTAATGGCTTTGTCTGTTTCTCTCAGGAGGTTTGCATGGCTTAGAGCCACCAACCTAACCTTAGACACCCAGGTCAAAGCAATGGATTTTTCCTGGAAACAACTCCTTGTTTGGGGATAAAACAGAGGCATACATGAAGAAGGTGGAGGAATATAAATCCACCTATTGGAGCAATTCAAGGATAGGACCTCCACTTCTTATAGACCCCAGAGTAGGGAGGTAGGGGTAGGGTTTTGCCCCAAACTTTTCTTTCAGGCGCAGGCCTCTCAGCCTCAGCAGCAGGCTAGAGGTTACTTTAGAGGAAGGGTCAGGAAAGCCATGAGAAGAGCGGCTCCTGCACAGGTTCAGGCACAGCCCACACAGAATCCCTGATGGGCTATTGCAGGTTGCATCCCCTATTACAGGACCACCAGTAGGTGGCAGACTGGCTTATTGCTTATTTATTTAGCTTTGTTTACCAGGTAAGTACACTAGACAAGTAGTATGCCTATTTTCAGGAACGATCCGAGAGCACAAACATACAGTATACATACAAGGCATCATTGGAGAAACAGCGTAATACAGGAAAAACAGCTACAACAACACTTGTATAAAGGCAGAACACTGCAACAAATTGTACAAATTGTTAAAGGACATAGATAGACATTGGAGAATTGCTGAGTACCTTCACGCTTGGCATTCCATCACCACAGACAAGTGGGTGTTGGAGGTAGTGAGCCAGGGCCTGGTACTCAGTTTCAAATCATTTCAAAACTAAGAACAAGAACCTTTGCTCCAACAACAGCTGCACACAGGTTCTGTTGGAAGCAGAGGTAAAGCATGTGCTGGCAATCAAAGCAGTAAGGTAGTGCCTGTAATAAGCAGGGCAAGGTTTTTATTCAGGTACTTCCTCATAAGGAAGAAAAAACAGGGATTAGCGACCTACTTTGGATCTAAGACTTCTGAACAAGCACATTTTGAAACCAAGGTTCAGAATGGTCACTATTGCAATAATCATTCCCTCTTTGCAAAGGGAGGCTGGCTAGCCTCCCTAGATCTAAGGGCCTTATTTTCACATTCCCATCAGACCATCTCACAGAAAATTACGACATATACGAATACGAAATTTGCCAGCAGATAAAGGCCTAGAGGTCTATCAAGTCTGCTCGAATGTGCAGCTAGCACCCCTTATCCTGCAGCTGCCCCTCCCTTCCACCCTTCCTTCATTAACCCCTCCCTTGTCCTGTCCCATCCTCGCTTGAAGCAGTCCACTGTTCTACTGCATACCACTTCTGCAGGTAACGCATTCCACCCAGCCACATCCCTCTCCGTAAAAGTGTCTCTCATCTCCTCCTGAACCTTCCTCGCCCAGTCTCATATCATGGCCCCTGGTGGCCCTCCCTCCCTTACTTGAACAGCCCCTCTGTACCTGTCTTGTTTATTCCTTTCACGTATTTGAAGGTTTCAATCATGTCCCCTGTCTCTCTCTCCTCCAGTGAGTACATATTCAACTCCTTCAACCTCCTCTCATATGATAAGTCCCCAGACCCTTGATCATCTTTGTCGCCCTGTGCTGCACTCCCTCCAGTAACTAATGTCCCTCTTCAGATCGGACGCCAGAACTGCATGCAGTACTCCAGGTGTGGTCTAACTAATGACCTATACAGTGGCAGAATCACCTCCTCCCTCCTCGAGGATATAACCCTTGCAATACAACCCAGCATTTTGTTGGCCTTTGCAGCTGCCTTCTACACTGTGCGAGTTGTTCATTGACCCCTGTGATGAGCACCAGATCAATTCTCCTCCTCTGTCTGGGCTAGCTGCACTCCCCTAGCTGGTAAGTCCTCCTTGGGTTCTTCCTCCCAAAATGCATCACCTTGCACTTTTGGCATTAAAACCCAGTTGCCAGGTGTCTGACCAGGTTTCAAGCTTTGCCAGATCATCCTGCAACCCTGCCATCCCCTAGGTCATCCACCACCAGTGCCAACCTTGGTATCATCAGCAAACAGACTGATCTTGCTCTTGATGTCCCATGATATGTCTGCAATGAATATCCCAAACAACACTGGTCCAACACGAGCCTGTGGGACTGCAGCTCGTCACTGCCCATGGGGTGAGAAATTCTAGAGATTCAGGCTGGCTTCAGGCCATTATCAGTTGCAGCTTTCCTTTTGGGCTAACTTTGGCACCAAGGTTTTACAAAAGTGCCTGTCAGTAGTGGCAGAATTTTGAGAAAACAAGGTGCAACAGTCTTCTCCTACCTGGACTGACTGGTTAGTAGTAGGACCAGTCTCTGCAGCACCAGTGCAGTCATTAGCACTAGCAAAATCTACACTAGAGTCCCCTGGGTTTCTGATAAATGAAAATCTCAGCAGGTACACACTCAGGTGCTGGAGTTTAATGGTGCAGAACTAAACACCAGACAGGGCAGAGCCATCCTGTCACAGACAGGGTGGCAAGCATTTTGCAATGGCAAAATCCTTTGTGTCCAGGAGACCCAAATCAGCCAGAAAATTTCTCAGGCTACTGGGTCACATGGCATCTGTCACTGCAGTGGTAATGGGCTCAGGTTCCAAATGAGAGAGATATCAGTTCCACTCAGACAGTACTGGTCTTGAAGGAAGAATCCTATGTCAAACTGGCTCCAGTCACAAAATATTTAGTCAGGCTTTACAGTGGTGGCTGGATGAGCACAACCTCAGGGTGGGTGTACCTTTTATAAGGGAATAACCTTGAGTAATCCTCACAACAGATGCCTCTCTTCTAGGTTGGGGGCACACATGTTAGAGCACACAACAAGTGGCACATGGTCCCTCAAGAGTCTCTGTTGCACACTCCAAATCTCTAGGAGCTCAGGGCTGTTTACCTGCCTCTAAAAACATTGCTCCCCTTACCTGCAAAACAAGGTGGTGCAAGTCAGAACAGACAACACCACAACCATGTATTACATCAACAAGCAAGGAGGTACAGGTCACATCTGCTGTGTAGAAGCAAGGGAGACTGTGGTCCCTGGTATACCCATGGGAGTATTCCTGTCAGCCATACACCTTCCAGGGAAGGACAATGTGCTGGCAGACCCCTAAGCAGGATAAGTCAAGACCACCACAAGTGGTGCCTGAATACTAACATACTAAAATGCCAGCAGAATAGGCCTAATGGTCTTTTGTGTCTACTCATTTGGTCAGCCCCACCTTGGGAGCTGACCTTGCTGGCCAATAGCCTTCTCTGACTTCTCCTTCCCAGTTCCGGATACTCTTGCTGCACTGGATTTTGCTTCTGGAACCCTTCCCTGTTCCTGTCCCACCCTCTTGAACCCCTCCACTGTCTCTGCATCCACAGCCCCTGGGAGGTGCATTCCATGGCTCCACCACCCCTCTGTGAAGTAGCACCTCCTCCTTTCTCCCCTAAATCTCTCCCCTCCAGCTTCCACCCATGCCCTCTAGTTGCCCCCTCCTTCCTTGAAGCACCCTGACTGCTTCTCCCCTATTTACCTTCATGTACCTGAAGACCTCTATCATGTCCCCGGTTCCTTCTCTCTTCTAATGTGTACATATTTAGCTCTTGAGCCTCTCCCCATAGGTCCTGTCCCCAAGCCCCAAATCATTTGGTTGCCCTCCTCTGGACCCTTTCCAGGAGTTCAATGTCCCTCTTTAAAGTGGCCTCCAAAACTGCATGCAGTACTGGAAGTGCGGCCTCACCAAGCAGTTATACAGAGGAGGTATCACTTCCCTATTTCTGAGGTGATCCCCTAGCGATGCATCCCAGCATCCTATTGGCCCTACCGAAGTGCCCTTCTGCAAGTCTCTGAGTTTTCATCTTGACATCCACCACCACCCCAGGTCCCTCTCAGCCATCAAGACTTGCAGCATCCCCCCATGGTGACACTTGGCCTGGGTTTCTGGCCCCAGCTGCCATACCTTGCATTTCCCTGCATTGAACCTCAGCTTCTACTTTCTAGACCATCTTTCCAGAGCCTCCAGGTCCCCTGTAGAGCCACCCTCCCTCCTCCCCATCCACCACCGTTCCTGGATTTGATTCATCTGCAAAGAGACTCATCTCACTCTTGAAACCTGTCCTTATTTCAGAGACATAGGCATTGAACAGGAGGGGCCCAAGGACTGATCTCTGTGGGACCCCACTAATGACCCTCCTTGGGGATGAGACTATCCCACCAACTATGACCCTCTGGATCCAGCTCTGGAGCCAATTGCCTATCCATCTGAACATTTGGTTCCCCTTCCTATTTCTCCCAGCTTATCAACAGGCCCCATGAGGAACAGAGTCAAATGCCTTGCTGAAGTCTAGAAAGAAGACGTCCACTGGTCTACCAGGTCCAAGGCATTCGTTACCCAGTCATAGAACTCCACAAGGTTTGTCTGACATGATTTCCTGGGATGAATCCATGCTGTCTATCATCCAGGCACCCTGACTTTTCCAGGTCCCTCCTAGCCTCTCCTTGACAATGCCTCCATCACTTTGCCCACCACGATGTCAGGCTGATGGGCCTGTAGTTCCCTGCCACCTCCTTGATCCCTCCTCATGATAGGCACTATATGTGCCACCTTCAGTCCTGGGGCACCCACCCTGTCCTCAGAGAGATGGTGAAAAGCTCCGCCAGGGGTTTTGCCAGGACAGCCACCAGTTCCTTCAGCACTCTGGGATGTAGTTTATCTGGCCCGGTGCTTTCTCCGTCTTAAAGGGACCTGAGGCTTCCCTCACTCTCTCTGCTGTGATTTCCACCTCCGCTACCTTGTCCCCTGCTTAGCCTTCCCCCCAGTGATGCCTCCCCTCTCCCAGACCCGTCGATCAGTAATGGTCCCCCTCCTCAGTATCACTGTCTCCTCCATGTATGACTCAGGTACTCAATACAATTTCAGGAAATGGGGCATTCCAGAGGTGGATCTCTTTGCCTCCACAGAAAACCACCAGCTTCCAATGTACTGTTACAGGCCTCCTCTAAGGGCACAATTCCATGGATGCCATGGCCCTGGCTTGGATAGGGAAGTTTCTTTATGCATTCCTCCTTTTCCTGATATTCAGGACCATACTGAAATTGAGGTCCCAACCAGCAAAAATGATACTGGAAGCTCCGGACTGGGTGAGAGAACACTGGTACTCTCTTCTGCTGTCTCTGTCCGTGGTTCCCCAATCCATCTGCCCAGGAGGCACAACCGTTAACCTCCTCTCAGGGCAGGATCCTGTACCCAGCCTCAAATCACTGAGGCTCTAGTGGCTCTTAATGACTTAGAATTTGCTAACCTTAACCTATCAGAACAGGTGCTGACAGTGCTTAGGGGTTCCAGGAAGCTTTCTACTAAAAAACTTATTCCTCTAAGTGGAAAAGATTTACTTTATGGTGTACAGCTAAGGGTGTGAACTCTTTCAGGGCAGATATGGCTATTGTAGATTACCTAACACATTTACATTCATTAGGTCTGAAGCCTTCCACCCTCAAGGTCACTTAGCTTCAGTCTCTGCTTATCTGTCAGTTGGTAAGGAGAATTCTATGGCTTCTCATCCAGTATTTAGAAAATATTTTAAAGCCTTAATCTTCTGCACCCTCCCTAAGGGAACGGTTCCGACCTGGAATCTAAATATTTGCATTGCTAAACTCATGAATGCACCATTCAAACCTATGGCAACCAGATTTGAAGTATGTCACTTGGAAAACTGTTTTCCTGGTTACCCTTACTTCGACTAGAAGGATCAGTGAATTACAAGCCCTGTGCACAGATGTGGACATCTCATTCTACAGGGATAAGGTGGTCCTTAGGACTAATAGAAAATTCCTTCCAAGGTGGTATCTGATTTTCGCTTGAATCAGTCTATCACTCTACCTGTCTTTTACAGACAATTCCAGTTGGTATCCCGTGACAATAGCGGAAAAATTAGCGAGTGCATTATAGCGACTGAAGAATAGCGAATGTCAGTTTTACGATGTCCAAATAATAGCGTGTCAGCTATAACAGTGAATCTATGCTAAACTTAGATGTCATAATAGCGAGATGGCATAATAGCTTGAAGGCATAATAGCAAGTGGACCAAAATCAAGAAATAAAGGCAAGGTATCAAAATAGCATGGCCCAGTACAAAGCAGCGAGTGTGTCAGAAATAAAATCAGAATAGACTGTTTGACAGAAACAGCACAGGGTGTCAAAATAGCAACTTCCGACTTTGAGAAAAAACACACAATCAGAATGATTGCGAGCTGATCCTACATTAAAACTCAGCCTTTACTGAGAAAGCAACAAATTTGATTTCCAGGACATTTTCACATCTTAAATTGAAAGTTATCGCCAATCGCGCAGATAGTAGTATCTACTCCTTTCTTTGTACTGAGCCACATTCCTTCAACTCTGTTATTCATATCCTTGTACTTCCTTCTACTACTCCAACTCCAGACACCATCTGCTCGACCTTTAGCTTGGTTAACCTCTGCTCCTCTACAAGCATTCAATTAATTTCCAAATGCTTGAATGACAAGCACCAAGGCGGAATTGAACCCGTGATGCCAACTCTTGACTGCATTGTTTGTATGTGCTAACCCTTTGATGGTGGCCTTGTAACAATTCCATTTCTCCAGCAGAAAAGCAGCTGTTCGATGACCAGCACATCCTCTGGGCCTTCCCACCCATGTAGATTCATAGTAGTCTAAGGCGGCGTTATTAGCTCCTCATTAACTACAAAGAACTCCCATTCTTTCATCTCATCAAAGGTGTCTACCACATCACCTGCTGGCACAAATGCTAAGGACAGTAGTATTCTAAGGTGCAAGGCAAAATCTGAGTCCTCACAATATTCCGTGTATATCAGGATATTTTGAATATTTAGCCACACCCTGAGCGAAATGGAAAAAACATCCTCGTGTCTCTGTGTCTGGAAAGGCAGAGCTGAATGCCTTCAAGCTGACTTCTTGAACTCCATTATGGTAGTGGTTGGTTTCAGTGTATACCCCAATTCTTGCAGCTTAGCATAAACTCATATATACGAGCTGCTTTGCATGAGGACATAAGCACATACACAGCTGTACATACAGTGCCTGTTCGCATGCAGTGAATGGTATAAAGCTGATCAAATAATGCAGGACATGCCTTGAATGTACCAGCCACCATCCAGTCAGTACTATCATGTAGTAGCTTGAGGTTAGCTACTGTACGAACACCAAAAATGGTCCGACTCACAACCACTATCAAAAGCAGGATTGGCCCACCAGATTCAGTGACTGTGAATTCAGAAGGAATTACCATTTCCTGTAAGGTGGCTGGTGTTGCTGGGCAACCACGCTCCACTTGTCGGATCCTTTGAACTGTCGTTTAATCAGTGGCACTGCTGGTAGCGACCAGCCAAACAATCAGGTGCACTACTGGTGCACTGCACAACTACTTGTGATGTAGACTCTAAGCTGGATCTTGCTCTTTCCCTAATTTGTGCCATACGTTTCCGTGAACCCACATCACCAGCATGGGATGTGTGTACTCTTTCAGGATATTTATCACAGAATTCCCACTAGTATGAATTTATGCCAAACAGTGATACTTATGCGAATTGACACAATGCCAATATGTTTTTCTGGCATCTCTTTGTCTTTCCTGTACATAGCCCGAAACAGAGCAAGCGGCCTACCTTTCTGACTTAGAATCTGCCCGAACTCCATTTTCTCATTCAGAATCCTGCACTCCATTACAACACTCCTCCAGGCAACCAAGGCTCTGCACCTCTACATTTAAAACTGCCAATGTGGGAGGAGCAAGTGCTGTGCATGATGGTAATGTAAACAGGAAGCAAGGGAAAGGGAACAGAACACTACTGGTGACCAGCACATATAAGGAAAAGCAAGATAACCATTCGCCATAAACACAGTTTAGCGATAATAAATATCACTAGGATGTACTGTAGCGATATTGTGCCTACGCTTACATTTCCCTCGCTATAGTTGCCGCTGCTATAAAGCACTCACGATTTTCACATGGAAACTTCCAGTTCTCCAAAAGGAGACTTCATTCTCTCGATGTCAAAAGGCACTTAGCCACTACGTTGACAGAACCAAGTCTTACAGGACAAGTCAATCACAGCTCTTTCTCACATATGGTGAAGTTGGTAAGGCGGAGCTGCAACAAAATGTACAGTTGCTCACTGGATAGTGGCATGTATACAGTTTTGTTATAGTAAGGTGGGTAAACAGGTACCTCTGGGCCTGAGAGCACACTCCACCAGAGACGCAGCTGCTTCAGTGGCAGCTTCAAGAGAAATTCCACTACTAGAAATCTGTAAAGCAGCTACATGGAAAACAGTACACACCTTCACAAAGCATTATAGCCTGGACTTACAATCCAGAGTGATGCTAGGTTTAGTACAGCAGTACTGCAGAGCCTGTCTCCGAAATAGGTTCTCTGCCCAACCTCCAAAGGTACTGCTTGGTAGTCTGCATTAAGTTTAATCATAATGAGTGATTCCTGGGGTTAGAAGAAAAATTACTCACCATAGTAATCTTGTTTCTTCAAAGGGATCACTCATTATGATTAAAGACCCTACCCCCACTAGAACCTATAGAAGTTGCTCTGCATCCCTGCTTTAGGGTTTTTTTTCTTTTCTATATAGGTTAAGGTAGAGACTCACTTTGTTTTAACCAGTTGGTGTCCAGGTGGTCTCAAAGTTTTTAGGTTTGTTGGTTAAGGATGTTTTGACCTGAAAGGGCAAAATGTTATTTTATGTTGTTAATTTTAGAAAGTGGGTCTTTTACCCTGTTAGGCTCCATAAGAATCTGAAGCTCTCAGAGTGCAGCAGTTGCTAGGGCAGCAGTTTGAAAGTGGCATGAGCCAACTGAAATTCCATAATTTGCATAAAATTCCATCTCTCGGGCAGTTCAACACAGGAGGCTGACTGCATTAAGTTTAATCATAATGAGTGATCCCTTTGAAGAAACAAGATTACTATGGTGAGTAATTTTTCTTTTAACTTGGTCTCAAACTTGCCCTATGGCAACCAAAAATTAGAGCAGCTCAACTTACTTACTGCCATTCCCTCCCTCCCATACACAGTACGTAGATTTTATGAGAAAGCAAAACATCAGATCACACAGTACAATATAGATATTTTATATATAGGCACATGCAGATGAGGGAAGTATACAGTCAGCAACTAAGTGTAGCCTGGGCCATTTCTATGCCAGGCATTTATGTACCCATTTGCTGGGTAGCGGTAACCAGGAGGTGGTAGTTTAGCAAAGCTGTAGCTCTCTCACCTTATCCGACATGAATACATTAGCCAGCACATGTGAGTAGGATTACAAGCCCAGTCCTAGAGCTGCCTTCACCCAAGAATACAGAGACTCAGCCATATTGTTTTTGATGATAGTCTGAGGCTGTGCGCAGTCCTGACATTCAAGAAGCAACCGCTCCCCAGATGTGTGAGTAGCACCCAGTAACTGAGCGAGTGTGTTACCATTATGACCATCTGGGAAGGTAGAGGACGACTGCTGAAAGGACAGTGAAAGGGAACCTGTTATATCATTCCCTTGCTGATGAGGCCAAAAGCCTATGTGGACCAAGTAGCCTTATCTGTGCCTTAAACTTCAGGGTGTTAATATCAGCCCATAGTTGCCCAATTGAGTAAAACCCAAAGTATACATTTCCATTAACCCTTCCGAACATTGCAACACAAGAGTTAAGTAGCACTAAGAGGACAGCACACTTCACAATTAACAACTCAAGCTGTCCCTATATAAAGATAAGAAAATTCAAACATGTGTGTGTGTGTGTGTGGGGAGCAACATAGGCTGTCCCACAGGTTTACATAGAAACATAGACTTTGACGGCAGATAAGAACCACTTGGTGCACCCAGTCTGCCCATTTCCTACCTATTGGATAAGCTGCAGATTCTAGTTAACCAACAGCCTACTTCCTGCAACCCCCACTATAATTGCCATATGTCCGTCCCATGCATGTTTGAATTCCCCACTGTTTTATACCCCACAACCTCTCCAGGAAGGCGGTTCCATGCATCCACAACTTTCTCCATGAAAAATAATTTCCTCACATTACCCCTGAGCCGCCCCGCCTAACTTTAAATTGTGCCCTTGTTCTACACACATCTCTTTTTCTGAAAGATGCTACCCTCCTGGACTTTGTTGATTCCCTTGAGGTACTTAAAGTTCTATCATGTCCCCGTCCCTCCTTTCATCAAGGGTATACATATTAAATCTCTCAGTCTCTCTTCATATGGTTTCTGATGTAGACCCTGCACCATTTTAGTTGCCCTCCTCTGGACTGCTTCTATCCTGTCTATGTCCTGCGAGATGAGGTCTCCAAAACTGCACGCAGTACTCCAGATGGGGTCTCACCAATTGTCTGTACAGAGGGATAACCACTTCCTTTTTTACTGTGATGCCCCCCTATGCATCCCAGTATCCCACTGGTTCTCCTTACTGACTTCTCACATTGTTTACCCACCTTTAGGTCATCTGATATGACTACACCCAGATCCCTTTCCATCACTGTTGTGGTTAGTACCTCCCCTGCTATTGTGTACTCTTCTCCTGGATTTTTATTTCCCAGGTGCATTACTTTGCACTTCTTTGCATTGAATTTGCCATATGTCTGACCATTCCTCCAACCTTGCCAAGTCCCTTCTCATCCTTTCTACCCCCCTTGTGTATCAACTCTGTTACAGATCTCTGTGTCATCCACAAAGAGGCATACCTTTCCTTCAGACCCTCCATAATGTCACCTATAAAGACGTTAAAGACGACTGGACCTAGTACTGAGCCCTGAGGTACTCCACTGGTAACTCCCTTTCTTCAGAATGTGTTCCATTCATTATTACCTTCTATGTCCTATTGTGCAGCCAGTTTGTTACTCCAGGCTACCACCCTGGGACCCTCCCAGGCTGGCTAACTTGATTATTAATCTTTGTGCAGGACTGTGTCAAATGCCTTGCTATAGTCTAGGTAGGCCATATCCACAGCCCTCCCTGGTCTATTACTCTGGTCACCCAGTCAAAGAAATCAATTAGCTTCGTCTGACATGACCTTCCTGCTGTGAATCCATGCTGCTTTGGGTCCTCTGCCCTGGCTGGCCTCTATGTACGCAACAATTCTTTCTTTCAGAAGTGATTCCATCATTTTCCTCACCACTGAGGTCAAACTAACAGGTCTGTAGTTTCCTGCTTCTGCCTTGCTCCCACTTTTTGTGAAGGGTATGTGTATGAACAGTTTTAAAGGGAAATGTACTGTATGTTGCCAGAGCCGTGAACAGCCTTTGATAAGAAAGCAAACAGTCTGGGCAATGTCGATAATTTTAAGGCTCAGTTTAGGTGGCGTGCTCATATTTAAAAGAAATCAAATCACAATTAGAGGCTGTTGTTCAGCTTACATCACTGGACATCTTGTGACTCCAGAATAAGAAGTTAGCCATTGTTCATGAAAGGAACACCATGTAGAGGAATTGGAACTCACCACCTGAGTGTAAGACTTCAGTTTTGATCTTCAGAGCTGGGAGTGTACTTAGTGGCAGGGGGTGAGTTCCACAGATTGAGAAGCAGGTATTGCTGTAGCCTTTGGAATAAGCAATAGAGCCATGAAGAAAAATTAAGCAGGATGCCAAAAAAATGGAAAAGAAATGAGCCAGAGTGGATACCAGGAAAGTGTTGAAGAAAACTAATTTGAGAACAAGTATGGTAAAATACACAAACAAGAAACACTATGAAAGTATGAATCGCTTTTATAAGGAAATGCTGAATAAGCTGGAAAAAGCTGTGACTGTTATCAAAATTAAATACAGTCGTTTAGATTGGTTTGACTTATTTTAGGCTGGTAAAAGTCCCTCAGGCCTTAATGTTATTGGATGGTAGGATAATACAGTAAATAGTTTTTACAAAATTTCCTAATGCCTGATTTTTAGATGAAGATATAAGAAGATAACTTTTGCATTAGAAGGGAGTGCAGGTGGATAGCAACCAGAGGCCTAGGTGGAGTGCCCAATTTGGCCTGTATTATAAAGGACTAATCCTCTTTTTATACAGATGGCCTTAATAATAACAAAATAACATGAGTTTCAATTTTTGGGGTGTGTGTAACTGAAACTTAAAAAGACAAAACCCTCCATGCAGATACACCAAAGAAAGGGTTATGCAAAAAGTGCAGGGGTGTGAAACCAACTAACACAAAATCAGACATACCCATAAATGCAAGGCATCATGGGAAAATATACAACCACTATGAAGGAATTCCAGCTGGTTAAAGCTGGACCCTACAATGCCAAATGACCTCCGAAAACAGTTTGTAAAGGCTGAGAACAGCCATCTAGACACATGCTTTGTCCCTGTTAGGACTCCTCTGCCTACTATAGCAGTTTCCTTCAGCCCAGGACATCAAGTTGACCAACACCATGATGGGAATGGTTTAGGTCATGGTGTGCCCAAATAGAAATTTTGCAATGCTTTTTTATTGCTGCATTCACGTGCAATAAGACATGAGTGGCTGGGCTTTAGGCAAAGATATATGCCCCACCCAGGGATGTAGTGAGGTCTGACACTGCAAGCAGATGGCCTTAAGCCCCTGAAAGTTAGGGTTATAAGTCTAAAGCTCGCCCAGAAGTGTTCAAGTTTATTGTTCAAGTTTATTGCAGGAAACTCCATTGAGCAAGCTCATTCACAAGGAGGTCCTGTGACATAAACACTTAAAGTACAAACATAGATGGTAATAACGGTATATACATGAAATGCACGTTACATGATACAGGCTGGATATACATACAAGGGTACCACATAGGGTGACCGCAGATGGTAAACATTAATATGAGACAGGAAGTGACTTACAGGTTGCATACTGATAAATGAAACATGATGACTGGTGTGTGCAATACATATATTTTGGCAGCTAGAACAAACAACAGACTACAACTGATATGGGGGCGGGAGTGATTTGATAGGAAGCAGTGGGCGTAAGCATAGATAAAGCCAGGAGTAGAAGGGAATGGAAAGCAGTTAATATGACAAAGCAATTATACCTAACCAGTGGATAAATATGGCACACATGGGGAAGGAAGAGACTTAATGACAGTTACAGGTGTCTTTTATTTTGACTGAACTTAGCGATTTGTAGAAGTTTATTGAAACTGCGCTAGTTAGTTTCAGTACAGTTTGTAATTGGTTCCAAATGGAGGAAGGGCATATGCAATACACGTTTACCAAAGGAGGTCCGCGTCCTTGGTATGTCAAGCATAATAAAGTCAGATTTTCTAACATGTATGCACTATGTGAGATACTAATAAGGAAGAGAGATAGCTTGGCAATTTCTGCAGGAGCAGTTTAAGAGTCCATAGCCCAGCATGAGCAGGCATCTAGTAGTAAGGGATGTCCAACCAACAGCTGCATATAAGTTACAGTGATACGAGCAGTAAAGGAGTTAGTAATGAACCGTAACGCACTGTGATAAAGGATGTCCAGTTTACTTAGATTTGCAAGAGTGGTGGAGGAATAGATTACATCGCCATAGTCGAGTAGGGGAGAAAAGTGGCCTGTACAAGCTTGTTTCGAGTTTCAAAGGGGAAAAGGGGCCTATTTCTGTAGAAGAAACCTAACCTTGCTTTTAACCTTCTAGAGACATCTTTGGCGTGGTCATTGAAAGATAATTTATCGTCGATCCAGATATTTAAATTTGGTTACAACTTCCAGAGGCTCGTTTAGCGTGGTGACAATGAAGTCTTGGGCAAGGGTATTGGGGGCCTGTGACAGCATGCGGGAGAATATACCGCTTTAGTCTTCTTAACATTGAGCAGAAGCTTTGCCTTTATTAGATTATGCTCAAGTTGTGCGAAGTCCGCTTGAAGCACTCCCTTGACTTCAGATAACGATGAGCCAGAAGTATACAACACATTATCATCCGCAAAAGTGCAGATTGGACGAGATATGTTAGCATCTAAGTCATTAATGTACAAAAAACAAGATAGGGCCTAAGATGGATCCTTGGGGACTCCTGTTGCAACTGGCAAGGCAGCAGAAAAAAGCCTTCCGCCTTTACTTTTGGGATCTTCCAGTTAGGTAACTAGAGAACCACTGGGTGGTATGATATGTGGCACCCAACTTTGCAAGGCAATTGACTAATAGTTTGTGATCAACAGTATCAAAAGCTTCACTGAGGTCCAAAAGACTGCGCCAGTTACGTTCTTAGCATCTATAGCAGAGATCCAATCATTGGTTACTTTTGTTAGTGCAGTGATTGTGCTATGAATAGCCCAGAAGCCGGATTGAGCTGGGTTAATAAGAGAAGGTTTCAAGTGAGATTTCAACTGAATATGGATCAGTTTTCGAGAACTTTTGAAAGGCTAGGCAATATGGAGATAGGCCTATAGTTGTTTACATCGCATGGGTCACCAGATTTAAATAGAGGGAGGATATGTGCTGATTTCCAGCAGGACGGCACAGTAGCAGATGTAATGGAAAGATTGAAGATGTGGAGAATTGGGGCAGTGAGATGGGCATAGCCTGACCTTAGGAAAAAAAGGTTTAAGCCATCGTACTGCACTTTTTGGTGTCTAAGTTAAGAGAATCTTCTACTTCTTATAAGTTATCTCGCGCAATTGGAAGGGGCTGGGTGCTGGACGAGATGTGAGGAGGGGTATGCTGGCTCACCGCAGCACCAGCATAAGGTGATGAGTCAAAGCTAATCCAGCTGTGGCAAAGTGGGAGTTAAGTTCCTCCAGGATTAGGGACTTGTTTTCCACAATTTTGCCACTTGCAACTATCTTTGTTGGGACAGAGGGCCATGGGCCATCCTTCTACAGCTTTGATAGTCTTCCATATTTTATGAGGGTTACCTTTAGCTTGTTCGAGAGTAGAAATATAATAGTTAGCTGTAGCAGAGCGAGTTTTTCACACAGTTATTCCTGGCTGTTCTAAAGGCCTGCCAATCCGAAGATTCTTTGGAATGTCTAGCTTTAGCCCAGAGCTTATCTCGAGCTATAAGGGCTGCCTTGAGATCCGAGGTGAACCAGGGTTGGAATTGTCTACCCTTACTTTGATGAAAGGGCATGCTTATTTATTATTGTAGTGAGTTTGTTATTAAGGATGTAAGCTGCCTTGTTGACATCTTTGGCTAGGTAGAGATCTTGCCATCTGATCATGCTCAGGTCAGATAGGAAGTTTACTGCACTGAATTTGTGAAAGGATCTTTTGTTATAAAGATGGGTTGCGGCCGGGCCTTAATTTGAGATCTTATGCAAGCAACAATTCCATGATCGCTCATGTCGCTGTGAAACACTGCCGAATGAGCTATTTTGTGTGGATGGGTGGTTAGTACCACATCTAGAATGGAACTGTTGGCAGTATTTAGAGTGTTGTTCCTAGTGGGTTCACTGACTAATTGCCCAAGACCTAGCTTGTCACAAAGGGATTTGAGGTCGTGTGGATTTAGGTGACAGCCAGTCCATATTTAGATCTCCTAGAAATATTGTTTCAGTTTTGCATCTCGAACATGGATTTCAAAAGATTAAGGACTTCATCACCCAGAAGTATCTTATTGTGTTTATGAAATGGGTTTGTTGACAAGGGTTTTAATTTTTTTAAGTTAAAATGTTTACATTTTTTTCCAAAAGATAATCCTTCCAGTGGTGGCTGTCACCAAGGGGACTTGCTGATAAGTTAAAACAGAGAATTCAGTGCACAGCCTCCTCCATGGCACATCTTAAAAATATAATATTCTTTCTGCCTGCATTGGCCACATTTTATCTCAATAAGAGTGTGTGTGTGTGTGTGTGTGTGTGTGTGTGTGTGTGTGGGGGAGGGAATGATGGACTCTTGATGTCCGCATCAGGGCCCTGCTGTGAAGTTGCCCAGCTACCAAACATCAAGGTAGACCACCCATCAGCTGGATCCCTATTCTAAAATGCAATTGCCTGAAATGACTTCTTATAGATGAAGTGCACTGCCTAAATTGGCTTGCTCTGGTAGGTAACTGATGAGGACTAGGTAGGCCATGTCTGCCCTCCACCCTGATCTATTTCCTGGTCACCCAATCGAAGAAATCAATCAGGTTTGTCTTATATAACCTCCTTCTATGAATCCATGCTGCCTTGGGTTTTGTAACCTGCTGGATACAAGGTACTCCACTAATCTTTATTTTAATAGTGCTTCCATTAACTTCCCCACTACTGACGTTAGACTGACTGGTCTATAGTTACCAGGTTCCTCCTTGCTGCTGCTCTTATAGTGCGGGACTATATCTGCCCTCTTCCAGTTCTCTGGAACCAATCCTGTTTCCAATGAGTTGTTGAACAGAACTGTCAGAGGTGCAACCAATACCTCCCTGAGCTCCATAAGCACCCTTGAATGTATCTCACCCAACCCCACAGCCTTGTCCACTTTCAGATTTGCAACTCCTCTCAGGACTCCTTCCTCTGTGAATGGACTTGTGTATGTCTCCTTCCCCACTGTTTCTGTTGCTTCTCTGTGGTCCACCCTCTCCCTCCACTGTGATGACTGAGCAGAAGTACCTGTTCAGGATATCTGCTTTTCCTGATCCAACTCTGAGCAATCGTCCACTACCCTTCTTATCCTCACACTCCCTCCCTTGTTTTCCATTTTTGCTTATGTATCTGAAGAAGGTCTGGTCTCCTTTAGCTACCCCTTTGGCTATCATTTCCTCTGTTTGTGCCCTGTCCTCCTCACCACCTTCCTGCTTTACTCTGCTTTACCTGAAACACCTCCTATCCTGTTCCCTCTGCATCTTTTTGTACCTCCTGAATGCCATCCTTTTAGCCTTTACCTTCACAGCCACCTCCCTCAAGAACAATGGGGCCCTCCATTTTGCTGACTTGATTTGCACAGAGGTTTTGCCTTCAGTTTTCCTTTCCTTAATTTAGCCCACTGTTCCTCCACCCCACCTTGGCAATCCCCGCTAGGTTATCTCGAGGCATTCACCCATTAAAAAAAAAATCTGCCCTCCTAAAGTCCAGGACCCTCATCCTTGTGTGGTTCGTCTCTGCCACCATCTTTATTTTTATACACTTACAGTCCAAATACAGTTTAACATAATGTCCTTATGTGCAGGACAGTTGTCCAGTGACATGGCTATTTTTTACCATTTTCAATATATTTTCTGATCAATATCCCACAGTAGTCATGAAAATTTTGTCTATCATCCAGGCATTGCCCTTGGCAGCATATGTGACAGGTAGAGCATCCGCACTAATTCCGTGGAAACAGCACAACTTCTTAGATTTCTACCACTGGAAGGAAACTTCTCAGTACCGGTAGCATTAGAGCAAACAATAACTGATATGCTCTCCTTGGCTTTCTTGTTACCGCTGGGATGTTCACAGTTAAATATGAATGTTCCATCTGGGGATGGTCCAAAAACAGAGCAGTTTTGTCCCCATTAAAGATATCATCTGAGGCATAGCTGCTGAGTAGGGTTGGGAGCATGTTCTTAGTCATTTATGTGAGGTAACAAAATCAGATGCGCCCCTCTCTGTGCAGCTTTTGGTGCATTATGGAGGGCCTGTCCTTTCATCTAGATAACCATCCATAGTTGAAGGTTTGAAGTTTATGCCCATCTTCTATGCTAGCTGCTTTGATTTTTCTAGCAGCATAGAGCCAGAAAGGGCAATGCTGCAGTCACAGGTGCTATAAACCACAGCACCAATACCTGACCCACTCTGGTGTCTTTTCCATCATGTCTTGGCTTATGGTCCTGGTTACCACCTTTAACCTATTCACCCAGGAGCACCTCCTTCGCTCTGGATGTAATTACCAAGTCCAGCACTGGATACATCTGTGCTGAACTCTGCAGCCAGATCTTTACAATTGTATCCTGGAGTGTTGGCTTTTCAATAAGCTTTACATTGTCTGTGAGGGATAGAGCTTTTTCATTTAGATTTGGTGATGGGTGAGTGTGGTGAATGGGAAGAAAGTTCTTAAGTACCACCAGCAAACCCCATTTAGCTATATACTTGGACTAGTTAGCACCTAAGTGAGCTGCTAAAATCAAATCAAATCAAACTTTATTTGTGAGTGTATTTCCAGAAAGATCAATCGCTGTACATCAGACAATAAAATCCACAAAAACATCAATAAAAGCTTAAAATCAGAATTTTAAAACATAGTTATAAACAACTAATGGTGGCACACTAAATGTTAAAATGGTAAAGGTGATAATGTAACACAAAAGCAAGTTCAGCCAAGAAGCCCTCAGCCTGATGGAAGAAATAACTGAAATGCCTGAAATATATGTGAAAAAGACATATCAGCAAAAGCACAGAAGCAACTAACTGGAAAAAAGTATTACAGTGGATGGGAGGCAGGGATTTCAGGCACACAGCCAAAATGTGCATACAGTATAAGTGAAAGGCATGCAAGTGTAATTGCCTGAACCTTATCCACACATTCTGTACTACACATATATTATTATTTGCAAAAGTTTGTTAATGCACCAGTTAGGGTTCAGATTAAACTGACAAAGTCGGAAATGTGGTGTTAGGGTTTCCAACCGTAAAAACCCACCTCCACCCTGCAAGCAAGAAAAGGAAGAAACAATTGTCTTGTTTCCCTTTAGGTAATATGTGGACTAATAATGCTGTACACCCGTATAATGAATTCTAATTGTATTATGGATGTGTTACTCTTGTATGATGGCTCTATGTTGCTACCTAATTGTATTATGAATGTGTTGTTGCTCTTATGCCCGTCATTCGGATAAGGCGTTAAACTGAGGTCTAATCTACCCATCCTGGTGCTGTCCTGGTGGGTGTCCGGGTGGAAATAAAAGAACCTAGGGCACTCTTCACAAAGAGTAGGGGACATTTCAGTGTCCTGGCCAACATTCCCTTCCATAAAACTGGTTCATACAATTGTCCAGGCTGTGTGTGGGTGTTGATGTGTGATATGGCCGCCACTTCAGTCACTTCACTACCAGTCTAGTATTGCTTGTAAAGCACTTTGGGATATACTGTGTATGAAAAGTGCTATATAAATTCTCCTCCTCCTCCTTTACTCTGTAATTAACCTAGGTTGCCCCAAAAGGGACCACCTGGTCTCAGTGAGCCTACCCAGTTACCAAAATTAAATAAATAAATTATGGTTTTGCTTCTCTTGAATCTTTAAAAATCAGGCCTGGGATCTTCCTTGGGGTTATCAGACCTAATGCTTCCCATTCATCAGCAAATAAGCTGAGATGTGCAGGCTATGTGAGAATGGAGTGGGCATTGGGGTGCTAACTAAGGAAAGGCTTAAACCTGTTCTAGTCACGGCAAACAAAACCATGATGACTTTCCTTTTGCTGCTTGCAGGGTAGGGATGTGTTTTGCGTTGGAAACTCTAACACCATATTTCCCTACTTTTGTTGGTTAAATATGACCCTAACTGGTGCATTAACAAAGTTTTGTGTAAAGGATTTCCTTACTTTTTGAGATAGTATAATTGTATCCTCATTCACATCCACTGCACACATCTATCTGGCATGAAAGTGCAGGGCCCTCTAGGCCCTACACTTCCATGCCCCAAAAAGCAATTTATGTGCTTGGTTGTAATAATTTTTTTAAGGGCTCACTTCAAAGGGAAAAATATATATTAAGTGTGCCTCTTAACCCAAGTACTTGATTGTACAGGGCAAAATGTGTTTCTTGTTTTTGTTATCCATATGTCAATAAATATTTGCCAGTTTGCTCTGAAATTTGGCATGTTTAAAGTAGAAGAACACATACACCTCTGGTGCATTTTTGATGATGAACATACTTTCATTGTGAATTTGGCACCATGTTGAAGACTGGAGGTAATTTTGGGTGCACTGTGTACCCCATAAATGTTTAAGGGGTGATTATGTATTAGTGTTGTAATACTCATTGACATCTTTTTTATATACAGTATATGCATTGCTCTTTAACTCCAATTACTGATAGACTAATGGCTTGTTAAAGTTGCAATGTTATCCTAAGGAATTTTTTTAATTGTTATGTTTTTATATGGCCCCTAAGTCTTTATTTGGGAGGGAGGATTGTAGTACTCATTAGGACCTTTCTTTTGATATATATATAGATTGTCCCATAACAACAAATATTGACAGAGTAATGGCTTCTTAAA
This sequence comes from Neoceratodus forsteri, assembly GCA_016271365.2. Taxonomy (NCBI): domain Eukaryota; kingdom Metazoa; phylum Chordata; order Ceratodontiformes; family Ceratodontidae; genus Neoceratodus; species Neoceratodus forsteri. The sequence continues at coordinate 1,387,448,120 of CM057459.1, forward strand.
GTAGAAATGTGAAAAAAATCAAGTCCAAATTCTTTTTCGTATGAAAGGATCTTTTTGTGAGGTTGTTGTTCTTACAAAAGATTCCTTTATATGAAAAAAATCTGAAAAAAAACCACTGACAATATTTTTTGTATGAAGGGAATCTTTTTGTATGACCGTATTCTTTCTTCGATATGGCCATATGAAAAAGAAATTTGGGTTCTCCAACAATATTTTAAAATGTGTTAAACACACATTTCTGGGTGATTTTTCAAAACTAACTGCATATACCATCTAAGGGGGTCCTGATTAGCGAGATACATGTGTTGGTGTCTCTGCATGATATCATTTTATGTGTTTTCAAGAAAACATTTTGAAAAATATTGAAACAAGATGGTAGCCATATGAAAAAGAGTTTTCCCCTCAAATAAAGATTACCCCTCCCTATACAAAACAAAATCTTTTTCAGTATGGGACAGATTCTTTTTGTATAAACAGCTGTCCAAAAGACTGTATATACTCAGAACCAATATTTGAAATCCTTATAACTCTGGAACAGATTAATATTTGTTCACCAAACCAGTGAAATGTACTACTCTGGTTCAAGTCTTTTCTAAAATTTCAGAGCAAAATTCCAAACTGTCTGGGCTCTAGGTGATGACAAGAAAAATACTTGATTTTTCACTTTGTTTGTTATCCAGCTCTCAGAATCTGCAAATCTGACTGAATGAAACCTGGCACATCAAGAGATCTTGCCCCAAGACAGTGCATGCAAAAGTTTGTGTAAATCTGTTAAATGGTGGTGAAGCTATTAAGTGCAAAGTTTGTGATTTAACATTAAACAACCTACTCAGCCTTTAACTATAGTGGCACTACTGCCACTGTAATACAGTACTACATACCTTACCCATACTCACTGTACTGCATATATACTATACTGTATATATAGTACTATGGACATACCACTGTACTGCACATATAGAATATTGTACTGTATATATCTTATTCATAGCACTCAGTACTGCATAAACAGTATACTGTACTGCACATACATTATGCATGCTCACTGTGCTGCATATAAAATAAACTGTTCTGTATATTGTTCCCCACAGTACAGAATATATATATGTCACAGTATGTATTGCAAAACAAATTGTCAAAGCATCAGTTAGGGTTTAACTTAAAGCCACAAAAGTAAAGAAATGTGATGTTATGTTAAAGGCCCCGCTTCACTCTATAGTACGGTAAGTTGAAACATTTTAAAACAAATTAAGCCTCACCATGCTATAGAGCTCACACTGTCCATTCCATTTTTAAATCATGTCACATCAATCGTGCTGTGCAGTTCAGACTGTCAGAAGTATTCCAGTTCCGTGGTATGGTGCGGTAGCGTGTTTCACCTGAACTGCTTAGACAACATGGATCCACCTAACATGGACTAACCGGACATACTGTTCATACTGTGAGTTAAACCGATTTCCTTACTCAAACATTTTAACGAACGTGCTATAGCCTAGGTCCAATCAGGGTTTAGCACGGTTCGTTAAAAGTGTCCCAAAGTGAAATAGATGCAGACGGAAAGGTGCTGGCACAGATCTGAAATGGTTCAATGCCCCAAACTGTTTCAGACCGCCCAGTGTGAACGGACCAAAGTCTCCTGAGCTGTGGTGATTCTGGTTCCTGGTGTTCCTGGAGCATGGGGTTTAAGCGGTCAAGTGATGCAACATTGCTGTTTCTAATCATGGCACTGTCTGACCAGACACAAACAAAACTATCAAAGCACTGCTGGGAGGAGACTGGGCACTGAAGTTAGGTTAATGCCAATGCTGTGTTGCAAGATCATCATTCAGACCTTGTGGAATGCTAGTACACAGATTCACCATATCTCAGGGACCTATAACCCTAACATCCATTTCTCACGTCTGAGGTTTTACGTATGTTCCCTGGTGCTTCAGCAACCCCGTGTCAAATTCATAATTTTTGCTCAGCTCATAATGGCCATCTAAGCATTTAAAATCCACAGTAAAAAATGTAAGTTGCCATTTTACATTACTTGGTAAAACTTAATCCATCTTTATGGAAAAAAATCCATAAAGAGTCAGATAGTTTTATATAGGTATAACATCACTGTTTTATGTGTGAACATGAGAATGAAAGAAAGAAAAAGTGAGATGAGGACACATTGTTTGACATGATCTTTGCTTCATTTGTTTCAGATATGCAAAATAGAGAGTAAATAACCAATACTAAGACACGCTCTTGAACCAATATTCCCAAAAATGTGGGAAAAAATTGTAGATTTTGTGCATAAGACCATTTAGAATTCCATGCCATTTTCATACAATGTTTTTGATAGGTGTAGAATATGGTTGCAAATATAGCATAAGAAAGAAATATTAGGGTTTCCATGCTGCTTTTAGTTATATCTGCTTTCAAAGCTGCAGTTTCAAGAGCTAGTTGACTCAGGAAAAGAAATTACAAATCCCAATAAAAATAACACTTGCCAGAAGGCCATTCAGACAATTCAAAATGACATGCAGAATGGCAAGGACTTTAACAGAAATAAGCAGAGTAACCAAAGACAGATAGATGTGTAGATAAAGTGCCTTTAAAGATGCAAACAGCTGCAATAGATTGAGCTAATTTTCTGGCTGCCACCCTGAGTATATTCTTAATTGGACATGACATAACACAATAAATCATTATTCTAGTAATGCTACCATATATTTAAGACAGTATGTGCCAGTAGATGGCCTTAAAATTATTTTCCAGTGCTTCAGAAAATGGGATTTTGAAACACCAGGAACATCTTTCAGCTTGAACCCTGACCGATGCTTTGACAATTTTTGTTTGCAGTGAAACTGCTTACTTAAAAAGATCTGTAATGCACTGGGTCTGTACAATGCTTGTGGATGGCCAGACTGGCCATTTCACAACCCTGAACCCATACACAACTTCATTGACCTGTAACTTGCTTCAAGCAGGACCGGCAGTCACTGCATGAAGCAACAGACCCGTGGATAAACATGAAATCTGCCACTTGGATGATCATGGTGGGGGCTGTTCCTCAAATGTGGTGAAAAATATATTAAAAAAATGGTTGAAGGTAATAGCAAACGCACCCCTAAAATATGAGAGACTTAGTTGTTTTGTTTTTGGTGAAAAATTCTAAGTCCACATGCATGCATGGAACACTTTTATGGAAGGTAATTTTTTTTTTTTATCAAAATAACTTTTCTTAAATATTTTTTCACCAAATTTGAGGGACTGAATATGTATTACCCCCTCATCAGCCCCAATTAGCCATTCTTTGAATCATGCCCAAGTACATAGTACTCCCTCACCACCCCAGTTAGCCATTCTTGAATAATGCCCAAGTACATAGTACCTCCTCACCACCCCAATTAGTCATTCTTTAAATAATGCCCAGAATATATATCAGGCATCCCAAACAAGACCTTTTTGCTTGAAAAATGTCCCTGCCCTTGCACAGCATTTTCCTTTAGTATTTTTTTTACCTTCCCACCCCAGCACACCACCCAGAAAAGTAATGTGACTGACTGAGGTGGAGGAGGGACTATAAAAATATTCTCTTTGTGCTTATGGGAGAAGGAGAGGACGGGTCATAGGTGATAGAGGGGTAAAGGTGGTGGGGTAATTGAATGAACTGAGCTGGGGAAAGAGGGTGGGGAATTGTGTACAGTGGTTAGTAGAAAGGGTTTATTTAGTGTTAACTGTTAGGCTGCAAACAGAATTAGAACATATAGGAATTCTGGACTGATATATCAGTCTGTGGCCCTGCAAGGGTTAAGTATGTTTTGGGGAGGAATCAGTGTCAGACTTGGGGGCGGGGATTGGGAGCCACCAGGTTTCTATATTTGGTGGCCACATGAGTATTTCTTATTTTTAATACTGACCCAACACTGGAATTGGAGTACCTAGTGTCAGACTTGGGGAGAGGGGAGGACCTGTCAGCCACAAGGGTTGGGTATTCTGTGACCAGTCAAGTATTTATTTTGTTTTAAAAATGACTGAACACTAGGACTGGGGTAACTCGTGTCAGACAGAGTCCAGTGCAGCAGACCTGACACCAGTGGTGGAGCCAGGTTTGGGAGCCAAGGGGGGGCAATCAGTCAATCAAGGACTCCACAATGGGCACTAAACAGTGAAAAAGATGGAGGAGTACCACTATTCACACTGGGCAGCAGAGGGGCGACTGCCCCCACAGCCCCCTCTAGCTCCGCACTGCCTGACATAAGGACTGAGGAAGACAGCAAGCCACAGGGATTGGGCATTCAGTGGCCTTTACAAGATCTATTTTTATAGATGGACCCATCTCTGGGGTTGGGCAAATGGTGATGAAATTAGGAGATGGTAAGGGCTGGTTTCATGCAGATACTGTTTTTGTGCATGCCCACTGTTTGAAATCAATGAACTGCACAAGCATACCAATGTACACCTGTGGGAACATTTTCATTCAGAACATTTTATTTTTAACTTCTTTTAGATTGTGGCATTCATCTAGTCCCCCCCCACACACACATACACAACTACCCTACTCCCACTTTTAACACACTCACGGTTGTCTGTCAGTAACTTTCACTTTTACAGATGCATTTTCTCAGATGAACCTAGCTAGAAAATTGTATCTAAGAGAGTGGCACACTGCATCTGTAAAATGTGGTAGAGTGGAGAATGCACACCCTTATCAGAGCACAGATAGATATATTTAATCATTTTGATTATCTCTCTAACAAAAAGCTTTACCAAATTTCAGCAAGCTAGCTATGTCAGAAGATTCTGTGTCACAGATCATGTGTCAAAGATTTTGTAAAACTCCTTAGAGAAATGGCCAAGATATAAGCATTTGAAAATCATAATATAACCTTAAAGTGTCTTCATGATCCTAGCTACAGTGGAATGAATAATACTGTACTGTATATATGGAATGTGCACTGTACTGCATATACAGCATACTGTTAAGTAGAGTATGCATATACTGTATTGTATGTATAGTATCCACAATGTACTATATGCACAGTACTGTGTATGTATATTATAGGGGCATGGTAAAGCCCTACTGTTAGGGTTGTACAGACACTTCTATGTTAAATCAAAATTTTGTATCTTAATAATTTTGGCATTCTTTGACAAAATAGCCCAACATTTGGCATGCACAGTCATTCTGCCAGTGTCTCAAAATGTGAAAACCTTTGTGACAGCAGCTTGTATGCTTTTTGAGATACGGAGTAGTAAAAATAGGAAAAGCACTTTTTTCCTATACTAAAAAGCAACTGATGCCTTCAAGAGAACTTTAACAAAACATAATATTTAGACACTGTCCAGCTTGTATTTCACATTAGTTCCATGTTTCTCCTGCCCATTAATTTGTACTGAGGTAATGCATTAAAACAGGATATGTGCTCCTGAAAAATGTATCTATTACTGCTGCTTTCTCCCTACCTGAGGTCAAAATACACTGCTTGTGACATCACAGTTACTGCCACGGCAACAGATTGTGATGTCACAACACAGGCAGATGAACTCTAAGGATAAAGATCATGTATTCATGCACATTTTCTCAGTAATAAATAACTGGGAGGAGAAATCTACAGAATATATACAGAATGCAAGCTGAATTGTTCCTAATTATTAATATTTTTCAAAGTTTTCTTTGAGGTGTCAGCAGCTCTTTAACATATTTTATCCCCTCATTTACAGCCCAGACAAAATGAAATTGTTTCTGAACTTTTCAGGGATGATGGGGTCCGTGCAAGTGTGTGCCTGTGGTTGGTTTGGTGAAAAGATCATTATTTTTAATTATAAAGATTTTTGTGATAGCCACTAGACAGGCAGGTAAAAAAAAGGATCCAACTGTTAATAGTTAAGGCCTTATTTTGGTTCTTGGAGAAATACTGTTTGTGATGTCAACTAGCCATTTTTCCCCATTTAAAAAGGGGTCACTAAAGAAATACTGTACGGTATGAAATGAACAGGATGTGTATTTAGGTATCCTTCACATAATACAATTTATTTTTTTATTTTACATTTTGAAATGTACAGGGTGAATGTGTGTTTTTGTGCCACTAATCATTCAGCTGTCACTTGTTAATGTAAGCACAGTTTGATCTGAAAATAACCATTTGCAGCCTTTACAGTTTAAACTTTACTGTTTGATTGGAAAAGACTGTGAACAGTAAAGGTCAATTACAGATTGAACTGTCATAGCTCCCTGGTGTCTAGTGGTACCTCCACCTGATGATCGCTGTCCCCTAATCTTGTTTGTTTCCTGGTGTCTAGTGGCACCTCCCATCACTGTTCCTGTAATCTTGTTTGTTTCCCTGGTGTCTAGTGTCATCCCCACCCAATGATCATGGTCCCCTAATCTTGTTTGTTTCCCTGGTGTCTAGTGGCCCTTCCATCAGGGCTCCTGTAATTTTGTTGTTTCCTGGTGTCTAGTGGCACACTCCCATCTCTGTCCCTGAAATCTTGTTTGTTTCCTGGTGTTTAGTACCACCACCCATCACAGTCCCTGTAATCTTGTTGCAATTAATTTGTGTAAGGCTTCCTTTACAGAGTTGCTATTTGGCCAAAACTTGCAGTTAAACCCACACCCTCCGATCGCGATCCCGTAATTGATTTATATTTCCTTTGTGTCTAGTGGCACCCCACCCTCTGATCACAGTCCCCATGGTTGATTTATATTTCTTTGGTGTCTAGTAGCACCCCACCCACCCATCCATCACAATTCCCGATTTTATTTATAGTTCCTGGTGTCTAGTGGCACCCCCCCACCCTCCCATTGCTGGCTCAACCTGAAAAAAGAAAACAGTCCCTGAATGTTTTTTTAAACCTGGAAAAAGAAAAGAAAATACTCCTCCCGATCAGACCATCCACCCCACCTCCCACTCAGCACCCACCACCCCACCCCCAGTACACCCCACACACCTCACTGATCTGAACAGGTTACAGGATGAAGATCCACTTCAATCAAAGACATGTCTTGCTGCTGGAACAGCCATTTATATGCATTTTGACACCAAATTGTCAGCATGGCCTTTTGGGGGCCCCACCTCATGAACAATAGCGGTGAACTTACGTAATTCCTGCCAGAAAGTTGATTTTGCAGTCACTCAGTAAAAATCACATTTTGGGTAGAAAGTGAAAATTTTTCCACCCTGGTTCATTAGGTGGGGTTATAAGAAAACTATGACAAAATTTGAAATCAAAATATATAAAATGGCAAAGTTTTGAGCATCCATTGCAATTTTGCTACTCAGGCTTGTAACTTTGGAAATTTTAAACATTTTGACCCCAAATTTTCAGCATGGCCTTTTTATTACCCCTCATGTATGTCACAGTTGTCACTTTTTCAAATAATGGCAAAATGTGTTTTCATACCTGTGGCATGGAATAGCATTACGGTTGCACTGAATTACATTTTGGCATGGATTTGAAGATTTTCAGTACCAGGCACATGAGGTAAGGTAATAAGAAGGCTATCCTGGCAATTTGGTTGCTGTTTTCCTAAAATGGAAGCACAGGGCACTCCACAGCAACATACATATATCCGTCTATGGAGAGATGGGCGTAGGGCCTCCAATAAGGATACGATTACTCTATCTCAAAACTATGGATGGATGCTCCTATAGGCAAATAAGGATACAACTGGACTATCTCAAAAATAAGGAAAATCTTTTCGAAAACTGTGTTAATGCATCAATCAGGGCTCAGGATAAGTGACAAAGTAGGGAAATGTTATGTTAGGGTTTCTAGCCAGAACACCCCTGACACCCCAGAATAAGGGGGTGTAGTCTTCCTTAGGGTGTCAACCCCAACACTCACCCCATTGCAATAACAGAAAAGCTGGGATATAATGGAGACAGGGTGTATGTTTCATGAGTGCATAATGGAAATACCAACATCCACCTATGGCACACTTCTTATTCCTCCTACAGCGTAATCTTTAGTGTGCTCTCGGTAAATACTAACCACACAATCTCTCTGTCACAGTCAGCTGCCTGCTTCCACTACCCCAGTTAATCACTGGCTTAATCCTACAACAACTTGCTCTAGCACACAAAACAATTCAAGAAAAACATTTTAATGAATATAATTTCATTTCCCTCAATATGTTATTTTCTCATTTTGTTTTCCTTTCTGCAGCTTGCACAATCAAAAATGTAATTATGTTGGACTGTACCATTGTCAGAAAGCAGAAAGGGCATTAATAATTCAATATTAAATAATAAATATTTCGTTCACAAAACCCTGCTCCAGTAACAGTTTGACAGGAACATGTGCAGGGCCGTAGGGGAAGCATGATTACTCTAGAATCCTTCCAGCCTTAAGTGACTATGTCAGCCTGTGAATGGTGCCTTCTATTATGTACAGTAAGAGAAGTGTTTTGCTCAGTATGGGCAGACAGAACTGACAGTATCCTACCTTTTGCAATCATCTCACCCAAACCTTCATGAGATGTTGCAACTCTCTTATTGTACAATAAGAAACATCTTTCACAGGCCCAATCCACTTATAGTACAGATGCCATCCTACAGTACCTGAGTGTCCGTAAGTTGTCAGAACATGCTCTTTGTGGAGAGTATAGAACGTACCTGTTGGTTCAGAGCCATTGTATACAGCAAAAGCCTGCCATGTCCAGTGTCTTTGCCATGGCCTCTCTTCCTGTTTGGGAAAGGAACAGAGGAAAACAGTTGAAATATTGATTTCAGATGTTATGGGCTACAGATAGGGCTGACTGGTTCAGTATACTGAGCCTGGATTTTGGTTACGTAGAAACATGGAACATGACAACAGAAAAATGGACCCCTGGCCCATCCAGTCTGCTCAACCCTTCCTATTACTGTTACATTGGGCTCAGATACTATAATTTCACATTATAGAAATTTGGGTGGTGGGTAACAGCTCACTGTGCTTGAAGGGCTAAGGTTATGGTGCAGGTACTAGGAGATAGCGCCCACTGATACCATACATGGTACTCGGAGCTTGGAGTTCTTACACATCTTCTTTTCTGAAAGATGCTACCCTCTTGGACTTTGTTGATTCCACCAAGGTACTTAAAAGTTTCTATAATGTCCCCCTCTCCCTCCCCTTCCTCAAGGGTATATATATTAAGCTCCTTTAGTCTCTCCTCGTATGGCTTCTCTTGCAGACCCTGCACCATTTTAGTTGCCCTCCTCTGGACTGCCTCTATCCTGTCTATGTCTTTGGGGAGATGGGGTCTCTAGAACTGGACGCAGTACTCCAGATGAGCTCTCACCAACTGTCTGTACAGAGGGATAACAACTTCCTGTTTTCTGCTGGTGATGCCTCCATATACATCCCAGTATCCCCCAGCCCTCCCTACTGCCTCCTCACATTGCTTGCTAACCTTAAGGCCATCTGATATGATTCCTTCCATCTCATTCCCCTATCTTCTACTTCCTCCTATCTCTGCCTCCCTCCCTAGCCTTTCCTTTACCCCTCCTACCTTAACCTGTTGATTCCCTGTTACCCTGCAACCTTTATCCTGCAACAGCCTGTCTCCATTATAGCACTTCATGTACCTGAGGCTAAATTTATCTGACCTAACCTCAGTTTGCACTTTGACAATAGAACTGTTCTTAATGAACATGTCTGAAACATAGAAACATAGACTTTGACAGCAGATAAGGACGCTTGGCCCACCTAGTCTCCCATTTCCCTATCTATTGGATAAGCTTCAGATCCTATTTAACCAACAGTCTACTTCTTCCTACCCACACCAGAATTGCCTTATGTCTGTCCCATGCATTCTTGCATTCCTCCACTGTTTTTGACCCACAATCTCCTCAGGAGGTCATTCTGTTAGTCCACCACCACCTCTGTAAAAAATACTTCCTCACATTGCCCCTGAGCCATCCCCCTTATCTATTGTACTATTGTTCATTATTTTTGTTATTCTGACATGACATGGAACCTCTGTAAATGAGTCTCTGACTCAAAGGTTTAATCCAAGATTGAAATAAATAAATAAATAAGAAAGGGGCTGTATATCAAGTAGGGTCTCATGTGTTACAGTAGGTATGGATTTGAAATGAAACAAGGTTGGATATACATACACCCAGGGCTCAAGATAAGATTTTTTGGGATGAGTACTGTACTCATTTTGAAAGTGAGGTGAGTAAAACCAAATTCAGATGAGTACAAATGTCTGGACAGAGTGGAGTGAGGAGTCCATTTTAAAACAATGTAGTTTTTTTCTAGATAAGAACTGATCAAGTGCCAACAAAGTTACAGTTAATATTGGCAGGTAGGAGTAATTTACTCACCAGTTGTAAAATACAGTGAGTAAAACAAAACTGGGATGCATACAAGTGTTGTAAATCTGTAAAAATGTGTGTTTTGAATCGCTAGTTATATTATGAAGCACTATTCTTTTGTGCAGATGTTTTCAAATGTTAGGCGAGTATTGGTACTAAAAAAATTCTGAATAGTATTTGCTAAAATTAGGTGAGTAAAACAGGTCAGTACGCACCTTATCTGGAAACCCTGCATCCACTGTTAGCATACATTTCATTTCTATTAAAAGCGATCAGATAAAACAACCAGCAACATCAATGATGTTAAGAGAATGTAAGAATCACAAAATGTGGGTTTTCAACTAAAACAACATGATGCAAAAAAGGTTGACAGTGTCTTTTAATGGCAAACAGTCCAGCCAAAATGAGAAAACAGAGAGGACCAAGCAGTGGAGTACTTGATAGCCAGGAGCCAGAAAAACATAATGAAAGACCCAAGCCTCATCATAGCTTGGCAACCCTTTGTCACATTAAATCTACCTTTGCAATATTTGTTTCTGCAGTCTCATGATTCTTTTCAAGCTGTTGGCTATCAACTGTGCTGCCACTAATTCATTTTGAAAGATTTCAGTCAATTACTTTTGAGTGAGCAGTAGACGAAGAGAGGTAGGTGTGGGTTGTTCACTATTAAACCTAATCTGTGGGTGTCATGTCAGACAACAGAAAGATGTGTCAAATATATAAAAAGCAGTTCTCTATTATGTAAAAAGCAGTTATTTTCTAATATGTATAATTTCTACATTTTTGTTACAACTCTGTTAGTGCTGTATTTTTATTTTTCCTCTGTACCCTCCTCCAGGTCGCACCTGGAAACGAGCTTCTGCTCGTGGTGCCTTTCCCAGTTACCAACTTTTAAATAAATAAATATAAATATAGGCAGAGAAAATCAGAACAATAGATAAATCATTCAGAAGCTGAAAAATAATTTATTGTGGATAACACAGCTGAGGTGCAATATTAATTTCAGTGGGTCCTTCTTTTTCCCATTTTGAACTGTATTTCTATAGATAGTCCAACTCAGATTCAAAAAATATTGCATTTTCTACGGAGTTCTTTTTCCCCCATTTTAGATTATATTTACCAAGGATATCCAAGTCTATATGAGACAGATATGAAAATACATAGAATTTGATAGCAGAAAATGGCCCACCACCCAATGGCTTATGTACTTCACCCATATGCTTACCTGAAGCTATGCCTAGCCTACACTTGGCCAGAGTTATTATCTGCAGCCAAAGTTTGTTTTTTGATGCCCTTACCAAACTACACTCTGCTTGCACTTCCATACTTTGTATTATTTCCTTGGTGCCCCCATGTTTGAACCCAGCTATGGACTTTGAATGGGTCACTTCACTGGGAAATCTATTCCCTTATTTTACCACTTTTCCATAAAGGAAACTTCCTGACATCCTTCTTAAACCTCCTCCCCTCAATTTCCACATTCTATGCAAGATGTCTCATCACAGTGCCTTCTTTCCTCATGACAGTTCACTGCAGCTCACCCTGTTAGCACTGCGTAAGTATTTATGTCTCTGTCATGTTCCCTGTTTCCTTTGATCTGCCAGTGCTTACAGCTGAGGCTCGTCAGGCACTTGTCATGGGATTTTCTCTGCTTCCCTGAATAATTTCTGTGTCTGTCCTCTGGATAGACTCCAGCTTGTCCCTATGCATCTTTAGTAACAGATTCCAGAAGTGCAAGCTCCCTTGTGCTTTTACCAATGTTAACAGTGTATTAATCTAGGATAACTCAACTAAGCTGCAACATCTTGTTTTCAGTGGGATCCTGCTTCTACACATTTTAGCAATTTCTTTACCCAGGCTAGCCAAGCTGAGAAGCAACATCTAATTTACAATGGGGTCTTGTTTTTACCCATTTTACACTGTATTTACCAAGGATAGCCCAACTTCAGTGCTATATCTACTGTACAGCAGAAATGTTATTTCTGACTGCCAATAATCATGAAAGAAACCAGATTCCAGTCTATTTTACACTTACTGCTGGCAGCATTTATGGAGGTAAGGGAATGCAGAATAGTAGGCATTATTTACTTAGAGTGTAAACTGAGATTTTAATTTTGGGGTTCCTGATAAATGAAAATTTTACTGAGATTATGCATACTATTAGAGACTGCAAACAGTTATTCCCCTACAAAGTTAGTTATGCCCCACTGCACATACCACTGTAACAAAATACTTGTAATATTTACATTCATGTGTTCACTGCTATTCTGCTCACTTTCTATAACACGCAGTACATAGTGTTAAGATTTCCATGCACAGATATAGCAAGTTCATTCCTTTTAGTAATTACTGACTGGTATATTTGCAGTTCAGCTTTAACATTATTGTTTTCAAGCTCACTCTGACCGCTGATATCACTGAATGTAGAACTTCCAGATTTGTACAATCGTCGTCAGTAGATCTGCTGTACACACTTCATATAGATAACATCCATAAAGGAGTACTAGATTACATTCTTAGGACACACTTACCTCACAGAACACATAGCAACTCTTTGTCTCTCCTTTGGTCTATCCCTCCTCCAAACACTAAAATGCCTACTAGGGCTCTCCTCTTCACCTCCATTATATCTGTCACCTCTTCCTCTTTCCTCTGTTTGCTTCCTCCAACAGTTTCTACTCTCCCCAACCTAAGACTTCTCTTCCTGGCATTCCCCAAACTCCTGGCCCTCAGTCTGCTCTTTCGATAGTCAAACTCAACCAAACATGCCTACAAGCTTTTGTATAGCCTATCCTTGTATGATGTGAGCCTCTTAGCTCATTTGCAATCTTTGTATATTCACTTTTACATGGTTGCCAGTTGTGTTTCTGCATTTATACTTTTCCTTATTGCACTTCTGATGGTTGTAATTGCCTGTACGCTACTCCTACTTCCCCTCCCCGAGTGACACCTTGAAACAAGCCCTCGGTTCAGTGTGCCTTTCCTGGTTATCAAACTTTTAACTTACTAACTAACTAACTAACTAACTAACATGCTGCTGGTATCATCATTCTCTTGATCATTAGACTTTTTCAGCCCATACACGACCACACAGCATCAGTTGTACAGCAAAAGACCACAACAGCGACTTTGTCATCAGTCGCTGTGATGGTCTCTGCTAACACTGGTGCTGGGGAGTGTTTTCACCTTGAACTAACTTTGACTGGAGTTAGCAATCTAAAGTATGTGGGTCTGAGGCAGATCCTCACATGTGGGTGTGGAAAGCCTCACAGAAAACACTTGCTCTGATTGACAGCACAACACCAGTTGGTGCTGTTGTGCTGTCACTGTGCCATTGGTCGACAAGAAATTTGTCACCGTGGCATAGTGGAACCTTTCAGCCAACTCTTACTTAATGCTACCATTACAGGGGAAGGAGGCAGCAGATTGTGGGTATCATGCAGGGGCTCTCCGGTAGTGAAAGCAAACCATTTTGCACCCTGAACAAAGTGCAGCTACTTGACTCAGATGGGGCCATGAGCCAGTCATTACTGGGGACCAAGCACTGAGAATAACCCTAATCAGGGATCAGGAGTTGTGAAAGCACAGAGCAGGGTCAAATGTGCAAAGGAAAGGGCAAACAAGGTCTTCATATTCAGGGATTCAATGATAAGTGGTGTGGAGAGGGTGTGTGCAGGGGCAGATCTATGAGGGGATGTCTGATGTCCTCCTAGTGCACCGTCCTGAGGGAAGAAGCGGATAGAGAAGATGCTAGATCGGATGGGGAATGCCACATGTCCTAATGAGTTTGAGCATGGATGCCTTAGCAAATCACTGTCTGGAAGTTACGAAGCCCAACTTCTGAAGTCCAGGGAATTCTAAGGGAAGGTATCCATGTTGGCTCCTTTCAGAGGTGTTGCCTGTATGGGCTAGAGAAGGTGGTACAGTAATGCAGGAGGAAATCAATGCATTCAATGCCTGGTTGAGGAATGGTACAAGGAGGATGGTTTGGGATTTGTGGGGGTGAGGAGGAGTCTGGCTAGAAGGCTTTTTAAAAGGATGGACTTCATCTCACCACGAAAGAGCTAGTGCATTTTGGCAGAAATAAGACATCTTCATGGGCAGTTGTTTAACCTGAAGAGGGGAAGCTGATGCTGGGAACCCCATCATAGATGGTAGGTGAAGGATGAACTCCATCAGAGGCTCCTGGATATGGAAAGAGGGCCAGGGAATCCAGCACAGGTGGGAGCGAAGGACAAGTGACAGTAGAAAGTAAGAGACTGGGTAGCAAACATACACTTATCGGGGTGAATATTGGAAAGGATGGGGAGGGAGCAGACAGCATGTGGAAGGGATCAGATAAGAGGAAGGATTATGATGGAAGTATGGAGGTTGGCTTGCCTAAATGCCAGAAATGGCAACATTAAAATCAGTGAATTTCAGACACTGGTGGCAAGGGCTAAGTTAGACTTACTGGCCATCACAGAGATGTGGGCTGGTGGCAACAATGACTGGGATCTAGTGGTTCCAGGTACCTTACATAAGAAGGACAGGGGCAAGGGGAAGAGAGAGTAGCCCTATACATTAGGGAAGAAAATGAGGTGACAGAGAATGGGACAATAAAAAGGAGGGATAGAGGAAGTGAAGTCTCTGGGAGAAGCTGACAGCAGTTGTTGGAAGAGGGTTAGATTAGGTTGATCCACAGACAACTGGGTCAGAAAGAGAAAGGAGACAGAGTTGGGGACAGAATTCAGAAAGGAGCAGCAAAAGGGGAACTGGTGTTAGGAACCCTCAACTGGCTGGATAGAGACTTAGACATCCTGACAGCTAGATATGCCAGAAATCCAGCACTGCAAGATACGCTCAAGGCTGTCTACTGGTGCAGCTATTGTGCAGGTGTTCAAGAATTCCACATGGCAGGACACCATACTCAACTTGGTACTCATCATTTCAGAGATGGTGGGAAAGTGAGTGTCAGGGAACCACTGGGGTCCAATGACTGGTTGGGGTGAACCAATGGGGAGAACAATGGACCCCCAAGAAGACAGTGGACCTGGACCTCAAGCTGTGAATTCTGGGAAGATGTGGGAACTGGTTGGGGAAGACTGACAGGTACAGAACAGACAGAGGGTGAAAGTGCAATGAGCCAGATCAAGAGGGTACTCCTAGAGATGACTGAAGCTTGTGCAAAGAAGGCCATCAAAAAGCTAACACAAAAGATCGATGTGGCTCTCGAAGGGGTGAGGTAGGCAGTGGGGTGAAAAGAAGTATATTCACTGAATACAAGAGGAACAAGGGAGAAGAAGCTTTGCAAGAGTATCAGGGTCAACTCAAAGAGGTAAGGATAGAGATCAGGAGGGCAGAGCTGCAGGTTGCTGAGGGAGTGAGAAAAAATATTCAGGAACATAAGGGAAAAAGAAAACAAGAGGGGGAATTGTTAGGCTAGCCGTGGGGAGGAGTAGTGGATGATGATGAGCAGAGGGCAAACATACTAAACAATTACTTCTGCTCGGTATTCATGTAGAGGACAATGGTCCTCTGCCAGAGAGTGATAGCAAGGTGTTGCAAGGGGAGTTCTGGATTAGGCACAATACAGATCTTAGCGGACTTCAGCTTCAGCAAGGCCTTAGACTCCGTACCCCACAGGAGGCTGCTGAAGAATTTGGAGGACTTGGAAATGGAGCATAGTTTAGTTAGGTGAGTAGGAAATTGGCTGGGAAGGTAACAGAAAGTAGTGGTGAATAAGGCTAAATCAGGTGACAGGGAGGTCACAAGTGGAGTGCTACAGGGATCGGTCCTGGGACCTGTCCTATTTATTATGTTCATGAGTGACCTTGTGGGAGGGTATCCAGGAAAGATGTGTCTCTTTGCTGATAACACAAAGCTATGCCTCAAGGTGGATCACGAAGAAAGGTTGAGCTCAGAAAGACCTAGAGAATCTAGAGAAATTACCTAAGGTCTGGAACCTGAAGTGCAAATAAAGTTTGGCCTACCTAGATTTCAGTAAGGCCTTCAACACCATTCCACATAGGAGACTCATAAACAAGCTGGGCGGCCTGGGAGTGGGTCTGCATACCACTTTAGCAGGTAATGCATTCCACCCAGCCACCACCCTCTCTGTAAAAAGTGTCTCCTCATCTCCCTCCTGAACCTTCCTCGCTCCAGTCTCATATCATGGCCCTTGGTGGCCCTCCCTCCCTTACTTTGAACAGCCCCTCTGTATCCGTCTTGTTTATTCCTTTCATGTATTTAAAGGTTTCAATCATGTAACCCCTGTCTCTCCTCTCCTCCAGTGAGTACATGTTCAACTCCTTCAACTCCTTCAACCTCCTCTGCGTATGATAAGTCCCCAGCCCCTTGATCATCTTTGTGGCTCTCTTCACCCCCCTCCAGTAACTTAATGTCCCTCTTCAGATAGGACGCCAGTACTGCACACAGTACTCAGGTGTGGTCTAACTAATGACCTATACAGTGGCAGAATCACCTCCTCCCTCCTCGAGGATATACCCTTGCAATACAACCCAGCATTTTGTTGGCCTTGCAGCTGCCTTCCTACATTGTGCCGAGTTGTTCATTGACCCTGTAATGAGCACACCCAGATCCTTCTCCTCCTCTGTCTGGGCTAGCTGCACTCCCCCAGCTGGTAACTCCTCCTGGGTTCTTCATCCCAAAATGCAGCACCTTGCACTTTTGGCATTAAAGCCCAGTTGCCAGGTGTCTGACCAGGTTTCGAGCTTTGCCAGATCATCCTGCAACCCCTGCCATCCCCTAGGTCATCCACCACTGCGCCTACCTTGGTATCACCAGCAAACAGACTGATCTTGCTCTTGATGTCCCATGATATGTCTGCAATGAATATCCCAAACAACTCTGGTCTCAACACCGAGCCCTGTGGAACATCGTTCGTCACTGCCCTTGGGTGTGAGAGCTCCCCCACCACCACCCTCTGTTGCCTTCCCTGCAGCCAGTTTCCTACCCACTCTCACCAGCTTTACACCAGCCCCTGTGCCTACTAACTTCCTTCCCAGCCTTCCATGTGGCACTGAGTCGAATGCCTTACTGAAGTCCAGATACAGGACATCCACTGCATGGCCCCTGTCCAGTTGCCTAGTTACCCAGTCATAGAACTCCACCAGGTTGGTTTGAAAGGATCTGCCATGTATGAAGCCATGCTGTCTGCTGTCCTGTAGTCCTTGGCCTCTAGGAGGGCCACCAGCCTCTCCTTCAGGATAGTCTCCATTAGCTTACCCATGATGGATGTGAGGCTCACTGGTCTGTAGTTTCCGGTTCATCCTTGGGGCCACTCTTGTGGAGGGCACCACATGAGCCATCCTCCAGTCCTGAGGTACACACCCCAAATGTAGTGAGGCATTAAATAGGTCTGCCAAAGGTCCTGCATGGACCTCTGCCAGCTCCTTCACTACCCTGGGGTGGATGCCATCTGGGCCTGGCGCCTTGTCCACCCTCAGTGCCTTCAAACCCTCTCGAACTCTGCTCTCCATGATTTCCCCATCTGTCACCACTTCCCCCCTGCTTCTGCCATTTCTCCCACCTTGGGTGACACCCCCCTCTTCTCTTTAGTAAATACTGAGCAGAAGTACTCATTTAGTGTTCCGCCTTATCGCACCTGCTTTCACCAACCCCCTCCTTCCTAATCCTTATATGTGGTCCTTACAGCTCCTTTTCTCCTGATGTTCTTAAAGAAGTCATTCTCCCTTCTTAATGCTCTGAGCCAGCCTGAGTTCTGTAGATGCTTTGGCTCCCCTTACTGCCCTTGTCACCTCCTTCGATTCTGTCAAGTACCCTCCTGTCCTCCTCCCTCCCTGTTTTCTTGTACTTCCTAAGGGCAGCTCTTTTCCTCCTTACCTTTTCCATAACATCCTTGCTCAACCAGATTGGTTTCTTAGCCCTAGCCTCTTGCTCTGGGCTTTGCAGCAGGTTTTGGTTGCCTCCACTATCCTCACCTTTATGAGCTCCCACCTCTGGTTAGTGTCCATAATAGATTGAATTCTGGCCAGGTACCCTTTACTACTTCCCCATCCTCCCAAAGTCGGCCCTCCTGAAGTCCAGCACTATTGTGCCAGATTCCACTCCTTCCTTGCCCATATCCAATGTGAGCCATACTGAGCGGTGGTCACTCCTCTGACAGCGGTTCCTCTGCTGTAAGTTCTCTCACAAAGTCCCCATTTGCCAGCACAAGGTCAAGGGTATTTCCTAACCTGGTTGGTTCACTGACCATTTGCAGCAGGAAGCTGTCCTGAAGGCATCCAGCAGTACCTGCTCCTTCTGTTCCTGGTTGTTGGGGTACTCCAGTCCACTCCTGGCATGTTGAAGTCCCCACAATCACCACACTACCCTTCCTCGCAGGTCCTCCTGATCTGTCCCGCTAGTTCCCTGTCTAACTCCTCCGTCTGAGATGGTGGCCTGTACACCATTCCCATTCTAAGAATCCTATCCTTGGAATCCTGGATTTGCATCCAAAGTGACTCTGTACTACCCTCCTCCCTTCCTCCCTTACACACTTCTGTCCTTCCTTCACATATAGCGCCACCTCCCCACCTTTCCCAATCACCCTGTCCCTGATGAAATAACCTGTACCCTGGTACAGACAGGTCCCAGTCATTGTATTGGGTGGCCCATGTTCCGTGATGGCTGCAATGTCCACCTCTCCTCTGCCATGAGAACCTGTAACTGCAGTTTTCTCCCAAGGTTCCTAGCATTAGGTAACCGCCTTCCACCCTCCCCCATCCTGCCCTCCTTCCTCCTCCTCACCAACAGTACTTTGCCATTTGTCCTTTGTCACTGTTATGGGGGTAAGCTCCATGGTTTCCCAACCTGTGGTCTCTGCATATCTCTTCCCCAACTGCCACCCCCACTCCTAGTTTAAATTCCCAACTTCCTCTATGTACTCTTCCATCCTCTGTTTCAACACTTTCTTCCCTCCTCACTCAAGTGTAGTCTGTCCTTGGCATAGAGACTACTGTCCTCTCAGGTCCCTCCCACCCCCAACAGCCCATACCCTTTAGCACAACACCAGGTTCTTAGCCATCCGTTAAATTCCTCTATTCTCAGCTTTCTTGTTGTGCTTGCCTTTGCACGGGAAGTATCTCTGAAAAAGTTACTGATCTTCCTGCCCCTCACATAATTGTGCTAGTTCCTCAAACCTCCTCTGAACTGTATCTACTGTCTTGTCAGCCAGGTCGTTTGTCCCAAGATGTATAATTAAATGAGGCTTGTCCTACCCTTCTAGCATATTTCAGAACAGACTGTCCCACCCTTTCCACTGTCATTCCTGGCATGGCCTCCACCCAAATGCGACTATGCCTCTCCCTTGCTACCCCACCTAACTCCTCTTAGTATTGAGTTCTCCGGCACTACGATTCCACCCTCTTACTCCTGCTTGCTTCCATTCATCTCCTCTCTCATTTCCAGCTCCTCTTCTTCCTCCTGCACATTATTTCCCCTTTACCCTGTTGCAATTCTCCCAGCAGAACTTCCCCCGCCTCCAGTTTCGTCCAGGCATTTATCAATTACTCCTCTAATTTCATCATTTCCTCCTCCACCTTCTTCTCTAGCAGTGCACAACTATTTTCTGAAGGCCCTTCACAAATGCCCGCTCCCACTGCTTCATAATAACCTGTTCTCTCCTTTCCACTCCATGTCTTTTGCCACTTCTTCGCCTCCCTCACAAGTCCCTATCTCCTCCTTCCATTTGTCTTTTGTCTCCTGACCTGGTTTCCGGCAACTGTTCTTCCTGGCCTGGGCCCTTGTCTCTGCTTCCTTCTTCTGCCCTCTCCTCACCACTGTTGGCTTAAATCGCCTCCCCATCTCCCTTCTTCCTCCCTCCAGTATTGGCTAAACCCACCCCAATCTGCCTTGCCTGTCTTAGTTCCTCCTGCAGACCCTCAATCTCCTTTCTAAGTTTTTCTATGTGGTTGCACACTAAACATCCTCCCACACCCAGGCAATTTTAGAAAGATTGGTGCACCACAATTGTTGCAGCCTACCACCCTACCCATTGCTGTCATTGCCCACCAGCGACCCCCACCCTTCCAGATGCAGGATACCAAACACTCTCCCAAGTCTCCCTCTCCTCCCTATCAGTGCAAAACATTTTCTTTATTTCCCTTACCTCCTTTGTTGCACACATTTAGATATATTGAGCAACTGCTTTTCATATTCCTATCCTTCCTATTCACACTCAAAACAGATTTTAAGTAGCCATTGCACAACCTCCTTCAAACTCCTACTCCTCCTTTCCCCAATGCACTATTAATGCAAAGAAGTAATAATGAAAGCTCCTAGATTTGCATTTACTTCCCTTCCACTGAAAGAGCAGTCACCTCTTCACTTGTTGCTGTTCCTTTCCTGGATGTCTGCTTTTGCTATGACAGGTGCATATTCTTTGCCTGTTTGAGGAAGTGATGTCAGAACCCCTGGTATAAAGGAAATAATGGACCAAGGGTGACCAGCCCAAGTCTTCCAGAAACAATCAGGTAGCTGAGGCCTCTGGTCAGACCATTAGCATCCTTCCCCACTCTGCACTCAAACTTTGCAGCTAGTGAAGCCAGCAACAATGAATCACAATTCTAGTCAAAGCCCCCAAAATAGGTTTGCTACCCAAAGAAACAGGACTCCAATTCAAACAGCTTCACCAACAACACATCAAAATGGGCTTAGAATTAGAAGATATAAGTCTCCAATTCAAAGAAACAGACCCAGTTAAATCACACCAAATTATGTTTTAAAGCAGAAGAAATAGGCCTCTACAAATGCAGCCTACCACACAGTGAATCAAACAAATGAGCTCACTTATAGCTACCAAAACAGGTTTCAAAATTCCAACACCCCAAACAATACCCTGCTAGCCCTTAGTAGTAAGAAAGAAAAGAAATAACCTTCTACCAGTAGAATCCACAAGAAACAATGTAAAACAACAATAAGCTATTGTACTGTAGATCTGATCCTGTTCCTTCTGGTTCCTTCTGAGAAGCCAAAGCACTGAATTCCAAACTCTGTGATTTCCCTTGTGCTGCTTTCAAAATCAGATCTTAATTGTTTGAGAGTCACTAATGATAACTCCTAGGCCCCATTCCTCAGCCGTAGTGCTAATTCTTACCCCACCCATCCAGTAGCCTGTCTTGGGATCTTGTTCCTAGGTGCATCACCTTGCACTTTTTGGTGTTGAATTTCAACTGCCAAATCTTAGACCACCTCTCTAGTCTTTGCAAGTCACTCTGCATTTTCCTGATTCTCTTGTCACTGTCCATCCTCCCACAGATCTTAGTGTCATCTGCAAAGAGACACAACCTGCTCCAGATTCCTTCTCCAATGCTACTGAGGAAAATATTGAATTGAACCAGACCCAGCAGAGAACCTGTGGTATCCCACTCATGACCTGCTTCTCTTCTCCATTCTCCAAAGGTGGAAAGCCCGGGTGGAGGATGCATTCAGTCATCCTGGGGTGAGTTCTGGATGGTGACTATGGTGGAGGTTTGTGGGTGGTCTCGGTCTTAAACCCACATTCTGTGGCCTTGACCTGGGTCCGATATGACTACTTGTTGGCTGCATTGATGTTCTGGGTATGGTGTTTGCCGAGGTTTTGGGAGTTTCTTGTCGGTGTTTTTTTCTGGAGTTCCTTAAACAGACTCTGATTAAGCCCCTGCTGAAAAAACATCCTTGGACCTCAACATCTTGGCAAACTACCATCCTATCTCAAATCTCCTTTTGGGAAGGTTCTTAAGAAGTTAGTTGCAGAACAACTTGAGAGCCACTTCCTGGAATTCCAGATTTACAAACCATTACAGTCCGGTTTAGGCCATGCACAGCATGGAGACTACATTGATTAAAGTGTTGAATGACCTGCTCAGGGGCGAGGATAGGAGAGTGTTCAGTTGCCATTCTCCTCCATCTCTCCTCTGTGTTTGACACTGTGGACCATAGGGTGTTATTTGACAGGCTTCAGGAGTATGTATAACTCACTGGCAAGGTCATCAGCAGGTTTGAGTCCTTTCTCCGGGCAGGTCCTAGAGGGTGATATTGGGGAATTATTCTTTAGGCCGACAGACCTGCCCTGTGGAGTTCCCCAGGCTCTGTCCTCTCCCCCATGTTGTTTGCAGTGCATATGCTGCCCTGAGGGAGGTCATAAGGTGATATAAACTGAGTTTCATTGCTATGCTAATGATACTCAGCTCTGTGTCCTTCGCACCTGGTAGATCTGATGCAGTTGACATGCTGAATGATTGCTTATCCGAGATCCAGGCTTGGACCACGTCAAACTGGCTGGGACTGAACCCTGTGAGGACAGAAGTGCTGGTGCTGGAGCCAGGTCAAGGGAGGAATGGAAGCCTCTGGTGATAGGCAGGGGTTTTTATTGATCCGCCAAACTGGTGGCCTCCCTAAGGTGAAGAATTTGGGCATTGTTTTGGACAGTGAGCTGATGCTTGAGCTTCAGGTGTTGGATGTTGCCTGATCTGGTTTTACTACCTCCAGAACATCACACAAATTAAATCCTTTTTCCACCAGATGACCTGGCCATGTTGATACATGCATTCATCATCTTGAGGCTCGACTACTATAACATGCTCTACTGTGGTGAGAGGTGGTACAATAGGCAAGGCAAGGCAAGGCAAAGTTTATTTAAAAGACACCCAATCCCAGAGGCTCTGGGCTCAGTACAAACATTAGAACAAGCATTTAAACATAGTAAATATATAAATTACACATAATAAATACAAATCTTTACAAAAAACTAAACCTTAACTATAAATATTCATCTAAACATTAAATGCCTTAGAAAAGAAAAAGGCCTTAAGCTGGGCCTTAAAACATCCACTGACGAGCTTCTCTGACCATAGTTGGTAAGGAGTTCCACAGAACAGGGCCGTGGCGCTAAATGCTCTATCGCCAGTGGATTTCAGCCTAGTTCTGGGAATGGTCAGGAAGCATTCACTGGAGGAACGAAGAGGGCGAGGAGAAGGCAGGTGACAGAAGGTCTAACAGGTAACCGGGGCCCTGCCCGTGTAGGGCCTTATAGGTAAGGAGACCCACCATAAAGAGGACTCTCCACCTGACTGGCAGCCAGTGCAATTCCACGCAAAACCGGTGTAGTATGACAGAACTTTTGCTGCCGGTCAACAACGGGCAACTGCGTTTGCACCAGCTGCAATCTGCGGAGAGATCTCCCGTGACCGAGATAGGCGCATTACAGTAATCAAGCCTAGATGTAACTAAGGTATGTATCAAAGTAGGGAAGTCCAGAGGCAGAACAAGGACTTAATCCTGGCAATGTTTCTAAGATGGTAAAATAGGTACGAACCACGGAGGATATTTGAGCCCATGGTTAGATCTCTGTCCAGAATCACGCCAAGATTTCGCACCCAAGAGGAGGTTTTCAATGGCACAGACCCTAGGACAAGCCCAGTTTCTGTGTCAGAGGCCATCCTATCACGAGCTCTGTTTGACTCCACTACTAGTACCTCCGTCTTATCGGGTTCAGCCACAACCAGCTGGAGGCCATCCAGTTGTTAATCTCGGTCAGACAGATATTAAGCACATCCACTGCATTGGATGTTCCTGGGGCAAAGGAAAAATATAGCTGAGTATCATCAGCATAGCAATAAAAACTCAAGCCATATTTCCTAATGATCCCACCCAGAGGCAGCATGTCACACTGGAACAACATCGGAGCCAATACTGATCCCCGAGGAACTCCACAAGGAAGCAGACTGGTGTAGATGAGAAATTTCCATCATAACCCGCTGCCTCCTGTTAGTAAGAAAGGACTCAAACCATTTGATGACATTACCGTGAGTCCACATAGGTCCCAAGGCGAGCAAGCAGCACACAATGGTCCACAGTGTCAAATGCTGAAGAGAGATCAAGGAGAACAAGACAGCACCTACAGCTTCTGCAGAATGTTGCAGCCCAGTTGTTAACTGGCGCTCAGGTTCAATCACATTACACCAGTGCTGCGCGAACTGCACTAGCTGTCGGTGCACTTGTGCATCACTTTAAGAGGTCTTTGACCTATAAGGCCCTGCAAGGGTTGTGTCCCAGCTACCTAAAGGAGCTCCTGCATCCCTACACTCAGTCTCATTCCCTTAGGTTGGCTAGAGAGGCCTCTTGGAGGTCCCCAGGGCAAGGTTAAAATCTTTCTGGGACTGGACTTTGAGGTGACTGCCCTGTTGCTCTGCAGTTCACTGCCTGGGTACCTCTGGGAGGCACCCTCCATAGAAATCTTTAAAAATATCTTAAAACTTTCCTCTTGAACAAACCTTGAGACCTGATGCCATTATTTTCAGAATGACCTGATAGCATGAGAATGTATTTATGATTTTACTGGGCTTATTTATTGTTTATATATTTTAGATAATTGTTCTGAATTGCGTCTGTGTTGTATTATTGTAAGGCTGCCCTAAGCCTACGGGGAAGGGCACCCAAATAAATGAACTCTACTACTATTACTACTAATTTGACACCATTAACCACAGACCTCTGCTGTCTCCCTTTAGCCAGTTACCTACCCATCATACTATGCCTCTAGCCACATATCCTCCATCTTCTTTAGTAATCATCTGCGAAGCACAGAGTCGAAAGCCTTGCTGAAGTCAAAGCAGAATAAACCCATGGTGTGGCTCATATCCACTACCCTCACACCCAGGCAAAGAAAACTATCAGTTTAGTCCAACAAGACCTCCTGCCATGAACCCATCAAGGTAGTCGGCGAGGTCCTCTTTGACCAATAACTCTATCAGCTAACCTACTACAGAAGTAAGACTGACAGGTCTGTAGTTCCCTCTTATTCCTTGCCCCCTTATGAAGTGGAGTTACTTTGCCACCTCCAGTCCTTCAGAACTACCTTGGACTGTAATGAGCTATTGAACAGTCCCACCAGGTGATTATCCAGTTCTGATGCTGGTTCCTGAGCACCCTTGGATGCATCTCATCTGATCCTGAGGCCTTATTAACTTTAGGGCTGCTAACCCTTTCTGAACCCTTTTGTATGTAAATACTGGCTACTTCATCTCCGAAACTCCTTTTGTAGCGCTTTGGTGCTACTCTCTGGCAAGCCATGTATTCTGGCTCAATACCATCCCTGACATAAAGGGCTATGCCTACCCTCTACCTTTCCTCAATCCTTCCTGAACATTGTGTACCCAAGGGCTGTCAGGTCCCAGATATTATTTTCTGATGCTCTGTTACTGTGATGGCCACAAGGTCCATTTCAGTGTCTACCATCATTGCCTGGAGCTCAGTAATTTTATTATCTAGGCTCCTGGTATTAAGCCTGACCCCTTTCAATCTAACTCCTGAACCTGATTTGCTATTTACCTGTCCTTCTCCCTTATTCTTCCCTGGTCTTCTTGCTTTTTTGTGGTGATTGTACACTTTATGTTCCACTTCTTGTCCCTTCCCCTAGCCTTTTTGGACCTCATTCCTATTTTTACCTGCTGTACTACTACAAGTCCCCAGATATGGGGAGTAATAGCTAGGTTCCCTTTCCTTTCTTCTATCACTGTGGTTACCCCTAGTCTCAGTCTCCCCGCAGTCAGTTTAACTGTTCGATATAGACTTAAAACTTCTGCAACAGCAAACTGGCCCCTTCTTTGGTCAGGTGGAGTCCACCACTGTTGGATAGCCTCCTGTCCTGGAAGTTCCCCAGCCCCACACAAAGTGGTACCCCTTCTCCTGACACTATCCCTTAAGCCACCTATTAGCAAGCAAGCAAGTAAACTTTATAAAATAGCGCTATTCAAAAGATCATAGCTAGCACATAAGATCATAAAACCACAGCTAAAATCCATAAATAATTAATAAATAGCATCAAAAATGATTCAAGGGTGTGTGGCTTCACTCCAATCGTGATGGCTGCCTGATTACAGAGCTCTGCAGACCTGGGGATCGCTAGCCATTATTTGCACCTTTTAAAAATAAATATCTACCGCTACACACAGAATCCGACTCAGATATCACTCAGGAAGGCACCCAGTAAGACAATATCTTTCCTACCGCATTTCCTTTTGTTACAAGCTGCTGACTGATATCAGGGTTGTGCTATGTCGCAGTGTAATAGGCTCGAGGTGCCCAGGGGCCTCTCCATGCAGCAGATCACAGAAATGTTCGCTGCACTGATGCAGCGAATGACCCAAGTAACTTTAGCCTTTATAACACCACCTCAGCCATACAGCAAAGGATTCCAGGATGTCCAAATGGAAGCCCAAGTAAACCGAATTGGACAAATTGACTCCCTCACAATGCTAGTTCGGGAGCAGGAGCACACAATTCAAAGCTTGAAGAATAAAGTGGACGATATCGAAAACAGAAGCTGCCGAAATAACCTCCGCTTCGTGGGCTTTCCCAAGGGGTTGAGAGGGGCAACCAGCTGATTTCTTATATGATGTCCTACTGGAGATACATGATCTCCCACCAGGCTTCACGATTGAAAGGGCCCATAGAACACTTAATCCTAAACCGAGACTCGGCGAAGGGCCTAGGCCCTATGGTATGCATTCTTAACTTTGCAGACAAGGAATGGGTTCTCCTCAAGCCGAGCTTGGGTCACTATCATGGCGAGACCGCCATAAATCCTTATATTTCAGGACTACTCTAAGGATCTGGCTGCTAAGCATAAGCGCATACTTAATGTTGCCAACTGATGCATGCCAAAGGCATTCAGTTCACTCACGATATCCCGCTATGATGCGGCTGGAGGTGAATGGGGCACCTATATCTTTTCTACCCCGAGGCCCTTAAGGAATACCTCAGCAATGCACCAGTTAGCAATTCTACTTCTGGCCACAACAACACTCCATATAAAGGTAAGTCTGACAATTGGATACTGACCACTTCTATAACGAGGACAGATCCTGGGAGCAGCTACCAGTTCCAAGGCCTACCAGCCAGATCTCGGAAACGCCAGCAATCTGGAAAACATGCCATAAGGAGCCACCTGCATGATTGAGCAACGGAACCAGAATATAGAGCACCAGAAATGGACTACTTATGTGAACTCACCCTTCAGAAGTTTGCATCACCAAATCGATATGCGGTTCTAACACTGGAAGATCAGTCCAATACAGCTGAATTTCCAGTACCCCAAGGCAGAAATGGTACAAGAGGCCACAATATCTGAAATGACCTACACGATACAGCTGTGGAGGAGCCTAATGATGCACCTACCTCCTTTAGCACTAGAAGAGGAGCATGGACTTTAGACACTAGCTCAGATAAGTTGGCACCCTCCAGCGCTGCACACCATGCCTCTCCATGTGGAACCCCTCACGGACGGAGACAGATAAGTGTCCCTTTTGTTCTTTTCTGAGGGCAGGGCAGGGTTTGGACATTGGGGAATGTTCCTGTTTGTTAAATGGGAAGGTTTAAGGCTGTTAGTTCTCCTCTACCATTTTATGTCCTGATACCCTTACCTTGTTGCCTGAGGAATAATATCCGGACACTGGAATTCAGTGTTTTAAGTCACAAACAAAAGTTTGTTTGATGTAAATAACAGCATAGTGGAAGGTTGTACTTCATAACTTACCTCCTAAGCAGCTACCCCTCCAATCCCCTTACACCCCATCTGGGAAGAATTCCAGTAATGGGAATCCCCATATGCTGGTAAGCTATACCCAGGAAATAGATGCATTTAGCATATGGAGAGCCAATATCTCAGATGGAACAACATGCCATCATCATTAGACAGATTCCTTGATCAGCCACTCCTAAAGGCTTATTAACCCACTGATAGATTGGCATGCGAACTAGACACCAGTATAGGTGCATCCTACTAACCTCCTTTTCTTTGCACACTTCAACCAGGTCTGACCAAACCAGTACAAAGCTGGCATCATGTTTGATTTGTGCTTCCTCCTAAGCTTGTTAACTTAGTAGAGCACCTCACTCTCATCTATCTCCCCTCAATGAACAGCGGCTGGGGCCACTAGAGGATGGCTATTCTTGCTCCATGAACTGACTGCTACCAATGCACTATACTGTATTAGTGCAATGTTTGTAGATAGTTTCTTTGTTAATGGTTTTATATTAGTGTTATTGTTTTTTATGTACAATATGCTGTAATCTCTTTGCTAACTCCAATTCGCTATGTTGTAAACTGCTGGAAGAATTTACTTAAAGTATTAGCACTTGTGGTTATGTGGAATTTATGTCTGATCTCATCTGGTGATTTTGACCCTGGAGCACTTCAATTGTTTCTAGCACAAATTTCATTATTTTCCGTGGACCCCTGGACCATGGCTGAAATATCCTTCATAACATGAAATGTTAGGGGTCTAAACACTCGGTGAAATGAAAAAAGCACTGACACACTTAAAAGATTGAAGGCTCAGGTCGCCTTCCTGCAGGAGACAAAATAACCAGACACGATCAAGCACAATTGGTAAGAAATTGGGTGGGGCAGGAGATCTACGCAGGTGCTCCTACAAAAAAGAGGTGTAACTATTCTGTTCCATAAAGCTTTGCCATGGAATATACTAAAGAGTATAGCTGACCCCCAGGGTCGTTATAGCCAAAATTGCCACTCCAAATGGCAATCTTCTTCTGGTCAGCATATATGCCCAAACGAGGATAACCCCTTTTCTTTATTGATCTAACTGCTAAGATAGAGGCCATGATTGCTCTAGACACCCCTACTATAGCCGGTGGAGACTTTAACCTTACTTTGATCCCTATAGTAGACAGGAGCGACCTGAGCAAAGAAACTCATAATAGGAGATCCCGAGCTGTCCACAACTTATGCTTAGAATACCAACTGGTGCATATCTGGCACCTTACACCCCAAAGAACGGATTACACATGTCAGTCTGGAGTTCATGGCTCCTTTAGCAGGCTAGATTTTGGCTGATTTCACAAACTTTAACACATTCAGTGACTACCTCCAGCATTTTCCCCACAGTCATTTTGGATCACGTCCCAGTTCATTCACTTATAGCATGGAGTGACCCAGCTCCTAAATCCTCCTCCTGGAGGCTTGATCCACTCCTCATGCAGGACCCAAACTTCTTGTGCTGGGCTAAACCGAAACTGAGTTTTTCTACTCGAGAA
The DNA here is from genome assembly GCA_016271365.2 of Neoceratodus forsteri. Lineage (NCBI taxonomy): Eukaryota > Metazoa > Chordata > Ceratodontiformes > Ceratodontidae > Neoceratodus > Neoceratodus forsteri. The sequence continues at coordinate 1,387,477,438 of CM057459.1, forward strand.
TCCTATCTCGGATACCTCAACACAAAACACCTGGGAAACCTACAAGGCTACAATGAGGTGGAAGATTATAGGGTATGCCGCCAACAAAAGAAAGGAAAGAGAAAAGAGCTGACCAGGCTAGAAAGAGAGCTGGTTCTAGCTGAGCAAGCCTTAAAAAGCCAGTCCACACCCCACCATGCAATCTCATATGGGCAGACAGGTTCTAACCCTCAGACTTAAGATAAACAAACTCATGTCCCGGAAGGCTGATTTAGCCATGCTGAGAGTCCGCACACCTACTGGGAAGGAGGAGACAAATGCAGGAAAATCCTGGCCTAGTTTAAAAAGACCGAGTATCAGGAACAATGACAGCCAAGGTGCCGGAGATGAACAAGATTATGACTAATTTTTATGCTCAACTTTATACCTCATCCCATCCTGCTGTATGCTCAGATACTTAAGCATTTTTGGACAAATTAACTCCCTACACTGTCCCATGGCCAAAGAGATAGACTAGATGCTCCCTTCACTGCCCAGGAAATAACAACTGCCCTACTGGCTTTAAAACCAGAGAAGGCACCTGGAGGATGGATACCGGTGGAATTTCTACAAGCCATGGCCTCACGATTACTCCCATCCTGGGCCAAATGTTTGCTGAATCCAAGAACAAAGGAGTGTTACCCTCCCTCAGAGAAGTCACCATAACTGTTTTACCTAAGAAAGGTAAAGATCCTAGTGCCCCCTCTAGCTATCGCCTATTTCCTTAATAAATTCAGACAGCAAGGTTTTGCCAAGGTTTTGGCTATTAGATTAAGCCCCTTCTCCTTCCTGATCCACCTTCCCAAGTGGGTCTCATTCTGAGGCCGCTACAGTGCTGACCACCGAACTCTTCTTAACCTTATTTACATAGCCAAGCAACTTAATACCCCATCAGCCGCCTTGGCAATTGCTTCGAAGAGGCATTTGGCTTGGTTGAATGGGATTATCTGCATACTGTACTGGACCATTTTGGTTTTGGACCGCAGTTTTTGGCTAACATTCAGGCCCTATACACATTCCCACAAACTCGGTAAGAACCAATTTCTCACTGTCCGATCCTTCCCACTCTACAGAGGCACCAGACAGGGTTGCCCTCTCTCCCTCTACTTTTCGTCCTGGCAGTAGAGCCCTAGCATCCACCATCCGGCAAGCTAAAATTATCACAGGATTCAGCTGGAAGACTCTTATTTCACAATCTTGATGTATGCAGATGATCTGCTAATGACTTTGGCAGATGTCAGTACTTCCACTCCCCTTATTATCCCTTTTAGATCGATTCACACACATCTCCAGCCTAAAGTCAATCAAACAAAAACAAAATTCTCCCCTTAACTCAGTCTGCCATGAGGATGTATCCCCAAGCAGGCCTTAAATGGTCCCAAACCATTATTACCTGGGGGTCAAGATAGGTGCCAAAATTGACAAATGGTGGGATAACAATTTGAACCCCTCGATATCCGAATGTAAGAGAGATCTGGAGTGCTGAACCCACTGCTCTCACCATGGCTGGGAAAATCGTAGTTTTAAGATGTCCATGTCACCAAAATTGTTCTATATTCTTTCTCACATCCCCTTTTTCTCCCCGTCCACTTGTACCAAAAACTAGACAGGATGGTAGGCTCCTTTCTCTGGGGTTCCTCTCAGCTCCGCTTCAGCCAGAACACTCTTAGGGCACATTGAGTCAGGGACGGTGGGGGCTCCCATGGCTGGAAGATTATAAAATGGCATGCCAATGTTCCCAGACTTTAAAATGGTTTCAGCCCACTTCTAATAGTTCCCCTCAATCACAAAAAATAGAACAAATGATTGGCCATACATCCTTGTTAGCTTCTTTATTATGGCTCCCCAAAGCCCCACTCTCTCGAAGCACCCCACTATAGCCCCTCTATCCACTACTGGGAAGTGGCCCACAAGAAGCTTAAACACCCGCACCCCTGTCTCATACCCCTCTATGGCATAACTCTCAAAAACAAATAGGAGACGCCCAGTATACTGGCAGTCCTGGTATGATAAAGGTATACATTTTCTCAGTGATCTTCTGCTCCCCAACACTGGGACAATTGTGACTTTTCAATACATGCAAGATCACTGGTCTCTGCCTAATTCAGACTTCTGGTGCTACCTACAGTTAAGGATGCAGTCCAACCAATTTTAACTCAGGGTAAACTCCGATCGGCTGAGGTATCTCCCATTTGGAAGTGGACCCTACAAAAAGAGGAGTAGCTGGAGCTATCTACACCTCACTAAGAAACACCTTACCTGATACAGCAAACCCACTTAAAGCTAGATGGGAGGTGGCCTTGCATGTTTAAATATCTGACAGCCAGTGGAAAAGTGCTGTAACACTGCCCATACTGCCTACAGGGACACCGCTGTCAAAATAAAATCATACATTTTGGTGTAGAACACCCACAGTACTCTATGGCTCAAGGTCCTCCCACATGATAAATGCGGAGATGCCTCCAGCAAGGAGGTGATCTCGTCTCATATACTATAGGAATGCTTTTTGATATCACCTCACTTGTTAGACATAGCACAATTAGCAAGTCAAATCCTAAACCATAATATTGCACTGGCGCCCTCTGATGCTACTCGGACTTCAGCTCACTACCCCACTTCTCCCTCCCCATTTTAGATGGCTGATGCTGCCATGCATGCAGATAAAACGTTCCATTCTACGTTACTGGAGAGCCCAACTATACCTTCACTGGCAGATATTATACCCTCTCCTACATCCTTGTACAAATTAGACAGACATTCCCAGTATCCTTAGGACAAAGGGATAAGTTACATATGGGCTGGGCCCCATACATGACATACCTCTTTATTTTATTTTATTTAAAATTTGGTGACCAGGTAGGCCACTGAGCCCCGAAGGTCCCTTTTCAGGCGACCGGGATAACAATACATATTTTCATACAGAGAAAGACTTGGGTTACAGAGTAGTTTCAGGTATGTGAGTAGGTTACAGCCATGGTTATCATCATGCATCAATCCTTACAAATATGTTGACAGTAGAATTAACAAAGGTGCAGAAGAAATGTAATTTTACGTGGTAAGCTCATTGTTTACTACTGGCAGGGTTCAGTGGAAAGTTAGCTGCGGTACTATGTCTAGAAGGAAGCACTGTGGAACCTGATAAGGTGCTTGGAGGATCTGGATATTGGGAGGATAGAAGCAAGTGGGGGTGTCATGAGCCGTGGCAATGACGGCGCTAGTATCAGACATATAGGTTTTGAGTCTGGTGTGGAAGTTCATCAGTGAGGAGGCTTCCTGCACTAGGGGTGGGAGTTTGTTCCACAGGTAGGGGCTGAGTAGGAGAGCGACCTGCCGCCAGCGTTAGTCCTGACTCTGGGAACTTCAAGCAGTGTACATCCAGATGTCTGTAGGCTCCTGGGGTTATGTAGACCCCAGAGCGGGCATAGGTGAAGATATAGTCAGAACCTTTTGTTTTTCTTGTTAATGAAACAGTAATGACCTTTTGACCTCTCTTTCAACGGCAAGCCTTTTCAAATTCTCTTGCTTTAGATGCAGTTACTGTTAGCAAGTATTTCTACTAAGATATGTTTACAGCAGTTAGTGTAAATAGTTGTCACTAGGACATTTTAGTTGCATATGATTTTATACTCAGACACATACTGTAGCCAGGTATCTTATCTATCTTAAGTCTTGTTACTTTGTGGTACTCTTTTTCTTTTCACTACACGTTGACCACTGGAAGGTACCACTTTCTGAGCGTCGAAGCCCTGTCTAATCTCAGCAACGGTACCTCCTACTTGGTCTGGACCATAAGTCTTTAGAGCATTGAGGTAAGTGGTATAACGTACTCCACTTCTGATGCTACCCTTACCAGCGCCTGGGCATTCAACCTGTCCTAACTAAGAGATATGAATGTTATGCAGTCTCCGAGATTGTAGTACCATGCATATATTGGTCATGTGATAAGTTTTGTTCACCCTACAACCTATCCTTGAATGGTAATGTTAATAATTTGCTAGATCTGCTACTGTATCAACTATACTTGTATGTTCTTATTTCTTTCTGTATGTCTTGTTTATGAAAATTAATAAAACATTTAACTATTAAAAAAATGATTCAAAATCAGGAAAAGCCAGATTAAATAAATATGCTTTCAAAGCAGATTTGAAGCTCTCCACAATTAAGCACTCTCTTACCCAATGAGGTAAAGAATTCCACAGGGTGGAGGTCACAAATTCAAATGCTCGGGTCCCAGAGGTCTTCAAACAAACCCTGGGAATCTCTAGCAATCCCTCATCTGTGAAGCAGAGGGGCAGTAGGGGGCAGTAGGGGTGAAGAAGCTCTTGCAGACAGCATGGTCCCTGTCCATGTAGGGCTTTGTAGATCAATAAGCCAACCTTGAAGGTGATCTGCCACGGAATAGGCAGCCAGTGCAGGCTACTTAGCACAAGCATGACATGGCAAGCTTGGAGGATACTCAGTCAGCAGCCTGGCTGCTGCATTTGTACCAGCTACAAGTGGTGGATATCAACCACCGATAGCCCTAGGTACAGGGAATTAAAGTAGTCAAGGCGGAGGTCACAAATGTGTGGACCAAAGTTCAAGCTCATCAGGCAGAACTAGGTGCTTAATCTGGGTGATAATATTCAGATGGTAAAAGACAGTCTTGACAACAGACGTCACCTGAAATTTAAGCATCAGTTCTTCGTCAAGAATAACGCCAGATTTTGCACCCATTCAAAAGTCATCAGCTGGCAGCCTCCAGCCAGAGCCCAGATGGCCAACCAGCCGACAGCACCTCTACCCGACGACCAGAGAATACATCCCTGATACAACTCTCTGAAACCTGCTGGTGAGGAAAGATTAACTATCTGATCTGAGGACCGTACCAGACAGTCCACAGATCAGCTGCAGGCGCTCAGCAACACACCATGGTCCACGATGTCAAATGCCGCAGAGAGATCAAGAAGAACCAAGATGGAATGGCTATTTTGATCGTACACTATCAGGAGATCACTGAGGACCCAAACAAGGGCCATCTTGTTGCTATGCCTCTTCCAAAATCCAGCCTAGAGAGGATCGTAAATGTCATGGATGGTAAGGTGATCCTCCAGTTGCTGCATGACCACCTTCTCAATAAACTTACACACAAAGGGAAGGTTAGAGATGGGTCTGTAGTTAGCAAGACAGTCTGTGTCAAGAGAGGTTTCTTAAAGAGAGGTGTCACCACCGCCTCCTTTCAGGGTGTCCAGGAACACACCTGACTCTAACAAACACCAGACTATCTCAGCTAGGGCTGGGCCAATGACCTCAATGCACCCCACAAAGAGGCAAGTTGGGCTTGGGTCCAAACCACAGCAGATCAACCGCATACTCTGGATAATCTTCACGACATCCCCAATCGCTAGTCAGTTGAAGTCAGACCAGACAAACCGAGGAACTGCAATCTCCCACTGACCACTGCCATCCCCATTGGAGTGAGCTGCACAGATCTCAGACCTGATATCAGCAACCTTATCTGCAAAGAATTGAGCAAACTCATCACATTAACTCTTGCGACAACACTCTCCGAGTCTGTAGACAGGCTGGATTGCACAGTCTGTCCACAGTTCGAAAGAGCTGAGCTGGTCAGTTCTGTGCAGTGACAATCTCCCTGGACAGGAACTCTGCCTTCTTACAGGAAATAGCCAGTTGATAGTCCTTATAATGGGCCATCAATCTAAGTCTGTTGGTTTCAAGGTCAGATTTCCACCAGTAGCACTCCATCCTTCATCCCACGCTCTCTGCTGCCTCAAAGTCCCATCAAACCAAGGGGACCGAGGGTGCAGAGTGAGGGGCAAACCTGGACAGGAGCAACAGAATCTAGAGCTTTAGTCACAGCCCTATTATAGCCCTGTACCAGAGTATCTGGATCATCGCTACACTGTAGACCCGAGAGGTCCAGTACCACAGCCAGGCCATCTGGAGTCAAACCTCTTAAAGGGCAGTACCGACCATCTCAGTAGGGGTAGGCCTGTAGAGGGGAGCCTGGAAATTGAATCTTACAGGTGATGGTCAGATCATCTGACCAGCTCCACCACCAGGTCAGAGGTTTCATACCCAGTAGGAAGACCAGGTTCAATGAATGAATGAATGACCATGAGTAAACTCCTCTGTCTCATTCCTCCTTATTCATCCCTCTTCTCCTCCCTGTCTCACACAGGAGGGCATCAGAAAAGAGCCAGGGAGATGGAGTGCACCTTCAGTTTGTCCCCGGTCTGTGAAAGTTCTGCTTCACCATCTCCACCAACTTGTTTCACCAGATCACTGGAACCAAGGTGTACCAACACCCTCTGCCCCCGCGTCTTCCTCCCTATCTTGTCTAATTCCTGGATGGCGATGTACCAGGAAGGCACCTGACTGTCCCCTCCCACCACCCTCTCTACTTCCCTTAATGATTGATTTTCTGACAATTAAGACTCTCCTAGTAGACTTGCTCTGTTTCTCCCAAGAAAGACATCACATTGTCCTGCTCCTTTCCTCTGACTCAGAGTCCCTACCAGTGGAGTCAGGTGGTTCCATGTAATTTGGTCAAATAAAAAGCGGCGATGGTCTTTTGGGTGACACATGAACAGCAAGAAGAAGAACAGTGACTGGCAATATAGGGTGATGGCAAAACAACGACAACACTGTAGTACTGTATGTATTATCGGGGGTTTGTCCCCGCACCCCTCTGTGGGGGTCTTTGCCTCCCTATGCCCCCCTTTCTATTGATTATTAACTTGGGGGCAAAACTTGGGGACGGGTAAAGCTGACAGTCGCCTTTTCTAGTTGGTTGTCATTTTCCCATCACCATATTTCCAGGTGCCAATATTGCCATTGCCTAATTGACCATTGCCATTTTGTGTTCACCTAAATGATAAGCTACTGAGTCGGGTACCTAAGCCTCTTCTAGGGGTGCAAAAGCAGTTTGCCTTCTGGACGGTGTTGGGCTGGACTGTCTCCCTGTATCTAACCCTGCCTCCCTTCCTCCTCACCACTCACCAACCCCTGGACCAGTGAGCCTCTGGGGGAATTGAGAGTGTGTGTGTGTGTGTGTTGTGGGGTCTAGCTTAGCTGGTGACACAGCTGAGATATTTCTTCTCTTTCTGCCATCAGCTGAGCATGGAGCTCTGCCAAAGTCCTGCAGATGGGGCAGTACCCCTCCTCCAAAGCTTATCCCTACTAAAGTGTACCTCACAACCACTACAACTGACTGTCTCCCATCTGAACCCCATCCCTATACAGAACTTATGAATAAGGATACACTTAGTTGATGAGGATACTTGATATTTAACTATTAGTAGTAGCAACAAGCAAACATTGAATTAATCCAGAATGCAATTGATTGATACTAAAAAGTTATGTCCATAACTAGAAATAGAAATAAGGTATACCCAGATAGGGTGCAGATAGGGTTATCTGCACTCTCAAGGACAGGGGTGGGAGGAGGAGACAGAGAGGTGAACAGAGAGAGAAGGAGACAGAGGGGGGACAGAGAGAGAGAGAGAGAGAGCAAGTGAGATAGAAAGAGTGAAACTGGGGAGAAAGGGAGAGAGAGAGAGAGAGAGAGAAGGGAGAGATGTTAGGGGAGAGGAGGAGAGAGAGAGAGAGTGAGAGAAAGAGAGAGAGAGACAAGGAAACAAGACAGATTATAAGAAACAGTAACAAAGAAAAAGCAAATATTAGAAATGTTTTAGTTATTGATGTTATGATGTGTTATGCACTCACATTACTGAGTGGCGTGTCTATGAATGTGGATGCAAGAGGGACTTGCCCATGGAGATCCCTTGCTGTGCCATCCCGATGAGGCATCTGGAAGTAAACTGCTGTAAGCAGTAGGAACTGACATTTAACCTTTCCAATATTCACAATTCATGTCTAAGCAGCTAATTTTTAAGAATGAAACAGTCTTACTGACATTTTTTAAAACTGTTCCTTAAACAAAACTTCTGCCCACAGGTATTACCTGCAAAGTTAAACAGTCATATAGAATCATGTAGTCAGGTACCTTTTTGGTTTGTTTATTTGCTGGTCAAAGTTTTTACTTTCTGGTCCTCTGGCCCACTTCTGATTCAGCCTTTTAGCCCCATCATCCAGCTTCCACAGGACTTAACAGCACATGGATTCTCCATGGATTTCCCCATTGGGAGCCAGGGGAGGAAAGCTTCACCCCGGTATCCTCATCCAGATGGTGCCTGCATGGTTGGTGGTGTAGGGCCTGCCATGGGCTGGATCATCATCCATCCTCCATTTTCTCCTTCCCATAGGGCCACCTAATGCATGCCAAGTGCACGCATGCCTTCGCATGCACATGCACCCAAGTAGCTTGAGTGTCCATGCCCAGAGACTTCTGCTGCGCTACCACCAAGCCTTCACCAGGTGGTAGCCACCAACAGGGACGTTGAGACTTTCCTCCCTGGGGAGAAAAGCAGTCCTATGGATGCTCAATCCCGCGTCTCTCCCTTGGCTGGTCCCTATCAATCACAGTCCGCACCAAAATCCTGGTCATTGGCGTGATGGGTGGTTGCGCCACTGCCGAGCCAGCAAGCCAGCATATCAGGTACCCATTTTGGTTTGGTACATGGGCTATAGAGCACACAAGGTGCCAGTATAATTTGTATTATACAATGGCAAGAACATTTCCTGGACTCTGATTGGTCAGTGTGCCTGGGACATTGAGGTTATCTGAGTATAACCTCACTGTATGAAGTACAGCACACATGACCACAGCAACTGTTCAGGGAATCACTCCATGCAGCCCACTTGAAGTATCCCCACTCTGCTCACAACAGCCATCAACAAATTTTGTTGCCAGCTCTGAGCCTCCAACACCAATGAACTGTGCCTCCCACCCTCCACCCTGGATATTGATACATGCATCCCAGAATGTTCCCAAAACACAAAAAATTGTTTAATGGAAAAAAAGCAATCTTGTTAAATGGCACTTTGATCCCCCTGTGCTGTAGTACAAAGCTGTCATGCAACCATGGTGCGCTCACTAGAAACCCCAAAAGAGAAGCAGGCAATTAAGCCATACAATATCCACCTGCATTTAAAACCCTGCCTTCAGTCCCCAGCTCTCACTCCTAAACAACATAGAAGGCATCTACTTTTCACAGTCTACACACTTTTCACGACAGTTTCTTCCCCAAACCCAGTGCGTCAGTGAACGATGGAGACTGTAATTTCCATTCTCGTGATTCAGTCACACTGTTCACTTTGCAGGCAAGAGAATGCAGCCGTTAGCCAAGAAAAGCACAAGAACTGACTGTACAAAACATTTTAAACAGTCTTCAATTTCAATTAAAGCATATTCAAAAATGACTTACCTTGGACTTCTCTCAGGGGTTTGAGAGGAAGACCAAGTGCTGCGTGTCCCTCCCTGTACGGACTTTCCGTGGACCTCAATGGAAGAATTTCCTCGGGTCAAGGCACTGGCAACTGTCAGGTGGACCTCCCCATAGCCTGCTGCGTTTGGGACAGCAGCCTCTTTCAAATTCTGTGCTGCTACTTGAAGAATTTTACTGATGATGGAATTTCACCGATGACTGAGAACCCCACTGGGCTGTGCACCAACCGGCCCGCTACCAGGTTCTGCTCCTGCCTGTCCTGCCCCAACTACTGGAGTCACTGCAGAGCGTAGCCAACAGAAAAGTTAACTGAGCTTTTTTTTTTGCCACCAGAGTGCCAAATTTGAATAATGCTCTCTGCACCCATTGGCCCTGCTGCCAGTGATGCTCAGACAGCTTGGGCTTAAAGCCGTCCAGTCCCGCCTGCCTTAGCATTACCTTGGACTTCTCTAGGGGTCTGAGAGGGAGACCCAGTTTTGCAGGTTCCTCCTCTGTACGGGACTTTCCCATGGACCTCAATGGAAGAATCTTCGGGGTTGAGGTGCTGGCAACTGCCAGGTGGATCTCCCCTGAAGCCTGCTGCATTTGGGACTGCAGCCTCTTTCAAATTCTGTGCTGCTGCTTGAAGAATTTCACCAATGATGAAATTTCACTGACGACTGAGAACACCACTGGGCTGTGCACCAACTGGGCCCAATACCAGGGTTCTGCTCTTGCCTGTCCTGCCCAGACTACCGGAGTTGCTTTGGAGTCTAGCCAACAGAAAAGTTAACCGGAGCTTTGTTTTTGCCACCAGAGCACCATATTTGAAAAAGGCTCTCTACACTCATTGGCCCTGCTGCCAGTGACACTCAGACAGCTTGGGCTTAAGCCATTCCAAGCCCCATGAGCCTCAGCATTACCTTGGACTTCTCTCGGGGTTTGAGAGGGAGACCCAGTGCCGTGGGTCCCCTCCCCCTGTACCGACTTTCCCATGGACTTCAATGGAACAATCTCCTTGGGGTCGAGCGCTGGCAACTGCCAGGCAGACCTCCCCAAGTCTGCTGCATTTGGGACTACAACCTCTTTTAAATTTTCCTGCCCATGCACCCTGTTCCTCCTCCCTTAAATGCTCTTAAATCCCTCCCACTAATCTCTCAGGGCCTATCTCATTGTGACTGATTTCTGGGACTGCTACTCACAGCCCATCCTATTGTGTCCGCATTTCTGGGACTGATATTCACAGCTTTAATCTGTTGTACAAAATACTGTAACTCCTGTTCACTAAGACTACTGGTACTATTTGTTTTGCTCTGCTTCTGCTATCCCCTTGTTTGAAAGCTGAATTTGAATTATTGTATTGATGTTCTACTGCTTTGCAAAGTTGCAACAATTTAGCCTTACTTTTAACACCAAAGTTTCCAGTCCTAGCCTGGTAGGACAGGCCCTGTTTCCTCTTTCTGTCTAGATGACTTGTCTAACCTAAGGGTTTATTAACCACCTATTCCTAACTTAAAGTGTTACCCCACTGCTTAAGCTAGAACCTTACTACTTTGCTATTGTACCTGAGATATTTAATAAGTGGAAGTTGCTGAATATTATTCTACAATAGGAACTAGGAACCGAAACTCTGGATATTATTCTACTATAGGTAAATTTTTTTTTTTTAATAGACTCACCCTGCCTCCTGCTGCTAGAGAGGGTACCTCCTACCTCTTAAGAGGGAATCTCTTGACCAGTCCTCTTCCAGGGCCTGGACTCAATCATGCAGTGCTTGGGACTCATATTAGCTCTTGCCTATACGGCACTAATATTGGGGACTGACCAGTTTTCTCCTGGGGATTCAGTCCCTCGGACTCAGATAGATCTGCTAATAAGATGACCAGGGTTAGATTAACAGTTTGTTAATCACCCCCAGGGGTGCTATATTGCTCCCTGGGGTGTGATTAACTGACTGTTAATCTAACTCCTGGGAGTGCCTTATTGCTATTATAAAAAGTTCCAAAAGAAAAGGGTTAAAAGAATATTTTTGAATGTTTTCCTCATTTAGAGGAGATTTTTAGTAAAATAGTTCTTCCACTAACAGTTTAAGAATATTGGTTCAGAATCAGAATGCATCATTCAGTCATTCAGCAGTGCTACAGGTTGGAATGTTGACAAGAAGAATCCATGTGCCACTGTGATCAGGCTGTACATGACAGTATAACATGGATTAATGTAAGGCTGTTGGAATCCTACCAGCCAATCAGACTGCAGCATTTCTGAGAACCTTTTTATAACTCTGGTTACCACTCCCCTGGATCCCCTGAACCTCAGGTGGGGGATTAATATGTTACTACTATCCATGTACTGGTTAACCCAACACAGAAATTGCTACAACTTATTGTACCACCTCACATGAGTGATAGAAGGAGGCTCCTCTCCACCCCCTCCAGAATTATTGAATACCTTGCCAGGCTTAAGCTTGCACTGGGGGCATGGAATCAAACCCTGATCCCGCCCCTCCAATACCATACTCAGTGACCCTACTAGCCCTCACTGGAACAATGCCAAGGACCTCAAGCTGGTTCATATGAACATAAGTAGCCTAAGGCATAAAGTCCATGACCTTGAAGACTGGACCGCACTCTACAAACCTGATGTACTCACGGTGACTGAGACCTGGCTCAAACCCCAATTCCTTCCTCATGAAGTTGACCTGGTTGGCTAAAATGTGTTTAGGAAGGATCGATCAGGAAGAAGGGTGGGTGGTTCTTATCTACACCTGGACCAGTCTCAGTGCTACGCAGCTTGATCACTCTCCCTCTGTGACACTGTGAATGAGATAATTTTCATGAAAGTGTTCCTTGGTGACACTAAGCGCTTGTACATAGGGTGTGTCTACCTCCCACCCCGAATGTCTGCCTCTTCCCTTGAATCACTAACTCATGCCTTGGCAGAACACTCCCTGGGGAGATGATTCTCCTTGGATTGGATCACACTGGGGGCCTCCCAGTAAGAACTCAGTACTCGATACCAGTCTGACCCAAGTTATTGACCTGCCCACAAGGCTCAACACCAAGACAGATAACCAGTCCTTATTTGACTGGGACCTAGTATCTAGCCCAGACTGTATATTGACTGCTGGGGTCATGGCAGACTCACTGAGTGATCACTCACCAATCTCTTATACCTGGTCCAATAAGCTCTCCAAATCACCTGCCAGGGTAATTGAAACCAGAAACCACAGCAGACTCATGCCAGAAGCATTCTACTCTGACCTACTGTATGAACTGTAAACTGGGATCCCCTAATCTCTTTTCCCACCCTGGATGAGGCACTGGATTACTTTACAAACTCTTTTGCATCTGTGGCCAATGAACACGCCCCGTAAGAAACTAAGGGGTACAGCAGAAATGCCATAAATGGTTTAACCCTAGCCTCAAATGAAGCATGTTGCTCAGTGACCAGGCCTGGGGACATTACAAATCCTCCAGCCATAAATCTGACTGGAAGAAGTATAGGAGCTGAGGAATCTATGCAAGAAAGATTCTAAACAGGCTAAATCTAAATACCTGCGTGATCTCCAGTTGAGACACCCTACGGGATCCCAAGAGATTCTGGGGCCAAATAAATCTGCTGCTAAAGGGAGCCTGTAGTGCCCAAGAAGGAGCACTTCTGGTTGGTGATACCCTAACCAATGACCCCTCTTTAGTTGCTGAGGCATTGAATGCCCCTTTTCAAACCTAGTGGACTCAAACCCCCTTAGCCCTCTGGTGTCCCCCTTGAGAGATGCTGCTTAGGATCACACAAGACCCCAGTTTCACTTGAAACTGGTTAAACCCACTGAGGTGCTTCCTGCCTGCTTCAAATCAATCCTGACTTCTCCCCGGACACGACCTGCTTGAACCTAGCTTCCGAGGACTGCTGCCCCAGCCATCTCCCATCCTGTCACTATGCTCATCAGCAGGTCCTCTTTGAAGGAACAGTCCCAAGTAAATGGAAGGTTGTGACCATCATTCCCATTCACAAAAAGGGCCCCAGGACAAAGTGGGGAACTACAGACCCATCTCTATTCTCTGCCCTCTTCTAAAGGTGCAGGACAGGTTGGTCTACAAGCAGCTACAGAACTACCTCTAAAGGCACTTACTCCTAGCTGACATTCAACATGGCTTTAGGAAAGGCCATGGCACCGACACAGCCCTTATCTGGCTCACATCTGACATTCTGGATGCCATGGATCAGGGATCCTCGATGGGATCTCTATTCATTGACCTGTCTAAGGCATTTGACTTGGTCAGCCATGAACTACTCCTCTCCAAACTCCAACTACTGGGACTGGATGGGCTCTCTGTTTCCTGGTTCAAGAGCTACTTGCTCAACTGAAACCAAAAGTCCTGTGGAGAGGAACCCAGTCTAGTGCTCAACCTGTAATCTCCGGGTACCCCAGGGCTCGATCCTGGGCCCTGCTATTCACCCTCTTTGTCAATAACATTGAGGGTATTTGTGACTGAACAACCTTATCATCTATGCAGATGACACGTTGTCTACTGCAGTGATCCGTTATTGCGAATCAATGCCAACCTCCAGACCAGTTTTGTTGCACTTGAGGCTTGGTTCTTCACCAACTCACTTGTGTTGAATGAAGAAAACAAAGACTATTATGTTTGGGACTAGATGCCTTGGAGCTGACAGGCATGACCTGCTTCAACTTCACACAGCGGAAGGAACAGAGCAGAGGTCACTGATAAGATCAAGTACCTTGGGATCCTCCTTGACCAGGAGATGTCCTACAAACCTCACATTGACTCCTTGCTGAAGTCCACTCACCAGAAGATTGGACTTCTCTACAGGCTGGGTAACTCTTTCTCTCTCTGTCGAGGCTTGGCATACCATAGCCAAATGCACCCTGCTCCGTCCCTTCTCTGTGGGGCTCCCCTGCTACAGTTCCTTAGAGAGGGTGAACTAACTAAACTGACTGTCCTCTATAACAGGGTGGCTCGTTTCGCTAAAACTCCCCTCCTAGAAGGTATCACTGTGAGGTCCTTGCGGACCTCCACTGGCCCACCATACGGCACAAACTGGCCTACTCCTATCTATGTTTGACCTTTAAATTTACCATTGCAGGCCCTCTCCCCACCTGCATGGTCTGCTCAATCCCAAAGTCCAGGACTGAGACCTGAGATCCTCGTCAGGCCATCCCCTTGACATCCCTCGGTACACTCTAACCAAGGCAAGTGATCTTTTCGTTACGCAGCTCCGCTCATGGAACCTTCTCCCAGTGAACTTCGCCAACTGTCCTATTCTTCATGGATTTAAGTCTGGCTTGAAAGTGTACCTGCTGGAGTTAAGTCTCTGTGGCTGTAATTGCTAGCTCACAGCTTGTGGACTAGATGGTGTGATTATAATACCCTGCTACTTTGCTGCTGTTACTACTTCACCCTCTAAACTCTTGTGTTAAGTTGTCACATGTATTGTGTACTGCTCCAGTATATTTATGTCTGTGATATCACACTCTGTAAGTACTCTATTCCTAATCCAACGAATGTAACTACTGTATACTCCTGCCAACGATGCAACCTCTGTTGTAACTAATCCCTGATTGCTCCTGAAAAGGGACCTCTGGTCTCAGTGAGCTTGCCCTGTTATCAAAATCTGAATAAATTAATAAATGACTTTCCTTACTTTCATCACCATGGAGTTAGCGAAACCGAAAGCCTCAAGACTGCACCTAGCTCCTTCTCCACATGAACAGCGTTTCAGCTTTTCATACAAAGTAAGAAAAAAAAAGCAACACAAACCTTAAGCCGGTCTCACAGAACACAGCAAGACTGGAGAAACTCCATAGCAAACAACAGTTAAAGCAAACATAAATTAAGTGGGGTGGATTAGATCAAGGAAATGCAGCAGAACCACCTACTAAGTAAACAAAACAGCACTATTTTTCCAGTATGTATACTTCACACTAAATAAGCATTTGTCAATGCTGAATGTTGCTTGCTTCTATGTGCTGTTTAGGTATTTGGAAGTCATTGGAGTGCAAATATTGAAAATTCTCAAACTTACGAGCATGTGTAGGAACTGCGCATCGCACAGTAAAACAGTCATTTTAGGAATTTTTTCACCAAATTTTCAACATAGCCATTTTAAGACCTTCTGCTCATGAACAGTGTCACTGTGATTTTCTTAATGTGTCCCATACATTGAGTTCGCGACACCGACTGCACCATTGTGCGCCATAAGGGCGGAAACAATGTTTTGGGCAAGATGTGAAAAATGACAGCTGCACTGCTCATAAGGAGGTGTGGTAAAATGGCAATGTTGAAAATCTGGGTGAAAATATTGAAAATTCACAAACTTGGCGTGTATAGCAACTGCATAGCGCACAGTCGTAAAAGCAGTCATTTTGGAATATTTTCACAAATTTTCAACATAGACTTTCTGAGAGCCCACCTTATGAACACTGGCAGTGTCGTTTCATTAATCAGTCCTGAAAGGTGATTTCGTGCAGTGACTGCGAAATCACCCTTCAGGTCCGTAACACCATGACAGTGCAAGAATTCATGAGGAGGGTCCCAAAAACCCATGTTGAAAATTTGGGGCCAAATTCCCAAAATGCCTGAGATATGCAACAAAGTTGAAAAAACCCTATCTATCCCATTATACAGCTTACGGCATTTCCTCAGTTCGGTCGGCTTTGGAGAGTGCAGATGAGTTCGGTCCACGGTGATCGTCGCGCCGAGCTCTGGAGTAAGTATGGGGTGGGGGTGTATGGGTAGGCATAGTGCGCAGTGGGTGGGTGCGGGTTGTGGGAGGGGCAGGGAGACTACGAGGGACCATTTTTATTCACAGATTGTTTTTTTTTTTAAGAAGACGACGTGACTATTTGCCATGCTGGGGTGGTCTCCCAGCATGGCAGCAGGAAAAGCTGTTTGGGGGACGTGGAACTGATGGGGAGGGCACCCTGTTGGCCAAAACAAGATTGTGGCACCGGAAAGCTTTTGGGGGGACTTGCAGCCTTGGAGCCGACAGGGGATTGGGCACCCCGTCGGCTATAACAGTTTTTGCCACACTGGGTTGGGCTCCCAACGTGGCACCTGGACAGCTGTTGGGGACATGGAGCCGACGGGGTTGGCACCCCATCGGCCATACAGTGTGTGCGTGGGGGAGGCGCATCAGCCGCAGTATGTGCTTGGCGTGTGTAGCGTGGGGGAGAGCTCTGCTCACTGAGCGGAGCTCTCCTTTCAACTCTATGCCACTGCATTTTGGACTGCTGTCATAGACAGCTGCAGCACTCATTGGGGAACTGGGGCGCTCCTGCAAACACACTGACTGCATTGGAAGGCGGGCTGACACACCTCGAAAACTCGGATGATGGCACTATGTTTCTTGCACATGGTGCAAGCAACATAAAAATGAATATAAAAAACATTTTAAAACATTTTAAGTACACTGGGTGCAAGCAGGACAATAGGATCATATAAAACAAAAGAGAAGATGATTGGGATTCTCAACTGGTGTTCTCTATTGTGTACAGGAACAAAGTTTTGATACAAACGCTTTCCAGAAATTACGTGGTAGGATATCCTATGTATTAATTTAAGAAAATGAAAAACAGCTCATCTGTGTTTCAGCCTCCCTCATTCAGTTAGGTGGTTCCTAGAAACTGGCTGTGTAATCTGTTTGTTGTCATCTGGAGCAAATCTTCATTTGTGTGGTCCTTACATTGGAATTCCTGTGATCTCCTTTTGTACTACAAAATTACTACTGCACCCTATCTGAGTGAGCCATATGATTATATCTTTGAGTATCCTCGATATACATAATTGCTGCACCCTGTCTGGTTGGTCCTGATACCTACAACCTTGTGCAGCCCCGCCACTCACAGTCATAGCATCCTGCCTGCGTGTTCTTCATGTTCTTAGTGACAAGGCTGCCAGGTTAGCTCCTGATCTCTCTCTTAGTTGTGGGGGCTACACCTCCTTAGCAAACCTATCTGATCAAGGCCTGGAGGGCTTGCCCTGTAACACTTTATATTGCCTTCTTTATCTGTTCTGACTAGACAGCTATTAGTCCATTTACTCCTCATTAAAATCGTAACATGAGCAACTGTTACCCTTGTTCCTCTGCCCTATTCTAAAGACAATACAACACATGCTCTGTTGCTTTATGGGTTACTTTGAATTTGGCAACTACTACAAACTCTCTAACTACATGACAAGAACCATGCTTAGATACCTAGTATCTGCCCCTAACTCTGCAGTCAGACTTCTACTGCTCATGTTGTTTGCTCTCCACAGGGTGTGGACCCAAATTCTGGACCTGTACCCACAAACTCCCAGGTGTCCTCCCTTAAGACCAAATTTGGACTAAAACTAGGGTTCTAAAGCTGCTACACAGGAATATAAATAGCACAAAGCCAAAGATATAAGAACTTAAAGCTTGGACGGGCTCTGTGCACCTGATGTGATGGCTATTACCAAAACCTGGCTGAAGCCTTTTGTGTTTATGCATGAGCTTGCGATCCCAGGCTACAATACCTTTAGAAAAGAGATGGGGCCCAATTCTCAAAGCTTTTGGGTAGGCGCAAGAGGCTTGCTTCCAATGATTGGTGCAAAGTGCCCCTTATGCCAACGATGTCCAGAATGATTCACAAAGGCAGCCTGCACCACATGGGGCTTGTGCCACCTGTGCATCACAAAATGGGCTGCAGCAACGTGCTAGGGGCTTTTGGCTGACACACATAGGCTGCTAAAGCACCTCAAACAGTATTCTCAAAACTTACCCAGAAGGTGAATTTCTAAGTGCCCTTAGACCTGCAAGGGCTGTTCTAAGGGTACTTAGAAATTACCATCTGGATGAGTTGAAGCACATTGTGGCAATGTGCTGTGGTCCCCTACCCCAGCCTGATCTCCGATTTAAAAACAAAAACTCTATAGTAGTCTAGTGGCTCCCCAGCCCCAATCTCCCTTATAAAATTAAAATCTCCCTGGTAGTCCAGTGGTTTCCCCTCCCCAATCATTGTTATAATCAAAAGAAATAGACCCTCTTTCCTGGTAATCTAGTGGTCCCTCCCCAATCCCCAATCTCTGTTAAAATAAAAAGAAATAGCCTCTTTTCCTGGTAGTCTAGAGGTCCCCTCCCCATTTCCTGATCCCCAATCTTTGTTATAATAAAAAGTAATAGCCTCTTTTCCTGGGTAGTCCACTGGTTACCCCATCCCCAATCCTTGATCATTGTTATAATAAACTAAATATCCCTGTTCCCTGGTGGTCTAGTGGCTCCACCCCACCCCAATCCCTGATATCCCCGAACTTAATGTATAGAAAAACACCTGGTGGTCTAGTGGACCCCCACTCAGCAGTGCCCTACCACCCTGCTCCCCATCCTATAACCAGGTCAGCAACTAGTACAGACCACCACTCACCACCACGGCCAGGGTTCTGTTGCTGGGAAATGGAAAGCTGCCTTGGTTCTGCCAGTGCACAAGAGGGTGGGTGGGAGTCAGGTCCACACAGTGGACCAATAAGATGTACAGACAGTACTGTATGCTGTCAGTCGGCAGGCGGCTGGGCGGCATGTGGGTCGGGGTGCTGCCACCCTCTTCTGACTGGGAGGGTGCTGGGTGGTGGGGACCTCAGTGGGTGGTAGTGAGGGGTACCACTGGACCACCAGGATAGGTTTCGCTATACCAACCCACGATTGGGTGTTGGAGGGCTTCCACTGGACCACCAAGGATATATTTTACATATGCCCACGATCAGGCGATGGAGCATGGTTCATTGGATCACTAGGGAGCTAGTTTACATATGCCCACGATCAGGCAATGGAGTGCGGTCCACTGGACCACCAGGGAGCTAGTTCACATATGCCTATGATCGGGCGAGGGGGCACATCACTCCCAGGGCAGGGGCTTAGGGTCAGTGTTTTGGGTGGTCGGGTGGCCACCCATGGCAGGTGGCTGCTGTGTTGCGCTTGCAATATGGCAACCCACCTGTGGGTGTCCTCGACTTGTTCCCTGATTTCACGGGCATCTGTCTGCCCTGAGGCGGCACAAGGCGGGTTGTGCCTGCATATGCGCCGCACATCCGGGCTGAATAGGGATGTACGCGTATGCATGGAGCATCACCCTGCACTTGCGCTGCATACATACTGTTACGCCTGGCGAGGAGGAGTTGTGCAACACAACTTTGCCCCACTGAATATCATGCTGAGGTGCATTGGTGGTTGTGCAAGGAGCAGCCCTTTGAATATCCCACCCCATATGTATAACACATCTCACACTTATGTAAAGGCAGATCACACTCATGTTTAACTCAGATCGCACCAAAAGCAGTATGTGCTTTTTTTCTATCATACATGAGCCTGATGTCATACTCATGTATAAAACAGCTCACACTCATATAACACAGATCACACTAATGCAGAATATAAATTACACTTGTGTGCAGTGTTTGCTGGTGCTTAATATTGGAAAAACTGCACCTCATGAGTTAATTAATTGATGAAAATAAAACCCATAATTATAAAAAAAAATTTGATACTGTACTAGTTTATAGTGTATAGTGACCCCTTGTTCTGCATAGAAATCAATCATGATTAAAATGTTGTTGTACCACAGTTCAAAGTTAATCCAACGTGGTAGCACCATACTGTGATACAACAACATCTTGGCTGTTTTTGAGAGCGAATAAGCCAGCTGTTCAACTAAAGGAAAAATCGCCATGTGCACATCTCACAATTTAAACAGTAAATAATTTGTCTGACAGGACGGTGGCGGCAGTTTTCCTGAAGTGACTCCTAGAGAGCGCATAAATTGCCAACAATGGGAAACTGTCCCTTGACATCATTTAAGTTTTATTTTATTTTATTGTTTTAGAATAAAGGGATTATTATAGACTATAATAAATACTGACTGAAGCAACTGTGCTCAACACAGTCAAGCGCTGCTACCTCAGGGTTCTGATTCCATGAGACCTCTCGAGCTTCGCCTCAAGGTCTAATGGAATCAGAACCCCAAGAAAACACAGGCTGGTTGTGCATGAATTGCCACGCATTCTCTAAATAACACATTTTTGAAACACCCAATGTATAGGAAGCCACATAAGCTTCAACAGCAAGGTTTTAAATAACTTAAAACAGTAGACATAGATAAACACAATAAATTACCATGTCATTTCATGAGTAATTTGTATACATTATTAGTATTGCATCCAGTACTAAAATATAACGAAATAATTTACTAGAAATTTGCAGTAGTACAATAAGTAACCTTTTAGGTAAATTTAGTAATTGTTAGCAATTTCTAGTATAACTTTACTTAATAAAGGTAAAATAAAATGTGAGTAATTTCATTACGTTATAGTAAATTGATGTAATTATGAATAAATGTTAAGTAATTATTTTCTTTCAGCAGGAAGCTAAAAATATTAAGTATTTTTTCTAAGTGCTGTATAGTCAAAATAGTATCTTACATAAATAAAATACAAATACAGGAAAAGATCCCTTTCAGACAATCAGAACACAGAGCTACCATCCATTATTCTGTGCTTAATAAACATTAGTTTCAATAATGGGACTTTATGCTATTCCCTGAGTTCTGACTGGCTAAGACTAACTGCAGCAACATGTCTGTGAGAAACCACTGAAAATGTAAATTTTTATACACCCTGTAATGCGAGAGAGGGTGACATAACACTGTATTTTAAAATGTTGTCTTCTTTTTCAGTATATTAGATATGATGCTCTAGTGGACGGGTTATACTTAGTAATAACTGGACTGAGGTGTTAATAAACTGGTTTGATTATTACAGTACTGTACACTCTGATCACTATCCCATTATTGACATGTTAGAGTATATCCATCTCACCCATCCCTCAGGCTCTATTGCTTTTGGTTCTCCCATCTACAAATTTAACAAATGTGCTGCCTAAATCCCAGTGAAGGCTATAGATAACAGGAACACTTACCCATCTAAAGGAGAGCCAAGACCAGCGAGGAGAGGTGCAGCATAAAAACAGTGCTCCAAGGTTCACTCTCATGGTGTGTCAGTCCCGCTCTCTCCTGCAAATCCTAGGTGGAAGTTTCTCTGGATTTCTTAGTGCAGCTCGACTGTCCAGCTATTTATATACAGTGAATGAGAAATTTCAACATACAGGAAGGATTTATAACCCTCTTCCCCGCCACTGATTATCAAAGGACATTACAAATACACAAAACAAATAAATACCTTCCACAGTGTCGTACTGTTGATTTTCATGATCTGCTGAGTAGCAGTTTATTCTAGGTGAGCCAGAGAGAATATACATTTTGTGGAAAAAATCTGATTAAAGCTTAAGAGCAAATTAACTAAATTGTAATAAATGGATTGCCTTTTAGCTCACAGCCAGTTCATGTAGGAAAATCTTCATTCACAGGCATGGCATCATAAATGTTGTTATTCACAGGTATGATGTCAGACCCATGAATTACAATGTTTTTGAGTGTTAGAGATCATCCCTGTAAGAGCTGACCTTTCCAACCAAATGTCTTTAAAAGCAGATTTAAAACAAACAGATAAAACATGTTTTTATTTTCACAAGAAACAGCTGTTTGGAATAACTAAACTGATTTTAAATATTCATAATGAACTTGTCTTTTCACTTTTTATTAAATGCATTTTTTCTATGTTTAATGTAATCTCTTTTTGGTCTTGAAATGTAGTATACCCATGTATTGTATATTGTTTCTTGTTGTTGTTGTTTATCCTGTTTTTCCCTCATGTATTCCCCTACTCCTGGTCACAACTGGAAAATTAGCACTTCTTGGAATCTGTTTGCTCACTAGGTGAAATCTGTTTGAAATACATAAAAACAAATAAATAATCACAGGCAACATAGAAACACAGAAACATAAAATTTGGCGGCAGATAGGACCGCATGGCCCACCTAGTCTGCCCATTTTCTTACCTAACAGATAAGCTACAGATCTAGTTAACCAACAGCTTACTTCCTCCTACCCCCACTAGGACTGCCTTATGTCCATCCCATGCATTCTTGAATTCCCCACTGTTCTTGACTCCACAACCTCCTCAAGGAGGCTGTTCCATGCATCCACAACCCTCTCCATTGAAAAAATACTTCCTCACATTACCTCTGAGCCATCCCCTCTATCTTCAAATTGTGCCCCTTGTTCTTGCACATCTCTTTTTCTGAAAGATGCCACCCTCTAGGACTTTGTTGATTCCTTGTGGTACTTGAAAGTTTCTATCATGTCCCTCTCTCCCTTCTTTCCTCAAGGGTATACATATTAAACTCCTTTAGTCTTTCTTCATATGTCTTCTGGTGCAGACCTACACCATTTTGGTTGCCTTCCTCTGGACAGCCTCCACTCTGTCTATGTCTTTGTGGAGATGGTCTCTCAGAACTGCACATAGTACTCCAGATGAGGACTCACCAACTGTCTGTACAGAGGGATAACAACTTCCTGTTTTCTACTATTGATGCCTCTCCCTATGCATCCCAGTATCTGCCCAGCCTTTCTTACTGCCTTCTCCATTGCTTGCCAACCTTTAGGTCATCTGATATAATTACCCCAGGTCCCTTTCCATTTTACTGTTGTCAGTATCTCACCCCCCATTGTGTACTCTTCCCTGGGTTTTGTTTCCCAGGTGCAGAAATGCACCTAGGGCATAGGTACCAAGAGCTGAGTACAGGATGGAAGGAGAGTGCTGTCAGTCACTAAGCAGGAAAGCAGGAAAATGACATTGGAGTTATGATATCTGATGACTTCTAAAAATGGCAGGGCAGAGTGGCAAAGCAGTGGATAGGGTCAGCAGAATGCATGAGGGGAGTGGTGTCTACAGGAGGAGGAGGAGAAGAGATGGTGCTACCATATCGTTCACTTGTGAGACCCCACCTGAAATATGGTGTCTGGTTTTGAAGGCTGCACCTTAGAAAGAACATAGATAGGGTGGAGGCAGTCCAGAGGAGGGCAACTAAAATGGTGCAGGGCTGCATCAAAATCCCTACAAGTATAAACTGGGGATATCTCCATGTACATCCTGGAGGATAGGAGAGGAGAGGAGAGGAGGAAAGAAAGCGAGTCATTATAGAGACCTACAAGCAGGGATGTACTGAGACTGTCATTTGGGGAGGGTTCTGCCTGCCAATGTGGAAATTAGTCCGTGACTTATTTGCATAATGGTAGAGCCTCTGACAGTCTGGCTCAACCTACCCTGGTCAAGATGGACAAAGCAATGAACTTAGATGAGGCAGCCAAGGCAGCAGAGCAGAAGAATGAAGAAAGTACACGAAATCAGGACAATATATTATAACAATACCAGCACAGCACCTGCAGTGCTGGTGGCTGAACATACAGGATAAAATCAGGCGTCTACTTTTCAATAAATCTCTCCAGGACCTCATCTGCTGATAAAGGGATGTCTCGAAGATCAGCAAGTAATACCACGCAGCCCGTTCAGCCTATCTTCTGTGATGTGATTTCTCCTCCTGGTCTTGATGCAATCAAGCATAGAAAAGGTACAAAACAAAAACAAGGCGCTAAGTCAGCATGTGGTCTAAAAGCAAAACAGAATGGTTATATTAAATGCATGCTGAAAATAGAAAATAGAGTTAAAAATCTATGTTTCGCCTTAGGTCTTCTTCAGGAAATGTCAAGAAGAAAAAAACAAAGGTACGTTCAGCTTCTGAAGTAGTGACTGGCAGTGTCACAATGATTTTAATAAATTGTGAATGTTTGGATAAAAGTTTAGGTCACAGCTAGACAAACCATCAATAGCAGTAACGGAATGGACTCTTTCTTGTCTTTTGCATCAATCCACCTGTCATGCCAACGGCAGAATTCACTCTGTAGAATTAGAATATTATCAAGGAGAACATCACGGTAGAAATCTTTTAGTTCTGACAGAAATTCCACCTCCTTACGTATTCAAGGAGCGAGCAGGGATGACTTTTTCAAGGAAGTCAGGACATTTCTATGTGTGAGAAACCTTGCTGTCATTTGCTTGAAGAGATCTAGACATGGAATGAACACTGTTGTTCTGTAGTATTGTTCTATTTCTTGCAAACTCGGTCCTGTTAGTGAATTGCTTGGGAGTGTAATTTCAAAATTCAGCTCTTGAGCTAATGCTTTTGCTTTTAAAAAGTTCAGAAAACTGCGTTTCTGCATCATGACTCATATGCGAATCTGTTTCAAGCATCATCAGCCCATCTAAACACACATGGAGATCTGTTTGAACCTTCTGCAGATTTACTGACAGCACGTACGTAACCGAGAGTAGTTTTTCTGAAACAACTAAAAGCAACTAGGAAACATCCTTTTTCAATTGTGTTCTGTAGCTGCTCAGCCTTAGATGAAGCATCATCTGTCCAAGTAGTAGATATCTCGTCAAGAGCTGCGACTACTGCGGGAACAGTTCTATGAAGGTGAACACTGCTTCGTGACATTCTACCCATCTTGTTTCACAAAGACTTGACAGGCTTTTTCTTGTTCTCAGTTGGTAACAGGCTTGATATTTTGTTCCTAAGAACTTCGCTATGTTTAGCAGAGCTCTAAAAATGTCTGCTATCATATTGCACGCAGATACACAATTGTTCGCTGTTGCTAACATCTGCTGTTTCATCGGCTAAAACTGCAAAGGCACCGCAGTGTTTTATTCTTGTAACTATTTTCCCAATCATGATATCTCTAATAATCTCAATGATTTAATTCTGGATTTTAGGGCTAAGATACGTATGGCTACTTGAATTACTTTGTAATGATTTTCAGAGCACTTCATCTCCATGATTTGCTCTATACTGAATTAAGAGTTCTGAAATTCCCATCATTTTTATCGGTCTTCAAGTGTCAGTGGCTCTGAATCTTCATTTCCACAGAGTGCAATCTCCTGGCGACCAAATAAAATTATTGCATCTATCACAGCAAGTATCTTATTACGGTTCTCTATTGCTATAGCTCTTGATGGAGTCTATTTGTTCTGTAATTGCTATTGATTCACTTCAAGATGTGACAAATGTTCAGCTTTCACTAAACTATTTTTATGATACTCAGTACGAGACTGTAAGTCAAAAAGCTCTTTAGCTTTTTCCAGTTTCTTAAAGGCTCCAGACAAGCTGTCCAAGACGCTGATGACTTTATTTACCTACTTCATCACTGCAGAAAGCAACACACATTTTACAGTAAGCACCATCTGTCATAGCGAATATGCAAGTCAATTGTATTCGAAAGCCAGTGGTGTTGAAAATGAAGGTTTCTCTTGCCACTTGCAGGAAACTTGTAATCATTGTCAGGTTTATGCAATACATTAATTATTTTAAACCATTCCTCATCAGTAAGTTTTATCCTCCTATGTATTCACTTATATCGTTCCGACCGAGCAGCTAGGTGTGTTGTTGACGGTGGTGGTGGTCTGCAGCATGTGGGTGTGATTGTGGAGGTGGGCGAAATCAAAGAGTCAGTAGTGGACATGGTCACCGCCACTGCATCAGAGCCAAAGTGCTTCAGGTTCAGAATCACAGTGTGAATGCACTACATTTACAGCTTCAGTTTCTACTGTTGTGGAACCAAGAGTGCTTTCCACATCCACACATCCTGCTTCATTGACCACATTTTCAGCAATGGACTTAGATTTCTTTCCTCTTGCACTAAACATGTCAAGCAAAGACATTTGCTTTTCATTCTGATTTTTTCTTTTATATTTTTTCTTTTTTTACTTTACTACCACAAGACTAGAGTAAGGGTTGTCTGACCTGTCTGGCCTCTGGCTGGGTGGGTCAGGCTCAGGGTGACACCGAATGAGTGTTATGGTATGTAGCATAAGTATGGCACTAGCACCTTTCTTTTGTACTGGTCAGTCAGGACACTGTATACTATACACTACTGACTAGTCAGGACTCCGTCCTGTTTGGTATAGTGTGCAGTTGTGCACAGGCTGAGAAAGAGTGACAGTGCCAACTTATAAACTGTTACTCAAGTGCAGAACTGAGAGAAAGAGAGAGAATTATATGCTTTTCTTACTTAAATATTAACTGTTTCTTTCTTTTCTTATACCAGAAGCTTTCAAAGAACACAAACAAGATACAGCAGGCAGAGCAGTAATGTGCCTGCCAGTGTGAGACGACCAACCAACAACAGTAGTACAACACAGCTTTTAAAAGACTGAGAGGAAGGAATGAAACTGAATATATTTGGGAATCAGAAACAAACCTTGAGGGCAGCACTGTGCTGTGGAGTGCTAATAAGAGTATAAGTTAAGCAGGTGCAGACTGAGTTCAATTAGAAAACTAGTTAACAGGTTTGGAGAATTATAATTTGTCTCTTTAATAAAATTGTTTTTGTGAAAAGGGTAACTTGTCTCTTGTCTTCTCTGCTGTTTCTTATTTTTCAATTCACCAGGACAGCCTAGGTCTTGTCTCTTCCCTGAAGTTACCTTGCTCACTTGCTCTACTCTGAATAGTCCTCCTTCTCCTACTGTCTCTCTCTCAAGTCCTCCTGCTACTAGTAGCTCTCTCTCTGAAGTATCTCTATTTTCTATTACACTACACACACATATTCCAGTTATACACACAGAGTGCAGAACTGGAGGTGCTCTAATTTAATCAGAAAGTCTGATGGCAAGGGCTGGAACAGGATGAGTCAGCCAGGTGGGATTAGGTCAGGAAATTGCTTTTTAAAACATATCCTCCCTTTTATCAAGAAGACAAGTCTATCTGTCTCTTTCCTCTGAACTTGAAGTCTTCCTCTCTTCTTTACACAGTAAGACAGTTGGTGCACAGATACATAGTGCTCTCTCAGTTTAATCAGAATAAATCTGGATTTTGGCAGGCAGGCCCAGACAGACTAACTTTTATGTTACTTATTTCTTTCAGTGTCTGTCTATTCTTACTCTATCTGTATCTACTGTCTCTCTCTTCTCTTTTCTCCTTCTGAACTTTAAGTCTCTGACTCTCTCCTCTACAGTAAGTGAACTGCAATGTGTGCACTCAGTTTAATCAGAATAAATCTGGCAGGCGCGGGCAGACTACACTTCACTTTATATTATTATTTCTTTAAGTCTATAAACTACTGTTTTATCTCTATCTCTCTGAATGTGAAGTCTCTCTTCTTTACAAAGTAAGTGTGGTGCCCAGAGACAGTGCTCATTTAATCAAAATAAATCTGAAAGGAAGTCTTGACTAGTTCACCTTTTGTTCTTTCTTCTGTAGGGCTCTAATTCTCTATAGTCTGTTGTCTATATATGGTCTTTCTCAGTTTCTCTGAAGTCTCTCTCTCTTCTACACAGTACACACACACAGTAAGTGCAATGCAGAAGACAGAATGTGCTCTGACTGAGTCTCAGCCAAGGCTTAGCTTAGTAAGAATAAATCTGGCAGGCTGTGTTGGTTGACTGGCCGAGACTTACACACTTGTAATGTTACTAGACTAGTCTAGTTCAAGTCACTAATGTTCTTTCTTTAAGTCTGTATTGCCTCTCTCTGTCTCTCTCTCTCTCCTCTACACTGTACAGCAGTAGTGCACTGCAGCCAGACAGAGCAGAATCAGATATGCGCTCCAATTAGAAGAAATATGGCAGGTAGGGCAGGCTTCCTCATTTATTTCTTTAATTTATGTACAACACAAAACAAGTAGCAATAGCCAAGCAGCCAGCCAGATGGCCTGGGTCTTACTTTACTGCAGCACTAGCCTCACTCCTCACACAATCTGTCCCAGAGAGACAGCCAGTCACACTCTGTCCACACTCCCTGCGTGAGCTGTGCCCTCAGTCCTCTCTACTTTGTACACTTTCTGCCCCCAACACACACACACACGCACACACACACACACACACACACACACACACACTGAGACTGAGACTGTCTTCTTTCGTTCTGTCCTGACTCCAACTATTTTATTTTAATTTTTATACACAACACAGTCAGGACTGAGGGGAAGAAAACATGTAATAATATTAGTGTGTGCCTGTCAGCAGCACAGTATAGCAGCAGCAGCAGTACACAAGTACAGTTGCTTGAGTTGTTGTCTGGTTTCTCTCTCAGTCTCAGCTTAATTGACCACCACAGTCTGCATCAGTCTGAGAGAGGTGACTTCTCCTTGCCTACTGTGAATAGTGAAGTGAATTATGCTCTTTGCAAGTAGAGTAGAGAGCCCTTACAAGGGCTTTTTTGATGCAGGCAGCCACCAACAATAAAGAAAAATAAGCGCACTTTCATGATCACGCTGTTATCAAGAATCACACACACACTCGAGACTCGACTGACTCCTTTCTTGCTTTCTTCCTCACCGACCACCAGACACAGACTGTCTCGTCACCTTGTGCTGTGCTCTCAATAGGATGCTGGAGGAGGGCACAGAGCATGAGGAAAACCAATACAGATTGGTCTGAAACATAGCTGACAATCGGTATTGGTGCTGGTGGATCTTTGGGGCAGGCTTTAAGTTGATGAGCAGCTGTCATGGATGGGCGGGATGGCAGTGGCTCCTATTACTGCTCCCACCACAAATTCACTGTCCCACCATCATGTGACTGTGCAGTCTGCACAGTCTGCATACCATGTGACCCCGACCTGGTGGACAGCGCCCTATAGCCACAGTGCCACCCCATGCCCAAGAGCAGAATTGCAGTCAGTGGCACAGGAGGCAGTCAGCTGCAGCCTGCAGCAATCCACCAACAAAAAAAAAGATGGCATAGCAGCAGCTGCGATGTAGCGTTGGTCGGGAGTTCAGCCCCAACCCCCCTCGATGCGTCTCTGCCTACAGGTACCTCACAGTGGTGCACAATGTGCAGGAGGAGAGTCTCTTTCAAATGAGAAACAGCACCATAATGAGAGGGTATGAGATGAAGCTGAAGGGAAGGGGTTAACAGGGATGTGAGAAAGTGCTATTTCACTGAAAGAGTAACAGATGCCTGGAACAGGCTGCCAGCGGAATTAATGGAGGAGGAAACAGCAGGGGGCTTCAAGCATGTGTGGGAATATTATGTATATAGCAGGGAGGATCACTAGAGATGGTAGCACCCAACAATGGCTTAGAAACAACGTTAGGGTCTGCAAAGACAGACTAGGCAGTGGACATCTAGGCAGACTGGGTAGGCTAGCGGTCCTTTTCTGCTAGGGTTGCCACATTTTAAGAAGCTCAAAGTGGGACATTTCTTACTGAAACATGATTTTCACAGGACAATATGTAACCTAGACCAATGCAACAGACATGTTTTCTTTATATCATCAGAATTAACCCTTGCAGGGCCATGGACTGATATATCAGTCCAAAATTCTATACGTTCTAATTCTGTTGGCAGCCTAAGGGTTAAGACTAAGTGTTGTAGTTTTTAGTGGTTTCTATTGTTGCTTATCATTTTAAGGTATTTTAGTTAAGGTATTATAATTTTCTGCAACAATCAGAGGAAGTTAGAAAATATTTTTTCTGCTATAAAGTCAGGACATGCAGTATTTTTCATGTTTTTTGCAGGACACAGCTGTCCAAATCAGGACTGTACTGCAAAAATCAGGACAACTGCTTAACCCTATATTTTCTACTGACAAATTCTGTTTCTGTGTTTGCTTTGCTGATTGTTTTGTTTTTGCTTTCTTTCATACACTGTAGGGATTAAAGCTCCAAACTGGCCACTTGGACCGTTGTTATCCATAGAGAGACAGTAGTCTCCGTTTGTGTTTACTGATCTGGCTCAGAAATCTCTGTGTAGGAGGTCAGCAAACAGCAGCTGGAACAAGAGTTCTTATGTAACTCTAGCTTACCGGCAGTCTAGGTATTGCAGGGGGATTGGAAAGGTGGCCGCTTAACAAACTTCTGTAATCCACTTGGCTGCCAGATCAGGGACCCCTTACTCCCTTGCTCTGTTAATTGCAACAACTACCTGTTAGTGGAGGTTGGATTTTCAAGGGCCTAATAAAGCCCAAAATGGCTGGACCCTCTCATGCTTAGCAACTTTCTAACTCCCAGTCCCTACTGTCCTGAATGGTAGATCTACACATTTCATGGGTCAAGCATGCTGAGCTGTTTGATTTTCCATCTGTTAGTTAGAAGCTAGTGTGGTCCCTCTGATACCTAAAGGTAAAAGAAAACCAGGAGGAGTCTGTCCCAACAGCGGATGTACAAAATGTGGGTGGGTTGGAATTATGGCTCACTCACCCAAAACTGTAGTGTTTTCAATATTTTTATTATATTTTATTGCCAGTAACATAGGCCAATGTTTCGTGATATCGCTTCATCAGGGTAGTATGATTTTTTATCTATAAATATATCAAAAACAAGCATTTGTCAATGCGAATGTTTGCTTGCTGGCATTGGCAGTGGTAGTATAAGTTACAGAGCTGCGTAATAGGAATGGCAGTGATATTGAACTGAAGCCAACCACCACCACCCTGCAGAGAGTGACAGGCATTGGGGTGTGCATTTGGGTCATCAGGCATAACGCACACCATTTCACCTCACCCCACCCTGCAGACACTGACAAGTGTCACGGTGTTCTTTGGGGTCTTTGGCCCTTATCGCACCCATTTCATTAGAAATACGGTGAGATGGGTGCGATATGAGAATAGGGTGAACTTTGGGGCCGAAGAGTGCAAGGCATACCTCGATGCCTCTCACTGGCTGCAGGGTGTGGAATGGTATGAGCATTACAGGCAAGAATCCCAAGTCACACCCTGATGCCTGTCATTCTCTACAGGGTTGGGCATTATGGTTGGAAACCCTAATACCTCAGGCATTCATTGGTATTTTCACTCCAAATTTTCAACATGTTTTTTGTGACCCCACCTCATGAACAGGGGGAATATCAGTTTGTTAGCGAAAACTGCTTATGCACAGCGACTACGGCATTTAGCACCATAGGTGCAAAACATTCTGAACAGGATGTAAAAATGACTGCTGTATTGTTCATGGGAGGTGTAAAAAATGGCAATGTTACAAATCTGCAGTAAAAATATTTAAAAAATGGTGAAGTCACTAGCGTACATAGAAACTGTGCGCAGCACACACGAATATAATTAGGTTGGGGATTTTTACAGCAGATTGTCAACTCAGGCATTTTGGTGCCTCCGATCATAAACAGTGTCACTGTGATTTTCTTTATCTGTGCGAACAATGATTTCCCACAGCGACCACGCATCTCTGCGCTGAGTGTGAAAACACACTTCAGCCATGTTGTGAAAAATGACAGCTGTACTGTTCATAAGGAAGTATGGAAAAATGCCACTGGTGAAAATCTGGACTGAAAATATTACAAAGTCATGAAGTTACGAGGTGCGTGGAAACTGCGCAATGCTCACTGTAACACAGCCATTTTATGGACTTTTGTCACCAAATTTTCAACATAGCCATTTTAAGACCTCTGCTCATGAACAGTGTAACTGCAATTTTCTTAATCTGTCCTAAACATTGCTTTAGCACCCAACAGCACCATTGTGCGCTACATGTGCTGAAACACATTTGAGACATATGAAAATGGCAGCTGTACTGTTCATAAGGAAGTGTAATAAAATGGCAATGTTGAAAATCTGATGAAAATATTAAATTGCAAACTTGAGCATGCATAGGAACTGCGCAATGCTCACTGTAACACAGCCATTTTATGGATTCTTTTGTCACCAAATTTTCAACATAGCCATTTTAAGACCTCTGCTCATGAACAGTGTCACTGTGATTTTCTTAATGTGTCCCATACATTGATTTTGCACATCAAATGCGCCATTATGCGCTACATGGTGGAAACACATTTTGGGCAAGATGTGAAAAATGACAGCTGTACTGCTCATAAGGAGGTGTGGTAAAATGGCAATGTTGAAAATCTGGAGTGAAATATTGAAAATTAAGTGAACTTCTGACATCGTAGGAACTGCACAATACGCTTCGTAAAACAGTCATTTTAGGAATTTTTCACCAAATTTTCAACATAGCCATTTAAGACCTCTGCTCATGAACAGTGTCACTGTGATTTTCTTACTTTGTCCCGATACATTGTTTTTATACCTCCGACTGTGCCATTGTGCGCTACATGGGCGGAAACCGTTTTGGGTGAGGCGTGAAAATGACAGCTGTACTACTCATAAGAAGGTGTGGTAAAATGGCAATGTTGAAAATCTGGAGTGAAAATATTGAAAATTTGCAAACTTCTGACGATGCGTAGGAACTGTACAACTCGCGCTAATCAAAACAGTCATTTTAGGAATTTTTCACCAAATTTTCAACATAGCCATTTTAAGACCTCTGCTCATGAACAGTGTCACTGTGATTTTCTTAATTTGTCCTGTACATTGATTGCAGCACACCATTGTGCTGTTGGCGTAAGCTGCATGGGCGAGAAACACATTTGGGGTGAGATGTGAAAATGACAGCTGTACTACTCATAAGAAGGTGTGGTAAAATGGCAATGTTGAAAATCTGGAGTGAAAATATTGAAAATTCGCGAACTTACGAGCCTGCGTAGGAACTGCGTAGCGCATGCTCGTAAAACAGTCATTGTTTGGAATTTTGCACCAAATTTTCAACATGGGGTTTTGGGACCCCTTCCATGAATGATGTCACTGTCATGGATTATTAGACCCCAAGGGTGATTTCACTAATGACTGCAATCACCCTTGGACCGGTAATAATGCCATGACAGTGACATCATTCACGAGAAGGGTCCCAAAACCCCATGTTGAAAATTTGGCAAAAATTCCAAAAATGCCTGAGATATGCAATAAAGTTGAAAAACCCCTATCTAGCCCATTATACAGCTTACCGGCATTTCCTCAGTTCGCGGTCGGCTTTGAAGAGTGCAGACGTGTTCCCAGTCCACTGAAGATTGTTGTGCCAAGCTCGGAGGTAAGTATGGGTGAGGGTGTGGGAAGCAGGTGCGCAGTGGGTGGAGTGCGGGTTGTGGGGTGGGAGAAGCGCCGTGGGACCGTTTTATTTTGCAGGTAAAAAAGAGATGGGATGTTTGCCCATGGGGTGGGCTCCCCAGCAGGCACAAGTCTGACAGGGGGCCGTGGAGCCGGCGAGGTTGGGCACCCCGTCGGCCCATATGATCAGTTGCTACGCTGGGTGGGTTCCCAGCATGGCACCAGTACTCGGGGGTGAGGACAGTGGAGCCGACGGGGATTGGGCACCCTGGTGGCTATTCTATGAGTTGCCGCAGCTGGGGTGGGCACCCAGCGTGGCATGTGAAACTTTGGGGGCGCAGCACAAGCCGACGAGGTTGGCCCCGTCGGCTATACGGTGTGTGTGGGGGAGGGCAGCACTGTATCGTGCGTTTCTGTGTGTGTGTGGGGAGCTGCGCGCGGGCAGGCGATATCTTATCGCTGCTCAGTGAAGCATAGCTCCCCTTTCAACTGTATGCCACTGCATTTTGGAGCTTGTCATAGAGCGGCTCCAGCATGCATTGCTTACAGGACGCGCCTGCCAACACACTGACTGAATTGGAAGAGGGGTGACACACCTCGAAATCTCGAATGATGGCACTATGTTTCTTGCACATGCGTGCAACAAACATAATAAATCCATTTTCCTCCACAGTATTTTATTGTGTGGTTGGTAAAGAGACCCATTTGCATTCACCATAATATTTTTACTTCATATCTTTACTAACTCTAATCTGTACTACAACACGCTGGTACTGTATATAAAACTGCAACTGTATACACTTTATTCATTAACACAGTAATTATAATGCATACCTGATTTTTCAGGTTTAATTTCCTTTCTTTCTTATTCTGACTCCCCATACCACATTGGATAGTGCACTCTAGCGGTGAGCTACCAAAAATCTGATCCATATTTTAATTGCTGTCCCTTATTTAATTTCAGTTTTATATATTATTCATAATAGCCACTTACTGTGATATGTGCCCTTTTGGGATATTTCTTTGCCATTATATTAATCAGGGTACTGATAGGTGCAACTCTAATAAATGTAAAAAATAAGTAAAAATGATAATGCTATTATTCTGAGTTGGTGTTATTATTCTTACAATGTGTTTAATTTGAACCTTCCTTCCTAAAATGAAAACTTTCTATTACCTCTGTTGCTTTAAAGAGCTGCTGATGCTTTAAAAACTTTGAAAAACATAATATTTAGGTACAATTCAGCTTCCATTCCATATATATTCTAAAGATTCCTCCTTCCCAGTATTTATTACTAAGGACATTTGCATGAATGCATGATCTTTATCCCTCAGGGTTCATCTGCCTCTACAGCTGATTCCCTACTTCAAGTCATAATCCTCTGTTGTGAGATCGCAGTTTGTTACCATGGGAGTAACTGTGATGTCACAAGCAGTGCATATGACCTCAGGTAGGGAGACAGCAACAGAAATAGCTGAACTTTTCAGGAACAAAGATCCTGTTTTCATGCAAATTACTTCAGTAATAAATAATAGGGAGGAAGGATACAGAACTAAGGTGAAATACAAGCTGGACTACATCTAAATATTATGTTTTGATAAGTTCTCCTGAAGGTATCAGCTGCTCTTTAAATGACACTATCAACTTGCCTTCATTTTTAACAATAGCATGCAGTGTTCTATTGCTCACACAATACTCATTACTGTAGTCAAAACACCCCAATATATTTAAAGACTAGTATTTGACCTGCTTTCCCTGTTTTTGTACATATATATGGTTTCTGAGGTCCTGATGTTAAATCGCAAACTGGAAGCACATCAAGGTTGGGACCATCGTCTGCCACTAAGCGCAGTCGAAATATGATTTTTCACAAACAGCCCTTGAGTCATATTGCCCTGTTCCTTATGTTATCTTAATAGGTTGCAGCTATCTGCGTCATAAAGCGAGCACTAGAAGTGGCATTATTCATATTTGCACTCACGGCGAAATCGCGCATGTCTAAAAGACCCATGAACAAAATATCTGGCGCATGCGTAAAGCATGCCATTGATGCATGAGCGGGATTTCGGCGGAAGTGCAAATATGAACAATACACTTCTAGTGCTCATTTGTGATGGCGAATGCAACTATTAAGATTACACCAAGGAACAGGGAACATGACTAAAGAACATTTGTGAAAAAATTGTTGAGGACTGCGAATATTGAACAATCCCGACCTGATAAATAACTCGCAACGCATCAGGGACCTCAAGCTTATATAAAAACAAAAGGAAAGCAAATCACTCTGGTCTTTCAATACAATGAGTGTTTGAGTACAATGAAAGTGTGTGAACAATAAAACTACCTCTATAAAAATAAAGTGCAAAGTTGACAGTGTCGCTTAAGCTGTCATTTAATCTCTTTCTTTCTGGCTTCCTTGTAGGTCTACCATTATAGATGTGCTTTCTATAAAATTAATTTTTAACATATGTATTAAATACCATGATTTCAGAACTGTATTTTATTATTAAACAGAAGCTTATTTCAGTTTTCTTTGAATTGTCCCTGAAATATTTGGGCTACTCTTGTGCTAGGTAGCGGCTCCTGTGGCGAAACCAGGCACAGTGTTAAATTTTTACATTTTAATCTCTCCCAATACAGTCTTATATTCCAAATTGAAGTTGTCTTACAGAATCAGCTTCACTCACCGAGCAACAGTCCATGCCTCATATGTGCACTATTCTTTATGGCAGAGGGGAATGGACTGAACAGAGAAATATGGGCAATGAAGAAGAAGAAACAAAGCATAGCAGGTGAAGACAAGTCAGACAAGGTGGGAGCAGCACAAATAATAACCGAAAAACACATAAGAATACAAAGTGAAATAGCACAATAATGGAAACAAGGAGGCAGCCAAGTAATATGTATGCTGAAGGGAGGGGGCATGCTCATATGGTCTCTGTAGCACTGTAATGTTTACACAATGCTTTGACAGTTGATTTTTCATTGAGGCCGGATCTTTTGTCTAGTGGTCTAAGCCCACAGATTCAAAAAGCCTCATGTGTTAACAACATTTTCTAGGTCACCCCTCTGTTTAATTCTTTAACATGTTCTACTCTAGAACTAGAATGTTTAGCCTCATTAAAATGCATCACAACTGATGAATGGAATCTGATCTTCTGATGGCACCTTCATCTCCTCGATTATTACTTTTAATTACCTTGATGTTTTTAGTATAAAACAAGTCACATGGACATTTAATAAGATATAATGCATGGCCCATTCGACAATTAATTAAAATTAATTAATTTTTATAGTTATATCTTCATTCAATGCTGGATTCTTTATTTTCTTAAATCTGTATGTGTTTGAACAATGAACACAATTGCCACAAGGAAAATTTCCTTCTGGCCTCAACATTATTTAAGAAATTCTCTGCTTCAATGTAAAATGTTATGCTCCAGCCTTGATAGTCAAGCCTTGAAGCTGAGTGCCTTATGCCACCACCAGGGTCTGTCCTTATAAATTCTTGTGCCATTTGGTAATGTCCAAAGGGTGTCCCAATGTTTATATATAATATTTTCAACTTCCCATATTGATCCATGAATTCTGTAGAGAACATCAATCTGTTCAGTTCCTTTTGTCCTTGTTTAGGATGCATTAAATTAGTTATGGGGTTCCATAGATCTGGGTTTGGATTCTGGATACAACTGTTGGGGTAACCCTCTCTCTGAACCTACTCTCCATGTCCTTTCCAGCTACCCTGAAAATCTCTGGATCGGAACAATTCTTTTTAATTCTTAGGGAATTGTTCAATGGGTGTAGCTGCTTTCATCTAGTTAGGGTGGAGACTTTGAAAATGTAATACATTATTACAATTAGTGGGCTTCCTATGCATTCTAGTATTAAGACAGCCAGGGGTGGATTGCAGAGCACTTGTTAAATCCTGGTGCCTTTTCCAAAAATTTGTACAACAAACAATAACAGTCGCAGCTGAGAAGCACTACTAATCAATGATGAATCAATTTTTATTAAATCATCTTGCAGCGAGTTACAAAAGGATAAGTATATTGAGGACTAGAAGCAGATTTCTGCTCCTGGGGCCTGATTTAGAAAGCTCTTTGGAGGTTGATGCAAGCTATGGCAAACCACAGCTTGCATCGATCCCTGATGCACCAGGGATCCTGTGCACAATTCACTGTCAGAAGGAGGGGCCTGGTGCCAAACCCCTGTGGCTTGTGGCAAATGTTGTCATGTGCCAAAGTCAAGGTGCACAGGAGAGGTGTGCCACAAGTCATGGGGTGGTTGGGTGGCATCTGCACCCATTGATGGAGACATGCTGGGAGACTGTCAGGGTAGCATGGGATAGAATGGGCGGTCAAGAAGGGAAGGTGGAGCACAGATGGGTTGCAGAGGATGGCAGCAGGTCTCTGACAGAGACATTGCATGGCCTGTGCCATGTCAATGCTGTCCCTGGGGAAGGTACCCCTCATGCCTGGCAGAATGGCGAGGACCCACAGGTGTCACACCACTGACTTCTCTGGGTGTTATGGGGCACAGATACCACAGACAGGTAGCAGGACAGGTGCCTCTCACACAGCAATGGCTCTGGGGGTGGTGCACAGGCCGTTAGACCAGCCCGGGCTGGTTTAAGCCCTAGTGGGTTAAGCTGGCTTTCTGAACCCTGCAAATCGGGATTCTGCAGCCTGTGTCCGCCTACATGCTGCATTACACCATGGTGCATCCTCAGTCAGGTGCAACGCTGCCACAATCCCTATTTGGTACAACATTCCCTGGTGTCATTATAGCCTGCTTTCTGAACTGGAACTGGTGCAACATTTGATGCAAGGGACCTTTGCGGCTCAAGTCCAATTGTTCCAGGCACCTTACATCACATTTTGGGCTTTGTGAATCAGGCCCCTGGTCTTCAGTCTACTTATTCTTATTGCAAGTGCTGCAAGATGCTGTAATAAAAAATTGATACATCATTGATTGGTACATGAGTGCTTCTCGACTGTGACTGTTATTGTTCTAGTATTATGCCTGTTGTCTCCTAAGTTAATTTCCAGATCCAAAAAGGGAATCATTGTTTCTCTACAGCTCATCACAAATTTAAGATATCTGTGACCCATTTAAAAATAAAAAGTCTTCCAATTGCTGTCTACTTCCTGACCATTCCAAAAAATATAATCTATAAATCATATTCATTTTGTTATTGATTTAGTGTATGGATTATATAATGGATTAAGAACAAATCCATTTTCAAAAGCTGCCATGGTCAGATTAGCATAGCTAGGGTCATACCGCACCCTATACTATATTGTCCCTACTGTTTGAAAAATACTGATTTTTGATCTTTTTTTTTTAATTCTAATACAAACTGTGCCAAGTTTAACAATAATGTATTGTTGGGTTTTGCTTCTGTACAATATTTTAGAAAGTTACTTAGAGCAAACAGGCCTTCATTGTACGGAAGACAGGAATACAGATCCTTAAATCCAGAGTAACTAACCATACATTTGTTATTGTATAGTGTACATATTGATTCCCTCTGGGATCTGTATTAAGTGCACTGTGTCCCTTATATAACTTTGTGTGTAGGTCACTAAATGGTTTATATGGAATTCCACATAAATCAAAAGCCTATCATTTATAAATCCAATTCCAGCTATGATGGGTCTTGCTGGGGCATTCTCAGGATCCTTATGAAGCTTTGATAAAGTATAAAAATAAAAGTGACTGGAGTAGTGTAAATTAGGCCATTCTGTACCCATTCAGTTATTTGTCCTTTTTCCACTGCCACGTTCAAAATTATTTTTATTTCTCTTTACTGAATTTGTTTGGTTCTCTTGCAATTGTTTATAAGTTGTGTCATTATTCAGCTGCCTTAGAAATTCCTGCTTATATTTTGATAATTTTGAAACACAACTGCCCCATTTTTATCAGCATTTTAATGATGATCTGTGTGATGCAGACAGCCAGCTCTGAGTGCTGTATCATTGTTTAATATAAAATGTATGACTACTGTCTCTGCTAAAAAAATCTGATGCTCTTAGAATGACCTCACTCATCCCCCAGATTTCAGTTGAGAGATGGAAGCCATAAGAAAAATGCTGACAGCATGTGAATTCACACACACTCAGTTTTTAGAGACAATGGGCTGGATTCACAAAACAAAGGAAGCCAAGAAAAACCCGCAAGTACCCCAAAAATGGCGGGTGCATGTGTGGCAGTATTGTCCCAGATTTGGACTTAGAAATCCTCGAGCCAGACTTCTAGTCTTTGCCCTCTTATTTCTGTCTCTTACCCCCATCTGCCTCTCCTTCTATCAAACTCTGCTGCAGCAGTATCCTCTATCTTTTTCACACTATAATGGAGTGGCGCCCATTATAGTGTATTCTCTACCCCCTTTTGTTGCTTCTGTCTCAAGAATTCCCAACTTCAAATAAGAGAAAATGCAAAAATGCCCGAACTTTATTATGGCATTTGTTGCATTGTTTAACAGAATGAATAATAAAAATGAGCCTTTTTCCCCTGTTAAGGTTACTGAATTAAGTCCCTCATAGAAAGCTAGCACTAGCACTGTTACAGATACAGCTTTAGGAGAAGTTGTGGGGCTTTGAGAAGGCTGGTCAGGAGGTTTAAAATACAAGGGGTATTCCTTGTCACATGTGAGTTGTGCAAACTAGTTCAGCTGCAAAGGGAAAGCAGCACGTCCCACTAAATAAAAGGGTTTAGTCTGTCTGTCTATCAGACTTGTAGGTTATGCTTTTTGTTTGAGTTTTTATCCACATGCATGAAGAAAACATAAGAACACATTAAACAAATGTACTAGGCAGTATTTAAAGAAAAAGCCCCTACAGATTACTTGGTTGTTGTCTTGACTGAAGCTCTCTCAAAGGATCTGGCAGCCCAGAATGAAGCACATTTGTAGAGGGTTAGAACTGAGTGACATCACAATGTGGGCAGAGTTATTAGCTAATTTAGGTAATTAAGGTTTCAAGCTACTGAATATGTGTTTTAACCTGCTTTGAAGACTGTAGTAACTAAGATATCAAAATTGTAAAATAGAAAATCAACTTGTTATAACTGTAGTCCCCCATTCTTGTATATTAGCGTAGAAATAAAAGTGTAATTATTTAATGGGGGCGGACTACAGTGACCACATGATTAATTATGCCTGTGAATTCATAGATACATAGATACATAGATACATAGACAGTGTCGGCAGATAAGGGCCTATGGCCCACCTAGTCTGCCCATTTGAGCTTGTAAGTTCAGTTTGTTTTCCTAGAAGTCTATTTCCCTTACCCTGACCTCTAGAATTCCTTTGTGTCTATCCATGCATTCTTAAATCCCGTGATTGTTTCAGCCCCCCACTTCCTCTGGCAGGGTGTTCCTTGTCCACCACCCGTTCTGTGAAGAAATTCTTTCTCATGTTTCCTCTGAATCGTCCTCCTCCAACTTCATCCCATGCCCTCTAGTCCTGAAACATCTTTTGCTTAAAATAGTGTTTTCCTGCACCCTGTTCCTCCCTGTAAGATACTTGTATGTCTCTATCATATCCTCTCTCCTCCTCTCCTCCAGGGAGTACATGTTCAGTTCCTTCAACCTGTCTTCATAGGATTTGTGATGCAACCCATGCACCATCTTTGTTGCCCTCCTCGAACCTTCTCTACCCTGTCTATGTCCTTACGTAGGGTATGGTCTCCAGAACTGTACACTGTACTCCAGGTGGGGCCTCACTAGTGTCTTGTATAGCGGAATTATGACCTCCCTTTCCTGCTGGTGATGCCCCTGCCTATACATCCCAGCATCCTATTTGCTTTACCTGATGCCTTGTCACACTGTTTCCCTACCTTGAGGTCATCAGAGATGACAACCCCAAGATCCTTTCCTGCTTGGTGCATGCTATATCCTCACCCCAACTGATATATTGTGCCAGGGTTTTGTGCCCCATATGCATTATCTTGCACTTCTTTGCATTAATTTCAACTGCCAAACCCTTGACCATTCTTCAAGTTTCTGCGGTCCCTTCTCATTCTGTCTACACCCTCTGGTGTGTCTACTCTGTTACAGAGCTTTGTGTCATCAGCGAACAGTGAAATTCTGCCTTCTATATCCTGTGCAATGTCACTGATGAAGATGTTGAATAGGACCGGTCCCAGCACTGATCCTGTGGTACCCCACTGGTCACTCTTCCTCTGTGGAGTGACAGCCATTTACCACCACCCTCTGTGTCCTGCCACCCAGCCAGTTACCTACCCACCACACTACTGTCCTGCCCACACCCATATTCCCCAGTTTGTGTAATAGTCTTCTATGTGGCACAGTGTCAAAGGCCTTGCTGAAGTCCAGATAGGCCATGTCCACTGCCCTCCCTGATCCACCTCCCTAGTCACCCAGTCAAAAATTCAATGAGGTTGGTCTGACATGGCCTCCCCTGGTGAAACCATGCTGCCTTGGGTCCTGTAGTCCATTGACAACCAGATGTTCCACCAATCTCTCCTTCAGTAGTGCTTCCATGATCTTTCCACTACCGAGGTGAGGCTGACTGGTCTGTAGTTCCCTGCTTCCTCTTTGTTCCCACTTTTGTATAAGGGGACTACATCTGCTGTCCTCCAGTCTTTGGGTACCTCCCTGTTTCCAGTGATTGGCTGAACAGGATAGCCAGAGGTTCAGCCACCACCTCTCTTAGTTCTTTAAGGACCAGAGGTGCACCCATCTGGCCCCATTGCTTTGTCAACTCTTATTACTTCCAGTTCCTTCAGGACCCTTTCTCGGTGTAAAGGGACTTGTGTCCATTTCTGCACCATTCTCACCCTTGTACTCCCTTCAGACCCATTACCCCTCTTCCTTAGTAAGACTGAGCAGAAATACCTGTTCAATATGTCAGCTTTACTGTTGTCATCCTCCACGCTGCTCCCATCCTCCCCTTCAGTCTAACTATCCCTCCTTTGACCTTCTTTTTCACTTATGTACCTGTAAAAGGTTTTGTCCCCTTTAACCACTGATTTTGCAATGTATTCTTCTGTCTGAGCTTTGGCTTCCTTACTGACTTCCTGCCTCCCTTTGTTTCTCCTGGTACTTCTCCCTATCCCCTTCTGCCTGTGTCTTTTGTATTGCCTGAATGCAGTCTTTTGGCTTTCACTTTCTTTGCTACCTCTTTGGAAAACCATAATGGTCTCCTCTTTCTTTTCCTCTTGCTAACCTGCTTAATGCATAATTCTGTTGTTCTTATAATCCCCATTTTAAATACTGCCCACTGTTCCTCAATCCCTGATTCCTGTCCCATTCCCTTAATGCCTCTTTCAAGCATCTCCCATTTTCCCAAAGTCTGCCCCTAAAATCCAGGATCGTGTTTTGTGTGGTTTGGTTCTGCTCTTTCTGTGATTTCAAACCACAATGACTGGTGGTCACTGTTACCCAGGTGCTCCCCACTGTTACCCCATCACACTGTCCCTGTTTGTGAGCACAAGGTCCAGTATTGCCTTCTGCCGAGTTGGTTCCATGACCAGTTGTTGAGGAAGGCACCTGAAGGAGTCCAGGATAAATCTG
This sequence comes from Neoceratodus forsteri, assembly GCA_016271365.2. Taxonomy (NCBI): domain Eukaryota; kingdom Metazoa; phylum Chordata; order Ceratodontiformes; family Ceratodontidae; genus Neoceratodus; species Neoceratodus forsteri. Next base: position 1,387,520,140 of record CM057459.1, read on the forward strand.
CCCTAGTTGATGCTGCTGCTGGATGCTCCAGTCCACATCTGGTATATTGAAGTCTCCAACCAGTACTACCTCACCCTTGTCAGCCATCCTTTGGATGGCTAGCATCAACTCCTATCTGTTTCTTCCTCCTGGGCTGGTGGTCTATAGACCACACCTGTCTTGGATGGCTGGCCCCATTTTCCTTTCCAGCTTAACCCACAGTATCTCTTCCCCATTTTGTTCCTCCAGGATCTGTGTGGCCCTTATGTCATTTTTCACATACAGTGCCCTCCTCCTCCTTCCTGCCTGCTCTGTCTCTTCTGAATATGTTGTAGCCAGGTATGGCCATCTCCCAGTCATGGTTATCATTACACCAGGTTTCAGTGATGGCCACAATGTCCAGGTCTGACTGTACCATGACAGCCTCCAGATCTTCCATCTTGTTGCTAAGGCTCCTGGCATTTGCACACATGGCTTTCCATGATTTGACCTCCTAGACTGCTTCACTGATCTACTCCAGCCCCTTCCTTGGTTGTCATTTATCCCTGGTTCTCCTTGCTGTCTGCCCTTCTGCTGAATTTTGCCCTTTTCTGCTTATCCACCTTTTGGACACTAATCTCCAACTTTTGCACACTGCTTTGCAGAGATAGCCACTCCTCTGGTTCACTGGTTCCATTACTAGCTGTGGGGGTGAGCAAGTAGGTACCATCCTTGCTGGCCTGCCACCCCCTTTGCTAGTTTAAATGCTTGTCAATGTAGCATTTAAACTTATCATTGAGTGCTTGATTCCCTCCAGGATGGATGCAGGCCGTCAGGCTTGAACAAACCTCCATCCTCCAGATGGGTCCCCAGTCACCAATGAATCCAAACCCTTCCTCACAGCACCAGTTCTTCAACCATGAGTTAAAGTTCCTGGTGCATGCACTCTATGCTCTCCCTTGCCTCTCACAGGTAGTACTTCTGAGAAAGTGACAGAAGTAGCTACTGCTTGAGACCCCTCCCAGTTTCCTAAACTCTTCCTGAACTTCCTTGGCTCCCCATTTGCCAAGTCATTAGTACCTAGGTGGATAATGACATCCAGCTCACCTCCTGTCTTGCCTTCCCAGTGATCCCCAGTATCTTCCTTCCATCCCTCCATGCCGTGGCACCTGGTAGGCACCTCACCTCCCTGTCCTCCCCTCCTGTGTTCCTAGCTGGATCCCTCTTGATGGAGTCCCCACCAGGATTCGCTTCCTCCTCCTCTGGGGTCCACTGCTTTCCCCACTGAGGTCACCTCCTTGCCTAACCTCCACATCCTTTCCTTCCACTTCCCTGGGTACCTCTATTTGGTTGTCCTCATTTGCCAGTGTGGCATATGAGTTCTTGAGAGAATAGGATCTGGGATGTGCCTCTGCCTGACTGCTCTAACCTCCTGAGCCCAGTGTCATCCAAGTGCTCCTCGTCTCGGCATCCTTTGAGGCAGCTGCATTGGACTGGGTGGTTCCTGGACAGGGTGATGGTACTCCTGACCCAGTTTACTCGCTCTGAGTCTGGCTACCTCATCCCTCAGTCCTGAGAGGCAGCATGCAGATAGGGCAGCACCTCAGTGTCCAGAAGGTCTGCCTGAATATGGCTGCCCACAGCCACTACATTGCACCACTCCCACATTATACTGCAATTCCACTACTTATCTGCTACTGAAGTCTCTTAGTTCTCTTTTATTTATTTACAGTATTAAAAACCTGTAACTGATCCTCCGATATATATTTTTTAAGGAAAAAAACCAATAAATAAATAAATGAGTCAAAACACTTGTGCTGAGGGTGGTCTTCTTCCCCTTATGCCCTCCTACTTCACACCTCTTACTATACCCTGTGTTTAGCTCCTGTCAATCAGATTTATCAGGGCATATAATTAAGAGTTGGGGAAGGGTGGGAGGGCGAAAATTGCAGCAATTAAAGACAGCACAGAATTACACCACCACTATTTTTAAATTTTCAACAGCCCAAAAACAATTATAAGTAAAGACAACACAGAAAGAAAGTATAGTGTCACTACAAGCCTACAATCTAAGTTTAAAAGAAAATACCAGTTACCAGTTACTCTGAAGCACTGAATTGAATATGTTTCCTTCCTTCACCTTCTGGCTTCTTCTGAGAAGATGAACTTCTGTTTGCTGCTTTAACTGTGACTAAGCCCCACCTTCAGTTATCACGTAGCTGAGGTCAGAGGCCAGACAATTAACACCCTTCACCCAGCTACAGGACAGTCAGACAAGCCAAGATAAAATTTGCAGCAATTAAAGACAGCACAGAATTACACCACCACTATTTTTTAAATTTTCAACAGCCCAAAACAATTATAAGTAAAGATAACACAGAAAGAAAGTATAGTGTCACTACAAGCCTACAATCTAAGTTTAAAAGAAAATACCAGTTACCAGTTACTCTGAAGCACTGAATTGAATATGTTTCCTTCCTTCACCTTCTGGCTTCTTCTGAGAAGATGAATTCCTATAAAGAGAAAGGTAGACACAGATGTTAGATAGCAGTGGAAGGGAGTAGGTGAAACGCTGTTCCAGAACCATAGAAGATAGTGAAAAGTTAGACTAAAACTACCTCCACTCTATGTTACACCTTGAAAAGTAACTGTAAGCTCTTGGTGAGCTAGGATTTGATTGTATCCAGTTTTTCAGTGTTTTATTTCCTCCTTGGTTATATTATTTGAACTTTTATTTGGATCATTATAATAAAAGGCACTCAAGGTGTTCTTGTGTGTCACAACCTACCTTTGGTCTCTACCTGTGTTAAGTTGTCTACACCACACCCTCGACAAAGTGGTGTCAGAAGTGGGATGTTACTGGTTGTCTAAGGCATATTGGGAGAAACCAGTAGGAACCTGACCAGATTCCAGACAACTTGGAGTGGACATGGCATCCGTGGAGAGGAGAAGAAGTTGGGAATGGTGACCAGAACTCAGACGGCTTTGACAGGAGACCCTTTGAATCCAGGACTGGGTCCAGATGTCAGGAGAAAGGATCCCATGGCAAAGGAGGAAACATACAGCGAGGAGGAGTCAGGAGGTTCTACAGAAGATGCCCTTCAGAGGAAACCACCCGAGGACTTGGCTGGTTTATTCGTTGGCTGGCGATTCAACAGAGTGAGATGGAGAGACAGCGGAAATAGATGCCCAGGAAAGGAGGCGGGAACTGCGGCAGCAGAAATCAGGTGGGCTGAGACTGTGAAAGTGTTACAATTAATTGGGTCTAATACTGGCAATAGTGGGGATAGTGGTACCTCCAACCCAAAAGACATCAAGCTAACTAAAATGACTAATTCAGATGATATAGAAGCCTACCTAACTACATTTGAGAGGGTGGCTAGGGCTTGTAATTGGCCACAAACTCAGTGGGTAGTACGGGTTGGCCCCTATTTGTCTGGGAGGGCCCAATTGGCTTATAGTCACATGGACTCTAGAGATGCTGAAAATTATGACCTGGTAAAAACTGAAATACTGAAAAGATATGATATTAGTTAGGAAACATATAGGCAAGGTTTCGTACCTTAAGGTACCATCCCAAGACAATCCTAGAGAGACATTTACATGTCTACGGGAACTGTGTTGGAAGTGGATACAACCAGAAGGAAAGTCTATAACTGCAATTATGAGGCCTTTATTGTTGAACAATTTTACAAATACTCCCCATGAGGTACAAATATGGGTAAAAGAACATAAGCCAGAAACAGCAGAAAAAGCCATTTCCTTGGCTGAGGACTTTTAACAGCCACCAGACATATCGGAAAGGGACTTCACGTCCCAAGAGATGGTAAATGGAAGAACTATTTCCAGAACAAGGACTAGTGTTCCAACCACCAGTGACTTAAGAAGGACAATAAAACTGATAATAAAAGATGCTCTTTTCCAGCAGACATTGTTTGCAGAAACTGCCAAGGGCTAGGCCATATAGCCAGATACTGTCCAAAAATACGTGGGGTACTACTCATTTGGCTCTGCTAGGTGCTGGATATTTTACTACTGTGGTAAAGCTGGGCAATCAAAATGTAATAGGATTAATAGATTCAGGTAGCAAAAATACTTTAGTAAGGCCTGAATTGCTTGATACTCGGAGTAGTAAAAGTGAAGGACCCGATATGCATGTCATATGTGTTCATGGTGATTCTCACCACTATTCTACAGGGCAGATATGTATCAATATAGATGGAAATGCTCTGAGGTGACTGCAGGATAGTTCCTAATCTACCAGTACCGATACTAATTGGCCATGACTACCCTGACTTCAAGCATTAATACAAAATAAGAGAACTCTGTCTGCAGTAACCACTAGAGCTCAGAGTAGACTGCAACAACAATTGGGGATGTATTTCCATTTCAGGATGAACTGTATGATCCACCAGGGAAAATAAGGGTGTCTAAAATGCTAAGAGGCGGCTCCAAAAAAGGTGGGTTGAAAAGAAAAGGGTTACCTGAATCAATATCTTCCATTTTTGTAAAAGTAACATAGCTGAAGAACAGGCTAAGGATTCTACCTTACAATCCCTGTTTCAGCAAGTGGATAAAGCAAATGGTCCTGGTGCCCTAAGATCATCATACAGCATAACATATTGTATCGGGTATGTACTAAAGAAGATACAGGAGAACAGGTAGAACAACTGATAGTTCCACCCAGTATAGGCATAATTTGATTTTCTAGCCCATGATATCCCATTGGCAGGACATGCAGGGCAGGATAGAACTTTGGGAGGATTTTACAAAGGTTCTATTGGCCAGGTATTCACAAAGATGTAGCTAAATATTGTCAGAGCTGCATTGAGTGCCAAAAGTAAGTCAGGTAGAGACGAAGAGATTGTTCCCCTGGTACCACTTTCTTTAGTGACAACCCGTTTGAACAGATAGGAATAGATATAGTGGGACCTTTGACTAAAAGCTCCAGTGGGAATCGATTCATATTAGTCATCTGTGATTATGGAACTAAATATCCTGAGGCCATCCCTCACGCACTGTCACCACCCAGAAAATAGCAGAAGAACTAGTCAAATTATTTAGTAAGTGGGTATACCGAAAGAGATTTTATCGGATCAGGGAGTAATTTTAATGCTTCTTTATTAAAGAACTTTACAGATTGTTGGGTATTGTGAGATACGAACTTCCCCTATCATCCCCAGACAGATGGACTCGTAGAACGTTTCAATCAAACTTTGAAACGGATGTTGATGAAATTGTCCATGAGGAAGGGAAAACTGGGATAAATATTTACCCTATTTGTTATTTGCCTGTCGAGAGTACCCCAGGCCTCTACTGGCTATTCCCTTTTCCCTTCTATATGGCAGAAATCCTCGGGGACCGTTAGATGTCATAAAAGAATTCTGGGAAGAAGGGAAGGAGATGAAGCAAAAGGCATTGCTGAGTATATGAAAACACTGAGGCAGAAGTTAGTGACTTATGTAACTAAAGCACATGAATCCAGCGTTCAAGCCCAAAAGTGCAGAAATCATTGTACGATCAAGGTACAAGTAGGAAACAATTTCAGAGTGGGGATCAAGTATTACTATTGTTACCCTCGTCCAGTAACAAGTTACTCATGAAGTGGCAGGGCCCTATCAGGTTCTGAGGCAGACATGCCCAGTTAATTATGAAATAGCTACCCATGATATTAAACCTGGAAAAAGGTGTATCATGTAAATTTGTTAAAAAGATGGTATGAAAGAACAAATGATGACATCAGTCTCATGGTCATACCTGATGAAGGGAGACAGATTTTGAATTCGCTATGGGCGACTGGAGGATAGGAAAGGACCCCAAGACATGTTTATAAACCCCAGTTTAGAACAAAAACAAAGAAAGCAACTAGACGCTCTGATTCAAACCTTTGCCACAACCTTTACAAGCATACCTGGTAAGGCTAAAATGTGGAACATCAAATAAAAACTCATGGAGGCCCAGTAAGGAAAAGACCCTATAGACTCCCTGAGAGGGTTAGAAAAGAGGTGCAGAGGAAATCAACAAACTGCTAACCTTAGGAATCATTGAGCCCTCAAAAGTGCATGGGGGTCTCCAGTTGTGATAGTGCCAAGAAGGAAGGAGGTATTAGGTTGTGCCTTGACTTTAGAAACCTTAACCAAGTTGCACAATTCGATCGTACCCTATGCCTCGAATAGATGATAATATAGATAAAATGGGAATGCTAGATACATATCCACGTTAGATCTTACCAAAGGATATTGGCGAGATCCCTTTGGCTAGTGCAGATAAAGAAAAACAGCTTTCAGTACCCCTACAGGCCTTTTCCAGTTCTGTACTATGCCATTTGGGCTCCATGGCGCACCAGCCACTTTTCAGCGGTATATGGATCAAATATTAATACCATACACTACATTTTGTGCTGCATACTTGGACGATGCGGTCGTATTCAGTAAAGACTTGGATTCCCATTTGACACATCTCCAAGACATAATAAATGCAATCAAAATGGCAGGTATGCCATTAATCCAAGTAAATGTGCATTGGCTATGAATGAGACCAAATATTTGGGATTTGTGCTTAGTAATGGGCTCATTAAACCACAAATGGATAAGGTAGAAGCAGTTGCTAACAGTGCCAGACCAACCACAAAGAAACAAATCCGCTCATTTTAGGACTTGCTGGGTATTACAGGCGTTTTATCCCAATTTCTCTACAATTGCTGCCCGCTAACTGATCTGACAAAAAGAAATATGGGAATAAAATACAATGGTCACAAGAATGTGAACAAGCCTTTAATACCATAAAAGCGACTGTGCTCTTCCTGTGTTAAGGAACCCTGATTTTGATTACCCATTTGAAGTCACACAGACGCCTCTGGGACGGGTCTGGGAGCCGTGATTTAGTCAGACTATAAATGAAGAAGAACACCCTAGTATATATCTCCGAAGCTACATGATAGAGAGAGGAAATATAGTACGGTTGAACTAGAATGTCTAGCAGCAAATGGGTAATTGAATCATTACGATTTTATTTATGGGGAGCCCTTTTCACCCTAGTAACAGACCATAATCCCCTTTGCTTTTGCCCCAGATGAAAGATAAAAACAACAGAATCATGAGGTGGTACCTGTCATTACAGCCTTTTACATTTACTGTACAACATCGAGCTGGTACCTCACATGCAAATGCTGATTATTTATCCCGACAAATGGGATAATGTACAGAATGTTAAACTATTATTCTGAGGTCATAACTCTATTTCGAATAGAGAGAATGATATTGGTATAGACACCCCAGGGTAGTGTTAGAATGAATTAGGTTGAATTGTTAGTTCCTATAATAATTGAAGTATTTAAAGGGACCCTGGGGTGGAGCTCTATGGTGAGGAGGCCGGAGCTCCATCCTACCCAAGTGTAAAGGGGTAGGTTGTCTTGATAACCTAGATAGGTTATCGCTTAACGTAAATTAGTGTGGCAGTATTGCCCAGATTTGGACTTAGAAATCCTCGAGCCAGACTTCTAGTCTTTTGCCCTCTTGTTTCTGTCTCTCCCCCACCCCCATCTGCCTCTCCTTCTATCAAACTCTGCTGCAGCAGTATCCTCTATCTTTTCACACTATAATGGAGTGGCGCCCATTATAGTGTATTCTCTACCCCCTTTTATTCGTTTCTTCCTGTCTAGAGAATTCCCAACTTCAAATAAAGAAAATGCACAAAACGCCCGAACTTTATTATGGCATTTGTTGCATTGTTTAACAGAATGAATAATAAAATGAGCCTTTTTCCCTGTTAAGGTTACTGAATTAAGTCCTCCTTAAGAAAGCTAGCACTAGCACTGTTATAGATACAGCTTTAGGAGAGAAGCTGTGGGCTTGAGAAGGCTGGTCAGGAGGTTTAAAATACAAGGGTATTCCTTGTCACATGTGAGTTGTGCAAACTAGTTCAGCTGCAAAAGGAAAGCAGCATGTCCCACTAAATAAAGGGTTTAGTCTGTCTGTCTATCAGACTTGTAGGTTATGCTTTTGTTTGAGTTTTATCCACATGCATGAAGAAAACATAAGAACACATTAAACAAATGTACTAGGCAGTATTTAAAGAAAAAGCCCCTACAGATTACTTGGTTGTTGTCTTGACTGAAGCTCTCCTAAAGGATCTGGCAGCCCAGAATGAAGCACATTTGTAGAGGTTAGAACTGAGTGACATCACAATGTGGGCAGAGTTATTAGCTAATTTAGGTAATTAAGGTTTCAAACTACTGAATATGTGTTTTAACCTGCTTTGAAGACTGTAGTAACTAAGATATCAAAATTGTAAAATAGAATATCAACTTGTTATAACTGTAGTCCCCCATTCTTGTGTATTAGCGTAGAAATAAAGTGTAATTATTTAATTGGGGGCAGACTACAGTGACCACATGATTAATTATGCCCTGTGAATTCCTATAAAGAGAAAGGTAGACACAGATGTTAGATAGCAATGGAAGGAGTAGGTGAAACCCTGTTCCAGAACCATAGAAGATAGTGGAAAGATTAGACTAAAACTACTTCCACTCTATGTTACACCTGAAAGTAACTGTAAGCTCTTGGTGAGCTAGGATTTGATTTGTATCCAGTTTTCAGTGTTTTATTTCCTCCTTGGTTATATTATTTGAACTTTTATTTGGATCATTATAAAAAAAGGCACTCAAGGCGTTCTTGTGTGTCACAACCTACCTTTGGTCTCTACCTGTGTTAAGTTGTCTACACCCACACCCTCTTAGCATGAAAAACTCACTTGCAGAACGCCCAATTCACAAAACACCCACCGCTGCATGATAAAATATCATGCGGGTGCAGAAAAAAACGCCTGCCTGAAGCCACTTGCGGGAGAAATCACACTCACAGTCAACAAATGCTATCCACCATCCCAAAACACCCACAGCTGCGCAAATAAATTCACGCACATGCTGCACAAGAAGGGAGGTGTAACTCACACCCTGTGAGAAAGGCAGCATGCCATCAATTAAGAAACAAACCAGGGCAGTATTACCAATCAAACCATACAGAAGCAAGAGCCAGTGCAGGAGACAGCAATCAGCACAAACATACAAAGGAAATCCAAAAAGCAGACAACTGAAACCTGCAGTACTGGCCAGAGAAGCAACAGAAACAGCACAGACACTGGCAGGAAAATACCAGTGGCCATAACTGACACACAAGGAAAGGCCAGACAAAGGGAAGACCACAACAATGCCATCGGGGCATGGTCAATGTATCTCAGGGGTGAACAGCATGGCAGACAACAGGAAGCACCCCAGCAGGTACAAGCACCAAGGCAGCAAGAATGCAACAGGGTGGCCAGGAGGGCGTCAACCACGGCAATACCATATGCGACACTCATACAGGAATATGACAGATGAGCAATGTAGAGCCCGATATAGACTGCCAAAACAGCAATCGATGAACTCGTGTAATATTACATGGTGAGCTGGAAAGCAGAACAGCATGGAGCCATGCCATACCAACACATGTGAAAGTCACTGCAGCATCGTGTGTGAGCACAGGAACATTTCAGACACCAACAGGTGATACAGCAGGCATCAGTCAGGCATCTATTTCCAGATGTCTTGATCAATTCATTAATGCCCTCATACTCCACACAAATGAATATATTCACTTCCCACACAGAGGTGTGAGCAACAGGCTGTCATGGAGGGTTTCTATGGATTGGCTGGGTTCCCAAGGGTGATTGGTGCCATAGACTGCACACATACACCCATCAAAGCACCTGCAGACAATGCTGATGCCTACATAAACAGAAAGGGTGTCACGCAATAAATGTGCAGGTTGTGTGTGACAGCGAATGCCGAATCACTGACGTCTGTGCCAGATATCAGCCCATTTACAGAAGAAAGGGTTCTGAAAGAAGTCTTAAAACTGAAGGTGGACAAAGCAATGGGGCCTGATGGGATTCATCCCAGAATTCTAAAAGCACTAAGGGTAGAACTAGTGACACCACTGACTACCCTTTTAACAAATCATGGGAGGATGGGGTGGTACCGAGGACTGGAGGAGGGCAGATGTGATTCCCTTCACAAAGTGGGAGCAAGACAGAAGCAGAGAACTACAGACCTGTTAGTTTAACCTCAGTGATAGGGAAAATGATGGAATCACTTCCAAAGGAAAGAATGCGTCAAGTATCTAGAGGCCAGAGGGCACAGGACCCTAGGCAGCATGGATTCACAGCGGGAAGGTCAGAAGGTCATACCAGACGAATCTGATAGATTTCTTTGACTGGGTGACTAAAGTAGTAGATCAGGAGGGGCTGTGGACATGGCCTACCTAGACTTTAGCAAGGCATTTGACACAGTCCCACACAAAAGATTAATATACAAGTTAGCCAGCCTGGGAGTGGGTCCCAAGATGACAGCCTGGGTAAGAATTGGCTGGAGAATAGGACACAGAGGTAATAGTAAATGGAGTCCACTCAGAAGAAAGGAGGGTTGCCTAGTGGGTACGCAGAGGTTCAGTATTAGGACGGGTCCTCTTCAATGTCTTTATAAGCGACATTGCAGAGGGACTGGAAGGAAAGTATGTCTCTTTGCAGATGACACAAAGATCTGCAACAGAGTTGATGCACAAGGTGGGGTGGAAAGGATGAGGAGGGACGTGGCAAGGTTAGAGGAATGGTCAAATGTATGGCAGCTTAGATTCAATGCTAAGAAGTGCAAGTAATACACCTGGGAAACAAAACCCAGGGAAGAGTACACAATGGGGGTGAGATACTAACAACAACAAAAATGGAAAGGGACCTGGGGTAGTCATATCAGATGACCTAAAGGTGGGCAAGCAATGTGAGAGGGCAGCAAGGAGGGCTGGGGGATACTGGGATGCATAGGGAGAGGCATCACCAGTAGAAAACAGGAAGTTATTATCCCTCTGTACAGACAGCTGGTGAGACCCCATCTGGAGTACTGTGTGCAGTTCTGGAGACCAAACCTCCGCAAAGACATAGACAGGATGGAAGCTGTCCAGAGGAGGACAACTAAAATGGTGCAGGGTCTGCACGGAAGACATATGAAGAGAGAGCCGAAAGGAGCTTAATATGTATAGTCTCGAGGAAAGGAGGAGAGGGGACATGATAGAAATGTTCAAGTACCTCAAGGGAATCAACAAAGTCCAAGAGGTAGCATCTTTCAAAAAGAGTGTGCAAGAACAAGAGGCACAATTTGAAGATAGAGGGGCGCTCAGAGGTAATTTAAGGAAGTATTATTTCACAGAGAGGGCTGTGGATGCATGAAATGGCCTTCCGAGAAGGTTGTGGAGTCAAAATCAGTGGTGGAATTCAAGCATGCATGGGACAGTCATAAGGCCATTCTAGGGGTGGGGTAGGAAGAAGTAGGCTGCTGGTTAACTAGGATCTGCAGCTTATCCAGTAGTGGAAATGGGCAGACTGGGTGGGCCAAGCGGTCCTTATCTGCCGTCAAATTCTATGTTTCTATGTTTCTATCTATATCCTGGATCATGCCACGATGCATTCATCTTGTGGCAAGCACAATCCGCCACATGTTTGAACATGGTGAATTCCTACATGGCTGGCTACTGGGTAGTAATGACACACAGAAACACAGTTACTGTGTTGTAAGCATGTCAACAGTTAGTAACAACACACAAATAGTATATGTGGAGCAACACTCATACCTTGCACAGGATACCAAGTGGGATATATGTATAGTGCATGCCAGGGTAAATGGCTAACTGGACACAGGCATGTGGCTGTAGACACAGGACTGCCACACCAGTAACAGGCACGTGGCAATGGCAGAAGGCAACACACTACAACACATGCGTTGCAACACTAAAACAGTGAAATGTCAGGAACATGCCACACAATACCCTGAGCATAGGCATGGGTGTGTGAGGTACCACCACCAACAGACATCAAGATGCCCTACAACAATACAGTGGTTGTGTAGCATGCACCAAGGTCACTGGAGTGCGTACACAATACAGAGTGCATGTGGATGCAGTGGACAAGGAATACATGTCTGTGTGATGGACAGCACAGCAACATGTGGAATGTTACCACCACAACCACATATTATGCAGGTAACAATCCATATGGGCGCCATAGTACACACATCTGACAGCTGGATATAACAGGCCATTGCAGCAACCACAGACACACACTGCTACCTGGAATAAAAAGCCATACATGTACTGACTAAACAACACTCTGATAAACAACAGATAGCCAGACTGAGAATGCCACATAGGCAGCTGTGTATGACACCATACCCACAACCAATGATATGCCATACAGTCCCCACATCCATTGTACGCAATGAACACAATACAATGTGTCACAGGGAGATGCACCATAATAGAACACATATATGCAAGAGCAACAGACATGCTGCTGTACATTGATGTGTGACACTATCTGAGAACAACAGTCACACATTAAACAGTACAATGCAAATGTGACTGTCAAAGTGATGCCCATGTGCATCTTACAACTGCAGCAACAGCCAGCAAGTTGAATGGTCACATGTGACATGCAGCATGGGCTGCAAACACACACAATGCACATCAGACAGATCAGTGTACCTCACATATATGGAACACAGCCCACAATACACAATGATGTAGGAGGTGCAGCATGTATGAAACATAACCAGGACACCCAGATAGCATGGTCATGCACACAACAGTGTATACAACTGTATCATAACACGGTAGTGCAAATATGACACAGCAGTGCTACATAGCAATGATTACAATAAAGACCCAAAGAAAGCCTGCGTACAGCAACCTGTGTGGATAGTGCTGTAAACAAGAACAGTCATGAGTGTGTAATGGTGCAACACCTACACACAGCACGAGGGTCAACATGATGGATGCGAGTGTGGGACTGCAACACAGGGCAATGTTGTACTAACACATACCAGGATGCAGAGATATGTACAAGTAGTGACCACACAACAGTGCTCCCATGTATGCGCAGGGATCACGCAGAGCATAGCTAACTACGTCAGAGCACAGTGTCACCATGCCATGACTGTGTAGTGCATGTCAGCTGTCAGCATCCCATCTGCAATAATATATGTCCCAGTAAACTCATGAAAGTGTAAACCCCTGAGAATCGTCTCATGCAGCCATTGTGTAACCCACAGTCCTGTTACATCTATGCACCATCATAACAATCTACAATAAGGGATGCCAGTGATACAGTACAGTATTGAAGAGCAAAAGCACCACAATGTGTATGTACTCCCACACACGGCACACTCAACACTCCAAATACTACAGATAGAAGCCCAGTAAACACACAGACACATATATACCTCCATATAAAATGTATTAAAATATCAAAGGTTAAGAACAAATCATGGCAAATGTAAACAGTCAACATGGTATCAAGTACAACAAAACAGTAAACTATAATAACACACATGAAGTAAGGAAAGGGGTGTTTGAATGATATGTAACACAATAATGGAAAAGAATATTAAACACCCCCAAGTGCAAACCCCAATTAACAACAACACCATGATATAAAAATAAAATGCAAATCATAAAAAACAATTACTGGTGATGTCACATCCCTCTTCAACATACTTTGAAAGGTCACGTAACTGTCCCAATAGTGTTTCAACTGTGTTCACCAATGTGGATAACACACCTCACCCGGACACAACAGTACAGCAATTGCATGCTGCCCCGTGGACTGACCCAGGCTTCCTGTGGATGCTGAGGATACCACAGTGTCAACAGCCACAGATAAATCCCCAACTCCATCACCTCAGTCCCAACTGGCGTGTCCTCTTCATGCAACAGCCTCCTGTGAGGTTGCCATCACCGCACATCAGGAATATCCTGTGGTGCAGATACCTGCACAACAGCAGCAGTCCCAACAATAGAAACATCCAGCCTGTGTCCACCAACAGCATCGCCCTCCTCCAGCCCCTCCTCAGAGTCACTGCTGATATGCAAGCGCTACTACGCCTATACCGTGGCTGGGCCACTGCACCCCTCCTGGCAGTCATGAGTCGCTGTGCCATCAGCACCCTCCTCACCTTCACCTCTCCTTCACACCTGGCTCTTGGCATCTGCCGTAAAGAAGGAATACATTTTAAGTGTGCAATGCAGCATAAGTGGTAGATCTGCTGTGGAAGCAATGCCAATGATAAACAACATACTGTACAAGTACATGAGGTTAGTCACCAACAGACAGATATATCCATCAAACACATCATATACATATAATGTAGCACAGTATGCATGTAAGCCAAGCCTCAAAATGTGTATTGTGTGTGACATTACGAGCCAGTCAGCACCAAGGTTACAGTGCACCCATAACACAGGCAAACAACAGTCCCATGTATAACAGAAACACTGAATGAGTGATCTGTGACATCCATGAAATGGCATGGGCCTGGATGGGGAGACATGCTTTAATGACAACAGTCACTGATTTGTGGGAGTTCTACACTGCCATGATCCACAAAGCCAAGGAATAAGATGTGCGTACTGTATGCAGTGATATGGGGACAAGGATCAGGTCTATGATGTCAGGGACTGTACACGACATGCTGCACAATGCCTGGGCTGCACATGTGGGAGGTACACTGACATACTGGACAAGGCCCAGGCTGACAATGTGGGTGGGGTGCACAGACATGCTGGACAAGGCCCAGGTTGTACATGTCGGAGAACAGTGACATGCTGACAAGGCCCAGGCTGACAATGTGGGGTGGTGTACACAGACATGCTGGACAAGGCCCAGGCTGTACATGTGGGGTGCGCACAGACACACTGGACAAGGCCCAGGCTGACAATGTGGGGGGTGTGCACAGACATGCTGGACAAAGCCCAGGCTGTACATGTGGGGTGGTGTGCACAGACATACTGGACAAGGCCCAGGCTGTACATGTGGGGAGGGGGTACACTGACATGCTGGACAAGGGCCGGACATCAGTGGTGTATGGGGTTGACAGTGCCATGGAGGATGAGGCCCAGGCGTTAGAAGAGTGCCTGGGTATGAGTACTACTTAATTTGAACACCATTCACATAATAATAAGTGCCATACCGTTGCATTGTAACATTTCCCAAAGTAACTCACTGATAATGAACTAGTCCAGGTTACCTATCCATTTCATTCATCTGCCCATGTAATGAATTCAGTGTTCAGTACTACCACTACACCTCAAATGAGGAGGGTGTACAGTGACATGCTGGACAAGGCCCAAGATGTACATGTGGGGTGGTGTGCAAAGACATACTGGACAAGGCCCAGGCTGTACATGTGGGGTGGTGTGCACAGACATACTGGACAGGGCCCAGGCTGTACATGTGGGGGGCAGTGACATGCTGGACAAGGCCCAGGCTGTACATGTGGGGTGGTGTGCACAGACTTACTGGACAAGGCCCAGGCTGTACATGTGGGGGAGACAGTGACATGCTGGACAATGCCCAGTGTGTACATGTGAGGTGGTGTGCACAGACATGCTGGACAAGGCCCAGGCTGACAATGTGGGAGTGGTGTGCACAGACATGCTAGACAAGGCCCAGGCTGACAATGTGGGGTGGTGTGCACAGATGTACTGGACAAGGCCCAGGCTGACAATGTGGGGTGGGGTGCACAAACATGCTGGACAAGGCCCAGGATGTACATGTGGGAGAGGGACAGTGACATGTTGGACAGGCCCAGGCTGTACATGTGGGGTGGTGTGCACAGACATGCTGGACAAGGCCTAGGCTGTACAGCATGGGTGTGGTGTGCACAGACATGCTGGACAAGGTCCAGGCTGACAATGTGGGGTGGTGTGTGCACAGACATGCTGGACAAGGCCCAGACTGTACATGTGGGGGATAGTGACATGCTGGACAAGGCCCAGGCTGACAATGTGGGGTGGTGTGCACAGACATGCTGGACAAGGCCCAGGTTGTACATGTCGGGGGGACAGTGACATGCTGGACAAGGCCCAGGCTGACAATGTGGGGTGGTGTACACAGACATTCTGGACAAGGCCCAGGCTGTACATGTGAGGTGGTGCGCACAGACACACTGGACAAGGCCCAGGCTGACAATGTGGGGTGGTGTGCACAGACATGCTGGACAAGGCCAGGCTGTACATGTGGGGTGGTGTGCACAGACATACTGGACAAGGCCCAGGCTGTTCATGTGGGGGTGGGGACAGTGACATGCTGGACAAGGCCCAGGCTGTACATGTGGGGTGGTGTGCAAAGACATACTGGGCAAGGCCCAGGCTGACAATGTGGTGGTGTGCACAGACATACTGGACAAGGCCCAGGCTGTACATGTGAATTGGTGTGCAAAGACATACTGGACAAGGCCCAGGCTGTACATGTGGGGTGGTGTGCATAAACATACTGGACAAGGCCCAGGCTGTACATGTGGGGTGGTGTGCACAGACATACTGGACAGGCCCAGGCTGTACAAGTGGGGGGGGCAGAGACATGCTGGACAAGGCCCAGGCTGACAATGTGGGGTGGTGTGCACAGACATACTGGACAAGGCCCAGGCTGTACATGTGGGGTGGTGTGCAAAGACATAGTGGACAAGGCCCAGGCTGTACGTGTGGGGTGGTGTGCACAGACATGCTGGATAAGGCCCAGGCTGTACATGTGGGGTGGTATGCAGAGACATGCTGGACAAGGCCCAGGCTGACAACGTGGGGTGGTGTGCACAACATACTGGACAAGGCCAGGCTGTACATGCGGGTGGTGTGCAAAGACATACTGGACAAGGCCCAGGCTGTACATGTGGGGTGGTGTGCATAAACATACTGGACAAGGCCCAGGCTGTACATGTGGGGTGGTGTGCACAGACATACTGGACAAGGCCCAGGCTGTACAAGTGGGGGGCAGAGACATGCTGGACAAGGCCCAGGCTGACAATGTGGGGTGGTGTGCACAGACATACTGGACAAGGCCCAGGCTGTACATGTGGGGTGGTGTGCAAAGACATAGTGGACAAGGCCCAGGCTGTGCAGTGTGGGGTGGTGTGCACAGACATGCTGGATAAGGCCCAGGCTGACATGTGGGTGGTATGCAGAGACATGCTGGACAAGGCCCAGGCTGACAGCGTGGGGTGGTGTGCACAGACATACTGGACAAGGCCCAGGCTGTACATGCGGGTGGTGTGCAAAGACATACCTGGACAAGGCCCAGGCTGTACATGTGGGGTGGTGTGCATGACATACCTGGACAAGCCCAGGCTGTACAAGTGGGGGCACGGTGCATGCTGGACAAGGTCCAGGCTGTATATGTGGGTGGAGTGCAAAGACATACTGGACAAGGCCCAGACTGTACATGTGGGGGAGACAGTGACATGCTGGACAATGCCCAGGGTGTACATGTGGGGTGGTGTGACAGACATGCTGGACAAGGCCCAGGCTGACAATGTGGGGAGTGGTCAGACATGACTGCTGGACAAGGCCCAGGCTGACAATGTGGGGTGGTGTGCACAGACGTACTGGACAAGGCCCAGGCTGACAATGTGGGGTGGGGTGCACAAACATGCTGGACAAGGCCCAGGATGTACATGTGGGAGGGGACAGTGACATGTTGGACAGGGCCCAGGCTGTACATGTGGGGTGGTGTGCACAGACATGCTGGACAAGGCCTAGGCTGTACATGCGGGGTGGTGTGCAAAGACATGCTGGACAAGGCCCAGGCTGACAATGTGGGGTGGTGTGCACAGACATGCTGGACAAAGCCCAGGCTGTACATGTCGGGGGATAGTGACATGCTGGACAAGGCCCAGGCTGTACATGTGGGGTGGTGTGTGCACAGACATGGATGACAGGCCCAGGCTGTACATGTGGGGGAAGACAGTGACACGCTGGACAATGCCCAGGGTGTACATGTGGAGTGGTGTGCAGACATGCTGGACAAGGCCCAGGCTGACAATGTGGGGAGTGGTGTGCACAGACATGCTGGACAATGCCCAGGCTGACAATGTGGGGTGGTGCACAGATGTACTGGACAAGGCCCAGGCTGACAATGTGGGGTGGGGTGCACAAACATGCTGGACAAGGCCCAGGATGTACATGTGGGAGGGGGACAGTGAAATGTTGGACAGGGCCCAGAGCTGTACATGTGAGGTGGTGTGCACAGACATGCTGATCAAGGCCCAGGCTGTACATGTGGGGTGGGGTGCAAAGACGATATGACAAGGCCCAGGCTGTACATGGGGTGGTGTGCACAGACATAATGGACAAGGCCCAGGCTGTACATGGGGTGGTGTGCACAGACATGCTGGATAAGGCCCAGGCTGTACATGTGGGGTGGTGTGCAGAGACATGCTGGACAAGGCCCAGGCTGACAATGTGGGGTGGTGTGCTGAACATACTGGACAAAGCCCAGGCTGTACATGTGGGGTGGTGTGCAAAGACATGCTGGACAAGGCCCAGGCTGTACATGTGGGGTGGTGTGCACAGACATGCTGGATAAGGCCCAGGCTGTACATGTGGGGTGGTGTGCAGAGACATGTTGGACAAGGCCCAGGCTGTACATGTGGGATGGTGTGCACAGACATACTGGACAAGGCCCAGGCTGTACAAGTGGAGGCAGAGACATGCTGGACAAGGCCCAGGCTGACAATGTGGGGTGGTGTGCACAGACATACTGGACAAGGCTCAGGCTGTACATGTGGGGTGGTGTGCAAAGACATACTGGACAAGGCCCAGGCTGTACATGTGGGGTGGTGTGCACAGACATGCTGGATAAGGCCCAGGCTGCACATGTGGGGTGGTGTGCACAGACATACTGGACAAGGCCCAGGCTGTACAAGTGGGGGCAGAGACATGCTGGACAAGGCCCAGGCTGACAATGTGGGGTGGTGTGCACAGACATACTGGACAAGGCCCAGGCTGTACATGTGGGGTGGTGTGCAAAGACATACTGGATAAGGCCCAGGCTGTACATGTGGGGTGGTGTGCACAGACATGCTGGATAAGGCCCAGGCTGTACATGTGGGGTGGTGTGCAGAGACATGCTGGACAAGGCCCAGGCTGACAATGTGGGGTGGTGTGCACAGACATACTGGACAAGGCCCAGGCTACAGCAAGTGGGGGGCAATGACATGCTGGACAAGGTCTAGGCTGTATATGTGGGGTGGAGTGCAAAGACATACTGGACAAGGCCCAGGCTGTACATGGGGTGGTGTGCACAGACTTACTGGACAAGGCCCAGGCTTACATGGGGGGAGACAGTGACATGCTGGACAATGCCCAGGGTGTACATGTGGGGTGGTGTGCATAGGCATGCTGGACAAGGCCAGGCTGACAATGTGGGAGTGGTGTGCACAGACATGCTGGACAGGGCCAGGCTGACAATGTGGGGTGGTGTGCACAGATGTACTGGACAAGGCCCAGGCTGACAATGTGGGGTGGGGTGCACAAACATGCTGGACAAGGCCCAGGATGTACATGTGGGAGGGGGACAGTGACATGTTGGACAGGACCCAGGCTGTACATGTGTGGTGGTGTGCACAGACATGCTGGACAAGGCCTAGGCTGTACATGTGGGTGGTGTGCACAGACATGCTGGACAAGGTCCAGGCTGACAATGTGGAGTGGTGTGCACAGACATGCTGGACAAGGCCCAGACTGTACATGTGGGGGGATGAGCATGCTGGAGAAGGCCCAGGCTGACAATGTGGGGTGGTGTGCACAGACATGCTGGACAAGGCCCAGGTTGTACATGTCGGGGGACAGTGACATGCTGGACAAGGCCCAGGCTGACAATGTGGGGTGGTGTACACAGACATTCTGGACAAGGCCCAGGCTGTACATGTGAGGTGGTGCGCACAGACACACTGGACAAGGCCCAGGCTGACAATGTGGGTGGTGTGCACAGACATGCTGGACAAGGCCCAGGCTGTATATGTGGGGTGGTGTGCACAGACATACTGGACAAGGCCCAGGCTGTTCATGTGGGGGTGGGGATAGTGACATGCTGGACAAGGCCCAGGCTGTACATGTGGGGTGGTGTGCAAAGACATACTGGGCAAGGCCCAGGCTGTACATGTGGGGGGTACACTGACATGCTGGACAAGGGCAGGACATCAGTGGTGTATGGGGTTGACAGTGCCATGGAGGATGAGGCCCAGGCGTCAGAAGTGTGCCTGGAGTATGAGTACTGTACTTAATTTGAACACCATTGACATAATAATAAGTGCCATATCGTTGCATTGTAACATTTCCCAAAGTAACTCACTGATAATGAACTAGTCCCAGGTTACCTATCCATTTCATTCATCTGCCCATGTAATGAATTCAGTGTTCAGTACTACTACCACCTCAAATGAGGAGGGGTGTACAGTGACATGCTGGACAAGGCCCAAGATGTACATGTGGGGTGGTGTGCAAAGACATACTGGACAAGGCCCAGGCTGTACATGTGGAGTGGTGTGCACAGACATACTGGACAGGGCCCAGGCTGTACATGTGGGGGGCGTGACATGCTGGACAAGGCCCAGGCTGTACATGTGGGGTGGTGTGCACAGACATACTGGACAAAGCCCAGGCTGTACATGTGGGGGGGCAGTGACATGTTGGACAGAGCCCAGGCTGTACATGTGGGGTGGTGTGCACAGACATGCTGATCAAGGCCCAGGCTGTACATGTGGGGTGGGGTGCAAAGACATACTCGACAAGGCCCAGGCTGTACATGTGGGGTGGTGTGCACAGACATAATGGACAGGGCCCAGGCTGTACATGGGGTGGTGTGCACAGACATGCTGGATAAGGCCCAGGCTGTACATGTGGGGTGGTGTGCAGAGACATGCTGGACAAGGCCCAGGCTGACAATGGGGTGGTGTGCACAGACATACTGGACAAGGCCCAGGCTGTACATGTGGGGTGGTGTGCATAAACATACTGGACAAGGCCCAGGCTGACAACGTGGGGTGGTGTGCACAGACATACTGGACAAGGCCCAGGCTGTACAAGTGGGGGGGCAGAGACATGCTGGACAAGGCCCAGGCTGACAATGTGGGGTGGTGTGCACAGACATACTGGACAAGGCCCAGGCTGTACATGTGAGGTGGTGTGCAAAAACATACTGGACAAGGCCCAGGCTGTACATGTGGGGTGGTGTGCACAGACATGCTGGATAAGGCCCAGGCTGTACATGTGGGTGGTGTGCAGAGACATGCTGGACAAGGCCCAGGCTGACAACGGGGTGGTGTGCACAGACATACTGGACAAGGCCCAGGCTGTACATGGGGTCGTGTGCAAAGACATACTGGACAAGGCCCAGGCTGTACATGTGGGGTGGTGTGCACAGACATACTGGACAAGGCCCAGGCTGTACAAGTGGGGGGCAATAGCATGCTGGACAAGGTCCAGGCTGTATATGGGGGTGGAGTGCAAAGACATACTGGACAAGGCCCAGGCTGTACATGTGGGGAGAGACAGTGACATGCTGGACAATGCCCAGGGTGTACATGTGGGGTGGTGTGCACAACATGCTGGACAAGGCCCAGGCTGACAATGTGGGGAGTGGTGTGAACAGACATGCTGGACAAGGCCCAGGCTGACAATGTGGGGTGGTGTGCACAGGCGTACTGGACAAGGCCCAGGCTGACAATGTGGGGTGGGGTGCACAAACATGCTGGACAAGGCCCAGGATGTACATGTGGGAGGGGACAGTGACATGTTGGACAGGGCCAGGCTGTACATGTGGGGTGGTGGCACAGACATGCTGGACAAGGCCTAGGCTGTACATGTGGGGTGGTGTGCAAGACATGCTGGACAAGGCCCAGGCTGTACATGTGGGGTGGTGTGCACAGACATGCTGGACAAGGCCCAGGCTGTCATGTCGGGGGATAGTGACATGCTGGACAAGGCCCATGCTGACAATGTGGGGTGGTGTGCACAGACATGCTGGACAAGGCCCAGGCTGACAATGTGGGGTGGTGTGCACAGACATGCTGGACAAGGCCCAGGATGTACATGTGGGGAGATAGTGACATGCTGGACAGGGCCCAGGCTGTACATGTGGGGTGGTGTGTGCACAGACATGGACAGGGCCCAGGCTGTACATGTGGGGTGGTGTACACAGACATGCTGGACAAGGCCCAGGCTGACAATGTGGGGTGGTGTGCACAGACATGCGGACAAGGTCCAGGCTGACAATGTGGGGTGGTGTGCACAGACATACTGGATAAGGCCCAGGCTGTATCATTCGTGGTGTGGACAGACATGCTGTCCAAAGCCCAGGCCTCTGATGTGTTGTCGGGTGTATGTGCAAACATACAGATGCAGCCAATGGTCCTGCTATATTGGACTGCTGCACAGAGCACAAGACAGTCATGAGTCATGGCCAATGCCACTGACAGAGATACCATTGCTATGGTATACTGGTTGATCTGTCAGTATAGCTTCACACAGTGTCAGTAGCTCAACATGCATGGAGATGTACAACAACAGTACTGTCACATGATCCCATGTACGCCGAAGCATCAGTGTGGCACTGCTACTGCATAACAGCTGAAACATACCCGCCTCTGTTGCTGGGATGTTCTTGTTGCTGATCGCCTTGAACCTGATGGCTGGTTCTCACCACTCACATCCGTGCTGTACAGATGATAGAATGATTTTGTTAATACCTTGTATACCCATGTTACAATGGGGTGCTGATCAGTTCAGATGTCATGTGTATGTCCATGTACACAGTAGCATGATATATTAGACCTTACAGACTACATCAGGCGCAGTGACAGCGGTTTGACAACAGCCCTGTGTTGTGAACAATCTCTGACCCTGTGGACATGTATATATCACGTTGGCCTACGCATCGGATGATGCACAGTTCATCAACATTGAGACGGCGTCAAGTATTATCCAGGACCACTATCACTGACTCAGTCCGTGTAGCATCCATCCATCAACATATCTACCTATCTACCCATGCAGCCTCTACACATCTATCAACCTACACGCCTGTCTGTCTGACTGCCTATCTGCATATCCAGCCATCAGTGTCTCTAACAGCCCATGTCACTGCACAACCAACTATACATCATCTATCTCTATCCATCTATCAATCTATACATCTCACCCTAATATGACTTCCCATTTTGTTATTATGTGCAATGTAAGATACATTTTATATCAATTAACTGTACACTTCAAAAGTGCACCTGTCAAATGTCTATCATTACAGATTCAAGCATTGATATAAGTCAGTTTAGAATGTATACTACCTTCAACACTGTCTGCAGTGTTCCCACTGCCACTTGACACCAGGTTGGCGATTGCTGGATCATGGTGTTGGAGGTCACTCGAGCAGTGTTTTAGCTGGTTCACGGTTCTAGAAACACCTGTTGATGCCTTCATTCTTCTGGCAGTCTTTCCCACACTTGTCCCTTGCCTTGGAGGTGTGCCCTCTTACCAGGGGACAGCAGTATACCACTGTACATCCTGGGACCATCCAGTAGCATGGCAGTATCAGTGTCAGAAAAGTTAGGGTGTCTGATAGACATCTTGATGCTCAAATACACAGATGAACACCAGCTACTGTGACTTCAAGCTGTATAAGCAGGCCTCACATTTTTCACACGTGTTGCGAGTCTTGAACGCATGATTGCGCACATGCATAGAATATGACATTTCTCGAACGTGTGGAAAAAGTGGAAATGACATCCATAATTTCACGTGTGCGTAATAGTCATTCTATGTTCAATTACCAGTGGTTATCATGATTACACCAGCCACATTGTTTACAACTGCTATGTGCACAGTTCAATGGCATGTTTCATTGAATGGTCACTGTGTAAGGCATATAGAATATGACTGTCCATGCATAGCATATTGTTAAGCAGATGCGTCACATGTCCCAACAATGTGGCCATTGTCTGTCTGCATTGCCACTGGCTATGACCACATGTCATAATCATAATTAACACATTTGTCAGTTATGCATAGTACAGTACAAATTCATCATAGCCACCACATGTGGACTGTTACTAGGTAGCTATTCATGATGTCATGCTGTGCTGCATCCAATCATTGTATATCACACATCATCAAGTCTTGTCGTGCTATCCCTTCCTGACCTCCACTGACCCATATGTCATGTGTCACCCTCACATGCCACCCCACACCCCATAATGAGACATGGCACATGGATGACAATCAGGACATGGTGCCCCTATCTAGGGGCCACTGTGACAGCTTGACATCCTCCAGGTTCAGCTCTGGTTTACCTCACATCAACCATTCCTAAATGCAAAAATGACAGTCTCCATGACCTCTGCCACTAGACAGAGACTCTCTAGGCAGCACACCTTACCACCTCTCCAAACTCTTAATGTGCCCATCCTACAGATACCTGATGTTTGTGCTGCCAATACCTCACTGTCTCTGGACAATGACCCCATTTGGACAGGACTGCGCCCATGTCTGGAGTCCTGTACAGGAACCGTGAGTTACATCCCTCCCATGGCCTGGTGAGAACAGGTCCAGAACATGAACCTCGCATTTCTAACTGCTGTGAAGTGGTCTGTAGTGCTGCACTCATGTCTCACCTTACAAGATTGGATGGTCTGGTCAACACCTTCAGTCAGTTCGTTCCTGATGCCCATCTCAGACACATCATTGTGACCATTACTGTGCTCTGTGCTTCCTCACATGCTAACTGAAACATGGCTCACTGTGCTAGCTAACGTCACAACACCGACACGGTACCTCTTCCTCTCCCATGCTCCTCCATGCCCACCTTCCTCCAAATCCCTCATAACCTCTGACACCACCCTGCTAGACCCTATTGTAACACCCTAGTCGGCCAATCATGAATCTCCCGTCCATCAATATCTGGAACTCCTCCCACCCCACATATGACACCCTCCTCCCACTCCCTTGGCTCTGCCTTACATGCCATCTCTGCTAGCTGCTCCTGCTACCTCCTCTCTAACCTGTTACCCCATGGGCATGCTTCAGATTCATGCACACCTCTGACCTGCAAAAGCCTCCCCATGCATCCTCCCCAGCACATCTTCCATGCGCCTAACTCCCACCCCCAGTCCCCTCTCTGTACACCAGAATACCATTAATACACAGTCACCATTGCCTTGCCTTGGCCCCTAGCAGGGTGCTCTGCATCCAGTTGTGTCCTGAACCTAGGGCAAACCTTTCAACTCCTGCTCCCACCCCATTGTGTCCTGAGAGGTTGGGTCTCAGCCTCTTCTCCCACCTCCCTCTGTCTTAGTCAGTCTGATGGCTACTGCCAAGCACTGCCTACATCCCTCTTGTCATGATCTAGGTATGCTATCTACTACCTGCCTCCCTCCTGCTGTGCTCTACCACTGCCTTGTATAGGCAGGGTCCACAGCATACTGGAGGACATGCCATAACAGACTCTTCTCTTCCCTCTCTTCCATTCTTACGTGCCCAAAGTCTCACTCTATACAACCTGCTTCCCTCCTGTTCATGCTTGACCTATGCCTGTTGCAGGCAGGGTCCACAGCATTCTGGAGGGGCAGGTCCACACACACACTTCCCACCACCTTTTGCATTCTCCTCCTGCAAATGCCCCCTATCGCCCTTCTCTCGGCGATGAGTGCTTGTTGACATACCTAAACAAGAACAATGACACATGCATATGACAATACATGGAATGTATGACTGTGTCCCTATCGATGTAGAGTGTAAACGTGTTCATCTGTACATTACAGTGGTACAGCATATATTATGTGGCTCATAATGTGTTTCCATTTATCCATAGGTGACAGTGGATATCCACTCAGGACATGGCTCATGACACCTGTACACAACCCACAGACACCACAGGAAGACCGATTCAATACCAGTCATGTGACACGAGACAGTAATTGAGAGGACATTTGGTGTACTCAAGATGAGATTCGATGTCTCAATAGATCAGGAGGTGCACTGCAGTATCAACCAGAAAGGCATGCAGAAAAATCTTGCATGCTGCATCCTACAACATTGCCATATCACAACATGACCATGCCTGATTTATAGGGTCATGATAATGATAATGATGACAGTGGTGGCAGCACACCCAGGCCCGCACACCCTCACCACCACCAGAGAGACGAGCAACAGCTGTGTTTGCATGACGAAAGCACGTGAGTGACTGATTCAAGAGTGTTTCTGAGTATCCTGGGATATACAACAGTGTCTGTGGCAGTCTGCGCATGTGGCAACAAAGACACAACCATGAATATCAGTCAAGGCCAGGGACACCTGACTGAATACTGACCAGTAGTGCATTGGCACATGATATATGCTTGTGTCATGTATACGTCAATTCATTAAAATACAGCCATTGTGGTGGCCACAACCATGCCTGGTGCTGGTGATGTCATTTATGTCAGTGTATACAATATAGCGATACAAGGTTAATAACATGACACCTTTATGGAATGGAATTGACTATGAATGTGGCAGTGCAGGTTCAACTGTATCCCCAGCCTGTGTGGTCCCTGTGTGGATGAGGTGCGAATAGTTGTTGCTGCACACTGACACAAACATCTCTGTACAGTACATATGAGTAGTGTCAACAATTACATCATCATTATGTGGTGTAAACAAGGACATGGCAGCATTGCCATGGTCTATCATGTCACGATACAGGTACAGGCACACTGTACCACAGATGTGTCATCAACGCAGCCTTGAATGCATCACATTAACGGCTGTCACACAACATTCATGTACAATATATATACACATCTATACATACTGCCATGTGTCTTGATGTGCATATGTCTTGTGTATCTCCAGTGTCAGAGGTGGACGTAGTATACACGGACACACACTGGAGACAGAGTGACAGTGTGTACCATACACAAAAAGGACATCGACCTGTTTGAGAAGGGCCAGAGGATGGCTTTAAATATGACAGACACTCAGCAGGGCAAGGTATATGGGAGAGGTTGAGTGCACTGTACATGTACTCCATGGAAGACACAAGGAAGTAAGAGGAACACTATTGGGACCCTTCAGTACTTGAAAGGATATATAAGGTTGATGAGAGGGGTCTCTATGATGAGTGTCAAAAAATCCCAAGAGGAACAGTTGCATGATTGAGGATGGCAGGTTTAGGAGGCAGGTCGAAGCACTACTACACAGAGGAGGTGGACACCTAGAATGCACTGCCAGAAGAGATAATGACATTGAACACAGTGTGCAGCTTTAAGTGAGGATGGGTTAGGCATATGTGGAGTGTTAGGATCATGGGTAGTGAGCATGGGAGTGTGTGTGGAGGGAGGGCAGACACAGTAGAGTATGCTATGAACCCTGCGAAATGAGCATGCTCAATGAGACCAAGTGGCCTTCCTGTGCCATCTTCTCTGTATGTTTGGATTAGTATCCTTTCATCATACATGCATGGAAACACTGCAGAGGAACACACACAGGAACAGACAGAACTGGATGGCAGGTATTACTGCATACGTCTGCTCATGGGTGTATTGGCCGCAGCAACACACATGCCATTCAGTTTCAGTGCATAGCTAGGAATCATGTCTGTACATATCTGTCACCTTTGTCTACAAAGGTCTCACACAACAACATCTGTGGCATTCAGGGATATACAGGGACAGCTGCAGAAAGCCACGTTATGGTGATACATCATAATGCATGTATGTATACACAGCACACATTAACAATACTTGTATCATTCTGAAATTACTAGTTGATAACCCTGATGAATGTGCAGAAGGCCTATTGTGTACATGCCCATTGTATATTTCATTGATGTACATTTATTTCCCAATCCATCAATATGTACCTGACACGGATGTCAGTAATGTCATATAATAATGAGGAATACATATCATTTCAGACATACATTCATCAGGTCATGCTATGCAGACATAACTGTGTGCATCGTTAATATTTTTGGTGCTATAGTAATACACTCAAAGTCCACTTTGCCTAGTTACGGAACTATGTGACATTGAAACAAACATTTGTACATCACATAATTGGTAATAGTGTCACAGAAAACCTTTGATACACAGTAGATATGTGACATGGATACATGTGCACATGGATGAATTACACTACGATATAGCACTGCACATCCCTTATGTCAGCACCAATAGCAATCATAGCATCCATAAGCAGGCCCACACCACAACTGCGACATCTCACATGAGGACCCCATGGGGTACCAATGACATCACAGCCATAGATAAGACTTACCCCCTTGAGCACTAATAGTCAGTGCTGAGTACCATGCCTTGCCTGATCCTCAGAATACTTCCTCTGTCCTTACTAGTCTACAGTCTCCACCAACCTCATGCCACTCCACTCTACCTGGATATTCCCATGGGACATATCCTGAACCCCTCTGATACTGCAACTAGATAAGTACACCACGACCTTCCGCGCAATTATGCGACCCTTAGAATTAGAGCCAGCCACCGGCCACGTCGGTGGTAACACATAATGACCTATACTTCCCTGCACTGTACTGTCGCGACCACCACCACCACCACCCGTCGATGAGCCTTGACTGTCAAGGTCTGACCCCTGCTGTGACCCTTGTGGAGCGTTACTCTGAACTCTCACCCCTTTCTACCATAATCTGACATTCCTAGGATACCCTGTAATCCTATGCCTTCCATCATCTACATGCCATGCACTGAATGTAACCTGCTATGCTCACACAGAGGCCAGGCTCACTTTTGTGATCACGTTGTGCTGATGACTCCACTGCATCCATATATTCCATCTACCCTGAATGCCACCAGGTGAGAATCCTGTTCCCATGCATTGGACACCTGGCCCACTACTGATTTGTATACTAATGTAAATCCACTGGGCTCTCTATTTGATGGATATCACATGCACATTCAGTGGTGACTTGTGTCTTGTTCCCTATACTCACTGTCACCTGCCCCCTCCCCACTGTCCTGCACCTACAATGTGGTCTGTTCTCACCTGTTGCTATCAAGGGCCATACAATGTAATACTGGTCCTACTAATGAACTACAGGTGACTCAAACCATCTCTGGCTTATCTACACAGGGCTACCTTAACACACATGAACATCGTAGCCTCCCATCTAGGTCTAATGATGTAGAGGTAGGAATATCACCTACACCCCACATGTCCATGCCATGTCAGTAACATAGCTGGCAGCACACATACAAGTGACACATACCGCCTCCCAGAGTACATTCTATGATGCTGGGAAAGGACTGACCCCTACACAGAGATGTGGGTGTCTCTCTTCATAGCTCAGTACCACTATCTGCCTCCTCTACATACTACTGTGAAACAGCATTCCACAGTGATGCAAGCATTGTGTGTACAACCCTTGACTGCTACACCCAGATGTGTGTGTGATAGGGGTGTGGGGTTAGTGACAAACACAGAACAACAACGCACAGTTTGCACACACTAACTTCATGTGGCCAATGATTTATTTACATCAATAATATCAATAAGGCAACGTTAGCAACGTTAAAAGAAATAAACAGAAAGAAAGCAACATATATCACTTCTTCAACTGAACATCAGCACTCTAAACTGGAGTACTGCCACAGAGTGGTCATACACAGAGCAGTAGGGGCCACTGCTCTATGCATCCCCTACCTGCGCATCATCATTCTGCACCTTTTGTAACACCAGAAGTCTGACATCACAGGTCATGATGATCTGCCCCATCACTAATACAATCAAGATACCTCAACTATTACATAATGTGGGGCATCACAGTGACCAAAGCATAATGTTTTATCATATTAACAAACATATTATGCATTAGACGATATAATGCAGACAATACATATCTAGGAATGCATGTGAAAGGATCAATCAAAAGCTCTAGCCCTCCTACTGAATATGGCCTCACACTGACACGGACTATACAACTGGCCCAACAGAATGTGGCTGTGCCTAAAGGGTCATCATGTCATTCATAGCCTAACATGAGGAAGTCTCCTGGTAAGTCTGGTTTCTCACTATATAGCCTATCATGACGTGCCCCACAAGCTGAAAACACTGTAGGCAGAGATGCTGTTGTTGTTTATCTTTTATTCATTTTAGTCTTTGGTAACCGGATAAGCACACTATGCACAAGTGCCTGTTTTCATGGGTGACCTGGGAACACAAGGATGTCAAGTGATTTGCTTAGGGTCACACAGTATGCAAGTGGAGGTTGTGAGAATCAAACTCAGGTCTTGTCTGCTTGATGTACCAAGCTTGTTAGCACCTCGTTCCTCTAACCTCTAGGCCTATACTGTACTATTCCACCTAAACAGGCGTATAAGGCACAGCTCTAACTCCTAGGTCCTCATCCGGGTGTTGTATTTAATTATGGGATACAATTAATGTAATATTATGCCCATGTTTTGCAATGTAAAGGTAAGCGCTTGCTCACCTGTTGTTATTAATGACCGACTTCATGTATTACAAGTATCACAGGAAATTGCCCTGTCTAATAAGCGTTAGAGAATTTATATTAACTAGTTTATACTATTCTTAGAGAATATTGACTTCTTCATCATTTTCAACCTTGTACCGAGATGCAGACCATGTCCATTGATGAAGTCTATGCAGAAGGAGAGTATCAGCAACCCGCTTTACAACAGTAGGCTAACACCATACTCATGCTAACAGAGGACGGAGTGCAAAGATCATCAATCGTGCTCTACACACTGTAATGCAAATGCGTTGGGTCTTGTCACATTCTGAAGACCGTTTAACTGCTGCAACAGAGGATAGAAACAACTTCGCCTCTTCTTAAATGACAACCTTCCTGTTAAACCGGTGAGGAAAGATCACAGGAGAATATCTTAACAAGGGGTGAGTGACTGAATAATGATTTACTAATGACACAAGAAGAATTAAGCATGTGACACTGTCTAATAACACATAGTTCTACCAAAATGGATAGAGACGGGATACCCCTTTGGGTTGTGGGGAAATCAAAATAACTCCAACTTCCAAAATAGGACACATTTAACATAGGTAATAACCGGCCTATGTTATATCATTTATTTTAGATTAAACCACGGCTCATAGACCCAGTTCCTTCTAACCACATGGACGAAACAAAAGTATAAAAGAGATCAAAATAGAGGTAGATATCATGATGGAGGCAACACCATCATGATATAACTAGAATAAACATGTCCAGAGAGACCAGAGGATAGAAATCACTATTCAGTAGATCTTGAGAAGGGTTTAGAGGAAGAAGACTGTCCAGTAGTGGCAGGCGGGCACTGTTCTATCATAGTATGCTGTATGCATGCTGCCTCCTCAACACACCAACAGGTGGAAAAACTGTGTTAGAATACCCTTGTGTGCCATGAGCATCCAGTAGCATCAATTGTTACAGGTTGTGATCCCTACATATGTCTATGACCTGCTGACACAGCATACTATGACCAATGCCTTATGTGTCTCAGTTAGGAAGCACACTTGGGAACACACACTCCCTCATAGACAGTGTGGGCACGGACACAGAGTTCAAGAAACATCACTCTGGTGGTCTGCATGATTCAATCACTGATCATTGCTTTACATTATCACCTGGGCTACAGGGTCGAGATATGCCTCCATAAAGGACATCTCCATCAATCCTGCCCAGGCCCAGTAGCCCTGCCGTCTGGAAGGACAGTAGAGCAATGTACTATGTGGCTGTATACCACCTTATGGCCATATATACACCCACCGACATATATTCCAAGGCCCTCCTTGACTACAACACACCTCCTAATTCCAGGCGCGGAGGTGGCTGCATCCACGTGTGCAGTGATGTGACTCCTGAACTAGATGACGGTATTACACATTCATGGTATGTGCACTATCATTCCCCTTCCCTGCTCATGTCCACATCTGTAAGAGATTCCATAACCAATGCAATCAGTCAGCAAGGGTATCTCCATGCCATGACCCAGTATTCAGAGGAGAGGGTGGCTCAAGGCCACTTTGCTGTATAAAGCTAGCAAACCACCTCACACAGGTCATCACATACCAGCACAGTTCAGCAGTCAGTCACAGTGGTACGGAACAACAATCAATGGACGTATACCATGTGTGGAGTTAGACGAGGTCTATGGTGCGCTCCCAATTTCTCCATGACCAGAGGAGGCAGTATGGTGCAGTGGTTTAAGGCTCTGAGCTGCAAATCTGGAGACCTGGGTTTGAATCCCACAGCCCACACTTGCAAACTGTGTGACCCTGAGCAAATCACTTGACATCCTTGTGCTCCCAGGTTGCACCTGTAAGCAAGCTTTCAGCTTAGTGTGTCTCACCTGATTAAATGATTTGAAATTAAGGATAATGAATATAAAACACTGGAGTCTCTTTCACTCCTCTGTCATTTTGCCTTGGATGCACTATCTCATTCTCATCACTATGACCTATACCATACTGCTTCAGGTGCACTGTCCACTGTGCTAACCTAATTTCAGGATATTGACATGGGGAAATGCACATACCTGTTATACCCCTGTCCACCCTCCACCTCCCTCCCACTCCCTCAGAGCTACTGATTGTGAGACCTTGATGGTCCCCCATTTCACTCTGAATGGCCATACTTATGTCTCCTATTGATTCCTGCACTCTGTAATACACTTAACCCTCAAATCGAGCACTCCTCCTCTCCCTCCTCCTCCTCCTTGCCTCTGACTTACACAACCACATCTCTCCTTTAGCTGCTCCTGCTTTCACCTCCTTAATGTTTCCCTACCTTGGGACTGTTCCCCAGGTCCATACCCTACCTTCACCCTCAATGCAGCCCTTTGCCATCCTCCTTGCCTCCCCTGCACCCCACCACTGACCCGTTATCCTTGCTACAGTGTTCCCTCCTGTCAGGATCCCAGCTCCCTGGAGGTGCTAGTTCTAGCATGCCTACTTCCATTCATCCACCTTCTTTCTCTTCCTTTCTATTCCTCAGTTACACCCCTGACTCACCCATCCTATCTCTCCAATATGTGATTTGCCTGGCTCACCCCTAGCAGGGTTCTCAACATCCTGGAGGGTTTAAACATATGCACTTATGGTCCCTCCTCCTCTCTATTATCTCCCCCTTAACTGTTGAACCTCCTCTGTTCTCTTCCCTCCCTATTTATCACTTCACCAGATTACATTGTCTATTCACTACTGATGCTTAACAGTATGTCTAGCCCACCAGTTTGTTTCTGTTATGGCTGTTAATCCTCTGTACCTAATTCCCTGTTGCATGTTTGAACTGAGACTGTAGGTATTATTAACTGAGACTGTGTGTATATCCACAGATATTATAAGTATTCACCATGCTATCCACTGTCTCCTCCCCGAGTCGCACTGGAAGACGGCGGCTTGTAGCTGAGTGTGCCATCCTGGTGAAACATTTCACTACATGAATAAATACATGGCAAACTGCAGCCTTTCAGTTGTGCATTGTCACCTACCTTCGAGCTGGAACACTGTGTTTCATGACATTCTAATGGATTTGTCTATGTCAGGCAAGAGGCGTTATGACTGTAGCCCTGCTATTGGAGTTTAGAGGTGTTGACTTGGCAGGCAGCACATGGCACAGTAACATCCACAAACATTTCAGAAATATAGGGAGGGTCATTGGAGGAGGACCACACAGTATATCATGTTAACTGGGTTATTGCGCAAGGTGCACCTTACAATGTACAACCATGTCCAAACAACTGTAAAAGGCTGACTCACCTACCCTACCACCCCTTGGTCCCAAGGGTTGATGTTGTCTGTGTGCCATGGTCTCTGCCATGCTCCCATGTCCTTGATGATCCCCAAACCAGCACAATGC
This sequence comes from Neoceratodus forsteri, assembly GCA_016271365.2. Classification (NCBI taxonomy): domain Eukaryota; kingdom Metazoa; phylum Chordata; order Ceratodontiformes; family Ceratodontidae; genus Neoceratodus; species Neoceratodus forsteri. The sequence goes on from CM057459.1 coordinate 1,387,553,836, forward strand.
AGGTGCACAACACACTCACTGTATAGGCAACATCCTTCATCGGTCCCACACCCCCATCATATGTAGTCTGTGAGCCCTAGATCCAATGTTTCCACTTATCATAATGGCATGTACCTTTGCACTGTGAATATTCCTTCATGTACATGCTGGTCTGTATCATATCATACCTCTGCCTTTGATCCACCTTGTAGTCAATCCCCAGTTTGCCCAGCCTTGCCTCATAGGACCTATCCTGTACACCCTCGCTCATTGGATGTACCCACTGTACACATCCAGCAGGCCTAGTTGCTACGTAGATGGAGTGCATGTACCTCACACCATAGTACGAATATTGTGTCACACATGACCAATTTAATGTCAGCATAGCCATTCATCCTCTCCAATTGATGCTACAATGTTCATCACACCGTAGCATACTGTTGCCCTTCACCAATGACTAATTACACAGAGTACTGTGCATCTGTACAGTCAATGTCAGTACTTCAGATCTGTTTCAATATTGTAAGCATTTATCTATTGGCCTACTAGGTCATACATTGTCCTAGTGTCTGCCCAATAACACATACAATGATGGCTATATGTGTGTGTGTCTGTGTGCATGACAACATTCACTGGCATGTGATTGGGACAGCAGCGTACACAGGTGTGCAATTGTTTAGCAGGATGGTACAAACTGAAGCTGTACAAGGCACAGTCCCCTTAGAGTATATGTGTGCATTGTGTTAGGGCTATTCTGGTGCACCTATGCAGCTAGATACTATGGCATGCCTTGGTGTCTGTGCCCACTTATTGTTTCATGTCCCTGGGAAGTATTGCAGCTGCACCACCCTTTAAAGGGCCTTGGCTTCCATAGTCTGCACCAATGGCCCTTTGTATTTATGAAATATGTATGTCAGCTGAGCATACATATACTATGTGTACATGTGCAGGTGAGAGCAGTGCGGGACAGACGCTGTATGGATCATCACAGGAACACATGATGTACTGTGTGTCCCTCACAGTTACCAGTGTATTTAGAATTGGCATAGAGGACGGTGAGGGACAATGATAGATTATGCATGCATCAGTAGGACATCAGCAGACAATAATTCATGTATGGTGGAGAGTGTCTTCTAGGAATTCATGTCCTATAGGCTGGACAAGTACATGTGGACAGAACAAAGACATCACATAGTGCTATGTGACATCAGATAGGTGCTGCCAGCAACCTTGGCACACCGTTTCACATTTAGTTTTGAGCAGGTTTGTTACCATAGGACAGGAGTTGATCGACAGTAGTCCACTCCATAGATTTTGGGACATGCTGGAGGCTCTACTTGCAACACCAGTCCTAGTGACACATGTACTGTTGACACTACTGCATTAATGAATGCCATACAGATATGTTTTGAATCCTATATCCAATGGAGTACATGTTAAGTGTCAGTGTTGCTTCTCTGGGTGGATGTCCTGTCCACAGTATCACATATTGCATGTGACTGTGTGCCTAGAGTGGTTGTTCAGGGAGTGGTGATGGATGTGGGTGACCATGTGTCCTGCATGTCCTTCAACACTGTCCCACTAGGGGCTATCACACAGTTAGGACAGACTTTGTTATGTGCTAGGACGTTGCACTGTTCAACCTATTAGGCGGATTGATGTTTCACATTCTTTGTTGGTGAATGGATTTCAGTACATAGTAGGGTCCGGTAAGGCATTGATAGGCAAAATTCAGCATGATTGATTGCTTGCACTGGTCACCATTAATGTAAATGTAGGTAACATTGCCAGGGGCAGTGAGAGAATAAATGTCCCTCACTGCCACTCTGCCATTTCAGATGACAATACAATCTGCCAATGGCTGACACTACAGATTTAGTTTGAGACTATTGGGAAGGACCGATGCAAGCATGAACATTGGACAGGTGTTATGTAGCTCTACATAAATGTTAGGGAACTGCACTATCATGCACCTGGTAAACAGGTTTACATGATGTTGGTACATGGTGAGTGAGGGGTTTACAGTCACAGACTGAAATGGGAACCACAGTTGATCACATGGTATGCTCTACAGGTTCACAAACAGTGTTGTAGGTCTATAGGGTGTGCCTGTGACATGCTGTGGTGTTGACAGAGAGGTATCACCAGCAGCTGGGGATGGTGGTGATAACACAGTATATGATAATCTTGCACACCCATCTAGAGTACTGTGTCTATTCATACCAATTGTTTTACCAGGTGAGACACACTAAGCTGAAGGCATGTTTACAGGTGCAACCTGGGAGCACAGGGACTTTAAGTGACTTGCTCATGGTCATACAGTATGCAAGTGGGGCTGTGGGATTCAAACCCAGGTCTACAGATTTGAAAATCAGAGCCTTAAACCACTGCACTATACTGTCTTGTCCTGGAGTGTGCATCACTCCTTGGACATACACAAGGTAGATGGCTCTCAGGGATAGGTGACATTAACTGTACATGTGCAGCAGCAACGGACATCTCAGATGATACTGAAGTGCCTCCATTCATATCCCTGGTGGAGAGGGAGATGGGTGGATATATTATTCCTGTCTAATAACACATGGCTGTTAATGAGGTAGTGAGGGTATTACTGTGCAGAACAAATGATGTTCATAACCAGGGGACCATGTGATGGCATTCCAGGATGGTCTATGTAGGTGCACTGTAATGCAGTAATCATTCACACAGTGTGTAGTGGATCCATGTGGCTGCCTCACAGTGGTATTTGTGGTGGGGAACACCGTGAGTGGAATTAGAACATGCATGGCAAAATCATTATAGGACATCTCATGATATGTCATTGATGGTCGGCAAATGATCATTCATGTTCAGTGTCACCAATAAAGTGACTTGCTCATGATGGAATTGGTTGTCCAAGGGTTGTATCAGGCATCATGTGGTGGTATCTATCAATGTATGTGCTGTACATCAAAGTGCAGAGATGCTGTGTCATGGGACTACATCACATGCTTATGCTGGACCACATATCATTGTGGTTTATGTTTGGGTGGATGTCCCCTATGGTTGTGTGTTTTGTTAGTTGGGATTTGTTGCACTGTTATCTGTGTTGGTGGTGTTCCCATGCCCTCTGTGCATCCAGTCATCATTGTCTCCACCTGTGTGTTTACATGGCTGCCATATGTGGTATGTTTTCTGGTGACTGTCCTTTAATGTTTCCACAGCCATTCGACACAACCATTTCTGCTTTCATCTGACTCCTGCTCACCTGTATGGTGTGCTTTATACTTCCTCTTTTGGGAACCATGCCATCATGCCCCTTTGTACTCCCTGTTGGCTCTGTGTGTTGTACTGCTGGATGTTGTGTCTGTGGTACATCTGTATCCTTAACAGTGGTATAGTCATGGTTATGTTGTGTTTCACCACTCAGTTGACCACCATCCATTTCAAATGCATCTAATGGAGTGTACTTGTGTTCTCAGTGATGACACTGGCTGTGTGTTGGTCATGTACATATTGTGGCTCTATGTTTGTGGTTGTGTGAGCTGGTGTAGTGTGCACATGGCACATTTGTTGTGAGGTGTCCGACAGACGTGTGCTGTCCATTGCCAGGTTTTGTAGATCTGCATGTTGTTGTGGGTTGCATATGTTGTACTGGGACCACCATCACCACCTCTCCCATGATTTCTGATGTGGTGCTGGTATGTGTGTCCATTATGTCATGTACTGGTCCCACAGTCAATTTGCAACTTAGTATACTTTGCCTGATGTCCACCATTCCCTAGGACATGCTCCTAATGCTTTTGTCTGCCTCTCTAATGCTTCTGTTTGATGTTGTGTGGATTTCTGCATACCTTTGAGTGTATCTGTCAATGTGTTGATCACCATGGCATGTTGTAGCATTATGTCATTGTGTTGTACTGTAGCATCCGCCAGTGTCCTAACTGCTGATGCCAGTACTGACATGCTGTTGTCATGTGCAAGTCCAATTACCTTGACTGATGCTGCGACTGCCTATATGGCATCCACCATTTGTTGAGATTGCTGGCTCATGTTATTGTTCTGCTGTTCCATGTTGTGATGAATGTTCTGCATGATGTCAGCCATCCTGGCTCCACATTCAGCATTGCCTATCCATAATGTGCATGTTCAGACTCTACTGTGTCCTCCTGTTACTTTGGTACTTTGGTGGTATGGGACAAAGAAGGTGATTTGCCCATCATGATTGTCCTTCACGTTTGTGGATCATTGAGTAAATCCCTGATTGGTTAACCATTTGTCCAGTTTGTTTTGAAAGTCAATATGTTAGGTGAGTCAACTATTTCCTGAGGTAATTTGTTCCATATTTTGGGTGCTCTTATAGTGAAAAGTTCATTCTTTTGTTTGTTTTGCTCTGATGATTCCAGTTGTCTGTTGTGTAATCTTGCAACTGTTTTCTAGTAGAATATTTTAGTCCGCAGTTTTGCATCTGTTCTGTGTTTGCTGTAATTTTGAATAGTAATAATAAGTCCCTCTGAGTCTTCTTTGAGATAGTGTGTGTAAACCTGTTTGTTCTAATCTAGTGGTGTAGTCGAGTTTAGAAAGATAAGGTATTAGCTTTGTTGCTTTGTGTTGGATACTTTCAATCTTATTAATATCAGAAATTAGTAGGGGTTCCAGAAGGGGTAACAGTAGTCTAAGAATGGTCTAACATGAGATCTACAGAGTGGAAGTAGGCACTGTTCAGTTTTGTTTATGAATGTTTTGTTGATCCTTCTGAGAGTGACTTTTGCTTGATTGGCTATTTTAGTACAGTGTGATGTGGAAGACAAGTTGTTATTAACCAGGATACCTAAATCTTTTTCTACTGAAGAGATTTTAATAGCCATATTGTTTAGGTAATATGTTTGCAGTGTATTGTTTTTCCCCAGATGAAGGGTTGCACATTTGGAGACATTAAAGTACATCTCGTTTGTAGATGCCCATTGCTCAATTAGCATCAGTTCTGTTAAACCAGAGTCTTTGGTTTGGCTAATAGCTTTTCCCCGATTTTGGTGTCATCGGCAAATTTCACCATTTATTGTTACTTGATATGTACATGTCCCTTATAAATAAATTAAAGAGAACAGGCCCCAGCACAGAGCCCTGGGGACTCCACTGCTCACTCCACTTTCCCTGGACATTACATTGTTGACCCTGACTCTCGAGTTCTGTTGTTTAGCCACTGATTTATCCAGGAAGTTAATATGGGTGACAGCCCTATTTTAATAAGTTTTTAATCAGTAGAGGGTGAGAAACTTTATGAATGCCTTGCTGTAATCAAGTAATATGATGTCCATAGGTGTGTTATCGTCCTAAGTGGTAGCTGATGTGTTAGTAAAAAGAAATGAGGTTTGTTACACATGAGAAAGCATGTTTGAAACCATGCTGGTGCATGTCAGTTATTTTAATGTTGCTAATTCATGTTCTATTTTGATCTTAATGATTTTTCCATAAGTTTACATGGGATGGACGTCAGACTTATGGGTCTGTAATTTTCAGTCTTTGAATGGGAGCCTTTTTGAAAATTGGTGTAACTATTGCAGTCGCAATTCGTTTTGGCACTGATGATTCATTCAGTGATTTATTGAATAATATTTTTAGTGGTTGGATAATATCATCTTTTGTTTCCAATGTGAGAAGGCAGTAGGGAGGGCTGGGGGTATACTGGGATGTATAGGGAGGCATCAGCAGCAGAAAACAGGAAGTTGTTATCCCTCTGTACAGACAGTTGGTGAGACCCCATCTGGAGTACTGTGTCCAGTTCTGGAGACCTCATCTCTGCAAGGACATAGACAGGATAGAGGTAGTCAGAGGAGGGCAACTAAAATGGTGCAGGGTCTGCAAGAGAAGCCGTATGAGGAGAGACTAAAGGAGCTTAATATGTATACCCTTGAGGAAAGAAGGAGAGGGGACATGATAGAAACTTTAAGTACCTCAGTGGAATCAACAAAGTCCAAGAGGGTAGCATCTTTCAGAAAAGAGACTTACAAGAACAAGGGGACACAATTTAAAGATAGAAGGAGGCGGTTCAGGGGCAATGTGAGGAAGTATTATTTCACAGAGAGGGTAGTGGATGCATGGAACAGCCTTCCTGAGGAGGTTGTGGGGTCTAAAATTGTGGGAGATTTCAAGAATGCATGGGATGGACATAAGGCAATTCTTGTGGTGGGTAGGAAGAAATAGGCTGTTGGTTAACTAGGATCTCGGACTATCCTGTAGGTAGGAAATGGGCAGACTAGATGGGCCTAGCGGTCCTAATCTGCCATCAAAGTCTATGTTTCTATGTTTTAGGTCGTCTCTTATATATAAACTGACCCTCCTCCTTTTTTGTATTGTTTCGTTTTTATAAAATGTTTGTAGCCAGGTATCTCTGTTGTCCAGATTTTTCTGAGTTTCCCCAGGTTTCAGTTATAGCTATTATTGCTAAGTCTAGAGTATGTGTTAGTATTTCTAGTTCAGCATATTTGGAATTGTCATGGATCTGGCAATAAAGCTAAGTATGTTAAAGTTATGGTTTAGTGGTGAGTTGGCTTTATTAACTAGAGAGGGATAGATTCCCAGACTCACCCTTTTTTAGTTTAAATGGAGTTTATATAAGCATTCATTTGTTGTCCTAGTAGTGTACTCCTCTTCTACTGAGGTGTAGCCCGTCCCAGCAGTATAGAGATGGTCTATTTTAATTCTTCCAATGGGTTAGACATTTAATGTCTTGTTTGTAACACCATTTCCGTAACCATTCATTTAGGGCTTTGATTTTTTGGTGGTATATTCGGTGGCTCTAGGGATGAGTGCACCTCTGAAATACATACTGAGCATCCATGTTTCTTAGGATGTTGTTTAGTGCTACAATATCTTGTTTGATTTGTATAAGGTTTGATTCTTTGATTTCATTAGTACCTCATGAATTATCACCAAAGGTTTTTTCTGCTTTGGCTAATATTGGTTTTGCCATTCTTGTTATATCTGCTATTCTGGCTCCTCTGAAACTGAACACATTCTTTGCTGTTTGTCTGGATTGCATATTGGTCTATCAAGGTATTTAATGATGGAGTCCCTAGTACAATGACCTGTTTTTGTTTCGTTACTGTGTTGCCGTAAAGTATTCTTTGTATTTACATTGATTTTTCAGGTGTATTAATTTTGTGTTGTGAGTTTGATTGAAAATTTTGTTTGACATATTGGGGAAGGGTTGATATGTCTAGGAAGTTTAGCCTTATCTAATCTATGTCCATCAGTTACTTCAAAGTTTAAGGTTTCAAATGAATTATGCAAGGTCAGTTCCTGGTTTTCTGTACGTAGATTTTTAGTTTTTGTTGTATGCTTTTTATTGGGACTTTAAACCAGCTTCGTTGGGTTTGTTATTTGAGGAGGTAGAAAATGATTGGTGATTCTGCTAGATTGGTGAAAATGCATTTGTTTAGTGATTTATCAAAGCGTGGTGGGTCTTCAGACATTTGGGTGACAGATGCATTGTTTTCAACTAACAGAGACATTTGGTCTATATATTCCTCAGGTGCTTTTATTTCGGGTTGTAGGTTGTCTTTAGGTAGTAAGCGTTTGATTTCATCCTGAGTTTTCTACCAGTAGGCATCTATCTATTGTCAGTGCCTCACTATGTAGTGATGATGGTGTGCCTTCCTGTGCATCACTGTCATGGTGACCCGTGGATGGTGTCTGAACCAGTGACTGGTCAGCTTTGCTAGGGATAGTTCCACTGGAATGTTTTCATATGGACACGCATTGTCCAGCTCTGGTATTGCCTCCAATGCATTATCAGGGTCACCCTCGGGACAGATGTTGTAGTGTCGGTCCCACTGTCATGGCAATATGATGCTGTTCTTCACCAGTGAGGCTTTGTGCTGCAGATGATGTAGCATTTCTGTTATGCTGGTCCATGGGTGGTCTCCCATGTTCACACTGCTGCGCTGTTCTCCCTTGTGCTGTTGTGCCTGGATCTCTGACCTGCTGTCCATCCCCTTGATCTGTGATTTGAAATCAGGAATATATTAGTCATGCTTTGGTGATGTGATATCCCTACTTAATGAATGATCCAGGATCCTAGTTCACCAACCACCTGCTTCCTCCTACCACCACTCAGATTGCCTTATGGCTGTCCCATACATTATTGCATTCCCCACTGTTTATACAGTATCCTGTGAGGTGTGCACATGGAGAAGCGCGTACACAATGTCTAGTCATTTTTGAAATCCCTCACAGCGATGGGAGGTAGGGCAACTAGATGAGGGGTGGGTGAAATGTGCGACAGGATGTGCCATATCTACACATGCAGGGGAGTGAGCAGAGTGAATGTGGGCTGGAGGGGGCAGAGTAGCTGTAGGGTTGGTGCTATGGTGTGTTTCGAGCTGTGTCATGGCGTTGGTGGTTGGCTGTGGTTAGGGTGGGTGAGGAATTGGTTTCTGGTTGGGCGCTGGTATATGTTTACTGTGCCTGGGCCAAACCTTTAACTAACAAGTTCTCCCCTCCCAACATGGTTTGGAGGTATGGTGTTGGTGTTGTGGGTATGTATTTTGGCTGGTGTTAGGAGTGTGGTGGGATGTCTTATTGGCAAGACTGTTGTTGCATACAGTCCGGGTTTATTTTGTCATCAGTCCCCCACAACATGCAGACCCTTTGAGGTGCAATGTCTGTAGTTTGGGTTAGTGGTACCCACTGCTATTTGCCACATGTGTACATCCCCATGTTTCAGGTTTGACTCTGTACACCAGCCAAACGGGCAATCTGTATTCCTGTTCACCATTGTTACATGCAACCATCTGTACAGAGGGATGACAGGTTCCATTTTCTACCTGTGATGCCCCTCCCTATGCATCCCAGTATCCCCCAGCCCTCCTTACTGCCTTCTCACATTGGTTGTCCACCTTTATGTAGTCTGATCTGACTACCCCATGTCCTTTCCATATATGTTTTGGTTACTAGCTCACCTACCCTTGTGTACTCTTCCCGGGATATAGTTTCACAGGTGCTTTAAAGTGCACTTATCTGCATGGAATCCCAGCTGCCATACAGTTGACCATTCATCCAACCTTGCCAAGTCCCTTCTCACCCTTTCCACACCAACATGTGTATCACCCATGTTGCAGATCTTTTGTCATCTGCACAGACACAGACATTTTCTTCCTGTCCCTCTGCAATGTCACTTATAAGGATATGATGGATGAGCAGTCCCTGTGCTAAACCTTGCTGTATCCACTACTAGCCACCCTTTCCTCAGAGTGGATTCTATTCACTGGTACACTCTGTGTCCTGTTGTCCAGTCAATGATGTACACAGCCTACAACCTTGAGTCACCCTCCAAGGCTTGCAAGGTAGCTAACAATACTTTGTGTAGGACTGTGTCAGATGCATTGCTAAGGTCTAGAGGTATGCCACGTCCAGAGCCTGGTCTGCTACTTTGGTCATTAAGTCACAGGATTCAATTTATTTTCTGACATGACCTTCATGTTAATCCATACTGCCTTGAGTCCTGTGTCCACTGGCCTCTAGGTACTCACCAATCATTTCATTCAGGAGTTATTCCATCATTCATCCTACCACTGAGGTGAACCTAACAGGTCCTTAGTGTCCTGCCTCTGCCTTGCTCCTGCTTTCGTAATGTGGAAACACATTTGCCCTCCTGTAGTCCTCACGTATGACACCATCCTCCCATGATTTGTTAGACGGGTCTTCAGGGTTGCATGTGATAACTGTGATAGTTCACAGGTCATCACTATTAGTGCCAGTGTACATCGCGTAGTTTCAATGTATGCGATGGACACTACTGGCACACAGCAAATGTGCATTGGAGACCTCCCATTTCTATGTGGGCCAGCATTCCCCCAATTGTGATTCTCAACTCCAGGTGGGTGCATGTGGGGAGGCGACACATTAACATATCCCTGAATGAAGCACCGACTCATTGACGGCAACTAGGGACTGAATCTGGGCCCTACCGTAACCACCACCCCACACACACACTTGCACACTTGACATGCTCTGCAGCTAACTGCAGCACTACACCCTACATACCTTCCCTCTGCTTGTGCACATCACATGGCATGCTCGCTCTCACCCTTGCATGTGTGTAGATATAGCAACCTCATGTCGCTATAGTTGGGTTACCCATATATGGTCACTATCTGTGCATTGTAGCCCTGTGGACATTCACCATGATTGCTGCTTATTTTATTTCAGTGCTCACTGTGGTCACCATTGTCACAGCTGCCTGTTGTCAGTGGTATCAGTAGTTCACGCATTATTCCTTGTATCATTCTGTGGTGACTACCACCAGTCCCCATTGCTTTGTCCACTTCCAGTTTTGAGAGCTATATCAGATCACTATCATACGTGATTGTATCGCTGTATCGATCACCCTATCAAGGGTGTTCCTAATGTCTGCTTAATCCCTTCCTCGCTTTTTGTGCCTACTAAGCAGACGCCATAGTTTTGTATCCCTGTATATAGAGCGCTGCCTCTGCCCACTTTCCTCCCATTTATTACGCCTCAGTATCCCTCCTTTGTCTGTATATTCTCCCAGCATACCTATGACAGGGTTAACTCCATTCCTAGCATATTTGTGCATCATTTCCTCAGTTTTGGCGTTTGCTGTTATGACTGCATTCCCTGCTTCTTTCTGGTTTGACTGGTATTGTTCCCTGTCCTGCTCCATCTGTGTTTCCTTATATATCATGAATGCTATCCCTTTCTCAGTACCTCCTGCTGACACCTCATTTGAGAACCATACTAGCATTTTCCTTTATCATAATTTGTTCAGTTACTTTAGACACCAACCTGTTGACTCTGTGATGGCAGTTTGGATAATTTGATATTATTCCTCCACCATCCTACTTCCCTGCCTGATAGTGCAGTTCTGGGGTAGTGTCCCAGTTTGCCATAGTCAGCCCTCTGACAGTCCCACACCCTTACATTTGTGTTGCTTGACTCTACAGCTGTGTTCATTGTGAACAACACAGTTTTGTTGTGGCTATTTCAGCAATAGCTAACCACTTGTAATTCTGAGATCCTCTCTCCATCCCTGTTTGAGGATACCAGGTCTGCTATTTCTCCCTCCCAAGTAGGTTCCAACACTAGCTGTCTGAGGCATGTCCCTGTAGGGCATGTGGAATGACTCTGCTCTGGGATGTGGCTGCAGTGAAGGTGCTCCAGTTCACATGTTTCATATTCATATTGTGTAATTGTATAAATTTGGCAATGCCATGTTTCATCTGCTAATTCCTGTTGTGGTATGAGTCACTGTGTAATCCCTGAGCAAAATCCATAATCGTCATGCCCTGTTTCCTGACTCAATCATATGGCATGACAGCTTGTCCCTTGGCTCATGCAGCCATTGTGGTTTTGTCTGACACATCGGTCCCTGTTCAGTTCTATATGTGTTACTGAGGCTATGTCCTGACCTTAGTTCCCATTCTCCATGCTGTATGTCACTGTCTGCATACATGTGCATCTACATAGTCCAGGCACAGTCGGACATTATATTGGGGCTGACAGTATTGCACCCTTTGTGTTATGTCTGTCCTGCTGAGGGCTGTGTGCTTTTGGATAGCACATCTTGCTACATCTCCATCCCCTGTTTCTGTGTGTCTCTCTGACACACATACCTATGTCATATTATGTGTCACCTTTGTGGCTCATTCTGTGCACATTGTTGGTCATGTCATGCAGATCTGTATCCATGTGGTGCTGTCCTCTCCAGGTATCTGCTTTCACACTGTGTTACCACATGGGAACATGTGCGGACACACCCACACTGGTGGACTGATAAAACTTAAGGAACTTCTGTCCCAAATTGACTGGTCTCCTATACAGGCAACTCCTGACATCGACACAGCTCTCTCCTTCTTTACCCAAACTTTAATAATGCCTGTGATATCTTTGCCCCAGTGTTGACCTGCCGTTCTAAAAGGAAGAATGCCCATGGGTTCCCCAGCTTTGATCCACCAGCTCAAACATAGGGACAACCTGATGGCACCGTGCCATTGAGACTGGCCGGCCCAATGACAAGGCGGTTATATGCTGCCGCCCGAAACAAGTGCACCGAGCCATCAGAAAGGCCAAGTCTGAGCACTATCGGTCCTCACTCACTGCCTCATGGGGAATCCCAGAACCTTCTGGGATAACATTAAACAGTTAAATGGGAGTGCACACTCCCCCACCCACCCAGATCAACATTAATGTGGATCTCCTCAGACCCAGCCCTCATAGCCAACCACCTCAACACCTCATTCACTGACCTTAGCCCTATCCTCCCTACAAATTTTTGACCCTCCTCCCCAGCACCGTAAATCTTTCTCGCCTATTTTTCTCCTCCACCATGTTTCTGCCCAAGAACTTAGGCCACCTTGTCACTGCCCTCAAGAGTAATAGTACAGGCAGTGACACCCTGGATCCGTGTATCCTACAGCTGGTCTTAGACACAGTCCTTACCCCGATCACATGCCTCATCAACCACTCTTTTGCCTGGGAAGGTTCCAACTGCCTGGAAAGTCGCCACTGTTACCCCTATCTTTAAAGGTGGTGGTGATAGGACTGTGGCTGGTAACTATCGACTGATCTCCATTCTCTCTCCTCTCAAGGCCTTGGAAAAAGTGGTGGCCTCTCAAATCTCTGGCTACCTCTCCACCTACAATGTCCTTTGTCCTGAGCAGCATGGCTTCCGAGCGGGCCACAGTACCAACACAGCCCTCCTAGAGTTCTCCAACTTTCTCCACTCCTCCTAGACACTGGTTCTCTGGCTGGTGCTGTCTTCATTGACCTCTAAAGCTTTCACACTGTCTCCCACCCCTCCTTCTTGATGCCCTTAGTCTCTCTGGTTTTGCTGCTGGGCCTATCTCCTGGTGCACCAGTTATCTGTCGGACGCTCACAGCGTGTAAAAATTAATGGGACCTACTCAGACATCAGTCCCCTCTTTTCTGGGGTTCCCCAGGGCTCCATTCTGGGCCCCTTACTATTCTCCCTTTATCTTAACTCCTTCCACGCTCTTGCTCGGGAACATTCTATTGTACGCTGATGATGCAGTCATCTTTGCCTCAAGTCGTAACCTTACTGCCCTCCAGGACTCGCTGCAGAAGTCCTTCACTGAAGCCGAGGGCTGGTTCAAGGAACATAGATTGGTGATAAATCTTAAAAAACAAAAACCATGTTCTTCACTCATCCCCAAAACAAGTCCTGCAACTTCAAACTCCTCATTCACTCTGGGTCCTCATTCCCACTCGAACAAGTTTGCTCTTATAAATACCTAGGGATCCATTTTGACCCCTCCCTCTCCTTCCATGGACACATCGCTGCCCTAGCCACTGCCACTAATATCCGATTGGGCATCTTACATCGGTATAAACACTGCCTCCCCGGAGGCTCTTTTGACTCGCAGTCACCTCCTCTATCCTGTCCCTAGTGGACTATGGACTGCCGTGTATGGTGCTGCTGATCAGACCGCACTCCATAAAATTCGACTACTCTGAATAAGGCCTGCAGGTTAATTACTGGAGCACCTAGGATGACACACACCTGTCTACTGTATGCTAAAGCGCTGGTACTTGATCCTCGACGAGCGCCTCAAATATCTGACCTGTACCCTTACAAAAGACCCTCCTTGGGCTTTTCCCACCAGGATTGACCACCACCATAAGCCGCTCTGTCCCACTAGTTCATACTCGGACCTCTGGGAAGACCTCTCTTGTTATCCCTAGAGCTAGGACCTCTCACGGCCAAAGAGCCTTCAGCTTTAGGCCCCCTCCTGGTTCAACACACTGCCCCCTCCATCTCCGAAGCTCCAACTATATCGTCTTCAAAACTTCCTTACGTGAATCAATCTTATTAACACCCGATGCTGTAACTGCCACTAGTCAAAGCTGACTAATACTTATGACAAAGCTTATTACTAAGCTGCTAAGGACTACTATAACTCTGGTATTGTTTGCATCCATCCTACCTGTACCAGCTTGTTTGTATCTATGTCTTAATTTTACTGTTATACTTATGTGTTGTACTGCTATACTGTGTATTTTGGTTTGTCTTACTGTGACAAGGTACCTTTGTAAATGAGCCTATGGCTCAAAGGTTTTCCAAACTGCTGTTTAAATAAAATAAAAAAAAAATAAACACCATCAGATGAGTGTACACCAGACATGCTTATTATTGTTTATGTGACAGTGTTGCTGATATTGGTGTTGTGTCTTTTACTTGCAAGATTGCTGCCTGCATTCTTAGTGTGTCCACATCTCCGATGCCACTGATGGTCTCCATTCTGATATGGGACACTACCCTCTCCTCCAGGGATGTCAACTGTGTTGGTTCATGGGTCCTCTGCCTGTTGATGTTCATAAAAGTGTTAGATATCATTGTGACTTTCAGTTACAGTATTTCTACCTCACAGTACCCCCTGTTCTGTCTATACAGGCACTGATTGTTTACTATGTGCTGCATTGCTAATCTTGAGGTGTTTGTTGAGGACCTCTACTCTGTATTTATGACAGGAACAGGGTGATCTATGTACAATGGGCATGGGTTGTGCTGTTGGTGGTGGACGGATGGGAATATCACAGTGTCCCTGTTACTGGAAGCATGGGGCAATGAGGGTGGACAAGACACCTTGCCCAGATGGTGAAGAAGAAGGAGAAGGATGAGAAGGTGATGGAAAAGAGAAATCAGCATATATATATAGCGCATTTCATATACAGTGTATCCCAAAGTGCTTTACAAGCAATGCTAGACTGGTAGTGAACTGACTGGTTGTGTGGTGGCAGCCATATCCACATCACCCACACACAGCGGGATAATTGCATGAACCGATTTATGGGAAGGGAATGTTGACCAGGACACTGGAAATGTTACCTACCTTTGCAAAGAGTGCCCTGTGTTCTTTGTTCCACCTGGATACCCACCAGGACAACACTAGGATGGTAGAAGAGACTTCGTCTCAACGCCCATCCAAAGGAGATGTGCACCCTAGCAGCAGGCACCCCCTCATACTGCCCTCAGATGCCAGCGATTGTTAGGTGAGTCCAATCCAGGTGTGGGACGCAGAACCCACAACCTTCTGGTCCAGAGGCGGATGTGCTACCAACTGAGCCATGCTGACATCCCGGTTTGCTACATGGTCTGGATGAGGGCATGCCAGATCACTTGGCAGACCTGTACAATGCCTCCCTAGACTGGTGCACTGTACCTCTTCACTGTTGGATGGTGCATGCGGCACCCCTCTACACAGGTGGCCCCATGGATGAGCTAGGGGACTACAGACCATTAAGCCTTAGCAGCCATCATGGGGATTCTAATGGAGACATTCCTGAGGGTTAAACCTACCAACCTTCCAAGGCCAGAGCCTGGGACAGAGTCCATCCTGACCATGCCCCCCACCATGTCACTCCAATGGGCACTGTCTCAGATAACGCTGAACAGTTCCAATTACATCTTTCTGCTTGCTCCTTACAGTAACACCAGTAGCAAACATCCAGATTACAACAATACATCATTCTTCTGCAGCACGCTCAAAATCATGATGTAAAGAAGGTTCATTAGAAGCACACTTGCATTAACTTGCATTCAGACATTCAGCTGCATGTATTGCTCCTCCTGACAGTCCCATCCCAACCTGCTTACACTCCCTCATTTTCTGAGCAAACATCACTTCAGTGACTTCAACCACCACACTAGACTGTTTTCACACACTTCCCTGTGGCTGATTGGCTTAGGGTACCTTAGTTCACTGCTGCTGTTCTATTCTGTCTGAAGTCTCTCCCACTGCTGGCAGGCAGACATCCACATGCAGTTGTTTGCACTACTACCCAGTCTACCCTAACAGGTAGTAATATGCTTTACCGGCCCCACTGACAAGCTTATGGTGCAACATGGGCACAGGGTTTGAGGTTGCACACTGCTGTCCAGCTCAGCAGCACTACAGTGGTGCTGAAATAGCTATCAGTCATGGATTAGCAGTCACGTGATTAAAGGGACAGCACTGGGACAAGTAAGATACAACCAGGCATGCCTCTCAACCTCCTGCCTCATAAATCAGGGACAAGGCTTAAAAAATCAGGGACAAAGGCCCCAAATCAGGGACACATTTTTAAAATTGGTGATATCCACTCAGGAAGCTAGCAGAATAAGGGACTCAGTGTATAATACATTTTCTGAAGAATAAGAAGTGTGCAACTTTATTGTTTGACATAATTTTATTCTTACAATCATCACTGTTTAGTCAGGGGAACACACATTTTAGGAGGGACAGAGTAAAATTTTGAGGTGAAATCAGGGATATCACTGAAAATCAGGAACATTTTGAGAGGTATGCAACCAGGACAAATGTGACTTGTAGGACATCATGTGGGGATACTGGGACATGTTGCCTGATATAGGGACTGCCTTTGGAACATGGTGACTGTTGTTAGTTTTACTGAGGGTGAAGGTGGTTTCCCATTTTGTGGCTGATATACTGCAGACAGGTTGACAGCATTGATTAGTTTCAGGCAGATAATGTCAGACAGACCTTGCGGAGTACTAGACCTGTAGCCAGGCAATTACACACAGGCCATGCAGTGGATGTCTTTAATCTGACTTCAGCAGGGCATTTCATGTGCCACCACATTGCAGGCTACTATATCAGCTGGTGGGGCGCCTGGGCATTTGCAGGGTTTGTTGGATGGGTACAGTGCAGTGGCTGTCAGAAACAGCAGTGAGTGGTGGTGGAGGCAGTGCTGTCATCTTCCAGGGTGGTGACAAGTGGGTGCCACAGGACTCTGACATCGTCAGAGGTTATATATATGATCGTCATAACCCGACATCTCAATGGTCATCAGGTGTACAATGTTTTTATTTTTGCAATTGTTTAACCAGGTGAGACACACTAAGCTGAAAACTTGTTTACAGGTGCAACCTGGGAGCACAGGAAGTTAAGTGACTTGCTCAGGGTCACACAGAACGCAAGTGGGGCTGGGGGATTCAAACCCAGGTCTCTATATTTGCAGCTCAGAGCCTTAAACCACTCGCTATACTGCCTCAATGTGTCAATTTGTAGAGGCCACCAGGATGGGATGACTAGTGTTTGCTTCGGGAGTGGACCATGATGTCGGATGTTCTGGCCAAATTGGAGCACAGGTCAGACATCTGGCAGCTGTGTTACACCACTAATATATGTGTGTTGTTACATTTCATTTGCAAATGGAGGAATTAGAGGGACATAAAGGATACCTTTGGGTACATGATGATAATACACAGGACAGGCACAGGGTGGCTTTTCAGTTTAATGAGGGAGGGATGCACTAGCAGCCATCATGTGTGATTGTTTGGAAATGATTCGGGGGTGATGTGGGGGCACTCTATATGAGGAGGATGGTGTCTGCATGTACTGCATTGCCAGTGTTTGTTGTATCCAGTAGAACATTGTGCTGCTTCCCATGATGGTGGACATTGTCAGGGGTGGTCAGTGGAGTGGGTGGGGAGGGTTGCTGCTACTTTATAAGGGCTGCTAGTGGTATGATTGGGCTGTGATCGAGATATCTGGCGTTTATCTGCTGGCGATCCAGTATGTACATAGGTTCATGCACACATGGCATCCACCATACTGTGCTGTTTCAGGCAGTGTGGGTGCACATTGCCCAGTGATCATCTGCCTGGATTGGTGGTAGTTCAGGTGGATGTTAAAGATCCCATGGCACTTATCGAAAAGAGTAGGGAATTTCCCGTGTCCTGGCCAAATTTCCTCATTCACTAAAAATACCACCAACAGCTTAATCTGGTTCAAGGTCAGTTGGCATTCATCTGTATCCCTCCCCCGGTCATGCCTGAAAATAGGCAGGATTGGTCTAGTGCACTTACCGGTCAACAAAAACTAAATAAAATAAATTAATTAATAAATAAATAAATCTTGATTTATTCAGTGATGGTGTGCCTGTTCCTCCCTTTGGTGTGCTTCATGTCACCTGTTCACTTGAGGGCACTGTCATGTTATTGTCCGTAACCTAATGCCACTATGTGGATGCTTGTTAAATTACTCAGAGTGCACACAGTATTTGGAGTTTCAGCTTTTGGTGGTGCAATGTTTGCTGCTGTGCAGACACAAGCAACACCTTCAGACACACAGTCAGCACTTTCTTTATGTGTATATGTAGCAACATTGACTGACTACAGTATCACCACAGTGTGCGTTGCCTGTCATACATGCATTGCATTATATGTTGGGAGCAGAACACTACATACGCATATTCAGAGCATGTAGGGGCCAATATAAATGGAAGTACAGAGTATGCACTCGAGCACACATGAACAATTCACATGGAAGCTATATACGTCATTAAATAATTTGGTTTGGCCCCTGGTATGGTTGATTGTGTATTTTATGTGGTCAGGTGTGTTACTAGGTGGATATGTCTAGCCAGTGTCCTCACTCCACTAGGGCTACCTGAGCAGCTTGACTATGATCCATATTTGTACTTGACATCTTCTCTGTTAGCAATGCACACTCTGAACATTCATCATACACAATGTGACACTCCTATATTTATGCATTCCTTCCCAGTATCGTTTGGACCATATCCACTTGTATGCCAACATGGGCTTTACTTATGAGATGTGAATGTGTTTTCTGTATATTGTATTTAATTCATATGTACTTGGGCAACTTATGGATCTGTACAAAATGAGTATTGCACACTTGTCCATGATGTGATGATTACGATCAGATAGCACTGTATTATGCACATGCATGTGACAGACATCTTGCCCACATCTTAACCTTACATTGTGCTGTTCTTTATTCCTATGTTATGTGACTATCAGTTATTATGGTGACTTGCAGGGCATTCTATATATCTGTTGATGACCTCTTGTAGGTGTGATTGACCTTTTGCAACTTGCATTGACCTCTCACTGGCATGGTTTGTGACATGATGTAGTTGCCTCACTTTTCAGACTGTATGTTCAGCAGAGTATTTGTGGATGTCTAGAATCTGATTGTGTATTATTTTAGTAGCCTATTGGCTTCCTAATGGTTATTATATATTATGCATACGTGTACTATGCAATATCGGAGTTCCATGTCTATTTGTAACATGGAGATCTGTGGCACCCTGTGATTGTGTGTGGTTAGATTTGGGCCTTTTGTTTTGTAATTTGCTTACCTTGCCTTAAGCATAGAGATGTTAATGGCTTTGGATTGGCTTCCGTTTACTGAGTGACATTCTATTGTACCATAGCCTGACATGTTACTACATGATGACCTTTTGCTGCATGTATCGACCTCCTGTGGTGCATACTTTCCATACCTAAAATTTGTTACCATGGAATGATTATTTTGGAAACATTATTCAGGACTAATAGGCTATTTGTATGACATTTGTTATATCAGCAGTTCATGCATCATTGTACCAGTGCTGTGTCTGACCTCTGCAGACTATAATGCAATGCTACTGCACATGTTATGTAACTGTATTTGGGTTTAATATTAATGCATGCTGGGGACGGACTGTAACCCTGCTGGGGACCCATGATGCAGGGTCACTACATAAGGGTGTTTGCCATGTCTACTGCAGTGTTTGCTTTGAGTGGTGCTATATATCATGATATGTGCTCATCTTATCAGTGTGATGTGTCAAATAAGTTGATTTAGTAATACCCTTCTTGTACCACCTATTGTTTCCTGCATTGCATACAGGTTGTGGCAACTCATTTCTCTAGCTGTGTCCTAGTCCTCCTCAGTCTCTACCTATTGGTGTTGGCTTGCTGATGGCCACATGGCCAGTGTGGCACTGGGACTCCATTATATGTTGCCACATTGTGGCCTTCCCATTAGGTGCTTCCCAGTGACTGTTGACATGGTTCATTCCTGTTACCAACTGTATGTTTATTGTTTGTGTCTCCATGCTGTAATAGTGATGCAACAGGTGTACATACAGTACATTTGTTGTATCACATAGTTTGGGATCCCTTCACTGAGCCTGGTCAGTTTGCACTGCTTCCCATCCCTCATGGTACTGGTTATGTTTATTGTGTTTGCCTCTGACAGTCAAAGTGTGGCATTGTTCTTTTATCAGTGTTTTCAGTCCAGGGATGTGTAGCGATAATATGTTGCATGCAGCATGTATTCAAACAAAAACCTGTATGTTGTACTTACCTGTTTGTTGTCTTGACCTATGCATGTTTGCAAGCTTTTCTTTGGACTGCCTCTTGATGTCATCACGTTTTTTCTTGATGGCATCCACTGTCGATTGGATGTACCCATGGCATTCACCTTCGTGCTATTTTCTCCCATATCTCATTCTTTGCTGCCTTCCCAGTTCCTGCCATACTGTTGTGGATGGTTTGATTCAATCTCTTTGATCAGTACATCTATCTCCAGCTCAGTCCAGTTGGCAGCTCGGGGCCTCTGCTACCTCCTCCCATGTCTGTCAGGCATTGCCCCAACTGGTGCTTGCACCTCCTGTTGGGATGTTGTTTTTGTTCCCTTGTGTGTTGCTGCTGCTGTTGCTGGTGGTGGTGGTGGTGGTGATGGAGGTGCAGCTGTGTGTGGCTGTTGTTGGATATGCTGGCCCTGCTGGTACTGCAGGTGCTGGTGTTATGGGTCTGCATGTCCAGTTGTTGTGGCATCTGTTGAGTATACATTTGTGGACGTATGTGACTTGTGCTCCGTGTTTGTAGGTGTGCTGTTTGATGGGACATTCTATTCACTGGCATTGTTCCTGCACTCACTTTGGGCATGGTACGTGGTTGTTAATATTGCTGACCCTAGTTGTATTGTGTGTGCTGCTGTTGCCACGCCTGGTATGTATCCCTGTCTGTAGTTGCTCACCATTGCTTGCTGTTGGACTGCCACTGGTTGTACAATGTTTGCCTGGCCATGTGGTTGCTGTGTGGCTTGCTGCTGGTGGACTGGTAGCTGGTGTTCTGCCTGGCATGGGTCATGATGCTGGCCTCCATCACTTCATTGTCTGTGCTGCATTTTGCCCTGTTTTGCTCTGGCTTCTGCTACAGGATGTGTCAAAACAGCTTCCACCTGTCTAATTAGCACGTTTATATTTTCCGTATGTGCGGGTGCGCCGTCTGTCATTCACTTCATTTACGCATATGCCGCATGTGTGGATTTAGCGTTACTTTGCTATGTTTTATGCCGCCCATGCGTATTTCTGTTCATGAATATACACGGTGTTTCCGCAAGGAGTATGCTACTTTTCACGTGACGGGCGATTTTTGGTTAATACCTGTTTGAATCCAGCCCAATGTGTTACATGGAAGACTTTAATCAAGGATCCTGTTTCTCTGAGTTAATTACAGACTTGTTTAAGTTAATTTTGTTAAGAGATAAAGCATAAAGAAGGTTTATGACATTGGAGAGGAACCTAGGTTGTTACACAGGGGTGCAAGGTTGTAAATGTCCCTGAGAAGCCTATGTGAGGGAGGAACAGCATGGGATCAAACAAAGTGTAATTTGAAGGACATGAATTATGCTGAAGTTGCAGAATGTAATACTTTTATAAGAGATATATTTTCATATATCCTGATAGGAGGAGATAGGTGACCTCCTGAAAAGAGGTGGGTAAAAAGCCAGCCTTTAATTTAGTGTGTTTTACATCACAGAGACTCATTTTACCTAGAATCTGACAAGGACACATTTTTGGAGCACTTAAGCAAGTATTTATAAACTGAGTACTGTAGTAGGAATTGCACTGTTTAAAACCTTGTTCTTTTAATAGATTTGTATGTCATGTGATAGAACAGTTCTGTATTTTGTGTTTACATATTTTAAATATTTTAGTAAAATTCTTTTAGAACTTAGTTGGTCTGTCTTTGACTTCTTTTAGTTGTAAGAAAAGTATATGGTTATTGCAGATACTAAACATAAGCTTGAATGGTGATACCAAACTGGAAGAAAAGTGTTTTAAATCTGAGGTCTTTATTAAAGTTTTAAAGGGTTTATCTCTGTAAACCTGGTTAGGTGCCTGTAGGCAAAGATATCTAGCCCCAAAGACAGAAATATCTGAGCCGTGCATTGAGTATGCTAACAAGAGATTAACAGTTTGAATCCTCCAGAACTTGAGAACCAAAGGTTGATCGAACTCACAAAACAGACAAGAGGGTTACCTTGTCTGTTACACTTTCACAAGACTGCGCCAGAGGTTGGCACTTTGGGAGTAGAGGCCTGACCTGCTGAGTGAATCTGTGTAGATTGGTTGGCAGCGGTGGCATTATTTTGGTATCACAAGCTTTATTGTTCTGTATCAGCTGAGACCGTAAGCTCTCTTGCAAAGAAAGAAAAAGACAGAGTTTATTTTAAAAGGAAACAGAGCTATATCACTTGACGTACAGTCCAGTTCCTACCCATTTATTTTTTTCTAAAGTGCAAATCAGAGTAGCCATAGTTAGGGAAAAAAGATGGCTCACTAAAGCAGGCACACTGTAGATTACTTGAAAGCAGTTGTCGAGGACAGGGAGTCCTGTTAGGTGACAGCCAAAGCAAAACCTCATAGAGGCCCTGATGGTAGCAGATATCCAGAGCAGGGAGTCACCGACCATGACTGATAAGGACAGCAGGGCCACTGTCAGTGAAGGGCCAAAGCAGCAGGAAGGTCACAGTATCCTGGATCCAAAAGTACTCAGGCTACAAATTGAGTTGCGCAGGATGGAACTGGAGACAGGAGGAAGGCGGAGGCGGCCTGAAAGGCAAGTGAAAACAGAGAGAGCAGATCGAGAGGCAGGGCAACAATGAGGGAGGCAGAAATGTGAGAGCGTGAGTGCCAGTAAGCTGCAGAGGAGAAGAGAGAGCAGAATGCAGAGAGGCAGGAGAGGAGAGGAGAGAGGAGCCAGTGGCAACACGACCTGGAGAAGCTACGACTCTGACCAGCGGCACCAGAGCAGGTAAGTGGCTTGCATTTAACTGGGACTGCAGGACAGGGTTACAAATTGAACTCCAAATTAAAAGCCAAGTTTAAGGAGAGGAGGACATGGATGCCTTTTAAATTCTTTTGAAAAAGTTTGTATTCAGGCTAAAATTCCTAGAGAGTCCTGGTGCTTCCAGCTATCCCTCTATTTACCGGAAAGCTCGGATGCATTGGGTCAAATGAACAATGAGAACAGTGATGATTACAGCAAGCTAAAAGCTGCACTGTTAAAAAGATTGACTTAACTGCTGAATCATACAGAGCTATATTCTGTAAGCTCAGGAGAAGCCCTGATATGAGCTATGGGGAGCTAGCCATGAAACAACGTCAGTTTTAAAAGCGTTGGTGGGAAGGAATTGAGGCAACCTCTGTTGATAAAATTGAAAATGTGATTTTATTAGAACAGTTTTATTGGCATGCCCAGCAGAGCTAAAACCTGGCAAGAGGACCGAGATCCAAAAACAGTGCAAGAGTCTGCTGAACTCTCAGACTGCTATGTCAAGAGCAGACCTGCTCTGAGAGCGAATGGGGTGGGCGTGGCAGTGCAGAAGGGAAAAGCATGCCTTCAGGGCAGCTGAAACCCTCACTGCCTCCACCGAAACCAGTTAGCCTCAGGTTTCAAAAAAAGATTTATCTGAAGCAGGAAATGCATGTTGGCTGTAAGGAAACTGGGCATATTGCCAGACAATGCCCCAAAAGGTGAGCAAAAATACACAACAGGGTGCTAGAAAAGAAGTGGGTTGTTTGTGTGTCCCTGAGAGCATGCCAGTGAACAAGAGGGAACACATGCACCCAGTCATAGTAAATGGTGTATAGGCAGGGGTTAGGGACACGGGCATCCCTGACATTGGTAAGGGATCTGGTACAGCCTGGTCAGCTTATACCCATAAATCACGAACTGTACAAGGGTTTACTGGCGAAGAGAAAACATTGCTACCGCTAGTGTTCTCCTGAACTGGGGTGAAACAGGGGAATTGTGCAACAGGTGGCTGTAGTGAAAACATTAGCAGTGGATGTGATCCTGGGTAACAATCTCCAGCAGGGGATGGTATGTGCAGTTACCCATAACCATGCGGCAAGGGAAAAGTGTAGCATCCTGAACCCCACAGAAACCAGTGTGGAAAACTGAGAGGCTGGTTCCCCAGCCTGTGTCTCCAGATGTGGAGACTGATAAAAAGGGGTAGGACTTTTCCAGTAGCAAGTAACACACAGCTACAGAGGTTACTTAAGAGGGAGGGGTGACCTCTTGTCAGAGGGTTGGGATTGATAGTGATCCTGAGGGCCCTGATGCTAATGCTAGGGACCCTAGTTTAGTGATGGAAGGGACCTGTCCCATGCCTTGGGACTGTGAGGGTTTGCAGCTGCTCAGAGTAGTGACCCTAGTTTAGAGAAGCTGAGGGCTTGGAGGCAAACTCAGAGGGTACAAAGGAGGTGACAGTAGACATAAGGTTTATTGGAAAATGGACTTATGTACACAGGCAGTACAGACAGAGGGAGGATGCTAGGCAGGCAGCTTGTCATTCCCCAGGATATTGTGAGCAGTTGCTCAAGGTTGCCCATGATATTCCTTATCTGGTCATCTGGGAATCGTACGAACTCACGCAGTGGTTAGCCCAGAATTTCACTGGCTTAACTTCACCCAGCAGGTGAAAGGTATTGCTGGTCTTGTCACGGTGCCAAGAAATAGGGAAGGCGGGCAAGAACACCCAAGCCACCCTGATCCCTTGCCCATAGTGGAGGAGCCATTCCAGTGGGTGGGAATGGATATTGTAGTGCCTTTAAATACCCCAGCCCTCAGGAAGAGGTTCATCCTGACTGTGGTGGATTATGCCACCTGGTACCCAGAGGCAGTTGCCCTATCCTATCTGAGGACAGAGAAAGTGGCAGATGCCTTACTTGGGATTTTCTCCCATGTTGGGTTTCCACTGAGGTAATCACTGATTGAGGGGTTCCTTCATGTCAGACCTGATGAAATGTTTATGGGAGAATTGTGGGGTGGTGCAGAGATACACAATGCCATATCACCCACAAGCCAATGGACTTGTGGAACGATTCAATGGTTCCCTAAAGTCAATGCTCCAGGCGTTTGCTGAACAGCATGGAGGGACTGGGAGAAATACCTTCCCACCTGTTGTTTGCATGCAGGGAGGTGCCCCAAGAGTCAACAGGATTTTCCCCTTCAAACTCTTGTATGAATGCCAGGTACGTGGGCCCCTAGACTTGATCCAGGAGGATTGGGAAGGCAAGCACGCCACCAGGAACTCCCATCGAGGATTATGTCCTTAGGTTTAGGGAAAGGCTGAAGGAGCTTATGGGGACAGCCCAGAGCAACTGGCAGCTGCCCAACAGAAACAAAGGTGTGGTATGACCGCAGAGCCAGAGCTCGCTCGTACATGGTGGGTCAGGAAGTCATGGTCCTTATTCTGGTCCGGAAAGACAAGCTGCAAGCTGAGTGGGCAGGACCATACAAAGTGGTTAGAAGCTAAATGATGTGAACTACATTGTGGAGTTACTTGACAGAAGACAGACTGAAGGATGTACCATATCAACATGATGAAGCCATATGCGTAATAGGGCTGACATGGTGTTTGTAGTGTGTAGTCATGGTGAGGGACGGCCAAGGAGATCCCTTCTGGATTTGCTGGAAGAAAGTAAGTGGGAGTCCTCTGTGGAGGCAGTAAAATCGTCTCCCTAGCTGGCCCTGGACCAGGTCCAGAAAGTAAGGGAGGTTTTAGCAGACTTTGCCCCTTGTTTAGCGCCAAGCCTGGACTAACCCCTTAGCGACACGCAATGTGGAGACAGGGACACAGACGCCCATATGGCGAACAGCATATCAGGTGTCAGAAGCTGTCCAAAAGGACATTAGGAGGGAAGTGGAGGAGATGCTGGATTTAGGGGTAATCCAGAGATCTCACAGTCCCTGGGCCTCACCCGTAGTCCTTGTGCCCTAGCCAGATGGCTCAACTCATTTCTGTGTGGGCTATCATGGACTGAATGCAGTCACAAAGTCCGACACCCACCAGATGCCCCGGCAGACAAACTCCTGGACAAGTTGGGAGGTGTGACCTACCTTCAGACTACTGACCTGACCAGGGGTACTGGCAGGTAGAATTGACAGACAGAGCTAGGAGTGACCTTCATCACTCCAATAGGCTTATTTCAGTTAAAGTAATGCCTTCGGAATGAAGAATGCCTCGCCACTTTCCAAAGTTTGGTGAACCAAGTGTTAAATGGTGCTGAGGAGTACGCCGTATGCACCTGGATAACACTGCCATCTTTAGTACCAGCTGAGAAGAACACCTATCCCACATTAGGGAAGTGCTGGGCAGGATACAGAGGGCCGGGCTCACTGTCAAAGCCGAGAAGTGCCAGGTGACCATGGGAGAAGTGGCATACTTTGGCTTGTGGTAGAGCCAAGGACAGCTCTGTCCTAGCCAAATAAAGATAGAGGAGATCAGGCATAGCCTGGATCAGAAACCCAGAAGCAGGTCAGGAGCTTTCAGGGACAGCAGGGTACTACAGAAAATTTGTACCCAATTACAGTGCCCTGGCTGCCCCCTATCTGACCTGACAAAGAAAAAGATGCCAAAGAAAATTACCTGGGGCCCAGCCTGTGAGGAAGCCTTTACTAGACTAAAGGAGGCACTGTGCAGTGCTCCCATTTTGACAAGCTCTGACTATAGCAAAACCTTTATAGTTCAGATGGACACCTCAGACATGGGTATTGGGGCAGTACTGAGCCAGACGTCCAGCCAAGGGACAGATCACCCAGTAGTGTACCTGAGCAGAAAGTTGCTTCCCAGGGAGCAAGCATACCCACAGTGGAAAATCAGTGTCTTGCCATAGTGGGCCCTAAAGAAATTGGAGCCATACTTGCATGGGCAGCATTTGTGGTGCAGACTGACCACAACCCCCTGGTTTGGCTGGACGAGATGGGAAAGAACAATGGCAGACTACTAAGATGAAGTCTTGCTTTACAAGGGTATGATCTAAATGATCTTTAAATTGTACATAGGGCTGGAGCAAAGAACCAGAACTCAGATGGACTGTCTAGGGTCTATGAGGAGGAACTGATTTGGGAAGCTCATCCCATGTAGGTGATAGATCCCCAAATTCAGTCTAGGTGGGGAGGAGGTGACGTAGACAGCCAGCTCTGAGTGCTGTATCATTTTTTATATAAATGTATGACTGACTGTCTCTGCTAAAAAAATCTGATGCTCTTAGAATGACCCACTCATCCCCCTTCCCCCAGATTTCAGCTGAGAGATGGAAGCCATAAGAAAAATGCTGACAGCATATGAGTTCCACACACTCAGTTTTTAGAGACAATGTGTTACATGGAAGACTTTAATCAAGGATCCTGTTTCTCTGAGTTAATTACAAACTTGTTTAAGTTAATTTTGTCAAGAGAGAAATCATAAAGAAGGTGTATGACGCTGGAGAGGAACCTAGGTTGTTACACAGGGTGCAAGGTTGTAAATGTCCCTGTGAAACCTGTGTGAGGAGGATACAGCATGGGATTAAACAAAGAGTCATTTGAAGGACATGAATTATGCTGAAGTTGCAGAATGTAATACTTTGTATAAGATATGTATTTTCATATATCCTGACAAGTAGGAGCTAGGTGACCTCCTGAAAGAGGTGGGGTAAAAGCCAGCCTTTAATTTAGTCTGTTTTAATTCACAGAGACACATTTTTACCTAGAATCTGACAAGGACACATCTTTGAGCACTTTAAGCAAGTATTTATAAACTGAGTACTGTAGTAGAATTGCACTGTTTAAAACCTTGTTCTTTTAATAGATTTGTATGTCTTGTGATATAACAGTTCTGTATTTTGTGTTTTACATATTTTTAAACATTTTAGTAAAATTCTTTTTAGAACTTACTTGGTCTGTCTTTGACTTCTTTTTAGTTGTAAGAAAAGTATATGGTTACTGCAGATACTAAACATAAGCTTGAATGGTGATTCTAAACTGGAAAAAGAAGCATTTTAAATCTGAGGTCTTTATTAAAGTTTTAAAGGGTTCATCTCTGTATACCTGGTTAGGTGCCTGTAGGCAAAGATATCTGGCCCCTGAAGACAGATATATCTGAGCCTGTGCATTGGGTATGCTAACAAGAGGTTAACAGTTTGAATCCCTCTAGAACCTGAGACCAAAGGTTGATCTGAACTCACAAAACAGAAAAGAGGGTTACCTTGTCTGTTACACTGTTCACAAGACTGCACTCAGAGGTTGTCACTTTGGGAGTAGGGGCCTGACCTTCTGAGTGGGTTTGTGACAATCTGTCATCATTTTCTAGAGATCTAAGTGCTGCAAAGTGCTGTATATTGAGGTTATGTTACTTAATTGTTTTCATGGTTCTTGTTTCATTTAAAAGTTGCTCTACATCCTTCTCCATCAACTGGATGACGGTATCAATCGCAACAGGAATATTTCCTGCCTGCATGTGCAGTGACTTGATATCAAGTATCATTTTAACTTCATTGGTCTCTGTTTTTCTTGACTTGGTGGTTGAATATGTTCTGAATTCTCTTAAAATGGCTAAGCCATATTTGTGAATAAAACATTTGGAGATCTAGTTGTAATTTAAATGGATTCACTTTGTTATGTGGACTGAAAATTAACCCTTTATATGATATCTCTAGTTAAATGTCTAGTAATTGTCTTTTTGATAAATTATACACTACTTGCTGCTGCATAGCTGCATTCTGGTTAGCTCTATTTGTTTTTCTTTTCCTGCTTGCTCACTTTGGCCTGTGTTTCGGTTGCCCTACCTTCTGTAGATGTACCTGGTGTTTCCTGATCTGTACCCACGTGTCCTGTCTCCGCTGTATCCTTGTTGTGTCTCTCACTGTTGTCTCCTTTCTCATCTCTGAAATCTGTACCTCCCTCCCTTTCAAAAAAGTGTTGATGATGTGTGTGTTATAATCTCTGTCATCACTGTTCCAAGAATACAAGGTGCTGTCTGAGTCTAGTGCTCCTGAACTGTGATCTATTATAATTTGGCTTACTTTTGATCCACGATGAACTCTGCCTTCTTGGTAATCATTTAAATCTCTACTAAATGTCTTACATTTTTGTTGTTTTATTGTATCCTCCTGTTCTTCAATACCCTTATTTATTTTTTCATAGCTGTTCTTATCTGTGGTGTATTGCTGACATGTTAGTTGGCTCTCAATGTTCCTAAACTCACCAGAAATTTTATCACCTTCTCTTATTTGTGAAGTTGTAATCAAAGCATGAAATCCTGTGAAGCTTTATTTCTAATTCCATCCCATCGTTTCTCCAATACTGGGTTCTTGTAACCTAAATTTGGTTCTAATGTTACCCTTGGACCTCTTGGTGTATGTTTTTGTTTAACATTTTCCACAAGCTGCTATAGAATGCCATTCAGATTTACATTCTCTAGCCCTTAACTGTTCCAGTCTGATTAATGTTGTTTTTATTGTATTCATGCTACAGAACTGCCTTTTAGATTTTACATTTTGAATAATGTTACCTTCCTCTGACTGTGTGAAAGCAATGAAGTTAGTATGATTGATGACACAGCTCCCATTTCCCAAGTGCTTCCATTATTTAGGTAATACTGCAGTTATGTATACCAGAATGCCAAACAACCAAGCTATAATAATGTGATTCCCCTTTGTGTAAATGATGAAAATACTTATGTCAGTGTAGAAACTAGTGCCAAGAATCCAAGGTGATGTTCCACCCTAGCTGAGTATCAGTCCAATCCTGGAAGTGTTTCCATATTGTCTTCTTTCTCAAAAAACATCTCAGCCTTCTCTAGTGCATTCAAGGACCTCCTGTAATGGGTGCCATCAGGATCCTCTGTCTACTAATTAGAAGCCAGTGTGGCCTCTGGTACCTAAAGATAAAAGAAAACTGACAGCAGCCTGTCCCAACAGTAGTTGCACAACATCTGGGTGAGTGGGTTGAATTAAGGCTCACTCACCCAGATTTCCAGTATTTTCAAATATTCTTTATTATATTTTAGTGCCAGTAACATAGGCCAGTGTTTCTTGATATACACTTCATTAGGGTACTGTGCTTTGTTATCTATAAATATCTGAACATTTTCTTCCATGGTATTTTATCATGGGTTAGTACAGACCATCTTCATTCACCATACAGAGAATACTGAATGGGCAATATATGATCAGTGTGTTCTGTTACGTGGTTCTGATTCCTCTGACCTCAAGAGTGAAGCTCGAGAGGTCTGTGGGAATCAGAACCCTGAGGTGGCAGAACACACTGGTTACACTTTATTCATTATCACAGTAATTCTAATGCATGCCTGATTTTTTCATGTTTAAGTTCTTTTCTTTCTTATTCCAACTCTGCCATGCCACATTGGATAGTTCACTATAGCTGGTGAGCTACTGAAAAATCAGATCTATATTTTAATTGCTGTCCCTTACTCATTTCAACAATTTTACTGGCAGTCCTCACCATCAGACCTCAGCTGGCCAAGCTGCCTTCTCCTACTGCCTCCCTAAACTCTGAACGGCCTCCTGCCCCAAATTCATCACACCTCCTCTATGCATTCTCTATCTTCTGCTCTGTTCTAACTTCTACGCTGTAAACTGCTCCTGTGCCTGATACCTTCTACCTCCCTCAGACACACCCCTTGCCCAACTCCCTTCCCCTGCCCTATGATTCCCTTCCCACTGCAGGACCTCCCTGTGCCCCTCACTTACCCTCTCCACCCTCAAGCAGCCAGGACCAGCAGCTTTTGCTAATACCATGAATGCTGGATTATATAATTAACATCTACACTTTTGCCTTCTAACTGCACTTAAATGCCTGTGTCTCGCCACAAATGTCTTGGTCTTCACTGAGTACTATGGCTGTTAAAACCCAGTATTGTTTTAACCTCAATCTATGTTGTTCCATCATGTAAATGTAACCTAAATGTATGTAACCTAGTTGATCAATGTTGTTGCAGTGCCTTGTACAAACGTAATCTATAATTCCATTTCACACTGTCTGTAACTGTTCTCCAACTGTAACCCTCCCTCCCAGGTCGCACTCAAGAGACAAGCATCTAGTTGCTCAGTGTGTGCCTTTCCCTGGTGAAACATTTCAATAAATAAATAAATAAATACATAAATTATAACCACTTACTGCTATATGCTCAATTCTTGGGATACTTT
This sequence comes from Neoceratodus forsteri, assembly GCA_016271365.2. Classification (NCBI taxonomy): domain Eukaryota; kingdom Metazoa; phylum Chordata; order Ceratodontiformes; family Ceratodontidae; genus Neoceratodus; species Neoceratodus forsteri. Next base: position 1,387,584,859 of record CM057459.1, read on the forward strand.
GCCATTATATTAATCAGGAACTGATAGATGCAACTCTAATAAATATAAAAAATATGTAAAATGATAATAGTGATATTATTTTCAGTTACTATTATTATTTTTACACTGTGTTTAATTTGAATATTCCTGCTAAAATTAAAATATTTCTATTAAAATATAAGCCACTTTATCAGGACAAGCTTAATTAAGATGATTCCTCAGGCACCAATTTCATTGCTGTATGTTATTCTACGGGTTATTCCTGATTAATGATACGGTTGTTCTGTTTCTTTGGGACATTTGAGGTGAGCTGAGCTGCTGTTAGCCAGCCACACCTCATTCGTGCTATTGTCTGCTGCCACTATAAATGGGTTATTTTGCTTGTTGTCAGTTTTATATAGCATTTTACCATGGCATCTGAGAATTGATCTTCCTGTGAACAAGAATCTAGAGCAGTCAATGGGCAGTGTTGAGGATCATACTGATGAACCTGTGCCCGGACAAGTCACAAACCTGAAAGCCAGCCCAGGTAAATGCCTTGAGAGACTGGTACTCAAAGCATAATAAAATGGAAGAATGGGAGCATTTATTCTAGCTGGAGGAAGTTATCATACTGAGGTGGCCTCAGAATAAAAAATTATGGATTTTTCAGTGGCAGAGAAGAGCTACAGACAGGCTGTGAATGAAGTAAAGTGGCAGACAGCTGTGTGAAGATAAGTAACACAAACACAAGTTTTAAAACACGCTTATTAAATAAGTATGCCAAACCACATCACAACATATCATTTTTCAAAAAGAGCTATAATCACTACCTAATCTGTATTCTATAGATATCTGTATGTTTTCTGATTGTGCTGAGTGTTGTGAGACAATTGTAAGACAAGCTCTGATTGGAACATCCTCACTTCTCTTAACAGACACGACTGCTTAAACAGGACAATAAGCCCTCTACAGAGCTGTCCCATTTAAGAGCTTTATGTACCTCTATTGCTTTAAGGAGTCATTTATTTTTTCTTTTCGATTTCTTTTTAGTTCCACCATCATATATGCACTTTCTCTACAAAATAAATTTAACAAAAGTATTCAATGCCATGGCTTTAAAACTGGTCCCAGCCAGCATCATTCTCCCTGTTTGGTGCATTCCTCCTCTGCCATAAGGAGTTGCACATATGTGGCATGGACCGCTGATGGGTGAGTAAATCTGATTTTATAGGACAACTTCAATTTCAATATAAGGCTGTACTAGGAGAGATTATAAAGTAGAAAACTTAATATTGTATTTGGTGACTCTGAAGGAGCCACAACCTAGCACCAGAGCAGTGCAAATAATTCAGGGACAATTCAAAGAAACTGAAGTAAGTTTATGTTTGTTAATGAAATAGAGTTCTAAAATCATGGCATTGAATACTTACATTAAAAAATGTACATATATAATTATGGAACTATAAAGAAGTCAGAAAGAAAGAAATTAAATGACACATTTAAGCAATAGAGGCAATAGAAATATTTTATTGTTAGATCTGTTTTATATATTGTAAAGCTATAGCCACCAGCAGTCTTCTGAGAGCAGAAAGCTCACACCCAGGAAGACTGATAAATTCTACCATATAGACAGTTATTGTGCATCCACAGAAACTGCTCCCAAGATAAAGAATTGAGGCACAATCTACAGAACTCTATCAGAGATTCTTGAATAGGGGTTACAAAGTGATGTACTGGATGAGGCACGATGAGAGCCAAAACTCAGGAGAGGGAATCCTTCTTCACCCCAAACCCAGAAACAAAGAGAATAAAGAACCACTCTGTTCTGTGACAAAGTTCACAAAATTTTCTGGACAAATAGGAGGCATTATTAAGAAATATTGGTCAATTCTGCTCAATGACCCCAGTCTTGGACCTGAACTAGGTCATGGACATGGCCCAAGAACATTTTCATGGGCAGAAAATATAAGAGACAAGCTGGTACATGGCCACTTCAACATCACTGTAGTTCCCCACACCCAGAAACTAGTTGCCACTACTACCTAAATGTATACATACATGTGGCCACTGTAATGTCTACAACTACTGTTTCTAGGGAATATTTCTCATTTGGATGGGTACAGTAGGGATGTTAAAATTAGAACATTACTCAAATGAAGCAGAGAATTTGTAGTATAAACAATATGGAGTTCATGCCCACTACTGTACATAGAACATACAATTAGTCCCTTAAAGCAATGTGTACAAGAACACATCCATAGTGTCTGCTCAGGACTAGCAGATACACCTTTTGGTAGACACTAGATAGATAGATAGATAGACAGATACTTTATTTATAAAGTGCCCTTCGCAGAGGCTTGGAGCGCTGTACAATATATAAAACAGATATAACAAAAACATTCAATAAGCAACGACATTACAGAGCTTATACTTAAAATCACAGCATATATAAATAGCATGACATAACAGTCAGCAAAACACACACCTCAGAATCTTCAGATCACTTGGGATCTAGCAGCAGGGAAGGAGCTGTTTCAGGAAATGCTGGCTTTTCTTTTCTATTTCAATTTTGATACTGGAATTGTTTATGCTGGGAGGGCAGATGGTGGAGGAGATTTAAAATCAGTACTAGGAGTTCTGTTACTGAGGGGCATCCTGGGCTATGATATTTAATCTGTGCCGTTGGAATGTTTGGAGTTCAGGCCTGGTGAGTTCCTCTCTGGTTTGGACCTCATGCAGAAAGTTGTGTTTGGCATTGTACCTTCGTGTGGGATTGAGAGGTCTGGTGGGGAGAAGGTCAGGGCTGATTGACTCTCATGAGAGTCAGGTAAGGCCCTAATCCCTCACACTCAGAGTATTGCACATTTATAGGGAGGAGCTACCCTACAATTGGTGGACAGGACTGCCAGGTGGGAGCCCATTTCATTCCCTGTCCAGAAGTCTGAAAGCCACATGGTGCGGAAACACATAGCTGGAGGGAAACACACAGGAGTAAAGGCTGCAGGATTAATGTAGTTGGAAAACTGTACTGATATGTTGAGTGGGTGAAAATAGTCAGGAACAAGGGTCATATTGGGATACTGCTACATAGGAAGGACTATAAGTTGAAGAAGTGAGAGCACCACTTAAGGAGTTTAACACACAAGGGGAAGGGCAGCACAGAGGTATGAAAATGGAGAGAGTTGAGGAAGACATGCCACATGGTGGCACTGCAGAAAATAGGGAGAATGGGGACAGTGTAAATGGGGAGGGTACAGGAGTAGCAGGATACTAGGGGGTTGGTATGGGGAGAATAATGAGCTGCAACAGCTGTAAGGGCAGCTGTTTGGATAAGCATAATATGGAAGCTAGGGTGGGTGTTCCAATCTGTCATAGGCTGAAGAGGCTGGAGGGAGAAGTGCAGGGCTGGGTAAGGCGTTGGAGATGGTGAAGGAGCGGAACTCGAGGCAGGATATCTTCCCGCACAAGGTAGCATGATGCCAAGGCATAGGAAGAGCATCAGAACTGAAGAGGAGAAGCAGGGAGGAGGGGAAAGGGGTCAAGATTACTAGGGGTCTAGTAACAGAGGAAGGCCTCAGGAAGGGAGGGAGGAAGAAGCCTAGTCTCAGCAACATTGAGAAGGCAGATAACAGGTTTGCAGTACTGGCAGAAGTGGTGGAGGGGAGGTGCTGGATCTCCAAGATGGGGCAGGAGGAAATGGGGCAGGGACAGCCCAGGTGACAGCAGTTGGACAGAGAAAGGAGGGAAGGGGAGGCTCAGTTGGACTGGTGGACGGAGGGACAGGAATAATGGGGGAAGGCGATGCTGGTGAGATAGATTCTGGAAACATAGCAGGAGAGGAATGGGGACCCGGGTAGAGGGTAGAGAAGGGAAGATAGTGAGGAGCATCAGGGTGAGGTGGTGCAGGACAGGAGGAGGTTGGGGAGGTAATGGGGATTGGATGGAGTTACTAAAAGGCAGGGTAAGGGGAATCTACTAATGAATACATAGAGAAGAGGTTGGGGAGTATGAGGCATGAAGAGGGGGTTCTAGTGCTGGGAGATTCCATACTGAAGGGGATCAGATGTGGCAGTAAGGGGCAAAGGCATTGCCAAATCTGGGTCAAATCCATACCTGGGCTGACTGCGGACAAGGTGGGGCAGTCTTTTCTTAAATGTGCAGGGAAGGGAAGGAGGAGACCTCATGTTGTTGTGCACATGGGTATGAATGACCTGGCAGGGGATGGTGGAAGTGGTACAGGAGAGGTTTGAGGAACTGGGAAGACTGTGTGAGGAGATGGGGATTTTGGTGGCCTTCTCAGAGGTACTTCCAATACCCCTGCCTGACCACAGCAAGGAAAGGAAGGATAAGCGAGTTTAATATTTGGCTGGGAACTGGTGTTGCTCAAGGGTATATGGCATGGTGGGTGGCTGGGGTAGAGCCTGGGAAAGGAATGACCTGTACATCAGGGACAGACTACACCTAAGCAAGGAGGAAAGCAGTACTGAAGCAGAAGATAGAGGAGTATGCAGAAACAAAGATGAATTTAAACTAAAGGGGGTGGTGAGTGGTCAGCTGGTAGACAGGGGTCCCGAAGAAGGGGGCTGATACACCTTCCCTAGTTAATGGGAAGGCAAATGGCAGGGACACAGGGGAGCAGAAAGGAGGGAGCAGGTTAGGAAGGGAAGGGAGTGGGTTGAGAGTGGTCTCACTGAATGCGAGAAGCCTGAAGTCAGCTGCATTTCAGGCCCTATTGGCAGAGAGGATGGTGGACATTGCACCATCACAGAAATGTGGGCTACCCAGTACCAGGACTGGGAGTTGATGGTCCTGGGGTATAGGATATTCAGAAAAGACAGAACCAAGGGGAGGGGGGTGATCTAGGCACTGCAGGGATAAGGTGCAAGGGATGAGGGGAAGAGGGCAAGACAGAGGCACTATGGATGTATTTTCAGGATGCAAAGGCATGAGGATGGGGTGGTTTATAGACCACCAGCTCAACTGGAGGACCTGGACAGGAGCAAATCTGAAGAGCCTGCAGGAAGAGTAACGGTGGTGGTAGGGGACTTCAATCTACCTGGGTAGACTGGAGTACCCCAACCACCACTATACAAGGGAGCAAGTCATGTTAGAAGCATTTCAGGACAGCTTCTTTATGCAATTGGTCCATGGGCCAGCTCAGATAGGAAATACTCTGGACCTTGTACTGTCCAATGAGGAGATGGTAAGGGATCTGGGGGTGGAGGACCCACTGGCAGGGAGGCATGGTTCATACCCAACATGGAAGGAAGCTGAGGTACAGATAACCAAGGTGATTGACTTTAGGCAGCGGACTTTAAAACATGGGGAAATTCTGGCAGGGCACCTGGAGGAAATAAAGCCAGACTAGGACACAAGTCAGAAGTGGGATATCATAAAAAGGGGCTAGTGGAGGCTACGGGAGCATGTACTAGAACACAGAGCAAGAAAGAGAGGCAAAGAAGCCCAGTATGATGACTCAGGAGGTCAGGGAGGGGTGAGGGCCAAGAGAGAGGCATTCAGGAGGTTCAAAAATCAGGAGGGAGAAGACAAGGAGATGTACATGAAGAAATCCAGAGAGGTCACCAAAGTAGTCAGAGCAGCCAAGGCTTCCAGGAGCTGAGGCTGGCACTGGGTATTAAAACAGAATAAAGGATTTCTTCAGATATGGGAAAAAGAAACAACAAGGACCAAATAGTGAAAATAAAAAGGATGTGGGTGGGTGGGTGAGGAGGGAGGTCAGGTAGAGGCATTAAATGAATATTTCTGTTCTCTATTATTGCAAGAGAAATCAGGGCAGGTACCACAGTGGATGGATGGGGTAGGCAGGGGAGGGGGTGACAAATGCGAGGATTACTGAGGACAGGGTACTGGAAGGACTGAGGGCACTGGGGGTGGACAAGGCACCTGGGCCAGGCGGCATTCACCCTAGGGTACTCAATGAGCTGCCTATGGTTCTGGCAGGGTCACTGGCTGACCTGTTCAATACCTCCTGGACACAGGATACGCACTAAAGGACTGGAGGATGGCCTATGTGGTGCCCATCCACAAAGGTGGCCCAAAGGATGAACCAGGAAACTACAGGCCAGTGAGTCTCACATCAATTGTGGAGAAGTTCATGGAGACGATCCTGAAAGAGAGGCTGGTGACCTTTTGGAGGACAATGGACTCCAGGATGGGTATCAGCATGGGTTTGTCTCAGGCAGATCCTGCCAGACAAACCTCATTGAGTACTACAACTGGGCAACAAGGGAACTAGACAAGGGCCATGCAGTGGATGTCCTGTATTTGGATTTCAGTGAGGCCTTTGACTCTATGCCGCATGGGAGGCTAGGTGGAAGCTGAAAACTGTAGGGGCAAGAGCGAAGATGGTGAAATGGGTAATGAATTGGCTAAGGGTAGGCAGCAGAGGGTGGTAGTGGGAAGGGAACTCTCAGCACCGAGGGCAGTGACGAGCAGGGTGCCACAGGGTTCGTGCTGAGGCCGGTGTTGTTCAGGTTATTCATAGCTGATATCTTACATGGGATCTGAAGTAAGATCAGTTTGTTTGCCAATGACACCAAAATGGGAGCAGTGGTTGATGACACTGAGGGATGGAAGGTATACAGGACAACCTAACTAAACTGCAGGAATGGTCAGAAACATGGTAGATGGAGTTCAGTGCCAAGAAGTGCAAGGTAATGCACTGGAGCAAGGAACCAGGAGGACTATCAGCTGGGAGGGCTACAGTTGGTTAGCACCGTGGAGGAAAAGGACCTAGGGGTACTTATAACAGGGAACATGAACAACTCTGCTCAGTGTAGGAAGATGGCAGTGAAGGCCAACAAGATGCTGAGTATAGCAAGGGAATCTCCTCCAGAAGTAGGGAGATAATCCTCCCCTGTACAGGTCATTGGTCAGGCCCAACTTGAGTACTGAGTGCAGTTCTGGCACTGCACCTGAAGAGGGATGTTGGATTGCTGGAGGGATGCAGTGTAGAGCAACAAAGATGATCCCAGGATTGAAGGCAAGCTCCACAAAGAAGGGCTGTGTGGCTAGGTATGTATTCCTTGGAGGAGAGGGATGGGGGACATGATTGAGACCTTTAAGTACTTGAAAGGGATAAACAAGACTCAAACAGAGGGGCTCTTCCAATTAAGAAGAGGAAGGGATACAAGAGGCACAGTCTCAGACTGGAGGGGTAGATTCAGGAGGGAGGCAAGGAGACAGTTCTTCATGGAAAGGGTGGTGGGCAAGTGGGACACTCTACCACAGGAGATGGTGGGCTGTAAGATGGTGGGAAGTTTTAAGAGGGATGGGACATGGGGAGGATAAATCTAAGGAGGAGGAGTGGGAGAGGCAGCTGGAGATGAGAGGCTAGCTGCACACTTGAGCAGATTCGACAGACCATGAGGCCTATTTCTGCTGGCATTTTCATATGTTCGTATGTTTGTATTTTCTTATTATGTCAACCCAAATGCTTGATTAAACAGAAACATCTTGAGCCCCCTATTAAAGGCTTCCACCAAGGGGCTCTCTCAGATGTCCTGGTAGCGAATTTCACAGGGGTGGGTGCAGCCAAGGAGAAAGCACGATCTCTCAAAAGATGCAACCTAGCCATGGGGACCACCAAGAGGCCTCCTCAGAGGAGCAAAGAAGGAGAGCCAGGCAGAGAGGAACCAGGAGTTCTTGCAGATAGTCCAGTCCCCAACAGTGTAGGGTTTGGACGTCAGCAATCTGACCTTGAAGGCAATGTTCCACCTTATCAGCAGCCAGTGCAGCCCGCGGAGAATCAGTGTAATATGATTAAATCTCAGCGCACATGTCAACAGCCTGGTTGCTGCATTCTGCACCAACTGCAGACAGTGGAGATTGCCTTCCAAAAGCAGCAGGTACAAGGCATTGCAGTAGTCGAACCTCAATGTGACAAAGACATGTATCAGGGTGGCAAGATCATCAGCTGATATCAGGGAACGGATCTCGCGACATTCCTAAGATGGCAAGAAACATAGAAACATAGAATTTGATGACAGATAAGGACTGCTTGGTCCACCTAGTCTGCCCATTTCCTACCTAATGGATAAGCTGCTGATCCCAGTTAACCAACAGCCTACTTCCTCCTACCCCCAACTAGACTTGCCTTATGTCTGTCCCATGCATTCTTAAATTCCCCACTGTTTTTGACTCCATGAGCTCCACAGGAAGGCTGTTCCATGCATCTACAACATCTTCTCCGTGAAGAAATACTTCCTCAGATTACCTCTGAACCATCCCCTTCTATCTTCTAATTGTGCCCCTTGTTCTTGCACATCTCTTATTCTGAAAGATGCTACCCTCTTGAACTTTGTTGATTCCTTGAGGTATTTGAAAGTTTCTATTATGTCCCCTCTTCCTCCTTCCTCGGGCTATACATATTAAGCTCCTTTAGTCTTTCTTCATATATTTTCTGGTGCAGACCCTGCACCATTTTGGTTGCCATCCTCTGGACAGCCTCCATCTTGTCTATGTCTTTGTGGAGATGGGGTCTCCAGAACTACATGCAGTACTCCAGATGTGGTCTTACCAACTGTCTGTACAGAGGGACAACAACTTCCTGTTTTCTACTGGTGATGCCTCTCCCTATGCATCCCAGTATCCTCCCAGCCCTCCTTACTGCCTTCTCACATGGTAGAAACTGCTTGGACAACAGCCGCACCTGAGCATCACAGCAATATGAAAATCACTAGCAGATACACCTCTTGGTAAAACTACATGGAACAATACAATTGCAACCCATGTGGTACTAACTTCATGGCACTAGATCATGTATGTAGGAATCTGAAGGGAGGTAATAGAATAACAAATCTCCTACAAAGACAGCTTTAGATTTTCTCATTATGCTCACTATATACCAAAGGGCTTAACAGTGACTGAGATCTTAAACCGTTTCTAAAACTTGACAACCACATCAGATATTCTTCACAAAGCACTTTGTTAATGCAGCAGTTAGGTAATATAATGCCACAAAAGTAGGAATTGTGGCATTAGGTTTCCAACCCCTACCCCCCACCCTATCCCACTTTCTAAGCAGCAGAAGGAAAAACACTAAGGTTTTGGGTCCTTGTAGTCTTGGTGGATCAGTGATGTGGTCTCACTTGGGGTTGTCAACCTTAATGCTCATTCTTACCCCCCAGCCTGTGGCCTCCAGTCCAAATCACAAGGTACAGCCCAAGCTATTGCCTCATAGTGATACACTCTTCAAAGGTAGAGAACTATGTCTCCCACATTTTGCCAACACACTTGTTTTAACTTTTTCAGGCAGGGCCCTGTGGACCCTGTGTGAAGAAAGGAGATTATGTGTGACATTCTTTGCTCAGGGAACAGGGGTATTAAAGTTGACAACCCCAAGGAAGACCCCACCATTGATTCACCAAGATTCCAGAGACCCAAAAGCCTAATTTATTTCCTTTTACTGCTTGGGGTGTGGGAGTGGGAGTAAGGGTTGAAACCCTAACACCACATTTCCCTACTTCTGTGGTGTTAGTTACCTTAACTGGTGCATTAACAAAGTTTTTAGCAAATAATATATGCTATGGTTCTCAAGTTTTAGAGGAAGGGTTTATTTCTAGTTACTAATAAGCCCTTTGGGATACAGTGAGCATTATGAAAATATCCAAAAGCTGCCTTTTGTACATGTTTTTTTGCAAAGATTTTCCTTTATTTTTGAGATAGTGAAATCATATCTTACAGGGCCTGGCATCCCAATCCAGTCAGAATCCAAGCTGCAGGGTTGTCTGCATGGAGTCCGGTAACCATATAGTGAAGACAACTGTCTTCGTTATTTTCACATTATTATTATTTGTTCTTTCAGATCTAAAGAGGCAAAGAGATCTGAAAGAACAAAAGTGAATGTGTGAAGAATGAATGTGCAAAAGTTAATTAAATGAGGATAATTGTCTTCATTATATGATAGTTGGGCCTGTGTGTACAACCCTTCAGCTTGCATTCCTGGCTAGGATCACATAACAGCATTCCCCACCTCCACCCCATCCAGCTGGGCCACTGAACTCACCCCAAATGCAGCTCATTGGCACAAGATCACAAAGCATACCCACTGGGGTCAAGACTGGCACTACTCGCAAAGATTCTTAAAAATTATATATATATATTTTAGCTTTGACCCAACATTTCAAGATAATCATTTTATGACTCCCTTTATAAACATGACTGGTAACATTTATAGTATATTGTCCAAAATGTCATTTTGCACCATAAGTGCAAAAACACGCCTCATCCAGGATTTAAAAATGACACCTGTTACATTTACGATGTGTGTGGAAAATGGTTATCTTGAAAGTTTGGAGTCAAAATATTGAAAATTAGCAAAGTTATGAATCAATGTTGAAATACTACAACATTCACTCATAACCTGGGCATTTTACTATATTTATACACCAAATTTTCTGTATAGCCTTCTTATTACCCCACTGGTAGTAAACATTTTCAAATCCCACTGAGATATCATTCCTCACCACCAAAATGTCATTCCATACCACAGGTGTGAAAACACAGTTCGCCAGGATTTGAAAATGACAGCTATCATGTCCATGCGGTGGTGTGAAACATGGCTATGTTGAAATTTTGGGTCAAAATATTTAAAATTACCAAAGTTATGAGGAGCATAGAAAAATTTCAGCTACGCTTATATTTCTTTAGCATTTTTACCTATCTTGACCCCAAATTTTCAAAATAGTTTTCTTATGATCCCACCCCATGTACAAGGGTGTTGAAAATGCTCAAATCCTGACCAAAATTTGATTTGCAACACAACCATAAAATCACCTTTTGGGAAAGATTTGCATAATTCCACCATCACTGGTCCTGAGGTAGGGTCCCATAAAGGCCATGTTGACATTTTGGGATCAAAATATGCAATAATGACAAAGTAATGGATAAAAGTTGAAAATCCCATTGAAATACACAAAACCACACTTATCTGATTTTCTCTGATCACAGTCACTGGTTCCAGCTGCAAGGGTGTCTTAGATCAGAGAGTGGATCTACACCGTGAGATATCTTTCAGGTGAGTGAGGATGTGTGGGGTGTTGGATGGGGGTGCTGAATGGGAGGTCGGGGGTGTGTGGAGTGTCAAATCATATTGCATTCATTTTCTTTTTTACAGGGTTTAACATTTTTTACAGGTTTAAATAAAAACATTGAGGGACTGTTTTCTTTATTTCAGGGATAGGTTCATCAGACATTAGGGTTGGGCACCCCTGTGTCAGGCTCATGTTCAGCAGCACTGGGGATGGGCAACCTGCAGCCACCACATACTGGAGGAGAAGGGACAAACTAGAGGGGTGTAGACAAGAAGCAGTACTGGGGTGGGCACCCTGGTCTGCTCATATATTTAAAAATTGGGAAGGGCAAGTGGGCAAGGTGAAGGAAGGGAGAAAGAAGTGGCATGGGTGGGCACCCTGGTCCACCTAAGCAAAGAATTAATCAGGTAGATAGACAGACAGACAGACAGAGGTGGTGGTATAGTGGGTGGGGGAGATTGCCAGTGGACTATTTTTAGGTTAAAAATAAAAGATCAACAAGGGATGATTTTCTTTACTGTAGTGGGAGAGTAACTGACACTAGGAATTGGGCACCCCCGACTGCATGATGTTCATGGCACAGGGTGGGGAGCCTGGTGTTGCCACCTTATATAATGGGTGCAGAGGTGTATGGGGTGTCAGGAGCAGCAAGGGATGTTTTTCTTTATTACAGGGTGAGAGAAGCTGACACTGAGGATTGGGCCCCCGGTGTTGGAATGATGTTCAGCAGCACTGGGGTGGTCACCCTGGTATCACCATATATTCAGCAGAGGGCAAGAGGCCTGGAAGGGAGGGGGTAAGACAAGTGGTACCAGGGGTGGGCACCCCAATCTGCTTATTGTTTAAATTAAAAAAAACATGTTGGGGTGGATGACCTGAGGAAGGGTAAGAATGAAGCGATACTGTGTGGGCACCTCTGTCTCCTTAACAGTAAAAAAAAAAAAAGAGATATAGAGAGAGAGAGAGAGAGAGAAGAGAGAGAGAGATAGAGACAGGCAGACAGGTGGATAGATAGAGAGATAGGCAGACAGACAGACAGGCAGGCAGATAGATAGATAAATATGTGGTCCAGGGACAGTTCTTTGGTGACATCACACAAAGAACAATGGTTCTTTCATTTGGTGTCATGAAAGAATCAGAAAAACTAAGTCTACCCTTTTCTTTAATGACTAACCTTCTTTCATGAGTCATGAAAGAACTCATGAATCTTGGGTCACGGCAGAAGACGATAGACTTAGATTATTGTTCTTTCATGAGCAGACATTCTTCTTTGTGATTATGAAATAACTCCACACAAGAAAATCTTGGCTCATGAAAGAAGATGGTGAAAACAAAAACAAAGTCAAAATTCTTCTTTCATGAGATTTTGTGAGCTCACCAAAGAAGGTGCTCTCTCATGAAAGAAGATTAGAAAGAAACGTAGTCCAAAATCCTCTTCCATATGGCCTTATTCTTCTTTTGTATGGCCCTATTCTTCTTTCATGAGCCATACAAAAGAAGAACATTTTCTCACCAAAGAAGATTTTTAAATACTCCAAAACACATTTAGGGATCATAATTTAAAAACTATGCAGAATATAACTAAATAGGTCATCTTTAGCTAGATTCATGTCTTGGTGTCTCTGCAGAGCATCATTGTTAAGGGTATCAAAAGAGATTTTTTTTTTGATAAAAATGGAAACAAGATGGTTGTTATATGAAAGAAGAATTTTCCCCATGAAAGAGGATTACCCTCTCATGAAAGAGAAATCTTCTTTCATATGGCCAAATTCTTCTTTGTATTAAACATCTCTCCAAAAGGGAAGGGTGTCGCAGATGGTGGTCGCCTTGATGTCAGGGCAAGAGCAATGCCCACCAGGAAAAGTGGCAAGTAGCCTGCCATCGCTGGGAAGATGGAGAGCCAGAGATGTACCTCAATGTGTCCTTAACCACCTGACAGCTCCAGGATGACGCAACATAAGTTTTGGGTGCTTGGGCCTCACCTCACCTCACTCAGGGTAAACTATGCTCCATGGGGTTCTAGGAGTATGTCCAGTAGGGCGAGAGGCAGAGGGATGTCTGCTAGACCCTCCGATGGGTCAGTGATGGCAGGCTATTGGGAGGATAAACAGAATGGGGGACATCTCCCAAAGACCCTACTGATCATGTTCAGAACCAAAATTTCAAATCCTTATAAGTCTGGAACAGATTAATATTTTTTTTTTCACCAAACTAACAAAAGGCACCATTCTGCGGCAAACCCTTTCTACCCTGAAAATTTCAGACCAAATTCCAAACCATTTGGGAGCAAGGCAATGACAAAAACAGCAACCCCTCCCCGATTTTTCCTGAAAATGTACTTTCTCTCTTTTCAGAAACCCTAAGACAGTTCATGATCCTGGGCCAGCTAATCCCCTGTAATCCAGTTGGAAAGGTTTCCTACAGAGAACCTGGAGTGAGCGAGATCCACTGTGATGCCATTTTCTAGCTTAATTTGATGCACATCATCAATATCTAATTAGTTTTCTACCATTTGTTGTTAATCTGATACCTTATACGTGAGTGAAGTTGGTTATGACATTGCCTTGATGAAACTTGATGAATTTTTTCTGAAAAATGAAGTATATGGTTTCAGGACTTTACGGCTTCCTTGCTGAAATGTTTTTAATGCACTTCTATTTCACTTTATTTTACTTGGTGACAGTATTTAAAACATTAAACTGTGATGATGGATTTTCCTGCAATTATTTGCACTTTACTTGCACTTGCACCTCCTTAGTGGTATCCTCAAGTACCTTTAATACAAAGACATAACAGGTTAATAAATACAAAACGTTACACCCACCTGGAGGCACTGTGCTCCACAACAAAAGTATAAATGAGGACTACAGCCGCAAGACCCCCATGAAGATTACAGTCAAGCCCGGAGTGTCTTGTAGATAGCAGTTGCCCACCCTACCTGTGTGCCAAATTTGTGTTGTTAATTTTCTAAATGAAATTTCTTGGAATATACTCGAGTTTCGTGGATTTCTTCTTGGAGCACCACACTCATCTTGAGTGGCAAGCAGATCTTGGACTGTGTGCTTCAGTGTTGAGTTAGTAGTGCCTGCTTGGCACCGGACTTCAATCTGCCTGGCACACCACTTTCTGATTTGTTCTAAGTGCAGTTTCCTCTTGGCATCCAGGCACAGCAAGTTTAATGCACTGTAGAGCTAACAATGATGAGTGACATAAGGTAGCTCTAGTATCAGCCCAGCTGGCAATTGTAAAGAATGTCTAATTTAGCCAATCTAGATTTGGAGGCACCTTTGAGGAAACTGTCTGTGCAGTCAAAAGAAGAGCGATTATAGACTAGATTATCTCTGAAGTTCTGGGGCGGCAATGATTTGTTTCTGAACATGAAGCCAAACTTTGGGCCTAGGCTTTTCATGAGTTTGTTGACATGGTGTGTTCCCTATGAGGAGTGAGTTGACCCAAAACCCAAGTATTTGTATTCACTAACCACTTCCAGCCTCTCTGTCTTTCTGGTCTAGACTTGGTAATAGTATGTCTCCAAACTGTGTGCTATGATTTCACTCTCTCATGTTGCACTTGACCTGCAAGTCTGCCTGTGTACCAACTCTTGCTTCACTGGGGATATTACTGTATCTTGTTTGTAATTAGCTTTGTCTGATTAGTTGATATGCATTATATATTGGAAACTCTATGTAATCTATTCCTACATGTACTTTTTGTAATTAATTCCAGGTCACCCCTGAAAAGGGACACCTTGTTCCAGAAGGCCTTGCCCAGTCAACAAAATCCAATAGATAAATAAACTTCCAGGTGAGATCAGTCTGTGGTAGCAGTGAGCAGAGGGGTAGAGAAAGCGTGAGCTTTTTCACTAATGGGGCAGACACAAATATCATAGTTTTGGTCTTTCCCACATTTAAAGACTATTTTGAGTTCAGGAGAAAGGCTTGCAGGTCATAAAATCCTCTTGAGGATATTCTGCACAGTAGGGATGTTGGCTCCAGTGGAAAAGAATACAGTGTCATATGTGTACAGCTGGTAGTTCACCTTTCAAACATGCTGACCCAGTTCTTTTACATATAAAGAGAACAGTAAGGGGTCAAGTACTGAGCCTTGTACAAACATACAAAATAGCCAGCACAGGAAGGTCTTACAGTCTATCAAGTCTGCTCAACTGTGTAGCCCTTCTCTGGAGGTTGCAATGGGCCCACCCTCCCTTCTACTCTGATTCTCCCTACACCTTGTCCCACCTTCTTTGACTTCCCCAACTGTCTTTTGAGTGATGACCTAAGCTGGTAGCTCATTCCATCCTGACACCACCATCTCTGTAAAGAAGTGTCTCCTGACCTCCTTCTTGAACCTTCTCCCCACCAGCTAATAACAGTGCCCCTGGTGGTCCTGTTTTCATGGAGGCAAAAGGTCCCCTATATCCACCATGTTTATATCTCTCAGGTACTTGAAGGTTTCAATCACTCCCTTTTGTCCCTCCTCTTCTCCAGTGAATACATGATTATCTTCCAGCCTCTTATGCCCCACCCTGCTGTCCCGGAACCATCTTTTGTTGCCCTCCTTTGCACTGCCTTGAGCTGGTTGATATATTTTTCTGTAGAGACTCCAGTGCTGCACGCCATACTCTAGCTATGGTCACGTAAAGAATCTGAATAGCAGCAATATGCTGTAATATCCACCCTTCGGGCTTGTAAATCAATCCAGCACACATCCCAGCATTCTGTGTGTGCCTTGGCAGCTGCTTTTCTACACCACATAGCTAACTTAAGGTCACTGGTGATTGCACTCTCTAGGTCCTTTTCTTCCTTTGATTCAGTGACCTTGACCCACCCTCAAACTGTACTCGGTCTCAGGTTCTTTCCTCCAACGGCATGACCTTGTGGTGGTACACCTTTAATTACCTGGAGGGGTTTGACATGATACATGGAAAGGGTTGGACTCAGTCTGAAATGGACCCTTTGTCTCTATCTGCCAGCAGTTTCTATGTTTCAGTATCTATGTATGCGTGCTAAGGGTAAGGGAGATAGGAGATGACTGGGGTAGGGTAAGGGTAGGCAAGGGACTAGTCCTGGTCATCAGGAAAGGGAAGAGGATTTTTATGCTAATGTGTAGATCACTATGCAATATAAACTACTGCAATACCACTGTGCTCAGGTCAGCATCCCACCAACATGAGTCATACAGATGCTGACCACTGGTTAATTTGCATGAATCATGGTTTGGCCAAGCCCACCCACTCCTAAGTAATAGCAAAAGATTACTTTTGACTAAGTCAAATGGTCTTAAAAGGGTCAGTTTACTGTGTGACTCATTCATAGCTGGTTTGTGTTTTCATTTTAGAGTCCATTCATCCATAACTGAGGTAGGGATGTCTTTCACAGTGGCATATTACATTATTACTTATTTAGAAACAACTCAGGGCAACCAAGAGCCACTACAGCTTCAGATGACAGAGTTTTACAAAATGTAATGTCTGTCTTGACCACTGCTACCTCAGTCACCTATGCTTAGCTCAAGAAATTAGCAAACCTAAAGGTAATTGGATCACTTGGTTCTTGCTTCCTCTTCTTTCAACATCTGCTGTGCCAGGGACTTGCAGATGGTGGTATACTTGAGTAGCTGCCCCAACCAATTGCCCTGTGTGGAAACTGTCAAGAAGGGATGGTGCTGATCATGTCTACATGAAGAAACTGTAGAATATTTCTGTCTAAGACAATCATCAGAGACAACACAGACAATTAAATCTTTCTGTATTTTACTATGTGCCTTGAAATGTACCAAGCAATCGCAATACGTAAATAACATATAGCAAGAAAAAGCTTCAATGAAGACTTGCATATATTAGCCTCAGTATGCATACTCCTTGCATTTTAATTGGTTTCAGGTATACTCACATTCACTTTACCATTGCTTCCCATAGACTGCAACCTGTAAAACAATCCTGAATAGCTGCGAGGTTACTCTGACCCATTCCAGCCCTCCACCTGTGTCTGTTAGGCCTTTAACAACCTATTAAGGAACACACTGTACTGTATGAGTTACAGGTGCCTGCTAAGCCTCCCGCAACATGCTCTAGTTCTACTCTTGTGTCTGTAAGGCCTTTCAAAATTTATGATACCAACAGGTAATCACAAATTGGTTTCTTCTTCAAAATGGGAGCTGGTCTGGGTGTATAGCCAAGCTTAAACATATAAAGTGGACAGCTCATTCAGCTTGTAATAAAGCCAAACACAAATGTTTTAGCCCATAGCAACAATTTTTATTCTGATTAAATGTTCCAACATTTTGCCTGTTTGGCTTCCTCATGGAACTCCCAAGAGACACAATCGTGAGCTGCATACAGTGCCATATCATTGAAACATTTTAAAAAGTTATAAAATAAATTTTACGCAGCATATCTTATTCGCTACTACCTTTGCTTATGTTATCTGGGACCTCTGCCTTAGGTTGTGATAGAATATCTTCTGTCTCATTGGTCATTAACGATGCATACATTTCAAAACTGTACCTTGACTTTTCTGTCTTGGTTCATGTGAACCTCTTGCAGTGGAACAACTCTTGCTTGCTCCCAGAGAATGCAATGCCCTCCTTTTCAGCCAGCATTCTGCACACTCTGATTTGACTCACCTTTACTACAATATCAGTGATGACTAGACTAAACACAGAATTGTACTCTGATATTGAACCAACTCCTCATAGTTATTTAATTAAAACTGTTGAAATAGCATACATGAATGCTGAATACAGTATATAAACCTATGTATACAAAAGTGTATAGAAACAGAGAAACAGAAACACAGAAACAGACCCGAACAATTTATCCAGTCTGTCCTAAAGTTCCCAACTAGAAATCTCTCTAGCATCTGTTATTCCCTCCCAAACTTTCAATCCTAGTATAGCCTAGAGGTTAGAGCAACAAGATGTGAATGAGCTTGGTACATCCAACAAACCTGCGTTTGATTCCTACAACCTCCATTTGCATAGTATGTGACATGAGGTTGCCCCTGAAAACAGGTATTGTATCTAGTGAGCATTACCAATTTAACAATAGAACAAGAATTTTAAAAAATGCTGATAATTCTTCTACATGATGGACTAAAACATACATGTTAGGCTTTATTACAAGTTGAGTGATTGGTCCACTTTCTGTTGTATAAGACCTTTCCAACAGACTACCAAACACACTGTGCTATAAGGGTGTAAGGTGTATGCTAAGCCTCCAGTGACCTAATCTCACTTTACTCATCTGCCTGTTAGACCTTTCACAACATACTACCAAAACACTGTGCTGGAAGGATTCCCCAATCCACTCCAGCCAAACTACTTATGTTAGGCTCACGACCTGCTTCAGAATACCACTTTTCCAAACACTGAAATACCTCCCTAAGTATGTAACCTTTATGCAGTCACTTATACTGTACTCCATATGGAAATTCATTTTCTGCATTACATCAACTGCCTCATTCTTTTAACTCCTCTGAGATGCCGACAAGTATAAAAAGTCCCCTGCTTCTTCCTAAATGAGGTACTATAGTCTTTTCCTGAAGAATCTGTTAATCTGTTAATAATAATAATAATAAATTTATTTGATTAAGTGCCTTTCAAAGTTTTCAAAGCTTGCACATCAAGAAAACACAGACATATTCAATACATACAATAAAAACAGCTCAAAATGAATATTACAAAACTACAGTGTACAGTTAAAACAAAACAGAAAATGCCTTCTCCCATAGGAAAGTCTTTAGTGCCTGCTTGAACTCCCCACCGCCCTGCTCTCCCGGAGCTGACGGGCAGAGAATTCCAGAGGGTAGGTGCAGCAAATCCAAAAGCACAAGCTCCAGAAGACTTCAAATTTACCTCTCGGACTTCCAGCAACCCCTGTCAGCCGAGCGGAGTTGTCTCAGAGGGGTGTAGGACACTGTAGTTATTTCAAATAGTCGGGACCTAGACTGTGTAGGGCTTTGTAGGTCAAAAGACCCACTTTGAAAGTGATCCACCACTGTATTGGCAGCCAGTGCAGAGGCGCAGCACAGGGTAATATGAGAACTTCTGGATGCCCCAGTCAATAAGCGTGATGCCGATTCTGCACTAGCTGCAAGCTGCAGATATCAATCCCAGAAGTCCTAGGTAAAGGGAGTTACAGTAATCAAGATGAGATGTCACAAAGGTGTGGACCAAACCGCAAGTCGCTAGGTGGAACAAGGTGCCTAATCCTGGCAATGTTCCTAAGATGAAAAATGGAGTCTTGACAACTGCAGACACCTGATAATGGAGTGTCAAACCAGTGTCAAGCTCCACTCCCAGGTTACGCACCCATTCAGAGGTGAGGATCTGATCCACCCCCAGGATTAATCCAGAAGGGAGCCCAGTCTTCAAACCCTCTATCCTGCGACCCGGGTCCACCACCATAACCTCAGTCTTTCCCAGGTTCAACTTTAGACCGCTGGTGTTCATCCAGACTTGGATATCAGCGGGCAGTTGTTCAGTACCGAGATAGCACTAACCTGGTCGGGCACAAAAGACAGGTAGAGCTGGGATCATCAGCATAGCAGTGAAACTTCAGCTCATACTGTCTTACAATGTCTCCGAGGGTAGCATATATACTGCTTAATAACATGGGGAAAGCACCAGCCCTGAGGTACCTCACAAGGCAGAGAGAAGGCCCGGATGAATACAAACCCAAGACCACTCTCTGCATTCTCCTTCAAGGAAAGATGAAAACCATCTGAGGACCGTACTCGATAGTCCACAAATGGACCTCAGGCATCCAAGCAAAACCCCATGATCCACAGTATCAAAAGCTGATAACAGATCAAGGAGAACCAAAATAGAACAGTGTCTCTGATCTCTAGCCATCAGGAGATCATTGGAGCACCACAGCAGTCTCGATACTATGCCTCTTGAAAACCAGACTGGGAGGGTTAGTATAAACTATGGATGGTCAAATGGTAATCCAGTTAGACCGCCACAACTTTTTCAATAACCTTCCCACAAAAGGGAGGTTAGAGATTGGTCTGTAGTTTGCTAGGTCATCCGGGTCTAAAGAAGCTTTCTTCAGAAGGGGGTCACCACCCTTCCTTCAGAGAGCTAGGAAGACTCTATATCTAAAGAACACCGGACAATCTGAGCTAAGACTGGGCCGGTGATCTCACTACAACCCATAATCAGGGAAGTAGGGCCAGGGTCCAAACTACAGCATGTTGGACACATCTCATGGACAATCCTCATAGTGTCTACAAATCTGGCAGGTCAAGGTACTCCAGGAAATTCCAGGCTCATGACAACACACTGATCAACTGCAACAACCCTGAGTGAGGTTGGAGGCACTGCCTCCTGATGTCTTCAACCTTATTCGCAAAGAATTGAGCGGTCTCCTTGCAATCAGTTTGTGTAAAAGCTCGACGGATCTGCTGACAGGTTGGGTTGCACAGTCTGTCAACAGTTTTGAAGAGCTGAGCCGGTCGATTCTGTGTGACAGAAATTCTCTGACAGAATTCTGCCTTCTTATGGGAAATTGCTGTTTGATAGAGTTTATAATACTTTAGCAAAATAAGATGGCTGGCATCAGAGGCTGTCTTCCTCCAACGATGCTCCAACCCACGCCCCAACCTCTGCAGCTCTCTCAAAGCCCCATCAAACCATGGGGCAACTAGACGATGCGGAAGGGGTGAACACGGACTGGTGCAATCTGATCGGGTGCAGCATGATATGGCCCTATTATAGGCCACAACCAGCTGCTCAGGATCAGTGCAAGACTCGCCAAACAACGAGAGGTCAATAACCACCATCAGGTCTTCAGGGACAACGCCCCGCAATGGGCGGTACCTGACCAACTCCACAGGGGCCGATCTACCCAGGGGCCTCAAAATTGAACCCAACTGAGTAGTGATCGGACCAACCAACTGGTTCCACCACCAAATCGGAAGCCTCGATCCCAGGAGGAAGACCAGATCAAGAGAGTGGCCTCCTTGTGTGTAGCTGCGAAACTACCTGTGTAAAGCCCAGAGATGCCCAGTTAATGGTACATGAGATGTAGCAGTGGAACCGTACGAGGTGCCAGTCTTGTTCCTTGAGGTAGATGGATTCTTTTCTTGCTGTGGATATGAACTTAGTACTGAACTGGAAAACAACAGTGCACCAGGTAACTGCTTCCCTTTCCTAGGCTTAGTGCGCACTGCCCTGTACTGATCTGCTGATCCCTTGTCTGTTTTACTACTGTGTCCCAGCAGCTGCTCCTAGACCGCAACCTATCTTCAGGCTATCATAGGTCTCATCTGGTCTCCATGGCCTGGACTGTTCAGTCTCCATGCTCACAACCCCGGAACACTGGTGAGCAGCAATCTTTGTGGCCACAGACATTTACACATTCTAAATTCTACATGTATGAATTTTTGCTCTGGCCTGTCTTCCTTCAGCCTGGCACCTGCAGCAAATGGACCACACTGGTATGCTGAGTTTGAACTTTGCTGGACTAATGTCTCGACGAGTCTGCCCCTTGAAAATGGCACAAATAATTTCAATGTTCTTTTACATATTGAAAACCATTTTCCCAGCTTCAGAGAAAATGATTGATATAAGCAGCCTGCCCTCCTTCCCAACCATGTTCTGCAACATTTCTGGGTGCCAAGGGCCAAGGAAATCCTAAGTCACTTTTCCCCAACCAACTTCCCTCCCATCTAACTAGGTCTTTTGCTGCACCTAGATCCTATAACATCTTCAGCAACTTTCTTTGAGCACAGAGTCAAATGCCTTGCTGAAGTTGAGGTAAAGAAAATGCACAGCTTGACCCTTGCCCATTGCCATAGTTACCCGTGTAAAGTATACTATTAGTTTGGTGTGACAAGACCTTCCTGCCATGATCCCTGCTGCTTACTATCCAGAAGCCCAGTTTTCTCCAGGCAGTCAACTGGGTCCTTCTTGACAGTATGCACTTCCTGCAGTGACACTCTACAGCGACATACATCGCTACAACACAGCACCAAGTTGCTGTAGAGGATGTGAACAGGACCTGGCAACACTATCTCCCATCTTGCACCTCTTCCTGAACCAACTCGACCTGGAGTTGGTATCTATAAGTATGGGGGTGCGGGCAGAGCCCCGTGTGGGGTTCAGGCAGCAAAGTCCCTCAAGAAAACTTAGTACCCTGCTGTGCATGGCTCCTGTTGACTGCAATTTTCACAACAGGGAGTTTTGGTGCCTAATGCCAGTTGACGAGTTAGCTGCTCGACTCGGCATCATAGAGCCCTGCTTGACTAGTGTCTCCATCAGTTTTCCTACAATGGAGTTAAGAGTGATGAGCCTGTAGTTGCTCTGGCTCGTCCCTCCCTTGTGGAATGGAACCACATCTGCTACCTCTAATCTTTTGGAACCACCCCTGACTGTAGCGAGTTACTGAATAGCCCTGCCAGGGTAACAGTAGTACTCAGCTCTATTATCCATGAACTGTATTTGTTTAGCACTGAGATATTAGTTTGAGAAGGCCACAGTATTCCCATAAAAAGTAGTGTTTCAGCTCAGAAACTGAATTTATTTAGCACAGTGATGGTATTTCAGGAAGGCCACAGACTCCATGATAATAGTAGTGTCTGATACCAGACACTGTTTCAAGCCAACAGGTTCTACTTAAAGCAAAATCAAGGCCATGCTCTTGGCTCTAAGCCTAGAGTACTCAAGCATAAAGTCGATCTCGCCTGGTTACTGCTGACAGTACCCCAATTGAATGTGCTAATAGCTTTAAATATCTTGGGTTACACTTTGACCCTTCCCTCATCTACGCTGAACACTTTATTACAAAAAGATCCACAAAAAATCGGTAAGTTACATTGAGTAAGGAACTGTCTGACCTCAATCAATCAATCAAAATCTTTATTTATCCAGGCAACATCATTGAACAAGCTCATTTACAAGATGGACCTGTTAAATCCGGCCAGGTAATATAAAACATACAGAGATATTTACAATAGAAACAAATAACACAAGCAGACAACAATTAAATAACAAATAAGTACTCAATGTTACAACAGTCATAAACAAGGCAGCATAAACAGTTCAGTTATACTATAATATATAAAGAAGAAAAAATAGAGGCTTAGGAGAATCTTGAGTAGGGTAAGGGTCTGCAGCTAGGGGAGATGGCAAGAAAATTGGAATACTACCATGTCCTGGCCATGGGAAACGCTAACTCAATGGGATGAGAGGTTCCCAGGGGACAGAGGCAGGTAATAGTGTGAATTGGATACAGTGTAGGAGAATACGATGATAAAGACAGGCAGGTTAATTGGGCCAGGGTAGGGGGGAAGAGAGCCAGTGATCAGGCAATGTATAAAGACAGCAGGGTGTCTAGAAGTCAAGACAGCCATAAGGAGCAAATGAACAATTTTGGGGTTCCTAGAAAAGTAAAACATTTAGGGTCATAAGTAGCTCCACAGAGCTGAAATTGCCTGAGATAGCAAGCAATCATATATTCTGCTCAGCACTGAGGGCAGTAACCTAAGCTTCAGGACATATTAAGAGCTGGGAAGCAATTGCAAGGCTCACTCACAGACGAGCATATAGAGTCTTAAAGGAATTAGACTGAGGAGGCAGCTTAGTTTCAATATTTTTTGCACTTTGTTCCACAAGGATGGCAACATGAAACTAATAACAGCTCTGCCATAATGGGAGGAAGCCTTGGGAATACATAATGTGATACAGGATGAGCTTCCTAAAGCATATGTTCCTGACTCACTTAGAGGAGACAGTCTATTATATATTGCGGAAGCTGTTTCGGTGGATGACTTTATAAGTCCAAAGGACTGCATTTTTATTACACCTAACCATGAGTGAGGACCACTCTACAGCTTTGTACAAGGAACAATGGTGGATGGAAAGGGGAGACCAGTGATAAACCTTATGGCCCTGTGGCACAGCATATCCAACTTAGCAAGCTAGGCTTTAGGATATTGACTATATAGGAAGTCTGCATAGTCAACTGGCGTAGAGAAAAGTAGTTTGGACGAGGCGCATTTTTGCATCTTTAGTAAGGAACTGGTTAATTCTAAAGGATATCCCCAACCTCTGCCTTAGTTTCTTTACAAGGTCCTTGATGTGCTCGATGAATGAGAGATTATGGTCTAACCACATTCTAAGTATTTATATTTTGAGACAAACTCCAGTTTCTCGTAAGAATTGTGGTGATCTGAGGTAATGCCCAGTGCTGGCGGGTTGACACACGACTATAGGGTGAGAACAGCATTGCTTTTGTTTTTACCATTTAGAAGAAGTTTTTGTAAAGGAGCTGGTTCTGGAGCTGGTTAAATTCCTCCTGAAGGACTGCACAGGTGGCTTCGGTGTCGGACTGACTTATGTATACTACCGTGTCATCAGCGAACAGGTGTATGTTGGCCTTGTTAATGCTATCATCAATACTATTAACATAGACAGCAAATAGTAAGGGACCACATATGGATCCTGCAGCACTCCACCCCAGGAGAGGTTTGAGTGGGATAGCTCACCCTCAGCCTTAATTTGCTGGCACTGTCCTAAAAGGTAATCAGTAAACCAATGCAAAGAGACTGAGTCAAGACCTATACTCTTCAGAGAAGAGAGAAGCAGGCTATGATCCAGGGTATCAAAAGCCTTGCTAAGGTCTAAAAATACAGCACAGACAAAGTTTCTGCTGTCCAGTTCTCGGTACCAATCGTTGGTTACTTGGCAGGCATATAGTGCTGTGTTCAGTTCTAAAACCAGATTGCATCAGGTTTAGTTGGTTCTTGGATTCGAGTAGTCCCTTAGTTGGTTGCTCACAATCTTTTCTAGGAGTTTAGACAAGATTGTGAGGAGAAATAGTCCCAATTGTTAAGATTGCAGGGATCCCTGACTTGAACAAAGGGATGACATGGGCAATTTCCAAATCGGAAGAATGAGCCCTTGGGACAATGATAAGTTGAATAATTGAGTGATAGGAACAGCTAGAACATGATAGGCAATTTTAAGGAAATAAGGATCAGAGAATCGGCACCAGCACTTTTCTTAACATCCAACTGAAGCAGAAAATCTTTGACCTCTTTCAGTGACACCAGTTGGAAAGAGAAGCCAGGTACCAGGGCAGGAGAGTGTATACATGGGACACTTAACTGGGAGCAGACTAGGGATGCAGGGAATTGTGAAAGGCTAGACCAGCAGTGGCAAAATAACTGTTGAATGCATCTAGGATCCCGGTTTATCACAGATAGTAGTACTCCCAGATGTAATCTTCAGTGGCAAGGAGTTAGCAGGCATGTGTCCGGACATGTCCTTGATTGTCTTCCAGAATTTAGAGGAGCACTTTGCTGCGGAATCCAGCTCACTGAGATAAAATGCTGCCTTAGCATCCCTGACCATTTAGTACAGGCATTGCGTGCCTTTCTGAACTGACACCAATCTGAGTCTAGTTTAGTTAAGGAAGCCTTATTCCACAGCTTATCCCTTCCAAGCAATGCAGCTCTTCAGCTTAGTAGAGAACCAACGATATGTTTTGTTTCTCATGCAAATTTTACCATATGGGCATACATATTTAGAGCCCAGCCAGTATGTCACGGAAAATATCATATGCTGAGTTTACTGTGTTAGCTAAGTAGAATTCTTGCCAGCGTGGCAAATGTTACACCTCATAAACATAGGCAGCTGCATCAAAGTTCGATGAGTCCTTTTTGTGATAAATTTAGC
Source organism: Neoceratodus forsteri (assembly GCA_016271365.2). Taxonomy (NCBI): domain Eukaryota; kingdom Metazoa; phylum Chordata; order Ceratodontiformes; family Ceratodontidae; genus Neoceratodus; species Neoceratodus forsteri. The sequence goes on from CM057459.1 coordinate 1,387,610,559, forward strand.
TGTAGGTCCTGTATGATGAAGTGATTTGACCGCAGTAATGAAGCAATGGTCACTGATATCCGTAAAGAAGGTTCCAACATGTGAGAAGAGGTGAGGCTTATCAACTAATATAACATCTAGCAATGTACTGTTACTCGGGTTCCTTTTGTTAGGACGTGTAGGTTCACGAATTAGTTGCATCAACCCACGGAATCACAGAAAGTGTTAAGGGTGAAGCAGTCTTGGAAAGCCAGTCAAAATTAAGGTCCCATAATATAATTGTTTCAAGATTCTCATTTCTAAAATGGAGCCAAAGTGTGTAAGGAGTGGAACCAGCAGATGGGGAGCCTATAGCAACCAATCACTCTGAGGGCAAGGGAAGTAGATAACTCAATCTTCAAGGTCAGGCATCCAATTCATTCTTGACAGAAGCTGAATCCAGACAGGATGTTGTACACCTTTCCTTAACATACACTTCCACTACACCTCCCTAGTGGGCCTGTCTGTTCTGAATAACTGGTAAGAAGGATACTAATCTCCCTGTCCTGGGAGGCTGGCCTAAGCCAAGATTCAGAGATCACCAGAACATCTGGTTGGTATGGCTGATCCACGCCTGTATCATGGTAAACTTTTTAGTAGGCTGCAGACTCCTGAAGCCTAAGTCAGTAATGCGCAACAAGACGCTGCTTCCTCAAGAGAAATACAGGGTAGTAAGGGGCTCTCACAAAACATGATAGTGCACAGTGCCTCAGAGTGTGAAGCAAACGTAGAGCAAAAGCACACAGACACAACAGGCTGTGTAGAAGGTCAGCACCAGAATTCAGTTACTGAAAAGACCACTGGTTAAATTCATCCTTCTTTCATTTTGGATTAAGCGTTTCTTCAAACTCCGAACCAGGAAGTGGCACGATATTGAATTACAAACGTCAGCCTCTGCCTTTGGACATTGATGTTTGCTGTGGATGAGCTGTACGATTGTAATTTGTCTTACATTGTTTCACTATTAAATACATATGAACAAGCCAGCAGAAGAAGGCCATTTGGTCTATCAAGTCTGCTCATATTGCAGGGTCCACAGCTTGAGCTAATGTCCCTGCCCTCCCTCCCCACTCCACCCATCCTCCCTACCCATGATTCTTATCTTCCCTTATGCCTATCCCAGCCTCTTAAAGCTGCTCACTGTCTTTTAAGATTACCTCTTCCAGCATTCCAATTTTCCACCACCCTTTCTGTGAAGAAGTGCTTCCTGACATCCCTCCTAAACCTCCCACCCTCCAGCTTAAGACTGTGCCCCTCGTGATATGGTTGCCACTCAGCTTAAAGAGACTTTCCTTATCAACATTATTTATCCCTTTCAAGTACTTGAATGTCCCAATCATGTCCCTCTCTCTCCTGTCTTCCAGGAGTACATGTTCAGTGCTCTCAACCTCTCCTCATATGCCTTGCCCTGCTGACGGCTATCATCTTTGTAGCCCTCCTCTGTACCTTCTCCAGCAGGTTAATGTCCTTTTGAGGTGTGACACCAGTACTGAACTCCATACTCTAGAAGCAGCCTTACCAGTGACCTCTACAAGGGCAGTATAACCTCCTCTCTCTACTACTGATCCCCCTAGCTATACATCCCAGTATCTTGTTTGCCTTTGCTGCTGCTTTCTTGCACTATGTGGAGTGCTTCAGGTCACTAGTGATCATCACTTCTAGGTCCTTCTCCTCCTGATGCAGCTACTCCGGCTCCACCCAGATAATACTCTGTCCTGGGATTCTTGGCTCCAATATGCATAACTCTGCATTTCTTGGCATTAAAGCCAAGGTGTCAGATCCTGGACCACCTCCCAGCTTTTCCAGATCTTCCTGTAGGTCCTGTATCCCTTCAGCTGTGTCCACTCTCCCACAGAGCTTGGTGTAATCTGCGAATAGGCACATTTTGCCTTTAATGCCATCCCAATGTCATTGATGAAGATATTGAACAACACTGGCCCCAGCACGGAGCTCCTGTGGGACCCTACTGTTACATCTCTGGTGCCAGATAACTCTCCCCTACCACCACCCTCTGGGTTCTGTCCTCAGCCAGTTTTCCACCCATCTGGCCATCTTCTCCCAACTCCAAGATCCACCAACTTCCTGGTCAACCTTTGTGGGGCACAGAGTCAAAGGCTTACTGAAATCAAGATAGAGGATGTCTACTGCTTGGCCCCTAAATACTGTCTTAGTGACACAGTCAAAGAAGTCAATCAGATTTGTTTGATATGATCTCCCCTCATGAACCCATGCTACAGCTCATCCTGGAGACCATGCTCCTCTAGATGTGCCACCAACCTTTCCTTTAGTATGGTCTCCATGAGCTTTCCCACAATAGAGGTCAGACTGACTTGTCTGTAATTCCCTTGATCATCCTTGGGACCACTTTGTGAAGGGGCACTACATATGCTGTTCTCCAGTCCTATGGTACCACGCCTGACTCTAGTGAACTATTAAATAGGTCTGCTAGTGGCCCTGCCAGCTCCTCAGCTAGTTCCTTTATTACCCTTGGATGTACTCTGTCGAGCCTGGTGATTTGTCCACTTTCAATGTCAGCAGACCCTCCTCACTCTATCCTCCTCTATGTCTGTGTTTCCCTCCCCCACTCCTCTTTTCCCTCCTGAAGGCACTGGTCCATCCTTCTCCCTGGTGAAGACAGAACAGAAGTATTCATTTAGTATCTCTGCTTTTCCTCCATTATCCTCCACCCACTTCACCCCTTTCTTAAGCTAACAATACTTTCCTTCTTGTCCCTTTCACTATTGTAGTGAAAGAAAGCCTCTTCCCCTTCTTAATTCCTTCAGCAATTTGCAGCTCCTTCTGTGCCTTTGCTCGCCGGACTTTCTTACTTGCCTCACTAGCCAACCTTAGGTAATTCCCTATCCACCTCTCTCTTGGTCTTCCTGAATTTTCTATAGGCCAACTTCTTTTCCCTTACTGCCTTGGCAACCCCACTGGGCACTTTTGGCCCTTGTATTCTTCCCCTGAGCCTAACACACTCATCTATTCAAATACTGTTTACTGAGTTAGCCAGTGATCTTTTCAGTAACTAAATTCTGTTGTTGACCTACACAGCCCGTTGTGTCTGTGTGCTTTTGCTCAGATGCTGTTTCCTCTAATTTTACATGGGTCACTTGCTTGCAGTCTTGCCCCAGCCTCCAAGTGTGATAGGAAGGTGGTGCTGTATGACTGTACGCACAATCTGCCCAGACAGCAGACCAATGGACAAACCATTTCCTCCTGTACTCCAGACTCACCTGGCTCTGACTAGACAAAAATACATTTTCAACATTGGCTCTTATCTCACTAATGTCAAATGAACAAATGGTCCAACCTGACAACCCCCCACCCAAATACTTAAACTCTGTTGCTCTGACATAATTCTTCTAAGAGTTCCTTGGGACAACACTGCTATGGGGCAAAAATGTTTGGCTCCAGGGCCTCAAAAATCTGGAACTTTTAAGCAACTCATGTTAGGGCTACACAATCATATGTTACCTTCAAGGAAAGACTCAAGGAATATCTCTCTGTTGACATTGCATGTACTGCCTCATATCTTTTTTTTCATTAAATATACTTTATTTGTTTTCTTTTGTCATTTCCAAGTCAGTGTAAAGCAGTCTTACATATAGTCCCCATGAATAGCACAGATCAGAAAGACTGCATATTGTCATGTGAAAAGGACATGAGACTGACAGATTAAAACTCAGAACATAAAACAGTCATACATACATACCCCAAACCCTTCCTCCCCTACCCATCCTACCAAGCATTTCTTACACAAGTAATAGCTGTAGTTTGGTATCCAGTGCTAAAGCATAGGCAAGCTTAAGATGTAAGAGCCAACAGTACACTGTAAAATGTAAGAAATACATTATGGTTTCTGTATTGAAAGCAAAGCATCTAATGGACCCAAACATTCTGGTTGTTTGTGAGCCTATCTCTCATGCTTGCAATATGCCTTTCAATTGCAGAACAAGAATACTTCTCTATACCATTCCTTATTGTGGGAAGAAAATCTTCCTTCCAGTACTTAATGATTAAAAGTTTGGCAGTGGCAGTTATCAAGGCAAGGTGAGCCTTTCTTATTTTAGGCATTTGAGGGAAAAGAGTATAAGAGACAGCATTCAGGGGTGAACAAGGCATCCAGGCTCAGTAAGGAATCTAAAGTTCATTTAATGGATCGCCAAAAGCCTGAACCTTAGGGCATGTCTATAACATGTGAAATTAGTACCATCTCCAGTTTACACCATGCACATACTGGGAAGGGCGAAGCCCCATTCTATGTAGTTTCACGGACTGAAATATATATTGTGCATGATGTTAAAATGAACTTGACAGAGTCTGTTTTGTTTAACAAACTTGTACATGTTCTGCCACAGCCTTCTCCAACTACCTAGTTCAGCAGATAATTATAATGCCTGTGACCAATAATAACAAACACCTGAGAGGAGAACAGGATCATGTTCCTGCAGTTTTTATATACTAGTGAAACTGCATGTGGCTGCCTTCCTATGTGCAGGATCAGGAGTAGTTCAGTGTTAGGAGGAACTAAAGGTAGTTTTCCAACAAAGGAGAAGATCCTGGTTTGGCTTTGAAGAAACTTAAATCTACAGACATCTGACACTCCTTGCTTAGCCTGGTATTCAATAAAAGGAACCAGTTTTCCATCTTAGATGTAGTCTTCAAGTTTAGAATGTCTAATCACTGGCCAAAAGAGGTGGTATTGGTTTGTTGTCTATTTTAAAGTGGGGTTTACATGCAAGGGCTGTTCTAGTGACGTGCCAATTTAGGAATAGGTGATTCTGCACTTGATGCAAGGCTCTAACAGACAACGCTATCGGAGTGTTTTTGAAAGGTTTCGCAATTTAGAGGAGTAACATGTAAAAGAGCAGGCAATGAACATGAGTATTGTGAGACTAAGTATTTCTCTAATTCCAACCATAATGGACTGTAGTTTGGCATGATAGGGATATCTGTACCCTGGGCCCAATAGACCAGCTTACTGATATGGTATGCTCCATAATATGTGAAGAAAGAAGGAGCTGCAAGGCCACCTCTATTTTTAGATGCCAAAGCTTGACCGTGAGCTTGAAGTATGCCCTCAGAACTCCCTTCCCTCCATATAAAAGCATTTATCGCCTTCTGGAGCTTAACAAACCAACTTTTAGGCAGAAAACATCCCATCATACCCATTGGATCGAGTATACGAGGAAGTATATTCATCCTAACTGAGCTGAGTCTTCCCCAAAAGAAGAGTGGAAGAGAACTCCACCATCCATAACAGAATGAGAATTTTAGTAATTTAGAAAGATTCTCCCGTATCATAGTAGTCATGTCCTGGGCTACCACAATACCCAAGTATGTAAGGATTTTGATGCCCATGATAGGTGGTGGGACACTATATCCATTTGGGTTATTCCATTATTTAGGGGTAGACTTTGGTCTTGGATCTATTTAACCTATAGTAGGATACTTTTGAAAATGCTTCAATTTCCACTAATAAAGCTGAGATGGAAGTTTGGGGATTCTGTACATGCAACAATAAAACATCTGCATAAGCAGAGAGAGTATACCATTGATGTCCAACTTTAATACCTGTTATTTCCTGGGAAAATAGTATTTTACAGATAAGTGGCTCCAGATAAAAATTAAAAGTAGGGGGATAGTGGGCATCCTTGTCTGGTGCCACGAAACAATAGTTTTGGACTAGATAATATCCCATTACAGCAAGCACGAACTGACGGGGACGACATAGCAGCTGTACCCATTGAATAAATTTATCAGGTAACCCAAATCGAGCCAGGGTGGCAAAGGAAGTCCCAGGAGACATGGTCGATTGCTTTCTCGGTGTCCAGGGACACAAGTGCAGCTGGTATAGTTGAGTCCCTGGATGCTGAGATAAGGTGCAACAATTTCCTCATATGATCTCCAGAGGACCTACCCACCATGAATCCTATTTGTTCAAGCATAAGGCTTCCATGGTAAGAGTAATCCTATTGCCAAAACCTTAGCTAAAATTTTTATATCTGTATTTAATAAGGAGATGGGATGGTAATTTTCTAGAAATAATGGGTCCTTCCCAGATTTTGGTATTAGGGTTATGAGGGCTTCCTGGAAACCTGGGTCACAGTACCCATTTGGATACCAATAATTAAAACCTCCTCAAGCATAAGGATGAGAATGGTCTGGCATTTTTATACAAATTATTAGATAGGCCATCAGGGCCCAGAGATTGTCTGATGGTAGTTGCTCTATGGCCTGTCCATTACGCTATTGTAATACAAGTGCCTAAAAGCTGCTTCCTCTGAGGAGAGTTTAGGAGGCGACTGATTCAAGATAGTGCTCTATAGCTTCACTGGATGGTTGTATAGAGAGTCCACATTGTAAAGTTTTGGTAATATTCTCTGAAAGCTTCGTCTATTTCTTGGGGTTGGTGCATACTAGGCTTTCCTTTGTAATACAAATACCGGTATGACTCAGTGAGGCTTCAGCTTGTTTGAGTCTAAGTTAAACAATTTGTCTGCTCCGTCACCTGACTCTAAATATTTAAGTTTAGTAGCGATGCAGTGATAACTGAACTTTTGAGTTACAAGGTCAGCGTACTGCGCCTGGAGTTGATGTACTTGAGCCCATTCGGTATCCCGTGAATGCCGTGCAAAGCTCCTTTCTAGGAACGGATGGAGTCAAGCACATTCATCAGGTGTGCTTTGGCTTGTCATGTATTATTCATAGCCAATCAAATACATTACCTTTAAGGCATACTTTAAGGCAGCCCAAACTATATCTACTTTGCTGACTGACCCCTTGTTTACTTCTAGGAGTGGGATATAAACTCCTTAATATGTGCTAAGGAGTCTGGTTTTTGAAGCAATTGATTGTTTAGGCACCAAAGGAGTCACGCTGAATCCTGGAGCCTAGTAGGTAAGTGAAGCTGATGGGGAAAGATCAGATAAGACCCTGGGATGTATGGACGTATCCAATACACCTGGAAGGGAAAATGAACTGAGTAAAAATAATCGATAAGGAATAGGAACCATGGGAGGGAATAGAAAGTAAATTATTTTCTGTTGGGTTCAATATTCTCCAGACATCTAAGAGGCTAATACCACTGAGAAGATCTTTAGAGCCCTTTGAGCTGGGAGAGACCACACCTTCTCCTATCTGATCTATCTAGATCCAATTGGAGGTAATATTCCAATCACTACTGAGTAGTGTTAATTTGGGGGTTAGTGATAAGCAGGTTCATTAAATGTGTGAAGAACTGAGGGGAATCTGTGTTTGGGCCATAATAGATCCCAACAGTACTGGATAGGACTCAATCATTCCATGGAGGAGGATGTAATGTCCGTTAGGTCCCAAATTTCTGGTATTAGTTTAAAAGGCATTGTTTTGCCACTAGAATTGCAACCTTCCCGATTTGTAGATTCCCCTGCACCATAAGCATAGCTCACCATGTTTTTTTTGCAATAGAGGGTATCCTCTCTCCGCAGGTGTGTTTCTTACATACACACAATCCCAGCCAGGAGGTGTAAAAGATGTCTCAGTATCATTTGCCTTTGCACCTATCCTGCATCCCTTTCACATTCCAGCTTAGAAACACATATGGTCCCCCCATATAAAGGAGAAATCTGGATCTGCAGGAAAATTTGTCGGTTCAAAAACACTCTTACATAGCTCTAAGAGTAAATAAAGGTCATGCTTGGTATCCCCCTAGAAAGAATTTGGTTCAGTATGTCACATTATTAAAAGAAAGTTACTTTCCCCAACCTTTCAGGATAAAGAAAAACCTATAAAACTTAAATCCCTCATTTTCAACAATTACCCCAGTTCTAAATAACGCACTACTAATCTGACACAGCTCAGGTGATGTTGTAGCGCGAATTCGATAACAGCAAACAATCCCTCTTACTCTCAAGAAAAAATCGCACTCAAAACCATTATATTGTAACTTGGACAATCGTTATATAGGTGTTAATTGTCCCTATCATAGTAATGGATGCTATGTTTCAAGCTATGTTACTCTCGAACCATGAAATAATATGGTATCTCTGGAAGTCAGGAGAAATAAGAGGCCTTGGACTTGAGCAGCAAACTCCGGGAGGCCAGCACAATGCAACTAAAAGTAAAAGTCTAAGAATATTTCCTTTACGGGTTACAAACAGTCTTGCATCAATTGAGCAGAGAGATACAACCACTCCCTGGTTGTTTGCCGCCAGTCACAAAAAGGAATTCACAAGGGTATCAGTTCAGCTTCCAGTCTAAACCAAGCCTGCATTGTCTCAGTTGGAAAGCACAATTAAAAGGATTGCTCTCAGTGTCTTAGCTGACTCAAGGCTATCACTGGTGATGCACAAGGAAAGACCTCTTTCCCGTGTTTCCGCGGTACCAGTCAGCAAGTGAAATAAAAGGCAAACAATAAGTATCCTCTCTTTTCCTTTTAGTTGGGAACCCAGAAGGTCAGTAACTAAGAAGCCTAACAGTTCAATGTAAATGTCCGCCTGGAGGAGGCAGAGATCAGACCCATTCAGGCCTTTCCACTGCTTTACAGTCCCTCAATTACATAAGAAAAGGCCAAACCTGGTTCTCTTCCATTCACTTGAACAATTCAGGAAGCAGCGTTTTCAACTCATGCAATGCTTGTTCAGGAGTGTCAAAGGACACCCACTGATCCCCATGTTTGACTAGTAAGATAGCTGGGTATTTGACTGAAAACTTTAGCTGCCACAATAAGCATGGAAACTACTGAGGGTAGCTCTTGCCTCCTGATATGCACAGTATGTGGCAGATCTTGTGTGATATGAATCTTCTGACCTTCCCACTGGACCTCGTGAATCTCTTTAATTTTGCTTAAGATGTATTGTTTATCTTGAAAGATCAGCAGTTTGAAAATTAGAGGGTGCGGGGGAGCCTACTGGTGGCGGAGGCACGGTGAGCTCTTTCAATAACATAAGCCCCTTCATTAGGTGAAGGCCCTGCAATTTATTCACATAACTTTTGCAGAAACATGATCGGGATGCCCCTTCTTCCTTCTCTGGTATACCGATTATGATCAGGTTATTCACTCTACGACGCCTCTAGATCTTCTAATTTTTCCTCCAGCTTCTTTAGTTGCCTGTTCATATGTATGGCCCCTTGATCAGTTTTCTCATGCTTTTTCTCCAGTGCTATGGTTCTCGCCTCCAAATCCCCCATTCTGGTGTCTAATGTTGCCACCGAGGATTTGATTTGCTGCATAACCTCAGATATAGTAGAGATCACGGCCTGCAATGGGTGCATTATCTCCAAAACCTTTCTTCCGAAAGAGTAGTCTGGTCGGTGGAAGATTTGGGTAGGCTGGCAGCCTGCTGTTTCGTCACTTTGCAGCCTTGTCTTTTTCTGGTGAAGGAGGCGGCGATGCTGAGGAGCTTTTCTCAAGTATACTTCCATTCTGTCCCTTCAAGTCAGTGGTTAGAGTCTCTAATATTATAGTCGATCACTTAGGCAAGGTGAAATAAGCCTGAAATGTTGGTTTTGGTGCAATTATCCATGAGTGGTCAGCGGTGCTGTGGAAGGCTGCTGCCGCCTTCAGACTGCCATCACGTGACCCCGTTACTGCCCCATTTCTGTTGTATACCTTTACTGTACCTCTGTCTGTCTTACCTGCCTGTAGTCCTTTCTTATGCTTCTTTTATGTTGTTATGCTCTATTCCTAGGTAGCCACTGTAAAAGCGATGCAGATGCCGTACCAGAAAGCTCACCCAGTCAACCCCCACAAAAAAAATATTTCACATTTAGCACTGTGATGGTATTTTAGGGATCTGGGTTCAAATCCAGTTGAGTTCTAGTATTTTATTGTAGTTTCAATTTGTATTCCAGATGCTTAGCAGCAGCTCATACTGCACCAATATTTAATTGCTATTTTAATTGTTCCTCACTGCAGGGTTAGCAGTCTGAGGAAGACAATGACCGAGAGATGCTCAGGTTAACCAAATGAGATTGACATCTCAGCTGGTGCAGCATCAGGATGGTGTTTGAAGGTCTGGGTTCAGTTTCCCGTTACTGTAGGTCCACTATTTCTGTTTCATTGCATTTTTTTTTTAAATGACTGATGCAAGATAGACCTGCTATCGCATCTCTTCCTTGTTTCAGGGTGACAACCATTATCACAGTAACTCTTTTGCCATTCATAACACTAGTGATGTACATGAGATACTTTCATCAAACATATGTGCTGCTTTGTGATGTTCTCAGAGTCATAGACACATAAAAAACACAAAGTTGATGGCAGAAAAGAACATAAGGCCCATCCAGTCTGTCCATTTTACCAATTTGCTCCGCTGCCTCTACTAGGTCAGCGGCCTCAAGCTATCCCCCATATGTATGATTCCCTTGTGCCTATCCCATGCCCTCTTGAATACTCCACTGTGCGTGCTCCCACTATCTCCTGAGGCAGGGCATTCCATGCATCCACCATCCTCCTGTAAAATAACGTTCTCATGTTACTCCTTATGCGAACCCCTCCAATTTCATGTCATGCCTCTAGTTCTAATGTACTTTTTATACTAGAAGAGTCAGGAGGAGAAAGTAGTAGTAACATATTTTATTTTGCAACATGAAGGAACTATTAGGACCCATGACCCCTAATATTAAAGTCGCCTTGCTGTAAGTGTCGTAGCAGTTACATTGTAATTTAGAATACCAAGAAAGACAATACACATCTCTGTAATTACATACTGTTATATACGACAAGAAATACTGATGAGGAAGTCAGCTCAGTGACTTGGCGGTAGCGCTACCACCTGCTACATTGGTCACCAGGGATCGGGAGCAGACTCTAATTGTGGGAGGTCATCTGGGGGAGGATCAAGCATCCAAAGGACTGCTCTCCCTGGGGGTGGATATCATGCTCGGTGGCAGCCACTTGATGGAGAACACGTGGTACCACATAAGAAAATCCCAGTAGCGTGGGTGCTCCAGACATCTGGGCACTCACGTACCATCACTGAACCAGGCGCCCAAAGGGAAGTAATGGAGGAAAAACTCCAAGTGGTGGATGATTCTCCAACCTGCCTCAGGCCCCACAGTGCTGAGTGGAGAGGCTTCATCAACTAAACTTGTACACTGGGAGAGGGAGCCGGCCTCGCCAAGGAGGCAATCCATGTGGTTGATGCATAGAGTTAAATAAGACCCCAAGAAGGTGGGTGATGGTGTTGGGTGGGTCGGAGGGGAAGAGAGGAGTCTGGACAGATGGAGACAAAAATCTATATGGAAAAAGCAAAGAAGAAATACTGATGAAAAAATTTCAGACAAAAATTGGAGAATCATATACAGTTATAGACAGTAATCAACTGCTTTGAAATTTGAAGTGTAACCCCTGCAAATGGGGTTCCCAAAAATTTTCCAGGAGCTTGCTTGAATGCTCCAAGCCTGGATGGTGTTAAGTCTAAGCCATTTATCTGTGAGTGCTTTTAGAGCCTCTGGTACTGTCTCTTTAAGAGCTGTCTGCCTGCAGACATAATTAATTGGATGGGGGTCTGTGTGTTTCCTGCTCAAGGTCCCACTCGAGCTGCTGCAAATCGCTCCATTTCTGCCATCGCTACTTTGGGCAGCGTGGGCACTTTCAAAGATATAACTATTTGCCAGACATCATTTAGAGTAATAACGAAAATACAGTTTGTCTAATCTGCTTTTCTTTGCAGTCAGAATTATGTTTGCCTAGTCCGATTCTAGTTTTGAACTGCTGAACTGGACCAATCAGTGTAGGGCAACCTTTGAAATGGAGCCTGCTGCTGGCAAATCAGAACTTGGACTCTCATTGTGGAGCCAGCCACCTATGTACTGTATGGCCAATGCTTCTGGGAATTGTAGTTTGGACTTTGGTGCCTTTTTTCCACCAACGGGGGTTACTGTGAGTGACAGCAAAACCAGCCATAAAACTGGGAGGAACTCAAAGGAAATGCCCGCTCTGTCTAATGGAAAGTTCAACTGAGTTGTGACTGTGAAGAGGGAAGGAGCTCCGTGCTCCTGCGCCCGCTGAGTTTGTGCACATGAAGCTCATGAGGGGCCCCAAAGTTCGGCCTGCAGCTGTTTGTGAGTGCCAGTGTGGACTGAATCAGAGTTGTAAGGAGAAAGAAGCACCACAAGTGAGGAACCAGGCTCACCCTCAGAGAAGACTGAAGAAATTGCTTAATCACGCTAGTCTGTTAGGAACTGAATCTGCTGTGTGTTCTCCCAGCTATTGTGCAGTTATTGCGATCGGATAGAGAAGCAGTCTGCCTGGTATAGTACTTCCTTTTTACATATAAATGTGTGTAGTGCTTGTGGGGAATCGATTTCAAATCCCTGTACAGTGAACAGAGTGCATGAAGCTGGAAGTAAACCCCAGTTTAAGCCAGACTACATCCATTTGCTTTAAACTGCAGTGGGGTCTAGTCACAAGGATCTTGTCCACATGGTCTGCTCCTCCTGGCAATCCAGGACAATCTGCCTTCCATCCAGTTCCCAGCAGTGAGTTGTGACTACAAAGCAGGGTAGTTCCCTGCCATCTGTTTGTCAATTGCAAGTGTGTCATCTAATTGTTGCTTTTTCATTTCTTCACGAACTGAACCCTCTGGCTCGGATTACAATTTGGGTATTGTGCAAGTGTTTTTTTCCATTACAGGCCCCAACCAGCTGCAACTGATCCTGGCTAGCCCCATCCTGGGTACCCAGTGAAGGTGACAATTTGGGACTCTGAATATGTGCACAGTACTGTGATTATTAATGTGTTTAACCTAATTAACCTGATTTCCCGTCCTTGTTATATCCCCTAAATAAATCAGATTTGTTTGTTTCAGCAAAGTTACACTGTCTGAGGTATTTGTTTATATTAAAGTATTGTTCTGGGGCTTTTGCACTGTATCATCTTGTTTTACAGGGTGTCCCCGGGTCCAGTCGTGGAGCCAGTCCTGGGGGTAAGTGTACATTGTGAAGCTATTCCTAATGCAATGTGTGGGCTACTAGTGGAAGAAAGGAGGGTTACAGTGTCCCAGAGGGCTGTGACCAAGTTAGTTTAACTACTGCAAACCCTGACCTCTGGGTGGAGGCACTCACCATTGGACCTAGGCCCTCAACCTATTAGTAGTTACAGGCAGTGGTAGTAGCCCTTGGGATAGCACCACCTAGGGGTTACAAAGGAAATTTGAGATCTTGAATAGATTTAGTTTAATTTTGAAGGGGAGATAAAAGATCTTAGATTTAGTTTAATTTTATTTAAACTGTCACACTGGCTAGACCTAAGGAATGAAACCTCCATTTTCCATCCGAGCCCTGGGAAGCACTACAGATTAAAACTTGCATCCCACATGTTCTACACTGGCAGCATGGTCACAAACAAAGAGCAATCCAAAGTACATTAAAGTACAAGGATACAGGAAGTCCAGCCAAACATTATTATTATTATTAACAGATCAAACATCCAGATCACTCTGCTGATTCTCTGTGCCTGTCTTCCATGAGGCTGTGTGTCTCAGAAAGAGAAAGTGTCAGTACAGTCCTAGCATGTGTGTGTGCATTGGGGAGTACTCCTTTCTGTACATTCCTTCACAGATCCACAAAGCAGGGGTTTGCTATTTAACACAGATGGAAAAGGCAGGGGAAAACCCAGTGCAGACACAGTTTGAAAAACAGGCTGACACAGCATTTCTAATCTAGGAGACCCAGACCCGGTGTGCTGCAAGGCAGAATTTTCCAGAACAACTTGCGAAACAGTCTTTGGAAAGGTGGCTGAAAACCTTTAATTAACATCTTGGCTGGCATCCCAGCCAACGATGGGGTGGGGGACGGGCAGAGAGCTGGAGAGAGAAAGAGAGAGAGAGAGACCAGTTAAGGAAATCCCAGACTGTACACGTCACCATGTTTCTACAGTTATTTACAATATTTCAGTGTAAGGCCCTGTAGGGCTGAGGTCCTCTCAGATGTCGTAGAGGTAAGAGTGCCACTATCATACACCACTACCAGGTTGCTGTACATGTTTGCGGAGGGTCTGGGTTCTTTTCTCTCTCACTAGTGGGGAGAGGGGTCATATCTAGAAAGAAGAAATAGCCCAGTGCCTCCATGAAGAAAGATTTATGTGGGCCTGGTGACAGATCACTACAACCAGCTGAGATGCCGTACCTGTCCACCTTCCCACTGTGGTCACCCTCCTGCAAACTCCATGCAAATACAACAATCACCCCAAATGAGCATGCAGTGTACTACGTTGTAATGAATAATGAGAATGACTTGCTAATGGGGGTGTGCACTCGTGCTGACAAGTATGGCCACTTAACACACTAGATCACTGTGGTCGCGAGGGCAGCCAGAATCCATGGAGCCTCCACCCCCCACCTCCAACTGGCATCTGAAGTCTACTTCCAGCTAGTGTTCCTCCCAGCACCGGGAACTAGTGAGCTCCACCTGGCCACAGAGGGGCTTTAAGGAGCCGATCTCCTCAGTGCCCCCCAACCTGGCTACTACTTTCCTGGTTACTCATTTTGAGCACATACCTCAGGTACATACCTCAGGTACAACACTGTTCCAGCTCTCCTCTTGGCATGCTGCCATCTTAGATCACTACTAATGATTCTACTTGGCCACGTGGTCATGGACTTTAAGTCACAAGTTCAATTGATTGTTTTTGTTACATAATTTTATTATTCTGTTTTGCACTGTTTTCTCAACCTAATTAATTTGTTTAGCTGCATTTTACCTGTATTTGTTTAGGGATCAGCAGAATTAATCCACCTATGTGCTTACTTGCTGGCTGTACATGCATTTGAGTCTGGTTTTAAGTCTCTCATCAATTTGCCTGCAGCATTCTTCCACCAAGCTTTAATTTCAGACTGCAGCTCACTGAATTGGTTAGTTAAAGCTGTGCAGCATATCTCCTGGACAATTAATTAATTCTGCTGTGCAGTCAAACAAGTATGTGTTACATTGCTCAGTTATGCAGTTCCTGGGTCTCTTTGCACTGAATTGTATATTTCTGATGTTTAGTAGGTTTGAGTTCTAGTTAGGATTTTTGCATTGCTGCTACTCTCCTAAAGCTCCTTTTTCACCCTCTATTGCCTGCAGCACACTCAATTCTACTGTTTCCCAGGATACACGCCGTTCTTCTGGGATAAGTGCTCCAGTCTGTGCTCTTCCTCTCTCTGCCAAAGTTTCCTGCACACCTCCTTCTGGTGCCAGATTACCCCCTCCCTCTGCTCCAGCTCATTACCCTAATCCCTGTCTCTCTTATCCCCAGCTCCTTGTACCTGAACAGTGCTATTAGACCACTGGGGTCATGAGGGCAGATGGAATCCACAGAGCTCTCCACCCCCACCCCATCTGGTGTCTGCAGTCTACCTTCAGCTAGTGCTCCTCCCAGCACCAGGAACCAGTCAGCTCTACCTGGCAATAGAGGCCTCGGGGAGCCAGTCTCCACAGTGCTCCCCCCCATCTGGCTACTACTTTCCTGCTACTGGTCTTAAAGCATATACCTCAGGTACAGCACTGTTTCAGCTCTCCTGTTAAGTTGCTGCACAAATGTTCTAGCCACCCACCTTCCCATCCACTATCCCATCCAGGGATGTGTTCTCTTTATATAGCCCCTGATGTGTGAGAACCAATTGTGATGTAGACAGCCAGCTCTGAGTGCTGTATCATTTTTAAAATATAAAATGTATTACTGTCTCTGCTGAAAATCTGGTGCTCTTAGAAGGACCTAATTCATCAACCCCCCAGGTTTCAGCTGAAAGATGCAAGCCATAAGAAAATGCTGACAGCATGTGAGTTCACACACACTCAGTTTTTAGAGACCATGTGTTACATGTAAGGCCTTAATTAAGGATCTTGTCTATCTGAGTTAATTACAACCATAGTTGCTAGAACATATACATTTTATGACATTGGAGGAAACCCAGGTTATTACATAGAAGTGCGAAATCATAAAGATGCTTTCATGTCCTGGAAGGAGGAAGTTTATTATGAGATCAAAGAAGTGTCATTTGAAGGACATGAATTATGCTGAAGTTGCAGAATGTAATACTTTGTATAAGATATTTTTTATACATATCTGACAGAGGGGAGCTAGCTGACCTCACACAAACATGGTTTGTCCCATACAGTTGTTGAAGGAATATTCTGTTTTACTACACAGAGACTTTTTTTACCTAGACTCTGACTGAGGAAAGATCTTTGGAGCACTTGTAAACAGATATTTAGAAAGATTTCAAATCTAAGTACTGTAAGTAGGAATTTGCACTGTTTAAACCTTGTTTCTTTTAAAAGATTTGTATGTCTGGTGATATAAGAGTTCTGTATTTTATGTTTTACATATTTTTAACTATTTTAGTAAAATTCTTTTAGAGCTTAATTGATCTGTCTTTGATTTCTTTTTAGTTGTAAGAAAAGTATATGGTTATTGCAGATACTAAACATAAGCTTGAATGGTGGTACCAAACTGGAAAGAGAAGTGTTTTAAATCTGAGGTCTTTATTAAAGTTTTAAGGGTTCATCTCTGTATACCTGGTTAAGTGCCCATTGGCCAAAGATATCTAGCCCCCGAAGACAGAAATATCTCAGCCTGTGCATTGGGTATGCTAGCAAGAGGTTCAAAGTTTGAATTCCTCCAGAACTTGAGACCAAAGGTTGATCGAACTCACAAAACAGACAAGAGGGTTACCTGTCTGTTACACTGTTCTACAAGACTGCGCCAGAGGTTGGCACTTAGTGAGTAGAGGGCCTGACCTGCTGAGTGGGTTTGTGACAGATTGGTTGGCAGCAGTGGCATCATTTGGTATCACAAGCTTTTATTGTTCCATGTCAGCTGAGACTGTAAGCTCTCTTGCAAAGAAAAAAAAGACAGAGTTTTATTTTAAAAAGGAAACAGAACTGTATATCACTTGGCATACATTCCAGTCCCTATCCGCTTTATTTTTTTTCTAAAGTTCAAGTCTGTGTAGCCGTAGTCAGGAAGAAAAAGATGGTTTCCGAGACAGCAGGCACACTGTAGATTACTTGAAGCAGTTGTGCAGGGACAGGGGAGTCCCGCGCGAGGTGACAGCCAAAAGCAGAACCTCATGGAGGCCCTGATGGTAGCAGATACCCAGAGCAGCGAGTCACCAACCGTGACTGAAAAGGACAGCAGGGCCACAGTCAGTGAAGGCCACAGCAGCAGGAAAAGTCACCAGTATCCAGGATCCAGAAGTACTCAGGCTACAAATTGAGTCGCAGGATGGAACTAGAGGCAGAGTGAGAGGAACAAGAAGTGGCCCAAAAGGCAGAGTGAGAACAGAGAGAGATGGATCGGAGGCAGAGTGACAACAGAGGGAGGCAGATCATGAGGAGCATGAGTGCCAGTGAGCTGCCGAGGAGAAGAGAGGATGAGAACACCGAGATGCAGACCATGAAGAGAAGGAGCACCAGAGGCAACATGAACTGGAGAAGATACGACTCCCGACTCATGCACCAGAGCAAGTAAGTGGCTTGGGTTTAACTGGGACTGTAGGACTGGGTTACAAATTGAACTCCAAATTAATAGCTGAGTTTAAGGAAGGAGGACATGGATGCCTTTTAAATTATTTTGAAAAGTTTGTATTCAGGCTAAAATTCCTAGAGTCCTGGAGCTTCCAGCTATTCCCGCTACTTACTGGGAAAGCTCGGGATGCACTGGGTCAAATGAACAATGAGAACAGTGATGATTGCAGCAAGCTAAAAGCTGCAGTGTTAAAAGTTTGAATTAACTGCTGAATCATACAGAGCTAAATTCCGAAGCCCTGATATGAGATATGAGGAGCTAGCTTCAAACAATGTCAGTTTTAAAACATTGGTGGAAGGAATTGAGGAAACTCTGTTGATAAAATTGAAAATGTGATTTTATTAGAACAGTTTTACTGGGCATGCCCAGCAGAGCTAAAACCTGGCTAGAGGACCGAGATCCAAAAACAGTGCAAGAGGCTGCTGAACTCGGACTGCTATGCCAAGAGCAGACCTGCTCTGAGAGTGAATGGGGTGGTGTGGCAGTGCAGAAAGGAAAAGCACACCTTCAGGGCAGCTAAAACCCTCACTGCCTCCACGAAACCAGCTAGCCCCAGGTTTCAAAGAAAAGACTTCTGAAGTAAGAAATGCATGTTGGTTGTGTAGAGAGACTGGGCATGTGCCAGTGTCCCAAAAAGGTGAGCAATAATACACAACAGGGTGCTAGAAAATAAGTGGGTTGTTTGTGTCCCTGGGAGCATGCCAGTGAACATGAGGGAACACATGCACCCAGTCATGGTGAATGGTGTACAGATGCGGGGTTAAGGGACACAGGGCATCCCTGACATTGGTAAGGGGATCTGGTACAGCCTGGTCAGCTTATACCCAATAAATACGCCACTGTCCAGGACTTTGTGGGTGAAGAGAAACATTGCCACTGGCCAGTGTTCTCTTAGACTGGGGTGAAACAGGGGAACTGTGCAACAGGTGGCAAAACATTAGCTGTGGATGTGATCCCAGTAACAATCTCCAGCAGGGGATGGTATGTGCAGTTACCGTAGCCAAGCAGCAAGGGAAAATTGTAGTTCCCATAACCCCACAGAAACCAGTGCAGAAATCACTGAGAGGCTGGTTCCCAGCCTATATCTCCAGATGGGGAGACTGATAAAAAGGGTAGAAATTTCCTGCAGCAAGTGACCACACAGCTACGAAAGATTACTCCAAAGAGGGAAGGTGACCCATTGTCTGAGGGTTGGGATTGACAGTGATCCTCAGTGCCCTGACACTAGTGCTAGGGACCCTAGTTTAGCGACTAAAGGGACTTGTCCCATGTCTTGGGAATATGTGAGGGGTTTGCAGCTGCTCAGAGGGGTGACCCTAGTTTAGAGAAGCTGAGGCTTGGGCAGACTCTGACGGAGCACAGGGAGGTGATGGCCAACATACGGTTTATTGGGAAAATGAACTTATGTATACTTAGGCAGTACAGACAGAGGGAGGGAGGGAGGGATGCTAGGCCAGTAGCTTGTCTTTCCCTCAGGGGTATCGTGAGCAGTTGCTCAAGACTGCACATGATATTCCTTGTCTGGTCATCTGGGAATCATGCGACGATGCAGCAGTTGGCCCAGAATTTCATTGGCCTAACTTCACCCAGCAGGTGAAGGATATTGCAGGTTTTGTCACCAGTGCCAAGAAATAGGAAAGCGGGCAAGAAAACCCAAGCTGCCCTGATTCCATTGCCCATAGTGGAGGAGCCATTCCAGAGGGTGAGAATGGATATTGTGGGGCCTTTAAATACCCCAGCCCTCAGGAAGAGACTCATCCTGACTGTGGTGGATTATGCCACCCACTACCCAGAGGCAGTCACCCTATCCTCACTTAGGACAGACAAAGTGGCAGATGCCTTACTTGGGATTTTCTCCTGTGTTGGTTTTCTGCAGGAGGTTATAACTGATTGATTTCGTCGGACCTGATGAAAGTTTATGAGAGAAGTGTGGGGTGGTGCAGAGGTGCACAACACTGTATCACTCACAAGCCAATGGACTTGTGGAACGATTCAATGGTACCCTAAAGTCAGTGCTCTGGGCGCTTGCTGAACATCGTGGGAGGGACTGGGAGAAATACCTTCCCACCTGTTGTTTGCATACAGGAGGTGCCCCAAGAGTCGACAGGATTTTCCTTCAAACTCTTACATGTACACCGGGTAATCGGAGCCCCTAGACTTGATCCAGGAGGACTGGGAAGGCAAGCACGCCACCCAGGGAACTCCCATTGTGGATTATGTCCTAGGTTTAGGGAAAGGCTGAAGGAGCTTATGGGGACAGCCCAGAGCAACCTGGCAGCTGCCTAACAGAAACAAAAGGTGTGGTATGACCACAGAGCCAGAGCTAGCTTATACATGTTGGGTCAGGATGTCATGGTCCTTATTCTGGTCCGAAAGACAAGCTGCAAGTTGAGTGGCAGGACCGTACAAAGTGGTTAGGAAGGTAAATAATGTGAACTACATTGTGGAGTTACCGGACAGAAGACAGACTGAAAGGATGTACCATGTCAACATAATGAAGCCATATGCAAATAGGGCTGATATGGTGTTTGCAGTGTGTAGTCATGGGGGGACAGATGAAGGAGACCCCTTCTGGACTTGCTGGAGGAAAGCAAGCAGGAGTCCTCTGTGGAGGCAGTAAAATTGTCTCTTCAGCTGGCCCTGACCAGGTCCAGAAAGTAAGGGAGGTTTTAGCAGACTTTGCCCCTTGGTTTAGCACCAAGCCTGACTAACCTCCTTAGTGACACCGATATGGAGACAGGGACACAGACGCTCATACGGGAAATAGCATATCGGGTGTCAGAGGCTGTCCAAAGGTCATTAGCAGGGAAGTGGAGATGATGCTGGATTTAGGGTAATCCAGAGATCCCACAACCCCTGGGCCTCACCCGTAGTCCTTGTGCCCAAGCCAGATGGCTCAACTCATTTCTGTGTGGACTATCGTGGATTGAATGCAGTCACAAAGTCCGATGCCCACCTGATGCCCTGGACGGATAAACTGCTGGACAAGTTGGGAGGGGTAACCTACCTTATGACTACTGACCTGACCAAGGGTATTGGCAGGTAGAACTGACAGACTGAGCTAGGGAGAGTTGGTCTTCATCACTCCGACAGGCTTATTTGAGTTTAAAGTAATGCCTTTCAGAATGAAAAATACCCTGGACACTTTCCAAAAGTTGGTGAACCAGGTGTTAAATGGTGCTGAGGAGTATGCCTGGCATACCTGGACGACACTGCCATCTTTAGCACCATCTGGGAGGAACACCTATCCCACCTTAGGGAAGTGCTGGGCAGGATACAGAGGGCCAGGCTCACTGTCAAAGCCAAGAAGTGCCAGGTGGCCATGGGGAAGTGGCATACTCGGCATGTGGTAGGCTGGGGATAGCTCCGTCCCTAACCAAATAAAGATAGAGGTGATCCAGGCATGGCCCAGACCAGAAACCCAGAAGCAGGTCAGGAGCTTTATGGACAGCAATGTACTACAGGAAATTTGTACCAATTACAGTGCCCTGGCTGTCCCTATCTGACCTGACAAAGAAAAAATGCCTAAGAAAATTACCTGGGGCCCAGCTCATGCGAGGAAGCCTTTACCAGACTGAGGGAGGCACTGTGCAATGCTCCTGTTTTGACAAGTCCAGACTATAGCAAAACCTTTATAGTTCAGACAGACACCCAGACGGGGTATTGGGGCAGTACTGAGCCAGATGTCCAGCCAAGGAACAGACCACCCAGTAATGTACCTGAGCAGAAAGTTGCTTCCCAGGGAGCAAGCGTACTTCCACGGTGGAAAAGGAGTGTCTTGCCATAGTGTGGGTCCTAAAGAAATAAGAGCCATACTTTTATGGGTAGCATTTTGTGGTGCAGATTGACCACAACCCCTGGTTTAGCTGACGAGATGGGAAAGAACAATGTCAGATTACTAAGATGTAGTCTTGCTTTACAAGGTTATGATCTAAAAATCGTACATAGGGCTGGAGCAAAGAACCAGAACTCAGATAGGCTGTCTAAGGTCTATGAGGAGTGAACTGATTTCAGGGTTTTATTGAACTCCAAAATTGATTAGCGTTTTGCTCATAAATGTGCTAAAACATTGTGAAAATGCATAGCACTTGCCTCACTGTGTTTAACAAACATAACACTTCTAGAAAACCTATATAAATACTTTCTGTACAGTTAGCACTGTCCCAAGAAAAAGCTGCTAATCAATTATTTAAAACCTTGGATTTGGGAAGCTCATCCCATGTAGGGGATAGATCCCCAAATTCAGTCTAGGTGGGGAGGAGGATGAGACGGTGCTGTATTATTATTTTTTTTAATATAAAATGTATTACTAACTGTCTCTGCTGAAAAATCTGGTGCTCTTAGAATGACCTCACTCATCACCCCCCAAGTTTCAGCTGAAAGTTGCAAGCCATAAGAAAATGCTGACATGTGAGTTCACATGCACTCAGTTTTAGAGACCATGTGTTACATGTAAGGCCTTAATTAAGAATCCTGTCTGTCTGACTTAATTACAACCATAGTTGCTAGAACATATCCATTTTATGACATTGGAAGGAAAACCCAAGTCATTACATAGAAGTGCGAAATCATAAAGATGCTTTCATGTCCTGGAAGGAGGAAGCTTATTATGCGATCAAAAGAAGTGACATTTGAAGGACATGAATTATGCTGAAGTTGCAGGATGTAATACTTTTGTATAAGATAAATTTTTTTTATACATATCTGACGGAGAGCTAGCTGACCTCATAAACGTGGTTGTACCATACAGTTGTTTAAGGAATATTCTGTTTTACTACACAGAGACTTTTTACGTAGACTCTGACTGAGGAAAGATCTTGGAGCACTTGTAAACAGATATTTAGAAAGATTTCAAATCTAAGTACTGTAAGTAGGAATTTGCACTGTTTAAACTTTGTTTCTTTTAAAAGATTTGTATGTCTGGTGATATAAGAGTTCTGTATCTGCGTTTATATTTTTTAACTATTTTAGTAAAATTCTTTCAAGAACTTAATTGGTCTATCTTTGACTTCTTTTTAGTTGTAAGAAAAGTATATGGTTATTGCAGATACTAAACATAAGCTTGAATGGTGGTACCAAACTGGAAAGAGAAGTGTTTTAAATCTGAGGTCTTTATTAAAGCTTATAAGGGTTCATCTCTGTATACCTGGTTGAGTGCCCGTGAGGCAAAGATATGTGGCCCCCAGAAGACAGAAATATCTGAGCCTGTGCATTGGGTATGCTAGCAAGAGGTTCACAGTTTGAATCCTTCCAGAACTTGAGACCAAAGGTTGAATGGAACTCACAAAAACAGACAAGAGAGTTACCTTGTCTGTTACACTGTTCACAAGACTGCGCTCAGAGGTTGGCACTTTGGGAGCAGAGGCCTGGCCTGCTGAGTGGGTTTGTGACACCAATCACCTCACTTTGTACACCCGCAACATATGTAATTGGTATCTCCTCTCTCCAACTCACCGCTTGGTATGACCCAATCTAATTCCTATCTGAACCCTCTTAACAAACCTGTCTCTCTTGTTCCAGCACAGTACAGTTCATCTCACTTGTTCCAATCCACTCCCTTCCAACTCTTTCATTTGCCACTCTGGTCCCACCCTTATCCCCCAACAACTCAGTTGCTCACACCTCTCATCACAGCCTTATCTCCAATGACCATGGCATGCTACCTTTACTATCACTACCTCTGGCTATCCTGTCTTTCTAACAGTATAGACAGCTTCTCTTTCATTGCTGATACCATTCCTCACCCCTTCACCAGCACCATAATCCCTCCCCTGACAGACCTCTCTATGTCAAACAGCCTGGTGTGCTCCTATTCACCTACTATTCCTCCTAATATTGACATCACCAGACTTGGACTCACAATTGTGCGTTACCTTGAGTCTACCTGCTGGCACCTCACAATACACCATGAGCATATCAAGCACCTCAAATTAGTCACACTACTGCTCTGGCTATGGACTACTCATCACTGCGGAGACATCAAACCAAACCAGTCCCTCGTCACAACAGCCTACCTCCCTCACCCTGCCCTGGGTGACACCAAAGGCCTAAAAATAGTTCACCTAAACACAAGAAGTCTGATGTAACATGGCTGAACGACTGCATGGATGTCCCATTATCAGCCGGACATACTATACCTCATCGAGACCTGGCTAAACCCTCAGTACCTGACACGCTATGTGAAATAACTGATATAGCTTCATCAGGTGCGACAGGTCCCCCAAAAAGGGTGGAAGCACTATGATATACTTCAAATCCCACCTAAACTTCTCCTCTCTCCTCCCTCTCCTCTCAACCGGTCAGCCACATGTGAACTCTGCTTCATAACCCTTATGCTGGGTAACTCTAAAAGCTTCACATTCTTTGTGTCTACCTGCCCCAGTCCAATAACTAAAATGGTCTCTCTTCCCTCATTGACCTCTTTGGACTGCTAGTCAACAACAACGACTTTGTCATTCTGGTTGACTTCAATATAATACCTCGATCTCAATGCTGTCGCAGCTGAACATGTGCTTAACAGGATGTCACTCTCCCAAATAATCACACAGATCACTAGATTATCTAACAACGCTCAAACAGCCACTCTTGTAGATTGGATTCTTGTGCCCAGCACAGACAAAATATCCTCAGTTGGCATTCTCCCTGACTCCATCACTGATCATTCTCTTGTTTACTGTAACTGGTGAACTAACATGGTACACGCCTCCCTGAATAATCCACTCCTAAAACTACACACTCTACCCTCCAGTCTTAAAGCTGACCTTGCATGCCTCAGCTAGGCCCCTTGTGGAATACTACTGATGTTAACCCAGCACTCCAATACTTCAATAACACCCTGCTCAAATGCCAAGACAAGCATGCCCCATTCACCTCCAGAAGGGTTAGAGGACCAAAACAAAATGGCTCACTCAACCTTTACTTGCTCTGCAAAACAACCCATTCCAGCACTGACTGGTCTGAATGCAGGCACCTTAGAGACAAGTGCAAGGCGGCCATCAGACAAGTATGAGCAAATGCCATACAGAAAAGCTAGTGGCCTTGCAAACAGCTCGAGCAGATACAGGAAAACCTAAAAGAATCCTACACTTACCCCAGCACCCTCAAACTTTGAAATAAATGGGGCAAACTGCAATAACCCAGTCACCATGTCTAATGCATTCAATCATCAATGCTCTGACCTTTCTGCAGTCACTGAAGCCCTGAACTCTCACCCCAGCCATGATGCATACTCTCATGAGCCACCACCTACCTCCCAACCCCCTTTCACTTCAAACCTGTCATTGCTGCGAGGTCCATAAACTTCTCCTCTTTATCCCTGAGTCCAAGTCTGCAGGCCCTGATGGTCTCGACCCAAATTAATGAAAACTGCTGCCTGGGAGCTTGCAGACCCCAACCCATATCTTTCAATTTGTCATTATCCACAAGTGTTGTGCCATCAATCTGAAAAATGCCAATGTTGTGCCCATTCATAAAAGAGGAAATCCTAAATTGCTATCAGATTATCGGCCATCGCGATATTACTGGCCCTCAGTAAACTGCTTGAAAAACTCGTAGCTACTCAACTAACAGCATACCTTGAAAACACAGTCTCTTATGCCCTTCCTAACATGGTTTTGCAAGAACCACAGCACACCCTAGCGCTACTCACTCTTTCTAACACAATTTACTCTGCATTCAACCAAGGCAAACTTACTGGGGCAGTATTCATAAACCTAACAAAGGTCTTGATACAGTAACCACCCCATATTATTAAATAAACTCAGTACAATTGGAATCTCAAACACGCCCTACCCTGGTTCTTCAGCTACCTCTCTGGCAGGCAGCAACAAGTCAGAATCGACAACACCCACTCAGACTACCTCCCAACTTCCTAGAAGTCCCACAGGGTTTCATATTTGGACCCTTACTGTTCTCTCTTCATGTAAATGCCATTACTCACTGCTTCAAACACCAATCCTCTCTTATATGCTGATGACTTGGTTTTCTTCAGTCATGCCCCCAACACAGCTGACATCAACAGTAACCTGGCATCTGACTTAGCCTCTTTTCAGTCCTGGTTCAGGAAAATAAATTTGTCTCAAGGACAACTCCAAGCCTCAAGCCATGCTTTTGAACCCCTTGTAGACTAAAAACATGCTCACCACCCTTGCTACCACCACGGAGGATGGCACCCCTGCTACTGTAACTAATTTCAAGTACTTAGGCATCACATTTGATCCCTCCCTGGATTTCTCCTGTCACATACTATGTAAAGCTGTCAATTCCAATCTAGGCTTTGCTTACCGTGCAGAACTAATCTCTCTCTCTCTGCATGCATTACAGTTGCTGCTGCCTCCTCCTTCCTAAGCTGTCTTATGGACTGCCTGTGTTTTCCACTCATCTTGTCTTCTCAGATTCAAATGGACTATATGCTGCAATAATATCTATAGATTCGCCCTATCCTGCAGTTGCCTCACCTATCACTGGCAACTCTATAACAACTTAGGCTGGCCCTCCCGGCTGCCCTGCTTGACTTCACTCTAGTAAAAGTCGTACACAACATCCTATCCACACAGAACAGAAACCACCCTCACCAGCCACCCCTGTCAGCCAACATAAACCACTATACCACTACACCCTTAGGTCATATGGAGCTGGGTAACTACTCATCCTCAGATCTGAAACCAAATATAGCAGTATGACCTTCTCCTCTGCAGCCCCTACTCCGTTGAACAGCCTCCCTACTGATGTACACTCTTGCATAGAACCTAAAACCTTCAAAAGGCAGCTCAACCCCTTCCTGCTACAAAACTCAATATCGCATGTCCTAACCATCTCAACACCCTCGCTTATCCCCCTCATACTTCCTCTCTGCCCCTTCCCCATTCCCCACCCTCTGTACCCTTCCTGCCCCAACTAAGCACTCTTGCCATTCTCTCTCTCAAAAGAGCACATATGCCTCTCTTCCCTGCTCGCAACCATTACGCTGATAGTGGTTTTCCATGCAACAATGTATTGTCCTAACCTGTGAGATTACTCTTATTGATAATGTCTACCCTCTACTTGTTCTTTTGTTGCCCTAGGTTACATGTAATACTGTATTATTCTTGTTATGTTGCTTGTTGCCTTGTAAATTTGTCCAAAATGTTGTACTGTACTCTCAAATTTTTCCAAAATGTTGTACCATACTCTCCAAATTTGTCCAAAATGTTGTACTGTACTCTCTAAATCTGTACAAAATGTACTGTACTCTTGCAGGTCGTTCCTGAAAATAGGCATATGTATGCCTAGTGTACCATATCCAGTCAACAAAAGTGCAACACAAAGCAGGACAATTGAGCAACACAGGCAGGAATAACAGGTTAATCAGGCAGTTACAATGATCCATACAACTGGGTTAAACTTACGCCAGTGGCATTTTCAGGGCACACATTGTTACAAGACAAGGCAAGGATTAAATCGGAAAAAGCAGCCAAAGGCATTGTCAGATCACATAGAGAAGTGCATAGGTGGATGGAGAGCTGTGGGGAAGTGGAAGGAGAGAGGGTGAGGGAGGAGGGGTGGGGATACAGGAAGATGGGGCAAAAGTGCTATGTTGGAGGGGCAGTGACTGAATGAGTGGGGAAGCAGTAGGAGGGTTTTATTAGAGGAGGCAGTCACAGGTGCTAGAAGCAGAAAGGAGCAGATGGACCTTGGATTTGAAAGTGCCAAGTAGGGTAGGGAGGCTATGTCACTACTGAGACCACTCAACCAGCTAGGGATCCTGTGAGCAAAAGATCTTTGGCCCTGAGTGGTAAGGTAGTGGGGACTTGAAGGAGCTGTGTTTCAGAACCCCTAGTGTGACAAAGATTACAATTGGGCAAGGAGATCTTGGACTCCTTGGGGCATGGCCCAGTGTTATAGAAACATAGAATTTGAATTTGATGGCAGATAAGGACCGCTTGGTCCACCCAGTCTGCCCATTTCCTCACCTAATGGATAAGCTGCAGATCCTAGTTAATCAACAGCCTACTTTTCCCTACCCCCTAAATTGCCTTATCACTGTCCCATGCATTCTTGAATCCCACCACTGTTTTTGACTCCACAACCTCCTCAGGAAGGCCATTCCATGCATCTACAACCGCTCTGTGAAAAATACTTCCTTATATTACCTCTGAGCCTCCCCCTATATCTTCAAATTGTGCCCCTTGTTCTTGCACACCTCTTTTCTGAAAGATGCTACCCTCTTGGATTTTGTTGAGGTGCAGGATACTTCTCGTCTATTGTCCACCAGGAGATGGTTATGTTTCTTGCAGGAAGTCGCAGACTTCATTGTTGACCTGACATTGGAATCCCCCAGATGGTTGCTTCTGGGGATTTCAATGCCTGGGTCGATGATGAAACTCTCACCATTTGGTCAGGACTTCTTCCAGCTAATGATCTCGCCACACAAGTTATTTCCTCCTCGACCCATATTGGTGGTCATTCATTGGACTTGGTGTTTCTCCTGGGGATGGAGATATCCGATTTGGTGGTGGAACCAGTCCGGGTGATCTGATCGTCACACCATTGGGTTCAGTTTGAGGCTGCCCTAGTAGGCCACCCCTCACGAAGATGGTCCGATACACTTCTTTGAGGGGTGTTTGTCCAGAAGGCCTCATGGCGGTGCTTGACCTATCGGGCTTACGAGTGAATGCAGGGATCCAAGGGACCTGGTACTGCGCCAATAATAAAGCAGTGGTAGGGGCCCTGGATTCCATTGCTCCTGTTGAATGTGCCCTCACTCTTCATCCCAAGTCTCCTTGGTTTGAGGAGAACTTTGAGGGAGTTGAGGAGAGGATTAAGGCTAGTGAGGTGTTAGCGGAGGTTGGGCCTGGATTGTGACAGACTTAATTTGATGGACCATTATCAGGTCTATCAATCAGCAATCACCCATAAGAAGGCAGCATTCCTGTCCAGAGACATTGCTGCTGCACAAAATCGACCAGCTAAGCTTTTCCAGACTGTGGATAGATTATGCAATCCAATCTGTCTTCAGCCTGGAAATGCTTTTTCTCAAGAACGGTGTGAGGAGTTTGCTCGATTCTTTTCAGATAAGGTTGCCAATCAGTTCCAATATCATTCGACCCTCCCTAATGGGAGTTGTGGTGGTTGGCAGGAGATGTCAGGACACTGAGTTTGTATGGTGTGTCTTCAGCCTCCACACAAGCAATGACATTGTGATGATCATCCAGTCATTGCGTCCGATCAACTGTAGTTTGGACCTGGGCCCTACGTCTCTTAGAGGGCTGTGTGGATAAAATCGCCCAGTCCTTGGCAAGATAATCTGGATGTCTTTGGAGAGGGATCTTTCCTGATACTCTGAAGGAGGTGGTGGTTCGGCCCCTTCTAAGAAGTCCTCTTGGGGGCATGGCCTAGCGGTGTGAGTGGGATGGTCGATAGACGGAGAGCTCCGCAACTCATCTCCTGCATTCTCCTCTATTATCCTATTAAAAGTAAAATTAATATACTGGGTGGTAGATTGATGACCTCTAATGTCTACGACAATGAAGATGAGTAAGAAACAGGGAAAACTCCCCTATAGATCAGCCAAAAACGACACCAGAACCTCAGGCCTACTGAAGCGGTCACTCCACTTGATAGCAAGTCTTGTAACTCAGGCACAGAGGATCCACAGATACCATCTACCTGCTAATTACTGCAAACCCGGGTGAGCAGACAAGTATGGCAGATTCCTACCTTAACTTGGAGCGATTAATCAAAGATTTAAAATACGATCTTGGCACTGATGGAGGCAGGCTTTGATAATGTAAACCGCCCAGATCCAATACCTTCAACAAGTAGTGAATACAGTGTCTGAGAACGTGGAGAGACATGAATCATGGCTGCAAGAAGTGGAAAACAGAGTGGGAGACCAGGAGGATAGACAGAGGCTGTGTTCGGATGAACTGGCTGGAACTCTATGGGAGATCGAATCCCTCAAGCAGAGTATTAGCGATCATGAGAATCGTGAACACCGCTGCAATCTCTGGATCGTAGGGCTCTCCAGAGGGCCTTGAAGGAAGGACTGCCCAGAGTACATGAAAACGGGCTGAAAACAACGCTTGAACTCCTGCCTCTGTCTCTTTGGAAGTCCAAAGAGCTCATAGATCCCTGGCCTAAACCCTCTCAGACCAGAAGCCAAGAAACATAATAATAACATTTTTACGATACCAAGATCGTCAGCAAATCCTGGAGGCTGCTTGCAAGAAGGGGTGATTTTGATTCAGCAAGCCAGAGTCAGCATATTCCCGGATTATTCTCATCAGCTGCAGATACAGAGGCAGGCCTTTGCTGAAGTTAAAGGCTCCTACACTCCTTAAACTACGCATTTACCTTGGCATATCCAGCGAGACTGATCATTAGCCCAACAGGTTCCAACCAAAAGGCCTTCAGATATCCAGCAGCCGCCTTTGAGTCTGGCAGAAGAAATATGGGGCTTAAACTACAGTGGACCCAGGAATCAACAGAATGGTTGATTCCTAACTGATAGAAGGTACTTCTTTTTTTTTCCAAAGGGTGCAAAACACAATAGAGGGGAAGCTAGCATCTAACCCCACATTTTAATAGGGATTCAACATCGCTGGGGTCATTTTCCCACATGCGCACCGACTCTGACTATATCCTGGTCACTTTTAACCTACTATCAAACATAATCAGTCTGGACAATTGTTGGACTTTGACACAGGTGTATTAGTGAACTTTGATACAGACTTAAGTTTAGAGCATTTTTTTGGCTCATATATTAAATATTTAAACCCATAGGTTTAAAAAATAGTGTTTGGTTGGATGGATGGAAAAATCTGACCCTTTCTTTTAAACTTCGAACTACATGTTTAGTGTGGACAGTTGGAATGTCATTATTACACCAATGTTTCTAACTGGGGGAACTGGTCCTGGGCGGGGTCAGGGTTTTCAAGGATTTGCTCTCTTTATTAAAATTGGGACGCCTGAGCAAAAAGCGTTAAATCTGTTTCCCATATTCCTGGAGAAGTGCCTGATCTCATTCCTCAGAGAGTTTTGGTTCTACCTTAGGGAGCTAAGAGGGAGCACTCTGTCTCGATTAAATGAGCCCCGGGAATTACTACCTATAGAGGAGTTCTCACCCCACCCCCCAGGCAACTAGATGGGACGGTGGAGGAGAGTAATTCCTGATGTGTTTATCATAAATAAAATATTATATTATTGCAGGAGATGGTCGCTAACTCCACGAGAAGTAGAGGATGTGGAGACTTTTTGTTGGGACAGAGGGGAGGGGATTTTATTAACAGTTTGATGTTTACATTTTTGCTACTTATAAAGCAGATCGGAAATATTGAAAAAAACAGGAGGGAAGGAAAACAATTGTTCAAGATCTGTTTTGTAGCCTTGTGGTTTTGAATTGTCTGATAAGTTTGGGGTGGGGAGGGTTTCACAGTGGGTTTGTACAAAATGCTTGCAGAGCTAACTATAATGTAAAATGAACACGAGGAGGGCAATACAGAGGTCATTTCTACTTAGTTACAACAATGGATAATCTTACAATTATTTCCTGGAATACCAATGGTATGCGTACAGTAGTTAAACGTAAACGTATCTGGACACAGATCAAAAGATGCAAGGTGATGTCATTTTCTTGCAGGAGATTCACTCCACAAAAGAAGAGGTAGATAAATTGGGTCAGTCTTGGCGGTTCCTTATAGCTGCCCTTTTACCTCTAAAGCTCAGAAGTTGCCATTTGGATAAGGCCGGGTCTCCCTTAAAGGTCTTGTCTGTAGTGGCAGATAGACTGGGTCGCTATGTTATAGCGGTGGTGAAGTTGGGGGCGAGATTAACTCTGTGTCAATATATGGTCATTCAACTATGACTTCACTTTTCACGCACTTAGCAACCACTTTAGTCCCATTCAATGACGATTTGATTCTGGGGTGGGGGATATGAATACGATTGGGACCATAGATTGGACCACTCTGAAGGAAAAGAGGCCCCTCCGCGGAGTGCAACGGCGATGCGCCATATGGTGGAGGGCAGAGCTCTGACAGATGCATGGAGATTCTGCCATCCTATGGTTAGAGAATACTCCTTTTTCGCATGCCCATAAAGTGTATGCCAGACTTGATTATATTTTTGTGCCATCTCCTATGATAGGAAACCTGAAGGGGCAGAGTTTGGACCCTTGATCATTTCTGACCATGCTCCCTCAAGGTAGAAATAAATCTAGACAAAAAGTGCCGGTGCAATCTCGATGGAAGATGGACCCTTCATTGATTTTAGATCCAAAATTTATTGCACAACTAAAACATCACCTTCAGGAATTTATTGAATTAAATCCTCCTGAGGCTACTAGTACAAATGTGGTGTGGGACACCTAAAAGCTTTTTTAGAGGGGAGGCAATTTCATATTCCTCCTTTCTAAGAAAAAGACAACTGCCAAGAAAGTCAGCTTGAAAAAGAAATACAGTTATTAGAGGGGAATCAACATGAGGTCGATGTCAACAGGACAAATTACTAAACTTAAAACCTTAAAGGGTAAACTCAATCAGCTTTCAATCAGGAAATTGGAATGGGACTTAATAATAACTAAATCTAAATCATTCTTTGAGGGGGATACATCTGGCAAGTGGCTGGCTGGACTGGTTAAAAGAAACAGGCGGAACGTACCATTATGGGTATAGAGGACCAACAGGAGTGATTGTTTATGATCAAATTAAAATTAATGACTCTTTCAAAACCTATTATTCAAACCTGTATACCTCAGAGTATCTCTGCAGGAGCAGATCCCCAGGCCTTTAAAATTAATTGAGTTACCCTGGCTAACAATAAAAGATAGGGATAAGGTAGATAAGCCAGTGACAAGAGAGGAGATGAGAAAGGCGGTATTTGGTGCAAAAGGAGGCCCTGGTCCTGATGGGATCCCAGTAGAACGTTATAGGGAACTCTGGGATGTCTTGGGTCCCCTGATCTAAGGATGGTGTCTGAAGCCCTGAGTTGGGCATTTTGCCCCAAACCCAATATTTAGCAACCATAACAGTTCTTCCCAAACTGGAAAAGACCCCTATAAATGCTCTTCATATCATCCCAGATCATTATTAAATTCAGATTACAAAATCATAGCTAAACTAGTGGCCTCTAGACTGGAGGGACTTCTTCCTCAACTGGTGCACCCAGACCAGTGTGGATTTGTGAAGGGAGGCAGGCTAAATACAACATTAGAAGAACCATCAATATTATACATAAATGGTCGAAGGGAGGAGGGAGGTCTTCTGGCCCTAGACACTAAAAAACCTTTGACAGGGTCGAATGGTCCTTCATGTTGGCAGTATTACAGAAATTTGGATTTGGCCCACAGATATTAAATTGGATTCAAGTCCTATACCACTCCTAAAGCCCAAATATTAACAAATGACTGTACCTCCTCCCTTCCCCTTACTAGAGGCACAAGGCAGGGCTGTCTCCTTTCCTCACTATTATATGTTTTAACCATAGAAGCCCTAGCCCAAAGTATAAGGGCTCAAGCAGGTATCAAGGGCTTTGTTTGAAGGGACAGGACCACCAGTTTTCCTTATTCACTGATGGTATTTTACTTACCTTTCTTCTCCTGAGAGATCCCTCCTTACTTGTCCAGGTTATTTGAGATCTATGGTCCGCTATCCGGACATAAAATTAATTGGGGAAAAGTGAATGGTTACCTAAGGGAAAAATAACAATTCTATTCAAGTATTTGGCACCACTATTACACCCTCTTCTCAGACTAAATACCTGGGCATCATTTTGCCTGCCAAGTTGTCGACCCTAGTTAAAGTAATTATGAAGTCTATAGTAGACAGAGTGAGGAGGATTGCTTTTCATGGAGGGCTTTGCCCTTGACCCTTATAAGTAAGGTCAATTTAGTTAAAATGTCAGTGGTTCCTCAATTTCTTCATTTTTTCAAACCGCACTTTGTGGGTTCCAAACAAATATATTAAAGCACTAGAAGGGCTGTTACTCAACTACTCTGGCAAAATAAAAACAAGAATTAAAATGACATTATGCAACTGCCATTAAATAAAGGTGGTCCGAATCTCCCAAATATTAGGTGCTACTACATAGCAGCCCAGCTTACCCATATACAGGACTTGCTTCGGGAAGATAAGGACAGGCCAGCATGGGTGGAGATGGAGACCTTCACTTTTCTCCCTTTGTACCACCACTCATTGGTGGGAAGGCTTAGCCTTCCCTCCTCTCAAAAATAGAAACCCCTGCACAAGGGCAATGCGGAAGGCTTGGGAGATGGCTCATAGTCAGTTGAATGGTGATGAATCACCCTCCCAGATACACCATTAATGATTCTCCTAGAAACAAGAGGTAAATTGACAAAGGGAGATGAAAACTACTTGAGTTATGGTATAAGGAAGGATTATTTCTACTGAGCCACTTTATAGAGGAGGGGAACCCTGCATTTCAAAGCTATGATGATTAAAAATATACTGTAAAGGCAGCACACTATTTCTTATATCTTCATATTAAAGATATTATACTAAAGCTGAGAAAATCTGAGCTGAAATAATAACTGTCCACTGGTCACCTTTGGAGGAGCTTTTGTTGGACAGTCATCAAACAAATCTTTTCGTCCCCTTGGAGGTGCTATGCAATGTTGCTGGCTCACTTCAAGCCCCTAGATAAATTTAAAGGCCACTGGGAGACAGATTTATTTCTGGATGCTTTCACAGGAGGCGATTGGTTAAATATATTAAAAACTCCATCAGGTGCTCACTTAACAATAGACTTCGTACAATACAGTACAAGGTCCTTTGTAGAGCCTACTTTACCCCAATACTGGCTCAAAAATTGATTCTGATAAGTCTTCACTGTGTCCCAAATGTAGAGTTCATGAAGGATCTTTTATCACTTAATGTGGTCTTGTCCAAGAGTACAGGGATTCTGGGAGGAGTTCAGCAAATTTTAGCAGGTACTTTACGATTCCCCTAAATTGGATCCAGTGGAAGCTTTACTGGGCTTAATACAGGAAGTGGAGAGATACCCAAGCACTCCAGAGATTTGTGGAGACTGGGGAATGTACTGGCATTAAGATCTCTAGCTATGTACTGTAGGCTACCTGAAACCCCTACAATTGCATCATGGATTAACTCCTTCCTGTAGCGTATGAAACTGGAAAGAACACAATACCTAGTTAGGGGACAAACAGAGAAATATCAATGGATATGGGTCCCACTGGAAGAGGCACTACAGCAACCTTAGTTTCCACTATTCCATAAAGAAGGATACATACCATTGGTAATACTGCTATGTCCATGTACTGTACCAAGTTGATCAATATAGAAAAGTTTAAGGAACTCTGTGTGTAATGAAGACCTGTAATGTATGTTCAATTGTGTGATGATGACAAAATTGTATTTTGCTCTGCCTTGTAAATAAAGTTTACAAAAAAGAAGTCCTCCTTGGACCCAGAATGTCTGGTTAGCTACAGGCCTGTCTTTAACCTGCACTTTGTGAGCAAGGTTATTGAGAAGGTGGTTGCATCGCAACTGGAAGACCATTTGACCAACCACAATGTCTATGATTCTCTCAGTCCAGATTTAGGAGGAGACATAGTACCGAGATAGCCCTTGTCTGGGTACTAAATGACCTCCTAATAGCGGAAGATCAAAGGACCCGTTCCACTCTGGTCCTTCTTGATCTCTCTGCGGCATTTGACACCATAGACCATGATGTGCTATTGGAGCACCTGTGGTTCATCTGTGGACTGTCTGTACGGTCCTCAGATGGTTTTGATCTTTCCTTGAGGATAGGACTCAGAGGGTGGTGTCTGGGATTTTTCCTCGGCATCACTCCCCTATCCTGCGGGGTGCTGCAGGGCTCCATTTTGGCAACCATGTTGTTTGGTGTATATGCTACCATTGGGAGCGATTATTAGGAGGTATGGCTTGAGTTTTCACTGCTATGCAGATGATACTCAGCTGTGCATGTCCTTTGTGCCTGGCCAGGATGATGCTGTTTCAGTTTTTAACAACTGTCTCCTGAAATCCAGGACTGGATGAATATGAGTTGCTACGGTTAAATCCAGATAAAACTGAGATGTTGGTTGTGGACCCAGGTAGTCAGGAGGTGGGTTTGCAGACAGGAACACCTTCAGGTCTATGGCTTGGGGTGTTCTGCTAGCTACCTCAGATCGGGTGCAGAATTTGGGCATTATGTTTGATGACTGTCTGACACTTAAATCTCAGGTGTCTTCTTTTTATCATCTGAGAAACATCGCCCATGTGAAGCACCTGGCTCCTTCTGAAGACCTTCCAACGTTGGTCCATGCCTGTTTCCTCCTGCCTTGACTACTGCAACGCCTTTACCTAGGGTTACCAGGGGTTGATATCCGCCACCTGCAGTTCGTGCAGATTGCTGCAGCCAGGCTTTTGACTAGTTCATCTACGACCAGTCATATAACACCTGTACTCTGTGGACTGCACTGGCTGCCAGTACACTGGCGGATCACCTTCAAGGTCGGTCTTCTGACCTATAAGGCCCTACATGACCAGGGACCTGTTTACCTGCAAGATCTTCTTCATCCCTACTGTCCTCCCACGCTCTCCGATCCACTGATGAGGGATTGCTAGAGATTCCCAGGGTTGGTTTACAGACATCTGGGGCCAGGTCTTTAGTTTTATGGCCCCAACTCTGTGGAATTCTCTACCTCATCAGGTGAGGGATTGCCCAACCATCCATACTTTTAAAGTAGCGCTGAAAACATTTCTTTTAGCCTGACATATATGATTTTAATGCCGTTGTTATACATTTTATTTTGGTTATTATGGTTTTGAT
Source organism: Neoceratodus forsteri (assembly GCA_016271365.2). Classification (NCBI taxonomy): domain Eukaryota; kingdom Metazoa; phylum Chordata; order Ceratodontiformes; family Ceratodontidae; genus Neoceratodus; species Neoceratodus forsteri. The sequence continues at coordinate 1,387,646,866 of CM057459.1, forward strand.
AAATTGTTCTACTGTCTTATTTTAATGAATTTGTACAGCGCCTTGGTTTTGGAAAGGCGCTTTTATAAATAAAGTTTGATTTGATTTGTTTCCGTGAGGTACTTGAAAGTTTTATCATGTCCCCCACTCCCTCCTTTCCTCGAGGGCTATACATATTAAGCTCCTTAAGTCTCTCTTCATATGTCTTCTGGTGCAGACCCTGCACCACTTTAGATGCCCTCCTCTGGACTGCCTCCATCCTGTCTATGTCTTTGCAGAGATTGGGTCTCCAGAACTGCACGCAGTTCTCCAGATGGGGTCTCACCAGCTGTCTGTACAGAGGAATAACAACTTCTTGTTTTCTACTGGTGATGCCTCTCCTATGCATCCAGTATCCCCCAGTCCTCCTTACTGCCCTCTCACATTGCTTGCCCACCTTTAGGTCATCTGATATGACTACCCCAGGTCCCTTTCCATTTTGTTGTTGTTAGTATCTCACCCCCATTGTGTGCTCTTCCCTGGGTTTTGTTTCCCAGGTGCATTACTTTGCACTTCTTAGCATTGAATCTAAGCCGCCATACATTTGACCATTCTTCCAACCTTGCCAAGTCCCTCCTCATCCTTTCCACCCCACCTTGTGTATCAACTCTGTTGCAGATCTTTGTGTCATCTGCAAAGAGACATACTTTTCCTTCCAGTCCCTCTGCAATGTAAGCGTAAAGACATTGAAGAGGACCGGTCCTAGTACTGAACCCTGTGGTACCCTACTAGTAACCCCCCTTTCTTCTGAGTGGACTCCATTTACTATTACCCTCTGTGTCCTGTTCTCCAGCCAATTCTTTACCCAGCCTACCATCTTGGGACCCACTCCTAAGCTGGCTAACTTGTATATTAATCTTTTGTGTGGGACTGTGTCAAATGCCTTGCTAAAGTCTAGGTAGGCCATGTCCACAGCCCCTCCCTGATCTACTACTTTGGTCACCCAGTCAAAGAAATCTATTAGATTCGTCTGACATGACCTTCCGCTGTGAATCCATGCTGCCTTGGGTCCTGTGCCCTCTGGCCTCTAGGTACTCAACAGTTTTTTCCTTCAGAAGTGATTCCATCATTTTCCCTACCACAGAGGTCAAACTAACAGGTTTGTAGTTTCCTGCTTCTGCCCTGCTTCCACTTTTGTGAAGTGGAATAACATCCGCCCTCCTCCAGTCCTCAGGTACCACCCCATCCTCCCATGATTTATTAAAGAGGGTAGTCAGTGGTGTCACTAGCTCTACCCTTAGTTCTTTTAGAATTCTGGGATGAATCCAATCAGGCCCCATTGCTTTGTCCACCTTCAGTTTTAAGAGTTCTTTCAGAACCCTTTCTTCTGTGAATGGGCTGGTATCAACCTCCATATCCAGAGTGTTTCTATTGTTTGGTTTAAGTACCGCCCCCTCTTCATTTGTAATACTGAGCAAATATATTTGTTTAGTATCTCTGCCTTTTCACAGTCACCCTCTGCCCACCCTCCCCTTTATTAAGCCTCACTATCCCTCCCTTGGTCTTCCTTCACTCCCTGATGTACCTATAAAGATTTTATCCCCTTCTTAACTGAGTTGGCAATCATTTCCTTGGTTTGGACTTTTGCTGTTCTGACTGCCTTCTCAGCTTCCTTTTGCTTTAACTGATACAATTCTTTGTCCTGCTCCTTCTGTGATTCCTTGTACTTCCTAGACTTCCTAGCCACCTCCTTTGAGAACCATAGTGGTTTCACATCGTTTGTTTGTTTTGTTTATTTGCTTCACACAAAGGCTTGTTGCATCTGTGATGGCAGTTTTGATTATTTCCCATTGTTTTTACCCTCCTTTCGCCCATTTGCTAGTGCATTCCTTAGGCACTCACCCATTTTAGCAAGGTCAGCCCTCCTAAAGTCCAGTACCTTTGCCTTTGTATGGCTTGACTCTACTGCTGTGTTTATTGTGAACCATACTGTTCGATGGTCACTAGTTCCCAGATGGCTACCCACTTAAACATCTGTGATTCTTTCTCCATCTCCATTTGAGAGTACCAGGTCTAACATTGCCCTCTCGAGGGCTCCAATACTAGTTGTCTAAGGCATGCCCCTGTAGGGCATCTAGAATAACCCTACTCTTAGAGGTGGCTTCTGCAAATGCACTCCAGTTAACATCTGGCATATTCAGATCCCCATCAGCAATATCTCCCCTTTTCTGTCATTCCAAGGATAAGCTCTATCATTTTCTTGTCCATTTCCTCCCTGAGATGGGGGTCTTGTATACAACCCCGTGCAGATTGTGGTGCTATTGCCCATCTCCAAATTGACCCACAGTGCTTCCTGTCCTCCCTGTTTACCCTTTTGTTCTGTTGCTTTGATTCCTTCCCTATGTAGAGAGCTACCTCCTCCTCTTTTACCCTCCTGTCCCTCCTGTAGATAGTGTATCCTGGTATGTTTACATCCCAGTCATGGTTCTGTGTGTACCATGTTTCTGTGACTGCCACGATATCCAGATGTTCCTTCTCCATCAAAGCCACTAATTCAGGATGCTTGTTACCCAGACTATGGGCACTGGTACTCATTGCTCTCCATTTTTGATGGCTTTACCTTTTGTAGCACCATCCTTGTCCTCATTGACTTTGCTTTCTCCATTCACCCCTGTCCTGCTCCCTACTGACCTTTCTACTTTGGTCTTTACCTCATTTAGTACCCTGTTTTGTAGGGGAGGCTGAGAATTCCTGCTGCTTATCAGTGCCTCGCCCCCTGACTAACATAGAAACATAGACTATGACGGCAGATGAGGACCGCTTGGCCCACCTAGTCTGCCCATTTCCCTACCTAGAGGATAAGCTGCAGATCCTATTTAACCAACAGCCTATTTCTTCCTACCCCCACAAAATTGTCTTATATCTGTTCCATGCATTCTTGAATTCTCCCACAGTTTTAGACCCCACAACCTCCTCAGGCAGGCTGTTCCTTGCGTCCACCACCCTCTCTGTGAAAAATACTTCCTCACATTGCCCCTGAGCTGCCCCTCTATCTTCAAATTGTGTCCCCTTGTTCTTGCACATCTCTTTTCTGAAAGATGCTACCCTCTTGGACTTTGTTGATTCCACTGAGGTACTTAAATGTTTCTATCATGTCCCCCTCCCTCCTTTCCTCAAGGGTATACATATTAAGCTCCTTTAGTCTCTCCTCGTATGGCTTCTCTTGTAGACCCTGCAGCATTTTAGTTGCCCTCCTCTGAGCTGCTCCATCCTGTCTATGTCCTTGCGGAGATTGGGTCTCCAGAACTGGATGCAGTACTCTAGATGGGGTCTCACCAACTATCGGTACAGGGGATAACAACTTCCTGTTTTCTGCTGGTGATACCTCTCCCTATACATCCCAGTATCCCCAGCCTCCCACCGCCTTCTCACATTGCTTGCCAACCTTAAGGTCATCTGATATGATTACCCCAGGTCCCTTTCCATTTTGTTGTTACTTCCTCCCCCATTGTGTAATCTTCCCCTGGTTTTGTTTCCCAGGTGCATTACTTTGCACTTCTTGCACTGAATCCAAGCTGCCATACTTCTGACCATTCCTCCAACCTTGCCAAGTCCCTTCTCACCTTTCCATGCCTCCTTGTGTATAAACCCTGTTGCAGATCTTTGTGTCATCTACAAAGAGGCATACTTTCCTTCCAGTCCCTCTGCAATGTCACTTATAAAGACATTAAAAGGACTGGACCCAGTACTGAACCTCTGCGGTACCCACTAGTAACCCCTCTTTCTTCAGAGTGGACTCCATTTACAATTACCTTCTGTGTCCTGTTGTTCAGCCAGTGTTTTACCAGGCTACCACCCTGGGACCCACTCCCAGGCTGGTTAGTTTACTACTAATCTTTGTGTGGGACTCTGTCAAATGCCTTGCTAAAGTCTAGGTAGACCATGTCTACAGCCCCTCCTGGTCTACTACTTGGTCACCCAGTGAAAGAAATCAATTAGATTCGCCTGACATGACCTTCCCGCTGTGAACCCATGCTGCCTTGGGTCCTGTGCCCCACTGGCCTCTAGGTACTCAACAATTCTTTCTTTCTTTCAGAAATGATTCCATCACTTTCCCAACCACAGAGGTCAAACTGACAGGTCTGTAGTTTCCTGCCTCTGTCTTGCTCCCACTTTGTGAAGGGGAATCACATCCACCTTCTTTCAGTCCTCAGGTACCACACCATCTTCCCATGATTTGTTAAAAGGGTAGTCAGTGGTGTCACTAGTTCTCTGCTTAATTCTTTTAGAATTCTGGGGTGAATTCCATCTGGCCCCATTGCTTTGTCCACTTTCAGTTTTAGGAGTTCTTTCAGAACCCTTTCTTCTGTGAAAGGACTGGGATCGACCCTTCTCCAGAGTGCTTCTGTTAATTGGATTAGGTACCTCCCCTACTTCCTCTTTTGTGAATACTGAACAGAAGTATTCATTCAGTAGCCCTGCTTTTTCACTGTCACTCTCCCACCCACCATCCAGTCGATTCAGCCTCACTATCCCTCCCTTTGTCTTTCTATGCTCCTGATATACCTATAAAGGTTTTATCCCTTCTTAACTGAGTTAGCTATCTTTTCCTCAGTTTGTGCCTTTGCTATTCTGACTACCCTCCTGCTTCCTTCTGCCTTAACTAGTACAGTTCTCTGTCCTGCTCCTTCTGTGTTTCCTATACTTCCTAAATGCTATCTTTTTCTCCTAACCTTCACCACCACCTCTTTGAGAACCATAGTGGCTTTTTCTTTCATTTTGATTTGTGTATTTGCTTCACACAAAGGCTTGTTGCCTCTGTGGTGGCAGTTTTGATATTTCCCATTGTTGCTCCACCCCTCCTTCTAGCCTGTTTGCTAGTGCTTTTCAAGAGCACTCTCCCATCTTGCCAAAGTCAGCCCTCCTGAAGTCCAGAACCCTCACTTTTGCATGGCTTGACTCTGTAGCTGAGTTTATCATGAACCACACTGTTTAGTGGTCACTTGTTCCCAAATGGCTACCCACTTCTAGATCTGAGATCCTCTCACTGTCCCCATTTGAGACTATGAGGTCTAAGATTGCTCCCTCATGAGTAGGTTCCAAAACTAGCTGTCTGAAGCATGCCACCTGAAGGGCATCAAGAATGGCCCTGCTTTTGGATGTGGCTGCCACAAAGGTGCTCCAGTTAACATCTGGCATATTAAGGTCCCCATCAACAGTATCACCCTTTCTCTGCCATCCTAAGTATGCCTTCTATCATATCTTTGTCCATTCCCTCCCCTGACATGGAGGTCTATATACAACCCCTGTGCGGATTATGGTGCCATTTCCAGTCTCTAAAGTGACCCACAGTGCCTCCTCTCCTCCCGTTTACTCTTTTGTTCAGTTGCTTTTATCCTTCCTTACATGAGAGCTACTCCCCCTTCTGCCCCTCCCTGTCTCTCCCTGTAGGTTGTACCCTGGTATGTTAACATCCCAGTCATGGTTCTCTGTGTACCATGTTTCAGTGACGCTACGATATCCAGGCATCCTCTTCTATCAAGGCCACCAGTTCAGGAGCTTGTTGCCCAGACTACGGGCATTGGTACTCATTACCCTCCATTTTTGATGGCCTTACCCCTTTTGCCCCATCCCTGTCTTATTGCATTTGTCACTTTCTCCATTTACCCCTGCACTTCTCCCTATCGACATCTCTATGTTGATGTTCACCTCACTTAGTAACCTGATATTTTTGGGGGGCTAGGATTTCCTGCTCCTTTCCAGTGCCTGCCCCTTGGCTAGTTTAAATGCTTGTCAATGAAGTATTTAAACCCATCTCCTAGGATTCTGGTTCCCTCCTGGACAGATGCAGACCATCATGCCAGTATAGGCCTGCATCCCTCCAGGTGGACCCCCAGTCCCCAGTGAAGCCAAATCCCTGAGCTCTGCACCAGTTTTTCAACCACTGATTGAATCCCATGGTGTGGAGCACCTAGTCTCAGCCGTGCCATAGACAGGCAGCACCTCCGAGAAGGTTACCGTGTGCTATTTGTCTAAGGCCCTCCCCATCTCCACACAAGCTTCTTGCACTGCTCTGAGACCTTTTTAGCCAAGTCATTTGTCCCTAGGTGGACAATGACATCCAGCTCCTCCCCGTGCAGCTGCTCCTCGATCCTGAGGATTCGCTCCCTGTCCCTTCAAGCCATGGCGCCAGGCAGGCAACTTACCCTCCTCTCCCTTCCTCCCCCAGTTCTACCTTCCTAACAAAGAGTCCCCACCAGGAGTTGTTTTCTTCCCCTGTGGGGTCCCATGCCACCCTCCATGGGTCTCCATTGTGGAGGTTCCCAGCATCCTCCGTGGTGTCCACTGTGGGTGCCTCCATAGAGGAACCACACTTTTCTAAAACGGCATAGAAATTGTGAGAGGTACAACTGAGGGATGCCTCTGTTCCACCACCCTCACCCTCCCTGAGCCCACTGTGGTCCAACCACCTCTTTCTTGGCCTCTGTGGCAACACCAGTGACCCTGGTGGTCCCTGGGTGGGAGAGGAGGTCCCACAAATCCTGGCCAACTCCAGCCTGGAGATCAGCAACCTCCTCCTCAGCCCAGAGAGGTGCCTGCAGATGGGACAACACTGCATCCTCCAGAACATCTCCCGAAGACTGCTGCCCACAGCCACTGCACTGCACCACTCCCATAATGTCATTTTTCTGGCCCCCTAACTGTTATTTGGAATACTTACTCTTTCCTCGGTTTATTTCTTTTTTCTTCTCTCCCCTACTTACTTACTACCTCTGCACCTTTTAGCTCCTGATTTTCCTGTTCTGAGACAAGAAGTTCCTATATTTCTCAGTACTCTCTTACTTGCTCAGAGTCAGACCTCCAGCAGCTGGGGGGAGACAGAGAGCTACTCTTGCCCTTCTAGGATGGTGAGTCTTTGGCTCTGTGATCACTCACTTCCTGCTCCCAAACAGGAAGTTCTTGTTGTCAGTTAAATCCTGTGCCTATAAAAGTAGAACTGGTTTAGGGTGGGGGGTGTGGAGGGGAGGAAGGAGAATATAGTTCCAGTAGAGAAGTTTTAGTTATACCCGTAGCTCCTTCCTCCTGGTGTTCTGTCTGTTCTCTAGTTTAAAAGCTTGCCAATGAAACATTTAAACTGATCACCCAGAAGACCTGTTCCCTTTCTGGACAGATGAGCACCATCCTGCCAGTATAGGTTGGTATCCTCCAGGTGGAACCCCAGTCCCAGTGAAGCCAAACCCTGTGCTCTGCACCATTTTTCAACCATTCATCTGAATCGTGTAGTGCAGTACCCTCGCCTCCCTCATGCCATGAACCCGGCAGCACCTCTGAGAAGAGGATAGTGTGTGTGCTGCTTGCCTTAGGCCCCTCCTAACTTCACAAACCCTCCTGCACTGCTCTTAATCTCATGTTGAGATTATCTTCTTTGCCATTAAGCATGTTTGGTACTTTATGCTGTTTGAGAGCTGACGCCAGCCAGTTTGAGCATAGAGGTCGAAGATGTGAGTGGGCGTTGAGTACCAGTGATGAGCTGACAAGCCTTGTTGAGAGCTGTGGATATATGTCTGAGTGCAGTTACAGTAGCAGAGCCATATATTATCAGACCATAGTCAATTATGGAGACAACAGAACTCTGGACAGCGACCTTTAATGCTTCTGGGGTGATGTCTGCCTGTGCCTATAGAGTAGTCCGATGTGAGTATTTGCAGCTCTGGCAACATTGTCGATGTATGCGCCATAAGATAGATTACAGTCAATTGTGACTCCAAGATATTTAAATAAGTGCACATATTGAAAGGCTGCACCAAGACAGTTAGTAATAGTCAGAGGTGTAGTCTGTGCTTGTTGTGTGAGCTGCTGAAAAGCATTACCTGTTTTTTATAGTTTAGGACAAGCTTATATTTACTAAGCCAGTTTTCAACTGAGACCGAAGCCAATCTGAAAATTGTTTTGGAGTAGTTGGGATCCTTATGGGTGGTGTAGATTACAGAGTTATCAGCAGAGAGGAGGATTTGCTCTGGGCAGAATTGAGGAAGGCTGTTTAGAAAGGCTGAATAGAAGTGGACCCAAAATGGATCCCTGGGGACTCCTGATTGGACAGATCAAGCGTCCAGAGAGGGCATCAGCTATTTTAACTCTTTGAGATCAATGTACCAGGTAGCTTTTGAACCAGGCTATGGAGTCAGGAGAGAGCCCAGCATCTAGCAGCTGCTCAAGCAGGAGATGATGATGAATGGTGTTGAAAGCCTTAGTTAAGTCTAAAGACTGATCCAGTTAGATGACCATTGTCCAGTGACCTATGGATGGCTCTCTGGTGAATTCCATAAGGGCAGAAGTGGTGCTGTGCCCTTTTCTGAATCCATGTTGTGAGTGCACAAGATGTTGTGTTTATCCAGGTTTTCAGTGAGTTGGTCAGCTACAATGTACTCTAAGGCCTTGGAGAGGGAGGTAATATGGAGATAGGTCGATAGTTTGCATGGAGAGCCCTGTCTCCACTTTTGTGCACCAGTGTAACAGTAGCAGATTCCATCTGTCTGGGAACTGGCTGAGGCTGAGAGAGAAGTTGAAGATATTTGTTATTAGTGCAATCACTTCATTGAGGGTGAGGGACAGCAGTTTGAGGTCAGTGAGTCCCCACTCCTTCTGGACTTGGCAATTGCTTTACTGATGTATTTGAGAGCTTCATGCATCCTGACAGTTTTAAAGTAGAACAGCGGGTATTTAGAGAAGGAGGGCTGGAAGGGTGAGTCTGGGATGATCTTCATTGAAAAGTCAGGGGCAGAACACTACTGAGGTCCGTGAATGCTGTATTGAAAGTATTAGCAATAGTTGTTGGGTCAAGGAGAATGGATGTTTTTCTTGGGGTGGGGGATATCTATTTTCAAGGACTTTTCTTGTGATTTAATGGAAAACAGAAGGACATTCACTGAAATCTGGCTTCTCATACTATTTTAAATACCCTGCCACCCTGGTTGTCACGTATAGGGTGACTGTCCTCAATATTTTGACTCTCCTATATCTGTCTGGGACTTTGTAAATTCATACACACAGAAGCCATCTTCTCAGACAGCCACAAAATCAAATGATTCACAGGGTTCTACTGCAGCATGAATGCAAGGAAGGATGAGCATGGTGGAATCTCTGCTTCACAGCACCCACCATGAGCTGACAGCAATTCACAGCTGAGTAATCCAGAACAAAACCCTTTACTGAAATGCAAAGCTCAACTGCATCCCTCTCCCACATCATTAAAACTCTTTGAGCTGGCCCCATGGCGTTGAGGGCTGGACGCACACACCTCACACCACGCCGGGGACCGAGTTCGGGAACAAGCCTGGGTCATCGGGGTTGGCAGGGATGGGAGTGGATTGAGCATCCAGTGGATGGCTCTCCTCTCCCAGGGTGGTTTTGGGTTTCCTGGCGCAGTGGGGACTCCTGGTGGTGACCGGGTGTCTAAGCTGGGCCAGTGCTTAATGGGGAGGGCAGCGGTGGGCCTATGGCTTTCCATGCTGGCATCATTGCATGTCTGGCTTCTGGGGTAATATAAGGAAAATCCTGGCAGCAGCATGGAAGGCACCAACCGACGACTCAGGACCATTGGGCCAAACAAAGCCCGGCATTTAGGGACAAGGGTTTTCAGGGTGATGCGGTCTCCTCTCACATGATTTCCCCTCACTGGGGGTTGCCCAGCTGTGGGGCATAAGCCCCTGGTCCTCCTCACTCTCAGTGTCATGGCAGAGGCTGGTTCCATCTGGGTCCTGTTGGAGCGGTACATCGCCTGAGTGGATAAGCACACCCCATAGCTGCATAGGAGTGCAAAAAATAGTTGACAAAAAAAAAAACTCTTTAAAGCTGAAAACCACACTGAATACTGTCAAGCCAAAGTCCACACTATTTGCCAACATTACCACAAAAATCAAACCCTGGAAGGTCTTACATCTGTCACCACCACTGGCAGCCTGCATTCAATCCTGAGAGGAGATCCTGCAGCAAGAATAGTGACCGCATGAATGGCACATCTTCTCCCTGCTTCTCACCCCATCTTCTTTGGACACAGTCATAACTTCAAATTGAGCACCCACCAGATGCTATGGTTACTACATGATCTTCCCCCACAGTCATGAATGAATGTGATAGGGAAGTTCTTCTTATGGGCTGTGTCATTTCTGGATCACTAAGTTTGACCTCTGACAGGTAAGATGGATCTATGCTTTATAACACGGTGCTCCTCACAAAACTGCATAATTGTTCTGTTACCTTATTTTATTTTTCTTTACGTAGACCATGTTTTTTTTTGCCTCACTTGTTTCACCAGAACTGACATTCATCACCATCCAATTTCTAGTAGTGAGCATCAACCTGTTTCTACAGGGCTGCCATTCTGCTGCCTGAGGTGGGATTTGCCCTAATCTTTTTTTTTGTGCTGACTTTTTCATTAACAGATTATATCTTCTAGCCACTAGAGGGCTGTACAGTGCTGAATTTAGTCTATCAGTCCATTCCTCCATCTGTACGTTATGCAACTCTGCCACTAGAGGGCTTTGATAACCACACCAAAGTTGCTAAGATTTACTGTATATAGTGTCCTACACCAAAATTGCTGGTCCTATAAAGTGGATCTACTTTAATGTCTCTGGGCTTAATCTAAAGCAAAGTCAGTCACAGCCCAAGCCATCTCCCTTAAACTTACCCTGACCTTTCTAGAGCCCCCTTATATCTTACTGCATCCTACATTCCTCCTAGGCACCATCACCTTGCCTTCCAATCCCTCCTTGATCATCTTACCTCCTTGCCCCCAAGATGGAACAAATCTTACTTGGTGACCTAAACATTAACTAGCTTGCTGACTCCGCCTCCCAGGCTAGAGCATGCCGCTGCCACCCTAGACCTTACTCAACTTATTACTCTGCCCACCAGATCTAACCTGGTCACTGGTACCTCTACCTTAACTGGATCTTGTTCTATCCAACAAACCCCACAAGATCTCCAACCGCTGTGCTCCTTGATGTGCTCAGTGATCACTCCCCTATCACTTTCTCCTGGTCATGCATGAGGCCTAAGCATCCACCCAAACTGTTCACTCATCGTCTTTTATGTCCTGGTAAACTTGCCCAACTTAGGCCCTGTCACACTACAACATGTTGTGCTGTAGCGTTCTCAAAAGCGTTACTGCCCTTACCGTTATGATGCATCTATACTGCGGCGGTAGCGTTTTTGAAAACGTTATAAGCTGGTGCTGTTACGTCCGCATTGATAAAATTATCCATGTTTGCTACCAGTTTTAAGAATGGTATTTCACATTCTGCGGTATTCTGGTAGCAAGGAGGACTGTTTCACCTACCAGATGAGTGTCTGCACTGGTAAGCAAACCGTTACCAACTGTGTAGCGGTTCTCATTCGATCTCAAGACTACCTCCAAACAGGTCTTGAGATCGGATCCAAAATATGTGAGTGGTAGCGTTACAGATGTGGATGCAAACTGTTTTAACAAAACCCTGTAACCGTTTAGCTGCTCTGTAGCGTTACGAGAAGGCAGTGTGGACACAGCCTAAAAGTCACTTACAATGGTGTTTCACCAGACCTATATCTGCAAGGAAGTATAGACCATGATGACTTCACTTACTCAAACATGATAATCCAGTCAGATAGGTACAATGAGGTTACCCCAGCACCTCCCAGGATTCCTTATCTACTCCACCGTGGCATCAGTAGCAAAATGGTGGCATCTCCATGGTTATCTAATCACTCCTTTTGTGCCTCGTAAAGTCACGGTACCTGGTATTATTAGCCCTTATGCTGTCTGGAGATGTTGCACTAAACCGGGTCCTATACCCAGCCAAGAATCCATATGTAATGCCAGTTATGGCACTAAGGTCTTCATAGTTCACCTAAATGTTAGACGTCTGCTCCACAACCATGCAGAACTTGATGCTTGGGTCGACAGCTACCTGCTGATGTCCAATGTATATCAGAGACATGGCTAAAGCCCTCGATACCTGATACCTGCACGGCTGCTCCCTGATTACAACTTTCTAAGGCGGAATAGGCCACCCCTAAATCGCTGGGGAGGTGGCAGTCTATTTCAAAACCACCTTAACCTGCCCCTACTGACTGATAACTATACTTCTACATGTGAGTCACTACATACCATCCTAACCCTGGGGGCAAGAAACGCCACATTATATGTGCTTATAATCCTCCCAAAGGTGGACAATCTAGTCGGGAGGATTTACTGAACCACAGTGCCTCAACAGCTGAGCAGAATTAACTACTCATCCTTGGGGACATGAATATAAATTGGTTGAGTAAATCCCACAGTACCCTTCAATCCTTGGTGCAGAGTTACAATTTACAGCGGGTCATAACTGACCCGACAAGAGTGTCTCAAAATAATGGTTCTAGCACCCTCATTGATTGAGTCACGACCTAATCGTATAGATAGAGTTGTGGCTGCGGGCACTCTGCCAGACACAATAAGTGATCACTCCCGGTCTTCTGTGTTTGAGTCACTCAGTAATCTACATATCCCCCCACGCTATATATCATTCAGGAACTATGCAGATCTAAACCAGGCTCACTTTCTACATGATGTCGCTATGATTGACTGATCTCCCATCTACTGGACCCATAACACTGATGTCACCCTCAACCTTTTCTCATGAAGTTTTATCACTTCAGGATAATCATACCCCTCTTCACACTTGCTGGGTAAGCAGTAAGCAATCCAAATGGTTACACAAGGACTTACCGCATCACTCAAAGCTAGGGACAAATGCTGGAGAAAATTCTAAACTCGGGCCTCAAGCGGACTGTCATTTCCATAGGGAACAGCGCCTAAGTGCAAGAAGCAAATCAGGCTTGCAAAAGCTAATACTGCAAGGAATTATTGGTGGATGCAGCTGGTGACCCCAGGAAATTTTGGTCACACATAAAACCTTCTCGGATCCAAGCAGTCCCACACTACAAATAACATTTATTTATTTTATTTATTTATTTATTAAATTTTGGTGACTGGTAGGCCCACTGAGCCCTGAAGGTCCCTTTTTCAGGGCGACCGGGATAACATTACATTTATGATACAGTGGATAAACATTTGGTTACAGGATTATACAGGCTTACTTTAGCTGTTACATACATGGTTATCATCATGACACAGTACTTAACTAGAATGTTGCTTGGCTTAGTATTAAGCATGGCAAATTGATGTGAAGTTTTCGGAAGGAGAGGACATGATACTGAATAGAGCACTCCACACACAATAGCAAAGGCTTTCAACAATCACTTCTCAGACCTCTCAAATATACTACTGCCTTCCCGCTGCACCCTCTACTCTTGATATCTCCTCCCTAAAGATGCGCCAGTGAGACCGCCTTTCTACTTTAAAGCTGTCTCCAAAACAGATGTACTCAAGTTACTCAATGCCATATTGGACAGCACTGCAGTTGGGTCTGACTGCCTGAAACCTAAGCTCTGCAAGCTGGCTGCCCATTTCATTGCAGGGCCACTATCTAAAATCTTCATTATGTCCCTTAGTGAAGGAGTAGTGCCAGATATCTGGAAAACAGCCAGAGTAATGCTGGTCTTTAAAAAGGTGACAAGAAGGATTTAGTGAACAACAGACCAATAGCAGTATTATCTGTCTTAAACAAAATCCTGGAGAAGCTTGTCACAAGAGAGGTTACAGAGCACTTTACCAAGTACCAGGAATAACCTCCTGTCCAAAATCAACATGGCTTTACAAAGGGTCACAGCACCCAAACTGCCCTGCTACAGCTAACCAATGACACTATATGCTATGGATCAGGGTCTTCTAACAGAAGCAGTTTTATAGATCTCACAAAGGCATTTGATCTCATTGAACACCCCTCCTGCTGGCTAACCTCTTGTCCTTGGGTTTCTCGGCACAGTCCGTGAACTGGTTTAATGGCTACCTACCCAACAGGATGCAAGTTATAAAGTTCAACTCTGCAACCTCTGACAAAACAGTCATTGATGTTGGGGTACCACAAGGATCCATCCTAGGATCTCTCCTCTTCTCGATCTTCATTAATAATATAATGAGAAATGCTTCCTTCTGCTCATCACTGTTGTATGCCAACGACCTCGTTCTCTATACCAGCTCACATAATGTGCTTACTCAACCACAATCTATCGGGGCACTTCCAAAATGTACAATTCTCAATCACTAGCCATAGGCTGGTTCTCAATGTTAGCAAGACTCAGGCTATGCTTTTGGCTTGCCTGCCAAACTAAAAATAGCCATGATCTTCACAAAATAGTAAGTGTAGATGGTACCTCTTTGGAAGTGGTAAACTCATTTAAATACCTGGGGTTCTACTCAATGGATCCCTTAACTATGAGATCCATATTACTACTGTGTGTAAGGCGGTCAATATTAAGCTAGGGTTAGCTTGCAGAACTAGTCACATTCTCACCCTTCCATGAGGTTGGCCATTGCCAGAGGAATTCTTCTTCCATCCCTTGCATACGGAACTTCAATCTATGGCAATGCATCTAAAACCTCCCTATACAAATGGGACATAACCTATAATAATATATTTTGTTATGCCTCTGCACCCCTAAGTTAAAACATCACTACCTGCTCTATGCAGATTTTAATTGGCCCTCTCCTATGGTCCACGGCTCCTTGCTCCTGGGGCTCTTCTGGATGCGGAATCCTGAGGTCCAGTATGCCTAGCTCTCTTGCCACTGCACTTACCCCACAGGCCACCTCATATGGTCTCCGTTCTGCTGGTCTTTCCTTACTCCACATTCCCAGATGTAACACTTTCAAAGGGAAAACAGGTTTTCCTCGTGGTCCCCAGTTACTGGAACTCACTGCCTCTTGAAATATGCCAGTCACCTAGCCATGCCTCGTTTAAAAGAGGCATAGCTCTCTGATTGAGGATACACAGTGCAACTGTTCTAAACCACCCTAGATTCCTGACTCCCTACGCTATTACTGTCTTGATGTTCTCCTCTGGTACTTATACCTCATAGTTTCTACTTGTCTTACCACCCCTTTCCTACCCCACCTCTTACATATCTCTTCTCCCCTCCTACTTTCTCCCAGTGAGGTCTTACTACCTCAGTCCTTCTTACCTACTTGCTCCCTCTTTGGTGTCATATTCTTTATGTTATAGCCAGTTTTGTAGAATAGAGTTGATGCCTAGATTGATAATCAACTGTTACATGTGCACTTACCGTTGTCGCACTTTGATATGTGAAATGTCTGTATTGTCTCCTGGTTACACCAATTGCTCAAACCATTGTCCATTTTACTATATCCTTAAATGCTATAGTATACTATAGTATAATATGCACTACTTTCACTTCTGATATGAAGCACATCGGAATGTTTCTCCAGTCACCTCAAATTGCTCAAATTGTTATCCATTTTAATTGTATCTCTAATATGTTGTACTCCTATATTGTACTGTATCATCACCGTATTTTCTTGTCGATGTTGTAACCTCCTGGGTCATGCCTGAAAAAATCACTTTTATGTCTAGTGCACTTGCCCGTTATCAAAAATTAAACAAAAATAAATGTTGATCAAGAGCTTCTACTCCACAATGAGTAATCTTAGCTCAAACTCTCAGGGTTGGATATTCAGAAATGCACAGACCAACACAAAGGCCAGCGCCTTTCGATCCGATGCACCATGGAGCAATGAGTGCAATATTCAAAGGTTGCACATGGTGACATGCACCAGCGCACAACATGACTGAATATCTCAGGATGTGCGCCAGAGTGCAGTCAGAGGTGCGCCAGGAGCAACCTAACATGCACAATAGTACAACCAGGGATGTACAAGGGGCTGCGGAAGATCGCCAAGGCACAAAGGACCAGCCACAGGCACAGCAGGAGCAAGGCACTGGGAAGGGGTGGCCACTGGGAGGTGGTGGAGCCAGGCCAGGAGCACAGCTGGACCACAAAAGAACACCGCCCATGGAGCATGGGCATGTAGCCAGCCCCTTCCACTAGCACCAGAGCAGTGGAAGTATGAAACAGGCGGCACCAATGTCAAGGTGGGCCACCACGGCCACTGCCTGCTGGATGGCATGTCCCCACCCACCGGTCCACAGCCAGCCACACCCTGGCACACGGCACCCAATACACATGCCACACAGCCTGAACAGCAAGCCCATGGCCACCCCAAGGCACAGCCACTGACCAAGGTGCAAACACCACCATGCATGGCCCACAGAACAACACAGATGCACCACACAGCCACCCACCACACCACTGCAGCATGGCTTCACTCGCCAGCCATAAAGCAGACATGGACACAGATGGGTAAGCAAAGCAAACTGTATAAAGAACTATGTACAATACAAAACAGGGAACAAGGCAGGGGAACTATATACGAAGCAGGGATAAGATAGGTGAGGGAGGGATGGGACAGGGAAGGCAGAGGAAGAGAGGTCACGGGCAAGAAAGGTATCTTTGGCCCCTATGGGTGGCCACGTCCGCTGCCACCTGGCGTCTTCTCGCTGCTCCACGCGGCAGGAGCCATCTCGTCTGCCTCGCTATCTCCAGGGTGGCGGTGGTGATAGAAATGATGCACCGCAGGAGGTGGCAGTAGAGTGGCAGGCGACCTCCCCATTGGACACGTGTGCAAGGAAGAACAAGTGATCAGTGCGTGTCCAGGGCACCTAGCCCTCCCTGTGTGCAGCGGACGAGTGGGACACATGCCCTGGGGTGGCACCCTGGCCACCCACAGTGGGTGGGCCTACGACTTCCGCTGACCCAGTATGCCAAGGCTGTGCGCGGTGCTGGACACCACTACCCAGGGCCATCCACCAGCACAGTGGCAGGCAGGTGGCATGGTGCAGCAACAGAACCACAGTGGCACTGGTGGCAGCTGGATGCACCCACAGCCCACCAACAGACACACACATGCAATGGCCACCCGACAGTGCCATGCACACTGTGTGCTGAACACAGCTGCCACTGACTCTGTGCACAGGGGGCGAGGCCGTATCCCACCCCACCCCGCCGACCACCCTGCACAACATTGTTAGAATGCACAGAGTCAACCTGCCCACTGTGGCGCTGCACGCACAGTCCTGCTACCCTCCCTCAGTCCCACACCACTTGTAGAAGGGCCTGCAGCGTGGCTGCTGTGGCCACCAGGTGCCCGCCACCCTGGCTCTTCTCTGGTCTTCAGGGCCTGGGACAGAAACACAAACAGGCACACATCAGAACACAGCCACAACATTAGCCCACTGCCATCACCCCCAAGCACAGAGTGCACCCCAGCCTGGCAAGGCCACAGGCAGTGGCACAGCGCACCCAGTGACTGGCAATGCCAAGCCACAGGACACACAGCGACAGCCCACCCAGCATGGCATGCAGCCCTGCCTGCCCCATGGAACACTGGATGTGCACAGATGCAGTCAGAGCATGAACCTGGCCATGGCAGGGCCCCCTCGTACATCGCCTGCAGTGACCTGAGCCTCTTCAGGTCCCTCCTTACCAGGTCCCCATACCAGCGTCAACACTGCTCCATGGTGCGCTGCACACCAGTGGCCAGGACAAGCCCATCTGCAATGTCCTGCCACACCTCGATCCTAGGTCTGTTGAGGGACTGCTGGCCAAACAGGCTGGCAGCATGGGGCTCCACCTGAGTCACCAGGTTCACCAGCAGGCTGGCTCCAATTATGGGAGCAGGGGCACTGCGACTGCGGCATGCTTCCACAGCAATGAAGCAGTCCAAATTGGCGCAATGGCGCGCGTGCTAGCGTGCTCGGGATGCGTGCCTGCGCAAGGAGATGCGCTGCCTATGGCAATCCTGCATCTTCAGGGATGCGCAGCATGGGCATGGGCATGGCCACACCGGCACATGGGGCAGAGGTTCCTGGGGGCATAGAGCATGGTTCAGCATGTGCAATGTGCATGTGAGTGCTACTGGGGCCATGACACATGTTGCACAATAGGGCCCTGAGGGCACCGCGCCTATAGGCCTAATGCGTAGCGCCATAGGCCCAATGGCGCCCGAGAACCATAGGCCCTATAGTGCCCAAGCACCATAGGCCCAATAGCTCAAGCACCATAGGCCCTATAGCACCCAAGTGCCGCCGGCCCTATTGCACCGAGCACCATAGGCCCAATAGTGTCCGGCCATAGGGCCCATAGGCGCGCCAGAAACATTGGCCACCAATAGTGCTCCTAGCGCACACTGCACAATAGGTGGTAGTACATGCCGTGGTGCATGCATGTTGATGGGTGTACTCGCGCGTCACAGCATTGCACCACGGCGTGTGCTGGAGCAAGTCCATTGCACAAGGTGCAACAATGCGATATTCAGTTGGCATATGTAGATTAGCTCATCAGCCTATCCATGGTGCAATGGGGAATTAGCATGTCATTACCATTGCTCATCAGCCCATTTGCATGCGATGCGCTATAAAGGCGCCGCCACGACAGCACAGGCCATGGACCAGTACTGTAACCATCCAAGGTAAGTTGCGCCTGCTGAGGGATGGACAGCACAGCGGGGATGGATGGCTGGTGTGGATCACTGCAGCCACTAACCACGTCCCGCCTACAGGTAGCAGCATGTCCGAACGTGAGGAGGGTGAGGGCGTGGCCTGCCTGCAAGCGCAGGCCCAACTTTATGAAGGTGGAGATGGATGCCCTGTTCAAGGCACACCTCAACAGGGAGCCTTTGCTGAGTGGTGCCACTGGCACACCCAAACCAGGGCCACAGCCTGGGAGAAGGTGGTGGAGGCTGTGAACCAGCAGGGCCACCAGGTTGGCCACAGGTGGGGGCCAGGCTGATGTGCCACAGCTCACGCTGCAGGAGGAGCTGATGGTGGCCACCATGGCGCAGCGCTTATCGAGGGTGTGCTGAGCGATGGCTTCCAGACTGGAGGAAGCCCATCACTGCATGGTAGGTACAGTGCCATTGGGGGTGGGGGTCCATTGCATCAGCGGCACTAACACATCTGTGATCCCTTTCAGCACCGCAACACCAGCATGCAGAGGCAGGGGTGTCTGCGTCTGCTGTGGGCACGCCCAGCCCTGGAGGACCAGCCATCCACCTCCACTGGCATCCAGGGCCCGAACAGCTGCAGCACACCACCACCGTCTGGCGGATGACCTGGGCATGGTGGCGGGCGAGGCCCTGGCTGTGTTCCAGCGGGACGCCAGCCATGGCGTGCTGTGTGGGAGACACAGATCGGGCAGGGTCCAACACTGATGGCGATGTGACCATTGTCCTGGACAGCGTGTGTACTTGTGGTGGGAGACACCCATTCCATCCACCATCTCTGGCAGTGCGGCCAGTGGCCTGTTGGCAGTGGGACGGTCGCGCCACTGCCCGGTGCCGCTGTGTGCAAGCAGTGCGGTGCTGGGGGGCAGTGGTGGTAGTGCAGCCACACAGGCACTGGCCAGTGCACAGGGGCTGGAGGAGGCGGCAGACAGCTGGGGACATTGGGAGGCCAGGTGTAACATCCACTGCGATGCGCCTATCATTGAGCAACCCCATGGGGACCCGCTGTGCAGCACCCACCTGAGCGGGGGCAGAGCAGCGTGGTCATATGCCGCTGGTAGATCAAGCGCCACAACCATGCGCCCTGGGCTCCTACCCTTGCCCGAGCACACCCAATTGCTGAGGGCCTCCATGGACCAACAGGTGCTGCTCGTGGCTGGGGTGCATGCACTCCGTGCAGAGGTGCACCAGGCAGCCAAGCCATGTGACAGGGATTTGCACAGGTCCAGGAGCCCATACATCACCTGTGGGAGGACTCGACCGCAGCTCTGGACCACATAGCCACTGCGATCACAGTCAGCCTTGCCCCACTGGCTGCCACGGCACGGCCGGCCACTGCAGACCCTGCAGAGTGCATTGTCCACCCACAGGCCCGGCGTCTGCTGACCATCTCGGTGTCAACGCCGGGCTGTGCTGTGGGCATCCCAGGCATGCCTGGTGCAAGCCTGTTTGGGAACCTGTAGACCCCTGCGAGGACATGGTCACGCTCCCGCAGTCCCACCCATGGGGACAGTTGCAGACCCCTGTGGCCATTGCACAGCCTGGGTCTGCTGGCGGCCACCAGTGTGGCCATCCTTATATCCGTGGCAGCCGTGTGACCGCTCAGCGGACCTAATTGCCCGCCACCCTGTCCACTGTCTGCTGCCGCGCCCTGTGTGCACATGGGCATTGTGTGTGTGTGCATGCCATGGATGTGGCATTCATGGGTTGCGCCACACACTGGCCGCAGCGCACTTCACCAGCTGCTGGCCCGATGGCGTGTGCGTGATGATGCCACCACAGCACTGGTTGCACATGTGCACCGTGCCCTGCATCTGATCCACGCCAGGTGCTAGCGTCCGGTGCATGCACTGCGGGCGCCAGGTGTGTATGTGTGTGTGTGCTGTGCTGTGTGTTGTTGCGTGCGGACGTGTGGCATGGCCCATACGCCCTGCCTGTCTGTGCAAACCGCAGGTCACACCACACATGCCTGTGTGCCTTGCCACTGTGTCCGTCCTGTGCATGGGTGTTTGTCCACCTACCTGCGTGCACTGTAGTGCTCCTCTGCTATAGTGTCTAGATGCTGGCATGCCATCCTCATTAGCCAGGGATCCCTCCGCCCGGGGGGCAGCCTACCGCCACACGCCCATTGGCTGCGCCGTCTCCCACTGCTGTTCCCTCTTGGACCTTGACAGCTATCCACGCGTCAGTAGCCATGTTGTGCAGCATGCAGCAGGCCAGGAATAGGCCACAGGCCTTCGAGGGCTGTACCATACGGCAACGCCAGACCTGTACAGGCAAAGGAAATGTGCCTTCAGCAGACCGAAGAACACGCTCAGTGATGTTCTGTGTGCTGGCGTGTGCCTCATTGTACTGCTCCTCCACCGGGGACAACGGGCACCGGTTGGGGATGAGCAGCCAGGGCCAGTGGGTAGCCTCTGTCACCTGTGTGGATGGAATATGGTTAGCCTGGTGTCCTCTTCGCTGTGCCCTTGTCCTTCCCAGCGCACTTGGCACCCTACCTGGCCGCCCCTCCCATGCCTTAGTGTGCCCAGCTGCCTGTGGTCTTGGCATACTCACCCACTAGATGACCAGTGGGGATGTCCCCACTCTCGAACCTGTGACACAGTGCTGAGCTGTGCCAGATGAAGGTGACATGTGCTACCCCAGGTGTGTGGCACAGACATTGGTTATGCACCCCTGGCATCGCACCACCTGGCAGTTGATACTGTGTTAGCCTTTCTGTTGATATAGGTTACCTCGGGCCCAGGTGGCATGTGGATGCCCACATGGGTGCAGTCAATAGCCTAGCACACCAGGCATATGTGCTACCCTGTGGTAGTCCTGCATGCTTGCTGTATGCTCTGCTTGTGTGCTGGGGTGGATGTATTCCGCAGCATGTGGCAGCAGGGCGTTGAGGAGTTGTGTGAGGGGCCGTGATGCGGCCGACTGGATTATGCCTGTGGCATCCCTGTTGGTCTCTGGAAGGTGCCCTGGCGAACAGGCACATGACAGCTGTTATCTTTGTCTCCACTGTCAGGGCATGGCTCCGTCTAGTAGGTGCCTGCATCTCCTCACTGCACAGCTCACAGAACTGCCTCAAATTGCCGGTTCAGTCGGTAATGGCCCACAATCTCTGTGTCAGCATAGGTCTCATAGCTGGTGCGGGGTCAGTACCGCCTGTTCTGGGCATACCACCAATGGGCCCTTCCACGGCTGTGTCACTCTGCATCCTGCCTCCCCACACCCCTCATTATGGTCTCCATCTCGAATGTCACACTGGCCATGGCCTCTGTTCTGTCACCCCTGGGTGTCGGCCCCACTGGCCCACCCGGCTGTGTGTGCCGCTCAGCAAGGCCCCCTCCTGTGTACCCTGCCCTGGCTGCTGTTGCCTGCGGGCTCTGTCACCCACCCTGTGGGTGTCTGTGTCACTCCCTTGGGCCAGGTGGCTCTGTGTCGCACCCACCTCTTTCACACCATACGTCGCCTCCTGTCAGTCACACTCTCTCTCACCTGTCTCTCCCTCTTTGTCTCTGTCTCTTTCTCTCCCTGTCTCCTTCTTCATCAACAAAGGCCTGTCTGTCTCCCTCATCCTGCTCCCCTCTGCAGCAAGTGCCCTCCTACTTGCTCCCTGTTTTATAGGCTCAAGTCTGTTTCGCGCAACTAGCGGTTGTTCCTCGTTCGCCATTGGTCGGGGTTGAATAATAAGCACTGTGCCCACATATTCATGGGTATGCCTGCCCTTGCACATGCATACATTACCATTGTGCATTGGCGCACTGCTACTTAGCAGCTGCATAGTTGCTGCCACTGAATATCACTCTTTGCTGCATTTCTGCGGAGTTGTGCATCGCAACCCAGTTGCGCCATGTGTACCTGCTTTGAATATCCCACCCTCAGTGTTTATATTATCTGGTCAAGTGTTCCATTGTGATTGCTGGTAATGTCTGTGCTATTTAAATATGTTGGGATACAGCTGTAATACCCTGTCACAATTCAGAGCAGGACAAGCATGTAATTCTGTTTAATATTGGTTCCAGGCTAAACAATCATTTCCACGGCAAAATGCTGGCTCATATATGTGTCTGGGACCACATTTTCACTACTCCACTACCTTACTTTTGGTCCACTCATATGAAGAAAAATAACTTAGTATAAACTAAATTTTGTTGCTTAATAACGTTAATTTACTTGGATGTCTCTGACAAGTGTGGTTGTACCGTATGCTTTGATTGCTCTATGTCACAGGGTATATCCCTTTTAGTAGGAACTGGGGCAATATATAACTCAAGAACCTCAGGGAGTTGGGGTGGCTTGGCATCTATTGTTAATAACCCTCATAGTTCAGCTATGACTGTGCTTCATGAGGTCTGTGTTGTATACAAATTCAGATACAACTGTACTGTAGCTTTTCTGGACATCAAACACCACACTATTCCAAGCTCCATTGGTTAAAATCTGATATTGATACTCTATCTAAATGTATCTATGACATATAGGTACTTGGAGTATGACTTATATTGGTAGGACTAGATATATCATGTCAGCCCATTAGCCGAATGTTCTCTCATTTATTTAACTACACCTATTTGTAACTACCTCTTACCAATATTGAACACTATTACATGGTAAGCTGGTTCAAAATAGTTTTATACTGTGATTCCATCCTTCCTGACTGGGTCACTGTGTTTTTGTTGGTTTCAAACTGCACTGTCACTTTAATGGATATAAGTTTAAAACAGCCTTGCAGGGTGCAGAGTCCTCCTCCTAACGAGCGTCACGCTTGAGATGCAGCGCCAAAGTTGTGGGCTCACTGGGGGCTCGAGAACAATAAAACTTTTAATGACAAGCTACAGTTTGCAGTAAGGCTTTTCTATGTTTAATTCAGCTTGGAGTGCAGTCTGTGCAGTGTTTTCCATAATTAACTAATTGGTACTGCAGCCACCCGTTTCTCACAAGCTTGGTATTCTTTGTGCAGAACTGAACAGAGTATAGTCTGGTATGGCTATGTCCCAGTTATGGAATTCATTGCATGGCTTCTAGGTCTGAGATTTCATTTCCAGACTTTGAGCATTTGCACATGTGGCTTTCCAAATTCTGCTGCCACCCTGCTTATCAACACACACCCCCACTCCTTTAGTCTTCTCTTCTTACCCTCTGACTTCACTCACATCTCTTCATTTCTACCATTTTATATTTGTTGTTATTAGGTACCCTATGGGATATCTGTTGTTATATATACTTCATCAACACCCAATGGCTGCAAGGCACAGTTTATCTTCTGGTGCAGTTCCCTATAAGAGCGGGCACAGCCTTTCTGGAGAAATATGGCTGTGAGAGTAGCTGATATCAAGGGGCAGCAAGTTCATCACCTCCTGAAATCCAGCAGTCAGCAATAAAAATGGGCACATGTCCAGTGCAATCATTGCAGACACTGTTTTATCTAACTGCTGAGCAACTGGATGGCTTTGGTCATATTTAGTTCTCTGTTCAAAAGCCTGCTGCATCGTTAACTGTTTCTGAGGTGTGACTGGCACACTGAAAAAGGCTGGAGAGAGAGAGAAGAACTCATTCTGTTGTCAATTGGGAGCTTTCTGATTCTGGTTAAGACCTAGCTGATAAAGGGGTGATGCAGTCAAAGTCCTGCCTCGGTGTCTGAGGGTTTTACATTGTAGATGGAAAATGTAGCTATACCACCAGTGTAGTACCAGTGTTAACCTGTGTAAAATCCTCTGCCATGTCATCTTGTTCCTTGTTCCTGGCCACTGAAGTGGATGCATTCACTGTAGTGTCTTACTCAGGTTGATGTGCAAGGTTGATCGTCTGCCTTCCTCTACTGAAAGAGGCCTTACATAAAGAGCACATTGCACGCATACTGTTCTTTGGGTCAAAGTGAAAAAAAATCAAAATGGAAATGGAAGTAGATGCCTTTTTCATTTTTGTCCCTAACATTGCAAATTCGAATCATCATCTGGCATGTCTCTGTTAATTTCTATATTTTGATTATTTTCCTCAATGTCCTCACTGGATGATTGGGTGTGAGGCCTGCTCTCAGCAGAGACAGGCAAACCAGGTATAACTTCCTTTTCACTGGCCCCTAATGACCTTTCTCTGATGACCTTTCCCCAGGTTTTTAGTCTGGCATCTCAGGTTCCACTGGCTCGGACCCTCATCAGAGTCCCATCATACACCCCATCATGAATGTACCACTGCCACGCTATCCACATGGTCTGACTCTGAGGAATGACAAATGGTAGAATCTTGAGAGAGTGGCACAAAGTATTCATGTGTGCTTATTCTTTCCTTTCCACTAAGTGTAGTGCCTGCAGCTGCCTTTATTTTTTTAACACCTGTACCTTTGGCAAATCTACTTTTCTTAGTTGCTGGTTCATCACCCAAGCTTTTCTTGTTACCTTTTACTTGGCCTGTATTTGTTAACTGGGTGTCACCTACAGCAGCAGACAAACATGATGGGATCTCAGAAGACAAGGAGTTGGAGCATGAGGAAGCATCAGTCGGTAAGAAGAGGATGCACCTACTGCAGTAGAAGAAACTTTTTGTTACTTTTTTTCCTCTTCTGAATTGCTGTCTTTGCCTTGGAAACTTGTTTCACAGGCCTACTCCTTCCATCATTATTTTAATAACAGTTGCAACTTGCTAATCACTAATGAAGCCAACTCCTTCCAATAAAAAAAAACAGTACCTAACTGAACTTACCTTCCTCGGTCACCTCGGGAAGTAGGTGGCAATGATGATGATCACTTACTGTACGCCTCAAGGCAAGGTATGAATATGAACTTTTAACTAGTAAGACTACAAGTTAGGACTGCTGTGCAACTGCCAAGAGCTTCCCTCTCCCTCCAAAAAGGTATGACACATAACACAAGCCTTTATTTGACAGGACTACACTCACACACAAAAAATGGTCCTCCTGTCCCTGTCCGACTCTTACTTGTGTGAAATGACTGGTGGCACTGCAGACAGAGGCTACTCAACTGCCAGACTGCCCTCCTTCAAAAACATTTCACATGTGACACAAGCTTTTATTTTGACAGAACTACACACAAAAAAATATGGTCCTCCTGTCCCTGTCCTGACTCCTACGTGTGTGGGAACTGGCTAGTGACACTCTAAGCAGAGGCTACTCAACTGCTGTGCTGCCACCTCCCTCAATATGTTTCACACATGAAAATCACAGACAGAACTACACACACACAAAAATATGGTCCTGTCCCTGTCCTGACTCCTGCTTGTGTGGGAAATGACTGGTGACACTGCAGACAGAGGCTACTCAACTGCCGGGCTGCCCTTCCTCCAAAACATTTCACACATGACTTAAGCCTTTATTTGATGGGACTACACAAAATAAAATATGGTCCTGTCCCTGTTCCAACTCCTGGTTGTGTGAGAAATGACTAGTGACACTGCAGACAGAGGTACTCAACTGCTGGGCTGCCCTCCCTCCAAACATTTCACATGTGACACAAACCTTTATTTAAAAAATATGGTCCTGTCTGGCTCCTGCTTGTGTGGGAAATGGGCAATGGCTGATGAAACTGCTCTGACAGTGCTTTTGGGGTGCCACACAAGTGACTCACTTAGCATCGCACAGTATGCCAAATTTGTATTGCATCCCAGGTCTGCTGAATAACCTCATTCACCACTCTACTCTCAGCTTGCTATTTTTATTTTATTCTTTGGTAACCAGGCAAGGCCCAGTAGGTACAGGTGCCCAGGGTGCAACCATGACTAAAATGTTGGTGGGGGACATGGCTGTACCAAGCCATTTATGCCAACACCAATGCCACTGGCTATGGAGCACAGAGATAGAAGACTGCATTATTTTTATAATTAATTTGTTGCAAGACAAAAGATAGAAGGAGAAAAGTCCTGTGAGTCACAAATGTATTATTTTCCATTTTACTAGAAACAAAATGTTGCCAGTAGCAGCATGGTGGCCCCAGTGTGTGTGTCTGTCTGTCTGTGTGTGTGTATGTGGTGGGGGGCAGGCTCAGCTGGACGCAAAGGCAGAGACGAAAATTGAGGAAGGGCTGAAGTGGCACATCTTCAGGTGAGTTTAGACAGGAGGCAGGCACTAAGCCTTAATTCTCATGACATGTTGAAGCTGCCAAGGACAGCACTGTAGCATTTATGTGAGGTAAAATGTAAACTGGCAACCTGCTAGTTTTGCTTAGTGCCTTGTGAGGCCCCAGTCTGTAGTCAGTTCAGAAGATGTGCCGCCTTTAAGTTAAAGGGACAGTGCCAACTCTTTTTGCATCACAGTATTTCTAGCTAAAAATCAACATTTTATTATTTATCTTCTTTAAAATTAATTGATGTTGCTATTTGTTTATTCTGCTTCCCTTCTTAATAGAACTGAAATTCATTATAATGGTTTAATATAAACAAACATTGTTTTGTTTCAAATCCTTGATCAACTCCAACTGCATAATTTGTGGGCATTATCAACACCCCAAACAGTGTAGTCACTCATGATGCAATAGCCTCTTCTCTTCTCACTGCATCACAAGTGGCTAAACTGAGTTGGATGTATTCCCAAGTCCAGGAAAGGTGAAGTGGAAGTTCATCAAGGGTGTAAACAAACATGTTTTAGTCGCGGCAACACCAGTATAGTCGTAGTCTGTTTTCCAGTTTTAAAAGAAAAATAGAATCAGAATCAAAGTACCAGCTACATCAGCAATCTTCACAGACTGGGAGCAATCATAAAATATGTTTTTTAACTAGGGGCACTTTAATGTTTTTAAAACAGGAATCTTCAACAACGATTTATAAGATCTTAATATATGAATCTTCAATTTAATAGGTCTGTAAAGCATTCAAAAAATTCTGGTAATAGCCTGAAAGGTTCAGTGATAATAGTATTGTCAATCAATGGTAATAGTATTGTCAATCACTGGTAATACTACACTTTTGTGCTGACAGTAGTACCATTCCAAGCTTCCGAAAACAAACCTCCCACCCCCGTCATAGCGTGCGCCTCCTCATTAGCGGGTTTTCCTGTGTGGGTGGGCAAGAACAGTTCAAAAACATGGTGGCGGTTCTCTCGCTTACCAAGAGCTTAACTCAGTCATCAGCGCTTCTCATTTTAATTTGTTTTCCCTCAGGAAATAGAAATATCTGGTTGATCCTGCCGTTGCGCTCCTGAAGAGTAGGTAGGATCTCAAACATTAAAAAAAGTGGGCAGGGCGGGAATTGTCACCAGCAAGCACACAGCTGAATCCGTGGCGTAAGACACTGGCGGTCGTGACCAGCAGAAAGTCAGTTCACTGAAGCGGTCGACCGCCCATTCGAAATAAGCGTGGCATCCATATATTAAAAAATAACCGATAGGTTTGCTTCTCCATTACCGGTGAGTATTAGCATCTGGGGTTCTGGACACATTGGAACCTCTCGAAGCTCCACTCTCGAGGTTCATGTGTCCAGAACCTCTTGATGCTATGCTCCCTGGTAATAGACACAAACCTATCGGTTATTCTATATTTTATATATACAATTTAAATGCCTCTTATTGTTATAATACTCTCTTCTAAAGTCCTTTGTGCCAAAACAGTTCAGCTTCACTTCACAGTTTCTCACCTAAAGAATGGAGAACTCAAGACCACAAGAGGGAGGGTCAAGGGAGGGAAGGGTGGGAGGGAGGGCAGCTGTAGAATAAGGGTGCTAGCTGCACATTCAGAGCAGACTTAATAGACCTCTAGGCCTTTATCTGCTGGCAAATTTCATATGTTTGTATGTTTGCACAAGAGACACATAACTGTGCATACATTTAAGCACGTTACTGGTTTGAGCAACTAAAGATGTTACGGTAAGATGGGAGAGCAGTTTCTGGGACTGAGCAATTATTAAAAAGAATAAGTAATGTTGGCGGTGCTATAAAACTAGATATCTTTCCTTTGTAGATAAACTGGAGCTAGGAATGGAGAGACCCAAAAGATCAACAATTGTCACTGCTCATACATGTGGAAGGCTTGGTAACTGCAGCGTGTTAAACGTATTCATGACCTTTTAAAGTAAAGCACTGCACAATTTAAGAACTATTGCATGTGTACATTTTTAGAGGATCCCTGAGCCCTACATTCCACAGTAGGAATTAGGTAGAGAGTGGTAGTTCTGGGGCTGACTCAAAGGACTACAACACTATTGTTTTTAAGCAAAATTGTTTGGGACACTTGCTATCTTGTGCCTACCTTGTGAATGAGCAAGGGATGCATATGGTGTATTTAAAATATTTTATTTGAGCAACTTTGTTGCAGATTAGTCAACAACCTCCCTGAAGCATTTCGGGGTATTTTACAGTTAAATCATGCCACCTGCAGTGAGCAGGGTGAGCATGAGCAGGGTGCATGTCATCACACATGTCAATAGGGACAATAGGGCCAAGGCCTGTATTAAGAGCTGTAACGCGGTGGTACAGTAAACGATAAAAAATGGATTTACTGAAGTTAGAGACTGCTTAATTAATACATGTGGCAAATGTCAAATGTTCCCTACTGGGTAAGTGTAAAACTAACTTCATTTGCGTAAAGTGCAATCTAATAGGAACCTTGCAGGCTGAAAATTTAGCGCTACGAAATAGATTAAAACATTAACTGATATTAGCAGTTTAGAAGATTATATAGATACTGTAGCTGAAGAGGTAGGTTCTAGTACTCTACAGGTGGTTACAAGTCCATGTAGAAATGTACAAGCATCAACATCATATGTGAAGGAGAAGGAAGAGCAGTGGTGTAAGTCCCCAGAAAATTAAGAAAGGAGACAAAATATTGGGGGTTATCAAATGTGTTGACACCAAATAGGTATAGCCTTTCCACAAGATGTCACAACTGAACAGGAGACATATCAACAAAATCAGCAGTCACACATTAAGGACTCCAATGTGGTTTGTCATGAAAATCAGGCAGAACAGGTTGACACATTAATCAGTACAGCCCAGAGGATGTCTTGGTGATGGAGACTCAATGTTTAAATATACAGATTCCATTCTATGTAAAAATAGGATTACTTCAACCACTGTGAGTGTACTACCAGGTGCAAAATTTCAGATATTAGGCGTCTTATACCTGGCCTTCTTGAACACAATGAGCAACCACTGGTGTTGTTACATGCAGGTATAAACAACGTGGGCAAGAGAAAGATGATTGACATTCAAAGGGACTTTGAGTATATAGGTGCAGATCTAAAAGCTAAAGGATGTGACCTGATTATTTCAGGTATTATACCAAGCCTGTGGTAAATTTTCATAAAGGTCAGAAATTGAGAGTTTAAATGGGTGGTTGAAGATTTGGTGCCTCAGAGAGGATTATGACTATTTGGAAAATTGGGAAAACTTTTATGACACAAGGCTATTTGCATTGGATGGCATTCATTTAAATAGGAAGGAAAATGCGTTTTCGTAATTATTAAAAAATTGATAATTCTTTAAACTTTCAGATTGGGGAGGGAGATGTATATCCCAAACATCAACAAAACAGGGGTTGGTACAGTCAGAACACTGGAACTGTCTGTTATTAAATGCAAGAAGTCTCAATAATAAATTGGACGAATTGGTGTTTACTTTAAATAAATACACATTAGTCTGTGTGCCATTACAGAAACATGGTGGAAACAGGATGATTCATGGGATAAACAAATCCCTGGTTTTCATCTCTATCACAGAGATAGGCCACTTCATAAGGGGTGGGGTGTTGCCCTATATATAGCAGATCGTATTGCATCTGAAAGTGTAGATATTATTAAATGCGTACAGCTGAATTAACCTGGGCTAACTTAGCCCCCCAAATGTCAAAATTAAATGTGGGTGTGTATATAGGCCACCATCTAGGTCACAGTCAGATGACCTTAAATTACTAGAATGCATACATAATTTCGCTCAAGCTGGAAATTCCTTGCTATTAGGTGATTTTAATCTTCCAGGGTTGAGTTGGGATCCCTCAAAGCAAAATCACTAAAAGAGCAAAGATTTTTAGAGTGTTTTCTGCTAAATAGTTTAGAACACTATGTTAAAGATCACACCGGGGTACTCATACTCTGGATCTGGTACTTAGTAACCTGGAATATGATATCCAGGATTGCAGAGTTTACATCCTCTAGGTTCCAGCGATCATAACATGGTGGAATTTGGTATTAGTAAGGTTGCATCTAAGACGGTCAGCAGGACAGTGGTACATCATTTCAGCAGGGCAAATTTTAACTGTATTAGTAAACAATTAGCTTCATGGGACTGGCAGACAGATTTCAGGGGACTGAAGATACAGCACATGTGGGACATTTTAAGTAATAAAATCAAATCTCTGGTACAAGAATTGATCCCTAGTTTTAAGAAGACTACAAATCCCAAAAAAAAAAAAAACATGGCTTACCCCACAAATAGTTAAAAATATAAAATGTAAAAATAAGGCATACAGTATTGCCAAGAAAAGTGGGCAGCCTGAAATATGGGCAGAATATAGTCTTGAACCAAAAAATGTAGATCAAGTAAGCAGCAAAGAGGATTATAAATATAAACTGGCAACTAAAGTTCAAAATAACTATAAATCTTTTTTCCCATGTAAATAACAAAAAGGTGTAAACAAATCAATAGGGCCCATAAAGAGACCAAATGGTGATCTGATACTGGATGATAAGGATATGGCAAGTCATTACAATGCATACTTTGCCTCAGTGTATAATCCAAAACCCAGAATACTCTAAAACATCAGGCTAAGGAAGTTGGCTCATCTCTTAAAATTGAGGTCATGGATGTGAGAGACAGGCTAAAAGCCTCAGACCAGAATAAGCGCAGGGACCCAATGCCTTCACCCCAGGGTGCTAAAGAGCTGGCCGACGTATTAGCTGCCCCAGTAGCACATTTATTTCAACATTCTATTGATAAAACAGAAGTTCCTGATGAATGGAGGCAGGTGGATGTTATACCAATATACAAAAAGGGTCAAGACAGGAGGTATCTAACTATAGACCTATCAGCCTGACATCGATATTGGGAAAAATTTTGGAAGCCATTATTAAAACTCATATTACCAATATGTTAATTATGTCAGGAGATTTAGACCATAATCAACATGGTTTCAGGAAGGGTAGGTCCTGTCAGACAAATTTGTTGAGTTTTATGTTAAATAAACCAAGCACTTGATTCTCAAAATGCAGTGGATGTTATTTTTTGGACTATTCAAAGGCATTTGATAAAGTCCCATGTGGGCTCTTGTTGAGGCTTTAATTAAGCATGGTATACATGCAAATATTTCTCTATGGATTGAAAACTGGTTGTTAAATCGGAGGCAGAGAGTATTGGTCAAGGGATCCTTGTCAGATTGGGTAGCAGTGACCAGTGGTGTGCCACAGGGCTCGTTCTGGGCCCCTGCCTTTAACTTATATATTTCATCCATGCAAACTTGACACAAATGTGGTTATCGAAATTTGCAGGCGATACAAGAATAGGTTATATGATAAAGTCTAAGGAGGATACGGACATCTTACAATTAGCTCTAAGAGAACTTGAAAATTGGGCAATAAGTAATAATTCTACATTTAATATTGACAAATGTAGGGTTATGCATCTGGAAACATAATACCCATTATAAATACATGCTAAATAGAGTAGTGCTGCAAGAGACATCAGAAGAAAAAGATTTGGGCATTTATATTACCAGTGACCTGAGTTTCAAGACACATTGTAATTATATTATCAGTAACTCTAGTGGTCTTTTACACTGTATAAATAAGCATATTAAAAGTAATGATAGATTAGTGGTAATGCCTTTGTATAAGGCACTGGTACATCACCCTGGAGTACTGTGCCCAATTTTGGTCACCTGGGGAAAAAGGGACTATAAAATCACTGGAACAAGTGCAAGGAAGGCAACAAGATATGTAGCAGGCCTAGGGGTTTATGCTACCAGCAGAGGCTACTCGAAGTTAGATTTGTATTCATTGGAATTCCATAGGCTCTGAGGTGACATGTGTATGGTATATAGAGCACTACTGGATGATGATCTATGGCAACAACTGGGACTCGAATTAAGGATGCAGCTATACAACACTAGAGCACATCCACTTCACATACTGATTAGCTCTTATTGTACAAATACTAGGAAAAACTGGTTTAGCAAAAGGATTACTAATATCTGGAATGGTCTGCCAATAGAGGTGGTGGCCAGTTCTTCCATGAATGAATTTAAGAAATCATTGGATGATTATCTGATTAAATAAGGCATTATGGGGTATTAAAATGGCAGGCTGTTATGGACTTTTGTTTTCTTGTCCTAGTAATGACCTATGAGACCTATGATGTGACAGAAGCTTATTAACATGGTATTTATTTAGCTTTTGTTCACCGGGTAAGCACACTAGACAAGAAATGTCTATTTTCAGGAGTGACCTGGGAGAGTACAAGATAAAACTTACACACAGGATAACGGCATAACAAAGAAGTGTAGTACAGGCATTGAACAGTGCAAACAATAAACAATAGACATATACAATAGTGATAAAAATCAGGCAAGCAGTAAATGGGTATATACCATATATATACATAAAATGGTTATATTAAATGCCGCTGAAAATAGAAAATAGAGTTAAAAATCTACGTTTCGACCTTAGGTCTTCTTCAGGAAATATCTAAAAGAAAAAAAACCAAGTTAGTGTAGAGGAGGTAAAATGAGAAAGAATATATGTGGAGAAAGAAGAAAGGGGAGTTTCAGGAAAAGAAGTGATAAATGGTAAGATTAAGAGAATCTGTGAAACAAAAGGTGATGATGGGAAAGATAAAGCATAATGGGAGTGAAAGAGCTGGGGAAGTTACCAGGTGGAGACTAATTAACAGGGCCTAGTAAGAAGGCTGAAAGGTGACAAATGTGTGGGAAGGAGAAAGAAATGGAGACATATGGTGAAAATGAAAAATAAATTAAATGAGTACAAAACAAATAGACTTTAGGGAAAAAAAGGGGATGGCTGAAAGATGTTAGTGGAAAATAAGTCTATATATATATATATACATATATATATACTTTTTACCTTTGTTGTAACAGGAAAGATACACTAAGCTAAAGTTTGTTTACAGGTGCACCCTGGGAGCACAAGAAGTTAAGTGACTTGCTCAGGGTCTACAGTATACAAGTGGTGGCTGTGGGATTCATACCCAGGTCTCCAGGTTTGCAGCTCAGGGCCTTTAACCACTGCACTATACTGCCTTTTCATATACTTATCATGGAAGGGTACAGAGCATTAATGTAACACAGTAAACATGTGAAATGTATGCGGATCAATTTAGGCGGGACATGGTGCATCAGCCTATGCTTAGGGCAAGTGCTCGGTTCCAGGGAGAAAAAGGGGAAGGAGATCTTTCATAGGTAAGAGGTTAGGGGTCCGATGGACAGGAGAATGGGTAGAGTACACAAGGTGGTTAAAGAGATACCAGGAGTTTAGGGACAGCTATAGGCAGAGATGGATTTCAAGTGAGACCACAGGGAGTTCTTAAACAGGTGATGGGAGGAAGTGCATCTGGTGGATGTGGGAAGGGAGTTCCAGAGATGGGGGCCGCAGACAGCAAAGGCACAATCATCTGACAAAGTGCAATTTTGGGAACAAGGAGGGACAGCGTGTCAGTAGACCTGAGCTGGTATGATGGTTGTGCAGGCAGGAGTAACTGAGACAGGGCAGGAGGGGAGGCATTGCAGACAATTTTGTCTATGAAGCAACCCAGAACAAACAAACAATAATTACTTAGGGACAACCAGTGAAGCTTCTCATGTAGCTCACAGCGATAGGTGAGTCAAGGGGCAATGAGACCAAAGCAGTAAATATTGTAAGCCACATGCCATTTAGAGAGGCTAGTTTTGGTGGTGAGGAAAAGTTTGTCAGACCATAGCTAAGTGAGGGAGAAATACTCCTTTGGCGAGGGCAAGATACGAGTTAATCATCTATTGGCCCATTACACACAAATGATGGTAAAACAATTACAGACCAGTCCCACACAGCCCAGTTGTACAATGACTTCTTTATATCAGTCTTCAATAACAAATCCTCCCTAAACTTGAACATTTGCCAACTATATTAGATATAGAATCACTGATAACTAGTGAAGATATACTCAAAAGGCTACTTAAAATCGATCAGAATAAATCCCAAGGTCGGATGGAATTCATCCAAGAATAATTAAAGAACTGGCAGACCTCTTGGCAGGACCCCTGACAGCAATCTTTCAAACTTCATTGAGAAAGGATGGTTTGGAGGCATGGAGACAAGCGAGTGTGGTTCCCATATATAGAAGGAGAATAAACATGACGATCCAACTACAGACCCATTAGCCTGATGTCAGTCCTGGAAAAATATTTGAAGGCATCCTAAAAGTAGTATCATGGAACACATCAAGGAGGTAGACTTGGTAGACCCCGTCCAACATGGTTTTACCACTGGAAGGTCCTGCCAGACCAACCACCTGGAATTCTATGGAAGGGTCAGCAGGGTGTTGGGAGAGGGCAGCCTGTGGATGTGGTGTATCTTGACTCTCAAAGGCCTTTGATAAGGTCCCCATGGTGAGCTCATCGACGCATTAATATTGCATGGCCTACCAGGAACAATAACAAAATGGGTAGACGATGGCTTACCTCCAGGAAACAATCAGTAAACATAAATGGGACCAACTCAGCATGGGCCAAGTGACGAGCCGGATTCCGTGAGGGATCTGTCTTGGGGCCTTTGCTTATTCACATACATTGCCTCACTGAAGGTCAATAATGGGGTTTGGGTTTCCAAGTTTGCTGATGATACCAGGGTTGGATTTCCAATTAATAACCAAAATGACACTATAGCACTACAAGAAGCATTAAATACACTGGAGCTTTGGGCAGTAGAGAAAAACTAACGTTTAATGTGGACAAGTGTTGTGCTATGCATTTTGGGAAGGCAAACAAGCAGATACCCTATACACTTGGAGGTAAAATATTAAGTATCGTCGAACAACAGAGTGATTTGGGAATCATGATTACGTAATGACCTATCATTTAAAACGCACTGTAATGCAGTTATTAAAAAATTGAGCAGTATTCTACACTGTATCAATAAGCATATTACATCAAGAAGTAGGGATGTTCTCCTGCCCTTTATCGTCCTTGGTGAGGCCTCACCTGGATTACTGTGCGCAGTTCTGGTCACCCATGGTAAGACTGAAATAGTGGCACTCGAGAGGTCCAAAGGAGAGCCACCAGATACATACAAGAGGTCAAAGGCTTAAAGTATACAAAAGGTTAAACACCTTGGGTCTGTATTCTTTGGAATATAGACGATTAAGGGGAGATATGTGTTTAATACATAAATCAACTATCGATCCAGATCTATGGGAACTACTTGGCTTGAAATACAGGGAACCTATGTATAATACCAGATCTCACCCACTACAAATATTTGTCGAATGTCCAAAACGAACAAAAGGAAATCCTGGCTCACGCTGAGGACCAATATTTGGAATAAACTACTCTTAGAAGTAGTAGCTAGCGATACTGTGAATACATTTAAAAACAGATTAGACAGCTTTCTATTTAAACATAATATTCAGGGTTACTAATTAAATGGCGAGACAAAGGACTAACATCTATATGGCTCTGTATTTACCTATGAGACCTATGAGTTAATGTGAGGGACCCACGAGCCCTATAAGCAAGGCTGAGTTTTGATGTTTGTTGCCCTGCACACATTTTGAATGTGGAGGGAGAGGTCTAGTTGAGGGTCAAGGATGACACCCAGGTATTTGAAGGAGCCTATTATACCAACAGGGACCCTTGATAAAACTGCTTTCTTTTAAGGACTGAAACCATATAATTCTGATTAACAAATGAGAATGTACATGTTGTTGGATCTGTGTTTTAAACTATAGCCACCCTCACTGATATCAACATCTGGAGGGGCTTTTATATTTTGACTTGACAAACAGAGCGAAGCCTGCAGAATTATTTGGTGCTCTCACCTATAGATGTCTGTAGTCTAAACTGAAGGCTTCCATGCAAGAAAGGTCAGATAAAGCATCTGGACTAATAAAATGCCTACTTGTGACTTCCGGTGATGTCACCATAATGGTCAGCAGCTGAACTCAGGAACTCCGCTATCCACCCTCTCTAATCTTAGGATATCGACAGTTATCCAAACCTCTTCAAGGTAAAACTCTCTATCCTCCTCTCCTACCTGAAATGGCTGGGAAGCCCCCTTATCAAAATCTGCCAAGTCTACAGAGAAATCAGGAGGAAAAATAAGCAACTAGTCCTCGATGAGGACATGGAAGGATGTGGCCCTGACACCTCATGGTCACTCACCCTCAGAATCCTCAGTAAAGCCATACATTGAAGACCTAAATACTAGTACGGAGACAACCCGCACCTCACAGTGCATTTTAGCTACATTAAACACAATAGTCTCTTGCTGGTGGACCTGCGGCTGGATTTACAATCTCTTGATAAAAAGTTTCAGCAAATACAAGTAATGTGGTGGAGCTATCAGAGGCCCAGGATATGCCACGAGCAGCTGCTACTCTTACTTCTACAGTGGGATAGGCATAGTCAGACAAGACTGGAGGATTGAGAAAATCGAGCATGCCGTAATAACTTCGATACACAGCATGCCTGAGGGGGCAGAGGAGGGTTTGCCAGCTCCATTGACTTCATTCAACATTTGCTTCACACACACTGCCCATACCATCAGATTTGAATCTGGACATAGACAGAGCACATAGCTTGTTAGGCCACGTCCTAAGGACCCTTCAACGAGACCCAGATCTTGGATCATTAGGATGGTCTATTTCCAGAGCAAGGACTGGCTCCTAAAGGAAGCATGGCACCTCAGGGACCCAAAATATCAAGCAGCAACAATATTTTTGACCAAGACTTTTCAACAGCTTTGCAAGCTGGCGCCAACAAGTGAGGGCAATTATAAAGGAACTAGAGTCTAAAAAGAAATAAAGGCACAACTCCAGTTCCTGGCCAAGATCCGCCTGCTCTAGACTCCAGACCGAGAACCTACAGCTCCTGCTTGAAGTGACCCCTACACTGCGGGAGCTGGGCATCACTCGACCAGACCTGGAGCTACAGTGCCTAGAGAGTAAATTGATTTCTCAGCTTGGTAAGTGGCTGGCAGAGGGCAGAACAAAAACATGGCCTACCAGGTTCTCTCCCAGGTAATGCCTCACCAGACATTGCAGCACTGATTCACAGAGCAGAAGAAAGAAATTCTGGTAGACAAAGGGATGCAGAGGCTGCAAAATCTCCTCAACGCTGAGGTACTTAACTGTGGCATTTAAATGTAACTGGGACACCAGTGCGGAAGGATTTCTCAATTGTAAGGCACCCTTCTCCTGTGTTAACAAGTCATAAAGGACACGTAGCCTATGAACTTGTAAACGCCCCTGATGGTCTCTTTTCTTGTTTTTCTTTTAAGAGGGCTAATAGAACTTGTTATACAGTTGGGAGGGAGGCCAGTGTGGGGGATATAAACGATGTAAGTTTCCTATGGCCTGGCATGAAACATTAAATCTCTTTATTGACCTGTGAGTGGGCATGCAGGACTGAAAAGCCCACAAAATGTGTAGTCGTAAACATGCACACTGACTGCATATCATGGGAACTTACTCTGGTCCAACCATCTAGTGCGGGAAGGGAGGGGTATCCTAAACTAAGTACCGCCACATAGTGAGATGCCTACCCCTTCTGTACGCAAGGGGGACCTCTTTTTCTTGTTTTTCCTGGTTACTAAGATGAACAACAAGTCAAAACAGGAGGATGGTAGAAGTAGCGACTTAAGGGAGGTTCGGTTACACAAAATAGGGAGAGGGAAGAGGCGGAGTATTGGGGTAACGGTTATGTGGCTCCCACCTCGGGGCAGACGGGAGTGCAGTGGGCTACAAATCTCTGCTTTGCAGCGAGAGAGTGCCATGGCCCTAGTGGAAATTTCCATGTAAGGTCAATTCAAGATCACAATAGTGATTCCCATTGCACAGCAGTGCGAGGATTTTTCCTGGAAGTGTATTTATAAGTTCAGCTGATTTTACAAAAGTTTTACGGTTAATGATTTCTTCTGTTAAGTTAAAGTTATGTGCCTTTAGCAAGTAGTTAAACGTTTCACTTGTTATGACAACTCATTAGCATTGAGGGAGTGCATGGTTTTACAGACAATAAAGCAAAACCACCTGGAAGTGGGGATCTGTGAAAACAAGGGACTGTTAGGACAGCATGGGGAATACCAAGAGGAGTAAAACATGGATATATTATCTTACAATGTTAAAGGGATTAACTCCCAGTTCAACATACTAGATTACTGAATGAAATAAAATCACTTGGTGGAGACATAGCGCACTCCAGGAAACACACCTCTCAGAGAGGAGCACATCAAGCTGTGTAGAGCTTGGTGGGGCAAGTTTGGGCAGCTTCCACCCTAAATCCAAGAAAATGGGGTAGCTATCCTTATAAAAAAAAAAAATTGTTCTTTAGTGATTAAAGACACAGATCAGGGATTACAGCGGCAATATGTCAGGGTCACAGGAAAATTGCATGGTCATGTGATACATCTAGTGAATGTTTATGCCCCGAACATAGGGATCAAAACATTCCTAACAGATCTCTTTTCCAAGCTGGTGACCTTATCCCAGGGCCAACTTATAATCAGAGGGACTTTAACATAGCCCCTTCCCCACACAGACCGATCCTCGGTGCTTCTTGGACTAATCGAGTAGCTACTAAAAACTTAACACTTTAACAACTGAGATGGGGCTAGTGGATATATGGAGAGTTTTACATAACACATAAGAACACTATATTTTCTGTTCTAATGCACAAAAACATACTCCCGAATTGACTTATTCTTTTCACAACAGTCAGACTTGCACCGCATTAGTAAAGCAAAAATTCACCCCATTACATTGACGGATCATGGGCGATATCTATTAAGTTAATTTAGGGCCAGGAAAAGGAATTAAAATGTGGAGACTCAATACCTCCTTACCTAATAGTAAATATTTTGTAACACAACTAACAAAAGCAGCACCAAATTTGGCTGGGCTCCCCAATGCAGGATTCGCCCCACTGGTTTGGTGGGACACATTTAAAGCAGTCATGCGAGGCCACATTATTAGCTGTGCATCAGCCCTGAAAAGTTAACCCAGGCAAAGATCACTCAGCTGACTAACAAGATCACAGATTAAGAGAAGCAACTTAAACAAAACCCAGAGAAAAGCAAAACCAGGCGGGAGTTAAATAAGGTCAGGGCGAACTCTCAAACCTAAAGAACAAAAAGTGGAGGGATTCTTAGATACACCAGTCCAAAACTATTATGAGGGAGAGCTGCCAGGCTCTTGGCCTTCCGCT
The DNA here is from genome assembly GCA_016271365.2 of Neoceratodus forsteri. Taxonomy (NCBI): domain Eukaryota; kingdom Metazoa; phylum Chordata; order Ceratodontiformes; family Ceratodontidae; genus Neoceratodus; species Neoceratodus forsteri. The sequence goes on from CM057459.1 coordinate 1,387,686,661, forward strand.
AAGAAAGGCCCAGAATGAAAGGCACATTCCTTTTATAATAGATGAGAGAAATAGGACCTGGGTTCTGCCAAGGGATGTAGCACACAGTTCAGGACTTTTACCACTCCCTTTATGCGAAGATAAGGCAGAAGAGCAAGCTAATACGACCACAAACATTTCTTGACTCCCTCACCCTCCTAAACTCCTCTCGAGGCACAAAAAATGTTGCCAGCCCCATAACCTACCAAGAAATTGCACAAACCATCTCAGGGCTCCCAGTGGGTAAATCTCCCAGACCAGATGGGCTGGAGCTGAATTTACAAAAACTAAAGAAAACTTTAATACCCTAGCTACTAATAGTTTTTAATACCTGTCTGGAGGAGCACCATTTACCTGCGTCTTGGGAGAAAGCCATAATTTGGTCATTCCTAAACCTGGAATGACTTGTGCAAAGTACCAACCAATATAAGCTCCTCAGTCAAGATCTTAAAATCCTTACAAAATCCTGCACATGCCTTCAGAAGCATATAGAGTACTTGGTCCACCCTAACCAGACAGGTTTTATCCCTCATAGACATATGTCCGTAACATTAGACTGTTACTTAACATAATGACACAGAGTACAGAAGCCCCCTTCCCCAATTAGTCTTATTTTAGATGCAGAGAAGGCTCTTGTTCACCAAACCAATTGGGGCCACTTTGATGGAGTGGTTTGGCTTGTTCACATTTTGGCCAACGTTTGATAACTAACAGCTCCTATTTAAAGTATAAGATATAGAAAAATCCTCCATTACAGGCCTGTTAGGGCAGTTTTTTGGACTTTATTTATTCATTGATATTGGTCACAACCAGGAGCCCCTCTGAAAATAATTAAATAAATTTATAAAGCCAGGGTTGAGCAATCACACATTGAACTGGATTATGATTGGAAAGCTGTGACTCTTTCCACTGATTTGCTCCCAGCCACACTAGTAGACTGCACTTCATAAATGTGAGACAAGGAAGCTGGAGTATTGTCTTTGCAAACAGAGAATGAAACAGCAGGACTTTAACTCAGATCAGCAAGGTACTTTTTACATTACTTAAAGTGCAGGACCAAACCGATTAGCCACTTTGATGGAGTGGTTTTGCTTGTTCACATTTTGGCCAAAGTTTGATAACTATATCTGTCATAAACCCACTCAGCAAGTCAGCCCTCTACTCCAAAGTGCCAACCTCAGAGCGCAGTCTTGTGAACAGTTAACAGAAACAGGGTAACCCTCCTGTCTGTTTTGTGGGTTTGAATCAACCTTTGGTCTGAAGTCTTGGAGGAGTTCAAACTGTGAACCTCTTGTTAGTGTACTCAATGTACAGGCTCAGATAATTCTGCTCTTGGTGGGGGGCAGATATCTTTTGCCTACAGGCACCTAACTCGCATACAAAATAAACCCAAAAACTCTATTAAAGACCTCAGAATACATTCTTACCTTTTCCCAGTTTGGTAAACCAGTAAACTTTGTGCAGTGTCAGCTTTAACCATGTATGCTTCCTTTGTCAAGAAAAAAGAAATTCAAAGGCACACCAAGTAGTCTCTAAAGTAGAGGTTTACTTCAAAATAGATAAAAAATGTAAATGTAAATACAGAACCATATATCACAAAACATACAAATCACTTAAAAGAATAAGGTTTTAAAAGTGCAGATTCCTACCTCTAATACACTTAGACTTGTCTCTTCTAAGGTACTCTTTTCTCACAGTGCTGTAGATGTTGCTTTTCAGAGTCCAAACATTTGTGTGTAAATGGAAAACAGAATACTGTTTAAAACTGGCTTTGCCAACCTCTTTGCGTGAGGTCACCTAGCTCTTCCCTGTCAGGATATAAAAATATATCTAAGCAAAACAGGATGTCTTTTCCAGAAGGTAAATTCTGTGATCTCAGCACAACTCATTTTCTCACATGACTTTATTTGATCTTATGATCAAATTCCCCTTTCCAGGACATCAAAGGACTTGTTATGTCTCTCTGCCAGATCTCACGGAGGTGTAACATGCTTTTGTATCACCATGAATTTTACTACGTTTCCTCTGAGCGTTACAAAGTTTATGATCCATCTTGGGAGTTGCAAGCTGCAATTAGTCACACATAAAGGAGAGCCTAAATTTTAAGTCTCTTCTAGCCTGTAATTATCTCTTGGGCTTCCAGGTTACACGTGGTAGCTAAAACCTGGGGGGTCATTCCACAGACTGTCAGCATCTCTCATGAGAGACATTCAATAATATATTTTATATTACAAAAGCATAGGTTAATCAGAACCAGCTGTCCAAGTGCCACAACAGCCCCTATTTAAAGTATGAGATATAGAAAAATCCTCCATTACAGGCCTGTTAGGGCAGTTTTTTTTTGGGGGGCACACTGGACTTTACTTATTCATTGATACTGGTCATAATCAGAGCCCTCTGAAAATAATTAAATAAATTTATAAAGCCAGGGTTGAGCGGATCATACACTGAAATGGGTTTAAGATAAACCTGAACAAATCCGAGGTCCTAGCACTTAAAGTTCCCATGAATGAGATAACGCTTGCTCCCATTTAAATGGGTAAAGGACAAAATCTGATACTTAAGGATACAGATCCCTAGGGACCTATCAGAATTGCACCAATACAATGTTGTTGCTTTAAGAAGGAAATATTCAAAGATCTAAATAGATGGCAACCCCTGTCCTTTTCGTTCAGTAATAAAATAGATGCTATCAAAATGAATCTCTTGCTGAGATACCTGTTTCTCTTCTCAACCCTCCGATCCAATTTTCCAAAGCAGATTGGAAGGAGCAAGAGTAAAAGCGGTCTTAGATTACCAAACTTTTATAATTATTACCTCGCTGCCCAGTTGCTTCCATCTTAAAAATATTATCTACAGGCCTAAGAGGCAGGTGGTACTACATAAAGGAAAAGGACCTCACGTCCGCCCCTTAATCTCTTACCATGGACATTGCTACCTTGGATTTGAAAACAATCAAAAATAAATGGACTCGACATACACTGTCAGTTTGGCTGGAGGCTAGACAATGGTGGGAAATTCCTACAATAGTTTGGAAATATATTCCAATAAATAGATTGCCCAACTTCCCAGTTACAGACAGGGACCCAATACTTAGCGCTGGGAATGGGCAGGTCTTAGGTTCCCCACACAATGTGTACAGGGAATAGAAATTAAATCATTTAATGCATTACAATTAGTATTTGGTTTGCAACATAGGGAATTTTTAAGTTTCTACAGTGAGGGCATTACTTCACAGCCACCATAGTCCCTAACAGCACTGACAGCAGACCCCGCCCACCAATAATTGCCACTTACAAAATAGCAAAATGTGTAGCATAAGGGAATACATTTCCACCATTTACAAAACACTGTAGGAGGGAGTGGACACTCTCCTGGTCCAGAGAACACAGGAGAAATGGCACAAGAGATGGGAGAAAGTTTCACAGAGGATGAATGGGGTACAATATGGGAGGGTTCATAGAACCACTGGATCCCCTCATGGAGGTGTTTCTGTTGGTGTGTGAACATTGAATTTTATCACCCCAACAATTACATGCCATTACTTCTCCACCCACACAGATAAATGCTGGAGATGGTGTGGGGTAGAGGTAATCAAAGTCATATTTCTGGGAATGCCCAGTTATCCAACCATTTTGGTCTGGAGTTGTGGAGGGAGGATAAAAATCTTTGATATGAGTAGCAGGCCCACTTTGTAAATTTAATACTGGGTCTCCCCCACAACACTAAGCTCTCCAAGCCTGAAATACCTTTTTATATTTTGGTGGCAGCTACCCTTAAGGTAATAACTCAGAACTGGCTAACACCTAAACCACTCTCTACACATCTATGGAGAAACAACATTGAGGTATTAAAAATATGGAGGCCATCACAGCCAGACTCCAGCTAAAAACATTCAATTTAACTCAAGATGGCTTCCTTATTTCGACTTTGTAGAGGCTGAATATGGAATTCTTACTTGAATAGCTCCTACAATCATAAAGGCTTTTAGAAAAACCTAGTATATATAATTAAGTACTAAGACCTGAAGTACCCCACCCCATTATACCCATAATGCACTTCCAGTGTGGTAATATGAATTATTAATATATAGATACATAAATGAATACAATAACAATAGTCAAAAATGAGTTGAATATTTTATTGTGGTTTATGTTTTATATATTGTTATCCATGGAAAAGCAGGAAGGTGACTATTAGCCCTTTGGTGTCAACATCTAGGGGACATCATTTCACAATGGAGTCTGGAAGAAGAAGGATGATTTCCCCAGCCTTGGACAGAAAGTCTCCCTATGGACAACGCCACTGGTAACTGGAACAAAAGAGACTGCCCCTGGAAAAAAGGGCTTATATTTAATAGGACTAAACATGGTTTTATACATCCTGAAATAATGTAAACTAATTAATTAACATCAGATTATGAAGTGTGAATTGCACCTTTCTTGCTTTCTCAATAAGAAATTTAAGTTCAGAACAAAAATAAAATGCCTTCTTGTTGATAATCAGGTACAATGAACATATTATAGGAGCCTAAATATGAAAACTACATGAGTTAACATCTGCTGAAATATATTATGTACAGCTAGCGTCTCCCACAGAACCTCATTCACTTGAAAGAAATTTTTTAAAAAGTACAGAAAGCATTATGACACAGACAGAACAGACAGCAGCTACAGAATCTGAGAAATATGCTACAGTTACAGACAGACCCAGTTGTAAATATGACACTCTCTCTGTCTGTCTCCTCTCTCTTTCTCAAATGAAGCAGCCAGTGTTTATGCTACTGTAAAAAGAGCAGGCAATGTGCAACCTAAAATGTAAAGTCAAATTTCATCTGCTCACATGAGATCTAACTAAGCATGTGGTAATATTCATGTTTCTCTATAAGCAATATAATTGTTTCTTTTCTGGAGTCTGGGGAGGGAAGTGGTGTAACTAAAGAAGCTTTAATATATGTATTGTATCACAATGGGTGATGATCTAAGGTATGTGTCTAACCTGACTTCACAGTGCAACTCAAACACTGAAGTTCCAATCGGAGCTCTGGGCATAAGCATTCCTGTCTGTCCTAGAAAGGAAATCAAGTGAACTGACTTTGTCAACCAGCAAAGCTCACTGGTTTCCACTACTACTCTTGGTCTCTGCCAAACTGCTAGTGTTTTTTTCTTTTTAGAAAAAATGAAAATCTGAACGAACCTCATGTGATAGAATTACTTACAATAACAACTTAGAATAGCTTCATTCACTGCAGATTGTGGCCCTGGCTTGTTTGTGGGCAAATATTTATATGAAAAAGGAGGAGCTGAACCTTACAGCCATAAATGACAAGAAAGACTCAGACTGACTTGGAAACATACTGACCAAACAAAATCACTAAGCTGCAGGACATATTGTAAAGAAATAAAATGAGTAAGAGTCACATCACAATGAAGCTCTATCTGAACTCAGTAAAGGTAGGACTGAGTCACTTAATACCAAAAACAGTGTTTACATTTTTTATTAATTTTATTAATTTAGCAGTTCTGGCATCCCTAGACTGTAGACTGTTACTTAGAAGCTTGTTATTTATTTATTTGCTTTTGTTAACTGGGTGAGCATGCTAGACAACAAGTGCCTATTTTCAGGTGCGACCCGGAGATTACAAGGTACAATTACATTCATAAACATGAGACAGTCACAAGTAGTGTTACATATAAGTGCATCAGGCAACAAGGTGAAACAAGAGACACCAGGTGATTATAAAGCCGCAGCAGGTAGTATTACAGTATGGTGTTTTCATTTTTGGTCTTTGATCAGCACTCCAGGCATCAGGGCTGTTAAGCTTGAGGGTGGAACAGAGAATTTGGGTATAGGCAGCCCACAGCAAGACTAAGAGTAAAAAGAACACAAAAACTTTGCACAACCACTGATTGGACAGTTTGTGGACTGCACCTACTAAGAGACTGTAAGCTCAAGTAGTGGATAAGGTGCAGAGGCCCAACGTCTTTGAGCAGGAGAGCCTAGGTGGTGACTCAGTCAGTCGCTTGGAATGGCCTAGGTCAAGGAGGTTATTCTTGAACAGAGGCAGGTGGATGCCAACTGAGAAAACACCAGAGGAGGTTTTGAAGCCATGGTGGGAGGAGGAGGAGCAGGTCTTAGATGGAAGGGAGTTCCACAACTTTGGTGCGTAAGCTGGCCTGGCCCAAATGGGTGCGGGTTTTGGGAACTAGGAGGGCAAAAGGGTCGTGGATCTCAGATGGTAGGAGGGGTGGCTGGAATGAGGGATTCAGCAAGGACTGAGGGGTGGCAGATCTGACTACATTGCCAGTGAAGTTACCCATGACATAGGAGCGGTGCCCTTCCAGTGGGAGCCACTCAATTTGGGAGTAGAGTTTACATCAGTGGGTGAGGTGGGGTGCTGAAAGTGCAAAGTGACATATGTTGTTGAGTCCATTTTGCAAGACTAGTTTTTGCAATGTGGGCAAAGGTGACAAGACCATAGCAGGCGTGGTGAAGAGCTCCTGGCTAGAGCCACCCGGCAGCGAGGTGAGGCAGTTTTGCTCCATATGCAAGGCCCAACTACAATTTGTGACCTTACATATATTATGCGATGCAGATTTAGATCCAATTTCAGGTCAAGTGTCACCCCAGGTATTTGACCGATCTACAGATTGTAGTGAGGACCCATCAGCACATGAGATCATTAGCGAGTCCGAGGCAGCTTTTGTCTTTGCTGCCAAGCCACAAAGCATTGCCTGCATCTTCTGCAGGTTAATCGCAAGCTTGTGGTCCCTTAGCCAGGTTTGGATTTGCTCGAAGTTGGTGTTTAGCTTGGCATTGATGGTGGGGAGATCCTGGGAGCAGGTCATGATGACTAGGTCATCTGCGTACAGTGTAGGGGCCCATGTGTCAGCGCTGAGGTAGCCCATTCATGAAGAGGGAGAACAGGAGAGGCCCCAGGACAGAGCCCTGTGGGACCCACAGTTTACCTGGGCGGCTCAGACAGGGCCTTGTTGAACCTGGTGTATTGCTGCCTGTCTGAGAGGTAGCTCTGACCTGTGCAAGGCGGGGGGACAGGCCAAGGGACTAGAAAAGAGGAGCACAGTAGTGCTTGGTCAACCAGTCGAAGGCTTTCAAGAGGTCCACAAAGATGGCCCTGGTCAGGTTGCCTTGGTCTGCAGCAGCCCTGATCACAGAGGTGCCCCAGCTAAGGCAGTAGAGGTGCTGTGTCCTTTTCACAAACCATGCTGAGCTGGAGAGAGCAGGTTGTGGGTCTGTAAGTAGTGCACATGAGCTGTGAGGCGACTACCCTCTCAAGAAGTTTGCTGACTGCTGACAGGATAGCTATTGGGCAGTAGTTCCTTGGGTCTTTGGGGTGCGTCTTGTTTGGAAACAGGATGACCTTAGTCATCTTCAGATGTCCGGGACAGTGCCGGTGGTTAGTGATGCATTGAACATGTGGGCAAGGGTCCGGCTAGAAAAGATGCCCCTAGCCTGAGTAGTTTGGGCTCAAGGCAGTCGTGTCCAGCACCGGTATGAGGGGTGAGACCAGCAAGGAGCTTGGGTCTCATTGACAGAGATGATCCTAAGATAAAAGGAGGGATGAGGTTTATCCATTGGGCAGGTGATCCTGATCCATGGGATCAGATGGCTGGTTGGGGAGAGCTGGCAGGTTGGTGAACAGTGAGTTAAGGGCATTTGCAATTGTGTGGGAGTTGTTGCAGTTTACCCCACCAATGTGCATGTCAGTGATCTGAGCTCTGGCAGATCCACCAACCGCTGTTTAATGTTCTGCCAGAAACTCCTCGGATTCCTGGCTGTGGAGAGTAAGGCAGATTGGCAGTACTCTTTGCAGAGTGGATGTCCCTTTGCATGAGTTCCTCAGCCGCCTGTATTCACAGAGGTCTGTATTGGAGGGGAGTTCTTATATCTCACCCAGCATTTGTCCCTTTGTTTCATGAGAGAAAACAGGCCACTATGGAGCCATTTAGAGACAGTGCCTCTCACCCTCCTTTTGTGAGAGGAGCATGTTTGTTTTGGAGCAGGGTGAAGTTAGCCAGGAAGTTGTCAAGGGCCCTTGAAGGGTCGTTTGTGGCGTGTGACCTGGGTTCAGTCAACATGACACAGGTCAGCAAGATAGTCGCCAATGTTGAGTTTGGAGTAACCTCATATGGATCACCTTGCAGGGATTTGGGGAGGTGTTTCCCATATGCAGTCGGTGGAGAGTGATCTGATATGGCATTGGGCAGAACACCACAGGAGATCATTTTCTCCATTCTGTTGCTCAGCACCCAGTCAATGAGGGTCCTGTTGTCTCCACATTGGGAGGGCCTTTGTGGGTTCTGAGACAAGTTGGTTAAGGCTGAGGCCTGCCAACAGAGAGCTCGTATTGCTGGACATTAGGCCTATCCAGTTTAGGTTGAAGTCACCTATAATTAGTATCTCATTTGAGCCAACTGTGGGCTAAGACAATCAAGGAGGGAGGAGAGCCTGATATTCCACTCTTTGGGGGTTGTAAACACAGATCAGATGTACCTTTTGGTGTTACCTAGCAGGAGGAGGGCGTGAAGGAACTGCAAGATTTGGATGGAGGTGGTGTGAGTCCCATGGTGGATACATTTAAGTGTGCCTTGTAGTACAGTAGTACTCCACCCCTCTCTTATTCCCTGCCCTGTCTTGCCTCATAAGATTATAGCCTGGTAGGGCACATGCTGAGTCTGGAGTGTGTGGCTTCAGCCAGGTCTCTGTGACCCCATAATGTCAGGGTTATAGAGAGCCACCCATGCTGTTAGTTCAGCAAGGTTGGGTAGCAAGCTGCGGATGTTTAGGTGCACCACCCTCATACCTTTGGCAGATATCCAGGCAAGGGGAGGTGTTGAACTGCAGTTTAGGGCTGAGGCACCAGCCAGAATGGGAGGCATGGAGCAACCGTTACCAGGTGGCATCATGTCAGACCTCAGGGGGTGGGAGGCAGCAGCAGGGGCAAAGAAGACATGTGGTATCCACAAGGCACGGGGGTGAAGGAGGTAGGCTCCTGAGTTTGCACTGAGCTGCAGTGCAGGCTCAGGTGCTTCGGAGGGTTAATTGTTAGTGGGTGGGAGGATTTTAGTAACCCTGAAATAACCAGGATACCCTTGCAGAAGAGACCTAGCTAAAGGCTATACTAAGGGTAGGATGCAACTTCAGGATTGCTGCTTCAGGCTACAGTAGCTAATAGTGCTAACAAGTGTCTTAGACTGGTGACCCTACTGGCAGGGTGGTTCCTAGTCCAGAGGAAATAAGAAGAAGTGTTAAAACATGCACAGGTTTATGCAGACAGTAATTTGTAATATATATATATATATATATAGCAGAAAACACGTTAAGCTCAAGTACAGACAGTGAATTATGTAACTAACTAGCTAGCTAGGTAAAGACACAGGTGTAGGCTCCCACACTACCTACTGAAAGAGATTCACTGTGTGTGCATTAGCAAGCTTGCTTGCAGTGCTAACAGGGAGGATTGCCTAGTCTGGTGGGAGGGGCTTGAGAGCATTTAAGGGAGGAGGGAGATGGGGAGGAGGAACGGGAGGGTGGGCGGGGAAAAATTCCCACAGCAAGCAGCCCCACGAGGTAAGAAGATTGTCTGAAAGTCTCCTTTAGTTCATCTTTTTGTCCCAAATGAGATTATTTTGGAAAGATGCCACAGTCCGAGGAGTGCCCTAGGGGAGGGCTGCCCACCGCAGCAAAACCAGCCGGCGCCTGGAACCCTGGCCTCCTAGCAGTCCGTTTTTGGGAGGGGGAACCCACTCTGGAAGGGGCTCACCTCACCTCCCTGTTGCAAAAATCCTTTGGTGCTTTAAGGTCGCAGGGTTTGGTGTCCAGCTTTTATCAGCTGGTTTGGGAGAGTCACTATACTGCTGGAGCCAATCGGTGCAGGTGTTCTGATTTTGACTTTTTTTTTAAACTTGGCACCAGAAAGTGAGATTCCTTTGTCCCAACTGCCAACCAGATAAATTTCCCACAGCAAGCAGCCCCTATGAGGTAAGAAGATTGTCTGCAAATCTCCTTTAGTTCCGATTCTCTGCAAGTCACCTTTAGTTCATCTTTTGTCCCAAATGAGATTATTTTGGAAAGATGCCACAGTCCCGAGGAGTGCCCTAGGGAGGACCGCCCGACCACAGTGAAAACCAGCCGGCGCCTCAGAAACCCCAGGCCTCCTAGCAGTCTGTTTGGGAAGGGGAACCTACTTAGCAGTGTCAGTGGCTCAGTAGGGTAGCACACTCGCCTCTGAGGCCGGGAGATCAGAGGGCTGTGGGTTCAGTTCCCACATCTGGCACTTGGGTTAATATCCTAGTACTGACACTGTAATGCAGCATGAGAGGGTGCTGCATTTCTGAGGTGCAGTCTTCGATGAGACGTTAAACCGAGGTCCCATCTGCCTGGATTGGTGGTAGTTCAGGTGGATGGTAAAGATCCCATGGCACTTATCGAAAAGAGTAGCGGAATTTCCCCGTGTCCTGGCCAAATTTTCCTCATTCACTAAAAATACCACCAACAGCTTAATCTGTTCAAGGTCAGTTGGCATTCATCTGTATCCCCTCCTCCCGGGTCGTGCCTGAAAAATAGGCAGGATTTGTCTAGTGCACTTACCCGGTCAACAAAAGCTAAATAAATAAATACTCTGGAAGGGGCTCGCCTCCCCGTTGCAAAAATCCTTTGCGCTTTTAAAGTAATGTGTCTTTACACCAACTACTGTACAAATCATGGATTTTGGAAGTGATAGGGAGTACTGGTATCTGCTGGGCAGCTAAATTAATAAAGAATTTAAACAGGGTTTTTAGTATTCAGTGTCTCAGTCCTACCTTTACCGAGTGCAGACAAAATACATTCACTGCGTGTGTAGCTCTTACTCATGTTACGTATCTTCCTATTTTTAGCACCAGTATATTTCTTGCTCGGTCAGAGAGTGTATTAGAGATCTGAGCACAATGCAATGCTTTTTCTAGCTTAATTTAAAGAAATGCTATTACCTTAGGTTAGGTGGTCAGTCACAGTGGAGGATGGTTAAGGCAGTGCTGCAGAGAAAAGAGAGTCAGGTCCAGGGTAGCTACCAGCAGGCAGGACAAAGAGGGGCTGATCGTTAACACATACTAATATTTTATACCCTTCTCCTTTGTTGAAGGCTGATAGAGGTGTGGGTGTACCTGACACATGTGCTTTTACTGCTCTGTTAAGGCATCGCCGATCGCACTTCAAAGCCTACTAGCCAGCACAAGAAGTTGATTCTGCAGCATTCTCTGCCCTTAAGGGGTCAAGCAGGTTGTTAATCTTCTCAATTGTTTGTTTTCATGGCTGTTTTACTGCTCTGAGCTGGAGACATAAAAGCTAAATTTCTCAAGCTCATCTCCTGATTCCACTCTACAGTTGTACTTTAATGAAGAGGGTCTTGTCTGAGTGTGTTGTAGAATTATGCTGTCTATGCAGCATAAAAATGAAGCCCAAAATGTTGGGTGGGACATGATGAATGACTGAAATAATAGAGGGGACAGGTCCCCCAATCCCCTAGTGGATACACCCATGCAGGTGCCTGTTTTCAGGGGCAACCCGGGAGCACTGGGAGGTTAAGTGTCTTGCTCCAAGTCACGCAGTATGAAAGCGGAGATTGTGGGAATCAAACCCAGGTTTGTCTGCTGGATGTACCACCGTCATTCACAGCACTTTATTCCAACTTCTATACTGCCAGGCAGCCAGGTTCAAGTGCCAAGACAAGTGCCAGTGGAGCTTGAACTTTGCATTGCAGCACTTGTGCTTGTCTGTTTTGTGCTGCACCATGTCACTGCTGTGCTTTGGGGGCAAACAGAAAGCAATGCAGTCTTCCACTGTTCCCCCCAACACACACAGACAGTCTCCTCCACTAGAGCCTTGCCCTTAAGTAAGCTAAGTTTTGTTTGGCAGCTAGCTTTGTCATCGGTCACGAGGCCCCCCACACACACACAAAGTCAGTCCCTGGCCCACATCCCTCCCGAGTCCCAACCTTCTCAGTTTTTACTTTTTGTTTTTCTTTTCTTTTAATTAGTGGTGTGGGTGGAGGAAGTTAATCGTCCATGGAGACCCTGCCCTTCCTGCCACACCCTCAAGTTGCAGAGCTCTCTCTCCTCAGTGACTGAACTGAGATAGCCTTCAGAAGAGCTGCATTCCTCTATACTCCAGTTTGTGTATGAGCAAACTGAGTATCTTGAGTGCCACTCACTAGGTCTCTTGTCACCTGTCACATGTCAGCCAGGAACTGAAAAACAAACAAACAAACAAAAAATGCTCAGAGATCTGATCTGAGCTGATCCAAGCCGGCAGAGTTTGACTCAGGTATCATGGAAACCGAGTCATATGTGTTCAGAACAGCTTGGGTTCATTCCACAGGTTCAGCACACTACTGGCTATAACGTCCTCCTACTTCAGGCTTTATTAAGTTGGAGAAGACAGGGACCTCTGGGTGGCATGGGAGCTGCTTGAGGGTTGAGGATTTGTCTCTTTGTTAACCTTAAGGAACACTGGCACATCCAGGTCAGTGATTTTTGCATATCTCAGAGTACAGCAATGGCTGACAATAGGGCTCAGTGGGGGTACCCCTATATCAGACTTATCACCTGCTGAGGAAAGTATTTATAAACTACAGCTGGGAACAAGACCACTCACCCGTTCTATAGATTGTTGCTGGGAGGATGCGTCACAGGGTGAAAGGTCTCCTCTCCTGTCCACTTTTGTGTACTAAAAAGGCACCTATCCAAGACAGGTGTCTGATGAAATGCACACAGAGACCCCCAGGTGACACATTTTACCTGTTTCCTGCAAAGCCTGTCACGTAGCAGCATCTCCTTCTCTTCTGTTCTTTAACTGTCCAAGCAGGGGAAAACTTTCCCTCTTCCACACTGTCCCTATTTTTTCTTATTATATGCATTTCTTATTGCAGGCGAGGCTGTAAGGGGCCCATACAGGAGTTAAATAGTTGTTCCCTGTCATAACAATGCCCAGAGTTGTATATATTTAGCAGCAAGCTGCGTATCAAAGAAAGTGCTGTGAGCACTGTGATCCCGGCCTGAACTGCCAGGCAGTGGGAATGGTAATACATCAGCCCTGCTCTTCAGGGCGATTCATGTGACAGACAAACAAAGCTCTTTATTCTCTGTCTCCTGCTTCAGGAAGCTACCGTTGTGAGAGATGAGTGAGAGAAAGAGAGAGACACAAAGAGGGGAGGAAGAGCATTACAGCAGGGATTGCAGAAGACAGGCAGTCTATGAAAAGGCTACAGTAGAGCACCTATTCATACTGTAGTGGGCTGCTCTGCTTATACTGCAGCTGTGCACTGTATATAGAAAGGTATGCTCATACTGCGACTTCAACATAAACTGGAACTGCAAAGCATCGGATCCTATCAAGGACCAACTTGCCAGTATGCACCTCACGAGGCGATATCCGAACTTACCAGAATGAATTATAAGACCAGGAATGGCACTCTCCTTGATTGGATCTTGGCTGGTAGCCTTGCCAGAATCAAGAATGCTGCGGTGAGGTCCGACTGTTTAATGATCACTCCCAGGTCACTTGCACCTGTAAATAAAGAAGAGTGTGCCCCCAGTTACCATCCACAGCAGCAAGGAATAGGTGCATGCACCTAGCCAGGCTTACTAAGGCTAAATACTATAAAGACAGACAGGACAGGAACTGAGGTAATGGGAAAAGGTTCTGGGAGAACTTAAGGGAACTTATGGGAAAAGAAGATAGGAAACACCCTGCTATGCTTAACCTGAATGGATCCCAGACGTTGGACCCACTAGCCATTGCTGAGGATTTCAATTCAGCTTTCACCGATCTCAGCACCGTCCTACCTCCCAACTACTTAAACTCCTCTGTACCAACCCAGCCAGCACCAAGAACTGACCTTAATCACCCAAAATTCTATTTTAAGTGTATCTCTGTTAAGGCTAGCTAGAGTATGTGCTAAGGGTACTCAGTAAAACAAGACAGGGCAGTGACGGTATTGACATGAAGCTGTTGGCTTTGACTCTCAATGAAGTCATCACTCCTATTTCCAAAATCTTCAACAAATCTTTTGCCTTAGTGGCATTCCCAACTGCATGGAAACTGGCTTTAGTGACCACAGTGCATAAAGTGGAGAACGTCCGATGTTACAAACTACCGGCCTATTTCTATTCTATCGCCACCTCCAAAGCACTTTGAGAATTGTAGCTGACCAGATTTCTGAATACCTTCAAAAGTATGATCTTCAATGCCTCCAACAACACGGATTCCAGATGAACCATAGCACCACCACAGCTCTCGTGGATTTCTCCAACTACGTTCACAAGGCAATGGAGGAAGGCAAATTTGTGGGATCTATCTTTATCGATCTCACAAAAGCCTTCTGTTATATGTAGTACAGCTTTAAGAAATGTTAGACAGTGCAGCTTTGGGAGATGTACTTCCTGTAAATGCTCTTTCCTGTGTGTGTTGAGAAAAGTTTTCCCTTGTATCTGAGCTGAATGGAAGTAAACAGAGAAGGCCTAAATTTCTGTGGTGTATGTTTTTCTTTACCAAGACCCTGATGTGTTTTAAGGTACTTATTTTCAGCCACCAAATACAACAAACTGGCGACAAGGATGGTGGACATTTTAATAGCTCTAGTTTACTGAATTACACCATTTTGTGACTTTCTGCATTGGAGACAAGTAAGTAATTTGGAACTGTACAGTATTATGGAAACTTCAGCCAGCTTTTAGATTTTTACAGGAACAGACTGGGATACATGGTCCAGACAGTTTGATCAGTGGTTATTACTTAATCCTTCCATACTGTCTGCTACTGATGAGCTACAGGATAAACTTATTCGAACTGCTTTTTGTACTTTCTTGGGAGTGAAGCTTTCAAACTTTTTGTAGTCTTGTGCACCGGACCGCCGGAGGACTTGTCATATCAAGAACTAAAGGCTACATTGAATGCACAATAAAAGTTCAACAACTTTTCCAAGAGCTGAACATTATGAATTCTACAGTTACCATCAGATACCAGGTCAGTCATTACAGTCTTATTTGGCTGAGATCAAGCCTTAGCTCTCACATGTAGTGGGAGCAGGAGCATCTTGAATCTAATTTAATTGATAAGTTTGTTATGGGGTTGAATAATGAACATCATATTCAGCAATTACTTTCTGTAAGTGTCAAGAAGTCTGCTGATTAACTTTACAGTGGGCACAAATGTATGAGGCTGCAGAAAATGAAGCACATGCTAAGATGGACACTAAAATGAGGTACAAGTAACTGCAGTAAACCCCAAATTGAAACAGCTCAAACCTAAGTCTAAACCACTGTTTTCAAAGAAAAATTCAACCACTCCACCCAAACTGCATGACCAGTACAAATGTGCATCATGTGGGTCTTCTCAGCATAGCAGGGACCAATGCAAATTCAGAGAAGTCCAGTGTCATGCATGTAAATGTCAGGGATATTGTTAAGGTTTGCTCAAGCAGGAGAACTGCAGTGATAGTTCAGAGAGCACAGACAGTGCAGTGGTTCCTATTGCACCACAAATGCAGACTAAAGATGTTTCTCCTTTCTATGTGTTACTTCAGTTGCCACAACTGAGGTGTCAGTTACGTTTAATGGTAGACTCTGCTTCCCCAGTTGCTTTTATTAACCATCAAACATGGTCTGATCTGTAAGCTGCCATTGTCTCCTTGTAATAAGTTGCTGCATGCATTTGAAGGGCAACCAATTCAGCCACTGGGCTCATTTACCACTTTGTACGCAGGGACTGATTCTCCTGGTACACCTTTAACTTTTCTGGTTTCAAAAAGGTGTCAACATTTTGGGCAGAGCGCTATGTTCTTCTAAACATTCATATTGACCAGCAGATTTTGGCCTGCTTGCTGCCGTCCAGGTATCATAAAGCAGTAATCTGCCCAAGTTTGGGGAGATTTTAGACTTGTATCCAGAGTTATGGAAAGGCCTAGGATGTTGCACAACAGCTAAAGCCAAGCTAGTTACAATGCCTAATGCAGTCCCTAAGTTTTGTAAACCACTGAAACTTCCTTTTACCTTAAAACAGGTGGTTGGGACAGAATTGGACAGACTGGAAAAAGCAGGTGTGCTGGAAAAGGTTTCAAGTTCAGATTGGGCTACTCCCATTGTGGTGGTATCTAAACCAGGTGGTAAGGTTCGAATATGTGGAGATTTTAAGGTGACACTTCATCCAGTACTTAGCACAGATGTATTTCCTTTACCCTTACCAGAGGAACTTTTCATAGACTGAATGGTGGTGTGGGGTTCTCTAAACTGGACCTCACTGATGCATACCTTCAAGTGGAACTAGATACAGACTCTCAGAAACTGGTAGTGATTAATACACACCAAGGACTGTACAAGTACAATGGTTATGTTTTGGCCTTTTGGCTATTTTTCAAAAGTGATTGAGCAAACAGTGGAAATATACAGATGTTGCTTGCTTGTCATTTTGATGACATCATTGTCACGGGCAAGACAGCAGAACATTTACTTAACTTACAAAGGACTTTAGAGTGACTGCAACAGAGTGGATTCAGACTGAGAGAGAAAATGCCAATTTTGTCAACCAAGTGTCACGTACTTAGGTCACACTATTGACAAAGATGGAATTCATCCGAATGATGAAAAGGTGGAGGCCATTGTGCACATGTCTGAACCACAGAATGTTTCAGAGTTGTGCTCATTCTTGGGTATGTTGTGCTACTATGACCTGCTTCGTACCTGGCTTAGCCACTAAATATACTATCCTAAATGAACTGTTACATAAGGGTACTCTGTGAAAGTGGACCAAGGGCCACAGTAAGGCAGTTCAAGCCATCAAGCTCTCTCTAACCAATGTAAATAATTTAACTCATTATGACCCTAACTCACTATCACATTGGCCTGTGATGCTAGTTCTGTAGGAATAGGAGCTGTCCTTTCCATACAGATCCAGAAGGAGTGGAGAAGCCGATAGCCCATGCTTCACACAAACTCACTGTAGCTGAAAGAAATTGTGCCCAGATTCAGAGAGAGGCATTAGCGATTGGGTTTGGAGTCCAGAAATTTCGCCAATTCTTGCTAGGTCACAAGTTCCACCTGAAGACAGATCACAAGCCACTAGTGGCAATTTTCAGTCCAGAAAAAGGAATTCCAGAGATAGCTGCTAGTCGACTCCAATGATGGGCATTACATTTTGTCTGCCTATAATTTCAAGGTTACATATCAACCAACAGACCAGCATGGAAATGCGGATGTCTTGTCGAGGTTACCAATATCCAGAGAAATGGAGTTCGATGTGGGACTTCAAGAGGAGCCATTAGTATGCCAGGTGGGGGCCAGATAGTTTTCCAGTGCAATTCAAAGATATGGAGGACTGTACTGTTGTATGTGCAATGGAGTTACAACAGCTAAGTCAGCTTCTAGTACTAGCCAAGGACATTGCAAAAGCGACTAGTCAAGATGTAATTTTAAAACAAGTGTATCAGTATACACTTGAGAGTTGGCATAAGGCACTACTTGTCTGGCTGAACCACAACCCTACTATACAAAGAGACAGCAGGTGTCCATTGTTGAGGGGTGTCTTCTATGGGGATTGCATGTCATAGTACCTCAATGTTATCGCCAAATGTGTTGACTCTTTTGCATGCAGGCCATCCAGGCATTGCTAAAATGAAATCCTAGCCAGACTTCATGATGGTGGACTTCTATTGACAGAGACATATACCAGGCTGTGCAAAGATGTGAAGGTTGTGCTGTATCAATGGGAAATCTGGCAAGAGCTCCAGTTCACCACTGGGAACAACCTGAAAAACCCTGGCAAAGGCTGCATATTGATTTTTCAGGACTCTATTTAAATTCTATGTGGTTACTCTTAACTGATGCCTATAGTAAATGGCCAGAAAATCATCAAATGTCTTCGATAACTAATGAGAGTACCATCAAAGTGTTGAAATCTATCTTTGCTACCCATGGTTTTCCGCAAGTGATTGTCTCGGATAACGGACCACAGTTCACTTCTGCTGAATTCCAAGCATTTTGCCAGCAATGTGGTATCTGCCATATTTTCTCACCTCCCTACCATCCAAGTTCAAATAGTGAAGCAAACCTGGCTCAGACTTTTAAAAGAGTATGGACAAAGCTAATCCTACTACACCAACTGCAATATAAATAGCCCTTTTGGACTTTCTTATATGTACCAAACAACACCACATTGTGTCATGGGAATATCCACTGCAGAATTGTTGTTTGATGTCAATTCGAACTCAATTGGACCTTCTTCACCCTCTAGGCTATAAGTCAGTAACTGAAATGTTTCCTAAGACCAGATCCTTCAAACCTAATGATCTTGTGTGGGTCAGGATGTATGCAGGCCCGAAGAGATAGCTAGAAGGTGTGATAGAAAAAGTTCAGAAATGTTGTCTATAGTGTTCGGCTGACTAACCAGAGGAGAGTGAAAACATGTGGACCAATTATGTACTAGAATTGAGAAAGAACAAAAAGGGATACCCAGAGTTGGGGTAGTTATCACATTATTTCTTCCAGAACAAGAACAGGAAGAGATAGTGGAACCACAGCAACTGAGACAAGATGTGGCTGATGATAATCAGATTCCAGAGCAACAGCCTCCAGTCCTACTACGTCAGTCAGGATGTAGAAGATGTCCACCAAAGAAATGGACTTGTAGAGATATAGTCTAATGACATAGACTACCTAAAAGGGCATTGTAGTAATAACTTTGATAGCTTCATACTACTATTCTGAATTACTGACTTACGTATTTCTAGCTAAGTCAGAGGGATTGTTATATATAGTACAGCTTTTAAGAAATGTTAGACAGAGCAGCTTTGGGAGATGCACTTCCTGTAAATGCTCTTTCCTGTGTGTGGGTTGAGAAAAGTTTTCCCTTGTATCTGAGATGAATGGAAGTAAACAGAGAAGGCCTAAATTTCTGTGGTGCATGTTTTTCTTTCTACCAAGACCCTGATGTGTTTTAAGTTACTTATTTTCGCCACCAAATACAACACCTTTGACACGGTCAATCATCCAATCCTTCTGCAACAAATGCTGTCCATGGGACTGTCTGTGGATGCAGTTCACTGATTCAATGATTACCTGTCTCACAGGACCCAGATGGTCAAGACTGGTTCCTCCACCTCCACATCTAGGGATGTTTTACTGGAGTACCCTAGGGTTCATACTGGGGCCTTTACTATTCGGCCTGTTCTTAAATAACCTACCAACAGCCTGCAGCAGTAAAATAATTCTTTATGCAGGTGATGCTGTCATACTGGACAGTAACATTTATCATGACCAACTTCAAAAGAAACTTCAGTCCACCGTCAAACCTTCTTGAGGATTGGTTCAGGGAGCAGAAGCTGCTACTTAACTACAAGAAGACAAAACTATGCTGATCTCAAGCTACCAGCTCAAGATAAAGCATCCAGATCTGTCTATCCTCAAAAATCGAGGCACCCTACAGGAGCAGGTACACTCTTTCAAGTACCTGGGGTCACCATCGACAATACTCACTCCTTCACCCAACATATTGACCAGGTGGTAAAAGTGGTCAACATTAAATTGGATATTCTCCACAGACATAAAAATACCTGACACCATTGTCCCTTCGTCTATCAGTCTCCAGCTCTATCCTATCTATTATCGATTATGGTTTGGTCGAGTATGGTTCAGCTTCCGACACTGCCCTTAAAGATGTTGAGACTGCCCTTAACAAAAGCATTGAGACTCGCCCTAGGGGCTGATATACAAACTCTCACATGTATGCTCTACAAGCTAACCAATTGGCTTAATCTTAGGACCAGAATACAGTATCTGACGTGGTTGCTCGGAAAGAATGCAATGCTCGGCAATGTCTCCCCCAGTATTACAGGATTACTGGTGACCAAAAATTGAGTTATTCAACGAGAGGTATGTCTCAATCCTTCAGTGTACCCTTCAGGAGAGCCTCTTAGGATGGCAATCTTTGCATTAGAGCACCTCTCAGGTTGAATGAGGTCCCCTGAATATACATTAAGCATGGGTACCCTCCCACCCTTCAAAACCTCACTGAAACACTTTCTCTGAAACCAAATCTCCTGAGTGTAAGCTAGGTCCTGTTCCAGTTGCCTCCCGTGAGGTTTTCTAACCTACCACTCCCCTGGCTCTCCACATAACCCTGCTGAGTGGCCTATTCACCGCTCCTCCGCCTACCATCTCAAGCCCCCCAACTTATGTGGCACTTATCTGGATCTTCTACTCCTCTTGTCCCCCCACCTCCCAGTAGACACACCCTCCTCACTCTCTGCCACTCTTCCCTCTCCCTGCCTCCAGTATTCTCCCTCTGTCCTTAGCCTGGATCCTCCTTTCTCCTTTCCTCCTCCTTGACAAAGCTCTAGTCCTTTGGGCAGCTTAAGCTCAAGTTCTTGTTGACCATCAGTTGATGGATGAGCCTAATGTAGAATACCAATCTAGGATTAAGAACATTGTTAACCATACTTGTTTTTATTGAACTGTCAACCGTGCATGATGTACAAAGCTTGTGCTAGCACCTGGAAATTCCATGCTGTCCTGCTGTAATTGCCATTTTTTGTATATGTTTCTGTACTGTAACCTGCTGATGTGAGACCTTTGAAAAAGAGCACCATGCTCAATGGTCTTTTCTGAAAACACAAATAAATAAATAATTGATATTAATTGGTTAAAGGGGTGGATCATGGTACCAGGGAGGGTATAAAACACCTGCACGAGGTGGGTTTTAGCAGTTTTGCCAAGCTGCTGAGGAGAGAGGACATTATTCTCCTGAACCCATGGGAAAACTTTCTTAGGTCAGATGGCTGTCCTTGTTGACCCATTGATCTGCAGATGGTGCTGGACATCCATGGAATTGGTTGACCAAATTAAATCTAGAAAACTGTTATCCACGTTGTCTGAAAAGTACCTTGCATAGGCATACTGAATTCTGAACATATGTACCTATAAATACACTGTAAATAAAACTACGCTGCTTGAATATTACACTTGAGCCTCTGTGTATGTCTATGACCTCCTTAACCTCTCATAATCAGTTGCAGGATGTTAATCCCGTGGATGATATCTTGCATACATTGGGGAAGAGACCTGGAAATTACACCCAACAGTTGGGCCAGGGCTGCTTCTCATTTCAAGGACTGCTCCAGGCATAAACGCCCATCATTTTCAGATGAGTTTTATGTATAGGGCCTACCTACACCCCTCTGCATGCACACCTTTAACACCAAAAGGTCTCCACTATTCCCCAAACGTGAGGTACAAGAAGGATCTTTGTGCATATGACCTCATCTGTAGCAATCTCCAACACTTTTGGTTTAAGGTCCACAGAATTATGAAAGCAATCTGGGGTGTAAGCTGCCAAGTACTCCACTGAAATTTTTGTTGGGAGTGGATGACATCTGCCAGATTTTTGGGGGAAGAGGTTGTGGGCCTAGCTGTAATCAATGTTAGAAGATCTATTGCCCAATGTTGGCTGGGCAGGCCCCTACCCCAGCCCCCATGCTATTACATTATGGCATAAAAGTCTCCTCCACTGTCTTACAAAAACAAAACAACATAAAATGCAACATGGTACTAATGGAGACATAGAAAAGTTTGAAGAAATATGATCACTACTGGAGGCTGTTGAGGAGGGTCTAGTATTCAAGTTCAAGTTTATTGCAGGAAATCTCCGTTGAGCAAGCTCATTCACAAGGAGGTCCTGGGACAGGTATACAGGCAACTATACAATACATAAAGAAAATTACATAACAATACATAGCATACATAAAAAGTTCCACGGTACAAAATGTTCATGATGAAAAGTAACACTGATGATACAGAGAGCAAGAACCTATGGTACCGTGGTAGCTGCAACGGGAACCACTATATAGGGCGATAAGTTTAATGACAGCTACAAGTGTCTTTTATTTTATCAATAGCTATCCTTTTGAAAAAGTTAACAGGGACAGTACTGGATAATTTCAGTGAGGATTGTAACCGATTCCAAATAGCTGGCGAGGAGCATGAGATAGTCGTTTGCCAAAGGAGGTATGGGTCCTGGTTACATCAAGGAGGAGAAAATCAGACTTCCTGAGGGAGTTGACACTGCGAGATATGTGTACTAGGAGGTTAGATATTGTAGAAGTTTATTCAGAAGAAGTTTTAGAGTCCAGATACCAGCATGGAGTGTCCGTCTAGTGGTCAGCGAGGACCAACCAACTGTGGCGTATAGATCACAGTGATGGGTTCGGGGCAGGGAGTTTGTGATGAAGCGAAGGGCACGGTGGTAGAGAATGTCTAGCTTATGAAGGTTGGTAAGGGCGGAGGAGTTGTAGATTATATCACCACAATCAAGAGGGGAGAGGAATGTGGCTGCATACCAGCCTGGTTCTGATCTCCGTGGAAAGAAGGACCTGTTGCAGAAGAAAAGTCTAACCTGGCTTTTAGTCTTTGGACAGGTCATCAAGATGACCATTGAAGCACAGCTTGTTATCGAGCTAGAAGCCAAGATATTTGGACTTTGAGATGATTTCAACTGTTCTCCTAGAGGTAATAATAAAGTATTTAGGTAAGACAGGAGTAGCTGTGGGGAAGTACATGGGAGAGAATCATGGCTTTCATTTTCTTGGCATTACTGGAGCAGCTTTACATTAATTAGATTATTTTCTAATTGTGCAAAATCAGCTTGGAGAGTGTCCCTAACTCCTGCCAATGAGGGCCAGATGTATAGGACTGTGTCATCTGCAAAGAAGTGCAGGTGTGACTTGGTAATCTGATGGTTAGATTGTTTATATATAAAGAAAAAGAATGGGGCTCTAGGATGGAGCCCTGTGGTAAACCAGTAGGTAAAGAGGATGAAAACAAATCTCCAGCTTTAACTTTCTGAGTCCTTCTGGTTAAGTAACTGTTGAACCACTGAGGTGGATGGGGTAAAGCCTAATTTAATGAGGCTGTTCACTAATAAATTGTGATCTACGGTAATCTACTAATAAATTGTGACCTCACGGTGTCAAAAGCTTTGCTAAGATCTAAGAATACTGCTCCTGTTGTTTTCTTAGAATCCATTGCAGAGACAGTCATTAAGTAACCTTGGCCAGAGCTGTGGTGGTGCTGTGGTTGGGGTGAAAAGCCGGACTGAAAAGGGTTTAAGAGAGTGGTTTCAATGTGGTTTATCAATTGTGTACAGATCAGTTTTTCGGCTTTCAAAGGATGGTAAAATTGAGATGGGCCTATAATTATTGAGATCACAGGAATCACCTGACTTGAATAGGGAAGAATATGAGCAGATTTCCAACATGAGGGAACTGTGGCGGTGGAAATAGAAAGGTTGAATATATGAAGAATTGGGACAGTAAGGTAAGCGTAACCAAGTTTTAAGAATAATGGTTCTAGTCTATCTTCTCTGGCACCTTCTTTGGTGTCTAGGTTGATAAGCGAATCTTCAACTTCTTTAAAGCTAAGGGGAGCAGCTGAAATGAGCAGGCTGGGGGTAGACGCGATGCTCAAGCCGTCTTGGTTCTTTACTTGGGTAGCATATGGAGAAGAGTCTAATGCTGGGCTGGCAGTGATGAAGTGGGAATTAAGTTCTTCTAGTATTTGTTGAGTACTTTCCATAACCGAGCTGTTGCTGTGGATGTTAAGTGGAATGGAGGAGGCAGTTGATCGACCTTCAATTGACTTGAGGGTCCTCCAGATTTGGTAAAGTTCCTTTAGCCTGCTCTAGGGTAGAAATGTAGAAGTTTGATTTGGTTGTGCGAATCGTTTGACACAAGCATTCCTAGCTGCTCTAAATGCCTGCCAATCTAGAGGCTCTTGGTCCGCCCTAGCCTGAGCACATAGTTTATCACAGTTTGTCAGTGCATTCTTGAGTTCGCAGGGAACTAAGGTGCGTAGTTTTGCCATCCTAACCTTGATAATGGGAGCATGTCTATTAACCAGTGAAGTGATGTTGCCATTGAGAACATTAACAGCCTCGTCCACTGACTTTGCAAGGAAGGGTCTTGCCATCTGATCTTACTTAGGTGGGTTAAATAATTTGCAGTATTGATCTTACAGAATGACAGTTTGTTCGCCCGACTTATTGGTCCCGACGCACAAGTCCCCGACTCAGTTTTCCCATTTGTTATTTGCCCACCAGGTTCATTTTACCGCGATGCTTGTCCCCGAATTGATGTTTGCCCATCACAGTCTGCCCGTAATGTTGTTTTATCTCGCCGCTGAAGTTACGCTTTACGCTTTTGCATGAGGTCTTTAAGACTACAAATTGTCATAACAACACTACAGTTTCGGCAGTGCAGATTAGAAATTTGTTATTTGCATGTTTGTTTGTTTCTTAGTATTTAAAGGGGCTTATTCTGCAAAGTTTTTGTGGTGTAGATATGTAGCAAAAGAGGTTTAAATGCCAGAGCTTTGACTGTTAAAAAGCTAATTCTCCATCAAGACAGAAACGGATGCTGTTCAAACAGGTTTCTGCACTGCACCGATCGACTGCAACACTGTGCTGAATGATGTGTGTAGACATCGGACTGCCAAGACCTAAAGGGAACCTGCCGTTGTTGAAGTGAGTTAGAGGGATGGGGAAATATGAATTTAGACAGTGGCGAAGAAAGTTACATCATTCATGTACATCTGTCTGTGCTTGCTTTTTCTTTTTTGTAATTTTGCAGTCTGTAAATATTTGACCTGCAACACTGTGCTGAGATCAGGTATTGGGAAATGTACTTTGGGAAATTTGGCATGTCGGGATATTATATGCCGGAAAAAGAAAGACGGGCAGTAGCGAGTGATGGAAAGCCAGAGTTGGGAATTTCACCGCCAGGCACTCATGTGTCGGCAATCGACCAAATCCGTTGAGGGTCGTATGCGCTCCCAGCCTAACATAGGATCACATGTGTTCCTCTTATCCATTTAACTCCTTATAAACCAAAATAATTGTGCTTCTACTGCTGTTGTAGAGTGACCAAAATGATCCAGGGCCTTCAACGGTACTTAACGAGGAGCATCTGAAGTATTAAATATGCTCTCACTGGAGGCAAGGAGGCATAGGGGAGATATGATTGTCACATACAAGTTCCTGAGAGGAATAAATAGTGTCATCCTCAGGCCTGTTTAATAGAGTCTTCTGTTCTAACACTAGAGGGCATGAGTGAAAGTTGGGAGGAGCTTCAAGAGGAGCTTTTGAAACGCTATTTTAAAGAAAAGTTGTGAAGCCATGGAATAAACTGCCAGCTGAGGTACTGGAAGCAAAGTCCATGACGCTATTCAAGCTGGGGTGGGACAAGGCTAAAGTGTGATGAAAAGCAACGGAGGCAGTAGGAGGCATTAGGCAGAAGGGAGTTAGGACCTGGGATCTGAGAAGGTCCAAAGAACACATAGGCAGACTAAATGGACCCTTGGTCTCCTTCTGCCGCCTTTTTTTCTGTGTTTCTAATGTCCTACCTTGTAAAATCTGTATCAGCTGTATACTCAAGTACTGAGTGTAATAATATCTATGGTTTGTTTTTACTTGTATAACTCTACTGTATGAAAATGTGTTTATTATTATCTCCTAATAAAATATTTTACAAAAAAGACATTACTAGGTTACTAGGTTGGATCAGACACAAAAGGCATAAGCCCATCAAGAGTGTCTCCCACTACTCAGTGGGTGTATGGTAGATGACCTCTTGTCCATCCAAGATGGACATCCAATCGTTGTTTAAACTAAGAGCAGTTCTCAGCCTCCACTAATTTTGAGGCAGGTTATTCCATAACCTGGATGCCCGAATGGTAAAATAATTTTCTTCTTCTTGTGTTTTTCCTTCTTGTTTGGAAAGAGGGTGGGGATAGGTGGAAAAAGTTCCATACAATGTTATGGAGGCAGAGACAATATCAGGGGTCAAAAGAAGTTGGGATGATGCTTTTAAGGGCATTATAAGATGGAATAATGTAGAAAGAAGGGAGGATGAGAAGAATAATTAACACTTGAATGATTCACAGTATGGAATCTTGGGGCAGACTAGATAGACTGTTTATTGTGTTTTCTGTTCTTCTTTTGCTAGATTTCTACGTCTGGTAGATTAAAGTCTCCCATGATATTTATATTCTTTGCTGGCCTGTTCATTTCCCTCTCCAGCTCCTCATCAATGTAAGCCACCCGTTAGTTGGCCTATTGACTACTCCCATTCTATACATTTTTCCCTTTGTTATCCATCACATGGAGTCATATACAGATATAGATAGATCTATCTGGAATCGCTGAGGTAAGAAAGTGGGAAGGAGAAATAGCTGTAGATCAAATAGGGTCTGTGGCAAGAATGAAGGCAGAAAAAATATGAGCAGTCTGGGTGGGCTGAGCAGCCCTTATCTGCCATCAGATTCTATGTTTCTTTGAGATATTGTAAGCCAGTGACTATATATATATATATATATATTTATACTGTAGGGTGAAGGATGAATAAGTGTGATAAAAACATGCATCTTCACTGTGGTGACATCACCACAAGAGATATTTCATGTTGTGACATCACGACTAGATATATAAATGTACTCATGACATCACCACTGTGAGTGATATTTCACTGCTGCCTGCAGCCAATTCAGTTACCATGGCAAAACATTCTCAGGTGTTTCCTATACTCTGTCTCACTCCCAAATCACTGATGTGATACTCTCAGCTTGACTGCAGCCAGAATTCTAAAGCAGACAGCTTCACAAAAGAATTTCTCACTACTGCCAGCAGCTAACTCAATTACCATGGCAAAATATCATCACCTGATCCCCACATTCTGTCTCACTCCCAGCCCATTACTGTGATGCCCTCAGCTTGACTGCAGCCAGAATTCTAAAGCACACAGCTTCATAAAACAGTCTCTTTCTCACTGCTGCCTGAAGCTAACTTACTTAGCATTGCAAAACACACTCAGCTTTTCCCACAGAGTTTGTAACACTGCCAGCCCATTCGAAAATCTCACACAGAAACAGTAAAACACAAAAACAGCAACAGAACACAAAAAATCATAACAATAATTCTGCAACTCGTACTCCTGTGTATACATTGAACACATGATGTGCAGATGTGTGCTATGGAAAATATCTTCACTCCTGATCGGACTCTGATACTTCTCACCATGCCTTCGGCACTGTGAGTATCCAGAGCTCACTCTGCAAGAGGAAGATATTTTCCATATCACACCCTGCCTCATCATGTATTCCTTATATGCTGCTGTAGTTATGCAGTGGGTGGAGATAAACACAGTCTGATAAATGCATTTATCAGAGCTAAATGTATAACTCAGATGCAAGTATGTTACAGAAACATAGACAATGATGACAGAAAAAGTCCACAGTGCCATCCAGTCTTCTCAAGTTCCTAAATCTCTGGAACCTTCCTTGGAACCTAACTTTCCTCTAGGCCACTTACCCTCCTGGTCCTATCCACATTCTCATCCTTGGGCCTGTCTCCCAGGGAAACCACTTTTCCTTTCATTCTGTCCCAGGCCTGCTTGAATCCTGATGTTGCTCCACCACTTTGGCTGGCAGACTGTTCCAAGGTTTCACCACCCTTTCTGTAAAGAACTACTACCGCATGTCCCTCCTGATGCCACCTACTAATTCCCACTCGCTTCCATGTGACCGCGAGATGGTATGCAGACTGAATAATTCCCATAGCTCACCTTATTAATCGTTTGAGGAATTTGAAGGTCTCAATCATATCCCCTTCTCATCTCCAATGAGTACATATTGAGTGACCTGAGGTGCTCCTCATAGGATTTACCCTGTTATCCCTGAATCATTTTGGTCACTCTGCGCTGCACTGTCTCCAGCCTATTCTTGTCCTTGCTGAGGTGAGGACTCCAGAACTGGGTGCAGTACTCTAGGTCAGGTCACACCAGGGATCTGTAGGGGAAGAATTACCTCTTTTCTTTGCTATCAAGCCCCTCCTGATACATCCCAGCATCCTGTTTGCTTTGCTATAGGCCTTGATCGCTGGCTCGTTTGTTTAAAGGACTTACTGATAATAACTCCTAAATCCTGTTCCTCATCTGTAGTGCTAAGTCTCTCCCCTCATCACCAATTTATACATATAGAAGTTGATGGCAGATAAGGACCAAGGCCCATCCAGTCTGCCCATATCTGCCAATGGCCTATCTAGTCATACTCATCTGTATTGCTCCCTTATGCCTACCCCATGCCTGTTTGAAGCTCTGCACTGTATTCATATCCACCACTTTCTGAGGTAGGCCATTTCATGCATCCACCACCCTTTCTGTGAAAGAGAACTTCCTCACATTATCCTCAATCGGCCTCCCTCTAATCTCATGCTGTGTCCTCTTGTCCTGCTATTTTTCTTATATTGAAACATGTTAGACTCTTTCACCTTGTTAATGCCCTTAAGGTGTTTGAATGTTTCATCATATCACTCTCTCCCTCCTTTGCTCTAGGGTATACATGTTGAGCTCCGTTAATCTGTCCTCATATGTTTTCTGATGCAGTCCTTGCACCATTTGGTTGCCCTTCTCTGGACTGCCTCCATTTTGTTAATGCCCTTATGCGAAGGTGTGGCTCCAGTACTGCACGCAGTACCCAGATGGGCACCTCACTGTCTGGCAAAGAGGATTACACCCTCTTACGACTCTGTGAGTACCCTACTAATACACCAGTATAGTATATATAGTTACTACATAATCACTCTACCAGCCACCGCCCCTGCCTTCACTACTTCCAGCATTTCACACACAGTAGTAGCTCAACTCACTGCAACAATCTCCACAGCATCCACATCACAACCACATCTCCCTGCCACCTATGTGCCCACAATCCAATGTTGTTGTTATTATTTCTTGCTTATTTTTACGTATCTTTCTTTTTATTTCCTCTCATCCTCACTGTAGCACTCCAGTCTCCTATCCTGCTCTGTCCACGGCTGCCACCTGCCCATCTGTACTCCTACTGGCACTTGCTTCCAAAATCACCACTGCACCCAAACAACCACTCTTCTTGTCCGGGACAAAATGGTATTGGAATGAAACAGAATTTCTTTCTTTTTTTTCTTAACTAACTGTCAGGCCTCCCAGGCAATCTACACATTACTAGTGCTGCTAGTATGATCTCTGACCTGATGCTCTCCCAGTCTCTGATCCAGCGCTTGTATGTTCTCTCACTAACAGCCGACTAAAAGGGCAGGATCAGACAGATAAATGACTACAGTACATATAAATAAAATCTCAAAAATCCTGACTCGCTAAGGGAGAGATGGAGCCGCCATGTTTTCAAAATCTCTAACCTCCACATTCAAATGAAAGCCTATGAAAAGAGATGCTGTAAACATAGGGGAGTGCAGGCCCTAGCAACAGTGCATGTCCCTAGCAACATGCTGTAAAGTGCGCGATAACACAGCAGAACACGACACAATCTAATTAATATCTGAGGCTTCTCACGCCTGTACCTTGACTTGTCAGCCCAGACATATGCCTACCTGATTGTATGGTCAATGTATTCTGTTTTAAATGTGTACTTGATCAATGTTTGTACCACCTGTTTTAGTTAATGTTACCTGTTTGTATTAATACACAAATGACGTGGAACCTTTGCAAATGAGATTCTAGCTCAAAGGCTGTAATCTGAGACTTGAAATAAATAAATAAGATAAAATACAATCCTTCCTATTTCATATTAGCAAAAAGCCAAACTAAACAAAAATAAATAATAATAATGACACCTAAACAGCATCCGTGTTGTATAAATGAAATATTTATTTTTATTTTAGTTGTTTAACCAGGTATAGCACACTAAGCTGAAAGCTTTTTACAGGAGCGAACTTGGGAGCATAAGAGGTTAAGTGACTTGCTCAGGGTCACACAGTATGCAAGTGGAAGCTGTGGGATTCAAACCCAGGTCTGGTCTGCTGGATGTCACCAAATTTGCAGCTCAGAGCCTTAGACCACTCGCTATACTGCCTCCCACAATGGGACAGTTGCAATGGGGACAGTTGAATAAATTATTTATCTGACGAAGTAGTTTGAACTCGGATACCTCATTCAAGGCTTCACTCACCCGTGAGGTTACCTGAGCTCAAACTGCTCTCATGCAGAAACATAGACTTTGATGGCAGATAAGGACCGCTGGTCCACCTAGTCTGTCCATTTCCTACCTACAGGATAAGCTGCAGATCCTAGTTAAACAACAGCCTATTTCTTCCTACCCCCACAAAATTGCTTTATGTCTGACCCATGCATTCTTGAATTCTCTCACAGTTTTAGACCCCACAACCTCCTCAGGAAGGCTATTCCATCGCTCATCACCCTCTCTGAGAAAAATACTTCCTCACATTGCCCGAATTCCCCCATCTTCAAATTGTGTCCCCTTGTTCTTACACATCTCTTTTTCTGAAAGATGCTACCCTCTTGGACTTTGTTGATTCCACCAAGGTACTTAAAAGTTTCTATAATGTCCCCTCTCCCTCCCTTCCTCAAGGGTATATATATAGCTCCTTTAGTCTCTCCTCGTATGGCTTCTCTTGCAGACCCTGCACCATTTTAGTTGCCCTCCTCTGGACTGCCTCTATCCTGTCTATGTCTTTGCGGAGATGGGGTCTCTAGAACTGGACGCAGTACTCCAGATGAGCTCTCACCAACTGTCTGTACAGAGGATAACAACTTCCTGTTTTCTGCTGGTGATGCCTCCATATACATCCCAGTATCCCCAGCCCTCCCTACTGCCTCCTCACATTGCTTGCTAACCTTAAGGCCATCTGATATGATTACCCCATGTCTCTTTCCATTTTGTTGTTGTTACTTCCTCCCCATTGTGTAATCTTCCCTGGGTTTTGTTTCCCAGGTGCATTATTTTACACTTCTTTGCATTGAATCAAGCTGCCATACTTCTGACCATTCCTCCAACCCTGCCAAGTCCCTTATCCTTTCCACCTTCTTGTTTATCAACTCTGTTGCAGATCTTTGTGTCATCTGCAAGAGGCATACTTTTCCTTACAGTTCCTCTGCAATGTCACTTAAAAATACTAAAAAGGACTGGAACCAGTACTGAACCTCACGGTACCCCACTAGCAACCCCTCTTTCTTCAGAGTAGACTCGATTTACAATTATGTTCTGTGTCCTGTTGTCCAGCCATGTTTTAGCAGGCTACCACCCTAGGATCCACCCCAGGCTGGTTAATTTGACTATTAATCTTTTGTGTAGGACTGTGTCAAATGCCTTGCTAATGTCTAGGTAGGCCATGTCCACAGTCCATCCCTGGTCTATTACTTTGGTCACCCAGTCAAAGAAATCAATTCGATTTGTCTGACATGACCTTCCGCTGTGAACCCATACTGTCTTGAGTCCTGTGCCCCACTGGCCTCTAGGCACTCAAAATTCTTTCCTTCAGAAGTGATTCCATCATTTTCCCTACCACAGAGGTCAAACTGACAGGTCTGTAGTTTCCTGCCTCTGTCTTGGTCCCACTTTGTGAAGGGAATCACATCTGCCTTCCTCCAGTCCTCAGAACCACACCATCCTCCCATTATTTGTTAAAAGGGTAATCAGTGGTTCAACTAGTTCTCCCTTAATTCTTTTTAGAATTCTGGGGTGAATTCCATCAGGCCCAATTGCTTTGTCCACCTTCAGTTTTAGGAGTTCTTTCAGAACCCTTTCTTTCTCTTAAAGGACTGGATCGACCCCTATCCAGAGTGCTTCTGTTAATTGGATTAGGCAAATCCTCTCCTCCTCTTTTGTGAATACTGAGCAGAAAATTCATTCAGTATCCTGCTATTTCACTGTCCTCTCTACCAACCCACTGTCCATTCTAAACAGTCTCACTATCCCTCCCTTTGTCTTTCTCGCCTGCATGATGTACCTATAAGGTTTTATCCCCTTCTTAACGAGTTGGCTATCTTTTCCTCAGTTTGGGCCTTTGCTATTCTGACTTCCTCCCTGCTTCCTTCTGCCTTAACTGGTACAGTTCTCTGTCCTGGTCCTTCTGTGTTTTCTTATACTTCCTAAATGCTATCTTTCTTCCTGACCTTCCCGTCCTTCTTTTGAGAACCATAGTGGCTTTTCTTTTGTTTTGATTTGTTTATTTGCTGCACACAAAGTTTGTTGCCTCTGTGATGGCAGTTTTGATTTTACCCATTGTTGCTCCACCCTCCT
Source organism: Neoceratodus forsteri (assembly GCA_016271365.2). NCBI lineage: Eukaryota > Metazoa > Chordata > Ceratodontiformes > Ceratodontidae > Neoceratodus > Neoceratodus forsteri. Next base: position 1,387,718,808 of record CM057459.1, read on the forward strand.
TCTAGCCTGTTTGCTAGTGCTTTTCTAAGGTAGTCTCCCATCTTGCCAAAGTCAGCCATCCTGAAGTCCAGTACCCTCACTTTTGTATGGTTTTACTCTGTAACTGAGTATCTAGTGAACCACACTGTTTCATTTATTTATTTATTCATTACAAATCGGGTTTACAACCTTTGAGTCAGAGACTCATTTACAAAGGCACTCGTCGCAGGAAGGGCAGACATCAAGACAGTTATTACAGTGCAGATTAAAACAGAGGATAACATTAGGTGCAATAAAAGGAACATTTAACATAAACACACTTAGGTTACATAATATAGTAGGTTGTATGTTACTAAATTGTTAGTTACAATAATGGATATAGTAGGTCCTCAGAGAAGACAGCGGGTTACATCCCTATTTGGACCTAGTAGGGAAGGAATGGGTCTGGGGAGGAGAGGTTGTCCAGTGGACATTGTCGAGCCAGAGGGCAAGGCGGGGCAGGTACCACAGGTTACAACAGGGGTTAGTTGCACCTACAACAGTGGGTATTAAAAATATGGTTCCAAAGGGCTGTTTGAAGGAGCCAATTTTGGCAAGTTGGAGATGCAGCTAGGAGGGAGTTGAACCAGGTGGGGCTCAGTAGAGGAAGGATCTCCGGGCAAGAAAGATCTTGGTTCTGGCCACCTGGAAGGTGGCCTTAACAGAAACTATGGTGGTGACAGATGACGATGACTGCTTTAGGGAGGTGGAGACCCGGGAGGAGAGTCCTAGTAGTGATTTCTTAGTGAGAAGGCAGGTCTGGTAGAGCAGTCGCTCCTCAAAGTTGAGCAGATTGGTGGTAGTATAGAGAAGACAGGTGTGAGTGCAGCTGGGGGCACGGTTAGGAGCCTACAGGCCTTATTGATGGAGAGTTGGATTTGGAGAGGGCAGTGTTGTCAGCGGTGTAGATGGGCAGACATAGTCTACGAAGGACAAGATGGAGGAGGTGATGGCCAGTCTGAGGGCAACCTGAGGCAGGCAGTCCCGTGCCAGTATAGCAGGCCAATCCGAGAGTCAAGCCAAGCCCAGAGCCAAGGGGAGGCACTGGAAAGGAGCAGGGAAATCCTAGCCCTCCCAAAATATCAGGGTACTAAGTGAGGTGAGACACCAACATAGAGATGTCGATAGGAGAAGTGCAGGGGCAATGGAGAAAAATGACAAATGCAATAAGGACAGGGATGGGGCAAAAAGAGAGGCAATCAAGAAATGGAGAGTAAGGAGTACCAATGCCCATAGTCTGGGCAACAAACTCCCTGAACTGGTGGCCTTGATGGAAGAGGGATGCCTGATATCGTAGCAGTCACAGAAACATGGTACACAGAGAACCATGACTGGGATGTTAACATACCAGGGCACACAACCCAGGAGAGACAGGGAGGGCAGAAGGGGGAGTAGCTCTCTATGTAAGGGAAGGGATAAAAGCAACCGAACAAAAGAGTAAACAGGGAGGAGAGGAGGCACTGTGGGTCACCTTAGAGACTGGAAATGGCACCACAATCCGCACAGGGGTTGTATAGAGACCCCATGTCAGGGGAGGAATGGACAAGGATATGATAGAAGGCATACTTAGGATGGCAGAGAAAGGGAGATACTGTTGATGGGGTACCTTAATATGCCAGATGTTAACTGGAGCACCTTTCGCAGCCACATCCAAAAGCAGGGCCATTCTTGATGCCCTTAGGTGGCATGCCTCAGACAGCTAGTTTTGGAACATACTCGTGAGGGAGCAATCTTAGACCTCATACTCTCAAATGGGGACAGTGAGAGGATCTCAGATCTAGAAGTGGGTAGCCATTTGGGAACAAGTGACCACCAAACAGTGTGGTTCATGATAAACTCATCTACAGAGTCAAGCCACACAAAGTGAGGGTTCTGGACTTCAGGAGGGCTGACTTGGCAAGATGGAGACTGCCTTAGAAAAGCACTAGCAAACAGGCAAGAAGGAGGGTGGAGCAACAATGGGAAATATCAAAACTGCCATCACAGAGGCAACAAGCCTGTGTGAAGCAAATAAACAAATCAAAATGAAAGAAAAAGCCACTATGGTTCTCAAAAGAGGTGGCAGTTAAGATTAGGGAGAAAAGATAGCATTTAGGAAGTATAAGAAAACACAGAAAGAGCAGGACAGAGAACTGTACCAGTTAAGGCAGAAGGAAGCAGGAGGTAGTCAGAACAGCAAAGGCACAAACTGAGAAAAGATAGCTAACTTGGTTAAGAAGGGGATAAAACCTTTTATAGGTATATCAGGGGCGTAGAAAGACAAAGGGAGGGATAGTGAGGCTGAATAGAATGGATGGTGGGTGGGCAGAGAGTGACAGTGAAAAGCAGGGATATTGAATGAATACTTCTCTTCAGTATTCACAAAAGAGGAAGTGGGGAGGTGCCTAATCCAATTAACAGAAGCACTCTGGAGAGGGGTCGATCCCAGTCCTTTCACAGAAGAAAGGGTTCTGAAAGAACTCCTAAAACTGAAAGTGGACAAAGCAATGGGGCCAGATGGAATTCACCCAGAATTCTAAAAGAATTAAGCAAAGAACCAGTGACACCATTGACTACCCTTTTTAACAAATCATGGGAGGATGGTGTGGTACCTGAGGACTGGAGAAGGCGGATGTGATTCCCTTCACAAAAGTGGGACCAAGACAGAAGCAGGAAACTACAGACCTGTCAGTTTGACCTCTGTGGTAGGGAAAGTGATGGAATCACTTCTGAAGGAAAGAATTGTTGAGTACCTAGAGGCCAGCGGGCTGGGACCCAAAGCAGCATGGATTCACAGCAGGAAGGTCATGTCAGATGAATCTAATCGATTTCTTTGACTGGGTGACCAAAGTAATAGACCAGGGAGGGGCTGTGGATATGGCCTACTTAGACTTTAGCAAGGCATTTGACACACTCTCGCACAAAGATTAATAATCAAGTTAGCCAGCTTGGAGTGGGTCCCAGGGTGGTAGCCTGAACAAACTGGCTGCACAACAGGGCACAGAAAGGTAATAGTGAATGGAACACATTCTGAAGAAAGGGGAATGGTGGAGCAATTCAGGGCTCAGTACTGGGTCCAGTCCTCTTTAACATCTTTATAGTTGACATTGCAGATGGTCTGAAGGAAAGGTATGCCCTTTGCAGATGACACAAAGATCTGTAACAGAGTTGATACACAAGGGGGTAGAAAGGATAAGAAGGGACTTCAAGGTTGGAGGAATGGGTCAGACATATGGCAACTTAGATTCAATGCAAAGAAGTGCAAAAGTAATGCACCTGGGAAATAAAATCCAGGAGAAGAGTACACAACAGCAGAGGAGGTACTAACAACAACAATAATGGAAAGGGACGTGGGGGTAGTCATATCAGATGACCTCAAAGGTGGGTAAGCAATGTGAGAAGTCGTAAGGACAGCCAGGGGATACTGGGATGCATAGGGAGGAGCATCACAAGTAGAAAAAGGAAGTGGTTATCCTCTGTACAGACAGTTGGTGAGACCCCATCTGGAGTACTGCGTGCAGTTTGGAGACCTCATCTACATAAGGACATAGACAGGATGGAAGCAATCCAGAGAAGGGCAACTAAAATGGTGCTGGGTCTATATCAAAACCATATGAAGAGAGAGACTGAGAGAGCTAATATGTATACCCTGATGAAAGGAGGGACAGGGGACATGATAGAAACTTTTAAGTACCTCAAGGGAATCAACAAAGTCCAGGAGGGTAGCATCTTTCAGAAAAAGAGATGTGTAAGAACAAGGGGCACAATTTAAAGATCTGTCACAAGGGAGGCCCACAGGAAGGAGGCAGAGGATGCCACAAGGAAAGGAGGCAGCTCTGGTGGGGAACTCAATTATTAGGGGATAGAACTGGGGAGCAGGGAAATTGAGTAAAGTGCCTGCCTGGTGCCATGGCTTGTAGGGACAGGAAGCGCATCCTCAGGATCACGAGAACAGCTGCAAGGAGTTCGAGCTAGATGTCATTGTCCACCTAGGGACAAATGACTTGGCTCAACATGAGATTAGAGCAGTGCAGAAGGACTTTGAAGAACTGGGAGGGGCCTAAGACAAGTAGCACACACAGTATCCTTCTCAGAGGTGCTGCCTGTAAATGGCATGAGTGAGGCAAGGGTACTTTGCACCATGCAGTTTAATGAGTGGTTGAAAAATGGTGTAGACACAGGATTTGGCTTCATTGGGGACTGGGGTTCCACTTGGAGGACACCAGCCTATACTGGCAGGATGGTCTGCATCTGTCCAGGAAGGAACAAGTCTTTTTGAGCAATCAGTTTAAATGCTCCATTGGCAAGCTTTTAAACTAGTCAAGGGGAGGCACTGATAAGCAGCAGGAAAATCCCAGCCTCTCCTACAAAACAGGGTACTAAATGGAAAAAGACAGAGTTAGAAAGGTCAGTGGGGGATGCTGTAACAGAAAGTAAAGCCATCAAAAATGGAAAGCAATGAGTACCAATGCACGTAGTCTGAGTAACAAGCTCCTGAATTAGTGGCCTTGATGGAGGAGGAACATCTGGATATCGTGGGAGTCACAGAAACATGGTTGGCACAAAACCATGACTGGGACGTAAACATACCAGGATACACTATCTACGTGGAGAGAAAGAGAGGGTAAAAGAGGAGGAGGAGGCTTTACATAAGGGAAGGAATCAAAGTAACAGAACAAAAGAGAAAACAGGGAGGAGAAGAAGCACTGTGGGTAAATTTGCAGACCGGCAATGGCACCACAATCCGCACAGGTTGTATACAGACCCCTTCTCAGGGGAGGAAATGGACAAGGAAATGATAGAAAGTATACTTAGTATGGCAAAAAGGGAGATATTGCTGATGGGTGATCTGAATATGCCAGATGTTAACTGGAGTGCAGTTGCGAGCCACTTCAAAGAGTGGGTTATTCTAGATGCCCTACAGGGGGCATGCCTTAGACAACTAGTATTGGAGCCCACTCGGAGAGAGCAATCTTAGACCTGGTTCTCTCAAATGGAGATGAAGAGGATCACAGATGTAGAAGTGGGTAGCCATCTGGGAACTAGCGACCATCGAACAGTATGGTTCACAATAAACACAGTACAGTCAGAGCCTATACAAAGGCAAAGGTACTGGACTTTAGGAGGGCTGACTTTGCTAAAAATGGGTAAGTGCCTATGAATGCACTCCAGCAAAATGGGCAGGAAGGGAGGGGTGGAAGAACAATGGGAATAATAAAACTGCCATCACAGAGGCAACAAGCCTTTGTGTGAAGCAAATAAACAAAACTAAACGATGTAAGAAACCACTATGGTTCTCAAAAGAAGTGGCAGTGAAGGTTCAAGAGAAAAAAAGCTTCAGGAAGTACAAGGAATCACAGAAGGAGCAGGACAGAGAACTGTATCAGTTAAAGCAAAAGGAAGCTGGGAAGGCAGTCAGAACAGCAAAGGCCCAAACCGAGGAAAAGATAGCCAACTCAGTTAAGAAGGGAATAAAACCTTTATAGGTACATCAGGGAGCTGAAGGAAGACCAAGGAGAGATAGTGAGGCTTAATAAAGGGGAGGGTGGGCTGAGGGAGACTGTGAAAGGCAGAGATACTAAACAAATATTTTGCTCAGTATTTACAAAGGAAGAGGGAGTACCTAGAACAAACAGTAGAAACACACTGGATACAGAAATTGATACAGCCCATTTACAGAAGAAAGGGTTCTGAAAGAACTCTTAAAACTGAAGGTGGACAAAGCAATGGGCCTGATGGGATTCATCCCAGAATTTAAAAGAACTAAGGGTAGAATTAGTGACACCACTGACTACCCTGTTTAACAAATCATGAGAGGATGGGTGGTACCCAAGGACTGGAGGAGGGCAGATGTGATTCCCCTTGCAAAAGTGGGAGCAAGGCAGAAGCAGGAAACTACAGACCTGTTAGTTTAACCTCAGTGGTAGGGAAAATGATGGAATCACTTCTGAAGGAAAGAATTGTCAAGTATCTAGAGGCCAGAGGGCACAGGACCCAAGGCAGCATGGATTCACAGCAGGAAGGTCATGCCAGACAAATCTGATAGATTTCTTTGACTGGGTGACCAAAGTAGTAGATCAGGGAGGGCTGTGGACATGGCCTACCAGACTTTAGCAAGGCATTTGACACAGTCCCACACAAAAATTAATATACAAGTTAGCTAGCCTGGGAGTGGGTCCCAAGATGACAGCCTGGGTAAAAATTGGCTGGAAAATAGGACACAGAGAGTAATAGTAATGGAGTCCACTCTGATGAAAGGGGGTTATAGTGGGGTACCGCAGGTTCAGATAGACCAGTCCTCTTCAATGTCTTATAAGCTTACACTGCAGAGGGACTGGAAGGAAAAGTATGTCTCTTTGCAGATGACACAAAGATCTGCAACAGAGTTGATGCACAAGGTGGGGTGGAAAGGATGAAAGGGACTTAGCAAGGTTAGAGGAATGGTCAAAGGTATGGCAGCTTAGATTCAATGCTAAGAAGTGCAGGTAATGCACCTGGGAAACAAAACCCAGGGAAGAGTACACAATGGGGTGAGATACTAACAACAACAAAAATGGAAAGGGACCTGGGGTAGTCATATCAGATGACCTAAAGGTGGGCAAGCAATGTGAGAGGGCAGCAATGAGGGCTGGGGAATATTGGGATGCACAGGAGAGGCATCACCAGTAGAAACAGGAAGTTATAATCCTCTGTACAGACAGCTGGTCAGACCCCATCTGGAGTACTCGTGCAGTTCTGGAGACCCAGTCTTCACAAGACATAGACAGGATGGAAGCTGTCCAGAGGAGGGCACTAAAATGGTGCAGGGTCTGCACTGGAAGACATATGAAGAGAGACTAAAGGAGCTTAATATGTATAGCCTCAAGGAAAGGAGGAGAGGGGACATGATAGAAACTTTCAAGTACCTCAAAGGAATCAACAAAGTCCAAGAGGGTAGCATCTTTCAAAAAGAGGTGTGCAAGAACAAGAGGGCACAATTTGAAGATGAGGAGTGCTCTAGAGGTAATTTAAGGAAGTATTTTTTCACAGAGAGGGTTGTGGATGCATAGAACGGCCTTCCAGAGGAGGTCGTGAGTCAAAACAGTGGTGGAATTCAAGCATGCATGGGACAGTCATAAGGCAGTTCTAGGGATGGGGTAGGAAGAAGTAGGCTGCTGGTTAACTAGGATCTGCAGCTATCCAGTAGGCAGGAAATGGGCAGACTGGTGGGGCTGTTGCCCTTATCTGCCGTCAAATTCAAATTCTATGTCTATAGAGGGGATGGCTCAGGGGTAATGTGAGGAATTTATTTTTCATGGAGAGAGTGGTGGACGATGGAACTGCCTTCCTGGAGAGGTTGTGGGGTCTAAAACAGTGGGGAATTCAAACATGCATGGGACAGACATAAGGCAATTATAGTGGGGGTTGCAGAAAGTAGGAATCTACAGCTTATCCAATAGGTAGGGAAATAGGCAAACTGGGTGGGCCAAGTGGTCCTTATCTACTGTCAAAGTCTATGTTTCTATGTTTCTCGGAAGGAGACAAATGGGTTTAAAGCTGGTGAGGATGGGAGTGGTATAGGGATGGATGCAGAGGGGAGAGGGTATATAAGCTAATGAAAAGCAGAAAGTGAGAAAAGGAGGAGGTCATGGGAATATAGAGGGAAAAACAACATACCAAGGTACACAATCCACAGGAGGGACAGAGAGGGTAAAAAGAGGAGAAGTAGCTCTCACATAAGGGAAGGGATCAAATGCAATGGAACTAAAGGGTAAACAGGGAGGAGAGGAGGTACTGGGGGCCACCTTGAGACAGGAAATGGCACCACAATCTGCACAGGGCTATATACAGACCTCCATCTCAGGGGAGGACATGGACAAGGAAATGATAGGAGAAATCCTTAGAATGGCAGATAAGAGGAGATATTATTGATGAGGGACCTGAATATGCCAGACGTTAACTAGAGCACATTTGCTGCAGCTACATTGAAGAACAGAGTCATTCTCGATGTCCTACAGGGTGCATGCCTCAGGCAGCTAGTGTTGGAACCCACTCGAGGGAGCAGTCTTAGACCTGGGACTCTCAAATGGGGATGGTGAGAGGATCTCGGATTTTGAAGTGGGTAGCTATCTGGGAACAAGCGACCACCACATAGTGTGGTTCACAATAAACACAGCCATTGAGTCAAGCCATACAAAGCAAGGGTACTGGACATTCAGAGGGCTGACTTTGGCAGAATGGAAGAAGTGCCTAAGGAATGCATTAGCAAAAGGGCAGGAAGGAGGGTGGAGGAACAATGAGGCAAAATCAAAGCTGCCTTACAGATGTACAAGCCCTGTGAAGCAAATAAAACAAAATGAAGGAAACAAAAACACTATGGTTTTCAAAAGAGGTGGCGGAGAAGGTTAGGAGGAAAAAGCATTCAGAAAGTATAAGGAATCACAGAAGGAGCAGGAGAGAGAACTCTTATCAGTTAAAGCAGAAGGAAGTGGAGAAGGCAGTTAGAACAGCAAAGGACAAAACCGAGGAAAAGATAGCCAACTCAGTTAAGGAGGATAAAACCTTTATAGGCACATTAATGAGTGAAGAAAGACCAAGGAGGATCAGTGCCGTGAGAAGGCATTTTGGTGCCCCAAGTAGAGTTCATGTTTGCGCCTCCAAGAAAAGAGCTGGGGTCTGGGGTCGCAAGGCCCCCAGAAGCTCTGAGGGTTGCATGCCTGTGGTGAGTTTTGGGGCCTTTCTCAAAGAAAAACATACTTTTGTTACAGTTCCCTATCCCTGATATTTCAGGGAGGAATATTTTGCTCCCATGGAATGAGTTGTGGGAGACTGAGTGGGTGGTATAGAGTGGGCGCCGCGAATTGTTGTGGATGAGTTGGTGACCAACAATGTCATCAACCCACCTCTATATGCATTTCTGAAATGCACTGTGAAAGATTGCTACACAAAGCATGGGGCTAGGGTCCTCTAGGCCCACTGAAGCTCTTGGAGGAGACAGTTACAGTTACATGCTGTAGCCTGATTTGGTAGTTGTGGGTAATCTACTACTAAATACTCCCTATTGAACCAAAACACACTTGTTTACATGTTCTTCGAATTGAGTATCCGTAGCAACCCCTGATTTCAGATTTTTTCTTCATCACGGAATTAGAATAAACTGTGTTGTAAAGTGGCCAAATGAGAACCAGTGGTATTTAAATCAAAATCACAGTTTGCTAACAGAGGATTCTGCATTAGAAAGTAATGCAGATGTCGATGCCAGTTCAGTACTCCAACTTAATTGATAAATATATGAAAGATGAGAATTGAACAATCTATACAACACACAGGAACAGTTACACAGCAATACAAGATATGGAGCTGGAGCTGAATGAAACAAAGCCCACACACAACAGCACAGGCTACTGAGTACTAAACCAAAACCTGAAGGCAATCAGGACAGGAAACCCAGTAACTGACGAGGCTGATGGATGCTATATATTTTCATGCAAATATGTTATTTGAATCGAATCGCATATCCACAGTATTCAGATACAGCTTACACATTTCACAGTTGTCTGTCTGGCCTATATGTGAACCTTTCTTGCCTTCAAAGAGGCAAATTAGTCAATGACTTTGTCGAAGTTAATGGCACTGGCTATAGCATTTTCAATAGATAGTATAGCGAGATTTGACAGTCTTTCTTGTCCCATAGATGATCTTAAATAGGTCTTGATCAGCTTCAGTTTGTTCGAAACTACGTCAAGAAGCAACAGTTACAGGAAGCGTCAAGAAGAGTCGGAGAGCAATTTCAATGTTTGGATAGGAAGTACTCAAAGACCATTTGTGAATGAGCTTCAACAAGCTGAGGGTGTGGCATTAGAAAATTGGGCAGTACTGAAGCTGCCTGAAATTTGAAGCTGTCTACCTCATACTATCTCACAAGCATCTAGGTCATTAGAATATTTCATTGCTAGATCTGCTGCACATTTCTTTAACTCCTAACTTCCATTGTTGAGAAAGATAGCCCTATAAGGAAGTTAAAGTCAGCAGCCACTTCAGACAGTGCCTCATACCGCCACTGAATCTGGGAAGTGAGGGTGTCTAGAACATTGTTGAACTGCATTTTGAAATCCTGCTCAGCAGAAATCAAGTGCCCTTCATCTTCAACGTTCTCGTCAAGGCCATCCTTTTCACTTCTTTCAATTCTGCATTCAGTGACATCTGTTCAGCAAGTTCTGCTGCATGTTGTACAACATCATGTATTCCATCATCCGTATGTGCTGCAGTGCATCCCTTAATCCACTGATATGTTTTGAGGCACTATCGACAGGCAATCCCTTACATTGCAACAGTTGGTTTACACTCGTTCAATCAGGTTCAGTATTTTGTCCCACATTGCTAGGGTACAAAGAAATTTGAAATCTATCTGCTTGATTAGGCTCTGGGCTGTTGATACGCGTCAGCATTGGTTGCATCTTCACTTATTTGGTACAATGCCTTTAAGACTTCAGGTATTTGAAGATGAAGGAGTGAACTGCCTGCGAAACTTTGAAGACCATCTTGTTTCAGTGTGACCCTTCAGAGTGACCTTTACTGCTTGGGACAGCACCTCCCAGCGGCTTGTTGAAGCTACAAAGAATGTAAACAATCTCTGCACTGTGCCAAAAATGATACCATGTCCACTGATACACTGCAGATGGACCCCAACTAAATTAAGAGAATGAGCTGCACATGGGACAAATCTAGCTATGTTCATTCACTTGTGCTATCTTGAGCTTGCACACCATTACTTTCCTGCCATATTAGGCCATTGTATGTGCACTTGGCCACGACAGTTAGCTATATCTAAACCATCATCACTTAATTTCTTTTCAATTTCTGCAGCTAGCCCACTTCCTGTCTTTTCATGAGATGATGAAATCAATAAAACTTTCAACAGTACAATCATTATCCTGTATCCTCACATACCGAATGATTTGAGACATCTGCTCCTTATGAGCCACATCTGGCGTACAGTCAAACACAATAGAAATATTTTGCCTCCTTAATTTTTGCGATTATTTCACGTCTCACAGTGGAACCCAGCAAATTAATAAACTGTTCTGAATTGTAGGAGAAAATAAGTGGCAGACCCTTCTTATGGTTGGCAATGTGCCCTGCAAGCTCGGATTATAGTGACTTATTAGTTCTAGCAAATTAAGAAAATTCCAGAGTGTGTGTGTCCAATTATCTCTGTGGACCCCTGAGAGCCAAGTTGTTCTTTGCAAAAAAGATAGCATCAAGAATAATTTTCAGAATGGTACGCCACTTTTCTTTTTCTGAAGCAATTGACCTTTGCAGTTGATCATCTATTGTGGCCCTGTCTTCAAGCACATTTCAAATTCTTCCAACGTAAATAACTGTCATCGGTGTTCAGGGAGTTTCATGATCTGGAATTCTGGGATTTAAATGTTTCCAGTCACAAAATCCTTTTTGGATTTGCTAGACTCGATGTAGTGGATGATTTTTTGCAAATAGCATGCATAGGAAGCAGTAGATAGCTTTCTTGGTCTCACCATACATTAGCCATGTCGTTCCACAGTCTCTCCATTGGGAAGAACTTTTGTGAACCAATCCTGATAAAAGCGCCTGCCATCATCAGACGCTGAGAAACTAAAATCAGCATTTTTTTTTTGTTCAGGGCCATGTTCCACCAAGCAACATCTAACTTTGTCAGTCATGTCAGGCCATGATGTTGGGTCATTAAAATTAAGTTGGAGTACCGAATGGCTACAGCATCTACATTACTTCCAATGCAGGATCCTCTGTATAATTTTCAAAGCTGCATGAGCAGTGTCGACTGGCAATCATCATCATCATCTTCTTTTCTTCAACTACTTCTTTTCTGTAATATTGCCCTCAACATCTGTCTTAGTAGGGGTAGGCTCATTGATGTCAATTGGTGTTGCTACTGGAGTCGCAGAACTTCCCTCCTGCTCCTTAGACTTAGTAAGCCAATGTTGCCAGTGCTGGGAGAGTTTCGATTTTCTTCTTCTCTTGCTTTCCTCAGTTTTTTAAACTCTGCCCTGATGGTTTCTTGATTGCCATCTTCAAGAATCAGGCCTTCCTTTACAAAATACTGAAGAGAGAGATGTACAGTATAATATGTGTATTGTATTTAATGAGACATCCAGTCAATGTCCTATCCAACTTCCTGTTTGTGTAATCAATAAGGCACAACAGGGTGTGGGTTACTGGGAGTTTACCCATGCCTTGTGTGGTGTGTCACGAGGCACAGTGAGTGACTTAACCATAACCACAGAAGAAGTGGGACAGGTTATTGACTGGGGTGTTCTGAAGTTAAGTACATCTATTTACCCGGTCATGTGAGAGAATGCTGAAGATCTTAGAAGGCAGTTTCATTGTGCAAAAATATATAACACATATTTTAACTGTTAGAGTTTGGTAACTGGTTAGTCCTACTCGGCACAAGTGCCTCATTTCGTGGTGACCTGGGAACACTGGGCAGTTAAATGACTTGCTGCTGAGAATAAGAGTCACACAGTATGCAAGTGGAGGTTGTGGTAATCAAACCCAGGCTGCTGGAGGACAACAAGGTCAAAATTCACAGCTCATTACTGTAAACTCTACGCTATACATCCAGCCCCAGCCTAAAGTCATTTGACTGGCTTGGCTGTTAGGATCAGCCTTACATTAATCGTCATGTACAGCCTGATTACCATGGTATTTTGATTCTTCCTGAGTTTTAGGCTTCCATCCTGTCACTGCTGACTGACTGGAATGCTACACTCTGATTTTGAGCCAACATTCCTAAACTGTTGGTGGAAGAACTTTTTCTCAAATATCCTCTGTTTAAATTATATAAACAGTTGATATTATTGTAAGATCAACTTTTAGAAAAAGTTCTTCTATGAACAGTTTTTGAATGCTGGCGTAAAATCACAATGCAGCATTACCAGTCACTTTCTAACTCTAGGCTACAGAGACATTCATAACCATAAACTATACTTGTTACAGTTTTCTTTTTGAATACATTTTTATAATAGCAATAAGGCTGTCACAGGAGTTAAACTAACATCCAATTAATTACAACCTGTGGGAAAATTGCCCTGGACCACCAGTCTTGTTGTGCCACATAGTACATTGACATCCCAGACCCTAGATAGTGGTTATTGACTATTAATCTAACCTCTGGGGTGCCTTATTTCTTAGTAACTTATTGCCATGCTCTCCAACCATCATTACTACGTTACTGCCCCACCTCCCTACTCCCGCCCGTACCCTAATCCGGACAGTCAGACAAACTACCAGTCAACTCAATGCTACAAAATGCGATCACGATACACCCGTCACCCAATTTAAAAATACACTGACTTACCTTTAATAAGACTGACTGTTGAAGGTGACTCTCGCATACGGCCTCTGGTGACTGCTGCTATTTATGTAGGACAGGAACTCTCTGATCTGATGGTGATGGATGGTCTGGAGTCCACACCCAAGTTCGGCCTACAAATGAAAGTTCACATTTAAATTAATGCATAATTTATTGCTATTTTCACTCAAGAGCAAAGCACCTCCACACACATACAGAAAAGGAAGTACTAGTCCCAATTTCTGCAAGTTTATGTTGCTATGGTATCGATGTGATGTCAGAGGTTGTTCACCCCTCTTGAGTATGTCACATCGATACCATGACAATAGGATGTAAAAGATAACACAAAAACATCCAATTCCAAATTTAAAAACCCATTACCTTACCTTATAAGACTGAGACTCAGCCGAGTCACGTTGTTAGATGTCCACCCAAGAGTCGTCTGCAGAAGACTGGTACTCAATTTCGACACTGGCTATAAAATGAAAGTCCACATTACATTAAGCAGTAGTCTAGTACAGTAGATTATCAGCTACAGTCATACATATTTATTTTTTCACTGAAAGGATAGCCCCTGCCTCCTTAGACACATTACAGAGTACATTTCAGGTTACCTAAAGGTGGGCATGCATGTTACAAGTAATCGGAAATAGGGAGGGTGAGTGGAGGAGGGATGCTGGGATATGGGTGCCAGTCAGTAGAACAAAGAGGGGCTGTGGATATGGCCTACCTAGACTAGCAGTCCCACACTGTCACAAATGATTAATAAACAAGAAAGCCAGACAGGAGTGCATACCAGGATGGTAACCTGGGTAAACAATTGCCAGGGAATGAGCAACAGGACATAGGGACAGCCCAGGAATAGTAATCAACGAATGGAGTCCATGCAGAAGAAAGTGGGGGTTGCTAGTCATGTACCATAGGGTTGGAATCACCAGTCCTCTTTACTGTCTTTATAAGTGCAGGAATACACTACTTTAAGCGAAAAGATGTTCCAAGACCAGAGGGCATGGGATGAAGTTGGAGGAGGATGATTCAGAGGAAACATGAGGAAGAATTTCTTCACAGAACGGGTGGTGGACAAGTGGAACACCCTGCCAGAAGGAAGTGGGGGCTGAGACAATCACGGATTTAAGAATGCTTGAGATAGACATAAAGGAATTCTGGAGGTCAGGGGTAAGGGCAACTGACTTCTAGGAAAACATAAACTGAACTTACAAGCTCAAATGGGCAGACTGGGTGGGCCATAGGCCCTTATCTACCGACACTGTCTATGTATCTATGTAAGTGGCAGTGCACTGCAGAGGAAGGAAACGTGTGCCTCTTTGCAGACAACACAAACAAAAGATGACATAAATGTAGGCAAGCAATTTGAGAAGGCAGTTATGAGCCAGGGCTGTAGATTCTCTGCATGGAAAGGCATCGCTAGTATAAAACAGGGGTTGTCATCGCCTCTGCCCTCTGTACAGACAATTTGTGTGAGACCCCATCTGGAGTACTGCTAAATGGTGCAAGAGTCTAACATGATGATGTTTCAATATAAAAAAAATAGCGGACAACAAGACACACCATGAGATTAGAGGAGACTGATTAAGGGAGTATTGTTTGTGAGGACTTCTTTTCACAGAAAGGGTGGTCATGGTGGATGCATAGAATAGTATGGTCAGGCCTGCCTCAGCCTGGGAAGTGGTGGATATGAATAAGTGCAGAGCTTCAAACAGGCATCGGATAGGGTAGGCATAAGTGAGCAATACAGATGAGTATGAATAGATAGGCCACCATTGACAGAGTAAAGGTCTATGGCATATTCATAAGGTGAAAAGAATGGGCAGAGTAGATGGGCATTTGCGGCCTTATCTGCCACCAACTCTGTTTCTATGTCAGTTATATGGCTGTTTATCACCAGCCTAGAGGATAGCAGCATTGGTCGCTCCCAGTTCTGTTTGGTTGGGAGTGAGTCAGTCAGTTACTCCCTCGCAGACAAAACCGAGGGCCCACCCAACCCAGCAGTACAGTAACACTAGTGCTACCACTGGTGCTGCTACCCTTTAGGCTGTTGCCTGATGATAGCAATCAGATAACTGACATAGAAACATAGAGTTGATGGCAGATAAGGACCGCAAGGGCCCATCTATCTAATCTGCCCATTTTAATTACTGAGTCAGGTGACACCACACTACCAACTGACTACTGGACTGGCTGGTTCTCTGTGACTGGGGCAGATAGCCTGCCACCTCCAATGACAGCTGAGCTATACAATACAACTGCATACAGTATTATTCTGCTGTACTGTCTGCTCAACTCCCAGAGTCTAAAGTAGTTGAATTTAAAATCGTGTAGACCCACTCTAAAGGGAAGGGCATTTGTATTACATCAGCAAGGAAACTACAGAGTGCACAGTGGGGGGTCAGTTCTGTGCTTGTGCAGTGCTTACATAATACAGTACAGACAGTGCTTCTGTGCTTGTGGCAATTTTTTTGACTACTGCCCTCCTGCCTGGCTAACCCTAATGCCTTGCATGCCAAAGTCTATTAATTATATTACTTTATTATTAAGCTAAGCTTTTCCTGACTTGACTGCCTGTAGCTAATAGCGATCATTCCTCCCCCCTCCTTTAAAATGCACTGGCACTGCACTTGCATCACCCACCCTCACAGATGACTCGGAACTCTGTACTGTCCAGTCCAGTGCAGCCTATCAGCCATAACCTAGAAGCTGGCCCTGCTCTCACATATTCCAAAAAGAGCTAGAGAGTTGAGAGACAGGACAGGGCATGGGTGGAACAGGCTCCCAGCCTGGCTTTCCATGGACACCCCTTTTAATAAATCATGGGAGGATGGTGTGGTACCTGAGGACCGAGGAGAGTGGATGTGATTCCCTTCACAAAAGTGTGAGCAAGACAGAGCAGAGGCAGAAAACTACAGACCTCTCAGTTTGACCTCAGTGGTAGGGAAAATGATGGAATCACTGCTGAAGGAAAGAATTGTTGAGTACCTAGAGGCCACTGTCTGTGGGGCACAGGACCCGAGGCAGCATGGATTCACAGCAGGAAGGTCATGTCAGACAAATCTAATTGATTTCTTACTGGTGGCCAAAGTAGTAGTCCAGGGAGGGCTGTTGACACAGCCTACCTAGAATTAGCAAGGCATTTCACAGTCCCGCACAAAGACAAACAAATTAGCCAGCCTGGGAGTAGGTGCCAGGGTGCAGCGCCTGGATAAAATACTGGCTGGACAACAGGACACAGCGGGTAATAGTAAATGGAGTCCATCCACAGAGTGAAGAAAAGGCGGATTACTAGTGGTAGTAGTGGGGTACCACAGGGTTCACTACTGGGGCCGGTCCTTTTAATGTCTTTAAAAGTGACATTACAGAAAGCCTAGAAGGAAAGTATGTATCTTTGCAGATGACACTAAGATTTTTTTCTTTTTTGTTGAGTTACCAGGAGAGTCCATCTAAAACTGTGCAGGAGCTACACGAAACCCTATGAGAAGAGACTAAGGGATCCCAACGTGTACACCACAGAGGACAGGAGAGATGGCCTGGGACATGATAGAAACCTACAAGTACCTCACAGAGGTGAACATGGTGCAGGAGGAGTCTCTTTTAAAATGAGAAAGAGCACCAGAACCAGGGGCATGCCATGAAGGGGGAGGTTAAGAGGAATGTGAGAAGTACTACTTCACTGAGTGGTAGACACATGGAAAAAACTGCCACTTAAAGTGGTGGAGGGGAAATCAAGTGGGGGCTTCAAGCACGTGTGAGATAGATTTAGTGAAAAATTTGTAAGCGGGCAGGGAGGAAGGAGGGATGCCTGAGACTAGTTAGTGTCTGCAGCGACTGACAAGGCATGGAACATCTGGGCAGACTAAGCAGGACTTTTCTGCGTACAAATTGTGTGTTTATGTTTTATTTAGTTTAGGGAGAGATTGTTTGAGGCATAGATAAAAATACGACCAAAACAGTAAAACCGTGCTGTGGCTGGGGGTGATATTCAAAGGAGTTGCTCAATAGGCGCAACTCCTTTGAATATCACTACCCTGCACAACTATTTTGAGCAGCGCGGGGGCTTGCGCCTCAGAATGGCAGATTTGAATATCTGGGCCAATGTATTTACCAGCCTAGCCCAGCTGATATATACCAATTTTGTTTCTAGTGGGATCCTTCTTCTACCTATTTCCATGGCTTAGAAAGTACTGGGAGGTTAGCGAGTTGCCCAGGGTCACACAGTGAGAATCTGGCTCTAGTGGGGTTCAAACTGATGTTCTCAAGCTGATACTCTAACCACTACACCAGACTGCTTCTTAGACAAGCTGCCAGAGCAGATGGTGTCTAGGCAACACTGATCTGGTTTCATATTGTTGTGCATACTGGTACTTATAAAGCGTGGACGCTAAATACTGTACAGATTGTACGTTTCAAAGTTTCTTCCTTGCGGGACTTTTCCACTGCACCTACATGTATACCGCATACAGGACATGCACTATCAGTATCTAAGTCACTGACATTGCAGGACAACCATAAAAATAAATGTCTACATCAGCATCTTGATCCAGCAAGAGCATACACGTGGCTTTCTGCCACACATACCCCCCAAACAAACACCAGTGTACAGGCACACCTGTCTTGAAAGGCTTTGCCAAGTAAAACCTTGGCAACAAAACAGAGACAGTGTGGTGCAGTGGTTAGCTACATCAGCTTGGGAAGTAGGAAATAGCAGGTTCAAACCCCACTGGAGCCAAACTCACTGTGTGACCATGGGCAAGTCACTTCACCTCTAAAAGTCCACCCAAGAAGTGGAAATGATAAGAAACAGCAACCCCTCCCCAACGAATCAAGATGCTGCATCTCAATTTGGCTAATATGGATGAAGAAATTGGTTTAAAAAAAGTAGCCAACTGATTGAGGAATTAATCAAAGTTTAAACTGTGCAGCAAGTTGAAGCGACTTATTCTTCTTGTCTCCAGCAAGAATTAGGTCAAATCCTAACATCCTGGTTGCTTAACCCCTGTAATGCTCCCTAGTGTATGCCTTCTAAAATCTTAACTGAGAAAATGGTTTATATGAAGTCCCCAGCCCCAAGTGTAACTCAGGAAAGTATCCTAAGCTCTTTATTATGTGAAACCAATGTCTTATGATGTTATGCGACTCTTCCATGTGTTCCTTCTGCAAATACCTATGCTTGAAAAATTACATTAATATAAAATATTAGGTTAAAACCACAATCCATCCACTGTTACTGTACAAGGCTTCGCATCACACAAAACAAGGAAAGGAGGACTCCGATTAACCTCCAACCTCTAGAGAGCTGCCACTTAAACGGACACACAAAAGCCATGAAACTGTCTGAATTATTCATTTACACCTGCTCTACACTTAGCCAAACAGTGAGGTCAGCCACGCTGTTGTCTGGCAATCTGTCCCGGTAACACAACACACACACAGACTCCATCTCACCCAACGATAAATAAAGCAGGCGGAGTTTGGCTACTTATACAACAAAGGACAGTTCTGAGAAGTCAGCTGCAATGTCCGCAAAAAAACTGTCTGCAAGAAATCTAAATGAAACCAGCAATAACAAAGAAAGTTTGTGTGGGCTAACAAAGGATGGGCGTGTTAAAATAAAACATGCAAATTGTTACGCCTTCATTTACAGTACAACGCAAGTTTCTGGCAATACAAAACACAAGGAATAGCAGTTTCAAGGAACCAAACAAAAGCAGGATTAGGAAACAGGAAAAGTGAGACAATGGAGAGGAGTGTAGCTGGAACCGGGCAGACGGAGAGAGAAATGGAGCACACAGCACTGACTAATTCATTTATTTTTAAATAGTTGAATGCTTCAAGATGGTGGGCGGTCCGATTTACCAACTAAGGACCGATTGTTTTGGCAAGCAAAGCAAGTTCGGATCGAATTGAAGCCGAAGAAGACTGTGTGACAGCTGCTATTTTAATTATGTCATGATTGGTACAGACAGATCAAAGGATACAAACTGTTCCATAAAGACAGAAAGGATAGAAGGGTTGATGTGTATGTCTCTATACTGTATAAAAACAAGGTAGAGTACCACCAGTTTTCCCCATAAAGACAAATGAACAACAAGTATGGGTACAAATCAGTCTCAACAATAGACCCAAAATAGTCCTGTGGAATTGCTACAGAGTAGACCACCCAGTTCAACACATGATTATAACAAAGCCCTCATCACAGAAATCACATTAGCTGCAGAGAAGGGGATGCTTAAGGTAACAGGAATTAATTGCCAGGGAAGAACAATGGATTTAATGGATTGCTTAATTGCAGCTGCCAGGTGAAAATTAATTTACAGTACTTTGGGCGAGTGTCAATTACCACGTTTAGTCGAGGATATCAGAGAGGTTCGTTAGACAGGAGAGTCGGATTAGAGGAGGTCAGTTAAATGGGTTTGGACTGTATTTAAAAATGTCGGTTTTTATTGCCTACAGCCCAAAACAGTGTGCTCCCGAAAGGAGAAAGAAAAGAAGTAGTTTAAACAAACGAGTGTGGATAGAATAATCAGTCTGTTCTATGGAAAAGTGAAGTTATACACTCCTGTGCTGCACACTGCCTTTGTGTACAAATTACAGAATGGTGCCCAGGAGTAAAGGTGAGGAACTGTACAGTGCGCGCAATGCATTATCTGCGACAAAGAAAAGCTCGAAGAGTAAAATGTTAATCCTGAAACAAAACAGGATATTGAGGCGGAGCGATAATATTTTTTCCTTTTGTACTTTACTGCCGCTCCGTGCCTTGTGTTTCCCTCGGTGCTTCTTAAAAGAAAAGATCCTGTAGGGTCTAAAGAGTGAGAAAGAGAGAGAGGATGTAGTTAATAACTGAATAGGAACACGCTTGCTCCTCTCTCTGTCCCTCACCCGTATGCTTGGAAGGCAGGTTACTAAATTGGGAGCAGAAATGCGCTCCAGAGAAATGCACAATCGAATGCGTCTCACTCTCTTGAGCTGAAACTATTCGGCTGACAGACAAAAGGGACAAATTAAAAGGGCCAAAATGAAAAGGTAGACTGATGGCTGGAGATTTCAGCCATGAGAAAAGGAAAGGAGCTAGAATGCTCCTTGAAATTGGAACCTCTACACAAAGAAATTGACTGCCCTAGGAAAGGCAGGAGGAGAGAGAGTGTATTATTAGTGGGGAAGAAAATGAAAAGATAATAAACAAAACACACACTGGAGAAAATGAACAAAAGTCAATCTGTGTTTATGGGTCATCCGGACGGACAGCCATAAAACATATGGCGGCTGGCGGCATGCCAGCCATAATCTGGCCAGACGATACCACACATTCATTAAAATTTAATTTACATTACATTATTTTACAATTTTTTAATTCCTTCTTTGATTTCATTTTCAACCTGACCGACTTACTTAACTCCCCGAACTTGGAAGTCGGTCAGGTTGAAAATGAAATCAAAGAAGGAATCAATCATCAATATATTATAACTGTGTCTACATACACAGTCAAGTGTGTTGGACTTGCTTAGTTTAAATTCTTTACATTCAATTCTTGCAGGCAGCCCCTGATCTGCTCCGGCTCCTCCCAGCAGCGCCCCAGCCAGTCAGTCAGTCAACTCAGCTCTCACAGCAGCAATGCACGCTCATTCTTCTGTCTCTCCTCAGGCTTCTACCAGAGTCTCTCTCGCTCTCTAATGAAATTCAGTTGTAATAATTATTAATTTAATTAACTGCCACACTCACTGGACTCAACTGTCTGCCTCTCTAAGACAAGTCTCTAAACTGTGTTATGACTGTACAGTAACAGTATGATTTTTTTTCTCGTCGTCTCTCGATGGTCTCGGCTCCTATCTCATCAACTCTGAGACTCCCAGCCCCTTCCTTAAATACTGTCTGTTTGTGAGTACCATGTGACTTTTCTCCAGACAGAGAGCGTGGACCATGTGACCTCGCTGGGATGCCCTGCTGGCAGAAGTTAAATTTTTTTTTTTTTTTTAGCACCGCTTTTTTTTTTTTTGTATTGAGAGGCGCCCCTCGGATGTATGCTCGGGGCTGGTGCCTCACACCTGCCCCACCCTTCCCACGGTACTGGGAGGGATAGTGATGCTTAATAAAAGGAGGGGGTGGGTGGGCAGAGGGTGACAGTGAAAAGGCAGAGATACTGAACAAAAACTTTTGTTCAATATTCACAAAAGAAGAGGAGGGGATGTACCTAAACTAAACAATAGAAGCACTCTGGATGGTGGGGGGTCTATACCAGTCCATTCACAGAAGAAAGGGTCCTGAAGAACTCCTAAAACTCAAGGTGGACAAGGCAATGGGGCCTGACAGGATTCACCCCAGAATTCTGAAAGAAATAAAGGGAGAACTAGGGACACCACGAATACCCTTTTAACAAATCATGGGAGGATGGGGTGGTACCCGAGGACTGGAGGAGGGCAGATGTGATTCCCATTCTCAAAAGTGGGAGCAAGGCAGAGGCAGGAAACTACAGTCCCGTTAGTTTGACCTCAGTGGTAGGGAAAATGATGGAATCACTTCTGAAAGAAAGAATTGCTGAGTACCTAGAGGCCAGCGAGCACAGGACTCAAGGCAGCAAGATTCACAACAGGAAGGTCATGTCAGACAACAAATCTAATAGATTTCTTTGACTGGGTGACCGAGTAGTAGACGAGGAGGGCTGTAGATATGGCCTACCTAGACTTTAGCAAGGCATTTGACACAGTCCCACACAAAGATTAATAAACAAGTTAGCCAGCCTGGGAGTGGGTCCTAGGATGGTAGCCTGGAGTAAAAATTGACTGGAAAACAGGACACAGAGGGTAATAGTAAATGGCGCCCACTCCAAAGAAAGGAGGTTAATAGTGGGGGTACCGTGAGGGTTTAGTATTGGGGCCAGTCCTCTTTAATGTCTTTATAAGTGACATTGCAGAGGGACTGGGAGAAAAGTATGCCTCTTTGCAGATGACCCAAAGATCTGCAACAGGGTTGATACACCTTGAAGGTGGAAAGGATGAGAAGGGATTGGTAAGGTTGGAGGAATGGCCAAAAGTATGGCAGCTTAGATTCAATGCAAAAAGTGCAAAGTAATGCAACTGGGAAACAAAACCCAGGGAGGAGTACACAATGGGGAAGGGTACTAAGTGTGATGCTTGGCCAGCTGGTTATGATTATTGTATGACATTTGTAATAAAAAATACAGTATGTGATTGTTTCACATAAGACAGCCTGTGCTTCCATGGGTGCCCCCAACCAGGTTTCAGTGAAGCTACAGGATATGTAAACTGACCAGGAACCATTTAATTAACTAACTTCCTTCAGAATTGCATTTTATTACATTTTTATGACATGCCTAGGCTTTTGAAGTGGAAATCAAATGTGACTTTCTGACTTCAGAAACAGGACATCATAAGGCTGATTCCTGTTGGTATTTTTAACACACTGGTGCCAGTGTGGGATTGCTAAGTTCAAAGGAAACGTGTAATTAAGGAGTAATATATAGAAATGTACTTTTCTTCTGATGACCATTATTTTAAATACCTCCTGATAGAAATCATTTTTTGTAATTTTATATTCTAAAAGGAGGAGCTAGATGACTCACAGAAGGGAGGCGGAGACACAGAGTTTAAACTGGCATTTGTGTCTGAAATGTATGTTATATCATCTTGGGACTCTAGAAGACACAGCTCTCTGATCTAACTTTAAGCACTTCCAGAGGTAATACCTTAGATAGCAAAAATCTAACTGTATTGTGGTAGAAGTTTTGCTTTGTAATTTCCTTGGTCTTTTATGTGATTGTGAGCTCTTTGATATATTGTTCTGTGTTTAAATTTTTCATATTTTTATCATCTTTTAGTAAAGTACATTTTCTTAAGATACTGCCTGGGTGTGTCTTCCAAGTTCTTTTTGACGTGATGTATCGTGGTGTTAAGTCTGACAGCTGTTTGAAGGGCTTGATGGTGTTACTAAACTGGGAAAAGGTAAGAATATACCTAAGGTCTTTTACAGAGTTTAAAGGGTTCATTTTGGAAGCCTGGCAGGGTGCCCCCAGAAAGATTAAACACAGTTCGAAGAGGGTAATGATTCGAGCCTGTTCATTAGGTATTCTAGCATAAGGTTCACAGCTTGAATCCCCCAAGAACTTGACACTAAAGGTGATTCGGATCCAAAAAGCAGACAGGAGGTTACCCTCTCTGTTACCTGATCACACTATTGCGCTCTGAGGTTGGCACTGTGGAGCAGAGGGCCTGACCTGCTGCGATTTGGTTGGCAGCGGTGCGATAATTTAGTAGCAAGCTTTAATCAAGGCCAGCTTAATACTGTACAGCTCACTTGCAAAATAAGGCAGTGATTTATTTTAAAAAGAAAACAGAACTATGTCATTTTGCTTACAGTCAAAGTTCCTACCTGTTTTATTTTTTTCAAAGTGCAAGTCAGAGTAGTCAGAGTTAGGGAAGAAGACTGCTTCCATCCAGAGTGAGCACACTGCAGACTACCTGGAAGCAGTTGTGCAAGGAGAGAGGAGTCCTGCATGAGGGAAACCCACCAAGCAGAACCTCCGTATGCCCTGATAGCAGCAGATGCCCAGAGTATCGAGTCACAGACTGTGACTGTAAAGGACCAAACCTTGGCATGGAGGGCCAGCGGCCAGTGCAGTGTCCAGATCCAGTGAGAAGGACAGCAGGGCCAGTGCAGCCAGGAGCCACAGCAGCAGGGGAAGGTCACCAGCATTCTGGAGACAAAATCAATAAGGCAGCAGATTGAGTTGTGCAGAATGGAGCTGGAGTTCCAGAGGGAGGCTGAGCGAGAACAGCGGGAGGCGGAGCGAGGGAAGCAGCGCAGAGGAGAACAGGAAGCATGAACAGCGAGAAGCAGACAGACAGGAGCATGAGCACCAGAGGCAACATGAGCTGGAGAAGCTACGACTCCAAACACCAGCACCAAAGCAGGTAAGTGGCTTGGGTTTAACTGGAACTACAGTACTGGGTTACAAATTGAATTCCAAATTGATAGCTGAATTTAAAGAGGGGAGGATATGGATGCCTTTTAAATTCCTTTGAAAAAGTTTGTATTCAGGCAAAAATTTCTAGAGGGTCCTGAGCTTCCAGCTATCCCCACTACTTACCGGAAAGCTCGGATGCAGTGGGTCAAATGGACAATGAGAACAGTAATGATTACAGCAAACTTAAAGCTGCACTTTTAAAAAGTTTGATTTAACTGCAGAAGCATACAGCACTAAATTATGTAAGCTTAGGAGAAGCCCTGACATGAGCTATGAGGAGCTAGCCACTAAATAACTTCAGTGTTTAAAACGCGGTGGGAAGGAATTGAAGCAAACTCTGCAGATAAAATTGAAGATGCTGTATTGTTAGAACAGTACTTTTGGGCATGCCAGCAGAGCTGAAAAACCTGGATGGAGGACCGAGATCCCAGACTGCTATGCCAAGAGCAGACCTGCTCTGAGAGCGAATGGGTGGGCGTGGCAGTGCAGAAAGAGAAAAGCATGCCTTCAGGGCAGCTAAAACCCTCACTGCCTCCACTGAAACCAGTTAGCCCCAGGTTTCAAAACAAAAGATTTCTCAGAAAAGAAATGGATGTTGGGTTTGTAAGAAACTGGGCATATTGCCAGACAGTGTCCCAAAAGGATGAGCAATATGCAAAATGGGGCTAGGAAAGAAGTGGGTTGTTTGTGTGTCCCTGGAAGCATACCTGTGAACATGAGGGAACACATTCACCCAGTCACTGTGAATGGTGTACAGACACAATGGTTAAGAGACACAGGGCATCCCTGATGGTAAAGGGGATCTGGTAGAACCTGGTCAGCTTATACCCAATAGATTTAGACAACATTGCCACTTGCTAGTGTTCTCCTAGACTGGGGTGAAACAAGGGGAACTGTGCAACAGGTGGCTATAGCCAAACGTTAGCAGCTGATGTCATCCTGGCAACAATATCAAACGGATGGTGTGTGTCAGTTACTTGGCCGGAAGGGGAAATTTTAGTTCCTTGGACCTCACAGAAGCCACTGTGGAAATCACTGGGAGGCTGGTTCCTAGCCTGTGTCCCCTGATATGCAGACTAATGAAAAGGGGTAGAAATTTCCCAGTAGCAGTTAACCACACAGCATGGAGGGTTACTCTGAAGAAGGAGGTGACCCATTGTCAGAGGGTTAGGGATGACAGTCATTCTTAGTGCCCTGATGCTAGTGCTAGGAACCCTAGTTTAGAGACTGAAGGAGACCTGTCTCATGCCTTGGGAATGTGTGGAATTTGCAGCAGCTGAGAAAAGTGACCCTAGTTTAGAGAAGCTGAGAGCTCGGCAGACTCTGATGGAACACAGGAGGTGACGGAAAACATAACGCTTATTGGGAAAATGGACTGATGTATACCAGGATGCTAAGACAGAGGGAGGGGTGATAGGCAGGCAGCTTGTCGTCCCCAGGGGTGCCGTGAGCAGTTGCTCAAGATTGCATATGCTATTCCCTTGTCTGGTCATCTGGGAATCACACACACTACAGCAGTTGGCCCAGAATTTCTATTGGCCCAACTTCACCCAGCAGGTGAAGGAGTATTGCAGGTCTTGTCACCAGTGCCAAGAAATAGGGAAGGCACATAATAAAACCCAAGCTGCCCTAATTCCATTGCCCATAGTGGAGAAGCCATTCCAGAGGGTGGGAATGGATATTGTGGGCCTTAAATACCCCCCAGCTCCTCCAGGAAGAGGGTCATCCTGACTGTGGTGGATTATGCCACACAGTATCCAGAGGCAGTCACCCTATCCTCACTGAGGACAGACACAGTGGCAGATGCCTTACTTGGGATTTTCTCCCGTGTTGGATTTCCGTGAGGAGGTTATCACCAATCGAGGGGTTCCTTCATGTAGGACCTAATGAAATGTTTGTGAGAAGTGTGGTGTGGTGCAGAGGTGCACAACACTATCACCCGCAAGCCAATGGACTTGTGGAAAGATTTAATGGTACCCCAAGTCAATGCTCCAAGCATTTGCTGAACAGCATGGAAGGGACTGGGAGAAATACCTTTCCCACCTGTTGTTTGCATACAGGAGGTGCCCCAAGAGACGAAAGGTTTTCCCCTTCGAGCTGTTATATGGAATGCCGGTATGTGGGCCCCTAGACCTGATCCGGGAGGACTGGGAAGGCAAGCACACCACCCAGGAACTCCCATAGTGGATTACATCCTTAGGTTTAGGAAAAGGCTGAAGAAGCTTATGGGGACAGCCCAGAGCAACCTGGCAGCTGCCCAACAGAAACAAAAAGTGTGGTACGACTGCAGAGCTAGAGCTCGCGACACGGTGGGTCCGGAGTCGTCCTTATCCGGTCCGAAAGACAAGCTGCAGGCTGAGTGGGCAGGACTGTACAAAGTAGTTAGAAAGGTAAATGATGTAAACTATATCATACAGCTACCTGACAGAAGACATACAGAAAGAAGGTACCATGTCAACATGATGAAACCATATGCTAATAGGGCTGACATGGTGTTTGCAGTATGTAGTCCTGGAGAGGGATGGATGAAGGAGACCCTTCTGTGCTTGCTGGAAGAAAGCAAGTGGAGTCCTTTGTGAAGCAGTTAAATTGTCACCCCAGCTGGCCCCGACCAAATCCAGGAAGCAAGGGAGGTTTTAGCAGACTTTGCCCCACTGTTTAGCGCCAAGCCTGGACTAACCCCCATAGCAACGCACGATGTGGAGACAGGGACACAGACGCCCATATGGCAGACAGCATATCAAGTGTCAGAGGCTGTCCAAAAGACATTAGGAGGGAGGTGGAGGAAATGCTGGATTTAGGGGTAATCCAGAGATCCCACAGCCCCTGGGCCTCACCCGTAGTCCTTGTGCCCAAGCCAGATGGCTCAACTCATTTTTGTGTGGATTATCGTGGACTGAATGCAGTCACAAAGCCAGACACCCACCCGATGCCCCGAACGGACGGACTCTGGACAAGTGGGAGGGTGACATACCTACAACTATTGACCTGAAAAAGGGGTATTGGCAGGTGAGAGTTAACTGACAGAGCTAGGGAGAGGTCGGCCTTAATCATCTGGATAGACTTATTTGAATTTAAAGTAATGCCTTTTGAATGAAGAACGTCCAGCCACATTCCAAAGGTTGGTGAACCAGGTGTTAAATGGTGCTGAGGAATACACCGTGGCATACCTGGATGACACTGCCATCTTTAGTGCCAGCTGGGAGGAACACCTGTCCCACCTTAAAAGTGCTGCGCAGGATACAGGAGGCCGGGCTCACTGTCAAAGCTGAGAAGTGTCAGGTGGCCATGGCTGAAGTGGCATACATTGGGCATGTTGTAGGCCAGGACAGCTCTGTCCTAACCAAGTGAAAATAGAGGTGATCAAGGCATGGCCCAGATCAGAAACTCAGAAGCAGGTCAGGAGTTTTCTAGGGACAGCATGGTACTATAGGAAATTTGTACCCAATTACAGTGCCCTGGCTGCTCCCCATCCGACCCGGTAAAGAAAAAAGATGCCTAAGAAAATTACCTGGGAACCAGCCTGTGACAAAGCCTTTACCAGACTGAAGGAGGCACTGTGCAGTGCTCCTGTATTGACAAGTCCTGACTACAGCAGACCCTTTATAGTCCAGCCTGATGCCTCAGACGTGGGTATTGGGGCAGTACTGAGTCAGACATCCAACCGAGGGAAAGATCACCCTGCAGTGTATCTGAGTAAAAAGTTACTCCCAGGAGCAGGCTTACTCTACTGTGGAAACAGAGTGTCTTGCCATAGTGTGGACCCTAAAGAAGTTACAGCCATACTTATACGGACAGCATTTTGAGGTACAAATTGACCACAACCCCTGGTTTGGCTGACACAAATGGGAAAAACTAATGGTAGACTATTAAGATGGAGTCTTGCCTTACAAGGGAATGACATGACGATCTTACATAGGGCTAGACTAACCAATCAGAATGCAGATGGCTTATCATATCTATATGAGGAGTGAACTGACTTGGGAAGCTCATCCCATGTAGGGGATAGAGCCCCAAATTCAGTCTAGGTGGGAAGGGAGTGATGCTGCCTTGGTGTGTCTTCTAAGTTCTTTTGCATGTGATATATATGGGTTAAGTCTGACAGCTGTTTGAAAGGCTTGATGGTGTGACTAAACTGGGAACAGGTAAGAATATACCTAAGGTCTCTTATAGAGTTAAAAGGGTTCATTTGGAAGCCTGGCTAGGTGCCCCTGGTGAAAGACTGTACCAAAATCCCAGAAGAGGGTACGTGATCTGAGCCTGTTCATTTCAGATGCAAGCATAAGGTTCACAGTTTGAATCCCCCAGAACTTGAGACTAAAGGTGATTCGGACCCAAAAGCGGACAGGAGGGTTACCTCTGTTACCTATCCACACTATTGTGCTCTGAGGTTGGCACTGTGGGAGCAGAGGGCCTGACCTGCTGAGTGTGTTTGTGACACCAACAACAACAAAATGGAAAGGGAACTGAGGGTAGTCATATCAGATGACCTAAAGGTAGGCAGGCAATGTGAGAAGGCAGTAAGGAGGGCTGGGGGATACTGGGATGCATAGGGAAAGGCATCATCAGTTGAAAACAGGATGTTGTCACCCCTCTGTACAGACAGTTGGTGAGATCCCATCTGTAGTACTGTGTGCAGTTCTGGAGACCCCATCTTCGCAAGCACATAGGCAAGATGGAGGCAGTCCAGAAGAGGGCAACTAAAATGGTACAGGGTCTGCACCAGAAACCATAAAAAGAGAGACTAAAAAGCTTACTATGTATACCCTGAAGGAAAGGAGGGAGAGGGGACATGATAGAAACTTTCAAGTACCTCAAGGAAATCACCAAAGTCCAAGAGGTAGCATCTTTCAGAAAAAGAGATGTGCAAGAACAAGGGGCACAATCTGAAGATAGAGGGGATGGCTCAGGGGCAATGTGAGGAGTATGTTTTCACACAGAGGGTGGTGGATGCATGGACCGGCCTTCCTGAGGACGTTGAGGGGTCAAAAACAGTGGGGAATTCAAGAATGCATGGGACAGACATAAGGCAGTTCTGGTGGGCGGTAGGAGGAAGTAGGCTGTTGGTTAACTAGGATCTGCAGCTTATCAATGGTTAGTGATTGTGGGCAGACTACGTGGCGCGGCGGTCCTTATCTGCGTCAAAATCTATGTATCTATGTTTCATGCAGTTGTTGAAATTTTCCTATGCATCAAATATAACTTTGCCAATTTTTAATACTTTTACTCAAATTTCCAACAGAGCCATTTTCACACCACCTCATGAACAGTATAGCTGTCACTTCTGACATCCTGTCTGAAATGTGTTTTCACACCTGTGGCCTGAATATTCCGGGTCATTGTTGAATCACTTTTCAGGACTAAGTAACAAAATGACAGTGCCAGAGTTCATGAGGTGTATCTCAAACCAAAAGCCAGGTTGAAGGTTTGGAGCAAAATATCAAAAAACGCCTGGTTACACGTGGTCATTGACATTTTCATATGCATGCGTGTAACTTTGCCAACTTTTCATATTTTCACCGCAAATTTTCAACAGAGCCATTTTTCACACCACCTCGTGAACAGTATAACTGTCACTTCTTACAACCTGCCCAAAATGAGTTTCCGCACCTGTGGCGTGAAATTGCATTTTGCCCGGATTAAAATTTTTCACTTATGGGGTTATGGGGTGGGATGATAAGAAGACTATGTTGAAAATTTGGGATCAAATGAGAAAAATGACAAAGTATCACGCTACATACATACAGTATCGTATCTCTACAGGAATGGGGCGCGAGTGCCTAGAGAGCCCTGGCGCCTCCCACAGGCAGATAAGGATATGATTCTACTATATGCAAAGAAGGGAAACTCATTGCAGAAAGCTTTGTCAATGCATCAGTTAGGGTTGTTACTAAAGTGACAAAAGTAGGAAATGGGGTGTTAGGGGTTTCCAACCTAACACCCCACCCTACTGCAGACACCGACAGGCGTCAGAGGTGTGCCTTTGGTCATCAGCCCAATGCTCACCCCATTCTTCTATACTGTATCCATCTCAGCTTATTTACTTATGGAATGGGGTGAGCATTAGGGCTTATGACCTCAATGCACACCCTTAACGCCTATCAGTGTCTGCAGTGTGGGGGTAAGTGTTAGTTGGAAATTCACACCCATTTTCTTGCTTTTGTCACTTTAGTATCAACCCGAACTGATGAATTAACAAAGTTTTTACAATGAATATATATATATTATAGGGGCAGGTAGTGCCCCATAGTTAGAGTAGCCTGTTCAATATTAAACTCAAAATGTTGCACTTTAGTAACTTTGCAACCATTAGATGGATTTGCACGAAATGTGCGCTATTCTGTGTGGTAGATCTCTAGATTTGCCAGGTTTTGTTCCTGTTGGATATGCAGTGTCTGAGTTAGACAGGTAAAAAAACATGTTTTCACTGACTGACTTTGCTGGGATTTTATTTGAACTTGCCTACAGCCCAGAGACTTTGGTTGTTTGGTCTGAAATTTTCAGTGTAGAAAGGGTCTACCCACAGGTGTGCCTTTTACTAGTCTGGTGTAAAAGAAGAAGCAGTTTTAAGTTATTGCAATTTAAAGAAAATAAAAACTGTTTCTGAGCATGCTCAGTAAGCACTTCAAGTTAGCTGTATGAAACGAGTAGGAATCCTGCTCCATATGGAGAAATTCCTACTTTGTATAGCCATCTTGTTTTCAGTTTTGCAAAAAATTTGAAACCTCCCAAATGATATTCTGGGAGGAACCAACACATGTAACTTGCTTATTAGGACCCCTTTGGTGCATTCTGCACTTTACGGAACAAAATATGCCCATAAAATGTGTTTATTTAATAATTTAAATCCTACTTTGTATCGCAAGATACAACCTAGATCCTACCTGTATGTAATGAAATATGGACGAGGATCCTAGGTCATGAGCCTAAAGTAGAAAAGTGATTAAACACTGTTTTGCCAACATTTATTTATTTATTTAAGAGTTTACCAGGAAGGCATGCTGAGCAGAGTACTGCTCAATTTCACATGTGTCCTGGGGAGAGTACAATAGATACAACTGGTATGCAGGTTCAACATAATTATACAAATACAAATATAATAAGCTGATAACAGTTAACCAATGTCATTGAGGCACAGGTCAGGAAGCATAGGAAAACAAGGAGCAGTTGTAGAATTCACCAAAATATTTGTTTACAGTATCAGTAACATAATAAATAAACTTGTTCAGAATAACTATGTACAGAGGAGACATGAATTAGTTTTTTTCTTTCAGTTTCTACATCCTTTTCTTCTAAACCTATCTGGCAGTAGAAGCTTAGCTCTTTATAAGTCTTTTCAACCCCATCCTTAGCAAACAGCCTGTCCTTGTAAGTTGCCTGAGCTGAGAGGCCCCATTCTACAGCTTCTGCAAAAGGCTCAACATTTGCACTCAAGTAACCTCTAGAGTTTATGCAGTCATCTCAAAATATAAATATATACATTTCAGCAGTAACACAATATATTTTCTAAACAAAAGTGATCCCATTATCGGTTACTCCTTCATACAATGATTTGCACATATTTTTATATTAGCAGATATGCAAGGGAGGACAAACAGACAGCAAGAGAAAACTGAGAGACAGTGAGAGGCAAAGAACTGCAGATTGTTCGAGTTGATCAAGTCTGAGGTCTCACAGGAAAATTAGGTTGCGCAACCAGAAAGAGAAGAGACAGAAAGGAAAGATACTTGCATTTAAACACTTACTCTAACAAATGGGACGGGTCCTATTCCACGCTGTCACAACCAATATAGACTATTCAGAAGGTATCACACAAAGACATGGGAGGCACAATCCCATGTCAGCACTAAAGGACACCCTCACCAGTATGGGATACTGGGAGCCCACCCTAGCGTCTCAACAGAAACAACCATGGCAGACAATGAGGTGCTGAATCCCTGCATTGGCAGTATCCTCTACTAAAGATAAGCATGCTCAACAATGGGGTTCCCATTCCCGTGTCAGCGGTAGCCCCCACCAAAGTGGGACACTGGGGAGCCCACACCAGTGTCCCCAGTTAGAGCATGCTCCTCTGCAGTAGTGCCTTAAATAAAGAAACAATCCCCAATGTCTTTTAATAAAAAACCTGAAAGAAAGAAAACAGTCCCTCATCATCTCCCACCCCGACTCTCCCTCTGTGCACCCACCTCACCACAACCCTCTTATGTCATACTGGCCTCCAGAGGTCAGTGGCTGCAATCTTCTCTAGACTGGGGCATGTCTGCACTCTTCAAAGGTAAACTGCAAACTGAGGAATACAGGTAAGCACCTGATAAATGCTGTCAATGGTGTTTTCAGCTTATGTTGATATCTCAGCCATTTTGAGATTTGCACCACATTTTAACATGGAGTTTTGGGACCCCACCTCATGAACAATGTTATTATCATCTTGTTACTCAGTCCTGAAAGGTGATTTCGCAGTCGCTGCATGGAATCACCTTTTGGGACGGATTAACAAATGATAGTGCCAGTGTTCATGAGAGAAGGTCCCAAAAAGCCTATGCTAAAAATGTGGTGCAGAAAATCCAAAAACGGGTGCATTTTCATAAGTGCATTGCACAGTTTCTATGCACGCCAGAATTCGCTTAATTTTTAAACTTTTTCTCCAGATTTTCAACATAGCCATTTTTCATTATCTATGCATGAACAGTACAACTGTCATTTTTCACATCCTGCCCAAAATTTGTTTCGCACCTGTGGCATAGAATGGCATGATTGCTGTGTAAAATCAACTTTCGGGATGGAGTAATGAAATAACAGTGGCAGTGTTCATGAGGAGGGGTCCGCAAGCTATGCTGAAAATTTGGTGATAAAATTCTTGAAAAATGCTCTTGTTATGTGCTGCCCATTTAATTTATTCTATGCATGCACATACCTTTGGTACTTTCAATATTTTGCTGCCAAATTTTCAACATAACTATTTTATCACACCACCTCAGGAACAGTACAGCTGTCATTTTCCACATCCTTCCCAAAATGTGTTTTAATGCCTGTGGGGCAGAATGGCATTGCAGTTGTGCATAATTACGTTTTGCCTTGCATTTCACAATTTCTCTGTACCGACGTACATGAGGTGGGGTAATGTGATGGCTATGTTGACAATTTGGTCAATGTTGATTGACACATGGATACCTACATACATATGCTCTTCTATGGAGAGACTGGAGCGCAGGGTCCAAAGGACCCTGCGTTCCCCATAAAAAACAAGGATACTATTATACTACCTCAAAAGAAGGAAATTCACTGCAAAAAATTCTGTTAATGCATAAGTTAGGGTTTCTATTACAGTGACAAAGTCAGGAAATTTGAACTTAGGGTTACAATCCTTACCACCCCACCCCATCCTCCCACCCTCCACACACCAACAGGTGTCAGGCTGTGTCTTGGGTCATCAGCCTAACTCACCCCATTCTCCTATACTGTACCATATTAGCTTGTTTACACATGGAATGGGGTGAGAGTCAGGACAAGGCACATCCCGAGCCTGTTGGTGTGTGGAGGGTGGGAGGATGGGTTGTGGTGGTAGGATTTGTAACCCTAAGTTTAA
This sequence comes from Neoceratodus forsteri, assembly GCA_016271365.2. Classification (NCBI taxonomy): domain Eukaryota; kingdom Metazoa; phylum Chordata; order Ceratodontiformes; family Ceratodontidae; genus Neoceratodus; species Neoceratodus forsteri. The sequence goes on from CM057459.1 coordinate 1,387,752,714, forward strand.
ATTTCCTGACTTTTTTCGCTGTAATAGAAACCCTAACTGATGCATTAACAGAAGTTTTTTACAATGAATATTTAAATATCTACATACAAACATAGACTGACAGGAGATAAGGACCTCTTGGCCCACCCAGTCTACCCATTTCCCTACCTATTGGATTAGCTGCAGATCCTAGTTTACCAACAGCCTACTTCTTCCTACCCCACCAGAATTGCCTTATGTCTGTCCCATGCATTCTTGAATTCCCCACTGTTTTGACCCGAACCTCCTCAGGAAGGCTGTTCCACGCGCTCCACCACCCTCTCCATGAAAAAATACTTCCTCACATTGCCTTCATCCATCCCCTCTATCTTCAAATTGTGCCCCTTGTTCTTGCACATCTCTTTTCTGAAAGATGCTACCTCCTGGACTTTGCTGACTCTTGAGGTACTTGAAAGTTTCTATTATGCCCCCTCCTTTCCTCGAGTATACATATTAAGCTCCTTTAGTGTTTTTTCATATGGCTTCTGGTGCAGGCCCTGCACCATTTTAGTGCTTCCTCTGGACTGCCTTAATCTTCTCTATGTCTATGTGGAGATGGGGTCTCCAGAACTGCACACAGTACTTGATGGGGTCTCACCAACTGTCTGTACAGAGGGATAACTTCCTGTTTTCTACTGGTGATGCCTCTTCCTATACATCCCAGTATCCTCCAGCCCTCCTTACTGCCTTATCACATTGCTTGCTTACCTTTAGGTCATCTGATATTACAACCCTCAGGTCCCTTTCCATTTTGTTGTTGTTAGTACCTCCCCCATTGTGTACTCTTCCCCTGGGTCTTTGTTTCTAGGTGCATTACTTTGCACTTCTTTGCACTGAATCTAAGTTGCCATACTTTTGACCATTCCTCCAACCTTGCCAAGTCCCTTCTCATCCCTTCCACCCCTCCTTGTGCATCAATCCTGTTGCAGATCTTTGTGTTGTCTGCAAAGTGGCATACTTTTCCTTCCAGTCTCTCTGCAAAGTCAATTATATAGTCATTAAAAGGACTGGACCCAGTACTGAACCCTGTGGTACCCTGCTAGTAGCCTCCCTTGCTTTGGAGTGGACTCGTTTACTATTACCCTCTGTGTCCTGTTGTCCAGCCAGTTTTTCCAGGCTACCACCCTGGGACCAACTCCCAGGCTGGCTAATTTGTTTATTAATCTTTTGTGAGGAATGTGTCAAATGCCTTGCTAAAGTCTAGGTAGACCATGTCCACAGCCCTCCCTGGTCTACTACTTTGGTCACCCAGTCAAAGAAATCTATTAGATTCATCTGACATGACCTTCCGCTGTGACTCCATGCTGCCTTGGGTCCTGTGTCTCGCTGGCCTCTAGGTACAAAACAATTCTTTCTTTCAGAAATGATTCCATCATTTTCCCTACCACTGAGGTCAAACTAACAGGTCTGTCATTTTCTGCCTCTACTTTGCTCCCACTTTTGTGAAGGGAATTACATCCACCCTCCTCCAGTCCTTAGTTACCACACCATCCTCCGTGATTTGTTAAAAGGGTAGTCAGTGGTGTTACTAGTTCTCCCTTAGTTCTTTTAGAATTCTGGGGTGAATCCCATCAGGGCCCATTGCTTTGTCCACCTTCAGATTTGGGAGCTCTTTCAGAACCCTTTCTTCTGTGAATGGACTGGTATCGACCCCTTATCCAAAGTGCTTCTATTGATTGGATTAGGTATCTCCCCTACTTCTTTTGTGAATACTAAGCAGAAGTATTCATTCAGTATCCCTACTTTTTCACTGTCACCCTCCCTTTATTAAACCTCACTATTCCTCCTTGGTCTTTCTTCGCTCTGTAATGTACCTATAAAAGGTTTTAACCCCTTCTTAACTGAGTGGCTATCTTTTCCTCAGTTTTGGTCTTTGCTATTCTGACTGCCTTCTCTGCTTCCCTTCTGTTTTAACTGGTACAGTTCTCTGTCCTGCTCCTTCTGCATTTCCTTATACTTCCTGAATGCTATCTTTTCTCCCTAACCTTCCCCGCTATCTCTTTGAGCACCATAGTGGTGTTTTCCTTCATTCTGATTTGTTTATTTGGTTCATAGAAAAGCTTGTTGCCTCTGTAATGGCAGTTTTGATGTTTCCCCATCGTTTCTCCACCCCTCCTTCTTGCCTGTTTGCTAGTGCTTTTCTGAGACACTATCCCATTTTGACTAAGTCAGCACTCCTAAAGTCCAGTATCCTCACTTCGTATGGCTTGACTCTACAGCTGTGTTTATCATAAACCACACTGTTTGGTGGTCTCTTTATCCCAGATGGCTACCCACTTCTAAATTTGAGATCCTCTCTCCGTCCCCGCTTGAGAGTACCAGATCTAAGATTGCTCCCTCCCAAGTGGATTCCAGCACTAGCTGTCTGAGGCATGCCCCTGTAGGGCATTGAGAATGACCCCATCTTGGATGTGGCTGCAGCAAGGTGCTCCAGCTAACATCTGGCATATTCAGGTACCCTATCAACAATATCTCCCTTTTTCTGCCATCCTAAGAATGCCTTCTATCATTTCCTTGTCCATTTACTCCCTTGAGATGGGGGTCTGTATACAACACCCATGCAGATTGTGGTGCCATTTCCTGTCTCAGGGTGACTCACAGTGCCTCCTCTCCTCCCTGTTTACCCTTTAGTTCTGTTGCTTTGATCCTTTCCTTATGTAGGAGCTGCTCCTCCTCCCTTCTACCCTCCCTGTCCTTCCTGTAGACTGTGCAACCTAGTATGCTGGCATCCCAGTCACGGTTCTCTGTGCACCAGCTTCTGTGACTGCCACGCTATCCAGGCATCCTCTTTCATCGAGGCCACTAGTTCAGGAGCTTGTTTCCCAGACTACGGACGTTGGTACTCATTGCCCTCCATTTTTGATGGACTTACCCTTTTAGCTCAATTCCCTGTCTTGCCTTGCAAGGCAATGACATGACGATCTTACATAGGGCTGGAGCAACCAATCAGAATGCAGATGGCTTGTCACGTCTATATGAGGAATGAAATGACTTGGGAAGCTCATCCCATGTAGGTGACAGAGCCCCAAATTCAGTCTAGGTGGAAGGAGGTGACGCTTGGCCAGCTGGTTATGATTATTGTATGATATTTGTAATATAACAAGCATTTGTCAATGCGAATGTTGGCTTGCTGGCATTGGTAGTGCGAGAGTTAGAGATGCATAATAGGAATGGCAGTGAAGCATTGAACTGATGCCAACCCACCCCACGCTGCAGAGACTGACAGGCATTGGGGTGTCCCTGGGTGTTGGCCATAGTGCTCATGCCATTTCACCACTCCTTATCCTGCAGACACCAACAAGTGTTCGTGTGCATTGGGGTCTTCGGCTTTATGCTCACCCCATTCCATAAGGAAATACACTGAGATGGGTGCAGTATAGGACAGTGGGGTGAACTTTGGAGCCAAAGTGTCCAAGGCACATCTTGATGACTGTCACTGGCTGCAGGGTGGGGTGGAATGGCGTGAGCATTACATCCGACAATCCTAAGTCACACCCTGACACCTGTCAGTCTCTACAAGATAGGGCGTTACGGTTGGAAACCCTAACACCCGAGGCATTTTCACTCCAATATTTCAACACGGACTTTTTGTGACCCTACCTCATGAACAGTGGCACTATCAGTTGGTTAGCCAAAGTGATATTTGCTAGCGACTGTGCCATTTGGCTACAGGTGCGAAAACACATTTTGCACAGGATGTGAAAAATGACAGCTGTACTTTTCATGAGGAGGTAAAAATGGCAATGTTGAAAATTTGGAGTGAAAATATCACAAATGCACGACGGTAATAATGTGCGTAATCTGCCAACGCACGTCAGAACACAGTCATTTTATGGAGTATCATCACCAAATTTTCAACATAGGCATTTTAGGACCTCTGCTCATGAACTGTGTCACTGTCATTTTCATAATCTGGCCCAAACACTGATTTCCCACAGCGATCATGCTTATTGTGCTCCGGAAGTGCGAAACACATTTTGGGCAGGATGTGGAAAATGACAGCTGTACTGTTCACAAGGAGTGTACAAAATGACAATGCTGAAAATCTGGCATTAAAATATTGCAAATCTTTGAAGTTACGAGCCTGCGTAGCAACTGCGCTAAACTCATAAAACAGGCATTTGTTGGATTTTTCCACCAAATTAGAACATAGGCTTTTTAGAGGCCATCTCATGAGCAATCACACTGTAATTTCGTTAATGGGTCCCAAAGGTGATTTCACGCGGTGACTGCGAAATCACCTTTTGAGGCCGATAACGCCATGACAGTGACAGAATTCATGAGGAGGGGCCCTAAAACCCCATGTTGAAAATTTGGTGCCAAAATTCCAACAAATGCCTGAGATAACAGCAAAGTTGAAAAAACCCTATTCATTCCATTATACAGCTTACCGGCATTTCCTCAGTTCACGGGTCGGCTTTGAAGAGTGCAGACGTGCTTCCGTCCACGCAAGATCATCACGCTCGGATCTGGAGGATGGGGGTGAGGGGTGTGGGGAGACAGGGTGCGCAGTGGGTGGGTGTGGGTGGGGGCAGGAGACTAGGAGGACCGTTTTTGTTACAGGGATGAAAAAAACCTAACATCAGGGACAGTTTTTTCTTTTTGGAACTTGGCACACTGGGGTGGGCTCCCAGCGTCACCTAACTGTTTTAGGGTTGCTGCAGCGGACGGGTAATTGGGCACCCTCATCGGCAGACAATGGGGGTGAATTTATGCCGACAGGCATTGGACTGTCGGCACACAGTGATGGGGAGGCAAAGGCCGAGGTTGGGCACCCCCTCGCATAGAAGACGGGGGTTGATTATTTAGACGGGAGTGGGCTCTGGCTTCAAATTTTGTAGCCACAGAAAGCTGGCTGGGGATTGGGCACTTCGGGTTGCGCCTGCTGCTAATGTGGCGAGCACGCAGGGAAGAGTCTGCTGGCCTGACGTGCTTTGCTCGGATTGCAGTGGACCTTCCTTAGATGTGCTCACCACATTAGCATGCAAGGTGTGGCTCCGTGATGCAGGCTGATTGGGGAATGAGGGATATTCTACTGGATGCGTTGCCCCGTATCTTCGCCCAACAGCGGCCACGCCCAAATCTGCACTGTCCCACGATGTTGACTTGCACGCAAGCGCCGCAAGCCAAGATAAAACACAGTATGTGATTATCTCACATAAGACAGCCTGTGCTTCCATGGGTGCCCTCCAGGTTTCAGTGAAGCTACAGGATATGTAAACTGACCAGGAACCATTTAATTAACTGACTTCCTTCAGAATGGGATTTATTACCTTTTATGACATGCCTAGGCTTTTTGAAGTGGAAATGAAATGTGACTTTCTGACTTCAGAAACAGGACATCATTAGGCTGATTCCTGTTGTTTTTTAACACATTGGTGCCAGTGTGGGATTGCTAAGTTCAAAGGAAACGTGTAATTAAGGAGTAACATATAGGAAATGTATTTTTCTTCTGATGGCACCTTATTTAAAAATACCTCCTGATAGGAAATCATTTTTGTAATTTTATATTCTAAATGGAGGAGCTAGATGACTCACAGAAAGGATGCAGAGACACATACTTTAAACTGATACTTATGTCTAAAATGTATGTTATATCATCTTGGGACTCTAGAGATACAGCTCTCTGATCTAACCTAAAACACACTTCCAGAGGTAATACCTTAGATAGCAAAAATCTAACTGTATTGTGGTAGGAGTTTTGCTTTGTAATTTCCTCTTGTTCTTTTATGTGATTGTGAGCTCTTTGATATATTATTCTGTGTTTACATTTTTCATATTTTTATCATCTTTAGTAAAGTACATTTTCTTAAGATACTGCCTGGGTGTGTCTTCCAAGTTCTTTTGCATGTGATGTTTACATGGTTAAGTCTGACAGCTGTTTGAAGGCTTGATGGTCTTACTAAATTGGGAACAGGTAAGAATATACCTAAGGTCTCGTATAGAATGAAAAGGGTTCATTTTGAACCCTGGCTGGTGCCCCTGGTGAAAGATTGTACCACAATCCCGAAGAGGGACGTATCTGAGCCTGTTTATTGGGTATGCTAGCATAAGGTTCACAGTTTGAATCCCCCAGAACTTGAGAATAAAGGTGATTCAGACCCAAAAGCAGACAGGAAGGTTACCTTCTCTGTTACCTGTTCACAATATTGTGCTCTGAGGTTGGCACTGTGGGAGCAGAGGGCCTGACCTGCTGAGTGCATTTGTGACACTAACAACAACAAAATGGAACGAGAACTGGGGATAGTCATATAATACGACCTAAAGGTAGGCTGGCAAAGTGAGAAGACAGTAAGGAGGGCTGGGGATACTGGGATGTATGGAGAGGCATCATCAGTTGAAAGCAGGAAGTTGTCACCCCTCTGTACAGACAGTTGGTGAGATCCCATCTGGAGTACTGTGTGCAGTTCTGGAGACCCCATCTCCACAAGGACATAGGCAGGATGGAGGCTGTCCAGAGGACGGCAACTAAAATAGTGCAGGGTGTGCACCAGAGACCATACGAAGAGAGACTAAAAAGCTTACTATGTATACCCTCAAGGAAAGGAGGGAGAGGGGGACATGATAGAAACTTTCAAGTACCTCAAGGGAATCACCAAAGTCCAACAAGGTAGCATCTTTCAGAAAAAAGATGTGCAAGAACAAGGGGCACAATCTGAAGATAGAGGGGACAGCTCAGGGGCAATGTAAGTATTTTTTCACACAGAGGGTGGTGGACACATGGAATGGCCTTCCTGAGGAGGTTGTGGGGAATTCAAGAATGCATGGACAGACACAAGGCAATTCTGGTGGGGGTAGGAGGAAGTAGGCTGTTGATTTACTAGGATCTGCAGCTTATCCAATAGGTAGGGATTTGGGCAGACTGTGTGGGCCAAACAGTCCTTATCTGCCGTCAAAATCTATGTATCTATGTTACATGCGGTTGTTGAAATTTTCCTATGCATGCGATAACTTTGCCAATTTTTAATACTTTTACTCCAAATTTTCAACAGAGCCATTTTTCACACCACCTCATGAACTGTACAGCTGTCACTTCTGACATCCTGCCGAAATGTGTTTCGCACCTGTGGCACAGAATGGCACAGTCATTGCTCAAAATCACCTTCGGGACTGAGTAACAAAATGACAGTGCCAGAGTTCATGAGTGTGGTCCAAAACCAAAAAGCCCAGGTTGAAGGTTTGGCAAAAATATCAAAAAACGCCCAAGTTACACGTGGTCATTGACATTTTCATATGCATGCGTGTAACTTTGCCAACTTTTCATATTTTCACTGCAAATTTTCAACAGAGCCATTTTTCACACCACCGTGAACAGTATAGCTGTCACTCTTACATCCTGCCCAAAATGAGTTTATGCACCTGTGGCATGAAATGACGCTGCCTCAGATTAAGAATTTTCACCCATGAGGTTTATGAGGTGGGTGATAGAAGACTATGTTGAAAATTTGGGATCAAATGTGAAAAATGACAAAGGTATCATGGCTACATATATACAGTATACGTATCTCTAAAGGAACGGGAGCAAGTGCCTGGAGAGCCCTGCGCTCCTACAGGCAGATAAGGATATGATTATACTATCTGCAAAAGTAAGAAACTCATTGCAAAAACTTTGTCAATGCATCAGTTAGGTTGTTACTAAAGCGACAAAAGTAGGAAATGGGGTGTTAGGGGTTTCAACCCTAACACTCACCCTACCTGCAGACACTGACAGACATCAGAGGTGTGCCTTCTGGTCATCAGCCCTAATGCTCACCACATTCTTCTATACTGTATCCATCTCGGCTTATTACTTATGGAATGGGGTGAGCATTAGGGCTGATGACCCCCCAAGGCACACCCCCAACGCCTGTCAGTGTCTGCAGTAGTAGGTGTTAGTTGGAAAGTCTAACACCCCATTTTCCTGCTTTTGTCACTTTAGTATCAACCCAAACTGATGCATTAACAAAGTTTTTTGCAATGAATATATATATATTATAGGGCAAGGTAGTGCCCCTATAATTAGAGTAGCCTGTTCAATATTAAACTCAAATGTTGCACTTTAGTAATTTTGCAACCATTTGATGGATTTGCACAAAATTTGTAAGCACTGTTCTGTGTGGTAGATCTCTAGATTTGCCAAGTTTTGTTCCTGTCAGATGTGCAGTGTCTGAGTTATACAGGTGAAAAAAAAATTTCACTGATTGACTTTGCTGGGATTTTCATCTGAATTTGCCTTACCTATAAAAGGTTTTAACCCCTTCTTAACCGAGTTGGCTATCTTTTCCTCAGTTTTGGTCTTTGCTATTCTGACTGCCTTCCCTGCTTCCTTCTGCTTTAACTGGTACAGTTCTCTGTCCTGCTCCTTCTGCATTTCCTTATACTTCCTGAATGCTATCTTTTCTCCCTAACCTTCCCGCCATCTCTTTTGAGCACCATAGTGTTTTTTTTTTCATTTTGATTTGTTTATTTGGTTCACAGAAAAGCTTGTTGCCTCTGTGTTGGCAGTTTTGACGTTTCCCATTGTTTCTCCACCCTCCTTCTTGTCCGTTTGCTAGTGCTTTTCTGAGACACTATCCCATTTTGACTAAGTCAGCACTCCTAAAGTCCAGTATCCTCACTTTTGTATGGCTTGACTCTACAGCTGTGTTTATCACGAACCACACTGTTTGGTGGTCACTTGTTCCCAGAAGGCTACCCACTTCTAAATTTGAGATCATCTTCTGTCCCTATTTGAGAGTACCAGGTCTAAGATTGCTCCTCCCAAGTGGATTCCAGCACTAGCTGTCTGAGGCATGCCCCTGTAGGGCATCGAGAATGACCCTGCTCTTGGATGTGGCGCAACAAAGGTGCTCCAGTTAACATCTAGCATATTCAGGTCCCCATCAACAATATCTCTCTTTTTCTGCCATCCTAAGGATGCTCTTCCATCATTTCTTGTCCATTTACTCCCTGAGACGGTGGTCTGTATACAACACCCATGCAGATTGTGGTGCCATTTCTGTTTCAGGGTGACCCACAGTGCCTCCTCTCTCCCTATTTACCCTTTAGTTCTGTTGCTTTGATCCTTTCCCTTACGTGGAGCTACTTCTCCTCTTCTGCCCTCCCTCTCCTCCTGTAGATGTGCAACCTGGTATGCTGGCTTCCCAGTCATGGTTCTCTGTGTACCAGGTTTCTGTGACTGCCACATTATCCAGGCATCCCTCTTTCATCAAGGCCATTAGTTCAGGGAGCTTGTTACCCAGACTACGGGTGTTGGTACTCACTGCCTCCATTTATTGATGGCTTTACCCCTTTTGCCCAATTCCCTGTCTTTACTGCCTTTTCCTATTTCTTCATTTACCCCCGCCCTTCTCCTATCACTTCTCTATCTTGGTGTTTACCTCACTAACTACCCAGTTTTTTTTTTTGGGGGCTGGGATTTCCTGCTCTTTTCAGTGCTTCCCTCTTGCTAGTTTAAATGCTTGCCAATGAAGCATTTAAACTATCACCTAGGATCCTGGTTCCCTCCTTGACAGATGCAGACCATCATGCCAGTATAGGCCTGTATCCCACCAGATGGACCCGTAGTTCCCAATGAAGCCAAAACCCTGAGCTCTGGACCAGTGTTTCAACCACTGATTGAATCCCATGGGCATGCACCATAGCCTCACCCATGCTATAGACAGGCAGCACCTCCGAGAAGGTTACAGTGCATGCTACTTGTGTAAGGCCCTCCCCAACTCCACAAACTCCTCCTCCTGCACTGCTCTGATCCCATTCCCAGCAAGGTCATTTGTCCCTAGGTGGACAATGACATCCAGCTCCTCCCGTGCAGCCGCTCCCGAGATCCTGAGAATTTGCTCCTGTCCCTCCAAGCCATGGTGCTGGGCAGGCACCACCTCCTCTCTCCCTCCTCCCCCAGTTCTACTCCCTAACAACTGAGTCCCCTACCAGGAGTTGTTTCCTGCTCCTGTGGAGTCCTGTGCCACCTCCTGTGGGTCTCCGTTGTGGAGGTTCCCAGCATCCTCCTTGGTCTCCACTGTGGGTGCCTCCATAAAAGAGCCACACTCTGCCAGAAAGGCATATGAATTGTGGAGAGATGCAAATGGAGGGATGTGCCTCTGCTCCTCCACCTCTCACCTCCCTGAGCTCACCGTGGTCCAACTGCTCTCTTTCTTTGCAACCTCTGAGGCACCGCAGTGGCCCTGGTGGTTCCTGAGTGGGACATGAGGTCCCCGAATCCTGGTCAACTCAGCCTGGTGAGGAGCAGCCTCCTCCTCAGCCCAGAGAGGTGCCTGCAGATGGGACAACACTGCATCCTCCAGAATGTCTCCCGGAAGACTGCCGCTCCACAGCCACTGTACCACTCCCATAATGTCTTATTTGTGGCCCTCGACTGTTGTTTTGTATGCTTACTCTTTCTCTCTCCGTCTTACCTTTTTTGGGAGTTTTGTTTTTTCTCCCACTTTCCTACTGCTCCATGCCTTTACTGCTCCTGCTGTCTCCTGTTCTGGGACAGGAAGTCCCTGTATTCCTTAGTAGTCTACCTCTTACTTGCTCAGAGACAGACCTCCAGCAGCTAGGGGTGAAGAAGAACTAATCTTTTCCTTCTAGGATGGTGAGTCTTTGTGCCTTCGTGATCACTCCTTCCTTCTCCCAAACAGGAAGTTCCTGTTATCAGTCAAATCTAATGCCTATAAAGTGGAACTGGCTAAGAGTGGTGGGTAGAGGGAAGAAGGGCTATACAGTCCCAGTAGAGAGTTCTAGCAGCTGCCTCCTTCCTTTCTGCTCTCTGCCAAAAGCTAACTAGGGAAGTTTTAAATACAGACACCTGGTCTGTTGCCTGCCGCCTCACCCCCAATTTACAGCTCTTCTTCACTTAACTAACAGCACAGATAACAGTTCCTTCCCCCAACTCAGGCAAGCACACTAACTCGTTGTTTTTACTGTAATTGAAGGTCCCATTAGTAGAGTTCTAGTTCTTTAGTCCCAGTAGAAGAGTTCTAGCAGCTGCCGCTTCCTCTTGCTGCTCTCTCTCTCTCGATATATATACACACACACACACATAAATACACACACACACCAAAACAGATTTGTTCTTAGAAATGCCTGTCTCTTTAACATAATATGCTAGCCCCCACCCTTTGCCTTTTGAAACAGAGAACAAAAAGGAAAGAAAAAGACTAAAAGACATCTAGTTTGATGTGTTGCCCCACAATGTACCACTGTGAATTATAATATGGATAGAAAACAATCTTGAGTCCTGATTGACTGAGAGGTACCTTCAACTGTGCCATTATACTAGTGCAACAACTGTGCTGAAGGTACCTCTGGCCAAAAAGGCTCACATCACCACCATGTGGGCCAAAATGCCCACAGTAAACATGACTGCCTTGGCAACATGTGCTGGCTGCATCTGGCATTCTGTACTCCCACTATAGACTCTATGGACAGCAGGTACTCCTGTTCCTGATGTCTGTGGATCTTCTCCCAATCCACAATGATCCCCAATCAGATCTTTTGATTTTTTTCCTGTTTATGTCTCCATCTGTCCTTCAATGCAGCTTTCCTTCGAGACACCCCAAGCCTGCTGGACTCATCACCACCAACTGCAATTGTCCTTCCTCCATGCAGTTGTGACTCTACCCTCCGTCAGAGACGTGAGGAAGGGCAACCCCAGAGATTCACTGTTGTGTCAAAGCATGAAGGTATGCAGCACGAGGTCCGTAGATATATCAGGGAGTGTCACCTGCTGCTGCTGTAGCTACTACTTCCTGGGAACTACAGGTCATCTCTATCCTGCCCCTACCTCGAATGCTCTTGAGCGTATAGTGGCTGACCAACTGGTTGAATACTTAGAAAATATTAGCCACAATGCCCACAACACAGGTTCAGAAATGGTCACAGTACCACTACGCTCCTTCTGGATTTCACGGGCTTTATTCACCACTCCTTAGATTAAGGACACCTGGTCGGTGCAGCTTTCATTGATTTAGCCAAAGCTTTCGACACAGTGAATCATGCCCTCCTGGTTGAACAACTTGCCACCACTGGCCTAGCTCATGACAGCGTAGCCTGGTTTGAAAGCTATCTGCACACCGCACACAGCAGGTGAAGATTGGTAACACCTCTCAGATAGCAGACCTGTCCTATCTGGAGTTCCTCAAGGGTCCATCTTGGGCCTTCTTTTATTTAGCATTTTCCTCAACAATTTTCCTTACTCCTGTCAGGGTCACATCCTTTTATATTCTGATGATGCTGTCCTGTTTACCAGTGATCCAGACCCTAAGGTTGTAGAATCCAGGCTACAGAGTAATTTCGTAGTCGAGAAAGATGGTCCATAAGTGCAAGTTATGTGAATTACAACAAGACTAAAACTACGCTGTTCTCCAGCTCCCAAAATAGGCACAGAACTTACTCTCTTTCTATCAACCACGAAGAGAGTTCTCCCCGAGCTAGTTCAGCTCTTTAAATATCTGGGGATTACAATTGATAGTACGATGACCTCGCTTATCACATTGACAACATTGTTAAGACTGTTAACACCGCGATCGGGCTACTTTACAGGCATAAGCAATGTTTGATCCCAGAGACTCTTAACCTGGCCATTCAAAGCTCTCTTGTCTTGCTTATTGATTACTGCTTACCAATTTATGGATCAGCTACTGAAACAACTCTTCACCGCGTCATAGTTGCACTCAACAAGGCATGCCGGCTCCTTACCAGCTCAGCCCATCTGTCCCATACCTGCGACATGATGCTCAGGCTAACTGGCTCCAATTCATTGGTAGACTCATGTAAGAAACATGTTTACTGTCCAAAAGCAAGCTTAGGCAAAATGTCCCCTTGTGTGCAAAAACTTATTACCCCCACTATCAACCGTTGTTGCATCAGAAGCTCTACTAGCCAGATTTTTAATATACCCTGCTGTTGCAGTTCTCTGGGACAAAGGTCCTTGCCTTCTGTGCCCGCTATGGATGAACTCTCTGTACCACAACATCACTTCAGCATCCACCTTGGGCTCTTCAAGGTTAAACTTACAACAGCTAGTTGCTGAAGCCAGTTGTGACTGTTTCCAATAACCTTCCTTCTTGTGGCCAGCACTTATCCTAACCTTATGCTATCCTGACCTCATGCATAACTGTTCTCAGCATGTAAATAACTGTTTTGAGTTGCTAATCATTCGCCTTTCACACTTCCTCTTGATCCCTTCCACTCTTTCCCTCACCCTCTATGGCTTTCCCCATTCCCCTTTACTGCCACTCTCCCCTCCTCCCGTTATATATCCTGAGCTCCTTGCTCACTCTAAAATCTTTGTCCCATACCCTCGCACCTCTGGCGAGGCCCTGGGCTGATGCCATTCTTTACCTTGTTGATTATTAGCTATTAGGCGAGTCTGTTCTCCTTTTCCTGTAAAGGTAGTTTCATAAGACTGCGCCCCTCTAATACGATCCTTTGAATTCCAGGTTTTAATCAAATACGATCTTGGCATACATTGTACAATACCAACATGTATTGGAACTTCTCTAGTTATACACTCTGCAATGTTTTGTATAATTCCTTGTGTTTGTTCTCCATCTCATACTTTTCCAATATGTATTGTTGTCTGACGTGGAACCTACTAAATTAGCGTGTTCTCAAAAGGTGTTATCTGAAATCTCAATAAATAAATAAATAAATAAAAAATTTTTATTTTCTTCCAGCTCCTAAGATGTCTACACATGTTCTGTGTGGGAGCACTTATATCTGTGCATTGATAGCGAGTCCAGCAGAGTTCCTTCTGCCCACCACATCTCTGCTGCGCTCCACTCATGGCCCCCAAATGGCAACACTGCTATGGAGGCAGGATCCCCACCTCCTCATTGGAGGAGGGCATACTGTGCAATGCTTAATCCTCTTGCCCTTGTAGCCTCTAATGGTTTTGGCTCTATGGCTCTACCTTGATCCTGAACCTGCCACTTACGGCTCCTGATCCTTGCTCTCAGATAGCCACTGCTCTCTTACCAGCATACAGAATACAAACTCCCACTCTCCCATGATCTAAAATGCTGTCCAAACAAGTCTGTTGAAGCTGTCACCACCATCTGCCACAGGCCATCACTCTGCTCCCAACTTTCATCATAATGGGTTGCCAGGGACAACTCTACCATCTGAACCCATTGCTCCACTGACATTGCCCTTATTTTGCTAAGTGCTGCCTTACTTCACATAAGAGTAAAAAAGCAGTTTCTTTATGCAGCATTGGTGCCACCTGCTGGCCATACTCAAATGCTGCAACAGCTGGAAAGAAGTAGTGAACTTCATAGACAAAAGACAATTATGTCAGAAAAAGACCAATGGTCCATCCAATCTGCCCGTGTTCCTATCTAGCCCTGGGACTCATTATCCATCCAGGGTCCTCAGCCCTCTTTCTCCCCCAGTCTCCTTCCAGTTTCTGTTGCCCTTAGTAACCACTGCACCCATCATTTTGTCCCAGCCATGCTTGGAAACCATTAACTGTTTTAGCACTCCACCACTTTGGCTGATAGACTGTTCCACAGCCATCACCCTTTCTGCAAAATAATACTTCCTCATGCCCCTCCTGAATCTCCCTCCTGTCAGTTTCCACTCATGCTGTTGTGACCTAGTAGTACTCAGTTAAACATCCCCTGCAGTTCACCTAGTTAATTCATTTTAGGAACTAGAAGGTCTCTATCTCCCTCTCCCTTCTGGTCCCCAGTGAGTAAATATGGGTGCCTTGTAGGCTCCTCATAAGACCTGAGCTGTTGGCCCCGAATTATCTTTTTGTTACCTCCTGCTCCAGCCTGTCCCTATCTTTCCTGATGGGATGGCTCCATAACTGGAGCAGTACTCCAAGTGTGGCCTCACTATTCACTAATGATCTACAAAGGGGTAGCATTATCTCCCTTTCTCCTGCTATCAGTATCCCTTTCATTACACCCCAGCATCCTACTTGCTTTACCATAGGCTCTATTGCACTGGTTTGATTGTTTGAGGTGTCACTGATGGTAACTTCAAAGTCCCATTCCTCAGTCATAGTGCTAAGTCTCACCCCACCCATCCAGTCTCTGTCCTGGGGTTCTTCTGCCCTAGATGCATTACCTTGCACTTTTAGTGTTGAACTTCAACTGCCAAACCTTAGACCACCCTCTAACTTCTGGAAGTCCCTCTGCATTTCCCCAATTTCCACATCAGTATCCACTCTCCCACAGAGCTTCCCGTCATCTGCTAAGGATGGGTCTGAATTTGTAATGAATTTATATACAAAGGTATACCAATGTAGTTGTCTCTGTATGACTAGAGAGGTCCAGCCCACAGCCTCATATAGGTGACAGTGATGGGTGTTCCATGGCAGACCTGTAATGGATCTCAAGGCACTGTGATAGAGGGGTCCAATACTCCCAAAAGCGTTTTTGAGGTGGTTCTAAAATGCAGTCCCTGTAGTCCAGTTTGGACAAAACAATGAAATTACCAGATTCTTTCTAACTGGTAGGCTAAAATATGCCTTGTTCTATAGAAGGAGGCTAAAGGCATTCCAGTTTGGTGGACAGGTTTTGGATATGAAAGCTAAATGATAGTTGCTCATCTAGGCAGATGCCCAGGTACTTATAGGTGGCTACTCTAGAAATTACATCTCCCTACTGTATTTAAGGAAAATTAGGTGGAGTCGACAGCCTCTTGCTGACCATCATCCATTGCATTTTCTAAGTGTTAAGCAACAGTCAACTCTAATAGCATTTTCTGAATTTTACAGATATCACCTTGGGTAGTGTTCATGCGGTGGTGGCATTCTTATTGTGTGTGTATAGGACAGTGTCATCTGCATAGAGAAATAACTTTGGGTCTTCAGAACTGTGTTGTAGAATCTCATTGACGAGATCAAAAATAAGAGCTGCCCTATGACTGACCCCTGGGGTACAGCTTTGTTGATAATGGCCAGATCAGAGCAGTGGTCCCCGCCCTATACACTGCTGTCTGAACCCAGATAGGCTGAGAACCAAAGCAATGTGTTGATGCCCAAATCCAGAAGTTCTGATCTTGTTTACTAGGATATTGCAGTCAAAAGTGTCAAAAACATTTGACAGGTCTAAAAATTACAGGGAAACTAGTCCTTTAGCAAATGCCCAAACATGTCATTTGTTATCCTAGACAAAAGGTATGTTGTGTTGTGCCCTTTCCTGAAGCCTGACTGGTACTCAGTTAATTCACTGTATGCAGAAAGTGAGGTTAGTTGTTCATGTAGTAGTGTCTCAAATATTTAACTATGGGAAGAGTATAGATATAGGCTTGTAACACCTGGGGTCAAAGAGGTTTCCCTTTGGAATATTGGGATTATGAAGGCAGTTTTCCAGTCATCAGGTATCTAGGATGTTGTTAGGATAAGTTGAACAGGTGAGACAAGTGCTTTGCCAGAAGTGTTGCAGCAACTTAATAGAAAATGGGTTCTATCTCAATCGTAGCAAGGTCCTTGTTTTATATCCAGTTTAGTGAGTTCCCACTGGACGCCCTCTCTAATGTTTCTGAAGGCAAACAGGGGCTGCTGAGAGACGCCAGAAAAGTTTGTATCTAGTCGTGTTGGTTGTATGTCGGATTTTCTTTTCAAGGCTAGGCCTGCCTCTGAAAAAAAATGTGTTGAATGCTTCTACCTAATCCCTGGGGTTATGCAATGTGGTGTTCTTGAAGTGTAAGACTGTGGGTAAGGTCGATTTGGAGACCTGTCTTAGAGAGTTTTTGCACCTGTCCAGCTTGAGTTTTAGGGTAATTGAGAAATCGCCTCATTGAGACCCTAGTGAAAACTTAGCAAAAGTAATCATTGAGAACAGAATCCTTTTGTCAATCCTCCTCTATCCCCTACCCCCTTTAATAACCTGATTCCACCTCCTTTCTTTCTTTCCCTAATATATCAGAAGAAATATTTTTCTTTGCCTTTGACACATTCTGCAATCCACAGCTGTGTCAGCTTTTGCCTCCTAACTGCCCTCTTTGCCTCATTTCTAAATAAATATTCTCAGCATTTTTTCTTCCTCTTGCTTTTGTTTGTACTTGTAGAAGGCCTTTATCTTGGCCCTCAAAGTTTCCATGACTTTTGCCTAGAACCATGACGGTCTCTTGAACTTCTTCCTTTTGGTTACCATTCTCGTGCATAACTTAGATGCCTTGAAAATGTCCCCCATTAGGCACGGGGTCATAATGTTGCAAGACATTATGCCGCATGGAAAAATTATGCTGCCAATACAGCCGATTTCTTCCATGCAGCGTAAGTCTTTTTTATGACTGTTTGCGGAGCCAACAGGAGTATTGCATGTACAAAAGGAGTAATGTCATGTTTTCGGTCCGTGGAACTAACCAAGGTGTAAATAGTCTATTCCGCCTTACCCTACTTCAAGAAATGTTTTCCACCCTCAAATAAATATGCTTTTGTTAGTCAATGTTGCAGGGTACTATTTTCTTTCTTAAATGGGTGGTACAAGAACTGGAACCTGAGTAGTAGCAGGCAGCATTGTTTTATGGGGAAGTAAGATCTAACCCACCTCCACCCAAGAAGCTCCTAAAGATCCATTCACCTTTTTTTATTCATGTGGAGGGCATGAGGTGGATCTATCATGTTGAAAGAAGGCTCTCTAGTTTGGGATCTGGACCAAGTAACAGAACACGCCTGTGGAGTCCCTGCATTTTGTTAAGGACTAGGAGAATAGATAATACTGAATGCTTAATGCCTTCAAACTGACTTAAACCCTTGGAACAGATGATTATCAGAGTCATCTGGTGTCTCAAAAGGAAAGACTAAGAAGTGTCTGAAAACTACAGCTTCAAGGAAAATAGACAGGCTTCAAGTATTTCTTAAACATTTATACACTAAAACAAAGTTCAGCTTTTGGGATTAACAATATTTGTTTACCATATTCTATCTATACATATATAGTTTGTCTTTTAGTAGTTTAAAAACCTTGAAAGCATTGGTGTTAGTAATGCATTAAGAAATACATTTTTAATTGTCTTTACATATAAATCATGCAGGTTCATGTGAGGGCACATTTTGGGGAGGGGTTCAAATTATTTTAATCATGGGCACAGTACTTGTAAACACAGTCTGTGATGAAGTGTATTTTCTTTTAAGTTTGAGAAGTGGAGTTGACTTGCACATGTTAAAAATACCAGCTGCAATTAATAACTACTTATAGAAACAAAATGCTGTTTATTTTTTCCTACTTACTTTTGTCCTGGCTCAGTTTAAACAGTGAAAAGAAAGACTCGAACAACTATCCCTAGGCACCTCACAGCACCTCATTAAGCCATTTGACACCACCATCCTAAGAACAGTCAGTGTGCTACTTTGCAGGACATGCATAGCAAGAGACCCAGCCTTGCCTTTTTCCAAATAATATACCAACTTCATTCTCAGGCAGGCAGTTCTGGGCTACTGTTTATATTCTACTGAAGCTTCTTAACTTGCAGTTTGTGACTATAGGTGTTTACAACTGAATAATAATAACCACATTTGCTTCACTTGCAAATAGGATAGGCATTTGTGTCTAATTTCTGTTTGACTTACTGTAGGTTATACATAGAATCTGAAAAATTCATAACATGCTGTATTGTGATTCAATGAACTGATAAATGGGGATTTTGGCTCTTTTACAAATTCATTTTTCCTGACCATGGATATAGTAAAAAAATTTCTCAACAAAATGTTTTAAATAAAGAGTTTAGCAGTAATTTAGTTGAGATGGTGTAAGAGCTGTTCTCTGAAATTATCTGGTTTGGGGGTGCTGCCAAATGTTTTAAATAAAGAGATTAGCAGTAATTAATTTGATATGGTGTAAAGAGCTGCTCTCTGAAAATTATCTGGTTTGGGGTGCTGCACAAATGTTTTTAAATAAAGAGTTCAACAGCAATTTAGTTGATATGGTGTAAAGAGCTGCTCTCTGGAAAATTATCTGGTTTGGGGCTGCCACAAATGTTTTAAATAAAGAGTTTAGCAGTATTTTAGTTGATATGGTGTAAAAGCTGCCCCTGGAAAATTATCTGGTTTGGAGGGGGCTACCACAAGCAGAATGGGACTTCACAGATGGGGAACTCACAGCAGCAGGAGAAGCATGTTGGCATTAAAAGCTTAGTGGCATGGATGTAGAGGCACCAGTATTTTAAGCATGACTTTGGTAGAGTAATTGTGACTGGCGGTGAGGGAGGGAGTGAGTCTTGATATTTGTAGCATAATGGTTTTCTGAAACTTCAGCCTTCAATGGGTTAGACTCTGCAGCCATCTGTACAGTATATCACTAAGTCACATGCAGTGTATAGAGTAAAACCCAGATCACCAGACCAGGACCAGTGCTATAAAATCTGCACTGGGCATAGTTTAGCAAATATTGCTGATCCAGTGGAGCAGCAATAAAGTATTGCATTCAGAAAAGGGCTGATTTCATCTTTGCTACTAAACAACATAATAGTGTGTTAAAATAGATTTCTCTGCTGAAGGCTCATTACTACGCTGCCTGTGTGTGTATAGGAAGTTTTAGAGCACTATTTTCCTCTGGCTTGAGGAATTAATGTAGTCCACATAAAGTTAACTCATTATCTTCTAGCAGTCAGAACTTTCTGCGTAAAAGTTCCTCATGGCCCATCACAACACCTCATTAAGCCATTTGACATCACCATCCTAAGAGCAGTCAGTGTGCTCTTTGCAGGACATTGCATAGCAAGAGTCCCAGCCTTGCCTTTTTCCAAATAATACACCAACTTCATTCTCAGTCAGGCAGTTCTGGACTGGGTTACTGTTTATATTCTACTGAATCTTCTTAACTTGCAATTTGTGACTATAGGTGTTTACAACTGAATGATAGTAACCACATTTGCTTCACTTGCAAATACGTAGACATTTGTGTGTCTAATTTCTGTTTGACTTACTGTAGGTTACATATAGAATCTAATAAATTCATAACATGCTGTATTGTGATTCAATAAACTGATAAATGGGGATTTTGGTTTCTTTTACAAATTCATTTCTCCTGATCATGGATATATTACAACAAACATTTCTCAACAAAATGTTTACAGATAAGGAGTTTAGCAGTAATGTAGCTGATGGTGTAAAGAGCTGCTCCTGAAAATTACCTGGTTTTGGGGTGGGGTGTTGTCACAAGTGGAATGGGTTTTCACGGATGGGGGAGCTCATAACAACAGAAGTAGCATGTTGGCATTAAAAGCTTAGTGGTAAGGATATAGAATCACCAGTATTTAAGCATGACTTTGGTAGAGGATTAATTGTGATGGGGGAGTGAGGCTTGGTATTTTAAACATAATTATTTTCTAAAACTTCAGCCTTCAATGGGTTAGACTTTGTAGCCATCTGTACAGTACATCACTAAGCCACATGCAGTGGGATATGGGTAAACCCAGATCACCAGACCCAGGCCAGAGCTGTAAAATCTGGACTGGGCACAGGTTGTGCAAATATTGCTGATCCAGTGGAGCAGTAATAAAAGATAAACTATGTAATATCCTCAGTAACACACCTACCCCTGTTTACATTTACCTTTACCTGATGCTCATTTTAGGCCTTATATAGTAATATCTTCCTTCAAGAGAACAGCTTGTAATGAAATGTGTCAATTTACATTGGCATTTGGCATATGCACTTTTATATTATATGAATTTTGTGTGTGAACTGTGTATCAGTCTCTAAAAAACAATTAAACACATCAAATGTCTTCAAAACTTGTCTCAACATTGTGTTTATCGTCCACCTTGTAACAACATACAGTTGTCTCAGCAGTGTTTTCAGTTAGGGTACAGTACCTCCATGTATATGATGGCCTGGTTCTGTTGAGTTGATTGCTATAACAGTGCATTGAATGTAATACAGATGGTGGCATTATTTTTAATTATACAATGGCAATGAAAATGTAAGAAGCTGACTGGCTGCTGACCTGTTGAAACAGTGATGTTATTACACAATAACATCACCGTAGCTTTGGATTTGGATCAGTCCTTGCATTTTCTCTTAAGAAATATTTTTCCACACTAACAAAACATCCTTTAAAATTTATTTTTTATTCTGTATATAACAACAAGCCATTAGATAATTGTAATAGCACTCCAGGGTGTGTGTTATGTAATAACATCACTGTCTGGTGGTACACTCAGCTTCACCCTGCTTCAACCCACCCCAGAAGTGATGTTGTTACATGATAACACACACCCTGTCATGCCTTATTGCTTAAATATGCCCATTCTCAATGTACTGTACTTTGATTCACTTAGTGTATGTAACAGCCTTCATGTGAACACTTTGGTCTTCTTTGACTCCTGCTGTCTATTTGCTTTAGCTATTGCATATTGTTTGAACTGCTTTGGTCTTCTTGATGTGGTGCCTGTGTGCCTAAACCATGTATCTCCAGTGAATGATTGTTATAACTGTCTGCTCTCAAGCCATTGTTTTTGACTTAACTGTGCTGTCTCTGTATTAGTTTCGATGAGGTACCTTTGTAAATGACTCTCTGACTCAAAGGTTTGTAAATCTGATATTTTTAAATAAATAAATGTTTATGTTTAAGCCCATGAAACACCCTTATCTAATTAATGCATTCACAGTCATAGTGGCTCTGCCAAGCTTGTTTGCTGGGGCAGAGCACCCAGAACCCCATAAGGTTCTCAACTCTGGGGGAGGGTTCAAGTATAAATTGCCTACGTGAGAAAAAAAATTTAAAACCGGTTCAGACGTTACACCTAGGTACCATGCTGCTGCGGCTTAGTCCATTGAGCCACAGCAGCTGCTCAGTAGAATCTCATCCCAGCAGAAGTCTCATGCTCTGCCTGGGATACATCGGTATTGCACCACTCACTGTACACTACAGCTTATTCCGAAGTTAGCTATAATATCGCACGCTATTAAGCATACTACATTATGACCCGATAGGCCCCGCTATTATACCATCTCTTCCACACCATTTATATTTTCTACCATGACTAATTTTCCTGGTGTACTGACTAACAATGAAACTGCAACAGTGAAGACCATTCCAGTTACAGAAATTGACAGGTCGCTGTTATGGTCCCCGCTGAACACTAGCACTGTGTCTCCCAGTGTTTAACCCTCCCTGAAACAAGTCTGACTCAGAGTTGGTTAATTAAATACTGGGGCAGAACCACCATGAAGAAAGCATTAACAGAATATCGACAGCACAATGCCGACAATCGGCATTATGTCTGTCGATGTGGAAGGATATCGGCAACTTTGGTATTGCTGTGGTATGGCAGATTCACTTTCCTGACCAGCTCCTCAGGCTGTTGAAGTCCTCCCTTTTAAAGTCAAGGGGCTTGAGTTTTAGAGCCTTGAGAATGCTGCACGTCCCTGGTGCACAATCGTTCAGCATACGGGCTGGCAGCATTCTCCTGGCCGGCAATCAGGATTTTTCAATGCTGAGCACCAATGCAGCAAGTCAGATCAGTTTTCCCTGGTCTAATGTGTGCCATTTGGGGATCCTTTTATGGGGCTTGCTCCAAATCATTGGTGCAAGATGCTGTAAAGTGTTACAACTCGTTCGATGTACTAAAATCAGGTGCAGCTGTGTCAAAAGAGTTTAGCACTAGCTGCACCAAACAGGGTTGATGCAGAGCCGACGAAGCCCAGCCACCTTGATAATTGTGCCCAAGGACTTCAGCTCTCAATTGGGGTTTTCCGTCCATGGCCAGTTTGAACTAAATGGAGTTTTGGTTGTTGTTATCTAGTAACTCCCCACTCTAACAGCTCCTACCACCTCTGAGTTGGTGAGCACCACATCAAGAATGGTGGTCTGCCTGGTGGGTTCTTTAACTAGCTGTACCAGTAGACAATCCTGGAATGCATCCATCAAGACATGGCTTCTGGTGCTCCTGGTCACTGTAACATCCCAATCGATATCCAGCAGATTCAGGTCACCCACTACTACCATTTCTCCCTTTGCCACCCCTTTCAAGTTTTCTGTGAGTTCTCTGTCCTTCTCTTCCCATTACCCCAGAAGTCAATAGCTCACCCCCAAGTGTAGTTTCTTGTCTGAGCCTCCTGTAAGCTGCACCCACAGCAACTCTGACTCCCTCATTACTAAATCTGATGCACCCATCTTCTACCACCTCAGTACCATCCCTGACAAAAGGGCTACCCTCCCCTCTGCCTATCCTCTATCCCTCCTGAACACTGAGTACCCAGGGACTGTCAGGTCCCAGTCATTATTTTTAGAAGCCCATGTTTCTGTGATGGCCACAAGGTCCACCTCAGTGTCTGCCATCAGCACCTGGAGCTTGCTGATTTTTTATCCAGGCTCCTGGCATTAAATCACACCCTCTTCCATCTGACCACTGATCCCATTTTGCTATTCCCTATCCATAGTCAAAGAGCTTGGTGGGATAGATAGATAGACAGACAGACAGACAGACAGACATGTAGATAGATAGATGCTTTATTTCTAAAGTACCCAATTCTAGGGATTCTGGGTGCTGTACAATAAGAACAGTACAATTATTTAAAATCATACCAAAAATACATATATAATTTAACTGGGAGAACAGAATTAATCTGTCTATGCCACATTTAAAATCACCACATAATCAGTTAATCAACAAAAGCTTGCTGGAATAAGGACTTAGCGGATAAAGGACCATAGGACAGCAGGCATCATGGATTTGTGGCAAAGAGTTACGCCAGACAAACTGATACTGTTTCAGCTGGGTCACTAAGGCAATAGACAAAGGACAGGCGGTAGATTCGCTCTAC
This sequence comes from Neoceratodus forsteri, assembly GCA_016271365.2. NCBI lineage: Eukaryota > Metazoa > Chordata > Ceratodontiformes > Ceratodontidae > Neoceratodus > Neoceratodus forsteri. Next base: position 1,387,776,442 of record CM057459.1, read on the forward strand.
TTTGAATTCAGCAAGGCCTTTGATTCGATGCCACACTGGAGGCTGCTGAAAAGTTGAGGGACTTGTGAGTGGAGCAGGGTTTATGTGGGTAGGAAACTGGCTGGGCAGAGGCAACAAAGGATAGTAATTAGCAGAGCCAAGTCAGAGGGGACAGAGAGGTCACAAGCAGGGTGTTTCTGAGATCAGTTCTGGGACCAATCCTATTCAATACGTTTATCAGTGACATAGGGAAGGTGTCAGAGTCATGTTGTGTCTCTTTGCTGAAGACACAACACTCTGTGCAGGGTAAATCATGGGAAGAAGAAGAAGAAGAATCAGAATCAGCATTTATATAGCACTTTTCATACATCCAAAGCGCTTTACAAGCAATGCTAGACTGGTAGTGAAGTGACTTAAAGTGTGGTGAATGACCATGTACATCATCACCACACACAGCCTGAAAAATTGCATGAACCAGTTTATGGGAAGGGAATGTTGGCCAGGACACTGGGAATGTTCCTCTCTTTGAAAGAGTGCCCTGGGTTCTTTTACTTCCACCTGACACCAACCAGGACAACACCAGGATGGGCAGAAGGGACCTCGGTTTAACGTCTCATCCGAAGGACGGCACATCCCAGCAGTACAGCACCCCAATACTGCACTCGGATGACAGCGATTTTTAGGTGCAAGTCCAATCCCAGTGTGGGACAAGAACCCACAACCTTCTGGTCCAGAGGTGGATGTGCTACCAACTGAGCCACGCTGAGGAGGGTGTGAGGTGCCAGATGGACCTAGCGAAGCTGGAGAGATGGTCTGAAATCTGGTAGTTGAGATTCAATGGCAACAAATTAAAGGTAACTCACTTAGGGAGAAGGAACCCCACATGGAAGACTGGAATGGAGGGGTTAGGCTGGCAACTTCAACAGAAGAGAGGGATCTGGGGTGGTCTTAGTCAGTGACTCCCTCAAACAAAAATTCACTATAAGAATGCATAGAACAAGGTGACAAGGATGCTGAAGTGTATTGGGAGGGTTTTGGTAGTAGGAGAAACAAGGTGATAGTGCCCTTATGTGGTTTCATAGATTTCATAGATGTTTTCAAGCAAGTAGACTCGCGTCCTTGATGCTTGCCGTTTATTAATATTACGTTCAAAACTTATATACTAAGTCCCCAAAATAAATTCAAGTTGTCCTTAAACTGTTTCATACTCTCACTGTTAACTACAGTCGCTGGTAGAGCATTTTATGGTGTAACCACCCTCTGGCTAAACCAGTGCCTTCTTAAGTTATGCTTCCAAGTAGATAGTATCAACTGTTTGTTATGTCTTCTACTTCTGTATTCATCTGTCCTTTGGAAAATTCCCAATTTGGTTAGTCCATTAACCTCTCCTATTGCCTTAAACAGTAGGCATATATTCCCCTAAATCTCCTATATCCCAGAGAGTATAGGTTGAGGACTTCAATCTGTCTTGATATGTTTCATTTTCAATCCATTTATTGATTTAGTAAATCTCCTCTGGACAGATTCTAACTTGACCGGGTAAGTGCACTAGACAAATCCTGCCTATTTTCAGGCACGACCGGGGGAGGATACAGATAAATGCCAACTGACCTTGAACCAGATTAAGCTGTTGGTGGTATTTTTAGTGAATAGGGAAATTTGGCCAGGACACGGAAATTCCCTACTCTTTTCGATAAGTGCCGTGGGATCTTTTAACATCCACCTGAACTACCACCAATCAGGCAGATGGGACCTCGGTTTAACATCTCATCTGAAAGCTGACACCTCAAGTGCAGCACCCTCTCATGCTGCACTACAGTGTCAGTACTGGGATATTAACTTAAGTGCCAGATGTGGAACTGAACCCACAGCCCTCTGATCTCCCGGCCTCAGAGGTGAGTGTGCTACCTACTGAGCCACTGACACTGTTAGCAAGTATGTAATTATTATATTTATTTGATTTGCCCATATGCATTACTTTACATTTAGTAGTATTGAGCATCAACTTGTTACTAATGGTCTAGTCCGAGATATTATTTATTGTGTTCTGTAATTCCATTATTTCTTCCTGAGTATTAACAACTGCCCCCCTCTACAGTCATCAACAAACTTGTACAACCATATCCTAGGGTTGTTTACTTAGGGAAGCTATATATATTTTGAATACACTAGGTCCCAGAACGGAACCCTGAAGTACACCACTAGTAACAGTAGGCCATTTAGACAATGTACCCAGAATGGAAACCCTTTGTTGTCTCCCTTGTAACCACGCTGTCACCCAGTTACAAATGTTTGGATTTAAAGTTAATATCCTCCAACAGTTTTATTAATTCTGTATGAGGCAATTTATCGATGCCTTTGCAAAGTCCAAATAAATCACATCAACTGAATTTCCTGTATCCAGTTCCCTATTGATGTTTCCATAAAAAGCCAATAAGTTGGTCTGGCAAGATCTGGATTTGGTGAACCCATGTTGTAATTGGTCCACTAAACTATTATCCTCCAAATGCTTTATGACCAAGTCTTTAATTACCCCTTCTAAGACCTTGCCCATTAATGATGTTAAACTTACAGGTCTAAAGTTTTCAGGTTTGGATCTAGCCCTTTTTAAAATAGGAACCACTGTGGCTATTTTCCAACCCTGGGGTACTTTTCCTTGATCCAATGAGGTTGTGAAAACATGGGTAAGTGGTGGAGCTAGTACATGCCATTTCCCTTAATACCTTTGGTGCACATCATCAGGACCTGGTGATTTAGCTACATCTAATTTTGATAACCTGTCCTGTATATCTTTGACATTAATAATAATTTGCCCAGAATTTGAATTATATTTCCCAAATATGCCTTTATGTTACTAGTATGAAAACTGAACAAAAGTAACTATTTTGAATATCAGACATCTCTTCAGGGTAGCTACCTGTCCCACTGTATTTATAAAGGGTCCTATCATATTATTTCCTTTTTATTGTTTATATATGAATAAAATTATTTCTTACTATCTTTAACTCTATCTGCCAGTGTAAATTCAAAATGTGCTTTTGCTCTCCTAATTTTTGTTTAGTTTGTTTAGAACATTCTCTATGTAGTTTATAACGTAACGGTGAACTGTAGCTCTTATACTTTTGAACAGTCTGTTTTTCCTATTTATAATTTTTTTAATAGAGCTGTTCATCCAAACAGGCTTGTTCCTTTTGGAATTATCATATTTAAAATTTGGTTGGTACAAATTTCTTAACTAGCTGCTTTATCCGGTTAACATTAAGTCCCACATATCTTGAATAGATGTAGTATTTAAATCTCTTTGCCAATCCCGTCGAGCAAACTCACTTGTAAGTCCTACAAAATCAGCTTTACCAAAATTCAGCATAGGTGTAATACCTGGTATGTTTGTAGTGCAAGGCCCAGAAATGTTAAAAATACAGTGTAGTGGTCACTGCTCCTAATGGGCTTTTAACTGATACATTACTAATTGTATTACCCATATTAGTGAGAACCAATTCTAGTATTTTTGACCCCTAGTGCTTCCTTGCACTACTTGTTCAAGACCCAGCTGTTCAAACATGTCAAGGTACCTCCTGTTTATACTACCATTAGCCTGCAGTGTTTTCCAGTTAATGTTAGGCAGGTTAAAATCCCCCACCAAAATTACTCTATCCCTAGGATCCAACATACTAATAGTATTAAGTATTTTAATATCATCCTCCAGGGTAATAGGGAGTGCTCTGTAAAGAAGCCCTAATATGATTTTGGTACTTTTTGAGGTAACAGCTTAACCCATATCAACTCCAAGGTAGATGTATCCCACTGTATTTTCTCACATTTAACGGATTCATGTACAAAATAGCTATTCCCCTCCTTCTTGGTGGGTTCTTGATTTTGAAAATAAAGTATAACCTGGAATACTTTTGTCCCACAAGTCTTCTCCGTCCCACCATGTTTCTGTAATCATAGCCAGATGTATCGTTTGTGTGTGTATAACAGTAATCTAAATTCATCAAGTTTTCCCACCAAACTCCTTGCATTAATAAGAACTGCATTCCACTCTAAAGATTTTATATGAGCACGCTTTATATCTGAGTGTGTACTTAATTCTTTAGCCAGAGCCCCCCACCCAGTTTTAAAGAAACTTTATGACTTCATTTACTTTTTTACCTAAGATCCTTGTACCAGGATAACTTATATGTAATCCATCTGGTTTAAAAAGTACCTTACTGTTAAACGTCATGGAACGATCCATGAATCCTATGTTCTCAATCTTACAAAACTGCCTCAACCACAAATTAACCTCTGCAATTAACCCATTTCTGTATGATTGATGCCCATGAGTTGGTAGAATACTGGAAATAATAATCTCCCCATTTCTTTTTTTAATCTTATTAGATATATTTCTATATTGTGTTTTAATTTTTTCCATGCTAGTTCTAACCACATCATTAATACCAACATGCAAGATCACAAGAGGATCTTCTGTATTTTCAAGAACCCTCCATCATTACAGAGACATCTTGAAGTCTAACACCTGGCAGAGTACTAACTGTGGTAGAATCTTTGCATCAACCACACACTGCTGTGTCCATTCCTGGTAATGGAGTCACCAATGGCCACTATGTCCCTGTTAACTTTTTCTCTGTATTAGTGAGCTTAACATTAATCTGATTAATAATATCTATGTTTGGGATAATATCCTCAGTTGGTGATTGTAGGTTACTTGCTCCATAAGTTTCCTCATTTTCTACAAGTAAACAATCAAATTTGTTAGTTAGCTGGAGTGGTGAACTCAATATTTCCTGATTAAGGTTCATGTCATAGCGGTGATTGCAAAACAGCGATCGCCGTTACAGCGAGTGTACATCGACGAAAAGCAAATCGGTAATGTACTTATCGATGACACACCACATCTGGCAACCAAAACAAGCATTTATGTTGGGGGCTTCACCCCTTCATGAGGGCAAAGCCCCCGCATCCCTCTGATTTTAGATTATCAACTCCAGGGGTGCATGTTGGGGAGGGGCAGACAGTCCCAAAAATAAAAACAATTCAAGTGCAAGCTAACAAAACATACTCCTCCCAGCCCAGAACCCTGTACCTGCTGCACTGAAGCTAGCCACCCTCACCACCACGACATGGGTAGCTCGGCAGCAGTATGCCACACTACCCCACGCAAACCCTCTTCCCTATCTCTCCTTCTGGTCACCATCGTTACACTATCGGTAATCCCTCCCTCACTCATCCCTACCTCGCTGTACCTTTCCCTCGCTACTCTTACATGGTAGCTCAAATGTCAGGTGCTGCAAATGAGTCGCTTATTAACGCAGTCGCCATTTGCAGTCACCAATATCACCCTTATGTAGACCTCTGGTGAGGCCGCTTTGGGAGGAGTACTGTGCTCAGTTCAGGAGTTCACACCTGAGGAAGGACATAGACAGACAGTGTGATGGAGGGTCACCAAGCTGATCCAGGGCCAGCAAGGCAGATCCTATGAGGATTGGTCGGTTACCCTAAATATGTACTCACTGGAAGCTAGGAGTGGGGCATGATAGAAACAGAAGTTTCTGAGGGATATAAACAGAGTGAATAGTGAGAGACTGTTTGTAAGGAATAGGGAAGCAGCCACCAGTAGGCATGATTGGAAGTTGGTGGGGTCAAGTTAAAGAGAAATGCGAGAAAGTTTTTTTCACAGAAAGGGTGGTGGAACCATGGAACAGACTGACAGCTGACCCTAAATGAGTTTAAACATGGCTTGGACAGGGCAAGGGACTCATAGCTCCTAGAGAGGAAACGTGGGATTCAGGACAGGAGACAACCCACCAGTACAGTAGATCAGTGAGGAAAGGTAGTATAGTATAGGCAGACTTAATGAACCCTTGGCCTCTTTTCTGCCATCATAGTCTGCATTCTATGTTACCATATGCCCTGTGTTAATGCAGGGGACACAGAATCAGACTGCTAAAGTGGACAGCACAGCCAAGTCTGATGCCCTCATGACATGCTAATGGCCAACTTGCTTGATGCTGACAGATGCTGATGAGGTGCAATTCAACAGCTGATGAACTATGCTCTTCCTCCAGTTCTCTTCCTTTCATAGTGCAGAAAACAGTGCAGTGGCTGACTCCCCACACTCACTCAAGCATGCAGCCACAGCCTGCCGGATCAGCTGTATGGCATAGGAGACAGTCTGATCTACTTTTCAGCAGAAGCAGCCATGGCATGTTGGAGATCTGTGAAGCATCAGAGATCGGGTCAACTGGCTACAATGAAAGGAACTACACTACTGTAGTGTCACTAAATTTTCAACTAACTCATGATTCCTATCACTCCTGGACAGCTGCATTATCATCGCTCCCTGAGGAAAGGTTTAGATTCTAAAGGTTAGGTTCAACAAGCTCATAACTGATATAGTGAATGACGCCTATACTGGATGAAGTTCATATGCACCAAGTTGTCTGGTATAAGCGGCTTTCACTTCAGTTTATTTCTTCTAAACATAAGAAAAACAACATAAGACACTGGCGGCAAGATGACCAATGGTCCGCCTAGTGTGTTCGAACAGGCATCCCTACCTCACCTTTTGTTACTTTTTGAAATGGATTGTTTTACTAATTTAGTTCAAGTTCAAGTTTATTGTAGGAAAACTCCGATGAGCAAGCTCATTCACAAGGAGGTCCTTTGACACAGACAGATAGTTACAGATTGCATAATTGAAAAAACAGTACAAATTCATGTACAGAATTATGGGCAAGCATTAACATGTTGCATAAAAATGACAATAAGGGGTACTGTGGAGCTTTCAACATGGCGGACACTCTCTGATTAGCGGCAGATAAGGCACAAGTTCACAGTTAAAACCTGTATTTCTTGAAATCAGAGGCTAGAACTAAGCATTCTTTCTGGTGTTGGAATAACTGAGGAACACAGTATGGGTCAGAAAAAGACCAAAAATGGGCGGCACAGAACCTAGAAGCCTACCTTACCCCGTGCCTGGCAGAAGAGGAGAAGGGTAAGGGCCGCTTTCTTCAGCAGACGCAAGATCTCCTGATAGTCTGAATCCCCAAATCATGGTGATGTTGCAAAAAATCCAAGCAACGAGAGGAAGCGAACTGTAGGCTGGCGCAGTGGAGGCCGCTTTATGGAGCTTGATACCAGGGTCCAAACTAAGGAGACCCACATTATAGACCTTAAAGATGAAAGAGATCAACAGAGGGAAACAAATGCCAAGTTCATGCTGGACTTCAATTTTTAAAAGCCAAAGTGGAAGCGCTGGAGAACTCACAAAGACAGACGAATGTCTGAATTGTGAGCTTTCGCCAAGATTTGCTGGGCTACTGAAATTCAAGCTGCAGTGACTCAGTTAATATTTGTGGACCTGAAACTGCGCCAAAGGATTCCGGCATAGCGATAACTAAAGTTTTGCCATCCCAATGCAAGCTAGGCCACGTGGCGTGGTTGGCTCGTGCCCACTAACGCCATTGCAACCCTTCAAGTCTGGAGCCTGATTCTCGCTATCAGCCAGAAACGAGGAGATCTGTTGTGGAGAAAACAAAATTGCTTTTTCTGGACATCTCATTTCAGACACAGACCCAGAAGAAGGCACTACAAATTACAAAAATCCTTATTGGAGAACGGTATTACTGCTCAGCTCCTATTACCCGTAAGACTGCAGATTAACCATACTAATAAAACCCACATATTGTCTGATCCAGACGCTGCAGCAGCATTTGCCTCAAAGCTTCTCTCGCTCAGCCAGTTATCGGAGACATGAAGATGGAGAGGATCAGGACTCTGATCCTAATGATTGACACTGTTTGGAGAAGGTGTTGAATTATTCCTTTAACCTATAAAGCAGGTTTAATGCTCTCTGAAAAGGAAGGACTGTTTGGTCTATCTTCTGTATTTTTCATACTGAACTCCTGTTGTAAACTGGATCCCCAATCGGAGAGGATCTATTAGAAATCCTCTTATGATTGCTAGAATTTATTTTCCTTATTTGCTATTTGTGCATTATGCCATGTTGTTAATTGTTGCTTCTTTTAAGGTCTGGCATGTTTCATGCAAATACCTATCTGCCTATAGAGAGCCTTACTTCATAAGGGATAAAACTGTACCCCTCAGTTTGTGAACTTCAGCAGATGAATACTGTTTAAGAGCCTGTCTCCCTATCAGTCATGTGGTGTAACTTTGGAGGTAGGGTGTCACGCAACTTAATTGAGTACAGGCCATCTACAAAATAACCTACAGGCCTCTCTCTAGGGTTTTATCAGCCCTCCATTTATCTAGTATCCTACAGGGGCAGAAATATTGGTGAAGCTCCTTCGGGTAATGAAAGGTGAAAGCCTACTCTCCTACACTATTATCTAGCTGAATATTAGATCCTTTATTACTTTAGGCTGTTTGGTTAAGATTATTGGACAATATTCTGCATTTATGCTATGAGGTGTATTCTGTACATGTCTGTACTAAACTACTGATTACCTAAGTATTTTGTGATAATATAGTCTGTACTGTATTTCATAAATCTTATGAAGAGTACAAAAAATGACAATGACATAGAAAATACAAGTACAGAAAAAAAGTACAAAGTCCTTGATTTAAATTTAAAAAACATAATACTTCATTTACTAATCTCCATTTCATTACTGCAATTCACCTCATGCTTCAAGCCACTGCAGTGAGCCATTGTCCCACCACAACACATACAGGTTGTGCCTTATTGTGTTAGTCTATTCCACCTGTCCACTACCCATTCTGTCAAAAATGTATTTGCTGATGTCTTCCTAATTTCCCATTCCAGCTTGAGACTGTACCCCCCAGTAGAGGAACTGTTCCTCAACTTGAATGACTCACTGTAGTTCACCCTGCTGTATTGCTATATGAATTTGAGTGCTTGTATCATATACCCCTCTCCCTCCTGTCCTCCACAGGCTACACAGTGACACTTTTTAAGTCTGTCCTCACAGACCCTATCCTTTCCCCTGGATCACTTTCATCAGCCTGCACTGTAGTTTCCTACCTACCTATCCCTATCCTTCCTTAGATGTGTGCTCCCAAACTTTACACAACTCCTGGTGAGGCCTAACCAGTGACCTGTATAGCAGAAGTATTACCTCCTTCCTGCATTCAGTGAAACCCCCCTAATGTAGCCCATCATCCAGTTAGCCCTCCTGCATGCTCTACTGCAAACAAAGAGTTTTTCACTAGTTCTAATCATAAGTCTAATTAATTACATATGAGCCTAGCTAGGCTCGGGACTATCTACTGGATTGGTCATTAACATCTTAGAAATGACTGATCCAGCTGCCTACTGATGCTGTCGCGGTATGCACAGCTTGCATACTCTACTCAAAACCTTAAGCAATGGGGAAAAAAACATTGTTATTGCGATTAGACTTATAATTGCAATAACAGACTCAAAGTCTATCATTTCCTTGGATTAAGAACCGGCTGGAGGAGGTAGCCTTGCTGCACCTCAGGCCACCCATCCTCCCAACCGGTCATTAATCCTCAGAAATGACTGGCTTCTCAGTTGTTATTGCTTAATTATCATCCCCAGGTCCTGTTTCTGGTTTGAGTGCCCACCATCACCCATCAATGCACTAGTCCATTTTGGATTTCTGCAACCAAGTGCATTACTTACATTTTGATCACATCTGACCAATCGCAGGTCTCTGTTTTTCTTGTCCATTTTACAATAGTCAATAATGGGTTGTGTGTGCAGTTTTCCCAAGTGCAGTTTATTGGTTTACAGCTTTTGCAAAGCGCTTGATAGGGCTGGACATAATTAGCAAACTTTGCATTTGTGGAAGTTTTTTGCAAAATTCCACAAATTTCATGGAATATTTCAAATTTCTTTAACTGTTTTAGATTAGTCATTTTATAGCTAGATACCTAAATTGAGGCATGCCTACTTCTTGTAAGGAGTCCTAAAGGGTGCCAAGTTTCATGACATTTAGAGGAGGGGTGCAGAACTTACAGGGGTTCAAAATCTGGCAATGTAAAATTTTTGTTAGCATTTTTGAAAACACATCTCTGTTTACAACTTAGCCACCTTTGGAGCTAGATAACTGAAAAGGTATACTTTCTTGAAAGAACACAGAAACAGCTGCATAGGAGGTAGCTGGTTAAGTAAATTAGTAAGTAAATTGTAAGGGAGTTCATAATTTCACATTTTAATTATTTGTTAAATTATGTGAACATTTTCAAAATATTTGTATGTCTGTAATTCCGCTGCAATTGCAGGTATACACCCACAATTTGGCATGCATACCCAATGTGAATAGGTCCTGGAATCTAATAACACTGCATTAATATGGTTTAGTAGGTCAAACTTTATTGTGGCGATTTCTGAAATTACTAATTGGCATAATTTCCATAAAATTCATGGATGCATATTAAATAATGCCACTAGCATTCCACTTGTGGAAATTACCTTTCTCAAACTACTCATCACTTCTGAATCCATTTAGCTGTGCTTGCGTTGTTTGCAGTCCTGTGTAGTTCTTTTCTGGTGACTATTCCTTGTCACAAATGCACTCAGCAGGTCAGGCCCTCTGCTCCCACAGTGCCAACCTCTGAGTGCAGTAAGTGAACAGGTAACAGACAGGGTAATCCTCCTGTCTGCTAGTGAGTCTGAATCACCTTTAGTCTCAAGTTCTTGGGGGATTCAAACTGTGAACCTTATGCTAGTGTACCCAAATGTACAGACGCATAGATAATCTTCTTTGTGGGGATGCAAGATATCTTTCGCTTAAGTGTAACCTAACCAGGTATCCAAAATGAACCCTTAAAACTCTATAAATGACCTTATGTATATTCTTACCTTTTTCCAGTTTGGGTAACACCATCAAGCTCTTGAACAGTTTTGTCAGTCTTAACCCTCTACCGCCACATGCAAAGAAAGAACTTGAAGACCCAGGCAGTATCAGGTCAAACCTCTACCCTGTCTTACCATCCAAAATTAAATTAAATAATATTGAAATCACCGACAAGCAAAATATCTTGAATGCCTTCAATGACCATTTCACTACAGCTGGCCTGGCTTTGACTCCTCTCCTGCAAACCTATTAAGATCATCTCTAAACCTACAATCTACTGAGAATCAAAAGGTTGCTTCCACATTCTCATTCAAACCAATATTGTTTAAAGAAGTAGAAGACCTCCTACTCCAACTAGATACCACCAAAAGTGCAGGTGCAGACTCCCTGGATCCTACTTTCTAAAAGTAGCACTGTATGCCTTAACAACCCCTCACCCATCTCTTCAATCTATCACTTGTCACTGGTACTATCCCTCAATATGGAAAACAGCTCAAGTGTTTCCACTACTTAAGGCAGGTGATCCCATGGACCTCAATAATTATAGGCCCATCTCAATCTTTCCAATACTATCCAAGATGCTTGAGAAGCTGGTAAATTCTCAGTTAACTGCCTACCTTGATACCAACAATCTCCTAAATCCAGCTCAATCTGGGTTTAGATCAATACATAACACCATCTCTGCTCTAGCAAAAGTCACAAATGACTGGCAGACTGCCCTAGATAAAAGAAGAATACCTGTGCTGTGTTTCTGGATCTAAGCAAAGCCTTGACACTGTGGATCATGATCTTCTAATCACCTCACTAAATTCCATAGGCCTTGACTCACTCTCTATTAAATGGTTCAGATGCTATCTCTCTGGAAGGCTACAACTGGTAAAGAATGATGGTGATCTATCTACCCCTAAGCCCTCCCTAAGAGGTGTGCATAAGGAACTCCATCCTGGGTCCCATCCTTTTTGCCATTTACATCAACAATTTGACTCCAATCTCTCTCTTTCTAATATCCACCTTTTTGCAGATGACACTGTACTTTATGTGAGCGATCCTCACCATCAAAAGCCTGTGAGCTCCTACAGTCTCAATTCTCCCTCCTCCAGCATAACCTATTAAAAGAAATTATTACTAAATGCTAAGAAAACCAAAGCTATGTTCTTTGCCCACAAGAACTGTTCTTCCACTATCCCATCATTCACCCTCCACAACTCTCTACCATCCTTGGTGAAAATCTGGAATATGTTGACAAATTCAAATACCTAGGAGTATGGATAGACAATAAACTAGACTATACTACCCACATTGAAGAGCTCCTGAAAAGCTAAGACAAAGACTTGGTCTATTCTATAGAATCAAACACTACCTGACCAAAGATTCCAAACAAAGATTAATCCTTGCATCATTCATGTCCCTCATTGATTATGCTGACTTCCTCTACGGTCATTGCTCCCTCTCCCATCTAAACAAACTAGACACCCTGTATCATAGAGCTATTAGATTCATTACTGACCTTCCCTCTAGCACCCATCATTGCTCTCTCTACAATGCAGTCAGCTGGACATCCCTGCAACATAGAAGAAGAAAAATGCTGCTATCTGGATCTACAAAGCTCTGACAAACAAACTCCTTCCTACATCTCAGATTGCTTCAACCAGATCACATCCAGGCCCTACACCTTGAGGATCAACAAACTGATCCTGCTGAAGATTCCTATCACCTGCACCCGGTATGGAAGAGCTGCAATCAGTTATTCCCTGGCACTTATCTGGAATTCTATCCAAAAGACATTGAAAATGGAAACACTGATCCCCTTACATCCTTCAAAAGCTGTACACCAGCCTAATCCCAGATTCATGCAATTGCTTCCACAAGGCCTAGTCCTCCCACACCCCACCGCCTCCACCCTCTCTCTCCCCACCCCCTTCTAAATCTCATCCCTATTCTTCTATCGTTGCTCTGGTCCTTTCCACATCAAACCACAAACATATTTGCCCACCCATGTGCCCATTATCCAAGCCTTATCCCCACCAGACTGTTTGTTTCTCACCTTTAATAGGTTTTGGTTTACTGTCCTTTGCCTTGTATATATGTAAATAATTGTATATCTATCTCACTCATAAATGTTTGTATTTGTGCTATTTCAATATCCGTTTTTTGTATACACTCTGTAACCTTTTTGTTATGACCACTCAGGTCCATCTTGTAAATGAGCTATGCTCAATGATGTTCACCTGAATAAATAAAGATTTTTGATTTGATTTGATTTGAGTATCTTTCAAATGAAAGGTTTAGTTAAAAATGGGAAAAATATGAAAAATGTAAACAAAGAACAATATATCAAATATCATACAATCACTTAAAAGAAAAGCAAAGGAAACTACAGACAAACTCCTACCAACATACAATTAGACTTTTTCTACTGTATTACCTCTATAGTGCTTATAGTTAGATCTTGTTTCTTAAGAGCTCAAAAGATATGTCACTAAGATCAGACACAGAATAGTTTAAAATGAGTCTCTTTCCCACACCCTTCTATGATGTCATCTAGCTCCTCCTTTTAGAATATCAAAATATACAAACAATGATCTTCCTGTCAGGAGATATTTTAAATACTGTGACTTCAGCAAAAGCAGATTTCCCAAATTATGACAGTCTTTAATCAAGCCTTTCATTTGATCTTGAGCAGTTCATGTTCCCAAGGCATCAAAGGTTTTACAACTTTTCACACCATGGTTTTCTAACATGTTTTCCTCTAAGGCGTCATAAAGTTTATAAGCCCTATATACTGGTAGCTGGGTCAGTTCTAATTAAGTCAGATAAACAGGAGACCCTTAAGCCTCTCTAGTCTTTTAATTGCCTCCTGGTTTCAGGTTAATATATCCTGTAAGCGTCTCTGAAACCTGGGGGAAATCCATAACACAACTGTCTTATATGAGACAAACACATACCGCATTTTATATTGCAAATATCATAGAACAGTCATAACCAGCTGGCCAAACATCACATTCCTGCCCTTTTTTTCTCTGAGCTTGACCAGATGGACACTGCAGACCTACTTGTGCCACTGATTTTCTCCTTGTTTTTCAGTGACAAGCTCACCTCAAAAGACAGCCACCTGCTCCTTTTCCTGTAGGACCTATCCCTTTGGAATAGCCAGAATTTCTCATTGGTTTCCCAGTCATTTTATTCTTCCACCAGGTCTCTGAGTTCCTCTAAGTTCTGGACTTCCAAATGTATTTGGTGCTTAGACCAGTCAGTTTTGTGGGGTGTGATTCTCATACGCCCTGCTTTCAAGTGCAGCTTGTCCCTATATGCTTTCTTGTGCTCGCTGGCTGTCTACTATTCTTTTGATACTTAGACCATATGCTCTTTCCTTGGTGAACCCATGCATCTAACTCCTGCCACTGGTGATCTGTGCACTAGCTACTTCCCATATAGTTCAACTCCTTGACTTCCCTTTCCACTGACAGGACCATATCATCTCCCTCTTTGCAGAACATCAGTCCATCTTGGGTTGGTTACTGGCCATATTTATTTGACTTGTACTGTATGCAGACAAATCTCCTTACCTGCACTAGCATCATGGCCCAGTAATGCTCTCCAACACTCCAGCAACAGTGATGGCTAGCATCATGCTCCATCATGACTAAAGATATCCAGATACTTCAGTCACAATAGCCTTAGTCACAACTAGTTGTAATGCTTGGCATCACTTGGTGCCACTGTTTTAAAATGCTAAAATATACACTGTTATCTAAAGGGTTGTTAAAGAGTCAGCAGGTGGCATTGTACAGAAACAATGCAGAACATGCATGTGGTTCCAGAAGTCATTTACTCAGCGAGCTCTAGTGGTTAGCTGGCATACTGCAAGAAGACAGGCTAGAGCACAGAGATTACCAAGACTATTCTTCATGGTTCTTTACTCAAGATACTGGCCTGATGCTTGACACCACTATACTTTTACAGTGGAGCTTCATATGACTACTACCTTATTGCCATTCTGCCCAACCTTTTCCTTCCTCCACAGCGGAAGCTCTAGAGTAGCTGGGCAAAATATTTCAGATAAGCTTCAACAAAGTATCACAGAATTCCACAATTTTCCCACAAGTTCATGAAATTCAGCTTTAATTGCTGATGGTATTATTGCAATCTTTGGCTGCTTATAACTTGGCCAGCCTTTCAGCAAGAGTTTGGAGAGCTAACACACACCCCAGCCACACAGCCTCATTTTAGGTTTAATGAACCTAACAAAATTGGTGATATTCTGTTCTCTAAAGATACAGAGGCTAGGCTAGCCCACTGGCACAGCAGTGGTGTCACTGCTTGCAGCACCAGTGACCCAGGTTCAAAAGCAAGCTCAGGTGGTTGGAGGGTCGGCCGGGGAGGGCTGGATTGAGTGATAATCTGCCTACTCTCCACCCCAGGAGGAGACTGAGCCTCCAGTGTGGTGTTCCTGGCTTACCAGGGCCCAGAGGTTAAAGTTGGAAGGTGTGTCAGATGCTTGGCGGGTTCCGCCATTGTGTCATGCACACCACACCTCCCAAAGCATAAGAAAAAAATAAGCTTGGCCCAGTGCGGTCTCTTGCAGAGATCCTGGAGCGTCAAGGGTAAGCCCCTGCTGCCACTGTTCAGCTGCCCGATGACTGGCTGGATGGAGTGTTTCCAGCCTCCCCTACCCCTGCCCAGAGGGTAAACCAGGCTTCGTGGGGGTGGGCCGTGGTGGGACAGGTGAGGAAAACCTGAGGAAGGTCTGGTGGCTCCTTGACTGGGAGAACCGCCCAGAGACTGGGGGCATTAAATATCAATCAAAAAAAAAAAAAAGAGGCTTACAATCCTGCAGTTTATATACTTGCAAAATGTAATTTCAAATTCCCCAAAGTTTGAAACTTATAACTCACACAGATAAAGATCTGAAATTTGATGAACTTCTCCATGGGTTTAGGCAAATTCACTATACAAATATGGTGTAAGCTGGGCAAACACATTTTACATTAGACTGAAATAACTCAAATTACAATTTTTCATGACAGTTCAAACTTTTGCAAAATCTCACGAATCGTAATTTTGCCAGAATTCCACCAGCAGAATAGGTTTGAAATCAGAAAAATAAGTTTCTAATTCAAAGAAATGGCCCCATTAAAGCACACCAAAATAGGTTTCAAATTTTCAACAGCCCCAAAACAATTCCCTGCTAGCAGTTACTGCACTGGAATGAATCTGCAAGTAAAGACAGCAAAGAAATAACAGCTCCACTAAAGCACACCAAAATAAGTTTTAAATCAGAAGAAATAGGTTTCTAATTCAAAGAAATGACAGCCCACTTAAAGCGCACCAAAATAGGTTTAACTTTTCAAACAGCCCCAAAACAATTCTCTGCTAGCAGTTACTACACTAAAATGAATGATTCCTTCCCCTTGTAGCCTCTTCTGAGAAGTCAAAAAGCAACCTGCTACCACAAATCTGACTCCGCCTCCACTTCCAATTATCAGGTAGTTGAGGCCCCAGGACAGACAATTAGCACCCTTCCCCAAATTATGCTAAATTACATCAAAATTTGCAGCAAATAAAGACAGCAAAAAATAACAGCTCCACTAAAACCACACCAAAATATGGTTGAAAGCA
This sequence comes from Neoceratodus forsteri, assembly GCA_016271365.2. Lineage (NCBI taxonomy): Eukaryota > Metazoa > Chordata > Ceratodontiformes > Ceratodontidae > Neoceratodus > Neoceratodus forsteri. The sequence goes on from CM057459.1 coordinate 1,387,792,848, forward strand.
TAAGAAAGAAGCTTTAATTCAAAGAAATAACAGCTCCACTTAAAGCACAACAAAATAGGTTTCAAATTTTCAACAGCTCCAAAACAGTTTCCTGCTAGCAGTTACTTCACTAAAATGAATTGGATTCCTTCCTCTCTAGTCACTTCTCACCCCAGTTAAGGGTTCAATTTCCTTTTGAATGGTGTGTGATAAAAGTCAGATATTTAGGAATACAAATCTCTGTACATGAGAACCAACTATATCAAGTTAACTATACCCCATTAAAGCAGGTAGTTTACTCAAACCTCGACAGATGGAATTTGCTCCCCTTAACCTTTTCAAATAGAGTGCAGACAGTCAAAATGAATATGTTATCTAGATTTCCATTTTATATGCTACTCTGCTCTACTCACTTATGTGTTACTAGGAGACTGGAAGGACCTAAAACACATGCTTTCCAAATTATTTGAGAGTCAGGAGGCCACGTATCCATTGGGATATACTTACAGAACATAAAAGTAACAGAGGTATGGTATGCCCTTCCCCAGTTTTATGAAGTGGTCCAGCTAGTGCCTACCACATCTCCTTCCCTTATATACTTCTTACCGTCAGATGTGGCATTTTATTTTGAAATCCAAATGGGATGAGTAGCACTGTTCTTTATTACCCATGCCAAACTGGCTGTCACCCTGTTCAAATGCAGTCAACATTGGTTATTTAAGCAATAAACCATGACAGGGTGTTGGTGATGCTGGTTTTACCGCCTGCGTGTTGGTTTAGTACGAGGCCGAGGTCGAGTGACTAAAACCTCGCCAGGCGGTAAACCAGCATCACCAACACCCTGAAGTGGTTTATTGCTATTATACAATGGGCAGTAAGTCAAAGTTTAAGAAGCAAAATAGTAAACAGTTTTGATTTTTAAAAATAGTGGGTTTTTTGGTTTTAGCTTGATATCCTTCCTCCTTAGAAAAATAGTTCCTGTTGTAAGGTAGAACATGGTGAAAGGTATCTGTCACTTGAAGTACTAAAACACACATGCACACACACGTTCTTTTTAATATAATGTGTTTTTCCTGGTGCATCAAACCTCACTGACAGCCTTCTGATAGCAAAGACTGGGTGCGTTGCCTGACAGCCTGAGCAGTCACACCAGGTTTATGTACTGTTTTTTTTTTTTTTTAAGTGTGCGGAAGTTTGAAGCACTAACTAGATGGGAGGCTGCTTACAGATACCTGAAATCAGCTCCAGCGTCCCGATGAGCAATGCTTGAGAGGCTGGAACGCTGAGCAGTCACACCAGGTTCATGTACTGTTTTTTTTTTTAAGTGTCGGAAGTTTGGGCGCTAACTAGGCCGGAGGCTGATTCACGAATATGGAAATCAGCTCCGGCGTCTCGATGAGCAATGTGAGGAGGCTGGAACAGTTGCGGTGAGGAGGTTCGCATGGCGGCAGTTTTTTTTATTTCAATTAATTGCATTTTAACTGCAAGGCATGGGAGCATTTATTTTATTAGGGAGGTGACAGTTTAAATGAAAAAGCTGTAAAGGGCTGCCTGTTGCTGTGAGTGGCCACTGTGTGATTGCGGTTATTAAGTTCTTTGAGGAGTTTAAGTTTGACGGAGGAGTCATTGTCAAAGGAGGAAGCGTCTACAGCCCAGAAGCTGGAAGGAGCGAGGGTCAGGTTTGGGTTTGGTGACTGTGAGGTGATTTTAACAGACTAAGTATTTATGTTGCTGCACTTTAGCGGGATGGAAAAATGGCGTCTTTTTGTTGCGTTTTGGGGTGGCGGATTGATTTGGGCACATGTAGCTGACTGGCACCTTTTGCGTTGGTAATGCTAGATTTTACACGCTTGAAAGGTGCCAGTTAGTCAATCAGAGTGGTGGACTATAAGACCTCATTGTATAATTCTCATTTATAAAATGACCAATAACCTAACTCCTATCTATTTATCTGGAAGGTTAATTGTTTCTGTTAATAAGTCACAGGATGTGCCACCACATTTTCTACACATTTTGGTAAAGAATGTTTTCATGGTGCCTTTCTTCCTGGAAATGTTTTATCTCCTCAACTAAGAAACTGCTCTACTGTTGCTCCATTAAACACAGTTTAAAGAAATTGCTGTTACAGGAAGAATCTCTTTGCAATTGCTGTCTAATGTTTTCAAGACTCGTTGTTACATCTTTATGACTTGGGACATTCTGTAAGTAAGACTTGTTTATCATGGAATGCATCCTGTACTTTTGAAACTTTTAAATAAAATTTAAAAAACATATAGCAGAAATTGTTTGAATTCTGATGAAAGCGGATGGACCGACTTAGAGCGTAAAGGCTCATACTTATATAAACCACTGAGACACTTACTGTGGATAGCTGAACATAGGACCTGTCAAACATCTCTTGTCTGGACATGCAATAATAAGATCTGGCTTAACAATAAAAAGGTGGAAGCAGCTCTGCATATATATGGCAGAGTACCAATATGCAAGGCAAAGAACAAATGGAGAGACTCGTGTCTCACAGACAAAATTCATAAAATATAGAATGTGATGGTAGATAGCGACTGCTGGACCTGCCCAGTCTACCCATTTTTTTTTTTTAACTTTTCTTTGCTGCAGATAAAACTTGATCTATAACACCATCACTCCTTACCCCTACACCCTTGTGCCTGTCCAAAGCATTTTTTGAACCTCACCACTGTTTTTGGCTCAACTACCTCCACTGGAAGCTGTTCCAGGCATCCACCACCCTTTTGTGAAGAAGTACTTCCTCACATCCCTCCTGAATGTACCTCCCTCCTGTTTCATAGCATGCCGTTGTTCTAGAGCACCTTTTCTCTTAAAAATACTTCCCTCCTGTACCTTATTTACCTCCATGAAGTATTTAAAGGCCTCAATCATATTCCCTCTTCCTCATCTCCTCCAGGGTGTACATATTTAGCTCCTTAAGCTTCTCCTTGAAGGGCTTTTGGAGCAGACCCTTCACCATTCTGGTAGCCCTCCTCTGGACCTCCTCCACTCTATGTCCTTCCTGAGATGTGATCTTCAGAACTGGACACAGTACTCAAGGTGAAGTCTTACTAGTGATCTATATAGGGCAGCACTACTTCCCTTTTCCTGCTGGCGATATCCCTTCCTATGCACCCCAGCATCCCACTAGCCCTTCCAACTGCCTTGTCACACTCTCTGGCCAATTTTAGGTCATCCAATATGATTACCTCTAGATCTCTTTCCTGCTTGGTCTCTGTCAGTATCACTCCACTCTCTGAGTTTCTATGGCCCAAGTACATTATTTTACACTTTTTTGCATTAAAACCCAGCTACCATACCCTTAACTACTTCTCCAGTCTTTTCAGATCCCTACCCATCCTTTCCACGCCCTTCCTGGAGTGTCCACTCTGTTGTAGATCTTGGTGTCATCCATAAGAGGAAGACCTTTCCTTCCAGTTCCTCTGCTGTGTCACTCATAAGGACACTGAAGAAGACCGGTCCCAGCAGTGGTCCCTGAGGTACCCCACTGGTCACTCTCCCTTCCTTGCAGCAAACTCCATTTACCACTACCCCATGTTTTATCTGCTAATCAGTTTCTTACCCAGGTTGTCATCTTATTTCCCACCCCAAATTCCCCAACTTGCTACCAGTCTTTTATGTGGAATGGTGTCAAATGCCTTGCTAAAATCCAGGTAGGCCATGTCCACTCTCCTCCTTGATCTAACTCTTTGGTAACTCAGTCAAAGAACTCTATCAAATTTGTTTGGCATGACCTTCCCCTGTGAAACCATGCTGCTATGGATCCTGTAATCTGCTGGATACAGGATAATCCACAATCCTCCTCTTTAGTAGTGATTCCATTAACTTTCCTACCACCAATGTCAGGCTGACAGGCCTATAATTGCCTCTTTCTTGCTACCACTTTTATGAAGTGGGACTACCTCTGTCCTTCTCCAGTCCCCTGAGACCACACCAGTCTCCAGTAATCTGTTACACAGGAGAGTCAGAGGTGCAGCCAGAACCTCCCGAGCTCCCTCCAGCACCTTGACGTACTCTATCTGGCCCCATAGCTTTGTCCACCTTCAGGTTAGTGAGTGCTTTTGGACTTGCTCCTCAGAAAATAGACTAGTGTCCATTTCCCTCTCCTCCATAGCTCCAGGCACCTTTTCATGGTACCTCCCCTTCTACTGTGAAGACTGAGCAGAAGTATTTGTTCAAGACGTTTGTCTTTTTTGGTCCCCTCATACAGTCTCTCCTTCCCTCTTTAACCTTACAACCCTCCCTTTGTCTTCCTTTTCTCACTAACATACCTAAAAATGTCTTGTCCCTTTGAAACCCTCCGAGATACTCTTTCCTCAGTTTGTGCCTTTGTGCTCCTTACTGCTTTGCCTGCCTCTGTTTTCTCAGATACAGTTCCCTATTTTTCTCTCTCTCTCTCTCTCTCTCTCTCTCTCTCTGTGGGTTTCTTATACCTTCTCAATGCTACCTTTTTAGCTTTTGCCTTTTCTATCCCTTTCGAGGAACGCAGTGATCTCCTCTTTCTTTTACTTTGCTTACCTGCTTGAAACAGAGGTTCATTGCCTTTACTATGTCCTCTGTCCTTTACTACTAAATAAACTTAACAACATCAGCCTTTCCCTGTCTCAGACTCTGGTTTGGTTACTACCTATCCGGTCGGTCCCAGTCAGTAAAAATAAGTAGCGTCTTATCTCCTCCTATCCTTGCAGGTGTCCCAGGATCGATCTTTGGTCCTGTTCTTTTCTCCTTAGTTATTAATGGCCTCCCTTGTGTCTGTTCCATGCACAAGATCCATATGCTTGCAGACTACACTGTCTTCTTCCTGTAGGTCCATTCGTCCAAACCCCCTTCAACAAAATTTCACTGCTGTAACCAACTGGTTCAAAGACAACTGCTTAAAATTAGACACCAAAAACAGTAGCCATGACCATTGGCTCCAAGCAGATACTGGCTAGGCTTCCTCCCTTCATGTTTTTCAACCTCATCCTGCACTCCTCTTGATAATGTCCTGACCTACAAATACCTTGTATGTGGCAGATCCTCACTTGACTTCACTTCCTATCTCTGCCATTCCCCAAACTATGCCCTAAACTGGGGCTACTTTACTGTCACAAGGCTTGTTTTCTCCTGTCCTGTCAGACGTGACCTGCTGATAAAATGGATTTACTCCCTACCTTGACTGTATACTTTGATGTTGTCTTCAGTGCAGCCTGTCTCCTCCCTTTCCAAACTTGACATCATTTTCAACACTTTGTCATTTTACCTCAAATCTCCACACCTGACACACCACTGTGACCTCTACTCTGCCCTATCCCTCTCACAAGATGCTTTTCCACTGCTCCACCCTCATCTCTAGTTACTGGTTTGGAACTCTTCCCTCTTATCTCTCCTTAATCCAACCCTCCCCCACTACAGTTCACATACAAATTGCACCCACTCCTTCACCCTCCCAAGAGTGCAAACATCTATGGGAAACGTGCCTTCTCTTACAGACTTCCTTCCCATTGGAACAACCTCCCTTCCTATACCTGTCTCATCCCTCCTTTCCGTCACTAAAACACCTTCTTAGGCTCCGTGCTTTAATATCCTGTGACTGCTCCATGCTCTAATGCTTCCTTTTTCTCTTTCACATCTCTCTACTACTCTCTTCCTCACTCTCTTTCCACTCCTGCATAGTTTCATGCCCTCATGTTCGTCTTTTGCTGTCCCTCTCAACTAAAAACCTCTACCTGAGCACCTTATTATATTCATACTATAGTTATATTTAAATAATTTCTTATTGTTGTCACCTATTTCAGATGTATGTATATATTTACTTGCATTGTACATTGCCTTATTTTGTATTCTGTATGCATCATCCCTTTGTTATATTTGTATCTTTTGTCCCCAGGTTGCACCTGGAAATGAGCTTTGCTCTGTGTGCCTTTCCTGGTTGCAAAGTTTAAATAAATTAAATAACAAATAAATAAATTTTATTCTGGCCCACTTTTCCTCCACTCCCCATGGAGGTCATTCATGAGGCATCCATCCATCTCTGTAAAATCAGCCTTCTAAGTCCAGACTCACGCCATTGTGTGGTTGGATTCGCAGCTGTTCTTATGTGGGATGATCACTGGTCCCCAGATGGCTTCCACCTTGACATCCACAATACTGTCCCTGTTAGTAAGCATAAGATACGGTACTGCTCCATCATGAGTGGGTTTACTGACTAATTGCCTGAGGAACTCCCTCTGCAGGAGTCAAGGATGTCCTGCTTTCAGCTGAAGCTGCCGCGGAAGGCTCCAGTCTACATCTGGCAGATTGAAGTCCCCACCAGCAACACCTACCCTTTTCAGCCATCCTACCAATTGCTGCTAACATTCAAACTTGGTACACACAGGGCAGAGTGACATGGTTACACTAAACAGTGGAAACTGTTTCCTAACATGTAGCTCAGAACATGAGCTGGCCAGCTCAGAAAGAAAAATAACAAGCTGCTTACCTTATAGGTAAATTCTTTATTCCAAGAGTGGTGCTTAAGTGCTCAATAAATCCGATATTAAAGTGCAGAATGTAAAGAGGGCTGCAGGGCTTGGAAGGAAAAATATTAAAGAAAATCACACCAGCACCAGTTGGGTGCATACATCATGGCAGAAAACAGACCAGTGGCTGGACAGACAGCGTCTTGCTGATGTAATGCGACATCAAATGCCAGATCAGCTGATGTTTCAGCAACACTTTCCTCAGAGGTGATTTTCTGGCCTGCTTAACCTCATTAAGTAGGCCTGGAATTTCACATATTCATAGGTGGAGCCAGGCCAAGAGCATCCTATGATATATACCCCATCATTGAACCAGTGATCAATAAATACTGAAAAGTAATAAATAGTGCACATAGAAAGGTGCAATAAATAGTGATAAAAGATGAAAAACTACATTAAAAACAACATGAGTAAGCATATGAGATTAGATATAGGGTATATGGGGCAAGGAGGGAAGAAAAAAAGCATTTACTGGGAAACATATAGCTAAACAGAGGGTATACAGAATGGGGTGGGAAGAAAAGGAAAGGCAAACAAATAACCAAAATTGCAACACATTCATCTCAAGTAAAACAAAGTCCCAAAGTGCTACAGGAAGCACTGTAATGATAGATTTTCTTGAAACCTCCAGGTGATAACGTCTACAACATGTGGATCCAGAAGTATTCACATTGGGATAGTTTATTGTCAAAATCTTTCCCTCGTTGTCTCATGGTGACTTTCTCAATGCCTGTGACCCTCAAGTTATTAGGAGATCCATGTCCTGCTTCCATGAAATGTCTTGCCATAGTGTTTGTACACTGGTTTCAGATAGCTGATCTATGTTTCCCAGTCCTCCTGGAACTGTGGTGCTACCCATTTACAGACACCTCTCTGGGCTGAGGGCAGAGAATGCCAGCCTCAGGCCAAGTTAGCTAGGTTGCAGGGGATCTCTTTCCCCACACAGGGGCCACCAAGTCTACACCCACTACCTCAAGGAGGACTAGCAGAAGGTGTGTGGACTACAGTGGGCTCAGAGGGTGAGGCAGGTGGATCAAATGCATCCCCGGGTGCAACTAAAGAACTCCTACACAGTTTGGGAGGAGCAGGAGGATCCACTGGGACACCCGAAGCTGTAACCATGGTGGATAAGCAGGTTCTTCACAAAAGAACACACAGGCGGGTGGAAGAGAACCCCCAAAGGAAGAGGAAACTTCTCCTAGTGGGGACTCCATAGTCCAGGAGTGGATCTGGGACATGTACAGTGGAGGAAAGGAGGTAAAGTGTGTCGACAGGAAGCACAGCTCAGAGGGATGGAAAGAGGATTCAGAGAATTGCTAAGGCAGTAGCGAAGCAGGGGAAGCTTGATGTCATTGTCCATCTAGGGACAACTGAACTGCTAAAGACAAGGCAAGGATAGCAAGGGTGTAGGAGGAGTTCAGGGAGTTGGGGAGGGCCTTGAGCATTTAGCAAGCTCCACAACCTTCTTGGAGGTGCTGCCTGTCCACGGCAAGGAGGATGCTAAGAACTTTTGCACCAAGGACTTCAACACTTGGCTGGAGAACTGGTGTGGAGAAATGGGTTTTGGCCATTGGGAACTGAGTACCCACCTGGAGGAATGTGATCCTGTACAAGGGGTGGTCTACATCTGTCCAGGAGGGAACGTTGTCCTCAGTGAACAGTTTAAATGTTTCATTGGCAAGCATTTAAGCTAGCGGGGGCAGAAGGATGCAGGAGAACCAAACTGGCCACCCCTACAGGATAGTGGAGTCAACATGGAGGACCATGAAGCTGTGATATCACCAGAAGAAACAAAACCCATAGAGGGGAAATTGTGGAGGACAGGAGGAACTAGGATGAAAACATGAAGGACAAACAGAGGAGGCAAAAAGACAGCAGGGGATGATAAAAGGAAAACGCATGAACACAGAAGGCCACGTATACAATGCCTGCAGCCTAGGGGATAAAATCCAGATCTGGTGACCTTGATGATGGAGGCTGACCTGGACATTGTGGCTATTACCAAGATGTGGTATACTGGAAACCATGACTGGGATTTATCAATACCAGGTTATACTCTGTTTTGAGACAGGGAGGGTACAAAAGGAGGGGATGGCTCTTTTACATCAGGGAGGGTATTAGAGCGACTGAGATACAGGGAATGGGGCAGAGGTACTGTGGTCACCCTGAAATGGGCAATCACACTGCTACTGCATGGGCGTAATATACAGACCTCCAGCACAGGGGAGGAAGGGGACAAGGTTCTAGTGGAATCTATCCACACGATGACAACTAAAGGGAGGTGCTGCTGGGAGGTAATTTCAATCTGCCAGATGTGGACTGGAGCATCCCAGCTGCTGCCTCAGTCAGAGCAGAGACATCCAGTACTCTGAGCAAGGGCAAGCCTCAGGCAGCTAGTGCTAGGACCCACCAGGGAGGGTGCAATTTTGGACCTGGTACTCACCAATGGGGACAAAATTGAGGGAAGTCAGGAGTGGGCGGACATCTGGGATCCAATGATCATCACATGGTGTGGTTCAGCATGAGTACAGTGGCAAAGCCAAGCCACACAAAGACAAGGGTCCTGGATTTCAGGAGAATGGACTTTGCTAAGATGGGGATATGTCTCAAGCATGCCCTGGCAGGGAGGATGGGGGCAGTGAGGCAGTGGGTCCATCTAAAGAAGCCTAGTGGAGGTGACAAACCTTTGCATTAGGCAAGTAAACAAGGGCCAGAGAAGAAAGCCACTATGGTTCTCAAAAGCCGCCAGGATGGTAAGGGTGAAAAAGATGGCTTTCAGGATATACAAGGAAACACAGCAGGAAGAGAATGTCAGGGTAGTGTATGTGGATAAACAGAGGAACACAGGAAAGCAGTCAGGAGGGCAAAAGCACAAACAGAGGAAAAATAGTACACGTGGTAAAGGGACAAAACTTTTATAGGCACATTAGTGAAAGAAGAAAAACAGGGATGGGATACTAAGGCTAAAGCGGCAAGAAGGAGTGTGTGGAAGGGAACCTGGAAAAAGCATCAGTACTGAACAAATATTTGTGTTCTGTATTCATGGAAGAAGAAGGTGAGGGTCCACGGTTGGGCAACATAAACAAAGATGGGAAGGAGATGGACACCACTCCATTTCTGGAAGAGAGTCCTAAAAGAACTCACAAAACTGAAAGTGGACAAGGCAATGGGACCAGATGGGATACATCCTAGAATATTAAAGGGAACATAGGAGCTCTGGCAGCACCACTGGCAGCCCTGTTCAACAAATCACTCGATTTGGAGTGGTTCCAGAGGACTAGAGGAGGACAGATGTAGCCCCTCTTCTGGCAGTAGGGAGCAGGGAGGAGGCTGGAAACTACAGACCAGCCAGCCTCCACCTCAATAGTGGGGAAAATTATGGAATCACCTACTTAGAGAAAGGTGTGGAACACCTTGAATAGAGCAGAGCACAGGAACCGAGGCAGCATAGATTCACAGCAGGAAGGTAGTCTCAAACAAATCTAACTGATTTCTTTGACTGGGTGACTAGGGTCATGGATCGGGGAAGCAGTGGATGTGGCCTACCTGGATTTCAGTAAGGCCTTTGATTCCATTCCACATAAAGACTGGTGAACAAGCTGGGAAGCCTGGGAGTGGGTCACAAGGTGGTAAACTGGGTTAGGAACTGGTTGCGTGATAGAAGACAGGGGTAGTGGTAAATGGAACTCAATCTGAGGAAAGGAGGGTGACCAGCAGAGTGCCACAGGGATCAGTCCTGTGGCCAGTCCTGTTAATGTCTCCATAAGTGACATTATGGAGGGTCTGGAAGGAAGGTGTGCCTCTTTGCAGATTACACTAAGTCATGCAACAGGGTGGACACGCTGGGAGGGTGGAAAAATGAGGATGGACCTAGGCAAACTGGAGGAATGACCTAGAGTGTGGCAGCTGAGATTCAATGCGAAAGGGCAAAATCATGCATTTGAGGTGCAAGAACCCACGGGAGGATTATATGATTAGGGGGATACTGATGGTCACCAAACAGGAAAGGGATTTGGAGTAATCATATCTGATGACCTAAAGTTGGCCAAACAATGTGCCAAGACTGTGGGGAGAGTCAGCGGGATGGTGGGGTACACAGGAAGAGGTATAACCAGCAGAAGAAAGGTGGTGGTGATGCCACTGTACAGATCATTGGTGAGGCCTCATTTGGAATACAGTATAACCTCATTTATCTGAAGTGTGCTGTGGGGGGCAATGAAATTGTCTGGGTAAATGGGGTTTTGTAATTGAGAAGCACTTTACATTGAAGTCTATTAAGCTGGGAGACACACCTCAGTTTTGGATAACACAGAGTTTTGGTTAACTGAGGTTTGGATAATTGGGGTTTTACTGTACTGTGTCCAATTCTGGAGGCTGCATCTTCGTAAGGACACAGACAAGGTGGAGGCAGTTCAAAGAAGGGCAACAAAGATGGTGCAGGCCTGCACCAAAAGTCATATGAGGAGAGACTAGGAGACCCAATATGTATACCCTGAAGGAGAGGAGAGACAGGGAGATATGATAGAAACCTACAAATATCTAAAAGGCATAAATAGGGTACCAGAGGATAGCATCTTTCAGAAAGGAGATGTCCAGGAACAGAGGGGCATGACATGAAGTTGGAAAGGGTAGACTAAGGGTGAGTGTGGGAAGTATTTCTTCACGGAAGGGTGGTGGATGCATGGATTACACTCCCAGCAGAGGTGGTGGGGCAAGCGCAGTGAGGGCATTCAGACATGCATGGGACAGGCATAGAGGAACCCTAGCAATAGGAATGAGGAAGTAAAGCCAGAGATCAAGTAGGGTCTGTGGCTTTTACAGTAAACAGGGAAAATGGGCAGGCTGAATGGGCTCATGGTCCTTATTTGCCATCAATTTCTATGTTTCTGTGTTTCACTGGTTTGGCCAACAGATCCCAAGCTGCAGGGACATATAGCATACAGATGACACCTGCTGTAGAGCAGTTAATGAGAGTTATTGCAGAAAGCTTTACCAGTCTTAAGCTGTTTAAATATTGGCAAATCTGAGGTGTTGCTGCGGCACACACCTACCGCACCTAAAATTGCCTTTTGTTGTGAGTGGTATCCATAGATTTTGAAAGTGTGGTGCGGTAAAGACTGTATACTACTGTATCTTTGATGTTCTTACCTCTGTGTAAGTGACTCTTAGTTTATTACGCTTTTCAGCTGCAAAAGTGGGATCAGTTCTAAGTACTGGCTAATGTTTTTGATTATTCCTGCAATTTGATTTGCATGGATGCAAAGCGTAGTAACAAAAGTTATTGGTTGTTCAGCTGTCATGCAGTTTTAAGGGTTCCACAACAATTAGTGAAAGACACCAAGCCAATGACACCTCGCCACATCATTTGGCCTTACAACATTTTGTCTAAGCGACAACTGGCGAAAAAACAACTCCCGACACTCATCGGCAGTGGGACCGGTAAGTGTGCTAGAATGCAGTTGTCAGATAAATGAAGTTACCTGAAAATTTTGATTTCCTCCTTTCTGTGTTGCTTGTATGCATGTGCAAGAAACACATTGCATCATTTTCTTCACAAGCAGTTTGTGGAGGTGCGGCAGTGTTGTGCCGATTGGCAGCAACCCATTCAGGGGCTGGTCTCTGCCCTCGGCCAATACAGTAACATGCTGTCATCACCGGCAGTTAATGAGCGAGGCCACTATATCAAAGTAACTGAGCTGCTGCAATGAGGAGCTCCCGTCACTCACACTTAATCAGCTGTTAGGCACAGCAGGGCCTCCATGACTGCAGCAGCAAATTGCATAGCTCCATGGTGCTGTGTTTCCATGGTGACAGGCAACATGACTTCTCCATCGTCCTGTCACAGTCCTCCCACAAAGCTGGCGTCCATACCGTTCAGTGTGCCATCCTGGTGAAACATTTCAATTAAAAAAGCAGAGGGTATCCCACTCCCTGTCAAGCATAATTCCCCCAATTTCTTGTGTGCCGAGGGAGTGCCCAATCCCCTCGGTTCTTCCCTGCACCGTATGTGCAGGCAAGTGCCCAATCCCCCTGTGGGCATGCCCCCTTCTCGTCATTTTGCTGATGGGGAGCCCTCCCGTAGGCATAATGCTCCCCCAATTTCTTGTGTGCGAGGGGTGCCCAGTCCCCCTCAGCTCTTGTTCCCCCAGCGCACTCGATATGTGCTGGCCAGGAGATACCAATCCCCTGTCGGCTAAGCCCCACCCCAAACATTGGTGGCATGCTGGGAGCCCACCCCAGCATGCCAAAATGAAATGTCCCAGTAAAAAGAAAACCTTCCCGCAGCATTTTTGTTTGTTTGTTTTAAATAAACCTGTAAAGTAGAAATTGGTCCTCGTCAATTCCAGTGGTCCCTCTCCCAACCCTTGCCCACCCTCTACGTACCCCACCTCCCACACACCCCTCACCCCATACTTACCTCTGGAGCCCGGTGCAATGATCTTGGTGGACCAAGAACACGTTTGCACTCTTCAAAGCCGACCACGAACTGAAGAAATGCTGGTAAGCTGTATAATGGCATAAATGGTTTTCAACTTTGGTGCATATCTAGCCATTTGAAATTTCTTTCACCAAATGTTCAACATGGAGTTCCTGGGACCCCACCTCATGAACTCAGTCACTGTCATTTTGTTATTCGGTCCCGAAGGATGATTTCATGGTCACTGCATGGAACCACCTTTCGAGACCAAGTAATGAAACGACAGTGTCACAGTTCATGAGGTAGGCCCCCAAAAATCCTATGTTGAAAATTTGGAAATGTGTTTTCGCACATGTAGCGCATAAATGGCGTAGGTCGAAAGGGAAATCAATGTTCAGGACAGATTAAGAATATCACAGTAACACTGTTCATGAGGTAGGCCCCAAAACCCTATATTGAAAATTTGGTGAAAAAAGTCCCCAAATGACTGTTTCACAGACGTGCATTCTGCAGTTCTTACGCATCTTGTAACCCGAGCATTTTAATATTTTCACTCCAGATTTTCAGCACTGCCATTTTACCCACCTCCTTATGAACAGTACAACTGTCATTTTCACATATCAACTGAAATGTGTTTTCAGACATGTAGCGCACAGTGGCATGGTCGGTGTGCAAAATCAATGTTCGGGACAGATTAAGAAAATCACAGTGACACTGTTCATGAGCAGAGGTCTTAAACTGGTTATGTTAAAAATCTGGTGACAAAGTCCATAAAATGACTATATTACGACGTGCAGTGTGCAATTTCCATGCCACCCTCGTAAGTTCACAAATTCGTAATCTTTTCAGTCCAGATTTTCAACATCGGCATTTTCCACACCTCCTATGAACAGTACAGCTGTCATTTTTCACACCCTGGCTGAAATGTGTTTCGCACTTCGGCACAGAATAGCACAGTCACTGTGGAAATCAGTGTTTGGTATAGATTAAGAAAATCATAGTGTCACTGTTCATGACTGGAGGTCCCAAAATGCCTGTGTTGAAAATCTGCTGTAAAAAATCCTCAAACTAATTACATTATGGGTATGCGTTGCACAGTTCTCACCTTACTCGTGACTTCACCAGTTTTTATATTTTCATTCTAGATTTTCAACATTGCCATTTTACACCTCCTCATGAACAGTACAGCTGTCATTTTCACATCCTGTTGAAATGTGTTTTCACACCTGATGCACAAATGGCACAGTCGCTGTGCAAAATCACCTTCGACTAACGAACTAGTAGTGCCTCTGTTCATGCGGTTGGGATCACAAAAGCCCATGTTGAAAACTTGGAGTAAAAATACCAAGAAATGCCCAGGGTGTTAGGGTTTTCGACCATAACGTCCTACCCTGTAAGGGACTGACAGGCGTCAGGGATGTGACTTGGGATTGTCGACAGTAATGCTCATGCCATTCCACCCCACCCACCCTGCAGCCAGTGACAGGCATTGATGTGCTGTGGACTCTTTGGCCCCAGAGTTCATCCCATTCTCCTATACTGCACCCATTTCAGCATATTTCTTATGGAATGAGATGAGTAAAGCCGAACACCCAAGGCATACCGCAACACTTGTCAGTGTCTGCAGGGTAGGGTGAGAAATGTCATGACTGTTATGGGCAGCGACCCACAGGCACACCCAATGCCTGTCCATTTCTGCAGAGTGGGGTGGGGTTGGCGTCAGTTCAGTACTTCACTGCCATTCCTATACTGCATGGGCCCGATTCTCATAGGGGCCTCGTCTGCTAAACTCGCGGCAAACAGCAGCTTGCACCAATACCTGATGCGCCAGGGACCCTGCACCGATTCAGGTACAGGAGGGGTCCCAGCGGCTAAGTCCCCATGCTTGCGTTGATCGGAACCCTGCGGCAAACCCCTGGTGTACTGCACAGGTCCACCATAGGTCACCAGGGACTAACACAGGACCCCCGTCCCACTAGGTAATGGGCATGTGGACCCAACCTGGTGGGCAGGTGTCCCCCGTTTGGTGCAACTGGCACTGGCCAGAGGAGGTGAGTGGTGGGATGTGCTGGGCGCTGGGGGCAGTCAGGACTGGTGTATGGGGGGTGGGGTTTGGCCACCACCTGCTGGGGCATGGGTGGGCACTGTACCACCATACATTGGTGCTGCAGTAGCGCCAATGGGGCAGGCATTGGGGATCGGGGAGCTGCTGCCAGTATGGGAAGCATCAGGACGGGGTACCAACATGGTACATAGGTGGCATCAGGGGCTGTGAGGGTGCCACTGGAACACTAGGATGGAGGCCACACATACGAGGCCACACTCGGAGGTGTATGGTGGGTGGACCGTCACCCATGGTGTGCCGCACACAGGCATGTCACCTAGGGAGAATGTCTAAGTCCCCTTCGCCTGCCCTGGCTGGTCTAAAGGCACTCAGAATTTCTCCCGCTAGGTGATGTCTGTGAATTGCAGGATGCAGCTTGTGTCAGCCGAAGTTCCCCCACCGCCATGCCACAGTGCATTGCAGGTGCAAGCCATGTTTGTGGCAGGTGGACTGCAGTCGGCATGAGCCACCTTTGTGAAATGCAGGAGGGCGATCCCGGGCACATAAGGTGCACCTTGCACCATATCTGTTCGCCCAGGCACCTTGCGCAGCATGAGGCTTAGAGAATTGGGCCCCACCTGTCTAACTCCTGCACTTCCACTGCTAATGCCAGCAAGCAACCATGCAGCATTGACAAATGCTTACTAGAGAAGCTCTGGCCATAAGAGGCTCACAGGTGATCAGTGGGAAGCTCATTAATTAGGAGCGACTGCATCTCCTTTTAATGTCTTTATAAGTGACATTGCAGAGGGACTGGAAGGAAATGTATGCCTCTTTGCAGATGACACAAGATCTACAGTCAGATTGTGATACACAAGGAGGCTGGAAAGGTTGAGAAGGGACTTGGCAAGGTTGGAGGAATGGTCAGAGTATGGCAGCTTGCATTCAATGCAAAGAGGTGCAAAATAATGCACCTGAGAAACAAAAACCCAGAGGAAGATTACACAATGGAGGGTAGTAACAACAACAATGGAAAGGGACCTGGGGTAATCATATCAGATGACCTTAAGGTTGGAAAGCAATGTGAGAAGGCAGTAGGGAGGGCTGGGGGATACGGGATGTATAGGAGAGGCATCACCAGCAGAAAACAGGAAGTTGTTATCCCTCTGTACAAACAGTTGGTGAGACCCCATCTGAGTACTGCGTCCAGTTCTGGAGACCCCATCTCTGCAAGGACATAGACAGGATGGAGGCAATCCAGAGGAGGGCAACTAAAATGGTGCAGGGTCTGCAAGAGAAGCCATATGAGGAAAGACTAAAGGAGCTTAATATGTATACCCTTGAGGAAAGGCAGGAGAGGGGACATGATAGAAACTTTAAGTACCTCAGTGGAATCAACAAAGTCCAAGAGGGTAGCATCTTTCAGAAAAAGAGATGTGCAAGAACAAGAGGACACAATTTGAAGATAGAGAGGACAGCTCAGGGGCAATGTGAGGAAGTATTTTTTCACAGAGAGGCTGGTGGGCGCATGGAACAGCCTTCCTGAGGAGGTTGTGGAGTCTAAAACTGTGGGAGAATTCAAGAATGCATGGGACAGACATAAGGCAATTCTTGTGGGGGAAGGAAGAAATAGATTGTTGGTTAACTAGGATCTGCAGCTTATCCTGTAGGTAGGGAAATGGGAAGACTAGGTGGGCCAAGCAGTCCTTATCTGCTATCAAAGTCTATGTTTCTATCTCTCCGTTATGCAAGCTCAGCCCAGGCTAATGTACAAAGACTTTATCACATTTCTTATGAGTCTTTCTTAAACATGTTTTATCCGTTTACAGGAGTGCACCTGATTTGAGGCCAAAATCAAAAGCATAGATACATAGACAGTGTCGGCAGATAAGAGCCTATAGGCCCACCAATCTACCCATTTGAGCTTATAAGTTCAGTTTGTTTTCCTAGAAGTCTGTTTCCCACTCCCTGACCTCTAGAATTCCTTTATGTCTATCCATGCATTTTAAATCCGTGATTGTTTCTGCCCCACCACTTCCTCTGGCAGGGTGTTCCACTTGTCCACCACCCGTTCTGTGAAAAGCAAATAGTTATAGTAGCAGAGCACCCCCTCCCACATACACATGCCTCGAAAAGCTGCTTAAAGCCTGCAATTCATTCAGATCAATTCCATTTCTTACTTAGTTGGGGTTCAATGCCAGTAAGTGTAAAATCATGTACCTAGGGGCATAGGAACCCCGATGCTGAAATAGGATGGGAGGTACTGATACTCACTAGACATGAAAGGGTCCTTGAGGTTATTATATCAGAAGACCTCAAAGTAGCAGTACAGTGTGACAAGGCTATGGACATAGCAAATTGGATTCTGGGGTGGATAAAGAGTGGCATCTACAGTAGGGGAGGAGGGATGTTGTGCTGCCATTGTATCACTCCCTGGTATACCCAGCTGGAGTACTGTGTCCAGTTTTAAAGTCCACACTTCAGAAGGGACATAAGATGGAGGTTTTCCAGAGGAGGGCAACTAAAATGATTCAGAATTTTCACAGGAATCCCTACAAGAAAAGGCAGAAGAATCTCAACATGTACACTCTGGAAGAGAGGAGGGCGAGAAGTGACATGATCAAGACATACAAAGTACCTCACTGGGGTAAACAGAGTACAGTTGGGGAGTTTTCTTTCAAATGAGGATGAGCATCCAAACCAAGGGACATACAAAGAAGCTGGGGGGGAGGTTCAGGATAGATGTGAAGAAGTATTTCTTTACGAAGGTGGTAGACACCTTGAACACACTGCCAGGAGAAGTGGTAAGCTAAAATGGTAGGGGCATGAAGCATGCATGGGATAAACATAGGGCTATATTACAAAAGGGAAGGGGGTCAACGAGAGATCAATAGGGCTATGGAGGTTTTTCATTGCAGGAAAATCCATTGAGCAAACTCTATTCACAAGGAGGTCCTGATGGACACAGGCAGAATAAGACATGCAGTAACATATACAGGCAGGAGTTACAAGTAGGTAGAGAACACTTGGGCAGACTGGGTGTGCTGAGCGGTCCTTTTCTGCTGACAAATTCTATGTTTCTATGGCATCACATGTTCATTCAGGTGCAGTGTTTATTTAAAGTTGGGCCTACCATACATCCAGATGTAAGGTACAGTAAATTACTGAATTAAATGCAGTCCACTTACAGTACAATAAACAAAACCCTAGTGCTTTGAGAAGCCTTTACTCTTCATAAGGCTGCTTAAACAGCTGGAGTTCTATTTACCAGTGTCCTGATCTTAAAATCGACGCTACATCTGAGCAGTACTTGATTCTTGCTCACTCTATTTCTTCCCCACTTTGAAAGCTGCTTGTCCTGAGTTAGTTTTGGGCTGGTAGCCCCTCGCCTGTGTTGGAAGATGACCAATAAGTGGCACTAAAGATGTCAGACTTCACAGACTGTGAAAGCAGCTGCTCACCACCATCTTGGCAAGAAGAGGCTGCAGCTGTGGCCACTGATGACTGTTGGGGTGTGGGGATGGGGGACCAAAGAGGACAGACATAAGGAGATAAAAATCATAATAAAATTGTGAGACCTTCACCAGCTTTCCAAAATGCTTACTGGTAAAAGAACACTCTATTAAGTTTTTCTAATGGTAACACAATCTAGTGAGCCCTCTGTCTGCCGTCTGACACCAGGCATCAACCAACATAAAACTGCCTAAAGAAGGCAGTGTGGTCATGTGGTTACTGAAATACTGGAGATTACAGATTTATAAAAACAAAAGAATATCACACAGAAGCTAGCACATGTGCCTATAGCAGCTGTCTCCTGCTTCTCAGTAGTTATACTTATACCCTTGAGGTACTTGAATGTTCCTATCACATCCCCTCTTTCCCTCCTCTCTTCCAGTGAGTACATATTGAGGTCCCTTAATTTCTCCTCATAAGTCTTGCATTGCAAGCTCTGTTCCATCTCATTTGCCCTTCTCTGGACCATCTCCAGCCTATTAATATCCTTCTGAAGGTGCGACCTCCAGAACTGCATACAGTACTCCATGTGAGGCCTGACCATGGTTTTATAGAATGGCATCACTACCTCCCTCCCTCCTTATGCTGGTGATACCCCTGTCTATGCACCCCAGAATGTCACTGGCCCTCCCAGCTGCCTTACCACTTTGACATTTTAGGTCATCTGAAATAAGAACCCCCAGGTCCCTTTCCTTCTTTGTGACTATCAGCACCCCCAAATCCTGTAGCTTTCTCCAGGGTTTCTGTCTCGAGGTGCATCATTTTGCACTTTTGAATTAAACTTCAGTTGCCAGTCCTCAGACCACTTTCACGCTTCCCTAGGTCTCTCCTCATTTTCTCCAGCCCCACTGGGGTATCCACTGTCTTACAGATCTTGGTGTCATCTGCAAACAGGCAGAGCTTTCCTTCAGCCCTTCTGCAATATCACTAATGAAGACATTGAACAGGATGGCCAAGGACCAATCCCTCGTGCACCCCACTGGTCGCCCTCTCCTCAGACTGCACCCCATTTCCCACCACTCTCTGCCTCCTGTCTGTTAGCCAGTATCTAACCCAGTTTACCACCCTTTCCCCCATGCCCAGCCTAGTCAGCTAGTTTAGCAGCCCCTATGTGGGACGGTGTCAAAGGCTTTGCTTAAATCAAGGTAAGCATTGTCCACTGCCCCACCCTGATTTACTTCCTTTGTCACCCAGGCAAAGAGATCAACCAGATTTTCCTGACATGACCCCTCACTCTGAATCCATGTTGCCTACGGTCCTGGGCTCTGATGGCTTCTAGATGCCCCACTATCCTTTCTTTAAGCAATGTCTTCATGATCTTCCCCACTAATGAGGTGAGGCTGACTGGCCTATAGTTCCGCCTCCTCTCTGCTGCTGGACTTGTATGAGCGGACTACATGTGCCTTCCTCCAATTCTCTGGCACCACCCTGTGTTGAATGACTCAGTGAACATGGCTGCCAGAGGTACTGCTATCTCCCTTCACAGTTCTCTTAATATCCCTTGGTGTATGCCATCTGGTCCCATCGCTTTGTCCACCTTCAATTTAGTCACCTCCTGCAGGATTCTTCTCCCTGTGAATGGACTATTGTCCACCTCTGCATGCTTTCACAACTGCTGTACTGCTGTGACCCTTGCCCTCCCCTCTTCTGTGAATACTGAACAGAAAGACACAGTGGATGTCTTGGGGGGAGGGACATAGACAGTTCTTAGGCATGGTACTATCACTTCCAAATACCTAAACAGCACATATAAGAAAGCAACATTTGGCACTGACAATTGCTTGTTTTATTTTACTATTTGTTCAGGAGAGATAAATTAGTTATTCATGACTTTGGTGACTATTTCCAGTCGAGAGTCCTAAATTTTATTTGTTATTTTAAATAGATAGTGCTAGTTGTAGGGACAAAGAGTATTAGGTAGGATTGGGATAGTGAGAAGCATGAGGAGTTAGCTTTTGTCTTAAAGTAGTTTTTAAGTACTACCTACTGTCACTGCCGAGGAACCTTCAGAGGAGTGATGTGGCCGAGGAATTGAGGAAGCGAGATGAGCGGTTGACTTCTGTGGATCTGTCTGGGTTGGAAGTCTGCGACTCACTGCCGATTCAGCTCTGCTACCACTGGTTTTCTCTGAGGAGGTCTGGTCTGGACCTGAGGGATGCTCTAGGATCTCTCTGATCTCCATTGCATGGGAAGTCTGCGGCATTAGCGTTCTCACAAGAGGTCAGTATTTGATAGTGTAAAGCGTAGTCCTGGAAGCGTTCCTCTTCTCGGACTGCTGTTCCTGGTTGGAGGACTTGCGGGTTTGTAAGCGTTGCAACCCGCGGTTTCTGGACCCCGCTGTTAGCATCGCTGGTTTGGGTCAGGATTAGCCCAGTTTGGACAATTGAGGGTTGGGTGCTGGCTCGGTGCAAGTGAGAGTAGTGGAGTTCCGCCCTGGACTATCATTGGTGTCACTTGCTTTGTCAGGTGCCCCTCCCCGAGGCAAATTATCTGAAGACTGGGACTTTGGTGTTGGTGGGAGAAGCACTATAAGGACTGGTGAGTCTGCTCGCCTGCTGACTGCTCCACATTTTGCTTCATACTGCTCTGT
The DNA here is from genome assembly GCA_016271365.2 of Neoceratodus forsteri. Classification (NCBI taxonomy): domain Eukaryota; kingdom Metazoa; phylum Chordata; order Ceratodontiformes; family Ceratodontidae; genus Neoceratodus; species Neoceratodus forsteri. Next base: position 1,387,813,919 of record CM057459.1, read on the forward strand.
GAAGTCTGGCCCAGCATTGGTGAGAGCTTGCTGGATTTGGGCTGAGCAAGAGCCAGTCCTCCTAAGGGATTTCTCTGCTTTTTGTTTTGGGGTTTCAGCATTTTAAGGCATGTATCCTGTTATTTGTCTCTTGGTGTGTGAACTATTATTACTGTAACTCCCTGTAAACTTTCGCAGTTATGGTGTGAGAATACTGTCGGACTTTAGAGCTACAGGACTATCTGCCTTTGATCTAACATCTGCTGATTTATTATTACATTTAAAACTGTTGCACCCAAAAGGGAGCATCATTAACTCTCTCTGGTAGCACCTGAATTTTCTCTCTGACTAACAAATTCTGTAGACTTTTAGTTTTGTGGGGTGGCTTTGGGTTTGTGTTTTAGTAACTGGGTTATTTGTGTGTGTGTGTGTGTGTGTGTGTGTGTATATAGTGTCTGGTTAGTTAGTTTTGCTCTTTATTTTACGTGGTATGTGGGTTTTGTCTGTGTTTAATATTGGTTTTAGATAAGGTGAGTAAGACCAGCTTTCCTGAATTGGAGTTAGAAAAAAGTGGTAGTGGTGCTGGTCCTCTGGGATGTGCAGGGTTTTGGACCCTCACAGGACTGCCTACAGTGCAGCCCAGCTGTGCAACCTCCATCCTTTGACAACCTCCCAGTATCAGCTACAACTACAAGGTGCTATCAGGAGGTTGGCATCACTAGGAATGGGAGGTCGTTGGTGGCAGGGTGCTGTGGGCCCTGCAGAGATGAGAGGTATTGGGTGGTTAAATGCAGGAGACACCCTGGGTTTAGATGGAGCCTAGAGAGGCCAGATGTGTTTGGTCTCCATCCCAGGATTCCCACCAGACAGAGGGCAGGTAGCCAGAGGCTGCTAGCACCTACCAAGTCCCCTGTGGGCAGTGCTATGAATGCCATGATCGATGAGGAACAAGACCACAATTATGGCAGACTTGATTTCCTCAGTCGATCTGGCTTGCATCATGAAAACCTGGTTGTGTGATGATGCCGGGTTGGTTTTGAAGGCATCTATCCCCGCTGGTACTCCATGGTGCACTGCCCATGGTGGGAATGCAGGGATGGGGCTATGGCCATTTGTTTTAAATCTGACCTGGGATTCACCATGCACCTGGTGGGACAACCAGGTCCTTTGAATGTGTGGTGGTGCGTGGTGTCAGCGCAGGATGCAAGATTCTCCTCATTTACCACCCTCCTGGGGAGGGAGAATTACTACAGGAGGTTGTGGACTTCGTTGTCAGCGCAGGTGTTGAAGTCCTGCAGATGTTTAGTACTGGGGACTTCAATGCCTGGGTCGACAACGAAGCCTCACAATTTGGATCTCACCATCTCCAGCTGATGTCATCATTGGGCCTTCGCAGGTAGTTACTTCTGCGACCCATCACCATAGCTACGATGCTGGACCTGGTGTTCTCTCTCGGGCTCGAGGTAAGTAACCTCGAGATGGATCAGGTTGTGTGTTCTGATCATTGGGCGGTGAAGTTCACGGTCGGGCCCCCTGAGAGTCCATCCCCTATTGAGATGGTCAGCTATCACCCATTAAGGGATTGTCCCGGAGGGACTACTGGCAGTAACTGATCTATCTAGTGTAGATGCTGCATGTGTGGTGGGTACAAGCAAAGTGGTGGCCACCTATAATAGGGCGGTCTCAGGGCGCTGATAACCTCACACTGTCTGGTATCACCTTAGATCCTCTCACTTGAGATCTCCGTGGTTCAATGGGAATCTCAAGGTGATGAAGATCAGAGGTTGGAAGTTGGAGCATTGTTGGCGGAGGACCCAGTCAGATATGGACAAGCTGGCCCTGTGTACTCATTATTCTGACTACCAGAGGGCAATCAAAGATAAGAGGGCAGAGTTCCTGAGGAGTCACGTGATGCAGTGCTCTGGGTGAGTCGTTTCTCGAGTGCTCCAACCTCCTGCCCTCCAAATCAGTGGTTTAAACTATGGTCCTTTGTGTGGTTCACCGTCGAATTACTAACGGAATCCCCCTGGCAGCGGCTGTTTACCGTTATTAAGTGCGTGGATGGATGAAGAGATGAAAAAAAGCTCCAGCTAGCATACCCGCTGACAACACCGGAGAAGGCCTCTAAGAAAGCCAGGGCCTCCTTCTCACAGCAATCGCAGATCTAAGTGCTGCCAGTGCAGACTCGGACCCCTAACTCTCTCCAGATTTCTTGAGGAATTTCAGCCTTTTAAGGCTGATATGCAGAACATACGGGAGATCAAAAATATTTCAAGTGCATTAGAAGATCTTTCTCGGAGGACAGCCGACAATGAAGTCGCTTACACTCCGTTGAAAAGAAGCAGAGTAAAGTGGAGTTGGAGCAGGTGGTGGTCAAGCAATGCCTGCGAAGTTAGAAAGTAAGGTCCAGGACCTTGAGGGGCACAATGACGTGATAATAGATTTACGGAAAGAGAGGAGGCTCCGATCCAGTCAAGTTGCCCAAAAGTTCGTTGAGAAGGTGGCAGCCCCTCTCGGGGTAGGGTATATTATTGAGAGAGCCCACCGTCGCTCACGACCCCTCCCGCCTGAAGGAGCTGCCCCGGTCCCTTTATATTTAGGTTTTGAACTTTCTGGGCGCCAACATTTCCTGTACAAAGCCAGAGATGCTCTAGAATTGGAGTGGGAAGGTAAAAAAACTCCGGGTGGCGCAAGACTTGCTGCTCTCGTGTCGCAAGAAACTAGCCACGTTTCATAAGTTAGTAATCAAGCTGATTGCCGCAGGCATTAAATTCAGAATGGGCTTTCCTGCCAGGCTTCAAGTGCTTCTCGGTGGCACCTGGTTGAGCTACAAGATGTGGAGGCAGCGGCAGCTGGGCTTAAGGGCGCTCCCTGAATTACTAAAAACCACATGAAAACCGGGTCTGTACTGTTTAATACACTGAACTGTCTACCCCAGTGGACATTTAATTCTAGTTTGTGGTAGCAGATCCTGTATTCTTCCCTATGGACTGGTGCGAACTGTATGTTGTTTAGGCACTCGTTGACTGCATTTGGAGCCTCAAAAGAACATTGCCTCTCCTCATATAGATGGTTAGATTGATTTTAGTGGGCCGCCCCTCTGGTTTTGGCTCTTGTTTTAGGTTTTAAGCTACAAGTCCCCGGTTAATCAAGAGCCCTTTGTTCTTCCATGGCATGGGGGGCAAATAGTGCGACTTCAAAGTTGTGCCGATGTCACATTTGAAGTGCACATTATGAGGTAGAGGAGCCATTTGTGAGATGTATCATTTAAAGTTTTGGAAATTAGAAGTCCTTCACTAACTGTTGGGGTTCGAATCTCTTTGTAGTTCCTATTCACTGCTTGTATGGAGGTTATTTACCTGTCCCTAATTTCCTGGTCTTTTGGTTGATCGTTTGGGGTGATTGGAGTGTTACAGCTTTATGCCTGGATAGTAAATGGCAGCTCATGCTGTTTTCATACATTTTCTAAGGCTCAGTGAAGTTAACCTTATTATGCAAGATTTGCTTTCTCTCCAGATGTAACGGGCAAGGAGTAGCTTTAAGCTTGCCATAATTTAGCTACAGACTAGCGATAGCTAAGCGGCTCTCTGCAAGGGTTTTCCTCCTTTCTTTCCCCTTTCATCCCAGCTAGTAAATGCCTTCTAATAAAGCATTGGCATATGTGTGTTACTAGTATGGGAGGGCCTAATAATACCTTAATCCATCAGTGGGTAATGTGTTTAAACCTTCCACCCACCTCGCTAAGTTTGCAGGGTTTCAGTAGCGCCACTAGAGGCGCACAAGTTCTTACTTTTTAGTATAATGTTTACTAACAGGCTTTTGTCATCCTTTTTATTGGCATGGGACAAGAGGTATTTAATTTAATAACAGTGTTTATTTTGGGTATCTTCTCTGAGGCATTAAGGGAAGCATAAGGTATATTAAGTTTCCAGAAAGATTAAGTGGATGTATAATGTTGTTTGTTAAGGAAAGTTAAATGTTTAATAAGTAAAGGGTTAATGTGAATTGGTTGCTCCAATTAGGGAACGGGGTAGGGTGGAGGAAGATTATTCGGTTGCTGGTCATCATGTACCATACTAGCAGGGGAGGGGCTGGGTAGAGGGGTGGTTAAGGGTGTATAGGAGGTTAGTAAGAGTTTCTTGGTGGGATATTAATGGGTTAAGAAGGGGGTAGTGGCAGGAATGGCGGGAGGGTAAAAGGACACAGCACATTCTGCAGAGGGTATGGTATCAATGATATTTATAAGTACAGATGGCATCTAATTAAAATACAAAAGAAGGAAAAAAGAGGGAGTAAAATTAAAAATAATAAGTTTCTGACTGTTGATAAAGGCGATGGCTAGAACTATTTGATTTGTTACTTGGAATGTGAAAGGGCAAGGCACAAGACCAAGCAATATAAGATACTGAAGTACCTAAGTCATTTGAAAGCAGAAATCATGTTTTGCAGGAAATGTATTTGCTCAATAGAGAGGCTGATAAAATGAGGCGCCAACAAGTGGGACAAGTCTTAGCTGCGGAAGGCTGTACCAGAGTAGAAAGTCATGATCCTTTTACATAGATCGGTCCCCTTAAATCTCTCAGGTTGTTCTGACCCCTCGGGAAGGATTTTATTAGTGCATGGTAGATTGCATACTCTTGATATTGTCCTGGGCAGTGTTTATGGTCCCAATATAGATACGCCTGGGTTTTGCTCAGGTATTAGGCCCTAATCCCATTTTTAGGTATCCCTATAGTCATAGGGGTGACCTCAATCTTGTTTTGACCACTCAGTGGATTGGTCGGGTCAATCCGTAAGGTCTCTTCCCCGCCCAAAAGGCTCTTTGAGATTTGCTTGACTCATGAGCCTCTGTGATGTATGGCGGGTGCTTTACCCCAATCCGAGGAATACACCTTTTTCTCAGGTGCATGGAACCTCCTCACGAATTGATTACATTTAAATTTCCCAAACTTTGTTACCAGGGTTTTGGACTCTAGTATAGTGGCCAGACCACCTTCGGATCATTCGGCGGTCACTTGTTTATTACGGTGTCATCTTTACCAAAAAGGAGGTAGATGGAAGCTGAATAACCAAATATTGAAGCGAGAAAATGGTCCAATACACTAGCAACCCAAATAGAACAGTTTATAAACTCTACTGGGTGGCGGACGTGGAATGGGGGCATTTAAGGCATATTTGAGGGGATTATCATCGCCTAACGCCAAAAAGGAAAAGAAAGAGAAAACCGGATTCCTCTCTCCTAGCACAAATTCGGGTATGGAATCCAATCTCTCCAACCTCTTCCGATACCTTTAAACAAGATCTGGTTAGGCACAGAGATGCTTATCTCAGCCTGTTAGGGGAACAAGAGGAACTGGCAATTTTAAAAAAAAGCTGTACACTGACCAAGGGGAAAAGCGGGTCGGATGTTGGCGATCGCGTTAAACAGCAGGAATCTGCCAGGTTCATTGCGGTTCGCTCTCCATTGACAACTCCCTCAGGACTTCACCGTCAGAGATTGCGGAGGAATTTACAATTATTTCCAGGAACTATCACGGTCCCATGGTAAATCCCCTTCGGAGGTTGACTTGCAGGAGTATCTGAGGGATTTGCAATTACCTTCCTACCAAATCCCAACAGGCTACACTTACATCCGCCATCTCTGGCGGTGGATAGAAGAGTAATTAAGTCCCTCCACCTGATAAAACTCCTGGCCCTGACAGGTTTTCTTCAAATTTTACAAAACCTTTTCCAGGCAATTGACTCCTATACTTTCATCACTTTTCAATTTCTTCTTACTGGGCAGAACTCTGACCCATCTCTTTCAAGGCCCTGATTGTTTTGTTGCCCAAGCCTGATAAGCCACATGACTTTGTCTCTAGCTATAGACCAATCTCTCTCCTTAACCACGATATTAAAATCTTGGCTAAACTGTTAGCCGATCGCATGGCGTTGTTCTTCCTTCCCTAATTGGGCCGGAGCAGGTAGGCTTCATGAAAGGAAGATCTCGGTGGACCACCAGTGGACCTTGGCGCATGTCTTCTCGGCCTCCGGGAGGCTGTCCATCCTATGGTGTTGGTCCTCCCTGGGCCTTGAGAAGGCTTTTGATAGGGTTCACTGGAGTTATTTATTTGCAGCATTAGAGCGTTTGGTTTCCCTTAAAATTTGGAATTGGATTAGTTCGCTATATATATCTCCTTCAGCTAAAATCTCCTGTAATGGGGTAATTTCAAACTCCTTTAAATTACATGTGGAACTAGACAAGGATGTCCCTTTCCCTTGCTCTTTAATATATATTTAGAACCCCTTATCAGGAGATTAATCAGAGCTCAGGATATTTTCGGTATTTCTCTGAATGGGCAGGTTGTTAAAGTGGCAGCGTATGCAGACGACCTCCTGCTGCAAATTACGCATCTGGCTTTGTCTATCCCCTCTATTCTTAAGACAATAGATGGTTTAGTAAGGTTTCTAATTATAAACTCAACATAGGTAAAACAGTGGTTTTCCCTCAATTATAGAGTCCATAAACAGGATATTACCGGTTTTGGGCTCGCTTGAAAACTCTGATTCCATCACATACTTAGGACTTGTCTAACACGGAATATTGCTGCGTTAAGCAATTAAACTTAGACTCCTGGTTTATAATATAGATCAAGATCTTTGTCGGTGGGCCCTACTTCCTCTCCTCTGGGGAAGGAATTAATTTAATTATATTTTCTCCCAACTTTTTATCCCTTCAATTTGTTGAGCGTTGGGCTCCTCTGTCCTGGTTTAAAAAGGCATGGTGTGATTTCCACCTTCATTTGGGGAATAAAAAATCTAGAAATGGCCTTCCACAAACTAGCTGCCCCAAGGTAAGGTGGTTTGAGGCTTCCATATCGGTTGTATTACTGGGCCATTCAGGCTAATAAATATCTCAGGTGGCTGGTCCCGAACAAATTTTGGCCCAGACTCCATACACCCGATTTGGTTAAAAGTGGAGTTAGCTAGTGTTAAAGATATAGTTATTCCCCAAATGCTATGTTATACACTAAACTAGGATCTCTTCCTGAATCTCTTAGTAATTCCCCTATAGCAGTCTCAATCAAGGCCCACTCTCAATTGTGTGCATTTTAAAATACGATAACATTAAAGATCTAGCCCAACCTATAAAGGAAACCTAATTTCCAACTAGAGGCAAGCCCCTATCATCACAGTAAGCTTCCCCAATTAGGAGATAGCCAGCTTGAGGATTTCATCACAGTTGTTGGGCAGTGGTGTACTGCAGCAGAGATTATCACAAGTTCTCAAAACCTTGCATTGACATCTTTAAAATATTCCAGCTCGTCACCTTTACTGAAGGTAATGGGATTGGTTCCTCCACTGGTTGCCCATATTTCTTTTCAAACCACCCTAACGGATATGGCTGGTTCACCTCATCGGTATCCAAGATATATCAGGCTTTATTTAATTGGGCCTATCCTGATAATTTTGCCCGAGTCGCCTTTTGGTCTTCTCTTTTTCCTGATAAGGATTTGATTGGTCCTCTTGTGTGGCAAAATTACCACGGATTTTGTTACAGGATAGACTGAGGTTAATGCAGTTCAAGATCCTGCACATTTATTATTCTCCATGAAACTGGCTAGGCTAGGTATTGTGTCTTCCTATCTTTGTACAAGATGCCAATTGTTTTGTGGGGACCTCCTTCATACCTTCTGGAGCTGTTCAAAGTTGTTCCTCTTTGACTGCTATTAAACAAAAAGCAGACCCTCTTTAGGTATGGCTGATCTGTTCACACCTAAAATATGTCTCCTAGGGATTTTTCCAGTATCTCAGTGGTGAGCAGAAAATATCACATGGCATTAATATCATTATCTGTTAAAAAAGTAGTCCTTAGGCAATGGAAAGATTCTGAAGATCTAACATATGTTGAATGGCTCCAGGAATTTCTTGCTGACATTAGAACAGAGAGGATTATAGCAAACCTCCATAATAAAGTAAAGAAATGTAATAGGGTATGGGGCCCTATACAAACCCTGTACTCCTAAACGTATAAGCTTGATGATTCCATGCCATGAGGTGTAGACTGGGTCATATGATGCTGTGTCAGGATTTTGGGAGGGTTTGAGGTGGGGATGGGTTAGGGGTGGAGGAGGGAGTTTGGGTGGGATGAGAGCAGAATCATCTGTATATCATTATTTGATATGTTTGTACCAAGACATTTATGTTATGAATTGTTCTCTTTAATGAAACTTTCAATAAAGATTAAATGGAAAAAAAAAAAAAAGAAGGCAGAGTTCCTGTCCAGGAGATTGCTGCAGGGAAAAACTGACCTGTTCAGCTTTTAGGACGGTCGACAGACTTCTTTATCCAGTCTGTCTACAGCCAAAAAAGCCTTTTCAATCACTCTATGTGATGAGTTTGCTCAGTTCTTCTCCAACAGAGTGTCCACTATCCGACAGGGATCTTATCAGTGAGCCATATTGTGACTACGCGGTGATCGGCCTGGATGGAACAGGGCACTCCTGTCTGGGAGGAGTTTAAACGGTGGAGGTGGCCAAGGTCACTGAGGTCATCTTGAAGCTGAAGCACACGTATTGTGAACTGACCCAACTGCAACCTGTTTCTTGATGAGATGCATTGGTTCTTGTCAGCCGGTGTTTGCCAGGATTGTCCGGTGTTCGTTGTTGGATGGAGGGTTTCAGAAGCCTTAAAAGAGGCCCTGGTGAGGCCCTTTCTGAAGAAACAATCTCTCAACCCTGATATCCTGGTGAATTACCGTCCTATCTCCTATCTTCCCTTTTTGAGTAAAGTTGTTGAGAAAATCATGATGCAGCAGCTCGAGGAGCACCTTGTGTCCTTTGACATCTCTGACCATTCAATCAGGTTTCAGAGCTAGGCATAGCACTGAAACAGCATTAGGGTGCACAATGTTCTCCTCAGGTCTAGAGATGAAAGAGACAGGTCAAGTCTTGTGCTCCTTGATCTTTCTCCAGCTTCTGACACTGTAGATCACATTGTGCTTCTCGATCGCCTTAGAGATACTGTGGACTCACTGGCACTGTCACCAGCTGGTTTGAGTCCTTTCTTTATGGCAGGAAGCAACGGGTAGTGATGGGGAACTTCTCCTCGTCCCAAAGCTCCTGCCATGTGGAGTACCTCAGGGTTGATCCTGTCGCCAATGTTATTGCAGTGTTTATGCTGCCCCTGGGTGAGCTCATTAGGTGGCACAGTGGGGGTTTTCACTGTTATGCAGATGATATCCAACTGTGCCTGTCTCGTTACACCAGGAACATCACATACTGTGGAAGTGCTTAATATCTGATTGGCGAGATCAATGATTGGATGTTCTCCAGCTGGTTGCGACTTAACCCAGACAAGGCGAAGGTACTAGTGATTGGGCTAGGATGAGGGCATAATGGGAGTGCCTCCAATGTGGTGACGGGGTTATTCCTGGGACCTACACTGTTGACGGCCTCCCCTAAGGTGCGAGATCATGGTGTGATCTTTGATGATAGACTGACACGTGAAACTCAGGTGTCAGCTGTCATCAAAAGTGTTTTTACCACTTAAGGAACACTGCCAGAATCAAACCCTAGTTCTGCCCCAGCACCTGCCCATGCTGGTGCCCACCTTTTGACATCCAGACTCGATTACTGCAATGGTCTCTACCTCGGGATCTCTGGAGGTACCCTTCACTGGCTGCAGTTGGTGCAGAACACAGCTGCCAGGCTGCTGACTGGCCTCTCTAAGTCTAGCCATGTGGCCCTGGTGCTGCAAGCTCTGCACTGGCTGCCGGTCAGGTGGAGAGTTATCTTCAAGTTGAGTCTACTCACTTATAAGGCCCTACACGGTCTTGGCCCTGGCTACCTGGCTGATCTTCTGGCGCCTGCCACCTCAGTCCGCTCCTTCTGCTCCTCGACCAGGGGCCTCCAAGTTCCCAGGACCAGATTAAGAGCTTCTGGTGACTGGGCCTTTAGTGTCGCCAGACAGGTGCTGTGCAACTCCTTACCAGCTGATGTCAGAGAGGCCCGTTGGTTGATGGGTTTAAGGCGGCTTAAAGACCTATCAATTCTTCCTGGCTTTCCCAGATGTAGAGATCTGACCAGCCCAGAAATTCTGCTAATAATTTGCTGATTAGGATATTGCATTTGCTGTTGTATTATTTATTTTGTTTTATGTGATTCTATGTTTCTGATTCCCAGCCTGTTGTATGTTTTATGTACAGTGTCCAGAGCCACGGAACTGGGCGCTTTAGAAATAAACTTTGCCTTGCTTACCTTGTAATCATAGCCACCGTGTAAGAGAAAATATCTTTTAGGCTGAACCAGCATTAAGCCTAATGTCATAGGCAAAACATCACATGGCTACATGTCTTTCCTTCAAATGTTGTGCTATAGTTTTAGGTACCAGGAGGTTTTCCTTTCTGCATCAGCTGCTCTTTGCATTCCATTCCATGCGCTTTCAGGTGTATATCCCTGTCTAAAATCTTTGTACCATGTTTCCTGATTGACGCTTGTATTCCTCTTCGTGCTACAAATTTGTTTTGCATGAAGCATCTGCCCTACTGGTATATGCTTCACTAATGGGCGTTAGTGGCTACTGGTGTAATGTAAGATACTATTATGTTCCATAGGTTTATGATATATGGTAGTCTCCAACTGAGTGCCTGACTTGTAGATTGCCATATCTAAGAAATTTGCTGACTTCATACTATAGGTACATGTAAATCTCAAATTGGGTTCCACGCTATTAACATACTGAATAAATGCTTCTAGTTCATCACTGGTGCCCTTCCACAACAGCAGACCATCATCAATGTATCTCTCCCATAGCAAAGCATGTTTCTGGAATTTATCATTGAAGAAAATACAATGTTCCTCCCATAGTCCTAGGTAAAGGTTTGGTAAACTGGGGCAAAAGTTGTCGCCATTGCCGTTCCTTTATACTGAATGTAAACCTGTCTTTGAACATGAAGGAATGATGTGAACACCATGCCCGCCATATCCAATATGAAATCTGTAGTTGAATCCATGGGTTCATCTTGTAAATTCAGGTAGTGGAAAATAGCTATCAGGCCACCTTAGTGGAGAATGTTGGAGTATAAACTCTCTGTATCCAATGATGCCAAAAATCTTGTCTTTAGATACAATAATATTCTTCAGAACTCTTACAGTGTTGTTTCTATCAGATAAACATGAGAGTAATATGATCACTAATGATCTTAAATAGCAATCTACATATTGTGAAAATGGTTCCACAGTAGAACCTATGCTGGCATCTATGGGACAACCAGGTGGAGTAGTAGAGTCTTTATGAAGTTTTGGTAGGAGACAGATACATGGCTTTATAGAGTTATATACGTTAAGTTAGTCTATCTCCTGAGGTTTGAGCTGGCCATCTAATTCACATTGAATGATAAAACTGCTTGCTGTAATATGGACAGCATCAGTCGGATCTTGTGGTGCATGCTGATAGTAATTTGTATTGCTGAGTTGATTTTCATCTCAGCTTTGTACTTGTCTCTCCCCAAATCACTATGGCTCCACCCTATCTACTGGTTTGATCACCAGTGAAGGGTCATTCTGTAGTTAGTCTAATGCTTCTCATTCTTTTGCTGTTTTGATAAGTAGGCAACCTGGTACCTTTCTTGATTAGTCATTCCATGTCTTAATCTACAAGGACAAAGAACGTACTGACAGCATGATTCAGCATGGCTGGAGGGCAAAAGTTGATATTTTCTTTACATGTGCAGTCTCAACATGTGTCTGTCCAGACATATGGTAGACACTTGATTCCGACAGGTCAGACTTATTTTTGTGTGCTATTGTTGCTGTTCTGTATGCTACATTGGAGTAAGTGTCGCTGCAGTTGCTGAAAGAAACTCATTAAATGTAGCTGCCTATAAAGTTTAAACAAGTCCACTCTTAACTGAAAAGAGTTAACGTTGGCTGAGGGACAAAGGAGAGTCCTTTGTAGAGCTTGTATTTGTGCTGGTGTAATGGTTTTATCTGTTCAGTTCCACGACAGCCATTTATTGGGAGGGCTGGATTCTCTCAGGGATAGTCCCATATCCTTTGCCTCACCCTCTGCCTTGACTTTTCCCTTCCCTGACTCGTTCAACTTTTCTCTGCCAGCTTGTTCATGGTTCTGTTGTGGGTCCTGCTGCTTACAAAACTCCTGTTGGTTCTGATTAGTGACAATATTGCAGCCTTGCTATCTAGTGACGGTTCAAAATTAGGCACTCAATTTCTGTGTCTGATCATGGGTTGAAATGGTTCATGGCTGGATTGAGACTGCCAACTGTAAACCTTGCCCTGGGCATAGTCTCTGCCATCCCATTCATCTGTTTTATTTAGTTCATATTGTTTCTGTTCCTCTTGGAACTTGGCAATGTTGATGGCAATTCTGGTTAATAACTGCTCTGCATCCATCTAGGGTACATTTGATTTATCACAGTTCTCCATTTTCTATCTCAGCCAGTGAATTGGCCTAATCTTGCTTTGTCTTTTAAATAAAACTAAAATAAGGTCATTTGACGCCCTATTCAAAATTTGTTCCCATTTAATCATTAACAACTCATCATCCAAACCATATGCTGGGGCTTTTGTATCCTCAACCCTATGGCAGAGAATACCAATACAATGGCAGCCACAATTCCCCAAGCAAAACTGGATGATGGCTTTCTCAACTGGCCAAGAAATGGCCTCCAATATCTAATGCAACTCCTAACAGACAACAATATCAAAAGCTTTCAGCAAATGGATTAGGAGTTTGTGCCGCACGCATGGACATCCACCAATACTTACAATGTGGAACTACATAATGAAAGGTCCTAATGTAGCAGGCCAACAAGCAGGCTTCCACAACGGTGGCTTTCCTGTGGGGTAGGGCTCAACAACTAGAGTAAAATGGGTTCATCTGTCATGCCCATTCCTTAGTGAAGGAGAAGGTGGCTGGCTATAGGAAAAATACATGCAACCTGGGGAGAGGAGTCAAATATACAGTTTACACAAGAATGCTGGTCCAAAATATGGCAGGGAGTATATCTGTACAATGGCATCTCTCTCTGGCAGGAATTCAGTTGGAAAATGGTAGTCAAGCCATTTATAACTCCAGTAGTATCTAAACACAATGGAACTGGAACTACAGACCTTTTTTTCAAAATATTTTATTGGTTGTTGGGTAAAACCAAGGTACAGGCAGATTAAAAGCATTACATTTGGAATATAAGCAAGTCCATTTACATTACTTGGTACCTCAAGACATCAAGGAATACAGTTTCAATCAATACCACAGGTATGGATTCAGTGTAAGTTCAATAAACAGTAGGGATACCAACTCAGAAACCCAAGGAATTGCAGGAATAGTTACAGTCACAACCCCACATATTAACCAGCACTAGCGTGGGCCACAGTACTAACCCTTCTACATTCTTCTTGGTCACCGGTAATGGCTGAAACAGATCAGCCCCGTGCCATCAGAAAGTTAAATATATGCACTTAAGTAGGGAATCGACCATCCTCAATAGCTAATTGAATCGGATCCCACACTAAATTGAATCCATCCCCATACCCATAGCATTCCATTGCACCCTTTCCAGCTTCAAGCAGAGGCATAAATTGTTACTCCACTGCTGTATAGTGGGAGGGAAAGTGGTGAGCCAGCATTGAGCAATTGTTTTCCGAGCATTAATCAATGCTATGACCAACATCTCTGCCAGTCTGCCCTAGGGTGGTGAGGGTCAGCCCTAGCAGGAACTCCAAAGGAGTGCATGGGAAAGCACGATTCAGCACTTTCTCCATGATTCGGTGTATTTCAAACCAGAATGGGGTGATCTTTGGGCAAGGCAGAGCTGTATGTATAAAATCACCAGAATGAACCATGCATTTGGGGCAGGTATCTGGTTTAGTCGGATCCATAGCATGGAGTCGAGTTGAGGGTCTATCGTTCGATACATAAAATTAAATTGGATTTGTCTTAGCTTGCTGCTTCTGGAGCATGTGTTAAAATGTCGGATGGCGCTCATCCTGATTCCTCCTCTATTGTTCAAATTTAAATCAGTCTGCCAATCCATCCATGTCTTTTCCGCATTATCCCATTGTTTCCCAATAGGATTTTGCAGAGTATGGTTAAAGGTTTGGCCAGCGGTTGGGGAAGAAGATCTCTTCCTCGATTGGCGATGGTGTACCCCACTCATATTCGGGACCTAGTGTGTTGCCAGAGTGCTTCAACCCTAAAATACACAAAAAATCATCTGCAGTGATGCCCCATTGGTTACATATGTACGGAAAAGTTAAGCGTGATCCACCCATGTAGAGCTGTCTCAAGAACCTCAACCCTTTCTTACACCATACCAGAAGTCTCTGAATCAGGAAGCTGAGCATGGGCCTTAGAGCCGCATTGCAGTGACCAAATCTGTATTTGGGGAGGGGCAAAGTTATGCCGTAAAGTTCATGGGCTTTGCTCTAGCACCGAAGAGTAGTTGCTGTAAATGGGTTAGCTATTTGCACCTTATTGGAACCTGCACAAGGTCCCCACCAATAGGCCTTCACGTGAGGGGCCTGAAGTAGGTCCTCTCGAGGCACAGCCAAAGAGGAGGTCTAAGCCGTCATTACCAACAATGTAGGTCAGCTGAACAGCTATATAGTACCAATAAAAATTTGGAAGACTCCGACCCCACGGGCAAGCGGCATAACCAAGATAGATCTTTTGATACATGCTTGCCCTCCACAAAAATTTATGAATGATTGCATTAAGTTGTTAAAAATGCGAGAGGGGAGGGAGATAGGGAGAACCTGATACATGTACAGGCACCTGGGGAGGATTATAATTTTCACCACTCCCACTCTACCAATTAATGAAGGAAGCCCACCCATCTGTCACAATCCCCGATATATTATGCACAAGGGGTTTTAAATTTAGAGCATAAGCGTGTGAGTGCACACAGAAAGAAGAACTCCCAAGTATCTCAATTTCACCACCATTTGCAGGCCTCCAAGATTGGCAATTAAACCGGCCTATCTCCAGCCCCTATGGGAAGTAGTTAGCTTTTGGTCAAATTAACCTTGTGGCGGACAGGTCTCCGTATTCACTCATGACCTTGAACACTTCAGGTAAATCATTGGCGGGAGACTGCAGATAGAGCAGCAGATCATCGGCATACAATGCCAGTTTGTGGTGAACACCCCGGAATCCACGTATGTTATTATTCGCCTGGATTCTAGCAGCCAGGGGTTCCAGCGATAACACATAAAGGAGGGGTGAGAGGGGGCAACCTTGCCTCATACCATGCCCCAATTCAAAACTTGGGGACATGGCCTCATTACAGCGATCTGAGCAGTAGGGTGTTGGTACAATGTGCGTATCCACGAACAGAAGCCAGGGCCACACCCAAACCTCTGAAGAGTGTCAAAAGATACCCCACTCCCGCGGTCAAAGGCCTTTTCAGCATCAATGGAAAGGATCGCGGCACCATGAGAGCCGGTCCTAGTTCTCCACGATGTATAACATTCAGGAGTGCGTCTGATGTTATGTTTCCCCTGCCGACCCTTGATGAAACCAGCCTGATCCTTGTGGATGAGATGAGGAAGCAAAATCTCCAACCTCGTTGCCATGGCCTTGGCAAGAATTTTATAATCTGCTGTAAGCAGAGATACTAGCCTATACAAGGCACAATAGGAGGGTCCTTGCCAGGCTTGGGAGAACCGTAATGATAGCTGACCACGTGGAGGGGCAACACTCCTTTAAGTCAGGCATTTCACTAACATATTGTGCAAGGGTTTGAGGAGAAGGTTCTGACAGGATTTAAAAAATCAATAGGGAGCCCATCCGGTCCAGGAGCCCGACCCCGAAGTCCTTCAATCGCACCTGAAATTTCGCTCACTAGTAGAGGTCGATCCAACTCATTCACCTGGGCCAGATAGCTTAGGTGATGGGACTCGAACAAAGAACCTGTCAAGGGCCTCTTCATTTGGATGACCCTGTGATGTAGTATACAATTTGTAGAATGCCCCAAATGCCTGGCAGATCCCAGGGGTATCTCCCTAACCACACCTCCTCCAGAATGAATTCCACCAACCTATCTCCCTCCTGTCGTGAAGCTGCCATGCTAGGTACTTACCACCGCTATCACCATCAAAATAGGCACCAGCATGGATAGCAGAATAGCTCTCTCAAGTTGGCACTGCTCAGGGTATTGTACTGCCACTTTAATTTTGCAAGACACCATACACAGCAGCAGTGGGTCTATTTTATCGCCATCTCACAGGCCTCAATTTTGGTCCTAAGCATTTGTAGGTCACGATGTGAGCCCTTGCTTTATGGATCGCATACGCAATGGAATAACCCCTGATGGGCGCTTTCAATACTTCCCACCTTACTTCATGTGTTGTATCCCACTTTTGTTTAAGATTAGAAATTCCCTAATCATATTGGATACACCAGACCGGTAACCATTATCTTTGAGCAATAGGGATCTAACTTCCATTGCGAACCACAGGATCGACTCTCCCATGGCCAGATCCACCATGAGGGTGCATGATCAGACAAAAGCATTGGGAAGTAGACTGCTGATTTTGAGGCGGGATCAGAGGTGGGACAGCAAAATTCTATCCAGCCGGACATACGATTTGCAAGCATGTGAGAAGAAACTGTAGTCTCTTCCAGTTGGGTAAATATACTGCCAAATGTCTACCAGGCCCAAGTCCTTCTCCAATGCTGCCAGTGCAGGGCATTTTAGAAGGGGCACAAGGTGTCGTGCTAGATCTATCCATTACCCCATCAAGAATACAATTGAAGTCCCCACCTAAGATCCACGGCCCGCCATTTTGACATTCCAAGGCCAATTGTTGGAAGAATTCAGGTTGTTCAATATTTGAAGCATAAATAGACCCCATGGATATCACACCGACCGAAGGGAAGACACTCTAGCCAGGGCAAATCTCCCATAATGGTCAGTGATCTGCTCAATTACATTAACCCTCATCCCCTGGGGAACAGAGCACCGCCCCTCTGGATTTAGTTGAAAATATTGAAGATACCCGTCCCACCAAGAGCCCCAGCGGTTTTCACTACCTCCCCAAAGACATATGGGTCTCCTGGAGCATCACCACTTGACATTTAGATCTTTTGACTTCTGTCTGCAATCTCCTCCTTTTGATCACCGATTTCAGACCATTGATGTTTAAAGAGGTAATTCTAATAGCATCAGCCATATTCCACATAGAACTGAAAACCACCCACATAACACAAAGGCATATACTAAGTTGCAGCCTGACCATGGTACCCAACCATTTTTATAATGCAACTGATAACAAACCCCTGACCTGTAGAGTTGAGGAAGAAGCGGACTCGGGACAACACAAGTTTAGAGCCCAGCGAAACTCTACCATCCCGAAATAAACCAACCCCTAAACCTTACCCCCAGAACACCCTTCCATAGATAATGAACCACCCAGAAAACAACATTAGACCAGTGGAAGCTAAGGGCAGGTCTGACTCCTGTACAGCAAATAAATGGAGCCCAACCAGGATCCTCAGTCCCCACCCACCCAGTAAACCCAGAACCAGAGCGCAACCCCAGACGGAAGTAAGATCCATCATAGAATCCCTTACAAACAATTAGCGGACTTTAAAACTAAAGTACAGTAGATGTTCATATTTAAAACGCACACACAGATCAAGTAAAGTGAAACCCCATAATAAAGCATAAAGCCAGATTAACAGCAATCCCAATTTCGGTTCTCCTGAAGGGATAATTAAGAAAGGAGTGAGCTAAACCACATTGGAACTCCCTCCCCCAAGTTGATTATTAAGCAAACTGATTAGTTCCTTCTATATTCCAACAGCAACCAATTATAGCAAGGGAAACCATAAGGAACATTAAGATTAAAAGAGAGGTGGGGAGAGGAAAATGGGAAACAATATCACGATTTATACAGAGTCATTAGGACAGTGAACAGAATGTCCCCATCAGTCCAAATACACGCTTGGATTCATTCCACAAGCGGACTTCATTCAAACTTCATTCAGCAAAACAAAACCTCCGAACCCCTGCTGATACCCTGGTCCCTAGACCAGGTGGAGCATTAAGAAACAAGGATCCGGTAGCTTAGGTGGGGCGACATAGCTACCTCCGCAGAAATACAAATAATAACAGAGAAGAAATAACAAAATCCAGTACCCTGCGGCATAGCTGCGCAGATGTATGGAGACAGACCATCAGCATTTTAGATCCCAAGTCTAGGCCACCCATTCCGGCGACATATTGAAGCACTTTGAAAAAAAAAAAAACTAGGGCCTCATTTATCTGAGCTGGCCACTTTAGCCGGAGCCTCTCTCCACGCCTCTTCAACTCCTCCTCCACCCATCGTGCAGCCTCCTTAGGACATGAAAACACTCTAGGGGTGCTCCCAGGATGGTTGATGCTAAGCTTTGCTGGATACAGAAAGGTAAATTTCCACCCTAGTTGAAACAGTTTTAAATTTAATCTCAGCAAAGCATTGTCTCTTAAATTGAAGCTCCCTGCTGTAATCTTGAAAAATCATGACCTTGCCATTCTGCACTTCAATCGAGCCCTGTACTCTGGCTTGCTTAAGTATTGCCTCTTTCTCCGTGAACCTTAAATACTTTATCAGGCAGTGCCTGAGCCTGTCACCCACTTTGGGAGGAGGCCCCACTCTGTGTGCCCTCGATTTCACATTGTGCCAGATTAGGGGATAAATCCAAGTGCTCCACCAACCATTTATGAAAGAATGATTCTGGCTCATCCCCTCAAGACCCTCAGGCAGTCCCACAATCCTTATATTCGACCTCCTCGGCGATTCTCCTGGTTGTCTACTTGGGCCATGAGCTCTCACACAGTACTTTGCAGGAGGTCTTATCTCTAGCAGACACAGCGAGAGTCTTCCAGGGCGCCCACTTGTTGTTCCAGTTGGGCAATTTGATCGGCATGAGTGGCAGTTGTTTCCGACAGTCCGGTGACTACGGACTGCATGTGAGTAATCTGAGCAGAAATATTAGCAAAACCTGCCTTCATGTCGTGTTGAATCTGTATGAGAGTGGCAGGGACAGCTGCAAGGGATCTTTGTAGATCGGACATATCTCCTCCGTCGTTAGCAGGCCTCAACCTCGTGTCTTCTGGACCAGGCCCCTGCCCTGAGTGATTCGGCTTTTCCCCAGTTCCAAATTTAAGTTGCAATTGTTTATCTTTCTTTCTTGGGGATGCCATCCATTTTACTAATGTTACACGCCAAATTTAATGGTCGAACCAGCAGCGGGGGTCACTTAAACACCGACAAAACTGTAGTGCCTTAGGGAGCTCAGCAATCTGTGTCCGCCATGTTACAGAGCTGGCCACGCCCCACTACAGACCTTTGTTGAAGGGATACAGGAAGAGGGCACACAATTTCATATTTTTGGGAATGCACTTTGTTTAGACCATTTTGGTCCTAGGTCATGCAGCCAATTCAAAATATAGAGATGCTCCTTAACCTTATGGCTGAAACCGTAATTTTAGGCTTCCCTCCTACAGGAGCCCAGTCCTGTCTTAAAAAAAAAAACCTGTTCCTGATATTGGTAGCAGCGGTGGGAAAGGCCATTGTCCAACACTGGTGTATGAATACCTGCCACCCACAGCTGTAGCACTAGCTATCATACCTCCATTATATAGAAGAACTTGAAATATCCCTGTGTTGCAGCAAATGCTGGTCTAGGCACATTTATTTGTCTGCATCGGCTAGATCTCAAAAAAGGTTTGTTTTACATAAAATAGGTTAACATCAGTAATTCTTGGTATGGTCAAGCCTCATGAAATGAAGCACACAGCACAATGTTGTTTGTTTTATTAAAAGTTCCAAGTTTATTTGTAGCTGACACACTGGAAATAAAATGACAGCTGGAAGATATTCATTTCAACATATGTTCTGTGCATCAGATGGCACCCTGGACAATGGACTTAAAGCTTGACATATAAAGCTTTAGCCATGGTCGTATGGCTGCACTGTGGAATTAATTATTAAAGAGACTGTGGAAATGTGTATTTTAATTACCTCAGTGTAAATCAATGGTACAACTCTCTTGGGTGCATATTTGGAAATATGTAATGATAATAGTGGTGTCATCTGGTGCATAGCTAATAAACTCTGCAAGTTAATAAAAAAAAAAACCTTAGACCAGCAGAGTTTTCTGTCCCTATTCAAAGTGCAGGTACTTAAACTCAAGGCACTTAGATATGAGCACAACTCGCCTGCATGACTTATAGAAAGCCTCCTTTTATACTTCCTGTTATCTCATTACCTGGAACTTGCACCACCCACTTTCTGCCCACAATACAGTACCTAACCCCTTCTTCCTATCCCTTGTGTTTGGATCCTGAATACCAGGTATGCAGATACCTTATCCCTTTGTCCAAGGACAGTTAGTTTTAACGTCCTTAGATGCCATATTAAAATGTCCGCTAAGCTCCACTTGCTCTCCTTGCACAACCCTGCAGAAATGCACCCCACATGCCTGCTGAAATTTTTCTCCTTTATTTTACATTAATTATGGGCTATGGTGGCTGATCCCAATCTATGTTATGTCTATATATATAAGCAATGAGACATGACAGGGTGTACGTTATGGTGCAAATAATTGCCGCCTCAGGTGCATTGTTAGGCACGAGGTACAGCCGAGTGCTGTTAAATGCACCTGAGAAGTGCAATTATTTCACCATAATGGCACCCTCCTGGAGTGTCTTATTGCTCTTATAAAATGACATTAAAATATAGGACTTAAAATGAATGAAAATAAGACAAAAGTATTTTAAAAGATAAAAATTGGACCTTTCACTGAAATATGCTTCCATTTTAACTCTGAATACAAAAACTAGTCCCTGTTCTGGTAATAGTGGTGTTAGTTAAAAACACGAAACATAAAGAAAACTGTGTGTGGCACACAATTTTATAAGAAAAAATGTTACCTTGCATTTTAAAATAATACAAGTACTGTTTCTTAATGGAAATGTGTTCAAAACTTTAAACCTGCCATGTTGCCTTTTTGGTGTGGGTGATAGATTTCACCTGTAAATGCCATGTATGATTCAAATGTATGTGCTTTTATAAATTTCAGGAATGCACTTCATCAGTTTGGATCTGCCTCTGCCTATGTAACTGTGTTTTCCCACCTTTGCTCTTTGTTTATGAATTAATATTGCCTACTTTCTCCATCCTGTTTTTCCCTCTGTCTTTCCCCACATTCAAGATATGGAATGTTTACCATGGAATACAGGGGATTCAAAATTCTGCTCAGTTCCACTGGCAGAATGTTCCTCTCTAACATACTGTGTACACACACGCACCAACAAAGGCCTCTTTTAACACCACAGGCTCAATTATCTCACTGTTAGAGGCAAGCAGAAGGGATTTTCATTGTCAGCAAAGAAACAGTTGTAATGAAAACTATGAGCAATACTTAATACTTCTAATTTGTTTATGTGTGTAAGTTCAAGTTTATTGCAGGAAAAACTCAGTTGAGCAAGCTCATTCACAGGAGGTCCTGAAGCGTGTATGCAGTCAAGTACACATTATATATAAAGTGTAAACATAACAGTAAATAAGGCTAATTCCCAAGGAGGTCCTGAAACAAATATGCAGTCAAGTACACATTACATATAAGGAATAGACATAACAGCAAGAAGGTACAGTTTAAGTACATATGACACATAGTGCTCGATTAAGACATAACAGGGTAGGTATAAGGAGCATAATCTGGTGGTAGGCATTGGAAGAGGAGGGTGTAAAGTCAACAAGAAAGAGTAGTTAAATGAGGAGGAAAAGTTGAAACATGGAAGAAAGGGAACAAGAAATGGGCAAGAGGGCTAAAGGGATGTAGGGGAGAAAGGAATAGGTAAAAGTAATAGGGGAGGGAGGGAGATAGCAGAAGATAGGAGTAAGGAGGGGTAAAAGAGGGCTGGAGGAGAATGGAGGAGTAGAACATAGAAAACAATATTATGGATAAAGAAGAGTCGTAGGAGCAGATCTGGCGATTATAATGTTAAGCCATGGTGGACAAGTTGGGATGGAAGTCAGATGCAGAAGTTATATGGATTCCATCAGGACTGGAGCAGAATTTTGTTAGTTGGAAGGATGGGTGGAGAAGGGTCATCAGAAACAGCTACAAATATCTTTTATTTTGGATGCAGCTAACCTTTTACAGAAGTTGGCAGAACAATGCTGGATAGCTTCAGTGAGGATTGAAACTTATTCCAGGTGGGTGGAAGAGTACTTGATATGGGGCGTTTGTCAGAGGAGGTGCAAGTCCTAGGCACGTCGAGGAAGATAAAGTCCGATTTCATTCCTAAGTGAGTATGCACTGCGGAAGATGCAGATAAGGGATGTTAGGTAGCTCGGAAGCTTGTTCAGGAGTAACTTTAGAGTCCAGATACCAGCATGGAGCGTACATCTAATGGTAAGTGACGTCCAACCAACAGCTGCATACAGGACACAGCGATGGGTTGGTATCTCGGTAATGAACTGCAGGAACGCATGATAGAGGATGTCCAATTTATTAAGGTTAGCGATTGCAGAAGAAGTGTAGATTATATTCAAATAATCAAGTAAGGGAGGAATGTGGCCTGGCTAAGCCTGGTTCTAGTCTTGAGAGGAAGAGATCTATTATGGAAGAAGAAATCTAACCTGGCTTTTAACCTCCTGGCCAGGTTGCGAGGTGGTCATTAAAGGAAAGCTTATTATCTAGCCAAATGCCAAGGTATTTAAATTTGGAGAGGACTTCAATGGTTCACCTAGGGAGGTGACAAAGTCTTTGTGTGAGTCAAGGGTAGTAGAAGAGGAAATATTAAGAGAGAAGATCATAGCCTTGGTTTTCTTGGCATTGAGGAGGAGTTTGGCATTGATAAGATTATGTTCAAGCTGGGTAAAGTCAACTGGAGTAGATCCTTACTTCCAGACAATGATGAGCCAGCAAAGTATAGTACTGTATCATCTGCAAAGAAATGCAGCTTAGAATTGGTTATATGAGAATTGAGATTGTTGATGTAGAAGAAAAAAGGAAAAGACCCAGAATGAGCCTTGTGGGACCCCCTGGCAATCGGCAAGGAGGCTGAGAGCAGGCTGCCTGCTTTGACTTTCTGGGACCTTCCTATTAGGTAACTGTTAAACCACTGAGTGGTGGAAGGGTTGGCACCTATTTAGTAAGGCTGCCGTTATAAGGTTGTGCTCTCACGGTGTCGAGCGCTTTACTAAGGTCTAAGAAGACTGCTCCAGTAATCTTCTTAGAATCCATAGCAAGACAGTCGTTGGTTACTTTAGCCAAGGCAGTGACAGTGCTGTGATTGGGGTGAAAGCCACACTGAGCTGGATTAAGGAGTGAAAAGGTTTCTATGTGGTGTTTCAATTGGTATAGATCAGTTTTTGAAAACTTTTGAGAGGATAGAGCAGAATTGAATTGGGCCTATAATTGTTTAGATCGCATGGGTCCCCTGATTTAAATAAAAGGAAGGATATGGGCAGATTTCCAACAAGAAGGAACTGTAGAAGCGGTGATGGAGAGGTTGAATATATGGAGAATGGGGGCAGTGAGATAGGGGTATCTAATTTTAAGAACAATAGTTCAAGTCGAGACATCCCGGCGCTTTTCTTAGTATCAAGATTAAGGAGAGAATCTTTAACTTCTTTGTAGTTGATAGGGAGCAGATGGAATGGACAAGCTGAAGTTTGGGAGCAAGGTTTAAACTGTCTTGGTTATTAGCATGGCCTGCGTGCAGTGAGGAGTCAGAATGCTAGCCCAGCAGTGACAAAATGGAGTTAATTTCTTCAAGGATTTGACAATTACTTTCTCTGACCTTACCATTGCTATGGATCTTGGTTGGAATGGAGGGCAGCCAGACATCCTTCAATGGACTTCAGTGTCTGCCAGATTTTATGAGAGTTCCCTTTGCCTGTTCTAGGGTGGAAACATAGAAGTTTGCTTTGGCAGAATGGATACAGCTTAATGTAGGCATTCCTGGCTGCTCTAAATGCTTGCCAATCTACTGGACTCTTAGTGCGTCTGGCCTGGGCCCAAATTTTATCACGGTTAATGACTGCGGCCTTAAGAGCTGGTGTAAACCAGGGCTGAGAGGTCCTGTGCATCCTAACCTTGATAAAGGGGCATGCTTATTGGCCAGGGTGGTAAGGTTGTCATTAAGGACAGTGACAGCCTCATCAGTTGTTTTAGCAAGGAAAGATCTTGCCATCTAATCTTGCTCAGGTCAGACAAGTAATTTGATGCACTGAACTTATGAAAGAACCGCTTGGTTATGAACTTGGACTGATAGCGAACTTTGAGGTTGTGATCTGGTGCAAACTACAACCCTATGGTCACTCATGTCATTGTGGAAGACCGCCGAATGAAGAATTTTGTGGGGATCGTGGTTAGTATAATGTCTAGGAGTGAGCTTTTGGCGGTATTTGAGATATTGATCCTAGTAGGTTCACTAACTAACTGGACAAGACCGAGTTAATCACAGAGGGATTTGGATTGTGCGGTTTGAGAGTACCAGTCCATATTGAAATCCCCAAGGGTTATTGTTTCAGTATTAGCGGTGGTGGTTAAGTATTTAATAATATTAAGGATATCAGTCCCAGCAGCTGGGGCCTGTAACCACTGTTAACAGTAATACATTCTGTGGGTGGAAGGTGAAGCTTTAAAGATACAATCTCATATTCTTTCTGTTTTGATTTACTGTAAATATCACTAACTGTATACTTAGTTTTGGCATAGACAATTACTCCACCCCTGGAGTCCCCATCTGCTTTGAACAGTTTGTAGCCCAAAAGAGTGACTTGTTGGTCCATATTCACCTTTTGAGCCAAGACTCCGTAATAATGATGAGATCAGATTCAGTATGTGTGGCCCATGCCTGTAACTGGTCAAATTTCTTTGGCAGACTTAATATATCAACCAGCATTATTTTAAGTCCGGTGCTGCCTTGAATTCAGTGGGTGAGGTAAGCGGTGTTGAGGGCCAGAATTAAGCTCCATGTTGCCAGAGCAGAGAAGGAGCAAGAGTAGTAGTTTCTTTAGGGATCTTGTAAGGGATATAGTCACTTTTTCCTTTGGAACCATCCACTGGTCGTTGTCATGGATGCCGGTTTGTTGCTAATGAGGACAGGCTAATATAACAGTTTGTAGATATGTGGGAGAGTGCTCTGAGTGACATGGGTCAAGGGAGCAGGAAGTGGAGGGAGGACAAGTGTGGAGTGAAGGTAAGGGAGGGGAGCATGCTAAGTGACTTGAGGAGCAGTGGAATGAGGCAGCAAAGGTCGGTATAAGGAGTTCCAGTACTGGACTCAAGTCTAATATCTTGTTCTGATAGGATACATAGGAAATGCTGCTAATAATAACAGAATGTCATGGAAATGGCATGCCATGGCTTCAAGAAAGTAAAGGCTGAAGGAGGAAAAGGTAGGATGCCTCAGCTGTAAGGGTGAAGCTAAGGTGCAACGTTTTACCCTGGGAGGCTTGAAAGGGCAATAAGATCAAAGATAGAGTTCATATACAAACATAGGAATCCAATCTATAAGTACTAGTTTTTTGTTTTCTCTTCTTGGGGGCAGGGGCAGGGCAAGCAATGCTGATCAGGTATCGAGGCAGTAATTAAATACTGTGTAGCTCTTTGGAATGTTAGAAAATAAGCGGGACCAGCAGGATGGAAGAACAACAGGGAGGACAGAGCCAGAGTGTTTTATAGGAGGCCTGGGCGGGGTGGGAGGCAGGAGAAAAAGCGAGGAGAAATTAGTCTTGGAGACTGAAATATGCAGGGCCAGGTAGCAGAAGCAAAAGTTTGAAAATTTGGACCAGTTGGGGCTTGAACCAAAAGGTGCATGTGATCTGGTTGCTGGCCTGGGGCCGTACCTTGCAGAGGAGAAGTCCGGTCTTCATGGTGCAGTTGGCGGCTTCTGAAATGCCGCCCACCGAGGTGAACTCCGGTGGAGGAGCGAGGCTAGCCCTGGTCAAGGGCAGCTGCTGGTGAAAGAAAAGAGGAGGAATTTAAGACAGTTGAAACAAAGGGACAGACAGAGCAGCAAAGGTGAGAATTAGCAAGATAATGGGGCAGTTAATTTAGGAGCCAAGAGTGGCAGAGTGCAATTTACATAGTTTAAGTTCTACTAAAGAGGCTGTAATCACTTATAACATTCAGACATTTCTACTTTGTTTTACAAAATTGCAGGCATTTAAACTTTATGCAGGATTGTATTCTTGAGAAAACCAAGGAGAAATTAGTCTCAGAGACTGAAATATGCAGGGCTAGTGAGGAAGCAAAGTCTGAAAATTTGGACAAATTGAGCTCGAATCAAAAAGGCGCCGTGATCGAGTTGGCTGGCCTGGGCCGTACCTTGCAGCGGGAGAAATCCGGTCTTCATGGTGCAGTTGGTGGCTTCAATGCTGTCGACTGAGGGTTGAACTCTGGTGGAGGCGTGGCTAGCCTTGATCAAGGGCAGCTTGCAGCGGGAGAAGTCTGGTCTTCACGGTGTGGTCGGTGGCTTCTGAAATGCCGTCCGACCGGTGGATTGAACTCTGGTGGAAGGCGTGGAGCTAGCCCTGGTCAAGGGCAGCTTGCAGCGGGAAAAGTCCAGTCTTCTGGCAGCGTTCGGTAGCTTCTGAAATGCTGTCCGACTGAGGGTTGAACTCCGGTGGAGGAGGCGTGGGCTAGCCCTGGTAATGTGTGATGATGGGGAAAACATTTAATTAATTTAATTTTTATTTAAGGTAGTTTTTATTATATGGCCCAGTTGAAGGTTTTTACACTGTAAAGGTAGCAGCCATGTTTGTGGTGGAAAATGAATTCTGGTTGTGGGGACTGATGGAAGATAGTTCTGGTTGTAGGAATGTGGAGGAATCTCCTGTCACAAAGAGGACTGATTTGCTCATTGTCTGATATGGTTTAGGGTTAGAATGACTATGCATTATGCTCTAATAATGAATGGTCACCTGACTAGTTTTAACCAATTAGAGTTCTTTGATTTTTAGACCTATTTTATATACTGTATATAACCCCTGCCACTGCAGAAAGATTACTAAAGATGCCCTTTAAGGCACTGAGGTGTCGCACACCCACTGGGGCGCACACACTCACTAGGAATTCGCGCTATCAGGGGTGAGCGGGAGAAGTCAGTTGGGAGTTGAGAGAAGAGAAGAGAGAGAGCGGTGGAGCTGCATGGTGGTTTGTGATGGCGGGCAGTCAGCATGCGACGGTCGGTGAGCCTGTGGTGAGGGGGCTGTCAGCCCCCCCTACTCAATGTAAGCAGAGCACCACCACCCACTGGTGGGGCAGGACCTGAAAGGGAGCGGCAGCAAAAGACATTGAGAGGGAGACAGAGGTCCCTCAGCTGAACTCAGAGAAGATGGTGGTTGCCATGGGGCCCAGACATTCAGGTGGCAGCTGGATAGAACTAGAGGGTATGAGGTGGCAGTTCTTATCCTTTGTGTTTCCTGTGTCCACCAGGTAAAGGTTGCTCTATTCGTTTGGTGTATCCTGCTACTGTGCTGTTGGATGTGAGCCCCCTCCGGAGTTCCTCCTGTCTTGGTCTGGGAGTAGGTAAGCCAAGTAAGGACATGCTTGGGTTAAATTAGAATCGGGTCCAGCTTATTCCCCATTAAAGAAAGAGCCACAGAGACAGTACAAAATGTAACCCACCCCACGGTGGGGAGAGTAATGAAGGCTCTCATGAAGAGTAAAGGTGAGGTGAGGTAATTTTCCTCAACCTCTAACCAGACAAGGGAAAGTAGTGAAGAAAGAGTGTCAGCACGTTTATTCTGGGACAGTTAGAAGGATAAGTCCAGGACCCCATTTGGGTCAATGTATCCTGTCAGAAAGAGCCCACTGGCTAGGAAGTGACTTGCAGGCTGGAGGTTCAAATCCCCAGTTTCTTAAAGTGTTATGCCATGGCTGAGGGCTGTAGAAATGGAGGAAAGTGTCGAAAAGCACACTAAACTGTAAATAAGTTGCCTCGAGGAAAAAGTGGCTTAAGCCTTTTAAAATAAAATTGCCTATTACATCAGAAATTGTCATTATCTCAGTGTTCTAAAAATATGTTACATCTTTGTGTCTCCTAACCACTGTTTTCCAGGACTGAGATCACTAAGTGGGCCCAGACTCTGAGGACATGGAAGGATGCTTAGACTGTCAGTGGTCTCCAGCCACCAAGAAATTGAACCCCCATGTCTAAAGGTTAGTAACCGCCTTGAACTTGAGCCATCTAGAAGCAATATGACTAGTTGGATCAGATCATCTCCCCATCTAGGAGACATTATGCCATCATCCCTAGATGTGAGGGTGAGGTCAACCCAAGAATCAGCATGTGGGTTGAATGCTTGTGATGTCTTACCTGCACTGTTAGCCAACATTCAGGCAGGACACTAAAATACAGGAGCCTGTGTATAGCCAAGAAATGCATATCAGTGCAGGCGTTAACCAAAGGGTTACACACACACACACACACATAGATATGTGTGTGCATGTATATCAACCATTTAGGATACTTAATTTCTCTTAATTATTGTAGTTGGCCCAATTCTAGTCTCCATTTTTCTTAATGACCTCCCAGTGCCTGCTCCTCTATGTCCCATTCATATGTATGCAAATGACACAGTACTCCTTTCCTCCGATTCCTCTGCCCCTGACCTCATAGAACCAGATCCAAATGGACTTTAACAACATCCAGCTCTGGTTCAGGAAAATTAGTTCTCTCTCAATGCTAAGAAAACAGTCTGTATGACTTTTGGCAACAGGCAAAGACTTGCTAGAGTTTTCCCCTTCCCTCCTTTCATACCCTTGATGATGCAACTATTGAAGATGTTTCCTTCTTCCAAGTATCTCAGGGTCTGGCTGGATCACCACCTAGATTCTTCTGTTCATGTGGAAAGCTACCACAGAGCTCGACTCCAAACTTGGAGTGCCCTACAGAAATAAGAGCACCAATCCAGTTCCTGCATGTACAGAAATCCTCACTAAGATGATACTCCCTATTTTTGACTACAGAGACATTGTTTATAGTGCTGCTCCTATGCCCACTTTAGCTAGACTGAACCATCTCTTTCACTCTTTCTAATGCTTTGCCCTTGATAAATCCTGTGTACACACCACTGTATTCTGTACTCTTCCCTCTCCCTGGCCTCTCTTGAGGCCAGACCTATTCACTATATGTTGCCTTGTTTCCTTTATCTCCATATTTTGGTTTTCCGCTCTCTCCTGCATATCTTGTATCTTTTCTCTTCCCATTCTTCCTCCTACTCCCTTAGCAATGCTTGCTGTCACTCTCTTGCTGTCCCTCAAATGAAATCTACTGCTGACCAAGCTGCCTTCTCATTCACTTCTCTAAACTATGGGCTCTCGCTCTCTTCTCGTTCCATTCACTCAACAACCCTTTCCTACTCTGAAATCTCTCTTCTGTGAGTTCCCTATTCACTCCTGCAGTTGCTTCTGATATTGGAGTTTACTCCTATTCACCTACAACACACCCAACACTGACACCAGCACTGCTTACACCCCTAGTATCAGTTATTTCTGCTGGTTTCTTATTTTGTTGTGCTGCTTACTGTATAATGTTCTTTGCCCATTCCACAATTTACTGTATGATAATTCTTCTGTTTGACAGTTTATTCTTTGGCATTCTTGATATGAATATTTTACTTATTTCTATATTACTGTATTATTTTATGTATTATACTTTATTCTATTCTCCTCTCTTCCTTTCCTCCAGGACACATCTGGAAGCTAGCGATACTAGCTTAGTATGTCTTTCCTGGTAAAACTTTTGAAATAAATAAATAAGCTAAATACAGCCTCTTGCTTAACTTGCTGGAGACTCTCGGTCTAAAAGCAGCTGCTTGCATAGTCGATACTACACGTCACGGTGCTCTGTCAACATTGTTGGCCCTCCATTATCTGTGACCCCCACTATCTTTTGAGTACTGTACATAAGATGTTGTATCAAACAAACTTGACTGATTTTTTTGTTTGTAAATTCTGTGACACAGATGGTAGTGGAGAGGCCAGGCAGTCGACATCTTGTATCTAGACTTCATCAAGGCTTTTGATTCAATGCCACACAGTAGGCTAGTATAAAATGTATGAGACTTAGGACTAAGTGAAGGGTTAATGGCATAAGTGGAGAGGACTAGTATTCTCTTAGTTCAGCGGCATAAAGTAACCAATCTCACAGTACTGTGGGCCAGTTAACAGTTGCACTGCCATGCCCACTACTGCAATACCAGTGAGCGACTATAAGTACACAAGGCCAGTCAGACATGCTACCCAGTTAAAACAAACCTAGCATCGTGGGGTCAGAGCCTGCCATTCTTAACAAAAACAGATGAAAATTAGTAGTGGTTAGATGGGGAGGGTCTGTCCCCACAGCCGTATATCGCACTTAGTAAACTGTATCCCTACTGCCAAACATGCCGATACAGCATAGAGGTATGCTAATCTTAGATTTTCCACTGATGCCCAGTTACCTAGGTGGATTAAACTGATTTTCAAAATGGGTGCCCAGTAGGGGCACTGGCTATCGAGCAGACACGTGAGACCATTAGGACTATTCTGCTGGCATGTTAGCATATGTTAGTATGAAAGGGACTTAGAATAGTCCTAAATACAAGTTCAGTAAAGTTGGAGGGAGCACAGGGGACTGTTCAAGGGCTGATACTTTATATATCTACTTATTTCAAAAGGTTTACCAAGAAAGACATACAGAATGGATATCAGCTTGTTTCAGATGTGTCCTAGGGGAAGGGAAGAAGTGAACAAATACAAAATACAGAGTAAAATACATAGAATGGAAATAAGTATGTCAAAATAAACAAGGCAATAATGCATGAGAATAAACTGGTAATCAGTAAGTTAACAACATACAGTAAATTGAGGAACTGACAAAAGATCAATTATATTGTAAAACCACTTAAAAAAAAATAAAGACGGAGGAATGACTGATGCTAGGAAGTAAGGAAGTGTTAAAAGTTAGTGAACTGTATTGGGTGAGTTACAAGTGAAGCGGAGACAGCAAATCAGAAGCAAATGCAGGAGTGAATAGAGAACTCATGAGTTTAAAAGAAAGAAAGGAAGGACAGAGTGAATAGAAGGGGAAAAAACCCCATAATTTAGGAAATGAAGCGAGAAAGTACTTGGCCAGCAGTAGATTTCCCGGGAGAGCAGCAAAAGAATGAGGGCAAGCATTGCAAAGGCAGTAGTAGAGACGAAAGGTAGAAGAGAGGAGAAGGGCAAGATACAGGAGGAGAAAGTCAAACAAAATTTACAGATAAACGAGACACAGAGAATGAAAGGAGAGGAAGAATGCAAAGTACAATGATGTGTATACATGGGTTTATCAAGCACAAAGTGACAGGAGTGAAAGAAAGAGTCCAGAGCAGCTAAAGTGGACTTTGAAGCAGCACTATAATCAAAGTCTCCTTAGATGAAAATGGGCAGAATCATCTCTATGAGGATTTCTCTGCATGTAAGAAGTGGAATTCCTCTTTATTTCTGTATAGTGCCCCAATCTTGGTGAAGCTTCTTGTGGATAAGCAACCACATGAACAGAAGAATCTAGGTGCTGATCAAGTCAGACCCTGGGTACTTGAAGGAAGAGTTATCTTCAATAGTTGCACAATCGAGGGTATGGAAAGAGGAGGAGGACACTAGCAAGTCTCTGCCTGGTGCCAAAGTCACACAGACTGTATTCTTAGCATTGAGGAAGACTGATTATCTTGGAACCACAGCTGGCTGTTGTTTAAAGTCCAGCTGGAGTTGGTTTGTGAGGTAATGTTTTGACATGTCTGTCAGTAATATCGGGGGAGGTTGTAGGGGAAAGCAAGTCTGTTTGTAGACAATGCAAACTCTGCAGGAGATGGGGTTAGCAAGGAAATAATCTGCATGAAAAGGGATGTCGAGATGCTGGAGCAGTGGTACATAATTTGGCAAATGTAATTCAATATCATAAAATGTAAACTGATGTATATTGGTATAAAAATCTGCACACTGAATATTGCCACAATGGGATAAAGATACAGCGCTGGGGAGAGGACAGGGTTGGGGAGGGATCATAATTAGCAGTAGGATGAAACCTTTTTCCAGTGCAATATGGCATACATGATGACAAACAGGATCCTGTGACAAATTAGCATTGGTTTCACTAGTCGAGGAGGGGAGTATTGCCACTGGCACTGTGGATATTACTGGTTCGACAGCACCTGCAGCACTAAAGTACAGTTCTCGAGCCCACATCTAAGTAAGGGAAGGGAGAGGCTAGAGACTATTCGGCAGAGGGCTACAGAACTGATCAATGGGAACAGGGCAGGTCCTATGAGGAGAGACAGGAAGTTTCAACAAGCACTCTCAGAGGGTGGACAAAACTGAAACATGTAAAATACATGCAGGGATATGATAGGGTGGACTGCATGGCATTATTAAAACTGCAGAATGGTACAACCACCAGAGGCCACAACCTCAAGGTGGAAGACAGAAAATTCAAAAGTACATCAGAAGGCATTTTTTATGGAGTGGGCAATGGACAGGACAGTCTACACAGTAATGCGATCAATGCTTACGCTACAGTATATCAGGGTTCAAAACATAATGGGATATGTCTAAGGGTGTTATTAGGAACAATAGGGGTGAAGAGAGATAGGAGAGCTCTGGAACAGCAGAGTAATTTTACTGTAGGACAACAGGACTTTTAGTGTCTTACTTCTCCCTCTATGTTACTATCCACCAGTTTTCTCCTGTACCATTCATCCTCCATGTTAATTCTATTGCTTATCGCCACCTGCCATAGTCAAACCCAGCACATTAACATTATATACCAGGTGAAGTGTGATAGTCTATTACAAACAGGTGAGGCAGAAGGCCCCTATCTATGGAGTAAAACACAAATGTTGGGAGGCTTCTGTTCAAGATGCAAGGCAAAACTCATGAATCCTACTGCAGTATGGTCTTGAAAAGTAAACACTGCTCACCATCTATATTTATCACATTTTATATTGGATGCAGCCAAGAGGTCATTCAATAATGATTCAATGTTTCTGATGTATCCCACTACTTCATTCAGGAGATTACAATGACCTTAATTTTGGCTTTCACTGTTTCACTTTTGTGGATCTAACCACTTTTCCTTTATAGTGTTATTTTCTGCTGACCACTCTCTCTTACATTCATATCAAGTGGCAGACAATTATTTTCTCTTCACCAGAGTGAGATCCGTGCCTCATTCAATAGTTCCTTTTGTAGTCTCTTTTTATACAAGTTTAATCCTATGTCTTTGTTTAACATGGTAATTACAGGAAAGGTGGTCATATCTGTTGTAGAGGCATAGGTCAAGACACATAGGTAGACCAGGAGAAGTTATAAATTTCACAAGTAGCATTTACAACATTGCTTTTAACTCTCTTTCTGCATAACAAATGGCACAGGGTCTTACCCAGCCCGTCACAATATCCACAAAAGTGAAACAGTGAAAGTCTAAATTAAGGTCACTGTTACATCCTGATGAATTAGTGGGATATTTTCTAGACCACACTAGGTAAAATAGTTTGTTAGCCATGATTTGATCATCCTGGGTGCATGCAGCCTATCAGAAAACTTCTTTCCACAGAGACTGAAAAGACAGGTTGGAACAAAAGCTACAAACCATCACACTCACCTACTGTTTTTTTTTTTTTTTATTATTCTTTATTTTCAGATTCCATTACAGGCAGACAGTACACAGAGCACAAATCAATCGATAACATGAATTTGACAATCATTGACAAATATATGCAGTATGTGGCAATTCAATCAACCAATATACTTATTACTATATTCTTACTGATCAGGGGCTGGCTGGGGGTATTTCCTTGTATATTTTAGTTCCCATATGTGATCTATAGAACAAATGATTCATCTATTTGAGAATATAGAAGACCCATGATCTCTATGACAATTCAAATTGCTGTGCGCTACCCAACTGCATAGAGATTGTGCATTCTAAAAATAACACTCAAATACTATTTTAATTCTGAATGGATTTCTACTCAACTATCTTGAGATTCTGGGCTGACGCTGCTAATTAACTCTATTGATCTTCCGCAGGAGTTGGTCACAGTGACCGCTCACCTGACAATCCATAAGAAAAGCAAAAATAAGGAGGGATTGTTAAGAGGGGCAGTGTGGGAGGAAACCTGCTGCCTCTACTTGACTACTGTTCCCTGTCTACTCCTTAGTGTCCTCTTCTGTACGTTCTCGTCTAATTTCAACATATAACTCCATCTGTCGCTTTGTTCTTCAAACCCTTTCTCTACCCACCACTGCATGCTCTACCAGTCCTTAGGGTGGCTCACACAACAGGGTCGCTTTGACTATGCCACAGGCTGCCTAGTAGATAACTCACTCAGGAACTATCAGCTGTCCCCCTACTCCTCTCTATTCACTGACAGAGTGGCCTCTCAGAGACTCAGGGCTTCCTCCATTACTCCGCTGGAAGTTCCACATATATCTTGGTCATGGATAGCAAAGCCTTCTCTGTCTCTGCCCCATCCTTTTGGAACAGACCCTCATTGTCTATCTGCTCATCCCCACCAATCTTTCAAAACAAATCTAAAAGCCTGGCTCCAGATGGAGTACACTTGTAACTGTCCTCTAGGAATCTCTAGAATTGCAAGTTGCCCTAGGGTGTACTGAGGGTTGCCTGCTTTGCTCCTTTTCGGTCCTCACCTTATTCCCTACAGAGTTTACTCTCCTGTGCATGTGCTCCTTATCCTGGTCTTGATCTCCTATAAGTCTACAAAGAATGTCAGACCTTTTTTTTTTTTTTTTAATTGTTGTCTGTATTTAGTGAATACCATACGTTAGCTTGGCCTACAGGAAGCAATATCTTGCCTAGCCAATCTATAGTATTATTATTGTTGCTGCATCATACATTCTAAATGTTCGTGCTTGTAGGTTTAGTCTGCACTACTCATACTATGTTAAGCCCTCTTATAATTTCTGTAACCCTGTGTTTGATTTCTACTGTATGCTAGATTTGAATTGTTGACACCATGTATTGACCTCATATTGAGGTGTGTTTTCCTGTATCACTGTAGTATGCCTCCACTGATGCTTGTTGTCTGCCACTTTTGTGGCCCAGATGCTGACTGAAAATGGTCCTTGGATCAGCTTGATTACCTGGTCACTAAAACATAAATAAAATAAATAAGGAACAGAATAAAGGAAAGGTGGACACAAGCAAATATTTCTGTTCAGTGTCCACAGCAGTGGAGAAGGGTCATTGCCTGACTGTGCCATTAGGGCAAAGAGGTGTAAGGGTGTCCAGCGAGAATCCTCTCTTGGTAACAATGGTGTTAGAGGCTGAAGCACACTGAGGGTGGAGAAGTCTACAGACCCACATGGGCTGATCTCTGTGGCGATCGGGAAGTCCTAGCAGAGTCACTGGCTCTTGAACAGCTCACTGGAGACAGGGACAATACCCCAGACTGAGAACTGCAAAGGTAGACTTTTTTTTTTTTTTTTAGAGGCACAAGTCCTAGTATTGGGTTTACTTAGAGCATATCAATTAATAAGGCAGTTGAACTGTTTTAAATCTGGAAAACAAAAATCTAAGGAGTTATATATTTAATACCTGGAGCTTTTGAACTGAAAGTCATGATGAATGTATAATGCTGTTAGTGAAAACTGCTGATTATTTCATAATTTCTTCATTGAACCTGCATGTTCTTTTAAGTCCATTAACATTTTTAAAAATGTATTTCATTATGGACTCCAGCAATCAGAATTCTGCTGAAAGAGAGGGCAAAAGAAAAATTACTCACCTTAGTAATGTTGTTTCTTCTAATGGAGTCTTGCTATATTATAGACATTAGCAGTTTGATCCAGCTCTAGAACTGCCCCGGTGAAATGGTTAAAACCATTCCAAAATAGAATTTTGCTACGAGGTAGCTCTATCTGTCATTTCAAACTTGAACTGTCAGATCTTTGAGCCAAACTCACTAAGGTCTGTGTGGAAGCTGTAACCTACACTAGCCAAATGGCTACCTAAATAATAACAACCATTGATGGTCCCAACACCCAAGACTCAAGTCAGGGGACCAGAAATACTAACACCATTCTAATAATATGAAAATGGAACATAAGTATAATAAAACACACACAGCGTACACATACACACCCCAAAGTCCCAAAGGGGACAAAATGCTAACAGGACATAAGTAGTGCCCACACTAAGTTGCCGCACCCACCAAGTAGAGGTTCTGAGAGGGGCAGGTTGGGGGAGGTCTATAATATAGCAAGACTCCATTAGAAGAAACAACATTATTAAGGTGAGTAATTTTTTCTTCAAACAACATGAAGTCTTGCTATATTATAGACATTAGCAGAATACACAGCAGTACCTCCATGGAGGAGGGGCAGAACCTACTTAGGGAATAGGCTCTGAAGAACAGCTGTGCCAAACCAGGCATCTCTCCTGGCCTGGACATCCAGGGAGTAATGCTTGGTAAAAGTGTGTACCGTTTTCCAAGTAGCAGCCTGGCAAATCTCTAATAAAGGGATATCTCTGGCAGCAGCTAGAGGCACAGCTGTACCCTGGTAGAATGAGCCCTCAAACCGGAGGCTCTGCCCACTTTCTGATAACAAAATTGGATACAAGAGACAATCCACCTGGCTATTGATCTCTTACTGGCAGGTTTGCCTTTCCCAACTTCACCATAGGTAAGGAAAAGTTGGAGGATTCAACCTGTGACCTTGGTAGCTCTATATAATAACTAAGAGCTCTCTTTAACATCCAGGCTGTGCAACCTCCTCTCACCTGAAGAGGAGTGATCAGTGAAAAATACTGGAAGGAGATAGATTGATTAAGATGGAAATCTGAAACCACCTTAGGCAAAAACTTCCTATTAGTCCTAAGGACTACCCTATCCACATGGAAAGAAATAAAGTCAGTCTCCACTGACAAGGCTTGCAATTCACTTATCGTCTGGCAGAAGTGATAGCCACTGAAAACAGTTTTCAAAGTTAGGTACTAGCTCTGCAGAAGACAGAGGTTCAAAAGAGGTTGCATTAACTGGGCAATGCAAACATTAAGGTCCCAAGCAGGGCGGTTCGAAAAGGGAGGATTAGTATGGAGTAATCCCTTAAAAACTTGGAAAACACAGGATGAGAGGAAAGAGGATGACTTTCCTGCTGACACAAAAGCAGACACAGCTGCCAAATGAACTCTCAGGGTAGCTGGTCTGAGACCCAAGGAATTAAGATGTACCATGTAATCTAACAAAATGGGCAATTCAGCAGATTCTGGGAAATATTTTTCCCAGCACACCAAATGGAAAACCTTTTCCATTTAGAACTATAAGTAGCCCTAGTGGAAGGTTTTCTGGAAGCCTTTAGGATCTCAAGAACACCCTGAGAGAGGTGTAAATCAGCAAACTCTAACTCCTCAAGAGCCAGGCCTTGAGGTTGAGGATTGAGGTCCGGATACCAAACCCTTCCCTGGGCACAAGTCAACAGATTGTGATTCCTGGGGATGCACAGGGGAAGATGGACTGTCAGAGACAGAAGGAATGGGTACCAGGGCTGCCTGGCCCAATCCGGGGCAATCAGAATCACCCTGCAAGGCTGAGATCTGATTTTGACTAGTACTTTGAATAGGAGAGGAAAGGGGAAGCAGAGAACTTCCCTCCCAATCCAGAAGAATGGCATCCAGGGGAACTGAGCCCAGCACTGGAGGCCTGCAACAGAACAGAGGAAGTTTGTGATTGTCTGGGGCTGCAAAAAGATCTATCTGAGGGATGCCCCACCTGGCAAAAACTATCCCCAGCACTTGAGGATCCAGGGACCATTCGTGATGGCCCTGGGAAATCCTGCTGAGGGCATCCGCTAGGACATTGTCCTTCCCTGGAAGATGAACTGCTATGAGGAAGTGTTCAGGGAATAGGCCAGAGACCACAACTTCATTGCCTCGGTGCACAAGGCCGAAGACCGAGTGCCCCCTGTTTGTTGATGTACCACATTGTTGTGGTGTTGTCTGTTTTGACTTGTATCACCTTGTCGTGGACAGATGCAGAAAAAGCTTGAAGAGCTAGAAAGACAGCTCTGAGTTCCAGCAAATTGATGTGGAGCAGAGATTCCTGGGGACCAAACTCCCTGAGTGGAAAGGTCACCCATGTGGGCTCCCAACCCAGAAGGGAAGCATCTGTAGTGAGAATCAAGTCGTGAGAAGGGGAAATGAAGGGGACCCCTGCTCTTAAATGCTCTGATTCTGCCACCACTGGAGAGCTAGGATCAAGGTTCGAGTCACTGGGACCAACTTGAAAGGGGTCTCTTCTCTGAGACCAAAAGGTTCTCAAGTGAAACTGAATGTCTCTCATCTGAAATCTGGC
Organism: Neoceratodus forsteri; assembly: GCA_016271365.2. Classification (NCBI taxonomy): domain Eukaryota; kingdom Metazoa; phylum Chordata; order Ceratodontiformes; family Ceratodontidae; genus Neoceratodus; species Neoceratodus forsteri. Next base: position 1,387,852,243 of record CM057459.1, read on the forward strand.
TCCCTGCACAACAGCTGTGGATGCAGCCATGTGCCCCAGGAGCTGCAGAAAGTGTCTTGCTGGTCGAGAGACCTGCAGAATGAAGAAGAGGCCAGAGCCACTAAATTCCTTACCCTTTCTGGGGAAGAAAGGCTCTGGCTAGCTTTGTGTCCAATTCTGCCCCTATAAAGGTGAGTACCTGGATTGGTTCCAGAACCGACTTTAGGTAGGTTTAGTGAAAACCCAAGGAGGTGAGAAGCTGCTGGGTGACCTGCAGGTGAGATTTTACCTGTTCTGGGGACTGGCCTACAATGAGCCAGTCGTCTAGATAGGAAAAACAGCAATCCTCTGCCTCCTTAAGTGGGCCACTGCCACTGCTAGACACTTTGTGAATACCCTTGGAGCAGAGGTAAGGCCGAAGGGCATTGCTCTGAACTGGTAATGACCTGAGGGCAGTTCGAATCTGAGGTACTTTCGATGGGATCTTCTGATTAGGACATGAAATAGGCATCCTTGAGGTCCAGGGAGGCTAGCCAGTCCCTGGCTTTAGGGAAGGTAAAATCATTGCCAGAGTTACCATTTTGAACTTTGGTTTCAAAAGATGCTTGCTCAGATATCTGAGATCTAAAATGGGCATCCACTCTCCTGTCTTTTTGGGGTAAGGAAGTATCTGGAATACAGACCCTGCCCTGATGCAGGGAGGAACCCTTTCTACTGCTCTGAGAGCTAACAGGGTTGAGACCTCTGTTTCCAGAGCGAGGGTCTCTGAAGCACTTGCAGGTAGAAAAGTCTGCTTCTCAACTTGGGAAACTTTTGAAGCTGAGAACCAGACCTGGCTTACACTTCCAGAACCCACTTGTCTGAGGTTAAAGAAGCCCAATTCTGACTGAAGTAAGCCAGCCTGCCCCCACTGGTACAGGAGAATCGGCCCTGGGCACCCCATCAGGTGCCTGTTTTGCAGGAGCTTTAGGCTGGGGGTGGGAGCAGGTCTGCCCACCCCTCGTCTGCCCCTGCCTCTGAAGAAGCCCCTCTGAGCATAGGCAGAAGAGGCCTGAGTCTGGTAGAAAGGCCTGTGAAAGGCCTACCCCTACTCCTGGGGCATGCCTTTGAGGAGTGGCTTGCCGCTCCTTAGCCTGGGCACTCTTGTAAGTAGTCCTATATTCACCCATCTTCTTCATGTAGTTCTCTGTCTGCTCTCCAAACAGAGAATTTCCCACCACAGAAAATCCATAGCCTTAGTCTGGGTATCCTGTGACAAACTAGTACACCTGAGCCAGGCCAACCCATAAAGCTACAGATGTGGTCATGACCCTAGAGGAAACATCATTAACATCCACAGCAGCATGAAACTGAACCTTAGAGGCTTCAATGCCATCAGCAGCCACCTGTTCTAGTTCACTAGCCAGCTGGCCATGGGCCTGCTTGACAATGCATAACAGTATCCCATCTAGATTTCTGATACCTAGCTACATAAGCCATATAATTTGCTTGCCTGAGTCCCAGAGAGGCTGCCATATACTGTTTTTGCCATGACATCAATCTTCCTGGAATCCTTGTCAGGAGGATGTGAAGCCAAGGGAATATTAGCTTTATCACAGGCAGCAGCCTGAACCACCCCAACATGACTGCATTGCTGAGAAGGAATTCTGTATCAGGGCCTGACAATGTATACCTTCTGTCCATCTTTTTATCTACAGGAGGCACAGAATTAGGAGCTTTTAAAATTTTAATTGTTTGTTTCCTAAAAGACTTATGTAAAGGAATAGACAATCTCCTAGACTCTGGAATATCCATCATTTCTACAAAATCAGGCTCCTCTTGCTCATCCACAGCCTCTTCTAAAGGAAGCTGGAGGGTTTCAGCAACTTTTATAAAACATAAAATGAGATGGGGACTCAGATAGCATAGGGGAGATTCTAAAGGTCTGTCTGGGGAGATGTCGGTTCAATGGGCACACCCAGACCTTCCCATGCCACATTCATACTGTTCATAATCCTCCTCCCCTCCTCTGGTTCATAAAATTCCTCAATATCATAATCCTGAACCACTGGGACCGGACGAACCGACCTTTTACCAGATAGTGGTGGTTGGACGGACCCAGACAGTGACTGGACAATTTGTATGGCTTTTGCTATCTCTGCAGCAGTTGGAGAAGAATTTTGGACTCCAGACCTGCTGATTTTCTTGTTTTCTTTACTGGAATTGGTTCCTCAGAACCAGCTTTTCTTTTGCCCAAGGAAGTCTGGCCCTGGTCAGAGGGCACTCCTCTGGTTGGTTGGCACCGAACGGGCTTGCCATCGGGTCAGCGGACTTTTGGCCTTCGTTCCCTGAGCCTGCCCAATCTTTTTCCAGGGTGGCTGAAGGAAATTCTTACATACCTGGCAGTGTGACTGGAGGTAGTCAAACCCCAGACAATAAACACATGTGGTGTGTGGGTCAGCCTTGGCAAGACTTCCCACAAACATCACAGTGTTGAAACCCAGTGGGCCAGTTTTCTTTTGGGTTTCTCAGACATAATGCCAGCCTAACCAAAAACTTGCCCTTTTAGCAGCAGTGCCAGGCAAGACACCCTTATCGGTTCCTAACGTGTCCGCGGGTATTGGAAAACCATTAACAAATCCGTTTTAGAACCGATAAGAACCGGGGAACCGACCTCAAAATAGTAACTTTTAGTTTTAAATGAGTTTAAACCCACTGATCGGTTCAAAACCGAACCGATAACTACAAGTTCCACACAGACAAAACCTTCATTTACTTACGGTTACCACAGATGAGGCTTGAACGAACGGTTTTCGGTTAAAATAAAACTATTCTAGAGTTAAATCCAACCGAGAAAACACTTTTAAACTGAGAAATGAACCGAACAGAAGGAGAAATCTCCGGGCGACTGTTCACTGAGGCGGAGTAAAGAATCTGACAGTTCAAGTTTGAAATGACACAGATAGAGCTACTCTCGTGCCAAAATTCCATTTTGGAATGGTTTTAACCATTTCACTCCGGGCAGTTCTAGAGCTGGATCAAACTGCTAATGTCTATAATATAGCAAGACTTCATGTTGTTTGAAGTGTCATTTAAGCACAAAATAACATTATATACAGTAAATGAAGGTTTAATTAGAAAAACTGTACTTGCCATAAGACCTGTAGTGGTATTTATCCCTTTAAAAAAAAAAAAACAAGGGACTAATGTATAGTTAATTTTGTATTACCGATCAGTAATACCATCAGAGGTTTTGGACACACAGTAACTTCGAGAGCGGCTCGAGATTCCCACGTATCCAGAACACGATGGTACTGTTGATCAAATACACACTGAACCATACATTTTTTTTTTTTTTAATATATGGATCGAGTGTGTTTTGGGGTCTTTTTGAGATGGGCGGTTGGCCAGTTCAAGTTAAGGACTGTCTGGGTCATGGCCAGTTGCCGCACTGTCTGTGCTATCATTCCCGTCTCGCTCGTTCTGTCACTGGACTCCTCCCGCCATCTTCCAATAAGCACGGCATAATATAATTAGTAGGCTTTTGGTGATAATACTGTCATTAAGGAGGAACAATAGTATTATCACTTTGGAGCGATGCTATTATCGGTGAAACAATTGTACTATTACCACTTACTGTGCAATGCTATTACTGGAACTTTTGCATACTTTAGTATAGTATTACAAATGATATCCCTATATTAAAATAGTATAAATACATTGTACTGATGTGGCAGTAACACCCCCTCACAAAGCCTCTCAGAGAGAGAGAGAGAGGAGGCAGGGGTATTACAGGTGCACGCCTGTGTAATAAATGACCTGCCTTTTGAACCCAACACTTGCTTTTTGACAGTATTCATTTCTCTTGGTTGGCAGATAGTGCATCTTTGCTGTGTGTTTTTGTTTGGACTGAGGGATAATCCTTTTTCAGATGGCACTCAGCCTGCTGTCTTCAGTGTGGCACATTCCAGTGTAACTGTTCCAGTGACTGTAATTTCCCTGCATAAGAGCGGAAGCAATGATGGACTGTGGAACTACAGACCCGTCAGTTTAACACCTATAGTGGGTAGGCTCTTAGAGCTCATAATAAGGGATAGGCTGTAACATTTAAGTGGGCAAACAGACTTCAGGGAAACACAGCATGGCTTCACAGAGAGGCAGTTGTGTCAAACAATCCTGATCAATTTCTTTGAGTGGCGATGGTAATGGACAAGGGGCAGGCAGTAGGCATACTGTGCCCTGACTTCAGTGAAGTCACTCAATCCTGTCCCACATGGCGGTTGGTAAAGATCATGAATGACCTAGGGTGGGGGGAAAAGTTCACAGGATGGTGGGAAACTGCACGTCACAGAACCCACAAGGTGGTAATTAATGGAATTCTCAGGGACAGGGTGGTCACTAGTAGTGTGCCAATAGGACCAGAATGCTTTAACATCTTTATCTGTGACACTGCGGTAGGGATACAGGGCAAGATATGCTACTTCACAGATGATACTAAGATCTGTGGCCGGTGGATAGTGAGGAGGAGTCAGAAATATGAAACAGGATCAAGGGTAGAATGAAAAAGTGGTCAAATGTACGTCCAGTTAAAATGTAATGCCAAGAGATGCACACTGGTGTAAGAAATTAGAAAACTGAGTACAGAATGGGAAAAGCAGTAAAAGCACACAAGAGGAGAGATAGTTGGAGTAATAATTTCAGATGATTTAAAGAAAACAGTGCATTACAATAGAGCAGATGGATGGGCAAATAGGATGTTGGGTACATAGGAAGGCGGACCATCAGCCGTAGAGAGATGCTTCCAGTATCATACAGGTCATTGTTTGTCCTCACCTAGAATACTGTGTACAGGTTTGGAGACTGCATCTGGGAAAGGACAGGGACAGAGTGGAGGCAGTGCAAAGGAGTGTAACCAAGATGATCCAGGATGACAGGGAAGGACTTACAAAGAAGAAACTGAAAGACCTAAACATGTCACACACTGGAGGCAAGGAGGAAGAAAAGGCACATGATAAAGGCACACACACATATCTTCATGGGGTAAACTACAGTACGTGGATAACGAGATTTACTAAAACAGAGTGGGAACACAAACACCAGTGATAACTACATAAAGTTGAAGGGGGACAAATTTAAGAGGGATACAGAACGTATTTGTTCACAAAAAGGTGGAATAATCTGCCAAAAAGGTGATCTGTGCAAAACAGTGTGGGAGGCGCATTCAAATAAGAGTGGGACTGATACAAAGTCTAATCAGGAAGTGGGAGAAGCGGTGTGAAGAGCCACTAGGGCTGTTCCATGCCACATTAAATAGGTAGGAATGGTCAGACACAATGGACCATGTGGCCTTTTTCCCAGAAAATTTGGTGTTTTACCTTTCGTTATCCTGTACTGTCCTCTGCAATGTATGCTCTTCTCAGCCTTGTTGCACACACCACTTCAACTCTAAGTACTGCCTTTCCAGGTCTAGATCGTGCCTGAAAAGGCCCATTGGACCAGTGTATCCACCTGGTTAACAAACAAATAAATACATTTTCATATGTAAAGACTACAATAAAAATCTGTTACGATTTCTGGAAACAAGATGACAAAACATGTAAAATGTACCTGAACATCTACCCTTAACAAAAATTACTGCAGCCAAAAAACACTAAAGCGTATCTCAGACTACTGTATCAAAAGTGAAATGATATTGGTGAGAATTTGTATTTTGAGGGCATTAAATCATAGAGTTCACATTGCAATTTGCAATGTAATCTGATAAAAGCGTAACATTTCTTGCAATTCAGGCTTTCTTCAGCAACAGCAGTCTTCTGGGATGTATCTCATAATAACCATTTTACAAAATTGTTCCTCAAACCCAACTGGTTGCTAATCAAATTTATTTTGATTAGCAATTAGTAATAATCAAGTTTCTGAAACTAATTTAGGTCTTGCATTTTTAATATGTAACTTAAAAATTATACCTGCAGTAGAAATTAGGCACATTAAACATTAAAAAAAAAAAAAAAAAACCTATGTGTTTATTGTTAGTGCTTGATTACCCACAAACAGCTTTTAGTGGTGCAAAATAATTTGTTTTTCATTTCTCGGGAGAGGATTTTTTCTTCTGTTTCTGTGTTTATTTATTTATTTATTTTTTATTATCAGCTAGTCTTAGCAGAGATAATAATTGTCTGATAAAGTTAGTTGCCAGAGGCATGCCCGATGACCCTAGAGAGTGATTACAATCTTTGTCCTGTACTACATGACTCTCTGGCCAGTTAATGGGGAACAGAAAGCAAAAACAATGCTTTAGTGTTTCGTGAAGGGCCTTGGCTACGAGTGAAGCAGTACTCCTGCTGTGCAAGACAGGAAGCAAGACAAAGGATGGACCTTGTAATTCACAAACTAAGATTCCAGTTTAGTCCAGGTGGGAGATTTTCCAGGTCACATGGAAGTACGAATCTATAATCAAGTGACATACTGGATGCTGTGTCATGGGGGCGGGCAGCTGAAGAGTCTTGTGGACTGCTAGATCCTAAAAGAGTTAGTCTGGCAGGGACTCCAAACAGTTAACATCTTAGGTTCAAGTTTGCGCTGATTCACCTAGATGTCCTATGTGAGTAAGCCTTTTTACTTTGTGAAAATTAGGAAGTGTAGTAAGATCTTTCTCTGTCTTGTCTTTCTGCTATGTGCAAAACATCTCCTTTTATTTCTGCAGAATTACTATTCCCCATAGTCTTTGTGTAGTATCCTGTATATGTGTAAATCTCCTGAAGTGTTAAAATATTTTTGTATACTTCATGCTTTTGTAACCAAGTCCTTTGAGGTATAGGCAGCTGACTTATAAGTGACAAAACTGTGTTGCTACCTCTGAAGAGAAGGCAACAATTACAGTACCATAATGTGTTTCTAAAGTAAAGTGTTCTCAGCTGTGACAGAGCAGGGTGGGTCATTTGCCTGTTGGCAAGAAGCGCTGTACTATGTGAGTAATAGCTCTGGAAGAATTCAGACCAAGAGATACCCCAAGAGAGTGTCTATGCTGAGTGATGGGAGTTACTGAAGGGTTGAGAAAGCTGGTAACAGTGCATGAGCTGAGTTTGAGAGAGATGAGTTTGCCACACCGTCACCTTTGCTGAGCAGCATATGAAGAAAATACGAGTGCAGGAGGACACCATTAAGTGTACAAGGTGGAGGGAGTGATGTGCAATTGAGGGGGTAAATGAGAGGAAGCAGTGTTCCAGATAAGGTGAGTACCGGTCTGTTTTACTCACTAGTTTTAAAGCAGCAACATTTGGTAGCAAAATTTTCATCATAGTTTTTAAGGAAAATGTATTTTTGACATCCTTACATATATCCTCGTAAATTTTTAATCTTACATATTTTTACATTTTTTTTTATATAGCTTATTTTGTATTTAATGACTCAAATCATTAAAGATGACCTCCACTTAAAATGTTTAAAAATCTCTTCAGCTGAGGTTATTTGTTGAATGTACATACTAGATTCTTACTGTGGATGTATTAAGATCATTTTTTATTTTTATTTATTGTTATTAAACTCTCGGATTACAAGTACCTTTGAGCAGGAGCTGCTCACTTAAAGGTTCCACGTTAAAGGAATGCGAAACATACATACAAAGGTTGGTAATGGTACACAGGCATAGTATAGACAAGGTTGACATTTCTTTGCAGCGAAGATCACTTTAGAGATAATGGCTATTAGTAGGGAGCAACATAAACAGGCAGATAGATGATGCAGCAGAGCAAGGGAATTAAGAAGAAAGGGACTATCGGCCTGATATTGTATAGGAGATTGCCAGAGAGAAGTGGCAGGCTGAGGGGTCTTTGTCATGAGGGAGAAGGATGGTGGGAGGGATCAGGAACAGGGGAAAAGGTGGGGTTAGAACAGTGGAGGAGGAGTGTGGGGGGAAGGGAAGGGACGGTGGAGAGGGAGGGAAAAGGAGCACAAGGAAGACAGATGCCAGTGAGAGTAGTGTCAGGAGGATGCAGGACACAGGTCAAGATCATCTAGTCAGAGAATGGATCAGTCAATTAGGAGAAGCAGTCACATTTGGAGGTAGAGGTGAGGTAAAGTAGGAGATTCTTTATAAAGGGTCCACTTGTTGGGGAGGAAAGTGCTTCTTTGTTGAGGGTATTAAACCAATTAGGAGCCCTATAGTAGAAGGACCGCTGACCAACAGTGCGGCATCTAGGAACCTGAAAGGTTTGGGATTGGGCACTATGCATTTGCTAAGTACCACTGAAGGCAGAGAGTTACCACATGTTTCTGACAGCAAGCAGCACAGCACCTCACCAAGATAGTTAATTTGTTCATGGCTACATATCAAGGGTGTGATAATTTTAAAAACTTCAAAATCCGTATCTCACTCAGAAATGAAAAAGCAAAAAGAAAAGTGGGTATACTGATATTTTGGCAGAAAATTATTTTGGCTGGCCCACTGGTACAGTGGTAGTGTTACTGCTCATGACATCAGTGACCCAGGTCCAGGAATGAGCCGATCGCCGGGCTGCCGGTGGATGAGGAATGAGTATCCCGGTGGGGTGGGGGGTCAGCCGCACAACTCTGACAGCACTGCCAACTGTGGATGCATGAGCGGCAGTGCAAGGACAGTGGTGTAGGGAGAGGAGGACACAGTTAGGCGCTTTGCTGAGATGTGTGTCAGAATGTTGCCAACCTGGACATGAGTCCTTCGTGGCGGCAGCCTTGGGGAAGAGTGGGGACAAGGGAAACTAAGGGGTAAATTCCCAATGCTGCAGCACTATGATGGCCCCCAACCAAGGGGGAAGACAAGCAGATATATCCACCACCAGTGCTGGTGATGGGAAGCAAAAAAAAAAAAATATATATATATATATATATATATATATATATTTATTTTATGGTAAGCAGGTAGTGCTACCAGAATTAGTTGAGGAGCCATTTACATGTTAAACCCAAAATTTTGCACCTTAATAACTTTGTGACCGTTTGTGATTTGCCTGAAATTTGGAATACGATCAAGACCCATACGCCTTGGGATCTACCAAGTTCGTGCCGGTTGCATATATGGCTGCAGAGTTATAAGCATGATCTGCGCCAGCGTTTGTGCTTTTGGACTTCTACAGTTGTGCCACAGGTCACACGGTTTGTGCGACTGGTCCGAAATATTCAGGGAATGTGCATCCGGGATCCCAATTTTGTGAAAAAATATTAAACGGTTCAAAAGTTATTCAAAGACAAGTTCCCATTATAAGTCAATGGAAAAGTTAACAAAAAGTTCGACAGTGTCGCTAGTACAGTTTTTACTGCAAATGCCCTTTTACTGTCGCAAATCCGCCATTTTGTTTTCAGTTGGTGATCAGAAAATGCTTGGCATTTAAATTTGGGACCTCTAGCAACCTAATTCTTTTGTATTCACCTAGTCGGACCCTGAGGATGCTAGCCATGTCTTTATTTGAGTAAAATAGCCCAGAAATATGTTTTCAAATTTCTGGAAAAAGTACTTTCGCACTTGTGACAGTGTCAAATGCATTTGGAAAGCTTTCAGCGACAGTACTTTTCTAGGCTGTGGGAAAATGACAGCAATTCTTTGGCACCCTGCTACAAAAGAACAGTTTGCTGTTTTGGGCTGAAATTTAGAGAGAACGCAGCAGACATCACACATATGTGCCTTTCAGTGTTTTAGTTGCAAAATATGACACGGTGGCAAAGTTACGGCACTCCAAAGTTGACACTTTTTCCCATAGGATAACATTAGGCGATCCATTACAGGAATCCTTTGGCCTGCGCAAAATGCGGCTTTGGTCTTTTAAGGCTGAAATTTGGAGGAAGACAGACAACATCCCAAGACGTGCCTTGCAGTGGTTTGGTGAAAAAATATTACAGGGAGGCAAAGTTATGGCACTCGAACTTCTCTTTTCCCCCATAGGATAACATTATGGCATTAGCCCCGCCTTTCAGTGCCCGTATCCTAGGAACAGTGCGAGATACGGACTTTTATCACAAAATAGGGGCCAAGTACAAAACTAGCCAGGAAAGTGATAATTCATATGACTTTTAAATTTTTTTCTATGTCGACGGTTCCTGAGATACACGTAATTTACTATTCCAAGTCCTCATTTTCTGTTCCGAGAGCCATTATTTTGCATACATTCTTTGTTTTATTTATTTATTTATTTTTTAGTTTTTGTTAACGGGTAGGTACACTAGACAAGTTTATGCTATTTTCAGGAACGACCGGGAGAGTACCAATAAGGTATAACAGGTGCAACAATACAGCAATAGGGTATAACAAGTACATCAATACAACAAGCAGGAGAGAAAGACAGTTTTACATTTGATTGGAAAGTACACCCAGTTACTAATACTGGGGGCAAGATACAATTGAGAAATAAATTACAATGACCAGCAGGGCAGGCAAAGAATACTGAGCGTAGGAACACCATAAAGTCAGTCAGTGAGGTGGGAGTGAGATAAGGTAGCAGCACGGAGAGGTGAAGCCAGCTTTCCAGTGGGCACGGGAACAATGTACTAGGGAGGCTTTAGGCATTCGCAGCGAGAGGCCAGCTAAGATGTTCCCACAGGAGGTCCGGAAAAACTTGTGAGAAGGGGCAGTGCGGACACTTTCAGGAAGGGAGTTCCAAAGCCTGGGAGCATGAACAGCAAAGCTCCGGTCCCCCATGATGGTGGTGGTGGTAGGTACATTTAATAGGCCAGGGCCCTGGGATCTCAGAGGGTAGGGGAGAGGTCAGCTGGGGCGAGAAACCGGCCAATCCGGAGGGTGCCAGAGCTGATTACTTTGCTCATGAGGCACCCAGTGCTAAAGTTAAGGTGATTGACCGGGGATAGCCAACCAAGCTTATACTTGTACTCACTGTCTTTCTATATGCAGCTTTGTGGAAAACTAATGTGTGTTTCCATAACTCTTACCCTTAACGCTTCGGTTCTGTACCTGTTTCAGTTACTTTTCCTGTCTCGCCACCTTGTCGTTACTCCTTTAGCTTTCATTTATGCTATTCTGTTTCTGTCATTTTAACCATTTCTGTCTACAGTACTGTTTATCTTTGTGTTTAGCTTTGGCGGCACTATCGCATTACCATTTCTGTTTAGCCGGCACTGTGCTACTATGTGACAAGAAAATAATATGGAGGGACCTACATTCTGCCGCTGGTCCCTTCACTGTATTACACTCACTATTTCTCAGTACTGTTTATCTTTGTGTTTTGCTTTGTCTCACCATGCACATTACCATTTGCGTTTGTGGGCACTGTGCCATCACAGCTTCACATTCACTATTTCTCATTATCATTCTCAAAGAAGGAAATTAAAGGCAAAAACTCTGTTTAATGCATCAGCTAGGGTTGTTCTGGCGACAAAAGTGAGGAAATTCGGTGTTAGGGTTGAAAACCCCCCCACAACCGGCATCGGGTGTGCGTTGGGGTCCTCGGTCCTAACTCTCACCCCATTCTCCCATACCTCTGCTTCTTTACACATGTGATGGGGTAAGAGTTAAGGCTGATATTGCGTGCACCAAATCACAGTGAAATGGCTGAGAATCAGAGGTTTCAACCATAACACCATTTCACTATTAAGGTATAACAATGCATTAAACTAAATTTATCCTCTAATATAACTTCATACACATACATATACACACACAGTCACATTGTTCATAAAAAAAAAAAAATTTACATGGTGACTAACAAATAGTGCTGCCTTAAGAAGCTTTGTACTCTAAAATGCTTTATGAATGAATACTGATGCTTACAGTACCCTTGGAAATGCTCCTTAAGTTGTTAAAAGGAGCAGCTTAGGGTCACACTGATGGCTCAGTGGCAGTACAATGTATGGCTGTGCAGGCAACCCATGTTCGATAGCGAACTTAGGGTGCTGAGTTAGGAAGCAGGCCAGATTGTAGCAGCTGCCGCTCGGCAGTGTGCCATTGCCAGGAGAGATTTTATTTTATTTATTTATTTTATTTCAATTTGTTAACCGGTAGGCCCACTAGGCCCCAAAGGTCCCTTTTCAGGGGCGACCCAGAATTAGTTACATAAAATAAAAACATTTTGCAAGATACAGTACATAAGAGAACATGTACTTTTGTTTACAATCAAGACACTGCACATCAAGGAATCACACATTCATCAGTAGACAATTCATTTCACAATCACGATAAGACAATAATACAGAAAGTAGTGAGGATGGCACTGGGGCAACTGGTACTGCAGCAACCCCTGCAGGCGGGCCAGCGGGCATGCTTCTTCTACAGGGCGTTGCTGCATATAGCTGAGGCCCACAAAAGCTGCCACACATCAAGGGAGGCAGGAGGAGGGAGGAACCAGGTTGAAAAAATTGGGGTACCGCCTGTATGCTGGGCAAGTTTCAGCCTTACCTCCCTCAGGCTCTCCTAGGCATCGATGCTTGGCTGCACCCTCTTCCCTGAGGCCACCTTCACACTGCCTTGGTTTGCCCCCGGTGGAGAGGGAGAGTGGTCCCCTTTACCAGTCTCCCCCACCTGTCTGTATTTTCATCAGGTGCTTCTCCAGGGATCGTCCCAGTGTAGATGGGCTGCATGCAAGAGACTGTCTCCAGGTTCGCGCTGTGGGGTATTTCCTGCTTTTTCCCCTCCTGGCCCGAGGACATCAGCACTCTAGGAGCTCCAAGGAAGGCACATCACGTGTCAGCCATTCCGGAACTCAGTCGACGTCCTCCCGACCCACGGCATCCTCGAGCTGCACTTTCACCTGTGGTCACCAAGGTGGTGGTATCGCAGCCCAGGGATGACCCTCCCTCCCGAAGAGGAGGCGATCCTGACGGATGCTCTATCCTCCTCCCCTGGCAGGCCCCGCCCGACAACCCAAGTCCGCACCCCGAACCGGGTCACAGCAACGAGCGGTGAAGCTGCTAACACTGTGCTGGCTGGACTGGCCCACTGGGCAAGGTTAATGGCCCCGGTCCTAGTGCTGCTGGACACTGGATCCCAGCCAACATGATGGACTGCCTTGAGGGGTGTAAGCAGCCCTCCTCAGATCCCCTGCCACAGAGGGAAGCCATGAGGGACATCGAGTGGCAGTGGACCGGGGAGGTAATGGAGTTGAAGGGCCAGAAGAGGTATATCCCTGGAGACCACAGGCCACACTGCTGAAAGAAGGACCAGTTGGCAACAGGGTATGGAAGAAATAGGTAGGGGTTGCTCAGAGTGCAGCTATTACATATCTGGGGGTCAGTCTCTGAGGAGGCAGCTGGCAGGGGCTGCAGCTTGTTCCTATCTAGGGTAGGCCTACAACTAGCATAGCAGTAAGGGTACTCTGAAGGAGGGCAGCTATCTCTTAACTAGGAGTGGACAGAAGTGTCATTAGTGGATCTCAGCTACACCCTATTTTGGGTTAGCCTGAGGAGTTAACAGGTAGGAAATTCAGGAAGGAGGCATTTACTGCATCAAGTTAAGCAGTTAACTTAGTAGCTAATGGGAAGGAATAGATTGCAGCTTTCAAACAACCCCATCCAGGTCCTACTAGAATAAAGGGAAGGAAGGGGATGGGGTTGCAGCTTACAACCACTTTATCCAGGTCCCAGTTAAACGTTTCATAGAGGTAAAGAACAAGGATAGCTAAGTACAATATTAAAGAGGGCTTGGAACTTTCATATGTGGAGAGGGCATGCAGTAGGGGCAGAGGTGAGGAAAGTAGAGTAGTGGGGTGCAGGGGAGTGGGCGGTGGTGTTTTGGGAATTTTCTGGGGGTGGGGGATGCCTGGTCTGTAGGAGTGATAGTCAGCTAAGGGTGGAGGTGCAGCAGCTGAAGCAAGAGATAGTTTTTATTTAAAAGTTGCATAAATTACAGGATATGAGAAACAAGTCCCATTTACAGAACGTCCAAAGTCAATAAAAAAACAAACAAAAAAAAAGCAGTAACATTAACTAACGTAGACAAAATCAATAAAAACAAGTGCAAATAGATTGTTCCTGCAACAATAATTTCTTTAGACCAAGTTTAAAAATACCAAGGGTAGAGGTGGGAAAGCCAGGAATTTTCATCTAGATCTAAGCTAAAGCTAGCCAGGTATCTGGCTTGATTCTAAACCAAAACACGAGCCAAGCCTGGCTACTGCAGGCTGCTTTGTGGAATTGAATGTTTCAGACACTACAATAACTGCTCAGGCTGACAAAAATGCTTATTTTAGCCAAAAATGACTTGGCTTGACCTTGACTCTCAAGTGCTTATGGCGGTCGAGCTGAGCCAGGCTCGAGTCTGCTCTGGCTTGCCCACCTCTATCCAAGGGTTGGTGAAGTGCTTAGCTGGGGAGGGGTTAGTGGAGCAGCATAGAAAAGCATTCTTTCTCAAAGTGAGTTTGAAACTTTGGTAAAAAGAACCCCTTGGAGAGAACATCTCTGAGGCAGTATTTGTAGATCAGAACTGTAAGCCTTCGGATAAATAAGTGGGAGACTGCTTGTTCACAGTTTTATACAGATAACCAGTGGAAATTGTGTTTGGAAGAAGGCGACAGCTAATTTGATTGACACAGGAGGGTACAATGATATTCATTCCACTCAGGCTTTTAAAAGGAATGCATGAAGCTGATAGTAAACAGTGTTCAATGGGAGAAGGTTTGAAACACTGGCATGATGGTAGATAGTAGCTACATAATCTAATACAGGAGGCTGGCTTGGGCTACAATATGCTTACGATCCAAGGTGACAAACAATGCCTGGTGCGTTTAAGTGACCTAGGCACTGATGGACTTTTGAAATGGTTCTGTCAATATGGAACTTAAAGGTTAAGGATGAGTCAGAAGTAGGACTAAGGTATTTAAATTCACTAACAAGCTCAAGTGGTTACTGTTTCAGGTAATAGAGAAAGAAAAATTTGCCAAGACACAGTGGACTGAGAGCCAAACAGCACTGTGAGAGAGTCTTTTACTATTTAAAAGTAGGAAGTTATTAGAAAACCAATTCTCAGTTTTATGTAGGTTGCTCTGAAGGGCTGAGGATAGAAAAGAAAGATTATTTTGTAACTCTTTTTCCTCCGATACTTGACCCCATAGGATCTCTCTCGGACGTGCACCGAGAGAGCCGGCGTTTCTCCCACCCAGTCTGAGACCCCCACAGATCAGTCCTCCACTCCTGAGCCCCCTCTTGCGGTCTGACCCACCGCCCCACCAGCTTCCACACCCTAGGCAGGGTCACCAATCTCCTTCACCTGGTGCTATATCTATAATCTAGACAGCAAGTGAAGTGAGGAGGAGGACATCAGAGGAATGTCTGGGAGTGGTCTGGCGTTGGGTGTGGGAGCTGACTCTCAGGAGCTGTCTTCACTGTCCCAGTGCTGGAGTTTTCCTGCTTCCTCGTGCTGATCACTGTTAGGCATGGATGTGCAATGGCATCCAGTGCACGATGGACACGCCCCAGACCTACCCGTAGGGTGTCTACCATCACCTCTCCCCTTATGAGTAACTCAAGGCTGCAGTACTCCCGGTCACCACTGGGTGCCACTGATATGGTGGAGTGCACAGCCCACCCTCCCCAGGAGAGAAGAGTAGTCCCACGGACGCTCAATCTTCTCCTCCCTGGCCGACCCCAGTGCTCTGAGTTTGCTCCCAAACCCAGGGTCGCCAACATGACACAAGGTAGGCGGATGCCTCACCCTCAGCGCCACCAGGCCTGGCCCAGGAAAGATTCTTATGAACAAAGAAAAGAACTGTATTGTCAGTGTAAAGTAGAACTGAACAATGCTCAACAACAGTAGGCAGAGGATCTACAAACAGATTAAAAGAATAGGCCCAAGTACTGACCCCTGAGCAACCCCAGTGACAAAGGGAGAGGAGAAGAAAGAGCCATTCAAAGCACAGATGGAGTTCTCCCATAGAAGTGTGAAGAAAGCCAAGTGATTGCATTAGTGGAAAAATCATAAAAAGATAGACAAACTAAAAGCAATAAATGGTTAATCGCATTGAAGGCTTTAGACAAGTCAATAAAAATGGAACCAACAAGATATCCCTTGTCCAAAGCCCTGGAAACAGAATAATGAAAGTCAATCAATGCTGCTTGGGTTGAGTGATTTGGCCTACAGCCTGAATGAAAACTGGTGTGCTAGTTGGTGGGGAGGAGTTCTTAGGGTAATGAAGGTAGGGCAGAGGGCCACAGGGTTTGAAGACATATAAGAGGGAAAGAGCAGGAGGGAAGCGACGCGGGGAGGGGGCCAATTGGGGAAGAAAGAGGTTATTAGGCAGAAACCCTGGACCCCTCCCCAGCCGGAGGAAAAGGCCCAAGTGGGGGTGGATAACATTAAGGAAACTGGTAAGGCAGGGTGGGAGGGGTCCAGTGGAACCATTTTCAGAGATGCCAGTGTAACCTACGGTCCCTTATTTAACTAGTAGACATACCTCCAATACCTTTTCTGTCTAGGGAAAATGAGAGAGGTGGGGATACAAAGCAATAGCAATGAAGAAAACACAAAGTGTGTGTACTAGACACAAACAGACCTATACCAAAACCCAGGTCCTGAGGAGAATGCATTAAGGGCTATACTAGGTTTACACTTCTGGACAGGGTACCGAGTAAATCCACACAGGAAGCAGTAACTAGATTGTCCGTATCAGGCTGGGATTCTAGAGTGTGGCCCTATTTTGAAACAAAGCTGGAAATACAAAAGCAAGATGGACCCCAAGGGTTTACACTTTGTGGCACAAGGCAATGCAGAACACATCTGTAGACACAGAATCTCGAACCTCCCATATAGCATAGGATTAAAACATCTGAAAATGTGGAACTAGCCATGGTGAACATGCAAAATCTCTCCTCGAAATGGCACTAGGCCAGGACTTAGAACAGTTCCCATATGACACAGGATTAGACATCTGGAATGTGGAACTAGCCATGGTGAAAACACACAAACTCTTCTGGAAAAAGGCACTAAGCCAGTGCCCAGAACAGTTCCCAAATGGCATAGGATAGGAATGTGGCACTCTGGCCATGACGGAGCTCTCAAGGCTCAGAACTAGCAGAACACCCACATATAAGGGTAAACTCTTCAGGCATTGGCCATATACACTGACTGAAAACAGGCACCCTTACAAAACCTGAAGTGCTGAACTGGTCACTCCAGATGGGGTCTCCCACCTTTTGCTTCCACATCCATACCCAGCCATTCTTTCAGAGTTACACCTCACAAACACTGAAGCTGTATGAAAATGATGTTATCTTGAAAAGTTTAGCACATTTAACATCAGGAACACCTCTAGGATGTAAAATTAAAGTCTTGAACAAAGGGCAAGTCACATATGGGACATCCACTGTTGTCAGCAAAACTTTAAAACACAAATCTTCTTGAAACAATCCTCACAGAAGTTGGGTTAAAGGGTTCCTTTATTAGAGAGTCACCCCACAGAAAAGACAGGTACATATCCTGGGTAACTCAGTCAGAATCTACTCACAGTTTGTACACCAAAGGCAGCTTCACAAAAGTTCAAGGTTGGATCAGGGATTGCCCTCAAATCCTCTGCAGTCCCCTCATCCCACATGGGATAAAAGGCACAGGAACCCCTGCAGACAGTTTCTACCACTTCATAAGTCAAGAAAGGATGTCCTCCACTAGGGTGAGAAAACTGGCACTGCTCACTCTCTGAGCGCTGGACTGAACTCTCTCAGGAATCTAAAAACTCCCCACTCTACAAAAGCTGCGTGGCTTATGTTTCTGCAGGGGTTCTAAATGACATCACCTCTCTGCTCTCAGCAGTGACCAAGCCAGAGAGGGGCAAGGTGAAAATCCATTTAACTAGATATTCACCAGCTGTCTTCCCTACCCAACACTGACACTGAATGGGATTCTAGTAACCCCAGGAACCAGTGGGGGGGTTATACCAGTGAGAACTTATTCCTCCCACTGAACAGGAGGAGGAAGGAAAACTTGAAAGGAGGGAAAACATAGCATGAAAGGGAGGGAAGGAGGATGTAGGGTGAGGGGGCTAAAAAAGAAGAGTTCAGATGAGAGGTAATGGGCAGGTGGAGCAGGGAACAGGGTTGTGGGGAAGGGTGAGCAAGGGGATGGGTGGGGGTTGAGCAGAAGGGTAAAGTAAGGAGTGGGCCAGAGGAAGAGAAGAACAGGAGGAAGGGGGCTAGGATGGGGAATACAAGATGGGTAGTGGAAGGAGGTGGGGTAGGAGTGGGCAGCAGTATGGATGTGGAGTTGGAGGCCCACGATGGTGGAAGGGTGGTGATTTGGAGGATTGAATATATAAGCTGGTGGGGGTAGAAGAGTCCAGGGCAAATTATAGGAAGGTGGAATATATGCCAGGGATGATGGTGTGGGAGTAGGATCTCTAATAGCCCAGCACATGGGTCAGGAAGGAGACAGGGAAACCTCACATTATAGTGCAGCTGGATATAATGACCTTGCAATATGTGAAGTGGAGGTATTGCAGAGAGGTTCAGATTGCTGGGAAAAATCTGCAGTGAGGCAAGGAGATTGGCAGCCTTCTCTGAGTGCTACCAGTTCTAAGATCTAGTACTGCAAGGAAAGTCTGAACAGCGAAGGAATTTAACGATGGCTCAGAGGGTGGTGTGAGGCAAAGGGTATGGCATAGTTGGTAATCATGGGAAGGACATGGGATAACAAAGCCCTATATGTACCTAGACAGGATATATCTAAATAGGAAGGGCACAAGGGTCCTGCAGAGCAGACTGGAGAAATTCATGGGGAAACACCTAAGTTTTAACTGACAAGGGGATGGCAGCAGGGTGCTCAGCATCTGTGATCGCCTGATGGAGGAGTCAACATGCCTCCCCAATCAGGACAGTATAAAGAGGATCTACAGGAGAGGGTTAGAAGGAAGGAGGGACTGTGTGGGGGAAGGATGTGCAGGTCAGGGAAAAGGGTGTTGAGTCACAGTAGAAGGTGGTGTCTCTGAATGCAGAAGACTGGGAAACAAAATGGCTGAACTGCAGTTACTGATGGCAGAGGAGAGGTGGACATAACTGCCATCACAGAGACATGAGCTACGAACCATGACTGGAACCTCGCATTCCCCAGATAAATGGGGTTAGAAGTGGCTCTGCGCATGAAGGAGGGATAGCATGCATCAGAGAGGAAGATTGGAAAGGACAGAAGCACTGTGGGTGCAGGTTCAACCCACTAAGGAGAGGACACTTAGGATGGGGTGGTCTGCAGACCACCTTCCCAGAGATGAAGAGTCAGACAAGGTAGGGGTCCCAAATGATAGAAACTGCTAGCAAGGTGTAGTAGTTAATAATGGGAGATTTCAATCTACCTAGGTGGACTACAAAATCTGGCTACCTCCTACACAAAGGAGCAAATACTGCAGGATGTGTTCCAGAGTAAGTTCTTGACACAATGGGCGGATTTTCAAATGGGATCACGGATGCTGCAAGCCCTGGTGCACTGAACAGACAGCTGAAGCTTGCACAAACATTTGGTACAAGCTGCCGTAAAGTGTAGAAATAGTCACGACTGCGCCAAATGTACTAAAATTTGGTGCAGGTTGCAGAAATGTGTTTTGGCACAGTTGCATCAAACATCGGGATTCATGCAAGGCTTGGACGCAAGTCCTGGGTCAGCTTTTGAAAATTGGGCCCAATCGTCATGGAATCCACTAGGAAGAGGGCCATACTGGGCCTGGTCCTGTCCAACTGTGCACATGTTCAGGATGTAAAGGTGGAGTGCCACTTGCAGGAAGTGACCACTATGTGGTGTGGTTTCACCTGCACATGGGCAGAGTATGGTCAGGACCAAGACAAGCAGGTTATACTTCAGCAGAGCTAACTACAGCAGGATGGGAGAAATTCTAGTAGGGCACCTTGCTGGGATCAGAAAGGAGATGGAGGTGGAACAGAAATGGGCCATAGTAAAAGGGACCGATGGAGGCAAAGATTGAGTGTCAAAATCAAAAGAAAGAAATCTGAGGCCAAAAAGCCCAGCTGGTTCGGCAAGAAGGCAGCAAAAGCGATTAAGGACAAGAAAGCAGCCTTCTGAAGTATAAGCAAGTACTCAGAAAGAGGAGGTTAGAGAGGATTACTGTGTTAATACAAGGAAAGGCGAGCGCGAGTTAGAGAGGCAAAGGCTACAAGGGAAGTACAGTTAGTGCAGGGAGTAAAATAAAAAGGGTGAGAAGGCCTTTTCCAATATATAATGGAGAAGAGGACATTAAAGATGAAATGGTTAGATTAAAAAAGGAAGGGGTTGGGCAGAGGATAGTAAAGAGAAAGCAGAGGTATTTAACAAGTACCTCAGCTCCATCTTCACTAGGAAGAAGGATGGATCAGTGCCACAAGGGAGCAGAGGGTAGGAACTAGGAAGGGGTGGTCATGGATGGCATAATATAAGTTGACAGGGTACATAACAGCCTAAGGGACCTGAAGGTGGATAACTCCAGGGCCAGATGGTGTGCACCCAAGGGTCCTAAGGGAACCAGCAGGGGTACTCAGGGCCCCTGGCTGATCTGTTTAATATCTTCTGAATCTGTGGAGGCCCCGGGAGGAGAACTGCACATGTGGTGCCTGTCCACAAAAGTGGGCTGAGGGATAAACCAGAGAACTACAGGCCAGTCAGCTTTATGTCAGTAGTGGGGAAGCTGATGGAGACCATTGTGAAGGAAAGACTGGTGCTCTTTTTGGAGTAAAATGGTCTCCAGGATGAGAGGCAACATGATTTGTGTCAGGAGATTCTGCCAGACAAATCTAATTGACTTCTTGGCTGGGTGACCAGGACAGTGGCCAAAGGCCAAGCAGCTGATGTCCTGTATCTAGACTTCAGCAAGACCTTCAACTTGATGCCTCACAGAAGACTGGCCAGGAAGCTGTAAGACCTGGGGGTGGAGCTAAACTTGTTAGATGGGTCAAAAGCTGGTTGCAAGACAGAAGTCGAGGTGTAGTTGGAAATTCTCAGAAGCTAGGCCAGTGACAAAGTGGAGTCTCACAGAGCTCAGTGTTAACATCTTCATCAGTAACATAGCGGATGGCATCAAAGATAAAATGTGCCTGTTCATGGACGACAAAGCTCTGTGGGATGGTGGTAAGGAGGAGGGGAAAGGAACCTGGGAAGACCTGGCTAGGCTACAGAAGTAGTCAAGCATTTGAAAGTGGGCTCAAAATTAAAATTATGAGGTTATGCATTTAGGGATGAAGACCCCAAAGACAAATTACTGGTTGGGTGTATGACAGGAGCTCCTGCCACTCTTGAGGATCGACCTTTTCTTAAATCTGTTGCAACAGTTCTTCTATTTTCTTAGCCTAATCTTATCGTTTACAATTTCTAGTTCATAAGGCTGGCTACCATGGGCACCACCTTCCCTTTCTTGACTATGCTATAGTGTCCTCTTTAATTTTCCTTTTTCCTCTCAGGTCCTCAAACAGGAGGTATTGTGGTGACCTCCAAATGTATGTAAAACAGGTTGTGTTTATCACTGTTGGATTTAGTATGTAATAGCACTATGTCATAAAATACCTTGATGTATATACCTTATGTTTATGAAACCTGTAAATGTTGAAAATACCATGGCACTAGGTGTTTTTGATAATGGTAAAAGTACTAGGTGACTACTATAGAAATTAAGTTAGTTGTGCTGTTTAAAATGCATGTAAATTGATGTAAACTGAACAAGTCTGAAATTCCATAGTGATTTGCATATTTATTTATTTAAGATATCGGATAATATACTTTACGTCAAGGCTCCTTTACAAAGGTTCTATCATTGAGAACAGAGACATCAGGGACAATAGCTTGCAAACTCTGTTTATCTTGTGAGTAACTTCAGAAGGATTTAAATACTGCATTTGGTGGACCCTTAGAGGTAGCTAGATTGTCTACTAGGATTTTCTGACAGTTAAACTATTTTTAAATAAATTACAGGTGGCTGAGGAGTTGAATAAGGACTTGCAAACCCTGCTTATCTTGGAAGTAACTTCATGGGTTTGAATACTGCATTTTGGTTGTCCCTTGGGGGTAGCTGGATTGACTACTAGGATTTGGGGACGAAACTATTTTAAATAATTTACTGGCACGTAGGATTTTGTGATAGTTAAACCTATTTTAAATAAGTTACTGGAGGTTAGTTGAATTACTCTAAATGGCAGTACTCACCAGGTGGTGGAGCAGTGGTGTATTTGATTGTTCTAACAGTCACCAGGGGTTGTGGACTACCCCCAGGCGTGGCATTTCCTTTATAGCCAAAGTTCTGACATCACTTCCTCAACAGGTCTTGGGGCAGAACTGTCATATTCTAATAACCCATCACAGTGCATAAAGGGTATACACACCACCAAAAAAAATAAAAATTATATATAATTACATACTGTATAGGGAGAGGGACATGTGGGGAGGATGAATCGCACTGGCTGTGGGCAGCAGTTTTCCGGGAGACATTCTGGAAACTGTGTGCTGTCCCATCTGCAGGCAATTGTCAGCTCTGGAGGAGGAGATTGCTCACCTCCAGGCTGAACTGGCAAGGACTAGGAGGCCTTCCCCACCCAAAGAGCACCACTGCCATAACCACTGCCTCAGAGGTTGCCAAGTATGAAGAGCAGTTGGACCACAGTGGGTTCTGGGAGGTGTGGGTGGTAGAACAAAGGCGAAGCTCCCTAGTTGTACCTCTACATAAATCATACGCCAGTCTGGCAGAGAGCAAGGTTCTCTATGATGGCACCCTCAGTGGAGACCAAGAAGAATGCTGAGGACATCCACAAGGAGACCCACAAAAGGGTGGCAAGGGACATCACAGGGGAGGAAACAGCGTTGATAGGGGACTCAATTGTTAGGGAGTAGAACTGGGGAAGAGAGAGGAGAGGAAGTAAGGTGCCTGCCTGGTGCCATGGCTGGAGGGACAAGCGAATCCTCAAGATTGCAGAAGCAGCATCACAGGAGAGGAACTAGATATCATTGTCCACTTTGGGTCAAATGACCTAGCTAGGCATGGAATCAGTGCAGTGCAGGATGAATTTGTGGAGTTGGGGAGGGCCTCAGACAGGTAGCAAGCACGGTTACCTTCTCAGAGGTGCTGCAGGCCATGGCAGGGGTGAGGCTAGGGTACTGCACACCATGCAGTTTATGAATGGTTGCAAAACTGTGCTGAGCACAGGGCTTTGGCTTCCATTGGGGAATGGGGGTACACCTGGAGATGAAGGTCTATACTGGCATGATGGTCTGCATCCATCCATGAAGAGACCAAGCTCCTAAGTGACAGGTTTAAATGCTTCCTTGGCAAGCTTTTAAACTAGCCAAGGGAGAGGTGCTGATAAGAGGCAGAATTTCAAACCTCCCCACAAAATATGGCAGGTAGTAAAATTAACACTGAGGTACAGAGCTCAACAGAGGCAAGACAGGGTAAATGGAAAAACAGACAAGGGCAATAAGAGCAGGGATGGGAAAAAGGATAAAGCCAACATTAAATGGAGGGCAATGAGTACCAATGTCTGTAGTCTGGGAAACAAGCTTTCTGAGCTAGTAGCCCTGATGGAAAGATGAACAATTGGATATTGTGGCAGTCACGGAAACATGGTACACGGAGAACCATTATGGGATGTCAACATGCCGGGTACACAGTCTACAGAAGGGACAGGAGGGTAAAGAGAAGGTGGAGTAGCTCTATACATAAGGGAAGGGATCAGAGCTACAGAACTAAAAGTAAAGGGGAGGACAAGAGGCACTCTGGGTCACCTTTGAGATAGGGAATGGCATCACAATCTGCACAGAGGTTGTATACAGACCCCATCTCAAGGGAGGAAACTGACAAGAAAGTGATAGAGGACATTCTCAAAATGGCTGAAAAAGGGAGATACTGTTGATGGGGACCTGAATATGCCAGATGTTAACTGGATGACATGTACTGCAGCCACATCCAAGAGCAGGGTCATTCTCAATGTCCTGCAGGGGCGAGGCCTTAGACAGCTAGTGTTGGAACCCACTCGGGAGGAGCAATAGACCTGGTACTTCAAATGGAGAGAGGATCACAAATTTAGAAGTCAGTAGACATCTGGAACAATGACCACTGCACAGTGTGCTTCACAATAAACAATCATGGAGACAAGCCATACAAAAACAAGGATACTGGACTTTAGAAGGGCTGACTTTGGCAAAATGGGTGAATACCTGAGGAATGTCACTAGCAAATGGTCAAAAAGGAGGTGGAGAACAATGGAGAAAATCAAAACTACTATCACAGAGGCAACAAGCCTTTGTGTGAAACAAATAAAGAAAACAAAGCAGAGTAAAAACCACTATGGTTCTCCAAAAGAGGTGGCAGGGAAGGTTAAGGAGAAAAAAAGACTGCATTCAAAAAGTATAAGGAATCACAGAAGGAGCACGACAGCGAGACTGTATCAATTAAAGCAGAAAGAAGTGGGAGGAAGGCAGTCAGAATAGCAAAGGCCCAAACGAGGAAAAATAACCAACTCAGTTAAGAAGGGGGACAAAACCCTTTATAGGTTCTATTAGAGCATAGAAAGGTTAAGGGAGGAATAGTGAAGATTAATAAAGAAAGGGAGGTGGGCAGAGAAGACAGTGAAAAGGCAGAGATACTGAATGAATACTTTTGCTCAGTATTCACAAAAGAAGATGAGGAGGAGGAGTTACCTAAACCAGACAATAGAAGCACTCTGGAGTGGGGTTGACACCAGTCCATTTACAGAAGAGTCCTGAAAGAACTCCTAAAACTCAAGGTGGACAAAGCAATGGGGCCTGATGGGATTCACCCCAGAATCCTAAAAGAACAGGAGGACCTAGTGACACCACTGACGCAATTTTTAACAAATCATGGGAGGATGGGGTGGTACCTGAGGACTGGAGGAGGGCAGATGTGATTCCCTTCCCAAAAGTGGGAGCAAGGCAGAAGCAGGAAACTACAGACCTGTAAGTTTGACCTCAGTGGTAGGAAAACGATGGAATCACTTCTGAAAGATAGAATTGTTGAATACCTAGAGGCCAGCGGGCACGGACTCAAAAGCAGCATTGTTACAACAGGAAGGTCATGTCAGACGTATCTAATTGATTTATTTCACTGGGTGACCAAGTAATAGACAGGGAGGGCTGTGGATATGGCCTACCTAGACTTTAGCAAGGCATTTGAGCACAGTCACAAAGACTAATAATCAAGTTAGCCAGCCTGGGAGTGGGTTCCGGGTGGTAGCCTAGCAAACTGGCTGCACAACAGGACACAGAAGGTAATAGTGAATGGAACACATTCCAAAGAAAGGGGGTTACTAGTGGAGTACCTCAGGCTAGTACTGGGTCCAGTCCTCTTTAACATCTTTATAGGTGACATTGCAGTGGGTCTGGAGGAAAGGTATGCCTCTCTGCAGATGACACAAAGATCTGTAACAGAGTTGATACACAAGGGGGTGAGAAAGGATGAGAAGGGACTTGGCAAGGTTGGAGGAATGGTCAGACATATGGCAACTTAGATTCAATGCAAAGAAGTGCAGAGTAATGCACCTGGAAACAAAAACCCAGGAGAAAGAGTACACAATAGCAGGGAGGTACTAACAACAACAAAAATGGAAAGGACTTGGGGGTAGTCATTCAGATGACCTAAAGGTGGGTAAAAAATGTAAGGAGAGCCAGGGGGATACTGGGATGCATAGGAAGGGCATCACAAGTAGAAAAAGGGAAGTGGTTATCCCTCTGTACAGACAGTTGGTGAGACCCCATCTGGAATACTGTATGCAGTTTTGGAGACCCCATCTCACGCAAGGACATAGACAGGATGGAAGCAGTCCAGAGGAGGGCAACTAAAATGGTGCAGGATCTGCATCAGAAACCATATGAAGAGAAACAGAGCTTAATATGTATACCCTTGATGAAAGGAGGGACAGGGGACATGACAGAAACTTTCAAGTACCTCAAGGAATCAACAAAGTCCAGGAGGGTAGCATCTTTCAGAAAAAGAGATGTGTAAGAACAAGGGGCACAATTTAAAAGATAGAGGGGACAGCTCAGGGGTAGTGCGAAATTTTTTCATGGAGAGTGGTAGATGCATGGAACCGCCTTCCTGGGAAGTTGTTGAGTTTAAAACAGTGGGGAATTCAAACATGCATGGGACAGACATAATGCAATTGTAGTGGGGGTTGCAGGAAGTAAGCTGTTGGTTAACTAGAATCTGCAGCTTATCCAATAGGAAGGGAAATGGGCAGACTGGGTGGGCCAAGTGGTCCTATCTGCCGTCAAAGTCTATGTTTCTATGTTAATAGCAAAAATTAGACAGTAGTTACAGAAATGATTACAGATAACACAGTAAAACAGCTGGTGATACAAGATACAGAGTGTTACCAAGCATGGGACATAGGTACAGGCGGTAGCAGGTAACAGAAACATACACTGCAGGGTGGTGGTGCCAGCCATGCCCTGGTGGTTATTTGCAGGCCTAGGCTGCACTGAGGTGTCCATTGTCAATATAGGCTGCCAGGGGCGGCTGGACCAGAGTTAAGTCCACAGTCAATGGGGTGGGGGAGAATGGGTAAGGCTAGAAATCAAGGACAGTCAAGACTGATTCATGAGAGATTAGGTCTCTTAGTTGGGACTTGAACTGACCAAGTTTGGGTTCTGTGAGGAGGGAGTTTGGGAGTGAGTTAAGCCAGCTAGGGCCAGGTACCTAAAGTTCTTTGACCCGAGGTGGTGTTGCAGTGAAGTACCCTGAAGTGGGTTGTCACCGATTGCTGAGTGGGCGGGTGGACAATATATATATCTCCCCATGATGCTTTTGCATTACGAAGTAGGTATGATGTTGTATTTCTGACACTTGATTTGTTGCCAATACCTTTTGGGTAACCCTTTTTCAATGTTTCTACACGAGGTTCTTTGTTTTAGCTTGTTTGTTTATTTTGTTTTGAGCCCTACTACCCAAGTGAGCAGGGGCCCACATAGGGATGAAGGGTTTTCACTGAAAAGTGGTTTGAACAGAGATCAGTGTCAGTAGGTGCTGGCTAAGTGCAGAGAAAGGACATTCATAGTCTGTTGCTGCAAACTGAGGTACTGAAGAAGAAATCTGCCACTGCAGAAGGTTATTGCTTGTATTTTGAATAAACATCACACAGAGTTGTGTGTTGAACTTGAAGTTAGCTGTCTGGTCAATCTGTTATCCCACTGCCCCTCCATGGACTTGGTGTGGGGAAAACTTGCTGGAAGCGTCTGGACTGGCCGAAGAGGGACATTTTTCTGTGGATATCGCCCAGATATCCCAAGTGTATCGATGCACCAGGAGTTGCTGGAGAAGAAAACTGTGGAGTTCTGCCCAGAACCATGGCTGACAGAGAGAAGCCACTGCATGGACTGGACCTGGGAGCTCAGAGGACAGCCAAGCCTGAAGACGATGAAGAGATGCAGGTCGAGGTAGATTGAGGTGCATGAGACAACACCCAGGAGGTGAAGACCCTAATGAGGATGATCCACTGGATGAGTGGGCAATGGCTGGAGGCAGACCGACTACTGAGAGAGGCAGGAACACTGGTGCCAGGTGCCCCGAGAGGTCCTGCTGAGAGTTTGGATAAAGAGTCGGAGGAGAATTTTTCGAGGGCTCAGTTTGAGAAGGACCCCTGACTGAGCATGATATTCTCTTTGTTTCCTGTGTTCCCAGGATGTTACCTGTTGGAGGTCGGTGATGCAAGTACGAACTTGAATGTGAGACCCCAGGTAAGACTGTACCTAGTGATACTGTGCTGGGCTGAAGACTCCAAGCAAGCAAGAAGAAGCTCATGAGGCTGAAGGGACTTTTTCTTGTATTGATGCAGCTAAATCTATTAACAGTATTGACTGGGGTATACTGCAGGCTAAAGACGCTAATATTGCCAAAATGTTACAATATGTTAAGATCAAGGAGGTTGTACATGTGTTTTATTTTTTTTGATGAAAACCTACAAAGGAGGAGGTGAGTAGAAAATAGATACTAACCTGTGCTGGGGTAACACCTAGAGTGTCTACCCTCAGTGTCTGTATCAGTAGCAAGTGAAATGAATGAATCAAGACATAATGGGTTTATATAGAGGGGTTGAACCTAGGACTGGGCCTTGCTTAAAACTGACATGTCTGGTGGGGTTGGACACACAGAAATTGTTTCTATGGTACTGGACTTTACAACCGTCCAGATTTTGGTTAAAATATGATGAACTTTCCTAAAAGGAGATAGTTCAGGAAAGGTACTGTTAGTCTCTTTTGAGAAACATGTTAATGCCTCACGGTAAAGAATGATATCCACTATGTGTATGACAGAATGTTTATCGTTTATAGGGACCCTGAGATGGAGCTTCTGAAGATGGATGGGTGGAAGCTCCATCCCTTCCTGGGACAGGAAGGTGGTAAGCAGTCTGCAACAACTGCTTCCCTCTTAAGGTGGGGGATATGTGACGGGAGCTCCTGCCACTCTTAAGGACCAACCTCTTCTTAAATCTGTTGCAACAGTTCTTCTATTTTCTTAGCCTAATCTATCCTTTACAATTTCTAGTCCATAAGGTTGGCCACCTATAGGCACCACCTTCCCTTTCTTGACTATGCTAGAGTGTACTCTTTAATTTTCCTTTCCTCTCAGGTCCTCATAGTAAGTAAGTAGTAAGTAAAGTTTATTTCTATAAGGCCCTTCCCAAACTCAGGGCACCTTTACAAAATTCCATAAGGCATTTAAAACCACAATAATAAATACCATTTCATATATAACAGCTTTAACATAATTTACATCACTGAAATGCTTGATTAAAAGCAAGGTTTTTAGGCTTTTAAAGCCTCCACAGTCAGGCTATTTTCTGTGATTCACAAGGTAGAGAATTCATAGGTAGGAGCCATAAAGGCAAACAGGAGGTTATTGTGGTGACTCAAACGATGTGTAAAACAGGTTGCTTTTATCGTTGTTGGATTTAATATGTAACAGCACTATGTCATAAAATACCTTGATGTATATACCTTATGTTTATGAAAACTGTAAATGTTGAAATACCATGGCTTAGGTGTTTTTGATAATGGTAAAAAGTACTAGGTGACTATTATAGAAATTAAGTTAGTTGTGCTGTTTAAAATGCATGTAAATTGCTGTAAACTGAACAAGTCTGAAATTCCATAGTGATTTGCATATATCCCATGATGCTTTGCATTATGGAAGTATGTAGGAAGTTGTATTTCTTTGAAACTTGATTTGTTGCCAATGCCCTTTGGGTAACCTTTTTTCAGTGTTTCTGCACTGAGGTTCTTTATTTTAGCTTGTTTTTTTTCTTTTGAGCCCCACTGCCCAAGCAAATGGGACCCACATAGGGATGAAGAGTTTTCACTGAAAAGTGGTTAGATCAGAGATCAGTGTCAGTAGGTGCTGGCTAAGTGCAGAGAAAGGACATTCATAGTCTTGCAGACTGATGTACTGAAAAAGAAATATGCCATTGCAGAAGGTTATTGCTTATATTTGAATAAATATCACAGGAGATTGTGTGTTGAACTTGATGTTTGGTGACTGGTCCATCTGTTATCCCACAACCCTCCACAGGGTGGTCTGCAGGTTTTATTCTTTTATCTATAGTGCAGCCAAGTAATATAATAACACCCCTAGTTTCTAGTAGTGAGAGTACTTGAGGACTGGGGAACGCTCTGGTTTTACTTCGGAAAGATTTATAAGACAATTTCTAGCTGTCTGCTATGGGAGTGTGTGAGCCCCACAGAGGGTCGGCCCATCCTGTTGGTGGTGAGAGGACCTTTGGGATCTGGACAATCTGAATCCTTACATAAATAGTTTTTAATGTATTGCTAGCCCATCCTGTCTGCCTGTACCGACTGTGTTTATTTTATATTATTATTTTGAGGTTGTTAGGTTTTAAGAATGTAGTAATTGAGACACGTGTTATTGTGTTATTTATTTTATAGAGTGAATTTAATATATTTATTGTTTTGGTAAGATTTGTAAGTTATTTTAGTTTAGTTTATATTAAACTTTAGTTTACATTATTTTGGGTTTGGTTCTTGTGATACACAGTTGATAGTAGCGAATATTGTTCAGATTACTACAAATGTATTGGAGTCCAGCCCCTATGGTTTGTAGCTATTCATCCTCCCTTCTCTCTTCCTCCCCTCCAGTTTATGAAGTATCTGCACTGTAGGCGATAGGCAATGTGCGGAGAGGGAAGGAGGGTGGGGGTGTGAACAGCGGAGGATGAATGAGGGGCCACCACACTGGAGTAGTGAGATCGGAAGACACCCTGGGGCAAAATGGAACCTGGGCATGGTCCGCCATGTCTGGTTTCCATACTCAAGGGCACTACAAATGGTTGTAGGCAGATAATCTGGCGGCCGAGAGGTTCATCCAACTTGGTGTTATGTGATGCCAGGTCCATTAAAACAACTGCAATTACTGCAGATCTTGTTAGATCAGTGGACCTGGCTTGTATCACCCAGACCTGGCTGGATGAGAAATCGGCCCTGTTTTGGAGGATGCAATTCGGCTGGGTACTCAGTGATACACATTGGGGTTTACAGTCTGTTTCAAGACTGAACTTAACTCACGAATGTACCAGTTGGGGAGACTGAGTCAGTTGAGTGTACCATAGTAGCAGGTGTAGACTGTAGGATTGTCCTCATCTACTCCACCAGGAGATGAGAAACTGATTCCTCCAGGAAGTTGCAGATTTCAATGCGTTGACATGGCGTTTGAGTCACCCAGGCTGATGGTCCTGGGCGACTTCTTAATTTCTGGGTCGACACGACTTAACTCTCACATTTTGGTCAATACTTCCTCCAGTTGATGACATCTCTGGGCCTTACACAGGTAATTACCACTGCTACTCATAGTCATGGTCACTCTTGACTTAGTCTTCCTTCTGGGATTGAGGTCTCCAACGTGGGGGTAGAACCGTAAGATGGTCTGATCACTACACGTGGGGTTTAGTTTTAGTACCCCCATGCAGGCCTACCCTGTGGAGATGATTGAGTACTGCCCTTTGCAAGATATAGATCCTCAAGAGTCAAGACCTAATGGTGGTGCTAGATCTCGCTCCCTCTCGGAGGCAAATCAGTGACCCAGAGGCCCGTATAGTCTTTACTCACTGTACGCCCTGGATGTCATTGCTCCTGTCAGAGTTTGTCCTCTCTCCTTTGTCCTCGATCTCCATGGTTTGATGGGACTTTGAGGGAGATGCAGCGACTAAGATGAAGGTTGGAGCATTGCTGGCGGAAGTCCGCCCTTGATGCTGACCGCCTAGGTTGATGGACCATTATCAAGTCTCTCAATCTGCAATCACCTGTAAGAAGGCAGATTCCTGTCCAGGGAGATTGTGGCTGCTCAAAATCGACCAGCTCAGCTATTCCGAACTGTGGACAGACTGTGCAACCCAGCCTGTCTACAAGTCTGGAAAGCTTTTCGCAAGAAGAGTGCACTGAGCTTGTGTGATTTTTTGCAACTAAGGTGGCTGACATCAGGGCAGCGCTCCATCCACACACTCTATGGTGCTGATGGGGATCAACACGGGGTCACTGATCCTCGGCTTTCTTGGAGTACCTTTGTCCGACCGACCTTCATGGATGTCATGCGGATCATCCAGAGGTGCACCCTACATGTTGTAGTTTGGATCCAGGACCTACTCCCTGATTGTGGGTTATATTGATTCCATCGGTCCGTCCTAGCTCGATAGTCTGGTGCTCCTTGGAGACAGGTGAGTTTCAAGTTCGCTGAAAGAGGCGGTGGTGACACCACTCTTGAAAAGCTTCTTTGGACCCAGACTGCCTTGCTAACTACAGACCAATCTCAAACCTTCCCTTTTAGGAAAGGTGATTGAGAAAGTAGTGGCTACTCAGCTGGAGGACCATTTGACCATCCATGACATCTATGAACCCCTCAGTCTGGTTTTCGAAAGAGGCAATTCTGAGACAGCGCTGGTTCCGGTGCTCAATGATCTCCTGATAGCGAGAGATCGGGAAGAACTGTTCTATTCTGGTTCTCCTGGATCTCTCAACAGCTTCTGACACTGTGGACCATGGGGTTCTGCTTAATCGTCTGAGGTTCATCTGCTGGACTGTCAGGTACAGTCCTCAGGTGGTTTACATCATTCCTCACTGGAAGATCTCAGAGAGTAGTGTCGGGTTTATTCCTCGGACCCAGGCTCCTTATCTTGTGGGTCCCTCAGGGATCGGGTGCTGTCTCCCATGTTGTTTGCAGTGATATGCTGCCCTCGGAGACATTGTAAGAAGGTATGGGCTGAGGTTGCACTGCTATGCTGATGATACCAGCTCTACCTTTCTTTCGCACCTGACCAGGATAGAACTGTCTCGATCTTTAATAGCTGCCTCATTGAAATCCAGGAGTGGATGGATGCCAGTTGGTTGAAGTTGAACTCTGATAAGACTGAGGTATTGGTTGTGGATCTGGGTGCCGGATGGGGGTCAGATGTGGATTCACCCTCAGGTCTTTTTCTTGGGGATCGCCACTCCTGACCTCTGAACAGAGTGCGAAACCTGGGGTAATTTTTGATGAAGGGCTGACCCTTCATTGGAGTGTCGTGGTCATCAAATCCTTGTTTTACCATCTGAGGTATATCTCCAGGATTAAGCACCTTGTTCAGTCTAGCGACCTTCCTACCCTGATCCACGCCTTTGTGACCTCGCGTTTGGACTACTGCAACTCCCTATACCAAGGGCTACCAGGGTTGGAAATCCACCGCCTGCAGCTAGTGCAGAACAGCAGCCCAGCTTTTGACGGGATCATCCCAGTCCAGGCATATTTTCCTGGTGCTGCGAGGACTGCACTGGCTGCCAGTTCAATGGCGGATCACCTTTAAAGTCTGTCCTTTGACTTTTAAAGCCCTGCATGGACTGGGCCCAGATTATCTGAAAGAGCTTCTGGTTCCTTACTGTGCTGGGCGATTGCTCCGCTTCAGCCGATGAGGGGTTGCTAGAGATTCGTGTGTTTGAAATCTTCCGGGGCAAGAGCATTTATGTATGCTGCCCTACCATTTGAAATTCTCTACCCTGTCGGTTACGTGAGTGCACCTACGTGGAGGGGTTTAAACAAGCATTAAAAATGTTTCTGTGGCACCAAGCTTTTGGCAATTAATGAATAAAGGATATCAGTTTGATTATACTGTTTATTGTTGAGCTATTTGTGGGGTGATATTGTGACTTTAATATTAAGAGCCTTGGTTTTTGAAAGCGCATATAAATAAAGCTTATTATTATTATTATTATAATAACCAGATCAGAGGAAAAAAGGACCTAGGAGTACTCATCGCGGAGTGTCCTGAAGCACTCCAGCACACTGCAGGAGAGCAGCAGCCAAAGCAAATTGGATGCTGGTCTGCATAGCCAGGGGATTACCAGCAGAAAGGCCAGTTCATACTGCCATTGTACAGATCATTGGTGAGACCACCTTTGATGTAAAATGTGCAATATTGGTACCCCATAGCTTAAGAAGGATGTAAACTTGCTCGGAACAGTCCAGAAGGGCAACCAAGATAATCCAAGGCCAGCAGTGCAACACCTGTGAGGAGAGGCTCAGGTGGCTCCAACGTGTACTCTCTTGAGGACAGAAGGGAGAGGGACATGATTAAGACCTTAGGTACCTTAAAGGTATAAACAATGCAAGTGCTGATAGCCTCTTCAACCTTAGTGGGAAAAAGTCCACTGGGGCATAGCCTAAAGGTGGTGGTGGAAGGTCCAGGAGGGAGATGCAGAGCCACTTTATCACTCACTGGTGGTGGCCAAGTGGAACAAGTTGCCAGAGGAGGTGGTCCCCTAAAAACACAATAGCTTCAAAAGATGGGACAGAGTGAAGGAGAATGTTAGTAGAGGGGTGGGAAAAGGTATTCGAGGGGAGGCATGGGGTAATGAGGAGCAGGTCCCTCTGTAAACACAGTAGGATCTGCTTACTCCAAGCAGACTAGATAGACTGTAAAGGCTTTATCTGCTGGCATGTTCGTACATCCATACAACTATATGGGGATGGACGCTGGAGTATTACTGGAAAGAGGGATGGCCATGAAATGTAGTTACTACTGGGATTTCTTTATACTTTTAAAATATGTTTCAGGTTGACTATGAACTGAATGCAGAGTACTGTACTTGGATGTGTGCAGTTACCTAGTGCAAGATGATACTTTGGGCCGGCAGTATAGCCTAGAGGTTATAGGAACGAGGTGTGAATAAGCTTGGTACATCCAGCAGACCAAACCTGAGTTTGATTCCTCACAACCTCCACTTGCATACTATGTGACTCTGAGCAAGTCACTTAACCGCCCAGTGCTCCCAGGTCGCCCTGAAAACAGGCACTTTGCCTAGTGGGCCCTACCCGGTTACCAAAGACTAAAATAAAATCCAGTGGGACCCCGCTTGTTCGCTGTTACAAAAAGTGTAAAGCTGTTAGAATGCACACAATTACCTATTCTATGAATGTTGCACGGCACTTACTTGTAGTAACTGATTTTGTTAAAGTCTGCCTACTATAACTAGAAGAGAAAAAAGCATGTAAAACATCCTTCTATTTGCTTTCTTTTGTTACTAAAAGATAAGTATTTCTTACCTCAAGCTCAATATCTCCGCTTCTGTCTCCAGCACCCTTTCGGGACCCACTTACCATTTAAAACTGCACTAGGAACTCATGAAGCTGCTGTTATTCAGATTTCGTAGAGCGATGGCTAGTACCACACAAAACAAGTTCCCTCTGCAGTTTCCTGTGTGCTCAGCTCAGCTTGCTAGAGACGAAGACACTTCTGAAGACCAAACGTGCACTTTCTGTCAGCCTCCTCAAAGCTACAGCCACAGAACTCGAAAGAAAGAAGAGTTCTGGGGGACAGCCTGGCCCGTTTCGTTCTCCTGTCACAACACGCTATGAATATTAATGAAAGAACTCGATTGTGTGGGGACGACTTTCAGAGGCGGACAGGAAAAGCTTTCGGTCTCGAGAGAATTAGACGGAGAACAGAGCTGAGGTAACTAACGCACAGAAGGCTGTTGTCGAAGGGAACTTTGTTTCTTTGGATATGGATTTTCTCCGTTCAGTTCCAAACGCCGAAGAACATGCTGGCGTTTTCTGCACCGCGCACTTTGAATAACTAAGTGCGAGTGGAGAGCTGGAAACAAAGGATCATGAAGTTGGAGGTAAGGAGGTTGAGCTGCATAAACAAACCAAAGATGAAGCTGAATCAGTACACTACAGCATAGTTTGATTACATTCTTTGCATCTAATTTATGAATTATTGTACAAAACTAGACTATGTAATTAAAAGGCAATACATCCACAACTAAACATTGTTCTACGGATGGGGCTGTTTTATAGAGACTATTGAAGGGCAACCATGCAGAACAAAGCTGTTTTTCTAGTAAGGATTTTTGATGATATCACAGGAATGAACAAAGTGTTTGTATGCTCCCAAGCAAAAAAACAAACTTTGTTTTTCTTTATTTAAAATAAATGGAACCCCTAGCCCACTACCAGTTGCTAAAACCCTCCCAGTTTCTGTCGTAGTAGGAGCAATACTAGGTAAAGACAAGACAGTTAATGAGTTCCTGACATCATTTTGGCAACTTTGAAAAATGTAAGATTTATACATGTTTCAGTTTATATTTAATAATTGTTTCTATAATTCTCACCATTATTTATTGCTAAGAAAATGTGCATGTAAACAAGATCACTGCTCTATTCTGGCTGCTTGCCTACATGTGACATCACAGTTCTGTTTATGACATCAGAGTCTGTTGCTGTGGAGATAATTATGCTATAAATAGAGGATTGTGATGGCAAGTGTAGGCAAGCAGAAAGAGATAGATACCTAAGGGACAGTAATCCCCTTTCATACAAAACTGTCCTCAGCAATAACGAAAAAGGAAAAGAATTATAGAAATATGTGACTATAAACTGAATTGTGTCTAAATGTTAACATTTTTTCAAGTTTTTCTAACGTGTCAGGGGCTCTTAAGGACTAATGTCCATTTGTACTGTCCCCCAACCACCACCACTGGTTATCGCTTTTATATTTCTCTGTCATGAAATTGTCCAGTTTCTTTTGAACAATGTTTCCCTTGGTGATAAAACTAGTTCTTCTGGCAGGCTATTTCACATCCTTGTTTTTCTGTTAGTAAAGAAATTATCCCTGGCTTCT
Organism: Neoceratodus forsteri; assembly: GCA_016271365.2. NCBI lineage: Eukaryota > Metazoa > Chordata > Ceratodontiformes > Ceratodontidae > Neoceratodus > Neoceratodus forsteri. The sequence goes on from CM057459.1 coordinate 1,387,888,237, forward strand.
GTTTTGGCAATGATGTTTACAAAGGTGGACAGAGAGGGTAATGATGTTTACAAAGACTGTGTCTGTAATGTTTCAATCTATAACCAATTTGTGTCATGAGTTTCTCCTCTCTCACTATCTTCTACATTAACAGTAAGTCACCACATAATTTATGCTTTCTAATGTGTGAAGGCCAAGGTGTTTTAGCATTTCCTTATACCAGTTATTATCTCTGTTTGGAATTTATTTGGTGTCTAGATGCTGTACCTTTTGGTGTTAAGTTGGGAGTGGGGTGAGTTTCTGTTTATTTTATTTATTTATGACTTTGTTAGCGAGGTAGGTGCACTGATCCCAGGACCCGTTTCAGGCTGACCAGATTACGTAAATGACACAGAGTAGAAAAATCAGAATAACAAGAACATAATAATTTAGCCTGAGAGGTGGGGTTAAACTTTTAAAGCGGACAGGGTCAACAAAGAAAGGCTCCAGGGAGGCTGCCTTGAGGGTTCAGGTCTAGGGCATGGAAGGGTGCGGGGCTGTGGTGCAAAGCCAAGGAAAATTGGTCAGAAAAGGGACTGCACAGGGCTGGGGGAGACTGAGAGGGGGAGAGGTTGGGGTGGAGGGACAGTTCTTATCAATGCCAGGAGCATGAGCAATAAAATGCCAGAGCTCCAGGCTATGCTGGCTGAGGAACAGGATGTGGTGGCAATTACAGAGATATGGGCCACCCAGATAAATGATTGCGATCTAAATTTGGAGGGTTACAAGATATTCAGGAAGAGATGAGGGAATGGGAAGAGGGGAGGGTTGCGTGATAGTCAGAAATGACATAGTGGTATAGTGGAGTGGAGGAGGCTGAGGGGGATGGGAGACAATTTGGGTAACCTCTGCAAACTAGGGAGGGAAACAAATTGAAAAATAGGGTGGTATACAGGTCCCCTGCAATAGAGGGAGGCTCTGGAGGATAAACTGAGTTTGAGAAACATCAAGGGTCATTGTGACCTTGATAAGGGTAAGTGAGTGGTCATAGGTGACCTTAATATGCGAGGCGGACTAGGACACCATGACATCCTCTGTAACCAAGGAACAGCTGACTGATGGGAAATCTTTCAGGGTTGCCTTCCTGGTCCAGCAGGTGGGGAAACCTACTAGAGAGGGCAGATATTGGACGTTGTCCCAGCGGACAGTGACCAGATAAGGGGCCTGAGATGTGCAGTCCACTGTCGGGTGGTGACCATGACACGTTCCTGATTTCTGCTGTATGGGGGGGGGGAAGGAGCACTAATACAGTAGTGGTAGATTTCAGGGGACAGATTTCATGGGCGACTGATGGACGCCTTTCAGGGTGTGCCTCCTGGTCCAGCAGGTGGGGGGAACCTACCAGAGAGGGCAGATATTGGCCGTTGTCCCTGCTTGGACAGTGACCAGATAAGGAGCCTGGAGATGGCACAGTCCACTGTCGGGTGGTGACCATGACAGTTCTGATTTCTGCTGCATCGGGGGGGGAGGGCACCACACAGTAGGTGTAGATTTAGGGGATAAGATTTCTGGTGGGTATGTGGTAGGATTCAGCTGTGAGAGGTTGGTCAAGATTAGGCTGGACATGGATGCTGGAAAGCTTATGGAACCATTAAAAGGGTACAAGAGGCTACTAGGTCCTGTATAAGAGTATGGCGAAAGCATGGTAGAGACAGCAAGCCATGTTGAGTGGACCAGAGAGAGGTGCAGGAGGCGGTGGGGACAAAAAGGCTGCTCTATTCATGTTTTAAATGCTCAAGGGGGGATAAGGATTATAGGGAGCATGAACCACTGTCCAGGAGGGGTCACCAGAGTGGTGAGGGAGCCAAGCAGGGATGGAGCAAACCTGGCTAGGGATATCTGGGGATTCATAGATAAGCAAAGAGAGAAGAGAAAAGAGAGTGACATAGACTGGGTCAGGATTAAAAAATTGTGGGGGATGGGCTCAGAAGTGGGTATCAGGCAGAAGTGCTTAATGAATACTTGCCTCAATCTTTGCAGATGGGGACAGGGATCCCTTACAGATTGATGGGAGGAAAAGGAGCCAGCAAAAGAGAGAGGTCAGTCTGAGACCAGAGGATGTAGAGAGGCTAGGTGCAGGCAGGGCCAGACTCAGAAGAGGTGGGAGCATGCATGGGGGGAGGACTGGGGGAGAAATCACAGTGGATAGGGTGAGGGAGGCTCTTGGAAGCTAAAACTGATAGGGCGCCTGGGCGGATGGGATACACCCGAGGGTTATGAAGGAACTGGGTGGAGCTGCTTGTCCACTGGCTGCACTCTTCGCGCCCTCTCTGCAGACAGGATGGGTGCCCCAAGACTGGAGGGTGGCTTATGTAGTGCCCATCCATAAGGGGGGTCTAGGAAGGAGATAGGGAGTTATAGGCCTGACAGCCTAACATCTGTGGTAGGCAAAGTAATGGAAAAATTTATCAAGGAGAGGCTTGGGAGGCAGCTGGAAAGGTTAGGGCACCAGGATGATAAACAGTATGACTTTGTTCCAGGGAGATCGTGTCAGTCCAACCTCGTAGTGTTTTATGATTGGGTGATGGGGACCTTGAACAGACATAGGCCGGTGGACATCCTATACCTGGATTTTAGCAAGGTGTTTGATTCAGTACCCCATAAAGGGCTGATAGTAAAGCTGGGGGAGATGGGGGTGGGAGGACAGGAGCTCAAGTTGGTTGAACATTGACTTTGGGGGTGAATACAGAGGGTAATGGTTGGTGGGATCGTCTCCTCCCCTAGGAAGGTAATCAGTGGGGTCCCCAAAGGTTCAGTATTGGGGCCACTCCTGTTCAATACTTATGTCCCGGATATAAGGAGGGGGTTAGGAGTAGGCCAAGTCTCTTTGCAGACGATTCCAAACTGGGAGCACTGGTGTACTGGGAAGAAGCGAGAGAGGCAGTTCAGGGGGATCTGGATACCCTGGAGGGGTGGTCAAGGAGGTGGGGATTTAAATTTAATGCTGGAAAATGTAAGGTACTTCATTTGGGGGTCAGAAATCTCAGCCATGTTTACTCCCGGGGGGGTCACACTGCAAGCCACATTGGGTGAGCGGGATTTAGGGGTGGTGGTAGATGTCAAAATGAATAACTCTGAAAATAGTAGAAGAACCGCAGCCAAAGCAAACAGGATACTGGGCTGCACAGCCAGGGGAATTACATCCAGGAGGAGGGAGGTGTTCCTCCCGCTATGTAATGCCTTCGTCAGGCTGCAACTTGAGTACTGTGTACAGTTCTGGAGACCTCATCTGAAGAAGGACATGGCGCTGTTAGAGAGAGTCCAGAGGAGAGCGACCAGGATGATTCAGGGAATGGAAAGGAGGCCCTATGAGGAGAGACTGGAAGAGCTTGGGATGTACACACTGAAGGAGAGGAGGGACAGGGGAGACATGATAGGAGTCTTCAAGTATGTAAAAAGAATAACTGAGAGCGGAACCAAGGAGCTGTTTAGGCTAAAGAAGGAGGGAACAACTAGGGGGCATGAGTGGAAGGTGGGGGGAATTATAGAAGGGAGCGTAGGAGGCATTGTTTCACTGAGAGGGTGGTGGAGCACCGGAATGCACTGCCAGAGAGGCTGGTGGAGGAGGGCACAGTGGGGGGCTTCAAGAAGGGGTGGGACAGGTACAAAGGGAAACTAAATCCAAAGAAGACCCTCTTGGGGGCTGGTGGGTGGGAAAGCGAGCAACCACTAGGTGGCTGGCTACCAAGCAGACACGACAGACCATTAGGCCTATTCTGCTGGTGTTTTAGTATGTTAGTATAACAAGAGCAGGTAGTACCTAGTGAAAGGTTACAGTTGTTACATTTGGCAATACATGGTGGCAGTAGTTTAAATTGATGTTAAATGAAAAGATTTTTTTGTTTTTGGTGGGCTGTGTGTGTGTGTGTGTGTGTGTTTGAGTGGGGAGACCAAACTAAGCAAAAAGCAAAAAAAAGGTTTAAACATACTTATGTCCCATTGAGACAGCAACCATCCGTACACATTGATTCTTTTGGGTTTTTACCCATTTATTCATTCCACTCTTTAATCACAGTGTACTGGTCAAAACCACTCATTTATAAAAATTTCACAATACTGACCTAAAAAAGTCCCATTTTATTGTACCAATAACTTAATATTCTTTTTTAATTTTTCCAACTTTTATTACAATCCAGCTCGCATTCTTCTCCATCTTTTTCTATCATACTTCGTGTTGTCCTTACCACTTCTACTGGATTCTGCTGGATTTGTTTTCCAAAATGCATTTTTTTAAATGTAGCTGTCAATTAAAACTAAAACAAATCTATTTTCAAATTGAAGGCATTTACTTTATTAACAGGAGCGAAAGCCCTTTTTTTAAAACCTCTTCCTGCACAGGGCTGAGGCTATGGTCTGTAAGATTTATTAATTCCATCTCTTGTTCCTTGTTGATCTCTGGGGGCCCTGTTCGCCACAGTAGCCTCCATAACTCCCTCTTTGATTCCTTCCTCGCCTTCTGTTGCCTCTTCCTCTTGCCCCCCTCCTGGTCCTCCTCCTCGTGCCCATCTGGTGCTTGTCCCCTCTATGGGGTCTTCTCGAAAACCCTGCTGACCTTGTCCTTGTCCTTTTCTTGTTCTCTAGTCATCGGCCCTATTATCTTGTACTGTTTCCTCCTCACTTTCATCTGTGGTGTCCATACTCTCCATATTAAATTTCTTTTTAATTGTATATGTTACTTCATTTCTGTGTCTTTTTCCATGCTAATTATAGATTGTTCCTTCTTTGTAATCTCTCGCTTGAGTTCCCCGGATTAGCTAACGCTGAGGATGGGGTCACATGACTCAGAAACGTTAGTACATATGGGTGCAATTTTTTGAAGGAAGTAGAAGCAGAAGTGGAGCAGAGAGAAGCATTTCCAGCTCGGAATCAAATTTATAAAATTAGAGCAAGGAGCTTCCCTTGGATTGTGATTGCCACTACAATTTCTACTTTGGGTACGTTATGGTACATAGAAGCGCTGAAACCTGTGAGATGAAGAGAACCAGGAAAGAAAGCTGTGGTCTGGATTTAGGCAGTTGAGCCATGAAAAAGAAAAACGGAATGACAGCGGCTGGTAAAGTAAAGTTCTGTGTAATAAAAGTTAGCACAATGAAATGGGACTTTTTTAGGTCAGTATTGTGAAATATTTATAAATGAGTGGTTTTGACCAGTACACTGTGATTAAAGAGTGGAATGAATAAATGGGTAAAAAACCAAAAGAATCAATGTGTGCGGATGGTTGCTGTCTTGAGGGGACGTAAGTATATTTAAATCTTCATAACCCTGCCATCCTTTAAGCACCTTTTACCTCTTCTCTCTAACAAGAGGACTGAAGCACAACATATCACAAAAGTTGTGAGAAAGAGAATATTTAAGCAAACTGGCAGTATAGCCTAGAGGTTAGAGTAATGAGCTGTGAACGAGCTTGGTACATTCAGCAGACCAAACCTAGGTTTAATTCTCACAACCTCTACTTGCATACTGTGTGACTCTGAGCAAGTCACTTAACCACCCAGTGCTCCTAGGTCGCCCCTGAAAACAGGCTCTTGTGCCTAGTGGGCCTGCTCGGTTACCAAAGACTAAAAAAAAAAAAAAATGTCAGGTTCTGATTAATAAAAGCTGTTCTTCCATAGAAGTTAGCAGCATTTTATGACTGTTGAACTGTTGTACAGCACCTTGATAGGTAGGATGGAAATCCACGGACAACAGACCTAAATAATGTGCTACACATGTAACCGGGTCACGTGGATGTTGTGGTTACGATCCCTGTCTTGTAAGTTCAAACAAGGCTGAGGGACCTGGACGCTGATTTTCCTGAATAGGAGTCTCATTTCCAGATCTTTTAAGTTTAGCACGGTGTCTCCATCCAGAGTAAAATTTAAGTAGGCCTAGTGTCAGAGCAGTACAACCCCCTGGAATGCAGTACCTCCCCACCTCGTCCCCCTAAACATGCAAAATTACAGTGCAACCTTAAAGTCAACAAAAATGCAGTTAGTGACTTGCACTAATAATATGCTTACGAGAGAAAATGTAAAATACCAACAAAATATTTATTGGGGGATATTCACAAGGAATGGGAACTGCAAAGGAACACTCTTTTTTTTTTTTTTTAAACTTTATTTTATCAATTTTCACAAATAAAAACAAGCCTATACATCCCAAATTTTGCACACAAAACAAAGAGGAAGCTGGGAACTACAGACCAGTCAGCCTTACCTCGGTAGTGGGGAAGATCATGGAAGCACTACTAAAGGAGAGATTGGTGGAACATCTGGTTGTCAATAGACTACAGGACCTAAGGCAGCATGGTTTCACCAGGGGGAGGTCATGTCAGACCAAACACATTGAATTTTTTGACTGGCTGACTAGAGAGGTGGATCGGGGAGGGCAGTGGACATGGCCTATCTGGACTTCAGCAAGGCCTTTGACACTGTGCCACATAGAAGACTATTACACAGACTGGGGAATATGGGTGTGGGCAGGACAGTAGTGTGGTGGGTAGGTAACTGGCTAGGCAGCAGGATACAGAGGGTGATGGTAAATGGCTGTCACTCCACAGAGGGAAGAGTGACCAGTGGGGTACCACAGAGATCAGTGCTGGGACCGGTCCTATTCAACATCTTCATTAGTGACATTGCGCAGGACCTAGAAGGCAGAATTTCCCTGTTCGCCGATGACACAAAGCTCTGAATCAGAGTAGACACACCAGAGGGTGTAGACAGAATGAGAAGGGACCTGCAGAAACTTGAAGAATGGTCAGGGGTTTGGCAGCTGAAATTCAACGCAAAGAAGTGCAAGGTAATGCATATGGGGCACAAAAACCCTGGCATAATATATCAGTTGGGGGGTGAGGGTATAGCATGCACCAAGCAGGAAAGGGATCTTGGGGTTATCATCTCTGATGACCTCAAGGTAGGGAAACAGTGTGACAAGGCAGCAGGTAAAGCAAATAGGATGCTGGGATGCATAGGCAGGGGCATCACCAGCAGGAAAAGGGAGGTCATAATTCCACTATACAAGATACTAGTGAGACCCCACCTGTAGTACAGTATACAGCTCTGGTGACCTTACCTACGTAAGGACATAGACCGGGTAGAGAAGGTTCAGAGGAGGGCAACAAAGATGGTACATGAATTGCATCACAAGTCCTATGAGGACAGGTTGAAGGACTTGAATATGTACTCCCTGGAGGAGAGAAGGGAGAGAGGGGATATGACAGAGACATACAAGTATCTTACAGGGAGGAATAGGGTGCAGGAATACACTATTTTTAAGCGAAAAAGATGTTCCAGGACTAGAGGGCATGGGATGAAGTTGGAGGAGGACGATTCAGAGGAAACATGAGGAAGAATTTCTTCACAGAACGGTGGTGGACAAGTGGAACACCCTGCCAGAGGAAGTGGTGGGGGCTGAAACAATCACAGGATTTAAGAATGCATGGGATGGACATAAAGGAATTCTGGAGGTCAGGGGTAAGGGGCAACAGACTTCTAGGAAAACATAAAGTGAACTTACAAGCTCAAATGGGCAGACTGGGTGGGCCGTAGGCCCTTATCTGCCGACACTGTCTATGTATCTATTTATAACAAAGGACATAGTCATAATGCAATGAGAAGAGTTGATACAATTCTAGATCTTGTGGCAGCATACGAGGAGAATACCTTTATATGTGACTAACAGTAGTTCTATCAGGAAGATCTAACACAGCCAAGAATGAGGACATTTCATAATTGGAAAACAGTATGTAACAATAACTCACGCAGGGTGTGCAGGTATTGAGATTATTGAACACCAGGTGTTGTGAGGGCACCTGCCTGCAGCCTCGTGCCTCACAATGCACCCGGGGTGTTCATTCCTCTCCAACACTTGCACACCCTGCCGTGGGTTATTGTGCTTATAACATAGGGTATGTTTAAACAACTAATATCCAAAATGTGTTCTTTTTCTGTTTAAACAGGAAAGATGGTACTGTATCCTGCCACCTTGCAAAACAGTCCCTAACTAAAAAAAACTCTGGCCCAGATATTCAAACTGCGCTCAAAATGAGTGCAACAGCAGGAGCAAGCACAAACCAGTTGCGCAAATGCGCAACAGGTGCAATATTCAAACATGGAGCAGAACAAATTGCGCAAGCAACCAACGTCTGAATATCGCACATACTGCGCCATAGCGCAACCAGGAAGGAGAAGCTGAGTCGAAATGTTGCGCTATGGCTAACCAGGTCAACCCAGCTGAGCATTCCAGAGTGCTTACAAGCAGAGCCCCCCCAGAGCAATGGAACTGCACATCCAGGGAGGCAGGCTGGGTCCACCGCCAGCCATGCCACACATGGGCACAGGAACACACTGCAGAACCCACACCACACCTGCACACCCCAAGCACAGCATCACTGGGGTGGGACGGATGATCTACTTCCCATGGGGACAAGCCAATAAAGCATAGCAGAGCCATGACACCCCAGCACAACCACTGGCAGGCTGAGAGTGCCACACACCGGGGTTGACAACCACAGTGCACATCAGCCCCAGTATGCACAGCACACCCTGCACTGACCCCAAGACACCACCCTATGTGCAGTGACTGGCACTGCAGGAAACCATGCATCCCCAGCACACGCCAACCCCTGCAACACAGAATCTCTACAAGCCAGACACACCCTGTGCACTCAGCAGTGGGTGGCAGCAGACGGCAAGACCAACCGAAAGTCACTGCCATGCTGGAGATACCTCATGCACACTACACGCACACACACACACACACACACATACCCAGGACCATAAGAGCCCAGATGGCATGTACACTCTGCAACTGAGCACCCATAGGCAGCTGCAAATCAGAGACCAACACATTATTCAGAGTAAAAATATAAATGTATTTTAACACAACAAACATTAACAAGAACAATTACAACTATTTACAGGGGGGGCGGCACAAGGTAGGGGTTGGTCAAGGGGTAGGGATGACAAACTTGAGAGGGAAGGCAGGGTGGTAGGGATGGTAGAAGTGGGAAGGAAGATAGGTCATGGGCCAGCGGCCGGCCGTCCTCTGCTGGTGTCTTGCAGTTCCTGCCACTCCTCCATGAGCCATGGCGGTGTATTGACTGCAGGATGTTGGTGTTCTGGGCCACAAGCTGTCGGATGGCCCTGACATCCCTCGCCAGCCGATGGAGAACCCTCGAGGCCCTAGGAAATGGGAACACAGTCAATGGCTGTGACTGACCACAACCCTGAACACCACCCAACCTGCAAGCCATATAGCCCAATGTCCCGCACCTGTGATGGCATGCACCACCCACAGTGAACATGCACATGGCCATCACAAACAGGCGGCACCAGCTATGCGCACTACTGCACACACACACCGCCCATGTCCATCACAGCACAAACAAGGCTGGCAAGCACGCAGCAACGTGGTGCGATGCCAGTTACACAGCTATGTGCCCAGTGCATGCATGGGACCAATTAGTGATGCATACACAGGACGTGCTGTGAAACTGGACAGTGATGCATGTCACCTGTGTCGTGTTTACAGACATAGATACATAGCCAGTGTCGGCAGATATGGGCCTATGGCCCACAGTCTGTCCATTTCAGCCTGTAGTTACTTTCTTTTACCTAGAAGTCTGTTGCCCCTACCCCTGACCTCAAGAATTCCGTTATGTCTATCCCATGCAGTCTGAAATCCGTGAGTGTGTCAGCCCCCACCACTCCCTCTGGTGGGTGTTCCACTTGTACACCACCCGCTTCTGTGAAGAAAGTCTTGCTCATGTTTCCTCTGAATCATCCTCCCTCCAACTGCATCCCATGCCCTGTAGTCCTGGAACATCTTTTGCACTTCAAAATAGTGTTTCCTGCACCTGTTCCACCCTGTAAGATACTTATATGTCTCTATCATATCCCTCTCTCCTCCTTCTCCTCCAGGGAGTACAGGTTCAGTTCCTTCAACCTGTCTCCATAGGAGTTGTGATGCAAGCCATGCACCATCTTTGTTGCCCTCCTCTGAACCTTCTCTGCCCACTCACGCCCCACGTAGGTATGGTCTCCAGAAATGTACACTGTACTGCAGGTGGGGCCTCACTAGTGCCTTGTATAGTGGAATTATGACCTCCTTCCTGCATGCTTGTATTGTGCAGGGCTACTGGTCCCCCCCCCCCCCAGCATGCAATAGCATCATGAAGTCATGATACTCACACTGCTCAAGCAGCTCTGACTGGTGCTGTTGCTGGCGCTGCTGCTGCTGGTGGGGTGCAACCCCTGCTGGCACCGGGTCCCTGGCATGGCCCTCATCAATGTTGCCCCGCATCCTCACAACCCGGCCTGTGGGAGACATATGTTGAGACAAACATCAGTGTGACTCAAAAGCAGACTGCCCCCTGCCCCAGTGACAGTGCCTGCCCACACAGCCATACCCATTCATCTCACAGCTGCACACACTGACACAGCCAACCGTGGCCGAGCCATCACCTATGCACAGCCACCAAAACACACACACACCCCTACAGATAATACAGGTGCATAGATGGCACACCCACCTGGCCTAGGCACCACGCCCCGCCTGGCACGTGAACGCAGCCGTTAAAAGCTGTGGCTCCCTCCAGCAGAGGTCACTGTACCGGTGCCGGCACTGCTCAGCAGACCGGCACTGTCCAGTGACCCCCACCAGGTCAGTGGCCACTTGCTGCCACACCAGTCCTTGCACTGGTGAGGGGCACCCACCATAAAGGCCATCATAGTGTGGCTCAACTAGGGCCACCAGGTTGGCCACTCATGCTGGCTCCAGGACACCGCCCTCCTCCTAGCCATGGCACCAACTTTACAGCAGGCAATATGGCTCAGCCGCTCTAACCCCACGCGGAGATGTTGCGCAATAGACCACCACAGGCTCCAATCGCTGCTGTTCGAACAGCTCATTACTTCACATAGCGCTGTCACCAGACAGCTCAATAGGGATGTACACATGGCAGGCGAACAGTGCCAGGGGCAAGGTCATACACAGGTCATGGGCAATGACGCAAGGCTACGCAACAGCGCCATCTGGATGTATAGGCATCCCGCGACCGACCAGCCGCGTACCAGTGCCACAGTGGAGTATTGCGAGTAGTGCCACAGCGCCATATAGTGCCCATTGCTGTAGCGCCACTGGCACAATGGTGGCCATGGCCTGAATTGCCGATCGCGCTCAGCATGTCAGCAGCGCGACAGACACCTGCGTAAGCTATCTGGGCATGCGCAATGCAGTATACCACACAGGCACAGATCTGCGCCATTGGCTCAGCCGACTCTTCCGTATTGCGCAAAGCGCAGATTCGCGATATTCAGCCGACACATGCAAATCATCTGATCAGCCATTCAAAGGTGCAGTGGTGCGATTGCATGTCATTATAGTTGCTCCACTCCTAATTTGCATGTATTGCGCTATAAATGTGCTATTACTGGGCCGCTGGCCAGATTCGTTACTGCAGGTGAGAGGTGAGTTGCATGCTGTGTGATGTTCAGGACGATGGTCATGGGAAAATGCTGTAGACTGCACAGTGACAGGTGTCCACTTCCCCATACAGATCGCCATGACCGAGCAGAGCCAAGGTGGTGAGGGTGAGGACGGTGGGCGAGGAGGAGGCCCAACTTTACAGCAGCAGACACGGAGGCCTCTTCCAGGCCTACCTGGATGATGAGCCAGTGCTGAGTGGACGGAGGGCACCCCTCAGTCCCGCAGGCGGCTGCATGGGAGGGGGTAGCTCGGGCCGTTAACCTGCACGGAAGCCACCAGCCCCGCAGGAATGCAAGAAAAGATGGTTACAGACCGCAGGAGGTTGAAGGAGAAGGTGGCAGCCTTCAGGCGGCACATGCTGGCACTGGCGGAGGCCCTCGAGTGGTGTTGGAGCGACCCCAACTGAGGAGACACTGGTCGCAGCCATGCAGCCGAGCGCCATTGAGGGCGCACAGGGAGGATTCCAGACAGGTGGAAGCCCATCACCGCACCGGTATGACATGGTGGTGGTGGTGTTTGGGGGCGGTTGTTCACATGCACTCACATGTACTCTCTTTCTGTTACAGATCCTGTTCGCCTTCAGGAGACGGTGGTGGTGGGTCCAGACAGTGGTGCTGACCTGCTGGACATGGAGGAGGTCCATCCACCTCCACCACCAGCCAGCAGGCACCGCAGCAGCATGCAGCGCCGCAAACTCTGGTGTCAGTGATATTGGTGCGGGGTGCACAGCCTGTGTACCAGCAGTCTGGCATGTGCAAGCATGCCAGCACGCCAGACCATGGCAGTAGCACGCACTGCACCATTGATGATAGAAGGCCTGCAGTGGGTAGTGATGGTTGTGTGTCCCATGATGGACACACGGCAGGCCAGCACGCGCCCCTGGGCCTGTCTGGTTCCAACTTGGTACCAGCATGCTGGCACGGTCCCAGGCTGTGCCTGTCAGCACCGGGGCAGCACCGTGCCTGTGCAGGTGTCTGGCACTGTTGCCAGCACAGCGGTGGAACGAGTGGACCCGGGGACAGCGTTGAGGGGCAGCAGCAGCAGTCACCACCAGGTCTGGGGTACAGTGTCAAGCAGTGGCACATGTCCGCGCCCTTTGATCCGCCCATTCTGGTCCTGCGACAGCGCCACCCTCAAGGGGTGTTGTGCATCAGGACCGCCCACACCTGGTGGTCAGGATGCCGCTGGGGCACAGTACCCATTGACGAGCACACCCGCCTGCTGCAGGAATCAGTACAGCTGCAGAGGCGGGTTTGCAAGGTCCGTGAGGCACTGTCTGTGTCCGTGGAGCGGCACAGCAGGGAGTGTGCTCGGACCGAGCCGAGCTGGTCCGTATGCGGACGGATGTGACCGCAGCCATTGACAGGCTGACCCAGGCAGTGGTCTCTGTTGTGGGACGCGATGGGCACACAGTCAGGTGCCCTGTACCGCACACCCCACACAGTGCACTCTCCACTCCCGTTCCCGCGCCGCGGCGACACCAGGCCTGTCGACGCGGGTTCTGCTGTGGGCATCCCAGCACCCCTGGTGCAGGTTTGTTCGATGCTGCAGACCCCTGTGCGGGCAAGATCGCTCGGCGAGTGCGACCCCTGGTGGTGCAACAGTGCCACCCCATGTGGCCCTGCTCAGCCTGCCCGTGCTGTTGGGTCACGGTGGGGCCGCCACGCATCTGCGGTGGCCGTGGGACAGTGCTACATGACTGAGCTGTCTCCAGTGCGGGCCCTGTCTGGTGCTGCCATGTGCAATGTGTGTCATGGTGGGCAGTGCACTGCTGGGTGCTCTGCTCACCACGCCGACACACAGACCACCTGCACACCCTCCCAACTGCTGTCCACAGGTGCGCGGTGCATGATGATGCCTGCATTGCACTGTACACCAAGGTGCAAGGTGCCCAGCATTCGACACACGCATTTGGACAGTACGGGTGGTGGGGTGGTCGGTGGTGCTGTGTGTTAGCAATGTCGGTTCTGCAGTGCTGCATCTGCCCATGCACGCTCTGTGCCTGGTGTGTGTGTCCATATGAGTGCTCACCCTCCCTGATGGTGTGTCTGTATGCCTGGACCGTTCCACTCCCTGACCGTCATGCACCCCTGGTGTGTTCCCTGTGTGCCTGTGGTTTGCGCATGGACAGTGTTGGTTGCACATGTCCCTTGACTTACCTGTGTTGTCGCGTGAGTGCTCCTCTGTGATGGTGTCCCGGTGCAGCTGGGCCTGCGGATCAGTCGGGGGTCCCTCCGTCCCTGGGGGCTGCTCATCACCATCATCACCGGCGCCACTGGCGTCCCTATCGCTGTCCCCCTCTTCGACCTGTACGGCTATCCCATGGTCTTTGGCCATGTTGTGCAGGACTCAACAGGCCAGGAATATCCCACAGGCCTTTTGGGGGCTGTACTGTAGGGCACCGCCGGAGGTGTCTAGGCATCAGAAGCGTGCCTTGAGCATCCCACACACCCGCTCTATGATGTTGCGTGTTGCGGCATGTGCCTTATTATAGCATAGCTGCGCTGGGGTCATGGGGCGCCGGTACGGTGTCAGCAGCCAGGGACGGAGTGGGTATCCGCAGTCACCTGTGTGGAGATAGTGGAGATCAGTGTCATGTTCAGGTCCATATTGGCCATCTCCCTGTGTGCCACTACCTTGGCACCTGTGGCATTCCCACCCTGCCCAGAGTTGCATTCCATACATGTGTACTCACCCACTAGATGTCCTGTGGGGATGTCCCCACTCGAATCGATGGCACAGTGCAGACTGATACCATATGAAGGCATCATGTGCTCTGCCGGGTGTGGCACAGACATTGATTATCGCGCCCAGTGGCATCACACACCACCTGGCAGTTGACACTAGGGAATCCTTTCTGTCTCCGATATGCGTGGCCATCGGGGCCAGGTGGCGTGCAGATGGCCACATGGGTGCAGTCTATGGCCCCTAGCACGCCAGGCATACGTGCTACCCTGTGGAACTCCTGCATGTTTGCTGTACGCTCTGCCGTGGTGCTGGGGAAATGGATGTACTCCGCAGCATGTGGCAGCAGTGCGCTGAGGAATTGGGTGAGGATGCGTGACGTGGCTGACTGTGTGATGCCTGTGGTGTCCCCTGTCGGCCTCTGGAAGGTGCCCGTGGTGAGCAGGCACATGCAGGCTATCACCTTGGTCTCCACCGACAGAGCGTGACTCCGTCGTGAGGTGCCTGCATCACATCACTGCACAGCTCACAGAGCCGTCTCAGTATTGCCTGTTCAGGCGGTACCGCCACGATCTCTACATCTGTGTACAGCTCAAAGCTGATGTGGGCACGGTACGCTTCTGTTGGGGGCATACTGCCAATGGGCCTCTTGCACAGCCACGCCCCTGCAGCATGCATTCTCACCCCCTCATTACAGCTTCCATGTGGAAACTGGCACTGTCCATCTCCCTGGCTTCGACCCCCGGCTGGTGTTGCTGTGTTACCCCACTGTCCTAACTGCTACTTCCACTGCACCGGCACCCCCGCTGGCCTCTACAGACTATGGGCCACACTTTCCTTGCCTGCCCTTTGCTGTCTGTCTGTCTGTCTGTGTCTCTCTCTCTCCACTTGGCAGCCTGAGAAGCGTTCTTTGCCCGCTTCCTTGAGCCTTTTTATTTTGGCTCATTTCGCTTGTCAGCAATTTCGGCTGTGCCGCTCTGCGCGTAGCGCCAGGTCTTTGAATATCGCATTGCGGTCTTTATGCATGGATCCACCCCTTCGGTTGCGCGATGCCTTCATTTTCATTGCTTGTTGCTCAGCATGTTTTCGGGGCTTAACTGCCTCCTTCTGAATATCGCTAAATGGCGCAGTTTTGGACTTGCGCATGGCGCAACCCTTTTGAATATCTGGGCCTCTGTGTTTAATTATGCACACAGAAAAGTGACAGATACAGTATTGACATGATCTGTCATTTCTGATCATAACATCTTCTGCACATGCTGTAATATGCTTTTCTTGCCCGCCTCTCCACACAGACACATGTTGCTCCGATCCAGTTTAGTGCAAGATACATTGTTCGGAAAAAACACCAAGATTTATTGGCACAATCGTTCTGTGCACTGCAGAAAGCAAAACATACACCTCTCTGTCCACCCACGGAATTAAATGTTTAGTAGCAGTAGCACACAATTCCTGTAGTTACCGTGCATTAATTGCCCTTTCAGTTACATCATGGATGGTGCCATAAGCATCTATGGAGATTCTGTGCCATTACTGCTAGTAAACAGAACTGAAAGGGCAAGCAAGTACACGCTTACTAGTGTTACCAGTTACAACTATGGGGATTGTGTGCTACTGCCAGTAAACAGTAAGTCACGGCAAGTAAATCAAAGGGCAAGCAGGTACATTTATGGATGGTGCAGCGAGAAAACCGACAACATGCTGCATTAAATCTTCACCTGTGTATTTATTTATTTAAAATTGGTGACCGGGAAAGGCACACTGAGCCAAGACTTGTTTCCAGGTGTCAGGTATGACAGGTGTCATGTAGATTGCTATATGACAGGTCCTGTAGTCTGTGTAGCTGACTGTTGTCCTGTCGCTCTTGCTCCCCGTTGCTGCATGGGTCGGTGGTGGTGGGGCCGCAACTTGTGGTCAGCCTGAGAGTGAGTGGCCGGGTGGGGACAGCAAACTTCCTGGGTGGGCTACCGGGGACTGACAGCAGGTAGGAACTCTCTCTTTGGCAGCACATCTCCAACCCGCTGCCACTATCTTCTATCTCTCTGATTCCGTCTCTCTCTGCAGTACAGAACTGACATCAAGCACTGCTAGCCCCTTCTGACTACTGGTGTCTTTCTGTCTCTCTCTCTCTCTCAGCGACGCACATCGTGTTTGGGGGGAGGAGGGCACATTGTCAGATGCCATACTATGGGGATTAACAGACACCCTGGCACAGGAAGGGAAAACTACCACAGGGACCGCAAATGTATCTGTTGGGAGAGCATGGGATGGGCACTCTCTCCCTGATGCCCACAGAACAGAAGCCACAATCTGCTGTTCCTGCTCCTCTGATTGTGCTGTCTCTCTCTCTCTCCCCTTCCCCGTCTATGCAGTGGGACAAGTACGAGATCCGCTGGGCGGGTCGGTGGGAAGTCATGCACAAGTGTGGAGACAGGGGCTTATTTTGCTGCGGGGGACAGAATGCTGTCGCTGTTACTGAGGGAATTCATTGGCTGTGCAGGGGAAAGTATGAGCTCTGCGGTGCAGGTGGGAACTGGCTGTGTGCTGCAAGACAATGGCATGAACTATGCCATTTACACTGAGTGCCGCTGTGGACATAATGCTACCAGCTGGAGGGTCACATACACTGAGGGGAATATGTTTTGGGACTACTATGCACTGGCCACATACCACATCTCTCTCCCTCTCTCTCTCTCTCTGTGGGGAACAGTAACCCTCGCTTAGCAAGAGATTTAAATGGCTGCCGTTCAGGAATGTGGTCGGACACGGGAAAAATGAGTGCCGCTCTGCCCCCTGATCTGCCAAGGGTGCCTGAGCATTACAAACTGTGTGATTAACAGAGATTAGTGTATGGTCTGCTGATAGCTGCCTGCCAGTCGTCTGCCTGCGTTTCTCATCTCCATGTTACAATAAGTATTATACTGTCCATGCACTGGACTGAAATGTTCTCTGTTGACTACATTAGGAGAAGAGACATTTATAGCTTGTATTAGAACTCCTAACCAGGACCAGATGAAAATTAACAGCAAAAGTCCCAATGTTAGGTCTGAAACAGTATACACAACAGTAACATCACATTGTGTAACAATGGGTCTATACAGCAAAAAGTAAATAAGCTGATTTTACTGGCAAACATAATTGTAACCCATACTAGAAAAGTTCAGCTGCAAACGGAGTCAAATACATTCAGCAAAAGGACCAAACAGAGTCCTTGCCGATCGAAAACAACCTAGTGGCAATAATAAAAATGCCAAAATGAGGTGCTAAAATGGAGGTCTTCTGCTTAGGAAGTAGTGGTGGTGGGAGGGTGCCATTTTAAGTAGAAAAAAACTACACATGCTGAAATACTAAACTGTCCATGACATAAAAAACTGTTAACTGTATTTAAAACAAATGATTAAATATTTAGTGGACAGCAGAACTCGGCTGTATTAAAGATGTTATATCCAGTTAAAGTCATCTGCCCCTGTCAAACCAAACCTTAGTCCCAATCTCTTACCAACCATTGTGGAGTATTCCAGGCATAATTCTTTAGGAATTATCTTCTGACTCAGAATCAGTTTCTCTGGCAGCAAATTCCCAGCCGACGGATATGGGCAACAAAAGCATTCTTCAGATCGGCATAGTTATAAGTCCTGCCTCCATACAAAATCTTCAGTCTGGTGGGAAGCATCAAGACATGTTGGACTCCCAGTGTTGTACACTATCAAACACCTTCCGTCTGGACTGGGTGGAATAACAGGTACGCGGGAAAAGGCAGATGGCTTTGCCATGCCACTCCATGGCTTCAGCACATCTGTTGGCGTGTAGCATCTTGTCGCGTTCAGCTTTGTCCACAAGGACAATCATCATGGTCCGAGGAGGAGGATCATCGCCCAAGGCCCATCGAGGAGTAATTCTCTGAGTAAGCAATAACCCACGACAGGGTGTATGGCTACTGGGGATTAATCAACACCCTGTGTGTGTTGTGAGGCATGAGGCGATGCCGAGTGCCTCACAGCACCCAGGGTGTTGATTAATCCCCAGTAACCACACAGCCTGGAGTGGGTTATTGCACTTATAACATGGGCATAACAGACTGTTTCAAGCTGTAAGTAAAACATATTAAAATTGTATTTCAATACATGAATTTGAAAGGTGTTCTTCCGCTTAATAAAATAGTGCATTCTTGACTACTGTGTTTGACTTATTTTATAATGATATCATCATACTTTTTAGTTGTTAGGTATTGCATCTCAAGTTATGTTTAAAAGTGAAACAGAGTCATGGTTTTGTATTCAAGAACATTTTGTCGGTATTTCTCATCAGCCCCCTATGTACTACTACTACTGCTACTACTGCATGATGTTTTCGAGCAGATTCATAATCACTCACAATTTCAGTTGCATTCTAATGTGCTACAATTGTACTTGGTAACTAGCACTGGTAAAGTAATAATTTCTTAATGAAATCGGTATAAAAATGTTAACACGCACAAGGGAATAATATGCTAATGAACGGGAAATAGTATGGACGTCTGTTATGTACTCACATATCGGTGTCAGTGGCTCAGCAGGTAGCATACTCGCCTCTGAGGCTGGAAGATCAGAAGGCTGTGGGTTCTATCCCCACAACAGGCACTTGGGTTAAATCCCAGTACTGACACTGTAGTGCAGCATGAGGGGGGTGCTGCACTCTTGCGGCGCCGTCTTTCAGATGAGATGTTAAACTGAGGTCCCATCTGCCTGTTCTGGTGGTAGTTCAGGTGGATGTTAAAGATCCCATGGCACTTCTCGAAAAGAGTAGGGGAATTTTTTCATTAGTAAATAATATAACAAAACAAGTACATAATATATCAGTGTCACATACCCTGAGCCAAAAAGCACATTCAAAGAGAATACATGTTGTAAAAAACAATGACAGTTTTGCATGTTACATAGCAATCAAAAATCCACAACTAACCAATCCCCTTCTCAAACACAATCTCTTCCTTTCAGATCCCTCGTTTTTATAGGTACCCTTCCCCCATCCCATTTGTTTTCCGATATTCATGTGCATTACTACTATGGGATAATATAAACTAAAAGATTTTTCCAGAAAATGATTCAAGTATGATTCTTTTCTATAATATGGAGATGTAATACATTATATGATATTTCCAAATGGAGGTGATTCTGCCACTGTATAGGTCATTAGTTAGACCACACGTGGAGTACTGCGTGCAGTACTGGCGTCCGTATCTGAAGAGGGTTACTGGGTTATCTGGGGGGTGCAGCGCAGTGAGTGACAAAGATGATCAAGGGGCTGGGGACTTCATCACACGAGAGGAGGTTGAAGGAGTTGAACATGTACCACTGGAGGAGAGGAGGCAGGGTGACATGATTGAAACCTTTAAATACATGAAAGGAATAAACAAGACAAGTACAGAGGGCTGTTCAAAGTAAGGGAGGGGAGGGACACCAGGGCCATGATATGAGACTGGAGTGAGGAAGGTTCAGTAGGGAGATGAGGAGACCCTTTTACAGAGAGGGTGGTGGCTGGGTGGAATGCGTTACTTCCTGAAGTGGTATGCAGTAGAACAGTGGACTGCTTCAAACGAGGATGGGACAGGACAAGGGGAAGGGTTAATGAAGGGGAAGGGTGGAAGGGAGGGGCAGCTGCAGAATAAGGGGTGCTAGCTGCACATTCGAGCAGACTTGATAGACCTCTAGGCCTTTATCTGCTGGCAAATTTCGTGTGTTCGTATATGTCGGCATAATATTTATTCTCTTCTACCAAACACATTTTGATAAAATTGCCACCCCCAACTAAACCAGTTCTTATCTATGCCTATATATTTAATCTCTGTATATAAGACTATAAATGACTAAACCAGATAAGTGCCCCCAGGGCCTTATATTAATATGGGGTCAGCTTCTCAACCCTTCTCCTTTAAGTTACTCCTGCAAAGAGTATTACTGGTAGAGCTATCCACCAGTTTGCTACTACTGGTGGGGGTAATGTGTTCTTTTCTCTTAAATACAGCACAGCTACTTCTTGTGTAATCTTTTCCAACAGGCCTGCCAAGGTAGTGTATTTCTGTTGTAATACAAATTGGCATCTCTTTTGCCATATGCACCATTTTATTATGCCACAAATTACTCTTAGCTTGCTAGGGTAAAATCTACTCCATTCTAAACTATATTTCCCATACTCCAATGCTGTATATGTCATCTTTGTAAGTATAGGTAGGGACCATTTTTGAGCAAACTGAGCCCTCAATTGGGTAATATATGGACAGTCAAAGAATAAATGTTGCATTGTTTCTATCTGGAGAATACACATTTCTCTGACACAGATTCTTTCTTCCAGTGCTTTATGCATACCTCTCAACCTTTCTTCTCTGAAATGTGTGACGAGATGTGTGACAAATTAGCAAAATGTGTGACATATCATCAAACTTGGCACTGTAAGTTCAGAACACTATTGCTGTCAGTGCACTGATGTTAATAATGTTTGCTGATAACAGAGCATAATAGATAATTATGAATTTATGCTTTAAAGTCTCAGTGGAAAATGTGGAATATCCCCTTCTTCATGTGGGGCAGAGGATTTCTGAGGGTTAAAATGAGTGACATACCTCGTAATGTGTGACAGTTGAGAGGTATGGCTTTATGCGCATGATTTCCTCCAACACTCAGTCTGCCATAACAACACATCCATATTATCCCAATTTTTTTGTGGGATCCTATTTTCAATTATTTGCTTTTCTAAGTACTGAGGTTCTATATTCTGAGGACAATTAAAACATGTACCTAGTAAAAAATTATTATTTAGAATGGATACATATAGTGCCTTTCTGATTTGTAATTGAGATATTTGTGGGGGTATACCCCATTGTTTAATCTTTTTATACAGTTCTGTCAAATATGCTGATGTCCCTTGAGGGATATTTTAATTGCGCTTCATTTGGAAGCATTCCATTTGTCAATAAAATACTGGCTTCCTTTTTTAAAACTCGTTACCCCTGCCTGCTGATTTCCTGCCTACAAGGGAGGACATTAGACTGTATAAATATTTGAAAAAAGTGAAGGACTGGGTTTACCATATTTAGCCTCCCCTTTTTTATCGGCCAATATATAATTGATCTTTTAACAGGATTTAAACGGCTGAACCAGAGTAACTGGAAACTGAGATTGTACATTCTAGTTTCCAAACTAAGTGGAAGGGGAGCACATAACTTAATGTTAAAAAATTGGAATAATGTAAGTTTTTAGCATATATATTTTTAATCTAGTCATAGGGTATGATTTCCATTTATTTTATTTTTTTTGTTCTGCAATGTTCAATTTTCCTGTCCAGTTTTCTGTAGCTGCATTGTTCCACCAAATGATATCCCCAAAACTTGTATTTTGTCTGTCTGGATTTTTGTTCCCTCCATTTCTGAGGCCTGTAAATGCACTTGTACTGCTACTGCTGTTCCTATACTCTTCTTTTTGTTCAGAGTTGACCCTGAACTCTGGAAAAAGGATTGGATTATGTTTACTGCTTGTATCCCTGACTGCTGATCTGCCCCCAAAAGGCAGATGTCATCTGCATAGGCTATGGTGCTGGGGAACATAATATCTGTGGGACCGGCTATATGTCTAATAGACAGTTCCTTATTTAATTTCCTAAGCAAGGGGTCTATGGAGAATACATATAAAAGGGGGCTTAGGGGGCATCCCTGATGGACTCCGCGTTTTATTGTTATATGTGGTCCAATAAGCCCATTCACTAATGGAGTCATAGATGCATTTTTATATAAAATTTGAATCCATTTAATGAATTCTTGTGGAATTCTGTACTGTTTTAATATCTCAAAGAGGTATGCATGTGGCACACGGTCAAAGGCTTTTGTTTGGTCTAGACTTAACACATATCCTCCAGTGGTGGGGTTGTCAGAAACGTCCCTATTAATCTAAGGTTATCTAACATTGTCCTCTGTGGTACTGCGCATGTTTGAGTGGGGCATATAAGGGTTTGTGCTGTTTTTGCCAACCTGATACTTATAATTTTACATAACATTTTCCAGTCTGAATTAATTAATCTGATTGGTCTCCAGTTATCTAAATTATCTTTTTCATTTTTCTTATGTAGATATATTAAGTTGCTGTCAGCTAGTGTAGGGGGGACTGGATGATGTCCCTGTATAAGATCATTATAAACCGCTGCCAAATGCTGTTTTTGTATTTCAGTTGTTTTCCTTTATAGAATTTGTTTGTAATCCCATCTGGGCCTGGGGTAACATAACTTTTTAACTGTCCACCTACTGAGCTTATTTCTTCTGCTGTAATTGGGGTTATTAATTTGGCTTTGATCTCCCCTGGTAACAGTGGGATGTCTAAGGACTTTAATAAATCCACTATATTCGTTGAACCCGTGTCTTGCTGGCCAAATAGGGTTTTTGTGTGATTAGTTACCATATTTAATATGGTCTAGTTATCTTTGATTTGATTTCCTTCATTATTTTTTAGGGAGGACATGTATTTTATGTCTGCATGTTGTTTGCAACTGTCATATGGGTTTATTGACCTTGTGGGTCCCTTCATTCCATATTTTTGCTCTAAAAACAGGGAGATTGCACTATCATAAAGATACGCGTACATTTCTTTTTTTTGTCTGGTTTATCTGAGCAGAGTAATCTAAATTATATTTATTCAATTCAAACTTTATTTTTAAAAGGCGCTTTTCTTAAAACCAAAGCGCCTGTACAGTTTCATAAAACAATAAATACAATAAAATTAAAACTAATATAAATCACTAAAAGCTATCCTAAAAAGGTGGGTCTTTAAAGCTCCTTTAAAACTAAGGGCGGTCAGACAATTGGCACCTGACTTAAAGGTAGAGAATTCCACAGGTTAGGTGCCATAAAACTAACGATCTAGCACCGAAGTTTTTAAGCGAACCCTGGGAATCTCTAGCAATCCCTCGTCAGTGGATCGAGAGGGCGGAAGGACAGTAGGGGCAAAGGAGCTCTTCAGGTAAGGCAGGTCCCAGATCATGTAAGGCTTTATAGGTCAGCAACCGACTTGAAGGTGATTCGCCAAAACACTGGCAGCCAGTGCAGTCCGCGAAGCACAGGCATTATATGGCTGGATCTGGAAGAACCAGTCAACAACCTGGCTGCCGCACTCTGCACTAGCTGCAGACGGCGAAGTTCAACCCCCGATAGCTCTAGGTACAGGGAGTTACAGTAGTCAAGGCGGGAGGTAACGAAGGCGTGGATCAACGTTGGAAGAGCCTCTGGAGGAACCAGGTGCTTCACCCTGGCAATATTCCTCAATATTTAGCCTTTAGTGACGGTAACCTCTGTAGTTGTCTATTTTTTTGCAAATATTGAATGTACTTTTCCTTTTGAAGTGTTTTGGCGTAATTTTTACAATATTTCTTGATTTCCGATTTGGTTTCATGCCACCAAAGGGATGGATTATCATATAATTCAAATACTGAGATTTTGTCTGTTAAGATTTCACATAAATCCTTCCAGCCCTTGTCTTCTTCTAATATTGTGGTATTCATCTTCCAATGATTCTGTGAACTTGGCTTATTATTTGGAATGCCAAGATATATTGTTAATAAACAGTGGTCTGATGTCTCTATAGGGGTTACTGTACAATTAGAGCAGAGTAACCATTCGGAAATAATAAAATGGTAAATCCTGGTCAAAGATCTCCCTCTGTGGTAAGTATGAGGAGGTGGTTGAGGTCCAAATGAAGTCCCATCTGCTAAGCTGGCTGTCTTATACATATAATTAGGAAAATTTGAATCATTGTACAACTTTTAAGTTGTGCCTGTTTTATCAGACAAGGACAAACTACAATTAAAATCTCCCTCAAAAATTATGGATTTAGATGAGTGTAGGTAGGGTTGTATTACTTTCAAAAATTTTATTCTTTGGGTTTTTATTTGTGGATTATAAACATTAATCAGTCTCCACTCTTGTTCCTGTATAATTACATCTGATATTAACACCCTTCCCTGTATTAGATCTATCAATCTCATAACTGTCACTTCCTGTTTATTAAATAGTATTGCTACCCCTGCACAAGTTTCTTCCCCTAGAGACCAATAAGAGACCCCCCCCCCCCAGCCATTCCTGCGCTGCCTGGCTGGCTTCCCTGACAGAGTGGATTATTGTGTCCTGTAAAAAGAACACCTGTACATTTAAATTTCTTAATAGAGAAAAAGTTGGATGTCGTCTTTTACAGTTCTTTATACTGTTTACATTCAAAGTGCGACACGCAATGTTATGAATCAGAATTTCTAAGGGATTTTTAGGAAATCTTTAGGTTTCTCTCCCTTTCCTTGGGGACTTCATTTTGCACCTCTTTTTGCTTGACGTTCTCGAGTCACTAAACACTTGTTTGGTGTCCGTCATGGGATCTGGTTGGGAGGAGGCCACTGATGATGCGTCAGAGTCTTCTTCTGTCTCCGCCCACTGTTTTCTTTTGGCTAAAGCTGCAAATTTGTTCTTTATAGGTGTCCCTTCTTCCAGTTGGATATTTGATACCTTAGCCCCTTTGTTTATTCTACTGCTTGTTTGTCTCCTGTGTCCTACCTGGGTCCAGTCAAGTTCTTCAGATGGTGGCATTATCTGTTCTTGTCCTATTTTTGTTGGTCTCGAAGGTTCCCTTATTGTAATGCTGGAGGAAGCATTTGAATTACCTTCCAGAGGATCTAATGTAAGGTTCTGTCTGACAGGCCTGTTTATGTTGCTAGTGTTCTCCATCCTTAGTCGTATTTCCTCCTGAGTTGGAGTATCCTGCTGTATAGGTTCAGTATCTTTTAATAATGTTGGTGATGTGCCTAGGCTCAGTGTTTGAGTACTAGGCTCTGCAGGTCTGGGGCCAGGCTGCGGTCTCGTCCTGGCTTGTTGCTGGGCTCTAGATACTATTTCCTCCTGTTCTTCTTGGGTTTTGCTGGGTTTTTATGGAACGCCCAAGGACAGTTTTTAAAAGAATGAGTATTTTCTTCGCATAGATTACAATACGCTGGTTTTGGGCAATTTTATACTTGTGTGCCCAATACCCGCAGAAAGGGAGCACTTAAGTCTGTCACATGCGCTGTTTAAATGTGTTTGTGCTCCACATCTGAAGCATGACTTGGGTTGGCTGTCGTAAAATATAATTCCTCTATCTCTGCCGAAATGAAAACAACCTGGCAGGTGCTGGATTGTCCCATTAATTTGTGGTAGGTGTACTTGGATTCTCCATCCCTCAGTCCATAATTGCTCAGAATCAAGTATTGGTTCGGGAAGGCCTGAAACTGTACAATTCAAGTTCAGCCATCTCATGATATCTGCAACTGCCACCCTTTCATTTCTGAATAAAACTGTTATCATTCTGATTGCAGGCTTTGTTAAAGGAATGGCCACAAAGGGGGACCACAGAGGGGTGTATTTAACCTGCTGATATCAATGCCAGAATGCTTCTAGGCTTGCAGCTGTTTTGAAACTTAAATCAAAATTAAGGTCTCCGGATATGTGTATGAGAGCTTAGAAAATGGGTAAAGACAATTCTGAATCCTGATTGGCTGAGACATTCATCTAGGTGGGCATCTATCAGTCAACAGTGCCCACCTTGAACGAGTGCCAGCTCATGTTGCCTAATAACAAAACACAAATTGATGTGCCACCTGCATTGCTTTCTCTACCTCACGAACATTCGTGCAGCAAACCATAACACGGAAGTGAGAGTTTTAAACATGGCCGCCGAACAAAGTTAAAAATGTCAGACTTCTCCATAAATTTTGGCATAGTCACCTTACCAGGATTTAGACAAATATTGTCATAGTTAGAAGACAACATTTTTTACAAGCCTCCTCCAAAAATAATGAAATCAAGTCCTGCTGAACCACTGCAAACTATAATACTGGGCAGTCACAGGAAACCAATACGGCAATTCAAACAGCCCACGAGCCCAACAATACGGACCAGGTTATTAAAAGTAAAATATAATATTTACACAGTAAAACAGTAAATCCACACTTCTCTCTTTCTGACCTGCTTTGGAAGCGTGGAGGGGCGGCGGGTCCCCACACCTCATACACTTAATGTCCCTACGAACCATCAAACATTCAAAAAATACAGTTTCCACATCCAGCATAGCTCATTTGCTTCCTTCAGGGCTCCTTGCACGATTGAAACACCACGAACTACACTAGTCCTCTCATCCGCTTACCAGTATTCTAGGAAAACAAACTGAACTTACAAGCTCAAATGGGCAGACTAGGTGGGCCATAGGCCCTTATCTGCCGACACTGTCTATGTATCTATGTATCTCTTTGTGCGAATGACCCAATGTTTCAATCAGTGTTCCTATGCCTCATTGTTCTGTACCTCCCCTTCTGTCTTCGCAAACCTTCCAAAACACATCGGTCGTTTCAAAATCTCCTCACATTTTTTCAGTAACACAAAGCACAGCTCCCTCCCGAACCCTATGTGTTCTGGCAGGTTCCCAACTCTTTTTTTTTTTTTGTTGCTTAAAAACACCAATTACTTGCTCATAACTTCCATTTCAATACATTATTTTACCATGGACTATTTGTTTTCTCTCACAGTTGTACTGTTTAAAAAAAATAATTCCTCACAATTTAAATCATTGAACTTTGTGTCTGTCTCATTCTTTATAAACATAACCAATTTTCTAAGTGCAATAATATCCTCCAGGTTGGGTATTATGGGCTATACCTGCCCTTCCAGAGGCTGTAAGACCCTACGCCTGTGGAGTTGGGCCTCATTACGCCCCTGGGTGGGCGGGTATAGCCTAATACCACCCATCCTGTTGGGTATTATTGCTTGCATATATTTCCATTGGCAGGAATTGCAGACTTTCTTTTACAAGCATTTTCCCCACATAAATATGGTCAGGGAAAATTTCTAGGCCACCTCCATACCTTATGCGCACCACCTTTCTGCATTTGGCCTGCTCGGGTGGTGCATGAAATAGGCCAGCATAAGTTCATGCATTGGGGCGACCCCCTTGATTACCAGGGGGCCCTTCATCATGCCGTAGCTCGTTATGTTGCTGTGTGTTAGTATTTTATGGGGCAGTTCCTTCTTGGCCTCTTTCCAGAGGGACATCCATTTGGGCCGAATTGTTGCCCTCTATGCCTCCCCTTTGCGCTCTGGTTTCTGTTCTTAGGTTGGAGTTCTCACTAATAGGTAAAACTGGCAATCTTGGTTGTCGGCCAGAGGTTCCTCCTACAGGCCAGTAGGGAAATTTCCCCGGTGTCTTGGCCAAATTTCCCCCCATTCACTAGAAATACCACCAACAGCTTAATCTGTTCAAGGTCAGTTGGCATTCATCTGTATCCCCCTCCCCCGGATTGTGCCTGAAAATAGGCAGAATTTGTCTAGTGCACTTACCTGGTCAACAACAACAACAACAACAAAAAAAAAATGTGCCACACTGCCGTGTGCTGATCAGAAACCATACTGGAACAAAACATTCCACTTCTGTGCAATATGCATTTTGGAAAGTTAGGGGCAATACAGAGAATGTTTCCTCTTGAAAAATATGCATTTATCAATATAATCATTGTACCTGTCGGAGGTAGTTAACCATACTGTCTACACTGCGATGTTAACATCGTACCTGTGTAACATTTCAGCTCAGAGCACAACTCAGTAGCCACTCACTCTTTAACACGTGTCCTACAAAAAAACAGAACAGATATAACTGATGAGCACAAGGTTACTAGATTTATTTAAACCTGAACTCTACTTGCACTTTCTGAACAGCAACATAGTACTTGGTCTAAACTTGCTATTGTTGTCTTGCTATTAAGTAATATTCAAAACATTTACTATTTAAAACTGCACTGTACTTTCACTTTCTGAACAACTTAAAACAAAAAAGGCAGCAGTTATGAACATTCTGCTTCCATAGTACTTCCTCTCTATTGGTTTTGCTGCTCTGCACTGTAATTGCACTGTTCGACCAACAATTTTAAACAAAAAAGGCAGCAGATATCAATATACTGTTTCCTCTCTATTGTTTTGCTGCTTTGAAGTAATAATCAACATAAATATTTCTAGAACATGTACTGGATTTTAACTTTATAATTTCTGACCTGAACAAAATCTTGAATTAATGGCTTTATAACAACATTATGTAACCCCAGCGCCATGGTCTGAGGGCTACTACTCCTGCCTTACGTTCACAGTCAAGGTTCAGGGGCCTGGGTTGAGTACGGTATGGTGGTATTGTCTGGGAGTTCATTTCCAAAAGATTGCATAAATAACACGGTGCTTCCAGTCCACCCAGATTAAGGTTTTGTGGGCCAAAATGGTAAATTGGGTACAACCTCCTGGGATGCTGTAACCTACCCACCTCCCTTCCCAAATACCCCACACACAGAAAATCACTTTACCTTGCACTTCAATAACGAACATGCACTTTAAGGAACTCTCTAAAAAGTGTTGTAATTCCGATTTCCTAAATAAAATAAATAAAAGACAACCTCAGTGCACAAGCACTGAGGCTATGGTTTCCCCAAAGGGCAGTGGCCGGGAAGCCAAGTTTCAGAGAAATACAAAATCACACATACCCCCATAATGCAAAGCACCATGGGCTACATATGCAAGTCACCACAGAATATTATGCTGGTTCAACTTTAAGCAGAAATGCATGGTACCAAAAGGTCTCTCACAATATGCTAATAGACACAGTGGTAAAGAATAAATAATAAATACAGATTTATTTATCAGGGTATAGTAGAAATAGGGAGGGGATACCTGGAACAGGGAAGTACACAGGTTTGGCTTTGATTTGTTTTGGCAGAAATCAATGCAACTGCAGCAGCAGGTAAAATAGTAAAGCATTTAAAACATTGAGCATACAAGAAAGAAACCAATTTCCCATCGTCCCACCAGCGTGCAGCAATACCACACTCCCTCCTGTCTGGTACCAGACCCCCTAGTTCTATGCTGGGGTACCCCAGACTGATGCAGGCCTGTGGTTGCAGCAGTTTGGCTAGCGTTGGTGCACTTAAACTTTAATAAATAAGATGCTGTAACTGTAGCTAAAACTTGTTATTCTAATTGTACAATTCCCATAAATGTTTGCAGGGCAGCCCTGCTTACTCGAAGGTTGTTGAACACTTAGGCTGATAACAAACAGGCAGGAGCTGAGACTTTGCTGGAATTGTTTTTTTTTTTTCAGCGCCGTGGGATTTTAGTTAGAGTTGGTGGTGCACCACATTAGCAGGCAGCAGGATGCAGAGACCAAAAACCGCAATGTAAGGTTGCAGGGGATGAAAGATGCTGGTTTTTGCCTGTCAAGCCTTTCCAAACTTCACTGCGACGGCCTTTGTAAGCAGTGTTCACTTGACAGGCCTGCATCGCCTTCTCTCCGATGGTCCTCAAGATGGGAAGGGGGTGACAGGTAGCTTTAATTAGTCACCTTGCAGGCTTCACTCAATACTACAGTCACCCTGCTGATCTGTAGCAGTAGCCAAAGGGTGGACAAGGCTGGGTATTCCCCACAGGGAAACAGTCTTAAGCTTTAGTTTGAATTAAAAGTCACCTGGATACTTCTGCTGGAAGGGAGGACAATTTTAAGATGATCTTCAAGGCAAGGAGACACAAAGGCGTGGTTATCCCCTCAGGAAACAGTAATTTCTGGATAGGTTTCTGGTCAGAATCTGCTTCGATTCAGTTCACTTGACAGGTTTTCTCTGACAAAACCTGTCAAAACTGCAACAGGCAGGCTGATTCTTTTTTTAGGTTGGAAAAACCTCTTCTTCAGAAAATCACTTCACAAGGCTGGAGATCAGCCAGGAACTCCTCTGACAGGCTTGAGGGCTCTCCTCCAACTGTCACAGAACAGTCTCTCACTTCAATACACTCGAGTGCAACCTTGAGCTGCAGCATTCTTTTTCCTCCCTCAGAACAATTGGCAGCCTCTGATTGGGCTGTCCATACTGATTCTGGGTGTCTGATTGGTTGTTGCTAGGGCACCCTGCACATTGTTCACTCTTCTCTCCCAGAAGCCATTTCACAGTCCTCAAAGGCTTCTTCGAGATCTGATTGGTTGAAACTGGTCACAAGGTCTCTTTTAAGATGGCTGCTGACAAAACAGTTTATGGCAGTCCTAACTTTACAAGTCTCTTGCAACCAAACCATGTGGAGTGATGTTTAAATGTTTATTGGGCTTGATAGCCCATTCTGTGCCCTTTCTAGTGACTACACATTTGTGGGGGTGGTTGCAGCAGTGTGGCCGTCGCATCTCCCATTTCTGTGGCCTCCTAGGCACAAGCAAAGCTCCATTCAGTACCAGGGACATTGGGCCCATTCATTTATGGCACTTGGAAGTGCTTGCAAAATATTCATTTTTGTGTGCCCTCTCAACATTGGGGCTCCTCCCTCATGTGTCTGGACCCCGATTAGCTTAGTTAGTGGTCTGGGATCATGGGGGGAACCTCGGTTTTCGCCATGGAAGCGGTGCTTGAAATGCACATCTGTGCATGCTCAACCTCGCCGGCTTGCCCACTGCAAGTGCGGCTGCCTGGCAGGTCGCGTCTTTTGCTCCTCCGGCTCCCCTTTCAGCAGCAAACACATGCGGAGGCCAGTAGGAGACTTAGTGGCTGCATCAAGACTTGGACTGGCGGGCGATGCAGCATCGGGGAGTCCCACAGGGTGGCAAGATAAGCCCCACACTTGGGGGGGGGGTACACTTATATATGACTTCAGTAGTGCACTTGCACTACTGCCTGGAGATACTAATGTGGATGCTGACCAATGCTATGATCTGTATTTCTTCCAGAATTCATGCAGTACTTGAAATGTACAGTACCATCAGAAGGCAGTGTACCACAACCATGTACCAGTACAGCAAACAGTACCTGCAATAATAATCATACAACACCATCAAGTTCCAGAATGGAATCTGGAGATCAACAGATGTCATCTGGCATTAATTTGCCCTCTTTTCAGAAAATGGGAGTGTCACAATGACTACTTTTCATCTGTTTCACTGGGATTTCTTCACCTGCTGTGCTCAAGACTCTGAGTGTACTCCACTTTTGCCTATCAGCTGTGGATGCACTCCAGTCATTTTGGAGGCTGTTTTTGCAGCAATGACCGGTGACTCTTATGATTTATCTCAATGCTAGCTCAGCATCAGAGAGAATTTGTACCACAGTGCTCCGGATACAATGATTAGTGTATATCCTACTTAGTTGTGCAGCTTCGGAAATTCTTGTCATTAGATTACCAATGTAGTTCACACCCATCAATTTAAAAGTATACCAGAATACATCATTGGTGTGAACTTTTGTCTTAGGGTGTAAATATAATGAAGGAGCACGTGGTGGATATTTACTGATGTCAAGTTTAAATATCTTAACAGGGCATAGTGGTTTATCGGGGTCAGCAAACAAAAATCCTCTTAAGGCTTCTTTATTCAGTTCATGTGGATTGGACTGATTTTTAGTATGGGGGTTGAAAGCTAGGGAAAGATATTCACACCTGTTGTTACCTTTTACAACAATAAAAGAATCTTGGTTCAGTTCCCTTATTCCCTCCCCCCCACGTCAAGCAGGACCTAGTTGCATCTCAAACCAAACACGCCTTAGACCAACTGGTGTGTTTGTATCAAGAGCTGCTGCTGATCTTAACTTTTGCAAATCCAGTTTACTAATTGGAGGCTTGCACGATCCTGACGATCCTGACCCTCTCGTCTAAACATGGAAATAAACACTTTATTAGCTGGCTTGAAATCTGAATTACTTGTGATATTAAATTGTCTATTGTGCTCAACTCTATTTAAGTATCTGTTAATGCCAACTCTTAAACAGATCAGAGAGCTGACAGTGTAACATTTTCCCTCAGTGCCACGAACACTTGGATAAATGTCTCAGAGAAGTTTGCATAGGTCAGTAGGTGCAATTTCTTTTGATTTCCTTACTGATGAGCCAATCGTTCAGTACATTCATTCCCACAGCATACTTTTTTTTGTGTATTTGCCTCATCCTTAGCACTTTCTAATGCATCTATGTCCGAGGCACAGAGATCAACATGATGGCCACTTTGTGATTGCTTTGCTTTCTGGCTACTTGAACTATTTCCAATGCTACTGCTGGTATGAGTACCACTGCCAGTGGTTGCTCCTGCATTCTGTTTTATTTTTTTTTGTACTATCTTTTTATTGAGGTTTTAGCATAGACATAAAAGAGACACAAATTACGTACATTCTACGTACAACTAATTCATCGAGCTACATACACAAGGGTCCATCCCATTGTTTATAAAAAGTTTTAAATCAGAAATACCTTTTCATTTACATTATTCCATCTATGTATTGTAAAGATTGGCACAAAGTCCCATGATATATTCTTGCTTCAGGTGTACCTGGAGGTGTCATATTCCCTTATTGTCGCCCTATTCATTTTCTCAAACGGGCCCCTCAAGATACCTTGAAGGGGTTACCCAATCTACTCTTTGTCCAAAATACTTTGTTTCCCCCTCCTCCCTCAGGACCATCCTTCATATAGAATCTGGACTTCTCTGATTGATAAAGGGGAAAGATAGGGCTGCCAGGTTGTGTAGAATCTTTCACCTCTGCCCTTCAGGGCATGGGACAGTCTCTCCATTGCCAAGGCCTGTAAAGCAAGGGTCTTCCACTGCTGCATGGTGGGGACCACCCCAGAAGCCCATGTGTTCAATATACAATGTCTGGCTAATATAAGCAGTACCCGTGCCCACCGTGGAAGAGTGCACCACCCTTCATCCCCTAGATCGTCTACCCCAAACAGGAGAAGCAGCGGAGAAATCTGTAGTACGCTACCAATGAATTTCTCCATTTCCTCTGCCACCCCTTTCCAGAAGGTCTGTAGGACTGGGCGGGACCAGAAATAGTGATAGTAGGATCTCAGTTCACTATTACATTGTGCACACATTGGAGAGACAGCTGGGTTGAATTTGTGCACAGTGAGCGGGGGCCAGTACAACCGGTGTATAAATTTATTTTTATTTATTTATTTATTTAGTTTTTGTTAACCGGGTAAGTGTGCTAGTCAGCAAGTGACTGTTTTCAGGCACGACCCGGGAGGTACAATTACACAAACAAAGAGTACAGCCAGATTATTAAGACAACGAGTACAAAAATGCAGAGAGAAATGCATATGGCAATGTAATACATTAGTAAACAAAAATATACTTTAGCACTTGATCATGGAACATACTCAAAATGTGAATAGTAGAAGGCAGAAAATAAGAGAGGATAGGCATCAGTAGAAAAGACACAGGAAGGAAAACTGGCAAAAGGATGGGAGGGAGAGATTAAGTGGAAGGAGGTGCCGTCGAATCGGCAACAGCGGGGTGAGGTACCAACCTGCGGCCGGGCCTATGGAGCGAAGGCGGCAGCGAAGAGGGTGGTGGGGGAGTGGCAGTAGGCAGCAACAGCGGTAGGAGGTAGGAAAATACAGCCGGTCTGGTGGAACCGATGAGACGGCAGGGCGAGAGTGAGGATGCCGGTGAGAGGGGATAGAGGCGGAGGAGTTACGGCAATAGCGGCAAAGTGTCAATGTCAAAGCGCCGAGCCAGTGGAACCAAGAGACTGCAGGGCAGGGAAGGGGGTCGGTAGACGGTGGGAGTAGGCGGTAGTAGGTGGAGAGAGGTGACTAAGCACAGCCAGGAGGGTGGGGACTAAGGAGGGGCATGGATGAGGTAGGAACAGGTAAAGGTGAGTTTGGTGGGGAGTGGCAAAAAGGGGGGAAGAGGATATAACAGAAGAAGGGGAAGAGAGCAGCAGTGGGGTTAAGTGAGGAAAGGCTGTGAAGTGAAGATAAGAATGTCATGGAGTAGAATAGCGACTTACAATTGTCAACAGCTAACATTAGGCTTATAAAGAAACAGGTTAAGGCAACATTAATTACAGGGCACAAAATAAAACATTAATTACAAGGCACAGTATAGAACACCCATTTGGACAGGCAAAAGTGCTAGCAATGAGGAAACAGTACAAATGCAGCGGATCAGGAAGGGTCAAAGCAAACACATTTGTCCATAGTAGTGAGGAAAGTCCTGAGTTTGCTCTTAAGTCACATGAGTGGAGACATCTCTTAGATCCTGAGATAGTAGGTTCCATAGGTGGGGGCAGCATGATGGAAGGAGCCCATGCCCTTTTAGTCCGACAAAGGGGATGGATAGTAAGGATCTGATCAGCCGATCTAAGATTCCTTGTGAAATGGCCGGCCTGAGGAGATCAGACAGGAGCAGGCTTGGACGCCTTAGGATGGAATCAACTAAATTGTACAAGTAGTACTGCCTGGTAGAGGAAGGAGAGAGCCAACCAAGGTCCTGATATAAGAGACAATGATGCTGCAGCCGAGGTGCTTTGGTTGCATACCCACACATTATTGAAGGTAGTATCCCATAGTTGCAGTGAAGATTTGGTGGCCAAGGACAGGATGGGACACCCATATGGAGGTTGGCAATAGAATGCCTCTGGCTATCGCCAATTTAGCAGCAGGGGTGAGCAGGTATTTGGTTCTATAGGCAGCCCCCAATTTGCAGTTAATTGACTTGCAGGTTTCCTGTATATGTGCTTTCAGGTCCAAGGTTTGATCCAGGTGGATGCCAAGGTAACGAAAGGAAGTGACAGTTTCTATAGGGTCCCCATCGATATCAGAGACAGAGATGGTCAGAGGACATGATCTAAGCTTGTGATTGGAGCCAAACATCATAACTTTTGTTTTATTTGTATTTAAAACCAGGCGTTGAGAGTTCAACCAGTGTTGTACAGCACGAAAATCTGCAGTGAGGGCAGCATTTAGATCCAGGACCTTATCAGAGTGATAATAAATTACCAGGTCATCCGCGATAAAGAAGTGAGTGACCTGGTGACCAGCTCAGGAAGTTTATTGACGAATAATGAGAATAGAAGAGGGCCAAGTATAGACCCTGAGGGACCCTAATGTTGATAACAGCACTGTCTGACATGGATGAATTAAACTTAACAGCTTGTGTTCTGTTGAGAGGTAGCTTTGAACCAGGTAGTGACTGGGGAGAGAAGCCCAAGGTACTGAGGGCGGATAGTAGCAGAGAATGGTCAACCAGATCGAAAGCTTTGGTTAAGTCAATGAAGACTGCCCTGTTAACTTTCCTCTATCCATATTGGTAACGATATCTGAAGTGAATTTTGCAAGTGCTGTCATGGTGCTGTGATGCTTTCTAAAACCATGTTGTGCTGAGCTTAGTAAATTGAATTTCTCAAGGTATTCAGTGATTTGCATGGATACTACTTTTCCAGGATTTTATTCAGAACAGACAAAATAGCAATAGGCGGTAATTTGATATGTCATTTTACTGCCTTTCTTAAATACAGGAGTGACTCTGGCTGCCTTCAGACTTCAGGGACAATGCCATTGGAGAGAGATAGGTGAAGATGTGTGCCAGGGGCCAGAGATGTAGTAAGAAGCCATTTTAGTAGTCTTGGTTCTAGGCCATCTGAGCCAGTACTGGTGTTTTCAGAGAGTGACCTGAGCAGCTTTAGGACCTGATGCCTAGACACTTCCCTGAAATAGAAGGGGTTGGTTAAGTCTGGGGGTCCTTCAGATGCTGTGGGGTTAAACTGTGAAGCAGAGGATTGTGATGGGAGGGAAGCTGTGTAGGCAGATAAGTCAGAAAATTGTTGGTTAAAAGCATTTGCAATGGTAGTAGAATCATTACAGTATCACCATGTAGGACCATATCTGAGGGAGTGACATCTTTAGCAGAACCCAAGAAGGACTTAATGTGACCCCCAAAACTTACGAGGTCATTGGAAGAATTAATCAGAAGGTTTTGGCAGTATTTACTTTTGGCCTGCCTGATGCATCTTTTACAGTCATTTCTGTATTGTTTATACAGAATGAGATCTGACTGCAGTCAGTTTGTTTGTACTTTTCCATTGATTGTCTCTAACTTTTAACTTTTGAAGCAGGTCTTTTTCAGCCACCTCAGATGCTGGCCCTTACCCTCCTTTTGACTGTAGGAGGTGCTTCTTTTGGATGTTGCCAAATTCAGTCAGAAATGAATTGAGGGCAGTATCAACATTGGTTGCGGTATAAATGTTAGACCAGTCAACACAAGAGAGGTCAAATAGGAAGGCTTGTTTGTCCAGGGCAGCATAGTTTGAAAACCTAATCAGACGTGGTGGAGGAGGAGGAGGTGGACAGGATCGCCATCGAAAAAGTGTGGGGGAATGATCAGTGATTGAGTCAGCAAGCACTGTGGCATCTAGTACATGATCAGGTCTGGTGGTGAGGATCCAATCAAGTAGGGACCCTGAGTGCTGAGTAGTAGTTCTGGTAAAGCCTGTGATAGTTTGGTGTAGATTGTGCTTCTGTATTAGAGATTCAAGGATGCTGTGCTGTGGACCCAGCCAGTTAAGGTTCAGGTCCCCAAGGTGTAGAGCCCCATTTGATTTTACATTCTGGGAGACATATTGTAGCAAATTATGGAGACCACTCATCCTGCTTGTAGGTGGATTGTAGACACAAATGATGGCAGCAGTTTTGAACCCAGTGCCAGGTAGCGTGCAGAGTTTCACAAGGTGTTAGGAATCAGTGCAGGGTAGGATGTTCAGGGATAGATGATTTTGTACATAATCGCAACCCCCTCTCTTTGACCCAATACTGGTCTTTCCTTAGAATGCTATAACCAGGCACAAGACAAGTGGCATCAGGCACCCAAGGCTTCAGCCAAGTCTCTGATAGGCATAAAATGTCAGGGTTAATCAGTTTAGCCCAGGCTTGAGCTCAGCCAGGTGACTCGTGAGACTCCGGATATTCATGTGGGCTATACCAGACCCTTTTTGTTGCAGCCATTGCAGGGTGAAGCGCAAACCATAGGGCCGGATTGGGTTCAATATCTCCGGCAAGCATAAGGAGCCGCGGGCAAGGTGAGAAAAGTAGGTTGGCAGAGAGTGCCTAGCTGGCGTTTGGGTCTCTGATAGTTCAAGAGATAGGAGTGGATAGACAGATAGATACAGCCCTTTTTGATGAGGATAGAGTGAGCAGGGGTAGAATTAGAGTAATAGTACAGCAGGATGTTAGAAACCTGAAGTCACTATCATTGTTAGCGCAGGGGATAAGTAGCAAGAGATGTACAAGTTGTTAGCCAGTTTAGACATAACAGGAGAGACAGGAGTATAAGTGGTGAAGTTTTGGAGGTGAGAGGAGGGTTCATTAGGGGGAGACTGGGGTGCAGCACCATATCTGAAGTGGCCAGTTTCACAGAAGAAACTATGTTGCTATCTGAATACCCTGATCGCGTAAATGACCTAACCTAAAAGTTAAACTTCAGCATGATTTGTGTAATTTGTCGACTTCCAAAACGTAATATTAAAACTACGATGCTGACAAATATTTAATTCCAACGTTCCTGCCAGCCCCTCCTGTGCTCTGCTGTATTCTTGTACTCCTGTATTCTTTATATTTGTTATATACTAGGATCCCCATGTGAAGCTTTAATATTAGCCGCTAATTCTCTTTGGAGATCTCCAGCCCCATATCTAGTAGTAAGTAGTAAAAACTATTTTATTTATACAGACTGAAAAACAATTTGACAATGCAAAAAGTTTATACCATAGGTCTTATACAAGGCCTGTTTTCATGGTGATCCTGTTAATGATGTTTATGTGCAGATTACAAAAGGTTCCAAACATTTAAAATATTGCACATATTATGCAAGATAAAAGTATTATATCATTCTACAGAATATTTTAGCAACATCACACGAACACATTAACATGACAAACTATAACACAACACACCTGACAGCTTGTTATTATAAAAGGCAATACGATCTAATAACCTATATCTTATACTAATCTAGTAGCCCCTCACTAAACTATCGGGAACTGCAAACAACAAGATGTTTACTCCAAACGTAAACATACATATTCAAAATCCTGTTTAATTCTTTGTCCGAATTCCTTTATTGTTAAATTCATTTCTCTTAAGTCCTTCGATAATCTATTCCAAGAACTATCAGCTCTATATTTATTATTTTGAATCCTAGGTAATTTCAATATACTGTCCATATTTTTCAGACAATTCACCCATTCGAATTGTTTCACGAGTCTTTCGGGGGTTTCCAATTTCATAATCGTATACAATAAAGTATCCCATACTATTTCTCTTTTGTGATGCAAAGGGGTCCAGGACAGAGCATCATACAGGGAGCAATGGTGGACTGCAGAACTACATCGTAATACATATCTAGCTATTTTATGATATAATACATCCAGTTTATGTAGGGATTTTTTTGTAGAAAAACAATAAACATGTGATCCATACTCTAAGGTAGGAATAATCAACTGATTTGCTACCAACTTACGATCATTTTTAGTCATACAAAAAGTAACCCTTCTTAGGGCCCCCAATTTCATTTTAGTTTTCTTTATTATACTATCTATGTGTTGATTGAATGTAAGACCAAAATCAATTTAAACTCCCAGATATTTGTATGTATCTGCCTGTACCAATATCTGCCCATCTATATTCGAAATCTGCATAAACTTATCCAAGCTCACTAGTCTTCCCAGTGGTGTCTAGAAAGTATTGTTTCCCTCCCTGGGCTGCTCTTCGAATAGTGCCCTTAGGATCCTTTTGTGATGTAAATACCAACTGTTCCACTTGCCCCCGAGGGGATTGGGGAGTCCACCACCTAGTCTTTCCCCAGACCTCTGCAATATGCTCTGGTCTGTAGATATCTGAAGAAATGTGTTTGGCCTAAATCTGTCCTCTCCTGTACCTCTGCAAATTAGCAAAAGCCTTCCCTAGTATATAGATCCCCTAAACATTTCACTCCCGTCTCCCTTTGGGCTCTGTTCATTTGTTCCCAGCTGTCTAGAACTGTTGATACCAATGGATTGGTTCAGCCCAAATTGTTGCATGCCCTCTGTCCCTTTTTTGTCAAGTAAGCTGATGGTCTCCCTGGGCAGACAATCTCCTCTAGATGTAACCAACTCACAGCCTTGGGCCGATTCACCCAATCTTGTATGTAGCGGTGTTGGATAGCCACAAAATAATTCTGCAGATACCCCACCATTCTCTACTGTCGCTTTAAGGTGGTGGAGGCTATCCCTCGGGCATTTCCGTTGCCAAATAAATGCTGAAAAGGCCCCTTCCAGTTTCTTTATATCTGTCTTTGTAAGATCCACGTGTACCTGCCATTTGCATCACATATAGAAGCCGTGGTAAAATGGTTATTTTTAATAATTTTATTCTGCCCAACCAGGAGATGGATAAGGTCCTCCATCTTTGCAGCTCAGTTTCAATAGTTCTAATTAGGGGGATATAGTTTAAGTCCTATAAGGAGACCAAATCCTTCCCAGCTAGTATGCCTAGGTATACAAAGGAGTCCCGGACCTCTCTGAGGGCCCACCCATCTGTTACCATCATCCTCCCTTTTATCCCCTTTTTTAGCATCTCTGACTTTCCAAGATTGATTCTATAACCCGAGAAGTGGAAGAACCTTTCAATAGCCTGCAGCAAGTGTGGCATCGATTGCTGTGGCCTTGTCACATACAGTAACATGTCATCCACGTAAAGGGTGACTTTATGTTCCCTGCCTGACCTTTCTCTAACCCCGGTGATATTGGGATTTTCCCTAATACTCACTGCCAGTGGCTCCAGGGCCATTGCGAACAAGAGGGGTGAGAGGAGACACCCCTGCCTGGTTCCCCTACCCAAGGAATGTCTGCCTGACAGGGTGCCATTCTCCAGAACCTGTGCCATTGGTGCTTCATACATGACCCTGACTAGACCTATAAAGTCTTCACCCAGACCAAACCGGGAGAGCACTTCAAATAGGTAGTCCCATTCAGTATGATCAAATGCCTTCTCGGCATCCATGGATAGTACCTTGGTGACATCACCACTCCATGAGGCACCCCATACAACATTCAATAGTTTACGCATGTTGTGGTAAGAAAATCTGCTCTGTATAAACAAGGTCTGATCTGGATGAATCAGTTCTGGCAATATCCTGTCCAACCTCCTGCTGATATTTTCGCCAGGATTTTAAGATCACAATTCAGAAATTGGCCAATATGAGGCACATTCCGAGGGGTCCTTGCTCGGCTTCGGTACCACGCAGATGACTGCATCTCGGCAAGAGTTCGGGAGCTTCCCTTCCTCTTCCCTCACCTCTTCAAGGGTTTCCCAGAGTGTTTTCACCTGCTGGGCTTTCATCAGCTTGTAATATTCAGTTGGAAACCCATCCAGTCCACTGGCCTTCCCACTTTTCAAACCACCAATTGCCCTTATAATTTCCATCTTAGTAATTTTAGAATCCAGCCATTCCTTTTGTATGTTGGAGAGATGAGGCAAAGTGATACTATCCAGGAACCTTTCTGCCAAGTTCTGAGTGCCACCACACTCTGCCTGGTAGAGTTTTTGATAAAACCATTTAAATATTTCCCTTATTTTTGGTTTATGCCTCACCATGTCACCGTCCTCCCCCTTGATGCCTAAGACCAGATTTGGACCCCTCCTCCCTCTAATCAAGTTAGCCAGCATTGGCCCTGGTTTATTCCCCCATTCAAAAAACTGTTCTTTAACAAAAAGCATTGATTTCCGGGCTTCTCCCAGCAGGAGTGCATTTAATGCCTCCCTCGTGACTATCAAAAAACGCACTGTCTCTTTACCCTTCCTCCTGAGCCACTTTCTGCTCAAGGTCTTTCAATCGGTTTTCCAGGTTTTTTCTTCTTTCTTGCACCTTTCTTTCGTGGTTAGACACAAAATTAATGATGGCTCCCCTTATATGTGCTTTCCCTGCGTCCCACAGGACCGCTTTGTTAGGAGCTGTGGCCCTATTTGTTTGAATATATTGCTTCCATTGTTCTTGCAGATATTTCTTAAACTCAGCATTACCCATCAGGTAGTTAGGGAACTTCCATGGTGGGGGGCCCTCCCTCAACTCAGCTAGTCCCAATGTCATGCATACCATAGCATGGTCTGAGATATGGATTGGACTGTGTTTAACCTTAATTAACTTAAAGAACCAGCTTCTGGGCATGTACAGATGGTCTATTTGAGACCAGGACTTATGAGGGTGAGAGTAGAATGTGTATTCCCTAAGGGTTGGGTTTGTCGCCTACCAGCTAGCTAGGTCTAGGTCACATATTCCAATCTGCCAGTTCTTGATTACACCCTGACCCTTTCCTTCTTTTCGGAATGGTCCATTATCGGATCCATGTGACAGTTGAGGTCACCCACCAGTATCAGGCCGCTAAATTGGTCTTTACTTGAAGGGTACGTTCCATACCAGTGGAAGGCTGCCAACGTGGTCCGAATTTACAAGGGTGGCTCTCGTGAACAAATTGGCAATTACAGGCCCATCTCCCTGCTGTGTACCCTGGCCAAATTGCAAGAAAGGCTAGTTTATGGGCAACTGAGAGACTACCTGGAGCTCCACCAAATCCTAGCCCCTTCACAGCATGGCTTTCAGGCAAACCATGGAACAGACACGGCACTCATCAAACTCACAGTGGACCTATTCAGGGCAATGGATGAGGGCATGTCAACGAGTGATAGCTTCATAGACCTGTCCAAGGCATTTGACCTTGTGGACCACAACCAAGCTTCAAGGCATTGGGCTTGATGCACAGGCCCTAAACTGGTTCAAGAGCTACCTCTCAGGCCGCTCCCAGAGGGTCATTTGGAAGGGAGAGCTTTCTGCCCCTTTACCGATCAAGGAGGGTGTGCCTCAGGGCTCAATTCTTGGTTCCTTCCTGATCTTCACAAATGACCTAAACCAGCACTGTGGGGATAGCTCAGTAGTTCAATACGCAGACGATACTGTCATCTTTCGAGCCAGGTCCACACCACATGATCTGGGCCCTCTCCTACAAGGGACCTAAACACACTCGAGGCCTATTCACATCAAACAGAATGATCCTCAACACAGCAAAAAACAAAAGCCATGCGGTTTGGTCCTAGATCCCTTAGCCAGGATCGGACCAATTCACTAAAACTTACTACCCTTGGGGATAAACGAATAGACGTAGTTGACAACATGAAATACCTAGGGCTAACTATTGACCAGGGTCTCACCTTTAAGCCCCACATTGATCAGGTAACAAGGTCTAGCCACATTCTCGTGGTATCTGAGACATGGCTCAAACCCACCACAGCAGACAGGGATGTTAACCTACCCAACTATCAGCTATTCAGAGCGGATCGCCAAACAAGGGGAGGTGGAGTAGCTATATATGCAAAATCCGGTATACCTGTATCCTGTATTGCTGCAACCTCTATGCCCAAGGAATTTGAGTGCCTATCCCTAAAAGTCTTTCTCCCCAATACAGCAGCTTTTCAGCTAGTTGGATGCTACAGACCCCCCTCTGCTGACCTCAAGCTCTTATCCCACCTGGGGAATCTGCTCAAGCCCAGCACTGAAGAAGTCATTATTCTAGGTGACCTGAATTTCAACTGGCTTACCCAGGCAGCTGCACTCTGGTATCATTCTGTGATACATATGGGTTCACAGCTAATTAATGAGCCAACAAGAATTAATGCAAGGAATAGTAATAACAGCACACTACTCGATATCATGCTAGTGAATAAACCACATCTATTCACTCATGCTGGAGTGCTTCTCTGCGACATAAGTGGTCACTGCCCCATCGCAGGGGTAAGATCCACCAGCAAAACAACAACCCCTGCAAAATTCCTCATGAGGAGATCCAGGAAAAACATCAATATTGAAGGATATTTGCATGATCTAGCTCACTCTCCAAACTGGCAAGAGTTTTACCTTGCCCATTCTATGGAAAAAGCACAGCAGTTGCTAAATAGCATTATAATAAATGCCCTTAACACCCATGCCCCAATATCTAGTATCCAAATAAAAAACAAATCCTGTTGTTGGTTTTCAGCTGACCTCAAAGCTGCACTGCTGGAGAGAGACAAACTCTGGAAAATGGCAAGAAAAAACAAGAATGCAAATGACTGGTTGATCTTTAGGAAAGCAAGGAATAGCTGCACCAAGAAGGTTAGGGATGCAAAGGCTGCCTTCTACTTGGCTGAGCTCGACTCCTCCTATCATAATCCTGCTAGGTTTTGGGGTACCATCAAGGATATGTTTGGGCAGGATGCTAGTACCTCCCTTCCAACTCAGTTACACCACAGTGAAGGCCCTATCACTGGCAAAGTGGAAATTCTGGACACCTTCAATAACCACTTCTCAACGGCTGGCCTTGCCTTTGACACCTCTCCAGCTAACCTGCTGAGGGAACAATTAAGCTCCCAGTACACTGGTGTTCAGAGAGCTGACTCTTCCTTCAGCTTCAAATCTGTACTGTTGAAGCAAGTAGAGGACCTACTATGGCAGCTGGATACCAAAAAAAGCGCAGGGGCAGACTCTCTGGACCCCTGCTTTCTAAAGATTGCATCCCATGTACTTGCAGTCCCCCTAACTCATCTCTTTAACCTATCTCTAAACTCTGGTTCTATTCCCACACTGTGGAAGACAGCCCAAGTGGTTCCCCTTCTAAAATCAGGGGACCCTATGGAACTTAATAATTACAGGCCCATTTCCATTCTACCAGTGCTTTCCAAGATGCTGGAGAAATTAGTGAGTAACCAGTTAAGGGAGTATCTTGACAATGCTAACCTCTTGAATCCAGCTCAATCACTGCACTAGCCAAGGTCACAAATGACTGGCAAAC
Source organism: Neoceratodus forsteri (assembly GCA_016271365.2). Taxonomy (NCBI): domain Eukaryota; kingdom Metazoa; phylum Chordata; order Ceratodontiformes; family Ceratodontidae; genus Neoceratodus; species Neoceratodus forsteri. The sequence goes on from CM057459.1 coordinate 1,387,932,069, forward strand.
CAAATTAGATAAAAAGAATAATGTCTGTGCAGTATTTCTGGACCTGAGCAAAGCATTCGATACTGTGGACCACGAGCTTCTACCATCAGCCTTGCACTCCCTTGGCCTTGATCCACCCTCCCTTAAGTGGTTCAGGTGTTATCTCACCGGTAGGTCACAGCAGGTAAAAGCTGAAGGTGACCTATCCCCATTAAAACCCCTGTTAAGAGGAGTCCCCCAAGGTTCTATCCTGGGTCCTATCCTTTTTGCTATTTATATAAATAACATTGATTCAACCCTCACCAATTCCTCTGTACACCTCTTTGCTGATGACACTGTTTTGTATTTCAGCAGCCCTTCATCTGCAGCTGCTCGTGAAATCCTACAAACAGAATTCTCCTTGTTACAATATCAGCTACTTGAGAAAAAGCTTCTGTTGAATGCAAAGAAAACTAAAGCAATGATGTTCACAAATCAAAGCTCCACCAGCACCTCCTCTTCAATCATTCTCCCCCAGCTATGCACTATACTTGGAGAAAACCTGGAGTATGTAGAAAATTTCAAATACCTAGGTGTGTGGATTGACAACAGACTCGACTTCACTCACCATTTAGAAGAACTGCTAAAAAAGCTTCGCCAAAGGCTTGGCCTTCTCTATAGATTAAAACCCTTCCTAAACAGAGATTCAAAGATGAGGTTAGTCCAGGCCATTTTCTCTCAGTCGTTGACTATGCAGACTTCCTTTATAGTCACTGCCCCATCTCCTATCTACACAAGTTGGATACCTTATACCATAGAGCAATAAGATTCATTACCGATCTGCCATCTAATACCCATCGCTGCTCTCTTTATGCTGCAGTTGGATGGGTTTCCCTTCACCTCAGAAGGAACAGAAATGCAGACCTGTGGATCTACAGAGCGTTATAAAAAAACTTCCAAACTATATTCTGGACTGCTTCACCCAGACCATTCCTAGCTCCTGTGCCCTAAGAAGCAACAACATCATCCTGCTCAAATTGCCCAAATTCAACACCCGGATAGGGAGGGCAGCAATCGGCTATTCTCTAGCTATAGCATGGAAAACCCTACAAAAATCCCTAAAACTGTCCAATATTATTCCAATTGCATCCTTTAAACAGCGTTGTACAGTTTTCTTCACAGAGAAATGCAGTTGCTACCGCTAGAGCTAGCCTTGTCATCTCACAATCTCCCTCCCAAAAATTAACCATATATGGCATAATCTTTGTTCTTCAGTTCTCCCTCCCAGGCAGACACCCCATCTTATGGCACCCAGTAATACCTTCACCATCCTAGTATTACATTATACTGTGTGTTTGCCATGGCCCCTCCACTGGGATATGTATATACTGTAAATATTAGCTTAACTCTTCTATAACCCATTTGTATCATGTGAATTTTATTGTACATAACTGTGTTTATAAACATGTTTTCCCCTGTATGTATAACTGTTTTATATAAGTGTATGATGTATCTGTTATGTATCAACTGTTGAACCTTGACCTTATCAGGTCCATCTTGTAAATGAGCCTTGCTCAATGATGTTCGCCTGAATAAATAAAGATTTGATGATGATGATGATGATTAAACTTGGCACCATGTACAGGCTAAAAAAACAACTTATCCCAGAGGCTAGATGAGCAATCGCCTCCAGTGTCCTCCTACCCACATTAACCTATGCTGCCCCGGTAATTCAGGGCACAGCAAAGGGTGAGGTTAGCTGGCTTCAGGTCCTGTACAACAAGGTTGCGAGGTTTGCGACAGTGTGTCAACCAAAAAGCCACCCCTGCATCTCACTAGCTCAGCTGCAGTGTCCTGCTTTCGCGGCTCGTCTACAGTATCCCCTGCTCTGCTATGCATACAAATTGCAGAGCCCGGCGGCCCCACCAAGCCTAACAGGAATAACCGGTGGCTGAGCCTAACCCTTGAATGCTCAGGACCTCGGGTCAGTCCCTACTGGCAATCCCCAGAATCAAGACTCACAAGGGAGGCAATTCCTTCACTCTCTCAGCCCCTAAACTGTGGAACACTCTCCCACCTCTAGTACAGGAAGGCCCCTCGCTACCAATCTTTCGCACTAGGCTTGAGTCCCATTTACTTGGGACAAGCTCATGCCACTGTGAGGGTATAAGATAGTCATCCCCTCCTCTCTTCTCACCTTAACCTACATTAAATCATGCCTTAAATCCTTAAATCTTTCAGGTGTTGCACTTATGGTCTACGATTTGAATAATTGCCTATATTGTTATCTTCATTATCTTGTCTACTTCTCGTAACCCTGTATCACCTGACTGTATGTATTGTATTGCTTCTGGATCACCTGATTGTATGTATTGTATTGCTTCTGTTCCCCGGGTCGCCTCTGAAAAAGGGACCTTTGTGGGCCAACCTGGTCATCAAAATTCAATAAATAAATAAATAAATTGTTCCCATATCATAACATCCATCAGGTTCTGATAGAAAATCAGATCATGAACAGCTGGGGCACACACAGTTGCAAATGTCACCTTCTCTCCATACAAGTTTCCTTCAACAAATATATATCGCCGTTTCTCTGAGTCTGCAACCACCCGTCCAACCTGGAAAGGTAGTTTTGTATGCAGTAAAACTGCTATACCCCCTTTACTCGAGTTATAAGATGCCACGTGGCACCTCCTCACCCACCCTCGGGTCAGCTTGACATGCTCAGTATCTGTCAGGTGAGTCTCCTGGAGCATAGCCACTTAAGCCCTCTGCCTCCTAAGTGCTGTTATTAGGGCAATGCATTTAACCGGGGAGGATATCCCTCGAACATTCCAGGTCACAGTAGTTAACTTTCATTGTTTAGCCATGATAGGTACCAAGCTGTTCCCCTTTAAAGCCAGCAGCCTTGTTTGGGTTCCTTAACACCCCGACCAGTGTATGTACCAATATAAATATGTACTCTTGGACCCTAAAAGACATAACAACATGGACATTAAACAAACATTTAGAACAAAGAACACTACATTATTTCTTTTTTTAATTATACCTTTTCAAATATACATTGATTTTCCTGCCACCCTCCCCCCCCTCTCCTTGGCGAACTGTATCATCATTCGCCTCCCAAATTGTAACAGGAATTGCAAATCTGCAAAACATTTTACACAATATACAATCGCAGATCGTGTGTTTTTCGCCCCGGTTTCCTCTATCTTAGAATCGTTGAGCTTAACTAACATTTATAATATTCTTTTTTTTTTTTTTTTAAATATTCTTTTATTATTCATAATTTAACTTATATACATAGGTCTACAGTAGTTACCTTATACAGTACATCCATAACTGGCCCATTATCGCCAATAACTCTAAGGGTTCAAATGCATTCCAGCCCAATATTCAGCATCTTCCATATATTTCACTGCTCTCGTGCACTTTACCATCACAATTAATTAATCCCCAAACAGAGTTCTACATGTATTATTGAGTAACAAGTATGCACTCTCTAGTTGCTCTTCAGGTCACAAACTTTTCCCCTCTGGATCAGCTAGACCCTCCCTCCCGATCTTGGGTACCAGATACTGTCTGGTTTTGAGGAGTCGTGAGAGTAACAGGGCAAGGAGCCCCACAGGGAGGGGGACCATTCTGCTATGTTCAAACTCAGAAGCCACTACCATGGTGTATGTGTGTGTGTATATATATATATATATATATATATATATATATATATATATAAAAACATCATTTTTCTTCTTTCTTTTTTTTCCTTCCCCCTTCTCTTCCTCTCTTCCTTTTTTCATTTTCCTTCCCCTTTTTCTTTTTTTTTTCCTTCCTTCTCTTTTTTTTTCCTTCCTTTCTTTCCTTTCCTTCCTTCTTCATTCCCCCCTTCCCTTCCAGGGCACAAAGCGGGATCAATTAACATATAATATAGTTGCCATCGTACCCATCTTACAGTAAAATGCTCTCACGCTCATTCATATTGTATGTAATCTTTTCCATGTTATGGATTTGTCTGGTGATGTCCCACCAGTCACGGATGGTTGGGGGATGTACTGCTAACCATTGTCTAGTTATCACCTTTTGGCTGCTGTAATAAGCAGTGCAAGCAGGTATCTTGTGTTCGGCCTCTATAGGGTTTGGGAACAAAAGGAATAAGTAGATCTCTAGGCGTCAACTGAAAATGTGGGTCAATAGTTGCTGCAGCTGCTCTTCCAATTGTTTAAGAAAGTTGGAGAGCACCGGGCATGTCCAGAAGGTGTGAGTCAGATTAGCCTCCTGCTCACCACATCCCCGCCAGCATTCAGCTGATTTGCCTGGTGAGTAGTGCTTAGTCGCTTTGGGTGATCTAAAGTATCTTATCAAAACTTTCCAGGTGAATTCTCGCCATTGATATGAGCTTGTAACCTTAGAAGAGTAGTTACATGCCAGCCGCCAGTCTGCAATAGTCAGTTGGCAACCAGACTCCACCCTCCATTGCATGCGGACGTTTTCAGTAGCTATCTCCCCCTGTGGATCCAAAGCCCGGTAATATATAGATATTAAGTGTTCCCACTTCCCCGAGTCGTTTAGTGACATCTGATATCTAGTTAATCCTGAGTAGTTTTCTGGGTCTCGCAAGCTAACAGGCAGGCTCTCTATGTAATGTCGAAGTTGTAGATAACGAAAAAAATCTTTATGCGGCAGGTGGAACTTTGCCTGAATTTCTGCAAATGACCAGGTTACTCCTTGTGTCATTATTTGAGGCAAGTATCGCAGGCCAAGACCATCCCACTCACCAAACCCAGAGTCCAAAGTATTAGGTGAAAACTCCGGAAGAGCCTGAATCGGGCATAGGAATGGCAAGCTGGATGACAGTTTATAAGACTTTTTAATTACATTCCAGTTTTGAAATTGTGCTGTCAACCAGGGGTTAGTGGTTGGGTAGGCCCCTCCTCTCGGGCTTGGACTATATATTATTCGGAAGTAGAGAATGTCACTTATCAATACTTTCTCTATGTCAATCCAGTGTGGGTAAGAACTTCTATTTTGTCTTGCCATTATGTGCATCATAGTTACAGCTTGTTGGTAGTGTTTTAAATCTGGAAGTGCAAGGCCTCCTTCAGCTTGCGAAAGCGTCAACACCTTAAGACTCACCCGTGGCCTCCTCCCAGCCCAAATAAAATTCCGTAGTAAACGACTTATTTCTTTGAAGAAATTTTGGGGTACAAAAGGGGGATATTTTGAAACAGGTATAATGCTCTAGGAAGTATTATCATCCTAATTAGTTCTATTCGCTTCAGTATGCTCAAGCGAATAACCGATCAGGCCTGTAAATCCTGCCTCAGTTGTGTCATAAAGGAGAATAATTATACTTGTAATAATGTGTTTCCTTCCGGGATATACACACCCAAGTACTTTAACGTCAGATTCCACCTGCCCGGAAGGATGCCCATCGTTGCTTGTGTAGGGAAATAATTAAATGTAAGCAGTTCGGTTTTAGTTAGGTTTAATTTATAGCCTGATAGTCTCCCATACTCATCTAAGACTTGTCGTGCTGCTAGGATAGACTGCTCTGGATCTTGTAGATATAAGAGAATGTCGACTCGCATATAGGCGATTCGATGCTCAGTTCCCCTAATGAAATTCCCTAATGTTAGGGTGTTCTCCTGACTCTCTAAGCAAAGGTTCTATGGTCACTGCAAATAACAATGGGGACAGTGGGCAACCCTGGCGTACCTCTTTAAGTGGAAAGTACTCAGAGTGGTGCCATTAACTCTTACAGGCCGGGCGAGGAATATATATTTTGCAGGACTTGAATGAGGCCGGGGAAAACCAAATCGGTGCAGGATGGAGTATAGGAAGGGCCATGCAACTCTATGAAGGCCTCTCTGCGTCAAGACTGATAAGTACCGCTGGGTATCTGTACGCTCATCTGGTTAACCAGATACAGAGCGCCTGATATTATCAGTAGTAGTACGAGCCCTCACAAAGCCAGTCTGATCTTTATGAATTAGTGCAGGGAGTACTTGATCCATATGATGGGCTAGAATGCTCATGAATATTTTATAGTCCTGATTTAATACCGAAATCGGTCTGTACGACGCACATTCCTGTGGGTTCTTCCCCTGCTTAGGGATCACCGATATGGTTGCGTAGGACCAAGAATCTGGGGGTAGGTCACCCTGAAAATGGAGTTAAATACCGCAGGAGGCGTGGGAGAACCCGATGGCCTAGTAATCTATAGAATTCGGCCCATAGCCGGGTCCTGGGGCTTTCTGGGGACTTAGAATTGGCAATAGTTTGCGCTATTTCGATAGCAGTTATAGGGTATAAGGGCCTCTACTTTGTTCCTCTAGGGTGGGCAAAGGAAGTGCCTCAATATATGTTGTAATGCTCTCTGGGAGGGGTCTGACCGGGGTGTACAAGCTCTTATAGTAGGTCCGAAGCGCTCTGCTATATCGTCGTGTGTTTTAGAAAGAGTTGTCCCCCTACCGGGTGTCTTATACTACCTATTGTTGCTGCTTTCCTTCTTCTCGTGTTGATATAGCGAGCAATGCGTTGCTCGTGGTCCCACTCATAATACCTTTGCTTCAAAAAGCAAGAGCTATTTCGGTTTGTTGTATTGCGAGCTTGTCTAGCTCTTGCTTGGTGTGCTGTATCTGAGGGAGGAGGGAGTTGTCACCCTGTTTATGTGCTAGTTGTAGAAAATGGAGAGTTTCTTCGAGTACTGCTCTCTGCTCTTCGCGCTGCCGTTTCTTCTGCGCTGAATATTTAATTATGTGCCCCCTCAGGACCGTTTTTATTGTGTCCCAGTAAACCGAAGGACTTGTATCTGCAGCAGGGTTATCGGTCATAATCTCAGAGATTTTATCTGAAACAAACTCCCTAAATTCTTTTGTGCGTAGGTAAAATGGGTTCAACCTCCATTAAGTGCTTTTAGGTTGGCCACCTAAATCCCATAACGTACTTACAGGTGCATGATCTGAGATAATTATATCCCGATCTGAGCGTCACATACCATCTGCATATTTTCCACTTGGGTAAAGGCAAAATCTATCCGGGGAATACGTGTGATGCACGAAGTAGTATGAGTAATTTTTGTATTGCGGATGCAGCTGCCTCAGATATCACACACCCAATTTCTGTGGCGAGCCTCTTAAAGAATCTCTGGGTCCCAGACAACCCCTGTGGCTTCACTTTGTGGAGTCCAAACTTGGATCTGCCAGCATATTAAAATCTCCTGCCATTAGTAAATACCTTTGGTGAGCTCACCACCCTGTCCAGTAAAGGTTTCAGCTGGGCTGTCGTGGTACCAGGGGAAGATACACATTTGCCAGCGTGACTTGCTTGCCGTTGAGCCTCCATAAGATAGAACCAAGCGGCCTTCAGGGTCCGACCAGGTTCGTTCTGGTTAGTATGGAGTGTGTGAAGGAATGATATAGCAACACCTCTACTCCTACCCCCCATGTAGGCAGCTAACACCTGACCCCTACTCAATTTAGCAAGCTTGAATGCTCCAACAAACTCATATGAGTTTCCTGCAAGAAAATTATGTCCGATTTAGTTCTTTTGAGAATGCTAATGTTCTGGATCTTTTAATTGGGGAGACCAACCCATTTACATTTAAAGAGAGCAGTTTTAATTTTGGTGTATTCAGCATGACCAAGGATGAGGACACCGGGTCCCCCGCACCCCAACCCCCCCACTGGGTGCATCGGAGACCAATGTTTTCTGTATGGCTAGTGACCAGAGTAAGTTTGGTGACCTATTAGAGAAACATACACAGAAAAACATATAACCATTCATGGAGATATACAACACTACATACAAACACAACTTACAAGCCAACATGGCTACAATAACAATATACAACTTTTGGTACTTCCACCGATCTAGGCTATACCCAGATCGTCGGTAGGATCCAAGAGTCCTACCTGTGAGGTCCTCTATTATCCGAGGACCATGGGTAACTAGTACCCAAAGGGATAAGGGTAGTTGGGTTTGATGACTGACTTTAGCCACAAGGGCGAGCTATAGGCTCCCAAAGTGCATTTATGTAAGAGGAGCCTCCTCCAAATGGAGGAGGGCGGAATCCACCACGCAACTCTTGCGCAGAATAGTGGCTACCACCCCTCCTCCATCGGAGCTCCAATGGTCCAGGCAGGGATCCTTTTAGGAGTCACAGCTGTCACAAATCCCCCCCATATTTCCAGGTATTCTTGGAACGACGAGTGCCCCGAGAGGTTAGCGTTCCGAGTCTTCCTGGGGGCAATATCAGCGCTGGCCTGGGCTGACAATTTACCTCTAAATGTGGGACCCAGCCATCCGGGCAACACCTGCTAGGTAAGCAGGGACAAGGTGGGTCCCACGTGTCACCAACCTCCCTAGCCGGCCCAGCTCCTCAGCCACTAGGGCTTTTGAATTGGCTGTTACAGCTCCGTCTTTTATCTGAGCATGGGGGGGTACCATGCCATCTCTCAGGGCTGCTTCCCCGCTCGAAACTGCAACAAGGATTCCGTGCCTGCCCAGGTGGCAGAGCAGGCCTTAACAGTGCTGCAACACCGTACTAGGCGGGACAGTGCAGATCGCACCCCAGCTACACCCACTATCCACTCACCAGGACTCCGATCCCCACATCCCACCAATCCGACTGCCTGAAGCTCAACCCCCCTCCCCATGGGATGGCTAGAGAAATATCCATCAAGGGTTCAGCCTGTTTACCCCATTTACCAGCTGCCTCTCCCTCCCAGCCACCCCTTTCACAGGACGGTTATTCCCTTGTGATCGTGATAGCTAGGATTGGGGCCGGGGGCCCATGTCACGTCCATCCACAAACCCAGGGACGTGGACTGCCCAACTCCAAACAATGGACATCCCCTCCCCACCCATATTCAGCAACTCACTTCCCTTCCCATAGCCGACCCCCCCGACAGCCAGAAATCCCAGGCCTCCCGCCCCCGACTCACCCGCAGCCAGCACATCCACCTCTTCCCTTCCCTCCCCGGCTCCAGAACCCGAGTCCCCGAGCCCACAGACCCATCACAGCTGCAGCGATCGCGAGTCTGAGTCTGCTTAGTCCAGTAGACGAGGAGGGCGAGCCTCAATTTCGAGCTCCAGCCGCGGCTGGCGGAAGCCGACCCCGTCGTGACTGCATTCAGCGCTGAGGCCCAACCGCCAAATCTACTGCAGACCAGAACTGGAGGTGCAACCTTCCTCACCCACTACAGCTGGGCGACATGGGTGTGCCGGTCACGTTGGGCTTCCATCCACCCACCCAATCCCCTCCCCCGCCCCCGCAACATCACATTATTTTCCCAGGTCCCCCCAATGCGACCAAGAGACAGGGATGAAAAGGGAAGAAAACAAGGAGGGAGAAAAGGGGAACGGAAAATCAGCAGAGGAAAAAAAAAAAAGGGGGGGGTGGTTACGGTGCAGCATTAGGGAAATTTTTCTAGTCCAAGGGGCCATCAGTTCAGACATCCGAGGGAAACATCTCCATTAGTGAGATGACCAAGTCCTCAGGTTAGCACTCCACTGGGTCCTAGACCAGGGTCCGAATGTTCCCGTGAGTTAGCTTTCAGTGCACTCACAACTGTCTGTATAACTTTGGCTCCCTGCTTCCTCCGGGCCTCTCGCTGTTCCACCGACCAGACTTTTTGCGCCAGTCTTGCCTCGAGTGGGGTTCTGCCGGTTATATTCTGCCCTGGGACATCAATTTTCCTGGACTGTAGCTCCTTCTTTGCCTCAGCTGCGGTTTCGAATACCATCGGGCCTTCTTTAAAATAGATCAACACTCTCGCCGGGTATAAGGAGCGAAAACGCACCCCCGCCCCTTTAAGGGCTTTCATTACCAGAAAAAACGTCTTCCGACGCGACATCACTTCTGGTCTTGAAATCATTCTCAAAGAAAAAGCCTGCTTGAAACAGTACTTTGCCTGTTTCCACGTGAAGTGCAGCACTGTTTCCTTCCTCCTGATGTCGGAGGAATTTTATGAGGATAGATCGTGGTCTGGCCCGGCAGGCGGTTTTGGGCCCAGTGATCGATGGACACGCTCCACTTCCAGGGTTATATCTTGGCAAGGTGAGGGTCTCTCGTAGCAGCTTTTGGATAAACAGGATAAACTCAGCAGATTCAGATGCCCTCCGGGAATCCCGACAGGCGTGTATGTTGTTCCGTGGCTTCTACCTCCGCATCCTCCATCGTTGTTGCAAAGCCGAGACCTGTGAGTACAGTTGGGATATGGTCCTCTCGGCCTCGTCCACCTCTGGTCTGTCTTCGAGAGCTGTTCCTCAAAGCCCTCCTGCCGCCTCTCCAACTTGCTCAGGTCAGTCCTCAGGCCACCACCGTAGACCGCATTTCTTTCCTGAAATCCCGGATCTCGCAAGCATCTGGGTCATCTGCCTTTGTAAGTTGAGTTGGGGACTTGATCGGGCTGTGTGCCGTGCGCGGGAGGTCGGCGAGGCCCGCGAGTCCCCACTGTCTCAATCCTCCAGCTGCAATCTGTCGGGATCCATACGATTTGGTGACTCTTTTTTGTCCGCTCCTTTCCTCTTCGGCATTATCTCCCTCTTATCTGACCTGGTAGTCGTGTTTTTATTATTTGCTGTGATTTAAGAGGTAATTAATTTGGTTTCTAAGGGAAGCCTCGCGCTCCAGGCTGCTCACAGTCTCATGACGTCACCAGAAGTCTTTATAATATTCTTAACAGTTGTAAAATCTTATATGTTGACTCACTCATCCAGCCATCTTTGCAGGTAAACATATAACAGTTTTGCAGTGTGACTCCAGCTTAAACTACGCTCAACGGTACCTCATGCTTCATGTTCCTTTCCCAATGCCACATGTCCTGAGGCGCACCCCAATAATTCCACTCCCCCCTCCTCTTTCAGTTATCATTCCCACACCCCTCTGTTCCCCTTAAGCAACTGAATAAGGATGCATCTCCCCCCCCCAGCTCAAGGGGAGGATAGGAAACATGAATCCCAAGCCAGCTGTGTCCCTTAAATGTCCTTCTACATTGGTCTCTTCAGTAGAACTAGCCATTGCTCAAGCGAAGGTCGGGGCTGCGCAAATAAAAAACATGCCCAGTGCCTCCCCCTTCAGTCGGCTTACCTCCTTCTGAGATTTTCAGCTAATTTCTTCGATCCCTGCAAGCTGTGTTCCCTCCATTCTAGGTAAGCCAGGTTACAAGTGTGGTTTCCATTCCAGAATTTATTTCGATCAGCTCAGGGAGGGAAGGAGAGCCATTCCACAAAAAGATCCATACTTTTTGTTAGCAGTGAAGTCCTTACTACCTCCATTTGCAGAAATGATATTACACTGCTGGGCAAAGTCTCATAGCATCCATCCAGGCTCTGCAGCATAAGGGCAGTCAGCATAAGGCCACAGTAACAAAAAGGAGAAGCATGAGACAGGCCGCACACATGGTGGAATCCGAGAAGGCAGTCCTCTGTTCAGCCCAATTTCTTTTTGAGCTCTTGCACAAAGATATCAGCTTTTTCTACTTCCCAGGAGGAGTACATAGCTCCTTCATGTTAAATTTTCAATGCGGCCGGGTAAATGAGAAAACAGTCCACCTTTAATTCATGGAGCTATGCCATCACCGGGTTAAAAAACTCTACGCTTCTTGAGGAGGCATGCGGAATAGTCCCGTGATAGGAAAATTCTTTTCCCTTCATATTGTAGGTTGTCAGTTGCACAATAAGCTCCCCAAACAGCTTCTCTATCTTGGTAACTGTGGAAGCGCGTAATTATTTGTCTCTGCTGCTGGTCAGGGTTTGGTTTAGACGTTACGGCCCTATGGTTCCTTTCCAGTTTGTATTTCCCATTTTTAGGTTTCAGGCCGAACATCTCCGGCAGTTGTCTAGCACAAAAATCAAGGATATTTGGTCATTACTTCCCCTCAGGCAGACCATGCAACCGTAGGTTCAATCTTCTATGATAACTCTCCTGATAATCAAATTGCTCCTTGAATTCTTCTAGCTCTCTCTGCAGAGCTGCAGTCTGCCCAGGGACAGGGCCAGCGGCATCCTCCAGGTCCGAAACCCTCTGTTCAAACACCATGAAGTCTTGCTATATTATAACAATAGCAGTCAGCCACTGCAGCTGAACTGCCCCGGAGAGGAAGGAGTTAACTCCAGAAGATCTGGAGTTCTACAGCGCGAGGGCGCTGTGCCCAAAGCTCTATCTGGCAGTTTCAAATGAAACTGTCAGATTCTTTACTCCGCTTCACTGAACAGTCGCTCCGGAGATCAGCTCCTTCAGCTCGGTTCATTCTCGGTTCAAGCGGTATTTTCGGTTCATTTGAACCGGCAAAAGTTATTATTTTACCGCATTTCGGTTTTAAAACTCTATCTGGTAACCGTAAGTACTAAAATTGAAGTCTGCGTGGAAAATTAATTATCGGTTCGGTTTTGAACCGATTAGTTGGTTTTCTTCTGCATTTTAAAAGTGTACAGTGGGTTTTAGAGTGCGGTTCCGGTTCTTATCGGTTCTAAAAAAAACGGAATTATAACGTTTTTTTCAAATACCCGAGACACGGTTAGGAACCGATAAGGGTGTCTTGCCTGGCACTGCCATCAAAAGGGCAAGTTTTGGTTAGGCTGGCATTATGTCTGAGAAACCCAAAAGAAAAACCGGGCCCACTGGGTTTCAACACTGTGATGTCTGTGGGGACGCCTTTGCCAAGGCTGACCCACACACCACTTGTGTTTATTGTCTGGGGGCTGACCACCTCCTGTCAGACTGCCAGGTGTGTAAAAATTTCCCTGCAGCCACCCTGGAGAAGAGATTGGGCCGGCTCAGGGAACGAGAGGCCAAAAAGTCCGCTGACCCGGATGGCCAGCCCGGTCCAGTACCCACTGGACCAGAGGGAGTGCCCTCTGACCAGGGCGAGACTTCCTCGGGCAAAAGGAAGGCTGGTTCAGAGGAACCAGTCCCAAGTAAAAAGACAAGGAAATCAGTAGGTCTGGAGTCCAAAATTGTGTCTCCAACTGCTGCAGAGATAGCTAAAGCCATTCAGATTGTCCAGTCACTGTCTCAGGGATCTGTAGAACCACCAACAGCTGGTAAAAGGTCGGTTCGTTCAGTCCCAGTGGTTCAGGATTTTGAAGTTGAAGATTTTTATGAACCACAGGAGGGGGAGGAGGAATTTGATTAATATATGTGTGGCTGGGGGGGTCTGGACGTGCCCATTGAACCGGACATCTCTCCAGACAGACCTTTAGAATCTCCTCCTATTCTGTCTGAGTCCCCTTCTTTCTTTATTTTTTACAAAAGGTTGAGAAACCCTCCAGCTTCCTTTAGAGGAGGCTGTGGATGAGCAAGAGGAGCCTGATTATGTGGAAATGATGGATATTCCAGAGTCTAGGAGGTTGTCTATTCCTTTGCATAAGTCATTTAGGAAGCAAACAACAAAGATTTTAAAAATCCTCATTCTGTCCCTCCTGTAGATAAAAAATGGACAGAAGGTATACTTTGTCAGGCTCGGATACAGACTTCCTTACTGAGCAGTGTAGTCATGTAGGTGTGGTACAAGCTGCAGCCTGTGACAAGGCTAATATTCCTCTGGCCTCACATCCTCCTGATAAGGTTTCCAGGAAGATTGATGCCATGGCGAAGAAACAGTATATGGCAGCTTCTTTGGGACTCAGGCAGGCAAATTATATGGCTTATGTAGCTGGATATCAGAAATCTAGGTGGGACACAGTATTGCAGTTAGCCAAGCAGGCCCATGGCCAGCTGGCTAGTGAGTTGGAACAGGTGGCTGCTGATGGCATTGAAGCCTCTAAAGTTCAATTTCATACTGCTGTTGATGTTAATGATGTTTCTTCTAGGGTCATGGCCACTTCTGTAGCTTCCGTGGGTTGGCATGGCTCAGATGCACTAATCTGTCCAAGATACCCAGTCAAAGGCTATGGATTTTCCTGTAGTGGGAAATTCTTTTTGGGGAGCAAACAGAAAACTATATGAAAAAGATGGATGAATACAGAACTACCTACAAAAGTGCCCAGGCTAAGGAGAAGCATGCCATGCCACAAAGGCATGCTCCCAGAGGTAGGGACAGGCCCTTTTCCAGGCCTTTTACCATTTCAAGCCTCCTCTGCTGTCTGCAGAGGGTTTCTTCAGAGGCAGGGGTAGACGTGGCACAAGTGGGCCGTCCCCTCCCTCAGCCTAAGGCTGCTGCTAGCAGGCACCTGATGGTGTCCAGGGCCGATTCTCCTGTACCAGTGGGGCAGGTTGGCCTATTTCAGCCGGAACTGGCTGTCCCAACTACGGACAGATGGGTTCTGGAGGTAATAGGCCAGGGTCTGATTCTCAGCTTCAAACACTTTCCAAAGATGAGAGCCAGGCATTTTCCACCTGTAAATCCTTCAGAAGCCCTTGCTTTGGAAGCAGAGGTTTCTGCTCTGCTGGACTGCAAAGCAGTGGAAAGGGTTCCTCCTGCCATCAGGGCAAGGGGCTTTATTCAAGATACTTTCTTACCCCAAAAGACAGGAGAATGGCGCATTCTAGATTTAAGATACTTGAACAAGCATCTGTTGAAACCAAAGTTCAAAATGTTGACTCTGGCAATGATATTGCCTTCCCTAAGGCCAGGGGACTGGCTAGCTTCCTGGACCTCAAGGATGCCTATTTTCATGTTCTGATCAGGCCTTCTCACTGAAAGTACCTCAGGTTGAACTGCCCTCAGGCCACTACCAGTTCAGGGCAATGCCCTTCGGCCTTACCTCTGCGCCAAGGGTATTCACAAAATGTCTCGCTGTAGTAGTGGCTCACTTAAGAAGGCAAGGGGTTGCTGTGTTTCCCTACCTGGACGACTGGCTCATTGTGGGTCAGTCTCCAGGTCAGGTGAAATCCCACTTGCAAGTCACCCAGCAGCTTCTCACTTCCTGGGATTCCTGCTAAACTTACCAAAGTCAGTTCTGGAACCAGTTCAGGTCCTAACTTTCATAGGCGCAGAATTGAACACAAGGTTAGCCAGGGCTTTTCTTCCCTCGGAAAGGGTGGACAGACTCATCGCCCTGGCATCCTCCTTTACCCTGCGGGTCTCTCGACCAGCAAGGCATTTTCTGCAACTCCTCGGGCACATGGCTGCTTCCACAGCTGTCGTGCAGGGAGCAAGATTCCAGATGAGGGACATTCAGTTCCATTTGAGGGCCTATTGGTCTCAAAGGAAGGACCCCCTTACCAAGTTGGTCCCAGTTACTCAAACTCTGATCCTAGCCCTCCACTGGTGGCAGGTCCAGAGCAATTTAAGACAGGGGGTTCCCTTCATTCCCATTTCTCACTCCCTCACCCTCACCCTCACCACGGATGCCTCCCTGTTAGGTGGGGGCTCACCTGGCGACCTTGCCACTCAGGGGTATGGTCTCCTCAGAAGTCTCTGCTTCACATCAATCTTTTGGAACTCAGAGCTGTCTTTTTAGCTCTTGGTGTTTTCAGATTCTGTCCAGAACAAAGTGGTTCAAGTCAGGACAGACAATACCACCACAATGTGGTACATCAACAAGCAAGGGGCACTCGGTCTTCAGCCTTGTGCACGAAGCAATGAAGTTGTGGTCTCTGACTCTCCCTGAACACCTCCCTGATAGCGGTTCATCTCCCAGGGAAGGACAATGTCCTGGCGGACGCCCTCAGCAGAATTTCTCAGGGCCATCACGAATGGGCTCTGAATCCACAAGTGCTGGGGTCTGTCTTTGCCAGATGGGGCACTCCTCAGATAGATCTTTTCGCAGCCCCAGACAACCACCAACTTCCTCTTTTCTGTTGCAGGCCTCCAGTTCTGGGCTCAGTCCCTCTGGACGCCTTTCTGTTGGACTGGAAAGGGAAGTTCCTGTATGCCTTCCCCCCTTTCCTCTCCTTTTCAGGGTACTAGTAAAAATCAGATCTCAACCTTGCAGAGTGATTCTGATTGCCCCAGATTGGGCCAGACAGCCCTGGTACCCTCTGCTCCTGTCCTTGGCAGTCCACCCTGCCCTGGCCTGCCCAGAGTCCCGACTTACTGGCCTGTGCACGGAGAGTGTGGTATCGGACCTCAAATCCCTCCACCTCAAAGGCTGGCTCTTGAGGAGCTAGAATTGCTGACTTACACCTTTCTCAAGGTGTCATGGATATTTTAAAGGCTTCAAGGAAGCCTTCCACTAGGGCCACTTATAATTCTAAGTGGAAGAGGTTTTCCATCTGGTACTCTGAGAGGCAGATTATCCCAGAATCTGCTGGTCTTCCCATTCTACTGGACTATTTGGTCCATCTGAATTCCCTAGGCCTTAGACCAGCTACCCTGAAGGTTCATCTGGCAGCTGTCTCTGCTTTTGTGTCAGCAGGGAAGCCTGCCTCCCTTTCTTCTCACCGGTGTTCTCCAAGTTTTTAAAGGGTTACTTCATACTAACCCTCCTTTAGAGAACCAGCTCCGCCTGGGACCTGAATATTTGCATTACTCAGTTAATGCAACCCCCTTTGAGCCTCTGTCTTCTGCAGAGCTCAAGTATTTAACTTGAAAACCGTTTTCCTAGTAGCTATCACCTCTGCCAGGCGCACAAGTGAGCTACAGGCCCTGTCAGTGGAAGAAGATTTTATCTCTTTCCACGAGAGATAAGGTAGTCCTTAGGACTAATAGAGATTTTGCCTAAGGTGGTTTCTGATTTCCACCTGATCAATCTATCTCTCTCCCAGTATTTTTCACTGAGCATTCTTCCTCAGGTGAGAGGAACTGCACAGCTTGGATGTCAAAGAGCCTTAAGCTACTATTTAGAGCGCACCAGAGGTCATAGGTTCGAATCCCTCCAACTCTTTCTTACCTATGGCGAGGTTGGCAAAGGAAACCTGCCACTAAGAGAACAATTGCAAGGTGGATTGTTTCTTGTATCCAATTCTGTTATCAGAAACTGGGTAGAGTACCCCCCTCAGGATTGAGGCCCACTCCACCAGGGCAGGCTGCGTCCTCTAGCGGCTGCTAGAACATCCCCATTCTGGAGATTTGGCAAGCTGCTACCTGGAAGACAGTTCACACCTTTACCAAGCATTATTCCCTGGATGTCCAGTCCAGGAGAGATGCTCGGTTTAGCACAGCTGTGCTTCAGAGCCTATTTCCTAAGTAGGTTCTGACCCTCCTCCATGGAGGTACTGCTGTGTAATCTGCTATTGTTATAATATAGCAAGACTTCATGGTGTTTGAAGAAAAATTACTCACCTTAGGTTGCTTTTCTTCTCATGGAGTCTTGCTATAATATACCACTCCTCCCTACCTCAGAACTTCTACTTGGGTAGGGGTGGCAGTGGTGCAAGCACTGTGTCATGCCATTGTAGTTTTCCTTACCCTCTTTTCCTTTGGGTTAGGGATCTAGATTGTTTCATTTAGGTTATTTATATTGCCCCTTCCTGGACTTGAGTCTTTGGGGAAGGGGGTTCATATAATATTGTCAAGGGTGGTAAAGCGAACCATAATACCATCAATTTTTGTTATTATGGCTCTGAGTGTTCTTTGTTCTTTATATTGTTGTTATTACTACTAGTAGGTAGCCATGGGCTAGTGTAGTTTTTCACACAGACTTTCCGTCCTTTGATGTTAGTCGTAAAGATCTGACAGTTTCATTTGAAACTGCCAGATAGAGCTTTGGGCACAGCGCCCTCGCGCTGTAGAACTCCAGATCTTCTGGAGTTAACTCCTTCCTCTCCGGGGCAGTTCAGCTGCAGTGGCTGACTGCTATTGTTATAATATAGCAAGACTCCATGAGAAGAAAAGCAATTACTAAGGTGAGTAATTTTTTCTTCTATCTCATCCAATCGGGTCGCCATGAAGCATGAAGGTCCACCAGTTCCTGAAATTTTTTATCGAACTTGGCCTCCATGTGGTCGAGTTGCGGTGCCAGGGCAGCCAGCACCTGTTTGGTGACTTCTTTGCCCAGCGCTCTTACTTCCGCTGCAGAGAGGGAGATCGGGCCTGTGTTTTCTACTTGGGCTATTGGAGGTTGTTTGCGTTGGCTCTTAGATGCTGCCCGCAGATTTTTGGCCGGGTTCTGGATCAGCTTCAAGCCTCACTGAAACTATCCAGCATTGTCTCTGTCAACTTCTACAAAAGGCTAGCTGCATCTAAACTAAAAGATATTTCTAGCTGTTTTTAAGCCTCTTCTCCACCCTTATTTTTCTCTTTGCCCTCCCAACTAACTGGAATTAGCACCAGTCCAGACCGAATCTTTCTAGCATTTGCCTCTGATTATTACTCCAAAATGGCTACTGTGACTAAACTAAATTATCTCTACAGCTGTTCTCATGACTCTCCTCTACCCTTACCTTCTTCGTCTATATCTTACTCCCCCTTACTCCCTCTAGCCCTCTTCCTTCTTCCCGTTACTCTAACTTTTTAACTCTCCGTTATCATTTAACTACCCTCTCCTGTTGACTGCACACTTTCCACTATTAGTGTTTCTCATCAGATTATGCTTTTTATACCTACCTTATGTCTTAATTGAGCACTATGTATCATATGAACCTAAACTGTGCTGTATTTTACTGCGATTTTGTTTTTTCTATGTAATGTGTATTTGACTGCATACATGCTTTCAGGACCTCCTTGTGAATGAGCTTGCTCAACTGAGTTTTTCTGCAATAAACTTGAACTTGAAATACTCATGCATAGTGCAGTCGGGATGTCTGAGTAACATTTTCTGCTGTATTTTGGTACGATTCGAAGTTTTAATTTATATATAAGTTTAGCGAGGAATGGAGCGAGGCGTAGACACGTCTTTACTCTTTGCTGCTCATTAGCACCCCCGCGTTCTGTTTTCTGATTTTAGGAGTAGCATCTCATACATAGTTGTGCTAGCTGGCTTACTACAGTCACTGCTTGAAGACTGATTGTTAGTGTTTAGTCCTGCTTTCTGTTGTCTGAACTTGGAAAAAGTTTGAGTATTTTGTCATTCATATATATTTGTGCTGACTGGCTTAGTATTCGAAAAGCTTCCTGTTCTGTGACCTTAGCAATACTACTGTGCTGACTGTTTGGAGAGTCATACATTCTTGTACTGACTGCCTCAGTATAGTCACTGTTTGCATGCTGAGATGTACTTGTGCTGAATGTATTACAACTATTACTGCTGCTGCTGTAACTATCGATTCCTGTAGTACTACTGCTCTGCATATTGTTGTTCTCATTCTTTTTGTCAGTAGCAATATGTTTATTACCAGCATCTTTAATTACAGTAATGTGTTTCTCTCTCCTAAAGTGTGTCTCCAGGCTTCCATACTGATGGCAGGAAGTAAATGGAGACCAGCAGTCAAAGAAAATTTACAGATATTTAAATTTGTTTTATTCTTACTGTTCTTTGAATAACTCCATGGCACAAGATACAGTGATGGTAAGGAAGAGGCACGATGTTGAGTGAGATCAGGATTTGTACAAGTTGCTGTACTTTTTTCCCTTTTGTTAGCTGCTTCACCGTCAGGAAATTTTTCATTTAACCAGTCTGTTAAACTTAAATAACCAAACAATTTAAAGCCGTATGCCATTCTGAGAACTACAACAAACCAGAAGTTGATGCGAACAATGTTTTTCAATTGCTACGGAGAGGTATTGATCAATTTAGGCTTTCAATATATACATATACATACACACACACACACACACACACACACACACGCACCTCTCCCTACGGTCTCAGAGACTTGCATCTGGCAAACTTTGCGATGAGGAACTAAGACTTCACCTAGGTGGGTGGGTGGGTGGGTGAGAAGCACCAAATGCTATTTGAAGATGTCAGCGGTAATGTAAACAAGTTCTGATTCACAAACATGCATGTAGTTATTTTAACAGCCAAGTAGCGATTTCAGCAACAGACTTTTCATAGCCAGCATGCATGTAACAGAGATTATTGTATTCACACATGACTGTTTCTAACCAATTATATAACATGATTTTGATACCCATGTTATAAAGTTTTTTAATAGTAAAGTCCTGAAAATGCAGGTGATCAATTAGCTATTGATTAATAAAAGCTTTAAAATTGTCTTCACCACCATCCTCTGGCATTCCTAACATTCGAACATGCATGGCCGTAGCCTGATTTTCCAAATACTCAAAGTGTAGCCAAAGCACCAAGTTTTCTTTAACAAGGCCCGCTGCTGTTTTAAGAGCTTTAGTAGCAAATTCGGGAACATTCTTAACTTCTCTTTGGACCCCAAGCACTGTAGCATTTAAGATGGTAACTTTGCCTACCAGAGCTTCCAGCTTAGAGTCCACAGGTTGGATCGCTTGAAGAAAAGTTGCATTGGTAGGCTCCCCTGCTTTAGCCATCAGGGTGGAAGTCGATGGTTCAGAGCTGTTAAGGGCCTTCTCAGTTTTTGGTCATGCTCTATTGGGTGCTTGGCCACCTCATATATGTCTTCTCATGGTACAGAATTTAGTATCAGTCTGTTCAGGTTCTTTCAACGCACCCACATCTATCAAGGGAAATTGCCAATTGCTGTGGGAATACATTTTTTTTTTTAACAAAAGAATGCTGGTTTGGTCTGGAGCTGCAAGCATATGCGTGTACTCAGTTCGGCATTTGGCTCTGCCCCGTACACTCTTTTTAAGAAACTCGTGAACATTAGGTGCCTGACTAGCCTCAGCAAGTAAACACTTTAAAACGTGCAAGTAGCAGTGCCCACCCCCCACCAGGCCAGACAGTGCACTGGCAAGTAAGATTGTAAAACTTTTTGTGTTGCCAGCCCACTTGTATTGAGGACACTACCTACTGGTACCAGTTTTAACCCTTAGACCTTAATGGGCGCTCTCGGTAGCCAGATGTAGGAATGGTGCATGTGTGGTGATGTTGCAGCTGGTTGGACGGCGGTGATGCACTTTAAAACAAACAGAAACATTTCAACCCAAAACATCACAAGCCATGCATTTGCTTAAATGGAAGAATCTCCAAATAAGGTATTTGTAACTCCTGGCCTGTTGGCCAAATCTATAGATTTGGTGGCAATTGTGTACAAGATTTTCCCAGTTTCAGGGCAGGCCCTGAGAGTAGTCCTGGTTCTGTTACACCATTTTCCTGACAACTCTGCTCCGTCTCCTCCTCCTCTGCATATTCAGTTCCTGTTAGGCTGATGGTTCTGTTAATATATTTGGGGGGCAGGCAGCTCGAAGATGCTTGAGGGCTCAAGTGCCTTAAGATATAGCTTAGGCTCTCTGCATCCATAGTCGCCTGGACCTCTTAGGCTCTTCTCTCTGCCTCATCTGCAGTACAGGCCAGGCCAAGGAGCAGGGGCCACATGCCTCACAACCACATCCAGGCCTCAGAACCCTAGTGTGGAACGTTAGCTAGTACCTGGAAGTAGTACTAACCAACCTTCTTCCATACTGTCTGCAGGATTGATGCAGGCTTTCTGTCATGGTTGTCTTGACACAGGCTTTTTCACACAGTCTCTGGGACCCACAGGATGGCAGCTGCTGCACGCGTTTACCTCAAAGCAGATCACAGTCTCTCAGGAAAATGTCATCTGACACTTTCAGTATACACACACTTCAGTCTCTGCATACGCAGATTGTAGAGACCTTTGAAGACACTCCCCGATGGTTGGCTGTGAAAGCCCAGGCAGGCTTCCCTGGATGGCTGTGGCTAGCAGCACACTAGCCATCTTCTCTTTCTGTGACCTCACTGCCGACTCCTCTCTTCTGTAACTGTAATCAACATTTTCTTGGGGAAGGTAGCTTATGATTGGTGTAGGGGGCTATCAGAGTGCAGAAATAGTATGCAGAACGTTTACTCGACACCCTCTTGGTTGGCAGAAAGGGCGTCAAGCATACAACACAGTCGTTCTCCCATAACGCCTTTGGGACCCTTTACTGAGATCCCTGGTTGGCTGCTGCAACGTCAGGGGTTGTCCAAGAGGTGGCAGTACATCTTGAATAAACGGTTGCCTTACTTTAAAGTTTTGTTGTTGGTCTCCTGCCCCCCCCCGGTTCTGTAGCATTCCCATGTTTATTGTTCGGTGGTGTTTTCATTTTGTATGGGTGTTTTTGGCCACATCAGAGCTCCATTATCAGCTCTGTCTCCCATGCAGGGCAGTGTCCCTAGAGAAAGCAGCTGTCCTTAAAGGTGTAGGGGTGCCAAAGACATACGGTTTTCTTTTCCTCCTCCTCCCAGTGCCTGATGACTACTGGTATCCCTGGGGCCAGAACACACTAAGGAGATGCTGATTCTGTGTTGGCCATGGGGTTCCGGTTGTGATGTTTCTGTTGCTGGTCAGGTGCACTTAGGGCTGTGCAGACATTTGAGCTGGCAACTCGCACATATGAACAGGCAGCTGCTTGAACGCATGCACACTCTTTGTGGTGATCACCATAAAGGAACAGCAGCTTGGTGATTGGGAAGCAGTCATTCAGTCCCCCACTAGGCTGCAGTCCCGGGGACCAGAAAGAACACTGAAGATGATAGCTGGCAGTGTTCTTGGGACAAAGGAGTCCAGGTCCCTCACCATTGGGGGGGTGGTGGATTACACTCTCGCTTGCCTTACCACTTGACGGCCATGTCAAGTCCATCAACACAGTCCATTTGTGACAATAAATAGTGTACAACACAACAGACAGGTAGCATGCATAGTCTCTCTAGACAGTTGTTTCCTGAATGGAGTAGGCAAACAATATGTCCTAGTCTAGACAAATATGACTAGTCTAACAACAAAAATAAAAAAGACCTTTCATACAGTATTTATCAAAACAGCTGTCATGACAGTAACCATTATCATACCATTGGAATGGGTAATTCCATATCTTTAAGCAGTACTGTAAGGGACAGGGGGAAATTGTTTAACTAGGCACACTAAGCCGAAGCTTGTTTCGAAGTGTGACCTGGGAGCACAAGGAAGTTAAGTGACCTGCTCAGGGTCACACAGTATGCAAGTGGGGTCTGTAGGATTCAAACCCAGGTCTCCAAGTTTGCAGCTCAGTGCCCTAAACCACAGCGCCATACTGCCTCCCTGTAATACTGATCAGTGCAAAAGCATTATTTCCACTGCATA
The DNA here is from genome assembly GCA_016271365.2 of Neoceratodus forsteri. NCBI lineage: Eukaryota > Metazoa > Chordata > Ceratodontiformes > Ceratodontidae > Neoceratodus > Neoceratodus forsteri. Next base: position 1,387,955,008 of record CM057459.1, read on the forward strand.
AGGATACCTCCTCCTTTAGAATTAGATATCTTGGGGTTTGGCTTGACCAACACCTTAACTTTTCTGGTCATGTGGATGCCATTCTGAAAAAATTGCGCCCCAAGCTGTGCGCCTTATACAGGAACCGTAGCTGCCTGCTGCTACCGACTAGGCGTGAACTTGTCCAGAAAATGATACTTCACAATTTTGACTACTGCGATGTAGTCTATAGTGCTGCTCCCAAGTCTTCCTTAACCAGACTGGACACTCTCTTCAACTCCTTGTGTCTCTTTGTTCTGGACTCCCCCTCTCACACCCATCACTGTGATCTCTAGCACTCTCTCGCATTTCCCTCACTTGACAACAGACATCTCCCCATAGTGCCAAATTCATCTCAAAATATTGGTTTGGCTCCCTCCCTCTCTACCTCTTCTCTGCCCTATCCACTCCTCCTCCTCCTCCTCCTCTACTCATTCTCTAAGATCTAGCGACTCGTGCACCATGGCCATCCCTCGTCGTTCTACCTCAGTTGGCCAGTCAGCTTTCTCGTACCACTTACTAAAACTATGGAATTCTTTACCTCATCAAATAAGTCACTCCTTTTCCCCTCACTCTATTTCTTCATCCCTGCACAATTTCATCTCTCCAACTTGTAGCTGCATCTAAGTTACCCCCACTCCCCCCTTTATTTTCCATGCATGATACTTCTTTGCCCTGCTACAAACATACCTATCTTCTCCTTCCTACCTTTTCCTACCATCCCCTAGCTGCTGCTACTGCCCCCACACATATTTCTAGGTGCTCACTAACATCCTTATTAAAAATTGTGTAGGCCCATTTGGCTCACCAGGTCTGATTGTTCTTTGTATCACCTAACCCATTTACTGAAGTTTTTCTGGAACAAGCACTTAGTATGTACCCCTAATTTGGGCACTGATTTGTCTCATACTTTTAGCATTTTACTATTTGTCACATGTTTAAGCATTTCTGATACTTAAATGTTGTAAATTTCCATTTTATATATACTATTGTATCCTTGTCCTTGAAAATTGTACTTGTACTGTCTGCCATTTTTATAAATTCTCCCCCAGGACTCACCGGGAGACAAACAACTTGTTGTTCAGTGTGCCTTTCCTGGTGACATTTTTCAATAAATAAATATTTCAATTTCCTTTTTTACTGTACCTCCTGCTTTGGGTGATAGTTTAGTTTATTTCACCAGGAAGAGACTCCGTTGAGCAAGCTGATTCACAGGGAGGTCTTGGGTAGGACAGCGTACAGTAATGTAAATACAGTGGTAGTGGACCGCATACAATAATGTAGGTGCAGTGGCAGTCAATGTACAGTAGGAAAATACAGTACAACTGACATACACAATATGTTACAAGAAAGGTAAAAAATAGGTGTCAAGTATACAGCAAAAAAAAACCAAGCAAATTAATTTAGAATAATTATAATTTATAATGCAGATATCATAAGCAATTGCATCTGATGGTATGCCAGACGGTAATTATATTCTAGTAATTGTATCTAAGAAAGGGACTATAGCATCGTTTGAAAATGTGTTATTCACTATATTACATCCACATTCATATTGTTTTATATGAACATGTCACTTTGTATATCTTGTTTAGGAGAGACTTGAATACACCAATACTTACATAACTGGTAAGTTTGAGGGTATTTTGCAGTTTGTTTCATGCCATAGGAATGACTTAACTAATAGCTGTTTTTCCATATTGGGTGACATATCTTAGGGTATCTAAGAGAATGTAATTACACTTCAGTGTATAACCGTATGGCGACGACTGAGATGTCGATATATGGTCTGGGCTTTGCAAAAGACAATATGAGGCAGAGATCTGGTTGTGACCTATATACCTCTGTGTACTTCATGCATTGGCAAATTGGTAGGGGCACCTGGAGAATCACAGGTTAACTTGAGTACAGGTGTGACAGCTCTTCAGAACAACGGAGTGGAACCGTCACGTCTATCTCGAATTCTGGGGTAGCTACTCCCTGTTCTTTGATCAGCAATGAGGCATCCTCAGTCAAAATGGGTTCTGCAACTTCTTCGTGGTTTCTGTTGTTTTTATAGGCTCTACAGATTCTCCGCTTTCTTCCTCTGGCACTTTCTCAGATGGGTGCCTATTGTCCAAGGGTACATGTGGTGTTGGTTTAGAGACCAAGACTGGTGATGTGGACTCTGCAAGAGGCACATTTGATACATTACTTATTGTTCTGTTTGAACCTCTGAACAGTCTGGCGAGATCCCTTGTAGGGTAGTACACTCCTCCTCCTGCTTCAGAATCTGAGTCCTCCTGATCTGCTTGAGCACCGTTTGTGGGTAGGACTGTTTTTATTGTCCTGTCTTTTGCTTTACATTTTGTCTGAATGTAGCAGATCAAATAATTGTTTTTGGGGGTGGGGGGTCTTGGAGGTTCTACAGAGTCCGCTACATCCTTGGTGACCAGTTGTCCAACTGGCAACAGATGGTTTCGGTGGATAGTCTGGTATCTACTTAACTCTCCTTCAGGATGAATCTTGTGCACTGATATGTCTCGCACTTTTCATCACAGTATAAGGGTTATTGCCTCAACAGTCTGCAATTTTGTGGTTTCCTGGCAGTCACAAGTTTCTCAGCAGAACGGGGCCTCCTGGCAACACATCCCTTTTGTCATACCTATCTTTATTGGTTTTGATATGCTTTGCAGTGGCATCCGAAGTTAACTTGTAGGCAGCATTTAACTGGTCTTTCAATCTTTGCACATAATGAAGGTAATACTTTGGCCTAGTTCCTTTGGCAGGCACAACAAAACACAAGTCCACAGGAAGTCAGGCTTCCCTGCCAAACATCAGGCAGTACAGTGAGAATCTGGTGGTGTCACTTTTGGTGCAGTTGTATGCATGGACTACTGCACTGACTCATTGACTGCACTTACTCTTTTCCTTTGGGTCCAACATACCTATCATGTATAGCCTGGAGGTTAGAGTAATGAGCTGTGAGTGAGCTTGGTGCATCCAGCAGACCAGACCTGGGTTTAATTCTCACAACCTCCACTTATATACAGTGTGACCCTGAGCAAGTTACTTAACTCTCCAGTGCTCCCAGGTCGCCCCTGAAAACAGGCACTTGTGCCTAGTGGGCTTTACCCGGTTACCAAAGACCGAAATAAATAAATAAATACATGTTCAGTAGGGTTTGGTTGAACTGCCTGGGTTGAATATCACCTTGAGGGTGATACAGGGTAGTTTGTGACTTGATTATTTCCCAGAGAGACAACATTTCCTTTACTAGGCGGCTTTCAAACTCTGAGCCTTGGTCTGAAAGGATCTGCTGTGGGTCTCTATAGGGTACAAAGAACTTTTCTGCTAGGACTTTTGTAACAGTTGCTGCCTTTTGATCCTTTGTCAGATAGGCTTGTGTGTACCTTGAACAATGGTTTACCTTGAAAAATGGTCTGTTATTACTATGTCTACAATATTCTTACAGTCCAGTTCTAGGCTGAGAAAGTCTGTGCAGACCAGTTCCATGGGTGCAGTTGTAACAGTGTTTACTGGAGGGGCTGCCCTCTATGGCAGAGTTTTGTGTCTCAGACATCTGTTGCTGGTTTGGCAGTATTGTTCCACATCACTCCCCACACGTGGCCAATAGCTAATAGTACAATAAAGTACCATTAGCAGCCCCTGCCTGGTGTAGGATGGCTCCAGCCGGGCCAACAGCTTGAGTGCACCCCTCCTAAGCATGGTAGGGAGGGCCAGCAAGTATTATCTCCATCATTTAACACCAGATTTATTAGTACTAAAAATGCATTTTGAGCACCAGTTTCATGTCTGTACTCCAAAACAACATTGAAATCCTCATTAAAACCCAACCCCCCTTACATAGTATACAACATCAATAACCATTTATGTACAGAAAGATAACAGTAAGAACATAGAGACTGTCATGAACAAATAAGCCATATAAACCTCTGAGGGAGAGAAGTATGGAGTACCACATGGAAGGGAGACGGGAGCCATGGAACAAGTCCCCACCAGTGCTTACCATCCTTCGCTAAACACGCTAACAACTATACAAAAAGCCAACAAGCATAACCAGCTCCTTTCAGGCTGCAGAGATAAGTATTTAAAGTCGCTTTTTGTTTGTTTTTTGTTCCCAAGGCCTTGCATGAATGATTGTACGGTCAGGATCTCGTCCCCCACACTGGCACATATACCCAATGCGAGAAGAGGGTCAAGCATCAGTAATAGCACATCCGCCCTCATTTAATAGTCAACTTCAATCCATATAGGAAGAGACAGGGCCATCTACTCTCAGCCTATGAAAGTAACCATACCTATGCAGGTGGGTGAGGTCCCTCGTCATCTGCGCATCCTGGGTAAGGGGAAAAGAGGGAGGGAGTGACAGTACAAATATGCTATAACCCATGACAGACCATGGGTGTATCAGGGCATTAATGCTCGCCACGGGTGTGTTGTGAGGCACGAGGGCTTGCCCGAGTGACTTCAGCCAGCTGGGAAGTGCATTAATGCCCCGATACACCCATGGAGCTGGAGTGGGTTATTGCACTTATAAAATGGCACATTTTGCAACTGTTTAAACTACTCAAAACATTTGAAAATGGTTCAAAATTTTATTTTTTGTGTACTTTGCCCATCCGCCTTAAAAAGTAGGTCTCTCTAAAAAAAAAAAAAAAAATTTCATCTAGCTCTGGCTGTCATTGATTGCCAGTCGTGTGGGTGGGTTTTTGAAAAAAAAAAAAAACATGGCTGTCTTATTTCTCATTAAGTGAGAGATTTTACACAGAAACTCTGTTGTAAGTATTTTAAACATCTGGCATCAGACCCTTGAAAAAGTCAAATTATGTGCATATTTCTTGTGCTTGTTCCATCTTTTCACTGTCGTCGAGGCACAGGTCAGGAAGCATTAAAAAAACAGGAGCAGTTGTAGAATTCACCCAAAATATTTGTTAGTAGTAGTAGCAACATAAAAAAATAAACTTGTTCAGAATAACTATTTACAAAGGAAGAATAAACAGAAGATTTATCAGAATTTTATTTCAATCTCTGTGTGTCCCACTCTGCTGAAAATGTTTGCATGTTCTGTTGCCACTTTTGGAGCTGTAATAGTACGCATTGGAACTGCTTCTGGATATCGAGTAGCATAGTCACATACTACCAGGATAAATCTATTACCCTTTTTACTTTTGTCTAAAGGACCAACCACATCTATTGCAATTCTGTCAAAAGGCACATCTATCAAGGGTAGGGGCACCTTGTCTATTCTAGTGACTGGGGCTACTTTCTGACACTTAGCACAGGAATTACAATAGGTAGCAACATCCTTATGCACTCCAGGCCAGTAAAATCTATATAGCAATCTGGCAAGGGTGCGATCCCTCCTTGAGTGACCTGCCATAAGACTATCATGTGCTATTTGTAACAACTCTGTTCTATACTTCTGTGGTATAACCAGTTGTTCTGTCTGTTCCTGTGTCTGAGGTTTAACCCAAACTCTGTACAGTAGCCCATTACATTTTTTGAACATTGGTCCACCCTGTTTTGGTTTCACCCCCAGCTGCTTAAAATAACCCTGGAGAGAAATATTGTTAGCTTGTTCGGAAAGAAAATCACAAACAGTTATCAATTTAGTTTCAGCATTTTCATATGTTAACCCCTTATGTCCATCAGTCATTTGTTGCCACAGTTTCTTCAGGCATCGTCTTTCTTTCCTGGATTTCAGGATCTTGGAGCTGTGCTCAAACAAGTCTGAATCAAAATCACTGAAAGGAGAAGTGTCCCCACCACCTGAGATTTTCTTCGCCTGAGCTCTTGTCACCACAGCTGCTGAAACATCAGCATTTACTCCTTCCTTGATTAACTCCGTAAATCCTGGAAAGTCATTTCCAATAATCACAGGTACAGGTAACTTGGGTACTACCCCCCACTTTCATTTGGTGCGATACACTCTTAATGGTCAGAGTCACTTGGGTGGTGGGATAGTATTGAGTGTCCCCATGGATGCAGATGACACCAGTACCTGCTCCTTTTGCACAGTGTTTTCCCAGCACTTTAACATGCACTAGGGTCTGTCTGCTTCCCAAATCAGTGAGTCCCTTTACAGTCTTATCCCCCACCTTCACATCTGTTAAGTACTTGCCCCAAATTTTGCCAAGGACAAATCTGCTCCAGTGCCACTCTCCTTATGACAGTTTCTTGCAATATGGCCTGGCTTATTATAATTATAGCAAATAACGTCTTTGGGCACAGATTTGTTACCCCTACCAGAGTTCTTATCAGGCTTGGAGTTTAAATGGGGAAAAATAGTGTCTTACCGGTGCTTGGCTGTTGCCTCGCTGGTGTGGCATCTGTCTGGCCATTTGGTAGTCCTCGGCCAAAGAAACAGCCTTTTCCCCCACTCTCTGGTCGGTGTTCCTTTACCCAAAGCTGCACATCTGTAGGCAGGATGTTGATGAATTGCTCCTTGGCAGATGTGTTGATGATCTGTGGGACTGTCTTGCTCTCTGGTTGGAGCCATTTTATCAGGAGATCTTACTTCTAGAGGGGTTCCTTCAGTAGGTCATCACATATAGAACTGGCACCACCTGGCATCGGGCCGCACGGCAAACTTTTCTAGCAATACCTGACGGGGGACCGCCCACCCGACATCACGTGACTGACGTCAGCATGACCGTATATAGTGGACGGTCCCCACACCCGCCCTCCAGTTCTTTCCCACCGTCGCCTCGTGTCAGTTCCATTGCAGACTTCCATTAGCGATCATCATGAAAGTTCATTGCGTCGGTTGTCCCTCACTGCTTTATTCTCTCAGAATTTGCATCTTTTATTATTGTCTTCACCTAAGAAGAAGTGCTTGTCCTGTGGCACGCAGATCCCGCACAAAGACGGTCACCCAAGTGCGTTCTCTGTGTAGGCCCATACATTCGGTCTCCTCCTGTCCTGAGTGCCAATCTTTCAATCAGGCCACGAAGAAGAGGAGACAGCAGGCTTTGGAGGCCAACCTACTAAAAGCCCACCTTGCTTCTTTAGAGAAGAAAATGGATTGTCTTCTGGACTCATCCAAAAAATCTTCCCCTTCCAAAAAACATAAGGAGAAGTCTAGGGAGCGGGCTCGCTCCACGGACGACGTCAGGCCCTCGACAAGTAAGGCCCAGCTGCCGCCCAGGAAACCGAACGGTAAGTCGGACAAAACGTTGTCAGATAAGTCGGCCGTCGGCTCCTCTAGCGACCCGGCGCGCCTCGGCCAATAAGTCGGCCCGAGCATCCGGAGACTGCGTGGTGGCCAGTAAGTTGGCTCCCCGGCTGGGGCAGTTGCCAGCTCCGGTCGATAAGTTGGCGGGGTTCCACCCTGACCGCCCGACCCACCACTAAGCGGCCGTCCCTGATTACTACTGCAGGCTTGGTTCCCCCGTCGTGGCCTAACGGTGCCTCACCCGATGTCCAGTGGGACCAGAGAGAGAAAGCCCCTCTCCCTCTTCCTTCTCCTTCCTCGCCCGTGTCCTCTCATTATCCAGCAGACACGTCTGGTCATGGCAACGGAGAGCCCACCGATCTTGTCGATGTTGTGGGCCCTCTCCACGTTCCCCTGCTAGGGTCCAGGAGAAGGAGGCTCCTCCTTGGCCTACTGGCCTTTCAATGGAGACCCCTCCTCCGCCTTCCGGCGGGCTTCTGGCACCTCCCATGGCGCCGGCGATCCCGACAACAGTACCTCAGCTGGGACCGGCCATTATCTTTGGCCCCGATGCTGGATCCGGCCCCGACGCCAGGACCGCTTTGTCCGGTTCCGACGCCTGGCCCCTCGGAAGCCGGATCCCCTTCTGGCACCGAATCGGGTAGCGCCAGTGCTGACGTCGGGCCCTCTGAAGTGGGCTGTCCCGATGCCGGACCCCCCTCCGATATACACAATGGTGGGTCCGACGTGGGTTCCCCCGACACCAGATCTGATGATGAGGATTTATACCCGACCCCGAACTGCCCCTCATTACCCATTTGGGGATCCTTACCCGGGGGGGGGTCCACTCCGGATTGGAGTCATCTGGGACAGTTCTACCCTGGATTTAGCTCTTATTCCCATTACATATGTCCCCAGGGTTATTATCCTCCACCGGTCGCTCCTCCTCCTCCTCCCCACCAGCCTCAACCGGCTCCACCTCCCTCTCCTCCGGTTGTTCCGGATTTCAAGACCCTGATACAGTCTTGGTGGCAGGGGGCCAGGTCGGAGCTGGTCTCGGACCTGAAACTAGACTCCCTCAACCACAGCTTCCTGGGTCCCCTTCCCCGAGCAGCTCGCTTACCACCATCCACATCTTGGGGAAGACTCTGCGGACGTTTCCCTTTCAGATTACAGACGCCGTCCTGTCGAGGAAGCGGACGATGACAGCTCAGAAGGGAGAGAAAATTCCTCAGAGGAGGAGGTCCTGGAGGACCCCGAGGAACCGAAAGGTAAGGCCTCGCTGAAATCCCCATTGGAGGACCTTTCCTTCTCGGACCTCTTGAGAGACTACTTCGATTGGGAGTCGGAGGAACAGGATCCAGTGAGGCAGAGACTTGCGGAACACCTGGACTTGGAGTCTCTGTCTTCCATCTCTGTTCCCCCATGGATGGCCCCTCATCAAGACCTCACCACGACCATCTGGCAGATGCCTCATTCTATCCTGGCTGTCCCCAAGAGGGCGGACAGACTCTATCGGGCACCAAAGGATGCCCCTTTCTTAAAGTTGCATCCTAAGGCTGACTCTGTGGTCATCTCGGCGGCTCATGATCGCTCTTCTGCGCCCAAGCACATGAGCACTACACCTCTGGACAGATTTGAGGCAAATGGACCAGTTTGGAAAGAAGATCTACTCGTCGGCCATGTGTGCCCTTTGGTCCCTCAGTTACGTGGCCCATATGGTGTCCCATAAAAAGTTGATTATGGCCAGGTTGGAGGCGAAGGTCCAGTCCATGGATCCTTCACCTCTAAAGGAGGAACTTGCCAAGGATCTCCGCCTCTCTAAGATCTCCTACAGGCATGCTTTACGGGCCACTTATGATTCTGTTGATTCTGTGGCCCGTACCTCGGCAACTGCTGTTGCCCTTAGACGGCACTCCTGGCTTCGCCTCTCCGGTCTCGCCAATGAGGTCCAGTCGGCGATTCATGATACCCCTTTTAGGGGCTCAGTCCTTTTTGGTGGGGACACCAAGGACATCATAACAGACCTACAGGACAAAGGAGTTGCTCTTATGTCTGTTAGGTCAATGTACCGATTGGGCTCTCAGCAGCAGCAGCCCTTTCGGAAAAGGACGTGGAGGCAGAGGAAGAACGCTCAGGCGCGCCGCCAAGGGAAGCATGAGGCCACGGGTACAGCCACCCCTCCTGCTTCCAAGAATCGGAGACATTCAGGAGGACCTCCCCTGAACGTCCCGCCACTTCTTGACTCCCCGGCCCCACTGCCTCCTCAGTTTTGCGACGGGGAGCAGGTGGGGGGAGGTTCACCTGCCACGCACAGGAGTGGAGGGCGATTACCTCCGATGAATGGGTCCTGCAACTAGTGTCCATCGGACACACCATAGAGCTCCTGGAGTTTCCCCTGGAAAATCCTCCGCAGAAGTCCTCGTACCCTCGGGACTAAGCCTTCTTCGTTTGCAAGGAGATAAATTTGCTCTTGCTCAAGGAAGCGATCGAGCGTGTCCCCTCAGGGCAAAGGGGAAAGGGATTTTACTCCTACTTTTTCTTGGTTCCAAAAAAGACCGGGGACTTCAGACCCATACTTGACCTAAGTCAGCTCAATCAGTTTGTCGAGTACAAAAAATTTTGAATGCTGACACTCCAGAACCTCCTACCTCTCCTCATGGAGAATCACTGGCTCTGCACCCTGGATATGCAGGATGCCTACCTGCACATCCCTATTTTCCCCAGCCACCGACGATTCCTGCGTTTTCATTTCCAAGGGGAACACTTCCAGTTCCGGGTGCTCCCCTTTGGTCTGTCTTTGGTACCATGAGTTTTTACCAAGTGCCTGGCGGTGGTCGTGGGGTTCCTGCGCCTCCAGGGTATTGCGGTCTTCCCTTATCTGGACGACTGGTTGATTGCAGCCCCATCCAGTGATTCCTTGCTGGAGGCTCTTTCATTTACCCTGGACCTGTTCAGTCGATTAGGGATCACAGTCAACGTGCCCAAGTCATCCCTTATCCCTGCCCAGAAACTCCAGTTTATCGGGGCAGTCCTGGATGCGGTCCGGTGCAGAGCCTTCCTTCCTCCCTCCAGACAGGGTGGAGACCCTTATCTGTCAGGCCTCCAAAGTAGCCTCCCTCAGGACCATCCCGGCCCGGGAAGTCCCTCGCCTTTTGGGCCTGATGGCAGCCTCCATCATTACCGTTCCCCTAGCAAGGCTCCCTCAGTGGTCCTTGCGGGTGCAGTGGGATCAGCTTCTGGACGATTTGGACCATCCGGTCCTGATCTCCTCAGTGGTTCAGAAGGATTTGCAATGGTGGATGGATTCTCGCAGTCTTTCCTTGGGACTTCCTTTTCGGAACCCTGCACCAGCAGCTACTCTCACCACGGATGCCTCGAACATGGGGTGGGGTACTCACCTGGGGGAACATCAAGCCCAGGGACTTTGGTCCAAATTGGAGATTTCTCTCCACATCAATGTTCTGGAGCTCAGGGCAGTCCTGTATGCGTTACAGGCCTTTCAGACCCTCCTTCTGAAGGGGAACACTGCTGATCCAAACGGACACTATGTCGGTAGTTTGGTATATCAACAAACAAGGAGGAACCCGGTCATACCCTCTTTGCAGGGAGGCGACCAGGGTGTGGAACTGGGCAGTCCAGCACCATCTGGCCCTGGTGGCTGTGCATGTTCTGGGCATTGTAAACGTCCTGGCGGACAGTCTCAGCAGATCTTATCTGTGTCAGTCTTCACCATTCATCACAGATGGGGGTACTGGCCGGAGATCAGGACCCCACGGGAGCTTTTTTTTTTTTTTCAAAAAGGGTAGGTGGAGCCGACACACCATCAGCGCCGCCCTCGAGGCCGACGTACTGCGTGGCGCTCGAGGGTTGGCCGTTAGGCTGTGTCGACTCCGCCTGCCTACCAGTTCTTCGTCTCCCGCCATCGAGGTCGCCTCGTGGTGGGAAGCTTATCTCCAGATTTTAGGCCTTCAGCCTGTTTGAAATCGACGTTTCAGTCCGTCGGTCGCCTGCCGGTTCTGTGTTCTGCCACCACTCGACGTCGCCGGTAAGATCTTTCCTTTTTATTTGAATTCTGCAATGTCGAGTCTGTTTTGGTGTTTTTTTCTCCGTAGGTCATGTCTCGGTTGGAGGGCAAAAAGTCTTCGAAGACAGGTCAGCCTCCCATGCGTCAGTGCCCGTGCGGCCGAAGGTTTTCCGTCACCAGCCAGCACGACCGGTGTCTTGCGTGTCTTGGCCTGCTTCACGACATGGACTCGTGCGACGCCTGCTTTTCCATGGACCGCCGGGTCCTCGAACAGTGCACGTTGAAAGTGGGGCGATCTCCGCCGACTTTCGGGGGTAGGGTTCGCACTCGTCGGGCCAAGCTGCGCTCTCTTGGCCCTTCCTCCGGGTCCCCTCCCGGTTCTATACGGACCGAGGAGGAGGGAGCCTCGGCTACTTGTAGCCTGGCCATTGCTAGAGGCTCCTCCAGCGGCACAGGAAGGCCCGTCCTGCTTCCTCCCGGGAGCAGAGAGGCGGGTAGCGCCGCCACAGCAATCGCCCGCCCGGTGAAGGCTCCCCGGTGTCGCTCAGCGGCTCGGAAGGCCAGGTTGGCACCGTCGCCAGCGCCCGTCAGTCAGCGCCGTCGGAGCCTTAGCGCCGTCGCAGTGCCGTGGGCCCTATCGGCGCCATCGGTAAGCGCCCGACACCATCCTTCGACCGTGGGCCCTGTCGATGCCGTTTGCGGCGCCGACACTGCTACGTGGTGCCGTGGTACAGGATCTGGCGTCCTCCTTTGCCATGTCTCACGGCGCCAGGATTGAAACGCGGCGCCGTGCCTTCGCAGCTCGGCGCCATAGACGCTTGACTCCGGCTGTCGGTGCCGTCCATGCTCCGGTGCTGTTCGCGGGGCGGTCGGTGCCGTGTTAATTTGCCGGGTCTGCCTCCAGGGCGATGCGTCTGCGCGCTTCGGTGCTGGTGCCGCTCGCCACCGATGGGGCGGCGGTGTCGTGTCGGCGCCGAGGTTGCTGCTGTCGGCGCCGTCCCTGTCCCTGGTACTGCCCCCAGTGCTGGTGGACTTGACGGCGCTGCATCTGGCCCTGGCTCTGGACCTTTGGCTCGAGCTGCCCCAGTGCCTCCTGCAGGTCCCGCTCACGGGGTTGCGGAGGGCACGGGTTCCGTCTCGGCCACAACTCTGGCTGCCAGGCCCGCTGACAAGGTTGGTTCTGCCCGCCCTCCTACTGTTTGGCTCAGAGCTTCGGACTCTACCTCTTCGGAGTCGAGCCCCGAGTCAGACGAGCAGTCACACCCTTCGGGGTTGACTGCTAAGGAGGGCACTCCTGTGGTCTCGTCGACGAGTCGGAGCCAGCCCCCTACTGAGGAGAGTCAGGTGGCCCCCGAGACTAGGGTCAGTGGTGCTGACCAGCAGGCAGTGGTGCGAGCCACCATTGCTCTGCAACCTGGTTTTGGGGGTTTCATCAACCCCTCAGTGGTGGTACCCCCTCCAGTGGTGTGTCTTGATCGCCCAACTTTGGTGCCCATTGAGAAGCCTACAGGAGGAGAGGGTACTGTTCCCTGCGTCTCCCCTTCGGGGGCTGTCCAGAGATGCCAGCTACCTAGGCTGGCCCTCTCGAGGAGGGAGGACTCTCTCGGACTCTGAGGGGTCGAGGGGTGTGGGGTCGGCGCATCGGCCTTTTTCTGGGGTCCACTTGGGCCCTGGACGGAGCCGAAATGTGGATCTCCACCCTTCCCCCTCGGGTTCCTTGAGGGAGTCCCATTCTTTTGAGGCAGGGGACCGTCCTTCTGGACTTTTACGGCCCCGGTCGCCTCACTGGGGGGATTCTTCTGGGCATAGCCAAGGCAGTACCACCGTGGTTGTACAGCTGTCGGCTGTGGAGTCTTCCGGGGCACCCTTCTCGGGTGCTCACGGTCCGCTCCCTAGCCCTGGCGGAGGTCAGCCGACTTCTTTTCTTGGCTCTGCCCCTATCCCTCTGCCACATTCTCCTGCGCTCCCAGGCATTCTTGGTCCTAGTGGCCCTCTCACCTGGGAGCAGTTCAGAGCAATGGCTGCCCGGTTCCCTGCCTATGTTAGGGCTATGGACAGCCAGGTTTTTCAACCTCCCCCCGTGCAGCCACCCTTGGATCATATGGTGACCTCCAGCTCCTTGTGCCCCTCTTCTGGGGGAGAGGAACCTTCTGTCCACATCTCTCCGACTGCTGATCTCTCGGAGTATCAGCGCTTCCTCGTCAGGATGTTGGAGGATTTGCACCTTTCACCCTCTACTGTTAGCAATCCTGAGCATGCGGCGCACACCTTTCTAGGCGATTTTGGCGAGGCCACCCTTGTGGTGCCACCCTGGCCTGCTTCCTTTCGGGACGCGTCCTTGCGTTTCTGGCAGAGGCCCTTCTCCGGAGTCCCTGCCCCTAGGGACCTCAGCCAGAGGTATTGCGCTCCCCCGAAGTCTCCAGGTTCCATGCCTCATCCGAGTCTGTCTTGACGCATCTGGACACTCCTGATGGGCTTCGCGCCCTCCACCGTGACCGGCCCCCGGATCAAGACTCCTCGGATTTTGATTTTTGGGGGAGGAGGACCTTCTACTCGGCATGGTTGCTCCTTTCTATTTCTGCTCACCAGGCCCACCATGCAGCCTACAACAGGTTCTTGTGGTCCAGGCTAGGTCAGGTCCTAGCTTCTTTGCCTGACTCGGAGCAAACCAGACAAGCCATCGCGCTCTCTGCACGTGACCTGGAGCTAGCAAGGCACCAAGCGAGGGCATCTTACGATGCCAGCAAGGTAGCTACCGGGGTTGTAGGGACAGCGATCTGCACTAGGAGATCAGCGTGGCTACGTCTTTCCCGGTTGTCACCCTTGGCCCGGCGTAGGGTGATTTGCTCCGCCCACCAGGGAACCTACCTTTTCTCCCATAGAGCGAGACGGCGCTTGTCGGGGCCGCTTCCTTCCCTCCAGGGGATCCCTCTCTCTCTCTCCCCACTCTCGGGCCTCCCCAGGCCCTGAAGGTTCCTCCCTTAGTGTGTCACCCACTGAGGGCTAAGGGACTCTGTCCCTTAGGGTGTAATGAAACAACCCCCTTCGGGGGGGCTTGGTACTCACCCATCTGTGATGAATGGTGAAGATTGACACAGATAAGATATGAAAATTACGTACCTACCATAATTCTGATTTTTCTGTGTATCTTCACCATTCATCTCAACCCCACCCACCATCCCCTGGGGCCTCAGTCTCTGGGTCCCCTCCTCTCTGTGGCTCCCCCTCTCCTCTTTAGGAGCGGGGTGAAGTAGGGACACACAGGGGGTATTCTCCTATAAAAGGTAGACAGCTCGAGCGGCACTCCTTCTCTACTACATCTCCCACCCGATGGGGTGGGAGTTGGTGGTTGCCCTCCTCCTGTTCTCCTTCTGGTTTCCATCCAACTGTCTAAAAAAAAAAAAAAAAAAACCCCTTTTTTTTCACCAAACATTTTTCCTGAGAGAGTACTAAAATCCCTGTACCCTGTCCTTCTTACAGAATAGCAGACTCTGCTTCTGGGGTATTTGCCAGCTAATCTGTGCCTTGAATTCTGGCAGAGAGCTTTTGTACTCCTTGCAGTTCCTATACAATCTGGTGATGGACAAGGGTCTCAGATACCTTGATACCTCTCACTCTCTAAATTCTCTCCCCTCCCTTCTTCCGCTTCCAGAGATTGGGGCCCCTACCCAATCCCCTTAGTCTCATCTCTCCTTTGCTGTCCTCAGTCGTTATTTCTCCTTTTAGTTCAGTTATCCTTTCCTTTTTTCTGTCCCTTGGACTCTCTTGTCCCACCCTCCATCCCTTACTCTTACCTCTCCGGCGACTCAGAACTGGTAGGCAGGCGGGTGACACAACGGCCAGCCCTCGGGCGCCATCACACAGTCGGCGGCCTCGAGGGCAGCGCCGATGGTGTGTTTCCGCTCACTGCCCTTTTGGAAAAAAACAAAACCAAAAAAAAAGCTCCCGCGGGGTCCTGATCTCCGGCCAGTACCCCCATCTGTGATGAATGGTGAAGATACACAGAAAGATCAGAATTACGGTAGGTACATAATTTTCATATCTTGGACCCTAGCTCACGAGTGGGACCTGCATCAGGAAGTGGCGGAATCCATCTTCCGAAGTTGGGGGCGTCTAGAAATCGACCTCTTTGCCTCCCAATCCAATGCAAAATTTCCCAAGTTTTGCTCGCTTGCTCCAGAGCAAGGTGCTTTTTGGAGCGACGCATTGTCTGTATCTTGGACAGGGAAATTTTTGTGTGCTTTCCCTCCATTTCCCATTCTACAGAAGGTTCTTCTCAAGCTTCCGGCGGAGAGGGCAAAGATGATCCTCATCGCTCCTCTCTGGCCGAGACAGATCTGGTTCCCGCTGCTACAGCAGCTTTCCAGGGAACCACCGGTTCCACTTCCAGTGACTCATGACCTCCTTACTCAGGATCAAGGCCATCTGGTTCATCTGGGACTCAGGACCCTGCATCTTCATGTATGGCTCCTGCAGACATAGCAATATCCCGTTTTGGGGGTTCCTCTCGGGTTGCACAGGTCCTCATTGAGGCCAGAAAATCTTTTACCCATTCCACTTACGCCGTGAAGTGAAAGCGGTTTTCCATATGGGCGACCGCTAAGGCAGCTGGAACCCCTTCTCTTGCTCAGCCCCGCAAGTCATAGAATACCTCCTTCACTTGTCAGACTCCGGTCTGTCCTACTCTTCCTTAAAAGTCCATATCTCAGCTATCTCAGCGTACCACAAGCTAGTGGATGGTAAACCCGTGGCTCAGTTGGATGTCTCTAAAACCTTTCTGAAAGGGATTCTCCATCTGAAACCCCCCATCCACAGCCCAACTCCACCTTGGGACCTGAACTTCGTCCTGGAAAAGCTCACCCTTCCTCCTTTTGAGCCGGCTATGAGCTGTGATCTGCACTTCCTGTCTTGGAAGGCGCTTTTTCTCGTGGCCATCACATCAGCCCGAAGGATTTAGTCTAGTCTGTAAGGAGCCTTACTTGATTTTCCATCAGGACCGGGCGGTCCTTAGAACCCATCTGAGGTTCCTCCCTAAAGTGGTGTCGGAAGCCATGCTGAACCAGTTGGTAGAGCTTCCGGTGTATTACCTGTCCCCTTCTAACAGAGGTGAGGCACTCCTTCACACGATGGATGTCCATCGGATTCTCCGGTGTTATACCCACCGGACTAAGGAGTTTTGTTCTTGTGACCAGTTGTTTGTCTCTTTCACCCCGAGATCGAAGGGCAAACAGGTTTCTAAGCAGGATCTTTCCAAATGGTTAGGCAATTGCATTCGATTCTGTTACCAGAAGTACAATAAACCTCTGCCGGGTACCATCAGAGGTCATTCTACTCGGGGCATGTCTGCTTCCGCAGCCTTCCTACAGAATGTTTCCACAGCTGACATTTGTGCTGCCGGTACTTGGAGTTCTGTCCATACATTTACCAAGCATTATAGTCTGGACATTGCTTCTAGGTGGAGGGCTGGCTTTGGTCTAGCCGTCCTGCAGAGCCTACTGTCCTAGACTGGGTCCTATTTGGACTTCAGTTCTTTTCCGTTGGAGTTGGTTGTTTCCTCCTCCCTAGTTTCTCTTGGTCTTTCTTTGGATGGACTGCTTGGGACTCAGTCCTATATGTGATGACCTACTGAAGGAACCCTCTCGAAGTAAGATAATACAGTTACATAAGAACTTACCATAACAGTAGATCTTCGAGAGAGGTTCCTTCAGTAGGTTATATTTTTCCCTTCCTCCTTCCCCTCATTTTATGTTTTACAGGGTCTCCAAATCCTGTTCGCTCCTGCTGTCAGGCCTCTTCCTGGCTCTGGTGAGAGAACTGGAGGGCGGGCGTGGGGACCACCCACTATATACGGTCATGCTGACATCAGTCACGTGACGTCAGGTGGGCGGTCCCCCATCAGGTATTGCTAGAAAAGTCTGCTGTGTGGCCTGACGCCAGGTGGCGCCAGTGCTATATGTGATGACTTACTGAAGGAACCTCTCTCGAAGATCTGCTGTTACGGTAAGTTCTTACGTAACTGTACTTTCTCTGAGTCGGGTGAAGGCTACTCGAGGATTGTCGACTGAGTTGTAGCTCAGAGATTGAAATCTCTGCCTGTAGGTCTCTCTGGAGATGTCAAAGCATTTCAGGATTTTGCTTTTCACCAGGTCATAGTTTTCTGACTGTGCAGTGTCCATATTGCTGTAGGCAAGTTGGGCTTTCCCTGTCAGGTAGGGTACCAGTCTGATTGTCCATTGCTGCTTTGACCATTGGCAGGCCGTGGCAGCTCTTTCAAAAGTTGTCAGGTATGCCATGATATCATCTGAGGGACACAACTTTGTGAGTTTAATGGCTTTTAAGTTGCTTGTGTTTTGTTGCTTGTCTGGATGTGTGCCAGATCCTCTGCCTTTGATAGCTTGCAAGGCATCCAGCCATCGCTGTTCCTGTCGCTGCATCTCTTCTCTCATCTGCTGCTCCTGTCGCTGCATCTCTTTTTCTCTCTGCTTCTCAGTCTTTTTTTGTTGTATAGCCCACCATTTGAAAACATCCATCAGGCTTTTAGGTCCTGTCACCGCCTGTTCTTTTTCCATAACTTGTGCTGGCTGTACAGTCTCAGCTTGAACTTCTTTCTTTGCTGGTTTGGCTGCCATTCTCCTGGTAACTACTCCTGGACTTGCTGCTGCAGAATCCATACCTTTCTCTGTGCTTCCCTGATACTAGGTCCAGTACCCATACACAGAACTCCTGGCTTAGAGTATGGACAGCGAAAATCCCAGTACTGACACCATCTGTCGTCGAGGCACAGGTCAGGAAGCATAGGAAAATCAGGAGCAGTTGTAGAATTCACCAAAAATATTTATTAGTACTAGCAGTAACATAAAAAAATCTTGTTCAGAATAACTATTTACAAAGGAAGAATAAACAGAAGATTAATCAGAGTTTTCCTTCCGATCCTGTCCAACTCTGCAAGCAAGTGCAGCACTGTCTTGTATAAGTCCTTGCAACAACCCCTCTTCTTAACAAGCATCCTGTTTTTTCTAAAATGTCCTTGTATGTATCAGGCAGATGCTACTAGAACACAGTGTGCCTGAGCTGATGCCCCTTTTCCACAGCTCTTCTGCAAAAGGCTTAAAAATTGCACTCAAGTAACCTCTTGATTTTCCAATAGTTTTTTTGCAATCATTTCAAACTATAATTATATACATTTCAAAAATTAACACTATATAATTTCTAAACAAATGGATCCCAATATCAGTTTCATTTCCACATAATGATTTGCATATATTTTTCTATTGGCATATATGCAAGGGAGGAAAAGACAGACAGCAAGGGGAAGGCTGAGAGACAGTGAGAGGCAAATAATAGCTAGACTGTTGGGGTGATCAAATCCTAGGTCTCACAGGAAAATTTGGTTGCGCAACCAGACAGAGAAGAGACAGGAAAGGGGAGAATAGAACAGATCCTTGCATTTAAACACTTTCTATAACAACTGGGACAGGGTCCTAGTCCACCCTGTCACATTCACGTTCTCTCGCTTCACCTGCTATTGTCAATGGCGGTGGTTAAAGCAGGAGAACGTGAAGGCATTGATCTTTATATTTTGACATTCGGCTTTATGTACCAGCCGAGAAAGAGCCTCATGCCAACTGTTCATCTACCAGGGCATTAATGAATTGTCAGCTGACATGTTCTGACCAATGGCAAGTCAGTATTTGACCTTTCATTAATGCCCATTTTATAATGTCCCATAATCTATAGAGACAAAGGAGATGGTAGTAGAAGTGGAGTGGGGTACCTACGTGACTCCATAATAGTGCCACTTGCTATGTGCCCGAGAGGTTGCCGCTTACCCAAAGGACAACCACCATGTCTGTAACCTAGCTAAAGCAAATTTATAGAGTAAGAGAGGGAAAAAGGAAAAGATTATGTATATATTTATTTGTTTTTTGATAACCGGGTAGGTGCACTAGACATTAAATATGCCTATTTTCAGTCACGACCCAGGAGAGTACAAGTCAGAACATTCATAACACACCGGCCCGGTGGTGCTGAGGGTTGAGGCACTGGATGCCACACCTCGCGCTACGCCGGCGACCCGGGTTCGGGAACGGACTTGGGTGGCCGGGGGTCGGCAGGGAAGAGGGAGGATTGAGCGTCCCAACGGATGCTCTCCTCCTCAGGGTGGGAACCATGAACGCTCTGCTCTACATCACCTCATAGCTGCGGAAGCACCGGCAGCAGGGATGGAGGCGCTCCATCTAATGGAGTCGGGAGGGGGACGCCGCCGACGCATGACGACGCCATCACTCAGGACGTATGTCCCCAGCGTTCGACGTCCTAGGGGGTAGGGGGACGTAAGGGGAGAAAAACGGAAAAACCCCTCCGGCAGCCCTAGATGAAGGCCGCCCTAAGTCCACCCGGACCACCTGCAGGACCAACCCCACTGTGCAAGGAGAGGAGGATGGGCACTCTAGGGGCAGATTCCCCAAGGCAGGCAAGGGAGACATGAGCGGATGGAAGTAGGGGGCTCCGGAGGTAGTAAGGAGGGATAAAGAAAGAAAGTAAAAAAAAAAACAAAAAAAAACATTCATAACACATGGTACAGGAACATAAAATATTACAATTGTAAAAAATAGTCAAGTAACAAGATGCAAATGTAGTTGAGATAGTAAATACACAGTATCAAGGAAAAATAAAACAAGTCAAAATATAACATTCGAAATGTAAGGGGTGAGGCATTAGCAATGCTACAAGGTGAGAGAAATTGATACAGTGGAATTGAAAGAGAGAGAGAGAGAGAATAGTACAGGAAAGAAAAAAAGAAAGAAACCAAGGAAGAACACTGCCTACACCTAGGCACTCTTCTGTCGTGTCTATACTGGTATTGGTCAATGGATATGTTTTGTGAGAGGTAAAGCTGTGAGGCCCATAGTGCATTAGACAAGCTTGACTGCTGCAGTGGCGATGAGTGCCCTAGGTATCTAGCCCTATACGCCAGCAGGCTCTACACGACATATTACCAGTGCCCAGCTAGTGTTCATCATATAACCATCTGCCAGCATCCCCATGGCCTTATACTTGTTTGCCACTGTTGGTAATCTTGCGCCCTTGGTACTACAGAAGCTTGTTGCAACACCCAACTTGATCCCCAGGTTGCTTAGTTCATTGCAGGGGCCATAACTGAAGTATAGCAGCCGTGAGTTCCTAAGGAGGCATTAGGGGCTACACCTCTGTGTCTTCCTGCCATTTTCTTCCCATGTACTTTCAACGGTTGCAACCACATGGATTTCCGCAGACCTGTGCTCGTGGTTGTTGGCCTAGATGAGGTTGAACAGTGAGACAGTTTAGAGAGGAGAAGAGAGAGAAGTGCTGCATCAGAAAGAGAACAGAGACATTTGCGTAGATCCTTGCTGAGTGTAAAGGGTGTCTCAGGCCAGTACTTAGTCTCAGTGAAGGGATGAAGGGAAAGCAGTGCTTGGGCCAGGGTGACCCCTTGCAAGCAGGATCAGGAGAAAGTAAAGGAGAGGAAGAGAAAAGGAAAAAAAATACAGAAAAAGGAAGAATTGCATACTAGTATCCTAAAGTAGGCGTCCACTAATTCTCTTCTCGTCAGCTTGCTCCTTGGGCTCCTGTCAGTGACCAGTCCTGCACTCCATCCCTAGTACCCAGTTTCCATGTTGGGGGGGGGGCACCTATTCAAAGTCAGTGGTATGGATGGCCAATGGTTGCATCCCCACAAAAAATGGGCACTTCCGTGCATTACTGCTCTGTCTACTGCCAGGGTATCCCAAGGAAGGAGGCCCCCCAAACAAATATAAGCTGCGGAATGCAGGGAAGAAAAGTATAAAACCTATATTAGCCACCCTATACTCCAATCTTTTTGTTTATTTCTTTATTTTTTCGAATTCTGTTTATGCATCTGGCCCCATAGGACTCTCTCTCTGACAGGACCTAGGTACTTACCCTGTAACCGCTCACCGAGACCTCTGCACCTTGTCTCTGTTCTGGGTGTCCCTCCTCTGCAACTCTGACTCGCCATCCCCCCGGCTTTGAGCCCCCCGAGGTGGGACTGCCAACTCCTGACCAGCGCCCTATCTATACTCTAGAATGCAGTCAGAGAGCTGGGGGGAATCAGAGGCCGGCTTGGCAGATCCGGCATAGAGCGTGTTGGGTGGTCCTGTTCCTCTTGTCGCCTTCCTGGGTACCTGGGGATTTTCTGCTTCTGTGTTCCTGGTAGCGGAGACCTGCCTGACAGCAGCTCAATCCAAGTCCTTGACCCTCCTGACTGACCCGTGGCATCTCGAGCTCACTCCCGAACCCAGGTTGCCGGCGTGGCATCCAGCACCTCATGCGCGCGCCACCGGGATGTTCCAATACCCCAGTCTTGTGATCACAATATCCCGGTCCTCCCTCCTCTCCCCAAAACACAAAGCAGTGTACTCTTCACCCCAGCGGAGTAGAATACTTTTATATATCATTCCACAGAGGGCATTTATTTGTACTGTAAAGGATACGTTCATGTTGAAACAATACCCTGGACATAAAGTTCTTTAGTCCACAGGCTTACCAGGTGAGAGTTAGATGCCACAACTGTCACTTTGTCGACTTCCATTGGCAGGTCTTATTCCTGGGTCAACTGCTGCATCACTATCTCAGCTCAAGAAGGGATGGACGAGAGGCCAACAGCTGACTTCTGATGGCCCACAGTAACGGGTTACCAAATTGTCTTTTAGGGTAGTGGGACTACCTGGTTCTCTGCAGGCAGACATTGGGGTATGTTTTTGTGATCTGGGGGGGGGGGGGAGTCCACTGAAGAGGAGTTCTGCTGAGAGCCCTTGGAACCTCTACTTCTGCTCTTGTGCGAATCCATGGGTCTGCAGTTTCTTGAGGAAGCGTGACCTGACTTTTTGAGGCTACTTCTGCACCTCTGCCATCACTCCAGAGGAGCACTGCTGGTAGAGGGTGGGGCTGGGGAGAATTGGGAGACTTCCATAGCTTGAGATCCATCTCCAGAGGGCCTGGATTTTCCTGCTGTGACCATGGCAGGTGTTGGTCGAGTGGCATCCATAGTTACCCCCTGTTTTTTGTGTATGAAGGCAGCGGCTTCCTGAGGATCCAAGAATCTGTGAAACACTCCATTTCTTTCCAGCATAAGTACAGCTGGATATATCATTTTGTATTTTATGCCAAGCTGTTGGAGAGATTTTCTGACAGGAGTAAAAGCTGCTTTATTTTTTTTTTGAGTCTAGCAGAGTAGTCCCGGTACATAGATATGCGGTGTCCATGCCAAATAAGCAGGCCTTTCTCCCTCACCGGGGCTAAAATCTTCTCTTTGATAGAGTATTGGAGTAAAAGGGCCAGAATGGACTGGGGCCTGCCCACTGCTTTGGGTCAGGGTCCCAGGGTACAATGAGCCCTCTAGATGTCGAGGTGCACATTGCGGAGGCCTAAAAGGTTAAGGTTGGTGAGGAGATGATACACAAACTCAGCTACATTCCATCCCTTGGCCCCCTCCAGTACCCTGATGATTCTGATATTATTTAGTCTGCCTCGGCACTCCAGATCATTATTTTTTTCCTGAATCTGTTCGATTTCTGCCCTTAGTTTTTCTGCCTCAGAATTGGTGCGGTCACCTGTTAAGTCCAATTCCTGAAGGGTATGTTCAGTATCCAAGACCCAGAGTGACAGATTTTCAAGCTTTTTGTCGAGGTTGTTGGTTGTGTTCTTCAACCCTGATACCTCTGAAAAGATGTTCTCAAACATCTGAAGGATTTCAGGATCTGTTGTGTTATGGGGAACCATGCCGCTTGCTGCCATCTGTGAGGAGCCCTGAACATACTTGCTGGAGTTTGAGTGAAAAATGTGGTCTTCTCCCACAAATGGGCACTGATTTCATTTCAGTAAGCTCCTCTGGATTGAAATCTGCCATTTACTGGCCTGGAAAAGAGACTTTGTAAAGTTTTAAGTGTTTTTTTGTGTTAAAGTTCGAGGTTTAGATCATTTGACTTGTGCAACCATCTTGTGCCTAGCCAAACTGCATTAGCAGCTGTTCATATTGTTCCTATTTTCAGAAATGATATTCATGCCACTAAATGAGCCATACCGTATTTCACCATTTCTATAGCTGCCCCCGAATTGAAGCCGCACGCTGTTTTCAGAATAAGCAATAGAGGCCACCCTTGCTTGTAAGCCTTAAGCATTAGCATACAAAGAACCTCAGTAACAGCTTCTTACCACTGCCATAATTGTTGCTCCATTGTACAGAGTGAGACTTCATAAACATTTACCCTCATTCCCAAAACACAATAGTGTTAGTATGCACCGGTAACTTCGATAATATCAATAATATTAACTACCTATACAGTACAGTACAAAAAAGCAAGCAAGTTTCCGTGTCTCGAGTTGCTACCACGTGGCCTTTGGTTGCTACCGCGTAACTTGTAGCCGACGTGGTAACCATGGCCATGCAAATAAATAAAACAAATGACCGCTGATAAGTTTTTCAAGCTAATTTCATTTTTATTGCTTCTCAGTTTATTTAATTTTTTTTGTTTTGTTTATGCAAGTAAAAGTAGTCAGACATTTAGCAAATCGTAATGGATTTTAATCGAGTTCGTCGTCGCTGTCTGGGTCGGCTTCTACTTCAAAGCCACTAACTTCAGGCTCTTCAACATAGAACTCTGAATCATGCGAATCCTGCAAATGGATGCTGGCAGCTCCTAAAGAAAAAAAGAACAACTGGTTAGTACCTGACAAAACTTTGTGTTTCTGCAAAGTAATGTTCTTCACCCATACCTGAATACAGAGATGTCAGCTTGTCAGTTATGAGCTGCCGAGCTTCAAAAGCAACCCCCTCTTTTCTTGTGCAGACGATGGTATCCAAATCAGTGGATGTGATGCCACAAACATTAAATGAGTTGACAATATTCTCTTTGGTGACAGCACCCCAGGCATCTTTAACCCACTCCAACATTCGGAGCTTAGATAGCGCTTTGGGGTTTCCGCTGGCCGTAAGCTGACTTTCTTCAGTGGAGAGCCACACATCATAGCACTAACGGTACCGTGATTTGAATGGGACATTCCACAACACATCGGTGGGCTGCAGAAGTTTTGTACAGCCCCCGGGTACTGCTGCTATCACGTTTTTTTTTTTTAAGTCTCTACTTAACAGCGAGTGAAATATAGTAGTGGAAAGTGTCCCACACCAACATCCTTTTGTAAAACGCTATTCCACCCCACACTGCGTATACCCACTGAAGAGTAAGCCCTTCATTCATCCACCTATTTTCTGACTTTGCCACAATAACTCCTGCAATCTCCTTTGGCATTCTTTTCCCCTTAAGAACCATGAAAGGCGGGAGTTTTCTACCGTCTGCCATGTCGGGTAGACAGATGTTAATTCTCTGTTTTTTTGTGACCAGTTGTCAGGAGGGGGACAGATTTTGCTCTGATTGCATCCACTATATTTTCTCCAGGCACATCTGCCCACACAATTTAATGGAATGTTATTTTTTAAAATCTGCTTGGCACAGAAAAAGACAAATTCTGTGACTTTTGGGATGTAGTCCTTTGGTAGACGCTGTCCCACTGTGGTGCACTGGCGAAATGGTAAATCCCCACCTAGACAGAAAGCGGTCCACCCAGCCTCAGCTAGCTTTAAATTCAGGGTTGTGAATCATTGAGGCAGCTTTCAATGCTATTGCCTTATGGGTAACCCTTACGTGCTGCTCTCTCTGGATAGAAATCCAGTTCGCTAGATTCTGCTCCTTGGTGGGGTATGAGGGCTTACAACCAGCAGCCACAAGCCGCCATCTCTTTCGGTTGGACTCTGAGCAGCCAGCTTCAGACACCATCGCCTGAAGCCTTTCTTTGTTTTTACGCCACTTGAGTATCTGCTTCTTGTCCAACTTAAGAGACTCAGCAACCGGACGATTATCCTCCCATTCAGCGAGGTTAACAACCGACAGTTTGAAGTCCAGATCTTAACATTTACGCTTCACCATTCTACGTTTCCAGGGAACAAAACAGGTAACACAGAGCTCGACTGCAGCACACCTTATGTATGTACGGTAAATGTCATTTACCTGGACTTCATACCGTAGTGTTAGTGATAGAAGCCGCCCTCAAATAGTATCCGCCCTCGAATATAAGCCCCACTTCAAAATAAAATAATGTAATAGAAGCTGTGGCTTCTAAACAGTGAAATATGGTATGTAACAGTAACTGACTAAAAAACAATGTTAAGAACTATATTTTGCGTTGTTTTCTTTTCATAGGGAGATATCATCAGGTGATACGGCTTGAGTTTTCACTGCTATGCAGATGATACTCAGCTGTATATGCCCTTTGTGCCCGGACAGGTAGATGTGATCTCTGTGCTAAACAACTGCCTCTCCGAGATCTAAGACTGGATGAGCTGTAATTGGCGAAGACTGAATCCGGATAAGACTTAGGTGTTGGTTGTGGACTCGGGTTGCTCGGGGGCGGGTTTGGGGTCTGGGCACGTGTTGGGCTTATGGCTTGATGGTGTCCAGCTCACTACCTCAGATTGGGTGCATAACCTGGGCGTTAATTTTGATGACGGCTTGACCCTGAAGTCTCAGGTGTCAGCTGTAGTTAAATCCTCATTTTACCATCTGAGGAATATCACCCAGATGAAACACCTGGTTCCACCGGGCGACCTTCCAACATTGGTCCATGCCTTCATTACTACCCGTCTTGACTACTGCAATACCCTCTACCTAGGGCTGTCTGGTGTTGATATCTGCCGCTCACAGCTAGTGCAGAACGCTTCAGCCAGGCTGTTGACTGGTACTTCTAGGACCAGCCACATTATGCCTGTGCTGCGCGGACTGGCTGCCGGTTCAGTATCGGATCACCTATAAGGTAGGCTTGCTTACCTTTCAAGCCCTTCATGAGCAGGGACCCGACTACCTGAAAGATCTCCTGACTCCCTGCTCCCCCAATTGTCCTCTCTGATCCGCTGATGAGGGATTGCTAGGGATTCCCAGGGTTCGTGTAAAAAACATCTGGAGCTCATGCTTTTTCATTTGCAGCACCAACCCTGTGGAATTCTCTACCTCGTTGGTTAAGAGAATGCCTGACCATCAGTAGTTTTAAATTTATGTTGAAAACCTATTTATTTTCATTGGCTTTTCCAGACTGATTTTAAATAATTTATACTGTTGTCTGTTTTTAATATTTCTGGTTTATACTGTGTACAGTGCCTTGACTTTGAAAGGCATAATATAAATAAAGATGTGATCTGAGTGATTTGATAGGCAGCATTGTGTTACAGTTCTCTTGATGGAACCAGTGATTTGGAGTTATAACTATTTCATGGTTTGTGTACAGAACTCTGAGCATGGTTCTGATTGGTCAACAGCTTATGCTTAGCATTCTGTACACAAACAGTGACATAGTAAAAACTCCAAACTACTATTCTCTCTGTCCTAAGCTGGTCTCCGGGCTTCCTTACTCTTGGGCTGCACCTCCTGTTGCTGGTCATCAGGCAGAATTCAAAGTTCTGGAGCAGGGGGCATCCAGCCCTCCCCTTCCAGCTTCCTTCAGTTTACTTCCTGCCTTCAGTGAAGCAGGTACTCTGCAGCAGAGCTCTGTAGCACATAGCAGGGCCGAAGAGACTGTAAGCCATTTATTCTTTTTGTCTACAAAGCTAATACTGCTCAGCAAGAAGAACGTTTTTTTACAGACAGTCTATGGTGGGATTCAGTCTCGGCCTTGCAGGCTGCACAGACTGGCCCCACCTCACAGCAGCTAGTTTTCCCGCAATTTTGGGCTCCCATAACGACCACTGAGAGTCTTTTCAGGCAAGGGTGCATATCCAATTAAGCACTGGGGTGCTTTTAAATGGCTGCAGTGCCTTTTCTGATCGAGCGGCTCTGGGGAAGGTTTTAGCTGCTCGTCGATGGCACAACTCAACGGCGCAAATCCAGTATCACGCCAGGCCACCCGCCGTCGATCAGCCCTCTTGTCGACGAGCATGGAAGAAGCATTGGAGCTGTAGTGCGTTCCATGCACCAGCCTGCTCGTCAACGATCAGTCCTCTCATAGACAAGCGCTGCGGTGACACTGCTGTTCAGCCTTATCAACAAGTGCTGGGGAAAGCCAGTAGCGCTGCAGCGCTAGGCAGGAAGGGGACGTCGAGAGCAGTGGCTGTGGACCCTCACCCCCCCAACCAAAGCCAGGAATTTTCTTTTTATTAATTTGGAAAAGGAGACACTCTGAGAGGCCCTAAAGGGATAGCAACACAAAAGGTCTGGGATACTGCGGGGGTACATTGATATAAGGGAATCATGGCCTCAGAAAAGTCTAGCAGGGGCAAAAAATGTCAGCATTGCAAATCCCCACTCCCGATCACTTTTGCTGGCTCACTCTGCCTCACATGTGAAAAAGCAGCGGCTGCTAATGGGGAGGATTCAAGAGATGCAGCCTCTTCCTCGACACAAACAAATATCCAAGAAAGGTCTGAATGACTGGCTACTTCCAGGTCGGAGAGAGCAACGGCAGCCAGGGACACCCAACAGGCGACTGCCCCCTCCCTGGTTCCCGAACTTATAGACAGGTTAAATAGTGCCTTTGCTCTGGACCCTGCATGCTTTGACTTGCAACCTCCAGGGTCCCCTGATATGAGACCCCACAAAAAGAAAAAGGACCCCCTCCCCATCCTCATCCATCGAGGGGTAGCTATCCTTCATTCGCTACGACAAGAAGAAGAAATCCAGATACAGGACAGATCGTCTGAGGAGGATGATCACCATTCCTCATGCCACAGGAGGAAGAAAAGATCTCATTCCTGGAGTAGATCTAGGGGCACGCACAAGGGAAAATGTTGCAGGGGATATTCCCCGGACTCCTCAGACGCCAGCTCTTCCCCTGAGGAGGGGGAGATGGTGGACTCATCATCAGACTTTGACGACTCCCCATCCAGAAACTTTGATTTGGAGGACCTAGATTTTTTATCAGAAAGGTCATATCTGAGATACACCTCTGATCTTCTCAATCTGTCCCTTCGCAGCCGAAACAGACCTTTCCCTTGGCATCTACCTCCAAACTGGCCACAGCCTTCCCTATCCCTCCTGCCACAGAGAACTAACTAAAAGAGGAATGGCAAGGTCCAGAACGCACATATCTGGTCCCCCGACGGATCTCTAAAGTTCAGAGGTTTGCAAGAAGCAGTCAGAAAAGTGATTAGACTGCCCCAGGATTGATCCACTGATTTCTAATCTAACCAAAAAGACAGTCATCCCCGCTGAAGGAGGGGCTTCGCTAAGGGACCCAGTGGACAGAAAAGTGGATATGTCGCTGAAGAAGGCCTTCCAAGCATTGGCAACTTCACTTAAGGTGGCAACAGCGAATCTTTTCTCGGTCAGAGCTACCCTGTCCTGGGCATCGGATCTAGCTTTTCAATTTGCTGAAGACCCAGAGAAGAACTCGCTGGTTATTCTTCAGCTACAGTTAATGGGCCTAGCATCTGCTTATGCAGCTGATGTGTCTGAGGAGGCAGTCAGGTGCACTGCATGGACCATGTTTTATCAGACCTCAGCTCGCCGCAACCTTTGGCTTCGGGCCTGGCAAGCAGACGCCTCTTCAAAGAGTCATTTGGTCATTGCACTATATGAAGGAAATCTCCTGTTCGGTTCAGCCCTGAAGGAGGCAGTGAAGGAATCTGGGGAGACAGCCAATGTATACATGCCCCAGTCCAGGGGCAGGGGCAAATCATGGTCCTCAGGCTCCAGGTGCAATTTTTGTGACTGAGGTTTCAACAAAGGTCAAAACTCTAACTTTTCCAGGAAAGAACATGGTTTTCCTCCTGCAACCAATGTAACTTTGGGGAGATATCCAGTGCCGGTGGAGGCTCCAGAGACACCGGCAACAACAATGACAAAAAGTCCCAATGAAGCCACCTAGACCCATCCTCAGGTAGGGGGCAGAATTTAAAATTTCCTCGAGGAATGGGTCTATACGACATTGGATAAATGGATAATAGACATTACCGTATCAGCAAGGGTTACCTGATAGAGTTAGAGTCCAAGCCACCCCTACTGTACGTGGTACCCTCCCCTATCTCAAACGACCCATCCAAAAGACAGGAAACATTACAAGCCATCATAGACCTTCTACAAGCAGGAGCAATCGAGCAGGTCCCCCCCCCAACAAGAGTTCAGTCGGGGGGGGGTATACTCCCTATTCTTCATCGTGCCCAAGTGGTTGCAGACCAGTCTTAGACCTCAAATTCCTAAATCATTTTGTGCAGACCCTTCAAGATGGAAACCTTGTCATCAGTCATCAAGGAACTACAGCAAGGGGACTTTATAGCATCCATCGACCTGCAAGATGCGTACTTGCATATTCCCATCCAGAAAATGCACTCAGTATCTCAGATTCAAGGTGGGAAGGAAACACTTTAAGTTAAAGACCCTTTCGGCCTCTCGTCAGCCCCAAGGACATTCTTGAAGGTGCTGGTAGTGGTCACTGCTCACCTTCGGAACAGGGGGATACAGCTTTTCCCTTATCTGGACGATATCCCCTTCAAGGCCCGGAAGCTCAACCAGGCAGCACATCCAGTGACCAAGGTAGTCAGGTGCCTCTCGGCATACAGATTTGTCATCAACTGGAGGAAGAGCTCCCTAACTCCGAGCCAGAACTTGAACCACCTGGGGGCAGACTTCAGGACTCGGACAAACAAAGTTTTTCCCACAGAATTGAAATTCAGGGACCTGTTGAAGCTCATCAACAAATTTCTCACAGCAGCCCAGCTGCTAGCACAGACCTTCATGCAGCTAATTGGGACTCTAGTGTCACTGGTGGATTTGATTCCTTGGGCTGTGGTGCACATGCTACCCATTCAAGCCCATCTGCTTAGGCAGTGGTCCCAGTCCAAACACAGCCAGCATCAGCTAATCCCAGTGTCTCAGCAGATAAAATCCTCCCTCTGGTGGTGGTGACTGAGGACAAATGTCATAAGGGGGCAAAAGTTGGGACATCCACACCAACTCAGAATCATGACCAATGCAAGCCTCAGGGAATTGGGTGGCCCACCTGCATCAGCTGTCTGCACAAGGCAAATGGTCTTTGATAGAATCAAGGTACAACATAAACGTCCTCGAGATGAGGGCGGTTCGTCTAGCCCTGATACACTTCCGTCAACAAGTGTGCAATCAAGATGTGTTGATTCTAACAGACAGTCGGACAACGATGGCCTACATCAACCATCAGGGAGGCACAAAAAGCTCAAAAATGCTCCTGGAGTCACTGCTTCTCTTCCAGTGGGCAGAGCAACACCTGGCAAGTATAGGAGCCATGTACAACTAGGTCAGGAAAATGTCACAGCAGACTGGCTAAGCCGCCAAGATGTATTACCAGGGGAGTGGAAGCTGAAGGACAGAGCGCCTTCCAGCTCCTAACAGAATAGTGGGACAATCCCCAGGTAGATCTGTTTGCATTCAGGCGAAACTCCAAGGCAGAACAATTTTGCTCCCTGGCCAGAGAAGAGCTAGCAGTAGCTCAGGACGCCTTTTCCCTAGACTGGGGTCTGTTCCGCTTCCTGTATGCCTTCCCTCCGATACCACTGCTTTACAGAGTTCTGCACAAAGTGTCCCAAGACAGAGCAGAGATCATCCTAGTCTGTCCTCGAAGGCCTCGCCGTCGTTTGTTCCCACTTCTCATTCAGCTGTCAATAGGACCGCCTGTACCTTTCCAATTCAGCCCGGACCTTCTCCATCAGAGGCAGGTCCTGCACCACAATTTAAGCAATCTGTCCCTCTCGGGTTGGAGATTGATTGGGAAACTTTCAAGGAGCTAGGCTATATGGCTCCGGTGATCGAAATGATGGTGAACTCATGTGGCCCCTTCTCTTCTAGAGTGTATTATAGAATATGGAGGAAATTCTTGTTCTGGCTTCAATCCAGAGATATACAGGAAGGGTTCATTCTGGAAAATTTTTGAAGCAGGACAATGTTCCACATGTCCCAAAAGACGGGACAAATTGAGAAAATCAGGGGACATGTCTTGAAATAATGGGGACAAACAGTGATTTTTTTTTTTTTGTGGGTGTGTCAGATCAAAAGTTATTTATGCTTTTTTAAACATCTTAAAGAGTATTTCCTGCTTATTTATATGTCTGCTGGTGTTTAACATGTACAACACTGCATGCTGCGGGCATGCTGTGGCAGTTATGAGAGAGGCAATGATGCAGACAACTCACTGTTCACAACTTGAAGCCTGCTGCTTGTGCTGACCGTTTAAATTCTAACCGACAGTTAGGTAGGAACAGTGATACAGTACAAGAGGACAGAGCTTTCTGATGGTTGATAATCATGATTTCTCATGTGGTTTCCAAAAATTATACCATCATGGCAGGTATTGCTGAAGATGGTGAAAGACTCCGTTGCAGCTACTCTGGCCGAGCCTGCCGCCGTTTCCAAAAATTATTTACCTATTGGCAATTAACTAGGTAATTTTTATTTGAGGGTTGCAGCTACTGTTATGGTACCTGCTGCTCATGTTTCCAAAAATGATACCTCTATGGCAGGCATTGCTGAAGAAGGCAAGAGACAGAGTTTCAGTCGCAGCTACTCTGACTGAGCCTGCTGCGGTTTCCAAAACTTATGCATATGGCAGGCATTGCTGAAGAAGGTGAGAGACTCCGTTGCAGCTGAGCCTGCTGCTGTTTCCAAAAATTATACCTCCTACTGTGGCAATGATGAAGGTTATTTATTGAGAGTTGCACTTATTGAGCCCCTGCTGCTGTTTCCAAAAATTATACCTTGACCTATGGCATGCATTGCTGAAGAAGGTGAGAGACATTCAGTTGCAGCTACTCTGACTGAGCCTGCTGCTGTTTCCAAAAATTATACCTATGGCAGGCATTGCTGAAGAAGTTAGGTGAGAGACTCAGTTGCAGCTACTCTGCTGCTGTTTTCAAAAATTATTTACCCATCACCAATGAACTAGGTAATTTATGAGGGTTGCAGCTACTCTTATAAAGCCTGCTTCTCATGTTTCCAAAAATGATTGCATGGCAGAGACATTGATGAAGAGGGACGGTAGTCGGTTAAGTGGTACCTACTCTCGTATGACATCTAAATTATCATTCAACTTGAAGCTTCTCTGAATGAGCTGCTGGTGTTTCAAACACAAAAGTGCTGCCATGCCCGCATTCTTTATTCGAAACACCAGAAGGCACATTCATTCAGATAAGCTGAATGTTTAGATCTACCTCCCTTCTTCATCAGTGTCCTGTGCCATGGGCATCGACAACAAGTAGAAGCCCCAGTCACAGAGACACAGGGTTTGTAGTTTAATTTGGAATTCTTATTAGAATTTTGATAGCAGCCAGACAGACAGACATTAAAAAGACAGAAAGTCAGGGTGTTGTGCTCAAAAAATGATTTGCAGAGATGCTTCAGGAATTCAGTAGAAAGAGACAGAGTAATAAGTCCCAAGGCAATATTTGAATCTGAAACCAGTCAGTGTGACACACGTGTTTGATGCCAGTGAGCTGAACCAGACTAGTAAATATTTGATTTTTAATTTTTTTTACTTAGGCCATTACATGACTTGCTGATGGATTCAGTCAGTGCTATGCAGAAAGTCAGTTATGCCTGCTGCTTGCGGAGTGCTTTATTGAAGTTAGCGAGACAGACTCAGAGACAAAGTCCCAGCCAGATTTGCAAGAAATGCTTCAGGAAGGAATTTCAGTCACATTGTCCCTGTTTGTTGCTGCATTACCATTATGCTTTACGAACTCAGGAGAAGAGAGCAAGAAGAGAGACACTGAGACAGAGTAAAAAGGCCATATCTTCACATTTGCAAGTAATCCCCGCCCCCAAAAAATAAAGAATAATTTGACTCAAACTCTTGTATAAAATGATAATAAAGGATGTAAAAATAATGTTGTTGTCTTTTTTTGTGTTTTTGTTAGTTGTAGTATTAGGGGAGATTAAACATTGACAGGGAAGGGAGATTACATTGACTGACTATTGTCCGGGTAATCAAAACAAGTTTAGCCATCAAAGTAAGGAGCCCGTCATTGTTGTTGGATGCCAGCAGAGTTGTCTTAGTATTTTAAATAAAGTTACCAAGATTTTTTTCCTCTGAAACTGTCCTGGGTGGGCTATTCGTACCATCATTGCACTTTAAACAAGATGATAAATATGTTTTTATTTTGAATCTGAGACATAGGAGACCTGCTGCCTCACACGCACCAACTAACTTTTTAACTTGTAAACAGCCTTCTGTCCTTTTTTGCGCTCCAATGCTGCAACAAAATCAAACTCTTTCTGTGGGGGCCCCTCACAATTGATCAGGATCAGGCCATCTACCCTGGTAGGTGAGAGGCTGTTTCGTAGACTGGTGGGAACTAAATCCCCTTTCACAATCCACAGTGTGAATTGGAGCTAGGAGAGCAAGGCTAGCAAACTTAATTAAGTTTGGGAAGGTTTCTTGATGGTACTTGCTGATGAGCCCCATAATACTGACATGTCACCCCTAGGGTAACCCTCCTGTAAAACTAATGTTTTAACTTTGTCCCACTCCTCCATGGCTTGGTCACTCTCCACAATTGGTGGCATTTTACACACGTCATCCCCAAATGTGTGCTCTTGTTCGTTGCCGTAGTGCTGCAGAACTATTCCAATTTCTCTATTACCCCATTCAGTGACATCAGTGGGTGATAGAAATGACAACAGTCTCATTGCCAAGACACCAAATGCAAAGATGATGATGCTGTCATTTTCTGGGAACCTCAAATTCAGATTTTCAATCAACTTTTCAATAAAGTTTCTTTTGATGGTGTCAATGTTTAATCTCCCCTGTATAACATGATTAATTTTGAATGTTAGTTTTCCATTATCCCCTGTTATGGGGTCCTCGTGAAGCTGTTGCAGATGAGTTTGCTAGCCTGCTCTCAAGTGATTTTCCCAATTTTTTATTTTCTCCAAGGTTGACGTGCAACGCTTAACTGCCACTTGCACAACTGCTATGTCAAGGTCCTTTTTCTGAAACACTAATCACTGGCAGCACATCCATCATCATGTATGTAGTTGCCACGAAATCAGCCTGAGACAGTTTTTTGGCATACCCTGCTGCTTTTGCATCTGTGCTGTAGCTTGACATGTATGTCATACGTGAGTCTAGGGTTCTGTACACAGTCTGTACTGCACTGTAAACCACAAGCCAGCGGACGTCATGAACCTCTTTTACTTTGCGTGAAGGTTCATTAAGGATATCTTGGATGTCTTTTAACTTGTCGCATCTATTTGAGGATACCTTAAAATAGTAAAAATAGGCCCGTCAGCACCTCCTGATATTGCTTCAAGTAAGGCACAGCATCTGCAGCTTGTGAACTGACAAGTGTCAATCGGTGGGCTATACAGTGATAGTTCAGAAGCATTGCATTTTGCCGCAACAAATGTCCTGGTACTCCTTCCCCAGTACCGGTCATGACTTTAGCACCATCACTTCCTAAAGCCATTACTTTAGACATGGGTATGTTTTTTTCCTTTAAGAAGTTTAACAAACATTCTGCAATATGTTTGCCTGTCCCCGATATTATTTGAATGTTTGCAATGTAATGAGTGTTTTGTTGAAATGTCTCACCATCAAGCTCACGGACGTAGATGGTAAGTTTTTTTTATTTGTGGTGATGTCAGTGGTCTCATCAGCAAGGATACTAATGAATGGAGATGCCTGAATTTTCAGATCCAGTGCTTTCCTTGTAACCCACGCTAACGAATCAAGCATGTCATTGGTCATAGTTTCAGAGCTATAAGTTGTTTTCTCTCCATCCTGCATGGTGGATTTCTCCACATTTGGACATATCCGACAAGCATCCAATTAAGGATTCAAACTTGTGCGTAGGAAGGTTTTCCTTGCACAACCAGTACACTATTTTTAGCAATTATGGCGCTTTCTTTTTCACATATTGCTTTATTGACTGCTTGGACAAAGTCACCTTTCATGCACTCCGCGACAACCACTGTCTTGTGACCTCCTGAATCAGCATGCCTTTGCAAAGTGCTGGTTCGGAAATTGTCTGTGCCATTGCCAGTTAATGAATTATTTTTTACCATGCTTAGTACACAATGAACAGGTCATTTTATTTTCTTGTGCAATGTACTGATGCCAGCTGTAGTCATGCAGCCATTGTCTCCTGAAATTTCTTTTAATGACAGTTTTCCCTTCCTCGTCCTGAATGGTACTACTAGAAGGTTGCTCGCTGTCACATGTCAGGACCTCAATTTCAGATGCGCTACAACTAGTGCTAGGTAGATCAGTGGTGGTTGTTGTTGCTTTTTCACTGACATGTTTCTCAGTAGTGGTAATACTGGACTCTGCATTTTTTTTGGTCCATGGCTGCCGTACCTGTCCAGGTAGCAGCACGGCCTTCCTTTTTATGTTTGCTTGCACGCATGTGCAAGAAACATAGTGCCATCATCCGAGTTTGTGGAGGTGTGGCACCCTGTTTTCCAGTTCCCTCACTGTGTTTGCAGGCACGGCCACAGTTTGCCAATGAATGCTGCTGCTGCCTATGACAGCAGTTGAAAATGCAGTGCCGTACAGCTGAAAGGGAGAGAGCCGCTTCAGTGAGCACGATCAGATAACTGAAGCGCTGTCTCCCTGCCCCCCCAACAGCCTTCCAATTAAGACTTTTATCTACCAAGAAACCTCATGCATCCTTCAAGCAAGAAACAAACTGCCCAGTTGTCTGTTCAGTCCATGCATCACGTGTTTCTTAACAAAACGAACTTTGAGGAAAAAAAGATAGGTCCCATTTTAGACGCAGTATTTATTAAGTAAGTTAATACGACTTTATCCTCTGTGGTCTAAGGAGAACTCGATGTATATATAAGAACTTCATGGACACCGATTCTCCATGAACTGTGTGCTTTCAAAGGCAAACGTTGTTGCAGCAAGTCTGTCGGAAAGTCTTTGAGAAGTCTTAATCTGTGCAACCAAGGGGACTGTAAAAACCCACTCGGGAGCGATGACCAGTAAAACAAAAAAAACTTTCAAAGCAATACGACAAAGTCACAGTTTTCCACCTCACGGGATCTAGAGGAAAGAAGAAGCGAGAATCGAGTGATTTTGGGGGGTACGTGTGGAAAAACCAGAACTATTGAACTTGTATTACTGTGAGTCTTAACACTTTTTAGTGACCCTGCATGCGGGACATGTATGGTATTTTGCTTATCCCTCCCCCTTCTTTTTTCTGCTAGATCAGAGGAAGTTAAAAGCATGGACACATTTTTTTTATTTGTTTGTTTTGCTTTTAGTCCCTCTCCCCCTTTTCTCAGAGTTCATATTATTTGCAGCACTTTTTTAAACAATGTATATAGTCTTAAAGAGGACAGGAAATAAAATAAATAACTCAAACCTACATAAAGATTACTGCTTTTATTTCTAATAAACCCAATTGTTTGTTTCATTACCAGATGTGAAAGTGTGTGATTTTAATTTTTAATTTGCCAACATGTTGAAAATATCAAAATGGCTGTTACTGGTTCTGCCCGTTTTACTTTTCCTGTTTTCCGACTGGGTGTGTGAACATGCCAGCTAAATGCTGACATTATCATTCACGCATTCCATGAGATCTGCCTGATTTGCGCATGGTGTGACACATTCTTTTGATGCTGTCAGACAAGTACCACAAGACAGGTCAGTATCAGACCCGCACAAAACTGGAATGTCTGACAGAATTGTGTCAGAGTTAGGATAGGACCACACCAAGGACAGGTAGTGCCCTATTCAGAGAATCAACACTGTACAGGACTTTGTAGGGGGACCGGCACCTGCCTAACGTATACTGTATAAATAAACAATCCATTTGAAATCCCTCTAATGAGACTCGCAAAAGGTGTTGCAGTATCAAAATGTGCTCTTCTTCATTTCAAAGTGTAGCCATAAATATGTAAAAAGTCCAATCAGTGGTAGTCAGTTTTAAAAGTCTGGCTCCCAGCATGTGTGTGTGTGTGTGTGTGTGTGTGTGTGTGTGTGTGTGTGTGTGAAAAGAAAGTCCACATACATTTTCACAATCACCAACAAACTTCCTGACAGGTACTGCATTCACATATCTGACAGCTAAGGGCATTTACACTGTAAAGATTACATACACGTACAATTGAAATAATTGACTATTGAGAAACAAAAGTCAACTGGAGTTTCTTGACTGACAAAAATTGGGGTCGGGGATCAGAAGAAGGTTTTTAACACTGAGATAAATGTAAATCATCTGACAGCAGTGGGTGTGAAGACCCTCAGAAGTAGTCGGTGGAGACTGTGATGGTGGCAGAGTGGAGCTTGGTCTGAGCCAGGAAATGTGCTTGACTCTGTGGCCAGTCCACTATCAGAGGCTACATTGGAGTCCTGTGGTATTGGGTGGCAGCTGGCTGGTGGGGATCTACTTGGTCCCACTGGATACTGCTGTCAATGCCAAGTACAGTGGAGCAAATAGCTGGGTTACTACCGGCATCAGTGTAAATCACATCGGTCAAGATGAACTAACAGAAACATGAATTAGCAAGACAAACACTCGCATTGGGTACATATAAATGATAGAAAAAACAAGTTCAACAAAACCACTTAATTTTATTCATGAAGGCAGCGCTCTTTATCTGCAATGGTCGTGCAGTCCCTGGAGACAGACAGGAATCGGTCTTCTGTCACTAAGGATATCGAAGAGCTCACGAATATCACCAACTGTTAAATGAAAGAAATGTGGATGTTAAAATTTATATTCATTCCTAGAATAAAAACTACATGACTAGATTAACATCATTTGAGAATGAACACGTACAGTCAATGAAGGTAAATCGGATCTCTCCCATCCTGTCAGCAACACAAATGTCAATGATGTCCTGCTTCTCCCACACCTTGTCACAGCCAATTGAGCAGCTGCTGTGTACACCCATCCCAGCTGGAAGATTGAGTCACCGACTGTCACGGACTAGATAAACTGTCGGCATTATATATTTTTTTTTATCAAAAATAATTTTTATTTTAATTGACACAGCAACTCATTCCCGTCATGCCAGATTCATAAAATAGTACTGCGCTACTATCTCTTTAAAGAGCCAGCCACAAATTCAAAACTTGGTGCCTTTTTGAAGGGCTTGGTAATTGGCTCATCAAAAAAAGACTCCTCGTCTTGGCCCAGTGGGGTCAAACTCAGGAGTGGGTCTCCTGTGATTAAATTAATCAAAAGTCCAGTCTTTCATTGCAGGGGGAGGCAGATAAACAGTCTGTTGAAACATCTGACCCCCTGATGATGCAGCGAAGCTCCAACGTTGACTAAGGAGGCTGCTGGTGTCCCCAGCGCTTCTGGAGCCATTCACAAATGGAAAATCCTGTTCCCTTGTTGCAGCACTCGGTGATTGGCTAACCACACAAAGACTCCTCATGTGGTCCCATGAGGTTGAACTCAGGAGTGGGTCTCCTGTGTTGAATTAATCAAAAGTCCAGATTTATACTTCTCATGTAGAGTGCATACTGCATATCAAAATGAAATATTAGATTCTTATGTTAGGTATTGTGTAAAGGGGACTGTACATTAGTGATCTTGTTTTATTAATTTGTAATTAGTGCTTGTCACTTTAATTTGGGGCATTATATTGAGATATTGCTGTCTGTCTCATTACATCCCCTGAGGAAGATCCATGTGGTCACAGCACCAGGGCAGTTTGTCTCAGTGTCCCGAGTCGGGCAGATGGAATAAAACTCAGCTTTGCATTACATCAGTGAGCATTCATTTTTGTACCAGAAGAGCCACTCAGTTGAAGTCTTTAGTTAAAATTAGGATTTAGCAGTCCTGAGTGAGCACTGGTATAGTATCCTGAGCA
Source organism: Neoceratodus forsteri (assembly GCA_016271365.2). Taxonomy (NCBI): domain Eukaryota; kingdom Metazoa; phylum Chordata; order Ceratodontiformes; family Ceratodontidae; genus Neoceratodus; species Neoceratodus forsteri. The sequence continues at coordinate 1,387,994,045 of CM057459.1, forward strand.
CGCTACTAGTTCTGTGATACTGCTTGTGTAAGTTCATCAGTTGGCTGCTCTCAGATTGCTGTGGTGTGCAGCTGTAGCATATGGTTAAAAAGAATGCCGGAGCACTATAGCCAGGCATCATGTACAGTAGGCGAGCATCTAGCTTGCATTTACAGTCTTTCTACTGTTCAAAGTTTGTATTTGTACTACTTATTTTTTCTGGAGGAGCTGTGTTAGTGAATAATTGCATCTTAATGTGACTTGAGATTTCTACAAGATGACAAGTAACTTAAATCAAACCGCGGCACTCCCAGGGTATACACCTGAGAATTCAACGATAAAAAATGACTGTTTAGAGGACACTGAGATGGTCCACCTTAGAAGGCAGCTGACCAGATCAGCATTATTTGGCAGCACCAACCAAGCAACTTCACAGATGGACTCTGATTTGCTAGAACATTTTAAAGAACTATAAAAATTATGAACACAGGGAATATCTACAGGAACAGTACAGAAATAATGTAGCTGCCAGCAGCTTGGCAGTCCTGCTAGTTTGCCTTGTGGGGGACGGGGTTCTTATTTGTATTGCCATCACAAACCTGACCAAGACCTACCCGGCCCCCCAACAAAAAAAATTCACTGACTGAGACGTGGCTGGAAGGAAACTTAACAAAAAAAAAAAAAATAAGATAACAATAAAACAACTAAGCAACTTGCATAGCCAGCAGCACAAGCACCCTGTGGTCAGCCTGCCTGTGGCTTTCGGGTTGTATCCCTTGCGATCTTCCGAAGCAAAGAACATTTTATCATGGCACCACTCCTTACCAACCAGACCCTGTGTGAGTGGTAGACTTTGTTTTACTTATATGGAACACCACCTGAATAATAATAGTATAGGAACAAGAAAAAAAATTAAGAATTGCTTCCTCTTTTTAACATTTTGTTAACGAAGATGCAGTACCATGTTGGACATCACCTAAAGCACCTCTGATGCTGTCTGATAAGAAAAAAAAAAAGAACCAAAGGCAGAAACAATTTAACATAGTCGTTTATGTACTACATAAATTGTACAAGCGACTAATCATTAAATGAATGACTATGTCAAACTCAGTTTTTTGCTGAGCTTCAAGTTCAGACCGCAGCCGGATAGATTGTTGAATGGTGACTTGACCATTATTCTCTACATCCTTTCAGGCTATCTCGTGCATGTTTAGAATGTTAGTTCTCGTAACAGTACTAGCCGATAAGAATACAACAAAAAGTAAAACAAAATGTACAAATGACACATTTTTTGATTTGAAACTATGGTTATTTATGTAATACAGGGTAGAACTCACAAAAACAGTACATAATCAAATTTCTGCCCCCTTTAACTTTCTTAGAAATTGAGTGGATGCTGCTGTTTCTTGACGGTTGCAAGAGAGAGGATCGTATTTGCAATCCTCGCATCAAAAAGAAAGAGTGTACTTTTACTTTAATTTATCATATTTTATTATCTTTTTTTTCTTAAAAAGGAAACCTGAGCCAGACATTTTGATTATTTAAGGTGTCCATCTGTAAATATGTAGAACTGGATTAGTTCTATGTTTGTTTCCTGAGCCTATATTTTGCTTGGTGATTTAAACAAACAAACAAAAAGTCTTAATAAAAGTTTGTATGTATCAGCATACAAATATACTATAAAAAGTTAATGTAATCACGACGAAGAGTTAAACAGAAAAAACCAAGCCAAATGCACTATATAAATGAATCAATTGGATATAAGATGCTGTTGTTTTATATTGATTTAAAAATAGCTATGCTGTTGAAAATACTGGAACCGTTTAACATTTTTGAGGTGAAAGGCAATATAATGTTATTATTATATATAATATATGGACTGCATCAGTTGGCTGCTACTTCTCTATGCACCATGTTTATTTATTATTCCTGGGAGAAAATAAATGCTCAATTGAATCTTTTTGGGAAAATATGCAATTCTTTTTTTCTGCTAAATAAATACTGAACTCCTAAAAAAGTGCCCTTGGTCCAGTGTAATTGCAGCGTTCATCAAATAAATAGATGAATAAATAAAAAAAATCTGAAATAATCATAATTAGGAGAACAGTGCTTTGATGCAGCTTGTTTTTTTCCCAACCCATTAGGAATGGTGACTACTTGGAACTATTGTGTATATTAGGTGTGAGATGTAAGTTATTACATGGCCGTGAACTGAGTTACATCAGGTTGCAGTGTCATTCTCATCAAAGGGAATGTTTTAGTACACAAGCAAGTTGTCAACTGACTGTTCAGTTTCAAACAATATTGTAACCTCAAACATTTATTCTCCCCATCCTATTTTTGTATTATAAACAGCAAAACTCTTTTTTTTTTTTTTTTGCTACATATGACACAGTGCAAATAAAACATGTTTACATTTGCACCTGCTGTATAATTGAAATCAAGTAAGTCTGTTCCGATGAACAAAGTTGTTAGATGGCACCTGTGTCCCACATGAACCTGCCAGTCGTTTTGGTAAATTTGACCCCATATCGCTCTCTCTCTCTCTCTCTCTCTCGACTGACATGACACACCTCTAAATCCTCTCCTTTCACAACACACCCGCCAGATTATGGTGTTTTCCCAAATTTTATTGCAATCCACTAAAACAAAACTTTTCAGATTAAGGAAACTATTTTATTTAGAGCTTTGTTTTAACCTTTCAGAAAAATAAATGATTTGACACTGTAACAAAAAAGCAGGACATATCTATTTATCTATATTTTGACGCATTTAGATATAATTTACTTTTACTTAGGTAGTTTAAAACGCATGTCTAGGAGGAAGGGTTGCATCTGTGTGCTCTGTAAATAGAACTGATATGCTATTAACTAGGCGGAAAACTATGCGAAAAAGATGTTTTTGGGTCAGTGGCAAAACCCTTCAGGTTCAAAAGTTGAAACACTTATTGTTAATTGTTCCGATTTATACTTTTTGTTATTGGAGGAGTATACATTTACAAATACCCTTTTTATAGGCACCTCTCAGAGTACTGTAGTTTCTCTTAACCGTGTTACACTCACACACACACACACATATATATATATATATATATATATATTTGCCGGGGGGGATGATAGCTGAAAAGAGCCTTTTTTCCTTTTCAGCTGAGAACTTCAAATACACCATTGCCCTGAAGTAGTGTTCTCGAATTCTTAAACAAATACTAATCCAGATGTGATTACAATTGTCTAAGCAACATCTACCCTCATCAAATAAGATTGACTTATGCCTACACGTGGATAAGTTATATTTAAAGGGACTGAGCCTTTCTTCTCTGTATGTTTCAAAAATAGTCATAGCATTAGCTAAATAAGAGGCATTTTTCCCAGCCAGTGATCAGCAGCAACATGCTGTAAAATGCAAATAAAGGCCAATCTGCTTCACAAAAAGAAAGAAAAGTATAGCAGTAACAAGGCACAACTAATTCACAGTTTATGTATACTACTACTTCTTCATATGAGGCATGGCAAATCCACTAAAGAAAATTAGTAATAAACAAAACACATTTTTCTCACAGCGGGTTTAGATTTCCAAGGCAAACAGTGTGTGTGTGTGTGTCTGTGTGTCTGTGTGTCTGTGTGTGTCTGTGTATATAGATACATTCACACTGTGTGTGTGTGTGTGTGTGTGTGTGTGTGTGTGTGTGTGTGTATACACACACACTCACATAATTATCTATCAGTTTAGTGTGTGAGCGTGATATGTATACACACACACACATCTATCTGTCTATTGATATACAACAATTTAAAAAGTTACATCTACATCTTTCTAATGTAATGTATATGGTTCAATAAATGCACAAAACAGCCAGGTTTCACATTTTCATCGATGGAAAATACGAGAAATAAATTACCAAAACACTGATGAACCTGTTAGTGTAGAGTATATTTGTCTAAATACTGTAGCAGGTTTAATTTTTTTTTCCTTTAAAATCCACCCCTTCTATATTTTTAAAATAGGATAGCAGAGGAATCATTGCATGATTTAATTACATCAGGTCTTCAGAGCAGGTTTTTGTTTTTACTTTTTATTTATATGCATTTTTTTCTGCTCAAACCCCTCCATAAATGTCATCAATATTCACAACATTACATTTTTAAAGAAGTATTAGGTGACTTGTATTGTTCAGTATTAACATAGAAACTTGGAATTTGACGGCAGATAAGGACCGCTTGGCGCACCCAGTCTGCCCATTTCCCTACCTAATGGATAAGCTGCAGATCCTAGTTAACCAGCAGCCTACTTCTTCCTGCCCCAACCCCCTAGAATTGCCTTATGACTGTCCCATGCATGCTTGAATTCCACCACTGTTTTTGACTCCACAACCTCCTCTGGAAGGCCGCTCCATGCATCCACAACCCTCTCTGTGAAAAAATACTTCTTAAATTACCTCTGAGCCCCCTCTATCTTCAAATTGTGCCCCTTATTCTTGCACACTTTTTTTGAAAGATGCTACCCTCTTGGACTTTGTTGATTCCTTGAGGTACTTGAAAGTTTCTATCATGTCCCCCCTCTCCCTCCTTTCCTCGAGGCTATACATATTAAGCTCCTTAAGTCTCTCTTCATATGTCTTCCGGTGCAGACCCTGCACCATTTTAGTTGCCCTCCTCTGGACAGCTTCCATCCTGTCTATGTCTTTGCGGAGACTGGGTCTCCAGAACTGCACGCAGTACTCCAGATGGGGTCTGACCAGCTGTCTGTACAGAGGGATTGTGTTTTATAGACTAACAGAGAGTGAAAACACTGTGTTGCATATGGCAGGTGTCTGGAGTCAGCACTTTGAGCAGGTAGCATGTATGGGAGATAGTGGAGTGTGTCGGACCAGTTGTGGTGCTGCGCTCAATGCGTAACTGACAGTGCTCAATCATGTAGTACGGTAGGTAGCTACCTGCTATTTACGCATTTGTGGTCCTTGTAGACTCAGGATGGCCGTTGTATTTGTATATTTTATTCCAATTTATTCTTTTTATTTAACAGATAATATAAAAGGCCAGCCTCCGATGAAAGGTGGAATAAACTGATTGTACAGTTATGTGATTATGTCTACGATTGATAAGAGATAGTACAGTGTGTCGGACTATCAGTAGTTTATTTTCTTTTCACTTTTTCATATTCAGTTTTTATTGCCCTATTGATGGTAGTTGTGTGATGTGAAGGGGAGTTGCGGGGGGCATAGCCCCCCGCTAGCTGGGACAGTTGCTGCACATGTCTCATCACCGTTGCTTCACTTGCCAAGCTCTGCTCACCTCCCGAGTTGCGTTGCGCTTACGTTGATTGCGGCGGGCGATTCCTGTAGTGTTTGCGCTATGCAACATGGGTAGTCCGACTCTCTCCACTATCGTCGCATGTATGTATTGGCGAAAAGGTGATACTGGATTATACTGTCGTTTACCCTGGAGAAAATGGGATTATAATACTGCATTGATTTATTGGCAGACTAGCTGGTTGTTGTCTATTGTCTTATCAGCTGTCTGTCTCTCTGTCTACAATGTATCATTTGTTTTCTGTCTGTCTGTCTATCTATTTATCTATCTATCTATCTCTACCTATTAATCTCTACTTCTCTGCAATATCTACCCAGCTGTGCTGTCTGAATGTATAGCAATTTACTGCCCTACAGTTTTCTTTTTTTATGTTTGCTTGCACGCATGTGCAAGAAACATAGTGCCATCATCCGAGTTTCTGGAGGTGTGGCACCCTGTCTTCCAATTCCCTCACTGTGTTTGCAGGTGCAGCCACAGTTCACCAATGAATGCTGCATCTGTCTATGACAGCAGTTGAAAATGCAGTGCCGTACAGTTGAAAGGGAGCGAGCCGCTTCAGTGAGCATGATCAGACAACTGATGTGCTCTCTCCCAACAGCCTTCCAGTTGCCACGCTGAGCCCACCCAAGCGATGGGAAAAATTCTTATGGCCGGCGGGGGTGTCGAATTCCCTATCGGCTCCGCCCCCCAACAGCCTTCCAGCTGCCATGCTGGGAGCCGACCAACATAGCAAACGCCCCGTCGTCTTCCAGGAAAAAAAAAAAACTGTAAACAGAACAACGGTCCGTCGGTGGTCTCCCTGGCCCCCACCCGCAACCACCCTCTGTGCACCCTGCCTCCCCACACACCCCCCTCACCCTATACTTGCCTCTGGAGTCTAGCACGACGATCTTCGGTGGACCGGGAACACGTCTACACTCTTCAAAGCCGACCGCGAACTGAGGAAATGCCGGTAAGCTGTATAATGCAATAAATAGGGTTTTTTCAACTTTGATGCATATCTCAGGCTTTTTTTGGAATTTTGGTACCACATTTTCAACATGGGGTTTTTGGTACCCCTCCTCATTAATTCTGTAAGTGTCATGGCGTTAATCGGGCCCGAAGGGTGGTTTCGCGGTCACTGTGCGAAATCACCTTTCGGGACCGATTAATGAAACAACAGTGCTAGTGTTCATAAGGTGGGCTCAAAAGCCTATATTGCAAATTTGGTGAAACATTCTAAAATGACTGTTTCAATAATGCGTGCGCAGTTCCTATGCACGCCAGAAGTTCATGAATTTTTAATATTTGCACTCCAGATTTTCAACATTGCCATTTTACCATACTACTATGAGCAGTGCAGCTGTCATTTTTCACATCTCGCCCAAAATGTGTTTCCATGCATGAAGCGACAGTGGCGCAGTCAGTGTGTGAAATCAATGTTTGGGACAGATTAAGAAAATCACAGTGACACTGTTCATGAGCAGAGGTCTTAAAATGGCTGTGTTGAAAATTTGGAGAAAAAATTCCTAAAAATGACTGTTTTGCAAGCGTGCGTTGCACAGTTCCTACGCACGCTCGTAAGTTTGTGAATTTTTAATATTTGCACTCCAGATTTTCATCATTGCCATTTTACAACACCTCCTTATAAGCAGTACAGCTTTCATTTTTCACAACGTGGCAGAAATGTGATTTCACACTTTCAGTGCAGAAATGCGTGGTCACTGTGGGGAAATCATTGTTCGGGACAGATTAAGAAAATCACAGTGACACTGTTCATGAGCGGAGGTCCCAAAATGCCTGTGTTGACAATCTGCTGTAAAAAAATCCCCAAATTAATTACATTATGGGTGTGCGTTGCACACTTTCTATGCATGCTCGTGACTTTACTATTTTTTTTAACTATTTTCACTGCAGATTTTCAGCATTGCCATTTGTTACACCTCCCCATGAACAGTACAGCTGTCATTTTTCACATCCTGTTCGAAATGTGTTTTTGCACCTGTGGTGCCAAATGCTGTAGTCGCTTTGCAAAATCAGCTTTCAGCTAACAAACTGATATTGCCACTGGTCATGCGGTGAGGGTCACAAAAAAAGCCATGTTGAAAATCTGGACTGAAAATACTAATAAACACCTTAGGCAATAGGGTTTGCAACCATAACACCCCACCCTGTACAGACTGACAGGCACCAGGGGTGTGACTTGGGATTGTCGCCTGTAACGCTCATACCATTCCACCCCCATCCACAACCTGCAGCCAGTGAGAGGCATGGAGGTGTGCCTTGGACTCTTTGGCCCCAAAGTTCACCCTATTCTCCTATACTGCACCCATCTCACCATATTTCTTGATGGAATGGAGTAAGCATAAGGGCCAAAGACTTCAAGGCTCACTGTGACACTTCTCGGTGTCTGCAGAGTAGGGTGTGGTGAAATGGCGTGGCCATTAAGCCTGACGACCCAAAGGCATACCCCAATAGTCTTCAGGTGAAGCTACCTCTGGCTGGAAGCTGCAACACTGGACTTAAGATTTGCAAGAAAGCGAGTTGTGCTCACAACAGAGGGAGGTGAACCTTACAATTTACAGCTGTCTTTGGTTTGAAGCAGATTCCTTAGCCTTGCTTGTAGAGCAGAAAGCAGCTAACTAAAAGAAGCTACATTTTCTTATTAATTTAAAACGTATATCTCAGCAGGAGTCAGTGTCTGTTAAGATTAAGTAGACAGATAACTTTATTAGAAGTAGAAGGGGTCTTATTTAGGGTTAAAAGAAAGAAAAGAAAGAAAGTCAGTGTGTGTTCTGTGCAGGGAAGGGTACTGTATCAGCTGACTTTGCTAAACCAGTAGGAGGAAAGAGAGCTTACCTGGGGGTGTGGTTTAGACACTATAAAAGCAGGTGATTCAAATTACAACTTCCTGTTGCTAGCCTTTTTCTTACTAATTGCCCTCCATCCCACCCCTCCACCCACGCACCCAAAGCCAGTTCTACTTTTATAGCCACTGGATTTGACTGTCAACAGGAACTTCCTGTTTGGCAGTAGGAAGGAAAGGATCAGAGAGAAACATTGGTTTTGTCAACCCTAAAGGAAAAAAGTAGCTCACTCTCCCCAGCTGCTGGTGGTCTGATATTGAGCAAGGAAGAAGGAGGCTACTGAAGAAGATAGGAAGTTGCTGTCCTAGAACAGGAAGGGTGAGAGTTGTAAGAAGAGGAGAGAATAAGCATCCAGAGAAACAGTAGAGAGGACACAAAATAAGACATGATAGGAGTGGTGCAGTGCAATGGCTGTGGGGCGGCAGTGTTCCGGGAGACATTCTGGAGGCTGCGATGCTGCCCTATTTGCAGGCACCTCTCTGGTCTGAGAGAGGAGGTTGCCCTCCCAGGCTGACCTGGCTAGGATTCGTGAAACCTCCTCCCCCACCCAGGGACCACCAGGGCCAATGCCACTACCTCAGAGGTTGCCAAGAAAGAGGAGACGCTGGACCAGGGTGGGCTCAAGGAGGGAGAGGGTGGTGTAACAGAGTTGCATCCCTCCAGCTGTACCTCCACAGTTCATTCGCTTCTGGTGGATAGTGGTTCCTCTATGGGGGCACCTGCAGTGGAGACCAAGGAGGATGCTGGGAACCTTCACAAAGGAGACCCACAGGAGGGTGGCATGGGACCCCACAGGGGAAGGAAACAACTCCTGGTGGGGGACTCAATCATTAGGGGGGTAGAAATGGGGGAGGAAGGGGAGAGGGAGGTAAAGTGCCTTCCTGGCGCCACGGCTTGGAGGGACAGGAAGCGAATCCTCAGGATCGTGGGAGGAGATGCACGAGGGAGGGAGCTGGATGTCATTGTCCACCTAGGGACAAATGACCTGGCTAGGAATGGGATCAGAGCAGTGCAAGAGGAGTTTGTGGAGTTGGGAAGGGGCCTTAGACAAGTAGCGCATACGGTAACCTTCTCAGAGGTGCTGCCTGTCTATGGCAAGGGAGATGCTAGGGCACTTCTCACTAGGGAATTCAATGAGTGGTTGAAAAACTGGTGTGGAGCTCAGGGTTTTGGCTTCATTGGGGACTGGGGAGCCACCTGGAGGGATGCAGACCTATACTGGTGCGATGGTCTGCATCTGTCCGGGGGAACCAGGATCCTAGGTGAGAGGTTTAAATGCTTCATTGGCAAGCATTTAAACTAGCCAAGGGGAGGCACTGAAAGGGAGCAGGGAACCGAGCCTCCCCACAAACATAGGTAGATTAGTGAGGTAAACACCAAGGTATAAAAGTTATTAGAGCAGAACAGATTTAAAAGTAAAAAGGCAAAGGCAGTAAGGACAGAAATGGGGCTAAAAGGGTAAGGCTATCAAAAGTGGAGGGATGAGTACCAATGCCCGTAGTCTGTGTAACAAGCTCCCTGAACTAGTGGCCTTGATGGAAGAGGGTTGCCTGGATATTGTGGCAGTCACAGAAACATGGTACACAGAGAACCATGACTGGGATGTCAACATACCAGGATACACAATCTACAGAAGGGACAGGGAGGGTAAAAGAGAGGAGGAGTAGCTCTATGTAAAGGAAGGATCAAAGCAACAGAACTAAAGAGTAAACAGGGAGCAGATGAGGCACTTTGGGTCACCCTGGAGACAGGAAATGGCACTATTAACCGCATGGGGGTTGTATACAGACCCCCATCTCAGGGGGAGGGAATGGACAAGGAAATGATAGAAGGCTTTCTTAGAATGGCAGAAAAAGGGGAGATATTGTTGATGGGGGACCTGAATATGCCAGATGTTAACTGCAGCACCTTTGCTGTAGGCACATTCAAGAGCAGGGTCATTCTTGATGTCCTATAGGGGGCATGCCTCAGACAGCTAGTATTGGTACCCACTCGGGAGGGAGCAATCTTAGACCTGGTACTCTCAAATGGGGATTTAGAAAGAATCTCAGATTTAGAAGTGGGTAGCCATCTGGGAACAAGCGACCACCAAACAGTGTGGTTCACGATAAACACAGCTATACAATCAAGCCATACAAAAGCAAGAGTACTGGACTTTAGGAGGGCTGACTTTGGGAAAATGAGAGAGTGCCTCAGAAAAGCACTAGCAAACAGGCAAGGAGGAGGGGTGGAGGAACAATGGGGAGTGATCAAAACAGCCATCACAGAGGCAACAAGCCTTTGCGTGAAGCAAATCAATAAAACACAACAAAGGAAAAACTGCTGGTTCTCAAAAAGAGGTGGCAGGGAAGGTTAAGGAGAAAAGACAGTATTCAGGAAATATAAGGAAACACAGAAGGAGCAGGACAGAGAACTTTATCAGTTAAAGCAGAAAGAGGCTGGGAAGGCAGTTAGAATAGCAAAGGCCCAAACCGAGGAAAGGATAGCCAATTCTGTTAAGAAGGGATAAGACCTTTTACAGGTACATTAGGGAGTGAAGAAAGACCAAAGGAGGGATACTGAAGCTTAATAAAGGGGAGGGAATGTGGGTAGAGGGTGACAGTGAAAAAGCAGGGTTACTGAACGAATATTTCTGCTCAGTTTTCACAAAGGAAGAGGAGGGGGAGTTACCTAAACCAAACAAGAGAAACACTCTGAAGACGGGGGTCAATACCAGTCCATTTACAGAAGAAAGGGTTCTGAAAGAACTAATAAAATTGAAGGTGGACAAAGCAATGGGGCCTGATGGGATTCACCCAAGAATTCTAAAAGAACTAAGGGTAGAACTAGTGACACCGCTGACTACTCTCTTTAACAAATCATGGGAGGATGGGGTGGTACCGAGGACTGAGGAGGACAGATGATCCTCTTCACAAAAGTGGGAGCAGGACAGAGGCAGGAAACTACAGACCAGTTAGTTTGACCTCAGTGGTAGGGAAAATGATGGAATCACTTCTGAAGGAAAGAATTGTTGAGTACCTAGAGGCCTGGGGCACAGGACCCAAGCAGCATGGATTCACGATGGAAGGTCGTATCAGACTAATCTAATAGATTTCTTTGACTGGGTGACCAAAGTAGTGGACCAGGAGGGGCTGTGGACATGGCCTACCTGGATTTAGCAAGGCATTTGATACAGTCCCACACAAAAAGATTAATACACAAGATAGCCAGCCTTGGAGTGGGTCCCAAGGTGGTAGCCTGGATAAAAATTGGCTAGACAACAGACGCAAAGGGTAGTAGTAAATGGAGTACACAGTGAAGAAAGGAGGGTTACTAGCGGGTACCGTAGGGTTCAGTACTGTGACCGGGTCCTTTTAATGTCTTTGTAAGTGACATTGCAGAGGAACTGGAAGGAAAGTATGTCTCTTTGCAGATGACACAAAGATCTGCAACAGGGTTGATACACAAGATGGGTGGAAAGGATGAAAAGGACTTGGCAAGGTTGGAGGAATGGTCAAATGTATGGCAGCTCAGATTCAATGCAAAGAAGTGCAAGGTAATGCACATGGGAAACAAAACCCAGGGAAAGCGCATAATAATGGGGGTGAGATACTGACAACAGTAAAATAGAAAGGGACCTGGGGTAATTATATCAGACGACCTAAAGGTGGGCAAGCAATGTGAGAAGGCAGTGAGGAAGGCTGGGGGATACTGGGATGCATAGGAAGAGGCATCAATAGTAGAAAACAGGAAGTTGTTATCCTCTGTACAGACAGTTGGTGAGACCCCATCTGAATATGTGTGCAGTTCTGAGACCCCATCTCCGAAAGACATAGACAGAGTGGAGGCTGTCCAGAGGAGGGTAACCAAATGGTGCAGGGTCTGCACCAGAAGACATACGAAGAAAGACTAAAGGAGCTTAATATGTATACCCTTGAGGAAAGATGGGAGAGAGGGGACATTATAGAAACTTTCAAGTACCTCCAGGGAATTAACAAAGTCCAAGAGGGTAGCATCTTCCAGAAAAAGAGATGTGCAAGAACAAGGGGGCACAATTTGAAGATAGAGGGGGGACGGCTCAGAGGTAATGTGAAGAAGTATTTTTTCACTGAGAGGGTTGTGGATGCATGGAACAGTGTCCCTGAGGAGGTCGTGGAATCAAGAACAGTGGGGGACTTCAAGAATGCATGGGACAGGCATAAGGCAGTCCTAGTGGGGGGGGGGTAGGAGGAAGTAAGCTGTTGGTTAACTAGGATCTGCAGCTTATCTGTTAGGTAGGAAAATGGGCAGACTAGGTGGGCCAAGCGGTCCTTATCTGCTGTCAAATTCTATGTAAGTTAATATTGTTCAGGTGGAGGATACGTCTAACTGAAGGGTGAAATAAGGAACTTAGAATTATCAGAAAAGGTGGTCTTTCAATCAACAGAGGGAGGTGGAGCTTGCTTTACTTTTGTTACAATTGTTAAGATTTTCAGTGCAGGAAGAGTTTAAACCCACAGAGGTTGAATACTGTTTTCTGTGTCTCCCCTTCTGCACAGCTGACATGTTTTGGGGCTGACTGTTTTCAGAGCACAAGTCACCAGGCTGTTTTGGGGTGGGGAGGTCTACCTATGTCTGACTTGGATGTTTGGATTTTTCTCTGTTTGATTAACAGGGTATTTTCTCTGTCAAATTGTCGTGTATGGCATCTTGCTGACAGGAAGGCACTCATCGCAGCAGTAGGTCAGATCTTTTAGCTGATTGTTTCGTGAGGGGACAGCTTAGCTCAAACCCTTCCCACCCCTCACCCCACCCACCTCTGGAAATAGTTCATTTATACCTGGGGTTCTGACATCATTTCTCAAGAGGGCAAGGTGCATATCACTGTCGTATCCTCTCTAGCACACTGCACTGACAGTATAAGCATACACATTATATAAATACATATATCTCTGTATAACACTCCAATCACACACAACAAAAAAAAAACAAGGTAGACAGTTATGTGGGGAGTAGTACAATGTAATGGCTGTGGGGCAGCAGTCTTCTGGGAGTCTTTTTGGAGGCTGAGATGCTGCCCTGTTTGCAGACAACTTTCTGCCCTGAGGGAGGAAGTTGCCCTTCTTCAGGCCGTACTGGACAGTAGCAAGGGAACCTCCCCCATCCAGGGTGCACCAGAGCCACCACCACTACCTCAGAGGTTGCGAAGAAAGCACAGCAGTTGGACCACAGTGGGCTCAGGGAGGGTAAGGGTGGTGGGATAGAGGCACACCCAGTCAGTTCCACTCCACAATCCATACACCATTCTGGGGGAGTATAGTTCCCTTATGGATGCACCCGCAGAGGAGACTAAGGAGGGTGCAGACAACTGTCACAAGGGAGGCCCTTAGGAAGGAGGCAGAGGGCACCACAGGGAAAGGAAGCAGCTCCTGGTGGGGGACTCAGTTATTAGGAGGATAGAACTGGGAGGAGCAGGGAAAACAGAAGTAAGGTGCCTGCCTGGTGCCATGGCTTGGAGGGACAGGAAGCGCATCCTTAGGATCACGAGAACAGTTGCACAGGAGTCTGAGCTGGACGTCATTGTCCACCAAGGGAAAAATGACTTGGCTCATCAAGAGATTAGAGCAGTACAGAAGGACTTTGTAGAGTTGGGGAGGGGCTTAAGACAAGTAGCACACACAGTATCCTTCTCAGAGGTGCTGCCTGTCAGTGGCATGGGTGAGGTGAGGATACTTTGCACCATGCAGTTTAACGAATGGTTGAAAAAATGGTGTGAGCACTGGGTTTGGCTTCATTGGGGACTGGGGTTCCACCTGGAGGACACCAGCCTATACTGACAGGATGGTCTCGCGCCTGTCCAGGAAGGAAACAAGTCTTTTGGGCAATCGGTTTAAATGCTTCATTGGCAAGCTTTTAAACTAGTCAAGGGGGAGGCACTGATAAGCAGCAGGAAAATCCCAGCCTCCCCCTACAGAACGGTACTAAATAAGAAAATGACCAAGGTAGAAAGGTCAGTGGGGGAATGCTGCTACAGAAGGTAAAGCCATCAAAAAATGGAGAGCAATGAGTACCAATGCCCGTAGTCTGGGTAACAAGCTTCCTGAATTAGTGGCCTTGATGGAGGAGGAACATCTAGATATCGTGGCAGTCACAAAAACATGGTACACACAGAACCATGACTGGGACGTAACCATACCAGGATACACTATCTACAGGAGGGACAGGGAGGGTAAAAGAGGAGGAGGAGTAGCTCTCTACATAAGAGAAGGAATCAAAGCAACAGAACATAAAGGTAAACAGGGAGGAGAAGAAGCACTGTGGGTCAATTTGGAGGCAGGCAATGGCACCGCAGTCCCGCATAGGTTAGAGCAGACTCTCTCTCAGGGGAGGAAATGGACAAGGAAATGATAGAAAGTATACTTAGAATGGCAGATAAAGGGAGATATTGCTGATGGGTGATCTGAATATACCAGATGTTAACTGGAGTGCAGTTGCAGCAGCCACTTCTAAGAGTGGGGTTATTGTAGATGCCCTACAGGGGGCATGCCTTATTTATTTATTTATTTATTTATTTATTTTATTTGCTTTTGTTTACCGGGTAAGTCACACTAGACATCCATGTGCCTATTTTCAGGTGCAACCCGGGAGAGTTACAGACTTGAATTTTTACAGGTACAGTGACTTATACAACTTTTACATACAGTGAAGTGACTAATACAGTGTCTACATACAATGGGGCGACTAGTATGGTTTTTACATACTGTGAATTATCAGTATACATAGAGGAATGACAGTCAGTAGTAAAACAAAACAACATATGAGCCCAGGGGGAGGTTACGGGTGGCCTGGGGGAATCATGAGCAAGGCCATACATAAAGAAGTGAATTGAGTCAGATTTAACATGCAGTGGGAGTGCAGGCAAATAGGTCACCAGAAAGAAAGTGCAGTGGTCCCAGAGGAGCGCTGAGGCCCGCCATGCCGACGTAGTGTGGGAAGAGGCTACGAAGTGCAAGGGCAGGTGGAGGAACCCTTCAGGAAGTTCCAGAGGGAAGTTTTAAATACAGTGTGGGAGGGTGGCCCGTGTAGCGGTGGAAGGAATTTGCTAGTTTGGGCGAACTGGCGAAGGCCCGATCCCCCGTGAGGGAGTGTGTCCTAGGAACTGGACGGGAGAGGTCTGCCCGTGATCTAAGATGGTAGGTAGTGATGTCTGGGTGGAGTGGAAGGGCAAGGGCAGCGGGGGTGGATGTTCTGACTATGTTGTCGATGAGGTTACCTATGACAAAGGTACGGTGCTTCTCTGGGGGGAGCCACTCGAGACGAGTGTAGAGGTCACAGCGAGTCACTAGTATTGGAACCCACTCGAGAGGGAGCAATCTTAGACCTGGTCCTCTCAAATGGAGATGGAGAGAGGATCACAGATGTAGAAGTGGGTAGCCATCTGGGAACTAGCGACCACCTAACAGTATGGTTCACAATAAACACAGCAATAGAGTCAAGCCATACAAAGGCAAAAGTACTGCACTTCAAGAGGGCTGACTTTGCCAAAATGGGTGAGTGCCTAAGGAATTGCACTAGCAAATGGGCAGGAAGGAGGGGTGGAAGAACAATGGGGAATAATGAAAACTGCCATCACAGAGGTAACAAGCCTTTGTGTGAAGCAAATAAAACAAAACGATGTAAGAAACCACTATGGTTCTCAAAGGAGGTGGCAGGAAGGTTCAAGAGAAAAGAAAGCATTCAGAAAGTACAAGGAATCACAGAAGAGCAGGACAGAGAATTGTATCAGTTAAAGCAAAGGAAGCAGGAAGGCAGTCAGAACAGCAAAGGCCTGAACTGAGGAAAAGATAGCCAACTCAGTAAAGAAGGGGATAAACCTTTTCAGGTACATCAGGGAGCTAAGGAAGACTATGAGAGGGATAGGAGGCTTAATAAAGGGAGGGGTGGGAGAGGTGGCTGTGAAAAGGCCGAGATACTAAACAAATATTTTGCTCAGTATTTACAAACCAAGAGGGCAGGTACCTAAAACAAACAATAGAAACACTCTGGATACAGAAGGGATACCAGCCCATTTACAGAAGAAAGGGTTCTGAAAGAACTCTTAAACTGAAGGTGGACAAAGCAATGGGGCCTGATGGATTCATCCCAGAATTCTAAAAGAACTATAGGGTAGAACTAGTGACACCACTGACTACCCTCTTTAAAAAATCATGGGAGGATGGGTGGTACCTGAGGACTGGAGGAGGGCCGTGTGATTCCCCTCACAAAAGTGGGAGCAGGGCAGAAGGGAAACTACAGACCAGTTAGTTTAACCTCAGTGATAGGGAAAATGATGGAATCACTTCTGAAGGAAAGAACTGTCGAGTACCTAGAGGCCAGAGGGGCACAGGACCCAAGGCAGCATGGATTCACAGCAGGAAGGTCATGCCAGACGAATCTTAATAGATTTCTTTGACTGGGTGACCAAAGTAGTAGATCAGGGAGGGGCTGTGGACATGGCCTACCTAGACTTTAGCAAGGCATTTGACTCAGTCCCACACAAAAGATTAGCCAGCCTGGGAGTGGGTCCCAAGAGGATAGCCTGGGTAAAGAATTGGCTGGAGAATAGGACACAGAGGGTAATAGTAAATGGAGCCCACTCTGAAGAAAGGGGGGTTACTAGTGGGGTGCCGCAGGGTTCAGTATTAGGACCGGTCCACTTCATTGTCTTTGTAAGTGACATTGCAGAGGGACTGGAAGGAAAAGTATGTCTCTTTGCAGATGACACAACGATCTGCAACAGAGTTGATGCACAAGGTGGGTGGAAAGGATGAGAAGGGACTTGACAAGGTTAGAGGAATGGTCAGATGTATGGCAGCTTAGATTTAATGCTAAGAAGTGCAAGGTAATGCACCTGGGAAACAAAACCCAGGGAAGAGTACACAATGGGGGTGAGATACTAACAACAAAATGGAAAGGACCTGGGGGTAGTCATATCAGATGACTTGAAGGTGGCAAGCAATGGAGAGGGCAGTAAGGAGGGTTGGGGGATACTGGGATGCATAGGGAGAGGCATCACCAGTAGAAAACAGGAAGTTATTATCCCTCTGTACAGACAGCTGATGAGACCCCATCTGAGTACTGTGTGCAGTTCTGGAGACCCAATTCCATAAGGACATAGACAAGATGGAAGCTGTCCAGAGGAGGGCACTAAATGGTGCAGGGTCTGCACCGGAAGACATATGAAGAGAGACTAAAGGAGCTTAATATGTATAGCCTCGAGGAAAGGAGGGAGAGGTGGGACATGATAGAAACGTTCAAGTACCTCAAGGGAATCAACAAAGTCCAAGAGGGTAGCATCTTTCAAAAAAGAGGTGTGCAAGAACAAGGGGGCATAATTTGAAGATGGGGGTCGGCTCAGAGGTAATGTAAGGTAGTATTTTTTCACAGAGAGGGTTGTAGATGCATGGAACGGCCTTCCAGAGGAGGTTGTGGAGTCAGAAACAGTGATTGAATTCAAGCATGCATGGGACAGCCATAAGGCAATTCTAGGGGGTGGGATAGAAAGAAGTAGGCTGCTGGTTAACTAGGATCTGCTGCTTATCCATTAGGTAGGGAAATGGACAGACTGGGTGGGCCAAGCGGTCCTTATCTGCCGTCAGATTCTATGTTTCTACTCTCTGCAGGGTGGTGGTGGGGTTGGCTTCAGTGCAATACATCACTGCCATTCCTATTATGCAGCTCTCTAACTCCTACACTACCAATGCCAATGCCAGCAAGCAAACATTCGGCATTGACAAATGCTTGTTTTACCAGCAGCAGACATTGTCTGTTTGTATAGTTCTTATCAAATCAGTAGAACAAATTTGATTACTTGAAGCAGTACTAACGGGTCACAGTAGGTGCTGACAGGCCTTTGTACTAACTGTCAGCAGCAGACAGGGTATGCCAAAAAACTGGTCGGACGACGCTTGTAACACACAGTGAGTTTAAACTGTCAGGTAACTTTTTTTTCTGGCTGCTGAGACATCAGAAAAATATGCACTGACTTGAGACAGAGATTGCCTAGTTTATTTTTTCAAGCCCAGAACTGAATAATTTTAAGTCTTAAATAACTTGGAAACATGTAGAACAGCAGAATAAAGACTGATTACATCAAGAAAGAGGTAGGTAGCACTTGATGCCACAGTTTATTTTATAGATATGCAGTGAACTGGCTGCAGAAGCTGTGTGTCTTACACTTGACTTCTCAGTGTGATCAAGTCATGCTCAGACAAGCACTTGCAAAACTGAGACCAGATATATATTTTTTTGTGTGTGTATTAACACCCACCACACTTGTGAGACTTGCTACAACACCCACCACCCCTTTTTAACCAAGTCTCTGATAATGTTACAGCCCCTCACCGCTCTGCCATTCGGAACTGAACTCTGACAGAATTCTATTGTGTAAACTCTGGAATGCGCTTTTTACTACAAAGCATAATCGGCCTTTATGAAAGTCCCCCTCTGTCCTGGCTGGGACAATCTAATCACAAAAACTTGTCACTAGTTTTTCCCCCACAACCATAGTAGAAAATATTGGTGATCACCCCACTGCCTTTTCCTAAATGATCTTCTGACAAAAGTATTTTTTTATAAGTAACAGCAGGCAGGGTTACTTAATAGTAAGTTATCTAATAATCTCTCTAGACAGATAACTCCTTGCAGGCTAAATAATTCTCTTTTCTGTAAAAGTGTGGCCTATCTGTAGTTTTTTTTATCTAACAATCGTTGGGTCTGTCAGACATTTGATGTAATTTAGTCAGTGGCCTGCTCATCATAACTTATATAAGTTTCATCTTCCATTAGGCTTACTCTCAAAAAAAAAAAAAAAAAGGCCTTGCAGTTAACTAAGTAGAGTACAGCCTGCCTGTAATAAAACGACCAAGCAAAGACTGACTGGCTAGTCAGTCAGCATCTGCATGCCAAAGCCAGGCACAATTTTTTTTTCCTGTCCAACGTTTTACTTCACAAACAAAATCATATGCTGCATCACATCAGGATCATTGTATTGTTCTATCTAAATCATGCCAGCAGCCACCCAAGTAAGGGCCAAGCATTAACATTTTCATTTTTTAAGCTAAATTCTGGGGCATTGGGAGCGAGTGCCACGACGCGACCGACTCCTCAGAAATCTAAATTTGAACTGCGTAGTCTCCTTGCACATGCGCTACTTTCTCCCTGCTTAGTGTACCACGTGAATCACAGAAGGCACAACATGTGGTACACTGTTAGAATTCCCTAGTGTAGGTGGAGACTACGCTGCTCGGTGCCACCCAGTTCAGAATACCACCCCCCTCCCATATCCTCCACAAGCCACACAGACTGAGCCCATCACTCCCACCACACCCACCTCAACAAAATGCCGTCTGCCATTGGCACTGGCAATTCTTGTGGGCGTGATGGCTTCCAGATACATTTCATGCCAGTGGTGCCTCTCTCCACCCCCACGGCCAGCCCATCCTGCAACGGAGCTCTGAGTCCCGATCTTTCTCTGCACATGCACGTAATTATGGGCACAGTTTAACGTTGTTTACACCTGCTGAGGTGTGCCCAGAAGTCCCAAGGATGTGCTGAAGTATTCTGGCTAAGTTGCCGAATGTTCCCAGTCAGCCACATTTCTGGGAATCGCCGAAGCCCTTCTCGCTTCCTAACAGTACCGTTCGGCGTGTCAGTGTCCCACTGCTGCATAAGAAATGGGGACAGCATGCGAAATGCGCAATTCTGCAGCCAAAAATGAACCCTGTACCGGACCAGCCAATATCATTATCTATGCTATTACAGTTTCTTCAAGAGGGATTCGACAAGAGGCTGCAGCCAGCCACCCTGAGAATTCAGGTCTCAGCCCTGGGGGTGCTCATGTTAGTAGACTCAGGAGAATCACTGGACTCACACCGTCATGTCAGGAGGTGTCTAAGGGTGACAACGTTAAAAGGCCCCCAGATTAAGCCAGCAGCTCCACCTTGGAGACTTAACCTGGTTCTCAAAGCCTTGACTAAGGAGCCTTTTGAACCTCTTAAGTAAACTTCCATCATGCATCTCACAATGCAGGAGTTTTTTCTGGTAGCTATTACTTTAGCAAGGAGGATCAGTGAGCTTCGAGCGCTGTCCACCAAAGAGCCATACATGGTTTTTCATCAGGACTCTGTGGTTCTTCGTACAGATCTAGGGTTTTTACCCAAAGTTGTATCCCCTTTCCATTGCAACCAAGATCTTATCCTCCCTTCCTTCTGCCCACATCCCAAAAATGAAAAGGAAAGGGAATATCATACGCTAGACCCGAGAAGAGCTTTAAAGATGCATATCAAGAGGACAGAAGATATCTGTAAAACGTCAAGCTTGTTCATTTTAACTACAGGCCAAAATATGGGTAAAAGAGTGTCAAAAGACTTGATAGCCAGATGGATCAGATCAGTCATCACCACGGTTTACGACAAGGCCGGGGGTACCTCTGCCTGGCCCAGTCAGAGCGCATTCCACCAGAGCTATGGACACTTTGTGGGTGAACTTTAGAGAAGCATCTCCGGCACATTTATGCAGGGCAGCAACTTGGTCATCCATTCACACATTTACAAAATTTTACAAGCTGGATGTGATATCCTCGGCAGAAGCATCAGTTTGCCACTGAGTGCTTCAGGCGGTGGTGGACTCTTAAGGACAGTGGACATTCTTCCCACCCGGGGCATCTGGGGATGTACTGCTTTTGTATATTCCAAGAGTAAGGAAGCCCGGAGACCAGCTTAGGGGAGAGAGAGAGAGAGAGAGAGAGAGAGAGAGAGAGAGAGAGAGAAATTGAAATTTAAATACTTGTAAATGTTCTTTCTCCAACGACTGGTCCCTGGGCTTCAGATTCCCTCCCAGAATGTACTAGTTGGCTGGCCTCAGGGCCATGGTTGCCTTAAACTTTCTTGTGTTTTGTTTCCAAGTTCTCATAGTATTGCCACATTTGGACTGCTTTCGGAAATACTGGAGGAAGCCGGAAGGGGAGGGCTGGATTCCCCTGCTGCAGATCTTTGAATCCTGCCTGATGACTAGGAACAGGAGGTACAGCCCAAGAGTACGGAAGCCTGGAGACCAACCATCGGAGAAAGAACATTCACAGGTATTTAAATTTCAGTATTCCATGACGAGAACTGTACTGGAATGCTATCCATAAGAAGAAAACATCTGTAACCAGTTTTTTTTTTTTCTTTCACATCAGTGCTTACGCAGTTACAGTTAAATGTAGATCATTTGGAGGTATGAATTTCATTCCTGTAAACAGAACATTGCTGACTCCTGCACATTAGCGCACATTTTCTGTCCTCTTTAAAATGAATGATGGAAGAGGCCTGAGTCAGTGATGGTGGCAGGGAATTATAAAACTTTGGTGCCTTACCCATCAAGGAGTACAGGGTACTTAGTTGTGCGTGTCCTGTCAGGGATTCAGTGACTGGCTTTTCCTCAGAGAGAGCGGCAAACCTGGACCAGGATTCTCAAAGAAAGCCAAAACTCCCACAGCTGCAGGAAAAAGGCCTGCAGCATTGCGAAAGCACAGTTGCATGGTATTCACAAAGAAATCTGCTGCAGCTGTGGATTTCCACAAAAAGTGCCACAGGACAGTACTTTAGCAGCCGCAGAATTTGCGCAAATGCTGTGAATCTGCAACTGCGGATCCGCAGCTGCGGAAAACGGCTTAGGGGGCACAGCAACAGTGAACAATTAGCTGGGGCAGCAGACTTTAACATTGCTGCCCTGACAAGAATCAAAAAGCACCCACAAAGACACCAGCAACCTGCCCCTGAACTGGGACCACTGCAGCACCACAGATACCAGTACTACCATGGCACCACAGTGGCCAACTGTCACTACTGGTTGCCCCTCCCTGGGGTGTTCCTGTTGCCTACAGGGGTAGCAGTCACTGCAGGCTGGTCAGGCTCTATTGCCTGTGGAGCTCCGTCATGGGCTGCACTGGGTCTGGTGGTTGTTGCTTGTTGCCATTTCATGGCACTGTGTTCTATTGTTGCTGCAATAGCAGCCATTGCTATACTCACTGGGATGCTATTACCTGTACCTCACCTCCGCCATAATGGATTTCAGTTGTTGGGGCACTACTGCAGTTTGCTGAGGGAGAGTTGCACCTCACTCCAATGTGTGTAACATTTTTTCTGCAACTGCAGAAAAAAACCTGGCTGAGAATAGCCTTTGAGGGGCTGTGCCTTACTTGTCTAACACCTTTTTTTCCTCAGGCACTTCCTCAGCTGCAGTTTTTTCCACAGTTCATACTGTTATTTTTCCACAACTGCTGAGGTTTTTTTAGCACTCAGAGCAGTCTTTCGTTTTTTTCCATAGCTGCGGCAGTTTTGTGGACTTAGGGAAGGTTTTGCACCTGCAGAAAGCTTTGTGAATCCAGCCCCTGGATTATGTGCTGCCTTTTTGAGTAACTCCTCCCCAGCAGCAGCACCTTATGAATATTAATGAGGCAATTTCAGTGGGGTAGCACATTTCAAAGGCAGACAGGAAGAGCAGGTTAGTCTGCATGAGTAGTGGAAACAGGAGCTCAGAACTAAGCTGAGCCAGTGATGTGGGGTCACTGAGTTTACTGCTGATCTCCGTTGTTCTCCTTGTCTGAAACTAATGAACGCTGTTTAACTTTATAAACAGTGCAGTTTGGCTGAAATAGAATCATGAAGATGTAGGTAAGGAAGGTTAAAAAACAAACAAACATGAAACAAGAAAACATGAGGTTAGTTCTATGCGTATCTTTTTGTATTATTTTGTTCACTGACTTTGGGAATAATAAGTTAAAAAAAAAAGGTATCCTTGCAGCGACGATACGATAATGCCGCTATAGATAGGGATTGAGTAGGCACTTTAAAAGTGAGATTTTTCAGTCACTTATATCTCCGGCATTCCTTGACATATTTATATGAAATTTTTTATTGTGTGTCTTATGGCACAGGATCTCTTGATCTTCCAGTTTTGGTGAAATTTGGTTCTATGGCTAGAGAGTGACTAAATACATGGAAAAAGACAAGCTTGTTATAAAATGAAGGCAGTTCGCACCCCACTGCTCTGACATGTGCAGAGCAGCTATTGGTGTGTGAATTGCCCTTGTCGGAGCAGTGAAGTTAACTGACTCCACCATTGCTACTAGGGATATCACGATATAACATTTTTAGTATCATGATATTTGGGTAGAAATTATCATGATATATTGATTATAGAGGATAATACCTGAGTAACAGTGGTTAACCACGATGTAATCATCTCAAGCAGTTGCCAGGACAACCTTGTGCTGGCAAATGGGGACTTTGTGAGAGAACTTACAGTGGAGGAACCGCTGTCAGGGAGTGACCACCACTCAGTATGGCTTACATTGGATATGGGCAAGGAAGGAGTGGAATCTGGCACAGTAGTGCTGGACTTCAGGAGGGCCGACTTTGGGAGGATGGGGGAAGTGGTAAAAGGGTACCTGGCCAGAATTCAATCTAGTATGGACACTAACCAGAGGTGGGAGCTCATAAAGCTGGGGATAGTGGAGGCAACCAAAACCTGCTGCAAAGCCCAGAGCAAGAAGGCTAGGGCTAAGAAACCGATCTGGTTGAGCAAGGAGGTCATGGAAAAGGTAAGGAGGAAAAGAGCTGCATTTAGGAAGTACAAGAAAACAGGGAGGGGGGAGGACAGGGAGGAGTACTTGACAGAATCGAAGGAGGTGACAAGGGCAGTAAGGGGAGCCAAAGCATCTATGGAACTCAGGCTGGCACAAGGCATTATGAAGGGGGAGAAGGACTTCTTTAAGTACATCAGGGAGAAAAGGAGCTGTAAGGACCACATAGTAAGGATTAGGAAGGAGGGGAGTTGGATGGAAGCAGGGTGCGATAAGGCGGAAGCACTAAATGAGTACTTCTGCTCAGTATTTACTAAAGAGAAGAGGGGGGTGACACCCAAGGTGGGAGAAATGGCAGAAGCAGGGGGGGAAGTGGTGACAGATGGGGAAATCATGAAGAGCAGAGTTCGAGAGGGTTTGAAGGCACTGAGGGTGGACAAGGCGCCAGGCCCAGATGGCATCCACCCCAGGGTACTGAAGGAGCTGGCAGTGGTCCTTGCAGGACCTTTGGCAGACCTATTTAATGCCTCACTACATTTGGGGTGTGTACCTCAGGACTGGAGGATGGCTCATGTGGTGCCCTCCACAAGAGTGGCCCCAAGGATGAACCGGGAACTACAGACCAGTGAGCCTCACATCCATCGTGGGTAAGCTAATGGAGACTACCCTGAAGGAGAGGCTGGTGGCCTCCTGAGGCCAAAGGACTACAGGACAGCAGACAGCATGGCTTCATATGTGGCAGATCCTGCCAAACCAACCTGGTCGAGTTCTATGACTGGGTAACTAGGCAACTGGACAGGGGCCATGCAGTGGATGTCCTGTATCTGGACTTCAGTAAGGCATTTGACGCAGTGCCACATGGAAGGCTGGGAAGGAAGTTATTAGGCACAGGGGCGGGTGCAAAGCTGGTGAGATGGGTAGGAAACTGGCTGCAGGGAAGGCAACAGAGGGTGGTGGTGGGTGGGGAGCGCTGTCACCCAAGGGCAGTGATGAGCGGTGTTCCACAGGGCTCAGTGTTGGGACCAGTGTTGTTTGGGATATTCATTGTAGACATATCATGGGACATCAAGAGCAAGATCAGTCTGTTTGCTGATGATACCAAGGTAGGCGCGGTGGTGGATGACCTAGGGGGATGGCAGGGGTTGCAGGATGATCTGGCAAAGCTTGCAACCTGGTCAGACACCTGGCAACTGGGCTTTAATGCCAAAAGTGCAAGGTGCTGCATTTTGGGATGAAGAACCCAAGGAGGAGTTACCAGCTAGGGGAGTGCAGCTAGCCCAGACAGAGGAGGAGAAGGATCTGGGTGTGCTCTACAGGGTCAATGAACAACTCGCACAATGTAGGAAGGCAGTTGCAAAGGCCAACAAAATGCTGGGTTGTATTGCAAGGGTATATCCCGAGGAGGAGGAGGTGATTCTGCCACTGTATAGGTCATTAGTTAGACCACACCTGAGTACATGCGGCAGTACTGGCGCCGTATCTGAAGAGGGACATTGTTACTGGAGGGTGCAGCGCAGAGCGACAAAGATGATCAAGGGGCTGGGGACTTATCACAAGAGGAGGTTGAAGGAGTTGAACATGTACTCATTGGAGGAGAGGAGAACAGGGGTGACATGATTGAAACCTTTAAATACATGAAAGGAATAAACAAGATGGGTACAGAGGGGCTGTTCAAAGTAAGGGAGGGGAGGGGAGGGCCACCAGGGGCCATGATATGAGACTGGAGCGAGGAAGGTTCAGGAGGGAGATGAGGAGACACTTTTTTACAGAGTGGATGGGTGGAATGCGTTACCTGCTGAAGTGGTATGCAGTAGAACAGTGGACTGCTTCAAACCAGGATGGGACAGGACAAGGGAGGGTTAATGAAGGGAAGGGTGGAAGGGAGGGCAGCTGCAGAATAAGGGTGCTAGCTGACATCTGAACGAACTTGATAGACCCCTAGCCTTTATCTGCTGGCACCTCAGATGTTCGTAAGCAAAACCTCAAGTGTTCCCAGTCGAGAGGTTTGCAGTTGTCATGGCAACCGCGAGAGATGATTACGTCCATGGTTGACCACTGTTATGCAGGCATTGTATTTTATAGTGTATGTTAAAACTAGCCACTGTGGAAAAAAAACATTTTTTTTTTTCGATGTGCGTTTGTTCTCCTGCTCGGCTATGAGTGCCTCCTGGTATGAATGTTGAGCAGCTGAAGTGTTGAAATTAGCTATTGTGATCTATACTGCTGCGGGTCTGTAACTGTCTGAAAGGAATGTGTGCATTTTGAACGAATGTCCAAGCAGCAAATCACCTTTCTTTTCCAAGAATTTTGACAGGTGGTGCCATTCTATCTTGTAATCCCATCATTATGCAGTGGCAAGAATCCTGGCTTCTGATGGTTCAGTTGGTCACCACAGCAGGGATGTTATCCTGGCATAACATCCCAGCTGATTGTTTGCATTGTCATCTTCTCTCAAGAAACAAAAATATTTTTACACACAACAATATTCTTTAAAATTATTATTTTTTATTCTGTATATAACAACAAGACACTATATAATAGGAATGATGCCCTTCAGGGTGGGTGTTATGCTGGGATAACGTCCCTTCTCGGGTGTTGGATGCCCTCGGCCTGTGGCCTTGAGCCCAACCACCCGAGGCAGGATGTTATCCCAGCAGAACACCCACCTTATCGGACATTATTCCTTTATTATGACATAGGTTTACAGCATACTGATATCATAATGATGGGATTATCAGGTTATAAACTGATTGAAAATAGGGGTTAATACTGTCCATACATTATATCATGATGATCAGCACTATTAATTTTTTCCCATATTGCTGTTTGGACCCGGTCGCCACCAGTTCCAGCCTTGGGGCATGCTGGTGCCCCATCCCCAACTGCCACTCCCCACACTGTCTCACCAGTGGGGATCAACATGGGGAGAGGTCAGAGGGCTCCTGTTCGCCATTAAGTACTACTGAAGGAAAGGATTGTGGAAGATCTTGAATCCAGTGGTGTAGAGTATCCGAG
The DNA here is from genome assembly GCA_016271365.2 of Neoceratodus forsteri. NCBI lineage: Eukaryota > Metazoa > Chordata > Ceratodontiformes > Ceratodontidae > Neoceratodus > Neoceratodus forsteri. The sequence goes on from CM057459.1 coordinate 1,388,020,759, forward strand.
GCAGCAGGGATTCCCAACAAGGAGCTTATGTCAAGCAAATCTGATATATTTCCTTGACTGGGTGATCAGGGAATTAGATCAGGGTGGAGTCATGGATATGGCCTTCTTAGATTTCAGTAAGGCCTTTGACACTGTTCCACATAGGGGACTCGTAAACAAGCTGGGCAGCCTGAGAGTGGGTCCAAGGATGGTAAACTGGGTAAGACATTGATTGGAGGGTAGGCAAGAGATGATGGGGGTAAACCGAGTTCACTCCGAGGAAGGGAGTGAACCTGTTTACCACCACTTGCACATCTCTTTTCAGAAAAAGAGATGTGCAAGAACAAGGGGCACAATTTGAAGATAAAGGGGGACGGGTCAGAGGTAATGTTAGTATTTTTTCATGGAGAGGGTGGTGGGTGCATGGAACAGCCTTCCTGAGGAGGTTGTGGAGTCAAAAACAGTGGGAGAATTCAAGAATGCACGGGACAGACATAAAGCAGTTCTAGTGGGGGGGGGATAGGAGGAAGTAAGCTGTTGGTTAACTAGAATCTGCAGCTTATCCATTGGGTAGGGAAATGGGCAGACTAGGTGGGCCAAGTGGTCCTCATCTGCCATCAAATTATATGTTTCTTTGTGACTAGTAGGGTGCCACAATGATCAGTACTGAGGCCGATCCTCTTTAATGCCTTTCACAAACTTGTAACCTGGTTTTGGCAACATAAACTGCTACTAAACCATATAAAAAACAAAAGCATGCTGTTCTCGGTTCCACAGAACAAAAGGAATTTTGGCCCCTTTGAATTCTGAACCAAAAGGTCGTCACACTTGAATAAGTCTCCTCGTTTAAAACATCTGGTTGTTTACCTTGATGACACACTCAATTTCTCGCACCACGTTGATCAAGTTGTCAAAACTACCAAAATGAAACTGGGCATCCTCTACAGAAACAAGCAGTCAGTGACACCTGTGGCCCTCAAATTAGCCACAGGCAGCACAGTATTATCATCTGTTGATTATGGCTTGCCAGTATACATCGCAGGATCAGACACTGCCCTAAATAGGATACAAAAACTCGTGAATAGGGCTTGTCGTCTGGCACTTGGGGCAGATCGATGGACTCACACCTGTGCACTCTACTCTGAGACGGGCTGGTTCCCACTGTACCTAAGAGCCCAATACCAAACATGCCTGATCGTAAAAAAAGCGCAACTAGGACTCATGCTGGAATCCATAAGCAGTCTGTTCAAGATGGCTGTGTACACTAAACAAACAAATGTGACAAAAGGAAGACTACAAGTCCCTTTCAGGTGCACATCACTGGCCCAAAAATCCATTACTTTTAAGGGCCCCAAATGGTTTAATGAGCTGCCCAAAACGCTGACAGGAAACACAAAGCTGAGTCTGTTCAAAAGGGGGCTATGGTCCCACCTTAAGAATGTAACCACCTGTAAATGTGCAAGAAAATAATTCAACATATTCCTCCTGCCTTATTCCCCACCTCCTCACCTCTTCCCCTCCCCACTCCCCACCCCTTTGACTTACAACCCTCCTACACCATCTTTCCCCTTTACTCCTGTCCCACACCACCTCCAGCTACTTTGACAATGCTAATCTGTCTGCTTACCTTTTCCCCCATCATCCCAAAAGCTTAACATGGACCTATTATTGACATGTCTCACTATTCCCAGTGTATCCCTACCCTGCAACAACTTGATGTAATGCAATTTACTCTACTTTTAAGATGTACCTGAAACTAGTAAGTCTTGTAACTCGTGCCATTTTAATGATGTTTATGATGCCTACCATGTTTTTCTTTTTTCACTGTTATCTTAATTTGTACTTATTGTATTGTATTGCTCTGTTTTGTCCCTGACTTAGAACCTTTGAAAATGAATCTTTGACTCAAAGGTATTAATCCCAATCAAAATAAATAAAAAATTAAAAAAATAAAATAAAAAATATTAGCAATACTGCAAAGGGGCCAGAAGGGGAGGTATTCTTTTTTGCAAATGACAAAGATCTGCAATAGGGGAGACACTCTGGTGTGTGTGTGTGTGTGTGTGTGTGTGTGTAAAAAATGAACAGGGATCTAAGACAGCTTGAGGAATGGTCACAAGTGTGGCAACTAAGATTCAGTGCGAAGAAGTGCAAAATCATGCACTTGGGGCACAAAAACCCAGGGGTATAGTACAAGATGGGAGGAGTGGTACTGACGACCACCAAGCAGGACAGAGACCTGGGGGTAATCATGTCTGACAACCTAAAGGTGGGCAAACAGTGTGACAAGGTGGTGGGGAGAGCTAGTGGGATGCTAAGGTGCAAAGGGAGGGGTATCAGCAGCAGAAAGAGGGAGGTGGTGATACCGCTGTATAAATCATTGGTGAGACCTCACTTAAAGTACTGTGTCCAGTTCTGGAAACAACATCTCTCAAAGAACATGGGCAGAGTATAGGTGGTCCAGAATAGGGCAACTAAAATGGTGCAGGGCCTGCTTCAAAAGCCCTATGAGAACAGACTAAAGAACCTCAAAATGTACGCCCTGAAGGAAAGGAGGGGGGATATGACAGAAACTTTCAAATACCTCACAGGTATAAACGGTATAAGAGAGAAGCTTTTTTCAGAAATAAAGATGCTCAAGAACAAGGGGTCATGTTTTTATTTATTTCAGATTAGGATTAATACCTTTGAGCCGTGGGCTCGTTTACAGAGGCTCAAGTCAGAAGAAAGGACATGACAAAACAGGTCATTGACAGTACATACAGTCGAAGACACAAATTGATATCAGAGTTATAAGTGCAGTTACATCACAAACCAGGATTAAGAGGGCAGCAAGTGCTACTACAAGTCTACACTTGCAGAATAACCATTAGAAGCAACACTATGTGAGTGTGGTCCAAAACTTAGAAGATATCATGGAGTAACCTGAGACATGGGAGCTCCCAGGCAGTTGGGGGGCAGTTAGGTGCAGCCAGGCATGGCTTTGTCGGGAGTGGGGTGGAGAGGAGGGTGGGAGAGGAAAGAGGGAAAAGGGGAGAAAGGAAAGGGGAGGGAAGAGAAGGGGTAGGGGAGGAGGAGACTAGGGGAGGGCGGTGAGGGAAGGGAGAAGGTGGGTTATCAGTAGAGGCATGGTAAGGAGACCTGGAGGAGAGAATATGAAAGGATTATATAAGACAGTGGCAGGACCTATTGCTGGCACTCGTTGGCTAGTGGTAACATTGACAGTTGTATTTGTTGGTAAGGTGAGGTGAGATTGTAGCCCTATGTTAAATTGGCTGAGCCTTGTACATTCGACAATGGCAGCAGGCTGGTCGTTGAACCACTTGGGCCCACAATAGGAGTGGGATCTCTGGGCTGTAGTAGTTCACTTCAAGGGAACAATCAGTCTTCCCTTGGATGTACTTCTTGTACTGATGGAGGGTTGTGCACTTTCAAAGAGGACAAAGGTAGAGTTAGATGTGCGCGTAAGGTGGCACGTGTGTGATGATGTGGATGTGTGATGTAAAGACATTGCACGCACTCGACCCCTGAACCCCAGCTACGAAGCTGAAGGGGGAGCAGATTCAGGGGAAATATGAAGAAATACTTTTTCACAGAAACAGTGGCAGATACCTGGAACAGCCTTCCAGTGGAGGTCCTCACGGCAAAAACTGTAACAGGATTCAAGAACGCATTGGATAGGCGTAAGGGAACCTTAATGGTTAGGAAAAGAGGATAAAGCTGGAGACCAAGTAGGGTCTGTGGTATTACAGTAGGTAGGGAAAATGGTCAGACTAGGTGGGCCAAGTGGTCCTTATCTGCCATCGGTTTCTATGTTTCTATGGAAGTCAAGTGGTGCACATGCACCCCCCTTTCTCTTCCCTGTCCCTCAGGGTGGCACATGTGTGATGACGTGGATGTGTGATGTAAAGACGTTGCACATACTCGGCCCCTGAACCCCAATAGTCAGTAGGCTGTTACTGCCCCATCATCCAGCCTCCGTTAGATGGTGACCAAGCAGTAGTTTGCACTGTCCCCTCTCACCAAAGAAGGAGAGCCTTCAATGGATGCTCAGTCCTCCTTCATGCAGTCAGCCCTCAAGCAACCCAGGTCCATTCTTGAACATGGTTTACCAGCGTGGCGACAGGTGAGGCGCCTAGGCCCTCAAATCTCTGTGCCACTGGTCCAGCATTGCATTTCTTATTTTAAGGAAAAATGCAAAAAATCTGATAGGAGGGTGGTGAGGAATCAGGAATCATGGTTGCACCTGGAAAGGGATGCACTGCTGGAAAAGTGAGCTGAGGTGCTTTATCACTGTATGTCATGGTATATTGTGCTGCACGATAATCACAGTATTGTTTTTCTTTACAATGATAAATTATTATCAGTGGTAATTATCATGATATAGTGTCCTATCATGACATCCACTGTCATGATTAGCAGTCAGGAGTCCATCCCCATTGCTGGTGCTATTGTTGGCGCTGGCGTTTTCTCTATTCCACCCCCACACCTAAAACCATTAGAAAGAGACATTTGTGGACACTGCAAGCCCCCAACACCAGTGCCAGATAAGACACCCTACTATCCCATCCTTTTGATTCCAAAACTAGGTGCACAAACTCGGTATCGCAAGATTCAATAAAAAAACTTTGCAGACACTGGGAGCCGAACAATGGTGCTACGAAAGGCACCTCCCCGTCCCCTTTTGTGACACTGGTTGCCCAACCTCAGTGATGGGAAGATCATAAAAACAAAACTTGTGCACACCAAAACCCTAAATTGAGTGCTGCCAAAGACACAGTGCTCCCCCTACCTTGATTCTGACACTGGGTGCCAAGCCCTGGTATCAGGAAGATTCAGTGCAAAAAAAGGCTGCGGATACCAGGAGGAACCCAACTCCAGTGCCACTGAATATGTCCCCCACATCTGACAATGGGTGCCCAACCCTGGTGTTGGGAAGACTCATTAGAAAAATAACTTTGCAGGTAGTGGGAACCTAAGCACAGTACCACCAAATATGCCCTCATTCTGATACTGGGTGTTAAACCCCAGTGTCAGAAGAATTCCATAAATTTTTTTTTAAAGGATAATGCAGGGCTTGTGTCAAGCCCTTCTTCTGACCCTTGCTTTGACGCCACTGTGCCAATCCCCTGTGCCACAACTGTGCTCAATTCAGACCCCAGGAAATCTTTACTATATTCTGACAAATGCAGTTAGCCTTCACCATTCAACTGCCCCAGAGACAAATGAGTTAATAGAACCTATGCTAACAGTGGAACGTTGATAGGCTTGAGCTTGGTTTTCAAACCACTGTCACTGGTGCATTCTAAGCAACAGTCAGATTCTTTACTCCGCCTGCCTAGTAAGATGCCTCAGAGACTTTTCCTTCAGCTTTCTTGAAGATTTTACTTTATTTCTTGGTTTTCGCAGTTACCATTTAATTTTGTTTAGTTTTCAAAGCACTGTCCTTGGTTTACAGGTAGACTAGTCTAGATTAGCGTTACTTTGGTAAGTTTTGAGGTTCCTTGTCTGTTCCTCGTAACCAGGAAGGAACCAGCCTTTGCTTTGTTTCTTTAAGGTAAAGTCTTCAGTTTTTCTATTAAATTTATCCAGTTCTGTGTGGACCGGATTCTTCTCACAGTTTTGTGGGTACTAAACTGAGGTGTTTATTGTTTTATTTTGGTCGCTGAACCAACTGCAAAAAAAAAAAAAAACACGCAAAAAAAAAGAAAGGGAGAACTTTAGTCATTTAATATCTTAGGTGTTTGCTAAAAAAAAAAAAAACACCATTTACTTAGGTTTTGGGTTATGTCACAGAAGCCTAAAAAGAGAACTGGCCTAACTGGTTTCCGACACTGCACGGAGTGTGGTGAGTCATTTGCTAAGTCAGACCCACACTTAATCTGTGTACTGTATTTGGGGTTTGACCACCTGAACACAAAGTGTGATATTTGCAAGAACTTTCCTCAGTCTATGCTTGACAGGTGATTAAACCGACTGAGAGAAAACAAAAAGTCCGATAAAGCTGCTGACCCAGCTTCTGGACTTGCGGTTATTCTGAGTGGTTACTCCCCTTAGTAAAGATAAACTGAAGGAACTGAAGGGGAAGCCCTCTGACAAGGGCAAGACTGGAGAGGAAGCCCTCTGACAAGGGCGAGACCAGAGGGGAAGCCCTCTGACAAGGGCGAAACCTATCAGGAATGAAAAGGAGCACAGAATCGGCCATGGCCTCCAAAAGAAAAAAGAAAGAAAAGCACACAGCACAGGAACCATAACCAAAGGTACCATCAGTTCTGACTGCTGAGCAGATTGCTAATGTGATCAGGATTATTCAACAGCTGCAGCCCAACACTTTGGTTCTTGTTCCTCCACAAGTGCCGCAGCAGCATCCAGTTCAAGCACCAGATATTTTAACAGGTCTCAGTTCATTTGAACAGGATCCCTTCTATGAGGAGGAGGAGGATTTGAGGGAACCCAGAAAACCAGATGTTTCCCCAGAAAGAGAGGAGTTTGAGTATCTTCCTTAGAATCCTAAAGATTATTCCTCCCATTTTCCTTTTATGAAGAAGATGGCAGAGACTCTGGACCTCCACACTTAGGAGACCACTGAGGAGGAGGAGGAACCAGATTTCATGGAAATGATGGATGTTGCATCAACAAAGAGGCTGCTTCTTCCTAGCCGCAAGTCCCTAAAAAGGCAAACCACCAAGATTCTGCAGAACCCTACTTTTGTGCCCACTGTGGACAAGAAGATGGAAAGGAAATACTTGGTGGCCAGAGGGGGAGCCGAGTTCCTCTTGGGTTAACCCAGTCATGAAGGGGTTGTTCAGGTAGTTGCCTGCGATTAAAGCAGGCATACCTCTGTCATCCCATCCTCCCGATAAAGATTCCAGAAGGATGGCTTCCTTGGGTACCAGACAAGCTTCTTATGTTGCTTATGTTTCAAGATGTCAGAGGAATCTTTGGAACTCTGTGGTGGAGATGGCAAAGTCAGCCCCTTCCCCCTGGCAGCTGACCTGATGGAAAATGCAAAATATGGTATTGAGGTCTCCAAGTACCAATTCCACATGGCAGTGGACTGTAATGACACTGTTGCCAGAGTAGTGGCAACCTCAGTGTCACTGAGAAGGTTTTCCTGGCTCAGGGCCATGAGTCTGATGCAGGACACACAGACTAAAGTGTCACAAACCCACCCCCAGGGGGTCAGGTCCACTGAGCTCACAGTGCCCATCCTTAAGTGCATCCCTGATTGGGAAGGGGGACAGGGATACCCTCCTCTTCCTTTTTTGATTGCTTGCCAAGGTCACAACTGCACCTCTGCCACAAGGACCCAGGGCATCCCTCTGACTTTGGATAAGGGCACACTGCCAGTCTCGAGTCTTGTGGCTAAATATGAACCCTTCTTTGGCTATTACACACAGGAGGAAGACCCAGGTGTCACACTGTCTTTGGGGTAGCAGTGTAAAAAAAAAAAAAATGATTTGGCCTTCTCCCTACAGGACAAGCAACAGCCTGCTTCAGAATCCCTGCAGACCCATCCCTGAGACTTTGGTATCCGTTACAGACCCTTTTCTCAATTTGGTTGCTTATGGTGACTCCTCTAAGCAATTAATAGTTGCCACAGATCATAGAATCCTGCCGGCAGAAAAGGACCATTCAGCCTATCGACTCTGCTTGAAAGAGATAGCCCAGCCCCTCCTGCCCTTTTACCTCCCACTCTGCTGTCCTCGCTCACCTCCCCTGCCTATTCCCATGTAGTTATCCCATGACCGTTTGAATTTCTCAACCGTATCCACCTCCACTACCCATTCCGGCAATCTATTCCATGGTCCTACAACCCTTTTTAAAAAGTAACTCCCCTCTACAACCCCAGAAATCTGCCCCCCCCCAGTTTGAGTGCATGATCTTTGGTGGTTTTGTTTTCGTTCAGTCCGAAGATGCTGTCCCCTTTAACCTTATTTATTCCCTTCATGTATTTGAAGATTTCCACCATGTCCCCCCATTCCCTTCTCCTCTCCAGTGTATACAGACCAAGCTCCTCCAGCCTCTCCCTATATGGCCTCCCTTGCATCCCCTGGATCATCTTGGTAGCCCTCCTCTGAACCCTCTCCAGCCTATCCTTGTCACATTGCAAATGGGGCCTCAGAATTGAACTTTACTCAAGCTGTGGCCTCACTAGTGTTTTGTATAGCAGCATGATCACCTCCCTCCTCCTACTAGTTAAGACCCTTCCAGTGCATGCCAAAATTCTTGTTGCTTTACCAGCTGCTTGTCCGCACTGGTTCCTAACCTTTAAAGTGTCAGCAGTCCAAATTCCCAGATCTTTGTCTTGCTCCATGACCTGCAGTGTCTCCCCCCCCCCCCCACCAGGCAATAATTAGCTCTTGGATTATTATGCCCTATGTGCATTATTTTGCACTTTTTTGCATTGAATAGCAATTGCCACTTTTCTGCCCACTCCTCCAGAGTATTAATACTGTTTAACAATTCACACACAAATATACATAAGTCTCACTCAGGCAGAATTTCTTTAGAAAAACAAAAGTTTTTACTAAAATACTTAAAAAAAAAAAAAAAAAAAAAATTACAGTTACAACTAAAAAGAACATACACAAACGTGTGTTACAGTATACATAACAAAAATGGAGAAATATACAGTGAAACGCACTAAAACTGTTAGAAGTGTACCTTATATTTGCAGTAAATTGAAGTCCAGAAATAGTGGATGAAGGTTTTCAGTTTCTTTTAGTCCTTGGCAGGCACACTGGGTCTGAGCAGTTTTGCTTCTGGTGTGTGTCAAGCAGAGTGTTCCAGTGGTGAAAGTGAACAGGAACGCACAGGAGCAGAGTTCCTGTATCTTTTTTGCAGCAGGAACGCAGTTCTTGTACTTTTTCCCACTGATACTGGAACTGAAATTCTTAAAATAGTAATATAATGGTCATTTCTGGGCTTGTGATTTGAAATCAGGGGTTTCCATGACACAATTTGACTTGTACAATAATGTAATAGTCCTAGATTAATTGGATCTTCAAACAACATGAAGTCGTGCTGTATTCTGACATTATGCAGTTAGCCCCAACACTTGAACCGCTCCGGAGAGGAAAGAGTTAACTCTGTGCCAGAGCATAGAACGTTGAGCTCGAGCTCGGTTCAAACCTCTGTCTGCTGCACTTGCAAGTGTAACCGCCAGATTCTTTACTCCACCTAACTGAACAGTCGCTCCGGAGATCTTTCCATTGTTTTTGGTTCGGTAACAGTAAAACGTTGGTTTTATACCGCATTTTCTTTATTTTACTTCGGTTCAGATCCCTGTCTGTGGTACAGTAAGTGCTTAGGTAGTGGACTGAGTGTTATTCTGTGTGTGGAAATTGTAAAAAGTTTTCATTCGGCTTGGTAGGAACCGATTGTCTGGTTTTGTTTTATTTTTACCTACAGTTTAATGTGAGGTACCGGTCCTTATTGGTTCTAAAAAAAAAAAAAAAGTTTTTCAAACGTTTTTTTCCAACACCTGTAACAGGGTTAAGAACCAATAAGGGGGTCTTGCCTGGCTTTTGCTGAATAAGGTGTTAGGATGGCTACGTCTGAGAAACCCAAAAGAAAAACAGGGCCCACTGGGTTTCAACACTGCAGTGAGTGTGGGGAGGCCTTTGTTAAGGCTGATCCTCACACCACCTGTGTTTACTGTCTGGGGTTTGACCACCTCGATTCAGACTGCCAAATATGTAGAAATTTTCCTAAGTCCACCCTAGAGAAGAGATTGGGCAGGCTTGGGGAAAAAGAGGCCGAGAAGTCCACTGACCCGGATGGCCAGCCTGGTTTGGTTCCAACCGAACCTGAGGGAGTGCCCTCTGACCAGGGCGATACTCCCTGAGGCAAAAGGAGAGCCGATCCTGAGGGGTCGGTTCTGGGTAAGAAAAAGAGAAAGGAGAAATCGTTCGGTTCGGATCCAGAACCGCATCGTCCAACCGCCGAAGAAATTGCCAGGGCGACTAGTATTGTTGAATCACTCCATCCAGTTCTGACCGATCTGGCACCTCTCAGTAGGCGCTCGGTTCGGTCGGTTCCTCCGGTTCCGGATTATTGTCCAGAAGAGTATTATGAACCGGATCTGAAGGGGGATGAAGACTACGATGCCGACGATGATGATGATGATGATGGTATAGAAGGTCTGGATGAGCCCATAGAACCGGACATCTCCCCACACAGGCCTTCTAGTGCTTCCCCTCCTAGGCTTTCTGAGTCCCCATCCCACTTTTTGTTTTACAAATAAGTGGCATGAACCCTTCAGCTCCCTCTGATTGAAGCTGCTGAGGAACAAGAGGAGCCTGACTTTGTAGAAATGATGGCTATCCCAGAGTCAAAAAGAATGTTTCCACAGGGATTTATGGAGGGGAATAGACACAAAAACTTCTTAAAACACCAAATTCTTTACCTCCTGTGGACAGACAAATGGACAAGAGGTACATGCTGTCAGGCTCAGGTACGGAGTGTTTGTACCAGCAATGCAGTCATGTTGGGGTTGTGCAGGCTGCAGCCTGTGATAAGGCTAACACACACTTGGCTTCACACACCCCAGATAAAGACTTTAGGAAGTTGGATGCCATGGCAAAAAAACAGTACTTGGCACCCTCCTTGGGACTCAGGCAGGCTAACTACATGGCCTGCACAGCCAGATACCAGAAGTCTAGATGGGGTACTGTTCTGGAACTGGTTAAACAGGCTTCCCCCCAGCTAGCCAGGGAGCTGGAGGAGGTGGCTGCTGATGGGATAGAGGCCTCTAAGATCCAATTTCATGCTGCTGTAGACTCTAATGATGTATCATCACGAGTCATGGCTACATCTGTGTCTCTTCGAACATTGGCTTGGCTCAGATGTACTAGCCTTTCACAGGACACCCAGGCTAAGGCCATGGATTTCCCTGTGGTGAATAATTCTCTGTTTCGGGAGCAGACAGAAAATTATATGAAAAAAATGGATGAGTACAAGACCACCTATCGGAGTGCACAGGCCAAGGAAAGGCAGGCAACTCCTCAAAAGCAGCAGTCTGGGGGCAGGGGCAGGCCTTTTCACAGGCCTTTCTACCGGGCACAGGCTTCCTCTCCTTTTCCTCAGAGGGAGAGGCAGAAGGGGGATGAGCAGGGCTGCATCCTCCTTCCAGTCCAAGGCTCCTGCCAAGCAGACACCCTGATGTGTCAGCCCGGGTCGACTCCCCTTTTCCAATGGGAGGCAGGCTGGCTTACTACTTTCAGGACTGGAAGTCTGTTACCTCAAACAGGTGGATCCTGGAGGTAGTAAGCCAGGGACTGGCTCTCAGCTTCAAAAAATTTCCAAAGCAGAGAGTCGGGTCTTTTCCACCTGCAAACATCTCCGAAACCATTGCCCTAGAGGCAGAGGTTTCCTCTTTGCTGGCTCTCAGAGCCATAGACAGAGTTCCTATTATACACAGGGGCAAAGGTCTGTATTCCAGGTACTTCCTTACCCTGAAAAAGACAGGGGAGTGGCGGCTCATCCTAGACCTAAGATACTTAAACAAGCACCTAGTCAAACCAAAATTCAGAGTGGTGACTCTGGGAGTAATTCTTCCCTCTCTGAGGCCAGGAGATTGGTTAGCCTCCCTGGACCTCAAGGATGCCTACTTTCACATTCCCATCAGGTGCTCCCACAGAAAGTACCTCAGGTTTGAATTGCCTTTAGGCCATTATCAGTTCAGAGCAATGCCCTTTGGTCAAATATCAGCACCAAGGGTGTTCACAAAATACCTAGCAGTAGCGGTGGCCTTCCTAAGGAGACAAAATATTTCCATATTTCCAAACCTGGATGACTGGCTCATCGTGGGGCAGTCTCCAGACCAAGTCAAGTCAAACCTGCAAGTGACCCAACAATTGCTCACTTCTCTGGGTTTCCTCCTCAGTCTTCCAAAGTCAGTTCTCGAACCAGTGCAACTCCTGACCTTTATAAGGGTAGAGTTGGACACTGTCCAAGCAAAGGCTTTTCTTCCCTTGGTAAGGGTAAAGGCCCTTACAGATCTGGCTTCTTCTTTCCGCCTTCTGGTGTATCGCCCAGCAAGGCATTTTCTTCAACTTCTGGGCTACATGGCAGCTTCCACTGTAGTGGTTCAAGGGGCCAGATTTCAAATGAGGGCCATCCAGTTCCACTTGAGGGCTTTGTGGTCTCAGGAAAAAAGATCCTCTAACCAAACTGATTCCAGTGACTCAGACTGTGATCCAGGCTCTCCAATGGTGGTTGGATCAGGACAACCTCAGACAAGGAGTCCCATTCATCACACAGACTCATTCTGTGGTACTAACCACAGATGCTTCTCTCTTGGGGAGGGGAAGCTCACTTGGGAGCCCTCACAGCACAAGAAGTGTGGTCCCCTCAGGAGTCTCTACTTCATATCAATCTTCTGGAACTCAGGGCAGTATACCTGGCTCTACAAGTTTTCTCGGACTCAGTACAGAACAAGGTGGTTCAGGTCAGGACAGACACCACCACCACCATGTGGTATATCAGCAGGCAGGGAGGCACTCGGTCTACGGCCTTGTGTAGGAAGCCATGAAATTATGACATCTCTGATAGCAGTCCACCTCCCAGGGAAGGACAATGTGCTAGCAGATGCCCTGAGCAGGATATCTCAGGGCCATCACGACTGGTCCCTGGATCCCCTAGTATTAAGTGATTTTTTTCAAGATGTGGCACTCCAGAGAGAGAGATCTCTTTGCAGCCCCAGACAGTCACCAACTTCCTCCCTTCTGTTGCAGACCCCCAGTCTTGGGCTCAGTCCCCTGGATGCTCTACTTCTGGATTGGGAGGAAATTTCTGTATCCCCCCATTATTCAAAGTTCTGGTCAACATAAGGTCGCAATCTTACAAGGTGATCCTTATTGCTCCAGACTGGGCCAGGCAGCCTTGGTATCCTCTATTGCTGTCCCTAGCAATCCATCTTCCCTTATCTCTTCCCAGGAATCACAATCTGCTAACCTTCTCTCAGGGGAGGATTTGGTACCCCAACCTTCGGTCTCTCAACCTCAGGGCATGGCTCTTGAAGAGTTAGAATATGCAAGCCTGCATCTGACTCAAGGGGTTCTGGATATTCTCAAAGCCTCTCGAAAACCTGCCACGAAAAACGTATAAATCCAAATGGAAAAGATTCAGCATTTGGTGTTCCAATAAGCAGATATCTCCAGATGCTGCTGATTTGGCTACAGTTCTGGATTATGTGGTTCATCTTAATTGCGTAGGCCTCAGACCATCTACTTTGAAAGTACACTTCGCAGTTGTTTCTGCATTTCTGTCAGTGGGAGAGGCTTCCTCACTGGCATCTCATCCTGTTTTCTGTAAATTCTTTGAAGGATTGCTCCATACCAATCCTCCCTTTAAGGATCCTACTCCTGCTTGGGATCTTAATATTTGCATTGCTCAGCTTATGCAACCCCCTTTTTAGCCTTTGGCCTCAGCAGAACTTAAGTACTTGACTTGGAAAGTTGTGTTCCTGGTAGCTATTACCTCTGCCAGGCATATTAGTGAATTACAAGCTCTGTCAGTGGAGCCTGATTTTATCTCATTCCATAGAGATAAGGTAGTCCTTAGAACTAACAGGAGGTTCTTACCCAAAGTGGTTTCAGACTTTCATCTGAACCAGTTCATGTCTCTTCCTGTCTGTTTCACTGATCATTCTGCTTCAGGGGAGAGAAGGTTACACAGCTTGGATGTTAAGAGAGCACATAGCTACTACACTGAGCACACTAGGGCACTTAGGTTTGACTGCCCTCAGTTGTTTCTCACTTATGATGAAGTGGGAAAGAGTAAACCTGCTACTAAGAGAACTATTGCCAGGTGGATTGTCTCTTGTATACAATTCTGCTATAAAAAGCTAGGCAAAATACCCCCCTCAGGCCTGAGGGCTCATTCGACTAGAGGTATAGCTGCTTCTCTGGCTGCTGCCAGAGATGCACCACGATTAGAAATATGCAAAGCAGCCACCTGGAAAACAGTCCATACATTCACCAAGCATTGCTCTCTGGATATCCAGGCTAGGATTGATGCTAGGTTTGGTACAACAGTACTGCAGAGCCTATTCCCAAAATAGGTTCGTCCCTCCTCCGTGGAGGTACTGCTTGGTAGTCGGCATAATGTCAGAATACAGCAAGACTTCATGTTGTTTGAAGAAAAAATTACTCACCTTAGTAATTATGTTTCTTCTAATGGAGTCTTGCTGTATTCTGACCCCCCCCCACCTCCCCTCTCAGAACCTGGTTTTTGGGAAGTGGGCTGGCAGGTGCAGCGTTGCACCTCAGGGGTGTACTTAGTACTCTCCCCTATATAGAGAGGGAGAGTGGGTTATGTTGTATTTTTTTTTTTTTATAGTTATGTTTGTTCACTACCTAGTTTTTGTTTTGGAGTTCTCGAGTTGGGTCTTTTGGGGGTTCCAAAACATTTGGTTGCCTTTTTGGCTAGTAATTTTACAATTTCCACCTAGCAGGTGTAGTTAGTTAGGATTAGCTCGTAAGAATCTGACGGTTACACTTGAAAGTGCAGCAGACAGAGGGTTGAACTGAGCTCGAGCTCAGCGTTCTATGCTCTGGCATAGAGTTAACTCTTTCCTCTCCGGAGCAGTTCAAGTGCTGGGGCTAACTGCATAATGTTAGAATACAGCAAGACTCCATTAGAAGAAACATAATTACTAAGTTGAGTAATTTTTTCTTCTAGTACCATACACATAGATGTGTCTGGATTGAAAGAGTTATCCTTCAGATGGAGGATTTTCATTCTGCGTTTCATATTCATTTTCTAATGTCTCAGTTCCTGTACTTAGATGAAAATTTGGTCTGTAAATGCCCTGATCTGGGCTATTTATATACCTGTCTGTGGATAGAGGCTGGCCCTTGCATTTAAGGTGACCGGGTGTCGCTCTTGTGCTTCCACCAACACAGTGTTCTTGCGCTTCCACCAACACAGTGTTCTTGCACTTCCCCCAACACAGTGTTCTGGCTCAATAATTAACCAGTAGCATACTGTCAAAGCTATAACTTTGATGTATCCGTATACACCTAAGCTAATTCACAGTGTCTTGTTAGAATTTCACACAGGTTTGCTAGAAGGATGTTTTCTTTCCTGTCACCTTCTAAATATGATATATTATAACACCTTCCTTGGATCAAAGCATTCTGCTCCTGAGTGCATGGTTTTATGACCTACAAATGGATTTTGGCATATCTCAGTTAAAAAAACTTGAGAATGCAATCTCAGTTCCTGGCAAGCAGCTGCCTTGTAGCTAAAAGGGAGGTCAAACCTTTTTCTAAAAAAAAAAATCCGGCCTTTTCTCTATGTCCCCTTGAATTAACACTGGCATTTTGTGGCACATACATATACATAGAATTGCATAAAAAACATTTAGACAACATAATTATGTCTACAAATAAGGACTAGCAGTGGGGTAGCTCACCACATAAAGCACTGGATTTTTCTTGTGAGCCAACCTCCTTGTTTGGTGAACAGATGGAGGCCTACATGAAGAAGATGGATGAGTACAAGACAGCTTACAACAGTGCTGCTGCAAAGGAGAAGACATCTACTCCCCAGAAGCACCAGAGTAGGGGAGGTAGGGGAAGGTCTTTTTCTAGACATTTTTGCCAGACCCAGGCTTTCCCAGCATACCAGCAGCAGAGAGGGTACTTTTTTCTAAGACGGGGTTAGAAGGGGCAGTGGCCGGGCTGGCCTCAGTCCTCTGAACAAGCAAAACAGAATCCCTGATATGCTTGTCAGGGTCACCTCCTCAGTCCCAGTAGGGGGCGAGCTGGCTTACTACTTCCAGGCATAGCAAACTATCCCCACAGACAAGTGGGTCCTGGAGGTAGTAAGCCAGGGTTTTGCACTCTGCTTCAAGGTTGTGCCAAGGCTGAGGGCAAGACTGTTCAGACCTGTTACCCAAACAGAAAAGGAATTGTTAGAATCAGACGTATCCAACCTTCTGCTGGAGAAGGCAGTAGAGCCTGTTCCCCTAGCCCAGAGGGGAAAAGGCCTATATTCAAGGTACTTCTTAACACTAAAGAAAACTGGGGAGTGGCGACTCATACTAGATCTCAGACACTTGAACAGACACCTTACAAAGCCAAAGTTCAAGGTGGTCACTCTGGCAACTGTTCTCCCCACACTCAGGCAGGGAGACCGGCTGGCATCACTAGACCTCAGATGCGTACTTTTACATTCCTACCAGGCAATCCCACAGCAAGTATCTCAGGTTCAGATTGCCATCAGGTCATTACCTATTCAAAGCCTTGTTCTTTGGCTTGACCTCTGCCCCAAGAGTGTTCACAAAGTGTCTGGCAGCAGTACTGGCACACTTGAGAAGGCAGTGGGTGACAGTGTTCTCTTACCTGGACTACTTACTAGTTGTGGGACAGTCTTCTCAGTAGGTACAGAATGCCCTAAACCTCGCACAGTTTACTCTGCAGTCTCTAGGGTCCCTGGTGAACTTGAAAAAATCAGACTTGCAACCAGTCCAACATCTGAGGTTCATAGGAGCAGAGTTGGACACACTACAGGGAAAAGCATTTCTCCATTAGGGAAGGATAGACAGTCTGGTTCAGTTAGCAATGTCCTTCCAGTTGCACACCCCAGACCAGCAAGGCATTTCCTGCAACATTTGGGTCACATGGCTGCTTCTACAGCAAAAATTCCAGGAGCCAGGTTACAATTGAGAGACATCCAGTTCCACCTAAGGTCTCACTGGTCCCAAAAAAGGGACTCCCTGTCAAAACTGGTGCCAGTTACAGGAACTCTCCTTCAAGCACTGCAGTGGTGGTAGGAAAGGGACAACCTCAGAGGAGGTGTGCCATTCTCACAGCAGTCACCAACAGTAGTGTTGACAACCGATGTCTCCCTTCTGGGGTGGGGGGGCAATCTGGGAGAGCATACTGTACATGGTATATGGCTTCAGCAGGAGTTATTGCTGCACTTAAACCTGCTGGAACTCAGGGTAGTTTTTTGGCCCTCCAATCCTTTGCTACAGTGCTCCAGGGAAAGGTGCTGCAGGTCAGAACAGACAATGCAACCACCATGTACTACATAAGCAAGGGGGCACAAGGTCAGCCTTGCTGTGCACAGAGGCCATGAAAATCTGGAGTCTGGCTTACTCCCTTAAAATTTCTCTCTCAGCAGTTGATCTTCCAGGGAAGGACAATGTCCTAGCAGATGCCCTGAGCAGGATCAACCGAAATCACCACGAGTGGTTCCTGAACAGGCACGTCTTGCAAACTGTATTCAGTAGGTGGGGCATCCCAGAGATAGATCTCTTTGTAGCCCCAGACAGACACCAGTTGCCACGGTTCTGTTGCAGGCCTCCTGCAGTGGGCACAGTGCCACTGGATGCACTACTACTGGATTGGACAGGGAAGTTCCTGTATGCCTTCTCTCCATTCCCCCTGCTACCCAGAAACAAGCTCAGGATTGGGCCAGGCATCCCTGGTTCTCTCTTCTCATGTCTCTGTCAATATCCAGTCCGATTTGCCTCCTCAGGAGGCACAACTTCCTGACATCATCCCAGGGCAGGATCCTGTACTGCAGCCTCAGATCTCTCAGGCTTAAGGCCTGGCTCTTGATGACCTAGAGTCTGCTAGCTTGCATCTCTCTGAAAGGGTTTTGGAGGTCCTTAGAGTTTCTAGAAAACCAACCACCAGGAAAACGTATACTTCAAAATGGAAAAGGTCTTCCATCTGGTGCCAGCAAAAGAGCATAGTTCCACACCATGCTGGCTTACTAGTACTGTTGGACTGTTTAGCCCATCTCCATTCCCTGGGCCTAAGGTCATTTACCTCAGGGTACATTTGGCAGCTATTTCTGCCTATCTCTTGGCTGGGAAGGGCTCTTCCCTAGCTTCTAATCAGATTTTGGGGAAATTTTTCGAGGACCTCTTACACTTGCGTCCCCCACACAGGGAACCAACCCCCTCATGGGATCGGAATATATGCATTGCACATCTGATGCAACCCCCTTTTGAACCCATGTCCTCAGCAGAGCTCAATTATGTGACCTGGAAAACAGTATTCCTGGTGGCAGTCACTTTAGCCAGGAGGATTAGTGAACTTTAAGCTCTGTCCACAGAAGAGCTTAACTACATTTCAGTCAGTAGGGACAAGGTAGTCCTTAAGACCAATGGGAAGTTTCTTCCCAAAGTGGTGTCTGACTTCCACATCAACCAGTCCATTACCCTGCCTGTTTTCTTCACAGACCATTTCAGTTCAGGGGAACACAGGCTGCATAGCCTTGATGTCAAAAGGGCTACCAGCTACTATTTGGATCACACAAAAGGCCATAGGCAGAATAACAGTTAGCTCTTTTTGACCTATGGAGAAGTGAATCGTGGTTCTCTCACCACAAATTCATTATAAACTACAAAAAGACCAAAGTGATGATGTTTGCCAACCCACAGAACAAAAACAAAGGTTTACCACTAAACATACTCAATAATCAGCACCAAGCCTTGGAGCAAGTCAGTAGCTTCAAATACTTTGGCAAAACCCTCGACTCCTCCCTCTCCTACCATGAGCATATCAACCTGGTCTATAAGGTTGTAAACTCTAGGATTGATCTGCTCTACAGACATAGGACATGCATGACAACTGATGCCCTTTGTCTGGCGGTTACCAGTTCGGTCCTGTCTTTAGTCGATTATGGCATCGTTATCTATGGCTCTGCAGCTGATACTGTGCTACACAGAATCAAGGCCTCCCTCAACAAAAGCATGTTGTTTAGTAGTTGGTGGGGACAGGCTCACCCACACCTGTGACCTCTACAGTCAAGCAAACTGGTTAAATTTCAAGGGTAGGCTTTCCTACCAGACCTGCTTGTTGGCAAGAAAGATAACCCTTGGACTTTCTCCTTCCACTGCCCA
Organism: Neoceratodus forsteri; assembly: GCA_016271365.2. Taxonomy (NCBI): domain Eukaryota; kingdom Metazoa; phylum Chordata; order Ceratodontiformes; family Ceratodontidae; genus Neoceratodus; species Neoceratodus forsteri. The sequence goes on from CM057459.1 coordinate 1,388,039,609, forward strand.
GCATTTCCTCACCCCTGCCCCCACCACTCAGGCAACTAGAAGCTCCTCTAAGGCCTCCTTCCTAGTCCTGTTCTGTAGGAGTGCTCTGGGGCAAGGCAACATTCATGTATAGGGCTCCTGTCTGGTTAAATGGCCTGCCAGCTGATGTTTTTTCTGTAAATAAGATTGGCCCCTTTAAACTTAAACTCCAACAGCTCCTCCTAGTATTAAACAGCTGTTACTGTTCATAGCCCTACCTCCATCCTCATGTTCTCATACTGCCTGTCTACCCCAAAATGTATTATTTCTAGACAGTGTCTTCTTAGACAGCTCCATCCTTCCCTTCTTCCCCTCCCACCCTCTACTCTCTTACACCCTGTCATCTGACCCCCACCCCATCCCCTCCTCATCCTGCTTCTCTGACTCCACTGAGGCCCCTCCCCCGCTGTAGTACCTACTACAAGGATAGACATTGTCCCTTGGACAGTCTCCTCTATAATACCATCTTTGTCCATGTCCTATGCCTCCTTAGTACTTTTTGGTCCCATATTTCACATCCCCTAATCCCAGGCACATTTAAAGCAATCAAGCAGCCTGCCTAGCTTTTATTTTTATCCTTTTTGTATTACTTATTAGTTGTCACTGTCACAAATTCGCTCAGCTGGTCAGCCCCTCTACTCTCAAAGTGCCAACCTCTGAGCATATGATTTGTGGACAGTGAAGAGTACAAGGTAACCCTCTTGTCTGTTTTGTGGGTTCGAGTCACCTTAGGCTCAAGTTCTGGAGGAATTCAAACTGATAACCTCTTGTTAGCGTACCAATTATCAGGCTCAGATAATTCTGTCTTCGGGGGGCCAGATATCTTTGCCTACGGGCACCTAACCAGGTCTACAAAATGAACCCTTAGAACTCTATGCAAGACCTTAGAGAACTCTATCCGTTTTCCCAGTTTGGTATCAAAATAAGCTCTTACACAGTGTCAACTATAACCTTTACAAGCTCCACTTAAATAAAAAGAAATGTCAAGGCACTCCAGGCAGTTTCCATTTTAAAATATATATCTTTACTTTAAAATAGGAAAATAGGAAAATAGTGACATTACAGAACAAAATATCCCAACACATACAGCCTTAAAACAAACAGGTTTGAAGTGCAAGTTCCTACTATACATACATTCAGACTGATCTAATCTAATATATGCTTACTGTCTTTCAGTGGTGTGATGTTTCTTCCTCAGTCAGAAATATGAGTGTGTGTCTGTCAAGGTCTTCTCAGTATGTTAAAACCAGTCCTGAGCTGACCTTCTCACTGAGGTCACCCAACTCCACCTTGGTGTAACAAAATCTATATTTTTTTATTACACCAAGATGGCCTACTAAAGTATTTAAAAAAAAAAAACTAAGAGGTGACATAATAAATCTCTTCTCTATGTAACTATTTGAAACCAGTCTGTGATCTGCTTTCCCCTAGACATCAAAAGTCTCTTTGATATAAGTCACTGTATTCAAAGCAAAAGTGTATTTGACTCCTTAATTCCATCTGGCCTTGGTATCTACACATCAGAGGTCTCTTTGATGAAATGCTGGTTTCCTGGGAGGTTATTCATAACACTGGCCAGTGTCCCTTTTCTCAGGACATCTAGTGCAGATCAAAGGATCTCCCTGAGGCCTTCATGAATGGCTAATTTTATTTCCTGGGATCAAAGCAAATTGACAAAATAATTGCACCCCAGGTATTTGCAGTTTAACAATGTCCTGTCCTTTGAACTTATCCTTGGGGGGTTTGAAGTGTCAGCTTCAGCAGCCAGCACCTCCCTCTGCCACAGTCCATCATACATTAATTTCTTATATTTACAACAAAAATATTATACAGGAATCAGAACCAGCTGTCCAGGTGTGACAGTCACCACTCAGCCATTTTTATTTATTCGCTCCTGCACACTGTCGCCTGTTGGAACTCTTATTACTGGCATGTACACTGTTGGGGTCAATTATATTATTCTACATTGTATGCTTGTTATGTGGCTTTCCGTTGTCTCTTGTGTATTTGCTGTATTTGCAGTGTTGTACCTAATGCACTACTTGATGTGGAGCCTTTGTAAACAGGTCTCTAACTCAGAGGTTGTAATTCAGAGATTTCAATAAATAAATAAATAAAGTGGGGAAGGAAAGCCAGCTGTAAAAAGGACTGTTGCATGCTGGATTGTTACCTGTATTCAGTTTTGCTACAGCAAAGTGGGCAAAGAGCCACCTATGGGCCTTGGGACTCATTCCACCAGGGGTACAGCTGTGTCTATAGCAGCTGCCAGAGACATTTTCCCTGTTAGAAATCTGCAAAGCAGCTACCTGGAAAATTATCCACACCTTTACTAAATACTATTGTCTGGACACCCAGGCTAGAAGTGTTGCCAGGTTTGGCACAGCAGTACTGCAGAGTCTGTTTCCTAAATAAGTTCTATACCTGTCCCCAAAGGTACTGCTTGGGTAGTCTGCATATGTCAGAATACAGTAAAGATTTCCTGGGGCTTGAAGAAAAAAATTACTTTCCATAGTAATTTTGTTTCTTCCAAGGGAATCTGTACTGTATTCTGAGATCCCACCCTACCTCCTCTACTAGAACCTAGTGGGCACTACATTCCAGCTGCCCATGTTATTAATGAAACCTGTTTGAATTGGTTGTTTTTAGGCATCTGTGACTTGAGTCTTGAGGATGCCACCATTGTTGGAAGGGGGAATTATTTATTGGTGGGCGAATTTGTTTTTCTTTAGAATAGTATAGTTAGTGTTTTTCATGCATGCTTCGTAAGAATCTGGCGGTTGCATAGAATGCACCAGGGAAAATGGATTGAAAACAGAGCTTGAGTCTATCAATGTTCCACAATTATCATAGGATCTTACTCCGAGTGGGAGCTCTTGCAGTAGGCTATTACAATAAGGACTATGCAGCAGGCACTAGGACCCACTGGAAAACTTCTCAGCCAGCAGTACCCAGCAGGGACTGCCTCCGACATCGGCTCCACCCCGACGTCAGCCCTGGTATAAAAGGGGGCGGACCCAGCTCCACATCAGTTCTTTTCCCGCCATGTCCCACGCACTTGAAGAGTTAGTGGCTTGCCAGCCAAGCTAAAACCTAGGTTTTCACCGTTTTTTCTGCCGTTTGATGGATTTTTTCCCAGTACCGACGTATGTCGTCCCTGTCCATAGTCTCCTCATCGGAACCACACAGAAATAAGTGCAGTTGCGGCAGTCAGATTCCAGCTAAAGACAGCCACACAAAGTGTGTCTTCTGCCTGGGGCCTAACCACTACACCGCGGCCTGTTCCTGTTGCCAAAGCTTCACTAGTAGGACCAGGATCCGCCGCCTCAAGGCTGTGAAGGCATACCTATTGGAGGAGAAGATGGACCTCCACACCTCCGGGGAGAGGCAAAACACAAAGATAAGTCAAAGCGGTCCCATGACAAGAGGCAAATGCTGGTCCGGCACGGTCAGGTCGGTCTCGCTCCCGCTCACAGCCCTCTCCCAAGAAAGCCACCACTTCCCCGGGCTCAGGTGAGCATTCAGAATCTAAAAAGCAGGCTAAGGCTGGGCCTTCGTGGAAGAAGCCAGCAAAGTCTAAGGTGACTCCGCTAAGGGTCACCACCAACTCCTCGGAGGTGCAAGCTTAGGCCCTGCCTTCAAGACCTCGGCGTCGCCCGGTAGAGCATGCCTGGAGTCTAAGACACTCCAGCCCCCCAATAAACAGTCGCCGGTCCCGCATCGACGCTCGAAACATAGAATTTGACGGCAGATAAGGACCACTTGGCCCACCCAGTCTGCCCATTTCCCTAACAATGGATAAGCTGCAGATCCTAGTTAACCAGCAGCCTACTTTTCCTACCCCATCCCTAGAATTGCCTCATGACTGTCCCATGCATGCTTGAATTCCACTACTGTTTTTGACTCCACAACCTCCTCCGGAAGGCCGTTCCATGCATCCACTACCCTCTCCGTGAAAAAATACTTCCTTACATTACCTCTGAGCTGCCCACCTCTATCTTTAAATTGTGCCCTCTTGTTCTTGCACACCTCTTTTTCTGAAAGATGTTACCCTCTTGGACTTTGTTGATTCCCTTGAGGTACTTGAAAGTTTCCATCTTGTCCCCTCTCCCTCCTTTCCTCGAGGCTATACATATTAAGCTCCTTAAGTCTCTCTTCATATGTCTTCGGTGCAGACCCTGCACCATTTTAGTGCCCTCCTCTGGACAGCTTCCATCCTGTCTATGTCTTCCGCGAATTGGGTCCTCCAGAACTACTTTGATACTCCAGATGGGGTCTCACCAGCTGTCTGTACAGAGGATAACAAGTTCCTGTTTTCTACTGGTGATGCCTCTCCTATGCATCCCAGTATCCCCAGCTCTCCTTACTGCCCTCTCACATTGTTTGCCCACCTTTAGGTCATCTGATATGACTACCCCCAGGTCTCTTTCCATTTTGTTGTTGTTAGTATCTCACCCCATTGTGTACTCTTCCCTTGGGTTTTGTTTCCCAGGTGCATTATCTTGCACTTCTTAGCACTGAATCTAAGCTGCCATGCATTTGACCATTCCTCTAACCTTGCCAAGTCCCTTCTCATCCTTTCCACCCCACCTTGTGCATCAACTCTGTTGCAGATGTTTGTGTCATCTGCAAAGAGACATACTTTTCCTTCCAGTCCCTCTGCATTATCGCTTATAAAGACATTGAAGAGGACCGGTCCTAATACTGAACCTTGCAGTACCCCACTAGTAACCCCTCTTTCTTCAGAGTGGACTCTATTTACTATTACCCTCTGTGTCCTGTTCTCCAGCCAGTTCTTTACCCAGGCTATCATCTTGGGATCCACTCCCAGGCTGGCTAACTTGTATGTTAATCTTTTGTGTGGGAATGTGTCAAATGCCTTGCTAAAGTCTACATAGGCCATGTCCACAGCCCCTCCTTGATCTACAACTTTGGTCACCCAGTCAAAGAAATCTATTAGATTCGTCTTGCATGACCTTCCCGCTGTGAATCCATGCTGCCTTGGGTCCTGTGCCCCTCTGGCCTCTAGGTACTCGACAATTCTTTCCTTCAGAAGTGATTCCATCATTTTCCCCATCACTGAGGTTAAACTAACAGGTCTGTAGTTTCCTGCTTCTGCCCTGCGCCCACTTTTGTGAAGTGGAATCACATCTGCACTCCTCCAGTCCTCCGGTACCACCCCATCCTCCCATGATTTATTAAAGAGGGTAGTCAGTGGTGTCACTAGTTCTACCCTTAGTTCTTTTAGAATTCTGGGATGAATCCCATCAGGCCCCATTGCTTTGTCCACCTTCAGTTTTAAGAGTTCTTTCAGAACTCTTTCTTCTGTAAATCAGTGGCGGAGCTAGAGGGGGGGCTGGGGGACAGTCGCCCCTCCTGGCTGCTCCAGTGTAAGCAGTGGTGCCCTGCCACTAACTTTATTCACTGTTTAGTGCCCATTGTGGAGCCCATGATTGACTGAATGCCTCCCCCCCCGGCTCCCAAACGCTCCTAATCCTGGCTCCGCCACTGCTGTAAATGGGCTGGTATCAACTTCTTTATCCAGAGTGTTTCTATTGTTTGGTTTAGGTACCTCCCCCTCTTCATTTGTAAATACTGACCAAAAATATTTGTTTAGTGTCTCTGCCTTTTCACTGTCACCTCTGCCCACCCTCCCTCCCGTTTATTAAGCCTCACTATCCCTCCCTTGGTCTTCCTACACTCCCTGATGTACCTATAAAAGGTTTTATCCCCCTTCTTAACTGAGTTGGCTATCTTTTCCTTGGTTTGGGCCTCTGCTGTTCTGACTGCCTTCCCAGCTTCCTTTTGCTTTAACTGATACAATTCTCTGTCCTGCTCCTTATGTGATTCCTTGTACTTCCTGAATGCTTTTTCCCTTGCACCTTCACTGCCACCTCCTTTGAGAACCATAGTGGTTTCTTACATCATTTTGTTTTGTTTATTTGCTTCACACAAAGGCTTGTCACCTCGGTGATGGCAGTTTTTATTATTCCCCATTGTTCTTCCACCCCTCCTTCCTGCCCATTTGCTAGTGCATTCCTTAGGCACTCACCCATTTTGGCAAAGTCAGCCCTCCTACAGTCCAGTACTTTTGCCTTTGTATGGCTTGACTCTACAGCTGTGTTTGTTGTGAACCATACTGTTCGATGGTCGCTAGTTCCCAGATGGCTACCACTTCTACATCTGTGATCCTCTCCATCTCCATTTGAGAGAACCAGGTCTAAGATTGCTCCCTCTCGAGTGGGTTCCAATACTAGTTGTCTAAGGCATGCCCCCTGTAGGGCATCTAGAATAACCCCACTCTTCGAAGTGACTGCTGCAACTGCACTCCAGTTAACATCTGGCATATTCAGATCACCCATCAGCAATGTCTCCCCTTTTTCTGCCATTCTAAATATACTTTCAGTCATTTTCTTATCCATTTCCTCCCCTTGGGGGGGGGGCTGTATACAACCCCTGTCCGGATTGTGGTTCCATTGCCTGTCTCCAAGTTGACCCACAGTGCTTCTTCTCCTCCCTGTTTACTCTTTTGTTCTGTTGCTTTGATGCCTTCCCTTATGTAGAGAGCTACTCCTCCTTCTCTTTACCCTCCCTGTCCCTCCTGTAGATAGTGTATCCTGGTATGTTTATGTCCCAGTCATGGTTCTGTGTGTACCATGTTTCTGTGACTGCCATGATATCCAAATGTTCCTCCTCCATCAAGGCCACTAATTCAGGAAGCTTGTTACCCAGACTACGGGATTGGTACTCATTGCTCTCCATTTTTTGATGTCTTTACCTTTTGTAGCAGTATCCCCCATTGTCCTTTCTACCTTGGTCTTTTTCTCATTTAGTACCCTCTTTTGTAGGGGGAGGCTGGGAATTTCCTGCTGCTTATCAGTGCCTCCCCCCCTTGACTAGTTTAAAAGCTTCCCAATGAAGCATTTAAACCGATTGCCCAAAGACTTGTTCCTTCCTGGACAGATGCAGACCATCCTGCCAGTATAGGCTGGTGTCCTCAGGTGGAACCCCAGTCCCCAATGAAGCCAAATCCTTGTGCACACCATTTCTTCAACCATTCATTAAATCGCATGGTGCAAAGTACCCTCGTCTCACCCATGCCATAGACAGGCAGCACCGCTGAGAAGGATATTGTGTGTGCTACTTGTCTTAGGCCCCTCCCCAACTCTACAAAGTCCTCCTGCACTGCTCTAATCTCATGATGAGCCAAGTCATTTGTCCCTAGGTGGACAATGACATCCAGCTCGAACTCCCGTGAAGCTGTTCTCGTGATCCTGAGGATGCGCTTCCTGTCTCTCAAGCCATGGCACCAGGCAGGCACCTTACTTCAGTTTTCCCTGCTCCCCGGTTCTATCCCCCTAATAATTGAGTCCCCGACCAGGAGCTGCTTCCTTTCCCTGTGGTGTACTCTGCCTCCTTCCTGTGGGCCTCCCTTGTGACAGTTGTCCGCAACCTCCTTTGTCTCTTCTGTGGGTGCATCCATGGAGGAACTATGGTCCCCCAGAATGGTGTATGGATTATGGAGTGGAACAACTGACTGGGTGTGCCTCTGTTCCACCACCCTCACCCTCCCTGAGCCCTCTGTGGTCCAACTGCTGTGCTTCCTTCGCAACCTCTGAGGTAGTGGTGGTAGCTCTGGTGCTCCCTGGATGGGGGAGGTTCCCTTACTAGTGTCCAGTGTGGCCTGGGGAGAGGTTCCCTTACTATTTATTTATTTGTTTTTGTTTACCAGGTAAGCACACTAGACAACCAGGTGCCTATTTTCAGGTGCTACTGTCCAGTGAGGCCTGAAGACGGGCAACTTCCTCCCTCAGGGCAGAGAGTTGTCTGCAAATAGGGCAGCATCTCAGCCTCCAGAAAGACTCCCGGAAGACTGCTGCCCCACAGCCATTACATTGCACTACTCCCCACATGTCTATCTTTTTTTTATTTGTATGTGTGTGTGTGTGTGATTGGTTTGTTATATAGAAATATATGTAGTATACAATGTGTATGCTTATATTGTCAGTGCAGTGTGCTAGAAAGGTTATGACAGTGATATGCACCTTGTCCTCCTGAGGAAATGATGTCAGAACCCCAGGTATAAAGGAACTATTTCCAGGGGTGGGTGGTGTGAGGGGTGAGTAGGGTTTGGGCCTAAAATGTGCCCTCACGGAACAATCGGCTAAAAGCTCTGACCCACCGCTGCGATGAGTGCCTTCCTGTCAGCAAGATGCCCTACACGGCAATTTGACAGAAAATACCCTGCTAATCAAACAGAGAAAAATCCAAACATCCAAGTCAAACACAGGTAAACCTCCCCAGCCCCAAAACAGCCTGGTGATTTGTGCTCTGAAAGTAGTCAGTCCCCAAAACTGCCTTTTAAGGCATACATAGATAAACACAAAAAAAAGTTTCCACCCCCTGGGGCACTGTCTGGGTCAAATACGCAGCCTGTAACCTGCACTCACTTCAGGACTTATGACAAATTCTTAGCCCAGTGAATAACTCACAGTAGTACAAATATTGCAGTGCAAACAGTCAATCAGTAATTCCAGTCAAGTCAGCTGTGCACAAGGACAGACACAATAAAGGTATTCAGTCCCTCTGGATTAAAACTTTTCCTGCACTGAAAATATTAACAATTGTAACAAAAGTAAAGCAAGGTTCACCTCCCTCTGTTGATTGAAAGACTATTTCCTGATAATTCTAAGTTCCTTATTTCACCTTTCAGTTAGAAATAGCCTCCACCTGAAGAATATTAGCTTTTCTGATGAACTGCTACAAACCAATGACAACTGTAAATTGTAAGGTTCACCTCCCTCTGTTGTGAGCACAACTCGCTTTCTTGCAGATCCTAAATTCAGTATTGCAGCTTCCAGCCAGAGGTATCTTCACCCAAAGAATATTAGCTTTTCTAGAAGGGGCAGTGGATTTTGACACGGCCGGTGCGGGTGCAGCATCTCCATTCCCTAAGCCCTCCTTCCCCCGGGGCTCTCCAGGTGGCTCTCTTTCCAGGCCCGATGCAGACACCCCCTTTTCAGAGAAAGCGGCCTCTTTCTTCATGAAGGACGAGCCCCAGGATCTGTTTTCCTTCTGGTGGGGCCAGATCCAGGAGTGGATCCCCCCGAAGCCGGCCCCATCACCGGTACCGGACCCATCAGGTGAACCACAGCTGGGAGGTGCCTGTTTGCCGCAGAAGACTCCTGAGAGGCCGCCACCTCCAACACCTTCTGAGGCTCGTTACCAGTCTCGGTCCACAGACTGACGCTGGTGCTCACCAAGGTCTGGTAGCCGACGCTGGGTCAGATCTCGCACCAGGAGCCGTTCCCGTTCTGCTAGACGGGACTGCTCCTGACGTCGGTCCTCTGACTGACTGATGTCGGTCTCCGCTCCATCGTCGGTCCCATGACCGACGTCGGTCTTTGGACTGCCATCGGTTGGTGAGTCACCGACGCTCGAGTGGGGCTAGTCACAGGGACAGGTCCGGCTACTCGACACCCAGTAGCCGGTCCACCTCTTCCTCTTCCATTTCGGGAATCGGAGGTTCCCCAGGAGAGAAGGACTAGCCCCACTCGCCTCCTGACGATCCAGCTTTCATGGACGTCATGAGGCACATCCAGGCCCCCAATGAGTGGGATACGGAGGACCTGGATCCGGAACGCCGTCGACTGGCAAAGTACCTGAGGCAGAAGGAGCCCAAATGTCTTGTGGCGCCTTCTTTGGTGGACACCTTCCAGGATCTCACCCGGATCACCTGGAAGCATCCAGCTTCAGTCCTGGCGGTTCGGAAAAAATCGGATAGGCTGTACAGGGCCCCAAGGGATGAACCTTTTCTGGCCGAGCACCCTCAGGTGGACTCCTCCGTGATTACAGCTGCTCATGATAAATCTAAGCAGGCTAAGCAACTTAGCTCACAGGCTCCTGACCCTGAGTCTCGCTATTTGGACCTGGTAGGCAAGAAGGTATATTCTGCCTCCACCTGTTCCATTAGGTCCGTACATTTCCTGGCGCATACGGTCCAGTACCAGAATGCACTCTGGAAGTGGGGACAGGAGCTAGTGAATGCCTTGCCAGACTCCGAGAAGACGACAGAGATTCTGGATCTCCTGAAATCGGGCTCGGACGTAGGTACGCATATTTTGCATGCCTCATACGACACTGCAGATACGGCGGCCAGAGTAGCAGCGTCAGGGGTCTGTCTCCTGCACCATGCTTGGTTGAGGGTCTCTGGCTTTCACCAAGATCTGCAGTCCGGGATCTGGGACCTGCCGTTCCAGGGTACCATTTTGTGTTTATCTCTCTAACTACTGCGCTTTGTGGGGGGAGGCTGGGATTTCCCTGCTCCTTTTCAGTGCCTCCCCCCTTTGGCTAGTTTAATTGCTTGCCAATGAAGCATTTAAACCTGTCACCTAGGATCCTGGATCCCCCCGGACAGATGCAGACCATCGCGGCAGTATAAGCCTGCATCCCTCCAGGTGGCTCCCCAGTCCCCAATGAAGTCAAAACCCTGAGCTCCACACCAGGTTTTCAACCATTCATTGAATCCCATGGTGCGGAATACCCTAGCATCATCCTTGTCATAGACAGGCAGCACCTCCGAGAAGGTTACCGTACATGCTACTTGTCTAAGGCCCCTCCCCAACTCCACAAACTCCTCTTGCACCGCTCTGATCCCATTTACAGCCAGGTCATTTGTCCCTAAGTGGACAATGACATCCAGCTCCCTCCCTCGTGCAGCTGCTCCCGCGATCCTGAGGATTCGCTTCCTGTCCCTCCAAGCTGTGGCGCCAGGCAGGCACCTTACCTCCCTATCCCTTTCTTCCCCATGTCTACCCCACTAATGACTGAGTCCCCCACCAGGAGTTGTTTCCTTCCCCTGTGGGGTCTCGTGCCACCCTCCTGTGGGCCTCCTTTGTGGAGGTTCCCAGCATCCTCCTTGGTCTCCACTGCAGGTGCCTCCATAGAGGAACCACTCTTTGCCAGAACAGCATATGAATTGTGGAGAGCTACAACTGGAGGGATGCACCTCTGTTCCACCACCCTCTCCCTCCCTGAGCCCACCTTGGTCCAACCGCTCCTCTTTCTTGGCAACCTCTGAGGTAGCGGTGGTGGCCCTGGTGGTCCCTGAGTGGGGGAAGAGGTTTCACGAATCCTAGCCAGGTCAGCCTGAAGACGGGCAACCTCCTCCCTCAGACCAGAGAGGTGCCTGCAAACAGGGCAGCATCGCAGCCTCCAGAATGTCTCCCAGGACACTGCTGCTCCACAGCCATTGCACTGCACCACTCCACTCCCATCTTGAATTATTTTGTGTCCCCTCTCCTGTTGCTTTGTATGCTTATTGTCTCCTCCCTCTATGTATTTTTACACTTACTTTCCTACTGCCTGAGTGCCCTTACAACTCTCACCCTTCCTGTTCTGGGACAGGAACTTCCTGTAGTCTTCAGTAGTCTCCTTCCTCCATTCTTGGATTCAGACCTCCAGCAGCCAGGGGGGGATAAAGAGGGTTTTTTTTGTTTGTTTTGTTTTTTTAGGTTTTTTTAGGTACCCAATTTATGGCAGCTTGCACCAGTTGTTTGGCACAAGCACTGTAAAACGAATGTCCAGGATTGCTGCAAGCTAGACCAGAAAAATTTGGTTGAACTTGTGGCAGTCGTGCACGGGAGTGAAACTTCTGAATGCTGGCTAAGAGATTGCTGCAAGCCCCGTGCACCATATCGAGCTTGTGGCAATTGGTAGGGTTTGAAAAATTGAGCCTTTTGTGGCTACCAAGAGGCTAACCCTGGTGGTCTAAAGGCACATGCCCCCTTCCCCCAATTCTGACACTGGAGGCTGAACCTCAGTGTCAGGAGAATTCAGCTTAAAACTGTGGACATTGTGATCCCAAACCCCACATTCCCACACCGGGTGTCTGACCGCAGTGTCAGGAAGATTCAGTAATAAAAACTTAGTGGGGACTGTATATGCCCAATGCTTATAAAATCACATATTCTGTCCCTCCCCCGCTCAATTCCAACACAGAGTGTGCAACAGCAGTGTCGAATAAAGCAATTTTAAAAATAAAATGCCACCCCCCTCACCACTAGCAGCCATACCTTACTTTCTCCCCCTCCCCAACTTCAGGTATATAACCTTCTTTCCTTTAGCCAACTATAGGGGGCGCAAGGAAATTATTTTTTATGACTTTGCTAATTCAGTACTAGAATTACACACTTAGTGTCAGGATTGGGGGAACCTTGCTGGAGGGATACCGCTGGGTGCCAGTGATACTGGAATTTGGGGCAGGGTGTGGGGGCCACTGGATGTAAGAGATACTGGGACAAGAGACAGCATGTGGAAGGGGGTATCCGTGGACTACAGGGATACTTGGACATGCAGCTGGGTGTATGTGTGATATACCGCTGGACACCAGGGATACTTGGATGTGGGACAGGGTGTGGGTAGGGCACTACTAGACACCAGGGATGCCTAGATATGGGATAGGCCAGATGCTGGAGAGGGTACACTAAGACACTAAGGATAGTTGGACATGAGGCAGGATTTGGGAGAGGGAATCACTGGATAGTAAAGATACTGTGACATGGGACATCGGACATGGGGCAGGGTGTGGGTTGGGTACTGTACCTACTAGACACATGGATACTTAGTTATGAGGCAGGGTGTGGGGGTACTACTGGATGCCAGGGATACTTTGACATGCCTATCCCAGCATCTCTTAAAGCTGCCCACTGTCTTCAACGAGATGACCTCTTCCGGCAGCGCATTCCAAGTGTCTACCACCCTCTCTGTGAAGAAGTGCTTCCTGATCTCCCTCCTAAACCTCCCACCCTCCAATTCAAGAATGTGCCCCCTTGTGTTATGGTTGCCACCCGGCTTAAAGAGGCTCTCCTTAACAACCTTATTTATCCCTTTCAAGTACTTGAAGGTTCCAATCATGTCCCCCCCCCCCCATCTTCTAGAGAGTACGTGTTCAGTGCCCTCAGCCTCTCCTTATATGCCTTACCCTGCTGACCCACTATCATCTATGTAGCCCTCCTCTGGACTTTCTTCAGCAGATTAATGTCCTTTTTGAAGTGTGGGCACCAGTACTGAACTCCCTACTCTAGATGCGGCCTTACCAGTGACCTGTACAAGAGCAATATAACCTCCTCTCTCGTACTGCTGTTCCCCCAGATATGCATCCCAGCATCTTGTTTGCCTTTGCTGTTGCTGTCTTGCACTGCGTGGAGTGATTCAGGTCACTAGTGATCATACTTGGACCATAGTGTATATCTGTTATGTTAATGCGCAACTTTGGGTGGGCCCATTAATTACATAAAAGTAAGGAAATGTGATGCAGCGTTGGTGGTGCCCTTCCTTAGGTACCCTATCTCCAAGCATCGGTGTGCACCTCGAAAGACCATACCAAAGTTAGGGCAGTGTATTTATGTAGTTTTTTGCATTTAGAGCAACATGCTATGCCCCCTCATAGAAGTGGGTCAGCTCATACCTGACAGAGAGCTACTACAGGGCTCCCTGTATTTTAGAGGGATTCCTGTATTTTACAGGGATTTGGAGCCGTCTACAGGGAAATTCTTCCAATAGACTTGTTACATTAGTTATACAAGAAAATAGAGCAATTCAAATTCCATAGCAATCAATGTAATCTGCAGGAAAACACAGGAAAATTGCTCTGGGAGTTACAGGGGAAAATGCCAAATCAGTCTTGGAGGACTGTACTAAGCTGTCCTATTAGATGCCTTGCCCAACCCACCCTGTCAGGTCAGGTGTTCCATCCTATTCTCAGTATTCTTTGATGACCTTCCAAGGCTTGTGTCGCTTTCACGTTCACATGTGCAAGGATGACAGTTTGCCTGTTGCCTGGCTCATAAGCATGTCTATATAGTAAGCGCTCATATGGAGCTCAATCGGTAGCTATACATGGAGGTGAGAGGTGAGCTGTGCCGGTCATTGACTAGGGATGGGTCGGGGGTGTGGGGTGGACTTGCACTGCTGGGTGGGGGACCATTAGACTACCAGGGTTAGTTGTGCGGTATTTAATTACCATTTGCAGCACTGTGTCTTGGGGTCTGGGCACGGGTCGTGGGGTGGGCAGAGCTGCTCTGCGGGGCTTTTAACAGTGTGGGGGTTCCGAGGCATGGGGTGTGTGGGCAGCCCTGCAGGCGCCATACAGTTCGGGGATGGTATTGCCCCAGTGCTCACCTTCACAATTCAGGGCATTCCCATGTGTGTGGGGCTGGAGGGACACTGCTGACCTGCGGGGCTTTGGGGGCACTTGAGCATTCTGGGGGAGGATCGTCTGGTGACATGCCACCGAGTCGCTTCCTTAGGTTGGCATACCCCTCCTCCTAGATGTCGGAGACCCTCGCCACTTCTAAAATAGGGCGAGGGTACATGTCGCAACAGCGCTTGGCTGTTCTGGTTTAGCATTACATTTTTCTTAACATGTTAAAATAAACCGAATTTTAGGGATGTATGATTATTGGGAATAATTGCACTTTGTTCTAGTGTGTTTGAAGGAGAACTGCTGTGAATCCAGCAGTAGTCTGTTTGGAGAGCATGATACCTTTTTATATCAATAGAGTGTCTTCATTCTGGAACAAGCCTTTGCCTTTTTTTAATTTAGATTTTAGAATGTTCAGCAGCGCATGCTGCAGACTTTCATACTGGATTCTGTTAACATAATGTGTGACGTGTGTTATGTTCCAATCTGCCTAGCATCCTAGTTGAAATAGAGATGTATTTACAGTTTCCTATTTGAGTTTTGTTTTGTAGATAATGTGTAACATAGTTATAGTGTTCTGAATGGTGCTATTAAGTTTTTTTCCCATTGTATTTGCAGTCTGCTCATCGACACTGATTTTCAAACTGCAATTTCTTTTTCCTCGTCTTCAAATGTCACAGAGCTTATCTACGGTGCTTTATATGATCGCTGGCTGTAGGAAATTGACATAGAAATTAGTCCGTGCTTTATTGTGTAAAAAAAGGAATGATTTAATGCAGTACTATGTTTCATAGAAATTGCTGCCTTCTCATACATTACTGTTTGTAAACTGACCCATGTAGAAGCCGCGGCAGCTCTTTTAATGATTTGTTTGAAGTCAAATCTTGATCTTACACTCTCTCACTCAGTCATTCTGTCCTTATTTTGTTATTTATTTTGTAATTATTGCCCTTTCAATTGATTTATCAAGCATTTGGCACAAATTGATTCCTTATGTCAATTTCGTCATACCCGATTGTGATTAATTTTGCATTGCGTTTACTGCAGTGTGTGAGCTGTAAACCACTCAAAACCTCTTTTTTTTTTTTCTAGGACTAGTAGATTTGCTGTGGTGTGTTCTACAATTTGCTGAATTAGTGTGTCATGGCATAGCGATGTCATCCCCCCACACACACATAAACTACCAGTCTCTTTGGCAATGTAATCATTCATGTAGTCTGCCTGTTCATGTGGCTAAAACGCATTTCAGAATCACTTATTCAAGTTTGAGTCAAAGACCACATCTGACATTGGCCAATATCAGTACAATACAGATGGTATTACCCCAGTGCTCACCTTCACAATTTTGGTTGATGTGGTTGTGGTGTATGGCTAAATTGATGAATATACTAGGTCTTCTTCAACATGTCAGTACTGTTACCCCTGATGAATGGAGCACTGTATTTGTGACCATGTGTGTGTGTATTCAGGGTTCCCCACTGTCTGAAAATATAGGGCATTGGCAGTAGTGATTGGGTCAAAAGATGCATTATTTTTCTGAATCTCCTATATGCACTGTACATGTGCATAAGTTGATTTTAAGTGAAATATAGTGTGCTGGTATCAAAACAGGGGTAATAGTGCAGGAAAGAATGTCAATAAAAAAGCATTTTGGAGGATTTTGTAAACAAACAATCAGTAATGGATAAAAATATAGGGTGGTGGTGGTAAAAAATAGAGTGGTGGCCCACTGCGCTAAAACAATGAATGGGGAACACTGGTATTGATCTAGCATTCATGATATCTATGCCATCAGACAATAGAATTGACTTGCACACTAATTTCTGCCCCATTTCTTCTGTGCACATTCCTCCATACTGTGAAGCACACATTAAGTATGGGGCTTAATGTTTTTAGCTGCCGCCCCTTTAAGAGCACTTAGAACCTGCAAGCATACCTCTAAACTGTCACACATTACAAGGCAAAGAACCTCTGTGCATAAACACTGAGGCAAGGGTTACCCCAAAGGGCATTTGGCTGGGAAGCCAAGTTTCAAGAAAATACAAAATCACACACGCCCCCACAATGCAAAGCATCATGGGCTGCATATGCAAATCACCACAGAATGTTATGCTGGTCCAACTTTAAGCAGAATTGCATGGTGCCGAAAGGCCTCTCACACAGTTTGCAAAGGGTGCTAACAGAAGACATAGACACGTGTTTCGTCCTACCAGGACTCGTCAGTATGCCTCGTCTGTTTGACACCCCAGTGGAATGGACCAGCTACCCCTAAGGCAGTGTGCCTGGGATATATTGTGGTGAACCCATTAAAATAAAAAACTATTTAAAAGACAAAGAACCTCTGTGCATAAACACTGAGGCAAGGGTTACCCCAAAGGGCCATTACAAGGTATGTCACTCATTTTCCCATCAGAAGTTCTTTGTCCCACATGGGGAAGGTGAAATTCTACATTTCCCACTGAGACTTTTTAAACCAAAAATTCATAATACTCTATTATGTTCAGTTGTCAGCAAACATTAAGAACTTTAGTGCACCGATAGCACACATTTTGCTCATTTGTCACACATCTTGTCGCACATTTCGATAAAGAAAGGTTGAGAGGTATGCCTGCAAGTAGCAAATTGTTGCACTGCCTGGCAATGCCATGTATGCCTATCAGTCAGAGAAATTGTTAGTCTGGGGCTTGTCTCCAGGAAGAGAACACCTGCTGTACAGAATAAATCTACATTATTTTATGCCTCCGTTCTGCTATTCACATGTTCCAGATTGGGTCCTTACCAGCAGCAACCGAAGGGTCTGGCAGACAACAGAGAAGATAAGGGATCCTTTAGTGGCAGACCAAATACCAAAAACGCCACACATGGTGAAGAATGCAACCCTTCTTCTGTCCAGACCCCCATCTCTCTTGTCTGCAGTGCTTGGTACCCCAAGTCACTACTCCATGTATGCTTGGACTATCTGAATGTTACTGCATCACAGCCTTGGCTACAGAGAGAGAAAACGATGAACTATGTCCTGTACTACAGCAGCCTGCAGCCCTCCTACTGTAACCAGAAAGTCAAAGTAAAACTAACACTGGTGGTCAGCAGGCCAAAGACAGGACTGTTAAAATTTTATTTCTACAAGCCCTATGCTCCATGTAGCTGCAAACTTGAACCCCACACCCTTTGTTCCCACCTTGTGGCAGGGCTCATTTAAACTGCTCCATTTTGACATTGAGCCTCCAAGCACCTCCAAGTGACAGACACAGTGCCTCTTCTGCAAGGAATCGCACCTCCAGTAAAGAAAACCAAAGAGGAGAACACTATTTAAAAATATGCTGCAGCTGCTATATCTTTCTCTTGTGGCTGCTCACAACACAACTGCAAACCACTCAGCTCCCTTGCCACATGGAGCCACCAACAGTGTTTCACCCACCCAGCAGCACACTACCTGCTAAGCCCAGCTCTGAACACGGATCCATGATTTCAGCTTTCCCCCAACAGCAGCAAATTATCGTGGCTCCACTCCTCCCCAACTGCTGCTGTGCAAACGCAGATGCACGGAGCTCTGCAACAGGCCCGCACCTTGGCTTTCCAGCTGCTCCCCAGCCAGCTCCACTCACAGCCGCTCTGCAAGCAAACGTGACTCCAGAAAAAAACAACTCGCGCCTTGCTCCATGCCACAACAGATTGCGGCTCCTCCACAGACTGTCCCGCTCTGTCCCCTTCCAACTGCGGCTTCCCTACTGATACTGCCGCTACTATGGAGCTCAGCTCCTCCCGCAGGCCCAGAACGCAGCATCAGCCTCCCTGCAGTACATCACAGCTCAGTGCTGCCTTGTAATGAATCTCCCCGCTCTACCATGCTACTATGGCCCCAACAAATAAAACAAATAAATCAAAACACAGGGCTGCAACTGCCGCAGGGAGCATACCTCTCAACTCTACGAGGAACGTTCCTCATTTTACGTCACAAAAGCTCCCTGTTCCACATTGTGAGGACTTGTCCCACATTCAGTGTTAACATTTTAAAGCAAAAATCTATATTAAATAATGCAAAAAATATATTATTCAATTAATAACAGACTTTCTGAACATAAATGCAAACATTTTAACAGTGTTCTGAGCTTCTTAGGTAAAGATTTGATTAAGTGTTCCACATTTTGCTCATTTGTTCCACATTTTGAAAGGCAATGTTCCATATTTGGGGGACAAAAGGTTGAGAGGTATGGCAGGGAGCGATCCTTTTCTCTGATCGGTCACGCAACAAAAGAGGCCACACAGCAAGAGCTTGCCAAACAAGGACGGAGGTGCTAAATAAACCTACACAAAACGTGGGGCACAAAAGTAATACTGTACTGGGAGAACAGCATTTTTTATTTAAAACAAAATGGGGGTCATGCAACAACTAAATAAAAATTTAATAAAAGAAACAGAGCCCTAGGATCAAGCAGGGCACAGTAAATCTTGGGGCAAGACACAGAAATTTAAACAAAAAATAATAATACAACAAAGCAGCAGACATTTCACATGGAGGGCATATAACTAAATCAGATTTAACCAGTGGGCAGTATCTAAAATAAGAGAGAGCCTGGGAGGGAAAAAAAAACAAAAAAAAAACAGAGAGCAATCAAATAAATATAGTAAATTTCTCCAGCATTCTGTCACTTACCAAAATCGGAGATCCTGCCATTTTTCTATGTCAGGGTTGGAGAAGAAGGACATCAGGGCAGCAATTGCCATTTTGTCCCTTGCAGCAGCTCCAAGCAGCCTCATGGCACAAAGCATCCATCTTTGCTTACAAAAAACAAGAAGAAAGGATGTGACCCTCATCCTCCCTGCTGGCGACCATCTTGCTACAGTCAGGCCAGTCAAAACTCACAGGAACTGCATGTCAAAGTTCGGCTGCCATCTTGTGAAGGGCACAAATTGACCTCACTCCATTGAAATCAATGGCAATCCTATTTAAATGGATGGACACTGCAACAAATAGATGAGTTTTACAACAAAACCTTTATTTAAATAACAAACAACACAGAATTGAGTGGGAATTGTTTATTAAGACATCGCTTGATGAACTTTGCTACAAAAATGTGTACTTTTGTCTACAAAAATAATTTTTGCTCAGCACTTCATCCACAACGTGATGTCCCGTCTCCTGCATGATGGCAACTCCTTCTCATCCGTATGACCTTCACTCGGTAAAATGAAGCTCATCTCCAACCACAGTGTCCAACAATGACACAGATATGGGTGCCAGAGCATCCGGAGTTCTACCTTCACCCACCTCGGGGCGTGGGGCTACAAACTGGAAACCATCCTCCATGACATCCAGTCATCCACCTCAGCTCAAGGAGCACCAGCTATGCAAGCCATTCAAGATGACTTGGCCTACATTAAAGCTATTTTACCACAGTCCATTGTCCTTACCAGCCTACAGCCAGTACCCTTTTCAGTCTTGCCTCACGAAGACGCTGTTGACTGGCTTGAACAGTTCCAAGCCTGGATTTCCTTACATGGTTAGACTGATCCTTTGCGTATTTCCAATGCCTTGCACTTGTTTCTGAGAGGGACTGCCATTTCCTGGTTCAACGCACTTCCAGAACAAGTCAAAAGAGATACTGCCATTCTGTATGCAACGTTCAAAGACCATTTTTCTCCATGCACATCCACCCTGGGTATTGGAACAACAGCTGTGGGAACGTACCATGCAACCCTCTGAATCTCTTAAAGCCTTCAAAGTGGACATTGAGTCACGGTGCACACATTTGCAGAAACCTGAAAAAGAGCAGATCACAACCTTTGTCTGGGGATTGCTCCGTCTTTATGTAATCCAGCAGAAACCAACAACTTGTATGGACTTAATCCAAGCCTCACGACTTGCACAAGAGTCCATATTAATGTCTCAGGCCACCAGTGTACAAGCACCTCAGTCATCACAGTTACCTGCACTCACAACATGTGTCCCGGAGCAGCAATCAGTGATAGAGATACTCACCACAACTGTCAATAGTCTGCACGTCAACTCAACTGCTTCTTCTGCTATCTCTGTCAATGTTCTCCGACTGTTTTGATAGCAACCTGATCCACCTCCACGTGAGCCTATGATCTGCCAGTGGTGTGGATTCAGAGGGCACACTGCTGCTGTCTGCTGAAAGCTGAAGTACCACAACAGAAATCAAGAGAACTAAAAGCGCCCACCGCTGCACAACCAGCAAGATAACAGCAACTACTCCCAGGATCAGGGGAACACAGCAACTGACCGCCCCTCTGACTCTCACAATTCAAACAAAATGCATCCTCCAACTGCAAACTTAGGCACACACTTGCTTCCAGGAGCAAAGGTACCTGTCATCAGGTCACTTCTCCTCAGCAACTATGTACCTGTAACCATCGGAGATTGGTCCACTTACGCCTTGGTCAACACTGGAGCAGAAATGTCAGTTATCAACAGCAGTATTCTGAACAACCAAGCTTTTCATCATGTATCTAATGTCTTTACAGCCAACCTAAAGTACATTATCACAGCAAGTACAGCTACAGTACCTATCACAGGCGTGGTCCATCTCAAGCTCCGCTCACAGCAAACTACTGTCAAGTTTTACATAGTGCCTGATCTTCATCCTGCAATAATTCTTGGCCTGGACTTCCTCAAAGCTCACAAAGTCATCCTAGACCTTGCCTCAAACAAACTGTCACTAGATCCTCGGAGGCAACTTCCAGCAATAGACTCAGTCACCATGCCTCCTTAGTCAGAGATGGTTTTGATTGCCAAGATTCAAGGTGAACCACTTCCACAAGGTGTTATTGGCATTGTCACTGGATCCCCCGCACTGCATTCGTCAGGTCTCCTTCCAGGAACTACCTTATCGGTGGTGCATGCGGCACAATCTTCCAAAAATACTGCAACTTCACAGATGAGCCTGTAGTCATTTCAAAGGGTGCCAACATCGGAAAGTTTGCCTGCTTGTCATCAGGAGACCAGCTCCATGTCATGAAAGAATCTCAGCCTGGTTCCACCAACTCCAGTCCTGTCAGTAGTATTACTACCACTCAAGCTTCAACAGAGTTACCCCTCAGTTAGAAACCGTCCTCTTTAAAACTTCCAGCATCTCCAACAGAAAAGCAGCAACTTCTGAAATTCCTGGAGAGTTACCTGGATGTCTTTGTAGGTCCAGATAACAAGCTTGGATGCTGTGATATCCTTCCAACACACCATCGAAGTGCAGCCCAACCAGAAAACAATCCTTCAGCGAGCCTACAAAGTGGGACACAAACAGAAACAAGTCCTAGAGGACATAATCAAAGGCATGCTTGACCAACACATTGTTGAAGAGTTTACCAATCCCTGGGGTGCACCTTGCTTGCTGGTTGTTAAGAAGGACAAAGGGTATCACTTTGTGGTAGACTACAGAAAACTCAATGCCTACATGGTGCAGGATGCTCATCCCTTACCTACAACCAAAGATGCTTTAGAGAGTCTTGGTGCGGCCAGTCCTGCTTACTTCACCACTCTAGACCTTCAGAGTGAGTTCTATCAAGTTTCCGTTGATCCAGCTTCTTGTCCATACACAGCATGGCGCTGCCACTTGGGACTTTTTCAGTTCAAACGTCTGCTTGTGGGTCTTTGGAACAGTCCAGCCACATTTCCGTGTGTTATGGAAGCCGTACTATGTGGGTTGTCTTGGAAATCTTGCCTAGTCTACCTGGATAACGTTATTGACTTCAGCAGAACTTTGCCAAAGCACCTTCAACATCTCAAAGAAGTGTTTGAACGTCTCAGATAAGCCAGTCTTAAGCTTCGCGCAGAGAAGTGTTGTTTTGCACTTCATCAAATTCATTACCTGGGACATGTGGTTAGTTCTCAAGGCATCTCTCCGGATCCAGACAAGCTCTCCGCAATCAAAGACTGTCCAGAACCTAACAATCTCAAGGACCTTCGAGCTTTCCTGGGCTTGTCTGGCTATTACCGAAAGTTCATTTGCAACTATGCCAAGATTGCAGCTCCACTGTATGCCCTCACCAAAAAAGGATGTGACTATAACTGGACTTCCGAATGTAAAGAGGCCTTTGAAACCTTAAAACAAAACCTAATCTCTTCTCCAGTACTGGCCTACCCAAGGTTCGACCAACCCTTCAAACTCTACTCAGATGCTAGTTCCTTTGCAGTAGGCACTGTGCTCTGTCAAATTCAAGATGGAACAGAACGAGTTGTCTCCTATGCCGGGCGCTCTTTTTCCTCAGCTGAGCAGAACTATGGCATCACAGAAAAAGAATGTCTAGCCATAGTATTTGCCATAAAGAAATTTGACTGCTACCTTCGTTACTGCTCCTTTACAGCTATCATTGATCACTCTGCCCTCAGATGGTTATTTGAAATGAAGGAGCTAGTAGGCAAGTTCGCCCAATGGATAGCCATGTTACAGAGTTACAACTTTGAAATTCAGTACAGACCAGGTTGAGTTCACTCAAATGCCGATGGTGTAAGCCAGAGATGCTGTCCCTCTGCATTATCCTCACTAGATGAAGAATCCTGCTTACAAGCTCTTCCCTTCCATGCCACAGATGTGCTTCTTGTGGACACTCCAACAGGACCTCAGGTTGCTTTGCTGCTACCAACCGCTTCTACAGAGAGGTACACAAATCCTCAGTTACTGCAAGCAGCCAAAGAGCTTCTCATCTCCTCTACTTCGATCTGTCCCTGGCAACTGTTAAAATGTAACAAAGAACTGACACTCAATTTACAGACATAATCACCTACTCAGAGTCTGGTACCTTACTGCAACAAAAGAAGCATTGCCAAGATGTACTTTTCTTTGCTTCGAAGTACTTCCTCAATGACGGTGTGCTTTTTGATATTTGGACCAAGGAAGGCAAGGGTCATCGCATGGAACGAACTCGTGTACAGCTAGTTGTGTCAGCCTCTTTAGTCACTTGAGTTCTTCTCTCCACTCATGCCTCTCCATTCTCTGGAGGTCATATGGGAATACACAGAACTCTTGAAAAGACAAGGCTTCACTTCTTCTGGCCTCACATGAAGAGGGACATTGTCTGATTTGTAAAATCCTGCCAGCCCTGCTCCCAAAGAAAGCCTCCTGCCAAACCGACAAAGACACACATTATTCCAATGCCTGTAGCCACTGAACCCTTCCAAAGAGTCAGCACTGACATTCGTGGAACCCTTATCAACATGCTCTGACTCTGGCAACAAATACATCTTTGTTTTTGTGGACTACCTAACAAGTATTAGGAACTCATCCCCCTAAAGGACATTAAAGCTGCCACTGTGGCAAATGCCATTCTTAACACAGTCATTTGTCATCACAGTACCCCATCATACCTACAGTCAGACAGAGGCACTAACTACCTTTCCACTATTGTCTGAGAAACATGCAAACTTCTCGACATAAAAAAGGCACATACCACAAGTTACCATCTGCAATGCAGTGGACAGAGTGAAAGAATGAAGTGTACCATTCTCAGCACGCTCTCCAAGTACCTGGATGAGACTCATGATGCCTGGGATCATTTTGTTCCCTTTGTGCAATTTGTCTACAATACTAGCCCTTGTGTCAACAGCACAGAATGCACACCATCCTTCTTAGTCCATGCACGTCACCCAAGAACTCCACTAGACAGGGATCTCTCACTGCTAGAAGTTCCTAAGTCAGTTTTTTCCTTCATTATCCCTATGCTGGAACAACTTTAACTTGCCAGATTTGTTGTAATCACCACGTTGGGCCAGAGAAAATCTGCAATGCAGAAAATGTCAGCAGCCAAGTCGCATGAGCCTTCATTCTCCGTTGGGGACATTGTGTGTTTGTACCGACCTGTCCTCATTCTGGTCGCCACCAACAAACTACTACTCCCCTGAACTGGTCCTTTCTACATCGTAGAAAAGCTTCCTCCTGTCCGTGTTCATCTGCGACGCAAGTCGGATGGAAAGCTGGTACACAACAAAGTTCACATAAACCGACTGATACATGGGTACCTGAGTAACAACCTTCCAGACGACCCCAGTCCACCTAACAATGAAGCTGCACTTGAGTCTGCCATCCTCTCTGAAGCTGAGATCTCTCCAGACAACTTGCAACTAGTTCCTACAGATTTTCCTACTCCTGACACTCTCCAGCCGGATTCCGTTTTGCCAGATGATTTGCCTGGGACTTCCTCTTCTTCTCAACCTTCTTCTTCTCAGGACTCTCCTGCACACACATCGGTGTACCAGATCGACAAGATCTTAAGAAAGCAGTTTGTCAATGGATCCTGGACTTATAGAGTCAAGTGGTATGGATTTGACAGTGGGCAGAACTCCTGGGTCGCATTTAACGACCTGACCCCGTCCTGTCAGAAACTAGTGTAATATACACATGCCTCCATTCCCACTGACCGGAAAAGTTGACGGAGGCCTTTAACTTTTGTTACCGGACTCGGTGTGTTTTGGGACTAATTCCTTTTCTGGGTTAATTGATTGCAGTAAATGTTTCTTGTACCTCCAGCAACTGTTGCTATGGTATTGCATACCTGCATGAATGCCTTTTCCCTCCTTAGGAATGTGTCTTCCAGTGGACGGTCCACCTGTTTGTTACTGTTATGCAACTGTTAAAGTGTGAGCCTGCATTCTAGGTATCCTCCAGCTGCTACCCTTCCCTCTCTTCCCTTTTCCTTCCCCTGCACTTTAGTGCTTGTGGCATGAAAAAGATTCTGGTGCTATGGTGTTCCCCCCTCTCTCTAGTGCTACTCTGACTGGTTCCCAGTGTAGTCCAGATTCTTTTATCCCCCTTCCCTGCAGTGGAGTACTGTTTTAAATGTAATGCCTTGAAATGCATGAAAATGTTTTTTGCCTTAAAACTTACTTAAACATATTTATTTATTTATTTATTTATTTATTTATTTATTTGTTTGTACATCAGTTTACAGACCTTTGAGCCAGAGGCTCATTTTCAAAGGTACCTCGTCACAAAGAGGACAAATACAGTACAACAATTTTGTTACATCATTGTGGATTACAACAATTGGTAAAACATGCTGTCATATATTGGTTGCAATTTTAAAGTTACAGGATTAGCAGAGCACAGGTTGGTATAGATGTTTAGTACTTCATAGACAAACAATGGTATGAGCATACATGCAGAGGGGTGCAGAGACAGGAAGAGGTGATAATTGATAGGGCAATGGGAAGTGGTTGGTAGTAACTTGGGTGCAGCCACTCAGGGAGCTTTGTCAGAGCATTTGAGCAAGAACAACTTAGTAACAGTCACAGCCACGCGTGCGTATTAAGTAGGTGATTTTGAAGGGAGGTTTTGAAACTGGAGATCATGGAGGCATCAGAGATAGAGGTGGGGAGTGTGTTGTACTAGGATGGGGCTCTGTAGCAATAGGCCCTTTGACCGTGTGTGGTCCTTGCCCTGGGGACTAACAGTGTGGTTTTGCAGGAGATTCGTGTTATTACTTCGCAACTGTTTATAGTTTATTGCTTGTTCGAGTTGTGCTCACATTCACTGTTCCAGCGGTGATTTGAAGCACACATTAAGTATGGGGCTTAATGTTGTTAGCTGACGCCCCTTTAAGAGCACTTAAAACCTTCAAGTAGTAAATTGTTGCACTGTCTGGCAGTGCCATGTATGCCTGTCAGTCAGAGAAATTGTTAGTCTGGAGCTTGTCTCCAGGAGAACACCTGCTGTACAGAATAAATCTACATTCTTTATTTTATGCGTCCGTCCAGTTATTCACACGGTCCAGATGGGATCCTCACCAGCAGCAACTGAAGGGTCTGGCAGACCACAGAAAAGGTAAAGGGTCCTTTAGTGGCAGACCAAATACCAGCAACGCCACAATACTGTGTAATGAGGATTTCTCCTATGGGGTTAAATGACAGATAGTTGTAGTACATTAAACTGTAAATGACTTTCACCCTGAAGTGTATAGATACCCAGTAATGTTTGATTATTGTCCACTGTGCATAACTTTAGACAGTATTGTAACTGGATGTTTCAAACAACATGAAGTCTTGCTGTATTCTGACTATACGCAGTTAATCCCAGTACTTGAACTGCTCCGGAGAGGAAAGAGTTAACTCTATGCAGAAGCACAGAACATTGAGCTCGAGCTCAGTTTTCAAACCTCTGTGCCTGGTACATTCTAATGTAACAGTCAGATTCTTTACTCCGCCTAACTGTGAAGATGCTCCGGAGAATTTCTCCTCGCTGCTTTGGTTCGGTATAGTTATTCGATTGGTTAATTTAACCGTTTTTTTTTTTTTTCGGTCATCAAATCTGTCTACGGTACAGGCAGTGTGACAGTGGTAGATAGTGATAGAAATTGTTTTTCTTCTGTTTCTTATTGGTCAGTCCAGTTGGAAACCGAAATATTGTTCTAAAACTTGTTTTTTTCTGTGGTAAAAGTGTGGTCCGGTACTTTTCGATCTCAAAAAAATGACAATTTATTCCATTTTTTTTAAACAACCCTTGAACCAGTTGGTGACCAAAAAGTTTTGTATTACCTGGCGTGAAAGCTGTTAAGGGTAATTTTTGTGAGAAAGGCAATGTCTGAGAAACCCAAGAAGAAAACCAGTCTCACTGGGTTTCAACACTGTACTGAGTATGGAGAGGCTTTTGCTAAAGCCTATCCCCACCTCGTCTGTGTTTATTGTCTGGAGTCTGACCACCTCAAAACAGACTGCCAAATACATGCTAATTTCCCTAAAGCCACTTTAGAAAAAAGATTAGCTCGGCTTAGGGAAAAGGAGGCCAAGAAGTCCGCTGATCTGGATGGCCAACCCGGTTTGGTTCCGATTGAACCTGAGGAGGTACCTTCTAACCAGGACGATACCTCCTCGGGCAAACGGAAATCAGATTCTGAGGGATCGGTTCCATCGAAAAGGAAAAAGAAATCAACCGGTTTAGATCCTGCTCCTCAGATCCCAACCATGGAAAAGTGCGAAGCGATAAATAGTGTCATCTCCGCCCGTTCTGACCGAACCGACACCGCCTGGTAGATGAACAATTTGGTCAGTTTCAGCTCCTTCAGAATATGAACTGAAGGAGTACTATGAGTTGGATTGGGAGGGGGATCCCGAGGCTGAAGATGAAGATGATTATGAAGGCCTAGATGAGCCAGTAGAGCCTGACATCTCCCCAGACAGGCCTACCAATGTTTCTCCTCCCAGACTTTCTGAGTCCCCGTCACACCTTTTATTTTATAAAAAGGTGGCAGAGACTCTTCGGCTACCTGCAGTGGAAGCTATTGAGGAGACAGAAGAACCTGACTATGTGGAGATGATGGATGTCAAAGAGACTGTCTATTCCCCTGCATAAATCTTTGGGGAAGCAGACTAAACAATTGCTACAGATGCCATCTTCCATACCTCTTGTGGATAAGAGAATGGACAAGAGGTATATGTTGTCAGGTTCTGGGACGGAATTTCTTTGTTATCATTGCAGTCATGTTGGGGTAGTGCAGGCTGCAGCCTGTGACAAGGCAAACATCCCCTTGGCTTCACACCCCCCCAGATAAGGATTCCAGGAAGGTGGATGCCATGCAAAGAAACAGTACTTGGCATCTTCCTTGGGACACAGACAGGCTTCTTATATGGCTTATGCTGCTAGGTACCAGAAATCCTGGTGGGACACAGTTCTGGAACTAGCTAAAAATGCTCCTCCCCAGCTGGCCAAGGAGCTGGAGGCGGTGGCTAAAGATGGTATAAAGGCATCCAAGGTACAATTCCATGCTGCTGTGGACTCCAGTGATGCGGCATCAAGAGTCATGGCTGCATCTGTCTCCTCAAGGAGGTTTGCTTGGCTCAGATGTACTAGCCTATCACAGGATACCCAGGCTAAGGCCATGGATTTCCCTGTCACAAACAACTCTCTGTTTGGGGAGCAAACGGAGACATACATGAAGAAAATCAATGAATACAGGACCACTTACAGGAGTGCAGTGGCCAAGGAGAAGCAGGCCACTCCTTAAAAGCAGCTGTCTAGGGCTGGCAGGGGCAGGCCTTTTCAGATGCCTTTTTTCCAAGCTCAGGCTTCCTCCTCTTTCCAGCAGAGGGGGTTTATCCAGAGGGAGAGGCAGAAGGGGGATGATCAGGGCTGCATCCTCTTCTCAGCCTAGGGCTCCTGCCAAACAGACACCCTGATTTGTCAGACCAGGTCACCTCCTCACTTTCAGTGGGGGGCAAGTTGGCTTATTTCTTCCAGGCTTGGAAGTCTATCACTTCGGACAAGTGGGTTCGGGAAATAATAAGTCAAGGACTTGCTCTCAGCTTCAAAAGATTTCCCAAAATCAGGGCAAGGTCCTTCAAATCTGCCCCCCCCCCACCAATTGGAAACACTTGCTTTAGAGGCAGAGGTTTCTCAGTTGTTGTTCCTGAAGGCTGTGGATCAGGTACCTCTGCCACACAGAGGGAAAGGCTTATATTCAAGATTCTTCCTTACCCCAAAGAAGACAGGGGAGTGGCGACCCATCCTAGACCTCAGTTATCTGAACAAACATATCACAAAACCAGAATTCAAAACATTCTTCCCTCTCTGAGGCCAGGAGACTGGCTAGCCTCCCTGGACCTCAAGGATACCTATTTCCACATCCCCATCAGGTGCTCCCACAGAATGTACCTCAGGTTCAGGTTGCCTTCAGGTCACTACCAGTTCAGAGCAGTGCCCTTTGGCCTGGCATCTGCACCCAGGGTGTTCACAAAATGTCTGGCAGTTGTGGTAGCCTTCCTCAGAAGGCAGGGCATCTCAGTGTTTCCTTATCTAGATGACTGGCTCATTGTAGGCTAGTCACCAGACCAAGTCAAGTCAGCTCTGGCTGTTACCCAGAGGCCTCTGGGTTCTCTAGGATTTCTCCTCAATCTGGCCAAATCAGTTCTGGAACCTGTTCAACTTCTCACTTTTATAGGGGTAGAGCTGGATACCATTCAGGCAATGACTTTTCTGCCTCACTCAAGGGCAAAGGCTCTTACAGATCTGGGTTCCTCTTTCAAACCTATGGTTTCTTGTCCAGCCAGACACTTTCTTCAACTTCTAGGCCACGTGGCAGCTTCCACTGCAGTGGTCCCAGGAGCCAGGTTTCATATGAGGGACATTCATTTTCACCTCAGGTCCTTCTGGTCTCAGAGGAAGGATCCTCTCACCAAGCTAGTTCCAGTGTCTCAGACTCTTATCCGGGCTGTCCAGTAGTGGCTAGAGGAGGACAATCTCAGACAGGGTGTTCCCTTTCTGCATCAGACACCCTCAGTAGTTCACATCACAGATACTTCTCTCTTAGGTTGGGGAGCCCATCTGGGAGACCTTACTGCTCAGGGCACTTGGTCTCAATAGGAGTCTCTTTGGAGCTCAGAGCTGTGTTCCTAGCTCTCCAGGCATTTTCAGAGTCAGTTCAGGGGAAGGTGGTGCAGGTCAGGACGGACAAGACCACCAGCACGTGGTACATAAACAAGCAAGGGGCACTTGGTCCACGGCCTTGTGCACGGAAGTCATAAAGGTATAGTCATTGGCTTACTCCCTCCAGACTTCCCTGACAGCAGTGCATCTTCCAGGGAAAGACAGTGTGCTGGCAGATGCCCTAAGCAGGATTTCACAAGGTCACCATGAGTGGTCTCTGAATCATCATGTTCTTCAGACCATTTTCAACAGATGGGGCACTCCAGAGATGGATCTCTTTGTAGCCCCAGACAATCACCAACTTTGCCTGTTCTGTTGCAGACCTCCAGCCCTGGGGTCTGTTCCCCTAGATGATGTCCTGTTAAATTGGACAGGCAGGTTCCTTTACGTCTTTCCTCCCTGTCCTATGATTTTCAGAGTTCTGATCAAAATCAGGTCTCAGCCCTGCACAGTGATTCTGGTGGCCCCGGACTTAGCCAGGCAACCATGGTATCCATTACTGCTGTCTCTTTCAGTAACACTTCCTCTGTTTCTTCCACGGAAGCATGACCTCATGACTTCCTCTCAGCGGAAGATTTGGTACCCCAATTTCCAGTTCCTCAGACTCAAAACTTGGCTCTTGAAGAGTTAGAATATGCAGGGTTACGCCTTTCTCAGGGTGTTATGGATATTCTCAAAGTTTCTAGAAAACCTTCTACTAGGAAGACTTACAACTCCAAATGGAAAAGTTTCACTATTTGGTGTTCTCAGAGGGATATTCAGCCAGACAGTGCAGGCATTGCTACAGCCCTGGAATATCTGGTTCATCTGAATAGCTTGGGCCTCAGGCCTGCTACTTTTAAAGTTCGTTTGGCAACCGTGTCTGCTTTTTTCTCAGCAGGGAAGATTCCTTCCCTGGCTTCTCACTCTGTGTTCAGTAAGTTTTTCTGGCTTCTCACCCTGTGTTCAGTAAGATTTTCAAAGGTCTGGTTCATCTCAACCCTCCCTTTAGGGAGCCTAATCCTGCTTGGGACCTGAATATCTGCATTGCACAGCTTATGCAGCCCCCCTTCAAACCTTTATCTTTAGCTGAGCTAAAGTACTTGACTTGGAAGACTGTGTTCCTGGTAGCCATTACTTCTGCAAGGAAGATCAGTGAATTACAGGCCTTGTCAGTGGAACCTGATTTTTATTTCCTTTCACAAGGATAAGGTGGTCCTTAGAACAAATAGAACATTTCTTCCAAAAGTGGTTTCAGATTTTCATCTTAACCAATCTATGTCTCTACCTGTGTTTTTCACTGACCATTCTTTTTTCAGGTAAATGAAGATTACACAGTCTAGATGTGAAAAGGGCACTTAGCTATTATATAAAGCATAGTGAGGTCCACAGGAAGGAGTGTACTCAGTTGTTTCTCACTTATGGTGAAGTGGGAAAAGGTAAACATGCCACTAAAACATCTATTGTCAGGTGGATTGTTTCTTGCATTCAGTTTTGTTACACAAAACTGGGAAAAGAGCCTCCCTCAGGCCAGAGGGCACGCTCGACCAGGGGTGCAGCTGCCTCCTTGGCAGCTGCTAGGTATATTCCTCTGTCAGAAATCTGTAAAGCAGCTACCTGGAAAACTGTTCACACATTCACCAAGCATTACTCTCTGGACACCCAGTCTAGAAGTGATGCTAGGTTTGGCACAGCAGTACTGCAGAGCTTGTACCCAAAGTGGGTTCTGTATCCCCTCCTCTGGGGGGAACTGCTTGGTAGTCTGCATATAGTCAGAATACAGCAAGACTTCATGTTGTTTGAAGAAAAAATTACTCGCCATAGTAAAGTAGTTTGTTCTAATGGAGTCTTGCTATATTCTGACCTCCCTCCCTGCCTCCCCTCTCAGAACTTAGTTTTTTTGGGATGTGGGTTGGCAGGTACAGTGTTGCGCCCCAGAGGTGTACCTCCCTTTTTTTTACCCATCCTGTCTAGGTTGGGTATTTTTTGAACTGTCTGTTGTTGTTGTCAGTATCACTATCTACACAAGGTTCTTCTTGGGTTCTTGACTTGAGTCTTTCTGGACCCAAGTATTTGTGGCCTATGGCAAAATTTGAAAACAATTTCTGTAGCTATTAGTATAGTGCTCATAAGAATCTGACGGTTACATTAGAATGTACCAGGGACAGGGGCCGAGCTCGAGCTCAACGTTCTATGCTTCTGCATAGAGGTAACTCTTTTCTCTCCGGATCAGTTCAAGTGCGGGGACTAACTGCATATAGTCAGAATACAGCAAGACTCCATTAGAAGAAACATTACTATGGTGAGTAATTTTTTCTTTTGGTTGCTCCATAGAAGCTGATGTCTGTGTGACAATGAAATGACAGCTTGTGGAATGAGAATGTGAAAGTAAAAAATGTCACTAGGATGGGATGTGTGTGTGTGGGGGTGGAAAGACACGACTGTTTGAACTGACTATAAGTGGATATGCCTTTTCCCTTTAAAAAACAACAAATAAAAAAACAGATCAGTAGTTCGTTTCATCAAGTATGGACTATCGTATGTGTCCCTTTTTATTTATTTACTTTTTTTCAGTTTCTGCTGATCTGTTTTCAAATTTCCTCTTTCATGTTTCCGTTCATTTTTGTTTTACAAATAGAAAAGACAGATTCAGTCACGTGATGATTTTTATAAGTTTTTCATACAATTCAGTTTCTGCTGTCTCCACTTCCGAAATGCTTATTTGTTCTTTTATGGTTGTCTGAGTTAGTCACTACTCCTGTGTTGACATAACACCATTACTATTCTGTCCCTTGCACTTTCAGATTCATAATTATCAGACCCATGTGTACCTGTTTTTCTCACCTGTTTGCAGCAAGGGTGAAGAGGTGTACACTGTATATTTTTTAATTTTTTTGCACTCAAGCGTAGTATGTGCATGCCTACCAGATGAACTGATACTTGTTATAATCTAACGAGGAGAACACCAGATTCACATTTGCAATTAAAAAAATGTGGTGATGGAGTCCATATTTGAAAGCTTCATAACAAGCTGATTGCATAATAATAAAATGCTTACAATAATATATTAACCTTATGGCTTCATGAACCATGACATATGATTGGTTGCATGCATTTTTGGTAACTGCAACATTAAATTCTTTTTTTTTTTTTTTTGCATTTCAAGTGCAGTTGCGCATAGGTAGCGCTCAGTGAATAATATAATACAAAAAGTTTCAGATCTGCAGATCAGATGAGCAGCACTCGCATACTTTCAGTAGGGAAGCTGTGTTCAGAGTAAGAGGAGGAAGCAAAATACGAAGATCAGAATATGGGTGGATATGATTAGAATACAGGTGGATATGAATAAATAAAAATGTAGGGTCTGACAGAGAGCAGCTAAATTTTTTTACATTGTGAAACACAACTCACCAGACGCCACCAACACACACAAGGCTGCTGCTGCTGCCACCAGTCGGGAAACACTGTATTAGACACACTAATCAGCAGATATAGCAAACAGTGGTCTCAGCTTATGGAAGTGCTGATTGGCAAGCAGGCTAAGGAAAATTTGGAATGAGCTGGACCACTCTCAGTTTTTATTTATTTAGTTTTTGTTAACCGGGTAGGTGCACTAGCCAACAGGTGACTATTTTCAGGCACGACCCGGGAGACACACTTACAGTACAAAATAGATCAGTTTAGTTAACATAATACAGGCAAAGGTACAATGGTACAAGTACAGACATACGATTTTCAAAGGCAGGCATACGGTTTCAATAGGCAGAGGGTACTGTCGGGAGATCACATTTAGGGGGAGAGAGGAAGGAAGGTAAGGGGATTGTAGGACGACAAGGGAGGTGTGAAACTGATGAGAGGTGGAGGGTAATGAACTTAAAGGACTGGAAGATAGTAGCTAACGGGCCTTGGCGGTGTTGGGCAGGAATACACAGCCGGGTCTCAAGGGAACCAAGGACAGCAGAGCTGGGGGAGTGAACGGCAAGTAGGATGGAAGAGTGTTGCAGAAAGCAAGAGGATGAAACCAGAGGTAAGGGGCAAGGAGGAGATTGAGGGACACAGTTTCAAAGTGCAGCATTTAGTGGGAGGCACAAAGGGATCCAATAGCGGGCCGGATCAGGAGGCGGCTAGGCTGGCAACGCGTTATGGCAGGCGTATGTATGGCTTTAGCGGGAAAAGGCACTAAGAAGACCAGGGCTGTGGAACTAAAACCCGACTGGGCTCCAGGGACTCATCCGGCGAAGTACGGCTAGTTGCGGCTTTTGCGGGAAAAGGCGCTAGAAGGACCCAGGGCTATGTAGCTAGAACTCGGCTGGGCACAGAGACACATACAGCAAAGTACGGCTAGATAACGTCAGGTGGGGGGAAGAGTGTTGCAGAAAAGCAGGAGGATGACGCCAGAGGGTTAGGGGCAAGGAGGAGCTGAGGGACACAAATACAAGGTGCAGCATTTAATGGGAAGGCACAAGGGATCCAATACACGGAGCTGGATCAGGAGGCGGCTAGGCTGAAGCACATGTCTGACAGAGGCGCTGACACGATTGGCTTTAGCGGGAAAAGGCAGTAAGAAGACCCGGGGCTGTGGAACTAAAACTCGGCTGGGCTCAGGGACTCGTGCGGCAAAGTACGGCTAGTTACGGCTTTTGCGGAAAAGGGCGCTGAAAAGACCTGGGGCTGTGGAACTGGAACTCGGCTGGGCATAGAGATGCATACGGTAAAGTGCGGCTAGATACGGGTTGGCGGGAAAGGCACAAAAGGGGTTTTGGAACTGAGACCAGGTAGGACTGAGGGGGAGAGGAGTGAGAGGGAAGGGAGAGGGAAAGCAAGAGGGACCAGTACCCATTAACAATTAGATACATCTTATGGTTTAGTACTACACAGTAGAACTGACGAAGGATAAAACAAAGAAGGATTATGTCATAATTATACACAAAGTCAGAAGAGAATAAACAATGTTGGATATGCAGTAAAAGGTCAGAATAATATACATATTACAACGTTAAGGCAATTAGGCAGCAAACATGATTGGAATGAGTGTCCATATGAGAGGTTTGTAAGCATTACATTGTAAAGTGCAGGCAGTCTTGTAGACAGTTCATTAAAGTGCAGTCAGACAAACCAGGTGACAGAGCAATCGAGGAGGTAGGCTATTGAGTATATGGCAAGGGAGGATTGATTTAGACAGGTTACAAAGCTTAAGTGGGATCAAAACAAGTGCAATGGTCCATAGAGTAGAAATACAGTGAAGTCTCCACTTAGAAGGCTAGGTGTGATGGAGCACTTCTCAGATCCATAGGCAGTAAATTCCAGGCGAGGGGGCAGGCGCACCTGAGGCACCAGCACCCTTGGAGATGCGGCAGTGGGGAACTGATAAAAGACTTGTCTGGCGACCTCAGGTCATGCGATGGTACTACAGGTTGGAGTAGTTCAGACAATGTGGCAGGTTTCGACACTCTGATTATGGAGTCTGATAGGCTGCAAAGGTAGTATAGCCTCTTGGAGGAAGGGGATAGCCAACCTAACCCTTTGTATAGTTGGCAATGGTGCGTCAGACGTGGTACTTTAGCTGCATATCTACAGACATTATTGTAGGTGGTGTCCCATTTCTGTAGAACGGTTTTATTTGCCATGGTGAGGATAGGTGCACAATAGGACAGAGTGGGTACTAGGATACCCCTGGCAATAGCAAGTTTGGCAGTGGGTGTGAGCATAAAGTTCATCCTGTAGGCAGCACCCAGCTTACAGTTGACATTCTTACACGACTCCTGGATATGCTGCTTCAGATCAAGATTTTGGTCAGGCTGTATCCCAAGATAGCGGAAAGAACTTACAATCTCAAGGGTGGATCCACTGATATCAGGGATTGTCAGTGGAGATATGCAGGCTCTAAGCTTATGCTTTGATCCAAAAGCATGGCCTTAGTTTTGCTAGCATTGAGTATAAGGCGATGAAGCAAGCCAGTGCTGTGTGGGTGGAAGGCTGATGACAGTGTGGAATTCAGGTGAGAGATGTTGTCAGAGTGAGCATATATAACAAGATCATCAGCATAGAGTAGTGAGTTGCCTGGCGTTATTACGGTGGGCAGGTTGTTGATAAATAATGAGAAGAGGTGGACCAAGAATAGAGCCCTGTAGTGCGATGGTATTGATCATGGTACTGGCAGAGATGGCTGAGTTAAGCTTTACAGCTTGAGACCTGTTGGTGAGGTAGCTACTGAACCAGGTCGGTTACTGGGAGTGAGAAGCATGGTTTTGAGGTAGCAAGCAGTAGTGGATGATCAACAAGGTCAAAGGCCTTTGTAGGTCGATGAACACAGCACCTGTTAGCTGCCCTTTGTCCATATTTGAGAGAGCGTCTGATGTGAATTTAGTCAGAGCGGTTGTAGTACTGTGGTGCTTCCTGAAGCGGGTGCTGCGCTCTTCACAGAGTGCATTAGTGGAGTCAATAAATTCAGTGACCTGGGCGGCTACTATCTTTCGATACTTTACTCAGTACCGAGGAGTATGGCAATGGGTCTGTAGTTTGACAAGTCATTTTTGCTCCTTTTTGAAAACTGGCGTGATTCTGGCAGCCTTCCAAATCTGGGACAGCACCTGTAGAGAGATAAGGTGAAAATCCTGGCAAGTGGAAGGATATGAGGGTGGGCAGCTATTTTCAGGAGTCGAGGGTTCAGGGTGTCAGAGCCCAGGCTGGTGTTCTCAGATATCCCGACAGTAGTTTGCAGACTTGATTTCAGTAACCCTTTTAAAGTAAAACAATCTTTTAGAGGCAAGTTGTGGATTGGAGCTTATCATGTTGGAGTATGGTTGAGAGTTATCAGGCAGAGATTTTAAAGAGGACGTGATAGCAGATAGGTCCGAGAATTGCTGGTTGAAGGCATTGGCAATGGTGAGAGTCATTGCAGTGGACCCCTTGTAGTAGTATGTCCGAGGGGTGAAGGATTGAGGGTTCCGAGGAAGGTTTTTATATGATTCCAAACCTTCGAGGATCATTAGAAGCTGGTTAAAAGGTCTTGGCAGTATCTATCTTACGCAAAACCTGATATGTTTCTTACATCGTTTCTATGCTGTTTGTAAGCCTGATGATCACAGGGCAGCCGGTGGATTTATAATGTTTCCAGAGTTTGTCCCTGAGTTTGAGCTTGTGGAGAAGATCTTTGCTCAGCCATCTAGTTTGTTGCCCCTGACCCTTCTTTTTATCTTAGGTACATGCCTCCTTTGTACCTCCCAAACCTCTGAGGAACACATCAGGGCAGCCTCAGCACTTGTTGCTACTATAGATGTCGGACCAGTCAATAATAGATATGTCACTGAGAAATGCTCGTACATCCAGCGCTGCAAAGTTGGTAAGGGTGATGAGGCGGGACCGAGGAGCAGGCGGCTGACAGGAACGCCAGTGACAGACCGTGGGAGAGTGGTCTGTCAGAGAGTCCGCAAGTACAGTGGTTTTAGATACATGGTCAGGCCTGTTGGTGAGAACCCAGTCTAATAGCGTTCCTGTCTGCGTGTTGGTCATTCTCGTGCATTCTGTTACAAGTTGGTGAAAGTTATATCAGTGTCAGTGGCTCAGTAGGTAGCACACTCGCCTCTGAGGCCGAGAGATCAGAGGGCTGTGGGTTCAGTTCCCACATCTGGCACTTGGGTTAATATCCCAGTACTGACACTGTAATGCAGCATGAGAGGGGTGCTGCATTTCTGAGGTGCCGTCTTTCGGATGAGACGTTAAACTGAGGTCCCATCTGCCTGGATTGGTGGTAGTTCAGGTGGATGTTAAAGATCCCATGGCACTTATCGAAAAGAGTAGGGAATTTCCGTGTCCTGGAAATTCCCTCATTCACTAAAAAAATACCACCAACAGCTTAATCTGGTTCAAGGTCAGTTGGCATTCATCTGTATCCCTCTCCCCCGGGTCGTGCCTGAAAATAGGCAGGATTTGTCTAGTGCACTTACCCGGTCAACAAAAGTTAAATAAAATAAAATAAATAAATAAAAATAAATATATTTTTGGACCATAGATGCAAGGTTGCCTTGATTCGGGTCTAGCCAGTTTAAGTTGACGTCCCCCAACAGGATACACTCATTCAGTTTCACGGATTGAGACACATGTTGTAGTAAGATCTGGAGACTTTCCAAACCTCCAGTGGGTGGGTTGTACAAACACAGGATGTGCAAGTGTTTGGCTCCTAGGGACAGTGTAGCATGTAGCGATTCACAGCGCATGTGGGCCAGGATTTGGAACCGCTTTTAATGAGAGGTGATTTTTTGTAATAAATGTGTACCCCAACCCTTTTGAGCCACTTCGGTCCTGCCGAATGATGGCATACCAGGCAGGCGCAGTGGGCATCTAGGATATTGGGTTTGAGCCATGTTTCAGTAAGGCACAGGATGTCAGGGTTAATCAATTTTGCCTAGGCTTCAAGCTCAGCCAGGTGCCCATAAGACTCCTTATGTTCATATGGGCTAGTAATAGGCCTTTATTAGCTTTGGCTGTGGTTGGTATAGGGATATTATGTGGCGGACCTGGGTTCAACCTCGATGTCACCAGCTATCAGGAGCAGCCTTTGGGCTAGGAACTTGAGTAGGTTTCTAGTCAGAGTGTCACGTTTTTATGTCTAGCCCTATGCTGTGGGTAGTACAGGAGTGACAGGTAGAGTACAGCCTTTCTTCAGGAGTGCATGATGTAGGCGGGAAGGGGTGCGGTGAGGAAAGGAGAGATTAGAGAAGAAAAGTCCTTTATAGATTCCGCTTTGTGATTAGTGACAAGCGGCACAGATAGGAAACACTACTTAGACCATACAGGAGACACAGGCAGAAAAAAGAAGCCAAGCCGGAGCGATAGATAGTGACATAAGGAGTCATTTTAGAGTGGGAAGAGAAGGTAGCAGGGCACAGGAAAGGAGGAGTATCGGATAGAGCAGTGCTAAGTGCGGCAATGCGATATAGAGAGAAAATACTGGTAGGCCTGGGCAAATACTTTGGAAGGAAAAGAAAATAGGACGCTGTGATGCAGGCCAGAAGGCGGGCTTGGTAAAAGAAATAACAGAGCCGTTAGTTTGAAAGAATAGTGAGCTGCCCCTAGTGGAGGCAGAGTATAAGGAGCCAATGGAAAAGTAGACACTTGGTCATATGACCCCCTGGTGTCTATAAAGCTAAAGGGTCGACCAGGGTGGGTGAGGTGGGGGGAGGGCGGGAAGAGAGCTTCAGGGAGCTGTATTACTTGGCCGCAGTGGCAGCGCTCACAGTCCCTGGGGGTACAAAATAGTAGTCCAAATCCAAAAAATATAGAGTGAGAACAGCTGCTTTCTGTGGAGAGTGGTACTTGGTAAAGTCCCAAACCCAGCAGAAGAGGGCCAGCAGGATGGAGGTAGAGTTAAAGCATTACCTTGCGGGCTTGAGCCTTTAGTGGCACAAGGTACCAGGGTGCGGCGAGCTCCTGGTTCCCTTCCCGGGTGGCTTGCGGTGGGTGCGGCCCCTGGCAACAGACTTTCTAGAGGGGCGGTTTTGTCTTCAGTGGGGGCCGCTTGTTGAGCGGGGACCCCAGAGGCGTCTTTTCGGTCCAAGGCTGGTTCCTAGATCCTGGCGGAGGGTGTCCAGAGCCCCGGTGGGCTTGGAGGGATCCTGAGGGGTAGCAAGGAGAAGCTGATTAAGAAGGCAGCAGAAACAATGGTAGGGGCATAGGTGATAGAAAGGAGGAGATTAGCAGGTAGAGGAGTAGGGTTACAGGCTTCAGTTAAGGCAGGTGAGTAGGACAGCACTTGAAATAGCTTTTACTAGAACAAAGGGGGTTTAGGAGATTCAAACAAAAAAAGGCGGGAAGGCAGTACAAGGCAGCAGAGAAACAGAAAATTAGTTACAGCACTATAGGCAGCAGAGAATCAGAAAACTTAGCTACAGCACTACAGAATTAATAAGCTAGGATTACAGGAGATAGTTTGTCTAGGCAGCAAAATTTTGCTTCAGGGAGCTGTATTACTTGGCCGCAGTGGCAGCACTCACAGTCCCTGGGGGTAAAAACAGTAGTCCAAATCCGAAAAATATAGAGTGAGAACAGCCGCTTTCTGTGGAGAGTGGTACTTGGTAAAGTCCCAAACCCAGCAGGAGAGGGCCAGCAGGATGGAGGTCGAGTTAAACTTACCTTGCGGGCTTTTGCGCCTTTAGCGGTACAAGGTACCAGGGTGCGGCCGAGTTCCTGGTTCCCTTCCCCGGGTGGCTTGCGGTCGGTGCGGCCCCTGGCAACAGACTTTCTAGAGGGGCGCTTTTGTCTTCAGTGGGGGCCGCTTGTTAAGCGGGGACCCCAGAGGCGTCTTTGCGGTCCAAGGCTGGTTCCTAGATCCTGGAGGAGGGTGTCAGAGCCCGGTGGGCTTGGAGGGATCATGAGGCTTTTGCACCTTTAGCGGCACAAGGTACCAGGGGTGCGCCGAGCTCTGGTTCCCTTCCCTGGTGGTTATGCGTCGGTGCGCCCTGGCAGCAGACTTTCTAGAGGGCGCTTTGTCTTCAGTGGGGGCCGCTTGTTAAGCGGGGACCCCAGAGGCGTCTTTTCGGTCCAAGGCTGGTTCCTAGATCCTGGAGGAGGGTGTCCAGAGCCCCGGTGGGCTTGAAGGGATCCAGTTATGCAACTCTTCATCATGAGCATGTGTGCATTTGAGGGCTTAATGTATTCATCAGCCATATGCAGTGGCATATACCAGAGGCAAAGTCAACAGCTATATGACTGGCCATTGACATGAGAGGGAAATGAAGACGTTGGGCTATTTTGAATAATGTAAATGATGGCCAGTTATGTAAATATGGGGCTTAGTAGATAGTGGATTGCAGGATCAGACAAAGGAGAGTTATGCTGGAATTGTGGGGGGGGGACCCTCAGATCACAGTAAGTGTGCCTGAGAAACATCATTTATGGGGCAGTGAGGCGGGGGAGGGTGGTGCTGCAATACCATTCGGGATTGGTAACAGTATGTGGAGGACACCATGCAGACTGCACCATGATGAAAAAAATGTTCACAAGAAAAGCACACAGACCCATTCGCTGACCATATAATGGTCAAGACTGGAGTAGGTTGGCTCTCACAGAGTTCACTATCCACTGTAGAGGGGTTTCACCAAGTCACATCGACAGGAATTTCGTCGACTGACATTACAGCGACTGCACAATTCTGATAGTCGGCATTGTGCCATCAGGGGAAGCAAGTGTTTCTTGCTGGGAGCTTTGCCCCCCCCACTCCCCGCATTATTATCAGCTCAGAGTCGGAGTTGTTTCAGGGAGGGGGCGAAATCCCCAGAGAGAGCAGTGTCGGCAATACCGCGGACCATTTCAGCGAACTGCCGGCTTTGTCATTGTAATGGTCTTTGCGGTATTTCTGTAGCTGTGCTAACGGTATACGCTGTAGAGGTCGATATGTACATTGTCACTACCAGTTGGAGACATTTGCAGTGAACAATACTTAGCATCTGTACAAGTACAGTTTATAATGATTAGGGGCATTGCTTTTCTTAAGGTGTTTGACAATGGGGGAGATATTGTCTCTTAACTGCATGATGATTTTAAAATAGCTGCTTCAGTCAAACAAGAGTTACACTTGTGGCGAAAATAGCCAGGAGGTCTTTGATAAGTGTGGCCCAAATTTCATGCATGCTGCATTCGTAATCTCTGGTTCCACTGTATCAGACCTTTGCTTGACTTATAAAACTACAGAAACGGGTTATGGAGGCCAGTCCAGATATGGGGCTATTTATGTGGGTTTTGTGCATGTGCAGTTGCATGAGGCATAATGGGTTTGGGGGTGAGGGTGGGGGACAGTATTTTACTAGCACAGGATTGGTCACCTAAATCTTCTGTCAAGTCTGTGCATCAATGTTATGGAAACAGAGGTTAAAAAATAGTGACAGTTTATGACAGATGAGGCATGCAAGATGTGCATAGTTTAAAACAATGTCTTCTTGTCAATGCAGGTTTAACAGTGCATAAATAATTCGAGAAGGGACTGGCACATGATAGGGGGGTGAGGGGGAACAAGACTGGATGTCAGATAAATAAGAATTATGAGATTTGTGTAAAATGTATTTTTTTAGTTAGTTTTTGTTGACCGGGTAAGTGCACTTATTTATTTATTTATTTTAACATCAGTTTAACAACCTTTGAGCCGGAGGCTCATTTACAAAGGTACCTCGTCGCAAGGAGGACAAAGACATACATACATGAGACAATCAGCAATACAGTTCAACAATAAGGCACAGTCAAGTTTCAAGTAATGCGGGACATAACACTGTTACCCGCAAAATTAGGATAAGCGATCCCTTTTTTAATGATAAGGAGGTAGGGTAGAAGAGTTGAAAAGAGGCTCTTCGGGGGGGGGGGGAGAGAGTGGGCTGGGATAAGGAGAAGTGCAGCTCAGTGAGCACTAGACAAATCCTGCCTATTTTCAGGCAGGACCCTGGGGAGGGGGATACAGATGAATGCCAACTGACCTTCAACCAGATTAAGCTAATAAAAAAATACTTAAAAAAGAAAACCAAAATAAATAACAGTAATTTTTTTTTAACTTTATTTTAAAAGATTTTATGATTGTACAGCAATACTGTATCAGACTTTAAAACAAAAGAAGACATGTAACACAGCCTTGCACTTTGAGTATACAGAGATTTGACATTAGGTCTAAGGTCATAGGATTATAATTCCAGGCAATTTGCAAAACTGTCAGGATACAATTAGAGGAGTAAATATTGAACTAGTTATCCTGCAGGTCTACGTCACTCCCACCACAGAATTAGCAGCTACACATCCACAAAGCCAGGATAGAAGTTCACTTGCAGAATTGTATTCGAATGGTGGGCTGAATGACTAAAACATCAAAAGGCAGGATATATAGAAGATTGCCTGGTCTCGGCTAAGTTATAATTAAACCCTTTAGTCTATCGCAGAGCTCAGTCTGCACTAAAGGTACAGGATAGACAGCAAGTAAAATTATTACATCCACAAACTAAGCGGCGATCATAATCACCGTACTTAGTTAACCCGTTATGTTAGTCTGAACAGATATAAGGTTAGGTCTATTAACTGGAGCATCAAAACGTTTAACTTGTACAGGAATCAAATATTACATTATACATACAACGGCATGCACTCTGAAGATGGTCCAAAATGGAAGGAGATAATTACACTGAACAGTGACCCATCTTTAAAAGCAGGACATAATGTCTTGAAAAGTATTTAAACTTTAGCCTTGGTCATTAAGGACTTTTAGTAGTGTGATCTAGTCCCGGTCTCAGTAATAAATGCAGATTTAAATCCAATAAGGAGAAGTAGTATGTCACCCCTCTTCGTCTGATGTAGGATCTGGAGGTTTTTCAGCGAACTGAGCAGCTGCAGTCGGATCGAGAAAGACATACAATTTCGAGTCCTGCTTTACCTGAAGCTGCTCTAGGAAGTTTAATCTGGCTTCTATGCCATATCGCATAAGGCCTTTTTTGACATTCTGCAGCTTTCTTCCTGCTTTGCATCTGGGACGAGAGGTCTGGGAAAAATCCCAGGCGGCTACCCTCCCAAACAGTCTCTCCTCAGGCTCTGGCCGCCTGCAGCAGTGAGATCCTAGCCTCTGGCACCGATAAAGTGGCACTCGCCGTTGTCAGTCTCCGCTGTGTGTTCCCTCTCAGTCTGCTTCTCTGAGGAATGGCAAACGCCCTCATTATATGAATTCCAGAGTTGGACGGCAACAGCTTCAAGTCATCAAAGATTAATCGGTTGACTGCAGGTAGAAGTTCAGTAGCTGTAACTTATCTAGGGGGGAAACCCACGATGTGGACATTAGTTTGTCGTTGGCCATTTTCAAGGTTCTCCACCTTAGCTTTCAACAGGGATAAGTCCCGAATGTAGGCCGCATTGCAGTCGGCCTGATGAGTTAATGACTCTTGTAGGTTTTTTATAGCAGAAGCGTTTTCCTCTATACGGCGATCATTATCTGTGATTTTCGCCTCCACAGCTGCCAGTCACCTGTTTGTGTCCTCCCCCGTCTCTTGTATCTTAGATAATATTGCCAAGATTTGGGTAGTGGGGAGTTCTGAAGCCGAGGACGTCGCCATTGCTGTAGGCCTTGATCCAGTGGCAGACATAGTAGGAGACAAGAACAGCTCTAGGATATGCGATGCTTTCTTGCTGTCTCTTTTGGGCCCCATCTTCTCGCCAGCACTTTCCTGCAGACTTTTAGCTGGTTTACAGTCTGCTAAATCAAGAAGAAATGGGTTGTTCAGCATTTTAAAATAAGATGGACGGGAAGCTATTCTAAAGTGCTGCCGCCAGCTTGCTGCTCTACGGCGCCCCCCAAATAACAACAGTAATGATTTCATAAGCGAATACAATGGTTACATCGATGTCCTGTGTAAATGCTAAACATATTTGCAGTGGCCGAAGAGACAGACTGACAAACAGTGCTAATATTACCCTTCCAAAACAGAATGGATAAACAGTGGTTTAAATTGCTTTCAGTAGTGTCACTGACTTTGTGATTAGGACCATGCGTGTTGTGCAGCATAAAGTTACGTCTTGGCTCAAATCTATATGGAATCACTGTTACTCTTGCCCCTTGGCTTTCATCATGACCTTGGGATGGCACATCACCTTCACTCGTACTTGACTCAACTCAGGTGCAGCAGTATAAATGCTGGAACATAACGCACGTCACGTCCATTCTAAAGTTGAAAAAATGGACACTCGAGTGGATGCACGAGGACACTGGCATGGCGCTTAGTGAAAATCACATACTGTATATTAACAGAAATGAAATAATGCCGAGACAAAAAGTTTTAAATACATATATACTACTATAATACACACATAGGGCCCTATGCACGATGCCAGCGTGCCGCGTGAACCGGGCGCATTGGCATTGCTATGTCTGAATGCCATGGAGCAGGGTCCTGAGGACCCCATGCAGGATTCACAGAGAGGATGCGAGGCAGTGACATGCCCGATTTCCCCCCCCCCCCAACCGGCATCACATATAGCAACGCGCTGGGGGCGGGCAGTGGGCGTGCCACCGCTAAGCAGCATGCACCAATCCGGGAAGTGCTATCTGCAGGGGTTCAGAGGTCTTTGCAGGTTATGGCAGGAGGAGACCCTGCCATACCTCCAGTATGCGCGGGCACGCACACAGTCCCCTGCCTGGACT
The DNA here is from genome assembly GCA_016271365.2 of Neoceratodus forsteri. Taxonomy (NCBI): domain Eukaryota; kingdom Metazoa; phylum Chordata; order Ceratodontiformes; family Ceratodontidae; genus Neoceratodus; species Neoceratodus forsteri. The sequence continues at coordinate 1,388,084,331 of CM057459.1, forward strand.
AGGCAGACCTACTCAGTCCCCCACCAACAGAACCCTACCACCCGACCCCCATGCCTGCCCACTCACCCCAGTACACAGTGCTGACCCGTCCCTGGCACAGCAGTAAGTCCCCTTCCCCCGGCACACATTGGGGCACCGGCCCCATGAGTGTTGAACCCCACACCCAGCTGCGACCAGTCTCCCTATCTGGTCGCATCCGCTTCCCACCGGTACTGCAGTACCCAATGACTTTGTGCCCCATGGGACACAGACTGCCTGACCCCTGATCACAGCTCCCCCAATGTGGTGGTCAGAGGCCCCCCTGCGGCTCTGACAACCCCCAGTCCCCATACTTTGCTTGGGTGCTGTGGCTTGGGACAGCCAGAGGCATGGTCCTCCGCACACCTCCTCAGCCGCCGGCCATCCAAGTGATGCTGGGAGCGAAGCGCTTATATATATAGGGGCGCACTCCCAGTATCACTTGGCTGGCCTCTGGCCGAGGTGAAGTGAGAAGGGCTATGCTATTGGCCGTTCCTAGCTGTGGCACCAATGGACAGGTATGAGGGAAGGGTGGCAGTGTTGTCAGTACCGTATGGGGTGGGGGCACCACTGGCCACCAGTGAGGGGCAGAGATACCAGGATTGGGGCCGGGGTGGGCTGAACTAGCCACCTCCGTGTGTTGGGAGGCGGGGATTGACATGCCATCCGTGGGGACTGGGCTGCCACATGTCAGGGGGTTAGGGTATGTGTCTAGCCATCGGAGACCAAGCTGCATCTTGACGGGGGTATGCGTTCTGCTATCTGGGGACTGGACAGACTTGGGGGACCTGTACTACCAGGGACGGGGGCGACCATGGTGCAGTGTGCACCACCGCAGGCACTGCCCTCTGATGGGATTGTCCACTGGACTGTGGGCATGCAGCGCCCAGGTACCTCACGGGGCCATTTGCACACCGGACCACGACACCCCATGCATGTAATCCACTATGGGACGCGCGATGAGCATCCCATTGGATTCCTGCCTGGTCCGCAAACCCGCCCTCGGCAGCCCTGGGTTCGCTGGGGGGCGAGCCATGGACAGGTGGTAGCTGTTAGTGAATACGGCCGGTGCGCACCTGTCTGCAGGTGTGGGACCTACACGGGCAGGATACGTGCCTCTGGCACATATTTCCCACCTGTTCGTGCATAGGGCCTCATTGCTTGTACATTTACAACAGTTCTTCTTTAAAGGCACTTAGTGCAAGCGCCTTTTGCCTAACAACACTCTCAAGCCATGCAGTTATTCCTCTATAATCACAGTCTGCTGTGTCTTATTGTCTTCTTATATCAATCAATCAATCAGTCAGTCAGTCTTTATTTTACCAGGCGAAACATCACTGAGAAGAAGTCATTTGCAAGGTGGACCTGGGTAGGTTCACATAATCAAACAATGGCAGCGTCATTACAGAACATGATATACATGACAATAGTTAATGTTCAAAACACAACAACATAAATACAAAGTGTACAAAATATAAACAATGAGCAGAAAATATACAGTACCTACAAGGCTGTGCTTAGGATACAAATATATAAAATGTGGACAATAACAGAAAAAAAAATACAATGTATACAGGGTGGGTTTGGGAAGCAAGTAAGAAGCAGGAGGTGAAGCAAGGACAGGTCAAAAAGGGGAAAAGGTGTCCAGGTAACAATACTTCCCTTTGTAACAATATTTCCCTTTGTAATTCTCCATACCGTTTCCCTTCTTCCATTACCCGCTCCCCCCCTCACTCCATTATCCCTCCATTTCTGTTCCATTCCTCTTCTTGTCCTGTCACCGTGACCTCTTCCTATCCATCCAAGTCTCCTCTGTTCCTGCTCTCTTAAGTTTGAAGACCTCCACAGGGCTAGCTTTCTCCTCGATCCCCCCGCCCTCATGGTAATATCCTTTTCCACTTTACTCCTTTTACCTAGCTACCTCTGTTGTGGGGATGTTGAGCTGAACCCTGGCTCTCCCCACTAGTACTATCCCTGTACCCTCTCTTCCTTAAGATCTTAGCATTTATCACCTTAATGCTAGAAGCCTCTTTCCTAAGGTTGATCTCTTTAGGGCATGGTTTTACCAGCAGTTAACAGACTTCCTCTTTATCACTGAATCTTAGCTCAGTAAGGCAGTTTGATGTTGATGTAGCTATAGCATGACATTGCCTTCCCTATTACCTACCTCCTTAACCTCTCCTCTGCTTATCCTCAGTCCCTAGCTCATGAAAGTTGGCAAGTCATTCCCTTTCCTAAAGGTGGTGACCTTTCTTCCCCTGGTAACTACCATCCTATTTCTTTACTTCCCACTCTAGCTAAACTCGAGGAGAACCTTACTCTCTCCCAACACTCCTCTTTGCTTGCCTTGATCTCCTTCTTCCCTCCCTTTCAGTCTGGCTTCATGAAGTCTCACTCCACCTCTATTCTTCGGCTCACTGGTACTATCCTCATTGGCATCAATCAGGGCCTAGTCATCTCTGCCATCTTTATTGATTTAGCAAAGGCTTTTGATATAGTTGACCTTGAAGGAACTGAGGAGAGTGGGGCAAAGGCTAGAGAGGGCCTGGCGGAAGTCCGGCCTGGATGCTGACAGACTCAGGTTGATGGATCATTATGGTATCTATCAATCAGCAATCACCCGTAAGAAGGCAGAATTCCTGTCCAGGGAGATTGCTGCGGCTCGGAACCGACCGGCTCAACTCTTTCGGACTGTCGACAGAATGTGCAATCCACTCTGTCTACAGTCTGGAAGAGATTTTCACAAATAAAGTGTGATGAGCTTGCTTGATTCTTCACTGATAAGATTGCTAGCATTAGGTCTGATATCAGCCAGGCTCACTCTTTAAGGGCTTCAGTGATCGTGAGGAAACAAACAACTGTGTCACCTGGTCTGACTTTGGTGCCGAATTCATGGATATTGTGAGGATTGTCCAGACTCACGCCCAACCAGCTGTAGTTTGGATCCGGCCCTACGCCACTGTTATTAGGCTGCGTAGATACTATTTGCCCGATCCTTGCTGAGAATTGTCTGAAATCTTTGGAGCAGGGGTCTTTCCTGATCCCTAAAGGAGCGAGTCGTTCTGACCACTCTTGAAAAAATCTTCACTGATCGGACTGTCTAGCTAACTACAGACCTGTCTCTAACCTGCCCTTTGTGGGTAAGGTTATTGAAAAGGTGGTTCGCTACAACTGGATGACCATCTTACAAACCACAATATCTATGATACTCTTCAATCAGGTTTAGGAAAAGACATAGCACTGAGACTGCCCTTGTCGGGTTTTAAATGGTCTCTAATTGCGAGAGATCGAAGGCTCATACTATCTTAGTCCTTCTTGATCTCTCTGCAGCATTTGATACTGTGGACCATGGTGTGCTTTTAGAACGCCTGCGGCTTTTTGCGGACTGTCTGGTACAGTTCTGCATTGGTTTCGATCTTTCCTCACGGGACAGAGACAGAGGGTTGTCACGAATTTATTCCTCTGATGCCATCTTCCTGTCCTGTGAAGTACACGAGGGTTCCATTCTGGCACCCATGTTGTTGCGTATCTATATGCTGCCATTGGGAGACATTATTAGGCTGATACAGCTTGGTTTCACTGCTATGCAGATGATACCTAGCTGTATTTGTCCTTTAATCCCGGACAGGAAGATGCAGTCTCTATGCTTAAAGCTGTCTGTCCGAGATCAAGGATTGGATGAGTGCCAGCTGGCTGAGGTTAACCCGGATAAGACTGAGGTGTTGGCGGTGGACTCAGGTCAGCCTTGAGGCGGGTTGTAGAGGCTGGGCTTCCTCCGGGCATATAACCGATGGTGCCCAGCTCTCAATCTCAGACTGGGTGCGAATCCTTGGTGCTATTATTGACTTATGGTTTGACCCTAAAATTGCAGGTGTCATCCGCTGTCAAATCCTCTTTTACCATCTTAGGAATATCGCCTCGGTGAACACCTAGTTCCTCCGGATGACCTTCCTACACTGGTCCATGCCTTTGTGACCTCTCGCCTTGATTACTGCAATGCCCTGTACCTAGGGCTGCGAGTTGATATCCTCCGCTTGCAGCTGGTGCAGAATGCAGCAGCCAGGCTTTTGACTGGGACATCCAGAAACAGTCATATTATGCCTGTGCTGCGCGGACTGCACTGGCTGCCAGTTCAGTGGCGGATCACCTTCAAGGTCGGGTTACTGGCCTATAAAGCCCTACATGAACAGGGACTGCAGTACCTACAAGATCTCCTTACTCCCTACTCTCCCTCTCGTTCACTCCAATCCGCCGACGAGGGATTGCTAGAGATTCCCAGGGTTCACTTAAAAACACCTGGGGCACGTGCATTTTCTTACGCGGCCCCACCCTGTGGAATTCTCTACCTCGTCAGATACAAAGCTGCCTGACCGTCGAGAGTTTTAAGTCTGAGTTAAAAACATATCTATTTTTGAAGGCATATGGAGAGTGATTCCTACTGTGATTTTTATTGTGATTTTATTGTTATTATTATATTCTGTAATTAAATGTCTGTTCATCTGTACATCGCTTTGGTTTCTGAAAAGCGCTTAAAAATAAATTTTACTTACTTACTTGACCACCCCATCCTCCTAGACACGCTTCAGGCAGCTGGACTCTGTACCTCGTCAATCGAATCCTGCTGCTTTTACCTTGAGGGCAGGTCACAAGCTGTCCATATTGGAGACTTCCCCTCCCCTTCAATCCCAGTCTGCTCAGGTGTCCCCCAGTGGCCTGTCCTTGTCCCAGTTCTTTTCTCCATTTTTCTAAATGACCTCCCACAGCCTGCTCCTCTGTGTCCATTCACATGTATGCAGATGATACAGTATTCTGTACCCTGGCTCCTCTGCCCTTGACATCATGGCACGTTCCAGCTGGACTTTAACAATGTCCAGCACTGATTCCGTGAAAACCATCTTTTCCTCAGTGCCAAGAAAACAGTCTATGTGTTTTTTGACATCTGGCAGAGACTTGCTAGAGTCACCCCTCTTCCCTCTTTCCATACCCTTAATGGTGCAACAATTGAAGATGTCTTCTCCTTCAAGTACAGTACCTTGGGGTCTAGCTGAACCGTCACCTTAATTTCTCTGTTCATGTGGGTACTGTCCACAAGAAGCTACACCCAGACTTGGTGTGCTTTACAGGAATCAAAGGAGTATCCCACAGAGAGAGATCACCAAGATGGTTCACCCCATTTCTGAATATGGGGACGTTGTGTTTAGGGTTGCTCTCAAGTCCACCTTGGGCCTTCTGTTTCACTCTTTCTGGTGATTTGCCCTTGACAAACCCCTGCATACTCACCACTGTGCTTTGTACACTTCCCTCTCCTTCCTCTCTCTAGGCGCCAGGCGCCTTATCCACTGTGTCTCCTTTATTTCCAGATTTTGGTTTGGCACCCTCCCCACGTAACTTGCTTCTGTACTCTTTCTCCCCCCACCAGCTAACTCTTCACTTACTGCAGTGCTTGCCCTCACTCTCTTGCTCCACTCCACTGCTGATCAAGCTGCCTTCCCCCAATCAGTATGCTCTACTCCTTCTCTACACACCCTAGAACTTCTCCTCCGGGATTTCTCTACTCCTGCAGTTGCTACTGATAGCGGGGGGCAAACTACTGTCCTCTGCCTTCCACCTTACACTGACACTTGTACATTCATTCTCTGCTTGTTATCAGTGACTGCCCCGCCCATCATATTTTTGCATTGTTTTTGCTTTTCTGATTCTGTTTTTACTGCACTGCAGTTTTATTAGTATTTTCCTGTAATCTGCTTATTTTGTTATTGGGTTCCCCATAGCCTAGAAATATAGGGTGGTGGTTGTGGTGATGGAGATAGTGTATTATTCCTTGGACTCCTATATACGCTTATGTATGTATACGCTTATATATGTTTATGTGTTAGTAGTTTAAATTAACTCATTGTATCTTGTGCGGCCATAGTGGGTCGGGTAGAGCACTGGCATCAAAACAAGGGAAGCAGCGCAATATAGGATGGTGGAAAAAGACAATTTTGGATGACTCTATAAAAACCAAATTAGGCTGAATGCCAAAAATTTAGGGTGATGGCCCACTGCACTAAAATAATGAAAGGGGAACCCTGCTTATTTTTCATATTATTGCATTTTTTTATCAGTGTACTTTGTTATTGGCCGGCTTGTTTCTAATTGTTCCCCTTTCCCCAGGATGCATCTAGAAATGAATTGATAACAACTAAGTATGTCTTTCCTGGTAAAACTTTTGAAATAAATAAATCAATAAATATGTACTCCCCTGCCTATACCGAACCTTGGTATAACAAATCCTCGGCTATTACGAAGAGTGCACGTGGCTCCCAACAGCAATCAGCTGTTCATGATACAGCCACCGTATAACTGCTTGATCGCACTCTGTTCCAACAAGCTTATGTCCAGCTTATGTTACCCACACTAGACTAGAGACATCTGCCTCCCCACCCCCAGCGCAGTAAAGAGCAGTCCTGTGTGCATCAGAGAATGGGATTTAATAACTAAGAAGACTTATTTTCCGTTCAGTCATTTTCCCACCTGACTGCAGCTCAGTAACACTTCTCCCCTCCGATGGCACACTCCCCTAGATTCATTCAAGCCTGAAAGCTTGCTAGCAGCAGCCATTTAATGCAAAAACATTATGGAGTGTTATCATAGTTTGGACTGTTGGAACTGCAGTGACTGAGTTACTTCAGTTACAGGTTGACTTTTCAAGTTATGGCAGTGGCAAGGAGACGCACTGACCTAACCCAGAGTCAATCTGTGAGATGAGCGGTAGAAAGAAATAACCAGAGAAACTAACAAAGTACTATAAGAACCCACATAAAGTGGCCACCTGTTATTTAAAGGAGTGTGCAGTTGGGGCCGGGGGTGAAATGTCAGTATGGAGTCACAGGTGAGTGGGTGAGAGTTCAGGCATATTTGGGTGAGCTGGCGAGAGAGCTCAGGCACACTTGCACAGGTATGGCAGAATAGAATAAAAAAGAAAGCTGCAATATGAATCCATATCTTCTGAAATAAAGGGGGAAGATGTAGAGGTTTACTGGGAATAGACTGCTGTAGTAGACCAGTGCACCAGCACCTTGACAGCATCCCTCGATGTAATGGACAACTTGCTATAACAAGTAGCCATTATGGCTCTGAAGTAGCAGGGGACTACTGTAAATAAATAGCCAACTACAGCCTCCACAGACTGAACCATGGCAAGCGTGGAGGAGGGATTGTGTCCTACATCCATCAGGGACAAACCTGTGTCGTAGTCACCAGTGGGGTGATCTCCTCTCATGAATATCTTTTGGTCAGGCTCTCCTTGACCCCCTTTATTCATATCTCTGTTGGTCTTGTCTATGCCTCCCCTAAAACGACTCCCTTTAGTCTGTTTGATGCTATTACTTCACTCACCTCTCACTCCTCTCCTGCTGAACTGATTCTTCCAGGGATTTTAATATTAAGTGGTTCTCCCTATCTATCAAACGTGCAATCTAAAAATTGAGTCTCAACCTTAACTGAGTCAACTCATCTTAATCCCCACTCTATCAACCATTCCCTTACTGATTAGAGCCTCTCTTACTATCCACACTGCATAATTGTTGCTGGTGCCCTACCTGATGTCTTTAGTAATCTCAGCATGATCTGCTGTGTCAGGAATTCAGCTTCCCTCTTCCTCTCCAAAATTTTTGTGGCCAGGTTCACTCTGTTCTCTCTATCTGGACTCACTCTTCACTGACCTCTCTTCCTCTTACTGGTGCTCCCTATTTACTGCCACATACATCAGTGATGCACTCTCCTTGCTCCACTACAAATTATGCAATGTTTGGGACAGTCCCCCCCCGCCACCGGCATGTCCTGTGTAAGAAGGTCTTCAAACAACATGAAGTCTTGCTATATTCTGACATATGCAGTGAGTCCCAACCTTCGAACTGCTCCGGAGATGAAAGAGTTAACTTTCCATGCCAGGCATGGAACGCTGAGCTCGAGCTCGGTTGAGACTCTGTCTATTGTTCTTCAAACTCAAACCGTCAGATTCTTTACTCCACCTCACTGAACAGTCGCTCCGGAGATTTCTCCTTCTGCTCGGTTCATTTTGTCGGTTAGAGTACCGTTTTTCACGGTTTTTGACCGAATTTAAACCGCAACCTGTCGGTTCAGTCTCTGTCTGTGGTATTTGTGAGTACTAGATAGGTTTTACATTAATTCTATTCTGTGTGGAACTTGTAAACGGTTTATAGGTTCGGTTTAAACCGATCAAGTTGTTTAAAAAATCTTAATTTGTGATTTAGAGTGTGGTTATCGGTTCTAAAAAAAATGGATTTTATTACGTTTTTTTCCACGACCCGTGACACTGTTGGGAACCGATAAGAGGGTCTTGCCTGGCGGATTGCCATAAAAGGGTAAGTTTGGTTAGGACTGGCACTATGTCTGAGAAACCCAAAAGAAAAACCGGACCCACTGGGTTTCAACACTGCAGTGTGTGTGGGGAAGTCTTTGCCAAGGCTGACCCCCACACCACCTGTGTTTATTGTCTGGGGTTTGACCACCTCAATGCAGACTGCCAGATTTGCAAAAATTTCCTGCAGCTACCCTAGAAAAGAGAGCTGGTAGGTTGTAGGAGCGGAGGCCAAAAGTCCGCTTGAACCGATGGCCAGCCTGGTTCGGTTCAAACCGACCAGGAGTGCCTCTGACCAGGGCGAGACTTCTTCGGGCAAAAGGAGAGCCGATTCTGAGGAGTTGGTTCGGCTAAAGAACTAGAAAAGAAAAATCAGCTGGTGTGGAGCCAAACTTTCCTCTCCAACCGCTGAAGAGATAGCCAAAGCGATCAAAATTGTTCAGTCGCTTTCCCCGGTTCTGACTGAACCGGCACCATCAGGCAGGCGCTCGGTTCGGCCGGTTCCACCGGTTCAAGAGTATGAATTAGAGGAGTTTTATGAACCGGAGGAGGAGGAAGAGGAGTATGAGGAAAGTGAATGTGGATTTGAAAGTCTGGATGTGCCCATTGACCCAGACATCTCCCCAGATAGACCTTCAGGGGTGTCTCCTCCTAGGCTTTCTGAGTCCCCCTCCCATTTCATGTTTTATAAAAAAGTGGCTGAAACCCTCCAGCTTCCTATGGAAGAAGGTGTGGATGACCAGGAGGAGCCTGACTTTGTAGAAATGATGGATATCCCAGAGTCTAGGAGGCTGTCTATTCCCTTTCACAAATCTTTTGGGAAACAGACATTTAAAATTTTAAAGACTCCTAACACTATACCTCCTGTGGATAAAAGAATGGACAAGAGGTATACATTGTCAGGCTCAGACACGGAGTTCCTTACACAACAATGCAGCCATGTCGGGGTAGTGCAGGCTGCAGCCTGTGATAAGGCAAACGTTCCCTTGGCTTCACACCCCCAGACAAGGACTCCAGGAGGATTGATGCCATGGCAAAGAAACAGTACATGGCAGCATCCTTGGGACTCAGACAGGCCAATTATATGGCCTATACTGCAAGTATAAAAATCCAGATGGGACACTGTTATGGCCCTAGCAAAACAGGTCTCTGGCCAGCTTGCCAAGGAGCTGGAGCAGGTGGCTACTGATGGTATTGAGGCATCCAAGGTGCAATTCCATGCTGCAGTAGACTCCAATGATGTGTCTTCTAGAGTCATGGCTACATCTGTGGCACTTCGAAGAATGGCTTGGCTCAGATGTACTAACCTGTCACAGGATACCCAGACTAAGGCCATGGATTTTCCTGTTGTGGGTAATTCTCTGTTTGGTGAGCAAACAGAGAATTATATGAAGAAAATGGATGAATATAGGACCACCTACAGGACTGCACAGGCCAAAGAAAGGCAGGCCACTCCTCAAAGGCAGCTTCCCAGGGGCAGGGGCAGGCCTTTTCATAGGCCTTTTTACCAAGCCCAGGCCTCCTCTTCTGCTTATGCCCAGAATGCCCAGAGGGGGTTCTTTAGAGGGAGAGGCAGACGGGGTACAAGCAGGCCTGCTTCCACCCCTTAGCCCAAAGCCCCTGCCAAGCAGGCACCCTGATGGGGTTGCTAGGGCCGATTCTCAGATATCTGTAGGGGGCAGGCTGGCTTACTTCGTCCAGGACTGGGAGTCTCTGACATCAGACAAATGGGTCTTGGAAGTAGTAAGCCAGGGACTGGTTCTCAGCTTCAAAAAGTTTCCAAAGATGAGAACCAGATCCTTTCCACCTGCAAATCCATCAGAGGCACTTACCCTAGAGGCAGAGGTCTCTTTCCTCCTAGCTCTCAGAGCTATGGAAAGGGTTCCACCCCTACACCAGGGCAAAGGGTTGTACTCCAGGTACTTCCTTACCCCAAAAAAGACAGGAGAATGGTGGCCCATCCTGGATCTCAGATACTTAAACAAGCACCTTTTAAAACTAAAATTCAAAATGGTGACTCTGGGAATTATTCTACCTTCTCTGAGGCCAGGGGACTGGCTAGTGTCCCTGGACCTCAAGGATGCCTACTTCCATATTCTCATCAGACACTCCCATCGAAAGTACCTTAGGTTCGAGCTGCCCTCAGGCCATTACCAGTTCAGAGCAATGCCATTTGGCCTCATCTCTGCTCCAAGGGTATTCACAAAATGCCTGGCAGTAGCAGTTGCTTCTCTAAGAAGGCAGAAGATTGCCATCTTCCCTTACCTGGACGACTGGCTCATAGTAGGCCAGTGCCCAGACCAAGTCAGGTTACACCTACAGATAACTCAGCAACTGCTCACCTCCTTAGGTTTCCTTCTGAATCTTTCAAAGTCAGTTCTAGAGCCTGTCCAGCTTCTCACCTTCATAGGTGCAGAGCTGGACACAGAGAAAGCCAGAGCCTTCCTTCCCTTGGACAGAGGCAAGGACCCTGGTCTCTCTGGCCTCCTCATTCACCCTGCAGGTGTCTCGACCAGCAAGGCATTTTCTACAGCTCCTAGGGCACATGGCTGCTTCTACAGCAGTAGTGCAGGGAGCAAGATTTCAGATGAGGGACATTCAGTTCTATTTGAGAGCCTTTTGGTCTCAAAGGAAGGACCCTCTGACCAAATTGATCCCAGTAACTTGAACCCTGATCCAGGTCCTACAGTGGTGGCAGGATCAGAACAATTTGAGACAAGGGGTTCCATTTGTCACTCAGTCTCACTCTTTAATCCTTACTACAGATGCATCCCTCTTGGGGTGGGGGGGCTCACATGGGCGACCTCACCACCCAGGGGTTGTGGTCCCCTCAGGAATCTCTGCTCCACATCAATCTGTTGGAACTCAGAGCAGTATTTCTAGCACTTCAAGCTTTTTCCGAATCTGCTCAGAACAAAGTTGTACAGGTCAGAACAGACAACACCACCACAATGTGGTACATCAACAAGCAAGGAGGCACTCGGTCTACAGTCTTGTGCACCGAAGCATTGAAGTTGTGGTCTCTGGCTTACTCCCTGAACACCTCCCTTATGGCAGTTCGCCTCCCAGGCAAGGACAATGTCCTGGCAGATGCTCTCAGCAGGATTTCCCAGGGCCATCACGAATGGTCACTGGACCCCCTGGTCTTGGAGGTAATATTTTCCAGATGGGGCACCCCGCAGATAGATCTTTTTGCAGCCCCAGACAATCACCAACTTCCCCTTTTTTGCTGCAGGCCCCCAGTGCTGGGCTCAGTCCTCCTGGATGCCTTACTTCTCAATTGGGAAGGGAAGTTTCTTTATGCTTTTCCCCCCCTTCCCTCTCCTGTTCAAAGTGCTAGTCAAAATCAGATCTCAACCCTGCAAGATGATCCTGATTGCTCCAGACTGGGCCAGACAGCCCTGGTATCCACTCCTACTGTCCTTAGCAGTCCATCTTCCCCTGTGTCTTCCCAGGAATTACAACCTGTTAACCTGTGCTCAGGGGAGGGTTTGGTACCCGAACCTCAAGTCTCTCAATCTCGAGGCCTGACTCTTGAAGAATTAGAGTTTGCTGATTTACACCTCTCCCAAGGTGTAATGGATATCCTGAAGGCTTCTAGAAAACCTTCCACCAGGGCTACTTATAATTCCAAATGGAAAAGGTTTTCCATATGGTGCTCTGAAAGCATATTTCCCAGAATCTGCTGATTTGCCCACAGTCCTGGATTATATGGTCCATTTAAATACCTTGGGGCTGAGGCCAGCTACCCTGAAAGTGCATCTGGCAGCTGTGTCTGCTTTTATTTCAGCAGATAAGCCCTCTTCTCTTTCTGCTCATCCTGTATTCTCCAAGTTTTTCAAGGGATTGCTTCACACCAACCCTGCATTCAGGGACCCTGCCCCCGCCTGGGACCTTAATGTTTGCATTGCTCAGCTTATGCAACCCGCCTTTGAGCCTTTGTCTTCAGCAGAGCTTAAGTACTTAACTTGGAAAACTGTATTTCTGGTAGCCATCACTTCTGCCAGACGCATAAGTGAATTACAAGCTTTGTCAGTGGAGCCTGATTTTTATCTCCTTTCACAGAGATAAGGTGGTCCTCAGGACTAACAGGAAGTTCTTGCCTAAGGTGGTTTCAGATTTTCACCTTAATCAATCTGTGTCTCTTCCAGTGTACTTCACTGACCATTCCTCCTCTGGCGAGGCTGCTAACAGATGTGAAAAGAGCCTTAGTTTACTACATAGGCGTACCAAGGGTCACAGGTTTGACTCCCTCAACTGTTCCTCACTTATGGTGAGGTTGGTAAGGAAACCTGCCACTAAAGATCATTGCCAGGTGGATTGTCTCTTGTATCCAATTTTGCTATGAAAAACTAGTGCAGTTCCTCCCTCAGGCTTGAGGGCTCACTCTACCAGAGGTACAGCTGTTTTCTGGCTGCCGCCAGAGACATCCCTATTCTAGAGATATGTCAAGCAGCTACCTGGAAAACAGTTCACACTTTGCCAAGCATTACTCCTGGACATCAAGCTAGGAGTGATGCTCGGTTTTTCTACAATGTGCTTCAGAGCCTATTTCTAAGTAGGTTCTGTCCTCCTCCATGGAGGTACTGCTTAGAAGTCAGATATGTCAGAATATAGCAAGATTTCATTTTGTTTGAAGAAAAATTACTCACCTTAGTAATATTGTTTCTTCTAATGAGTCTTGCTATATTCTGACCTCCCCTAGCTGCCCCTCTCAGAACCTCTGTTTTGGGATGTGGGTGGGCAGTGCAGTGTTGGCACTTAGTATGTGCCCACCTTGTTTTTTACCCCTCCTTTCTTGGGGTGAGTTGGTGTTGTGTTTTTCATTTTTGTGTCTCCTGACTTGAGTCTTTGTTTTGGGACCAAAATGTGTTTTTCTATTTAGTAGCCAGTTGGCTGAGTGTAGGTTTACAGCTTCCACACAGGACCTTAGTGAGTTTAGCTCGTAAAGATCTGACGGTTTGAGTTTGAAGAACAGACAGAGTCTCAACCGAGCTCGAGCTCAGCGTTCCATGCCTGGCATGGAAAGTTAACTCTTTCATCTCCGGGGCAGTTTGAAGATTGGGACTCACTGCATATGTCAGAATATAGCAAGACTCCATTAGAAGAAACAACATTACTAAGGTGAGTAATTTTTTCTTATCTCCCTTGGTATAGGTTGACCTCATTGTCCTATGCAGTGCATGTGACGCTGTCTGGTCTCGCTCTAAATCAGCATGCTTTCCAGTGAGTTATAACTGGCTTAGAACTTCCTGCACTAAGGCTGTCAATGAAGCTAATGCTAATTATTTTGCCTCCATCCTCCAGAACAATCTTAAGTCTGCTACTGAATTCTGGAGGGTGATCCACTCCCTTTTTGGTCCTCTCTACCATTCCTGTTCCCCAGTCCTTTTAAAAGTGGTGGATTCCCCATCTTTGACCCTTTTCAGAATGCCTCCTACTTTAAAAAAAAATCAAATGTTATGATCTGTATCTTTTCACTTCTACTTCAGAACGCTCCTCAGCTCCACCTAAACCTCCCTCTTCAAACCCCAGGAATCCCCCAGTAGTATTAGACATATGCAGTCCGCTCAGAGCTCTGATGTAATGTGGAATGTATGCAACTCATAGAACTTAGAATGATGCATTCAAATTGCTGTCTCTAGATGGACTGTGTTCCATCTAACTGCCAGATTCATTTTCTCCGTTCAGACAACTAGGCTTGCCCCCTAAGAGCTGCTCAGCAACTTCGCTGCAAGATTGTTTATTGCTGTCAAAAAAGTGGCATTTTATACTATTTTGTTCATTACTCTGCTTCTAGTAGTTTTTTTTATAAAAGTTTAGTTTATTTGGGATATTTTGCTCATTCTTAGCAGTTCCCTCACGGTTCACAGGACCCGGGTATTCAGTCTTTAACTATTGTTCGTTGTGGTTCTTACCGCTAGCTTTACTGTTCAAATTTTGCTAGTGTCGGCAAATTTTAGAAGGTTTTGTATTTCTTTGCGATCAGTTCTCGTTTTTAGTCAGGAACCGATCGTGTTTTGTATTAAACGAAAGGCAGCATTGTTAAATTGCGGTTCTCTTTTTAATCAAGGAACTGATTAGGATTTGTGTTATTTTACCCATATGGGGGGATGTTTTTGATTAGACTGCTGACATTTGGCATGTCATAAAGATCTAAATAGAGGGACCCACAGGTTTTAAAAATTGTAATAAATGCTTTCAAATATTTGCTAAGGCTGATCGCCACAATTTGTGTTTAGAATGCCTGGGTCCCAGTCATATTTTCTCTAACTGTGAAGCGTGCAGTACTTTTTGTTCTAAAACTATTAAGAAAAGAGCCAAAAGATTAGAGGAAAAGTGCATCCGCTCCCACCTCAGTGTCACCAAAGCAAACTGAAGAGGGTTCTTCTTCCTCCCACACCAAAACAAAGGAGAGACACTCTAAAGACTCTTCAGACCCCATTATTTCTGACAAGGTGTCTGAACATACTAAACACAAAAGAGCCACTCAGCAGGCTTCTGAGTCTGTGCCTGTCAGAAAGAAATATAAAGAAAAGCGTGACACTGTGCCTCCCACTGAAAAAGCAAGGGAGCTCCCAGCAGACTAAGATAAAATACCTTCTGCAAAGGAAATTGTCAAAGCCTTGCAAGTCATTCAGGCTTTACAGACTGCAGGTTCTATACAGGGTTCACCAGTTCAAGTCCCACCACCGGTTCCCATGGACCAGAGCCAAGAACTGTACATTGGGAGGAAGAGGAGGATCTGGATCTAGGTGACCCCATTGAGCTAGAGGTATCCCCAGATCAGGAGTTTGGTACCCTTCCCTGTGGGCATGATGATTTTTCTTACCACTTCTCATTTGTCAGGCAGATGGCTGACACCCTGGGCCTCCTCTCGCAGGAATCTATGGATGATGAGGAGGAGGCAGAGTTTTTGGATATGGTGGGGTTAGTTCCTGCAAAAAAGGTGGTCCTTCCTGGCCACAATTCCCTTAAAAATGCCACCTTGAAAATTCTGCAGACACCTTCTTCTGTCCCTGGAGTGGACAAGAAGGTGGAGGAAAAGTACCAGCTGGATAGGGCTTCTGCTGATTATTTATATAACCATCCAGATCATGAGGGTGTGATACAGGCTGCTGCCTGTGATAAGGCTGAAGAACCCCTGGCATCTCATCTTCTGGATAAAGATTCCAGAAAAATTGACACTATGGGGAAGAAGGGTTACTTAGCCTTTTCCCTTCTCCTCAGAAAGGCAGCCTACATGGCATTTGCTGTACAATGCCAGAAAGCCCTATGGAATTCTATGCTGGCTTTAAGTGATG
Source organism: Neoceratodus forsteri (assembly GCA_016271365.2). NCBI lineage: Eukaryota > Metazoa > Chordata > Ceratodontiformes > Ceratodontidae > Neoceratodus > Neoceratodus forsteri. The sequence continues at coordinate 1,388,100,018 of CM057459.1, forward strand.
GAATTCCAGGTGATGTGGCACATGATATGGCTGATATTTCCAGGATGACTCTGGATGCCACGGAGTACCCGTTTCACATGGCTGTGGATGCAAACGATACTACATCCAGATTACTGGCCTTGTCAGTGTCACTGAGAAGGTTTGCCTAGCTCAGAGCAACCAGTCTTACCCCTGACACTCAGTTAAAGGATATGGATTTCCCTTGCGAAAACAGTTCCCTTTTTGATGGCAAAACTGAGGCATACATGAAAAAGGTGGAAGAGTAGAAGACCACCAACAGGAGTAACTCCACTAGAGAAAGCCTCCACTTTTTTTAGATCCACAGGAAGGGAATGAAGGGATAGGGGGTACAACCCCAGGTCATATGCCCCATACTCTATGCCTTTATACACAGGTTTGAGGTTACTACAGGGGCAAGGGCAGGAGGTCTTCTAGGCATGCCAGTCCAGCTCCTAGACCTCAGTCCGGATAGAACCCCTGACTGCACAAAACAGGCTGCCACTACTCCTCCAGTAGGGGGGCAGGCTGGCTCACTACTTCCAACACTGGGAAAACATTACCACAGACAGCTGGGTTCTGCTGGTGGTGAGTCAGGGTCTCTGTCTATAGTTCAAACAGTTTCCAAATCACCTGGGCTGCAGAGTTTTTTGGCCTTCGATGCCTGCAGAGACTATTCTGCTGGAGTTAGAGGAAAAAAAGCTCCTGCAAGCGTGGGCAGTAGAGCCAGTCCCACTTACCCAAAGAGAAAGAGCGTGTACTCAAGATACTTTTTAACCAAAAGGAAAAACGGAGATTGGCAACCAGTCCTGGATCTCAGAGACCTAAACAAACACTTGACAAAACCCAGGTTCAAAATGGTAACACTGGCCATAGTTATATACCTTTAGTAAAGAAAGGAAACTGGCTGACATCTCTGGATCTGAAAAATGCTTACTTTCACATTCCAATCAGACCTTGCCACAGAAAATACCTAAGGTTCTCGCTAACCTCAGGTCACTACCAGTTCTCAGCACTCCCATTCGGGCTCACCTCTGCCCCATGGGTGTTCACAAAGTGTCTGTCAGTGGTGGCAGCTTATCTCAGAAGGCAGGAAATCAGTGTCTTTCCTTACCTGGATGACTGGCTAGTTGTAGGGGACTCAAATTAGCAGGTAAGGATTCCATCAGTGTGACTTAACGTACCCTGGAATCCCTGGGTTTCCTTATCAATCGTCAAAAGTCTCAAATGGAGCTAGTTCAGTCACTGGAATTCATTGGAGTAGAAATGGATACTGTTTAGGGAAAAGCTTTCCTTCCACACACAAGAAGGTGACAAACTTACTGACTCTAGCAAACTCTTTTATCCTGGGTCAACCCAGAATTGCAGTACAGTTCCTAGCATTAATAGAACACGTGGTCTTGACTACTGCAGTAAGGTCAGGCTCCAGGTTTCAGATGAGGGATATGCAGCATCACCTCAGATCTCATTGGTCCCAAAGGAGGGATCCAATTTCAAAGCTTATGCCACTTTAAGAACTCTGTTACTGGCACTGCAATGGTGGAAAGAAAGGGATAATCTCTGACAGGGCATCCCTTTTCAGCAGCAGCACCACACTGTGGTCCTAACAACAGATGCCTCCATCCTAGGGTGGGGTGTACACACAGACGACCTCAAAATCAGTGGAAATTGGTCTCCTCAGGAATCCAAGCTGCACAACAACCTTTTAGAGTTGAGAGCAGTCCTCCTTGCCCTAAAGACCTTTGCCCCTCAGTTGAGGGGTCAGTCAGTCCAGGTCAGGACAGACAACACAACCACCATGTGGTATATCAACAAGCAAGGGCATACACGATCCTCAAGGCTGTGCACAAAGGTCATGAAAATGTGGTCCCTAGCATATACCCTGGAGGTGCACCTGTCTGCTGTTCATCTTCCAGGGAAGGGCAATACACCGGCGGATTCACTCGGCAGAATCAGCCAGGATCATCATGAGTGGGCTTTGAACAGGCAAGTGTTGGACACAGTTTTCAGACATTGGGGCATCCCAGAAATAGACATGTTTGCCTCAAAAGAAAACCACCAGCTTCCTCTCTATTGCTGCAGGCCCCTATCCTGGGGCACACTGCCCATGGAGGCGTTAGCTCTGGATTGCACAGGGAAATTCCTTTACGCTTTTCCTACAGTTCCACGGGTGTTGAGAGTCCTTCTCAAGCTGAGCAGTCAGTTTGCAACCATTATACTGGTTTCCCTAGACTGGGCTAGTCAGCCATGGTACCCTCTGTTGCTCACCCTGTCCACCAAGCAACCCATTTGTCTGCCCCAGACATACAGTCTCGTAACAGCTATTCAGGGTCAGATTGTTTTTCCAAACCTTGAGAGCCTTCACGAGAAGGCCTGGTTCATGAGGAGTTAGAATTTTCTGAATTTAACCTGTCAGAAGAGGTACTTAAAGTACTGAAAGTTTCTAGGAAAACTTCCACAAGAAAAACGTATGCTTCAAAATGAAAAGATTTTCCATCTGGTGCATGCCTAAGAAAATCAATCCCCTTAAAGCAAGTTTGTCTACATTGCTTGATTATCTGGCACTCTTGCAGGCTCTAGGCCTCAGGCTTAGAAACATAGAAAATGACAGCAGAAAAAGACCAGAGGTCCATCCAGTCTGCCCAACTTCCCTATAACCCCCTAGAACCTACAGTTCCTCCAGGGTACTAACCCTCTCCATCCTCTGTTTATTCTCCTCCTTGGTTCTGTCACCCCAGTAACCACTATTCCCTTCATTATGTCCCAGCTCTGCTTGAATCCTCTGACAGTTTTTGCACCCACCAATTCAGCCGACAGACTGTTCCAAGGTTCCGCCACCCTTTCTGTAAAGTAGTACTTCTCACATCTCTCCTAAACCTACCTCCTATTAATTTCCATTCGTGTCCACGTGACCGTGAATTGGTATTCAGGCTAAATAGTTCCCTGCATTTCACTTTGTTAATTCTTGTAAGGAACTTGAAGGTCTCTCATATCTCCCCTCTCCCTTCTGGTTTCCAGTGAGTACATATTTAGTGCCTTGAAGTGCCTCCCATAGGATCTGCCCTGCTGGAGCAGGTAGAAGACATGAGCACTCCTTGATGTTTAGAAAATGCGTGGTTTATTCCTAATCAAAGTGCCAGTGCAGAAGTGCAAGCAAATAATTTATTCAAAAAATTGATACCGAACCACAGGATTAACACTAGACAAGCTCCAGCGCTTCAAGGTACAAAACCTCTTTGTCTGGGAGTATCTGCCCTGCTGGTGCTGAATAATTTTTGTTACTCTGCGCTGCACTGTCTCCAACTTATCCTTATCCTTTCTGAGGTGAGGACTCCAGAATTGGACGCAGTACTCTATGTGAGGCCTCAACAAGAATCTCTAGAGGGGAAGCATTACCTCCTTTCTTCTGCTATCAATACTCATACCAATACATCCCAGCATCCTGTTAGCTTTGCTATAGACCTTGTTGCTTTGACTCGATTGCTTAAATGATTCACTAACCCTAACCTTTAGGGTTCACTTAGCAGCAGTATCTGCTTATCTGTCTGCAGGTGCTCAAAGAACAAAAGCGTCATACCCTATTTTAAGAAAATATTTCAAAGGATTGGCACATATGTTTCCTTCTGTTAGGGAACCAGTCCCTCCTTGGGATCCGAACTTGTGCATAGCCAAACTCATGGAACCTTCCTTTAAGCCAGTGGCTGACTAGAAATATGTCACATGGAAAACTGTGTCCCTGGTGGCAGTCACTTCAGCATTAATAGTGTGCGAGCTCTAAGCTCTTTGCACTGATCCTAATTACGTTATCTTCCATAAGGACAAAGTGGTCCTTAGGATTAACAAGAAATTCTTTCGAAAGGTGGTATCTGAGTTTCATTTGAACCAGTCCATCACCCTTCCTGCATTTTTCACAACCAAGTCCAGTTCAGGTGAATTGAAACTTCATAGCTTGGACGTAAAAAGGTCTCTCGGCTATTACATTACTCGTACTAAGGAAATCATTGATTCCCACTCACAGCTGTTCATTATCTGTGGTGAAGTGGGAAAGGGCAGGCCTGCATCAAAGAGCTCAGTTGCACTTTGGATGGTATCCTGCATCCAATTCTGTTACAGTAAGTATGAGAAACAGCCACTACAGGGCCTCAGGGCACATTCCAGTCATGGAACTGCTGCCTCTGTGGCAGCTGCAAGGGACATTCCATTGCTGGAAATCTGTAAAGCGGCTACCTGAAGTACAGTCCACACCTTCACAAAGCATTATTGCCTGGATGTTCAGTTCAGGAGTGATGCTAGAAGGTGCTCGAAGATCGCACTGCCCGACTCCAGCTGGGGCGACTGGAGAAGCGATACCCAATGGTCAAATCGAAGGGTGCCCATTGGATGGTCTCTGTGGCTGCGGGATCCGCCAAGCAGCTGGAACAGCTTAAGGCCTTCAAGGAGGAGGTGACTCAGGCCGCGGCGGGCTCTTCTTCGGCTTTGGCCTTCATTCCGCTTCAACTGGCATCCTCCTATTCGGCTTCCTTCAAGGAGTTGTGCCAATCTCTCTCTACTGAGGGAGAGGGCCCTTCAGGGTCGCATGTGTCACGCAGCCGCTCCAGGAGGAAGGAGTTGAAGAAGGAAAAAGAAAAGTCAACATTTCGGCGTTCTTGGGACCGGGAGCGGTCCCGCTCACAGGAAACCCCTGCTTCCGACCGGGTCGGTCGGGCCGAGCTGTTTCACGGTAACCCTCCACAGACCAGTCGGTTGAGACGCCCAGTCGATGCGCTGAGATTTTTCTCAAGCCGATCGGGCGGTTGTCTCCCGATCCAGCCAATGATTTTATTTTGGACGCTGGTGCTCCCGGTGTCCTTGGACGGGTCAGTTCAGCCCACTTGGCAGGACCCGCCCACCATGGCACCTTACCAGGAGGAGCCGCAAGTTTCCCCCAGCTCCTTCTGAGGTCTCCCGTCGGCCCCGCCTATGGTCTCGGTCTCATTCCTGGACTCCGGCATCGGACAGAACTTGCCCTGACCAGCGATTCCGTTCCCGACGCCATGGGAAGCGGTGGCACCGCTCTTCATCTTCGCCCTCCTGAGGTGAGGAAAGGCTCAAGCGCCAAAATTGCGCCGGCACTACGAAGACCTCATGTGGCAGCAGTTGGTCCTGTCGGGTCGAAACTGATTCCGGTTTCCACCCTGGCCATTAAGTGGCTTTCGCCCAAGCGACCAACATCGGCCACGACCACGGCCACCGTCACCGAGGTGCTGGTTAAGGCCCCGCCAGCTCAGCCAAAGCTGTCTACTCCACCAATCCGGGTAGATCTGACGCCCAAGCAACCCAAGTCTGGGGCTCCGACCAAGAATTCTCGGTTGGCCCAAGGCAGGTGGAGAGCGACGTGGGTGGGCGCCCACTTTACAAGGACTCTTCGGAGTTCAAGGACTCCTCCATGGTCTCCCATCCAGTCGACATCAAGTCCTTGTGGGGGTCTCTCTGTCGACGAGGGCCCTACCTTGCTGATGGGAATTTGTCTGCTCATCTCTGAATCCACGGGTATGGAGCTGGAGCCTATGCAGAAACAGGCTAAGTACTCCCTTATAGAGATTCTGAATAAAGGGGATACTCCTATGGAGGCCTTCCCGGTGGTTGAGGCCATTGTGGGCCCAGCTTTGGAGCTGTGGCAGCATCTTGTCCTGCGCCTTCTGCCCGCATGGCCCACAAATATGCGGTGCCCATGGGGTCCCTGTTGGGCTTTTCAGAGTACCCCTCAGTGGTGGGGTTGGTGGCTGACTCCATTTTTCGGCATTCAGGCAACAAGGGTGATGAGGACAGACCCCCAGATTGGGAATCCAGACAGTTGGACCACTCCGGGAAGAAAGTGTACGCAGCTTCCTCACTTGGTCTGCATCAGACCAGCTCAGCTGTTATCGTGGCACATTTTTCCCACGCCTTCTTGGGCTCCTTGGATGAGGTTATTCCTCATTTCCCAGCTGTCCTCCAAACTATGGTCAAGCAGGTCCGGGACCAGGGTAAGGCAGTGGCAAAGCAGCAACTCCAGACGGCTCTGGACATTGGCGATTCCTGTGCCCGTTCGATAGTGGCTGCGGTGGCCATGCGCCGCGGGGCTTGGCTGTGCATCTCGACCTTACAGCGGATACGCAGCATAAGTTGGCAGATGTCCCCTTCTTTGGCACTGTCCTGTTCGGTCCTGATGTGGAGGTCCACCTCCAACGCAAGTCCAGTGCCACCTTGGACTCCACCACGTCTGCTCAAAAGGACAAGGGCCCCAAGCATCACCACCCCAAGCCCTTTCATTCATCCACTCCTGCGGCCAGACCAGCCCGGCAGCAACAGCAGGGCCAGCAGGCCCAAACTTGGCATCCTTGGGCCAAGTCTGTGGCATCCTCGTTTAGGAAGCCCGGGGGGAAAGGTCCCGGCGCCCCTCTGCCAGACCCTCCTCCAAGCCTGCCCAGTGACGGGTTAGGGAGTGCATCCCTTAATCCCGTCATGCCTCTCCTGGGACCTACCATGTGGGGCCGGCTCAGCCACTTCATTTCCGCCTGGTTCACTGTCACCACGGACCGTTGGATTCTAGAAGTGGTAGGTTGAGGCCTGCCTCTGGAATTCGAGCAGACCCCTCCCTTTCAAGCCTGTGCTCCATGGAGGGATCTGGTGTCCGCAGCTTCTCGGTCAGCTGTCAGAGATGACTTAGCTTAGCTCCTCCTCAGGGAGGTGGTGTGCCAAGTAGTGGACCCACCTTCAGACCCAGGGTTTGTCTCCAGGTACTTCCTGGTGCCAAAGCAGATGGGGGGCTGGCACCCCATTCTAGATCTGCACGACCTGAACAAGTTCCTCCGGTCACACACCTTTTGGATGGTAACTCTGGCACAGATCATACCATCCCTGGAGCAAGGAATGTGGTTCTGCTCCCTAGACCTTCAAGACGCGGTCTTTCACGTCCTGATCCGTCTGTACCATTGACGGTTCCTTCACTTCAGAGACAAGGGAACCCTTTACGAGTTCTGAGCCATGCTCTTCTGCCTACCTTCAGTCCCCAGGGTCTTTACCAAATGCATGGCAGTGGTGGCGGCGTACCTGAGGCTGAGGGGTCCGGGTGTACCCTTACCTGGACAGCTGGCTGATAGCAGGTCCCTCCAGGCTGGGGTGGAGAGGTCCAGGGATCTGGCCCTCCAGACTAGCCTAGAACTTGGTCTCCTGATCAACGAGGCCAAGTTGGAACTCACGCCTGCGCAGGTGATCCAGTTCATCGGGGCACAGCTTGACTCCTGTCGAGCCACAGCTTGGCTCCCGGCGGACAGGGGTGGATGTTCTCTCTTCCTTTGCCCAATCATTTCTGGTTGGGCAACTGTACCCTGCCCGGGACTTCCTGCATCTTCAGGGCTACATGGCGGCCTGTACCAGTGTGGTCCGATGGGCCCGCTGCCATATGCGTTCTCTTCAGTGGGAACTGGCCAGCCAGTGGTCTCAGCACTCAGGTCATCTCGACCAGCTGGTCTCTGTGACCCAGAGGATGTAGGACGGCCTCCAGTGGTGGCTCGTCCCATCCCACCTGCAGGAAGGGATCCCGTTTGTCTGCCCCTAGCCGACGGTCATCCTGATGACCGATGCCTCTCTGATGGGTTGGGGTGCCCATCTGGGGGAGCACAGAGCTCATGGGCTCTGGTCCCCCCAGGAATCTCGATATCACATCAACCTGCTGGAGCTTTGAGTGGTTCGGCTAGCCCTGACCGCTTTTGCTCCGTTTGTTCGGGGTCAAGTGGTCCGGGTCCAGATGGACAATACCATGACCATGTACTACCTCAACAGGCAGGGTGGGACACGCTACTTGCCCCTCTGCAAGGAAGCTGTCCGCATTTGGTCCCTCATGCTCAGCTTGGAGGCAGATCTTCTTGCCATTCACGTGGCAGGATCCTCGAATCAGCTGGCCGATGCCCTCAGCTGGATAGATGGGGAATCTCACGAGCGGTCTCTCCTCCAGGAGGTAGTGCAAGATCTGTTCTCCCACTGGGGAACCCCCGAGGTGGACCTGTTCGCCTCCAGGGAGAACGCAAAGCTGAGGCTGTTTCATGCCCGCTTCACTCAGCAAGGTTCGCTGCAGGGGGATGCCTTCTCGAGGACGAGGGCCCCAGGCCTCTTCTATGCCTTTCCTTGATTCACAAGGTACTCATCAAGGTCAGGAGGGACAAGGCGCAGGTGATCCTGGTAGCCCCAGACTGGCCATGCCAGTTCTGGTTTCCAGATCTCCTCAGCGTCAGCTCCAGGCTCCCAAGGTGGCTTCCGGCATGGATGGACCTGCTCTCTGTCAACCAGGGGAAGGTACTCTACCCGGACCTTCAATCCCTGCACCTGACGGCCTGGTTCCTGAGTGGCTAGAGTTCCAGGCCTTGGGTCTCTTCGACGAGGTCCTCAACACTGTTGAGGCGTCCCGTAAGGAATCGACCAGAAAATGCTATGCCTTTAAATGGAAGAGATTCTCCATCTGGTGTCAGGGCAAAGGATTGGACCCCTCGTCCTGCCCAGTGGCTAGCATTTTAGACTATCTTTGGTCCCTCTCCCAGCAGGGACTATGGTTGATGACCCTAAAGGTGCCCCTGGCAGTCATCTCTGCTTACCGGGCACGGGCTGGTCAGCAGTTGGTGGTGCAGGAGAAGGTGGTCTGGTGCTTCTTCAAAGGCCTAGATCACTTATCCCCTCTGGTGCGTGAACCTCCACCTCTGTGGGATCTACTGCTGGTTTTGGAAAAGCTTATGGGCAAGCCATTCGAACCTATGCACAAGTGTGACATGTCACACTTGTCGTGGAAGACTGCCTTCTTGGTGGCTATCACATCAGCCAGAAGGACTGGGGAGTTACAGGCACCCTCCATTGAGTCTCCTTACCTGGTCTTCCACAGGGGCAAGGTTGTCCTGTGCCCCCCCCCCAAAATTCCTTCCGAAGGTGGGTGTCGGAGTTTCACCTTAACCAGGTGATTACTGTGCCGGTGTTCTATCCCAGTGACACCTCGGAGGCCAAGTACAGGCTCTATACTTTGGACCTGAGACAAACGCTCGCCTATAACAAAGAGTGAATGGTGGAAGTTCGGGGGGAGATTCGCCAGCTGTTTGTCACCTATGCTGAAGCCGCATCTGGCAGACTTGCAGCCAAGCGGACAATAGCTAGATGGATTACATCTTGCATTGACCTCTGCTATAGGTTGGGGGTAGGAGCCCCTGCTGGGCTAAGGCTCATTCCACCGCCCATACCACCGCGCCGGTGGCTGCTTCTGGGGATGTCCCTATCCAGGAATTGCATGGCTGCTAACTGGAAGTCAGCACACGCCTTCATTTCCCATTACCACATCGACCCTGAGTCACGCCGGGATGCTGGTTTTTGAATCTCAGTTCTCCAGTCCCTCTTCCCTAAGTAGAGGGTGTGTGTCTCACTTCCCTCCTCCCGGAGAACTTCTAGGAGTCTGCCAACAAGTGTGGATAGAACAACATATCCACAATCCTAGAAAAACAGGTTACTCACCTGTAACAGTAGTTCTAGGAGTGGTATATGTTGTTCATCCACACTGACCCACCTGACCTCCCCGGCTTCTACGCACGCACCTGACTTCCAGCGGGCCAAGATCTGGCGTCATGGGGCGGAGCCGAGGGTTATACCATCAGGGTGGGTGGGAGAAGCCTGCTTTAAGACTTTCTGGCACATCTTAAAGCGGCAAGGTACCTGCCAACAAGTGTGGATGGATGAACAACATATACCACTCCTAGAACTACTGTTACAGGTGAGTAACCTGTTTTTACTTACCACAGTAATATTGTTTCTTCCAAGGGATTTCCCAGTAGGACTAGACCTCCCATCCCTACCTCCCCTTACATAACCTGAATAAGGTTCAGCAATACTTTCATGGGGGTTCTTAATGTTGCCATTAATCATTGGCTTAAATTAATGTTTTGATGCGCACAAATATGACTAGGGCACCTAGCTCCTCCTTTTCGTGTTTCTTCATTTTCTTATTTGGAACCCGGCCTCTTTACCAAGGCGGGGTGTTGTTATGGGTGTTAAGTAACAGTTGTATAATTTGGATCGTTTAATGTTTTTTCATCTGCAAAAATGAATCTGTCAGTTAGATGGAATACAGTCCATCTAGAGACAGCAGTTGGTATTATTCTGTGTTCCATGATTTGCATACATTCCACATTACAGCAGAGCTCAGAGGACAATCAGAGATTCTGAGCTGACTGCATATGTCTAATACTATTGCAATACCCCTTGGAAGAATAATATTACTATGGTATTTTTTTCTTCTCTGCCTTCTGGCTGCCATTTCTCCTTTTCTTCAATCTGTCCTCATGAGACGTTACAAGGGTCTAACTCTTCCTCATTTCCTTCCTCACATCACCCCCTAAATGCTTCCCACCATTTGTCCCTCGTCACCAGCACCCCTGTGAGCCCAGAACCCATACCTGTTTCTGTATCCATGCCTTCCTCACATCACCCCTAAATGCCCTCCATCATCTCCCAGATGACAATGTAAAAGTCTGGGTCACTCAACACTCCCTTGACAGTCTGTGCATCATAGAAACATGGCTGTTCTCATGTATACCAGATAATCAACTTGTCCTCCCTGACTATAACCTCCACCGGCGGTCTCTCCCTGGTTTCTCTCTGCCCCCCCGGTGGCAAAAGGGGAGGCGGGGTTGCAGTTTACTACCCCAACTCCTTGTCATGCACTGTCACCCACCGTGAAGCTGTCCCACAATCCCCGGAACTCCTCCTGGCTAAGCTCACGTTTCCATCCTCCACTCCACTTTTTGTCGGAGTGCTGTATACCTCTCCCAAACTCCCTCCCTCGTCACCTGCATCACATCTACTACCTCTCTTGCATCTGCAGACGAATTGATCCTCCTTGGTGACTTACCTGACCCAGTTGATCAGTGAGCCAATTTGCCTTTAACCATCGCTCCCAGTCCCATACCGTGCTTGACTGGGTTCTATCATCCCATCCACACCGCATCAGCTCTGCAGGTGTACTTCCTGATGTGCTCAGCGACCACTTTGCCACCTATTGTGTCAGACAGATACCCCCCCCAAATATATACAGTACCGGCCCCTTAAAACACTCGACTCAAATAAAGTACTCCTCAACTTGGCCACAGCTAATTTGTTACCGGTCCTCTTCGCCCCTCTATGGATGCTGCCCTCACCCACTTCAATTCTGCCTTCCTTAAAGTATGGGATATCCATGCTCCGCTTAAATCAGTCGGGGTCAAATGTCATCACAATGCCTGGATCTCTGCAGAAATCCCTATCTGCATGCAAAGCCCAGGACCTTGCCTGGCATAGTTTCAAATCCTCATGCGACCCAATAGACTTCCAGAAATACCGATCCCTCCAAAACAGCTGTACCAAGCATATTCGGTAGGCTAGATCTGAATATTTCAAAACCTGGCAGCACACCTCTAACAACTCTTCATCCTCCTTCTGGCATGTTCTTCGTTCACTCCTGCACCCCCTTCCCACTCTTTGCATGGCAGGATCCCTTGTTTCTGACCCTGCCTCTGTAGCCGATGCCCTAAGTAAGTTCTTTACCACCTGTGCTCTCTTATGACCCCCCCTTTTCTGCCCCTCCCACTTCCCCCATGCAGACCTCTGGTTTTCAACTGCCCCTGATATCCCCAGCTGAAGTCCTTAGAGCTCGTGGCTCCCGAAACTCTTCTAAATCCAGTCCTGATAGCTTACACCCGAGGGCAGCAAGGAGGGCTGGGGGGATACTGGGATGCATAGGGAGAGGCATCACCAGTAGAAAACAGGAAGTTATTATCCCTCTGTACAGACAGCTGGTCAGACTCCATCTGGAGTACTGCATGCAGTTCTGGAGACCCAATCTCTGCAATGACATAGACAGGATGGAAGCTGTCCAGAGGAGGGCAACTAAAATGGTGCAGGGTCTGCACGGAAGACATATGAAGAGAGACTAAAGGAGCTTTATATATAGCCCTCGAGGAAAGGAGGCGGGGACATGATAGAAACTTTCAAGTACCTCAAGGAATCAACAAAGTCCAAGAGGGTAGCATCTTTCAAAAAGAGGTGTGCAAGAACAAGGGGGCACAATTTGAAGATGGGGGGGGGCGGCTAAGAGGTAATTTAAGGAAGTATTTTTTCACAGAGAGGGTTGTGGATGCATGGAACAGCCTTCTGGAGGAGGTTCTGGAGTCAAAAACAGTGGTGGAATTCAAACATGCATGGGACAGTCATAAGGCCATTCTAGGGGTTGGGGGTAGGAAGAAGTAGGCTGCTGGTTAACTAGGATCTGCAGCTTATCCAGTAGGTAGGGGAAATGGGCAGACTGGGTGGGCCAAGCGGTCCTTATCTGCCGTCAAATTCTATGTTTCTATGAGACTGCTCAAAACCTCTGTACCCTCTATTCTGACTCTACTAGCTTACCTCCTTAATTTATCTCTCTCCTCCTCTTCCGTCCCTTCAGCCTGGAAGTCGGCTACGGTCATACCCCTTTGTAAAGGGGCCAACCCCTCCGTCCCTGGAAACTACTGCCCCATATCTCTTTTCCCCTCGCTTGCCAAAGTTCATGAATCACTTATCCTTGCAAAGCGAAACGACTTCCTCACTGCTTCCAGCACTTTCCCCAGTCCAGTCAGGCTTTAGGAAACTCCACTCTACCACTTCCTCCCTTCTTCGCTCTACAGATGCCATTCATTCGGCAATGGACAAAGGGCAGATCACCTCAACTATTTTCATCGATCTTGCAAAGGCCTTTTATTCTGTTTCCCACTCCCTCCTTCTAAGCAAGCTAAGTGCCATCAGCCTTTCACCATCGTCTGTTTCCTAGTTTAGCACCTATCTAACTCGCCAGTCCCAACCAGTTAAAATCAGTAATGTCCTGTTTCCTTCCCTCCCCATTCTTGCAGGTGTCCCATAGGGCTCTATCCTCAGACCTGTCCTCTTTTCCCTGTTTATCAACGACCTCACTTCTGTATGCACCCACGCCAGAATTCACATATACGCGGATGACAGCATCCTATTTCTATCTGGTCCATTTGCCCCAGCTTTCCAAATTCCTCTCCAACACGACTTTACCGCAGTATCAGACTGGTTCAGTGACAACTGCCTTAAAATAATCACAAAAAAGACTGTAGCCATGACTTTTGGCACCAAACAGAAACTCACTAGGCTCCCCGCCCTACCTGCCTTCTCTAACCCAGCCAACACACCTCTTGATGACGTCCTGACCTACAGATACCTAAGTTTGTGGATAGATCCCTCACTTGACTTCTCCTTACCCTTTAAGACCCTACACTCCAAACTGTGCCCCAAAGTACGTCTACCAACACAAGGGCAGTCTTTCCTCCCTAGTCAGATGCGACCTGCTCATCAAATGGAGCCTCCCTGCCATTGACTACTCCGGTGTAGTCTTCAGTGCAGCCCCTGCCACCTCCCTCGCCAAACTTCATGTCCTTTTCAATGCCTTCTGTTGTTCTTCTGCCTCAAATTCCCCCCATCTGACCCATCACTGTGACCTCTACTCCTCCCTGTCCTCCAATCCCTATCGCAGTGTTGCACGTCCCACTGCTCCACTTTCATCTCCAAATATTGGTTTGATACTCTTCCTTCCTACCTCTCCTTTCTCCTGACTCCTGCTACTCCCTTCCCCTACAATTCATGAACTAATTGCCTCCGCTACTTTGCACTCCACAAGTATGCTTCTCTGCTGGGAAATTAGCATTCTCTTATAGACTCCCCTTCCTCTGGAAAGTACAGTTACGTAAGAACTTACCATAACAGTAGATCTTTGAGAACAGCTCTTGTAGCAGGTTACACCATTAGGACTGAAGCCGGCAGGCACCAGGACCCCAAGGAAAAATTCTAGCTACCAGTATCCTGACGTCAGGCATCACATAAAAGGGGGCGTCCCCCAGCATCCCCAGTTCTCCCGCCGGAGACTCCCGGCTCAAGTGTGACATCTGAAGGGGAGACCAGGGATCCGCTTCCAAAGGAAGGTTAGAAAAAAGGCGTCAAAGGACGCTGTAGCCTAAAAACTAGGTCAGAAGACTCAGACCTCCAGAGGGGAAGGTGGGAGGGAAACTACCTGCTGCAACAGCTGTTCTCGAAGATCTACTGTTATGGTAAGTTCTTGCGTAACTGTACTATCTTACTTTGAGAAACAGCTCTTGCAGCAGGTTACACCATTAGTACTGATTCCCAAGCAGTAAGGGAACAATTTGCTACTGGGAGGAGGGTAGGAGAGATGACTCAGACTTCAGGACAAGAGTCCTTGAAGGACCGCCAAGCCAAATCCAGCTCTACGACTAGAGGCAATGTCCAAACTGTAGTGTCTGATGAAAGTGTGTACAGTGCTCCAAGTCGCTGATGCACAGATGGCTGAAGTGGAGACATTTTTGAGCGCAGCGAAAGAGGTAGCCACCCCCCCTTGTAGAATGACCCTTCACCGGTCCCGGTAAGGGTTTATTGTGCTTCTGATAACAGAATATAATGCACTTGACCAACCATCTGGAAAATGACTGTTTCGAAACAGGAGCACCGAGCATCCGCTGTGCGTAGGAAACAAAGAGCTGGTCTGGCTTTGGTTTTGGTCAGATAATATCTGAGACATCTATGCACATCTAGAGTGTGCAACAGGGCCTCCCCTCTGTTACCATAATTCGGGTAATACTCTGGCAGGTCTATATCCTGGTTGAGTGTGACTGTCGAGACCACTTTGGGAAGTAACTTAGGATTTGTTCTTAAGGACACCCTGTCCTTGTGAAAAACCAAATAAGGATCCTTGCACATGAGTGCATGTAGCTCAGAAACTCTTCTGACAGAAGTAATAGCAACTAAAAGGAGCGTCTTCTAAGCGAGGAGACGCAGCTCACAATCCGCGGCTGGTTCAAAAGGAGGTAGAGTAAGCTGCTCTAAAACAAAGGGGAGAGCCCAAGGTGGAACCGGGTCTCTGATAGGAGGTCTCAGGTGCAGGATGCCACGCAAAAAAGTGCATGAAGCCTCTAGTTGAGCTAGAGAGCTATGACCTATCGGTGAATGATACGCCGAAATGGCGCATAGGTGAACCTAATGGAAGAGTAGGCAAGGCCTGCCTCGTACAGGGTTAGAAGGTACTCTTAACACTGACCTCTCTGAACAATCCAATGGGGTCAATGCGCGAGCTTGAGCCCAGATGCAAAATCTGCGCCACTTCATGGTGTAAGTGGCGTGAGTGGAGGGTTTTCTGGCTGCCGCCAGAACATCCACAACTTCCCGAGAGACCCCGTATCTCAGGACTGCGTCTTTAGGAGCCAGGCATGCAGGTTCAGCGACCGAAGATCCGGATAGACTAAGGATCCTGCCTCCTGGGACAGAAGTTGAGAACTGAATGGCAGAGGCACCGGAGGTTCCTGGGTCAGCTGATGTAATAGAGGGAACCAAATTTGCCTGGGCCAAAAGGGCGCTACCAGAATCAGTGATGCCTGCTCTTGTTGGAGCTTCAGTAAAACCCTCTGGATCAAAGGGAAGGGCAGGAAAGCATAGAGGAATCTGCCCGTCCAAGAGACGAACAATGCGTCGTACCAGAAAACACCAGGCCCTGGATCTAGCGAGCAAAAATTGGGCAGTTTTGCGTTGGATGGGGATGCAAAAAGGTCTAATTCTGGTGTCCCCCATCTGCGAAACAGATCCTCTGCAACTTCTTGAAGCAGTTCCCATTCGTGGACTCTGGCCTGTGGTCAGCTGAGACTATCCGCGATAATGTTGTCCACTCCAGGAACGTGCACTGCAGTAATTGCTGCGCTGTGTTGCGTACCCAGTTCCAAACCATTTGAGCCTCCCTGCAAAGGGGGTAGGAATGAGTGCCTCCTTGTTTGTTGAGATAGTACATCACCGCAGTATTGTCTGTTTGAATCAGAAGAGTACCCGGTGGAGTGTCCGTCTGGAATGCTTGTAGGGCATACAGGACGGCTCTCATCTCCAGAATATTTGTGTGCAGATGGGACTCTAGAGATGACCATGAGCCTTGAGTCCTGACCCCGTTGAGGTGCGCTCCCCATCCAGATCCTGAGGCATCCGTGGAGAGCGTCACTAAAGGAGGTGGTGCCATGAAGGGGACTCCTTTCGAGAGATAGTCCGGGACGAGCCACCATTGCCAGTCTTGGATGACGGCATTCGTGATCCGGACTGGATGCTGCATATGAACTTGCTTCTGGTCCCATTGAGCCTGCAACATCCATTGGGTAACCCGCATATGGATTCGGGCTAGGGGAACCATCGCAATGGCAGCCGTCATATGTCCGAGCAGGCAAAGAACGGTCCTGGTGGGCACCGTTGTCTTCGTCATTGTGTCCCGTATGAGGGATCTGATGTGTTCCATCCTGTCCGAAGGAAGAAATGCTCTTCCTTGAGTGGTGTCTAGAACTGCTCCAATAAATTGCAGAGTCTGAGATGGGACAAGGTGCGACTTCTCCTGGTTGATGATGCCCAATGATTGGAAAAGAGAACGGGTATCCTGAATCGCGGACATCATGGCCTCCCAAGAGGGTGCCATGAGGAGCCAGTCGTCTAGGTACAGAAAAACATAGTGGCCCTGCCTCCTGAGAGTTGCTGCCACAACTGCCATGCACTACGTAAACACCCAAGGTGCGGAAGACGGTCCGAACGGGAGGGCTCGGAACTGGTAGTGGCATCCCAGAAGCTCGAAGCGCAGAAACCTTTGATGCATTCGAGCGATCGCGAGATATAGGTAAGTATCCTGCATGTCCAGCGACGCTAGCCATGCGCCTTCTTTGAGCATGGGGATGAGACCCAATAGAGTCACCATGCGGAAGCGTTTGTATAACACAAACGTGTTGAGATCACTGAGATCTAAGATCGGGCACAAGTCCCCTGTTTTCTTTGGGACCAGGAAGAAGTGGGAATAATAACCTTTTCTTTTCTGGTCCAGTGGAACGTACTTTATGGCCTCCTTATCCAGGAGGGCCAAGATCTCCTGCTGGATGAGCAGAGCATGCTGACCCGAGTAACGGGAGAGCAGGGGAGGTCTGGATGGTGGGTGGCCGAGGAACTCTATAGAGTGTCCTCGCTGTACCAACTGTAACACCCACCGGTCGGAGGTGATCCTCTGCCATCCCGGAAGGTAATGAGAGATGCGACTCCCAACCTTTATCCTTTGATCCAGAGGAAGGGCGAGGGCCGGGAAGGAGTCATGCTGTGGTGGCATTGGGTCCCGTGGGCTGGGCTGCCTTAGGATGCTTTGAGCCCTGGCCCGTGGGGAATCTGGCTTGACCTTTGCGACCAAAATTGCCCTGGGGTTGCTAGCCGGAACGTGGTTGTTGCCATTGTTGCCTGCCACGAAAACGGTTCTGGTTCCTCCGAAAGGAACCAGATTTGGGCCTGTACCTAGCCTGTACAGTCCGAACTGCCTTCCCGGCATCCTGTAGCTTGGTGATGACCTTCTCGGATTACTCACCGAACAGGACAGCTCCATTATAAGGGACGTCCAGGATATTCTTCTGAACGTCTGGGTGAAACCGGAGACTCTCAACCAAGAGTGTCTCCGAAGACAAATGCCAGTAGCTGCTCCCCTGGTGGCCGAGTCCGCTGAATCGTGAGCGGCTTGGAGAACCTGGGTCCCCACATCCGACCCAGTATGAAGGAGGTTGAGCAGCTCCTCCTTCTTTTCACCATCCGGAAAGTCCTTCAAAAGGTCTTGGCCCTGCTCCCAGAGGGCCTTTTGAAATTGCACCATGTGCGTGAGGTAATTCAAAGACCTTATCGAGCATGTAGCAGCCGCATACATGCGTCTTCCCATAGAATCTAATTGCTTAGATTCTTAGTCCGGAGGCTGGGTACTCAAGTGTTGTGGTCGTTGAGACTGATCATGAGACACAGTATTGACCAGTGAGTCTGCCAGGGGTTGCTGCGCCAGATACAGGTCCTCCATAAGAGCTCTGTAGAGGCGGTCAGCCTTCTTAGGAACAGCCGGTGTCGAGTGCGGACACTTCCAAGCCACCTTGGTGACGTCCATGAAGGTGTCCACTACAGGTGGGACCACCACAGGCTTTGGGTCCTTTTGCTGAAGGTAACAGGCAAGGCGTTGTCTCTCGGGGTCCAAGTCTTCAGTCTCCCATCCCATATTCTCTTGGATGTGCCTCATGATTTTGGAGAAAGAGGGATCATCCGGTGGTGACCTTGGCTGGTCTCGTGGGTCTGGTGACTGGAGACTTTAGGGGGATGGAGACCTGGAGGTATTGGATGTATCCGGTCTGGAGTCATCCCCCAGTGGGTGTTGTCTGTCCCTGGGTCGTTTAGGGCTCGGAGACCCAGAGGGAGACCGTGATGGGCGTCTTTTTCTCTCTCTAGATCTGCCCTAGGAGGTGGAGTTGGCTTCTTGGGGGTCGGTGGTCTTGAGCCTTCACCCTCCCGAGGATGGGGTGGAGGTGGAAGAGGCTTACTGGGGACCACGTCCTTTGTGATGGTCTCCCACCAGAAGGTGAACAGTTCCTTTACCTCCTGAATGTTCATGCCCGACAACGGGCCCGGCGTCGGGTCCTGGGGAACCACCAGATCCATCGACAGCTCCCTAAGTGAGCTGGCGTCCTCCGTGCCACCCATCTGATCATCCGGCAGCGCAACAGCCTCCTCTCCTGAGGACCCCTGACATCCGGTGTCACCCAGCGTCGGTACAACTGCTGTCGGGTCGGGAGTCCGTTTTTCGGGCATCGGATCAGGCACCTTGTCATTCTGTGACATCTTCTTAAGAGGCGTCAGATCCTTGGTCTTCCTTTCCGGGGCCATGGGAGGCTGGGAGACGGACCAGAAGTCGGTGTCCCGGCATCGGCCTGACGCCTCGCTAGATTTAGAGGAAGACTTCCTATGTTTTTCTGAAGAGTCAGGCCTGGAAGAAGAGTCAGGTGCCCAGTGGGTCTTAAGCGGGTGCAAGGAGGCTGAAGAACCCCCTGAAGACCTTACTTTAACTGGGGGAGGTTGGGAGCGGGCCCGGGAAGGAGAACTGTCAGACCGTGTAGAGCTGGAGCTGGCCCTGGATTCAGAGGCCCTGCTGGGGGATCCCGACCTACCCGAGCCCCGGTGCTTGTCCCGGTGCTTCCCGGTCTTATGGGAAGAATCCCCT
The DNA here is from genome assembly GCA_016271365.2 of Neoceratodus forsteri. Classification (NCBI taxonomy): domain Eukaryota; kingdom Metazoa; phylum Chordata; order Ceratodontiformes; family Ceratodontidae; genus Neoceratodus; species Neoceratodus forsteri. The sequence continues at coordinate 1,388,119,129 of CM057459.1, forward strand.
TTGGAGGAAGGTAATTTTTCCATTTTGCGAAGTTTCTCTTCAAGAAGGAACCCCTGAAGGGCCTTTTGGTGGTGGATCCTGGTCCTGCTATTAAATTGTTGGCAGATGGAGCAAGCCTGGGCATTGTGTTCCGGACCCAGGCACCTCACACAAGCCGAATGATGGCCGGCGAAGGGGATCTGCTTGCCGCAGGCGCACTTTGAGGGGTGTCCTTCGAGAGAAGGAGTTGGAGAAGTAGACATAGGTTTTGTAAAGATTTCGCACGTCGTATCGTTGATGCAGGTGTCCATGAGGTCGATGTTGGCGAGTCGATGGCGGGAAAAGAACTGGGGATGCTGGGGAACCGCCCCCTTTTATGTGGTGCCTGACGTCGGGGAGGGGCCGACGTCGGGGGTGGTCCCCCGATGGATACTGCTAGCTAGAATTTTTCCGTGGGGTCCTGGCGCCTGCCGACTTCAGTCATAATGGTGTAACCTGCTGCAAGAGCTGTTTCTAGAAGTAAGATCCCCCCCTTTCCTGCACTCAAACGCCTCATCAGACCACCACCCTCAGTCACATCTTGCAACTGTCCAATACCCTAATCCAAAAGTATGTGTTTGGTTCCCCCCATTGCTTCCATAATTGCCTATATTAACTTGAAACTATGTACACTACTTTGTAATTCAATCATACAATGTTAATTTTCTTGCAGATTGAACTATACTGTATGTAAATTTTATTTATTCTGTATGATATTGATTATTTTTGTGTTTCCTGTATTTTACTGTATCAGATTGTTTGATTTCCCCTCGTTGTAGCTGTCCCCTTTATCCCCGGGTCTCACCTGGAAATGAGCCTTGGCTCAGTGTGCTTTTTCCAGTCACCAAATTTTAAATAAATAAATAAAATAAAATCTATCACTGCTCATCCTGACCCCTGTCAGCACATTACCCATATGTATTCCTATATCTAACTATTGCTCACATCACCCCTAAACACTTCCTACCATCTATCCCTGGTCACCCCCATCCCTGTGAGCACACTACCCATACTTATTACTGTATATAACCTATCCTCTCATCACCTGCTAACTTCCCCCTATATCACTGAGTCTCTCTCCAGTTTCTCTCTGCGCTCCCCGATGTCCCCTGACCCACCACATGACTCATTTCATCCAGTGCCAGACATCCCTACTGGTTGCCTGGCTTATGTTTCACAATCTGTATTTCTAGTTTTCTCAGTGCTCTCAGCTATGCATGAAGTGTATTATACTTCACTGTAAACCGTCTACTTTGTTACAGTATGTCACAGTGCCTGACAGTCTGTTGTATCATATTTTGTATTTAGTTTTCTGTATTTCTGCATCCCTATTCTGCTTTCCCAGGATGCACCTGGAAACAATCCGCCTGTGATGCAGAGTGTCATCATGGCCATTATATTGGCCATATGCTGTAAAAAGCCACATAAAAAGGCCACATACTTAGGCAATAGCGAACAAGCAGTCAGCTAAGGCTGACAATGAAGCACCTTGTTTGGTTACCAAAGTATTAAAAACTGCAAGTTTTAAATGCCTGTTATGTGGGGGAACCGGAGGAGACACTTCATGCTGAAAGAAATTGATGAAGACAGATTACAGCAAGAGATGCTATTGAAAACGGTGCTGCATTTTTAACGCAGCAGTGCGACGAAAAGTGTTTTTTTCCAAAAAGCTAGTTTTAGCTACAGTTCATAAAAATGTTAACATACCTGTCAAATCTACTTTCCTAGGTGCCTCCTATGCTGCATACCATGCTGCACACATGAACATTTTTTTTTTTTTACTTTTCTTGATCCTAACCCTTACCAATTGTACAGTAGTATTTCTAAGCCAAATGTGGCGGCCATCTTTTTTTCTTGAGGAAAAATAAAACTCAGTTAAACCTCTTATAAAAAGTAGTCAAATTTTGGTGGAACTAGAAAAAGTTACCACCAAATAAAACTAGAAGATGTCTAGAATCTTTTATAGTAAAACAAAAAACCAAAAAAGGTAGGGTTATATTTTTTTGCCAAATTTCATTGCACTGCTGCTTTAAAAGACCACAAAAACTGCTTTGTACCAAAAGACTATGTAAAAAGTGTATATCAAAAAGAAAAAAGGAGTCCAAGTGAAAACTTCTAAAACCCCCTTTTGAAAAAAATGCACCGATACATGCATGTCTCAGCTCGTGTTGTGCGTGTTTGGTGGAGAGCAGGAGCCACATTACTGGATTCAGCTAACAAACCAGAAGCATAAGGTATATCCGGTTTAAATAACTTGTGTAACCGTGTGAAGGAAGTAATACCTATTGAGAGGGGGCATGATGGCAGCCACACAAAGTATTAGATATGTAAACAGAATGAATTATTGCCCGTGTAATATGTTTGCATTAGGAGGCAAGGTAAATAACTTTACATCTGACAAATGCATTTTAATAGTGGTTTTATTACAGCACAGAGTTCAGCTACATAATGAGATCACTGTACTTGAACAATTCATAGATAGTGCAGCAGGGCACGTGAAGCCAGACTCTTCCTTAAAGCAACTGGACGACACAGGGGGCTCTAAACCTGAGGCAGAAGCCCTCATTAGTGATTTACCTCAGGAGAATGTAATGGACGACTGGTGGGGGTGTGCATAAAACATCAAAAAAAAGGAAGAAATATAGGAGGATCAGACAATATACACACGCAAAGTAGGTTTAGAGCTCTCTAGGAGAGCGAGACTTTTGACAATAAGACCTGGAGTACAGGGTTGGGAGAGCAACAACTTGCAACCAACGCAGCCATAAATAATCAGGAGCCCACTAGGATGGGCATTTAGGTGGAACATGCTAGCAGTCCACCTAGAATAACACAGACTGCTCTGTGGGACATTCTAGTGGTAGGGGATTCCATGTTACAATACACTGACGAAACACTGTGCAAAAACAGAAATGAATATACAACAGTCAGTGTACTTCCCGGTGCAGGAATAAGTGACATAAAGAATCTTCTCCCAGGGCTACTACAGCATACGGTTAAGCCGGTTACTGTTTTACACGTGGGGGTGAATGATGCAGGATGCAGGAAAAATGCTGACATCCAGAGAGACTACAAGGAGGTAGGGATGGCACTAAAAGGTAATGACTGTGATGTATTAATTTCCAAGATCCTTCCTGTTCCAAAGGCGGGTGTAACAAGGAGTAGTGACATCAAACAGCTAAACGGCTGGCTAATAAGGTGGTGTTACAGGGAGGGGTATACATTCATAAATCATTGGGAACATTTTCAGGATTCCAGCTTATTTGCTATGGATGGGTTACATACAAATAGGAAGGGAAAGAGAATACTGGTGCACAAACTGAGGGAAGAGATCAACAGACATTTAAACTTGAATTAAGGGGTAAAGGGGGCAGCAGTAAAAATCCTGATGGGGGCATTGCCATCAAGGAGACATCTGGTAGGCCCAAGAAATATTCAAACTGGAAGTGCTTTTTGTTGAACGCCAGGAGCCTGATTAAAAAATTTGATGAACTTGTTTACATACTACTACAGGAGAATATGCAGATCTGTGCCATTACGGAAACATGGTGTAGCAAGGAGGACTCTTAAGACAGGCAAATCCCTGGGTACACCATGTACTGCAGGGATAGGCCAAATGGTAGGGGAGGTGGGGTTGCATTATATGTGTCAGAAAACATACCATTGGAGCAGGTAGACACAGTAGCTTGGGAGGCACAGGAATTATTATGGATTAAAATCCCCCCCCCCCAATAGTGCCAAAATCAGCACTGGCGTGGTATACAGACCACCCTCAAGTTCTCATTCAGACGACATTGTACTTTTAGATTTTATCGATAATGTGAAATCAACTGATAATATCTTACTGCTTGGGGATTTCAATCTGACAGGCATAAATTGGGTGAATCAAGGGTTGATTACCACAGCTGAGCTACAATTTGTAGAGGCCTTTAATCTGGCTGGGCTGGAGCATTATGTTGAGGAGAACACCGAGGGGATCATTTGGTGGATTCTGTACTGAGCAATATGCTTGATGGGATACAAGATGGTAAGGTGCTAGCACCCCTGGGATCCAGTGATCATGCCATGGTGCAATTCAGCATTACAGGGTACAGTGGAGTGATTAATGGGAACACTGTGTTTAGCAATTATGCAAAAGCTGATTTTAACAGAATGAGGAAAGAAATGGCAGACTGGAAATGAGAGAATGAGTTTGTGCAGCAGTCAGTAAGCCAGATGTGGGGAATACTGAAGCATAAAATTGCTAACCTAGTCAAGAGATACGTTCCGGCCAAAAGAAAATATAAGGCAGGCAAAATACCTCTTTGGATGTCAGCCAAGGTTAAGAGACGTGTTAACAAAAAGAAAAACGCTTATGCAAGAGCCAAAAATAGTGGTCACCTGGATAGTTGGGAAAGTAAAGTAAAATCCTGAAGGAAACAAAGAATGCTATTAATCTAGCTAGGAGAACTTACGAACTGAGGCAAGCTAGCTAGCTAGGTAAAGGATAACTATAATTCAGTTTACACCTACATTAATAATAAAAAGGGGGAGTAGAAACAATAGGCCCACTAAAAAATCAGGATGGGCATCTAATAGTGGATAACAGTCAGATGGCAGAATCTTACAATGAGTATTTTACTCCTCTACATAACACCAAAACTAAGGAGACTAAAACTCATTTAAATAGCCTAAACAAAGGCGGTCTGATTCTACAGACCAATGATATTAGGGAAAGACTACTCAAACCTGACCAAAATAAACCTCAGGGTCCTGATGGTCTGCATTTCAGGGTTATCAAGGAACTGGCAGTGGAATTGGCAGGACCAATGACAGCAATCTTTCAGAAATGATTGGACTAGGGAGAGGTGCTGGAGGTGTGGAGGCGGACAGATGTTGTGCCCATTTACAAAAATGGTTCTAAACAAGATGTGAGTAACTATAGGCATGTCAGCCTGACAGCAGTGTTGGGCAAGGTCCTAGAAGGGATAATTAAGGACTATATTTACCAATTACATGCTGCTGGCAGGGGACATCGATTATACCCAACACAACATCATCAAAGGCTGCTCATGCCAGACTAACATGCTGGAGTTTTATGGCAAGGTCAGTAGGGCATTGGATAGTGGGCACTCAGTGGATGCCATTTTCCTGGATTTCTCAAAAGAATTTCACAGGGTCCCCCATGGTGAGCTAGTGGACGCTCTTGTTGAGCACAAAATCCAGGAGAACATATCCCGCTGGATAGCCTCATGGCTGAGTGGCAGAAAACAACGGGTATGCATCAGAGGGCCTTATTCAGGGTGGTCAGAGGTGATAAGTGGAGTGCCCCAAGGATCTGTACTGGGCCCCTGTTTATTTAACATTTACATACATTCTATGACATGCAAGCAGAATGTTTGGGAATCAAAATTTGATGATGATACCAGGTTAGGGATGGAGGTAAATAATATAGAGGAGGCTAGAATATTACAGACAGTACTTTGAGTTGGAGAAATGGGTAGTTAAATACAAGCTAGCATTCAACACAGATAATTGCACCGTAACGCATTTTGACAATAAAAATGTCAAAGCAAAATACACACTGAACGGGAAAATACTAAGGGAAGTTACGGATGAGAGGGACCTAGGCATAAGAATATCAAGTGACCTAAGCTTTAAAATTCATTGCTGCCAGGTGGTAAAAAGAAGCCGGTGGTATACTGAACTGTATTGGGAGACATATCAGTAACAGAAAGAGGGAGGTGCTGGTCCCATTGTATACATCATTAGTGAGTCCGCACATGAAGTACTGTGCCCAAATTCTGGTCACCAGGGTACCTGAGGACTGGAGGAGGGCAGATGTGATTCCCCTTCACAAAAGTGGGAGCAAGGCAGAAGCAGGAAACTACAGACCTGTAAGTTTGACCTCAGTGGTAGGGAAAATGATGCAATCACTTCTGAAAGAAAGAACTGTTGAGTACCTAGAGGCCAACGGGGCACAGGACCCAAAGCAGCATGGATTTACAGCAGGAAGGTCATGTCAGATGAATCTAATTGATTTCTTTGACTGGGTGACCAAAGTAATAGACCAAGGAGGGGCTGTGGATATGGCCTACCTAGACTTTAGCAAGGCATTTGACACAGTCCCGCACAAAAGACTAATAATCAAGTTAGCCAGCCTGGGAGTGGGTTCCAGGGTGGTAGCCTGGGTAGCAAATTGGCTGCACAACAGGACACGGAAGGAGTCACGTGATGCAGTGGTGCTGAGAAGCTGCCTGCTGTGGAGCTCCTGCCCTCCTCCTTCTAATCTACCTATTTTTACCGCATAAAAAATACATATCAAGACCTAAGTGAGTGGGATAGCCTCCTTGGCAGGGGAAGATCACTTGTGGACCGAGTTTGGCGATCTGATCATCTTGTTTCATCGATCGCGATGGCAGACACCGACATGAAGGCTGCAGGAGTCAGACATACTCCACCCACCTCGCCAGAAAAGGCCTCCAAAAAAGCCAGAAACACCAGCACTAACACTGCTACGACGGCCAAACATTCCTCTAGTGGGGGACCAACTGTCTCGACTGGTACCATACTAACAGAAGAACGTTTTCTTGAGGAGCTATCCCCCTTTAAAGAAACGCTGCAAGATATCTCCAAAGAAATCAGATCAATAAGGCAGGATTTCGCCGACCTCTCGAGGAGAGTAGGCGACTCAGAATCCAGAATATCTTCCATTGAGAAGTGGCAACAGAAAACCGACCCCAGAGATTGTCAAGCTTGACAGCATGTCCAGAAACTCCAGCTGAAAACTGAAGACCTGGAGGAATGAGTCGCAGAACAATGTGCTAATTCTTGGTCTCCCTGAGTTAGAGGAGGAGTGACACCCACGTTTCATCCAGCAATTCCTCAATAAGGTCGTGGGCCCTCTCCCATTCACCAGCAATATCATATCAAGAGGGCCCACAGATCTCTCTTGCCACAGACCACCTCCAAACTCCCCAGGCCTGTGATCGTCAGATTCCTAAGCTATCTGGAGCGCCAGCATGTGCTTTCAAAAGTTAAAGAACTTGAATCCATCCTCTGGAATAACATCAAGCTTAGGATTACCCAGGATCTCCCCTTTGAAGTTCGTCAAAGAAGATCTGCCTTTCACCCGGTGGTTAAAAAGCTTATTGCTGCAGGGAAGGCCTTCAGGATGAATTATCCTGCTAAATTACTTGTGCAGGTGGATGGCACTTGGCACGCTTATGAAAATCCGGAGGAGGCTATGTCCGAACTGGTGAAACTGCTCCCGGACTTGTTTAAATGACTCCTACAATCATGTCTGCTCATCTGATCTCTTCAATGCCAAAATTTTCTTTATTATTTTGATTGGGGTTTAATACTACTGGTCCTGTAACTAATCTTTTTTCCCTTTTTATTCTATTTCCCCGTTGTGTTCCCTTGCCGTTATCGTCGAGTGCAATTTGTAGGAATGAGTACCTGAGTTTTAGCTGAGAGTCCTCCTAGGGGTCAGCGTGGTGGTAGCCTTGGAGGTTGAGGCTGGCGAGGCCTAGTCGGCCGAGTCCTGTCCCCGATGCGTCTGGCTTTCCTGGTGACTTTTCTGGGAACTAGCATGAACGGGACCCGTTTCCGGAGGACACGTTTGCGGTCGGACCATTTGGTCCGTCGGCAAAACCTCCCCCATGCTTCTTCCACTCGATCTTCCGGTTAATCCGCGAGTAGCTGCACCACCGGAAGCGGACCCCCCTTCACCATGGGATCTCTCTCAGGTACCCCCACCACCATTTTTAACGGGCTAGTTGTTCGTATTAGGTTGCTGTGCAAATTTTTTGTCTTCCACTCGCTTGGGGGCGGGGGTCTGCAGGGTATTGTCGCTCGGAGCCCTGTTTGCTACCTGGAGGGATATATATGGGTACCTATCACGTTGTTCTTGCAAGGGTCTACTCTTTTCTTGGGGTTTGGTTGTGGGACAGATGGTCGGAAACTATTTTTACTGTTGGGACTTGTCTTGCAACCGAGGAGGTCTTCGCGGTACCTGGGGGGGGGGTTGGGTATATTTGATAAAGTTCATTATTCTGGATGTTTAATGCCTGTTTTGAAAAGTGTGGTTTGTTTTGTACAGTTATAGCTGGGTATTGTTATGGAGGGCCGTCTATTTTCGTTTTGTTGGGTACTGTGGGGTTTTATACCTACTCTAGTTCTGTTTACGATGCAGTGGATCTCTTTTGTTCCACAACGAATAGCTGCTTATTTTTGTATTTACAGAAGCGGCAGTTTAGGGGGGATGGGGGGGCAAGTGAAGGTGTCACCACTGTTTGGTCTAAGCTGGGAGCTCTTAATGCAGCCTATTTTAATAGTACCATTTTCCCCTGAGGATGGCCCTGGAACATGTTAAACTGGCCAGCTGGAATATAAGAGGCATTAGGGAGACTAAGAAGAGGGCCGCATTTTGTTTAACTGTTCCTTGTTGGGGATTGATATTTTGCTTTACAAGAGACCCACATTACAGCGGCAGAAATTAATATGCTTAAGGCTAAAGGTTTTTCTCAAGTTTTTGTTGGGGACTCTTCCGAAGCAAGGGAGTAGCCATCATGGTCAAAAAAGCATACCGTTTATTCGGAAAAAGTTATTCAAGACACTGAGGGCAGATATATTTTGGTGCAGGGCTCTCTTTATAACTCTGCTAGTATTAGGTTCTATTTATGGCCGGTTGGGGAGATGCCAGTTTTTAATGCACCTAATAGATAGACTGAGTGCATTTTACCAACTCCCTTGTGTTGGGAGGGATTGGAATATATAGCCCCATCGCAAGAACTAGACAAAACCTATAGGCCTCTGAAGTCTCCATCCCCAAGCGCAGCTGGCGCTCATGTAGATGGGCAGTATGTTAGGATTGGTGGACCCTTGGAGGACTTTGCATCCTCTTAGCAAGAGTTATACTTTCTTTTTCCCGCTCCATAATTCTTGGTCCAGGTTGGACTATTTTTTAATAAGCACCTCCCTCATGGCTAATGTAACCTTAGTAGGCATCGAGCCCATTATAATCTCTGACCACGCCCTAGTATGGGTTCGATTTATCCCTTCCTCTCTGGCACAGCGGGATACAATTTGGAAGCTCAATACTCAGGTTTTAAAAGCTGAGCATTCCTGTGCCCAGATCAGGACTTTAATTAGAGAGTACCTGGACATTAATCGTGGTTCGGTGACCAGATTTGATATCCTATGGTGCTCTTTAAAATGTGTTTTGAGGAGAGTTCATTAAAATTTCCTCCAGGAGGAAAAACTCAGGACTCAAAAATTTCTTCTCTTATCGGACCGGATTAGGCGACAGAAAACTCCCTTTCCTCTTCTAAGTCCCTTAAGTGTTTGGAACAGCTACATAAACTTAAAATGAATCGAGGGACTAGTTGGGGAAAAGACCGAACTTCGCTGCTGAGAACCAAAGCTAAATATTTAGATCAAGGGAGAAGCGAGCAGGCTCCTAAACCCTAAAGCTCAAGGAAGTAGAAACTCAAGGTTAGTACCGGCTTTGGAAGCACAAGATGGCTCTATCAAGACAAGGCCCAGGGATATTGTGGAGTTTTCAGCTTATTTTACCAAAATCTCTATGGTGCTGCATCAGCTCCTCCTCCTGGTCTGCCATTGAGTCCTTCTTTAAGACAATTTCCCACCTTGTCTTTCTGAAGATCAGGCCGCTTTCTCTCTACTCCTTTATCTCTGAAGGAGATTGAGAAGTCATTCACAGTCTTCCGTCCGATAAAGCCCCCGGCCCTGACGGCCTACCCTCTAACTTTTATAAGGTTTTTTGTAAGGACTTAGCCCCAATACTTTTGGATTTTTATAATTACCTTTTCTCCTCAGACTTACTGGACCCAACTTTGTTGGAAGCAATTATAATCCTGATCCCTAAAACAGATAAGCCCTCTCTGGATCCAGCAAAATACAGGCCCATCTTGCTGCTCAACTGTGATATTAAAATACTGTCTAAAATATTGGCTCTGCGTATTAAACAAGTCTGGCAATCACTTCTGAGTTGCAAGCAAGTAGGTTTCATACAGGGCAGGTCGGCTGCCGATCACATGAGAGTCCTTTCCTATGTTTTCCAAGCAGCCCAAGCTTCTCAGGTCCCTATGGCGTTGGTGGCTTTAGATGCCGAGAAGGCATTCGACCGGTCAACTGGGACTTTTTATGGAGTACCATGGCTAAGTTTGGTTTTCCGGAAAAGTTCATTCAGTGGACGAGGGTTCTTTACAAAGATCCTTCAGCAAAAATATATTGCAATGGAGTTTTTTCATCCCGCTTCCGGTTATTCTCGGGCACCGTCAGGAATTGCCCCCTTCATCATACCTTTTCAATCTTTACTTGGAGCCCTTGTTACTCAATCTCAAGGCAGCTCCTGGGATCCAGGGCTGTGCCATTTCTCAACATACCTCCACAATATCCGTCTTTGCAGGCGATATCCTGTTGCAGTTAACTAACCGGCAGACTCTTTGCGATGCACTGAATACAATAGAGCAATTTGGGGCTGTTTCCAATTACAAACTTAACCTAGCTAAGTCCGAGATTTTCCCTCAATGCATGTATCCCAATCTTGCATGTCTCATTTTGGTATGAAATGGTCCCCATCTCACCTTAAATACCTTGGCATTTATTTGGCTGTGATCCAAATTTGGTTAGAAATTAAATTTGGATGATCTAGTGGACAAAATTAACTCAGACCTGCTAAGATGGGACAAGCTTCCATTATCAGTAGGGGCCCGGATTAGCATTACCAAAATGCATATTCTGCCTCGCCTTTTTTATCCCCTGAACCTTCTGGATATTTGGTTACCCAAAACCTTCTTTAAGAGAATCCATTCCATTCTGACTGGTTTTATCTGGAACCATAAATCTCCCAGACGAGCCTTTCATAAACTTTGTTTACCTAAAGATATGGGGGGCTTTCATCTCCCTAACTTTGAATACTATTACTGGGCTAGTCATCTAACTAAAGCTGGTAAATGGCTGGGAGGAAGGATATATCATCCTCCCCTTATGGTTAAGCTTGGATCTCGATTTCATTAAGCAGTGTAATATAGATCCTCTAGTCTGTTTTATTGCCATTTTCAACTTTACCCGTCAGTATTCAAGATTCGACAGTGGGCATTTAGGTGAGGGTTCTGAATCAATTTTATGCTACCACCAAAATTAGACACGTTAAGGACCCTGGGCAACCCCTGATTTCTAACCCTAATATTAAAATGGGGACCGAATTATTATCCCCGAAATGGCTGCCCCAAATTCAGGGACTCTTAGTGGAGGATTTGTTTGTGCAAGGAGGCCGTGGGTCAATAGGTGATCTATTACTTGTCCTTAATATCTCCCCCCGACCGATTTTTCAAAGTATATCAACTGAAACATCTTGTCAACAAAGAATTTGGTGACACTGTGCCGGAATCAATTATAAAGCCCCTGCTTAGGGTAGTTAAAGAATGTGCGGCTAAACCCCACGGTGTATCCAAGTTATATCTACATCTTTTGAAGGTTATCTTTCCTGCCCCCTTAACTGGCTCAGATCTTGGCCTTTACTCTCCCCGGATCCTTTGTTCACATGGAGCCAAATTTGGAGAGATTTGCATATATATAATACTCTCGATAAGAATAGGCTTATTCAATATTTCATTGTCAACAATATGTATATTACGCCTGTTAAAAAATCGAAATTTGATCATTCTAGCTCCCCTAACTGTCTCAGATGTGGCAAAGATCTGGGTAGTTCCCCACACATTTTCTGGTATTGCTCCAAAGTAGCCCCACTATGGAGAGCTATACAGGAGAATTTGGACCCCATTCTGGGGCTGCAAGATCTCTTTGCGCTAGAGGTTTGTATTCTAGGAGATTATTCAAGTATTAACGTCAGAGAGAGAAGATATCAAATGGCTCTTGTCTCAATGGCGGTTAAGAGATTAGTGCTTCGTCACTGGTCAGATAATTTAGAACTCTTGTATATGGATTGGGTTGAAGAAATGTCCTCGTGTTTTAAAGTCGAGAAGTTGATAGCCAGTTTAGATTCTCTCCTTGGCCTTTCAGAAAAGTGGGTAAACTCTATGCCCTGTATCTGCACTAAAGATCCCCAAGCCCGCTTTCGCCCATCTGTTTATTGACGGTATTTTTCCTCTATGGTCTCCCTGATGCTTCCCTTTCTACTCTGGAACTTGTTTTTTGTAGAGTCGTGTTCCCCTCCAGGTCCTAAGGGCTGGCTGCTATCTTGTTCTCTTTCCTAGACTCTTCACCTTCTTTCTCCCTCAGTTACATACCTTCTTTGTGTACCCCTTCTCCTTTCAGTGGTGGCACCTTCTTTTGGGGGGGGGGTGGATAGGGATTTTATTTTTTCCCATGCTTGTTATTCTGTGTCTTGTTTCAAGTAATTTTTTTTTACAGTGTTGGTTCTTCTCCTGTATGTACCAATTTGATGTTATTGTTATTGAAACTGAATAAAAAGAGAATTTAAAAAAAAAAAAACAGGACACGGAAGGTAATAGTGAATGGAACACATTCCGAAGAAAGGGGGGTTACTAGTGGAGTACCCCAGGGCTCAGTACTGGGTCCAGTCCTCTTTAACATCTTTATAGGTGACATTGCAGAGGGTCTGGAGGGAAAGGTATGCCTCTTTGCAGATGACACAAAGATCTATAACAGAGTTGATATACAAGGGGGGGTAGAAAGGATGAGAAGGGACTTGGCAAGGTTGGAGGAATGGTCAGACATATGGCAACTTAGATTCAGTGCAAAGAAGTGCAAAGTAATGCACCTGGGAAACAAAAACCCAGGAGAAGAGTACACAATAGCAGGCGAAGTACTAACAACAACAAAAATGGAAAGGGACTTGGGGGTAGTCATATCAGATGACCTGAAGGTGGGTAAGCAATGTGAGAAGTCAGTAAGGACAGCCAGGGGGATACTGGGATGCATAGGATGGGGCATCGCAAGTAGAAAAAGGGAAGTGGTTATCCCTCTGTACAGACAGTTGGTGAGACCCCATCTGGAATACTGCGTTCAGTTTTGGAGACCCCATCTACGCAAGGACATAGACAGGATGGAAGCAGTCCAGAGGAGGGCAACTAAAATAGTGCTGGGTCTGCATCAGAAACCATATGAAGAGAGACTGAGAGAGCTAAATATGTATACCCTTGATGAAAGGAGGGACGGGAGGGACATGATAGATACTTTTAAGTACCTCAAGGGAATCAATAAAGTCCAGGAGGGTAGCATCTTTCAGAAAAAGAGATGTGTAAGAACAAGGGGGCACAATTTAAAGATAGAGGGGGGATGGCTCAGGGGTAATGTGAGGACATTTTTTTTCACGGAGAGAATGGTGGATGCATGGAACCGCCTTCCTGGGGAGGTTGTTGGGTCTAAAACAGTGGGGAATTCAAACATGCATGGGACAGATATAAGGCAATTGTAGTGGGTGGTTGCAGGAAGTAGGCTGTTGGTTAACTAGAATCTGCAGCTTATCCAATAGGAAGGGAAATGGGCAGACTGGGTGGGCCAAGTGGTTCTTATCTGCCGTCAAAGTCTATGTTTCTGTATTTCTATATAAGGGAGGTAAAAGCTATTGAGAGAGTACAAAGGAGGGCAACCTGGTTTATTTCAGATGTCAAAGACATGGAAAACAAGGAGAGGCTGACAGAACTGGGTCTGTATTCCCTGGAGTTCCACAGGCCTAAGGGGGGATATGTATTTGGTTTATAGAGCTATGTCTGATGAGGGGTTATGGGAACAGCTGGGACTGGATATTAGGTAGCAAAGTTACCACCCTAGAGCCAACCCACTGCAATTATCTGGAGAAAGGTACCGGATCATATAAAGAAAAAAATGGTTTAATTTAAGGGTGGTGCCAGTCTGGAATGGACTTCCAGCAGAAGTGGTAGCCAGTAAAAGTATAAAGGAGTTTAAAACCAAACTGGACCGACACATAATATCAAATGGGATTCAAGGGTCTAGTTAGTACAGGGGCGAGCTATATGGACTTCGGTCTTCTGTGCTCTGTATGAACCTATGAAACCTAAGTAAAACATTTTTTTCAGAAACCGTACCTGTAAAATTGTTTGGCAATGAAACGGTGTAGGAGATTTGTATTAGGTGGTGATATATATTAATAGTATTTTGTGTGGATGAATCCAGCTCAATCTTTTTTACTTTCGTATATTGCAAATAAAGGAATGCAGTGATACCAAAAACAAACACATGAAGTAGGCTTATTCAATTTAAAACACTACATAGATTCTACTTGAATCCTAAAAGACTGTTTGCAATGGAGTCACTCAATAAGGCTGACTGTTGAAAATGTAACAGCAAAGAAGCTGACCTCTTGCACATGCTTTGGGGTTGTACTAAGGTTAAGGGCCTTTGGTCAGCAGTGATTCATGTGTGTAATTCAGTTATTGGATCTAGTCTCCCTTTTGTACGGCTGTGGGCAGAGCCTACAGCCATTTTGGGATTGATTATAGCTTACAAAAATGGCCGATCATGAAACCTTCCATTGGATTTTGGAAGTATCCTTCCGAAAGTCCAACGGAGCTTGAAACACTCTGCCATGATCGACTGCTACAGAATAACAGGTGCACTATTTCGGCTGTTACTTCTACATTACGGGGCATGAACTGCGCATGTGTGACTTGCGCACATGTGCAGTTCCATTGGCACCGCCATGTTGTGAATGGCAACATGCCATTTACGGCAACTACGCATGCGTGAGTGTTGCGCATGCGCAGTTGTGTCGTCGCTGCCATCTTTTGGATGGTACTCCTCCCGCACCCTCCCACTGCTCCTGTCCTCCCCACTTCCTCCCAGCACCGGCAGCAAAGAACGCCCTCCCACTGCTGCTGTCCTCCACGCTCCCTCCATTCCATGTTCTGGTGGCAACATTGGGGTGCCCAATCCCCATGTCGGCATCTCCTCCCAAAAAACTCATCTGGCACACTGGGAAGCCCACCCCAGTGTGCCCAAATGTATACTTTCATTTCCCTGTAAATAAAGAAAACCATCCCCCGACATGTTTTGTTTTTCCTGTAAAAAGGAAAACAATGCCTCTTCGCCCCAGTCCCCCATCCCCACCCTCCTACTGAGCGCCCACCTTCCCACACCACCCCTTACCCCATACTTACCTCTGGAGGTCAGCGCTGTCATCTTCTTTGGACTGGGACACGTCTGCCCTCTTCAAAGCCGAACTGGGAACTGAAGAATCAAAGGTAAGTGCCGTATAATGGCAATCAATGGGGGTTTCAACTTAAGTTGATAAATCAAGCCATTTTTTGGAATTTTAGCCTCTCATATTTTCAACGTGGGGTTCTTGGGACCCCACCTTGTGAACACTGTGACTGCCATTTCGTTACTCAGTCCCAAAAGGTGATTTTGCGGTCACTACGCAGAATCACCTTTCAGGACTGATTAACAAAAGGACAATGTCACTGTTCATGAGGTGGGGTCCCAAAAAGCCCATGTTGCAAATTTGGTAAAAAAAATACTCAAAAATGACTGTGTTACGAACGTGCACTGTGCAATTTCTATGTACTCTCCTAACTTCACCAGTTTTTAATATTTTCATTCCAGATTTTCAACATTGCCATTTTTGCACACCTCCTTATTAACAGTACAGCTGTCATTTTTCAGATCCTGCCCAAAACATGTTTTCGCACTGTGGCACAGAATGGTGCAGTCGATCAGCGAAATCACCTTTCAGGACAAGTGAACAATATGACACTGGCACTCTTATGAGGTGGGGTCCTAAAAAGGCTGTGTTGAAAATTTGGTGCAACACCTCCAAAAAATGGCCAAGTTACACCCGGGCATTCAATATTTTCTACGCACACGTGTACCTTTGGTCATTTGGCAGCTCATCACAGCCGGATCGGGTCTGGCTAGAGCTTGTCACTGTTGGTATTTATTCTAGGAATATTCTCTGAATGTGCTTGTCTAGACAGGTTCCAAAAAACATGGTTGTGCCATGCTTCACTAAGTGTGAAGAGGCTCATTTTACGACACTGGAAAGACCCCACTGTCCCCTCAATACAGGAATGGTATAATCTGATGGAATTTACTTCCAGTAATGAAAGGGTACACTGTCATTTGCAAGACAAGCTGGAAGTATATAATAGCATTTGGTCACTCTTAATTGCACTTGAAGTACTGTAGAATGTATCTAGGCCTTCGTTAGTCCTAAAGGGTTTGTGAACTCTGTATATAAATAACTCTTTTCGTTATGTGGCTATATTAGATTTACACAGCAAATACACTGTGTTAGGAGAATACAAGCCAAATATACTGTCAGGTTTGGACATTTAGATTCATATAGTATAGAGCAGAGTTTAAAACAAGTTCTGTATGTTAAGGGTTATTTTTATAGCTGGTTATTATATTTTAACAATATTGAACATCTCTTGTTACGTTTGAAATTTCAGTAAAAACTATTATGGTAAAAAAAAAAAAAAAAAAGAAAGAAAAGAAACACACACATCTCATAACATTTCAGATACCGGAATCCTTTGAAGATGTGGCCGTCACTTTTTCTGAAGAGGAGTGGAGGATGTTAAGCGAGCAGGAGAAGGAGCTCTACAGGGAAGTGATGGTGCAGAATTATGAAACCATGATATCAGTAGGTAAGGAGAGACATGATCATGGAGGTACAGCGTTATGCAGCATTGCTGTCTTTGTAACATGAGCCGTATGGCAGCCAGTATTTGGACTGATGACCTTTGAATCCCAGCTCCTGTCTGTGTGGGGAATTAGAAACACTGAAACATAGACAGTGCCAGCAGAAAATGACTGATGGTCCATCCAGTCTGCCTGTGGTTCCCTACTTACCCCTGGGAGCTAATTGTCATCCAGGGTACTAGCCCTCACTATCCTTCCCCTGTTCTCCTCCCTGCTGCTACTGCCCTGAGTAGCCACTATAGCCTGCACTCTGTCCCCACCATGCTTGAAAACATTCATGGTTTTGACTCCTACCAAGTTACGGGGGCCAGCTGTGAGTGTGTTGCGTAAGTGATGGGCTTCAGCTTTGATTGGGGGGGGGGGACTGAACCCTGTTGTGGAAATCCCAGATCAGTGTGGATAGACGCCGACATGGTAGCATTAACCGCCTCAATATCACAGTGTACCTTGGTTTCCAGGTGCCAGTAGCATCGCCTGTGCTCCTCCATTACCCAGGCATGGACTGCAGCTTCTCTGTTGATACTGCAGTGATTCATCTGTGCTGTAGACGGCAGTCAGTGGAGGTAGTTGGGCATCGACATGGGGGTTGGGGCAACTGTAACACCTAAGACTGTGTAGAGCTCCTCACCCCCAGAGAAAAGTAGGAGGAGGGGAAAAAACCTTACTGGAAGGGAAATAAGACAACATTTTGACTTAATTTTCTGATCCTTTACATACAGCTAATTACATTATATAGCAAATGTAACTCATCCCTATCTCATACAAGTAACAGTAATGTAAGGTTGGGTGGCACTCCTCACTCTGCGTCATAAGCAGGGTGAAATAAGTATGCTGCCTACCAATTAGTATGGATCCTCTACCCATCCTGCTACCCATGGTTCCTGGTGATTCCCTTGGTAAGCAGAAATGTTTCTAGGCTTACCTTAAAGGGCCGTACTGTCTTCATGATCAGTCTGATGGTAGGGTGTTAAGTGGGATTACATCCTTCTGAGAGAAAAAGCGCCTCTGTATGTTTTCCCTACATCTACCTCACTTCAGAATGTGTCCTTCTGTCGTGCTGCAAGACACCAGATCAAACCTATCTGACTGTTCAATTTTGTCGACACCCTCAAATATGTGAAAGACTGAGGTCGTATCCCCTCTCTACTGTTTTACCTCTGGGGTGAAAATGTTAGGGCCTCCAGCCTCTCCCCATGGCTTTTGTCCCTGATGGCACCATATCATTTTTTTTGACCCTGTGTTGCACCCTCTCAAGTCTCAACTGCCTCAGTGTCCTTTTGTGTATAGAACAGACCAGAACATAATGCTGTACTTTGGGTGGGGCCTGACCCAGGCCTTGCAAAATAGCAGGATTTCTTCACCTGCTGTGCTGGTCACCCCCTTTTGATGCACCCCATTATTCTGCTGACCCATTTGATTGTGGCTGCACACTGCCTGCCCTGCTTCATCCTCTTGTCTATTATGACTAGCATGTCCTTTTCTTCCTCAACTGTAGCAAGAAGAGTGCCACACAATGTGGTGGTACTGCCTCTGTTTTTCCTCTCCAAGTGTAGACCCCAGATTCCAAATGATGGATGAAAATAGTGAAGAGCAGTGACCCAGCATCAGTCACTGAGGAGAACTCGTCTCCACATGGAGTAGAGCCCATCCACCACTACCCTTTACATACTGCCCAAAGCCTGTTAGCAGTCTGCCTTGTGTATTTATTGCATATACCGCACTGGCTTACTTTGCCCAGAAGCTTGACATGCTCTACGGTATCAAAAATATCATGCTGTGCTGGCCCGGTGGCGCTGAGGGTTGAAGCACTGGACGTCACACCTTGCACCACACCAGCAACCCGGGTTTGGGAACGAACTTGGGTTGCTGGGGGTCAGTAGGGGGAAGGAGGATCGAGCGTCCCAACGGATGCTCTCTGCCTTCGGGGTGGGTTATCAGGGGTGCTTTACGCACCCGATGTCCTTCAGGGTCGGTGGAAGCATTGGCGTTCGGGGGGCATTGACGGCTCCCTGTGTGGAGTCGGGAAGGGGAGGATGCTGTGAGGTGCTTTTTAGTGACGTGCATCTGCATGTCATCTGCCTGCACCCATGTCCTCAGGGTAGGAAAAGGGAGGGTCCACAGAAAAGCGGAAAACACCCCTGGGCAGTCCTAGATGATGATCACTCCAGGCCATCCAGCCACTGATCCGTGGGCAGACCCCGCTGTGCAGGTGCTCCACTGAGGTGGAGGAAGGTAGGTCCTTCCTCGCCCCACCCGGCGGGTCATCTGGGCACTTAAGGGACCAACTGAGTAGCCGGGGCACTCTAGGAGCAGACTCCGCGACTGGGGCATGGATGGTATGAGCGGCCCAAAGGAGTAGATTGATGAGGGCAGGTTAGGAGGGATAAAAAAGAAAGATAAAAAAAAAAGTTCCTCGTGCTGAAGTCCCGATGGGCCCTTTTTAAAACCCCTCACCTCCCTTTTTATAACTGGTTGGGGACAATTTGTTTCCTAACAAAATCAGTGTTTTGATCTGCATACCACTCTAGGAAGACAGCTTGCATGTGCTCTCTGCCCTGGAATGTCAGAGAAGTTTGAACCAATCCAAGCACTGATAGTGTGACCACTGAGCCTCAACTACCAAATGATTTTCAGCTGGGGAAAGCACTCAAAGCCCTCAGACTTCACTTTGAAGAAAATCCATAGGTTCGGGGGGGGGGGGTTATTTTCTGTCCAGTTGACTTACTTTCCTCTGATTCAAGTACTTATAGTGTAAGGGTACCATTTATTTTTTTTTTGCATTTCATTGGAACAGGGTTCAGAAAGAGTTAGCGGAGGATCTGGCATGGCTACTGATTTTTCTCTTAAACTCAAACGGGGATGGAGAGAGAATCACAGATTTAGAAGTGGGTAGCTATCTGGGAACGAGCGATCACCAAACAGTGTGGTTCACGATAAACACAGCCGTAGAGTCAAAGCCATATAAAAGCGAAGGTAATGGACTTTAGGAGGGCTGACTTTGGCAAAATGGGTGACTGCCTAAGGAATGCACTAGCAAATGGGCAGGAAGGAGGGGTGGAAGAACAATGGGGAAAAATCAAAACTACCATGATAGAGGCAACAAGCCTTTATGTGAAGCAAATGAATAAAACAAAACAAAGTAAAAAACCACTGTGGTTCTCAAAAGAGGTGGCAGGGAAGGTTGGGGAGAAAAATATAGCGTTCAGGAAGTATAAGGAATCGCAGAAGGAGCAGGACAGAAAACTGTATCAGTTAAAGCAGAATTAAGTAGGGAAGACAGTCAGAATAGTGAAGGCCCAAACTGAGGAAAAGGTAGCCAACTCAGTTAAGAAGGGGGACAAAACGTTTTACAGGTACATTGGAAGCGAAGGAAGACCAAGGGAGTGATAGTGAGGCTTAATAAAGGGGAGGAAAGGTGGGCAGAGTGTGACAAGGAAAAGGCAGAGATACTGAATGAATACTTTTGCTCAGTATTCAAAAAAGAAGAGGAGGTGGAGGTACCTAAACCAAACAATAGAAGCACGCTGGACAGGGGGGTTGATACCAGTCCATTCGCAGAAGAAAGGGTCCTGAAAAAACTCCTGAAACTCAAGGTGGACAAAGCAATAGGGCCTGACGGGATTCACTCCAGAATTCTAAAAGAACTAAGGGGAGACCTAGTGACACCACTGACTACCCTTTTTAACAGATCATAGGAGGACGGTGTGGTGCCTGAGAACAGGAGGAGGGCAGATGTGATTCCCCTTCACAAAAGTGGGAGCAAGACAGAGGCAGGAAACTACAGACCTATTAGTTTGACCTCAGTGGTAGGGAAAATGATGGAATCACTTCTGAAAGAAAGAATTGTAGAGTACCTAGAGGCCAACAGGGCACAGGACCCAAGGCAGCATGGATTCAGAGTAGGAAGGTCATGTCAGACGAATATAATAGATTTCTTTGACTGGGTGACCAAAGTAGTAGACCAGGGTGGGGCTGTGGACATGGCCTATCTAGACTTTAGCAAGGTTTTTGACACAGTCCCACACAAAAGATTAATAAACAAGTTAACCAGCCTGGGAGTGGGTCCCAGGGCAGTAGCTTGGGTAACAGATTGGCTAGGCAATAGGACACAGAAGGTACTAGTAAATGAAGTACACTACGAAGAAAGGGTGGTTACTATTGGGGTACCACAGGGTTCAGTACTGGGACCAGTCCTCTTTAATGTCTTTATAAGTGACATTGTGGAGGGACTGGAGGAAAAGTATGCCTCTTTGCAGATGACACAAAGATCTCCAACGGTTGATACATGGTGGGGGGTGGAAAGGATAGGAAGGGACTTGGCAAGGTTGGAGAAATGATGAAAAGTATGGCAGCGTAGATTCAGTGCAAAGAAGTGCAAGGTAATGCACCTGGGAAAGAAAAACCCAGGGGAAGAGTACACAGTGTGGGGGGTTACTAGCAACAACAAAATTGGAAAGTGACCTAGGGGTAGTCATATCAGACAACCTTAAAGTGGGCAAGCAATGTGAGAAGGCAGTAAGGAGGGCTGGGGGGATATTGGGATGCATAGGGAGAGGCATCACCAGTAGAAAACAGGAAGTTGTCATCCCTCTGTACAGACAGTTGGTGAGACCCCATCTGGAGTACTGCATGCAGTTCTGGAGATCCCATCTCAGCAAGGACATAGACAGGATAGAGGCAGTCCAGAGTAGGGCAATTAAAATGCTGCAGTGTCTGCAACAGAAGCCATATGAAGAAAGACTAAAAGAGCTTAATATGTGTACCCTTGAGGAAAGGAGGTGGGGGGGGGGGACATGATAGAAACTTTCAAGTACCTCAAGGGAATCAACAAAGTCCAAGAGGGGGAGCATCTTTCAGAAAAAGAGATGTGCAAGAACAAGGGAGACAGTTTGAAGATGGAGGGCGGATGACTCAGGGGCAAAGTGAGAAAGTATGTTTTCATGGAGAGGGTGTTGGACCCATGGAACTGCCTTCCCGAGGAGGTCGTGGGGTCAAAAACAGTGGGGAAATTCAGGAATGCGTGGTACAGACATAAGGCAATTATAGTGGGGGGCAGGAGGAAGTAGGCTGTTGGTTAACTAGAATCTGCAGCTTATCCAGTAGGTAGGGAAATGGGCAGACTGGGTGGGCCAAGCAGACCTTATCTGCCATCAAAGTCTGTGTTGCTATGTTTCTATGTTACTAGATCTCTGGAGTCAGGAGTGGTGCCACTGGAGTGGAGAATGGCACATGTGGTGCCAGTTCACAAGAGTGGATCCAAGGAAGGCCCAGGTAACTGTAGCTCAATCAACTTGACCTCAATAGCATGCAAACTCTTGGAGACTATACTAAAGGAAAAGCTGGTGAAATACATTGAGAAGAATGGTCTACAGGATGAAAGACAGCACGTGTTTGTGGCAGGCAGATCATGTTAAACAAACCTGGCTGAATTCTTTGATTAGGTCACGAGGGCAGTGGACAGAGGCCTGGTGGTGGACATCATATACCTGGACTTCAGCAAGGCCTTTAATTCTATACCAGACAAGAAGTTGATAATGAAACTGAGGGACCTAGTGGTGGAGGAGAATATGGTAAGATGGGTTGGAAACTGGTTGCGCGCAGAACCCAGAGCATAGTGGTCGGGGGAGAGTTCTCCAGCACCAAGGAGGTCACCAGCGAGGTCCTGCAGAGATCGGTGTTGAGGTCAGTGTTGTTCAGTGTCTTCATAAGTGACATCGGAGAAGGCACTAAAGGCAAAATATGCCTATTTACAGATGACACCAAACTCTGGGGGAGGGTGGACAGCAAGGAGGGGAGATACAAGATCTGAGGGAGGACCTCAGCAGACTAGAAAGATGGTCAGGAATGTGGCAACTTGGCTTCAATGCCAAAAATTGCAAAGCAATACACATAGGGGCAAGGAACCGTAGGACAGAGTATTACCAGGGTGTGGGGGGGCAGGTAACTGCTTCCTAAGAGGAAAAGGACCAAGGAGTGGCAATTATTAGAGGCCTAAAACACACCTTTTAGTGGAAGAAAGCAGCTGTGAAGGTTTAATAGTATGCTGGGGAGTATTGCAAGGGGATTCAGTGGTAGGCGGAGCGAGGTCATTTTACTATTGTACAGGTCATTGCTAAGACCACATTTAGAATATGGGGGTGAGTTACTGACATCCATACATTATGAAGGACATTAGCATACTGGAAGGGGTCCAGAGAAGGGCAACTAAGATGACTGAGGTGCAACAGGATGGATCCAATGAGGAGAGGCTGGAGCCCTAAAGATGTACTCCCTGAAAGAGAGGAGGCAGGGGGGAGATATGATAGAGACCTCCAAGTACAAGAAGGGAATTAACAGAGTGAAAAGGGAGGGTGTCTTTAAAGTGAGTGACAATGGGGGGCGCTGTGGAGCCCGAGTAGGAAGGTTGTAGAACACTAGAGCTCTACAAAAATAATCTAAAATATAACTTTTTCAAGAAGACTTCCCCCATAAACTCAGACAACAGTCATACTAATAGGTGGCTGAACTGAAAGAGAATAAGTATGGGCAATCCTCGGAAGGAAAAGCAGTTGGGTGATGGAGCAAAATCAAAAGTCCCTTCGGCTCTAACAACCTCACGGGTAACTCTAGGCTGAGAGCAAGACCACGAGGTGGAATCTGCAGGTGAGACTCTACAATCCCTTGGCGAGAAGATCAATCATTTGATTGCCTTGGTGGCCAGACTGTCAAACAAGTTTGACTTTCTAATGTCGAGAGTCACCGTAGTGGAAACCACATTAGAAATGGTCTCCATGGCAATGACCACCGCTAGCAAAACAGCTGATGCAGCCATGGGAGCTGTAGCTTCAATTGTGATAGAAAATGCGCATCTTCACTCCAGGATTGAAAACCAATCAAGGGCTACTAACATTAGAATGCTGGGGCTTACAGAACAAGCTGAAGGAGACCATTTGATCCTATTTTTGCAAGACTGGATAGTGCAGCAATTGGGAGATGAAGCTACCCCGATCACCCAGAAAATCCAAAAAGCTTATAGAGTGGCCTTCAGGGGTAGAAAAGATAATCCAGAGGCCCCGCGCACTGTGGTTATCGTCCTTGATGGAATGGATTCTCGAGATAAATTGCTAGCCCTGGCAAGGAGAAGGAAAGTTCTTCTCTTCGATAGCAACCAGAGCCATTTATTTCCTGACTTATCTTATGCTACCAGACAATGGAGAAAACGGTTTGACGGAGTAAGGGCAATACTATGGGAAGGAGGAATACCACAGGGCCTCATTTTTCCAGCTCGATTATGAATTGCTCACGGGAGTAAAATTTTTATTTTTTCGGAACCGTCAGAGGCTTTAAAATGGTGCCAGAAGAACGTTCCCTTCCGTAGGAGGGGAGAAGAAGAAGAGGAAGATGCTCACTCTTCTGAAGATGATTCCTGAAGAATTAAGGACTTTTATGGTGGTGATTCATAAGAGGGGGTAATGTTAATGTAAGTTTTAAAATCATCGTAGTTAAAGCACACCATTTGCCCTTATTTTAGACCCACGTGTCAGTTTTCAGTGGGTCTGGACTTTAAAATTAAATAGTGGTGGCTTATTTTAATTTGGTTTATCCCCCAATAACATCCTGTTCCCTCATAAAATATAACCTTCCATCTGTAATAATTAGGGAATATTGTCCATTTGTTCTACTAAGTAAATAGCGCCTAAGATATCTGGTAGATATATGGGGAGCTCTTTTTGTTAGGGGAATATAGAGTTCTGAGGGGTTCTTTTCTGTCTCAGTACACAATTGTGTATTAATGCTATGAAGGTTGACTCCCTAAATCAGGGAAGGACTTGGATCAAAAAGACTTGAACTTTTTGGTATAAAATTCATGCCACTCATGGTTTCCTTTACAGCAGTTAGAATACGCTGTATAATATAATAGATATCCCCTCATAGGACATATCTTATTTCATTTAACTAACCTTTTGTGAGTATTAAAAGGAGTGGCGCCCTCATCGCGTATTACATCTGAAATGTTGAATGAAGGAATAACTGTATGTTTATATACAAAAGATAATAAACATAAAGTTTAAAAAAAAAAAAAAGTGAGTGACAACAGCACCACAAGGGTGCACAACCTAAAATTGATTTTGGGGGGGGGGGATTCAGCAGGGATGTAAGGAAGGATTTCTGTATGGAGAGGGTGGTGATCACCTGGAATGAGCTGCCTGAAGAGGTGGTATCAGCAAAGATGGTGGGAGCATTCAAGAGGGCCTGGGACAAACACCAAGGGGAGCCCTTGGGATCAAGGAAGGGGGGAGAGGAAGGGAAGGTTTGGGGGTGCAGGGTCATTGGCGTAAGTTGTGTGGCCAGAACCCTGCATCATTTACCAAGCAGACATGATAGACCCTGTGATCTTCTGCTGGCTATGTTCGTGTGATCGCATATTGCAATTGCATTTTGTTTTCTGGTTCCAAATGGAGCAAGGCATCATGGTTATGCAAATCCTGGTGCAAGTGAAGCTGACAAGGCCTCTCTAGAACATACATGACCTTTTAAACTCTTGTACCTCTAATCCAGTATAGACTGAGAATGACAAAGTACAGACAAGTGTTTTCCTCTTTGGGACTCTTCAGTGTACTGCAGAATATGGCTATTTGTTAAATGAATCAAGTGGCAAATCCAGTCAGGTTTATTTGCGACTAGCATGTATACCTTCAAACTGTGAATTTTACCAGCTAATTAAAAAAATAAGTTTAAGGTTGTTAATGCTATAATTGTTAATTGGTTCCTTGTCTAAAGAATTGAAGGAGCATTTTTAGATCAGTTGTTTTGAAAATGTGTTTATTTTTAATTTTGTAATTTTATGGCCAGGAAAGACACAGTAAGCCGACACTTGCTTCCAGGTGCGTCCTTGACTTACTCATGATCACACAGTATGTATGGGGTGGCTGTGGGATTGAAACTCAGTTCTCCAGGTTTGTAGCTCAGTGCTCTTAACTACTACACTGTACTGCCTGAAAAATAAACAGGTAGAAGGTGAACAGGTTGGTTTGGCATGATCTGCCCCTCAGACCACCATACTAATTGAGAACAAGAACATTGGCCTTAACAAAGAGCTGCTTTATTCTTCTGTCCATGAACATGGCCTCCAGGTTCTTGCAAAGCACTGATGTCAGGTTGACTCGCCTGTAGCTGCTCTGGTCCAACCTTGCCCTCATTTTGAAGATGGGGACCACACTGGCTACCTTCCAGTCCTCTGGCACCACACCTATTTGGACAGACTTAAGACAGAGTACTGCAAGTTACACTGCCAGTAGTTCCTTTAGCCCCACTACAATACTGGGGCATGTCTCATTTGCCCCTTGGAAATTTCCTGGCTTGATCTTTGCCACATAGTCTGGTACCAGCTCAACCATAATGGCTCTAGGAGGCATGGTGGTCAGCCTTGATGTTATGGGCCCTCGTTGTGATCCCCTTCCCACCACCAGGGGCCCTCTGGTGAATACTAAAGTAATGCATTCATTAGGCATCTCGGCCATCTGCTCTGGCTCTCTTGGGTTTCTCACCCTCTACCACTGTTTGCAGTGGCCCAATCCCCTCGTTTTCCTTCCTCCTTTCATTTATGTTCTGGAAGAAGGCCTTGCTGTTGTCTGCTGTTGTACAAGTCCCTGCTCAGCTTGGGGAAGGAGCACTTCTTAGTCCTTTCTCCCTTATTGCTTATAGGAATGCAGACCTCTACAGCTGCTTTGAGCACCATCTTCAATGAACATCACACATGCATTGCCTTACCAGCCTCATACAGTCAGTGCAGACTCTTGGACACCAGGTCCTTCTTGTTGATCAAGTCTGTCTTTCTAATGTTTCTGGTCCTGGTGTTGAGTTTGAGCTAGTTTTCTCTCTCACTGGGAAGACGTTTACCCAGTTGTGATTTCTGTGTACCGCCAGTTCCTTGACTTCTACAGTGAGATCCCCACTGCTGAGAACCAGGTCAAGGGGGATCTTAAAGGGGAACAGTCATCACTAAGAGCTCCACACCCATGTATTATGCTGATCCCAGTTTGCACTTTGTGTGCAAAAAATGTTTTACTTGCTGTTTACTGTAGTATAGTAGAGTGTATCAGATACATTTTGCTTACTTCCAGGTTGGCATTTTCTATTAGAGATGCCAGAATCCCCTGCAGTTGACATCAGAGCAGGGCTGCAGTGGTGGGACAGTCAATAGCCTGCAGTGCATGTTGGAGTTTATATAAGCTCTGATCTTTTGTTTGCTCATCCCACTGTCCTCCCATTGCTGCGTACAGTGACAGAGGACTGTACTTTGTCCCGGGAGGAAAGCAGGATTGGAAAACATCTTTAAAAGCCTAACGTGAACTGCAGGCTGTTGAATCTCACACTGCTGCAGTCCTGTCCTAATGTCAGTTGCAGCGTATTCTGGAATTTGTAGTTACTGAAGATGTCAGCCTGAAAGTAAGCAATAACAGTCTGATGCAATCTACCATACTACAGTGAACAGTAAGTAAAAAATGTTTTTGCTCACAAAGTACAGCTTTGGACCAGCTCCAATACTGCTGGAAGAAAAAGACCAATGGTCCATCCAGTCTGCCTGAATAGGTAGCCCTACCTCACCCTTATGTCGTAATGTCCTGACTGGAATTTCTCCCCTCCCCTTTAATCCCGTCTCCCTTGATGGAACAATCTGTCCCCATACCTTGTCCCAGCCATGCTTAACATAGAAACATAGAATGATGTCAGAACAAAACCAGTGGTCCATCCAGTCTGCCCATGGTTCCCTTTCTGTAGCTCTCCACATTGTCAATGGGTAATCATAACAACTGGGTATAGTGCACCCCTACCAGGGGAATGGTACAGCCCAAGCTTTAGAATGTTGGGCATATGAGGATTCCATGCTGCAGCAACTCCAAAAAGGGGACAGAGCTACTTTCTCTTCTCTCAAGAATTTCAAGTTTGAAGATTTCAAGACTTCATTTGAGGCTACAATTCTGCACTGCAAGTTGGGACTGCCTGTTTCGAGGTGCACCACTAAATTAAAATTGTGCCTATTAAGCTGCAGCTTTCCATTTGAATAACCTGCCTTTTTTTCTCATCACCTGTGTGGATTGGGAACCACTTCAGTCTGGCTAGGGTGTTTTAATGGTCTCAATTAAAAAAAAAAAAAAAGACAAAAAGGTGCCACAGGTAGGTACAATTTTACTTATTGGGAGTGTAGGGTCTTTGGTGGGGGTCCTTGAACTCTAGTGTCAGTTCCTATTGCCCCTACCCCAGCCTCTGGTTTTGTATTTTCTACTATTATACAGCTATGTGTGAATTTGGTCCATTTTAGAGGTGCGTTGGTGATTTTCCACCACAAACCTTCGTTTTTCCGTTTTTCGTGGCCACCATTAGGGATGGTACGCCGTAACTCAGTTATGCTTCCCATGACATTTCTTCTAGGCCTTGCATTAATTTTATGTACTCACACAGCAAATCCATTTGGCGCAGTATAATCCTCATTAAATTGCACTCAAGCAAATGCACACATTCGCTAGCACGCTTAACACCGCACGCCCAGCAGGCCCAGCACGATCACGGTCAGTCTAGCGTTTTTTTGGAGCGCACTGATTCAGTCTGGCAGTTGGTTTGACTGATTGTTAACAATGTAACACTAATACATTTAAACCTGGGGTTTTTTTTAGCGCACTGTTACAGAATTTCAGTTGCCTTGCTTGTTTTAGTGAAACAAGGAGTAGGGCTAATACTTTTTACATTATTATGGCTTAATACATTCAGCAGTCCTGGGTTTGATTCTCATGACCTCCACTTGCGTGATGTGTGACTCTGAGCAAGGGTTTTTAAGACAATGCTGTGGGGAATTTTAGCTCAGAAATGATATTGGAGCTAATTATTATTTTTACCTCACAATTATTATTTGGCATAATTATATTTCTCTTTGGCACCATGACTTATCGGAGACCATTAATTAAAAAAATAATTGAAGTCCTACAACAAGAGTGATGAAGCCCTCTCCCATGGGTTCCTTTTGCCCTTACGGTGTTGCTCAGCACCCCCCTACCATTCTCTGGCCTGGGGAAGGGGGGGGGGCACCTGGTTCTTACTTGCTAGTGGCAGCAGTATTGCAAGATATTACCTTTGTGACTCTAGAGTGAGCTTGAGCCCCAATATCCCATAGGACATCCACACAGATACACCTGACCCCACTAGGGCCCCTCAGATCGGGGGGGAGGGCATACAGGCATGTGCAGCTACGGCACAGGGTAGGGGTAAATGCATGCACATGCTTGCACACACTAACAAAAAAAAGAAAAAGAAAAATTTAAACAGGCAGGGAGAGACATGTGGAGAATGGTACAATGCACTGGCTGTGGGGCGGCAGTCTTCTAGGAGACATTCTGGAGACTGCGATGCTGCCCTATCTGTAGGCACCTCTCTGGTCTGAGGGAGGAGGTTGGCAAGGATTCGGGAAACCTCCTCCCCCACCCAGGGACCACCAGGGCCACCACCGCTGTCTCAGTGGTTGCCAAGATAGAGGAGTGGTTGGACCATGGTGAGCTCAGGGAGAGGGAGGGTGAGGGTGGTGGAACAGATGTGCATTCCTCCAGTTGTACCTCTCCACAGTTCATACGCCATTCTGGTGGAGCGTGGTTCCTCTATGGAGGAACCTGCAGGGGAGACTAAGGAGGATGCTGGGAACCTCCACAAAGGAAGACCCACAGGAGGGTGGCACAGGACACCACAGGAAAAGAAACAACTTCTGGTGGGGGATTCACTCATTGGGGGGGTAGAACTGGAGGAGGGAGGGGAAAGAGAGGTAAGATGTCTGCCCAGCGCCATGGCTTGGAAGGACAGGATGCGAATCCTCAGGATCATTGGAGCAGCTGCACAGGAGAGGGAGATGGATGTCATTGTCCACCTAGGGACAAATGACCTGGTTTTGAATGGGATCAGAGCAGTGCATAAGGAGTTGGGGAGGGGCCTTAGACAAGTAGCATGCACGGTGACCTTCTCAGAGGTGCTGCCCATCTGTGGCATGGGTAAGGCTAGGGTACTCTGCATCATGGGATTCAATGACTGGTTGAAAAACTGGTTTGGAGCTCAAGGTTTTGACTTCATTGGAGACTGGGGTCCACCTGGAGGGATGCAGGCCTATACTGGCGTGATGTTCTGCATCTGTCTGGGAGGGGAACCAGGATCCTGGGTGATATGTTTAAATGCTTCATTGGCAATCATTCAAACTAGCCATGGGGGGAGACACTTAAGAGAAGCAGGAAAATCCCAGCCGCCCCCCACAAAACAGGGTAGTTAGCGAAGTAGACACCAAGGTAGAGAAGTCGATAGGGAGCAGAACTGGGGTAAATGGAGAAAAAGGCAAAGGCAGTATGGACAGGGATGGGGCTAAAAGGGGTAAGGCCATCAGAAAATGGAGGGTGATGAGTGCTAGTGCCCATAGTCTAGGTAACACATTCCCTGAACTAGTGGCCTTGATGGAAGAGAGGACGCCTGGATATCGTGGCAGTCACAGAAACATAGTACACAAAGAACCATGACTGACTTGGATGTCAACATACCAGGGTACACAATCTACAGGAGGGTAAAGGAGGTGGAGGAGTAGCTCTCTATGAAATGGAAGGGATCAGAGCAATGCAACAAAAGGGTAAACAGGGAGGAGAAGAGGCACTGTGGGTCACCCTGGAGACAGGACATGACACCACAGTCTGCACGGGGGTTGTATACAGACCCCCATCTTAGGGGGAGGAAATGGGCAAAGAAATGATAGAAGACATCCTTAGAATGGCAGAAAAAGGGGAGATATTGTTGATGGGGGGACCTGAGTATATCCAGTGTTTAACTGGAGAACCCTTGCTGCAGCCATATCCAAGAGCAGGGTCATTCTCGATGCCCTACACAGGGTTCATTTTTGGTTGGGGGATTGGGACAATTGGCACACAGTTTTTAACTTTGACTCACCTTTTCTTCTACCTTGGGGACAACCTTGGCATACAGTTTTTAATTTTGACCCACCTTTTCTTCTACCTTGGGGACAACCTGCTCACCATTATATAGGTTTTAAACAGCTGTTTTTATGAATCTGGGCTCAGCTGAACAATATGACCCATTGTTTTTTTCATCTGACCTTTACTTTTATACCCAGTGGGTCAGTGTCCCACATAGATAAATATCTGAAATGAACCCTGCCTACAGTGGGCATGCCTCAGACAGCTAGTGTTGGAACCCACTTGGGAGGGAGCAGTCTTAGACCTGGTACTTTCAAACAGGGATGGAGAGGATCTCAGATTTAGAAGTGTGTAGCCATCTGGGAACAAGTGACTACCAAACAGTGTGGTTCATGGTAAACACAGCCGTAGAGTCAAGCCATACAAAAGCGAGGGTACTGGACTTCAGGAGGGCTGACTTTGTCAAAATGGGAGCGTGCCTCAGAAAAGCACTAGCAAACGGGCAAGAAGGAGGGGTGGAGGTACAATAAGGAAAAATCAAAACTGCCATCACAGAGGCAACAAGCCTTTATGTGAAGCAAATAAACAAAGTGAAGAAAAAAACACTATGGTTCTCAAAAGAGGTGGCAGGGAACGTTAGGGAGAAGGCAGTCAGAATAGCAAAGGCCCAAACTGAGGAAGAGATAGCCAGCTCAGTTAAGAAGGAGAATAAAACCTTTTATAGGTACATTAAGGAGTGAAGAAAGACCAAGGGAGTGGGGGTGGGCAAAGGGTGACATTGAAAAAGCAGGGATACTGAACGAATACTTCTGCTGAGTATTCACAAAAGAAGAGATGGGGCAGGTACCTAAACCAAACAATAGAAGCATTCTGAATAGGGGGGTCGATACCAGTCCATTCACAGAAGAAAGGGTCCTGAAAGAACTCCTAAAACTGAAGGTGGACAAAGCAGTGGGGCCTGACAAGATTCACCCCAGAATTTTAAAAGAACTAAGGGAAGAACTAATGATACCACTCTACCCTTTTTAACAAGTCATGGGAGGATGGTGTGGTACCTGAGGACTAGAGGAAGGTGGATGTGATTCCCCTTCACAAAAGTTGGAGCAAGGAAGAGGCAGAAGACTACAGACCTATTAGTTTGACCTCAGTGGTAGGGAAAATGATGGAATCTCTTCTGAAGGAAAGAATTGTTGAGTACCTAGAGGAGGCGGGGCACAGGACCCAAGGCAGCATGGATTCAAAGTGGAAAAGTCATGTCAGATGAATCTAATCGATTTCTTTGACTGGTTGACCAAAGTGGTAGACCAGGGAGGGACTGTGGACATGGCCTACCTAGACTTTAGCAAAGCATTTGACACAGTACCACACAAAAGATTAATAAACAAGTTAGCCAGCTTGGGAGTGGGTCCCAGGGTGGTAGCCCGGGTAAGAAATTGGCTGGACAACAGGACGCAGAGGGTAATAGTAAAGAGTCCACTACAAAGAAAGGGGAGTTACTAATGGGGTACCACAGGGTTCCGTTTGTTGTTTATTTTCTTATATTTCTACAGGATAAGGTAATTAGGCGAGCCTGTTTATAATACCATCTTGCTTAGAAAAACTTAAAACACATGTTGCAATAAATATACAAACATTGACTACAACTACAACATTCGACAATTTAAGAAACAATTACAAACACACAGTGCATTTAGGAATTCATTAGTAACAAGTACATTTGAACAGATACAAATCTAACATAGCAGATTTAAAAGTTTGAAAAGTGGGCATATTGCGTACACTAAGGAAGCGAATTCCATCTACTGGGACAGGTCTTCTTTAATGTCTTTATAGGTGACATTGCAAAGGGACTGGAAGGAAAAGTATGCCTCTTTGCAGATGACACAAAGATCTGCAACGGTTGATACACAAGGGGACTTGGCAAGGTTGGAGGAATGGTCAAAAGTATGGCAGCTTAGATTCAATTCAAAGAAGTGCAAAGTAATGCATCTGAGAAACAAAAACCCAGGGAAGTGTACATAATTGGGGGTTACTAACAACAACAAAAATGGAAATGGTCCTGGGAATAGTCATGTAAGATGACCTAAAGGTAGGCAGGCAGTGTGAGAAGGAAGTAAGGAGGGCTGGGGTATACTGGGATGCATAGAGAGAGGCATCACCAGTAGAAAACAAGAAGTTGTTGTGTCTC
The DNA here is from genome assembly GCA_016271365.2 of Neoceratodus forsteri. Lineage (NCBI taxonomy): Eukaryota > Metazoa > Chordata > Ceratodontiformes > Ceratodontidae > Neoceratodus > Neoceratodus forsteri. The sequence continues at coordinate 1,388,151,922 of CM057459.1, forward strand.
TGTACGGACAGTTGGTGAGACCCCAGCTGAAGTATTGTGTGCAGTTCTGGAGACTCCATCTTAGCAAAGACATAGACAGGATGGAAGCAGTCTAGAAGAGTGCAACTAAAATGGTGTAGAGTCTGCACCAGAAGCCATACAAAGAGAGACTAAAGAAGTTTAATATGTATACCCTTGAGGAAAGGAGGGAGAGGGAGGACATGATAGAAACTTTCAAGTACCTCAAGGGACTCAGCAAAGTCCAAGAGGGTAGCAGCTTTCAGAAAATGAGATGTGCAAGAACAAAGGGGCACAGTCTGAAGATAGGGGGGGACGGCTCAGGGGCAATGTGAGGAAGTATTTTTTCACAGAGGGTGGTGGACTCATGGAATGGCCTTCTTGAGGAGGTTGTGGGGTTGAATACAGTGGGGGAATTCAAGAATGCATGGGACAGACATAAGGCAATTCTAGTGGGGTGAGGGTAGGAGGAAGTAGGCTGTTGGTTAACTAGGATCTGCAGCTTATCCAACAGGTAGGGAAATGGGAAGACGGGGTGGGCCAACTGGTCATTATCTGCCATCAAAGTCTATATTTCTGTGTTTCTTAGGCTGCAATAACTGATGTGCAGGCAGGCCCTGACCTGACCTTTTTGAAGATCAGGATGGTGATTACGGGAATTTTGGGGAAGTTCCTGACCTTAACTTTAATAAAAAAAGAGATCCCGAATCAGGCATGTTTTTCTGCCCTGCTTCATGATAAGCCCTTGTCTTTTTGGATAGCTGAGGCATGTAGTCCCTTACAGCTCAGGAGGTACAGTCTGCAGAGATGGCAGATGTCAGTCCACCTCTGTCTGAATCTTCTTCAACTACTGTGTGACCAAAATTATTGAGCAACACTGGGCAGGTGTGCATCAGAATAGTGTCTTCCCAGCCATGCCATGGATTTTCCTTAAGGAAAATGTCTCCAGGTGGGAAGTTCCTCCAGTGGAAGACAAGGCAATTTGTATTTATAAAAGGACACCGCCCTGCCTGTAGACAGCTCTGGTCCTATCGATCCTTCATGTTAAGCGGGTGAACACCGCACGCAGGAGGGATTTTGCTTCTATTACCACACAACAGTTGTACACCTTGTGCGTATTTTATAGACCAGAGCCTTTCAACATATGGGTTACTACCCTGGCCAGTTTGTTCCGCTTTTCTGAATGGGTGAGCCCTTTTTTGCAATTCATGGCCATGGTTTCACCTCCCAGGTAGTTATTCACTGGAGAATTTTGTGCCAAACCGCTCGGCCTACTTCATTGTTTTTGGACCATGAGGGCCATGTGACTTGTCATTGCGTCTGGGTAAGCTTCATAAGCTAACCTGTTTAACATTCCCTTCAAGGGGCATATGATTTGATTCTGCCCTGGATACTATTAAAGAAAGAAATACGGTGAAAAAAGGTTTTCTCCAGTGTCAAACAATGGCGCAAGTCTGCCATAATCCAGTGGGGACATGGTAACAGCCGGCGCAGACAGTTCAGAGGGGAGTTCCGTTCCTTCAGAAATTGGCTGTTGGAAATAGAGGCACCTACTCAGGTAATCAATTACAGTATCAGAGGAGCACTGGCCAGGCACCATGCAGGAGGCCCAGCACCACAAGCATGGAGCCTCACTAGAGAGTATGCAGCCCATCCCAGACTCCTTTTTCTTGGCGGTAGATTAAAGGAGTTTTTCCTCAAGATGGGCCAGAACAATGTCAGATGCCTTATTAGGCTTCACTTCTCCACCCCAGTTTTCAAGAGCGGTGGAAAAGTCAGGTATCGTTAGAGCTCCTGGCTCTCTTCGGACCAGACTTCAGGTTCCACTAATCAGTGAGTTCAGGGGTCCTATTCATTTTATTTTATGGTCCTCAGAAAGTTTGGGAGTTGTCAGACCTTTCTTAAATCCAAGAGCTGGAACAAATTTGTCCTCCACAACGTTTCCAGCTGCCGCCCCGGAAGTCGAACACTGAGCTGCTTAGTGAGGTGTTTTCTTAAGCCCCAATACATCTAACGGATGCCTGCCACCACACTCCCTACGTCAGTCCTATTCAGAGTATCTCGGGTTTTGATACTGGATCAACCCTCCAGCATAGGGTGCATCTTCACTCGAGCATCAGCCCCTCTGAGTTCCTTAAAGGTGCTGGTAGTCCTGGTGGCTTAATGTCTATCTTGATTGAATGACATCCTTTTTCGTGCACCCACTTTGTCCTTAGCAAAGGGCCGGTACTCGGCTCTCTAGATATGTCAGAATCGCATGTCTACTGGTGAACTGGGAGAAGAGCTCTCCCAAGCTATCTCAGACCTTCGATGCCTGGTGGTAATTTTTCTGCACATCAGGAAAGGTTTTGCAGCCTTTTTGCCCAGAAGGTGACTTTTGTCAGAAGTCTGCTGGCTCACTGCAGTTTGGGCTTCAGGATAGGCATCACCAGTTTAATCCTGTGGGCCTACTTCCAGATGTGGCCTATGCAATTGGTTTACTGTAGGCCTGAGATCCCTCATCATAGGATTAACAGCTGTTTTTTCCTTTTACCCCTTAGCTTCTTCACTCCCTGAGTTATTGAGTGGATGTGCACGATCTTAGCAAGTTCCACTGGAACTTCCAGACTTAATTCTCACAAAATAATTCAGCTTAGATGGATGTGGGGCAGGCCAGAGCCATTTTCCCACTTGGGGAACTTGTCAGCCTATGAACAGTGTCTCCATATCAATGTTCAGGAGACGGAGAAGATCTGCCTAGCTTCCCTTAGTGTCATCCATGATGCTAAACATGGCGTGCATTTGTACATAACCGTTAAGGCACATGAGATGTTCAAGAGGTCGCCTGGCGGGGGTGTTGTACCTTAAGGCAGACTGGATAAACCGCAAAATGTGCATCCCATGTAGTGGAGGTTAAACCGGAGGTCTTCGAATTCTAGTACAACCGGTCTGGTCGACCTCAGATTAATCTGTTTGCATCCAGCCGTAAGCTCGGATCCGAGAGGGTTCTTCAGTCTTTTCGGTGCCCGCAGCCAGGGGCAGTAGTTGCTCTGCCTCAAGAGTGGACCTTCAGCAGAGCATATTTTCCTCAGCTTGCACCTTTTTTCCCAGGGTTTACAGAGAGAATAATAAATAGACATAGAGACACTCTGGAGGGAGCTGCATCTTGTTAGCTGCTAAGTGTCTGAGAAGACTATATTTCTCGGACTTAGCGAAGCTTGCTCAGCAAGGCCCTTATGCCTTCTGGTGTGTAGAGACCTCTCAAGGTCTGTCTCTCCACCCAAAAAAATCCAGGAATGATAAAGCTCGCGCCCTGGTTCCTGAGAGGAGGAGGCCATCCTGTATACAAAAGGAAAAAAAAATGTGTATAGCTTTCCCCGAGAAAACTACTTGACTTCTTGATGGTTGCCAGAAATCCTCTATGTCTGCAGCCTGTGGTCTGGTAGGGGCCACCTCTCCTTTTTTACCTCAGGCCAGCAGGGAAGGATTTCTCCTTCGACTGCCTCTGTTCCTCAGTTTTTGGTTTTTTCTACAAGAAGGCGGAGAGGTTTTCATTGAGTTCACTGAGAGGCCAGGTTCTGCAATCGCAGCCTGGGGTTTTTGACTTAGAAACTCATGGGCGCATGTTTGCAGGACACATCTGCTGTCCTGATCTGATTTGCTGTGGAATCTCTTCAGTTCTGAATGCTCCTTGCAAGGAGTTTTCCGAACCACTCCGATCCACATCACTGGATGTGTTTTTTTTTTTTTTCCCAGTCTTCCTATTAAGGAGCCATACCTTATTAGGCATAAGGACAAGTGGTACTCAAAAAGATGTTCATCCCTCAGGTGCTCGTTGCCTTCTAGGAGTCCAGGACATAGGTTTCTGTCCACCTGTCCACATCCTCCTCCATTCAAGGAAAGGAATTGCATAAGTTGAATTTATCTTGCACCATTAAGAGATAATCTAAATGGATGGCTGTGTTCCGTTAGCCTGAGAGTCTTGTTTGTTCTCGTGGAACAGACAAGCAAGGGACGAGAATCCTTCCTTTTAGGCCACCCTTGCTAAAAGGGAGCAACCCTGTGTTCAGGCCAACATTGTAGTAAGAGGAGGTCTCCAGCTCTCCTCAAGGCTCACCACTTCAGGGCTAAGACGGCACCCTGAATAGGCAGGTGAAGCATTAGTTTTAAGGTTGTGCAAGGTAATTACATGGTCTGGCATCCACGCTTGCACAAAATAATCCATCTTGATGTTCAGACTTCAGCTGACACAGTTTGGTTGCAGTGTGCCACAGACAGCAGTTCTCAAGTAAGTCTCAGTTCTTGCCTCTGGTGTATGGGATCCCCCCCCATCCTGTTTTGTCTGGGTACTGCTTCTTAGAATCCAGTTGTTATGATTACCAATTGACAATGTGGAGCGCTATAGAAAGAAGAAATTAACTTCATACTTACCATAATTTCCTTTTCTGTTAGCTCCAACATTGTCAATGGAGCCCTCCCTGGAGCCTGCTCCTGCGGGAGAATCTTATCATGTATGCTAGGAGGGATGTCCTGTTGTAAAAAAAAAAAAAACTACAGTTTTTTCCAGACATCCCTCTTTCTTGCTGTACTGTACTGTACTCATAAATATAAATAAGCAACAGAAAAGATTGTTCTCCATGAGTCTGTGACCACAGGTTAACAGTTTTACTGGTAACTCTTGAGGTGCTTTCTTCTTGTTACAGGTGGCCTCACTGCATCCAGTTGTTCCCTGGAAATTCTGTCTCAGCGGTGATCAGCCTCAGTTTTCAGATCTGCGAAAGATGACAGCCTGACTTTTTACAGGATGATTGTTCAGGTAAGGTGCTTTGAATTGTCGAAATATTGAGTCCAGTGGATAGTCTTCTCCTCCTCGGACATCTGCCTGGAAAGTAATACAGTTTTTTATTTACATGTGGCAATGCATTTATGTTATGATAGATTATAATGTATGAAAATGTGCAGCTATTATGGCACTGTAAGGTAAATAGTAACTGGGGAGTTGCTACAGCATGGAATCCTCATATGCCCAACATTCTAAAGCTTGGTCTGTGCCATTCCCCTAGTAGGGGTGCACGATACCCAGTTGTTGTGATTACCCATTGACAATGTTGGAGCTAACAGAAAAGGAAATTATGGTAAGTATGAAGTTAATTTTTTCTGTCTATCCCCAGGACCTAATATCTATCCTTGAACCCATTTATAATGCCTTTCATCACAAACACTCCCGGCAGACTTTTTGATGACTCAACCACCCTCACAGTGAAGTAGAACTTCCTCACATCCCCCTGAACCCCCCCACCCGCTTCCATTCATGCCTCTTTGTTACTGCCACCCTCTTGAATAGTTCTGCTCTGTTCATTTGCCTCTAGATGAGGCTGGGTTTCTAAATGTAATGCATTCTATGATACCCACTGTCTTTAGAATTCTGATGGTCCCTAAAAATTTATGGGACCCACTGGGACATCTAGTTGTCCTGGGTTTGGAATCTCTTTTTTCACAATCTATAGTTCTGGGTCTGAATTTCCACATCTGGGACACTTTGGAAGTCTTGGAAAAATTGAAAGGAAACCAAAAAATGCAGTTATGCATATTGGAGCCAAGAATCCCAGGACAGAATACTACCTGGGTGGAGTCTGAGTATCTGCATCAGAGGAGGAGAAGGACCTGGGACTGATGATCACTAGTGACCTGAAGCACTCCACGCAGTGCAAGAAAGCAGCAGCAAATGCAAACAAGATACTGGGATGCATATCTAGGGGGTGAGTAGTAGGAGAGAGGAGGTTATATTGCCCTTGTACAAGTCACTGGTAAGGCCGCATCTAGAGTATGGAGTTCAGTACTGGTGCATACACCTTAGAAAGGGCATTAACCTGCTGGAGAAGGTTCAGAGGAGGGCTACAAAGATGACAGTGGGTCAGCAAGGTAGGGCATATGAGGAGAGGTTAAGGGCACTGAACATGTACTCCTTGGAAGACAGGAGAGAGAGAGGGGACATGATTGGGACCTTCAAGTACTTGAAAGGGATAAATAAGGTTGATAAGTAGAGTCTCTTTAAGCTGAATGCAACCATAACACTAGGGGGCACAGTCTTAAGCCGGAGGGTGGGAGGTTTAGGGGGGAGGTCAGGAAGCACTTCTTCACTGAGAGGGTGGTGGACACTTGGAATGCACTGCCAGAAGATGTCATCTCGTTGAAGACAGTGGGCAGCTTTAAGAGAGGCTGGGCTAGGCATAGGGGGAAAGTAAGAATCATGGGTAGGGAGAATGGGAGGAGTAGGTAGGGAGGGAGGGCAGGGACATTTGCTCAAGCTGTGGACCCTGCAATATGAGCAGACTTGATAGACCAAATGGCCTTCTTCTGCTGGCTTCTTCTTGTATATGTATGTTTGTATGATTTGATTGGTTACCAAAATATAAATGGCCCACAGAAGATGTTAACAGCCTTTACACAACAGTTCCACATAGAATGGCCTGGACACAGTGGAACACTACTTGGGTTCATTGGGAGCCACAGACAGTACTCCTCCTTCCTTCCTTCCTTCCTCCTACAGGCCCTGGAGTTTGGCCTCACTAGAAATTATTTTGTGTTTAACAACTCTTTTTTCGGCGGCTCAGTGGCGCCAAGGGCTGAGGCGCTGGTCATCTTACCTCGCGCCACGCCGGAGACCCAAGTTCCACACAAGCTTAAGGCAAAAGTAGAGGGGAGGAGTGCGGTGGACGTCCGTGGCGCTTAAGTGCTGACGTCATTGCACAGCCGCACTTCAGGGGTATAACTCATTGGAAACCCCCGCCACAGCACCACCACTGAAACGAAGGAGTGCTCCAGGGACAGGTTTCACATCCCGCCGACCCATCACTTCAGAGGACCTCGGCTGACCTGATGCCCAGGTAAGGCCTCTCTCATTACAGATAGGCCACCACTGGAGGGCGGACCCACCCGGGGGGGGGGGAGATTCGGAGGGCTAGGCCTGCCTGGCTGATCGGGGGAGTCCATCTGAAGATGAGGGGTTCAGGCAGGGAGTAGAGGTCTCATTGCGTGAGTACCCCAGAAGGATGCCCGGGCTGAGAGGGAAGAAAAAACAGAATATACAAAAAAAAAACTTTTTTTTCTCAACAGTGTGGCACTGCGATAGGGGCAGCTTTTGCACCTCTTATGCCAACCTCTTTATGAATCTGTGGGATGAATAATATATTTATAATCAAACACACAATATATTTTATTAGGAGATAGTGTGGCTCCATTTTATTGACAACATACTGTGTTTTTGAAGGGGAGGTGACTGCGTCCAGGATTTCATGAATTATTTGAATCATTATGTGTGGGATAGACATAGGGGTGTGTTACAAAAACAGGCAGAAGGAAGGGAGGGTTGCTGGAGACCAGTTAGGGTCTGCTGAGACAGATTAGGCAGGGAACACCTGGGCAAACTGGGTGGGCCAAGGAGTCCTGTTCTGCTGATAAATTCAATGTTTTTGTTTTTCTAAGGAAGTGAAGAGCTCAAACCAGCAGCAGTAAATAATGTGTTGCATTCCACGAGAGCCCATCCATGCAAACTGGGGAATTCCATCTCTTATGGGCAGCTAATAATAATCAGAAGGACTTGTACAGACCCAAATAAATTTCAGGAGCAGGCAAGGGAACTAATTCAATGCTTTAAGGAAAGGGCTTATGATGACTTAGTGTTGCAGGAGCATTGGAGCGTGTAAGGAGCGTAAACAGGGAGGATCTCCTTAAACCTAAGTTAAAGGTGCAAAATAAAAATGAGAAAGAAATGCTGATTTCATTTATCACAGAATACAGTTGTATGGCAGGGAAGGTGGGCAGTCTGATTTATAACCTAGGGCCCATCCTGCAAACAGACTACAACCAAGAGAGAGCTAATACCATACAAGCCCTGAGTGACATTTAGTAGGTCCAAAAATGTGAAGGACCTCCTAGTGACCAGTCATTTTGAGTCAGTGAGAAAAAATATACCCCATTTTAATTAGCTGCCTATTTGTGCAAAAGGATTCCAAAAATGTGGATTCTTTATAGGGTTGTCACGGTTTCACGGTATCAGAAGTCACGGTATTGATTCACAGTATACCACGGTATTGATACCTTTCAGCTAGTTTTTTTTTTTTTTTGCATTTTCAGGGACAACTGTCCCTTCCATGCCAACTCTCTCTGATGCAGGAGTTTGAGGAGGCTTATTTTTTTGTGCAAAATTACTTGTTCTGCAATACCACGGTATGACGATAAATGCAGTATTACTCGTGACGGTCATCATACTGTCAGAATTTCATACCGTGACAAGCATAATCTTTTACCAACTGTAGATGTGGCCAGGAAGGAAACTTTTTTTTTATTTGGACATATATATTGTAGGGTAGAAATCAGGGAATTTATCTTGTGTGTGATGAGTTTTGTAGTATATGCAATTCGGTCCCCATGTGGGCTACTCTCTTTTGGAAGAGCAATCAGAAAGCTCAAGAGGAGGATTCAAGAGCATGCTAAATATGTGATCAACAGAACAAGCAATCTTTAGGCATCCCTCTGTGAGAAGGAACACAGTAATGATCTGACAGGATTCAATTCATGGCCATTGAACATGTGGCACCATTAAAAAGAGGCGATAATAGGCTAAATAAAATTAATACAGAGGGAAACTAAATGACTTGTTAGTTTTAAAACACATAAACTGTTTTGATTTAATGAAGAGGTTGATTATACTCCTTTTCTATAATTTGTACAGGATAGTAAGAAGAAAGAAAGAAAGAAAAAATGTAAAGAGTATCAGCATGCTAATGGCATACCACATATTCTGTTAGCTTGTCTATTGCCAGCTTACGGGTTTCCTTGATTCTTCTATCTTGTTCACTCCATTCCAGTGTGGCTTCCTTAAAACTACTCTACCATTTTTCTTCTATGTATTACTGACTCCCATCAACAGCATGGAGCAGGGGACTCATCATTGCTGCCATTTTCATTGATCTGGCTAAGGCTTTTAATTCAGTAGCCCGCCCCCTCCTTCTGGATAAACTGAGTACTGATGGTCTTCCTGCTCCAGCCGTAAACCGGTTCAGTTCTTATCTGCTGGCTAACTTCATTCAGTACAGGTTGGTGGTGTTTTGTCTTCCCTCCATCCTGTGCAGTCTGGGGTTCCACAAGGCTCAATACTGAGTCCTTTTCTCAGTTTTCCGTAGTGACCTTCTCTCTGTGTGCCTCAGCTCTCATATTCACAGCTATGCAGACGACACTGTACATTTTGCCTCAGGTGCCTCAGTCTCTGCCTTGGAAGCATACTTCAGCATGACTTTGATAATGTTCTTCAATGGTTACAAGCACATAAACTTTGGGTGACTAACAAGAAGTTTGTGTCCATGACCTTTGGCACAAGCCATAAGCTTGCTTGGCTCCCCACTAGTCTTTTCCACTCTGGATGGCACTCCCATTGACATTGTTCCTGATTTCAGATACCTATGTGTGTGACTGGATGGTAGACTTGACTTTTCTGTTCACAATGATGCCATCTTCGGAATGCTCTGCCCCCAAACTCTACACCCTTTACTGCAACAGAAATTGTCTACCACTCCCAGTCTGCTGGGAAATAATAAAATGGTGCTTCTGGTGTTTGACTATATAGATGTGGTGTATGGTACCACCCTTTCCTCTTCTCTTGCCAGATTGGATACCCTTTATAATGCCTTTTGACGCTTTACTTCTGATGCTCCCTTTCTTTCATTGCCTCTCAATACCTCCTTTTGCCTCTTATCGCCACACTCATTGTGCTTCTTTAATTTCTAAATAGTGGTTTTCATCTCTGTCTCCCTACCTTTCCTCTTTCCAAACTCCTCCTTCTTTAATGCACTTCTCTCACTCCCATATTTTCTTCATCCCTTACTCTATATCTGCTTATGGGCAGTTCGCTTTCTCCTCTCATCTTCTTGCCATTTGGAAGTGGAACTCCCTTCTTCCCCAACTATCTCCCTCCTGTCTTTCTCTCAAACACTTCCTCAAACTTCTTTTTGCCCCCACTTGCTCTTGCCTTTGCTAGTCTGCCCCTTGTCCTTCCACTTTCCTAATTTACTCTGTTGTCTTCTCTGACCTAGTATATGTTATTCCCATTTCCCTCTCCTCTCGTGTTTTGCTTCTACCTGTTAATTTAATTTTATGCTCCGCTATACTTCCTTTTCTCTCCATTGTTCCCTGTTACATTGCCTAATTATGAATATCCTAGATTGACTCCTTAATTTCCCTTTGATATATCCTGTTTACTGCTGGTAAGTTTACCTGGTTAATTCACATATGCTTGTATACTGCTTTTTACATCGACTGTAATTTACCTTTGAATGTACTTCTTCTTCCTAATACCCTTCTCCCAGGTTACACCTGGAAACTAGTTTTGGCTCCGTGCGGTTTTCCCAGTTTCCCAGTTGCTAGTTTTCAAATAAACTAAAAAAAAAATAGTGTGTCGTAGTGAGTTTCGAAAAGAGATGGAGAGTCATGCACTGTTTTAAAGCATTCTAAAATAAGAGATGGACTAATAAATTGGACGTTTAGGAATTATGTTACTTTTGTATAGGAACAGTACAAAACATGATAACAGCTCTGTACTCCTTTTCATGTCTCCTTGCGCTTGCACAAGAAACATCTTGTGGTAGAATGACATTTGAGAGGTGTGTCAGGGACGAGTCCAATGCAGAGCACTCTACAGTGGGCTTTACCCCGACAGACCAATGATCACACAAGCAGAGAGTGATGGTGGTTGCAATTTCACAGCAGGGAAGCAGCTGCACTTGAAAGGAATGAAGCACTCCAATGAAAGCGCTTCGTTCCTTTCATGTATATAATGTTGTCTGCCTCGCTCCCTCCATTCCCTGTTCCTGCACTCTGCATCATACAGTGAAACCCTCCCACTCCCTCCTGCCTGCCCCGCATCCCCTGTTCCCCCACCAGACTGGCAGTGATCTAATAAAACCCTCCCACTGCGGGCTGCCTGCCCTGCACTCTCTGTTCCCCCAGCCAGCATTCAGTTGAGCCTACCTGCTCCCTCCCACTGCATGCTGCCCACCCTGCACCCTCTGTTCCCCTGGCATCCAAATAATACCTCCTGCTCCCTCCCACTGCCTGCTGTCTACCCTGCTCCCTCCGTTCCCCATGCCGACATCAGGGTGCACAATCCCCGTGTTGGCATTATCTAAACTTCGCCCCGCTGACACTGGGAGCCCACTCCAGTGTCTGGAAATAAACATTTTTTCCTTGTTAAAAAAAAAAAAGAAAACTGTCCCCAGATGTTTTTAAAAGCCTGTAAAAAGAAAGCAGTTCTCATTGTCTCCCTGTGCCCCTCCTCATCCGACCCTTCCTCTGCGTACCCACCTCCCCTTACCCCATACTTACCCTCCAAGGCTGACAGCTACGATCTTCTGAGGACCGGGACACGTCTGCACTCTTCAAAGCTGAACTGTGAACTGAGGAATTAAGGTAGGCGTTGTATAATGGCTGTCAGTGGGGGGTTCAATTTATCTTGATATCGCAGCCATTTTTAGGAATTTTGACCCCAAATTATCAACATGGGGTTCTTGGGATCCCACCTCATGAACACTGTCACTGTCATTTCGTTACTCAGTCCAGAAAGGTGATTTTGTGGTCACTGCACGGAATCATCTTTCGGGACCGATTATTGAAATAACAGTGCCAGTGTTCATGAGGAGAAGTCCCAGAAAGCCCATGTTGAAAATTTGGTACAGAAAATCCCCAAAATGTTATTTATTTATTTAGATCTAGGATTACAAATACCTTTGAGCCAAGGCTCTTTACAAAGGTTCCACGTCCGAGAAATACAAATGGGAGAAAAAAACATTTCAAGTGAAAACAAAACATTTCACAGAGTGATAACATTGCAATAATTACAGACAGTATAGGTATTAGGACTTTAAGTATAACCAACAGTGGCATGGCGGAGAGTGAGATGATGAAGCAGCCAGAAGCATTTGTCAGGCGAGATTTGCCAGTAAGTGCTATTTCAAGGGGGGGGGTAAGAAGAGGAGGGAGAATGTAGCAGATAGGGAGGAGGGGTAGGAAGGAGTAAGAGGAGGCAGGGACGGGGGAAAGGAAGTAAGAGCATTAGGGTACAAGATTTGAGGTGTTGCAGTTTGACTGGTCAGTGGTGGGTGCCACCAGCTTGCTACAGTGATGCCTCAGTTTAGGGGAAGCAATCACAGGAGCTGGAGGTAGTGAGATGGTGCCGAGACTGGTTTTGAACAACCCAAGTGTTTGGCTGAGGAGATGGTGTGGTTGAGGTCATTTAGCCAGAGTGGAGCTTTGTAGGCAAAGGAGCGTTGGCCCAGGCTAGTACGACAGTGGGGAACTTTCAGAAGCAGCTGCTTTGATCTCCTGGAGCTCCATTGATTGGTGCTTTCAGGTAATAGAGCTAGGACTCTGGAGGGTGCAGGGCCGAGGTGGATTTTCTTCACCATTGTACAAGTGAGGTACTTGATGCAGCTTGATAGTTGGAGCCAACCGGTCTGAGCATACAAGTCACAGGTGTGGGTAAGATGGTGGGCACCAGTAATTAGTCAACAGGCCTTATTTAGGGTAACTGCTATCCATCTGAGGGTTGTCGTCGTGGCAGAGCTACAAATGATGAGACCATAGTCGATGACCGAGACCATTGAGCTCTGTACGGCAATCGTCAGGGCCTCGGGGGTAAGATGTTGCCTGCTTTACAAGCGTGTGTTGCGCAGTTTCTATCCACACTCGTAACTTTGCCAATTTTTTATATTTTCACTCCAGGTTTTCAATATTTCCAATTTTTTACACCTCCTCATGCATAGTATAGCTATCATTTTTTACATCTTGCCCAAAATGTGTTTTCACACCTGTGGCGCAGAATGGTGCTGTCGCTGTGCGAAATCACCTTTCGGGATGAGCGAACATGACAGTGGCACTCTTCATGAAGTGGTGTTCCATAAAGGCCATGTTGAAAATTTAGTTAAACAACTCTAAAAAATGGCAGTGTTATACCCGGTCGTTCAAAATTTTCTACACGTGTGTAACTTTTTCAATATTTTCACTCCAAATTTTCAGTATAGCCATTTTATCACACCGCTTCATAAACAGAATAGCTGTCATGTTTCACATCCTGCCCATAATGTGTTTTCGCACCTGTGGCATGGAATGCCGTTTTCCCATGAATTTGGAAATTTTCTCCTACAGTGTTCACGAGGTGCGGTGATAAAGAAGAATGTTCAACATTTGGGGTCAAAATATGAAAAAATGACAATGTTATGGCCATTCGTTGCAGTATCGGTGTGCATGCTCGTAACTGCGGAAATCTTAAATATTTGCACCCCACTTTTTTTTTTATTTCTACCCCTGCTCCACGGCCCTCTCTATCTGGAGGGAGCCCCAGCCCCATCCCCTGACATCCACCAGTCGACGCTAACCAGCTACACCGAGGGCTTAACCCCCCCCCCACGGTGGGTTCAGTGGGGGGGGGCCCACACCAAGACTGGTGGGGCCAACCCTCACCAAAACTGGATCCAGTACACTGGTCGGCGCCATGGCTATTTGGGTGCGGGACCTGCACGTTCCCTCCATCATCATCTGTGAGCCTTTTTCCTCCTGATTTCTTCCCTTCAGGTGCAGAGCATGCAAGGATACCAGTGACGGTGCCGCGCACACTGCTGTGCATGCACCCCATCAGGCATCTGCCCCGCCTCTGACCCGATGTCTACAGCATCGATGTGCCAGCCCCCAGCCACCGGTACAGGTCAGGCATGCACCGACAGCTGGTTGCCCCCCTCCCCAGAGAAGGAGAGCTGTCCCTGGAACGCTTGATCCTTCTCCACCCCTGCCAACCCCCAGCGGCCTGCACTCACTCCCGAACATGGGTCACCGTCGTGGTGTGAGATGTGGCGTCCAGTGCCTCAAACCTTAATGCCACCAGGCCAGCAATGCACCCCACATTTTCAACATAGCCTTCTTATTAACCGAGCCTCTATATTCAGATGCTGTCCAATATATGACAGCTTGTCAAAACATATTTCAGGCAGGCTTTTCCTCCCCCAAGAAGTTCAACTAACACAATACACTCCTGCCATATAAACAATGCAAGCAAACGTTAGCCATTGACAATGCTTTAGTTGTATAGTCACTTGAGGATACACACACCATGGGGATTGTACAGTATTTATTATAAAACAACATGGGATGCATTCTCCAGCCGCTTCCATGAGGCAATATGGAACCACCTGGCAGTTGAGCTCCTCCTGGTAAATTCATTTTTGTTGTAAATGCAATTCAGGATGTAGTTTATATTATGAAATATTCTCTCAGAATCTTGTTGTATGTCCCTTTTGTATACCTTTTCCCCACCCTCTCTCCCCCCTGACCATCTCCTTGTGCAAGGTTTCCCTTTCCTTACTTCCTATCTGGGGTTTTCACCCATAAGTATACCCTTGTTGAAGGTTCTGTTTGTGTTCTTGTGGCTTAAATGCATTTTGATACTCGTAGTCAGCTGCCACTCGTAGACTCTGGGTTAGGGTGGCTTTTTATGTGTTGGGATTTAGTTTCAACCAGGACTCTTGCTGTTGGCAGTCTTTTTGCAAGTCTTATGAAAACTGTAGTGTGACTGCACTTGGCTCGTTCTGATTTTGTCAGATGAAGGATTTGTAATGAATAGGCTTAGTAATCAAGCGAACCAGTTGGAAAGCTTTAGTTAATATCAGCCTGTGCGCCCACAAGGACAGCATGATTTAAAAACCACATTATGCTGGAAAGCCTCATATAATGACACATAACAAGTGGTTCTTTCAAGGTAAGGAAAGACATGATGACATGCTGCTCTCTTCTTTACATGAATACATTGTTGTCTTTAAGTGAGCACAAAGTAACTTTTATTATCACATTACACACTGTGTAAGTGGCAAGTACACAGCAGTTTATCAGTTCACAATTTAATACTTAGTAGACATGGTCACTCTAATGAAGTGCACTTTAAAGGGGCAATGTCCACTTTTAGCTGATTTTTTAGTGCTCTGGCAAAAGGATTGTTTTAGCATTATATAGCAGTACATTACCCTTGTGCGGTGACAGCAGGACTAAAAAAGTTAATTCAGCCTGTCACAGATTCACTCAGCAGGTTAGGCCCTCTACTCCCAAAGTGCCAACCTCTGAGCGCAGTCTTGTGAACAGTGTAACAGACAGGGTAACCCTCTTGTCTGTTTTTGTGAGTTCAGATCAACCTTTGGTCTCAAGTTCTGGAGAGATTCAAACTGTTAACCTCTTGCTAGCATACCCAATGCACAGGCTTAGATATATCTGTCTTCAGGGGGCCAGATATCTTTGCCTACGGGCACCTAACCAGGTATTCAGAGATGCACCCTTAAAACTTTAATAAAGACCTCAGATTTAAAACGCTTCTCTTTCCAGTTTGGTACCACCACACAAGCTTATGTCTGCTGTCTGCTATACTCGTAAATATTTCTTAGGAAAAGAAAGCAATTCAAAGACAGACCAGGTATGCTCTAAAATTAGAGTTTTTACTTAAATATATAATAATATGTCAAACATACAACACAGAACTCTTATATCACAAGACATACATATCTTTAAGCAAAACCAGGTTTAAAACAGTGCAATTCCTACAACAATATTTAGATTTGTCTAGCTTTCTAAATACCTGTTTTCAGTGCTCAGATGTTTTCTTGGTCAGTGTTAGATAAAAGTGTGTCTGTAGTGAAACAGAATAATCTTTAACAGCTGGTTTTGCCCACCTCTTTTGCATGAGGTCATCTAGCTCCTCCCTGTAAAAATATCTAAAAAACATATATTTCTGTACAACCACAGGATGTAATTTCAGAGTATAAATTCTGCAACCTTAGCATAACTCAATTTCAATGACACCTCTTTTGATTCATGCTGCATCCTCCTCACACAGGCTTCATGTGAGCATTTACAACCTCTCACCTCTGTGTAATAACCTGTGTTTTCTCTTCTAACATCATAAACCTTTTTTATGATTTCCCTCTTAACAAAGTTAACTTAAACAGCTCTGTAATTAACTCAGAGAAACAGGATCCTTGATTAAAGTCTTCCATGTAACACATTGTCTCTAAAAACTGTGTGTGATGCATGCTGTCAGCGTTTCTCTTAGCTTGCATCTGTCAACTGAAAACTGGGGGGGGGGGTTGAGGTCACTCCTAGTGCATAGATTTTTCAGCAGAGTCATTAATACATTTTATATCCAAAAAAAATTATACAGCACTCAGAACTGGCTGTCTACGTGTCACTCCTCCCCACCTAGACGGAATTTGGGGGATTTATTCCCTACATGGGATGAGCTTCCCAAATCAGTTCACTCCTCATAGACCCTAGACAGCCCATCTGAGTTTTTGTTCTTCACTCTAGCCCTATGTACGATTTTTAGATCACACCCTTGTAAAGCAAGACTCCATCTTAGTAGTCTCCCATTGTTTTTCCCCATCTGTGACAGCCAAACCAGGGGGTTGTGGTCAGTCTGCACCACAAAATGCTGCCCATACAAGTATGGCTCTAATTTCTTCAGGCCCACACTATGGCAAGATACTCCTTTTCCACCATGGAGTACGCTTGGTCCCTGGGAAGCAGCTTCCGGCTCAGATACTCTACCGGGTGATCTGTCCCTTGGCTAGACGTGAGGCTAAGTACTGCCCCAATACCCACGTATGAACTATAAAGGTTTTGCTATAGTCCGGACTTGTCAAAACAGGAGCACTGCACAGTGCCTCCTTCAGTCTGGTAAAGGCTTCTTCACAGGCTGGGCTCTAGGTAATTATCTTTGGCATCTTTTTCTTTGTCAGGTCAGATAGGGGAGCAGCCAGGGCACTGTAATTGGGTACAAATTTCCTGTAGTACCCTGCTGCCCTAGAAAGCTCCTGACCTGCTTCTGGGTTTCTGGTCTGGGCCATGCCTGGATCACCTCTATCTTTATTTGGTTAGGATGGAGCTGTCCCCGGCCTATCACATGCCCAAAGTATGCCACTTCCCCCATGGCCACCTGGCACTTCTCGGCTTTGACAGTGACCCCAGCCTTCTGTATCCTGCCCAGCACTTCCCTAAGGTGTGAAAGGTGTTCCTTCCAGCTGGTACTGAAGATGGCAATGTCATCCAGGTACGCCACAGCATACTCCTCAGCACCATTCAACACCTAGTTCACCAACCCTTGGAAAGTGGCTGGGGCGTTCTTCATTCTGAAAGGCATTACTTTAAACCCAAATAAGCCTATTGGAGTGACGAAGGCCGACCTCTCCCTAACTCTGTCTGTCAATTCTACCTGCCAATACCCCTTGGTCAGGTCAGTAGTCATAAGGTAGGTTGCCCCTCCCAACTTGAACAGAAGTTCGTCCGTCCAGGGCATCGGACTTCGTGACTGCATTCAGTCCACAATAGTCCACACAGAAACAAGTTGAGCCATCTGGCTTGGGCACAAGGATTACGGGTGAGGCCCAGGGGCTGTGGGATCTCTGGATTACCCCTAAATCCAGTATCTCCTCCACGTCCCTCCTAATGTCCTTTTGGACAGCCTCTGACACCCGATATGCTGTCCGCCGAATGGGCGTCTGTGTCCCTGTCTCCACATCGTGTGACGCTAAGGGGGTTAGTCCAGACTTGGCGCT
The DNA here is from genome assembly GCA_016271365.2 of Neoceratodus forsteri. NCBI lineage: Eukaryota > Metazoa > Chordata > Ceratodontiformes > Ceratodontidae > Neoceratodus > Neoceratodus forsteri. The sequence continues at coordinate 1,388,169,537 of CM057459.1, forward strand.
AAACAAGGGGGCAAAGTCTGCAAAAACCTCCCTTACTTTCTGGATCTGGCCTGGGGTCAGCTGGGGAGACAATTTTACTGCCTCCATAGAGGACTCCCACTACTCTCTTCCAGTAAGTCCAGAAGGGGGTCTCCTTCATCTGTCCCTTCCCCCATGACTACATACTGCGAACCCCATGTCAGCCCTGTTTGCATATGGCTTCATCATGTTGACATGGTACATCCTTTCTGTCTGTCTACAGTCAGGTAACTCCACAATGTAGTTCACGTCATTGACCTTCCTAACCACTTTGTACGGTCCTGCCCACTCAGCTTGCAGCTTGTCTTTCCGGACTGGAATAAGGACCATGACTTCCTGATCCACCATGTACAAGCAAGCTCTGGCTCTTCGGTCGTACCACACCTTTTGTTTCTGTTGGGCAGCTGCCAGGTTGCTCTAGGCTGTCCCCATAAGCTCCTTCAGCCTTTCCCTAAACCTAAGAATATAATCCACAATGGGAGTTCCCTGGGTGGCGTGCTTGCCTTCCCAGTCCTCCCGGATCAAGTCTAGGGGCCTGCGTACCCGGCATCCATATAAGAGTTCAAAGGGGGAGAATCCTGTCTACTCTTAGGGCACCTCCCTGTATGAAAACAACAGGTGGGGAAGGTATTTGTCCCAGTCCCTCCCATGCTGTTCAGCAAACGCCCGGAGCATTGACTTTAGGGTACCATTGAATCGTTCCACAAGCCCATTGGCTTGTGGATGATCTGATGTTGTGCATCTCTGCACCACCCCACTTCTCCATAAACATTTCATCAGGTCCGACATGAAAGAACCCTCTGATCAGAGATTACCTCTCTGAGGAAACACAACACGGAGAAAATCCAAGTAAGGCATCTGCCACTTTGTCTGTCCTCAGAGGGATAGAGGCGACTGCCTTTGGGTACCGGGTGGCATAATCCACCACAGTCAGGATGAATCTCTTCCCTGAGGAGCTGGGGTTATTTAAAGGCCCCACAATATCCTTTCCCACCTTCTGGAATGGCTCCTCCACTATGGGCAATGGGATCAGGGCGGCTTGGGTTTTCTTCCCCGCCCTCCCTATTTCTTGGCACCGGTGACAAGACCTGCAATACTCTTTCACCTGCTGGGTGAAGTTAGGTCAGTAGAAATTCTGGGCCAACCGCTGCATTGTGGACACAATTCCCAGATGATCAGACAAGAGACTATCATGTGCAGTCTTGAGCAACTGCTCACGATACCCCTGGGGAGCGACATGCTGCCTGCCTAGCACCCCTCCCTCTATCTGTACTGCCTGAGTATACATAAGTCTATTTTCCCAATAAATCTTATGTCTGCCGTCACCTTTCTGTGCTCCATCAGAGTCTGGCCAAGCCCTCAGCTTCTCTAGTGTATGGTCACTCTTCTAAGCAGCAGCAAACTCCTGACTCATTCCTACATTATAGGACAGGTCCCCTTCTTTGTTTAAACTAGGGTCCCTAGCACTAACATCAGGGCTATCAGGATCACTGTCAGTCCTAACCCTCTGACAAGGGGTCACCCCTCCCTCTTCGGAGTAACCTTCTGTAGCGGTGTGGTTACTTGCTACTGGGGAAATTTCTACCCCCTTTTGATCAGTCTCCCTATCTGGAGACACAGGCTGGGGAACCAGCCTCTCAGCGGTTTTCACACTTGTTTCTGTGGGGTTCAGGGAACTGTTATTTTCCCTTGTCACTTGGCTACGGGTAACTGCACATACCACCCCCTGCTGGAGATTGTTACCCAGGATCACATACACTGCTAATGTGTTGGCTACAGCCACCTGTTGCACAGTTCCCCTGTTTCACTCCAGTCCAGGAGAACACTAGCGAGTGGCAATGTTTTCTCTTCACCAGTAAACCCTTGTACGGTTACATATTTATTGGATATAAGCTGACCAGGCTGTACCAGATCCCCTTTACTAATGTCAGGGATGCCCCTGTGTCCCTTAACCCCTACGTCTGTACCCCATTCACCATGACTGGGTGCATGTGTTCCCTCATGTTCACTGGCATGCTTCCAGAGAACACACAAACAACTCACTTCTTTCTCGCACCTGCTGTGTATTATGGCTCGCCTTTTGGGGCACTGTCTGGCAGTATGCCCAGTTCTTTACACAACCAACAGGCATTTCTTATTTCAGAAATCTTTTCTTTGAAACCTGGGGCTAACTGGTTTTGGTGGAAGCAGTGAGGTTTAGCTGCCCTGAAGGCGCACGTTTCCCTTTCTGCGCTGCCACGCCTGCCCCATTCATTCTCAGAGCAGGTCTGCTCTTGGCATATCGGTCCGAGAGTTCAGCAGCCTCTTGCACTGTTTTTGGATCTCGGTCCTCTAGCCAGGTTTTTAGCTCTGCTGGCCATGTCCAATAAAACTGTTCTAATAAAATCACATTTTCAGTTTTATCAACAGAATTTGCCTCAATTCCTTCCCACCAACGTTTTAAAACTGATATTGTTTCGTGGCTAGCTCCTCGTAGCTCATATCAGGGCTTCTCCTGAGCTTATGGAATTTAACTCTGTATGATTCAGCAGTTAATTCAAACTTTTTTAACAGTACAGCTTTTTAGCTTGCTGTAATCATTGCTGTCTTCATTGTCCATTTGACCTAATGCATCTCGAGCTTTCCCAGTAAGTAGCGGGGATAGCTGGCAGCTCCAGGACTCTCTAGGAATTTTAGCCTGAATACAAACTTTTTCAAAAGAATTTAAAAAGGCGTCCATGTCCTCCCCTTCCTTAAACTCAGCTATTAATTTGGAGTTCAGTTTGTAACCCAGTCCTGCAGTCCCAGTTAAACCCAAGCCACTTACCTGCTCTGGTGCCGCTGGTCGGAGTCGCATCTTCTCCAGCTTGTGTTGCCTCTGGCGCTCCACTCTCTTCTCCTCTGCAGCTCGCTGGCACTCGCGCTCCTCACGGTCTGCCTCCCTCTGTTGTCGCTCTGCCTCTCTGCGTTCTCGCTCTGCCTCACGGTTCGCCTCTCGCTTCTCTCGCCCTCTCCTCTCCTGGGACTCCAACTCCACCTTGCGCAACTCAATTTGCAGTTTGAGTACCTCTGGATTCAGGATACTGGTGGCCATTCCCTGCTGCTGTGGCCCTTCACTGACAGTGGCCCTGCTGTCCTTTTCAGTCACAGTCAGTGACTCGCTGCTCTGGGTATCTGCTACCATCAGGGCCTCTATGAGGTTCTGCTTTTTGGCTGTCACCTCGAACGGGACTCCCCTGTCCCCGCACAACTGCTTCAAGTAATCTACAGTGTGGCTGCTGTAGTCGAAAGCCATCTTCTTCTTCCCTGACTACGGCTAGTCTGACTTTGCACTTTAGAATAAAAAATAAAATGGGTAGGAACTTGACTGTACACCAAGTGATATAGTTCTGTTTCCTTTTTAAAATAAAACTCTGTCTTTTTCTTTCTTTGCAAGAGAGCTTACGGTCTCAGCTGACACAGAACAATAAAGCTTGTGATACCAAAATTATGTCACCGCATCTGTCACAGATTCACTCAGCAGGTCAGGCCCTCTACTCCCAAAGGGCCAACCTCTGAGCGCAGTCTTGTGAACAGTGTAACAGACAAGGTAACCCTCTTGTCTGTTTTTGTGAGTTTGGATCAACCTTTGGTCTCAAGTTCTGGAGAGATTCAAACTTTTAACCTATTACTAGCATACCCAATGCACAGGCTCAGATATGTCTGTCTTCGGGGGGCCAGATATCTTTGCCTAGGGGCACCTAACCAGGTGTTCAGAGATGAACCCTTAAAAGTTTAATAAAGATCTCAGATTTAAAACGCTTCTCTTTCCAGTTTGGTACCACCACACAGGCTTATGTCTGCTGTCTGCTATAACCATAAATATTTCTTAGCAAAAGAAAGCAATTCAAAGACAGACCAGGTACGCTCTAAAACTAGAGTTTTTACTAAAATATATAATAATATGTCAAACATACTATACAGAACTCTTATATCACAAAACATACATATCTTTAAACAAAACCAGGTTTAAAACAGTGCAATTCCTACAACAATACAGTATTTAGATTTGTCTAGCTTTCTAAATACCCGTTTTCAGTGCTCAGATGTTGTCTTGGTCAGTGTCAGATAAAGTGTGTCTATAGTGAAACAGAATAATCTTTAAAAGCTGGTTTTGCCCACCTCTTTTGCATGAGGTCATCTAGCTCCTCCCTGTCAAAATATTTAAAAAATATATATTTCTATACAACCACAGGATGTCATTTCAAAGTATTAATTCTGCAACCTTAGCATAACTCAATTTCAATGACACCTCTTTTGATTCATGCTGTGTCCTCCTCACACAGGCTTCATATGAGTATTTACAACCTCTCACGTCTGTGTAATAACCTGTGTTTTCTAACGTCATAAACCTTTTTTATGATTTCCCTCTTAACAAAGTTAACTTAAACAACTCTGTAATTAACTCAGAGAAACAGGATCCTTGATTAAAGTCTTCCATGTAACACATTGGCCCAGATATTCAAACTGCACCATTCTGAGGCGCAAGCCCCTGCGCTGCTCAAAATAGTTGCACAGGAAATTATGGCAGGCGATATTCAATGTTTGGGGGTTGTAACTGATATTCTGCCCGCGATCGGCATTACGGTCCACTGGACCACCAGGAGATATTCAGGTTGGGGGGCTTTTCATCTGCCCACGACCGGGCACTGGTAGGGGGTTGATACTGGTTATGCCCGCCATCGGCTTCGGGAGCTGTGTGGGATAGTCATTGCATGCTCCGCTGATCGGCTTTGGGAGATGTGTGGGCGGGGGTGGTTCATGATACTTATTGTCCGCTGATTGGCTTTGGGGAGATGTGGGCAGGGGTGGTTCATGATACTTTATTGCCCGCGATCGGGTTTCAGGAGATGTGTGGGGCTTCATAGTTACTTTTGTACCGCTGATCGGGCTGGTGGGGGCACAGGGACCGAGTTGGGGCCAGCCAGGGGTAGCTGCTGTGTTGAGCCCTGCAATACAGCAGCTCACCTGTGGGTGGCCCTCAACTTGATCCTTTTTTTTTTTGGCTCAAGGTTGTGCAGGTGGCGCAGGTTGGTTACAGATGTAGCTATCTTCACAACCCGACGAGTCATCGGGTTGCCAGGTTATGCATGGTTCCTCCTCCTGTTGAGCATGCATTCATTTGCATTGCTCTTTAGCAACCTGTTGTCAGTGGGCGGCACTGCCTCCTGCTGAATATCGCAGAATGGCGCATTTTTGGACTTGCGCTTGCGCAACCCTTTTGAATATCTGGGCCATTGTCTCTAAAAAGTGAGTGTATGTGATACATGCTATCAGCATTTCTCTTGGCTTGCATCTGTCAGCTGAAAACCGGGGGTTGAGGACACTCCTACAGCATAGATTTTTCAGCAGAGATGGTCATTAATACATTTTATATATAAAAAGAATATTATACAGCACTCAGAACTGGCTGTCTACGTCACATAGCCTTTGTATACAAATATTTGAATGTTTTCCCCAACCCAACTTAAACTTGAACGGGCTGCGTCTTTGGTACATTTATGTATATAGCATGGCGCTGAAGTGCCCATAAGCTCTTACTTTGACAAGTTTGACTTTTTTGAAGCTGTATAAGTAAAATACATTTTCTGATTCCTGCCAGTGTCCTGAGTGCGATAAAGTAGCTCGTTTATGGAAACACTATAACAAAATTATTTTTATGTTTAAAATGTAAAGCTGTGGCTATGGGCATGCGCAGGAGTCACAGCTTTACATTTTAAGCTTAAAGCAGCAGTGCAACAAAAAATGTTTTTCCAAAAAAGCTTGTTTCAGCTACACTTAAGAAAAATATTAGCTGACCTGTCAAATTTACTTTTCTGGGTACCTCCTATGCTATGCACCGTGAGTATTTATTTATTTTTTTTATGCTAACCCTTGCCAGGTCTGCAATGCTATTTCTGTGCAAAATTACAAAATGTGGTGGCCATCTTTTTTTCTTGAGAAAAAAACAAATACATTTTTTTATAAAATACTCAGATTTTGGTGGAATTAGAAAATTGAACCACCAAATAAAACTGGAAGATGCCCGGAATCTTTTATAGTGGAAAAAAAAGGTAGGGTCAAATTTTTTGCCTAATTTTTTTGCACTGCTGCTTTAAAAATAATTCCGTTACAGCACTTGTTTTTATAAATGAGCTGCTTTATGGCACATGGAACACTGGCAGGTATCAGAAAATACATTTTACTTATACAGCTTCAAACAAGTCAAACTTGCCAAAATATGAGTTTTCGAGCACCTCGTTACCATGGTGAACATAGACGTGCCTAAGGAGTGATCCACTGAAGTTTAAGTTGGGTCAGGGAAAACATTCAAATATTTGTAAACAAAAGCTGAATTAACCTTTTTAGTCCTGCTGTCACTTCATGAGGGTAAGAAACATAGAAACATGAAAGTTGACGGCAGAAGGAGACCGCTGGGTCCATCTAGTCTGCCCATTTGTTTTAGACCTATTTTCACACTCTAGTTACCCTTTGTAGTCAGGGCTCCCTTGTGTTTATCCCATGCATTCTTGAATCCCCCCACAGTCTCTTGGGGCAGGCTGTTCCAGGCATCCACCACTCTTTCTGGGAAGAAAAACTTCCTGGTGTTGGTAGAGAACCTCCCTCCTTGCAGCCTGAGGTCATGTCCCCTGGCCCTGGAGCCCTTCTTGAAGTTAAAAAGTTCCTGTGCCTGTACCTTGTTAATGCCTTTTATGTACTTGAATGTTTCAATCATGTCCCCGCTCTCTCTTCTCTGCCCCAGGGATTACATATTTAGTTCCCTAGGTCTTTCCTTGTAGGACATGTACTGCAGACCCTGAATCATTTTTGTCGCCTTTCTCTGTACTGTTTCCACCCGGTCAATGTCCTTCCTGAGGTGAGGCCTCCAGAATTGGACTCTGTATTCCAGGTGAGGCCTGACCAGCGATCTATACAGTGGTAGTACCACCTCTCTCCTCCTGCTCGTGATTTCCCTCCCAATGCAGCCCAGCATTCTGTTGGCCTTCAATGTTGCCTTCTCACACTGCTTACTAACCTTCAAGTCATCTGTGATTATGATTCTCAGATCTCATTCCTGGTTTGAGGCCGCCAGTCTTTCGCCTTCTAGATAATACTTCTTTCTTGGATTTTTCTTTCCTTTGTGCATGACCTTGCACTTTTTGGCATTAAATCTTGGCTGCCACACTCCAGACCATTCTTCTAGTTTCTTGAGGTCAGCTTCCATTTTGCTTACTCCTTCTGAGGTGTCCACCCTGTTACATATCTTGGTGTCATCTGTGAATAGACACACTTTCTCTTCCAGTCCATCAGTGATGTCTGCTATAAAAACATTGAAGAGCAGAGGCCCCAGCACTGAGCCCTGGGGCACCCCGCTGGTCACCCTGCCTTCCGTCTATTGCATTCCATTAACCTGTACCCTCTGGGTTCTACCTTGTAACCAGTTTTGTACCCATCTGACTACTTCTGGACCAATCCCTGTGTGGTCAAGCTTCTTAACAGCCTTTTGTGTGGAACTGAGTGGAAGGCCTTACTGAAGTCTAGGTAGATCACATCTACTGCCCCACCGTCGTCCACTATTTTTGTAACGTAGTCAAAAAAACTTGAGCAGATTTGTCATACATGACCGACCTGCTGTGAAACCATGCTGTTTAGGGTCTTGCTGGCTGCTAGTTTTGACGAATGCTATGATCCTCTGTTTGAGTAGTGTCTCCATTAGTTTCCCTACTATAGATGTGAGGCTTACCGGTCTGTAATTACTAGCCTCTTCACAACTGCCTGATTTGTGAAGTGGAACCACTTTTGCCTTTTTCCAATCTTTAGGTAACCACACCGCTTTTCAAGCATTTTGTGAATAGAAGAGCCAGACAGAGGTGCCAGTTCCTTAAGGATTCTGGGGTGCATCTTGTCTGGTCCTGTGGCTTTGTCTGCTTTTAGTTTATTTAACGCCTCCTGTACCTCGACTTCTGTAAAGGGACTTGTGTCTACCCCTGGTCCTGGGGTGTTGTGTTTTTTCAGGGCTGGGCCATCCCCTGGGTCCTCTTTGGTAAGCACCGAGCAGAAGTATTTGTTGAGGATTTTGGCTTTCTCTGGGTCATGTTTGGTGCATTTTCCCTTCTACAGTAGCAATCTTTACTATTCCCCTTTTGCCTTCCTATGTTCCCTAATGTATCTCAGCTGCCTTCCAGCCTTCTGTGTGGAACCGAGTCAAAGGCCTTACTAAATTCTAGGTAGACCACATCTACTGCCCCACCATCGTCCACTATTTTTGTAGTGTAGTCAAAAAAACTCGAGCAGATTTGTCTGGCATGACCTACCTGCTGTGAAACCATGCTGTTCAAATCAAAAATGATTTGTCTCCTCTCTTTGCCCCATCTGCTATCTTTTCCTCTATCTGGGCTTTTGCCTTTCTAATTTATTTGCTGGACTCTCACATTTTTTCCTTGTATGATTCCCAGTCTTTCTCAGTTTTGGTTTCCTGGTATATGTTGTACGCCTTCTATTTTTGTTTGACTGCGATAGCCACTTCCTTGGAAAACCATAGAGGGTTTATTTTCCTTTTTTGCTTTGGCAGCTTTGCTGAACCATCTAGCACATTGATCTGTGGCAGTCTTTATTGCTCTCTTGAGTCTCCCCAACATGACCTCCACCTCCTCAACCTCTATTTCCATTAACTGGCTACTTATGTTGTTCCTCATTTTTTGGAAGTTAGCCTTTCTGAAATCTAGCACCATTATCTTTGAGTGACTGGTGTCCTGTTTACCTTAAAGCTTACCATGCGAGGTCGCTGTTGCCCATATGGCATCCCACTTCGATGTCCTTGATCCTTTCCGAGTTTGTGAGAACAAGATCGAGAATGGCATCTCCCCTTGATGGGGTTTTAACAAGCTGACACAGTCTCATGCCTTGTAGTGACAATAAGAAGTCTCTACTACTTGTAGTTGCTGCCGTTAGTGTGCTCCAGTTAATATCTGGTAGGTTGAAGTCCCCCACCAGTAGTGCTTCGCCTTTATCAAACATTTTGTGGATTTCCTCTATTAAGCCTTTGTCTCCTTTATCTCCTTGATTTGGGGGTCTGTACACAATGCCGATACTGAAGGATTTTCCCTTGCCCATGTCTACTGTTAGCCACAATGACTCGAAGTCCCCAGGTTGCCCTTTTACTTCTGTGGCTTTTATTTCCTCCTGAATTTAAATGGCAACGCCCCCTACCCCCCCTTTTTGCCTTGCCTATCTTTCCTGAACAGATTGTAACCAGGAATGACCGTATCCCATACATGTTTTTCCGTGAACCACGTTTCTGTTACATCCACAAAGTCCAACATTTCTGTTTCCAAGATGGCATTGAGTTTGGGAATTTGTTGGTTAGGCTCCTAGTATTTGCAACAATTGCTTTCCAGGAATGTACATCCTCTTTGGCGCAAGGTTGTACCCTCTTCCTGGACTGCTCCAGTTTGCTCTTTCTGGCCAAGAGATTATGGAGGTTGCTGGTTCAGTCGGATGTTGACTCTGATTTGTTTTCCGAGGATGCATGTGTGCATTTGGCATTTTGGGGAGTGATGACCAGCCCACCGATGGCAGGGGTGTGAGCTGTGTCATATGCCCCTTTCCTTAGTTTAAACTACCTGTATAGACATCAAATTTTTGTCTGAGTGCTTACACACCTTCTCTGTTGAGGTGCAATCCATCGTATTTAAAAAAAACTCTTTCCCAAAAGTTGTGCCAGTTCTCCTGTGTAGTGGGATCCCTTGTCTTGGCACCAATCATGCAGCCATGAGTTGAATTTGTCTACTTCAATCTCTGTTACTCACTTGGTGCTTTTTCCTTTTTCCTCACACTGGCAGCACTTCTGAGAAGGCTAATTTGGACGGAAGGGAAGACAGTTTGTTGACCAGGTCCTTGAAGTGTTTCTTGGCCTCCTGAACTGTGTGATTTGCCAAGTCATTGGTACCAAGGTACATAGATACACAGACAGTGTCGGCAGATAAGGGCCTATGGCCCACCCAGTCTGCCCATTTGAGCTTGTAAGTTCAGTTTATGTTTTCCAAGAAGTCTGTTGCCCCTTACCCCTGATGTCCAGAATTCCTTTATGTCTATCCCATGCATTCTTTAATCCCGTGATTGTTTCAGCCCCCACTACTTCCTCTGGCAGGGTGTTCCACTTGTCCACCACCCGTTCTGTGAAGAAATTCTTCCTCACGTTTCCTCTGAATCATCCTCCCTCCAACTTCATCCCATGCCTCTAGTCCTGGAACATCTTTCGGCTTAAAAATAGTGATTCCTGCACCCTGATCCTCCCTGTAAGATACTTGTATGTCTCTATCATATCCCTTCTCTCTCTCTCCTCTCCTCCAGGGAGTACATCCTGAACAGGGCTGCTTCAACTCACCCACGGTCGGCCGGCACCCAGCCAGCCACCGACCAAGACCAGGACACCCGCCTGCAGCTCCTTGGAAGCTGCCTGCCCCTGAACAGGGCTGCTTCAGCTCACCCACGGTCGGCCGCACCCAGCCAGCCACCGACCAAGACCAGGACACCCGCCTGCAGCTCCTTGGAAGCTGCCTGCCCCTGAACAGGGCTGCTTCAGCTCACCCACGGTCGGCCGGCACCCAGCCAGCCACCCACCAAGACCAGGACACACGCCTGCAGCTCCTTGGAAGCTGCCTGCCCTGAACAGGGCTGCTTCAGCTCACCCACGGTCGGCCGGCACCCAGCCAGCCACCGACCAAGACCAGGACACCCGCCTGCAGCTCCTTGGAAGCTGCCTGCCCCTGAACAGGGCTGCTTCAGCTCACCCATGGTCGGCCGGCACCCAGCCAGCCACCGACCAAGACCAGGACACCCACCTGCAGCTCCTGGGAAGCTGTCTGCCCCTGAACAGGGCTGCTTTGGCTCACCCACGGTCGGCCGGCACCCAGCCAGCCACCGACCAAGACCAGGACACCCGCCTGCAGCTCCTTGGAAGGTACGCAGGCGCAGAGCCAATCGAACACGGTGCTCCAGCAAACCCACTCTGATTGGCCAGGACTTTTCCCCGCTATAGACACCTGGCACTTTGTTAGATTTTCAATAGAACTAAGCACATTTCAACTGTGTTATTAAAGTTTTCAACTGTATTAGCTGGATTGTAATTTCTACTACTGTTTTAAAGTGCTTACACCTCTTCTGTCTGACTGCTTTTCCTGCAGCGCCCCCCCATCCAAGCACTCTGCCTTGGTGCCGATAAGTCTAACTACCTTTTTTTTTTTTTTTTTTTAGGTGGCTAGTTTTCCTGTAGCAGGTTATACAGACCTGCCACTAGAGGATTCTTGGTCTTCTGCATAAATCACTGTACTCATTCGTGGGCAATATGGCCTACATTATCATTCTCCTTCTTTCCCGGTGCTGCTACAAGGGTTGGTTGTAGTTGAGGTTCCCCTAAGCTTCACTCAACAGGCTAACAACTTCCTTAGAACTGCCTGTGCGACAGCTCTGCAGCTGAAAACAGGAAGCCCTCGGTGTCTCATATCCACCCTTCAGACTTAAGTCACATAGACGCTGAGCACCCTATTATTACCTACGCTGCGCTGTCATATCGATAGATACCGATAGACTCCTCTGCAGAGAGCCAGCACGCCTGGGCACTCTTGATTGGTGCTGCACTGCCATAGGGGGATTGTGATTGGTACGCCCGCTTGCCTGCTTTGCTCTGATTGGGGCACCTTCTCTATAGCCTGTTACAGTGTTCCCTTCTTAATTCTGACTTCTCAGCTCTCGCTCTGACCTGAAATTTTCTCCCACCCCCTCTCCCAGGCCTCCTTTAAATACACTCATGATCCGCCTCCTATCATATTACTGCTTCATTGGCCTAGTTTCACTGCTGCCAACCCATGATTGGTATCTGAGTGTGGCCAATAAACTGCCCTGTGTGAATATCTCTTGAGCCCGCCACTAACTAAACTGCTCCTGCTCTCCTTGCTCCCCTTTCTGCTGTATTTTCTCATCTAGGTTTTAAGTGAGTACCTAGGTGGGCAAATTACTTGCCTAAAAAATATTGCACTAATGCAAATCACGAGACCACTCAGTCTGGGACCATGGCTCTCCTTATTGTGTTTTTATTGCTCCTAAGGTGCAGAGTTTTCAGCAATACAGTGCAATTTGAAGTACCTCAATGCAATTCAGTTCTCCAATGTACCTTATCAATACCTAATGTTATAACGGTCTACCTGCAGACACTATGTCATTCTCCCTCCCCCTTTAGCCTATCCCCGGTTAGCCTACACCCCTTGCCTGTCCTCACCTATGTCTACTCAAGCACTTACATTGATCACGATCAACTGTCATTACAGTGGTGCCGCCTCTGCACAGCACGATATAGGTTGTCAAAGAAATAAAACAGCAGTCTCCATTCTTATAAGCTCCTTAAAGAAAGTTATACTTCTGCTTCTTCTCTGTTCAGGAAATGTGGAGCTCAACCCTGCCCCCTACAACTTACCTCGCCTATCAATTTTGCTGAGGCCACAGGTCTCAAAATGATGATGGTCAACATTTTAAGCCTGCCTAAAAAACTTGTACAGCTGCAAGCCTGGGCTGCACACGTTAACCCTGACCTTATCATAATTACGGAGTCGTGGTTAAAAAAGACGAACACTGATCAACAAATATCACTGCAGGGCTACAATTTATTTAGAGCAGATAGAGAGTCTAGAGGCGGGGGTGTGGTTATCTACGCCAAATCTTAGTACTTGGTCACCAATATTAGTTGCAAATCTCTAGCCAAGGAATTTGAGTTAGCTTCGCTGAGACTTCATCTCCCCTCCTCGGAATGTATCACTATCCTAGGTGGCTATAGACCCCCGTCTGGTGGTGATGAAGTCCTTAACCTTTGAAATCCATGTTGTGAGATGCAAAAACTGAAACAATATTTCTAGGAGATCTAAATATGGACTGGCTGTCACCTAAATCACACAGCCTCAAATCCCTTTGTGACGAGCTAGGTCTTGGGCAATTAATCAGTGAACCACTAGGAACAACACTCTAAATACTGCCAACAGTTCAGTTCTAGATGTGGTACTAACCACCCATCCACACAACATATCTCATTCGCAGTGTTTCACAGCGACATGAGCTATCATGGAATTGTTGCTTGCATAAGATCTCAAATTAAGGCCCGCCACAACCCATCTTTATAACAAAAGATCCTTCTGCAAATTCAGTGCAGTAAACTTCCTATCTGACCTGAGCATGATCAGATGGCAAGATCTCTACCTAGCCAAAGATGTCAACAAGGCAGCTTACATCCTTAATGACAAACTCACTACAATAATAAATAAGCATGCCCTTTCATCAAAGTAAAGTGCGAAACAATTCCAACCCTGGTTCACCTCGGATCTCAAGGCAGCCCTTATAGCTCGAGATAAGCTCTGGGCTAAAGCTAGACATTCCAAAGAATCTTCAGATTGGCAGGCCTTTAGAACAGCCAGGAATAACTGTGTGAAAAACTTTGCTCTGCTAAAGCTAACTATTATATTTCTACTCGAACAGGCTAAAGGTAACCCTCATTAAATATGGAAGACTATCAAAGCTATAGAAGGACTGCCCATGGCCCCTCTGTCCCAACAAAGATAGTTGCAAGTGGCAAGATTGTGGAAAACAAGTCCCTAATCCTGGAGGAACTTAACTCCCACTTTGCCACAGCTGGATTAACTTTTGACTCGTCACCTTATGCTGGTGCTGCGGTGAGCCAGCATACCTCTCCGCCACATCTAGTCCTGCACCCAGCCCCTTCCAACTCGTGAGATAACTTATAAAGAAGTAGAAGATTCTCTTCTTAACTTAGACACCAAAAAGCACAGGGGCGATGGCTTGGAACCCTTTTCCTAAGGTCAGGCTACCCATCTCACTGCCCCAATTCTCCACATCTTCAATCTTTCCATTACATCTGCTACTGTGCCATCCTGCTGGAAATCAGCACATATCCTCCTCTATTTAAATCTGGTGATCCATGCGATGTAAACAACTATAGGCCTATCTCCATATTGCCTATCCTTTCTAAAGTTCTCGAAAAACTGATCCATATTCAGTTAAAATCTCACTTAGAAACCTTCTCTCTCATTAACCCAGCTCAATCTGGCTTCCGGGCTAATCATAGCACAATCACTGCACTAGCAAAAGTAACCAATGATTGGATCTCTGCTATAGATGCTAAGAAGGTAACTGGTGCAGTCTTTTTGGACCTCAGCAAAGCTTTTGATACTGTTGATCACAAACTATTAGTCAATTGCCTTGCAGAATTGGGTGCCACATACCATACCACCCAGTGGTTCTCTAGCTACCTAACTGGAAGATTCCAAAAGTAAAGGCGGAAGGCTTTTTCTGCTGCCTTGCCAGTTGCAAGAGGAGTCCCCCAAGGATCCATCTTAGGCCCTATCTTGTTTTCTTTGTACATTAATGACTTAGATGCTAACATATCTACGTCCAATCTGCACTTTTTTGCAGATGATACTGTGTTGTATACTTCTGGCTCATCGTTATCTGAAGTTAAGGGAGTGCTTCAAGCGGACTTCGCACAACTTGAGCATAATCTAATAAAGGCAAAGCTTCTGCTCAATGCTAAGAAGACTAAAGCGATGATATTCTCCCACAGTGCTGTCACAGGCCCCCCCAATACCCTTGCCCAAGACTTCATTGTCACCATGCTAAACGAGCCTCTGGAAGTTGTAACCAAATTTAAATATCTGGGTATCTGGATCGACAATAAATTATCTTTCAATGACCACGAAGATGTCTCTAGAAGGTTAAAAGCAAGGTTAGGTTTCTTCTACAGAAATAGGCCCTTTTCCCTTGAAACTCGAAACAAGCTTGTACAGGCCACTTTTCTCCCCTACTCGACTATGGCGATGTAATCTATTCCTCCACCACTCTTGCAAATCTAAGTAAACTGGACATCCTTTATCACCGTCAGTCACGGTTCATTACCAACTCCTTACGTTTGCACCACTGTGACTTATATGCAGCTGTTGGTTGGACATCCCTTACTACTAGGCGCCTGCTCCATGCTGGGCTATGGACTCTTAAACTGCTCCTGCAGAAATTGCCAAGCTATCTCTCTTCCCTTATTAGTATCTCACATAGTGCATACTCGTTAAGAAAATCTGACTTTATTACGCTGACATACCAAGGACATGGACTTCCTTTGGTAAGCGTGCTATTGCATATGCCCTTCCTCCATTTGGAACCAATTACAAACCGTACTGAAACTAACTAGTGCAGTTTCAATAAACTTCTACAATCGCTAAGTTCAGCCAAAATAAAAGACACCTGTAACTGTCATTAAGTCTCTTCCTTCCCCATGTGTGCCATATTTATCCACTGGTAAGGTATAATTGATTTGTCATATTAACTGCTTTCCATTCCCTTCTACTCTGGCTTTATCTATGCTTCACTCCACTGCTACTCTATCAAATCCTCCTCCCTCCCATATCAGTTGTAGTCTGTTGTTTGTTCTAGCTGCCAAAATATATGTATTGCACACACCAGTTATCATGTTTCATTTATCAGTATGCGACCTGTAAGTCGCCTTCCTGTCTCATATCAATGTTTACCACCTGTGGTCACCCTATGTGGTACCCTTGTATGTATATCCAGCCTGTATCATGTAACGTGCATTTCATGTATATACTGTTATTACCTATCTGTGTTTGTACTTTAAGTGTTTATGTCACAGGACCTCCTTGTGAATGAGCTTGCTCAATGGAGTTTTCCTGCAATAAACTTGAAACTTGAAAACATGTTCAGTTCCTTCAACCTGTCCTCATAGGACTTGTGATGCAATCCATGCACCATCTTTGTTGCCCTCCTCTGAACCTTCTCTACCCTGTCTATGTCCTTACGTAGGTATGGTCTCCAGAACTGCACAGTGTACTCCAGGTGAGGCCTCACTAGTGTCTTGTATAGTGGAATTATGACCTCCCTTTTCCTGCTGGTGATGCCCCTGCCTATGCATCCCAGCATCCTATTTGCTTTACCTGCTGCCTTGTCACACTGTTTCCCCTGCCTTAAGGTCATCAGAGATGATAACCCCAAGATCCCTTTCCTGCTTGGTGCATGCTATATCCTCACCCCCCAACTGATATATTGTGCCAGGGTTTTTGTGCCCCATATGCATTATCTTGCACTTCCTTGCATTGAATTTCAGCTGCCAAACCCCTGACCATTCTTCAAGTTTCTGCAGGTCCCTTCTCTTCTGTCTACACCCTCTGGTGTGTCTACTCTGTTACAGAGCTTTGTGTCATCAGCGAACAGTGAAATTCTGCCTTCTAGGTCCTGTGCAATGTCACTGATGAAGATATTGAATAGCACCGGTCCCGATTCCTGCACAGCTGTCTTTATGCGGTTAGTGTGTCTACCTGCAGAGACTCCTGGTAGACACTTTACCACGATGTCGCTTTTTAACATTTTGTGTTATGTGGTGTTCCACTCCTCGGATCATGGAATCCCTGATTATGAGAATTTTGCTTTTGTTTATATTTGTGTTGTTTTTATTTTGAGTTTTAGTATTTTTGTTGTTATTGCATTTGGTTTTGGTATTGTTGTCAGTTATGTTTTGAGTATTGGTATTTTTGTTTTTATCGTAGTTTGTATTGGCATTAATTGGCATGTTAGCCTTTTTTGGTGGTTTGATTTCTTTACCTTGTATTACTTTGTCTGTGGTTGGTAGCAGTGAAGCAAACCTGTTTTTTGTTTGGATGACTGGGAAGTGCTCCTGGTTTTTGGCTTCCTTCCTGGGCCTCCTATGATGTCTCTTTTTCCTTACCACCTGCCAGTCTCTGGGCCCTGCCTCGAGTCCTGGCCCCTGGCTGACATGCTAGTACTGGTGGTGGATGAGTTGAGGAGGTGTGCTATAGAGTTCTCTGTATTGGAGGTCGTATATTATAGTCCAAGCATCCTGTAGTTGGGCTGCAAGATCTGCTATAGCACAGCATGCACAGCAGGGTCCTGGTTGCGGTTTGTAGATCCTGTTGTACAGTGCACCGCAGTTTTCACAGCTGACACGGTCCATTTTTTGTTGTTGTTGTTTTGTTTTAGTTGAGAAATTGTACTGATTCCTGTTTCTTGGCAGGAAGTGTGGATGGACAAGAAAACAGACCAGTGAGTTTTTTTTTTGTTTGCTTTGTACCTTACTACTTCCTATCAGGTGTTGTGGGTGGCGCTATATGCCTATAAAGCAAGAGCACTAGGGGGAGGGTAGGTGTATTCGACTGTTCCCTGTATGCTGTAGAAAATAGTCAGGTAGCTGTTGAGCAGACGAGGTCTAGCTTGTGCTCCTGCAAGGTAAGAAGGAATCTGATTACTAGCCCAGTTGTTCTACCCTTTGGCTCAGAACAGCTTTGTGGAGTCCCCGCTGCTTGCAGTAAAAACCCCTGCCTGCGGTCCGTGTGTCCTGGCTCCCTGCTGCTGTTCAGGAGAGGGGACTAATCCACTGGCTGCAGAACAATACCCACCCTTCTCAAGTGCTGGAGTACATAGGGAACTGCTGCAGCAGAAGCCGCCAACGAGAATAGAAGCCTCCGACAAGATGAAACCTGGATGCAGCTATACTGCTGCGAGTTCTGCGTGTAGCACTTCAGTTGGCAGATCTGCAAGCAAGAGTGTGGAAGGATTTAACTCTCCTGCTTGTGCTTCCCTCAGGTGAAAATCAGTGAAGCTCAGCCGACAGTAAAGCTAGGGGCTGGACCGCACTTGGCGTATGCCTCCTAAGGTTGCCCTTTGTGTCTGAGCTGTATAGCTGTATAATGCTAAAACAATCCTTTTGCCAGGGCACTAAAAAAGTCAGCTAAAAGCGGACAGTGTCCCTTTAAAGTGCACTTCATTAGAGTGACCATGCCCACTAAGCATTAAATTGCGAATTGATCAAGTGCTATGTACTTGCCACTTACACAATGTGCAATGTCATAATAAAAGTAATTTTGTCTGTCTCACAGACTACTTTGTTGTTTTTAAGATAAAAATAAAAAACATTTCCCCTTAACTCATTGTGTTCTCTTGAGTGATGGCATTGAACAGTTATTAGTACTCCACCATGAATACAGAGCAGAAGTAGTTTTTTAAAACATTTGCCTTCCGCTCATCGTCCTTGAGTAATCTTCCTCTCTCTGCCGACCTAATAATCCCTTTACCTTCTTCCTTTTTTCTTAATGTATCAGAAGAATTCTTTCTTCCCTCCCTTGACACTTTTAGCAGTTCATACCTCCGTGTCTGCCTTTGAACTCCTGGCCACATTCTTGTCTTCCTGCATACTCTGGAACACCTCCCATCCCTCCTCCTCCCCTTGATTTTTCTTTTAACTAGTGAAGGCTCTTTTTTGTCTGTCATCGCCTCCCTCACTTTCTTTGAGAACCAAATTAGTCTGTTATACATACTACCTTTGGTGATCATCCTCTGAATCAGCTGGTTGCTTTAAGAATTGCCCCCTTGGTTGCACCCCACTTTTCCTCAATCCCCCTGATCTTACCCTCCATTTTAACACCCTCAGTGTGACTCTTTTGCATTGGCTCCCCCCAGCACAACTCAGGTGGACTCTGTGACATAGTTTGTCCCTCCCCCATTGTACTCCTCGTCCTCCACATTGACTCCCATTATGAAGAGAGCCACCCCCATCCCTTCTTATTGGGTATATCCTTTCCAAACAGCCTTTGTCCCTCTTTCCTGGTGTCCCAGTCAGTTTTACTTCAAGAGGGCTATTGCAGTAGGTACTAACTGTTAGGACTAGAGCTGCCAGGCACTAGGACCTAATGGAAAACTTTAGCAGTGTCTGTTGGGGGACCGCCCACCCCACGCTGCATGATGGACAACGTGACACTATATAGTGAGCGGTCCCCATGCCCATCCTCCAGTTCATTCCTGCTGTCGACCTACGCATGTCGGATCTTGTGGAGAATGCTGCCTCAGTCGACCATAACTTTCAGTTGAGTATTTCATGGCTTTATTTTCTATTTCTGTAGAAATACAGTGAAAATATTACCATTTTATTGCATGTCTTCTTGGACGCCTTCCAAGCCACGTAAGAACAAGTGCGATTCCTGCGGCACCCAGCTCCCTCACAAGGATAGCCATTCCCTCTGCCTCTTCTGCCTGGGACCAGAGCAGAAGACCAAGGACTGTGAGGCATGTCAGAGTTTCAGCCAGGCCACACGGAAACATAGCCAACAGGCCCTGGAAGCCCACATTCTCAAACTGAAGATGGCTTTCATGGGGAAGGAGCTGCAGAAGCTGCGAGGATTGTCCTCTTCCCCAGGGGGTTCTTCAGACTCCTATAAGAAGAAGAAGAAGGACAATGAGAAGCACCAGGACTGTGATCGGTCTCCTTCCTGCCTGCAACCTCCTTTGGGGGCTGCAAGTGACGAGTGGCCTCCCATTGATACGGGTACCGGTCCTCTATCCAAGCCTGCTCCAACAGTTCAGGTGGGCACCTCCAATCTTCTGGAGAGCTCTGCCACTCTTAGGCCTCTCAAAACTCCAGGGCCTAAGCCTGGTGGCGTGATCAATAAATTGTTCGTCAGCCCCTCTGACAAATGCCTGGCCCAGGTTGATAAGCCACATGCCAGCTCCTCTGGCATCCACCCAGCCACTGCGCATCCATCTGCAGGGTTTTAAATAGCTGGTATAGCATATCAAAACGCTAAGCAAAATGAGGTAATGCTAAACATTTTCAGAAATGCCTAACAGTAAACTGCTAACCATTTTTTGAGTGAATCCACAGTAGACACAGTACATAACATTAATAGAACTATATAATTTTTAAACATTTTGCTAATCAATCTGTGCCAAGTGCTATGCATTTGCACAACTAATTAACACTTTCATGCCTCAAACTGCTAGTAATAAGTTTTTTCAGTTTATTTAAAACCCTGCGTTGGACCTCGATAACAGGCCCGACATCGATCCTCCAGATCAGCGCACGCTGCTGTTGTGCTGCAGCCCTCCCCAGAGGGTTCTTCCTCTCAGGATCCTCCTTCGCCACCTTCCTCTGGAGGTGACTCCTGGCTCACCCGCACATTCTGAGCCAGAGTTGGAGGGGCATCCAACTGACACAACCCTGGTGCCGGGATCAGAACGCCTGACGCCGGACCTCCCTCAAGAGCCGGTGTCTCCCTGCACATGGGCTCCCCACGTCAGGTCAGCCCCACCCCAGACTCCGGTGGGACCCTCAGCCCCTTTGAGGCCAATGCCGAAACCTCCTCTGGAGGGTCCAATGTCAGACCTAACATTACCAGGCCCATCACAATTCCATCAGGTTCCTCGGCCCCTCCTTCAAAGCCTATGCCCAGCTACCTGCCGGCAGGACCCTCGGCTCATCCTTCGAGTCCTATGCCAGGTTACTCACCAACAGGGCCTCTGGCAGGTCCCTCAGC
The DNA here is from genome assembly GCA_016271365.2 of Neoceratodus forsteri. Lineage (NCBI taxonomy): Eukaryota > Metazoa > Chordata > Ceratodontiformes > Ceratodontidae > Neoceratodus > Neoceratodus forsteri. Next base: position 1,388,189,942 of record CM057459.1, read on the forward strand.
TCCGCCATCGGGCCCTTCACTGGGCCTTGCGATGCTGGGCTTCCCTGCACCTCACTACCCTTCACCAAGGTACCTGCCATCAGGGTATCAGACTCCAGGATACCCGATGCCGGGGTATCTGACGCTGGGCTATTCACCCTATGGTGCGCTGGGCTACCATTACACGATGCCGTGTTTTCCTTTCCAAGGCTACCCACCCATATACCAGCCCCCCCTCCACCTCAGCCTCAGGTGGACTTCAGGGAAGCATTGCAGTCTTAGTGGACTGAAACCAAGACACAGTTGGTTTCAGAGTTGGACCGGTGGCAACCAGCCGTGGCTTCCATGCCAGCCTGCATGAACCCTATGCTGAGATCCCTTTCTTGCCCCTTTACCTCTGAACAGACCTCGCGTCCTGCTGCAGTAGCTGGTAATGGTAGGGGCCTCTTGGTATCCCTGCAGGAGATTCTGCTCCCACGGGCTCTGTCTCCTGACAGAAGCCAGTCGTTGGACACAGACTGTGACTCGCCCGACTCCCGCTCCGGAGGATCCAAAACCCAAAGCCTCTCCCAAGTCCCCTCTGGAGAATTCTTCCTTTACAGAGATCCTCGGGAAGATTCAGGAGGCAAATGGGTGGAAGACCGAGAATCAGGACCCGCAACGCAAGAGGTTGGTGGAATACCTGGATATTCCCAAGCTGTCCCCATTGCTCATTCCTCTGTGGATTGAACCACATGAGATCCTGGCCTCCACGGTCTGGCATCAGCCTTCGTCAGTGGCTGTGGTTGCCAAGAAGGTCGATAGACTTTATTGAGCCCCTGAGGGCAAAGACCACCTTAGTTCGCATCCTAAAGCGGACTTGGTAGTCATTAATGCAGCCCATGACCTTATGGCTCAATCTAAACACATGAGCACTTCTCCTCCAGACAAGGAGTCAAGGCAAATAGATCAGTTTGGATGCAAGGTGTATTCCTCCTCCTCCACATTGGCCCTCAGAGCATTGAATTTACCTGGTGCACATGATTGTTTACCAGAAATCTATGCTGGGACAGTTGAAGTCAGAATCCAAGGCTTTGCCCAATTCTGAGGCTAAAACTAGAATCACCCAGACGGTCAGGACAGCAGAAATCTCCTGCCATCATTCCCTTAGAGTGACATACAATGCGGTAGATGCCTCTCCCCATAGTACCGCCACGGCTGTCAGCATATGCAGGTACCCCCGGATGCAGGTTTCCGGATTGGCCCAAGACATCCAATTGGCCATCCAGGACGCCCTTTCAGAGGACCTGTCCTTTTTTGGAGGTGACGTCAAGGATGAGCTCCAGGACAGCGGCAAGGCACTGCACTCTGTCCAGTCTATCGCTCTAACACCAAGCTAAAACAGCCATTTTGTCACCAGCAAAGGTGTCAGAATGGGCAACAGCCAGCCAGATGTCAAAGCAAACATCGGGCTCCTTCGGCAGCTACCACCCCTCCAACCAAGTCTCAAAGGGCTAACAGGGTGACGTTCCTCCATGCCTCCTGACTTGTGGCAGGGCCCCCAGCCTCTTCCACCATCCCTGGAGGAACCGGTAGGGGGCAGACTCGTAAACCACCTGGCTGGGTGGGAGGTGATCTCCACAGACACGTGGGTCGCCACACCATCGAATTCACGGAGAGACCTCCAAGAAATCCTCCTGGTCTCTCTCACTACCCAAAAGGCCACATTCCTCTCATAAGGGAAGAAATCCAGGCTCTTCTGACAAAATCAGCAATAGAGCCCATGCCTTAGGTATAGGAGGGAAAGTGATACGACTCTCACGTCTTCCTGGTCCCCAAAAAGACTGGGGACCTCCGTCTGATCTTGGACCTCAGCACGCTAAACCTGTATGTAGAGTACAAGAGATTTTGCATGCTGACCCTACTAGTTCTGTTGCCCCTGCTTCACCAGGAGCATTGGCTTTGTGCTATGGATATGCAGGATGCTTACCTACATATTCCAATTTTTTCCTCTTACTGCCACTTCCTCCGCTTTGCCTTCCAGGGGAACACTTCCAGTTCAAAGTGTTCCCCTTTGGCCTTTCCTTAGCACCTAGAGTGTTTACCAAGTGCCTAGGGGTGGTGGCAGTGACTTTATGATGCTAGAGGATATATGTATTCCCGTACCTCGATGACTGGCTCCTGTCAGCACTGTCGAGGGACAGCATGGTGGCCTCCCTGACCACTACCCTAAATCTGTTCAGGCAAGTGGAAATCACAGTGAATTACTCCTAATCCAACCTTGTATCTACCCAATGCCTCCAATTTATTGGGGCGGTGCTGGATTCTGTTCAGGGTTAGGCTTTCCTCCCTTTTGACTGGGCAGAAACCTTGCGTCAGCAGGCCATCCAAGTGGCAACCAGCCAATGGACCATGGCCCATTTGGTCGTACACCTTCTGAGTCTTATGGCAGCAGCTACTCCCACTGTTCCCCTGGCAGGTTCCACCTGCAGATTATGCAGTGGACCCTAAGGTTCCAGTGGGACCAGAAATCAGATGACCTGGATCACAGGATCCTGGTGTCCAGCCCCATGCTTTGGAACCTCTTTTGGTGGCAGGATCTGTCCTATCTTACCAGAGGAGTTCCTTTTCAGACGCCCCCCCGGCTCAGACCCTGACAACGGATGCTTCCAGTCAGGGCTGTGGCACCCATCTAGGCGACCACAGGACACGGGGATCCTGGTCTCAGCAGGAGCTGTCTCTGCATATCAGTGCACAGGAGATGCGGGCTGTACTGTATGCCCTACAGGCCCTTCATCCCCTTCTCCTCCCTGGGCCTCTCCAGGTACAGATGGACAACATGTGAACATGTGTGTGGTCTGGTACCTCAGCAAACGGGGAGGCATGTGGTCATATCCACGTGCAGGGAAATGATGCACATGTAACAATGGGCGATACAACACAGCTTGTAGCTCACGGTAGCGCACGTCCCAGGTGTTCAAAATGTCCTGGTGGATGCTCTCAGCCTCATTCAGGCAAAGGCACACGAACGGGAACTGAGGCATTCAGTAGTCAAAGACATCTTCGATCGGTGGGGTCGCCCAGATCTCAATCTGTTTGCCTCCCCGTCCAACGCAAATCTACCCAGTTTCTGCTTGCTTGTTCCCGGGCGTGGTGTTTTCTGGTGAGACACACTGTCTCTTTACTGGACAGCAAGGTTTTTATACGCTTTCCGTCCCTTCCCACTGCTGCAGAGGGCACTTCTGAAACTACAGCAAGAAGGGGCGCACATGATTCTCATAGCCCCTTACTGGCCTTGCCAAGTGTGGTTCTCCCTGCTTCAGCAGTTGAGAGTGGAGCTTCCGGTTCCCCTACCCCTCTGCCAGAGTCTGCTGACTCAGGACCAAGGCAAGCTGATCCATCCGAGCCTCAAGTCCCTTCACCTTTACAGTACATGTGGCACCTGCTGACATAGCTGTTGCACACTTTACGGTCTCTTCCAGAGTGGCTGAAGTCCTTGTGGACACCTGAAAGCCATCCACAAGAACCACATATGCCATGAAGTGGAATGGGTTCTCCATTTGGGCATCCACCAAGAGTTGGGACCCTTTCTCTTGCCCGGTCCCACAGGTCATGGAATACCTGCTGCATCTCTCTCTGACCTTGGCCTTAGTTAATCTTCACAGAAGGTCCGTTTGTCTGTCATTTCTGCCTACCACACCCAGGTGGATGGCAACACTTTGGCTCAACTGGAGGTTTCCAAAACCTTTCTGAAAGGAATTCTCTATCTGAAACCCCCAGTCAAGAATCCTGTTCCTCCGTAGGATCTGAACTTCATCCCTGAAAAACAAATTTTGCTTCCCTTTGAACCGGCCCCGAGTTGCGACCTGCGCCACCTTTCCTGGAAAGCGCTCTTTTTAGTTGCCATTATTTCTGCTCGAAGGATTCCTGAGCTTCAGGCCCTGATGTACACAATCAGGGAGACTTGATAGACCTGTGGGCCTTTTAAGGCCAGCAATTTCTTATATTCGTATGTGTATGGAGCCTTATTTGATTTTCCACAGAGACCGGGTGGCTCTGCGTACAGATCCTACCGGAAGTTTCTACCAAAGGTGGTTTCTAGTTTACCTTGAATCAGACCATACACTTGCCAGTGTATTATCCTGAACATTCTAATCAAGGGGAGGCAATTCTGCACACGTTCGATGTGAATAGAACTTTGTGTTATTACACAAACCGGATGAAATCAGTCCACAAAACAGATCAGCTTTTTGTTTCCTTTGTGCCCAAAAGAGAAGTTGCTGCAGTTTTTAAACAATGTTTGTCCAGATGGTTGGCAAACTGCATTTTGTTTTGCTAGCAGAAGTATAACAAGCCCCTTCTGGGGAAAGTTAAGGGGCACTCATCCAGAGGTATGGCTGCATTTACATAGAAACATAGAATTTGACGGCAGATAAGGACCGCTTGGCCCACCCAGTCTGCCCATTTCCCTACCTACTGGATAAGTTGCAGATCCTAGTTAACCAGCAGCCTACTTCTTCCTACCCCCCCCCCACAGAATTGCCTTATGACTATCCCATGCATGCTTGAATTCCGCCACTGATTTTGACTCCACAACCTCCTCCTCAGAAGGCTGTTCCATGCATCCACAACCTCTCTGTGAAAAAATACTTCCTTAAATTACCTCTGAGCCGCCCCTTCTATCTTCAAATTGTGCCTCTTGTTCTTGCACACCTCTTTTTGAAAGATGCTACCCTCTTGGACTTTGTTGATTCCTTTGAGGTACTTGAAGTTTCTATCATGTCCCCTCTCCCTCCTTTCCTGAGGCTATACATATTAAGCTCCTTAAGTCTCTCTTCATATGTCTTCGGTGCAGACCCTGCACCATTTTAGTGCCCTCCTCTGGACAGCTTCCATCCTGTCTATGTCTTTGGAGATTGGGTCTCCAGAACTGCACACAGTACTCAGATGGGGTCTCACCAGCTGTCTGTACAGAGGAATAATAACTTCCTGTTTTCTACTGGTGATGCCTCTCCCATGCATCCCAGTATCCCCCAGCCCTCCTTGCTGCCCTCTCACATTGCTTGCCCATCTTTAGGTCATCTGATGTGACTACCCCAGGTCCCTTTCCATTTTGTTGTTGTTAGTATCTCACCCCCATTGTGTACTCTTCCCCTGGGTTTTTGTTTCCCAGCTGCATTACCTTGCACTTCTTAGCATTGAATCTAAGCTGCCATACATTTGACCATTCCTCTAACCTTGCCAAGTCCCTTCTCATCCTTTCCACCCAAACCTGTGCATCAACTCTGTTGCAGATCTTAGTGTCATCTGCAAAGAGACATACTTTTCCTTCCAGTCCTTCTGCAATGTTGCTTATAAAGACATTGAAGAGGACCGGTCTCCTTTTACTGCTTGTTTCAAAAATGTTTCTGCCATGGACATCTGTGTGGCAGCCATTTGGAGCTCTGTCCACACCTTTACCAAGCATTACAGTCTGGACATTGCCTCTAGCCACTGGGCAGACTTTGGGCTAGCTGTCCTTCAGGGTCTCCTGTCATAATCTTGTACCTACTGCAGACCTTTCCTTCCTCCTGTGCTTCAGCCTTTGTCTGAATTACACTGCTTGGGACTCAGTCCTAATGGTTATTACCTACTGCAAGAGCCCTCTCGAAGTAAGATAGTACAGTTACGTAAGAGCTTGGTGTAACAGTAGATCTTCGTGAGAGGCTCTTGCAGTAGGTACCTTTTCCTCTCCCACCTTCCCCCTGTTTCTGTGGCTGCTTCTTTCTAGCCTTTCTCTTGGCTCCAGGAGCCCACTCCTTTCTCCTGTTGCACCTTTTTAAGTCTCCGGCTGGAGAACTGGAGGGAAGGGTGTGGGGACCACCCATTATATAGTGTCACACTGACGTCCATCACGTGACGTCGGGTGGGTGGTCCCCCACCAGACACAGCTAGCTAAAGTTTTCCGTGTGGTCCTAGTGCCTGGCGGCTCTAGTCATAATGGTTATTACCTATTGCATGAGCCTCTGTCGAAGATCTGCTGTTATGGTAAGTTCTTGCGTAACTGTACTTTTTCTTCCCAGCCTTGTCTCTGTGAGGGTCTGGAAGTCTTGGCCTTCAAAGTGCATTAGGCCCTCCAGCTCTCCTATGTAGTTTGGTGTGCTCCTGATATTGGTCTACATGCAAGTGAAGATAGCTACCCCTCCATGTGTCTTACCCCCCTCCCCGGGGGGTGGTCTTTTCTTTGTGCTTAACTGCTCTGCTGTCCTTCCCTCAGTGGAGGAGCTCAGTCGATTTGTACTCATGGTGGGCAGAAAATTTGTCATGCAAGCTTTTCAGACTAGGTAAAAATGTAATAAAGGACATACTAGATGAAAATCCATAGCTGGCTTTAACAGTCTGTATATCTATAAAGCTCTGTATCTGCTTTCTGCTGTTGGCATTTCATTGCATTTTATTTCATTTATTTATTGTACCAGGAAAAGCTGTATTGAGCAAAGCTCATTTGCAAGAAGGTCCTGGTTAGGACAGTATAGTACAGTAAAATCACAAAGCAATTACAATCTCCAATCCCCTACTTACATCCTCGCTGTCATTCCCTCCCCACCCTTTGAACTATGGTCATATTTTCTCTGTATCCCACATGCTTCATTACTAACTGCCCCACCCTTCTTTGCTGCTGTTCATCTTCTGCTCCCCTACTTTCATCTGCACTACCCTGCCAGTTTCACTGGTTTCCTGACATCAACTCTAAATGCCCCAAGCTTCACTTCCTCATCATAGCTCTATTCTTGCTCTCCCTTGGACATATCCACCCAACCCTGGTCTGTCTGTGTCTCATGCCCTGAATGCTCCATTATCTACTGCGGCCCCTTCTATTGCTCCTGCTGTCCTCCTTAAGGGTTTCAAGATCCTTCATCTAAATATATGTAGTTTGTTGCAAAAAATCGACCTTCTACAAACCATTGTGGCCACTCTAAAACCGGACATACTGATCATCATGGAAACTTGGCTAAAAAGCACGATCCCAGATCTCTCTGTCTCCATTCCTGGATGCTCCCTCCCAGTGGCGGAGGAAGAGAAATGTGGGCCCCAGTGCAGGTTGTAATTTTGGGGCCCCCACCACCACCAGAGCATATCAACCCCCCGCCCCCAAGTTTTTTTTTTACCTGTTTATTTTACACACCTTTCACCCACTTCCTCCCTCACTCACATATCAAGGAATATACGGTAATACATAAGAGTGTAATATGTTCTACTCATCTATTTGAGTCGCCTTTTGCGCGCCTTTCGTTCTGCAAACTCATCAGTGATCTGCTGTAGGTTAATTTTTCTTGCTCGTTCATTTTCAATAGATAAGAGTCCCAACCCACAAAATCTCTCTTGTCCCATACTACTCCTTAAGTAGTTCTTTATAAGTTTAAGTTTTGAAAATGAGCATTCAGCACTGGCTACTGTTACTGGGATGGTGAGAAACAGCAGAAGCACAGTACAGACTTCTGGAAAACTGGATGCTAATATACCATTATCAACAATGAACAGTTTTGCCATCTTTCACTGATGATTGTTTGGAGATTTCAGATTTCAAACAAGATCTGAATGCAAGCAACTGTCCAGGAAAAGCAAGTGAAATGTCTTTGTTGAAATGATGGGCTAGTTTCTCAGCTCCTTTATGCAGATCATCATCACTTGCAGAAATCGGGTGTTTGGCTGGATTATGCTGGAATCTATAGTTTATTGCCTGCAAGTTTTGAAATCGATTTGAAAGCTGTGCAGTTATTATATCAAGGCACCTGTAAAACACATTCACTTTGAAAAATTGTTCTGAGTCAGCAAGTCTTTCATCTTCACATAGCTCATCAAAATGGCGTTTGACCTTTCTCATGCGCTTTTCTTCAAACTTTGCTTGTACACCCCATTTTTCTGATAATGCAGTTGCTGAATTTTTGGCTTCATCAAACTCATTTTGAAATGTGAGTAGGTCTTCATTGGCTTTGTGAAGTAAGTTTGCTGCTTTGCAAAGGTCTGTGTCTTTAGACTGTAGCAGTTTTGACACAGCATTAACTGTTTCCAGAGTCTTTGTTTGGAGCACAACAAGAAAAATGAAACTAAAATTTTCCAATAATTTTTCTAATGACAAAGCCTCATTGCACTCATCTCCATTTTTGCTCTGAAGAACTATTTTTTGTGAGTGCCTTCATAATATCTAACAGCTAGCAGTGGAACCAGTGGAGTGGCTATCTCTGCAAAGCAGTGTGCAAAAGATGGAGATTAGTGCCCAAGAGGTGGATAAGCAGAAAAGGGGCAAAATTCAGCAGAAGGGCAGACAGCAAGGAGAACCAGGGATAAATGACAACCAAGGAAGGGGCTGGAGTAGAACAGTGAAACAGTCTAGGGAGGTCAAATCATGGAAAGCCTTGTGTGCAAATGCCAGGAGCCTTAGCAACAAGATGGAAGATTTGGAGGCTGTCATGGTACAGTCAGACTGGACATTGTGGCCATCACTGAAACCTGGTGTAATGATAACCATGACTGGGAGATGACCATACCTGGCTACAACATATTCAGAAGAGACAGAGCAGGCAGGAAGGGAGGAGTGGCACTGTATGTGAAAATGACATAAGGGCCACAGAGGTCCAGGAGGAACAAAATGGGGAGAGATACTGTGGGTTAAGCTGGAAAGGAAAATGGGGACAGCCATCCGCACAGGTGTGGTCTATAGACCACCAGCCCAGAGGAAGAAACAGATAGGAGCTGATGCTAGCCATCCAAAGGATGGCAGACAAGAGTGAGTAGTACTGGTTGGAGACTTCAATATTCCGGCGTGGACTGGAGCATCCCAGCAGCAGCATCAACTAGGAGCAGATTTATCCTGGACTCCTTCAGGTGCCTTCCTCAAGCAACTGGTCATGGAACCAACTCGGCAGAAGGCAATACTGGACCTTGTGCTCACAAACAGGGACAGTGTGATGTGGGTAACAGTGGGGAGCACCTGGGAAACAGTGACACCAGTCATTGTGGTTTGAAATCACAGAAAGAGCAGAACCAAACCACACAAAACACGATCCTGGATTTTAGGGGCAGACTTTGGGAAAATGGGAGATACTTGAAAGAGGCATTAAGGGGAATGGGACAGGAATCAGGGGTTGAGGAACAGTGGGCAGTATTTAAAATGGGATTACAAGAACAACAGAATTATGCATTAAGCAGGTTAGCAAGAGGAAAAGGAAGAGGAGACCATTATGGTTTCCAAGAGGTAGCAAAGAAAGTGAACACCAAAAGATTGCATTCAGGCAATACAAAAAGACACAGGCAGAAGGGATAGGGAGAAGTACCAGGAGAAGCAAAGGGAGGCAGGGAGGTCAGTAAGGGAAGCAAAGCTCAGACAGAAGAACACATTGCAAAATCAGTGGGTAGAGGGACAAAACCTTTTACAGGTACATAAGTGAAAAAGAAAGACAAAGGGAGGATAGTGAGACTGAAGGGGAGGATGGGGGCAGCGTGGAGGATGACAACAGTAAAGCTGACATATTGAACAGGTATTTCTGCTCAGTCTTTACTGAGGAAGAGGAGGGTAATGGGTCTGAAGGGTACAAGGGTGAGAATGGTGCAGAAATGGACACAAGTCCCCTTACGAGAAAGGGGTCCTGAAGGAACTGGAAGTAATAAGAGTTGATAAAGCAATGGGGCCAGATGGGTGCACCCCAGGGTCCTTAAGAACTAAGAGAGGTGGTGGCTGAACCTCTGGCTATCCTGTTTAGCCAATCACTGGAAACAGAGGAGGTACCCAAAGACTGGAGGACAGCAGATGTAGTCCCCTTATACAAAGCGGAACAAAGAGGAAGCAGGGAACTACAGACCAGTCAGCCTCACCGGTAGTGGGAAGATCATGGAAGCACTACTGAAGGAGAGATTGGTGGAACATCTGGTTGTCAATGGACTACAGGACCCAAGGCAGCATGGTTTCACCAGGGAGAGTCATGTCAGACCAACCTCATTGAATTTTTGACTGGGTGACTAGGGAGGTGGATCAGGGGAGGGCAGTCGACATGGCCTATCTGGACTTCAGCAAGGCCTTTGACACTGTGCCACATAGAAGGACTATTACACAAACTGAGGAATATGGGTGTGGGCAGGACAGTAGTGTGGTGGTTAGGTAACTGGCTGGGTGGCAGGACACAGAGGTGGTGGTAATGGCTGTCACTCCACAGAGGGAAGAGTGACCAGTGGGGTACCACAGGGATCAGTGCTGGGACCGGTCCTATTCAACATCTTCATCGGTGACATTGCGAGGACCTAGAAGGCAGAATTTCACTGTTCGCTGATGACACAAAGCTCTGTAACAGAGTAGACACACCAGAGGGTGTAGACAGAATGAGAAGGGACCTGAAGAAACTTGAAGAATGGTCAGGGGTTTGGCAGTTGAAATTCAATGCAAAGAAGTGCAAGATAATGCATATGGGGCACAAAAACCCTGGCACAATATATCAGTTGGGGAGTGAGGATATAGCGTGCACCAAGCAGGAAAGGGATCTTGGGGTTGTCATCTCTGATGACCTCAAGGTAGGGAAACAGTGTGACAAGGCAGCAGGTAAAGCAAATAGGATGCTGGGATGTATAGGCAGGGTCATCACCAGCAGGAAAAGGGAGGTCATAATTCCGCTATACAAGACACTAGTGAGGCCCCACCTGGAGTACAGTGTACAGTTCTGGAGACCATACCACGTAGGGACATAGACAGGGTAGAGAAGGTTCAGAGGAGGGCAACAAAGATGGTGCATGGATTGTATCACAAGTCCTATGAAGACAGGTTGAAGGAACTGAACATGTACTCCCTGGAGGAGAGGAGGAGAGAGGATATGATAGAGACATAAAAGTATCTTACAGGGAGGAAGAGGGTGCAGGAAAACACTATTTTTAAGCAAAAAAGATGTTCCAGGACTAGAGGGCATGGGATGAAGTTGGAGGGAGGACGATTCAGAGGAAACATGAGAGAATTTCTTCACAGAACGGGTGGTGGACAAGTGGAACACCCTGCCAGAGGAAGTGGTGGGGGCTGAAACAATCACGGATTTAAGAATGCATGGGATAGACATAAAGGAATTCTGGAGGTCAGGGCAGGGCAACAGACTTCTAGGAAAACAAACTGAACTTACAAGCTCAAATGGGCAGACTGGTGGGCCATAGGCCCTTATCTGCCGACACTGTCTATGTATCTATGTATCTAAATACGAAACCTCAGAGCAAGGAGTGATTCATGGCGGGATGACCATCGGGTGAGGGCAAAGCCTTTTCAAAGTAATGTTGCTGGAAAGCTCTGATGTGGAAGCAAATGAAGATAACATGGCCCAGCATTTTATACTGTGGCCAAAAAAAGTGTATAGTCTTTCAATCACATCATAAAAATTTTTTAGTTCTGGTATTCCTCTAACGGAATCATTCAGCGTGAGATTTAAGTTGTGAGCAGCACAGTGAATGTATGCAGCATTCGGTTCCTTCTGGGATATTCTTGCTTGCACACCAGAGTACACACCACTCATATTAGAGGCCCCATCATACCCCTGACCATGACATTTAGATAACTCTAAACCTTTCTCTTCGATGCAACCAATTATTATGTTCTCAAGTCCACTAGCAGACTGATCACTAATTTCCTGAAAGCCAAGGAAAGATTCATTGATTTTCACCTCTGTTGCCATGTCCCTTTCATCCCTTTCTATTGTGATATACGAAAAATTTGGCGAGTTGGTCAGTCTTCGCAATGTCTTGGGTGGTATCCATTATTACAGAGAAAAAAGTGCGCTTTTATTTCATCAATAATATCTTGCTCAATACGCTTTGACAAAACTTCAATGAGTTCATCCTGTATAGTATGACTAAGATAGCTAATTGATCCAATGGGCACGGAAATGAGTTGCTTTAACACGGATCATACTTGGCCAACAGTTCCACAACTGAAAGAAAATTCTCACTATTTATTTGCCCTAAAACCTTCTCCCTGAAGGTAAACTGCACATAGCTAATGTAAGAGTCACATTGATCAGATGCTCCAAAACTTGTCTCCAAGTTTTCTCCTTTTGTATTTGAGTTTCAAAATCTTCATCAGTTGTGCCATATAAACGCCACTGCTCATACACTAAGCAAGATTCTAGATGAATTGTTGATGTTTCATGATATTCAATTTTGCTGCTTAGATAACGCCATGTCTCAAACTCCTTTAACCCATGCAACATTATAAGCAGGTGCACTCGATCAGCAAGCGGCCAACATGGCTCACAATATGCACAGTCTAATTTAGGGAGTAACAAAGTCAAATCGTGGTAATGTAACTCCTGCCTTTGTTGTAATATTGTAATAGCTTCTGGAGAAGCAGCCCATCTTGATTTTTGTCTGTGGAAATGGTCCGTGGGGTTTACGAACCTTGTGATATGATGTACCTTTTATTTGGCTGTCCTTTATGTCTAAAGGAAAATGACCTCTGTCTGTGGGGATTCTGTCATCAACAGGAGAAAAACTTGGAAAAGCAGGTTCTTCTCCACTGTTAAAAGCAGCACTGGCTGTTTTGTCAAGTTCTTTCTCCAATACACTTTTAATGTCCGGTTCTTGTTCAGATTGTTTAGCAAAGTTAGTTTCAGGATCAACATGATCAGCACAGGCCATCTCAGCCAAAGCACTAGGTCCACTGTCTTTCTCTGTGTCTGTCATTTTCACAAATTTCAGTTTCAGTCTTATCAGGTGTGTCAGAATCAGTCGCAGTTTGGAAAAAAGCACTGATTTTAGGCAGCTTTGCAGCCAACAGCAATTCTTCCTTCCTCTGTTTACGCTTTTCTGCACCACTTTTGTATTTAGGAGGCATCTTTTACTAACAATAAACAGTATTGTATTTACAACATACAGTGCTGTAAATATAAATCACAATATAAAATTATTCTCCACTCACTGAACAACTGCCGCCTTGTTACGCTGTGATGTGTAAATGAAATTCTACCTCAGACTCTTTTAAACTGCGAACTAACTGGTACAGTACACACAAGATTCCCAGTGAAGTGCCGCACACCAGTTGCTTTCTACAAGCTGTTGCTTTGAACTCACACCAGTAGCTTAGCAAAAAACCCTTATATTTACTGAAATAGTTATTTGTGTTTGCTTGCCTTCAATCTGGAGTAACTAGGCAGCTAATGACAAGAGCAGAGCAATACAGGCTCAGTCAGCTCACACAAGACAGCAGAAGAGCACACAAAGCAAGATACAGGCTGGCAACTCGTCACTGCCTGGCAGGCTGGAGAAGCACAGGAAAAAAAGTCACAGGCAACAGGCCTCCTCCTCTCAGTAGTCTCACACACTGCTGCTGCTGCTGCTGCAAGGCAAACACAGTGAAACTACTACAGACTCACTTTCACTGTGAGTACATAACAGTACTACTCACTACTGTAACAGCTGTTGCCTGTTGTAGACTAAAAAAAGATGATTGATAGTCACTGAGAGAGAGAGAGAGAGAGAGAGAGAGAGAGAGAGAGACTTTACTGAGTTTAGGCCAGCCAGCAGACTGGCAAGTAACAACAAGTACTGTAGTACAATATTATTTGTATCACAGTATTATTATTTGTTTGCTGGGGGCTAACGTGGCTGCTGCTATGCTAAATGCTGCTATATGTAGCAGAGTCTAGTCCCTATGCACGCCCAACTAGCTGCTCAGATAAACAGGAACACAGCTAGCCTTCAGCAGTGCTGTGCTGCCCAATAACTTTTATTTTTTTAATGATAATGTCCTTGTTGTTTGCAAAACACAAAAACCCAACTCAGGCAGCTGGGGGCTAATGTGACTGCTGCCTATACCCTACCCTTGCACTCCCAACAACACTCGGCTGTCTTAGTGCCCAATTAGGCTTCCTTTTTTTTAATTTTCCTTATTTGCAGCAAAAACCCTCCCTACAGCTAAGGTGTATTATCCTGCTAGGCTGCTACTGCTATGCTAAAAATGCATTCCCCAGGTCAAACAGGATTGGAAAGAAGAGGACACTCTGCCTGCCCAGTAAGTTTTTGTTTCCTTGTTTTTACTAGTAACTGGCTGTTCAGCTGTGTTCTCTGCAGTCAGTCAGTGCTGCTAGCTACTAGTAGCCTACTGTTATCAGGCCCATCCAGTGCCCCCAGGCAGCGCTATGCCCACTGTCAGCTCAGCCACCCAGCCCAGGCAGCAGCAAGCTTAGCAACCTAGGTAGATCCAAGGCCCAAGCCTTCTTTCTAATTGTTTCAGTTAGAAAATCCTCACTAGCAAGTCATCCAGTAAAATAATCAGTCAGTGGTAGTCCTGCCTAAACACAGTCAGTCACATAACATTCAAGATTTCGAAATACTAGTCTTGCTCACACAGTCTCAAGTTCAAGTTTATTGCAGGAAAACGCCATTGAGTAAGCTCATTCACAAGGAGGTCCTGTGACATAAACAGTCTCACACTGAGACTTCAGTGATCCCCCCCAGGAACAAGGGACTTAGGGATTCCTGACCTCCGCGGCTCCCACACACAGTCACCAAAAAAAAAAAGAAAACCTTAACCTCCAGCTAAGGTGGCTATACCCTGCTGGCTTGGCTGCAGTGCTATGCTGCAGACACTAGTGCCTTTTATAAGTTGTGGAACTTAACTTGTGTGAGGTGAGCAGCAGGTTAAGCACCTGCCACCTCCCAGGCCTACAGCCCCCCTGGCCACCAACAACAGCCTGCCTGCTGCTATGCTAGCTAGCTAGACTGTAGACATATCCTCTCCTCCTCCTCGACCAGTACTACAGTGCTAATAATAAGTCCGTCTCATCAGTCAGACAGTGATCACCAAAAAAAAAACAAAAAACAGTCAAGTAGTCAGTCACAATTAGGAGGGAAGGATGGGAAGCAAGGAACTTGGAAGAATAACAATTAAATCAATTATCAACGACAATGATTCAAAGAGATGTGTCTGTCCACACAGACAGAGAGAGCACAGAGCAGTCTCTGAGTCACTCAAGCCACTAACCACAACTGTCTGTTGCTGCGCTGCACGCGATCTAATGTGACCAGCTAAGCTAACGGTTCATTTAGTTAGCCCACTCAGCCCACACAGCCCTGCCTACCACAGAATGACTGACAGTGTCCAAATCCAATCAGCAGAGGACATGTCAGTCAGTCATATGGTGCAGGCATATCGAGGAACTTGGTATTGGTTAGAACTCAGGAGTCATCGGCCCCCCCCATCTCATCCTGTTCACCTGCCGGCCGCAGCCCGCCCATGACGCTGCCCATCAGTCATGCAGCTCGTCATGCCGTGCGTGTGTGCCTCGACCCCCGGCAGCACAGCAGTGCAGCACAGTGAGACAACACAGCAGCAGCCAGCAGCATCCTCCGATAATCCAATTTCCCAATTCCGGCTGCGGGTGATCAGCTACCCTGAGGCCAACCCGTCCCCCGTAGACCACAGTACATAACACACACGTGTACCACACTGCAGTGCACAACACTGTACCAACCCAACCCCTATCCTCGCTTCAACCCATAACCCGACCCGACCGAACTGTGGGTGAAGTTAACTGAAGCATCGGGTTATGGGTACTCAATTCAAGTACTGCAGCAGATGATGGATCACAAATTTTTTTTTTTTGTTTTTGTTGTCCTGATTTTAATATTGAAGATTGGGAGCGGAGCAGTTTTGCCTCCAAGTCGAGAAGCAGCAGAAACAAAAGTATCAGCAGGGGGATTGGATGCCAGCTGCGCTCTCAGTCTTGACGAGACTCAAGTCCCCGACGAGGAGGACTCCCCACACTCTCCCCAGCGTGGCGGCAGCAGCGCAGCGCCCACTTGTGATGGTGCAGCCAGGTGACGAGCCCCAGTACTGACCGTGCCTGTAGCTCTGAGTCCGGGTGTGACAGTGAAACCAACCAGCTTTCTTAGATCAGGATTCAGGACACGACAGGACAGGTAGGGTAGGGTCGGGGACGTTGTTGCGATGCGATCGCGTCATCGCGATCGAAATCCGAAATCAATTGGGCCCCTACATGTGTCGGGCCCCTGTGCCACTGCATCGGCTGCACTGGCTATTCCTCCGCCCCTGCCTGAGGCAAGACCAAGCAAGTAGAGGTGGTGTCGCCATGTACGTTTTTTTACCTCCCTCCAGTATTCTATTATTTATTCATCCACTAGCCAAGCATCCCATGGCACACTGGCTATTTCTTTAACTCTGCCCTTCATTCTCCCTATCTTTATAGCTGGCATTTACTGTCACCCAAATGTCTAGCCCTCTGTTGCTTTCGACCTCATAACCTCCATCGCCACCCTTTCTTGCTCTGGTGAACTATACATCTTCGGCAACCTTAACTTAAGCTGTCTGTCTCCCAAGACATCCAAAATATGTAATGCTATTGGAGCCCTGAACCTCTCACAATTGATCTCAGAACCCACCTGTCCTAACCAGAAGACACAAAATCACTGCCTGATTGACTGGGCTCTTACTACCCATCCCCACACAGTAATTAGCTCTGGCATCCTCCCAGACGCTGTCAGCGACCACAACCCAATATTCCTTGTCAGGAAAATCTACAGACCAAAATCTCCGCATAAAACCTTGCAACTTCACTCCTTCAAATCCCTAGCCCTTTAACCTCTCCTGCACAACCTATCTCTGTCTGACTGGTCTCCCTTAGTATCCTCCCTCTCAGTTGATAAGGCTCTAGCCTACTTCAAAGAAATATTCCTTGCAAATTGGAATGCCTTTGCCCTTCTCAAACAAACCAGGGTTAGGGGTAACCACATACTGTGAATTATTCCAGAACTCTTAGCCTGTCTTAGGGCCAGAGATCATGCCTGGGAGCGCCACAAATCCACCCAGCTTCCTAGCGACCTCACAGACTACTGTAAGCTCCAAAATGCCTGTACCAGGGCAACAAGTCTAGCCAAGTCCGATTACTTCAAAAATGCTTTCCTCACTAACATAAATTCCCCTTCCAAATTTTGGAAGGTGGTTTATGCCCTCTTTACCCCTCAGTCCCCCCCCCCTTCCCCAGTGCTAAAGGTAAATGAGAATCTTGTAGCCTACTCCCATGCAGTAGCTGCGGAATTTAATTCCTGTTAGACCTCCTGTACAACCGAACTGCTGAAAGTCCTCCTAATTACCCTCCTCCCTCCAAATGTCACAGCTGACCTCTACCCCCCCAAAAACGCTCCACTTCCTATTTCCCCACACCCCTCCTTCTCATTCTGTTCGGTCTCCACCACCAAAACTATAAGTGTCCTTCTCGCCATCAACCCCTCAAAAGGATCTTCACCAGATGACCTTGACCCTAAACTCCTCTCTCTCTCAGCCGCGGCCATTGCTTACCTCCGCTCCTCAATCTTAAATCTCTCCTTCTCAACCTCCGATATTCCTACCACATGGAAGGCACGCAGTGGTCCTCCCCCTACCTAAAGGTGGAGACCCCTCATCCCCTGGCAACTATTGGCCCATTTCGTTACTCCCTACCCTAGCCAAACAGCAAGAACATCTAGTCCTCTCTCAACTCGCCTCCTTTCTATCTGATACTGCCTTCTTCACCACGTTCCAGTCTGGTTTCAGGAAAAACCACTCTACCACCACCTCCCTACTTCGGCTCACTGACTTTATCATCTCCAGGATGGACAATGGCCAAATCACCTCAGCCATATTTGTCGACCTTGCCAAGGCTTTTGACACTGTTTCCCCTTCCCTTCTCTTTGGTTCCCTCTAATCTGTTGGTCTAACCCCTTCTGCCACTAACTGGTTTAAGGTCTACCTTGCTGGTAGAACCCAATCAGTTAAGATCGCAGATGCCATCTGACCACCCCTCCCGATCTGCACTGGCATCTCTCAGGGCTCTGTGCTTGGTCCCCTTCTATTCTCCATCTTCCTTAATGACCTGCCATCTGTCTGCTCCCCCTTCTCCGCCATACACATGTATGCTGATGATACTGTCCTGTATGCATCTGGCTTATGCCTGGCTCAGGTTACATCCAGCTTGCAGCACGACTTCAACAAGGTCCAGTTCTGGTTTGCAAACCATCAGTTATGTCTCAACGCCAGGAAGACGGTCTTCATGACCTTTGGCACAAGCCACAGACTCTCTAGGCTTCCCTTCCTGCCCACTTTCCGCACTCTTGACTGTTTCACGTCATTTCAGCTACTGAAAAAACAGCGAGTGCAATTTCAGCGATGCAGTCATAGCGACGCGCATTTCAGTGACTGGCAACTTCAGCGAGGGACATTTCAGCAAATATAGTCAGATCGTATTTTTGCTGCTAGTTAGTAGCCCCCCCTGCACCTCCCACAGGGGGCTGTGCCCCCTGAACCCCCCCATTTCTAAATTAACATCCTCCGAGTCGCTCATTGACATCGGAGGATCACTGAAATGTCGCAGTTGCTGTAATGCTGCAGTCACTGTAATTGTAGTCGCCGATTTTGCTTTGCTGTAATTGACTCGCTGAAGTGACATGCTACCCTCTTGACAGGACTTTACTTGAGGACACCTCATCCTTCAGATACCTTGGGGTTTGGTTAGACCAACAAGTCGACTTCTCTGGACACATTGATGCCATCCAGAAAAAAACTGTGCCCCAAGCTAAGTGCCTTGTTCAGGAACCGCTGTTGTGTCCCTCCTGTGGCTAGGTGTGAGCTTGTCCAGAAGATGTTTTTGACTACTGCGACGTAGTCTATGGTGCTGCTCCTAAGTACTCCCTGACCAGATTGGACACTATCTTCAACGCCTTCTGCTGCTTTACCCTTGATGCTCCCGCTCGCACCCACCACTGTGACCTCTATCGAGCCCTTTCCTTCCTCTCCCTTACAAATAGATGCCTCTCACACTGCGCTAAATTCACTGCTAAACACTGGCTGGGTGAACTCCCTTCCTACCTCTCCCTCGCGTTTATAACACCCCCTCCTCCTTCCCATTCCCTCAGATTTACTGACACACACACACTAACTGTCTTCTGCCGCTGTAACCTCTTCAGCCAGTCTGGGTACTCTCACCATTTCCCTAAAATATGGAACTATCTACCTCCCCAGATCCGACACTCCTCCTCCCTCTGTTTCATCAACACTGCCCTCTCCAACTATCTTGCACTTAACTGTTCCTGTTATGAATTTCCTTCATCTTGCTCCTTACAGTTCACCCCCCTTCAGAATTTACCTAATGCCTCTTTCTACTCTACTACCTCGACTGACCCTAGCCCCTCCTAGGTGCTAGTTTCTCATACGTTTCTCCCTTCCCCCTACTCTCTCCCTCTTTTTCCCTAGCCTTCACACTCCCCTTGCAGGGTTCTCAGCATCCTGAAGGGGTCCCATAGTGCCTAGGCTTGCCACCTTTTCTCCCCCATCTACCTATCCTTGGTGTTCCAGGTCCTCTTGCAGGGTGCCCAGCATGCTGGAGGGTTCCTTGGATCAGGCCTCATCCACCTCTCAGGTGTTATTTTCTCATTTCTCATTCCCTCCCTCTCACTATCCCTCTATAACTACAACGCCTAACTGCAGGAGGGTTTACAGTCGCCTGAACTTCCCTGCCCTCTTGCCGGGTTCATTGCATCCTGAAGGGTTCTCTTTTTGGGTCAGGCCTTTTTTCCCCTCCTAGGTGTTAATCACACTTACTCCCTCTCTAATCCCTACTCCATTCCCCTGTCCCCTTGCAGGGTTTCCTGCGTCCTGAAGGGGTCACTCTGGGACACGACTGCACTATCTGTCATCTCATCATCTATCTCTCTCCTTCACCCCTTATTTCACGATAGCACTTGTAACTTATTACCATTGCACTTATTAATTGTTCTCACAAATTATATACCTATGTGTGCAACACTGTTTGTAACAACTGCCTTAATTAATTGTATGCTATGTTGATCTTTGTAACTTGAATGTAAAATGTCTCATCCCTATTGTACCACTTCCCCCCAAGTCACACTGGGAGACAAGCAACCTGTTCCTCAGTGTGCCTTCCTGGTGAAACATTTCAATAAAATAAACAAATAAAAACAATGATGCAAGATAAGGAGAACAACAGTTTTTACAAGCGGTGTGCAGTGTTATAAATCAAAGATATGTAGAAGCAAAAATAAAACATAATAAGATAGCAAGGTTGTTACGGTCAAGACATCTTTAAAACAATCAATTTGCAATGAATAGCAATAGTGGGCCTAGGTGCAGTAGGTATTGATCAATATTTTGAAAGTATAGAAGGCTCATGATCGAGTTCGGATTGAGGGAGGCCTGAAATTTTCTTCCAGTGCATTTGCGCAAACCAGCTGGAAGCTATTTTGCCATATTTGGATGCAGTTCTGGGAGTTTCAAGCAAAATATAGCTGCAAGCTCTTAGGTTATACAGACTAGAAACCTTGCAGAATAAGTCAGCGATATATTGCAGCACTTTGTGCCTAAGAGATTTGTAGGATCACAAATAAAGGTTTTTGAGTTGTCCAGTGCTGAGGGAAGGCTAACCAACAGATGCATAAAGGGTGCAGTGGTGGGTTCTTCCAGGCAGCCTGGTCATGAATCTCAGTGTCCTATGACATCCAATTTGACAAGCTGACCAGCAGCAGCACCTCTGTGTACTTCATTTCATTTATTTTTTTATACCGGAAACGGCATGTTGGCAAGACTTGCCCGTTTTCACAAGTGCCAAGTTACAGATTACATTACAACAAAGGAACATACACATTATATCAACAACATTTTATACAGCATAGTTAAACAAGTTAAAAGATGTGAGGACAAGACAGGTGTCATGGTAAATGCAATCAGGGGATACTAGGAATATCTGTAGACTATGAGTGTAATAAGGATAAGTACATGTTAATCAGGAGGATGGGAAACATCAGTTACAGAAAGAGCAGATGACACAAAAGGATATGTGGAGGAGACCTGGAGGGAGGTGGGAAAGAAGACAGTGAAAGCAACAGAAAAGGGAAAAGGAGAAGCTAAATTAGGTATACTGTAATTACAGAAAACATTATCCAGGAGGAATTGCTTAAGGTTGGATTTAAAGGAGGAAGGAGATGGGCAAAGGGCCAAGCAGGGGGGCAGGCCATTGAAGAGTTTGGCACCTTTGAAAGCAAGGGAGTGTTGACCGTGGGAAGTGTGACAGAAAGGAGTGGCAAAGTAAGAGCAAATGGAGCATCAAGTGGGTTGAGAGTTGGCTGGGTTCTGGAAGATGTTGCCAACACTGCTGGAAAGGAAGCCCCAGAGGGCTTTGTAGGAAAAGGAGAGAATTTTGAAACTGAACTGTTCTTCTAGTGAGAGCCAGCTGGCAGCCTGGTAGAGATCGCAGTGGTGTGTATTTCTGGGGTGGCCAGAGACAAACCAGATTATGTTGTGGTAGGTGGTCCTCAGCCGATTAAAGTTTTTTGGGAGAGGTAGGGTGAAAATATCAGGGATCTATAATCAAGAACAGGGAGCAGGAAGCTGTTAGCTAGAAGGGCCCTGGTGGATGGTATAAGGTATTGTTTAATCCTGTAAAAGGTGCCAATCTTCTGATGCATTTTCCTAATTAGAAGGTTTATAAGCAGTTCGAATGTCATGTGGCTGTCAGGGTTAATGCCATGGTATTTAAAGTCAGAGACCCTCTCAGTTAGACTTAGATACTTATCCTTGAGGGGGAAAGCAAAGTCAGTAGCTTTTTTGGGACCAGAAAAAAATCATTGTCTTTAGTTTTTTTAGAATTGAGGCCGAGGCCATGGGAAGTGAACCAAGAGTGCAACTTGCTAAAATCAGCTTGGAGCTTCTCTAGGAAGAAGGAAGGATTTCTGTCCAAGAAGAAAAGGGTGGCACCATCTGCGTAGAGGATGATGTCAGTGGACTGGCAGATTTTTGGGAGAGCATTGACGGCTAGGGAGAAAAGAAGGGGGCCCAGAATGGAGCCTTGTGGGACCCCGTACTTGATTGAACAGAGGTTGAAATAGAAACAGCAGATGGCGGTTTTATGTAAGCAGTCACTGAGATAGTCCTTATACCATTTGATTACATCCTCTGAGAAGTTCAGGGAGGAAAGGGAGGAGCGGAGGATGTTGTGGTCGACCAGATCAAAGGCATTTGTGAGGTCATAAAAAACAGTACCAGTATAGAACCCTTCATCATTTGCCTTACCCACTGCATTGGTGAAACTGACAAGGGTAGTTTCCATGTTGTTTCTGGCCTGGAATCCATGTTGCAAATCGGTGAACAGAATGCACTTGTCAAGGAAAAGCCTAGTCTGATTGAGAACAATTTTTTCAAGGATTTTGGAGAGTGGAGAAAGAATAGAAATGGGACGATAGTTGGAAACATCATTTTTTGGGCTGGATTTGTGCAGGGGTTTATGATGGCATTCTTCCAAATGCTGGCAAAGACACCAGTGCAGAGTGAGAAATTAAATATGTTTGTAAGGAGAATGGCTATGTGAGAAGAGGTGAGTTCTGAGTACTAAGTCCTCATAATCAAGCAAGGGTAGAAACATAGCTCTGATTAGGGTTTTACAGGCATCCACAGGTAGAGTGAACTTGTTTCTATTTTTGATTACAAGAATGCAGTGTGTATATTTATGGAACACCTACAAACAGAAGAGAGAAAGCAGTGCACTACTTCTGTCCATACGTGTTCCATAAATATGTATGCCACACTCTTGTGATTGAAAATGTAATTATGTGTCCAGCACCAGGTTGTGCATTGGAGAAAGACTGATGTGCTCAGGGACAGCTCAGTTTCCAGTTGCTTTGGTGGCACGGCTGGTAATGCAACTGGAGTGGTATTCCAGGTGGCTTGGTTCAAATCTCAGCGGAGGCACTTACTTCTTTCTCACTTCTGTTTGTTTGTAAACTTATTTCTATAATAAAAGCCCAGCCTTGGCCACAGCTTCTTACATAAATTTTTGATTTGATTACTGAAAGAAAGCTTATTGTCAAACCATATACCTGGGTATTTGAAATTCAAACAACATGAAGTCTTGCTATATTATGACATACAGTATGCAGTGAGTCCCAACCTTCGAACTGCTCCGGAGGTGAAAGAGTTAACTTTCCATGCCAGGCATGGAACCTTGAGCGCGAGCTCGGTTGAAAACTCTTGTCTGTTGTTAATCAAACTCAAACTGTCAGATTCTTCACTCCGCCTCACTGAACAGTCGCTCCAGAGATTTCTCCTTCTGCTCAGTTCATTTGTCGGTTAAAGTATTATTTTATTGGTTTTTTGACCGAAATTAAACCTCAACCGGTCGGTTCAAGCTCTGTCTGTATTGTAAGTAACAGATAAGCTTACATTTATTTTATTCTGTGGAACTTATAACGCTTTTAGGTTCGATTTGAACCGATCAGGTTATTCTCAAACTTTACTAGTCCTTATTTAGAGTGCGGTTCGATTCTTATCGGTTTAAAAAAACGGATTTCATTACGTTTTCCACGACCGAGACACGTGCTGGGAACCGATAAGAGAGTCTTGCTTAGCGGATTGCCATAAACAGGCAAGTTTGGTTAGGCTGGCACTATGTCTGAGAAACCAAAAGAAAAACGGGCCCACTGGTTTCAAGCACTGTAGTGTTTGTGGGAAGCCTAGCTGACCCACACACCCCTGTGTATTGTCTGGGAGTTGACCACCTCAATGCAGACTGCCAGATTTGTAAGAATTTTCCTGCTGCCACCATAGAAAAGAGAGTTGGTAGGCTCAGGGAAAGGGAGGCCAAAAAGTCAGCTGACCTGGATGGCCAGCCCGGTTCGGTTCCAACCGAACCGGAGGGAGTGCCCTCTGACCAGGGCGATACTTCCTCGGGCAAACGAAGAGCCAGATCTGAGAAGCCGGTTCCAACTAAAAGGACTAGAAAGTCAGCTAGTGTGGAGCCAAAAGTTCTTTCTCCAACCGCTGAGGAAATAGCTAAAGCAATTCAAATTGTCCAGTCACTTTCCCCGGTTCCGACCGAACCGACACCATCAGGGAAGCGCTCGGTTCGGCCAGTTCCACCGGTTCAAAATTATGATTTTGAGGATTTTTATGAACCGGAGGACGGGGAAGAGGAGTATGAGGAGAGTGAATGTGGTTTTGAGAGTCTGGATGTGCCCATTGAACCGGACATCTCTCCAGACAGACCATCAGGGGTTTCTCCTCCCAGGCTATCTGAGTCCTCTTCTCATTTTATGTTCTATAAGAAAGTTTCTGAAACTCTCCAGCTCCCTGTTGAGGAAGCTGTTGATGACCAAGAGGAACCTGATTATGTAGAAATGATGGATATTCCAAAGTCTAGGAGACTGTCTATTCCTTGCATAAATCTTTTTCGGAAACAGACAGTAAAAATTCTAAAACCTCCTCACACTATACCTCCTGTTGATAAAAGGATGGACAAGAGGTATACATTATCAGGCTCTGATACGGAGTTCCTCACACAGCAATGCAGCCATGTGGGGTAGTGCAGGCTGCAGCCTGTGACAAGAGCAAATATTCCTCTGCCGCACCCCCTGAAAAGGACTCCAGGAGGATTGATGCCATGGAAAGAAACAGTACATGGCAGCATCTTTGGGACTCAGACAGGCAAATTATATGGTTTATGCTGCTAGGTACCAGAAATCCAGATGGGATACTGTGCTGGCCCTGGCAAAACAGGTCCCTGACCAGCTTGCCAGGGAGCTGGAACAGGTGGCTACGGATGGTGTTGAGGCATCCAAGGTGCAATTTCATGCTGCAGTAGACTCTAATGATGTGTCATCTAGGGTCATGGCTACATCTGTGGCACTACGCAGAATGGCTTGGCTCAGATGTACTACCCTGTCACAGGATACCCAGTCTAAGGCCATGGATTTTCCTGTTGTGGGCAATTCTCCTGTTTGGGGAGCAGACAGAGAATTACATGAAGAAAATGGATGACTATAGGACCACCTATAGGAGTGCACAGGCCAAGGAAAGGCAGGCCACTCCTCAAAGGCAGCATCCCAGGGGCAGGGGCAGGCCTTTTCATAGGCCGTTTTACCAAGTCCAGGCCTCCTCTTCTGCTTATGCCCAGAGGGGGGTCTTTAGAGGGAGAGGCAGACGGGGTACAAGCAAGCCTGCTTCCACCACTCAGCCCAAAGCCCCTGCCAAGCAGGCACCCTGATGGGGTGGCCAGGGCCGATTCTCCACTACCTGTAGGGGGCAGGCTGGCTTACTTTGTCCAGGACTGGAAGTCTTTAACATCAGACAAGTGGGTCCTGGAAGTAGTAAGCCAGGGACTGGTTCTCAGCTTCAAAAAATTTCCAAAGATGAGAGCCAGGTCCTTTCCACCTGCAAATCCATCAGAGGCATTTGCCCTAGAAACAAGTTTCTACCCTCCAGCTCTCAGAGCTGTGGAAAGGGTTCCACCCTACACCAGGGCAAGGGTTGTACTCCAGGTACTTCCTTACCCCAAAAAGACAGGAGAATGGCGGCCCACCCTGGATCTCAGATACCTAAACAAGCACCTTTTAAAACCAAAATTCAAAATGGTGACTCTGGAATTATTTTACTCTCTCTAAGGCCAGGGGACTGGCTAGCGTCCCTGGACCTCAAGGATGCCTACTTCCATGTTCTTATCAAGAGCTCCCACTCAGTACCTCAGATTGAACTGCCCTCAGGCCATTACCAGTTCAAAGCAATGCCCTTCGGACTCACCTCTGCCCGAGGGTATTCACAAAATGCCTGGCAGTAGCAGTTGCCCACTTAAGAAGGCAAAGATTGCCATCTTTCCTTACCTGGACGACTGGCTCATAGTAGGCCAGTCTCCAGACCAAGTCAAACAACACCTTCAGGTAACTCAGCAACTGCTCACATCTCTAGGTTTCCTTCTCAATCTTCCAAAGTCAGTTCTAGAGCCTGTCCAGCTTCTCACCTCCATAGGTGCAGAACTGAACACAAAAGAGGCCAGAGCCTTCCTTCCTCTGGAAAGAGCAATAACCCTGGTCTCTCTGGCCTCCTCTTTTACCCTGCAGGTCTCTCGACCAGCAAGGCATTTTCTGCAGCTCCTGGGGCACATGGCTGCTTCTACAGCAGTAGTGCAGGGAGCAAGATTTCAGATGAGGGACGTCCAGTTCCATTTGAAAGCCTTTTGGTCTCAAAGGAGAGACCCTCTAACCAAATTGATCCCAGTGACTCGAACCCTGATCCAAGCCCTTCAGTGGTGGCAGGACCAGAGCAATCTGAGACAGGGGGTCCCCTTCACCCCTCAGTCTCACTCCTTAATCCTTACTACAGATGCATCCCTCTTGGGGTGGGGAGCTCACATTGGCGACCTCACTACCCAGGGATTGTGGTCCCCACAGGAATCTCTGCTCCACATCAATCTGTTGGAACTCAGAGCAGTTTTGTAGCACTTCAAGTTTTTTCCACATCTGTTCAGAACAAAGTGGTACAGGTCAGAACAGACAACACCACTACAATGTGGTACATCAACAAGCAAGGAGGCACTCGGTCTATGGTCTTGTGCACCGAAACAATGAAGTTGTGGTCTCTGGCTTATTCCCTGAACACCTCCCTTACGGCAGTTCACCTCCTAGGCAAGGACAATGTCCTGGCAGATGCTCTCAGCAGGATTTCCCAGGGCCATCACAAATGGTCACTGGATCCCCTAGTACTGGAGGTAGTATTTGCCAGATGGGGCACCCCGCAGATAGATCTTTTTGCAGCCCCAGACAATCACCAACTTCCCCTTTTTTGCTGCAGGTCCCCAGTGTTAGGCTCAGTCCCTCTGGATGCCTTCCTTCTCAGTTGGGAAGGGAAGTTTCTCTATGCTTTCCCCCCCTTCCCTCTTCTGTTCAAGGTGCTAGTCAAAATCGGGTCTCAACCCTGCAAGATGATCCTGATTGCTCCAGACTGGGCCAGACGGGCCTGGTACCCACTCCTTATGTCCTTAGCAGTCCACCTTCCCCTGTGTCTTCCCAGGAATCACAACCTGTTAACCTGTGCCCAGGGGAGAGTTTGGTACCCAAACCTCAAATCTCTCAATCGCAAGGCCTGGCTCTTGAAGAGTTAGAGTTTGCTGACCTACACCTCTCCCAAGGTGTATTGGATATCTTGAAGGCTTCTAGGAAACCTTCCACCAGGGCTACTTATAATTCCAAATGGAGGAGATTTTCCATATGGTGCTCTGGCAGGCATATTTCCCCCAGAATCTGCTGACTTACCCACAGTCCTGGATTATATGGTGCATTTGAATACTTTGGGGCTGAGACCAGCTACCCTAAAAGTGCACCTGGCAGCCGTGTCTGCTTTCTTATCAGCAGGTAAACCCTCTTCTCTTTCAGCTCATCCTGTATTCTTCAAGTTTTTCAAGGGATTGCTTCACACCAACCCTCCATTCAGGGACCCTGCCCCTGCCTGGGATCTTAATATTTGCATTGCCCAGCTTATGCAACCCCCTTTTGAGCCCTTGTCTTCAGCAGAGCTTAAGTACTTGACTTGGAAAACTGTGTTTTTGGTAGCCATCACTTCTGCCAGGCACATAAGTGAATTACAAGCATTGTCAGTGGAGCCCGATTTTATCTCCTTTCATAGAGATAAGGTGGTCCTCAGGACTAACAGAAAGTTCTTGCCTAAGGTGGTTTCAGACTTCTACCTTAATCAATCTGTCTCTCCCTGTGTACTTCACTGACCATTCCTCCTCTGGCGAGAGGAGACTGCACAGTTTAGATGTCAAAAGAGCCCTTAGTTACTACATAGAACGTACCAAGGGTCACAGGTTTGACTCCCTCCAACTGTTCCTCACTTATGGTGAGGTTGGTAAAGGGAAACCTGCCACTAAAAGATCCATTGCCAGGTGGACTGTCTCTTGTATCCAATTTTGCTATGAAAAACTGGGTAAGGTTCCTCCCTTAGGCCTGAGGGTTCACTCTACCAGAGGTACAGCTGCGTCTCTGGCTGCTGCCAGGGATATCCCTATCCTAGAGATATGTCAAGCAGCTACCTGGAAAACAGTTCACACTTTTACCAAGCATTACTCCCTGGACATCCAGGCTAGGAGTGATGCTCGGTTTGGCACAGCTGTGCTTCAGAGCCTATTTCCTAAGTAGGTTCTGTCCCTCCTCCATGGAGGTACTGCTGTGTAGTCTGCATATGTCATAATATGCAAGACTTCATGTTGTTTGAAGAAAGATTACTCACCTTAGTAATGTTGTTTCTTCTAATGGAGTCTTGCTATATTATGACCTCCCCGCCTGCCCCTCTCAGAACCTCTACTTTGGGATGTGGGTGGGCAGTGCAGTTCTAGCACTTAGTAGATGCCCACCTTATTTTCACCCCTCCTTTAGGGGTGTTTGGATATTATGTTTTAATTTTTGGATCCCTGACTTGAGTCTTTGTTTTGGGACCAAGAAAAATGTGTTCTTATATTTAGTAGCCAGTTGGCTAGTGTGAGTTCTGACTTCCACACAGAACCTTAGTGAGTTTTGCTCATAAAGATCTGACAGTTTGAGTTTGATTAACAACAGACAGAGTTTTCAACCGAGCTCGCGCTCAAGGTTCCATGCCTGGCATGGAAGGTTAACTCTTTCACCTCCGGAGCAGTTCGAAGGTTGGGACTCACTGCATATGTCATAATATAGCAAGACTCCATTAGAAGAAACAACATTACTAAGGTGAGTATTTATTTCTTCTCTACAAATCACAATTTATCACCTAGGAGAGTTGGGATTTTGGATGGGGGGTAGGGACCAGTTGACCACTTGCTGATGGGGGAAGAAATCATGTACTTCATTTTGGCCACATTGAGAAGTAGTTTAAAAGCACACAATTTCAGTTGAGAATATTGAAAGCAGACTGGAGGTCAGTGAAAGCTTGGGGGGGGGGGTGCTGCTGAGATCAACATGGACACATCTCTTCTTTCAGAGCTCCGCTAGAACAAATGCCAATTCTGCTTCTTTTACTCATTTTTATCCTTGTGAAGTGAGAGAATGGCTACACAAAAAAGCTTAAAAACAAGGAGCAGAAGTTAGTGCAGAAACTTTGGCTAAGTTTTTATCCCCCCAAATCACTGGAATGCTACCTCTGCAGCAGGGGGCTGTGGATCCACTTGTTCCGTCTGGAGAAATGGCTTCCCCAGCACGTCCAGACCCAGGCACTAAGGCTAAGACATCTGCGAATCCAACCTTAGCTTCACTACAGTCTTTCCTTTTGGCGTTTCATGCAGATGCGAAAAGCTCTTTCCAAAAAGTTCAGATTTCACTGTCGGAGATTTCTTTTAGATGTGAAGGGAGCAAGGAAAAAATGGAGGCGATTGTCAATGAGTGAGCTGGGGTCAGCTGACAAGAACTTGGAAAGATCGGCAAGGATTCTAACGGTGGAGGGAGCAGTAAACGCTTCTCTCCACGAACAACTAAATACTATGACTAAATTGGAAAAAAATGAAAATACACTATTGTTGAGAAACCTAAGGTTGATTGGACTTCCTTCAGCTATCCCTAAATCTGAACTAAAGCTGGAGGTGGAGAAAATATTGACTTTAGCTGTCACACCTGAACAACCAGTTGTCCTGGAGTGGGTATTCAGACTCTAGTCAAAACAGAAACAAGAATCATCATCTGAGACAGGGGCAAGGTATGTGATTTGTACTTTTCCCTTTATATTGCAAAGGAATAAGTTACTTCAAATGGCAAGGATGAAGACAGGATTTCTATTTGAAGGCATTAAACTTCACTTGTATCCGGATTTCTGTTTGGCAACTCAGACACAGGAAATGTTTTCTAACTCTTAGAACGGAATTTCTACAAGTAGGAGTTATGGCCTTACATCAGTCTCCAGCAAAACTTGCCTCTTCCCAGTTTGGGATACTACATCCATCCACCTGACATTAACTACATTTAAAAATGAATATTTGACAGTGGATTAGCTGGAAAGGATACTTTCTGAAAATTAATTTTTATTAAGTTTGGAGGACGAAGGAAAAAAATAAAAGTTATATAGTATTGCTCCTAATTTTTTCTTGTAAGCTTGATTCTGTTTACCCCCTCGAAAATCCAAAAATTATACTTTTCAAGGTTGTTTCTTTCATTTTTTTGTTTGAAATCTCAAGATGAGCTATATTGTATGTATGCTGAATTTAAATTTTATTATGTCTGGAAAAAAAAGTATAAAAAAGGAAGCTCTTGGCCCATTAAGCTTGGTTCCATGCAGCACTGTATCACCCATGTAGCAGTGTAGTCTGACATCTCCAGTATCATCTCCTAGTTTGTATACATGGTGAATAATAGTGGTCTAAAGACAGACCCTTGCGGTACGCCTTTAGAGATTTGTGAGTAAGAGTAGGCCCTCAGATTTAAGTTGTTGTCTACTTATCAGGTAATGTTTTAACCAGGGTAAAGCATGTTGACCAATACCAACAGAAACATAGAAGTTGTCGGCAGATAAGGACCACTTGGCCCACCTAGTCTGCCCAATATTGCCTACCTGCTGTGCCACCGCAGACCCTACTCTATCTCCAGTACCCCCCTTGCCTTATTTCTAAGGTCCCCTTGTGCCTATAATAGAAGACAGCCTATGCAGAAGTATTTGATGGTTGACCCTATCAAAAGTCTTACTGAGATGAAGAAAAATGGCAGCCATTACGAGCTTTTGGTCAAGGGAAGTGAGCCAATTGTTTGTCACATTGATGAGCGCAGTAGTGATACTGTGTAGTGCCTGGCAGCCAGATTGGGATAGGGTAATTAGATTATTACTGGTGAGAAACTCCTAAACCTCTTCATTGACCTGCCTTTCCAAGGCCTTAGCTAGAACAGGCAAGATCGATATATGCCGGTAGTTACTTGCCATATGTGGATTTATCACCAGCTTTGAAAAGTGGAATTAAGTGAGCCGTTTTCCAGTGAGTGTGAATTTCATAACTAGTTAGGGAGAGACTGAACAGGTGTACTATAAGCGCTGTTATAACACTGGAGCCTGAGCTCTAAGAAAACATGATTCCAGATTGTCTGCCCCTGGGCTCTTTTTAGTGTCTAAGGTTACATACATACATAGTTGCCAGCAGATTAGGCCTAATGGTCTATCTTGTCTGCTGAACACAGCTCACTGGTAGTGTGCACTGCAGCTGCTCTACCTCCACCTATTTATAGGTGATGGTCTAGAAGCAGAAAGGAGGGTGCCTGCTGTTAACAGGTACTTGCTATTATTGGGTGGAGATTGCTTTAAGTTTGTTAGTGGGAGCTCAGCAGCAGATGACTTGTCAGAAGCCATTCCAGCAGACACAAAGTGTGAATTAAGCTCTTCCACAATGAGTTGCTTATCTGTGTTAGTTTTACCATTTGCCACAATCTTACATGGTAATAAGGGGGGCGCTACTCCTTCTAGGGATTTGGTCGTCTACCAAACTTTGGAAAGATCACTTTTGAAAACTTCCAGAAGGCTTAGATAGCTGTTTAATTTGACTGTGCAGATTAATTTAGTGCATGGGTTCCATTTTTCCTAAACACTGTCCAGTCGAGCCGGCCCAGTGGCGCTGAGGGTAGAGGATCAATCAATCAATTAATCAATACTTTATTTATAAAGCGCATTTCGAAATCAAGGCGCTGTACAGCCATAAGCCACAGTATATAAAAACAACAACAGTATAAGTTATTTAAAATCAGTCTGGATAAGCCTGAGAAAATAATATGTTTTTAACATAGTTTTAAAACTACTGACGGTCAGGCATTCTCTTAACCGATGAGGTAGAGAGTTCCACAGGGTCGGTGCTTCAAATGAAAAAGCGCGAGCCCCAGAAGTTTTCAAACGAACCCTGGGAACCTCTAGCAATTCCTCATCGGCGGATCGGAGAGGACGATTGGTGGAGTAGGGAGTCAAGAGATCTTCCAGGTAGTCAGGTCCCTGTTCACATAGGGCCTTAAAGGTAAGCAAGCCTACCTTGTAGGTGATCCACCGCTGAACTGGCAGCCAGCGCAGCTTGCGCAGTACAGGCATAATATGACTGGTCCTAGAAGTGCCAGTCAGCAGCCTGGCTGCAGCGTTCTGCACTAGCTGCAAGCGGTGGATATCAACCCCAGATAACGCTAGGTAGAGGGCATTGCAGTAGTCAAGATGGGTAGTAATGAAGGCATGGACCAATGTTGGAAGGTCACCCGGAGGAACCAGGTGTTTCACCTGGGCGATATTCCTCAGGTGGTAAAATGAAGATTTAACCATAGCTGACACCTGAGATTTCAGGGTCAGACCATCGTCAAAAATAACACCCAGGTTACGCACCCGATCTGAGGTAGTGAGCTGGACACCATCAAGCCATAGGCCTGACATGTGCCCAGCCCCAAAACCCACCCCCGGGTGACCCGGGTCCACAAACAACAGTTCAGTCTTATCCAGATTGTCTCAACCAGCTCAAATTCATTCAGTCTTTGATCTTGGAGAGGCAAGTATTTAGCACAGAGACCGCATCAACCTGTCCGAGCACAAAGGACATATACAGCTGAGTATCATCTGTGTAGCAGTGAAAACTCAAGCCATGTTGTCTGATGATGTCTCCCAATGGCAGCATATACACTGCGAACAACATGGGCGCCAATATGGAGCCCTGCGGCACCCCACAGGACTGGGAGAGAGTGTCAGAGGAATAAATTCCAGTGACCACCCTCTGAGACCTGCCTACGAGGAAAGATCGAAACCATTCGAGGACTGTACTCGACAGTCCTCAAAGGGAACCGCAGGGTCTCCAAAAGCACCCCATGGTCCACAGTGTCAAAGGCTGCTGAGAGATCAAGAAGGACCAAGATGGTACAAGCCTTTCGATCTTTCGCCATTAGGAGGTCATTAATTACCCAAACAAGGGCAGTCTCTGTGCTATGACTGGAGAGCTTCACAGACGTGAGTTACAAGGTGATCGTCCAGCTGCAACGCAACCATCTTCTCAATAACCATCCCCACTAAAGGAAGGTTAGAGACAGGTCGGTAGTTAGCTGGATCGTCGGGATCCAAGGAGGGTTTTTTAATGAGTGGTTGAATGACCACCTCCTTTGGGGGTCTGGAAAGACTCCCCTCTCCAAGGATCTCCATACAATTTCAGCTAGAATCGGGCAGATAGCATCTACACAACCCACTAATAGGTGAGTCGGGCCCGGATCCAAACTACGACAGATTGGGCACAAAGTCTGGACAATCTTCATAATGTTCAAGAATTCCAGTCGGCCGAAATCAGTCCAGACAGACGAGGTGCTCACTACCTCCCATCGACCTCCGCAACCCCTCATGGAGGGAGCCGAGCCAATTACGGCCCTGATGCTGGCAACCTTATCTGCGAAGAACCGAGCTAGTTCATCACACTTATTTTGTGAAAATGCTGTTCCGGACTGAAGACAGATTGGATTGCACAATCTGTCAACGGTTCGAAAGAATTGAGCTGGTCGATCTTGCACAGCAGAAATCTCCCTGGACAGGAACTCTGCCTTCTTATGGGTGATTTCTGATTGATAGCCCTCATAGTGTTCCATCAGTCTAAGCCTGTCAGCATCAAGGCCGGACTTCCGCCATGCTCTCTCCAGCCTTCGACCAACCCACCTCAACTCCTTCAAGGACCCATCATATCAAGGGGTCCCTGGGCGAAGAGTGAGTGGTCGAATGCGAACAGGAGCAATCAAACCCAAGGCATCTCCCACTGCCTTATTATAGGCTAGTACTAGATCCCCCGGACTTGTGCATTCACTCAGTAATCCCGATAGGTCAAGAACTACCAACAGACAATCTGGGGTAACTCCCTTTAAAGGGTGGTACCGGACCATCTCCGAAGGGGTAGGTCTATTTGGGGAGCCCCAAAACTGAACCCTATGATATGAGGGTCAGACCAACTGACTGGTTCCACCCCCAAGTCAGAGATCTCCATCCCCAGGAGGAACAGCAGATCCAATGAGTGACCTCCTATATGGGTAGAGGTGGTAACAACCTGTGTGAGGCTCAGCATTGTCATTAGCTGGAGGAGATTTTGACCAAACTGCAAGAGTTCATCGTCGACCCAGGCATTAACGTCCCCCAGAATAATCCATCTGGGAGACTCCAATACCATGTCGATGATGACATCCGCAATCTCCTGCAGGAATAAGGCCCCATCACCTGGTGGATGGTAAATGAGGAGTATCCTGCAACCTACACCCTCTCCCATGATACACTCAAAGGATCTGGTGATGCCTATTGGAACCTCCACAAGGCTCAGTTTGGTCTTAAAAAAGATGGCTACACCCCCACCCCTACGATCCAACCGATGCCACCTCATGCTACACGGCGACCAGGATCAGGAATGAGCCGGGTTGTCGAAGTCCTGAGGGTGAGGCGAGGCGGGATTGAGCTGCCATTAGGCGACTCTCCTCTCCTCTCCTCTCCCAGGGAGGGATGAGGGGTTTGCGTGGCCCTTGGCTGCCACCTGGTGGAGGACGGGTGGCAGTTTGGGCAGCAGGGAGCCCGGCAACAGCCACGAGGGAGCTAAGTGAAAATGCTGCTAATTAAGTTTAACCAGATCATGGAAGTAGCTTGACTCACAGAAGTATAACAGTCTTGTGTAACAGAAGGTAGATACTACAAACAATTTCCTTGAGCCTCTGATACAAACCAGTTCATTGTGGTCACAGCAGGCATTGTCAAATACAGCAGTAGTATTTGTTGTGAACTGTTGGTAAGCACCAAGTCCAGTAATGAGGAATGGGATAGATTTTTAAAATTGAGTTTTGTAGGTTCAGTAACCACCTTTTGCAGACCAAAATCATCACAAAGTGACTTGAGGTCATTAGTATTTGATGATAGCCAATCCAAATTTAAGTCCCTACGAATTATGGTTTTGTTACTGTATGATCTAAGGAAATAATCTGATGGTTAATTAGCTTTAAGCTGCCAGTAGGAGATCTGTAGCATCCAGTAATATTCATGGTTTCATTTTGGAACATGGCTACAGTGACCTCAAGATATTCATATTCCAGGGGCATATACAAAGAGTTGATAATAGCTGAAGAAAACATGTCTTTTACATAAAGGATTATGCCACCATCTCTAGAAATTCTCTCCAGCCAATGATGGATGTACCCAGGGATCACAGAGTCACTGTGATCTAGTGAACCATTAAGCCAGGTTTCTATGAGTAGTAGAATATCTGGGTTGATTAGGCATATCAAATTGTTATGCTATCTAGCTTGCTAATTAGGCTTTGAATATTGATAGTCACAGTTTTTAACCCTGGTAAGCTAGCAAAACCGGAGGAAGCTGGACAAAAATCTGGCAGACCTCAGTTAAGTTA
Source organism: Neoceratodus forsteri (assembly GCA_016271365.2). NCBI lineage: Eukaryota > Metazoa > Chordata > Ceratodontiformes > Ceratodontidae > Neoceratodus > Neoceratodus forsteri. The sequence continues at coordinate 1,388,225,050 of CM057459.1, forward strand.
AGCATTACCAGAACATATGAGGAGCAGTATAATGGTATGTTTAATGAGGTTAAAATAATTTTTAATAGCTTTTTGTTACCCTTAATCCAGTAAAACTTGGTGGTTAAAAGACATGGTCCGGTGCTGAAATCCCCCTTACTGCCCTATGCATTCTCCGGGTCAGTAACCCCACTCCCTCTGGGTGCAACTGCATCCCTTGCCCCAGAAGGCTCTCCTGCTGACCAGAAAAACGACCCTCCCTCTTGCAGCAAGCCCTTAGCCAAGTGCCGCTGGTTGTCTGCAAAACTGATTGAATGAGACTTTATGAAGAATGGCAACATGGGAATGCAGATGCCACAGCACAGAAGAATTAGTAAGCAGTAACCCATGACAGGGTGTGTGGTTATTGGGGATAAATCAACACACCAGGTGCATTGTGAGCCACGAGGCCACAGGTCGAGTGTCCTCACAGCGCCCGGGGTGCTAGTTAATCCCCAATAACCACACTCTAATCGATTATTCTTTTCTCTTTATGGGGTGTCACCAGACCATACGTAAAATACCAGGAAAGCATAATTAATGGTAAAAACATAGGAACTTTTTTATGTGTTCTGCCACCACCACAAGTACTGCTATGCTGACTGACACTGATGAACTGAGCAGAATATGCACTGCCTACGCTTGTCATTATTTGTGGTCTGTAGTGCAGTAGTACAGAGACACTGATCTGTGCAGACACAACATGGACAATAAACAGACTATCCAGAAGCAATAACTTCACCAGGAATGTAGGGAGAGAGAGAAACAGAAAATGTCACACTCTCGTTGCTTGCTCTCTCTCTCTGAACCAAACACAGGACAGCCTGCAGGGTGTTTGCCAACTATGCAGCATAGACAGGGCAACTCCTATTCACTCTCTGCAGCCAGTTTCAAGACAGAAACGGACATGTCATTTCCTCGTTTTTCTCACGGTGTGTGTTTGTGTCTGTGTCTGTCTGTCTGGCGGGAGGAATGACTGGCGATACTGACCCTACTGTTTTGCTGGGCAACAGTCACAGTGCTTGCTCCCTGTAACAAGGTCTGTCAGGATAAAGGGAACCCTGCCGCACATTGTTCCTCTTACTGCTCACCCTTCTCCAATGATCGGTTGCCAGCAGCTTGCAGCCTGCCTTGCCGTCTCCGCTGCTGTTCGCTGTCTCTCCCTGCGGCATTTGTCTCTCTCTCCACAGCACACATGGTTAACCTAGAGAGAGCAAGAGGACCATAGTGAGCTGCTCATGCCAAACAAGAGCCAAGACCGGGAACGGGTGGCCTCATTACTGTCACGGGAGGGAATGACCACCGTGAACGGGGGGGGGGGCAAAAATGCAAGACATGAAGTTCCCCAGAATACTGTCTCTGTGCAGCTCGGAGCACAGCTTCAGGTTACGGGTGCCTAGTGGTGTCAGGTACATGTTCTGTGATAGGGACAGACACAGTAATATGCTGAGTGGCAATACACATTAATGAATGGCAAGATGACACTTGCTTGGTTTGTGGAATTCCGCGGCGCGGGTCAGTGGGTAGACAGACCGCAGCGAAGGGTATTGGTTACTTATGTTGCTGGACACATTGCTTAGTTTCTGCAAACATTTCTGTACAAAAAGTGAGAGCCACTCGAATAAGGCGGCACAGACAACCTCATATTCATTCTGCTGCTGGTTCACCTGTCTTTTGCTTAGCGTTCAGATTAATGGCTGCCACTCACTTTCCACTTCTGCCGCAAAAACAAGATCAGACCCACTGCCTGATCTCTGCCCAGAGCCCTCTCACCACTTGCTGTGCCTATAACATGGATTAATGAATGGTCATGTAGTGGCTCTCTTCCAGTCAGGTACAGCAATTCTTTTCAATCAATCAAATCTTTATTTATCCAGGCGATAACCCCATATTATATGTTATTGATAATTCTCCTCATTTGATGCTTGGAAATTAGATAAAGCATCTTTAATTGCTGGCATTAGATCATATTTTCCTGTAAGCCATGTTAATTGAATGATTAATCCCCTAAGAAATAGAGTGCTTATTGGACAGCATTAAATTGGAGATGTTAGAATGAGAACATTTTTAACTTGTCTCATATAATTGTGTGGTTTTAAATATTATAATGGAGGACATACTCACAAGGTGGCTGTTACTGTATAACCATGGAGTCTGACATGTTGTTACACTCTTGATAAAGTAGTTCATGTGTGTGAGTTGTTGTCAGTTTTTACACTGTAGAAGCTGCTGATTTTTAATATTGTGCAAATAAAGTATTTTTAAACTGCAGGTAAGTGTGGACTGTTGTCCATTCATAGTCTGTTGTGAGCTAGGGCTTTTTCTATTGTAAGTTTGTCCTTTTTCCCCGTCTGCTCCAAGTTTCCCATTAAGCTACTTTTTTCCTGTAAGCCCCTCAATAAAACTGAAAGCCAAACACACTAGAAGCACAATTGCGACAAAAATGTAAAAGGCCCTGGGGTAGTCATATCAGACGACCTAAAGGCGGGCAGGCAGTGTGAAAAGGCAATGAGGAGGGCTGGGGGTACAGGTTTAATGTCAGTATCGCGCATCCATAATAGCGCGTGTCTTTTTGGCGCATACATACTCGCGCTTCCCAGTACAGCTTCACTGCATTACAGCATGAGCGACAACAGCATTTTTTAAATATATTTTTTAAATATATTACTACTTACATAGGAGTCTGCCCTGAAAATCAGCTACCCAGTGTCTGGCTATGTGCTCTCCTGGGGACTTCTATTGGTGTTGTGCATATTTTGTCCTACTACCTAATACTTCCCCAAGAAACGTTCCATTTGTTAGTTCCCTATACCCCTCTGCTTGCATTCCAAAAGAAGCACTGTGATCCAAAAGGTAATGCAACTTAGTACAGTAATTTTATTTATTAACAGAGTGCATCTAAAAGTGACATATTAATTCAATTACACCACATAAATTCACCCAGTGTCAATTCAGTATAAATTCATGCACTCTTTTTGTGATTTTTATTTCGAGCAGTGTTCAGGCCTGAAGTTGGAAATTATAAGCGATTCCACGGAGTTACTCAGTTTTTGGACTCACGCTAAATTCTGAAACGACAATAGCAATGCGCTTGGCAATGTCCTTATACTTTTTTTTCATGTCTGTGGTTGCCGTGCTTGCAATGAGCTGCCTAATCAGCACAGTGCTGAAGTGTTGATCTTACTTCAAGAGGGCTCTTGCAGTAGGTAATTAAATATAGGACTGACATTGGCAGGCGGCAGGACTCAACGGAAACATTTCTAGCTAGCAGTCCCTGGCGAGGAACCGCCCCCGATCAGGTGACGGCAGGCGTTGCTAGAGCTGGGCGTCTGGGCCCGAATGTTTTTGTTCTTTCCCACTTCCCGATCCCGACCCGTTTAAAAAAACAAAACAAAAAAACATATGCAGATTGCAGCCCAGTCGGCAGCTGCCTAAATAGCAGCTGAGTACAGTATTGCTGCTCAACACTGAGCCTCGCTCGTTTCGGCCCGTCCTTGCGTCGCCATGGCAACCATCACAGCTCCTACTTCAGACTGTTTTCTGATTGGTGGGAGTCTGTGTGGTTGCCTTAGTGATGGCGCATGCAGCACGCTGACCATTCCCGCCCCTCTTGCCTCGGTGATCGCACAGGCAATGGCATACATCTACCTGACCTGTCCCGATTTGGTTTTACAGCACCTTCACTGAGCGAGCGCCTATGCAACACAAAAACAGTAAGTTATTAACAGTCTACACAGATATACTGTCAGTCGCTCGCTTGCCCTGATCCTCAGTCCAGTTTGCGCTGCACACCCCTACGCCATTACTACTTCTACATTAATTTTAATCCCTTCAAGAACTGTAACTTTCATAAGTAGCATTGGCATCTCCGTTCAGTGGGTCTAACTTTTCCTGCTTTCGCCATCCAGATGAGCGACAGTGTAATTAAATAAAAAAAAAAGTCGTATGTGGTACCTATGGTTCTCCATGCCTGTAATTTTTAAAACAGATCATGTTGCCCTGAGACGATTTTCTATGCAAATTATTTTTTTCTAAAGGCAACAAATTCTTTATCCTCGGCAAGCAGCGTGATTCATTCAGTCCTTATGTATCCCTGGGCTACAGTGTCCTTTACTGCCACACTAGTGGGTGGATTAGATGAACGGAAAGAGGAGGTGCGCGTTTGGACCTTGTTAGCTGCACTGTGGACACCGACAAAGTTTTGTCGTTGTCACATGATGCAACTCTAACGAATAATTTTCCGTTGTCTGCGCTCTCCCAAGCTTGCAGCCCAAAGAGCTGTTAGGGGCACTGGCTGCAACAGCTCCCAGCCTCGGACTGTCAACTCGAAACTCGTCAACCTAGCCAGTGCTTCCTCAATGCAAACGGCTCAGCCACCAAACGCCTCCTCGATGCAAGGGGTCTCGCCCACCCAGTGCTTCCTCGATGTAAGGGGGCTTGCTTACCCGGTGCTTCCTCAGTGCAAACAGGGTAAGACACCTGGGGCCAGATATTCAAAACTTTGCGCTGGGCAAAAAACATTTGCGCAGGTTTAGCGCGGGATTAGTGCGGGTCTGCCATATTCAAAAGGCCAAATAGCGCGGGCAAACTGCATTAGCGCCGGGCAAAATTATAATGTATGCAAGGGGAAAACTGACATGAATACAGGCGCAATGCTATGTTCAGCGACTAGCGCCGGCGCTAAGTGGTTTCTTGCTTTGACTGCCGACATTAGCGCGGTGCACATTACCGCCAGGAAAAGCTGGTCTTAATCCTGGGCAATCAGCTTTGCGCGACATTATGGCTTTGCGCGGCATTTGCGCGGGTTTTGCGCGACCCTAACAAATAAATATGACACATAGATAAAGCCAAACATAGAGGAGGCATGCTGCTAACTGATGGCATCACAATGATGCCATCATCTGTCACCAGTCCCAGCCATGCCAGGCAGTAAGTGGTGACCCTGATACCAGTGGACAGCACGGCAGTGTGGCCATACAGCACACACCTGTGGACCACACTTTCATGGACACCAACAGATGCCAGCACACACATGCAGCACTGTGGGCATGGAGGATGTTGAGGGGAGCATATATGGGTGGCGAGGCTGTGCTACAGATCAGGTGTGGCCACAAGGCTGGGACACATCATGCAGTGTACATGGGTCAGTATTGGGAATACCCAACACCAGTGTGCCTTTCGGATAATATATGCCCCGCGCCACATACCTCACAGCTGTACAACTGCCATAGCACACAAAGCCAGAAATGTACATGTCACTGTGAGCATCCATGCCACAGGTGCAGCATCTGTGGGTCACACAACAGCGTAACAGTAATGTCCAGTGTCAGAAAACATCCGCAGGTTGGGCGCTCACTGTGTATAGTGCAGTCATCATCACTGCCCTACACACCATAGGCATTGCTGTGTCCACGCACTCACTGGCCCCTTGCTACTGTAGTTTCTGCTGTGCACTGTAGCATGCCCTACAATGTGACAGTTGCATGCAGCACCACCACCACCTGTGCCTATGGTGTCCTGTCCCCTGGGGTATAATATGCTATGCTATGCTGTACTGTTTACATGTAGCCTGCAGCTATCATCATGCACTGCCAGACTGACCTACAGGTGGAGCTGCGGTTGGACCTGGTCAGCCCCTGTACTTCCAGACTGACCTACAGGTGGCTCTGTGGGACTCTGCAGTAACGCTGGGCAAACTGCAATCAAATCAGGGTATAATGAGATACTAATCCGGTTGTTTGCCCAGAGACTATGTAAGTAGGCTCATTTGCATGGCACTTTTGAATATGGCACATTTTAGCCCTGGGCAAACGTGTTTGCTCCGGGCTAACTGCTTAGCTCCGCGCTAAAGTGTTAGCGCGGCGCTAACGGTACAGGGAATATTATACAGTTTTGATCACTGTTCTTTCACATCTGCTGCTTCCTGCAGCTGTACTGAAGTCCATGCATTTGCTGGCACACACATTGGCCACGTGGATTCGTCTGTACCTACCCTCATGTTGCTGTGTACTGTGTTGTTGTTGTGGGTTGCACTTCCTGGTTGCTTTATTCAGTGCTGTCTTATTCCAGGGCTATTTTTGCCCTGCACTTCCAGCCCAGTTTGCATGGCCTCATTACCATGCCATATTCGGAAGCTGTTTGCCCTGGGCTATTCCTTTTGAATATAGCATGCTCTGTGCTCCGGGCTAAGTTTGCCCGCTGGGCAGTGCTAATTTTGCCCCGGGGCAAAGTTTTGAATATCTGGCCCCTGATGTTTCTTCAGTGCAAAAGGGACTTGCCCACCCGGTGCTTCCTCAGTGTAAAAGCGGTCATGTTTTTTCAGAAACTGTAGAATCAGCTGTGTGCAGCAAGCGATCCATCCTCAGCTGGAGAGCTCTGGGTATTTATTTAGCAGCGAGAGGCTGACTGTATCCCGTGCACGGCAGAGACAGGCATGGGGGTAGCGGAGGGAGGAGATGCTGATGGTGATGTCTTCAGTGCTGAAAGTCATCGTTGCTGGTGATGGAGGTGCAGAAATTGAATCAGATCTCACCGGTGTTGGATGGTGATGTTCCGGCCGGTGAGGGCGGTACAGATCTCTTCCGCTGTTTTTGTATGCCCTGTCTCCCAGTGAATGTATTTCTTGTCTGGGATTAACTGTTTGTAAACCGCATGTACTGGGGTGTGAGAGGGAGGCAGTGTAGACAGAATGTTACAGTGCGATAGAAGGCATTGGTTGGAGGCATTTTATTAAGAATGCACAGTCGAGTTTTGGTCTCAGCTCAGGCTGGTGGTATATGTATAAAGGCACATTCTGTGTGTTTCAGCCTACCCCCCACGCTGTTTAAGGCTTGTGGAGAAGAGAGATATTGGGATGGCAGGTATAGTGGGAAGCAGAGTTGTCAACCACAAAACTATTGCCAAAGTTATAAGTTTTGTCTTTTATTTTGTTTTCTTTCGGCCGGTTTCCGGGAATACAAGTTAGCCAGCCTGGGAGTGGGTCCCAATATGACAGCCTGGGTAAAGAATTGGCTGGAGAATAGGACACAGAGAGTAATAGTAAATGGAGTCCACTCTGAAGAAAGGGGGGTTACTAGTGGGGTACCGCAGGGTTCAGTATTAGGACCGGTCCTCTTCAATGTCTTTATAAGCGACATTGCAGAGGGACTGGAAGGAAAAGTATGTCTCTTTGCAGATGACACAAAGATCTGCAACAGAGTTGATGCACAGGGTGGGGTGGGAAGGATGATAAGGGACTTGGCAAGGTTAGAGGAATGGTCAAATGTATGGCAGCTTAGATTTAATGCTAAGAAGTGCAAGGTAATGCACCTGGGAAACAAAAACCCAGGGGAAGAGTACACAATGGGGGGTGAGATACTAACAACAACAAAAATGGAAAGGGACCTGGGGGTAGTCATAGATGACCTAAAGGTGGGCAAGCAATGTGAGAGGGCAGCAAGGAGGGCTGGGGGGATACTGGGATGCATAGGGAGAGGCATCACCAGTAGAAAACAGGAAGTTATTATCCCTCTGTACAGACAGCTGGTGAGACCCCATCTGGAGTACTGCGTGCAGTTCTGGAGACCCAATCTCTGCAAAGACATAGACAGGATGGAAGCTGTCCAGAGGAGGGCAACTAAAATGGTACAGGGTCTGCACCGGGAGACATATGAAGAGAGACGAAAGGAGCTAAATATGTATAGCCTCGAGGAAAGTAGGGAGAGGGGGGACATGATAGAACCAAGTACAAGTACCTCAAGGGAATCAACAAAGTCCAAGAGGGTAGCATCTTTCAAAAAAGAGGTGTGCAAGAACAAGAGGGCACAATTGAAGATTGGGGGCGGCTCAGAGGTAATTTAAGGTATATTTTTTCACAGAGAGGTTGTGGATGCATGGAACGGCCTTCGGAGGAGGTTGTGGAGTCAAAAACAGTGGTGGAATTTAAGCATGCATGGGACAGTCATAAGGCCATTCTAGGGGGTGTGGGTAGGAAGAAGTAGGCTGCTGGTTAACTAGGATCTGCAGCTTATCCAGTAGGTAGGGAAATGGGCAGACTGGGTGGGCCAAGCGGTCCTTATCTGCCGTCAAATTCTGTGTTTCTGTGTTTCCTTCCTTCCTCCTCATGTCGGCACACAGAGTACAGTAGGACCAGAATCCAGTAGTCATTAGTATGCCCATGGTGTGGTTAGCAGTAAACTGCAGGGCCAGGATGGCACTTTTAAATATTCTCATTCATGTTCTGACTGCAGCACAGCCAGCTGCGTCACATGACAGACAGAGTTACTCTTTCTGGGCCACCCATGTGCATTGTGGGATACCTATTTTGTAGTTTATGCTACTTGATAGTCATGTGACTATCAAGTAGCATAAACTACAGAGTGTCATCACAGCAATAGAGCCTTGTGAGTGGCCAGTGAGAATCATAGGGTGTGGCCTTTATTCAGTTAGAGACAGACGAAAGGGAGAGAGACAGTGGGAAAGCAAAAGCACTGCTGCTCAGTGAGTCAGTGCAGAGTTTGTCTCCTCTGTGTCTGTGGAATTTGAGAAAAAAGGGAATACAAATACAACTATTTTTGCATAAAAACAGTCATTTTCTGTATTTCAGCAGTTGCTGCTGCTATAGTCTGAGTTCTTTTGCCACTACCTGTTGTAAGGCAAGGAAGGCCTGTTTTTCACTCTAGGCCAGAATGTCTCAAAGGAACATTCTAGTCTGTATGTTGTGTGACTAAGAACTGAGTCAGCCTCTACAGTCATCAACTCAAGTCGAAGTCAGCACAATCTAGGTGGCCTGGCTGTGAGGGCAGGGGGAAATGTTGTTGTAAAAAAAAATAATTTTGTTGTAGTTGCAGTTTAAATCTGATCCACCTCATCAGTGTGACCCAGAGTACATGAGGCTGAGATTTTTTTTTTTGCCAGCACTGGGCTTGGGCTTGTTGTGGTAGGGCTGAGAGGGCAGCAGCAGTGTGTGTCGCTGTACTGTACTGTACTAATAAAACAAAAAATTGTAGTTGCAGTTTAAATCACAGCAGCCTCTGATCCACCTCACCAGTGAGCCAGCGTACCCAAGATATTTTTTTGCCAGTTGTACTGGGCTTGTGGGAGGGCTGAGGGCAGCAGTGTGTGTCGCTGTACTGTGTTAAAAAAACATTCTAGTTGCAGTTTAAATCACAGCAGCTCTGATCCACCTCACAAGTGACCCAGCGTACCCGAGATATTTTTTTGCCAGTGGTACCGGGCTTGTGAGAGGGCTGAGAGCAGCAGTGTGTGACGCTGTGGTTTGTTAAAAAAAAAAAATTGTAGTTGCAGTTTATATCACAGCAGCCTCTGATCCACCTCACCAGTGACCCAACGTACCCAATATATTTTTTTGCCAGTGGTACCGGGCTTGTGGGAGGGCTGAGGGCAGCAGTGTGTATCGCCGTACTTTGTTAAAAAAAGTTGTAGTTGCAGTTTAAATCACAGCAGCCTGAGTGACAATAAACCTTAGTGTGTCTGTGCCATTGCCACTGCGTTGCTGTGAGCCCTGAGGTGGCAGTGTGTGTCTGAGTCAGTTGTGTTGCAAGGAAGTACTGTATATCAGAAGTTGTTGGTTTCCACGGTTTCATAAAAATGGATATCCGACATTTCTTTAAGTCCAAAGAAAAGAATACACATGAAGAAGTACGAGTAATTGCCAATTCAGAAAGTAATGATGATAATGTTGCACTCCTGATTCTACTGCATCATGTACCACTGTGCATGAGGGGAACGCTGAACCAAGCACAAGTGACCAGAACAGTCACAGTTATGTTTATGCTGACACTGACACAGAAGGCATAAATAAAACGAACAGTGAACTAGTAAATGCTCAAAATATCACAGACTTGGGAACACTTGAGACAGGGCCTATTTAGAGTAAGTTGCCTTGTTACCCACAGCACACATTTGGAGGGAAAAAAAGGTCATTCCAGTTTCACTGGTTTGAAAATGACAACTGGTTAGAATATTCTGTTACTCTGGATGCTGCTTTTTGCTATCCTTGTAGATGCTTTGGAATGACATATGGAGCAACTCGCCCTAATAAGGATTCTTTGTTAAGCACAGGATTTGTTAATTGGAAAAGGGCACTTGGCTCATTTAGAGAGCATGAAAAGACTTCATATCATGCAAATGCAAACACCTTATGGGCTGGATTTAAAGACACAAAGAGTACCGGTGATATTGTTCACAAATTACAAGCTGCAAACGTCAAAGAAGTAAATGACAGGCGATGCTGTCTTGAGCGCATCATTGCTGTCACATTATTTCACGGTAGGCAAGGACTTTTTTTCAGGGGTCACGATGAAACACATGCTAGTTTAAATAAAGGAAATTTTCTGGAATGCTTGGATCTATTAAAACAATTTGATCCTTTTCTACAAATGTATAAGGCAACTTCAAATGCCAGTTATATTTCTCCCCAAACTCAAAATGAGGTGATTGCATGTTGCACAGACGAGGTCATTTCAAAGATAGTTGCTGGACTTAACAGCTCAGGAATGTTTGCTGTTATGGCAGATGAAGCAAGAGACGAACATAAAGAGCAGCTGGCAGTATGTGTGAGGTATATTGTACCTGGAACTGGAAGCATTACTGAGCGTTTTATAGGATTCACAGAACTTAAATCTTTTAATGCTGACTCCATTGTGGAATCGCTGCTAAAATGTCTCCAAGACAGTGGAATTACAGGAGCAAAATGTGTGGCACAGGCATATGATGGTGCCTCTGTTATGAGTGGGGCAATAAGGGGAGTTCAAGCTAAGTTCCGCCAGCATCATCCAGAGGCTGTGTATGTGCACTGCTATGCACATGAGCTGAATCTTGTACTTTGTCATACGTGCAAATGTATTACTGAAGCAAGAGAATTTTTCTGCACTATGGAAACTGTGTATGAGTTTTTTAGCACTTCCCTTGTTCATCATCATGAGTTTGTCAATATACAGTGTCAATTAGGCTTGAGTCCATCAGAGTTGGTCCAGTTGTCAGATACTCGCTGGTCTTGCCAGATCCGATCAGTCAAGGCCTTGATGAACTGCTATGTAGCTGTACTTCAGTGCCTTGCTACTATTCGCACTCCTAAAGCCATTGGACTGTTAGTATCCTTGCAAAAGTCAACCAAAATTTACTGCCTGGTCATCTTTCATTCTCTTCTAAAGGTAACAGAAGGCATCCACAAAGTTTTACAAAGGGAAGATCTAGATCTATCCACTGCAGTAGATTTTGTTGACTCAGTTCGTCACACTCTTGAAGAGATGCGGAGTGAGGACAGTAGCAATGAACTGTTTAAGGAAGCTGTGGATTTCTATAACAAGAATAATGTGGAAATACATGACACAAACAGAAGAAACAAACAGAAACAGATGGATGATTTTATTGTTGAGGCATCAGTGGGAGTGCGGGACCAAACTTCTTCATAAGTGGACTTTCGAAACAAGCTTTATTATCCATGCCTTGACAGAATGTCTGTTGATCTAAAGCAAAGATTTTCTAGTGTTGCGGTCGACATAATAAATGGCATCCATGCATGCAATCCATCATCTGCAGCTTTGGTTTGCTCTGAATCTCTGGCACCTCTAGCTTATCACTATGGGATTGAACTGCAAAAGGAGCAGGGACACTGGTTTACCGGGACTGAGAAAGGGCATATTCCATTTTGCACATTGTAAAAAACGATATTGTCACGGTGTCTGCTAAGCTAAAATCCAGTTTTACCGGTATTTGGTTCTCTGTACTTTATTTAACAATTTTTAATTCTGCTAACATGCATTTTAGCAATTCTGACCTACACTATTGCACATCCTTCCATCCATGTACCAATTTAAAGTTATTTTAGGTACAAGATGTAATGGCAGCAGCAGCACTATAGCCCCCATCCCTAAGGTGTGATGGAAGCAGGACTACGGCCCCATCCCTCGGAGTGCGATAGCAGCACCAACAGCACTATAGCCCCCATCCCTCTGGTGTGATGGCAGCAGCAACATCACTACGACCCTCCTCAGGTGTGACAGAAGTAGGCAGCACTGTGGGCCCCTTCCCTTAGGTGTGATGGCAGCAGTACTACATTCCCCATCCACCAGTGGTGATGGCAGAATCACTACAGCCCCCACCCCTTCGGTGCGATGGCAGTAGCAACAATGCAGTCCACGTCCCTCAGGGGTGATGGCAATAGTGACAGCACTATGATTCCCCTTTCTTCAACACCCACACCCACATGCACAAGTTACAAATGACTTGGTCTCTTTGCTTGTTAGATCTCAGATGTGAATTAATCTGAACCATCACCACTAAGGTGGACTACCTTTGTTTTTTCCTGTCTATAATTTAACTGCCTGAATTGAATTTCTGCCTGTGACACCGCTGACCAAGGTTAGGGAACAGACTTGGGTGTTGGAGGGCCAGCTGGTGGGTGAAGGCTTGATTGTCCAATGACCATGCACCTTCTCCTGGGAGGGAGGGTGGGTTCATGGTGCAGCATTTGCTGGCCCCTGGTGGAGGTCAGAGGCACAACAATATGTCAGCCCTCACTGCAGGAGGGAGTGTGACGGACGTCGGCTTGTGCCTTGACATCATGTGGCCTGTCAAGAAAATGGGAAAACACCCGCTGGCCAACCGAAGGACAGCTGTTGGTCCCTCCATAATCTGGAAGCCCCAGACATGTGTCCGTTCTGACCCCTGCCATGCTCAGATTACACAGGAAGCTCTTTGGGGTAATTCTTCTCCCCTGGTAGCCTCCCACAGGGGTAGGAGCCCACTCAATGAAGGGTTACTTTGGGTTACCTGGTAGCACAGCAGTAAGGGGTAGTGGATGGTGGTTGGGACTCAGCAGCAGTGGTAGGGGGCCTTGGCAGGCCTGAAGGAGTGGATGGCCAGGGGGTAGGAGGAGAAAAAAAAAACTGCTTGAATTTGCTTCTTTGAAATAAAGTGTCTTCACCTAAAAAATCCACAAGTGATTAGTGGAGGACCTTCAAATGGATTCATGCATCTCCCAGACATGTGGATGCTTTTTTTTTTTACTTGGTGTCCATGGAAAGGGTGTCTCCCAGTTTTCATGTCTTTGTTCAGATGTGAATTGAGCACTACTCCACCCACCAGCAGCATACAGCCCCTGGGGTCTTACCTTCTGTACGTCATTGACTGTGCTTTCAAAATCCACTGGCCAAACATATGTACACTTAAATACTAAACTTTTGCTTTTTGTTGAAGCAGTCATCAGAAAACTTTTTGTTGTCACAGAGATTGAAACAGCAGGTGGGAGAAAAGGTACAAATCATCCAAGTCACCTAAATGGGGTGTTAACTGTGAAGTCTTTTCATAAGTAGTAAGGCAGTTTCTTCTCTGTGAACATACTTTCATTCAGACTAGTTATCATTAAAACAACTGAGGGTTTTGGATGGCCCTACTGATTTACAATATAAACTTGAATAAGCTAGTTGGTAACAGTGATCCTGTGTTTAGCAATCTACAACCTAGATGCTCATATGCAAAGAATACAGTGAAAACCTGACTAAAATCTAACAACAAGCTTATAAAGCACATAAAATGTATCTGAACATTTATCTTTACCTATACAAAATCATTGCAGCCCAAGTAAAACACAGGCAAATTACATGGTACCCTGACTACTATTCTATGATGTAGTAAACATATATTGGTATTTTTTTATATTCTTTGTAAAGCAGGTAAGGCCCACTAGGCAGAACTGTCTGTTTTCAGGAGTGACCTAGAAGTACTGGGGAGGTTAAGTGACTTGCTTGGAGTCACACAGTATGCAAGTGGAGGTTGTGGGAATCAAACCCAAGTCTGCTGGATGTACCCAGTTCAATCACTGTTTGTTACTCTAACCACTAGGCATGGGTGATTAAACTGAATGGCTGATTACAACAAAGCAGTGCAGGTGATTTCCTTACTGGCTCTATATGCAGTAAAGCAGAAAGAATGCAAAGCACATCAGCATCCATTTTAAGATGCTGAAATCTAGGTTGGCCCAGTGGCGCTGCAGTAGCACTATTGCTTGCAATGCCAGTGACCCAGGGTCAGAAGTAAACTTGGGTTGCTGGAGGTCTGGCCAGGGGAGTAGGATTGAGCACTTGGGGGACTGATCTCCTCCTCCTAGAAGGGTGGGCTGCAGGTCCTGCTGCTTTACCAGCACCTGTGTGACCACGGGTGGTGGTGCAATGGTGCTGCAGAGTGATCAGGAGGGGAGGACGCTAGCCAGGATCTGGAGCAGTGGCATGTCTCTATGTGACCTACCTCCTTGGATCTCCTCTAGTGCCAGTGCCCTAAGGGACAGAGACCAGAAAACCAGGAACAATCACCGTACATCGGTCACTGGCAGAAGGGACCCAGGTACCCCAGACTTCATAACCAGGCTCCATGAGGGACCCACTGAGCTGCCCGACACACACTAACAGAGTGTGGAGGGGTGACCTGGGGTTCCGTCCCTTCCCACCTGGGGGGGGGGGGTACAATCCAGGCAGGATAGGGGCAGGCCCACAGGAGCTCCTGAGCATTACCTGGGGTGAAGCTAGGGATACCCAGCCTAGGGATCTCTGAAAAGTCGAGACTGATGCTGTGAGAGGGGACATAAAAAGAAAAAAAAAATTTAAAAAGATGCTGAAATCTTAGAGATTCTGTGCAGTGACATGCAATTTCCGCGAGGCACCGGTACAAGAATTCAAAATCCTCAAACCAAGCAGGATTCCGTGATTGTTACCGGTAAAAATGGAAAACCAGGGTCCCTGAAAAGGAGGAATTGTTTGTTGCAAAACATTACCTGAAACGAAAAATGGAAGAAAAACAAATTAATACAAATGAAGTTTATAAGCTACTAGACCCTCTTATGTTTCCAAAACTCAAGCAGTTGGTCCAGGCAGCACTCACTATTCCAGTGACAAGCTGTAGCTGTGAGCGCTCCTTTAGTGCATTGCGAAGGGTATATACATGGCTCAGAGGCACCATGACTCAAAACAGATTACATGATCTTGCAATTCTAGCAATTGAAAAGGAAATGTGTTCTGTGTTATCATCAGATCAGGTAATTACATGATTTGCAAAGAAAAACAGACTGCATCAGTTGTTATTACCAGAGAAAGAGAGAGAACAGCATGGAGGAGAACAACAGAATGCACAAAAATAAAAATGATTAGGCAGTATTATTTAATGTTCTTTGTTGTTATTGTGTATTTCACTGCTGTATTTTTGAATGTAGACTTTCCAGTCTGAGTCTGAGCAGAAAAATAAAACAAAATATTTTATTAAAGGGCCCACGTGATGTGAATATCAAATTAATGTCATGCACCACCTTCATATGCCTGTGCTTCACATTTTCCAATTTTGGTTAGCGCCGTGGTTAGGTGACATAGGTAAGATACAGTGTTGCTGCATATAAACATTGCAGAGCAGCTGACACCTTTCCTTTGGGAACACTTTGAAAAACCTAAAAAGCATTTTAAATTTGGACACCATTCACATTGCATTTTTGTTATCTATCTTCTATAGATTTCTTCTCTACATTATTTATTACTGATTGCCTCTGTAGCTTGTTTCCTACTTGAATTGCATATGCTGTGTTATGACATCACCTTCTATTGCCTATGGGAATAACAGTGATGTGACAAGCACAGTATTATGACATCAAGTTGGGAAGAAACAGTAGGAGCCGATGAACACTCAAGAGAGCAGTGCCAGCATATATCCTGTTTCTGTTTCCATGCATATATCACCTCAGTAATAACCAATAAGGATAAGAAATATGGAACAAATAAGTAATATATAGCTGCTTTGTGTACAAATATTTTTTTAGTTATTCTCAAGGTGTCAGTGGTTCTTTACTTCTTTAAATTCCATTTTCTAGTACTTCCTAAGTTCCCTTAGTGCATCAAGTATCATAGTTTACTCACAGATCATAGACCTGTGCTGTGTGACTGTGTGGAAAATAATTTCATAAGGGTCACAGTCAGCTCAGGGAGGGAGACCACGTGCTCCAGCCCTCCTCTGTGCCTCAGTAAGCTTTTAAAATATCAGTATTTAGCCCTAGATCTACTGATATTTACAAAATATGCTATTGATTGTATAACTTTTAATCTGCAACATGTAGTTTTGCCTCTCAAGTGACAAGCCAACCAAAAAAAGACAGAAAATAATGGAAAGGAATGGGAGAAAAACAAAACTGAAGTAGCAGAAAATGTGTTATTTTTCTCGCAGGCACCAAAGTTCTACACTTCTGGGGCCTGGCGGCCCACAGACCCCGACCTTTGTTTATATTTAGGCCCCAATGTTTATTCATCCTGCAACGCCTCTGGTGACTGGGATCAGGAGGCGTCGGTATAAAGGGGTGGTCCCTGACGCCCGCCATACAGTTCTTTCCCGCTGTTAGCTCATGTAGTGCCTCGCGGAAAAGTTTGTTGCTTCGTCGGCCTCCCTTCGTCGTTTTTTACCAAATTATTCTGATTTTTTTTCAACAATCATCAGTCATCGTCAGTGTATGTCATCCCCTACACCTTCCGAGCACAAAAATAAGTGCGACTCGTGCAGTGCCCAACTCCCGCACAAGGACGGCCATTCCCTGTGCCTGTTCTGTCTAGGCTTCAATCACCCGGTCGAGAAGTGCCAGCACTGCCTCAGCTTCAACGCGGCTAATCGGAAAAGGCGGCAGCAATCCCTGGAAGATAACATCCTGAAGAAAAAGATGAGTTCGATGGAGAAGGAGCTCAAAAAACTGAGGCAGGCGACAACGTCCCCCGAAGGCCATCGAAAGAAGAATGACAAGGAGAGGCACCGGGACAAGGGCTCCTCCACCGCGTCTCCCTCGGGAGGCCTCGGGACTAAAATAACGTCCCCTCGGAGACACGCTCGACACCCGTCTCGGAGGTTTCCGGCGTAGGCCTGGCCGTCTGGCTCACACTCGGGCCTTTAGATGCGCTTCTGGGCAATGGCCTCCGCCCTGGTTCGGCTGCAACCGTGGCCTACTGGCATGTGGACTCCAGTGGCGAGACGTCGGCTCCTCCGGCGTCGCGCCGGAAAAATCGATAGCGCCACGACCCTTTAGAAGCGTACTGCGGCTCCTCTCCGCCCGGACCAGGCCAATCCTTCTTCGCGGTCTGCCTCTGGTGATGGCTCCCATAAGTTTGGGCGCCCGGCTCCTCCAGCGCCCGCAGGGTGCTCGCTGTAAAACCACACATCAGTTCATCCGATGTCCGGTCGGCGGAAGAACCGACGACAGACCTGCCCACATCCATCGTTCCCGGTTCTCCACAGCCTTCGCTGCCATCCGGGGACCCTGAGTCCCCCCAGCCTGACCCCAGGGATTTTTCCCCTCCATCCCCGGGCGACGCTGGGGTTCTTCCTCCATCGGACCGTCCTCCGATAGGTGCACCGGATCTGACATCAGCTCCCCGGACTCCGGCTCCGACGCTGGCACCGACGCTGGTTTTACTGACTCCGGCTGACATCCTGCTTCTGGATGTCGCCCGGCCGTCGGGCCCTCCATTTGGATCCGCCCGTGAGGCCGCCGACCGGACCGTCTGCTCTGGCAGCTCCTCCAGGTCCCGGATACCCTCCGTCCTATCCGATGTCGGCGTATCTGGGACCACAGTATCCAGGCGCCCGGTCTTTCCGGCAGCTGCAGTACTCGGCGCCTGGGTACCCGCCACGGGGTTTTGGATACTCTCCATATGGGTACAACCCATATCCTTATCCCCCCCTCCTCCTTCTTCTCCTCCACCGCCCCCACAGCCACTGTTGGATTTGCAGGAGACTCTGGCCTCCCGGTGGGCTGGGGCCAAGGCTCAGCTCACTAGAGAGGTGGAGAGCTGCCTTCCGACGACAGTGCCGTCTCAGGTTCCCGTACATCCATGGCGACAAACTCTCCCACCACCTCCGGACTCCAGGGCTCTCCCATCTGGGCCCAGAGAGGGGCAGGATACGCTTCCTCGGGTGCTTCCCAAGGGGTCCGTTCCTTCCCCGGGTCGGGAAAGGGAGTCTTTTTCGTCTTCCTCTTCACCCTCGGACTCCTCGGATTCCTCCGACGGTTGCTCTGAAAGGGACGACGAGCCACGCTCTCCATTGAAGCCCAGGCCAAGGACTCCTCCGAAGTCTCCTCCAGAAGATCTTTCTTTTATGGAGTTGCTAAGGAAAATCCAGGAGGTTCATCCGTGGCACTCTTTGGAACCAGACCCGCAGCGTTTGAAACTCGCCGAGCATCTGGATCTGCCCGTGACAGCTCCTACTTTGGTGCCACCCTGGATAGAGCCTCACGCCGACCTTGTCACCACCATCTGGAAACAGCCGTCGGCTCTAGCCCCACTTCCGTGGAAGTCGAACAGGCTATATCAGGCTCCCGAGGGTGTTGATTTCTTAGATTCTCACCCTCGTGCCGACTCGGTCGTGATTAGCATCACTCACGGCCGGTCGGCTAACCTGAAACATCTTAGCTCGTCGTCACCTGACAAAGAATCCCACCTACTGGACCAGTACGGAAAGAAGATCTTTGCTTCCTCCACAGTGGGGATTAGGGCCTTGAACTATGTCAGCCATATCGGGGACTACGAGAAGTCCATTTTTACTCAGGTGGAAGCCAAACTGGACTCCCTGCCGGACTCCCAAGTCAAGCAGGAGTTGGCTGATCTTGTCCGCTCTGCACATTTGGCCAGTCGACACATGCTTCTTGCGACCTACGATGCAGTGGACACTGCTGGACGGAGCTCAGCTTTCGCTGTAGGCCTACGTCATCATGCTTGGCTCCACGTGTCAGGATTGGTCCCAGAGATGCAATCTGCTATCCAGGAAGCGCCCTTCTGGGGGTCGGTGCTTTTCGGTGGCAATGTCAAGGACACCATCACTGATGTGCAGGAGAAGGGGATGGCACTGTAGTCCGTTGACTCCATGTACCGCCCCCACCAGCCGCAGCACCGTCCCTTTCACAGACGGAATCGTCCCAAGGCGAAACCCCAGGGAAGGTGGGCCACAAAACGTCGGGCCCCTACAGCTGCTAAGCCCCCCCCCACCCAAAAAAAGCAGCGGGTGCTTCAGCTGCGGCGCTGCCCCACACCACCTGACTCCTCCCCTCTCCCATAGCCTCCGGACTCCCCGGAGGAACCGGTACGAGGGAGGTTTTCCCTCCACCTTCCAGGATGAGAGAGAATAACATCAGATTCTTGGGTACTCCAGCTGATCGCAGAAGGACACTCGATCGAGTTTCTACAGACACCACCTCGCCACCCCTCCCCAAAGTCTTCATATTCACGGGAACATCTTCTCTTGGTCCAGGAGGAGATTTAAGCTCTACTACTGAAACAAGCAATAGAACCCTTCCCACTTCATCTTCAAGGGACGGGTTATTATTCTCATTTCTTCCTGGTCCCAAAGAAGACTGGAGATCTCAGACCTATTCTGGATCTCAGTTCCCTGAATCTTTTTGTTGAATACAAAAGGTTCAGAATGCTCTCGTTGCAGAGCTTTCTGCCCCTTCTCTGGTCGGGTCAATGGCTATGTGCCCTAGATATGCAGAATGCCTACCTGCACATTTCCATTCGCCCGTCTCATCGCAAATATCTTCATTTTGCGTTCCAGGGGGACCACTACCAATTCAAGGCACTTCCGTTTGGCCTTTCCTCAGCACCCCGAGTGTTTATCAAATGCCTGGCAGTGGTGGCGGCCCACCTGCGTACTAGGGGGGTGTAGGTTTTCCCGTACCTGGACGATTGGCTCCTGGCAGCCTCGTCCAGGGAGGAACTCCTGCACTGCCTCACCCTTACCCAGCAGGTTTTTGCCTGCCTGGGTATTACCATCAACCATTCCAAGTCTCTGATCCCATCCCAGAGACTACAGTTCATCGGGGCGATTCTAGACACGACCATTGGCAGGGCCTTCCTGCCACGGGACTGGGCGTTCACCCTTCAGACTCAAATAAGTCTGTTGTCCGGCTGCAGGCGGGTCAGTGCAAGGTCGGTCCTTCGCCTTCTCCGGCTCATGGTGGCTGCTATGCCGACAGTTCCTTGCGCTCGACTCCACATGAGAGTATCTCGGTGGACTCTCCGCTCTCAATGGGATCAGTTAGTGGATGACTTAGATCACTCAGTTCTAGTCTCCTCGCCGATGCTCCGAGACTTGCAATGGTGGATGGTTCGAGAGAACCTGTTTCGGGGAGTTCCTTTCTTTCGTCCTCCCCCCTCCCATACTCTAACCACAGGCGCCTCAGGCGAAGGTTGGGGAGCCCATCTAGGTCCCCATCGGACCCAGGGCTTTTGGTCCAAGCTCGAACAGACACTCCACATCAGTGTGCTCGAGCTTCGGGCAGTGTTGTACGCTCTCCAAGCCCTTCACCCATACATCCTTCCCAGTCACCTAGCTGTTCAGACGGACAACATGTGCGCGGTTTAGTACATCAACAAACAAGGGGGGGACTCGGTCCTACCCTCTTTGCAGGGATGCAATGAGGGTTTGGGCAACACAACACGACCTTCACCTCACGGCAGTTCATGTTCCGGGAGTAGGCAGCACCCTAGCAGATAAGCTAAGTCGCTCATCTGCTCTGACTCATGAGTGGGAACTGGACCAAGGGGTCCTAGACAGTATCTTCCGACTTTGGGGAACACCACAGGTCGACCTGTTCGCACCCCCCCAAACGCAAAGATTCCCGTCTTCTGCTCGTTCGTTCCAGAGCGAGGCTTTTTCTGGAGAGATACTCTGTCTCTAGACTGGAAGGACAGATTCGCCTATGCCTTTCCCCCAATTCCACTTATCCCACGAGTCTTTCAGAAACTAGCTTCAGAAGGAGCACGAATGATTCTGATTGCTCCTTTCTGGCCCAGGCAAGTTTGGTTCTCTCTTCTACAACAATACTCAAAGGATTATCCGCTTCCTCTTTCTCTATCATGAGGTTTACTGACCCAGGATCAGGGGACTCTGGTCCATCCAGGCCTCAAATCTCTTCAGCTTCATGCATGGCTCCTGCAGACTTAGCTCAATCCCATTTTGGGGTTTCTCCTCAAGTGGCGGAGATTTTGGTGGAGGCTAGAAAACCCTCCACTAGATCCACCTACGTCATGAAGTGGAAAAGGTTCACTATCTGGGCTGCTTCCAAGGACGTGGAACCCTTTTCCTGCTCAGCGGGGCTTCTGCTGGGGTACCTACGCCATCTGTTCGACCTGGGTCTCAGTCATTCCTCTCTGAAAGTCCACATGGCAGCCATCTCAGCCTATCATGTCCCCTTTGCACACAAGACATTGGCTCAACTGGAGGTTTCTAAGACCTTTCTCAGAGGGGTCCTCCATCTGAGGCCTCCCATACGTACTCCTGCTCCCCCTTGGGATACTTGAACTTTGTTCTCTAGAAACTTACTCTGCCTCCCTTTGAACCAGCAGCTTCCGCAGACTTGAAGTTCCTTTCCTGGAAGACTCTCTTCCTGGTGGCCATTACTTCCGCTTAGAGAATTTCTGAGCTCCATGCCCTGATGTGTAAAATTCCATACTTGATTTTTCACAAGGAACGTGTTGCACTGCGCACTAACCCTAAGTTTCTCCCTAAGGTAGTAGCGGAGTCTACTCTAAATCAGTCCTTAGTTACCCACCTTCTTTACACAGTACTCTAATCAGGGGGAGTATTTACTCCATACTATGGACGTTCACCGGATTCTGAGATACTACACCAACAGGACGAAGGATCTCAGAAAGGCTGATCAACTGTTTGTCTCTTTTGCTCATGAAAGAGAAGGCAATGGTGTTTCTAAGCAATGCCTATCTAAATGGTTGGCTCATTGCATCACTTTCTATTATGACAAATACAACAAGACCCTGCCGGGTCAAGTAAGAGGCCACTCTACCAGAGGAGTAGCTGCCTCAGCAGCTTGTTTCAAGAATGTGTCAGCGGCAGATATTTGTGCTGCCTCCACCTGGATTTCTGTCCATACCTTTACTAAACACTATAGTTTGGATATTGCCTCTCGCTGTAGAGCAGGTTTTGGGCTGGCTGTTCTGCAAGGCCTCTTATCCTAATGCTTGCACTGCTAGAACTACTTCTTGGAGTAGATTCCTCCTCCCAGTGCTTCTCCTTGTTTCAGACTGCTTGGGATTCAGTCCTATATGTAATTACCTACTGCAAGAGCCCTCTCGAAGTAAGATAGTACAGTTACGTAAGAACTTACCATAACAGTAGATCTTCGAGAGAGGCTCTTGCAATAGGTAATACCTTCCCGCGCTCCATCCCCCTAAGCTTTTTCAGCTCCTTTTCCAGTAAGGGAAATATCCACTCCTCTCTCGTCCGGCCTCTCTTGGCCTGTGGCGGGAAAGAACTGGAAGGCGGGTGTCGGGGACCGCCCCTTTATACCGACGTCTCCTGACGCCGGTCACCTGACATGGTGGCAGTCGCTCGCCAGGGACGCTAGATAGAAATTTTTCCGTGGGGGTCCTGCCGCCTGCTGACGTCAAGTTCTATATGTAATTACCTACTGCAAGAGCCTCTCTCGAAGATCTACTGTTACGGTAAGTTCTTACGTAACTGTACTTTCCTCTCTAAGGCACTGTAGGAACTTCCATATGGAAGGGTGATGGGCCTCGAGAAAGTGATTGAACGTGTGGTGCCAAGCTTCGACCGAGTTTGTTGTGCATGGGATGCCATTCTCCACCGCATCGTAACAGTTACACATTTTTATCTCAAACATAGGCCGTTTGCGTCCACCTCTTGCCAACAGGCGGCCCAGCCACGTATCTTCAAAGTAGTCAGTCACTGGGGTTACTAATTCTACATTACTTTGGTAGAACTCTGTTGAAATAAGCTCCGCAAAAGTTTTTATAACCTCGTCCACTGGAACGTATGCTAGTGCTGGCAGAAGTCTCAGTTGTAAGGCAAAGTTAGGGTCTGAAATATAATTAATACAGATCTGTTGATTTTCTTGAATTTTCCTGCAGAAGGCTTGACCCAAATGAAAAAAAAAAAAAACACGAATATGGGATGATGGAAAGGCCAGTTTGAATGCTTTGATTGCTGCCTGTTCATAGTCCAGAATGATACTTTCAGGTCTCAAGTTAGGGCAGAGACATAGCAGCTCAGTAAAGACACGATTGTATGATGCAGTGGTTCGGTTTGCCATTAAGATGTAAATGAAGGGCACTACAGTGTTGTTTCGTATGCCATGAATAGTATAGAGCTGTTGAAAAATTGTAGGGCAACATTTAAATGTATCACCTGCAAACCAATGGTTGGAGTTTTTCAAGTGTTCAAGAACCTGAGTGGTACTGAAAATCAGTATTCTGTCTGGCACAGGCCCAGAATTGAAAAGAAGGAATTTTTCTTTTTTTATTGTGACACACAAGTCAGTGGTTGGCTCAAGAGATGCAGCATTACGTGGTTCTGGGGATGGACAGGCAGCTGTCCTGCGTGTTCTTCTCACAGTCCGTTTAGTAAGATACATTGTGGGGAGCTGGGAAGTGACAGAGGGGCACAGCTCTGCGACAGCTCCTGCAACTGTTTGGTGCATTGCTTCACTACTTGTTGCTGCCTTATCCTTCATCCCAGCAACAGCTTCCTTAACTGACACAACTGCAGGATCGGGGACATGATTGTGCTCACCCATTTTCTTCAGCACACTCTCCCCATTTAATTGTATTGTGGCAGTGCAATGGCCCTTATCATAGGCAAGGCATTTGTAATATGCCTTAGAAGATGTTGCTGTTTCGCAGCAGTAGAGAAAGCCATTTAAAAAAGCGAGCTCTCCACCCTTCTGGCTTTTCACAAATCTCACTGTCTCACAAGCGGGTTCACAAGCTGACATGGTTGCTGCCGGGGGTGTGTGGAATTATGTGTGACATTTATACTCTTATGCCAGTTAGCAACAATGTTTGAATTACAACGCTAGATGGCGCTATTTAAACAGTGCGCTTTTATGTAATGCGCTATTAGATGTACGCGCTAAAACTACTGGCGCTATTACGATCATGCTATTTTGACCACATACCGTGGGGACACTGGGAAACTTAGGGAGAGGCATCACCAGTAGAAAACAGGAAGTTGTCATCCCTGTGTACAGACAGTTGGTGAGACCCCATCTGGAGTACTGCGTGCAGTTCTGGGGACCCCATCTCCACAAGGACATAGACAGGATGGAGGCAGTCCAGGGGAGGACAACTAAAATGGTGCAGGGTCTGCACCAGAAATCATATGAAGAGAGACTAAAGGAGCTTTATATGTATACCTTCGAGGAAAGGAGGGAAAGGGGGGACGGAGGGAAAGGGGGGACCAGTGACAGCGCTAGGAGTTTTAAAACATGGGTCAAATTAGACTAACTGGTATAAAAAATGTGTGTCAAAATGACAAACAACTGGGTCATAACCTAATCACAAGTACAAATGTCGCCAGCCTAAATTTGTCAAATGAAAATACTTTTCTAATGTTTACGAAGTCCATCTTTCAGCTATTGTTACTGACAAGTGCACCATTGTCATGTGGAAAGTGGGTCATTTCTGGGCAAGCTGCACCTTTTTCCCTTTTTACCCTATCTGCACCGTCCCTGGCGGGGACATGACGGAAATGTTCAAGTACCCCAAGAGAATCAACAAAGTCCAAGAGGGTAGCATCTTTCAGAAAAAGAGATGTGCAAGAACACGGGGGCATAATTTGAAGATAGAGGGAGGACAGCTTAGGGGAACATGAGGAAGTATTTTTTCACTGAGAGGGTGGTGGACACATGGAACGGCCTTCCTTAGGAGGTAGTGAGGTCAAAAACAGTGGGGGAATTCAAGAATGCCTGGGACAGACATAAGGCAATTATAGTGGTAGTAGGAGGAAGTAGGCTGTTGGTTAACTAAGATATGCAGCTTATCAAATAGGTAGGGAAATGGGCAGACTGGGTGGGCCAAGTAGTCCTTATCTGCCATCAAAGTCTGTTTCTATAAGTTTCATCCAGGTGGGTGTATCAAATTATTATAGCCTGTCGACTATCGTGGAATGGCCCATTCAAGTTAAGGTACAGGGACATGTATGACCAGTGGCTGACAAATGAGGAGTGAGAGCTAACTCGCACTGCAACTCTAAAGTTCCAAGTAAGCAGCAACTTGCACTGCTGGTGAACAAAATATGGGGATCAGTGTGCAAGGATATCATTGTGAAGTCCTTCCAGTCCCATTGCATCACTAGCAGCAACCCTGAT
This sequence comes from Neoceratodus forsteri, assembly GCA_016271365.2. Taxonomy (NCBI): domain Eukaryota; kingdom Metazoa; phylum Chordata; order Ceratodontiformes; family Ceratodontidae; genus Neoceratodus; species Neoceratodus forsteri. The sequence continues at coordinate 1,388,250,206 of CM057459.1, forward strand.
AAAATTCACTGCTCCAAGACTGAGGGGGCCAGCTTGCGAAGTCAGGGATGTATTCATAAAAAAAACAAAACTGCTGAGATTGACAGTGCAGCCAGCACAAGTGAGATGGAGCTGTCCCAACTGCTGAGTGGTGAGCAGGAATTGGGAGAGGATTCCGAGGATGAGATTGACTCTGCCAGTGAGCTGGAGTAACGCTTGTGTAAGGTACAATTTTTCTTAAACATATCAGCATATTAAGCATATCAGCAAAGCACATTTCATTTATTGTTTCAGCATCGTGGAGCAGCATACGAGCACCATATTTTCTTTGTGTGTTCCCATAAGTACTGGATTCCTAGCAATGCAAAATTGAGACCACTGAATATTTATTTATTTATATATGTATGTATTTAAAATTTGGTGACCAGGAAAGGCACACTGAGCAGAAGCTCGTTTCCAGGTGCAACCTGGGGACAGAGAGGGCACAAATACAACAAAGGGATAACAAAATTCAGATGCAGTATAATACAGAATAAACATAGAATATACAGTATAATGCAGAATAAATTCATCATTACAGTATAATACGGTGAGCAAATACATTTCCATTATAGGATTTCATTGCATATTAATGTACAAGAGGTTTGATAGGCAGGGTGAGACACAAGAGCAAAAAAGAAAAGATGAGGTCACTAGTTAACACTAGAAATGGAAGATGGGGCACAGTAGTATGGTTATGATTTAGGGCAGCGGACAACTATAAGATGTAGCAGGGGATGGCCTGAGGAGGTGCTTTGGAGCAGGGAAGGAGGGGATGATGCAGGTTTGAAGGGAGAGGTTATTCCAGAGGGACGGGAGTCTATAAGAGAAATCAAGTTTCCCAGCTGAGGTACGTACTCGTGGGAAGGCAAAGGAGTGGAGGCAATCTGTGTGAGAATTGTAGGGGGAGGGAGCAGCAAGAGAGGAGAGGAGAGGTAGGAGGGAAGAGTACCAAACTAGTATTTACAGATGAAAGTGGAGTAGTGGGATGTGCATTTCAGCGATAAGGATTGGAGGGATAGGGAGGAGTAGAGGTCACAGTGATGTTTTTTTGGGGGAATTTAGGTGAAATAACAGAAGGCACTGAAGAGGACATCAGGTTTAGCGAGTGAGGCAGGGCTCGAAATATAGCCTTTCCGGATTTCCGTGAAAAGGCATTTCTAGCCCTGGAAATGTATTTTTAGAGCCAGCATTTCCATATGGAAATGCATGCTGCAGTATGCTGGCTTGGCCAGTTGGCTACAGTGGCAGTAGAGAGCCTCAGCAGGGCATGTGAGTGCCATGCCTGAGATAGAGGGGGAGTTTAAAAAATGAATGCGCCTCATGTGCTGAAGCGGGGGGCACTATGCTAAACACAATGACAGCTGGCACACAAGTGTGTGATGTGCTGGGAGGACGAGAGTATGGAGAGTGTGTGCGAGCACATGTGGTGCTCAGGCAGGCGGAAGAAGGAGGGAGGAAGACAGCCTACTTATGGTAATTTGTTCCGATTCGGGGAAGGGAAACGTGGGTCCATAATTGTGAAGCGGAGCACGGGAAGGTGGAGATCATCATGGGCTGAAGAGGCTGCTGAGAAAAATAAAATACAAGTCGGGCAGGAGGCATGCAGGACCAAAATACAGGTGGTAATACCACATTGTGATACCACGATGTAGTGTTGGTGCAGTTCTAACTATTAAACAGTCTTATTTGGTTTCTCTCTCTAACCTGTGACTTTTTATACAGCAATCTGTATGGATTTTAATGTTCAAATCTGTAGGTAACTGTTCTTCCTTAAGTGCTTGGAGCCTAACTCAAGTGCATTTTTATTTATTTATTTATTGAAATTTCGGATAACACCTTTGAGAACAAGATCATTTCATAGGTTCCACATCAGACGAACAATACATATTGGAAAAGTATGAGATAGAGAACAAACAAAACAAGGAATTATACAAGACATTACAAGAATGAATAACTAGAAAAGTTCCAGTACATGTGGCATTGTACAATGTATACCATGGTGCATATTTGATTAAAACCTGGAATTCAGAGGATCATATTAGAGGGGGTGAGGTCTTATGAAACGACCCTTTACAAGAAAATGAGAACAGACTCAGCCTAATGTCTAATAATCAACAAAGTAAGGGTTAGCATCAGCCCAGGGGCCTTGTCAGAGATGAGAAAATATGGGCCAAAGCATTTTAAAGTGAGCAAGGGAGCCCAGGAGATATAACCCGGGGGAGATAGGGATACGGGAAAGCCACAGAGGGTGAGGGAAAGAGTGGACAGGAGCAAGAGGAAATGTGAAGGAGAATGATTAGCAACTCAGAACAGTTATGCAAGAGTCAGGACAGGCATAAGGTTAGAATAAGTGCTGGTCACAAGAAGGAAGGTTATTGGAAGCAGTCACAACTGACATCAGCAACTAACTGTTGCTTCAAGTTTAACTGAAGGACCCAAGGTGGATGCTGAAGTGATGTCATGGTGCAGCGAGTTAATCCATAGCGAGGCACGTGAGGCAAAGGACCTTTGTCCCAGAGAAGTGCACACGGGTATATTAAAAATCTGGTTAGTAGAGCTTCTGGTGCAAAGACGGTTGATAGTGGGGTAATAAGCTTTTGCACTCCTGGGGGCATTTTGCCCAAGCTTACTTTTTGGACAGTAAACACGGTTTGGTACATGAGTCTACTTTGAATTGGAGCCAGTTAGCCTGAGCATACATCATGAGTATGGGACAGGCAGGCTGAGCCAGTAAGGAGCGGCATGCTTTGTTGAGTGCAACTATGATGCAGCTAAGAGTTGTTTCAGTAGCTGATCCATAGGTTGGCGTAAGCCAAATCAATAGCCGAGATGAGAGCTTTGAATGGCCAGGTTAAGAGCCTCTGGGGTCAAACACTGCTTATACCTATGAAAGTAGCCCAATGCGGGTGTTAACAGATTTAGCAATGTTGTCAATGTGATAGGCATAGGTCATCGCACTGTCAGTAGTAATCCCCAGATATTTAAAGAGCTGAACTAGCTCCAGGGGAGAGCCCTCTTCGTTAGTGATAGAAAGAGGGTAAGTTCTGTGCCTATTTTGGGAGCTAGAGAACAGCATAGTTTTAGTCTTGTTGTAATTCATAACTAACTTGTGCTTATGGAACCATCTTTTTACTACTCCAAAATTACTCTATAGCCTGGATTCAATAACCTTAGAGTCTGGATCACTGGTAAACAGGACAGCATCATCAGCATATAAAAGGATGAGACCCTGACAGGAGTAAGGAAGGTTGTTGAGGAAAATGCTAAGTAAAAGAGGGCCCAAGATGGACCCTTGAGGAACTCCTGATAGGACAGATCTGCTATCCAAGATATATTTCTGCTGGAACTGCTTATATTGTTCTTACCAATAGTTTTTGTCACTATATATTTGAGGTGGAAAATTTGTAAATGAGCACTGCTGCTCAAAAGGTAAAGAAAGAGACTGAGGGGGGGGGAAACAAAAACATTAAGGGCTCTGCAGAGAACAGGCCTGCCTCAACAAACAGGGGGCAAACGTCCTGCCTGAAGACAATAAACCTGGCAGAGTGTGAGAGGGGAAAAGTCCTGTGGCACAAGTGGAAAAAAAAAAAAAAAAAAAAAAAAAGGCTCTGCAGAAAGGGGAAAACATAATGGAGGGCAAAACATCATGTCTTCAGATCAAAGGGCAGAGTGTGAGGGGGAAAAGTCCTGTGGCACAATAAGTTGGTATGGAAAAACAAAAGCTCTGCAGAAAACAAAGGCTAGTGCTGCATGAACATTAAGAAAGAGGGGGCAAAATATGTGTGAACAATCAGGCTTAAGCTATTTAAGGGCAGAGTGGGGGGGGTCTCGTGGCACAATTTGACGGAAACAAAAACACACGCACGCAAAGCTCACAGAAAGGGGAAACATCCTGCCTGAACAGAAAAACAGTTTAGAGGTGGCATGACTCCTGCAGATCAGTCAGGTCTTGGAACAAAGGGCAGAGTGTTTGGGTCAAAAGTCCTAGGGCATAATTGGAGAGGGAGGGAAAAAACAAAAATCTCTAAGAAAGGGGGAAAAGTCCTACGTGAACAAAGGGGCAAAACATTCTGCCTGAACAGTTGACCTTTCTGGGGGAAAAACAAAAACTGTGCTGACAATTCGTAGACTGCAGCGAGGGTGGAAACATCCATCACCTGTCAAGTCTGTACTTCAAAAAGAGTACTGCAGTCCACAAATTCACAGGATTGTGAAGGGAGAATTAAATTGTGTGTGCTGTGATTTGACTAAATAATAAACACTCTCATGACTCAAATAAAAATCTTTATTGACAAATTAAATTTTTCTCACATCAGTAAGCATCACCATGTCTCTTCTTAGATGTGGGTTTACAACTCAACCTATCAAGCAGTTCCTCTGATGGAAAGAGTGAAGGGGGGGATTAACTTGTGTTCCTGCACCACTCTACTGTGTTTTCTAAAATAAGTATTATTTTCTGTGTGAAAATGTACCATTTGCCCTGGAAATGTAATCTGCACCTCCTACATTTCCGGAGGAAATGTACCCGTGAGCCCATTATTTCTAGCCCTGTGAGGTGGCTGGAGCTGCACTGAAGACAACATCGACATAGTCGAAAGCTGGGAGTATTCATTTGACCAGCAGGTCACGTCTGATGGGTGGAAAGACTATCCTTATGGTGGTAGAGTAAACCCAGTTTGGAGTGAAGAGCCTTAAAGTGGGAGAAGTCAAACGTGGGATCAAGCCACACTCCTAGGTATTTCTAGGCCGTGACATCGTCGAGAGGAGTGTTGGCTAGATAAGGCTGGGAGGGCGGAGAGCCTGGCCAGTTTCTGTTTGGATCCAAAAGTCATGGCTACAGACTTTATGGTATTCATTTTTGGGTAATTATTAGTAAACCAGTTAGATACTGCAGTAAAGTCATGTTGAAGTGGAGTTTGGACAGCAGGGGCAGAGGGGCCAGATAGGAATGGGACAGTATCATCTGCGTACATATGGATATTGGCATGGGTGCATACATCTTGTAGCTGTTCCTAAGGAACAATCCAGTGGGTTCAAGGTGGTCCTAGACTACCTTGCTGACCTCCACCACAATTCCGAGCTACTAATGGTCGGGGATTTCAACATTAACTGGATACCCCCTGAGGTGGCACCATACAGAGATGCCATATCCTCCTTAAACATGACCCAATTAGTGGACTTTCCCACTCATATAAATTATCATACAGAGACTAGTACGCTTATAGACTGTTTAATCATGAATCGACTTGAGAGAATGACTCGCACAGTTATCCTCCTGGATTCCATCAGTGACCACTCCCCTATCCTCTTTACTTGGTCTAATAAGTCCCTCATGATTCCAGCAAAAACACTCATGACTAGAATTCTAAAAAAAAAAGGAAAACTGGTTGCACTTAAAACACACCTAAGTTGCCAAGACTGGGAAGTTATAGACACTACAGCAGACGCTGACTCAGCACTTGTAAGCTTTATCTGCAAATTCAGTGAGGTGTGCAATATCTGTGCCCCCTACACTAAACGCAAAATCCGGGGCTCATGTAAATCCTGGATCTCTCCTTAACTCATCAAGCAGACGAAGCACAGTGACAACCTGTGGTACAAAGCAAACAGCATGGGTTCACAAGTAGATTTAAAGAACTACAGAACAGCCCAGAACAAGTGTACCTGGGCTATTTGCACGGCCAAAAGTCAACACTTCAAAAGTGAGGTAGCTAACTCTTGGGGAGACATACATAAGTTCTGGGACAACATTAAGACACTGACTGGCAAACCCAGTAAGTCAACTCCTGCTATGATAAATGTTGAAGGAATACCAACCCAGGACCGTAGTATAATTACCAACACTTTCAATAAGGCCTTCACTGACCTTAGCGGTATACTGCTACCAGAATTCTTTGAACCTCCCAGTGACAGTAATCTTGCACATAAGGCAGAAACCAAGTCTGGCTGCCCCCACCCCCACCTCAGAATTATCACCCAAGCGGAGGCCAAAAAATACCTCTCACAAATGTCTTGGAAAATCCGACCTATCTCTATACTCTCTGCGCTTTTAAAAGCACTGGAACGCATTGTGTATGATCAAGTTGGCAACAGGACGGGTTCCGAAAGCAGCACAGCACCACAACTGCCCTGGGTGAATTCACAGGATATATTCATGATGCCCTAGATCGGGGGCTCATGGTGGGGGCAGCCTACATTGACCTCACTAAAGCCTTCAACACAGTAAACCACAAGCTCCTTGTGAACCAGCTATCCTATACAGGACTATTCCATGAATCTGTGGCTTGGTTCAGGAGCTACCTCTCTTGGAGTGTAGAAAAGGTGAAAATCCTGGATGTTCTGTCAGAAAACCGGAGCGTAAATACAGGGTTCCCCCAAGGCTCCATCTTGGGCCCCCTGCTTTTTAGCCTGTTTCTAAATCAACTCCCTTTAGCTACTCAAGATAAAATCCTACTTTATGCAGATGACGCTATACTCAATTCACTCTGACTCTGTAGCATTAGAAAAACAGATGCAGACTAACTTCACAACAATTGAGGCATGGTTCCTCAAATCGAAGATACTGCTAAATTATAAAAAGACAAAAACAATGGTATTTGCCTCCACTCACAACAGACATAGGTCTCACCACCTAAAAATACTAAACAGCTAAAATACACCCCTAGAAATGGTTCCAAATTTTAAGTACTTAGATGTAACACTAGACAGTTCCCTCTCATTCACACAGCACATACTGTAGATATTGTAGCTAAATCCGCAAATGCTAAATTAGGCTTGTTTCACAGGAATAAACACTGCCTATGAATTAGGCAGTAAAACTAGCAGTGAATTTATTTATTATTTTAGTTTTTGTTGACCGGTAAGTACACTAGACAAATCCTGCCTATTTTCAGGCATGACCGGGTGGTACAGATGAATGCCAGCTAACCTTGAACCAGATTAGCTTCAGTGGTATTTTTTTAGTGAATGAGGGAAATTGGCCAGACACCGGAGAAATTCCCCTACTTTTCGATAAGTGCCATGGGATCTTTAACATCCACCAGAACTACCACCAATCCAGGCAGATGGGACCTTGGTTTAACGTCTCATCCGAAAGACGGCACCTCAGAAATGCAACACCCCTCTCATGCTGCACTACAGTGTCAGTACTGGGATATTAACCCAAGTGCCAGATGGGGGAACTGAACCCACAGCCCTCTGATCTCCCGGCCTCAGAGGAGAGTGTGCTACATACTGAGCCACTGACACAGACTATAGTGTTATAGAGGGAATAGTTCATTGCTGTCTGTAATTGACTATGGACTAGTGGTCTACAGTGCTGCAACTGACACAGCCCTCAAGTGGAAAAAAACAGCCCTTAACAAGGCCTGTAAGCTTGGTCTGGGAGCTCACCCCCTTACATACACTTGCGAGCTTTACACACAATCCGGTTGGCTAAACCTGGACTGTCGAATACAGTACCAGGTATACCTACTCTCAGAGAAATCCACCCTAGGCTTAACACCCACAGGAGTGCGGAATTTCCTAAGCATGTCCAACAAAACTAGATGAAACAGGGGAACAGACAGCCAGCCTTTAAAAGTCCCATTCCATCAGACAACCCAAGGCCAATGGTCCTATGAGTACTGAGCACCTTGCTGGCTAAATACGCTCAGTGATGACATAGTGTCGGAAACTAAACTAGGCCCGTTTAAGTCTAAGCTTTGTGCCCATCTAGCATCATACAGTAGCTGTGACTATAGCGCCTAACTGATCCAGCCTGTCTTGAAAACCCTGCTCTACCAATTGTACTTACTAGTTCACCCATTCACCTACCCTCACCTCCCTACTGCCTGGAAATCCCCGTCCTCCTTTTACCCCCCCTTTCTTGGTCCATACAGCCCAAGGTCCCATCTCCACCATTAATTCAATAACAAACCCAACGTGACCGCAACCATCCTCTCTTCTCCATCCTTTAGATGCCCTCTGTCCAATCCCTGAGATCCTTTTTGGTCTCTGCCGGGTAACTATTTAGTTCCTGCCTTCAACTGTAATTGTCCATTCTGTTCAGTAATTAGTCATAAATTCAACTGAACCGCATGCCATGCACTTAAAGACAAGACCTGTTTATAAACATGTTTGCTGAATTTCTCTACAACAATGTCCTTAAGATTTTATTGAAACTGTATGGTTTTGTACTGTATAACTGTTTTTTCTAACTGACGTGGAACCTCTGTTGATGAGCTTCTAGCTCAAAGGTTCTCAAATCCGAGATTCAGATAAATAAAGAAGGGAGGTCATTTATAAACAGGGAAAACTTGGAACAGCTCAGAGGATCAAGCCCTAGGAAATGCCTACAAGGATGTGGAGGGCGGGAGACAGAACGTTACTGATTTTAACTGACTGGGCCCAGCCAGTTAAGTAGGAGATAAACCAGGAGACAGAGGCTGGCAAAAGGCTGGTGTTTCTTATCTTAGAAGGAGAGGATGAGAGACGGAGTCAAAGGCCTAAGCAAGGTCAGTGAAAATAGCCGAGGTGATCTGTCCTTGATCCATTGCAGAGTGAGTGGCATCTGTAAAGCGAAGAAGGGAGGAGGTGGTTAAGTGGAGTTTTCTAAAACCAGATTGGACTGGGGAGAGAGTGTTGGAAGCAGAGAGGAAGACATTTAGCCTTATTAGGACAAGTGATTCTTGGACCTTGGCAAGTGAGGGGAGAAGTGATATGGGACGGTAGTTACCAGGGACAGTGGGATCACCACCTTTATGAAGGAATATGACTGTAGCTGACTTCCAGGCTGAGGGAACGGTAGATGAAGAGAGAGATTGGTTGAGGAGATAATTTACAGGGGTCAAAATAGAGGGTGCAGAGATTTTGAGAAGTCTAGGGTGCAAGCCATCAGGGCTGGATTTGGTGAAATTTAGGGAGCCTAGAGCTCTAAGGACTTCATCTGGGGTTACCAGCGGCAGTTGAACGCCAGAGGGCTGCGTGGGGGGGGTTGCAGAAGGGAAGGGGGCAGAGACCATCCAGGAGGGCACAGGTAGTAAAGAACTTGTTTAGGACATCTGCGACAGTGGTAGGGTCCAAAACTAGGGAACCTGCCACATAAAGAGTGGTGGTGGTGGGGGGAGCAGAGAGAGTGGCGCAGGAGCGAACGGACATCATTCCAGAAGGAAGATGGAGAGTTATTGGAGGTGTGAAGACAGGATTTGAAATCATCAGATTTTGCCTGCCAAGTATGCTTGGTACAGCTGTTTCAGAGAGCTTGGTAGTTCAGCAAGTCAGTTCGGTCCCCTGTGGTTTTGAAGCGTCACCAAGCAAGGTCTCTGATTTTGCACTTGGATAGGATTTCTGCCGAGATCCAGGAACTGTGATGATGCTTTACCCTGACTTATTTCAGTGGAGCATGGAGATACCAGACTTTTAGTAAGGTTGTTGTTGATCGAGTGATTTAAATGTTTCACCAGGATGGCACACTGAGCAACAAGTTGCTCGTCTCCCGGTGCGACCTGGGGGGACGGAGTACAGAGTGGATAAACAGTTTTATAGTCCAAGTACATGAGACAACAGTTACAAACAGAGAATAAACAACTTTGGGCAATTTACAATCAAGGTATGAAATAAACAGTTACATTCAGTGAGTAAAACAGTAGGCAATATGCTGATGACAATATAGAGTAGGAGAGAGGGGAAAACAAATAGTGGCACAGTTGAGCACTAAACAGAGGATAACAACTAGTAGTAAGGGGATAATTGGATATATACAGTGTACAGAAGATTGGGATGAGGCAAGTGCATTCGAGTGACGATTCATAAGTGCCAGAGGGATAGAGGGACCAGGGACAGGTATGTGATAAGTGACAAGAATGGAGGGGGGAGGCGGGGGCGGACACCATGGGGCCCCACCAGGATGCTGGGAACCCTGCAAGGTGTCAGGGTCAGATTTAATGCTTCATTGCTACTGCTATGCTGAGCCAGTAGCAGATAAAACTTATTTTTTTAAAACCTTATTGCAAAGCTGTACGATGAATGCTGATTGTTAATTAAAGGAAATACGGTAAACCACTTACAGAGTTTGCACTATTGTCATAAATGTAGTACTGTAACATACAAGAATGGTGAAACCACGTGGTGAATACCATGCTTTCATCGATTAATGGCCACAGCTAATAAACGAGGGCGACTTCTATTCAACAAAGTTAAAATCGTGTGTGGCTGCTTTTTGAGGGTGACCACAATTCGAGGGCAGCCAGTAATCGATTAAATACATTATGCACATTTTGAATTTAGTAATTTGGCTCCAGAGTGGACCCAATACTATTCATAAACTAGTGAGATTTTATAGTACAGAAAGATTTTATTAGCCAAATCAAATTACATTTCTTTTTCCTACTACACTGTAGGTACAGCATAGAAATGGCTTAGATTTGTAAAGTTGTTTTGCTCAGTTTATCTCATTTTGATTTTAGCTTCTTGTTTCTGTTTTTCATTAATCTGCAGGCTACATAATCCCAGCTGGACAGTTGTTATCACTGATAGAGAGGGATGAGGAACTCCCCATCGGTGAGGTAAAATGGGAAGAGACTGAACAGCAGAAGGATGGTCTTGAAGACATCCCCAGCAGTAAGTAAATGGATATAGAAGGGGATTACATGAGATTATATATATTTTTCTTCGTATATAGTTCTGGTCACTTGGTGGTAAATCATCATCCCTCTGTGTCAGGATAAAGAAAAAAATGGAAGAGTTTTGGCCTACCTGCCGTAGGTATCCATATAGAGCTGAGAATCTCTTCTGTTCTTAAGTAGCTTTCTGTGGCTGAGTGATGCAGTCATGATTTTGGTTGTTCTAATTAACTGGGCTTCTGTTAGAGGTGTTGGGATACAGCTAAATCTCCTCTGACCAGAATGGACTGGATAATCAGAAAAATTCAAAATCTGGACTGAAGTCCAAACCAAGCTTAACTAGAATTTCAGATCACAGAAGTTTTTTTTCCATCTCTTTTTCCTTTCAGTCACCAGCCCCTGGGAACTCCCTCAGGTGTAGCTCCTTTAGCTTTCTTCTGCCCAGCCAGAGACCCTCCCATCTTCAGGACACCATGGAAGTCTGACCTTTCAGGCCAACCCGCGTGACACCCTCCCCCCATCTTGTACCTTCCGAGGCAGGGCTGCCATCCACTTACTTGGCACTCCTTTAATCAAATCTTGTTGCAGGCAGAGTGTAGGCCAGAAGATATTGGAGACGTGGGTGGGCAGGATCCAGCAGTGGGCGTTGGGGCTGCGGCGGGCACGTCGTCATCTTCCCAGGTGCTGGGGTGTTTCCTTTTTCGTGAGCATGACCCCCCCCCCCGAAGTGCAGACATGCAATGATGTCCAGCACGAGGCGGGCACTCTCCTGCACCCAGCTCACGGATGTCCGCCATTGCCTCCACCCCTTCCTGATGTAGTCCCTGGCTGTAGCACCTTTAGCCTCCACTGGGAATCACTGATGCCGGAGAAACCACCTCCCACCCTCCCCAGGAGAGTAGTCCTCTGGGCGCTCAGTCCTCTCCTTCCTGGCCGACTCCTGGCAACCTGAGCTTGCTGCCAAGCCCAGGTTGCTGGCGTGGTGCAAGGCGTGGCACCCAGCGCCTCAACACTTGGCGCCGCAGGGCAGGTTTAGAGTGCACAGATTTTAGGATTTGACTCTCCAAGCTGTGGTGCCTGGTGTCTTTCCCATTCATATGCAAAGTGTCTCTGTGTCAAGTGGCCCCTCCTTCTACCCACCTCAAGACTTCACCAAGCACAGTCCTCCTGGGTCAGCCACTGTGTGATTAAAATCATGTTTACATGGCCGCAGCGCTCTGGCATTTGCACTGTTCACTTCCTGCTGCAGTGGCTGCTCTGCCAGCAATCCACCATTTACACAGCCTGCCCTCACAGTGCTGCAGGTTGCTTTGAGGAGGAGCTGTGAATGCCACAGAGGATGCCAGGAGACACTGGGAAATAATTGGAGCGAGCGCAGCAAAGTGTCCACACTGCCAGCTGCTGCGCTGGCTCTGATACAGGTACTGACAACTGAGTCGCTGCAGAAAATGAATCGGAGCCACACTTGCAGCGCTCCAGAATGTGTACTTACACCTGACCTTGCAGCGCCAGGGTTGATGCGCTGCAAAGTCGGCAGTGTAAACAGGGCTTAAAATAGTGTTAAACTGCTGTTATGTGATAAAAGGTTAGTGCTGCTTTAATCAGTTACCAGTTGTGGAATTGTTAAATGAGTATTTCTGCTTGATATTCATGGTAGTAGACGAGGGCCACTTACTGAAAGCTGTCTCAAATTGCAGTCGGTTGGGGGTGTCAGATTCGACACTGAAGTTGGAACCAATTGGGGGGAGATGCTGAAGGGTCTAAGCACTCTGAAGATTGACATACCGATGGGAGATGGGACTAGACAGCTTACATCCTAGAGCGGTAAAAGTATGTCAGCAGATGCTGGCTGCACAACTGACAGACCTCTTCAGTTGTTCGCTGGAAACAGGAGTGGTGCCAGTGGATTTGAGGGTAGCTGATGTGGTACCCTTGCATAGGGGTGGTATCAAGGATGAACCAGGGAACTATAGACTAGTCAATCTGACATCTGTTGCGGGCAGATTACTTGATGCCGTTATTAGGGAGAGAATGGTGGACTTTCTGGATGCCATACGATTCTAGGACAAAAAAAAGCATGGAAAAAAGCATTGGGAGGTCATATCAGAAAAATCTGATAGACTACTTTGACTGGGTCACAGAAATGACAGACAAAAAATAGGCAGTAGACATGCTGGTATCACGTAATATGGGTGAGTCAAATTGAGCTACTCTTTGAGTGACTCAGTTTGACTGCCAGTAGGAACAGTGAGTGTCGAAGAATAGTAAGGATTAATATATAGTGAGTGTAGCAGTGAGGTACACTTGCTGTATAATGTTACAGGGCTGTGTTTGACCAGGCAGTTCCCAGCTGGCTGTCTGGTATAGTGGGTTAGGTCACTGCCTGTGAAGCTGGTGGATCCGTGTTCGGGTCTGGGTGGGAAGTTAATTTTTCCTAGTAAAATACATATTTTTTTCCTAAGTCCCGTTTCCCAGTTCCCTCCTGCCTGCAGGTTGCGCCCCCCCAAAGTTGATTATAAGTTGTTTGGGTGCTGTTGGGGCAAAGCCCCCTGCATGAATATTTAATCTATATTGCCCCCCCCCCAAAGTACATAGTTAGCATCTGTCGCTGTTTGCGAATGTCCATGTAATTGATATCACCCGTTTTCCTTCCGGCGATATTGTGGTTGCTCTAGTGGTCAGTGCTCTTTTTGGGTCACCCTTATCACATAAAACCGGACAAGCTGTATCTGGACCTTAGCAGAACCTTTGACTCTGTCCTACATGGGAGAATGGTTAAGAAATTGAAGGCTTGGGGGCAAGATTACAGGATGAGTCAGGAACTGGCTGAGATGGAGAATACTGAGAGTAGTCTTAAATGAGAAGTTTTTGGAGGTACGGTAAGTCATCATTGGGGATCTCTAGGGATCAGTCTAAGGTCACGTACTATTCAACTTCATTTGTCACCTCAGTTAAGAGATCCAAGGAGGATGTGCCTGTTGTCAAATGAGACAAAAATCTGTGTTTAGTGAGTCGACAGTGATGAGGGACTGAGGCTGTTGAAGGAGAATCCGAAGAGACAAGAAACGGTCATGGGTTCAAAAAAGAGCAACATTGTGCACATGTGGGTCAGGAACCTGAAGATGGAATACAGAATGGGAGATGTACTGTTAGAAAGAATGGCAGAGTAGAGGGATCTCAGGAGCACAATCACAGACAACTTAAAGTAGTTAGCATAGTGCAACAGAACAGTGGGGAAGACAAGTAAGATGCTGGGTGCATATGCAGGGGGTGCAGCAACAGAAGACAGAAGAGGATCCTGCCCTGTACACTTCCCTAGTGTGGCTGCATTTGGAGTACTGTGTGTAGTTCTAGAGTCTGCACTTGTAAAAGGACAGCTATAGGATTAAGGCAGTGCAGAGGAGGGTAACAAAAATGATTCCGAGACAGCAAGAGAAGTATGACGGAGAGGCTTGAGTACACCTCAACATGTATACACAGGGGACAAGGAAGTAGGGCGGCAGGGGGACATGATTGAATCGTACAAGATTCTTTGTGGGATAAGCAAGGTGGACACTGGAAACTGTTCACAATGAGCACACACATGCGCAAAAGGGGAAACACTAAGAAGCTGGTGGGAGGGAGTTTCAGGAAGGATGTCAGAAAATAGTTCTTTATGGAGGGGGTGGTGGTTAATTGGAACAGACTGCAGGTGGGGGTGGTCTGTGCAAGATCAGTGGAAGGGGTTCAGATGAGGGCAATACTAACATGGGACTGGGGAAAGTGAAATGGGAGGGGGAGTGAGTGACCACTAGAATATGCGCATCATAGTATAGGTAGGGCTGAGCAGACTGGTTGGGACGGTTGGCCTTTTTATGCTGTCACTTTCTATGTCTCTTTGCCAGATAATGTCCACAGTCTGCTAGCAGCCCTTCTGTTTCAGGACATTAGCCCATGTCCTGCAGCGAAGCACCTAGGAATCTGTAGCCTAGGTTTACATGTATGTTTCTCCGCAGAAGCCACATGGGTCAAATCCAACATGAATAAGGAACCTAGTAGATTTGCATGCAAATCTCCCTGACCCCCAACACACAGGTGTAAACCTTCCTAGCCTGTCTCAAAGTACCCCCCCCCCACACACACACACTCACATACACACATCACGTGTGGTGCAGAATCAGTGCTGTTTAAAGGACACATTGTTGTAATTTCCAAATCCCATTTCTGGCACTAAGACAGGAGCTGGCACCATGATTATCGGTTAAAATACCACTCTCTGGCCTGATCCCCACAGGAGACACTTATACTTAGAAAAACAGAACTTGATAGCAGAGGAAGGCCAGTTGGTCTGTCCAATCTGCCCTAATCTCTGTCTAGCCCGTGGGTCTTAAGTCCCCTCGTGGTCAGTCGATCCCCCCCCACTCCTTTTTTACCTCCTCCTGTGTCTCCTTCTAAACCCATTTGCTGTTCTCACCTGTGCTTAAACCCCTTTTCTGTCTTTAAGTAGACTACCTCATTCTGTTATACTTGTCCACCACCCTCTCTGGAATATATTTGTTGCAAAAAACTGCGTTAATACACAAGTTTGAGTTTAAGTTAACGTCACAAAAGTAGGGAATTGTGGTGTTAGGGTTTCCAACCCCAACTCCCCACCAGCAAAAGGACAAGACCTAGAGGTGATTTGCTTTTATTATATAGAATACTAAAATCTCAGGATCTAATGGGTGAATGTGGCCTAAAATTTTCCAATAGAAGGAGTTCTCCAAGGCTACATAATAAACAGATTGATGTGGCAAAATCAAGAACTAATAAAAGACAAAATTGCTTTACAATAAGAACCCCTAGACTGTGGAGTAGTCTTCCACAATATTTGGTGGACAGTAATTCCTTTCATTCCTTTAAAAGAGGTTTGGATCATTGGATGGAGTCATATAGCTCCTGGGTTTAATTATTTCCCACCATAGTGGTGGGGGACAATCCCGATGGGCCGCGGCCTTCTTTTGTCCTTTGCAACCAAGTAAATCAAGACCACACAAGCAACCACAGACAACCATCATCAGGTAAGACAAGCAACACGTAAGTGTTTTCGGATGACACAGATGCAGTAGCACTTACCTGCTACTTTCATAGATTTGTATGTGTGGCATGCACTCTGATCACATACACACTCATTTCTGGCTGCAGATAGAACTCCACAATGCAAAAACCAAAACACTACTTCTGTCTGCAGAAGCACAGGCCCCTGCAGTCACAGATACAAATCCTTGATACCCAAATTACAAGAGTTCTTTTGTTTTCAAAAGCCAAGCCCCTATGGGGCCAGCCCTTTTGTAGCCACAGGTACTCAAGACACTGTAAGATGTAAGGCGCTTTTACACACCAGTTTCTGTAACGGAATGACTGTTACGGAAACAATATACCGTTACATCCCCTGTGTGTAAAATGCATCTGTTCCGTTACACCCGAACCGCAATTTCTTCCTTCCTCGGTTCGTCCCTTTGTGATCCGTTTCGTCTAGCTGTGTAAAACAGCCATTCTGGCAGAAGTGAAAAAACAGCCATAGAACACCACACTCCATGGGGAAGCCGAAACACAAATACAGAAAATAGAGATGAGGGGGTTGCCGGAATACCCTCTGTGTGTAAAGTGAACCACAAACGGAACAGAGTACAACGGTGGCACACTGGTAACGGCCATTCTGTTGTACTTGCCTGTGTGTAAAAGCGCCTATACACACACTTCTGGCTGCGCTTCTGCTTCCACAGGTGTAAGACATATATACTGAACTCTGGCTGCAGATGTGCGGGCCCCATTAAATCCAGGATACCCAAATGGCAACACTGCTTCTGTCTGCAGTAGTGCAGGCACTTCAGGGGTCTGTGTCTTTGCAGCTGCAGGTATAACTCTGACTTTTGTGTGCTGAAGTGCAGGCTCCTCTGGGGCCTACACTTGTGGTACTGCATATAGAAGTCCATGATACCCAAATTGCAGCACTACTTTTTTCTGCAGAAGTGTAGGCCCCTGTGGGCCAGTGTGTGACACTGGTAAAGACGACCCATATATGTTAAATGAATTTAACGAATGCTTCTGTTCAGTATTTGATTCAGATAACAGCTTGAAACTAGCATTTGCCAGATCATCTGAAAATTCATCATATGCAGTACCTTTCAGTAGTAAGGATACAACCAAGTTATTAACCAATTTAAAGACAAATCAGTGGGACCCAATCAGCTCCATTCTAGGCTGTTGAAAAGAAATGGGAAAATACATTGCAGGCGTACTTCAGGGTTATATAATCTTAAAACACAGGAGAGGTACCAAGTGATTGGACTAAGGCCACAGTAGTACCAATTTATAAAACAAGGGTGACTGGTCCTAGACTGAGAACTATAGGCTAGTTAGCCTACCATCTCTGACGAGCAGGGTAATGAAAGATTAATCAAGGCTAAGTTGGAAGCAGGAATTCAGCATAAAGTTCTTATAGATAACTCCCAACATGGATTCAGGAAAAACAAATCCTGTATCATGAATATAGAAACACAGAAACAGAATCTGATGGCAGATAAGGACCATTTGGCCCACCCAGTCTGTCCATTTTTGCCTACCTACACTAGTGTAATCTTCTATGAAAAAGTAAGCTTTTATGTGAACAGGACTAGCCTGGTTGATGCAATATACTTAGATTTTCAGAAAGCATTTGCTACAGCATCACATACAATATTGATAAACAAAATGAAGGAGGCAGATAATAGATAACAGCTTTACAAACTGGGTACAGAACTGGTTGTATCAAAGGACTCAGCAGGTAAGAATAAGAGGCTCATTTTCAGAAGGGTGGTGACAAGTGGGGTTCTTTGGGGTTCCATGTTGGGCCTAGTACTTTTTAAATTTTCATCAGTGATCTGGGTAGAGATGTCAAAAACTGGCTGGTTATGTTTGCAGATGCTACCAGAATTGGAGGTACAGTAGATAGGCCCCATTGCAAGGGCAGCATTTTCAAGGAAACCTTACATAAGATGCATGTGGAATAATGAAAATATGTACAGAGTAGACATAATATAATAGCATACATGTGGTATGCAATGCAAACACATATAGCAGCATGGCAGTAAAATGTAGGGACATAAGATACAGAGGATCAGGGTTTTGCCACAAGTACAGATATCGGTATTAAATCCCAGCTTAAGGATGGATTGCAGTTTGTTCTATAAAGTGGGGATAGAGCAGCTGAGTGCAGTTTTACCAAACTGAGAGGTACCTGGGAATGTGGCCTGGCAAACCTACTTCTTACTTGCCTTACACAGAGGTTTGTGATGTCTTTAAACCCTTCCCTGATAATATTCCGCATTCTCTCAACCCCGTCAGCCAGTTTCACCCCCCTCTAGTTTGCCCCTGAGTAGTTCCCACATTTTCCAAAATCAGCCCTCCTGAAATCCAGTACCCTGGCTCTTGAATTGGTGTGAGTATGCTGAACCACACTGTCTGAAGGTTGCCCCTTCCCAACGGTTCCTTTACAGTAACCATCTTTAAATTCTCTCAGTTTTTGAAGAGCAGCTCAGTTGCTCCTTCGCTCATTGCTTCTGCAAGTCATTGTACCATGAAGCCATCCAGGAGTACCTCCACTAGTCTCTAGCTTCTGGCACTTGTTGCTACTGGGATATTCCAATCTACATATGGCATTTTGAAGTCCCTCGTCAGCACCACCTCACCCTGCTTTGTAGCATTTCTAATCTCATTCTCCAGTGCCTTGTCCTCTGTCTCCTGTTTGGTGGTCTGTAAGCTAACCCTGTTATGAAGACCCTCCCTTTACCTGCGGACAAATGCACCCATATGGTCACTGTGTTGGTGCTCCCCTTTAGCCCCCTACCATTGGTAGCTTTAATGTGTTCTGTCATGCACATTGCTACCCTTCTTCCTCTTCTTCAGTCCTGTCCTTCCTATCGAGGGTGTAGCTGGGAACTAGAAGATCTTTGTGGTGCTATGTAGCCCAGGTTTCTGTTACAACTACCTGGTCCAACTGGGCCTCCGCTATCAACACTTGGAGGTCACAAACTTTATTCCCAAGGCTTCCAGCATTTACACACACTGCTCTCTATAAATCCCACTCACCAGCCCTTATTACTATGATCCTGTCCTTCTGTTTCTTACTCCCTTGCCCCCTCATGGATGCTGCTTGTCCACTGTCCTACTCTGGGGATACTATGTGTCCCTGTCTCAGGTATATGCACTTCTTGTACTTGAGCTCTTGCCCCTTCATTGCCAACCCAAGTCAGTTTCACACAAAACCCTTTCTCCCCCACTGTTTCCATTCTCTGTGGTGTTCGCTTTCTTTCTGTGTGTCAGCACTGGCCGGGAAGGCCCATTGGACCCCCCCACCACCACCACCCTGTGTGTGTAGGTGTGCCTAACCTCATCTATCCTTAATCTTCCCCACTTACCTAGCTTAAATGAGCTGTAAGGTGTGCTGCAAACCTCTGTCCTAACACCTTAGTACATTCCTCAGTAAGAGGATGATCACCTTTCCTGAACAGCTGCCAACCACTCCATCTATGACCCCAGTCCTCCAGAACTGAAACCCCTCTTCATTATACCATGCCTTTAGCAACATGTTACATCAAAATATCCTGCATGGCCACATCTGTCTCCTGCGTGGCCATGGTAAAATCTTAGTAAAAGTTACTGAAACTGACCTTTCTCTCAATGTTCTATCTAGAATGCAAAAACTCTCCTGAACTATTTCAGCACTCCCCCAGCCAGGTTGTTTGTGCATGCATGAACCACCCCTCAGCCCTAGCAGGTTCACTTCCTCAACCTCAGTCTGGCCGCCATGTCCCCAGAGCTACCGTGGACTTTCCTCATTCTTCGTCTGAGGAACACACAATTCACTCTGCCTCCTTCACTATAGAGTCCCCAACTAAAGAAGAAACTAAAACCAGCATTTCACCACTCAGAGGAAGGGAAGCTGGGCACATACAAATCACAGTCAAAGGTATATGCAGACTTGTGCTTACTTTATGTGTGCCAAAATTGTGCTGGTTCAAGAGAGTACAGATAGTCAGCATGCAGCAGGACTTCTGATCTTCCCCTGAACCTAGTGTACCATACATCCAACAAGGAAATCTACTACCAAACTTTGGTTTATTGTTTTTTCGGTGTACCATTTATTTACTTTGGGTTTGTTATTCTTGAAGTGCCGTTGTAGGCGAAAAATCTACAGCTACAACAACTGCCTGGGGCTGTTTAAAATGTGCATTCTTGTTCCCACTGCCCAGAATTCAGTCAGGTAACTCGTTGATGGTAACTGCAGGAGCTTGAAGCATTTCTAATGGAGCAGAAGGTGGCTCTCCTCGAACAGGAGGTAAAGTCCTGCTCTACCTCTTGTCTGTCATCGACGACCTCCTAGTCTTAACACTCTAAACACTCTTCCAAACACAAACATCAAGAGAAGGAAAAAGATCTTTATGGCCATATGGGCATCAAAATTAGAATCCCTTCTTCCTATACTCATTCATCCCAACCAAGCAGGCTTTATTAAAAAAATGAAGCACCACAGATAATATTTGTCATACTGTTATTAGAATGTATTCATACTAGACAAATCCCAACCACTCTTTTAAGTCTTGATGCCGAGAAGGCTTTTGATAGGGTGTAGTGGGATTTCCTATGGGACACCCTGTTAGAATTATCTTTCCCTGATCCATTCTTGAAATGCCTACATCCTTATTAATGGTGCCCTCTCTGCCCCAGTTCAGTTACAACGAGGTACAAGAGAAGGATGTCCCCTTTCCCCACTATTATTCGCTCCTTATATAGAGCCTTTAACAACGGCACTAAGAATGAAAGATCGGATTGAAGGGATTCCTTTGGGACAAAGGTCCTATAAGGTCTCCCTCTTCGCTGATGATATCCTGTTGACTGCCCTCTACCCAGAGCAATTGATTCCAGCTATTTGGGAGACTCTCCTGGAATTTGAGGAAATGGCTAATCTTAAACTCAGTATTTCCAAGACAGGTTCTCCCACTTCATTTTAAACCATCCTAGACCTTGAAAAAAAACTTGCCTCTAAAATAGCAGTGTACCAAAATCAGATATCTGGCTGTCCATATCCCCACCAATATGAATCATCTAGCGCTAATTAATTATGAACCCTTGACTAGTCATACTCAAACCAACTTAACCAAGTGAGGTAAATTAAATCTTACATTTTTCAAAGGGTAGAGACAATCCACATGAATGTTCTCCCACATCTCCTATACTTATTTCAAAACATCCCAGTTTTCCCGTCCCCCTTCTGTTTTTCATCTTGGGATAAATCAATTTCTATCTTTATATGGGGGGGGCATAGAATTCACTACTCTCTACTACAACTCTCAACAGCCCTTGGAGGAGTAAATCTACCCCAATCAGAAATGTTATGCAACCGCAGCCTTTCCACAGATTTTGTTCTCATGGTTGTACCCATCCATCTCGGCCCCTTGGAAGGACATAGAATTCTCCATAAATGACTTATATGATATGGAGAAAATAGCCCTACCCTCTAGGGGGCAGGCAACCCCATTCCACCATTTCTCCCTTTATACAGCCCAACATATTGAAATTGTGGTTTAAAATAAAACAAAAAAAGGCCTTTAGGGAGATATTTTTTATTTTACATTAATATCAGAGGATGACAATTTTCACCCAATAACTTTCTACTTAACTTTTGCCTCATGGAAAGAATGGGGTTAAATTTATTTCACCAATTCCTTTCAAGTTAAGGGATAACATCCTTTGATGTTCTAAGAGGGAAATATGAATTACCCGACAGAGATGTATTCCATCATCTTCAAGTTAAAAATTGTGTTCTTC
The DNA here is from genome assembly GCA_016271365.2 of Neoceratodus forsteri. Taxonomy (NCBI): domain Eukaryota; kingdom Metazoa; phylum Chordata; order Ceratodontiformes; family Ceratodontidae; genus Neoceratodus; species Neoceratodus forsteri. The sequence continues at coordinate 1,388,271,655 of CM057459.1, forward strand.
GCCAGAGGGGGATATCCTCTTACTACCCTCTTGCCAGCCCTATGGGCCCTATTCAAAGATACACTTTGGGCCACCCTTGGGGACACACGATAGGACATCTTTATAAAATACTTAGGGAACATTTGGGGGACACCTAAATGTCAGTACTTGACAGCTGGAACAAAGACCTGGAATCAGAGATCCCTTTCCCATCTTGGCAGGACTCCTCCCTCATTGCCATTAAAATAACCTCCTGAAATGTCTGGAGGGAATTTGCATGGAAGTGCCGTCTTTGGTTTTTTGACTCTCCAGCAGTCCTAATTAAATATCTCCTGATGCCATATGACAAATGCTGGCGCAACTGCAATTGCAAGATAGCTGACTTTGGACATATTTTTTGGCTTTGCCTGAAACTAACACTTTATTGGTGTACTCTTCATGAGGAGTTGTGGGACTGTCTGGGGGAGCGGCTGGACCTTATGGCAGAGATGGTGCTGCTATCTCTCTACCCTCCTCACATACCCTCATGGTATTGAACAATGTTGCCTGTATACCTCCTAATAGCAAAAACGGCTATAACCAGGGGAGTGGATGTCTACTACTATCCCTATAGTCTCTGAATGGTGACAAATTGTTCTAGAGATATACAGGCTAGAGGGTCTCACGGCTGCCCTACAAACATGATAAAGATAACCTTATTCAGAGAAAAATGGCAACCGTGGATCTTCTGCATGGCAGAACATGATCCAGGGTTTGTGCTCAAGGTGGGAATGAAAGATAAGGGGGAAGAGAAGGGGTACCAAACAAGCAAGAGTCTCTTATTTAGTTGGGGGAACAGTTGTTTCTCAGAGCTTGAAAGTTTGAAACATCTGTGAGGTTTCAATATGAGTGTATTCTTACTGCTTTCTCTCACGATACATGTAAATGTAAGGCATTGATCAGCCTACATCAGGATCTTTTTTTTTTTAAATGTACAGACCCATTAATGTTTTATTACAATATACTTTTACCAAGCTTGAAGACTCCTCTGTACATGAATGTCATGCTTCCTGATGTGTCTCTCTCAATAAAAAGGAAATAAAAAAAAAAGAGAAGGAAGAAGCATCAAAGAACACCAGTGAGGATACCCGCCAATTGACAGCTGCTGCTGTAGTCACCTGTCGACGAGCCGGGCCCTCTCCTACATCTATTGAAAAAACTCAAATGGTTCTGGCGGCTTGAGGCCCAAGGTTATGAGGCTTCCCGTGCTAAGGCACAGACCATTGCGTCGACGACAGCCTTATCTGTCCTGTCATCTTTGACGATCACACAGGCCCTTTCAGTTTTGACCACAATGGCTCCTCTACCATCAATGGGTCACTCTTCATCAATGACCCTATCCTCCCACATAGACCTGGGCTCCTCATCAATGACGCTTGCATTTGAACATTCTCAGATTTCGCAATTTCAGGCCCCATCGAAGAAGTCCTTCAGCATGGACCCCAAGTTTTGCCTGACGGTGCTACTGGATTTGCCTCCACCGTCTAAGCCCATTACATACAGGGGCTTGGTGGCTCACTCACAGGATGTGTCTTCCTCAGGTCCGGGCTCTCGCCCTTACCCCCAGCCTCACCTGAAGTCCTAGATCTTGCCGCCCTCTACTAAAAGTTCCATGGGGCACCTTCTCCTGTTGCTCCTGCTCTGTCGATGGCGTCTGCCAGCGACGTGGCTTCTGTGGTACAGGCTGCATTAAAGGTTATGCAGGCTATGCAACAGCCTCAACCACAACCTCAGCCACAGCCTTTCTCTTCTCTCTCGCCCCTTCCCCCCCCCAAGCGGTTGTGCAGGGATCCTTCTCCACCCCCTTCTCTGCCTTCTTTAGAAGGGGTGGACCCTGATCACTATGAAGGTGATGAAGTGGAAGATTGGACCGAGGGTGATGGGGTTCGCACCCCATCCAGTTCCTCCACTGTATCCTCCATAGAAGAGGACCCTGGATTATACACTGTTTGCTCGCCCACTGATGATCCTACTTTTATAGACATTGTGGCTGAAATGCAGCAAGTGATGGACTTTACCACAACAGAACAGGATAAACACTGCCAAAACCTGACATTACCTAGACCTTCCAGAGGACCCTGCCATTGTGGCATATCAAGATGCAATCTTTGCTGCCTGGCACCACCTTTCTACTGTGCCACCAGTTCCGAAAAAAGCAAATTGCTTCTATGAAGCCCCAAATGATTATCCTTTTTTTGCAGCTGCACCACAAGCCAATTCTGTGGTCATTAATGCTGCCCATGACATAACTAAACATCTGAAACATCTCAGCTCCCTCCCGCCAGATAGGGAGTTGAGAAAATTTGGACTTAATGGGCAAGAGGGTATACCAAGCATCAACACTCAACGTACTTATCCTCAATTACATGGGGCATTATGCTTAGATATCAAAGGACCTTGTGGACTGCTGCTTCTGAGGTAGTTGCCAGGCTCCCTCAATCTGCTGCGATACAAGCCTGTCCTGTTATCTCCTGCATGCAGATTATGATGCTGTGGATACTTCGGCATGTACCTCAGTTATGGATGTGGCCCTTTGCCAACATGCCTGATTGCAGGTCTCTGGTTTTACACCTGTTGTCCAACAGATGATCCTCAGTGCCCCTTTTGACGAGCAAAAACTTTTCGGCTCTGATACAGAAACCATTTTAAAAGATTTACAGGTCTCTGGCCATACAATTAGAACTATGTATGACATGTGCCATACATCACAGCCAGTGTCTCAGTGGAGACCTTACCAGTCTTTCCAATTCAGATGAGCTTCCTGCCAATGTGGTCCTGCTCAGCAGCCAGCTCGCAGATGCCAACAGACCCATCCTGCTGGCCGTCCTCCTCCTGCCGCCTCCATGGGCACCTGGGCCACTCCTCCAGCAGTGGCCGCCACCCCTCAGTCTTTTTGACTTTCTACCATCCCTCCCCAACCTTCCTCCATTGGCCTCTGAGGCTGTGGAAGGTCGATTTTCCTTACACATTGTGGCCTGGCAACAGTTAACTACCAACGATGGGTCCTGCAAATTATTTGCCACGGGCCACACATTAGAACTGATCTCGGTCCGCCCCAACCCATCCCCTTCGATGTCTGACATACCCACTGGAACACGTTCCTGTCCACCTGGAGGAACTGCTCTCGCTGATTCAAAAACGCACTGTTCAACTGGTGCCTCCCGAAGAGCAGGGCATGGGATTCTATTCCCTCTTCTTTCTAGTACCCAAGCGAACTGGGGATCTTTGCCCTTTTCTAGAACTAAGGGCACTAAATTGGTACATCCAATACAAAAGATTCCAGATGGTCACTTTGGCCACTGTCCTACCATTGCTAAATCAAGGGGACTGGCTCTGCGCCATCAACATGAAGGATGCATACCTGCATATCAAAATCCATCCAGCCCATCATCAGTTGCTTTGGTTCTGACTTCTTGGGTCTTCATTATCAATTCTGTGCCCTGCCCATCAGCTTATCTTCAGCCCCAAGGGTCTTCACCAAGTGCCTAGCCGTGGTCACTGCCGCCCTGTGTTGCAGGGGCCACTATGTCTTCCCATATCTGGACGACTGACTCATCAAAGTGTCCAGTCACGAGGGCCTACAACATTCCCTCACCACCACAATACAGTTATTCCAGGAGGTCAGGATCAGTCGGCATCGCAAAATCCCTCATGAAGCCTACCTAACATAGAAATATAGACTTTGACAGCAGATAAGGACCACTTGGCCCATCTAGTCAGCCCATTTCCCTACCTACAGGATAGGCCACAGATCCTAGTTAACCAACAGCCTATTTCTTCCTACCCCCCACAAGAATTGCCTTATGTCTGTCCCATGCATTCTTGAATTTTCCCACAGTTTTAGACCCCACAACCTCCTCAGGAAGGCTGTTCCATGCATCCACTACCCTCTCTGTGAAATAATACTTCCTCACATTTCCCTGAACCGCCCCCACCCCCATCTTTAAATTGTGTCCCCTTGTTCTTGCACGTCTCTTTTTCTGAAAGATGCTATCCTCTTGGACTTTGTTGATTCCACTGAGGTACTTAAAAGTTTCTGTCATGTCCCCCTTCTCCCTTCTTTCCTCAAGGAAATATTAAGCTCCTTTAGTCTCTCCTCATATGGCTTCTCTTGCAGACCCTGCACCATTTTAGTTGCCCTCCTCTGGACTGCCTGTATGCTGTCTATGTCCTTGCGGAGATGGGGTCTCCAGAACTGGACACAGTACTCCAGATGGGGTCTCACCAACTGTCTGTACAGAGGAATAACAACTTCCTGTTTTCCGCTGCTGATGCCTCTCCCTGTGCATCCCAGTATACCCCCAGCCCTCCCTACTGCCTTCTCACATTGCTTGCTAACCTTAAGGTCATCTGATATGATTACCCCCAGGTCCCTTTCCTTTTTTGTTGTTGTTACTACCTCCCCGCCCATTGTGTATTCTTCCCCTGGTTTCTTGTTTCCCAGGTGCATTATTTTGCATTTCTTTGCATTGAATCCTAGCTGCCATACTTCTGACCATTCCTCCAACCTTGCCAAGTCCCTGATCATCCTTTCCACACCTCCTTGTGTATCAACCCTGTTGCAGATCTTTGTGTCATCTGCAAAGAGGCATACTTTTCCTTCCAGTCCCTCTGCAGTATCACTTGTGAAGACATTAAAAAGGACTGGACCCAATACTGAACCCTGCGGTACCCCACTAGTAACCCCTCTTTCTTCAGAGTGGACTCCATTTACAATTACCTTCTGTGTCCTGTTGTCCAGCCAGTGTTTTACCCAGGCTACCACCCTGGGACCCACTCCCAGGCTGGTTAATTTGACTATTAATCTTTTGTGTGAGACTGTGTCAAATGCCTTGCTAAAGTCTAGGTAGGCCATGTCCACAGCGCCTCTCTGGTCTACTACTTTGGTCACCCAGTCAAAGAAATCTATTAGATTCGTCTGACATGACCTTCCCGCTGTGAACCCATGCTGCCTTGAGTCCTGTGCCCCACTGGCTTCTAGGTACTCAACTATTCTTTCTTTCAGAAGTGACTCCATCACTTTCCCTACCACAGAGGTCAGACTGACAGGTCTGTAGTTTCCTGCCTCTGTCTTGGTCCCACTTTTGTGAAGGGAATCACATCTGCCTTCCTCCAGTCCTCGGGTACCACACCATCCTCCCATGATTTATTAAAAGAGTAGCCAGTGGTTTCACTAGTTCCCCTTAATTCTTTTTAGAATTCTGGGGTGAATTCCATCAGGCCCCATTGCTTTGTCCACCTTCAGTTTTAGGAGTTCTTGCAGAACCCTTTCTTCTGTGAAAGGACTGAGATCGACCCCCTATTAAAGTGCTTCTGTTCATTGGATTAGCACTTCCCCTCCTCTTTTGTGACTACTGAGCAGAAATATTCGTTCAGTATCCTGCTTTTTCACTGTCCCCTCTGCCCACCCACCGTTCATTCTATTCAGCCTCACTATCCCTCACTTTGTTTTCTCGCTTCATGATGTACCTACAGTATAAAGGTTTTATCCCACTTCTTAACCGAGTTGGCTATCTTTTTCCTCAGTTTGGGCCTTTGCTATTCTGACTTCCCTCCCTGCTTCCTTCTGCCTTAACTGGTACAGCTCTCTGTCCTTCTCCTTCTGTGTTTCCTTATACTTCCTGAATGCTATCTTTTTCTTCCTGACTTTCACAGCCACCTCTTTTGAGAACTGTAGTGGCTTTTTCTTTCATTTTGATTTGTTTATTTGCTTCACACAAAGGCTTGTTGCCTCTGTGATGACAGTTTTGATGATTCCCCATTGTTGCTCCACACCTCCTACTAGCCTGTTTGCTAGTGCTTTTCTGAGGCACTCTCCCATCTTGCCAAAGTCAGCCCTCCTGAACTCCAGTACCCTCACTTTTGTGTGGCTTGACTCTGTAGCTGAGTTTAACATGAACCACACTGTTTGATGGTCACTTGTTCCCAGTTGACAACCCACTTCTAGATCTGAGATCCTCTCACTGCCCCCGTTTGAGAGTATGAGGTCTAAGATTGCTCCCTCACGAGTGGGTTCCGAAACTAGCTGTCTGAGGCCTCCCACCTGTAGGGCATCAAGAATGGCCCTGCTCTTTGATGTGGCTGCAGCAAATGTGCTCAAGTTAACATCTGGCGTATTCAGGTCTCCCATCAACAGTATCTCCCCTTTCTCTGCCATTCTAAGAATGACTTCTATCATATCCTTGTCCATTCCCTCCTCCTGGCATGGGGGGTCTGTACACAACCCCTGTGCGGATTGTGGTGCCCTTTCCAGTCTCCAAGGTGACCCACAGTGCCTCCTCTCTTCCGTTTACTCTTTTGTTCAGTTGCTTTTATCCCTTCCTTTACATAGAGAGCTACTCCTCCCCCCCCTTCTCCTCTGCCTGTCTCTCCTGTAGGTTATGTACCCTGGTATGTTAACATCCCAGTCATGGTTCTCTGTGTACCGTGTTTCTGTGACTGCTATGATATCCAGGCATCCCTCTTTCATCAAGGCCACCAGCTCAGGGAGAGCTTGTTGCCCAGACTATGGGCATTGGTACTCATTACCCTCCATTTCCTGATGGCCTTACTCCTTTTTGCCCCATCTCTGTCCTTCTTGCCTTTGTCACTTTCTCCATTTACCCTGCCCTTCTCCCTATTGACACCTCTATGTTGGTGTTTACCACACTTACTACCGTGATTTTTTTGGTGGGGGCTAGAATTTCCCTGCTCCTTTCCAGTGCCTCCCACCTTGGCTAGTTTAAATGCTTGCCAATGAAGCATTTAAACGTCACCTAGGATCCTGGTTCCCCTCCTGGACAGATGCAGCCCATCATGCCAGCATAGGCTTGCATCACTCCAGGTGGACCCCCAGTCCCCAATTAAGCCAAATCCCTGAGCTCCACACCAGTTTTTCAACCACTGATTGAATCCCATGGTGAGGAACACCCTAGCCTCTCCTACTGCCATAGATGGGCTGCACCTCCGAGAAGGTTACAGTGCGTGCTACTTGTCTATGGCCCTCCCAATTCTACAAACTCTTCCTGCACTTCTCTAATCCCTTTCTTAGCCAGGTCATTTGTCCCTAGGTGGACAGTAACATCCAGCTCACTCCCCTGTGCAGCTGCTCCGGCAATCCTGAGGATTCGCTCCCTGTCCCTCCAAGCCATGGCGCCAGGCAGGCACCTTACCTCCCTCTCCCCTTCCTCCCCCAGTTCTACCTTCCTAACAATGGAGTCCCCCACCAGGAGTTGTTTCCTTCCCCTGCAGGGTCCTCTGCCACCCTCCTGTGGGTCTTCTTTGTGGAGGTTACCAGCATCCTCCTTGGTCTCCACTGCAGGTGCTTCCATAGAGGAACTACACTTTGCCAGAATGGCATAGGAATTGTGGAGAGGTACAACTGGAGGGATGTGCCTCTGTTCCACCACCCTCACCCTCCCTGAGCCCACTGTGGTCCAGCCACTTCTCTTTCTTGGCAACCTCTGAGGCAACGGCTGTGGCATTGGTGGTCCCTGGATGGAAGAGGAGGTCCCACAAATCCTGGCCAACTCAGCCTGGAGATAAGCAACCTCCCCCCTCAGCCCAGAGAGGTGCCTGCAGATGGGACAACACCGCATCCTCAAGAACGTCTCCCGGAAGACTGCCCCTTAACTGTTTGCAATCCTTATTCTTTCCTCTGTTTTTTTTTTCTCTCTCCTTACTTTCTGCCTGTGTGCCCTTTAAGCTCCTGATTGTCCTGTTCTGAGACAAGAATATCCTATATTTCTCAGTAGACCCCTTACTTGCTCAGAGGCAGACCTCCAGCAGCTAGAGGGGCCGGAGAGCTACTCTTTCCCTTCTAGGATGGTGGGTCTTTGGTGGCTCTGTGGTCACTCACTTCCTGCTCCCAAACAGGAAGTTCCTGTTGTCAGTCAAATTCTGTGCCTATAAAAGTAGAACTAGCTTTGGGTGGCAGGGTGGAGGGGAGGGAAGGAGGGCAATATAGTCCCAGTAGAGAAGTCCAGTCACACAGCAGTCCTTTCTCCTGGTGTCTTCTGCCAAGCTACTAGCAAAATCTTTCTAAGGCAGTCTTTAAATGTAGCTTCCTTCTAGCTAAGCCACTCCCCCACTTACTAGATCTTTCTACAAGTAATTTAAACCTCACAGCTATCAAGTCCTTTCACCTGAGATTTACACCTAGATAACTGTTCAGATAACCACTCAGTTCAGTTAACTCCGACAAACACACACTTTTTTTTGTTTGATATTTTTTTTACCCTAAATTAAAGTTCCAAGTACAAGAGTTCTACTTCTTTAGTCCCAGTAGAGAAGTCCAGTGGCACAGCAGTCCTTTCTCCTGGTGTCTTCTGCCAAGCTACTAGAAAAATCTTTCTAAGGCAGTCTTTAAATGTAGCTTCCTTCTAGCTAAGCCACTCCCCCTCCTTACTAGATCTTTCTACAAGTAATTTAAACCTCACAGCTATCAAGTCCTTTCAATCACCTGAGATTTATACCTAGATAACCGCTCCAGTACATCGGAGCCATCCTCGATACAGCCACCAGTCATGTCTTTCTGCCCAAGGACAGGTGCCGCAAGCTTGTTACACTTGCAAGACAGTGCCAGGCGGCTCATCAGATCACAGCACAGCAGTACATACTCTCCTAGGTCACATGTCCGTGGCCCTTTTCACTGTGCCGAATGCACATCTGCACATGCGACCGATCCAATGGACTGCAAGATGCCAGTGGCACCAAAAAATTGGCGATTTCAATGATTCCATCCAGGTGACTCCTGCTCTCTGGAGGGCTCTCACTTGGTGGATGGACCCAACCAATTTACAGACAGGCGTGCCCTTCTGCTCATCTCCACTGTCTCAGATGTTAACAATGGATGCTTCCAACCTCAGCTAGGGCACTCATCTTGGTCCCCATCAGACCCAGGGTATGTGGGAGCCCTGTACTGTGTCTATACGTATTAGTCTGGTAGAGATGCATACTGTCCACCTTGCCTTACAAGCTCTTAGGCCATTCCTGCTCCCAGGACCTCTCCTGGTTTAAACAGACAACACCTGTGTGGTGTATTACCTCATCAAGCAAAGGGGCACAAAATCTCAGACACTATGCCATGAAGCCATGCAAGTGTGAAAACGAGCTCTGACTCAGCAGCTACATCTAGTGGCAGATCTTACTTCGAGAGGGCTCTTGCAGTAGGTAATTACACATAGGACTGACGCCGGCAGGCGGCAGGACCTACGTAAAGATTCTTAGCCAGCAGTCCCTGGCGAGGGACCGCCCCCACGTCAGGTGACCATCATCAGGAGACATCGGTATAAAGGGGCGGTCCCTCACGCCCGCCTTCTAGTTCTTTCCCGCCGTTAGCTCATGCCAGCGCCTTGCAGAAAAGTTCCTTGCTCGTCAGGCTCCTTCGTCGGTATTTTTACTGAGTATTTTCGCTTTTTTCTTATATGGCAATTCATGTTCCGGGAGTCGAGAACACCTTGGCAGACAAGCTGAGTCGCTCATCTGCTCTGGCCCACGAGTGGGAACTGGATCAAGGGGTCCTAGATGATATCTTCCTATGTTGGGGAACACCACAGGTCGATCTTTCCGCTTCCACTCAATACCAGAACTTCCCGACTTTTGCTAGCTCGTTCAAGAGCGAGGCATTTTTTGGAGGGACGCTCTGTCTCTAGATTGGAAGGACAGATTCATCTATGCCTTTCCCCCAACTTCTTTGATCCCGCAGGTCTTGCAGAAACTAGGTTCAGAAGGAGCATGAATGATTCTGATTGCTCCTTTCTGGCCAAGGCAAGTTTGGTTCTCTCTTCTGCAACAATACTCAGAGGAACCACCTCTTCCCCTTCCTCTGTCACGATGTTTGCTGACCCAGGATCGGGGGGACCCTGGTCCATCCAGGTCTCAAGTCCCTTCAGCTACATGCATGGCTGCTGCAGACATAGCTCAAGCCCGCCTTTGGAGTCTCTCCTCAAGTGGAGGAGACTAGGAAACCCTCCACTAGGTCTACCTATGCCATGAAGTGGAAAAGGTTCACAATCTGGGCTGCTTCAAAATACATCGAGCTTTTCTCCTGCTGAATTGAGAGACTGCTGGAGAACCTGCACCATCTCTTTGACCTTGGTCTTAGTCACTCGTCTCTGAAAGTCCACATGGCGGCCATTTCGGCCTACCATGTTCCCTTTGCAGACAGAACATTCGCTCAACTGGAAGTCTCTAAGACTTTCCTCAGAGGAGTTCTTCACCTGAGACCTCCTATCCGAGTTCCTGCCCCTCCTTTGGATTTGAACTTTGTTCTTGAGAAACTTACTCTGCCTCCTTTTGAACCCGGCAGCTTCCGCAGACTTGAAGTTCCTTCACTGGAAGACACCTTTCCTCGTGGCCATTACCTCTGCTCGGAGGATTTCCGAGCTCAAGGCCCTGATGTGTAAAATTCCATACTTGATTTTTCACAAGGAATGTGTGGCTCTGCGCACCAATCCTAAGTTTCTCCCCAAGATGGTAGCGGAATCTACATTGAACCAGTCCATAGAGTTACCCGCTTTCTTTACGCAGTACTCCAGTCAAGGGGAGTATTTATTGCATACTATGGATGTTCACCGGATTCTGAGATACTACACTAGCAGGACAAAGGATCTCAGAAAGACTGATCAACTGTTTGTCTCTTTTGCACCCAAAAGAGAAGGCAATGCTGTTTCTAAGCAATGCCTATCCAAATGGTTGGCTCATTGCATCACTTTCTGTTATGACAAGTACAACAAAACTCTTCCGGGTCAAGTAAGCGGCCACTTTACTAGAGGAGTTGCTGCCTCATCGGCTTGTTTCAAGAATGTGTCAGCGGCAGACATCTGTGCTGCCGCCACTTGGACTTCCGTCCATACCTTTACAAAACATTATAGTTTGGACATTGCCTCTCGCCGTAGAGCAGGTTTTGGGCTTGCTGTTCTGCAAGGCCTCCTTTCTTAAGGCCTTCACAGCTAGAGGATCTACTCTGAGTAGCTTTCTTCCTCCCGTGTGCTTCTTCTTGTTCCAGACTGCTTGGGACTCAGTCCTATATGTAATTACCTGCTGCAAGTGCCCTCTCAAAGTAAGATAGTACAGTTACGAAAGAACTTACCGTAACAGTAGATCTTCGAGAGAGGCTCTTGCAGTAAGTAATCCTTTCCCACCCTCCACCCCCTAAGCTTTTTCAGCTCCTTTTCCAGTGAGGGAAATATCCGCTTCTCTCTCGTCTTGCCTTTTTTGGCCTGTGGCGGGAAAGAACTGGAAGGTGGGTGTGAGGGACCGTCCCTTTATACTGACGTCTCCTGACGCCGGTCACCTGATGTGAGGGCAGTCCCTCGTCCGGGACTGCTAGCTAAGAATTTTTCTGTGGGGTCCTGCCGCCTGCCGGCGTCAGTCCTACATTTAATTACCTACTGCAAGAGCCTCTCTCGAAGATCTACTGTTACGGTAAGTTCTTACGTAACTGTACTTTCACGTTCCGTGAGCCCAGAACATCCTCACCGACCACCTCAGCTGACATGCCCAGGGCCATGAATGGACCTTGCACATGGCAGTGCTCCAGGACATATTCCATCTCTGGGGAACCCCGGTGCTGGACCTGTTTGCCTCACCGGACAACCACAGGCTACCACACAGATGAACAGGGCCATTCCATGGATGCCTTGTCCCTCTCTTGGCATGGACACATCCTTCCCACCGCCCCCCAATGTGTTATCCTCAGATTACATGCCTCAGTTATACTAATCACCCCATTTTGGCCCCGACAGATCTGGTTTCCCCTGCTCCAGCTATTGTCAGTGGCAGATCCCTTCCCCCTTCCCCTGCACAACGACCTACTGACTCAGAACCACTGGTCTCTTCTCCACCTCAACCTTTGGTCCCTTCACCTACACACTTGGCTTCTGAGGACACCTTCCTAAGGAGACAGAACATCTCTTCTTCAGTGGCTACCATTCTTCTGGCCTCCTGCAAACCATCCACCAAGAAATTATAGCAAGCAAAATGGAAACATTTTGCCATTTGGGCGACTGGCCAATGGCTTATTCCCCTTTTCCTGCCCTATTCAAACAATCCTGGAGTACCTTGCTTCCCTTTCCTAACAAGGACTGGTCTACTCCTCTGAAAAAGTCCATTTATCAGCAGTCTCAGCCTTCCATGAACCCATCTCGGGTCATCCGGTTGCTTAGCTGGACCTTTCTAAAATGTTCCTCAAGGGCATACTCCACCTTAAACCACCAATTCGGAAACCAGTTCCTCTCTGGGACCTTAATTTCATCCTAGAGTAATTAACCCTAGAGCCTTTCGAGTCTGCTGCCACATGTGACATGCGCTACCTGGCCTGGAAAAATTTGTTCCTCGTGGTTATCATCTCTGCTCGGCGCATTTCAGTGCTTCAGGCCCTAGTATACTCCGATCCCTACCTCGTTTCCACAAAGACCAGGTGTTACTGTGTACTAATCCAACATTCCTTCCAAAGTGGTTTCAGAGTTTACACTGTACCAGTCTATCCACTTGTCTGTCCTCTACCCAGATCATTCCAATCCAAGGGAATCTCTCCTGCACACTCTAGATGTTCACTGCATCCTGCGCTACTATCTGGCACTCATTAAATCTTCCTGTAAGTCCAAACAGCTATTTGTCACCTTTGTCCCTGGCAAAGTAGGCCTCCCTGTCACTAAGCAGACACTATCCAGCTGGATGACCCATTGTATAACATATTGCTACACTAAATACAACAAACTTTTTCTTGGAACTGTACATGCATGCCATAAGATCCCTCTCCACCTCTGCTTCCGCAGTGTATCCATAACAGACATCTGTGATGCTGCCACATAGTCTACCGTACAGATCCAACAATCGGCTGCGAGCAACAAAACAGGTCCGGTGCTTACCACTAAGGAGGCGGCTTACTTCCAACACAAGTACCATGAACCGTGGTAGCACTCCAAAGGGGGACCCCTTGAAGACTCGCAAGAGTCAAGGTGCTAGGAGTCAGAGCTGTGCTGCTGAGACCTGCAGATTTTTGCATGGACGCTGAATAAAGACTTTTGGATATTTAGCATTTGCCGCTCCTTGCTTTTCCTTTTGAGTGCTACCACGGTTCTTGGTGCTTTTGGTCTACTGTAGATACTATCACTAGGCATTACAGCCTTAACGTAGCCTCCAGGTGCCGCACCATTCTGCAAGGCCTTCTGTCTCGAGCACTCTTCATCTTCAACTGCTTGGGAATCATCCCAGGAGTATGACCTGCTGCAAGAGATTCCTTTGAAAAAGATAGTACAGTTTCATACTTACTGTAATGGTAGATCTTTGAGAGAATCTCTTGGAGCATGTCATGTTCCCTCCCTACTTCTCAAGCAGGCAAGCAATCTTTATTTGTTAAATGCTATTCCAATCAAGATCATAGCATTGTACATAAAACTCTAAAAACATATGAAACTATAAAACAGTTCTAGAACAATTAGACATAGGCAGCCAGATTTCAAATTTCAAATAAATGGCAGACTGAAGAAATACATTTTTAAGGCAGATTTAAAAGCCTCAGTGGTCGAGCACTCTCTAATCTGACGAGGTAGAGAGTTCCACAGGGTCAGAGCCACAAATACAAACGATCTCGCTCCTGAAGTTTTTAAACAGACCTTGGGAACTTCTAGCAATCCCTTTTCAGCGGAGTGGAGAGGAAGGAGGGGGTGGTAAGGGCAAAGGAGATCTTGCAAATACCACGGTCCCTGTCCGTGTAGGGCCTTATAGGTCAATAGCCCAACCTTGAAGGTGAACCTCCACTGAACTGGCAGCCAGTACAGTCCGCGGAGCACAGGTATGATATGGCAAGATCTCGGTAAGCCAGTCAGCAACCTGGCAGACGCATTCTGCACCAGCTGCAGGTGGTGAAGGTCCACCCCCGATAGCCCTAGGTGTAGGGTGTTGCAGTAATCTAAGCAGGTGGTCACAAAGGCGTGGACCAACGTTGGAAGATCATCAGGCGGGACTAGGTGTTTTATCTGGGCAATATTCCTCAAATGGTAAAAAGAGGTCTTGACGACGGCCGACACCTGAGACTTAAAGAGCCCCTGACGCTGTTGTGACAACTTTAAAAAAAACTGCAGTATTTAGACAGACTTCAGCTTATATTTAATATTTTGTCTGTAATTCTCACCCTTACTTCCTTATTACTAAGAGCATTTGCATGTGAACAGGATTGCTGCCCTATCTGTTCTGGCTGCTTGCCTACACCTGACATCACAGTTCTGTTTTTGACATCACAATCTGTTGCTGTAGAGATCATTCTGATGCCATAAACGGGATTATGATGTCAGGTATAGGCAAGCAGAAAAAGCAGTTAAAGTCTAAGGGACAGTAATCCTCTTTCATACAGCTGTCCTCAGTAATAAAGAAAAAAGTGAAAGCATTATACAATATGCAGTATATGAAATATTTAACCTGAACTGTGTCTAAATCTCACATTTTTTCAAGTTTTTCTGATGGTGTCAGGGGCTCTTTAAGTGTCAGCCCAGCATCAAGCATAATGCCCAGATTTTGCACCTGATCAGAGGTCATCAGCTGGCTGCCCCCCAGCCGTAACCCAGATGGTTGAGCAGTAGACAACCCCTCTACCCGATGACCTGGGTCCACAACCAACATCTCAGTCTTATCTGGATTCAACCTTAACCAGCTGGCACTCATCCAGTCCTGAATCTCAGAGAGGCAGTTGTTAAAGACCGAGACAGCGTCACCCTGCTTGGGTACAAAGGACATGTACAGCCCAGTATCAGCTGCATAGCAGTGAAAACTTGGCCTGTACCGCCTTATAATGTTTCCTAACGGCAGCATGTACACTGGGAACAGCATGGGTGAAAGCACAGAGCCCTTCGGTACCCCACAAGACAGGGGAAGAGGGGCCGTGGAAAAAATCCCTGACTCCACTCTCTGAGTCCTGTCCGTGAGGAAAGAATGAAACCATCTGAGGACTGTCCCAGACAGACCACAGTACTGCTGCGGGTGCTCCAATAACACACCATGGTCCACGGTGTCAGATGCCTCAGAGAGATCAAGGAGAACCAAGATTGAATGACTCCTCTGGTCTCTCGCTATTAGGAAGTCATTAAGTACCCAAACCAGCACTGTCTCAGTACTATGCCTCTTCCTGAAACCGGACTGGAGAGGATCATAGACATCGTGGTTGGTAAGATGATCCTCTAGTTGCAATGTGACTGCCTTTACAGTAACCTTTCCCACAAAGGGCAGGTTAGAAACAGGCCTGTAGTTGGCGAGACAGTCAGGGTCGAGAGAAGCATTCTTCAGAAGGGGGCATACCACCTCTTCCTTCAGGTTGTCCAGGAACACCCCCGTCTCCAATGAACACTTCACTATCTCAGCCAGGACCAGTCCGATAACCTCCACACACCCCACCAGAAGGCATTTTGGACCTGGATCCAGACTACAGTAAGTCGGTCGCAAACCTTGAATAATCTTCATGACATCCATGATCGCCACCTGGTCAAAGTCGGACCAGACAAACTAGGCACCCTTTAACCTCCTACATTTGAGCGAGCCGCACAGATCTCTGATCTGATGGTGCCAACCGTATCTGAGAAAAATCGAGCGAACTCCTCACACTTATTCTGTGAAAAGGCTCCCCAATTCTAGAGACAGGTTGAATTGCACAGCCTGTCCACAGTATGGAAGAGCTGAGCCGGTTGATTTCTCTCAGCAGCAATCTCCCTGGACAGATGCTCTGCCTTCTTGTGGGAGACGGACGATTGACAGTCCTTGTAATGGGACATCAACCTAAGCCTGTCATCTGCCAGACCGGATTTCCACCAGCATCACTCCAACCTTCTTGCGACTCCTTCAAAGTCCCATCAAACCAAGGGGTCTAAAGGTGAAGGGTGAGGGGGCGGACACAGACAGGAGCTATGGAATCCAGGGCATCCATCACCGCCTTGTTACAGGCCAGTAGCAGCTTCCCTGGATCCAATCTCACTGTCGTACTACCTGATAGGTCCAGTACCATCACAAGACAATCAGGGGTCAAACCCCGTAAAGAGCGGTACCAGACCATCTCCGAAGGGGCAGATCTATTGGTGGGAGCCACAAAACTGAACCCTATATTGTGGTGATCAGACCACCCAGCCGGTTCCACCACCACATCAGAGTCCTCCATCCCCAGTAGGAACACTAGGTCCGACAAGTGACCTTACCTGTGGGTCTCAGAGGTAACCACCTGTGTAAAGCCCAACAAAATCATCAGTTGAAGGAAGTCTTGATCAAAATGCGAGAGTTCATCATCGAACCAGGCATTGAAGTCCCCCAGCACCAACCATCTGGGGGCTCCAGCACCGTGCTGACAATGAAGTCCGCGACTTCCTACAGGAAATCCTCCTCGCCCCCGGTGAACAGTAGACAAGAAGTATCCTGCATCCCACACTTGCGCCCACTATGTGCTTGAAGGATCTAGTAATTCCAACTGGCACATCTTCAAGGTCCAATTCCGTCTTAAAACAGATGGCTACACTGCCCGCCCCTACGATCCAACCTCGGGCAGTGTAAACTGAGTACCCAGCCGGAACTGCTGACTCCAATATGGGACAAGCATTCTCATCCAGCCAGGTCTCTGCATACAACCCTCTCCTGGACCCATATCGCCCCAGGGCGTCTCCTTGATCTCACAACCCCAATCCGTCTACTCCGTCCCCCGCCGGCCCGGACCCCCCACTCCTCCCATGCCCCCCTGGCTATTCCCAAGGCACTTTCTAGCGGGGAGAGCTATCTTCTGCTTCTATCCTCCTTATTCCAATGGGAGGTACCTCTGGCCCCCTCGGTTCCCCTCTGTGACCTGCTCTGAGAGCTGGGCACCAGCGGGGAACTGAGGCTGCTAGGGGCCATCCACATATTTATAAACACAAACGGAGTGACATAGTGGGGACGGCCCCCAGTCAGCACTGCTGTTGAAAGCCTCCTTCAACAAGAGTGCCCTCTGGCAGATACCCAAGTGCTGCTGCAAGAGATCCTATCAAAGCTCTACCGTTGTAGTAAGTGTGAAACTGTACTTTCTCTGCGCAGTAGTCCCCAACTACTAAAATGTTGTAGTCCTGCTGTGCCTATTGGGGCTCCCACCCACACCTGACCTGCCTTTTTGGATGGTGACTCCCTCACAGGTGTATCAGCCCCACTTTCCTTCATGCAGGGATCTGGCTGAACCTCTACTTTCACAGGTAGAAAGTAGTTCTTGGTAGGGATCCTTGGGCAACCTTCATCTCTCCCCCCTCACTGCCATCCATCCTCTCCTGATGGACCCAGAAGTCCTCTGTGGAAGTGTCTCTTGTAGTATCCCTACTGCTTTGCTGCCCTGGCCATCAGGTACCATATTTCAGCTCTTGCTGTCTGCAGCTTGGTCATGAGGGCATATGGCTTCCTACAATTTATGCTGCAGCCATGCTCACAAAACACCCTCCTAACTACAGATCTTCTTCGAGGAGATCTCCTCCATTAGGTCACTCCTTTGGAACTATAGTCATCTGCGCTAGAACCACACAGAAACCTTTGCTAGCTGGGGGCCGTCCACGGTGACATTTCGCATCTGCGTCTATATAAACATGGTGGCCCCATCACTCCTTATCTCTTTTCTTGCTGATCATCCTTGTTGGACCTGCTGAAGGAAAGGCCATCAACCTAGTCATTGCCATGTATTCTTTTGTTTCACAAAGCAGCTTATTTCATCTTCTGTGCATGCCATCAAAGTCAAAAGAGCCTTTGTTTCAGTACTGTAAGTGCAGAGATAAAATTTACAAAGTGGGCACGCATGCAGTCTTTGTGTGCCATTCCTTCCCCGTTTCCTAGATTCTCTGGCCAAGACTATCCTGTCCACCTAGCTCAGGATTTAATGTCACCCTAACCTAAATATGTTGTTACCCTACTTTTGTGTTTCTGAGTACTAGCTTGCTCACCTTATAACTGAACATGTGCACAGTACTGAAGAAACTACTGCTACTGACTATAAGGTGTGCTATTTCCCACACCGCTATTTATACTGTGATGTCTGTACACTGCATGCTCTGTATTGTTTTCTATGACATGGAGCCTTTGTAAAGGAGTCTCTGACTCAAAGGTATTAATTCCGATTGTATTCAATAAATAAAAAAAAAATACCTTCTACAGTGCCCTAGTAGGATTCTGCCACAGTCTCTTTTACAGTGCACAGTCCTGATACAAATGTATTACAGATATTCACCCTCTGTGGCTATAACCAGGCTAGATGTTACTGTTTTGGGATAAAACATGGCAGAGCCTCCACTGACCTGCTGACACTGTGATGATGCTCCCTTAGATGCTGTCTGCCTGCTCCGTAGTCTTCATGCTGTGGGGTCTTTCACATGCCAGAGTCAGTGGGTTGGGGGGGCAGGATTTAAAAATGACAACTGGATAGCCGGCCCGGTGGCGCTGAGGTGCTGGACATCTTACCTCGCACCATGCCGGTGATACAGGACCTTGGGTCGTCGGGGAGCTGGCAGGACTGAGCAGTCGAAAGGCAGCTCTCCTCTCCTGGGGAGGTTGTTTGCCCCCCCCACCCCTGTAGTTCCACTCCCATCGGGTGGAGGTCTAATGGGTAGTGTAGGTGGAGAGGGCAACAGGTGATTGCCAGGGTGGGGTGGAAGAGTTCCAGTACGCCTGGCCTCAACGCGCGTGCAGTGCCGCAATTGCTGGGGTCCTGGGTTGGGAGAAAAAATGGGGCAAAAAATAGCTAAAAATGTATATATAAAAAAAAATTACAACTGGATTCAGAGAGGGATAAGGTACCATTGCACACTGTGAAGTGCTTGGAATGGGATGGGTTGAAGGAAAGGGGTCCATTGGATACCAGGGAGAGTTGAAACTGTGATGAGGAGAAGGCTTGGGCCATTGGATATCAGGGAGTGCTTCCTTCAAGGTGGGGTGAGAACTGGGGGTACCACAGGGCACCAGAAAGTGCTTAGAATGAGACAGATTGAGGGTGAGGGTTGCTGTTATACACCAAGGGATGCTTTAAACATTGTATTTACTTGGAGTGTGGAGGTGACCTCTACTGATGTAAGTGGAAGCATGTTTTCAGTGATGTGTTGTTTTTCTTTGATTTTTACATACATTTTAGACGGCTGCTTTGGTCAGATCAGAGGCACAACTTAACAACAGTGGCCTTGTTAATTGAGTTGTGGCTTCGATTTGATCCCAGTGACCCTCTCCTTAAGTAAAAAAACAAAATCACTGGAGAAACACTCCCATTTATATCACTAGAGTTCGTCCTGTGCTCTACAAATGAGCAAAATGTGTAAGCTGTGGGGTGGAACTTTCTAAAACTGGCGTCCAGAATGGGAAGACATCGGCCAGCAGGGCAAAAGTTATGATCCCTTAGCCTGCAAAAATTAAGAAGCAGAAAATTCAGCAAAGTGGACTGTTTAAGTCCGTTTTCAGTAAGTTATCATTAGACGGCTTGATTAAAGCACCGGAACTGGTTACTTTTCAAAGTGACAGTCTTTAAAAGGAACTTCAGAAAAGGTTACTCCAGGAGACCAGATTTGGAAGGCATTTTGGAACCCATTAACAACATATTAACAGAAAAATAGTCTTCTTCAGCACTAGAAAATCCCAGAAAGACTTATATGAATATCCCTTCTAATAACTTTATTCAAAATATGTTATACTATTTTGTTTCTATAGACTATCCTTTCCAACTAAAAAAAAATTGGAACTTTCTGAGCCTCCATTATAATTGATATTTGAATGTCCTTTCTACTTACTTACTCCTTCACTGGTTCATGCCTTTGTAATGTCTAGGCTTGACTACTGTAACGCTGTATACCTCGGGGTCAGTGGAGGGATTCTCCGTTGCCTACAGCTGGTGCAGAACGCAGCGACCAGATTGCTGATAGGCCTTCCGAAGTCTTGTCATGTGACCCCAGTCTAGCATGACCTGCACTGGCTGCCGGTGAGATGGAGAATTACCTTCAAGGTGGGCTCACTCACCTATAAAACCATATACTGCTCAGGCCGTGGCTACCTAAGTGGCTTCCTGACTCCTGTCCACCCTGGCGCTTACTCTGCTCCTCCACCAAAGGCCTCCTGATGGTTCCTAGGGCATGGCTGAAAACCTCTGGACAAGTTCATTTGAGGTTGCAGGCCCAGCCCTGTGGAGTTCTCTCCCTAGGCAAGGCACATTTAATAATTCTAGGCATCCAATCCCGGAGGCTCTGGGCGCCGCACAAATCAGACATACTATTAAAATCATAAGATTAAAGCAACAAGTTAAATAGTATGAAAAAGTAAATAAGACCTAAAGTAACAACTGTAGCTAAAAAGAAGGGGCCAACCCAAGGATGGGATCTAATACAGAGTGTCTGGGAAGGCCTGGCTAAACAAGTGAGTCTTTAGGTGGGTTTTGAACACCTCAACCGAAGGGGCCTCCCATGCAGACAGTGGAAGCGAATTCCACAGGACAGGACAGGGCAGGCAACACTAAATGATCTGTCCCTGACAGTTTTCAGCCTCGTCCTGGGAATCGCAAGGAGGCCCCTACTAGAAGAGCGGAGGGAGCAGACCTAGGTATCGGGGGTCAGAAGGTCAGACAAGTAGCCACAGCCTAGCCCATGTAGAGCCTTAAAGGTGAGTAAATACACCTTAAAGAGGACCCTCCACCTGACCGGCAGGCAGTGCAGCTCACGCAGCACCAGGGTGACATGACAGTATTTTGACTGTCCAGTCAGCAGCCTGGCAGCTGTGTTCTGCACCAGCTGCAGTCTGCGGAGGGTCCTTCTCAAGACCCCGAGGTAGAGTGCATTACAGTAGTCTAGCCTTGACATCACAAAGGCATGCACCAAGGTAGGGAGGTCCAGGGGTAGAACTAGGAGCTTGATCCTGGTGATATTCCTCAGATGGTAAAAGCTGGACTGGACAGCAGATGACACCTGAGCCTCAAATGTCAATCCACTGTCAAAGGTCACACCAAGATCAGCACCCTAAAGGAGGCCTTCAATGGAGCAGACCCCAGGAACAAACCTGTCTCTGTGCCAGAGGCCATCCTGGCATGCTGTCTGTTCGACTCCATGAGAAGTACCTCTGTCTTATCTGTATTCAGTCACAACCTGCTGGAGGCCATCCAGTCATTGATCTTGGCAAGGCATTTATTTAGCACTTCCACCACATTGGATGTCCCCGGTGCAAAGGAAAGATATAGCTGGGTATCATCCGCATAGAAATGAAAACCCAAGCTGTACTTCCTAATGAACTCTCCCAGGGGCAGCATATACATGGCAAGCAACATTGGTGACAGGACCGAACCCTGAGGTACTCCACACGACAGGAGGTTAGGGGAGGGAGAGGATTTCCTCATCACTACCTGTTGCCTCCTATTCGTGAGATAGGACTGAAACCAGCAGATAACAGTGCCAGTGAGTCCACAAAATTCCCTCAGGTGGTTGAGCAACACACAGTGGTCTACTGTGTCAAAAGCTGTGGAGAGATCGAGGAGCATGAGAATTGTCACTTTCCCATGATCTCTAGCCTTGAGGAGGTCATTGTGTACCCGAACTAATGTGGTTTCCGTGCAGTGCCTCGCACAAAACCCTGACTGGAGAGGTTCGTAAAGATCAAAGGCCAAGAGGTGCTCCTCAAGCTGAAGCGCCACAACCTTCTCAACAGCCTTCCCTAAAAATGGGAGGTTGGAGATAGGACAGTAATTCAACTTGACGTTGGGGTCTAGAGATGGTTTCTTCAGAAGGGGCCTGACCAGAGCCTTCTTCAAGGCATCTGGGAAGGCACCCTCTGAGAGAACACCGCACAATCAAGGTGAACACTGGGCCAACGGTATCAACACATCTAATTAAGAAACGTGTTGGCACTGAGTCCAGTTCACAGTATGTGTGCTTCAGTTCATGAGCAACCCTCAAGACCTCTGCTGCCTCCACTGGTTTAAGCTCCCCCTAATCAGGCAGAGCGCTCTCTGGATGCCTAAGGTGACAACTGTCAGCCTTATTATGGCACACTGGCAGTACACCTTGCTGGATGGTGGACACCCTGTCCGAGAAGAACCGAGCAAACTCTTCACATAAAGTGTTTGAAAACACTTTTTTCAGCTGTAGACAGGCTGGGTTTAGTAGCCTGTCCACAGTCCGAAAGTGCACGGTTGGTCAGTTCTTCCCAGCAGCAATCTCCCTGGATAGGAACTCTGCCTTCTTATGGGTGAGTACCCCCTGATACTCACTATAATGGGAGTGCAGGACCAGTATATCCACCTCCAACGTAGACTTCCACTAGCAATGCTCCAATCTCCTACCCATGATCTTCATCACCTTGAGCTCCCCATCAAACCAGGGGGACCTCAAGTGAGAAGATCTAGGTCGTACACGGACTGGTGCAAAAGAGTTGAGTGCTGCTGTCAGAGCCTTATTATAGGCAGCAACAGCCTCACCCATACCCCCTATGCACGCACTACCCACGCTAGATAGATCAGCCACCGCCAGAAAACCCTCCAGGGTAAAACCCCTCAAAGGGTTGCAGCTTACTATCTCTGATGGGGGAGGGCTCTCGAGGGAGGGCTCTCGGGGGGGCCGGAACAAGAACTCCACCATGCAATGATCAGACCAAATGACCCAATTAGTCTTGAGGTTAGTAACCTCAAGCCCCAGCGAGAAGACCAGGTCCAGCATGTGGCCACCCTGGTGGGTCATGGAAGAAACTTCTTGCGACAGGCCCAGAGATTACATTATCTGGAAGAGGTAATAACTTAGCCTAGAAATTTTGTCATCAGCCCAAACATTGAAGTCCCCCAGAATTAAACATCTGGGGGACTCCAACATTTCGCCGACGATGAAATCGGCCATCTCCTGCAGAAATTCTCCTGCCACCCTGGGAGATCCATAAATTAGGAGAATCCTGCAGCCTGCACCCAGACCCCCACGAACAGCTGCACATTTAAAATAACCTGGCCTTCTCACTGAGTGCACAGTGCAGCCAAGTTCAGATCTACAACAGATGGCTACTCCCCTGCCCCTGCACTCCACTCTGAGGCAGTGCACTACTGAGTACCCGGGGGGGGGGGGTGGCGGCCTGTAAAACCGGACCAGCATCCATCCACCCAGGTCTCACTGATGCATACCAGATTGACCAAGGAAATCAAATCCGCTATAATTGTGGTCTTGTTACTGATTGATCTGGCATTGCAAAGCACTGCCCTCAGGGGACTAGTGGAGAGTGTCACCCGACTGGTTACTAGACCACTCAGTCTGGTGGGAATCCTGGGGACGAGAACCAAACACATCTGGCCTCTCTCTAAGGTTCGCCGACACCCAGGGCGCCTTCTGCACCCAATACCCTCAATCCTAACCCCATCCATTTGGCACAGGGTGCCCTGCCACACCCAGTCACAGCGGGGCCTCTTAATCCCAGCCTCCCGACAGCGTCAGGCTGTAGTGATGGAGACTGGGAGGTTGGTAAAGGCTAGCAGGTCGAAGAGCTGGGACACCCTGTACACAGTTCTAGCCCACCCCAGACCCACAGGCCTCCCCAGACACATGTTATAGCCCCGGATAGCCCCCTTATACATCTAACAAAATACCAATCACACACAAACAGCCACGCATCTAATACAAAACAAACCCTAACCACTCACATCACCAACCACACAATTACCATTTAAAACCCCAAACCCCCACACCAACCCCTCCCAACCTCCCAGTGAAAACGAGAAACAACAGAGAGCAGATAATTCAAGAGAACAAAACCATCGATCCCATTATAGTAAATTCAAGCAAATAATAAGAGATTACTGTCAGTATCAAATACAGTTTTTACGTAGAAAAATTCCTTCACTGCCCAGAATAAATAAGGATGGAGGGCCCTCTCATTGACCTCCACCCTGGGGCAGAATTTATAGTGAAGATATCAAAAGTTCAAAAAGCTGAAGCGAGAGCAGTTCGGAAAATCACCCCTGCAGCCACTCTCACCAGCCAGGGGGGGTCTAAAAGTCTATTCTGCACCAAAGATGGAAAGTCGCTGTCCCAACCAAGCCCCACTCCCCTTCAACGATAATCCAAAGGAGGAGGGGCGAGACCTTAAGTTAGCAGCACTCTTTGGGGAGCCGGTGAAGATTAATAAGTTCCAGGTCGCTACAACACAGGTCACTGTTGCATCGGCCTTCCACCAGGAAATAACATGTGGCGGACGCCCTCTACTACCACACCTCCTGGAAAGGAATCCAGTGAACAAATGGCTCCAACCGGTCCAGTCGGCCCTCGTGTAAAGATGTTAGCAAGGCATCTTCCAGTAAAATGAGTTGGGCCGAGTCAGATGGATCCACACAGCGGTCCAAGTTTCACGATCCAGGAAAGATTAGCCAGGCCGGCCTCTTCGCGTTAAAAGGCACCTCCCTCTGACAAGCACCAGTCCATGCACAGGAGGCCCCCACCAGACAGTAGCAACAAAGAAATCCAGGAGTCAGGACAGGAACAGGCGCTGAACTTCACAACCAGCTCATAAGTAAGTAAGGATCGATGATCTTCTACACTCCAAAACAAAAAAGCTGCCTCCTGTTTCTGGCTCACTTGCCCAGCCCTACCTAACAACTAAATAACTCTAGTTACCCCCTCACTCTAAAGAGAACTCATTTTTTTCTTATTTGGATTTCCGGTCAAAAACACTAGATCCCTGAGGGGAGGCCCCCGTTGTGGAGGCTTTTAAGCGGGGTCTGAAGGTGCATTAGAGAAGCATTTGAGAACTGTTTGTGAGCTGAAGAAGTAACCAACTGCTGACTAATTTTAATGAGGATTCTAATGTGTGTTGATAGTCTTGTTTTGTTGTTAACATGCAATGTTCCTTTTTATTATTTATTTTCACTTTCCATTTTGTACAGTGCCCAAAGCCTCTGGAATTGGGCGCTTAACAAATAAACTTTACTAACTTACTAACATAAGACTATACCCTCATATCTTGTACATTTTATTTGTTTCCATTTCAACAGACAACTCTTTTCCTGTAGGTTTTGGGAATATATGTGTTTGCTTTACTTTGTTTTAACTTGTCATGCTAGTCCCCTGTAACTATTGTGGGGGTCTCCATTTTATGGCTGTTGAAATCTCACTGTCCATGAGAGCTGCATTAGCTTATGAGAACATGATATCACAGCAACCATTTATACTACATATCTCTCTGCTGAAAGTACAAATATCCTGAAAAAACTCTCTGGAAGCCCACAAACTGAATGTTGTTTAAAGGGAAAAACTCTGCATTATAACCTAGACAGTTTGCAAAGCTAACTGAAGGTGAATGTGGTATTCTAGGGACATGAATATGTTCTATCCACACTTCTGGCAGTGTCCTTTCACTTTAAGACCTTTCCAGAAAGTCTTCAAGTTAACTTCTCCCACCCACCCGGGTGGTAACATCCTATGTTCTGCCCCATAATGCCAGATCTTCCTTTCTGCTTGAAAAAGCAGGTTCCCTCCTTGCCACCACGGCATTGAGTAGGCCCTAGTGCTAAAATCTTCCGATTTCCTTCCAAATTTGGACTCTTTGAGTTTCCAGTTTGATCTTCAGTTGCCACTGCAATGGACGATAAGTCCTCTCTCGGGTTCCACTGGTGCTCTTGCGGGCAGAAGATGTCCAGGTCCGACCCACACACCACGTGTGACTACTGCCTGGGACACAACCACGACCCCCAGGCCTGCAACTTTTGTTGCTTGTTTCACCTGACCATTCTGGAGAACCGTCTCGCCTGCCTGAAATTGGGCTGCTCAGGGCCAACGGAAACTGCTGGGCAAGTCCAAGGATGCCGGTTGGATGGTCTCTGCAGCTCACAGCCTTCGAGGAGGGGGTGGCTTAGGCCTCAGATCATTCCTCCTTGGCCTTCGTGCAGCTTCAGCTATTCTACATCCTCATCCTCAGGTGAGGAGAGGCTTCGGCGCAAGTTGCATCAATGCTACGAGGACCGCATGTGGCAACAGTTGGTGTTTACCGATGCTAAACCGACCCCTGTTTCTATGCCGGCCATAACCTGGCTGTCCCTCATGTGGCCGACGGTGACTCCGCCAACAGAACCAGTCAAAACAGTCCTGACCCGGCTGACTCTGGTTTCTCCACCGATTGGGGTGGAACCGCCACCCAAACAGTCAACAGTCAGTGCTCCAACTAAGGAGGCTTGGCCAGCCAAGGGGCTTCCCCATTGGCTGTCGGTCACCGTCACCCCTGACTGTCCGTAGAGTGTCAGCAGGGACTCTGGCAGTGGACCGTTTTTCGATGACTCCTCAGAGTCAGAGGGTTCCTCCCTGCACTCCCATCTGATCAACCTGGAGTCTGTAGGGGATCTCTCAACAGACGAAGGCCCCTCTTTCTTCCTGGGCCTTCACCGCCTGATCTCAGAGTCTACAGATATGAAAATGGAGCCCATCTAGAAGCGGGCTCATTACCTGATGACCGAGATCCTCAACCAGAGAGACTCTCTTGTGGAGGCTTTCCTGGTAGCAGAAGCCACCCTTGGCTCTGTTCTGGAGCTTTGGCAGTGCTTTGCATCCTGCCCTGTGTCCTCTGCCCAGATGGCCTGCAAGTGTGTACTGCCCACTGGATCCCTTTCAAGATTCACAGGGCACCCCTCGGCCTAGGGCTTGGTGGGCGACTCTGTTCTGGCACTCTGGCAACATTGGGGATGTTGACAGGCTGCCTGATAAGGAGTCCAAGAAGTTGGACTATGCGGCTAAAAAGGTCTATGCTGCCTCCTTGCTTGGCCTCCGCCAAGCAAGCTCGGCCGTCCTCATGGCCCATTTCTCCCATGCTTTGCTGAGTACCTTAGATGTGGTGCTTCCTCAGCTACCTGCGTACCTCCAGACTATGATCAGACACCAAACAGCAGCTCCAGACTGCCATAGATATTGGGGAGTCTTGCGCCTGCTCCATGGTGGCCTCATTGGCCATGTGCCGGAGGGTTTGGCTGAGGATCTCGACCTTCACGGCAGACATTTAGCACAAGCTAGCAGATGTCCCTTTCCTAGGCACCGACTTGTTGAGGCCTGGGGTTGAGGGTCACCTCACTCACACTGAGAAGTTCAGTGCTACCTTGGACTCCATGACATCTGTCCAGAGGGCCCCCAAGGACTCCAAACAGTATCAGAAGCTCTTTTGATCCACCTCCACTCCGGCGGCCAAACCAGCCCAGCAACAGGCTTTCCAGGCTCAAGCCTGGCAACCCCAGCCCAAATCATTGGCCTTGGTTGTCTGTAAGCCAGGAGGGAAGGGCTTCGGTGGCACCTCAGCTGGGCCCTCCTCCTCCTCCTCCAAGCCTGCTCAGTGACATGATGAGGGGTGCCTCTAATGCCCGTCACGCCTCCCCTGGGTTCTCCCGTAGGGGGGGCCAGCTCCGACGCTTCCTTTCCGCTTGGTCCACTGTTACCACTGGAAGGTGGGTTCTGGAAGTGGTGGGTCAGGGGCTGCCTCTGGAATTCAAGCATTACCTTCTTTGCCGAGCCTGCACCTCATGGGAGGACTTGGTTTCTGCAGACATACTGTCAGTTTTCAGAGACAACATAGCTCATCTCCTCCGCAAGGAGGTCGTGGTTCCTGTCGCAGATCCTCCAGAACACCCAGGGTTTGTCTCCAGGTACTTCCTGGTGCTAGAACAGATAGGGGAGCTGGTGCCCCATTCTAGATCTGCACGACCGGAACCAGTTTCTCAGGTCGTGCACCTTCAGGATGGTAACTCTGTCTCAGATCATACCATCTCTCAATCAAGCCATGTGGTTTTGCTCCCTGGATCTTAATCACATTCTTTCATGTCCCGATCCATCCGTCTCACCAATGGTTCCTCCACTTCCAGGCAGAACGAACCCTCTACGAGTTCCAGGCCATGCCATTTGGTCTCTCCTCGGCCACCAGGGTCTTCACCAAGTGCATAGCAGTGGAGGCAGCTTACCTGAGGGGTCCGGGTTTACCCTTACCTGTACGACTGGCTGAATGTAGGTCACTCCAGGCAGGAGGTGGAGAGGTCCTGGGACCCGACCCTCCAGACCTGCATCTCCCTTGGCTTCCTGGTCAACGAGGCCAAGTTAGAACTTGTGCCTTTGCAGGTGATCAGCTTCATCGGGGCGGAGCTCAACTCTTGCAGTGTCAGGGCCCTGCTTCCAGCGGACAGGGCAGAGGCTCTCTCCTCCATTGCCTGATCATTTCAGGTTGGGCAGTTGCGCCCTGTCCGGGACTTCCTGCGCCTGCTGGGTTACATGGCGGCCTGCACCAGTGTGGTCCATTGGGCCCACTGGAGAATGCACTCCCTGCAATGAGAGCTGGCCAGTGGTCTCGGTGCAAGGGTCACTTCGACCAGCCAGTCACTGTGACCCAGAGGATGTGGGACACCACCCAGTGGTGGTTGGTCCCAGCACATTTGCAGGTAGGGATCCAGTTTGTCTGCCCAGAGCAGATGGTCGTCCTGACAACCAATGCCTCTTTCATGGGCTGGGGTGCCCACCTGGGGGAACACAGAGTCCACAGGCTCTGGACCCCCGAGGAATCCTGATGCCACATCAACCTGCTGGAGCTCAGAGCAGTTCAGCTAGTGCTGACTGCATTTGCTCTGCACATTCGGGGTCAGGTGGTTCAAGTCCAGACAGACAGCACCATGACCATGTATTACCTCAACAAACGGGTGAGACACACACCCTGCCTTTGTGCAGGGAAACTCTCCATATATGGACCATCGTGCATTGCTTGAAGGCAGATCTCCTGGCCATGCATGTGACAGGAGCCTCCATTCAGCTGATGGACACCTTCAGCCGGGTGGGCAAGGTGTCTCACGGCTTGTCTCTCCACCTAGAGGTAGTACACGGTCTGTTCTCCCAGTGGGGCACCCCTCAGGTGGATCTGTTCGCCTCCAGGGACAATGCAAAACTGAAGCTGTTTTGTGCCCGTCCCCCTCAGCAGAGAATGCTGCAGGGGGATGCCTTCTCAAGGCCATGGACCCCAGGCCACTTGTATGCCTTCCCTCCGATTCCCTTGATCCACTTGGTGCTTGTCAAGGTCAGGAGGGACAAGGCACAGGTGATCCTGGTGGCTCCGGACTGGCCACGCCAGTTTTGGTACACCGATCTCCTCAGCCTCAGCAACAGGCTCCTGAGATGTTTCCCTCTCTGTCCTGAACTGCTTTCCATCCATCAGCGGAAGGTACTCCATCCGGACCTTTAATCCCTGCACCTGACAGCCTGATCCCTGAGTGGCTAGAGTTCCAGGCTTTGGGTGTCTCCAAAGATGTCTTCGCAGTTGTGCAGGCATCTTGGAAGAAGTCGGCTAGGAAGTGCTATGCCTTCAAATGGAAGAGATTCTCCATTTGGTGTCAGGGCAAGGGGTTGGGCTCCTTGTCCTGTCCTGTGGCTAGCATCCTTGACTACCCCTGGTCCCTCTCTCAGTTGGGCCTTTGGTCGACGACCCTTAAGGTTCACGTGGCAGTCATCTCTGCTTACCAGGTGTGGGCCGGTTAGCAGTCAGTGGTGCAGTGGAAGGTGGTCTGGTGCTTTTTCAAAGGCCTTGACCACATCTCCCCTCCAGAGCCCGAACCACCACCACTGTGAGACTTGCATCTGGTTTTGGCAAAGCTAATGGGCAAGCCATTTAAACCAATGCACAGGTGTGACATGTCTCACCTGTTGTGGAGGACTGCCTTCTTAGTGGCTATCACGTCAGCCAGAAGGATCAGTGAGCTCTTGGTGGAGTCTCCTAACCCGGTCTTCTACAAGGACAAGGTTGTCCTACGTCCCAACCCAAAGTTCCTTCCAAATGTTGTGTCAGATTTTCACCTTAACCAGGTAATTAATCTCACAGTACATTTCACCAGTCACACCCCGGAGGCCAAATACAGGCTCCATACTTTGGACCTGCGGTGAGTGCTAGCCTATTATAAGGAGGGCACGGCTGGAGTTCGGGGAGAGGTTCGCCAGCTGTTTGTCACCTAGGCTGAAGCCACACCTGGTAGACCTGCAGCTAAGTGGACAGTTGGCAGGTGGATCACATCCCTCATTTATCTCTGCAATAGGTTGGCAGGTAGGGAGCCTCCGGGGGGGGGGGGCTAAGGGCTCATTCCACCCATCATACCACTGGGCTGCTTCCAGGGACATCCCTATCCAGGAAATCTGTAGGGCTGCTACCTGGAGGTCAGCACACACCTTCATTTCCCATTACCACATCAACCTTGAGTCACGCCAGGATGCTTGTTTTGGGGCCTCAGTGCTCCAATCTCTGTTTCCTAAATAGGGAGTGTGCACCTTGCCTCCCTTCTCCTGGAGAACTGCTAGGAGTCTGCCAGAAGTGTGGGTAGAACAACATATCCACGTCCCTAGAAAAACAGGTTCTAGGGACATGGATATGCTGGTCAATCCACACTTCATGGCAGATTCCTTGCTGCTTTAAATCTTGCCGGAAGGTCTTCAAGCTGGCTCCTCCCACCCACCCGGGTGGTAAAACTCTCGGCTCCGCCCCATGGCTCCAGATCTTCCTTACCGCTTGGAAGCTCAGGTTCCCTCTTTAGCGGTCTCTGTTTTAGGCCTGGATCCAGACTCTTTGGTTAAACCAAAACTTATTCTCAAATTTTCTAGACTTCGGTCTGTTTCTTCCTTCGCGGTTGCGATGGATAAGTCGACTCCTGGATTTCGGTGGTGCCCATGCAGGCAGAAGATGTCTCGGATCGATCCGCACTCCACGTGCGTTTATTGCCTGGGGCTTGAGCACGATCCGCAGACCTGCGAATTGTGCAAGTCCTTCTCGGCCAATATCCTCGAAGACTGTGCTGCCAGACTCCAACTTGGGCACCCTAAGAGACGTATTCCTCCGGTGAAGTCAAAGGAGGCCCGTTGGGCGGTGTCCGCGGTGGCAGGCTCAGCTGAGCAACTTGAGCAGATGATCGCCCTCGAGGAGGAGGCGGCCCAGGCCACATCTTCGTCCTCCTCAGTCTCTGCATTTATCCCGTTCTCCTTGGGCTCCTCCTACACTGCTTGTTTAAAGGGAGCTTTGTCAATCCCTCTCTAAAAAGGTGAGGGTCCATCGGGACATTCCTCTCGGTCCAAGAAGAAGGACTCGAAGGGTAAGTCCCACCGTCGGCGTTCGTGGGAGCGGGAGAGGTCACCTTCCCCGGACAGTCAGCACTCCACTTCGGTCAAAGTTGCGGCTAAGGCCGCTGGTTTCATGGTGTCCCTGTCAGGTCAGCCGGCCGAGACACCCGTCGACGCGGTCGAGATTTTTCTCGACCTGTCGGACGGGCTGTCGACTGGAGAAGCCGACAACCCTTCTTCACATGTTCCCCCGGTGGAAACCAAGGACTTGCCTGTGCCTCCTGTGCCGGAGTCACCGGTTAAGATTCCCAAGCTGAGGGAGGAACGTGTTTCCCCCGCTCCCTCCCAGACCCACCATCGGAAATACCGACGGTCTCGGTCTTGGACCGCTTCTCGGTCCAGCCGATCCTGCTGACACCGGCGGTCTCGGCACCGAGGAAAGCGGCAACGCCGGTCGTCTCGTCGTCTTCATCCTCGGAAGAAAGGCTTTGGCGCAGATTGCATCGACACTACGAGGACTTGATGTGGCAGCAGCTCCTTCTGACTGGGAACAAGCTGACCCCATCACCTTCCCCAGCCATTAAGTGGCTGTCACCAGAACGGCCGAAACAACCCCTCGTGGTTATCGAGAAGCCCAAACCGGCTCCGGTTGTTCAGCCGAAGCCAGCTGTGCCACCCATTGTGGTGGAACCCCCGCCTCCACAGCCTAAATCTGGGGCTCCGACCAAGGATTCTCAGTCGGGTCAGGGGTTGCCCCATCGGTTGTCGGTCACCCTCACTCCCGATCGTCCTCGGCAAGTGGAGGGTGGCTCAGGTCCACGGCTAGTTGCTGCAGACTCCTCGGAGTCTGATGATGACTCTTCCCTGTTCTCCAGGCCCCTTGACCTGGAGTCCTCTGGGGGACAGTTGGTGGACGAGAGCCCATCCTCGTTCATGGGTTTGCTTCGGCTCATCTCAGAATCTACTGGGATGAAGCTCGAACCCGTGTCTAAGCGGGCCAAGTATCACCTCACAGAGATACTGGACCGAGGGGATTCTCCCGCGGAGGCCTTTCCGATGGCTGAAGCCATAGTTGGCCCAGGTTTGGAGTTATGGCAGCGGCCGGCTTCTTGTCCTGCTCCTTCGGCCAGGATGGCCAGGAAGTTCGCGGTCCCAACCGGTTCACTATCCGGTTTTTCGGAGCACCCCTCTGTGGAAGAGCTTGTGACCGATAGTGTTTTCCGGTGTTCCGGGAACACCAGGGATGTGGACAAGCCTCCCAACAAAGAATCCAAGAAGCTGGAATACGCCGGGCGTAAAGTGCACGCTGCGTCCTCCCTAGGCCTTCGTCAGGCCAGTTCGGCCGTACTGGTGGCACACTTTTCCCATGCCCTTATGGGCTCCCTGGATGAGGTGATCCCTCATCTCCCGGCTGACCTCCAGACTACGATCAAGCAGGTGCGGGATCAGGGAAGGGTGGTGGCGAAGCAGCAGCTCCAAACTGCTCTTGATATTGGTGACTCTTGTGCCTGGTCAGTAGCGGCTGCAGTGGCCATGCACTGCAGAGCTTGGCTGCGGATCTCCACCTTCACAGTGGATACCCAGCACAAGCTGGCAGACGCCCCTTCCTGGGTACCGACTTGTTCGGTCCCGGGGTGAAGGGCCATTTGCAGAGGATTGAGAAGTCCAGTGCCACCTTGGACTCGGTCACGTCTGCCCAGAAGGACAAAGGCGGCAGCAGCAGCGTAAGCCCTTTAGGCCTTCTGCCCTGCGGCAACGTCCAGCCTCAGCACACCAGCATCAGGGCCAGCAGGCTCGCACTTTGCACCCAAAGCCAAGCCTGCAGCTTCCTCCAGCAGGAAGCCGGGAGGAAAAGGCCCAGGAGGTCCCTCAGCTGGTCCCTCCTCCAAGCCTGCCCAGTGCCGGGTTGAGGGGTGTCGCCCCCAGCCTCGTCGCTCCCCCCCCCCCGGGTTCCCCCGTGGGGGGACAGCTCCGCCACTTCCTTTCCGCCTGGTCCGCTATAACCGCGGACCGCTGGATGTTGGAAGTGGTAGGAAAGGGTCTGCCTCTGGAATTCGAGCAGGCCCCACCCTTCCGATCCATCACCCCACAGGGGGCTACGGGGTCTGCGGCCTCTCTGTCAGCCCGTCGAGCTGACATTGCCCTGCTCCTCCAGAAGGAGGTGATCAGGGAGGTGGCAGATCCTCCACAGACCCAGGGTTTGTGTCCAGGTATTTCCTGGTCCCGAAGCGGACGGGGGCTGGTGCCCCATTCTAGACCTGCACGACCTGAACAGGTTCCTAAGGTCTCGAACCTTCAGGATGGTCACTCTGGCTCGGATCATTTCCATCCTTGGAGCAGGCGTAGTAGTTGTTCTCTGGATTTCCAGGGCGTGCTTTCACGTCCCAATCCAGCCCATCCCACCAGCGATTCCTCCGCTTCAGAGCAGAGGTCATTTACATGTTCAGGCCATGCCTTCGCCCTCTCTCCAGCTCCCAGGGTCTTCACCAAATGCATGGCAGTGGTGACAGCATTCCTCTGGGCGCAAGGGTCCGGGTGTGCCCTTACCTGGACGACTGGCTGATTCCGGCCTCCTCCAGACCGGAGGTGGAGCGGTCCAGGGATCTGGCCCTCCATGTTTGCTCTCAGGTTGGCCTCCTCATCAATGAGGCCAAATCGAAACTCGTGGCAATGCAAGTGATTCAATTCATCGGGGCAGAGCTTGACTCCCTTCGAGCCAGAGCACGGCTCCAGGCGGACAGGGCCGAGGTTCTTTCCTCCTTTGCCCAGTCATTTCAGGTTGGGCAATTGCGCCTGCCCGGGAGTTCCTGTGCCTTCTGGGCCTCATGGCGGCCTGTACCAGCATGGTCCATTCGGCCCATTGGCACATGCGTCCCCTACAATGGGGACTGGCCAGCCAATGGTCACAGTGCTCCGGTCCTTTGGACCAGCCAGTAGCAGTGACCCAGGAGATGTGGAACGCTCTCCAGTGGTGGATCATTCCAGCTGATCTGCAGGAGGGCATCCCGTTTGTCCGCCCCGAGCCGACGGTCACTCTTATCGACCGATGCCTCTCTGATGGGTTGGGGTGCCCATCTGGGGGGAGCACAGAGCACATTGTCTCTGGTCCCCTCTGGAGTCCTGATGCCACATCAACCTGCTGGAGTTTCGAGTGGTCTGACTAGCCCTCACCACCTTCGCTCCATTTGTACGGGGTCAAGTGGTCCAGGTCCAGATGGACAACACCACGACCATGTACTACCTAAACTGCCAGGGTGGGACGCGCTCCTTGCCCCTGTGCAAGGAAGCTCTCCACACTTGGTCCCTTGTGAGCAGACTGGAGGCGGATCTCCTAGCCATCCATGTGGCAGGAGCCTCCAACACTGGCCCGATGCCTAAGCCGGATAGGTGCTGCATCTCACAGTGGTCTCTCCTGCGGAGGTAGTACCGCGATCTGTTCTCCCACTGGGGCACCTCAGGTGGACCTGTTTGCCTCAAGGGAGAATGCGAAGCTGAGGCCATTTCATGCCCGCACCCCTCAGCAGGGCTCGCTGCAGGGGCATGCCTTCTCGAGGCCATGGACCCTGGGCCTCTTCTACGCCTTTCCCCCATTTCCCTTGATCCACAAGGTGCTTCTCAAGGCAAGTAGGGACAAGGCGCAGGTGATTCTGGTAGCCCCAGACTGGCCCCGCCAGTTCTGGTATCCAGATCTCCTCAGCCTCAGCTCCAGGCTCCCGAGGCGGCTCCCAGCCCGCCCGGATCTGATCTCAGTCAACCAGGAGAAGGTTCTTCACCCGGATCTTCAATCCCAGCACCTGACGGCCTGGTTCCTGAACGGCTAGAGTTCCAGGCCTTGGGTCTTTTCGACGAGGTCCTCAGTGTTGTTGAGGCATCCCGTAAGGAGTCGACCAGGAAATGCTATGCCTTCAAATGGACGAGATTCTCCATTTGCTGTCAGGGTAAGGGGTTGGACCCCTCCTCCTGCTCCTTGGCCAGCATTCTGGACTACCTGTGGTCCCTTTCTCAGCTAGGGCTTCGGTCAACGACCCTAAAGGTGCACCTGGCAGCTATCTCTGCTTACCGGGCGCAGGCGGGGAAGCAGTCAGGTGCAGGAGAAAGTGGTCGGTGCTTTTCAAAGGCCTTGATCACATATCCGTGTGAGAAACCTTGTGGGATCTACTGCTGGTATTATTAAGCCCATGGCGATTTCATTCTAACCGATGCACAGGTGTGATATCTCTCACCTTCTTGGTGGCTATCACATCAGCCAGAAGGATGGGAGAGCTCCAGGCGCTTTCCATCGAGTCTCTTTATCTGGTCTTCCACAGGGACAAGGTCGTCCTGTGCCACCACCCGAAGTTCCTTCCGAAGGTGGTGTCAGAGTTTCACCTTAACCAGGTGTTGACTCTGCCGGTGTTCTACCCCAATCACACCTCGGAGGCCGAATATAGGCTCCACGCTTTGGACCCTAGGAGAGCAC
This sequence comes from Neoceratodus forsteri, assembly GCA_016271365.2. Taxonomy (NCBI): domain Eukaryota; kingdom Metazoa; phylum Chordata; order Ceratodontiformes; family Ceratodontidae; genus Neoceratodus; species Neoceratodus forsteri. The sequence continues at coordinate 1,388,307,136 of CM057459.1, forward strand.
TCTCTTATTATAAGGCTCGAACGGCTGAAGTTCGGGAAAAGGTTCGCCAGCTGTTTGTCACCTATGCTGAAGCTGCACCTGGCAGACCTGCAGCCAAGCGGACGATAGTTAGGTGGGTCACCTCCTGCATAGATCTCTGCAGCAGGTTGGTGGGCATGGAGCCTCCCAAAGGGATAAGAGCTCATTCTGCCCGCCATACCGCTGCATCGGTGGCTGCTTCCAGGGATGTCCCTATCCAGGAAATCTGCAGGGCTGCTACCTGGAAGTCAGCACACACCTTCATTACCCATTACCACATCGACCTTGAGTCACGCCGGGATGCTGGTTTTGGGACCTCCGTTCTTCAGTCCTTGTTTCCTAAATAGGGGATGTGCATCTTGCCTCCCTCCTCCCGGAGAACTGCTAGGAGTCTACCATGAAGTGTGGATTGAACAACATATCCATGTCCCTAGAAATACAGGTTACTCACCTGTAACAGGAGTTCTAGGAATGGTATATGTTGTTCATCCACACAACCCACCCGGCCTCCTCGGCCCGCGCCACAACCTGGCTTCAGCCGAGGCTAGATCTGGCGTCATGGGGGCGGGCCGGGAGTTTACCACCCAGGTGGGTGGGAGGAGCCAACGAAGACCTCCGGCCAAGATTTAAGCGGCAAGGAACCTGCCATGAAGTGTGGATGAACAACATATACCATTCTTAGAACTCCTGTTACAGGTGAGTAACCTGTATTTACTCACCTGCAACAGTAGATCTTAACTCGAGAGGGTTCCTGCAGTAGGTCTCACATATAGGACTGCGTCCCCTGGCATCAGGTCCGAGCGGCACACTTGTGAGATGCCAATTATCAGCCCGGACCGACCGATGTTAGGTGACGTGATGTCAGCCCGACTATAAAAGGTGGTCCCGCCACTTCTCAGTTCTTTCCGCCGGCCACTCAGTACATTCGGGCCATCGAGATAGAACAGCAATCACGTCTGCGTTTGTCGGAGTTTTCTTCGTCTCATAAAAATCGTTTTTCCTTAGAAATTTTTTCAATTGATGTCTTCTAGACAATGGAAGAAGTGCTCAAAGTGCGGAGCCCAAATCCCGCCTGGGGACGACCATTCCCACTGCCTCCTCTCCCTGGGTTCCAAGCACAACACTGAGCAGTGCTCCATCTGTCAGGCCTTCAACCAGGCAATTTGAACCAGGCGCAAATGGACCCTCGAGGCCCACCTCCTGACCTGATGACTGGCGCCGATGGAAAAGGAGCTCCAGGAATTGAGGCAAAGATCGTCGTCCCCGGCCCCAAAAAAGAAGAAGAGCGAGTAGAAGCACCGGGACAGGAGTCCGTCACCACGCGGGAGGCCTACCAAAACCGTGAGTACTCCTTCTGGTACCCCATCAGCCTCTTTGGGCCGGGAGCCTTCTTCCCCTCCTGCCGAGGTGAGCGGGCAGCTGGGATAGCCTCTCTGGAGGTCCCTGTCAAGTCATCTCTTTGCCTTGCTGATAAGCCAGCCCTTGACCCCATCGAAGGGTGCACGGCTCCAGCATCAGTCTAGCAGCAGTCTCCCGACCACCACTACCCCATGCAGTCCGATCAGTCAGATGGCGGCTCCTCTGTCGCCCGCCCGGACTTATCCACTCTCCCATTGGGCTCCAGTTTGGCCCCCAACGTCGGACAGAGTGAGCTGCCGAGCGACATCTCGTCCCACCGGGTTATCCATCCCAGGGACTCGCCACCTGATCCTCGGCTTCCTCTTCCAGGAGGATTGCAAACCAACCTGTCATTGGGGTCCCTTCCAGATACCCCCCCCCACCAGGTGTACCGCCGTCGCCGTACGGGGATCCCACCATGGAGCCTCTTCCCTTGGGACCTTCGGGGGGCCCTCCCAGATCCCTCGCCACCTAGTGGTGCTATGGCACATCCCCCAGTAGGACCAAATCCGTCTGGCAGGTTCCTGGGTCCAGAACCCTGTGTCCCACCTCTGGGCGGCCCACCGTCAGCTCCGCAGTACCCGACGCCAGGCCATGTGCCCCCGATGAAGGGATACCTGACGCTGGGGTATCCTGGGTACTCCTATTATCTACAAGCATTGCCAGACTTTCAGTATCCCTCTTGGTAGTACCCAGGCTACCCTAACTTTCAACCTCTTCCTCCGTCACCCCCAGCACTGGACCATGAGTCAGCCTTCCCATTGGTGGCAGAATGCCAGAACCCAGCTCCTAACAGAGATCAGGCATCTGTGGGGGATATCCCCCTTGCCAGGGCCCCCCTCCGCCTCCTTCCAGAAGAGCATTGGGTACTTTACTAGTGGGATCTACTTGGGTAGATCCTTCCATCCCCAGTGGCTCTGAGCCCTCCGACACAGAGCCTGAGTCCGAACCTTCGGACCCCAGATCTCCTGTTGAGGTCCCTCCTAAGGAGTCCCCAAATCTCCTCCAGAGGATCCCTCCTTCAAAGACCTCTTACACACAATCCAAGCAGCTGGAGGCTGGCCTTCGAAAGAGGTGAATCCACAGCGTAAAATACTGGCGGAACACCTAGATTTAACCACTTCTGATCCCATCCCCATCCCTCCGTGGATGGGCCCACATGAGGACTTGGTGACCACGATATGGCAGCAGCCGTCCTCCATACCAGCGGTCTCCCGGAAGGTAGATCGTACTTATTATCCTCCGGAAGGGATCCAGCATCTCATCTCCCATCCAAAGGCTGGCTCCATGGTAATCACGGCCGCTCACGACCGGTCGGCTCAACCAAAACACCTGAGCTCCTCACCTCTGGACAAGGACTCTCGTCAGTTGGACCAGTTTGGCTGGAAGATTTATTCTTCTTCCTCTTGTGCCATTCGGTCACTCAACTATGTCTCTCACATGGTTGCTTTCCAGAAGGCTTCTCTTTCAGAACTGGAAAGGGACCTCTTGGAGGTAAAGGATGAAACCCTTAGGAAGAAACTGCTGGAAAAGGTCAGGATGGGAAAGTCCTTGTGTCTTCATGCACTGCGTGCAACGTACGACTCAGTGGCTAGAGCGGCAGCCACAGGGATCTGTCTCCGCTGCCTGTCCTGGCTACGGATAGCAGGTCTGGCACAGGATGTACAGTCTTCCCTTTTGGACGCCCCTTTTAGGGGTTCCATCCTCTTTGGGCGATGCCAAAGACATCACAGTGGCCAACGAGATGGACACCTTAAGAGATGTACTCTCTATGTACCGGACAGGACAGAAAAAGCAACCTTTTTGCTGCCAAAGAAGGTGAAATAGGAACCAGGGTAAGCATCAGGGCAAAGGACGTGCCCTTGGCTCAGGAGCACAAACTCCCCAGGCTAAGTTCCCCAAACCAGCTTCTGGGGCAAAAGCTTCCCTCCCCTCGGCATCCTGACTCCTTTCCCCTCCTTCCGCTCCCTCCTTTAAGTCTGGAGGAACCGGTCGGAGGGAGGTTCAGCCTCCATCTGGAGGGATGGAGTTCGTCACCGCAGAGTCTTGGGTGCTTCAGCTCATCCAGCGGGGTCACTCGATAGAGTTTTCCGAGATCCCAGCCCATCTTCCACTGGGACAGTCTTTCTATCCCTAGGATCAGGTCCCCATTGTCTCTCAAAGATCTAGGCGCTTCTACTAAAGAAGGCCATAGAACCCATCCCTCAAAACCAGATAGGAAGGGGATTTCATTCCCACTTCTTCCTAGTCCCAAAGAAAACAGGCGACCTGAGACCGATCCTGGACCTCAGCATGCTAAACATTTTCGTCGAGTACAAGAAGTTTCGTATGTTGACTCTTCAGGGACTCCTCCCTCTGCTCCATCCAAACTCCTGGCTGTGCTCCCTGGATATGCAGGATGCCTATCTGCACTTTCCTATCCTCCAGGCCCACCGCTACTTTCTCCATTTTGTTTTTATGGAGAACCACTTCCAGTTTTGAGCACTCCCCTTTGGCCTTTCTTCGGCCCCTCGAGTGTTCACAAAATGTTTAGCAGTGGTGGTGGCGTTCCTATGCTGCTAGGGCATTTATGTCTTCCCGTGCCTGAACAACTGGCCCCTCGCAGCACCCTCACTTACTAGCCTGAAAGAGTCTCTCTCTTTCACTCTGAACTTGTTCTCTCTTCCGGGTATCACGGTCAGTTTGCTCAAATCCCAGCTAGTACCATCTCAATGATTCCAGTTCATCAGAGCAGTACTAGATACAGTTCAGAGCAGGGCTTTTCTGCCATTGGATCGAGCCCAGAGTCTAGTTGCTTAGGCCACTTTTGTGGCCCAGGCTCGATGGATCCCAGCACATGCCGTGCTCCATCTCTTGGTACTGATGGCAGCGACCATTTCTACAGTGCCTCTGGTCAGACTTCACATGAGGTTCACCCAATGGTCTCTCCGAGTCCAGTGGGATCAGAGGACAGACAACATGAGCCAAAAGGTCATGATCTCCAACAGCCTTCAGAGAGATCTTCGCTGGTGGCAGTATCTCTCTAACCTTTCCAGGGGAACACCTTTTCAGTCCCCTGTCCCAACCCAGATCCTCACCACGGATGCCTCAGACTTGGGCTGGGGAGCCCATCTGGGAATTCATAAGACACTGGGGTCTTGGTCCAACCAGGAGCTCATGCTCCACATCAACGTCCTGGAAACCAGGGCAGTTCTTTACGCCCTCCAGGCATTCCAGTCTCTCCTGGTGCCGGGGCCTCTTTTGGTCCAGATGGACAACATGTCCACAGTATGGTATATCAACAAACAGGGAGGAACCCGCTCGTACCCTCTCTGCAGAGAGACAATGAGGGTCTGGTACTGGGCGATTCAGCACAGCCTTTTCCTGACAGCAGTCCACGTCCCAGGTGAAACCAATGTTTTGGTGGACAGTCTCAGTCGATCAGTTGCCAGGGCTCATGAGTGGGAACTAAAGTCAGAGATGGTCGAAGAACTCTTTCTTCATTGGGGTCGACCAGAGATAGTATCTGTTCGCCTCTTCATTCAATGCAAAACTACCCAGCTTTTGCTCGCTCATTCCTGGGCATGGTGCTTTTTGTCAAGACGCACTGTCTCTCTCCTGGACAGGGAGGTTTACTACGCCTTTCCTCCCTTTCCTCTTATTCAGAAGGTTCTGGTGAAACTTCAACAGGAAGGAGAGCATGTGATCCTCATCACTCCTCTCTGACCACATCAGATTTGATATCCTGTCTTACAACAACTGGCATCGGAACCTCTGGTCCCCTTGCCGTTTTCACATGCCCTTCTGACTCAGGAGCAGGGAACCCTGGTGCACCCAAGCCTTCAGTCTCTCCATTTTCATGCATGGCACCTGTGGACATAGCAGTCTTCCGCTGCAGTGTCTCCTCACAGGTGGCACATATCTTGGTAGAAGCCAGAAAACCCTCTACTAGATCCACTTATGCCATGAAGTGGAAAAGATTTTCGATCTGGCCCCTAGCAAGGAGCTGGGATCCCTTTTTCGTGCTCGGCGGCGGCCCAGGTGTTAGAGTACCTCACACATTTATCTGAGATGGGCCTTAGCTACTCCTCCATTAAGGTCTATCTCTCTGCGGTGTCTGCCTGCCACCTCCCGGTGGAGGGAAAAACCTTGGCTCAGCTGGAGGTTGCCAAAACCTTTCTGAAAAGCATCCTTCACTTGAAGCCCCCGATCCGGAATCCCTGTCCTCCCGGGACCTGAATTTCATGCTCGAGAAGCTAACTTTACCTCCATTTGAGGCAGCTACTACTTGCGACTTACGCTTCCTTTCCTGAGAGACTTTATTTCTAGTCGCAGTCACTTCAGCTAGAAGGGTCTCTGAGCTTCAGGCTTTTGTCTGCAAGGAACCCTATTTAATTTTTCATAGGGACAGAGTAGTCCTTCGGACTAACCCTTCATTCCTTCCCTAAGTGGTCTCAGAAACCACTCTGAATCAGAGCGTGGAATTGCCAGTATACTATCCCCACCATCCCAACAGGGGGGAATACCTGCTGCACACTTCGGATGTGCACCGGATTCTGAGATACTACACTAACCGGACTAAAGAGCTACGTAAGTCCAATCAACTCTTTGTAGCCTTTGCTCCCCAGTGCCAGGGCAAGGCTATTTCCAAACAAACCATTTCCTGATGGTTAGCCAACTGCATCCATTTCTCTTACCAGAAATATGGGAAGTCCCTTCCGGGGACAGTTAAAGTTCACTCCATTAGGAGTGTTGCTACTTCTGCTGCCTTTTTCAGGAGTGTGTCTACTGCAGAGCTCTGTGCAGCAGCCATGTGGTCGTCTGTTCACACCTTCATTAAGTATTACAGTCTGGACATTGCCTCTAGGCATAGAACTGGCTTTGGTCTTGCAGTTTTGCAAGGCCTCCTGTCATGAGTCCCTATGGTGATTTCTCCTCCTTCCGTATGCACCTCAGCATTATTTATTTTGGGGACTGCTTAATATTCAGTCCTATATGTGAAGACCTACTGCAGGAACCCTCTCGAAGTAAGATATTGCAGTTATGTAAGAACTTACCGTAACAGTAGATCTTCGAGAGAGGTTCCTGAAGTAGGTCTAGTTTCCCACCCTTCTTCCCCCAGCACCTGGATGTTTTTTCCTTTATTTTTCATCCTGCTTAGTCCTTGGGTCTAGAGAGGAAGCAGGGTCCCAGGAGTCTTTACTCCTACTTTATTCTTACCTTTCTATAGGTCTCCAATGAAAAAGAACTGTAGGGCGGGCGCGGGATCGCCCCTTTTATAGTCGGGCTGACATCAAGTCACCTGACGTCGGGGGGCAGTCCCCATTGATGATTGCTATCTACAAGTTTGCCGTTCGGGCCTGACGCCAGGGGGGCGCGGTCCTATATGTGAAGACCTACTGCAGGAACCTCTCTCGAAGATCTACTGTTACGGTAAGTTCTTACGTAACTGCAATATCTTCTTCAAGTCAGTCTCTTGCAGCAGGCCATAATACATGGGATATCTATCCACAGGCATCACTTCCTCCAGATGATTTCCCAGCTGTCTCTTCCAGGGGCCTCCCCTTCCTGTCACCTGATGTGCTCTTGTACATAAATAAAGGGGAGGCCCCTGATACTCCTCAGTTCTTTTTCAACCCGCTACCGAGTTCACATCAAGTTCTTCTTCAGAGTACCAGCTTTCTCCAGTTCGTCGATAAAGAGTTCTACAAGTCACCTAAGAAGTTCATCCACTGATGTCTTTGGAACCCTTGTTTTGGAAATGTTCTTGTGGCCAGAGGACCTCCATGATGTGTGTGTTCAGTGCCTGGGTCCAGAGCTCAGTGCCTGGGTCTGGAGCACAACACCAGGGAGTGTATCCTCTGTGGACAGCTCAACAAGGCCACCAAGCACCGGAGGCTCCAGCAGCTAAGAGAGTACCTCATGGAGCAGAAGGTAGCCCTTATGGAGCAGTAGCAATGCTCCTCTGCAGGGGAGTCTTTGACCTCCTCGGGGTCTCGGAGGGGTGAACCCTCATCGTCGATGGAGCCTGGTGCCAGAAGAAAACATTCTTTAAAGACCAAACATGTTTTCCCCACGCCGTCATCTTCATCATCGAGGGCCTCAAGCTCCTCAAAGGTAAGTAGGGGGGCTCCCATTCATATACCACCATCTTCTCCACCATCAACGGTAGTGGGCCCCTCTAAGTCATCGACGACTCCGTTGACGATCGCCGTTGTGCTGCAGCTTCCACTGGTGCCTCCATCAACTTGTGTTGTCAGCTGTCATCCATCGAAGATGGCTGCATCTGCTCTGATGGCTCTTCCGTCAACGGACTGTTCCCTGGTCCTCCCATTGACAGGGCACTCTAGTTGATCCTTGGCTGCTCTATCGACAGTGCTCCCGTCGACAGCCCATTCTCACTGCTTCTCGTCGATGGCGGACCCTTTGGCTTCTCTTTCATTCTTGTCAACGGGACTTACCTGTCTGCTTACTTTGTCAACGGCATCCTCGTCGATGATCATGGCACCGCCTCAAACGTCTTGGGGACGTCTTCTTTAGATGCTCCCCCACCCTCTATTTTGGAGTCTTGCGTTCACCCCGCCGAACTGGCCGGGTCCCTTACCCTCAACTATCCCCTCTGTGCTACCCATCAAGTCCATGGCCCCCTCCCTCCCTCTTCGGGGAGTCACCTGGCCATGGTGGACATCCAGACTCTAGTTCAGTCTATTATGGACCTTACCAGACCTTCCACTCGTCCTTTGGGGGAGACTGTAGACCATGCCTCAGTTCCCTCCAGGCCTTTTTCGTCCTCCCAAATGGGGATTTCCTCTCCTTCCTCCCCTGGATTCCACCCCTAGCCTGAAGACCCAATCCTGCTTAACAGGGATCTGGAGGATGAGGGAAGTGAGGAAATGGATCAGGATTATGGCTTACAAGTCTCTTCATCAGAGTCATCTTCCATGCCTGGGGATACCCCAGAAGTGCTCCCTTGATCACCTCCAGATGACCCATCCTTTTCAGATATTATGGTGCATCTGTAGAAAATGTTAGGTTTCCCAAACTACAGAACAGGGTGCCTCAAGAAGCAAGTTGGCCAGGTTCCTAGGTCTTCCTGATAGCCCCTCATTGTTCGTCCCTCCCCTGGTGGATGCTTTTGAGGAGGCCATGTTGCTTACCTGGCAACAACCTTTCCAAGTCCCCTCTCTTCCCTGCAAGGTAGACAGAATTTATAGGGCCCCTGTGGACCACCCTTATCTTTCTACGCTTCCACAGGCAGACTCTGTGGTTGAGAATTCGGCTCATGATAGATCTGCCTGACTGCAGCATGTAACCCCCACCCAGGTATGCCGTTTCCATCTTGACAGCACTACCTGGAGGGCTGGGTTCGGGGAGAAATATGTCACTCGGCACATTGGCTAGGTTTGGCTACTCTGCAGCAGGGGCATCCAAGTAACTCTGGACACAGGAAGCAATAACTGAAATGTCCCAATACCAGAAGTGGGATTCTAAAGTGTGGCTTTTATTCACATCCAACAGAATAACAAAGCACAGATGGACCCCCACAGGGCTACACTCCTGGTAATGCAGATTTATGGAGATCAGAACACATCCACTTTCACTTTAGCCCTCAGGCTTTGAAACACACTGGGCACACAGCCCGAACTTGTACTCTGCTCTGGGTTTCCCTGGCTCGGCTCCCTTGCCAGCCACTTTGACTGCCTTCCATCCATGGCTCGGCTATCATGCCAGCCCTTTGGACACTTTCCATTTAGCATGGAAACATTTACTGGTGGCTCCCTAAACCACCTATGAGCACTTCTGGCTCCATCAGGGAATCTTCCTCATCAGTCCCACATCTAGGTACTTTCTTCAGGCACTGGCCAAGTACCTGAGAGAAAGCAACAGGTGTCCCAAAGCAAACCCGTAGAGGTGAATTTGGTTACTACTGATGGGGGTCTCCCACCTCTCGCTCCCATAATTCATACCCATCTATTTCTCTGGACTGTAACACCTCATCCTTGAAAACACTTTGCTGTGTAGATTCTCTTTAAATGTATTCACATTCATTCTACTGTCTTTACATCCCATTTGTGCTGAACTTGAACATACTTAATAAGTGGCTGTGTCCATTACTCTAGACCCCCCCACAGAGTTAAGCAGTCCAATCCCCACATCTTCCAAACTGTACTTGGCTGTCTTTTCCTGACCCCACAGTAACAGTCCCTTTAGTTTCATCTTGATGCAGGTGAAAACACATGGCCCTTTAGCAGATCGGAATTCACCCTTCAGTTGCAGGTGCCCCACAGGCGTTTCCTCCTCAAGGAACTCTCTTCCAGAGCTTCTGGTGCCTCAGCATGAACTTAAACAGGCAGCATCTTTTCCTTAGCCGGACCAAGGGGGTTTCCCCTGGAAGCAGGCTGATATCTTCTCCCCATCCCCATAGGGATGGGGCCCTGAACCATTGAGAGTGGTCTCTACCACTTCAATTTGCTCTTCCTGTGTTCCTCTTCAGGTGGGAACACACCTAAAACAACAAAAGTAGCTCTTTGACAGAGCTTAGACCTCTGAGGGCCTGCCTACAGCAGAGCACCTCTTTCAGACTGCACAATCTCTACTGAACTCTACAGACTCTCTTCAAATTCCCCAGTGTTCTACTCTCTAACCTCCAACTGCAACATTCCAGTGTGGCTTATTCAGCTGCGACAGTTCTAAAATGATGTCATCCCTCAGCCTCAGCTGAGACTGAGAACAGAGTGTGACAGTGTGAAATCCATTTAACTGGAGTTTCACAAGCTGCCTTCCCTGCCTACCACTGGGTCTAACTGGGATCCTTGTAACCCCGGGTAACAGGGGGGTTACAAACATATGAGTGCTCATCCCCTGATAAAGAATCCAAGAAACTCGATATCTTGGGGAAGAGGGTCTGTGCTTCTACCACTTTGTCCCTTCACATTTTGAATTATATGGGCCATCTCCTCAAATACCAGGAGGAGATCCGCATTGCTCACTCATTAGCCCAGTCCCTTCCGTCTGGCCTGCCTCAGGAGGACCTTGATGCAGAGCTTTCTACCGCTGGGGCTGTGTGTCTCCACCTGCTTAGGGCTACCTGTGATGCCATCGATACTTCAACCAGAGCCTCCTCCGCAGGTGTTTGCCTTAGACGCCATGCATGGCTGAGGGTTTCCAGATTTTCGCAAGATGTCCAACAATCTATTCTGAGTGCTCCCTTTAAAGGGGGCAAACTTTTTGAGCCACAGACCCAAGACATTCTAAAAGACCTACAAGACTCGAGTCATACCCTTTAGTCTGTTCATACCCTATATTGTCCACAGGCAAAGCCTGCATACAATGGTTCTTTTCGGCACCATTCTTCTAAAGGTAAACCTGCTACTCAGCGACAGCCTGCTCATAAACACAAGGCTCTGTTAACCCTACCAGACCCCAGTCCTGCCCCAAAGAAGTCACGATATGTCCCTGCTGTCCCTTAGCAGGGTCAGCCTTTGGTCCGATGGCCTGTCTCTGGCCATGGAGGCAGAGACCCCTCCTCTGCCGTTGGGGGCAGGTTCTCCGTGCACCTCAGAGGTTGGCAAAGGATCACATAAGACCTGTGGATTCTTCAATTGATCCTGTACAGTCATACTTTGGACTTGATCAGTCTTCCTCCTCCTTTACCTCCTTGGGTCTCACACTACCCTCTGCACCATGCTCTAGTACTGCAAGCAGAAATAGATGCTCTGTTACAAAAACATGCCATATTTATTTGTTTATTTATTTATTTACGATATTTACCAGGAAAGCATACCGAGCTAAAAGCTCGATTCCAGATGCGACCTGGGGGCCGAGACCCATAATTACAATACGTGGATATATACAATAAGCAGAAACATTTTGAGAAGTCAAGGCTTTCCTATAGACATTTGTTTAGAGATACAGACAGGTTCATGTATACATTGTACAGAGTGACAGGGTCATATACATTACATACACTTTTATAGTACAGCAAGCAGGAGTAATTAGAGCAATTAGTTATAACAGGAGCAGCTGGAAGAGAAATGGGCTTTAAGTAGAGGGTTGCATTGGTATGTGTTCTGTGCATGTCTTATGGAGGCTGGCAGAGCATTCCAAATCTGTGGGATTCGGAAACTAAAGGTGGGCTGGCCTTTGGAAGTACGCATAAACGGGACGTGCAGCAGTCTGAGATCTGTATTCCTTAGTGAGTACGCAGGAGGGGATTGTTTGGAGAGGGTAGAGGCCAGATGGGGGGGAGGGAGTGGGACCAGAATTTGGCAGCGAACCTAGCGCAGTTTGTCTGCGATCGTGGAGGTATGGCAGGGTAGTAGAGCTGTATAGGTTGCAATGGTGAGTGGATAGCGGACAATCTAGAATGAACCAGCAGAAAGAGTGAAACCTGGTATCTAGGCTGGCCAGAGCGGACGCGGGGCCAATGGAGTAGGCTATGTCGCCGTAGTCGAAAACATGGAGAATAATTTTTTGGACAATGGCGAGCCTAGTTTGTGTAGGGAGGCATTTTTTGTTGCGGAATAGAGCACCTAGCTTGGGGAGTGGTCTCTTGTGTAGTGAGTCGATATGAGAGGTAAAATCTAGGTGCTGGTCTAGCCAGATGCCTAGATATCTGAAGGAAGTACAATTGTCCAGAGGGGTCCCGTCTGAGGTTTTGAAAGGGGGGCAGGGGGTTTGGCGGGAAAGTCTTTGTTGGGATCCAAATGTTTGTGATACTGTTTTTTGGGGGGGTTTAAGAATAGCTGGTTTGTCCTCAACCAGCACTGGATGGCATAGAAATCCTCTTGGAGTAGTGTTGCTATGCTTTGTGCATTAGGGCCGGAGGCATACAGGACCGTGTCGTCCGCATACATTTGGATGGATGAGTGGGTACATGCTGATGGGAGGTCATTTAGAAAAATGGAAAAAAGTAGTGGGCCTAGGACAGATCCTTGTGGGACACTGGTAGTGACTGGCAGGGAGTTAGAAGTGTGAGAGGCCAGTTTGACTGTTTGCTTCCTGTTTGCTAGATAGTCATGGAACCAGCCAATGGCCGGCTCAGAGAGCCCAGCGTTGTAGAGTTTTGAGAGAAGTAGGGAATGAGAGATGGTATCAAAAGCCTTGGCTAGATCTATGAAAATGGCCGAGGTGATGTGACCTTTGTCCATGCCAGTGAGAATGTCACCAGTGACACGTAGCAGGGAGGTGGTGGAGTGGGATTTACGGAATCCCGATTGGAACGGAGTGAAAAAGGAGGAGGCTTCCAGGAAAGGGGTGAGTTGGGACATGACTAGCTGTTCCTGTAATTTGGCCAGGATTGGGAGCAGAGAGATGGGTCTGTAGTTTTTCTGGGGAGGAGGGGTCACCACCTTTTGGCAGAAGTATGACTGTAGCCATCTTCCAGTCCGTGGGTACCTTTCCCAGAGAGAAAGAGAGGTTGAAAAGGGCAGTGAGAGGGGCAGCTATGACTGGGGCAGACAGGAAGAGCATCTTTGCGTCCAGGGACGTAGGGCACTTGCCTTTGTTTGGGTTCAGGGCCCATAGAGAGCATAGTACTTCAGCATAGGTTACTGGGCAGAAAGAGAAAGGCAGGACTGCGGGGGCAGGCTTTGGGGGCATGAGCTGTGGGGGAGGACCGGGGAGTGGATTCAGGAGGGAGGACAGGAGTTTGGCAGCAACTGGAGAAATGAGTATTAAAGGCTTCCACTACACAGATGGGGTCGGAGATGTGGAGCCCTGGTCAGATAGTGTAGGAGGTGGGGGTGTAGTGGGGGAACAGAGATTTAAGTGATTTCCAGAAATCAGTCGGGTGGTTCATGTTCTTACTAAAAGCCGACAGAAAGTATGTCTTCTTTGCTTGCCTGATGGAGTTAGTGCATGCATTGCGGAGCTTTCTATATGTGGAAAGGGTTTCCTGTGTACCTGTTCTCTTGTAATTTTTCCAGGCGCGGTCTCTGGTGTGGCAATTCCTGATTATGTCAGCTGAGATCCAGGGGAGATGCGCACCTCTAACTCTCTTTGTCCGTAGGGGGGTGTGTCTGTCCCATATTTTTAGGAAGCAGGTTTTGAAACCTGCAAAAGCTGCATCAATGGAGGGAGGGAGGGAGACTCGGGTATGAAAGACCAGTTTTCATGTCCTAAGTCTGATAAGAGAGATGCTAAGATGAGTGAGTTGTAGGACCTGGTGCGCAGTGTCTTTGGAGGGGGGGGTTGGGGGGCTATGCACCTTCCTAATCAGGAAGATCCTGTGATGATCACTTATAGAGTCGGGTAATAGGCCTGCTCTTAGGATCTTGTGGGGGTGAGAGGTGAGAGCCCAATCTAGTAGAGAATGGTTCTGTGTCTTGTGGTTTAGTTTGTGGGATCCGTAATGAGTTGTGTTAGGTTCAGAGCCTTTATTTTGGTCTTCAAATGGGCTTTATCTGTGCCTAACCAGTTTGTGTTAAAATCGCCGGTGGCGTGTAGCTCGCCCCCGGCAGCTAGGGATTGAAGGGAGCTTAGGTGGGAGAGGATGTCCACGGGGTGTGTGCAGGGGGGGCAGTATGAACCTGCTACGTAGACAGGGGATGAGCAGGGGAGAGATAGTTTGATGAGAATAGAATTTATGTTTGCAGGGATTGTGGGGATGTCCACTATAGTGAAATGATGGCTGTTTGCGATATACATTGCCGTGCCGCCTCCGCGCTTTTTGCCTGGCCAGTCATGTCTGATTATAGTGTAACCTGGTATGGAGACTTCCGCATCTGAGTGATGGGGTTTTAACCAGGTTTCTGAGATGACCAGGATGTCAGGGCGCTGTGTTAGTGCAATAGGTTGTATTAGAGAGATTTTGGATAAAAGGCTGCAGGTGTTTAGGTGTAAGATGCGGAGGCCTTTGGGAAAGGAGAAAGGGGAGTGGGAATTTGTGTGGTTTGGACCAGAGTTTACTTCTGTGTCCCCAGACAGAGTAAGTATGGAGAGGAGGTGCTTTATTTTTGTCCGAGAGAGGTATGGGCAGGATGTGGAGGACTGGGTGTTTGAGATAAATTGGGGCAGCGACGAGTTGGGATGTACAAGACACATGCCCCTTGTGAAAGGATGGTGGAATGATGCTGGCACTAATAGTTGCATAATGGTTTGGGCCAGGGCTTGGGCAGGTCGTGTGAGGACGCAGAGTGGCAGGGCTGGGGGTAACCCGAGGGGGTGGGGGCAGTGGGGGTTCTCGGTTTGGGAGGGTGGCAGGGGGCAGGGAGGAGAGAGTGGCCAGAGAGAGAAGAAATAAGGATGAAAACAGCAGCATCCTTGCCTAATTCCTATGGGAGAAACTGTAATGTTTTGAGTTGAGCCCTCTGGTGGTGGCAGCTGATAAGCTGCAAATGGAGAAATAGGCTGATTAGGTTTTTGCAAACCATGTGACCCCAGCCTATAAAAGGAGGAGCTCAGCAAGCGCCGGCAGAGCAGAAGCTCACAGTCACAGAGAAACACAGTTGTGCAGACTATTCTGTGGCAGCAGTTGTGGGGAATTCAAAAATGGTGCCAGAAACTCGGCGTTCTTATTGTGCTTTCCGATTACCTTGTTGCTTCGGGGGTGGGGTTCGGCGATCAAGGAGCGTCCAGGGGGAGGGCTGGCGACCCTCACGACCCGATTCTGAGGCCCAGCGTCTGTCTGCAGGGAGAGAGAAAAGAGGACCTTTATAGCCAGGTAAGTGGTGGGAGTGCCTAACAAAATCCTGCTGCGTAGCTGTTACTGGGCAGCTGCTTGTGGAATGCAGCCTGGAAGAAAGACTCTTTCCTAGCAGAAATACAGGTGTAAAATTGCTATGCTAAGACATCCTGAGAGTATTTCCCTTCGCAGAGCAAATGATTATGTGTTTGACTTCACAGGGTTTTAAACATGCAAAGACCACCTGAAAAATGCGATTTTCTGGTAAAAACAGGCTATGGGGGAACGCAGGTAGCGCCTTTCAGCTCCAGTAGAGATTTATTTATAGAAAGGAGCAGTTTTAGAAATCAGTAGATTTCAGTAGTGCCTTTAACACGCATAAGTCCAAATATACCTGCTCTGGTGGAACTTAATAATAGAAAGGAGCAATTACACATTCAGTGGCTGTAAAATGGCGTTTACAAACTGATTGCAGCGTGGGCTAGAGGCGCTCCCGAAATTACCTTGGCTTTGTATAAATCGGACTCAGTTGCACGCATCCCAGGTCCAAAATTTATGTTTGTAGGACATTTGGTACTAAAGTCAGAGCAAAGGTAAAGGGTATACTCCCATGCGTTTCCCATAAGCTTTTTTTTTTTTTTTTTCTCTGATCTTTAGGCACTGAAATCGTTCTATTAGACAGTGAATAGGCAAACACTAGAACTTTTGTTAGGTAAATTCTGGGAAACGATTACAATGTAGCAGTTTTTGCAGGCAGATAAAATAAGTTCATTAAAGGTACACTTTGGATGTTATTTAAAGTATACATATATCAGGCAAAAAGGCAAGTTCCTAAATGATACTATTTTGCTGCTTTAAAGGCTTGAAGCAAGTTCCTAAAGGTTACAGAAATTGCGATGGCATTACAACATAGACTGGTATATTAATTATAACTTCTTAAGGCACTTGTGCTGTGGGCAAGAAATACAGGGCTATACAGAAAAAATGTACTAATGAAAAACAGTCTCCACTCATGTGCCAACAGATAACAAGCTCACAGTCACAGAGAAACACAGTTGTGCAGACTATTCTGTGGCAGCAGTTGTGGGGAATTCAAAAATGGCGCCAGAAACTCGGCGTTCTTATTGTGCCTTCCGATTACCTTGTTGCTTCGGGGGTGGGGGTCGGCGATCAAGGAGCGTCCAGAGCGAGGGCTGGCAACCCTCACGACCCGATTCTGAGGCCCAGCGTCTGTCTTGTTGCTTGGGTGGGGGTCGGCGATCAAGAGCTCAGGGGAGGGCTGGCAACCCTCACGACCCAATTCTGAGGCCCAGCTCTCTTGTTGCTTCGGGTGGGTCGGCGATCAAGGAGCATCTAGGGGAGGGCTGGCAACCCTCACGACCCGATTCTGAGGCCCAGCGTCTGTCTTGTTGCTTCAGGGGTGGGGGTCAGCGATCAAGGAGTGTCCAGGGGGGGAGGGCTGGCAACCCTCATGACCCAATTCTGAGGCCCAGCGTCTGTCTATATAACCAGTTCCTGCCCATCAAAGGGGCTCGGGTTTTTACTCCCGTTTTTTTCAGGTTCCCAAATGGACGTGGGGACTTGCGTCCCATTCTGGATCTCAGAGGTCTCAACCTGTATATCAGGTACCAGATATTCAGGATGGTGACATTGCCCACCCTACTTCCCTTGCTAAACACAGGAGATTGGCTCTGTTCTGTGGACATGAAGGACACATATCTTCATATCCTGATCCACCCCGTCCACAGGCAGTTCTTACGATTCCAGTTTCAAGGCCGTCATTTTCAATGTCGTTCCCTTCCTTTCGGACTTTCTTCAGCCCCCAGGATATTTATGAAGTGCCTGGCAGAGGTGGCAGGAGCTCTTCACCAGGAAGGTCTGTACATCTTTCCATACTTAGACGACCGGCTCCTAAAAGCATCTACACGCCCCATGCTGAAATACACCCTGACATACACCCTGGAGATGTTCTTCATGGTGGGCATCACGGTCAACTATCCAAAGTCTATGCTGTCCCATCACAAACTCTCCAGTATATGGGACTGGTACTAGACACCTCTCAAGGCATGGTGTTTGTCCCCAGATCCAGGACAGATGCCATCCTGATCCATCATTCTCTGTTTGGAACCTTGTCAGTATGTCCCTGTAAGGGACTACCTTCGGTTCCTGGGACATTTGGCAGCTACTGTTCCTGTTGTCCCTCATGCCAGACTTCATGTGAGGATCCTTCAGTGGAACCTTAGGGTCCAGTGGGATTAGAAATGAGATGACTTTGATGCCCCAGTCCTTTTATCCTCCCCAGAATGTTGCACACTTCAATGGTGGAAGTCCAGGAACAATCTCCTGAGGGGCATGTCATTCTAACAACGGATGCCTCTTTGATGGACTGGGGCACCCATCTTAAGGGGTTTCAGTCCCAGGGCTCTTGTTTCACATCAGCGTCCTGGAACTGAGGGCTGTTGTGTATGCCTTACAGGCGTTAGGGATGTTACTTCCTCAGGGCTGCCTTCAAGTGCATTCAGACAGGTCCACAGTTGTTCACTGCCTGAACAAACAAGGAGGTACCCATTCATACCCTTTTTGCCGAGAGTCCATGTGGGTGTGGCACTGGGCGATCCAGAGAGGCATTTACCTTCTGGCGGTTCACATTCCAGGGGTTTCAAATTCTTTGGCAGATGCCCTGAGCAGAACTCATGCTCAGGCTCATGAATGGGAGCTCCACCCAGACATCTTGGCAGACGTCTTCTTCAGGTGGGGTTGCCCGGAGTTAGACCTGTATGCTTCTCTGCAAACGCAAAACAGCCTCTCTATTGCTCTCTAGAGTGCGGTCCTGGAACTTTATGGCTGGACACCTTATCTTGTTCCTGGACAGGAACATTTCTTTACACTTTCCCACCCTTTCCTCTCATACCTAGAGTATTCCTAAAACTGGTCAAAGATGGGACGTCAATGATTCTCATAGCCCCCTACTTGCCAAGGCAGATTTGGTTCCCCTTGCTGTTGCAAATCTCGGATCGGGATCCTCTTCCTCTTCCTCTGCCTCTTTGTCCAGCCCTCCTGTCACAGGAGAATGGCTCCTTGCTATATCAGGACCTGCGCTCCCTGCATTTGCACGCATGGCTCCTGAGGAAGTAGTCCACTCTCATCATTAGGTGTCCTCTGGGGTAACAGAGATTGTGCGGGTGGCACGGAAGCTCTCTACTATGTCATCCTACTCTGTGAAATGGAAGAGTTTCTCCATTTGGGCCTCTTCCTGGGAACTGGACCCCATGAATGTTCCCCACAGAGAATACCGGACTACGTCCTCTCGCAGTCAGAGGGTGGCCTAAAATATTCCTCTATAAAAGTACACCTGGGCCAGCCCGGTGGTGCTGAGGGTTGAGGCGGTGGTCGCCACACCTCGTGCCATGCCGGCAACCCGGGTTCGGGAACAAGCCCGGGACGTTGGGGGTCGGCAGGGGAGGGAGAGGATGGAGCATCCAGAGGACAGCTCTCCTGTCCCTGGGGAGGGTTCTGGGTCCTGCTCGGTGTCCTAGTGACCCCCCAGTGGAGATCGGTGGTAGCACAGGCACACCAGCCAGCACAAGGGGGAGAAGTGCGGCAGACGCCAGCAGGGCAGCCGTGCATGGGCATCATTACACGCCACACTCGTGGGAGAACCAATAATGAACCCCCCCCCCACCATGGATTGTGGAGATGATGGGGCTCCAGGGGCAGGACTCACATCCCACCGCCAGCCCACCGCCTCGGATGACTCCACAGCCAATCCAGCACTTGGGTAAGGCCTCTCTAATTTCAGATAGCCCATCAGGGGAGGACGGACCCATCCCGTGGGACTGATCCAGGAGGCTAGGCCTTCCTGGGTAGCTGAAGGAGTCTCTCCGAGGATAGGGTTCAGGTAGGGAGTAGCAGTTCTGCTGAGTGAGCACCCCGGAAGGATGCCCGGCCATGGAGGGAGCAAAAATAAAGTCTACAAAAAAAAAGTACACCTATTGGTTATTTGTGCTTTTCATTCACCTGTGGACAACAAACCATTGTCCCAGTTACCTCTCATTAAAACCTTCCTGAAAGGTAGCCTACATTTACATCCCGCTGTTCAGGACCCTGTCCCAGTGTAGGATTTGAATTTTGTGCTTGAAAATTGGCTGGAAGTCCATTTGAGCCCACAGATACCTGTGAGCTCCAATTTTTGTTGTGGAAAATGATATTTTGGGTGGTGATTACGTCAGGTAGACGTATCTCAGAGTTACAGGCGCTTATGTGCAAGCCACCTTATTTACAGTTTTTTAAAGATTGTGTGTCCTTATGTGCTAACCCCTCTTTTCTACCCAAAGTTGTTTCTAAATTTACTCTAAATCAGTCCATTCAGTTACCATTATATTTTCTGGAGCCTGAGAATCCAGGGGAAGCCCTGCTTCATACTCTTCGATGTGAAAAGAACATTGAGATGTTATCTTCTCCGCACTGAGCAGTTGCATGAAACTGAGCAACTCTTTGTTTCTTTCACCCCAAGATGACTGGGCGATCAGGTTTCTAAGCAATACATGTCCACATGGTTGGCCAACTGCATAACGTTCATATATAACAAATATGATAAACCTCTCATAGGATCCATGAAACACCACTCCACTAGAGGCATAGCTACCTCCACAGCGTTTTTTTGAGAGATCTCAGCTTCAGAAATTTTCAAGGCCGCCACCTGGTCTACTGTGGATACATTCACAAAACATAACAGTCTAGACATTGCTTCTAAGAAGCATGCCGCTTTTGAATGGGAGTCCTCAACTGCCTTCTGTCCTAATAGCTGTGATTCTCTACCTCCTCCCATGGGCATCATAAATGCTTGGGATTCTTCCCATGTGTTATGGCCTGCTGCAAGAGATTGACTCAAAGAAGATAGCACAGTTGCGTAAGAACTTACTGTAACAGTGGATCTTTGAGAGTATCTCTTGCAGCAAGCCATGCTGCCCCACCGCCATCCCCCTTGCTCATGCTTCAGAAGGGTACTTTGCACTATCCTCACGTGGAAGCCTTGAGCTGCTGCTTTTTGTTCCTCTCCTCTGTTCCCATCGGAGACCTATAATTCACTTTTCATATCCTTCGCTAAGATGGAAAATAGAACTGAGGAGTGTTAGGGGCCTCCCCTTTATATATGTGCAAGAACACATCAGGTGACAGGAAGGGGAGGCCCCTGGAAGAGACTACTGGGAAATCATCCTGAGGAAGTGATGCCTACGGCTGGATATCACATGTGTTATGGCTTGCTGCCAGAGATTCTCTTGAAGATCTACTGTTACGGTAAGTTCTTACTCAACAGTACTTTCTAGGAGTGGCATATGTTCATCCACATGGACCCACCCGATTTCCCCTGCTTTGGCGCACACATTCTGCTTCCAGCAGGCAAGATCTGGCATCATGGGGCAGAGCCAAGGGAGTTACCCCTGGGTGCGTGGGAGGATCCAACTTGAAGACTTAACAGCAAGCTCTTAAAGAGAAAGGACACTGCCAGAAGTGTGGATAAACAACATATACCACTCCTAGAACTACTGTTACAGGTGAGTAACCTGTTTTTTGTTTATGTTGAACTGTAACTAAGCAGACAGGCGTACTAGGGTTTCTAAAGGGTACTGACTCATCATGTTCTCATATGCTAATACAGCTGTCATGGACAATGAGATTTCAACAACCAGGAAATAGGGAAACCCCTAGGATAGTTACATGGGCTAATATTAAAAGTGAAAATAAACTAAAACAATCACATATGTATCCCAAACAGTCACACAAAACATTTGTCTGATGACATACAGAAGAAGAAATAAACAAAATTTACAAGATGTGACTAAGGATGTAGTTTTCATTTAATTACCTAAATAGCCTTTGTCTATCAAATCTTTAAGTGTTTTATGCCCACCCTCAAAGACAGATGTAAGGCAGATGTGAATTCCAAAGAATCACATCTGCTATAACAAATCACTTTTAATTGTTTTTTTTCTGGTAAACATGCTTACATTATTAGATCTCAAGTACTGTACATAATCTCAGATACCCCAGTTCTTTTTTGTTGTGCCTGAAGAAAGATCCTGCTGTGTTCCCTAATTCTATTTGTGATTTCTGTACAAAGATTGTAGAGAACAAGTATCTCAGCCAATTGAACGTAATTTTTTTTGTCGTTGTCGCCCTGTGGGAACAGACATGTGGTAGCTTGGATTTGTAAAGTTGTTTTGCTGTCTTTATCTCATTTTCATTGCCAGCAATATTTCTAGTATCTTACATTATTTATAAATGTGCAGGTTGTGTAATCCCAGCAGAACATTTATCAGTGATAGAGATGGATGACGACCTGAATATTATTAGTGTAAAAGTGGAAGCGTTTGAACAGCAGAAGGATCACCTTGAAGACACCTCTAACAGTAAGTAAATTAGATAGGGAATGGGACACATGGGATTATACATGTTCTTTTCCATGAAAGTCTGGTCACTTGGGGGTAATTCAATAAACCACTGTGTCAGGATAAAGAGAAAAACATAGGAGTTTTGCCTTGCCTACAGTGAGAGTCGTCCTAATCTTTCGCTTTCCAACTGAAATGTTTACCACATTATGGTATTGCATAAGAGCCCTTCCCCCTTACCGCAATATCCTTCAAGTTACCACTGTAGCTGAGGTGTTACCTTATTATGTTGACAAAGCACAGTAAGAGTAACACTCCAGCTAATGTGGTACCTTGAGGATAGTGCGGTAACTGAGATGTGCTGTTATACAGGACTTCAGTAGGCTAAACTGTTTCGCAGTTAGGTGGAAGATTAGGATAGCTACCTTTGTGTAGGTATCTATATATAGCTCAAAACATCTTTCCAGGACCCTGGTCAAGACAATGATTCTCCCCATGTTTGCCATGTTGATTGACGTTTATTACAGTCACTCCATTAACCCACATAGTGCTGTCTTCAAATCCTCAAAGCCCCTTTGTTGATATTTGAATTTGGACAAGTCCTCAACTTTGACAATCCTTTGTCATTCACTGAGGAATTTCTGTTGGTGGACAAGCTTTGTTTGGCCAACATGTCATCATTCAAGGCTGTGTTAGTGCATATGTCCTCAACCTTGGGTATCCTTCTGAAGGAGTTACACAAATGGAAGTCCTACCCATTGGTACACATTGTGGAATGGAAGTCCTGCATGGATGGATGGATAGATAGATAGATAAAAACTTTTATTTTTTGACAGGAAAAATAACTTTTAGGACCAGAAGAGGCCCTGTTTATCAAAGTTGTCCTGTATTAGAATGCAGTTTCAACAGATACAAAATATCATGTAATAAAATATATTACAGGAATAATCTTAAAGACATCACTCACTTAATTTCCCAGAATGCATACTGTACAAAAGCAGAAATACACAATATAACATAAATCTGAATACAAATTTTGTACTAAAGAATAAATATAACCATTTAAAGAATGGGCAATCCTGCCAGTGGTTTTGGTTCCAGCCCTATGGATCTGACTGACCAGCACCTTGTGAGCCTCCACCTTGGTGGGTTAACAACAAGTATGCAGTTTTACCTGAGGATTTCAAGGGGTTTCTCTAACATCTAGTTCCACACGTTCTGGTGGCTTACACAGTTTTCTGAAGGCTCAGTACCAGGGTGGGGTCACTAAGCCCTCCAGATCCACAGTCCTTCAGAAAGCACAGCCACCACAGTTGCAGTGTATATACAGCAGTGGCCTTGTGCATTTATCAGGCAAGCAGTGTAGTTATAAAGTCTTGCTATAGCCATAACCTTATTTTGTTGTTAAAAGGGTATCAGCAAGTGCTGAAGGAAGTCATGGAGTTTGGAATCTCGGTCATGAAGCACCAGGTACAGCGTTCCCTTGACTTGGACTCTGTAGTGGTCTGCGTTCAATGCATAGCGTGGCTACACTACTTGCCGTTTACTGTGGAGGCGAAGAAGAGAACAGGAGACCTCCACTTTAAGGGCAATAACTCATTTGGCACCAGTACAAAGGAACACTAAATTTGCATCAAAAAGTCCAGTGTGACCATTGACTTGGTTTACCTCTAGTACAACTGGTTCAAGTAAACAGGCTGACTAGGGTACTAACTCTCATTGTGGCTTCTTTCCAGTGTACAGAACCACCCCCAGCAGCAGCAAAGGCAGCATAGTCCTACTAAGTCCGTTATGGGGAAGGATGCTAAGCAGGGTAGACGTAGGGGCAGAGGCAGTCAGAAGTCCAGAAGCACCTTTAATTCAAGAAGTGATAGGTTGAAAGGACCTCATCCCCTCACCTTCACTTGCACTAGGAAAGCTGTCAGTCAGGGATAACTACAGCACTTCCTGCCAAAGTGGTCAGCTTGGGCAGGTAGGCGCTGGAGGTAATTAAATTGAGTAGTCCTTCAAGTTTGAAGAGTACGCACCGAGTCATCCTTACGTTCCTCTGGCTTTCCCCAGAATCCTTTTTGGAAGTCCAGAACATAAATATCTCACTCACTGTGCTTCAGAGGATATAGCTGGTTAAATGGGCCTCCGTTGCACAAAGATTCATGTCCACATTCTTCTGGATAACCAAGAGGACAGATTGGTGGTGGTGTAGATTCTGAACAAGTGTATCATCAGGAGAAAGTTTCATTTGGTTATGCTCAGTCAGATAATACTGTCTTCCACATCCTCATCTGTTCCTCACACAAACATGTACTCCACTTCCAAGTGGCAGGATCTCTGTACCAGTTCTGAGCCATGTCCTACAGTCTGTCAGTGCCCCCCGTGGTTTTACCAAGTGTCTCTTGGCGGAGCTATCATTCCAGAGATGGAGGGGTATCATAGTATACCTGTACTTCGACTGCCTAATGATGAGCAGCTCAGTACCAGATGTTGAATGTGCCAGGGACGTGGCAGTCTGTATCTTTTAGCAGTTGGGGTTTCTGGTTAGGTTCAAGAAATCAAAGCTGTCACAATAGCAGGCAGTTACAGAAACATAGAATTTGTCAACAAAAAAGGACCAGTAGGCCCAACTAATCTTCCCTATTTTTCCCTGCCTGTTAACACACTCCAGACCCTGTTTGATTGCAGGTGTACCTCCCCACTTCTCTCCACTAATTATGCCCATGTAATTATCTCATGCATGCTTGAAGCTCCTGATTGCCTTTGCCCCACAACCTTTTCTGGCAGGCTGTTTCAGGTGTCAACCACCCTTTCGATGAAGAAGTATTGCACCATATCCTTCTTAAACTTTCCTTCTCTAGCTTCATTAGATGCCCTTGTGTTCTGGTGCTCCTTCTGCTCTGAAATAAACTCCCCTCCTACACCTTGTTCAACCCCCCCTGCAGTACTTATAAATCTTCAAGACCATCTCTTGCAGCAGGTCATAACACATGGGAACCACTGGAGGCACTTGTTTCCGGAAGACTTCTTAGTCATACCTGGGACCGCCCCCTCATGCACCACATGACCAGGTCTGTGCACTTTAAAAGAGAGGACAGTCCCAATACTTCTCAGTTCTTTCTTTTCCGTGACCTGCACACATCTCTTCTGGAGATTGGCTCAGCAGTACATTCGCCTTTTAAAATTTTTATTTTTTCTACTAATGTTTGTAATTACTGACCATCTTTACTAGATTAACGATACTTCGAAATATTGTAAGTATAATTACATCTTCAGCATCACTGAAGGTGGCTGTTGCCCTCTCATTGACAATGACTTCCACCCTCTCATTAACAATGGCTTCTGCCCTCTCATTTTCATAGTAGAGGTTATGTAAGGAATCAAAGCTGTCACAATAGCAGGCAGTTACAGAAATATAGAATTTGTCAGCAAAAAAGGACCAGTAGGCCCATCTAATCTTCCCTATTTTTCCCTGCCTGTTACCACACTCCAGACCCTATTTGATTACAGGTGAACCTCCCCACTTCCCTCCACTAATTATGCCATGTGACTATCTCATGCATGCTTGAAGCTCCCTGCTGTCTTTGCCCCACCACCTTTTCTGGCAGGCTGTTTCGGACGTCAGCCACCCTTTCAGTGAAGAAGTATTGCCTGATACCCTTCTTAAACTCCCCCAGCTTCATTAGATGCCCTCATGTTCTGGTGCTTCTTCTGCTCTGAAAGAGACTCCCCTCCTGCACCTTGTTCAACCCCCTCTTCAGTACTTGTAGATCTTCAAGACAGTCTTTTGCAGCACGTCATAACACATGGGAACCTTCTGCCGGAGGCACTTGTTTCCAGAAGACTTCTTAGCAGTCATACCTGGGACTGCCCCCTCATGCACCACATGACCAGGTCTGTGCACTATAAAAGAGAGGGCGGCCCTGATACTTCTCAGTTCTCTCTTTTCCGCAACCTGCACACATCTCTCCGGGAGATCAGCTCAGCAGTACATTCGCCTTTCAAAATGTACATTTTTTTCTAATTTTTGTTGTCACTGCCCATCTTTACTAGACTGACGACACTTCAGATTTTCGTAAGTATAATTACATCTTTAGCTTCGCTGAAGGTGGCTTTTGCCCTCTCGTTGACAATGACTTCCGCCCTCTCGTTGATGATGGCTTCTGCCCTCTCGATGACGATGGCTTTTGCCCTCTCATTGACGATGGCCTAGCCCTTTCATTGTGATTGCTTCTGCCCTCTCGTTGGCAGTGGCTTTCCCCTCTCGTTGACGATGGCTTCTGGCCGATCGTTCAGCATTGGTTTTTGCCGTCTTGGTGATGGTGGCCTCCACCCTCTCATTATGATGGCTGCTGCCCTCTCGTCGACGGGGGCTTCCACCCTCTCATTGACGAGGGTTTTACCCTCTCATCAGTGATGGCTTCTGTTCTGTTGTTGCAATGGCTTTTTCTCTCGTCGACAGTGGCTTCTGCCCTGTCATCAACAATGGCTTCTGCCATCTTGTTGTCAATGGCTTCAGCCCGCTCGTTGATGATGGCTTCTGCCCTCTAGTTGTGATGGCTTTGCCCTCTCGTCAACAATGGCTTGCCACTACCGTCAATGATGGCTTTTGCCTCTAAATCGATGATGGCTTTTGCCCTCTAGATAGAGATGGCTTTACCCTCTCATCGACAATGGCTTTTACCCTCTCATCGACGATGGCTTTTGCCCTCTCGTCGACGGTGTCTTCTAGCATTCTCATTGACGATGGCTTCTGCCACTCTCATTGACAGTGGATTTTGCCCTTGTGTTGATGGTGGCTTTTGCCATCTCGTCGACAATGGCTTTGGCCCTCTCATGGTTGATGGCCTTGGTGGTGATGGCTTTGGTCCTCTTTTTGTCGAGGGCTTTTGCCCTCACAGTCAATGATGGACTCTCGTCGACAGTGGCTTCTGAACCCTCACATCACCACTGCCTTCAATAGGCTTTGCCACTGTCATCGGGGAAGGCTTCGGCCCCCTGGTCACAATGGGTTTCAACCCTCAGGGTAACAGTGGCCTTGGGTCTTTTGTTGCAGATGACATCTCATTGTAGAAGGCTTCACCCTTCACAGTGAGGACCTAGACCCTCTTGTCTACAGTGAACCCCAGAATAATCTGTAGGCCTAGACCCAGGTGTCATTGCCTTTGGCATCATTCTGGGCCTCCTCGTCATCTCCTAACAGAGCATAAATTATGTGCCACCTGACCAGCGGCATCAGCTGTGGGGTATCCTCTGTAATCCACACCCGGACACTGTTTGGTCTTTAACTGAAACTCTGCCTTCATACTGGGTAGACGGTTATTTCTTCCACTGCTTCAACATCACCAATGTCCTCCTTGACAACCAAGGGACTGTTTTTCGAACAGTGCTGGCTCCTTTGAGTCGACTCTTTGCCAGCCTGATGGGGTTTGCTTCCCCACCAGTTTTCTTCTCTCCATTATTCCAGTGGAGTCTGACCATGTCTCTTCGGACTACGAGTAGAGCCAATAGGGCACAGGTAGCCGTGCCTATTCTTGTAGCCTGATGGCCTCCCTATTGGTGGGGCCACCTCTGGGTCCCATCCCGGTCTCCACTTGTAGCTGTGCTGTGCTGTGCACCAGGCTTTGTCTATAGTTGTTGGGGTAGAGACCCTTTTTTCTTGCTCAGGAATAGGAACAGGACAAATTGTACCCTCTGGGGCCCAGATGTAGGAGCTGCACACCCCTAGGCACAAACTGGCTTATTTGGAGACGTCTTGACAGTGGTAGTCTACCCTCTTGGGGATGCTTCCACAGCCATTATACTCACTGCTTGCAACCGCTTGCGGCTATGGTTTACATGACCGCTACTGTGAAAATATGTTTCACAAGACAATTAAAATTCAATACCAAGAAGTGCAAGATAATGCATATGGGGCACAGAAACCCTGGCACAACATATCAGTTGGGGAGTGAGGATATAGCATGCACCAAGCAGGAACGGGACCTTGGAGTTATCATCTCTGATTACCTCAAGTTAGGGAAACAGTGTGACAAGGCAGCAGGTAAAGCAAATAGGATGCTGGGATGCATTGGCAGGGGCATCACCAGTAGGAAAAGGGAGGTCAAAATTCCATTATAGAAGACACTAATGAGGCCCCACCTGGAGTACAGTGTACAGTTCTGGAAACCTTACTTACATAAGGACATAGACAGGGTAGAGAAGGTTCAGTGGAGGGCAACAAAGCTGGTACCGGGATTGCATCACAAGTCTTATGAGGACAGGTTGAAGGACTTGAATATGTACTCCCTGGAGGAGCGGAGAGGAGGGAGAGAGGGGATGTGATAGAGACATATAAGTACCTTACAAGGAGGAACAGGGTGCAGGAATACACTGTTTTCCAGCGAAAAATATGTTCCTGGTCTAGAGGGCATAGGATGAAGTTGGAGGGAGGGCAATTTAGAGGAAACATGAGGAAGAATTTCTTCACAGAACGGGTGGTGAACAAGTGGAACACTCTGCCAGGGGAAGAGGTGGGGGCTGAAACAATAATGGTATTTAAGAAAGCATGGGATAGACATAAGGGAATTCTGGAGGTCAGGGGTAAGGGGCAACAGACTTTCAAGAAAACAAAGTGATCTTACAAGCTTAAATGAGCAGACTGGGTGGGCCATAGGCCCTTATCTGCCGACTGTGTCTCTGTATCTATGACTTTCTTGGTTGCATATGTTGGGCCTTTTGTTCCCGCCTTTCTAAGGTTTCTTCTTGATGCTGATTTTCGGGATCTCTCTACGAGACCCTCCGCCTCTGGTTGCACCATACTTTGGTGCTTTCCATGTCATTTTTTCTTCAGGAGAATTCTTTTACAAAAGTCCTTTTTCAGACCCCACTGATACCTTGCAGGGGCCTCCCTAACACGGGTTCACTACCTCTGTTAGTCTTCCCTGCCTTTTTCCAAGGTCGACGGGTGCTGTTCCACCGGTTCCCTGCCTGGGACTGCCCACAGCCTGAAAGTACCTTCAAATCCATGGTTACAGTATCTATCCTGATGTTTGGGATCTGGGCTTTTTTCTAACTGAATAATGGCTGTTTTGCTTGTGCATCCCCCTCCTGAAAGGTCGGGGTGTTTTCTCTTTCCTTCCAGACAGTGACCATGGTAGACCTTCAACCTATGCTACAAAGGGTAGTGAAGGCCCCATTCAGGCTAGGCTCTGCACAGCAGTCTTCCAGTTATACCGGGCCTTGATCTCTGCTATTCTTCGCAAATTGGGCCTTTGTGGGGTTTTTTCCATTATATACCTGGATGTTTTGCTTTTTGGAAACATCATCAAATGACCTCCTTGCACCAGTCAGTACTGTATGTATGGTTCAGGTCTCTCTGGGTATGGAAGTACACCTTTATGCATACATGCAGTTGGAAATGCTTTCTTTCCTGTATCTTGATGGACACACCTGGGCTAACTGGCTTCCCATTATCTGCCGTACCAGAGGTGTCTTGTCCGAGTTTTGCCTGCTGACTTTTTGGGGATACTTGGCTGCAGCCATCCTAATTGATTACATGTCCCAGTCATACCTGAGACTTTGTTCAAGGGCACTCTGCAATGATTGTGCCTTCAAAGATCTACCTGCAAGCGGACGCTAGCGTCTTATCGCCCACTATCAAATTTCTCCACTTGGGAAGGTGCATGACCACTCTTAAGATGAATTCCTCAAATCCAGAGGATGTGGGTATTTCTTTTAATGGCCTACAAACCCGCCAAGGTGTTAGGCAGTCGGGCGATGCCCTTCTGCACATCTTTGTCTTGGAAGAGCCATTTTTCTATGTTCTCCATACTTTTGGGCACTCTTAGGGGGGCGTGTGTCTCATGATTCAATTAGCTATTTCCCCATGTCTGTTACCTGACCAGGAAACATTACCCGCTCCCTTGCCTATATGCATTAAAACCATGCATACAGTGTTCTGGGTTGCGCATAATGGACTATACCTCATTAGAGGTACATATCCCTGGCAGTGGGAATGCACTGCCTGATACCCTCCACCTTTGCAAAGTGGTAGGACAGGAATGGAAAATTCCACAGGATGTAGTCAAAGACATCTTTGTCCACTGGGCTCATCCTGACAGGGATCTGTTCGTCTCGCCACCCCATATCCTACTGCCTCACTGCTGCCCACTACGGCCAGACCCAGACACTGTCTGGCTGTATGTTTTCTCTCTTTACTGGAGGCTCCTCTGGGATCAGGACTGGTGTGGTTCTCACTATTACAGTGGGGGGTTCAGATACCGATACCTCTCCCTCTTTATGCCCACTCTCCTGCCCTTCTATTTTGGTAATGCTCCTTCAGTCCACACTTCTGCACTTCCTGCTCCTCCACGCTTGGGTCCGGAGGGCTTACCCCTCTCTTGGTTCCAGAGTTACCTTTATGATGACAGGTGACTTCAAGACCGAACTTAACCTCACGAATGTACCAGTTGAGGAGGCTGAGTTATTTGAGTGTACCGTGGTAGCAGATGTAGGTTGTAGGATCGCCCTCATCTACAGTCCACCTGGCAATGAGAAGCGGTTCCATCAGGAAGTCGCGGACTTCGTCATTGACATGGCATTTGAGTCGCCCAGGCTGATGGTCCTGGGTGACATGAATGCCTGGGTCGATGATGAACTCTCGCAGTTTGGACAACACTTCCTCCAACTGATGACATCTTTGGGCCTCACACAGATAGTTACCACTGCTACCCACAAACATGGTCACTCTCTTGACTTAGTCTTCCTCCTGGGGATCGAGGCCCCTGATTTGGGAGTGGAACCAGTCGGATGGTCCGATCATTACACCATGGGGTTTAATTTTAGTGCCCCCATAGGCCTGCCCTGTGGAGATGGTCAGGTATGCCCTTTACAAGATGTAAGCTCTGAGAGGCTGGCGGTGCTTGACTGTCGTCCTCCACACACTGAAACAGTGACCCAGAGACTCTCGTGGTGGCCTATAACTCGGCCATTTCGGTGGCTCTGAATGTCATTGTTCCAGTCCGATTTCGCCCTCTCTCCCTTCTCCCCTCTGTCCCCGTGGTTTGATGGGACTTTGAGGGAGATGCGTCGACTAGGACCAAGGTCAAAGCATTGCTGGCGGACCTCCGCCCTTGATGCCAACTGCCATAGATTGATGGATCATTATCAAGTCTGTCAATCGCTGTCACCTGTAAGAAGGCAGAGTTCCTGTCTGGGGAGATTATGGCCGCTCAGAATCAACCAGCTCAGCTTTTTCGAACGGTAGACAGGCTGTGCAACCCAGCTTGTCTACAAGTTGGAAAAGCTTTTTCACAAATAGAGTGTGATGATCTTGCTCGATTCTTTGTGTCTAAGGTGGCCGACATTAGGGCGGTACTCCAGCCAGCACACTGTATGGGTGGTGCTGTGGATCTGGCCGAGGCTGCTACCCCTCGGCTTTCCTGGAGTACCTTTGACTGACTGGAGTTCATGGATGTCATGGGGATTGTCCAAGGTGCTCACCCTACGTGCTCTAGTTTGGATCCTGGACCAACCTCCCTGATTTTTGGGTTGTCTTGATTCTATCAGTCCAGTCCTAGCACGGATAGTCTGGTGCTCCTTGGAAACAGGTGAATTTCCTGGCTCCCTGAAGGAGGCAGTGGTAACACCACTCTTAAAGAAAGCTTATTTGGACCCAGACTGCCGTGCAAACTATAGACCAATCTCTAACCTTCCCTTTTTAGGGAAGGTGATTGAGAAAGTAGTGGCTGTGCAGCTGGAGAACCATTCGACCATCCATGACATCTGTGAACCCCCCCAGTCCAGATTTAGAAAGAAACATAGTACTGAGACAGCATTGGTTCGGGTGCTCAATGATCTCCTGATGGCTAGAGACCAGAAAAACAATTCCATCTTGGTTCTTTTGGATCTCTCATCAGCATTTGACACGGTGGACCGTGGGGTGCTTCTTGATCACCTGAAGTTCATCTGTGGACTGTTGGGGACAGTCCTCAAGTGGTTTTCATCTTTCCTCACTGGAAGAACTCAGAGTAGTGTCTGAGGTTTATTCCTTGGTCCCAGTTTCCTCTGTCTTGTGGGGTTCCTCAGGGTTCGGTGTTGTCCCCCATGTTATTTGCAGTGTACATGCTGCCCCTCAGAGACATTGTAAGACGGTATGGGCTGAGGTTTCATTGCTATGCCAATGATACCCAGCTCTACCTGTCTTTCACACCTGACCAAGATAGAGCTCTCTCAACGTTTAACAGCTGTCTCTCAGAAATCCAGGAGTGGATGGATTCCAGCTGATTAAAGTTGAACTTGGATAAGACCGAGGTGTTGGTAGTGGATCCGGTGTGCCGGATAGGGGAGTTGGGGGTGGGTTCACCCTCTGGGCTTTTTCTTGGGAACGTTTCTCTCCCATCCTCTGAACAGGTGTGAAACCTGGGATAACTTTTGACAAGAGGCTGACTCTGCATTCGTAGGTGTCAGCCATTGTCAAATCCTCCTTTTACCATCTGAAGAATATCTCCAGGGTTAACACCTTGTTCCGTCCGATGATCTTCCTATGCTGGTTCACGCTTTTGTGTCCTCGCGCCTGGATTATTGCAACTCCCTCTACCTAGGGCCACCTGGGGTGGAAATCTGCAGCTTGCAGCTAGTGCAGAACGTTACGGCCCAGCTTTTGACGGGATCTTCTAGATCCTATCATATTATACCAGTGCTGCGCTGACTGCATTGGCTGCCAGTACAGGGGCGGATCACCTTTAAAGTCAAACTTTTGACTTTTAAAGTCCTACATGGACTTGGCCCAGATTACCTGAAAGAGCTTCTGGTCCCCTGCTACCCGGAACGATTGCTTCGCTCAGCCGATGAGGGGTTGCTGGAGATCCCGAGGGTCTGCCTGAAGTCTTCTGGGCCTGTGCATTTATGCATGCACCCCTGACCGTCTGGAATTCTATACCCCGCGGGTTACAGGAGTGCACAACTGTGGAGGTATTCAGACAATCTTTAAAAACACATCTGTGGGCTCAGGCTTTTGTTGAAGGTTAACTTTGTAAAGGTTTATCTGTTTTATTTATTTTATTGTTTTATGATCTGGATAACTGATATGTTTTAAAATTTGTTAGGCACCTTGGCAATTTTGAAAAGCACCTTAAAAATAAACTTATTATTATTATTTACGCCAACCTGGGTGTCTCATGCCATGTAACTTTCTTCGCAGAACGGGTACCGTGTCTCTCTCTCTGAGGGGACTGGATTGAGTGGACCTCGTTTTCATGTCCTTCTCTGCACAGACTGGACTATTTACTCCCAATTTCAGTGTTTGGGGTTCCCTTTGTCAGCAAACTTTTTCCTTTCCTTCCCTGACGGGAGAAAGGTCTCTGACTCCATTGGGTATTTACAACTGTTCTTAAGGGAAATTCTTCCACCTGCACCCCGGTAGGACCCCACCTACCTCTGGGGGTTCTCAATTAAGTCCTAGACTGACTGACAATTGGTCCCTTTTGGGTCCGCGGTTCCATGAGTCCTGCGCTTCCTATCTTGGAACCTTTTACTCTGCATTGCATTTTCCTCAGCTGGCTGCATTACTGCATTCTAGGCTGTGTGCATACAGGGCCCTATCTGCCTTTCCTAAGGAAAGGATGTCCTTCTGTGACCCAATTATGCCTTTTTCACTAAGGTGGTCTCAGTTGTTCCTGTGTATCGATAACCATTCAACTACCAGTCTCTTATGCGGGGCATGAAGCTCCTGAGGCTGCTCTTATTCACATCTTGGTTGTTCCCAGTCCCTTTTGTTCTTAATGAATGGGGCCACAGCGCAAAACAGTGCCACCCTTTGTTTAATTTCCCCTCAATAGTGAAGGGGAAACACCCTGTTCTAGGAATGTGGATATGTTGTTCTATCCACACGTTCTGGCAGTGTCCTTTCCCTTTAAGATGTGCCAGAAAGTCTTCAAGCTGGCTCCTCCACCCACCCCAGCGGTATATCCCTCGGCTCCACCCCGTGATGCCAGATCTTCCTTTCCGCTGGAAGAAGCAAGTTCCCTCCTTACTGGTCCTGCATTTAGTAGGCCCTGGCGCTCAAATCTTCGGATTTACTTCCAAAATGAAAATTTGTTAAGAGTTTTTTCTTCAGCTCGATCTTCGATCATGACTGCGATGGAGGAATAGTCCTTGCCCGGGTTCCACCTGACCCTGCGGGCAGAAGCTGTTGCAGACCAACCCGCACGCATGTGCGTTTACTGCCTGGGTCACGAGCACGATACCCAGGCCTGCAATGTTTGTCACTCGTTTCAACCTAATGTGCTCAACGACCGTCTCACCCCAATTTGCAGCTGGGCAGCCCAGGAAAATCCCAGGAAGCCCGTTGGGTGTTCTCCGTGGCCGTGGGGTCCACCGAGCAGTTAGAGCAGATGAAGGCCTTCAAGGAGGAAGAGGCTCAGGCCGCTGAACTTTCCTCTTCGGCTTCAGCTTTTGTTCCTCTGAAATTGGGCTCTACCTTTCCGGGCTCCTTCAAGAGTTATACCAGTCTCTCCTGACTAAGAGAGAGGGCCCTTCGGGTTTGCACTGCTTGCGCTCCCACAACAAGAAGGAGGAGTCAAGAGAAAAAGAGAAGACTCACCATCAACTTTCTTGGGACCAAGAGCGGTCTTGGTCTCAGAAGACTTCAGTTTTGACTGTGGTCAAAACCTCGGCATTAGCCGCTACATAATTGCCCCATCAGGCCAGTCTGCTGAGACGCAGGTCAATGATCCGTCCGAGATTTTCTCAACCCAGTCGACCCGCTATCTCTCAATGAGGCCGACAACTGCCTTTTTAGGACCCTGTCCTTCTAACTGATGAGCCGACAAGCCCGATGGGCTAGATCCTAAGGTTCCTGAAGACCAGGAGGAGCCGCGGCACTCCCCTGCTCCCTCCGAGTGACCCTGTCGGTACCCCACCCCAGACAGCCTTGGTCCAGGTCTCTGTCATCTTCATCTGGTGGGTCGTACAGATCCCACTGGCACCTTTCTCTGCATCACAAGAAGCAGCACTACCGCCATTCATTGTCCTCAGCCAAGGAGAGGCTTTGATGCAAGGTGCATTAGTGCTAGGAGGCCCTTATGTGGCAACAGTTAGTTCTGGCCAGTCAGAAGCTGACCCCATCAATTACCTGGCTGTCGCCCACTTGGCCGATGCCGACGCCTCCGGAGCTGGTTGACACCACCCCTCCACCTGCGGAGCTGGTGAAGAACATTCTGGCTCAGCCTAAATTGGCGCTTCCACCGATTGTGGTGGGGCCGACACCTCAACAGCCATCAACTGGGGCCCCGTCCAAGGAGTCTCGGCTGGGTAAGGGGCTTCCCCATTGGCTGTCGGTCACTCTCACTCTTGGCCGTCCGCTACGGGTCGAGAGTGACAAGGGTGGTTGCTGCTGTACGTGGACTCTATGGAGTCCGACGATCATGACTCCTCACTCCACTCCCATACGGTCGACTCAGAGTTGGTGGGGGGATCTCTCAACAGAGGAGGGCCCTTTGTCCTACTTGGGCATCCTCCGTCTCATCTCTGAGTCCACTGGGATGCCAGTGGAGTCTGTCCAGAAGTAGGTCTGTTACCCCCTTACCGATATTTTGGATAAGGGGGATTCACCGACTGAGGCCTTCCCAGTGGCCGAGGCCATTTGTCAGCCTGGTCATGGAGCACTGGCATCACCCTGCTTCCTGCCCCGTGCCATCAGCCCATATGGCCCACAAACATGCGGTGCCCATAGGTTCCCATTCGGGGATTCACGGAACACCCTTCGGCCAAGGGGATAGTGACCGATTCCGTGTTTTGGCACTTGGGTCATAAGGACATTGATAAACCTCTGAACAAGGAATCTAAGAAATTGGACTACTCAGCAGAGAAGGTTTATGCTGCCTCCTTGCTTGGTCTCCACCAGGCAAGCTCAGACGTCGTTATGGCACATTTCTCCCATGCCCTCTTGGGCTCCCTGGATGAGGTACTTCCTTATCTCCCTGCAGACCTTCAGACCACCGTCAAGCAGGTCCAGGATCACAATCGAGCCAAGATGCAGCTCCAGACAGCTCTGGACATTGGGGATTCTTGTGCCTGCTCGATGGCGGCCACAGTTGCCATGCACCATAGGGCTTGGCTGAGGATCTCAACCTTCATGGCAGATACTTAGCATAAATTTGCAGATGTACCCCTTCTGCACACTGACTTGTTCAGGCCCGGAGTCGACGGTCACCTCCAGAGCATAGAGAAGTCCAGTGCCACCTTGGACTCTGTCC
Source organism: Neoceratodus forsteri (assembly GCA_016271365.2). Lineage (NCBI taxonomy): Eukaryota > Metazoa > Chordata > Ceratodontiformes > Ceratodontidae > Neoceratodus > Neoceratodus forsteri. Next base: position 1,388,342,772 of record CM057459.1, read on the forward strand.
AGTCCATCCAGAAGGACTCTTAAGGGCTCCAAGCAGAAGAAACACAAGCTTTCGGCCTTCCACCCCTGCAGCCAAACCAGCCCAGTTTCAGACTGGGGAGCAGGCTCAGTTTTGGCACCCCCAGCCCAAGGCAGCGGCTTTGGTGCCTGCAAACCCGGAGGTAAGGGTCCCAGTGGCTCCTCGGCTGGATCCTCTTCCTCCTCCAAGCCTGCCCAGTGACAGGATAGGAGTTCCACCCCCATGCCTGTCACACCTCCCTTGGGGGATCGGCTCTGCCACTTCCTTTCCGCCTGGTCTGCTGTTACCACGGACAGGTGGGTGTTGGAAGTGGTCGGTCAGGATCTGCCTCTGGAGTTCGAGCAGTACTCTCCAAGCCGAGACTGCGCCCCACAGGAGGACTTGGTATCCACAGACACTTGGTCAGCTCGCCAAGACAGCAGAGCCCAACTCCTACTTCACACCCAGGGTTTGTCTCCAGGTATTTCCTGGTGCCAAAACAGACAGGGGGCTGGTGCCCCATTCTAGATCTGCACAACCTGAGCAAGTTCCTCAAGTCCCACACCTTCAGGATGGTAACTCTGTCCCAGATCATACCGAGCAGGTCATGTGGTTCTGCTCTCTGGAGCTTCAGGACACGTTTTTTTCATGTCCCGATCCATCTGTCCCATCGAAGGTTCCTCCGTATCCGGGCAGAGGGAGCCCTATATGAGTTCCAGGCCATGCCATTCATCCTCTCCTCAGTCCCCAGGGTCTTTACCAAATGCATAGTAGTGGTGGCAGCCCACGTAAGGCGTCGAGGGGTCCGGGTGTACCCCTACCTGGATGACTGGTTGATTGCACGTCCCTCCAGGCAGGAGATGGAGCGGCCCAGGGATCTGGCCCTTCAGACCTGCATCGACCTGCGCCTCTTTATCAATGAGGCCAAGTCCGAACTAGTGCCCATGCAGGTGATCAGTTTTACCGGGACAGAGCTCGACTGTCGCCAAGCCAGAGCCAGGCTCGTGGCAGACAGGGTGGAGGTTCTCTCCTCCTATGCCCAATCTTTTCTGGTTGGGCACATGCACCCTACTCAGGACTTCCTGCACCTTCTGGGTTACATGGTGGCCTGCACCACAATGGTCCGATGGGCCCGGTGGCATATGTGGTCCCTGCAGTGGGAGCTGGCCAGTCAGTGGTCCCAGCACAAAGGTCACTTCAGCCAGCTGGTCACAGTGACCCAGAGGATGTGGGACACTCTCCAGTGGTGGACCATCCTGGAGCATGTGCATGAAGGGATCCCATTTGTCTGCCCCAAGCCGACGATCCCCCTGATGGCCGACGCCTCTCTCATGGGATGGGGTGCCCATCTAGAGGAGCACAGAGTCCACGGGCTCTGGACCCCTGAGGAGTTCTGATGTCAAATCAATCTGCTGGCGTAGTTCGGCTGGCGTTGACTGCTTTTGCTCTGTTTATCCGTGGTCAAGTGGTTCAAGTCCAGACAGACCACATCATGACCATGTGCTGCCTCAACAAACAGAGAGTTGTGCAAGGAGGCTGGCAGTATAGCCTAGAGGTTAGAGTAACTGAGCTGTGAATGAGCTCGGTACATTCAGCAGACCTGGGTTTAATTCCCACAACCTTCACTTGCATACTGTGTGACTCTGAGCAAGTCACTTAACCACCCAGTGCTCCCAGATCACCCCTGAAAATAAGCACGTGTGCTTAGTGGGCCTTACCCAGTTAACAAAGAATAAAAAAAAAGCTGTCCGCACTTGGTGCCTAGTGCGCAGCCTTGAGGCAGATCTTCTAGCCATCCAAGTGTCAGGAGCCTCCAGTCTGTTGGCTGACATTTATTTATTTATTGAATTGTTTCACCAGGAAAGACGCACTGAGCAAAACGATGCTCATCTCCCGGTGCAACCTGGGGAAGGGGTACAAAGGAGAGGATAACGTACAGGTTATAACTTATCACTGTGTGAAACATTTAACATTACAGTTTGTGCATTGGAGAGGAAAATGCACGGGTTTTCAAGTAGGATACATATAACATTACATTTATTACATTACATTAATGTATACACTTAGTAGGAATTATAGCTGAGTAACAGGTTAACAGGTTGGGAAACGGTTAGACACAAGACAAGTTGATCCAAGCATGGCGCAGATTACATGGAATGGTAGTGCAGTAAGACAGCAAGACAGCAGAAGTGTAATAAGTGCAATAGTTGGTTTAATAACCCAGCTTCATAGCGTATGCTAGGTGCCGCTGGTCAGGCAGTCAGGGTTGCGGTGTGTGGGGGCGGGCACAGGAGGATAATCATGTGCAGGCACAATTTACCATGGGGTAATTAGCCATGGCAGTAGCAAGGGAGTGAGTGGAGGAGTGATGAATTTGGGGAGGAAGTTCATTCCAGAGTTTAGGGAAGTAGTATGAGAAGGCTGCTTATCCCACGGAGGACCTCCTCCTAGGGATTAGTAATTGACGAGAGACGTGGGATCTAAGGGCATGGATTGGAGTGGGGGGTGGCGATAGCAAGGAGGAGAGGTAAGACGGGAGGGAACCGAGCCAAAATTTCAAAACAAACTTAGCACAGTGCAGTTGGCGGCAGTTTTCAAGGGACGGGAATGCAAGAGAATGGTAGAGATCAGAATGATGGGTCCGGGGGGTGCATTGAGGGTGAAGCGTCAGAAAGCATTAAAGAGGGGGTCCAGTCTAGATAAAGTGGATGTGGAAGCGGCACTGTAAACTATATCACAGTAGTCAAATGATGGAAGGATCCTCTTCTGCACTAGTTCACACCTCACGGTTAGTGGGAGGCTGCTGCGGTTCCTGTAAAGGGAACCAAGCTTAGGGCACAGCTTTTTCAGGATTGCGTCAAAGTGAACGGAGAAATATAAGTGTTGGTAGAGCCAGACCCCTAGGTACCGGAAGGAGGAGGTGTTTTCCAGTACAGTCCCATCCAGGGTGTGGAAGGAGGGGAGGGTGGAGAGCCTGGACAATCGTTGCCTTGTGCCGAAGGTCATGGTGACTGTTTTTTTTAGCATTTAGTGAGAGCTGATGAGAGCTGAAACAGGTCTGAACTTTGTTGAAGTCGGCCTGAAGGTTGGTAGTTACCTCTTCCAAGAAAGAGCCAGAGGTGAATAGAACAGTGCCATCTGCATACATCTGGATTGATGTAGTTGAGCAGATTAATGGCAGGTCATTAAGGAAAATGAAAAACAAAATGGGTCCGAGTACTAAACCCTGGGGGACCCCAGTGGTCATAGGAAGGGGGTGGATGTGGCATCCAAAATTCTGATGGATTGGGTCCTACCTGTGAGGTAGGCGCTGAACCAATTGGTGGCTGATTCAGTAAGGCCAGCTTCTGAGAGGCACATTAACAGGAGAGGGTGAGAAACAGTGTTGAATGCTTTGGCAAGATCGACAAATATGGCTGAGGTGATCTGCCGGGTGGGCGAGGTGTCTCAAGTGGTCTCTCCATCCAGAGGTAGTTCACAGTCTGTTCTCACAGTGGGGCACCCCTCAGATGGACCTGTTTGCCTCCAGGGAGAATGCAAAGCTGAGGCTGTTTTGTGCCCGCCCCACTCCTCAAGGCTCTCTGCAGGGAGATGTCTTCTCAAGGCCGTGGACCCCAGGTCTCTTATCCACTTCCCTTGATCCACAAGGTGCTGGCCAAGGTCAGGAGGGACAAGGCACAGGTGATCCTGGTGGCTCCAGACTGGCCCCACCAGTTCTAGGAGCGTGGATATGTTGTTCATCCACACTCCTTGGCATGTCCCCTTCCACTTTAAGATCAACTGGAAGACTTCAAGCTGGCTTCTCCCACCCTCCTGGGTGGTATATACCTCGGCTCCACCCCATGACGCCAGATCTTCCTTTCCGCTAGAAGATTCGGGTTGCCTCCCTAGTACTGTCGCATTTTGTAGGCCCTGGCTTTCAAATCTTCAGTTATTCCAAAAATTTGCATTATTCGCATTAGCAATTACAACTTTGCTGCTTTGATTATGGAAGACAAGTCTTCCTCCGGATTTCATCGGTGCCCTTGTGGCCTGAAAATGTCGCACAACGATCCCCACACCGCATGTGTCGAATGCCTTGGTGTCGACCATGACACCTCGAAATGCGACTTGTGTCTCACTTTTCATCCCAGTATCCTCAATGACCATCTCACATGCCTGAAGCTGGGGAAGCCGGAGAAGAGGAACCCTCTGGTGAAATCCAAGGAGGCTTGGTAGGTGGTTTCCACGGCTACGGGATCCGCTGAGCAATTGGAACGCATAAAAGCATTTAAGGAGCAAGCAGCTCTTGCTGCAGAGACTTCTTGGAGCTTATTCATTGTGCTCAACCTGCGCTCCACCTTCTCAGGTTCTTTCTAAGAGTTGTGCCAGTCTCTCCCAACCAAGGGAAAGGCGCCTGCAGGCTCGCACGCCTCTCAATCCAATAAGTGGGAGATGGATCCCGGATCATCTTGGTCTCGACGGAGATGTTCTTGGGAGCAGGAGAGATCTCGATCCCAGGAACATGCAGTCTTGACTTCGGTTGAGATCGCTTCTTCGGCCACTGGCTTTTTGACTTTGCCATCTGGTCAGTTGACCGAATTATCGATCGACGATGTTAAAATCGTGATTGATCCGATTTCGCTGGCTCCAGTCAATGATTCCCTTGATCAAACCCCTCATCTGTTTTTTCCAGATGACGAGACCCAGCCTGCTGGGACTCCAATTGAAGAAGTGGTCCCTGATCCCGGGAAGTCACCGGTCCAACCGGTGTCTCCCAAGCAACTGAGTTGACCCATCCGATCTCGCTCGAGGTCTCGGACCCCCTCGACCGACAGGCCAAGGAAGAGCCATAAACGCTCCAAAAAGAGGCAACGCCATCAGTCGTCCTCATCTTCCTCGGATGGGGCGAGACTCCGGCAGAAACTCCATCGGTGCTACGAGAACCTCATGTGGCAACAGCTAATTTTGATGGGGCACAAGCCGACACCAGTTCTACACCAGGCATTACCTGGCTTTCGCCTCCCAGGCTGAAGCTGACTTCTTCAGAGCTGATTAAATCTGTTCCTCAGCCCGCGGAGCAGGCAGAACCACCAGATCGCCCAAAACGGTCTCTCCACCAATTGTGGTGGAATTATCACCCAAACAGCCTGTGGGAGGGGCTTCTTCCAAGGAAGGTAGACCAGACACCGGGCGTCCCTGGCGATTGTCAGTCATGGTCACCCCACACAGCCCTCGGCGAGTAGAAGGTGACCTGGGTCGTCGGCCATTATACCCAGATTCCTCGGATTTGGACGTCACCAGCTTGCAGTCTCATCTAGGTGATGATGAATCAACCATTGGCTTAGAGACAAAGGAAGGTCCCTCGTGTTTTCAAGGGATTCTTCACTTCATCTCTGAATCTACAGGGATGCCCCTGGAGTCCATCCAGAATAAGGTGGAGTACCCTCTTATGGACATCCTTAAGAGAGGGGATCCCCCGACGGAGGCCTTTCCTGTGGCTGAGGCTATTGCCGGGCCGGCCCTAGAACTTTGACAGTGCCCTGCCTCTTGTCCAGCTCCGTCTGCACGCAAGTATGCAGTGCCTGTGGGGTCCCTTGCGGGCTTCACAGAGCACCCTTTGGCCGAGAGCCTGGTGACTGCCTCTGCATTCAGGCATACTGGCAGTTCTGCCGACACTGAACGACCTCCTGACAAAGGGTCCAAGCTTTTGGACCATTCAGCCAGGAAGGTCTATGTGGTTTCCTCGTTGGGCCTTCATCAGGCAAGTTCGGCCGTCATTATGGCACACTTCTCTCACGCCTTTTTAGGGTCGCTGGATGAAGTCCTCCCACATCTCCCCGCAGACTTGCAGACCACGGTCAAGCAGATCCGGGATCAGGGCTGAGTTGTTGCCAGACAGCAGCTTCAGATGGCCCTGGACATTGGGGATTCTTGTGCCTGCTCGATGGCTGCCACAATTACCTCTCGTCGCAGGGCTTGGCTAAGGCTCTTCTCCTTCCTAGTGGATACCCAGCACAAACTAGCTAACGTGCCTTTCCTAGGGACCGACCTGTTCGGCCCAGGAGTGGCTGGTCATCTTCAGTGCATTTATCAGTCCAATGCCACCTTGGACACTACTTCTGCAAAGGGTTCTTCGGGCAAGAACCAGCAGAAGAAAAAGAAGAAGCCTTTTCGGCATTCTTCCCTGCAGCATCAGCAGCAGGCTAAAGCTTGGCACCCCTGGCCCAAGCCCGGACCCCAAGAGGCCCGTAAAGGAGGCCGATGTTCAGGTCCTGGAGCCTCCTCCTCCAAGCCTGCTCAGTGACGGGACGTGGGCTGTCAACACCTCTCCTATCACCTCAGTTCTGGGTCCTTCCATGGGGGGCCAGCTCCGCCACTTCCTTTCCACCTGGTCCGTTGTCTCTTCAGACAGGTGGGTTCTCGAAGTGGTCAGTCAGGGACTGCCTCTGGAATTCGAGCAGTACCCTCCAAGCCGAGCCCACGCCCGCGCCCCTCTGGAGGAAAGAGTATCTGATCAGACCAAGTCAGCTCTTCGAGATAACCTCGCTCAGCTCCTCCTCAAGGAGGCAGTAGCTCCAGTGGCGGATCCTCCAGCAGACCCAGGCTTTGTCTCCAGGTACTTCCTGGTGCCCAAGCAGATGGGGGACTGGCGCCCTATTCTAGATCTGCATGACCTGAATCAATATCTCAGATCACACACCTTTCGGATGGTCACTCTGTCTCAGATCATAGCATCCTTGGAGCAAAACATGTGGTTCTGTTCACTGGATCTGCAGGACGCTTCTTTCATGTTCCAGTATGTCCATCCCATCAGCGGTTCCTCCCCTTCAAGGTCGAGGGGACCCTGTACGAGTTCCAAGCCATGCCGTTCAGCCTGTCATCTGCCCCATAGGTCTTCACCAAATGCATTGCAGTGGTGGCGGCCCATCTCAGGTGTCGGGGGTTCAGGATTTACCCTTACCGCGACAATTGGCTTCCAGCAGGATCCACCGAACAGGAGGTGGAGAGGTCCAGGGACCTGACCCTCCAGACCTGCTCCCAACTCGGCCTTGGAACTCATGCTTTCTTAGGTGATGGGCTTCATTGGTGCAGAGCTCGATTCTTGTCAAGCCATAGCTCGGCCTTCCGGCGGACAAGGGCAGAGGTTCTTTCCTCCTTTGCCCAATTATTTCTGGTTGGGCAATTGTGCCCTGCCCAGGACATTCTGCACCTTCTGGGTTACATGGTGGCGTGCACCTCAGTGGTTCGATGGGCCCAGTTGCACATGTGCCCCCTCCAGTGGGAGCTGGCCGCCCAGTGGACTCAGCACCACGGTCATCTCGACCAACTGATCACTGTAACCCAGAAGCTGTGGGATGCTCTCCAGTGTTGGACCTCCCCAGAACAGTTGCAGGAAGGGATCCCATTTGTCCACCCCGACCCAACGGTCGTCATCACAACCGATGCCTCTCTCATTGGCTGGGGAGCCCACATGGAGGACAAAAGGGCCCACAGGCTCTGGACCCCCAAGGAGTCCCGATGCCACATCAACCTGTTGGAGCTCAGAGCAGTCAGACTGGCACTGTCAGCTTTCGCTCGTCAGCTCCGGGGTCAAGTGGTTCAGTGGGTTAAGGCTCTGAGCTGCAAATCTGGAGACCTGGGTTTGAATCCCACAGCCCCCAAGGTGCATACTGTGTAACCCTGAGCAAGTCACTTAACTTCCTTGTGCTCCCAGGTCGCACCTGCAAACAAGCTTTCAGCTTAGTGTGTCTCACCTGGTAAAATAATTGGTAAAAAAAAAAAAAAAAAGTCCAAATTGATAATACCACGACCATATACTACCTCAACAAACAGGGCGGCACGCACTCCCGTCTGCTGTGCAGGGAGGCGCTCCGCATCTGGACCCTGGTGAGCCGATTAGAGGCAGATCTCCTAGCCATCTGTGTGGCAGGAGCCACCAACCATTTGGCGGATGCTCTCAGCCACTTAGGCCAGACATCCCACGAGCGGTCTCTCCATCCAGAGGTAGCTTACAGCCTGTTCTCCCTCTGGGGCAAACCGATGGCAGACCTGTTTGCCTCAAGGGAAAACATCAAGGTGAGGCTATTTCATGCCCGCCCCCCTCAGCAGGGTTCGCTGTAGGGGGATGCCTTCTCGAGGCCATGGACCCCAGGCCTCCCCTACGCCTTCCCTCCATTTCCCTTGATCCACAAGGTACTCCTCAAGGTGAGAAAGTACAAGGCAATTGTGATCCTGGTAGCCCCAGACTGGCCGCACCAGTTCTGGTATCCAGCTCTCCTCAGCCTCGGGCACCTGGAGCAGCTTCCAGCATGCCCGGACCTGATATCACTCCATCAGGGGAAGGTATTCCATCCGAACCTTCAGTCCCTGCACCTCACACTCTGGTACCTGAGCGGCTAGAGTTCCAGGCTTTGGGTCTTTCCGAAGATGTCTACACCGTGGTGGAGGCATCCAGAAAGGAATCGACCAGTAAATGTTATGCCTTCAAATGGAAAAGGTTTTCCATTTGGTGCCAGGGTAAGGGCCTGGACCCTTTGTCCTGTTCAGTGGCTAACATTCTTGACTACCTTTGAGCTCTCTCCAAATGGGGTCTACGGTCATCGACCCTCAGGGTGCAGCTGGCAGCCATCTCTGCTTATCGGGCATGGGCCAGTCAGTCAACGTTGGCGCAGGAGACAGTGGTTGGGCACTTTTTCAAAGGCCTGGATCACATATCCCCTCCGTTGCGTGAACCTCCACCTCCCTGGGATCTACTGCTGGTACTGGCAAAGCTCATAGGTAAGCCATTTGAACCAATGCACAAGTGTGAGTTATCACACTTGTCATGGAAGACTGCCTTCCTGGTGGCTATCATATCTGCCAGAAGGACAGGGGAGCTCCAGGTGCTCTCAATGGACTCCCCTTATCTGGTCATCCACAGGGACATGGTTGTCCTACGCTCCCACCCGAAATTTCTTCTGAAGGTGGTGTCAGAGTTTCCCCTTAACCAGGTGTTAACTCTGCCAGTATAGTACCCTAATTACACCTCAGAGGCCGAGTACAGGCTCCATACTTTGGACCTGAGACGTGCTCTCTCCTACTATAAGGAGAGGATGGCGGAAATTCAAGGAGAGGTTCGCCAGCTGTTTGTCACCTACGCTGAAGCCGCTTCTGGCAGACTTGCAGGAAAACAGACTATTGCAAGATGGATCACATCATGCATAGGTCTGTGCTACGAGTTGGCGGGCAAGGAGCCTCCCAGAGGGATAAGAGCTCATTGTACCCGCTATACCACAGCATCGGTGGCTGCTTCCAGGGACATCCCTATCCAGGAAGTCTGCCGGGCTGCTACCTGGAAGTCATCAAACACCTTCATTACCCACTACCACATCGACCTTGAGTCACGCGGAGATACTGGTTTTGGGGCCTCAGTTCTCCAGTCTCTGTTCCCTAAGTAGGGGATGTGCGCCTTGCCTCCCCCTCCCAGAGAACTGTTAGGAGTCTGCCAAAGAGTGTGGATGAACAACATATCCACGCTCCTAGAAAAACGGGTTACTCACCTGTAACAGTAGTTCTGGGAGTGGTATGTGTTGTTCCTCCACAGACCCTCCCGACCTCCCTGGCTGCAGACGCACACAACCTGGCTTCCAGTGGGCTAATATTTAGTGTCATGAGGTGGAGCCAAGGTATATACCACCTGGGTGGGTGGGAGGAGCCAGCTTGAAGACTTCCAGTTGATCTTAAGGAAGGGGACATGCCAAAGAGTGTGGATGAATAACATGTACCACTCCTAGAACTACTGTTCAAACAACATGAAGTCTTGCTGTATTCAGACATAATGCAGTTAGCCCCAGCACTTGAACTGCCCTGGAGAGGAAAGAGTTAACTCTATGCAGAAGCATAGAACATTGAGCTCGAGCTCGGTTTTCAAACCTTTGTCTGTGGTACTTCCCAGTGTAACTATCAGATTCTTTACTCTGCCTAACAGTGAAGTCGCTCCAGAGATTTTCTCTGCTCAGTTCGGTAAAAGTAAAGCGTTCGGTTTAAACCACATATTTTTTTGTTATTTTCGGATTTCCAGACTCTGTCTATGGTACAGGTAGTGTGTAGATAGGTAGTGACTGTGTTTTATTTTGGTGAAAAAGTGGAAATTGTCTTTTTCTTCGGTTTCTTCCCGGTCGGTCCAGTTTGGAACCAACTTTGTTAAATTTCATTTCTGGGATTAGTGTGGTGTTCCGGTACCGATCGGTTTCAAAAGAACCGGACTTTTTGCTGGTTCTTTTAAAAAGCCCATGACACAGTTTGTAACCAATCGGTTGTTTTATTATCTGGCTTGAAAGCTGCAATAGGGTAATTTGTTAGGTTGGCCATGTCTGAGAAACCCAAGAAAAAAGACGGTCCCACTGGGTTTCAACACTGTACTGAATGTGGGGAGGCCTTTACTAAAGCCGACCCCCACCTCATCTATGTTTATTGTCTGGGGTTTAACCACCTCAAGTCGTGACTGCCAAATCTGTAAAAACTTTCCTAAATCCACTTTAGATAAAAGACAGTAGGCTGAAGGAAAGGGAGGCTGAAAAGTCCGTAGATCCGGATGGCCAGCCCGGTTTGGTTGTGGCCGAACCTGAGGAGGTGCCTACTGACCTAGGCGATACCTCCTTGGGCAAAAGGAGAGCTGACCCTGAGGGGTCGGTTCCATCAAAGAAAAAGCGCAAGTCTGCTGGTTCGGATCCTGTATCCCCACTCTCAACCATATGACCCAGAAATAACTCTGCTTGATTAGTATTGTGTCGCTTTTACGGTTCCGTCCAAACCCGGTACCGTTGGTTCGGCGGTCAGTTCGGTCGGATCTGTCTCCAGATGCTTATTATGAGGAGTGGGAGGGAGACGAAGACTATCCTGGTGATGATGGTGATGATGATGACGATGAAGGGGGTCTGGATGTGCCCATTGAACCGGACATCTCCCCAGACATGCCCTCGGATGTCTCCTTCCGGGCTCTCTGAGTCCCTGTCACACTTTTTGTTGTACAAAAAGGTGGCCCAAACATTGGGTGGAACATAGAGCTCCTGGAGAGGGTACAGAGGAGGGCAACTAAGATGATACAAGGACTAGTTGCCTGTTTTCATTGGAGGAGAGGAGAAACAGGGGGAACATGATTGAGGTCTTCAAGTACCTTAAGGGAATACATAGGGTAAACACGGAGGGGATCTTTAGACTAAAGCAGGGAGGTATCACCAGAGGGCATGGTTTGAAGTTGGAAGGTGGAAGGGTGAGGGGGGGAAGTGGAGGAGGTTTTTCACTGAGAGGGTGGTGGATCCTTGGAACGTGCTGCCTGGTGAGCTGGTTCAGAGATCCACAGTGAAGGGCTTCAAGAGAGGGCAGGACAGACACAGAAATCAGATGTATCAGAAGATGGCCTGGCCCGGGGGGGGGGGTGGAGATGAATGATAGGGGTTTCTGGAACACAAGGGGAGGGAGGACCTCGGTACCCAACTAGGGATCTGAGGTTCGAGCAGACTCGATAGACCGTAAGGCCTAACCTGCTGGCAATTAGTATGTAAACCCTGCAGCTTCCCTTGGTTGAAGCCGCAGAGGAGAATGAAGAGCCTGATTTTGATTTTGACATCCCAGAGTCCAAAAAGCTGTCTGTCCCTCTTCGTAAATCCTTGGGGAAACAGACACACAAAATTTTACAAACTCCTAATTCAGTACCTCCTGTGGATAAGAGAATGGACAGGAGGTATTTGTTATCAGGCTCAGCTGCGGAGTTCCTTTATAGTCTTTGCAGCCATGTTGGGGTAGTGCAGGCTATAGCCTGTGACAGGGCTAACATTCCTTTGGCTTCACACCCCACCGGATAAGGACTCCAGGAAAGTAGATGCCATGGCCAAAAAACAGTATTTGGCATCCTCTTTGGGACTCAGGCAGGCTACTTATATGGCCTACACAGCCAGGTACCAGAAATCCAGATGGGATATGGTTCTGGAACTGGCTAAACAGGCCTCTTCCCAGCTAGCCAAGGAGCTGGAGGTGGTGGCTGCTGATGGAATTGAGGCATCCAAAATGCAATTTCATGCTGCTGTGGACTCCAGTGATGTGGCATCTAGAGTCATGGCTATATCTGTGTCTCTCAGAAGATATGCTTGGCACAGATGTACTAGCCTGTCACAGGATACCCAGACTTAAGGCCATGGATTTTCCTGTAGTAGGTAACTCTCTGTTTGGGGAGCAGACAGAAGCTTACATGAAGAAAATGGATGAATACAGGACCACGTACAGGAGTGCACAGGCCAAGGAAAGGCAGGCCACTCTGCACAAGCAGCAGTCTAGGGGCAGGGGTAGGCCCTTTCAAAGGCCTTTTTACCAAGCCCAGGCCTCCTCTCCCTTCCCACAGAGGGGGTTCTTAAGAGGGAGGGGTAGGAGGGGGATGAGCAGGGCTGCTCCCTCCTCCTCTCAGTCTAAGGCTCCTGCCAAGCAGACACCCTGATGTGTCAGCCCGGGTCGAGTCCCCATTAATAGTAAGAGGCAGACTGGCTTACTACTTCCAGGCCTGGAAGTCTTTGACCTCAGACAAGTGGGTCCTGGAAATAGTAAGCCAGGGACTGACCCTCAGCTTCAAAAAATTTCCAAAAAAGAGGGCCAAGTCTTTTCCACCTGCGTCAGTCTCAGAAACCCTTGCCCTAGAGGCAGAGGTTTCCTCTCTTCTTGCTCTCAGAGCTATAGAGAAAGTTCCTACTCAGCACAAGGGAAAATGACTGTATTCCAGGTAGTTCCTTACCCCAAAGTAAACAGGGGAGTGGCGACCCATCCTAGACCTAAGGTATCTGAACAAACACATTTCAAAGCCCAAATTCAAAATGGTAACTCTGGGAATAATCCTTCCCTCTCTAAGGCCAGGGGATTGGCTAGCATCTCTGGACCTCAAGGATGCCTACTTCCATATTCCTTTCAGGTGCTCCTACAGAAAATACCTCAGGTTCGAGTTGCCTTCAGGCCATTACCAATTCAGAGCCATGCCATTTGGCCTAATATCAGCTCCAAGGGTGTTCACAAAGTGCCTTGCAGTAGTGGTGGCTTACCTCAGAAGACAGTGTATCACCATCTTCCCGTATCTGGATGACTGGCTTTTAGTGGATCAGTCACCTTTACAGGTCAAGTCAGCTCTTCAAACTACCCAGGACCTACTCAGCTCCCTAGGGTTTTTTTTCAATCTTCCAGTGCCTGTACTCGAACCAGTTCAACTTCTCACCTTATTGGCATAGAGTTGGACACTGTACAAGCAAAAGCCTTCCTTCCTCTGGCAAGGGTAAAGGCCCTAGTGGATCTCACTTCCTCCTTTCGACCTCAGGTCTCCTGCCCAGCAAGACAGTTCCTCCAGCTCCTGGGCCACATGGCACCTTCCACGGCAGTGGTACAGGGAACAAGGTTCCAGATGAAGGACATTCAGTTTCATCTGAGGTCTTTTTGGTCTCAAAAGAAGGATTCACTTACCAAACTGATTCCATTGACTCAGACTCTGGTCCAAGCTCTCCAGTGGTGGCTGGACCAGGACAACCTCAGACAAGGATTTCCATTTCTCCCTCACGTCCCATTAGTAATTCTAACTACGGATGCTTCTCTCCTAGGGTGGGGAGCCCACCTGGGAGCCCTGACAGCTCTGGGGCTCTGGTCTCCACAGGAGTCTGTCCTTCATATCAATCTCCTGTAACTCAGGGCAGTTTTCCTAGCCCTGCAGTGCTTCTCGGATTCAGTCAAGGGTAAGGTGGTCCAAGTCAGAATGGACAACACCACCACAATGTGGTACGTCAACAAGCAGGGAGGCACTCAGTCTTCAGCCTTGTGCACAGAAGCCATGAAGCTGTGATCTCTGGCCTATTCTCTTCAGACTTCTCTCATAGCAGTTCACCTTCCAGGGAAGGACAATGTACTAGCAGATGCTCTGAGCAGAATTTCACAGGGACACCATGAATGGTACCTGGATCCTCACATCCTGAAAGTCATCTTCTCCAGGTGGGGCACTCCAGAGATGGATCTCTTTGCAGCACAGGACAATCATCAACTTCCTCTGTTTTGTTGCAGACCTCTAGTCCTGGGGACAGTTCCCCAAGATGCTCTCTTTTTGGACTGGAAGGGCAGGTTTCTCTATGCCTTCCCTCCCTTCCCTCTGCTGTTCAGAGTTCTGATCAAGATCGGGACTCAATCCTGCACAGTGCTACTGGTGGCTCCGGATTGAGCCAGACAGCCTTGGTACCCTCTACTGCTGTTCTTGTCGGTGTCACGTCCCCTGTCTCTGCACAGGACATACAATCTCCTGTCCTCCTCTCAGGGGTGGATCTGGTACCCCAATCTCCAATCTCTCAGTCTCAAGGCCTGGCTCTTGAAGAGTTAGAATATGCAGCTCTACATCTTTCTCAGGGAGTTCTGGATATTCTGAAGGTCTCCAGGAAACCTTCCACTAGAAAAACTTACAACTCCAAATGTAAAAGGTTCAGTATTTGGTGCTCTCAGAAAGGTATCCTGTCAGATTCTGCAGACATTTCCACAACCTTAAACTATCTAGTTCATCTCAATGGTTTAGGCCTTAGGCCTGCCACTCTGAAGGTTCATCTAGCAGCTGTCTCTGCATTCCTCTCAGCAGGGAAGGGCTCTTCCCTGCCATCTCATCCTGGTTTCAGAAAGTTTTTCAAGGGTCTGGTTCACATTAACCTTCCCTTTAGGGAGCCCACTCCACCTTGGGATCTTAATGTCTGCATAGCTCAGCTAAGGCAGCCACCCTTTGAACCTCTGGCTTCGGCTGAATTGAAGTACTTGACCTGGAAAACTGTGTTCCTGGTAGCTATTACTTCTGCCAGGCGGATTAGTGAGTTACAGGCTCTGTCAGTGGAACCTGACTTTATCTCCTTCCATAGGGATAAAGTGGTCCTAAGAACCAGTAGGAGGTTCTTGCCCAAAGTGGTTTCAGATTTTCATCTGAACCATTCTATATCTCTCCCTGTGTTTTTCACTGACCATTCTTCTTCAGGTGAAAGAAGGTTACACAGTCTGAATGTTAAGAGGGCCCTTAGCTACTACATTGAGCATACTGAGGCACATAGAAATGACTGTCTTCAATTGTTTGTCACTTATGGTCAAGTAGGGAAAGGTAAGCCTGCCACTAAGAGAACTATTGCCAGGTATATTGTTTCTTGTATACAATTTTGTTATGACAAGTTGGGTAGGACGCCCCCTTCAGGCCTGAAGGCTCACTCGACTAGGGGTACAGCTGCTTCTCTAGCTGCAGCCAGAGATATACCTTTGTTAGAGATCTGTTAAGCAGCCACCTGGAAAACAGTACATACTTTCACCAAGCATTACTCCCTGGACATCCAGGCTAGGAGTGATGCTAGGTTTGGTACAGCAGTACTGCAGAGCCTCTTCCCAAAGCAGGTTCTGCATTCCCTCCTCCATAGGGAACTGCTTGGTAGTCTACATTATGTCTGAATGCAGCAAGACTTAATGTTGTTTGAAGAAAAAAATTACTCACCATAGTAATGTTGTTTCTTCTAACGGAGTTTTACTGTATTTAGACCTCCCCCTCCGCCTCCCCTCTCAGAACCTGGTTTTGGGAAGTGGGCTGGCAGGTACAGTGTTGCACCTCAGGGGTGTACCTTATACCCTCCTTTTTGGGTGGGGTAGATATTATTTTTCTGGTGTTTTACTTAAATAGTGTCACTACCTTTCCTTCTTGGGTTCTCAACTTGAGTCTTTTGGGGCCCAAAAAAGAAATCTTTTGCCCTTTGGCTATATTTTGAACAATTTCCATACTATAGTATATTAGTTAGTTTACTTGTAAGAATCTGACAGTTACACTGGGAAGTACCACAGACAGAGGTTTGAAAACCGAGCTCGAGCTCAACGGTCTATGCTGCTGCATAGAGTTAACTCTTTCCTCTCCGGGACAGTTCAAGTGCTGGGGCTAACTGCATTATGTCTGAATACAGCAAGACTCCATTAGAAGAAACAACATTACTATGGTGAGTAATTTTTTCTTACAGGTGAGTAACCTGTTTTTTTGGTACCCAGATCTCCTCAGCTCAGCGACAGGCTCCCGAGGCATCTTCCAGCATGCCCAGACCTGCTCTCCATCAGTCAGGGGAAGGTAGTCCTCCCAGACCTTCAGTCCCTGCACCTGACAGCCTGGTTCCTGAGCGGCTAGGTTTTCAGGCTCTGGGTCTCTCCGAAGATGTCTTCACTGTCATGGAGGCCTCTTGGAAGGAGTCAACCAGAAAATGCTGTGCCTTCAAATGGAAGAGATTCTCCATTTGGTGTCAGGGCAAGGGGCTGGACCCTTTGAACTGTCCAGTGGCCAGCATTTTGGACTGTCTGGGGTCTCCAAAGGGGAACCGGTCAACGACCCTTAAGGCGCAGCTATCTCTGTTTACCGGGCGTGGTTCGGTCAGCAGTCGGTTGCACAGATGACTGTGGTCTGGTGCTTTTTCAAAGGCTTAGATAACATCCCGTCCGGTGCGTGAACCTCCACCTCCATGGGATCAGTTTCTGTTACTGGCAAAGCTCATGGGCAAATCATTCAAACAGATGCACAGATGTGAGATGTCACACCTGTTGTGGAAGACTGCCCTCTTGGTGGCCATTACATCAGCTAGAAGCATTGGGGAGCTCCAGGCGCTCTGTCGAGTCTCCTTACCTGGTCTTCCACAGGGACAAGGTTGTCCTGCGCCCCAGTCCAAAGTTCCTCCCGAAGACTGTGTCGGAGTTTCACCTGAACCAGGTATTGACTCTTCCGGTGTTCTACCCTAATCACACCTTGGATGCTGAATACAGGCTACATACTTTGGACCTGAGGTAAGTGCTCGCCTGTTACAAAGAGCACACGGCCGAAGTTTGGAGAGAGGTTCGCCAGCTGTTTGTCACTTATGTTGAAGTCGCATCTGACAGACCTGCAACCAAGTGAACGATTGGCAGGTGGATCACATCCTGCATTGATCTCTGCTACAAGTTGGTGGGTAGGGCTAAGGATGCATTCCACCCACCATATCGCTATGTCAGTGGCTGATTCTAGGGACGTCCCTGTCCAGGAAATCTGCAGGGCTGTTACCTGGAAGTTAGCACACACCTTCATTTCCCATTACCACATTGACTTAGAGTCACACTGGTTGCGTGATGCTGGTTTTGTGGCCTCTTTTCTCCAATCTCTGTTTCCGAAGTAGGGGATGTGCACCTTGCCTCCATCCTCCCAGAGAACTACTAGGCATCTGCCAGAACGTGTGGATAGAACATTTCAATGTCCCTAGAAAAACAGATTACTCACTTGTAACAGTAGTTCAAGCAGTGGTATATGTTGTTCATCCATACAGACCAACCCGACCTCCCTAGTTTAGGCGCTCACACTCTGCTTTCCAGCGGGCTAGATCTGGCGTCATGGGGTGGAGCCAAGGGTGTATACCACACAGGTGGGTGGGAGAAGCCAGCTTGAAGACTTTCCAGCACATCTAAAAGGGAAAGGACACCGCCACAACGTGTGGATGAACAACATATACCACTTCTAGAACTACTGTTACAGGTGAGTAACCTGTTTTTTTTGTTATAGTGTTTGTCCACACTTAAGTGGTCACCTACATTGTTTTCTTTGTTATAACAAAAATAACATATATACTGCCACTCTTGGCTGTAGTTAAGACTCACTCCACATGAGCGCTGGCTGCTGCCACAGCTGGTTTACAGGGGTATTAAGTGCTGTACTGGGGGATACGGCTCCTGCTTCCGGGATCCGACCCTCCCCTATGTATTACAAGTGATGGGCTTGGCTTTTTACACGAGGACTACCTTTAGATGCACAGTCCTCCATGGGCTACTTTCACACAGACAGACTTGCGTAACATCCTGCTTTACACATAACTGCTTGGGAATCTTTCCATGCGTTATGACCTGCTGCAAGAGATTGTCTCGAGGAAGATAGTACAGTTACGTAAGAACTTACTGTTAACAGTAGATTTTCGAGAGTATCTATTGCAGCAGGTCATGCAGCCCTTCCCTCCGACCCCCTTTTTCCTGCCTACACTAGGGGGTGGAGTTTCTTTATTTTCCAACTCCTGTATATTTCCATATATATATACTTCTATATAATTATTTTGGTTATGTCCAAAACACATGATTTTTTATATATATTTGTCCTCGGTTCGTCGGCAACATCATGATCAGGTCACTAATGAGGAGAAGAACTGAGGAGTATCGGGACCACCCTCTCTTTTATAGTGCACAGACCTGGTCATGTGGTGCATGAGAAGGCAGTTCAGGTACGACTGCTAAGAAGTCTTCCTGAAACAAGTACCTCCAGCAGAAGGTTCCCATGTGTTATGACCTGTTGCAAGAGATACTCCCAAAGAGCTACTGTTATGGTAAGTTTTTACTCAACTGTACTGTCTCAGTCATGCTCCCTCTCACTCTTCTCTCCTCCAGAGAGTACATGTTGGGCTCCCTTAGCCCTTCCTTGTATGGTGTCTTGTGCAAGTCTCACACCTTTGGTAGCCCTGCTCGGGACTTCTTCCACCCTGTCATTGTCCTTGCGGATGTGCGGCCTCCAGAACTGAGCACAGTACTCTAGGTGGGATCTCACTAGTGAGTGATAAAATGGCAAAACCACCACCTCTTTCCTGCAGAAATCCCCCTTCCTATGCACCACAGCATCCCATTAGCTTTGTCTACTGCCTTCTCACACTACCGTGTGACCTTGAGAGTAGATATGATTACCTTAAGGTCTCGTTCTTGCCTGGTGACTTTAAGTAGCTCCCCATCTTATACACAGTTCCCAGGTTTTCATGCCCCAGGTGCGTGACTTTGCACTTTTTAGCATTGAAACCCAACTGCCACACTCTAGACCATTCCCTTAGTTTCCCCACACACCTTTGTATTCTCTCCATTCCTTCTTGGGTGTCCATCCTGCTGCAGATTTTTGTCATCCACAATGAGACAAACCTTTTCCTCCAGTTCCTCAGCAGTGTCACTTATGAAGATGTTGAAGAGGACAGGTCTCAGCACTGATCCCTGTGGCACCCTGCTGGTCATTTTCCTGTCCCCCAAGTGTCTGCTATTTACAACTAGCCTCTTCTTCCCTATCCTTCAACCAGTTAGATACCCAGCTTATCGCCTTCTCCCCAACTCCCAGGCTGCCAACTTTTTTTATTAGCCTCCTGTGCAGCACAGTGTCAAAGGCCTTACTGAAGTCCATATAGGCCACATCCTCTGCCCTCCCCAGTTCTTCTCCCTAGTCACCCAGTTAAAGAAATCTATAAGATCTGATTTGACATGACCTCCCCCTGTGAGACCGGGTTGTTGGTGGTCTTGCAGCCTATTTGCCTCCAGGCACTCCATCAGCCTGTCCTTCAGCAGGGTCTCCATTAATTTCCCACCACTGATGTGAGACTGACTGGCCTGTAATTGGTAGCCTCCTCCCTGCTGATGCCCTTGTGCAGAGGGACTAGGTAAGCCCTTCTCCAGTCCTCTGGGATGCACCCCCCTCTGTAATGAGGTGCTCAGTAGAGATGTCATAGGTGCAACTAGCACTTTGCTTAGTTCTTGTAGAACCCTTGAGTGAAACCTATGTGGCCCCATCACCATGTTTTCCATTAGGGCCGACGATCCTCTTCAGCTGTCTGCTCCGAAAATGGACTTGTGTTCACTTCCCCCCGTGCCTGATGATCCATGTTGTCCATCCCCTCCCCTCCCTCTCCACTGTGAAGACCGAGCCGAAGTATTCATTTAAAATTCACTATGAATGTGCCTCACTAAGTGATGGACAAAGGAGCACCAGGAATTATTGTGGTGCTTTAGAAAACAACATAAGCAGTGAGAAAGTAAAATCCAGCACCCGCAAAGCAACCATACGGAGATACAATATACGTTTATTAAAGACCAACACTAGGCACATAAAAACTGACGTTTCACTTGGCCAACTGCCAAGCTTCTTCAGAGTAAAGACATATAGTGAAAACATGTGTTTAAATATCTTTCAACCCCACATGTGGTTTCTCATGCACCAATAGCTGTGAAATACATTTGATATTTAATTAGACCACCAAGATCCTTAAAGCTATATACACTTAAAAATCATTCTATGTCCAATATATGTTATTTATTTATAAGTCTAAAAACTCTCCACTAAATAAACATGGATCTTTATTCTGGTCTTACTCATTTATATTTTTTAAGGAAGGCTGCTAGTTCTATACTATCATTAAGGCCATTATTTCCACACGCTCCTAAAGTATAAATCCAATAACTCTCCCTCTGGCCTATTTTTTTACTTAAATCAGTTCCTCTAGGCCCTAATTTTACTTGTTCCAATCCTAAAAAACTGAAAGCATGGTTCTTTCAGCCACATTTCTGTATATGATTAACTATTGCATAGGAGTCATCATTTTTATCAATAGCTTTAATATGCTGTCCTATTCTAACTTTGAATTTCCGTACAGTACGTCCCACGTATTACGCCCCACATTCACAAGTTAACAAATATATAATGTTGGTACTATTACATGTAATAAAATCTCGTAATTCCATGATTTTTCCAGATACCGGGTGTACAAAGTTCTTACAATTGTTAACATATTTACAATAAATGCAGTTTCCACATTTAAATGTTCCTACTGGTTGTGAAGCAAACATCATCTGTTTGCTTCTAGATTCCAAATTTCCTGTGTTTGATACCACATAATCTCTTATGCATTTGCTCTTTCTATATACTACACTAGGCCCTTTTTCAGTAACCTTATTTAATCTAGGCTCAAGTTTTAAAATGGACCAATTTGATCGTATAATGTGCTCAATATCTTTAGCTTGACTGGAAAAGTTTGTAACAAAAGGACAATCAATTTTAACTTTTTGGACTTTATTGTAATGTATCACTTGATGTCTATCTAATTTATCCACCTTTTTCATTGCTGTTGCTATGCTATTGTGACTATATCCCCCTTTCTTTAAAACGTATGATCTGTTCAGCTTGCTTAATCTTGTATTCAGATTCTTCAGAACAGTTCCTCATCGTTCTGATAAGTTGACCCTTAGGTATATTAAACTTAACATGGTGTGGATGACAACTATCATATCTCAATAGAGTATTCCGATCTGTGGGTTTTTGAAACAGAGTAGTATGTACTCTGTCTCTCCCGTCTTTATACAATTTTAAGTCCAAAAAGTTAATTTCCATCTGGTTTATTTCATATTTATATGTTAAACAACTACTTGTGGATTCCATCCATTTAATGAATTCACCAAATTCATTTTACGTTCCCTTCCATATTATGATTATGTCGTCAATAAAACGACGCCATAAATCAATTTTGTACTAAATGGGTTGGTGTCCAACTCATAAAGGTAATCCAGTTCCCATTTACCAACAAACAAATTTGCATAGCTAGGGGCCATAGTTGTGCCCATAGCAGTGCCTCTAATCTGATAGTACAAAGTTCCTTCAAATAAAAATATGCTCATAGTTAGTACAATTTCTGCTAACTGTAACAGAAACTCTGTAGGCACTTTTACTTGATCTTCCTCACTTCTAGTATTCAGAAAATATTCTAGTGCTTTTAAGCCTTCCTTGTGTGGTATAACCGTATATAAAGAATTAACATCCACAACAGAAAAATACCATTGTTTATCAATGTACAAATCCTCCGCTATTTGTATTATTTGTGTTGAATCTTTAAGGTATGATCTTAAGCTCTGTACTAGCGGTTGTAAAAAAACTGTCTACATACATTGAAATTGGCTCAGTTAGCCAACCATTTCCTGATACAGTCGGTCTTCCTGGTGGATTTTTAGAATCTTTGTGTACTTTCGGAAGTGCATAAATTACTGGGATAACAGGGTGGGCAACCACTAAGGTTTTATATTCTGCTTCAGTGATATATCCCTTGATGAATCCTTTACTCAAACAAGCATCTATTTTATTTTTAAACTTTTCAATGATATTATATGTTGTTTTATTATAAAATGTCTCATCCCCTATTAACCTCTTAACTTCCCTGATGTAATCAGCAGTATTTTGAATTACAATAGCCCCGTCCTTGTCTGCAGGTTTGATGGTAATTAATTTGTTAGATTTCAATTTACTTAAAGCTTCCATTTCCTTTTTTGTACAATTGTGTTTAAATTTCCCTTTCTGTTCTTTCAGGGATTTTAAATCTAATTCACACTTTTTAACAAAAAGTGATACTGTTGAATTCAAAGGTGGACAATATTCAGATCTGGGTTGTAATCTGGAAGTGTTAAAGTACTCGTTACATTCATCTTGTTCATACAGGCATTTAAACATCAAATTTCTTCCAAATTTATACAGATCTACATAGGTGTTAAAGAAATCAATGCCTTTTTCAGGGCAAAATGATAAACCCTTATTCAGAATACTCAACTCCGATTGAGATAACACATATTCAGACAGATTAATCACTGAAACTAAGCCATCATTATTACTACTAGTAACATTCAAGTGATTTAAGTCTGAGTGTGTTTGTGAAACAAGTATGTCTTCATTAACACTTTCTCCCACAGTTCTATGTCCGTCTGTAATGACCATTTTATTTAAAGAATCAGCACCGACTTGTTCTATAGAAACCTCATGCCCTGTATTAAATATATCACTTAAATAATGATTAATTAAAATTTTGTTCTGTTTCTTCTTCCACGCTGCCCCGTCCTCTTGGCTGAAAATGTACTGTTTGATTTGTCCATTCAACCTTCTTTGACTTGCCTCATTTCTTGTGATTGGGAGGAGAATGTCCAGAAGGGAATGGGAGAGACGGAGTACATACTACTCTGTTTCAAAAACCCACAGATCGGAATACTCTATTGAGATATGATAGTTGTCATGCACACCATGTTAAGTTTAATATACCTAAGGGTCAACTTATCAGAACGATGAGGAACTGTTCTGAAGAATCTGAATACAAGATTAAGCAAGCTGAACAGATCATACGTTTTAAAGAAAGGGATATAGTCACAATAGCATAGCAACAGCAATGAAAAGGTGGATAAATTAGATAGACATCAAGTGATACATTACAATAAAGTCCAAAAGTTAAAATTGATTGTCCTTTTATTACAAACTTTTCCAGTCAAGCTAAAGATATTGAGCACATTATATGATCAAATTGGTCCATTTTAAAACTTGAGCCTAGATTATATAAGGTTACTGAAAAAGGCCTAGTGTAGTATATAGAAAGAGCAAATGCATAAGAGATTATGTGGTATCAAACACAGGAAATTTGGAATCTAGAAGCAAACAGATGATGTTTGCTTCACAACCAGTAGGAACATTTAAATGTGGAAACTGCATTTATTGTAAATATGTTAACAATTGTAAGAACTTTGTACACCCGGTATCTGGAAAAATCATGGAATTACGAGATTTTATTACATGCAATAGTACCAACATTATATATTTGTTAGCTTGTGAATGTGGGGCGTATTACGTGGGACGTACTGTATGGAAATTCAAAGTTAGAATAGGAGAGCATATTAGAGCTATTGATAAAAATGATGACTCCTATGCAATAGTTAAGCATATACAGAAATGTGGCCGAAAGAACCATGCTTTCAGTTTTTTAGGATTGGAACAAGTAAAATTAGGGCCTAGAGGAGGTGATTTAAGTAAAAAAAAATAGGCCAGAGGGAGAGTTATTGGATTTATACTTTAGGAGCGTGGAAATAATGGCCTTAATGATAGTATAGAACTAGCAGCCTTCCTTAAAAAATATAAATGAGTAAGACCAGAATAAAGATCCATGTTTATTTAGTGGAGAGTTTTTAGACTTATAAATAAATAACATATATTGGACATAGAATGATTTTTAAGTGTATATAGCTTTAAGGATCTTGGTGGTCTAATTAAATATTGAAATATATTTCACAGCTATTGGTGCATGAGAAACCACATGTTGGGGTTGAAAAGATATTTAAACATATGTTTTCACTATATGTCTTTTACTCTGAAGAAGCTTGGCCAGTTGGCCAAGTGAAACATCAGTTTTTATGTGCCTAGTGTTGGTCTTTAATAAACGTATATTGTATCTCCGTATGGTTGCTTTGCGGGTGCTGGATTTTAATTTCTCACTGTTCATTTAAAATTGTAGCTTTTTCTTGATTTTCTTCTGCATGGCACCCCCATCGTACACCCCTTATCCTCACTATGTCATCACTGGCTTCCCCATTTTCACTCGGGTACCTGAAGAAAGTCTTATCCCCTTTTTATGACATCCTTGGCAATCCTTTCTTCTGTTTGTGCCTTAGCTGCCCTCACCCTCCTTCCTTCATTTATCCAGATATACTGCCCTGTCCACCTCCATCTGGGTCTCTTTATACTTCCTAAAAGCTGCTCTTTTAATCTGTAACCACCTTAGCCACCTCCTTTGATATCCATAGTGGCCTCTTCCTCCTGCCCTTGCTTGCTTACCTCAAAGAGCATGCAGTTGCCTTAGCTATTCTTTCCTTGATCTTCTTCCATTGGATCTCCTCCCCCGCCATCACCCCTTCAAGGTATTTACTGAGGCTGTCTCCCATTTCTTTAAAATCTGCCCTCCTGAAATCCAAGACCCTAGTCATAGTGTTTTTTTTCTTGACCAGTCTGTGCTAAATCACACCAAATGGTAATTGCTTGCTACCCAGTGAACTACCCACTGTGATGTCTGCAGTGCTGACCCTGTTTTTAAGTGTCAGTTCCAGCACTATTCCATCTCTAATGGGTTTTGCAACCAGCTGCCTGAGAAATATCCCCTATAGGGAGTCGTAGATGGCCCTGCTTCTTGTAGCTGTGGACAGAATACTGTAGTCTATACATCCAACAGATTAAACTCCCCTGTAATCAATACCTCCCCTTTGCTTGCCATTTTGCCAATGGCCTCCCCCAAAACATTATCTAATTCTTCCCCTGTGTTGGTAGTTTGTATACTGCCCAATCCAGATAATGGCCACAGACCTTGTCTCCAACCAACTCAAAGAGCCTCCAGCCTTCCACATCCCACTGGTGTCCCTGTACCTCCATGGCTTTCTGCTTTCCCTCACTTATAACACCCCACCTTCCCTGTCCTTTCCTTCTGAAATATGGTATAACCCAGAATGGCCACATCCCAGTTGTGGTTGTTGGTGCACCATGACTCTTTTATGACCACCAGATCTAAGTCTGCCTCCAGAATGATTGCCTCAAGGTCAGGAGTTTTATTTCCTAGGCTCTTTGCATTGGTACACATCGCTCTCCACTCCAGTTGTCCCTCCCTCCCTCCTCCTCCTACTCTTCCCTCCCTTCCTAATTCCATCCTTTGCCCTTCTCATTTCCCCGGTACAATCCTACCCTTCTTCATTATCCCTCAGCCCACCCTCTTTAACTGTTCTCACAGTCTTAGATCAACCTCTCAAACCACCCTTCTACCCTCCCCCTTGTCCCTATGCCACTCTGCACCTTAGGGAATTTTCCCTGTTTCTCTCTTCTGCTCTTCCATTTTCGAAGGGGGGGGCAGTTTCTCTCTTCCTCACCCCCCCCCCCGGCTCTGTTAAATGCTGATTAAAGTAGCAACTAAACCTTCCACCCAAGACTGCTGTTCCACTTCCTGATAGAGGGAGGCCACCTCCTCCACCCCCTCCCCCCCGGTAGGACTTCAGTTCCCAGTGTAGCCAAAGTGCTCCTTCTTGAACCATTTGTTGAAAGTCCTGGTGCAGTGTTCCCTAGCCTACCTATAGCCGTATACAGGTGCCACCGCAGTGAAGGCCACCGTGCGAGCTGCCTGCATCAGACCCCTACCCTGCTCTCTAAACCTTTCCTGCACCACACCTGTTGCATACCTGGCCAGGTTATTAGGCCTCAGATGGACAGGGTCATCCAGCTTCCCCACCTGCCCCATTGCCCTAGTGATCCTGAAGATTTGCTCTCCATCCCGCAATGCGTAGGTGCCAGGTAGGCACCTCACTTCCCTCTCTCCTTCCCGTCTTGCTCCCAAAACTCTACCCCCTAATGATTGTGACCCCCACCAAACTTTGCTTCTTTTTCTGCTGAGGTTCTCTTCCTTCCACCTCGGGGCCTTTTCTATGGAGGACCCCTGCCCACTACCACGGGTACCTCTCCTTGGCAGTCCTGTCCTGCCAGAGTGGAGAATGTGTTGTATAATGGTACCGGTTGAGGAATGTGCTCCTGACCCACCACTCTCCCAAAGCCCAACACATTCCAGCTGGCCCTCCTCCTTGGCACCCTCTGAGGCAACAGTGGTGGCTTCTGGGTGGGGGGGAATAGGTCCCCCAAATCCTAACCATCTCTGCATAGAGTCTAGTGACCGCTTGTGTCATCCCAGAGAGGTGCACACAGATGGGACAGCACCACAGTTACCAAAAGATCTCCATGAAGGCAGCCGCTCCCTGATCAGTACACAGCACCATTCCTGTTACTACACTCAAATTTGTGCCCTTACCCCATATAAGGCGTTTCTAGATTTCTCCTTTCTTTTTTTTTTATCTCTTATTGTTTGAACTGATAGTTTTTTTTTTTTTAAGTTTTCCCCTTTGACTTTTTCTAAGTTTACCTTTTTTGTTTAGCTTCCCTATTTGTTCCTTTACCTTAGATAGGATTTTTTAAGTTTTTCTCTTTTGCTTCTTTTTCTCCCTTTTTGTGCCCTTGCCCTAGATAGGGTGTTACATCTATTCCCAATTAACAGGTGCTTTTAGATTCTGCAAACCGTTACTCGGGCAGCAGTAAGTATACAGGTAGTCTGCTTTGCCATACTGGACCAGCAGAGTTCCCTGCATGCCTGCTGTCCCCTACAGAAGCCCGCTGATGCCTAAAATGCAAATCCTGTTTCACTTGTGTTCTGTTCCTCTCATGTTCTGAGACACGAATGTGAATGGGACACGTTATGAGTGGCTGAATTTATACAGCAGTTAGGGATGTCTGCTTTGCCCTTATTGGTCCAAGTCACCTGCTCCACTTTCTATCCCGGTACACTCTCCGCCTCCATATCCTGCTGGAAAGAACAAGAAATAGAAAACAAACTCAGGTTACCAGCAGTTAAACACAAAGCCAGCTTTTAACTCTGTTTGTGAGGCTTTTACATCCCCGCTGCATGTGCTAACAGTCAGCTAGTAATGCACACCAAAATGTCTGTGCCATAAAGATTTAAAGGGCTGTCTGCTTTGCCCTGATTGATCTGAGTCACCTGCTCCCACCTTCCCTCTCTGGGCACTCTCCGCCTCCCAACCCTGCTAGTCAGAACCAGAAATGGAAAACAAACTCACGTTACCAATAGTTAAACACCGATGCTAGTTCCCAAATCAGTTTGTGAGGCTTTTAAATGCCACTGCCGACACTAGAAGTCAGCTAGTAATGTGCAGTAATGTTCATTTAAGTGCCGCTTTGATTCTCTGTAGGACAGACTGCGTTTTCCTGAGGACAGGGCTCGGGATCTTTTTCCCCTTTCCTGATCAGTTTGATAAAGGCAATTGCAGCTGGTGTGAGAGATCTTCAGGATCCTTGTTTTTTTATGGTGTCAACAACGGGAGTGGTTCATAGGGTCCACTGGCACATGCAGTCATTTCAGTGGGAATTGTTGCATCAGCTGTCCCAGACTTTTAGAAACCTGCAACCACTTGTTTGATTGACCAGACCAGTGTTGTCTGCCATCTACACAGAAACATAGAAGTTGATGGCAGATAAAGACTACAAGGCTCATCCAGTCTGCCCATTTCTTTTTCTGCCTTATGAATGTGCCATCGGCCTTTGTTCTGTCAATGGCCTAGCTATTCATACTCACCTGTATTGCTCCCTTATGCCTGTGCCATGCCTGTTTGAAGCCCTGCACTGTATTCATATCCACCACTTCCTGAGGTAGGCTGTTCCATGCATCCACCACCCTTTCTGTGAAAAAGAACTTCCTCACATTACCCCTTAATCAGCCTCCCTCTAGTCTCATGCTGTGTCCTCTTGTCCTGCTATTTTTCTTATATTGAAACATGTTAGACTCTTTCACCGTGTTAATTCCCTTAAGGTGTTTAAATGTTTTGATCATATCATCTCTCTCTCCCTCCTTTGCTCTAGGGTATACATATTGAGCTCCGTTCATCTGTTGGTGGTTGTCTCCTTAGAATTTTCTAGAGGGTACCCTGTTCACCTGGCCACAGTCTGAAGTCCACCTAACCACAGATGCTTCAGGGTCGGGCTGAAGAGTGCACTTATTGGTGCACTGAGTTCACAGCATCTGGTCACCTGAGGATTCTAGGATGCACATACACCTGTTGGAACTCCAGGCTGTTTGGTTGGCACTGGTGGAGTTCGCACTTCATGTTCCATGTATGGTTGTTCAGATGAACACAGACAAGACATGGAGGCAGTATAGTGCGGTGGTTTAAGGTTATGAGCTTCAAATCTGGAGACCTGGGTTTGAATCCCACAGCCCCCTTGCATACTAAGTTACCCTGAGCAAGTCACTTAACTTCTCTGTGCTCCCAGGTTGCACTTGTAAACAAGCTTTCATCTTAGTGTGCCACTCCTGGTTAAACAATTGAAAAGAAAAAAAAAAGCCCACCACCATGTTGCTACCTGAATAGAAAGGGCAGGATCCATTCCATTCCTCTGTGTCAGGAGGTCCTGCAGACATGTGCCTGGCTTACTCGCTTTATGCAGACCTCATGATAGGCTCAGTCAGTGATCTGGCAGATTCCCCTCTGTGGGGTGGTAAAGACCATCTCTGTATTGGTAGGTGGTATCTCAGGTATTCTCCAAGTAGTAAACCCTGTGGGTGAACCAATTCACTTCCTGGGAAAAACAGGAAGCTAAGGCTGTCTTGCATCCGGCCTCCCCTAAACTGTATGCAGCAGGCAGTGCATTTTCCCTTCCGTTGTTGGGCCATCTTCTGTATGCCATCCTTTTGTTCTTTCTGATATACAAAATACTCCTCAAAGTATGGTGAAGCCATGATCCCTATAGCTGCGAGAAGAAATTCAAAAACAAGACTATGTATGCTGTGCAGAGATGGCAGCTAACCCCAAACACACATAAAATAAAAAATAAAAATAATGCACTCCAATGTCTCGTGGATAGTGGTGCAGAATTTGCAGTTTTCATAGTAATTTACCAGTTCACTAATAAATTACTTTTAAAATTGCAAATTGTGTACCACTATCTTCTAGGCATTGGAGTGCACCTTTTTCTGATTTTGTTCCTAATAACCCAGACTGGCCACTCTAGTTCTTGTATCAGGATCTGTTTAGCCTCAGCAGTAAACTCCCATGGCTTCTTTGGCTTCGTGCCTACTTCTGAACAGGTTACAGAGGGACTATCTGTCGCCTGGACTTGAAGTCCTTGCATCAGACTGCCTGTTTCCTGAATGGTAGAGCTTTTTGACAGTGTCCTTCTTGTATTAGAGACATCTCTGAAGCAGTCAACCCACAGAACCCAAGGCTTTAATTGGAAGAAATTCACTTAACATGTACTTAACATGTGTTGGATTTTCTTTCCTGTTCCCTGAAGGACATCCTGGACTACCTATGGTCCTTACTGCAGTTTGGTAGGTTGGGGGACAACTCTCAGTGTACATTTGTCTGCCATCTTGGCATACCAGGGTAGAGCCTTTATCTGCTGGTGGCTTAGGAGGGGGTGGTGCCCAAGACTTGACCACCTCTTCCCACCAGTGCATGAACTTCCATGCCATGAGACATCAAGCTGGTCCAGTCACTGCTCATGATGATGTCTACCAATAGGCCAGACTCAATGTCAAGATGAAAAGATTTGATGGCTTCAACACATCATTACCTACCGCCCAGAGTAGATTCTTACAGCTGATCCTTATTTATCTGAGCCCAGGGTATGTTGCCAGATCTGAGAAGATTCTGATTTTTGGCAGAACAGTCAGCCCACCACTCCTCTCAGCTGTCCTACATTTCGAGGGACATCTTAATTTTACTACTCAAAACCTCACTACATACTGTACCTCTTAATTAACCCATATTAGGAGAGTTGGCTTTCCTTCCACCACTTCTGAACTCCTTTGTGTACATGGGTCCTAAATGTTCCACATTAGAAGGGGCATCTCTTATTTGACCACTCAGAATCACACATGGGTTATCAGCTGTTTAGCATCATCAAATATTTACAGATATTACTAGCAGCATAAGAACCTCTCTACATTGTCTTAACTAACCCAGATTAGCAGTTTGTATTTTAGCAACATAGGAGACTGCTGAATCGGGTTAGTTGTGGCAAAGTAAAGTGGTGTTAACACAGCAGTGTTTATGGATATAGGTCATTAGGCAACATGGGAGAGTGCTGAATTAGGTTTGTTCAGGCAATGAAGAAAAAAATACTTACCTTAGTAATTGTGTTTCTTCTAATGGAATCTTGCTGTATTCTGACAATTGCAGTTAGCTCCAGCCTTTAAACTGCCCCGGAGAATATAGGGTTAAATTTCTATGCAGGGCATAGAATGTTGAGCTCGAGCTCAGTTGAAGACTCTGTCTGCAGTACTTTGAATCCAAGCCGTCGTCAGATTCTTATGAGCTAAAAACTCACTGACCTATCAGAATGTGG
Source organism: Neoceratodus forsteri (assembly GCA_016271365.2). Taxonomy (NCBI): domain Eukaryota; kingdom Metazoa; phylum Chordata; order Ceratodontiformes; family Ceratodontidae; genus Neoceratodus; species Neoceratodus forsteri. The sequence goes on from CM057459.1 coordinate 1,388,373,286, forward strand.
AAATTGTAAAATTTCTACTAGCCAACTGGCAACTAACGATCTAGGTTCCCAAAGGAAGACTCAAGTCAGGAAACCCAAAAACCAAACAAAAACCAGGTACTAAAGCATAACAAATTCTTATTAAGCAAACTAAAGCACGTAACAGGAAGTGTGCTGAAGACACCCCTGGGGTGCAACACTGCACCTGCCCACCCACTTCCCCAAAACAGGTTCTGAGAGGGGAGGCAGGGAGGGAGGTCAGAATACAGCAAGACTCCATTAGAAGAAACACAATTACTAAGGTGAGTAATTTTGTCTTCAAACAACATGAAGTCTTGCTGTATTCTGACAATTGCAGACTACCAAGCAGTACCTCCAAGGAGCAGGGACAGAACCTACTTTGGGAATGGGCTCTGAAGCATTGCTGCACCAAATCTAGCATCACTCTGAGCCTGGATATCCAGGGAGTAGTGCTTGGTGAAGGTATGAACTGTTTTCCAGGTTGCTGCTTGGCAAATTTCTAACATGGGAATATCCCCTGGCTACAGCCAGAGATGCAGCTGTACCTCTAGTGGAATGAGCCCTCAGGCCTGAGAGAGGAATTTTTCCCAGTTTCTCACAACAGAATTGGATACAGGACACAATCCACCTGGCAATAGTTCTCTTGGTAGCAGGTTTGCCCTTACCTACTTCCCCATATGTGAGGAACAACTGTAGGGAGTCAAACCTGTGACCCTTTGTACATTATATGTAGTAACTAAGGGCTCTTTTAACATCTAAACTGTGTAACTTTCACTCTCCTGAGGAAGCATGATCAGTAAAGAACACAGGAAGAGACATGGATTGGTTCAAGTGGAAATCAGAAACCACTTTGGGTAGGAACCTCCTATTGGTTCTAAGGACCACCTTGTCCCTATGGAATGAGATGAAGTCCGGTTCAACTGACAGAGCTTGCAATTCACTGATATGTCTGGCAGAGGTAACAGCAACCAAAAACACAGTTTTCCAAGTCAAGTACTTGAGCTCTGCTGAGGACATAGGCTCAAAAGGGGTTGCATAAGCTGAGCAATGCAGACATTCAAATCTCAGGCAGGAGCAGGATCCCTAAAAGAAGGATTGGCATGACGCAATCCTTTGAAAAATTTACAGAATACAGGATGAGATGACAGAGAGGAAGACTTTCCCACTGACAGAAAAGCAGAAACAACTGACAAATGTACCTTGAGGGTAGCTAGTCTGAGGCCTAGACCGTTAAGATGAACCATATAATCCAGAACTGTAGACAATTCAGCAGTGTTTGGGGATATATGCTTCTTGGAACACCAAATGCTGAATCTTTTCCTTTTGGAGTTGTAAGTTTTTCTGGTGGCAGGCTTCCGAGATGCTTTGAGAATGTCCAGAACCCCTTGGGACAGATGCAAATCTGCATATTCTAACTCTTCAAGAGTCATGCCTTGAGATTGAGGGACCGAAGATTTGGGTACCAACTCCTCCCCTGAGATGAGGTTAACAGATTGCACTTCCTGGAGAGAGACAGGGGAAGATTTATTTATTTATTTATTTATTTAAGAATCAGTTTACAACCTTTGAGCCAGAGGCTCGTTTCCAAAGGTACTTCGTCACATAAAGACATACATTGCGTTTCGGTTACATAGCAAAGATTTGCAAAAAATCAATAGGCATTCACCAGAGGTGCCACGTCACATAGTGGTCAGACAAATACAATTGGGTACAGGGTACATGTAATTGATAACAGGTATTACACAAGTCGGTATCAAGTGAGCATTCTGGTAGATAAACATTGAAAACAGCTGGCACTGGCCAGGTTAAACCTAGGCATGGTGTACAGGGAAGTGGTGGAGGGATAGTTGGTGGAGAGCTGCCGGGGGCATTGTCAAGAGAAAGAGGTGGGAGGCTATGTTCAGAGACAGGCGAGTTACGAAGTGCTGAAGATGTGGTTCCAGTGCAGTTTTGAATGTGGAGATGGTGATGGCATTGGTGATGGTGGCAGGGAGAGAGTTAAACCAGGTTGGGGCTCTATAGCTGAAGGACCTCTGGCCACGGCTGGTTCTCGCTCTGGGGACCTTTAGAGTGGTCTTGTAGGAAGACCGTGTTGCAATGGTGGGAGGGCTCTGGTGGATGGATGCGTTACCCAGGGAGAGAGCCCAGTGAGGGGTTTTTGGTGAGGAGACAGGTCTGGTATCGGACCGCTCATCCAGGGTAAGCAGGTTAGCATCGACATATAGCTGACAGGTGTGTGTGAGCCTGGGGGCACCAGTAATCAATCTGCAGCTTTATTCAGGGTTAGGTGAATTTTGTTGAGTGCAGTGGTGCCGCAGCACCGTATACTGGTAGACCATAGTCTACAAGGGACAGAACGGACGATGTAACAGCTAGCCGGAGAGCATTTGGTGGAAGGCAGGTTTTATGCCGGAATAGGATGCCAAGCCGTGTGTTGGTGGCGGATGTTAGGGCGTCGATGTGGTTGTGAAATGTGAGGGCTGAATCGAAGGTAACCCCAAGGTATTTGTAGGAGCAGACTTGTTCCAGTGGTTGGTTGGTGCTTGGAAGGATATGGAAGATGGACTGCTATGGACTGCAGCAGGGAATACCATGGCTGTCTGGCCCAGTCTGGAGCAATCAGAATTAGTTTGCAGGATTGTGACCTCATTTTGACCAGAACTTTGAACAACAGAGGAAAAGGAGGGAAGGCATAGAGGAATTTCCCTTCCCAGTTCAGAACCAGAGCATCCAGAGGGACTGAGCCCAGTACTGGAGGTCTGCAACAAAACAGAGGAAGTTGGTGATTGTCCGAGGCTGCAAAGAGATCTGTCTCTGGAGTGCTCCACCTGGAAAAAAATCACTTCTAGCACCAGGGGATCCAGAGACCATTCGTGATGGCCCTGGGAGATTCTGCTCAGTGTATCTGATATCACATTGTCCTTTCCCGGAAGGTGGACTGCAACTAAGGATTTCTACAGAGGGTAAGCCAGAGACCATAGTTTCATGGCTTCTGTGCACAAGGCCGTGGACCGAGTGCCTCCCTGCTTGTTGATGTACCACATGGTGGTGATGTTGTCTGTCCTGATCTGTACCACCTTGTTCTGCAATGACTGAGAGAAGGCTTGCAGAGCCAGGAACACTGCCCTGAGCTCCAAAAGATTGATATGCAGGAGGGACTCTTGATGGGACCACTGTCCCTGGGCTGTGAGAGCCCCGAGGTGGGCTCGCCACCCCAACAGAGAAGCATCTGTGGTAAGGACCACAGAGTGGGGCTGATTGACGAAAGGAACCCTTGGCCTGAGATTGTCCTGATCCTGCCACCATTGAAGTGCCTGGATCAGAGTCTGAGTCACTGGAACTAGTTTGGTAAGAGGATCCTTCTTTTGGGATCAGAAGGACCTTAGATGGAACTGAATGTCCCTCATTTGAAACCTGGCTCCTTGGACCACTGCTGTAGAAGCTGTCATGTAACCCAGAAGCTGAATGAAATGCCTTGCTGGTCAAGAGACCAGAAGGCAGAAAGAGGAGTCCAGCTCTGAAATGGCTGTAACTCTCTGCATGGGAAGAAAAGCTCTTGCCTTGACTGTATCCAGCCTTGCTCCTTTAAAAGTGAGATGCTGTACAGGTTTGAGAACGGACTTGGAAAGGTTGAGAAGAAACCCCAAGGAAGTGAGCACTTGCTGGGTCACTTGGAGGTCTGACTTGACTTGGTCTGGGGACTGTCCCACAGTGAGCCAGTCCAGATATTGAAACACTGCAATCTTCTTCCTTCTTAAAAAGGCCACCACTACTGCCAGGCACTTTGTGAACACCCTTGGAGCTGATGTTAGGCCAAAGGGCATTGCTCTGAACTGATAATGGCCTGAAAGCAATTTGAACCTGAGGTACTTTCTGTGGGAGCACCTGATGGGAATGTGAAAATAGGCGTCCTTGAGGTCCAGTGAGGCTAGCCAGTCCCCTGGCCTTAGAGAGGGAAGAATTATTTCCAGAGTCACCATTTTGAACTTTGGTTTCAACAGATTCTTGTTCAGATATCTTAAATCCAGGATGGGTCACCACTCCCCTGTCTTTTTTGGAGAGTTTTATTTTCTCAGAAGAAGCCAGAAGGGGAAGGAAGGAAACATATTTAATTCAGTGCTTTAGAGTAACTGGTAATTGCTATTTTTCTTTTAAACTTAGATTGTGGGCTTTTAGTGACACTATACTTTCTTTGTTGTCTTTACTTATAATTGTTTTGGGCTGTTGAAAATTTAAAACATGGTGGTGTAATTCTATGCTGTCTTTAATTGCTGCTGTAATTTACCGCCCCCCTTCCCCAACTCTTAATTATATGCCCTGTTAAATCTGATTGACAGAATTAAACACAGAGGTATAGTAAGGGGTGTGAAGTAGGAGGGGCATAAGGTAAGAAGCCCACCTCAGCACGACAAGTGTTTTGACTCATTTATTTATTTATTGGTTTTTCTTTAAAAAAAAATAAATTATCTGAGGATCAGTGGCAGGATTTTTAGGACAGTAAATTAATAAAAGGGAACTAGGAGAGCTTAGTAGCAGACAAGTAGTGGAATTGCAGTATAATGTGGGAGTGGTGCAATGCAGTGGCTGTGGGGCAGCCATATTCAGGCAGACCTTCTGGTCACTGAGGTGCTGCCCTATCTGCATGCATCTCTGGACTGCGGGATGAGGTAGCCAGACTCAGAGCGAAGTAACTAGGTCAGGACTACCATCACCCATATCCAGGGACCACCCAGTCCAATGCAACTGCCTCAAAGGATGCCGAGAACGAGAGCACTTGGATGACAGTGGCTCAGGGAGGGTTAGAGCAGTCAGGCAGAGGCACATCCCAGATCCTATTCCACTCAAGAACCTCATATGCCACACTGTACAAATGAGGACAACCAAATAGAGGTACCCAGAGAAGTGGAAGGAAAGGATGTGAGGTTAGCCAAGGAGGTGACCTCAGCGGGAAAGCAGTGGACCCCAGAGGAGGAGGAAGCGAATCCTGGTGGGGACTCCATCATAAGAGGATCCAGCTAGGAACACAGGAGGGGAGGACAGGGAGGTGAGGTGCACCAGGTGCCACGGCATGGAGGGATGGAAGGAAGATCCTGGGGATCACTGGGAAGGCAAGACGGGAGGGTGAGCTGGATGTCATTATCCACCTAGGTACTAATGACCTGGCAAATGGGAGCCAAAGGAAGTTCAGGAAGAGTTTAGGAAACTAGGGAGGGGTCTCAAGCGAGTAGCTACTTCTGTCACTTTCTCAGAAGTACTACCTGTGAGAGGCAAGGGAGAGCATAGGAGCATGCACCAGGAACTTTAACTCATGGTTGAAGAACTGGTGCTGTGAGGAAGGGTTTGGATTCATTGGTGACTGGGGACCCACCTGGAGGGATGGAGGTTTGTTCAAGCCTGACGGCCTGCATCCATCCTGGAGGGGAATCCAAGCACTCAATGATAAGTTTAAATGCTACATTGACAAGCATTTAAACTAGCAAAGGGGCTGGCTAAAGCAAGGAGGGTACCTCATTGCTCACCCCCACAGCAGCAGTGGAACCAGTGAACCAGAGGAGGGCTATCTCTGCAAAGCAGTGTGCAAACGATGGAAATTAGTGCCCAAGAGGTGGATAAGCAGAAAAGGGGCAAAATTCAGCAGAAGGGCAGACAGCAAGGAGAACCACTGATAAATGACAACCAAGGAAGGGGCTGGAGTAGAACAGTGAAACAGTCTAGGAAGGTCAAATCATGGGAAGCCATGTGTGCAAATGCCAGGAGCCTTAGCAACAAGATGGAAGATCTGGAGGCTGTCATGGTACAGTCAGACCTGGACATCACTGAAACCTGGTGTAAGGATAACCACAACTGGGAGATGGCCATACCTGGCTACAACATATTCAGAAGAGACAGAGCAGGCAGAAAGGGAGGAGGAGGAGTGGCACTGTATGTGAAAAATTACATAAGGGCCACAGAGGTCCAGGAGGAACAAAATGGGGGAGAGATACTGTGGGTTAAGCTGGAAAGGAAAATGGGGACAGCCATCCTGTGACAGGTGTGGTCTATAGACCACCAGCCCAGGAGGAAGAAACAGATAGAGGAGTTGATGCTAGCCATCCAAAGGATGGCAGACAAGGTGAGGTAGTACTGGTTGGAGACTTCAATATTCCAGACATGGACTGGAGCATCCCAGCAGCAGCATCAACTAGGAGCAGATTTATCCTGGACTCCTTCAGGTGCCTTCCTCAAGCAACTGGTCATGGAACCAACTCTGCAGAAGGCAATACTGGACCTTGTGCTCACAAACAGGGACAGTGTGATGGGGGGTAACAGTGGGGAGCACCTGGGAAACAGTGACCACCAGTCATTGTGGTTTGAAATCACAGAAAGAGCAGAACCAAACCACACAAAAACACGATCCTGGATTTTAGGGGGCAGACTTTGGGAAAATGGGGAGATACTTGAAAAGAGGCATTAAGGGAATGGGACAGGAATCAGGGTTGAGGAACAGTGGGCAGTATTTAAAATGGGGATTACAAGAACAACAGAATTATGCATTAAGCAGGTTAGCAAGAGGAAAAGGAAGAGGAGACCATTATGGTTTTCCAAAGAGGTAGCAAAGAAAGTGAAAGCCAAAAAGATTGCATTCAGGCAATACAAAAAGACACAGGCAGAAGGGGATAGGGAGAAGTACCAGGAGAAGCAAAGGGAGGCGGGGAGGTCAGTAAGGGAAGCCAAAGCTCAGACAGAAGAACACATTGCAAAATCAGTGGGTAGAGGGGACAAAACCTTTTGCAGGTACATAAGTGAAAAAAGAAAGACAAAGGGAGGGATAGTGAGTCTGAACGGGGAGGATGGGGGCCACGTGGAGGATGACAACAGTAAAGCTGACATATTGAACAGGTATTTCTGCTCAGTCTTTACTGAGGAAGAGGAGGGTAATGGGTCTGAAGGAGACAAGGGTGAGAATGTTGCAGAATGGACACAGTCCCTTTACGAGAAAGGGTCCTGAAGGAACTGGAAGTAATAAGAGTTGATAAAGCAATGGGGTCAGATGGGGTGCACCCCAGGGTCCTTAAAGAACTAAGAGAGGTGGTGGCTGAACCTCTGGCTATCCTATTTAGCCGATCACTGGAAACAGGGAGGTAACCCAAAGACTGGAGGATAGCAGATGTAGTCCCTTATACAAAAGTGGGAACAAAGAGGAAGCAGGGAACTACAGACCAGTCAGCCTCACATCGTAGTGGGAAGATCATGGAAGCACTACTGAAGGAGAGATTGGTGGAACATCTGGTTGTCAATGGACTACAGGACCCAAGGCAGCATGGTTTCACCAGGGAGGTCATGTCAGACCAACCTCGTTGAATTTTTGACTGGGTGACTAGGGAGGTGGATCAGGGGAGGGCAGTGGACATGGCCTATCTGGACTTCAGCAAGGCCTTTGACACTGTGCCCCATAAAGACTATTACACACTGGGGAATATGGGTGTGGGCAGGACAGTAGTGTGGTGGGTAGGTAACTGGCTGGGTGGCAGGACACAGAGGGTGGTGGTAAATGGCTGTCACTCCACAGAGGGAAGAGTGACCAGTGGTGTACCACAGGATCAGTGCTGGGACCGGTCCTATTCAACATCTTCATCAGTGACATTGCGCAGGACCTAGAAGGCAGAATTTCACTGTTCGCTGATGACACAAAGCTGTGTAACGAGTAGACACACCAGAGGGTGTAGACAGAATGAGAAGGGACCTGCAGAAACTTGAAGAATGGTCAGGGTTTGGCAGTTGAAATTCAATGCAAAGAAATGCAAGATAATGCCTATAGGGCACAAAAACCCTGGCACAATACATCAGTTAGGGGTGAGGATATAGCATGCACCAAGCAGGAAAGGGATCTTGGGGTTGTCATCTCTGATGACCTCAAGGTAGGGAAACAGCGTGACAAGGCAGCAGGTAAAGCAAATAGGATGCTGAGATGTATAGGCAGGGCATCACCAGCAGGAAAAGGAGGTCATAATTCCGCTATACAAGACACTAGTGAGGCCCCACCTGGAGTACAGTGTACAGTTCTGGAGACCATACCTACGTAAGGACATAGACAGGGTAGAGAAGGTTCAGAGGAGGGCAACAAAGATGGTGCATGGATTGCATCACAAGTCCTATGACAACAGGTTGAAGGAACTGAACATGTACTCCCTGGAGGAGAGGAGGGAGAGAGGGGATATGATAGAGACATACAAGTATCTTACAGGGAGGAACAGGGTGCAGGAAAACACTATTTTTAAGTGAAAAAGATGTTCCAGGACTAGAGGGCATGGGATGAAGTTGGAGGAGGACGATTCAGAGGAAACATGAGAAAGAATTTCTTCACAGAACGGTGGTGGACAAGTGGAACACCCTGCCAGAGGAAGTGGTGGGGGCTGAAACAATCACGGGATTTAAGAATGCATGGGATAGACATAAAGGAATTCTGGAGGTCAGGGGTAAGGGGCAACAGACTTCTAGGAAAACAAACTGAACTTACAAGCTCAAATGGGCAGACTGGGTGGGCCATAGGCCCTTATCTGCTGACACTGTCTATGTATCTATGTAAGAAAGTACCTGGAGTGCAGACCTTTGCCCCTGTGTATGTAAAGTACCCTCTGTATGGCCCTTAGAGCCAACAGAGATGAAACCTTTGCTTGCAAGGCAAGGGATTCGGAGGTGCTTGCAGGTGAAAAAGATCTGGGCCTCAACTTTGAAAATCTTTTGAAGCTGAGGACCATTTCCTGGCTTACCACTTCCAGGACCCATTTGTCTGAAGTAACAGACTTCCAGTCCTGGACGAAGTAAGCCAACCTGCCTCCTGCTGGTATGGGGGAGTCGACCCGGGCTGACACCTCAGGGTGTCTGCTTGGCAGGAGCCTTAGGCTGAGGGGTGGATGCAGCCCTGCTCATCCCCCTTCTCCCTCTAAAGAACCCCCTCTGGGAAAAGGGAGAAGAGGCCTGCGCTTGGTAGAAAGGTCTGTGAAAAGGCCTGCCACTGCCCCTTGCTTGAGGAGTTGCCTGCCTTTCCTTGGCCTGTGCACTCCTGTAAGTGGTCCTGTATTCGTCCATTTTCTTCATGTAATTCTCTGTCTGCTCCCTAAACAAAGAATTACCCACCACAGGGAAATCCATGACCTTAGCCTGGGTTTCCTGTTAAAGGCTAGTACATCTGAGCCAAAGCTGAAAATCTGGTGACATCCAACAGACCAGATCTGGGTTTGAATCCCACAGCTTCCACTTGCATACTGTGTGACCCTGAGCAAGTCACTTAACCTCCTTGTACTCCCAGGTCGCTCCTGTAAAAAAGCTTTCGGCTTAGTGGGCTATACCTGGTTAAACAACTAAATAAAAAAATAAAAAAAATTCTCCGAAGAGCCACAGATGTAGCCATAACTGTTGATGGCACATCATTGAAGTCCACAGCAGCATGAAACTGAACCTTGGATGCCTCGATCCCATCATCAGCCACCCCCTCCAGCTCCTTGGCCAGCTGGGGGGAAGTCTGCTTAGCTAGTGCCAGTACAGTGTCCCATTTGGACTTCTGGTACCTGGCTGTATAGGCCATATAATTAGCCTGCCTGAGTCCCAAAGAGGATGCCATGTACTGTTTCTTTGCCATGGCATCCAGCTTTCTGGAGTCTTTATCTGGGGGGTGTGATGCCAAGGGAATGCCTGCCGTGTCACAGGCTTCAGCCTGCACTACCCCAGCATGGCTGCATTGCTGGTAAAGAAACTCCGTATCCGAGCCTGACAGAGTATACCTCTTGTCCATCCTTCTGTCCACAGGAGGTATAGAGTTAGGAGACTTTAGAATGTTTTGAGTCTGCTTCCCAAAAGACTTATGAAGGGGAATAGACAGTCTCTTAGACTCTGGGATATCCATCATTTCAATGAAGTCAGGCTCTTCTTGGTCCTGCACAGCCTCCTCCATAGGAAGCTGGTGGGTTTCTGCCACATTCCTGTAAAACAGAAAGTGGGAAGGGGACTCAGAGACCCTAGGAGAGGAAACACCAGAAGGTCTGTCTGGAGAGATGTCCGGTTCTGTAGGCACATCCAGACTTTCTAAGCACTCATCATCATAATCCTCACATTGTTCAGAGTCCCCCTCCTCAAAATGCGGTTCATAAAAAATCTTCAGGGGCATAATCCTGAACCGGAGGAACCGACCGAACCGAAACCCTACCAACTTGGACCAGATCGGTCGGAACCGGATGAAGCGATTCCACAATCCGAATCGCTCGAGCAGTTTCTTCTGCAGTCGGAACATGGAATTCTGGATCCAAACCAGCAGATTTTTCTTTCTTTTCCTTTTTGTAGGAACTGACCCTCAGGATCAGCTCTCCTCTTGTCCGAAGAAATATCGCCCTGGTCAGAGGGCACTCCTTCTGGTTCGGTGGTAACAGAACCGGGCTGGTCTTCCGGGTTAGTGGATTTCTCGGCCTCCTTCTCCCTAAGTCTACCTAATCTCTTATCCAGGGTAGACTTGGGAAAATTCTTACATATTTGGCAGTCTGAATCGAGGTGGTCAAACCCCAGAGAGTAAACACAGGTAGTGTCGGGATCGGCCTTAGCAAAGACCTCCCCACACTCACTGCAGTGTTGAAACCCAGTGGCCCATTTTTTTTCTTGGGTTTCTCAGACATGGCTAACCTAACCAAACTTACTCTTTTTTCGGCAACCACCAGGCAAGACTCTCTTATCGGTTTCTAACCGTGTTACGGGTGTTTGAAAAAAACGCTAAAAACACATTTTTTTAAAACTGATAAGAACCGGTAACCACACACTAAAATGACTAAATCAAAAGACCTAAAGGATCGGTTCAGCCAAACCAATTGGGACTTTTACAATTTCCACAATCCAAAAACACTAAGTACTTACTGTACCGCAGACAGAGTGAACCAAATCGCGGTAAACTAATTCGGAAAACTGAGACTTTAACCGAGTCTTTGAACCAAGCAACAGGAGAAATCTCCAGAGCGATTGTTCAGTGAAGTGGAGTAAAGAATCTGACGGTTTGGATTCAGCGTACTGCAGACAGAGTCTTCAACCGAGCTCGAGCTCAACGTGCTATGCCCTGCATAGAAATTTAACCCTATACTCTCCGGGGCAGTTCAAAGGCTGGAGCTAACTGCAGTTGTCAGAATACAGCAAGACTTCATGTTGTTTGAAAGGAATGTTACAGCTGGAAGTGATGTTTGTAAATACAGACCATTAAGCAACATGGGAGATAGCTGAATCAGATTAGTTAAGGCAAAGTAAAGTGATGTTGGCACTGGAGGTAGTGTTCATGAATCTAGGCCATTAAATGGGAACTCTCAGCAATCTACAAGTAACAACACGGGCCCCATAGGTCCCGATTAGCAAAACGCACCAGTGGAACATTTTTTAAATACCTTGCACTGTTCAGATCAGGACCTTTATCTGTTTAATCCTGTGACACTCCACCCACCGCTATTGTCCCAAAGTCATCTGAGGCCTGCCCTCTGATGATGTAACTGACACGCCCAAAAATAGTAACAAATATGAAGCACAGGTTCATGCTTGTAATGCTGGTACCGGTCGACTGAGGCATGCACTTGCCTTGTTCGATCGGGACCAGCGTTGGAAGCGTGGACCTGCACTTCATATCTGTTACTATTTTTGGGCAATTGTAGTGGTAGATAGGAGTCTTCCTCGGCTTAACCCATCAGGCATGTCATCAGAGGGCTGGCCACAGAAGACTGTGGGACAAAAAGGGCGGGCGAAGAGTCGCAGGATCAACCAGGTAAAGTTCACAATTTGAACAATGCAAGATATTTTAAAAAAGTACCGCTGGTGCGTTTTGCTAATCAGGACCTAGAGGTCCCACGTTTTTATTTGTACATTGCTGAGAGTTCCCCTTTAAACGACATGAGAATTGCTGAATTAGGTTAGTTAAGGTAAAGCAAAGTGATGTTACTGCTGCAAATCATGTTTGTGAATATAGACCTTTGAATAACTTGGGAGATTGCTGAATTAAGTTAGCTAAAGAGCTAGTAGAACCAAAAGTAGTGGACAGGAAAGTGTTTCAAATTTTAAGTAGTAGTCAGCTGTAACTTTTTATTTCTGAAGTATTTTTCTTTTTTCCTTTTGTTCATTAGAAATTTTTCTATGAAACAGTATTATGTTGGATGTGTGTTACAGTCCTCCGTCTGGCAGCTGACATATCTAGATCTTACTTTGAGAGGGCTCTTGCAGTAGGTAATTACATATAGGACTGAAGCCGGCAGGCGTCAGGACCCCACGGAAAAATTTCTAGCTAGCATTCTCTGGCGGGGGACCGCCCCCACGTCAGGTGACCGGCGTCAGGCAACGTCAGTATAAAGGGTCCCCCATGCCAGCCTTCCAGTTCTTTCCCGACGTTAGCTTGTGAAAGCACCTCACGGTTAAGTTCTTACTGCTTTGTCAGTCTGTCGTCAGTTTTATTTACCGAATTTTTTCACTTCTTTCATTCATTTCTTCCAGATTGCTGTGTATGTCATCCCCCACTCCCTCCGATTTGCATAAAAACAAGTGCGACTTGTGCAGTGCCCAGCTCCCGCATAAGGACAGTTGTTGCCAGTGACTCTTCTGTCTAGGCCCAGATCACCCCCATGGAGAAGTGCCAGCACTGCCAACAATTTCTTCATTAGTGACCTAGCAGATGGACTAGAGGGTAAGGCTTGTCTGTTTGCAGATGACACCAAGATCTGCAACAGAGTAGATGATCCAGATGGGGTGGGCAGAATGAGAAGAGATCTGGATAAACTAGCAGAATGGTCAGAAGAGTGGCAACTGGATTTAATGCAAAGAAGTGCAAAATCATGCACATAGGGAAGAGAAACCCTGAAGCCACTTATAGGCTGGGAGGGAGTTGCTAGCAGTCACAAAGGAAGAAAGAGACTTGGGCATCATCATCACTGATGACCTGAAATCATCAAGCAGACCTCTAAAGCAGTAGGTAAGGCTAGGGGGTGTTAGGTGTATTAGTAGGGGTATCACAGTCGTAAGAGGAGGTAATAATCCTCTGTACAAGACATTGGTTAGGCCCCATCTGGAGTACTGCGGCAGTATTGGAGGCCACACCTTCACAAGGACATTAACTAAAATTGAGGCAGTCCAGAGAAGGGCAACCAAATGGTGCAGGGACTGCATCAGAAGACATATGAGGACAGATTAACGGAGCTCAATATGTATACCCTTGAGCAAAGGAGGGAGAGAGGTGATATGATCGAGACATTTAAACACCTTAAGGGCATAAACAAGGTGAAAGAGTCTAACATGTTTAAATATAAGAAAATAGCAGGACAAGAGGACACAGCATGAGATTAGAGGAGGCCGATTAAGGGGAATGTGAGGAAATTTTTTCACAGAAAGGTGGTAGATGCATGGAATGGCTTACCACAAGAAGTAGTAGCTATGAATACAGTGCAGGGCTTCAAACAGGCATGGGATAGGCATAAGGGAGCAATACAAATGACTATGAATAGATAGGTCACTGACATCGCAAAGGCCGATGGCACATTTATAAGGTAGAAAAAGAAATGGGCAGACTGGATGGGCCTTGCGGTCCTTATCTGCCGTCAACTTCTATGTTTCTATGTTTCTATGTAACGCTGACACCCCCAAACGGAAGCAGCAGTCCCTGGAGGCCCACATTTTAAAGAAAAAGATATTCTCCATAGAGAAGGAGCTGAAGAAGCTCAGGCAGGCCTCAACATCCCCTGAGGGTCACCGCAAGAAGAAGAAGAAGAAGCACTAGGACTGGTACTGCACTTCCATGGCCACTGCGACTCTGGAGTCGCTGTGCTACAGGTAACTCCCCGGGACCAACCTTCGACGGCCATCTCGGAGGTGTCCAAGGTGGCGGCGGCCCTCCCATTGGGCTCGCACTCAGACCCCTCAGGAGCCTCCAGGACAAAGAAGACTACCGCTTCAGGGAAGGCCTCCACCATGCGGCCCTCTGGGTCAAGCGGGTCCGGGAAGCCTGCCGTCGGTGCCACCGACGTTTGCCCAGACAGAGCCAGTAAGAAGCCCACCCCTTTGGGAGAGCACGCGGTCCCAAAGATGCCCGCCAAGGCCGCTTCTTCCACACGGCCTTCGTCGGACGTCGGATCCAACAAGTTGGGTGCCGGCTCCTCCCACGTCCGCCCAGATCCAGCCGGTAAGGCGAATGTCGGCTCCTCCGACGCTCGGATGGTGTTAGAGCCGACGCCAGACCCTGTCGACTGGTTCACCATCCCTGGCTCGTCGCTGACAACCGAGGCTCCAGCGTCTCCCATATTTGGACCTAGGGGATTTCAGTCCTCCTTCCCCAGGCGACACAGAAGATGCCGGTATGCTCCCAGCAGGTCTCCCTCCCATAGGGCCGGATACCCTGACACTGGCTCCGACGCCGGCCTACCTACCGCTGGGCAACATCCCATTACCAGATGCCGTCCCAATGCCAGACCTGACGCCTGCGGGGCCGCCTGTTCCTGGCCCGCCCACTGGGCCTGTTCCAGGGCCTTCTGCTCTGACAGAGCTCCTGGTTCCTGGGTAACTGACTCCGTCCTATCCGACGCTGTCCTACCCAGGATTGCAGTATCCTGCACCGCAGTACTCTACGCCAGCCTACCCGACGCCGCAGTACCCGACGCCTCAATACCCAACGCTGGGCTTCCGCCGTCGGGGTATGGATACTCATCCTATGGATACCCTCAGTATCCGTATCCCCCTCCTCCACCGCCCCCCCCAGCCACCAGTGGACTTGAAGGAGACTCTGGCTGCCTGGTGGGCTGAGGCCAAGGCTCAGCTCACCAGGGAGGTGTAGAGCCATCTGCCGATGCTGGACCCGGTACTGGATCCCCATCGCTGGAGACGAGAGACTTCCTCCCCCTTACCTGACACCAGAGGTGAGCCCTCAGGTGCCAGGACCAGGGAGGACACGCTTCCCTGAGGGTTGCCCAAGGGGTCCGTTCCTCCTACGCGCCAAATGGGGTCTTCATCCTCTTCGTCGGAGACCTCAGACTCAGATACTGTGAGGTGCTCTAATCCTGAGGATGAGCCACACGCTACAGACCATCACAGGCCCAGGACTCCTCCGAAGTCTCCTCCAGAAGATCCTTTCTTTCTGGAGTTGCTGAGAAAACTCCAGGAAGTCCACCAATGGCACTCTCTGGAGACAGATCCACAGCGGAAGAAGCTCGCTGCCCATTTGGATCTGCCGAATCTGCTCTGACATTGATTCCACCCTGGATCGAGCCTCACGCCAACCTTGTTTCCACCATTTGGAAACAACCGTCTGCGTTAGCCCCCCTTCCAAGGAAGGCGTATAGGCTATGCCAGGCTCCTGATCATGTGGATTCCTTGAACACTCACCCAGAAGGCAGACTCAGTCATGATTAACGCCGCTCACGGCCATTCAGCAAACCCAAAACATCTCAGCTTGTCTCCGCCTGACAAAGAATCCCGTCTTCTGGACCAGTATGGGAAGAAGGTGTACGCTTCTTCCACTCTGGGGATCAGAGCCCTGAACTGTGTTGCACATATGAGGGACTACCAGAAGACTGTCCTGAGTCAGGTGAAATCCAAATTGGACTCCCTTCCTGAGTCTCAGACCAAGCAGGAAGTGGCTGATCTCATCCGTTCTGCTCGTTTGGCCAGTCAACACATGCTCCGTGCCACGTACGATGCAGTGGGCACAGCAGCTCGAAACTCTGCATTCACCATAGGTCTTCGGCGTCAAGCCTGGCTCCAGGTGTCAGGATTGGTCCCGGAGGTGCAATCCGCTATCCAGGATGCACCCTTCAGGGGTTCTGTGCTGTTCGGTGGAGATGTCAAGGACATCATCACTGACCTGCAAGAGAAGGGCACTGCACTTAAGTCTGTTGACCCTTTGTACAGGCCCCCTCAGGGACAGCGTCGCCCTTTTCGCAGACGTTCTCTACCCAAAGCGAAACCTTAGGGCAACCGGCCAACAAACTTGGGCCCTCTGGCTGCTAAGCCCCCGCTCAAAAAGCAGCGGGAGCTTCAGTCACAATGTTGCCTCACACCTCCTGGCTCCTTTCCTCTCCCACAGCCTTTGGACTGCCTAGAGGAACCAGTAGGAGGGAGGTTCTCCTTCCATCTACCGGGTTGGGAGAGGATTACATCAGATGCTTGGGTGCTCCAACTGATAGCAGCAGGACACTCAATCGAGTTTTTCCAGAAACCACCCAGACAACCACCCCCTGGGTCGTCTTACTCCCAGGAACATCTTTCTCTGGTCCTAGAAGAAATTTCCTCCCTTCTGTCGAAGGCAGCAATAGAGCCTGTCCCGACCCACCTTTGGAGGGCAGGTTACTATTCACATTTCTTCCTAGTTCCAAAGAAAATGAGAGACGTGAGGCCTGTTTAAGGCCTCAGCTCCCTGAACATGTTCATGCAGTACAAGCGTTTCAGAATGCTCTCCCTGCAGAGCCTTCTGCCGCTCCTTCAGCAGGGACAGTGCTGTGCGCGCTGGATATGCAAGATGCCTACCTGCATATCCCCATCTGCCCTTCCCACCGCAAATTCCTTCGTTTTTCATTCCAGGTGGACCACTACCAATTCAGAGCCCTCCCATTTTGTCTTTCCTCGGCTCCTCAAGTGTTCACCAAATGTCTGTCTGTGATGGTGGCCCACCTGCATACCCAGGGGGTGCAGGTATTCCCATACCTGGATGATTGGCTCCTGGTGGCCCCCTCCAGGGAGGAACTTCTACGCTCCCTTTCCCTTACCCTGCAGGGTTTCACCAGCCTAGGTATCGCTATCAACCAGGCCAAGACTCGTCTAATCCCTTGCCAAAGGCTCCAGTTTATAGGGGCAACCCTGGACACGACCGTTAGCAAGGCCTTTCTGCCTCTGGACAGAGTGGACACCCTCCAGGCTCATGCGAGTCTGTTGTCCCGTCACAGAAGGGTCAGCACCAGGGCAGTCCTTCACCTTCTTGGGCTCACGGCAGCTGTTATTCTGACAGTCCCTCGTGCTTGGCTCCATATGAGGATTTCTCAATGGACACTTCGTTCTCAGTGGGACCAGACATTGGATGACCTAGACCAGAAGTTCTGGTCTCCGATCCCATGGTCCAGGACTTGCAGTGGTGGATGGTGCAAGAGAACCTTTGCTGGGGAGTTCTCTTCTGCTTCGAACCCCCATCCCAAACATTGACAACAGATGCCTCGGGGGAAGGCTGGGGAGCCCATCTAGGGTCTCACAGAACTCAGGGCCCCTGGTCCAGACTTGAGCAGACTCTTCATATAAATGTGCTCCAGCTCAGAGCCATCCTGTATGCTCTTCAGGCTCCAAACTCTTACATCCTTCCCGGTCATCTGACTATCCAGACGGACAACATGTGCATAGTCTGGTACATCAACAAGCAGGGAGGAACGCATTCCTACCCTCTGTGCAGGGGAAGCAGTGAGAGTTTGGAACTGGGCTGTTCAGCACAGCCTTCACCTGACGGCAGTTCATGTTCCGGGAGTCGAAAACACACTGGCGGACTACCTCATCCAGTCCTCAGCAAAGGCCCGTTAATGGGAACTGGATCAAGGGTTGGCAGATGACATCTTCCTGCGCTAGGAAACCCCTCAGATAGACCTGTTCGTGTCCCCTCAAAACACAAAGCTTCCCGCCTTCTGCTCGCTCGCTCCAGGGCGAGGCATATTTGGGCGGACGCTCTGTCTCTCGACTGGAAGGGCAGATTCATCTGTGCCTTCCCACCGATTCCTTTGATTCCGAGGGTCTAACACAAACTCAGCTTAGAAGGACCTTGGATGATCCTCATCGCTCCATTCTGGCTCACGCAAGTTTGGTTCTCTCCTCTGCAACAATTTTCAGAGGAACCTCCTCTTCATCTTCCTCTTTCACAGCATATGCTGACCCAAGATCAGGGGACCCTGATTCATCCAGGTCTCAAAATTCCTTCAGTTGCATGGGTGGCTCCTACAGACATAGCCCAGGCCCGATTCAGAGCTTCTCCGCTAGTGGCCGATATTCTGGTGGAGGCTAGAAAGCCTTCCACTAGATCCACCTACACCATGAAATGGAGGCAGTTCTTGATTTGGGCCTCTTCCAAGGATTTCAAGCCATTCTCTTATCCTGTCGAGAGAATTCTGGACTACATGCGCCATCTCTTTGACCTGGGTCTCAGCCATTCCTCCTTGAAGGTTCATATGGTGGCTATCTCTGCCTATCATGTCTCTTTTGGGGACAGGACTTTTGCACAGTTGGAATTCTCTATGACCTTCCTTAGAGGGGTTCTCCATTTGAGACCCCCATGTGCATTCCTGACCCTCCTTGGGATCTGAACTTTATTCTTGAGACGCTTACCCTGCCTCCCTTTGAGCCGGCAGCCTCAGCAGACTTGAAATTCCTCTCGTGGAAGACTCTCTTCCTAGTGGCTATTATTTCAGCTCGAAGGATTTCAGAGCTTCAGGCCTTAATGTGTAAAACCCCGTATTTTATTTTCCACAAGGAACGAGTGGCTCTGCGCACTAATCCTAAGTTTCTTCCTAATGTAGTGGCAGAATCTACGCTGAATCAATCCATTGAGTTACCTGGCTTCTTTACTCAACACTCCAATCAAGGGGAGTACCTCTTGCATACTTTGGATGTTCACAGAATACTGAGATACAATACCACTCGGACTAAGGATCTCAGGAAGTCTGATTAGCTTTTTGTCTCTTTTGCTCACAAAAGGAAAGGCAATGCTGTTTCTAAGCAATGCCTGTCAAAATGGTTGACTCACTGTATCACTTTCTGTTACGACAAGTACAACAAGACCCTGCCGGGTCAGGTCAGAGGTCACTCCACCAGAGGGGTAGCTGCCTCTACAGCTTGTTTCAAGAATGTGTCAGCGGCAGACATATGCGCAGCTGCAACCTGGACTTCTGTCCACACCTTTACAAAACACTACAGTTTGGACATTGCCTCTCGCCATAGAGCAGGCTTCAGGTTGGCTGTTTTGCAGGGTCTTCTTTCTTAAGACCCTTACAGCCAGAGGTTTATTTGTTGGTAGTTTTCCTCCTCCCGATTGCTTTTCCTTGTTCTAGACTGCTTGGGACTCAATCCTATATGTAATTACCTACTGCAAGAGCCCTCTCGAAGTAAGATAGTACAGTTACGTAAGAACTTACCATAACAGTAGATCTTTGAGAGAGGCTCTTGCAGTAGGTAATGCCTTCCCGCCCTCCATCCCTCTTAGCTTTTTTAGCTCCTTTTCCAGAAGGGAAATATCCACTTCTCTCTCGTCTTGACTGTTTGGTCCTTGGCAGGAAAGAACTGGAAGGCTGGCATGGGGGACTGACCCTTTATACTGACATCGCCTGATGCCGGTCACCTGATGTGAGGGCGGTCCCCCACCAGAGACTGCTAGCTAGAAATTTTTCCGTGGGGTCCTGACACCTGCCGGCTTCCATCCTACATGTAATTACCTACTGCAAGAGCCTCTCTCGAAGATCTACTCTTACGGTAAGTTCTTACGTAACTGTACTTTCCATTCCTCCAACTACATCATCAGCACTGTGACCTCACGGTGACATCACAGATGACTGATCTGGCATCTACTGACTTTTCCTGAGCGGCTGTAGTGTCACAATGCTGATGACACAGTGGGAGGAACAGAGCTAGATATGTCAGCTGCAAGGCAGAGTACTGTTTCACACATCACACCTACTAACATCAGATAAAAAAACTAATTAACAAAAGGGAAAAGTAAAAGTATTTCAGATATAAAAGGTAATACTTGACTGCTTTTAAAACTAATACCAGTTTTAAGCAGTACACTAGCTCTTTAAGGTACAGTAAAGTAATATTACTACTGGAGATAATGTTAGTGAATTTAGGATACTCTGTTAGCAGTTCTTTATACTTGTACCCATAATCCATAAATAGATGCAGTGAAAAAAAATTCATGTTAAGGGCTGCTTCTTAATATCAAAATGAAGTTAAAACATCAATAGAAATTAAGAAACACGTGGTGGCTGGGTGTTTTGTGTAAGGAAATCCATATGCTCAGAAAAAAAACTGTTGTATCATGGTGTCAAAAAATATGTTATCACAGTAGTGATGTCACTAGTGTGGTACAACATCTTTTTGGTCAGAAAGCTTGTGTTAAATTATTTGTTCTGAGCTTACCACTACAGAAATCTGCCATTTTCTTTGGTAAGTTTTAAAAATCAACCCAGCACCAAGCTTTTCAATACCTCCACCCCAAAAACAGAGTAAAACTGTCCTAAAGTAAGTATTATTTTTTGATAGTCCTTAATCGTAAAGGGAAATCTTGGTACATTGAATCCGTTTTGTTTCTGTAGTCAAGTCCAAGTGAGCATTTGTGCTTTATACTGCAGTACCACCACTAAGCACTTGGGCACTTGTTAAAGTTTACCAAGGAAAATGTTAGTTCGCTGTTTTTGGTGGTGGCGGGCTGGTGGCACTTGTTAAAATAACAATATACTATAAAAATACACTGTGGGTAAGTTTGTATAGACAAAGTTGTGTTTCCATCTTGGTTTTTTTGAAGACAATGGAAACATTAAAAAAGTCCTCATTTTACATATAAATAGATTATTGACAGCTTAGTTACACTCCAGAAAAGGGGTGTCACTTCTGCGACTAATAGATGACTGACAGTTCAGTACACAATCTGTAATTTACTATAGTGATGTCACACATCATATTTCAAAATTAAAATAACTACATAAAACCAACTTATCCCTTTGTCTCAACAGATAAAACAAGTGAAACAAGACTAGATACTTCAACTCTGAATGAGAGAAAAGTATTTCTTAAAGAACAAGAAAACGAAAATACAGCTAGAAAAACAAAACTGGACTTGAACCTACTACAAGAATTTCTACTGCAGATACATGAACATAGAGAAATTCATGAAATACCAATGTCAGAACTTGACCGACACTTGGCAAACTTTATTTCCTATCTAAAAAGGAAAGATGGTTCAGACTATGAACCCAGCACAATCAGAGGGATTGTTAGAAGCATAGAAAGAACTCTACAGCAAAACAGGTATCCACATTCAATATTCCAAGGTGCAAAAATTGACTTTCCTGAAACAAACCAAACACTTCAGGCAAAAGAAAGGCACCTCAAACGAATGGGAAAAGGTAATAGACCCCAAAAAGCAGAACCATTAACTGATGAAGACATAGCCAGACTGTTTCAAGCTGGCACACTGGGACAAAACGCATCCAACAGCACTGCTGAATCTTCTGTTCTTTTCAATTGGACTCCATTTTGCACTGAGGCCTCAGGAACAATATGACCTAAAATGGAGTGACATAACGCTAGAAACTGATACAGAGGGCAGAAAATATTTACAGTACAATGAATGGCAATCTAAAACCAGAAGTGGGGAAAATACCCAGAATGTGAGACCAATCCAGCCACGTCTGTATGCCAACACAGCAAACCCAGAAAGAGACCCTGTTACTGCATACCTACTGTACAAACAAAACAGGCCTCCGCAAATGCAGAAACCAGATGCACCTTTCTATATCACCCCCAACCTCCGCTATGTAATCGGCCAATGTCTTTGGTTCAAAAACATGGGAATTGGAATAAATAAACTGAGAACAATGATGGAACAAATGAAAACTGCAGCCAGATTACCACAACAAAAAAGGATAACAAACTATAGCATCCGGAAAACAACTATCCAAAAACTAATTGAGAATAATATTCCTCCAAGTGAAATCCAGCAGATCTCAGGAACTCAAAACTTGCAAAGTATCAGTAATTACTCGATCCTGTCAGAACAAAAACAGTATGAGATTTCAAACATACTGCACAGCTTCACACCCCTTGATGACCAACAACCTTCCACCAGCAAGCAGCACTACTGGATGGGGGCAACACACCTGATGTCCCTTGATGACATGCTGCCTGGCAAAGCTATAAAAGATATCCCCAGTGATCGTGAAATGAAACCAAACAAGGCTTCAAATTACACCTCCTATGATAAAATGCACCCTAGAAGTGTTTCAAAGGACACCCCTCATAACCACGAAATGCAGCCTAGCAAGGCTCCAAACCCTACCTCTTACAGTGACATGAAGTCTAGCAAAGTTTCAAAAGACACCCCTCATAACCATGAAGTGCAACCTAAAAAGGTTGCAAACCCCACCCCCTACACTGATGTGCATCCTAGCAAAGTTCCGAAAGACACACCTCACGACCATGAAATTCAGCCTAACTTGGCTCCAAATGCCACCTCCTACACTTATGTGAAGCTCAGCAAAGCATCAAAAGATATTCCTCATGACCATAATATGCAGCCTAATAAGGCTTCAGACCCCACCTCTTACAAAGACGTCCAGCCTAACAAAATGCCAGAAGATTTGCCTTGTGACCATGAAGTGAGTGAGAGAAAAGCATTTCCTGCAGAACAAGAAAATAAAAATACAGCTAGAAAAACAAAAGTGGACATGAACCTTCTGCAAGAATTTCTAGTGCAGATAAAAGAAAGTAGAGAAATTCATAAAATACCAATGCCTGAACTAGACCAACATTTGTCAAACTTCATTTTCAATCTTAAAAGGAAAGATCGATCAGATTACGAACCCAGCACCATCAGAGGGATTGTGGGAAGCATAGAAAGATATCTGCAGCAAAACAAATATCCCCATTCAGTACTGCAAGGTGCAAAAACGGACTTTCCTAAAACGAACCAAACACTTCTAGCAAAGCAGAGACACCTCAGACAAATGGGAAAAGGCAACAGACCCCAAAAGGCAGAACCACTAACTGAGGAAGACATAGCCAAACTCTTTCAGACAGGCACGCTAGGACAAACAAATCCAACAGCACTGCTCAATCTGCTGTTTTTCTCAATTGGACTCCATTTTGCACTGAGACCTCAGGAACAATATGACCTAAAATGGAAAGACATAACACTAGCAACTGACGCAGATGGCAGAAAATATTTACAGTACAATGAATGGCAATCTAAAACCAAAACTGGAGAAAACGCACACAGTTTGAGACTTATTCAGCCACGTTTATACGTCAATACAGCAAACCCAGAAAGAGACCCTGTTACTGCATACCTATTATACAAAAAAAACAGACCACAACAAATGCTGACACCAGATGCACCTTTCTATCTTTCCCCCCATCCCCACTATATACCAGGACAGTCCCTCTGGTTTAAAAACATGGGAATTGGCATCAATAAATTGAGAACCATGATGGAACAAATGAAAACTGCAGCTGGACTCCCACGTCATAAAAGGATAACAAACTATAGCACCCATAAAACTATTAGAAAACTAATTGAGAATAATATTCCTCCAACTGAAGTTCAACAGATCATGGGAACACAAAACTTGCCAAGTATAAATAATTTTATGATCCTTTCAGAAAAAAAACAGCCTGACATTTCAAGCATTGTGCACAGCTCCATTTCACTGGATGAACAACCCTCCACCAGCAAACGGCATTACTGGCTACCAGCTCTAAACACTGCCTCCTGTGATGACATGAAACGTAGCAAAGCTCCAGAAGGCATCCCCCATGATCATGAAATGCAACCTAATATGGGTCTAAACCCCACCTCCTACAATGACATGAAGTCTAGAAAAGCTCACAGCACACCCCATGACATGCAGCCTGACAAGGCTTCAAACCCCACTTCCTATGATGATGTGAAGCCTAACAGAGCTCCAGAAGACACCTTCCATGACCATGAAATGCAACCTAACATGGCTCCAAACCCCACCTCCTATGATGACGTGAAGCCTAGCAAAGCTCCAGAAGACACTTTCCGTGACCATGAAATGCGGCCTAATAGGGTTCCAACCCCCACTTCCTACAGTGACGTGAAGCATAGCAAATTTCCAAAAGACACCGACCATGACCATGAAATGCAGCCTAACATGGCTCCAAACCCCACCTGCTACAATGACATGAAGCCTGGCAATGTTCTAAAAGACACCAACCATGACCATGAAATGCGGCCTAACATGGCTCGAAACCCCACCTGCTACAATGACATGAAGCCTGGCAGTGTTCCAAAAGACACCAACCATGACCATGAAATGCGGCCTAACATGGCTCCAACCCCCACCTGCTACAATGACATGAAGTCTGGCAACGTTCCAAAAGACACCGACCATGACCATGAAATGCGGCCTAACATGGCTCCAAACCCCACCTGCTACAATGACATGAAGCCTGGCAACGTTACAAAAGATGCCCCTCATGACTATGAAATGCGGCCTAACATGATTCCAAACTGCACCTCCTACAATGACGTGAAGCCTGTCAAAGTTCCAAAAGAAACTCTTCATAACCATGAAATGCAACCAAACATGGTCCCAAGCCCCACCTCCTATGATGACGTACAGCCTAGCGAATCTCCAGAAGACACCCCTTGTGACTGTGAAATGAAACCTAAAATGACTCCAAACCCCACCTACTGTGATGACACAAAGCATGACATATCTCTAGAAGATACCTTCTTTACCCATGAAGTGAATGAGAGAAAACCATTCCTTACAGAACAAGAAAACAAAAATACAGCTAGAAGAACAAAACTGGACCTGAAGATACTACAAGAATTTCTAGTGCAGTTGAAAGAAAGTAGAAAGATCCATGAAATACCAATGCCTGAACTAGATGAATATTTGGCAAGCTTCATTTTCAGTCTAAAAAGGAAAGACGGTTCCGACTATGAACCCAGCACCATCAGAGGGATTGTAGGAAGTATAGAAAGATATCTACAGCAAAACCGTTATCCCCATTCAGTACTGCAAGGTGCAAAAACGGACTTTCCTAAAACAAACCAAACACTTCTGGCAAAACAAAGACACCTCAAGCAAATAGGAAAAGGCAAAAGACCCAAAAAAGGCAGAACCGTTAACTGATGAAGACATAGCCAAACTGTTTCAAACTGGCACATTGGGACAAACACATCCAACAGCACTGCTTAATCTGCTGTTCTTCTCAATAGGACTCCACTTTGCACTTAGACCTCAGGAGCAATATGACCTAAAATGGAGTGACATAACACTAGCAACTGATGCAGATGGCAGAAAATATTTACAGTACAATGAATGGCAATCTAAAACCAGAACTGGGGAAAACACACAAGCTGTGAGAACAATCCCGCCACGTCTATACGCCAACACAGCAAACCCAGAAAGAAACCCTGTTACTGCGTACCTACTGTACAAACAAAATAGACCTCCACAAATGCTGAAACCAGATGCACCTTTCTATATCACCCCCAATCCCCACTTTGTACCAGGGCAGTCACTCTGGTTCAAAAACATGGGAATTGGAATAAACAAATTGAGAACAATGATGGAACAAATGAAAACCACAGCCGGACTCCCTCATCATAAAAGGATAACAAACTATAGCACTCGGAAAACAGTTATTCAGAAACTGATTGAGAATCACACACCTCCAACTGAAATTCAGCAGATTTCAGGAACTCAAAACTTGCAAAGTATAGATAATTACTTGATTCTTTCAGAAAAAAAACATGACATTTCAAGTATGCTGCACCGCTCCATCTCCTTAGATGACCAAAAACCTTCCACCAGCAACCAGCATTACTGGGTGACGGCTCCAAGGCTCACCTCCTGTGATGATGTTCAGCCTAACGTAGCTCCAAAGGATACCACCAGTGACCGTGAAATGCATTCTAACAAGTATCTAAAACCCATGTCTTGTGATGATGACAGACCCAGCATGTGGCTTAAGAAGCTTCAAAAACTCAATGCTTCTATAATGCAGCCAGCCTCTACAGTGGATTCATGAATAATCTTTGGGAGGTATTTTCCATTTAAAGGCAGATGGTGGTAGTGGAATAAGAATGTGGCACTTGATTTGGGGACAGCCCAATAAGCAGTGAAACTCTGGTGCTTTGATTTGCACTGCTGCGCCTTGTATCTTTAGCAAAATGTACCTGACCCCCTTTGCTTCCTTTGTAAGTGTCTCAAACTGTATGCATACTGCCTTATGCATAGTGGGGATAACATGATTAAAAAACATGACTCATGATGAAATGTCATATTTGGGGTTGACTTCATCCAAGAGTTTTCAAAAGCCAGTATCTTCCCCATGAAAGAACAGAAACGACTGCGCAAACGGCTCCAGGAGCCCGGAGAATTTTGCGTCAGCAATGTAATTCTCATTTAGGAATACAGTTCACAGCATAATTTTGTGCATTTGCAGTATGAGAGCAGTGCCTTAGAGTGCTGGTATGCTGCTCCAGTGCTTTGCTGTGGCTCAGAGCTTTGTCGGGGGACGTTGCATTCGAGAGTATTGGATTCATTTGTTTCTGCAGCTTTGCAAGGGCTCTTGGAGTTATTCGTTCAGCCATTTCTGCTCTTTCATTCAGTTAAGGGGCTAGCCGCCCCTTCATAGTACACCACCCAGATCTGTAAGGGAGGTCTTCATTTGTTTCTTCTTTCTCCATGGAGAATGGCTGAAGATCCACAACTATTATCTTATCAGTGAGTTGCGCTATTGGTATGGAACTTTGGTGATTATGTGGCATTGAATGAATCTGGTAGTGTACTGTACTTTGTTTTGTTGCAACCTACCAGTGCTGATAGTCAGTGTCTGGTCCTGGCTCTGGATTGTGGTGGTTGGACTCCTTCTGAAGCAACATGAGTAGCTTGGGATGCATCAGTTGGGCACTATTGGCTTGACTATTTGAATAAGCTGTCTTATTCCACTTTTAGTACCAGCTGTCCCTGACCCTTAGTTTGACTCTGATCTGAGTGGTGAATTTGCTGTAAAGAGAAAAGTCCCGTTACGATGATTGCAGGAATAGCATATCTTCTTCTAGTATATCTCTTTTGTCAGGCAACACCTTTGGACCTATACCATAATCAGTGCTAGGACCACACAGAAACTTTTGCAAGCCAGGGGCTGCCCACGATGACATAACATATCAGTGTCTTCATAAACGTGGGTGGCCCCATGTCACCTAAGTTCCTCTGTCAAATAACCCCTACTTCTGAGACTATCCAGTGTCATCCGAAAAAATTAATTGGAGCCTCACCAGCTCCAGAAGTCGCTGGATATCTCGAACTTGCTGCTAGCCCTGTGTTCTGGGTTCAGAGGGTGGTGTTGAGGCCTGTAACATAGCCTTGACCGATGCCCTGAACCTGATTGCACCCTTACACATTTGCTCCATGACCTCCCGACATCGCTCACCATGGTATTTTGCTGCACTTCATCAGTTGAAGACTAAGGGGAGTAGGTTGGAATGTGCCTGGATTAGTTCTCGCTCTGAGTGGGACAAGGAGGCACTGAGGCTCAGTTAGTTGTAGTATCAGCGGACAATTGATCTAAAGAAGACAGAGGTTTTGTCTCGGTCATTTGCTGCAGCAAGGAATCGTCCAGCTGTGCTCTTCCGCACTGTAGACAGTTTGCTGAACCCATCCTGTCTGCAGTCTGGGACAGCTTTTTCCACAGAAAAGTGCGAGCAGTTTTGGCATTTCTTTGCTGACAAGGTGTCCTCTGTCAGGGTGAGTATTGCCTTCTCTGGTCCAGCTTTTGCTGGAGGGGATCAGTCTGTTGGAGGAGATCCTCTGCCAAGCTGGAGTGAGTTCTGCCCGGTTTCGGCAACTGAGGTCCTCCATGTGCTCACCAGCTTGTGTCCCATCAGTTGTGCTCTGGGCCCAGGCCCAAAATGACTTGTCATCACCTGCTTGGATTCCCTGGGTCCAGTGTTCGTTGAGATTGTAAATGGGTCTTTAAGTGAGGGTTCTTTCACTACAGCCTTGAAAGAGGCCATGGTGAGACTCCTTCTTAAAGAAGCCATCTTTAGACCCTGATGTTCTCTCAAACTATAGGCCTATCTCTAATCTTCCCTTTTTGGGGAAGGTAGTTGAGAAGGTTGTGGTTGATCAGCTGGCTAAGCGATTGGAGAGCTTGTCTATCTTTGAACCTCTTCAGTCGGGTTTTTGGCCCCAGTACAGCACTGAAATGGCTTTGATCAGGGTGGCACATGATCTCTTCATGGCGAGGTACCGAGGGCAGTGTACCATCTTGGTGCTGTTGGACCTGTCTTCAGCCTTTGACACAGTAGATCACGGGGGTGCTGTTGGATTATCTGCTGAACTATGTGAGTACCACTGACACAGTTTTGCACTGGTTTAGCTCATATTTAACCAGGATATCACAGTGTGTTGTCCTTGGGATTTTTTCCTTGGGACTTTTGTGCTCCCTTGTGGTTTTCTACAGGGTTCTATTTTGGCCCCTTTGTTGTTCTCTGTATACATACTGCCGCTATGGGAGATAATGAGGTGGTACAATCTGGGGTTTCACTGCTATGCGGATGATACCCAGTTGTACCTGTCCTATGTCCCAGGCGACCTCTCCACCTTGGTTATGTTGAACCACTGTCTGGCTGAGATAGACGACTGGGTGTCTGCAAATTGGCTATGTCTCAACCCTGGCAAGACAGAGGTTATGGTGATCGAGCCCGGCCATGGAAGTGTTTTCACTTATGGGAGGTTGCTCACCCCAACTGTTGGTGGGGAACCCTTGTCGGTGGTGAGTGTGGTAAGAGATTTTGGCATTTTTCTAGATGACCAACTGACCCTTGAACAACAGGTGTCAGTTATGCGAGCTTTTTTTTTTTCCATCTCCGGAACATCGCCAGGATCTGGCCATTTTTGACACCTGATGACTTGACTACAGTCATGCATGCTTTTGTCACCAACAGACTTGATTACTGCAACACTTTATACATAGGGTTGCCTGGAGGATTGATACATCGACTGCAGCTATTGCAGAATGTTGCGGCCAGGATGTTGACATGTGCCTCTTTGCAGGATCATGTCACTCCTGTTCTGCCCACTCTACACTGGCTGCCTGTGAGCTCGCACATCACCTTCAAGATCTGTTTGTTGACATACAAAGCCCTACATGGTTTGGGACCTGACTACCTCAAAGAGCTCCTTGTTTCTTATCAACCTCTCCACCCCCTACACTGTGCCGAGGCTGACTTGCTTGTGGTACCTCCCTATCGTCTCAAGAGATCAAGCAACAGAGCCTTTTGTACTGCTGCACCATTGCTGTGGAACTCTCTGCCTCCTTATATATGTGTAGCCAGTTCAACGGAGGCCTTTAAAGCCTCCTTAGAAACTTTTCTCTTTGAAAAAGCCTTAATTTTATTTAGTTCCTGATTTTAATTCTTGGGGTATTGTTTTTACTGTAAAGCACTCTGAGCCCTTGGATAGGGTGTTTATATAAGTAAGCAATAAGCCACAACAAAGGTGGCATCTAATGGGGAATTAATGCATGGTTGGGATCATTGTGGCACAAGACTGAAGGACGAGTGCCTACAATGGCCCAACCATGCATTAATTTCCCATTAGATGCCAACTTTGGAGTGGCTTAATGCGCTTGTAACATGGTTATGGGATATATTGTCATATAGTAAATATAGATATTATTGTTGAATAAATGATTTCAACATGGTTTTGTTTTTTGAATGAGAGTTTTTATTGTGCTTTTTAGAAACTGAAGACATCATTGTTTATCTACTGATGTTACCTAACACATCTTTTGTATACAGTGCTACAATGGGTCCTTTAAATCAAATAGAACACAATTAGGTGATTTTGCATGGCTATTTCTTCTATAGCATGCTTAGGAGGACCCTCATATGCTGCACTTTTCTGTTCGGCATTGAAGTGTTTGCGATTTGCATATTTGCTGACCTCCTCGTGGTGTGCTTCCCCTGTTTGGTATACGGACTTGCCATGCAAGTATGTTAGGTATCTGTTTTACAAACAGTGCTTTTTTGGGTGGTGGCTAGGTGAGGTACTTCACACGGCATTATTTGTTAAATAATGCCGTGTTGAATCTTTCACATATGACTAATTTTAGCCAGTGGATTTCTTGTTTTTGCTGTTACTGCTTTTAGCCATGTTACAAATAACATTTGCCTTGCCTTTTCTCACTGTCGATCATACTCGACGGCCCATATACATGGAAAGTCATACAATATTGAATCACTGTTATAGCGATTTTCGGATTTCCTGTATACCGCCGTAAGAACTGGCCAGATTATTCTGATATTGTGAGTGCAGAGAGAAAATTTTCAAGGACGACACACACGAGGTGCGTGCCTGCTGTTTGGGCCTCACAATGTCCAAGCATGTGAGATCTGTGAGGG
The DNA here is from genome assembly GCA_016271365.2 of Neoceratodus forsteri. Taxonomy (NCBI): domain Eukaryota; kingdom Metazoa; phylum Chordata; order Ceratodontiformes; family Ceratodontidae; genus Neoceratodus; species Neoceratodus forsteri. Next base: position 1,388,403,446 of record CM057459.1, read on the forward strand.
CTTCAACTCTGCTACTAAGCAACACCGAAAAGGAGCCCAGGAAAAGTTCTTGTTAAAAAAACACTTTGGCAGCAATGTAAAAACAAAACCAGGAAAAATCCACATTGCCTGCCCCATTAACCAAATCTTGGTAATTGAACTCTAAAGAAAAATCATCATCGGGAAGCCACAAGCATAAACACTGGGTCAAGGTCTCCCCAGTGTGCTCTTGGTTGTCACTGTGGCCAGGTTCTTCACTCATCTCATCATCATCCACTGCGACAGCGGTAATGACAGTCTCCCCAACCGTTAGCTTGACACCAAGGTTGGGGCTGACATAGGCATTCTCATGCCTCTTATGGGTGGTCTGACGCTGTTGTCGCTGGGTCTGTGCCAGCCGTCGACAATGACAGTCACGAACCCTAATGCGGGCATCTTTGATGCACAAACATTGCTGGTATCATTCTCAGAAATTATATACTGACTACTGCCAGGCTTACCTCACCAGCCTGTGCTAACATTGACGGGAGTTTCCACTTCCCAGAACCCGTCGACACAGCCACCCAGCACTACACAAAATTTACCTTCTCAGCCACTGCCAGTGCCGCCGCTGCGGTCTTCAATCCCTATCATTGAGGGGGACAGCAACAAGGTAAAATATAACCCAGACCTCATAGTGAATGAAGTTTATGAGGAGGAGGAGGGATATTCTGAGGACCAGTTATAGTGGTAAATACCCCAAGGCCACCACCAGAAGATCCCTCTTTTCAGGCAGTGATGTGAAAAATTCAGGCTGCAGTAGACTTCACTCTGGAAGAGGAATACTCGACAAAGAAAAATGCTTTGGATTTCTTGGAGGTGCCTGAGTCACCATCCACAATCTTTCCTCCACTATACCAGCTCTGGAGAATGCCACTTACGCAACTTGGTATAGACCTAATTGCTATACCAGCTGTACCTCAAAAAGCTGACAAGATGTACCTTGTACAGTGGAATAAGCCTTACTATGCCAACTAACCAGAAACTGATTTGGTGGTGATTGTATCTGCCCATGACAGATCCAGGGTGCCAAAACACATACGCTGTCTCCCTCCTGACAAGGAATCCAGGAGGTTGGGTATTATGGGGAAACATACTTGTGCCTCTGCTTCGTTGGGCTGCGTCTTGCCATTACCAGGCCCACATAATTAAATACCAGCATACCCTCTGGAAAAGTGCCAAGGCTGTAGCACAGACCTCATTTGATGGTAATGCCAAGACTGAGTTAATGAAAACCCCTGGGGCTGAGGCAGGTAAGCATTTCATTCACTCAGCCTGTTATCCTTCGAATGCCTTTGCCAGGGCAGCTGCCTCTGGCATTTGCATGAGGCAGTACTCCTGGCTTAGAGTAGTTGGGTTTGCCAGTGATGTTCAGCAGGCAGTTTTAAATGCCACTTTTAGAGACAATAAACTGTTGATGTGGAAAAGGCATTAAAAGGCCTCCAGTCATTTAGGATGACATTAAGGTTAGTAAATTCCCTGTACCCCACACCAGGCAGGGGTGAAGGTAGGAGTCAGTTTTGTCCACCAGCTACCAGATGTGCTAGAGAACCCTATAAGCATCCAGGAAGAGGTAAGGCTGCTGGAGACTTGCCAGACACACTTCCCCCATGGTGCCCATTCCAGAGCACCTCGAGGGGTGGAGCAGGTGGTGTTGCCCCCAATGGTTCCGCATAACTCACAGTTATACACACCCCAACCACCACTGCCCCTGAGGTGGTTGTAGGGGGTCACCTCTGCCTTCATTTAAGCCAGTGGAGGGAGATCACTACAGATGGATGTGTATTGGACATTATTGTGAAAGGTCATGCTCTGGAGCTTCTGGATACACCTCCAGATCATTCAACCACCTGCCCCAGCCTATCCACGGTACACATATCCTTGTTGAGGGAAATGGTACAGACTTTACTTCAGAAATGTGCCATAGAACCGGTTCCTGGCTGGCAGAGGAACACAGGCTTCTATTCCAGGTACTTCCTAAAATTCTCACCTCGGATGCCTCAGGATCTGAGTGGGGAGCACATCTGGACCCTTACCAAACACAAGGTATTTGAACCCAGGTGGAGAAGAAATTGCGTATTCTAACCCCAGTGATACTCAAGTATTCATAACTTTCTGCAGTAAGCCTGACGGGTTGAACTGCCCGGCGAGATGGAACATATGCAAATGATGGAATCATCTGCACGTGACAACTTTCAAATGCTGCCTCATAGTAACTATCAATGTTCTAAACCTCTTCAGATTTAACTCTCCGCCTGAACAGTTTGGTCGCTCAGAGTGTCGCTGTTCATCTGAAATGAAAACCTATAAAAACATATAAATATTGTTTTATTTTCCTTTGCTGCCTTACAGTAATTGTTTAACTTAGTTAAACTTGTTTTTTGTGGTAAATTTGTTTTTTTCTCGATTCCCCTCTTTTCGGTATAACCAGAAGGAAACCTAGCTAGTTCCTTGATTTTTAGCCTTTTTCTGTGAAGGATAGCATTTATCTCTATTTTGTTTTTATTTTTTACCTAAATTTTTGTAACCGTCTTTTTCGGTTACTGAACTGCTAGTACCAGTTCCAGAATCTTTTATCGGTTCGGTTCACCCAGTTCCTTTTCGGTTCCAGAACTGACCCAAAAAAATGCAGTTATTATTTTAAATTGTCTTTTTGCAGTTCTCTGTTTCTGGTTAAAATGACAGAAAAACCTAAGGAAAAAGACTGGTGAGCCCGCCTTTAAAAATTGTACTCAGTGTGGGGATGTTTTTGCGAAAGCAGATAAGCACACTATGTGTGTGTGGCTCGTCTGGGCTATGAGCATCTGAAAGAGGATTGTCAGCTCTGCCTGACTTTCCCTGAAAAAACTGTTGAAAAATGCCTGGAATGTCTAAAAAAAAGAAACTCCCCAAGGGTCCCTCTGGCTCTGACCAGCCGATACCCTCTACTACTGTGGCTGAACCCACAACTGTTGCAACTTCCACCCCGACACGGGTGATAAGACTATAAAGAGGGGCTCTGAACCGGCGAGCTCCCCGGTTCCCTCTAAGAAGACACGTAAATTGAAGCATTCAGGACCCCTTACTATTAATCAGGGGACTTCTGTATCAATTAATGTTATGCCAACTCCACAGGAGATTGCACAGGCGGTGAAAATTATTCATGTTTTGCAGGGTTTGGTGCCCCCTGCACAGCAAGCCCCTGTGCCAACAGGATAGCCTGCTGGGATTCCTCCTATTGAAGAGGAGGAGTGTAGTGATTATGAGGAGAATGAAGGGGGAACCTATTTTACAAGCGGTATCCCCAGAGCAGGACTTTGGGTCGCCCCCTAGGGTATCTGAAGATTTCTCTTCTCACTTTACTTTTGTGAGAAAGATGGCAGATGCCCTCGACATCTCCACAATGGAGGAAGTGGAGGATGAGGAGGAAATAGAGTACCTGGAAATGATGGGTTTGATTCCCACCAAGGCCCCCCTTCTCCCAGTAAATACATTTTTCAAAAAGGATGCTCTAAAGCTGTTGCAGACCCCAAATTCTGTCCCTCCTCTGGATAAGAGGCTGGACAAGAAATATCAGTTGGAAAGAGATGGGGCAGAGTTCTTGTTCTCTCATCCAGACCACCAAGGGGTTATTCAGCAGGCAGCCTGTGATAAGGTTAGAGTCCCTCTGGCTTCCCATCCACCAGATAAGGTCTATAGGAAGATTGACAGCTTGGCTAGGAAAGGTTACCTGTCAGTCTCCCTAACCATGAGACAGGCTAATTTTCAGGCCTATGCTGCCCAGTACCAAAAGTCCATGTAGCAATCAGTATTGGCCATCTCCCAGAAAGCTCCCTCACCCCTATCAGACGACCTAGCAGAGACTGCTAAGTTTGGGCTGGAGGCAGCTAAATACCAATTCCAAATGGCTGCTGATACCAGTGACACCGCAGCCAGATGGATGGCAAATACAGTAGCCCAGAGGAGATTTGCTTGGCTGAGAGCCCCAAATCTCACTGCTGACACATTCTAAGGCCCTGGATTTTCCCTTGAAGGGAAATGCTCTTTTTGGGGAATCCACTGTGGCATATATGAAGCAGGTGGATGAGTATAAGGCCACTTACAGGAGCAACTCTAGTAGGGACAGAGCTTCTCCATCCACCAGGCCTTATGGAAGGGGGGGCTGGGGCAGGCCTTTCATTCCAGGCCCTTTTTCAGTCAGTGACCATACCCCAATATCAACAATATCCACAACAGGGATACTTTAGGGGCAGGATCGGAGGGGATCTAGGCGTGGAGCTCAAGCACAACCTCCACCCCAAGCCAAACAGACCCCCTGAAGTACAGGCCACCTCCTCACTCCTTGTCAGAGGCAGACTCTCCCACTTCCTCCAGAATTGGCTTACCATCACTTCGGACAAGTGGGTCCTGGAAGTGGTGGGTCAGGGTCTGTCTTTGATTTTCAAATCCCTTCCTCCTCTAGCAGCCAGGGATTTCAGTACACCATTCCGTGCAGAAACACCTTGCTGGAGACAGAGATTCAGAAACTACTGTTTTTAAAAGCAGTGGAATCTGTTCCAAACACCCTCAGGGAAGGGGTTTTTATTCCAGATACTTCCTCGCCACAAAGAAAAGTGGGAAGTGGCAACCTATATTGGATCTCAGATCCTTGAACAAACATTTAAGAAAGCTAAAGTTCAAAATGGTAACTTTAGCATTGATCCTGCCAACAGTCCAGAGGGGAGACTGGTTGGCATCACTGGACTTGAAAGATGCCTACTTACACATCCCCATAAGGGAGTCTCACAGTACATACCTCAGATTCAAACTCCCTTCAGGTCACTACCAGTTTTCCGCCCTGCCTTTTGACCTTTCTTCGGCCCCAAGGGTGTTCACAAAGTGCCTGGCTGCAATGGTAGCATACCTTCGAAGAAAGGGTGTAACAGTTTTTCCATATCTGGATGACTGGCTGCTGGTGGGCAGGTTTCCTCAGCAGGTTTCCCAGTTTTTAAGCCTTACACAAAATCTGTTGGAATCCCTGGGATTTATTGTCAACCTTGTGAACTCAGTCCTCATTCCTACCCAAAAGTTGCAGTTCATAGGGGCAAAGATAGATACCCTGCAAGGCAGGGCCTGTCTCCCTCTGGACAGAGTAGAAAATCTCCAGTTGGTGGCAAACTCTTTAATTCTGAACAAAAGCAAGCCTTCAAGGCACTTTTTGCAGCTTCTGAGTTATATGGCTACATCCACAGCCACAGTACTGGGTTCAAGATTTCAAATGAGGGACATTCAGTTCCATCTCAAATTTCACTGGAATCAAAGAAAAGATTCCCTATCGAAGCCCATTCCAGTTACAAGAACTCTTCTCCAAGCTTTGCAATGGTGGAAAGAGGTATCCAATCTAAGGGAGGGTGTTCCCTTTCAGAGGGATCTTCCCTCAATGGTTCTTACAACAGATGCATCCCTATTGGGCTGGGGCGCCCACTTGGGAAAACACACAACCCAGGGCACTTGGTCAACCTCAGAGTCCCTACAGCACATAAATTGGCTGGAACCCAGGGCTGTTTGTCTGGCCCCAAAGGCTTTCTCAGGGCTGGTACAGTCAAAGATGGTACAGGTCAGGACAGAATACCACCACAATGTACTACATCAACAAGCAGGGAGGCACCAGGTCAGGGTCTCTTTGCACAGAGGCAATGAGAATTTGGACTCTGGCATACTCTTTAGGAGTCTCCCTCCAGGCAGTCTCCTACCAGGAAAGGACAGTGCCCTGGCAGATACCTTAAGTCGAATCAACCAGGCCCATCATGAATGGACCTTGAACAAGCAGGTGGTAAACGTAATCTTCCGAAGATTACCCCAGAGGTGGACTTGTTCGCATCCCACCAGAACCACCACCTGCCTCAGTATTTTTGCAAACCACCAGATTAGGGCACTATGCCACTGGATGCTTTGACTCTGGATTGGTCGGGAAGGGTCCTTTACGCTTGTCCTCCCATTCCTCTAGTTTTCAGGGTGTTACTCAAGCTCAGGTCCCATTCAGCGTCCCTGATTTTAATAGCCCCGGATTGGCCCAAGCAGTCATGGTACTCTCTGATGCTCTCAGTGTCAGTGGCCATGCCAATACGGCTACCTCAGGCATACAGTCTATTGACTTCCAACCAGGGGACCCTGTTGTACCCAAACCTCAAATCCCTCAACCTCAAGGCTTGGCTTTTGAGGAATTAGAATATGCTGGTTTGAAACTTTCTGAACCAGTACTTCATATTCTAAGGAGCTATAGGAAAACCTCGACTAAGAAACCCTACTCCCCTAAATGGAAAAGATTTTCAATCTGGTGCTCCTCTAGGGATTTTACTCCATTACAGGCTGACATTCCAGTTGTTTTGGATTATCTCTCCCATTTGCATTCCTTGGGTTTGCAGCCCAATTCACTTAAGGTACACCTTGCAGTCTTGTCTGCTTACATTTCTGCTGGTACTACAGTATCTTTTGCCTCAGACCCTATTTTTAGGAAATTCTTTAAGGGCCTGACCCATTTGCACCCCCACAGGGCGCCAGTGCCAGCATGGGATCTTAATGTTTGCATTGCCAAGCTAATGGAGCATCCATTTGAGGCTATGGCTACAGCTCAGCTCAAATTTGTCACTTGGAAGACAGTTTTTCTAGTAGCAATCACTTATGCTAGAAGAATAAGTGAATTGCAGGCTCTGTCTGTAGAGCAGGATTATATCTTGTATCCTTTTATGTAATATCCTGCTCGTACTAAGTGTACACATGAATACATGTTATACTATTGTTCTATCAAGTATTTTTATTTATGTAATGTTCTTCATCAGTGTACATGTCTCAGGACCTCCTTGTGAATGAGCTTGCTCAATTGAGTTTTCCTGCAATAAACTTGAACTTGAACTTGATCTCTTTTCACAGGGATAAAGTGATACTGAGAATGACAGAAAATTCCTACCAAAGGTGGTCTCTGATTTCCATGTCAACCAATCCATCACCCTACCTGTCTTTTTCACTGAGCACTCTCTACTCATGGTGAAAGAAAGCTTCATAGTCTTGATGTGAAGAGGGCCCTTAGTCACTATATCACAGCCACTAAGGATCACAAGCAGGACAAGAAACAGTTGTTTCTGACTTATGGGGATGTGGGAAAAGGTAATCCAGCCTCTAAAAGGTCCATTTCTCGTTGGATTGTCCAGTGTATTCAGTTCTGTCATACCAAGGCTGGTTGATACTCAGGTATTCATAACTCCCCTCCCTCCTCCCCTTCTAGAACTCAGCCTCTGCACTCTGCATGCAGCGCTACCATAAAAGGGTACATCACAATTTGTGCAAGCATCCTCTCATAGTGGTCCAATTTATAAAACAGGTTTTTGGGTCTTAAACTCTTAGAGTTTTCTGACATTTTAAGTCTTTTAGAGTTTTTTTAGGTGTTCTTGGCTCCAGTTGGAGCTATCCCCTATTTCAATTGGGGTCAACCTTTAATTATCTCTTTCGAATAATTTTTAAATTTGACCTTAGCATTGGTCTATTCAGGCTCCTAGGAAATCTGAAGAGGTTTAGAACATTGACAGTTACTATGGGACAGCATTTGAAAAGTTGTCACGTGCAGATGATTCCATCATTTGCATATGTTCCATCTCTTCAGGCAGTTCAACCCTTCAGGCTTACTGCAGAAAGTTATGAATACTCAAGTATCACTGAGAAGAAACAGAATTACTGAGGTGAGTAATTTTTTCTTAATGTTCTGGAGATGTGAGCTGTCCTATACAGTCTACAGGCATTCCAGCGCGCCGTCTGACACCATGTCGGGTGTTAATACAGACTGACAACATCAGTATATGATGCATTACATGAGCAAACAAGGGGGGGACTCATTCCTATCCTCTATGTCAAGAAGCAACGAGAGTGTGGCATTGGGCTCTGGAACATAGCCTAGAACATTCTGCTGTCCATCTTCAAGGTGCCCAAAATGCCTTGGCAGACAGGTTAAGCAGGTCAAAGTCCAGCGTACATGAGAGGAAGCTGCTAACCTCAGTAGTGGAAGACCTTTTCGAAAGGTGGGGTTGCCCAGAATTGGACTTTTTTGCATCCTCACACAACGCAAAACTGCAGCATTGGGTCAGGGCCTGGAGTTTTCTGGCGAGGCGCATTGTCCCTCTCTTGGAAAGGGAGGTTTCTGTCCTCCTTCCTTCCCTTTCCTCTAGTTCAGAGAGTACTACTCAAGTTGAAAATTGAGGGGGGCAACTCTCATCCTCATTGCTCCACTAAGGTCTTGGCAGATTTGGTATCCACCGCTACAGCAGTTAGCGGTGGAACCCCCAGTACCCCTGCCACTGTGCAATGACAATGGGTCCTTGGGTCTTTCCAGATAGAAATCCCTACGCCTGCATGCCTGGCTCCTGAAAACAAAGCCATAGCATGATCTGGAGTATCACCTAAGGTGGCTAATATTGTGGTGCTGCCAGAAGACCTTCCACCAGACATAGCTATTGGTTGAAATGGAAGCGGTTTACGCTGTGGGCCACTTCCAAGCTATTGGATCCATTTACTTGTCTGGTTAGTGAAGTCCTGGAATGCTTGCTGTCCCAGTCAGACTCTGGTCTTCAGTATTCCTCATGCAAGGTACATTTGGCTGCTGTTTCAGCTATCCTCGCACCTGAGGATGGACATACATTCGCCCAATTAGAGATAGCCTGTACACTTTTGAGAGGTATATTACATATGAAAATTCCCATTGGGAATCCTTTCCCAGCTTGGGAACTGAATTTAGTTTTAGAGAAGCTTACTTGGGCTCCTTTCAAGCAAGCTGCGAGTTTTGGTTTACACTTTCTGTTATGGAAAGCATTAGTTGCAGTCACTTCTGCTCAAAGGATTTCAGCACTTCAGGCTATAATGTGTGAGACTCCCTTTTTGATTTTTCGTACAGACTGAATGGCATTACATACCAGTCCTAAATTCTTACGAACGGTGGTGTCTGAATTTACTTTCAATAAAATCATCCACTTTCTAGTCTACTACCTTGAGTGTGCCAATCCAGGGGTAGTGTTACTCCATACTTGGATGTACATAGAATCCTCAGATATTATGTGAATCACACCAAGGACTACAGAAAGTCCTCTCAGCTTTTTGTTTCATTCACCCCTGGAAAAGAGGGAACCCTGGTGTCTAAACAGTGCCTATCCAAATGGATGGCATATTGTATTACATTCTGTTATAGGAAGTACAGTAAGGAACTTCCTAGTGTGTTTTGTGGTCATACAACATGAGGCATGGCCACTTCTGTTGCTTGTTTCCATAGTGTTTCAGCAGCGGAAATTTGTGCAGTTGCCATATAGAGCACTGTCCACAGCTTCACTAAACATTATAGTGTGGACATTGTGTCTCGCAGACGCATGGGCTTTGGCCTGGCTGTCTTACCGGGCCTGATCTCAAGAGCTTGTCTGTCTCCATCCACATAGACAAAACAGTGAAAAAGACCAGCACAAGGCATCCAGTGAATAATTTAATGTGCAAAAAATGCTACAGCCGTGCAAAATAGCAAGCCAACAAAAGCAGAACACCCGACCAGGTTTCTCCCTTCAGCTTTCTCGACTTCACTGGATGCCTTATGCTGATCTTTTTAGCTGTTTTGTCTTCATTTTTTTATTGAGCACAGGCATAGTGGAGTGGAGCGATAGAATTTTGTTGTAGCTCTATCCACATAGACCGTAATTATTTTGCCACTGTTTGGCACTCGTTCCAGAGGTGTGGTCTGATGAAAGAGATGTCCTTGAAGAAGACTGAACAGTTACATACTTACCATAGTAGTAGATCTTCAAGAGAATCTTTCTTCAGGCCATGCCAACCCACCCTCCTTCCCCCTTCAGTGTATGACACCGGATTTCCTGCATTGAGTCATTCTATCACTGCCTTTCAAGTACCCATGGTCGCCTGGTATGCTGGGTGCTGCCTTTATCTCCTGGTTCCCCATAAAGAGGTCCTCTGCTAGTGACTATCGAGAAACGGCGGAGAAATAAATACCCATGTTTATGTAGATGCTGACGATGATGTCGTGGCACCCCTGGCTTGCAAAAGTTTCCCTGTGGTCCTAGCACTAACGCCTATATAGTTCCAAAGGTGTGGTCTGATGAAAGAGATTCTTTTGAAGATCTGCTGTACTCGAAGATCTCCTGTTACGGTAAGTATGTAATTGCTTTGTCTTCATGTTATGCACGTCAGGTTAAGAACACACCTGATCATCAGCACTCACAATTCAAAGCATGTTTTTTACTACGTAACATTATAAAAATATGGACTAGTGCTGAGGCTTCTAGTTGGAAAATTATTGCCCCAAGGGTGACAGAGTGGCAAACAGTGGAATATATAATGCCAGGCTTTCATACAATGCCGGACCTTCAGTCTAAAAGCATTATTGCCAGTGGAAGTCACTTTTTTAACCCGAGGGACAATAGTTTTTCTTTTAATACTCGAGAACTCAAGTCCTTATTTGTATTTTATTAAAAAGATTCATACAGCTTTTTGTACAGTTCTAGCGCAGCTTGCTATTAACCAGCAGCTGCAGTCAGTTTGCTGCAGCTGCTTTTGATGACCAGCAGTAATAAATAACAAACAGTTGCATTGTAGCAACTTTTAGTTAGCAGCAGCTGTAGCCTTTAAGATCAGCATCAGCTTTTAAAGATCAACAGCTATGTTAAGGAGTGCACTACTCATGCTCAGAATACCATTGACTGGCTTGGAGGGTGACAGTTAAGAGGCTGTTGACTATTGTCATATTAGCATGGCATTTGCAAAAACAATGACTGTTTAAACCAATCAGATTGCAAGTTTCTAACCAAGGTTTCAATAAAACTTTTTGTGCATACGGATGCCCGCTCAGAACCCTGTGGGAATGTCATAGAAGTGATGCTTTGGGCCTTCTAACTTATAGTGCCCCCAGCTTCCCTTGATGAAATTGCCACCTTGTTCTTCACAGGAATCCATGTATAATCCTATGTTTCCTCTATACCTTAATACTGTATACAGAAGAATTCACTTGGTGCATCTGGGCCGTGGCACATTGGCAGACACTGGAAGAGAGTGCTGATTTGAAGAAATGCTGCAGATTAGAGGACTGACATTTTGTGTCTGAGAGATGATCTGATACAGTCACTGGTACAGTTTCATGATGGGGTTACCACAGTGAGATCTAGAGTGGACAAACCATGATCATAGCAGTGGTGGTGGTAGACTGTGTCCTCACTCCTTTGCCAAATAATAAAAACTGATTAGTGATTCATCAGTATCACCATAATCAATATTAAACAAATGGTTGTGGTCAAGATGATGAAAAAGACTGATCTTTGATCAAGAGATTAGAAGATGGTGATGGTCAAAGGCACGGGAGCTGGAATGGAACCTCATGAGTCACAGTTCCTCCACCCCCACCACACCTGCAAGAGCAGAGAGTAAGACTGTTCTAAATTCTTGAATACTGCTTCCATACAGTTTTGACAGAATTCTGCAATTTTCACAAATATTTGTGTAATTCGTTAACTTCTGCCACAGACACTGGTTTTAAATTGCAGTCATTAACTGCCATCTGTTAGGTGTTTATAGACTTCCTCTAAAGGCTTTAGTCCAGTCACACTCAGATATTCATTGGTATACTAACAATATTGTTTTAAGTCCTGCTGCATCTCCACCTGGGGCTACAAGGCTTCCACAGTCTGACTGTGAAATGCTTAAGTGGTGGTGGAACAATAGTAAACAACTCAAGTGCCAATGTGAAGCACTGCCATTCCTGTGAGGTTCTGGGAAAGGACTTGGGCTGACTGAGCACCCTGGGAGTGGCTAGGGGGTGGAGCTGAAGGGAAGTGCTGCCAGCCAAGGAGAGTCAGGTTGTGTCATCACAGCAATCCCAGCGGAGGCCCAGGTAGCTTGCTGCACTGCAGGGCCAGCTATGTGCATGAGGCCATGAGACACTATGCAAAAATTGCATGAGTGAAGAAGGGACATAAGGGGAGAAAACAGGGGAAGCACAGGAGTAGAGATGTCATCCTACTGCACTCTAGAACCCTGCACTGTGGATGCTGCTGGAGAGACAGCTGAGCTAGCAGCAAATGACACTTCTGATGTGGCCACGGGGGTACAATATGCCCCCAAGGCCTGAGGATTAGGTTGATTACAGCACCAGAGAAAAACTCTATAAGAAAAAAGAAGCAACTCCCATGTTTTTTTTTCCTCCACATCTCCCATGTTTTTTTTTCTCCACATCTCCTAACGTCCAGTAATCAATTTTTATTGATATAGTGCCTCATACCTGGGACTCAGGGTGCTGTACATAACACATATAAAATTAATAGTTTTGAATGAAAGACATAAAATCTATCTTTCAGATGAGACTTTAAAGCAAGGTCCCATCTGCCTGTTCTGGTGAATGTTAAAGTTCCCATGGCACTTCTCGACAAGAGTAGGAGGAATTTCCTTGGTGTCCTGGCTAGATTGCCCTCATTCAGTAAAAATACCACCAGTAGCTTAATCTGGTTCAATGTCACTTGGTTTCCATCTGTATCCCACCTCCCCAGGGCAAGGCTGAAAATAGGCAGAACTGCCTAGCCCTCCTTTTCCTCGGTCAACAAAAAAACTAGATGGAGTAAGATAAATAATAAAAGCATAAAAGACATCAGGAGTGGCACAACTATCAACCAGGTTCAAAAGGCAAGGGAAAACAAGACAATTTTTAAAGCCTAAGGCCTTAATTGAGGAGATCTGTCAAAGGTGGAACGGCAGAGACTTCAATAGCAGGGGAAAACTACCACAAATGCTTTATCCTGAGATGATTTTAAGCATGCCAGTGGAACCTCATGATAGTTCTTTGAGGCAGAGAAAGTGATTTGGAGTATAGGTGTGCAGGGGGTCTTTGACATTGCCAGGACCCAAATTGCACAGGTCTTTGAAAACAAACAGGGAAATCTTGAAGGTGGTATACCATCTGACATGGCTAAGCATAGCAGCCCATCCAGCTTGGACATTATGGGGGCGATTTTCAAAGAGATCCACCCGCAATGTGTCTGCTACTATTTCCAGAGTGGAAATCCATCCAGATCTGTTAGATCATCCATTAGATGGCTTGACAGCATCCAATACGTGTGTCCAAAAATGGATGCAGTTGCATCCAGAAACAGTTGCAATTGCACCTGCACCTGCATCCGTTTGTTGCCACAGGTTGTGACTTTGTATCGTAAATGGATGTAGCATCTGAAGATAGCAGCAGGACTGCCTGGAAACCCCACAGCACGCATTTGCAGCTGCATCTAACCCTTTTGAAAATCCCTCCATTTCCTTTATGGAAAAGCAATCAAATAGGCCTCCACATATAAAAACTTGAGCTTCTCAGTGTTCTTTTATAAGCTTTAGTGCTTAGTGTGACTACCTCATCAACAAAACTTCCTATTGACTTGGTGCTATTAGGTGACATGGGCATTGCCAAAATGAAAATTCAAGGCAGAAAGAAGTGAACCAGATGTTGCTTTGACTTTTAGAATGTGGTAACCTTCTATACAGAACAGTCAGTGCTACTTAGGTACACACGTTTGATAAAATGTGTAATAGAATTGTAAAAATTTATCTTTGACCATATGGGCATTTCCCAAGAGTTGCATCATTGTGACACCCTGGCCAAATTGAATTGGCTTCCCATTTCTTTGTGATGCAACAGACAATGGTTACCTTTTATATACAAATGTGTAAATGAGAAGGCCTCTAGGTGTTCAACCAGTCATCACTTTGTACTGAATCCATATACAGCCATAGGAATGTCCATCAGAGGGGCAGAGTTATGCCCACTGCTACTTTACACTATGGTACATTGGCCTTCACCTATGCGGCAGCCAGTTTGTGGAATCATTTTCCAACAGATATTAGAAGTGTAAATACTCAGCACTGGTTTTGTAAAAGGCCTTGTTAAAATTCTTTTAAATGTTTCTGTTTATTGCTTGCTTTTTGTACTGATATGGTTTTGTAATATGTTGTGTAACTTGTGGCAATGAACTGTGCAACCAGGATGACCCCAGAAATAGATTTACCTTCCAGAGATCCAATCCTGTAGAAATATTTTTAAAAATAAATGAGCAAAGGGACTTTGAAACTGATGTACACTTTTTGTTTTAGGGTGCATGAATGTGCTAGATATGGTACTTATGAAGCAGGTAGCGGACATGATGGACCTAGAGTCTCTTCTGACCTTAACTTAATGTGTAAATACTACACATTTACTTACTGACCCCGATTACACATGGAAAATTTGGGGATATGGCTCTGTGTAATGGCAAAAGTGAGAGAGTGCCTAGCTGTCAATCAAGTTTCCGAATATAAGCACCTACCTTTAAACATGACTTTAAACACATCACCTGACAGAAAAAACAGCTCAGTTAAATAGAATTAAATCTTCATAGTGGCACCACACAAAATCTGTTTAAACAAGAGACGCTTTTCTGCCTAAAGGTACTTTCTACACTTCATTTTTCTCTTTACTGATATTCAAAGAATCTTCACCATGACCTACAACAACACCAGTGCTGTTTAATTAAGAGTGCACCTGTGTTGCTTTGTCTAATCTCAGTATGGTTAACAATTATTTATTTAATTAATTAAAACTTAGTTTACCAGGTAAGGAAACAGAGTCCAGAGTGACTTGTTTCCATTTGCAACCTGGTGGGAGGGTGGTAGAAGGAGCATACCGTATATTAAATAAAGCACAGGAAAGGGTTGTGTTACAAGTTTTTACACAAACTCTCAGTGTGTAATGCCTAAATATAAACCCTTTGAGCTTCGATCTCGGGGGTTTATGTGGCATCACACACTTTGAGTGTGTATAAAAAACCATAATGCTCTCTTGCCCATACATTATATTTAATAAAGCATGGCAGGGGATGTTACTGTGGGAGAGCGGCACACCTTGGGAAGTGAGGCAGGAGGCGAAGCTGAAAGCACTTTCATTGTTGACTCATTGTTAGTCCTCCTTAACCTTCCCTTCTCCACTGATAAAGTCCTATGCGCTTAAAGACGTGCCAGGATCCTCTCTCTACATAAGGATGGCGAATCCTCAGACCCACGTAATTACTTGCCTACTGTGTTTACTAAGCTCCAAGATGAGGTGTTCTCACAATTCTCCCCTTATTGGGCTTCTCCTTACTAGCCCCTTTCAGTCAGGCTTCAGAAAGAACTACTCCACTGGATTGCTCAGTGTTTACTAACTTTAGCCATCTTTGTCAATCTGGCCAAGGCATTTGGCTCAGTGACACATCCCTTCCCACTACATAAATTGGCAGGTGCAAGTCTCTCAAACCTCTCAGCTAATTGGTTCTGCTCCTACCTGTTTTACTGGTTCCAGTCTGTCCTAGTAAGGGATGCCCTTTCATTCTCTGTCCTAATTAGGGCAGTAATCCCCCAGGACTTGGTCCTTTGCCCTAGTCTATTCTCCACCTTCTCAAATGACCTCCAAAAGGCCTGCTCCTGTGTACACATTCACATGTACACAGATGACATATTTATTTATTATTTATTAAATTTTGGTGACCGGGTAGGCCCACTGGGCCCCGGAGGTCCCCTTTTCAGGGACGACCGGGAATATATAGAGTTGAGCAGACACAAACAGATAATGCAGGAGTAGGACACAGCATACATGTCGTTCATTGACAGTATACATATTTCATAACAGAAGATGATGACATGGGGTATACCAGCAGTGAGTCCTGCTAGGCTTATTCCAATATATTGAGAAGTATAGACATATAGTACACATAGTACAACAGGCGAAACAGGCATTATAAGCAAGCAGGGCAACTAACTATGCAGTTGATACCATTTAGGACATAATCAGTACAGTGTAGAACATATGGTAAGGTTAGCATATGAGAGGTTGTAGAGGTGCAGGGAGGTAGTACAGCATTGTATACAAGCAATTTGGTATAGGACGTTGGGAGGGGGTTACATTGGTAGAGACTGGTTTCATAGACAAACTCAGCTGTGGCAGCCTTCTGTCGGCTAGGGCAGGTAGATTGTTTTGTAGCCTGACTATAGGGGGCTGTTTAGCTATCCTTCAGGACAGAAGCAGGAGCTGAGGTTTAGGAGGTGAGCGCATAATCCTGTCTGAAAAGTTGCTAGGGAGGGGGCTTCCTGGAGTTGACAGGGGCGCTTGTTCCACAGTGTAGGGGCTGTGTGGGCGAAGCATTTACTGCCTGCTGCATGTCTTGTCCTGGGCACCTCTAGTAGTGCTCTTCCTTGGCAGGCCTGCAGTCCAAGAGCTGAAAGTGGGTCTTCAGTGGGATTGTTTGCATCCAGAATTGATTCCACATGACCCAGCTGTCTCTGAGTGCTAAGAACATGGTCTCCATTATACATGGTAGTCGGGAAAGGCTGGTCAGGATCCACAACCTCCTGATCTTCAGCACTGCAGATGTCTCTGTTTTGGAGGCTGTGCCCTCCCTCAAATACCTTGGTGTCTTGTTAGATCACCACCTTGATTTCTCCAGATACATAGATGCCATCCTCTTAAAAGTCCTTCACCAACTAAGTGCACAGCACAGGAGCAAATCATGTAGGCTCAACAGCTCAATCTGGTTCAAGGTCAGTTGGCATTCATCTGTATCCCCTTCCCCCGGGTCGTGCCTGAAAATAGGCAGGATTTGTCTAGTGCACTTACCGGTCAACAAAAACTAAATAAAAAAAAAATGTAACTCCCACTCCCAGCTCATCATGAGTTTACCCTTGGAACAATTCTCCTGACACTTGACTATGGAAATGTAGTCCATAGTGCAGCCTCAAAATCCAGTGTGGCCCAACTGCATGCCCTCCGCTAGAACAGAAGGTAGAGCAGCTCAGACCTGGTAGATGCCAAGTCTGGCTGAAAATGTCATTGTTTCTAGGAAGGCCATCACCTACTCCATTCTGCCACCCTAGTATCTAAAGTCTAATGCTCTGACTTTCCATTTTCTGTCCTCCCTCTTTCTACTCCCTCATGAACTCTGGCTCCCACCTCCTCAGATCTCCCCTTTCTAAAATCTCTACTGGACAAGTCTCCTATAGCCCCCCACCCCATACACACAGCTCTGGAACAGTTTCCCTCCTTCCTCCTGTTGGCTCTTCCTGCTCTCCTTTCTCCCTGAAAACCTCATTCTGTGAGTTTACAGCCCCTTTCTGCCCCTTCGCCTTGACTCTTAAGCTGACTGTACTAGCTTCCACTCTTCCCCTTCCCCCAGTAACTCATATAGGGTGGCCCAGTGTTTTGTAGAAATGAAGGCTTCTACGTCCTGACGTCCAATCTCCTGTTGCACATTTCCACTGTTCTGCATCTGTGGCACTTAGTGCTGGTTATGTACGGTATATATATTGTATATTTAACATGTATATATTGTACCTCTGACTGTATACAATATGTATTGTAAATATTGTACCACTGTATGATAGCTCACTTGATTATTGTCTTACAGCTAATTTTTTTCCTGTATTTCATATGAATTGTATACTTCTATTGTTAGTACTTCATATTTTATGTCCCCTTCCCCCAAGTTTCACCTAGATATGAGCCTCAGTTCAGTGTGTTTTTCCAGGCCAACATTTCTAAATAAAATAGATGTAAGCTAAATTGTGTCCAGTTATTACATCATTCACAGTTTTCTGATAACTGAGAACCTCATGGTTTTGAAATTATACAGGCTGAGAATAATAGTTTTTTTTTTTTTTTACTTGTAACCTATTTGAAGTACTAGTATTCTGTTCACATCCACACTTAGCCTGGAACAGGAAGAGTGTGCACACAATGGTGCAGAACTCTGATGCAGTCACAGGGGTAAGCCAAACCTTGGGATGTACAAGGCAAACTAGAAGTGACTGCACACCAAAGTGAGTAAAACTGCAGTGTCGTACAAATAAACACAGACTCCAGAGTTGGAAAGTTGCTAGAGTACTAGATGGGTTTTACTGCTCACATTGTTGCTGATATAGAATGCAAGTGCACTAATACACAGATATGGGAATTGCAATATTTGATACATACCCTATGGCACAATATGGACAGGCTAATTTAGCACCATGGTCCAGTTGCCCCAGTGCTTCACTCAGGTGGAGCTTCATCAGGGGGCAAGCTGATGGTGCTACTAACCCCCATATCAGGGTTTTGAATAATTGATTAGCAGTTTTTTCTTGGGACAATATTTACTGTATAGAAAGTATTTATAAAGGTTTTCTAGAAGTGTTATGTTTGTTAAACACAGTGAGGCAAGTGCTATGCATTTTCACAATGTTTTAGAACTTTTATGAGCAAAACGCTAATCAATTTTTAGAGTTAAATAAAATCCTGCATATACAGTATATCACTTCCAGTACTGAATGGTTCAATCACAGAATGGCTCAATTTACAAATAGTAAGTTAAAGACAGAGTTGGGAATCAGAATGGGGAGAACTGCAGTGAAAATGTTAAAACACTGGAGAGTGGCAAAGTGCGTGAAAACACTACTAAAGGTGAACATCAACACAGTCTCGGCATAAAACAAAACATTTGAGTTAAAAATGGAAAGAAACGTAATGGTATCCTTATAGTTAAATTCTATATTTTAATGTTCAGCCTAAACACTGCACAGAAAGAACAGGCTGATTAACCATCTTCCATAGACTATGCTTTCCCCTCGAGATTCAATTCAGGCCCATGCAGCCTTAGTGGGGAGACTCTGATGGCAGGGATTATCCACGTGACCTGTGAGAGAGGAGAGGAAAAGATAGTAGCAGGAGTTCAAGGGCAGGAAACAAAAGGAAGTTGGAAAAGGGAATGAGAAAGAGGGGAGGGTAGAGATGGGGTTGGTGGGGAGGTGGGAAGAGGGAAAGTGTAGTTAATACAGATGCAAATGATAGGAAAATGTTAAAAAAAACAGTAAGATAGTGGACACCACTGAAGAAATCAAATTCCTTAGTATGGAATTATATAAACGTTAGACATTACAGGAAAGGCTTTGAATCCCAATCAGTATTACACCCATCCGGTCTCCATATTTTCAGGAGGAATCCAATAACTTCCCCTCTGTAGCAATGTGTTTAACCTGCCTGTAGAAGTAATGCGTTTAACTTGCTTGTAGAAGGAGGTGTGGGCAGAAGCATAGGTAGTCCAGCTGATATGGTTAAATGTCCTTGTGATTTGTGTTTATTTTCTATTATAAGCAAAATAAATGTCAGGTTCAGAATGGCTTTAATAATACAGACCAGATTTAGAAAGTTCATTCATGAAAGCAAGCAGTCTTGATTAGTTTTCCAGAGTGCTCTTTCTAGCACAGGGGTCTTCAAACAACATGAAGTCTTGCTGTATTCTGACATATTGCAGTGATTCTCAACCTTTGCACTGCCCCAGAGAACGAAGAGTTAACTTTCTATGCAGGGCATAGAATGCTGAGCTTGAGCTCGGTTGAAGTCTCTGTCTGGAGTGTTTCAAACTCAAACCATCAGATTCTTTACTCCGCCTCACTGAACGGTCGCTCCGGAGATTTCTCCTTCACCTCAGTTCGAAAGTTGGTTAAAGTTTCAGTTTTCGTTGTTTTTTTAAACTGAAAAAGTTTTCCGCATAGTGGGTTCAGTCTCTGTCTGTGGTGTCGTGAGTACTAGATAGGAATTGTTCTGTTTCTCTGTGTGGAACTTGTAAAAGTGCGGCTTGGTTCAGCTGAACCGGCCACTTGATAGTGAAATCTTATGTTTTGTGTTTTTACTTAATATGTGGTTACCGGTTCTTATTGGTTCTAAAAATAAAACGTGTTTTAATAGGTTTTTTTCCAATACCCCTGACACGGTTAGGAACCGATAAGGGAGTCTTGCCTGGCGGTTGCCATAAAAAGGGTAAGTTGGTTAGGTTGGCCATGTCTGAGAAACCCAAGAAAAAAACCAGGCCCACTGGGTTTCAACACTGCGGTGAGTGTGGGGAGGTCTTTGCTAAGGCCAATCCCCACACCATCTGTGTTTATTGTCTGGGGTTTGACCACCTCGATTCAGACTGCCAAATATGTAAAAACTTTCCCAAATCTACCCTTGAGAAGAGATTAGGTAGACTGAGGGAAAAGGAGGCCAAAAAGTCCGCTGACCCAGATGGCCAGCCCTGTTCGGTTCCGACCGAACCAGAAGGAGTGCCCTCTGACCAGGGCAATACTTCTTCGCGCAAAAGGAGAGCCGATTCCGAGGGATCGGTTCCAACAAAAAGAAAACCCAAAGACAAATCGTCTGGTTCGGATCCAGAGGTTCATGTTCCAACCACCGAAGAGATAGCCAGAGCAATTCAGACTGTGGAGTCGCTCTGCCTGGTTCCTATCGTTCCGCTCCTTCTGGCAGGGGTTCGGTTCGGTTGGTTCCCTCGGTTCAAGATTATACCCTCAAAGATTTTTATGAACTGGAATTTGAAGAGGAAGGGGAATTTGAGGATGATGATGGTCAAAGTGAGGGTCTGGATGTGCCTGTGGAACCGGACATCTCCTCAGACAGACCTTCAGGTGTTTCCACTCCTAGGCTTTCTGAGTCCCCTTCTCACTTTATGTTCTACAGAAAGGTGGCTGAAACCCTCCAGCTTCCTATGGAGGAGACTGTGGAAGATCAAGAGGAGCCTGATGATGTAGAAATGATGGACATCCCAGAGCCCAGGAGACTGTCTATTCCCCTCCACAAATCTTTTGGGAAACAGACACAAAAAATCCTAAAGTCTCCTAACACTATACCTCCTGTGGATTGAAGAATGGACAAGAGGTATACACTTTCAGGTTCAGACATGGAGTTCTTATACCAGCAATGTAGCCATGTTGGGGTAGTGCAGGCTGCTGCCCGTGACAAGGCAAATATTCCCTTGGCTTCACACCCCCCCAGACAAGGCCTCCAGGAAGATTGATGCCATGGTAGAGAAACAGTACATGGCATCTTCTTTGGGACTCAAGCAGGTGAATTACTTGGCCTATACAGCCAGGTGTGACAACCCACCTCTCCCTCTGGGCTGAAACAGCTTTTAGAGAGGTGCGTGTCCTCGGGTATTCGCTGCCACCAGCCGGACTTTCCTTTCGGCACCTCTTTCAAGTGTACAAACTTGAATAATCACACGTGCAATTGCACAAGTTAAAGTCTGGTAGTGTGTCTCCTTCAGGTGGCGGATGCTACACAGAGTTTACCCTAGCCAGTGGAAAACCAAATCTTACCTTAGAAAAATGACATCAGAGTCACAACTGTTGAGCAAATAAATAGCTTTTACTTAACAGAAAGTGCAATGAGCATTTACAGGAAATGTATTTACAACACTAGAGAATAACACTCATAAAGGAAAAGTAAACAAATGTTTTTAAACAACAGATGGCAAAAGAAGAAGGCTATTACTGAAATATACTATCACTAAACTTACCCTTTCCTGTCCTTACAAGAGACACTGGACCCTGTTCTAACTGCCAGCTCACGGACATACCAGGTAGGCTCCAAGCATGTTTCCCTCACAGCTTCCAGGGCAGAGAGAGGTTCTCTGTCTTACAGAAGCTTATATAGTCTATGGAGACTAGGTCATTCCTATTCTCCCTTAAATGCACCAACCAACTAACATGTATCTATTTAATTGTCCCAATCAGAGTGAACACCTATTGGTGACCAATTATATTCCCTTTTCACCTTGTTTATATTTGAATGATCCAATCCATTCAAACTGCCCTGTGTCCGTGTCTGCAAGGTCTGTGTGTGTCTGGAGATGTCCACTCGAGATTTATGACCCAGCTCTTATCTAGCAGCTAGGAATTCCACAAGCTGGTTGCTGCTGGAGGATTTCAGCCTCAGTGTATTTTTTCCACACTGCTAAAAAAATAAGGCATCTACAGAATCCAAACCATTAACTCTTTCCTTCCCATTTCTGTCACATCTCCCCAGATAATGAGCGTGTCCCTTGGGCTACCCCAAGTGACACAGCCGTTCATCTGATACTGGGAGTGCCCAAAAGTATCCAGCCAGGCCATTAGCCCTGCCTAGATAGCCCATCCGCATTTGCATTTTGTTTGCCACTCGCGATGCTGTATGGTCATGTTGTATGCCTGCAGTACCAAACTCCAACGTAGTAGTTTACCATTTGTCCACTGGACCATGAAGCCAAATCAGGGTTATGATCTGTGACCACAGTAAATTCTCTCCCATATAGGTAAGGCTGCAGCTTCTGAAGGGCCCACACTATTCCCAAGCATTCCTTCTCAATTGTGGTGTATGCCTCCTCTCTGGGCAAAAGCCTTCGGCTGAGGTACACAACTAGGTGCTCCTCCCCTGCTGAGTAACTTGGCTCAGCACAGCCCCAGCCCATGATCTGAGGCATCCACATGGACCATAAACTTTAAACTATAATTGGGGCTAGCCAATACAGCTGGGCTGCTAAGGCCTTCTTTAGCTCCTGAAAAGCAACCTCACAGCCTTCTGACCACTTCACTGCATCTGGCTTTCCCTTCTTGGTTAGGTCTGTCAGGGGCTTAGCCAGATCGCTATAGCGGGGAACAAACCTTCGGTAGTACCCTGCAGTCCCTAGAAATGCCCTGACCTGTTTCTTTGTGGTAGGAGTAGGCCAGGCCAGGATGGCATCAACCTTGGCAGGCTCCGGACGGATGTGTCCACTACCCACCGGTGCCCAAGGTAGGATACTTCTGCCATACCTATCTGGCACTTCTCTGCCTTGACTGTCAGACCTGCCTTCTTTAACCTGTGGAACACATCCGCACATTCTTGATGTGCTCATCCCAAGTCTGGCTATATATGGCTATATCATCCATATAAGCCAATGTAAACTCACCTACCCCAGACAGAATCGATCTACAAGCCGTTGAAAGGTTGCAGGTGCATTCTTCATTCAGTGGCATTACCTTAAATTCATATAAACCAAATGGAGTAACAAGCTGATCTTCCCTGGCCGCGGGGTCAGAGGTACCTACAATAGCCCTTTGTTAGGTCTATTGTGGTCAAATACTTGGCTCCCCCCAGTCGCTCCAGGGTCTCATCTGTTCTGGGCATGGGATAAGCATCAGACTCCGTGCAGCTGTTAAGCTTCCGGTAGTCCACGCAGAATCGTGTGGTGCCATCCCTTTTGGGGATCAGTACCACGGGTGATGCCCAGGGGCTACTAGATTCCTGGATTACCCCCAGTTCCAGCATCTCTTTGAGCTCCTCTTTCACAGTCTGCTTAACATGCTCAGGTACCCTGTAGGGGGACTGTTTCAGGGGATCCTGGGTCCCTGTATCCACGTGGTGCTCTGCCATCGTGGTGTACCCTGGTTTCCCTGTGAACATGTCTTCAAATTCTCTCAGCACACCCCTAATTTCTTGCACCTGGGCTGGTGTCAGCTGTTCCGAGAGGGTAAGGCTGTCCACAGAGGATGCACCCCTGGCCTCCCCAAGTAGGTCCACCAGTGGATCTACCTCAGTTTCCTCCTCTGGAGCACTGCATATAAGCGAGGACCATTTCCTCTCTGTCATGGTAGGCTTCAGCATATTAACTATGATACACCTTTCGTTTGCATCTCCTGTCCGGGAGCTCTATCATGTAATTGGCGTCACTAACCTTTTGGACAATGGAGAATGGCCCCTCCCATGCTGCCTGTAACTTATTCTGTCGGACAGGGATGAGTGCCATCACTCGCTGTCCCACCTCATATTCTCTGGCTCGGGCCCCACGGTCATACCAGACTTTCTGCCGCTGTTGTGCAGTGGCCAGGTGCTCCTGAGCAAACCCCATGAGCTCCCTAAGGCGGGTCCTGAAGTTCAGGACATACTCCACAACAGACTCCCCTTGGGAGGCATGGTCACCCTCCCATTCGTCCCGAATCAAATCTAGTGGCCCTCGCACCCTATGACCAAACAGGAGCTCGAAAGGTGAGAACCCTGTGGACACCTGTGGGACTTCCCTGTATGCAAATAGGAGATGAGGCAAATATTTGTCCCAGTCTCTCTTATGCTGGTCAGCAAAAGTCCTTAGCATGGTCTTAAGGGTTGAATTAAATCGCTCCACTAGACCATTAGCTTAGGGATGGTATGGGGAGGTTTTGAGCTGCTTTACCCCACACTTCTCCCACAAACTACTCATTAATCCTGACATAAAATTGGCACCCCGGTCTGACAGTATCTCCTGGGGAAAGCCCACCCGGCTAAATATTTCCAACAGTGCATCTGCCACTGGTCCTGCCTCAGAGGATGTTTGGGCCACTGCCTCTGGGTATCTAGTGGCATAGTCTACAACTACCAGGATATACCGCTTGCCAGTGCGACTTGGGGTACTCAATGGCCCCACTATGTCCACTGCTACCCTCTTGAAGGGTTCATCAATAATGGGCAGGGGCACCAAAGCTGCCTTGGCCTTGTCCCCCATTTTCCTACCCTGGCACTGTGGACAAGTCCAGCAATAATTTATACATCCTTGCCAATACCAGGCCAGAAGAAATTGTTGGTGGGCTTTTTCATGCGCCTCACTCCCAAGTGCCGTGAAAAGGGATATCATGTGCAGGGCCAAAAGCTGCTGACGGTGAACCTTAGGGACTACCAGCTGCTGGAGTACCTCACCAGCTAGCCCTTCCTCTGTTGTACATTCTCTGTACAACAGCCCATTATCCCAGTAAATGGACTCTTTACCCCTGAGAATGCTCAGCCCTATGAGCTATTTCCCTCAGTTTTTCAGGGTGAGGTCAGTTAGCTGTGCAGCACTCAGCTGCCCTCGTCTGACCCTTCCCAGTGCCCCTCTGAAGGAAGTCCTGTGGGTTCCTCTATTTGTGACTGGGGTTCTGGACTGCAGCTTCTAGCCAGCCTCCCTGTGCTGGACACTTCCTCAGCTGCTGAGGGTGTGGCTGGACCACCCAGAGTCAACCCTCTTCCCTCAGAGCTTGCCCTTGTGCCTGACTACGGGATTACAACACACACCAGTTTTTACTGGGGTCCAAATCCTTCCCCACAATCATACTTACAGGTAGGTCCTCTACAACTCTCACCTCCTTTTCTACATGGCCCCCTTCCCAGCTCAGGAAGACTCTAGCCATTGGTAATGGGACCGGTGGCCCTGTGAATGCCCGAACCTTGGAGTATTTCCCAGGCATGATCTGCTCTGCCCGAATGAGATCTTGCCTTACCAGGGAGATGTTAGCACCTGTGTCCCATAGTTCCTGTGTTACTATTCCATTAACTGTAATGGGACACAGATTCTCATCAGAGGAGAGTGTTCTTCAGACTGGACACACCCTACAAACACACCAGTGCCCTTTTGATCACCCCCGCCCCAATATCTCTGCCCCTTAACCAGTTTCTGAGGGCAGTTATATCTCAAGTGTCCCACTTGATTGCAAATATGACATTTCTTGGGACCTATTTCTTGAGTCCCCTTAGAACCAGAGGGCTCTACTTTGGGCTCAGGTGCAGGCTGGTTTCCTTTGGGCTGCCCCCTTGGGATCCCTTATACCCATGTGCTGCCCCCATACCATAAGACTTGCGTTGTGTGTGGCGGCTAGACAGATACTCGTCAGGCTCCTGCCACCTCTGTGGAAGAGGCATGCCCTGTCTATGAGGCCATACGCATGTCCTCAGGTACAATTTAAGGAATTGTTCTCTCACCAATACATCTTTAATCAGTTCCACAGTAGTTGCTTTGCCCCTCCATCCACCTATCAAGGTAAGTATACAGTTTAACCTGCAGTTCTGCATAACTGTCTTCTGGGCTTTCTTTAACTCCCTAAATTTTCTTCTATAAGCCTCAGGAGTTAATTCAAAACGTTTCAACAACACTGTTTTACTTTATTATAATCAGCATAGTCTTCATTACTCATTTTGCAAATGCATTCAGTGCTCTCCCGTCAACAAGGGTGTGAGATAAGTTGACCAGGAAGCCTTATTTAATTGTAATTGATTACATACTCTCAATGACCTAAAAATAAATCAAGGTCATCTCCCTCTTTAAACTGAGGGAACAATTTAGAATTCATTTTGGCTTCATGAGGTAAACTCACTCCACCATTACTCACGGTTTGCTGACTGTGGAGGGTCATCATCTCCTTCTCGTGCTGTTGTCTCTGGGTTCATGCTGTCGTTCTTTCTCTCTGTCTTCACGTTCTTTCTCTCTGTCTGCCAGTCTCTTTCTTCAAGTTCTGTCTCTGCTTCCTGTCTTCTTGCTTCTGCTTCCAACCTTCTTGCTTCTGCTTCAGCATCCAGTCTTTTTGCCTCCAATGCCTTGTCTTGCAGCAATAGCTGCAGTCGCAGATGCCTCAAGCTGGTTTGGGGTCGGCTGCCTCAGTTCCTGACTCACCCCAGCGACAGTCTGCTTCAGATCATGTGCCAAGAGAGTAGCTGAGGTCTGCCTTTTCTTCTGCTTTAGACTTTCAGGCTGAATCCTTTTCCTGGCACCTTTCAAAAGCTGTGTTACAGTAAGTGAGTCATACTCCGTGAGCTCATTCTCTACTGCTACACTTTACTGTGCTATCTAGAAACAAATAAAACTGTTGTACAAATGTATCCTCTTGTATATCCTGTTTTGCAATGCTAAGGTAACTGTTCCACTGGCAAACTCTGTATCTCAGTGTGCTTTCATGATCCGCTATCATCACCCACCACTGCCAACCAATATGGACAACCCACCTCTCCTCTGGGCTGAAACAGCTTTTAGAGAGGTGTGTGTCCTCAGTATTCGCTGCCACCAGCGGACTTTCCTTCGGCACCTCTTTCAAGTGTACAAACTTGAATAATCACATGTGCAATTGCACAAGTTAAAGTCTGGTAGTGTGTCTCTTTCAGGTGGCGGATGCTACACAGAGTTTACCCTAGCCAGTGGAAAACCAAATCTTACCTTAGAAAAATGACATCAGAGTCACAACTGTTGAGCAAATAAATAGCTTTTACTTAACAGAAAGTGCAATGAGCATTTACAGGAAATGTATTTACAACACTAGAGAATAACACTCATACAGGAAAAGTAAAATGTTTTTAAACAACAGATGGCAAAAGAAGAAGGCTATTACTGAAATATACTATCACTAAACTTACCCTTCCCTGTCCTTACAAGAGACACTGGACCCTGTTCTAACTGCCAGCTCCCACGGACATACCAGGTAGGCTCCAAGCTTATGTTTCCCCTCACAGCTTCCAGGGCAAGAGAGAGAGAGTTCTCTGTCTTACAGAAGCTTATATAGTCTATGGAGACTGGGTCATTCCTATTCTCCACTTAAATGCGCCAACCAACTAACATGTATCTATTTAATTGTCCCAATCAGAGTGAACACCTATTGGTGACCAATTATATTCCCTTTTCACCTTAAGTTTATATTTGAATGATCCAATCCATTCAAACTGCCCTGTGTCCGTGTCTGCAAGGTCTGTGTGTGTCTGGAGATGTCACTCAAGATTTATGACCCAGCTCTTATCTAGCAGCTAGGAATTCCACAAGCTGAGTTGCTGCTGGAGGATTTCAGCCTCAGTGTATTTTTTCCACACTGCTAAAAAAATAAGGCATCTACAGAATCCAAACCATTAACTCTTTCCTTCCCATTTCTGTCACACCAGGTACCAGAAGTCCAGGTGGGACACTGTACTGGCACTGGCTAAACAGGCCTCCCCCCAGCTAGCCAGGGAGCTGGAGGCGGCAGCTGCAGATGGGATTGAGGCATCTAAGGTTGAGTTTCATGCTGCTGTGGACTCTAATGATGTGTCATCAAGAGTCATGGCTACATCTGTGGCTCTTCAGAGGTTGGCTTGGCTCAGATGTACTAGCCTCTCGGAGGACACCCAGGCTAAGGCTATGGATTTTCCTGTAGTGGGTAATTCTCTGTTCAGAGAGCAGACAGAGAATTACATGAAGAAAATGGATGAGTACAGGACCACTTACAGGAGTGCTCAGGTCAAGGAGAGGCAGGCAACTCCTCAAAGGCAGCAGTCTAGGGGCAGGGGCATGCCTTTTCAAAGGCCTTTTTACCAAGCACAGGCCTCTTTCCTTTTCTCAGAGGGGGTTCTTCAGAGGGAGAGGCAGAAGGGGGGATGAGCAGGACTGCATCGACTCCTCAGCCTAAACCCCCTGCCAAGCAGACACCGTGATGGGCCTGCCCGGGTCGACTCTCCTATTCCAGTAGGAGGCAAGCTGGCTTACTTTTTCTAGAACTGGATGTCTATTACTTCAGACAAGTGGGTCCTGGAAGTAGTAAGCCAGGGTCTGGTTCTCAGCTTCAAAAAATGTCCAAAGATGAGAGCTAGATCATTTCCACCTGCAAATCTCTCCGAAACCCTTGCCCTAGAGGCAGAGGTTTCTTTTCTTCTAGCCTTAAGAGCCATAGAGAGAGTATCTACCCTACACTGGGGCAAAGGACTGTACTCCAGGTAGTTCCTGACCCCAAAAAAGACAGGGGAGTGGCGACCCATCCTAGACCTAAGATATCTAAACAAACGTCTTTTAAAACCAAAGTTCAAGATGGTAACTGTGGGAATAATCCTTCCCTCTCTAAGGCCAGGGGACTAGCTAGCCTCCCTGGACCTCAAAGATGCCTACTTTCACATTCCCATCAGGTGCTTCCACAGAAAGTACCTCAGGTTCAAGTTGCCCTCAGGCCACTATCAGTTCAGAGCAGTGCCCTTTGGCCTAACCTCAGCCCCAAGGATTTTCACAAAGTGCCTGGCAATAGTAGTTGCCTTTCTAAGAAGGCAATAAATTTCCATTTTTCCATATCTGGCTAATAGTGAATCAGTCTCCAGACCAAGTCAAGTCTCACCTGCAAGTGACCCAGCAAGTGCTCACTTCTCTAGGATTTCTTCTCAACCTTCCCAAGTCAGTTCTCGAACCAATCCAGCTTCTTACCTTTATAGGAGCAGAATTGGACACACTCAGAGCAAGAGCCTTTCTTCCTTTAGAAAGGGCAAGGGTTCTTATGGAACTAGCCTCTTCCTTCAGCCTTCGGGTATCTCAGCCAGCAAGACATTTCCTCCAGCTCTTGGGCCACATGGCAGCTTCAACAGCGGTGGTCCAAGGGGCAAGATTCCAGATGAGAGATATTCAGTTCCACCTGAGCGCTTTTTGGTCTCAGAGGAAGGATTCCCTTACCAAACTGATCCCAGTGACTCTGACCTTGATCCAAGCCTTCCAGTGGTGGCAGGATCAGGACAATTTAAGACAGGGTGTTCCTTTTGTTACTCAGCCTTGTTCAGTGGTCCTTACCACGGATGCTTCTCTTCTGGGCTGGGGAACCCATCTGGGGTCCCTCACTGCCCAGGGGCTGTGGTCCCCTCTAGGAGATTGATATGTGGTCCCTTCTCCATATCAATCTCCTAGAGCTCAGGGCAGTTTTTCTGGCTCTAAGAGCTTTCTCTCAGTCAGTACAGAACAAGGTGGTTCAGGTCAGAACAGACACCACCACCACCATGTGGTACATCAACAAGCAGGGAGGCACTCGGTCCACAGCCTTGTGCACAGAAGCCATGAAGTTGTGGTCCCTGGCTTATTCCCTGCAAACCTCTCTGGTAGCAGTTCACCTTCCAGGGAAGGACAATGTGCTAGCAGATGCACTAAGCAGGATCCCTCAGGGCCATCACGAATGGTCCCTGGACCCTCAGGTGTTGAAAGTGATTTTTTTCAAGGTGGGGCACTCCAGAGATAGACCTCTTTGCAGCCCCAGACAATCACCAACTCCCTCTCTTTTGTTGCAGACCTCCAGTCTTGGGCTCAGTCCCCCGGACGCCGTGATTCTGAATTGGGAAGGGAAGTTTCTGTATGCCTCTCCTGTTCAAAGTCTTAGTCAAAATAAGGTCTCAACCTTGCAAAGTGATTCTGATTGCTCCAGATTGGGTCAGACAGCCCTGGTACCCCCTGCTGCTGTCCCTAGCAGTCCATCTCCCCCTGTCTCTTCCCAGGAATTACAACCTGTTAACATCCTCTCAGGGGAGGATTTGGTACCCCAATCTTCAGTCTCTCAATCTCAAGGCATGGCTCTTGAAGAGTTAGAGTTTGCAGATCTGCATTTTTCCCAAGGGGTTCTGGATATCCTCAAGGCTTCTCGAAAGCCCTCCACCAGAAAGACTTATATCTCCAAATGGAAGAGATTCAGCATTTGGTGTGCTAAGAAGCATATTTCTCCAGACACTGCTGAATTTCCTACGGTTTTGGATTATATGGTCCATCTTAATGGCATAGGCCTTAGACCAGCTACTCTCAAGGTACACTTGTCAGCTGTTTCTGCGTTATTGTCTCTGGGGAAGTCTTCCTCACTATCTTCTTATGCTGTATTCTGTAAATTTTTTAAAGTATTGCTTCACATGAGTCCTCCTTTTAGAGACCCTGCCCCTGCCTGGGATTTGAATGTTTGCATTGCTCAACTTA
Organism: Neoceratodus forsteri; assembly: GCA_016271365.2. Taxonomy (NCBI): domain Eukaryota; kingdom Metazoa; phylum Chordata; order Ceratodontiformes; family Ceratodontidae; genus Neoceratodus; species Neoceratodus forsteri. Next base: position 1,388,433,766 of record CM057459.1, read on the forward strand.
TGCAACCCTCTTTTGAGCCTATGTCTTCAGCAGAGTTTAAGTACTTGACTTGGAAAACTGTGTTCTTGGTAGCCATCACCTGTGCCAGGCATATCAGTGAACTGCAAGCCCTGTCAGTGGAACCTGATTTTATCTCATTTCACAAGGATAAAGTGGTCCTTAGAACCAATAGAAAGTTCTTGCCCAAAGTGGTTTCAGACTTCCATTTAAACCAGTCTATGTCTCTTCCTGTTTTCTTCACTGATCATTCTTCCTCAGGAGAGAGGAGGCTACACAGTTTAGATGTTAAAAGAGCCCTTGGTTACTACATGGAGCGTACCAAGGGTCACAGGTTTGACTTCCTCCAGTTGTTCCTCACTTATGGAGACGTGGGTAAGGGCAAACCTGCCACCAAGAGATCTAGTGCCAGGTGGATTGTGTCTTGTATACAATTCTGCTATGAAAAATAGGAAAAACTCCACCCTTAGGCCTGAGGGCTCATTCCACAAGAGGTACAGCTGCTTCACTGGCTGCTGCCAGGGATATCCCTCTCTTAGAAATTTGTCAAGCAGCCACCTGGAAAACAGTCCATACCTTTACCAAGCATTACTCTCAGGATATCCAGGCTAGGAGTGATGCTCGGTTTGGCACATCGGTACTTCAGAGCCTATTCCCAAAGTAGGTTCTGTCCCTCCTCCATGGAGGTACTGCTTGGTAGTCTGCAATATGTCAGAATACAGCAAGACTTCATGTTGTTTGAAGAAAAAATTACTCACCTTAGTAATTATGTTTCTTCTAATGGAGTCTTGCTGTATTCTGACTTCCCTCCCTGCCTCCCCTCTCAGAACCTGTTTTTGGGAAGTGGGTGGGCAGGTGCAGTGTTGCACCCCAGGGGTGTTTTTTGTTTACACCCTCCTCCTTCTTTGGGTGCTCATTTATTACTGTTATTTGTATTAGATTGGTTTTTGGGTTTCCTGTCTTGAGTCTTCCTTGGGAATCCAAAACTTTTTTCTGCCAGTTGGCTAGTAGGAATTTTTACAATTTCCACATAGAATATTTAGTTAATTGAGCTCGCAAGAATCTGACAGTTTGAGTTTGAAACACTCCAGACAAAGACTTCAACCGAGCTCGAGCTCAGCATTCTATGCCCTGCATAGAAAGTTAACTCTTTGGGGCAGTTCAAAGGTTGGGAATTACTGCAATATGTCAGAATACAGCAAGACTCCATTAGAAGAAACATAATTACTAAGGTGAGTAATTTTTTCATTTCTTCTATCAGCTGTGTACAGGGCTACTGTTTCAAGGAGAGTTTTCATAGCTCAACATCCAACATGAAAGCTGGCTGTATGGCTTCCCTCCATAACAATCGGATTGGAACTGCCTCCACTCCCTTCTTTGAGGACCCTCTATACATCGCTTCTTGATCAAGTGACTTGCTTTTAACACGGAATGCTTTATTACAATACACATAACAGGTAAACACTTCAGAGGCACTTGCGATAAAAAGGCTATTGGAAAAAATAGTCCCAGGGCACAACATTGTCCCAAGCTCAGGCATATTTAAATTATGTTTAAAATGTCTAAAAGGAGTACTGCAGTCAGAATTTGCAAAAACATATGTTGTGCAGGTGTTTTGATTTGTGTTTTTGTAGTCCTGGTGTGTCTTTCCCTTTGTTTGCTATTAGGAGTTTTTTCTAAATTTGCCTACTAGTTTTATGGTCTCTGAAAATCTCCATATCACTATGGTTTACTGCTTGTCTTTGTCCTACAATGCCTCCTGACTCATGTGACAGTGATGCATCAGGAACCACTGATTCAGTGAGACAAAGCTGTTCTGGCCTCAACTAAATAATCCCAATTCAGTATTTTTGTTTTCCATATGTGTGTCTAAGTCTAACAAGCAGGAGTAAATATTTTAATTTTAAAGCTTTCAATTTCATCAAACTACATCCAACAATAAAAAGCACACAGACCACCCTAGGTCATCAGTGTTATAATTTGTAAAGACGCTAGCTGTTTTCTTACAGAATACCCATTCAGTTAGACCTCAGGTGATTGCTAAGCTGTAAGTGTAGCCTTCAGTGCCCAATGGATAAGGAAAGTGACTTAAAATCATAGTGATACTGCTGTAAAATTGACTGTAAACCAGTACTTGCGGAATCTGTGGTCCCGGATGCATCGTATCATGGAACAGGAGGAATTGTAGGAAAAAGCAGTGCAGCAACCATGGTAATATGGAGATCCCCAGAGGCCATAAAACTAGCAGGCAAACTGAGAAAAAAACTCCTAATAGCAAACAAAGGGAGGGACACACCAGGACTAAACTCACGATTCAAAACTATAAGTACCGGAAACGGGGCGCAGGTTGGTGGTAGCCCTGTCATTTTTCTGGCCTCAGTGAGAATGCCCTTTTGTGGCCCAGCCACCTGCCCAAATGAGCGTGCCTTTTAAGCGTTAAAAAAAAAAAAAGCACAAGCTAGTGTCTTGCCGTGTCTGAACCTTTCACACTTCAGACACATCATGCAAGACACAACAAAACAGTATGCAAATGGTTAACAGAAGGACTCTAAATTCCAGCAGCTACCCTTTCAAGTGCCCCCACCCCACCCTGCAAGCCTGGAAAATGTAAATGTTCCATTTGATTGAATCAGTCTCCCCCCCCGCGCCTGTCACACACAAAAACAAAGCAGTGCTAGTCAATTGCTTTGCTTTCTGCCCCTGGAAGGGAACAGGAAGTCAAGAAGTGTGAAGTGTTTTTTACAGATAAGATGACATCTGTTGACTTCCAGCTCCCTTTCAAGTGCCCCACAGCAAGCCTGGAAAATGCCCCTTACATTCTTTGAACTGGTCATGCCTACCACACAGAAAACAAAAGAAGGTACTCATCTGCTTTGCTGTCTCTGGACCAAGAGAGAAAAGGTGACAAGTGGTCAAGCAGAGTAGTAATGCTGTTTTCAGCTCATCTCCGTCCTAAGCACCCCAGTATACACCTAACTGGGGACTTGTTTTTTGATGTGCCCTGCACTGGCGCCTCCACGTCTGCAAAGCCTGGCAAAACAATGAGTATGTCAGAAGTTAGGGGCTAGCAAGGGGATACAGGAAGGTATACAAGTAAGTAGCCACAGTAGCCCCTTTCTTTTAGCTAATAACCTGACTTTTTGGGTTTTGGATGCTTGCTAAGTAGTTGCTGTTGACTTGCATTGCACTTGTCCTGTTGTTTAAGCCAGGGGCTCTCACGCTTGGCTTTGGCTTGCCTTTACTTTTTCTTAAGGACTTAGTGGTGTTGCAGACCTGCAGGTGGACAGTGTCAGTGACCAGTGGACCTGACCATTGTGCATTGTTGGATTTGTTCATACATCATCACATTCACTTTGCTGCTGCTGCTGGAATCGGATACACTTTTAAGGTAAGGTTGGCAGGTTGCTGATTTGTTTGGTGGGGGGGTGACAAAAGCCAGGATATATTCTGTCAGAGAATTATTAAGTACAGTATATACTACTTTATGGCATGGCAGTGTTAGTTTATAAAGTAGGGAATTGTTCAATCCAGGGTAAACCTAACCTATCGGGGCAAAATTAATTTTTTTAGGCCAGTGTCTCACTGAGAAATCTACCTGGAGTAGCATATCTCTGCTGTTATAATGTGAACACAAAGTTTTTTGTTTTTCTTTTTATTAAAAATACATTCTACATTGAAAAATCAAGGAGATGTTTTAAACTAAGAATACTAAAACATCTGAGGAACATAGTAGAGAAAAAGATTTAAACAATGCACTGGGTCACTGGCTGTTTGTTTGTTTATTTATTTAGAAGTTTCACCAGGTAAGGTACACTGAACAAGAAGTTGCTCGTTTCCCGGTACGACCTAGGGGAGCGGGTATGGGGAGTTACATCGTAGTATAAAATACAAGCAATTTACACATAGGCCCAGATATTCAAACTGCGCCAGGCTGTGGCATTGACTGAGCGATATTCATCGGAGCTGTGCCATGGCACAGCATCGTTTAATATCGCACCCTGGCCATCCGCAGTGTGTATGGCGCAGTGGCACTGCGCTAGCGCAAGTGGCCAGAGTGGAGCAGGGGGATGCGCTAGCGCAAGTTCCATTGCGCTATATGCAGCAACCGCGATATTCAAAAGTGCACATGCAAATGGGGCCATAATGTATGCAAGGTGCAAATGGGGCCTTTTGCATGCAGGTGCGCCGATCCCCGGCGACTTGCACCTGGCGCCCTGCCAGGCAGCAGCCGTCGGGGACCGATGCCCCCTGCACAGCGCGGCAATGTGCCCCACAGCCCGATCACGAGCTTCAGTGTAAATAAAAATTTTCCAATATCCCTGGTGGTCCAGTGGACCGCTGTCTGCTCGATCGCGGGCATTTGTAATAAAATGAAAGTATTCTGTCCAGTATCCCTGGTGGTCCAGTGGACCACTGACTGCCTGATCGTGGGCTTAAGTGTTAATAAAAATAATTGATTCCAATATCCCTGGTGGTCCAGTGGACCGCTTACTGCCCGATCGTGGGCATTTGTAATAAGAAAAATAAATATGTCCAATATCCCTGGTGGTCTAGCGGTACCCCTCCTCCCCACCTGCCACTGGGCTCCAGCTAGCTCCCCCAGTCAGCCAGCAGCGGCAGCACCACCGCCTACTGCCCGCCGCCTGCCAACTGACACTGTAGGTAGGGCTGTGCGCCATTGGTCCACAGTGTGAGCCAATGGGCGTGCACTGCACGCTACACATTCAGATATGTGAATGGATCCATTCACATATCTGGAATCAAACCTGTATGGGTCTGCAGCCCATTGGCTCACGCTGTGGACCAATGGGCGATGCACCTACTGTGTCACGGTCGGGCGGCAGGCGGGTGGGATGATGCCACCTGCCAGCTGACCTGGGGGGAGCAGGGCGGTGGGGAAGGGGGTACCGCTAGACCACCAGGGATGTTGGACATATTTATTTTTTTTTATTACAAATGCCCGCGATCGGGCAGTCAGCGGTCCACTGGACCACCAGGGATATTGGAATCAATTCTTTTTACTAATACTTAAGCCCAGGATCGGGCAGTCAGCGGTCCACTGGACCACCAGGGATATTGGAATCAATTCTTTTTATTAATACTTAAGCCCGTGATCGGGCAGACAGCGGTCCACTGGACCACCAGGGATATTAGACGTAATTCCTTTATTTTATTACAAATGCCCGCGGTCTGGCAGACAGCAGTCCCCTGGACCACCAGGGATATTAGACAGAATACCTTTAATTTATTACAAATGCCCGCAATCGGGCAGTCAGCGGTCCACTGGACCACCAGGGATATAGGGGTTCTTTTGTTTTGCAAATGCCCGCAATCGGGCATGGGGGGGTGCCACCAGGTGCAGCTGGAGCTCGGGTGGCCATCCACAGGTGACAGCTGCCGTGTTGCACCCTGCAATGCAGCAGCTCACCTGTGGGTGGCCATCCATTGTTTCTTTTTTTTTTTTTAGCCTTGCTGCTGGCGCAGATAGGGGTTGCGCATGCATGGTTCCGCACATCCCGGGCTGAATATTGGGCTTTGCAGAGTATGCATGGGCATGACCCCACCCGCGCCTGCATACATTACTGATGCACTCTGGCACATCGGGTTCAAACAACATGAAGTCTTGCTATATTATGACATATGCAGTGAGTCCCAACCTTCGAACTGCTCCGGAGGTGAAAGAGTTAACTTTCCATGCCAGGCATGGAACCTTGAGCGCGAACTCGGTTGAAAACTCTGCCTGTTGTTCTTCAAACTCAAACTGTCAGATTCTTTACTCCACCTCACTGAACAGTTGCTCCAGAGATTTCTCCTTCTGCTCGGTTCGTTTGTTGGTTAAAAAAGTCTTATTTTTCAGTTTCTTAACCGAAATTAAACCGCAACCGGTCGATTCAAGCTCTGTCTGTGGTATCGTAAGTAATAGATAGGCTTACATTTATTTTCTTCTGTGTGGAACTTGTAAACGTGTTTTCGGTTCGGTTTGAACTGATCAGGTTGTTTTCCAAAAACTTTCTAGTCCTTTAAAGTGCGGTTCCCGGTTCTTATCGGTTCTAAAAGCAGTTTCATTACGTTTTTTCCACGCGATACTGGCTGGAAACTGATAAGGAAGTCTTGTTGGCTGATTGCCACTAACGGGCAAGTTTGGTTAGGCTGGCACTACGCCTGAGAAACCCAAAAGAAAAACCGGGCCCACTGGGTTTCAACACTGTGGTGTCTGTGGGGAAGCCTTTGCTAAGGCTGACCCACACACCACCTGTGTATATTGTCTGGGATTTGACCACCTCAATGCAGACTGCCAGATTTGTAAGAATTTTCCTGCTGCCACTGTGGAAAAGAGAATTGGTAGTCTCAGGGAAAGGGAGGCCAAAAAGTCCGCTGACCCGGATGGCCAGCCCAGTTCGGTTTCAACCGAACCGGAGGGAGTGCTCTCTGACCAGAGCGATGCTTCCTCAGGCAAACAAAGAGCCAGCTCTGAGGAGCTGGTTCCAACTAAAAGGGCTAGAAAGTCAGCTAGTTTGGAGCCAAAAGTTCTTTCTCCAACCGCTGAGGAAATAGCTAAAGCAATTCAAATTGTCCAGTCACTTTCCCCAGTTCCGTCCGAACCAGCACCATCAGGGAAGCAGTTGGTTCGGCCGGTTCCACCAGTTCAAGATTTTGATTTTGAGGATTTTTATGAACCGGAGGAAGGGGAGGAGGAGTATGGGGAGAATGAATGTGATTTTGAAGGTCTGGATGTGCCCACTGAACCGGACATCTCTCCAGACAGACCGTCAGGGGTTCCCCCCCCCCAGGCTATCTGAGTCCCCTTGTCATTTTATGTTCTATAAGAAAGTTGCTGAAACTCTCCAACTCCCTGTTGAGGAAGCTGTTGATGACCAAGAGGAGCCTGATTATGTAGAAATGATGGATATTCCAGAGTCTAGGAGACTGTCTATTCCTTCATAAATCTTTTAGGAAACAGACAGTAAAATTCTAAAACTTCTCCTCCATCCTCCTGTTGACAAAGGATGGACAAGAGGTATACTTTATCAGGCTCTGATACAGAGTTCCTCACTCAGCAATGCAGCCATGTGGGGTAGTGCAGGCTGCAGCTTGTGACAAAGCAAATATTCCTCTAGCCTGCACCCTCCTGAAAAGGACTCTAGGAGGATGGATGCCATGGCAAAGAAACAATACATGGCAGCATCTTTGGACTCAGACAGGCAAATTATATGGCTTATGCTGCTAGGTACCAGAAGTCCAGATGGGATACTGTGCTGGCCCTAGAAACAAGTCCTGACCAGCTTGCCAGGGAGCTGGAGCAGGTGGCTGCGGATGGTATTGAGGCATCCAAGGTGCAATTTCATGCTGCAGTAGACTCTAATGATGTGTCATCAAGGGTCATGGCTACATCTGTGGCACTTCGCAGAATGGCTTGGCTCAGATGTACTACCCTGTTACAGGATACCCAGTCTTAAGGCTATGGATTTTCCTGTTGTGGACAATTCTCTGTTTGGGGAGCAGACAGAGAATTATATGAAGAAAATGGATGACTATAGGACCACCTATAGGAGTGCACAGGCCAAAGAAAGGCAAGCCACTCCTCAAAGGCAGCATCTCAGGGGCAGGGGCAGGCCTTTTCTTAGGCCTTTTTACCAAGCCCAGGCCTCCTCTTCTGCTTCTGCCCAGAGGGGGTTCTTTAGAGGGAGAGGCAGACGGGGTACAAGTAAGTCCACTTCTACCCCTCAGCCCAAAGCCCCTGCCAAGCAGGCTCCCTGATGGGGTGGCCAGGTCCGATTTTCCACTACCGGTAGGGGGCAGGCTGGCTTACTTTGTCCAGGACTGGAGGTCTTTAACATCAGACAAGTGGGTCCTAGAAGTAGTAAGCCAGGGACTGGTTCTCAGCTTCAAAAAGTTTCCAAAGATGAGAACCAGGTCCTTTCCACCTGCAAATCCATCAGAGGCTCGCCCTAGAAACAGAAGTTTCTACCCTCCTGGCTCTCAGAGCTGTGGAGAGGGTTCCACCCCTACACCAGGGCAAAGGGTTGTACTCCAGGTACTTCCTTACCCCAAAAAAGACAGGAGAATGGCCCATCCTAGATCTCAGATACCTAAACAAGCACCTTTTAAAACCAAAATTCAAAATGGTGACTCTGGGAATTATTTTACCTTCTCTAAGGCCAGGGGACTGGTTAGCCTCCCTGGACCTCAAGGATGCCTACTTCCATGTTCTTATCAGAAGCTCCCATCGAAGGTACCTCAGATTCAAACTGCCCTCAGGCCATTACCAGTACAGAGCAATGCCCTTCGGCCTCACCTCGGCCCCTAGGGTATTCACAAAATGCCTGGCAGTTGCCCACTTAAGAAGGCAAAAGATTGCCATCTTTCCTTATCTGGACGACTGGCTCATAGTAGGCCAGTCTCCAGACCAGGTCAGACTACACCTTCAGGTAGCTCAGCAACTGCTCACATTTCTAGGTTTCCTTCTCAGTCTCCCAAAGTCAGTCCTAGAGCATGTCTAGCTTCTCACCTTCATAGGTGCAGAACTGAACACAAAAAGGCCAGAGCCTTCCTTCCTCTAGAAAGAGCAAGGACCCTGATCTCTCTGGCCTCCTCTTTCACCCTACAGGTCTCTCGACCAGCAAGGCATTTTCTACAGCTCCTAGGGCACATGGCTGCTTCTACAGCAGTAGTGCAGGGAGCAAGATTTCAGATGAGGGACGTCCAGTTCCATTTGAGAGCCTTTTGGTCTCAAAGGAGAGACCCTCTAACCAAATTGATCCCAGTGACTCGAACTCTGATCCAGGCCCTTCAGTGGTGGCAGAACCAGAGCAATCTGAGACAGGGGGTTCCCTTCACCCCCCAGTCTCACTCCTTAATCCTTACTACAGATGCATCCCTCTTGGGGTGGGGAGCTCACATGGGCAACCTCACTACCCAGGGATTGTGGTCCCCACTGGAATCTCTGCTCCACATCAATCTGTTGAAACTCAGAGCAGTTTTTCTAGCACTTCAAGTTTTTTCCACATCTGTTCAGAACAAAGTGGTACAGGTCAGAACAGACAACACCACTACAATGTGGTACATCAACAAACAAGGAGGCATTTGGTCTCGACCTTGTGCACGAGGCGATGAAGTTGTGATCTCTGGCTTATTCCCTGAGCAGCCTCCCTTATGGCAGTTCACCTTCCAGGCAAGGACAATGTCCTGGCAGATGCTCTCAGCAGGATTTCCCAGGGCCATCACGAATGGGCTCTGGATCCCCTAGTACTGGAGGTAGTATTTGCCAGATGGGGCGCTCCGCAGATAGATCTTTTTGCAGCCCCAGACAATCACCAACTTCCCCTTTTTTGTTGCAGGCCCCCAGTGTTGGTCTCAGTCCCTCTGGTTGCCTTCCTTCTCAGTTGGGAAGGGAAGTTTCTCTATGCTTTTCCCCCTTCCCTCTCCTGTTCAAGGTACTAGTCAAAATCAGATCTTAACCCTGCAAGATGATCCTGATTGCTCCAGATTGGGCCAGACAGCCCTGGTACCCTCTCCTTTTGTCATTAGCAGTCCACCTTCCCCTGTGTCTTCCCAGGAATCACAACCTGTTATCCTGTGCCCAGGGGAGAGTTTGGTATCCGAACCTCAAATCTCTCAATTTCAAGGCCTGGCTCTTGAAGAGTTAGAGTTTGCTGACCTACACCTTTCCGAAGGTGTATTGGATATCTTGAAGGCCTCTAGAAAGTCTTCCACCAGGGCTACTTATAATTCCAAATGGAAGAGATTTTCCATATGGTGCTCTGGCAAGCACATTTCCCCAGAATCTGCTGACTTGCCCACAATCCTGGATTATTTGGTGCATTTGAATTCATTGGGGCTGAGACCAGCTACCCTAAAAGTGCACCTGGCAGCCGTGTCTGCTTTCTTATCAGCAGGTAAACCCTCTTCTTTTTCAGCTCATCCTGTATTCTCCAAGTTTTTCAAGGGGTTGCTTCACACCAACCCTCCATTCAGGGACCCTGCCCCTGCTTAGGATCTTAATATTTGCATTGCCCAGCTTATGCAACCCCCTTTTGAGCCATTGTCTTCAGCAGAGCTTAAGTACTTGACTTAGAAAACTGTGTTTTTGGTAGCCATCACTTCTGCCAAGCGCATAAGTGAATTGCAAGCATTGTCAATGGAGCCCGATTTTATCTTCTTTCAAAGAGATAAGGTGGTCCTCAGGACTAACAGGAAGTTTCTGCCTAAGGTGGTTTCAGACTTCCACCTTAACCAATCCATGTCTCTTCCTGTGTATTTCACTGACCATTCCTCCTCTGGCGAGAGGAGATTACACAGTTTGGATGTCAAAAGAGCCCTTAGTTACTACATAGAACGTACGAAGGGTCACAGGTTTGACTCCCTCCAACTGTTCCTCACTTATGCTGAGGTTGGTAAAGGGAAACCTGCCACTAAAAGATCCATTGCCAGGTGGATTGTCTCTTGTATCCCATTTTGCTATGAAAAACTGGGTAAGGTTCCTCCCTCAGGCCTGAGGGCTCACTCTACCAGAGGTACAGCTGTGTCTCTGGCTGCTGCCAGGGACATCCCTGTCCTAGAGATATGTCAAGCAGCTACCTGGAAAACAGTTCACACTTTTACCAAGCATTACTCCCTGGACATCCAGGCTAGGAGTGATGCTCGGTTTGGCACAGCTGTGCTTCAGAGCCTATTTCCAAAGTAGGTTCTGTCCCTCCTCCATGGAGGTACTGCTGTGTAGTCTGCATATGTCATAATATAGCAAGACTTCATGTTGTTTGAAGAAAAAATTACTCACCTTAGTAATGTTGTTTCTTCTAATGGAGTCTTGCTATATTATGACCTCCCCCCCCACCGCCTGCCCCTCTCAGAACCTCTGCTTTTGGGATGTGGGTGGGGAGTGTAGTGTTGGCACTTAGTAGATGCCCACCTTATTTTCACCCCTTCTTTTTGGGGTGTTTGGGTGTTATGTTTTTCATATTTCTTTCTTGGATCCCCTGACTTGAGTCTTTGTTTTGGGACCAAGGAAAATGTGTTCTTGTATTTAGTAGCCAGTGGGCTAGTGTAGGTTTACGGCTTCCACACAGAACCTTAGTGAGTTTTGCTCGTAAAGATCTGACAGTTTGAGTTTGAAGAACAGACAGAGTTTTCAACCGAGCTCGCGCTCAAGGTTCCATGCCTGGCATGGAAAGTCAACTGTTTCACCTCTGGAGCAATTCGAAGGTTGGGACTCACTGCATATGTCATAATATAGCAAGACTCCATTAGAAGAAACAACATTACTAAGGTGAGTAATTTTTTCTTTTGTGCCATGCACTTTTCCCTTTTGAATATCGCGCCGGGGCGCATCAGTGGGTTGCGCATGGCACAACACTGTTGCGCCATGTGCAACCCTTTTGAATATCTGGGCCATAGCGTATAAAGCATAGTTTACAAGGTAGATGGTTTAAACATATAAAGTGACCTTATGGATGACCTATAGTGGCTAAACTGTACAAATGCTCCTACAGCCTACATTCATGGACTATTAGTAAAAATCTCCATGTGGGGAAAATAGCAATGTAACAGAGTCAAGCTAGTAGGCCATGGTGAATCCCACTGGCTTCGAGGAGACAGACAATGGAAAAACAGTTGCAACAACATATAATCAATCAAACAAAATTTTAATTTTACCAGGCGAACACCATTGAGCAATGCTCGTTTTCAAGATGGACCTAGACAGAACATATAGTCACACTTACATTGAACAAAAGGCAAGTGGCAAAATAGCATAGAATTACAGAGACTAAGTGATACCCTCAGCAGGACTAGACAAGTCATTTACAGTGTATACACATTTCATTGGTCAGTAGATTAAATGGTACAGTCAGCAGAACTAGACATAGTATTTACAGTATATATAGACGTTTCATTGGTCAATACTAGATTAAATAATGCGATCAGCAGGACTAGCCATAATATGTACATTATATAGATTTTCAGAGGTCTATGTGCTGGTTAAGATAGCTGTACTCAAGTATAGGTATACAAGCCCAAAGCTACCAGAGGAGGGAGGATAGTACAACACCGGATGTTGTGATGATGACCAGTGGAAGAAAATAGGGCTGGAAAAGGGGTATGGAGAGGAAGTGCCAGTAATTGAGGAGATATAGAAGCCTATAAAGTGCTGGGCACTAGGGCAATTTTAGAGCATGAGCTAGGAAAGGGTACTGAGGGGAGAGGAAATTGAAAAGCCCAGAGTGCTGGTTCAGAGGAGCATATTTTCGGAGCATATACCTGGTAGGTAACCGGGGGTGAGGGGTTAGATAGTACTATAGTTATGGAGAAAGCTTCAGTTCTAAACACATAAGCCCAGTTTGAATGAAGATCAAAGCTGCAGAGATAGAGAATACTGTTAAGTGCTAGAGGTGTGGGTGGGGAAAATAGAGCAGCGAATAACCAGCATTTTGACCCCAGTTCTCCATATCGGGAACAAAACTGGTTTAATAACAATTACAGGATTCATCGAAGAAGAAGGCATAGCTTGTTTTGAAAGCAGCTACCGACAAAGGGTGGACCAGTTTCATGGATTTTTGTATCATATTCCATAGAAGGGGGAGCATAAAACTTATTGAGGCCCTACTTAATCGAGCTCTCACCTTGGGTACAAGCAGCGAAATATAGGAGGAGCTTCTTAATGAGTACTTGCCAACTTTACAAAAAGGCAGGCAATGTGATATATATTGAGGCAGCCTACTGAAAATGGCTCTGAACGCCCAAATGGCTACATTTCTCTGCCGTCTATACTTAAAAGATGACCATTCCACCACTGTGTATAAGGAACAATGATGGGTCGAGTAAGAGAGACCAGTGATAAATCTTAGAGCTCTGTGGTAAAGGGTATCAAGCTTAGAGAGTGCAGCGGTCGGACCGTGACAGTACAAGAAGTCTGCGTAGTCAAGAAGGGAAATAAAGGTGGACTGAACCAGACTCATCTTGGCCTCTCTTGTCAGGAACTGGTTTACCCTGTAAAAAGACCTAGTCTGAGCTTTTTTTAGCAACTCTTCTATGTGATCATTAAAGGATAACTTATGATCAATCCAGAAACCCAGGTATTTGAACTTAGACACATAGTCCAAGGGTTCTCCCAGTAGTGTAGTGATCTGACGGGATGTTATAGACGTGGCATCATATGCACAAGGTGGGAATAGCATTGCTGTGGTCTTTTTTGCATTTAGTAATAGTTTCTGATTTAACAACTGTAATTGCAGCAGGTTAAAATCACGCTGCAGAACATCACAAGCGGCAGTAGGAGAGGGTCCTTCGGAGTAGAGCACTGTGTCATCTGCGAAGAGGTGAATGTTAGCAGTTTTGATGTTGTCGATTCTACTAATATATATTGTGAATAGTAGAGGACCCAATATGGAACCTGGGGGGACTCCTCTCAATAGAGGTTTTAATGGAGAAAATTCCCTTTCTGCCTTGACCTGCTGGTACCGGCCTGTAAGGTAATTAGTGAACCACTTTTGGGAGTGATGGTCCAGGCCAATGTTCCTGAGTGATGTAAGAAGTAGATTGTGGTCTACAGTATCGAAGGCCTTGCTTAGGTCCAAAAATACTGCACATACAAAGTTTCTATAGGAAGAGGCATCAATAGTCATAGGAAGAGACATCAATAGTAGAAAACAGGAAGTTGTTATCCCTCTGTACAGACAGTTGGTGAGACCCCATCTGGAGTACTGTATGCAGTTCTGGAGACCCCATCTCCGCAAAGACATAGACAGAGTGGAGGCTGTCCAGAGGAGAGCACCCAAAATGGTGCAGGGTCTGCACCAGAAGACATACGAAGAAAGACTAAAGGAGCTTAATATGTATACCCCTGAGGAAAGAAGGGACTTGATAGAAACTTTCAAGTACCTCAAGGGAATCAACAAAGTCCAAGAGGGTAGCATCTTTCAGAAAAAGAGATGCGCAAGAACAAGGGGTCACAATTTGAAGATGGGGGGGACAGCTCAGAGGTAACGTGAGTATTTTTCCATGGAGAGGGTTGTGGATGCATGGAACAGCCTCCCTGAGGAGGTCATGGAGTCAAGAACAGTGGGAGAATTCAAGAATGCATGGGACAGGCATAAGGCAGTCCTAGTGGGGGTAGGAGGAAGTAAGCTGTTGGTTAACTAGGATCTGCAGCTTATCTGTTAGGTAGGAAAATGGGCAGACTAGGTGAGCCAAGTGGTCCTATCTGCCATCAAATTCTATGTTTAGCATCCAGTCCATGTAGCCAGTCATAGGTCACTTTAGCGAGAGCAGTAACAGTGCTATGTCATGCCCTAAAACCAGATTGTAAGGAGTTAATCAGATTTTCAGATTCTAGATATTTTTTGAGCTGGTTACTAACAATCTTTTCCAGGAGTTAGGATAAGATTGGAAGTAAGTTGATGTGCCTGTAATTATTAAGGTCTGCAGGATCTCCGGATTTAAACAGGGGGATGACATGAGCTGTCTTCCATAGTGGTGGCACGACAGCCTGGGAGAGTGATAGGTTAAAGAGGTGTGTAAGTGGGACAGCTAGGACCTGATAACCAATTTTCAGGAAGTAGGGGTCTAAAAAGTCAGCTCCAGCACTTTTCTTGATATCCCGCTGTAACAGAAGATCTTTAACCTCCTTCAACGAGAATGGTTGCAGGGAGAATAAGGAGTTAGATACTGGAATTCCTTGGTCCTGTACACCAAGTTGGGATAATAGATTATTGGCAGGAGAGGTGTCAAAGGCTAGTCCTGCAGTGGCAAAATGATTATAGAAGTGTTCAAGGATGGAGGGCTTATCAGAGACGGAGGCGCCACCAACTAGGATTTTAGTGGGTAGTGTGTTTCCAGGAGTGTATCCTTCTAATTCTTTTAGGGTTTTCCAAAATTTGTTGGGGCACTTCGAGGATGCGTCGAGTTCCCTATGATAAAAAGTGGCTTTTGACTCTCTGACCAGCTTGGTGCAGGGATTCTTCTCCCTCCTAAACAAAATCCAATCAGTCGGGAGCTTAGATTTCCGTGCCATTTTCCAAAGGGCATCTCTTCTTTGTAAGACAGTCTTTTAGCTCTGATTTAAAGCAGTGGCAGGATTTCACCCTATTACGGACTTTACTCAGTGGAGCAAGGTTATGCAGAGCTCCTGTAACGATTTCATGAAAGATGTCGTAAGCCGCGACAACCGATTTTGCAAGGTAAAAGTCCTGCCAGCATAATAAATCTCTTAGTAAGGTAATAAATGTATAGGGGTTGAAGTTACGACGCCTTCTTTTTGTGGTAAATTTTGGAACTGATGTGGCTGTTTTAGAAGCCCTTACACAAGCAATGTAATAATGATCACTTGCATTTGCGAAAAAATACGTCAGCATGAGCAAATAGATATGGTTTACTTACTAAGATAAGATCCAGTAGAGAACTATTGTTTGGTTTCTTTGTATTTGGTCTTGTGGGTTCATTAATAAGTTGTGTCAGCCCAATGGAGTTGCAAAAGGCTTTTAGGGGTGCAGAGGCAGTGGCAAGCCAATTCAAATTGAAGTCTCCTAAAGTTATGATTTCTAAGGTTAATGATCCCAGAGTCTTATTTAGGTGATGCAGCAGTTGTAACCCACCTGACGGAGGCCTGTAGCAGCCAACTACACATAGCAAGACCATAGGTGAAATCTTGACCTTCAAGGATAGGCATTCAAATTCATTCTGAATAGAGGTCGAGTCAATGACGGAGGCTTGAAATTTATCCTTTATATATATATAGAGAGAGAGAGCTACTTCACCTCCTCTAGTCTGTCATCTGTCTGTCAGTCCTATAGAGAAAGTACGATGGGATATTCACCCCGTGGTCAGCCGTTCCAGGTCTTAGCCATGTCTCAGTGACCACTAGTATGTCAGGAGCAGTATGTTGTGCCCAAGCCTGGATGAAGGTGAGCTTCTTTAGAAGACTGCATACATTTACATGTAGAAAACTTAACCCCTTGAGACTGGGAAGGTCAGAAGGGAAAGAGATACTGGCTGGAGGTCCTAGGTTGAGCTCCACATTGCCCAAGCAGAGCAACAAAAGAAAAGAATATAACTAGGAGTAAAAACTAAATACTCTATAAATAAGTGCTCCGAGTAGGTTATGCTTAGACATGCGGGGCAACAGTCAGGGTGTTAGACCAGGAAGGGTGGAGAGTTAGGATCAGGTGCAATTAACAGAGAAGAAATTGTGTAGTGCTTTATTTATTGAGCCAGGTGAGGAGGAAAATCGGATTTGAGTAGGACGTGAGTTCCACAATTTTGGGAGACAATAGGAAAAAGACTGGCCAATTAAGGTGGATCTCCGGGGAACTGACAGAGTTCTGTGGTCATGGGATCTGAGGAGGTGAGAGGGCGTGGGTGGTGGGGAGATGGAGGAGGTAAGGATGAAGTGTACCAAACCAGTAATTAGAGATGAACTTTGCACAGTGATGCAGGCACCTATTAGCTAGAGATGGGAAGGTTAAGGTGCGGTAAAGGTGACAGTGATGTGTTGGGGGAGGTGCATCAAGGACAAAGCGGCAGAAGGAGTTGAAAAGTGTGTCCAAGTTAGCCAAGGATGTGGCAGGAGCCAAGCAGTAGACGACATCACAGTAGTCGATGATCGTGAGAATCATCTTTTGGACCAGTTCGCGCCTTGCCTAGGGTGGGAGGCAGGAGCAGTTTCTATATAAGGCATCGAGTTTAGGGCAAAGCTTTTTCATTATGTCATCTATAGGGTCCAAGAAAGTGAGATGTTGATCCAGCCCAACACCCAGATACTTGAAGGACGCCATGGCATCTATAGTTGCCGCATCGAGAGTAGTGAAGGCGGGGAATGATGGGAGCCTTGACAGTCTCTGTCTAGTGCCAAACGTCATGGCCACTGTTTTCTTGGCATGTAGGAAGAGTTGGTGAGATTAAAACTAACCCTGAACATTATTGAAATCTGTTGAAGCCTGGAGGCAACATCCAAGGGCGATGGCCCTGAGGAGAAAAGAACCATATCATCAGCATACATATGTATAGAAGATGATTTACAGATGGATGGAAGATCATTCAGAAAAATGGAGAAAAGGATCGGACCTAGTATGGACCCCTGGAGGACACCAGTGCATTTGGGTAGAGGAGGGGAGACGGAGTCGGATATTTTTGCTGATTGTCAGCGGTCATTTAAGTATGTGCTGAACCACTTTATGGTGGGTTCAGACAGACCGGCCGATGACAGGGAGCAGAGTAGGAGGGAGCGGGAAACAGTGTCAGATGCTTTAGCAAGATCAATAAAGATGGCAGTAGTGATGTGTCTGCAATCCATACCAGACAGGGTCGAATCAGTGATACAAAGCAGCTAGGTAGTAGTAGTAGTAGAGTGGTGTTTGTGGAATCCAGATTGATAATGGGTGAAAAAATTTATGTCGGAAAGGTACGAAGACAGTTGGACTAGGACTAAGTGTTCTTGCAGTAAGCCTAATGTTGGAAGGAGTGAGATGGGGCGGTAATTCCCAGGGGAGGAGGTGTCGCCACTCTTTGGGAGTGGGAGGACGATTGCATGTTTCCAACCTTGGGGTATTTTGACCAGTTGAAATGAGAGATTGAGAAGAGCAGTCAGTGGAGGAGCAATGGCTGCGG
Organism: Neoceratodus forsteri; assembly: GCA_016271365.2. Taxonomy (NCBI): domain Eukaryota; kingdom Metazoa; phylum Chordata; order Ceratodontiformes; family Ceratodontidae; genus Neoceratodus; species Neoceratodus forsteri. Next base: position 1,388,451,361 of record CM057459.1, read on the forward strand.
TGGACAGGTTTAGTAGCTTCGGGTCCAGCCCATCAGGGGAGCTACCTTTGCTCAGGTTAAGGGCTTCTAAGGCAGTCAGCATATCTGGTGTCCAGATTTTAGAGAAGGAAAAACTGTATGGTGGAGCAGGTGGGCTTCTAGTAGAGGCAGTAGTCATAGAAACATAGAATTTGATGGCAGATAAGGACCGCTTGGCCCACCAAGTCTGCCCATTTCCCTATCTGATGGATAAGCTGCAGATTCTAGTTAATCAACAGCTTACTTCCTCCTACCCCCCACTAGAATTACCTTATGCCTGTTGCATGCATTCTTGAATTCTCCCACTGTTCCTGACTCCACAGCCTCTTCAGGAAGGCTGTTCCATGCATCCACAACCCTCTCTGTGAAAAAATACTTTCTAACATTACCTCTGAGCCGTCCCCCCTCTATCTTCAGATTGTGCCCCTTGTTCTTGCACATCTCTTCTTCTGAAAGATACTACCCTCTTGTACTTTAATTCCCTTGAGATACTTGAAAGTTTCTATCATGTCCCCCTCTCCCTCCTTTTCCTCAAGGGTATATATATTAAGCTGCTTTAGTCTGTCTCGTGATGTCTTCTGGTGCAGACCCTACACCATTTTGGTTGCCCTCCTCTGAACAGCCTCCACTCTGTCTGTGTCTTTGCAGAGATGGGGTCTCCAGAATTGCACGTAGTACTCCAGATGGGGTCTCACTAACTGTCTGTACAGAGTGATAACAACTTCCTGTTTTCTACTATTGATGCCTCTCCCTATGCATCCCAGTATCCACCCAGCACTCCTTGCTGCCGTCTCATATTGCTTGCCCACCTTTAGGTCATCTGATATAATTACTCCTAGGTCTCTTTCCAGTTTTGTTATTAACTCACCCCCCATTGTGTACTCTTCCCCAGGGTTTTGTTTCCCAGATGCATTACCTTGCACTTCTTTGCGTTGAATCTGAGCTGCCACATATTTGACCATTCCTCCAACCTTGCCAAGTCCCTTTTCATTCTTTCCACCCCACCTTGTGTAGCAACCCTGTTGCAGATCTTTGTGTCATCTGCAAAGAGACATACCTTTCCTTCCAGGTGCTCTCCAGTGTCACTTATAAAGGCATTAAAGAGGACCGGTCCCAGTAACGAACCCTGTGGTACCCCGCTAGTTACCCTCCTTTCTTCACTGTGGACACCGTTTACTATTACCCTTTGCATACTGTTGTCCAGCCAGTTTTTTATCCAGGCTACTACCTTGGAACCCACTCCAAGGCTGGCTAACTTGCATATTAATCTTTTGTGTGAGACTGTGTCAAATGCCTTGCTAAAATCTAGGTAGGCTATATGCATAGTCGACTGATTAATGGTTGGAAGGGAGCCTAGTAGTGCAGAAGTGCATGAGGTGAAGTGCGAGTTGAACGCTGCTGCAACACTTGGGTGGTCAGAGCTGACGGTATTATTTTGAGGAGGAGGGAGGGAGGAGGAGCCTGCAGGGAGAAAAGTGAGTGAATTACTTTACAGAATTTGGATGGATTATTTATATTGGAGTTAAAAGTAGAGCTGAAGTACTCAGTCTTAGCCAAGTGAGTGGCTTTCATGCATTTGTTTCTGAAGGCCCAGTATGCTTCATAGTCTTTATGAAGCTTTGTACTTTTATGGAGCTTCCAGGCTAAATTGCGTGCTCTTTGGCAAGCAGCGAGTTCTGGAGAGATCCAGGGGAGGTGGTTACCTCAGACTCAAGCGTGGCGTAAAGGTGCATGTTGATTCCAGACTTCAAGGAATCGGTCTCTGAAGTAGTTAGCTACAACATCCAGGTTGCTGGCTTCGGATATAGGTGCCCAGTTCATGTAGGTCAAATCATGTAGAAGAGGGACAATGTTCATGTACGATCGGATTTGTAGTGTTTTATAGGGGAGCTTTGACTTTGTGAACTCTAAGCACCGAGAAGGTCATGCAATGGTCACTATAGGCACCTCTCTAGATTACCAGATTTAATGACCCTGTGAGTGTGTGAAGTGAGGGCCCAGTCAATGAGGGAGTGGTTGCCCGTCTTGTGGATGAGCCAAGTCGTGTCCTGGATAAGTTGAGTTGAGTGCATGTATAGCGTTATACACTTTGTTGGGTATGGAGGTCATCCAATTTATGTTGAAATCACCCATGATATATAATTTGCCGGCTGAAGAGTGGGTAACTAGGGTGGCTATGAGGTCAGTAGCGATTCTGGGCTATAAACCAGGGCAGCAGTAGGTGCCTGCTACGAAGATAGGTTTGGAGAAGGGGAGAGAGATTTGCAACATCAGGGCGGAGGTGAATTGGATGGATGAGGAGACATAGATTGCTACCCCTCCACCTCTCCCTAGACAGTCCTGGCATGATATTGTAAAGCCAGGGAGAGTAAGAGATGAGTTGCAAATCTTATTATTTAGACAAGATTTGGATAGTATAATTATATCAGGGGTGAGTGTAGCCACCAGGGGCTGGAGCAAGTCCACTTTTGGGAGGAGACTGCGTATACTGATATGTAGGATTTTTAGGCCATGAGGGAGAACTGTGAGTTGTGGCTCAGGACTAGCAGCTGGAGGTGGTTGGGGGGCTATTTCTGTTTGAGTTGGGCTGGGGTTAGGGTTTATGTCCCCAGCCAATAAGAGTAGGAGGGCAATAATAATATAACGAAGCTTGGCACTCTTGAACCAAGAGTGGGTGCATAACAGTCTGGAGCTGTGGCTTTTACTAATAGCTGAGGGGGGCCAGGAGCTGAGCATGAGTATTAGATTATAGTACATAGGCATCTGAACAAGAGGGGCGAATGGGAAAGTGAGACCAGGATAGAGGAATGGGAGAAGGGGAGTTAGCCTGATTGAAAACAGGAAGAGGGAAGGCATAGTGGTTCTGTGGTGGAAGTGAGGGAGAGGAAGCGCTGAAAACACCAAAAAGACGAGGTTTAGAGTGGAAGGCATCATATGTTTTTATTTTTTTTTTTTTTGGAGTAGCAGAAATTTCAAGCCCCAAAAATGTACCTGAGTAAAAGGTTTGTGAGAGATTAGGCCAGAAAATAATCCTGAGAGCACAGGAGTGCTGTGAGGCAGAGAGGGCCTGTTTGTGGGAGGACAATAATGGGCAGAGAAAGAAATGGCAAAGCAGATTTTACTTAACTTTCCTGTCACATGAAGACGGTTGGTGCAGCAGGGTCTTAGGAAGCCAATGAGGTAGGGGCAGGATGAGGAAGGAGGAGCAACCGTGTGGAGACCTGGGAAGGGGTGGGGGGCAAGGACAAAAACCATAGGTAAAGATTGCAGAGTTCCTGACTATAGCAAGTGCTGGTCAAGTAGTTAGAAAAGGCACACCAATTGGTGAACCATGCTGACTAGCAGTCCAATCAGGCGCTGCTTGCGAGGAGCTGCAGCCAATCGGAGCACAGCCGGAGCGAGCTTGAAATAGCGGCTGTACCTGGAGAGCTGGCACTGGGATAGGTTCCATGAGGGTGGAAGCAGCTGGTGAATCCTGATGGTGGTGGCTGAGGAGGCACTGCCTTTCTGATTAAAAGCACCGCTCGAGGCACAGAGCAATCTAGGGAAGCAAGGAGAGGGTAGGGTAAATATAGGCTGGTAGAAGTGTAATAGAAAAGAAAAGGGTGGGAGATTGGTGGCAGACTGATAGCGGTGGGTAGAGGTGAATACAGGAAACAAAAGATTTGTAGATTGACTAGGCAGGGGCTGATCTGCGTTGAGACAAAGGAGGGGGAAGATAGTGGCAGAGAGAAAATTAAGGCAGTGGGGGGTGGGTAGTGAGTTCAGGTTTCGTGTAGGCTTTATGGCTTGCTAGCAGAAGCAGGGAAAAAATATCTCTAGGTGCAGGGTAGAAAGGAGGAAATTACTGGTAGTAGGGCACCGAAAGCAGGCTTAGAGTAGTGAGGTTAGGTAGGCAAGAAGGAGGGCAGACTGAGTGTTGACAAGAAGGAGGGTAGAATAATGGCAGACAGACTGAGGGTTACAGTGCTTTCGGCTGCATTAGTTGAGCTATACAGTTAACAGGAATGCACATTTGAACACAGTCTAAACACTAGCAGGCGATAAATTTGCAGCTAAGCTTCAAAATAGAAAAATAAATATGCATTCCACAGAGCTGTAAATAGCAGGCAGGCATAAAGAAAACTTGGCAAAAACCGTAGGTAAGATTGCAAAGTTCCTGACTATAGCAAGAGCTGGTAGAAAAGGCGCACCAATCGGGTGTTTATGTTTATGTCACATGGACATAACTTTTTATTCCAAGGCACAGAACTGGTTTGCCCAAGTGTGAGAAGAGAGGATTTTGATCATAAACTTCTCAAGCAGGAGGGGCTTTGGTAATATGAACACAGGGCATGCAGCCCATGCCCACCTGGACTAAATGAGATGTTTAGCCTACAGCCTTTCTTGAGGTGACAGCTTCTTCTATGTATATTTCCTATGTACTGTATATCCCCTATGTATATATGACAGCTTCTACTATGTATACGTGCCATAGATTTTATGTGCCTTTCCAGGTTCCTTTTGAAATAAAGATTTTTTTTTAAAAAATAATGACTATTTATGCATTGTACTGTACTTTACTGAAGCTGCAAGAGAAGCCATATGAGGAGAGACTAAAGGAGCTTAATATGTATACCCTTGAGGAAAGAAGGGAGAGGGGGGACACGATAGAAACTTTCAAGTACCTCAAGGGAATCAACAAAGTCCAAGAGGGTAGCATCTTTCAGAAAAAGAGGACACAATTTAAAGATAGAAGGAGGGCGGTTCAGGGGCAATGTGAGGAAGTATTATTTCACAGAGAGGGTAGTGGATGCATGGAACAGCCTTCCTGAGGAAGTTGGGGTCTAAAACTGTGGGAGAATTCAAGAATGCATGGGACAGACATAAGGCAATTCTTGTGGGGGGCAGGAAGATATAGGCTGTTGGTTAACTAGGATCTGTGGCCTATCCTGTAGGTAGGGAAATGGGCAGACTAGATGGGCCTAGCGGTCCTTATCTGCCATCAAAGTCTATGTTTCTATGTTAAGTCTGTCTTAGGATTAGTTGTTTATCAGGTTTACAGCATCTGTAAGGGAAATGTGTGTATTAGCTTGACAGAGTGGCTGAATTTTTTTAGCACTAGTCCTTTCAGGTGGCAGGGTGAGTGCTGCTGTATGATTTTAACTAGTATGTAACAATACATTTGCATTTTTTTTAACCTGGCTACTTTGTCAGTCTCTTCATTTGGGGTGGTTGGAGCTGTTAGCCCAATTTTTGATGCTTTGTTTTTCCTTGTGGCCCCTGCCTTCTGTTATTGTTACTACCTTCACAACTTGAAATATTGGACTTCTAACCTGCTTTTGGGTAAGGACTCCTGCCAATAATCTACTACAGTAAGTTGCTCTTAGTATTCTAAGCACCACGAGGTGAGCAATTAGTGTATTTTTTCCTTTGCATGTACACTTTTGAATGTTGCTGTGCAAGTGCAATTGGTGTTACATGCTGGTGCATATCTGGGAATAGTAGTTTATGTTAAAAAAAAATTGTATCACTTTTAGACAAACTCTGTGGTAAAAGTAACTACTACAATTTATTTCTTGTCCTTAATTTGGAGGCTATGTAAAGATTTAAACTTAAACCACTCCTTCTTATGTTGTCCTGCGTGTACACAAGCAACATCTTGTGGTAGTAGCAAAAATGCAGAGGTGTGTCAGTGTTGGTGAATTTAGGGCACGCTTTAGTAGGTGCATCCCTCATTCCCCAGTTAGCCAGCCAGCATGCTAGCGCTGATGGAAGAATTATGTGAAGTGCCACCAACTTGAAAGAAATGTGCCGCTGCAATCAGAGAGAAGCTCATCATGCAGCGACACAGATGATACGCCTCCCGTGCGTGCCTTTCCTGGTGAAACATTTCGATAAACATGGCGGCAGCCCCAAAACTGGCCGACATCGGGGGTGCAATCCCAATGTCGGTATGTCCGCCACCCCCCTCACACATTGTATTGCGCACTGGGAGCCCACGCACTGCTCACAGAAAGCCAACCGAATTGGCATGTTCCTGCCCTCACCCCACCCGCATTGTGTGACACCCTGGGAGCCCACCCCAGTATGGTTAACATCACTACCCCCCCCGAAAGTCATGGGGCACACTGGGAGCCCACCCCAGTGTGCCCAGCATTTGTTTTATTTCGCCTGTAAAGAAAGAAAATGGTCCTGTGATGTTCTCTTTTTTCTTTACCTGAAAACAGTCCCTCGTTGTCCGCAGCGCCCCCAACCCACATCCACCCTCTGCACTCTCCACCTCCCCACACACCCTAATTACCTCCAGAGGTCTGGCACTGCGATCTTTGGTAGAGCGGGAACACATCTGGACTCTTCAAAGCCGAAGTGCAAAATGCAGAAATGCAGGTAAGCTGTATAATGGCATCAGTGAGGGGGAGGGTTCAACTTAGGTGGCTATCTCAGCCATTTTTTTGAATTTGGCTCTGTATTTTCAACATGAGGTTCTTGGGGCCCCACCTCATGAACACATGCACTGTCATCTCATTATTCGGTCCCGAAAGGTCACTGTGCAGAATCACCTCTCAGGACCGATTAACAAAACAGCAGTGCCACTGTTCATGAGGTGGGCTCCCAAAAAGCTTATTTTGCAAATTTGGTGAAAAAATTCCAAAAAATGACTGTTAGGAGTGTGCATTGAGCAGTTTCCACACACGCTTGTAAGTTCGACAATTGTTTATGTTTTCACTCTAGATTTTCGACTTTGCCATTTTTTCACACCTCCTTATGAACAGTACAGCTGCCATTTTTCACATCCTGCCCGAAATGTGTTTTCGCACGTGTGGCGCACAATGGCGTGGTCGCTGTGGGAAATCAATGTTCGAGACAGATTAATAAAATCAGTGTGACACTGTTCATGAGCAGAGGTCCCAAAATGCCTATGTTGAAAATTTGGTTAAACAAATCTCTCAAAATAATTACGTTACGGGCGTGCATCGTGCAGTTTCTACACACGCTTGTGACTTCACCAATATTTCATATTTTCACTCCAGATTTTCAACATCGACATTTTTTTACACCTCCTCATAATCAGTACAGCTGTCATTTTTCACATCATGCCCAAAATGTATTTTCCCACCTTTGGCCCCAAATGGCGCAGTCACTGTGCAAAATCACCTTTTGGCTAACAAACTGATAGTGCCACTGTTCATGAGGTGGGGTCACAAAAAGCTCATGTTAAAAATTTGGAGGGAAAATATCAAGAAATGCCTGGGGCATTAGGGTTTCCAACTGTAACACCCCACCCTGTAGAGACTGACAGGCTTCAGGGGTGTGACTTGGATTGTCGGCTGTAATGCTGACACTATTCCACCCGCATACCCACTCTGCAGCCAGTGACAGGCATCGAAGTGTGCCTTGGACTCTTCAGCCCCAAAGTTCACCCCATTCTCCTATACTGCACCCATCTCAGCATATTTCCTTAAGGAATGGGGTGAGCGTAAGGCTCGAAGACCCCAAGGCACACAGAGACACTTGTTGGTGTCTGCAGGGCAGGGCTTGACCAATCCCATAGCCTGACATCCCAGACAAGCATTTTTTAATTAGGGACAAGCAGTTTGCTTGTTACTGTTTGTCCCAGGATTACCAGCCAGTATTTTTATTTTTTAATGTGCCCAACTGTTTTTCCCCTGTCTGCCACTAGATGGCAGCAGCACCTCCAGAGCAGCGTGACCCTGTTGAGACCCAGCAGTCACCTGATGGCCACAACTTCAGTCATGTGGCACAGGTGGCAGCCAGGAATGCACGCCCCATCTGCAGTTTAGTCAGGCATTGTGCACATTGATGGGAACGCTGAGCGGGAAGATAGGTCAAGTCGGGAGCGAGCAGCAGCATGATTGCAATCCTGATTGGGCACGAAAAGCCAGACTGACAGGCTTGGCAGCATATAGCACAGTGGAAAGCCTGTCAGTCATGGCTAATTGGATGAGGACACATCTTGGGGCGGAGTTGAAAGTGTCAATAGCTGGCGTGGGTTGGAAGACACACCATTTCGCTACTTATACTTCCAGAGAACAGAGGCATTTTTGCTGCTCTTAGTCTGGTGCCTGCATGCGGTAGAGAGAGACTACTCTGTCCAACTCGGGCCCACATAACTAAACTAAACTTTTCTAAATACACTGCCTACAACTACTTCTACTAGCTACCTAACCTAAGCTAAACTACCAGTGCCCTACAGAAAACAAAAATTAAGAAGGCACTGAGAGGAGATCATGGATCTGGTTGATCTGAAAGATTGGATGGGGGTAGGGGGAGACGTTCAAGAGATCCACATGTGGAAAGTGCAGACTAGACAGACTAGTCGGCATAGAGAAGGCAAAGTCTCCTGCCTGTGGGGCAGAAACTGAACACATTACATTTAAAAAGCAGTAAAAGAAAGTGAAGTGAAGTCTGAAGATAAAAAAAAAAATTATTTAAGGGCAATTTAGTTGGCAAGCACTGCAGTAGTGCACATGATTTATTGAAATCTTGGCTTTTTAATGTGTGGAAATGGTGACACTTTGTGTATCTTTGGACTAAAACCGACTACTGGCTGATTGGGGGGGCTAGTGCTGAACTACCTACACTACCCTCAATTGTGAGTGTAAATTAATAACTAAATCAAAAAAAGTAAAAAGTACCCCAAAAAAGCATTTTTTTTTGGGGGGGGGAAGAAATAATCTAGCTACCGCCTACCCACTTTGGTGGAGGTGGTGTGTCTGTGTGTGGCTATGAGACCTAACCTTGTCCTGAGGTAGAGGAACTTGGGGAATAACAACTGCAGACTTCTTAGAAATAAACTATTGGAAGGGGAAAAAACTTTTTTGTGCTACAAAAAAAATAAACACTAGCTACCTACTTTGGTGGTGGTGGTGGTGGTGGTGGTGGTGGTGTGTGTGTGTGTGTATGTCCGTCCGTGTCCTAACCTGCCCCTGAGATAGAGGAATTTGGGGAACAACTGTGGACTTCTTAGAAATAAGCTAGAGGAAGGGGGAAAAACATTTTTTGTGCTACAGAAAAAAAATAATAAATCTCTAGCTGCCTACATTGGTGGAGAGGTGTGTGTATGTGTGTCTGTGAGACCTAACCTGCCCTGAGAGGTAGAGAAACTGGGGGACAACTGCGGACTTCTTAGAAAACTATGGGAAGAGGAAAAACATTTTCAAACAACATGAAGTCTTGCTGTATTCTGACGTATGCAGTTAGGTCCTGCCTTTCAACTGCCCCGGAGAACAAAGAGTTAAACTTTCCATGGCCAGCATGGAATGTTCACCTCGAGCTCGGTTGAAGCCCCTGTCTGCTGCTGTTTAAACTCCAACTGTCAGAATCTTTACTTCGCTTCACTGAACAGTCGCTCCGGAGATTTCTCCTTTGCTCGGTTCAAAAAAGTCGGTTAAAGTGTCGTTTTACGCTCGATTTCTACAGAATTGCTGCTACCGTTCTGTCGGTTTAAGTCTCTGTCTGTGGTACCATGAGTACTAGATAGGTTTTTCTTATAGTTTCTGTGCGGAACTTGTAAATTGCGGATCAGTTCGGCTGAACCGATCAGTTTCAGGTAAAAAAGTTTGTGTATTTACTTAGAGTGTGGTAACCAGTCCATTTCGGTTCTAAAAAAAACTGATTTTATTACGTTTTTTTCCAAGACCTGTGACACAGTCAGGAACCGATAGGGGAGTCTTGCCTGGCGGATTGCTGAAAAAAGTGTACGTTTTGGTTAGGATTGGCCATGTCTGAGAAACCCAAGAAAAAAGACGGGCCCACTGGGCTTCAACACTGCAGTATGTGTGGGGAAGTCTTTGCTAAGGCTGATCCCCACACCGCCTGTGTTTATTGTCAGGGGTTTGACCACCTTGATTCGGGCTGCCAGATTTGGAAGAATTTTCCCAAAGCTACCCTGGAAAAGAGATTAGGTAGACTGAGGGAAAGGGAGGCCGAAAAGTCCGCTGACCCGGATGGCCAGCCTGGTTCGGTTCTGGCCAAACCAGAAGGAGTGCCCTTTGACCAGGGCGATACTTCTTCGAGCAAAAGGAGAGCCGATTCTGAGGGGTCTGTTCTGGTTAAAAGAAAAAGAAAAGATAAATTGTGCGGTTCAGACCCAGAAATTCATACCCCGACCGCCGATGAAATAGCCAAGGCGATAAGAGTAGTGCAATCGCTAACCTCGGTTCCGGCCGAACCAGCACCATCTGGCAGGGGCTCGGTTTGGTCAGTTCCCCCGGTTCCGGATTATACCCCAGAAGAATTTTATGAATCGGATGAGGAGGAGGGAGAGAATGAGGATGATCATGGTGATTTTGAAAGTCTGGATGTGCCTGTTGACCCGGACATCTCCCCAGACAGGCCTTCAGGTGTCTCTCCTCCTAGGCTTTCTGAGTCCCCTTCCCACTTTATGTTTTACAAAAAAGTGGCTGAAACCCTCCAGCTTCCTATGGAAGAAGCAATGGAGGATCAGGAGGAGCTGGATTTTGTTGAAATGATGGACATCCCAGAGTCCAGGAGACTGTCTATTCCCCTCCACAAATCCTTTGGGAAACAGACACACAAAATTCTTAAGACTCCTAATTCCATACCTCCTGTGGACAGACGAATGGACAAGAGGTATACTTTGTCAGTCTCAGACACGGATTTCCTTTCCCAGTAATGCAGCCATGTTGGGGTAGTGCAGGCTGCTGCCTGTGATAAGGCAAATATCCCCTTGGCATCACACCCCCCAGATAAGAACTCCAGGAGGATTGATGCCATGGCAAAGAAACAGTACATGGCAGCATCTTTGGGACTCAGGCAGGCTAACTATATGGCCTACATAGCTAAATACCAGAGGTCCAGGTGGGACACTGAACTGGCTCTGGCTAAACAGGCTCCTGACCAGCTTGCCAAGGAGCTGGAGCAGGTGGCTGCAGATGGGATTGAGGCATCCAAGGTGCAATTTTTTGCTGCTGTGGACTCCAAGGATGTTTCATCAAGAGTCATGGCTACATCTGTGGCTCTGCGGAGGATGGCTTGGCTCAGATGTACTAGCCGATCACAGGATACCCAGGCTAAGGCCATGGATTTTCCTGTTATTGGTAATTCTCTGTTTGGGGAGCAGACAGAGAACTACATGAAAAAGGTGGACGAGTACAGGACCACTTATAGGAGTGCTCAGGCCAAAGAAAGGCAAGCCACTCCTCAAAGGCAGCAGTCCAGGGGCAGGGGCAGGCCTTTCCAAAGGCCTTTTTACCAAGCTCAGCCCTCCTCTTCTTATTCCCAGAGGGGGTTCTTCAGAGGGAGAGGCAGACGGGGGATGAGCAGGCCTGCATCCACCCCTCAGCCTAAAGCTCCTGCCAAGCAGACACCCTGATGGGTCTGCCCGGGCTGATTCTCCAATACAAGTAAGGAGCAGGCTGGCTTACTTTGTCCAGGACTGGAAGTCTCTGACATCAGACAAGTAAGTCCTGGAAGTAGTAAGCCAGGGACTGGTTCCCAGCTTCAAAAAGTTTCCCAAGATGAGAACCAGATCCTTTCCACCTGCAAATCCATCGGAGACCCTTGCCTTAGAGGCAGAGGTTTCTTCCCTCCTAGTTCTCAGAGCTATGGAGAGGGTTCCCACCCTACACAAGGGCAAGGGATTGTACTCCAGGTACTTCCTAACCCCCAAAAGGACAGGAGAACGGTGGCCCATCCTGGATCTAAGATATCTGAACAAACACCTTTTAAAACCGAAGTTCAAAATGGTGACTCTGGGAGTAATCCTTCCCTCTCTAAGGCCAGAGGACTGGCTAGCCTCTCTGGACCTCAAAGATGCCTATTTTCACATTCCCATCAGGTGCTCCCACAGAAAGTACCTCAGGTTCGAGTTGCCCTCAGGCCACTATCAATTCAGAGCAATGCCCTTTGGCCTAACATCAGCCCCAAGGGTTTTCACAAAGTGCCTGGCAGTAGAGGTTGCTTTTCTAAGGAGGAGAAAAAAGATCTTCATCTTCCCATACTTGGACGACTGGCTCGTAGTAGGTCAGTCTCCAGACCAAGTCAAGTCACACTTGCAAATAGCTCAGCAAGTGCTCACTTCCTTAGGATTCCTTCTCAACCTTCCAAAGTCAGTTCTCGAGCCAGTACAGCTCCTCACCTTCACAGGGGCAGAGCTGGATACAATAAGGGCAAGAGCCTTCCTTCCCCTGGACAGGGCAAGGATCCTTATGGAACTGGCCCCTTCATTCACCCTACAGGTGTCTCGACCAGCAGGGCATTTCCTTCAGCTTCTGGGCCACATGGCAGCTTCCACAGCAGTGGTCCAGAGAGTAAGATTTCAGATGAGGGACATTCAGTTCCATTTAAAAGCCTTCTGGTCTCAAAGAAAGGATCCCCTTACCAAACTAGTCCCAGTGACTCAAACCCTGATCCAGGCCTTGCAGTGGTGGCAGGATCAGGACAATTTGAGACAAGGAGTTCCTTTTGTCACTCAGTCTCATTCAGTGATACTGACCACAGATGCTTCCCTGCTGGGCTGGGGAGCCCATCTGGGAGATCTTACCACCCAAGGGCTGTGGTCACCTCAGGAATCTCTGCTTCACATCAATCTCTTGGAACTCAGAGCAGTGTTTCTGGCACTGCAAGCCTTTTCCAAATCTGTACAGAACAAGGTGGTCCAGGTCAGAAAAGACAACACCACCACCATGTGGTACATCAACCAGCAAGGAGGCACTCGGTCTATGGCCTTGTGCACAGAAGCAATGAGGTTGTGGTCCCTGGCCTATTCCCTGCAAACCTGTCTGATAGCAGTTCACCTTCCAGGGAAGGACAATGTCCTAGCAGATGCTCTGAGCAGGATATCCCAGGGCCATCACGAATGGACCCTAGATCCCCTAGTTTTGAAAGCGATTTTCTCGAGGTGGGGCACTCCACAGATAGATCTTTTTGCAGCCCCAGACAATCACCAACTTCCTCTCTTTTGTTGCAGACCCCCAGTCTTGGGCTCAGTCCCCCTGGATGCTCTGATCCTGAATTGGGAAGGGAAATTTCTGTATGCTTTTCCCCCCTTCCCTCTCCTGTTCACAGTGTTAGTCAAGAGTCAAGATAAGGTCACAACCATGCAAAGTGATTCTGATTGCTCCAGACTGGGCCAGACAGCCCTGGTACCCCCTGTTGCTGTCCTTACCAGTCCACCTTCCCCTGTCTCTGCCCAGGATTACAACCTGTTGACATCCTCTCAGGGGAGGATTTGGTACCCGAACCTTCGGTCTCTCAATCTCAAGGCATGGCTCTTGAAGAGTTAGAGTTTGCTGACCTGCATCTTTCCCAAGGGGTTCTGGATAGCCTTCAGGCTTCTCAAAAGCCTTCCACCACAAAGACTTACAATTCTAAGTGGAAAAGGTTCACTATTTGGTGTTCTAAGAAGAATATTTCTCCAGATTCTGCTGGGTTGCCTATGGTTCTGGACTATATGGTCCATCTCAATGGCCTAGGTCTTAGGCCAGCTACACTTAAATTGCATTTGGCAGCTGTTTCTGCTTTCCTGTCCGTGGGCAAGCCTTCTCCTCTGTCAGCCGATCCTGTGTTTTGTAAATTCTTCAAGGGATTGATGCACACCAATCCCCCTTTAGGGATCCTGCTCCTGCTTGGGACCTTAATGTTTGCATTGTTCAGCTTATGCAACCCCCATTTGAGCCCTTGTCCTCTGCAGAGCTTAAGTACTTGACTTGGAAAACTGTGTTTTTGGTAGCCATTACTTCTGCCAGGCGTATCAGTGAATTACAAGCCCTGTCAGTGGAACCTGATTTCATCTCTTTCCATAGAGATAAAGTGGTCCTCAGAACTAACAGGAAGTTTTTGCCTAAAGTGGTTTCAGATTTCCACCTCAACCAGTCTATGTCTCTCCCTGTTTTCTTCACTGACCATTCCTCCTCTGGAGAGAGGAGGCTGCACAGCTTGGATGTTAGCCCTCGGCTACTACATAGAGTGCACCGAGGGTCACAGGTTTGAGTCCCCCCAGTTGTTCCTCACATATGGAGAGGTTGGTAAGGGCAACCCTGCCACTAAGAGATCTATTGCCAGGTGGATTGTTTCTTGTATATAATTCTGCTATGAAAAACTGGGTAGAACTCCACCCTCAGGCCTGAGGGCTCACTCTACTAGAAGTTCAGCTGCTTCCCTGGCTTCCTATCTTAGAAATCTGTCAAGCAGCCACCTGGAAAGCAGTCCATTCACCAAGCATTACTCTCTGGATATCCAGGCTAGGAGCGATGCTCGGTTTGGCACAGCAGTACTTCAGAGCCTGTTTCCAAAGTAGGTTCTGTCCCTCCTCCATGGAGGTACTGCTTGGTAGTCTGCATATGTCAGAATACAGCAAGACTTCATGTTTGAAGAAAAAATTACTTACCTTAGTGATGTTGTTTCTTCTAATGGAGTCTTGCTGTATTCTGACCTCCCCCCACCTCCCCTCTCAGAACCTAGTTTTTGGGATGTGGGTGGGCAGCAGTGTTGACACCCTAGGGGTGTCCCTTTTTCACCCTCCTTTATTTTGGGTGAGTGTTGTGTTTTGGGATGTGTTTTGTTTTTTGGGTTTCCTGACTTGAGTCTTTGCTTTGAAACCAAAAAACCCTTTTTAATAAATGTAGTTGCCAGTTGGCTAGTGTGAGTTTTACAGTTTCCACACAGAACTTCTAGTGAGTATTGCTCGTAAAGATCTGACGGTTGGAGTTTAAACAACAGCAGACAGGGGCTTCATCCGCGCTCACAGTGAACATTCCATGGTGGCCATGGAAAGTTTAACTCTTTGTTCTCCAGGGCAGTTGAAAGGCAGGACCTAACTGCATATGTCCGAATACAGCAAGACTCCATTAGAAGAAACAACATTACTAAGGTGAGTAATTTTTTCTTTTGTGCTACAGGAAAAAAAAAACTAGCCACCTACTTTGGTGGAGGTGTGTGTGACCAAGGACGAGGAACATGGAGAATAACAACTGTGGACTTTGTAGAAATTAACTATAGGACGGGGAAAAACATTTTGTGTGCTACAGAAAAAAAATAAACCCTAGCTAGCTTAGCTGCCTACTTTGGTGGAGGTGAGTGTGTGGTTGTGAGACCTAACCTGACCCTGAGGTAGAGGAACTTGGGGAAACTGTGGACGTATTAGAAATAAACTACATTCTACAGTAAGGGGAAAACATTTTTTGTGCTACTGAAAAAAAAACCTTTGGTGGAGGATGAGGTGTGTGTGGCTGTGAGGGCACACCGAGACCTAATTTGCACTGAGAGGCTAGAGGAATTTGTGGAACAAGTTGAACTGCGGAGTACTAGTACCACTTGGCTTCCGCTCCCTACAACTCCCACCTACTCTGTCCTGCTAAGGTCCTCTTTTGTCATAAGCATAACAGCTTAAGGTAAAAAAAGTACACAACACACAAAAAGATAACATAAAGTAAATGTTTTTATTGTGTACAATATTTCAATATTTTCACAATTGCAAAGAAGTTAAAAAACTGCAAAGAAATAAGCCAAAGCTACTCTTATTTTCTCTATGGACTGCGAAAAAAAAAACAATTTCATCATCTTCAGGAACAAAAAGTGAAGAGCCTGAGCCTTATTATTCTTCACAGTCTGAAAGCCAGCCCCAACCAACCCCCCTCCCCGCCTTAGTCAGGAAAACAACCAAAATAATGGTTCTCATTCTCAGTTTGGGTCTGTGTTTTTAGACATAACAGGTGATCAATCCGACTTGACCATACCGATTTCTGAAATGAGTGAGAATGGCAGCAGCAAAAGTTTGTAGTGCCATTGTCATGTTCTGGTTCAGTACAGCTAAAGTGACCTTTGATTTTAGATGAGGAAATGACAAACACTGAGAAAAGAAGCAAAGATAAAAAATACATCTTGGAAAAAGGGCTTGAACGTTTCAGCATCACTGGCTAAATCAGTTTACCTGGTTACGGTACGATGACAAAAAATGTGTCGTATTGCTCTGTCTGTGAGAAATAGCCCAGTCTTGCAACTTCTGCTTATTCCTAAAAAACTAACGTGTTTGCCACTGGTTCAGACAATTTCAGAACTGAGTCAGTGAGATCCCATGAGAAATCAAATCCACATATAATTTGTGCAAACCAGCGTAGTCACGAACCTGGCCAATGTGCAGTCAGTTTTAACATATCTGAAACTGCAATATATCACAAATTTTCTCAGATGGAGAAAGCCACCAAAAATAAAATCAGGCATTTATTTAGCACCGCATATTCCTTGGCTAAAAATGTATGTCCTTTCTCAGATATGGAGTGGCTTTGCACATTGCAAAAAAAAAATTGGGTTAAACTCGGCAGCAATTACACAAATAGTAAACGGGCCAGAGATTTCTGCAACACAATATCGGCTGTCATGTCTAAAACACAGATCCAGACTGTCAAACATACAAAATCCGTTACCATTCTTGCAGATGGCAGTACAGATGCAAGCATAGTAGAGTGGGAAAATGTATTTCTTCATTTTGTTGATGGTGCAGAAAAAAAGTCACAACTGTGTTAATTAAAACTGTTCCTGTAGAACATTGTCATGCAGATGGAGTTTTTAAAGCAAGAAGCTCTGCACTGGAGCCTGTTGATCTTTCATTTGCAGAACTTAACAATGTGAGCAAGCCTTGACCAGTTCTCGTATCTGCCAACTTTGATGGTGCCAGTGTGATGATTGTCCATACAGGTGGCACCATAGTAAAAATCAGACATGTCCCCACTGTAATATCCATGCATTGCGTAGCCCACAAACTGAAGTTAGCAGTTCTCAATGTCATGAAAAAAAATCCTTTGTTCAAAATGTAGAAAACACCCTAAAATATTTTTTAAAAATTTTACCACTACAGCCCCAAGAAACTTAGGGAACTACGGGCAATGGGTGTTTACTCACCTGGTAAAGGTGATTGTGTTGGTTGACATCCATGGCACTCCAGACATTACCTCATGGGTTTTAGCCCACCTGATAGGCTAGTGATGCACATGACTCTAGGATCAGATTTCTACCATATCCAGGTCCCAGAAACCCCTGCTCTCCAGTTCGAATCTTCCAAAGCTGAAATAAGGTTAGTAACAGACAAATACCAAGAAGAGGAAAGAAACAATGATCATTCTGTATGAAAAGAATGTGAGCAAGGCGAATGTAAATCAGGCCATAGGTCTTTAATTTATTTCCTGTTAGTACAGACTAAACTCGGCCCCTAACGGGCCGATGGTGGACATCCTGGATGTCTGTTGAGAAGGTATGCAATCAGTTAATTTCATCCCAGACATTGTCCTGTAGTTCCTGATCGCTTCTGAACACTGTGTCAGGAGGGTCGTGGAGTGCCATGGATGTCAACCAACACAATCACCTTTACCAGGTGAGTAAACACCCATTGTGATTGGTTGATCACCTATGGCACTCCAGACATTACCTCATGGGTAGATAAGCAGCAGTACTGTACCCGCGGGAGGGAGACAGAGTGGTTCGGGAGTGAGAGGAAGGGTTGGCGGCAGCTGATAGTACCTGTGTCGCAAAGGTTGGTTGTAATGGGTACAGCTGCTCCAGGCGATAATGCCTGGCAAAGGTGTGGAGAGACGTCCACATAGCTGCCTTGCAGATATCTTCCGCTGAGACATTGGCCCTCTCCACCCAGGAGGTAGCTACTGCCCTGGTGGAATGTGCCTTGATGCCCAGGGGGGGTGTCATTTGTTTTGATTTGTAGGCCTCCTGAATGGTCCTCCGTAACCAGGCTGCAATGATTGTCTTGGAGGCGGCTTTTCCCTGTCTCTGCCCCCTTGTAATGATGAACAACCTCTCGGTCTTGCGCAGAGGTTGTGTCCTAGCTATGTATGTGGACAGGGTGGAGCCTACATCTAGGTGTTGTGGGACGGCCTTGTCTCCCATGTGAGAGTCTCCTTTGAATGTGGGTAACTCGATGGGTTGTTCCCTATGGAAGGCAGAGGAGAACTTTGGTTGAAACGCTGGAACTGTGCGTAGACACACCCCACGTGGGGTGAACACAGTGTAGGGTTCCTTGCAGGATAAAGCCCCTAATTCACCGATCCTGTGTGCTGAGCATATCGCCACTAGGAAACAGGTCTTCAGACCTACCCAGAACAGGTCTACATTCTGTAGTGGTTCGAATGGAGCTGTGCTGAAGGAGTCTAGCACCAGAGAAAGGTCCCAGGGAGCCACGGATGGGTGTATACGGGGTCGTAGAATCTCGACTGCCCTTAGGAAGCACAATGTGTCCGGGTGGGCCCCAGGACTGTGGCCACCTATGGGCCTGATGACTGCTCCGATGGCCGACAACTGTACTCTAAGGGATGAGTGGGCCAATCCTTTATCTAGTCCTTGTTGAAGGAGTAATAGGATGGTAGACATGTCTGTGCGTTCTGGATCCAAGCCCCGGTCTCGACACCACCTGGCAAATACCTCCCATTGCCTGCCATAAGTGGAAGTGGTTGAGGAATGCCTGGACTGCAGTATTGTAGAAATGACTTAGTCGTGATAACCCGTGTTCATCAGTCTTCTCCTCTCAGGAGCCAGGCTGTGAGCTTTAGGGTCCTGGGACTCGGGTGCAGTACCGGACCCTAGGTCAACATGTCGGGTCTGCAGGGCAATCTGAGACTGTTCAGCACCATTGCCAGGACCGTGGCAAACCATGTCCTCCGTGGCCAGTAGGGGGCCACTAGGATGATGGTCCGTCGAGAAGAACGGATCTTGGCGAGAACTTGTGGAAGTAAAGGGATGGGTGGAAAGACGTAGGCGTTGTCCCAGGGCCAAGGTTGTGACAGGGCATTGGTTCCCTGAGACCGGCTCTCCCTGTATCTCGAATAGTAGTTCTGGACCTGTGCGTTTTGTGCCAAGGCCATGAGGTCCATGGAGATGGGCCCCCAGGTCTCCTGAATCAGTGTGAAGAGACTGGGGTGTAGATGCCACTCCTCGGGGGTGGACTTGTTATCGACTGTGCCAGTCCGCCCGAATGTTGAGCTTCCCGGCAAGATGAACCACGCTGAGATGGGAGAGGTGGAGTTGTGCCCAGTTGAGGACCTTTGCTGCTTCTCTCAGCATAGCTCTGCTTCTGGTACCTCCCTGCTTGGAGATGTAAGCCACTGTGACTTGGTTGTTGGAATGTATCAGCACTGACTGTCCAGAGATGGAGGTCCAGAAGGCAGTGAAGGTGTGGTAAACTGCCCGTATTTCTAGGACGTTGATGGACAACCGGGATTCCGCGGAGGTCCATTGGCCCTGTGCTGTTCTGTCCCCTAGGCAAGCACCCCAACCCAGGAGACTCGCGTCAGTCTCGATAGAGACCTGGTATGCGGCCTCCAGTGGGATTCCACTGGTCAGATTGGTGCGATCTGTCCACCAAGTCAGTGATTTCCTCATGGATGGTGGTAACGGGAGTGTCACATTCAGGTTGTTCTCATTCGGAGCTCCCCAAGCGAGGACGTACATCTGTAGTGGTCGCATGTGCCACCTGGCCCAGGGAACCAGGTCTATACAGGATGCCATGTATCCTAATAGCTGGGCTAGTCTCACCATGGGGGCATGATGAGAGTTGCGCAATTGGCGTGCTAGGCTGCTCAGGTTGAGGACCCTTGTTGTGGATGGCTTCGCCCAGCCTTTTGCTGTGTCGATGCTTGCCCCTAGGTGCTCTATTTGTTGGGTGGGCACCAGGTGGCTCTTTTCTAGGTTTACCACCCAGCCGTGCACCTCGAGAGCCCGTAGGGCAAGAGTGGTGTGTTGGAGGGAGCGTTCCTTGCTTCGTACCCGGACCAGCCAGTCATCGAGGTAGGGGATAATATTGAGCCCCTGCTCCCAGAGCCTGGCCACTAGTACCACTGAGACTTTGGTGAACACTCTTGGCACTGAGGTAAGCCTGAAGGGTAGTACCTGGTACTGGAAATGTTGACCTAGAATATGGAATCTGAGGTATTGTCTGTGTTTCGGCCTGATGGGGATATGGAGGTAAGCATCCCTGAGATCTATGGATGTGAGGAAGTTGCCCATGTGGATGCTGCATAGGGTGGACCTTAGTGTGTCCATCTTGAACCTCTGAGGGACCACATGTTGATTGAGGTGTTTAAGGTCCAGAATGGGGTGTAATTCGCCTGTTTTCTTTGGAACGAGAAAAAAGATGGAGTAGACCCCAACTACACCATCGTCTTGTTGGCACGGGCTGTATTGCCCTGTTGTGGATGAGGTTCCACAGGATGTGCTGCACCTGATGGGCTGTGGCCCTCTTTTTGGTGATTGGTGAGGTGATGAATCTGTGTGTCAGGGGGTCTGTGATAGTTCTATTGAGTAACCCCTTGACATGACCTCGTGAACCCACTTGTCCAAGGTGGTGTGAAGCCACTTGTGTATGAAGAGTGATAGTCTTTGGCCCACAGGGGGACCTCGCTTCTGTCCATGTGGAGCTGTGTGCGAGCCATCATTGTTGCTTACCTTGCAGAACTCTACCTCTTCCTCCAAACCTGGGGCCGCAGGCCCTGAAGGAGGAGGGGTAGTAGGACTGGGTGAAAGGGGCGCGTTGAGAGGTGTGGGATCCTCTCCTGCGAAAGGACAAGGGTGAGTATGTGGTATCTCTACGTGTCTGATAAGATTTTTGGCCACCCCGAAACCTCCGTCTAGTGGATGGTAGATAGGAGTGTTGACCCTTGTTCTTGAGGAGTTCCTTTCCCTCTTCTTTCTGCTTTAGGAACTCCAAAAGGCCCTCCTTAAAAACATGTTTCCCCTTCAAGGGAAGATTTAGTAGCAATGTCTTGGATTCATTGTCTGCTTCCCATAGCTGAAGCCATAATGCCCTTCTAGCCCTGTTGGTGATGGCAGTGGCCCTTGCGTTAAGCCTGAGGGAGTCCACTGCCATGTCGGCTAGATATCTTGTTGCATCGAGAGTACATTCTAACAGTTCTGCCTCTCAAGACTTGGGGTTTGCCTGTTCCAAAAGCTCCTCGAGCCAGCGTATCTGGGCCTGAGCTGTATAGATGGCCGCTGTGGAAGCTCTTGCCACCATTCCTTCAGTTTCGAATGTCTTCTTTAACATATCTTCCACCTTTTTGTCTGTAGGGTCCTTCAGGGAGATGGTTCCGCATGGTAGGACAGTCCTTCTATTAAGCGCAGCCACCTGTGGATCAATTGTAGGGGCTGTGCACCACGTGCTGGCCTTGTCCTCTTGAACAGGGTACTTACGGTCTAGATTTCTTCTGTTTGACATACGGCTGGGCTTGGTGGACTGCCATTCCTTGGCAACAATGTCTTCGACCGCCGGACAGACTGGAAAAGCCTCCCTGACAGTCAATCTCTGCTGGATTAGTAAGTCCAACTTAGACTCTGGTTTAGACTCCTCCACTTCGAACCCCATGGTGGCCTTCACAATCTTCATGAGGCCTGGAACCATATCAAATGAACACAGCTTTGAGGTGAGGGATGGAACAGAGTGCAGTTCCATGTCTTTTTCCCTCTGAGTCTGCTCCGTCTTCCTCATCTGGTGGGTCCCTGTCTTCTCCGGAGTCGGGTTTATGAGTATCTGGAACCGGTTCCGGTGGGTCCATGTGATTCTCATTGGCCCTTCCCCCTACATCTTGCTCCAGAGGTTGTGTAGCTGGCACTCTGTGTTGAGTGAGGGACTCCAACTTTTCCATGACCTTCAGCATGAAGTTCTGCTGACTCTCCATCATAGCTACGGTGGCCTGCTGGTTCTGTAACAAGAAGGCTCCCAGATCCAACCAAGTTGAATTGCTGGGGCCCAGATTACTTGGGCCCATGTCTGCGGTCTGTTCCAGTGGCAGATCTTCGTTGTGGTGGAGGCAAGCAGCGCATAAGGGGCAAGGGGCCAGGGGCATGGGGTAGGAGGTTAGCGCTGCACGCTGTGCACTTCTTGGCCTTGACCATTTGTTAGGATTGAGGTACCAAGTGAGCCCCCGAATTGTAGTTGTCCCACGTTAAGCAGAGTTCTGAAGCGCTGCATGTAATTAGCTAGAGAGAGAGAGATGCAGGCTCTCTCTGTCATGGGGGTCGCTATAGAGAGGGACCCGCATGGAGACTGGCGGCAACAAAGGTTGCTATGGAGAGGGACCTTTGTGGCAAGTGGTGGGGGCTCTTGACACGCATGGTCCATATATTAGGGTCACTGTGTGAGAGACCCCATATGCCAGCGAGCGATAATGCTTTTGGCTGTATTTCGATGTTAACCGCACTGTTGCTATTGCAGACCCCCAGAATTAGACTTGTTACCTCCTTGCGCCCCCTTGGCAGAAAACTGGGGCTCCCTAAAGTGGTAGCTCCTCTATTGGCATGGTGGGAAGGGGGGGCTAGGGGGATTGTGCTCGGGCAGGTTTTTCTGTCGGATGGTAGTGCTGCCGAAATTTGAGGGCAGGGAGCACCTAGATCCCGCTCCCCAGGTGCTCGTAGTTCCTGAAATCCTTATCAAATGGCTAGATAGGAGGCCCGTGGTGGTTCCCTGGCAGTGCAGGTGCAGAGAATCTGTACAATGCGGCAGTGCCACGCTGTTGTAATTTTTGGGGCTGTCTGGGGCTTGCACCCGACGACGGAGAACTCTCTCACTGTTCTGTCCCCTAGGCAGATGGTGGCTGCATTAGGCATGGAGAGCGTGGGCTGGCCCAGAAGACATAGGCCAGTAGGCCTGAAGCAGCAGAAGACACTCTCGTGCAGGGAGAGCTGGCGCATGGTCAGGGAAGCCTAGGGCATAGTGGGAGCTGCAGGAAGCCTGGGAAGAACCGCGGCATTCCAAAAAAGGGTCCCTGTGCTGGGGAGGGACGGAGGAAGCTGGCTACGTGGTGGGGGGGGAGGTGCTGGATCAAATCCCGCTCCCTAGAGGCCAGGGCATAGGAGCACGCCACAAGGAATGGTAGGCCAGAGCCTAGCCGCATGCAGGAGCGGGGAGGTGTTCCGTGAGTATGCAGCAGCCTCCCCCATAGCGCACAGAGCTCCTGAATACTTGGAGGCCTCAGTAAGGGGGGGAGAAGAGAAGGGTCCTTGGTGGTGAAATAATGGCAGGAGAGCGTACTGCGCGATGCGGTACTCGAAGTACAGATGGCTGGGATGCGCTGAGGCGTGTTGAAATGCAGACGGACGAGCAACAAAGGCCCTAGGTCGCCAGCAAAACAAACAACATGCGGCACGAAGGTAAGGAAGGCCGTAATAAGTGCTCGCAGTGCATGAACAACAGAGATAGTTAATCACAACAAAAAATGACCTTGATCTCCTGACGTTATACAATTAGTTTAGCGCTTCTCCAGCGGAACGAACAAATGATTGAGCATTAAAGCAGTATGGCATTACATGGTGGTCTACAACCTGTTTGTAGGTCTCTTGGATTCTGATAAATCAACAGTTTGTAGTTTAAGCGAGGTCAAAGCCATATTAAATGAGCCTAAGCAACACAGCTGGCTTTCTATATAGATCCAGGTGTTATTCTCTTCATTCAGTAAGCTAGTATTCTTTGAGATTATGGCTATGGCCTACCTTATAGTGAAGCAGCAGGGATCCTGGTGTGCTTGTTGCCTGATCAGATGCACGTTTCGAACTGGAGAGCAGGGGTTTCTGGGACCTGGATATGATAGAAATCTGATCCTAGAGTCATGTACATCACAAGCCTATCAGGTGGGCTAAAACCCATGAGGTAATGTCTGGAGTGCCATGGATGATCAACCAATCACAATAGCAGATGCCATACACACTGAACTGGCTCATTTCAGTGCAATAAAGCAAGTGCGTTGACTTGCAAGTAAGACCTGTTCATTTCATGCTGTTCAAGTCAACCTGCCCACAGTAGTTCAACATCTCAAACATGTCACAGTCTCTGCTGGTGATGATAGTGCCAAAAGCAAAGGCCCTTGTAAGAGATGTGCACTCAGTACAGTTTGTAAAATCACTTGTTTATTCTTCAGAATTTTTTGCCAATATTGAAAAATCTCTCATTGAAATTTGAAAAGGATGACTTGATAATATTAGAAGTCCCTCGACTCGTTGAGACATGCTTACTCTAGTTGACGGAGCTAAAAATAAGACCTGGAAAGTTTATGACATAATTTCTAGCTCAATATAATCCTGCAGAGAAATGCATGAACTATCTAATTTCAAAACGTGTCATTGAGGACAAGATTGTTCCTTTTACCTTCAAAGGGAATTGTCCAGAAGTAAATTTCACGACTGACACTCGGCTGCACAATTTAATAGATGCAGAAGTATCTTACATTGACCAGCATTTTCGGAATTTCTCAGAGGAACCTCTAAAATGGTTCCATTGTTTCGATTTCAAAAATGTTGCTCTATCACGAGAAGAACTTGCGCAATTTGGCACGACTGATTTAAGTAATTTGTTAGACTACTTTCACAACTTTTCTTCTGAAGATCACGTAACCAGTATACAAAGGGAGTATTCTGCACTCAAAGCAATGCTTAAGTCTGTAGTTGATAAGTCACATCTGCAAGTTCATTCATGGCTACTGCAAGAGGGACCGGCCCCGCTTGCTCACATCCTTGATCTAATAGAAATGTTACTGGCTATAAGTGTGTCTACAGCTAAATGTGAGAGAGTATTCTCCATTCAGAATCATAATAACAATAATAAGAACAAGTTTGGCTGATGACACACTCCAGTAACTTCTGCATATAGCAGTTGAAGGTCCTGCATTAGACAGCCTTGATCCAGCTCAAGCTATCAACCACTGGCTACTATCTGGTCCTAGCACACGCCACATTCATGGTCATGGTCATGCTAGTTCGACTACTAGTTCTGTTGATGCTGATTCATATGAAAATGTCCCTGAAGCTGTCACTAGTGTTGATGATGCTGATGATGATGATAGTCAATATGATGCTCTGACTAGAGCATGCTCAGGTCTCCTGCTATAACTTTTCCT
The DNA here is from genome assembly GCA_016271365.2 of Neoceratodus forsteri. Taxonomy (NCBI): domain Eukaryota; kingdom Metazoa; phylum Chordata; order Ceratodontiformes; family Ceratodontidae; genus Neoceratodus; species Neoceratodus forsteri. The sequence goes on from CM057459.1 coordinate 1,388,476,227, forward strand.
GATGCTGTGCTGTCTGCTGTATGATGTTCTCACTGTGCTGCTGGCACCACATGCCAATTCTGTCACAATCCTCTCCATACTGACCAAAACATAAATAAAAAATTCATATTATTCTCCTCATTGTCTGTTACAACAATAAATAACTGATACTGCAATAAATCCATTTAGGTTTTCTGTATTTGTATACTTTCAGTAAAAATCTGCCATTTTATACCTGGACTATCAACTCAAGAACTGGGACAACTACTTTTTGACAAGCCACTTGTCTGTAGACAAGTACCTAATTTTAACATTTGTCAAGCCCTGCTGCAGGGTAGGGTGAGGTGAAATGGTGTGAGCGTTATGGCCGACGACCCAAAGGCACACCCCAATGCCTGTCAGTCTCTGGCAGGGTGGGGGTGGGGTTGGCATCAGTTCAATACTTCATTGCCATTCCTATTATGCATCTCTCTAACTCCAATGCCAGCAAGACACATTCGGCATTGACAAATGCTTGTCTCTGTTGGGGAGCTAAGGGAATCCACAGAATAAACAATGCATTGTGTAACATAGAAGAAAGACATGAAAGTGGAAAAGAAAGACATGTATGGGTAATGGGGGGGGTGAACTGATGCATCATACAGATAAAAGAAACAAAATAATAGGATACAATAGATTACAGTAGCATGGCAAAGAGGGATTTAGAATCTAAACCTCAAGGGAAGGCCTTGGTGTGGCACTTCTGCTTTCTATTAACTTCCCTTTTGCTAAGCAGGGGCCCTGATCCTGCTACACTGTCCATACCTCTTAAGAACATGCCAGCAAGTGAAGGTCTTACAGCGTATCTAGTCTGCTTGGTTGTGCAGCTTCCTATGTATTTATAAAGAGAACTGCCCCCTTCATTTCCCTTTTGACATCTCTGAACTTCCCTCTCCCCCCACTGACCCCTTCTACCCACAACTTTTCCCCTCACCGTGTCCCATCTGCTCTTGAAGCTGTCCGCTGTTTTTAGTGATATCACCTCCTCTGGCATGTCATTCCATGTGGCCACCACCCTCTCATTGAAAAGGTGCTCCTCATCTCCTTCCTGAACCCCACCACTACCACCACCACCAGCTCTAATCTGTGCTGCCTAATACTCTTGTTTCCACTAAGGCTGAAGGAAGCCCTCAGTGCTCACCTTGTTTGTACTTTTAAGGTACTGGAAGGTCTCAGTCGTTTCTCCCACCTCCCTTCTTTCCTCAAGAGAGTACATGTTCAGCTCCCTGAGCCTTGGCCCATAGGCCAGGGAGGCACGGGTACTGGATGTGGTCCTGGAAGACAGTGACCAGATTGGGGGCCTGGAGGTAAGGGACCCATTGGCGGGGAGTGACCATGCCACGGTCTGGTTCTGCCTGGACCTAGGAGGGGTAGAAGGCTGCACAAAGATGGAAGTAACTGACTTCAGGGGGGCGGATTTTAAGGAAATGGGAAGGATCCTTAAGGAGCATTTGGATGGGATTGGGTCAGACATGGGCCGCTGATAGTAGGTGGGAAATCATCAGGAGAGGGTGCAGGATGCTACCAGCACCTGTGCAAAGTAAGGCAAAATCGGTGAGGGCCCAAAACCCTGTTGGTGGACCAGGGAGGTCCAGGAGGTGGTGCGGGGAAAGCAGCCTATAAGCAATTCAAGTGCTCAAGGAGTGAAAGGGATCGAGGGGAGTGCAGGCTGATGGCTAGAAGGGCCACTAGAGTGGTGAGGGCAGCTAAGGCAGGAAGGAGCAGAACCTGGCCAGGGAAATTGGAGAGAGAACAAGGGGTTCTTTAGATACACTGGGGAAAACGAAGGGTGAAGGGCAGATTAGCAGGATTAAATCAGGGAGATGGGCACAAGACCCGGGGGCAGGCTGAAGTACTAAATAGGTACTTCACCTCAGTTTCACCAGGAAAATGGGGTGCTGCATCATACATGGGAGGAGACAGAGATACTGAGGAGGGGACCCTTACCGATCGGCAGGTCTGGGAGGGAGGCATCACTGGCAGGTGGGGGAGGGCTAAGCAGGGAGAAGGGGTACGGAGGTAGAATCACAGCAGAGAGGTGAGGAAGCCCTCAGCTCCCTTAAGGCGGAGAAAGCACGGGCCGGGATAAATTACATCCCAGAGTGCTGAAGGAACTTGCAGATGTCCTGGCAAAACCCTGGCAGAGCTTTTCACCATCTCTCTGAGGACAGGGTGGGTGCCCCAAGACTGGAAGGTGGCGCATATAGTGCCTATCACAAGGGGATCAAGGAGGTGGCAGGGAACTACAGGCCTGTCAGCCTGACCTCGGTGGTGGGCAAGGTGATGGAGAGCATTGTCAAGGAGAGGCTAGGGGGGACCTGGATAAGTCAGGGTGCCTGGATGATAGACAGCATGGATTCATCCGGAAATCGTGTCAGACAAACCTGGTGGAGTTCTATGACTGGGTGACAAGTGCCTTGGACCTGGGTAGACCAGTGGATGTCCTCTTTCTAGACTTCAGCAAGGCATTTGACTCTGTTCCTCACGTGGGCCTGTTGGATAAGCTGGGAGAAATGGGGTGGGGAACCAGATGATCAGATGGATAGGCAATTGGCTCCAGGACCGGACCCAGAGGGTCGTAGTTGGGGGGATAGTCTCATCCCCAAGGAGGGTCATTAGTGGGGTCCCACAGGGATCAGTCCTTGGGCCCCTTCTGTTCAACGCCTACGTATCGGACATAAGGACAGGAATCAGGAGTGAGATGAGTCTCTTTGCAGATGACTCGAAACTGGGGGCGGTGGTGGATGGGGAGGAGGGGAGGGTGGCCCTACAGGGGGACCTGGAGGCTCTGGAAAGATGGTCTAGAAAGTGGAAGCTGAGGTTCAATGCAGGGAAATGCAAGGTACTCCACCTGGGGGCCAGAAACCCAGGTCAAGTGTACACCCTGGGGGGGAAATGCTACAAGTCTCGATGGCTGAGAGGGACCTGGGGGTGGTGGTGGATGTCAAGATGAACAACTCTGAGACTTGTAGGAGGGCAGCAGCCAAGGCCAACAGGATGCTGGGATGCATCGCTAGGGGGATCACCTCCAGAAGGAGGAAGTGATACTCCCTCTGTATAACTGCTTGGTGAGGCCGCACCTTGAGTACTGCATGCAGTTTTGGAGGCCACACTTAAAGCGGGACATTAACCTCCTGGAGAGGGTCCAGAGGAGGGCAACCAAAATGATTTGGGGCTTGGGGGACAGGACCTATGAGGAGAGGCTCGAAGAGCTAAATATGTACACATTGGAAGAGAGAAGGGACCGCGGGGACATGATAGAGGTCTTTAGGTACATGAAGAGGGTAAATAGGGGAGGAACAGTCGGGGTGCTTCGAAGGAAGGAGGAAGGGGCCACTAGAGGGCATGGCTGGAAGCTGGAGGGGGGAAGATTCAGGGGAGAAAGGAGGAGGTGCTACTTCATTGAGGAGGGTGGTGGAGCCATGGAATGCACTGCCTAGGGGGCTGGTGGAGGCAGAGACAGTGGAGGGGTTCAAGAGGGGGTGGGACAGGTACAGGGGAAGGGTTCTGGAAGCAAAATCCAATGCAGCAAGAATATCCGGAACTGGGAAGGAGAAGCCAGAGAAGGCGAGGGGGACAGCAAGGCCAGCACCCAGGTTGGGGACTGACCAAACGAGCAGACACGAAAGACCGTTAGGCCTATTCTGCTGGCATTTTAGTATGTTAGTATGTTAGGTGTTGCCCTGCTGACTTTAGATTATCTTGGTTGCCCTTCTTTGGACTGTCTTAAGTAAGTTGATATCCTTCTTAAGATACAGACACCAAAACTGCACACTGTACCCTAGGTGTGGTCTTACCAGTGACCTGTACAGTGGCGCAATAACCTTCCGACTTCCTGGTGGTAATTCTCTTAGCTGTGCAGCCCAACATCCAATTTGTTTTGGCTGCTGCTCTCTTGCAGTGTGCAGACTGCTTCAGGTCGCTTGTGATTATTACTTCCAGGCCATTTTCTTCCTATGACCTGGTTACCTGCATGCTGACCAACCAGTATTTGGTCCTCAGATTCTTCAGCCCCAAGTGCATGCCATTTTAGTTTTTAGCATTAAATCTCAGCTGCCAAATGCAAGATCACTTTTTTAACATAGCCAGGTCCTCCTGAATTCCTGTCTTCTCTCCTCCATGGCCACACTCCCACAGAACTTAGTGTTGTCTGTGAATGGGCAGATTTTACCCTTGATCTCATCCTTGATGTCACTTATGAAGATGGTAACACTGTACGGAGCACTGAGCCCTGTGGGAACCCACTGGCCATAGGCCTTGCATCTGAGAATTCTCCCTCCTACTACTACCTTTTGACGTCTATCCTGCAACAAACTTCTGACCCATCCTGTGAGCTTAGCCCCCACCCCCAGATCTTCCAGCTTCCTGACCAGCCTTCTATGGGGCAACAAGTCAAAGGCCTTGCTGAAACTTATACAGGACATCAACCTCTTGGCCCTTGTCCAATGCCCTAATGTTCCAGTTGAAGAAGGCAATTAGATTAGTTTGTCAGGACTTCCCTGACACAGACCCATGCTGCCTGTTGTCCTGGAGCCCATTTTCCTCCAGAAAGCTGATTAGTTCCTCTCTTTTAGTATAGTCTCCATCACCTTACCCACTATTGAGGTCAGGCTAACTGATCTGTAGTTACCTGATTTGTCCTGTCCACTTTTATGGGGAGGCACTACATGTACCATTTGCAAGACCTGGGGCACATTTCCAGACTGTAGAGAGGTGTAAAACAGGTCTGCCAGGTGACCCCCCCCCAAACCTCCACCAATTTTCTAAGGCCCCTCAGGTGCTTGCCATTTGGCTGTGGTGATTTGTCCACCTTTAGGGCCCATTAGGCCCTTGTGTAGTCTGTCAGCTTAAATTGCACTGTGTGTGACTTCCCTGTCCCAGTCTCCATCACATAGAAACATAGAAACATAGACTTTGACGGCAGATAAGGACCACTAGGCCCATCTAGTCTGCCCATTTCCCTACCTACAGGATAGGCCGCAGATCCTAGTTAACCAACAGCCTATTTCTTCCTACCCCCCACAAGAATTGCCTTATGTCTGTCCCATGCATTCTTGAATTCTCCCACAGTTTTAGACCACAACCTCCTCAGGAAGGCTGTTCCATGCATCCACTACCCTCTCTGTGAAATAATACTTCCTCACATTGCCCTGAATCGCACTCCTTCTATCTTTAAATTGTGTCCCTTGTTCTTGCAAGTCTCTTTTCTGAAAGATGCTACCCTCTTGGACTTTGTTGATTCCACTGAGGTACTTAAAAGTTTCTATCATGTCCACCCTCTCCCTTCTTTCCTCAGGGGTATACATGTTAAGCTCCTTTAGTCTCTCCTCATACGGCTTCTCTTGCAGACCCTGCACCATTTTAGTTGCCCTCCTCTGGACTGCCTCTATCCTGTCTATGTCCTTGCGGAGATGGGGTCTCCAGAACTGGACACAGTACTCCAGATGGGGTCTCACCAACTGTCTGTACAGAGGGATAACAACTTCCTGTTTTCTGCTGATGATGCCTCTCCCTATACATCCCAGTATACTCCCAGCCCTCCCTACTGCCTTCTCACATTGCTTGCTAACCTTAAGATCGTCTGATATGATTACCCCCAGGTCCCTCTCCGTTTTTGTTGTTGTTACTACCTCCCCACCCATTGTGTATTCTTCCCCTGGGTTCTTGTTTCCCAGGTGCATTATTTTGCACTTCTTTGCATTGAATCCTAGCTGCCATACTTCTGACCATTCCTCCAACCTTGCCAAGTCCTTTTCATCCTTTCCACGCCTCCTTGTGTATCAACCCTGTTGCAGATCTTTGTGTCATCTGCAAAAAGGCATACTTTTCCTTCCAGTCCCTCTGCAATGTCACTGATGAAGACATTAAAAAGGACTGGACCCAATACTGAACCCTGCGGTACCCCACTAGTAACCCCTTTCTTCAGAGTGGACTCCATTTACAATTACCTTCTGTGTCCTGTTGTCCAGCCAATGTTTTACCCAGGCTACCACCCTGGGACCCACTCCCAGGCTGGTTAATTTGACTATTAATCTTTTGTGTGGGACAGTGTCAAATGCCTTGCTAAAGTCTAGGTAGGCCATGTCCACAGCCCCTCCTTGGTCTACTACTTTGGTCACCCAGTCAAAGAAATCTATTAGATTCGTCTGACATCTTCTTCCCGCTGTGAACCCATGCTGCCTTGGGTCCTGTGCTCCACTGGCCTCTAGGTACTCAACTATTCTTTCCTTCAGAAGTGACTCCATCACTTTCCCTACCACAGAGGTCAGACTGACAGGTCTGTAGTTTCTGCCTCTGTCTTGGTCCCACTTTTGAAGGGGAATCACATCCGCCTTCCTCCAGTCCTTGGGTACCACACCATCCTCCCATGATTTATTAAAAAGAGTAGCCAGTGGTTTCACTAGTTCCTCCCTTAATTCTTTTAGAATTCTGGGGTGAATTCCATCAGGACCCATTGCTTTGTCCACCTTCAGTTTTAGGAGTTCTTGCAGAACCCTTTCTTCTGTGAAAGGACTGGGATCGACCCCCCCATCAAGAGTGCTTCTGTTAATTGGGTGAGGCACTTCCCCCTCCTCTTTTGTGAATACTGAGCAGAAATATTCGTTCAGTATTCCTGCTTTTTCACTGTCCCCCTCTGCCCACCCACCGTTCATTCTATTCAGTCTCACTATCCCTCACTTTGTCTTTCTACACTCGATGTATCTATAAAAGGTTTTATCCCCCTTCTTAACTGAGTTGGCTATCTTTTCCTCAGTTTGGGCCTTTGCTATTCTGACTTCCCTCCTTGCTTTCTTCTGCCTTAACTGGTACAGCTCTCTGTCCTGCTCCTTCTGTGTTTCTTTATACTTCCAGAATGCTATCTTTTTCTTCCTGACTTTCACAGCCACCTCTTTTGAGAACCATAGTGGCTTTTTCTTTCATTTTGATTTGTTCATTTGCTTCACACAAAGGCTTGTTGCCTCTGTGATGGCAGTTTTGATAATTCCCCATTGTTGCTCCACACCTCCTTCTAGCCTGTTTGCTAGTGCTTTTCTGAGGCACTCTCCCATCTTGCCAAAGTCAGCCCTCCTAAAGTCCAGTACCCTCACTTTTGTGTGGCTTGACTCTGTAGCTGAGTTTAACATGAACCACACTGTTTGATGGTCACTTGTCCCCAGATGGCAACCCACTTCTAGATCTGAGATCCTCTCACTACCCCTGTTTGAAAGTACGCGGTCTAAGATTGCTCCCTCACGAGTGGGTTCCGAAACCAGCTGTCTAATGCCTGCCACCTGTATGGCATCAAGAATGGCCCTGCTCTTGGATGTGGCTGCAGCAAATGTGCTCCAGTTAACATCTGGCATATTCAGATCTCCCATCAACAGTATCTCCCCTTTCTCTGCCATTCTAAGAATGCCTTCTATCATATCCTTGTCCATTCCTTCCCCCTGACATGGGGGTCTGTACACAACCCCTGTGCGGATTGTGGTGCCCTTTCCAGTCTCCAAGGTGACCCACAGTGCCTTCTCTCCTCCCTGTTTACTCTTTTGTTCAGTTGCTTTTATCCCTTCCTTTACATGAGAGCTACTCCTCCCCTCTTCTCCCTGCCTGTCTCTCCTGTAGGTTATGTACCCTGTTATGTTAACATCCCAGTCATGGTTCTCTGTGTACCATGTTTCTGTGACTTCTCGATATCCAGGCATCCCTCTTCCATAAGGCCATCAGCTCAGGGAGCTTGTTGCCCAGACTATGGGCATTGGTACTCATTACCCTCCATTTCCTGATGGCCTTACTCCCTTTTGCTTCATCCCTGTCCTTCTTGCCTTTGTCACTTTCTCCATTTACCTCTTCCCTTCTCCCTATCGACACCTCTATGTTGGTGTTTGCTGCACTTACTACCATGATTATTTGGGGGGGGCTAGGATTTTCCTGCTCCTTTCCAGTGCCTCCCCCCTTGGCTAGTTTAAAAGCTTGCCAATGAAGCATTTAAACCTATCACCTAGGATCCTGGTTCCCCTCCTGGACAGATGCAGCCCATCATGCCAGTATAGGCTTGCATCACTCCAGGTGGACCCCAGTCCCCAATGAAGCCAAATCCCTGAGCTTCCACACCAGTTTTCAACCACTGATTGAATCCCATGGTGCGGAACACCCTAACCTCTCCTATGCCATAGATGGGTAACACCTCCGAGAAGGTTACCGTGCGTGCTACTTGACTAAGGCCCCTCCCCAATTCCACAAACTCTTCCTGCACTTCTCTAATCCCTTTCTTGGCCAGGTCATTTGTCCCTAGGTGGACAATGACATCCAGCTCCTTCCCCTGTGCAGCTGCTCCGGCAATCCTGAGGATTCGCTCCAAGCCATGGCGCCAGGCAGGCACCTTACCTCCCTCTTCCCTTCCTCCCCCAGTTCTACCTTCCTAACAATGGAGTCCCCCACCAGGAGTTGTTTCCTTCCCCTGCAGGGTCCCCTGCCACCCTCCTGTGGGTCTCCTTTATGGAGTTTCCCAGCATCCTCCTTGGTCTCCACTGTGGGTGCCTCCATAGAGGAACCACACTTTGCCAGAATGGCATAGGAATTGTGGAGAAGTACAACTGGAGGGATGTGCCTCTGTTCCACCACCCTCACCCTCCCTGAGCCCACTGTGGTCCAACCGCTCTTCTTTCTTGGCAACCTCTGAGGCAACGGCAGTGGCACTGGTGGTCCCTGGATGGAAGAGGATGTCCCACAAATCCTGGCCAACTCAGCTGCAACCTCCTCCCTCAGCCCAGAGAGGTGCCTGCAGATGGGACAACACCGCATTCTCCAGAACATCTCCCGGAAGACTGCTGCTCCACAACCACTGCACTGCACCACTCCAATCTAGGGTTGCCACCTTTGGATGAGGCAAAAACCGGATCATAAGCTCCGCCCCTAGACCCACCCCTTTTCATGACTCATCATGCATTGTTCCTCCTAGGAGTCCATTTGTTATATCATTAAAAAACAACACTTAATGCAGCAGTTAAATACAAACTGTACTGTGCCTCTTAAAGTTACGTTCCTAGGTTCTTCCTAATTGTGTATTTATGTATGTATTCATTTATTGACATTAGTTAACCAGATAAACATACAGATATAAAATAAATCTCATTTACAGATATGATCTGGGGGAGACAAGGGAAATACTGTAAATAGCATACAACACTATACATACTTTATATATTTTTCTGGCTCCATTTCCTGTTCTTGTCCACAGTACTATTTCAAAGCCAAAGAAGTGACCATACTTTTTTCTTGAGGAAAAAAAAGAATTTAAAACATTTAAAAATGCCTAAATTCTGTTTGAGATGAAAATGTTTACCAGCAAATGAAAGTGGAGGACAACTGGCTCTGTTACTGTTACAAAAGGTGGGGGCAGCTGTGCTGCTGTGACACTTTAAGATGCAGTGGAAAGATTAGGTAAGTAAGTGCTAATGGTGTTAATGGCCATACTTTACACCTCCCAGGGTGACTACATTCACAAACAAAAGGCTACATTGACAACAGAACTTGCCTGTAACCTGGACATGTAGCTGAAACAATGAATTATATGACATTTGTTTCAAAAGTATGTGAGCACTCAAAATGGCTCAAAAACCTGACCATAACAGAGCAAAACCGGATTACCTGATAGAGACCCTGAAAACCTGATCACCAGGTAAAATACCTGATAGGTGGCAACCCTACTCCAATCATGTCTTATTTCTGGCCCCTTAACTGTTTGTAATCCTTACTCTTTCCTCTGTTTTTTTCTCTCTCTCCTTACTTTCTGCCTGTGTGCCCTTTAAGCTCCTGATTGTCCTGTTCTGAGACAAGAATATTCTATATTTCTCAGTAGACCACTTACTTGCTCAGAGGCAGACCTCCAGCAGCTAGAGGGGCGAGGCTACTCTTGCCCTTCTAGGATGGTGGGTCCTTGGTGGTTCTGTGATCACTCACTTCCTGCCTAAACAGGAAGTTCCTGTTATCAGTCAAATCCTGTGCCTATAAAATAGAACTAGCTTTGGGTGGAGGGAGGAAGGAGGGCAATATAGTCCCAGCAGAGAAGTTCAGTCACACAGCAGTCCTTTCTCCTGGTGCCTTCCCTTAAGTATTGGCTGAAACTTTCTAAGAGCAGTCTTTAAATGTAGCTTCCTTCTAGCTAAGCCACTCCCCCTATTTGCAGATCTTTCTACAAGTAATTTAAACCTCACAGCAGTTAAGTCCTTTTCAGCCACCTGAGATTTACACCTAGATAACTCTTCAGATACCCATTCAGTTCAGTTAACCCAAACACACACTTTTTTTTTGTATGTTAGTTTTTTAACCCTAAATTAAAGGTCCAAATACAAAAGTTCTTCTACTTTAGTCCCAGCAGAGAAGTTCAGTCACACAGCAGTCCTTTCTTCTGGTGCCTTCTGCCAAGCTATTAGCTGAAACTTTCTAAGGCAGTCTTTAAATGTAGCCTTCTTCTAGCTAAGCCACTTCCCCTACTTACCAGAACTTTCTACAAGTAATTTAAACCTCACAACAGTTAAGTCCTTTCAGCCACCTGAGATTTACACCTAGATAACTCTTCAGATACCCATTCAGTTCAGTTAACCCAAACACGCACTTTTTTTTGTATATTTTTTTACCCTAAATTAAAGGTCCAAATACAAAAGTTCTTCTACTTTAGTCCCAGCAGAGAAGTTTAGTCACACAGCAGTCCTTTCTCCTGGTGCCTTCTGCCAAGCTATCACCCTACCCCTTTGTGCCACTGGTCCACCCTTCTGAATGCTAGTACCCGTTAAGCACCTCTACTTTTTCTTCACTATCCTCTGTCCACCCCCCCTCCTTTTTTAGCCTGACATTCTCATCCTTTATGTTTATTTTCTCCTATATATAATGGAAAAAGGCCTTCTCACCCACTTTTACCCCCTTGGGCTAACTATACCTCTCTTATGACCCTTGCCTCCCTTACCACCCACTCGCCTGTCTTGACTTAGCAGCATAGTCCACCCTATCCTCCTCCTGAGTACTCTTGTACTTTCTTAAGGCTGCCTTCTTGTCCCCCATTACATTTGCCACCTCCTTACTGAATTAGCTGGGCTTTTTATCCTCTTTTGCCTGGCTTGACATGCTCAATCTCCATAAAATTCTTATGACAGATATTCCCATGGCATTCAGAGAACTAAAGGCCCACCAGGTTGTCATTCTCTTCATTCCTTATGTCTCTAACATGCTCTTGAATTCTTTGTTTGAGCAGACTGATGGGCCTTCCAATGTACAGTTTTGGACAGGGACACCATAGTACATTTACCACGATACTGGAACTGCAAGTGATTAATTTCCTAATATCAACGGACAGTGAGTAGCTGTCCAAAGTGAAAATGATGGATTGGTGGCAGAATTTTCAGACATTGCCATGCCTGCATCTGTACATGTCCTTGGAGTGTATGGGGAGCCAGATAAGATAGCCAGGTTTGGTTAGTGCTCCTAAATTGACAATGAACTAGTTTGCCGTTCAGATTGGGAGCCCTGGTAAAGGTTCTGCTTGGGCTTTTACCCAGATGCTTAGCTAGGACAGGAAAACAAAAAAAAAAGGCTGACTCACAGGTGGTGCAGGGGACATGGTGTGGTATGTTGACCCCTTGAGGCAACTGGTGTATTAACCAATTTATTTGCTTCACACACCATGTCTTGCTGCACACTTTAATTTTTGAATAAAATAGATTTTTACATTCACAGTAAGTTGTGGATTCAGTTTTGAGTGCAGCAGTTACTTACTTTGTCCTCAGCTAGGACAGGATCACTAAGAAGTATGTGCCAATACTGCTTAATAATGCCTGCACCATGGCCCACAAGGTTTTTGAACTCGGTCACAGAACATACAGGTTTGGAGTTTGCCACAACACTGACTTTTGGTTTTAGAATGGTGGATCTGTCTAACCCCCTCACCTTGAAATGTGAGGTTTGATAGAGACAGCAGGGTGCTAGCAAGACAAGGGACATACATAGGAGCCAGCTGTTCCCTCCCTTGGTAAGGTCTTCCTATATGCCAAAGAATAGGGCGATGAATGTCCCAGACCTAGTAACAGATACTATAACCTGTGGTTGTGCTAAAACTGACAAACACCCAGGATAGACTAAAAATATAGGGGATGAACCTCTGTAGGGAGATTAATGTCTAAAAGACAGCAGATAGTTAAAATTAAAGTGGGAGGGGCACCAGAGGTGGTAGAAGACGAGAAGAGGCAGGACGAAGCGTATTTAATAAATGGAGGATCACACCACTGAATGTTATAACATTGATTATTTACTTTAGGTATGAATGACCAAGGACTAGAAGTGTTGGGGGAGACTGGTGGGTAGAGAATTGCAACCTACATGTGTTGTTGCCCTCTAGTGGCTTTACAGTATAATTTGCAAATGGAAAAAATCAACAAATCACTGACAGGCCAGTGCAGGTTACACAAATGCTACTCTGCACTGAACTGCTCACAGAAGTGAGCAAGTGAGTGAATTGGCAAGCAAAAAGATGCGGACTTCTCTACACAGATGCTAAAGGGAAGAAACGTCAAAGGTCATTGTTTCTCAGCAGTCTTATGCCCTAGTCCAATGATTTCAGCACTGGCTTCAGCGTTGGGCAGGGAACCAAAGTCAGTGCTCTGGGACGTCTGGAACCTTTCAGTTCCCACTGGGAGGAAGGCTTAAAAATAATCTTTCCCTTGTCCAGGACCAGAAGTTACCTTATGAGCCAAGGAGGAGCGTGGGCAGCAGGCGCCTTCTCGGCCTGTCCTAGGCAGGCGGGTTGCTTGTGGAGGAGACCACGTCAGTGGTACCAGCCCAGTGGGCTCTGATCAGCCTTATGAGCCAAGAAGGAGCGTGGTCAGCAGGTGCCTTCTCAGCCTGTCCTAGGCAGGTGGGTTGCTTGTGGAGGGGACCACATCAGCAGTACCAGCCCAGTTGGCTTTGATCAGCCTTATGAGCCAAGGAGGAGCGTGGGCAGCAGGCGCCTTCACGGCCTGTCCTAGGCAGGCGGGTTGCTTGTGGAGGGGACCATGTCAGTGTTACCAGCCCAGAGGGCTCCGATCAGAGTTATGAGCCAAGGAGGAGCATGGGCAGCAGGCACCTTCTTGGCCTGTCTTAGGCAGGCGGGTTGCTTGTGGAGGGGACCACATCAGCGGTACCAGCCCAGTGGGCTCCGATCAGCCTTATGAGCCAAGGAGGAGCATGGGCAGCAGGTGCCTTCTCAGTCTGTCCTAGGCAGGCAGGTTGTTTGTGGAGGGGACCACATCAGCGGTACCAGCCCAGTGGGCTCCGATCAGCCTTATGAGCCAAGGAGGAGCATGGGCAGCAGGCGCCTTCTCAGCCTGTCCTAGGCAGGCAGGTTGCTTGAGGAGGGGACCACGTCAGCGGTACCAGCCCAGTGGGCTACAATCAGCCTGAGTACCCCTTTTCCAAAAAAACTGGCAGTGAGGTCTAAGGTTTGGTTATCAAAGTGACACCAGAGAAGTTACATCTAAGGTGAAGAAACTGCCTAAATGGAATTAAATTGATGAAGGTGTTTGGTGGGTGGTAGCTTTAACACTGTAAGCTGTTGACTGAGGCTGGCATTGAGTCTGTTGTAGTCAGCACCCAAGGTAACATCCAGAAAATTTAAAGTAGTGTTTATCAGTGGGGCTGGCAAACTAGATAAAACTTGTTAACATTAATCCATGCCATAAAGGCCTCTACCCTGACCCCACACACACACACACACACACACACACTACATTATCATAGTATCATAGTAAATACAAAGCATCATTTGGACTTTCACCCATTTGCTTGCTATATACCCAATTTTACATAAAACATTTATAATTAGTGCTCATAAATTTTATTTTGACTATAGGTGTCCAGTCTATCCTTAAAACTTTCTAATGAAGGACTGTCTACTACTGGTTTTGGAAGGGCATTCCAATGGGGTGCTACCCTTTGACTAAACCAATATTTTCACTTAAGTAGTCTCTACCTTTGTAGATTATTCTGTAGGTTATGAGCTCTGCTACTGTACCTCTTTTGTTTAACTTCAAGCCCTAGGTCTAGTCTAAGCTTAGGATCCTGAAATGCTTTATATACTAATATATCCCCTCTCCAACGTCTATATGTTAATGAGTAAAGATTTAATTTCCTCATCCTCTCCTCATATGATATAGATTCTAAGCCTTTAATTGCTCTAGTAGCTCTTCTCTGCACTTTTTCCACTCTATTGCTCCCCCCCTTATATGGCACCCACACTTGAGAGCAATATTCAAGTTGTGTTCTCACCAATGACCCATAAAGTGGCATCAAAACCTCTCTGCTTCTGCTCTCAATATGTTTTAGAATACAATTTAGTATCCTGTTAGCTCTACTTATCATCTGATCACAATGGGCTCCCAATGTGAGGTCATTTTTTATAACAACACCCAGATCTCTCTGGCATAGATGCTTTAAGTATATATGTACCTATCCTGTACTCATACCCTGAGTTACTCTTACCCATATGAAGAACTATGCACTTATCCTCATTTAGTTTGAGCTTATATTTTCCTGTCCATTACTCAGTGTAACTAAGAAAATTTTGCAGCTTTTCTTGCTCTTCTAGTGATTTAATGACGCTTCCCACTCGGCAATCGTCAGCAAATTTTGTGATCCAGATAATTTCTATTTTGCACTGTAAGGTGGATATATACAAGTTAAACAGACAGGGTCCCAACACCGACCCCTGCTGGACCCCACTTGACACCAAAATCCACTCTGATAATACACCATTCACTGTGACTCTCTGCCTTCTGTTTTCCAACCATGCTCTTATCCAGTTTATAATATTTGTCTGTATATTTTGTTCTTAAAGTGTTTCAATTAATTTGGGATGTGGAAGCTTATCAAAAGCTTTTGAGAAGTCCAATTGTACCATGTCCACTGAGCTCTACTCATCCAAAGCCTTATTTGCTTTTTTGTAAAACTGTAGCAGATTTGTTTGGCAAGATCTTGCTTTTGTAAAACCATGCTGGTTGGGATCTAAATTTTGGTTTTCAGATAATGTTAGGAGAATATGTTCTTTGATTATTCCATTGAATATTTTTCCCCAAACTGAGGTCAAACTCACTGGTCTATAATTTTCTGGGGAGTCTTTCTTTCTTTTGCTTTTTGTATATTGGTACAACATGAGGCTCCCTCCAGTTTGAAAGCATTTCTCCACTATCCAAGGATTTCTGAAAAACATATGTCACTGATGGGGCTATTTCAGTTGCAGTCTCAGCGATTACTGTAGGGTGGATGTTATCTGGTCCTGGAGATTTATTTTTATTTATTTTCTTGAGTCTAGTTGTTACATCCTTTATATCTATTAATATTTGATTTTTTTTATTGATTTTATATATTTATTATTCTTAGTAGAATTTTCCTTATGATTAAACACTAAACCAAAATATTTATTTTGTACATTTGCCATATCCTTTTATTTTAATATTTCCCCCTTATCATCCCTGCATGGGCCTATACTTTGTTTATTTCCTTTTTTGTTGTTAATATATGAAAAAAAAAATTGTAGTTATCAGTACTGTTTATGGCCAATTGTTTTTCAAATGCAGCCTTAGCCACTTTTCTGGCTTTTTTTTATACTTTCCTTTGCTGGTCCCTATATGTATGTTGACTAATTCTATTCTGTTTACATTGCTTGAACATTTTCTTTTTAAGTTTAATAAGTTTTTTGAGTTTTTGATTTAACCATCTTGGATTTTTTTCCTTTTTACTATATTTAGATATATATTTGACGTTTATATTTGTCTCAGTTTTTATCTTGTTTATCAATATGTCCCACATTTCATTTACAGATAAATTTATGAAAACTGTTTTCCAGTCCCAATTTTTTATAGCCCTTCTAATTTGCCTTCTTGAAGTTTGGAATTTTGGTTTAGCTGGCCTTTTCCAATGGTAAGTCAGTTAAATGAAAGTAGATGATCTGATGGTCGCTGTTTCCGAACAGTGATCCTACCCTGGTGTCAGTTACATTGTCCCCCATATTTGTCAAGATGACGTCCAAAATATTGTTTCCCCTGGTATTTTGTTTCACTGTTTGTAAAAATCCATTTTGGTTGAATATTTCTAAATGGTCCCTTTCTATGCTTAATTTTGTCTGTGCTTGGAAGGTTTAAATCTCCTGCCAGTATAATATTTTCAGATGGATTTAATTGTTCCAAATAATCTAAAATCTCTTGATCCTTTTCCCTGGGAATTGAAGGTAGACTATACAAGACTTTTAGTATGATTTTTGGAGCTCCTACATGGATTATTTTAATTGACAGATGTTCCATGTATAGTTTATCTTCATTTATTTCTAGACTTTGTAATGATTTGTGTATGTAAATTGCCACACCTCCACCCTTCCTATATTCCCTTGACTTTTTGTATAAGTTATAACTTTTATATCCTTACCCCAAGTATCCCCATCCTCCCACCAGGTTTCTGTCAGGATTGCAATTTTAATATGCTTATCTCTCATAAGAAGCTCAAACTCCTCAAACTTCCCATCGAGACTTCTAACATTTGCCAAAAGGCATTTAACTGGTTCATAGTTGATACTATTTTTAATTTGCTTTCCCTTTCCTGATGTGTCCAACTCTAGTGTGTCCTTTATTTTTCTACCCCCTCTGTGCCCAGTTTAAATGGTTCACTAAAATTTTCTTTAACGTTTCCAAGAATTCTAGACCCCATCTTGTTTAAGTGTAATCCATCATTTTTATATAAAGAGCCATTTCTGAAAATGGTACTGTATGTGTATCTACAAACCCAATCCCTTCTTTAAAGCATAATTCCCGTAAGGTAATATTTAGCTCTATGATTTCCAGATTTTTGTACTGCTATTGATTAAAAGTGGGTAGTATACCAGATATAATAATAATATAATTTGTGTATCTTTTAACCTCTTGAATTAATTCATTGTACTTCACCAGTTTACCTTCTCTGTCTGTAGACAGTATATCATTTACCCCATTTGTAAAATAACCAGTGGATTTTCAGTATTTCCGAAGCAACCTTTCAGCAGTTTGTGTAATTCTTGAATTGTTATACCTGAAAACATGCTAACCATGGTGTTTGTATTATTATCCTTGGATACTGTGACAGAAATGGGAAGGAAAGAGTTAATGGTGGATTCTGTAGGTGGCTTGTTTTTTTTTTTTTTTTTTTTTTAGCAGTATGTAAAAGAAAATCACAAGCTGAAATTCCGCAAGCTGGAATTCTCACTGTCCTCTCTAGCTGCTAGATAATAGCTGGGTCATAAATCTCGAGTGGACATGTCCACTCACAGGCTCACAGTTTAAAGGGATTGGATTATTTAAATATAAACTTGAGAGTAAAAGAGAATATAATTGGTCACTGATAGGTGTTCAATCTGATTGGGACAATTAAATACATACATGGTAGATGCTAGGTACATTCAAAGGGGGAATAGACATTACCTATTCTCAAGAGAGTATATAAGATGCTGAAAGACAGTGAATGGAGGTTCTGTTTGACTCTTGAAGCTGTAGTGGGAAACATAAGCTTGGAGCCTACCCTTTTAGCTATGTTCATGGGAGCTGGCAGTTAGCATAGGGTCCAGTGTTCTCTTGAAAGGACAGGGAAGGGTAAGTTTAATACTAGCATATTGTAGTAATAGCCTTTTTCTTTTGTCATCTGTTATTTAAAAACATTTGTTTACTTTTCCTGTATCAGTGTTATTCTCTTGTGTTGTAAATAAATATCCTGTAATGCTCTGTTCACTTTCTGTTAAGTGAAAAGCTATTTATTTGCTCAACAGCTGTGACTGTGATGTAATTTTTCTAAGGTAATGTATGGTTTCCACTGGCTGAGGTAAACTCTGTTTAGCATCCGCTACCCAAGAGAGAGAGACACTACCAGGCTTTGACTTGTGCAATTGTACATTTAATTATTCAAGTTTGTAAACTTGAAGGTGGGCACTGGATGACTTCCAGCTGGTGGCAGCGAATACCCGAGGACAGACACCTCTCTAAAAACTGTTCCAGCCCAGAGGGAGAGGTGGGTTATCACAATTGGTGGTAGTGGTGGGATAATGATTACGGACTGCTTAGCACACTGAGATACAGAGTTTGCCAGTGGAACTTTTACCTTAGCAGTTGCAAAACAGGATATATAGGAGGATACACTTGTACAACTGTTTTTTTTCTTTTCTCAGTTAGCACAGTATAGGGTAGGATTAGAGAATGAGCTCCACGGAGTATGACTAGCTTACTGTGCAACAGCTTTGCAAAAAGTGCCAGGAAAAAGGGGTTCAGGTTGAAGGTCTAAGACACAAAAAAAAGGCAGACCTCATAGCTTCCCTCATGGCACATGACCAGAAGCAGACAGTCTCTGGGGGTGAGTCAGGAACTGATGTAGCAGATCCCCCAAAACCAGCTTGATGCACTGCGACTGCAGCTGTTGCTGCAAGACAAGGCACTAGAGGTGAAAAGACTGGATGCTGAAGCAGAAACAAAAAGACTGGAAGCAGGGAAAGAACTGGAAGAAAAGAGACTGGCAGACAGAGAGAAAAAATGTCAAGACAGAGAGAAAGGACACCAAGACAGAGAGAAAGAATGTGGAGAAAGAGAAAGACAGCGTGAGAAGGAGATGATGGCCCTGCACAACCAGCAAACCGTGAGTAATGGTGGAGTGAGTTCTTCTCATGAAGCCAAAATTAATTCTAAATTGTTCCCTCAGTTTAGAGAGGGAGATGACCTTGATTTATTTTTAAGTTCATTTGAGAGTCTGTCAGCAATTCCAATTGGCTAAGGCTCCATGGTCAACTTTTCTCACACTCTTTTTTTACAGGGAGGACTTTGCATGAATTTTCTAAAATGAGTAATGAAGACTATGCCAATTATGATAAAGTTAATCAGTGTTGTTGAAACATTTTCAATTAACTCCTGAGGCTTATAGAAGGAAATTTAGGGAGTTAAAGAAAAGCCCAGAAGACAGTTATGTAGAACTGCAAGTTCAACTGTGTACTTACTTTGATAGGTGGGTGGAGGGGGCTAAAGCAGACACTGTAGAACTAATCAAAGATGTGTTGGTGAGGGAACAATTTCTTAAAATTGTACCTGAGAATATGCATGTATGGCTCCTAGACAGGGCATGCACCTCCTCAAAAGAGGTGGCAGCAAGCGCTAACATGTATCTGTCTAGCCGGCCATATGCACAGTGTAAGTCTCATGGTAGGGGGGGCAGCACATGGTTATATGTGATCCCATGGGGGAAGCCCAAAGGAAACCAGCCTGCACCTGAGCCCAAAGCAGAACCCTCTGGTTCTAAAGGGACTCAAGAGACAGGACCCAAGAAATTTCATATTTGCAATCAAGTGGGGCACTTGAGATATAACTGCCCTCAGAAACTGGTGCAGAGGCATGGGGAAGGGGGTGATCAAAATAGCACTGGTGTGTTTTCCAGCCTAAAGAACCATTCTCCTCTGATGAGAATCTGCATCCCATTGCAGTTAATGGAACAGTAACAAAGGGACTGAGGGACACAGGCACTCACATCTCCCTGGTGAGGCAGGATCTCATCCAAGCAGAGCAGATGTTGCCTGGGAAATATGCCAGGATCTGGACAGCCACAGGGCCAGCAGTCCAAATACCAATGGCTAGAGTCTTCCTGAGCTGGGAGGGGGCCATGGAGAAAAGGAGGTGGGGGTCGTAAAGGACCTCCCTGTAAATGTGATCATGGGGAATGATTTTGACTACTGAGGAAAACTGGTGTGTGTTGTAACTCATAGTCAGGCAAAAGGGCAAGCTTCTGAGGGTGAAGAGGGGGTGACTCTGGGTGGTCCAGCCACACCCTCAGTAGCTGAGAATGTGTCTAGCCCAGCAGAAGGGCTGACTAGAAGCAGCAGTCTGGAACCTCAGTCACAAATAGAGGAGCCCACAGAACTTTCTTCTGAAGGGGTGCTGTGAAGGGTTAGACAAAGGCAGCTGAGTGCTGCACAGTGAACTTACCCTACCTTGCAAAAACTGAGGGAAATAGCTAATAGGGCTGAAGATCCCTTTGGGGGGGATAATGGGCTGTTGTACAGAGAATGTATAACAGAGGATGGGCTAGATGGTGAGGTGCTCCAGCAGCTGGTAGTCCCTAAGGCTCACTGTCAGCAGCTTTTGGCCCTTGCCCATGATATCCCTTTTTCAGGCCACTTGGGGATGAGGTGCATGAAAAAGCAGCTGACCAACCATTTCTTCTGGCCTGGTATTGGCAAGGATGTGGCAAAATATTGCAGGACTTGTCCACAGTGCCAGTGGATGGGAAAAATGGGGGACAAGGCCAAGGCAGCTTTGGTGCCCCTGCCCATTATTGATGTGGACAGAGTGGGGCCACTGAGCACCCCAAGTCGCACTGGCAAGTGGTATATTCTGGTGGTAGTTGACTATGCCACAAGATACCCAGAGACAGTGGCCCTATCATCCTCTGAGGCGGAACCAGTGGCAGATGCACTGTTGGGAATATTTAGCTGGGTGGGCTTTCCCCAGGAGATACTGTCAGATCGGGGTGCCAACTTCATGTCAGGGTTAATAAATAGTTTGTGGGAGAAGTGTGGGGTAAAGCCGCTCAAAACCTCACCATACCATCCCCAAGCTAATGGTTTGGTGGAGCAATTTAATTCATCCCTTAAGACCATCTAAGAACTTTTGCAGACCAGCATAAGAGGGACTGGGACAAATATTTGCCTCATCTCCTATTTGCATACAGGGAAGTCCCACACGAGTCCACAGGGTTCTCACTTTTCGAGCTCCTGTTTGATCACAGGGTGCAGGGGCCCCTAGATTTGATTTGGGATGAATTGGAGGGTGACCATGACTCCCAAGAAGAGTCTGTTGTGGAGTATGTCCGAACTTCAGACCCGCCTTAAGGAGCTCATGGGGTTTGCTCAGGAGCACTTGGCCACTGCACAACAGTGGCAGAAAGTCTGGTATGACTGTGGGGCCCGAGCCAGAGAATATGAGGTCGGACAGCGAGTGATAGCACTCATCCCTGTCCAACTGAATAAATTACAGGCAGCATGGGAGGTGCCATTCTCCATTTTCCAAAAGAGTAGTGATGTCAATTACATGATAAAGCTACTGGACAGGAGATGCAGGTGAGAGGTGTATCATGTTAACATGCTGAAGCCCTACCATGACAGGGAGGAATTGGTCCTCTCTGTATGCAGTGCCCCAGAGGAGGAAACTGAGATGGACCCACTGGTGGACCTGCTTGGGGAGGCCCGGGTTGCATCCTCTGTGGACAACCTTACCCTCTCTGAACAGCTGACGCAAGCCCAGGTGCAAGAAATTTGGGGTGTTCTGAGAGAATTTGAGGACATGTTCACAGGGAAACTGGGGTACACCACAATGGCAGAGCACCATGTGGATACAGGGACCCAGGTTCCCCTGAAACAGTCTCCCTACAGGGTACCTGAGCACATTAAGCAGACTATGAAAAAGGATCTCAAGGAGATGCTGGAACTTGGAGTAATCCAGGAATCTAGTAGCCCCTGGGCATCACCCATGGTATTTATCCCCAAAAGGGATGGCACTACATGATTCTGCATTAACTACTGGAGGCTTAATAGCTGCACACAGTCTGACACCTATCCCATACCCAGAACAGATGAGACCCTGGAGCAACTGGGGGAGCCAAGTATTTGACCACAGTAGACCTAACAAAGGGCTACTGGCAGGTACCTCTGACCCCTGCAGCCAGGAAGAGATCAGCTTTTGTCACTCCATTTGGTTTATACGAATTCAAGGTAATGCCATTTGGAATGAAGAATGCACCTGCCACCTTTCAACGGCTTGTGGATTGCATTCTGTCTGGGATAGGTGAGTTTGTATTGGTGTATATGGATGATATAGCCATATACAGCCAGATCTGGGATGAACATATGAAGCATGTACAGGATGTGTTCCACAGGCTGAAGAATGCAAGTTTGACAGTCAAGGTGGAAAAGTGCCAGATAAGTATGGCGGAAGTGTCTTACCTTGGGCACTGGGTGGAAAGTGGGAACATCTGCCCGGAGCCTGCCAAGGTCGATGCCATTCTGGCCTGGCCTACTCCTACCACCAATAAACAGGTAAGGGCATTTCTGGGGACAGCAGGGTACTACCGAAGGTTTGTTCCTCGCTATAGTGATCTGGCTAAGCCCCTGACAGACCTAACCAAGAAGGGAAAGCCAGATAAGGTGCAGTGGTCAGAAGGCTGTGAGGTCACTTTTCAGGAGCTAAAGAAGGCCTTAAGTGGCCCAGCTGTACTGGCCAGCCCCAATTACAGTCTAAAGTTTATGGTCCATGTGGATGCCTCAGATTATGGACTGGGGCCATGCTCAGCCAGGTTACCCAGCAGGGGGAGGAGCACCCATTTGTGTACCTCAGCCGGAGGCTTTTGCCCAGAGAGGAGGCTTATGCCACAATCGAGAAGGAATGCTTGTGAATAGTGTGGGCCCTTCAGAAGCTGCAGTCTTACCTATATGGGAGAAAATTTACTGTGGTCACAGATCATAATTCCCTGATATGGCTTCATAGGTCAAGCGGGAAAAATGGAAAACTACTATGTTGGAGTTTGGTACTGCAGGCATATAACATGACCATCCAGCATCGCAGTGGCAAACAAGATGCAGATGGGCTATCTAGACAGAGCTAATGGCATGGCTGGATACTCTGGACACTTCTTGGCAGTTGCATGAATGGCTGCATCACTTGGGAGGGCCCAAGGGACACACCTTCATCATCTGGGGGGGAGGAGATGTGACAGAAATGGGGAGGAAGGAGTTAATGGTGGATTCTGTAGGTGGCTTGTTTTTTTTAGCAGTATGGAAAAGAAAATCACAAGCTGAAATTCCCAAAGCTGGAATTCTCACTGTCCTTTCTAGCTGCTAGATAAGACCTGGGTCATAAATCTCAAGTGGACATGTCCACTCACAGGCTCACAGTTTAAAGGGATTGGTTCACTCAAATATAAACTTGAGAGTGAAAGGGAATATAATTGGTCACTGACAGGTGTTCAGTCTGATTGGGACAATTAAATACGTAGATGGTAGGTACATTCAAAGGGGGAATAGGCATTACCTATTCTCAAGAGAGTATTCAAGATACTGAAAGGCAGTGAATGGGGATTCTCTTTGACTCTTGAAGCTGGAGGGGAAACATAAGCTTGGAGCCTACCCTTTTAGCTATGTCCGTGGGAGCTGGCAGTTAGCATAGGGTCCAGTGTTCTCTTGAAAGGACAGGGAAGGGTAAGTTTAATACTAGCATATTGCAGTATTCTCTTGAAAGGACGGGAAAGGGTAAGTTTAATACTAGCATATTGCAGTGTTCTCTTGAAAGGACAGGGAAGGGTAAGTTTAATACTGGCATATTGCAGTAATAGCCTTTTTCTTTCATCATCTGTTATTTAAAAACATTTGTTTACTTTTCCTGTATCAGTGTTATTCTCTTGTGTTGTAAATAAATATCCTGTAATGCTCTGTTCACTTTCTGTTAAGTGAAAAGCTATTTATTTGCTCAACAGTTGTGATTGTGATGTCATTTTTCTAAGGTAATATATGGTTTCCACTGGCTGAGGTAAACTCTGTTTAGCATCCGCCACTCAAGAGAGACACAATACCAGGCTTTGACTTGTGCAATTGCATGTTTAATTATTCAAGTTTGTAAACCTGAAGGTGGGCACTGGACAACTTCCAGCTGGTGGCAGCGAATACCCGAGGACAGACACTTCTCTAAAAGCCATTCCAGCCCAGAGAGAGAGGTGGGTTGTCACACATACAATTGCATCTATCCCTCTTATAGTGGAATATCCAAGTACTATGATTGCTTTTGATTTTTGTTTCTTTTTTAAAACTGGTGTCTGTATTTTTTCTGAGAAATGGCTTAAGGGATTAGTATTTGTTTTTGTGTTTCCTCCGTCCACATTCTTTTCTGTTTGGCTTAGCATAGCATTTTCACCCATTTCTATGTTAGTCTTGATCCTAGGATTGCTTTCTTTTGAGGTATCTAACACACTAAAATGATTAAATGTTGGAATGAGAGCACTGTTGTATATTTGTTTTCCTCTACATTTTCCTTTTTTTTTTTTTAGTGACTATAGCCCACTCTTGCACTTCCTCTTCCTGACTTTTTCCCACTGTGGTTATTTCTTCAGCCACAGAGTCAATAAAACTTTCCCAAACTGCTATACTCTGTCTTGTTTCAAGCCTGTTGTTTAGTTCCTCTATCTCATTTATGAGCACTTTAATTTGTTCATATTTCGTACAACTCTACCCCTCTCCATATACTCCCACAGCATACATCATACATGCTTTGCATTGGGTGTACTGCAGTTCCATTTTAATATCCTGTGTTGAATTCACCATCCGTATCTACTTACTGATAGTTTTGTTTTGCTTTTTGTTATGGCCTTGTTCCTTGCATCCTACAGTGGACACAGCAGACACTCGCAAACGCACATGTCTCTGCGTACGTCTCCATGCGTGGCCCCGCACAGTTCCCCTCTTGAGCTTGCCCCGCTCACTCAGGGCTTTACCTTTGTAGTGTAGGAGCCAGAAATTAGCTTTCAGGCTTCCGGACCCTTGCTTAGCCTGAAGTGTAAAAAGAACACTAAATCTATTTAAAACACAAACGTCACCACAATAATACCTCATGTGGTGCAAGTATATAGTGTACTCTTAGGAAATGCTGCACATGCTGCCCCTACTGTTATGGATCGGTTTGTTTAAATCCGTAGCAGGCTCCAGTTGCCAGGCAACGGCTTAGCAAGTTACCACCTCTCCCCAGAGGTTCGCTCTACCGTTTCTGAATGTATTTTTCCACAGAGAACACTCATTTATAATGCAGGTATAAGCAAGGTTTTAATTTCACCCTACTAGAGCATAGAATATCTACATTCCTATACCAGAAAATAGCTCAAAAATAAACTGGCAAATGAAGGTGACATGGCAGCACCCATGGCAGTCCCACATAGCTGGAGAAAGAAATTCTGGTCAGATTCAATGTAGTTGTGTATCAGAATAAAATACAGTCCCTCTAAAATACATTGAATGGGAAATTGGTCTCTTAACAGATTATGCAGTATATTAATGTTTACAGGCTTGTATACCTATGTCATGTTTAATGGTGTCATACAGTGAGTCAGCATCGATCCCTAACCATAAGAATTCATTACATCAATCAACTGATCAAATGTAGCTAGGGCATTCATTGTGATCCTAAGGTGGAATCATAGTTCTTCCATGCAATTCTTCAGAAAGAAATTTAGGATTTTGGCCAAGATTGTGAGACGGGGACCCCATCCCAGACATAGTTGGATGTTCTGATGGGTTGCTGGAATCCTTGCATACTTTTGGTAATATGTCCTGGTTGGTTGCTCGAATTCTTGCACTCTATTGGTAATATATAAAAAGTAGGAATTGGTGGGGATTTGTTAGTATATAAAAAGTAAGAATCAATGGGGAATTGGGCCACAAAAATTAAATTAATCCTCAGAAATGCCACCTTTTGCTTTACCCCATTCCAAGAGGTGCAAAAGTTTTGATTTAAAAAATGTTGTGAGGTCAGTAGAGGAAGGCCTATAGTTTTTTTGATTGAGTTCCATTGCTTTCTTTTTGTAGAACTCCTCAGTTATCTGAACAATATTGCCCCCATTTCTGTAGATTTGAGAATCAGATTGGGTAGCTTTTTTTAATTTATTCTGGAAAGAGATTCCTGCAGATGGGGGTTGCAGCCTGCAAAAACAGTTAAACAACATTTTTTTTAAATTACGCTCTCAAAGGCTTTAACCAATGGTGAAAGTCCCAGCAGACAAAACTGATTTTGGTTTGAAGAGAGCTTTTCTGATTATAGTTACATTTCATCATTCACATCCAAAATTATGTTTTCATCAGGACCGTAGCTAATGTTGTGAACATGCTAACTATATAGAGGGTGTCACAGTTCAAGATTGTCAAGGTCCTGAGAAGTTCATTGCTCATTGTCCAAGCAGTCACAAAGGTCTGTATTAGACTGGTGGTTACCATCCTTCAAGAAGTGTTCTTGTTCCCGCTCCATATTGGGTTCAGTCCCTAATGATACAGCTCCAGATGTGATTTATGTGAGTTAGGTCTCCCATGCTACCTAAAACATGTGTATTTTTTTTAATAATCCAGTAAGGGAGTTTTGTAAATATACACTTGGACTTTAAATCTGTCCAGTGCTGTTTGCACAACAAAGTTCAACCCTTCTAATAAGATGCTGAGCTGTGGTGTATGTTGTAAAAGTAAAGCCTGATAACTTGATTGCATTTTCCTGATAAAGCATTCTGACCTTCAAAGGACTTGTCTTCCACTTACCGCTGTGTATCCCCCTCCTAGTTTTCCCTTTTTGAGCTTTTTTTCTTTGGCTTCTTTTCTGCTTTGTTTATTGCCTGCTGACCCTTGTCTAACAAAATAAATAAATAATTATATAATGGTGTAAATCCAAATACATGAATCCGACAGTCCGAATGGTTAGCTGGCACCTTTTCAGCGTGATAAATCCTCCAGTGTACCCACTGGAAAAGGTGCCAGACGCCAATCTGCCGCATCTCTAACTCTCCTTGAAATCAATCCGACCGAGCATGCCAACCCCCTGTCTGGCACAACTCCTACTGCTCGCTCTGCCCCATTCAAAATGTGGAAGCGACCGGCTGCCAGAAAACCCGCCACACAAACTCGCTGGTTCTTTCAAATTGGAAAAAAAAAAAAAGACTCCTCAACACACACTATCTTGACTTTTTTCAAAAGTACTTCACCTCAATTACTGAATCCCTCACTGAGTTTATCTCTCTGTCACCCACTCGCTCCTCATCTTCTCTAGTCAGCGCCTGCACATTTCAGATCTGCCGCTGGCTCTAACCTCTGTTCCTCTCCCGGTGAACGAGACAGGCAGCAGAAAAATGTAACAAAAAAAACCTGTTAGCATTGTTTCCCTGGCCCAGAGACACAGGAGGGCCAGTGAAGGCTATCACACATCATGGCAGCAGTGTCGCTACCTAGGATGATTCCCTGCATACCGCAGAAATGGAGCCAGTACTCCACATGTTCCTGTGCATGTGCAGTACACCCTAGCAACCCAGGATACCAACCATGCACTATTTGCTCTCATGGAGCAACAAAGTAAACAAAAATAACTTTATAAAATAGACAGAAAAAAGGGTCACATTGTATAATAGCAATATACCCCTCCAGGGAGTGGGTATATGAGTAGATTTACCACTTCTGGTGTGGTAAATTCACCCTTGTACCCACTCCCTGTTGTGGTATATTGCTTAAATAAATGATACTGCCTTCAAGGTAGAGGGTTTATTTTCCTCACAGGACCTCTCTTCAGATGATGACCTATCTGCTTGTTGGTTGCCACTTTTTGTATTTATGCACGAGGACAAATGAGTTCTAGATTTAGATCTCCATTAACTGGCAGAATGGGAATGTCTGTTCCATGCATAGATTCCTCTCTTGTGATAGTCTCATAGATCAGTCCAGTGTGGACTGTTTTCTTTTAATCAGTTCAGACTCATACTTCAAGAGTTTGGTTTGCAGGGCCTTATCTACCATAGTTCCAAGCACTGTAGATGTTTGATCTTTTTTTTGTAGTTTCATGAATAGCTGTATTAATATCCTTGTTTTTCAGTGTCTTCTGCAGTTTAAAGTTGCCAGAATTGTTGTGAACATTCAGCTGCAGATGTCTTCCTTGTCCCTTGAATTCTAATCTCTTCAGGTATGCTGGAGGGGATGGTTGTGACAAAGAGGCCTCTTTGGGCCTGTTTACCTGTGTTAAGTCTCTAGTGTGTTTATATTGTAGGTAATGTTAAGTTAATTAAACAAATGTCTTTCCTAGGTCATAAAGAAGTATTTAATATCTTCAGTTATGCTGCTTGTCTAAGTATGACCCCCAAATGTCAGCTTTTCCATTTATTTCCATTTTCAGAGCCATTCTGTTGATCCTAAGTAGAATGGCTGTGTCTAATTTTCTGTGTCAGTCTAGCAGTGGTACATTTCATGGAATGCAGGGAAGCTGGGACTGGACTGTTTAGGAAATAAAGTCCAGCAGCACTCACTTGGGGGGGGGGGGCCCACAACACCAGGTCTGGCTGACATCGGCAGTTGCAAAACTCAAGGCAAAAACCTCTCCCTCCATGTCCCTGCCCAGACTGGACACCTCTGTAATGCCTTCTGTCATTCTGCTACCAACTTCCCCTCTCGAACCTACCGTTGCTCACTCTACTCCTCCTTATCCATTCTTCCTCTGTCTTCATGATGCCAGAACCACTGTGCCTTGTTTATGTCCATACACTGATTTGGGTCCCTTCCCTCTTACGTCTCCTCACTTATCTCCTCCATACCACTCCAGGAATCCTCGAACTTTCACCATTCCTCATCGCTGCCTCTCTGTTGGACAGACAGCCTTTTCCAATCATCTCCCTACACTCTGGAACCTACTCCCATTCTCCCTCCATTTCACTACCTCCCATTTTCCTCAGGTACCAGCTAAAACTGCTTCCTTCCCCTGCTCCTGTTTTCCTCCTGCCTGACTGCACCCTTGCATTTGCCTCCATCCCCAGTATAGATGTCACTGAACTCAAAGATATTTGCCGCTTGCTGTTATTGTACTTACTCCTGTTGTAATCATGTACTCTATTCCACTTTACTGTAACTGTGTACTTTGTTAATGCTATGTAATTGCATTTACTCTGTATTGTGTCTATGCTATGTATTTGCCTCCCCTGTTGCCTTCCCCCAGGTTGCACCTGGAAATGAGCCTTGGCTTCATGTTCCTTTCCTGGTCACCAACTTTCAAATAAATAAATTAATGAAAATGAAACCAGGAACAGGAAGAGTTTGTGCATGGCAGTGTAGGACTCTGGTGCAGTCACAGGGATAATCCAACCTCAAGGACATGCAAGGAAAACTGAAAGTGACTGCGCACCAAAGTGAATAAAACCACAGTGCCATTGGAATAAACGCGGACTCCAGAGATAGAAAGCTGTGTCAGCATTAGACGGGCTTTATTGCTGACATTGCTACTGATACAGCGCATACAGTGAGTTGCAACCTCCACCTCCCTTGATAAGATCCACACCCTGTTCAACGCACTGTGTAGATTTACTCCCCCCCTCCCATTCCCACCGATGCAGTATGTACAGTCAGCTAGAGTGGTCCCCTACCCATGAGACAAATGATGCATGCTACCTTCCTGGGTGTCAAGTATTGGACTGGAAAACTGCCTGGATATCTGTCTGACCTCTTCTCCCCTGCAGCAAGCCCTTCCTATCTGCTCAGATTCAAGGCAGGTTGCCACCTCTTCATTCCATGGCACAAGCACAATCTAGGCCAAGCCTCCATCAGTTACTGGCTCCCTAACACCTAGAACAGTCTCCAAGTCAGTGTCACTGCTCCCTCTCACAAATCAGCAAGGCTCTGATCATGCCCCACTACGAATACTCAATGTCATGTGTCCAGTGCCAAGTTCCACCTTGAGCCTGTCTCACTCATCTAGCTAATGCATTTCATATTAACCCATTGATGTACATTGTGCTAACTGCTGTGATCCTCTGTGGGACAATCATGATTCTACCCTTTATATGGCGTAGGAGGCAGTATAACATAGAGGTTAAGGGCACTGAGCTGCAAAACTGGAGACCTAGTTTGAATCCCATTGGCCCCCACTTGCATACTGTGTGATCCTGAGCAAGTCAAATAACTTCCTTGTGTTCCCAGGTCACACTTGGAAACAAGCCCTGGCTTACTGTGCCTTTCATGGTTAAACAGCTTCCCCTTTCCTGTATTTTCTTTCCCTGGGGCTACCCTGTCATGTTGCTATAGTACACTGCACCAGGACATGCTGCTTATCAAGTACTTGTTTCATTTGTTTTTGGAATGCATAATGTATGTAATGCATGAATACTGTAAGATTCCTCACTGTCCCGTTCTTCCCCTTCTCTGCCCAGGTACAACTGAAAAACAAGCCATGGGCCTCTGTGCTTACCTGGTAAAACATGTTTAAAATAAATAAAGTGTGCAAAAATACACAGATGCAGGAACTGCACAATGTGATACATGTTATGACACAGTGTTGCAGGCTAATCCACCTCGGTCTTAATGCCCTGGTGCTTCACTCAAGTGGAGCTCTGTCAGGGAGCAGGCTGTGGGTGTGACCAACCCCCATATGTACCACTCCCAGTACCCAGCGGTCCAATCACAGAAGAGCTTACAAATAGTGACATAAAGATGGTGCTGGGAAGAAAAATGGGGGAGTGAAGTGAAAATGTTAAAGGAGTATGAAATAAAGATTAATATCAGCACAGGCTCGGTGTATCAAACCAGGGCACCCAGAGTAACTGGTATTCTTTTAGGCAGCAGTACTACGCAACAAAAATGCAAATAACTTGGTGGGCAGTTAGGTCAAACTGTAACATCAATATATCTGATTTTCTTTTTGCTCTATTTCATTCCCAAGGCAAGAAAAAGGATTTTGAAGTTGTTGGTCTTTTGCCATGTCAATAGTCATGGATGTAAGCAAATAAGGGTTTTGTTGTGCTGCTAGCCATCAGAGACATGTGCTGGCAACACCCTGACATATGCATAATAAATACAGTGAGGGCTGTTAGTCTGTGCTCTCTAGGGAGAATATTTTTTTAAAGTTACTGAGGGATGCCATCTTTATTGTAGGACCATGAAAATTACAAAAGTTGTAATCAAACATGGTCTTAAAATAGTCAATTGAATTTAAAATACCTCAGTGAAGAATCTAAGATTATCAGGAGTACATTACTGATAAACAAAAAGAGGTAGGATGACTTTTTTTGCTGGATAAGTAGTACTGCTGCTTTAAGTCTTCTGAGTTGTTATTACATTTAGTACAGCTTGGCTTGTAACACAAACAGCAATTCCCCAATGTTTCACTCCTGTTTTTTGAGCTTTCTCAAAGGTTGTGTTTCCAAGGGTAATAGAATATAGTTTAGTTTCATATTCACATTTTAAATACAGGCACACAAGGTGAACTTACACTTGTACTTTCATGGAGGCCCTTCTTTCCCTAAATTTCATACATTCTTACATGTACATCTGTATTTTAAGTAAAACAGTTAAACTCACCAGTGCCAAAGTGAGTTTCATTTTTATGTTCGCCTGATGCACACATGCAGCAAACATTTTGTTAGGAGAGTGGGTTTTGAGAGGTGTTACACTGTCTAATGCAGAGCAGTCTGCAAGGGGCTCATCAGTGTCATGCCAAACATCAGCCAGGCTGATTGTGACAGTGTTCTGGCTTGTTGGGACGAAACTTCTTGTAGTTCAAAGGAGAGAGCCAACCCAATCATAGGGCAGTTCTTTCCTTTGATCTGCATAATGCTACCCAGCAAGCACTGCTGATCTGTCATGACCAGCTTGCTGATAACCATCCCTCATAGTTTTTTGTTTGTTTTGAATTACACTCTGTAAAACAGATTACACCCTGTAAAGGAGAAAACCGTCCATCGATGTCTGCTTTTGCCACCACCGTAACTGTCCTGCCACCCAAGAAAACCCATGTATGTTAATATTCTGGTATGGGGGTGCCCAATCCCCTACGCTGGTTGCTACCCGCCACCCTATGCATTTTGATTCTGCAACACCAGGGAGCCCACCCCTGGTACAGCCAAACATAACACCGACACTGGGGGTGCCCAATCCCCAGTGTCTCCACCTGAAATAAAGAAAAACATCCCTCATAGTATTTTCTTTTAAATACACTCTGTAGTAAAGAAAAACATCCATCAATGTCTGTTGCTACTGCCACCATTACTGTCCCTACCCACCTGACCCTCCCACTCAGCACCCACCCCATCCCCCAAGCCCAACCCACGCATGTTCGTATTCCAGCTCAGAGATGCACAGTACCCCCTCCCACCCTGTCCATTTTGCTTCTGCAACACCATGGAGCCCACCCCTGGTGCTGCCAAACATAACACTGACACTGGGGGTGCCCAGTCCTCAGTGTCACCACCTGTAATAAAGAAAATCGTCACTCGTAGTTTTTTTTAAAACACACCCTATAAAAAAGAAAACTGTCCATCAATGGCTGTTGCTGCCATCACTGTTACTGTCCCCCTACCCAACCCTCCCACTCATCACCCATCACCCCACACTCTCAAGCCCAGACATACCTACTGACCCAATACCCAACTCTCCAACTCAGCACCCGCCACCTCACCCCCCCAAGCCCAGCCCATGCATGTTAACATTCTGTCATGGGGTGCCCAATTCCCTGTGCCAGTTGCTATCCACCACCTTGTCTGTTTTGGTTCTGAAACACTGGGGAGCCCACCCCCGGTGCTGCCAAACATAACATTGACACTAGATGTGCCACCTTACCATTGACAGAGTGATGAAAAACAGTGAAGACCATTACAGTGACAGACTTCGTCTGTACGCTGTAATGATCTACTGTTCTACTGACACTGCTCCCTCTGGGGAGTTAATCCCGTCCCCGAAAAAAGTCTGACTCAGAGTTGGTTATCTAGAGTGCGGGGGGTTAGAGGCCTCTACATGAGGGATTTGGGGTGGGCGAAGCCCTCCACAAAAACACTTGTTTTCACTGATGACACAATGCCAGTTGTCAGCATTGTGCTGTTGCTGTAATGCCCATCGATAGAATTCCTGTCGATGTGGCTTGGTGGAACCAGGGCACCCAATCACCAGTGTCACCACCTGAAATAAAAGCATACTAAAATGCCAGCAGAATAGGCCTAATGGTCTTTCACATCTGCTTGTTTGGTCAGCCCCCACCCTGGGAGCTGACCTTGCTGCCCCCCTCGCCTTCTCTGGCTTCTCCCTTCCCAGTTCTGGATATTCTCACTGCATTGGATTTTGCTTCCAGAACCCTTCCCCTGTACCTGTTCCACCCCCTCTTGAACCCCTCCACCATCTCTGCCTCCACCAGCCCCCTAGGCAGTGCATTCCATGGCTCCACCACCCTCTCAGTGAAGTAGCACCTCCTCCTTTCTCCCTGAATCTTTCTCCCTCCAGCTCCACCCATGCCCTCTAGTGGTCCCTCCTCCTTCCTTGAAGCACTCTGACTGTTCCTCCCCTATTTATCCCCTTCATGTACCTGAAGACCTCTATCATGTCCCCCTTCTCTCTTCCAATGTGTACATATTTAGCTCTTCGAGCGTCTCCTCATAGGTCTTGTCCCCCAAGCCCCAAATCATTTTGATTGCCCTCCTCTGGACCCTCTCCAGGAGTCTAATGTCCATCTTTAAGTGTGGCCTCCAAAACTGCATGCAGTACTCGAGGTGCAGCCTCACCAAGCAGTTATACAGAGGGAGTATCACTTCCCTCCTTCTGGAGGTGATCCCCCTAGCGATGCATCCCAGCATCCTGTTGGCCTCGGCTGCTGCCCTCCTACAAGTCTCTGAGTTGTTCATCTTGACATCCACCACCACCCCAGGTCCCTCTCAGCCATCGAGACTTGTAGCATTCCCCCCACTCAGGATGTACACTTGGCCCGGGTTTCTGGCCCCCAGGTGCAGTACCTTGCATTTCCCTGCATTGAACCTCATAGGTTTTTTCTTATGTACACCTTGTAAAAAAGAAAACCATCCATCAGTGTCTGATGACACAGTGCTGGCTGTCAGCATTGTGCTGTTGCTGTAATGCCCATTGACATAATTCCTGTCGATGTGGCTTGGTGGAACCTGGGTGCCCAATCCCCAGTGTCACCACCCAAAATAAAAGCATCCCTCATAGGTTTTTTTTCTTACATACACCCTGTAAAAAAGAAAACCGTCCATTGATATCTGTTGCTGCCACCACATACATTAAGGTCGAAGTGCTTAGGTGTTAGTGTGGCTACCTTAGCTACACACCACTGTTCTTACTTTAATTTGTGGTTCAGCAGAAATAAACTTTTCATTTTGAACCTTGGAATTGATTTGTGATCATTTGTTCTGCTTGAACCACCACCCTGATTCTTGGACTGATTGTATATGTTAGCAGAGGCTAGCAACCCTGTGCTTAGCACTAGATCCCAACCACCACCATTTTGTGAGACTTAATTGCTGCCACCACATACACCCTGTAAAAAAGAAAACCATCCATCAGTGTCTGTTGCTGCCACCACCATTACTGTCTCCCCACCCGACCCTCCCACTCAGCACCTAAAACCCCACCCCCAACCCTTACTTACCTAACGGGGGTCCAGTGCCCTAATACTCTTAGAACAGCAGACACATCTTCACTCTTCAATGCTGAACCACAAACTAAGAAAATCAGGTATGCAGCTCAGTGTATTTCAGTGGGTTTTGAACTTGTCATCATAACTTGGTCATTTTTGAATATTTTTGCTTCAGATTTTCAACGTGCCTTTTTGGGGATGCCACCTCTTGAACAATGGCAGTGAAATTAGGCAGATCTGTCCCAAAAGGTAATTTTGTGGTCACTGTGCGAAATCACCTTTTCAGACAGGAGCTGAACATTTTGAAAGCTGTGTTGAAAATCTGGGGAAAAAATATTAAAAACAACAAAGTTATGAGCCTACATTGAAATTTTTGAATGCAGGTTCGTAACTTTGGTAATTTTTTATATTTTCACCCCAAATTTTCAGCATAGACATTTCTTCACAGCACCTCATGAATGTGACAGCTGTCATTTTTCAAATCCTAGCCAAAATGTCTTTTCTTACTTTTGGTGCAAAATCAGATGGGCTGGATTTGAAAATGTTCTATACCCTTGTTTATAAGGTGGGCTCATAAGAAGGCTATGTTGAAAATTTGGGGTACAAATATGAGAAAACAATGAAGTTATTAGTCTACATTGCAGTTTTTCAATGTACATTTGTAACTGTGGTTCTTTTCAGTATTTTGCTTCCAACTTTTCAACATAGCCAATTTTTCACACCACCTCATGAATGTGACAGCTGTCATTTTTCAAACCCTACCTAAAACGTGTTTTAACACTTGGGGCACAAAAATGACTTTTCAGCCATTGTTTTACAAATTACACTTGTCATGCTCAGAAGGAGTGGTCATAAAAAGATTATGTTGAACATTTGGGGTAAAATGGGGAAAAAAACAACTTAAGTTATGAGGAAATTAGTTGTTCCAACATTTACTCATCACTTCATTTTTTGCAGATTTTGGCCCCTAATATCCAACATATTCCTTGTGTTACCCTACCTCCGTAACATGGCAGGTGTCATTTTTCAACTCCCCTCCAAAACTTCTACAGTCGCACAGCGAAATCACCTTTTGGAAGGAATTTAAAAAATTCCACCTGTCTTGATCATAACATCAGGTCATAAAAGACTGTTGGACATTTGGGGGTCAAAATGTGGGAGCCCATTTAAAAGTAGATATTGCCTCTCAGCTGTCCTGTCCTGAGTAATTACAAACTAACAATATGTAAAAGTAGGACATCACTGAAAATGAGACATTGCATCTTGTCTTCTCTGTCTTGGGTGAATATATAGGAAGGCAGTAGCAAGAGTGGCAAAATGGTAAGATGGTGGCCATGCTGGGTCACCGTCTGCAAGCTCTGTGTTGGAGAGAAATTTTTCTTATACCCGTTCACCTTTCAGTGTTGTTTTCCATAATTTTCTATAATTTTAGATTTGGAGAGCTTGACTCATAGCTGCTTCTGTTTTGCAGCCCGAGTCTGAAATATTTTAAATAGTTTTTTAAGGAGCAAGGTTTAGGGATTTTTAGTTTAGTGAGGGTAGGAACAGTGATGAAGCGTCAGGAGTTAGTTTTCTTTTTTTTTAGTCAGGAGCATTCCCAAACCACTACTCACATACTTTTGTGGAACTGTACTGGTGAGCTCATGCTAAATTCCACTGAGGAGAATCCAGAGGACCAAGGAGGTGAGGAGAGTTGGAGGACTGGAGAGGAGAAGAGAACCAGACAACTGGAGCATCAATTGGAGCCTCAGCTGAGTCCATCACCATCTTTTTCTGGAAACACCGGAACGGGAGCTTGTTTCAGTTGATCTGTCAGTGGGACTGGTGCTGGAAAGGGACATGGAAGATTGGCAGCATCCCTATTGCTTCCTGGTTTTCCAGGTCATGTCCCTGCTGTAAGACCAAGGATTTCATTTGGGGGACGTGGATGACTGGTAGTGTTCCAGGCCGATTCTGTTTTTTGCTCACCGATCTGGACTTCTTGGTAGTGGTGTGTTTTGCTGCAGAGCTGATTTACGGACACTGGTTCTCTAGTCTGATGTGCATACTCCATGAGGGCTGAATTAAAATCTGTTGGAACCTGTGCTGGTGGGAGAGGTGCAGTCTACCTGCTTACCCCCTGAGTTTGGGTGTGTGCTTCTCTTTTCCTTTTTCTCCTGGAGAACTCTGACTGTGTCAGAGGCTGGTGAGAGCTGTCTCAACACCTTCTTCATGGCGGTCTCGCCAGGTAAAAGTTTGCCTAAATTGGATTATATTTCCAGTGGCCTCTGGGACTGGTATTAAAGGGACAGTGAGAGTGTTCCCTTTTCTTCAACCTTGAGGGTGGATTTTAAAACTCAGTTGACTACTTTTCTGCTTCAATTGAACCGATTTGGAAACTTTGGACAACACCCTTTGGGTACTCATACTTCTTTTTGTGATTTGCAGATCTTTGCTGTCCTGAGCAAAGAATTGAATACTTATCTTTTGCTGACAGTCTGTTTGTTGGGCAGTTGGAAAGGGTATAAATGTTGGGGGGGGGGTGATATTGTATACAGTTGATTTTGGGGTGGGGTTTTATTTTGGGTTTTATATTGTGTGTATATGTTTAGGAGTGAGTGTTTAACATAATTTAATAAGTGTGTCTGGTGTGTGTTGGCATATTTGAGGACTGCGATCCTATGTCTGGGATGTGCAGAGGTCTAGGACAGGCGCATATCACTTACATGGCATCCCAGCTGCATGCCCTGTGACTCTTCATGAACCTCTCCGTGTCCTCAACAACAGCAAGGCACCGTAAAGTGGTTGTGATTGGGAGGAGCCATACTAGTTGGTTGTGGCAGGGTGTCAGGGGTTCATTAGAGGTGGGCATGATAAGGGGTAGTTGGGTGCAGGAGATGCCTTGGGTTTAAACGAGACCTAGAGATAGGGCAGATGTGTTTGGTTCCCATCCCCAGGGGTCCCACCAGACTGAGTGGGCAGATAGCCAGAGGGGCTGCAGCATCTACCAGTCCCCTTGGGGCAGTGCATTACAATGCCAGGTCGATCAGAAACAAGACCATAATTATAGTGAAATTGATTTCTACAGTTGATCTGGCATGCATCACAGAGACCTGGGTGGGTGATGATGCCGGGCCACTTTTGGAGGCAGCTGTCTCCCCCCAGATACTTGGTAGTGCACAGCCCTATGGTGCAATGTAATGGTGGGGGCGTGGTCCTCTGTTTTAGATCTGAGCTAGGCTTCATCATGTACCCAGTGGGAACTACCAGGTTCTTTGAATGTGTGGCAGTATGAGGGGGTCTGGGTGCAGGCTGCAGGATACTTCTGATTTATCACCCCCCCAGGGCTGGAGGAGAGTTCCTGCAGGAGGTGGTGGATCTTGCCATTGGGGAGGTGTTGGAGTTCCCCAGATGTTTGCTTCTGGGGGACTTCAACACCTGGGTCGTTGAAGAGGCCCTCTAGGCTTGGTTACAACCTCCTCCAGATGTTGTCTCTGTGCCTGACACAAAAGGTTTCTTCCATTACACACATCAGCGGCCACATGCTGGACCTGTTTTTCTCTTTGGGGCTAAAGGTAGGTAACCTCAAGATTAACCTGGTCATTTGGTTTGATCACTGCACAGTAAGATTTCTTGTTCAAGGCCTCCCCCTGAAAGTCCTCCCCCTGTTGAGATGGTCAGCTATCACCCTTTGAGGGGATTGTCCCCAGAGGGA
Source organism: Neoceratodus forsteri (assembly GCA_016271365.2). Taxonomy (NCBI): domain Eukaryota; kingdom Metazoa; phylum Chordata; order Ceratodontiformes; family Ceratodontidae; genus Neoceratodus; species Neoceratodus forsteri. Next base: position 1,388,514,114 of record CM057459.1, read on the forward strand.
TTTCTGGCAGTGGCTGATCTATCTAGTGTAGATGCTGCATGTGTGAGTGGCATGGGTGCCGCGGTTGCCACTTATAATAAGGTGTTGGTCGCAGCACTCGATACACTCACACCAGTTCATGTGTGGCCCAAATCTTCTCACTTGGGGTCTCCCTTGGTTTGATGGGGAGCTCAAGGTGAAGAAGATTAAGGGTTGGAAGTTGGAGCATTGCTGGTGGAATACTGGGCTGGAGGAGAACAATCTGGCCCTGTGTACTCACTATGGTGAGTACCAGGGGACAATCAGCCATAAGAAGGCAGAGTTCCTGTCCAGGGAGATTGCTTCAGGGAGGACTCAACCAGCAGTACTTTATTGAACTGTGGACAGGCTTTTACATCCAGCCTGTCTGCAGCCCAAAAATTTTTTTTCTTTCACCTTGTGTGACGAGTTTGCTCAGTTCTTCTCTGACAGAGTATCCTCCATCCAGCTTGGAATTCCGCTAATGAATCATTCTATGACTCACAGTGATCACTGTGGAGGTAGCAGAGGCACTGCACTTGTCTGGGAGGAGTTTTAACTGGTGGGGGGGCCAAGGTCATTCAGGTTGCTTTGAAACTGAAGCACACATACTGTGAACTGGACCTGGTGCCAATGCCTTTCTTAATGGGATGCATTAACTCTGTTGGACCACTGTTCACCTTGATCATCCAGTGCTCATTGCTGGAGGGGATCTTCCCAGATTCCTTGAAAGAGGCATTGCTAAGGCCCCTTCTGAAGAAACCATCTGTCGACCCTGATGTCTTGGTGAATTAGTGACCTATCTCCAAGCTTCCATTTTTGGGTAAGGTTGTTGAGAAGATTGTGGCACAACAGCTTGAGGAGCTCCTTGTGACATTTAATATCTATGAGCCATTCTGTTTGAGTTTCTGAGCTAGGCATAGCACAAAAACAGCACTAGTTTGGGTGCATAATGACCTCCTTAGGGCAAGAGATAGAGGAGACGGGTCAGTTCTCATACTCCTTGATCTCTCTTCAGCATTTGACACTGTCGATCACCTCGTGCTACTTAATCATCTCAGAGAGTACTGAGTGTCAGCAGCACCATAGACTGGCAGGCCGCCCTTTGACCTGAGACCTTTTTTAGTTGTGGCTGAATTTGCGATTACACAAGCGTTCTCTAGCCATCAAGTGAAGCGCGGGATGGTTCTCTTTGGTCTGGCATCACTGATCATCCCAAGACTTCAATAGAAGAAACACAATTACTAAGGTGAGGCACTTAACCTCTGACTTCTACATATTATTTGGAGGAAGAGGACGGACCGCTGCACGCTAGTAGACTGAGGAGTAGTCTACAGAGCAGAAGTTATTCTTAAGCGAGCTTTTTTCCAGGAAAGGTATGCCACCTAAGCGTAATTTCATACCTGCCTGAGGAATAACTGTTTCCAGGCCATCTTGTGCGGCCATCCCTGGGTTTTCCCTTAGCTTCCATCTGTTCTTTTTCTTCCAGGCTTGGAGTGCCGAGTGTGGGGTAGCTGAGCCCGGTGGGCAAATTGAAGAAAGCACTGCGGGGTGCATGACGGCAAGGACAGCAAGACAGTTGGTAAAAGCAGAACAAAAGATCCAACAAAAAGAGAAAAGGCATAAAAACGACTAATTTAATGGAAGTAAAGTGTTTAGTGCTACTGATTTATACCTCGTTTTTAATAAAAAAGTGCTTTGGTTCTAGGAATACTTTCTGTGTGCTTTTTAAGTTAATGGTTAGCAGATTAGCTGTTTTCAGAGGTGCGAATTGTATTTGCACTCTCAACTTTTTTAAACTTTTTTAACTTTTGTGCTTTTTTATATTTATTTATTTCTTTTTTTCTTTGCGCGCTTTTATCAGCTGACTCACTATTTAGTGCGCAGATGCAGTGTCCTGAGAATTAGAATCACCTTTTTCCAGGACGCTTGGGCCCACAGCGGGTGCTGAAAGAAACGAGCAGTTAGCAGCATGCGATTTTTTTCAAGCACAAGGGAAATTTTGTATGTTTTCTGTGTTAGCGCTAGAGAGCTACTCGAGAAATTTTAACTGCTTTCTGGATCCCTGTGCCTTTCACATACATGATGCACATGATGTAAGTGTTAACTCTGTAACGATTTTTTCTTTCCAAAAAATCACTAGAGCTAGGGCTAGATCCTCAGCTATAAGGTGTTCAAACTTAGAAAAGTGTTTGTTTTAACCAAGCTTTTTGTATTTCTGAAAATAGAAAATAGATTGGGGAGTTAAATTATAATTAAGCTCTAATGATCCCAATAATCTATCTCCTTTCCTTTTAGAGAGATATTTTAGAGAAGTTGCATCTTTCTCAACCTTTGTACATCTGTTGATGACTGTCACAGCATTATTGAGGCCATAGATTTAAACAACATTCATCGCAGTTATTTAAATACGGGGTCATGGACTTGAGAAGAAAGGGGTATTCCGATTAGGAGGTCCTTCAGGATATCAGGACCTGTGATTAATGTTTTGCGAACTGTGACCTGAGTATTGGTGGACTAAAAAGGACTCAAAGATTTAAAAATTCGTCCGGGTATTTTCAGTCGTCATTGGAAATTAAATCTGTGCTATTGACTGGGTGAGAATTACAGCTATATGGAAACTACAGCTGTGTAGGAAGCAGAAACTTATCAGTGGAATATTACAATGCCACTTGGACTTGAAAGGCTGCCTGATCTACAGGCTTTTTTCTGACTTTTTTTTCTGACTTTTTTCAGTTTCAGTATGTTTACTAGAAGTGGTAAAGAACTGGTAAAACATAGGGAAAAGAAGCTTGCAGGTGCAAAAACTGCAAAATTAAATTCTCATTTAGGGGTCATGGGGAAAAAGAAAAACGGTTGTGTTTATACACAGAATTTTTCCCTTGTCTCTATAGCAGCATCTACACCAAATGTTCAAAAGGGACCTTTAAGAGTTTTTTCTTCTCCCGATCCCTCTGATATACTAACTTTTTCCCCTCAAATTAAGGAAGATCTTTTCACTGATTTCAGATCTAATTTTGTTTTGGAAAAATCCTCTTTTATTATGCCCTGTAATTCAGAGTCTAATTCTTTGAAAGTGGATCATGATTTTTTAGAAAAAAATATTGCTAGATAATCAAGGACATCCTAGTTCATCTGGCTTATTGAGTTCACTTAACTCAAACTTGATCCAATCTGTTGATAACATAATTAGTAGCAATTTGAATAACGATAATTATAATGATAACTCATATATTTAAAATCAGAGAAATATAGTATGAGGAAAAATGGCAACTGTAATAGTTCTACTTCCTCTAAACTTAATCAAAAGTTTAAACTCCAGCAAAAAATTACTGATTTCTGGAAACCCAGTTCTTCAATGGCTCCTACTAAAGATCCCCTATTATTGAATCAATGTAAAAATAAACAAGATGGAGCAATTAGTATGACTACCCAGGGATCTGAAGATATTAAAAAGCCAATATCTGGTCCTCAATCTGAGATATCTCTTTTCCCCACAAGGTTGAATTTGTTTAGTCCCCCTGAATCCTATGCTTCTCTGGATTCCCCTGCTTGCTATCAGGATTTCTCCAGGATCTTGAAGGGATCTCCTAACGAAGTTTTTAGTAAAATGGGTAAAGAGGTTGGGAAAATAACTATCGACACAGAAATTTTAACAGCTTGTCCTGATACCATTTCTAAATATACGATAAAGGTATTGGTACATCAAATAATGGCCAACATTGTTCTTCTTGAGGCTTTGAAAGATCTCAAATCTCATACAGAAAAGCTTACCTGTTCCTTTAGTGACAGACTGTTGGAAATTATCCGAAAATTAGAGAAGTTTGAAAAAGGGAAAGAAAAAAAAAAAAAAAGAAAAAACGAAGACCTTCCTTCTCAGAAATTATAACACAATCGTTTTCTAAAAGGGTAGAGAACAAAAAGAATATGAAGTAGAATCTAAAAAACAAAAGGCTGACATGAGCAAATAAAAAAATAAGATCAAGGCGGGGGAAATTAAAGAAGGTCCTGAAACTGGACTCAGTAATCCGGAATTAATTCAGAAACCCCCATAGGACCTCATGGGGATAAGGAAGATTCACATATAGTCTTAACTCCTATTAAAGAAGATCTTTTGTTCTCAACTGAGAAGGAGGAGTTTATTTCTATAACCCCATCAGAAACCTCATCAGACAATCCAAAAAAATAGCTCAGGCTCCTATTAAGCTTGATCAGTCAAAAAAGAATATGCCGTCTATACATACAAAAAAAGTAATAATTATATTCTGGAAACTTCTTTGGAGTCGGATTTAATTTTTCCCCTTCAGATTGATTATATAACTATGTCTGGATCTGAGGTGGTGTTTAAATTTAATAACATTTTTCTAAAAAACTTACGAATCAGATATCTCTTTATTTAATATGATTTATCACCTATTCAAAGCTGAGTTAAATTTAGAAGCAGCAGCTAAAGATATCAAATTAGTTTATTGAGATTTATCAGTTAACTCAACACCAATACATGTATTACTTTCGAATATGGACACTGCTAAAGCCATATTGGCTAAACAATGTTTAATCAACAAATTGGAAATAAGGATATCATCTCCTGTTAATAGGAGTACAAATCTGGAAATTTGCACATAGAACTATTGCCCCATAAACATGCTCTAAGGATAGTTTAATTTCCACCCTAATTAAGCTAAATTGGAATTGTGAGAGATATTAATATACACACAGTGTCCATGTTCGGAATTCACAAATATGAGGGTGAAAATACAGATAGACTAGCTGCTTATATTCAGTCATTTTTTGCTCTTTGCCTAGGACATGAAATTCTTTCTTCTGATCTTGGGTCTGTTAATAGAATACATCAATCTAATTCGGACTCCCAGGTGGATTTAGAAATTAAATCTATTAAATTGTATGATTCTCTTTTATCAAATACTGGTAAACTAGATAAATATGGCATACACCTGGTTGATTTTTTGAGTTCAGACTGTGTAGATTGTGTATCACAGGGTAACTTGGTTAAAAAATGACAGTCAACTATACAAATATCTCTATCTGACTCTGAGACTGATGAGATTGAGCAAGAGCCCAGTGGATTAGATAACATTATGAATATGGCCACTTATAATTTTATTTCATGGACTATCTCTGGTTTAAAATCAAAAATGATGGATTCTGGTTGGAAGGACTATGTCTCTGAAGCAGATATTATTTTATTTCAAGAGACATGGGTCCTTTCAAACATAAACCTTAATGGCTATATACCATGTTATGTTCTTGCGGTAAAAGACAAAAAATATGGTAGACCGAAAGGGGGCCTTTCTATTTATGTGAAAGTAAGAAAGGGAATTTGTATAATAGAGCAAATTACATGTAGTAAGGAAATTTTGCTTTGTGTACTGTGTTGGGACTCTCTAATTTTTTTTGATAGTTAATGTTTACTTTCCACCTAATTTTCATTCCACTGTTGATTTTGATCCTTGGGAAAAGTTAGCATCGGCAATAGATTCCATGTATTTAAAACACTGTATTGATATTACCATATTAGGGGGCGACTTAAATGCCCATATTGCTAAATTTGATAACTTAAAAATAATTCAGTCTCAGATTTATATGAGGGATCTTGAACCCAGGAATTCAGAAGACCCTATTGTGAATGGAGCTGGTTTGAAAATGATGGAGTTTATCAGTAAAGGTAATTATTGTATTTTAAATGGAAGAGGAACTGGAGACCAGGATGGAGCATTTACTTTTTTTTTTTGTCTAATGGGAAGAGTATTATAGATTATTTAATAATTTCCCCAGAGGCCTATGCTCACTTCCAGAACCTTAAAATTGTAATGAGACCTGAAAGTGACCATGCGGCTCTGCAGGTGAAGATTGATACGATAAAAGATAATTGTGGAAATCATATGGAAATTTTACCCCAACCCTCCCTTTCTGTTACAGGTAAAATTAAACTTAGATTGAACAATAAAAATAAAGAAAAAGCAGCAGAGGTTATATTTTCCTCTCGAATGAGTGCACTGCTCACTTTATCGCAGGATTCTTGTTCCCCAAAATGTATAAATAACTACTTGGAAGAGGGATATCAGAAGATTAGAACAATTATTTATCCTCATTCTAATTTAAATTACTACCCTTTAACTTGGTTTGACCAGCAGTGTAAGGATGAAAAATGTAAATTGGGCTTATTGATTAAAAAACGACTAAATTTTCAACCAGAACAAATATAACCAGACTTAATAAAGCAAGAAAACAATATAAACAATTTTTAAAATATAAAAAATTCGAGTTCACTTTAAAACAATGGAATCACATGTTGGAAGTAATAAACAAAATTAATTCAAGGGCCTTCTGGTTATTGGTAGCAAGGGGAGTCAAATTATTTGAACCCTCATTGACTGTTTATGTCCCTAAGGAAATGTGGATTGCTTATTACTCAAAACTCTTTATGAATGATCCTGATATAAATGATCATCTGAAATGGCAGAATTGGCTATTGGAAGAGTCATCTGCACCTTTACAATTTTCATGGCTAGAAGTTGAACAGGCAATTACAAAATTGGCCAATAATAAGGCCCCTAGGCCTGATTGTATTCCGGGAGAGATATACCAAGAAAATACGACCTATTGGGGCCCTTTTTTGTGTTTTTTTTTTTAAATATTTGTTTAAGAGAGAGATACATTCCTCCATCTTGGTGTAAAAATATTATTATTCCTATTCACAAAAAAGGATTGTATCAAAATCCTAAAAATTATCAACCCATTAGTCTTCTTGATATAAGTAGCAACATTTTTTCTAGGGTCTCATTAAATAGGCTTCAAAATTGGGTAAACAAATTTAGTCCTCTATCAAATTTTCAAACAGGATTTCGTTCAGGTTTCTTATCACTTGATATTTATGTTCTAGCCCATTTAATTGAAAAATATAAAATGTTTAAGAAAATGAAACTGTATGTTATTTTTGTTGACTTAACAGCAGCGTTTGATTCTGTAGTAAGGAATATCCTATGGAAAAATCTTTTAGAACGAGGTATACCTACAAATTTGTTGACTCCAATTTTTTTGTTATATTTTGAAACATGCACAGCAATTAGATATGATAAAATGGGAAACATTTCTGAATATTTCATATCAATTAGAGGGGTTAGACAGGGGTGCTTATTGGCCCCACTCCTCTTTAATTTATATGTTGATACTTTGTTTCATTTTGACTCATTATTATTTTTAGATTCCCCTAAATTAGGTAAACAACATATTCATAGTTTAGCTTATGCTGATGACATAGTCATTTTTCCCCTATCCCAAAAGGGTCTTCAGATAAAAATTGACCATTTAAAGCAAAAATGTGACGAATTAAAACTTAAAATTAATCCTGATAAAACTAAATTTGTTGTATTCGGTACAAAGCCATCTAAACCAAAAATTAAGTTAGATAAAATACTCTTAGAGGTAGTGACTTCATATTGTTATCTCGGGATAACTTTTACTTCAAATGGATCTTGGAGTTTACACTGTAAAAACAAATTTCTAAGGCTAAATGTGCTTCTAAGGCCCTTATACATTTTAATATTAAATATGGAGGACTTTTGGTGGAACCTGCTATTAAAGCTGCTGAAGCCAAGATTACCCCATTATTGTTATATGGAGCTGAAATTTGGGGTACCAAGGAAAATCATAATCTTGAGCTCCCGTTATCTTATTTTTATAAAGCAATTCTTCAAGTACCCCAGTTAATGGCTAATGTAATTGTAACAGCCGAATTAGGCAGAATCCCATTATTGGATTTAATCAATCTAAGAATCCTTTCATACTGGTTAAAGATCCTTAATAACAATGTTAACAGTTTATTAAAACTCTGTCTTCATGAGAAACAAACATGGTATGACAATGGCTTCTAATCTCCATGGTTAAAAATCATAATCTTTAGTCTGCAAAAGATTAATTCTTTTCATTTATGGAAGGATTCTCAGAAGGGTATTTTAATAAAAGATTCTTACAGAATGAAAATAAAAAAAAATATTTGATAAAGCCTTTGAAAAACTAAGTTTAGTCAGACTTCAGAAGCAATCTTTGTGGTTGGGGGAAAACAAGATTAACTTAAGGATAGAGAATTATTTAGTATTGCCATTAGTCCCTAATATTAGAAAAATAATAACTTGGGCAAGATTTGGATTAATTACTTCCAGGTTCATTTATTTTAATTGTGTTGACTCTGCAGCTAATGATAATATTAGTGAATGTTGCTGCAATAAGGGGTTCAGTGAAACTTTATTTCATATCATAGTACAATGTCCCCTGTATAAAAAATCTAGATTTTTGATTCGAAATAATTTTTTAAAGAAATATCTGAACTTGGATTATGATCCAGTTTTTATATTGCTCCATCCTGGGACAGTCACAGATGCATTATTGTGTGCCAATTTCTTTTCTTCAGTGATTAGTTTTAAGAAACAGGCACATAGAAGAAGAAGTAGGAAATTAAAATAATAAAAGAAAGGAAAAGAGGTTATAGATTTATAAGTATTTTTATAACCAATATTTAAGATTATTTAATCTTTAATATCCTTATTTGTATTTATTGTATTTTGTAGTCTTTGTTTTTTCTTTGTATTTAACAAGATTGTAATGTCCAAAATTTTAAACTTTTTTGGAAGAACAATAAACATTCTACTACTACTACAGAGTACTGTGGGCTCACCAGCATTGTCATCTGCTGATTTGAGTCCTACCTTGCTGACCGGAAGCAACGGGTGGGGATGGGGATTTCTCCCTTCCTCGAAGCTCCTGTAGTGTGGAGTACCTCAGGGATCGATCTTGTCACCGGTGTTGTTCGCAGTGTACATGCTGCCCCTAGGTGGGCTCATTAGGAAGTACAATGTAGGTTTTCACTGCTATGCAGATGATACCAAATTGTATCTATCTTTTCCCCCGGAACATCTGTTGCTCTGAATGTGCTAAATTCTTGCCTGGCCGAGATCAACGATTGGATGGCCTCCTGCTGATTGCAACTGAATCCTGACAAGATGGAGGTTCTGGTAATGAGAGTGGGCCTTAGGCATGATAGGATTGCCTTCAGTGTAGCAACTGGTCTTTTCCTGGGGCCAACACCATTGATGGCCTTTTCTAGGGTGCGTGATCTTGGTGTGTTCCTGGATGGTGGTTTGACATTTGAATGTCAGGTGTCATCCATCATCCAAAGTGTTTTTTACCACTTGAGGAGCATTGCCAGGATCAAGCCCCTAGTTTTGCATGTGGACCTGCCCACTCTAGTACATGCCTTTGTAACTTTCTGGCTTGACTACTGTAATGTTCTATACTTCAGGGTCCTGGGAAGCACTCTCTGCCAGCTGCAGCTGGTGCAGAATGCAGCTGCCAGGTTGCTGACAGGCCTTTCGAGGTTCTACCATGTAACCCTGGTGCTGCATGAACTGCACTGGCTGACGGTCTGGTGGAGAGTTATCTTCAAAGTGGGTTTACTCACTTATGAGGCCCTACATGGACTAGACCCTGGCTATCTCTCGGATCTCCTAACACCCATTGCCCCAGTCCACTTCTCCTCTAGGGGCTTCCTGGCAATTCCCAGGATGAGGCTTAAAACCACCGGCAACAGGGCTTTTAGCGTCACCAGCCCCGTCCTGTGGAATTCACTTCCATCAGTCATCAGGGAGGCCCCTTCAGTTGAAGTGTTTAAGGGCCACCTCAAGACCTACCTTTTTGCACTGGCCTACCCAGACGTACTTTTTTAATATGTGGGAAGATATCTGATTTGTATTATTACTACAGCTTCATTATCATTTTACTGTTTTTATGTGAAGTTAGTCTTTTATATTTGTTATGATTTTATGTAAGGCACCCAGAGCCTCTGGGAATGGGTGCTGAAGAAATAAAATTTGCCTTACCTTGCCTAAAAATTAGTACAAGCAGGACCCTGTACAACAGCAATACCAGCAGCTAACATTCAGCATTGACAAATGCTGTTTTTTCTCTGGTAGAGCTATGTTTCTATCAGAGGAACCACCATCACAACGTGGTTCTAGCATTCTGATAATACATTTGGAAGCACTTCCTTATGTGCTTCCGGCCAGTGCGTCACCCTTCTGACATCAGACATCAGGCAAGTGCCATGATGTCTGATGCTAGTGTGGCTGCTAGCGCACTAGCCCACTGCAAGTCAGGTGTGGAGGAGTGTGTTTGACATGCATGCCATTACCCTTCTTGTTTCTCAAAGAGACTACCTCTTCACTCAAGCTGCATACATATGTTGAAGTGTATTGTAGTTAATGAAGTGTAAAGCTCTTTTTTATCCAAATTCGCATTCGACTCCCTTCCCTCTTACCTCAGATCCCTCCTATCACCTCTCCCTTCTTCCTCCTTCCCTCTCTGCAACACCACTTCTCTCTCTCTCTCTCTCTCTCTCTCTGTTTCTCTCCCTCCTAGAAAATCTACTGTTGGTCAGTCTGCTTTATCCTACCGTTTTCCTAAACTTTGTTCCTCTCTTCCCCTTTCTATTCATTATGCCTCTTCTCCTTTCTCTCTAAAGTCTCTTCTTTATGTTTATTATTATCCTTCCTGTAACTGTATATGACCCTTTTCTTTTGTACTCCCTCACTACTTGTTACTGGTAGTCATCTTCTTCTCCCGCTCTTTAGTTTTGCTCTGTTAATGCTGTTTCACTACTTTTCCCTTCTTCTCATATAAGACATTGTTATATTTTTCTAATTGCATTCAGTACTTAATAGCCTCTTATATTTATAATTATGTGTGTCTTGTCTATGTCATTGTATTTGACTTCTGTACTTTTAGTATTATATTGATTAGTTACCTACTTCGCCCCTCTCCCCCAGGACACCTCTGGAAACAAGCTGTTATAAGCTCAGTATGCATTTCCTGGTTAAACTTTTAAATAAATGACCCAGGCAAAAGAAAAAAAAGCTTTATGCATATATCATCTTAGTTTCTATAGTCTTATATCAGTATATGTAAGATATTATATTGGGCATTTTTGGTAAATTCGGTACCGCTTAAGCGGGTCTTGTGTTTTATTTGGCATCTTTATTATTGTTGTCAGAGCTAAGTTATGATGCTCAACAAAAATACATTGCTACTTACCTGTGCAGCTTGACTGAGGAGTTTGTCTCTTTAAAAGATAGACTGGGTAATGGCATTCATGACATGCACACTTCTGCATCAGACTTGTAGTAACCTAGTGCACTGGCAGCCCCGGATGTGTCTGTCATCATGGCTCACACTCATTAGCTGACATCAGCGATCTAATGCACTGACCATGAGCACATAAGGAAATGTTTCCAAATTTATTATCAGAATGCTACAACCATGTGGTGATGGTAGTTTCTGTGATATCAGCATAGCTCTATCAGAGAAAAAATGCAATTCAGTTTGGCATTGGTGAGTTTAGCAGTTATATTTAATGATGAAATGGGAATGAACTTTGAAATGGGCTGACCAGGAGGGCCATATGGTCTTTATCTGTAGCCATATTCTGTTTCTGTGTAACAATGTATGAACTTTGGGGAAAGAAGTGCCACTGCATGAAAGTATACAAGTGTATGTTCACCTTGGGTGCTTGTATTTAAAATGTAAATATGAAACTGAAAACTGTATTCTGTTACCCTTAGAAACACATCCCTTGAGAAAGCTCTAAAAAGAGGAGTGGAACATCGGGAAATTGCTGTGTGTGTTATAAGAATGCAAGTGGCTGTGGGTGTTCAGGTTCCATACTCTGTAAGCCATTCTTATTGTCCAAGTGAATAGGACCCTGGCAACAAGATATTTTCTTGTGTGAGGCACAACAGGAAAAACTCTGATCCAGCGAATTAAATCAGCTGACCACTGGGTAAGTATATAAAATAAAGGATCATTTTTGAGGCCCTACCAAAGTTACATATAATATGAACATACAAAGAAGCCGGCAGAAGACGGCCATTTCATCTATCAAGTCTGCTCATGTTGCAGGGTTCACAGCTTGAGCTGCTGTCCCTGCCCCCTCTTCCCACTCCTCCCATCCTACCCATGACCCTTACCCTCCCCCTATACCTGTCCCAGCCTCTCTTAAAGCTGCCCACTGTCTTCGACTAGATTACCTTTTCTGGAAGTGCATTCCAAGTGTTCACCACTCTCTCTGTGGAGAAGTGCTTCCTGACCTCCCTCCTAAACCTCCCTTCCTCCAGCATACGACTGTGCCCCCTTGTGTTATGATTGACGCACAGCTTAAAGAGACTCTCCTTATCAACTTTATTTATCTCTTTCAAGTACTTGAAGGTCCCAATCATGTCTCCTCTCTCCTGTCTTCCAGGGAGTACATGTTCAGTGCCCTCAACCTCTCCTTGTATGCCTTACCCTGCTGACCAGCTATCATCTTTGTAGCCCTCCTCTGGACCTTCTCCAGCAGGTTAATGTCCTTTTTGAGGTGTGGGCACCAATACTCATCCCTCAGAAGCCCTATTTACTGTTTATAAATGACTCGAGTTAGCTCAAGTGATTTATATTAGGTTTAGAACTTTTTTTTCCTAATTTACTTTTGACATCCTCCCCTGTGGCACTGAAGTGGAGCACTCTCCCCTAACAGTCCCTCACAAGAGCACACTGCATGCAAGATAAGATGTACAGTGGCTCTGTTTGCTGATTGGCTGAAATCACATGATTGTTAATGAGATATATTAGGGCAATGCTTGGTTGAAGGGGTGGTGGGAAGGGAGGGTTTTCAGTTTCCAAGTGACTGAGGCCTAACCTGGAGACTGTTCAAGCTGGATGGCCTACACTACAATGAGGAGGACACTAAGGTGTTGAAATGAAGGCTTGCAGGTACTGTATATCAAGGCACATTTAAGCTAGGAGAAGGGGAGACAGTACAGCTGGAAATAGGTACACCTACACAATGAAGAGACAGCAAACTGGTCTCACCACAGTGCTGGCAAATCCCAGGAACCTGGGAAATAAATTCTCTGACCTGTAGGCAATGGTGGTGGAAGCCCATTTGGACTTGGTCATGGTCACACAGACATCGGCAACACAGCACTATGACTGGGACTTGACTAATTCAAGGTATACAGTGTTCCATAGGGATGGGGAATGGTGAAAAGTGGAGGGACTATGTTAATCATAAGGGACAGCATCAAAGCCAAGATGTCAAGGAAACGGGAGAGCAAAGGTAAAGAAACAGTGTTGGTGCTGGTAAACACAGTTTGGGGGACATCAAGACTGGAGTGATACTGTATATACCTCACCATCTCAGAACGATTCTAAAGAAGTTACTGATGAGGAACTTGGGGAAGAGATTAGAAGTGCAGCAGAACTGAGGGATGTGCTGCTAATGGAAGACTTCAACATGCCTGTCATGGAATGGCGCATCCTAGTGGCAACAGGTGCAAGGAAGCACTTGCTAATAGAGGCGTTTCAGGAGGCATTTCTGATAAAGAGAGTAGAGATCATGTTTCCTTGGCCAAAGCTCTCTTTTGCTGTGGAGCACAATGACTTGCCTCCTGTCCTGCTCTCAGTCCCTCAAACAAGGTAAGTTTTAAGTCTCTGAATTAATAAACATCTGTTACAAACAAAACCAAAAAAAGAGAAGAAGAATCTATTGTACAAGGGAAGGAGCCTTTCTTGATTTGGTCCTCACAAACAGGGACAGTATTGAGGGAGGTCACATTTCAGGACCCAAAGGAAGACAGCAATCACCAGATTGCATGACTGAATATCAGAATAGAGGCAGGTAGAAAGTTGGACAAGCAAAGGTTCTTGAATTCGCAAGAGTGGATTTTAGTAGAATGAAGGAGCTGCTTAAAGATAAACTGGAAGGAGTGGAGGCTGCAGAGGGGTAAAGTGGGGCATAATAAAAAAAAAGGGTATAGGAGGCCAAAAGTCTCTGTGTAAGGGTGGTAGGTAAGAGCAAGTAAAGAAAGAAACCATTGTGGTATACGAGAGGGGCAGGGCAGGCAGTGAAGGACAAGAGTCTTTAAAAAAACAGGAAACCAACCAGGCTGAGGATGCTAGGGAGAAGTATCGGAACAAAACGAGGGAGTCCAGCAAGACAGTGAAGAGGGCAAAGTCAAACTCTGAACTGAGGACAGCATAGGGAATGAAGATTGGGCACAAAGTATTAATTGTTGCATATGAGAAAAACACAAATCCAAGTAGTGAAAAGAGTGGGGGGGGGCAGATGAAAGGAGGTCATATTGATCCAGTATTTCTGTTTGATGCTCATGATGGCAGATAAGTGTCTGCTTCCTGAGTATGCCATTAAATCCGTGAAACAGAGGGGGTGAGGGCATCAGTATAGAACCTCTTGGGGGGCAGAGCTAGCAGCCCTGGCATTCAGATGTGCTTAAAGAAATAACTCGAAAACTCCATTATTTTTGCCCATATTAGTCTCAAACATGGTGAATCAGGAGTGGTAGTCAGCATAATCCTTGCTAGTTTGAAGTGGATTGGAGTACAGGAAAGCCAAATACCAAGACAGATGACTAGCAGGACTTCGTAAGGCCCAAGCAGTCTGCCAAAGGAACTGGGAAATTGATGGAGGCCAGCTCTGCAGCAGAATCGGAGGTTTCACTTGCTTCCCTAAATCCTGCTATACAGAAAATGTACAAATAAATCACTTTTAAGTAATACATTTGACACTTTTGCTCAGCAGGTCCAAGCAATGGAGCAGTGGGTGGAGGCTCAGCATTCGGAGATCACGGAGGTGATGAGCAATGTTGGGAAGGCCCTTGCTACCTAATTAAAGGGAACCAGCTAATTCGAACCAGATTGGAGCACACAGAATATCTGCTGTGGGGCAATCAGTATACGCAGTGGCTTAACCAAAGGATTCAAAGGGGAAACTCTGATAGCAACTATCACTGCCTGGGCTGGGGAAGCCCTGAGTCTTGATTTGTATGTACATCCCTTGTACATCGAGAAATGCTACAGGATTATACCATGTCGCAGATTTGATGGTTCTGTGCCCAGAACTCTACTGTTGAAAGTGGATTCAATTTCTCAAAGGGACATAATTCTGAAAGTGACACACCGCTTTAAAAATCTGGAGGTGGACGGCCATAAAGTGCTTATGCTCCATGACTTATGCTTTTTTTTGTGGCGGAGACAGAAAAGCTTTGAGGGAGGTAGGCACAAGTTAGCAGAGCTGAATATGTCCTTCAGTCCTGTGTAATCTGCAAACCTTCGGGTACAGGGTGCTGAGCAAAAGTATATTTTTCTAACAGCCTAAGGACCTTTATAAACTCCTGTAGAAAATCATTCAAAAAATAAAATAAAATATATGGCTGGTGTGCAACAGTGAAGTCTAGAGGTTGCCGGACTGCAAATGCTTTATTGCAATGTTGTGTTATTGACATTCTTCTTGTACGCAGCAGTTCGGTACTATCGTAATGCCTATGGTCAGTGAGTTATTGATGTTTCAACTCTGTTTCTGTTAAATGTTTAAAACTCAATAAGCTTTTCAATATGAAATGTGATACATGTATAACATGACGCCTCTTGCTCAGTCTCAGCTTTGGTGTGCTTTTCAACTGCCACAGAAGCGATGAAGGTAATCAAACTGTTTCATGGATTCAGATGTTTAATGGGATGTAGCTGTCCCTTCTTTGTTGTGCTTTAAATAGAACACATTTTACAAGATCAACTTTGTTTGACCAAGAGGGGAAAATTAAGGGTCTCCTTCCTACTATTAATCTGTCCATAAAGTGTAGGTAGCATTCTGTTAGTTTTGCAGTTAAGCTGTAATGTTTCCTTTTTAGGAATTTGATGATAGCTAGGTTGAACTGCAATTTCTTGTACATCGGTAGGCATCGGCAGAGTTTACTTGTTACTGTTCAAGAGTGCACATAGTGGGATTTATACGACTTATTTTATGCTGTGTGATTATCTTGTAAAGATAACATGGGGAGGTCCTGCAGAGCCCTTTGTCGCTGCAGTACGCTACTGATTACTTTATCAAAACTTTCCCTCAAGCCAGGTCCTAGCTTTTCAGCTGCATTTAGCTGCATCTTAAACTGTATTTCTCTGTTTTTAGACTATTGGTGTTTATACGTTAGTCTAGGACCCCCCAGGATGTAACAAAGAGAGTACTCCCCTATTCTACTGCAGTTGTTAAATCTATCAGACTGTTGTATTGCTGTCTCGAGTTACCTAGGGTAAGGCGGGAGAAACAAAGGGGAAACTTCGAAAAACACTATCCAAGGTCAGTTGATGAAAAGTTAGGCTAAACGAAAGGGGAAAACTAGGAAAGTTTTAGTACAAGCATAAGGAAAAAGCTAATTGGAACACTACTTAGTGTATAACAACAGGGGGCAAACTAAACATAAAAAATGAAATCTAAATACACCCTATCTGGGGATAAGAGCATAAGTTCTTAAGTCATAGGGAGAGCAGTACAGGAAATGATGGGAGTGGTGCATTGCTGTGGCGCAGCAGTGATCTGGGAGACCTTTTGGAGGCTGATGTGCTGCCTTACATGCATGCACCTCTTTGGGCTGAGGGAGGAGGTCACTAGACTCTGGCTCAACTTTAAGCAGAATTGCATGGTGCCAAAAGGCTTCACAATGCAATCAGCAAACGCTGAGCACAGCAGACACAAACACGTGTTTTGTCCTCATTTGGACTCATCAGTGTGCCATATCTGTATCTCTTGTGTTTTCTTTAAAATTTGGCTGTGTGGCCAATACCCCCACCCTGGGGTAACCATTACCCTAGTGCATTTTCTTTGGGGTTCTTTGGCAGTTCTCTTCTTTCTCTACTTTGGGCTCCCCATGACCCAAACAAATAAGATCCCTTATGGGTGGCTGGCTCCCTCTCCCTGCACTGAGATCTGAGATACAGATATTACACACCGATGAGTCGAAACAAGGGCGAAATGTGTGTCTGTGTCTGCTGTTCTCAGCCTTTGCTGATTGCATTGTGAAGCATTTTGGCACCATGCAATTCTGCTTAAAGTTGAGCCAGTCCCAATTAATTCATGGACATTTGCATATGCTTCCAATGATGCTTTGCATTATTGGAGTATGTACAATTGTGTTTTCTTTAAAATTTGGCTATATGACCAATACCTTCAGGGGTAACCCTTGCCTTGATGCATTTGGTCTCGGGTTCTTTTGTAATCCTACAGTATAGTGTGGCATATGGATTGGGAAGAAGAAAAACCACACTAGGTCAATGGACCTGAACTCCAGGAAAGCAGATTTTAGAGAAATGGGAGACTGCTTTAGTAAATACTTTGAGAGGGGGATTGCTGGCAGGGGTGGAGGCATAATGGAAAAGGATAAAGGAGGAAATAACTAAGGAAACGGTAAACAGTTTGAAGGATCAAGCAAGGGTAAGAGGAGGAAGAGGCTTCTGTGGTTATCTATGGAGGTGGCTAAGACAGTAAGGGGTAAAACAACAGCTTTTAGGAAGTAGAAGGAGACCCAAATGGAAGGAGAAAGGGAGGTATATCAAAATAAACAAGGAGAGGCGGGGAGGAGGGTGAGGGTAGCAAAGGGTCAAACAGAAGAGACCATCTCCTAGGTCAGAAAAGGGGAAAATACTTTTTTCAGTTATATGACTGAAAAGAGGAAGGCAGGGGGAGTGGAAAAAGAATCACTTTACAAATGGCAGCACTGGAGTTCTGAAGTTCAGATATTAAGCACTGACCTTTGATCTGTTGATACACAGAAATAACAATTCTTGAAGATCAGTTTGCTGGTAGTCATAACATTCTATACTTGTAGAACTGTAAAAATGAAAATAAAACAAAAGAAGGAATTCAGCAAATGTAATGGAAATGCACACTATCCAAAAAATCTGTACAATCTGTATATTGTAAGAACAGTAAAAATAGAGGCTTGTCATTTATAAATATGGTTTCAAATCCTAGTCCTGGTTGAGACCTCTTGATGAATGTGAAATACCAAGTAACTCTCTCACTGGAGTAATTTTTTCTGTTACTCCCCCAATCAGATTTAACGTGTTCAATGCCCATAAACTTGAGAAGTGTTGCCAGAGGGGTGGTTAACACTGTTCTCAGTTCTTCTAGTATTCTTGCATGGATCCCATCTGGCCCTATCACCCTGTTTTCTTTTAGGGCTTCTGCTGCATAGTGGATTCTTTCTTCTGAAAATGGACTTGAATCCCCAACCCCCCCCCAGCCGTGTCTGCTGATGCACATTGGTATGTCCCCTTCCCCTTCCACTGTGAAGACCATGCAGAAGTACTCATTTAAAATTTCTTCATGGATACATAGACACTGTCGGCAGATAAGGGCCCATTTGAGCTTGTAAGTTCCCTTTACATTTTTCTAGAAGTCAGTGCTTAATATTTGAACTTAAGAACTCCAGTGCTGTTGTTTGTAAAGTGTTTTTTTCCATAAAAGTTTTTATTGGTTTCCATTTTACTTTTGTTACATACAGTTTGACGCAAAATACAGTACAACAGGAAATATTCACCGTCTTTTTATTTTTGCTATTTTCACTGGTTCCATAGTAGCGTGAAAATAAAAAGACAGTGAATATTAGGTGAATCACTATACAATAGCAGTACCAGTGTTTCACCACTGAAAATACAATTATTTGAACATGCAAGATTGTGCTCAGAGCGTTAAATATAAAGGTTGTGAATTTAAACTATAATTAATGGCTTCCTCTTTTTTCCATAAGGAAACCGTGGCGTAATTTGCCATTATAAAGGAGCATTTATAACGGCAAACACGCCCACGGTTCCCTCTTGCGCCTGCTCAAACTCTGCTCGCTTTTTAGGATGGCGACGGCGAGGGACTCATCATTGGGCTGCGCCGGCTACAGTGGAAGTGAGCGCGGTTGTTATGGCAGAGAAGAGAGCGATGTCCAGCGAAGAAACAGCTGTGGGACTGTCTCCTCAGGTATTTGAAGGGGATGGGACGGGGAAACAGAGAGCGCTTTTACTTCTGGAACCGCAAACCCGCTCGCCTTTTTTATTTTATATAATTGCTGATGGAAAAAAGAGAAAGCCAACAATTATATAAAATAAAATATGGGTCGGGGTGTGTGTAAAACTTGATTTTACACACCCTTTATTGTAAGGATGCTTGTCACAAAGTCCTCGGGCTTCGCCCACGGGGTTTATGTAGCATTCCACAACTCGGGTGTGTGTAAAATCTCATTACACACCCCGACCCATACTTTATTCTCTATGTTATACAGTAATATGCAATATCCAGCAGAGTATGTGCTTATACAGTCAGGAAGAGTAATAAGCATGCTATGCACATCAATTAATAACTTTACAAACATGCATGTTCTTATATTAATAAAACAGTCCTATGTTCTACCCTAACTGGTAGACTACACATACGTCAACATCACTCTAAGTCCTGGACAAGTTCTAGCAAATTACGTATAGTTCTAATCTATATTTAAACAGTAAATTATTAGGCTATGAAACTATGCACTTTCTTAACTGAGAGTAATCATTATGCTTTAATTTGTATCAGTTATTCCCTCTTCCTATGTTTCATTGGTCTTAACTTTCTCACCCCTGCAACTGTGGGAGACACCTTGACCGTTTATTTGTGAGGGGTGTGGACACAGGATCATTGTCTTATTTTCTAAGGTAGGAGCAGGGACTAAACCCCTTCACACAGCATAACAAATGGGGAAGTAGAGGAGTCATAATGCCCTGACTGTCAGAGGGCACCCAAGAGAGAGCTATTCACTCTCACACTTGCAGGCTGCAACAAATGATTAGGTTCAACTACTGTTAGGCTCTCTTGCCTCTTCACCTCTCAGGTGGGAGCCACAGCTCTGGTAAGAGCTGTTGTTGGGTAAGATAGGGTCTCCAGATTTGATAGTACTCAGATAGTGTCCCTTTGGCATTGCGTGCTGTACTCTCATATTTGGCTGTCAGTTTAAGAAGGTTTTCCCACTATCTGGATCCCGGAGGGTTTGTATCCCTCCAGTGGTGTTAAATAATTCTCTTTGCCACCTCAAGAGCATCAGTCAGCCACAGTTTCTGTGAAGGCTGAAGCTGGGTCTGAGTGGTCGGAGGAGGTAGGCCCAGCAGGGCCAGAGCTGGATCTTGCCATCCCAGCTCTGGTATGACTGTCTTGCAGCTGGCCCATATTTCAGCCCAGTACTCCTCTAGTTGAGGGCACGCCCAGAGGATATGGGTGAAATTCGCCTGGGGGGAGGAACATCTCCAGCACTCATTCATGTGGGAGAGACCTGCTTTATATAGCCATATAGGGGTTTGGTAGGCCCTATGTATCACTTTGAATTGCAATGTCTTGGCTTGAAACTCAGTAGATGACTTGTATGCATTCACCCACACTCCTTTCCATGCCTCCTCTGAGATGTCAATGCCCATTTCCTGTTCCCACCTGGCTTAGTTCCCTACTAAGTCACTCGTTGGGGATATCTGTTGTTAAAGGTTCTTAAGTTGGCCTGAGAAATCTTTAAGGGAGTTTTGGTTGTCTGTCCAGGCCTCAAGGGGTGATTTGGGTGAGAGGGTGTAGTGTTTAGATACAGACACTCGGAGGAGGTCCCTTAACTGTAACTATTTCCAAAAATCTTGTCTAGGTAACATAGATTTCTCCTGAACCTCTTTGAACGAGAGTAGTACCCTATATTCGGGTGGTACAGGTCCCCCACATTGTGTGTCCCCCCAGAATATCACCTCCCCCTGATGAGGGGACATGGGTTCTGCCATATTGGTCTGCTCCAGGCAGTCCTTGGTGCCCACCCCCAGCTTTGGAGTAACTCGGAGCCAGAGTCTCCTAGTTGCTTTAGTGCATGGGGAGGTGGAATTGGGGAGTAGCCAGTCTGGGTAAAACATAGCCTGGGGTTGGGGGGTCTGGCTTAGTGTTTGCTCCAGCTGTACCCAGCTTGGAGATACAGGTGTGAGGCAGTTCTCATAGCAGGCTATTGCCTGAGGATCCATCCTTCATGCGTACCTTCAAGGTCTGGCAGTCACAGGCTTCCCTGGTGAAAGTGAGCCTGCAAAGTGCTGAGTTTCAGTTTATGGGTCTTCCCCTCCCACACAAAGGAGGAGATCTGCGCTCAGAGGATCTTGAAAAAGGATGCTGGGAGTTGCAATGGCAGATTGAAGAGAACATATTGGACCTTGGGTAGCAAAAGCATTTTAAGTGCATTTACCATGCCCTACAGAGATAGCAGAACCTCTCCCTACTGTGCCAGATCTTTGGTGATGGTGTCCAGCATCTTTTGTACATCGGCCTTCACTGTCCCTGGGATAATGTTCCCTATAGTAATTCCCAGGCATGTTATATCCACAGGGAACCACTGAAAGGGGTAGCCTTGGAACAGACTCTGGGTACAGTTGTTATTTATGGGAAATATCTGTGATTTAGTGCTATTCAGTTTATATCCTGATAGCACTGAGTACTGCCCTATGATATCTACAAGGGAGCTTACTGATTTGGGGATCTCTGTCAAAAATAGGGTGACATCGTCTGGAAACAATATTTTATGGCTAACCTCCCCCACCCGAATCCCAGGGAAGTCTGCAGCTGCCCTGATCTTTTGGGCCAGGGGCTCAGTGGCCAGCAGGAATAAGTATGGGGACAGGGGACAGCCTTGCCAGATGCCCCTGTGTAATGGGAAGGGGGGAGACACCACTGAGTTGGTGAGTACCACAACCATTGGGTGCTTGTAGAGCAGCTTTATCAGCTTAATGCATTTCTGGGGGAATCCATATCTTCCCAGGGTGTCTAACAGGAACCCCCACTCCACTCTGTCAAACGCTTTTTCTGTGACTAGGGACAAGAGTGCAGTGGGTGTGTCGACCTTAGCACTTGACCATGTAAGGTCCAGCACCCTACATATATTATCTGTACCCTGACGGCCCGGGATGAATCCCACCTAGTCTTCATGTATCAGTCCCCTCATCAGTGCATCCATGCACCTGGCTATCAGTTTCGCATAAATCTTTGCATCCACATTGATAAGTGAGATAGGATGGAACATTCCACACTTGTTGCTGTCCTTCCCCTTTTTTGGGATAAGTGAAATCAATGCCTGGTGGAATGAAGGGGGTAACTCACTTTCCTCCCGTGCTTCATTGAATGCCACTGACAGTACTGGGCTAGGAGGGCCCCATATGTCTTATAAAAATCACTCAGAAAGCCATCTACTTCTGGAGACTTCCCCAGTGTTAGGGTGTTTATAGTGTCAAGGACATCCTGAGTCGTGATGGGCTGCTGTATGTCTGTGTCTGCCTGTTCCGGTATCTGGGGCATCTGTATATCCCTGTAGAATTCTTCATAATCTTGAGGTGTGGGGGATACCTCTAAGGCATAGAGAGTTTGGTAGAACTGTTGGAATTCTACATTAATTTCATCTGGGGGAGGTCACCACTGTACCGTCTTCTCTTAGAATGACCGAGATATACCTCTGCTCTTCTTGAGTTTTCAGGCGCTGAGCCAAGAGCCTCCCCAGCTGTTCCCTCACTTCCCAGTATTTCAGCTGTAGCTTGTATATAAGGCAAATTCTGAGGTGTGGTGATAGGCCCCTTCAATTTCATTCCTTAACAAGTTTATCTGTGGCCCCAGGGCAGCTCTCCTGTCTGGGTGTGACTGTAACTCTAATTCCCACAACTTGAGTTGGCCCTCCTTGGTTTTGAGTTCCCACCCCCGTTTCTTCTTAATCTTAGTTGTGTATCCTATTATCTTACCCCTAATTACAGCCTTTAGGGCATCCCACAATGTTCTCCTCCCCCGTGTCCCCATTGTTGTTTAACAGAAGATATTCCTGTATCTCAGATTTTAACCATTCTTCCACTTCCGGCTCCTACAGCAGGACAGTGTTCAGTCACCACTTGTTTCTTGGGCCTTCCACTCCCACCCACGATAGGTTAACAGGTGCATGGTCCGACATCAGTATGTTACCCAGTTCCACACCCCACACCGCAGAAAGCAGGTGAGTGGAAATGAATACGTCAGTGGTGCTGTAGGTATCATGTACTGGTGAGTAAAACATAAAGTCTCTGGCATGAGGGTGGAGGGCCCTCCAGCTGTCTATAAGCCCTATCTGCACAAACATAGTGAGGACATGCCCTGCCACCTGTGCCCCACTCATCGATCCCTGATTGGTTCTGTCCAGCCTGGTGTTCAGGGCTAGGTTTTTTAGGTCTCCCCCCTCTATTGTGACCACCTTCTCTGATGGGTGCTCCCTTCTAATTTCATCAAAGAAGATATATTCAGAAGACTTTGGTGCATTTATATGTTACCCAGGATTAGAAGGGTGCCCTGATATGTCCCTTCCCATAGAAGCCACCTCCCCTCTATGTCTGTCTGCACTTTCTGTGCCCCCCATGGGAGGCTTCACCTGACCAAAGTGCCCCCCATGGGAGGCCTCACCTGACCAACACCGCCAGTCCCCTACTTTTGATTGTATATGAGCTAGAGTATATTTCATCTACCCAAGAACATTTTAGGCACCTTACATCTTTACTAAGCATGTGGGTCTCTTGCAATAATGCTATATTGCAAGACATATATTTTGTACTTTCCTCCTCTTGACTGGACAGTTCAGCCCCCTAATATTCCAGGATATGATGTTTAGCTGATTCAAGGATGCCATTTCGGGTGAGTGGTGCTCGGTCAGGCCGGGCTGCCCCCAACTCTCATTGCAGTCCTCTCATCACCCTCCCCCCCCAACCAAAGAATATATAATATGCCAAGTACACTGATCACTACCATACCATATCTTATTGTTCAACCTTTGATTAGCCTGTTTGACTATCTTTGCTTGCCTTTCAGAGACTCCAGGAAATAAAAGAAAAATGAAACTAATGTTTCGTGGGGAGTTCCCCTAAATGTTTAATAGTGGTGGGGGTAACCAGTTGACTCGGCTATTCTGGTCACCTGTGGCTTACTGCCAATGCTTGCATGGACCTGTAGTCAAGAGGGGCAATATGACACTTGGCTGCACCTCATGCCATAGTACACCCCAGGAGGTGATTAACAGACTGTTAATCTAACCCCTGGTCATGCCTTATTGTTTAAGAATT
This sequence comes from Neoceratodus forsteri, assembly GCA_016271365.2. Classification (NCBI taxonomy): domain Eukaryota; kingdom Metazoa; phylum Chordata; order Ceratodontiformes; family Ceratodontidae; genus Neoceratodus; species Neoceratodus forsteri. The sequence continues at coordinate 1,388,538,102 of CM057459.1, forward strand.
TCTCCTCCCCCCCCCCAATAATGTGCAACTGCTTGGGTTTTCCTGCCTCACCAGCTGTGGCCTTCTTCCACCCCGAGTCGCCAATGTCGGCCACCTGAGGTGTGCCCTGTGCATGTGAGACTTGGATGAGGAGGAGTCCTGTGCATCTCTGCCCTCCGGGTATTTGGCCCTGTGCCCTTCACAAAGCCCTCTCTTATTTAAATGAAAGGTGCATGCAAAACCCCAATCAGACTTTAAAACTAGCCTGACTGTCTGCCACCCTCTTATCCTGATGGTCCAAGTCAACTGTAAAACCCATATAAAAACAACCAACACGTGCATGTACAACATAATGGCAAACTGTATGCCCTGAGGTGCAGGGCTTCTACCAGCCAGGGGGTGTCCTTCTCAGCCCACTTCTGTGTCTCTCATCGCTTCTGGCAACTAGTAATTTTGGTGGCACAATGTCCAAATTTCAAGTCAGTTTGTTAATAGCCATGCAGTCCTTGTTCATATCCTCTGCTGCCTCCTTCCTGAAGGGCACAGATTTGTCCCCAATTCAGTGGTAGTTCTTGGTGCAGTACTAGGGGGGACAAATCTCAGTTGCTGGTTGAAGTGGAACTTAAAGAGAGCACTGACCTGTCTCCCTCCTTGATAAGGGGGTCATTACTGGGAGCCGGAGCATGACTCATCTGGTTGCTGCCCAGGGGACACCCTGCTGCAGGACTTGAGCTCTGGGCTCCCGCTGGGCCCAGGGTTTTTTGTAGGAAGGCATCCGCTTCTTCAGGGGAGTGAAACTGATGCATTTTCCCTTGAATATTAACTGATAACATGGCCGGATAGAGGAGGGCATACTGGAGTCCCCAGATCTGCACACCCACTTTAATCTTATCAAAGGTCAGTCTCTTGTCAAGTACACTCTAGGGGTAGTCTGGGTAGAAGGAAACTTGTGTGCCCGCAGCCATGACATCCTTCAGCTCCTTTGTCTTCTGCATAATTATGCCTTTATCCTGGAAGCACAGAAGTTTGAAGATCAAGAGCTGGGGATGGGAGGATTTGTTGCAGTTTTTCAGTTTTCGAATGTGGTGTGCTTGGTCCAGCTCAAAGTCATATATTTTTGGGTCTAGCTGGAACCATATTAGGAGCTGTGTTCATAGAAAGTTCACCGGATCCTTTCCCTCAATGCCTTCTGGCAGTCCCAGGATCCTCACATTCTTCCGCCGCCCCCTGCCCTCAAGATCTTCCAGTTTCGAGGACAGCCAGTGGATTTGTTGCTCTGCTGCCTGTAGTCAGGTTTCCACTTGAGTGTGCATGTCCTCTACTGTTTTAATTACTGATTTAGTGGTCACAACCTTTTCACTAAGCCCCAGTATGCTTGATTGGGTCTCAGTGGCCTTTCTGTTGATCACTTCCGCTGTCACTATGATTTTTTCCAGAAACAATGTCTGGTACTCTTTAGCTTGAGGGTTCATGGTAAATACCTCATGTATAGCTGCCACTTTAGCTACGGACTGGGCTGCAATGGGGGAAGAAGATATCTTTCTTATGTTTCTGGGCCGCTGTCAGTGTTGTGAATGCCTCTGGAATAGTCTGTATACTTTTCCCTCACACTCTCAATAGTTTTAGCTGTTAAGTCAATGTACTGTGGCCAGAGGGTGGTTGTTACCCCGCTCGTTCAGAGAGTTCGAATTAAGCAGCCATCTTGAAAGGGGTTCACACCTGAGTCCCGTAAAGTGTTTTTGATATGAGAATCTAATATGGGATAGTCTTATTTATTTTGCACTTACACATTTTTCACTTATTGCTTGTTTGAGCTGTAGGTTTGAGTCCCGCTATACTGGTGAGTGCCAATCAATTGTAAATGGCTCAACCAATTGGTAGATGCCATTACTTGTCAGTATTTAAGATGAGAATCCCTCTCCAGAAGCCTGCCCCTTGTTGAAGACTATTTTGTTTTGCCCCAGCCCCTCCTGGCCAGCCACTTCCATGGGCTTACCAAGGGCCCACACCACCAGACCTCCCTGACATTGTCTCACTGCCCCCATCTGATGCCACTGTCCTGTTGATTTGACATATCCCTTCAGGGGGCCCCTCCCAGGGCACCTCCAGTTGAGGAGACTGGCTGAGTGGGCACTTCCATTCTACACCAGGCTCAGCGGGGGTCAGCGCAGACACCTGCAGACTTTGAGGTGGATGGGGGACCAGTGGTTGTCATCTAGCTGGCCAAGCAGACCATTTTCTGCCTGCTTTCCACCAGCTAACCCCTGCCCATAGTGCGGCTGCATGCTGCAGCATCCATGGCTACATGCACAAGTACCACGTTCTCACCCACGCCACAATGCGCATTGCTCCAGTGGGCCACCAGGAGCTGCTCCAGTGCAATGCAGACTCGCGCCCTCCTCACTTGGGAGGAGAGCTTCCTACCAGATATTCTGAACCCTCTCTGTTGGCTTTCGCTCCTGTCATCCCAAGCCAGGTGTGAACCCAGGTCATCAGTATGCCAGGTGATCCTCCATCACTCAGTGCCATGTAGACAGTGACAAAGACCATCTGTTGAAGCACCGGGGTGACTGGTGTTGTTCAGCTAATTTTGCTTCACCATCACACTTGAATGTATTTATATATTACATTCATTGCAAAAAACTTCATTAATGCATCAGTTAGGGTTGTTACTAAAGTGACAAAAGCAGGGAAATGGAGCGTTAGGGTTTCCAACTCTAACACCCCATCCCCACCCTGTAGACAGTGACAGATGTAAGGGTGTGCCTTGGAGTCGTCAGCCCTAACACTCACCCCGTTCTACCACTTCTACCCCTGCATACCCTGAAAGGCACTGGGGATGTGCCTTGTGGTTGTTGGCCCTAATGCTCACCCCGTTCTCCTATACTGTGCCCATCTCAGGTTATTTACTTATGGAATGGTGTGAGTGTTCAGGCCGAGAACCCCAAGGCACACCCCTGACGCTTGTTAGTGTCTGCAGAGTGGGGTTGGGGGTGGAATGGGGTCAGCATTAGGGCAGATGACCCCAAGGCACACCTCAATGCTTTTCAGTGTCTGCATGGTGAGGTGGGGTTTTAGATGTTGGAAACCCTAACACCCCATTTCCCTGCTTTTGTCGCTTTAGTAACAACCCTGATTCTTTAATGATTTTTTTTGCAATGAATTTCCTTACTTTTTCAGATAGTATAATCATATCCTTACTGTATATATGTAGCCATGATAACTTTGTCATTTTTTCACATTTTTAACCCTCATTTTCAAAATAGTCTTCTTATCACCCCATCTCATAAACCCCATACGTGAAAATGTCTTAATCTGTTAATCCGTGGCAAAATGCTATTGCACACCTTGGGTGCAGAAACTCATTTCAGGCAGCATGTGAGAAATAACAGCTGTACTGTTCATGAGAGGGTGTGAAAAAATGGCTTTGTTGAAAATTTGGAGTGAAAATATGAAAAATTGTCAAAATTACGCGCATGTGTAGGAAAATGTCAGTGACGCTTATGTAACATGGGTACTTTTTAGTATTTTTGCTCCAGATTTTCAACAAGGGCTTTTTGGAACCCCACCTCATGAACACTGGCATTGTAATTTTGTTACTTAGTCCAGAAAGGTGATTTTGCACAGTGAGTGTGCCATTCCATGCCACAGGTGCGAAAACATGTTTCTCGCAGGACATAAGAAATGACAGCTGTACTGTTCATGAGGTGGTGTGAAAAAATTGCTATGTTGAAAATTTGGAGTGAAAATATTAAACATTGGCAAAGTTACGTGCATGCGTAGGAAACTTTCAATGACCGTGTGCAACTCTGGCATTTTTTGTTATTTTTGCTTCAAATTTTCCACATGAACTTTTTGGGACCCCACTTCATGAACACTAACACTGTCTTTTTTTACTTGGTCCTGAATGGTGATTTTGCGCAGCATCCGGGAAATCACCTTACGGGTCTGATTAATGAAACAACAGTGATGGTGTTCATGAGGTGGGGTACTCGAAAGCCCATGTTGAAAATTTGGTGAAAAAAAAATACCTTAAAATGGCTGAGATATCAACATAAGTTCAAAACATGATTGACAGCCATTATACGGCACTTATCTTGATTCTTCACTTCATGGTTTGACTTTAAAGAGTGCAGACATGTCCTGGTCCACAGAAGATGACACATGACAACCTCAGTTGGTAAGTATAGGGCAAGGGGGGTGGTTGCTCAGTGGGAGGGTCGGGATGGAGGAGGGGGTCCGGAAGATGACAAGATACTGTTTTCTTTTTTCCAAGAAAAAAAATGTTGGGGGACTGTTTTCTTTTTGTATGGATAAAGTACACTCTTTTGTTACACTGGAGGTGGGATCCCCAGTGTCCAGTACTGTTGGGGGTGAAGTACTTTCTATGTAGGGACACTGGGAGTTGGCTTGCCAGTGTCTCACACTGGTGGGGGGGCTTACAGTGCCAATGGGGGGATTGGGCACCCCCTATCTGCAAATATAGAAAAAACATGTTTTGGGACACTGGGAGTGGGATCCCCAGTCTTCCACATTGGTGGGGGGGGGCTTACATCACCAACAGGGAGATTGGGTACCCCACTGTTGGCAAATTAATTCAAAAAATATTAAGCGTGGTAATGGGAGAGTGAGGGGGTGCCACTAGACAGCAGATATACAGGAAAAAAATGGATGGGCAGGGGATGCCACTAGACAGCCAGGCTCCCTGCAGCAGTGTCTAACCCTGCCTGTGAAAACAAGCTACCCCACTGGGAAAACAAGCTACCTTCCTCCAAAAAGAAGCTTGTTTCACACAGCACATCTGTTTTTTCGCGTACGAAATGATGGGAAATTAAAAATTAAATAACTTTTGAATGGATTAATATATTTTCACCAAACCTTCAAAAGACACATCTGTGAGGCAAAGGCTTTCAACCCTGAAAATTTCAGTCCACAACCAAAAGCCATTTCCAAGAAATGGCTGTCAAAAAGAAATCCAGAAAAATGTGTGAATTTTACATTTGTCACCATTCTTTATCTCAAACACCACAAAAGGGATTTACACGAAATTTGGCATGTCAAGAGAATTGCCCCTAACTGTAACACATGCCAAATTATGTGCAAATCTGTGAACGGTTGCAAAGTTATTAAAGTGCATAATTTGAGGTTTAGCATTAAACTGCCTGGTCAACCCTAACTATACTGGCACTACCATGCCAGTATAACAAAAGTTTTTCACTTTTGCATTAATGGTGTGTTAGTGGCATGTTCTCTGAATGCAGAGGTTACTTGGAATGGTTCTACATGTGTTGGTGTTACAAACCAGCCTCTTGCACTTTTTTCCTCTATAGCACCTGGGAGTGAGTCTCTAGCTTGCTTTTACAGACTGTTTTAGAGTCCTTGGCTATGCAATAGTGGGTGCCTCCTTAAGCGGAAGCTGGCATTGGGAGGATACTATGTGAATTCTTCTATTTTTGTGAAGATAAGGAGAAGCATTATCTACTGGTTGGTGGACTCTCAATAGTTGCTAGATTTGGCTGAAGAAAGAAGAGATGAGTAATCATTACTCACAAAGCACTACAGAACCCTGGGGGGATAACAGGCAACCGGTACATTTACAGTAGCTGTTATAGATCATTTAAACAAGAGGGAAGAAATAGCAAGTTGTAAACTGGGAATTGCTGCTGATCAAACAACAGGTACAGAGAGGGATAAAAGGGAATTATATAGTAGACTGGAAATAAAAAACATTTTTTTCAATAACTTAATTTAACATACAGTATCACAACCCTTGAAAAATATATAGAAAAAAACAACAAGCACCCCATGGATTAGGGGTAATCAAAATTCCATCAGGTGGCTTGGATGAATTTAAATTACTGTAAGCTTGGGAACAGGTGGCAGCTGAGTGGGCTTTGACCTTTACTAAAATAACAATTGCTTCTGATACAACTAAGCATCAGGAATTAAACTCTAGCAAGAGCCAATACGGCTGCAAAATCTTAGCGATCCCCGATGGTTCTGGGCCTCTATCAGGTCTGTGCTCAATCCCTGGACACACAGCCAAGTCAACCAACTCACCTCCCCCTCTGGCCCTGGACTGATCCCTCAGAGGTTGCATAGGCCTTCCACAAAAAATGTTAGGCCCTTTCTGCCTACCTCAGCAAACTTCTCTCCCACTCTCCTCCTTGCCCTGGTAGTCAGGAGAAGTGCTCCTTCCCCACCGACATCCTCTCCCCACCCCCTCTCTACTTTAGAACAGTCTCCCTTAGTGATACCATTAAGCTCCTGAAGTCCCTTCCCACCAGGGGCAGCCCTGGCAGTGATGGTCTTTCCCCCCTCTTTTCTTAGGTTCATGTCTCTTGCTATCGCTGTACCCCTTACCTTCATTTTCAACTGGACCTTGACCTCATCTACTATGCCTGCTTCTTGGAAACATGCCAAAGTAGTGCCAATATTCAAAGCTGGGGACCCCCTCTCCCCTAATAACTACATGCCCATCTCCATCCTGCCCCACCTGAGCAAACTACTGGAGAAAATTGTTCACTTCTAGCTCTCTGATCATCAATCAATCAATTAATCAATCAAACTTTTATTTATAAAAAGGCGCTTTTCTCAAATCCAAAGCACCTGCAAAATATCATAAAACAATAAATAGACAGAATTTAAAACTATTATAAATCATTAAAAGCTATACTAAAAAGGTGGGTCTTCAAGGCTCCTTTAAAGCTCAGGACAGTCGGACTATTTCACACCTGACAAGGTAGAGAATTCCACAGGGTCGGGGCCATAAAACTAAATGACCTAGCCCCTGAAGATTTCAAACGGACCCTGGGAATCTCCAGCAATCCCTCATCAGTGGATCAGAGGGGGTGGGAGGGACAGTAGGGGCAAAGGAGCTCTTTCAGGTAAGTAGGTCCCAGGTCATGTAGGGCTTTTATAGGTCAGCAAACCGACTCTTGAAGGTGATTCGCCAAAATACTGGCAGCCAGTGCAGTCCGCGGAGCACAGGCATTATATGGCTGGATCTAGAAGAACCAGTCAACAACCTGGCTGCCACATTCTGCACTAGCTGCAGATGGTGAAGCTCAACCCCCGATAGCCCAAGGTACAGGGAGTCGCAATAGTCAAGACAGGAGGTAACAAAGGCGTGGATCATTGTTGGAAGATCTTCTGGAGGAACCAGGTGCTTCACCCTGGCGATATTCCTCAGATGCAAAAAGGAAGTTTTGACCACCACTGACACCTGGGCTTTAAGCATCAAGTGGTTGTCAATTATTACACCAAGATTCCGCACCTGATCTGAGGTCATCAGCGGAACGCCTGCAAGCCATAAGCTAGAGTGCGATCCAGCTGGCAGACCCGCCTCACAGCGACCTTTGTCCACAACCAACACCTCAGTTTTCTCCGGGTTTAACCTCAACCAACTCCCATTCATCCAATCTTGGATTTCTGCAAGGCAGTTATTAAATACTGACAAGGCAGCATCCTGGCCGGGCACAAAAGACATATACAGCTAGGTGTCATTGGCATAGCAATGAAAACCCAGACTGTATCATCTTATAATCGCTCCCAACGGCAGCATATACACCACGAATAACATAGGTGCTAGAATAGAGCCCTGCAGTACCCTACAAGGCAGGGAGACTGATGCCGAGGAAAGAATTCCCGACACCACCGTCTGAGTCCTACCTTCGAGGTAAGATCTAAACCACCTGAGGACCATACCAGATAATCCACAGATGGACCGCAGATGCTCTAACAGCACACCATGATCAACAGTGTCAAATGCTGCAGAGAGATCAAGAAGTACCAAGATAGAACGGGTCCTGCGATCTCTCGCTATTAGAAGGTCATTTAGTACCCGAACAAGTGCTGTCTCGGTACTATGCCTTTTCCTAAATCCAGATTGGAGAGCATTGTAGATATTGTTGTTGGTCAGATGATCCTCCAATTGCACTGCGACCACCTTCTCAATAACCTTACCCACAAAGGGTAGGTTAGAGACTGGTCTGTAATTTGCTAGACAATCTCGGTCTAAGGAGGACTTCTTTAAAAGAGGCCTAACTATAGCCTCTTTAAGGGGATCTCGAAAGATCCCCCTCTCCAAAGACTTCCAGACTATCAAAGCCAGGACTAGGCCGATTTTATCCACACAATCCACTAAGAGGCATATGGGGCCAGGGTCCAAATCACAGCTGGTTGGTCGTAGTGCTCAGATGACCATCACAATATCATCAATTTTGGGGAGGCTGAAGTCAGACCATGCAAACTGGGTGTTTGACATCTCCAGCTGACCATCACCGCTCCCATTGGAGAGGGAAGAGCGGACATCTGATCTGATTTTGGCAACCTTATCTGCAAAGAAAAGAGCAAACTCCTCACACTGTTCTGTGGAAAAGACCCTCCTGGGCTGAAGACAGACTGGACTGCACAGTCTGTCCACAGTCCAAAAGAGCTGGGCTGGTCTATTCTGTGCAGCCGCTATCTCCCTGGACAGGAACTCTGCCTTCTTACGAGAGATTGTGGATTGATAGGCCATATAATGGTCCATCAAACTAAGTCTGTCATCATCCAGACCGGACTTCCGCCAACGCCTTTCCAGCCTTTGTCCAACCCTCCTCAACTCCCTCATGGTCTCATCAAACTATGGAGACCTGGGGCGAAGAGTGAGCGGATGAACACGAACAGGTGCAATAGAATCCAGGGCCCCCGTAACCACCCCATTATAGGCCTGTACTAGGTCACCTGGATCCAAGCAATCTATCGGAAGGTCACCCCTTAATGGGTGGTACCGGACCATCTCTGAAGAAAATATAACCTGCAGTGCCAACAATATGGGTTCCATTAACACCCTAGCAGCACATCAGAGTTGGCACACTTCACTAACCATGTCCTCAGAAACATGGACTTGGGTATGGGCATGGGTGCCATTTTTGTGGACCTGACTAAGGCGTTTGACCTGGTTGACCACCCAGTCCTCCACTGCACTCTCCTTCACCTTGGCTGCTCCACTGAGATCTCCTCCTGGTTCCGGAGCTATCTCTCATGCAGGTCCCAATCGGTAAACATTGTTGCTGGCTCCTCCCCTGCCCTTCCTGTCTGCACAGGGGTCCCTCAAGGCTCCATCCTGGGCCTCTGCTATTTTCCATATTTATTAACTCCCTGTCGTCAGCCTCTCCTGCAAGGCATTTCTCTACGAGAATGACCTCATCCTGTTCCATACTGACAAGTCTCTAACAAATATCTCCTCCGCTCTAACCATTAACTATGGTGCTGCCTGTAATTGGTTTGTCTGTAACAGGCTCTTGGTTAATGAAAAGAAAACTAAATCTATGCTGTTCAGTTCCAAACCGCACTACACCAAGGTCATCAAGTAGAACTCCTCTCTACTAGTGCTCTCTCCGGAAGGGCCCTCCCTCCAAAATGTTTATAGTTTCAAATACCTAGGTGTTACCCTGGACCCCTCCCATGAGCTTTTCGCAACATTGTGTGCAGGCTAAACCAGAAACCTGGGGGCTGCCTACCACCATATACAGTTCTTGACCTCAGAGGTGTGCCTTGCAATTGGGCATGGCAACCTTCTCCCCCTTATTGACTGCTGCACTCCTATCTATTCCAATGTGTCCTCTGCACTGTGCTCGAGGCTGAACTCAGTTTATAACAGTATATGTTGTTTTGTACTACAGTCTTCCTATTTAACCCACCACTACAACCTGTGCCAATTGCTGGATGGTTTGACTTTGCCCTTGGCTGTATAATAGACAATTCTCTCAGAGGCGGCCACTTGTCCACATTGTCAACCCTTCTTAATGGGCAAAGTAGCATCCTGGTGCTTCAGAGAATCATCTTTCCCCCCCACAGAGGTCCCTAGAGTCTCTTCTGCATCCTTTCCTGGTCTGCGCCCACCCACTGAACAAGCTCCCCATGTCACTCCACTCGACCACATCTTACCCCTCTTTCAAAACCCACTACAATGCCTGGTTGTTATCAGAAGCCAAATGCTCATGCTCTCCCAGGTAAGTGGGCATCCCTTTCACCATATTTCCTTCCTTTTTCCCCCCTTCCATATTGTGGGGCCTTTACTAGAGGCTCCAGCACCCTACTGAGCTCTGCATTCTCCCCCTACCTTGCTTTGTACTCTCCTCCCTCCTGACTACATTATCGCACTTACTGTCTGCTGATTGTAATATTGTAACTGCATATTTACCATACTACTGAATTATTTGCAGTACCTGGTACTATACTGTAAGCTCAATTTATGTATTGTCCCTTTGTACCATGCTTCTTGCACTGAACCATGTTGCCTGTTATACTGTACATACTACCTGTATATGCCTTACCCGATGTGCCATGCTAGTGGCCCGGATCGTGCCTGAAAATGGTCCATCAGATCAGTGCACCTACCCAGTCATCAAAGACGTATATACATAAATAAATTGGGCATCGGCCACTGTTACCCCTCACCATTACTCCTCCCCTTCTTCTCTCACTACACCCTGGCTGGGTCCATGTCCCCCTTGCAGGGATCTCAGCATCCTGAAGGGGTGTAATTCTTGGCTTGCCTCTCCTGGGGGGATCACTCCCCTCATATCTCTACCATTTCTATTAGGCAAACTTACACTTAGAAATCCCTGCACTCAGCCTGCCACCTCTAGCCCATTTATGGTGTACCCCTCCTACCCGATCTACAACATACCCAGCTACCTGTAATATGCTTGTGCTCATGGTATTGCCTCTCTGTATATATCTCTGCAGTGCTGTCTGTTGTAGTTTTCTTGGTTGTTATGGATGGCAATGAATTGTACTTTGCATTGCACTTATGTATATTAGCATGGTTATTGGTTCCTTTTTTGCTCTCCCCACTTATGTAACCCCCGGGCACTTCTGGAAACAAGCTGTTTACAGCTCATGTTGTCTTTCCTGGTGAAACCTTTTCAAATAAATAAAATAAATAAATAAAATAATGGTATTGTGGGCAGTGAGAAATGTGTAAACTAGCAATTGTTGCACTAACCGCTGAGCCACCTAATTGCACTTTCATAGCCCCCCCCTGTAACTAGTAGATGTCGGTGACAAGAGAATCCAACTGCAATTGCAATGATAATGTACTATGTATTTCCCATCCCTGCTCAAGCTTCACCCCACCAACTTCCATCTTCTCACATTTCCCTGGTTTTAAAACGGCAGTGCATGGCGGATGAAAATTTTAGATTGCCACTTATCCCCTGAGTAGTATGCTATCCTTCTTTGCTTATTGCAAGTCTGCTTCAACACTTTTTTGTGCAGTTTAAAGAATAAAAGGAGCCCTCCTCTTAATATGGCTTAGACCAGGATTTCATCAGTACTCTCTGTTTTTGAATACTCACTGTTTAATAAAATCACTCTTCTTGTGACTGTAATGAATGGGCACATGGCAGATGCTGCTCTCTAAGCTCATGGAACAAAAGATGTACAAAAACAGCAGAGAATACTGATAAAAACCTAGTTGGAGCCATATTAAAAGGAAGGCTTCTTTTATTAGTCCAACTGTAAAGAAAAATATTGCAAAAGTAGGCTCAAAATGGGGAAGAAACAAACTGGGGAATATGGGAGTGGGCAAGACAGTAGTGCGGTGGGTGAGTAATTAGCTGGGTGGTAGGACACAGAGGGTGATGGTAAATGGCTATCACTCCACAGAGGGAAGAGTTACCAGTGGGTACCACAGGGATCAGTGCTAGGACCGGTTCTATTCAACGTCTTTATCAATGACATTACACAGGACCTAGAAGAAAGAATTTCCCTGTTTGCCAACAGCAGGAAGTTCTGTAACAGAGTGGGCATGCCAGAGGGTGTGGACAGAACGAGGAGAGATCTGCAGAAGCTTGAAGAATGGTTGAGGGTTTGGCAATTGAAACTCACAGAAACATAAAAATTTGCCAGCAGTAAAGGACCTCATGGCCCATCCAGTCTGCATGATATACCCCCCATCTAGTTTATCTTACACCCGCTATTCCCTACCCTCCCACTTTTATTTAGCCCTATGTAGGTGTCCCAAGATCTCTTTAATTTGCCCACTGAATCTACCCCATTGACCCATTCTGGCAGCCTGTTCCATGGATCCACAACCCTCTCAGTGAAAAACATCCCCCAACATCTCCTCTAAATTTAACCCCCTCCAGCTTGAATGCATGCCCCCTAATGGATTTGTTCTCACTCATCTTGAAAATGCTACCTTCCCTGACTCTGTTTATTCCTTTCAAATATTTGAAGGTTTCTACCATATCTCCCCTTTCCCTCCTCATCTCCAGTGTGTACAAGTTTAGTTCCTCCAGCCGTTCCTCATATGACCTCTCGTGTAGCCTTTGCATCATCGTGGTTGCTTTTCTCTAGACTCTCTCCAGCCTGTTCCTGTCCTTTTGTAAATGTGGCCTCCAGAACTGGACCCAGTATTCTAGCTGTGGTTTGACCATTGTTCTGTATAGTGGTGTAGAGTATTCATAGGTTTATTTAAGCCGAGAATAGAAATCTATCCTATAAGGCTCGCCTTCCACTTGTTATTGACATACAAATTTATTTTTTCCGAAAAATAGATCCATCCCTTTCTTGAATCTGTTCATTGTTGTACTATTTACAATTTCCTTTGGTAGTTTATTCCAAGTTCCCACAACTCTTAAACTGTACCAATGCTTTCTAAAATTATGTCTCCAATTTTGTTGGTACAACTGTTTGTTGTGATTTCTTGAACTAGTTCTCCCAGGTTTATAAATGACCCCCAATTCATTCATCAATTTATCATCCTGCATACTATTGTATAGGAAGCATATATCTCCTCTTATTCTTCTATATTGTAGAGAATAAAGATTTAGGCTGACCAGTCTGTTATAATATGTTTTGTGTTCTAGACCTTTAATTTTTTTTGTAAATCTTCTCTGGACTCCCTCTATATTTAGTATATTTTCCTTATTATATGGTGGCCTAACCAATGCAACGTACAGGGGGATCAACACATTCCTATCTCTACTCACTATATGCTTAAATATACAATTTAAAATCTGATTTGCCTTCCTAAGTTGTTTTCTACATTGGACTCTGAACCTCATATCTTTGGTGACTACAATTCCCAGATCTTTTTCTTCACATACTACCGTAAGTGTAGTATTATCTATTTGATAATTTGCTTCTATGTTATTTTTACCAAAATGCATGACTTTACATTTAGCTTTATTTAATCTTAACTTGTTACTAATTGTCCAATCATATATTAAATCCAGGGTATGTTGTAACGCTTTTATATGTTCATCTTTGTTTGTAACCACTCCCAATCTACAATCGTCAGCAAACTTATGCATCCATATATTATTATTGCCAATATTTAAAGATGAAATATATACATTAAACAAAAAGGGACCCAAAACTGATCCCTGAGGCACACCGCTGGTCACCAACGCCCAGTCAGAAAATTCCCCGTTGATAACCACCCTCTGCTTTCTAGCGTGCAGCCATTCAGAGATCCATATGCATATGTTATTGGGTATTTTTTTGTCTTCCAACACTATCAGCAATTCCTTATGTGGCACTTTATCGAAGGCCTTTGCAAAATCGAGAAACACCACATCCACAGGATTCCCACTGTCCAATTCTTTATTAACTCTTTCATAGAAGGATAGTAAATTTGTCTCACATGATCTGTTCTTTACAAACCCGTTCTGTATAGGATCCCTCATGTCTTGTAACTCAATATGTTCAATAAGTATATCTTTAATTATACTCTCCATGAGTTTTCCCATAATTGATGTCAGACTTATGGGCCGAAAGTTTTCTGGATGTGTACTAGGTCCCTTTTTTTTAATGGGTACAATATTTGCCAATTTCTAGTCGTGGGGGACTGATCCAGTATTAATAGAAGTTTGAAATATATGTGTCAAAGGATATGTTAATTCACTTGCCAATTCCCTCAGAACTCTAGGATGCAAACCATCTGGAGCGGGAGATTTATTTGGGTTAAGTCCAACTAATTTTTTGAATATGTTTTCTGGGTTTATATTTTTGAATTCTTGATCTAATAGTTGTTTTGTGCTATATGTATCTTTGTCCTTTGGATTAAAAACTGAACAGAAGTATTTATTTTGTGTATTTGCCATTTGTAGGTTAGAAGCTGGAAGTCCATCACCTATAGTAAATGGTCCTATACTGTTAGATGTCTTTTTTCTATTGTTAATATAAGAATAGAAAGCTTTTTTATTATCCTGCACTTTCTTAGCTAGGTTATACTCGTATGTAGCTTTAGCTTTCCTGATATTAATTTTTACTTTTTTTTGGCATTCCTTATACTCTGTATATAGCTTAACTGATTTGTGGGCTTTTAACTTCTTAAATAATCTATTTTTTATTTATTAACCTTTTAATTTTTATATTGAGCCATGCAGGTCTTATAGCTCTATCCTTGTGGTATTTGGTTATTACAGGGATGAATTCAGCAATCAATTCTTGCAATTTATTTTTGAGAGAATCCCACATAATTTGTAAAGTTTTATTATTAAATTCAGAAATCCAGTCCCAATAACTCAGCTTGATTCTCATATTATGGAAATCAGCTTTCCCCATATTTAGTTTTAAAGTAGCTCCCATAAGTTTGTTAGTTTCAATTTCTTTTATATTAAATGTTATGATATTGTGGTTGCTATTGCCTAATGGGGCTCTAACTGTCACGGTATTTACTATATCTCCCATATTAGTAAAAATCAAGTCGAGGATATTATTGCTCCTAGTACTTTCATGCACCAATTGGACAAGGCCCCTATGGTCCATTATATCAATATATTGCCTTTCAAGGGGACAGTTTCCCATTCCATTAACCCAGTTTATACCCGGTAACTTAAAATCACCAGTTATTAAGAGTCTTGTGTTTGCATCCAGTTTCTCAATTATATTCAGTAATATTTTATCATCATCTCGTGACATAGATGGTGGTCTATAAAGTAGGCCTAGTATGATTTTAGGTCTATTTATTGGTGATAATTGCACCCAAAGAAGTTCGGTTTGACCTACATCCCATTTTAATTTTTCCGAGACAATATCATTGTGAATATAAATTGCCAATCCTCCTCCCTTTCTATACTTTCTACAATGAGAAAAAAGTTTATACCCCACAATTTCCTTGTCCCATTCATCATTCTCATCCCACCATGTTTCTGTGATCAGGGCTATATGTACTTTATTACTACGAAGTATTATTGTTAACTCATCATATTTATTTTGTAAACTACGTGCATTTATCAATATAGCATTCCACCCCTTGGTGCCATCATATGTAGATAAGTTTACATTCAGGTTTTTATTTTGTGTACCCCTCCTTTCTGTCCAGTTTAAATGAAAGTTTACAACCTCCTGAACCTTTTTACCCAAGATCCTGACTCCAGCATAGTTTAAATGGACACCGTCTTTTCTATATAAAGAAACCCTGTTAAATGTTTTTTCATTGTCCATAAAACCAATCTCTTCTTCAATACAAAATTGTCTGATTTTACCGTTTGTTATTGATATCAGTTTATTTGCGCATGCTTTGCTTCCCTGCATAGGGATTATCCCAGAGATTATAATTTCCCACCCTAGTTCCTTACTGTGTCAACAATAATCTTATAGTCCCTATGCATGAGGTTCCAATTTGTTTTGCCTACATCATTTGCCCCCCACATGCATAATAACTAAAGGGGTTTCTGTGTTTTCAAAGAGACCATGCAGCATACCAACTATGTCATGAATTTTAGCTCCTGGTAGGGAGCTAACTGTAGTGTATTCGTTTCTATTATGACAAATATATGTGTCTATGCCCCAGATAATGGAATCTCCTATTATCAAAATATCCCTTACTTTCGATTTATTTTTACCAATTGGTATTTTTTCAACAAAGTTTATGGGGTTATCCAAATTTGTGGTACCACCAGGACCTACATTTGGTATCTGCACACATTGTGTATTTTTAGATGTATTTATTTCACCTAGTAAACTATTCCCACTAGTTAGAAATTCATCTTTAGCAAGGCACTCAAATCTGTTTGATATATCCACCATAATGAGTGACTGGGATACATTGCTGATCTCTTTATTGACATTATCTCTATCAAGGTCAATTGAGTTATTTAGAATCAGCGTTTGCCTACTACTGACATCGCATGCAGCCTCATCTATGTAATCCTCTAATTTAGATATGTCTTTGTAGGTCTGTATTCTAGCCTCAAGTTCTAGTACTTTCTTCTGTAGTTCACAATTAGTGACACATTTGTCACAAGTAAACTCGGTGTTAGTGCCATCTTCAGTATACATATGGCACCCACAGCAAGCTTTTTTGCCTTTTAGTTTTTTTTTGCCTAGTGTTTGCCATTTGTATTATTTATTCCTATCCCAGTATTTAGCTATAATAAAAAAAAAAAAAACAAAGCTTTGCAGTTTGTAGGCTCACTTACCAATGCTTTCGTATATTGCCTGGCCTCAGTAATATTTCCTCCCTATAGTCCCCAGTGTCCCCAGCGGACACACCAGACACGTGACGCATGTGTCTCTGCACGCGTCTCCGCGCGCGATACGTGCTCCACTCGGCTCGCTCCGCTCGCCGGAGTGTATCTTTTTATAGTGAGTTTTGGACCGGAAGTATCTCACAGACCCCTCGTTTTTTAAAAATACTACCAAACGTTTCTTTACTTAGATTTCAGTTCAATTTATGGACTTCCTAAGTCTGTGATAGCCAAAAGTTAAAAATTTAAACTAAAACTTTGATTTTTAGACTGTTTTGTAGTTCGTTTTTACCAGTCCCGAACTACAGTCTCTCTTCCTGCTTCCGGTTTTGCGTAACAGGGCTCCAATCATAAAACAACTGTCAGGGTGGATTTTATGTTAAAAAAACAATTCTACACACAATGTTTCATTTAAAATACATCACTGCTCTCATCAGTTGTATATCTGGGTATAAAATGCATCAACTAGGTTGGACTCCTTACATATGTCCTGCAGACTTGAGACTTGATACTTGCTTTGGTTAATCTATTTTTATGTCGGTCTAAATTTGCTATATGTTTGTCTGTGATTTGATGTCACATGTTCTGTGTCAAGTCAAACCTGAAAAGGGGCCCATCCCAGTGTTCCTACCCAGTTAACAAAATAAAATGAAAAATAAAATAAAATGATCACCTCCTTTTTCCTGCTTGTAAAGCCCCTTCCTATGCATGCCAACGTTCTGTTTGCTTTCCCTGCTGCCCTGTCACTCTGACCCTGAACCATCAGGTTATCTGAAATTGTGATCCCCAGATCCCTTTCCTGCTCTGCAACCCCCAGTATTTCGTCCTTGAGTTTTTACGCCCTATGTGCATAATTTTGCTTTCTTTTTTGCGTTGAATTGTAGTTGCCACTCTGCTGACCACTTCTCTGTCTGTATTGACGGTTTGGTGCCAGTGACCACCAACTGTAAACGCTTTAAAATAGAGTGCAACAAAGATGTACTTTACACATTTGAAACCAGAAAGGTCTAATTAATGGCACACTCTCTTAGAGTAAGACAAAGTGTTTTACTGCATAAGATTATAACCTATGGAATATTGCACCTAAGGAATAGATATAAAGGAAGGGAATTGTGACCAAATACGGTGGCAAATGTTAACAAGTTGTAAAAATGAAACTTTAAACCTCCTCCAGGTGTGGCCAAGGAAGAAGCAAATCACTTCCCTGAAAATCTAGAAAAATTCAACAGACATACTACCTGGTGGAGGTACAGTAATTGATAACAATGTTGTTACTTATGTTAAAATTGTTTTTTTTTGTTTTGTTTTTTTTTTTTACACTTTATGCCTCTTCAGCAGAGCTGCCCCTACGATCTCCAGCCACTTGCACCTGCACCCCCAGACCCAGTTGTGCATGCGGGCCACACGAATCCACACCACCAGGGGCCAGCCTTTCATTGCTCTGCAATGATAATGTAACACCTCTCTCGGGTATCCTACTGGGGGTGCAAAGTATGGCCATCAGCCGCAGAGATTTCCCTCCACCATTTTCCACATTTTCTCCCCTTAAGGAGAGCTGGACATGCAATGGCGTCCAAGCACATAGTGCTGATGCACGCTGCACTCTCCTCCTTCTTTGTGCATGTCACTGTAGTGTGTCTGGCCTCCACCAGTCACTGCTACAGGGCGATGTGAGCTCCACTACCCACCCCAGAGGAAGGAGAGCAGTTGTTGGACACTCGATCCTCTCTCTCTCTCTCTCTCTCTCTCTCTCTCCCTGCCAGGCCCCGGCGGCCTGAGTCCGTTCCCAAACCTGGGTCACCAGCATGGCACGAGGTGTGGTATCCAGTGCTTCAACCCTCAGTGCCACCAGGCTGGTCATGTTAAAACTCTTTTGGTAGTGAATCAAATGAAACCAACAGAGTGTTGAATACATGATTGAAAAACTAAAGAAAAGTAAACAGATATTTTTACTCGATGAAGATAATTAGTAGCAATGTCACTTGTGTTAAAACTGTTAATAATTAATCAGTAACACTAAACCAAGTAGGGGCCACTAGCTAAAATTATTTATTTCATGTTTTTTTAGTGATATAAAGGAAAACAGAGTGCTGAATCATGAATAACAACCACAAAAATAAGATGGGAATTTCTATGGTACTATTGATTCTTAAAAATATAAAAATTGTAAAGAATAAATTGATGTGTTTTGATGCACTGTTAAGAGATCAGAATGATTTTGCTTTTAATTATGAAAAAGTACTATACACACTAAACATTTACTTTCTTTAATTTAGAAATGTTTAAAATTGATATATGATTAAGAAAATAATTATAACATTATCATCTTGTGACAGCTAATATAATGATGAAAAAGGAATGTATAACATTTAAATGACAGTTGTATTAATTATAGATCCTGATGAAGTGGTGGGTACACTACAAAACATAGATCTAATTTAACAAGTGGTACATAATAAAAGACACTAAAACTATGTCAGATGAGTGGGTCTTGTTGTCTCCAATTTTGTTTGCAAGCTTTGTGTGGTCCCACCAAAGGGACACATCAGTGTAAAGATCATGGACCAGTGTGCGAGCCCACAGAAGGGATCGCAGTACACTCTGAAAAGAAGTGTCCAACAGGATGGTGTTGTTCAGCCTCCAGGTAGACTTCTCAGTCAGAAGGGTCAGAGTGACTGAAATCATGCAACTTAATAAAAGGTGATCGTGGTCAATAGTTTCTACTAGACTGGTATCCGCTGCCAAAATGGAACACCAATGGGAAACAAAAACGTAATCAGTGTGGGTTGCAAATGTGCCCGATGGTATGTAAAACCACCCATTTGGTGTAGGGTATGAAATGCGTCAACTACAGTAGGTTGGACTCCTTACATATGTTCTGCAGACATAATGAATCACTAAATAACTTGGTCATCTTAACCCCTCTGTCCTGGAGCTGAAGAGGGAAATTTAAGTTCCACCCAAATATAATCATTCTGGAAGTACAGTACATAAGTAAAGTTGCAGCAACTTAAAGAGAGAACCCCTCTTAAATTTTGACTGACGAGCATAAACAATTACATGAAATGCAATCCAGTCAATGATGACATCAAGTACCCTGGGAACAGTTGGAGAAAGACGGTTAAACAAAATGGCAACCCCTGAACACATATCGGCACCTAGTGAAAAATAGGAAATACCAGAAGTCCAGAGTCTTTCAGTAGTAGCAATGTCAGACAAGGAATGTGATATGGTATCCTGCAAAAAAATCAAATCAGCACAGGAGTCTCGTAGGACCTGAAGAGTAACTTTCCTATGAAGTAGCTGGGAGATGCTACTGACATTCAGTGTTACAACTCTCATACTTAGATGAATAAGTAGGAAAATTCCAGACCAAAACGCAGCTCAACCCATGACTTTAGGTGGCTGGGTATGCTTCTTCTTAAATTTAAATTTTGATCCTGGAGAAGGACCATCTTTTTGTTTCCAAGGTTTCACCAATTTTGGGATATCGTCGTCCATGTCATGAGACCCAGCAGGTCCAATCAACATCATAGAGGAGGCATCCAAGTCAAAATAGGCGTCGATATTGCCCCAATTCTTTGAAGAAGCAATAGGGCCAAATCTGTTTTGTAGAAGGGATCCAGTGGGAACAGGAGGGGGAATTGCATGGGAGGATCTGTTCCAAAGAGAACGTCTGCAAGGTACCTCAGTAAAGGAATGGGGGAGGAGACATGGAGGAAGCATCAGAAAGGTCTGAAGGTGCCATCGGAGCAAAGATTCTTGAGGCAGAATTTGAAGGCAAGCATAACTGAACTGGGGCAGCAGGAGCGATCTCAGAAGAAGCCATACTGGGTGGAAGGGCAATGTGGGATCCAGCGACCACCACACAGTGTGATTTAACATGGGTACAGGGTCACAGTCAAGTCACACAAAGGCAAGAGTCTTGGATTTCAGGAGGGCGGATTTTGCCAGGATGGGGCTAGGTATCAAAGAAGCCCTGGCAAGGAGGGATGCAAAATGGGAGTTGAGGAGCAGTGGGTACACCTAAAAGGAGCCATACTGGAGGCAACAAACCAGTGCATTTGGCTGACAAACAAAGGCAAGAGAAGGAACAAACCACTATGGTTCTCTAAAGTTGTAGTAGAGAAGGTAAGAGCCAAAAGGAGGACTTTCAGAAAATACAAAGAGACACAGAAGGAAGAGGATAGGGTGGTGTACCTAAATTGCCTGAGGAAAGTAGGGAAAGCTGTTAGAAGCACAAAGGCACAAACAGAAAAAAGATTAGCACAAATGATGAAGGAATGGGACAAGATGTACTGTAGGTATATCAGTGAGAGAAAGAAGGTCAGGGGTGGGATTGTAAGACTCAGAGGGGGAAAGTGGTGTGTGTGGAGGGAGACCCGGACAAGGCGTTTGTACTGAATAAATGCTTCTGCTCAATTTTCACTGAAGAAGGGGAGGGACAGAGACCACAGCTAGGCATCCGATACATGGGGGGAGGAGGTAAACACCAGTCCATTTACAGATGAGAGACTCCTAGAGTAGCTCACAAAACTGAGGGTGGACAAGGCAATGGGACCATATGATATACATCCAAGGATACTAAAGGAACTATGGATGGAGCTAGCAGCCATGTTTTATTTATTTATTTTTTTAAGTTCTTGTTTACCGGTAAGTGCACTGATCCAAGGACCGCTTTCAGGCATGACCCAGGGCCACAACAATGGCACAGATAACAGTTCAAAATACATGACAGTGCAATAGGACAAACAGTATACAAGCTGGGTAACACAAGTACCAACATATACAACAGTAAAAATAAACAATGGGGCAGGATAATAAAAGTACAAAATACAGTTACAAGTAGAAAATACATTTACAAGCTATACTACGTTAGTTAACAAAATAAGGATACAGCGAGCATAATAGCCTAGATAGGGATAATAGCAAGGCAAAAGATGCCTAGGGTGTGGAAGGTTGTTGAGGAGAAGAGAAGTTAAGTGCCGGAAGTGGGTGGAAATCGCATCATGGCAGCTAGGTACAGTAGGTAATGCAGTAGAGATACAGGCAGAGGCACTGGAGAAGGATATAGGAAGAGAGCATTAGGAGGGGGAAGAGGTGAGAAGAGGAGAGGCAAGCAAAGCAGATAGTAGAGATGGGAATGGGGAGAGGGATGGGAGTAAACAGCAGACTCATGGGGGTGAGGCAGAAAGGTGAGGAAATAGGGGGTTGTAGGAGTAGCGGCTCAGCCAGTGGGGGTTATCCTGGAGAGCAGCAGCAGGTGGATTCAGATAGAAGTCAGGTTCTGAGTTGAGATTTAAAGGAGAGGTGCGAGGAAGCCATGTTGAGTGATGCTGAGATTTGGCTCCTGAGAGAAGGGGCAGCTACCAACAGAGCTTTACTTCCCATTGCAGTGGAGCCTCTGGGGAGACCGATGTTACACACAGACACCTTCGGGGAGCACGGGCCTTGAGGAGGGATGCATACTGGGACCGACACCACCACGCAGAGTGCCATCAATAATGGATCCAAGTGCATAATCATGATGACACTTGAGTGCGGACCACTCTAGGGACTGATATTAGTCGCAGTGGTGGGTGGAGAAGGGGAGCCAGTAAGGCGAAACGGCAAACACTATTGTACACTGAGTTGAGTCTAAGGTGAAGGGTAGAGGACAGAGAGGAGAAGTAGATAGGAGAGCAGTAGTCAAGGATCGTGAGCAGGTTTTCATGGGCAATGGCTAATCGGGCAGCAGGGGTTAGGTAGTTCTTTGCGCGATAGGCAGCACCTAGCTTTTGGTTAATTCTGTGTACAACAGTGTTTATGTGTATGGTATAGGAGAGGGATGGGTCTAGGGTTACACCCAGGTATTTGAAATCCAAGACTGTCTCCAGGGTAGGCTCCAATGGGGAGAGCACCAAGAGAGAGGAATTTGGTTTCACAATGTGTGCCAGACAAGGCTTCGACTCAAATAGCATTGCCTTGTTTTTTTTCTCATTTACCAGGAGCAGGTTAGACAAAAGACAATTGTGGGCAGAGTCATAATTTTGGGTGAGCACAGAGGATATGTTCTGAGTAGACTTGTCGCTGTGGTAAAGGGCTAAGTCATTGGTGTACAGCAGGGCTGGGCAGTTAAGGCTGTCAGCGGGGAGGGAGTTTATGAATAGGGAGAATAGTAAGGGGCCCAGGATGGAGCCCTGGGGGACACTGTAGAGTCGGGCAGTTCAGTGGAGGTGGTGGTACTTACTGTCACCAATTGGGAGTGGCCAGTCATGTAACTCTGGAACCACAGCCAAGTCTCATTAGGGCCAGCCAAGCTGGTGGAGTTTGGTAAGGAGTAGGGGTGGCTGACTAGGTCAGAGGCCTTGGTCAAGTCTACAAACACAAGCGCCAGTGGCTTTACCCTGATCCGTGCTTCTAAGAACATGATCAGTAGGGAGGGCAAGGGCAGAGGTGGTGCTGTGGTTCTTTCGGAACCCGTGTTGCTGATTGCACAAGAGGTTATGCTTATCAATGTGGTCAGATAGTTGATGGTGGACGGTATTTTCGAGTAGCTTACTAAGGTGGGGAAGAAGGGAGGTAGGTTTGTAACTGTCAGAGGAGAGAGGGTCCTTGGCTTTAAATATAGAGATGACTTTGGCAACCTTCCAGGGATTAGGCATGGAAGCCGAGGTCAAAGCATGGTTAAAAATGAAAATTAAAGATTTGGAGATGGCAGGGGCTATGAGCTTGAGCAGGAAGGGGTAGAGATCATTGGAGCCAGTGCTACCATGGGTGGGAGGGCTTTGGAGGAGTTTGGTAGTGAGCTTTTGGGAGATGGCCCTGAAGTAGAAAGGTGTAGGTGGGGGGGACAGAAAGAGAGGATCAAAGGGGTGGGTCGCTGGCACAGACTCCAATAGTTGGGAGCTGCTGTGAGGGGAGTTTGTACAGCTGAACAGAGAGGTCAGTGAACTTTATATTAAATGCCTGGGCAACCTCCGATGGATCCGTCAGAGGGCCAGTAGGGGAGTTTAGGTTGATTGTGGGGCTATGGGATTGAGGGGTAAGGAGGGAGCCAAGGGTGCTCCAGAAATGTCAAGGGTTATGGAGAGAATTTCAAAGGAAAATTACAATTAGATATTTTATTACACCACACATGAAAGTAGGGTGAGGGAGGGGACATAGGGTGCTGGAGACAATGTGGGGAAAAGAAAGCCACTCACAAGCATATCTTCTATCTTTGCCCTAGACCTCAGGAGTTCATAGGGGAAACAAAGAGCAAACTCAAAGAACTATTCCAAATACAAGGAGAATTACATATCCAACATTGTACATGGGGCTTACCTCTCACAGAAGTAAAAGGGCCCAATGCCAAATACCTATGGAGAATTTGTGTAGCAGCACTGGGAAAATCAACTACAAAAAAGTGGCTCAACCCAGAACCTCCGACCCTGGCAGAGTGGAAGGGGGTAGTAGATAACATGGAGGAAATGGAAAGGTAAACATATCTAGTGCAAGATAAAACTGAAATGTTTGGTGAAAGATGGACTAGATGGGTCATGAAAATGGGGTGACCCCCCCCCCCCGATAGAATGCATGACTAACAGGAAATTGGAGGAACAGAAGTGGTGGAAGGGGATGGGGTAGCGCAGAGCCATAAGAGATAGAGCACACTGAACTCATGAGTGAATGGAACATATTAAACAGGGGAAATCTGAGTAAGTCAACTGCATAGTATGTTGTGTTATTATAGAAATCTGTAAGGAGAGAAGAGAGGGAGTTTAAAAGTTTATAAACATGAAATGTGAAGAAAGATGCTTTTTACCATGCACAAAGAATGAAAAGCGATAAGAATGACTACATGTATGTGTCATGAATAAGTCTAAAATAAAGTAAATAAAAAAAAAAAGAAATGTCAAGGGTTAGCAAACTTTTCTGTATGGAATCTGTGGTAGTAGTTGCATTTATGAGACTGGGTAGACTGCTTGCATTTATTACGCAGTCTCCTATTTTCATTCCGAAGGTCAGGAGTGGGCAACCGTTTGTAGGTGACCCATTTGGAATCCCATTCTTTCATGAGGGCCAAGAGCTTTTTTGTAATCCATCTGGTTCAGCCACCTCTCACTTCTAGTAGTTAGTGGGAAGTAGCTATCCTGAATCCTAATGAGGGCATCAGTGAAGAAGCTCACTGCCACTGACACATCGGTCAGGGAGTAAAGAGCTGACCAGTTTACTGCATTAACATCATGTAGGAGGTTACAGGAATTGGGATTGTTGAAATTACTGAAGGACAGTTACTTGGGGGGAGGATGCTAAGTTTTGGTGAACCAGAGACTGTAAGTAGGGGAATGATCACTGATGGAGTCGGACAAGGTTCCTGCTTGAAGTACTTTGTCCTCCCTGTTTGTGACCACCCAATCTAGAAGCGAGTGATTTAGGGTTTGGGTGTTGTGCCGTGTAGGGACAGTAATGACTTGCACCAGGTTACTCGGTATTATGCTGTTTAAGATGATTGTCATAGTCAAGATTTTGGGAGCTTAACCAATTTAGGTTAAAATCGCCCAGGAGAATGGTGTCCCTGGGTGGATGGAGATTTCCTAGCCCAGATAGGTGGTTTACTAGGCCAGGTGTGCTCCCATTCAGGGGGTAATAACCGCAGCCAAGGTGCAATTTTTTGGAAGAGCCCAGTGTCCGCTCGGTGATGAGCCATTCACAGGGGGAGTCAGAGTCTGATGAGAGAACAATGGTGGTTGTATGGGGTTCTCTAATGTACAGAGCAACACCATCATTCTTCTTTTTCCCAGGACAATCACAGCGTAGTAGGGAGCAGCCCGGAAGTTGATAAGCAGCATGTGGGTGTGGCAGCTGTCACCGAAACATGGGCCACCCCCGGACACGATTGGGACCTTAACCTGAGTGGGTATGCTGTGCTCAGAAAGGATAGGGTAGTGGCCGGGGGGGGAGGAGTGGCACTGTTTGTTTGGGATGGCATCTGAATATGCAAAGTGGAGGAATCAGAGGACAGCATGGAGGCCTTGTGGGTCACCATACAGGCCCCAGAGGGCAAGACAGTCAAGATGGGGGGTGGTCTACCGACCCCTCCATGCTGGCTGATGATCTGGAGGATTGTTTCCTAGCTAATTTTAAGGACCATTGTGGTCAGGAAGTGGATGGGGTGGTGCTATTAGGGGACCTAAACATGCTAACAACTGACTGGGGAACCACGACGTCCCCATTGGCCAGGGAGCAGAGGCTGTTGGACACCTTTCAGGACACATTTCTAGTTCAACAGGTTGTTGACCCAACAAGAAAGGGCCATATCCTAGATGTAGTCCTGGCTGACAGTGACCTAGTTCAGGAACTTGAGGTTGGGGACCCCCTAGCTGGAAGTGACCACGACACGGTCTGGTTTGTACTAGATCTGGGGGTGGGAGGGACCAACACAGGACTAGGATTGTTGATTTTAGAGGGTCTGACTTCAGACACATGGGGCACATCCTCAGGGACCACTTGGATGGGATAAAGCAGGGCATGAATGTAGAGAGTAGGTGGGAAATCATCAGGAGAGGGCTACAGGAGGCTACCAGGTCCTGTGTGAGGGTGAGACACAAGGGTGGTAGATCTAGGAGGCCATGCTGATGGACCAGGAAGGTCCAGGAGGTGGTGAGGGAAAAGAGGGCAACCTACCATAGGTACAAGAGATCGCGTGGAGTCTTGGATATAGATGCATGTCTTTGCATGATCGGGCAGGTTACCAGGGCGGTGAGGGGGGCCAAGGCAAGGATGGAACAGAAGTTGGTACAGGGGATCAAGAAGGGGGATAAAGGGTTCTTTAGGTATATTGAGCAGAAGAAGAGAGTAAAAGGGCAGTTCAATAGATTGAAGATGGGAAGGGGAGGGCAGAGGAGGCAGGGGAAAAAGCAGAGGTACTCAGCAAATATTTTGCATCGGTTTTCACTAGGGAGGAGGAGGGGGAGCCACAGGCAAAGGGGACACAGGGGGTGGATGAGGCAGGGCCCTTAAAAGTTAGGGTACTTCTTGTTACAATGGAGGGTGAGGGAACTGATCCATACAGGAGGGAAATGCAATGTCGGCTGAGGGGGGTGGAAGCATGGATGGGGAAATTCCTGTTGGTAGGGTGTGGGACGCACTCTGGTCCCTAAAAAAAGGATAAATCTCCGGGCCCTGATGGAGTCCATCTGAGAGTGCTGTGGGGATTGGCTGATGACCTGGCCGAACCCCTGGTGACCCTTTTTAATGCTTCTGTACAGACAGGAAAGGTGCTGAAGTATTGGAGGGAGGCACATATTGTGCCCATCCATAAAAGAGGATCGAGGGAAGAGCGGGGGAACTACAGGCCAGTCAACTTGACATCAGTGGTGGGCAAACTGATGGAGACCATAGTAAAGGAGAGGCTGGGGGTGTTCTTGGCAGAACAGGGATTCCTGGATGACTGCCAGCATGGCTTCATCTCAGGCAGATTGTGTCAAACCAACCTTGTGGAGTTCTACGAATGGGTGACAGCAGCACTCGACCAGGGTAGGCCAGTTGATGTCATCTTCCTAGATTTCAGCAAGGCATTTGACTCGGTCCCCCACACTGGTCTGCTGGATAAGTTGGGAAAGATGGGGGTGGGGGCACGGACGGTCAGGTGGATTGGAAGCTGGCTATCTGGTCATACCCAGTTGGTGATGGTAGGAAGGGTAGTCTTGTTCCTTGGGGGGGTCATTAGCGGGGTCCCACAGGGATCAGTTCTGGGACCGCTCCTGTTTAACGCCTACATCTCCAACATCAGGGAGGGCATCAGGAGTGAAATGAGTCTCTTTGCGGATGACTCTAAGCTGGGGGCAGTGGTGGATGGGGAGGAGGGTAGGGTAGGGTTGCCCTGCAGGGAGATCTGGATGTTCTAGGGTGATGGTCACATACCTGGAAGCTAAGGTTCAACAACGCAAAATGCAAAGTGCTTCACCTGGGTCAAGCAAACCCGGGTCAGGTGTACACCCTAGGAGGGGACATATTGCAGGTCTCAAATGGGGAGAAGGACTTGGGGGTGCTGATGGATGCCAAAATGAACAACTCGGAACAGTGTAGGAGGGCCGCAGTCAGGGTAAATAGAATGCTGGGCTGTATCACCAAGGGGATCACCACAAGAAGTAGGGAGGTGATTATGCCACTGTACAATTGCCTTGTCAGACCGCACCTTGAGTACTGTGTACAGTTTTGGTGCCCACACCTCAGGAAGGATATTCAACTCCAGGAGAGGATTCAGAGGAGGGCAACCAGGATGATCTGGTTTCTGGGGGATAGGACTTATGAAGCGAGACTTGAGGAGCTTGACCTGTTCTCACTGAGGAGAGAAAAGACAGTGGGGATGTGATTGAGGCCTTCAGGTATCTGAAAGGGGTAAATAAGGTATGCCTACATGGAGTCTTTCAGAGGAAGGTGGGAGGGGCCACCAGGGGGCATGGTTGGAGGCTGGAGGGAGGGAGACATAGAAGAGAAAGGAGGAGGCGATACTTCACTGAGAGGGTGGTGGAACCATGAAATGCACTGCCTGAGGAACTGGTGGATGTGTCTACACTGGAAGGGTTCAAGAGAGGCTGGGACAGGTACAGGAGGGGGATGAAGAGGAGGGGGATGAAGAGGAGGGCTTCCTGTCTGGGGGAGGGTAACCCTGGCCGGGGGAAGGGGGATAGGGTGAGAAATCAGGAGGATGGTTGCGGTGCCCATTAAGGGTACTGACTCTCGAGCAGACTTGATAGACCATGGGGCCTACTCTGCTGACATTTTAGTATGTTAGTATGTGTGGTTTAAGCCACGTCTCAGTGAGACCCAAGACTTGTGGCTTACAGAGGGTTATCCAAGCTTCAAGATCAGGGTATTTGGAAGGGAGGCTGCAGCTGTTTAGGTGGGCTATTTTAAGCCCAGGGGAGCTGCCCCATGTGGAGTGGGATTAGACAACGGGGACGTTCAGGGAACCAAGGTTTCTCTCCATATCCCCTGCCAGTAGCAGCAGGGAGAGAAATCGGTAGTCAGTGGGGGTGATAAAGTTAAGGAGAACAAGAAATGACCAAGTTGCCATCTTTCAAGGTTGGAGAGAATAGCATATAATAGAATGCCTGTCGGAGTTAGTTCCCATCTGTATAGCTGAGGGGGGTGGCATCTGGGTTTAGGGAGGGGGAGCAGTGGGAAAGACACTGTTGCTCTGTAACAGGTACAGAAGCACTGAAATCAAACCACAGTACACTGCCAAACAGAGATGCAGCCAGTGGAGGGAACAGAA
The DNA here is from genome assembly GCA_016271365.2 of Neoceratodus forsteri. NCBI lineage: Eukaryota > Metazoa > Chordata > Ceratodontiformes > Ceratodontidae > Neoceratodus > Neoceratodus forsteri. The sequence continues at coordinate 1,388,566,797 of CM057459.1, forward strand.
GAGGCTTCATAGTTAATGTCAAATCAACTGATTGCCAGCAGCAAACTAAGGCATTACTGGTCAAGTGAAAAGGGCTGTTGCTTTTTTTTTTTTGATAGCAGGGGACTGTCCTGGTTCGAGACTCTGATCCCCACACCAGAGAGGAGGCTCATAACTAAGGCAAGAGGTGGAGCGGCAGAGAGATGAGGAGGGAGGGAACTGAGGTACCTACAGCAATGAGGCAGGGCAGAAATGTTTAGAGGTGTGGCACAGGGAACAACTTCACTGTTGCTTCAAGGACAGGGTGGGTGATACCAAGATGGGGGTGCAGAAGTGGGCTGATTGGTTCTGGTAGAAATAAAAACAGGACCACCCCTGGATGAGTGGGTGGGTGGCAAGTACAGACCAGGGAGCAGAGAGTAGCGGGCTGGTTTGGGGGAGGGTGGAGAGCTGAGGATTGCTGGCTACCCCAAATGCCTATGTGGCTGGATGGCAAAGCTCCAGTGGTGCTGGAGCTGGGAGGAAGAGGCTGGGGAAAGGAAGCAGGAGAAAGAGGGGTTATAAGGCTGCAGAGCAGGGGAGGTACAGTAACCTGAGCTCAGAGAGGGGTACAAAGTATGGTGATAGGCAGGTAAGAAGGCCCCGCTGACCCGCTTGGGAAAACCCCACACCTGCCAAGCCCCACCGAGCAGCAAGAAGCTTGCTAGCAGCAGAATACAGAGTTCTACAAGGGTCGCTACTAACTGCAGGGGCTCACTACCACAGGACAACACCAGAAGCCGATAAGCAAGACAGAGAGGGCTTCCAGGAGTGCCGCGGACAGAAGGATGACTTTCAGACAAAATAATTTGGCCCACTGCCCTAGCCAAATTTCCCTCATTCACTGAAAGAAATACCACCAACAGCTTAAAATCTGGTTCCGTTTCAGTCCATTTATATCCCTCTCCCCCAGGATGAGGCTGAAAATAGGCAAAACAATTGTCTAGTCCTCCTTCCCAGTCAACAAAAACTAAATAAATAAAACAGCACAGGCATCAGTTAAAAATGCAGTAGCACATACACTAGGAGATACAATGAGGTAACCAACAGGGCTAGAAACTGCAGCGGAGCGCTCCCAACTTAAAGGGATAGCGCTTTAAAGGAAACACTAACAGTCCGTTGTAAAATGAGCAGGAATTGCCACCAGACCAACAGCTTGCAATTAAAAAAAAAAGCTATCCGTCAATGTCCTCTGATGGTATTGCAGGTACTCGTGGTCCCCCATGCAGCAAGGAGCAAACAAGATGGTGCCTGAACACCAGAAGAGGTATAAGGCACTCTGGGTATTTACCTGCTGTTTTCTGGAAGTGTGGTAGGCTGGTGTAGGGGAAGGGTGGAAAGCTCAGGATTGCTGGCTGCCCTCAAATGCCTGAGTGGCAGGATGGCACAGCTCTGGTGGTCTTGGAGCTGGGAGGGAGAGGCTGTTGTTTGCTGGAAGTGTAGCAGGCAGATGTGGGGGGAGGGTGGAGAGCTCAGGATTGCTGGCTACCCTCAAATGCCTGTGTGGCTGGATGGCACAGCTCCAGTGGCCCTGGAGCTGTTCACTGAGTCTCTCAATACAGGAGTAGTGCCAGAGGACTAGAACAGAGCAAATGTAGTCCCTCTTCACAAGAAGCATTTGTCATTGCCGAATGTTTGCTTGCTAGCATTGGTAGTGTAGGAGTTAGAGAGATGCATAATAGGAATGGCAGTGAAGTATTGAACTGAAGCTAACCCCACCACCACCCTGCAGAGACTGACGGGCATTGGGGAGTGCCTTTGGGTCATCAGGCATAACAGCCATGCCATTTCACCACACCCTACCCTGCAGACACCGACAAGTGTCACGGTGTGCCTTGGGGTCTTTGGGCCTTATGCTCACCCCATGCCATAAGGAAATACAGAGAGATGGGTGCAGTATAGGAGAATGGGGTGAACTTTGGGGCCAAAGAGTCCAAGGCACACCTCGATGCCTGTCACTGGCTGCAGGGTGTGGGTGTGGGTGAAATGGTATGAGCATTACAGGCGACAATCCCAAGTCACTCCCCTGATGCCTGTCAGTCTCTACAGGGTGTGGCGTCATGGACAGAAATCCAAATGCTCCAGGCGTTCATTGGTATTTTCAAGCCAATTTTTCATCATGGGTTTTTTGTGACCCCCACCTCATGAACAGTGGCAATATCAGTTTGTTTGCCGAAAGCTGATTTTGCTCAGCGACTACGCCATTTGGCACCACAGGTGCGAAAACGCACTTCAGACAGGATGTGAAAAATGACAGCTGTACTGTTCATGAGGAGGTGTAAAAATGGCAATGTTGAAAATCTGGAGAGAAAATATAAAAAAACTGGTGAAGTCACGAGCATGCATAGAAACTGCGCAATGCACACCCGTAATGTAATTAGTTTGGGGATTGTTTACAGCAGATTGTCAACACAGGCATTTTGGGACCTCTTCTCATGAACAGTGTCACTGTGATTTTCGTAATCTGTCCCGAACACTGATTTCCCACAGCGACCGCGCATTTCTGCACTAGAATTGCGAAAACACATTTTGGCCAGGGTGTGAAAAATGACAGCTGTAGAAAATCTGGACTGAAAATATTATAAATTCATGAACTTACGAGGGTGCGTGGAAACTGCGCAATGCACGCTCATAACAAAGTCATTTTATGGACTTTTGTCACCAAATTTTCAACATAGCCATTTTAAGACCACTGCTCATGAGCAGTGTCACTGTGATTTTCCTAATCTGTCCCGAACATTGATTTTGCACACTCGAGCAGCGCCATTGTGCGCTACATGTGCAAAAACACATATTAGGTGAGATGTAAAAATGACAGCTATACTGCTCATAAGGAAGTGTGGTAAAATGGCAATGTTGAAAATCTAATTAAAATTTTAAAAATTTTCGGAGATTCAGCGTCTTGAAGGAACTGTGCAATACTGCGCTAAATAAAACGATCATTTTGGGGAATTTTTTCACCACATTTTCAACATAGGGTTTTGGGGGGCCTACCTCTTGAACTTTGACACTGTTGTTTCGTTACTCAATCCCGAAAGGTGATTCCGCACAGTGACCGCAAAATCACCTTTCGGGACCAAATAACAAAATGACAGTGACTGAGTTCATGAGGTGGAGCCCTAAGAACCCCATGTTGAAAATTTGGTGAAAGAATTCCCCAAAATGGCTGAGATATGCACCAAAGATGGGGAAAAAAACCCATTTATGCCATTATACAGCTTACCAGCATTTCTTCAGTTCATGCTCGGCTTTGAAGAGTGCAGACGTGGGCCACTGAATATCATCGCGCTGGGCTCCGAAGGTAAGTATGGGGTTGGGGGCTGTGGGGAGGTGGATGCAGAGGGTGGCAGCGGGTTAGGGAAGGGGGGAAAGACAGTCAATGAGGAACTTTTTTTTTATTTATTACAGGTGTCTTTTTTTAATTTTAGAAGATGACACTGGACTTTTGCCATGCTGGGGTGCGCTCCCAACATGACAGCTGGAAGTTTATTTTTTTGAGGGGGTAGTAGAGCTGACAGGGGATTGGGCACCCCCACTGGCCATATGGATGTTTACCATGCTGGGGTGGACTTCCAGCGTGGCAACTGGAAGTCACTTTTTTTTTTTTGCTGGGGGTGGGGGTTCAGTGGAGCCAATGGGGGATTGGGCTCCCCCGTCACCATATGGACTTTTGCCATGCTGGGGTGGGCTTCCAGCATGGCACCTGGAAATCTGTTTTGGGAGGGCAACAGAGCCGACGGGGGATTGAGCACCCCCGTTGGCCATACGGTGTGCAGGTGGGGAGAGTACATGAGCACGCTGGGGTGGGCTCCCAGCGTGCTATGTAGGTGTTCGGGGTGCGGGGGAAGAACTGTCTATGACAGTTCAGATGCAGTGCCTATGGCAGTATGCAAATTGCTTACACGTTACCACCGCTGATTGCAGTGGTTTTTCACTTTCAACTGTACGCCAATGCAGCTGAACTGCTGTCATAGACAGCTCCGACATTTATTGGTGCAGTGAGACAGTGTCTGCAATAGGGAGCAGGGCATTGGAAGCTGAGTGGCACACCTACGAAAATTCGTATGATGGCATTATGTTTCTTGCACATGCGTGCAAGGAAACATAAAAATGGAAGCAGGGAGGAGATAGGAAATTATAGGCCGTAGTGGGTAAGATTATGGAGGGACTGCTTAAGGAAAGGATTGTGGAACACCTAGAATCCAACAGAGCACAGGATGCGAAGCAGCAGGGATTCACAGTAGGAAGGTTATGTCAAAGAAATCTGATAGATTTTTTGACTGGATTATGAAGGAGGTGGATCGGGGGGAGCAGTAGATATTGCTTACCTCGATTTCAACAAGGCCTTCGAAGCTGTACTGTATTTTTCCAGCCACCAGTCTAGATCCCATACTTATTCAACATCGAAGCCAAGTGGCTGAATACTTGGCAACGTTGTTTCAGCCAGTAGGTCACATTGGTGACATCAACCAGCTCATTGTGTAACATCACCGTCACCGTGCAGGTGGTTGGTTTAGTAAGAGGGATAGCCTGAAAAGGTAACCAGAGTTCTAAATACTACAGAGAATTATATTTAGTCCAGAAACGATCCAAAGAAGGAGAATGGAGCTGAAAACTCACCTCATAGAAGATCGATCCAGAGACATAAATAATTGCAAAGACATCAGCCAGCACAAACCCAAGGACTCCATCAAAAGTTTCTCCACCAAAAGGGTTTGGTCCAGAGGAAATTCATCAGCTCCAACATATTTGAGATGAACAGCATTGCCTCTCAGTGCAGGAGCAGGTTGAGCCTCAAAAAGTTCAGAAAGTTTGTAAGGTATGTCCGATGGAATTTCACAGGGTTTTGGTAGAACAGGGTTCTCATTCAGTGTAGCATGAGCAGGACGTCCAGGAATCCTCACAGAATGTGGGCTAGAGGAGGTAGTATGTTAGGCAGGTGGGGCCGCAGACCCCTATTCAGATAATAAGTGTAGCTGCCGGGTGAAAAGTGAGAAAGACTCTGATCCCAGTAGATGCTCGACAGACAATCTGTCACAAGAATCAATTGGGAAAGTCAAGCAATAAAGCAGGATCTGGAATCCAAGTGTGTCTGTCCAGACTGATAATCCAACTGGCCTTCTGAAGAGCTTTTACAGGACTCCAAACAGTGGCAGAAGGAGTAACTGCATATCAAGGAGTGGGGGGAAGTAGACACCCCAACGGAAAGCCCAACAGGAGATGCAGTACATGGAGGATGAGTCTCTGAGCTAGGAGCAATCAAAGAATGTGCAGTGGAGACCCCAGAGGCATCGGAATCCACTCCAGCCTGATGAGGAAGTGGAACAGCAGGGTTTGCCACGACTGCCAGAGGCAAGGCAGGATGGAGCTCAGGCGACTTGAGAGTGCCAGGAATAGTAGTCACTGCTGCAGGTGGTGCTGGAGGTGGCTGACAATGCCAAGATGAAATGGGGGGGGCATTATGATAACAGGGCATGCAACCCCTTGAAGATCAGATGGAAATACCACAGAGGAGGCAGGCAGCCAATACAGTGAGGGAGGCATTGAAGCAGTAGTGGAAGTTTGTAAAACTGACTGAGGCTCAGAGGAAGGAAATGCCAGACCAAGCAACATGTAAAATGGATCCCTTTCAGGGAACTGAGGAGGCAAAAGAGGCTGGGCACTAGTGGAAGTATCAGACAGGGTAGAAAGTATAGCAGCAAGATCCAAAGGGAGGCCTGCACCCAATCCAGGTGCAGGAGTACTTACAGTTGACAGCAAGTGAAGAACTTTATCACAGAAAGAGCAGACACTACATCTGGCTCTGTAGGGCATATCCCATGCTGAAGCTGTGCAGGCAGATTCAGTTGAGGCATATCTTCAGGTACAGGAGCTGGTCCAGGCACAGCAGATAAAGGAAAATCCCCGCAAAGTGTTCCAACACTGCAGCACGGGGGGGGGGGGGTCTAGGGAGGAGGTAATCTCCATAGAAAGCCCTGCATTGGGTAAGTCCGTGGTCCTTTTTATCCACGTCAAGTCCTGTGCTCTGGAGTCCAGATGGGCCATCAAGTGGTTCTGTTGTTCCAGCAGTTGGTTTTGTAAGAATACACCCACAGGCACAAATGCAGCACCATCACCAACTCGAGTTGAAAAAGGTAGACACTCACCCAGTAAGTCCAGAACAGCAGAACCAATGGGCTATGTAGATACAGGATCCATCCTCTCCAGTAGAATTAGGCAGAATCCAACAAAAGTGCATGTGAATTAGCAGGTAAACAGCAGTTGAAACTGGAAATCTATTGCCACAGCTGAGACAGATTGCAGACTGGTTCTGACAGCCAGCCATTCTCCTACTGGCAGGAGTAGGGGAGCTTCCCCGGTATACTGGCCAACATTATTCTTCCCATAAAACCAGTTCATGCAATTGTCCAAGGCCATGTGTGAGTGCTGATGTGTGAAATGGCTGCCACTGCACATTGGGAAACAGTGTGTATGAAAAGTGCTACATAAATGCTTCTTCTTCTTCTTTCTCTTCCTCTTCCTCTTCCTCTTCCTCTTCCTCTTCCTCTTCCTCTCCTTCTCCCATCTGGAAAGTCTAACTTTTCAGGTGGATTTCTACAGTAGCATTTTGACAGTGGACGCAACAGTTAAGTCTCGCCGAACCCCTTGGGGGTTGCATGCGGTATTATGGGCAGACTAGTTTTTCTGCTGTTGGCTTTTATGTTCCTTTGTTCTTGACTATAAAAATCTGCTGAGTGAACAGCATGATAGCCAGCATCTCTGTGCCCCACTCTCCACCACCAGCCGCTCCAGTCCCATAGGGGGTGTCTCCCACTTCGCTAGCAGGAGTGGTGTGAGTGATGCCCTACCATGGGGGTAATTTGTGGGGTCAGAGTGTGGCGATACTGTAAGTGCCGGAGACATGGAGGGATAAGGCTAGGCTTGACTGAAGGAATGAAGAGCCATGCAAAGAGGGGGTAAAATGTTAAAAAAAAAAAAAAAAAAAGACCAATAGTCAAAATGTAAATTCTATTATCAGTGTTCTTTTACTATTACCTGTTCCTTATCCTAGATCAGCACAGAACAGTGCAGGGTTTGGTGCTCCCCTTGGGGCTGACTAAGACCCCTAATTCAATATAAATGACTCCAAAGTATTGAGGTGCACTCATAGGTGAAACAAAATTGCGCTTCGCACAAAGGATTCTCCAGCATACATAAATGGCTAATAGCCAATCTTTTAAATGCATTGACACTCCACTCAGTCTAAACTCAAATGAGCAAATTTATTAAAGCCTTACACTGGCTAACTAATCTAGGAGTACATAACAGAAAAGTGCAAAAGAGAACACCCGGCTATGTAACAATTCCCAAACGTGCAATATAGTGCAGGGGATGTTCCCCAACAAAGCTCTTTTTGGAGCAAAGCACTGGGATATGAAAGACTGACAGCTGGGTGGTAGGTGATGTTAGTAAATTGATTATCTGCACTTTAATCTGCACTGTATTGTACGCTCGAGAATTGTTACCCAGCTGGGTGTTCTCTTTTGCACTTCTCTGTTAAGTACTCCTAGATTAGTTGGCCAGTGTAAAGCTTTAATAAATTTACTCACTTGAGTTACAGACTGAGTGGAGTGTCAATGTATTTAGAAAGCTGGCTATTAGCCATGTATGCATGTGGGAAAATGCTTTGTGCTAAATGCAAATTTTGTTTCACCTCTGAGCGCACCTTAATACTTGTGCCCATGTGCTAGTACAGCACTCTGTTTTTGCAGGAGATGCTACACTATAGTCCCTGGGAGAGTTGGGCTCCAACATATACTGTATCTCTGTTTCCAGGGGTCATTTTCTGTGGCTGGAGAAGTCCAGTTGTAAAATTGTCATGAACAGTGTACTTCCAAGGGACCATTCAATACCAACCAAGTAGCTTAACAGGAGTTGAGCTGGCTGAGAGAATCTGTTGTCGCAATGGTAGGATTTCCAAGGTGGTCATTTTGTTTTTAGGCCTTCAGCAGTTTAGGCAGGTGGATGAATCTGCGGTAGGTGGGAAATTCCACAGCAGGAACTAGTTTGAGACTATGCTGTTACTGTGAGGTATAATCACGGCTGTAACTGTTTTCAAAAATTGTCAGTATGATGACCTCCTGAACTCTGTAAATTTCAAAACAGAACACACTGGAAGGAGTCTACTCTGTACACCACTACATAAGCTGAACCATATGTTATAATAATAATAATAAAACTTTATTTGTTAAGCGCCTTTCAGGCACCAAGGCGCTGTACAGATTGAACAATAAAATCATGATGGTACAAACATCAACCCATAAAAGCTTGTCTCCACAGATGGGTCTTAAGTTCCTGCTTAAAACTCCCCACCATTGTGCATTCCTGAAGCTGACGGGGCAGAGAATTCCAGAGGGTTGGGGTTATAAACATAAAAGCCTGAGCCCAAGAAGATTTTAAAATAGCCCTTAGAACCTCCAGCAACCCCTCGTCAGCCGAACGGAGCTGTCATACAGGGCTGTAGGGAAACAAGCTCTTTCAAGTATTTGGGGCCAAGTCCGTGCAGGGCTTTGCAGGTCAAAAGACCTACTTTGAAGGTGATCTGCCACTGTATTGGCAGCCAGTGCAGATTGTGCAATACAGGGGCGATGTGTGTCCTTCTTGACACCCCTGTCAACAACCTAGCTGCAGCATTCTGCACTAGCTGCAAGCGGCGGATATCAACCCCAGGAAGCCCCAGGTACAGGGAGTTGCAATAGTCAAGGCGAGAAGTCATGAATGCATGGACCAACACAGGTAAATCGCTAGATGGAACAAGGTGTTTCACCCTGGCAATGTTCCTGAGATGGTAAAATGCAGACTTTATGACTGCTGATACCTGATAGCGAAGGGTCAGCCCATCGTCAAGTTCCATTCACAGGTTACGCACCCGTTCTGAGGTAAGGTTCTGTTCACCCCCCAGAAATAAACCAGAGGGCTGATCAGTCCTTAACCCCTCCATCCTGTGAACCGGGTCCTCAACCATAACCTTGGTCTTACCTGCGTTCAACTTTAACCAGCTGGAATTCATCCAATCATGGATTTCAGTGAGGCAGCTATTAAATACCAAGAAAGCACTAGCCTGGTCAGGAGCAAAAGACAGGTAGAACTGGGTATCATCAGCATAGCAGTGAAACTTCAGCCCATACTGTCTTACAATGTCTCCGAGGGGCAGCATATACACTGCAAACAAAATGGGGAGAGCACCGAGCCCTGAGGAACCCCACAAGGCAGAGAGAAAGGGTCAGAGGAAAAATTCCCCGACACAACTCTCTGCGTTCTCCCAGATAGGAAAGATGTAAACCATCTGAGTACTGTACCCCACAGTTCACAGATGGACCTCAGGTGCTCGAGCAAAACCCTATGGTCTACAGTGTCAAAGGCTGAAGAGCGATCAAGGAGAACCAGAATAGAATGGTTTCTCCAATCTCTCACCATCAAGAGATCATTGAGCACCCGAACCAGAGCAGTCTCAGTACTATGCCTCTTATGAAAATCAGACTGGAGAGGTTCGTAGATATTATGGATGGTCAACTGGTCCACCAGCTGGTTTGCCACTACCTTCTCAATAACTTTCCCAATAAAGAGAAGGTTAGAGATAGGTCTGTAGTTAGCAAAAATATCTGGATCCAAAGAAGCTTTCTTCAGAAGGGGAGTCACCACCGCCGCCTTCAAGGAGCTTGGGATCTCACCCAATTCTAAGGAGCACCAGATAATTTGAGCCAGAAATGGGCCCACGATCTCAGCACAACCCAAAATCAGGGAGATTGGAACCGGATCTAAACCACAGCACATAGGGTGCATCCCCTGGACAATCCGCATAACATCCTCGAACATCGGCAGGTCAAAGGTACTCCAGGAGACATGGGGTACTGTGACCAAACGCCGACTAACAGCATCCCCCATAGAGTGGGTTAGGCGGATCTCTGATCTGATGTCGGCCACCTTATTCACAAAGAATTGAGCGATCTCATCACACTCCTTTTGTGAAAAATCTCGACGGAACTGTAGACAAGCTGGGTTGCAAAACCTGTCCACAGTTCTGAAAAGCTGAGCCGGTCGATCCTGAGTGACAGCGATCTCCCTGGACAGGAACTCCGCCTTCTTATAGGAGATCTCTAATTGGTAGAGCTGATAATGCCCCTCCAAACTAAGGCAGTCGACTTCTAGAGCAGATTTACGCCAGTGACACTCTAACGCCCATCCCACACGCCGCAACTCCCTCAAGGACCCATCAAACCAAAGGGCCCTAGGGCAGAGAGGAAGGGGACGAACACGGACAGGAGCTATTAAGTCTAGAGCCGAGGAAATGGCCTGATTGTAAGCCAGAACCGATGACTCCGGACTCATGCCGGCAACAGGAAACTCTGAGAGGTTCATCACTGCCATCAGGTCTTCAGGGTACACATCCCATAAAGGGCGGTAACAAACCATCTCCACAGGGGCTGACCTGTGAAGGGGAGCACAAACGTTGAAGCACACGGTGTGATGATCAGACCAACTGACAGGTTCCACCACCAAATCAGAGGCCTCAATCCCCAGGAGGAAAACCAAATCCAAAGAGTGCCCATGATTATGAGTAACTGAAGCAACAATCTGTGTAAAGTCCAGCGATATCATCAGCTGGAGGAAGTGTTGACCAAAAGACAAGAGTTCATCATCGACCCAAGCATTGAAGTCACTGAGAACCATCAATCTGGGCGACTCCAATGCCATATCGGCGACGAAGTTTGCCACTTCCTGCAGGAATCGCTTCTCGTCCCCTGGTGGACGGTAGACGAGGGCTATCCTGCAACCCACACTAGCTACTACAGTACACTCAAAGGATTCGGCCTCCTCAACTGGTACACCCGTGAGCCCCAACCTGGTCTTGAAACAGACCGCTACCCCCCCCCCAAGCGATCCAGTCTCGGGCAGTGAATCACCGAGTACCCAGCTGGAACTGCTGCCTCCAAAATGCAGCCAGCATTTCCATCCAGCCAGGTCTCGGTGATGCATAGAAACATAAGACTTTGACGGCAGATAAGGACTGCTTGGCCCATCTAGTCTGCCCATTTCCCTACCTACAGGATAGGCCGCAGATCCTAGTTAACCAGCAGCCTATTTCTTCCTACCCCCCACAAGCATTGCCTTATGTCTGTCCCATGCATTCTTGAATTCTCCCACAGTTTTAGACCTGCAACCTCCTCAGAAGGCTGTTCCATGCATCCACTACCTCTCTGTGATAATACTTCCTCCACATTGCCCTGAACTGCCCCCCATCTTTAAATTGTGTCCCTTGTTCTTGCACATCTCTTTTTCTGAAAGATGCTACCCTCTTGGACTTTGTTGATTCCACTGAGGTACTTAAAAGTTTCTATCATATCCCCCCTCTCCCTTCTTTCCTCAAGGGTATTCATATTAAGTTCCTTTAGTCTCTCCTCAAATGGCTTTTCTTGCAGACCCTGCACCATTTTAGTTGCCCTCCTCTGGACTGCCTCTATCCTGTCTATGTCCTCACGGAGATGGGTCTCCAGAACTGGACACAGTACTCCAGATGGGGTCTCACCAACTGTCTGTACAGAGGGATAACAACTTTCTGTTTTCTGCTGCTGATGCCTCTCCCTATGCATCCCAGTATACACCCAGTCCTCCCTACTGCCTTCTCACATTGCTTGCTAACCTTAAGGTCATCTGATATGATTACCCCCAGGTCCCTTTCCTTTTTTGTTGTTGTTACTACCTCCCCCATTGTGTATTCTTCCTCTGGGTTCTTGTTTTTTGCACTTCTTTGCATTGAATCTTAGCTGCCATACTTCTGACTATTCCTCCAACCTTGCCAAGTCCCTTCTCATCCTTTCCACGCCTCCTTGTGTATCAACCCTGTTGCAGATCTTTGTGTCATCTGCAAAGTGGCATACTTTTCTTTCCAGTCCCTCTGCAATGTCACTTATGAAGACATTAAAAAGGACTGGACCCAATACTGAACCCTGAGGTACCCCACTAGTAACCCCTCTTTCTTCAGAGTGGACTCCATTTACAATTACCTTCTGTGTCCCGTTGTCCAGCCAATGTTTTACCCAGACTACCACCCTGGGACCTACTCCCAGGCTGGTTAATTTGACTATTAATCTTTTGTGTGGGACTGTGTCAAATGCCTTGCTAAAGTCTAGGTAGGCCATGTCCACAGCCCCTCCCTGGTCTACTACTTTGGTCACCCAGTCAAAGAAATCTATTAGATTCGTCTGACATGACCTTCCCGCTGTGAACCCATGCTGCCTTGGGTCCTGTGCCCCACTGGCTTCTATGTACTCAACAATTCTTTCCTTCAGAAGTGACTCCGTCACTTTCCCTACCACAAAGGTCAGACTGACAGGTCTGTAATTTCCTGCCTCTGTCTTGGTCCCACTTTTGTGAAGGGGAATCACATCTGCCTTCCTCCAGTCCTCTGGTACCACACCATCCTCCCATGATTTATTAAAAAGAGTAGCCAGTGGTTTCACTAGATCCCCCCTTAATTCTTTTAGAAGTCTGGGATGAATTCCATCAGGCCCCATTGCTTTGTCCACCTTCAGTTTTAGGAGTTCTTGCAGAACCCTTTCTTCTGTGAAAGGACTGGGATCGATCCCCTATCAAGAGTGCTTCTGTTAAGTGGATTAGGCACTCCCCCCCTCCTCTTTTGTGAATACTAAGCAGAAATATTCGTTCAGTATCCCTTCTTTTTCGCTGTCCCCCTCTTCCCACCCACCGTTCATTCTATTCAGCCTCACTATCCCTCCCTTTGTCTTTCTACACTCACTGATGTACCTTTAAAAGGTTTTATCCCCCTTCTTAACTGAGTTGGCTATCTTTTCCTCAGTTTGGGCCTTTGCTATTCTGACTTCCCTCCCTGCTTCCTTCTGCCTTAACTGGTACAGCTGTCTGTCCTGCTCCTTTTGTGTTTCCTTATACTTCCGGAATGCTATCTTTTTCTTCCTGACTTTCACAGCCACCTCTTTTGAGAACCATAGTGGCTTTTTCTTCCATTTTGATTTGTTTATTTGCTTCACACAAGGCTTGTTGCCTCTGTGATGGCAGTTTTGATGATTCCCACTGTTGCTCCACACCTCCTTCTAGCCTGTTTGCTAGTGCTTTTCTGAGGCACTCTCCATCTTGCCAAAGTCAGCCCTCCTGAAGTCCAGTACCCTCTCTTTTGTATGGCTTGACTCTGTAGCTGAGTTTAATGTGAACCACACTGTTTGATGGTCACTTGTTCCCAGATGGCAACCCACTTCTAGATCTGAGATCCTGTCATTGCCACCATTTGAGAGTATGAGGTCTAAGATTGCTCCCTCACGAGTGGGTTCCGAAACTAGCTGTCTGAGGCCTGATACCTATCGGGCATCAAGAATGGCCCTGCTCTTGGATGTGGCTGCAGCAAATGTGCTCTAGCTAACATCTGGCATATTCAGGTCTCCCATCAACAGTATCTCCCCTTTCTCTGCCATTCTAAGAATGCCTTCTATCATATCCTTGTCCATTCCCTCCCCCTGACATGGGGGTCTATACACAACCCCTGTGCGGATTGTGGTGCCCTTTCCAGTCTCCAAGTTGACCCACAGTGCCTCCTCTTCTCCCTGTTTACTCTTTTGTTAAGTTGCTTTTATCCCTTCCTTTACATAGAGAGCTACTCCTCCCCCTCTTTTCCCCTTTCTGTCTCTCCTGTAGGTTATGTACCCTGGTATGTTAACATCCCAGTCATGGTTCTCTGTGTACCATGCTTCTGTGACTGCTGCGATATCCAGGCATCCCTCTTCCATCAAGGCCACCAGCTCAGGGAGCTTGTTGCCCAGACTATGGGCATTGGTACTCATTACCCTCCATTTCCTGATGGCTTTACTCCTTTTTGCCCCATCCCTGTCCTTCTTGCCTTTGTCACTTTCTCCATTTACCCCTGCCCTTCTCCCTATCGACACCTCTATGTTGGTGTTTACTGCACTTACTACCGTGATTTTTGGGAGGGCTAGGATTTCCCTGCTCCTTTCCAGTGCCTCCCCCCTTGGCTAGTTTAAATGCTTGCCAATGAAGCATTTAAACCTATCACCTAGGATCCTGGCTCCCCTCCTGGATAGATGCAGCCCATCATGCCAGTATAGGCTTGCATCACTCCAGGTGGACCCCCAGTCCCCAATGAAGCCAAATCCCTGAGCTCCACACCAGTTTTTCAACCACTGATTGATTCCCATGGTGCAGAACACCCTAGCCTCTCCTACGCCATAGATGGGCAGCACCTCCAAGAAGGTTACCGTGTGTGCTACTTGTCTAAGGCACCTCCCCAATTCCACAAACTCTTCCTGCACTTCTCTAATCCCTTTCTTAGCCAGGTCATTTGTCCCTAGGTGGACAATGACATCCAGCTCCCTCCCCTGTGCAGCTGCTCTGGCAATCCTGAGGATTCGCTCCCTGTCCCTCCAAGCCATGGTGCCAGGCAGGCACCTTACCTCCCTCTCCCCTTCCTCCCCCAGTTCTACCTTCCTAACAATGGAGTCTCCCACCAGGAGTTGTTTCCTTCCCCTGCGGGGTCACCCGCCACCCTCCTGTGGGTCTCCTTTGTGGAGGTTCCCAGCATTCTCCTTGGTCTCCACTGCGAGTGCTTCCATAGAGGAACCACACTTTGCCAGAATGGCATAGGAATTGTGGAGAGGTACAACTGGAGGGATGCACCTCTGTTTCACCACCCTCACCCTCCCTGAGCCCACTGTGGTCCAACCGCTCCTCTTTCTTGGCAACCTCTGAGGCAACGGCAGTGGCACTGGTGGTCTCTGGATGGAAGAGGAGGTCCCACAAATCCTGGTCAACTCAGCCTGGAGATGAGCAACCTCCTCCCTCAGCCCAAAGAGATGCCTGCAGATGGGACAACACTGCATCCTCCAGAACGTCTCCCGGAAGACTGCTGCTCCACAGCCACTGCACTGCAGCACTCCCATCATGTTTTATTTCTGGACCCTAAACTGTTTGCAATCCTTACTCTTTCCTCTGTTTTTTTTTCCTCTCTCTCCTTACTTTTTGCCTGTGTGCCCTTTAAGCTCTTGATTGTCCTGTTCTGAGACAAGAATATCCTATAGTTCTCAGTAGACCCATTACTTGCTCAGAGGCAGACCTCCAGAAGCTAGAGGGGGCCGGAGAGCTACTCTTGCCCTTCTAGAATGGTGGGTCTTTGGTAGCTCTGTGATCACTCACTTCCTGCTCCCAAACAGGAAGTTCCTGTTGTCAGTCAAATTCTGTGCCTATAAAAGTAGAACTAGCTTTGGGTGGGAGAGTGGAGGGGAGGGAAGGAGGGCAATATAGTCACAGTAGAGAAATCCAGTCACACAGCAGCCCTTTCTCCTGGTGTCATACCTCTCAACCTTTTGTCCCCCAAATGTGGAACATTGCCTATCAAAATGTGGAACACTTATTTAAATCTTTACCTAAGAAGCTCAAAACAATGTTAAAATGTTGCATTTATGTTCAGAAAGTCTGTTATTAATTGAATAATATATTTTTTTGCATTATTTACTATGGATTTTTGCTTTAAAATGTTGACTTTGAATGTGGAACAAGTGCTCACAATGTGGAACAGGGAGCTTTTGTGAAGTAAAATGAGGAACATTCCTCGTAATGTGGTACAGTTGAGAGGTATGCCTGGTGTCTTCTGCCAAGCCAGATCAGCTGTTCCAACCAAGTCAGCAATAACAGCAGACTTGTTTTTAACAGATCTGGCATTGCACAACACCGCCTGAGTTGGACAGGGCTCCTGAGCTGTCCCAGATTCTTGCCCATCAGAAAAGATGGTGCCTTTGGGTATGAGGACTAGACATGGAGAAGAAGAAGGAGAAGAAGGAGAAGAAGGAGAAGAATCAGCATTTATATAGCACTTTTCATACACAGTATCCCAAAGCACTTTACAAGCAATGCTAGACAGGTAGTGAAGTGACTGAATGTATGGTGGCGGGCCATATCGCACATCATCACCCACACACAGCCTAAATAATTGCATGAACCGGTTTATGGGAAGGGGAATGTTGGCCAGGACACCGGGAATGTTCCCTGCTCTTTACGAAGAGTGCCCTGGGTTCTTTTACTTCCACCTGGACACCCACCAGGACAACACCAGGATGGACAGAAGGGACCTCGATTTAACATCTCATCTGAAGGATGGCACACCCCAGCAGTACAGTACCCCCCAATACTGCACTTGGATGCCAGCGATATTTAGGTGCAAGTCCAATCCCGCTGTGGGACGTGAACCCACGACCTTCTGGTCCAGAGGTGGATGTGCTACCAACTGAGCCATGCTGACACCTGATACCATGTTCCAGGCTCCATTTCGCCCCAGGGCATCTTCTGGCCCTAACCAGCCCTATATGAGAGGTCCATTCATTCACCCTCCAATGTCCGTAACCCCCGCTATGCCCACTCGATCCCTCCTACGTACAATACCAAGTGCCCGACAGTACTGGTAGATGGAAAATGGGAAGGGAGGGACAGGCGGAGGGCATGGAGATCGGAGGTCGAGTAACACACGACCGGGGGGGCTAACCAACACATACCACAAGCAGGTTACAAACTAAGGACCAAACACCTGCAATAAAATCCTAATTACCTGATAAGCAAATTACCCTGAATTACAAATAAACTAAAACCCACCCACAATTACACCTTTCTCAAAAACACAACTCTAAAAACCCAATCCAAAAATAAAATAAACATAAACAAACAAATTAAACTTCCCCACCCCAAGACCCTCTCACAGCTCTGAGGAGGAAAAATTACTCAAAACAAAGCAAAAGATTAAAAATAAAATAATACAATCAGAAAAAAGAATACATAAAACAAAAAAAAATTTAAGTCCCAATGGTCCTCTTACTACCAGTAGGACTAAAAAACACTCAAAAACAGAAATATTAATGGTCCATTCGTCCAATTTAGGCACTCTCACTACCATCGATGATTAAATTTGCATGGAATCCAAGTACATAGGGGTAATGAGGCACCTATCACGCACTTTCCCTCGTAAGATGAAGCAAAAGATCTGGTAAAAGGTCAAATGGCACACCAATAAATCAAAATCAAAACTGCTCCAAACTACTCCAGCTCGTACATCCAAAAGATAAAGGCATATAGTCTCAGTGCAAGTCAAAAGGAAGAAGCAGGAAGGTCCAGGATAAAGGAAAAAAATACACAGGCCAAAAAAAAGAGAGTGAAAGCTCCCTTCCCCACACCGCCTCGAACTGCCTAATCAGGCTCTATTATAGCCCCCAAGACCTGCAGCTACAGATATCCCGAGGCCAAATTAACAAAGCTGACCTCAGATTAACTTAGGAGCTCCCCAACAACCCCTAGCTAATGAAGCTGCTCCTGCTCGGTCCTGGGCAGCACAACCCAAGATCACCCAGGCACGGGAGGGGGAGGTAAGGAGCCTTCCTCATCCAACACACTGTTATGGCCCTGCTTCTCCAAAACTATGCCGAACGCTCAGAGTTGATAAACAAAAACAGTTTGAGCAAAGGTAAACTCCCAAAGGGAGACAGACACCAATCAATAAATCGGGCCCCACCACTCACAGCACTTCGAAGTAACACCAGCTGTTCTTTCAGCTGGCACTCTTATGGAGAAACTCTGAACTCTTCCCCCAAACAACACTGCCAGGTCCTCCAATAAAGTGCTTCTCCACAGAAGTCCAGCATAGAAAAACCAAGCACCAGGCAACGAAACCAGCAGCTCCAGAAGGTCCAACGAAAGCCGGGTATCTAAGTGACCAGGCGCAAACCCAGGAAGCGAGCCACCGAACTCCTCGGCTTAGCACCAAGCCAGGTCAGGTCACAGCTCCTGGAAAAATTACTCACTCCACCGAGGACAATGCTGAAACAACGGCAAGTGGCAAACAACTACGAGAAAACACAAAGCAGCATGAAGCAGTGGACAATGGGCAGCAATAAAATGCACAAAAAACACAATAAAATCAGGGCAAATTCACAACGAAACCATGAGGTAACAGAGGCTGGTCCAGCGTGACTGCGATGTTAAAAAATTGAACAAATTATTGTACAAAGAACACTTGACAGGCTTTCCTCATGTATGGAGTATTGGAGAAAGTGATACACTCACTGGTTAGTGTATTAAATATTTCATTCAAATATATTTAATGACTAACTGATGAGTGGGTCTCTTTCTCGATGATGTGATTTAGAATAGCTTTTTTTTTTTTTCTTTACAATTTTTAGCCAGAAAAAGTGACGTGGAACTGAAACTCATTTCCAGTTGTGGCCCAGGAGCACAGAAAGTTAGTGACTTGCTTAGGTCACGGCACACAAGTGGAGGTTGTAGCCATCAAACCCAAGTCTGCTGGATGTGCCAAGCTCGCTCAAAACTCTTTAATCTCTAGGCTATACTGACAGCCCAGATTATAAGAATTGGGCTACTCAATTCTTCAAGTAATTTTTCAGTACCAGGAACAAAGGGCACCATGAATCCTACTTCCAGCACTCTCCTATGGTGCAGTCACCTACATAAATGCATCAAAGACCCTACTTAGGAAGTGGGATACCACCTACAACAGCATCTGTAGCTATGCCTCTGCCTCCCCCTGGTTGAAACATCACTGTCTGCTCTATTCTGACCTTAACTGGCTATCCCTCTCTTCCACTTGGTTCCTTGCTCTTGGCTCCCTTACAGACAGTATTATTAGAGTTGATATCCCTGTCTCCCTAGCCTCTGTTATTCCCTCAGCCCACTCTACCCATGGCCTTTGATCAGCAGATAGATCTCTTTTGCATGTTCCTAGATGCAAAACTCTCAAGGGAAGTACAGCTTTCTCCTATGTGGCGCCCAACCTCTGGAACTCTCTACCACTGGACGTTCATCTAGCTCACAGTCATGCCCAGTTCAAAAACACTTATCGCTCCTTCCTTGGCTGCCAAGCCTCCTGCTCTTGCTTTAACTCTCCTCGACATTGCTACTTACCTCCATACGCCTTACATGCCCCCCCAGACTACCTATTACTCCTAATAATCCTCCTAATGCCCTACCTTGATCTGCACTTCTTGTCTAATGATTGTTGCTTCCCTGGCACTGTATCCTGCCTATGTTTTATTTACCTGAAATTGTATATTCCTGCTGCTTGTTCATTACCCTCGTCTTGATTGTAACTTGTACGTCTTCGTTCTCATAATATTTTACTCTGTTCATTTTGTAACATTGCTTTTGTTTGCTATGTATCTTCGTTATCCTTGTATCCATGTAATCTCTGTAACCTCCAGGGTCATGCCTGAAAATAGACATTTCCTGGCTATGGCACCTACCCAGTTAACAAAAACTAAATAAATAAATAAAAACTGCAATGTGACCCTGAAACTTGAGGGGAATTACTTCTGGTCAACTGCAACTGGTTGCAAGAGGTTCAAAGGTTCATGGCACACGTGGAGCTTTTTTATTCTGAGAATAAAAGTAATAATCCAGCATTTTAACAGTACTTAGTATTTCAGTACTGTTTCTGCAACTTCCTTTAGCTTCCTCCATAAGAAACAGAAGTATGCCTTGACACTAACTATGCAGTGTCTGGCCCAATCATTGGTCCCTAGGTGTATGACCACATCTGCTCATCCACCACCCCCCCATGCTCCCTTACTCTTTGTATAATGATAATCCCATCTGCTGTCACTCCAGGGCATCAGTGCACTGTTCTTCCCTCAGAGCAAGTGGTGCACAACACTTTCTCTGCCTCACTAAATATTGAGCCTCCAACGATCATTAACCTTCTCCTACCTTTCCTACCCATCTCCTTCCTTAGCCCAACCATGTTGACAGATGGCCTTATCTCCACAGTACCAGATGCAAAACCCTCTCTTTGGAGACTGATGAGAACCACATGAACCAGAGGTATAAAGTGCTCCCTGGTTTCTGCTTGCCTCCTGGATCTGACTCTCTGCCTGCTTCTCCAAACACTTCCTTCCAACTCCCTGTTGCAGATCCTAGGAATCCACTGTGGGAGGAGGATAGGAGGCACCACTACCCTCCACTCAAAAAAGAAGATCTTCAGTGGGCATATTTTGATCTTTATAGAAGGCAGTTCTGACAGCCAGGGCCCCAAATTTCCTACACATCAAGCAGTAACCATTTATCCAGAGCAAGGCATTTCTTGGGGATTCTTGTGTTGCACTCTCCCCCTTGTTGGAAATGAAGTTGTGGTGTTTTGGCATTTTCCTTTGGCATTTGGTTTATTATTTTAGACTTTACTTTGCACTGACAGAGTGCAGCTCCCTGTTTTTGCTTTGTTCATCCACAGCACCCTCCAGAAAACAGCCACACCACCCCCTACAGCTGCTCAGCCCCCGCCCCAAAGCACTTCTGTGTGTATAGTGTTATGTGTGCAAATTGCACAATGTAAGCACAATCACTGTTAATTAACTTTACCTCTGTGGCTGTTCTTATTTGAAAGGTGTAAGTAACTTGTGTTTACTTGTTTTTGTGGTAATTTTCTGAGATGACAGATTTTTCTTAGACATGGAATACCATTAAAAGCTATTTATTTCAACACACACACACAGTTTACAATTAACATATTCTCAATATTTGAACATTATAAAGCATTTGTCAGGAAATTCTATCAAGACCTTTGTCTGCTTTGTGCACAGTAAATTGTCACAGTTTTCCCTTCGTAGTTATGAGGCCTAGCTCTTCTTTGTCTGGAGACGCTTTTAAGGCACTATATTTTCCTAGAATATTCATTACTAACCAGCGACTAATTCCTTGGTACTAATAAGTTTTGCTAGTATTTACAATAACATTTCACTACAGAGTTTATATATCTATTTCTAGAACCATGATTTTCAAAAGACACAGTATTTCAGAAATCACCCTTAAACCGGTATAGGTATGTCTATGTCTATATACTGTATACTTCAGCTTTTTCAAAAGAGTCTCTTGTCTCCCTTTCATCTTGGAGATTTTGGAGTATTTTAGATGGCTGTGTGAAGATTTCTTCCTAGGTTTCTGAGTTTGTTTTCTCCTCGAGGCTTGCAAAATAGAAAATGATAGTCAGTACAAGTTTCAATGTCTCTTACGTTATAGCAGATTCAAACAGTCTTTAGAATTCTTCAGAAGGGTAGTTGTCAGAGTTCAGTAGAAGCAGTGTAGATGTGAGATCTCTTCCAGCGGTGAAACACAGATTCAGGTCAAGTTAGTAGGAAATTACAAAGTATTGATCCTTGGAGCTGTGCTTTATAGGCAGAATACTTCCTCAGAAGTGTCCTGAAGTTTCGTCCTACCTCAGGAGTAGCATGAGACTTTGGGATGGTATAGCCATATTTGGGCAGAAGCCTGACTTGGGTCAGAAGTCTTATAGCAAATGTGCAGAGATGTTCTGAGTCATTATGACTCTGTCATTGACCTGCCTATTTGTCTTTTTGAACTTTTGTCCACAAGATGACAGACAACAGACTTATAAACATAAGACCTTCCACTGTGCAGGTTCAAGATGGGGTGATGGAAGACGATCTCACTGCAGTCTTCTGCATCTAGGGTAGTTGGTAGCAGGCTGTTCCCTGTTTCAAGGATCCAATTTCTTGGCTATGTGGTTTCAGAGGTGAGGCCCCTTCTCATGATATGACTAGGTGACCTTAAGAAATGCAGGGTCCTGATTTCAAAGTACCTTTGAAGCTGTTAGACAATGTCTGAATCTAATGGATTTATTTAGCTGGCATTTGAATGTCCTTGAAACCAGCAAGCTTGCACTCATATTGTTCAATGTAGACTGTGCCAGGCTTCCTGGGTGTTGAAGTGAATTTTGTATATCAGGGTTAAGCATTTGCAGGTCTGTTTGATTTAAAAGAAAATGTTTCTATGGCCAGTTCTTTTAAGGTGCATTAAGGCAGCTGAGATTCAAGGTGAATCATCCTTCTTACACTTTGACGGGGTCTGGTGGCTCATGGTCACTACTGTACCTACAACAACCTTGTTTCTTATTTATTTATTTTTATTTATTTCAGTTTTCAAAAATACGTCTTTGAGTCAAGGACTCCTTTGTAAAGGTTTCACGTCATAGAGTACAACTAAGTTACACAAAAGTTTAGATACAAGTACAATAGGAATTAGATATACAGTACAGGATTAGCAAAAAAGTCAATAGAGTAGAGACAAACCCATTGTCAAAATTAACGAGCAAGGGTGCATATACAGTAGTTATAATTAAAACCAGCACTGGGAATTTTGCAGGTATATGAAACGTAAGGGAAGAGAAGAGACATTTAGGAGGAGAGTTGCCTTTTGTCAATGTGGAGAGAGGAGAAGGGGCTGGAGGAGATAGGGACAAGGTGGGGAGGGAGTGAAAGCTGAGGGGGTTGGGAGTGGAGGAGGGACTGGGGCAGTCACAAGTGGACTGCGATAGTAGCAGATTTTTGACACTGGTTTTGAAAGGTCCCAGTTTTATTTCCTGTAGGATTGGTGAAGGGAGCTCATTTAGCCAATTAGGGGACCGACACTGGAAAGCTCTTTGGCCTAGGGAGGTTCTACATTGGAGGACAGCCACGAGTGACTTGGCAGTGCTTCTGGTAGATTTGTTTATTGGGGCAGGATGGATGAAGCGGACAAGCTCTGGGGGACAAGGTTGAGAAAGGCTTTTTTAGCCAAAAGGCAGGTGTGATAGTTAAGCCTTAAGTCAAAGTTTAATAAATGTGCCTGTTGATACAGTACACAAGCATGGGTAAGTCAGTCAGTTTGTGATGAGATGACATGACTTGTTTAAAGTGATCTTGAGATGGCTTAGGGTTGTTTGATCAGCTGCGCCATATGTAACAATGCCATAATCCATGATGGAGAGTACAGAGGCAGAAACAGCAACTCTGATTGTTTCAGGGGGAGATGGTGTTTGAGGTGATATAGAAGACCAAGTCTAGTGTTTAATGAGGTGGTTAAGAGCTGGATGTGTTTATGAAAGGAGAGGATGCATCAAGGGTAATGCCTAAGTATTTAAAGGTTTCAGTTTGTTCTAGCGTATCATCTAATGAGTTGTTAATAGCAGGTGTTGATCGAGAGTGGGGATTCTGGCAGTGAGTGAAGATCATAGATTTCGTTTTTTTGTGATTTAGTATGAGTCTGTGGTCCTGAAACCAGGCTTCTGCATCCAAGAAATACATTTGGAGAGAATCTTGAAGGGAGGGAGGCTGCAGAAGATTACAGCATCATCTGTATATAATAGAAGTCTACCAGAGCAGGACCTTGGTAAAGTTTTCAAGAAGGTGCTGAAAAGGAGAGGCCCCAATGTAGAGCCTTGAGGGACATCAGATAGGACAGGGCAGTGGTCACATAGAGTGGGCTTGATTCTGATGCATTGATACCTACCAGTGAGGTAGTCTGAGAACCAGGAAATTACATCCCAGGAGAGTCTGAGGGCAGGTAGACAGTGCAGAAGGAGGGAGTGGTTGACCGTGTCAAAGACCTTTAGGAGGTCAATGTAGAGGGAACCAACTGTAAGTACATGGTCTAGGGCTTGCTGGATGTAGTATGTAAACTCAATGAGGGCGGTAGTGGTACTATGGCCCCTGCAGAAGCCATGTTGTTTAGGGCAGAGATCATCGCGTTCAGATAGATAATGCATCAGTTGGTCAGCAACAATTTTTTTTAAGGCCTTGTGGGGGCAGTATAGATATGGGCTTGTAGTTATTTGGGGAGGATTTGTCACCATTCTTTAGGATAGGGATTATGACAGCTTGCTTCCAGGGGGTTGGATATTGGCCTAGGAGAGGGACTTGTTAAGAATTTTGGTTAGGAGGAGGAGGACTTCATTAAGAATGAGTCGAAGGAGCTTAAGGTCCAGGGAGTCACTACCATACCATGATTTGGTTAAACATTTTGATAGGTACTTCCTTGCTTGCAAGGGGAAGACTACATGGAGATGAAACAGGGGACTATTAGGCAGAGAGGCTGGAAGATCAGATGGAGGGGGGGGTCGAAAAAATTGGGATGCAGAACCTCACTTACGTTGGAGAAAGTAATGTTAAGGATATTGGCTATTTCTAGGGTGTCTTTGGTAGAAGATCTGGTCGAGGATAGTTGAGTGGGAGGAGTGGAGATGTTTTTTGTGCTAAGTTCCTTAATGTTTTTGCAAATGTCATGCCCAGAGCCCCAGGTGGAGGTGAGAATGGTTTTATAATGGGCAGCCTTTGCCTGCCGAATGGCCCAGGTGCAGGCATTTCTGGCCTCTCTATATAGTTGCCTATTGTGGGGGAGTCGAGAGTCAATGGCTTTGTGCCAGAGATTGTCACGATGATGCATCATATCCAGGCGGGCCTGAGTGATCCAGGGGTGTCCCGATTTTTAGAGTGAAGTTTCACAAAGGGGGTGTAGAAGTCGCAGGCTGCATTGAAGGTGGCAATGAAGTGAGATAACGCAGTTATCAATGCACTCAGCTCTGTCAATAGGGGCCCAGTCACTCAACTGAAGGTGTGCCTTGAGGCGGGAGAGGGAGCCTTTTCTTAGGCATCACTGGATGGAGGGTAGAGGATGGGGTTGGATTTTTGTAAGCGTTACCCATCAGTCTGTGCTTACACCAAGACTTCATTACCCCTTAATGGCTTATCTACAGACTTGTCAGAAAAGTACTGTATTTGCAATACCTGCACAGCAGCCCCTGAGCAGAAATCCCTGCCCCCTGCACGTCTGTCATCAAGTCTCTCTTCTTAAGTCTACAGCACTTAACCGTGTAGCATTTAACCATGTGGATGAGTGAAATAACATACTGCTCACAAATGCTCAGTGGAACTGAAAGTACTCTTATATACTTCCAAGTGCCTCACAACCTGGAAGTAGTCACCTTCACTTCCTGCCTTTGAACACCTATATGTGACCCATCCCTCTGGGTCTCCCTTTGGGCCGTGCTCCCCTCCACTACAAGATAAATAAGCACTGAAATGAAACACCAAAAATCACTGACCTTTGTGATTTGTACCCACCCACACTGCCCCATTAAGTATTAAAACAATATCTTGGGTGTAGGCTAGGGGCTCTAACTACCCTGTCAGGAGACACAACAAAGCCTACTGTAATTCATCTTCTCCTTAATCACATACCTCAGTCCTAATTACTCAACCCACAAGAGACTACAATGTTCTGCCCCGGGTTCTGCCTAGCTAGTTTTCCAGCACTGTCTGCTAAAACTGAAAGAAGAACTGCTCTGAAACATTGACTGAAAAGTGCTTATCTCTACCTTCTCACCCACACTGCCACTTTCATTACAGTGCTGTCCACCAAATCAAGGGCCCTGGGTGAAATATCACATATTAATCAAAATGCTTTTTCCTTGTATGGGCTCAGTGCTTTGTTCTCAGCTCTGCATCAAGTCACTTCTTTAAAATTGCCCCAATATACTCACTTCTCGGGGGGGTTGATCTGAAATGTGATTTCTAGTGTGGAACTGGGTGGCTCAGTGGATTGGTAATGGGTTAAGGAGCCTTTTATCTGTAGGTCACTGGTTCAAATCTAGCTCAGGTCTGTAGTTGCACAGAACTATTACCAACTGTGGGCTACACCATAACCTATGTCAGATAAAATGTGGTGGTCAGCCCACTTCTCATTGGGCAGGTATCCACATCTCAAAACTACCAACATCTAGTCGGTCCGGTGGTGCTGAGGGCTGAGGCACTGGATGCCTTACCTCGCACTATGCTGGTGACCCGTGTTCAGGAATGAGCACGGGCCACCAGGGGTTGGCAGGGTTGGAGAAGGGTTGAGAATCTGTAGGACTGCTCTCCTTCTCCAGGAATGGGGGACAGGTTTGAGGCGCAGTGGTGGGGCAGTGTAGGGAGAGTTCACACTGTGATCACTTGTGCTATACCTGTCATGTGGATAAACGGAGGGCTTCAGTTTCCAGGGCTGTCAATCCAGTACCTTTCATGAGCACTGAAATACACACACACATGCATTAGTGGTGGTAAAGATTGTAATTTTTGAAGTCAAAGGCTCAGTTGAGCTCCCAGCTAAGTGAAATTTCCCTTTTACAGATTGGTGGTTAGAGCTGCTGCTGCTGCTGTTGGGACTCCAGGTTCCTGTTTTGATTCCCAACATGAGCTGGAGCTGCATGGGACAGACTTAACAAAGCTGGCCAGGAGAATTCCTAGGCACCATTAGATCTCCATCAACTCCTGCAGCTGTTTCTGATATTGGGGTGGATTCCATCCCCCCCCCCACTTTCCACCAACACTGACACCTACACCGCCCTCCCCTAGTTATAGTCATTTCTTCCTGTTCCTTTTTGTTGCTGCTCACTGTTTAATGTTCTTTTGTCTGGTCTACAATTTACTTTATGGTAATTCTACCGTTTGACAATTTACAGTATTCTTTATGTGTCCTTAGACTGCATATATTGATTTATTTTCAATTTACTTCATTATTTTACACATTGTGCTTCATATATATTCTCTTCTCCTGTCTTCCCCCTCCTCCAGGATGCATCTGGAAACAAGCTGATACCAAACTAAGTATGACTTTTCTGGTGAAATGTTTGAAATAAATAAATTCAATAAATACATTTGATTTCCTGCTTCATGATGTTATTCAGACCAACCCAGTAGCTGAACAAAAAGGGTGGTTCCTCTCTGGTAAGAGGTGCCCTAGAATTACCAACATTTCCTTTAGATTTTCCAAAATTAGAACAAGGACAGCTGAAAAGACCATAACAAAAGCAAATGACAGCTGAGCTTGTCTTTCACTCCCTAGTTTTCCAGGCAGGTGGTTTTTGGAATGCTGCCAGCTTACAGCAAGTCAGGCTGTTCTACCCTAAGTAAAAATGCCCATAAATCAAATGTGGTCTGACTTCTGCTTCAGAGTTGGATTTCCTGTCCTAACATTTCCAGCTCATTCAGGGATTCCGCACAGACCCCTGTAGAAATGCATTTTTTGACAAATGAATAAACATTTAGGTAGCAGGTAGCATATCTAGGTTTCTCCAGGTTAAATAAATACACAGGAGTAGCAATATTATCTGACAACCAGCCTTTTTCCAAAGAGTCCACATAGTAGGCTAAAGCAGCTAATACCACAGCATTTCATAGATGTTTGAATCCAAGGCAAGTGCATCACCTCACAATTTGTGTTACAAAATGAGCTCCCAAAGTGGCTTTGCTGCAGCCTTGTGATATACTGTACCAAGTCTGGTACTCTATCCCCCCCTCTCCAAGACAGGAGTATATTAGGACTAAATACATACACAGTGTATAGTGAGACTTTGTTCTGCATGGAAATCAGTATTAGCTGAAACCTAGTTGCATGGAATGTGCTTGTAAGGATTCTTGATTCTTTGGCGCGCTATACACTGTAACAAATGCTGGATGTGCAACTCTTTGCACAATCTGCCTTTGCTGCCTCCTCAGGGTTCTGATTCCCTAGGACCTCGCTCCCGCGGTCACAGGAAATCAAAGCCCCTCTGTGGCAGCACAGGATGGTTGTGCACAGTTGCCCAGCCACTTATCTGGTCATGTCCTAGTACATCAGAAACTGCATGAAGTTAGCACCAGGACCATGAAGAAATACTTGGAAATGACACACAGGACAACAACAGGAGAAAGATCCTTTGAGCACCTACTACACAAGGCTGCTGAAGAATCCTGTGTTTGACCTGAACTTCTGTGAATCCCTAAACTCTCTCAAATGACAACTGAAAGCTCTTTGCACACTCACTAAGACAAGCAGGCTGTACACGGTTCATAATTTTGTAGTGATATTAATTCCTGTATTTTTCGGTGTGCTGCGTACTGTTCATATGTTGCACCAAGGCATGTCTGAAAATAGGATGGGCTTAGTCATTTTATCTTTTATTTTTATTTATTTGAATCTAGGATTACAAGTACCTTAGAGCCAAGGCTCTTTTACAAAGGTTCAACATCAGTTGCAATACAATAACAAAAAAAACAAGACAATTAAGTAACAAAGGCAGGATAACAGGTTAACAATTGGTTACATGAATATGAATGCTTACATTTGGGTTAAACTAAAGCTAGAGGCATTGATGGGGTAAATAGTGTTACAAGACATGGCAAGGACACAAATGGTAAGAGCAGCCAGAGGCATTGTCACACCACAGAGAGAACAATGGGCGGTGGAGGGGGTGCAGGGGGAGAGAGGGTGGGGAAGGGGGTTGTAGGAGATTGGGGTAGATAATAGAAGTGCTATGTAGAAAGAGCTGAGACAAGGATTGGGTAGCGGTAAGGAGGGTTGATTAAAGGAGATAAATTAAATGAATAAAAATATATTCTCATCTTTTAGTTTCAATATTGCTTTTCTTTTTTAAACCTGTTGTTACTACTGTATTGTATTACACAGTACTTTTTATGTTTACTGTGCACAGGTACAGTGAACATTTTGTTATGAGAATGGGTTTTGAGAGGTGTGACACTGTCAATCCAATGCAGAGCAATCTATGAAGGGCTCATCAGTGACACACCAGCCAGGCTGATCATAACACTGGTCTGACGTGCTGGGTGGAAACTTGGTGTAGTTCAAAGGAGGGCACTGACCCAACCATAGGGCAGCTCTTTCCTTTGATCTACACAACACTGCCCAGTAAGCACAGCTGATCTGTCATGATCAGTCTGCTATGCCCCCTCACCAACATAATCCCCATGCCAGCTACAACTCACTCAAAGAACTTTCCCCACCCATTTTCATTGTGAGACACTGGAGAGCCCACCCTTGATGCCAACAAGCATAATGAAAACTCCTCCCTCTCACATGACACCAGGGAGCCCCACCCCGTGCTGCCTAACAAAGAAAACCATCCCTCAGTGTCTTTTTTTTTTTTTTAGTTGTTTAACCAGGTATAGCACACTAAGCTGAAAACTTTTTTACAGGAGCGACCTCGGAGCACAAGGAGGTTAAGTGACTTGCTCAGGGTCACACAGTATGCAAGTGGAAGCTGTGGGATTCAAACCCAGGTCTGGTCTGCTGGATGTCACCAGATTTGCAGCTCAGAGCCTTAGACCACTGCGCTATACTGCCTCCAGCCAATCTCCCAGCCAATTGTCTGGCACAGGGATTCCCAATCCCCCATGCTGGCTTCTACCTCCCATCCTATCCATTTTGCCCGTGTGACACTGGGGAGTCAACTCCTGATGTCACCAAACGTAAAACCAACACCAGGATGCCCAATCCCAGTGTTGGTACCTGAAATAAAACCATCCCTTTTAGTTTTCCTGTAATACACCTTGTGAAAAAGAAAACCACCCATCAGTGTCTGTTTTCACTACCACCATTACTGTACCTCCCAAGCCTCTGACTCAGCACCACCACCCCACACTCCCCCAAGCCCTTCCTTATCTACGGGGGGACTGGAGACACATGTTTATTCTTCAGATTGCAGGGGCAGCTGCCCTGGGCCCCACTCTTCTGGTGAGCCCCACACTTTGAAACAAAACCGTTTGGCCAGGGCATCAGATGATTCACTTATTAAGATCCGACTGAGAACAGCCCTGCAGACAGCTAAGGTAAGTCACTTGATCATGTGGTTACCATTGGAGCACTGCACAAGGTCACATGATCAGGAATCACACACGTGGGCACACACTTTCCCTTTCCGATGCCAGATCAAGAGACCAGACCCAACAGTAGGTGCATTCGCTCGGGCTCGGCCAGGACTGGGACCATCGGCCTCTCATCACAGATTGAACTGTGTGTCTCGCTGAATCAGAGTAGCATCTCTTAGAAAAGCCAGCACTGTATGACCATTCTGCAAATTTGCACCAGGCCACTGGCATTTGGCATAAAAAAAAATATATATATATATATATATATTACTTATATACTTATATATATATATATATACATATACTTACTTGGAGAGAAGCTGGAATTCGTTGATAACTTCAAATACCTTGGAGTCTGGATTGATAACAAGCTTGACTATTCTGTCCATATTGAGGAGCTACTAAAGAAACTGAGACAAAGGCTTGGTTTATTTTTAGAATAAAGCACTACCTCAACAGAGACTCCAAAAAGATTAATCCAGGCTTCATTCCTATCCCTCATTGACTATGCTGACTTTCTGTAATGACATTGTTCTACCCCTCTTAAATAAACTGGACACCCTATACCACAGGTCCATCAGATTCATTACTGACCTTCCCTTCAGCACCCATCATTGCTCCCTTTATAAGGCAGTTAACTGGACATCATTACAACACAGAAGAAATAGGAATGCTGCACTTTGGATATTCAAAGCCTTATCAGGCAAGCTACCTACCTATATCTCAGACTGTTTTACTCAAATTACTTCTAGGCCATACAACCTAAGGATCAGCAAAATTATCATTCTTAAGGTCCCCAATGTCTGCACCCAGTTTGGGAGGGCTGCTATCAGCTACTCACTAGCAATTGTTTGGAATTCACTCCAAAAAACCATGAAGCTAAATAACCTCCTACCCTTAATATCCTTCAAAAGATTATTCACCACCCTATTCCCAGAACTCTGCAACTGCTTCCACAAGGCCTAAACCCCGGCCCTACCTATCCCCCTTTCTTTTTTCGTGTTCCTATATGCTGATAAAACTCCCATTTCCAGTCCCAAGATTCACCCTCAAAATGCCTGCTAGGTCCTATAATCTACATATTACTCCTGATGTGTCCATTGCCTTCTGTCTCACAGATTAATAGTTTTAATGTGCCGTGTACATATGTATATTGTTATATATTAGCACTTATGTCATTGTATTACTGTTTATGTTACCACTGTCATTGTATTACTGTTTATGCTACCCTTGTCAATGTATTAACACTTGCACTTCTTGACCACTCAGGTCCATCTTGTAAATGAGCTATGCTCAATGATGTTCGCCTGATTAAATAAAGATTTTGATTGATTGATTGATTGATTGATTGATTGATATTAACCCAGCACCATGGCCTTCCCTCTCCTCCTCAGACCCTTGGCTGGGCTCTGTGATGGTAAGTCTTGAGTGTGTTGGTCTCTCTCTCTCTCTCTCTCGCTCACTCTCATTGTGGGGTAGATGAGAGGGTGACGGTGTTGGTATTGCCATGTTGGTAGTAGGGGTTGAAACTTTCAGTGGGTCTTTTGGGGGAGATTCAGAACAGAGATCAGGTGCTCAGTGGCCTCAGCCACTTCCAGTCCAGATGCTGTCTTGGAACAAACAGGCAAGCCAAATCCAGCCTGTGGGGTGTGGCAGGAGGCAGTGTGTAATCTCTCCAGAAGAATCATAGGGGTTGCAGAGATGAGACCCACTCAGTACAACTATAAACTGCCATGGCCTGCAAAGGTTTACCTGTATCCTGGAAGCTATTTGGATCTAATGGCTACCATGGTTACAAGTCAGCTACAAACATAGGGATTGCAATTGCCTAGATATCTCCACAGCCCTAAAAAGCTTTTTGCTTTGAGTTGCCCACTGTAGCAGATCTCTATAGTCCCAAAGGTTTCTTTGTTTTTCTATCACCTGCTTTCTATGGTGGCTCTCCACAGCCAAAATGAGCTTTTTTCTTTCAACTTCCCACTGACGTGGATCTCCACAGCCCTGAAGGGTCTTTTTCTTTCAGCTGCTCATGGGCACCGTGGTCTTCTGCCCACCCTTAAATATTGTCAGCACAAGTTATTTTGATTCCCGCTCAGCAGAACTGAAGTCTCCTTCCTGGCCCCAATACTTGCAGTGTAGGTTCTTTTATTTTACTCTCAGTGGCACTGAGGTCTTCTGTCCACTCCCAAAAAATACAGGCAGTACCAGTTCTGGTGTGATTACAACAGTAAGCAAACACCAGACTGCTAATTGTCAGTTATAGAGGGCCCTGTGTTTTACCTCTGCCCCGGGCCCCACAAAGTCTACGGCCGACTCTGGGTAATCAGGTATGTGGTTCAGTGTATTTCAGTGGGTTTTGAAGTTGTCATCATAACTTGGTCATCTTGGAATATTTTTGCCCCAAATGTTTAACATGCCTTTTTATGGGACTACACCTCATGAACAGAGATAGTGAAATTAGGCAAATCTGTCCAGAAAGGTAATTTTACAGTCATTGTGTGAAATCACTTTTTGGGTAGGAGCTGAACATTTCTCCACCCTTGTTAATGAGGTGGGGTCCTAAGAAAGCTATGTTGAAAATTTGGGGTACAAATATTAAAAAAAAAGTTACAAGAATATATTGAAATTTATGAATGCAGGCTCATAACCTAGGGTAATTTTAAATATTTGATGTCATATTTTAAACTTAGCCATTTCTCCTCAGCACTTCATGAATGTGATACTTTTTTTTTCTCAAATCTTGGCCAAAATGTGTTTTCGCACTGTGTGGCGCAAAATCACTTTTTGGAAAAGATTTGAACATTTTATCCACCCTTGTTCATGAGGTGGGGTTATAAGAAGGCTATGTTGAAAATTTGGGATAAAAATATGAGAAAACAGCAAAGTTATGAGCCTACATTGACATTTTTCAATGCACACTGGTAACTGTAGTAATTTTATTATTTTGACCCCAACTTTTCAACATAGCCATTTTTTCACACCACCTCATGAATGTGACAGCTGTCATTTTTTTTTTCAAATCCTTTCCAAAATATGTTTTAACACTTATGGCTTGAAATTACCTTTCAGGCTAAATTTGAACATTTCCTCCACACTTGTTCATGAGTGGGATCATAAGAAGGCTATGTGGTGTCATAGGAAAGCTTTGTTGAAAATGTGGGGTAAAAATAATAAAAATCAACAAAGTTATGAGTGTACAGTATGTTGACATTTTTCAATGCATGCTCGTAACTGTGGCAATTTTTGGTATTTTGACTGCAGATTTTTAATATAGTCAGTTTTTCACACCTCCTCATGAATGTGGCAGCTGTCATTTCTCAGACCCTACCCAAACTGTGTTTTTATACTTGTGGTGCAAAATAACATGTCGACCATTGTTTTATAAATGATACTCATCATACTCTGAAGGAATGGTCATAAAATGATTATGTTGAAAATTTGAGGGTATAAAATGAGATAAACCAACTTACTTATGAGGAAATTTTGAATTGTTCCAACATTTACACCTAACTTTATTTTTGCAGATTTTGTCCACTAATGTTTAACATATCTCTTGTGTTACTGCACCTCCTAAACATGGCAGGAGTCATTTTTCAAATCCCCTCTGAAACTGGTTTCCACAGTTGCACAGTAAAATCACCTGTCTTCATCATAATGACAGGTCATAAAAAGACTGTTGGACATTTGGGATCAAAATGTGGGAGCCTCCTTAAAAGTAGATATTGCCTCTCAACTACCCTATCCTGGGTAATTGCAGTCTAACAATGTGTAAAAAGCAGGACACCACTGAAAATGAAACATTGCATCTCATGTGCTCCATCCTGAGTAAATGTATAGTAAAAATGTGCACAGGCAGGACCCGGTACAATAGCAATACCAACGAATGTCAGGCATTGACAAATGCTTGTTTTACCTGTATGAACATGCAAGTATTGTTATCAAAGTTTAATGAAAACCTTTGCAAGAGCAACAGATTCTTTATTTCTTGACATCACTATTTATTGAAATCATTTAACCTGATGGCCAGCACAAGATAAAAACACAGGAACTGCAGAGGACATCAACAGCACTCACTGATACAGAAGTGCAGACTTCAGCTCTAAAAACATCATGAAATCCTATGATGCTTGGCATGACATAGGTCACGATCTTACAATGGAGTCAAGCAGACTTTCACAGCTGCAGGAAGTTTGTTCCCCTGAAGTCTGGTCAAAGACCAGTTTTAGTGCAACCTGGTCTGAGACCAGTTTCTGAGCCAACTGGTCTGGGGCAAGTTTCACCACTGTACAGGAGCTTTCTTTGTTGTACTTGGTTTTTTCCCCCCGTACCAACGCCCTTTAGTATAGATTTACTATTGCCAACTCCACACCGCCATGGATCGCCACACCAGTGAAATTTGGGGCCAAAAGAATTTTAGGGAAAGTGAGATTCAAACCCAGACTTTCAGGACCACAACCTAGTTCACTAATCACTACTCTAAGCTGGCTACTGCCTAGCAAGCCTGTGGTTAGACACATATGTGACAATAACTGATCCCAGACCAGTTTATCTGGAAGGAGAAACTGGTCTCAGGCCAGATGGCATGGAAACAGATTCCAGAACAGACTGGTCTTAGAACAGGTTGCTCAGAAACTGGTCTCAGACCAGGCTGGCCCCAGACTTGTTATCAGGGGAACAATCTTTCTACACCACTTTTGCACCAGACATAAGTAACTTCCTTATTAGGATAGTACAATACAGGCAATTATTTATTTATTTATTTAAAAGTTTTACCAGGAAGGCATACTGCGCAGACTATCGCTCAATTCCAGATGCACCCTGGGGGAAGGGGGCATGGGAGACAGTACAGAATAAATACATCAGCACTGTGTAGCACAGTGCAGTACATACATTGATATAGCAAGAAATAATTATAGTACAGAGCATACAATTTCTACCCTGTCAGTTGAACTACAGGGATACAACATGTAGAAAGAGTGGCCAGATAAATAAATTACCCAGCCTGAACATCTAGATGCTGGGGACAGATGTCCTGGACACCAGGAGTTAACAGACCTTGGGAACACAGGGAGGGATGCTGCATGTGCAGGCAGTATAGAAATACTCTTGGAGGAGAGAGTTGAGCTGATGGACAGAGTGGGTATGATGAATGGCAGAGGGAAGAGAATTCCACAGTTTAGACAATCGATGCCTGGCCTGCAGGGGTGGACATGCGAGGGACAGACAATGAGTGGGTGTCCATGCTTCTAAGAGAGTGTGAAGGAGGGGGAGGCAAGGACAGGACAGTGGATACGTACGGGGGTAGGGAGTGGGTCCAAAATTTTGCTGCGAGCCTGGCACAGTGGGATTGTCTCCTCTCCTGCAGGGAGGGGAGGCAGAAAGTCTGGTAGAAGCTACAGTGATAAGTGCTAGGAGGGCTGTCAAGGACAAAATGGCAAAAGGAGTGGAAGAGAGTATCCAGTCTGGTTAGGGTAGTTTTGGGAGCAGCAAAATAGACTATATCGCCATAGTCAAAGATTTAGAGGATCATTTTCTGTGCAATGTCATGTCGGGCCAGTAGAGAAATGCAGCCACAGTTGCAGTATAGGGCCCCCAACTTAGGGTGTAGCTTCTCATGGATAGCCTTGACGAGTACAGAAAAATCGAGATGTTGGTCAAGCCAGACCCCAAGGTATCTAAAGGAGGTGCAGTCCTCCAGCAGTGTCCCATCCAGGATGTGGAATAAGGGGAGGAAGTGGAGCTGAGAGAGTTTCTGCCTTGCCAAAGGACATGTAGACAGTTTTCTTGGTGTTCAGGAAGAAATGATTAGAGAGAAACCAGAGCTGGACATCATTGAAGTTGCACTGTAGTCTGGTTGCTACATCAGAGGGGGAAGGGCTGGATGTATACAGGACTGTGTAATCCACACACATGTGAATGGATGTGTGTGGGCAGCAGAGGGAAGGCCATTAAGGAAGATGGAGAACAGAAGTGGTCCAAGGATAGAGCCTTGGGGGATTCCAGCTGAGGTGGGGGGGAGGTGGAGTTCCCAATCCTGACAGCTTGGATCCTGCCCACCAGGTAGGAGTGGAACCATGTGGTGGCCATACTAGGGAAAGCTTGGAGAGCAGAAGAGGGTGAGAGACAAAGCTGAAGCCTTTGCAAGGTCAACAAAGATGGCAGAGGTGATGTGGCCATTGTCCATACCAGTGAGGATGGTATCAGTGAGCCTTAGGAGGGATGTAGTGGTTGAGTGGGACTTCCTAAACCCAGACTGGAAGGGAGTAAAGAAGGAGGTGGAGTCAAGAAAGGAGGAGAGCTGGGAGAGGATCAGATGTTCCTGGAGTTTTGCTAGAATGGGGAGGAGGGAGATGGGGTGATAGTTACCAGAGAAGGAGTGGTCGCCACCCTTTGGTAGGGAGATGACAATGGTGTGCTTCCATTCAGAAGGGGTTGAGGACAGAGAGAAGGAAAGGTTGAAGAGTGAGGCCAGGGGTGAGGCGATGGCAGAAGAGGACAAGAAAAGCATTCTGGAGTCCAACCTGGTGGGACATTTGCCCTTGGAAGGGTAAAGTGCGAGAAATGCATTGCAAATATCAGCCGGGGTAAGGGGAACACATGAGGGGGCATCTTGAGCAGGTGGTGGAGGGACCGGCTGGGCTGGGGCCATGTTAGGGAGAGAGGCCATCAGAGCAGCGGTACAGTTGGTTAAGAAAGAGTTGAACTCAGTAGCTACTGCTAGCAGGCCCGCTACAGAGGAACCTCCTGTGTTAATTACAGGGGTAGGTGGTTGGGATGGAGGGGAGAAAAGCTATTGGACCACCTTCCAAAATTTAGATGGCTGGTTTATGTTGTTGAGGTAGGAGGATCGGAAATTGTTGGATTTTACCTGGTGGATTTGTCTAGTACATGCATTGCGAAGAGTGCAGTACTTCTGGTAGACAGAGGAAGAGCCAGAGATTTTAAAAGCCTTCCAAACCTGATCTGTAGCTCTGAGACAGTTCAGGACGTCAGCTGATATCCATGGCAGATGAGCCCCCTGGGGCATAGGTGTTCCAGACAGAGAGGAAATTGGACTTGATATAGTCCAGAGCTGAGTCAATAGAGGATGCACGAGATATGAAAGATCAGTCTATGTTAGCCAGGTTATGTAAGAGGGACTGTAGGTCCAGGGATTTGTAGGGTCCGGGGGTGGGGCTTTGACCAGTGAATTTTACTTACAAGTAGATTAGGTGATGGTCGCTTAGGGAGTCTGGTAAGAAACCTGCAGAAATTATCCAATGAGGGTGGGAGGTAAGAGACCAGTCTAATAATGAGTGGTTCTGAGTTCTGGTGTTTAGGCAGGAGGGTTCCGTGATCAATTGAGATAAATTTAGTGCAGCAACCTCGTTCCAGATTTTGGAGCTAGAGGAGGCAAGCCAATTCAAATTAAAGTTGCCTAGAACATGGAGCTCCTCATCTGAGGTGAAGGATTTGAATGCAGCTAAATCATCCTTTATGATGGATACATGGGGATCGGGTGGGTGGTTGGAGTCAGCTATAAAAACTGGGATGGAGTGAGGAAGGGAGATTTTCACCAGCAATGAGTTTATAGATTGCGAGGGTGGTAGAGCTATTGATACCTGTGTGAACTGAATGGAGGAACAGATGTACATGGCTATGCCACCGCCTCTGCTGTGGTTGGGTTGGTTGAGCCAGATGACAGTGTAGCCAGAGATAGAGATGCTAGCATCTGTGGTGTGTGGTTTTAGCCACGTCTTGCTAATGATCGCAATCTCTGGCTTTAAGGATAAGACAATTGGTTGGAGCATTGCAATTTATAGGAGGAGGCTACGAATGTTTAGGTATGCCAACCTTAGGCCACAGGGGAAGCTGAAGGGGGAGGGCTGCTCCGGGGTTAGTTTAATGTCACTCGTCATTAGTAGCAGCATCATTACCAAAGTCTTTGTCAGGGTTAGCTTAGCCTTTCTGGAGGAGGAAGGAGACTTATGGGGAAGAGCCGAGGAAGCCTGGTGGGTGAATTTTGGGGCAAGCAGACCAGCATGGAGACTGGGAGGGCAGTATGAAAGGGCCAGGTATCCAGAAATTAGGGGGGCGATGACAAATGATAGGAAGAGGGAGGAGGTTGCAGAGTTGGGAGGGGGGAGGCAAAGAGTGTGCGCGTGAGTGGCAGTCCTGATCCATTGGGAAGGAGGAAGGTGGTAGGGATGCCAGGTGCACAAGGAGGAAAATCAACATGAGTGGGAATAGGGGCCTGACGAATAAGACTGCTGTAGGAATGATTACAGCCAGCAGGCAGTGGCAGGAGGAAAGGAGGTGGGGGACACTTTAATTATTTTAATAAGGACGGTAGATTAAAGTTTTTGTTTAAGACCCTCTAGTGGTTGGCAGTGATATTCTGGAAATGGCAAAGTTGGCTGATTGTTTTTTTTCTTTGCTATCTTGTGACTACTCAGCAGTGTTATTAGAGATGCTCACCAAGGGTGGTGGTGGGGCCGGTAGGGTAGCCGATGCAAAATGCTGGCATGGCAAGCAGCGGCCGTTGGAAACCACCGAGGAGAAAGCAGAAACCATGTTGTACCTGGATATTGGGATCCCAGCAGTTCGGAGAAAGGTAGGCACAACAAGCAGGAGGGCCCTCATGACTTCACTGGAGTACTGTGGAAAAAAGGAGAAGGAGCAGAATTAATACAGATAATTGGGGGGAGGAGCCAAACTTGGGAAGGGGGGAATATTCATGCAAGCTAGCTAAGGAGTGCGGCTACTTGAATTTAACATTACCCTAAAATGAGCAGGAATAGTGGCTGCTGGTGTTAAAATTACCCCAAATGAGCTGGGATTAAGGACTGTGGCTGCAAGAATTAAAGTTACCCCAAACAAGCTGGAAAGTAAGGGTTGTGGCTACTTATTAAACTTAATGTAAAATGAGCAGGCGTCGCAGCCCAGCAGGGAACTAGGGAAATTAAAGATCTTTAGGCAATATTAGGCAAGGCAGAGATAAAATAGTTTACTGCAGCCCAGGAAACTGAGATCATGAAAGCAAAGGGCTGAGGAATAGCAAGCAAATACAGACATGACCAAAGCCCAAATAAGCTCCTTGCATTCTAAAACTAACTAAAATCAATTAAAATACAAGCAAGCAATACAGTGTCTATAAACATAGAAACATAGAATTTGACGGCAGATAAGGACTGCTTGGCCCACCCGGTCTGCCCATTTCCCTACCTAATGGATAAGCTGCAGATCCTAGTTAACCAGCAGCCTATGTCTTCCTACCCCCACCCCATAGAATTGCCTTATGACTGTCCCGTGCATGCTTGAATTCCACCACTGTTTTTGACTCCACGACCTCCTCTGGAAGGCCATTCCATGCATCCACAACCCTCTCTGTGAAAAAATACTTCCTTAAATTACCTCTGAGCTGTCCCCCCTCTATCTTCAAATTGTGCCCCCTTGTTCTTGCACACCTCTTTTTTGAAAGATGCTACCCTCTTGGACTTTGTTGATTCCCTTGAGGTACTTGAAAGTTTCTATCATGTCCCCTCTCCCTCCTTTCCTCGAGGCTATACATATTAAGCTCCTTAAGTCTCTCTTCATATGTCTTCCGGTGCAGACCCTGCACCATTTTAGTTGCCCTCCTCTGGACAGCTTCCATCCTGTCTATGTCTTCTGGAGATTGGGTCTCAGAGTGCATGAAGTACTCAGATGGGTCTCACCAGCTGTCTGTACAGAGGGATAATAACTTCCTGTTTTCTACTGGTGATGCCTCTCCCTATGCATCCCAGTATCCCCCCCCCAGCCCTCCTTGCTGCCCTCTCACATTGCTTGCCCACCTTTAGGTCATCTGATATGACTACCCCCAGGCCCCTTTCCATTTTTGTTGTTGTTAGTATCCCACCTCCCAGTGTGTACTCTTCCCCTGGGTTTTTGTTTCCTAGGTGCATTACCTTGCACTTCTTAGCATTGGATCTAAGCTGCCATACATTTGACCATTCCTCTAACCTTGCCAAGTCCCTTCTCATCCTTTCCACCCCACCTTGTGCATCAACTCTGTTGCAGATCTTTGTGTCACCTGCAAAGAGACATACTTTTCCTTCAGTCCTCTGCAATGTAAACATAAAGACATTGAAGAGGACCGATCTAATACTGAACCCTGTGGTACCCCACTAGTAACCCCTTTCTTCAGAGTGGACTCCATTTACTATTACTCTTTGTGTCCTATTCTCCAGCCAATTATTTACCCAGACTGTCAGCTTGGGACCCACTCCCAGGCTGGCTAACTTGTATATTAATCTTTTGTGTGGGACTGTGTCAAATGCCTTGCTAAAGTCTAGGTAGGCCATGTCCACAGTCCTTCCCTGATCTACTACTTTGGTCACCCAGTCAAAGAAATCTATCAGATTTGTCTGGCATGACCTTCCCACTGTGAATCCATGCTGCCTTGGGTCCTGTGCCCCTCTGGCCTCTAGATACTCAACAATTCTTTCCTTCAGAAGTGATTCCATCATTTTCCCTACCACTGAGGTTAAACTAACAGGTCTGTAGTTTCCTGCTTCTGCCTTGCTCCCACTTTTGTGAAGGGGAATCACATCTGCCCTCCTCCAGTCCTCGGGTACCACCCCATCCTCCCATGATTTGTTCAAGAGGGTAGTCAGTGGTGTCACTAGTTCTACCCTTAGTTCTTTTAGAATTCTGGGATGAATCCCATCAGGCCCCATTGCTTTGTCCACCTTCAGTTTTAAGAGTTCTTTCAGAACCCTTTCTTCTGTAAATGGGCTGGTATCAACTTCTGTATCCAGAGTGTTTCTACTGTTTGTTTTAGGTACCTCCCCCTCTTCCTTTGTAAATACTGAGCAAAAATATTTGTTTAGTATCTCTGCCTTTTCACAGTCACACTCTGCCCAACCTCCCTCCCCTTTATTAAGCCTCACTATCCCTCCCTTGGTCTTCCTTCGCTCCCTGATGTACCTATAAAAGGTTTTATCCCCCTTCTTAACTGAGTTGGCTATCTTTTCCTCGGTTTCGGCCTTTGCTGTTCTGACTGCCTTCCCAGCTTCCTTTTGCTTTACCTGACACAGTTCTCTGTCCTGCTCCTTCTGTGATTCCTTGTACTTCCTGAATGCTTTCTTTTTCTCTTGAACCTTCACTGCCACTTACATAGATACATAAATACATAGACAGTGTCGGCAGATAAGGGCCTGTGGCCCACCCAGTCTGCCCATTTGAGCTTGTAAGTTCAGTTTGTTTTCCTAGAAGTCTGTTTCCCCTTTCTTTGAGAACCATAGTGGTTTCTTACATCATTTCATTTTGTTTATTTGCTTCACACAAAGGCTTGTTGCCTCTGTGATGGCAGTTTTTATTATTCACCATTGTTCTTCCACCCCTCCTTCCTGCCCATTTGCAAGTGCATTCCTTAGGCACTCACCCATTTTGGCAAAGTCAGCCCTCCTAAAGTCCAGTACTTTTGTCTTTGTATGGGTTGACTCTTTTGCTGTGTTTATTGTGAACCATACTGTTTGATGGTCGCTAGTTCCCAGATGGCTACCCTCTTCTACATCTGTGATCCTCTCTTCATCTCCATTTGAGAGAACCAGGTCTAAGACTGCTCCCTCTCAAGTGGACTCCAATACTAGTTGTCTAAGGCATGCCCCCTGTAGGGCATCTAGACTAACCCCACTCTTCGAAGTGGCTGCTGCAACTGCACTCCAGTTAACATCTGGCATATTCAGATCACCCATCAGCAATATCTCCCCTTTTTCTGTCATTCTAAGTATACTTTCTATCATTTCCTTGTCCATTTCCTCCCCTGAGAAGGGGGTCTGTATACAACCCCTGTGCAGATTGTGGTGCCATCGCTGGTCTCCAAATTAACCCACAGTGCTTCTTCTCCTCCCTGTTTACCCTTTTTTTCTGTTGCTTTGATTCCTTCCCTTATGTAAAGAGCTACTCCTCCTCCTCATTTACCCTCCCTGTCCCTCCTGTAGATAGTGTATCCTGGTATATTTATGTCCCAGCCATGGCTTTCTGTGTACCAGGTTTCTGTGACTACCATGATATCAAGATGTTCCTCCTCCATCAAGGCCACTAATTCAGGAAGCTTGTTACTCAGACTACTGGCATTGGTACTCATTGCTCTCTTTTTTTTTGATGGCTTTACCTTCTGTTGCAGCATCCCCCACTGACCTTTCTACCTCAATCTTTTTCTCATTTAGTACCCAGTTTTGTAGGGAGAGGCTGGGATTTTCCTGCTGCTTATCAGTGCCTCCCCCCTTGACTAGTTTAAAAGCTTGCTAATGAATCATTTAAACTGATTGCTCAAAAGACTAGTTCCTTTCCTGGACAGATGCAGACCATCCTGCCAGTATAGGCTGGTGTCCCTCCAGGTGGAACCCCAGTCCCCAATGAAGTCAAAACCCTGTGCTCCACACCATTTTTTCAACCATTTATTAAACTGCATGGTGCAAAGTACCCTCGCCTCACTCATGCCATTGACAGGCAGCACCTCTGAGAAGGATACTGTGTGTGCTACTTGTCTTAGGCCCTTCCCCAATTCTACAAACTCTTTCTGCACTGCTCTAATCTCATGTTGAGCCAAATCATTTGTCCCTATGTGGACAATGACATCCAGCTCAGACTCCCGTGCAGCTGTTCTCATGATCCTGAGGGTGCGCTTCCTGTCCCTCCAAACCATGGCACCAGGTAGGCACCTTACTTCAGTTTTCCCTGCTCCCCCCAGTTCTATCCCCTAATAACTGAGTCCCTCACCAGGAGCTGCTTCCTTTCCTTGTGGTGTCCTCTGACTCTTTCCTGTGGGCCTCCCTTGTGACAGTTGTCCTCAGCCTCCTTAGTCTCCTCTGCGGGTGCATCCATAGGGGAGATATGCTCCTCCAGAATGGTGTATGGATTGTGGAGTGGAACAACTGACTGGGTGTGCCTCTGTTCCACCATCCTCACCCTCCCTGAGCCCAATGTGGTCCAACTGCTGTGCTTTCTTCACAACCTCTGAGGTAGTGGTGGTGGCTCTGGTGCTCCCTGGATGGGGGAGGTTCCCTTCCTACCGTCCAGTGTGGCCTGGGCAAAGGTTCCCTTACTACTGTCCAGTGTGACCTGAA
This sequence comes from Neoceratodus forsteri, assembly GCA_016271365.2. Lineage (NCBI taxonomy): Eukaryota > Metazoa > Chordata > Ceratodontiformes > Ceratodontidae > Neoceratodus > Neoceratodus forsteri. The sequence continues at coordinate 1,388,609,434 of CM057459.1, forward strand.
GACGGGCAACTTCCTCCCTCAGGGCAGAGAGTTGTCTGCAAATAGGGCAGCATCTCAGCCTCCAGAAAGACTCCCGGAAGACTGCTGCCCCACAGCCATTACATTGCACTACTCCCCATGTGTTTATCTTTTTTTTTTTTGTGTGTGTTTGTGTCTGTGACTGGTTTGTTATATAGAAATATATATATTATACAATGTGTATGCTTATATTGTCAGTGCAGTGTGCTAGAGAGGATATGACAGTGATATGCACCTTGTACTCTTAAGAAATGATGTCAGAACCCCAGGTATAAAGGAACTATTTCCAGGGGTGGGTGGGGTGAGGGTGGGAAGGGTTGGGCCTAAACTGTGCCCTAACAAAACAATCAGCTAAGAGCTCTGACCCACCGCTGCGATGAGTGCCTTCCTGTCAGCAAGATGCCCTACACAACAATTTGACAGAGAAAATACTCTGCTAATCATACAGAGAAAAATCCAGACATCCAAGTCAGACACAGGTAAACCTCCCCAGCCTCAAAACAGCCTGGTGGTTTGTGCTCTGAAAGCAGTCAGCCCCAAAATAAGTCAGCTGTGCTTTAAACTCTTCCTGCACTGAAATTCTTAAGAATTGTAACAAATGTAAAGCTAGATCCACCTCCCTCTGTTGCTTGAAAGACTGTCTTTTCCTGATAATTCTAAGTTCCTTATTTCACCTTTCAGTTAAAAGTAGCCTCCACCTGCAGAATATCTGCTACAAACCAAAGACAATTGTAAGGTTCACCTCCCTCTGTTGTGAGCACAACTCACTTTCTTGCAAATCCTATGTTCAGTATTGCAGCTTCCAGGCAGAGGTAGTTTCAGTTGAAGAATATTAGCTGTTCTGATGAGTTTGCTATAAAACACTTGCTTATACTATTGTTCTTAGGTCTGTTACCAAAGCTATTGGCTGACAAATAGCTATGATGTAAGCACTTCCTGACAAAGTCTGGTTTGGCCTTATAAGGCACACACAGATAAACACAAAAAAACAGTTTCCACCTCCTAGGGCACTGTCTGGGTCAAATATACAACCTGTACCTGCACTTATTTCAGGATTTATGACAAATTCTTAGCCCAGGGTTTAAACTCTTTCTGCACTGAAAATCTTAAGAATTGTAACAAACGTAAAGCTAGATCCACCTCCCTCTGTTGCTTGAAAGACTGTCTTTTCCTGATAATTCTAAGTTCCTTATTTCACCTTTCAGTTAGAAGTAGCCTCCACCTGCAGAATATCTGCTACACACCAATGACAATTGTAAGGTTCACCTCCCTCTGTTGTGAGCACAACTCGCTTTCTTGCAAATCCTATGTTCAGTATTGCAGCTTTCAGGCAGAGGTAGTTTCAGTTGAAGAATATTAGCTGTTCACCAAAGTCACCAAATGAGCAAGTTGCATCACAGTACTAACTAGAAACACTTAAATTACATGACTGAAATGCAGGAAATTGTAGCAAAAAATTAAAAAAAATACAGAGATTGCCAGTAAATAAAACTACGAACTGTTTGCAGCCCATAACTATCTAAAATCAATTAAGGTACATGTTTTAAATGCAGGAAATTGTGGCAAAAATAAAGAGACTGCCAGTAAATAAACTATTTACAGTACTCTACTGACAGAATTTATTAGAGGCATCAGAGTAGGGTCAGTCCGAGCAAACTTAGTGAGCGTTCCTCAGTCTTCTTCAGCCTTTGCGTCAAATTCAAACATTCAAACAGCGGCTGTTGGAAATCACTGAGGAGAAAGCAGGAGCTATGTCGTACTTAGATATTGGGATCCTGGCAGTTCAGGGGAGGGCAGGCACAGCAAGTTTCAGGGCCCTCATGACTGCACCTGACCTCTAGATATTGGGATCCCAGCAGTTCGGGGAGGGTAGGCACAGCACGTTTAATTATTCTTACACAGGCATATTGAAAAAAAGGCAGCAAGGACCTTCCCTTTAAAGCAATACCTTTGGTGTAGGCTAGGGGCTCTATCATTCTGTCAGAAAACACAAAGTGTAATTCAGGTCGTCCCCCAATCACACACCTCTTTTACAGTCCTAATCAGTCAACCCACAAGAGACTACAATGTTCTGCAATGCTAGTTTTCCAACACTGTCTACCATAAATGAAATATTAAAGAACTGCCAAAAAACATTGACTGAAAAGTATTTATCTCTACATACCCACCCACACTGCTGCCTTCATTACAGTGTTGTCCACAAAATCAAGGGCCCTGGGTGAAATATCACATATTAAATAAAATTCTTTCTTTTTTCTGAATGGGCTGGGTGCTTCTTTAATATTGCTCAAATGTATTCAGTTTTCGGGTGGTTGATCGGAGATAAGATTTCCATTGGGGAACTGGATGGCTCAGTGACTTGGTAGCGGGCTTAGTAGTATTTTATCTGTAAGTCACTGGTTCAGATCCAGCTCAGGTCCAAAGTGGTCCAGAACTATTACCATCTGCTGGTTGTATCATAGTCTTGTCAAACAAGATGTGGTGGTTAGTCCAGTTCTCAATGGGCAGGTATCCACATCCCCCCCCCCCGCATTCCACCAACACTGACACTTACACGGCCCTCCCTTAGTTACAGTCATTTCTTCCTGTTCCTTTTTGTCGCTGCTTTCTGTTTAATGTTCTTTTTCCCATTGTACAATTTACTTTATGGTAATTCTACTATTTGACATTTTCCAATTTATGGCATTATTGTACACGTTGTACTTTGTATATGTTCTCTTCTCCTCTCTTTCTACTCCCCAGGATGCATCTGGAAACGAGGTGATACCAGCTCAGTATGACTTTCCAGGTGAAACTTTTGAAATAAATAAATTAAATAAATTAGAGTTTCTGCTTCATGATGCTATTGAGGCCAGCCAAGGAGCCGAACAATAAGGGTGGTTCTTTTCTGGTAAAATGCACTCTAGTGTTACCACAATTGCTTTTGCTTCCTCCAGAATTAGAGCACTAATCGTTGAAAAGGCCATAGCAATAGCAAATGACAGCTCAGCCCTTCCTCTCACACTCTGTTTCTCCAGGCAGGTGTTCTTTGGTATGCTGTCAATTTACTGCAAGTCAAGTGTTCCAGCTGTAGTAAAGAATATCTGTAAATCACATGTGGGCAGGCTTTTATGTTAGAGGTGGATTCCCTGTCCTAGCATTTCCAACTCATTCAGGGATTCTGCGCAGACCCCTGTAGAAATGCATTATTTGACAAATGAATAAACATTCTGGTTGCAGGTAGTGCATCTAGGTTTCTTCTGGTTAAATAAATACACAGGAGTAGCAATAGTGCAACCCTGGTGCCATTATACTAAGGGCTGCTACCCCTGTCTGCCCACCGAATGCAGGTTGGGGGGCCTGGGTTCGGAAATAAGGGGTACTGTGGTTTGCATACCAACAGTAGAACTAAGATTTTGGTGCTTCCACCTAGAGTAATATTTAAGTGGGTAACTTGTCAAACCAGTACAGCCCTCTGGGAAGTTATACCTACCTACATCACAAGCTAGTGACCCCACACTTGCAGTTTCCCAAACCACCTTACTTTGCATTTAGTTTTCATTTGAGAGTGCTAATAATATGCTCACAGTGACCACACTTACCAACGGGGTCTGGAACTCTTGCATGTACCCTGTACCGCTGAAAAAAATAGTTACCAGCAATAACAACACAATAACCTTGCAGTTCTTTGAATTAACCCAGCACTCAGTAATAATATGTTAATTTTCACATTTATTAGAGAAATATGTACATTGAGAAAATAGAACTTATATGTTTTATATGTGGACTTCAAATCTGCTTTTGATACAGTTAATAGACATATATTATGGAATATTTCATTTTTTATTTATTTATTTGTGTAACCCCCTTACCAAATGAGGGCTTACCTGCCACCCTGTTGCTCGGTCCTTCTGTTCTTTCCTGGGCGTCTCCTGAATGTGGCCTATAATTTTTTTGGTCCCCCTGGTCTTGTTTCTGCCTCCCTGGTGCCCCCAGCCACCCAAAGAGTAATTCTAGCCCTGCGGGGCTCGGGAAGATGCAACCACGGTCACCCGCTATATTGTCTGCCCTCGGGGCATCATGGATTATGCAGGCATGAGCAGTGCATTTGATCTGCAACCACACAGATTTGTGGTTGAACCGGGGAGTGTTCTGTTGGTCCCAGGATCCCCATCAGCTAAGTGGGACCCGGTGACCACGGACAGGCCGCTGAGAAGCTGCTCCATGGAAAATTCAAGCAGATCCACAAGGTGGTCTGGATCGGGCCCATTAACATTCATGAGCCAGAGCCCTGGTCTGTTGAATATTCATAAGGGCCTGTCTGCCCTTGAGGCAGCTGTATCTCACCGCAACCGAAAAGGAAAAAAATAATTTTTTTATTTTTATTTAAATAAATGTAACTGCTGCAACGTATGTTTGGGAAAATGTTACAAAGGGGGAAGTGTTTAAATAAATGAATGCTCTGCCCTGACTATGCCAGAGAAGTAATGGGACTCAGGGTGGCAGCCTGTCTGCTGCTGCAAATCAGGATCTCCAAAAACTGACAGCAGTAAGAGGAAAACAGACTGAGTAAATGTGTTTCTCTTTGCAGCAATAGCAAGTACACAGCCTGGGCTAAAGAACTATGGGGCATTGGGGCAAATAATCATTTTATTACAGCTGCACCAGAGCTTTAATTTGGGACTGTATCTAATCTGCCAAGAACAGTGGGTTAAGCAGCCATTGCAGAAGCAGCTACACCCAATCAGAAAGCCAGAATAACAAAGCCAGGAATTGTGGGGCATTCACCAAAGCTCATGGGTAAATGCCAAGTGCTTATGGGGATTTACAGGGCCCCAATTCTAGGCACCAAAACAGCAGACCAAAAGCGCATCAAGTGGGGTTCATGCATGATTCATTCCTGTGATTGACAGGTCCTCCAGCCAATCGGAGGCCTTGCAGCCAAATCTTTCAGCCAATCAGGAGCCTCAGGAAAGCCCTATGACAGACAGTGTTTTCCAGCATTTGGCCAGATTCAAGTGGGAGCCCCCCAGAGGGGTGGGGACTCAGGCCCCCTTCAGAGTAAATTGTCCTGGTGCTTCTAGTTAAGCCCTCCTTCCAGGAAGGGTTTTTTGTTTTCTAAAAATTAAGGTAATTTAGTTAAGTTTGAAACTGCTAGTCTGGAGGTTGCCAGATTGTCCTCCAGGTGTTAGCCCCCCTTCCACGTCAGGGGAAGATGTGGACCGAAACCAAATGACATCAAGCAGTGGTGAGAGCGCTGAAACAAACCTCAGTTGTGAGAGGACTGAAGATATCAGGAGCCTTCTATAGTGGAGACCAATCTTGGAGGACCTGACTTTGTATCGTTGTACCCCCCAGTGCAAGGAAAAGATAGCAAGCAGAGTAATCTGGGCCAACATGCCCCCTGTGACTGTTTAAGTGAGGGGAAAGCAAGAGTAATTAATCTGGGCCATCTTGCTCAAAGTGACTGTTCGAGATGAGAGTTTTTCAGTTCACACCTTGCCTGCTGCCCTGTCTGTCCCAGTGCTGGTGGATCTCTGGAACTGTGTTTTGCAGATTGTAGCAGTTGCTGGGGGAGCCCAAGAGAGCCCAAACAGCGTCACCTATTGAGGGACTCAAGAAAGTCCAAGTTTGTATTTATGTGAGGGACCCAAGGGAGTCCAAGTGTTCACCTCAGGGATTTACTTAACTCTAAAAATTGATTAGCGTTTTGCTCATAAAAGTGTTAAATCTTTGTGAAAATGCATAGCTTTTGTCTCACTGTGTTTAACAATCACAGCACTTCTAGAAAATCTATATAAATACTTTCTGTACCGTTAGTACAGGCCCAAGAAAAAAACTGCTAATCAATCATTTAAAACCCTGCACCTATTTGAGGGACCCAAGAGAGTCCAAGTGTTCATCTGTTTGAGGGGCCCCTGTGAGCCCAAAAGTGTCATATAAATGTGCTGTGTACGCACCTGTGTTCATTATCTGGTCAGGACTGTCCTGTGGAGCCACCAGCCATAGTCGCATTGCCACACCAAGGGACATGAGACCTCAAAGTCAATTAAGATTGTGCTTAACCTCTGGGAATGACAATTTTCCACCTGCTTAGAGATGTATTGGTATAGAAATGTATTGGATGTGACAACATACATACATAGATACATAGATACATAGACAGTGTCGGCAGATAAGGGCCTATGGCCCACCTAGTCTGCCCATTTGAGCTTGTAAGTTCAGTTTGTTTTCCTAGAAGTCTGTTTCCCCTTACCCCTGCCCTCTAGAATTCCTTTGTGTCTATCCCATGCATTCTTAAGTCCCGTGATTGTTTCAGCCCCCACCACTTCCTCTGGCAGGGTTTTCCACTTGTCCACCACCCATTCTGTGAAGAAATTCTTTCTCATGTTTCCTCTGAATCGTCTCCCTCCAACTTCATCCCATGCCCTCTAGTCCTGAAACATCTTTTCGCTTAAAATAGTGTTTTCCTGCACCCTGTTCCTCCCTGTAAGATACTTGTATGTCTCTATCATATCCCTCTCTCCCTCCTCTCCTCTAGGGAGTACATGTTCAGTTCCTTCAACCTGTCTTCATAGGACTTGTGATGCAACCCATGCACCATCTTTGTTGCCCTCCTCTGAACCTTCTCTACCTATCTATGTCCTTACGTAGGTATGGTCTCCAGAACTGTACACTGTACTCAGGTGGGGCCTCACTAGTGTCTTGTATAAGCGGAATTATGACCTCCCTTTTCCTGCTGGTGATGCCCCTGCCTATACATCCCAGCATCCTATTTGCTTTACCTGATGCCTTGTCACACTGTTTCACCTTGAGGTCATCAGAGATGACAACCCCAAGATCCCTTTCCTGCTTGGTGCATGCTATATCCTCACCCCCAACTGATATATTGTGCCAGGGTTTTGTGCCCCATATGCATTATCTTGCACTTCTTTGCATTGAACTTCAACTGCCAAACCCTTGACCATTCTTCAAGTTTCTGCAGGTCCCTTCTCATTCTGTCTACACCCTCTGGTGTGTCTACTCTGTTACAGAGCTTTGTGTCATCAGCGAACAGTGAAATTCTGCCTTCTAGATCCTGTGCAATGTCACTGATGAAGATGTTGAATAGGACCGGTCCCAGCACTGATCCCTGTGGTACCCCACTGGTTACTCTTCCCTCTGTGGTGTGACAGCCATTTACCACCACCCTCTGTGTCCTGCCACCCAGCCAGTTACCTACCCACCACACTACTGTCCTGCCCACACCCATATTTCCCAGTTTGTGTAATAGTCTTCTATGTGGCACAGTGTCAAAGGCCTTGCTGAAGTCCAGATAGGCCATGTCCACTGCCCTCCCCTGATAGGCCATGTCCACTGCCCTCCCCTGATAGGCCATGTCCACTGCCCTCCCCTGTATATATTTGTGCTGAATATTTCAGTATTTATTTATTTATTGAATTGTTTCACCAGGAAAGGCATACTGAGCAAAACGATGCTTGTCTCCCGGTGCGACCTGGGGGAAGGGGTACAAGGGAGAGGATAAGGTGCAGATTATCACTGAGTGAAACATTTATCATTACAGTTTGTGCAGTGGAGAGGAAAATGTGCAGGTTTTTAAGCAGGATACATATAACAATACATTTATTACATTACATTAAGGTATACACTTAATAGGAATTACGGCTGACTAACAGGTTTACAGGTTGGGAAACAGTTAGGCACAAGACACGTTGATCCAAACATGGAGCAGAATACATGTAATGGAAGTTCAATAAGACAGCAAGACAGCAGAAGCATAGCAAGTGCAATAGTTGATTTAATAACCCAGCTTCATACTGTATGCTAGGTGCCGCTGGTCAGGCAGTCGGGGGTAGGGGGTATGAGGGGTGGGCACAGGAGAATAATCATGTGCAGGTGCAATTTACCGTAAGGTAATTAGCCATGGCAGTAGCAAGGGAGTGAGTGGATGAGGGGTGATGAATTTGGGGAGCAAGTTCATTCCAGAGTTTAGGGAAGCGGTGTGAGAAGGCTGGTTGTCCCACGGAGCTCCCCATCTGAGCTGAAGGATTTGAATGCAGCTAAAATCATCCTTTATGATAGACACAGGAGAATTGGGCAGGTGGTAGGAGCCAGCTATTAAAACTGGGATGGAGTGAGGGAGGGAGATTTTCACCAGCAATGAGTTTATTGAATGTGAGGGTGGTAGAGCTATAGATACCAGGGTGAATTGAATAGAGGAACAGATGTACATGGCTATGCCGCCGCCTCTTCTTTTGTTGGGTTGGTTGAGCCAGATGGCAGTGTAGCCAGGGATAGAGATGCTAGCATCTGTGGTGTGTGGTTTTAGCCAGGTCTTGGTAATGATCAAAATCTCTGACTTTAATGATAAGACAATTGGTTGGAGCATTGCAATTTTTAGGAGTAGGCTACGTACGTTTAGGTATGCCAACCTTAGGCCATGGGGAAGCTGAAGGGGAAGGGCTGCTCTGGGGCTGGGTTTAATGTCACCTGTCATAAGTAGCAGCATCATTACCAAAGTCTTTGTCAGGGTTAGCTTAGCCTTTCTGGAGGAGGAAGAAGACTTATGGGGAAGAGACGAGGTAGCCTGGTGGGCGAATTTTGGGGCAAGCAGACCAGCATGGAGACTGGGAGGGAAGTATGAAAGGGCCAGGTATCCAGGATTTGGGGGGGCAATGACAAATGACAGGGGGAGGGAGGAGGAAAAGGGTGGATGCGTGAGTGGCAGTCCTGATTCATAGGGAAGGAGGAAGGTGGTAGGGATGCCAGGAGCACAAGGAGGAAGAGGAGCATGAGTGGGAGTAGGGGCACGATGAATAAGACTGCTGTAGGAATGGTTAGAGCCAGCAGGCAGTGGCTGGAAGCTAGGAGTGGGGGGACGCTTTAAGTATTTTAATAAGTACAGAACATTGAAGTGTTTGTTTAAAGACCCTCTAGTGCTGGGCAGTGATATTCTGGAAATGGCAAAGTTGGCTGATTGTTTTTTTCTTTGCTCACTTGTGACTACTCAGCAGTATAAGTAGAGATGCTCACCAAGGGTGGTGGTGGGGGCGGTGGGGTAGCCGACGCAAAATGTCGGCATGGCAAACAGCGGCCGTTAGAAACCACCGAGGAGAAAGCAGAAACCATGTTGTACCTGGATATTGGGATCCCAGCAGTTTGGGGGAAGGTAGGCATAACAAGTTTCAGGGCTCTCACAACTTCACTGGAGCACTGTGGAAAAAACAAGAAGGAGCAGAATTAATACAGGTAAGTGGTGGGAGGAGCCGAACTTAGGGAGGGGGGAATATTCATGCAGGCTGGCTAAGGAGTGAAGCTACTTGAATTTAACATTACCTTAAAATTTGCTGGAATAGTGGCTGCTGGTGTTAAAATTACCCTCAACAAGCTGGAATTAAGGACTGTGGCTGCAAGAATTAAAGTTACCCCAAACCAGCTGGAAAGTAAGGGCTGTGGCTGCTTCATTAAAGTTATTGCAAAATGAGCAGGAGTCGCAGCCCTTCAGAGAACTAGGGAAATTAAAGATTTTTAGGCAATATTAGGCAAGGCAGAGATAAAATAGTTTATTGCAGCCCAGGAAGCTGAGATCTTGAAAGTAAAGGGCTGAGGAATAGCAAGCAAATACAGACACTACAAAAGCCCAAATAAGCTCCTTGCATCCTAGAACTAACTAAAATCAGTTAAAATACAAGCAAGCAATACAGTGTCTATTAGTCACCAAATGAACAACTTGCATCCCAGTACTAACTAGAAACACTTAAAGTACATGACTGAAATGCAGGAAATTGTAGCAAAAAAAATAAAAAAATATACAGATTGCCAGTAAATAAAAACTACGAGCTGTTTGCTGCCCAGCACTATCTAAACTCAATTAAGGTACATGTCTTAAATGCAGGAAATCATGGCAAAAATACAGAGATTGCTAGTAAATAAACCATCTACAGTACTCTACTGACAGAATTTAGTAGAGGCAGCAGACAAGGGTCAGTCCGAATAAACTTAGTGAGGGTTCCTCAGTCTTCCTCAGCCTTTGCGCCAGATTCAGACAGTGGCTGTTGGAAACCACTGAGGAGAAAGCAGGAGCTATGTCGTACCTGGATATTGGGATCCTGGCAGTTCAGGGGAGGGCAGGCACAGCTAGGTTCAGGGCCTTCATGACGGCACTGGACCACTAGATATTGGGATCCCAGCAGTTTGGGGAGGGTAGGCACAGCAAGTTTCAGTATGCTTATACAGGAATACTGAAAAAAAGGCAGAGAGGACCTTCCCTTTAAAACAATACCTTTACAGCACCAGCTTCTGTTACCAGCTAAATTACAGCTGGCATGGAACACTCAACAGTACTTATTTAATGAACCTAAGGAGGCAGACAAGATGGTATGCCGTATTAAAGCGGAGATGACTGCGGACACTTCATTTGATGGGGAATGATGGTGGGGAAGGCTACTGGACTGTAAGTCTGTGACTGGGTCTTAGTGGGCTGATTGTTTCTTAATGTGCCAATTTTAAGGAATGGTGAAGTTGCCTGATGGTCCTGCCTTCGTTTCTTTGTTTATATAAAAGTTAACTTTCTCACTATCTGAGGCATGGACGGGCATTATGTTTACCAAAGTTATTGTTAGAAGGTACTGCCTCTGTAGACCCGGATCACGTGTATACGCACCCATAATCCCCACTTTCTCTAATGGCCTGGACTTACATAATACTGTATATTTTATAGGACTGTTTGCTTCCATTTTGGGAAGTCTTATATGCAATTTTAAAGATAGCCTATGTACCATATGCTAGCTGGGTAGCTATTGTAGCCTTGGTTTTTGTTGGACTTGCCTATGCTTAAGTCTAATGACTAGTGACCTAAAGATGTTTCACTGTTTTGGGTTTCTTTTTTTTTCTGGGAGTTGGGGGAATATATTCTTTACTGTGGATATTTGATTGCATTGGGGAAATTGTTTATACCTTAGGGTCATATTGGTAAACAGAAAGTTGTAAATTATTATCCTGTAATAGATTTCCCTTTGATCTTTCATGGCTGTATGCCCTGGGATCTCAAACTCCAAGTTTTATTGCTAATTCCTCCTATGTGGTAACTCGGGGGAGGTGTTAAATATGGAATCCTTTGTAAGAAAATGTATGATTATGTGATGTAATTGCTGTTATCCTCCTATGTGACATATATTTTGTATGCTTTGCCTACAAATTATAAATAAAGAATACAAAAAAAAGCAATACCTTTGTTGTAGGCTAGGGGCTCTAATCACCCTGTCAGAAGACACAAAGTGAAATTCAGCTCATCCCCCATTCACACATCTCTTTTACAGTCCTAATCACTCAACCCACAAGAGACTACAATGTTCTGCAATGCTAGTTTTCCAGTTCTGTCCATCAAAAATGAAAGATTAAAGAACTGCCAAAAAACATTGACTGAAAAGTATTTATCTCTACATACCCACCCACACTGCCACCTTCATTACAGTGTTGTCCACAAAATCAAGGGCCCTGGGTGAAATATCACATATTAAATAAAATTCATTCTTTTTTCTGAATGGGCTGGGTGCTGCTTTAGTATTGCTCAAATGTATTCAGTTCTCGGGTGGTTGATCGGAGATAAAATTTCCATTGGGGAACTGGATGGCTCAGTGACTTGGTAATGGGTTAAGTAGTATTTTATCTGTAAGTCACTGGTTCAGATCCAGCTCAGGTCTGAAATGGTCCAGACCTATTACCATATGCAGGTTGTATCATAGTCTTGTCAAATAAGATGTGGCGGTTAGTCCATTTCTCATTGGGCAGGAATCCACATCCCAAAACCACCAACACAATTAGCACAGTTGGCACAGTTGGTGGCAGTCTCACATTTGAGGCCAAGAATTCAATAGGTATGGAGCCTGAACTACTCTCCTACATATGTTGTGGTCCCTCCATGACATGGCTGAGGCACACTGGTGGTGTAGTGTGTGTATGGAAGGGGGGCTTACACTGTAATCACCTGTGCTGTGCTTGTCACATGCATAAACTGATGGCTTCAGTTCCCAGGGCTAACAATCCAGTACCTTTCATGAGGACTAAAATAGAAACACCCACACCTTACAAAAAAGATGTTGACTTGTTATTGTACATGTGAAGAAGCCGTGTTCAAAGGGAAGCACTACCTAGAGGTAAGAACGGGAAAGGACTGCATTTTAAAGATCTGAGCAACAGTCACAGTAGATCGCCCTCTAGTGAAAGTAAAGATTGCAATTTATGAAGCTAAAGTCTTAGCTTGAGCTCCCAGTCAAGTGAAATTTCCCTTTTACCGAATGGTGGTTAGAACTGTTGCCGTTGGGACTCAAGGTCCCTGGTTTGATTTCAACATGAGCTGGAACTGCATGTGACAGACATAACAAAGTTGGCCAGGAGCTAGAAGGAATTCCTAGGCACCATTAGATCTATGTTAACTCCTGCAGTTGTTTCTGATATTGGGGCAGATTCCCCTCCCCCGCCCGCTTTCAGCCAACACTGACACTTACACTGCCCTCCCTTAGTTACAGTCATTTCTTCCTGTTCCTTTTTGTTGCTACTTTCTGTTTAATGTTCTCTTTCCCATTGTGCAATTTACTTTATGGTAATTCTACTATTTGACATTTTCCGATTTATGACATTATTGTACACGTTGTACTTTGTATATGTTCTCTTCTCCTGTCTTTCTACTCCCCAGGATGCATCTAGAAACAAGGTGATACCAGCTCAGTATGACTTTCCAGGTGAAACTTTTGAAATAAATAAATTAAATAAATTAGACTTTCTGCTTCATGATACTATTGAGGCCAACCCAGGAGCCAAACAATAAGGGTGGTTCTTTTCTGGTAAAATACACTCTAGTGTAACCAGAATTTCCTTTGCTTTCTCCAGAATTAGAGCACTAATCATTAAAAAGGCCATAGCAATAGCAAATGACAGCTCAGCCCTTCCTCTCACGCCTGTTTCTCTAGGCAGGTGTTCTTTGGCATGTTGTCAGTTTACTGCAAGTCAAGTGTTCCAGCTTCAGTAAAGAATATCTGTAAACCATATGTGGGCAGGCTTTTTTGTTAGAGTTGGATTCCGTATCCTAGCATTTCCAACTCATTCAGGGATTCTGCACAGACCCCTGTAAAAATGTATTATTTGATACATGAATAAACATTCTGGTTGCAGGTAGTGCATCTAGGTTTCTTCTAGTTAAATAAATACACAGAAATAGCAATAGTGCGACCCTGGTGCCATTATATCAAGGGCTGCTACCCCTGTCTGCCTCCAAATGCAGGTTGAGGGGCTTAGGTTCAGCAATAGGGGGTACTGTGGATTGCCTACCAACAGTAGAACTAAGATTTTGGTGCTTCCACCCAGAGTAATATTTAAGTGGGTAACTTGTCAAACCAGTACAGCCCTCTGGGAAGTTATACCTGCCCACAACCCCAGCTAGTTGCCCGACACTTGCAGTTTCCCAAACCACCTTACTTTGCATTCAGTTTTCATTTAAGAGAGAGGGCTAATAATATGCTCACAGTGACCACACTTACCAACGGGGTTTGGAACTCTTGCATGTACTCTGTACCCCTGAAAGAAATAGTTACCAGCAATAACAACAGAATACCTTACAGTTCTTTGAATTAACCCCGCACTCAGTAATAATATGCTCATTTTCACATTTATTAGAGAAATATGTACATTTGAGAAAACAGAACTTATATGTTTTATATGTGGACTTCAAATCTGCTTTTGATACAGTTAATAGACACATATTATGGAATATTTTATTTTTTATTTATTTATTTGTGTAACCCCCTTGCCAAATGAGGGCTTACCTGCCACCCTGTTGCTCTGTCCTTCTGCTCTTTCCCAGGCGTCTCCCGAATTTGGCCTATAATTTTTTTGGTCCCCTGATCTTGTTTCTGACTTCCTGGTGCCCACAGCCACCCAAAGAGTAATTCTAGCCCTGCGGGGCTCGGGAGGATGCAACCACGGTCACCCACTATATTGTCTGCCCTCGGGGCATCATGGATCATGCAGGCATGAGCAGTGCATTTGACCTGCAACCACACAGATTTGTGGTTGAACCGGGGAGTGTTCTGTTGGTCCCAGGATCCCAATCAGCTAAGTGGGACCCGGTGACCATGGACAGGCCGCTGATAGGCCGCTCCCTGGAAAATTCAAGCAGATCCACAAGGTGGTCTGGATCGGGGCCCGTTAACATTCATAAGCCAGAGCCCTGGTCTGTTGAATATTCATGAGGGCCTGTCTGCCCTCAGGGCAGCTGTATCTCACCTGTAACCGAAAAGAAAAAAAAAGAATTTTTTTTTTTATTTAAACAAATGTAACTACAGCAATGTATGTTTGGGAAAATGTTACAAAGGGGGAAGTGGTTGAATACATGAATGCTCTGCCCCTGACTATGCCAGAGAAGTAATGGGACTCAGGGTGTCTGCCTGTCTGCTGCTGCAAATCAGGATCCCTAAAAATTGGCAACAGTAGGAGAAAAACAGACTGAGCAAACATGTTTCTCTGTGCAGCAATAGCAAGTACACAGCCTGGGCTAAAGAACTAAGGGGCATTGGGGCAAATAATCATTTTATTCCGGCTGCACCAGAACTTTAATTTGGGACTGTATCTAATCTGCCAAGGGGTTAAGCAGCCATTGCAGAAGCAGCTACACCCAATCAGAAAGCCAGGATAACACAGCCAGAAATTGTGTGGCATTCACCAAAACTCATAGGTAAATGCCAAGTGCTCATGGGGATTTACAGGCACCGGATTCTAGGCACCAAAACAGCAAACCAACAGTGCATCAAGTGAGGTTCATGCATGATTCATTTCTCTGATTGACAGGTTCTCCAGCCAATCGGAAGCCTTGCAGCCAAATCTTTTAGCCAATCAGGAGCCTCAGAAAAGCCCTATGAGAGACAGTGTTTTCCAGCATTTGGCCAGATTCAAGTGGGAGCCCCCCACAGGGGTGGACTCAGGCCTCCTGCAGAGTAAATGGGCCTGGTTCTTCCAGTTAAGCCCTCCTTCCAGGAAGGGTTTTTTGTTTTCTTAAAATTAAAGTAATTTAGTTAAGTTTGAAACTGCTAGCCTGGAGGTTGCCAGATTGTCCTCCGGGTGTTAGCCCCCCTTCCACGTCAGGGGAAGACGTGGACTGAAACCAGATGACATCAAGCAATGGTGAGAGTGCTGAAACAAATCTCAGTTGTGAGAGGACTGAAGACATCAGGAGCCTTCTATAGTGGGAACCGACCATGGAGGACCTGATTATGTACCCTAGTACTCCCCGGTGCAAGGGAAAGACAGCAGGCCAAGTAATCTGGGTCAATATGCCCCCTGTGACTGTTTAAGTGAGAGAAAGCAGCAGTAATTAATCTGGGCTGTCTTGCTTAAAGTGACTGTTCGAGATGAGAGTTTTTCAGTTCACACCTTGTCTGGTGCCCTGTCTGGCCCAGTGCTGGTGGATCTCTGGAACTGTGTTTTCCAGATTGTAGCTGTTGCTGGGGAACCCAAGAGAGCCCAAACAGCATCATCTATGGAGGGACCCAAGAGAGTCCAAGTGAGTATTTATGTGAGGGATCCAAGAGAGTCCAAGTGTTCACCTATTTGAAGGACCCAAGACAGTCCAAGCGTTCATCTGTTTGTGGGACCCCTGTGAGCCCAAAAGTGTCATATAAATGTGCTGTGTATGCACCTGTGTTCACCATCTGGTCAGGACTGTCCTGTGGAGCCACCAGCCATAGCCGCATTGCCACACCAAGAGACATGAGACCTCAAAGTCAATTAAGATTGTGTTTAACCTCTGGAAATGGCAATTTTCCACCTGCTTAGAGATGTATTGGTATAAATATGTATTGCATGTGACAACCATATATCTGTGATGAATATTTCAGTATTTTATTTATTTATTGAATTGTTTCGCAAGGAAAGGCACTCTGAGCAAAATGATGCTCGTCTCCCGGTGCAACCTGGGGGGAGGGGTACAAGGGAGAGGATAACGTGCAGGTTATCACTGAGTAAAACATTTATCATTACAGTTTGTGCAATAGAGGAAAATGTGCAGGCTTTCAAACAGGATACATATAACATTACATTTATTTTTTTTTTACAGTTAAACTTTTTTATTAATTTTTCATAAGATATAAAGACAAACCTCTTACAGTACAGTACAATGTGAGGATTTTTTTTTTAAAGAAATTGAGGCAGCATATAATAAGAACATTGCTACAATAATACAAGGAGCTTTTGGTTTAAAATATAGTAAACAATACAGGTCATGTAATTAGCATATACTTGACATTTGTAGTGAACTTAAAGCGGATAGTATGATTAGATATGGTTTATATTAAAATGTTACATAATTATATATGATGCTGCAAAAGGAAAAAGTACATTCATAAAAAGGATTGTGGAGTAATAAAGAACGATTGAGAACAGAGTATAGGAAAGAAAAGATATATAAGAAAGTTAAGAAGAGAGAGGAAACTATAAAAAGGGAAAGCGAGACTACAATGATGTATCAGTAAAAGGGAAAATCCATATATATTAAGTCCATACATTGGTGTTGGAAGATTTAGTTGATTCCAAAAATTAAAAAGCCCCAACAATTGTTATATAACATGAGTCGGTCAGACAAGATATATGTCATACGGTCCAGAGAGGCATATTGCAGTAGTTGGTTAATGATACCTGGAAGGGTAGGGATTATGTTGGATCTCCAATGCATGAGGACTGTGCATTTAACTTGAAGGAAGAGTATATTTAACCATCTGCTCTGCGAATATGAAATTTTATAAGAACGGTGATTAAAAATACCAAGAATGCAATGTTTAGGGTCTAGTGTAAATGGTTGACCTATCACTTTCATTGCAAATCTGTGAGTACAGTGCCAAATCTTTTGTATGAGGGGACAGTGCCATAAGATATGCAATAAATCCCCATTGGGGGAACTGCAGTGCCAGCAATTGTTATTGTTCAATAAACCCTTTTTGTAATACAACAGGAGTTCTGTACCACAAATGAAGGATCTTGGTTTGAATGAGGGAACTGCGTTTATCATTAAAAGATTTGTGACAGGAGAGCCAACATCTGGACCATTGTGCATTGGTGCTATTATATTGTAGCAAAATACTCCATCTGTTTTTAGCATTGACAGAGTAGTCAGGAAGGATATCACAAATATCTTTGTAAACAGTGCTATTTAAATTGGATGTTGTTTTTATCCATTTAGAGAAGTGCTTATCATACAGAGAATTGATAGAGAAGGGTGTGAGGTAAGATTTGCATGTGGTACGAAGCTGTAGATATTTTCAAAAATCCTGATGGGGAAGATTCCATATGCCTCGAAGGTCGGTGTAAGATTTTAACTTTAATGACTTGGGTTCAAGTATATCCTGCAAAAGAGAATAATCTTATTTTCCAGGTACATAAAAAATGGGGTGATTATCAAGAGATATATGGTGGTTACCCCAGATGGGGTGTAAGCTAAGGGTTTGGGGTTAGAATTAATATGCTTGTGGAATGATTTTGCAATAGAATATAGAAGCAGCTATGGTAGGGTGAGACTTAAAGAAGAGGTAAGGGTGTTAAAAAGGAAAGAAGTAGCCACATTACCAGGACATAAGGATGTTTCCATATTGACCCATAAGGAGACTGGATGTGGGGTTTGTTAAACCATTTAATTGTTTGAGATATGCGGAAAGCCCATAAGTAGGCTTGGAACCAAGGAAGGCCAAAGCCACCTTTGACCAATGGGATCTAAGTTTATTACGACTAAATCTAGGTATTTTGCCTTCCCAAATGAAGCTGCCGATAATTTTGTCTGTTTGGTAAGAAACTAGAGGAAGTATCAAAGGGATATTGGAAAATAGGTATAATATTTTAGGAGTTATTGACATTTTAATGGCTGAAATTTTACCATTAAAAGAAAGTTTAAGTAGCTTCCATCTATCAAGTGTTGTTTGGATACTGGTTAACAGAGGGAAAGATTAGCATCCCATAATTTATTCAATGTCGGGTGATCCAATGCCAAGATAAGATATACCTTGGGGGGCCCAACGAAAGCCTAATGAGTTGTTCATGAGGGGACTACAAAGGGTATTCAGTGGTAGTGTTTCAGATTTGTTAAGGTTTAGAGCTAGTCCAGAGTGGGAGGTGAAGTCATTCAGTAGTTTAACTAAAGGTTGCCCAGAACTTTCGAGGTTTTCAAGTAAAATAAGGAGATCATCTGCATATGAGAGTGAAGTATAGTGAGAGTTACCAATAGTTGTGCCTTTAATTGTACCAGATTGACGTAGAGATGCAGAAAGAGGTTCCATGGCAAGTATAAACAATGAAGGTGATAAGGGGCATCCTTGTCTGGTGCCTCTTGCTAAGTAAAAGGAGGGGGACAAAATAGAGTTTGTGAGAACTCGAGCTGAAGGGGAGGTATACAATAATTGAATCCAAGCACAAAAATTATTTGTGAAGCCAAAATGAGATAGCACCTGATATAGATATTCCCAACTGAGAGAGTCAAATGCTTTCTCAAAGTCAATGGCTGTTGCAGTTGCAGGGGTTTTAAGAGTTTTTGCTTTGTGAATTAAATTGAGTAATGAGCAAAGATGATCGGAACTGTTTCTATTTTTGATAAATCCTGATTGAGAAGTATGGATGAGTTTAGTCATTAAAGATTCTAAGCGGAGAGTTAATAATTTGGCAAAGATTTTTCCATCAGTATTAAGAAGTGAGATTGGTCTATAGTTTGAAGGAAGTAAGGGTCTTTCTTTTTGGTAAGACTGTTATGATGGCTTCGGTCATTGTGCATGGGAGTTTCTTTATTAGGTTGCTTCTTGGAATACATTGACTAATACAGGACAAAGTGTCAGATAGGGTTTTATGAAAATCAATAGGAACCCATCACTGCCAGGTGCTTTACCGTTTTAATGATGATAAAGCAGTTTGGATTTCCTGTAAAGTGATTGGTTTATCAAGCACAGCTTTGTCCTGAGGGATAGGTGGGGTAGATTCAATTTTTCCAGAAAATGTTGTATTAGGTTGGGATTTGTAGTATAGGTTGCGTATAGTTGATGATAAAAGGATTGCATAATACGATTGATTGAAAGGTTGTCTGTGTGTGTGTCTGACCTGATGGATCTTTTAGACCTGCTATATGTCTCTGCATCTGTTGAGTTTTAGCTGGTAAGAGAGCAACTTTCCGCATTTATCCCCTTGTTCCCAATAACCATGTTTAATCCTTAAAAGGGCAAGTTCAGCTTTCCTGGATATCAACTCGTTAATTTTAATTCTTAATTGTAGAATTTTCAGATGAAGCTGTGAATTATGATTGGGTTTATTTAATTTATAGTACTGGGTTTCTTTTTCTTTAAGGGATTTTTCTAAATTAGCTAATTAATGTTCTCTTAATTTCTTTCTATGCGCTGCATAACTAATAATTTTACCTCTAATAGTGGCTTTTAATGCTTCCCAGATAGTACCTTGAGACATATCTGGAGTATCGTTAATAGAAAGAAAATCTTGAATCTGGGTTTTAATCCAGGGAGTGAATTCAGGGTCTCTGAGTAAAAGTGGGTCTAAATACCAAGATGGGAATTTAGAAGAAGGTGGACCCCAGAGTAAATGCAAACTGATAGGGGAATGATCAGATATAACAATAGGGAGAATCGATGTATCAATAATTTTTTCAGTAATGAGGGGAGAAGAGAACCAATAATCAATCCTACTATATGATTTATGTAAAGAGGAATAAAAGGTGTAATCTCGTTGTCTGGTATGATGCAGTCTCCAAATGTCAGAGAGACCTAAATCCTTCATAATAGGGTTATAATCCACCTACCATCCAGGTCTCTAATGATTTTTATGGAGGGCCAATTAAGAGATTTATGTATTAAGATACATAGATACATAGACAGTGTCGGCAGATAAGGGCCTATGGCCCACCCAGTCTGCCCATTTCAGCTTGTAAGTTCAGTTTGTTTTCCTAGAAGTCTATTTCCCCTTACCCCTGACCTCTAGAATTCCTTTATGTCTATCCCATGCATTCTTAAATCCCGTGATTGTTTCAGCCCCCACCACTTCCTCTGGCAGGGTGTTCCACTTGTCCACCACCCGTTCTGTGAAGAAATTCTTTCTCATGTTTCTCTAAATCGTCCACCTCCAACTTCATCCCATGCCCTCTAGTCCTGGAACATCTTTTTCGCTAAAATAGTGTTTTCCTGCACCCTGTTCCTCCCTGTAAGATACTTGTATGTCTCTATCATATCCCCTCTCCCCTCTCCTCCAGGGTACATGTTCAGTTCCTTCAACCTGTCTTCATAGGACTTGTGATGCAATCCATGCACCATCTTTGTTGCCTCTCTGCAACCCCATGTTTTTGGATGGAGAAGATGACGATATACTTGACCGACCCAGTCCCTTTTAAGTCTGTCGACATCCTCTGATAAAAGTTTAGTTTCTTGTAAGAAAGCAATATGTGTTTTATGCTTTTTAAGATAGGTAAGTACTTGCTTACATTTACAAGGCGAGTTGAGTCCCTTGACATTCCATGAATGTAAGATTAGATCACTCATGGTACTAGGATATAAGGTAATTAGTTACAAATAGGAATGAGGGACTCAATACCATTAATTTGGAGGATGTCACAGATTCAAAAGTAAATAAATATAATAAACAAATGTATGCAGGACCCTTAACTTGTATGGGTTCGAGATGATTATTTGTATTCATTTTGTCTCGCAGAGGGAGAGTATAGAGATTGGAATATCAAGTAATTAAACATTAGAACCAACAAACGTTCGTATAAACTCGGTAACAAGGATATTAATTTGAAACTTTTATGAAATGCAGAGCAATAAGAGTCGGTAAATATACCAGGACTCTCACTCTACACTACTAGGCGTAGAGTAATTAGTGAATCTCAAGATACGGTTTACCCTATAATCTTAAGATACTAAACTTTATATAACAGTATATTAAAGAAGTGTAATTGAGATTTGTGCTGAGGTAATTAAAGCATTACCCTGAAAACCAAAACATCATTCTACCAAATAAAAAAGGATAATTATGTAATAGTGTTAAATTCCAAACATAATGAATTAGCTTGGACCTAGCAATAATTCCAATATTAAATAAAGTATACCAACATGATGGCAGATAATGCTGAAACAGTGTGAGCCAGATAAAAGGATGCCCGCTGTGTATTAATCCACATAAGCTAGGTTAGGGAATGCAGTATGTACTATAGGTTCATAGCGCATCAGTGTATTGTGGAATCATTTTTATAAGTTCCAATGATTTGGAAGAAAATGGGATGAAGAATAATGTGAAAAAGCGGAAAAACTCAATGTATAGAAATACAATTGGAAGCATACTTTGATGCAAAATCTGTGAGATATAATGGGAATGCACCTGATGCACTACATACCAGAAGTGATGCAAAATAAATATTAAATAAATAAATGATTTTAGAGTATTTGTCTAATCATCCTCCATGTTCCAAATGATAGGATTTATGTGGGAAAATGCTATAATAGTAGAGGTTAAGGGCACACTGATATGAAATATGGAACTCTATATATGTATGTATGCGCCTGACCACATGGTGGCGCCAAAGCTTATGAAAAATTAGAGTGTAAATAGCAATTATATATACTAATGTCTGACACCACACAAGGATTAATTAGAAGAGATCTTACAAACATTGTAATATTTATTCTTTCTCTCATTTATTCTTTTTTTCCATTGAATACATTGAGAGTAACTCCCGCATGGATTAAATACCTCCAGTGTCAATTGGCTCACCTCCCACAGACAGATACAGGCTTCTCAGCAGCGATAGCGATTTACTTCATTTAAGTGCTCCAATCCTGTTGGGTGATAGAGACTGCGCTATGGTAAATGTACCGAAGGAATTGAGGAGGTGGTGTGAAGAGCAGGATTCTGGTGAGAAACATATATCACATCTAATTATGGGCCATAGTATTTATTACAAATTTTTTTTTTTTTTTTAGTGGGAAAAGCCTCAGGTAGCCTTCTCTAGTTTTCTTCTCCTTTTCTTTTGGGTGGTTCAGATGATTTAAAGGGAGAGCTGGACACAAGATCAGCCCAGAAAGAATGGAAGAGTCATTACCGTTGAGAGCTTCTTCTGGTCTTGAGTAAAGGGTTGGATACAGTCTGTCTCAGATCCTCAGGGGATGAGTGCAGATCTTCTTTGAGCAGATCTTCTTGGAGTGGGGAGAATTTGTTAGACAAGGTAAGAGGAGTAGAAAAACTGATGTGACGTTCCACATGGGAAGCTGGAGAGGTGGAAATATTATTTAAACAGCAGGTATTATTATTTAGAGAAGAACCAGATGCTTTTTTTTCTTGTATGTGTGCGGAGCTTCTGGCAGGAGCTACAGTGGCAGATATGATGGCTGCAGGTTTCTCAGGGACCTGAAGGACAGTTTCAGCAGGAAGGGCAAGACACTGTAATTGCGGCGCTTGTGCTGGAGCAGGAACAGAGTGCATTAGCATTGCAAGGCAATGTGGCAGGCTGTGTCCAATTCAGAAATTCAGAGAGAGAGATTCTGGGGTACTGAAATCTCTGGTGGAATCATTCAAAAAAAGACGCATTGTTGCAGGGTAACGCAGTGCAAACTTAATTCCACGCTGATGAAGGATTGTTTTAATGGGGTTGTAAGCTTTTCGTTTGTTAGATAATTCTTTAGAATAGTCTCTGAAAATTTTTGCCAAGTAAGTGCACCTAATTGCCTTGCTTTTTGAAGAATCAGTTCAGTGTGTGCTTGGTTTAGAAATCTGGCAATGATGGGCCTGGGTTTCTGGTCAGGTCCAGGCCTCGGATTTAAGGTGCGGTGAGATCTCTCGATGATTAGGTCTTGGCCGGCTGGTAATTTAAGCAAAGAAGGAAGTACATGAGTTAGAAGAGCACTGGTGTCTCTCAATTTCAACACCTTCAGAAATCCGAGAAATCTAAGGTTGTTACGTCTGTTTCTATTTTCAATATCATCTATTTTGTCCTGAAGGTTCCTAATAACTCTGTCCTGCTCCTGATGGTAGCCTGTAATGTGTTAATGGAATTTTCATTTTGAGATGCTTTAACATCAGTAGCGCTGATTTTTTGATCAAGTGCCTGCCTATTATTGATATTTTGTTGAGATGCAATTTTTAATACATTGATTTCACTTATTAGTTGCTGAAACATTGCCTCCATTCTATTAAGAGAACTGTTATGTGGAGATTGGTCTGCCATTGTTGTAGGCCTTCATAGAGAAATTGAAAAGCTGTAGATAACTTGTTCAGTAATTATGAGGCAATAAAAATACTGTACCAGAGCTGTTCTGCGATGTACATATAGTAAGATCTCAGATGTTGGTGAAGGTAGGAAGTCTGGAATCTGTAGGATGGATGGTGATATTTGGTGAATCCAGGGAGACGAAGAATCAAGCAGCCATCTTCAGCACAGTGCCCTCTGGCTCCAACATTACATTTATTACATTACATTAATGTATACACTTAATAGGAATTACAGCTGAGTAACAGCTTTACAGGTTGGGAAACAGTTAGGCACAAGACACGTTGATCCAAGCATGGATCAGATTACATGGAATGGAAGTGCAATAAGACAGCAAGACAGCAAGACAGCAGAAGCATAATAAGTGCAATAGTTGATTTAATAACCCAGCTTCATAGTGTATGCTAGGTGCCGCTGGTCGGGCAGTCGGGTATGGGGTACGAGGGTGGGCACAAGAGGATAATCATGTGCAGGCGCAATTTACCGTAAAATAATTAGCCATGGCAGTAGCAAGGGAGTGAGTGGAGGAGGAGTGATGAATTTGGGGAGGAAGTTCATTCCAGAGTTTAGAGAAGCAGTGTGAGAAGGCTGCTTGTCCCACAGAGCTCCCCATCTGAGGTGAAGGATTTGAATGCAGCTAAATCGACCTTTATGATGGATACAGGAGAATTGGGCAGGTGGTAGGAGCCAGCCATTAAAACTGGGATGGAGTGAGGAAGGGAGATTTTCACCATCAATGAGATTATAGGTTGTGAGGGTGGTAGAGCTATCGATACCAGGGTGAATTGAATAGAGGAACAGATGTACATGGCTATGCCGCTGCCTCTTCTGTTGTTGGGCTGGTTGAGCCAGATAACAATGTAGCCAGGGATAGAGATGCTAGCATCTGTGGTGTGTGGTTTTAGCCAGGTCTTTGTAATGATCACAATCTCTGGCTTTAAGGATAAGACAATTGGTTGGAGCATTGCAATTTATAGGAGGGGGCTACGAATGTTTAGGTATGCCAACCTTAGGCCACGGGGAAGCTGAAGGGGGAGGGCTGCTCCGGGGTTGGGTTTAATGTCACTCATCATTAGTAGCAGCATCATTACCAAAGTCTTTGTCAGGGTTAGCTTAGCCTTTCTGGAGGAGGAAGGAGACTTATAGGGAAGAGCCGAGGAAACCTGGTGGGTGAATTTTGGGGCAAGCAGACCAGCATGGAGACTGGGAGGGCAGTATGAAAGGGCCAGGTATCCAGAAGTTGGAAGGGGACAATGACAAATGACAGGAGGAGGGAGGAGTTAGCAGAGTTGGGAAGAGGTAGGCAAAGGGTGGACGTGTGAGTGGCAGTCCTGATCCATAGGGAAGGAGGAAGGTAGTAGGGATGCCAGGGGCACAAGGAGGAAGAGGAGCATGAGTGGGAGTATGGGCATGATGAATAAGACTGCTGTAGGAATGGTTAGAGCCAGCAGGCAGTGGCAGGAGGCTAGGAGTGGGGAGACACTTTAAGTATTTTAATAAGTACAGTACATTGAAGTGTTTGTTTAAAGACCTTCTAGTGCTGGGCAGTGATATTCTGGAAATGGCAAAGTTGGCTGATTGTTTTTTTTCTTTGCTAACTTGTGACTGCTCAGCAGTGTAAGTAGAGATGCTCACCAAGGGTGGTGGTGGGGCCGGTAGGGTAGCTGATGCAAAATGTCGGCACGGCAAACAGCGGCCATTGGAAACCACCGAGGAGAAAGCAGGAGCCACGTCGTACCTGGATATTGGGATCCCAGCAGTTCGGAGGAAGGTAGGCACAACAAGCAGGAGGGCCCTCATGACTTCACTGGAGTACTGTGGAAAAAAGGAGAAGGAGCAGAATTACTACAGGTAAGTGGGGGGGGCAAACTTTGAGAGGGGGGAATATTCATGCAGGCTGGCTAAGGAGTGAGGCTACTTGAATTTAACATTACCCTAAAATGAGCTGCAATAGTGGCTGCTGGTGTTAAAATGATCCCAAACAAGCTGGAAAGTAAGGGCTGTGGCTGCTTCTTTAAAGTTCATGCAAAATGAACAGGAGTTGCAGCCCAGCAGGGAACTAGGGGAAATTACAGATCTTTAGGCAATATTAGGCAAAGCAGAGATAAAATAGTTTACTGCAGCCAAGGAAGCTGAGATCTCGAAAGTAAAGGGCTGAGGAATAGCAAGCAAATACAGAGACTACAAAACCCCAAATAAGCTCCTTGCATCCTAGAACTAACTAAAATCAGTTAAAATACAAACAAGCAATACAGTGTCTATAAGTCACCAAATGAGCAACTTGCAACCCAGTACTAACTAGAAACACTCAAAGTACATGACTGACATGCAGGAAATTGTAGCAAAAAAAAAAAATACAGATTGCCAGTAAATAAAACTACAAGCTGTTTGCAGCCCAGAACTATCAAAAATCAATTAAGGTACATGTCTTAAATACAGAAAATTGTGGCAAAAATACAGAGATTGCCAGTAAATAAACTATTTACAGTACTCTACCGACAGAATTTAATAGAGGCAGCAGAGTAGGGTCAGTCTGAATAAACTCAGTGAGCATTCCTCAGCCATTGCGCCAAATTCAAACATTCAAACAGCAGCTGTTGGAAACTGCTGAGAAGAAAGCAGTAGCTATGTCGAACCTGGATATTGAGATACTGGCAGTTCAGGGAAGGGCAGGCACAGCAAGTTTCAGGGCCCTCACGACTGCACCGGATCACTAGATAGTGGGATCCCAGCAGTTTGGGGGAGGGCAGGCACAGCAAGTTTCATCATGGGTATACCGAAAAAAAAGGCAGAGAGGACCTTCCCTTTAAAGCAATACCTTTGGTGTAGGCTAGGGGCTCTAATCACCCTGTCAGAAGACACAAAGTGTAATTCAGCTCATCCCCCAATCACACACCTCTTTTACAGTCCTAATCAGTCAACCCACAAGGGACTACAATGTTCTGCATAGCTAGTTTTCCAACACTGTCCACCAAAATTGAAAGATTAAAGAACTGCTAAAAAACATTGACTGAAAAGTATTTATCTCTACATACCCACCCCACTGCCACCTTCATTGCAGTGTTACCACAAATCAAGGGCCCTGGGTGAAATACAGTGCTCCCAGATCGGCCAAAGCATTTTCCTGTAGCAGATCCTCATTTTTCCTGTATTTTCCCTGTAAAACCTTGATGAAATCCCTGTAGATTTTCCTGTATGCCCAAGTCAATTTATTATTAACCTCCATGCAAGGAAGAGAGCGTCTAGCAGGATGTTCAATCCACCTACCCCCCCCCCGACCTGCTCCTGATGGCCCAGGCTTATTTCAAAACCCGGGTCGCTGGCACAAGGGTTACAGGCTCAAACCCAATAAGGGCCAAGTACTCCCTTTATGACCTTCAGCATGTTACTTAACCTCCCATTGTTCAAGTCCACCTACTTCTGCAAATGGATAGAAGCAGGATCGCACTGAAAACATGACATTGCATCTTAGCTGGGCTATATCCTAGGTACATTTTAAAATAAAAAAAATGTATTTAAAAAATTAACTACTGAAGTAGTAGGGGGAGGACTGAGCATTATAATGGATGCTGTTTTTCTTCCATGGGTGAGACTATTTGGTTGGAATACTACAGCAGTTTACCAGACTGGGTCTTTGGGTGGAAGGGTCCTTTCTAAATGAGGATTACCCAGGCAAGCTTTTGTCTTGATCTCACTTGTCACATAACAGCGAGACATGACCTGGACAGCAGGAGCCCTGCTTTTAAACTGTCCTTGCTCTGAGGGTTCAGTACATATTTGAGTCAATAACATTTAGTTATCTTAGTCTCTGACCACCCCTGCAAATCATGAGAAATCCTGGAAGGAAATGATATGGTGGAAATAAAATTGATACTCTATTGATGGCTGCTGCCGTTGGTCCCATGACTCTCGGATAGTACTCACTGAATTTCCTCCTTTGTATGCTGTTCCTTGCTGCAGTGCCGGCACTAGAAGTCCCACAAAAATACGTTGTCTTGTCCGGCGTCGGCGATGATATAATGTCCACGATCGCGCTCTCTCGTCTCTCTCTCTCTCTCTACGACTCACTGACTGCTGCTCGCCTCATACAGCTTGCTCCAAATTAAACTTCCCGCGGTTACCTACGTCGCCACAAATCTGGATCTTTATAGTAGAGGGGCTCAGTGGCTAGCCTATCGGGGGCACTGTATCGGCAGTCCTATTAGCAATGAGGGGCATGCGTGGCTCTACGATGACAGCGTATCAGGGGTGCCTCCCAGCACATGATCACACGGCTCCCAGGAGTCTCAGGGGCACGTGATCACAGCGTGTGAGGTTGGGAGGCACCAATCAGAGTTGAGTCTCGCTCTCTGTGAGAGTCTCCGACGGCATGTTTAGTGTGCCTCTGTTCCCCCTGTAGGACCAGCAACAATCCCCGTAGATTCAGAAAAATTTAGGTTTCCTCCCCGTAGCCCATTTTCTGATATAAATCCCCGCAAAATACGGGAATCCCCGTAGATATGGGAGCACTGGAAATATCACATATTAAATAAAATTAATTCTTTTTTTTTGTATGGGCTGGGTGCTTCATTCTTGCCTCTGGTTCAGGCTGCTTCTTTAATATAGCTCAAATGTATTCAGTTCTCAGGTGGTTGATCGGAAATAAGATTTCCATTGGGGAACTGGATGGCTCAGTGACTTGGTAATGGGTTAAGTAGTATTTTTTCTGTAAGTCACTGATTCAGATCCAGCTCAGATCTGAAGTGGTCCAGAACTATTACCGTCTGTGTGTTGTATCATAGTCTTATCAAACAAGATGTGGTGGTTAGTCCAGTTCCCATTGGGCAGGTATCCTCATCCCAAAACCACCAACACAATTGGCACACTTGGTGGCAGTCTCACATTTGAGGCCAAGAATTCAATAGGTATGGAGTCTGAACTACCCTCTTACATATGTTGTGGTCCCTCCATGGTTGAGGCACACTGGTGGCATTGTGTGTGTGTGTGTGTGTGTGTGTGTGTGTGTGTGTGTGTGTGTGTATGTGTACGGGGGTTGGGGGGGCCTTGCACTGTAATCACCTGTGCTGTTCTTGTCACATGGATAAACTGATGGCTTCAGTTTCGACTTCTTGTTGTACACGTGAAGAAGTGGTGTTCGAAAGGAAGCGCCACCTAGAGGTAAGAACCAGAAAGGACTATGTTCTAAAGTGCTGAGCAACAGTCACAGTAGATCGCCCTCTAGTGGCAGTGAAGATTGCAGTTTATGAAGTTAAAGCCTTAGCCTGAGCTCTCAGTTAAGTGAAATTTCCCTTTTACAAATGGTGATTAGAACTGCTGCTGTTGGGACTCAAGGTCCCTGGTTTGATTTCAACATGAGCTGGAACTGCATGTGACAGACATTACAAAGTTGGTCAGGAGCTAGAATGGATTCCTAGGCACCATTAGAGCTATATTAACTCCTGCAGTTTCCTTCCCCCCCTGCTTTCCACCAACACTGACACTTACACTGCCCTCCCTTCATTACAATCATTTCTTCCTGTTCCCTTTTGTCACTGCTTTCTATTTAATGTTCTTTTTCCCATTGTGCAATTTACTTTATGGTAATTCTACTGTTTGACATTTTCCAATTTATTGCATTATTTTACACTTTGTACTTTGTATATGTTCTCTTCTCCTCTCTTCCTCCTCCCCAGGATGCATCTGGAAACGAGGTGATACCAGCTCAGTATGACTTTCCAGGCGAAACTTTTGAAATAAATAAATTAAATAAATTAGATTTCCTGCTTCATGATGCTATTGAGGCCAGCCCAGGAGCCGAACAATAAGGGTGGTCCTAAGATTTTGGTGCTTCCACCCAGAGTAATATTTAAGTGGGAAACTTGTCAAACCAGCTAGTGGCCCCACACTTGCAGTTTCCCAAACCACCTTACTTTGCCTTCAGTTTTCATTTAAGAGAGAGGGCTAATAATATGCTCACAGTGACCACACTTACCAGTGGGGTCTGGAACTCTTGCATGTACCTTGTACACCTGAAAGAAATAGTTACCAGCAATAACACAATACCTTACAGTTCTTTGAATTAACCCAGCACTCAGTAATAATATGCTCATTTTCACATTTATTAGAGAAATGTGTACATCTGAGAAAACAGAACTTATATGTTTTATATGTGGACTTCAAATCTGCTTTTGATATAGTTAATAGACACATATTATGGAATATATTATTTATTTATTTGTGTAACCCCTTTGCCAAATGAGGGCTTACCTGCCCCCCTGTTGCTCTGTCTTTTTGCTCTTTCCTGGGTGCCTCCCGAATTTGGCCTATAATTGTTTTGGTCCCCTTGGTCTTGTTTCTGCCTCCTTGGTGCCCCCAGCCACTCGAAGAGTAATTCTAGCCCTGCGGGGCTCGAAAAGATGCAACCATGACCACCTGCTATATTGTCTGCCTTTGGGGCATCGTGGATCATGCAGACGCGAGCAACGCATTTGATCTGCAGCCACACAGATTTGCGGTTGAACTGGGGAGTGTTCTGTTGGTTCCAGGATCCCCATCAGTTAAGTGGGACCCGGTGACCATGAACAGGCCGCTGAGAGATTGCTCCCTGGAAAATTCAAGAAGATCCACAAGGTGGTCTTGATCGGGGCTCATTAACATTCATAAGCCAGAGCCCCGGTCTGCTAAATATTTATGAGGGGCTGTCTGCCCTTGGGGCAGCTGTATCTCACCTGTGGCTGAAAAGGGAAAAAATAAATATATATTTTTTTTTATTTAAACAAATGTAACTGCTGCAACGTATGTTTGGGAAAATGTTACAAAGGGGGAAGTGTTTAAATAAATGAATGCTCTGCCCCTGACTATGCCAGAGAAGTAATGGGACTCAGGGTGTCAGCCTGTCTGCTGCTACAAATCAGGATCCCTAAAAATCGGCAGCAGCAGCAAGAGGCAAACACTCTGAGCAAACGTGTCTCTCTGTGCAGCAACAGCAAGTACACAGCCTGTGCTAAAGAACTGAGGGGCATTGAGGCAAATAATTATTTTATTCTGGCTGCACCAGAACTTTTAATTTGGGACTGTATCTAATCTGCCAAAGGACAGTGGGTTTAGCAGCCATTGCAAAAGTAGTTTCACCCAATCGGAAAGCCAGGATAACAAAGCCAGGGATTGTGGGACATTCACCAAAGCTCATGGGTAAATGTCAAGTGCTCATGGGGATTTACAAGGACCCAATTCTAGGCACCAAAACAACAAACCAACAGTGCATTGAGTGAGGTTCATGCATGATTCGTTTCTGTGATTGACAGGTCCTCTAGCCAATCGGAGGCCTTGCAGCTAAATCTTTCATTCAATCAGGAGCCTCAGGAAAGCCCTATGAGAGACAGTGTTTTCCAGCATTTGGCCAGATTCAAGTGGAAGTCCCCGACAGGGGTGGGGGCTCAGGCCCCCTGCAGAGTAAATGGGCCTGCTCCTTTCAGTTAAGCCCTCCTTCTAGGAAGGGTTTTTTGTTTTTTTAAAATTAAAGTAATTTAGTTAAGTTTGAAACTGCTAGCCTGGAGTTTGCCAGATTGTCCTCCAGGTGTTAGCCTCCCTTCCACGTCAGGGGAAGATGTGGACTGAAACCAGGTGACATCAAGCAGCGGTGAAAGTGCTGAAACAAGCCTCAGTTGTGAGAGGACTGAAGACATCAGGAGGCTTCTATAGTGGGAACTGACCATGGAGGACCTGAGTATGTACCCTTCTACCCCCTGGTGCAAGGGAAAGACAGCAAGCTGAGTAATCTGGGCCAACACGCTCTCTGTGACTGTTTAAGTGAGAGAAAGCAACAGTAATTAATCAGGGCCGTCTTGCTCAAAGTGACTGTTCGAGATGAGAGTTTTTCAGTTCACACCTTGCTTGCTGCCCTGTCTGGCCCAGTGATGGTGGATCTCTGGAATTGTGTTTTGCAGATTGTAGCTGTTGCTGGGGAACCCAAGAGAGCCCAAGCAGCGTCAACTATTGAGGGACCCAAGAGAGTCCAAGTGTGTATTAATGTGAGGAACCCAAGAGAGTCCAAGTGTTCACCTATTTGAGGGACCCAAGAGATTCCAAGTGTTCATCTGTTTGGGGGGCCCTGTGAGCCCAAAAGTGTCATATAAATGTGATGTGTATGCACCTGTGTTCACCATTTGGTCAGGACTGTCCTGTGGAGCCGCCAGCCATAGTTGCATTGCCACACCAAGGGATATGAGACCTCAAAGTCAATTAAGATTGTGCTTAACCTCAGGAAACAACAGCTTTCCACCTGCTTAGAGATGTATTGGTATATAAATGTATTGGATGTGACAACCATATATTTGTGCTGAATATTTCAGCATTTTATTTATTTATTTATTGAATTGTTTCACCAGGAAAGGCACACTGAGCAAAAAGACGCTCGTCTCCCAGTGCGACCTGGGTGGAGGAGTACAAGGGAAAGGATAATGCACAGGTTATCACTGAGTGAAACATTTAACATTATAGTTTGTACAATGGAGAGGAAAACGTGCAGGTTTTCAAGCAGTATACATATAATATTACATTTATTACATTACATTAATGTATACACTTAATAGGAATTATGGCTGAGTAACAGGTTTACAGGTTGGGAAACAGTTAGGCACAAGACACATTGATCCAAGCATGGAGCAGATTACATGGAATGGAAGTGTAGTAAGACAGCAAGATAGCAGAAGCGTAATAAGTCCAATAGTTGATTTAATAACCCAGCTTCGTAGTGTATGCTAGGTGCCACTGGTCAGGCAGTCATGGGTACAGGGTACGAGGGGCAGCACAAGAGGATAATCATTTGCAGGCGCAATTTACTGTAAGATAATTGGCCATGGCAGTAGCAAGGGAGTGAGTGGAGGAGGAGTGATGAATTTGGGGAGGAAGTTCATTCCAGAGTTTATGGAAGTAGTATGAGAAGGCTGCTTGTCCCACAGAGGACCTCCACCTAGGGATTAGTAGTTGATGGGAGTCGTGGCATCTAAACGCATGGGTCAGAGTGGGGGGGTGACGATAACAAGGAGGAGAGGTAAGACAGGAAGGAACCGAGCCAGAATTTCGAGACAAACTTAGTACAGTGCCGTATGGCAAATCCAAGATCTGACCAAGGTAACCATGCTAGATGCCTTTTCTGAATTGTTTAGTCTGCGACCAGCAGGACCACCCCTGCTACTCCGCCAAAAGCAGGGCAACCCCTGTACTTTCTAGGATCAATAGTTATTGTTGTTAGTTTGCATTCCAAGTTATCCCTTCCTTTTGAATCAAAGCCGGCCAACAGCACCAGGTGCAACGTCCACCAGGCCTGCAACAATTTAGGACACTGGTATCTGAGTGCCCAGGGTATAGTGTGAGATTGCAGGGTTTCACATGTGTCTGGGAACTGGTACCAGTGGTGGTCAAAATTACTGTGTATTTTATTTATTTATTTTATTTTAGGATTAACAACCTTTGAGCCATTAGCTCGTTTACAAAGGCTCCAAGTTGGCAGAAAATACATGACATAACAGGACAGCACAGGTACATACAGGTAAAACACAAATTAACATCAAGGTTACAAGTGCAGTTACAATGCGTACAGGATTACGTGGTCAGCAAGTAATAGCATATGCTACACTGACTGAATTACCATCTTAATACAACACTACAAGAGTGCGGTTCAGCACTTTGGAGAGGCAGAGAGCAGTCAGAGACAGGAGTGTCACAAGCTGCTCGGTAGTAGGCAAAAATGAGTCAGAGAACACCTAGAGACAAAGGTGACCCAAACTGCTAGGAAGTGAGACAAACAGGAGCAGCCAGGCATGGCATTGTCGGTCAGGAGGTCAGGAGGGAGGGTGGAGTAGGGAGTGGTGCTGTGGGGGTGAGAGAGATGGAGTTTAGGGAAGGGGTGAGAGGAGGAAGGGGAGGAAAAGAGATAAGGGGAGAGGAGGAGGAGGAAAACATGAGGGTGAGGTAAGGGAGGTGCCAAGGGGTGAAGTCGGGGGAAGGAGGAATGGGGATTTAGGGCATGCATGAGAGGAGGGAGGGGTAGGGGAAGAGAGAGGTTGGGGGAAGAGGAGAAGGGAAGTCTTGGAGGAGGAAGGGGGGAGGTGGGCAAGGTGAGATATGGGGAGGGAGAGAGAAGAGGGATGTGGGAAGGGGTAGGAAGGGGGCAAGCCCAAGACTGGTGGGCATCATTAGTTAGATAGGGCAATGGCAAGCATTTTTGCTAGCTAGGTGTGAGCGTAGCCCAGTTTTGAACTGGCTGAGCCCGTTACATTCAACTAGAGCAGCAGGCAGGTCATTGAACCACTTGGGTCCACTATAAGAAAGGGATCTCTGAGTCAGTGAGGTACATTTAAAGGGTACTAGCAGCCCTTCCTTGGTTGCACTCCTTGTGCTGATGGTGGATAGAGCAGATACAAAGAGGGCAGAGGCTGACTTAGGCGTGAGCCCCAATATAGGTTTTTTTGCAAGTAAGCAGGCCTAGTATTGAACCTGAGATGGAGGGGGAGCCAGCCAGTGTCACTGTAAAGTGTACATGTATGCGTTAGGTGGTAAGCTCCCAGGACCAATCGGCAAACCTTGTTAAGAAGGGTTTTGACTCTCTTTAGTGCTGTGTTGGAGCCAGCCCTATAGATCACTAAACCATAGTCCACTGTGGACAGGACTGAGCTGAAAGTAATGAGTTTTAGGGCATCCAGCATAATGGTTGATTGGTAGCAGCAGAGAATCCCTAGTCTCATATTTGCAGATTTGATTAGTTGCTCAATATAAGCAGAGAAGATGAGGGTGTCATCCAGGTGAACACCTAAATATTTAAATGTGTCAACTTGATCAAGTGTGTCAACTTTGTGGCTTATTATCCTCAGGGGGGCACCTCTCATCTTGCTCTGTGCGGTACTAAAGAGCATGCTCTTGGTCTTTTTATAGTTTAGCAGTAGTTTGTTCTGGAGGAACCACGATTCCAGTGTTTGAAAGTTGTCCTATAAATCAGAGTTGATTGATGCCAGATCTTTGCCGGAGACAGAAATAACGGCATCATCCTCATATAGCACAGTGTGTGCTGGGCAGGTGGTGGGAAGCGTTGATGAAGAGGCTGAAAAGGAGTGGGCCATGGATAGATCCTTGGGGGACTCCTAGGCCCACTTTCCTAGGCTCAGAGATAGTAGTGCCGATTGTAACACATTGCGACCTATGAGACTGGTAGCTGCTGAACCAAGTAACAGTGTCAGTGGACAATCCTGTAGCAAGGAGGCTTTGCTGGAGGAGTTGGTGGTTGACCATGTCAAATGCCTTAGTTAGGTCTATAAAGATAGATCCCACTGCCAACCCTTTGTCCAGGGTACCATAGAGCTGAAGGGTGTAGTTGACCAGTGCCGTGAGATTGGAGTGGTTACACTGCAAACTGGCTGTTGCATGCAAAGTACATTGTATTTTCCAAGGTACTCAGTGAGCTGGCCAGAGACCACCCTTTCAAGGGCTTTGGAAAGGGGGAGGGGTAATATCGAGATGGGCCAAAAGTTGGACAGGTTGGTCCTGTCCCCAGATTTGAAGACTGGGGGGTAATGGGTGTTGCTTTCCACCTACTGGGGAAGACCCCAGATCTAAGGGAGACATTGAACACCTTGGTGAGCGGCTCCGCAAGTTCATTTAATGTAAGGGCAACTATCTTCATGTCTATATGTTCACTTCCCAGCCTGGTCTTGTTAAGGACACGCTTGATATATTTTATAGTCTGTGTTCGAGATATCTTCCTGAAGTAGAATCAAGGTGGACCTTCGGTGGGCGAGAAGGTAGAGTACTGGTTAGGGAGCTGATCTGGTGACATATGATTGAGATAGTCAGTAGGCAGCACATTGCTTAGGTCCGTGGAGGCTTCATTAAATACATTTACAATATCCCTTGGGTCTTGCAGTGTACCAGAGGTGGTTACAATCAGATTGGGAGGTGCCCTAGAGGCTCTACCCATGAGGGCTTTCACTGAGTCCCAAAACTCCCTAGCATGGCCCCAGCTCCTGCCCAGCAGATCATAGTAGTGAGTGGCTTTGGCAAGTCAAATTAGCTTCATGCAACTATTCCTTGCTGTCTTGTAGGCTATGAGGTCAGTCTGTTTCCTGGTTGCTTTGACCCTGTGCCGCAAGTGGTCTGTAAGGCGCATTTGCTCAATTAGAGAGCCTGATAGCCAGGGATTTGCAGTACCTCTTAGTTTTTTGGTTTTGTATGGGACGAAGATGTCACAGGCCTTTGTGAAGACCTTAGTGAAGTACTCAAGGGCTTGTTTCTCATCCTTAACATTGTCCAGTGTGGCCCAGTCAACCTCATTAATGAACTCTCTGAAGTTTTCCAGTTGTCCAGCTCTCAGGGATCAGTTTCTGGAGGCCTTGGGCTTGCACTTGGTGAACTTGTTTGTCCAGATACGTAGTATCGGGGAATGATCACTGAGGGAGTCAGATAGAACTGTGACCTCAGCTATGTGTTCCGGGCAGGAGGAGAGTAGCCAGTCAATGAGGGAGCTGGTACCCGTTCGATAATTTTGCCTAGTAGCTTGTGTAACCAGCTGGGCTAGGAAGAGGCCAGCTATCCGGTCTCTAGCTGCAGCTGCATCCTGGGAGTGCCAGTTTATGCTGAAATCCCTGATGACTTGTTCCCAGTTTTGCTTATGCAGCTCTTGGTTGTTGGCAAACTGCTGAAAGCCAGCGGTGTGCATTCCGGGGGGTAGGTACACAGTGGTGAGTAGTAATACTTTGTTCTGTTGACCTATGGTGAGTTTTAAGGTTAGAATTTGAGCCTCCTTGATGCATAGGCTACTGGGCAGTAATAATACTTGCCTTATTTTGACATCGTATCATTCAAGACAGATATACCAAGGTATAATTGTATCTTGTGTACATCAATTTTCAATAGCCATTGTAAAATATATTGTCTAGAGATAAAAGTTCCTTCACTTTAATCCAACCTTTAGAACCCTAAGAGGGTTCAGAACCAACAGACAAAACAAAATGAAACAGAATAGCACCAGGATGCAGAGATGTAGTAGAGATACTTACTCACATTCTAAAATCCCTATCTTGTATTAACCAGTTGTGACAGTAGTCTGATAAACTTTAAACCAGTCAGTGTTACTGTATGTGTATTGTTGTGTCCTCTTATGGGTCCATCAAAGTCCAACAGTCCTCTTAACCTCATTCTAGGTAACATCTAATTAAGGTGTTGAAGCCCCTGATATAACAACCACCATGTCCATCTATTTTGGTATACCTGGGGTTGTTGCTGAAGGTTAAATGTTAGTTTTTCCATTTGGTGAATGGATTCCACCATCTCCAACCATTCTACTAACATTTGAGGGGACCCCTGAAGCCATCGCCTGGTGATGGCTTTTAATACAGCAACAAGTAAAACTAACCAAAGGCATTTCGCCTCCCCTCCCTTGACCTCCTTAGGCAAAATTCCCAGCACTAGATGTTCTGGGCCCAATGTTGTCTGTGTTGTAAAAATTTGAGTTAAATGATGGATCACCTCTTTCCAAACTGGCACAATTTGTGGGCAGTTCCAGAAAATATGGGCCTGCGTTGCATGGACCTCCCCACACCCTCTCCAGCAGGTCGATGGAGCGCCCCAATTACTATGTGTAGCCTGAGCTGGGACTAAAAAATAGCGAGTCCTGAGCGTCCAACTAAAATCTCTCCAAATTAACGAGTTAGAGGTAGACCAAGTGCTTCTCCATACTAATGACTATTGTTGGTACGAGAAAAATGGCCAGATCTTGCTCCCACTTGGCTTTTATGTAATGGAAGGAAAGCTCAAAGTCTGAAATGTAATTGACATACAACAAGGAAATGGCATGTTTAGCATTACAGGAGTTCCAAAGTCTCTGGAATGGTATTACCTCTGCCACAGCCTGCATCTCTGGGTCTAGTTTGTTTATCTGTTTATTTAGGAAATCTCGCAGCTGATAATACCTAAATCTGTCGGCTGGAGTGAGGCCAAACTTTTGTGGCACAGTTTCAAAGAAGTGACTTGTTTGACCTGTCATCATCTGATAGGGAGAGTGAAACCCCTTCCTGGCTTGCCTCAGGTACCAACTATCCTGTTTGGCTGGTGTAAACTGTGGGTCAAAAGCCCACCACCTAAATCTCCAGAAGTGTTTGCCAGTGGCTCCTCTGCTTGTTCCCTCCTCCATCCCTCCAGGACTGCCTTCGTGCCAGAGAACCCCTCCATGCTCATAAGACTCCCATCCCTGAATCACTCTGCATGTAGGGGAGGGTTATTCTGTTTCCACTAGTCAATCCTTTTCCAGTGTCCGTTGTATCCTGGGTTCCCCCAAAGAAGGGACACCCTCATCTGGGATGCCACTCAGTAGCCTTGTAAATTTGGGAAAGCCAATCCCCCCCCACCCTCTTCGGCATGTACAGTAGTGTTTTCCATAATCTGGCTTTTCTATTACCCCATAGAAAGGCAAAGAACAGTCTCTGCCAGTTCTCTAAGTCCTGCCAGGTCACCTCACTTGGCACACATTGAAATAAATATAGGAGATGTGGCAGGGCATTCATCTTAAGGGTCTGGACCTTGGCACCCAGTGATAACAGGAGCAAGGCCCATCTTTGAAAATCAGCTTTTATAGTTTAATTATAGGCGGGCAATTATGTTCCCACAGTTGGGATGATTCTAGCCAAACCCTAACCCCTAAGTATTCTAATGTAGGTAGGTCCCATTTGGGTACTTCCGTTTGGTTCCTTTATCTGAGCTATAATGGAAATTCAGAATTTCCATTTTGCTTTAATTTCGTTTATATCTTGATAAAGAGGAGAATTCCTCAATCTGGTGGAATACAGCAGGCATTGATGTCTCAGGCTCCGATAAATACAGAAGCATGTCATCAGCATACAAAGCCAACTTATGGTTTAGCCCTCCTAGCCTAATCCCTTTAACCTTTGGATTTTGCCTGATGCTTTGAGCCAGTGGCTCAATATAAAGAGCAAACAGCAGTGGAGACAAAGGACACCCCTGTCTGGTGCCCCATCCTAAATTTAAGGCCCCCCGATATATGACCATTAGGCCTCACAAAAGAATGTGGTGATTCATATAACTTAAACAAGGCCATGGTAAGCTGCTGAGGGAACCCAAACCGGGAAAGGACCCATCCCAAAAAGGGCCACAACACTCTGTCAGATGCCTTTTCGGCATCTAGGCTTATTATCAGAGATGGTAATTTTTGTTTGTTAACATGACCAATTATATGGGTCATTCTTTGTAAATTATCTTGGGCCTGTCGACCTGGGATGATTTCAGCCTGGTCACATTTACAAGGGTGGGCAAAAACAGCTGTATACGCCTAGCTATAATTGAGGTTTGGATTTTATAGTCTGTGTTTAATAAAGAGATTGGGTTATTTGATGTACATCTGGTGGGGCCCTTTCCCGGCTTGGGTATCACTGAAATAACAGCTCTTGTCCATGAGGGTGGAATCCACTCTTCCCCTCCTATCACCTCCCTGTATACCTGCAAAAGCATGGGCTGCACTTGTCCTCACAAACTTTTGTAAAATTCTGTGAGTAACCCATCAGAGCCCAGGCATTACCCTACCGTTAGTCTCTTAATTTCAGTTTTTATTTCTTCTATCTTCATGGGAGTTAAGGCCTCTCCCTGCTCCTTTGTCAGGCCTGGTAGCTTTATCTTTCTTAAAAAGTCCTGAGCTTTCCCTTCCACTGGATTTGTCTCCTCTGTGTACAGCTTAGCATAATACACTCTGAATGCATCTGCCACTTCCTGTACCCCTGTACCATCTCTCTTCACTGCGGGTGCCATATGCTTTCTATGTTGGCTCTCGCCCATTGGGCCTGAAGCCTACTGGCTAGTAGCCTCATTGAGCAGGGGCCTCCCTGGTAGTACTTGTGGCATAATAAAAGGAGCTTCTGTTCCACCTGGTAATCTAATATCTCCCCCATCCCTTTCTTATATTTCTTAAGTTGCTTCGTTCTTTCTCTGTCTATCCTCTGTTTCTACTGCTCCTCTATCTCTTGGATGTGTTTAGTTAATGACTCTCTCCGAGCCTCCCTTTCCCTCTTTTTCCTTGATGCCAACTGTATAAATTTACCCCTTAGTACTGCTTTTGCAGTGTCCCATAAGACAGAGTGTGAGACATCCTGCCCCGCATTCTCCTCCAGAAAAATCCTATATGTTTCAGAGATTACTTATTTCACCTCCTTATCTCTCAGTAATGATATATTAAGATGCCAGAAGGTATTTCGGTGGACCTCCCCTAGGTCCATTCTCATGAAGAGGGGTGCATGATCCGACAAAAGGAAATTTCCCAGCCAGGAATCATAAACCCTGTGCGTCTCATCTCTTGGGACCAGGAAGTAGTCGAGCCTCGAATACATGTTATGGGCAGCGGAGAAGAAAGTGTAGTCCCTCTGTCTTCCATGTTGATGTCGCCAAACATCAATGAGACCCAGCTCCCCCACCAGTTTATGTACCCACTTTGCTATTTGGTGAGCCTTTCTCAGGATCTGGGAAGTAGAGTTCAATTGTGGGTTAAAGGTCAAGTTCAGATCACCCCCCGCATATCAAAATCCCCCTCTCCCCATTCCTGCAACATAGATAAGAAGGAGCGGTATTCCTGAAATGCTGAACCTGGGGGGAAATATACTGAAGCTAGGGTTAGGACAGGGCCACGGAACCTCCCCTTTAACATTGCGAAGCATCCCTCTTTGTTCACCCTCGAATCAATCTTTTCAAATTGCGTCTTGGAAGGGACCAGTACTACTGCTCCCCTCCTTCTACCCTTTTGATATGATGCTGCTGCCATTTCCCTGAAGCCCAATTTTAAGAGCTTGTCGTGCTCCTGCATTGATAGGTGTGTCTCTTGAAATAACGAAAAGTCATCAGAGGTTCTCTTCATTTGACTTAATATTTTGCTCCTTTTAATTGGACTGGTTAGGCCATTAACATTACATGAACATATGATCGTACCTTTGTTATCCATTTATAATAAGTCAGTAATTCTAGTTACCACTCTCCAGGAGAGATCCTCCTCTAGGGCCTCTCTTCTTTTTTTTTTTTTGCTTTGTATTTCTTACCATTCCCCCTACTGTAAAAGAATCCTGGTGCAAATCCTCATAGCTAAGCACATGTAAATTACAAACAACATAGACGGCCAACAGGGACTGAACCATTTTAACCATACTTGACTTCCAAGGCTGAAGACCCAATTCAGTGGGTCTCTTTTCTCACCCGCTCCCTAATAGGGAGAAGTGAGCAGAGAAGTGTGTGTCATCTCCACAGCGGAAGAACCCCTCCTAGATATTCCCTGTATAGATTTCAGTCTGTGCCTAACCCAGTGGCCTAAGTAGGGCTCTCCCTGGGTGCACTAGTAATGAACACCCTATATTTTGAGTTAATCAGTTGTTTATTTCCTTGGCTTAGCAAGAAGTTTTCATTTTTCCAATTCATTTGTGTTACAGGTTGCCATAATTGGCTGAACAGAGCAGGGAGCTGCCCCATGCACCCAGTCAGCTGCGAGAGAGGCCCCCCCCACAGGGAAGACAACCCCCCTCCACTGGTTCGGGTGAGGCAGACGTGACCAAACCCATTATAAATCTACAATCCTGTTTTATTTTTCAACAGCCTGTCATGGCCCCGCATAGCTGATATTCATAGTCCTCTGAAGACCTTGGCTATTCAGCCTTCGTCACCCCCGGCCACTGAGAAAAGAGCCAGCCTCCCCCTCCATATAAGGCCAACCCCCAGAGCATATTTTAGGACCTGCAGTGATCACCAGCTCCCCAGAGCAGTCCGCTAGGACCGCCCCCAGACAGAGCCCCATGGCCACTGCATCCTTGCCTTTTCTTTAGCTCCAGTTTCTGTTGGGGTCCATCAAGCCCTATGCAAAAACCACTCATTTCCATTCTGTAGTAGGTCTTTAAGGCTGGCCCATCCCCCCGCAGCCAAAGACACCCCGCGGCCAACACCATAACTACCTTTGTTTAGGCTGTGTTGCCCCCAGCTTGTCAGGATCGCTCCTCCGGGAGGCAAGCCCCTCCCACCCACCAGACCCGCAAGATGGACCCCAACCCCCCTCCAACCATATCTGCCTTCTGATTTAGTTTTATTTATTTTCTGCCCTCCTCCCCATCCTCAACAGTAGGTTCATTTTAAAGTTCTTTGCTTACAACATCCGTTTGACTTTAAATTGTCCCATATCACCTTATGAAATCCCCCAAATCTACTTTCCCCTGACCCATCTACACAGCAGTTCAGTAACTGAGTCCCTGTATCTACTTGCAGTTCATTTCATTTCAGGTCAGGGCTCCCTCCGCTGTGCTACCATTCGAGCCAGTTTGTGGTTTGTCCTTTGCTGCCAAGATCTCCTGTTCCCTCTCAGGTCTAGATGGTCTTCTTTTAGCTTGCACAGAGTCCCACAGACTGGAAGTGTTCGGGTTGACTCGCTCCCCTCCGTCTTTTCAGTCCTCCTATTGTTTTGGCCCTTCAACATAGTTGCTGCTGGTTTAGATCTGAGTCCTGCTCCGAAAGGGTCAAATCATATTGCCTCAAAAACTCCTCTGCATCCCTCAGCTCTTGAAATCTGACCAGGGCTCTCTCCATGAGTATCTTCAGGCGTGCCGGGTATTCTACAAATGCTTGTTGACCTCTTTGCTGCAATAATTTCACCACAGTCAAAACTTGTTTTCTCCTAGCTAGTAATTGAGGGGTGAAATCATGGTAAAAAAAAAAGTCTTACATCCCTGAATGTTACACTCTTTTTTTTTTTTTTAATTATTATTTCTATTTCTGTTCCTCCGGTCAGCCTCCCTATTCGACAGACCCCCCAGCCCCCTGGCCCCAGAATAGCCGGCGCCTACCTTATACCCGGCCCAGGAGCAGAGCCTGCGGGGAGTTGGTCATCATCCTGCTGCCGCCGGCGTTTTCAGCCTCCGGTTTTCACCCAGGAGCCCCAGGAGTAGGAGCGCATGCGTGTGGAGGCGCGCATGCACCCTACGGCCCCGGTTACAACTGCTTTCCCCCACCCCATGGCCTAACGCCTGGCCCCCTCTAAGCCTGTGCCACTCCTAGCCTCCACTAGGGGTCACCATTGGCCGAGGGGTGCCGCATCCCTCCCTGGAGAGGAGAACCTGTCTGCCAGTAGCTCAATCCAGCTCTGCCCTCCTCCCCGCTTGCCGACCTCCGATGACCCAAGCTCATTCCCAAACCGGGCCTGCTGCGCGATGTCAGCAGGCATCCAGCACCTCAGCCCTCAGCACCACCGGGCTGGCAGGTTACTTTTTAGACCAGGCCAGCATTAAAATTTCTTCTTTGACCAGAAAGTCTAGGAATGCCAGCACCACTGATCTGGGTCTAGCTTTGGGATCTTGGAGTCTGGAGATCAGTGATCGGTGGGCTCTGATTATGTTCAGGCTCTTCTTTGGTGGCAAATTCAAAATTTTGTGTAGAAATTAATCAATAAATGTAATCATATTCCCCGTTTCCATTCCTTCTGGCAGTCCGTGGATTCTAATATTGTTGTGGCGGTTGCGGTTCTCTAGGTCCTCAAGTCTCTGCTCGAGAATACTTGTCCTGTGATTTAGCTCCAAGAGGGTCGTGTTGTGGATGTTGGTTGTCTGTGTATAGTCAGTTAATGTGTTTTCCAGAACTACCATTCTTTGAGATAATGTGGCAATGTCTTTCCGATGGTCTGAGACCTTTGTCTCTAGATGCTGCAAGGTCTCGCTCATCTGTTTTAGTGTTAGACACAGCTGCTTGGATGTGATTGTACATTCGGGCTCCTCTTCCAGCACTTTGGTGCTCGTACTTCCCATCAGGGATTCTGGTTGCGAGCAGATCTCCATCCGTTGATTCAGCTCTGAGGCACTTTTCTGCTGTTTGCCACCTCCAATCAGTGGATTTTCTTTCCATCTTTGCTTTGGGGCCATTAGATAGTCCGTGATATGTCGTTTGGTGGACAGGATGGTTTTAAGACACGATACCGGTGCATAGTGTGTTGATCGGATCCAGGCTTGCTAACTAAGCCACCATTCAGTTGGTGCCTGAACTGGAAGTCCAGTATTGTCCTTTAATGTCACACCTGAGGTAAACTAGGCAGCCACTTCCTCTTCTGGATATTCGGTTTTGTCGGAACATGTTATAGCTGTCAAGGGCTACAGTCTCATCAGCGACCTATGGGGATAGCTATGTTTCCCATGTGTAACCCCCTTGCAAATGGGGGTTCCTAATGTGCCCTATGCCTGGTTGGTAGTCGGCATAAAGCCACCGGAAGGGGGGGTCTGTTGAGTGCTTTTTAAGGCCTCTGTATACTGTCCCTGTAAGGGCTGCCTGTTGCAGTTGGGATTAGTTAAAATGGGAGGGGGTTTGAGTGTTGTCATGCTCGACTCCCGCCTGGGATGCTGAGTAGCGCTCCCTTCTGCCATCGCTAATAGTGCAGGGGGGAGCTCTGATAAAGGATGTAGGTGGTTGCTTAAAATAAGCCGTGAAAGTAATGGTAATGTAGATGTTCTAACCTGCCTTGCTTTGCAGCACAGAGAGTTTCGATTGCTTCCTCCATTTTGGTCCCGAACTGTGAAATTGGACCAATCAGTACCTTGGAATCCCACAGAGTTGACTGGCCAATATTAGAGCTGTTTGTTTTTGGGAAAGGTATTATGAGCTATGGCACCTTTCTGCCCCACTGAACACTGGAGAAAGTGACTGGCAGGCTCAACCGGCCAATCGGATCGGGTCGCACCCGAATTGAGAGGAGTGCCCCAAGCTGTAGGGGGCCAGAGTGAAAGTGGCTGAGGAAGGGAGAGGATCTGTGTGCTCCTGCGCTGGAGAGTGTGCACGCGGGAAGCTCGTGAAGGCCTAAATCGGCCATTGAATCTCCTGCTCGCGTGCTCCAGCGGGCCAAATCCATCGTCGGGCGGTCAGTGGAGGTTGAGTACTGTAACGCTACCCACCAGGCTTAACCTGTTGAAGGACTGGAGGATCTGTTTAAACCACGCTCAGTCCGTGGGAAAAGCGAAGAAGCTGTTGTTTGCTGAGTTTAGGAGACTGTGGAACTCGGAGAGCCTAGGAGCTGTTGCCTGGTGAGGTATCCCTCTGCTTTGCCTTGTTTGAGATAACCATATAAATGTGCAAGGAGGCTTGTGAGCTCAAGTTAATCCTGCTGCCAGTAAAGGACTTTGCCTTGGTTGAGATAACCATATAAATGTGCAAGGAGGCTTGTGAGCTCAAGTTAATCCTGCTGCCAGTA
The DNA here is from genome assembly GCA_016271365.2 of Neoceratodus forsteri. NCBI lineage: Eukaryota > Metazoa > Chordata > Ceratodontiformes > Ceratodontidae > Neoceratodus > Neoceratodus forsteri. The sequence continues at coordinate 1,388,653,941 of CM057459.1, forward strand.
AAGGACTTTGCCTTGTTTGAGATAACCATATAAATGTGCGAGGAGGCTTGTGAGCTCAAGTTAATCCTGCTGCCAGTAAAGGACTTTGCCTTGGTTGAGATAACCATATAAATGTGCAAGGAGGCTTGTGCAGCTCAAGTTAATCCTGCTGTCATTAAAGGACTTTGCCTGTTCAGAGATTACCATATAAATGTGTGAAGAGGTCTGTGAGGTTCAGGAGCAGCCCTGCTGACATTGGAGGACCCTATCTTGTCTGGAGGTTGTGAGTACTAATACAGGGTAGCTCCCTGCTGAATTACAACAGTGGATACAAATGGAAGTACTGTATTGCTGACTGTAAAAATCAATTCTTCTTTCTTCTCTGTGTGAAAGGACCCCTACCAGCTGCCACGTTTGGACTAGCCATTAGGGCTTGGGTACCCAGGGACAGTAACTTGTAGGGTTAGGCCTGTGCACAGAGCCATAAATCTATAGTCATAGTGTAATAATTAACTGATCCCCCATTATCTACCCTTCTAATAAATCAGATTGCTGTGTTATAACTATACCTGGCTGGTTTGTACACTTTGAATGAGTTACTGCATGGGACTGGGATATAACTGTATCTTACTTTACAGGGGGTCTATGGAGTGAGCTGAACTATGTCGGTTGTGGGGTAAGTGTATTAGTGAAGAGAATTGTTGGCACGCAGTGTGGGTCACTAGTGGGACAAAAGGGGGGTTGCAGTAGCCCAGAGGGCTGTAACCGAGGTAGTCTTACTTGGGCTAACCCCGACCTCTGGGTGGAGGCACCCATCCACTGATCTGGGCCCCTTACCCTGCCTCAGAGCAGCAGACAGGGGTAGTAGCCCTAAGGGTAGTGACCCTAGGGGTTACAAATTGGAGGCACCTCTGGGATCAGCGTCCCCAAGTGGCTCAGTGAGGAGATACCCCAAAGATGGAAAAAATGGAAGGGGATATGTTGGAAAAAATTAAGCTGGGACCCATCAAAACCATGGTACATAAACTGATGGGTTGGGGTGAAGCAGAAGAGCTAGATTCCCAGAAGATTGTATTATTGTTAGATGTGCCATTGGGTACCTCAGCTGCTGATATTGTCTCTGTTGCAGAACGAGTAAAGTGTTTGGGTAAGGTTAAAGTGAAAGGGCGTATGGCTGATTTGCTTGATCAGACGTTGCAGGTGTTACTCCTATGCAGTGTGGCCATCGACCCTGAGAAGGTACCTCCTGCACTTTACCCGGAGGGTGCGTCCCAGGGGTGGAGGCTAATTCATATCCGAAGTGGGTCAGTCACTCCTGGGGGTCTCCTCAAATGAACAGTTTTAAAGACAAACTGCTTAACTTGTTAGTTATGGAGGGGAGGACTACCCAGGAGTTGCTACAAGCCTTGGATCTGTCCAGTGATACTACCCCTCGGGGTTCTCTGGGCACCTCCCCTTGCCCACCCAAAAGCTCCGTGCTGGCTTCTTTGCCCTTGGCAGTCCCATCCATACAGCTTGACTCCTACCGTAAGTTAAAGCCTTTCTCTGGCATGGTACCAGTGCCTTCCAGGGAGGATGACCTGGAGGCGTGGATGGACTATGCCACCCCTTTAGTCCAGGAGTGGCAATGCTCCGAGGGGAAGAAAAGGAAGAGGCTGATGGAGAGTTTGCGGTGTCCTGCCTTAGAAGCCATTAGATTCTTCCGGGCCACTCGTCCGGAAGCCACTGCTGCAGAGTATCTCTCTGCTTTAGAAGGGGTTTTTGGGAGTACAGAGACTGGTGAAGATTTATTATGGAAATTCAGGTCTGCTAAGCAGTGGAGAAATGAAAAACTTCCGCTTTTGTTACTAGAGTGGAGCGGGCATTGCAGAAGGCTTGTAGAAAAGGGGGAATCACTGCTGCAGCCCTGAATCAGGTTCGGTTTGAACATATTTTAAAGTCTGCCAGATTCTCTAGTGTAACTCTATTGAAACTTAGGTTGCATGATCGGGGGGCCACCCCGCCTGAATATTGCCAATTGATGAGGGAAATTCGAGAAGTGGAGACTGATGAAGAGGGGTGGGAACCCTGTGTGGGGGCAGTGAACCCTAGTGGGACCCCTGAGTCTAATACCCCTGAGGAGACTGGCTCGCCTGGAGGGTCCGAGGGGTCCCCAGATTTCCCAGGTACTGTGGTGATGCAGGTTGTTTCTTCTGAACCCTACGTGGAGGGTGAGTTGAGGGCTGAGATCAGGAATTTACGGGAATTGGTGAGGGACTTAAAGCAGTCTACTGTGTACCCTACTCGGCCCGGGGCCCCTGAGTCATGTAGAGCCCTGAACCCTAGCCCTAGAGAGCTTTCTCCCTCCCCTCAGGGCCCCCCTCAGAATAGTGATCCCTGAGACCCTAAGTTTTGTTATCACTGTGGGGAAGATGGGCATTTCCAGCCTGACTGCCAGAGGCCGGAGAATTTAAGGAAAGTTAAACAGCAGACTGATCATTCGATACCACCAGACCCAGTCTCGGGGGCCCCAAGAAGAGTTGTGTGACTCAGGCCCATGCCAGCCTGGCTAACAATGTTGCTACCCCCAACTGGTCTGATGTGGTCGGGCCGTCTATGGAGACCCGGGTGCAGATGAATGGAATTCCCACTAGAGCTGTATTGGACAGTGGCTCCCAGGTGACCATCATGTTTCAGGACTGGTACCAAGCACACTTATCTGAAGTGCCCCTGCAGCCTCTAACTGGTCTACATGTATGGGGGTTGAGCGACAAGGCCTATCCGTATTTGGGGTACATCCGTGTCTGGTTATCGTTCCCTGCAACTGTAAATGGAATAAATGAGCAAGTGGAAACCTTAGTGTTAGTTTGCCCGCCCACTGGACTATACGATGGGGTGCCCTTGTTGATTGGAACAAATGCCCACATGTTTGGACGATTGGCCCAGTTGTGCTCAGAAAAGCGAGCATTTCAAACTGGGCGAGCTTTGAGCATACCGGCTGTGATTCAAAAGGTCAGGGCCACTCAGAAGAAGGGTAGTCTGGAGGAACTTGAAGGCCCTGTGAGGGTGGTATGGAAAAAGGATCCGGCCCCCGTGGTACTTGCCCCAAATGCGCAATGTGTTCTGCATGGAGAGATATGACTAAAAACAGATGTCAAGAACAAGTTGTTGATGCTGGATGCGCCTGCAGAGGGAGGATTACCTGAGGGGTTGTTGGTCAGACCCAGCATTCTGCCGACTAGAGCCCATGCTTACGTTAAGAGGGTGATGGTTCAAGTGCACAATGTGTCTGATAAAGAGATTCGGATAAGAAGAGGGTGTACCCTGGCTAGCGTTCATTATGCAGATACTGCTGTACTACCAAATAGAAAGAGTTCTCGGACGGGTGATAGAGTTGCTCCTGATCTGTTTGACTTTGGTGACTCTCCGCTGCTGACTGAGTGGAAGCGAAGGGTCAGTGAGAGGCTTGCCAAAAGGAACCAGGTTTTTTCCCCTGAAGGAGTGGGATGTAGGATGTGTGCAAGGGGCTGAGCATCACATTCGATTGCACGACGAAAGATCCTTCCGAGAGAGATCCCGACGTCTGGCTCCCGCTGACATAGATGATGTACGGTGGTATCTGCAAGAAATGTTGGTTGCTGGTGTAATTCAAGAGTCTAGGAGCCCCATGCCTCCCCCATTGTAGTAGTAAGGAAAAAGAATGGGGCAGTTTGGATGTGTGTAGACTGTCGCACTTTGAATAGGTGGACCATTCCGGATCAATATACCATGCCACGCATACAAGACGCCTTGGATTGTTTGAATGGTAGTAAGTGGTTCTCTGTGTTGGATCTTCGGAGTGGATACTATCAGATCCCGATGGCCCCAGACGACCGGGAGAAGACTGCTTTCATTTGCCCTTTAGGTTTCTATGAGTTTGTTTGGATGCCTCAAGGGATTTCGGGTGCCCCAGCCACTTTCCAGACTTGATGGAACGAGTTGTGGGGGACATGAATCTACTCGAGTGTCTGGTCTATTTAGATGATGTCATAGTGTTTGGCCGATCGCTGGAAGAACACGAGCAACGATTATTCAAAGTCCTGGACAGGTTGGAGGATTTCGGCCTTAAGCTGACTATCGACAAGTGTCAATTCTTTCAGACTTCTGTGAAATATGTGGGCCATATAGTGTCCACGGAGGGCATAGAGACTGACCCTGGCAAGGTAGAAGCGTTGACCACTTGGCCTCAACCCAGAAATTTAAAAGAGCTGCAACAATTCTTGGGATTTTGTGGATACTATAGGCGGTTTGTCAGAGACTATTCACGACTGATTCGCCCCCTCCTTAATCTCACTCAGGGGTACCCGCCCACTCACAAAAAATATAAGAAGGGTGTGCACACTGACATAGAAAAGAAGTATTTTCGGCCAAACGATATGTTCGGGGACTGATGGACTGCTGAGTGTGAGGAAGCTTTCCATGACATCATATATCAACTCACCCACGCACCCGTGTTGGCCTATGCTGACCCAGCCAAGCCTTACACTCTTCATACTGATGCCAGTCTGCAAGGATTGGGGGCTGTATTATATCAGGAGCACTCAATTGGGCTGAGACCTGTAGCGTTTGCCAGTAGAAGTCTGACGCCGTCAGAGAAGAATTACCCAGTGCACAAATTAGAGTTTTTGGCTTTGAAGTGGGCCATTGTTGATCAGTTCCATGACTATTTGTATGGTGCCAAGATATTAGTAAAGACTGATAACAATCCTCTGACCTATGTACAAACCTCCACAAATTGGATGCTACTGGGCATAGGTGGCTCTCTGCTGCCACCTACCATTACGCTGTAGAATACCAGGCGGGCCTAAACCATATAGATGCGGATGCTCTCTCTCAGAGGCCGGCGTCCCAGACTGAATGGGTCCGGTTGTCTGAACCTGACATAAGAGCCTTGGCCCAGAAATTTGATAAAGAAGAACAAGTGTCTCCTGACACGGTGGACTGTGTGGTAGATTGTTTGGGGCCGCCGGAAAACTGTATACCTGCCGCCTACTGCCATTTCTCTGCATTGGACACCAGCTCCTTTCCACAACTCGACAATGATGATCTTCAACAGGCTCAATCCTGTGACCCTATGATAAGAACAGCCATAGAGGTTTTGCGGGCTGGAAGAGATGTATCCAAACTACATTCCCCTGACTTGCGGACTACCTTGCTGCACAAAGAAGGGCCCAAATTAAAGCCGATCAATCCACTACTATATAGAGAGACTGTGAATAAGGAGGGCCGGGTACACCGACAACAACTGGTGCTGCCCTCAGCTTTCAGAGAACTAGTTCTGAGGTCATTGCATAATCAGATGGGGCACCTGGGCATAGATCGAACACTTGACTTGGTTCGGGCTCGATTCTATTTGCTGAAAATGAGTGCGGACGTGGAACAGTATGTCAAAACCTGTGGTCGTTGTTTGCAAAGAAAAGCGTTACCCCAGAGAGCTGCTCCACTGGTCAACATTACTACTAGTGCTCCTATGGAACTGGTCTGTATTGATTTCCTGAGTTTAGAGCCTGATCTGAAAAGTGTTAGCAACATATTGGTGGTCACTGATCATTTTACACGGTACGCACAGGCTTTCCCGACCAAGGATCAGAAAGCAACTACAGTGGCTAAGATACTTGTTGAGAATTTTTTCGTCCACTACGGGGCTCCGCAGTGGATTCATTCCGACCAGGGAAGGGACTTTGAGAGTCGCTTGATTAAAGAGATGCTATCTTTGTGGGGGGTACGCAAATCATGCACCACCCCCTACCATCTGCAGGGAGACCCTCAGCCTGAAAGGTTCAATCGTACATTGCTTGACATGCTGGGCACCTTACAATCCAAAGATAAATCGAGATGGAGCCAACAGATTAGCACTCTAGTTCATGCCTACAATTGTACGAAAAGTGATGCCACAGGGTTCTCCCCCTATCGACTGATGTTCAGAAGAGAGGCTAGATTGCCAGTGGATGTGTGTTTTGGGGTTTCCCCTGATGGGGTGTGAGCAGAAAACCATCTACAGTACATACAGAAATCAAAGGCCCAATTAAATCATGCCTACCAACTGGCCCAGACCATGGCTGCTAAACGAAATCTGGCTAACAAGGAGAGATATGACAAAAAAGTGAAAACAGTAGAGTTGAGAGAAGGGGATAGAGTGTTGTTGAGAAATCTGGGACTGCATGGCAAACATAAAATTGCCGACCGATGGCATCACCTCCCTCATATTGTTGTGGGACAGCTGGCAGACCTACCTGTGTATAAAGTGCGGCCTGAAAACAATTCGAAAGATGTGAAGACCATACACAGAAATCATCTGCTGCCAATTGGGCAGATCTTGATTGAAGCTGAACCTTCCTCTACCCCTCCTTCCAGGCCCGTGACTAGATCTGTTGCTAAGAGAGGAGCCAAGCCTGTGGAGCCTTCAACAAGTCCACCAAGGGAGCCTTGTCCAACCCCGCAGAAGGAGATGGTCAACACTCAGTGTCAGAAGACAGCGAAGATGATGTTGAATACTATCCCTCTTATGAAATAAGTCAATTGTACCGGGGCAATCCCCTTATTAACTCAGGAACTGAAGCTGGCCCATCTATGTTGATTGAGCCCTCTACTTTGTCCCTGGAGGAAATGCCTCCAGAAGATGAATGGGGTAGCAGACAAACTCAAGGGGCTGAGTCCTTAGGCTTGGCTGAACTGTCTGGCTTGGCTGAACTATCTGATTTTTCAGAAGAAGAGAGTGAGGTGGGGGAACAAGCCAGTGATAGGCCAGAACCAGAAGAATATTTTGAATGCCCTGATGGTTCCCCTTTAGTAACTAGACAGCCCCTAGATGAGCCCAGTGGGGTGGGTTCAGGGATAGAAGGTCAAACGCCTGATAGCATTGTGAGTATCGAGCCTGATCCCCTTGAAGGGATTCCCGTTACTAATATCCCTGAAATGGGAGTGGAGTCAGGGCCAGGATCAGAGTCCCCTGAGACCCGTAGACGATCTGGCCGACAGATACGGCCAGTAATCAAGTTGAGTTATGAATCTCTGGGTCAGCCAGAGGACCTGCCCTTAAATGTGGTTCACAAGGGGGTATATGTGTCCCCAAGTGCTTTGCCTAAGTTAGCCTTGGGGGATAACTCCAGACTATTAGTAAAGCCTTTTGAGTGTGGCGCCCCTGCCCCGGGGGACCAGTTAGTAGCTAACAGAAGAGGGAGTCCCTCAGTCCCGGGGTCACGGGTAGGACCCTATGACCTGAGCTAAAAAGTGTAAGATTTTATATGTATAATGTGTATATACTATAGTGCACTGTAAATCTAATATTTATGTATGTAAGGTGAAATGTGATATAGTGTTACTTGGGGTGTTCACCTACTTTGCCTCAAGGGTGATTACTTGGCGCAGACGCCAAGCTTTTCCAGGCCAGGGAGGGTGTAACCCCCTTGCAAATGGGGGTTCCTAATGCGCCCTATGCCTGGTTGGTAGTTGGCATAAAGCCGCCGGAAGGGGGGTCTGTTGAGTGCTTTTTAAGGCCTCGATATACTGTCCTTGTAAGGGCTGCCTGTTGCAGTTGGGATTAGTTAAAATGGGAGGGTTTGAGTGTTGTCATGCTCGACTCCCGCCCGGGATGCTGAGTAGCGCTCCCTTCTGCCATCGCTAATAGTGCAGGGGGAGCTCTGATAAAGGATGTAGGTGGTTGCTTAAAATAAGCCGTGAAAGTAATGGTAATGTAGATGTTCTAACCTGCCTTGCTTTGCAGCACAGAGAGTTTCGATTGCTTCCTCCATTTTGGTCCCGAACTGTGAAATTGGACCAATCAGTACCTTGGAAGCCCACAGAGTTGATAGCAATAGAAGAGCTGTTTGTTTTTGGGAAAGGTATTATGGGCTATGGCGCCTTTCTGCCCCACTGAACACTGGAGAAAGTGACTGGCAGGCTCAACCGGCCAATCGGATCGGGTCGCACTCGAATTGAGAGGAGTGCCCCAAGCTGTAGGGGGCCAGAGTGAAAGTGGCTGAGGAAGGGAGAGGATCTGTGTGCTCCTGCGCTGGAGAGTGTTTGCGCGGGAAGCTCGTGAAGGCCTAAATCGGCCATTGAATCTCCTGCTCGCGTGCTCCAGCGGGCCAAATCCATCGGCAGGCGGTCAGAGGAGGCTGAGTACTGTAACGCTACCCACCAGGCTTAACCTGTTGAAGGACTGGAGGATCTGTTTAAACCACGCCCGGTCCACGGGAAAGGCGAAGAAGCTGTTGTTTGCTGAGTTTAGAAGACTGTGGAACTCGGAGAGCCTAGGAGCTGTTGCCTGGTGAGGTATCCCTCTGCTTTGCCTTGTTTGAGATAACAATATAAATGTGCAAGGAGGCTTGTGAGCTCAAGTTAATCCTGCTGCCAGTGAAGGACTTTGCCTTGTTTGAGATAACCATATAAATGTGCAAGGAGGCTTGTGAGCTCAAGTTAATCCTGCTGCCAGTAAAGGACTTTGCCTTGGTTGAGGTAACCATATAAATGTGCAAGGAGGCTTGTGAGCTCAAGTTAATCCTGCTGCCAGTAAAGGACTTTGCCTTGTTTGAGATAACCATATAAATGTGCAAGGGGCTTGTGAGCTCAAGTTAATCCTGCTGCCAGTAAAGGACTTTGCCTTGGTTGAGATAACCATATAAATGTGCCAGGAGGCTTGTGAGCTCAAGTTAATCCTGCTGCCAGTGAAGGATTCTGCCTTGGTTGAGATAACCATATAAATGTGGAGGAGGCTTCTGGAGCTCAAGTTAGTCCTGCTGCCAGTAAAGTGACTTTGCCTTGTTTGAGATAACCATATAAATGTGCAAGGAGGCTTGTGCAGCTCAAGTTAATCCTGCTGTCATTAAAGGACTTTGCCTGTTCAGAGATTACCATATAAATGTGTGAAGAGGTCTGTGAGGTTCAGGAGCAGCCCTGCTGATGTTGGAGGACTCTATCTTGTCTGGAGGTTGTGAGTACTAATACAGGGTAGCTCCCTGCTGAATTACAACAGTGGATTCAAATGGAAGTACTGTATTGCTGACTGTAAAAAATCAATTCTTTCTTCTCTGTGTGAAAGGGCCCCTACCAGCTGCCACGTTTGGACTAGCCATTAGGGCTTGGGTACCCAGGGACAGTAACTTGGCAGGGTTAGGCCTGTACACAGAGCCATAAATACATAGTCATAGTGTAAGCCAATTAACCTGATTTCCCCCCCCGTTATCTACCCTTCTAATAAATCAGATTGCTGTGTTATAACTATACCCTGGCTGGTTTGTACACTTTGGATGAGTTACTGCATGGGGACTGGGATATAACTGTATCTTACTTTACAGGGGGTCTCTGGAGTGAGCTGAACTATGTCGGCTGTGGGGTAAGTGTATTAGTGAAGAGAATTGTTGGCACGCAGTGTGGGTCACTAGTGGGGGGCAAAAGGGGGGTTGCAGTAGCCCAGAGGGCTGTAACCGAGGTAGTCTTACTTGGGCTAACCCCGACCTCTGGGTGGAGGCACCCATCCACGGATCTGGGCCCCTTACCCTGCCTCAGAGGGGGCAGACAGGGGTAGTAGCCCTAAGGGTAGCGCCCCCCCTAGGGGTTACACATGAGTGAGATGACATCAGGTTTAAGTAGTTCCACCCAAGCCTGAAATTGAAGGAGTTTGGAGTTTGTGTAACATCTGATTAGTCAGCAGCGTAGATAGCCAGAGCTCTGGATATCTCATGGGTTGGTAAAATGTAATTATCTTTCTGCTTAGATGGTAGTCACCCAGCTGGAGGGTTCACCAGCACCAAGAAAACCAATCGTACATTTGTAAATACTGATTTGCATAACCTCTATTCCTCCTGTTTCCCTATTCTAACTCCTATGCTCCCCAAATAAATACTATTGTTACTGTTTTTGCAAATCATGGTGTGTGAGCATATTATTAGAGTGAGTCTTTACTTCTGGAATGTCTGAAATGTAGGGACCTGAATGCTGGGTCATGTCTGGGGGTGGCAAATGGTAATTGTGGGTGCTATAACATCTCAGTGGGTTGTACCAGGTTACATCTAGCCCACGGTAAAGGTACACTCTGAGTGGAGGCACTGTGCAATTTAGAACCTAATATCAGTTTAAGAACTCAAACCCTTTAGCCTATGTCCAGAGTAGCGGGCAGGGGTGTAACCTAGGAGTAGTGGCACCTAGGGGTTACATTTGGAAAATGTTTCACCAGGAAAGACAACGACTTGTTTCCAGAAGAATCCGGGGGGAAGAGTACAAGCAAACATGTAGCAATAGCAGAGCAATACAAGTACAATTACTAAAAAACAAAACAATGTGGTACAATTACAGAGCAGAAATAACCCAGACCAACCAGTCAGGATAAACAAAACCATGTTTGGATATAGCGTGCATTGCAACAACTCAAGAGCAGGTGATCCAGTAGGGTAAAGCTTAGAGGATGGATAACACATTTGAAGTGCTAGAAGTAGTAGGCTGAGCACATTCAAAATACTATTGTATACCTAAGGGAGGGCAGTTATTAGACAAGTGGGGAAGTGGACAGGCGAGGGGTAGAAGGTAGGGGATGAAAGAGGGGGGAGAAAGAGGGGCAGCCAAGATCTAACCCTTTCTGGATGCTGAGAACCCTAAAAAGGGGACAGGACCAGGCAGAAAGGGATGGGAGAGAAAGACAGCAGAGAGGTAGAGAAGAGAGGGTTAGAGGAACAGGAGGGGAGGAGAGGAGAGGGATAGGGAAGTAGGGAGGTGGGAGGGCGATGGATTTGAAAGTGGGGAGAAAGGGAGAGAGACAATCTATACCCCTTCAGGATGCAGAGAACCCTGCAAGGGGTCACGATTAGAAAGGGGGGAAGGAAGATGGGTAGAAGAGAGGGAGTCAGGATCTGTACCCCTTCAGGATGACAGAGAACCCTGCAAGGGGGACAGGCAGAAAAGGAGGAGAGAGAATGGGGCAGGGAGGAGGAGTGGAATGTGGTGGCTGACTGGAGGGGAGGAGAAGGATAAGGAATAAGGAGGCTGAAGAAAATGGGGGTAAACTAGGAATGGAAAAAGGGAGAGCGTCAGTGGGGGAGAGAGGAGGTAGTGGGGGGCAGGACAGCAGTAGAGTGTTGAAATAGCACAGTAGGTTGTGGATGGTAGTAGAGAGTTAAAATGGCACAGTAGGGTGTGGTAGGGGGTGGGAGGAGGGGGAATAATAGGTGGTAGCATGTGAGGAAGTAATCAGAGGAAGGGTTCAATTAGAAGACAGGAGGTAAGTCAGGGATAGAGGAGTAGGGGATCATGCTCAAGGGTGGGGAGGGTTTGCGAAGGTGGGCTAGTAACAAGTACAGTTAGGAGAACAGAAGTAAAGTAGAGCTAAAGGATAATGCGCCAGGGTTGGGAGGGTTGAAGGGGGGCTAAGAACAAGTTCAGTTGGGGGAATAGAAATTATGAAGGGCTAAGGAGATTGAAAATGGGGAAGAGGAAAGTCTGGTAGGAGGTGGCAGTGAGTTCCAAAGCTTTGGGCAGCGGTAGGAGAAAGCTTCCTGGCCTATGGAGGTAGAGTGACGAGGAATAGCTAGAGTGGGTGCGTCAGTGGATCTGAGAGGGTGGGAGGAGAGAGGTGGAGCGGAGAGTTAGGAGGAGAGGTAAGAGGGGAGAGTCCCAAACCGAATTTAGAAGTTAACTTGGCGCAGTGAGAGAGACGCCTGCATGCAAGGGAAGGGAAAGCTAGAGAATGATACAAAGTACAGTGATGTGTGCAGGAGAGGGAATGAAGAACAAAGCGACAGAAAGCATTGAAGAGAGTATCCAACCTGGTAAGGGAAGACTTAGCAGCAGCACTGTAGACTATGTTGCAATAGTCAGAAATAGAGAGTATCATTTTCTGAACAAGATCACGCCTAACCAATAGTGGCAAGGAACTACTTTTCCATATTATGGATAGAAAAAGGAATAGACAACAAATACATATCATCAGTAATCAATATAAACAAAACGATCTCTCCTCAGCCTGCTCTTCCTTGTCAGTCCCCATGTATGCCAATGATACTGTCCTATACAGCTTTGGCAAAAACTCTGAGGCTCTGGAAACCAGCCTACAGCATGACTTCAGCCAAGTCTAGCTCTGGTTTACATCCCACCAGTTATTCCTTAATGCTAAGAAGACAGTCTCTATGACCTTTGGCACCAGGCAGAGACTCTCTAGGCTGACAGCCCTACCCACCTTCCACACCCTTGATGGGACCCTCCTTGAGGACACCTCCTCCTTTAGATATCTGGGGGTTTGGCTGGACCAACACCTCAACTTCTCTGTGCATATTGATGCCATACTAAAGAAATTGCGCCCCTAGCTTGGTGCTCTGTACAGGAATCGTAGTTGCATCCTGCTGACTGTGAGGCACTAACTTGCCCAGAAGATGATACTCCCCATTTTCGACTACTGTGATGTAGTCTATGGTGCTGCTCCCAAATCTTCCCTAACCAAATTGGATACTCTCTTTAACTCTTTCTGCCGCTTTGCTCCTGACGCCCCCTCCTGCTCCCATCACTGTGTACTCTATCGCACCCCCTCCTTCCTTCCACTATATCACAGACGCCTCTCTCACTGTGCCAAACTCACCTCCAAATTCTGGCTTGGCAAACTGCTGTCTTGTCTGTCATCTGCTTTCTCCACTCCACCACACCCCCCCCCCATCCACTCTCTTAGATCAAATGATGCATACACCTTGGTGGTCCCTCACCACTCCATCCTCATCGGTCAGACCGGATTTGCCCACCGCTTCCCAAAAATCTGGAACTCACTCCCCATCAATATACACCACTCCTTCTCCACTTACTTCCTAACCTCCACCCTCCACAACTACCTCTCCTCCAGCTGTTCCTGCTTTAACCCCCCCCAATCTATCTTATTCCTAGTTCTGCCATTCCATCCCTACCCCCAGCCCCCTAGGTTTCTCAACACCCTGAAGGGAGGCTTAAGGGCCTGGATACCCTGTCATCTCTTACCTACTCATGCCACCCCTCCTCCTTGCCCAACCTGTCCATCTAGGCCAACAGCGTTTACACAATACCCCTCTCCTTCTCCTCCTATAGCACTTCATTCTACCTCGAGCCTGCTCCAGGTACAGTCCTGCACTTTAAATTGTGCTATCGTTCCACTTTTGTATATTTAATGTACTTCCATTCTAGTATTCTAGTGTTCACCTATTGTTGTTGTATCTTACAGAAGTATTGTCAATAATGCCTATATAATTGTATTAGTTCAATCTTTAATTGTAAAATCACTGTTAGGTAATCCTATGTAACCACCCCCCTGGTCGCACCGTGAGACGAGCAACTTGTTATTCAGTGTGCCCTCCTGGTGAAACATTTCAATAAATAAATAAAGATTCATGGGCAAAAATAAGGACTGGAATAAATGGTAAGCTTATTTAATCATTTCACATAACAAGAGGGGTAAGACAGGGTTGTGTTCTTGCCCTGACACTTTTTTCAATTGACACTCTTTTAACAGATTTTGAAACACTCCAAACTGAGTCCCCTAAAATTCTAAATATTAACTGTTACGTGATAGTATTTGTAGATGATATTGCACTTTTTTCTTTCACCAAAAAACGCTTACAGAACAAAAAAGACCGTCTTGAGGTGAAGACACGAGAGTTCAAACTCCAAGTTAACATTTCAAAAATGTAAATATCTATCTTTGTCAATAGAAGAGTTTCAGGTTGCTGGAATCTGGGAACCCAAATTAAGGTTTACACATCATTTGAGACTGCGTTTTTAATGAATAGCCTTTGGAGCAAACATATAAAGTACTGAGTACAGCAAAGAAAACAGCTTTTGCTCATAATAAATTCAACTATGTTTACAGAGTTATGTCCATGAAACCTCTCCTTGAAGCTGTAAGGGCTAAATATATTACATAAATTGAATATGCAGAGGAAGTATGGGATACCAAGCATAGGGGAAGGTTAATAATACCGATTCAAAAAGTATTTAAAGGAACTATGGGAGTACTTCTGTCTTTTCCCGCCACTTACATAAGAGCTGAAATGGGATTAGTAAATATTAACACCATTTCTTATATAAAAAAAAACTGTCTGGCTTAGATTACCAAGGCTGCCAGAAGACCATATAGCTAAACTCTGCTTACTAGAAAAAAAACAGCTGGTATGACAGAGGTTGTTATACAGTTGGTTGGCTCCATAATTTGTATTTAATATTAGACAAGTAGATAGATATTTTTATTTATGAAGCGCCCAATTCCTGAGACTCTGGGCGCTGTACAATAAAATCACAATACAGTATTACTTAAAAATCGCAAACCATACATAATAAAGTCAGTATAAATACAGAATTTCATTCTATCTATCAACAAACTCAAGTTATAAAAGTCAGTTCGAACAAATATGTTTTCAATCCCCTTTTAAAGGCTTCCACCGAGGGGAACCCCCTTTAAATAATCAGGCAAGGAGCTCCACAGGGTTGGTGCTGCCACTGTAAATGCTCTGTCTCCTGAGTGCCACAACCTAGCCCTGGGAACCCCCAGGAGGCCCCCCTCAGTGGAACAGAGCATCCGGGCTGGACGGTAAAGGTCAAAGAGATCTTATAGATAGGCAGGACCCTCATCATGCAGGGTCTTATAGGTAAGGAGCCCTATCTTGAAGACAATCCTCCACCTGACTGGCAACCAGTGCAGTATGCGGAGGACTGGGGTAATATGCTCACACCTCCTTACCCCAGTCAAAAGTCTTGCTGCTGCATTCTGCACCAGCTGCAGTCTGTGGAGGTTGCCTCCAGAAAACCCAAGGTACAAGGCATTACAGTAATCCAGCCTGGAAGTTACGAAAGCATGCACCAGTGTGGGCAGATCCTCAGGAGGGATCAGGGCTCGGATTTGGGCAATGTTCCTGAGATGATAAAAAACACTTCTGACCACAACCGACACTTGAGCATCAAGTGTCAGGCCATCACCCAGGATCACACCCAAATCCTTCACCTGTCTAGAAGGGACAAGGGGAACGCCCCCCAATACTAGATTAGGGGACAACCCCCATCCCCCCTTTTCCACGACAACCTGGCTCCACCACCAGTACCTCAGTCTTGTCTGGGTTGAGTCTAAGTCAGTTTTGAGTCATCCACAACTGGATTTCCTTGAGGCAGCTGTTAAATACACAGTCCGACACCTGAACATCAGGTGCACAGGACAAGTACAGTTGGGTATCTTTTGCATAGCAGTGAAAACCCAACCCAAACTGCCTGATAATGTCCCCCAATGGCAGCATGTACACCGTGAACAGTAAGGGCGACAAGACCGACCCCTGCGGTACTCCATAGCGCAGAGGCTTCCAGCTAGATGCGACAAGTCCCATTTTCATCCTCTGCACTCTGTCCGTCAGATATGACCTGAACCAGCTGATGACATTGCCGGACAGGCCACACCAGAACCACAAGTGGTAAAGCAGCACCTCATGGTCCATGGTGTCAAACACTGCAGAGAGGTCCAGGAGAATCAAGATGGTATGAGCTCTCCTGTCCCTTGCCATTAGGAGATCATTAAGCACCCGTACCAGGAAAGTCTTCATACTATGCCCTTCTCGGAATCCAGACTGGAAGGGCTCATAGGTAGATGAAGATGCAAGGTGTCTCTCAAACTGAATGGCCACCACTTTTTCTATAACCTTCGTGAAGAACGGGAGGTTTGAGACTGGCCTGTAGTTGCTGAGGCAGTCCAGATCCAAAGAGGGCTTCTTTAAAAGGGGTCTAACCAGATCCTCTTTCAAGGACACTGGGAAGACCCCACTCCTCAATGAACTCCAGACAACCTCAGCAATCACAGGTCCTATCAGGTCCAAACATCCAATCACAAGGTGGGTCAGACCTTGGTCCAGATCACAATGTGTAGGCCGCAACTTTGAGATTATCCCCATCAGCTTCTCCACCCCAACTAGCTCAAATTCATCCCAGACAGGAGGAGTGTTTCGACACAACTCAGGCCGGACACTGCATCCCTTTTGAGAGATACTTGAGGAGACCTCAGCCCTGAAAGAGGACACCTTGTCAACGAAGAACAAAGCCAACTCATTGCACCTAGTGCTAGAAACTGCCCCCTGATAGTCAGCGTAATGTGACCTCAGGGCCAATTTGTCCCCCATCCAGCCAGATCTCCTCCAGCATCTCTCTAACCCCCACCCCTTAGTCTTTAAACTCCAGAGTTCCTCATCATACTAGGGGGATCTCCGGCAAGTAGGCAAGGGGTGGACATGAATGAGTGTGATTGAGTCAAAGGCCACAGTCACAGCCCCATTATTGGCCACCACTGTTTCTTCCAGTCCAATCATGCAAGATGCCCCACTCTCAATAGGTCCAGTATTGCCAACAGTCCCACAGAGGAAACTCCTCTTAATGGGCGGTACCGGACTATCTCCACAGGGGCCAGACCAACTGGGGGGGCCACTAAACAAGAACCCCATGGTGCTATGATCCGACCAAACCACCGGATCAACATGAAGGTCAATAATGTTCAGACCAATTGAAAAAACTAAGTCCAATGTGTAGTTGCCTGAGTGCGTTACCGATGTTATACGTTGTGTCAGGCCCAGGGCCTCCATGCTCTTCAGGAGGTCACTTCAAAATTTCAAGAGCCTGTCATTGACCCATGCATTGAAGTCCCTCAGGATACACCACCTGGGGGACTCCAACACCAGGCACGCGATGAGCTCCTTGACCTCCCTCAAAAAGTCCCCACCGACTTCAGGAGGACGACAGAGCAGGAGAACCCTGAAACCCACATCCACGCCTCCCCGAGTGACCACACATTCAAAAGACCATGTAAGACCTACGTTTAGCACCGTCAGGCTTGGGTTAGACTTAAAACAAATGGCCACCCCCCCGCCCCTGTGATCCTGATCTTCTTTCAGGGTGTGTATCACAGAGTACCCAGCTGGAACTGCCGTCTCCAAAATGGGAGCAGCATTTTGATCCAGCCATGTTTCTGTGATGCAAGCCAGGTTGATCGGGGATTTCAAGTCTGCCATAATAGCAGTCTTGTTCCTCATCAACCTGTCATTGCATAAACCAACCCGAGTATGACGAGGTGAGGTAGCTGATCCCATCATCTGCCCACCCATTAAAATGGAGCCCTTGGGTATGGCAACTAAACAAGACAACCCTCTTTCAAGTTCCCATTTCACCCCAGGTTGTCTCCTTGCCCTTACCACTCGAATCCCCAACACTCCGGCAGCCACCCGGGGGCAACTCCCTCCGGTCCCCCCTCCTGACTATCCCCAAGGCCCTACACCTCCTATAGGCCTCAGTCAGAAGTGCTGGAAATTTAAAGGGTCAGAGGTCAAGGAGGAAGCCTGTGGAGGGGTTGTAGGATAACAGATGGACCAGACACCAAACTTCAGGTTCAGCACACAATCTCTGTGTGATGTTTATGCAGAATACATGCAATAAGTTTCAGCAATAGCATCTCTGACCTCCAACAGGTAACATCCTGGGAACACAGGAAACAAAGGAATATCCTGCTCAGTCGGGGGTCCTCCTCAAACTGAGCCCATGAAAAATCCTCCTCCGACTCTTTATCCAAATGCTCCAGCAGGAACCTCTCGAGCACCTGGCACCAGTGTTCTGCCTCTCTGCATAGTCAGTCTGCCTCCAGCCATTGCCCATTCATCCAGTGGATCATCCTGATCAGGGTCTCCACCTCCTAGCTGTTGTCACTCACACCTCCAGTCTGCCTCGACCTGCATCTCTTCATCATCTTCAGGCTTGGCTTTCCTCTGAGCTCCCAGGTCCAGTCCAGGCAGCAGCTTCTCTCCATCTGTCAGCCATGGTTCTGGTCAGAACTCCATGGACTTTCTTCTCCAGGTTCTCCTCTGGCAACTCCTGGTGCATTGGTCCACCTGGAATATCTGGGTGATATCCACCAGAAAACGTCCTTCTTTGGCCAATCCAGACACTTCCAGCAAGTTATCCCACTCCTGACACCAAGTCTGTGGAGGGGTTGTGAGATAACAGGTGGATCAGACACCAAACTTCAGGTTCAAAACACAATCTCTGTGTGATGTTTATTCAGAATACAGGAAATAGCTGGCCTGGTGGTGCTGAGGGCTGAGGCACTGGATGCCACACCTCACTCCATGCCGGTGACCTGGGTTCGGTGATGGACTTGGGCCACTGGAGGGTCGGCAGGGCAAGAGAGGGATTGAGCACCCAGTGGCAGCTCTCCCTCTCTGGGAAGGGTTACAGATCTGTCCTGCTGCTATATCGCCACCTCCTGGGTGAATCCGGGAGTGGTGATGCAGGTCAGGACACACAACAGGAGGGGCAGTGAAAGCCGAAAGCACAGGGAGGAGCAGCGTCTCTATGCATACCTCCTCATTGGCTCTCCCAGTGTGCCGGCGACTGTAGGGATAGGGGTTCACCACCAGAACAGGAGAAAATGAAGCCCGTCAATCCTAGCTGATGACTTCTCCAAAGCCAGTCCATGTCACCAGTGCTCACTGGGGCTGACTCCAATGTGTACCGCCCACTCCACCATTACTAGGGGGAAGGTCAGGTGGTCCCTTCCCTGCCCAACCCGGGGGGTACACTGGGATATCTGAGGAGCATTGAGCGAGCGAACACTCTAGGGGCAGACTCCTGGGGGTGCCATGGGACATGTGGAAGGCGGCTTGAGGGTGTCTGATTGAGTCGAAGGATGGTGCAGTAAGGAGAATAAATATAAGGTTAAAAAAAAGAACACAAGAAATAAGCTTCAGCAATAGCATCTTCCTTCTTCAGTACATCAGTTTGCAGCAACAGACTATGAATGTACTTTCTCTGAACTTAGCCAGCACCTACTGACACTGATCTCTGATCTAACTACTTTTCATTGAAAACCCTTCATCCCTATGTGGGCCCCATTTGCTTGAGTAGTGGGGGCTCAAGAAAAAGAAAAAACAAAACAAGCTAAAGACAAACAACCTCAATGCAGAATCACTGAAAAAAGGGTTACCTCAAAGGGCATTGACAACAAATCAAGTTTGAAAGAAATACAACATCATACATATTTCCATAATACAAAGCATCATGGGATATATATAAATCACCATGCCATTTCAGATTTGTTCAGTTTACAGCAATTTACATGCATTTTAAATAGCACAACTTAATTTCTATAATAGTCATCTAGTGCTTTTTACCATTATCAAAAACACCTAGTGCCATGGTATTTTCCACATTTACAGGTTTCATAAACATAAGGTATATTATGACATAGTGCTATTACATACTAAATCCAACAACGATAAACACAACCTGTTTTACATACACTTGGAGGTCACAACAATAACCTCCCTGTACGAGGACCTGAGAGGGAAAAGGAAAATTAAAGAGGACATTATAGCATAGTCAAGAAAGGGAAGGGGGTGCCCATAGAAAATGAAGTTGACTCTTTGGTAAACTGATCCACCCACCCCCATAGCAGGCACCGAGCCCAAGCGTCCCCCCAACCCGAAGCCGTCAATGCACACCCGGCATGGCCAGATGGCCACCCGTGGCCTCCCGGTCAATTGACCCATGCCCACCCTCCAGTCGGCCCTAGTCGACCCCCCAGAGGAAACAACCCAGGCCAGGCACCCACCACAGGGAGGACAGATCACACTCACCCAATCAGGATAATCCAAATAGAATCCATCCTTCTCAGGGGAAAACGGCAGTCAAATCAAGTACCATCATTTATTTCTTAAAAGGAAAGAAAAATATAATACTCAGTTTGCAATACAAAAAGTATATAGCAAAAAAAGTAAGTAAATATTGGGCTAAAAATGACACAGAAGAAATTTAAAAATCAAGCTATTCACCATGGTTTGCCAAAAACTGTAAAAGTAACGTCGAGTTATAATATTATATGGAAGTACTTGATGATAAGGCTTTAAGAAACACTTTTGTTAGATACAAATTTGAAACCCGAACCAGCAATGTTTTATTGGCAAGATTTAACAAAACACAAACTTTATCTACAGATTGGGATTGTAGTATAAGAGGTCCAGAGAATCTATTACATATACTTTGGTTTTGTACTCGCTATAGTTAACAAAGAAAAAACTGTATTAAATCTATTTTCCATGCTGATTCTATAGAGCATTTAGACATAGGGAAAGTGTATTTAACACAAATCTTGATGTACACTGAAGACCCAGCAATTATTAAATCATTCGCCAATTTCTTTGTAAATGTGTCACGAATTAAGAAATCAATAGCCTCAAATGTAGAGTAATATAAGAATTATAACATACTGTAGAAATGTATTTGATACATGATAAAAGGAAAGGCAAATCGTGGATCTAGTTTTTAACGCATGACATAAACCCATAATACAAATTACTAAGGGACTCTGACGTGATACATATTATTCTCTGAGAATTCTTAAATACTTATTTAGATAGGCTTATTTATATATTCATTTTGAACACTGTAAACAAGATTTACTTAGTACTGCACGTGAGTTGCCTAATTTAAATTGATGTACAGTATGGATTTTTAATTGAATTTTTTAATATATTCAATGTTTGTCCTTTTTGTGATTTTTTTCCCTTGTATTTGTCATGACCTGTGTGTCAAACAATAAACTATTAACTAATTAATATGCTCATGGACCAAATTATCCTTCAAACAAATAATTGATTTATTAGGGGATTGGAACATGGGGTTGGGGGATGCAAATTAAAATTAGATTTGTTAGTACTCTAGTCTTGCAGTATGTTTATCTCTGTGTAGCATTTAACACAATACATTCACCCCCTGGACTGTGCAATTAACCTCACTGGGTATCGAAGATAAACTATGTTGCAGGCATGAAGCATTGCCACGGATTGGCCAGCATTGTGGCTGGTTGGGGCCCTTAAACAAAATACTGATTATTAATTTTTTGATTTTGGGCTTTCACCACACAAACAATGCACTTGAACCCAGGAAAATTGTAATCCTCAGGCCTGATGGCCTGCAAAAGCAGTTTATATAACAGCATGAAACTGATAGGCAAATCAGTTGGCAAAACACTTTTAATTGGTGTTGCAGGGTAAGACCTTGTTGTACTCACTGAACCTTGGACCTCGGAAACTGGGTTGATATCCAGGATGACTCCCCTCGAGGCAGGATTCTGCTCTCTGGTGTGTAGCTGCAGGCTGCAGGACTTCGTCCTTTTCACAAGGACCAGGACTATCATGACTCATCCCTACTTCCTGGCATCCCTCCAAAGGGTGGTCACAACCCGCGATGATCTTCTCCAGAGGCGCTGGCTCCCTTCTCTGGTCATCTATCAGCTTGGTTCTCACAGGCAGCAACAGTCTCACTGGCAAATTATTCAGCATCACAGGTTCAGCTTTCAGTACAGTTCTGAAATAGGCAGGCAGCTTATCCACTTGCAAGTTGCAGTCCCTGGAATGTAAACTGGCAGATAAAAGTTCAGGTCACCCTCTTTTGGCAAAGTGGCTGGAGATGACTCTGGTAGCCCCAGGCTTGCGATTCAGGCTGCAGTCTCTAAGAAAAACAGTTTCTCATCGAAATGTGAGGTGGGGATCCTTCAAGCTCTGGCCCCACTTCAGTGTGGAATTTCAGTTCTGGGGAAATTACTTATTTTTCTCCCTTCTGGAGGATTTTCAGCTTGCTCTGCAGGCTTGGCAGTCCCAGCAATAAAAGCAATAGATCAGGCTGAGAAGAGGCTAGCAGGCCTCTTTCCAAACTTTCCGAGCTGCAAGCAGAGCCCCCTTCCTTCTGGAAGTTCCAGCTAGACTCTTTTCCAAACTGCCCCAAAATGACCCAGGACTCTCTACAGAACTAAACTCAGTTCAAACTGGCCCCCTTAAATAAGGAGCAAAGTTCCAGCAATTTGATTGACTGCCCAAGCTGTCTAAAACAGTCTAAGTCTTTTAACTGGTTAGAGTTTGGGCATCTAAATTTGTTCCTCCTTTTTCCCCCAAAGTCTTTGGCACAGTCCCAAGAGTCTCTTTGCTAAATGCTGTCTCCCGATTGGCTGATGGGTGCAAAGATAGCATCTGTATACACAGTTCTTATAGCAGTTTATCAATGTCCTAAAGTTTAACGTTCTGTGCAGCCAGTTGTTTACTTTTTATTTATACAAACTCCACAGTCTTGTAGCCCCAACTGAACCCTCTTAAACAATCCCACTCTGTAATATTTATTTTCGTTATTTTTGCTGTTGCCTCCACCAAAACACAGCACTCCTAGGTGACAGGCAGCTCTGCAATAATATGTATGAGGGCTCATTAATATGCATCAGCTCTCGAAACATGCCTGTTTCGAAACTTTATTTTTTAATACTAATGAGGCTTCTCAATTGCCTCCCTCAGTTCATCAGTCCCCATTTAGGTCAGAAGGGGACTGGGACCAAGAAACACCTTCTGGTTTGGCTGCAAACAGCAGTCAGTAACATCAAAGGTACTCCAATGCACCTACACGATCGCCGGCTTCACAGGGAAGCAGAGGAACACAGCGACAGATTGTGGTTGCAGTTAAGTACTGGGGCTACTTGGAGAGTTGGGGGCACCATAATGGACTCGGGCTGTGCCAGGGGGCAAGAAAGAATGCCAGCGACAGACGGGAGGAAACGGGAGGCATTGAAGGTAAGCCCCCTAAATTGGGGGAAGGGGGCGTTACAATAGTATCTGACAACCAGCCTTTTACCAAAGAGTCCACATGGTAGACTAAAGCAGCTAACACCACAGCATTTCGTAAATGTTTGAATCCAAGGCAAGTGCATCACCTCACAATTTATGTTACAAAATAAGCTCCCAAAGTGACTTTGCTACAGCCTTGTGATATACTGTACCAAGTCTGGTATTCTATCCCTTCCCCAAGACAGGAGTATATTAGGACTAAATACATATATAGTGTATAGTGAGGCTTTGTTCTGCATGGAAATTAGTACCAGCTGAAACCTGGTTGTATGGGATATGCATTTACCCTTCAGTGGTACAACAAGGTTCCAGCTGTGTTTACAATTGCACGATCCACCTATTAAACTAAACAGAAAACTACTGCACGCACATCAAACAGCAGAAAGACAAAGCAAACAGTCATGATGGCAGCTGTGGTTTCCTCGAATGTAGTGGGCATTGCTAGAAGGATTATTGATACTTCGGTGCACTATACACTATAACAAATGCAGGATGTGCAACTCTTTGCACAACCAGCCTTTCCTGCCACCACAGGGTTCTGATTCCCTAAGATCTCTTAAGATTCACTCTCGGGGTCACAAGGAATCAGAACCCTGCTATGGCAGCACAGGCTGGTTGTGCACAGTTGCCCAGCATGTATTCTCTATGTCATTGACATCTGAAAAACAAGTCAGCCTAGCCACCTATCTGGTCATGTCCTAGTACATCACAAACTGCATGAACTTAGCACCAGGACTGTGAAGAAATACCAAGAAACAGCAAGCAGGACAACAATAGGAGAAAGATCATTCAGGCACTTACCATACAAGGCTGTTGAACAATCCTGTGTTTGACCTGAATTTATTTGAATCACTAAATTCCCTCAAATGGCATCTCAAAGCTCTATGCACACTCGCTAAGGTAAGTAAGCTGTACATGGTGTTCATCATTTTGTAATGATATGAATTCCTGTATTTTTCTGTGTGTCGTTTACTTTTTATGTCTTGCACCAAAACATGGTTGAAAATAGGATGGTCTTAGTCACCTTACCTGACAAAATAAATAAATAAAAATAAATTCCAGTCTTACAATTTCAATATTATTTTGCTTTTTTTTAAGCCTATTATGACTACTGTATTGTATTTCACAGTACTTTTTTATGTTCGCTGTGCGCAGGTGCAGCAAATATTTGTCATGAGAGTGGGTTTTGAGAGGTGTGACACTGTCAATCCAATGCAGGCCAGTTTGCAAGGAGCTCATCAGTAACACACCAATCATCAACCAGGCTGATCATGACGCTGTTCTGGCTTGCTGGGTGGAAACTTTGTGTAGTTCAAAGGAGAGCACTGACCCAATCATAGGGCAACTCTTTCCTTTGATCTACATAACGCTGCCCAGCAAGCACAGCTGATCTGTCATAATCAGCCTGCCATGCCCCCCCACCAACATAATCCCCTTACCAGCTACAACCCAGTCAAGGAACTTTTCCACACCCCACTTATTTCATTGTGTCACAAGAGGGGGAGCCAACCCCTGGGGCTGCCAAACAAAACTAAATCTCTCCACTCTCACACACCAGGGTGCCCACCCCTGCTGCCATCTGACAAAAAGAAAACCCTCCCTGAATGTCTTCTGCCCCATTTTCTGGCACAGGGATGCCCCATCCCCCATGCTGGCTGCTACCTCCCTACCCATTTTGACTGTGCAACACCGGGGAGCCCAGCCCCAGTGTTGCCAAACATAAAAGTGACACTGGGGTGCCCAATGCCAGTGTCAGTACTTGAAATAAAGAAAACTGTCCCTTGTAGTTTTTTTTAATATACCCTGTAAAAAAGAAAAGCATCCATCAGTGTCTGTTACCGCCACTGCTGTTACTGTACCTCCCACAACTCTTTGACTCAGCACCCACCACCCCACACCACTCAAGCCCTTATTTACCTTCCAGGGGTACAATGCTGTAATTCTCTCTGGACTGGAGACATGTCTTCACTTTTCAATGCCAGACTGAGGAAATAAGGTATGCAGTACAATGTATTTTAATGGGTTTCGAACTTATCATCATAACTTGGTCATTTTTAAATATTTTTGCCCCACATTTTCAACATGCCTTTTTTGGGACCCCACCTCATGATCAGTGATAGTAAAATTAGGCAAATCTGTCCCAAAAAGTGATTTTGCAATCACTGCACGAAATCACCTTTTGGGTAGGATTTGAACATTTTCTCCGCTCTTTCTCATGAGGTGGGGTCATTCGAAGGCTATGTTGCAAATTTGGGGTACAAATATTAAAAAACAACAAAGTTACAAGCCTATATTGAAATTTATGAACACAGGCTCATGACTTTGGTCATTTTCAATATTTTGATCCCAACAGTAATATACAATCATATTAAATTCTGTATTACTAACTGGGTTCCTACCAAAAAGAAATACACCAATTTCAGGAGAGTCCCTGTTTGGTGATCTCACAAGTTAAAAAAATTAATAAGGAAAAAAAAGGTATTATAAAGCCTACAAAAAGAACAAGACCCCAGACAAATGGGTTAAATTTAAAACAGTAGCTAAAAACATAAAAAACCTTATTAAGAAAGCTAAGAAAGACACCGAAGATAACCTGATGAACAAGTTAAAGGATAACAATGAGAAATTATTCTTCAGCTACGTAGGTAGCCTCAAAGGCAAACAACCTACTATAGGCCCTTTAAAAACTGTTGAGAAGATCATAATTGAAGAAACTGAAACGGCAACTGTATTTAATTCATTTTTTCTAAGTATACACAACCCGACCACTTACATTTCTCAGCATTTTGAATTTAATAGTGAAAAAATAGAACTTCAACCAACAGACATCATCACTGCATTTAATGGTCTTAAAACTAATGGTTCTCCGGGACCTGACGGCATTACACCAAGCTTCTTGAGAAAATTAGTCTTCCAACTGGCGGAGCCTCTCACAATCCTTTTTAACAGATCCATCCTAGAGGGTAAGGTGCTTGAGGAATGGAAAATGGCCGAGGTAATCCCTATTTTCAAAGGGGGGGTCGAAGAACAGAAGTGGGAAATTATCGTCCCATTAGTCTGACCTCAGTAATTGGAAAACTAATGGAAAAATTAATACACAAACATATCTCTTCTCATTTAAAAGACAATGGGCTGGTTGATCCATCTCAACATGGTTTTACCCTTGGAAAGTCTTGTTTAACAAACTTAATACATTTTTTTGAACCAGTAAGTGCAGCTCTGGATAAAAATGTCTCAGTTGATGTCGTTTTTCTAGACTACTCTAAAGCCTTTGATAAAGTCTCTCATAAAGTTTTAATAAACCAACTTATTAATATAGGGTTAAACAATTATTTAATCAGTTGGATTTCTTCTTGGTTAAATAATAGAATTCAACATGTAACTATTAAAGGGTACTCATCTGACTGGGGGTGTGTTACTAGCAGTGTTCCTCAAGGCTCTGTTCTTGGCCCAATATTATTTAATATTTTAATATCATCTCTCCCTCACTCAAACTGAGTATGGGTTGGAAAATATGCTGATGATTGTAAACTAGGTTGTCTGATAAATAATCAAGAGGATGCTACTTTCTTACAATTTACTTTGAATTTAATAGCTAACTGGGCATCTGTGAATGAAATGCACTTTAATCTGGACAAGTGCAAAGTGATGCACATGGGGAAAAATAACCCCATGTACACATACAAAATCAATGGCACCCTCTTGTCTACAGTCAAAGAAGAAAAAGGCCTGGGTGTATTAGTAATGGATGACTTAGAATTTGACACCCACACATTAGTCACAGATAAAAAATGTCAAAAACTGTTAGGATGTATACTAGGGAATATTAAGAGTAGGGAGACAGAGGTGTTGGTTCCACTGTACGGAGCATTGGTGAGACCCCATATGGAATACTGTTCCCAATTTTGTGCCCTGACAGCTAGATGGACTCAGATATTATATGAAAACATACAAAGGAAAATGTATTTCGTTTTTGTTTACCGGGTAAGTACACTACACAAGTTTTATGCCTATTTTCAGGAACGACCCGGGAGAGTACAAAAGGGTACAACAGGTACATTGATACAGTAATTGGTTCAGACGAATACATTCAGGTACAAAAACAGGAGAAAAGACAATTTTTACAGTTTTTACATTTACGTGGAAGGTACACCCAGATACAGTGCTGGGGCAAGGTATAGATTAGAGATAAATACAGTGACCAACAGGGCTGGTGAGGATTATGAGCATAGTAATATCATAGCGTCGGTCAAACAGGGGAGGAGGGATTTGGACGAGGTCATAGCGCAAGAGCGGTGACGCCAGAGCAGGAGAGAAGAAGCCGGCACCAGTGGACACCGGGAGGTTAAGGAGGCTTGGGACATTCACAGCAGGAAGCCACCTTAAGATTATCCCACAGGGAGGTCCGGAAACTCTTGTGAGAGGAGGCAGTACGGACTCTTTCAGGAAAGGAGTTCCAGAGCCTGGGGCCATGGACAGCAAAACTCCGGTCCCCCATGTTGGTGCGGGAAGTGGGTACACTTAGTAGGCCGGGGCCTTGGGATCTAAGCAGGTAGGGGAGGGTCAGCAGGAGCAAGAGACCGGCAGTTCCAAAGAGGTGCAGACTCGTACTTTACTCACAGAGGCACCCAGTGCTAAAGTTAAGGTGATTGAGCGAGGATAGCCAGAAACTAATGAAAGCTCACAGTGATGGGTGAGGCGGGCGGCCAGGGCAAAATGACAGATGTTGTTATGCGTTGTGCTCCACTTGCTTGGGAGGGTCTCAGGAAGCATGAGCACATGAGGGAGCCGTAGCTGAGGGAGGGAAGTAGTACTCCCCTGGCAAGAGCTAAGCGAGCCGCTGGAGTGAGGTTGTACCGAGCCCTGTAGGCCATCCCCAGTTTGCGGTTTACCCTACTGCAGGCATTATGGATATGACTACCAAGGTCCAATTGGGGATCAAGCGTCACTCCAAGATATTTGAGGGAGGTCACGGTAGGGAGAGGGGAGCCATCTTCATAGTTGATATGTAGGGGAGTTGAAGAGGCTCGTATTTTGGCAGAGGAACCGAAGAGCATAGCCTGGGTTTTGTTTTGATTTAGGACTAATTTATGGTTGGAGAGCCAGGCCTGGATGTTCCAGAGGTCTTCAGATAAGTGACGGTTTAGTGTGGCTGTATCACAGGAGTGGGCCAGGAGAACCAGGTCATCTGCATACATGATGACACGGCAGTTTGAGACCACATCAGGGAGATTGTTGATGAACAGGGAAAAGAGTAGGGGACACAGCACAGAGCCCTGAGGGACACCAGAGGAGACAGGCCGGGGGGCAGAGAGGACTTTATTGAATTTAGTTAGTTGTTTTCTGCCATATAGGTAGTCAGAGACCCAGTTTAGGGTGGTGGGGGACAAACCAAGGGACCTCATCTGCAGGGCAAGCAGGTCGTGGTCAACGAGGTCGAACGCCTTGGATAAGTCAATAGATATCACACCTGAGAGTTTTCCCTGATCCATAGCAGCTCTGATGCTGGGAGAGACTGAGATGAGAGCTGTGGAAGTGCTGTGCCCTTTACGAAAGCCATGTTGGGCCGGGGTCAGTAGACCATGGGAGTGGATATACTCCGAGATTTGTTTGGCGACCACCTTTTCCAGGAGCTTGCTGACAGCAGAGAGGATAGCTATGGGACGGTAGTTGTCCAGGATTTTGGGGTCACCCTGCTTAGGGACAGGGACGACCTTGGCAACCTTCCAGATATCCGGGATCAGTCCCTGGGTAAGGGATAGGTTGAAAATGTGGGCCACCGGGGAGGCTATAAAGGGAGCACCTAGTTTGAGAAACTTAGGCTCCAGATCATCAGGACCAGGGCTAGCATTCTGGGAGAGACCAAGAAGGAGAGACCGCACCTCGCTAACCGATACCGCCCTTAGGTAAAATGGAGGGCGGGTCAGACCGGACTCCCATTGGGACGGGGAGGCAGAGCAGTCTGAGTTTTGGGCTGAGGACTCTAGCGGGAGAGCAGAAGGAAGGTCTGTGAAATGAGAGTTTAGGGCATTAGCAATCACGTGAGGATTGTTGCAGGAGACTCCTTCGATGAGCATGTCAGTGACCCCGGAGTAGGAGCGACTGCCAACCAGTGATTGGATGGTTCTCCAGAACCGTCTGGGGTCTTTAGCAGAGCTGAGAAGGGCAGCCTTGCAGAAGTCGCTTTGTGCCCCCCTGATCATTTTTTTGCACTCATTTCTGAGTTTTCTGTATTGCTGCAACAGGGCAGTGTCGTGTGAGCGTTTTACCTGATGCCAGCATTTATCTCTCGCTCGCATGTGGGAGAGGAGACCCCCTTTCAGCCACTGGGTGGCTGTCCCGTGGACCCTACCCCTAGTGATAGGGGCATGCCTATCTTGTAGATCCACAAAGATGTTGTGGAACGCGGCGACGGCTGATGAGGGATCCAGTGCACTGTAGACTGTTGACCAGTCTGTAAGCCTGAGTTCCTCCAAGAACAGGTCAGGGTTTAACCTGGCAAAATTTCGAACCTGGATGATTTTGTGGGGAACCTTAGGGAAGGGGATATTCCATATACACAGAACCGGAGAGTGGTCCGATATGGTGTCGGGTAGGGCCCCTACTGAGGAGATCCTCTCGGGACGGTTTGACATAATCCAGTCCAAGAGGGTGCAGGAAGTGCCGTTTGCCTTTCGATGGGTGGGCTCCCTTACCAGTTGTGTTAGGGATTTTGTGGCAAGCAGGGCCTCAAACTGCTTGACGTTTTCCCCGTCCCAGTTTAGGTTAATGTCTCCCAAGATAAGGAGTTCATTTACCCCGGTACTGGGACAGACAGTATCCAGAAGATGGGAGAGGCCCTGCAGCCCGCCCTTAGGTGGGTTGTAGGAGCATACCACGTGCAGTTTCTTGGTGTTGCCAAGCAGCAGCACGGTGTGGAGGAGCTCACAGGTTGACTGCAGCACGGAGGTGTGGTTAATAAGGGATACATTGAGGTGGGCCCTGTAGTAAATCAGGATACCTCCTCCCCTTTTGCTCCCTATTCTGTCCTGCCATTTTAGCTCATAGCCAGGGAGCCTGCAGACCGAGTTGGGAATCTGGGGTTTAAGCCAGGTCCTCGGTTATCCCTAGGATGTCAGGGCTTGAGAGAGTGACCCAAGTAAGTGAGCTCGTCAAGGTTGGGAAGAAGACTCAATGTTGATGTGAGCAACTTTCAGGCCCTTTTCCCTCCACCATTTCTGAGGAGAGTCAAGGGTGGGGCCAGGATTGACTTCAATGTCGCCAGATAGGGCAATGGACAGTAAGATTAGCCACAGAAGGGGTCCTCTCGGGGGGGACCTTTTGATTTCTGGCCTCCTAGAAACATAAGATCTACCAAAAATCTGAGCTACGGAATCAGGCTCCTCAAATCAAATCTTTATTCAATTAAATACAGGCAAGAAAGAGGAGACCTCTGCCTAATTTTTAAAGTATTACAGGATGGTTACATGATAGAAACTCTTGGGCTTAGGAGGAATCCAGGTATCAATGGTACTAGAGCTCACAAACAGAAATTGAGGGGTGAAACTAATAATACGGTTAAGAGAAGTAACTATTACACCCAACGTGTGATATCTAAATGGAATAAGCTCCCAAGCTCTGTTGTTGATAGCCCTAACATAAGTACCTTGAAGATAAACTTGGGTAACTATATGAAAGGTAGTACATTTTTATTCCACCAATGAATTGGTGGCGAGTTCACTAAAGGGCTATATGCTCACTGAACTTGTAACTCACTATGAAACTATGAAACATTTCTACATAGCCATTTCTTCTCTGCACCTCATGAATGTAACAGCTGTCATTTCTCAAACCCTACCCAAAATATGTTTTCACACTTGTAAGAAGTAAAACCAGATGGCTTCACTCCACTGAAGCAGTTGCCAACAGAAAACTAACAAAAGTACTTACTCAGCAGAAGTCTGCATACTGCAGCAACCCATAGGGATACAGAGGATCAAGTCCAGATCTCCAAGTTCAGAAAAAGTATCCAGGTAAGCAATAATACCTGAGAGGGTGGGCAGTATTAGGGAATACTGGACCGCCCATGGGCGTAATGAGGCCCAACACCACAGGCGGAGGGCCTTATAGCCCCTGGAAGGTTTGGTATTCCCCAATACCACCCACCCTGGAGGGTATTATTGCACTTAGAAAATGATATCTGTGAAAAAACATAAGTTTAATACAAAAAAGTGAAGGAAAAATTATTTTAAAATAACTTTTGTTATAAAATAGTTCCTCCACCTTAAAATTGTTTTCTTTAAAGATGTATGTGTATTGCTAGTACTGACACTAGAGGGCACTGTAGCTATGGTTTTAAAAGCAGTATGCTCTGTGTCTTAGCCACTGCATCTGTATAGGTTGCCATGGTGACTTTAGGTCACAGGTAACAAGAGATCGAACTCTCATAACCCAAGAGCTGCATTTGTTTTATTTTGAGATTAAAGTGCTTTTTTCCCCCATTTTTTTTTTTTAAACAGATTCACATCTTCAAGGTCCCCCCCCCATCCCGCATGAGGAAATGTATTGCACAACTCGGAACTTTGGTGCATGCGTATCGCTTCAGAAAGCAATGACTGGAGAAAAGAAAACATCTTAAGGTACTGGGTTGTGTACAGTACAAAAACAATTCCCTATTTGTATGTATTTTGTTGATTTCGTCATTGGAGCGGGGTTGAAGGCAAGGCAAGCTGTGAGAAGCTGTTGCCACTAGCATGGGGTACATGACCTGCACTCGCTAATGATTTTAAATGTACTGGGGAAAAAAACATCTTTCAGGTGACTGAAAACTGTTCTTCTCATTGAAGGAATGTTCTGGTGTGGGAGCGGAGGTACAGGGCTGGGCTGCCAACTTGCTGAAGTGTCGCTAAGCGAGATGAGAAACATGGCGGCTAGGGAGTTTGAAATTTGAGGTGCCAAATCATATTTTATGTAATGTGGCACCCCGAATTTGCACTTATTTTTTTTCGGGCTCTATTGAGAAATACCTGACCGCTTAGGTCAGCATCCTAGCCAATCAGGATGCTAGGTTTTACTCGCCCATTTTCTAAGCTTTATTAATCCAAATGTATAAAAGCAGATAACTTCTAAGTCACTCAATCAATCAATCAAAATATTTATTTATACAGATGGACATCATTGAGCAAGCTCATTTACAATATGGACCTGGTTTAATCCGAGCCAAGTAATACAGTACATATAGAGGTATTTACAGTAGAGATAAATAATACAAATCTATACAATTACTGCACATAAGTACTCAGTGTTACAACAGTTCATAACAGTACAAAGTGCTCCAGCTCGTGGGAGGAGCTGGCGCATACACAAGTTTCAGAAGGGAGTGTAATCACACAGTTTTCCTAAATTTAACACTCTGAGCAGAAAGATAAGGATACCAGCAGTCAGGCACATAGGTGATTACAGCTTTTTTAGGCATATATCAGTGAGGAAAGCAGATTTTAGTTTGGTTTAGGAAGAACACAGATGCAAGCTGAAGGAACCAAT
The DNA here is from genome assembly GCA_016271365.2 of Neoceratodus forsteri. Lineage (NCBI taxonomy): Eukaryota > Metazoa > Chordata > Ceratodontiformes > Ceratodontidae > Neoceratodus > Neoceratodus forsteri. The sequence goes on from CM057459.1 coordinate 1,388,686,085, forward strand.
CAGTGGCCAGAGCTGAAGGGCACTCGCGTTCCTATTGGGTAGTGGCTTTGCCGTGCCTTGCTAGTTGAGGGTCCGGGCTTGGGGTCACAGGCGGCAACTGAGGCAGCACCGGCCGCCCAGTGCCCACGATTCCCATGCCTGTGGAACGGGGAGCCCATAGAGAGTCTGTCTTTGGCAGGGAAAAAAAGAGGAGTCAGGGGTTATTGCTGGCCACGGACAAGAGACATCAGTACCAGCAGAAGGGCCCAACAGCAAGGCAAACCAGATGTGGATTCCTTTAGCACCTAGAGCCTGGTGGAACACAATGATTCGGAAAGGGGTGTAATCACACAGATTCCCTGCATATAATACTGTAAAAGTGAAATAAAGGTCTTAACAGGCACTCAAAAAAGTAATTACAGCATTTTTGAGCAGATTTCAGCAGGGAAATCAGATTGTATTTAGGTTTAGAAGGAAACACAGGAGCAGACCACAGGGACCAATCAGAAGCCAGAGTCAAAAAAGCGCGCAATTCTGATTGGTTAGCAGCTTTTGCTGTGCTTTGCTTTGCCAGAGGAAAGTCCATGCTTGGGGTCTCGGGCAGCAGCTGTGGAAACGCTGACCTTCCGCTATCCGCGAATCCCATGCTTATGAGGTAGGGAGCCCCTGTAGAGTTTGACACAGCAAATTAACAGGGAGGGGGAGCCATCTTTCTGTGGCATCCTCAACTGTTTATTTGTGGTACTTGGAAGTTATCTGCTTTTATGCACTTGGATTAATAAAGCCTGGATAGTTTTAATGAATTTGGAGATCTAGACTTGATCCTTTGTATCCCTATGGGTTGCTGCAGTATGCTGACATCTGCTGAGTAATTACTTTTGTCACACTTGTGGCGCAAAATCACATTGAAGCCATTGTTTTATAAATGGCACCTGTCATACTCAGAAGGAATGGTCATAAAAAGATTATGTTGAAAATTTGGGGTAAATATGTGAAAAACAACAGCTAACTTATGAGGAAACGTTGAACTGTTCCAACATTTACTCATAACTTTATTTTTTCAGATTTTGGCCCCAATGTTCAACATATCTCTTGTGTTACCCCACATCCTGAACATGGCAGGTGTCATTTTTCAAATCATCTCTGAAACTGGTTTCCACAGTTGCACAGCAAAATAACCTTTCAGATGGGATTTTAAAAGTTCCACCTGTCTTCATCATAACGTCAGGTTATAAAAAGACTGTTGGACATTTGGGATCAAAATGTGGGAGCCCATTTAAAAGTAGATATTGGCTCTCAGCTGCCCTGTCCTGGGTAATTACAATCTAACAATGTGTCAAAGCAGGACACCACTGAAAATGAGACACTGCATCTCAACCTCTCTATCTTGGATAAATATATATAGCACAAATGTGTACAAGTGAGACCCGGTACAACAGCAATACCAGCAGTGAACATTAGGCATTGACAAATGATTGTTATACCTGTATGAACATGCAAGTATTGTTATAAAAGTTTAATAAAAATCTTAGCAGGAGCAACAGATTCTTTATTTCTTGAAATCATTATTTATTAAAATTATTTAACCTGGAAAAAAATAAACAGAGGAAAAAAAAGTCTTATTTACAGACGGCTACTGTGGAGAAAGGGGTTGGGAGATGCAAGCAAAACCACCAAAATAAATGAAAACCAAAAAAAAATTAATGATACAGTATTAAGTATGGGTAGGGGTGTATAATGATATTGTACACATATCTGAGGTTTGTGGTGCTTCATAGACCCCAAGAGCAAATGGTTTATCAAGGCATCACACACCAAGGGTGTGTGTAAAAAAACAAACAAGCAAAAAAAACAACAACCCATTACACCCTTACTAATACTTTATTTGTATAATTGCTCACATTACTGACCTCAGTTAGTTTTCAGCACTGTTCTGGTGTGCCTGGCACTGAGCACCTAGTACTTCCGTTTCCAAGCTGTGCTGCCTGTCATGGGGCAGGAGACAGGGCTAAATAATGCTGCTGCAGCATTTTTGTCAGTCAGTGGCGATTTTTGTAGGTGGCAGCAGTCTGGGCAGTTGGCAGCAGTTTTGATGGTTCGTAGTTTTCAAGGAGCATACTCATGCTGCCATCTGTTAGCTCTGAGCTGTTTCCTGCTTGCCATTATAACCAGCTAGTCATAGCAAAGGATTACACCACGGTTCTCCAGGTGTCATCTCGCCTGGTCAGTAATTATATAGAAAATAATGGATAGGCAACTGTGCGTTATGGATTTTTTTTTTTTTTTACACACCCAAGGTACTGTATAATAGGTTGAATTAACATCCATTATATTTAGCGGGAGTCAACTTTCTATACATATTTCCATCTGATAGAATTAACACAGACAGCTTACTCTTCAAAACACTACTACTGTCCATTATTTTCACTATCTGTTTATTTTCTCTGCTTCTCAGAAATAGTGAATATAGTGAACAGATAGGGAAAATAACCTTCTATACAGTATGTGATGACCCATAAACCTCAAGAGGTTAGTAAGGTCATCACATACCAAGGGTGTGTAAATAAATCAATAAAAACACAGGTGTCTATTATTTTTTATAATTACTGATGCAGAAGGGAGTGAATGTAAAAGCTACTGAAGCAGTTTTCTCTCACTCTCAAACACACACACACACTAAAAAAAAATTAAAGTGTTGAACTACAGGTGGGAAGTCATCCAACTCAATCAGCCACAGTCCCACTAGTGATTACATGGGTAGGACTCTCGGTGACGGTTCCCAAACCCGACCCACAGCAGGATCAACCAGATACATTTTAAAATCTAAGAAGTAAAGGCAGGATCAACCAGATAAATAGTTAAAAAAATGAACAGACATGGCTTATGCTAGGGAAAGCATCAGCTGGTCTAGCAGCTGGTAGCTGAGCGACAAACGGAGTCACCATGTTTGCCGAACTGTTCAGCCCACCCACAGACACAGTACAAGCCAATGTGGTGGCACGCTACGAATGACAGACACTTGAAGACACTTCTAGTGAAATAAAGTTTTGAGAACACCATAATAACTGGTTTTCAGGTTATTATGGCATTCGAAGGAGACGTGCTAACCATGTGATAAAGAAGGTCACCAGGAATTATATACAGTTAATGGCCAATAAGCAATATTGGTAGGTAAGTTTCATTTATTAAACACAATTACATAGTACTGTACATCAAATCTAAAGCATAAATACTAACAAACCACTATCTTAAACAAAACTGCAAGTATAAATCCTCCCTAGCTCACTGACTCCATCCTCACAGGTATGGATCATGGACTGATTACTTTTTCCGTTTTTGCGGATCTTGCTAAAGCTTTTGACACTGTGGCACATTCCCTCCTGTTGGACAAGCTTAAAGCAGTGGGCCTCTCTGACTCTTCAGTCAGTTAATTTAGTTTTTACCTTGAGGAAAGGTCTCAAGCTCTCCAGATAGGAAGCTCAAGTGTCCCTGTTCTGCATCCTATTTTTTTTTTTTTTTTTTTTTGCTCCTTCCCATGTTCCCCGGTCCACCTCCCCTTCTGGTCAGCCATAGTCCCCACTAACACCCTCGCCCCAACCCCCTCCACCTTAACTCACATTGCAGCTGTCCCAGAGGTAGCCCAGTGTATCCCTTCACCGGATGGGTCCCTCTCCTCTGAGGGGGAAGGTGCTAGGGAGGGCAACCAGTGCACTATCTATTCGGTCCCTGGGAGCTGTTGAGGTGGCTTTGGAGTCTTCAGGGTACTCGTGGCAGCAGGAGCCAGAAGCCATCATCCGGACGGCCTGAGGAGCAATTTTCCAGTTTTGCTCCTGGGGGCATGATGTGCCACAAACATCAAGGCACATGTCAACATTCACCATGCCCCTTGCATTCAGCGGGGCTCACCATGCTGTTGCACTCCTGCCCTCCACCAGGAGGCAGCACACAGTGAGCCGCATCCCTTCCCCCCCCCGGGAGAAGGCGAGCAGTCATCGGACGCTTGAGCCTTCTCCTCCCAGCTGGCCCTCCAGTGACCCGGGTCCATTCCCGAACCCGGGTCGCCGGCATCGCAAGCGGAAATCCAACCACTGTGACAATAAGCCAGCTTCTTTTTAATATTATTGAATGACCTCTCTACTGTATGTTCTTCTGTGTTCATTTATATGTATGCTGATGATACAGTTATTTTTGCATCTAGCTGCTCTACCCATGGCCTTACATCACAGCTGCAGTTGGAGTTTGACAACATTCAGTGCTAGTTCCAGTCTAACCAATAGGTTTCATAGGTTTATACAGAGCTAAAAGGAATTAGACTTTCATCCATAAAGCTTGCCTTGGTATCAGATGTCTGTTACCTATTACCCATTAAATGTTTATCTAAATTTTGCTTAAACTGTCCCTCAATGCCAAAAAAAAGGGTCTCCATGACTTTTGGCACCTGACAGAGGCTTACCAGACTCACTCTGCTCCCTTTATTTTGCACCCTTGATGGTGCTGAGATTTAGAATGTATCCCCTTTTAAGTATCTTGGGGTCTGGTTTGACCATCATCTTGATTTCTCAGTGCATATTGATGCCATACACCATAAACTTCACCCCAAATTTGGGGCTCGGTACAGGAACAAAGTGAGTATCCTGCTTCCTGCCCACTGAGAAACTGTTTAAATATGATTCTCCCTATTTTTGAGTATGGTACTATAGTCTTATTTGGAGCTCTCAAATCCTCCCTTGCCAGACTGGACCCCCTCTTTCACTCTTCTTGTCATTCTACTTGAGACTGTTCCCCTCATACCCACCACTGCTCACTCTACTGTACTCTGCTCTTTCTCTCCTCTCTCTTGATGCTGGATGCCTTTCCTATTGTGCCTCCTTTATATGCAAATTCTGGATTGGTGCCCTTCCCTCCTATCTTAAATCCCTTCTTCTGTCCTCTTCCTCTTCTTCCTCCTACCCTCTCTGCAGCAATATGTCACATTCCCTCTCTATTCCTTCTAGAAAATCTACTGTTGGTCATTCTGTTTTCTTGTATCGCGTTCCTAAACTTTGGTCCTCCCTTCCCCTGTCAGTTCATTCTGCCTCTTCTGCTTCTTCCCTAAAGTCTCTTCTTCATGACTTTTCTTCTCCTACCTGCAGCTGTCCATGACCCTTTTCCTCGTGTCTTCCTTTCCTGCACTAGTGTAGTGCCATAGAGTATGGGGTACCACAGAAAAATTAAATACAGTAAAGGAGCCACTTTTAGTGAAGTTTGGGCAGTGTCTTGGGGGTCACCCTACAGTGACTCCCCCTCATCCAGCAGACACTGCAACAAAGCAGAGCTGTGAGTTAAAAAAAAATGGAAAGAGTGCCTTTCTTTTTCCTGGATGCCTGCTGCGCTCCATTCCAGTCCCTCCTCGGAGCGAGCAGTGCATGCCAGGGCATTTTCCAAAGTCCAGCCCATGCTGGACTGCTGTCTCAGGCCAGTGTTGCTAGGGATGTCACATCCCAAATACTGGCAGAGAAAAGTTAGTTTAACTGTGGCCAGTGACATGGACAAGTCATCGCTGTCATGCTGTGGGCATAGAAGAGCTCAAAGGGAGTACTCTCAGGAACTCCAGAAGAAAATAGAAGTCCGCTTGCTGTGTGAAGAGGGAGGGAGGGAGGTGACACAGGTTAGTGACAGTGATTAGAAAAGCTTATCTGTGGTCCACCTCTCATCCATGCATCAGATCCGTAAGTGTGTGGTGGTCCCTGCTCTGTCAGGAGAGCAGTGTGGCTCTGTCTAGCCCGGTTTTGTTTTAATTTAAAAAGTAAAAGCGGTCCCTCAGCAGGGGCATGTTGAAGAGCCGCATCCTTGGAGCTCCAGGTAGACAGAGAAAGGACCTGTAAGGCCCAGAGCCATGCCTCTGATTGCCTGCCAGTCCCTTCTTCAAGTTCCTCCTACTGCCAGCAGATCTTCCGCCTCCCGAACCAGTCTCCTTCACCCCGGGCCGGAGTTGTGAGTCAGCGGCAGCACCAGAGCTAAACTGCTGACCACCTGCATTTAAACTAAAGAAAAAAAGTTTTATTTGTTTAAGAAGCACAGAGGGCTGCAAGAAAGGTCGTCCGAAGGCAGAGGGGAGAGTTGAAGGACCCAGAACTTAAATATTTAAAGTGTCTGGGGCATAGCAATGCCCAGAGGAGGGACTAGGGCAGCCAGACCAGAGTAAAGAGAAATATTCATTAGAAGAGCTTCCAAAGGCAGAGCTAAGGTGGGGCAGGGGAGGAGCCCAAGGCATTAGGCCCTGCTAAGTCTAAATAAATATTTAAATGGGCAACTTCTTGTGGAAGAGTTAAAAGGGCAAGGCAAGCCCTGTAACATTAGAGGTGCCCAGCAATGGCAAAACAGAGGAAGGGCTAGCAAGCCCAGGTGCTCTGCACCTTGCATAGCACACCCTAATTTCCGATCCACAAGTAAGGGGGATTTAGCATCCCACTAGGTGGGTGTTTATCTCTGGCACCCCTATTGGTTTTTGAAGCATCGGGACAGCGACTGAGGTTGCATTGGTGTGGAAGCAGTTTTAAATATTTCCCATCTTCAGACAATCCATAGAGAAGGCCCAGAAAGGAGTTGGCCAGCAGCTCCCTAAGTAAGCTAGCATTGAAGGCAACGGGGCATTTGTGGCACTTAAAGTGGCAATAAGTCTGCAACCTCTTGAACTGTGTTTGATTGTCTTCAACTACCTGAACTGTGTTTGGTTGCCCCCTGGAACTGCTTAATTGCCCCCAAATTGGTTATATGCCTCAGCTTCTGGCAATAGCACTCTGGAACTGATCAATTGCCCTGAAACTGGTTATTTGTCTCTGAACCTGGTCAATTGCCCCTGAACTAGTTATTTGCCTCTGAACCTGTTCAATTGTCCCGGGAACTGGTCAGTTGCCCCTGAACTGGTTATTTGCCTCTTAAACTGGTCAATTGCCCCTGAAATTGGTTAATTGTCCCTAAACTGGTTATTTGCCTCTGAAACTGGTCAATTACCCCTGAACTGGCATTTAGTGCTCCAGCAATCTGCAAGTGTCCTGGAACTGTGTACCTGTATCCCGGCTTTCTGCATTTGTACTGAACTGAAAGTATTGCACGCAAACTCAGAACTGTCCAAAATTGTGTAACTGTGACTTCAGTGGCAAACTACATGGAATCAGTCTCCATCCAGTAGAGAGAAGATTCTCCAGCTTCATTCAGCATCACCATCCTCCAGCTTCTGCATCTTTGGTTCCAGCTAGAATCGTCTTCACTCTGAGAGTACTCTTCCTGGAAGAATTGTTTCAATGTCCCATTTGTTGTGTTCCACTGGTCCCAGGTTTCATTTAAGGCCAGTGAGAATCTTGACATCCAATTTATTTTTTTCTGGTTCCTGTTTCGAATGAACCCAGATCTTCTGTCTTCACCCATATTTCGACACCCCGTTTGTTATTTTGCTTTTCTTTTAGGTATCATCTAGCGTTGCTGTCTAGAAGCCTTCATCTGGAATCCGTGTCTAAAGACCCTCAGTGTGAATTTCCTTCCGAAGACCTGCATTTTCCAGGTTATATCCGTGATCTTGCTTGCAGCATTCAGCTCTTCAACTCAGCTTGTCCAAGCAGTCCATTGCAAGAGTTTGTGCCAAAGTACCTCCTGCAGTCATCCTGTTTCTGGCAGCCCATCAGTAGGTTGGTGCCGCAACCTTGTTCTGTTTGCTTTTCTGTCCCGGCAGTGCGGAGGGGGGTATATGCTGATGAATTCATGGCCTGTTTAACAAATCACTCATAATTCCTATGGCCTCACCTAGGCCTGCACTGAAGTGTCAGTTTTGTGCTTCAACCAGGATCCCCTGTCTTCATTCCCCTTTCTCTTCTTCTCTACCTCACCTCCAGCTTGTGCACATGAAAACCATCACCAGAAATGGACTCATACGTGTTATGACTTACTGAATTTGTTGTAACCCTGCTGTGTTCTGCAGTGCTGCAAGAGTCCTCTGGGCTAGCAACTGACCCACAGTAATACTCTAGAGTGCTAAGCTTAGCATAGACAATAGAAGTTTTAGTCCAAGGTTGCACCTTATAGAGCTTACAGTACGTTTTACTGCTTATGTTAGATATTTATGTGTTACTGTTCAGATAATCATAACGCTGTCCATACTCCCTGTCGTTATCACTGTTGGTGTTTTCCTCTGTGACTGTGTCCTCCTTCTCTGCCTGTCAAAAAAAAATCTTTCTTTCATTGGACCTCTGTGTACGACTCCTGCCTCTCCTTGTCGGGTGCCTCCATCCATCAACCTAGAAACCTATAATGTCGCCCCACCACACCACCTGCTGAGGAATGACACTGGTGCTGGTAGTAAGACAGTTACAGTCACATCTTAGAGTGAAGAACCAAGAAGTCTACCAGAGCACCACACTAGTTTTGCCCTGGCCACGATGACCTGTGTTTTATTTACTGCATGTATCAATTTACAAATTTGCCTTTAATATTTATGATTATGCTTCCTTGGAATACTGTATTAATGTGTATGACTCCTATTTTTAAGGGGGGCATTTTTAATATTGTTATTGCTGTTTAGCCTTCTACATTTCCCTTCTCCCCCAGAATGCTTCTGGAAATGAGCTGTTAGCAGATCAATATGTCTTAGCAGCTCAATATGTCTTTCCTGGTGAAACTTTCAAAATACATACATACATAAGTAGTCCACATTCAGGATAGTGATATCCAAACATACAAATAACAAGGGCGATGCTGCAAGGCAGACAGCTGTGTAGAAATTCTCTAGGGTACAGAATGATGCAAATTTAGCAAACAGAACAGCCACAGTACTGGAAAAGGTAATGCATGGAAGTAAATAATCTTTATAATAAACAATAGGTGATACTGAAGCACTCCGGGAACACCATCTGCCTTAAGGGACGTTTACCAGGAATATGATACTTACCTGAATGCCGGTGCCATGACAAGGACAGTCCCCCTCTTCAAGCTCTTTTTCTCCGCTAACATACAATGACTCGAATATGAAGGGAATAGTTATTATGCAAGGTTTAATGCATTTTTTTTCTATATACATTTTTTTTCTTTTTACTCCCTACCACCTCCCCCCCTCCCCCGGGCCATGGCATACACATGTGTGTATGCTCACGCACATGCAGGGATCCGGTGGCCCCTTCTGCCCCTCCCCTGACTTCTGTCACCACTTGTACCACCTATGCGCCCACCAGACCTCCACCTGGTAGGAGTGAGACTATGGATGGGGGGGCATCCATCCCATTTGGAGGGGAGAGCCATGGCTCAATCCCACTCCAGCCCTCCCCCCCCCGAGCCAGCATCCCAGTGACCCAAGGTTGTTACCAAATCCAGGCTGCTAGTGTAGCGCAAGGTAAGGTGCCAGCGCCTCAGCCCTCTATGCTACCGGGCTGGGTTTAACATATTTTTAAAAATGGAATTTGCTAATGACTAGACTGCAACATTATTAAGACAAGCATTTGTCAATGCCGAAGTTCATCATTGGTATTGCTATTGTATGGAAGGTTGGGAGGAAAACTAAGTGTCCCAGAGGATTCTCTCTTCTGCTAGGGAGGGAGGGCAGTTGCCACCACTACAACACTGCCACCAAGGTGACCACAGGTGACAGTGCAGTAGCAGGCACAGTTAGGAGGTGGGATGTTGGCTGGGCTCTGCGTGTATGAATGTCCCAGAAGCAGGGAACTCAGAATGCAGGAAAAAGTGCTTGACTCATGCAGAATGGTTGCAGGTGCTTGGGCCTTGACTCTGGCCACTGTCTGCTCTGCTGTACCCCAAGAACTTTTGTCTCCATGATCAGGAGGAGGTGGAAGGTTGGGTCTGGCTTGACCAGATCTCGTCATGGTGGGGGGGGGGCAAGCTTGTGGGGTTTGAAACAGCAAAGGTAAGTGGTTGATATGCTGCAGTGTGGGGGCAGGGTCCAAGCTGTGGGGTAGGAGGTTGGGATGAGTAGAGGATGGATAAGCAATACATTATAAAAGAAAAAATGAAGGACCCCACAGAAAACAAGATACTGCATCTCAGCCGTACTGTCTTGTAAATACATTGCAAACCTTTAGGTAAAAAGCAGCCCCCCACTGAGAACGAGATACTGGCTCTCAGCTAGGCTATCCTATGTAAACAAACAATTTTCGCAAGAAGCAGGACTGTATTGAAAATGAGATACCACATCTCAGTGGGACTATCAAGGGTAAATGGATTTTAATATATGGATCTTGAATTTAATATTGCCCTAAAGCATACAAAAAATCTGGTAACACTATCGCACCCAGAGCAATAATAGTACAGTTTCTGACTGATAGTATTACTGTATCTGAATGATACTATTATCATCAAACTGCAACACCGCAACCACAAGTCTGCTATCCTACGTCTGAATAGCTGGCAGTATGCCAATATATCTACTATACTTAAACCAGATAAAGATCCACTAAACTGTGAATATTATTGCCCCATATCAGTTCTAAACCAGGACTATAAATATTTTACAGCAATTATGGTTAAATGACTAGACAGCATACTGCCAAATATAATTAATAAGGACCAAGCAGGTTTTATAATAAAACGCCAAACAGCAGACAATATTAAAAGAACAGTATTTCTTTTAGAAGTTGTCCAACAAGAGCAAACCCCCTTTATACTTTTAAGTATGGATGCCCAGAAGGTGTTTGACAGAGTCTCCTGGCAATTCTTGAGATACACGATGGAGAAATTCAATTTTCCAACAGCCTTTTTAAATATCATACAACAATTATATACCTCTCCACAGGCCACGATCAAAGTGAACGGGTCATATTCAACCCGTTTTTCCCTAAACAGGGGTACCCGTCTGGGTTGACCCCTATCCCCCTCCCTATTTGCCTTGTATGCTGAACCCTTAGCCCAAGCTATTAGACAGAATATACAGATTAAGAGAATAAATTACCTCAATACTATTCACAAAACAGCCTTCTTTGCTGATGACCTGTTAATATACTTAACGGAACCAGAGACGTCCATCCCGGACTTGTTCTCCCTCCTAGGAGAAATGGAGTCCATTTGAGGATATAAGTTAAATACAAGTAAAACAGAAGTACTGAGCTTTAACTACCAACCAAGTACGGCAATTCTAGTGAGATACCCATTGCGATGGAAAAGTAATAAATTTAGATATTTAGGGATACATCTTACTAAGGAAACCCACAACCTCTATGAAGCTAATTATACACCACTTATACAATCTACTAGAGAGGATTTCCAGAGATGGGACCCTCTCCCTCTCACGCTAAACCAAAGAATTGATGTTATAAGAATGGATATACTGCCAAGATTCTTGTACCTCTTTCAGACCCTCCCAGTCCTTCCACCAAAAAATGATTTCAAAAAATGGAATAGCACGATATCTAGGTTCTTATGGCAGGGGAGAAAACCAAGGATAAAATATAAGACCCTTCAACTGCCCAAAAATAAAAGAGGATTAGTCTTAACCAAATTTAGAACAATATGCACAGGCAGCAGTAATATCACACATACTTCAGTGGCTAGATAAAAAGATGGACCCACATTGGAAAGAGATAGAACAAGGGACCCAAATAGAGGAGATGGAGAAATACTTATTCAGGCAGAGCATACCAAAAGCAACTATGGAAACAGAGATCAGATTTAAACAAACAAGACAATTCCTAATTATATGGGGAACACTAATAAAGAAAATCAAAGATCCTATAGCACAACTCTTACAGAAAATTACAGCAGACCCCAAGTTTGATCCAGCTAGACAGGATTATAATTTTAAATGGTGGCAACACCAGGGACTTATTACATTTTATCAATTATACGAACAGGGAATTTTTAGCCAATTTCAGACTCTGGAGAAAAAGTACCAATTAGTGAAACAAGATTTTTTTAGATTTCTCCAGATAAGAAATTACTGTAGGAACCTGATGGGCATCTCTTGGGATCCAGGGGAGATACATCCACTAACGAGAATTATAATAAATTCAATAGAGATAGCAATACCAGATCATGTAATATCTAAAACATATCAAGCCCTAAACAGTAAACAGAAAGTGACTATACTACATTTGCAACAATGCTGGGAAGAAGAGATAGGTATTAAATTAGAGAAAGAAAGATGGGAATTGATATACTCGACAATCCATAGAACTACAAGATCCATGATCTGGAGAGAGTTTGGTTGGAAGTGTATAATAAGGTTTTTTAGAAGACCACAAATAGTAGGAAAGTATGATGTTCAACTTGGATCAGAGTGCTGGAGAGGATGCAAGGAACCTTTAGCTAACCACAAGCATATATTTTGGAGCTGCCCACTCCTAGAGACATTTTGGAGGGAGGTGGGGATAGCATTGGAGGAACTGTTCCCAGAAATAGGGAATTTGACACTAGAATATGCACTTATTTTTGACTTCCCAAAGGGAATTGGGAGAGGTAACCCCAGGCTTTTACTAGGTATACTACTCCTTGCAGCTCACAAGGCTGTGACGAGGAAATCTCTCCAAAGGCTCCCACCATCTCCTCGGGAATGGGAAGATATAACTTAGCAAATATATCGAATGGAGCTTTTGACAGTTCATATTAATTTAAAGGTGAAGAGATGCACTGAATTTTGGACTAAGTAGTGGCTCTGGATATCTAGACATAGACAGGACTTGATTCCATAGGAGAAAGTAAAATCTGTATGAGATCTGGGAATACCACAAGGGAGCATATGAAAGAATTAACAAATGTATTAGTTAACCTTAATCAAAAATCTATAAATGGACAAAGCCCCGAGAACATATCAAATGTCTTAACTGCACAATACATATTGTAAAATGAATGAACATATGATGTACTCTGATCTCTACCTGGAAAACTTGAACACAATAAAAATATATTTAAAATAAAAAGAGAAGCACATCCTGAAATATTTTAGAGGAGAGAGAGAGGGAGGGGGAGGGAGAGGGATAGGGAGAGAGAGAGAGAGAGAGAGAGAGAAAACAATATGAGTATGTTCTGCTTATATGTACATGTGCCAAATACATGGAACTGTGACACTTGGCATTTTGAAAGCCACAGTGTGTTTCTATTTGTGCATGTGCAGTAAAACAATTTAATATATGGATCTTGAATTTAATACTGCCCTAAAGCATATAAAAAAAATCCGGTAATACTTTCGCTCCCAGAACGATAATAGTACAGTTTCTGACTGATAATAATATCATTCAGATACGGTAATACTATAGTTCCATACCTGAGCGATACTATTATCATCAAACTGCAACAGCGCAACCACAAGTCTGCTATCCCATGTCTTCCAAAGAATGCCTTCTAATTGGCTGCTTTTCTTTTGTGAGTGGGCAGAACAATTTTTAAAATGTGGCAGCCATCTGTCGCTTAGCGAGACTGAATCATGTCCAGTCCTTGGAATTTCTCTGATTTTTTTGGTTTTCATACCATAAAATTGGACTTAACTTGAGCCTGCCTTCACAAAAAAAAAAGCCCAAAAGGTAGGATTGCCTACAAAACTAAAACGCAGCTTAGTTGTTGAACCTTTGGGCGGGGTCGCTGGCCGAGAGGGCTGAGACAGTTCAGTGGCGGTCGGCCAGAAATATAGACTTTGACGGTAGATAAGGACCACTTGGCCCACCTAGTCTGCCCATTTCCCTACCTACTGGATAATTTTCATTTTTCATTTATACTTTGGTAACCGGGTAAAGGCACTGGACCAAATGTCCCTTTTCAGGCCCGACCCGGACAATTAAAAAAAAAAAAGCTGCAGATCCTAGTTAACCAACAGCCTAGTTCTTCCTACCCCCCACAAGAACTGCCTTATGTCTGTCCCATGCATTCTTGAATTCTCCCACAGTTTTAGACCCCACAACCTCCTCAGGAAAGCGGTTCCACGTGTCCACCACCCTCTCTGTGAAAAAATACTTCCTCACATTGCCCCGGAGCTGTCCCCCCCTCTATCTTCAAATTGTGTCCCCTTGTTCTTGCACATCTCTTTTTCTGAAAGATGCTACCCTCTTGGACTATGTTGATTCCCTTGAGGTACTTGAAAGTTTCTATCATGTCCCCTCTCTCCCTTCTTTCCTCAAGGGTATACATATTAAGCTCCTTTAGTCTCTCCTCGTATGATTTCTCTTGCAGACCCTGCACCATTTTAGTTGCCTTCCTCTGGACTGCCTCCATCCTGTCTACGTCCTTGAGGAGATCAGGTCTCCAGAACTGGATGCAGTATTCCAGATGGGGTCTCACCAACTGTCTGTACAGAGGGATAACAACTTCCTGTTTTCTGCTGGTGATGCCTCACCCTATACATCCCAGTATCCCCCCAGCCCTCCCTACTGTCTTCTCACATTGCTTGCTAACCTTAAGGTCGTCTGATATGATTATCCCCAGGTCCCTTTCCATTTTTGTTGTTATTACTACCTCCCCACCCTGGGTTTTGTTTCCCAGGTGCATTATTTTGCACTTCTTAGTATTGAATCCAAGCTGCCATACTTCTGACCATTCCTCCAACTTTGCCAAGTCCCTTCTCATCCTTTCCACTCTCCCCCTTGTGTATGAACCCTGTTGCAGATCTTTGTGTCATCTGCAAAGAGGCATACCGTACTTTTCCTTCTAGTCCCTCTGCAATTTCACTTATAAAGACATTAAATAGGACTGGACCCAGTACTAAACCCTGCGATACCCCACTAGTAACCCCCCTTTCTTCAGAGTGGACTCCATTTACTATTACCTTCTGTGTCCTGTTGTCCAGCCAATGTTTCACCCAGGCTACCATCCTGGGACCCACTCCTAGGCTGTCTAATTTGTTTATTAATCTTTTGTGTGGGACTGTGTCAAATGCCTTGCCAAAGTCTAGGTAGGCCATGTCCACAGCCCCTCCCTGGTCTATTACTTTGGTCACCCAGTCAAAGAAATTGATTAGATTCATCTGAGATGACCTTCCCGCTGTGAATCCATGCTGCCTTGGGTCCTGTGCCCCACTGGCCTCTAGGTACTCAACAATTCTTTCCTTCAGAAGTGATTCCATCATTTTCCCTACACAGAGGTCAAACTGACAGGTCTGTAGTTTCCTGCCTCTGTCTTGCTCCCACTTTTGTGAAGGGGAATCACATCCACCCTCCTCCAGCCCTCAGGTACCACACCATCCTCCCATGATTTGTTAAAAAGGGTAGTCAGTGGTGTCACTAGTTCTCCTCTTAATTCTTTTAAAATTCTGGGGTGAATCCTGTCAGGCCCCATTGCTTTGACCACCTTCAATTTTAGGAGTTCTTTCAGAACCCTTTCTTCTGTGAAAGGACTGGGATCAACCCCTCTATCCAGAGTGCTTCTGTTAATTGGATTAGGTACCTCCCCCTCCTCCTCTTTTGTGAATACTGAGCAAAAGTATTCTTTCTGTATCTCTTGCTTTTTCACTGTCCTTCTCTGCCCACCCACCATCTATTCTATGCAGTCTCACTATCCCTCCCTTTGTCTTTCTACACTCCCTAATGTACTTATAAAAGGTTTTATCCCCCCCTTAACCCAGTTGACTTTTCCTCAGTTTGGGCCTTTGCTATTCTGACTGCCTTCCCTGCTTCCTTCTGCCTTAACTGGCACAGTTTTCTGTCCTGCTCCTTCTGTGTTTCCTTATACTTCCTAAATGCTATAGTTTTCTCCCTAACCTTCCCCACCACCTCTTTTGAGAACCATAGTGACTTTTTCTTTCATTTTGATTTATTTGCTTCACACAAAGGCTTGTTGCCTCTGTTATGGCAGTTTTGATGTTTCACCATTGTTGCACCACCCCTCCTTCTTGCCTGTTTGCTAGTGCTTTTCTAAGGCATGCTCCCATTTTGACAAAGTCAGCCCTCCTGAAGTCCAGTACCCTCACTTTTGTATGGCTTGACTGTGCTGCTGAGTTTATCGTGAACCACACTGTTTGGTGGTCACTTGTTCCAGATGGCTACCCACTTCTAGATCTGAGATCCTCTCACTGTCCCCATTTGAAAGTACATTTGACAGTAAGGTCTAAGATTGCTCCCTCCCGAGCGGGTTTCAACACTAGCTGTCTGAGGCATGCCCCCTATAGGGCATAGAGAATGGCCCTGCTCTTGGATGTGGCTGCAGCAAAGGTGCTCCAGTTAACATCTGGCATATTCAGGTCCCCCATCAACAATATCTCCCCTTTCTCCGCCATCCTAAGACTGCCTTCGATTATATCCTTGTCAATTCCCTCCCCCCTGAGATGGGGGTCTATATACAACCCCTGTGTGGATTGTGATGCCATTTCACGTCTCTAAGGTGACACACAGTACCTCCTCTCCTCCCTGTTTACTATTTTGTTCCATTGCTTTTATCCCTTTCCTTACACAGAGAGCTAATCCTTCCCCTCTTCTACCCACCCTGTCTCTCCTGTAGGTTGTGTACCCTGGTATGTTAACATCCCAGTCATGGTTCTCTGTGTACCATGTTTCTGTGACTGCCACGAAATCCAGGCATCCCTCTTCCATCAAGGCCACCAGTTCAGGGAGCGTGTTGCCCAGACTATGGGCATTGGTACTCATTACCCTCCATTTCTTGATGGCCTTACCCCTTTTTGCCCCATCCCTGTCTTTACTGCCTTTGTTGTTTTCTCCATTTACCCCTACCCTTCTCCTTATCGACTTCTCTATCTTGGTGTTTAACTTACTAACTACCCTGATATTTTTTGGGGGGGCTAGGATTCCCCTGATCCTTTCCAGTGCTTCCCCCTTGGCTAGTTTAAATGTTTGCCAGTGAAGCATTTAAACCGATCACCTAGGATCCTGGTTCCCCTCCTGGACAGATGCAGACCATCGCACCAGTATAGGCCTGCATCGCTCCAGGTGGACCCCAGTCCCCAGTGAAGCCAAACCCCTGAGCTCTGCACCAGTTTTTCAACCACTGATTGAATCCCATGGTGTGGAGCACCCTAGCCTCACCCATGCCATAGACAGGCAGCACCTCCAAGAAGGTTACCGTGCGTGCTACTTGTCTAAGGCCCTTCCCCAACTGCACAAACTCCTCCTGCACTGTTCTGATCTCTTTCCCAGTCAAATCATTTGTCCCTAGGTGGACAATGACATCCAGCTCCTTCCCCTGTGCAGCTGCTCCTGCGATCCTGAGGATTCGCTCCCTGTCCCTCTAAGCCATGATACCTGGCAGGCACCTTACCTCCCTCACCCCTCCTTCCCCCAGTTCTACACTCCTAACAATGGAATACTCCACCAGGAGTTGTTTCCTTCCCCTGTGGGGTCCCATGCCACCCTCCTGTGGGTCTCCTTTATGGAGATTCCCAAGAGATGAATACAGTATTTCAAGATGACCTAAAATAAATAAAATCCCATCTCGCATTCATATATTGAAAAAAAAAAAAAATGGATATCTCACAGGACATTACCGGAGTCTCAGGAGGGACATACAGTAGCTGGCTGTTTGTGTTTGTCTCTGTTAGTAGTTTAGTTTTTGTGGTTTTTCATGTGTTTCTACTTGGAGGAACTGGACCATTCTTGGACATAACATCTATGAACATTTCCTGGACTAAGAAACTACAAAACATCACCACCAGGTATAGGCATTCTCATCACAAATCAACTTTTTTGGAAGACATCAAAAAGCAAAAGTGAGGTCAGTAAATCTTTTATACAAGTTTCTGGGTTGTGGAGTGCTGCATTGAATCCACATTTCTGTCTGACTTTCTTAAAGGATGTGTGCTAGTCTTTGAGGTCTATTCACAACTGTTTTGGAGAACAAAGGGAAGATTCTAACAAAGGATTTTTACATCCTGCATGTGCCCTAGGCTAATGTTCATCACCTTCAGGAATTTAACACTTTCTAGGTCTTTGATCTACAGTAACAATCAGTTTTCTGGTCCACAGTAGCTCACCACGAGACACTCAGGAACACTCACCCTTGCTACAGTAAACATTTGCAGTCTCCTCTACCCCTCACACTAACCATTCAAGCTTGATACCAGCAACCTGGCACCATGCAAATCCTCCCTACCCTCATTTGTGGCACCCTCCTACAAAGGACTGGGTGCAAATGACAGCTCACGCCGCTGAAAAGTTGACAAATCGACACCTGCTCCTAGCCATTACCCTATGCTGGGACCCTAAATGACTGCACTGTACTCAAACTAACAAGAAACAGAGGCATTGCATGTTATACTATGAGCTGCGACAGATGTCCCTTAAACTCCTGCTCCTCCTCCTTCTGATGTCAGGAAGTGTCCATCCAAACCCTGGCCCTGTTTCTACCAGGGTAACAAATCTAGCAAAAATGGAGGGGGGTCTCACCATCGCCACCTTAAATATCTGTAGCCTCCTTCCAAAACTGGCATCCCTTCAAGTCTTTGCCAGTCAACACAATCCCGACATACTAGCCATTGTTGAAACCTGGCTGACACCAAGCACTCCGGACCATGCCATCTCACTACAAGGCTACAATATTTTCAGACTGGACAGGACTAATAAAAGGGGGGAGGTTGTGCTATTTACATTAAGGACAACCTCTCTAGCCACCCTGTCTGCTTTTCCACCACTAACTCCTCTGTGCAATTTCTCCCTGTCAAGGTACTACTTGGTGCCCAAAATAAAGTGCTTACTGTGGCCGCTGTCTATATCCCTCCTAAAGATCCAGGGTCTGGCCTCCAGACTGTTCCTGAATTTGTAAGATCACAACCACCTGACACCGAGCTCCTTCTCCTTGGTGACTTTAATATAAACTGACTTGCATCAGATGTTGGGTCCCTCAAGGATGCTATCCTAGCAGCTAACCTAACACAGATGGTGAGCTCCCCCACTAGAAAAAACTATAAAACTGGAACTTGCACTCTCATTGACTGGATCCTTGCTAGCCACCCAGCCCACATAAAAAACACAGTTGTTCTCCCGGACTCTCTCAGTGACCACTCCCCTGTGATCTGTACCTGGACAAATAAGTTCCAAAAACCACCTCCAAAAACCATCTCAAGCAGAGTGCTACCCCATGGAAACCTTACTAAGCTCAAGACCTGTCTTTTACAGCAAGACTGGTCCCCAATATACAATACTCTAGATGTTGACGCAGCCCTAGATTATTTTATCACAACTTTCAACACTGCCTGTGACACCTAAGCACCAGTAAAAAAGCATAAAATCAAAGCGCTCTCAAATCCCTGGCTCACGACCAAACTACTGGCCCAACTCAAAGCTCGGGACCACCTCTGGACCATAGCCAGAGCCACAGGCTCCTTGACAGATATCCAGAAGTATAAACAGGCACAAAACCAATGTACCAAACAAATCTGACTAATGAAGAGCTCCTATTTCAAAAATGCCCTTGCAAACTCCTGGGGTGACGGGAGATCATTCTGGGACAACATCAGAATATCACAGGTAAGCAGTCCAAATCTTTTCCCACTTTAATGACTGTCAATAGAACCACTACCCTAGACCCAATGGTCATGGCAAAGGCCTTAAATAAAACTTTCACTGACCTCAGTAGGGTCCTCCCGCCAGACTTCTTCTCTAACACGGACTCGCCAAAACCAACATCTCCTACTGCCTCACCTGACCAACCGCTTTTCCACTTCAAAATAGTTAAGGCACATGAAGTCTACAAATATATAAAAAAGGCTATCTCTAAATCCAGAGCAAGCGGTGATACTATTGATCTTAAAATTCCGTCCCTTACCCTGGAAGAGGTGGTGCACCCACTCACCAAAATTTTCAATCTCTTCCTCTGCCTTAGTCAATTTCCCAGCAAATGGAAGTCTGCTATAGTCACACCAGTGTTCAAAAGTGGCGACAAGTCCCTACCAGGAAACTATCGGCCTATATCTATACTTCCACCCCTCTCCAAGGCCCTCAAATGCATTGTGGCTGACCAACTCTCAGACTACCTGCATAACATACTCTGCTTGCAGCAACATGGATTTAGGAAAGGACACAGTACGTCGACCACCCTACTGGAATTCTCAGGTGAAATTCATGCTGCCTTGGACAAAGGATATCAAACCGGAGCTGTTTTCATTGACCTAACAAAGGCGTTTGACACTGTTCACCATGGCTTACTTATCACACAACTACACAGTCTTGGGCTCTCAGAAGGACCAGGTGCCTGGGTTAAAAGTTACCTGGCCCATCGCTCTCAATCAGTAAAAATCTGAGAAGTTCTCTCAGACTCAAAACCGGTCCTCTCAGGTGTTCCACTGGGGTCAATCCTAGGCCCCCTCCTCTTCAGCCTTTTCCTAAACTCTCTCCCCAAATCCTGCCTGGAACAAATAATCCTTTATGCTGACGATGCAGTGATTCTCTCCTCTCATAAGGACCCCAAACCCTTTACTCCAGAGCCTGCAACTTGCTTTCTCCAATGTTGAAAAGTGGTTCCTAGATCACAAGCTGGTCCTAAATCACAAAAAACAAAATCCATGCTTTTCTCCAGTCACAAAACAGAAAAGACAAATTCCACTTACTATCAAAACATACCCAGGAAATACCCTTGAACAAGTGTCAACATTTAAATACCTTGGAATCACCTTTGATCAAGATCTTACCTGCGACCCACATTGCTAACACAGCAAAACGTGAACCAGCGCATTGGTATCCTGTCTCAAACCGCACCTTTACCCAAGCTGCTCTGAGGATTGCTATCCAGAGCTCTGTCATCTCAATCATAGACTATGGCTTAATTATCTATGGCTCTGCCACTACCACTGCACTAAGGCGCATCACAACCACCCTAAACAAGGCCTGTTGGCTGCTCACTGGGGCGCAAGGACGTACTCATACATGTGAGCTCTACACTGAAACAGGATGGCTGCAACTCTCAACTCGCATAAAGTATCTCAGATGCTTGATGGCAAAAAAATCCATCTTGGGCCGCACTCCGCCATGTATCCAAGACCTACTTTGCCTGAATACCAGCATCCATCCCACCAGAAGATCAGAACACCAGCCTCTCCAGGTCCCCAGATGCTGGACCACACAGGGCCAAAGATCTTTTGCCTATTGTGCCCCCAGCTGGTACAATGCCCTGAGCTCACTCATTACATCCTCCATGTCACTAGGAGCTTTCAAATCTATGCTTCACTCTCACCTCTCAGCCTCTAGCTCCTGTGACTGCCTTGACTAATGATTCTTCCCTCATGGCTGTTTTTACTGTTTTTCATCCTCCTCCTCCTCCTCCTCTGCTCCTTTCTTGACAAAAGCATCTGAGCACCTCTAACTACTCTAAGTCTGCTCCCCTCTCCATATCTCCTCCTACCCTTCCCACCATGACCATTCCTCCAATGTTTTGTTTTTTTCCTGTGATGTACTGTATTATACTGGCTTATTGAAACCTTTATAATTTGCTGACCATTCAATGTAACATGTCTTGTTTGTTTGTACATTGATGACGTGGAACCTTTGTAAAAGAGCCATTGGCTCAAAGGTAATAATTCCTAGAACAATAAACTAAACTAAACTAAAGATACCAGTGAGCTATCCATTATTCTCTTTATAATTACTGGTTTCCCTTTTTTACCATAGGGAAACCGTGGCGTAATTTGACGTAATGAAGGAGTGTTCATTATGGCAAACACATGCATGGTTTCCCTTACTGTGCGTATGTGCCCGCTGCACTTCCTCGCTTCACTACCGTGTCTGCTCGCCGGACCGCTAAGGGACAGCAAACCGCCACCTGGACTAGGTGGTAAGTAGTAAAAAAACCTGAAAATCTGCCAAAGTTTTAAAACTAACCCTCAGGGCTGCACACAAGATAAAAAAAAAACATTTAAATTAGTAAACAAACTGCTGACTGCGGCCACGGACTTCAACTTAACTATACCATGGCTGCACAGCAACATTTTATTTTATACAATTGCTGAGGTGAAAAAAGGAAAACCAGCAATTATATAAAATAAAATACGGGTCGGGGTGTGTAAACTCAAAGTTTACACACACCTTCAGGGTTAGATGCTAGTCATAAACTCCTCGAGCTTCGCTCTTGGGGTTTATGTAGCATCTAACCCCACTGGGTGAGTGTAAACTTCTCGTTACACACCCCGACCCATACTTTATTCTGTTTATTATTGCTGTGCTGAAAGGACAGGACTTTTATTTATGTCTTTTTCTCTTCTCTGTATCTTTATCTGTTCTATTTCTGCAGTCCTACACACGAGTTTAAGTTCTAAAGAAGATTAGAACCCTAGAACTATTATCAAAGTTCTAGACCAGAACCAGAACCCAGAACTTCAGTAGGTTCTGACAACCCTGCCTGGTACACCAGCTGACTTGAGGCGTGTGATGAACTCACTGGAAGGAGGTCAGAATATTTTTTGCTTTTCTTACGTGGGCACCGCTTCATTATACACTGGAAGGAGGTCAGATTCATTTTTATGTTGTCTTACGCACGCAGTGCAGACAACATATTGTGGTTGCTTCAGTGGAGAAGTGGGTTTTGGAGGTGCGGTCCTGCTGCAGCCAATGGCGCCACTGCTTTTTCAGGCAGGGCTCTGTGGAGCCAATGGCAGAGCACGCTGTCTATGACAGCAGTTATAAAAACATGCCACCACCTTGAAAGAAACTAGCCGCTGCAATCAGAGAGCGCCACGGAGTGGACCCTGATTGCAGCAGCCAATTACTGCTGGTGTCCTCTGTGAACAACATGGCAGTGGCAGTGACGGGGAATGCAAGGGGCAGCTGCCACCTCGCACAGTCCATCAGAAAGCCGACGGGGGTGCCCAACTCCCTCAGTTGGCATGCTCCTCCTAACTTACTCCCACGACGGGTGCCCAATCCCAGTCAGCATGTCCCCCATTTCTTGTGTGCCGAGGGGGTGCCCAGTCCCCCTCTGCTCATGAGACCCTGCCAGTATGTGCTGACGGGGTGCCCACTCCCCGTCGGCTCCAGTCCCCCCCACCCCAAAACATGCAGGTGGCATGCTGGGACCCAAGCGTCCCAAAAGTTCCTGCTAAAAGGGGAAAACTGTCCCGCAGTGTCTATTTTTTTTTTTAAAAACCCTGTAAAGAAGAAAACGGTCCCTCACTGTCTGCGCCCCCTCCCCCACCCTATGCCCACCCAATCGTACCCACCTCCCCACACACCCTTACCCCATACCTGCAGCTGGAGCTTGGTGCAGCGATCTTGAGTGGACTGGGAACACGTCTGCATTCTTCAAAGCCGACCACAGACTGAAAAAATGTCAGTAAGCTGTATAATGACATAAATAGGGTTTTTTCAACTTTGGTGCATATTTCGGGCATTTTGGGGAATTTTGGCACCAAATTTTCAACATGGGGTTATTGGGACCCCACCTCATGAATTCAGTCACTGTCATGGCGTTATTCAGTCCCAAAAGGTGATTTCACGGCCACTGCATGGAATCACCTTTCGGGACCGATTAACAAAACGACAGTGCCACTGTTTATGAAGTGGGCTCTCAAAAAGCCTACGTTGCAAATTGGGTGAAAAAAATTTAAAAAATGACTGTTTTACGAGCGTGCGTTGCGCAGTTTCCATGCATGCTCATAACTTCGCTAACTTGTAATATTTTCTCTCCAGATTTTCAATGGTGCCATTTTTCCACACCTCCTTATGAACAGTACAGCTGTTATTTTACACAACTTGTCCGAAATGTGTTTTCGCACTACTGGCACAGAATAGCGCGGTCGCTGTAGGAAATCAGTGTTCAGGACAGAGTAAGAAAATCACAGTGGTAGTGTTCATGAGTAGAGGTTCTAAAATGCTTATGTTGAAAATTTGGTGACAAAAGTCCACAAAATGAATATGCTACAAGTGTATGTTGTGCAGTTTCCAAGTGCACCCGTAACTTCGAGAGTTCGTAATATTTTCACTCAACATTTTCAACATTGTTAGTTTTGCCCACCTTCTTATGAACAGTACAGCTGTCATTTTTTACATCCTGCCCGAAATGTGTTTTCGCACAACTGGCGCACAGTGGCGCGGTCGCTGTGGGAAATCAATGATCAGGACAGATGAAGAAAATCATAGTGACAGTGTTTATGAGCAGAGGTCCCAAAATGCCTATGTTGAAAATTTGGTGAAATAATTCCACTAAATGACTGTGCTACGAGTATGCATTGCGCAGTTTGTATGTAAGCTCATAGATTCGAGCATTTTTAATATTTTTACTTGAGATTTTCAGCATTGCCATCTCTTCACACCTACCTATGAATGGTACAGCTGTCATTTTTCTTATCCTGCCTGTATGGTGTTTTCCCACATCTGGTGCAGAATGGTGCGGTTGCTGTAAGAAATTAACGTTTGGGCAGATTAAAAAAATCACAGTGCCACTATTCGTGAGCAGAGGTCCCAAACACTTTCATGAGGTGGGGGTCACAAAAATGCTGTACTACAAATTTGTAGTGCAAATACCAACAAACGGCCAGGGCATTAGGGTTTCAAACCATAACGTCCCACCCTGTACAGACTGACGGGTGTCAGGGGTGTGCCTTTGCATTGCCGGCTGTCATGCTCATGCCATACCATCCCCACCTTCAAGCCAAGCCACTGATTAGAGGTGTGTTTGACTGCCGCCCCACAGTTTACCCCGCTCTCTCTATGCTGCACCCGTTTCAGCGAATGTCCTTATGAAATGGGGTAACTGTATAGCCGAACACCCCAAGGCACACCTCAGCACTTGTCAGTATCTGCAGGATAGGGTGAGGTAAAATGCCATGAGCGCTATGGCCCAATGGGGTGAGCGTAAGGACCGAGGACCCCAAGGCACAATGCAGTATTTATTGCACTGTAGGGTAGGGTGAGCTGAAATGCCATGAACGTTATGGCTGATGCCCAAAGACACACCTCGGTGTCTGTCAGTCTCTGTAGGGTGATGTGAACTTACCAGCGGTGTAGCCAGAAATTTCTGTTTTGTACACACTCTCCAAGTTACACCCCCCACCATTAAAAAATGTACACATCGTCTCCAAATGGCACCCTCTTCCAAACAAGTCAGATTGTTGTCAGATGATTCTTCTAATCTCTAAAGAGGTTCTATACCTATCTGTCTCCTAAACAACAGAGGTTTAAAGAGAGACACTCCTCAGTGGCTTACGCTAACCCAAATACTAGAGATTAGAATGAAAATGTTAACAGAAAGGCATATGGTTTGTGACAGGCACTCAACAAAACTGTACACAAATGTTTACAGTGAGTATGCCTGTCAACACCCTCGAAGTTGACGTCACTTTCATACTTCACTGCCATTCCTATTATGCATCTGTTCAACTCTACCGATGCCACTGTCAGCAAGACAACATCCGGCATTGACAAATAATTGTTTCTTTCAGGGGCACCACTTCATTATGTTACAAATTCATTTTAGTATGAGACGAGCCCTTTAGGCTGAAGCGCATGCGCGAGAATGTACTGCAGTAGTTGCGGTAAGCAAACAAATCGCGCAGGTTGTGCCTGCCGCCCGGAGTGTTTCGCCATCCCAAACAATGCACCTTGTCTTCTTTTCCTTGTCACAGAAACCCCACGCCCCATTCTGTTTGGCGAGTATCAAGCAATGATTTAACTAAACTGCCTGTTAATGGGAGGGGAGCGACATGACTGCTTTGCACAGCAGATCTGGACTAACCTCTTTGGAGTGAACTGGGGAACTACAGGAAGTGAAAGACATGAGCAGCGAGAAACAGCCTGCTGGAGATGGATGAGTTTGAGCAGGTGCCAGTTACTGTACAAGGAGTAGATTGGAAAAAAACAGCTTTATTTCGAATAAAGCAGAGTGATTCTTTGGCAAGGCTCAAGTGTGCACTGGAGGAATCGGGATGCACCGGGCTGCAAGCTGGAGACATGAGCCTGGCCTTTCGAGGCAGACCCCCGCTGAGTGACGAGAGGAGCACTGCAGATTTCGTCTGGTCCCCTTCTTACAACAGGGAGTCTCTGGTGCCCTATGTGAGTTTGGTCAGGCGGTGCCGGGGCTCCAGCGTGGAGCAGCAGGGAGAGTTCGTCATTTACGTGACAGGATTTGCAACTGATACGTGGTTTTTCCCAGTATTTGTGACCGGATCCCACCTGGTCAGCTCCTTAAAGAAGTACCTGCAGCAGCTCCGGAGGGTTGAGGATACGGTCCTTTATCAGGTGAAAGAGGGGAGAGTCCTGGAGGATGGGGCAACCCTTTCGGAGTGCGGTGTAAAACCCGAGTCTGCGCTCAGTTTGTTGCCAGTGCCCGATGGCGGTGGGGGACCCTTTGAAATTACTGTGAGGCACTATGAAGGGCGCCAGTTGGCGGTGAATGTACTAGCCTCGGAGACAGTAGGGCATTTGAATTTGAGACTGTGGCTAAAGGGGTTTATTGCATGGGCTCCGGAAAAGCAGTGGGCGAAGTTTGGAGAAAGAAGGTTAGAAAGTTGGGAAATTCTTCAAGACTGTAACGTTGGGCCTAACTGCATGCTGGATCTCATTCCAATACGTAAGTAAGGAGATGGGGCATTGTCTTCTCTCGGGTTGTTTAATCGTTAAGGTCTAATTGGGAGGGCGTTACTAGGTAGATAATGCCCTGGCAGAGCGACAGTGAAGTATTACGGGCGATACTGAACGATCACGGTCAGTTGCGCAGGTAAACAAGAAAATATTACGGTAAGAGGCTTGCGTCTAAAGCGACGCCACTGTGTCACGCCTCTTCCCGTGTATGTCCGAGTTACCGAACAGGTCGTATAATAGTCATATAGTATAGTTCATGGAATAGTTATAGTAATGTGCAGTACAGTGTGCAAAGTGCCACATTGGACCCGGAGGGCGGTGCGCCCCAGACGATATAAACAGTTCATTAAACAAGTAAACGAAAAGAAAGATGATATTCGGGAGTACATAGCAACAGTAATATAATTACTGGTGACCCCTTTAACAACCGGTTTAGCTAGATCAATAAAATGCCACAATAACCGAAATCAGAGCGCTTTGCTGCCTGCTTTCAGAGACTGCTTGGTAATGTGTCTCCTACAGCTGCGTGACACAATACACACGCAGACACCATAGGTAATGCAGTCAAATATTTTATCTAAGTTGAATGGACAGGGGACAGGGCACTCGCCAGGATTTCCACAAGGGGGTTCTTTTTATTCAGTCTGCAACTTTTTTTAAAAAAAAAGCTGTGGATCTTAGGGCCGCTAGTACCCTGGAAGTCATGGAATCCTAGATGCTCTGTGGTGCATTTTGTGGCTTGTTTTGAAGCTAAAGAAGTCATATCTGAGATCTCCTACACTCCTTGCTCTAAACAAAATTATTATCTGGATGGCTGCAGGGTGAATATATACTGTATGTATTCAGTACTGGAGGGCAGCAAGATGCTGTTAATGTAATATACCTGGGACATTGTCTCAGATATATCATGTTATGAGTTTTAGTATCTGCAGCTGTATCTACTGGTGTGTAGGAAAGGGATCTGGGGCTCCTTGACCCCAGAAGCTTTGGGGTACTAGATACTCTGTGGCTAATTTTGTAGATTATTTTAAACCAGAATAACTCATTTGTGAGCTCATCTCCTGCTCTAAGGACAATTATTACTATCTTGGTGGCTCAGATTGTGTGTGTGTGTGTGTGTGTGTGTGTGTGTGTGTGTGTGTGTGTATTTATAAAATGGGAAGCAAAGTAAATAACAAATCCAGCATTCTGATTGTATAAAACACATCACATGACCATGCATCTATCAAAGCGCGACCGCACACCTGCACTTACCCCTCCAAAATAATTTTGTTATTTTATAAGATAGATAACCCACTCTAAGATGTGTGGTCGCACTCTGATATACACACGCCTTGGGTGGTTGATGCACTCGGCCTGCGGACTTATGCTTAACAATGCACACCAAGGCATGCATATATCAGAGCGTGACTGCACACCTTAGAGTAGATTATCTATTACATATGTAGATATATCGATAGATATATACATCGAGAGAGAGAGCAAATGCTAATGCACTGAACCTCAATACAGAGTCTGAAGTTGGTTTTGGCTGGGTATTGTACACTACTAACTTACTGCAGTGCTGGCTTGCTACTAGGGCAGGGGTCTGGGTCTGATAGGCCCCAGAAACCATGGGCTATGGTATGCTCAGTGGTGCACTTTTGTGGCTTATTTTAAGTCTTAATAACTCATATCTGAACTTTCTCTACCCCTTATTGTTACCCCCACCATCCACAACTCAATATACCATTTAAGTAATTGAGTCAGTGCAACATGGCCTATAGCAAGGCTAGCAGGATGCTGGGATGTATTGGTAGGGGTATTGATAGCAGAAGAAAGGAGGTAATACTTCCCATCTACAGATCCCTTGTGAGGCCTCACCTAGAGTACTGTGCCCAGTTCTGGAGTCCTCACCTCAGAAAGGATAAGGATAGGTTGGAGACAGTACAGTGCAGAGTAACTAAAACGATTCAGGGACAGCAGGGCAAATCCTATGAGGAGTGCCTCAAGGCACTAAATATGTACTCATTGGAGACCAGAAGGGAGAGAGGAAATATGATAGAGATCCTCAAGTTCCTGAAAAGAATTAAAGTGAACTACAGGGTACTATTTAGACTGAGTACCAATTCATGGTCACATGGACACTAATGAAATTAACAGGAGGTAGGTTCAGGAGAGATGTGAGGAAGTATTGCTTTATGGAAAAGGTGGTGGAACTTTGGAACAGTCTGTCAGCTGAAATGGTGGGTGTAAAAGTCAGAGGATTCAAGCAGGGCTGGGACATAATGAAGGGAATAGTGGTTACCAGAGGCAACAGGACCAAGGAGGTGACTAGAAAGAGGACAGGGAGGGTTAGTACCCTGGAGAAATTGTAGATTCCAGGGATTATAGGGAACTTGGGCAGACTGGATGGACCTCTGGTCTTTTTCTGCCATCATTGTCTATATTTCTATGTTTCTATTCCAGGCACCCTGCTTGGAAAAAAATCTGTAACATAAGTCTTAGTTCAATATTGAGTACTACAATTGTTGCCCCCACTCCATTCTCCAATGTGGTAAGTATGACAAAGGGAGTGAAGGGAAAGGTAATTTCACAGTGGCAGAGATTTTCAGTGCAAAGTTACCCTCTCCTAAATGCCTAACCCCCACCCCCACCATGCTTCCAAAAGTACAGTGGGTATGTTCAAAACAGTGAATTGTAGCAACAAATGTCATTCTACTGGCACGTGGTCATCTGGAGAAAACACATCACAACTTATTTGATTTAACGGCATCTGGCACAGATGACACAGACCAAAGTGGTACTGAATGTCCATGAAAATGGGACCACAGTGAAGGCCTCTCTGAACAGCACAATTAATGAGGTGGCAGTGCAGATCCCAGCCAGACCCTTCCAAACACTTGCATTGCCTTTCCACTGTGGTACCTTTTTTGTTTTACTTATGAAAAGTTAAAACAGGCATATGACACATGACAACTTTGCTTTTTGTATAGAGGGGGATTTTAAATAATTTATTTCTACATTTTCAGCCCACCACCTGAAAAGCTCTCTTGCCCAACTGCACAGCCTATCCCTTAATATACAGTTATTAAGGGACACATCTTCGGTAATAGTGGCCAGCAAAATTAACCTGCCTGTGACTGATAATATCATAAGTAAAGGTCCTCTACTTCTTTTTTGCTCTCCTGGTAACGTCATCTCTGAGCCTGCCACCATGCTGCATCTTCCTCCAGTGCTAGCTGACATTGTGAATTGTAGGCAGTGGCCGTGCTGTATTGAGGTCACATTCACAATGCTGATGTGAGCTCCAATTGGCCAGCCAGTCATAAGGGAAGGGTGCAGAGAAAGACTCACAAAGCAGCTCTAGTCGTCTTACTGGTACTGAGGGAGCTGATTAGCAGCAGAAGGAGGGAGGGGGCGCATGCAGAGAGAAAGTGCTGGGGTTCATCATGTGTGCATAAGCACTCTGTAACAGTAAAAAAATAAACAGAAATGATTAAACTTTTTTTCACCAATAATGAAAAATAAAGGGGGAGTTTCAAAAGGGGGGTTCTTTTGAACCAGACAAACCCCTCCTGGCAACGGCTATGGGGGAGTAATTATGTGGGGACGGTGGCACAAGCCCCCCCCCCCAGCATTTTAGGTGAGCACATTTGTCACCCCCAATATTCAGGCCATATGCTATTGCTGCCTGCTGGTGAGCTGGGAAGGACACAGGAGCCTGCTGCTCTGTGGAGGGGAGTTGGATTTTACTGGTGGGTTGGGTCAGGTCCTGGGAGTGAGAGCCCCAAGAGAGTT
Organism: Neoceratodus forsteri; assembly: GCA_016271365.2. NCBI lineage: Eukaryota > Metazoa > Chordata > Ceratodontiformes > Ceratodontidae > Neoceratodus > Neoceratodus forsteri. The sequence continues at coordinate 1,388,716,252 of CM057459.1, forward strand.
CAGCGAACTATGGCAGCCAGACAGTTAGATGGCAGAGGGGGGACCAGTGCTACGCAAGTGGCCTGTCCAAAACCAGGAGGAGAAGAGTGAATTGTAGCAGGGAGGGAGAAAGTGATGGACCACATCGCACCCGGAAGTAGCATAAGCGCGTGCCACTGTCAAAAGCGAGGCGTCGGGAGGAGCGGGTGAGAGACTGACTGCTCGCATGGAGGGGAAAAAAACTGTGGTATTAACATCGATGTGTTTGCCTGCTTGGTACTGCTTCACTTCCCCTCTCTTCCTGACTGTGACTGTCATGTCCTGTGACTCCTGCTGCCGCATCTGCCCTCCGATGATGCCTGTGGAGGAGCTGTTGCTTCGCTTTCCAGCCTGGGAGTTGTGGCGGGGGATGCTGGGGTTTCCTAGCCTGGGATTGAGTGGTTCAGGGCTGTGGGCACCAGTGAGTGACTGTGGGGGTCAGATGGCTAGATCAGTTAGGGCGTCAGTCGGTCTGAGCCTGCAGTGGAAGTTTGGAAGGCAGAGCAGAGGACAGAGGAATATGAACTGCTGGAGGCTGCTGCAAGCAACGAGGAAGCAACAACTACCTGGGAGGTAGGACTGACTGGTGGTGATGCAGTGCAGTGGGTGGGGGTGAGTAGAGATTGGGAGGGCAGAAAGCCAGCAACATCATCATGCCACAGGGGCATTTACTCACAATGCTGTATGCACAAATTTGAGACACTGGCAAACAATCAGAGGAGGTGCTGAAAGGGAATTCCAGTTTGCACAGGGCAGTTCTAAACTGGCAGGGGCCACACACTATTGGCCATTTGATTTGGCCCAGTCAGGGTTAAGGAGTGCCTGGCAAAAGAAGCCTGCTGCAATTTGTGAGGCTTTCTCTTTACTCTTGTGTCTGGAGTGGGCCAGTGGCTCTACCAGTAGACTGTGACCAACACAATCAGCAATCGGCACAAAACTGCTCAACTTGAGCTAACATAGTTTTAATAGTCTACAAAAGGCAAGGATAGATGATGTCTATGTTTAATTATATTTATTGGTGGTCTGTTCTGCTTTGCTGTGTTGGTTGTGTCTTTACTGTCTAAAGTCAGTCTCTGATTTAAAATGCTGTGCTGGCTAGTTATCTCCTGTGTACCACCTGAGCCTGACTGGTGTCTGCTTTGGTAGGGCAGAGATCCAATGGCGGGGTTGTATGGTTGGCCTAGAATGCAACTCCAGTGTTTTCCTCTGTATTAACAAAGATAAAGTAATTTCAATGGGCTTGTGCAACTGGATGAGATGTATGCTTGTGTGACTTCAATGCACTGTGGCTGTTCACCTCTCTATCCATAGGATATACCATCCTGTAGGGTTATGATGCAATGAACCCTAGAGTAATGTCCCCCAACCATAGGTGCCATGGGCATAATTTCCTTGGCTAAAGGTAGCTTAGGAAAAAGCCCACGGGAAAGAGAGATGAGTTGCTGGAGGAGGAGCTGTGGATGGTGGGGCAACAAAGAACACAAATGAGGACTGGCCCAGAGGAGGGCCTTTTAAGGCCTGGTTGGAGGAGTGGTTTGTTGCTCTGCCCACTGAACTCCAGCCAGCAGCCATCAGTTTCAGTAGGCTTGCGCAACTGGATGAGATGTATGCTTGTGTGACTTCGGTACATTGTGGTTGTTTGCCTCGCTATACAAGGGATATACCACCCTGTAGGGCTACAATACAAGGAACCCTAGAGGAGGATCTCCTCCCCCATAGGTAACACAGGAATAATTCCTTTGGCTAAAGGTAACTTAGGAAGAAGCCCCAAAAGAATGCCCAAAAGGGTGTCAAGCATCCAAGAGGCAAGAAATCAGAATATATCGAAACCAGAAATTAAGGTGATAGACGTAGATGGGAAGAACAGGAGAAGAATGAGATATGAAGAGGATGATGAATGAAATGAAAGCAGACAAGATGCAGAAGGGTAGACTTCCTAAAGAGAGAGGACGCAGCCGGGGCCACCATCCGACTCCATCCAACAGCGGATCTAAACTACGGCACCTAAGGAAACTCCAGCCCTGTCTAATATTATGACTGTTGGTAAGGAGGAGAGGGGATAAAACCCTTTGAGGAGGAAACCTCTGGGGATCCAAGACCTAGGTCGCCTTCCCTCCAGGCTGAAGGATGTTTTGATTAGTGACGGCTCAGCTACTGCAATTTAGAGTCGAAATCGAGTGAGAAGGAAAACGTTCCAATTTAGAGGAAGCTCTCGCTCTGTCCTTCTAAATGGACGACTGTTGAGGATTACAAGCGATGCCTCTGTAACTAGACGCTCAGAAGCAAGAGAGGGGAGAGAGAGATGACTGCTAAGGCACTCAGCTGGCAATGTGAGCCTACAAAACAGACTAGGGGAACCAGAGGTGGTCCTGAAGGAGAATAGCGTAGAGGGTGCCTCTGAACCCACTCGGGCAGCCAAAGGGGCTCTGATGATGACAGCCCCACCCCTCACAGCTGGATGGCATAAACTGTACATCCAGAGGTGTCACCGAGATGAGGGATGACTGAAAGTCCACCCAGAGTGAAGACATTCTCACTATGGGTCAGGGAGAAGGACCCTGCTCTGAGCTTTGCATGCTCTAGATGCAGACTTTGTGGGTGCAGAGCAAGACCATCAGCAACAGGTTAGACATGAACCAAGGAGCAATTGGCACAGAAGGCATGTCTCCGAATGGAGAGCAGTTTGATGAGGTAGCATAAGACCCAGTGAGAAGTATGCTCGATTAATTGATGTGAATGAGTAGACCCTGAGATTGGACTGAGTGAAGGAGAACCAGACTCTTGTTATGAGGAAGCTACCCATGATTGGTAACTACGGGACTGCATGCCAATCAGGTCCATTGAGAACCAAATTAGGAATGGATAGAATTGCATGAAGGTAGGAGCAAGTGCAGCCAGGTGAAGCCGGCAGGTGACGGTGAGGTAGGTAGTACCAGGAGGACATCTGAATAGGTTTGATTAGAACGAGGGAATAGGGTCGGAGGAGGAGGAGGAGGAGGAGGAGATGAGTAGGCAGGGCGATATACTGGAGGGAATATTAGGCGATGTGAATGAGTAGGGTATGGTGGTATAGTGGGATGGCAGGATAGGGAAGCTCCCCAAAAAAAGCAGAGGTCAGAGAAAGAGAGGAATGGTGGATGAAGGGAATGGGGGGGGGGAGGAGGGCGAGCACACACCATGGGGAAGCAGTCAGGGATGAAATTAAGAAAGCGCATTATGGTGTAACCAAGAGTAATGAGTGGCAAAGGCCAGGGAGAGCAAGGGCAGGGACAAATGGCAGATCCCAGAGGAAGGCTGCAGAGCACGCCAGCCAGGCATACAGTCCAGTCGGATTGATTGTCCTATGATCTGAAACAGGGTGGTTGGCAAACAGGTTGGGTTGAGGTTGAGGAAAGGAAGAGTAAAAATGCAGTATAAGGGGAGGTAAAAGGAGACAGACGAGAACCAAAAGTAGGAGTCGCAGTCCCCATAGCCAGCAACTGCCCCTTTAAAAGGGAGCCGGGAACCAATAAGGGAGATCAGGATCTGAACCACAGGGCAATAACAGTAGATGTGGTCCAAACATTGAGACAGGCCATTGAAAATGAAGTTCTGGAACAGGTATGAGAGGCCAGGAGGTGAGCATCGACCAGGAGGAGAATAGAAGTCGAGAGGAGCAAAGTAAACGCTGTCCCCCAGATAACAGGAATCGCCGAGGAGCTCAACAGCACAGGGCACAGGAAGTCGCTGTGGAGAGAACTGAAGCAGAGGAGTGAAGCATCCTCCGTAGCAGTGGGGATGAGCACAGTGGGCAAAAGGGACAGAGAGAGCAAAGGAAGACGGATCGAGGGAGAAGGAGAAGCGGGGAATATACAAGGGAAAGCTGGGCAGTGGCAACACCAGCACAAACCTGGAAGAGGGAAGGTGACAAAGACAGGACCAGCAAATTGGGGGGGGGGGGAGATGAAACTACAAAATGGTACAGGAAACAGAGTGAGGAGGAGGGACGGGAAAATCAAGGAGCCACAGACAGCCACTGAGCAGCAAGACAGCAGAAGGAGCACAGGCAACGGGGGCGCACAGAGCCACAGCGGGAGGTAGAACTGGCAAAGAGGCTAAGCAGCATACCAGACCAGGACTGGAACAGGATGGATGTATGCAAGTGATGAAAAATGAACACCGGACTGGAGGAGACATGGGAACGGGGTCAGGTGGGAGGGAGGAGAGAGAGAGAGAGAGAGCTGCAGGCCAGTGGCAGGGAGCAGTAGGATGAACAGCAGGGAAATGGAAGAGAGCCGGCGGTCAGAGGTGCTGCTGAAATGCAGTAAACAAAGAACAGGCAAGAGAACAGGAAAAGAGGTATGAGGAGCAGCGCCTATGGCCGCGACGAAGAAAACGAATGAAGACTGACCTGGGGGACGGCCTTTTAAGGCCTGGTTGGGGAGTGGTTTGTTGCTTTGCCCATTGAACTCCAGCCAGCCTTCCACTGTCAAAAAAAAAAAAAAAAAATAATCAAAGCCTTACCCTACAGGTGGGACTGGGTGGATGGTTCAAAGGAGTCATTATGGAAAGGAAGGGGGCAGGGAGAAAGAGCTGTAGATAAAGTTGGGTCTACGGACCATGGTGATAATGTAGGTAAGGAAAAATGGGCAGACTGGGTAAGTCAAGGGAAGCAGTCCTTATCTGCCATCAAACTTTATGTTTCTGTGTTAAAATGAATTAACAGCTGTGCAAAATGAAAAATAACAAGCATTTGTCACTGCCAAATGTTTGCCACTTGCATTGCTGCTGTGCTGGTGGGTCCTGCTAGCTTGTGCACATTTTTAGTATATATTTAACCAAAATAAACCAAATGAGATGTAATCTGTGATATGTCATTTGTAATTGGGATCTGATGTCTACTGCATTTCCCAGGATAGTAAAGGTGAGATGCAATGTCTCTTTTTATTTTATTTATTTTTTGTTGATTGGGTGAGGCACACTAGCCATAGAAATGACTATTTGCAGGCACAACCTGGGAGGTTACAAAGTAGAGACTATACAATACAGAGAGGCCTGGATATTCCGAAGGATTGTGCATGGTGTAACAGTGTTGCACCATGTGCACACCCACTGATCTTGCCTGCAAGTATATTCAAACGCATTGTGCAGCGTAGGTGGGGGGCATGCTCTGACATACCTCCAAGACATCCCGATATTCATCCCAGGATGTGTTGAGTCCATGCATGCGCAACCCCCCACTTGCACTGCAAACAGGTGAGCCAAAAAGAAAAAGTAGCAACAACTGGCCACCCACAGGTGAGCTGTCATATTGCAAGGCGAACACGGCAGCTGCCACCTGTGGGTGGCCACCTGAGCTCCAGCTGCACCTTCATGGTGGCGCCCCCCCCCCATGCCCGATTACGGGTATCTGATCTAAAAGCAGTCCTAAATCCCTGTTGGTCCAGTGGACCGCTTGCAGCCCGATCATGGGCTTATGTTAAAATAAAGACATTCCATATCCCTGGTGGTCCAGTGGACCGCTCGCAGCCCGATCGTGGGCTTCAGTATGAAAACAATACGTCCAATATCCCTGGTGGTCCAGCGGTACCCCCACCCGCCATACTGGGCCCGCCCCCTCCCCGGTCAGCGGTAGGCAGCGGCACCACCACCTGCCGCCCACCGACTGACGCCCGTGCAATGGGGCTGTATGCCCATTGGTCCCTGGCAGGCCAATGGTGCAGCTATACTTACATAGTCAGATCTGTGAATGGATCCATTCACAGATCTGGACTATATAGTATAATACAAACTACTACGCCCATTGGCCACACTGTGGACCAGTGGGCATACACTATCGTACTATGTCAGTTGGTGAGCAGCGGGGCGGCAGGTGGTGGAGTTGCTGCCACATACCGCTGACCGGGGCGGGCTGTGGGGCCCAGTGGGCGGGTGGGGAGGGGGTACCGCTGGACCACCAGGGATATTGGACGTATTGTTTTACCGAAGCCCGCGATCGGGCTGCAAGCGGTCCACTGGACCACCAGGGATATAGGACGATTGTTTATTATGCTTAAGCCCATGATCGGGCGTGCAGCGGTCCACTGGACCACCAGGGATATGGGACGTTTCTATTTTGACATAAACCCGTGATCGGGCGTGCAGCGGTCCACTGGACCACCAGGGGTATGGGACACTTCTATTTTAACATAAGCCCATGATCGGGCTGCAAGCGGTCCAATGGACCACCATATATATGGGACGATTTTTAAATCTACATATGCCCGCGATCGGGCAGAGGGGTGCATTGCCGCGCTGGGCAGGGGGCGTCAATCCCTGACGGCTGCTGCCTGGCAGGGTGCCAGGCGCAAGTCGCCGGAGATAGGTGCACCTGCATGCAAATGGGGCATAATGATGTAAATGGGCTCCTTGCTATGCCTTGCATATATTATGGCCCCATTTCCATGTGCACTTCTGAATATCATGGTTGTTGCGCATGGCACAACGGAACTTGCGCTAGCACATCCCCCTGCTCCACTCTGGCCACTTGCACTGACGCATTGCCACTGCCCCATGAGCACTGTAGGTGGCCAGGGTGCGATATTCAAAGATGCTGTGTCATGGTGCAGCTCCGTTGAATATCACCCTGTCAATGCCCTTGTGAAGTCAAGTTGCACTGCGCCCAGGCTTGCGCCACAGCCTGGTGCAGTCTGAATATCCGGGCCAGAGAGTACAAAAAATTAGGTAAATAATACAATTTTCCATGATGGCAGAGACAAATGACATAATAGGAAATACAGTCTCGACCTAGTTATACAATGTAATTCTTAGAAAAAGCAGGCACATAAAACATTGGAGAGTAGCATTGAGTGTATAATGTTAGGTAAAAACAAACAATAGCATGAATAGGAGGAAGGGAACAAAGGGAAGATAAGCAAAAATACAATGATAAGTGCACACAGTAATGAACAATAAGGAATGAGTGGCGGTCTGGCGGAGTACGATTTTCAGATAGTAAGGGAACCAAACAATGGCAGAGAGACACAGTGGTTTAGTACCAGGTAAGTGCAAGCAAAGAAAATGAGCAGAAGGATAAAAGGGAGAGGAACTATTCGGGTAAAGTCAAAATCAACAGCAAGTTTAAGGTAGGAGGATATGTCAGAGAAGCAAAATTAGAACGGGTTAGGTAACCTGGGTAAGGATAGGGCAGTAGTAAGTGGACTAGATAGAGGAGGACCAGGTGGGATCAAAGCACAAGCAAGGGACAGATTTGGTTACGAAATTTTGCAGCTCCTTTTCAAATATAGCATGAGTTGGCAAGTGATAGCACCAAAGTCGGAGCAGTGGTGGATGGAGAGGAGGGATGGAAGCAACTGCAGGGGGACCTAAGAAAGCTAGAGGAGTGGTCAGAGAGGAGGCAGCTGGAGTTCAATGCAAAGAAGTGTAAGGTTATTCACTTTGGGGTGAAGAACCCAAGGAGAGAATACTGGCTGGGAGAGGTTAAGCTGGGGATCACAGAGGAGGAGGAGAAGGACAAGGGGGTGATGACAAGAGGGACCATGAACAACACTGCCCAGTGCGGGAGAGCGGCATCAAAAGCGAACAAAATGTTGGGGTGCTTAGCGAGTGGGTTTTTGTCCAGGTGAAGAGAGGTGATCTTGCCCCTCTACAGGTCGCTGGTAAGGCCGCACTTAGAGTATTGTGTGCAGTTTTGGAGGCCATGCCTAAAGCGTGATATCGGGCTACTGGAGGGGGTGCAGAGGAGGGCAACAAAGATGATATGTGGAATGGAGGGGAGAGACTATGACAGCAGGCTGGGAGACCTGAATATGGGGGCATGGGCTAAGAATAGAGGGGGAAGATTTAGGAAGGAAATGAGGAGATACTATTTCACAGAGAGGGTGATAGCAAAATGGGACACCCTGCCAGAATGGGTGGTATCATGTACATCTGTGAACAGCTTCAAAAGGGCATGGGACATTGAACAGGGGAGAGTGAGGTTGGGGGTGGTGGAGGGTGGCAGTAGGATGACAAAGGGAAGGGGGGTGGGCAGCTGAAAACTAGGGGTGTTAGCTGCATACTCAAGCGGACTTAGATAGACCGGGTAGTCTGTTTCTGCTGGCACATTCATGTGTTCGTATGTGACAGATGGCAAGGGAAGAGAGTTCCAGTGCTTCGAGGCAGCGTGAGAGAAAGCACAGGTTCCCTTTGAGGTTTTACATTAGTGTAGTCCTGCTTGTATAATGTATTTATGTATTCGTTTTCAAAGGTATGTTGATAGAAATAATGATATTTTTCCATAGATGATTTACTTTTTGCTGGGTAACATAGCATTCGCGATCCAAGGCTGGCTGAGACTGATGTTGTCCCCCCAGCCTTTATACCAAAATTACTCCTCTGTGAATGGAAGTCGCAAAAATACAGAAATGAGACATTAGCTCATTTGTTTTTCTGCATTTGCTACCTTTACTTTAAATTGGTACTATTATCTCTGTTTCTTTTGTGGGGACGCCTCCGCCTGTTCTATGTACTACAGTTACACACTATTATTTATTGTATCCAAGTTCTACCTTATTAAAGCAATAATGTCCTACAGGGTGTGTGTCGTGCTGATAACGCCACGCCTCTTGTGGTTGGGGCACAAGGTCACAGGCCGAAAAGGCCTAACAACTGAGGCGTGATGTTATCCCAAACGACACACACTCTGAGGCATTATTGCTATTGTACAATTGCTCGTTGTTATATATAAAATAAAAAAATTATTTTAAAGAATATTTTTATTAGTGTGGAAAAATATTTTTGTTTCTTAAGAAGAGATGCAAAAAAAGAGCTCTAGCTCCAAAAAATCATCTGCAGGTTCACAGTGAGGCTGAGACTAGACCCGTGATGTTGTACTGGATAACATCAGGGGTCCAGCCCAAGACTGACCAATCAGAGTCCAGGATTTTTCTTGCCATTGTATAATTAAGCAGTAAGGCATGACAGGGTGTAGTATATCACGGGATATCATCACACCTCTGGTGGTGCAGGCCGACTGCGTCCAATGACCCGAGAAGTGACAATATCCCATGATATACCACACCCTGGAGTGACTTATTGCTTTTATGAACTGAGTTTGAATTTTCATAAATAAAAAAAAAAATAAAACAAACAGGTTTTTAAACATTTTATGAACAAGTGTTTGGGTGATATAGGAGTACATTTTGAAAAAAAATAGTTCTCAGACAGAACAGAGCAAGGAGGCTGGTGGTGCCGGAACTTTTTTGAAGCCGTGATGATGTAGCCCGATATCATCACTGCTTCAAAGAGCTCTCTGCCAATCAGATTCCTCTATTTACGCTCCTCAGTTCATAATTGTTGTTATTACCACTATTTTTTTCTTCTGTGGGGGCGCTCCGCCCCTCCCCCACACCCCGGGTTCTATGCACTATTATTTATTGTGGCACAGCCAAGGGTGCTTGCCTGGGGTATTATATTTTATTGATTATTTATTGTATGGATTTATTTATTGTTTTTGCTGACCACATAAGCGCACTGGAGAAACATGTTCTGCATTTTCAGGCGCAACCTGGGCTGACTAGTACAACCTAATACAGAGGGCCTTATTGCCATTATAAAACTTTTAATATTTTTTTTAATGAAAATATAGCAAAGATACACTTATTTTTTAATTTAAAAACGGTCATAGCACTGTACAAGTGGAGAATCATGCATTCTGTTTACACTAGCAGTCCATTTCCAGTAGAATAAGGACTGCAAGTATAGCAATCTGAATATACAAATCATTGCTGAACAATTTGTGAGGTTTATAAGTAAGTATTAATCCTCAACGAAGGTGGCATCTAATGGGGAGTTAATGCATGGTTGGGACCATTGTGGCCCGAGGCTGCAGGCTGAGTGCCTACAACGGACCAACCATGCATTAACTCCCCATTAGATGCCACCTTCAGAGTGGATTAATGTGTTTGTAACATGGTCTTGCTATGGGTTTGGATGTCACAGATATCTTTGTACTGCTGTCATTAATTACACCATGGCAGTATTCAAGTTATACAGCTGAGTTTACTGTTACTTTTAACACTTACTGCTACCCTGTCTTACGTACATACAGTATATATTTTTTTCATACATTGGCACAGTAGTACCTTACTATACTCCTTAACAACTCCAATAAATTTTTTAAATTTTCTAATGGCTGTTCCTTTATTACGCTTCATAGGAGGACCGCAATTCCCTCGTTTTAGTTGTTGGCTGTCAAGTTCTCTGTCTCAATAGCATACAAGTTTGCCCAGTTTGTGTCCGTCTATTACAGTTTTTACCTGTCGCTCTTCTCTTTTCACTAGTCCCTGCATTACAGCTCTTGCATTTCCCCAGTCTCTTCTCTATTTTCCGTGTCACTAGATTCAGCTGCATAGTTGCAATTTACTGTTCCATATACGCTGAACGTCTCAAACTTTACTCCGCTTCTGGTTGCTCACTCTCTCCCTCTGTGTTCCTTTCGGTCATGTCTCGTGTGCCTCACTACTTCTCTTACAGGTTCCTGATATGTCTCTCGCTCAACTACTCTACATTCTCTCCTTCTCACTGTTTCAGTTTCTCGTGTTGGGCTACTTGTTTGAAACAGTTCTTTTGTACGCATCGATATTTCTGCGTCCACTTAAGCTCAACCTTACTAACCCATTCTCTGTTTCTACCTCCTTTCCATTTGGTCCTACACATTTTCTCCTACTGTGTGTCTGCTATACTTTTCGTGCTGATCCTATACCCTCAGAAGCAGGAAACTACAGACCTGTTAGTTTGACCTCAGTGGTGGAGAAAATGATGGAATCACTTCTGAAAGAAAGAATTGTTGAGTACCTAGAGGCCAACGGGGCACTGGACCCAAAGCAGCATGGGTTCACAGCAGGAAGGTCATGTCAGACAAATCTAATCGATTTCTTTGACTGGGTGACCAAAGTAATAGACCAGGGAGGGGCTGTGGATATGGCCTACCTAGACTTTAGCAAGGCATTTGACACAGTCTCGCACAAAAGATTAATAATCAAGTTAGCCAGCCTGGGAGTGGGTCCCAGGGTGGTAGCCTGGGTAGAAAACTGGCTGCACAACAGGACACAGAAGGTAGTAGTGAATGGAACACATTCTGAAGAAAGGGGGGTTACTAGTGGAGTACCTCAGGGCTCAGTACTGGGTCCAGTCCTCTTTAACGTCTTTATAGGTGACATTGCAGAGGGTCTGGAAGGAAAGGTATGCCTCTTTGCAGATGACACAAAGATCTGTAACAGAGTTGATACACAAGGAGGTAGAAAGGATGAGAAGGGACTTGCAAGGTTGGAGGAATGGTCAGACATATGGCAACTTAGATTCAATGCAAAGAAGTGCAAAGTAATGCACCTGGGAAATAAAAATCCAGGAGAAGAGTACACAATAGCAGGGGAGGTACTAACAACAACAATAATGGAAAGGGATCTGGATGTAGTCATATCAGATGACCTAAGGGTGGGTATGCAATGTGAGAAGTCAGTAGGAAAGCTAGGGGGATACTGGGATGCATAGGAGGGCATCACAAGTAGAAAAAGGAAGTGGTTATCTCTCTATACAGACAGTTGGTGAGACCCCATCTGGAGTACTGCATGCAGTTTTGGAGACCTCATCTCACATAAGGACATAGACAGGATGGAAGCAGTCCAGAGGAGGGCAACTAAATGATGCAGGGTCTACATCAGAAACCATATGAAGAGAGACTGAGAGCTTAATATGTATACCCTTGATAAAAGGAGGGACAGGGGACATGAAAGAAACTTTTAAGTACCTCAAGGAATCAACGAAGTCCAGGAGGGTAGCATCTTTCAGAAAAGAGATGTGTAAGAACAAGGCACAATTTAAAGTTAGAGGGGGACGGCTCAGGGGTAATGTGAGGAAATTCTTTTCACGGAGAGAGTGGTGGACGATGGAACCGCCTTCCTGGAGAGGTTGTGGGGTCTAAAACAGTGGAGGAATTCAAACATGCATGGGACAGACATAAGGCAATTATAGTGGGGGTTGCAGGAAATAGGCTGTTGGTTAACTAGAATCTGCAGCTTATCCAGTAGGTAGGGAAATGGGCAGATTGGGTGGGCCAAGTGGTCCTTATCTGCCGTCAAAGTCTATGTTTCTTCCTAAACTTCATTTCTGCCGTTCTTTGACTTTCGTTTTTTTGTACACTGCTGCTTTTTCGCCTCTGGCTGCTTGCTGTACTTCACAAGCAACACTGCATTATCGTACCGTAATGTCGTGTTGCTCATGTACCATGTGATGGCTTCTCACCAGTTGTTTTCCTCCTTTTCTGCACTATTAATTTTGCCATGTTACAATTAAGCAGTAATACACAACAGGGGATATTGGCATGCCTTGGGTGTGTTGTGAGGCACAAGGCGGAGCGAGTTGCCTTACACAACCAAAAAGTGCCGTTATCCTGTGATAAAGCACTCCCTGTCGTGTGTCATTGCAGTTATGCACTGGACCCATAGGGCGGATATTCAGAAAAGTGCCAAGCAGTGCATAACAACTGTGCGCGAGTGACTGGGATATTTAACGGTTGCAAGACGGCAATGCGCGCAGTGCAACATGGCTGAATATTGCAGGATGTGCCATGGTGCATCCAGAGGTGTGCCAGGGAGCAACCCGAGCAGTGCCATAGTGCAACCAGAGATGTGCAAGGGAGCAAAGGAAGATGCGACAAGGCACTGAAGGACCAGCCCTAGGCACTGCTGGGAGCAAGACGGGGGGGGGGGGTGACAGCACGGGGAGACAGTGGAGCCTGGCCATGAACAGTGGCAGGGAAGCACAGCGGTGGGCCACAGGTGACCACAGCTCGCAGGGCGCACACAGGCAGCCAACCCCCTCACCCATCAGCACCAGGGCAGTGGACGCAGGGAACAGGCGGCACCATCGGCCAGGGGTGAGCTGCCACCGCCCCCTCCCTGCACAGCATGCCCCACCCACCCAGACCACGGCAAGCAACACCCTAGCACACGGCACCCAACACACACACACCACACATCCTGTGCAGCCAGCCGATGGCCACCCCAAGGCACAGCCACTGACTGAGGGGCAGGACACCACCATGCACAGTCCGCACAATGACACAGGCACACCACACGGGCACCCACCACACCACTGCAGCATGGCTCCACTCACCAGCTGCAAAGTAGACACGGGCAAGGGCAGGTAAGATTGAAAAATGTATTGAACAACTATTTAGATTAAAACCAGGGGGACAGGGTAGGAGAGTGAGGGATGGGGACAGGGGACAGGGACTGTACAGTGGGACGGGGCAAGGTAGGGGAAGGGAAGGGAAGGCAGGGGCAAGGAGGAGGTACAGATCCCGCTACGGGCGGCCACGTCTTGCTGCCACCTGGCACCTCCATCGCTGCCTGTTGTGCAGCACCATCCATCTTGTTTGTTGGGCAGCCTCCACCATGGTGGAAGTGATGAGAATTATCTGCTGCAGTAGACTGCAGTACAGTGGCAGATGCGACCTCCTCCGGATGCCTATGACAAAGGAAACCATGCCCCCCCCCCAGTGTGCACAGTGGACAGTGGGAACACATGCCCTTGGAGTGGCACCCCGGCCGCGCACAGTGGGTGGGCCAGTGCCTGCCGACACCCCAGCATGCCACAACAGTGCACAGCAGTGGACACCGCTTCCCAAGGGCCACCCGACTGCTCAGTGGCAGGCAGGTGGCACAGCACTGCAGCAGCACCGGTGGCAGCTGGATGCACACCCATCCCACCAACAGCTGCCACATGTGCGCAATGGCTTCCCCGCGGTGGCATGCACACCGCACAGTGTGCTGCACACAGCTGGCACGGCACATGGCACAGGCGTCCATGGCCAAACACCCCCACCCCTGCTGACCACCTTGTAAGGAGTAGACTAACAGAACAGTGCCTACCTACCTGGTTGGCCTACAGTGGCCTGCTGCGGCCCGCCTGGCACCCCTGCCGCCCTGGCATGGCAGCGATCCTCAGGTCCTAGGAAAGGGACACAGACAGGCACATATCACAGCCATAGCAGGAGCTCACTGCCCCCAGCCCCTATGCACAGTGTGTGCCGCAGCCGGGCATAGCCCGCGGGGCAATGGCGCGGTGCTCCTGGTGTCTGGCAGTGCCACACCACAGGGTACATGACATCAGTGCCCCGCCCCAGCATGGCAGGCAGCCAAGCCAACCTCATGGTACGGCGGTTGAGCACAGAAGCAGCATGTGCCTACTTACCTGGCCATGGCACAGCCCCCCTGCAGACCCGTGCCTGCAGCTCCCTCAGCCACTCAGGGTCCCTCCGCATCAGGTCACCGTAGTGGTGGTGGCACTGCTCCCCGGTGCATTGTACCCCGGTTGCCTGGACCAGGCCAGCGGCAGTGGCCTACCACACATTGGTCCTGGCCTGCTGCAGTGGCGGCTGCCCAAACAGGACTGCCGCATGTGGCTCAACCTGAGCCACAAGGTTGACGAGAACCACCTGGCTCCAGTTTCATGCCTGGCATACTCCATGATGCGCCATGCTACTCATAGGAGTGGCGATCCAAAATGGCGCCCATAGCACACATGCACGACGTGCGCAGGATGCCCGCCTCATGTGCGGTTGCGTGGCGTCCACCAATCGCGCGTTGGCATGGATGCACTGCATGGCATGGCCCACCCGGCACGCGGTGTTAGGAGTCCCAAAGGGTCATAAGGCAGGTCGGGGTCAGCATGCGCAATGTGCGCTGGGAGCTATAGGGCCTATATCGCATACCGCGTAGGCTACTGGCGGGGCGCCCAGGTCAAACAGCGCATGGGCGCCATAGGCCAAATAGCGCCCGAGCACCATAGGCCCAATAGTGCCTGAGTGCCATAAGCCCAATAACGCATGGGCGCCATAGGCCTAATAGTGCATGGGCACTATGGTCCCTATAGTGCATGGGCACTATGGTCCCTATAGTGCTCCAAGTGCACAGTACACAGTAGACAGGAGCACAAGCCATGGCGCATAGATTCCCAGACACAGCCCCGAGGATCGGAGGTCAAGAGGGCGCTCCACGGCCCTCCTCAACCCTGCCCCCCGGTTAAAGAGCTGCAAATTCCCAGACATAGCCCCGAGATCAGAGGTGGAGAGGGCGCCCACGGCCCTCCCAACCCCCGGCTCTCAGCAAAGAAGCTGCAAGATTCCCAGATAGCCCCGAGGATCGGAGGCTGGAGAGGGCGCCTCGCCCCGGCTCTCGGCTAAAGAAGCTGCAAGGTACTTGTGGGATTTGACAAGACTTTCCTACCCGTTTTGCAAGACTTTTCTTCCATTTTCCTGGGATGACTGGTGCTGCCCTTTGTTCGCATTGGTGCCCTTTTTACTGAGACTAGCTGAAGTGGACTTGCTTGGACTTGCTGCGAGTGGTGGCAAGCCGTCCTGCTGCTCGCGCTGTTAGTGACGGCGTACACATGGAGATAGTTTACATTTTTTTGTTTATTGTCAAATTCTTTGCTGCAAACCAGGGGTTATCAACAGCTATCTTTATCTGCACAGAAAACCTCCCTTTTAAGGTACTACGAGTGGAGGAGCTAGGATAAAGTGCCAGCCACTGCGGGGAATACTGAAATCTTAATAGCCTGTCCTCACAGTAGCTCGGGACCTGTAGCCTGCGCTGTTTTTATCTGTACCTTATTTATGCTTTGTGCCTGCTCTCTCCATTTACTTGTGTTCCTGCTGCCACCTGGGAGGGAGGGACCGACTCATATCAGTAGCTGAAAGAAGCTGCAAGGTAATTGTGGGATCTGACAAGACTTTCCTACCGTTTTTACAAGACTTTTCTTCCGTTTTTCTGGGATGACTGGTGCTGCCCTTTGTTCGCGTTGGCGTCCTTTTTTACTGAGACTAGCTGAAGTGGACCTACTTGGCGTGGTGGCAAACCGTCCTGCTGCTTGCGCTGTTAGTGATGGTCTAGCCCCGCCGAACGCTATGCGTTCGGCTCCCCGTCCCCATCACCACCCTTGGTTGGCTCTGCCTCAAATAGGCTGAAAGTGATCACATGGGTTGTGACATTTACGTATCAGCCCAGTTTCCCATCTGCAAGTTATACTGACCTGCCTCTAGGGGCATACCTAGCAATTCCAAGCTACCTCCAAGTGCACACGCTACTGATATATTAAAAAAAAAAAAAAAAAAAAAAGGAGGAAAAAGTCTCATACGATCGCAGGCTTGAACTCTGTCCTTCTTAAACTAAGGCTGCTACAACCTCCCTCATCCCCCCGCCCCGTGCGGCCTGACCACTTAGCTTTCGCCAAGTTCCCTGCTGTCATGACTGCCCCCGCCACTACCCTCGGGCCCTCCATGGATGGTACGGCCCCTCCCAAGCAGGGTGGCCTCCTGCCTCCCTCAACCCACCTGCCACATGGTTATCTACTAAGGGGCTAAAAATTGTCCATCTAAATGTCCGCAGTCTCCTATGTAACCTTACTGAGCTCGCTGCCTGGGCTGCTCATTACAACCCAGACATACTGGGCATCACAGAAACTTGGCTAAAACCACACACACCTGATTCTGTGTGCTCCCTACCAGGGTACAGTTGCATCAGAAGTGATCGTGGGGAGGAACAAACGAGGTGGTGGGGTGCTACTTTACTATAAATCGCACCTCAATGTCTCTGCAGTTGACCTCCCCCCCGACATGTGAGTTCCTGCACCTGGATTCTGCGTGAGCTCACTAAGAAAATGACACCTGATCTGCTGCTACAACCCCCCCAGAGGCGGCATAACTGGGCTCTCCTCTCTCCTACACAACGTTAGCGAGAGGGTGGGCACTAACTAAGTCCTTATCATTGGCTACCTCAACCTTAACTAGTTAGGTTGATATTCGAAGTCATATGAGCCGCTGCTCTGTGGTCTCACCCAGAACCAGCTTATCACCGAGCCCACAAGGCTCTCCCCCCAAGGGGGAAAGGAGTAATTGATTGACTGGGTCCTGACCAATCGACCAAGCAGGATCACATCCTCTGGCATCCTACCTGATGCCATCTCGGACCACTCACCTGTCTTTTGCACCTGGGGTATCTCCCAGGTGAAAATACCCGGTAAAGTGATCCCATTGAGGGACTTCTCAAAATTCCACTTGTCCGACTTCCTCACTGACCTCAGCTCGACCGACTGGTCCGAGGTCACCGCCTCCCCGGATCTGGATAAAGCTCTGGGTGCATTCTTAACCAAATACACCCCAGTGCAGAACAAACATGCCCCCATCACAAAAAGGAGAGCTCGGGGCACCGTTACCAAATGGCTCCACGGGGGCCTATTCTCCCTAATGAAGCTCAGGGGCAAATGCTGGGAAACCTGCAAACCTCCCATAGCCTTTGATGACCTCACTGCCTACAGGCGCTCAGATACACCTGTAAAGAAGCCATCGGGTCAATGGCCAGCAGTACTGCCGAACCGCCCTCCTCGCCTCAGCCAGCAACCCGAGGAGCTTCTGGCAGAACATTAGAAGTGCTGTGGGGGGCTCCGCTCGAGTTCAAGTCACAGACTTACTAATTGATGGGATTAGCTGTAAAAGCCCGCGCATATATCTAATACATCATGTTCACTGAGCTCCCCCCACCCCCACTCCCCACTGCTTCCGACGTGTCCACATCCCCAAATGCTCAGCCGCCTGAGCCACACCCCGCCAGCACCCCAAGACCCGTCCCTCCTTCTTCCTTCAACAAGTTTCCACCACTGAGACTCAGAGGCTGCTTGCCAGCCTCTCCCCTCACACTGGCGCAGGGCACGATAACCTGGAGCCGAAACTGCTCAGGTTGGGCGCCCACCTCCTTGCCTGGCCCGTAACACATATCTTCAACTCCTCATTAACTACTGGTGTCATCCCATACATCTGGAAAGTTGCCAAGGTTACCCCTGTACTCAAACAAGGTAACCCCAAAGATCCCTCTAACTACCAGCCTGTTGCCATTCTGTCAGCCGCCTCCAAACTCCTAGAGAAAGTTGTGGCCTGTCAGTTAACCGACTACTTGCAGGTGCACAACCTCCTCTCCCCGGCCCAACACGGATTTAGGAAGGGGCACAGTACGGCCACCGCCCTCGCAGTAGTCACCTCGCAGATCAGAACTGCTACCGACCAGGGCAACCTCACGGGTGCGATCTTCGTGGACCTCTCCAAGGCCTTTGACAGGGTCGATCACTCCCTCCTCAGCTCCACCCTCCTCTCCCTCGGACTCTCCAACCCTGCCCATGCCTAGTTCCTCAATTACCTTACTGGCAGGAAGCAATACACCAACTTTAATCAGAGCCATTTCCACCTCACCACTGTCCAATGCAGGGCCCCCAAGGGTCTGTCCTTGGTCTGACGCTCTTCTCCCTCTTCATTAACGAATTACCGTCCGTCCCCACCCATGGGCTCACCACCTTATACGCTGACGACCTTGTCATCCTACATAGTGATCGTGACATCGACTCCATCAATTCCCTACTAAACTCCGACTTCAAGCGGATCCAGTCCTGGCTGGCTGAACACAAGCTCACCATCAACCTTAAGAAAACCCAGGCAATGCTCTTTGGCTCCCTGAACAGAACTAAATCCTGCCACACCCCTCTTCTAATCCACGGGGCCGATGGATCGCCCCTGCAGATGGTTCCCGCAGTCAAGTACCTTGGCGTCACCCTGGACCCCCAACTGGACCTCTCCCTTCACATCCAAAACATCTGCAAGGCCACAAATGCAAAACTCGGTCCCGCCTACAGAGCCAAAACCTGCCTCACCCCAGCGGCCCAAGTGGCTCTAGCCAGGGGAGTTCTCCTCCGCTCTCTCTGCTACGGACTCATGACCTTTGCCCCCGTACCTTAATCCACCCTCTCGAAATGGGACACGGCCTATAACAGCATCTGCCGCTTCACTCTTTCCGCCCCTCCCCTTACCCACCGCTGCAACCTCTACTCTCGCCTCGAATAGCTCTCCCTTGAGAAGCAACGCATCTTTGTAGTAGGTAACTTCATTGACAACATCGTCAGGTCAGCCACCCCTGCTGCCCTTATCCTTCCTCTCAACCTTGACCCCTCTACCTACCACCTTAGGTCTAGGGCTGCACTCAACCGTCCAGTCCCTAGAACTCGCACCCTTGCGGGGGATCGGGCCATCACCCACTATGCCCGGAAACTGTGGAACTCACTCCCATCCCTAACATGGGCCACCTTCTCTCATACTGGATTTAAAACCTCCCTCTGGAACTTCCTGAAGGTCCCCTCCACCTGCCCCTGCACCCCGTAGCCTTGCTCCTACTCTACGCTGACATGGAGGGCCCTGTGCCCTCCGGGCCCACCGCACTTACCCTCCTGAAACTACGACATGCTGGATCACTCTTACTGGTGTCATCTGCTCTCCCCCTTGCAGGCAAACTTAACTCACTCACTGCCTATGTTGGCCATAGCTCTTATCTCTCTCGGGTCATCTGTAACTACCCCCGGGCTCATGTGTTCTTTACTGAATGTCTCCACTCTATATATTCTTATATTTCACTGTATGGAATAGTCGTATTAGTCTCCTCACTGTATGTAAAAGCTGTATTAGTTACTGTACCTGTAAAACTCAAGTTTGTAACTTTCCCTGGTCGCACCTGAAAATAGCCACTTGGATGTCTAGTGTGACTTACCCGGTAAACAGAAACAAATAAATAAATACATATTGTGGGCATCGCACTGCACATGTCATGGCATTGGCGCCACGACATGCGCCGGAGCAATTCCATTACGCAGGGAGCATATGTACAATATTCAGCTGTCACATGCAGACAAACTCATTAGCCTATCCGCGGTGCACTGGGGATATTTGCATGTCATTACCATTGCGCAACAGATCATTTGCATGTGATGCGCTATAAAGGCGCCGCACAACAGCACAGGCCATGGACTGGTATTGCAGCCATCTGAGGTAAGTTGCGCCTGCTGTGGGGACAGCCAGCACAGCAGTATGGATGGGGTGATCCACTGCAGCCAGTAATCACATGTTCATATCCACAGGTAGCATTATGTCTGAGCATAAGGAGGGCGAGGAGCGTGGGGCAGGCCCAACTTTACAAAGGTGGAAGCCAATGCCCTGTTCGAGGTGTACCTTGACAGGGAGCCATTGCTGTGTGGCGCTACTGGCATACTACAGTCTAGGACCGCGGCCTGGGTGGAGGTGGCAGCGGCCGTGAACCAACAGGGCAGCCACCAATGGTGCGCGCAGGTGTGCAGAAGGAAGGTGGTCACCGACAAATGCAGGGTAAAGGAGAAGGTGGCGGCCATATGGGCTGCCAGGACAGCCACTGGTGGGGGCCATGCTGCTGTGCCACAGCTCACAGTGCAAGAGGAGCTGGTGGTGGCCACCATGCGGTGCTGCGCAGTTGAGGGTGTGCTGGGCGGTGGCTTCCAGATAGGAGGGAGCCCATCACTGCATGGTAGGTATGCCAGGCGGGGGGCGGATGGTACGGCGGCGCTAACACATCTGTTTTCCACTACAGCACTGTCACGCCAGCATGCAGTGGCAGGGGCACCTGCGGTTGCCGTGCGGGCAGGTCCAGCCCCGGAGGACCAGCCGTCTACCTCCACGGGCATCCGGGGGCCCGATTGGCAGTAGCACACCACCGCTGTCTAGCCGGATGTTCCAGGCGTGGTGGCAGACGAGGCCCTTGCTGTGTTGCAGCAGGATGCCAGGCATGGCATGCTCTGCGTGGAGACACTGATTAGGGTGGGGTCTGACACCGAAGATGACATGACCATCATCTTGGACAGTGGGGGTGTTGTCATGGGCGAGACACCCATACCTGCCACCATCACTGGCAGTGCGGCCAGTGGCCTGTCGGTGGTACAGCTGTCCGCCGCTGCTCCTGGTTCTGCTGCGTGCTCAGTCACAGTGGCGCTGGGTGGTGGTGGTGGTGGTGGTGGTGGTGGAGCAACCACCCAGGTGCTGGCAAGCTCACAGGGGCCGGAGGGGCAGTGGCAGCAGACAGCTGGGGACATTGGGCGGCTGGGAGCAGCGTCCGCCTCCAGTGCACCTGACAATGACCTACCCCATAAGGACCCCGCTGTGCAACATCCACCTGAGTGGGAGGCCATGCAGCGTGGTTGTACACCACCGGTGGGATGGCGACACACCCATGCACCCCTGGGCACCGACCCATTGACTGAACACACCCGTTTGCTCTGGGCCTCCGTGGAGCAACAGGTACTGCTCGTATCTGGGGTGCATGCACTCTGCACAGAGGTGCGACAGGTAGCCAAGCAGCACGAGAGAGGCACCACGCGGGTCCTGGAGGCCATACAGCGCCTGTGGGATGACATGACCGCTTCCCTGGACCGCATAGCCAATGAGATCTTGGTCGGCCTTGTGCAACTGGCTGCCACAAGGTGTGGCTGCGTGCCACTGTCACTGCGGAGTGCACTGTCCACCCCACGGACCCAGTGTTGGGTGACACCCTCAGTGTCAACGCCGAGCTCCACTATTGGCATCGTAGGCACGCTGGGGCAGGCCTGCTTGGGTGCCTACGGACCCCTGCGCGGACCGGGTCACGTTCCCACAGTGTAACCCCTTGGGGGCAGTTGCATACCCCCCATGGTCGTTGAGCAGCCTGTGGCTGTCATGTGGCCGTGGTGTGGCCACCCTGTGTCCATGGCGGCTGTGTGTCCGCATGGCAGACCTGATCTGCGCGCCACCCTGTCTGCTGCTGCTACTGCCCTGTGTGAACCTGGGCGATGTGTGTGCATGACACAGTCATGGCACCTGTGTGTCGCGCCACACGCTGCCTGTCTGTGCACCCGCTTGGCCGCTGGCCATGTGGTATGTGTGGGATGATGGCAGCACAGCACTGGGTGCGCCTGTGCACTGGCACCCTGCATCTGATCCATGCGTGCCTACGGGTGCCACTGTGTGTGTGTGTGTGTGTGTATGTGTGTGTGTGTGTATGTTGCTGTACAGTGCTGTGTGGTGTTGTGTGTGGCTGTGTGGCATGGTCCCCCCGCACCTGCCATACACCTGTGTGTTCTTGCCCAGCCATGCCTGTGTGCTGTGCCATTGTGTCTGTTTAGTGCATGGGGGTTTGTCCACCTACCTGCGTGTGCCGTAGTGCTCCTGTGCAATCATGTCCCGATGCTGGCGTGCCATCGTCAGGATCTGGGGATCCCTCCGCCCGGTGGGGGCTGCCCACCACCCCCAGCTCATTGCCTATGTCGTCCCCACTGCTGCCCTCCTCTTCAGCCTCGACAGCTATCCCACGGTCAATGGCCATGTTGTGCAGCATGCAGCAGGCCAGGAATAGGGCACGGGCCTTCAAGGGGCTGTACTGTTGGGCAATGCCAGACCTGTCTAGGCAACAGAAATGTGCCTTCAGCATCCCGAACACATGCTCAGTGATGTTCCACTTGCTGGCGTGTGCCTTATTGTACTGGTCCTCTGCTGGGAATGACGGGTGCCGGTAGGGGGTGAGCAGCCAGGGCCTGAGTGGGTAGCCACTGTCTCCTGTGTGGACAGAGATATGGTTAGTCTGGTGTCCTCTGTCACTGTACCCCTTGCCCATCCCTGGTGCTCCCGCCAGCACACCTGTCCTGCTCATCCCCCTTCCATGCCCTGCTGTACCCAGCTGCACATGGTCTTGCCATACTGACTCACTAGGTGGCCCGTGGGGATATCCCCACTCTCGAACCAATGCACAGTGCTGAGCTGTACTAGATGAATGAATCTTGTGCGCTCCCAGGGTGTGTGGCACAGACATTGGTTATGCGCCCCCTGGCATCGCACACCACCTGGCAGTTGACACCGGGGTAGCCCTTTCTATTCACATATGCTAACCCCTCTGGGCCAGGTGGCTTGTGGATGCTCACATGGGTGCAGTCGATGGCCCCTAGCACACCAGGCATCCATGCTACCCTGTGGAACTCCTGCATGGTTGCTGTACGCTCTGCCTGTGTGCTGGGGAAATGGATGTAGTCTGCAGCAGGGCATTGAGGAATTGCGTGAGAAGTCGTGACGTGGCTGACTGGGTTATGCTTGTGGTGTCCCCTGTTGGTCTCTGGAAGGTGCCTGTGGCAAGCAGACACATGATGGCTGTCACTTTTGTCTCCACTGTCTGGGCGTGACTCTGTCTAGTGGGTGCCTGCATCTCCTCACTGCACAGCTCACAGAGCTGCCTCAGAATGGCCCGGTTCAGGCGATACTGGCCCACGATCTCTGTATCAGTGTGGGTCTGAAAGCTGATGCGGGGCCGGTACTGCCTGTTCTGGGCGTACTGCCAACGGGCCCTTCCACGGCCACGTTGCTCTGCCTCCTCACACCCCTCATTACGGCCTCCATCTGGAAGGCTGCACTGGCCATGGCCCCTGTTGTCCTGTCTCCCCCTGGGCATCCGGCTTCAGTGGACCGCTTGCCTCCGTGGGGTGGTGCCTTTCCCTCTGCCAGGCTTCCTCTTGTGTCATCTACCCCAGGCTTGCTGTCCCGCCTAAACTTCTCTGAGGATGTACTGAATTGGTTCAGGAACTATTAAGAGGAAGATCCCACACAACTCTGATTGGTGAGTAACTTTCAGAACTGCATCCCATTAAATATGGGGTACCACAGGGTTCCATCTTAGGGCCCCTTGCTCTTTTCACTTCCCATCAATTCCCTTCCCGATATTTGCATTAACGCTACCTTTATTTTCTATGCTGACGATGCAGCTCTTTTCTGTAAAAACAAGTGTTCCTCAGCCCTCCTCAACTAACTTCAGCATGATTTTAGAAAACTGCACCCCTGGTTCTCCTCCCATGGCTGGTCCTCAATGCCCAAAAAACTAAATGTATGGTATTCTTGGGTATTAGGAAACCCTCAGACTTTGACTTCACTTTAATCGACAACAATGGTAACCCTATCGAAAGAGTCAGAGAATTTAAAGAGCAGCTGACGCCTTTGGGAAAACTTAAAAAAACATAATATACACAATTTACTTTCTCTGTTTTCTGGTGCAAAATCTCTACTAACTCACAATCTGACTATCAGCCGGTTTAAAGTCTTCACTGCAACCATGTGGCTGTGATTAATTGAGACTCTTTCACTACGCAGACCTAGGTTTCTCCCTGAACTAACCTAGACTGCCTTGTGATGCAATGTAATGTAATCCTTCATTTTATTCTGTCCTGTACTGTCATCTCTGTTTGCAAATGTTTTTCTCTGTACCTTATGTTTGACGTGGAACCTTTGTAAATGAGTCTGACTCAAAGGTCTTTCCGAATATTTACCAATAAACAATTCAGCTGCTGTTTCTTATATGTTCTGTAGGTGTCTATACATTCTTCCTTTCCGTTATTTATTACTGAAGAAATTCTCACAGAAAACAGATCTGTATCCCTTAGAGTTCGTCTGCTTCTATAGCGTATTCCCTACTTGAAATTATAATGCGCTTTTATGGCATCACAGTCTGTTGCCATGGAAATAACTGTGATGCCACACACAGTATTATAACATCAGGTTGGGAAGAAGCAATAAGAGCTGATGAACCTTCAAGGGAAAAAAATTTCTATTTTCTTGCAAATTACCTCAATAATAAATAATAGCGATGAGAAATATAAAGTAAATGAAAAATATGAAGCTGCATTGTATCTGAATATTATGTTTCTCAAAGTTCTTCTTGAGGCGTCAGTGGCTCTTTAAATACCTGGGTGTTTACCTTGATCCACACCTCTCCTATGAATACCACATCACTCAACTAATCAAAAAGTTACACCAGCGGCTCGGAATGCTTTTCTGCGTTAACAGATTCCTATTACCCTAAACTAGGGCACTGGTATCCAACAGTTTCTTAATGCCACTTATCGACTTTGGATCTATTGTTTACTTCCCTTCTACCTCCCAAAAAACCCTCAATATAATAACATTGTCAGGTTTGTCACTGGTCTCTCTAGAAGTACCATCACTGCGACATTTATAAGGCTACTAATTAGTTATCATTGTAGGATAGACTCAACAGTAGAATCCAAACCTTTTTCTACAAAGTCCTTCATGG
Organism: Neoceratodus forsteri; assembly: GCA_016271365.2. Classification (NCBI taxonomy): domain Eukaryota; kingdom Metazoa; phylum Chordata; order Ceratodontiformes; family Ceratodontidae; genus Neoceratodus; species Neoceratodus forsteri. The sequence goes on from CM057459.1 coordinate 1,388,741,232, forward strand.
CCACCTCCCCAATAATATTGTCTCCGTTTTCTAGGGGCCCGCAAACTTTCAATCCACTAGACTCCCCTTCGATCACTACTTCACTGTCCCTTTCTGCCACACCTCTCTAGGCCAGCACTCCCTCTTCTTCAGGGGTGCAAAACAATTCAGTAGACTTCCCTACTTTCTTGTCCAATATACCTCCCTTGGTTTATTCAAACTTCATCTAACACAGTACCTTCAGGACAATTCGGTCTGCAACTGCCCTTAAAATCATGTTGTTTTCTCCTTGACCACCTACTTGTATAATGTGCAGCCTAAATATTTAGCGTTGGTTATATTACTCCCTGTATAAGTTCCTGTACAACCTGCTGACCCCTACCAATATTCTTGTACTCTTGTATGTATTTGATGTATTAACTGTTCTCCTGTCATTGGACGCTTGTGAAAACTGGCAATTCTGCTCACATGCCTTTCCAGTATAAAAATTAAAAATGAAATGAAACAAAGGGAACCTTCCCCTAACCTTTTTTTCTTTATCCTTGCTTAGTTTGTGGGCGTGAGCAATGATTCCCTCTCGTTCATCCTAATTTCATCTTAAAGTTGTGATTTAAATAAAAAAAATATTTGGGCTTCAAAGCCTGCTGCCCTGGTGCAGCAATAGCCCTTCTGTGTTAAAGTTTGGGAGGGGGTCGTGATTGTGGCCGAACTGCCAGCCTGCCGATCCCTTCCCACTTCCCGGACCGCCTGTTCTGCCCCTGCACGCTCATATTTTGTGACGTGGAACCAGGGAGAGCGCAGTGACGTGCCCCATACAAGTCTATGGGGCACATTTTCAGAACGTTTTTGCACAACTTTAAACTACCAATTGATAAGAATGAAAGCCACCACTCAACTAATAGGGAGTGAGAAGGGATCGGCAGGCTGGCAGTTTGGCCACAATTATGGTTCCTTTCCAAACTTTAACAAATGCATTAAAATGTATAATTTTAACACAGAGGTGCTATTGCTGCCCCAGGGCAGCGGGCTATGAAGCCCACATTGTTATGTCACACATTTACTTTAATTTAAAATAAATGAGGTTGCTCCGCTCTGTTCTGCCCTGCTGCGAAAATCTGCTTGATGCCATTTCAAACGTCACAACCCCATTCATGCAAGCTGATGATGTATACATGCTCAAGCTAGCAGAAATTCTACTCTGTCATTTCTTTTACATGTCTTGAGAAGTCCCCAGGGTTCTTGGTAGGATTTTTTGTGGAGGAGTCCTGTACTTTCTTGAAATAAAAATGGGGGTCCGGACCGAAAATCTGGGAGTCCTCGTGAAATTTTTGGGGGTCCCCATTGAAATGAATGGAACGAGTCTGGAAAGTGCGTTTCAGTGTTGTTTATTAATATACCCATGTATTTTTTTATCATCATTTTGCTAATAATGCCAAACGGTTTCTTTTTTTTCAGCAGTGTTGTTCTGTAGTCCTTTTACAAAGGTACTATATGGCTAAAAACCACAGCTGTGAATAAACGAAAAATTACAAATAATAAATTCACCTGTGATGACCGTTGACTGTTGTTCATTCATTTGTTCACTGTCACAATTTAACAATTATGAGAAAAATGTACTTACAGTTTTGCAGTTTTGGTACATTGAATGCATTGAGAATTCTGCTGCTGCAGTTGAGTGCAGTGGCCAGATTTATTTATTTGCCAAACTGCTACAAACAAAGTTTGCCATTAGATTAGATACAGTCATTAAGATGTAAACATTTTTTATGACTAACAGTTATTGCTGACAGTCACCTATGCCTCCCAGTCACCTCCTGCCCAAAATACTTCTCCTTCATTCTCTCCAGCACATTGACACATTTTAGTTGCAGTTATAATCTACCCCCCGTTCAGACTCCCAGTGCCCACCCACGTCTAATAAAACATTGCAGAAACCTCACTCCCAGCTTCCATCCACCAATGATGACTCGGGCTTAGAAAGATGACACAATATAACATGATTGTGTGGTTGCTGTCCCTTAGTGCAATTTTTTTAACCTGGTTAAGCCAGACTGGCTCCTTACATCACCTCCTGCCCAAACCTGTTATATCCTGGCACAATCTGGTGGTGGAGGGGCCATCTGTGTGGCAAATAAGTGCTGTTTTGTGTCTTGACCTGGCATAAGAGTGATTATTGCTTCACCTACACCCTCCTGCCCACAACTTCTCCTAACACCCTCTTGCCCACAGCATCTCCCAAACACCATCCTGCCCAAAACTTCTCCCTGTTACTCTCCTGTACAAAATCTTCTTTAGTTGTAAGAATACCTGGCTGTACCAGAGACATGGATTTGACTGAGGTGACTAAAAGCCCCCACCCATCCCACCCGCCCTTTTTAGGCATGACAGCTGTCACAATCTGCTGTTAAGAAGACAGTGGCACAATCTGGTGGATATGGAACAACTCAGTCTGCAATGTGTCTGCTTTCTGTATGCACGAGTCATGGCATACTTCTATGCTGGCAGGCAATTTCTCCTAACACCCCTCCTGCCCATTAACTTCTCCTAACATAACTCTCCTGCCCATAACTTCTCTGACTTTCCTTCTGCACATTTCTTACCCACCCCACCCCACCCACAACCTACCTTGACTCAGCAGGTCTACCATATCTGTCCAGTTTAAGACGGTGCCACAATCTAACTTGGGTGTTGGCATGAAATCTGCACAGTCTGCTTTTCTCTGAACTTTCTTTTTCATGGCATTTGATTGCCATTTTTTCTGTGGCAATTTCCTAACACCTCCTGCTCATAACTTCTCCTAACACCCTCCTGCACATTTCTTAATTGTGTGTGTGGCAGCTAAAAGAGAACTAGTGCCAGTGTTCATGACTGGATAGCACAGTGGGGTGACTAAAAGCCCACCCACCCCACCCCCTATTTACCTTGGCTCAGCAGGTCTCCTAGACCTGTCTGGTGTGTAGCACAATCAGGTGGTGCCTTGGTTTGAATTATCTGCGTACCACCACTGCCAGTCTGCTTTTTCTGTTTGAGCTTCTTTTTTTTCATGGCATGCCATGTTTTCTGTGGCAGTATCTTCTCCCAAGACCCTCCTGCCCATAATTTTTCCTAAAACACCCTCCTGCTCATAACTTCTCCCATAACTAATCTCCTCCAAGCTCTCCCTCCTGCACATTTCTTAACTGTTTTGTGTGTACTGGTGATGACAATAGAAGCCACTGTTGCAGACAGACTGTGGAAAGTGAGGAATGGGTTAGGTAACTACACTGACAATAATCTCAACTGCCCCCCCCCCCACTAAAAAAACACAGGGACTGCATTGGGACCATATTTGTAGTTTACCCCCACCCGATCATCTGAACTTTAGACTGTGATCCTCCCCCACCAAAAACAAAACATGATATTAAATGTGGCAGAATGGTGATATTAATGGCCAGTCACCCACCACCCCCAACCCCTGGGAAATTGAAATCTTGATCCGTTCCCCCAGGCGGTCCGGACCCCCCACCAAAAGTAGCATTGACCTTAAGGGGCTGAAAATTGTATTGCCCCCCACCCCACTCTTGTTGGAACAAAACATTTTGATACTTATCTCATTCTACTCCTGTGCCCAAGTTCCTCCATCATCCTGACTCTGGGTCATTGTCAGTCATCTGAGAATTGTCTGAAACTAAATAACACAATTAAAGACAGTTATTAAAACATTTTAAAATTGTAAATATTTTCTTCGCAGTCTTGTGGCCTTAAATTTCTGAAGTGCTGGATAAGAGTCGTAGTCTTCAAGTTCAGTGTCTTCTTGAGCAATCCACATGAGTTTGCTCACAGCAGGTACAAGCGCTCCCAGGCAGTCTTGGACACGGATGAGTATCACTTAGGCCCTGTCCACACTACGCCTCTGTAACGTTACAGAGGGTGTAAAACGTTACCGTAACAGGTCGCGTTTACACCTGTAACGTTACAGGAGGTGTTTTCGTAACCGTTATTTGAAACCACGCGTGAGGTGGTTTCAACAATGGTTATGAAACCGATCCCACCCTGGTAACATTACCGGCGGTAGTGTGGACTGCTGGTAACGGTCCCCTGCAGGGCACCAAGCGCAGTGCGAGCTGCATTGTGGGATTGGGCACCGCTGTAACGGTCGCCCGGATCCCGATGTGTGGACGGCGGTGCTGGTCGCATGCGGACACCACCCGAGGTGTGGACGCACTGCACTGCTCCGCGGCCGTTACGGATTGCATCCGTTACCGGGCGCAAGCGGTGTAATGTGGACAGGGCCTTAGCGGCAAGGAGGGTCACCAGAGAAGTGAGACTGACCAAGGCTAGGGCTGAACTGAGACTGGTGCAGGGGATCAGGAGGGGGGGAATGGTTCTCTAAGTATATTGGGTGGAAAAAGGAAAGTGAGGACGCCGATCTGTAGGCCGATGACTGGGAGGGGCTGGGTAGAGGAAGCAGCAGAACAGGTTGAGGTACTCAATGAGTACTTTGCTTCTGTCTTCACTAGGGATGATGCAGAGGATGCACAGCGAAGGAGAAAGTGGGGGGCAAAAGTGGCAGGGTCCAAGCCACAGATGTAGAAGACCATATTGAGAACTGGGATGCTGAGGGAGTTGCAGTGTTCGGGAAGGGACAGGACAGATCTGTTGAGGTGGCAGCAGTCACGAGCATTGTAATTCCTGTCGACAGGGCGTTGGAAGCCCTCAAGTCCCTATAAAAGGATAAAGATACAGGTCCCGATGGAATCCCCCCATGGTGCTATGGGAACTGGCCAATGTCCTGGCTGCTCCCCTGGCAGCCCTTTTTAACACCTCCCTACAGGCAGGAAGAGTGCCCCAGGATTGGAGGGTGGCACACATTGTGCCCATCTACAGAAGTGGCTCGAGGAAGGTGCCGGGGAACTACAGGCCTGTTGGCCTCACTTTGGTGGTGGGCAAGTTGTTGGAAGCCATCCTAAAGGAGAGGCTGTGGGCATTTTTGGTGAAACGGGGATACCTGGATGATCGCCAGCATGGCTTCATCCTGGGCAGATCGTGTCAGACCAACGTTGTGGAATTCTATGATTGGGTGACGACGGCACTAGATCAGGGTAGGCTGGTGGATATCCTCTTTCTTGACTTCAGCAAGGCATTTGATTCAGTGCCCCACACTGGTCTGCTGGATAAGCTTGGGAGGATGGGGGTAGGGGTCCAGTTGGATCGGAAACTATCTGGGCGTACTCAGCAGGTTGTGGTTGGGATGGAAGTTTAGTCCTCAAGGGGGCCATTAGCGGAGTTCCACAGGGGTCAGTTCTAGGTCCGCTCCTGTTTACCGCCTACATCTCTGACATCAGAGATGGTATCAGGAGCAAAATGTGCCTCTTTGTAGACGATTCAAAGCTTTGGGCGGTGGTGGATGGGGAAGAGGGGAGGATAGCAGTACAGGGGGACCTAGATGCTCTGGATGGGTGGTTACGCTCCTGGAAATTGTAATTTAACACAGGGAAGTGAAGGGTGCTTCACCTGGGGTGTAGGGACCCGGGTCATATGTACACCCTTGGAGGGGATACACTGCAGGCTTCAAGTGAGGAAAGGGATCTGGGGGTGGTTGTGGATGCTAGAAAGAATAATTCTGCGCAATGTAGGAGGGCTGCAGCCAAAGCAAACAGAATGCTGGGCTGTATGTCTAGGGGAATTGCCTTAAGAAGCAGGGAGGTGATTCTGCCTCTGTAACTGCCTGGTTAGGCCACACCTTGAATACTGTGTGCAGTTTTGGTGTCCACACTTGAAGAGGGATATTGCACTCCTGGAGAGGGTTCAGAGGACAGTAACTAAAATGATACAGGATCTGGGGGATATGTTATATGAGGAGATGCTGGAGGAGCTCAGCCTGTACTCACTCGAGGAGAGGAGAGGAGGGATGGGGGGACATGATTGAGGTATTCTAGTATTTAAAAGGGTAACTGGGTATGCTTAAATGGGGTCTTTCAGAGGAAGGAGGTGGGGGCCACCAGGGGGCAGAGTTGGCGGTTAGAGGGTGGGAGACTCGGGGGTGAGAGAAGGAGGGGATATTTCACCGAGAGAGAGAGGGTGGTGGAACCATGGAATGCACTGCCCGAGGATCTGGTGGAGGTGACCACGGTGGGAGGATTCACGAGAGGCTGGGACGGATACAGGAAGAGGTTGAGGCTGAAAGAAGTATCTGGGGGAGAACTCTAGAGGAGTGTGGTGGGGGGGCTAGGGTGGGACTACTGTGCCCACTAAAGGTACAGGCTCTCGAGCAGACTCGATAGACCTTTGGGCCTATTCTGCTGGCATTGTAGTATGTTAGTATGTCAGCCTTTAGGGAACATCTATTTTCTGTTTTTTTTTTTTTGTACAGAAAACCCTTTTTCACATGCCACTGATATAACAGGTGACACAAGTAAAATGTTGGCCATTGTGACAGAATCTGGGAATACATCTGAATAGTTCTCAGTTAAGTCTTGGCAGATGCTACTGAGCAAAGTCAGTCTTTTTTTAGATTTCAGAACAAGTTTGAATTGTCCGTGATCTTTCTCAGCCCTGTCTTGGTCAATACGTTCTGGCAGTGTTTCTTCTTTGAAGGTTGTTTCTTGGAAAAAAGTGCAAACATCCTTGAGTTCCTGCAGTCCATGGTCCATAGTCCATAATGTTGGAGTCATCTGGGAGACTCTTTGGATTTAGAAGAACATTTAAGTTATGCAGCAGCTGCATTGAAGTTGTCTCAAATCTTGTATGAATGTTTTCAGCGAGTTGCGTCAGATATCCCTGAGATGCCATCCGGAACTGCATTCGCAGTGCTGGCTTGTCATTCACTTTTTGATCCTGCCACTTGCCAGGACGTTGGTCAAGTTCCTGAAATGTCTTCTGTAGCTCTACCCCCATTCTGCTTTTTAAACTGTTGCAGTCTAGTAACCATGGATTCTAACATGCTGTTGGCCACCGAAATGTCAATACTGTCCCGTTGCATGACTAAAAATAGTTTTTTCACCACATGTAAGACATCCATGAAAAAAGAAGTGCATGAGATAAAGCAAACTGATTTCAGTTTTGTGTGAAGGCCCTTTGCTTCTGCCGCACCTTTTGCTGTAGCATCGTGCTCTAGGGCTTGTAAAAGTGCAGGATATGATCTGTGAATTGCTTGAACTGCAACATTCAATGACAGCCACCGGAAACTTGCAGGTTCTTTTAGGGACGGATATCTGATATTTTCATCATTGAGTGTTTCCTGGATGAAATGCAAGGCATTGTACAGTACTGAAGAGTTGCTGTAGTGTCTATACACATTTTTGATGGTTACTTGATATTCATTGAATACGTGGCTGTCCCAACATACTTGACCTACTGCCAGTGCCCATCTGTGGGCAACACAATGGATCTGAATCAGCCTTGGGTCAACTTGCTGTCTTAACTTTGCACCCACCCCATTGTGCATTCCAGCCATGACGCTGGCACCGACACTTGCTAGTGTGATGATCTTGATAGGGTCAACTGCATTAGCAGAACACACACTTAACAGTTCTCCCACAATTGTGTCTGCCCTCACATCAGGTATTGCAGTACAGTCAATGAAATGAATTTTGGCCTGTGCCATGTGTACGTACTTCACATAAATGTTCAGCTTTTTGTGAATGGTTACATCAGTGGCTTCATCCACTATTACCCCACGGAACTGAGAACCTGCTAAGTGAGCTCTGATTTCTTCCTGTACGACTTCGTTAATGGAGTTGATCATGTCATATCTTGCATCCCAACCAGAGTAGATCGTGCCACTGTCTTGCAAGCCTGGACAGCCATTTCGTTTCTGTGGATCAATAAAACACCACCATTAGTGTCAGTCCACAAGCAACAGCCGCCCTGTGCCCCGGCCCAAAAGATTCCATTCCTTACCTGTAGAGCTATCAGTGTTTCAAGCTGGTTGAGTGATTGCCCTTGTTTGGTAAGGTAGTACATTGTCATTAACTGGGCAACTTTACTGTCATCCTTTGCCTCAGGATCTGAGATCTGCTTCTCAGATGCCACTGGCAGAGACAGTTTTCTACTGTTTTCTTTCAAGTGTGCACCTGCAAATGTTCTCTGTTTCTTTTATGTCTGTAGAAAGCAGACACTTGCAGATTGGTTGCGCCAGTTGTGGCAAATGGATTGTTTTTGCCGCCTTTTTTACACCAGCTGCACTTCCCAACAATATTCCCCTCTACTTCCTCCTTTACAAGCCATGGAAATAACTTTGTCCAGTTGTCCCTCCACAACTTTAATTTCTTGCTGCTTTTAGCAGATGCAGTCTGTTCAGACTGACCATTTTCAGTTTCAGCATTCACAATGTCAGCAGTCTCCTGAGATGTGCTTAAGTCACACTCAGAGGATGATGATGTTGTTTGTTCCTTATCCTTTGGTGTGGAGGATTCTCCTTCACCAAAATAATCAGTAAGGCTTCATTGAGACATGCTGTGTGCTGCTCACGAGGCTTCCCCCGCCCAACGTCTTCACTGTCCTCCTCCTCTCCTGACTGCAATGCACTCCTGACTTGGCCCTGCACAAAAAAGCACAAAAAAAGACACAGTACAAACCCTAAGCTCGCTAAACCATCGGCCAGAAATAGTCATGATGCCCTAACTGCCTAAAATGATTGTTAATTGAAAAATTGCCCTTTCTGTGTTGATAACATACTGGTGCCTCCAGTGAATGTGTGCAGCCTGCTGGCTGCACAAATATACTTGCATGCCTCCTTCACCTTGGGCAACTGGGACAGACTGTCCGACTGCGCCTTATTTTTTTTTTAATTTGAACACTTTTTTTCTTTTGTCTGCTCTTTCTCTCCCTGCCTCATTTTTCCATCGACGTCAAAATGGCTCCTGAGAGCCTGTCGGTCCCCCAGCACTGGTCCCCCAGATGAACCAAGGTGGCAGCTCTTGCTTCTTATTTTCCCCCCTCCCCACCTCACTTGGTGGTGTTTGCCACTCTCCAAGGCACCAAAACCACCAGGTGGCAAAGGGGAGGGAAGGGGGGGAAAAAATAAACAAATTGCTCATTTCGTGCATCATGATACGGCCTGCTCCAGGACTCAGGGGCCTGTCCTGCGGAGAGTCTTTAGGACTCTCGGGGCTGGCGGGTGGCGTCCCGAAGCACAAAATGTGTGTAAAGGACTCGGGTGCCCACGTCCCTGAGAGCCCTGGTCCCTGTATTCTTGCCTTATGCTGACCTGGCCATTAAGTTCCCTATTGTTTTCTGTTTAAAGCGCACGTCTGAGCTTAAAAAAAAAAATGCAGTTGGAAGGATGCTGCTACTTGTTTTGTTACTCAACTGCTTAATTGGTTTTAGTGGTAGGAGCTCCTTGCTTGCTCACTGAGCTTGAAACCCCTTTGATCTGATTGTGCTAGTCTCCTGCTGGCAAACAAACTTTGCCGAGCAAATGACCTGCTTTTTTGAGTGGTTACATTTGAGTTCTTTTCATGTGCTAGCTAAAACTAACAAACAGGGTGTCACCAAATCTAAAGGAAACTAACAGGAGTTTTTAGTTTTAAGTTCTGCTTTATCTGTGTACAATAGTTGAATCCCAAAAAAAGATGAACACTCTGAGCATCCTTCCGATAACAAGCATACTTCCCAACTGCTATGAAATTTGCATAGTGCTGCGGTATGTGCACTCACATTTATTCTTGCTTCACAAAGGTTTATTAATTTTCTCAGTAATGTTAGTGCTATTTCTGGATACCCGAACTATTAAATAATTGAACTAACCTGATAGAAACATTCCATAACACTAAAAATATGGGGCCCACTATTTGTATACATTGTTCTTTAACATAAGAAAGTGCTACACATTTTGGCCATTTGCTATGAATTTTGAAGGCCAGTGCTAATGCCGAGAGGTTGAGAGGCCAGTTATGTAATACAGGATATTACATAACCGGTATAGCATAGCAAAAAGCCGCACATATCAGAGGGTAATGCTAACCATTTACTGAACTGCATGGCACTAGACTATGAATATGAATATTTTTTTTCAGGTTTACTTGTTATTTATTTATTTGAATTTTGGTAACTGGGTGAACCCGCTGAAACATTGCAGTCCCCTTTTTCAAGGGCGACCCTGAAAGTGCAGAACATAGACAGTGACATAGCAGTAGCAGTGGAAACATTTACAACATTCACTGATTTTACAAAATTCATCATTTACAGAAACAGTTACAGATTGAACATTTACGGATTACAAAGACATGGCAGTTACAGTGGTTATATTTACATCATTTCCAAATTTATAAAATGCACCATTTACAGATACACTTACATCAAATATGTACATAAACAGGAGGGGTTAGGGAGCATGGATTCTTATACATATGAGGATCTGTGAGCGGTGAAAATTTATGTGTAGCATTATAAAGCCGGACCAAGAGTCAGTGGAAGCACGGGCAAAGTGATGAGGAATTGAGGTGGTGTAACAGGGAGGACTGGATTTTAGCGAGAGAGTTGCAGGATAAGGTGTGGTAGTGAGTTCCAGCTAGACACCACCAAGAAGGCAAATGCTCAAAACACTGTCGGCCCCATATTCAGAAGGATAGTGCAGCACATATCAGATGTGCACTGCATGAACTGTGAATAGTGCTGGCTGTTGGTGCATTGGCCATATTCAAAGGGCACTTTTGCGCAGCAAAACTCCGACAGTGCAGTCCTGCAGAAATGTGTGCTGTGCCCATGCAAATGAGGCTCCCTAATACATATGCGGCGCAGTGCAACATTCAGAGATTTCAGAAGTGCCAAATGCCCAACTGCGCGACACAATTTAATGTTTCTGAAACCCAGACCGTAATGGTGCACAGATGAGGTGGGCGCCGAGCACCCTGTCCTCGCACCGTAGTGCAACTACGTTCCCTGGTGTCCAGGGTCCCACCACATCCCTGTAAACCATACAGTATACATCCCCTCCAAGGTGGCTAGTGGATCCCCCTCCCTGACCTTGATCCATTGCTGAATAAAATACAACAGTTCCCTGGTGGCTAGCGATCCCCCTACCCAATCTCTGATGTCCCCCGTATGCCTCAGTAACCGTACTTCTTGGTGTCCAGTGGTCCCCCCTCCCAGTCCCCGTATAAAGTGAAATACACATCTCCTCCCTGGTGTCTAGCGGTCCCCCCTCCCTATCAGTGATCCCCAGTAAACCCCCAGGGTGGAAGTGTGTGCATGGTATGTGTGTGCAGCAGGCAAGGGGTGTGTGTGTGTGTGTGTGTGTGTGTGTGTGTGTGTGTGTGTGTGTATATGGTATGGGTGGTAGGGGGGGTGGAGTGGTATGAGCATGTGTGACAGCAGGCAAGGGTGAGCGTGCACGGGGTGCCCGCTGCCACACATACCCATGCACACCCACCCCTTGCCTGATGCCACAAACACCCATGCACACACTCCCACCTCTCGCCAGATGTCACACATACCCATGCACACACTGCCACCCACCTGCTGCTATACACACCCATGCAAACACTACCACCCCTTACCAGATGCCACACATACCCATGCACACAATCCTATCCCTTGCCTGCTTCCACACATACCTATGCACACACTCCCATCCCTCACCTGCCACCACACATACCCATGCACACACTTCCACCCCTCGTCTGCCACCACAAATAGTCATGCACACACTACCCCCTTAACCTGCTGCCACACATACCCATGCACACACTTCTACCCCTCGTCTACTGCCACCCATACCCATGCACACACTCCAGCGCCTCACTGTGATAGGTCATGGAATTGATGACACAGACCGCCGTCACGATTTATTTACAGAAAATTAAATAAAATGTAAACAAAAGTAATAGTTCAGACTTCATGGCAACAATATAAACTCCAAAGGTAAATGAAAAAAATAATCAGTTTTGAAATAAAAATAGTTCAGTTCACCCCAGAAGACAGCTGGAGAGAACACTAGACCATGTGGATCTTTCCATTGTCCAGCACACACTGACTGCCTACTGCTGAATCTCAGCTTTATCTGTCTCCCAGAACATGTGATCCAGCTCCTCCCACATTCTGTTAACATTCGTTCACATTTTAATAAAACAGCACTATAATTAGATCCTGTTAATGCAGTGACCATCTAGGGAGGGCTGTAATAGTACAAATATATAGCATATAACAAAACAACTCCCTCTAACCTCCTTTCATATGTAGAGTCATTTCTACACTGTCCAGGTGGTATAAAAGAAGTACACAAACGGCCAGCTGGCTCCTAAGTGCACAGTGTGAGAAGAGGTCTCTGCAAGAGAACGAGGCAGATGCTCAACAGGCTATGCAACGCCGGGTCTCTGCAGCGTGTGTACAAAACTACCACTAGTTACCTTTGGTAATATAACTTTCCTTTTGTGTGATTTAAAGAACACAGTAGCTACCGTTTTACTGTTTGCACAGAACTGCATACTGTTAAACAATTTTGGCAGTGCAATATTTCGCCGTGTAGCAGTTCGCCGTGCAGCTTTTCCTAGACATGCTGCAGGACCAACGACTAAACATAACTTAACACAAACACACCTGCAGGAACCGTTGTTATGGTGTGTTTATTACCAGGGTTTTTCTTAATATAATTAGACATGCTTGCCCACGTATCAGAAATATTATCTATGTATTAATATAGATACTATTGTCTGTCTTTGCAACGTTTGAACTGTCAGGGGTGTTACGGGGCGGTTTCTGAAACTAGAGTCAGCATTTACAAGCCAACTCGTACATTATGCTTACTGCACTTTACTACAAGGGTTTAATTTCTGTTCTAACACACCTGGCAAGTTACTCGAAGCTAAGCTGCTGATTTACTAAAAAAAAAAATGTATTTATTATAAGAACAGTCCCTAACTGGGACCTCTCAGTAAGCGGAACGAAACATGGGGAATACACTCTCGCATCTACTGAAAAGGGACAGCGAGGAGCTGCAAAAAGTGGGTGGCTAACCTGCTTTATTTAGAAACAACAAGAGACAGAAAGAGAATGGGAAAGATAGGATGCAAAAACGAGAGGGAAATAATACTGTTGTGCAACAGATTTTACTAAATAAGGTTTTGTTTAGTGTGCCGAGAATGACAGGAAACGGGGGGAAAAAACAATAAAAGGAGATACTCCCCATGACACTCACCTGCCACCACACATACCCATACGCCCCCTCCCACTCCTTGTCCACTGCCACACATACACATGCACACTACTCTTCGTCTGCCGTCACACATACCTGTGCACATGCCACACACTCCCCTCGCCTGCTGTCACACACACCCATATACACACACGCACACACTGCCACACATACTCGTGCACACACTCACCCTCTCCCCAGCTGCCACACATACTCGTGCACACACTCACCCCTCTCCCCAGCTGCCACACATACTCATGTACACACTCGCACCTCTTGCCGCGACCACACATAATCACTGCACACTCCCACGCCTTGCCTTCCCCACGCATAGAGTTGCAGTGACGTATGGTATGTGTGGTGAGAGAGTGTGCAGTGGTGTGTGGCAGCAAGGAGGTTTTGTGCATGGTATGTGTGGCAACAGGGGTGTGAGGTGATGAGGCATGTGTGGCAGGAGGCGAGGGGTGTGTGTATGGCAGTAGAGACATCAGGTGAGGTGTGCGTGTGTGCACGGGCATGTGAGGCAGCAGGCACTTATCCGCACACACCGCACCCTCACCTGCTGTCACACATATGCATGCACACACTCGCATCCCTTGCCTGCTGTCGCACATACGCGTGCACGCACACACACCCCTTGCCTGCTGCCATATGTATTATGCACACACTCACACCCCTCGCCTGCTGCCACACATACCCATGCACACAAACACACCCCTTGCCTGCTGCCACACATAACCACTACATACTCTCCCACCCCTCGCTTGCCACCACACATTCCCATACAAACACTCACACTCATCACCTGCTGTCACATATACAGATGCACTCACTCCAAACTCCTCTCCTTTTGCCACACATACCCTTACGCACACTCAGTCCTGTCTTCATTGCTGTATACCTCTCCTGTAGTCCATCACCAAGTTCTTTCTGGTACTTGCTTCCATGCAGAATGATGCACCTGAGGAACAGGAACCCTAGGATGGAGTAATGGATGGAAGGGACGGGACTCAGTACCACGTCTGAAGAACATGATCTTGCAGTTATCACAACTGACTTCCAAAAATGGATCTACTATGAGATCCTGACAGTCAGTCTCCTGAACTCCATAAGCCAGAGTTTAGGAGACCAACTGTCGGAAGACCGACACGGTCTTAGTGTAATGCGGAAGGCAAGCCCCCCGCACCCCTGTAACTAAAATAACCAACTCTGAGGGGAGCGGACTCTGAGTAGGTTACAAGAAGTTACGGGGACAAGGCACGCACTAAAAAAAAGTTCTCTGGGAGTAGAACCCGGTTTTGAGCATACTGGTGGCCGAACTGCTAGTGGCTTAGCCATCCACGCCATGGGAGCAACTCGGCCAACCACCAGATTTTTCCTTCCTCTTGTGGAGCACGGCTAGAGGCAGGGTAGCTGTTTGTCACATCCACTACCTTACCCCTGCTGACACAAGCATCCATCTGTCGGGAAAGTGTGCATCGGGCAGTCGAACTTGGGATCCTGAGTGTTGGGATCCCGACTTTCGACATTCGGTCGTACTCTCCCTAAAAACAATCAAGTCCATGCAAAAAAAGCATATAGCAAAGCAAGTAGGATGCTTGCTTGTATTGTGTGGGGCACTGATAGCCGAAAAAAAAAAAGTAATACTCCCCCTGTATAGATTTTTCGTGAGGCCACACCTGGAGTACTGCATCCAATTCTGGAGTCCTCCCCTCAGGAAGGACAGGGATAGGCTCGAGACAGTACAGTCAGGGGTGGTGTTAAGGATTTTACACGGTGTGCTCCTCCGAAATAGAGGAGCACAGAAACTCTAAATTGTACCCTAAAATATGTGCTCCTTTAAACCTTGGCCGTGCTCCTACCCATCTTCTTTTTAAATTATTAGTTTATTAACAATTTCTTGCTTGTAATAAAAGTTCTGAGTAATTTATGTGCAATAATCATTTTGTTGCCTGTTTCCTATGTGTTATTGAGCTCTAAGCACATGGCAGTGTGACACCTTAGTGTGTGTTTCTGATGCCATCAAGTGTTAAATGCACCCACAGCATCACTACTAGACATTGAATCTCCAAGCACCATAGCCACTTGCAGACAGATGGATAGACACATGCACCACTGATTTCTTCACCCACCTCTGGCTCATAGTCCACAGCCACCTGTCCAGACCACACCGCCTGGGCTCCCATATCCAAGCCTTGTGCTAGGGTCAAAAATCAGAGGGTCAGTTTGATCCCCTTCTCCCAAAGTAGGGAGTCAGAAGCCAAAAGTTGGGGGTCACTGAACCAAATTTAGATGTTCGTGAAAAAAAGCAAAAAAGAGCTCTTTTTAAAATGGTAATATGTCAGCTAGGAGGCAGTATGGCGCAGTAGTTTAAGGCTCTGAGCTGCAAACCTGGAGACCTGGGTTTGAATCCCACAGCCCCCACTTACATACTGTGTAACCCTAAGCAAGTCATTTAACTTCTTTGTGCTCCCAGTTCGCACCTGGAATCAAGCTTTGGCTTAGTGTGCCTCTCCTGGTTAAACAATTTTCCCCTTCCCCTTGCCGGAAGGTATAGTAGACACGAGTTACTGCCATACCTCATCAGCACAGTAGTACTCTGCCCTGCATGACACATAAAAGTGAAACCCACCCTGCCTTTTTTTATTGTGTGTCAGGCTGTCGAGGAATAAAAAAAATAAATACCAGAAGATACATACAAGTAGTTACCGGCTGTTAGAAATGCCTGCAGCTGCCACATCAGTAGCAAAAGTGGAGGTGCAATCTCTGTTTGCCTGGGCCACCGGCCTGCTCCACAGACTGAATCGGATTCAGTGCAAGGCAGTCTGTGGAACAGAAGTCACCAAATAAAACTGTTGTTTTCAAGTGCCAGGGAAAACAGAGAAAATACCCCTGCTTTACCTGATTATGATGGGGCAGCCACAGGCATTCATCTAGCAGCCAGTAACTTTTTTTCATCCCTCAGCCAGCCCATAGAAAATGCAGGAAGCCAGTCTCCGAGTCGAGCTTCACTTCACTGCAGCAGGGGAGAGCAGTACTACTCAGAGGCACTGACTAGATTGACAAGAAAATGCTTGGCTTTGCTCCCCCAATAACAGTAAGTTTTATAGTCTCTCTCCCTCTGAATTGCTGTCGGCCTGAATGAACATCACCCAGTCTCCAGTGTGGCACTATACTGGATTCCTGACACACTCAGAAGACCCACACAAAGAAGCAAGGAACACATGTTCCTTTGCTCCGTCTGACACCATTACCTCGTAGGTGGAACTGCCAAACTGTGAGCACAGTCTTCTGCTGCTACCGCTGTCATGCCCATCTTAGGCAACTTTCTAAACAAGCACACACAAAAATGGAATTCCCTATCGGGCTTCCTTTGGTACATGCAGGACACCTCATGATCATATGCACATTAGTCTGCTAGTTGCACTCATGCTCTTTCCCTACCTGCCTACCAACTCACACACTAACTTGTGCCAGTATGCTTGCATGTCAAAGTGCACACTAACTTGCTGGCTGCTTCATCCTGTTAGCCCACCAATTAATGTGGCAACTGCTCGCCTCGCCCAGTCATTTGCTTATCTAACTTTGAACTCCACCCAATTAATAAAAAAAAAGCCTGATTTGTATCCCAGTATCCCTGCTGGGCTCCCCACCACCACTACCACCACCATCCCGCTGCCAGGAACTCCCACCCCTAACTGTGCTCCAGAAAGGCAGGAGGAGCACAGATAACTGAGTATTTTACAAAGAAAGTGTGCACACCCTTAACGCTATCCATGAGTACAGTGCCGGGTAACAAAAATAGTCCTGGGCCAGCAGGGCATGTCCTTTGAGGAGTGCTAGAGATGAGAAGGGAAACCTGATACAGACCTTCAAATTCCTAAAAGGATTTAACAGGATAAACTGGGGGGGGGGGGGGGTGGGGTTTATTTAAATACTGGCTTGTGGACACATGGTCACAACTAGAAACTAACTATAAGGAGGTTCAGGAGGGTCATAAGGAGGTATTATTTCCAGAAAGGGTGGTGGAGCCATGGATCCTGCTACTAGCTTAGGTGATGCTAGCACACACATGCACTATGACACCCACCCTCCCACTGATGTAGCATGGCTTTGGATTTTGTGGGTGGGTCACATGTGGATGGCACAAGCAAGTAAACTGTGACTTTAAATGGACACTGTCAACCCCTTTTGGCCTCAGAGTGTCCCTAGTTTAAAAAACACTATTTATAATTGTTCTCATTCTGTAGAGACAGCTGATGTAGCTGGTTTTTACATTCAGATTCCTTTTTCCTTTTAAAAAGTAAAAAACTTGAGTGTCAACCATACTGGTGTTACCACTCCAAAACATGTTTGTTTACATTTCTTGACCAACTACAACTGCATCTTTCCTGGACTCAGGAACACCCTACCACTATCTTGCTACTCATCATGCAGTGGGAGTAGATGAGACCGTTGTATCAAGAGTGGCTGTACTGTTTGAGGGTGTTTCTAACGTTCAGGAAGTAGGCAGTAAGCTTAGGTAAACAATTTGGAGCAAAACAAGGCTGTGTATAACTATACATTTGTATGCATTTCAGTTCTAATAAGCAAGGAGGCAGATTAAACAACCGGCAATATCAATGCATTTTAGAGAAGGTAAGCAATCATAAAATGTGGGTTTTTACCTAGAAATAATATGATGCAAAAAAGTTTGAACCCTCAGTGAAGACCTACCACTGATTCACCAAGACCCCGAAGACCCCAAACACTTTTTTTTTTCCTTTTGCTGCTTTGTGTGTATATGTGTGTGTGTGTGTGTGTGTTTGAAACCATAATGCCACATTTCCTTACTTTTGTGTTGTTAAGTCAACTGGTACATTTATGACTTTTTTTTTGCAAAGTATTTTTTTTTTTTTTTTTTTGCCATCGGCTGGCCACTATTTGTCCATCCCATCCAGCCCCCATCTCCTGGGACTTACCACCACAGGATTACCCACCAGGGTGGGGCCATTGGGGAGGGGCCTGTACCACCAGAACAGAGACTGAAAGTGATCCTTGGGGGAGTGCCTTGGTCGGCTGCATGGGGTCTGGTGGAGAGCGGATGTCCTTCTGCTTGGCCAATGATTTTTTGTGAATTCTGTCCCTGGGGAGGCGTGGCGTGCAATGACACAGTGATGCTAAGTACCAGACGTCTGGCACACTTCCTGAATTTCTCAAGCTCCGTACTTGACCAGTTTCGCACTGACATGCGTCTTCAGAGGGACGATCTACACCAATTCCAAATCCTTATATTTACAAATCCTTAAAGGCACAGTGACTTAAATACTATGTATGTGTGTGTGTGTGTATGTATGTATATATATATATATATATGTGTGTGTGTGTGTGTGTGTGTGTAAGAGCACCATTATATACCAATCTTTAAAATAAGTAATTCATCCAATTAGTGCAAAACTTCAAGCAGTATATAAATATCACATGTAAAAAAGACACGTGAATATGTTTCAGCAGTTACATAGAAACATAGACTTTGACAGCAGGTAAGGGCCGCTTGACCCACCTAGTCTACCCACTGCAATTATGAAAAAGAGAAAAGGAACCTTTCATTTTACCAATTGTTGCAAACAATTCCCATTTTTCACAACCCTATGTAACCACTTCCCCCAGGTCGCACTGAGAGACAAGCAACTTGTTGTTCAGTGTGCCCTCCTAGTGAAACATTTCAATGAATAAATAAATAATTAAATAGTGTGTGTGTGGAAGGGGACCTGGAAAAAGCATCCATACTGAACAAATATTTTGTTCTGTAGTCACAGAAGAAGAAGGTGAGGGACCACAGTTAGGCAACAGGAACAAATATGGAAGGGAGATGGACACTAGTCCATTTACAGAAGCGAGAGTCCTAAAGGAACTCACAAAACTGAAAGTGGACAAAGCAATGGGGACAGATGGGATACATTCTAGAATATTAAGGGAACTACGGGAGGTGCTGGTGCCACCACTAGCAGCACTGTTCAATGAGTCACTCGATACGGAAGTGGTTCCGTAGGACTGGAGGAGGGCAGATGTAATCTCTCTTGAAAAAAGTGGCAGTAAGGAGGAGACTAGAAACTACAGACCTGTCAGCCTCACTTCAATAGTAGGGAAGATTATGGAATCACTACTTAAACAAAGGATCGTGGAGCATCTTGAAGCCAGCGGCACACAGGATCTGAGACAGCATGGTTTCAAGCGGGATGGTCATGTCAAACAAATCGAATTGATTTCTTTGACTGGTGACTAAGGTCATGGATCAGAGGGGAGCGGAGGATGTCGCTTACCTGAAGTTCAGTAAGGCCTTCGATACCGTTCTAAATAGAAGACTTGTGAACAAGCTAGGCAGTCTGGGAGTGGGTCACAAGGCGGTAAGGTGGGTTAGGAACTCATTGAGTGATACAAGACAGAGGGTGGTGGTAAATGGTACTCAGTCTGAGGAAATGAGGGTGACCAGCAGGGTGCCACAGGGATCAGTCCTGGGCCCAGTCCTCTTTGATGTCTTCATAAGTGACATTGGAGAGGGGCTGGAGGGGAAGGTGTGCCTCTTTGTGGATGACACTAAGATCTGCAACAGGGTGGATACTCTGGGAGGAGTGGAAAAAATGAAGCGGAACATAGATAAACTGAGTCCAGAGTGTCGCAGCTGAGATTTAATGCAAAAAATGCAAAATCATGCATTTGGGGTGCAGGAACCCAGGGAGGATTACATGATGGGATGGGAGGGTGGGGAGAAACTGATGGTCACCAAACAGGAAAGTGATTTAGGGGTAATCATGTCTGATGACCTCAAGGTGACCAAACAATGTGCCAAGGCTGTGGGGAGAGCCTCTGAGATGCTGGGGTGCATAGGGAGCTGTATCACCAGCAGAAGGAAGGTGGTGGTGATGCCAGTCTACAGATCATTATTGAGGCCTCATTTGGAATATGGTGTCCAGTTCTGGAGGCCACATCTCCATAAGGACATAGACAGGGTGGAGGCAGTTCAAAGAAGGGCAACAAAGATGGTGCAGAGCCTGCACTAAAAGTCATATGAGGAGAGACTGGGAGACCTCAGTATGTATATCCTTGAGGACAGGAGAGACAGGGAAGATATGATAGAAACCTACAAATATCTAAAAGGTATAACTAGGGTACCAGAGGGTAGCATCTTTCAGAAAAGGAGATATCCAGGAACAAGGGGGCATGACATAAGGTTGGAAGGGGTAGACTAAGGGTAGAGTGAGGAAGTATTTCTTCACAGAAAGGGTGGAGGATGCATGGAATAGACTCCCAGCGGAAGTGGTGGGGGCGAACACAGTGGTGGGCTTCAGGCATGCATGGGACAGCATAGGTGCACCCTAGCAATAGAAACGAGAAGGTAAAACCGGAGATCAAGTAGAGTCTGTGGCTTTTACAGCAGGCAGGGAAAATGAACAAGCTAGATGTGCCTAGCAGTCCTTCTCTGCTGTCCGTTTCTATCTATGGTATTATCTCTAGGAGCACATACATAGTTACTTTCTGTAATGGAATCTAATTCACAATGGGGCTCTGAAAAGTCAAATTACTGTTATTTCACATATAAGTTACATATAAACCATAGACTATTACCTTCATAGTTCAATTAAAATTAAACACCTACAGCTACATCTTAATCTCCTTAAATACTCTTGTTTAGAGCATTGAGCATCCTAATGGAATACTCATAGGGTCAGTCTTGAGAGGGTTGTGTTTGTTTGGATTTGTTTAAAAGAAATCACTACTTTTTCATTATGCATTTCAGGAGCTCAATTTTGTCATTCAAACCTGATGTATATAGTGCTCTCAGGGTATATATCCAATATGACTCATTTTGTAATAGTTTCTCATCTATGTCTCCACCCTGTGGACCTAGGCTTACTTGTTCTACCTCACAGAACTCGAACACATGATTGCCAACAGTTTGTCTTTTACAGTGCTGAGCTAGGGCATTGTTTACACCCCCTCCTGCTATACTGCACAGATATTCACCAATCCTTAGTTTAAACGCTGTAATGATTTGTCCCACATAGAACGCACCACACTCACAGACAACTAGATAGACTAGGTAAGTAGTGACTCAACTGAAAAAAGACCTACTGATATATACTTCTATTGAATTCACTGTAGTGAAAGTTCCAGTCTTTAAAATAGAGACACACAATTTATAGTTCCTGCAAGGGTATATTTACCATGTGGGCAGTGCAACAAGCAGCCTTCCTGCTGATTTTTATATATTGGTTGATAGCTATGTGTCAGCTGATCTCCAAGATTCCTACCCTTCCTGTATACTACCCTTGGTGGCTTAGATGTGGCCTCTTTAAGCAATGGATCTGTTCTGTAGTATATTCCAGTTGTCCCTGATAACCTTCTCTATTTCTTTTGAATGTCATGTGTGTGTGTGTATAGTCACAGAATGCATCCTTTCTGGTTCAACATGTTTTTCTTTAACTGTAAGCAGATCCCCACCCCAACCCCCATCTAGATCTCCCCAGTGTTGGGCTACTGTTCGGGGGGGGTGCTGAGTGGGAGGTTGTGGTTGGGGGTCAGATCGGTGAGGGACATTTATTTTTATTGAAGGAAAAAACAAAACAATGAGGGGCATTTTCCTTTTTTTCAGGGGACCTGAAAGGGACATTCTGACACTGGGATTGGGCACCCCAGTGTCACGTCACTGTTTGGCTGGCAACAGGGTGGGTGACCTGGAGACTTGGTTGGAAGGGGGTTAACACAAGTAATACGGGAGGAACCAGATCCAAATCAAGAACCAAAAATGTGATATGTTGTAGAAAAGAAATTCTGCAACCAGTTTACAAAAAAACAAAACAAACAGAAAAATAGCACAGTACTTTTACACAGCAGTTCTTGATCTACTGCACTCAAAAAGCCAGGGTAAACCAGTGCTTCTTATCATCTTCCTAATCCTGTGTTATCCTACCCTCTTCTCCTTTGGTATGTTCATATAGGTGTATTAAAAGTAAACAGATGGATAGCTAGACAGATGGTAGTAGAAGTAGTAGTAACTTTATGGCACCCTACCCTGGAGGCTCAGGGCACCATTACAAAATTATACAATGGCAAGAACATTTCCTGGTCTCTGATTGGTCAGTCTTGGGCTGGACCCGAGATGTTATCCTAGTACAAGATCACGGGTCTAGTCTCAGCCTCTCTGTGAACCTGTAGATGATTTTTTGGACCTAGAGCTCTTTTTTTTGCATCTTCTCTTAAGAAACAAAAATATTTTTCCACACTAATAAAAACATTCTTTAAAATTATTTTTTTATTCTGTATAACAACGAGCAATTGTATAATAGCAATAATACCCTCCAGGGTGTCTGTCATTTGGGATAACGTCACGCCTCAGTTGTTGGACGCACTCAGCCTGCGGCCTCGTGCCCAACCACCTGAGGCGTGACGTTATCCCAGCACGACACACACCCTGTCGGGCATTATTGTTTAATTGACATGCCTTAACATTCATCTACCACATACATAAAACACAAATTCACATCTCAAACAGGTAAACTAACATCCATAAAAATGTACAATAAAACTAGAAAAGATTACAAGCATAAAATTCATAGATATTTGTATGATAAATAGTAATAAAAATAATAGTAACAATAGATCAGAAATCCATAATGGGGCCAAAAACTTAGGCAAAAAGGTGGGTTTTAAGGTTCTTTTTGAAAAGTTCAACTAATGGGGCCTCTCTCATAGCCCTCGGTAGTGAGTTCCAAAGAATAGGTCCTGCTACCCCGAAAACTCTGTCCCCAGATGTTTTTAGCCGGGTTTGGGGGATTAACAGGAGGCCTTCATCGGAAGAACGCAGGGGGCTTGTAGGGCATTATGGCTGCAGGAGCTCATGCAGGTAAACCAGGATGCAGGCCATTCAGGACCTTGTAGGTTAACAACCCGATCTTATAAGAGATGCGCCACTTTATCAGTAGCCAATGCAGCTCTTCCAGTGCAGTGGTGATATGACAAGATCTATGCAGACCTGTTAACAATCTCGTAGCTGCATTCTGCACCTGCCGCAGGCATCATAGCGCACCTCCAGTGACCCCAAGGCAGAGGGCGTTGCAGTAGTCGAGGTGTGACGTCACAAAGGCACGTACTAGAGAGGGTAGGTCCTCAGTGGGAACGAAGGAACGAATCCGGTTGATATTTTTGATATGATAGAAACCACTCTTGACGACAACGGACACCTGAGATGCCAGTGTCAGTCCTTCATCCAGAATGAAGTCTAGATTCTTAAATTGGTGGACAGTGTCAAGACGAGAAGCACCAAGACAAAGGTTTGGTAACCTGTCAGACACTGTCTGACCCCCTTTACAACCCAGCTCCACTACTGGTATTTCAGTTTTATTGGTGTTGAGCCTCAGCCAACTCTAGGACATCCAGCCCTGGATTTCATCCTAACATTTGTTTAGCACGTCCACTGCTCCTCGGTCCTGAGGCACAAAAGACAGGCAGAGGTGAGTATCATCTGCATAGCAGTGAAACCCAACTCCATACTGCCTAATGAACTTGCCCAAGGGTAGCATATACACTGAAAACAACATGGGCAAAAGGACTGATCGCTGTGGAACCCCACAGTGCAAATCCCTAGGGCGCGATGACAAATTACCCATCAGCACTTTTGAGACCTGTCCTGAAGGAAGGACTCAAACCTGCGCAAGACTGTGCCAGTGAGTCCCACATATTCCCTGAGGTGGTCCAGAAGCAGCCCATGGTCGACGGTGTTGAATGTAGAGGAAAGATCTAGGAGTATGAGAATTGATCTCTCTCTTCTTTGTCTTGCCATGAGCAGATTATTTAGTACCCAGACCATGGTGGTTTCATTGCTGAAACTAAGGCCAAAACCCTGATCAGAGAGACGCTTAAATGTTGAAGGTCACCAGATGAGCCTCGATCTGCAACTCAACCATCTTCTTGATAACCTTGCCTAAGAATGGTAGGTTAGAGACAGGTCTATAATGCGCTAGGACCTCTGGGTCCAAAGTAACTTTTTTCAAAAGGGGTCTCACCAGTGGGCTTTATAATTTGGCCAGAAAGACCCCCTCCGACAAGGAACAACCAACGATCGCAGCACATACTAGACCCAGTTGTTTCACGCAGCCTATTTACAGCACGTCGGACCTGGGTCCAGTTCAGAGCAGGTAGGTCACAGCTCCGAGATCACCTTGATACCCTTCATTGTAACTGGTCGAAACTCACTCCATGACTACTGACAGCCAACGCGACATCCCGTCCCCCCACTGCCGGACGATGACTGCCCAGAGATGGAGATCCCAGCTCTAGTGAAGGACATCCTATCTGTGAAAAACTGAGCAAACTCCTCACAGTGAGAAAGATGCCCTTTTTACGGGCTGCAGACAGGCTGGATGTACAGTCAGAAAAAGTTGAGTTGGTCGATTTATTTATTTTTCCATGCCACAATCTCTCTGGACAAAAAATCTGCCTTCTTACGAGAGATTGCCCTTTGATACTCACCGTAGTGAATGATCGAAGCTAGTTTTGTCCTCCTGAGCCATGGACCTCCTCCAGCGCCTTTCTAATCTCCGCCCCAAAGCCTTCATCAATATAAGTCCTCCATCAAACCATGGCAAGCATAATGTGAAGGCAAGGGACAGACACAGACTGGAGCTAACTAGTCAAAGGCCACTGTGACAGCCCTATTGTATGCCACCACCGCTTCACCCATACCCTCAATACAAGCCGCCAATATACCCAAGGTATCGTGCACTGCCAAAAGACCCTTTGGGTTCAGCTCTCTCAAAGAGCAATATTTAACAACCTCCACAGGGGAAGGGCCACAAAGGTGTGCCCTGAACTCAAAACTGATGGTGCAATGACCCAACCAACTGATCGGGTCAGTCCTGAGATTCTCGACCTCAAGCCCAGTGTGGAACACGAGATCCAGTATGTGTCCATTTTGGTGGGTGCCAGCAGCAACTGCTTGTGCTAGGCCCAGAGCAGGCATAGTCTAGAGGAACTCCTGTCCAAAATGTGATAGTTCGTCGTCGACCCATACACTGAAATTGATGAGGATGATCCACCTCAGTGACTCAAGCAGCCATTTGGCGATGAAC
This sequence comes from Neoceratodus forsteri, assembly GCA_016271365.2. NCBI lineage: Eukaryota > Metazoa > Chordata > Ceratodontiformes > Ceratodontidae > Neoceratodus > Neoceratodus forsteri. Next base: position 1,388,766,432 of record CM057459.1, read on the forward strand.
TCTCCAATCTCCTGCAAAAAATCCCCCTCACGTCCAGGTGGGTGGTAAATGAGGATTTTGAACCCAACACCTGGACCACCGCAGATGGACACGCACTCAAAAGTCTCAGTGTCCCCCACAGGGTGCTCCACCAATCCTAGCTCAGATCTAAAAAAAGATAGCATCTTTCCCCACTGCAGTCCTTCCTTGGGCAGTGCATTACAGAAAAACCAGTTGGCACTGCCCCCTCCATAACTGGGCCTGTGTCGTTGCTGAGCCAGTTATTCATAAAGCAAGCCAGGTCAACTGAGGAACAAGAAACAAGATCTGCAGCAATCGTGTCTTATTCCTCATTGACCTGGCATTGCAAAGCACCACGCATAGAGGATGAGTACTGGCAGCTGGTCCCGTTGCTACTTGACAACTCGGTCCAGTGGACACCTGGGGGACAGAGACCAAATATCTACCACCCCTTTTTGTTCCCTGTCTCACTATGGGCCGTCTCCTGGTCCACACCAGCCCAGTCCTCTCCCTCTTGACCCACCTTTTCTTGCCCAACTTAATCCTCCTGCAATGCCTTCTGTAGATCCCCAACCCCCTACAATGGTTGTATACTTCCACAGGAAGGGGTCATCTCAGAAGGGGCGCAGAGCATACAGCTGGATGGAGGAGTAAGTGAATTTACCTACCGACTCAAAATAGACACATTCAATAAATCACAGTCGTCAATAAAAACTAAAAACACTCAACTACCCACACTCATCCTAAATCCCACAATCATCCACAAACTACACACTCACTTAAATAAAATTATATTGCAACCTTAAAACCAAATAGCATATCAAATAACCTACCCTAACCACTCACATATCCCAAGATTTCCACCCCTACCCCCCCTTTAAAAATGAGCAACACCAGGAGGAGAACCTAAGCCAGAGAGGCTCAGTTTAACAAAGTTCCTTTGGTCCATTTAGTTACACACATTCCAGAAAACTCAAGTTCAGACACCAGTGGTCAAATACACCGGTATGAGTTAAAAACTGGGTTTTAAAAGTTTAGTGGCAATCCTTGCTCTCACCAAGCGTCACCAACAGAATGCAGATGTAAATGCAGGCTCTGCTCTCTTTACAGCAGAGCCTGACTAAACTGGAAAGCTTAAAACATATGAACACACAGTAAAATAATAAACTCCTGCAAACAGTGCTCAAAAATCACTGCATGAGTTCACGATAGTCTGCTGAAAGTTCTTAAAATGTTAGGTTAGCTCGAAGAAATTCAGAAGACCGGGCAACTACATGCTGACAACGGACTGGCTGTAGATAGAATAACAGCTTGCTTTGGCAGGTGACTCTCCGCTCTTAATTCCATTTCCAATTTAACCCTTAGGCTGCTGACAGAATTAGAACATATTGGAATTCTGGACTGATATATCAGTCCGTGGCACAGCAAGGGTTAATTCAAACAATGAAATGTCTATAATCAAAAACAATCCACAATAGTCCGGAATCCTACATTAAAACAAAGTTCAGCTACAGTATTTATCACACAGCACAGCATTGTCTGATATTGTCCAACACGGCATCCAAGGGGAGAGGAGCAGAAAGCATTCTACAGCAGCACTCTGCACTGCTCAGAGCCCGTCAGTTCTGGTACCAAACTCTGAAATGTATACCCATTCTACTTTACTTTGCTCAGCTCCCAACAGCACGGCTAACACTCCACTCTTAGCTGCAAGTTACACAGTGCGTAGCTGGCAGGTTACACAGTGTAACTAGCAGGTTACACAGTGCAGAATGAAACTTCGCTTGAAGTTGACGGTTCATCTAAGGTGACAGTTTTACCGGTAAACTCCCGTGCAGTGAATTTAATAAAAATAAAGAAAAGCAGTGATAAATGGCCATGATGCTATAATGGCTACAGACATGACTTAACCTAAAACAGGAGAAAATAAAAAACCTACGCTCTTGGCACTGTCTCACTGAGTGTCCCTAAACTAATGCTCCCCAACTACTCTAACCAACATAAATGGCACAGCCCAATGATAAAATGACAAAATAAAACCAGAGAAGATCGTGAGGATAAGATAAAGTAAATTTACTGATTTTCTCTGCAAAACCATAAAACATTTGGCTATCTACTCGTCCAACTGCAGAAACTTTCCAAACCTTTCCTTGCACACAACCTCTGCTCACAGCTCACTCGGCCTGGCGGCCATCTTCAGATGGATAGATAGATACATAAATGGATGAATGATATTTTGCACGAGAGTTGGATTCCCTAAATTGCAATGGCACATTCACCTGTTTCCTGACTTGTCTTTTGGTGCGAGAGCTCGCAGGAAAAAATTCAGTGGTGTCTGGGCGAAACTCCGCAGTTTGGGACTGGTGCACTCTTTTTACTTATGCCTACTTGCTTGAGGATTTATTGTGGGGGCCAAGCATTTCAATTTTTGGACCCTGTTCAAGCCAGGAAAAAGGTGGCAGGTATCTTTAGGGAATTCGAGGCTGCCCACAAAGATGTATCTACAGAAGAAACTGCAAGCTCCGACTTTAGGACACTTGAGTATTGAAAGGAGGTAAGGAGGGTGCCTGAAAAGACCATCAAAGTTGGTTTCAGCCCGGCCCAGTGGCGCTGAGGGTTGAGGCGCTGGGACGCCACACCTTACACCACGCCGGCGACCCGGGTTCGGGAACGGACTTGGGCTGCCGGGGGTCGGAGGGGCGGAGGAGAATTGAGCGTCCCAACGGATGCTCTCCTTTTCCAGGGGTGGGCTCCTAGGGGTGCTTTCTGCACCCGACGCACCAGTGTCTGTGGAAGCACGGACATCGGGGCACAAGGCGGTTCTTCAGAATCGGGAAGGGGAGGATGTTGTGGGCACTTGGCGCCGACGTGCACCAGCACACCACTTGCCTGGATGTCAAGTCCTGTGTGCCGCCGTCCCCAGGGGTAATGGGACGTAACAGGGGAGTAAATGTGGAAATACCCCGCTAGCCGCCTAGATGATGACCGACCTAATCTCCCAGTTCACCTCCCTCGGGCAGACGTGTGTGTGTGTGTGTGTGTGTGTGTGTGTGTGTGCGCACTCTAGGAGGAGGAGGAGGTACGGCAGATACAGAAGTGCACCTGACACTCTAGGGGCAGACTCTGTGGGGAGGGTCCACTGGGAATGGTCAGGTCCGAAGGAGTGGTGGCTAATGGGCAGTAAGGAGGGATAAAAGGAAAGCATTAAAAAAAAAAAAAAAAAAAAAAAAAAAAAAAAGTTGGTTTCAAAGAGTAATTGGGAGTTAAGTTTGCTCTCAATATAAAGTCTACTTATAGATCAGGGATGGCATCAAGGTTTTGGCACAATGTGCTCCTTTGAAATTTAGGAGCACACATTGGCAAGATAAAGACCCAAAATATGTGCTTCTGCCCATCGAATCTGTTCTCCTACACACTGAATGTTATTTTTATTTTATTGTTTTTACAAAGTCATACTGCCATGCAAAGTACACAAGCACAACTCTACTACTGTCAGTAACACAGTGTCCCATTCTCTGTTGAACATCATCTGTAGTAGTGGTGTAGTACTACCAAGTTAACGTCATGGGTCTTTTTCCACCCAGCGAGACGGGGCAGGCAGCCGCACCACCAGGCACCTACCCTGTTACCTACCAGACAGTGTCTGCTCCCACAAAGACATGTGCAACCTCTTAAGTATGACTCTAAAATAATCCAGCCAGCATGCCAACACTGTTGGTGTAGTACACTGTGTACAAAATCAAATGGCCAGTGGGATCAGACTGCCTGCCAGCTCCAGTCCATAGCAGCATAAGGCCAGCTCCTGATCCTCCTCATACTCTGCCAGAACTCAAAAGTAGATGCTAAGCTATTGCCATGCATGCAGCCCTAGCAACAAGATACACACACACACACTTACTCTGATAATATATTCCTCGGTAGTCCTCCCACCTCCCTCCCTACCTTGTGCATGTACAGTGGCTAAGACTCAGAATTTCACATTCAAAACTGTCTGTAAATAATATTTCCAGCCTTAACCACACCCCTGTCATCATTCAGCCGCATTTCAAATTCATGCTTGCTTGCTTTAAAGCCAACTGTACTGTACATAACAGTTTGTAAATAAAAATAAAATGCATAAATATTTGCAGCCTTAACACCCTCCTGTCATCATTCAGCCACCATCATTCAGAATTTATGCATACTTTAAAGCCAGTTAGCAACTAAAGTGCATGCAGCAGCCACCACTTTTAAATCCTCATTGCCTGTTGACTAGCAGTTAGTACGTAGTGCATCAATATAAATTCTGTACTAGATTGTACATGCTAGCATTAAGCCACAATGAAGGTGGCATCTAATGGGGAATTAATGCACGGTTGGGACCGTTGTGGCATGAGGCCGCAGGCCGAGTGCATCCAACGGTCCAACCATGCATTAATTCCCCATTAGACTCCACCATCGTAGCTATGCGCTTGTAACATGGTCTGTGCATAACTAGGACTGTCGGAAATGATTGTGCTGTTTCCCCATAAATCCTTCAGTCACTGTATTTGAGGTACAAACAAAACTTTGCTGCACTTTTCACACATGCACCGGGAGACTCTCACTTACAGATGTGTCCGTTTTAAACTTTTGCATGAAACAAAAGTGTGTAATTGAAAGAAAGGTATTACTTTTTCGTACTTCGCCACAGCTATTGCTCTTCTACTCTGCTCAGGAGGACAGCGCTTTGCCACTTTTGTTCTGTCGGCTTCTGCCTCTGCCTAATTTGCATACGACCTCCCCTGCGTTACTTTGCTGCTTCGGAAACATTGGTTGAGTTAACATTTCTGCTTACTTGCACTTACTGTGTCGCTAATGCACATCTCCATTCCCAGATCTGTTATTTCTTTTGGGTAGCAGTCACTGGTGCATGCTACATAAAGCTTATGATTCCGTGGACCGTCACAGACTGTAGTTCATAGGGATTTCCAAATGGTTCCTCTCCATCAGCACGACCACGTATCAGGTTCGTGTCTCTTGTATGTCGAGTTGTCCTACGTGTGTTTTTCATGTGCTTGTGGTGTTCTTACTGTGTTTTTTTTTTTTTCTGTTGCTACTGGTTTACCTGCTCCGGACTTTGAGCGCTGTACTAATTGACATCTCTGGGACTCATGCTGACTGTTTGTATACCTTGGGACTACTGTGGCTGCTTTGCAGACTTGGTCACAACAAGCATATTTCTTTCTGTGTGCTCTGCGGGCAGATTTTGTTGTGTTGCACCACCTTGCACAGGTATGTCAGCATCACTGACTACTGTGACTATTTGGGTGGGTGGGAGAGACGAGATCTACTACATCTTCTGTCTGTGTGCTTTTGGAACACTGCTGTTTTCTCCTCCGTGGCTCCTTTTAGTACTTCACAAGCAACACAGCATTATCGTGCTGTAATGCCGTGTTGCTCTTGTACCACCTGACGCAGTTTGACCTATTGTGTTCCTTCCTTCTAGTCCATTTATTTTTGCCATGTTACCAAAAGTATTAATCCAGCAGCAGCAAGCAAGCAAGCAGCAACTATCGGCAACAGTTCCTTCCCTTGGCCTTGAGTCCTTCTAACTAAACTAGTAAAGCTGCAGCAAGCAAGCAAGCAGCAACTATCAGCAACAGTTCCTTCCCTTGGCCTCTAGTCCTTCTAACTAAACTAGTAAAGCTGCAGCAAGCAAGCAAGCAGCAACTATTGGCAACAGTTCCTTCCCTTGGCCTCTAGTCCTTCTAACTAAACTAGTAAAGCTGCAGCAAGCAAGCAAGCAGCAACTATCAGCAACAGTTCCTTTCCTTGGCCTCTAGTCCTTCTAACTAAACTAGTAAAGCTGCAGCAAGCAAGCAAGCAGCAACTATCGGCAACAGTTTCATCCCTTGGCCTTTAGTCCTTCTAACTAAACTAGTAAAGCTGCAGCAAGCAAGCAAGCATCCCATCTTCATCAATCAGACCGCACGCCGTCTACTACTCACACACAAAAATGCCATCTCATGCATGGGTGGCTCAGTGGCGGGGACAACTGTGGGAGGCATGATTTAAGACAGCAGCTCTATCACCGGAGGCCCAATCATTCACCATGGCAAATTAAATGTACCACCAATCAACGGAATGGCAACTTCAACGGAACTACAACTTTTTAGCTCCAGGCCAGAGTCCCCCTCACCCCACTCACACAAACCAGCACTAGGCACCGACCAATCACCAGACCAACAGATGTCGATTTACTTCACTCTGCATATCATTATCAGCAGGTGCACCATACAGTCCTCAACTACTATGAAGACTACAAGAGTCACTATCTCTATATACATGCAGTACTTACTGCCAGTGCGACAGGATGGGGGAAAAATGGAGAACTACTACCCACCACACGAAACACAGCCCCCCCTGCCCCCACCAGTCTCCCATCCCAAACAGAAACATGCACGTACTGAGCTACCACACCTCCAACTCCCAACACTCCGCACCACTCAGATACACAGAAACCCACTGATTGCATTCTTTTTAAAAGCTAGCCAAAACAAGAAAAGTCGACCGAGGAGTAGGACTGGTCTCAGAACATGCCAGTACATGATACGACCAGTAATTACCCCATGACCTCCTCAGTCCTTCTCCTTCACATAATTCAAACAGATCAAACCTCTCACTGTCCGTGTTAAATAAATTAAAGCAGCAGCACAAAAGTGAAATTTACTAATTTCTCCACACAGTCTGGTCAGCGCCGGCCCCGAGAGCATTTTCAATTCAACCATGGCATGCGAGGATGGCCACGCGGCCACGTAAACCAAAACAACGATGTCAAGTTCCACATTAACAACTTTTTACAATAGAAAATACATTTAGAGGCACATCAACCTGAGTGTTTGCCAAGACATGAAAACCTACCAGTTGTTTCTTCTGTTGACACTGGACTGAATGCTGGATGGCTCCAAAGATCAAAACTCCATGAAGCTGACGCCACCTTCTCTTCACTCGCTTTGCTCTCCCTTGTGCTTGCCACGTTTGCTCCAGTAATAAGGCAGCTTACAGCCAATCATCAAAGGTTGCCCGCCCACACACTACTTAGATTGACAATGAAGACAGCCATTACATTTCTTTCAAACTCCCGCTTTTGAAATACACCCTCTATATTTTGGAAGAACGCACACTATACTTTTATTTTTGCAGTCCATGCTGTCCATTCTTTAAAAAAACACACAAAAAAAAACACGAGCCATGAACCTGTTTCAAAACCCTTTCCCCTCTGTGCTCCTAGTTTACAGTAGGAGCACAGATAGCAGGGGAGACGGCTTTGAAAACTTGCTCCTCAAATTGAAAAATGTGCTCTGAGAACGGAGCACAACCTTAACGCGACCCCTGTTATAGATTATAAAGATTGATTTTTTGATGGCAATGGTTGAAGTACTACTCTATTACCCTGTTGATTACGGGGATATGAAACCTTAAAGAGTTTTGGATGTATGATGCAGTTTTGGTGCCAACGCCGGGTGTTACATGTAATGTAGGCTCTGTTTAGATATACTTAATTGATAATTTTGTACTGCATGCCCTGAAATAATGCCTTTGTTCAAAATAATTTTTGCCATTTTACTTCTTTTATTTGGTTAGGTCTGGGCAGGCAGTGTTATCATGATCATTTTATTGTTATTAAGGACAGATCAGTTTTTGTTATATAGTTCTAGCTGATGTTAACTGTCTGGGGGTGTGGAGGGGAGAGGATACTACCATGTTTGGATTATTACACGTTTGGAAGGTAGTAATATCAACGTTGATCATTGAGGAACAAACATATATAGTCAGAATTTCTTAATTGGGTATCCACCATAGTTTGCAAGGTGCAGCTATCCTAGGACAATTTCTTCATTTTGAAATAGTATGTTAAAGGGAATACCCCTAAATTGTGTACTACTGATTGTTTGGGCTAACTCTTCCTGTTCCATTGGATGGCTCCTTTTTGTATGCTGATGCCTGACGTGTGTATTATCTTTTTCATTCATGTATTATAATGAAAAATGATGAAAATAAAGTTTAAAAAAAAATACAGCATAGCGGTGGTGGTGTGTCAGGATGGGAGACCCGACCGGTTGACCCCACCACCACCAGCGGCTGGGTGCAGAAACTTTACTTAAGTTTGAATTTTATTTTAAACAGAGTAGCTATTGGTGGCATTAGGTGTGGGTCAGGGGGGTGTGTGTGTGCGCGCGTGGCATATCTCCAGCTCCTGCTGTTGCTGCTGCTTGCTGCCACCACTCAAATTGCTCCTTTTAATCCTCTGACTGTTCTCTACTCTTCTTGGATGTACGCTGACACACTCCTCGAGTCTGCATCTCCTCTGTTGATCTGCCACTCCCCGGTGCCTGATGCTGCTCTCTGGAAGCAGGAATCAGTTGGACTCCCAAGTTCTCGATGCAGATGATGAATGCGCCTCTCCTCGGCATGCCTCCACATTAACTTCCTGAGCTGTTTTCCTTGTTTCTGTCTTGAACGTTGCTCCTCACACACCATAGCCTTCTCCACATCAGTTGAAAACTCCCACTGACTGGCTTGCTACACATAAATCATGCAGTTAACAGACATGGCCGCCCATTTCCTACCTGACCAGTACTGTAGGGCTCAGCCTCACACAGGTCAATCAGCACATACCAGAGACAGCCAGTCCGAGATTGAGGGTGGGAGATGGCCAGACGGGGGTCTGGAGGACTTGGAGTCAACATTAAGTGTGCATGCGCAGACTCAGAGAAATGTACTCAACATAAAAAAAACATTATTGAACACTTTAAGAAGTATGGGAGCGGCGCTCCCTCTCAATATGAAGTAAGGGGTCAGCGCTCCCATGTGGCCCCACAGGACTACACCCCTGATTGTGGATCAGTAACAAGTGGGCATGAATGGAATATGGAAGGCTGGGGGGTAGATACAGGAGGGATATGAGAAAATTTTACTTCAAAGAGAGTGTGACTGAAATGTGGAACAATCTATAACAGCTGAGTTGGAGTTTGCAAAAACTGTAAATGGATTCAAGCACAGCTGGGACAGAGTAAGGGGTCTGATAGCTACACGGGGATTGGAGTAGGGGGAAGCAGTTTGGTTGGAAACAAGTGGGGAGATAAGGGTGAAAACACTGTCTAGACAGGTCTTCGGGTACGGTAGGGTAACAAAATGGGGCAGACCAGCAGTCTTTTTCTGCCTACAGTATATACGTCTCTTTGTCTCTGTGTACTAAGGTTAACCAAACAAAGGCTTCAGCAGTTTCCACATACAGTATTCGAAGCGGTAATAGCAAACACTAAGAAGTCACAAGATGACCTCATCTAAGCAAGAAGCATTTCGTACTGACCATTTATCATACTTATATACCGTATCAGCTGGTCCTTGTAAATTTTATCTGAGATTGTTAAAGGAACTGTCCTTGGAGATAGCAGAGTCTCTGACAGAGATTTTCAGGAACTTATTAATACAAGGTATTGTGTCAAAAGGCTGGAAGGAAGGTATGGCAGTTGCAATACACAACAAAAAGAAACCAGAGTGAAGTGCTCAAATACAGACCAAATAAGTTTAACCTCTACAGTAGGTAAAATAATGTAATCCTTTATAATTGAGGAACTTGAATCACAGTTAAAGGAAAACTAAAAAACTTCCCATGGTTGTTAAACTACATGCAAAAATTATAAAAACACATGTTTCGCATTTGTTTTTTGTTTCTCTGATGGTCCCTGGCATTCTGTCCCCAGTGTCTGTGGCAAAGTTTTTTCCAGTTTAATATTTTATTGTTTTCAACAGGTACAAAGATATGCAAACAGGGTTACGACATATGTAAACAGTGAAGGAACATATCAAACAAAGCAAAGATCGTTAACTAAGACATTGTACAGGGCAGTAACACTCTAAGTTAATATTATATACCACATAAGAAGGGTAGATAAGCTTCTTTCTGTTTAAAATTTTAGCTTAAGAAAGGGTTTCCATGCTCTGTTGTACATTTCAGTCTGGTCAGATATCATTTTTTTCTCTCTCCTAAAGCTGTTTTCCGGGCTCATCACTACTGGGAGGCCCCTCCTGGAATCACATGACAGGCAGGAAAAAGATCTCTGCAGGGCCACTAGAATCTCCCCTGCACTTCCCAAAGCCCTCAGTTTACTTCCTGCCTGTTACGAGGCAGGTTCTCTGCAGGGGCTCTGTCTCTGGAGTGACAGAGCTGAAGACATCGAACTGTAAGTGCTGAATACTTTTCTTTATCAAGAGAGGCCAACATCCCTGGCAGCATTTACATCAAGTATCTGTCTCTCTTCTTTGTGGGGGATCCCAGTCTCAGCCGTGCATGTTGTACAGACTGGTCCCCCATCCCCCTCCTGCCTCCCGCGCTTTGAGGAGCTCCCACGGCACTGCATTTATGCCTACAGATCAGCTTAAGTGTGAGGCTTTGCGCAGATCAGGACAGTTTGTTGTGTCCACCCAGGCTTGCAGGCATCAATTTTCAGTTCTCAGGAGCTCCACAGAGTTTTTCCCTGGCAGCTGAAGAGCTGCACCTTCACTGTCTCGTTGACAGCCACTGCAGCATAGGCCGTCGACGCTGCTCCTTGTTGACAAGCCTCCAGGGTCTTTGGCTCATCGATGGATGCCTGGAAAGTCAGATGAAGCGATGGCACTCCACTAGCGGGGATCACTCGAACCAGCTCGTCGACGGCAATTACTCGCAGCAAGGGCCCCCACGAGGCAAGCGGGAGAGGGGTGAAAGCAATACAGAGCATCGACAAACGACGAATGGTTAACCCTTGTTGCTGGATTCTTAACCCTTGGCTGATCTGAGGACCCCAACGAAAAGAACAGGCACTGCCTACAGGCGTCAGGGTTATTAGGATGACAGCATCCTTTTTAAAGGAACGTTTAGAGGGGACTTTAGGGGATTCCCCAGTTGGGGTGGACCACAACCACAGCTTAAATTCCTGGCCTAGCACCATGTCTTTTTCCAAAACAGACAAGCCCTCAAGGGACAGAAAGTGCCACAAGTGCAGATCCTCCATGCTGGCAACCTTTGTGGGCTCACTCTGCATCAAGTGCGACAGTGCCTCGGCTGCAAGGTTGGACAAGGCCGAGGAGGCATCTGCTTCTGAGTTGCAGGAGCAGCACATCATGGCAACGGGGCATGAACAGACCTTCACCTCAGAGGGGGGTCATTCCTCCTCTAGAGATTTAGCATCTGACCTCATCAAAAAGCTCAACAGGGCTTTCACCCTCAACCCATCTTGCTTTGACATCCTGCCACAGTCACCAGATCACAGGACACACAGGAGAGCCACCCGTAAACACACCCCTCCCCATCTTCAGAAGAGGAGAGGCACCATTCCTCACGACATGGCAGGAGGAGGAAGAGGTCCAGATCCAGGAGCAGATCTAAAGATACCCCCAAAGCGAAATGACAACAGGACAGGTCCCTATCAGAGTCTAGTGATTCATCTACAGAAGGGGGGAAATTCCGGACTCTTACTCCGATTCGGATGGCTCTCCATCCAGAAACTTCGACCTGGACGACCTAGATTATTTCATCAAACAGGTGACGGATGAGATTCATCGGGGACCGTCATCACTGGAGCCTAAGCATTCAAGGCCAACTTTCAGACTCGTGTCAGCCTCCAAACTGCCAATGACATTCCCTATTCCTCTGGCCATAGAGGATCTCTTAAAAGAAGAAGAATGACAGGGGCCAGAGCGTTCTTATCCTGTCCCCTGCTGCCTCACCAAGCTTCTGAAATTTGATAAGAAGCACTCTGAGAAGTGGCTAGACTGTCCCAGAATTGACCCATTGATCTCCAGCCTTACCCAAAAAACTGTTATTCCTGCAGAGGGTGGGGCCTCCTTGGGGGACCCAGTGGACAGGAACGTGGACGCCTCCCTCGAGAAAGCATTCTAATCTGCTGCGTCCTTTCTCAAGGCAGCAACAGCAAACCTGTTCTCGGCAAGAGCCGCCCTTTCATGGGCCACTGACCTGGCATTCCAGTTTGCTGATGAGCCAGACAAGAACAAGTCCACCCTGCAGCAGCTTCAGCTCATGGGGCTGGCTTCTGCCTACTCGGCTGACGTATCGAAGGAGGCAGTCAGATGTGCAGCAAGGGCCATGTTTTACCAGAACTCAGCTCGTTGCAACCTGTGACTGCGGGCATGGCAGGTGGACGCCTCCTTGAAGGTACACCTGGTGAATGCCCCTTATGAAGGAGGCTTCCTTTTCAGATCAGCTCTAAAAGAGGCAGTCAAGAAATCAGGTGAAATGGCAAAAGTTTGAATGCCACAACTCTAGAGGCAGGAACAGGTCCTGGTCGTTGGATCCAGATAGAATTTTCGAGCCCAAAATTATTCAAGGGACAAAATAAAACATTTTCAGCCAGATGAAAGTGGTTCTCCTCCCTCAACCAGCGTGGCTTCAGGGGAGAAAGAAGGCGGCTCCGGGACGCGGTGGGGATGCCAAGAAGTTGCAGTGAGGATCCCCAGACCCTTCCTCGGGTCAGGGGCAGGCTTTCTGGCTTTTGCAAGGAATGGGTCCGCACCACCACGGACAATTCGGTACTGGACATAGTATGCAAGGGTGACTTCATAGAATTGTAGTCTTGGCTCTCTCTTCCCCTTGTGGTCCCTCACCACTGTCCAACAATCAGCTTGTAGTGTTGCCACTCTCTTTACCTATCACTGACCTTCTCCAAGCCAGAGCGATCGAAAAAGTCCCCAGCACAGAAAGGGACGGGCGTTTACTCCCTATTTTTTGTTGTCCCAAAACACTCAGGAGGATTCAGGCCTGTATTAGACCGCAGATTTCTGAATGGCTTCATCCACCACTGGACTTTCAAGATGGAAACCCTTTCATCCATCATCAGGGAAATCCATCAAGGGAATTTTTTGGCCTCAATAGATTTGCAAGATGCCTATCTGCATATCTCCATCCAAAGGGCTCACAGGCAATTCCTCAGATTCAAGGTGGAGGATCGCCACTTCCAATTCACAATGCTTCCCTTTGGACTGGCCACAGCTCCCAGGGTCTTCTCCAAGGTCCTTGTGACAGTGATTGCCCACCTCAGACTGCAAGGGACTCTACTCTTCCCCCTATCTGGACAATATACTGATCAAGGCCCCGCAGTACGATCAAGCAACTCAAGCAGTGAAGGAGGTCAGCCAATGCCTCTCCTCCCTAGCATTTATCATCAACCAGAAAAAGAGCTCCTTAACTCCCTCCCAGTCCCTGAATCATCTAGGTGTGGACTTCAAAACCCTGTAGAACAAAGTTTTTCCCATGGAGTCCAAGTTCAGGGATCTCAAGACCCTTATATGCAAATTCCAATCGGCCCAATCCCTGCCAGCTCATACCTTCATGCAGCTTATTGGGACGATGGTCTCCCTGGCGGGCGCTGTCCTCTGGGCTCTGGTTCACATGCGCCCCCTCCAGGCGACCCTCATACACCAATGGTCCCAGTCAAAGGACAATCTGGGCCAGCAGATACAAATTTCTCATAAGGCGAGAGCTTCTCTTCTCTGCTGGACTCGATGATCTAGCATCATGAAGGGTCTCAAACTGGACTGTCCTCACCAGCTGAGGATCACTGCCGATGCCAGTCTGGGGGGCTGGGGAGCTCACCTGGATCAGCTCTCGGCACAAGGCAAGTGGTTGCTGACAGAGACACGTTACAGCATCAGCATCCTGGAGATGTGGGCAGTCTGCCAGGCACTTCAGAGGTTCGAAACACAAGTCGCCTCTGGGATGTCCTCATTCTCACAGACAATCGAACCACAGTGACCTACATCAATCGCCAGGGAGGCACAAGGAGCTCCTGGATGTTACAGGAAACCCTTTTACTGTTTCGGTGGGCGGAGCACCACCTAACAAGCCTGATGGCCACGTACATCCCAGGCCAGGAGAACATCACAGCAGATTGACTAAGTCAAAATGACATTCTGCCAGGTGAATGGAAACTGAAGGACAGCGCCTTCCACCTCCTCATTTAATGGTGGGGCCGCCCGCAGGTAGATCTTTTCACCTGCTGCCAAAATTGCAAAGTTCCTCAGTTCTGTGCTCTCCTCAGAGACGAGCTGGCCATGGCACAGGACACTTTCTTCCTAAATTGGGGTCAGTATGATCTCTTGTATGCTTTTCCACCAATTCCAGTATCATCAAGGGTCCTACACAAAATTACCCAGTATCAAGCAGAGCTAATTCTAGTCTGCCCACACTGGGCCCCGCCAGTCATGGTTTCCTTGATTAGTCCAAATGGAGCTACAACCTCCTCTGATATTTCAAACAACCCCAGATCTGCTACATCAGGGACTGGTACTGCATCCCAGTCTATGTAATCTATCCCTCTCAGCGTGGAGATTGAGTGGGAAGCTGTCAATGAGTTAGGTTATACTCCACCTGTCATCGAAATGATGATCCACTCTAGATGTCCCTCGTCCTCCAAGGTCTATTACAGAGTCTGGAGAAAATTCCTCTTCTGGTTACAATCTGTCTCTCTACCAGACAACACAGTATCATTACCCACTATCCTACAATTCCTACAGAAAAGTTTCAACAAGGGCCTCCAACAGGCTACCTTAAGAGTACAAGTCTCAGCCTTGGGGGCACTCCTGATGGCGGACTAGGGGAGTCCTTAGGGGCTCTCCCTCATGTTAGACAATTTCTGAGAACAGCGGCATTGAAACATCCTCCAATAAAGCCCATCGTCCCGCCTTGAAGACTCAACCTGGTCCTCAGAGCCCTCACCAAGGCTCCTTTTGAGCCCTTTAAGGAAGCATCCCTGCTCCACCTCACGATGAAAGTAATTTTTCTCACAGCAATCACTTCAGGTAGCCGCATCAGTGAGATAGGAGCCCTGTCATCCAAGGAGCCATACACTGTGTTTCATCAGGACTCTGTGGTCTTAAGAACAGATCCCTCCTTTTTGCCAAAGGTGATGTCTCCTTTTCACTGCAACCAAGTCCTGAACCTTCCCTCCTTCTGTCCTCACCCTAAGAACGAGAAGGAGCGAGAATTTCATACGCTTGATCCGAGGGAGAGCACTCAAGATTTACATCAAAAGATCTGATTCAATACGTAAGACCTCAAGTCTGTTCATCCTTACTTCGGGGCAGAATATGGGCAAAACAGCATCAAAAGACTCTATTGCAAGATGGATTCGTTCCACCATCTCCATGGCGTACCAGAAGGTGGGGATAGACCTACTGGGCCCAGTGAGGGCCCATTCAACTAGAGCAATGGCTACGTCATGGGCAGACTTCAGAGAAGCCTCTCCAGTGGATTTATGTAGAGCGGCCACTTGGTCATCCATCCATACCATTGCGAAGTTCTACAAGTTAGATGTGTCCACTCTGCGGAGGTGTCCTTAGGCCGTAGGGTCTTCCAGGCAGTGGTGGATCCATAAAGGACTACTGACATTCTTCCTACCTGGGAAGCACGGGATGTACTGCTTTAATATATCCCAGTAGTGATGAGCCCAGGTACCAGCTTTAGGAGAGAGAAATAGAAATTTAAATACCTGTAAATTTTCTTTCTCTGACTGCTGGTCTTTGGGCTCTTTCCCTCCCAGAATGTTTGAAAAAGTAGCTACTTGGCCAGAATGTTGCAAGTTGACCATTTCCTGCCACATGTTCTAATTAACATATTCTTTGTTGTGTTTCCAAGTTTGTTAATCCATAGGAGACAACTGCTTTGGGAAGAACTGAGGGCTTTGGGAAGTGCTGGGGAGGTTCTAGTGGACCTGCAGAGATCTTTTTTCCTGCCTGTCACGTGATTCCAGGAGGGACCTCCAGTACTGATGAGCCCGGAGACCAGGCTTCCTGGAAGAGTAGTTCCACCAGAAACAACATTAGAAAATTAAATATTAAACTGAGCTCCTGAAACAAAAGTTAAAAAGGATTCCACATCTTGATAAACAGTTCTCTTTGGTCAGAAATAGCGTAACTGATTTGTTCGTTATTGGCCATGGTACCCAGCCAATCAAGTCACTCTCTTATTGTGGGAGTTCTGGGGGATTTCCAGTTTTTAAGGATGTTTTTTTTTTATGAAAGTGCTGCAGCTAATAGCCATCGATAATGTAACTTTCCAAGGGTGTACAAAGGAGAGCAGTCACCCAAGATAAAAATCTTAGGGCAAAAAGGAATTTTCTGATTAAGAAAATTTAGACAGTTGTTATGAATTTGCTTCCATCTGAATTGTAAATTTGGGCAGTACCATAGCAAATGAAGCAAATTAGCAAAGGGGCATTGCACTTGGGACAGCTGATTGAGATTGGTACATTTGAGTTCAGTTATCCAGGGACAGATAATAGTGATGACATATTTTATACTGCACAAGTCTGGATTGAATCTCCCTCGCACAGAAGTATGCATTTACCCAAAGGGACAGCCATAGTTCAGGAGACGGAGATGTTTTCAGTTCTGTCCAGTTCTTTCTCCCAGTTTATGCTAGTTGAATCAGAGATAGAGGAGCAAGAGTCAAGCAAAACTTTGTATAAGTTAGCAGCGTTCCTCATCTGGGAGGACATTAGGGCCTGCCTTAGTTATGAGATAAAGTCAAAAATTTAGCTTTGTAATTTTATATTTAGTTTGAATCTCAGAAAAGGATAATAGTTGATTATTTTGAGAATTTAGCATGTCCCCAAGGGTCTTTATACCTTTTTTTTCACCATCCTATCTCTTTAATGGGTTGACTCCTGTATTGTATGATCAGATTGTTCCAAAGAGGACAATATTTTAAAGTTAATGTTTTGTTCTTCATGTTAGAAGTAAGCTGTTCACAAAGCCTAATTCAAGCAGTGATGGTAGGGTGGCCACTCACATTATTAGGTAATTTAAGAAACAACAAGTCTGATAAGGCTAGGGGTTTGATTAGATTTTGTTCCATTGTTAACAAAAGGGGAGTTTCGTCAGAGGATATTGCTTGAAACCAGTGAGACATTTGCTTAAGTGAGAAGGCCCAGTGGTAGCCTTGCCACTAAGGGTATGGAAAACCACCTTCTTTTTTGTTTGCCCTGATTTTTGTAAGACTAAACCAGAGTGGTTTCCCATCCCAAAGGAAGGGGGAAAGGACTCTATCTAGTTTTTGTAAACCACATAGAATGGATCAGTATATGTAGGTTGTTTAGAACATTAAACACTTTGGGGCTATGGCCATCTTAATGGCATTGATTTTCCCCAAAGCGAAATGCCTGTTTTGCTCCATTTAATTAGACCTTCTTGAACCTGTCTAATTATTGAGGTTAAGTTGGCTCTAGTTGTTCGACTGACTCTATTATATAAAAAGATACCTAGGTAGGTTAGGGAGCTGGATACTCATTTAATGTTGGATGAAGAGAATATTCGTTCTTTTTCATATAAAGTAGCATTAAGCATAAGGCCTTCTGTTTTGGTCCAGTTAACTGTCAGCCTTGACAGGTCAGCAGATGTTTGTAATAGGTTCTTTAGGTTACAGATGGAGTAGTGGGGTTGAGATATGATAAGCAGAAGGTCATCAGCAGAGGTTGCAGTCTTATGATTGATAGGGCCCCCTTTGATGCCATGAATGTTAGAGGCTTCTGAGATTTTCCTAATCAGGGATTCAGTGCATAGAATAAATATAAAGGGAGAGAAAGAGGGCAACCCTGTCTGGTGCCTCTGTTTTAAGTTACTAGGTTGAGCGATTTTGTTATTTGTGATGATGGCTGCACTGGGCTTCTGATATATCAGTTGAACCCATTTACAAATGTTTGGACCAAAATTAAATTTATCCAAGAGAAAAAGACTGTTCTAGTGTGTCAAAAGCTTTACTTATGTCAAGGGATGGTAGAGCCATAGATACTTCCTATTTTTTGTATGCCCAGAGAACCGAGAGAATTTTATGGATGTTATCAGCAGTTTCTTCCACTCCTGAAACCCACTTGCTCTTTTCCTGTAAGTTTATGGATGAGAGTTTTGGAACCTTAGTACCTTTCAGTCTACATTTAGTAAAGATATTGGCCTAAAGTTGGCACAATCTTGTGTATCCTTGATTTTTTTTTTTGTTTGTTTAGGTAAGAGAGTGAAAAAAGCCTCATTCATGGAGTTAACCAGTATATTTTCATTGGTGGATTCAGTATAGGCAAGATATAAAATGGTTATATTAAATGCATGCTGAAAATAGAAAATAGAGTTAAAAATCTACGTTTCGACCTTAGGTCTTCTTCAGGAAATATTTAAAAGAGAAAAAAAACAAGTTAGTGGACACTAACTTGTTTTTTTCTCTTTTAGATAGTTCCTGAAGAAGACCCTAAGGTCTAAACGTAGATTTTTAACTCTATTTTCTATTTTCAGCGTGCATTTAATATAACCATTTTGTTTTGCTTTTAGACCACATGCTGACGCAGCGCCTTGTCTTTGTTTTTTTAGGCAAGATATAGGTATACAAAGGGTTCAGTGTTTTGGTATACTTCTGCAGGGATTCCATTGGGTCCAGGAGTTTTCCCAGGGACAAAGGTTTTTAAAGCAGGTGGTATTTCTTTTTGCAATATCGATCTATCTAGCCTAGTTTTATCCTCTTCTGAAGGAAGTGGAAGCTTAACTGAGTTAGGTAATTCAACGGTATCCATTTGTTGTCATGTTTAGAATCTTATAGGAAAAGGTAGTACTGTCTGAAGGTATTGTTGATTTCTTTAGTGTCATAGGTTATAGCATTACTTATGGGGTTCCAGAGGCAGTTGCTGGATCTTGGGGCGTTTTGTTTTTTAAGGCAGAAGGTAAAAGTTTACCGGCCTTTTCACCTGACTCCCAGTATTTCAGCCTGGTTCAAAAAAGAGCACATTCAGCTTTTAGAGATAAAATGCTAATAGCGTATGATGGAATGTTGTTCATAAAAATCCATCACTTTCAAAACATTGTTATGCTGTAGTAGCTACGTCATCATAGCTATTATGCTGCACTAGCTATGTAGCTACTACAGCATAACAACATTGAACGCGGTAGCACATTATACAACTAGGAATCTGCCGTGGCAGTGAAAACGAGAGTGAGAATGAGTTGCTTTACTTTGTTAAATGTCATGGCTCCTCGTGTACTGTTTTGTGTTCCCTGTTTGAACCATAAGTTAAAAAAAGTGCACTTCCACTAGATGATCTCTGTGTGATTACTAGACTGTGTGGTTGGTAGTGGTGGTTGGGGGGGGGGGGTCTGGCCAGCCAGCCGGCCACTCAGTGTTGTCTCCGTGTTACTTTCACAGCTTGTGATGGTGTGGTGTGGCATCATACACTACAAAAGGTAATGAATACCTTTCCCCTCGGTAACAAGCATGTTAGTTAATCTCAAGGTTTCCGTTTTATTAATTTTATATTTCAATACTGCAATTTTGTGCATTAGATTTTGTCTATCTCTAGGAACATTGTTATGTCTGTTCTGCAAATCAGAGAGTACTTTTTCTTTTTCATTAAGGTCTTTTTCTCTTAGCCTCTTCTTATTACCCAAAAAAACTGTCATTCTTCCTGTAATGAAGACTTTAAAAGTTGCCCACAAACAGTTTTTGTCTGTTTATCCATTATTATAATTGATTTCAAAGTAGCTATCAGTTTCTTTTTATAGCCAAGTCCCAAAAGTACTGTCTTGCAAAAGAGATATATTAAAGAACTAGTGGAGCCAAAACAGGCAGACAGAAAAATAATACAAATTTTAAGTAGTAGTCAGTTGTGACTTTTTATTTCTGAAGTATTTTCCTTTTTACTTTTCCTCATGAGAAAGTCTTCAATGTGATAATATTGTGCTGGATGCGTGGAACCGCTCTTAGCCTGGCAGCTAACATATCTAACTATACTACGTTACACTACATCATCAGCATTGTGATCTCATACAGTGACATCACAGGTGAATGACCTGCCAGTCTCCCACTTGCTGTTCCTAAGTAACAGTGAAGTCATAGTCACTGAGGTCACAATGCTTATGATGTATTGCGGGGCAGTAGAGCAAGATATAAGACCCGTTCCACAGATCACACCTGCTAACATCAGGTGAACAATCTTCTAATTAAAGAAAGGGAAAAGAAAAAGTACCTCAGATATAAACGGTAAGGGTTGGCTGCTTTTAAAATCTAATATTAGTTTTAGGCAGTACACTTGCTCTTTAAACCTCCATCATGGATGTTTAGCACCTGTATTATCTAGAAACAGGGTTGCCTTTAGCATACTGTGGTCAGAGATAACTCTGGGTTCAAAATTGAACATACAAACATACGATATTTGCCACCAGATAAAGGCCTAGAAGTCTATCAAGACTGCTCGAATGTGCAGCTAGCACCCCTTATTCTGCAGCTGCCCCTCCCTTCCAGCTTTCCCCTTCATTAACCTTCCCCCTTGTCCTGTCCCATCCTCATTTGAAACAGTCCACTGTTCTACTGCATACCACTTCAGCAGGTAACGCATTCCACCCAGCCACCACCCTCTCTGTAAAAAAGTGTCTCCTCATCTCCCTCCTGAACCTTCCTCGCTCCAGTCTCATATCATGGCCCCTGGTGGCCCTCCCCTCCCTTACTTTGAACAGCCCCTCTGTACCCGTCTTGTTTATTCCTTTCATGTATTTAAAGATTTCAATCATAATCAATGCTGATCAAATTACTGCATAACGTCAGGGGTAGAAAGATGTAATCCAATCTGCTCAATGAGTTGTGTTGAGCAGAAAAAAAAGAATAATTTTGTTCTTGAAGGTAAGCCACCCGCCAACTGTCTAAAAAGGCATAAGGCATAAGTCACTAAGTAGAGACCGAAGAGCCTTCCCAGACGTTGGAATCTTGGCAACCTTGTGAGAGAATGTTCTGTCAAGTAATGGGCCATAAACTTCATTGAAGTCTTCTCCTACAATCAATTCAGAGTCTGTTGTTTTACTAATCTCCTTTTCTAGTTTAGTAAAAATATTCTGAATGAGCATTGTTTGGTGTGTATATATTATATAAGGTAACAAAATATGAAAGTGACTCTTTGGGTCTATAACCGCGGAGGTTTCAATGAAGTTCACACCTTTTTTAATCAAAGTAACTACCCCTCTTTTTCTTTTGGTAAAACAGCTGTATTTTGCAGCAGCTACCCACTCCCTAACCAGTTGATCTGCTTCAGAAGGGCAAAGATGATGAGTTTCTTGTAAAAAGGCAATATCAGCTTCATGCTCCTTCAAGTAAGTGCAGACTTTTTTTCCTCTTAATGGAGGGTCCTGGGCCTTGCACGTTGCAGGATGCTATATTAAGGGAGCTCATGTTTAACAAATAACTCAGAAGGCTATTATCTATTTTAAAAGCACACTTGAGCCAAAGATTAAATAAAACTAGCAATACAAACTCAAATGATTAGGTAATTAACTGTTTGCACTAATGTCAGAGATAACTGAAATCTGTATATTACTATAAACAACTAAAGCTATCAATAAAGTAACAGATAACAGTTCAGATTTCTAAACTATATGTAAGCCGGAGTGAAACAACCAAGGCTTCAGTTGTGAAACTGAGCATGGACAAACCCTTATAAAACTGTTAGATCGACAGAGTGGAAGCTCTGTCAGGCTCCAGTAAGAAGATGAATTTGGCATAAAACGAAAGAAATCGGTGTCTGCAGTTATTTGGGGGAGAGAGAAAACAAAAACGCCACACATTTTGAGCCTGTTTTGGTGCTCTGGCTGCAGAGTCAGTTGCATCAAATGGCATAGTGTTAGTATAATATGGATGTATGCTAACAGATGAAATTCAGCAACAAGACTGGGCATCCGATTCTGTCTCAGAGAAGAGGAGTACTGGTGTAGCTGCATCAGTAGTTGATGAAGACCTTCAAGAGATTCAAGAATAGCTCGAGGATCGTCTTCTTCCGAAGACTTTGTTATAAGGTCTCATAGCAGGTAACAGAACACTCCTGAATGGCAGTAGCTGAGGACCACTTTTGTTGTGTTGGGTTCCTTGACCTTGGCTACCTTAATATCTTGCCTGTTTTCCACAGGTCTACTGATCCGTTTATCTGCAACTGTTGACAGGTGCTATTGGGTACAGTAGTCTTGGAGGAATGTCGAGTGGCACATTGCATAACATTAAAAAAAATGACATAATTGTCAATGTATATCCATATGGATATATGAATGAAATGGTTACCAGAGGAGTCTGAAACTGGAGCACCAATCTGTTCCCAAAAATTAGCTCATTATTTTAAGGAGACAAAAAGGGTTTTATAATTCTCATTGCATCGATTGCCTCTAGTGGTACCTTTTATTAAGTAACATGAGATGAATACAACATAAGAACGTATTAGAAAAATAAGACATTGAGAGGCTTTATGGGACCCCCTAATGAATGAGATGCATGGGGTGTGTTTGACAGCAGAATGTAGTGACTTAAGCAGCCAGAGTGTCGGAAAGGGTATAGACATTTTTTGCCCAATGAACCATGTTTCAAACCTCAGGAATCTCCCAGTATGATTAGACATATTCAGTCAGCCCAGAATCTCGGACTGCCGCAGAGCTGTAGTGGTGTAATGTGGAATGTTTGCAAATAGTAGAACTAGATTGCTGTGTGGACTGTGTTCCATCCAACAGTCAGATTCATTTTCTCCGCTCAGACAACTAGATGCTCGAAGAGCTTTCCTCAGCTACTTCGCTGCAAGTTTGTTTCTTTCAAAAAATATGTACTATTTAGTCTTTTTTTCATGTCTCTGCCTCTAGTTAGTTATTTCACTCTTTAGCATTATGTTGTTTTTTTTTCTTGGTTCCTGATGATTCCTTTGCGGTTCCCAGGAACCGAGGCCTTCTCAGTTTCATATTTTTCAGCAGTTGAACAGAGGTTCAAGGTTAAGGGGGAATACGGTGGGTTAAGCTTGATAGGAAAACAGGGTCAGCCATCCACACAGGAGTAATTTACAGACCATCAGCCCGGGGGAAGGAGACAGATAGAGAGATTATGCTGGCTATCCAAAGGATGGCACACAAGGGGAGGGTAGTGCTGGATGGCGACTTTAATATTCCAGACATGGACTGGAGCCTCCCAGCAGCTCTGTCAGCTAGGAGCAGGTTTATCCTGGACTCCCTTCAGGGAGCCTTCCTTAAACAGCTGGTCATGGAACCCACACGGCAGGAGGCAGTACTGGACCTGGTGCTTACAAACGGGGGCAGTGTGAAGGGGATCACAGTGGGGGAGCACCTGGGGAACAGTGACCACTGGTCAGTGTGGTTCATTTATTTTATTTATTTGATGCATCGGAATACAACCTTTGAGTCAAGGACTCTCTTGCAAAGGCTCCTCATCAAGATTACGTAGGACAACAATTAACAAATACATAATCAGGTATTACACAAAAGTGGAGGTGAAGTTATACATACAGTAGGTACACAGCAGTTGATACATATCTATAAGCAGGCCAAAAACAAGCCATAGTTATACAGTTTATACAGGTATCACAGATTTATACACAATGGTACAGCAGGCCAATTGGGCCCTAGTTATACAAAGAGAACACAGTTGAGCATAACTGAAGGGACAGGATTCAGCCACACCAAAATGCAAATCCTTGATTTTAGGAGGGCAGATTTGGGGAAAATGGGGAAATGCTTGGAAGTGGCACTAACTGGAATAGGACGAAAATTAGGGGTGGAGGAACAGTGGGCAGTATGCAAAACAGGGATAACTAGGGCAACACAATTATGTGTAAAACAGGTTAGCAAGGGGAAAAGGAAGAGGAGACCATTATGGTATTCCAAGGAGGTAGCAGAGAAAAGTGAAAGCCCAAAAAAATTGTCTTCAAACTATACAAAAAGACACAGGCAGAAGGGGACAGGAAGAGGTACCAGGGGAAACAAATGGAGGCAGGGAGGGCAGTAAGGGAAGCAAGAGGAGCGGACTGCAAAATCAGTGGTCAGAGGGGACAAAACCTTCTACAAGTACACAAGTGAAAAGAGAAAAAGATAGAGATAGTGAGGCTGAAAAGGGAGGATGGGAGTAGAGTGGAGGATGATAACAGCAAAGCTGATTGCATCACATGTCCTATGAAGACAGGTTGAAGGAACTGAACATGTACTCCCTGGAGGAGAGGAGGGAGAGAGGGGATATGATAGAGACATACAAGTATCTTACAGGGAGGAACAGGGTGCAGGAAAACACTATTTTTCAGCGAAAAAGATGTTCCAGGACTAGAGGCATGGGATGAAGTTGGAGGAGGACGATTCAGAGGAAACATGAGAAAGAATTTCTTCACAGAACGGGTGGTGGACAAGTGGAACACCCTGCCAAAGGAAGTGGTGGGGCTGAAACAATCACCGGATTTAAGAATGCATGGGATAGACATAAAGGAATTCTGGAGGTCAGGGGTAAGGGGCAACAGACTTCTAGGAAAACAAACTGAACTTACAAGCTGAAATGGGCAGACTGGGTGGGCCATAGGCCCTTATCTGCCGACACTGTCTATGTATCTATGTAAGCAGACATACTGAACAGATATTTCTGCTCAGTCTTTACAGAGGAGGGGGCAGGTAATGGGCAACAGGGGAGAAGAAAGGGTAGGAACGGCATGGAAATGGATCAAGTCCTTTTCCACGGGAAAGGGTCCCAAAGAAACTGGAAGGAATAAGAGTAGATAAAGTTATGGGGCCAGATGGGGTACACCCAGGGTGCTGAGGGAGTTATGAGAGGTGGTGGCTGAACCTCTGGCAACTCTGTTTAACTAGTCACTGGAAACAGGAGAGGTACCCAGCTGACAGCTGATGTAGTCCCTCTGTACAAAATCGGGAACAGAGAGGACGCGGGAAACTACAGACCAGTCAGCCTGACCTCAGTAGTGGGAAAGATCATGGAAACACTACTGAAGGAAAGAATAGTGGAACAACTTGTTGTCAACAGTCTACAGGACCCAAGGCAACATGATTTTACTTGGGGAGGTCATACCAGACTAACCTCATTGAATTTTTTGATTGGGTGACAAGGGGGGTGGATTGGGGGTGGCAGTGGACGTGGCCTACCTGGACTTCAGCAAGGCCTTTGACACTGTGCTGCACAGAAGGCTGTTAAACAAACTGGGGAACATGGGAGTGGGTAGGACACTGGTTCAGTGGGTAGGGAACTGGATGGATTGCAGGACACAGTGGTTGGTGGTAAATGGCTGTCACTCTGCAGAGGGAAGGGTGACCAGTGGTGTGCCACAGGGATCAGTGCTGGGTCCAGTCCTCTTCAACATCTTTATTACAGAAGACCTAGAAGGGAGAATTTGCCTGTTCGCTGATGACGCAAAGCTCTGCAACAGAGTGGACATGCTGGAGGGTGTGGATAGAATGGGGAGAGATCTGCAGAAGCTTGAGGACTGGTCAAGGGAGTGGCAGTTGAGATTTAACGCAGAGAAATGCAAAATAATGCACATGGGGCACAAAAACCCAGGAACAACATATCAGCTGGGGGGGAGGCTATAGAATGCTCCAAGCACGAAATAAACCTAGGGTTTATCATCTCTGATGACTTCAAGGTAGGGAGTCATCGCGACAAGGTGGCAGGAAAAGCAAGCAGGATGCTGGGTTGCATTAGGCAGTAGGAAAAGGGAGGTCATAATTCCACTGTACAAGACACTAGTGTGGCCATACCTCATGTACAGTGTACAGTCCTGGAGGCCATACCTACATAAGATCATAAACAGGGTGGAGGCAGTTCAGAAGAGGGCAAGGATTACATCACAGAACCTATGAGGACAGGCTGAAAGACTTAAATATGTACTCCCTGGAGGAGAGGAGGGATATTATTGAGACATATAAGTACCTCACGGGGAGAAACAAGGTACAGGAAAACACAATTTTTCATAGGAAAGGATGTTCCAGGACTAGAGGACATGGGATGAAACTGGAGGGAGGTAGGTTCAGAGGGAATGTGAATAAGATTTTTTTCACTGAGAGGGTGGTGGACAAATTTCACAAAAAATACCACCAACAGCTTAATCTGGTTCAATGTCAGTTGGCATCCATCTGTATCCCCCTCCCCCAGGACGAGGCTGAAAATAAGCAGAATTGTCTAATCCTAGTTTCATGGTCAACAAAAACTAAATAAATAAATGGAATGCCCTGCCGGAGGAGGTGGGGCTGAAACGATTACAGGATTTAAGAATGCATGGGATAGGAATCGGGGGATCTTTAGTAGTCGGGGGAAGGGAACAACCTAGTTCTAGAGAAGCTTGAAGAAGCAAAGTACGTGTGCACATAGGCAGACTAGGTGGGCCATAGGCCCTTATCCTTCATCAACATCTATGTATCTGTTTTCCTAACCGCTATTTATTTTGATGTTTTTCCAAAAAGCTCCTTTAGTTTTACTTATTTTAGAAGCTATTTTCTCCTTTTGCTCTCGGTTCCTTTCTTTTTGGAAACTGACCACATTTGAGCTAATTTACAAGAAGTTTTATTTAATCGTGGTTCCTTTTTCTCTGTTTGGGAACCGACCGCAATTTTTTGTTTCCCTTTTTTGGGGGATTTCACCTAGTGTGCTGACATTTGGCATGTCCGTAAGACCAAAAAGGAGGATGGGACCTACAGGTTTTAAAAACTGTTTAACGTGTTTCCAAATATTTGCCAAGGCTGATTGTGAGATGTGCAGTTAAGTTTTTCCCCAAAACAGTTAAAAAGAGGGCTAAAAGATTAGAGGAGATGGCTTTTGCTCCTACCTCAGTGACACCAAAGCACCCTGAAGAGGCCTCCTCTTCCTCATATAGTAAAACCAAGGAGAGACCTTTAAAGGATCCCTCAGACAGTAAAACTGCTTGTAACAGATCTTCTGATCACAGTAAACACAAAAGACCTGCTGAGCAGACTTCAGAGCGTGTGCCTGCTAAAAAGAAACCTAAAGAAAAACATGTTGCTGCACTCCTGCTGAAGAAGCAAAGGAGCTCCCAACAGACAAAAACAAAATGTCCTCTGCTGAGGACATTGTTAAAGCCCTGCAGGTCATTAATGCCATCCAAACTGCAGGTTTATCCTGGGTTCACCAGTTACAATCCCACCACCAGTTCCCACAGACAAGGGTCCTGAAGTTTATTTGGAGGAGGAAGAGGAGGATCCAGATTTAGAGCAACCCATTGAGTCTGAGGTACCTCCTGAACAAGACTTTGGCACACCTCCTCATGGACAGGAGGATTTTTCATCCCATTTTTAATTTGTCAGACAAATGACTAACACTTCAGGCCTCTCCTCACAAGAAGATGAGGAGGAGGCAGAGTTCCTGAACATGATGGGTCTGGTTCCCACTAAGAGGTTGTTTCTTCCAATCCACAATTCTCTTAAGAAAGCAACCCTTAAAAAAAACGACAAACACCATCTTCTGTCCCTGGGGTGGAGAAGAAGGTTGAGAAAAAAGATCAGGTTGATCGGTCTTCTGCAGAGTATCTGTGTTGTCATCCAGACCATGAGGGTGTTGTAGAGGCTGCTGCCTGTGATAAAGTTAAAGTCCTTCTTTCATCTCATCGCCCAGATAGAGAGTTAAGGAAAATTGACACCATGGGGAACAGGGGTACATAACGTTCTCCCTTCTCCTCGGGCAGGCAGCCTATATGGCATATGCTGCGCAATACCAGAAAGCCCTTTGGAACTCTGCCCTGGCAATAACTGACAGATTGCCAGGTGAAGTGGCACATGATTTGGCTGTCACTGCCAGAACTGCATTAGATGCCACCAAATCTCAATTTCACATGGCTGTGGTTGCCAACACTACCTCATCCAGGTTGTTAGCCTTATCAGTGTCTATGAGAAGGTTTGCCTGGCTCAGAAAAAACAGTCTTACCCAAGATACACAGTTAAACGCCATGGGTTTTCCTTGTGAAAATAATTCCCTTTTTAGGACGAGACTGAGGCATTCAAGAAAAAGGTGGGAGAGTACAAAACCACCTTTAGAAGCAACTCTACAAGAGAAAGAGCCTCCACTTCTTTAGACCCACAGGAAGGGGAGGTAGGGATAGGGGGTATTACCCCAGAGCTTATGTCCCAGTCTTCATGCCTATGGATTATTTTCAGGCTAGAGGCTACAACAGGGGCAGGGATGGGAAACCTTCTAGATGGGCTGATCCAACCCCAGTGTCCAATGCTCAGTCCAGTCAGAACCCTTGACTGCTCAGAACAGACCACTCACCTTCTTCCAATAGGGGCAGGCTGGCTCACTATCTACAGGACTGGAAAAACATCACCACAGACAAGTGGATTTTGGAGTTAGTGAGTCAGCGTCTCTGTCTACAGTTTAAGAAATGTCCAAGACTTCAGGGCTGCAGAGTTTTCTGTCCATCAACCCCTGCAGAGACAATTCTGCTGGATTGGAAGTAAAAAAAAAAAAAAAAAAAAGCTTCTGCAAGCAAGAGCAATATAGCCAGTCCTTCCCTCTCAAAGGGGGAAAGGCATATACACCAGATATTTTCAAACCAAGAAAAAGAATGGGGAATGGCAGCCAATTCTAAACCTCAGATTCCTGAACAAACACTTGACAAAACCCAAGTTCAAAATGGTAGCCCTTGCCACTGTTAACCCCTTTCTAAGGCAAGGAAACTATCTGGCATCTCTGGACCTCAGAGATGCTTACTTTCACATCCCAATCAGGCCTTGCCTCAGAAAATATGTAAGGTTCACTCTGCCCTCAGGGCACTACCAGTTCTTGGCACTTCCCTTCAGGCTAACCTCTGCCCCTAGAGTGTTCACAAAGTGCTTAATCATGATGGCAGCTTATCTCACGAGGCAAGGAATCATGGTATTCTCCTACCTGGATGACTGGCTAGTTGTAGGAGACTCAAATCAACAGGTAACGGACTCCATCAGGGTCATGCAAAACACTCGGGAATCACTGGGTTTCCCCATAAACACTCAAAAGTCACAGATGGGACCAGTTCAGTCACTGGAATTCATTGGCTCAGGACTGGATACTGTCCAGGGCAAGGTATTCCTCCCTCAAGACAGAATAAACAACTTACTAGGCCTGGTAATCTCCTTTTGTCATGGGTCAGCCCAGGACTGCAAAACAGTTCCTATCATTCCTGGGACACATGGCATCAACTACTACAGTAGTCTCAGGTGCTGGGTTCCAGATGAGGGACATTCAGTACCATTTGAGATCCCATTGGTCCCAAAGAAGGGATCCTCTTTCAAAGCTTGTGCCAGTAACAAAAACTCTGCTTTTGGCTCTGCAGTGGTGGAAGGAAAGGGGACTACCTCAGGTAAGGCATCCCTTTTCAGCAACACCACCACATGGTGGTCCTGACAACAGATGCCTCCCTCCTAGGGTGGGGTGTGTGCGCGCGCACACACACACACAACGTTACAATCATTTGGACTTGGTCCCCTCAGGAGTCCAGGTTGCATATCAACCTTTTGTAGTTGAGAGCAGTCCTTCTTGCCCTAAGGGCTTTGCTCCTCAGCTGAGGGGCCAGGCAGTCCATGTCAGGACAGACAACACAACTACCATGTAGTACATCAACAAGAAAGGAAGAACAAGATCCCCAAGGCTGTGCACAGAAGCCATGAAAATCTTGTCCCTAGCATACTTCCAGGAGGTGCATTTGATCGCCATTCATCTTCCAGGGAAGGACAACACACTAGCAGAGTCACTCACCAGAATCAGCCCCGGGACCATCACGAATGGGCTTTAAACAAGCAAGAGTTGGCCACAGTTTTCAGGAGGTGGGTCAGTCTAGAAATATATCTGTTTGCCTCAAAAGAAAACCATCATCTACCTCTCTTTTTCTGTAGGCCTCCCTTACTGGGCACACTGCCCATGGAGTCGTTAGCCCTGGATTGGATAGGAAAATTCCTGTATGCATTTCCACTGCTGCTAAAAGTCCTTCTCAAACTCAGGAGCTAGTCTGCAACCATGATACTGGTTGCCCCAGACTGGGCCAGGCAACCGTGGTATCCTCTACTACTCACCTTGTCCATCAAACAACCCATCCAGCTTCCCCAGAGATACAATCTCCTAACAGGCATTCAGGGACAGGTAGTATTCCCAAACCTCACTACCCTTCGCCAGAAAGCTTGGTTCTTGAGGAATTCGAATTTTCTGAATTCCAACTCTCTGAAGAGGCCCTTAAGACCCTGAGAGTTTCCAGGAAAACTTCAACCAGGAAAAACGTTTGCTTCCAAGTGGAAAAGTTTTTCTGTTTGGTGCAAGTCCAAGCACATCAGTCCTCTCAAGGCAAGCTTACCTGTACTGCTTGACTTTCTAGTACATCTACAGGCCTTGGGTCTGAGGCTTGCGACCCTCAGGGTTCACTTAGCAGCAATCTCTGTTTACTTGTCTGCAGGTGCTCAGAGAACAGTAGCCTCACACCCTATATTTTGAAAGTTTTTCAAAGGTTTGGCACATCTGTTTTCCCCATATTAGGGAACCAGTTCCTCCTTGGGACTTTAATTTGTGTATAGCCAAACTCGTGGAACCTCCCTTTGAGTCATTGACTATGGCTGATCTGAAATATATCACCTGGAAAACAGTCTTCCTGGTGACAGTTACTTCAGCAAGAAGGGTGTGTGAGCCCCAGGCTCTCTGCACTGACCCTTATTACATCATCTTCCACAAAGACAAGGTGATCCTTAGGACCAACAGGAAATTTCTACCCAAGGTGGTATCTGAGTTTCATCATTCTAAACCAATCCATCACTCTTCCTGTATTTTTCACAGCCAAGTCCAGTTCAGGTGAATTGAAACTACATAGTCGGGATGTGACGAGTTCCTCAGTTACTACATTAGTCGTACTAAGGACCTCAGGGATTCTCACTCACAACTGTTTATCACTTAGGTGATGTGGGAAAGGCAGGCCTGCCTGAAAGAGATCAGTTGTACACTGGATAGTGTCTTGCATCCAATATTGTTACAGTAAAGCTGAGAAACAGCCACCACAGGGTCTCAGGGCACATTCCACTTGTGGAACTGCTACTTCTGTGGCAGCTGCAAAAGACATTCCCTTGCTAGAAATCTGTAAAGCAACCACCTGGAGTACAATCCACACCTTGATAAAGCAGTACTGCCTGGGCGTCCAGTCAAGAAGTGATGCAAGGTTTGGCACTGCAGTATTGCAGAACCTTTTTTTTTATGTAGGTTCTGTACCCTCTTCCCAAGGCACTGCTTGGTATTCTTCGTATGTCTAATCATACTGGGAGATTCCTGGGGTTTGAAGAAAAAATTACTTGCCACAGTAATATTGGAATGGAATGGTGCTTCTGGAAATCAGACTGGAAGGGTGAGAGGAAGCTGGAAGATGAATGGAAGTTAAGGACTTTAGAGTGGACCAGTTTCTCCTGCAGCTTATTGAGGAAGGGGAGGAGGGAGATGGGATTGAAGTTGCTAGCAGAGGAGGGGTCACTACCTTTGTGAAGTGGAATAATTTTGGCCAACTTTCAGGACTGAGAAACAGCACTGAGGGAGAAGGAAGGATTGATTAGGTGAGTGAGGGGAACTTCAGTGCTAGGAGTCGAGAGGTGGAGGAGCTTGGGGTCTAGACTATCAGGACTGGACTTTGAAGGGTTGAGGGAGGAAAGGGCATGCAGGGTTTCTTGGATGGCAACAGGGGGAAATGGAAACCCGGTGAGGGATGGGGAAGGGGAGCAGGAGAGGAAGGAGAGGAGCCAGAAGGGGGAGAAGAAGGGAGGGCACAGGCTGTGAAGAACTCGCAGAAGTGAGCAGCAACAGAGGTAGGGTCAGACACAGGTGAACCATTTGCCATGAGGAATGGGGAAGGGGACGGGGCAGGAGGTCGAAAAGGGAGTGGATAACTCTCCAGAGTTTAGCTGGGGAGAGTAAGGTTTTTCAGGAGGTTGGCCTTGAAATAATGCGATTTGTAAAAATAGACAGCAGTAAACAGGTACTTTTCAGTAACAAAATAATAATAAAAAAAAGCCTATACGATAAACAATAAAAATAATTAGTTCAAAAGAGTTTCAGAAAAAATGAAAAATATTTCAACTGAAAGTAAAATTAGTACCAGAGCACAAGCTGACATCAAATGACGTAGCAGCCATCTTCACACTCAACAGGGTTCATTCACTGAAGGTGGTAGTTATGTATTTCTGAACACCTACTATCACTGCACGCTATAACCCAAGCAACAAATACTGGATCTGGAGACTGTGTTACATGAACTCTCGCCACGAACACGTGTTTTGAGACTACCTCAGGGGAGGTCGGGTATTGGCATAGTGTGGCCAGCGCAATAGGACAGATATTAACAATCCCACCCCCTCTCCCACCATATAAATCATTTATTCTGGGGACTTCATCCTGAAGGGGTTAAATGTAAAGGTAAACATATGTATTTAACATTGTGAATATGGCTCCTTCAAAAGCTATAACCCCAAAGTGACTGCAACCCTCACCTATAACTGAA
The DNA here is from genome assembly GCA_016271365.2 of Neoceratodus forsteri. Lineage (NCBI taxonomy): Eukaryota > Metazoa > Chordata > Ceratodontiformes > Ceratodontidae > Neoceratodus > Neoceratodus forsteri. The sequence goes on from CM057459.1 coordinate 1,388,798,738, forward strand.
GAGGGCTGGCTATTCAACTGAAAAAATGTGCTGCAGATGAACAGAGAGTTTAGAGGAGCTGTCATTTAGGCTCCTGCCCCGCAAACTATAACCTTCAGTTTGAGTTTACTGAAAAAGTGCTTTTCACGCCACAAAGTTGTTTATTTTAATTCTCAAAGTCTACCCAGAAGCATGGCGGACGCTTGGACGGCTCTCCATTTATTGTAAGGTGCGGCGCATCGTGCATTTCAAATGCATTTGTATTGAAGTGCACTATGCGGCGCCACACCTTTACAGTGAATGGAGCTGCCCGAGTGTCTGTCATACTTCCGGGTAGTGGGCTTTTGAGAATTAAAATAAACAACTTTGCGGCATGAGGAAAGGGCTGCTTTTTTCAGTAAACCTAAACACGAGGGTCCGGTTTGCAGGGGCAGGAGCCCTTGCAAATGACAGCTTTCCTTTAATATGGAAAAAATAAAAATCCTATTGGCTACCCTGTTTTGACTTCTTAGAGAGGACACAGGGGACCAAAACCCTGGAGCAGCTGGCTAAACTGGCTTAGAGGGGATGGGGAGTGGAGAGGCAGGGACATTGGGAACTGAGAAATTACCACCCACTTGAATGGTGCTCCTTTGTTCAGGTTAAATATTACTATTAGAGGCTGGGAGATTGTCAGTGAAATGATTGAACTAAAAACAATGGCTTGTGGTACTTGTATAATTAATATGTTATAAACTGTACTAGTTTTCTTTTTATGCTTCTGTCTCATAAGTTAACTGTCTTTTTTTGTACTCAGTCTGGACTCTGTAATGGTGTTTTAACTGTATTGTGATTGATCGGTGTTGCTCTTTGTCTTCACAAAAGTTGAATAAACTTCTGTCTATAAAAAAAAAAAAATCGGCAAGTGATTTTAAGGTGTGCCTTAGGAATGGATTGGGTGCTGGGACACAGTGGATTTTTATGGTGGCCAAGAAGGGGATGATGTTGCATGCTATTGGTTGCTGCTGCTGTTCTTTATTTTGTGAAGCTTCTGTTGGGTGTTACAGCAACTGTGCAGGAGAGCTGGATGAGGTGACCCTCTCGGGAGTGCATGGCCTGATCCTCTGATGCAAATGTCCACAGCTGGATGAGCGAGTGCCAGCCTCTCGGCAACGCACATGATCCTCTGATGCGAGTATTCCCTCTACTTAGGAGGACTGGAGAACACCTGATGAGCTGGCGGGACTGCAGTCGATTCTGTTGAGGAGGACTGAGAGAACACCCTGTTCCAGTGGCACTCTGCCAAAGGGAACTTCAGAACATCTACCAACTTGGTGGCACTGCTGGAAGTGTTCCCCTTAGCCAAAAGTGACTGGGAGAATACCAACCAAGCTGGTGGCACTGTTGGAAGTATTCCCCTCTGCCTAAAGCGACCAGGAGGATACCCACTGCTATGGCTGCACTGATATAGTTGTCATTTTCTGATGAAGGGGGCCAGGAAAATGCTCACCAAGTAATGGCACTGTTGAAAGTGTCTCCATCTGCTGAAAAGGACATGCAAAAAGCCCACTGAGCTGGTAGCAGTACTGATGTATGTTTCCTCCTCTTCCGAGGGGTACCAGAGAATACCCACCAAGCGGGACCAGAGAATACCCACCAAGCGGATTGCACTGTTTGAAGTGTCCCTCTTTTACCAAGGGGAACCAGGAGAATACACATTCCTCTGATGGCACTGATGCAGGGTGGGACAAATCAGTTTTTGAGCTGGTAGTCGGTTTGACCACTAGCTTTCAAAATCTGGTAGCCAAACCAATATTTGTAATGGCCATCCTTTTTAAGGGCTCAAAAATTACTTTGTAGGCAGATAGCTAAGTTGCCCAATAACTTTCAAAATATGGTTGCCGAACCAATTTTTTAAGTAGCCATTAGCTACCTGGCAACCTGATTTGTCACACCATACACTGATGCAAGTGTCACTGTTTGCCTAGGAGGATTGTAGAACATCAGCCAATATGGCGTCTGATTCATTAGCTATTTATTGAATTAGCAGGGAGACTGAGAGACTGGAAGAATGCTTGCCCCGCCAGAGGCACATACATCAGCTATTTATTAAATTAACGAAGACCGAAAGATTGGAAAACACCCACCTATTTGATGGCATGTACATCAGCTATTCATTTAGTTAGCAGAGAGATTGAGAGAGGGAGCTTCATTTGCCATATAAAGAGTTTGCTGATCTTAGGGTGTAATATTTCCAGTATAAGATTTTTTTTGCAAAAGGCTGCAACAGAAAAAAAAAGAATTTATATTTTGAGAGCAAGAAAATGTATATTTGCCATGATGTGAGCCCCACCTTGTTTAAAAAGAAATGTCTTACAAGGAAATAAAGAAACCCTTTTGTGATGTACACATACATGAAAGTGCAGTCTAGTTGCCTAAGGGTATTCTTGAACTCAAGAGAAAAAGGTTTTCAGATATGCAGTGTGCAAAGTCACATCTAAAGAAGTTGTTACCTTTACTTTTCCCACTAAATGAGTTGAGAGTCTACCGTGTTAAATGAGGAATAAATAGCAGGGTGTCTTTTCAGTTCCTGATTAGTAAATGTAAATGTAAATGTGTTCAGTATATGGTTTGTCCAGGGTTTGCCGCTGGCACCGATTTAATTGGCAGTTTGGTTACAGTTAGATGAAAATGCTTGCAGTGAAGCAGAGTTAATTTGAGGATGTGAAGTGCTGTACATGCACTTTTTTTTAACAGTACCATTACATAACATTTCTGCAAAACACACATTAAATAGAAACTCTTCGTATAATTTAACTGTTTCTGTCCATTCTCCACCCTTCCCCCATGGCTGTCACCTGCTGTTAATGCAAATCCTGTTCGAGTCCCCAAACATCTGCCCAGAATGTGTTTTGACGTCAGCACCTTTGCTTGATCACACCTGATGTAGTCCACGCAGTAGCTGTAGAGTACTGGAGGTGCCACACCAAATGGGCAGCCAGTGCTATCACAGTCACACAGATACTCTTCATCCATTTCTACCCACCAGGAAAGAAGTGCGTTTATTATCCAAGTGAGTGAGGGAGTGGCAATCAGAACTGAGATCTGGAAACACATTTTCAGGAAACTGAAACTCAGACACCTACAGTTATGACCACATCCTCTAGTCTGCCGTCATTGCAACGCAACATGCTATGCACATTCTGCGGCTAGCTCTCGCATTACATGTGGGCTGGGGCAACTTCTTCTGTATGTAGTTATGCTTCTGCAATCTACAGTGATATCAGTTGCATTGAATACTAATTTATTTCATAGCTGGTTGTTAAAAAATCTTTTATTTCTTTTTTTTATTTATTGAAATTTGTTGACCGGATAGGCCCACTGAAACTAGTTCCCTGTTTTCAGGGACAAGCCGGAGTTAATTAACATACAGTACTGTAACGTAAAAGTATGACAGGGACGTTCAGAAAACAGATCAGCAGATACAAGTTAACAAATATGCAGTCACAGAACAATGATATATCCCGGGTTAATTACAAATTCAATTCCGTATGTTACACAACATGTGACAAGACTCAAGTTCCATGGTTACAGTGTAAGTGACAGTAGGGCTGGTCAGTCACGCGCTCGTCCTCTGAAAGTGCTTCTTACCATGTGGCATTGCTTGGTCTGGTACAGGAACATGCAGATCCATCAGTTGTAGTCACAGCAGTCACCCACAAGCAGATAGGCCTTGAGGGTGGTTTTGAAGGTGGCTACAGAAGAGCATTAAGACTTCTAGTGGTAAGCTATTCCAGAGCTTTGTTGGGTCCAAAATATAACACATACTGTTTTAAAAATGTACACTTGTTATTACAGGGTCTGTATACCCACTACATTTATAACATACTAACGTACTAACATACTAAAAGCCAGCAGAATAGGCCAAATGGTCTGTCTTGTCTGCTCGAAAGCCAGCAACCTAGTAGTTGCTTTCCTTACCACCACCCCCAGCCCCCAAGAGGGTCTTCTTTAGCTTCAGTTTCCCCTTGTACCTGTCCCACCCCTTCTTGAAGCCCTCCACTGTGCCCTCCTCCACCAGCCTCCCAGGTAGCACATTCCATGGATCCACCACCCTCTCAGTGAAAAAATGCTTCCTACGCTCACCCCTGTAGTTTCCCCCTTCCAGTTTCCACTCATGGCCCCTGGTTTTTCCCCCCCTTCTTTAGCCTAAACAGCTCCTTGGTTCCACTCCTGGTTATTCCTTTTACATACTTGGAAAACCTCCTTATCATATCTCCCCTGTCCCTCCTCTCCTCCAGTGAGTAAAGCCCAAGCTGTTCCAGTCTCTCCTCATAAGGCTTCCCCTCCATGCCCTGAATCATCCTGGTTGCTCTCCTCTGGATCCTGTCCAGCAGACCTATGTCTTTCTTCAAATGAGGTCTCCAGAACTGTACACAGTACTCGAGCTATGGCCTGACCAAGGCATTATATAGAGGGAGGATCACCTCCCTCCTTCTGGACGTAATTCCCCTGGCTATGCAGCCCAGTACGCTGTTTGCTTTGGCTGCAGTTCTTCTACAATTTTCAGAGTTATTCATTTTGATGTCTGTCACTACCCCTAAATCCCTTTCTCACAATGTGGCTTGTGACCCCCCCAGGGTGTATTCATGGCCTGGGTTTTTGACCCCCAAATGAAGTACCTTACATTTCGTGGCATTAAATTTCAGTCCCCACCTCCTTGACCACCCCTCCAGGGTATCCAGATCCCCCTGAACCGCCTCCTTCGCTTCTTCACAGTCCACCAGTGCTCCCAGTTTTGAATCGTCTGCAAAGAGACTCAACTTATTCCTAACCCCCCCCCCCCATATCTGAGATAGGCTTGTCACGGTATGAAATTCTGACGGTATGATAACCGTCACATGTAATATTGTGGTTATTGTCATACCGTATTGCAGAACAAGTACTTTTTGCATAAAAAAGAAGCCTCCTCGAATTGAGTTATCCCTGATACCCTGGTGTACCACAAATCACGTTTATCGCGGTACAAGAAATTGCCCACGGTATCAATACCGTGACTTCTGATACCGCAGTATACTGTGAAACCGGTATACCGTGACATCTCTAGTCCGAGACATAGGCATTGAACAAGAGTTGCCCCAATACTGAACCTTGAGGGACCCCACTGATTACCTTCCTGGGAGAGGAGAGTATCCCACCCACCATTACCCTCTGTAAACGCCCCGAGAGCCAATTTTCAACTCAACTGAGATCCTGTCCTCCCACCTCATCTCCCCCAGCTTTTTTATCAGCCCATTATGTGGTACTGAATCAAATGCCTTTCTGAAATCTAGGTATAGGACATCCACCGACCTATGTCTGTCCAAGGCCCCCGTCACCCAGTTATAAAACTCTATGAGGTTGGACTGACACAGTCTCTCCTGAATGAAGCCATACTGTTTATCATCCTGGTACTCTAACCATTCCAGCTGCCTCCCATTCCTCTCCTTGATAAAGCCCTCCATTACTTTGCCTACCACAGACGTTAGGCTGACAGGCCTATAATTCCCCATCTCCTCTCTAGTCCCCCCTTTATGGATAAGCACTACATAAGCCACCCTCCAGTCTTGGGGCATCCATCCTGTCTGCAAAGAGGTATTAAAGAGTGCAGCCAGTGGAGCTGCCAGCTCCTCCACAGCCCTCAGGTGGAACCCATCCAGCCCCGGTGCCTTCTCAGTCTTTAGTTTCCAAAGGGCCTCCCTCACCCTATCCACTGTGATTTCTTCCCTCCAATCCTCCCCCTCACTCAACCTCCCCACCCCTTCTGGGTCTGGTCCTATCTGTACCCTAGCCTCATTCCGTCCTCTGGTCTCAGACCGACTTCTCACCTTGGCTGAATGCTCTTCCCACCCATCAGCCTGTAGGCATCCCCAGTCCCCATCTGCAAAGATTGAAGCAAAGTACTCATTTAGCACCTCTGCCTGTTTCCCTGCGTCCTGAGCCCATCCCCTCATAATTTTAATCCTATTGATCTGTGTCCTCTCTTTTCGCTTCTCTCTTGTATATCTATAGAATCCCCCCCCCTCCCCACGATATCCTCTCACCACTCTGGTGACCCTCCTGGTCGATATTTCATACTCTCCTTGCTCCTTGTCCCCCCTTGAGCGTTTAAAATGTGTGTAAGCGGCCTTTTTATCCCTCACTGCCTCCTGCACCTCCCTAGTCCACCAACATGGCTTACTGGTTCTACCATGCTTTGGCCTTAATTTTGTACAGTACTTAGTAACCTCCTGCACCCCTTTTATAATGTTCTCCCACAATCATCCAGCATCCATGTCCGGCCTAATTTTGTCCAACCTCTCTCTTAGAATCCTACCCATGCCCACGAAATCCACTCCCCTGAAGTCTACCACTACTGTGTTAGTGCGGTTTTCCTCACCTGCTATATATACAGCAGAAACCAAACGGTGGCATGGTCACCACCCGCCAGTGGACTGCACACCTCCAGGCCCCTTATCTGATCACTGTCTGCTAGGACAACGTCCAATATCTGCCCCTCTCTAGTAGGTTCCTCCACCAGGAAAGTATCCAGAAAAATGTCCATCAGTCGCTGTTCCCTGGCTACAGAGGATGTTATGATGTTTCAGTCCGCCCCCGGCATATTAAGGTCACCCATGACCACCACTCTACCCTTACCAAGATCACAATGACCCTTGATGTTCTCAACCAGTTTATCCTCCAGAGCCTCCTCAATTGTGGGGGGCCTGTATACCACCCCTATTTCTAATTTTTTCCCTCCCCTCGTTTGCAAGGTTACCCAGATTGCCTCCACTCCCCCTTCAGCCTCCTCCACTCCACTAATTACAACGTCATTTCTGACTATCAGCGCAACCTCATCCATCTCTTCCCACTCCTCTATCTTTTCTGAATATCTTATAGCCCTCCAAATTTAGGTCCCAATCATTTCTCTGGGTGTCCCATGTCTCTGTAATTGCCACCATCTCCGCTTATCCCTCAGCCAGCATAGCCTGTAACTCGGGCATTTTATTGCTCATGCTCCTGGCATTAATCAGAACTGTTTTCCACCCCATACCTCTCCTCCCTATCCAATCCCCCAGCCCTGCGCAGTTCTTATTCTGCCCAATTTTCCTTAGATTTGCATCGCATTCCCCCTCACTCTTCCATTGCCCTAGACCTGGACCCACAAACAGCCTCTCTGGGGCCAGCCTTTTATTTGTCTCTCCCCCCTTACAAGTTTAAACCCCACCTGTGTCCTATAAAACCAGCAAGTTTTAGTTTCAAGATCTCCTTCCCCTCCAGATTGAGATGTAATCTAGCCCTGGCCTATAGCCCCTTATCCGCCCAAGTATCTCCCCAGTCTCCCACCAGCCCATACCCCTCTGTCTTGCACCATTCCCTAAGCCACTGGTTCACCCCCTCTAAGTTTTAGTTTGCTCTCCCCGGTTGCCCTTGGTACCGGCAGAATCTCTGAGAAGGAAATTTTGCTTCCTATAGAGTGACAAACCCTTGTCAGTTCACGGAACCTAGCCTGTATTTCTAGCTCACTGTTCTCTTCCAAATCATTTGTCCTCAGATATACTAGGAAGTCTGGGGATCCCCACATTCCAGTGCTATCGAGTATAGGTGGAATTTGGCCTTGTGTACGGATAATCCTGGTATACATTTAGCCTTGACTAGGTTGCTTTTATTGTCCCCTGCCCCCTCCCAGTGGATACCCCTGGTCATGGAATCCCCCAGCAGAATCACCTTCACCCCACCCTCCACTTTGTTAGCCCGTTTTGGTCCTTCCAGACTCCTCCTTCTATCATTAAACTCCTGCTTACTCCTGCCTCTCCCGTCAGCCTGGGAATCTTTACCAGCCGATTTAGATCCTTCCAGGCTCCTCTTTCTGTCGACAACCCCCTGCTTACTCCTCCCAACTCCATCAGCCTGGAGGCCACCCTCATATGCTAGCCCTACCATACTCCTACCTGCGACTGCCAGTTTGCTCCTCGCCCCCCCAATTTCCCAGGAGGCCAGAGAATGCCCCCACAATTCCACCACCATCATCCTTCTTGAGCTGTAATCCTCCAATCTCCCACCCGAGCAACCTTCCACTAATTTTGCTTCATCCCCCTCACCTTCTGGACCTGCACTTCCCACCCCATCAGCTGAAATTCTCCCTACCCTACTCTCTACCTCTTCCGGTGATTCTTGTCTCAAAGCTGACCTCTGTAACGCCCCCTCCTCCTTGATTGACTTCCTCAACCTGGACACCGGCCTGACCACATTCCTGCCACCTTCCACCCTGTCCTCACGCAGTGCCCCCCCCCATCTACCATATTTCCCTCCAACCTAGGCTCAGATACCTTCCCCCTCCATCCTTTCCTATGGTTCTGGCTCCCTCCTCTGTCTCCCACCCTCCTCTGCTTACTGACCAAACCCTCCCTGTCCTCTTGCTCTCCCCACCATCTGCCTCCTCCACATCATCTCCCGGATGTAATAGGGTGAAATGATTTGTAAGTGTGATGCTTGCCCCCATTTTGCTCTCTTCTACCCCTCCTTCCCTCTTTTGTTCCCTCCGAGCAGCCCCCTCCCTACGGAGTGCTTCCCATACATTGCTTGTTCCACCCCCCTCACCTCCAGAGTGACCATATGGTTCACCTGTCCCCTGAGATGTGCCCTTTTAGCCTTTTCCACTTGCCCTTTGAGGCATGCAATTTTGACCATGTCTAGTTACATATGATACGTACACCACCTTACCTCCCCATCCCTCCCCATTCCAGCTGCCTTCTGATCCCCCTGATCTCCTCCCTAAGACCCTCCAGTTGAAAACACTCTGGGCACCCTCCAAACCTCCATGCCCAATTTAATATTATGGCTGCCCCACACTTCATACACCAAATCGCCCTGCCAAAGATGCCCACTGTGACTGCCCCCAAGTCCACTCTCATTTTAGTTATGTGCAATATGTCCCCCTACCAGCAGTAATATACTGTCAAAGTTACACAGCCCCCACCAGCGATTACTACACACACTCACGAGATACCCAGCAATAGACAATTCTCATCAGTGTGCCCCTTTATTAACCAGCAAAGCTCAATACAGTGCCCCTCAATATGCCCTCTTTTTACACCATCAAAGCCCAGCATAAAACCCAGCAAGACCCCAAGAATTTATGTGCAATCCCTAATGTAACCACCATGCCCAAGCCAGCACAGTATATGATATGAATCATATGCCCACCCCCCCCCTTCAGCCAGCAACAAATCCAAGCTTCCTAAATCCCAGTCTCAGCCAGTCACACCATGCCCTTCCCCAGTGATCCACCCCCTCAGACCATTTAATAGAGGTCGGGGCTGGGATGAGTGGTGTGGGACACAATTACAGCTCCTTAATGGGCGATGAGGTGGCTGGGCCCTTATCTAGCCCAGCTGCAAATTGAAATTGGCACCTTCACTCCTGATTGGTCCTCCAAGTTCAGCTATTTAGTTAATTTCAGTTCAGTTTATAGTACTGTATTTAAAACACCAGTTAGAATAAAATACCTAAGGACTTTTTATGTAGAGAAATACTTCAGTTCTTCTAATGCATCCCAGGTGTTTCTCTTGAAGTATACATTTGAACATTCCTTTGCGCCAATAAAAATTCTGGCCAAATGGAATGTCTTGTAGAGAGAAAAATCCTATTGTGATGGATATGTGCGATACACTTACAGTACCATATGCCTGAAAATATTACTTATTTAGGGATATTTAAGTAAAAAAGGGTTGAGTACAGCAGAGAACACAGGGGAAGAAACAGAGACACTAGGAGGGAACATTTTGCAGGAGGATGAAGGAGAGGAGAAGGAGGATGGGGAGGGGAAGAAGGGAGGTGTCTTGGTCTCGGAGGACTCGATACTAAGAGGGGTCAGGTGGGGAAGCAAAGGGGGGAGGCACAGTAGAATTAGGGTGGAAGCCATGCCAGGAATGAAGGCGGAAAGGGTGGGGCAATCCATGCTAAGGTGTGCAAGCAGGGGAAGGGAAAGGCCTCACCAAATAATACACCGGGGGACGAATGACCTGGCTGATGGGACGGTAGGGGAGATTAAGAGGAGGTTTGAGGAACTGGGACCTCTGTGTGAGAGAGTGGGCAGTTCTGTCACCTTGTCGGAGGTACTTCCCATTCCCAGGGCAAGCATGGCAAGAAAAGGGAGAATTGAAGAGTTTAACGAATGGCTGGTGGCCTGGTGTCAGGAAAATGGGTATGGACGGGTAGGAGGGTGGGGGAGGGGCCTGGGAGCATAACAGTCTGTATGCAAAAGATAGATTGCACCTGAATGAGGAATGAAAAAATGTACTGAAGGCAAGGATAGGGAAGCATATTGAGGAGCATTTAAACTAGGAGCGGGGGGGGGGTAGCAGGAGGGATAGTGGTGTTCAGAGGCCTAGTGATGTGAAACCAAATGGGCTTACCCCTGTGACAGCAAGGTAAGGAGGAACGTAACTACTAAGGGAGTGGACATAAGGGAGAGAGGTGGGGGGAGGGTAGAGACAAGGGTTGGAGGGTGGTAACACTAAATGCTAGGAGTCTGGGAATAAGGGGGCAGAACTACAGGCTCTCTTGAAGGAGGGGACATGGACTTAGCAAGTATAACCGAGACATGGGCCACCCAAATCCATAATTGGGACATGACGGTTCCGGGGTACAGATTACACTGGAAGGATAGGGAAAATGGGAAGGGAGGGTGGAGCTGTACATAAAGGAAGGATTAAAATGTGTAAGGGAGGAGGGAGATGAGAGCGATACAGAAGCATTGTGGGTGCAACTACAGGATCCCAAAAATAGATCTCTAAGACTTGGGGTGGTGTACAGGCCACCCTCTCAAACTGAAGGGATGGACAGGGTACTGGCAGAACAGATCAGGAGGAACTATGGGAAGGGGGGGTGATAGTAGGGGTCTTCAACCTGCCAGGGGTGGAGTGGGACACACACATACCACAAAGAGCAGAAGGGAGCAGGTAATGCTGAACACCTTTCAGGAAAGCTTTCTAGTACAGATGCTCAAGGAACCAACTAGAGAAAGGAACACCCTTGACCTTCTACTGATGAACGGAGAGTGAGTGAGGGAAGTGAGGGTGGAGGAACCACTGGGTGGGAGTGACCACCGGACAATATGGTTCCAGATATAGATGGCTAAAGAGAGGATGGCATCTGGCACAAGGGTGCTGGATTTCAGAAATGCCAGCTTTAAGATGATGAGGGAAGTGGTACAGGGGTTCCTGTACAAAATTCAGTCGAGTATGGACACACAGCATAGATGGAGAACTGATAAGAAGGGGGGTAGGGGATGCAACAGAAACTTGCTGTAGGGCCCAGGCTAAGAAGGCTAGGGGGAAGAAACTCAGCTGGATAAGTAAAGGGATGCTAGACAGGGTGAGGAAGAAAAGGGCAGTTTACAGGAGATGCAGAAAATCAGGGAGGGAGGACAATAGGGAGGAATACCTGAAAGAAGGGAAGGAAGTGGTGACCAGGGGGGTAAGGGCAGCCAAGGCAGCAAGGGAACTCATGCTGGCACAGGGCATAAAAAAAAGGGAGAAAGACTTCTTTAGGTACATCTGGGAAAAAAGAAGCTGTAAGGACCAAATTGTAAGAATTAAGAAGGGGGGGATGGAAGAAGGTGCGAAAAGGCAGAAGTGCTTAACGACTGCTTCTGTTCAGTCTTTACGAAAAAAAAAAGGGGTGCTACCCATAGTAGGAGGGAGGATAGAAACAGATGGGGGGGGGTGACGGATGGAGAAATCACAGTGGGGAGGGTGCTGGAGGGGTTAAGGGTATTGAGGGTAGGTAAGGCTCCAGGATTGTATGGAGTATATCCGAGAGTGCTGAAGGAGCTGGCTGAGGTCCTGGCAGAACCCTTGGCAGACTTATTTAATTCATCTCTAGACACCGGATGCATACCGCAGGACTGGAGACTGGCTCACTTGGTTCCCCTCCATAAGAGTGGACCCAAGGAAGAACTGGGAACTATAGGCCAGTAAGTCTAATGTCCATATTGGGGAAGCTAATGGAGACCAACCTAAAGGATAGGCTAGTGGCACTACTGGAGGCGAACTGGGTGCGGGACGGGAGGTGGCATGGCTTCGTCAAGGGCAGGTCATGCCAGACAAATCTGGTGGAATACTATGACTGGGTGACTAGGCAAATTGACAGGGGCCATGTGGTGGATGTCCTGTACCTAGATTTCAGTAAGGCCTTTGATTCAGTACCACATGGGAGACTTGGAATCAAGCTATAGGGCACAGGGGCGGGAGCAAAACTGGAGAGGTGGGTGAAGAACTGGCTAAAAGATAGGCAGCAGAGGTTGGTGGTAGGTGGGGAATACTCATCCCCTAAGCCTGTGACAAGTGGTGTTCTACTGAGTTCGGTTTTGGGCCCAGTGCTGTTTGGCATATTTATTGCAGACATCTTGGAGGGCATCAGCAGCAAAATCGGCCTATTTGCGGATGACACCAAGATGGGAGCGGTGGTGGATGACCAGGTGGGGGTGGCATAGGTTACAGGAGGATCTGGCAAGGCTGGAGGCATGATCTGACAGATGACAGCTGTGGTTCAATGCAAAAAAAATGCAAGGTGCTGCAATTCAGAACAAAAAATCCAAGGAGAAGCTACCATTTGGGGGGACTGTAGCTGGAGGTAATAGAAGAGAAGGATCTGGGGGTGCTCATCACGGGAGCAATGAACAATTCCACACATCGCAGAAAGGCGGCAGTAATGGCCAACAAAATGCTGGGGTGCATTGCAAGGGGAATTACCTTGAGAAGAAGGGAGGTTATTCTACCGTTGTACAGATCGTTGGTTAGATCCCACCTGGAATACTGTGTGCAGTACTGGTGCCCACACCTACAAAGGGACATTAGGCTGCTGGAGGGGTGCAGCATAGGGTAACGATGATGATTTAGGGCCTGAGGGAATTGCCATATGAGGTCAGACTAAGAGAGTTAAACATGTACACACTGGAGGAGAGGAGGGACAGGGGGATATGATTGAGGCCTTTAAATACATGAAAGGGATAATCAAAACGGACACAGAGGGTCTATTCAGATGGAGGGTGGGGAGAGACACTAGGGGCCATGACATGAGATTGGAGGGGGGTAGATCCAGGAGGGAGGTGAGGAGGCATTTCTTTACAGAGATGGTGGTGGCAAAGTGGAATGCACTACCAGCTGAAGTGGTAGCATGTATCACAGTGGAATGCTTCAAGAAGGGGTGGGACAGGGCAAAGGGGAGGGAGGGAGGTGGGGGGTAGAGCAGCTGCTGAATAGGGAGCTAGCTGCATTCATGAGCAGTCTGGATAGACCATGATGGCCTTTTGCTGCTGGCAGTTTTTGTATGTTCGGATGAAACGTAGGAAAAGGGAGGTCATAATTCCACTTTACAATACACTAGTGAGGCCCCATCTGGAGTACAGTGTACAGTTCTGGAGACCTTACCTATGTAAGGACATAGACAGGGTAGAGAAGGTTCAGAGGAGGGCAACACAGATAGTACAGGAATTGCATCACAAGTCCTATGAGGACAGGCTGAAAGACTTGAATATGTGCTCCCAGGAAGAGAGGAGGGAGGGAGAGAGGGGATATGATAGAGACCTACAGGTATCTTACAGGGAGGAACAGGGTGCAGGAATACACTATTTTGCATAAAAAAAAATGTTCCAGGACTAGAGGGCGTGGGATGAAGTTGGGGGCGCGCGATTCAAAGGAAATGTGAGGAAGAATTTATTCACGGAACGGCTGGTGGATAAGTGGAATACCTTACCAGAGGAAGTAGTGGGAGCAGAAACAATCACACAGGATTTAAGAATGCATGGGATAGACATAAGGGAATTGTGGAGGTCAGGGGTAAGGGACAACAGACTTCTAGGAAAACATAAAGTGAACTTACAAACTCAAAAGGGCAGACTGGGTGGGCCGAAGGCCCTTATCTACTGACAGTGTCTATGTATGTATGTTTGTAGAATCTGCAAAGGCATATTTACCAAAAAAATACACCTCTGTTATTCCCTGAAATAATGGCCTTTTTATGTATGAAATGGATTGAAATTTCTTGTACAAGTTCTTGTGGTTCAAGCTTAATTCATGAAATTACAAATTACATTTGACATGTTCAGGGTGTAGTGTGGAAGCGATCTAGCAAGGTAGTTCTTAAAGCATGTAACATCATACAACTGAAATGTATTGTGTACACTAGTGAAAAACTACATTGTTAGCATAGGAAAGGATTTGGGAGATGAGTAGTTTGTGCACGCATCTGGAGGTTGCAAACAAGTGGAATGTACAGTATTTCTTTTTATTATGTTATGCATTAGCAGCCATTTTGGCTCTTACCAGAGTTTTTCACACGTTATATGAGGCAGCCCAAGATAATCAGTATTTGGAACTCAGTATTCATAATTTGGGGCAAATGTAAAACCCACTAGGCAGGCACATTGGCACTGCAGCAGGATTCCTACCTCTGATGCCGGCAGCCCAGGATTGGGAATGAGCCCTTGACATTGGTGGCTAGCTGGAGCAGGAGGGTCCAGCCTCCCGCAGGGTGCTCTCCAGCAACTGGGTAGTGTGGATGGTATACTACACTATCATACTGTTACTTGGGTTACCACAAGTGGCGGTGCAGTCAGAGGCACTTGTGGGAGGGTGGAAGCTGAGTGCTGCTGGTAGCCAGCATACCACACATGTACACATGCTCCTTGGTGCCCTAGCCATCAACATCCAAGGGCAGGGTGAAATGAAAGCAGAAAAAGCCCTGGAAGTGCAATAGCATGAAGTTGGTGTTCTCTGGCTCCGCTGCCTGCCACTTTTGCACACTTGACAGAGTCATGGGGGACAACTGCTGCACCCCAGTGGAATTCACCCTGAAGCAGGAGCTTTGGGTATGCATTAGAGAGTGGGTAAGCACCAGCAAAGGGAAAGGACTAGGTGGGGAGTGAGCCTGAGCAGAGACGGGCAGCTTCAGTAACAAGGGAACAAATAGAATGGCTTAAAAAACCTGTTCCCCAGTTGGTTTTGTTTTTATTTCACATAAAACCCTTTAGGCATATGAATATTTTAAAAGAGTTTAGAATCAGGTAGACAGAATAATACATACATAAATGTACAGTAGTGGACACAGCTAACAATAAAATGTCTGTAGCATTAGATTTTTTACAAACATTGCATGACGATGTGTGTAGAGAGCAGTATACAAATGATACATTGTCAGATTTGAACTGATGCTCGATGGTAGCAATTACATGTGCCAGGAAGAGTAAGCATGGACAACAGCTGGGCTTTAAACAAATTCAGGAGAGTGACAGTCTCTTAAAGTGTCCATCAGTTCGTTCCAATGTTTTGCAAAATTATAGAAGTGGTTTTATCCCAGCATGGTTCTCCTGCAGGATAGCAGTAAAGAGTGAAATGCCTTGCCCACAGTGCCATATTTATTGTCGACATAACAGAAGATAGATTGTAGACCAGGGGCCAACAGACCTTGTAGCGCTTTATGGCCTATGACCAAAGTGTGAAAGAGTACCCTCAAGCTGAGCTTTAACCAGTTCAGTCTACTACACAAGACACAGCTGTGGATATCATTTTTCCCCCCCCTTTTTTCTCGTGTGGCTCCGGTCGGCTCCTTCTCCGGCTGCCCGCTCTGATCTTGTCTCAGGTTACCACCTTGTACTCCCCCATGGCTAACCCCCTGTGGCAGGGAGGCAAGGGAGCCCCTAACTTCCCCACCAGGCACGGATCTGGATCAGGTGGTGCCTGTGGAGGTGGTGCGCTCTGGCAGATGGCCATCAAGCTGCATGACCTGGCTGCCACTATTTCCCAATTTTTCTCCCCTTGCAGGAGAGCAGCGTGCAATGATGCATGCTCCCGTGTGTGCCCGCATCACGGGGTCACGCACGATACTCTTGTGCACCCATGTGAAATGTTTTCTACGCTCCCGCCCCACGTTCTTGCGGCTCTGTGCCATAAAGCCCCAGCCTCCGCTAGGGGTCAGGCATGCACCAGCCGCTGGTCGCCCCTGGAGATGGAGAGCAGTCCATCGGATGCTTGATCCATCTCTTCCCTGCCGACCCACGGTGGCCCATGCTTGTTCCCAAACTCGGGTCGCCAGCACGGCGCGAGGTGTGGTGTCCAGCACCTCAACCCTTAGCGCCACTGGGCCAGCTGTGGATATCATTTTTAAGATCTAGTACAAAGCAACAGGTTTTATTAAATGAGTCCCTAACCCAGGACAGTGCATATCATTCACTGAACCATAAACAACACCACCATAGTCAAAGCTCTGCACCAGTAGCTTCCTAATCTCAGGTAGGAAGTTGCCCCTGTGCCTGTAGAGGAATCCAGGTCTTGAGTTTACTGCCTTAACAAGGTAGTCTACATGCTCTGTAAATGACGGGGCACTGTCCAGGGTAATGCCTAGGTACTTAAAAGTTCTCACTTGTCCAAGTGTGACCCCAGACAAGGAGGAAATGCTTAAGTCAGCTGAGACCTCAGGTTTATTTCGATTACAAAACAGAATGCATTTAGTCTTCCTCTCATTCATTACAAGTAGGTTTGAAGTGAACCATTCCTGGATGGAGGTAAAGCCATCCTGCAGCCTCCCCCTAAAACTGTCCAAGCTCTTATGTTAGCCAGAGTTACCCCTTGGCAATCCCTTCCCAACCCTAGTCATTTCACACTTCCAACCCCTCCCGTTTCCATTCTACCAGGTACATTTATGTTTAAAAAATGCTCACTTCCAGCACTGTGCCGGGAGCCTACGGCATCTTGTAAAGTCTTCATCCCTCCTTACCCAACTACTCCAAGTCCCACAGATAGATTGATTCAGATGCAGATCACCCTGAGATGGGGCAGAGGGGAACATAACCATTAGACCACCAGGTATTTGAAAAGGTGTATTGTACTGTGGTTTGCCAAAGAGAAAGTCAGTTGGATTATAACATAATTTCAGCACAATAAAGTAAACGGAACAAACAAAAGCATAGCCTAACATGTGTATTGATCAAGGTAATCCATATGTTAAGTCATGGTTTTGATGGTGAAGCAATTCTAAACAAAGGGGGGAAAACAGAAATAGTTAGCATTATAAAGCTGTATAACTCCCTGCCTCTAGCTCCAATGATGTCATCACTTCACAAATTTGGCAGCCATTTTAGGAAACAGTTTTTTATTTTATTTTTTTTAAATTGGAAGGCTGATGCTTACTTTTTCAGATGCTACAGAACTATTTGTTATTCACATAAATGCAATGTTAGCATCACTGTAAACAGCAGCCTTTTCTTCAGCCCCTTATGAAGTGAATAGTGTGTAGGCAAAATGTTGTTTTGGTGTCCTTTAAGCCACTTAGTGACATCATTGCTTGATACACAGACTAGCAGCTTTTTATGAAGTTACACAGCTGCAACTGAAGGCGTGCTGTCGGCGGAGTCCCTCTGCTACACTGGTCGTGATCGCAGACTCTGACTTGTTGCTTCCCAGTGTGATCCCATTTTACATCATCCTCTCAATGTGTAAAGAAAGAACCTTGGCACTGACCAATCTGCTCCCTTTTACAGAGAGAGTGAGCCAACAACAGATGTCACTAAACTTTTGTGATAAATGGTGGGGAGATATAATTCACAAACACAACGCTGCAGTGCTTCCCATCGCAGTATATGCAACGGGAATAATTTATGTAATTTATACTGTTGTACTGTTTTACTTCTTGTATTTTTATAACTTAAATATTTATATAGGTGCTCATTTTATAAGTGCAGTAAGACACTTTAGGGTGTTGGGAGTTGGACCAAAAATTCACTTCTGGAAGCACAAGACACTCAACCTACGGTCTCTCACATCACTACATTTCTGGGTTATGCAGTTGTCACACAACTACTAAAACCCTGTCATGTCTCTTTCCTGGTCAAGAAAGAATAAATGTCTTACGGTTCGTTTTCCCATAGGTTGAGATACAGATTTATTTTAGTTAGTTATTTTTTTGTTGTTGGCCAGGAAAGGAGGTCTAGACAATTCTGCCTATTTTTAGCCTCATCCCTGGGGTAGGAGGGGGATACAGATAGAAACCAACTGACATTGAACCAGATTAAGCTGTTGGTGGAATTTTCAGTGAATGGGTGAAATTTGACCAGGACACTAGGAAATCACCCCTTTTTTTAAGAAGTGCCATGGGATGCCGGCCCGTCAGCACAGCAGTTGGATTTCTGCTTGTGACGCCAGTGACACAGGTTCGGGAACAGACCTGGGGTATCTGAGGGCTGGCTGGGGGGGAGAAGGATGGAGCATGCCGCAGACTGCAGTCCTTCTCCGGGGAGGGGAAGAGTGTCTCGGTACTTGATTTCACTTCTTGGCGAGCCAGTGACCGGCGCCACATTCAGGGGGCGGGCAGACGCTGGAACTCATTGCACGTCCCCGCCCCCAGAGCAACAAAAACTAACAAATTCTGGCCCACGGCATGACGTCCCTTTCCGTTTTGCCACCCACTGCCTCTGCCGCCTGCTTGGAGGGTCCCACTCTTGTGGCTCTGACCCGGGGCTTGCCCATGATCTCCATTAGGGAATGGGAAGCCCCTTCGATTGCCCCACCCAGGGGGGAAAGCCTGGGCTTGGGGGTGGCGGACAGATGGAACCTGATGGAAGAGGGGGCCAGACCAAAAATATAAAAAAAAAAAAAAGTGCCATGGGATCTTTCACGTCCACCTGAACAACTGCCAGAACTGGCAGACGAGATCTCGGTTTAACATCTCATCCAAAGGATGGCACCTCAGGCCCCCCCCCCAAGTTCCCCCACTCTTTTCAACAAGCTCCATGGGATCTTTAACAGTCACCTAAACAACCACCAGAACAGGAAGATGGGACCTTGTTTTAACATCTCATCTAAAAGATGGCACCACAGAAGTGCAGGAACCCCCCCTCATTTTTTTCAGCTATTTTTTTAGATTGGTCCATGTATGCACAGACATAAAAACTTTATAACTTAATTCAAAATTAAATTGTTTTTAACCCCCTGAAGGCACTTCCTGGAAGCAAATTACATAGAAACTTAGAAACATAGAATTTGTTGGCAGATAAAGACCACTTTGGCCCATTCAGTCTGCCCATGTTCCCCGCCTTCGATGCCACCGTAGCCCCTACATGATCTGCGGTTTCCCCGCCCCTTGTGTTACTGCAAAGGTCCCCTTCTACCTATCCCCATGCATGCTTGAATCCTGCAACCATTTTGGCACCCTTCACCTCCTCTGGGAGGCCATTACAGGCCTCCATTATCCTTTCTGTAAAGAAATACTTTATTATTTATTTATTCATTTAGCAGAAATCAAAATTGCAAACCTTTGAGTCAGGGACTCATTTACAAAGGCTCCTAATCAGCAAACAGATAGTATATACAAATACAGATATAGTTACATAGAGTACAGATCGACGTAGGGATCACTATACACGTATATACATAAAAACAAGGGCTAAAATTCATACGAGAGCAAAAATTCTATACAGAAAAACACTATACATGTAATCAATGCCTTAAAGAGCAATACTACTGGCAGTGACTCCCTGGACCCCTGTCTCCTTCGTCGGGTACTGGATCTGGTCATCGCCCCAATCACTAGTCTCCTCAATAAATCCCTCTGAATGGGACAGTTTCCCTCAGCTTGAAACATTTCCACAGTCACACCCATACACAAGGGTGGTGACAGGTCCCTAGCCGGTAATTACCAGCCTATCTCCATTCTCTCACCTCTCTCAAAAGCCTTAGAAAAAGTGGTGTCCACTTAAATTACGGGTCACCTAACCAAATACAACATCCTCTGCCCTGAACAGCACGGCTTCCATACAGGTCACAGTACCAGCACTACCCTTCTTGAGTTTTCAAATTTTCTGCACTCTTCTCTGGACTCGGGCTCTCTGCTGGGGGCAGTGTTCATTGATTTATCAAAAGCCTTCAACACTGTTTCCCATCCCCTCCTGCTGGAAGCCCTCAGCCACACAGGCTTTGCTGCTGGGCCTGTCTCCTGGTGCTCTAGCTACCTGTCTGCCCGCTCTTAGTGTGTTAGAATTAATGGGACACTCTCCAACGCCTTCCCTATCCGCTCTGGTGTTCCCCAGGGCTCCATTCTTGGACCCTTGCTCTTTTCACTATACCTCAGTACTCTGCCAGGTGCTTGTACTGGTAAAATTTTGCTGTATGCAGACGATGCCATCATCTTTGCCTCTGACCGTAACCCTATCACCCTCCAGGACTCCTTGCAATTATCTTATAATGATGCTGAAGCCTGGTTCAAAGAGCATAGACGTGTAATAAATCTCAAAAAAACAAAAACCATGCTCTTCGCCCACCCCCAAAACAAAGCCATCAACTTAATACTCCAGGTTCTCTCTAGCACCAAGTTTCCACTCGAGCAAGTCTACTCGTATAAGTACCTTGGGATCTCTTTCGACCCTGCCCTCACATTCCATGACCACATCGCTGCCCTAGCCTCAGCCTCCAGTATTCGGCTGGGTATCCTATACCGCCACAAACATTGTCTCTCCCCTGATGCCCTCCGACTCGCGGTCACGTCCTCTATACTGTCCCTTGTTGATTATGGTTTACCAGTTTATGGTGCTGCAGACCAGACCACCCTAAACAAAATCAGCCTCACATTAAATAAGGCCTGTAGGCTAATTATAGGTGCCCCCAAGGTTAACACATACCTGCCATCTATATGCTAAAGCTATGCTGCTTGACCTAGATGAACGTCTCAGATATCAAACCTGTCTCATAACAAAAAACTCTCCTTGGACTATCCCCACCAGGGTTGACAGCCTCCATCCACCAAGCAAATTCACTAGTACAAACACGAACCTCCTGCAAAACCACACTGTTAGTCCCCAGGGCAAGGACCACACATGGTCAAAGGGCCTATTGCTACAGAGCCCCATCCTGGTACAACACACTCCCCACCACTATCTCTGGTGCCTCCACGATGTCCTGTTTCAAAACCTCCCTTCGTAATCACCTACTTAATACGTGCAGCTGTGACTGTTACTAAGTTGCTCTTGCTCAATTGCTCCGACAAAGCTCCCTGAGTGACTGCACCCAACCTACTACCAACCACTTCCTGTTGTCCTATTTTTTTTTTTCATCTCCTCCGGTCTCTACACCCCCTCAGCCTGTATGCTCTTACCACTGTTTGTTTTGATGTACTAAATATCTGTACAAACCTGTGCTCCGCTAATCCTGTAACCTTAAAAATTTTAACCAATATATGTCTTCATGTTTTACCAATTCTTGTACTCTGTTATGATGTAACAAATTTGTTTTACCGTATTTGTCCTCTTTGTGACGAGGTACCTTTGAAAATGAGCCTCTGGCTCAAAGGTTGTAAACTGATGTTCAAATAAATAAATAAATAAAATGTACATAAATACCAGGAATACAATTCATAAGAGAGTGAAACTCAATACAGGCCTGACACAGTGATGTAGCTAAACCATCTAGTACACCAGAAATAGCAATTTGGGTTCTGTTATAAATAAAAAATAGGTAGTAACTTAAAACAAATATGGTGACACTTGGCAGCTGTGTAATCTGTCAGGGCATGAGACAGTGTTTGGGGAAGGGGATCCCCAGTGAGGTGGGGAAGCAAACATCTATGTGCAGTTACATCACATCCCTTCTGAGCCTTCCCCACTCCAGTTTCATAGTGTGACCTTTTGTCCATGAGTCCGACTTCTTACGGAAAATGCTACCTTCCTGTACCTTATTAATACCAGTTATGTATGAATGTTTCTATCCTATCTCCCCTTTCCCTTCTTTCCTCCATCGAGTATGTATTTGGTTCTCTTAGTGTCTCCTTATAGGGCTTGTGCTGGAGTCCCTGCCCAATCTTGGTTGCCCTCCTGTGCACCACCTCCCCCCTATCTATGTCCTTCCGGAGATGGGACCTCCAGTACTAGACACAGTACTCGAGGTATGGTCTTACCAGTGACCTGTACAGGGGCAATATTACCTCCCTCTGCCTGCTGGTGATACCCCTCCCTATGCACCCCAACATTCTGTTAGCCTTTCCCACTGCCTTTTCTCTTTGCTTGGCTACCTTCACGTCATCAGAAATGATTACCCTCAGGTCCCTTTTTTGTTTGGGTTGTTGTCCGTACCACCCCTGCCAGTTGGTACATAGCGCTTGGATTTCTGTGCCCCAAGTGCATGATTTTGCACTTTTTAGCATTGAGTCCCAGCTGCCAGCCACTTGACCATTCTTCTAACTTCCTCAAATCATTCCTCATCTTTTGCAGCCCTGCTGGTGTGTCCATCCTGTTGCAGATTTTTGTGTTGTCCACGAACAGGCAGACCTTCACTTCTAGAGGAAAACAAGTAAAGTTCTGTGCTGCAAGCTGGGCGGGGTGCAAGTCAGGAGCTGCCGCCCCAATATAACCAAACAAAACCAAAAGAGCCTCTCACTCCAGAGCCAGGGGAGTGTAACCTCAGTGAAGGTGGCAGTTGAATGCCAAAATAAGTACCAGTACAATTCTTCTTAAAGAAAGAATCAAACATTTATTTTGCTTAAATGATAAATGCAAATACTCCCAACACACAGGAATGCTGCTACAGATACCTTCCCCTCTAGCCCTTCTGAAATGTCGCTAATAAAGACATCGAAGAGGACTGGGCCTAGTACTGACCCCTGAGGCACCCTGCTGGTCACCCTGACTTTCCCCGCACGGACTCCATTTACCACCACCCTCTGACTCCTGTCACTCAACCAATTCCTTACCCACTTTACTACATTCTGTCCCCACTCTCAGACTGGTCAGATTGTACACCAGTGGAATGCTGTCAAAGGCTTTCCTGCAATCCATGTAAACCACATTTACTGCTCCACTTCCCTAGTCACCCAGTCGAAGAACTCAATCAGGTTTGTCTGGCAAGACCTTCCCCCTGTGAAACCATGTTGCCTTTTATCCTGCAGTCCACTTGTTTCCAGGTATTCCACTATCTTTCCTTTAATAATATGTGATTATGAACTACAAAAAAAAGACTACGCTCTTTGCTAGTCCCCAAAACAAACCAAAATCATCCCCTCTTACCATCTTTAATAATCAGAAATGTCCCCATCGAGCAAGTCTCTACTTTTAAATACTTATAATATTTAAATCACAGGACTGGCAATAGTACTCTGCTGGACCTAATTTTTATAAACCACCTGGAGAGGATCACTGGCTCTGAGGTCCTCCCTGACTCTCTCAGTGACCACTCTCCTGCTGTCTGCTTTTGGTCAAACAAAACCCCTAAACAGCAGGAAAAAGTGTCTCACCAGTGTCCTTAAGAAAGGTCAGCTTCAACATCTCCAAGCCTATCTCCTAAATTGTGACTGGTCACCCCTGGACTCTGCAACAAATATTGATTATGTTCTGGATTTTTTTATAACCATCTTTAACAATGCCTGCAATACCTTCGGCCCCCTGCAGAAAAAGGAAGGTCAAGGCTGCGAGTAACCCCTGGATCAACCCTTCCCTCCTAAACCTGATGGCTACAAGAGACCACCTCTGGCACAAAACTCGTGCCACAGGCAGTCAAGTCAGCTGGGATTGGTATGAAGCCTCCCGAAACGCTTGCACTCGGGAGATCAGACTGGCTAAATCTCCGAACTACAAAGATGTGCTCTCACACTCCTGGGGCAACAGTTGGAAATTTCGGGATAACCTCAAAGATCTCACTGGCAAGCCCAACAGATCCCCACCCATCATGCTTAACATTAATGGAGTAGCAATCCAGGACCTGCAGCTAATAGCTGACACATTTAACTCTGCTTTCGCTGACTTCAGTGGTGTACTTCCTCCTGACTTCTTTGATAAACCCTCTAGCTCATTTAACCTCACTATGCCAGACTCGGCCCTGAATAAACCCCCCCTTTCTGTTTTAAGAAAGTCACCCTAAGGGAGTCAAAAAAATATCTCCTGAAAGTACTTGTCAAGTCTCGCTTCAGCAGTGACACCCTCGACCTGAAGTTACTATACCTTACCCTAGATGCGGTACTTCTGTCACTCACCAAAATCTTCAACCTGTCACTTTCCCTTAGACTGTTTTCCCAGCAGTGGAAAGCTGCAGTGGTGACTCCCGTTCACAACAGCAGGGACAGGGCCTTACATGCAAATTACAATCCAATCTCCATGTTCCCACCCCTCTCCAAAGTCCTGGAGTGGATCATTTCAGATCAGCTCTCTGATCACCTGGCCAAGTATAGCCTCAAGTGTCCCGACCAGCACGGCTTTAGAAAGGGTTAAAGTACCACTTCTGCCCTTCTAGAATTTACTGACTACATTCACAAAGCACTTGACCGAGGTCACTTAGTGGGATCAGTATACATTGATCTCACTAAGACTTTTGACACGGGCAACCACACTCACCTTCTTGAGTTACTCCCTGCCCTAGGGCTCTCCAGTGGTGCTGCAACCTAGTTCAAAAGCTACCTGGATGGCAGCTCTCAGCAAGTAAAGATCCATGGCTCCCTTTCCATTAGCCTCCCTTTACGCTCGGGTGTCCCCCAAGGCTCCATACTGGGCCCCCTACTTTTTAGCCTCTTTCTTAATACCCTCCCCCAAGTCTGTACCAATAGTCTTCTCCTCTACGTGGATGATGCGGTTTTATTTACTAGTCAGGTTGATCTACTCCCCCTTGTTAGTCTCCAGCATATCTTCTCAGTGGTTGAGTCCTGGTTCATCCAGCATAAACTGATTATGAACTACAAAAAAAAAACTAAGACTATGTTCTTTGCTAATCCCTATAACAAGCAAAAATCAACCCCTCTTACCATCTTAAGCAATCAAAATGTCCCCATCGAGCAAGTCACTATCTTTAAATACCGAGGTATTACACTTGACAGTGCCTTGACTTTTGCCGAACATGTCTGCCTTATTTCGAACGTGATCAACTCCAGAACACCGACACAAGCACAGCATGACTTCTAAGGCATTACGGTTATCTGTCACCAGCTCAGTACTCTCTATAGTGGACTATGGATTTGTCGTTTATGGCTCCACCACGGACATTACACTTAAAAGAATAAGCACGGCACTCAACAAATCATGTCGTCTGGTCTCTGGTGCTCACAGTCGTACCCATACATGTGACCTATATGCCCTGACCAACTGGATGCACCTTAAAGGGAGGATTTCATATCAGACCTGCCTGCTTGTGAAAAAATATCAGTCTAAGGCTCACCCCGCCAACCACCCAGCATCTTCTCATATGCACGCCTAACTTGCATAGCACCAGGAGTGCATGTAAGCACACCTTCCTGATACCTTTCTGTTGGACCACCCAGGCTCAGTGTTCTTTCATGTTCCAAGCTCCTAGCGGCTTAAACAACCTCCCCCAGGATATCCTTGATGAACCCAAGCTTGGTTCCTTCACACCAAACTCTGACAGCACCTTACTGCACTTTGCAACTGTGACTGTCCCAACTAGTGTTTTACCGTAGCAGAACATTGCCACCCCATTCCCTATTTTGTGCTAGCACCCTACTAGTCCCTCCTTTATCAGCTCCCCTTCCCTTCTCCGATCACCCACTCCCCCATCCTCACGCCCTGATAGCACCCAAATTTTATACATTCTCCCCTGATCCTTCTGTCACTGCCATGTCCTCTGTGCTCCCTACCTCCCTCCCACTCCCCCCCCCAATTACCACTCCACTTCCCTCCCTTCAACCCTCGGCCCGACAAAATCTCCTTGCTGACTACTCTGCTTTTGCCCCTTCTCCTTCTCTTCACTCTGTTATGTGACAAAACCAATACTGACTGCTCAAATGTTGCTGTGTCACAGTATTGGTGCACCAGCCTGTAATTCATATTGTAAACTTGTATTTTCTACCTGTAACCCTCTTATCTGTTTCCCTGTACACATTCATGCTTTTACCTTTCCTCGTTATGTATCAGTTTGCACTGGGATTAGAACCCCATGCGCTTTTGACAATGTCTCCTCACTGATGGCTCAAGTGTCACCTAATGTTCTCATTGTCTGTGTCCTCTGTTATTGTCTGCACCCACTGTATCCACAAATGTACACAATGCTGTTACCCAAATGTGTTTACATTCATTTACCACATAATTCTGCCTTGTGATTCAATATCCCATTGTCTGTACTATTTTATTGCACTTTGTCTGTATTCTAACCTATTGTATGCTCAGATGTGGAGCCTCTGTAATTTAGTCTCTGACTCAATGTTTTTGTAATTCCAAGAAAAAAAAAAAAAAAAATGTGTCTGATGCAAAATCTGAATTTCATTGTCAGAAGATAAGTTTCATCCAGCCCTATCTGATACCCCTCTCACTTCAGGGAGCTTTTCAGCCCCCATGGTCTGTGTCCAGACCTGAAAGACATCAGGGCACCTACTAAAAGTAACCCCAGCAGGGATAAGAAATTTATTTCGCTGACTCCCAGCTATTTCCTGAAAGAGTGGATTTACACAAGGCTCCTGTTTTATCTTTGAACCCCCAACAACTTGTATACCCTTGACAATGCAGATGTTTACAGGAATTGCAGGAAAGGACGCAATATTCTGACATGATTAACAGCAACAATGAGATTTCCTGACACGGCTCCCTTTTTCAGTTATTTATTTATTTATTTTTTCCCCAATTGTTTAACCAGGTGAGACACACTAAGCTGAATGCTTGTTTACAGGTGCAACCTGGGGGCACAGGGAAGTTCAGTGACTTGTTCAGGGTCACACAGTATGCAAGTGGGGGCTGTGGGGATTCAAACCTAGGTCTCCAGATTTGCAGCTCAGAACCTTAAACCACTGCGCTATACTGCCTCCCTTTATCTCCCAGTCTTGCAGTCAGAATGTTCAGAAATTAATAAAAGTACAAACTGGGCAGGATGTGCTACAACTAACCGATTCCTGGAAAGAAAACACCATTATGAGTATTTTAACCCTTTGATTGCCAAAGACCGTACACAGTATGCATTGGTAACACAAGCCTTACCTTAGCATAGAGGAAGGGGGTGTTACCGGGGCTAGCTCCAGAAAGTATTGGCAGAAAAATCTAAAGTTTATTTCTTGTGTTTGCCTAGTTGCGGCAGCAATTTCTGGTTTGCAAAATGCTTTGGTATTCAGTTTGTATGAAAGACACCTTATTAAAAAAGCATATCCTCTCCACCCTGCTGTCACAAAGAAAACCTTTGGACAGAGCAAAGTTTGTGTAGCAACACATAAAACCAGTTTGGAGATCTCTGTTAAGCAAAATTTTTAATATCCTTTTTTCTTTTTAATTCCAGGACTCCGAGGCCCCCCAAATCTACCTGCATCAGCCTACCTTCGAGGTACAGTATTTCCTCCTTTTCAGAGCTGTGATATTTTGTAATTCAGTCAGTGAGGTATGGAGTCCGCTTTTCTAGGATCTGTTTGCAGGATGATGCTCATAGCCAGGTACTGCAAGTCCATGCAGGATTTGTCATGTTCTTTACAGAGCACCTACTGTGTGGCATGACCATCACAAATCTGTGAAAATGGAAGCCACCAATCAGCAGATACTCATAGGTCATTACTAGGCCAAGAAGACAAAAAGTCCATAACGGCCTGCCATTTTAATACCTGGTAATACCTTGTTTAATCAGATAATCATCCAATGATTTCTTAAATTCATTCATGGAAGAACTGGCCACCACCTCTATTGGCAGACCATTCCAGATACTAATAACCTTTTTACTAAACCAGTTTTTCCTAGTATTTGTACAATAAGAGCTAATCAGTATTTGAAGTGGGTGTGCTCTAGTGTCGTATAGCTGCATCCTTAATTCGAGTCCCAGTTGTTGCCATAGATCATCGTCCAGTAGTGCTCTATCTACTATACACATGTCACCTCGGAGCCTACGGAATTCCAATGAATGCAAATCTAACTCGAGTAGCCTCTGCTGATAGTATAAACCCTCTAGGCCTGCAACATATCTTGTTGCCTTCCTTTGCACTTATTCCAGTGATTTTATAGTCCCTTTTTCCCCAGGTGACCAAAATTGGGCACAATACTCCAGGTGCGGAAGCACCAATGCCTTATACACCGGCATTACCACTAATCTATCTTTACTTTTAATATGCTTATTTATACAGTGTGAAAGACCGCTAGATTTACTGATAATATAATTAAAATGTGTCTTGAAACTCAAGTCACTGGTAATATAAATGCCCAAATCTTTTTCTTCTGATGTCTCTTGCAGCCCTACTCCATTTAACATATATTTATAATGGGTGTTATGTTTCCCCAAGTTCATAACCCTACATTTGTCAACACTGAACGTAGAATTATTACTTATTGCCCAATTTTCAAGTTCTCTTAGACCTAATTGTAAAATATCCGCATCCTCTTTAGACTTTATCATATAACCTATTCTTGTATCGTCTGCAAATTTCGATAATCACACTTGTGTTGAAGTTTGCATGGATGAAATATATAAGTTGAAAAGGCAGGGGCCCAGAACCGAGCCCTGTGGCACACCACTGGTCACTGCTACCCAGTCTGACAAGGATCCCTTCACTGATACTCTCTGCCTCTGATTTGACAACCAATTTTCAATCCATAGAGAAATATTTGCATGTATACCGTGCTTAATTAAAGCCTCAATCAAGAGGCCATGTGGGACTTTATCGAATGCCTTTGAATAATCCAAAAAGATAACATCCACTGCATTTCGAGAATCAAGTGCTTGGTTTACTTTACAGTAGAACTCCAACAAATTTGTCTGACAGGACCTACCTTCCCTGAAACCATGTTGGTAATGGTCTAAATCTCCTGACACAATTAACGTATTGGTAATATGAGTTTTAATAATGGCTTCCAAAATGTTTCCCAATATCGATGTCAGGCTGATAGGTCTATAGTTGGATACCTCCTGTCTTGACCCTTTTTTGTATATTGGTATACCTTCCGCCTGCCTCCATTCATCAGGAACTTCTGTTTTATCAATGGAATGTTGAAATAAGTGTGCTACTGGGGCAGCTAATATGTCAGCCAGCTCTTTTAGCACCCTGGTGTGCAGACCATCGGGTCCCTGCGCCTTATTCTGGTCTAAGGCTTTTAGCCTGTCTCTCACATCCTTAACCTCAATTTTAAGAGAAGAGCCTACGTCCTTATCCTGATGGTCTAAGGTATTCTGGGTTTTTGGATTATACACTGAGGCAAAATATATATTATAATGGCATGCCATATCCTTATCATCCAGTATCAGATCACCATGTGGTCCCTTCATGGGCCTTGCTGACTTATTTACATCCTTTTTTTAATTTACATAGGAGAAACAGATTTATAGTTATTTTGAACTTTAGCTGCCATTTTATATTCATAATCCTCTTTTGCTTTTCGTATACTTGATGTACATTTTTTTAGTTCAAGTCTATATTCTGCTCATCTTTCAGGCTGCCCACTTTTCTTGGCATTACTGTATGCCTTATTTTTACATTTCATATTTTTAACTATTTGTGGGGTAAGCCATGTTTTTTTTTTTTCAGGAATTTGTAGTCTTCTTAAAACTAGGGATAAATTCTTGTACCAGAGATTTGATTTTATTACTTAAAATGTCCCACATATGCTGTAACTTCAGTCCCCTGAAATCTGTCTGCCAGTCCCATGAAGCTAATTATTTACTAATGCAGTTAAAATTTGCCCTGCTGAAATTATATACCACTGTCCTGCTGACCGTCTTAGAAGCAACCTTACTAATACTAAATTCCACCATGTTATGATCGCTGGAACCTAGGGGGATGTAAAACCTTGCAATCCTGGATATTATATTCCAGGTTACTAAGTACCAACTCCAGAGTATGAGTACCCCGGGTGTGATCTTTAACATATTGTTCTAAACTATTTAGCAGAAAACACTCTAAAAATCTTTGCTCATTTAGTGATTTTGCTTTGAGGGGATCCCAACTCAACCCTGGAAGATTAAAATCACCTAATAGCAAGGAATTTCCAGCTTGAGCGAAATTATGTAAGCATTCTAGTAATTTAAGGTCATCTGACAGTGAGCTAGATGGTGGCCTATATACCACTCCCACATTTAATTTTGACATTTGGGGGGGTTAAGTTAACCCAGATTAATTCAGCTGTATCACATTTAATAATATCAACACTTTCAGATGCAATATGATCTGCTATATATATAGGGCAACACCCCCACCTTTATGAAGTGGCCTATCTCTGTGATAGAGATGAAAACCAGGGATTTGTTTATCCTACGAATCATCCTGTTTCCACCATGTTTCTGTAATGGCACACAGACTAATGTGGTATTTATTTAAAGTAATCACCAGTTCGTCCAATTTATTATTGAGACTTCTTGCATTTAATAACAGACAGTTCCAGTGTTCTGACTGTACCGACCCCTGTTTTGTTGATGTTTGGGATATACATCTCCCCTCCCTCCCAATCTGAAAGTTTAAAGAATTATCAATTTTCTGTTTTAATAGTTGCGAAAAACGGTGTTTTCCTTCCCTATTTAAATGAATGCCATCCAATGCAAATAGCCTTGTGTCGTAAAAGTTTTCCCAATTTTCCAAATAGTCATAATCCTCTCTGAGGCACCACCTCTTCAACCACCCATTTAAACTCTCAGTTTCTGACCTTTTATGAAAATTTACCCCAGGGCTTGGTATAATACCTGAAATAATCAGGTCACATCCTCTAGCTTTTAGATCTGCACCTATATACTCAAAGTCCCTTTGAATGTCAAGCATCTTTCTCTTGCCCACGTCGTTTATACCTGCATGTAACACCACCAATAGTTGTTCACTGTGTTCAAGAAGGCCAGGTATAAGACATCTAATATCTGAAATTCCTGCACCTGGTAGTACACTCACAGTGGTTGAAGTGATCCTCTTTTTACATAGAATGGAATCTGTATATTTAAGCATTGAGTCTCCAATTACCAAGACATCCCTCTGGGCTGTACTAATTAATGTGTCAACCTGTTCTGCCTGATTTTCATGACAAACCACATTGGAGTCCTTAATGTGTAACTGCTGATTTTGTTGATATGTCTCCTGTTCAGTTGTGACATCTTGTGCTAAAAGGCTAAACCTATTAGGTGTCAACACATTTGATAACCCCCAATATTTCGTCTCCCTTTCTTAATTTTCTGGGGGACTTTACACCACTGCTCTTCCTTCTCCTCTGCATATGATGTTGATGCTTGTACATTTCTGCATGGACTTGTAACCACCTGTAGGGTACTAGAACCTACCTCTTCAGCTACAGTATCTATATAATCTTCTAAGCTGCTAATATCAGTTAATGTTTTTAATCTTTTTCGTAGCGCAAAATTTTCAGCCTGCAAGGTTTCTATTAGATTGCACTTTACGCAAATGAAGTTAGTTTTGCACTCACCCAGTAGGAACATTTGCCACATGTATTAATTAAGCAGTCTCCTAACTTCAGTAAATCCATTTTTACATAGAACATAGATTTTGTCGGCAGATAAGGACCGCTTGGCCCACCCAGTCTGCCCATTTCCCTACCTAATCGATAAGCTGCAGATCCTAGTTAACCAGCAGCCTACTTTTTCCTACCCCTACCCCAACCCCCTAGAATTGCCTTATGACTGTCCCATGCATGCTTGAATTCCACCACTGTTTTTGACTCCACAACCTCCTCCGGAAGGCCATTCCATGCATCCACAACCCTCTCTGTGAAAAAATACTTCCTTAAATTACCTCTGAGCCGCCCCCCTTCTATCTTCAAATTGTGCCCCCTTGTTCTTGCACACCTCTTTTTTTGAAAGATGCTACCCTCTTGGACTTTGTTGATTCCCTTGAAAGTTTCTATCATGTCCCCCCTCTCCCTCCTTTCCTCGAGGCTATACATATTCAGCTCCTTAAGTCTCTCTTCATAGAATCTTCCGGTGCAGACCCTGCACCATTTTAGTTACCCTCCTCTGGACAGCCTCCATCCTGTCTATGTCCTTATGAGATTGAGTCTCCAGAACTGCACGCAGTACTCCAGATGGGGTCTCACCAACTGTCCATACAGAGGGATAAACTTCCTGTTTTCACTGGTGATGCCTCCCATGCATCCCAGTATCCCCCAGCCCCCTTGCTGCCCTCTCACATTGCTTGCCCACCTTCAGGTCATCTGATATGACTACCCCAGGTCCCTTTCCATTTTGTTGTTGTTAGTATCTCACCCCCATTGTGTACTCTTCCCTGGGTTTTTGTTTCCCAGGTGCATTACCTTCATTTCTTAGCATTGAATCTAGCTGCCATACATTTGACCATTCCTCTAACCTTGCCAAGTCCCTTCTCTATCCTTTCCACCCCACCTTGTGCATCAACTCTGTTGCAGATCTTTCATGTCATCTGCAAAGAGACATACTTTTCCTTCAGTCCCTCTGTAATGTAAACATAGACATGGAAGAGGACCATCCTAATACTGAACCCTCATGGTACCCCACTAGTAACCCCTTTCTTCAGAGTGGACTCCATTTACTATTACTCTCTTTGTCCTATTCTCCAGCCAATTCTTTACCCAGGCTGTCATCTTGGGACCCACTCCCAGGCTGGCTAACTTGTATGTTAATCTTTTGTGTGGGACCGTGTAAAATGCCTTGCTAAAGTCTAGGTAGGCCATGTCCACAGCCCCTCCCTGATCTACTACTTTGGTCACTCAGTCAAAGAAATCTATCAGATTTGTCTGGCAGGACCTTCCCGCTGTGTATCCATGCTGCCTTGGGTCCTGAGCCCCTCTGGCCTCTAGATACTCAACAATTCTTTCCTTCAGAAGTGATTCCATCATTTTCTCTACCACTGAGGTTAAACTAATGGTCTGTAGTTTTCGCTTCTGCCTTGCTCCCACTTTGTGAAGGGAATCACGCTCTGCCTCTCCAGTCCTCGGTACCACCCCATCCTCCCATGATTTGTTAAAGAGGGTAGCCAGTGGTGTCACTAGTTCTACCCTTAGTTCTTTAGAATTCTGGGATGAATCCCATCAGGCCGCATTGCTTTGTCCACCTTCAGTTTTAAGAGTTCTTTCAGAACCCTTTCTTCTGTAAATGGGCTAGTATCAACTTCTGTATCCAGAGTGTTTCTACTGTTTGTTTTAGGTACCTCCCACTTCCTTTGTATATACTGAGCAAAATATTTGTTTAGTATCTCTGCCTTTGCACAGTCACCTCTGCCCACCCTCCCTCCTCTTTATTAAGCCTCACTAGCCCTGCCTTGGTCTTCCCTTTCGCTCCCTGATGTACCTATAAAGGTTTTATCCCCCTTCTTAACTGAGTTGGCTATCTTTTCCTCAGTTTGGGCCCTTTGCTATTCTGACTGCCTTCCCAGCTTCCTTTGCTTAACTGAAATACAGTTCCCTGTCCTGCTCCTTCTGTGATTCCTTGTACTTCCTGAATGCTTTCTTTTCTCTTGAACCTTCACTGCCACTTCCTTTGAGAATCATAGTGTTTTTTCACATCGTTTCATTTTGTTAATTTGCTTCACACAAAGGCTTGTTACCTCTGTGATGGCAGTTTTTATTATTCCCCATTGTTCTTCCACCCCTCCTTCCTGCCCATTTGCTAGTGCATTCCTTAGGCACTCACCCATTTTGGCAAAGTCAGCCCTCCTAAAGTCCAGTACTTTTGCCTTTGTATGGCTTGACTCTATTGCTGTGTTTATTGTGAACCATACTGTTCGATTTATCGTTTACTGTACCACCGCGTTACGGCTCTAATTACTGGCACTGACCACATGTTTAAAGTGGTATTGGGGGGCTGGCAATGCAGTAGTAGTAGTGTGTTCTGCTGTCATGTGTTCTATGTGAGCTGGGTTTGGGAGTAAGCCTGGGTCTCTGTTTGTCTGGTTTATTTATTACTTATTTTATTTTAATCCGAAAAGTTTCACCAGGAAAAGTATACTGAGCTACAATAACCCATTCCCAGATGTGTTATGGGGGAGAGGGGAAGAGGGGATACAATACTGAGTACAGAATCAAATAAAAATATACATAGAGCTTATTCTGTATATAAAACATTAAGGCAAATACCAAACATTTTTGTGGGATAGGCAGGCAGTACTTGCCAACATATATAAACTGCATACATATATCCACATGTAAACATATGTATGTTTATATTTCATCATTTGCACTCAAACGTAGTTAGTACTTATATACGTAATCATAAACATACGCACAAAACGCCAACACGGATATATTTTGTTTTATAACACTTGGGTGTAGAAAGTGAGGACTTTGTCAGAATAGGGGGATAGGGGCGATGGTTTTGGGGGAGGGGCAATAGCACGTCATGTGTTACCATGTAAGTGAGTTGGGTTTGGGGTTAGTCTGCATCTCCGTTTGTCTGGTTGGGGAGGGGGACAATAGCATGTCATGTTATCATGTAGGTGAGCTGGATTTTGGGAGTGAGCCTGGGTCTCTGATTGTCTGGTCCGGGGGGTGGCAGGCAGACAATAGCATGTCATGTTATCATGTACATGAACTGGGTTTGGGAGTGAGCCTGGGCCTTTGTTTGTCTAGTGGGGTGCAATAGCATCTCGTATTATCATGTATGTGAGCTTGGTTCAGGAGTGAGCCTGGGTCTCTGTTTGTCTGTTTGGGGGCAGTAACATCTCGTGTTATCATGTACATGTGCTGGGTTCAGGAGTGAGCCTGGGTCTCTGTTTGGGGGCAATAGCATCTCATGTTATGCACGTGAGCTGGGTTCAGGAAGGAGATTGGGTCTCTGTTTATGTAGTTGGTGGGGGGGACAATAGCATCTTGTGTTATCATGTAGGTAAGCTGGGTTCAAGGGAGAGCCTGGCTGGTTGGGGTTGCCTACCTTTGTGGCCCATTAGTAGTACATGACTCTACCATATGACTGACCTAGGTGAAGAAGCAAGCCCATCTCTGACTGTCTGATTGGGGGAGCCACCCTGACACCCTATCAGGAGCATGTCACGCTATAATGTAGGTGACCTGGGTTTGAGAGCAAGCCCGATCTCTTCTTGTCTGGTTGGGGGAGCCACCCTGACACCATGTCAAGAGCAAGTCACACTACAATGTAGGTGACCTGGGTTTGAGAGCAAACCTTACTGGCCAGGAAAGACGGAACGATGGAGGTGCTCTTTGCTCCCAGTGATACTGTGGTCTGGGAAGGAGGATTTGGGATGTGTACAAGTTTACAACACTGTCTTTTCTGAAAGGGCAATGTAGAGTGTAGGCTGTGGTGCCTGTGGGGACAGAAATGGAGGAAATAATTCCCGGCTTCCAGGAAAAAAGCCACAGGTACTTTCTGGCTCTGCTTTGGCAGCACAAGCTTGGTAAGGTGAGGTTATTGGTCTGGGCATGGATTGAGGTCAACCAGAGCATGTTCAATTGGCCTGGCAGTTTCACAGCCTCCACCTACTGCCAGACAGCTGTGCACTTTAGATCTCTGTGCTAGCCCTGTGCCTTTCTGAGTATTGCAATACTCTGTGTGGCTCTCTTTACTTTGTACCCTTAAATACATAGTAACACAGTAAAAGGAATTTAGAATTCCCGTACCTACTGTATTATACTGCAATAATAATCATAAATTATAATGACTTTTCTGCATTACTTGTTACTGGGATATGGTGTATGAAAGATGCAACATGTAACCCTTTTGCTCAAGATTGGGATATGGTACAGCTTAGTTCCCCCTTGTCTTCCTGTTATGAGGCAGCTACATGGAGATAAATGGGGAGGCACCAAAAATAAAGGGACAGATTCATTTGGAGAGCCAGGATGGTCGGCACCTCTATAGGGCCCTAGAAGCTCTGGGGGCCCAGTAGCGCAGGCTGACAAGTATACCAATGTCATCCTTCTGGTGGAAATGGCAGTGGCTGTGGGTAAGTAATTAACTAACCAAGGTCAAGGCTGTTAGTGTGTTTAAATTTTTTGGGGGGTGGGGGTGGTTAGAATCTGCGGCCGGTAACAGCACACTGAGATGAAGCTCATTTCCAGCTGTATCCTGGGAGGTTAAGTGACTTGATCAGGGTCACACAGTATGCCAAGTGGCAGTTGTGGTTTTCAAACTCAGTTCTGCTAGGTCTCCAGATTCACAGCTTGGTACTTTAAACATCTAGGCTATACTGTCTTCCAGGGTCCGTGTGGTCCATGTGATGGGGAGCATCTGAGGTAGTATCACATAGGAGTCTGAAAGCAACACCAGACAGGGTCCCTGTGCTATGTCAGTCAAAGTAACCAGTTTTATACAGAGGTCTTCATGAAGTCAAGTGTATAGGAAGAGTTCTTCTGACTGGGTCTCATCCCTCTTCATGCATATGGGAAAAGCAGAAGTATGGAAAATGGCCCCCCTAACCCCCAGGCTCCGTATGGGTGAGTTGTGCGTTGAAGCCAGTAGAGAAGCTGGATTCTCTCACGGTTACCATATGGAGGGATTGACTATTGAGATGAGTACTTAGCCTGCCCGGAAAGAACACAAGGGCCCCTGTCTAGTGACTGAGAATGTGCCTCATCTGAATGGATGTTTGCTTCTAACTCACAGTCTACTAAATGACAGTATACCTGTGAAGCCCAGTGGTTATATGTTGCTCCCTGCCTGCAAATAAAGTTGATGGTGCTTGAAGTTGAGCACTTACGTGGACCTCCTTTTTCTTCTAAATCTGCTGCAAAGCTGTGTCCTCCGACAGGGCTGTTAAGACAGAAAGGCAGCTCCAAAAAGATAATGGAGCACGCGGGCAAAAAGTAAAAGTATCTATAGTCAAAAGCCCTAGCTCACATCCCTCCAAAACAGGTTTTTGCAGAATTGTAAAATGCTAAAAAACATATTTATTTTAAATAATTTGCAGCACCAGTGGCTAACATGTCTCAACGTGTACAAAATGTGTAACAACAGAGGGTCGATTGATGCACCACTGCTGAAAGGCAATGTTACCCGTGGCACTTGTATACACTGTCCAAGTATGATTAAAATGAACAGATTTGTGAATGTGAATAATGGGAAGGCATTTATGTGTATGATTTCATTAACTGTAGCTCTGAAGGTGTGATTTATATTGCTTAGTGTAACTGTCAATGTTTCTATATTGGTAAAACGAAGAGAAAATTCTAACTCGAGATTGGTGAGCACTTGAGTGCTATATATGAAGAGTATAAAATGTTCAGTATTGTCAAACAATGGTAGAGAAAGGTTAGCTAATTAAGGATTCAGGTAAGGGGTTAGGAGAGTGCAAAACTTAGGGGGCTGCACCAAGGTGGGGCGCTAGAAACCGTGGCAAACATTTGCTGTGAATGTACTGAGCAGGGTTTAAAGGAAGAAGAACAGCAGAAAGAGCACATGGTGGGGGAGGTGGTATCAGAGATGTAATGCACCCTGAAAATAGAAAATGACATTAATAATGAGCAAAAGAAAGCCGCCTCCAAAGTTGCCGTGCCATGGCTCAGCAAGTGACAGTTACAAGAATAAGGAAAAGCTGACACCTCCATAATTATTGTTCGCACTTAAAACAAGAGCCACTAGGAATACGTAAGTAATAGGATTAGCTGGAAAAAAAAAGTACCTCCTTTATTTATGCAGTTTCACAGAGACCAGTAGCATATAAATAGTATGAGGTGTACATTCACAGTCAGCTGATCAGTTGTTCTTTAAACAGGATATTCACAGTCAGTAGTATACAGTCTTGTGTCTTACAATATAACATAAATCAAGGAGGTACTTAGACAACTAGTATTGGAGCCCTCTCAAGAGGGAGCAGTCTTAGACCTGGTTCTCTTAAATGGAGATGGAGAGAGGATCACAGATGTAGAAGTGGGTAGCCATCTGGGAACTAGCGACCATCGAACAGTATGGTTCACAATAAACACAGCAATAGAGTCAAGCCATACAAAGGCAAAAGTACTGGACTTTAGGAGAGGTGACTTTACCAAAATGGTGAGTGCCTAAGGAATGCACTAGCAAATGGGCAGGAAGGAGGGTGGAAGAACAATGGGGAATAATAAAAACTACCATCACAGAGGTAACAAGCCTTTGTGTGAAGCAAATAAAACAAAATGATGTAAGAAACCACTATGGTTCTCAAGGGAAGTGGCAGTGAAGGTTCAAGAGAAAAAGAAAGCATTCAGGAAGTACAAGGAATCACAGAAGAAGCAGGACAGAAAACTGTATCAGTTAAAGCAAAAGGATGCTGGGAAGGCAGTCAGAACAGCAAAGGCCCAAACCGAGGAAAAGATAGCCAACTCAGTTAAGAAGGGGGATAAAACCTTTTATAGGTACATCAGGGAGCGAAGGAAGACCAAGGGAGGGATAATGAGGCTTAATGAAGGGGAGGTGGGGTGGGCAGAGGGTGACTGTGAAAAGGCAGAGATACTAAACAAATATTTTTGCTCAGTATTTACAAATGAAGAGGGGGAGGTACCTAAAACAAACAATAGAAACACTCTGGATACAGAAGTTGATACTAGCCCATTTACAGAAGAAAGGGTTTGGAAAGAACTTTTAAAACTGAAGGTGGACAAAGCAATGGGGCCTTATGGGATTCATCCCAGAATTCTAAAAGAACTAAGGGTAGAACTAGTGACACCACTGACTACCCTCTTTAACAAATCATGGGAGGATGGGGTGGTACCCAAAGACTGGAGGAGGGCAGATGTAATTCCCTGTCACAAAAGTGGGAGCAAGGCAGAAGCAGGCAACTACAGACCTGTTAGTTTAACCTCAGTGATAGGGAAAATGATGGAATCGCTTCTGAAGGAAAGAATTGTCGAGTGTCTACGAACATACGAAATTTGCCAGCAGATAAAGGCCTAGAGGTCTATCAAGTCTGCTCGAATGTGCAGCTAGCACCCCTTATTCTGCAGCTTCCCTCCCTTCACCCTTCCTTCATTAACCCTCCCCTTGTCCTGTTCCATCCTCGTTTGAAGCAGTCCACTGTTCTGCATACCACTTCAGCAGGTAATGCATTCCACCCAGCCACCACTCTCTCTGTAAAAAAAGTGTCTCCTCATCTCCCTCCTGCACCTTCCTCGCTCCAGTCTCATATCATGGCCCCTGGTGTCCCTCCCCTCCCTTACTTTGAACAGCCCCTCTGTACCTGTCTTGTTTATTCCTTTCATGTATTTAAAGGTTTCAATCATGTCACCCCTTTCTCTCCTGTCCTCCAGTGAGTACGTGTTCAACTCCTTCAACCTCCTCTCGTATGATAAGTCCACCAGCCCCTTGATCATCTTTGACACTCTGCACTACACCCCCTCCAGTAACTTAATGTCCCTCTTCAGATACGGACGCCAGTACTGCACGCAGTACTCCAGGTGTGGTCTAACTAATGACCTATACAGTGGCAGAATCACCTCCTCCCTCCTCGAGGATATACCCCTTGAAATACAACCCAGCATTTTGTTGGCCTTTGCAGCTGCCTTCCTACATTGTGCCGAGTTGTTCATTGACCCTGTAATGAGCACACCCAGATCCTTTTCCTCCTCTGTCTGGGCTAGCTGCACTCCCCTAGCTGGTAACTCCTCCTTGGGTTCTTCATCCCAAAATGCAGCACCTTGCACTTTTTGGCATTAAACCCCAGTTGCCAGGTGTCTGACCAGGTTTCAAGCTTTGCCAGATCATCCTGCAACCTCTGCCATCCCCCTAGGTCATCCACCACTGTGCCTACCTTGGTATCATCAGCAAACAGACTGATCTTGTTCTTGATGTCCCATGATATGTCTGCAATGAATATCCCAAACAACACTGGTCCCAACACCGAGCCCTGTGGAACACCGCTCGTCACTGCCCTTGAGTGTGAGAGCTCCCCACCCACTACCACCCTCTGTTGCCTTCCCTGCAGCCAGTTTCCTACCCATCTCACCAGCTTTGCACCCGCCCCTGTGCCTACTAACTTCCTTCCCAGCCTTCCATGTGGCACTGAGTCGAATGCCTTACTGAAGTCCAGATACAGGACATCCACTGCATGGCCCCTGTCCAGTTGCCTAGTTACCCAGTTATAGAACTCGATCAGGTTGGTTTGGCAGGATTTGCCCTGTATGAAGCCATGCTGTCTGCTGTCCTGTAGTCCTTTGGCCTCTAGGAGGGCCACCAGCCTCTCCTTCAGGATAGTCTCCATTAGCTTACCCACGATGGATGTGAGGCTCACTGGTCTGTAGTTTCCTGGTTCATCCTTGGGGCCACTCTTGTGGAGGGGCACCACATGAGCCATACTCCAGTCCTGAGGTACACACCCCGAATGTAGTGAGGCATTAAATAGGTCTGCCAAAGGTCCTGCAGGACCTCTGCCAGCTTCTTCAGTACCCTGGGGTGGATGCCATCTGGGCCTGGCGCCTTGTCCACCCTCAGTGTCTTCAAACCCTCTGAACTCTGCTCTCCATGATTTCCCATCTGTCACCACTTCCACCCTGCTTCTGCCATTTCTCCCACCTTGGGTGTCACCCCTCTTCTCTTTAGTAAATACTGAGCAGAAGTACTCATTTAGTGCTTCGCCTTATCGTACCCTGCTTCACCCAACCCCTCCTTCTAATCCTTACTATGTGGTCCTTACAGCTCCTTTTCTCCCTGATGTACTTAAAGAAGTCCTTCTCCCCCTTCTTAATGCCTTGTGCCAGCCTGAGTTCCGTAGATGCTTTGGCTCCCCTTACTGCCCTTGTCACCTCCTTCGATTCTGTCAAGTACTCCTCCCTGTCCTCCCCCCTCCCTGTTTTCTTGTACTTCCTATAGGCAGCTCTTTTCCTCCTTACCTTTTCCATGACCTCCTTGCTCAACCAGATCAGTTTCTTAGCCCTAGCCTTCTTGCTCTGGGCTTTGCAGCAGGTTTTGGTTGCCTCCACTATCCCCAGCTTTATGAGCTCCCACCTCTGGTTAGTGTCCATACTAGATTGAATTCTGGCCAGGTACCTTTTACCACTTCCCCCATCCTCCCAAAGTCAGCCCTCCTGAAGTCCAGCACTATTGTACCAGATTCCACTCCTTCCTTGCCCATATCCAAGGTGAGCCATACTGAGTGGTGGTCACTCCCTGACAGCGGTTCCTCCACTGTAAGTTCTCTCACAAA
The DNA here is from genome assembly GCA_016271365.2 of Neoceratodus forsteri. Classification (NCBI taxonomy): domain Eukaryota; kingdom Metazoa; phylum Chordata; order Ceratodontiformes; family Ceratodontidae; genus Neoceratodus; species Neoceratodus forsteri. The sequence continues at coordinate 1,388,839,682 of CM057459.1, forward strand.
GTCCCCATTTGCCAGCACAAGGTCAAGGGTATTCCCTAACCTGGTTGGTTCACTGACCATTTGCAGCAGGAAGCTGTCCTGGAAGGCATCCAGCAGTACCTGCTCCCTTCTGTTCCTGCTTGTTGGGGTGCTCCAGTCCACTCCTGGCATGTTGAAGTCCCCCCACAATCACCACACTACCCTTCTCGCAGGTCCTCCTGATCTGTCCTGCTAGTTCCCTGTCTAACTCCTCCGTCTGAGATGGTGGCCTGTACACCACTCCCATTCTAAGAAACCTATTCTTGGAATCCTGGATTTAGAGGCCAGAGGGGCACAGGACCCAAGGCAGCATGGATTCACAGTGGAAAGGCCATGCCAGATGAATCTGATAGATTTCTTTGACTGGGTGACCAAAGTAGTAGATCAGGGGAGGGGCTGTGGACATGGCCTACCTAGACTTTAGCAAGGCATTTGACTCAGTCCCACACAAAAGATGAATATACAAGTTAGCCAGCCTGGGAGTAGGTCCCAAGATGACAGCCTGGGTAAAGAATTGGCTGGAGAATAGGACACAGAGTGTAATAGTAAATGGAGTCCACTCTGAAGAAAGGGGGGTTACTAGTGGGGTACCGCAGGGTTCAGCATTAGGACTGGTCCTCTTCCATGTCTTTATAAGCGACATTACGGAGGGACTGGAAGGAAAGTATGTCTCTTTGCAGATGACACAAAGATCTGCAACAGAGTTAATGCTCAGGTGGGGTGGAAAGGATGAGAAGGGACTTGGCAAGGTTAGAGGAATGGTCAAATGTATGGCAGCTTAGATTCAATGCTAGAAGTGCAAGGTAATGCACCTGGGAAGCAAAAACCCAGAGGAAGAGTGCACAATGGGGGGTGAGATACTAACAACAACAAAAATGGAAAGGGACCTGGGGGTAGTCATATCGGATGACCTAAAGGTGGGCAAGCAATGTGAGAGGGCAGCAAGGAGGGCTGGGGGGATACTGGGTTGCATAGGGAGAGGCATCACCAGTAGAAAACAGGAAGTTATTATCCCTCTGTACAGACAGATGGTGAGACCCCATCTGGAGTACTGCATGCAGTTCTGGAGACCCAATCTCCCAGAAACATTGACAGGATGGAAGCGTCCAGAGGAGGGCACTAAAATGGTGCAGGGTCTGCACCGGAAGAGACATGAAGAGAGACTTAAGGAGCTTAATATGTATAGCCTCGAGGAAAGGAGGGAGAGGGGGGACATGATAGAAACTTTCAAGTACCTCAAGGGAATCAACAAAGTCCAAGAGGGTAGCATCTTTCAAAAAAAGAGGTGTGCAAGAACAAGAGGGCACAATTTGAAGATAGAGGAGGGGCGGCTCAGAGGTAATTTAAGGAAATATATTTTCACAGAGAGGGTTGTGGATGCATGGAACGGCCTTCCAGAGGAGGTTGTGCGGTCAAAAGCAGTGGTGGAATTCAAGCATGCATGGGACAGTCATAAGGCCATTCTAGGGGTTGGGGGTAGGAAGAAGTAGGCTGCTGGTTAACTAGGATCTGCAGCTTATCCATTAGGTAGGGAAATGGGCAGACTGGGTGGGCCAAGCGGTCCTTATCTGCTGTCAAATTCTATGTTTCTATTCCAGGCAGGAATAATTATAGAAGAAATTATACAAGATTAAAAATCACACAAGTTTGCAAATTTGTATAGTTTATAATAAGGTTTTATTCAGACTAGTTGGAGCTATTAAGGAAGACATTATCTAATGACTATATGTCATGTAACCAACTTTGAGGTGAAAGATTCAGATTTGGCTACCTACATTCCCTTAAATACCTACTAGTTGGAGTCTCAAATCAAAAGACAGAGGTTTTTAAGCACGAAATGGGTTACTTGGTACCTCCTACTACTCTAGGTCCCACAAACTTATAACCCTTAAGCAAAGACATTATATCAAATAACATTTTCCTGAGTCAGATTTTGATCTTGCAGAAATATACCCTAATTAAAGCATACTGTAGTTAGGAAAAAGTAGTATCAGCAAAGGACCCCAAGAAGGGAAAAAACAAGCTTATAACAAATGAAAAAGCACAGTATGGAAATTAGAAAAGGTAGACAGATGCCCAGATTTCCAGTTCTATTAAGAACATTGAAACCAGGGTTTCTGCTCCCTTTAAAAACTAGTGTGTGCAATGAGTGAAGCTGTAGAAAGCCAACATGAGCTAGAAGACACAGAGCTCAGCAAGACACTCCTCTTTTAAACCTTTTAATAGTTATCTTTCAAGTTTTTTTTAAAGAGCAGTCAATGCCTCCAGAAGAAGCATAATATTTGGACATGATTCAGCTAGCATTTCACATAAGCTCTGTATTTTTTCTCCCCATTATGTATTACTGAGATGATATGCATGAAAACAGGATCTTTTTCCTTGAGAGTTCACCTGGTACCGTGGCTTACACCCCACCAGTCCCTCAGTTTTAAATCATGGAAGGGAGAAATCCAAAGAAGATATGTGAAGTACAAACTGAATAGTGTCTAAATATTAGTTTCCTAAAGTTTTCCTAGGGACAGCAGCAGCTCTTTAACATTTCAATCATAAAGAGCCCCTGGTGGCATTAGGAAAACTTTGAAAAAAGTAAGATTTATATTCAACTCCATCCCATTCATATATTTTCAAGCAATTAATTCCCCATTTTCTTTATTACTGAAAACAGTTACATAAAAACAAGATCCCTGTCCCCTAGACTATATCTACTCTAGTTGCTTCTCTACACATGACATCACAGTCCCTTGTTTATGACATCATAATTATCTCCACATCGACATATTTTGATGTTATAAAAAGAATTATGTCAGATGTAGGCAGGCAGCCAGAGCTAAAAGGGCAGATATATTGTATTCATGCAAATACCCTTAGTAATAGTTCAAGTTTATTGTGAAGGGATATATCCGTTGAGCAAGCTCATTTGCAAGGAGGTCCCTTGGGACCAACATACATCAAGTACTATACATAGTGCAATACATGATAAAGGATAACATATACATAGTGCAAAAACATCAAAAAAGATATCAGATTCTAATGGCTATTATTTACAGTAGATACAGTAAGTAACCTGAGTATCATACAGTTAGGAACAATTTACAAGCATAAATGTAATAAGAGTGTAACAGTGTAGACAGAGGAAGGGTGGATATCAATAAGTATAGTACTGTACAAGCAGTAGAGGTCATTGAGAGGAGGGGGGGAAGTCAGAGGGACAGACAGACAGTAATGAAGAGGGCAAAAGGTGGCAAAAGCGAGGGGAATGGTGATAAGGTAAGGGTTTAGTAATAATGACAAGTGTCGGTAGTAAATTTGGTCACATGGGATTTGAATGCATTTAATGGGACTAGGGTGCGAAGCTTAAGCATAGCTTGTTCCAGACTATAGGAAGGTTGTGGCTAATAACTAATTTGCCATACTGAGAATGGAATTTGGGTACATCCAGAGAGATGTGTGAATTTTTTCTTGGTGCATATGAACTTTGGGAGCGATGAAGGAGATTAGCAATGTAAGGGGGAAGTTTGTTCAAGAGTGCTTTGTATACCAATAAATAGGTGTATATATTAGTCTCCTGGAGGTCAGGGAGGTCCAGTTCACATCCTTATACAGAGTGCTATAATGGGTTCTGTGGGGAGCATTGGTAACAAAGCGGATAGCTCAATGGTACAAGATGTCCAGCTTGTGTGGGTAGGTGGCTGTGCAGTTATTATAGCTGATATCTGCGTAGTCCAAGAGAGGCAAGAAGGTGGCCTGGACTAATCTGAGTCTGGAATCCCAGGAGAACAAGGATTTGTTTCTAAAGAAGAAACCCAACCGGAGCTTCAGCTTTTGCTTAGTGCTTCAAGATGAGAGGCAAAAGAAAGGTTAGAGTCTAGCAGGAAAAAAGGTTAGAGTCTAGCAGGAAACCTAAATATTTAAATTTGTCTACTACTTCCAGTGTGTTATCCGGTAAAGTTGTGATAGGAGGAGGAGGAGGATAGTGATCTGGAAGGGAATTTGAAGAGTTTGATGGCAATACATTACTTTGGTTTTATTAGTGTTCTGTAAGAGTTTAGAATAGAGTAAATTTAGCTGTAGTTGGTTACAATCTGCCTGGAGCTCGGAACAGACTTGTGCAAATGATGGTTTGGAAGTACAGAGCACTGTATCATCTGTGAAGAGGTAAATTTTAGAGCACGTAATGTTGCTGCACAAGTTGTCGACATTTAGCAAAAACAGTAGAGGGCCCAGGATACAGCCCAAGGGGACCACTCTTACCAGAGGAAGTAGGGAGGATAATGTCCCATTTGCCTTGATTTGTAATAAGGATATAAGGGTGAGAATTACAGAACAAAATATGAAATGTAAGCTGGCGTTCCGGAGGTATAAGGAAATGCAGAGGGACCTGTCAGACAGGGAGGTATACCAAGTAAAACAGAAGGAAGCAGGAAAGGCAGTGAGGGGAGCAAAGGCACAGAGGAAAGGATAGCCAGTGGGCATGGTCACTGGAAAATTGCAGAAAGTGTTATCCAAAAATGCGGATATTTTTTACAGAAATTGCAGGGATTCATGTCACATCCCCAATGCTCCCTAATAAATCCTTTATTTGTTGCTGCAGCAGATATCGAGCACATAAATTGTTAGATAACTATATTGCCACTTTTATATGCTTTCAGTATGAAGAAAATGTTGTGTTTTTGAAATGCATTGCAGATCAATCATTATGTATCATATCTTCCAAAATCTAAAGACATCTACATCATGCAGTGCTAACTAGATTTTAAGTAATTCACAGTCAGTATTGAATAAATCCTGAAACCACATATTTTACCAGTTTCTAGGTGTAAAATAATGAAGCCTGTTTAATGACTGCAAACACAGGTGCAAGAAAAAATATGCAGATAACTGGGCTGCATAATCAAGTTCTAGTGAAAAACTATTTTATTAAAATTAATACTGTTCTTAATCAACAATTTAAGTACAAATATTTTATAAGCACATGATAAAAGTATTAAATCATACCTGCTGTTTTCACTACATCATACAGTAGCTTGTAAAACAAGGCACTTGTTTTACTCAGGTTGCAATGATTTTTGTTTGTTTGAAGTTAACTGTTTAAATAGACTTCACCTGTTTTATCAGCATGTTTTCCAATTTTTTTGTAGGCTTTATCTGTGAACATATGTGTGTGTGGCAGATTATCAAGTAAGGGATTACTGCCACCAACTCTCTCAGAAGCACATTCAAGTTTATAATTAGCAAGCCATCTAAATGCCTCAGACATTTGAATCAAAATCCATTCAGAATGACAGTAATCATGAAAGGAAAACTTACCTACCACTCGCTCATAAACAAGCATTGTGATTAATAATCTATTTAGGTGAATGGGGCAATTTGTTTTATATCGATTGTTTCAGTCTCTGTGGCAAAAACACAATTTTTGGACACAGTTCAGCTGTTATTGCATATATATTCTATACATTTCTACAGATCTGTTCCGTTCATTATCCAGAAAAGCACAAGATCTGCATCTTCTGAAGTTCATCTGCCCTTATAACTTATTCCCTTCATGAAAATATAATGCTCTGTTGTGACATCACAACCTGTTGCCATGGGAATAACTCTGATGTCAAAGAGTATTGTGATGATAGGTTGGGAAGAAGCAATAGCAGATATTTTATTTATGGAAAATATCAGATATATACAACCTTTGAGTCATAGACTCATTTACAAAGGCTCCACGTCTGAGTACAATACAGATCAGTAAGCACAAGCAGTATACAGTATGACAAAAAGAGGAAAACGGGGTATGAACAGTACAATCAATAAGGAGGATGAGGCCTATACAATTAGTTAGCTATACAGGTCCAGCTAAGGAGCTTGTACTTGTCAAGGTGCAAGCAGCCGCGATTCTGACATCGTCATTAACACAGTCAGTATTGTGCAAAGAGAAGTATACATTAACAGCAGTAGAATAATGAATCCTCCAGAACAAAAATCCTCTTTCAATGTTTATGACTGCCTTACATAGTTTTAGTGTCAGTGGCTCAGTAGGTAGCACACTCGCTTCTGAGGCCGGGAGATCAGAGGTCTGTGGGTTCAGTTCCCACATCTGGTACTTGGGTTACTATCCCAGTACTGACACTGTAGTGCAGCATGAGAGGGGTGCTGCACTTCTGAGGTGCCATCTTACGGATGAGGTATTAAACCGAGGTCCCATCTGCCTGGATTGGTGGTAGTTCAGGTGGATGTTAAAGATCCCATGGCACTTATCAAAAAGAGTAGAGGAAATTTTTATTCAAAAATTCAAAAACAATATTCAAATGAACACAACATCACACTCCATAAGAACCAGAAAAATAATGAAAAGAACATTTTTCCATCTGAAATCATATAACAAAAAAAAAACCATAACCTTGAAAACCACTTTTATATTTCCAAACACCCTTCTTCCTTATTGAAACCCCTACCCCACCCAGTCAATATTTCTCCATAATTTTGCAAGCATGTCTTTTCCAAGAGTACGTTTTTCATACTCATAAATACTATCCAATTCCTGCTGTATTCGAAAAAAAAAATCTTGTTGTTGTACTACTTCACCTTGTAAAGACTGTAGACATCTCACCTGCCATATAGACCATTTAATACATACCAAAATAACATGAACTGTACTGTTTGCCCATTTTGCCCATGAAGCTGGGATTTGTCCTAGAACCAAAACATTATAATTTATTAATAAGATTAACTTTTCTCCCCAGAAATCTGATAATAATTGCCAAAAACCCTGCACATGAATACATTCAAAAAAAAGATGCTGCATTGTCTCCACAATCCCAGCACACACTTGTTCTCCACAATCTCTCTCTCATTCATTTGCTTATGCTTCTGATTGCTTTTGACTTGCAGCTTCTGATGACCACAGAGCCAGGCAAAATCTTGCATTTTCGAAGGAATTCTTGCCTCTATCATACCTTCCAATAACAAAGCAGTATTAGTTTGAGAGGATACCTGAAAAACTGGGTCTTCCCGATACTAAGAGTCTAAAATTGCTTTATAAAACCCTTTTTTCCCTTTCTCTATACACCAAGCTAATTCTGTCTTCCAAGTTCGAATATATCGAATTGTTGCTTGCACATAACTAGGAAGCAATCGCTCTGTGGGGTGCCATTTCCCTCTTCCCCCATGCTACAAAAAAACGGCTTGCCCCAAAGTTGCATACAGACTTGCCCTAAACTTGTTGTCTGTGTTAATAAAGGAAAAATAGAACTAAAGAAAAAATTCCCAAATAGGTATATTATGGGCTGTATCATATTTAACCCCCCTTCTTTTCATGCTCTATATATGTGATTCCTTTTAACTGGATTTAACCTACTACCCCATAAAAATTGAAAAAATAAACTCAAAATTTTGGTATTCATATTATATGGCAAGGGAAGTACATGAGATAAGTACAAAAAAATAGGCGCTATATAGGCCCTTAAAAGATACACCTTCATTTTCTTTGACATCTTCCAGGTCAACCATTCTTGCACTTTAAGGTGTGTTTTGTCATAGACCTTATTCCAATTATGGGATTCAGACTCCTTGGTGCCAAAATAGATACCCAAAATTTTCACTTGGTCCTTTGTCATCAGAATTGGAAAATCTCTTGTGTTGTTACTATCCCCTAAAATCAGAACAGCACTTTTATGCATGTTAACTTTGATACCTGTTGTATTATAAAGTGCTTGTATCATTGATACAACTTTCATTCCAGATTTCCCATCTGCTACAGTGAAAACACAATCATCTGCATATGCTGAGACTTTTGAGAATTCATACCCATCCTTGTTTCTTATAGCCACACTATTCTTGCTTTGCCCAATTTTCCTCAATAAAGGGTCCAAACCAAAGACATATAATAAGGGGCTCATTGGGCAACCTTGTTTTACCGCATTTTTCAAAAAAATCGGGACCCCTAAAAACCCATTCACCAATGGTACAGCTTGAGCCTCCTTATATCAAACCTTTACTATGTCTATAAATCTTGAAGGGATTCCATAATAACGTAAAACCTGCCAAAGGTGTTCTTGACTAACTGCATCAAAAGCAGTTTCCTGGTCTACTGTCATTAAATACCCATCTAAATTCTTCCTTAAGCCTTGCTCTACAATCTCCTTAATTATTGCCAGATTTTGTACAGTATTTCTACCTGGGATCGCTCACGTCTGCTCTTGAACAATCACTTTCTGTGCTACTTGCTCTAATCTTTTGGTAAGTATCTTTGCAAGTATTTTATAGTCAGTATTTAATAATGTTAACAGCCTCCAATTCTGTAATTCATTTGGATCCCCTTTCTTAAAGAGGAAAAACATCATTCCCATCTGCATCGAGGGGGCAAGTCGTCCCTCTTCCCAAATGGCAATAAAAAGCACTTCGAGACAGGGGACTAAAATCTCACTATAATGCTTATAAAAGTCATTTGGTATCCCATCCCGACCTGGAACCATCTTAGCAGATAACTGTGAAATAGCCTCCAGAATTTCCAACTTGGAAATAGGAGCAACTAAACCATCCGCCTCCTCTCTACTTAAAGCTGGTATCCCTAATCCCTTAGGAAAATCATGATTCTCCTCCCTGTCTTTCTGAAAAGTAGTCACCATATGCTGCTGTATAACAAGCATAATATCTTGATTATGGTCTTTTAGAGTTCCCAGTTTGTCTCTAAGACCTGTTGAAGTCTTTTTATCCACCCCTTTTGTTTGAAACTCATAGGGGTTAACATCTTCCTTTGTACCTTGTGTTCTATATTTCTGCTGTAATGCCATTTTTTTAACCACTCCTTCCAAATACTGTGTCATCTGACTTTTTTAGTTTGAATCCTTGCCCTTTTACCCTCACTATCCCCTACCTGTGCTAAAACTTGTAGATACTGTGCCCGTAATCCTAAATAGACAATGTATCTTTCCTTTGCTTGCTGCTTCGTAAAGGCACCATACCAATCCTGCAAATCCCCTTTTAAAATCTTCCCACCATTCTATTGGACTCTCATACATAAAACATAAATCTTTTCTTGCCTGTAGCAAAGCTTTCACACCTTTTTCTACCATTGCATCCTGCAATTTAGAAACATTCATTTTCCAATACCCTCTCCCAACCATTAATTTCTGTTTTCCTCCCAACCTTAACTACTACCAAATGATCAGAGGTTTCCAACGGTCGCATGTCCACTTTCTGACAAGTTAGTCGTGCTGACACTAACCAAAAATCAATCCTGGTTGACAAGCTACCTTTAAAAAATGTATGACTCGGTTCTAATTGCAGGATATCATGTACATCTTTTAGATTGTTGCGATGCATGACTACTAGCAAAGAATTAGTATCACTAAAAACTTTCTGTGTACCTCTTCCCCAATCTCTATGCGTAAGCCCACAATTGAAATCTCCTCCCCATAACACCAGCTTTGAAGTGTTTAAGTAAGGCTCTATTCGTTTAAACATTCCAGACCTCTCTGCTTTAGTCTGTGGCGCATATATATTTATCACCCGGAACACTTCTTTCTGTAAGACCACATCCAAAATCATAACCCTTCCTGGTATTAGATCATACATATGCAACACCTGAACATTACTTTTAAAAAGCACCCCATCCCAGAGCACTTATCCTCTCCTATAGACAAAAACGAAACTCCCCATCTCCAATCTTTATGTGCACTTTTTACTTCAGCTAAAGAATGTAGCCGAGTGTCTTGTAACAAGATAACGTGCCCATCCCCAATACTGAGGCTCAAAAAAGTGCTCTGCCTCCTCTCATAGGCCTTAATGCTATTAACATTGATTGTACAGAAAGTTACAGCCATCAGTACCCAATAAAATAAAGAGAAAATTATTCAACACCATTCATCTTTTCTTTTTCCTCTTCCTAGTTTTTAATTTTTCTGGAAGGCCAGACTCTGAAATCCCATCTGCTTGGGAGGAGGCCACTGAGGAAAGATCTGACTGGCAGCCATCCTCTTCCATCCCTTCCTCAAACAGTAAAGCATACAAATTCTGTACTACCACTTCCTCTGTCTCTTTTGTCTGTTTTGAGGCAGCAGTTACTAACGTGCCTTGCACCTAGTGACCCTTTGAAATTCGGCCTAATTGCACTGAGGAGTGGGGCCTAGAAATACTCTTTCCCTATAGTCTCCACTTCGTCCGCCTCCTGCACTACTTCAACTTCTGCTATCTCCCCTACCACCACATCCCCCCCCATCCTGCTTACTATTGTGAGTCGTACCTTCCAGGATTTGCACCCCTGCACTCTCCTTCGTCACTACCTCCCCTACCCTTCTGGAAACTCTCTCTGGCAATGGAGCGCCAATGGGACTTTTTGTTACTAACTCAATCATCATCATTTTCTCTTTCTGAGCTGTAGCTACATATACGTCTTGCTCTGCCCTTACTGAAATGTCTACATTATTGTGTGAGGCCCAGGAGCAGGTACGGAAAGAATGACCCTTTTCCTCACAGAGGTTGCACTTTAAAGGTTGCCTACAATGTGCCCCAACATGTCCCAAATCCCCACACAATCCGCATTTTTGTTTGTCAAAGACATTGCTCAGATGACCCACATCTCCACACTTAAAACAAGCCCTTGGCTGCCCAGGATAGAAGATCACTCCCCTGTCCCTGCCCCCAAAAATAAACAATTGGGTAGATGATTTGTTTGTCCATTCACTAATCTCAATACTATTTGATATCCCCCCCCGCCATCCATAACTGTTCTTCATCCAAAATTGGTTCAGGAACACCCTGAACCATACAGTGCTGTTGCAACCAGTAGGTGATATCTGCCATGTTTACCCCCTCATTGCGAAAAAGAACCGTGATTTTCTTTGTTAAGGGTTTTTTCAATGGTATTGCCAAAAAGGCTTCCATAAAGGTGAAAGTTTCATTAACCGATATTGTTTCCAGAATCTTTCTAACCCAGCTGGATGTTTAAAACTTACATCAAATAATACATCTCCTGGCACATGTATTAAGGCGCAAATTTCATGGGCATAAAACGTCATACTATCTTTTAACAAGATTCTGCCCACAAATTTCCTATCTGGAATTGCATCTACATCACCCCTAAATTTTAAGCATACAGCATTACGTCTTTCTGCAGGTTCTAACAAAGGGCCTTTATTGGCCGGAAATAAATGCTCTGCTACTTTCCCATGCCATGCTTTATCAGGACTTGCCCCCAAAGTAACATTCTCAGACATATTTACAGAAATGGATCCCTGATGCACCACCTCCTGTTCTATGCTAACCCTCTCTACTGAGTCCATTAAATTGTCTGCTTCTTGGTCTCTAATAACCCATAGTAAAGGATGAGGGTCATCTTGCTGCTGAATCATTTCTTCTTCTACAGGGGACAGTTGTCCTGGGGGCAATGAAGAAGTTAGCACCATCCCAGGTAAGGGGGGAGTCCTAAAGGTTCAGAAACTGCAAAAGAAGAGTCATTACTGAGATTTGAATCCCATGCTTGCCCTGTAGGGCTTTTCACCCATCCTGCAGCTTGCAAAGCTGTGTCCACCCAGTTTCCTGAGTCTTTTCCCACCAGCAAACGATATTGCCCTTGCCTGGGCTCCTCCACAGCTCTATTCAGTAATTTCCTGCCCCACCCCCTTCTTTTAGAAGTCTTTTGGAGCCTCCTACAGAGGATCCAATCGAAAAATTAACCACTGGCAACACAAGTTTGGTACAGTCCACACTACCTGTTTCTGTTGTTTGCTCAGTAATCGGTTTCAGTACTATTTTTTTCCTCTCCCGAAACTCCCACTTGCTGCTCCGATGTTGTCAGTCCCCCTGCAATTTGCTTCACCCCCGATTCCTTTGTCAATTGCATTCGTAATCCCTTGCTATCTCGACTCACCCTCTCCTCGCTCACATCCTCTCCGTCTTTCTTGGCCATCTTGTCGTCCCATAGTTCCACTTCCTGTGCCTTCGCTAATGCGCTCCTACGCTCCATTGCGTCAATGAAGTTACCAACATTACAATAATGGCAGCAATACGAACTCCTAATGAGCACAGTACAGTAGTACCCCAGATGACAGCAGCCTGGAGGCATGCCGACTCTGCATCCAGTAACACTGGAGATAAGGACCACACTGAAAAGGCATGAAAAAGTACAAATGTAATTTTTTTTTTTTTTTTACCAAACATGGAACACATACTTTTTGTAGTAGTGTTTATTGAGTGGTTCTGCCTGTTTTAGTTTTGAAAACTACTATACATGATCTTTAACAGCTGGTAATAACAAATCCATGATCTGCCATTGAAGAGGAAGAACATACGAACATATGAAAAGAGCCAGCAGAGGAAGGACCACTCTGTCTATTGCCTCTACTTGGTAAATGATGCAGGGTCCTGACCTTGCAACTTATGCCAGAATGAAGATGGCTACAGTTACCATATTCTAAGAAGTGAAGTGTTTTCTCAGGAGTGAGTGACAGGGGAAGGCTGTTTACCCTTAGCCAATGGAGCACTGTACTGCATTAGCAGCATCTCTGGTGGGAAATGCACCAAGAAAGTCCCCCGGTGGCGCTGAGGGTTGGGGCGCTGGATGCCACACCTCGCGCCAAGCCGGTGACCCGGGTTTGGGAACGAGCCCGGGTTGCTGGGGGTCGGCAGGGTAGGGAGTGGATCGAGCATCCAGCGGACAGCTGTCCTCTCCCGGGAGGGAGGGGGACTCTGCTCAGTGCTTGGCTGGCCTGTGATGGAAGCCAGAGGCACAGCAGGTGCTGGAGCATAGAGAAGGGGAGGGGAGTGGCAGACGTCGGTGGCAACGCCTTGATGTCAGGGTGCTAGCCACTCCCTAGAAACAGGGAAAATGCCCTTCCAGCTCAGGTGGAGACGGGGTACAGGAGCTTGCCCTCGATTTGCGGCCACCCTCCTGGCACCCGACCTACCGACGCCACCAGAGAAATTCGGGGTGTTGGGGCCCACCTTGTCCTCGCCTGTGGGGTAAACCGTGGCTACATGGGCGATGGAGGGTTGTTCAGGTGAGTGGATCATAGAGGGATGACTCCTAAGTGCTCCCGAGGAGACCAGAACTGGAGGGGAGAGGAGGAAAAATAGAAAGTAAAAAAGAAAGTCCCCAGGTAAGGGAATGCTCTGAGTGGTGGCAGCTACTGAGAGGAGGGCTGATAAAATAGGCAACCTGTTGCACACTGCATCCTGAGTGTGGGCAGGTTGTCACAAAGTGGTGCCAGTGGTGTGGATTTGAAAAGGACTTTCCATAACCAAGTTAACTATCTAGTCACAGAATAGGATATTACATATGGGAATACAGAGTACACTGTGATACTTGGACAGCTGGTTCTGATTACTGTATGATTTTTGTAATATAAAAATGTGTTATTGAGCGTCTCTCCTGAGACATGCTGAAACAGCCTGTGGGATGACCCCCCCCCCAAGGTTTCAACTGCAAGCTGTTAACCTAAAAGCCAGGAGATAATTACAGGCTAGAAGAGACACAAATTAAGGATCTCCTGTTTATCTGGCTTAATTGGAGCTGCCAGCTGCTAAGATGAAAATCATAAACTTTTATGACATTTAGAGGAAGAATACAGGTTATGTCACTTAGGTGCTAAGTCATAAATGTTCCTTTGATGTCTGTGAAGCATGAAACTGCTCATGGATGCAAGAAGATACTGGCAAATCACAGACTTGCTTGGGAAGTCACATGGGGAAATGAGCTTCTGCTGATGTCACCTTAGTTAATTTACCTTCTGAATGATAACACATCCTGTTTGGTATAATTTTTATATTCTGACAGGGAGGAGCTAGGCGACCTCTTGCAAAGAGGTTGGCAATGCCAGTTTTAAACAGTGTTCTGTTATCCACTTAGACATACATGTTTGGACTCTGAAAAAAAGCAACATCAGGCACTGTTAGAAAGACAAGTCTAAGTGTACTGTGGTAGGAGATTTTGTTTGTATTTATAACCTTGTTTTTTTTAAGTGATTGTATGGTTTTGTAATATATTGTTCTGTATTTACATTTTACATATTTGTAACTGTTTTAAAGTAAACCTCTATTTTAAAGAGACTGCTTTGTGTGCCTCTGAAATTCTTTCTTTGACAAGTGAAGCATATATGGTTAAAGTTGACACTGTGCATAGCTTACTGGTAATACCAAACTGGAAAAAAGGTAAGAGTTCATCTGAGGTCTTTCATAGAGTGCTCAGGGTTCATTCTGTACACCCGGTTAGGTGCCCGTAGGTGACAGATATCTGGCATTTCCCCAAAGAGCAGTATTATCTGAGCCTGTACATTGGGTATGCTAGCTAGAGGTTCACAGTTTGAATCCCTCCAGAACTTGAGACCAAAGGTTGATTCGAATCCACAAAACAGACAGGAGGGTTACCCTGTTCTGTTCCTGTTCACAAGACCGCGCTCAGAGGTTGGCACTGTGGGAGCAGAGGGCCTGACCTGCTGAGTGGGTTTGTGACAGATTGGTTGGCAGCAGTGTGCATAAGTTTGGTATTACAAGCTTTTATTGTTCAGTGTGTCAGTTTGATACTGTAGAGTTCATTTACAAAGAAAGGGCAGTGATTTTTTTTTAAAAGGCAACAGAACTATATCACTTGGCTTACAGTCAAGTTCCTACCTGTTGTATTGTTTTTCTAAGTGCAAGTCAGAGTAGCCATAGTTGGGGAAGAAGATGGCTTCCAACTACAGCGGGAACACTGTAGACTACTTAAAGCAGCTGTGCAGTAACAGAGGAGTCCCGTACGAGGCGAAAGTCACCAAACAGAACCTCATGGATGCCCTGATGGTAGCAGATACACAGAGTATCGAGTCACAGACAGTGACTGTAAGGGACCGAACCTTGAATGTGGATGGGCTAGTGGCCAGTGCAGTGTCCAGATCTGATGAGGAGGGCAGCCGGGCCACTGTCTGCGAAGGGCCACAGCAGCAGGGGACGGTCACCAGTATCCTGGATCCAGAAGTACTCAGGCTGCAGATTGAGTTGCGTAGAATGGAGCTGGAGTTCTAGAGAGAAGAGAAGCGAGAACAGCGAGCTGCAGAGGAGAAGGCTGAGCGAGACTGCCGAGAGGCAGAGCGAGAGAAAAGCGGGCTGCAGAGGAGAAGAGGGAGCAAGAACACTGAGAGGCAGAGCGAGAACGCAGAGAGGCAGAGCGGGAAAAGTGGGAGGCTGACCGTGAGGAGTGTGAGTGCCAGAGGCAACATGAACTGGAACAGCTACGACTCCAACCACCAGCACCAGAGCAGGTAAGTGGCTTGGGTTTAACTGGGACTACAGGACTGAGTTACAAATTGAATTCCAAATTGATAGCTGCATTTAAAGAGGGGGAGGATATGGATGCCTTTTTAAATTCTTTTGAAAAAGTTTTTATTCAGGCTAAAATTCCTAGGGAGTCCTGGAGCTTCCAGCTATTCTCGCTACTTACCGGGAAAGCTCAGGATGCATTGGGTCAAATGGACAATGAGGACAGTGATGATTACAGCAAACTTAAAGCTACACTGTTAAAAAAAAAAAAAAAATTGACTTAACTGCTGAGTCATACAGAGCTAAATTCCATAAGCTCAGGAGAAGCCCTGACATGAGCTACGAGGAGCTAGCCACAAAACGTCAGTTTTTAAAATGTTGGTGGGAAGCAGGGCCACTGGAAAATTGTGGAAAAAGTTGCCCAAACTTGCGGAGGATTTTTGCAAAAATTGCAGGAAATTGCGGGGGTTCTACTATAAACCCTGAGTGCTTCACAATAAATCTTTTAATGTTTTATGCAGCATATATTAGTCAGTATAAATTGCTAAATTAATACACTGACACCTGAATATCAATCAATCAATCAATCAATCAATCAAAATCTTTATTTATTCAGGCGAACATCATTGAGCAAAGCTCATTTACAAGATGGACCTGAGTGGTCATACAAATGAGGATACAAGTATTATTACATTGACAAGAAATAGAATAAATAGCAATACAATGGCATGAAATGATTATATACAACAATTTACATATATACAAGTAACAGTAGAACCATTTAGCCTGTAGGAAAAAAGGGGACAAAGGGTATAGCAGGCATAAAATAAAGATAATATGGTCTAACTAGTTTTATGAGAATATAATAGGTGATTGGAAGAAAGAAATTGAATTAATATAATGGATGGAAAAAGGAAGGTGAGTCAGATAGGTAGAGGATTAGGCTTTATAAAAGCAATTGCAGAGCTCTGGAAAGAGGCGGAGAACAATCTTTTGAAGGATGCCAGAGGTAGTAGGCTATCTAGCTTCATGGATTTTTGGAGAGTTCCATGCAACTGCTAAGGAATAGCTGAAAGCAGCCCTCCATATCGGGTGCAGGCATTGGGGACCTTTAATATGATGAGTTTACTGATCCTTAAGGTGTATGGCCTAGTTGTAATTTGGGTAAAGCAATCAGTGATATGAGTCGGTAGTTTGCCTGTTAACGCTTTGAATATCCAGATAACAGCATTCCTATTTCTTCTGTGTTGCAATGATGTCCAGTTGACTGCCATATAAAGGAGCAATGATGGGTGCTGGAGGAAGGTCAGTAATAAATCTTATGGACCTGTGATACAGGGTGTCCAGTTTATGTAAGAGATGACTTGAACAATGGCAGTAGAGAAAATCAGCATAATCAATGAGGGATAGGAATGAGGCCTGAATTAACCTTTTTTTGGAATCACTGTTTAGGTAATGTTTTATTCTAAAAAATAGTCCGAGCCTCTGTCTTAGCTTTTTAAGTAGCTCTTCAATTAATGTTTAAATATGTGATTTCAAAAATAGTGTACAGTACCTACAGTACAAATTATGTTTAAAATATAAAGAAAAGTTTATGTTCCTAAAGAGAATACGAAACTGATAAGCTATCATAAATGTTGCCTATCTTCCAAAACTTAAAAGCATCTGCCTCATATAGTGCTAAATAGATTCTATAAAGTGAGCCACAGCAAATCTATATTAAATAAAGCAAGAAGAATTTTTTTTGTTCCTGGCTGTAGAATAATGAAGTCTAATCAACAGCTGTTTGCGATGCTCCACCAGCTATTCACCCACTTTGGTACAAGAAAATATAAGCAGTTAGAGTGATGAATAATTGAGTTTTAGTAAAATGTTGTTAAAGTGTTTAATGGTCATAATTTGTACTGTAGGTACTGTACACTATTTTTGAAATCACATATTTAAACATTAAATCTGGGGGTTATTGGGGCTGGCAGTATAATCTAGAGGTTAGAGTAGCAAACTGTGAATGAGCTGACAGAATCTAGCAGACCTGGGTTTGATTCCCACAACCTTCACTTACATACTTTGTGATTCTGCGCAAGTCACTTAACCGCCTCAGTGCTTCTGGGTTGTACCTGAAAACAGGCACTTGTGCCTAGTGGGCCTTATGCAGTTACCAAAAAATGTAATAAAAATATATATATATATATATATTTTTTAACTTACATCATACAGTAGTCCGGGTACCCTGTAATTTACCTTTGTTTTACTCTGGCTGCAATGATTTTGTTTAGTTAAAGATAAATGTTCAGATACATTTTGTGTTTTATAAGCTTGTTTTTAGACTTTTGTCAGGTTTTTAATGTATTTGCATGTGAGCATCTGGGGTAGTTGCTAAGAGTGAGATCACTGTTAGCAACTAGCTTATTCAAGTTTAAAATTGGCAGGTCCATCTAAAAATCATCAGCTGTTTAAATCAAAATTAGTCTGAATGAAAATATGCTCACAAAGAAAAACTTGCCCTGCCACTTACAAAAAGGCTTCATAGTTAGCACCCCCATTTAAGTGAATGGGATAATTCGCATCTTTTCTCTCATCTTTTGTTTCAGTCTGTGTGGCAACAAAACGTTTTCTGATAGACTGCTTCAACACAGAACAAATGTTAAGTGTTTAAGTGTACTTATGTTTCACCAGTGGATTTTGAAACCAAACAAGACAAGGATTCAAAAGAAATCAGTGTCACATAAAACCCTTGCCCTGCCTGCACTGCAGTGATTTGGCCAAACCCAAGTCTGTATGCAAAATTGTCAATATATTCGAGAGTATTTTATTAAAAATGTTAATACTTTTTACACAGTTCAATATAAAAATTAAAAAACTGCAAGAAATTGCAGAACATGTCAGTTATTACGGATGATGATGAAAATTGCGGATTCTGCAAAAAAATTGCAAGTGCAATTTTCCAGTGTCCCAGGTGGGAAGGAATTGAAGCAAACTCTTTTCACAAAATTGAAAATGTGATTTTGTTAGAACACTTTTTTTGGGCATGCCCAGCAGAGCTGAAAACCTGGCTGGAGGATCGAGATCCCAGAACAGTGCAAGAGGCTGCTGAACTCTCAGACCGCTGTGCGAAGAGCAGACCTGCTCTGAGAGCGAATGGGGCAGGTGTGGCAGCACAGAAAGGGAAAAGCATGCCTTCAGGGTAGCTAAAACCCTCACTGCCTCCACCAAGACCAGTTGGCCCCAGGTTTCAGAGAAAAGATTTCTCTGAGAAAAGAAATTAATTTTGGTTGTGTAAAGAAACTGTGCATATTGCCAGACAGTGTCCCAAATGGACAATCAGTACACAAGGTGGTGCTAGGAAAGAAGTGGGTTGTTTGTGTGTTCCTGGAAGCATGCTTGTGAACATGAGGGAACACATGCACCCAGTCATGGTGAGTGGTGTACAGACACAAGAGTTAAGGGACACAGGGGCATCCCTGATATTGGTAAAAGGAGATCTGGTACAGCCTAGTCAGCTTATACACAAGAAATACGTCACTGTACAAGACTTTACTGGTGGGGAGAAAACATTGCCCCTCTCTAGTGTTCTCCTAGGCTAGGGTGAAACAGGGGAAACTGTGCAACAGGTGGCTGTAGCCAAAACCTTTGCAGTGGATGTGATCCTGGGCAACAATCTCAAACGGGATGGTGTGTGCAGTTATCCGTAGCCAAGCGGCAAGGGAAAATTGTAGTTCCCTGGACCCCACAGAAGCCATTGTGAAAACCACTGGGAGGCTGGTTCCCCAGCCTGTGTCTCCAGGTGTGGAGATTAGTGAAAAGGGGGTAGAAATTTCCCCAGTAGCAGCTAACCACACAGCTACAGAGGCTGCTCGAGAGGAGGTGCCCCATTGTCAGAGGGTTGGGATTGACAGTGATCCAGACTGCCCTGACGCTAGTGCTAAGGACCCTAGTTTAGAGACAGAAGGGGACCTGTCCCATGCCTTGGGAATGTGTGAGGAGTTTGCAGCTGCTCAGAGAAGTGACCCTAGTCTAGAGAAGCTGAGGGCTGGGACAGACTCTGACGGAGCACAGGGAGGTGACGGCAGGCATAAGGTTTATTGGGAAAATGGACGTATGTATACTCAGGCTGTGCAGACAGAGGGAGGGATGCTAGGCAGGCAGCTTGTCATTCTCCAGAGGTATTGTGAGCAGTTGGTCAAGATTGCACATGATATTCCCTTGTCTGGTCATCTGGGAATCGTGTGCACTACGCAGCGGTTGGCCCGTAATTTCTATTGGCCTAACTTCACCCAGCAGGTGAAGGAGTATGGAAGGTCTTGTCACCGGTGCCAAGAAATAGGGAAGGTGGGCAAGAAAACCCAAGCTGTCCTGATTCCATTGCCCATAGTGGAGGAGCCATTCCAGAAGGTGGGAATAGATATTGTGGGGCCTTTAAATACCCCCAGCTCTTCAGGGTAGAGATTCATCCTGACTGTGGTGGATTATGTCACCTGGTACCCAGAGGCAGTCGCCCTATCCTCACTGAGGACAGACAAAGTGGCAGATACCTTAATTGGGATTTTCTCCTGTGTTGGGTTTTTGCAGGAGGTTATCACTGCTCGAGGGGGTTCCTTCATGTCGGACCTGATGAAATGTTTATGGGAGAAGTGTGGGGTGGTGCAGAGGTGCACAACACCGTATCACCCACAAGCAAATGGGCTTGTGGAAAGACTCAATGGTACCCTGAAATCAATGCTCTGGGCATTTGCTAAACAGAATGGGAGGGACTTGGAGAAATGTCTTCCCCACTTGTTGTTTGCATACAGGGAGGTGCCCCAAAAGTCGACATGATTTTCCCCCTTCGAACTCTTATATGGACGCCGGGTACATGGGCTCCTAGACTTGATCCGGGAGGGCTGGGAAGGCAAGCATGCCACCCAGGGAACTCCCATAGTGGATTACATCCTTAAGTTTAGGGAAAGGCTGAAGGAGCTTATGGGGACAGCCCAGAGCAACCTGGCAGCTGCCCAAAAGAAACAAAAAGTGTGGTACGACCACAGAGCCAGAGCTCGCTCATACATGGTGGATCAGAAAGTCATGCTCCTTATTCTGGTCCGGAAAGACACGCTGCAGGCTGAGTGGGCAGGACCATACAAAGTAGTTAGGAAGGTAAATGAAGTGAACTATATTATAGAGTTACTTGACCGAAGACAGAAAGGATGTACCATGTCAACATGATGAAGCCATATGCAAATAGAGTTGACATGGTGTTTGCAGTGTGTAGTCCTGGGGAGTGGACGGATGAAGGAGACCCCCTTCTGGACTTGCTGGAAGAAAGTAAGCGGGAGTCTTCGGTGGAGGCAGTTAAATTGTCTCACCAGCTGACCTTGGACAAGATCCAGGAAGTAAGGGAGGTTTTAGCAGACTTTGACCCATTGTTTAGTGCCAAGCCTAGACTAACCCCCTTAGCGATGCATGATTTGGAGACAGGGACACAGGTGCCCATATGGCAGACAGCATATCGGGTGTCAGAGGCCGTCCAAAAGGACATTAGGAGGGAAGTGGAGGAGATGCTGGATTTCGGGGTAATCCAGAGATCCCACAGCCCCTGGGCCTCACCTGTAGTCCTTGTGCCCAAGCCAGATGGCTCTACTTGTTTCTGTGTGGACTACCGTGGACTGAATGCAGTCACGAAGTCAGACACCCACCCCATGCCCCGGATGGATGAACTCTTGGACAAGTTGGGAAGGGCGACCTACCTTACGACTATTGACCTGACCAAGGGGTATTGGCAGGTAGAGTTGACGGACTGAGCTAGGGAGAGGTCGGTCTTCATCACTCTGATAGGCTCATTTGAATTTAAAGTAATACCTTTTGGAATGAAGAATGCCCCGGCCACTTTCCAAAGGTTGGTGAACCAGGTGTTAAATGGTGCTGAGGAGTACGCCCTGGCGTACCTGGATGACATTGCCATTTTTAGTGCCAGCTGGGAGGGACACCTGTCCCACCATAGGGAAGTGCTGGGCAGGATACAGAGGGCCAGGCTCACTGTCAAAGCTGAGAAGTGCCAGGTGGCCATGGGAGAAGTGGCATAACTTGAGCATGTGGTAGGCTGGAGACAGCTCCGTCCTAACCAAATAAAAATAGAGGTGATCCAGGCGTGTCCTAGACCAGAAACGCAGAAGCAGGTCTGGAGTTTCCTCGGGACAGCAGGGTACTATAGAAAATTTTTACCCAATTACAGTGCCCTGGCTTCTCCCCAATCTGACCTGGTAACGAAAAGGATCTCAAAGAAAATTACCTGGGGGCAAGCCTGTGAAGAAGCCTTTAGCAGATTGAAGGAGGCACTGTGCAGTGCTTCTGTTTTGACAAGTCCTGACTATAGCAAAGCCTTTATAGTTCAGACTGACACCTCAGACGTGGGTATTGGGGCAGTACTGAGTCAGACATCCAACCAAGGGAAAGATCACCCGGTAGCATACCCGAGTAAAAAATTACTTCCCCGGGAACAGGCATACTCTACCGTGGAAAAGGAGTGTCTTGCCATAGTGTGGGCCCTAAAGAAGTTGGAGCCATACTTGTAAGGGCATCATTTTGTGGTGCAAACTGACCACAACTCCCTGGTTTGGCTGATGCAAATGGGGAAGGATAATGGTAGATTGTTAAGATGGAATCTTCCTTTGCAAGGGTATGATATGACAGTCTTACATAGGGATGGAGTGTAAAATCAGAACTCAGATGGGCTGTCTTGAGTCGATGAGGAGTGAACTGATTTGGGAAGCTTATCCCATGCAGGGAATAGAGCCCCCAAATTCAGTCTAGGCAGGGAGGATTGTGACGCTTGGACAGCTGGTTCTGATTACTCTATGATTTTTGTAATATAAAAATGTGTTATTGAGTGTCTCTCATGAGACATGCTGAGACAGCCTGTGGGATGACCCCCCAGGTTTCAACTACAAGCTGTTACCCTAAAAGCCAGGAGGTAATTAGAGGCTAGAAGAGACACAAATTAAGGCTCTCCTGTTTATCTGGCATAATTGGAGCTGCCAGATGCTAGGATGAAAATCATAAACTTGTATGACGTTTAGAGGAAGAATACAGGTTTTGTCCCTTTGATGCCTGTGAAGCAGGAAACCACTCATGGATGCAAAAAGATACTGGAAAATTGCAGACTTGATTGGGAAGTCACATGGGGAAATACGTTTTTGCTGATGTCACCTTAGTTAATGTACCTTCTGAATAATAAGACATCCTGTTTTATATAATTTTTATATTCTGACAGGGAGGAGCTAGGTGACCTCATGCAAAGAGGTTGGCAGTGCCAGTTTTAAACAGTATTCTGTTTTCCACTTAGACATACATGTTTGGACTCTGAAAAAAGCAACATCAGGCACTGTTAGACGGTAAACATTAGAAAGACAAGTCTAAGTGTAAAGTGGTAGGAGATTTTGTTTGTATTTATAACCTTGTTTTTTCAAGTGATTGTATGGTTTTGTGATATATTGTTCTGTATTTACACTTTACATATTTTAATCTATTTTAAAGTAAACCTCTATTTTAAAGAGACTGCTTGGTATGCCTCCAAAATTCAGGAAGCACTTTTTCACAGAGAGGGTGGTGGACACTTGGAATGCACTGCTGGAAGAGGTCATCTCGTTGAAGATAGTGGGCAGCTTTAAGAGGGGCTGGGATAGGCATAGGCATGGGGGAAGGTAAGAATCATGGGTAGAGAGGATGGGAGGAGTGGGGAGGGAGGGCAGGGACATTAGCTCATGCTGTGGACCCTGCAGTACAAGCAGACTTGATAGACCAAATGGCCTTCTTCTGCTGGCTTGTTCGTATGTATGTAAGCAGAACAGCAAAAAAAGGCAGAGAGCAAAAGACTAAGGAGCATGAGAAAGAGTGAGAAGAACAAGAAAGACAGCGCCAGCATGAGATCCAGCTGAGAGATGAGCGGAAGAGCGTGAGCACGAGAGAGAGTGTGAGAGAGAGAGAGAGAGATGGAGAATCTGTGCCAGAGGACAACATCACAAACTCTGAGTAATGGCATGAATGGTTTGATCAGGAAGCCAAAATTAAATTTAAAATGTTTTCCAGATAATCAGATGGGGGATGATCTTTATTTGTTTTTAGGATCTTTCTAGAGAATGTGTGGGTAATTTGAATTGGGCAGGGCTTTTTGGGCGACTCGCCTATTGCCAGTGTTTGCAGACAAGGTATTAGAAGCTTTCCCTGGAATGGACAATGAGGACTATGATAAAGTGAAAAATGCCTTGCTAAGCCATTTTGAATCAACTCCTGAGGCTTGTAGGCAAAAATTGAGAGGGTTAAGAAAGGCACTGAGAGACAGCTATGCCGAAATGTGTGTACAGCTAAGTAATTTGTTAGAACACTGGGTAGAGGGTGAAATCTGTACCTGAGGAACTAAGAATATGGTTATTGTACAGACCTCTGAGCTCTGCGAAGGAGGCAACCGAGAGGGCTAATCAGTTCATATCCATTCTCTCATCACAAAAGTAATGGGGGAGGGACATCAGGTAGTTTTAAGCGAATGCAAGGAGCAACCTAACGGAAGGCAGCCTGTGCCTTGACCCTAAAGGGAAACCAGGTGGTTTTAGAGATGAGAAGTCAGGGGAATGCAGGTGTTATATCTGTCAGAAACTGGGGCATTTGTAATATGATTGTCTGAAAAATTAACCAAAAGGGGCTAGTGCAGCTGGAGGGGTTAGCTCAGGGAGCTGCTCTGCACATACACACCCAGCAGTGGTGAACAGAATGGTAACCCAGGGATTGAGGGACACTGGGACCTTCATTCCTATGATGAAGCAGGATTTGATTTGTAAAGAACAGATACTGCCTAGCCAGTTTTCTCGGATTAAAGGGGTGATGGGTCTTGCAGTCTCAGTACCAGTGGCCAGGATCTTCCTAAGCTGGGAATGTGCTCAGGGCATACAAGAGGTGGAAGTTGTACCAGATCTGTCTGTGGATAGGATTATGGTGAATGACTTCAAAAGCAGGGCCAATATAGTGTGTTTCACTAACCTTAGCAAGGTGAGAAAATAGGCTCCTAATGTTTCGGAGGGGGCAGTGCAAGAGGAAGTAATTCCTACCTCAGTAGCAGGAGAAGTTGTAGCTGAAGGACATGCTAGGAGTAGTAGTTCTGAGACACAACTACAGACAGAGGAGAGTCCAGCAGTGTGTGGCTCTTCCTCGTGAAAGTGTGTTTTGGGGGAAGGTCAGGCATTTAGAGCTGGGGAGAGCTCAGCAAGCTGATTCATCCCTTCAGAGATTAAGGGTGTTAGCCACCAGTGTAAAAGAGGACTCTACGAGTTCTGGGAAAAAGGAGGTGGACTGGGAGAATGTTCTCCTGTACTGTGAGTGGGTTCCTAATGGAGGACCGGAGGAAGGGGTACTCTGGCAGATAGTGGTTCCTATAGAGACAGGAAGCAGTTTCTGGCCTTAGCCCATGGCATACCCTTTTCTGGACACTTAGGGATTAGCCATACAAAAAGGCGACTGACAATCTTTATGGGTCCAATATTTTCAAAGACTTGATGAACTACTGCCAGAGTTCTCAACAGTACCAGATTCATAGATTTGTAGAATGTGATGACAGATAAGGGCCACTGGGCCCTCCCAGTGGGCCCAATTGTGTTTTTTTTTTTCATTTTATTATTATTATTTGTAGTAGTAGTGTTATACCCTCTACCCTACCCCCACAATTCCCTTGTGCCTTTACCAGGCATTTTTAAATCCATTTATAGTTTTCACCCCCACTACCTCTTCTGGAAGGCTATTCTAGGTATCCACCACCATTTCTGTGAAAAAATACTTCCATATATCCCTCCTGAATTTACCCCCCTCTAACTTCATATTATCCCCCTTGTTTAAGAACACCCTTTCCTCTGAAAAATACTCTACTCCCATACCTTATTAACCCCCGTAAGGTAGTTAAAAGTTTCTATCATGTCCCCCCACCCCCGTTCCTTCCTCTCCTCCAGGGTGTACTTATTTAGCTCCTTAAGTCTTTGTTTGTAGGGCTTTTGATGCAGACCCTGCACCATTTTGGTAGCCCTCCTCTGGACTGCCTCCACTTTGTCTATGTCTTTTCTGAGATATGGTCTCCAAAACTGTGCACAGTGCTCAAGGTGGGGTCTTAGAAATGATTTATATAGGGACAGAATCACCTCTCTCAGCCTGCTGGAGATACTCCTACCTATG
Source organism: Neoceratodus forsteri (assembly GCA_016271365.2). Lineage (NCBI taxonomy): Eukaryota > Metazoa > Chordata > Ceratodontiformes > Ceratodontidae > Neoceratodus > Neoceratodus forsteri. Next base: position 1,388,865,104 of record CM057459.1, read on the forward strand.
TACCTCAGCATCCCATTGGCTTTCCCAGTTTCTTTATCGCATTGCCTGCCCACCCACCTTTTACGTCATCTGATATGATTACCCCAGGTCTCTTTCGTGCTTGGTCTTTGTCAGCATCAGTCCACCCATCTGGTACACTACTTCTGGGTTCCTATGGCCTAGATGCATTGTTTTGCACTTTTTTACATTAAAACCTAGCTGCTATACCTTTTACCACTCTTCCAGTCTATTTAAATCCCTGCACATTCTACCACCTCCCCAGGTGTATCCACTCTGTTACAGATCTTGGTGTCATCTGCAAAGAGGCAGACGTTCCCTTCCAGTTCTTCTGTGTTGCTTATAAAGATATTGAAGGGGACCAGTTCCAACACTGATCCCTGAGGAACCCCACTGGTCACCCTCCCCTTCCTTCCTTCAAGCAGACTCCCATTTACCACTACCCTCTGTGTCCTATCTGCCAACAAGTTTCTTATCCAGGTTTCCACCTTATTATCTACCCCCAAACTACTCAACTTGGTTACTAGTCTTGTGTGGAACAGTGTCAAAAACCTTGTTGAAATCCAGGTAAGCCATGTCTACCACACCTCCCTGATCTATCTCCTTGGTCACCCAGTGAAAGAAGTCTGTCAGATTTGTTTGGCATGACCTTCCCTCTGCGAAACCATGCTGCTTTCGGTCCTGCAATCCATTGAATACAAGATATTCCACTGTCCTTTCCTTTAATAGTGCTTCCATCATTTTTCAGACCACCAGTGTCAGGCTGACTGCCTGTAATTGCTCACCTCTCACTTGCTACCACTTTTGTGAAGTGGGACATTTGCCCTTCTCCAGTTCTCTGGGATCACATCCATCTCCCGTTACCTGTTAAAAAGGTCTGTCAGAGGTGCAGTCAGTGCCTTGCTAAGTTCCTTCAGTGTTCTTGAATGTACCCCATCCAGCCCCATAGCTTTGTCTACTTTTAGGTTATCATGTGCTTTCAGGACTCTTCCCCACTGAAAATGTGCCACTGTCTATTTCTGTCACCTCTAAGTTCCTAGTGCTATTTTATGGTCCCTCCCAATCCTCTTCTACTGTGAAAACCAAGCAGAAGTATTTGTTCAAGATGTTTGCTTTTTCTTGACCTTCCTCGGTGAAGTCCCCCCTCCCTGTTTAGCCATACAATCCCTCCCTTTGTCTTCCTTTTTTCACTAACATATCTAAAATATGTAATCCCCATTCGATACTCCCAGAGTTATTGATTCCTCGGTTTGTGCTTTTGCTGTCCTTACTGCTTTGCTTGCCACTTTCTGTTTTCCTGGATACACTCCAAAGAGAGTGGGAAAGGTTGGGGACAAGGCTAAGGTGGCTTTGTTTCCTCTGACTATTATTGAAGAGAATTTTAGGCAAGTTTCTATGGACACAGTGGGGCCATTTGGCACCACAAGTTGCACTGCCAAGCGGTACATCTTGGTGATTGAAGATTACACCACACTGCACTCAGAGGCAGTGCCCTTATCTTCTTTCAAGGCTGAGAAAGTGGCAGACTAACTGCTGGGGATATTTAACTGGGAGGGGAAATCTTCAGGAGTTTCTGTTGAACCAGGGCATCAACTTCTTGTCTGATTTGATGACTAGTCTTTGGGAGAAGTGTAGAGTGAGGCATCTCAAGGCCTCCCCATGCCATCCACAGACTAAAGGTCTGGTCAATAGATGTAATGCTTCTCTTAAGACCATGTTGACAACATTTGCTGACCAGCATGCAAGACAGTGAGATGGGTACTTACTCCATCTCTTATTTGCATACAGGAAAACCCTCCAGGATTCCACAGGGTGCTTGTCCTTCAAACTCCTATTTGGCCATAAGGTGAGGGACCCCTGTCACAAACCCACTCCTGGGGGCTGGGTCCACTGAGCTTACAGCGCCCACCTCTAAGTGCAGTCCATGATGGGGTGGGGACAGGAATACCCTCCACGAGTCCTCCTAGAGTGCTCACTGAGTTCACAACTGAACACTTGCCACGAGATCCCAGGGCTTCCTCTCTGACCTGGGTAGGGGTAAAATACAGTCTCACATCTGTAGCCAGGTGAGAACCCTCCTCAGTTGCTGTACTGGGGGGAAGACCAAGGCATTATGAACTCTTTGGGGTTTACCCTTGTAATCCCTGATTGGTGTCTTCTCCCATGGGTGGTGCAACGACTTAGTTCCCCCTTAGAGACCTCTCCCAAGACCTATGTATTTCCCCTACTTTAGGCACCCAGATTCCCTTTCCAGGATCCTAGTCTTTGGTAGCGATGGTGGCACCTTGCATTACCCCAGGCTGATCTCAGATGTGAAATAAACCTTCCCACAATTTACACACACATAAATCATTCACAGGCAGTTTTTAAAAGCAAGTGCTTTTACTAATACTGAAATGATTATCACACAAGACTTACAAACAAAAGATTCAGAAATTTGGGTTACAGAATAACAAAACAAAGTTGGAAAAATATAAATTCAAAACACACTGTGAAATTTAACTGTCTAGTTTCTCTCTTGTTTGTGGGGAATCAGAAGTTCAGAAAATAAATTAAGTTTCTGCAGAAATTCTCCAAGTCACAGTTCTTATCACAGTCTGGCTGTCTTGTGTTGTGTCAGAAGAGTGTCTCATGAAAGAGTGCCAAAATGTTTAGAGTTTCTCTCATGAGGGGCTTTTTATAGCCCTGGTCCTGCAGTCTTTGGTTAGTTGGTGTGACCTTATCATTTTAGGCCAGCAGGGGTCTCTATTGTTCTTTCCCAACTTTTAAGTGAACCACAAAAATAACCAGTTTCCCTTCTGCCACTTTTAAGTGGAGATGACTATGACGTGAAATTAATTCACAATAGACTTCCAAAGCTTTGATATCCGGTTCTTCCTGCCAGCTAATAAAATGTAAATATACCATGACATTTCCTGGAACTTAAAGTATTTTCCTCTTGATTTTAAATAATTATGACATGGGATAGTTTCTCCCATATCTTTGACAGTTTATGACCCCTGTTTCCCTTTGATTAGTTTACCAGGAAATCCCAATCTTCTTTGAAATGTAACTTTAGGCTTCCTGTTAAGCTAGTCTTTCCCAGACTCTAGAATACACATCATCTGCATGTAACCCTTTTAAAAAAAAAAAGATGTGGTATCTTTCTGCCACCTCATCTCCAGGCCTGTTTTGGAATTTAATTATAAACAAAATCACAGAAAAATATAACAAAAATATGTTTGCAGTATGACAGCAGTGGCCAACCCGCTACACCACCTTGATTTGGTAATGGATGAATGGAAGGGTAAGCTTGCTTCCCAAGGGGAATCAGTTGAGAAGTATGTCCTGAATTTCAGGTCTAAGCTCAAGGAGCTCATGGGGTTCGCCGAGGAGCACCTAGCCTCACTGCAACAGAGACAGAAGACATGGTGGGACTGTGAGGCCAGGATCTGGGACTATAAAGTCAGGCAATGGGTGATGGTGCTTATCCCCGTTTGGTAGAATAAATTGCAGGTAGCTTGTGAGAGTCTGTATTCAGTGGTCAGGAGGGTGAATGATGCTAACTGTATGGTGGAGCTGCCCAGCAAGAAGCATATGCAGCGTATCTACGACATTTATATGTTGATGCTTTACCATGACTGAGACAAGATGGTCCTGGCTGTGTGCAGTTACGCAGAGGAGGAGACAGAAGCAGACACGATGGTGGATTTCTTGGGAGAGAATAGGAGGCAGAGGCAGACCCACTGGTGGATTTCTTGGGAGAAAATAAAGAATCATCATCAAGAGTAGGCTGTTGGTTAACTAGGATCTGCAGCTTTTCCGTTAGGTAGGGAAATGGGCAGACTAGGTGGGCCAAGCGGTCTTTATCTGCCGTCAAATTCTATGTTTCTATGTTTCATCACCCGATGCAGTCACCCACTCAGAGAGGCTAACACTGACCCAAGCTACTTAAATGAGGAAGATTCTGCAAACATAAGAGGGTATGTTCACAGGGAAGCCTGGGTATACCACATTGTCAGAGCGCCATGTGGATACAGGGTTCCAGGTCCCCTGAGGCAGCCACCCTACAGAGTCCCTGAGGGTTTAAAACATGCCATAAAGGGGGAGAGCAAGGATATGTTGGCTCTCTGAGTGATCCAGGAGTCCAGCAGTCCCTGGGCCTTCCCAGTGGTACTGATACTCAAAAAGGATGGGACCACAAGGTTCTGTGCCAAGTACTACAAGCTCAGTAGCTGTATGGAGTCAGATGCATATCCCATTCCCTGGACAGATGAGGTCTTGGAGATGTTGCGGGGGGGGATGTACCTGACTACAATAGACCTGTTAAAGAGTTATTGGCAGGTGCTCCTTACCACTGTAGCCAGAGAGAGGCCGGCCGTCATCACCCCATTAGGGTTATTCAAGTTCAAAGTAATGCTATTTGTGATGAATAAAGTACTAACCACCTTTCAGTGGCTTTTGGACTGCATTCTGAATGGGGAAGGAGCTTTTGCACTGGCATACCTATGTGACATCGACATCTGTGGCCAGACCTGGGGGGGATCATGTTAGGCTTGTGACTGAGGAGTTCTGCCGAATGCAGGTCACTGGGCAGACAGCCAAGGCAAAGAAGTGCCAGGTAGGAATTGTGGTGATGTCATACCTTGGGTACAAGGTGGAGAGTGGGTACATCCAGTCTAAACCAGTGAAAATTCAGTCCATCCAGGAATGGTCCACAGCCACAACCAAGAGAAAGGTATTGGACTTCCTAAGGGCAGCAGGGTACTACCGTAAGTTTGTGTCAAATTTCAGCAACTTAGCCAAACCCCTGTCAAATCTCACCAGGAAGAAGATGCTAGACAAGGTTCAGTGGACAGAAACCTGCAATACCGTGTTCCATCAGCTGAAGGAGGCATTGTGTCTGGCACCCGTGCTCCTCAGTCAAGACTATTCTCTAAGGTTCAGTATGCATGTAAATACATCTGATCATGTGCTAGGTGAGGTTCTGAGTCAGGTTAGGCACATGGGAGAGGGGCATCCAGTTGTGTACCTGAGCAGGAAGCTGCTGCCCAGAGAGAGAGGGCCAATGCTACAATTGGAAAAAAGTGTTAAGTTATTGTCTGGACTTTGCAGAAGCTGCAACCTTATCTGTATGAGAAGGAGTTCACCCTCATTACTGACCATAGTCCCCTCACATGGCTGTATGGGACCAGCAAAAATTCCCAAACTACTGAGGTGAAGCCTCATGCTGCAGTCTTATAATTTGGACTTTAGACACCACAGTGGGTCACAGCATGGAAACGCTGATGGGTTGTCTAGACAATAACTAGGAGCTAGAAAAATAAGGGGTGAGGTGCTGTGAGGAAATAGTGTGGGGTTCCCACAGAGAGTGAACCTAGGGCATAGAAAGTGGAGCCAGCTGGCTCACGTGAAAAAACCAAAAAAAAAACAAGCATCCTTAGGGGTGTTTAAGGAATTTGTTTTTCATTTCTTGGGGGGATGTAACAATAATTTTGTACTGTTTTTTTCTTTTTAAAAAAGCTCTATCTGCTGACATGACAGAGATAGGCTAGGGAAATGAGATTAAAATTGTTGATTGAGGTAGAAGCAGCTTCCCCTGACAAGTAATTACGATCCCTTTGTTTTGTAATGATGGGATCCCCAGGTCAGTTAACGAGGGGGTTCAAAGAGCCCAAGTTCTTTCACATCAGAAAACTGTCCTGGCCATTCAGCCACCCTCTGATGGGGAAGACATGGCTTAGAACAATGAGAGGTGCCTTTGATTCCACAAAACCCAAGATTCTGGTTTAGGCCAGCTTCCCAGAGAGGTGGCAACCATAGCAGACAAAGAAAATGTCAAATCCATGATGTCAGAATGACATATTTGATGATGCAGCATGGGGGGCTGGCAGCTGAAAACTTTTGAGGGCTGGTTAGACCCTAAGTCAGTCAGCGTTAGGGCTTCATACTTTCATCATCTAAGGTTGGAGTCTGTCACCACTCATAAAGTTAACCTGTGTGGTAAGAAATCTTTCTACTTTGCTAAGAGTTAAGAAGTTACAGAAGTTTTTTTTGTGTTCTGTTTCTTCTGTGTGCAAAATATTTATTTATTAATTTCTGTAGTAACCCTTTAATTCCATTTGATTCCAATAGTCTTTGTGTATGGTGATGTCCTATAGATTGTGCAAATATTATTTTTATACACTTCATGCCTCTGTGACTGAATCTTTTGGGGGAATACTGTAGTTAACTGCTGGTATTGACAAATCCAATATTCGCCTCTGAAGAGGGAGAAGACAGTTATAGTTGCCATATTCTAAGAAGAGAAGTGTTTTCTCAGGAGTGAATGAGAGGGAAGGCCGTTAACCCTTAGACAAAGGAGCACTGTATTGTGTGAGCAGTGGCTCTGGTGGGATATGGACCAAGAAAGCCCCCAAGTAAGAGAATCACTTCTGAGTGGTGGCAGCTACTGAGGTGCCCTTACAGGTGTGGAGGTCTGAGAAAATTGGCAACCTGTTGCAGACTGCATCCTGAGTGTGGACAGGTTTTTACACTATGGAAGAAAAATCTTGCATGACATCCATTAAAACAGGCAGAGATTGTTCAGGAGGTGACGGTGCAAGGCAAGCAGAATGTCATCAGCGAAAGCTAGGACTCTGCACTATTAAGCTTTAACTCGTGGTATGGCTACACAGGATCTAAGCATAATGAGAAGGGGTTCTGAGGCTAAAATGAGTAATAAATGGAACGAGATGCAGCCTTAACTGGTTCCAGGAGATACAGGAAAGGACTCAGGAAATATTGACCCTTATTACTGCTTTTACCTGAAAATATAAAGTATCTACCGAGCGTTGAAGGTTGGGGCCCAACTGAACCTTTGTAGGATAGCTTGTAAGAAGGTTCACTCCACCTGATCAAATGCTTTTTGATTAGGTATGTGGACTGTTTAGAAATCTGTATAATGTTGCAAACAGTGACCTAACTCTCGTGATCAGGATGTATTAGTGAGGAGAGAATCATATTAATTCTGGTAGCCAGTGTCTTAATGGATTGCTGTTTATGTATCACTGTAACAATTGCTAATCTCAGTGTCTTAGATAGGCCTCAATTTATCTGTGCCTTGTTTACTGTGCATAACATGAGAGAGCTGCGTTGATACATTTTGTATAAAATTTGCAAGTAAATCTGTCATCACCTGGACATTTACTGGATTTTAATATATGGATCATCAATTTAATGCTATACTAAAGCATATAATTTTTTTTGGTAATGTCATCACTCCCAAAGTGATAATACCACACGTTGAGAGTGATAATACTATCGTTCAGGTCCCGTAATAGTATTGTTCGGGACCTGAACGATAGTATTATCACTGCAACTCAAGAGAGCAAGCGCACAATTAAAAAAACTGGTAAGGCTGGCAAACGTCAATCAAGCGTGGATATGTACAGCGTGGCTCATCATTGGACGATTTGTCTCTGTGGGCATCCAAAACAGTTTAAAAAACATGGCGGCAATCTAGCGTAAAGTATCTATAGTGCTTCCTGAGTTTCTTTCTTCCTTGTTTTAACGCATACCACACCAAGGATTTAGCTGGCCGATCCTGTGTCGTCCCCCCCCCCCAACAAGAAACCAAAAGGTAGGACTGAAACAAAACTTTCCGGTACCGTGGGTGTGTGTGACCAGTGGGGCGGCAGGGACACAGAGGGACAGCGCGAGTCTCAGGGAAATTACGCCAGTTGGCTCTGACTCAGATGGGCAGTACGAAAACCAAACCAACAAAAAATACTCTCATCCAAATATTAAAAAAAATAATGGATATCTCATAGGGTATTACCGGTGAGATACCATCTCGAGGCTCTGTACACTGGAACCTCTCGAGCTATGCTTTCGAGGTTCCTATGTGTCCAGAACCTCTCGATGGTATTACTCACTCGTAATACCCTGTGAGATATCCATTATTCTCTTTTTATATCTTTTAGGCATTTGTATTTCTGATTATCCTAACTGCGTGCACGTGCCTCCTTTGATATGCAGGCATATATACACACCTCATGATTAATTTTTGTTCAAGTATGGGATTAATTTAAGTTTTATGTAATCATTTAGAAAATTCTTTAAGCAATTTTACTATGTTGTTAGGTTTAGTAAGGATATTTCCTGATGGAGATTGGATGTCTGGTACCTTAGTTTTCCCCCTAATGTTTTAAGCCTATAAGCTAACAGATACCCTTGCTGCTCTCCTGACTCACAACAGGTTTGCTTTAATTTGAATAGGCTGTATTCTGTTTTTTCTGATGGATCATAGTTATATCCTATTCGCAGCCAGCAATTACTGATAATTGTCGTACAGTGTCACACCCTAATTCACTGTATTTAGACTCTTGTCTCATTTTGCTTGCTTTGCAAGTCGTTTAGTTCAGCAGTATAATATTTCTTTCTGGCAGAACAGAAATGATAATTTTGCCTCTCATGAAGGATTTCTGTGATTCCCACAGTATGGTGTCAGTGACTTCAGCATTGTCATTAACTTTAAGAAAAGAGTTTGGTTTCCTGCCGGAGCCATTTTGGAGACTAAGAATCCATCAGTAAAAAATAATGAAATCTCATTGTTTTTCATTTTGCAACTGGCTATTGGTAAGTGAAACAAAGGCACGGACTGGAACGTGGCCTGATACAACCCTGTTGCTGAAACAAAAGCCAATAAATTGTGTGATAAAAAGAGATAATCTGGCCAACTATATGTGTTTGCAGTAGTGGAGTAATATGTAATATGACTAAAAGTGCAAGGTGATGCACATAGAAGGGAAGAATCTGGGAGCAGTGTACTATATGATACAAACATACGAAGAATGCCAGCAGATACAGGCCTGATAGTCTATCTAGTCTGCTTGAGTGTGCAGCTAGCAGTCTGTTAGACTGCAGCTGCTCCGCCCTCTCCTACTCGCATATCCAATTTCATGCCCGTATGAGCAGTTACCCTTCCCCAGTGCCTCATTGACGACCTTCCCCCTGACTTTGTCCCTTCCCCTCTTAAAACTGCCCACTATCTTCAAGGTTATCATTTCCTCAGGCATTGTGTTCCACCCTGTCACCACTCTCTCTGTGAAGTAGTGCTTTCTCATTTCCCTTCTGAATCTACCACCTTCCAACTTTAGATTGTGCCCTGTATTGTCCCTCCCTCTCCTTAATCTTAAAATTTCCCCTGTACCATCTTTATTTATGCTTTTCATGTATTTGAAGGTTTCTGTCATGTCCCCTCTATCCCTCCATTTTTCCAGGGAGTACATGTTGAGTTTCCTCAGTCTCTCCTCATAGGGTTTGTCCTCTATACTGAGGATCATCATGGTTGCATTGCACCGGACCCCCCCTCTGGCAGTTTAACATCTTCCTTTAAGTAGGGGCACCAGAACTGCATGCAGTACTCCAGGTGCGGCCTCACTAGTGACCTGTGCAGTGGCAGATGACATTCCCCTCCTGGACGTGATTCCTCTGGCAATACACCCCATCATCTTATTAGCCTTAGCTGTTGCTTTTCTGCACTGCACTGAATGGTTCATTTGCCATGTTATCACCCCAAGATCTTTTTTCTCCTCTGTAGGGGATAACTGTACCCTCCCCCCAGTCGGTAATGATTCTTTGGGTTTCTTGCTCCCAAATGCATGTCTTTCAACTTTTTTGTGTTGAACCCCGGCTACCATGTTTCTGACCAGTGCTCTAGTTTAGCCAGCTCATCCTGGAGCCCCTGACACCCCTCTGTGTCATCCACCACGGGACCTGACTTTGTGTCATCCACAAAAAAGTTGATCTTATTCTTAATCCCATGCGAGATGTTGGCAGTGAAAATGCCAAACAACACTGGACCCAGTACTGAGCCCTGTGGTACCCCACTGGTTATGGCTGTTGGAGTTGAGAGTTGCCCCCTTACGACTACCCTCTGCTCCCGGTCATTCAGCTAGTTTCTGATCAACTCCATCATTTTCTTCCTTGCTCTCTGGTATCTCAACTTGCTAATCAGTCTGCCATGTGGCACTGAATCAAAGGCCTTGCTGAAGTCTAGATACAAGACATCCACTGGTTGGCCCCTGTCGAGTGCCCTAGTCATCCAGTCATAAAAGTACACCAGATTGGTCTGACAAGATCTTCCTGAGACAAACCCATGCTGTCTGTTGCCCTGGAGACCATTCACCTCCAGAAAGGGTTAGTAGCGTTTCCTTAAGGATAGTCTCCATTAGCTTCCCCACAATGGATGTAAGGCTGACTGATCTATAGTTGCCTGGTTTATCCTTGGGACCACTCTTGTGGAGGGGCACCATGTGTGCCCTCCTCCAGTCCTGGGGGACACTAGTGGCTCTGCCAGGACCTCAGCCAACTCTTTTAAAACCCTGGGGTGTATGCCATCTGGCCAGGCACCTTATCTACCCGCAGGGATCCCAGTGAGAGCATGGAGAAATGAAACCTGGGAGTGGTGGTCAGCAGGCTGCTTACCTCAGCTGGATGTATATTAATTTATTTAGTTTTTGTTGACTGGGAAAGAAGTTATTTTTAAAATACCTTTACTCATAGATGTGTTTGTAGCTGAGTGAGGAATGAGAACGGGAAAGGAATATTATCAAGGTTGGCAAATGCAGTCTCTGGGTCCTATATAAAATGTTTTCTATGTTAATTTTAAACTCCAAGAATTTAGACTAGTTCCTCTGTATTTTATTAGTGTTGTCTGCTATTTCAGCCCTAATCTGCAAACAATCTTATAATTTAAAACATTAAACATCTGTGCTATTTGTACTAACATACGTAAAAAAACAACAAAAAGCCTGAAGCTATTTTAAAGCTAAGGTCCCACAGTTAAAATATGGAATACTTTTATGCAACATGCTGAACCTGTACAATTTCTTTTGAAAGAGATTGTATACATGGAAGTGCATAATTGCAGGGAACTATACCACTGTCACCAGTTTGTCGCAAACTCATATGGAAGAGTGACTAGATGCACAGATGGCTACTTGTTCTTTGCTGCCACCACCTGGCTGACTGTTAGAGCAGCTCGATCTAGTTCTCACCCCACCACCAGCAGCTACTCATCTGGTGCAAGCCCTGTACTTCATACATGCGGAACCACCCCTTTAGTCTCTCCCAGGAACATCTTACCCCATCTGTATCAGACACAAGCTACTTTTATACTTGCTAGTCATGCTCTTGGATTTTACGTGTCTCATAAAACACTGCACAGTTACAGAGCATATTAAATATAGCACCGTTTGGTATAAACACTGTAGAGCTATAGAATATACAGTAAAATACAAAAGGGGATAAAGCTCAATATGGAATGCAAAATAGTTTATACAGCTTTTTTTTTCTTGGAATATACTTTATTAATGCTTTTAAATACAACAAAGAACCACCCATAAGCAGAAACAAGGAGGGTAGAACATACAATAAATGTCACCTGAAACCATTGCATCCATTGCTAATTAAAATAGAAAACTTAGATGACAATCATATTCACCTTTACACCCCCCACATGTAAATCCCCCATCTCCAACCCAGCCAAACCCCCTCACTCTCACTCTCCCTCCCTGGCTAGGAGGAGAAGAAACATTAATCTAACATTTCTGAAACTTAAGATAAAAGAAAACTAGCCATAGAACATACTAGGCTTCAAATAGCTATACAAAATGAACCAAAATGCAGTCATAGCTGTGCTCAGTCCAAGCAATAAACCATGTCCCAAAGTTACATCAGTAAAGTTAATCTAGACAAGTACCCCATACTGGCTGGAGACTGCCCCAAAGCAAGGAAAGCTAGAAATTTATTGGGTTAATGAGACATATAAGGGCTCCCATATCCTTTTATATCTGTTGAAGCAATCCGTCATGCTGGAGATGATCCGCTCAGCCTGCAATGCACATAAAATTTCTCTAAGCCACTCCAAATATTGGGGAACTAAAGTGTCACCTTACTGCCGTAAAATTAGATTTTTGGCACAAGCGGTAATCAGTGCCATGTGGTAATGTTGATTCTCACCTGGGAGGTCTGCAAAGTCACCAAGCAAACAGATTTCAGGTAAGAAGGCATCAGTCCGGCTGAATAATGGATCTAATTGGTGAAGTATAGAATTCCAAAATGGAACTACTTTTCCACATGTCCAGAGAATATGCAGCAATGATCCCATGTCCCGACCACATCTGGAACATACAGAGGTAGGGATCTTGCCCATTTTGTGTAATTTAACAGGGGTAAGATATATGTTGTGGAGTATTTGGAACTGCATAAACCTATACCAATCCCATTTTATAAACCTATAAACATTTTGCCATAATTTCCAGTTATGTACACCTTTTGTGGATGGGAGTGCCTGATCCCAAAATAACTATCCCCATCTCTTGGTGTAATAGTATCTCATAAAAGTTATTGTAAAAGTAAGATATTGCATGTGGGGTAGCCACATTCAGGATCAGGGGAAGAATATGTGAACCATAAGTATTAGATCAATGCCCATGCCTAAAATGGTGTACTATAGAATGCGCCACTTGAAGGTACTTCAAACAAACTGAAGTGGGCAAGTTGTATTTTAATTGGGCCTGCTGGAAAGTGAGGAGCTTACCATCCTGGACCAAATGGTCCACCATAGTAATATCCATATAACGCCAAAACGTCTTGGTGATAAGTTGAGCATCGAGTTTAAAATTTGGGTTCCCCACTATCGATTGAAGAGTATCTTTAATAGGGTCCAGCCGGAGAAAGGAACACAGCTGCTTATGGACCTGAATTGACATATCTATAGGGGTACTTTGTGGAGCTTTAGGGGGCTTCCTTCTGGGAATATGAAGCAGAGCATGGAGATCTATCCCCAACTGACAGGTTAAATGATGTTCGATATCCAGCCGTAGGGATACATATTCGAAACCTGGGTCCTGCTGTCTAGGCCGTAGCCACTGAAGGTAGCTGGAGCTATGTAAAGCCAAATAGTACATAAGAAAATTAGTGACCTTCAACCCTTCCCCCTCTCTTTCTTTGGTAACCATTAATTTAGTAAGAGCTCTCCTGGGTGGGGCTTACCCTTCCATTGAAATTTTGAGATAAAGCTATGTATATTCAGGAACCAGGATTTTGGTAAATATCGATTAAACATGATCATGGGATACATAATCCGGGGGAGCACATTAATTTTAGGGAGGCAGTATAACGCAGTGGTTTAAGGCTCTGAGCTACAAATCTGGTGACATCCAGCAGACCAGACCTGGGTTTGAATCCCACAGCTTCCACTTGCATACTGTGTGACCCTGAGCAAGTCACTTAACTTCCCTGTGCTCCCAGGTCGCTCCTGTAAAAAAGCTTTCAGCTTAATGTGCTACTCCGGGTTAAACAACTAAAAAAATTAAAAAATAAAAATAAATTTTGAGTACACTAAGAAGTCCCCAGAGAGACATAGGAAGAAGTTGCCATCTCTCCAAGTTTCGCTTAACTTGCTCTACTATGGAATCTAGGTTATATTGCTGCAGCCCAGATGGTGAAGAGCTAAGGTAAATCCTCAGGATAGGTTACACAGCTTGCAGAATAACAAAACTCTTTGGTCTCACACGAAAACACAGTAACTTACCCCCCTCATGGGACTTTAAGTTGCACACAGATGGTGAGATTTCAGCTTGGGGTCCCTTTTTTTCATTGGACTTTTCATGTCTTCCTGTGCCAAGTGAAATCTGCTTTCTGTGCAGATAGGAGCCACACAGTATCCTTGTCTGAGCCATCCCATCAATACACATCATGCTGTCAGTCACAAGCATCGGCCTCGCTTTGTCCCATACTTGAGAAGCAGACCCAAACTGGTTCAGAGTCTGCTACATATAACTCCAAATGATGGTTGTGTATTTGAGGCTACCCTCAACTACCAAGCTGACTCTATGTTTTGGACAAGGCTTTGAGATCACAGAGGGATGTGACAGGGCTGAATAAGACCCTGTCCGATTTGTTATGCAGAGACCATTAAAAGCAAGGATATATTCTGTCTTCTTCTTTTGTGCTACTTGTCTGTCATTTGCCTAGACTCCGGAGTCGGTTGAATAACCAATTATGACTGACTTATAACACATTATGACTTGAGTTTTTCAACCAGTTTAAAATTTATGACTGCAACTGAACAAAGAAAATTCAAACAATTTTTTTAACTTCCATCATTGTGGAATCTCGTTCATGTACTTGCAAGTGGTACTTTCTGACAACTGTGGCTCGCTCCTAACCTGGGTAGCCAGCCAGCATCACAAGTGGTTGTGGTAGTATGGCGACTACAGGCTGGCAGCTCTGTTTTATATCCTCAGTCCTAGGTGGTGGATAAGAATTGCCGTGCACACTGACCAAAGTTACTGCCTGTGTCAAAGGAAGTTTCTGATCTAGGCTTATGGGTTTCGCAGCTCAGTACTTAATGGGAGTGTTTGTCAAATTGTGCAGAAATTATAATTTTTAAATGAGTGCTTTTCTGTAGGGAAGGGATCGTAATAGCAACCGAACCTACAGCCAGTCGATCCCTTCCAAGTTCCTTGTTTGCCAGCCCCACCCCCATGCTCCGAAGTTTTGAGATGTCTCAGCAGGGAAAGCGCGGGGGCATGCCCAGTACAGGTCTATGGGGGGCCTTTTTCAATCCATTTTTATGAATGTTTAAGCAGACTTAGAGGAAAATGAAAGCCACTGCTCAACTAATACGGGACCTGCTGACCTGACATACTAGTCAACTCTGCCTCAACTCTCAACTCTTAGTCTGGTGCTGCTCCTGACTCCTTTCTACCACTCACAACACCACCATTCCCCTGAACTGACTCTAAAGTACATCTTAGATGCCATGGAGTGACTGGAGGGGAACCACCACCTCACCATACCTGACGACTGGGAACTATGAGGGGACCACTGCAGGAGCTGGTAAGTTGTTGCTATGTTTTTGGCTGTCTAAACACTGCATCCCCTACCCAGGCCAGCCAAACAATACCCCTCCAAACCACTGCAATCCTGTTGAGGCCCTGCATTCCAGCACAAACATCACAGCACATGAATGGGCTAGCTCCTTTTGGAAAATCAAATATTGTATCCATGCACTGGGAGAGACTGCTGCAGTAACCCACAGTGTATGACAGCAGTTCTTTATTTTCTTGTGTATTTCTAGGTGGAGGAACAAAGATTGACAAAGCCTCTGAAATGAACTAAAGTTAGCCCCAGCTTGTGGGCAAAATACCCTTTCTCCACTCCATCCAAACCATGTGCTGTAGTTTAGTCCCTTGGTGTAGGGCCCAGGGAACATGGATGCATGGAACACTGAACTTGCTGGGGTCCAGTTTGAGGTACACACGAGTTGGGCACTAGACATCTCCACCACCAGAATGGAAGTGGCCATCATTTGTGTCAGGGGCAGTGAATTTCCTTCCTGTGGCTAGACCATCAACTTTGTTGTGTCAGCATGTCATTAAGCCTTGAAAGCCCTCCCCTGTACTTGATTCAGCACCTGCTGGTGGTTTTAAAGCATCACACTTGTATGCAGAGCTCTCCTCCTCCTCAGTCCTGGTTTTAGCACCTGCTGCAGTGGGGGTTACTGAGTGCTGCCTGTACAGTGACTGTCACCATCTTACTTGTGGCTGCTGTGGAGGGGGGTGACAAAGCTGTAGCTACTGGTCCCAAAAGTGGTGCTTCTCACCCACTGTTCTTGCTGTTGCTTGGAGGATGAAGATCTGGACATCGATTCCTCTGGCTGTGCCTCCCACTTTCCCATTATGTCCTAGCTGCCGCTGGAGAGGGGATGAATATCGGCCATTAAGTCCTCACCCGAACTTGCCCTGATAGGACAGTGGGAGAATTGGGCTTCTGGAACTGAATGTTCTTCCCCTTCCATCCCAGCTAGTGCTGGCTGGGGAAATGAAGATCTGGTTGATGAACTCAGGAGGAGTCTGAGAGATTCAGAGGGATGCCCATTAGGAGGCAGCAACGGAGCTTTAAAGTAAGACACTAGATGTGTGCATGCTGGTGCGTGTGTATGCATTTTTGTGTGTGTGATATGACACTGTATTTGGCCTATGTCGAGCACAAGAGCCATAATTAAATTAAATGCACTCGCATGGAAATTAATGCAAAAAACCTGCATATCACAGCAGTTAACAAGCTGAAAAAGTGACAAACCCCATGATTATGTAAATGATGAACCAGTGAAGGTAATTAATAACAGTAAAGTCCTGGATGTCAAGATTTCTTAACCATCTTAAATGGAGCTTTCACATTTGACATTTGGTAAAAAAAAAAAAAAAAGACTCTTCAGATTTTTGTTTTTTATTTAGTTACACTTTGATTACTGGGTAGGTGTACTGGGGCCAAGTGCCTTTTTCTGGCATGACCCGAGTACAACAAGTATGGCTCAACCTGGATAATCAGTAACAAGGTAATATCACATTTAATAGTATAGTAGTTTGGCGTATGGGAAATGGAATACATCAAATGGTACAAAATAGTTACACAAAACATACAGTTTACAAGCGCAAGGCTGGAGGCTTAGCAAACCTGAATAATAAGTGTTAATTTCAGATAGATATACAGCAGGTTTAACACTAGAGATTGTTGTCACTATACATTGATGCAGAAAGCATATCTACAAGAAGCAGGAGCAGGTACTCGGGTTTAACAAATAGTCCTTCATCTCATGAGTGAACACCTTAGTGGAGGTGGACTGCCTGAGGGGATCAGGTGTGGCATTCCAAATGGAGGTAGACCTGAAATTGAGGGATCTTTGACTCATCCATGTGCGCCTAAGTGGAGTCAGGAGCGAACTGTTGGAACAAGAGTGTGGGAGATTGACAGGTACGAGCTTCTCTTTCAGACAGTGTGTATTGCCATATAGAGTCTTATATACAGAGTTGTCCAGAGTAAGTTGGGACCTGTACTCTAGAAGAAACCAACCCAGCTGCTCAAGGTTGGTGCAGTGGTGGATTCTGGAACCTTGGGAGGTGGCAAATCTGGCCACCTTGTAGTAAAGAGCCTTTTTCTTTGCCCATACTGATTTTGGAGTGGTGTCAGTTACAATAGCGCAGTGATCCAATAAAGGGAGAGGGTTGCTTTGGGTAATTCTTACTTTGGTGTCTGCCATGCGGAGCTTTTGTATGTGATAGAGTTGCCCCAATATTTGGTAAATGACCTTGTCAGTGTTGCTCAGATGGTTATCAAATGAGAAGCAAGGGTCGAAGGCAACGCCCAGATACTTGAAATCGACCACAAGTTCTAGTTGAGTACCAGCCAGGGTTCAAATGTTGAGGTCTTGTGAGTGGCATTTAATTTTGTGGGCCAAATGAAGGAGCATGGCCTTTGTCTTGGGTACATTTAGGACAAGTTCCTGTTTAAGAAACCAGCACTGAAGAGCATAGAAGTTTAGCTTGAGTGTTTTGTTGATTTCAGATATATTTAGATATAGTTATCTATCTTTTGCATTTCTTTAAAGATTTACTATAGAAGTATCTTGAAATGAGCAGGTTTACAGTCCAGAAGAACTTCTTATGTTATATAAAGCTCTTATTATGCTTTCTTTGGACTGTGTGGCACTGGTGTGGCATCCAGGCCTGAGGAACACTAATACCAACATTCTACAGTCTCTACTGAACAGGGCATTGAGATTAATTGAGCCAGAGACTGATCAAACACATTTGATAGAGAATTGACATCTTGTACCTCTGGGTAAGTGAAAGACAGATATAACCCCCCCATGGGGGGGGGCTTACCTCGTTTGCCTCCTGTTTGGCCCCGTTTCCTCCATAGTGTCCCCACCACCTGGCACAGGTCCTGTTGTGCCCCCAGGTCCTCCACCCGGTGCCTGCATGTTTTTTTTCAGTGGAGATGGGGCAGGAGAAGCAAGTCACAGAGCTGCCACTCTGTTTCTGCACTTTGGTGCTAGCTGGAGGCTTGCACATGCGCGTGGGTGCATTTCTGTTTCTGCCGCTGCTGCTGCTGTTGAACTAATGCCTCTCTGGTGGTTCCAGTCCTCTAGTTTTGTAGTACGGGGGCTGGAGACCTGGAGGAGGTGCAGGAAGATCAGCAAATCATTTTAAATAAAGAGCACCTATCAGCGCTAGTGATCCAGCCTCATAAATATAAATGAGGCAGTGTTAAATATTAATAAGGAGCCTGCCTGCTGCCTGGCGGACAGACTGAATCGTCAGCAGTGACAGGCGTGGGGCTGATTAAAATTGTTAATCTCTGCAATTGTGTAAAAGGGCAGAGGGACTGCTACAGTTCTGTGGGGCATTGGAAAAATGAGAATGTTTATTCAGGCTGCACCAGGGCATGAAAGTGAGGGCATTGTGTGGACTGCAATTGAACTGTTGTTCAGCAACCATGTTAGCAGCCTTTGACCCCAGTTACAGCCAATCAGAGAGCCAGGATTGCTGCCAAAGACTGTGGGACAGTAAAAAGAGGAAGTGGGAAAAGCTGGGGAAATACATGGCACCCTTTTACTGGACCAATCAGGCATCGAAGGCACTTAATGAATATAAATTTTCCAAAAGAACAAGCATTTCAGCCAGTCAGGAACTGCAGAGGGCTCCCAAAACCCAAGGAACTTTTGGTTCTGGGCTCAGTTCAATGGGAACCCCTCCAGCCTCATGGCAGAAGAAGGTGGCTGCAAGGCTTGGGAAGGGCCTGCCTGGGGGTTGTCAGCTACCTGTCCCCTAGGGCCTTCATTTGCCTTTCCCCAATTCTAGAGGAATTTTGTTCAAAGAAGCCTGGTTTTGTAGCTTCAGCTATGAGAGAGCTGAAAGGCTCAGCAATTTTTAGCTGTAAGAAAGCTGCAAGTATACAAGAGGGTAGTAAAGAAAATCTACAGTTCAGCACTGAGGACTTTTGCCTAAAGGTTTCGGAGGGAAAAAAGTCTCTGAGGATCCCGAGTAAGATGCAGATCTTCTTGGGGAGGTGTGGCCACTGGTTCAAGAAGGTACTACAGTCTGTCCATTGCTCTGCATTTGCACAAAGAAGGGGATGGACATTGGTCTAAAGGAATGGTTATGGAAGGTTCTGGTTTTCAGTCAGAAAATAATATGGGAGTCTTCCTGACACATGGGGGCTCGCCAGTATTGCCAAGGTTTGTCTTCAGATGATAAGAGAGAGTGTCTTCTGTTCATGAGCACCTGCAGGGTGAGGAAAGTGATTTCCAGTAACAAGGGACTGTTTAAGACAAAGGTGTGTTCGGTCAGTGCCAAGTTCAGGGTCCACAGAGGCACCCATGTGAATGTGCCCAAGTTTCACTGCGACTGTGTCTGCAGTGAGCTCCTAGAGACTGTGCCCTGATGTGAAAGTGCCACGGCTGCTAGTCTGGCAGTGTGGCTGAAAATGGTGATATCCGGATGTGTCTAAGCTTCCAGGAGGAGGAAGGAAAAAGGAGGTCTTTAATCAAGGTCAGCGTTGGGAGCCAGCCTGGTAGTGCCACTAGCTAGGCACTGCCATTTTGCCTCCCCCTGAGGGGTAAAGCCTGTACATGGGAGTCTGAGGCCCAGATCCTTGTGCTGGTCTGTTCTAAATTGTGACTTCAGCTTATTCAGATATGTCAACTGCCAGAGAAACTGGGAGAGGTGCCAGGTTTCTAAAGCTGAAAGAGCCTGCTGCAACAGAATGATCCAAGCTGCAAAGATCCTTCTTCTTGTCTCAAGCTTCTCAGATCCAGAGTTCTGCTGTCCCAACTACAGTACCCCAGAGCTATAGTCCCAGTGCCACACAAGACTGTCTGCAGAACCGTGAGTAGAAGCAGGGATTGTCCTGCACCTGGGGAACTGTAAATAGTTGCCAGAAAAGTGTGTCCAGTTCAGAGGCTAAACCATATGGATGTTAAAGTTTCAAGTTTAATTGTTTTCCAAAGTAACAAGCTCCAGCAAATAGTTGCTGCTATCATAACAAACTCTGGTTAGTGCCAATATGGCTGTGGAGAGAATTTGGGATGCATTTACCCATTATTTCTAATGAATTTGCACAGTGCAGATCTGCTGAGAGGCGGTTTCAATGTGGTCTTCCTTTTACACATTTTTACAATGTGTTTTCCTAGAATATGCCTTCTGATTGCTATATATTTAACCTGGATAATTCACAGAAGAAATGGCATCTTTTTTCTGGGTGGCAGAGCACTGGCATTAGGATGCTAGAATGTATCATACATAGGCACGAGCTGTGTGTGGGCGATAACGCCCAGTGGCTGTACACCTCAGGCACTCACATGCAGAGCCATCACTCGGTGCCATTGCACTGCTCAGTGCGGGTAACAGCCGATGCTGTACCCACTCACACAGGTCCCGGAACAGGCATGTTACACCCGACCTCCCATTCGTTTGTACAATCAGGGAACCACGGATATTCTATCCATAGCCTGGAGCGTACACTGCAAATGGCACTGCAGGATACTGCATCCCATGGCACCCAGGATACCATAGCAGTCTGGAGGATGGCATGTTACACAGGGGAGCGGGGGAGAGTGTGGGCCTGCAGAGGTGTATGACAGCAGGAAGATACAGCATTGAAAAGGCATGCATTGGAGGTATGTAAATTCCTTCTTACGGTTTGTCAGGGACATACACACGGCTGCATACTCTGGTGAGTCTGTAGCTTGTGTAGTGCCCGAATGCATGGTACAGCCACTTCGATCATTCCGGAGTGCAGGCCCCAGCCCGGGTCCAGTGCAGTCGGCTGCTAACCGTGGCAGGGTGTGGAGAGCAGTGCCAGTCTCTGCAACAGGTCGGGGTATGGGGCGGGGTCTCGGAACTGAGTGGGTGGGTGGGGGTCTTTTGTGCTATGGATATGGATCATGGTTTCCTCTGATGAGATTGGGTCTGGGGGGGGGGCTACACTATGGAGCTCTTCAGGGATGGAGTTGGATCGATCGGGGATGGGAAGGGGTACCTCTAGTCCACCTGGGCTACCAGGCTGCTGTGCACTTGGGTGCACTTCCGCAGTCCACTTGTGGGTGGCTGTCCGAGTTAGGCCAACTATTTTTGGCCTAACTGTGGGCCATGCTGCTCTGGACTGCGAGGTGCACACTTCCACTGAGTATGCTGCAGTGCGACATATGCATGGGAACGCACCCTTGACTTGCACGGCATACTATTTGTGTGCACCGTGGCCCATTCCCTTGCAGCTGGCGCATCCCGCATGTTTGAATATCACGCTGCGGTGCATTGTTGGAGTTATGTGGCACATCTCCCTTTTCTGCTGGGATGCACTACGCATCTCCTTTCAACATGGTGGCCCTGGACTAGGCTACCCTGAAGAAGTACATTATCAAATGGTAAAATCATGACCCCACTGAAAACAAGATATTGCATCTAATCTGGGACAGCCTAAGTAAATACAGTGCAAAAATGTGTAAATGAAGTCGGAATAAATCATGGCAACCGCTTAACTAACAGGACCTTGTTAGTTAAGTGGAAGCCATGGTTTATTCCGACTTGCCATCTTAACTACGAAAATTAAACTTTTAAACACAGCCCCATTCATTGCAATGGAAGCTCACCCCCGCGCTCCTCATATACTGATGTCACAAAATGTAGTAGCACGGGGCGGATCACAGTTGGCAGAGGTACACAGAAGTGGAAGGGATCGACGTGGTGTAGCTCCACAGAGCAAAAATACGATCCCTTTCCTTCCTAAATCAGGGAACATATTAAAGAAACTTTAAGAAGGATTTAATTTGGGGGCAGACAAGGGTTCTTTGCTTCTCGGGGAATTCGATAAAGAGCACGATAGTTGCTCTTCAATGTAAAAATGGGAACCCAAGCACCTCAACCTTGTCTGGCGAACAAGGCATGGGTAGTAGCCCCCTGGTGACATGGCACAAAGGCTACAAAGAAATATGCTGCTCCATTTTTAATAGCTTTAAAGCCACTAGCTGCAAAATTGGGATATGATTTGGCTTAGGGAGGAAATAAACAAGTGTGGACCACTATAACACAAAAGACAAATGGGCACAGCACATGCTTTGTACCATGAGTAATTGAACAGGTTGGCTGAGATTTCAATCATGGTTTTAAAGTAAGTAGAGTTTAAATATAATGTTACTGCTCTTAATCATAGTGCAAATACTTTAATTATGGGTTTTAACAAATTTCATGTGTAAGTGTGATATGATGATGGGCCTGTAATAGGGTTGGGTGGAAGATTCGTGTCAGCTGGGTATTGCCCGGCCCAATCTGATAGCCCATAATTGGACCTCAGATGGTCCGACCCATTCCTGACTATGCCCGCTGTTTTTTATATTTTTATGACCAAATTGGCAATTATATGGCACTGGGGCCTGGGGCACCTTCAGAGAAAGAGAGAGCAATTTCAAGCAAGAGAGATTGGGTAGCGGGGGTCCTCCCGAGTGGGTCCCACTCACTCCTTCCATCCTGATCCTCCCATTCCCAAATCCATTCCCAATCCCTCCCTCTCTGAAGACAGTCCCTCCCTATTCAGTCCCTCTACCTCCTTCCAAATCCTGGCTGATCGCTTCCCTCATTGTGCACTTGTCTGCTGTGCTGCAGTCTGCATCTGCAGCGTGTTAACAGGCAGAGCACTAGGAGGACCCTGCAGAATCCATTCAGTTATTGTATCTCCTTGGTCAGTCGGTGCCACAGAGGAGGAGCGAGAGGGAGAGCTGGGGGCAAGGTAGAATAGCAGCTTGGCAGGCATAGTCTCGGACTCTCCTGTGAGGTGATGGAGGGAGGAGGCAGGATGTTTTTTTGTGCCAGGTTTGGGTGGGCAGCGCTTTATGTGACTGTTGGGAGCAGGCAGAGTGATGCTGGGTGGGCAGCTGAGAAAGATGATCACATGGAGGAGGCATGTCAGGCTGAAGAAGGAGGAACCTGGCCATAGTGTTGAGAGAAACTATTGGAGAGAGGAGGTGAGAGCACTGTACAAATCACTCAGTGCCATTAGCGAGTGGGGTCTTGTAATTGGCATTCTGTGGTGCCTCTCTGTGGAGGGAATGGGGGGGTATCACAGTGGTTTTCACTGGCCGCCTGACTTCTGGGGTGGAACTGGTGTCTGGGCGGGAGGCAACTCACACCCTGTTGCACAGACAGAAGGGAGAGAGAGAGAGAGCAACTGAGAGGACTGAAACTGAGACTGAGTGTCCATTATGTCTGCTTGGGGCTGCATAAAACGTTTGAAAATTGAAGAAAACCTCTTACTTAACAAAAACTACACCTAAAAATACCTGTTTAAAAAAACTGAGACTGTTGAGGTGGCTGTGGTGGAGCAGTAGAGCGGCAGGGTCTGAAAGGCTGTCCAGGGCAAACAGTGGGCATTGGGCATGCCAGTGGGGGGAGGGGGACTACAGCTGAACTGCACTGAAAAAAATACTTAAATTACATTGTTAAAATTACAATGATGATATGCACTATGTACAGCAACATGAAAAAGAGTCTGATATCGAAAGGATAGATGATGAAGCAACTACATGCTACATAACTTTCTACTGTTGGAGAAGTACATGATGAGAAAATGCACCATGGATGACAACTTTCGACTTTACTTAAAAGCCTTACTGCTGCTGTCTGCCGCTGCTGAGGTCTTCACACAGTCTAGGCTCTTCATTGTCCGCCACCTCCTCTAAAAGCAGTGTCAGTGGCTCAGTAGGTAGCACACTCGCCTCTGAGGCCGGGAGATCAGAGGGCTGTGGGTTCAGTTCCCACATCTGGCACTTGGGTTAATATCCCAGTACTGACACTGTAATGCAGCATGAGAGGGGTGCTGCATTTCTGAGGTGCCGTCTTTCGGATGAGACGTTAAACCGAGGTCCCATCTGCCTGGATTGGTGGTAGTTCAGGTGGATGTTAAAGATCCCTTGGCACTTATCGAAAAGAGTAGAGGAATTTCCCCGGTGTCCTGGCCAAATTTCTCTCATTCATTAAAAAAAATACCACCAGCAGCTTAATCTGGTTCAAGATCAGTTGGCATTCATCTGTATCCCCTTCCCCCGGGTCGTGCTTAAAAATAGGCAGGATTTGTCTACTGCACTTACCCAGTCAACAAAAGCTAAATAAATAAAAGAAACCTTAATTTTTGACACCACAAAACACTAACATATTACCTTATTGTACTGGCCCACCATCACAGCTGTAGCGCTACAGTTTACAATGCTGAAGACCCAGTTTTGGACATGAGCCCGTGGTGTCAGAAGGCCAGCCATGGGGAGAAGGATCGAATCTCAGCAGGACTGCTTTCCTCCTCGGGGGAGGGGAGGAGAGGTTAGAGCTCGGTGCTCAACTAGCCCCTGGCAAAAACCAGGGGGGAGGCAGCCCGAGCCGAAGAGGTGAGGGAGGCATGGTAGATGTCAGCGCAGGTGTCTTGATGTTGCGCAGGCCACGTCTCCCATGGGGAGAAAACTGAAAAACTCTTGTTCGAGCAGGATGACTGCCGGCCTCCACAGGCCCTCCACTTAGCAACTCAGGCTCTTCCCGGAATCTGGATCTGGTCCTGGCAGGTTGAGGTACTCCCTGCCACCCTGCCATGGAGGGCGAACCTTGGGGTCCTACAGGAGAGGTAAGCCCTGGGGGGAGCCAGAGTGATGGGGCTAGGAGGACTGGTGGGATGGAGGGCCAGCCGGGGACAGGGAGTATATTAAAAAAAAAAAAAAAAATCCTTATTTTCACTGTCACTGTCACTGAAAGTCATTATAAAATGTTGCTGCCACTGCTTTCCCCAGACCACTGGCATTTTTCTTGTCATAAAGTGTCCCTCTATGACTTCTCTTCACATTTCTTTCATAATCCTGTTGCTGCCACTGCATGTCGCGGACCACTGCACTGTCACTCTTCCTGCCATATCTGGCACATTAAAGATATAACACATCATGGTAGTTAGGTGCCCGTCACTGATTTTGAAAGAAAGTTACAGACAGTACTGCTTGTATCTATTCACTTACTGCAGTCCTCCCTTACGGGACAAACATCGGTTGCACTGGCAAGGCCAGTATTGCATCTGTGTGAGTCTGTACCTGTGGAGCAGGGTGGGTGATGGAGCAAGAATTTATGCCACTGGTTCATACCAGACTTTTCAGTGCAGCAGATCCACACCTGCTGTGTAACATTACTCTTGTGCAGTTCTATCGATTGCACCATCAATTATTACTATATATTACACATTTGTATCTGGGTCTAATTTTCCAGCCCCAACCCACCTCAACCGGGCAGAAATGGAAAATCTGACCCGCACGCCCCTAGTTTGTAGTATTTTGTATAAGGATGCATTTGTTATTTTTGTAGTTGTTGTCCTGTTCATTTTTTATTCTTTTTCTGTCCATTTTTTACATTTCATCTTATTGTCGATGAAACACGAAATCTAAAAACGTCAAAATATTGTGCCCACAGCAGGTTGTCATTATAGAATAAACTTGAACTTGATATTACAAATTTTTGTCATTTGTCTCTGATTTTGATAATGTGTCCCAAACCTTTTAAAACATTGTTCCTGACTGGTGCAACACAGGGTTAAGAGGGATGCGGGGGCAGTGTGGGTGGGTCGCAATGCCAGTGCAGAGTACACAACCACACCAGCCTACTGGCTACAGCCAGCTCTTGCTGTCTTACCTCCGTGGGATTATTAATCATAGTATTCTGGTAGAGCTGGGTCAGTCACATTCCTCTTCTTCAGTTGCAGATGAACTTACGAGCAAACAGGTAGTTTAACTGTTTCAGGCATTTGTAATGGGTTTGCCATTTCTGGCAGTGATCCGAGGCTAGGCCTGCTCAATCAAGTCAATCCAGTTTTATTTTTATGGTGCCCTGAGCAATCCCACCATGGCTCAGGGCAACTCACATAAGCTACCTCCACTATTGAATAATTACGCATCTTAAAGCAACAGTATTCATTAGTCACTGTACAGTTTTTCAGCAATAATATTTGCCTGGCAAAAGTATTAAGATGCCCATTTTTCTGTTTAAAGAGGACAGGAAATGATTCCTAATTAGTAGGTGTTTTGTTTTTCATACTAGGTTCTCATACTAAGTGTTTGGAACAGTAGAAGACTCAATGTTCATATAAACTGTTCCCCACATCAGTGGGTGCACATTGCTCTATTTTCCATTATATACTCATCAATATTTCTTTTAAACTGTGCCAATGTTTGACTTTTTACTATATCAGCTGGCAATTTATTCCATAATCTTCCTGTTCTATTTATAAAGGAATAGTATACATCATTTTTTTTGGCCATTCTCAACTTAATCTGGTTTATACATCTTCTTAATCCATCTGGCTTTTCTTGTAACTCTAAATTCAACTCACTTTTTAATTCTTTATCATTTATTATCTTGAATAACATCATTAAATCTTCTCTCTCTCCTTTTCTCTAGACTCCACAGACCCGTTCGTCTTAGTCTCTCCTTGTACCCATATCTCCCCAAATTTCCAATCATCTTTGTATATCTTCTTTGTACTAACATACTAACATACTAAAATGCCAGCAGAATAGGCCTAATGGTCTTTCGTGTCTGCTCGTTTGGTCAGCCCCCACCCTGGTTGCTGACCTTGCTGCCCTCCTCGCCTTCTCTGGCTTCTCCCTTCCCAGTTCCGGATATTCTTGCTGCATTGGATTTTGCTTCCAGAACCCTTCCCCTGTACCTGTCCCACCCCCTCTTGAACCCCTCCACTGTCTCTGCCTCCAC
This sequence comes from Neoceratodus forsteri, assembly GCA_016271365.2. NCBI lineage: Eukaryota > Metazoa > Chordata > Ceratodontiformes > Ceratodontidae > Neoceratodus > Neoceratodus forsteri. The sequence goes on from CM057459.1 coordinate 1,388,891,701, forward strand.
CAGCCCCTAGGCAGTGCATTCCATGGCTCCACCACCCTCTCAGTGAAGTAGCACCTCCTCCTTTCTCCCTGAATCTTCCCCCTCCAGCTTCCACCCATGCCCTCTAGTGGCCCCTCCTCCTTCCTTGGACTTCCCTGACTGTTCCTCCCCTATTTACCCTCTTCATGTACCTGAAGACCTCTATCATGTCCCCGGTCTCTTCTCTCTTCCAATGTGTACATATTTAGCTCTTGAACCTCTCCTCATGGGTCCTGTCCCCCAAGCCCCAAATAATTTTGGTTGCCTCCTCTGGACCCTCTCAGGAGGTTAATGTCCCTCTTTAAGTGTGGCCTCCAAAACTGCATGCAGTACTCAAGGTGCGGCCTCACCAGCAGTTATACAGAGGGAGTATCACTTCCTCCTTCTGGAGGTGATCCCCCTAGCGATGCATCCCAGCATCCTGTTGGCCTTGGCTGCTGCCCTCCTACAAAGTCAGAGTTGTTCATCTTGACATCCACCACCACTCCCAGGTCCCTCTCAGCCATCGAGACTTGTAGCATTTCCCCCAGGCTTGTAGCATTTCCCCAGGCTTGTAGCATTCCCCCTCCAGGCTTGTAGCATTCCCCCCCCCAGGAAAAACAAGTGCTCCCAGAACTGAACTCTGCTCCCTTCCAAACCCAGCCTGCCACTAACCCACCATGCCACACAGCTAGCTGTACTCCCTCTATTCTTTTTATTTCCATCTTCTTATATGGGTTCCACAATTGTGACCCATAATCCAAGTATGGCCTAACATAAGACCTATATACTGGTACCATACATGCTAAGGATTTATTAATAAAGCTTCTCTTTATATTCCTCACCATATTATTAGCTGTCTGTAAAGCCACTGTTCGATGTTTAACAAAATTTAATTTGTCAATCACTATCCCACAATCTTTTTCTTCATCTACTTCTTTAATTTCCTTATCATTTAGTAGATACCTATTTTTCTTTCTCTCTTTTTCCTAAATACATTACCACTGATTTTTCTATGTTAAACTTCATCCCATTTTGTTCTGCCCACCTCTCAATTTTGTTTAAATCCTCATTTAATCCTTCCTGTTGTTCTAATGTTTCTACTTGTCCTCCTAACTTAATGTCATCAGCAAATTTCACTATTTGATTTGTAATTCCACAATGTAAGTCACTAATATATAAAGAAAACAGAATGGGTCCCAACACGGATCCCTGTGGGACTCCACTCTCCACTTTGATCAATTTTGGCATTTCACCTGTTAATCTTGCAAGCTGTGTTCTATTGCTCAGCCAATTTTAAATCCATAATATAATTCGACTATCCAATCCCATATATATTGATTTCTTTACTGATTTATCATGAGGAACCTTGTCAAAAGCTTTTTTAAAGTCCAAAAATATTATATCTATGGGTATATTGTCGTTTAAGTTAATTTTAATATTTTCATAGAAACACAAATGATTAGTGCTACACGCTCTGTTCTTTTTGAACCCATGCTGCTTCTCATTCTTGTATTTTAATATCTCAAGACCTTTTTCTAGTTTTGTTATTAATATACTCTCAGCAATTTTTCCTAGTATAGCAGTTAGACTTATTGGTCTATAATTTGTTACCTCTGCCCTTTTGCCTTTCTTAAACAATGGTACCATGTACGCTTTTTTCCAGTCTTCTGTAATTTCCCCTGTCTTGTAAGATCTGTTAAATATTTACGTCAAGATTTCCGATATCCACGGTAACACCTCTTTAATATATCGGGGATGTAATAAATCCGGTCTTACTGATTTATGTATTTTAACTTTATGTACCAATCTTTCCACTTCTTCTTTTATAGTTTCTATTTTTATATTTTGATAATTTTTCCTTATTATGATATTCTCTACATCATTTCCTTTTTCAAAGACAGTCCCAAAAAAATAATTCAGTGTATTGGCCATTTCATTTACATCATTCATCTCTCTCCCACCTATATTTAATTGCCCCACTCCCTGTTTATCTCTTCTTTGCCGGTTAACATATGAAAAAAAACTTTTACCATTATCACCCAAATCGATCACTCTGCTCGGCCGACGAGGGGTTGCTAGAGGTTCCAAGGGTAAATTTGAAATCTTCGGGTGCTCGGGCATTTGCGTATGTAGCCCCCACCCTTTGGAACTCTCTACCTCGTCGGTTGCAGGAGTGCACTTCTGTGGAGGGCTTTAAGAGAGGTCTGAAGACTTTTTTATGGGAAACTGCATTTTTAGAACACTGATCATAATGACTGTTTTGTTTTAACTGTATGTTTTAATGATTTTTTCTTTTACTGTTCTGATTTGTTATTTATGTACGGCGCCTTGGTAATTGAAAGGCACCTTATAAATAAAATTGTTATTATTATTAACTTTCCTATATGCCAGTTTAGGGCCAGATATTCAAAACTTTGCGCCGGGGCTAAATTAGCACTGCCCGGCAGGCAAACTTAGCCTGGAGCACAAAACAAGCCATATTCAAAAGGAATAGCCCAGGGCAAACGGCTTCTGAATATAGCATGGGAATGAGGCTGGGCAAACTGGGCTGGGAGTACAGGGCAAACTTAGCCCTGGAATAAGACAGCTCTGAATATGGCAACCAGGAAGTGCAAACCACAACAGCAACACAGTGCACAGCGATGTGAAAGTAGGTAGAGATGAACTATGTGGCCATTGTGCGTGCCAGCAAATGCGTGGACCCAGTACAGCTGCAGGCAGCAGCATATGTGAAAGTACAGTGTGCAAAACTGTAAAATATTCCCCGAACTGTTAGCGCAGCACTAACACGTTTGCGCGGGTTTAGCACAGGGCTAAACCATTAGCCTGGTGCAAACATGTTTGCCCGGGCGAGAACTTTGCCATATTCAAAAGTGGCATGCAAATGAGCCTACTTGGTCTGTGGGCAAACATCCAGATTAGCATCTCATTATGCCCTGATTTGCATGCGGTTTGCACGGCGGGCTGGCTGTTTAGCCCTGCGGCTAAACCAGAGCGCAAATGTGTTAGCGCTGCGCAAACAGCTTGGGGAATATTATACAGTTTTGAACACTATTTCCACATGCGCTGCTGCCGGCAGCTGTACTGGGACAACACAGCATAGGCACAGATGGTGGTGGTGCTGCATGTAACTGTCACGTTGTAGGTCATGCTACAGTGCACAGCAGAAACTACAGTAGCAAGAGGGCCAGTAGTATGTGGACACAGCAATGCCTATGGTGTGTAGGGAAGTGATGATGACTGCACTATACACAGTGAGAGGCCCAACCTGCAGGTGTTTACTGACTGTGGACATTACTGTTACGCTGTTTTGTGTCCCACAGATGCTGCACCTGTGGCATGGGATGCTCACAGTGACATGTACATTTCTGGCTTTGTGTGCTGTGGCAGTTGTACAGCTGTGCGGTATGTGGCCGGGGGGGCATATATTATCTGAAAGGCACACTGGTGTTGCGGTATTCCCAATACTGGCCCATGTGCACTGCATGATGTGTCCCAGCCTTGTGGCCACACCTGGTCTGTGGCACAGCCTTGCCACCCCTACATGCTCCCTTCAACATCCTCCATGCCCACAGTGCTGCATGTGTGTGCTGGCATCTGTTGGTGTCCACAGAAGTGTGGTCCACAGGTGTGTGCTGTATGGCCACACTGCCATGCTGTCCACTGGCGGCAGGGTCACCACTTACTACCTGGCATGGCTGGGACTGTTGGTAGGTGATGGCATCATTGTGATGCCATCAGTTAGCAACATGCTTCCTCTTTGTTTGGCTTTATCTATGTGCCAAATTTATTTGTTAGGGTCACGCTAAACCCACACAAACACTGCGCAAAGCCATAGTGTCGCGCAAAGCTGATTGCCCACGGTTAAGACAAGCTTTTCCTGGGTGGTAATGTGCACCGTGCTAAGTGTCGCACAAAACCACTTAGCGTGGTACTAGTCACTGAATATAGCATTGCACCTGTATTCATGTCAGTTTGCCCCTTGCATGCATTATAATTTTGCCCAGCGCTAATGCAGTTTGCCCGCGCTATTTGGCCTTTTGAATATAGCAGACCCGTGCTAATCCTGCGCTAAACCTGCACAAACGGTTTTTGCCCGGCGCAAAGTTTTGAATATCTGGCCCTTAGACTGTATCTTTTCTCTCTCTTTTTATATTCTGTTTAACTATTTTTAGATATTTTTTATAACAAACTCTGGCCTTCTCTGTTCCTAATTTCTTCATATTTTTAAATGCTTTCTTCTTTTTGTTACAAGATTGTAACACCTTATTGGTGCACCATAAAGTTTTTTTCCTCTTTTATTATACACTCTTTTTTCTGGAACATATAATCCTTCTAAATATAATACTTTGTTTTTTAATAATTCCCACATTTGATTAACTGATTTATTAATCAGATCCTTTTTCCAATTCCATATTTTCAATTCCTCATTGATTTTATAAAAATGTGCCCTAATATAAATTGTTGCCACTGTTTTACCTTTAGTGCCTTTTACTTCCTGTTTAACATTAAAGGTTATCATAACATGGTCACTACTCCCTAACTGTTCTCTTATTTTAATGCCTCCAATAAGATCTGATCTATTAGTTAACAATAGGTCCAATATAACCTCTTCCCTAGTAGGTTTATTCATCAATTGTTCTAATTCTACCATTTGCAAAGTCAACAGAAAATTCATACTATTTGAATTTCTTCCTTTTTGATTTCCCCAACAAATGTCTGGATAATTGAAATCTCCTGCTATAACAACGTCTCCTTCCAGAGCTGTCTGCATTATTTCCTTATTTATTATTCTATCCATTTCTTTTTAACTATTTGGTGGCTTATAATATAATCCAAATAAAATCTTCTTTCCTACCCCATAAACCACTTGAATCCATAAGGATTCCACTTTGTCATATTCACTTGGCTTTATATAAGCTACTATTTATGCCTTCTTTAATATATAATGGCGCCACCTCCCTTTTTATTCCTTCTTTCTCTAGAATACAACCTATAGCCTTCAATATTCCTATTCCGTTGAACTTCGGCATCCCACCATGTTTCTGTCACCATACACATATCCACATTATCAGTAAGTAATTTAACTTCTAACTCTGCCTTTTTACCTGTGTTCAAACTTCTAGCATTTAGAAACCATATGTTCATTCCATTTTTAATTTTTCTTACTCTATGTTCCGATCTCAGTGTCTTATTTTTATTTTTGTCAAGTTCTGGTTTACTTCCTTCCATTCTTCCCATAATCTTTAGTTTAAATTATTGTCCACTATTTTCTTAATGTCCATTCCCAGTTTTCTACTGCCTTTCTTGCTTAAATGTAGTCCATCTCTACAATATAAGGAGAGTTCTTCGATATAATCTTCCCAATGTTTTATACAACCTATGTCATTATATAGTGTCTACTGCCTTAGCCAATTATTGATTTTCCTAATTTTGCTATTTCTTATGTTGGTTTCTTTTATCACTGGTAAAATCTCTGAAAAGTATATTTTACATTTCCATCTTTCTGCTTCTTGCCAAATATCCTCAAATTGCTTTTGTATTTCTTCCAATTCATGGGTTCTGATATTATTTACCCCAAAGTGCAATATCAGCACTGCAGATCCATCTTTTTCTTTGACAATATCAATTAACATATTCTTAACGTCCCTAATTTTTGCTCCCGAGAAATAGCTTGTTGTAATAACCTCGTTTTTATCCTTTGATGTAGATCAGTGAATTTCAAAATTGAATCACCCAATATATAGATGTTTTTTACCATTTCATTCTGTTTCACTTGTTCACTATCATCGTTTATTATATCAAGGTGATTTTGTCCTCTCGAATCCTCCTGACCAATGACCACACCAACATTTTTGTTCTTTAAACCACCCTATTCATTTCCATCCTGTTGTCCCTCATCTTCCTCACTACTCTCCATGTTGTATCTTACTTGTTTTTCATCTTCTTTTTGTTCTACAACTATTTCCTCTTTATCTTTTATTTCCATCCTTTCCTCACCCTGTTTACAACATTCCAGCTCTCCGCTTCTAATATCCAAATTGTCATTCTCCAAAATATTTTTTTATAGTAATTCCTGCCCCATCTTTTTCTTTACCTCTTTCCTCATCGTCCAAAGCAATCAGTGGTTCAAATGCATTAGAACATTTTGTTGGTAATTACGTAGCTCTTCTTCTCACTGCTTCCTTTTTCTTTTTTGCCTTTTTTTCAACTATACTCCAATCTCCTTCCTGTTCTTTTTCTCTTCCTCTTTTCTTAGATTTTCCTTCATTCAATTCTTCACATTCCTGATCTACCTGTATGATCTTTCTATCATTTTTCACTGCCTTATATCTAAATACAGTTAAATCCCACTTAACTTCCTCTAACTTACATTGTAACTCTCATTTGAATACAGTGCCCACAAGTGTATACCAATAATTCATTTGCCACATCTGTGCTTATCATTTTACACTCCAAACATCTCAATCCCAGTGTTCCATCAATTTTACTATATTAGTATCCATTGTTCATTCCTTGTTTGTATATTCCTGTTTTTATCTACGATACTTATTCCAAACAACTAGTTTCCTGTCTATTTCCTTGACTTCCTCATCTGACGCCGTCAGACACTGCTAGCCACTGCCCGCATTGTCTCCACTCCATGCTCGACTCTGCTCACTGGAGCTGAGCGTTAATTACTCTTAGCGCGAGACGTCACCAGTTGCTATGGCAACGCTCGCAACTCTTAACCACCTCCCTGTGGGGCTGGAACAATGTATATGAGCTGCTTTTAAAAAGGCAGCTCAGCCAACACACAAGAGTGCTTAAAGAGCTCTCCTGAAGCTCCAAACAAATGCCTGTTCCAAGTTTTCTTCCGTCGTGGAGTGGGGGTCAAAAACCGCCTCTACACAGGTACAGCCCTTCCTTTCAGACTTAAAACACTGTTCCCCAAAGTACCAGACAGTTGTTACTGTCCTGGAGAAGCAGCTATCCACTTAGAATGTCTCTAATCCACTTGCTGGAGCCAAGCGTTAAATGCTCTTACCGCGAGACGTCACCAGTTGTTATGGCAATGCTCGCAACTCTAACCACTTCCCTGCGGGGCTGGAACAATGTATATGAGCTGCCTTTGAAAAGGCAGCTCAGCCAACACATGAGTGCTTAAACAGCTCTTCTGAAGCACCAAACAAGTGCCTGTTCCAAGTTTTCTTCCCTCGTGGGTGGGGGTGGGGTCAAAAAATGCCTCTACACAGGTACAGCCCTTCCTTTCAGACTTAAAACACAGTTCCCCAAAGTACCAGGCAGTTGTTACTGTCCTGGAGAAGCAGCTATCCACTCAGAAATTTGTTTTTATGGGCAGCATTCTGTTGCAGTTCTTTTCACGGAGCCAGTGAACTGGAGTTTTAACTATGTCACAGTTTGAGGAAAGAAATCTAAACAAGGTTCTGCTAGGACAGTAGCTCATGTTTAGCATTCTGTACTCAAACCATGACATAGTAAACACTCCAAATTACTGGTTCCAGGAAAAGAACTGTTCAGAATGTTGTTCATAAAAAGATAACAATTGAACACATCAGTGTTTATTAAATAGAGAATACAGGATGAGCAACTATGCAGAATCAGTGTGTTCTGCCACAGAGGGATTCTGATTCCCACTGACCTCGAGAGAGAAGCTCTAGAGGTCCATGGGAATCAGAACCCCAAGGTGGCAGAACACACTGGTTCTGCATAGAGTTGCTCATCCTGTATTTTTTATAGTGTATAGTACTGTGTGAAAAATGTGTTTTGTGAGTTCTTTTGCTTTCAAAATAAAACTGACTCATGCAGTCTCTAGAGGTTCTAGAGTGCTGTTCAACTCCAGAAGGGTAGAACAGCATTCCATGACTTTGGAACTGTGGTAGAGCAGCATTCCATGACATTGGAACTGTGGTAGACCAGCATTTTGAAAGGGATGGTATTCTATACAGAACAACATTCCATTATACACTATGGTACAATTAAATATGGTTCGTTTGGAGGCACATTTATCATTTCTCTTTCTAGCAACATTGCTTATTTATTTCAGTTTAGGATTAATTTCAGTTTAGGACTAATACCTTTTGAGTCCAGGACACGTTTTCAAAGGTTCCAGGTCATCGTTGTACAAACATTACAAATATAACAGTGTTTGCAGAAAACAGTTACACAGGCATTCAAATACCAAGAAATTATAAAATTATGTACATCCAACAATAGGTTGAGGAGGATAGGGTCAAATAGAGTTCAGCCTTGTAGTTCACTAGTTTGTAGGTCAATCTAGGTGGAAAGGGGGTAGGGGGTCAGCCAGGGATGGCGTCATCGTCGAAGAAGTGGTTTGTCAGCTGAGTGGGCCTCATTTGGAGGAGGGGTTGAGTAGATAAAAGGGGGTGAAGGGGAGTTGGGTGGCTGAAATCCTGCCACATTAGTGCAGACAAGCTCAGTTCTTTTGTGTCAAGAAGGGATCTGAGCCCAGATTTGAAGGTACTAATCTTGGGTGATTCTGTGAGGTTAGCAGGTAGCTCATTGTATCATTTCGGTCCTGGGTACAGGATGGAGTAGTGGGCGAGTTTTGCCCTATTGAAGGGAATCACCAGCCTATCTGTAGCTGCCCTTCTAGTTGATTTAGTGGGAACTGCTGGCGTAAAGAGGCAGCCCAGTGTGGGGGAGGAAAGCCCAAGAAGTACTTTTTTTCAGAAGTAGGCAGGTTTGGTATTGTGCTTTAAGATGGAGTGGAAGCCACCCAGTTTCAGTGTAGAGCATGCAGGTGTGGGTGCCCTGAGCAGCCCCTCTTGTAGTGTGCTGAACCTGTTTAGGGCAGTTTTAGTGCCTGCCCCATAGATAGGCAGCCCATAATCTATGGAGGACAGTACTGAACTACTGATGGCAAGTTTCAGAGCATCAGGTGTCATAGCGTGCCTATGGCGGTAGAGGACCCCAAGTTTTGTATTCGCTGACTTGACAATGGACTCTGTATGGCCAGAGAAGGTTAGTGTATCGTCAAAGGTGATGCCCAGGTATTTGAACTTTACTTGTTCCAGTATTTCACCCTTGTGGTTCTGAATGAGCAAAGGCTGGTATTTCTTTTTTGCTTTGGGAGGTAGAGAGGAGAAGACTCTTAGTTTTTTTATGGTTTAGTAGTAGTTTGTTTTGTGCGAACCAGGATTCAAGCATGAGGAAGCTGTCTTGGAGTTCGGTTGTGACGGAGTTGTGATCTTTGCCAGCAACAGATATCACTACATCATCAGCATAGAGAATGGTGTGTGCTCTACATGCAGATGGTGCAGAGTTGATGAAGAGACTGAAAAGCAGTGGGCCAAGAATAGAGCCTTGTGGGACCCCAAGGGACACTTCCTTAGTTGATGATAGGGTTATAGGGCTGGCTGCTGCCAGTTAGTACAGATTTCCCGTCCCCCTTAATCTCTTTCATTCTTGAGCCAAGATACAGGATTTTGAAGTTTTTTAAACTTTTTGTACCCTGGCTGGTCATTTTGTATCAGGTTAAGCAATGGATGGTTTGGACTTCAAACAGAGGTATTGTGTACAGTGATTTTCTAAAGTTACATGTCTTGTGTCATGCCCACCATGAAAAATTTAATATGTTGGTAGAGTGCTATGCTGTTTACCATCAGAAACATGTGATAACCCCATCCTAACATAGCCACATGAAAGATATTTATTTATTTAGTTTTTGTTGACCGGGAAATGAGGGATAGACACTTCTGCCTCTTTTCAACCTTGTTCTGGGGCAGTGTGTGTGTGTGTGTGTGTGTGTGGGAGGGGGGGATACAGATGATAACCAATGAAATTGAACTGTATTAAGCTGTTGGTGGTGGTAGTTTTAGTGAATGGAGGGAAATTTGGTGAGGACACCGGGGAAAATCCCCTACTTTTTTCGAGAAATGCCATGGGATCTTTAACATCCACCAGAACAGGCAGATGGGACCTCGGTTTAACGTCTCATCCGAAAGAAAGCATCTCAGGAGTGCAGCGTCAGTGTTGGGATTTTACTCCAGGTGCCTGGTGTGGGGCTAGAACCCACAGCATTCCAATCTTTTGGCATCAGAAGTGAGTGTGCAACCTGCTGAGCCACTGACACTGCTAAGCATGTATATTCACCTGGTAACCTCAATGGAAGAGATTTTTTTAAAAACTGTGACCGGTGGCCATCTTTAATGATGAGAGTTATTAATTAAAAAAACAGCTATAGAAGCTGTTTTGACAATATCTGAGAACTAAATATATACAGAGGATAAAACTAAGGATGTCAGAAATACGTTTTTGCTTAAAAAATATGATTAAATATGATTGCATGGATCCAGGGGACTTGGTACTTGCCTATAATAAGGAGGTAGTAGGGGCCCTGGATTCCATTGCTTCTATTCGTGTTCGTCCCCTCACTCTTCGCCCCAGGTCTCCTTGGTTTGATGAGACTCTGAGGGAGATGAAGAGAGTTGGATGAAATTTAGAGAGGTGCTGGCGGAAATCAGGCCTGGATTGTGACAAACTTAGTTTGATAGACCATTATGTGGTCTATCAATCAGCAGTCTCTCATAAGAAGGCAGAATTCCTGTCCAGAGAGATTGCTGCTGCACAGAATCGACCAGCTCAGTTTTTCCATACTGTGGACACATTGTACAATCCAATCTGTCTTCAGCCCAGAAGAGCGTTTTCTCAAGAATGGTGTGAGGAGTTTGCTCAATTCTTTTCAGATGAGGTTGCCACAATCAAGCCTAATATCTGCTTAATCCTCCCTAATGGAAGCTGTGATGGTCGGCAGGAGATGTTGGACACCCAATTTGTGTGGTCTGACTTCAGCCTTCCCACAATCAGTGACATTGTGATGGTCATCCAGTCATTGTGTCCAACCAACTGTGGTTTGGACCCGGGCCCTACACGTCTCTTAGTGGGCTGTGTGGATAAAATCTGTCTGGTCCTTGCTGAGATAGTCTGGAGGTCTTTGCAGAGGGAGATTTTTCCAAATCCTCTGAAGGAGGCTGTGGTTCAGCCCCTTCTTAAGAAGTCCTCCTTGGACCCGGATTGTCTGGCTAACTACAGGCCTGTCTCTAACCTGTCCTTCGTGGGTAAGGTTATTGAGAAAGTGGTTGCGTCACAGCTGGATGATCATTTGACCAGCCACAATGTCTATGATTCTCTCCAGCCTGGATTTAGGAAGACATAGTACCGAGACAGCTCTTGTCTGGGTATGAAATGACCTCCTAATAGCGAGAGATCGAAGGACCCGTTCCATCTTGGTCCTTCTTGATCTCTCTGCAGCATTTGACACCGTGGACCATGGTGTGCTATTGGAGTGCTTGCAGTTTATCTGTGGGCTGTCTGGTACAGTCCTCAGTTGGTTTCGATCTTTCCTTGAGGGTAGGACTCAGAGGGTAGTGTCTGTGATTTTTTCCTCGACATCATTCCCCCTTTCCTGTGGGGTGCCGCAGGGCTCCATTTTGGCGCCCATGTTGTTTGTGGTGTACATGCTACCATTGGGAGCGATTATTAGGTGGTACGGTTTGAGTTTTCACTGTTATGCAGATGATACTCAACTGTACATGTCCTTTGTGCCTGGCCAAGATGCTGCCATTTCGGTCTTTAACAACTTTCTAGCCAAAATCCAGGACTGGATGAATGTGAGTTGGTTGCGGTTGAATCCAGAGAAAACTGAGGTGTTGGTTGTGGACCCAGGTCGCCGGGAGGCGGGTCTGTTGGCGGGATCACCTTTGGGTTTATGGCTTGGGGGTGTTCAGCTAACTATCTCAGACAGGGTGCGGAACCTGGGCGTTGTGTTTGATGACTGTTTGACACTTAAATCTTAGGTGTCGGCAGTTGTCAAAGCCTCTATTTACCATCTGAGGAACATCGCCTGGGTGAAGCACCTGGTTCCTCCTGACGATCTTCCTACTTTGTTCCATGCCGTCGTTACCGCCTGCCTTGACTACTGCAACGCCCTTTATCTTGGACTACCGGGGGTTGATATTCGCAGCTTGCAGCTAGTGCAGAATGTGACAGCCAGGCTATTGACTGGTTCTTCTAGGGCCAGTCATATAATGCCTGTGCTCTGCAGACTGCACTGGCTGCCAATATGTTGGTGAATCACCTTCAGGGTCAGTTTGCTGACCTTTAAGGCCCTACATGATCAGGGACCTGGTTACCTGAAAGATCTCCTTTGTCCCTACTGTCCTTCCCGCTGTCTCTGATCCACTGACGAGGGATTGCTGGAGATTCCCAGGGTTCGTTTAAAGATATCTGGGGTCAGATCTTTTAGTTTTATGGCCCCCAACCCTATGGAATTCTCTACCTCATCAGGTGCGAGATTGCCTGACTGACCAAAGCTTTAAGGGGGCATTAAAAATATTTCTTTTTAGCCTTGCATATAATGATTTGTAATGTAAGGAGCCAGAAGAACTGTGGGTCACCCTGGAAACAGGAAAAGGGGCAGCCATAAGAACTGGGGTTGTCTACAGGCCCCCAGACCAGGGGGAGGACATAGACACATTACTGTTAGAAGATATACAAAACATGACAGCTAAAGGGGAGGTTCTGATAATGGGAGACTTTAACATGCCGGATACAGATTGGTCAATACCAGCAGGAACATCTGCCAGAACTAGACACATGGTGGATTCCCTGCAGGGAGGCCTCAAACAACTGGTACAACAACCCACAAGAGACAGGGCTATCCTAGATCTAGTACTGACTAACAGAGAAGGGATCACAGATCTCCAGGTAGAAGGTCACCTGGGGCCAGTGACCATCACATGGTATGGTTCAATTTGGCCACTACATCTAAATCATCCCATTCCAAGGCAAAAATATGGGACTTCAGAGGAGCTGACTTTGATAAGATGGCCAACAGAGTTAAGCTAGCCCTGGCAAAAAGAAACACAGGTGAGGGGTACAGGCAAAGTGGGCAAGCAGTAAGGATGCAATACTTAAAGCAACATCCATTGTGTTAGAGAAAAGGAAGTGCAAAGAAGAAGGAAACCACTTTGGTTCTCAAATACAGTAGCAGAAAAGGTCAGAGCCAAAAGGCTGGCCTTCAGGAAATATAAGGGAACACAGCGGGATGAAGATAGTGAGGCATACCAAACTGCCCTAAGGGAAGCAGGGAGGGCAGTAAGGCAGGCAAAGTCCCAAACTGAGGAAACACTAGCATGAACAGTAAAAGAAGGTGACAAGACTTTCTATAGATACATTAGTGAAAGGAGAAAGTCCAGAGCAGGTATTGCTAAGCTCAAAGGAGAAAAGGGGGCATGTGAGGAGGAGGACCCTGTAAAAGCATCTATCCTAAATAGATACTTTTGCTCAGTATTTACTGAAGAGAAGGTGGAGCAGGGCCCACAGCTCAGCACCATGGACACGGGGAAGGGAGGTGAGCACTACTCCCTTCACAAAAGAAAGGGTCGTACAAGAGCTCGCTAAGCTCAGGGTGGACAGGGCAATGGGACTTGATGGCATACATCCCAGGGTACTTAAGGAGCTAAGGGTAGAACTAGCAGAGCCATTAGCAGAACTGTTTAGTGAGTCTCTGAGCACAGGAGAGGTCCCAGAAGACTGGAGAAGGGCTCTTGTGATCCCGCTTCACAAGAGTGGTAGCAGGGAGGAGGCAGGGAACTACAGACCAGACAGTCTTACCTCAGTAGTGGGCAAGATTATGGAGGCACTCCTTAAGGAAAGGATAGTGCAACACCTGGAATCCATAGGGGCACAGGATCCAAGACAGCATGGGTTTACAAAGGAAGGTCCTGTCAAACTTATCTTATAGATTTCTTTGACTGGGTAGCCGGAGTGGTGGACCAAGGGGGAGCAGTTGATGTCGCCTACCTTGACTTCAGCAAAGCTTTCGACACTGTTTCACATAGAAGATTGATAAATAAGCTGAGTAGGCTTGGGGTGGGTCAGAAGTTGGTCAACCAGGTGGCAAACTGGTTGACGGGCAGAAAACAGAGAGTGGTGGTAAATGGTATACAGTCAGAAGAGATGCAAGTCACAAGTGGGATACCTCAGGGATCAGTCCTGGGGCCAGTCCTCTTCAATATCTTCATTAGTGACATTGCAGATGGACTAGAGGGTAAGGCTTGTCTGTTTGCAGATGGCACCCAAGATCTGCAACAGAGTAGATGATCCAGATGGTGTGGGCAGAATGAGAAGAGATCTGGATAAACCAGCAAAATGGTCAGAAGAGTGGCAACTGGGATTTAATGCAAAGAAGTGCAAGATCATGCACATAGGGAAGAGATATCCTGAAGCCACCTATAGGCTGGGAGGGGAGTTGCTGGCGGTCACAAAGGAAGAAAGAGACTTGGGCATCATCATCACCAATGACCTGAAATCATCCAAGCAGACCTCTAAAGCAGTAGGTAAGGCTAGTGGGATGTTAGGGTGTATTAGTAGGGGTATCACAAGTCGTAAGAGGGAGGTAATAATCTCTCTTTACAAGACACTGGTTAGGCCCCATCTGGAGTACTGCATGCAGTACTGGAGGCCACATCTTCACAAGGACATTAACCAAATTGAGGCAGTCCAGAGAAGGGCAACCAAAATGGTGCAGGGACTGCATCAGAAGACATATGAGGACAGATTAACGGAGCTCAATATGTATACCTTTGAGCCAGGGAGGGAGAGAGGTGATATGATTGAAACATTCAAATACCTTAAGGGCATTAACAAGGTGAAAGAGTCTAACATGTTTAAATATTAGAAAAATAGCAGGACAAGAGGACACAGCATGAGATTAGAGGGAGGCCGATTAAGGGGGAATGTGAGGAAATTCTTTTTCACAGAAAGAGTGGTGGATGCATGGAACGGCCTACCTCAGGAAATGGTGGCTATGAATACAGTGCAGGGCTTCAAACAGGCATGGGATAGGCATAAGGGAGCAATACAGACGAGTATGAATAGATAGGCCACTGACAGAGCAAAGGTCGATGTCACATTTATAAGGTAGAAAAATAAATGGGCAGACTGGATGGGCCTTGTGGTCCTTATCTGCCATCAACCTCTATGTTTCTATGTTTAATGTTGTTGCCTTGGATTAATTTTAACATTGTTTTAATTATTTATTGATTTTTGTTATGTTATGTACAGATGCCTTGGTTTTGGAAAGGTGCCTTTTACAAATAAAGTTGGATTTGATTTGATTTGATAAATGTTTTGCCAACTAACAAATACTGCTGATAAAAAAAAGGACATTGTTACAGACTGGTTGTGCCAGATTTAAAATACAGTACTAATGCATTATACCTTGGTTTAGTGTAGTCAGTGATAACAAGCCTTGGGGCTCACACCATTGCTGTGTCTTGGATGTGAGATTTTTTTGCACCCAGTACAATAAACATGTGGTCTGACATGACTCCTAAATTCGTACGTTCCAGTGTCAAAGCATAGCAACAAACAGTATTCAATAAAAATTGGAGTTTGTAGCTGAAAGTATGTAATTATTGCATTTTTGTTGAGTGAGAACGGAGGGCTAAGAAATTCTTCCTGTTTTCAGCATTGTCCTACGGAGGGGGATACAGACGAAAGCTAAGTGATAATGAACCAGGGTAATCTGTTGGTGGATTACTGAATAGTTTTACAGCACTGTATTTATAAGCAAAAGTTGGATCTTCTTTCTTATTTTTTTTTTAAGTATCTCTTACTATTTCAGTTTTTCATATACTGTAGTTTGGCATGTTCTTTAATTTGGAAACATCTTTGTTTCTGTGTTACTGTCTGTTCTGCAAGTTTTTGTGGTTTCAGAGTTCCTTGCAAAATGTGAGAAATTCTTTGAATTTCTACAAGTTACACTTCTTTTCTCAGGTAACATATTTTCTTACTTAACATTTATTTGGGCCGGCCTGGTGGCGCTGAGGGTTGAGGCGCTGGATGCCACACCTTGCGCCACGCCGGTGACCCGGGTTCAGGAACGAGCTCGGGCCATTGGGGGTTGGTGGGTTAGGAGAGGATAGAGCATCTGGAGGACTGCTCTCCTGTGCTGGGGAGGGTGGGTGGATGACTCCCCAGCACGAGCGACTCCCAGCGGAGGCTGAGAGTGCAGCAGCTAGGGGATCACACTGGTACAGGGAGGAACCTTGGTGGACGTCCGCGGGAAGGGTGCGGGAGTGCA
Source organism: Neoceratodus forsteri (assembly GCA_016271365.2). Classification (NCBI taxonomy): domain Eukaryota; kingdom Metazoa; phylum Chordata; order Ceratodontiformes; family Ceratodontidae; genus Neoceratodus; species Neoceratodus forsteri. Next base: position 1,388,907,812 of record CM057459.1, read on the forward strand.
GCCAGTCGTACTGGACGTCATTGCACATCCGGGCTGCTAAGGGGGTTGCTCCTGAACACAGGAAAACTCCTGTTGGCTGGAAGGAAGACGTCACCTGCCCCCACCTCCAACACCGGATCCTGCCCACTGGGACCTCGTCTTACTGATCACCTCCGCCCGAGGAGCACCAGAAGAAAGCACCGAGGAGCAGAAGGTGGCCCCACTCTGGGGGGGGGGGTAGATTCCAGGGGGTTGCTCCACGGGTGTATCATGGGTGAAGAGAGACCGAGGTGCAGCTGGGAGGATCTCAGTTAGGAGGGGAACAGGCAGGTCGACCGAAGGGGCCCCCGCCAACGGTGATGGGAGGGAAAAATAATTGTAAAAAAAGAACAACAAAAAAAAAAAACAAACATTTATTTGGTCACAAAAATAAAAACAAATAAAAAATGTCATTTAAATTGGAAAATTACCTATCCGAAACGTAACATTTACTAACTGACTGACTGTGATGCAAACTCCTGCTCCTTAAACTCCCAAAGTACCCTTGTTTTGTGCAACTTTCTATATAATGGAAACTGGTTCCTGCTGCATATGATCTGCCACAGATTATAAATCTTGTAAGTTTGCAACCAAAAAACAAAACATATTACGTAGCTTTTGCCCTTGAATTCCAGTGAGAGGAGGAAGAACAGGAAAAAAGGCGGTGTCTCTCTCTTCTGGGTGGCACATCACTACGGGTGTTGTCATGTTCAACAATAGATGATGACAGCAGTGTCAGGGCATTGATTGTGATGAACCAAGAGACAGAAACAGAATTCTCTGGAACATGTCGCTAGGTGGGACCACACTGCACCTGTCTGCCTCAGACTACACTGTTGCTTTATTTCTTTGCTCTGGGTACATTCCTTTTTATGGAAAGTATATTTAGACAGGGTAATTCCAAGGATGTACAAGTACTGCTTTTTCAGTGTAACTCTAAAGATGTACAAGTAGTGCTTTTTCAGTGTAACTCTAAGGATGTACAAGTAGTGCTTTTTCAGGGTAACTCCAAGGATGTGGAAGTAGTGCTTTTTCAGGGTAACTCCAAGGATGTACAAGTAGTGCTTTTCCGGGGTAACTCCAAGGATATAGAAACATAGAAGTTGAAGACAAAAGGAGACCTCCAGGTTCCTCTAGTCTACCCAGTGCTTTAGACCTATTCTGACACTCTAGCTGCCCTTTCGTGTGAGGGCTCCCTTGTGTCTTTCCCATGCATTCTTGAATCCTACTGCTGTGTTATCTCCCACCACCTATGAGGGCAGGCTATTCCAGTCGCCTACCACACTCTCTGTGAAGAAAAACTTCCTGGTGTTGGTAGAGAACCTCCCTCCTTGCAGCCTTAGGTCATGTCCCCTGATTCTGCTGCCCTTCTTGAAGTAACAAAGTTCCTGTGCCTGCACCTTGTTTACCCCTTTATGTATTTTAATATTTTACTACTAACATATTAACATACTAAAATGCCAGCAGAATAGGCCTAATGGTCTCTCGAGTCTACTTGATTTTCAGCACCCGCACTGAGGGCCAATTTTGGTGTCTCCCCTCCCCCTTGGGTTATACTGTCCCCAGTCCCAGATGTTCCACCTGTATTGGGCTTGGTCAGATTTTCCCTCCCCTGTACCTGTCCCATCCCCTCTTAAATCCATCCACAGTCTCCACCTCTACCAGCTCCCTGGGCAGTGGATTCCATGGCTCCACCACCCTTTCAGTAAAATAACATCTCCTCCTCTCCCCTCTGAGCCTGCCCCCTTCCAGCTTACACCCGCGACCTCTTGTTGCCCCACCCTCCATCCTTTGGAGCACCCTGACTGGGCCTCCTTTATTGATCCCTTTTATGTATTTAAAGACCTTTTGATCATGTCCCCCCTCTCCCTTCTCTGTTCCAGGGAGTACATGTTCATCTTCCCCAATCTATCCTCGTAGGACATCTCCTGCAATCCTTGGATCATTTTTGTCGCCTTTCTATGCACTGTTTTTACCCGGTCTATGTCCTTTCTGAGGTGAGGTCTGCAGAACTGGACTTCATATGCCAGGTGAGGCCTGACCAGCGCCCTATACAGTGGCAGTATCACCGCTCTCTTCCCGCTTGTGTTTCCCCTCCCAGAGCATCCCAACATTCTGCTGGCTCTCAATGCTGCTTTCTTGCACTGTTTTCCTACTTTCAAGTTGTCTGAGATTATGATTCCCAGATCACGCTCCTGGTTGGAGACAGATAGTCTTTCCCCTCCCAAGTAATACACCTATTTTTGATTTCTTTTTCCTATGTGCATGACTTTACACTTTCTGGCATTGAACCTCAGATGCCACGCTCCAGACCATTCTTCCAGTTTCTTGCGGTCAGCTTCCGTCTTGCTCGCTCCTTCTGGGGTGTCAACCCTGTTACATATCTTTGTGTTATCCACAAACAGACATACCTTTCCCTCTAGTTCATTTGCATTGTCTGCTATAAAAATATTGAAGAGCAGAGGCCCCAGTACACCAACAGATCACCCTACCTTCTGTTGATAGTGCTCTGTTTACCTACACTCTCTGGGATCTGCTCTGTAACCGGTTTTGTACCCATCTAACTACTTGTGGTCCAACCCCTTGTGTGGTCTAGCTTCTTTATTAGCCTTCTGTGTGGAACCAAGTCGAAGGCTTTGCTAAAGTCCCGGTAGACCATATCCACCACCCCATCGTCATCCACAACCTTTGTAACATAGTCAAAGAACTCAAGCAGATTTGTCTGGCATGACCTTCCTGCTGTGAAACCATGCTGTTTGGGGTCCTGCTGGCTGCTAGCTTCAAGGTATACTATGATTATCTGTTTGAGTAGAGACTCCATCAATTTCCTCGCTATAGACGTAAGACTTACTGATCTGTAATTTCCAGACTGTTCTCTGCTGCCTGATTTGTGTCGCGGGTGCACAATTTCCCTCTTCCAGTTTTTGAGCGCCACTCCGCACTTCAAGGATTTGGTGAATAGTTTTGCCAGTGGGGCTGCCAATTCCAGCCTTAGTTCTTATAAGATTCTGGGGTGCATCTCATCTGGCCCCATGTACAAGTAGTGCTTTTTCAGGGTAACTGTAAGAATGTATTAGTAGTGTAACTCCAGGCTGCATACAAGTGCAAGGCTCAGGGGCAGACTGGATGGGCCCAGCGGTCTTTATCTGCCGACAGTTTTTAAGTTTCTGTGTTTCTGTCATATACAAGTAGTGCTTTTTTTCTGAGTATCTCCAAGGACGTACAAGCAGTGTGTTTTCAGGGTAACTCCAAGGGTGTACAAGCAGTGTTTTTTTAAGGTAACTCTAAGGGTGTACAAGTAGTGCTTTTTGTAAGGTAACTCCAAGGATGTAAAAGTAATGCTTTTTCATGGTAACTCCAAAGATGGTGGAACCCACTTGGGAGGGAGCAATCATAGACCTTGTACTCTCAAATGGGGATGGAAAGAGGATCTCGGATTTAGAAGTGGGTAACCATCTGGGAACAAGCGACTACCAAACAGTATGGTTCATGATAAACACAGCCGTAGAGTCAAGCCATACAAAAGCAAGTGTACTGGACTTTAGGAGGGCTGACATTGGCAAAATGGGAGAGTGCCTCAGAAAAGCACTAGCAAATGGGCAAGAAGGAGGGGTGGAGGAACAGTTTGGAAAAATCAAAACTGACGTCACAGAGGCAACGAGCCTTTATGTGAAGCAAATAAACAAAATGAAGGGAAAAAAACACCATGGTTCTCAAAAGAGGTGGCGGGGAAGGTTAGGGAGAAAAAGATAGCATTCAGGAAGTATAAGGAAACGCAGAAGAGCAGGACAGAGAACTGTACCAGTTAAAGCAGAAAGAAGCAGGGAAGGCAGTCAGAATAGCAAAGTCCCAAACCGAGGAAAACAGTCAACTCAGTTAAGAAGGGGGATAAAACCTTATATAGGTACATTAGGGAATGAAGAAAGACCAAAGGGGGGATAATGAGGCTTAATAAAGGGGTGGGGGGTGGGCAGAGGGTGACACTGAAAAAGCAGGGATACTGCACGGATATTTCTGCTTAGTATTCACAAAAGAAGAGGAGGGGGAGGTACCTAAACCAGTCAAGAGAAGCACTCTGGATGGGGGGTTGATACCAGCCCATTCGCAGAAGAAAAGGTCATAAAACAACTAAAACTGAAAGTGGACAAGGCAATGGGGTCTGATGGGATTCACCCCAAAATTCTAAAAGAACTAACGGGAGAACTAGTGACACCACTGACTACCCTTTTTAACAAATCATGGGAGGATGGTGTGGTACCCGAGGACTGGAGGAGGGTGGATGTGATTCCCCTTCACAAAAGTGGGAGCGAGGCAGTGGTAGAAAACAACAGACTTGTTAATTTGACCTCAGTAGTAGGGAAAATGATGGAATCATTTCTAAAAGAAAGAATTGTTGAGTACCTAGAGGCCAGCAGGGCACAGGACCCAATGCAGCATGGATTCACTGCGGGAAGGTCATGTCAGATGAATTTCAGAGATTTCTTTGACTGGATGACCAAAGTAGTAGACTAGGGAGGGGCTGTGGACATGGCCTACCTAGACTTCAGCAAGGCATTTGACACAGTCCCACACAAAAGATTAATAAACAAGTTAGCCAGCCTGGGAGTGGGTCCCAGGTTGGTAGCATGGGTGAAAAGAATTGGCTGGACAACAGGACACAGAAGTTAACAGTAAACGGAGTCCACTCCAAAAAAAGGTGGGTTACTAGTGGGTACCGCTTGATGTTCAGTACTGGACCAGTCCTTTAATGTCTTTATAAGTGACTATCAGGAGGGACTGAAGGGAAAAGTATGCCTCTTTGCAGATGACACAAAGATCTGCAGCAGGGTTGATACACAAGGGGAGGTGGAAAGAATGAGAATGGTCTTGGCAAGGTTGGAGGAATGGTGAAAAGTATGGCAGCTTAAATTCATTGCAAAGAAGTGCAAAGTATTGCACATGGGCAACAAAAACCCAGAGAGAGTACACAATGCGGGGGGAGGGAATGAACAACACAAAAACATGGAAAGGGATCTTGGGTAGTCATAGCAGATGACCTAAAGGTAAGCAAGCAATGTGAGAAGGCAGTAAGGAAGGCTGGGGATATACTGGGATGCATAGGGAGAGGCATCACCAGTAGAAAACAGGAGGTTGTTATCCCTCTGTGCAGATAGTTGGTGAGACCCCATCCGGAGTACTGTGTGCAGTTCTGGAGACCCCATCTCTGCAAGGACATAGACAGGATCGAGGCAGCCTAGAGGAGGGCAACTAAAATGGTGCAGGGTCTGTACCAGAAGCCATATGAAGAAAGACTAAAGGTGTAGCAGTAAGTTGTAGTAAAAATTGTATTTTTAAACAGGAAAACATGTCATTAGGACCGAGGTCCTGTTTACAAGACAGTCCTGTATGTGAAGTTTTAGGTTACATAACAAAATAATAATACAGAAGTACAAAATACAAAACACATACACTGAAACGTTAAACAAACAACCACATTTTAACTAAAACAGTCACATGTAAAGATAACTAAACTCTCAGGAACTAAACTAAAGGAGCTTAATATGTATACCCTTGAGGAAAGGAAGGAGATGGGGGACATGATAGAAACTTTCAAGTACCTCAAGTGACTCAACAAAGTCCAAGAGTGTAGCATATTTCAGAAAAAGATGTGCTAGAACAAGGGGGCACAATTTGAAGATAGAGGGAGGATGGCTCAGGGGCAACGTGAGGAAGTATTTTTTCATGGAAAAGGTAGTGGACGCATGGAACGGCCTTCCTAAGGAGGTCACAGGTTCAAAAACAGTAGGGCAATTCAATGCATGGGACAGACATAAAGCAATTCTGGTGGGGGGTAAGAGGAAGTAGGCAGTCGGTTAACTAGGATCTGCAGCTTATCCAATAGGTAGGGAAATGGGCGGACTGGGTGGGTCAAGCGGTCCTTATCTGCCGTCAAAATCTGTATTTCTTAGATGTACAAGTAATGCTTTTTTTTCAGAGTAAATCCAAATATTTGCAAGTAGTGCTTTTTTCAGGGAAACTCCAAAGATGGAGAAACACTTCAATAAAAATTAATGTACAAGTAATGCTTTTTTCAGGGTAATTACAAAGATGTACAAGTAGTGCTAGTTTCAGGGTACTCCAAGGATGTACACACATAACTTTTTCAAGAAGGCCATAAGGTTATGGGGCTTCACATCTTATTGCTTAACATGGTAGTGCATCAGATAACGTGTTCCACACACAAAACCTGAAATGCTGTTTAGAGTGAGAGAGCAGTGAGCAGGTATGATGTGCAGGTAGCGCTATGCAAAATTGTTCAACTCAACTTCCGTGGAATTTGCAAGGGAACTGAGAAACTCTAAGATTTCCTCAGAAGTTGCAGTACCTGTTAAAGCTGCAGTGTTTTGGGGCAGAATTCTTCAAAACCGCAGAACTTGTTCCTCAGTGGATTAGTTTGTTTCATTGTATGGAAGTTGTGGAGGGGGGCTGTCAGGGAAATTGAGGGTTAGAAACTATGTCGGTTCTGTTCCCCATGTCAGTGTCAGTGACTCAGCGGGTAGCACACCCGCCTCTGAGGCCAGAATATCAGAAGGCTGTGGGTTCTATCCCTACACCAGGCACTTGGGTTAAATCCCAATACTGACACTGTAGTGCTGCTCTCCTGAGGTGCCGTATTTTGGATGAGATGTTAAACCGCAGTCCCATCTGCCTGTTCTGGTGGTAGTTCAGGTGGATGTCAAAGATCCCATGGCTTATCTTGAAAAGAGCAGGGGAATATTTTATTGAAGAAACATCAAATTCAACACAAGAAAATCATATAAGGTATTTGACTCAGACAAATAAGCAGTAACTGAAAAAATATGGCAAATCACCTTAAGCATCGTGGATAATGAAAGGAAAAGAGATTCCTATACATATAACGGTAACTGGAAACATATTTTAGAAAATAATTCTGTGTTCTAATATTCTTTAACCAGTTTCATTTGTATTTAATGAAAAAGGAAAAACCCTTCCACAATCTAGATACTTTAGCCAGAGGGTGTATGGAAATATCTTTCTGGTAGACTGACCACATTATATTTTGACCTAGAATACAGAGTGTTGTGGTTCATCATTTTTTGCCTGAGTACACATTGGCATCCAAGCTGCCATAAGAAAAATTTCATAACACAAAAGAACATTTCAAGTATTCCTTTAAAATATATTTTAGGAGGGATGTATAATTCCCTAAAATAATGATGTTATGTGTCAAAGAAGTATGCCAAGGGAAATTCCACTTTTTGGCCAGGTGGTCCCAAAGTTGTTTTACTCATGCACAATTCAATAAAACAATGCTCCATCGTCTCCTCACAGGCCCAGCAGTTGGGGTAGGGACAGTATGTTTCTTCCAAGGCTTTGTGTTTATTGTTCCCCTTAACGCTGAGCCTACTGTAAGAAGAGAGCCATTACATTTCCCACATTTATGGGGGCATTCTTGAATTGTTTAGCTGGGCCAACACTCTCTTATGTAAATGAGGGAGAACATTTTTAAATTCTGCTTCCTGTGCTTGAGTTTTACCCATGAATAAGTCATAGAGTTTGGAGACCGAGGATCAGGAGATTTGAGGTTTAGATAGGCCCCATTTGAACATTTTTTGGGCTGTAGGCTTAAAACAGAGAGGTATCTTAGTGCTAGGAATGGGTTTGGGGCACACATGTGCCAGGCTACTATATACTGCTTCAAGTTATTGGAACTCCGTAAAAATAGTAGGTTTTCCATAGGAGTGAATCCCCTTTTTTAAAGTGTGTATTATAAACACAGAGTGGAAAAACTGGATGGGGTCAATCATTCTAAGCCCCTTGGATCTTGGTAAATAGGTGAAGGTCCTGTTAATGGGGTTTCATCTGCTTCCCCATAACATTTGGAAAAAGCAGCTTAATATTCATGTTTCAAGGTTTAAAGGGGGAGGAAAAATTGTTGCCACATACAGGAAACATGGAATAAGGAATTTCTTTATCACCTGTACCCTTTTTAATTTGGACAATTTCCAGCATTTCCATCTGTTAACCTTAGTCTCACAAGCCTGCAGGGCATATTCCCAGTTTAGCTGGGAGAGATTCTGTTGTCCGAACTGTACGCCTAAAATTTTTAAAAGCTCAGAAGAAAGGAGGAAGCCATGGACCACCAGATCCACCTGAGGGGCTGGGCCTAAATATAACCCTTTGCTATTTTCAGTATTAAGTTTTGCATTTGATAGTTTTGAATAATGTAGGACATCTTGCAGCACAGTTGGGATATGTTCTGGACTGGCCAAAAACGAGCAGAGATCATCAGCATATGCTAAAATGTTTATTTCATCACCACTGTGGTCTCCACTGACACCTTGCCAGGACTGATTGTTTACTAATGTTCTGAGTAGTGGGTCTAGGGAGAAGATGTAAAGCAGTGGGCTAAGGGGGCACCCTTGTCTGACTCCTGTTGTCAATTTCATTGGCTGAATAAGCTGGCCAATTACAATAGGTTGAATTACTGCTGAGGAATACAAAATGTGTATCCATGTAATAAATCTAGATTGTACTCCATAAACTTGAAGTGTATGCAGTAAAAAAAGGGTGGCTGACCCTATCAAAGGCTTTGCTTTGATCTAATGAAAGTAACATACCCGAATTATCTTTAGGCTTATAGAATTACACTATTTCTCTGTTAATAATGAGAGGAAATTGGATTTTCTGATTAGGGAGGCCACAGTATTGAAGAGGGTGGATGAGTGAGTTTGCCACTTGTCGGAGGCATGAATTTAATAGATGGGTCAGGACTTTGTAGTCAGTGTTTAATTTACTAATAGGTCTCCAATTGGAGATTAGATGCCTGTCACCTGATTTATAAAGAAACATAGAATTTGACGGCAGATAAGGACCGCTTGGGCCACCCAGTCTGCCCATTTCCCTACCTGACGGATAAGCTGCAGATTCTAGTTAATCAACAGCCTACTTCCTCCTGCTCCCCACTAGAATTGCCTTATGCCTGTCCCATGCATTCTTGAATTCTCTCACTGTTCCTGACTCCACAACCTCCTCAGGAAGGCTTTTCCACGCATCCACAACTCTCTCTGTGAAAAAATACTTTCTAACATTACCTCTAAGCCGTCCCCCCTCTATCTTCAAATTGTGCCCCCTTGTTGTTGCATATCTCTTCTTCTGAAAGATACTACCCTCTTGTACCTTGTTAATTCCCTTGAGATACTTGAAAGTTTCTATCATGTCCCCCCTCTCCCTCCTTTCCTCAAGGGTATACATATTAAGCTGCTTTAGTCTCTCCTCGTATGTCTTCTGGTGCAGACCTTGCACCATTTTGGTTGCCCTCCTCTGAACAGCCTCCACTCTGTCTATGTCTTTGCGGAGATGGGGTCTCCAGAATTGCACACAGTACTCCAGATGGGGTCTCACTAACTGTCTGTAGAGAGGGACAACAACTTCCTGTTTTCTACTGGTGATGCCTCTCCCTATGCATCCCAGTATCCCCCCAGCCCTCCTTACTGCCTTCTCACATTCCTTGCCCACCTTTAGGTCATCTGATATAATTACTCCTAGGTCTCTTTCAATTTTTGTTGTTGTTATTAACTCACCCCCCATTGTGTACTCTTCCCCTGGGTTTTTGTTTCCCACATGCATTACCTTGCACTTCTTTGCATTGAATCTGAGCTGCCATGTATTTGACCATTCCTCCAGCCTTGCCAAGTCCCTTTTCATTCTTTCCACCTCACCTTGTGTATCAAAGAAAGATTATTAAACCAGTAAAAAAAAGTCTTTAGGAGGAGAGTCATGTTGTAAGACAGGAAAAAATACTTTCTCTAAGCATAGTGCCAGGATGTCCTTAAAAACCTTATAAAATTCCTAAGATAGTCCATCGATACCAGGGGAGGTACCCATTTTCTGCCTTTGTATCACTTGTGTTATTTCATCTGCTGAAATGGGGGCTACCAACTTTTCTACATTTTTTTGGAGGTAATAACGTTTAACGTGAGATAGGTAGGCCACTATGTCTGCCACTGGTGGAGGTGATGAAACTGCTAAGGAATTTAAATGGTCGGTTATAATGGTGTTTAATTCTTGGGGGGAAGAAACTATATTTCCTGCCTTATCGGCAAGGGATTTAAAAGAAGTGGCTATCTTTCTCTGTTTACAGGCCTCTTGTGGATCACCCACAGGGGACTTTTTTGTGCCTTAGTTCAACTCCGCAGTAATAGTATAAGCCCTGTCATACTGGTAATCTCTCATTTCATTTTTGATTGTAGCAATTTGATCTGAGTAATTGTACCTGGTGGTGGAAGCCAGAGAGAATAAGTATTGCATTTGTGTGCATAGTTTTAGGTATTGAAATAATCAGATTTTCTCTCTTTGTTTTCCACATTTCTGAAACCAGAGTTTTATGTCTTGTTTTGTGTCTGACCACCATTTCCTAACTTCTTCATACAAATCGTAAACTGAAGTCCTAGCCCATAATAATTTTTCTATTTCTTTTTTTTACAAAGGGATCCTGTAAAACAGAAGTATTCAGCCTCCATCTATTTTGTTTCATGTGTAGATTTTTTTTTTATTTGCAAAGGTAGAATCAAGTCATAGGAATCATAGGAAGTTTCAAGCATTATGCACTTTCATCCTTATAGCTTCCCATTCCCAAATATTTAGAACTCAGTGGTTCTGCCCCTATAAACCAGGTCAGGTCTTGACTTGAAGATTCCCATATTAGGGCTATCCACCACTATGGATGGGAGTTCATTCCAAGATGAAATTACCCTCTGACTGAAACAACATTTTCTCATTAATAGATTCCACCTCGGCTGTAGAGTTGTGTGTTATGTTTCCTTGCACTACACTAGCTAGTTTTAAAAGTGATCCCTAGCTCTTCGCGCAGTTTGGTATCTCCAGTTGCTTTATAAAGCATGCACATATTTCCCCTGAACCTTCTATAATGGAATGAATAAAGGTTCAGGGTTTCCAACTTTTCTTTATATGGTCGAGTCTTGAGCCCAGTAATGGCTTTAGTGGCTCTTCTTTGTACCCCCTCCAATCTAAGTATATCTTCCTTTTTATACGGGGACCACACTTGAGCACAGCATTCCAGATGAGGTCTAACAAGGGCGCTAAACAAAGGGATCAAAACGTTGTCTTCCCTACTAGATATATGCCTTAAGATGCAATTTAAGTTTTGATTTGCTTTTCTGACCTGAATGTTACAGTGATGACTAAATTTGAGGTCTGAAGTAATCATAATTCCCAATCCCTTTTCTTCCCGAGTGACTGTTAACACATCGTTCCCAATTTTTTATACTGTCATGTTATTCCCATTCCCTAAATGCATAACCTTACACGTTGCCAAATTCAGTGACAGTCTCTTTGACTCAGTCCATCTCAGGATATTATCAATAGCTGCTTGTAGGGATAATGCATCAGTCGGGTTATTGACAACTGCGCCCACTCTGCAGTTGTCCGCAAATTTAGAAAGCCAAATATTAGGATCATTTATTTTTAGAGTAGAAGTATAGATGCTGAACAGGCATGGTTCTAAAACTGAGCCCTGAGGTACCCCACCAGTAAATGGTGCCCGTCTGACAACACATCCTTTATTACAACCCTTTGCTTCCTACCCTGCAACTAGTCAGATATCCAGCAGATTAGGTTTGTCTCCAGCTTATACTCTCTCAAAGTAGCTAATAACTTATAGTGTGGCAGTTTTATTGAAAGCCTTTTTGAAATCCATAAAGGCAACATCAGCAGAGTTCCCCCTATCCAGGTCACTGTTAACGTTCTCATAGAAAGTGAGGAGGTTGGTCTGATATGACCTAGACTTAGTAAAACCATGCTGTAATGGATCTGTCAGCATATGCTTCTCAAGTAAGGCCAAGATTTTATCTTTTAATATACTTTCCAATACTTTACCCATAAGTGACGTCAGACTTACTGGCCTAAAATTTGGTGGAATAGTCTTAGGCCCTTTTTTTAGAAGGGGGACCACAGTTGTGATCAGAAAATTCTGAGGGCAATGTGGAGAACACATTTATTTGCACAATTTTAGATGTGAAAATATGGTCTATTGTTGACACATATATTTCTCTCTTTTATAAGTAAAAGAAGGACCTGATTTCTGAAAATTTTCACCATTCATCAGATTTCCTTTAGCAATACAATTTTCTAAAGCTTGGGGATCGCAGTATTCCTTCCCCCTCATTTGTCTTTTCTATGCTGTGAAAACCACAATTGAAGTCTCCTCCAATAAAGATCTGTCAGGCGGTAACCAAAAAGGGTTGCACGGAGGTCAAAAGGTTAACCCTTTCGGCCTTGGACTGGGGTCCATATACAATAAATCTAGTGGGTGTTTCAAGCCAAAGACCATCTAAGATCAATAGTCTTCCTGGTATTATATCTATTAGTTTAGACAGGGAAAAGGAAGTATCCTGAAAGAGTATACCTTCCCCATCAGCTTTATCTAGGCCAAAGGACCAACAGGATGGTCCCCATACCTATTTTGATTTAAACAACCTGACCTGATCTATTGTGCGCATCCATGTTTCCTAAAAGAAAATTACTGGAAAATGACATTAATGAAACTACTGTAAAACAGCATAACGTTTCTGATAATATAAAAGACTACACACACACTGAGAGAAATTACGTCCAATTTAGTCGTTTGAAGAGCAAACAAAAAGAACAAACAGAAACTTGAAGGTTCTTAGTCTTTCTTTTTGCCATTATAATCAGCAACATCCAGGGTGAGGGCAGAAGAGCTCTCTGGGGAGTCAGTTTCCTCTATATCCATCTCCATGTCAGCCCAGTTCAAATTGGATAAGACAGAAAAAGAATTGTAGTGCTCAATTTTCTGAGCTGCTGGTTCAATTTTAACATTTCTAGCCAATCTCCTTCAGCCTGATACTGTAGTCCATTGGTGCAAGGGGTGGGGGATTTGAGGCCTTTTCTTGCATAAGGTTTGGGTCTTGCTCAAGAGGCTGATCAACACAGCGTACAGGTTGCAGGGTAATCGGTACTTCCCCTGCTGGTTGTGGTGTAGACGAAGGGGTAAGGTGTTGTTCCTCTGGAAATGTTTCTCTGTTAGTATTTTCAGAAGGTGAGTCTGGATTATTTTGTGGATTTTCAGAAGTCAGTGGGTCTAGAGAAGGAACTGCATTTTGTGCTTGCTGAATTAGTAAATCCGGATTTAATTTCAGATCCTTATTTTTTACAGCCCAGGGGCATTCTGAGAAGGTATGCCTGTATTCTTCGCACAAATCACATCGAGTATGGTTTGCGCACTGGTGAATTATATGGCCTATTTCCCCACAATTGTCACATCTGGGTCGATCACATATATTAGATAAATGGGTCTGGGCCCCACATTTATAACAGGCCCGGGGGTTGGCCTGAATAAAAATAGATCCCTCTGTCTCTGCCAAGCATGAATGAATTTGGAATGTGGCATATGCCATCATTATTTTGATGAAGCTTCTCCTTAAATTTCCAACCCCCTATCAAGATCATCTCTTCATCTAACACAGCTTCTGAAAGACTAAAGACACCACGTTTTTGATTCACCCAGTATAAAATATCATCGATGTGAACCCCCACATTTCTAAACATGATGGTAACATATTTTATAAGTTTTTTTGTCACGGGGATCACTAGGAAGGGGGACCACAAAGGAGACAATTTGACTCTGTTATAAAGTTGCCAGAAGAGTTCCAGGTGATGGGGTGTTCTAAAACTGATGTTGTAGTTATCCTCACCCGATAGGTTTATAAAAGAAAAAACTTTGGCTGGGGAAAAATGAAGGAACAACCGTGGAACAATAAGGTCTTCCCCACATATCTCCTGTTTGGACGCTGTTCCAGAGCGCCCCCCCCCGGTAGCGTATGTGCACTGCATTTCTATGAGGGGCAGCTTCTTTATTATTTTTTGTAAATAAGTCTGACAGCAATGGTTTAGTGGTAGGCTCTTATTTTTCTTTGTTTAGATTTGTGGGCTGATCAGGCCCTAAATGTGGACCACTAACCTGTGCAGGGGAGGAGGTCTGTTTATGCATTTATCAGAAGCATAATTTCTAGGGATGTGGATATGTTGTTCAATCCACACTTATTGGCAGGTTCCTTGCCGCTTTAAATCTTGTCGGAAGGTCTTCAAGCTGGCTCCTCCCACCCACCCAGGTGGTAAAACTCTCGGCTTCGCCCCATGATGCCAGATTTTCCTTACCGCTTGGAAGCTCAGGTTCCCTCCTTAGCGCTCTGCATTTTAGGCCTGGATCCACACTCTTTGGTTAAACCAAAACTCATTCTAAAGTTTAAAAGACTTCGGTCTTCTTTCTCCCTCGTGGCTGCGATGGACAGATCGACTCGCGAATTTCGTTGGAGCCCCTGTGGGCAGAAGATGTCCCAGACCGATCTGCACTCCACGTGTGTTCACTGCCTAGGACTCGGCCATGACTCGCAGGCTTGTGAGTTATGCAAATCCTTTTCGGCTTCGGTCTTGGAGGACCACGCTGCCTGATTGCTCTTGGGGCGACCTGAAAAACATTATCCTCCGGTCAATTCGAAGGAGGCCTGTTGGGCGGTGTCTGCGGTGGTGGGCTCGGCAGAACAGCTGGAGCAGATGATCGCCCTCAAGGTGAAGGCGGCCCAGGCTGCATCATCATCATCCTCGGTCGCGGCATGTATCCTGCTCTCCTTGGGCTCTTCCTGTATAGCTTCTTTTAAGGAACTTTGCCAATCTCTCTCCACCAAGGGAGAAGGGCCATCGGGACATTATTCTCGGTCCAAAATGAAGGACTCCAAAGGTAAGCCCCATCGTCGACGTTCGTGGGAGCAGGAGAGGTCCCCTTCCCCAGATAGTCGACACTCGACTTCAGTCGAGGTTGCGGCTAAGGTCACTGGCTTCACGATGTCCCCGTCAGGTCAGTCAGCCGAGACAACTGTCGACACGGTCGAGATTTTTCTTGACCTGTCGGGTGGTTTGTCGACTGGAGAAGCGTGCGGGGGGGTTCCCTCTGAACCTCAGTGTGTGAGCAAGATGAATGGATTGACCTTTTGCTCGTTCCTTCCCTCTTCCCACTGGCACTGCAAGCAACTGCAAGACCTCAGTGGAGCAGATGTGTGATGCAAGTAAATGGCTGTTTCCTCTCCTCGGCCGCTGCCAGAGTCACTGCAGAAGCAGCCAAGGGACTGCAGAACCCCCTCCTCTGGCCATGAAGTTGTGCTACCTACAGAATGAGCAGACATAAACCACCAGATTGCAAGAAGACCAGGCTTGGTCCAGTGCTGGAGAAGAAGGAGGTGGGGAGGATGGAAGTTTTCAAAATGAACTAAGCACTTGAGTGTGTGGGAGGCATGCTTAAATAGTGCTGGTTGGTGGAGTTATTCCCCCACATTGAACCACAGGCAAAGTCCTCCATTGTGCTTCTTCGAACTTATGACTTATGATTTGCTTTGGCCTTACTCATTCACACCCTTTTGTCAAGAAGCTGGGAGTGGAGCGGGAGTAAAGACCCAAAACAAGTAGTGTGAAAACCTCCTCCAACTCACGGAGAGTATGCATGGCAGCACACAGGGGAGTAAAAAAACCCTGTGGGGGAAACCTCTGAGGAACCATGGCAACCAGACTGCCCTTCCTGTGGGCATACTAAGAGGAGATAATCTTAGAGCTAGAAGAATGTAAACTGAGTTTTGAAAGGAGAAATGAAACTGGGATAATTAGGATTGACATCACTGATATCTCAGTTCTTGGAGTTCTGAAGGTAGATGATGATGATGCAACTTTTGAGGCAGTTGCTTTCTTCTTGAGACTTCATTGAAACAGGGATGTGCAGTTAAGAAGAGTGCGGGAATGTATGTCAGGGCCTACCCCATTCAAAAGAACAGAGTCAGGATATTCAAGGCCTGGAATTTGGGGGACATTGATGCAACGGATCGAGGCCTCCGTGTAGGCCTAGCTGGTTTGAGACCTCCCCGTAGATCCGACATGGCGAGGCACAAGGTGAGATGAATTGAGAGTGATAGTAGTAACTTCAGAGATGTTAATATGAACTTCTGGTGCATTCGGATCTATAGTGGATAAAATGATGGAGTGATCCACTCTGGTAGAGACAGAATTGTCGTTATTGATTTAGTAGAGGGCAAATGGCTCTGGAGTGGGCTTCATTAAAAAAATGCAGATGTGAAGATAGCGACAACCATGGACTGAACATCTGGTCATATTGAAGTTGTTGCAGACAGCTTGGTTTCCCACGTAGGTTACTGGACTCGTAATGGTGTGAGTAAAAGTTGAGGCGATAGAAGCTGAGTCCCTGCATGAGTTCTTTTGAGGAGGATCAGGCATTTGAGAGACTGAAAACGGGCAAAGAGAGGCAAAATGGGAGAATGAGCTGCATAGTTGGCAGGAGAGGGCCTGTTGACCTGCAAAATAGCTCGTTATCTAGTATGGCCCAGTTGAGCTTCGTGTTAAAATGGTCTAGGGCAGCTACCATTTTGGAAGAAAAAGAATGATGGTAGTCATACAAATGAGTGCCTCTGTCTCTAATTACCAAAGCCATGATGAGGTATAAATAAGAGTCCAGTTCCTGATGCGAGAAGGGCATGCAGAGCAAACAGTGTCTCTATATAGGCTGATTGCGATGACAAATTCTGGGATGATTAATTCTTTGTGAGCCTGGGGTCCTTGGATTTTAACACTCCTGAAATGTCACCACAAGAAACGACTCTGTTCTTGAGGGAGTCAGGAGAAGAAATAAGGAGGGAAATTAAGTTAACATCCTTCCCTTCGATAATGTCTTTGCGAAGGTGACTTGGAAAGAGATGAAAGGGAGATATCATAGGTAGAGGAGCAACAGCTTTCGAAGTACCAGAACCCTGTGGAAATGTTGAAGCAGAAGTTGGTGGAGCATTGGAGGAAAAGGGAATGGGAGGCGATACCACATCAGTATGGGAAGAGCTGGTAGAGTGGGAGGTGTTTAAGCCAGGATGTTTAGGTGGTTTGGATTCCATACAAATATGGGCTTCAAGAGACGAGAGATGGGTTTGCACATCTGTTAGCACTGAATCAAGTGGCAGTTGCATAGGCAGGTAAGCGTCTAGAGATGTGAGGTGAGTTTGGACATTCAATATGGAAGTAGCCAGCGGAGATGGAAGATTACAGAGCTCGGCAAAGGCATCATGTGCTGGCTGAGGAAGTGGCTCAACAGGAATAGAAATGTCGCCTCGTCGGGACTTGGCTAATAGGAATAATTTAAACAGTTCTTGCTTTTTAGCTGAAGCTGAATGAGAAATACCCATTTTTTTTAATTTTGGTTATGAGGCAGGGAATGGTCCAGTCTTTTGAAGAGTAGCGAGATTTAGCAGATCATTTTTGATGGACTGGAATTTCGGGTAGAGGTGGAGGAGTTTCTGATGTACCCTCCATTGGGTCAGGCGAAGGGTTACCCAATGGGGCTGTTCAAACTATGGTACGCCAGGTTTTCATTACCCGACACCAGGTTATCATTTTCAAGCTTACCCACTCATCTGTCAGCCCCTCCACCACCTTGTCCTCAGATGGACTTTAGGGCAGTGCTTCAGTCTTGGTGAAATGAGACCCAAGTCATAGCTGGTTTCCAAGTTGGACTGGTGTCAGCCGGCTGCGGCTTCCACAACAGTATGCATGGACCCTACACTGAGACCCCTTTCTCCAGTGGAGTCTGTCCCCTCTACCTTGGAACAGGCCTATCGCGATAGCTAGTAATGATAGGGGCCTCACAGCCTCTTTGTAGGAGATCCCATTCTCACGGGTTATGTCCCCAGACAGGAGCCCGTCATCGGACTTGGACTTGGACTCCACCTCCTCTCCTTCTGGCTTTGAGACCCTCCTTTGGAGGATGCCAAGCCCAAAGGTTCTCCCAAATCCCTTCCAGAGGACCCCTCTTTCACAGAGATCCTCCGGAAGATTCATGAGTTGAATGGGTGGAAAACTGAGGATCAGGACCCCCAATGTAAGAGGTTGGCAGAACACCTGGATATGCCAGAGCTGTTCCCACTGCTCATTGCTCCGTGGATTGGACCACATGAGGACCTGGCCTCCACAGTCTAGCAGCAGACTTCGTCGGTGGCCACGGTTGCCAAGAAGGCCGACAAACTTTACCGAGCCCCTGAGGGCAAGGACCACTTTAGTGTCCATCCCAAAGCAGACTCAGAGGTCATTAATGCAGCCCATGACCTTACGGCTAAGCCTAAACATATGAACACCTCCCCTCTGGACAAGGAGTCTAGGCAAATAGACCATTTCGGGCAGAAAGTTTATTCGCCTTCCACACTGGCCCTTAGAGCACTAAATCACCTGACACACATGATTGTGTACCAGAAATCAGAATTCAAGGCCTTGCCCGTTGCGGAGCTAAAACTAGGATTGCTCAGATGATCAGGACAGCAGAAATCTCCTGTTGTCATTCTCTTAGAGCGACATACGACACAGTGGATGCCTCTACCCAGAATACCACCATGGCTGTCAGCATGCATAGGTACTCCTGGCTATGGGTTTCAGGTTTGGCCTAAGATGTCCAGGCAGCCATCCAGGATGCCCCTTTTAGAGGACCTGTCCTTTCTGGGGGTGATGTCAAAGACATTATTACTGAGCTACAGGACAGTGGCAAGGCAATGCGCTCTGTCCAATCTATGTATCGCTCCACTGCTAAGCCAAAACAACCTTTTTGTCGCCTGCCCAGGCATCAGAATAGGCAACAGCCAGCCAGATGTCAGAACAAACATCGGGCCCCTTCGGCAGTGGCCACCCCTCCAGCCAAGTCTCAGTGGGCTGCTGGAGCAATGCTTCCACACACCCACTCCGTCTCCTGACTCAAGGCAGAGCCCCCATCCTCCGCCACCAGTTCCAGATGATCCAGTAAGGGGCAGATTTGCCAACCACCTGACTGGGTGTAAGGCGATCACTACAAACACGTGGGTCCTTCAGCTAGTTGCTCAAGGTCACACCATCAAATCCACAGAGAGACCTCCAAGATATCCTCCTGGTCTCTCTCACTACCCAAAAGGCCACATTTCTCTCATAATGGAGGACATTCAGGCTCTTCTGACAAAATCAGCCGTGGGCCCAGGAAAGAAAGGGGTATTACTCCCACTTCTTCCTGATCCCCAAAAAGATGGGAGACCTCGATTCTGGACCTTAGCACGCTAAATCTGTACATAGAGTACAAAAGATTCTGCATGCTGACCCTGCCGGGTCTGTTGCCACTGCTTCGCCAGGGACTTTGGCTGTGTACACTGGATATTTATTTTTATTTATTTCGTTTTTGTCAACCATGAAGGAGGAATAGACAATTTTTTTTTTCCTATTTTCAGCATTGGACCAGGTGGAAGCCTTGCGTCAGCAGGCCATCCTAGTGGCTACCAGTTGATGGACCATGGCCCATTCTGTATTACACCTTCTGGGTCTTATTGCAGCGGCTATCCCCACTGCAGCTTATCCAGTAGGTAGGGAAATGGGCAGACTAGGTGGGCCAAGCGGTCCTTATCTGCCATCAAAGTCTATGTTTCTATGTCTCCCTGGCCAGGCTGCACATGCGGATTATACAGTGGACCCTAAGGGTCCAGTGGGACCAGAAATCAGATGACCTAGATCACAGGATCCTGGTGTCTGGCCCTATGCGTCGGGACCTCCTTGAGTGGCAGAATCTGTTCAACCTCACTAGAGGTGGATTCCTTTCTCGGGTGCCCCCCCCAGCTCAGATCCTGACCATGGACTCTTCTGGTCAGTGCTATGGCACTCATCTGGGCGACCACTGGACACAGAGCTCCTGGTCTCAACAGGAGCTATCTCTGCACATCAATGTGCAAGAGATGTGGGCTGTTCTCTGTGCTTCTTCAGGCTTTTCAGCCTCTTCTTCTTCCTGGGCCTCTCTTGGTATAGACAGACAACATGTGTGTGATCTGGTACATAAACAAACAGGGAGGCACGCGGTCGTATATGCTGTGTGGAGGGAAGCGATGCATGTGTGGCAATGGGTGATACAGCACAGCCTACACTTCACAGTAGTGCATGTCCCAGGCATTCACAGTGTCCTGGCGGACACTCTCAGTTGCACTCAGGTAAGGGCACACAAGTGGGATTTGAGGCTGTCAGTAGTCAAAGACATCTTCGATCAGTGGGGTCACTCAGATCTCGATCTGTTCACCTCCCCATCCAACACAAAACTACCCAGTTTCCACTCGCACATTCCTGGGCATGGTGTTTTCTGGTGAGACGTGCTGTCTCTTTGCGGGACAGAGAGGTTTCAAACAACATGAAGTCTTGCTATATTATAGACATTAGCAGTTTGATCCAGCTCTAGAACTGCCCCGGAGTGAAATGGTTAAAACCATTCCAAAATAGAATTTTGGCACGAGAGCAGCTCTATCTGTGTCATTTCAAACTTGAACTGTCAGATTCTTTACTCCGCCTCAGTGAACAGTCGCTCCGGAGATTTCTCCTTCTGCTCGGTTCATTTCGTTTAAAAGTGTGTTTCTCGGTTGGATTTAACCGAGAATAGTTTTATTTTAACCGCAAAACTGTTCGGTTCAAGCTCTATCTGTGGTAAACCATAAGTAAATGAAGGTTTTGTCTGTGTGGAACTTGTGTTATCGGTTCGGTTTTGAACCGATCAGTGGGTTTAAAACTCATTTAAAACTAAAAAGTTACTATTTTAGAGTAGCGGTTCTGGTTCTTATCGGTTCTAAAAAATGGATTTATTACGTTTTTCCAATACCGTGACCACTGGTTAGGAACCGATAAGGGTGTCTTGCCTGGCACTGCCGTGCAAAGGCAAGTTTTTGGTTAGGCTGGCATTATGTCTCGAGAAACCCAAAAGAAAACCGGCCCACTGGGTTTCAACACTGTGATGTTTGTGGGGAAGTCTTTGCCAAGGCTGACCCACACACCACATGTGTTTATTGTCTGGGGTTTGACCACCTCCAGTCAGACTGCCAGGTATGTAAGAATTTCCTGCAGCTGCCCTGGAAAAAGATTGGGCAGGCTCAGGGAACGAGGCCAAAGTCCGCTGACCCGATGCTACAGCCCGTTCGTGCCAACTGAACCAGAGGAGTGCCCTCTGACCAGGCCAGACTTCCTCTGGCAAAAGAAAAGCTGGTTCTGAGGAACCAATTCCAGTAAAGAAAACAAGAAAATCAGCAGGTCTGGAGTCCAAAATTCTTTCCAACTGCTGCAGAGATAGCAAAAGCCATACAAATTGTCCAGTCACTGTTCAGGGTCTGTCCGAACCACCACTATCTGGTAAAAGGTCGGTTCGTCCGGTCCCAGTGGTTCAGGATTATGATATTGAGGAATTTTATGAACCAGAGGAGGGAGGAGGATTATGAACAGTATGAATGTGGCTGGGAAGGTCTGGTGCCCATTGAACCGGACATCTCCCCAGACAGACCTTTAGAATCTCCCTATGCTGTCTGAGTCCCCATCTCATTTTATGTTTTATAAAAAGTTGTTGAAGCCCTCCAGCTTCCTTTAGAAGAAGCTGTGGATGAGCAAGAGGAGCCTGATTTTGTAGAAATGATGGATATTCCAGAGTCTAGGAGATTGTCTATTCCTTTACATAAGTCTTTTAGGAAATAAACAATTAAAATTTTAAAAGCTCCTAATTCTGTGCCTCCTGTAGATAAAAAGATGGACAGAAGGTATACATTGTCAGACCCCGATACAGAATTCCTTTCTCAGCAATGCAGTCTTGTTGGGGTAGTTCAGGCTGCTGCCTGTGATAAAGCTAATATTCCCTTGGCTTCACATCCTCCTGACAAGGATTCCAGGAAGATTGATGCCATGGCAAAAAAACAGTATATGGCAGCCTCTCTGGGACTCAGGCAAGCAAATTATATGGCTTATGTAGCTAGGTATCAGAAATCTAGATGGGATACTGTTATGCAATTGGCCAAGCAGGCCCATGGCCAGCTGGCTAGTGAACTAGAACAGGTGGCTGCTGATGGCATTGAAGCCTCTAAGGTTCAGTTTCATGCTGCTGTGGATGTTAATGATGTTTCCTCTAGGGTCATGGCCACATCTGTAGCTTTAGTAGGTTGGCCTGGCTCAGGTGTACTAGTTTGTCACAGGATACCCAGACTAAGGCTATGGATTTTCCTGTGTAGGGAAATTCTCTGTTTGGAGAGCAGACAGAGAATTACATGAAGAAGATGGATGAATGTAGGACTACTTACAAGAGTGCCCAGGCTAAGGAGCTGCAAGCACTCTTCAAAGGCATGCCCCAGGGTAGGGGTAGGCCTTTTCACAGGCCTTTCTACCAGACTCAGGCCTCCTCTGCCTATGCTCAGAGGGGCTTCTTCAGAGGAGGGGCAGGCGAGGGGGTGGCAGACCTGCCCACCCCAGCCTAAAGCTCTCTGAAACAGGCACCCTGATGGGGTGCCCAGGGCCATTCTCCTGTACCAGTGGGGGCAGGCTGGCTTACTTCAGTCAGAATTGGGCTTCTTTAACCTCAGACAAGTGGGTTCTGGAAGTAGTAAGCCAGGGTCTGGTTCTCAGCTTCAAAAGTTTCCAAGTTGAGAAGCAGACTTTTCTACCTGCAAGTGCTTCAGAGACCTCGCCTGGAAACAGAGGTCTCATCCTTGTTAGCTCTCAGAGCAGTAGAAAGGTTCCTCCCTGCATCAGGGCAGGGGTCTGTATTCAGATACTTCCTACCCAAAAAGACAGGAGAATGGCGGCCCAGTTTAGATCTCAGATATCTGAACAAGCATCTTTGAAACCAAAGTTCAAAATGGTAACTCTGGCAATGATTTTACCTTCCCTAAGGCCAGGGGACTGGCTAGCCTCCCTGGACCTCAAGGATGCCTATTTCCATGTCCTAATCAGAAGATCCCATCGAAAGTACCTCAGATTTGAACTGCCCTCAGGTCATTACCAGTTCAGAGCAATGCCCTTCGGCCTTACCTCTGCTCCAAGGGTATTCACAAAGTGTCTAGCAGTGGCCCACTTAAGGAGGCAGAGGATTGCTGTTTTTCCCTATCTAGACGACTGGCTCATTGTAGGCCAGTCCCCAGAACAGGTAAAATCTCACCTGCAGGTCACCCAGCAGCTTCTCACCTCCTGGGTTTTCTGCTAAACCACCAAAGTCGGTTCTGGAACCAGTCCAGGTACTCACCTTTATAGGGGCAGAATTGGACACAAAGCTAGCCAGGGCCTTTCTTCCCCAGAAAGGGTAAGGAATTTAGTGGCTCTGGCCTCTTCCTTCACTCTGCAGGTCTCGACCAGCAAGACACTTTCTGCAGCTCCTGGGGCACATGGCTGCATCCACAGCTGTTGGGCAGGGAGCCAGATTTCAGATGAGAGACATTCAGTTTCACTTGAGAACCTTTGGTCTCAGAGAAGAGACCCCTTTCAAGTTGGTCCCAGTGACTCGAACCTTGATCCTAGCTCTCCAGTGGTGGCAGGATCAGAGCAATTTAAGAGCGGGGTTCCCCTTCATTTCCCCTTCTCACGACTTGACTCTCACTACAGATGCTTCTCTTCTGGGTTGGGGAGCCCACATGGGTGACCTTTCCACTCAGGGAGTTTGGTCCCCCCAGGAATCTCTGCTCCACATCAATTTGCTGGAACTCAGAGCTGTCTTTTTAGCTCTTCAAGCTTTTTCTGCATCTGTCCACGACAAGGTGATACAAGTCAGAACAGACAACACCACAACAATGTGGTACATCAACAAAGAGGGGGGCGCTTGGTCTTCGGCCTTGTGCACCGAGGCAATGAAGTTGTGGTCTCTGGCCTATTCCCTGAACACTTCCCTCATAGCAGTTCATCTTCCAGGGAAGGATAATGTCCTAGCGGATGCCCTCAGCAGGATTTCCCAGGGCCATCACGAATGGTCCCTGGATCCACAAGTGCTGGGGATAGTTTTTGCCAGGTGGGGCATCCCTCAGATAGATCTTTTTGCAGCCCCAGACAATCACAAACTTCCTCTGTTCTGTTGCAGGCCTCCAGTGCTGGGCTCAGTTCCCCTGGATGCCCTTCTTCTGGATTGGGAGGGGAAGTTCCTCTATGCTTTCCCCCCCTTTCCTCTCCTATTCAAAGTACTAGTCAAAATCAGATCTCAGCCTTGCAGGGTGATTCTGATTGCCCCGGATTGGGCCAGGCAGCCCTGGTACCCACTCCTTCTGTCTCTGATAGTCCATCGTCCCCTGTGCCTCCCCAGGAATCACAATCTGTTGACTTGTGCCCAGGGAAGGGTTTGGTATCCGGACCTCAAATCCCTCAACCTCAAGGCCTGGCTCTTGAGGAGTTAGAGTTTGCTGATTTACACCTCTCTCAGGGTGTTCTTGAGATCCTAAAGGCTTCAGAAAGCCTTCCACTAGAGCTACTTATAGTTCTAAATGGAAAAGGTTTTCATTTGGTGTGCTAGGAAAAATATTTCCCAGAATCTGCTGAATTACCCATTTTGTTAGATTACATGGTACATCTTAATTCCTTGGGTCTCAGACCAGCTACCCTGAGAGTTCATTTGGCAGCTGTGTCTGCTTTTTGTGTCAACAGGAAAGTCATCCCTCTTTCCTCTCATCCTGTGTTTTCCAAGTTTTTAAGGGATTACTCCATACTAATCCTCCCTTTTGGAACCGCCCTGCTTGGGACCTTAATGTTTGCATTGCCCAGTTAATGCAACCCCCTTTGAACCTCTGTCTTCTGCAGAGCTTAAGTACCTAACTTGAAAACTGTTTTCTAGTGGCTATCACTTCTGCCAGACGATAAGTGAATTGTAAGCCTTGTCAGTGGAGACTGACTTTATTTCTTTCCGTGAGGGATAAGGTAGTCCTTAGGACTAATGGGAAGTTTTGCCTAAGGTGGTTTCAGATTTCCATCTTAATCAATCTATCTCCTTCCAGTATTTTCACTGATCACTCCTCTTGGTGAGAGGAGATTGCACAGCCTGGATGTTAAAGAGCTCTTAGTTATTATATAGGCGTACCAAAGGTCACAGGTTAGAATCCTCCAACTTTTCCTTACCTATGGTGAAGTTGGGAAAAGGCAAACCTGCCACTAAGAGATCAATAGCCAGGTGGATTGTCTCTGTATCCAATTTGTTATCAGAAAGTGGGCGAGCCCCGGTTTGAGGCTTATTCTACCAGGGGTACAGCTGCGTCTTTAGCTGCTGCCAGAGATATCCCTTTATTAGAGATTTGCCAGGCTGCTACTTGGAAAGCGGTACACACTTTTACCAAGCATTACTCCCTGGATGTCAGGCCAGGAGAGATGCTCGTTTCTTCAACTGTTCTTCAGAGCCTATTCCTAAGTAGGTTCTGCCCTCCTCCATGGAGGTACTGCTGTGTATTCTGCTAATGTCTATATATAGCAAGACTTCATGTTGTTTGAAGAAAAAATTACTCACCTTAGTAATGTTGTTTCTTCTAATGGAGTCTTGCTATATTATGAACCCCCAACCTGCCCCTCTCAGAACCTCTACTTGGTGGGGTTCGGGCAACTTAGTGTGGGCACTACTTATGTCCTGTTAGCATTTTGTCCCTTTGGGACTTTGGGGTGTGTATGTGTAGCGCTGTGTGTGTTTTATTATACTTATGTTCCATTTTCATATTATTAGAATGGTGTTAGTATTTCTGGTACCCTGACTTGAGTCTTGGGTGTTGGGACCATCAATGGTTGTTATTATTTAGGTAGCCATTTGGCTAGTGTAGGTTACAGCTTCCACACAGACCTTAGTGAGTTTGGCTCGTAAAGATCTGACAGTTCAAGTTTGAAATGACACAGATAGAGCTGCTGTCGTGCCAAAATTCTATTTTGGAATGGTTTTAACCATTTCACTCCGGGGCAGTTCTAGAGCTGGATCAAACTGCTAATGTCTATAATATAGCAAGACTCCATTAGAAGAAACAACATTACTAAGGTGAGTAATTTTTTCTTTTGTACCCCTTACCTACCTTCCAGCTATTGCAAAGGGTGCTTTTGAAACTACAGCAAGAAAGGGCTTGCATGATTCTTATAGTACTTTATTAGCCTCGCCAAGTATGGTTCCCCCTGCTTCAGCAGCTGAGGTTGGAGCCTCCGATTCCTTTTCCCATCTGCCAGAACCTGCTGACTCAAGACCAGGGCAAGCTAGTCCATCTGGGCCTCAAGTCCCTTCACCTTCATGCATGGCACCTGCTGACGTAGCTGTTGCATGCTTTGGGTCTCTTCCAGAGTGGCACAAGTCCTTGCAGAGGCCTGGGAGCCATCCACTAGAACCACATATGCCATGGAATTGAAGAGGTTCTCCATTTGGGCATCCTCCAAGAGTTGGTGACCCTTTCTCTTACCCTGTCCCACAGGTCATGGAATACTTGCTGCATCTCTCTGACCTTGGCCTCAGTTACTCTTCTCTGAAGGTCCACTTGTCTGCCATTTCTGCCTACTACACTTTGAAGGATGGCAAAACCTTGGCCTATCTGGAGGTTTCCAAAACCTTTCTGAAAGGAATTCTCCATCTGAAATCCCCAGTCAGGAACCCAGTTCCTCGATGGGATCTGAACTTCATTCTTGAGAAATTCACTTTGCCTCCCTTTGAACTGGCCATGAGTTGCAACCTGTGCTACCTTTCCAGGAAAGCGCTCTTTTTAGTTGCCGTTACTTCTGCTCAAATGATTTCTGAGCTTCAGGCCCTGTTGTATAAGGAGCCATATGTGATTTTCCACAGAGACTGGGTGGCTCTGCATACAAATCCTAGGTCTACCAGAGGTAGTTTCTGAGTTTACTTTGAATCAGACCATACACTTGCCAGTGTATTACCCTGAGCAGTCTAATCAAGGGGAGGCCATTCTGTACATGCTTGATGTGCATAGAACCTTGCGTTATTATACAAACTGGACCAAACCAGTCCGTAAGATGGATCAGCTTTTTGTTTCTTTTGAGAGAGGGTGCTGCAGTTTGGTCGGGGGCTAGAAACAAAGTTGAAAAAAATAAAATAAATGAGGATTGGTGTTCTTCAGTGTCCCTCATTTCAGTGACAAAAGGTTGAGAGATATACTGCTACCCTCTAATGCCTGCAGCCATAAGGACTGTGCTCCTTCCCCAAAGTACTGCACTTTATGTCAGCTAATTGGGTTAGGCCATACCGGGTTCCACAGTGGGTAGCTTTATTCTATTGAACCCAAATTGAAGTTGAGTGATATATGCTACTGCTAGCTAATCTATTATGACCTCCTAACCTGTAACATAGAAACATAGAAACTGACGACAGAAGGGGACCACAAGGTCCATCTAGCGTGCCCAAGAAACTACCTGGTGCTATTCCCCCTCCTTTCCTTTGCCTTTCCATATGCTACCTTAATGTCTATCCCATGCGTTCTTGAACCTGTGTAGGAATTAATTGTAATGGGTCAATAAATTATTGCCCCTTCCTTCCGATGTTGAAATGGTAAATCAGGGGTGGTGATTAATGTCCTTTTTTATGAAGTTTTTGTGCATTCCTTGATTTTAATAATTTTTTTGTTTACATTGCTGCTTGCTTTGTAGAAACTTCCATGTATTCTTTTTAATTAATTGTATTAACAATAATCATCAACTGAATTGAAAAAGTACACAAGGGTACTCAACTGCTGGACTGATGAGGTACCAGTAATAATAGCCCTTTGGGCTAGTCTGATAAGGCACCAGTGAGGGAGCCATATCAGAATAACTTCAGGTAGCATACTGTGGCGGACTGCATGGATTCCATGTCTGTTCTACCCATACCTTTATATGTTTCAGTAATCTGAGTCTTTCTAGGCCGGGCTCATGAGGTGCCAGCTAAAAAGGCCTTCTAGGCTGGGCTGATTAGATGCCAGTAATAAAAATCCTTCTAGGCTAGGTTAATGAAGTGTCAGTAATAAATCAAATGTCCTTATAGATTGAGCTGATGAGGTTCCAGTAACAAATAGCATAGCAACACAGAATCTGACTGCAGAAGGAAACTAATACTCCATCAAGTCTGCCTTATTATAATCTCTCACCCCACCAACCTACTTTACTGGCGGGTTGTCTCTTGCATCCCCCGCTCCCCTACTCAACCCCATGGTGCCACACCAGGGACGAGACCCTTGTCCTGTCCCAACTCTGCTTACACCCATTCAGGGTACTTTCCCCCTACACATCCACCAGCAGTCTGTTCCACGGCTCCACCACCCTCTCTGGGAAGTGTAACTCCCTCACGTCCCTACTGAACTTACCCTCTGTCATCTACCAATCATGCCTCCTTGTGACTGTGTCCCTATTTTTAACAAACAGGTCCTCACTGTTCGCCTTGTTTACATCCCTTCAGAGCTGTCAGTCAGTAATAAAAGGTCTGCTAGGACGGGCTGATGAGGTATCAGTAATAAAAGCCCTTCTAGGCTGGGCTGGTGAGGTGCTAGTAATAAAAGCTTTTCTAGACTCAGCTAGTGAGGTACCAATAATAAAAGTCCTTCTAGGCTGGGCTGATGAACCAGCAATAAAAGCTTTTCTAGGTTGGGCTAGTGAGGTACCAGTAATAAAGCTTTTCTAGACTTGGCTAGTGAGGTACCAGTAATAAAAGTCATTCTAGTCTAAGCTGATGAACCAGTAATAAAAGCCCTTCTAGGCTGGGCTGATGGACCAGTAATTAAAGCTCTTCTAGGCTGGGCTGATGAGGTACCAGTAGTAAAAGCCCTTCTAGGCTGGGCTGATGAGGTGCCAGTAATATAAGCCCTTCTAGGCTGGACTGATGATGTACCAGTAATCGGGTCCCGTGAGAGGAATTCCAGGCCCCGGGAAAAGTTCAGACTCTGGGGCCCCTATGCAGCTGCATGTAGTAGCATGCCGGGCAACCCAGGCCCCTCTGTGGTGCCGGACCCCTGGGATTATCCCCAGCTCCCCCACACTCTCATGTGTCCTACCAGTAACAAAAGCCCTTCTAGGCTGGTCTGGTGTGCCAGTAATAAAAGTCTTTTTAGGCTGGGTTGATGAGGAACCAGTAATAAAAGCCCTTCTATGCTAGTCTGATGAGGAACCAGTAATAAACCCCTTCTAGGCTGGGCTGATGAGGTACCAAAAGCTTTTCTAGGCTAGGCTACTGAGGTACCAGTAATAAAAGCCCTTCTAGGCACAGGAGTGTGGCATGCATATATGTCATATCCTGGTTTAAATCTGGAGAACCAAGCGACCTAAACAACTACAGACCACTTTCTCTGTTGCCTATCTTATCCAAACTACTTAAAAAGGTTGTCAATGAGCAACTCAGGAGTCACCTAGAGACATTCAACCTGCTAAATCCAGTTCAGTCAGGTTTTAGACCACACCACAGCACTGTATCAATCAATCAATCAAAATCTCTATTTATCCAGGCAAACATCGTTGAGCAAGCTGATTTACAAGATGGATCTGGTTAGCTCCGGGTCAAATGGTACAATGCATACAGAAATACTTACAATAGAGACATACAGAGATATTTACAATAGAGCCAAATAACACAAGTAAATAACAATTAATGCAAGTACGTACTCAATGTTACATCAGTCATATCAGTTCAGAGTGCTTCTGTAATATTTAAGGAGGACATAAGATGAGGCTTAGTAGAAATTTCAGTAGTGAGAAATGATCGGCCACTTGTATAGGGAGCTGACGCAAGCACAGAATTTCAAAAGTAGTGTAATCACACAGTATCCCTAAATGTGCAACACTGTAAACAGAAGGATAAGGGTCTTAACAGACAAGGAGAAAAGTAATTACAGCTCTTTTTGGCAAATTTCAGCATGGAAATCAGATTTATGCTCGGTTTAGAACGAACACAGAAGCAGACTGCAGGAACCATTCGGAAGCCAGCGCCGAAAAGCGCTCATGTTCCGATTGGGTGGCTGCTAATGCCGTGCTTTGCTAATGGAGAGTCTGGGCTTAGGTTCTCAGGCGGAGGTAGAGGTAGCGCTGACCGCCCGGTGCCCGGGTTTCCCATGCCTGTGGGCAGGGAGCCCGTGGAGAGCATATCCTTGGCAGGGGATGGAGGAAAGGGTCAGTATTAAATACTGGGCAACGGACAATGGAACATCTGTACCAGTGAGAGGACCAAAACAGCAGGACAACAGAAATGGGTATTCCTTTGGTGCCTAAAGACTGGCCCAACCACAGAAATTCAGAAGGGAGTATAATCAGAGTCCCAAATCTTGACACTCTAAACAGGAAAAAATAGAGGTCATAACTGTTAGGCAGTAAGTAAGTATAGCTCTTTTTTGTGCAAATTTTAGACAGAAAATCAGACTGTAGCTTAGTATTGAGGGAGACACAGGAGCAGACTGCAGGAGCCAGAGACTAGAGCAGAAAAGCGCTTATGTCTCCGATTGGTAGCAGCAATGTCAGCACTGCTTAGTAGGGAGTCCGTCTAGGGGTGTCTCGGTATGGCTATGGAAGCGACAACCACCTAGTATATGCATTTCTCCTACCTGAGGGGCAGGGAGCCCCTGAAGGGCTAGTCTTCAGAAGGCAAAAAGAGAGTTAGGGAACAGAGGAAAGAGATAGTAAGAGTGGAATGCAGTGGAAAAGGAATGTGAAGATGAAATAGGGCAGTTAAATGGTACAGGGTAGGGGAATAAGAGCCACTGATTAAGCAATATGTAAAAGACAGCAGGGTGAGTAAGGTGTAGCGGCTGCGAAAGCCACGAGAATATAATGACCCTACAGGGATTTCTAGAGGGAAAAAACATTTAAGGCGTAAGACGCTCACGGAGTTAAGGTCGCCAAAGGTTACAAGCATTGGCTAAGGTCACCAATGATTGGCAGATTACCCTGGATACAAAAAATTATGTGTGTGCTTTGTTTCTCGATCTGAGCAGAACTTTCAATACTGTGGATCATGGCCTACTTTTGTCTACATTAAAAGGCATTGGAGTGGACAATTTGGCCTTGAAATGGTTTACTAGTTGCCTTACTGAACGGCAACAGCTTGTTAAGGCGGATGGGAGGGGCTTCACTCCTCAAAAAACACTGCTAAGAGGTGTCCCTCAAGGGTCTATTTTAGGCCCTTACTTTTTTGCTGTTTGTATTAACAACATTAATTCTGGTATCATTTCAACAAACATTCATCTGTTTGCCAACAATACTGCCGTGTACATAGGTCTACTCTGGAACTTGCCTGTGGTTACCTTCAGCGATAATTTGACCTCCTACAGAATAATCCTCTACAATTAAAGCTCCTCTTAAATGCCAAAAAACTAAGGCCATGTTTTTTTCCCCTTCCACTTATGCATCTAAACATTATTCCCTTGGATCAGCTCCCCATGTATCTACACTTCTGGGTGAGCCCCTGGAGTTTGTGGAGACATTTAAGTACCTCAGGTTTTGGATAGACCACAAATTGTCCTTCACTGGCCATATTGATGAGCTAAAAAAAAAATTAAAACAGAGACTTGGACTCTTTTTGAATCAAAAATCTACTTACATCGAAAACTAAAATTAGGCTGGTTTGGACAACAGTCATGCCCCTTCTGGACTATGCGGATTTTCTATATGGCCAAGGCCCAAACTTTGCCCTCTCTAAACTGGATACTCTCTACCACCGAGCCATTTGATTCATTACTGGCCTACCTTACTCCACCCACCATTGTGACCTTTATACCAAAATAGAGTGGAGCTTTCTAAGATTAGGACGTCAAAAAAATGCAGTACTCGGGACCTGCAGAGCCATTATTAATAAGCGTCTGGAATATATTCCGGAGTATATTGTGTGCTGCATGTCCACATGCAGTACTGGAAAGTATACGTTATGAAGCCTTTCTTGCATCTCACTCATAATCCCTGAGGTGAGAACCAGGCATGGTAAACTGGCAATTAGTCATGCTCTTCCAGCCATTTGGAACACCATACAGAAAACCCTAAAGTTGTCTACCCCCTGTGAAACTGAGCTTCTTTAAATCCTTGTACCAACGTTCATTTAGGGAAACCTGTAGTTGTTTCCGATGACTGCCTTATCCTGCATTTATCCTAGGAACTCGAACAACGCGTCTTAGGCTGAGCTCTGCTCTTTCACTGGTGCCTTCTCTACCTTAAACTGTGCACCCCCTCCACCACAACCCTTGGCTCCCCAATCTCTTCCCCACCCCCTGGCTCTCTGTGGTCTCACACATGATTCCTTCTCGATGCCTTGTGTCACCTCTAGCAGCTATTGTACATAGGGTTGTGTTATCTTTTTGTTGCTGTATGTTATCGAATTTTTTATTATTCAAATTTTTTTATTTTGAATGACCTTGTTTTGATTGTATTTTTGTATGTATTCCTTGTATTTGCATAGTTTTGTATATATTCCTGAATGTATTCCTATATGTATTTATCCAGGCCCATGTTGTAAATGAGTTTTTCTCAATGATGTTTCACCTGTTAAAATAAAGATTGATTGATTGATATTTATGAAACACATACAAACAGAAGTGAGAAAGAAGTAAGTGCCTCAGCTGGGACTTGAACCCGGGCTGCTCGGAATACCGTTCCGATTGCACTAGCCAGCTGCGCCACTGAGACAACTGAAACCTGGGGTGTCCCCGAGCACATTACTCTTTCTCACATGCGCAACCCAATGGCAACACAAATATTTACTTGTAACAACCACAGATGAGTGTGATGTGCATATTTTTGGAACACATACAAACAGAGGTGAGAAAGAAAGAAGTGCTTCAGCTGGGACCTCAACCCAGGCTGCTCGGAATACCATTCCGATTGCACTAACCCGCTGGTGATCTGGTGAGGTGCCAGTAATAACCGTCCTTCTATGCTGAGCGGGGTGAGGTGCCAGTAATGAAAGTCCTTCTAGGCTGAGATGATGAGGTACCAGTAATAGCAGTTCTTCTAGGCTGAGCTGATAAGGTAATTGTACTGATAGCCCATCTGCTCTGGGCTGAAGAATTGCAGGTGCAGATGCCATCTCAGAATAGCTTCAGGTATTGTTCCAGGACAAAATGGATGGACTCCCAAGTCTTTTTTGTCTTTACCATTTTACTGTACATTCCCGTAACCAAAATATTTCTAGACTTGGCAGATGAGGTGCCAGTGTGTTTGATATTAATCAGTTTTTGATTATGTTAATAAGTTCCCCTTAGTGTAGTTAACATTTTATTACCATTATTGCTGTTGTACAGCATGCAATGTGATTATAATTAGTAGCAGTAATTTCAAAATGTGAGACACAAAATCAGCCTTTTGATTGGCTGGATATTCTGTGGCTTTCATACACTAACCTCCTGTATTACACGTATACCCTGCCGTTAAGTGAAGCAGGACATGCACATGCATGCAGAAACTGGGGAAGGGGTTAATTCAGGAATTGTTTCATTTTTATTAGAAATAAAATAGCTCACTGCATTTTAGAATATGTGACAGGGCATTCTGTATTGGGGGTGGGGTGACCTTTCTATAATCTGGCAAGGTTTCAGTCCTTGCTGGCGACCTCTACGTTGCCTTATGTACATGCATTGTGTTTCTGCACTGTATTACTTTGCAGATCATGCCATACTTTTAGCCATTGTTTGTACCTCACTTTCTGTTTACTTTATTGTACCACCACCTGTTACTCTAGCTGCCATATGCCTTCCCCCGCCCAGGACAGACCTGGGAACAAGTTGATTGCAGTACACATGTTCTTCCTGGATGAAATGTCTTAAATAAATAATATAAAATATAGAGAATAATGGATGGGCAACAGTGAACAACAGCACTATGTTCATTTCGAGAGGTTGCCATGACAACCAAGTAGACTGCGAGAGCAAAACTTGAGAGGTCTACAATGTCATGAGAACCTCGAGAAGTGAACTCAGCGTTGTTGTTTACTGTTGCCCATCCGTTGTCTTTTAATATGTATGGGCAACAGTTCAACAGTGATGGAGCATTTCTTGAGAAAATTGTTAAAACAGAATTGTACGGCTGTTTTGGACTTTCCCCACACACCCCCATGAACAAGACCCACACCATCCCCCACCCCTGAGCCTCGCTCACACTGACGAAATTAAAAAATTAAAAATAAAAATGAGCCTGGAGTCCACAGTGTCTCTCCAATTCTTCCTTTCCATGGCTGTCTGGTACTGTGTCCACAAGACAGGTTCTGCGGTAATTGGAAGTCATACAACCAATTTTAAAACTGATTCAGTGTTGTTGTACCCTCGTAGTGACATACTCAAGAGTGTACAACAGCCTCTTGATGTCACTATGATGGTACAACAACGTCAAGAATTCATTGAATTCCACACACAATCGTGCTTACCCCTACACTATAAAACACTTGCAGCCCCCATTACCAGTGGCACTTGAGTCTGTTTTGAATTGTTTGTTATACAGAAGGTGGGATTACAGAATGGTTACCCCTACCTGTTGTGCCATGCTGCTTTAATGTATGATCGTTGTTGTGCAAAATTATGACTTCGGATTCTAATTGTTACTTCCTTTGTGTCTAATGTTATCAGGTTTGGAGATACGTGTGGACGTCGATTCTGTGATGTCTGTCCCGACCGACACCAAAGCAGGTACAGTTCTTTATTGCTCTGTCAGTTAGCAGGTCTGTGAAAGTGAAACCTTCACTTTGTACAGTTCATCTGTTGATCAGTTTTATTTGACAGATTATTTATAGTATATTGTGGAGTGCTGCTGTGAATGGATTTCAGCAGTATGCCTAGATTTGTTGTACCACAGTTGTGATGTCAAAAAGCTGCTGCACCTTGCTAGATTCATCCCTACTATCGCACAATATAAAAAGAATAATACATGGGCAACCATACAAAACGAGGCTGTGTTTCTATCTCAGGATCTGAGATGATAGCATATGGAGCTCGAGAGCGAAGTTTGAGAGGTCTTTGATATCATCTCAACCCCGAGACGGAAACAGTAGCAGAGCTGGTCATGGTTGCCAAGGTTTTATTTTTTACAGTATGTGGTTTTACTGTACGTCAAAAGTGAACATTTCAGTTTAAATACAGTAGTAAATGTGACCCATCCACTCCCCTCCCACCTTCCTTTTACCCCCCTGGTTATCAACTACGTGAAAAATAAATTGTATGGAGAGGGGACTTAAAAAGAGATACCCATACACAGAAACTTTTGTCTCACCTTTGATCTGTGCACAGCTGGTCATGACCTTTGAACTGTGCTCAGCTACTTTTTCCCATGTGCAAAAAGGATTTTAAATATATGGAAATCCATACACAACAACACATTACCATGTCCGTTACATAGAATATCCTCGTATGGCTGCCCAGCTCAATCCACGACTCCTGTTGCTGATGTTGCATCATTTTTTTGTCAGTTGCTGAAAGAAACAGCATTGGCGAGCAGGTGAACAATGGCACATGCAGGTTTCTGAAAATTTGATTCTGGCAGGCAATGATTCCTATCCTAGCAGGAGAACCAGAGGGATCTTAAGAAAACATTTTTTTTTAACTTTATTTTTATTCATTAAAAAATCCATCTTTACAACAAAACATGGGAAGACAAACAAGGCTGTTACCTTATTCGAAATACATTTCTTGAGTATACCTTGGTATTGTCATCCTATTTAGTTATTCCAGGTGAAGAAAACTACTTACAGTGAGGCATAACTCATAAGACAGCGCAGCAGCCCTAAGACTAACAGGTAAAGAACAATTAGAGATGCATTCAATATTTTCAAAGATTCACAAGGTGAATTGGTAAAAGGTGCATAGGTTATAGAGGAGATGGTAGGAGGAGCCAGGAAATCCATGAGGGGAGGGGCCCAGGCTGGAGACACCAGATCCCAACCTGTTATCACTATATTTCCCACCCAATCACTGCACTCATTGTAGCCAATCCAAGGAGAGGAATGGCGTTCCCCCCCACCACTAGCACACCACGCCAAAGCTTATTCTTTCTGCCTCAGCTTCTTCAAGGTAACCTCCAGCCCCAGCTTCATGGGAGAATATCCTGCCTTTGAGCCATGATATAGAAAACCCAGTGCCTCCTAAAGATTTCACATCTCCCAAGGCAGTGATTGGTTAGTGCTGTCAATTTCTCCATCTTATAGATCTGTATCACATTAGTCTGCCATTGAGCAATGGTAGGTATAATGTTGGAGAGCCATTTTTGGGTGATGGCTTTCTTTGCTGCAAGAAGATCAATATCTACAGATTTCCGATTCGGTGGAGAGCACAGGGGCGGGTCATAGTTAGAAAATAGAAAAAATTCTGGAGTAAAATAATTGGTGTAGCTAAAAGGGTTTCTGTCTTCCCCTTCAGGGAGTTCAAAAATAGGCGAAGAGCAGGACACCCCCAGAAAATATGTCCATGTGTTGCCCAGGGACATTCGTAATTTCTCCAGCAAGCAGTCCCCCGATTTAAAAGATACTTTGCCTGAATAGCTGGGGTTCGAAAAAAGCATTGTGATCATTTCCAGGCAAACTTCTTCCAAAGATAAAAATTGGTTGGCTTCTGTAAATGTCTGAGGTGTCTTTCCCATGCAGAGTTCTTCAGGGAAATAGTAAGGTCAAGTTCTCAGGCCCTCCATACTGATGCCAAAGGATCAGTAAAGGAAAGGGCTGGCAGTGTAGCCTACAGGTTAGAGTAATGAGCTTTGAATGAGCTTGAGCGATGTACCATCCAGCAGACCTGGATTTGATTCCCACAACATCCACTTGCATACTGTGTGACTCTGAGCAAGTCACTTTACCAGCCCAAAGCTCTCGGGCCATCCCTGAAAACAAGCACTTGTGCCTAGTGAACACGACCAAAAGCACGCTGCGCTAACACAGGGGATGGGTGCTGGCAGAGAGCAGCTAGCTCCAAAATTACTGAGCAAAACCAAAAGATCAGCACTCCAGACAGATACATAAATGCCAACAGAAAGTATTAACTGCTAGTGCAATTTTAATAATGGTAGAACAAGCCGCACATAAGACCACTGCGCTTCAGAGGTTAGGCCTTCATTAGGGGGTGTGTCAAAGGAACAGCATGACTTCATTATATATACAGAACAGTGTGACATCATCATAAAGTGCCCAATTTGAGTACATAGTGACATACAAATACATGTAAATACATATAAAATCAGTACAAAAAGCTATATGAAACACCTTCGGTTATTCATATTCTTATAAATATTTTCAATTAATTTCAAAGGCTTCCAGTATATCAGAATCAAATTTGAAAGATCCTGAGATTTGAATGTATTAGCAACACTGAAAATCAAGAACACCTTTATATATGTTGGGGGGGGCGGGGGGCAAAAGAGTAGGCAGTGAAGGGGGGACAGGAAAAGGAACCAAATTAATTTTAATACAACAAAAAAAGGTAGAAAGGGATGTACAGTGCAGTAAAGGGAGGGATTACTCTTGTACAGAGGTGCTACTCATGTGTGATCACCCTACATCCTTATTATACTTTTCCACTGTATTTCTCATTCAGAGAGAATCCACAGAGATGCATGAACTCCATACAAGCAAACCTAGGACAAAAATAGAAAGAAAAGGGATTTTTAGGATTGGCTATACAGTAAAGTACAAATATTCTGATAGCTGAACATCTAATTCTCCAGTTTAAGCATTAAATTAGCCACATAGATAGAACTCATTTTTTTCATTGTTTCAGAAAGGGCTTAATGTCTCACTGGTCATTCAGACCACCTGGTTTAGCATGCTGGAGTCTGTAGATCCATTTGCTCTCCTTTTGGAGGAGTGCATTCACCCTAGCCCCACCATAATGCATTGGGGCTTGCCAATCAGTACCCATGAACTTAAAATGTGCAGGATCACCACCGTGATATTTTTATTTATTTATTTATTTACTTACGAGTTTTACCAGGAAGGCATACTGAGCAACATGCTTGATTCCAGATGCGACCTGGGGGCCGAGACCCAATTACAAACATGACACTTTACATAAAATTTTACATAAATAGTACAAAATGGTACAACAAGCATTACTACTTACAACAATTTGGGAGTAATTACAGACAGAGGTAACATACATACAGTGTAGAGAAATTTGGAGGGTAGTGGACTTTAATACAATTAGTTAAACAACATGAGTGCAGAATTAATTTAATTGAAACAGGAGCAGCTGGAGGAGAAATGCGCTCGGAGTAGTCGGTTGCGGTGGTAGGGGTTAGGTGCATGTCTTATGGGGGCAGGTAGGGCGTTCCAGATCTGTGGGATTCGGTAGTTAAAACCGGCCTGGCTTTTGGTTGTACGCATAAACGGGACGTGTAGCAGTCTATGATCCATGCTCCTGAGGGAGTATGCAGGTGGAGGTTGTTGGGAGAGGGTAGAGGACAGGCAGGGTGGAAGGGAGAGGGACCAATATTTGGCTGCGAACCTAGTACAGTTTGTTAGTCTACGGTCATGGAGGGATGGCAGGGTTAGAGAGGTATATAGGTTGCAGTGGTGTGTAGATTGTGGGCAATTGAGGATGAAGCGACAGAAAGAGTGGAACAGGGTGTTGAGACTGGCTAGAGCGGACGCGGGGGTGATGGTGTATGCTATATCTCCGTAATCGAGCACGGGAAGAATCATTTTTTGGACAATGGCGTGCCTTGTTTGTGTGGGGAGACTGCTTTTGTTTTGGTATAGAGCACCAAGTTTTGGGAGCAACTTCTTGTGTAAGGAGTCGATGTAAGGGGAGAAGTCTAGGTGTTGGTCTAGCCAGACACCTAGATATCTGAAACTAGTGCAATTCTCCAGGAGAGTCCCGTCCAAGGTTTTGAAAGGGGTGCAGGGGGCTTGTCCGGAGAGTCTTTTTTGGGAGCGAAACATTTGTGATACTTTTTTTTAGTGTTTAGGAATAACTGGTTGGACCTAAACCAGACTGTATGGTGTAGAAATCTTCCTGTAGGAGGGTTGCTACGCTAGATGTTGTAGGGCCTGAGGCATATAGGACAGTGTCATCTGCATACATCTGGATGGATGAATGTTGGCAGGTTGATGGGAGGTTGTTTAGAAAAATGGAAAAGAGTAGGGGACCTATGACAGATCCTTGGGGGACACCAGCAGAGACTGGCAAGGGGTTCGAGGTGTGTGCGGCAAGTTTGACTGTTTGTGTCCTACCCACTAGGTAGTCATGGAACCAATTAGTGGCTGGTTTAGAGAGCCCTGCATCTGTGAGTTTGGAGAGGAGTAGGGAGTGAGAGATGGTATCCAAAAGCCTTGGCTAGGTCAATAAAGATGGCCGTGGTGATGTGACCTTTGTCCATGCTCATGAGAATGTCACCAGTGACACCGTAGAAGGGAGGTGATGGTGGAGTGGGATTTACGGAAGCCCGACTGGAATGGTGTGAAGAAGGAGGATGCTTCCTGGTAAGGAGTGAGTTGGGACAGGGCCAGTCGTTGCTGTAATTTGGCCAGGATAGGGAGTAGAGAGATGGGTCTGTAGTTGCCTGGGGAGGAAGGATCACCACCTTTTGGCAGCGGGATAACAGTGGCCTGCTTCCAGGCTATAGGGAGCTTGCCCAAAGAGAAGGAGAGGTTAAAAAGGGTGGCTAGAAGAGCAGCTATGGCTGGGGCAGATAGGTAGAGCATCTTAGCGTCCAGGGACGTCAGGCATTTGCCTTTGTTTGGGTTCAAAGCCCGTAAAGAGCGGAAGACTTCTGCTTGGGATACTGGGCTGAATGAGAACGGTGGGGGGCAGGTTTAGGGGGCATGTGGAGGGGGGCGGTGGAGAGTATACTGGAGGGAAGACAGGAGTTTATCTGCACAGCTGGAGAAGTGGTGTTAAAGGCCTCAGCTACGCAGATGGGATCGGGATGAGGGAGCCCTGGGCAGATAATGTAGGGGGTGGGGACTGAGTGGTGGTGGGGGGGAGCATTTCCAGAAATCAGTTGGATGATTTATGTTATTGCTAAAAGCCGATAGGAAGTAGTTTTTTTGGTTTGGCGGATGCTGTTTGTGCAAGCATTTCGTAGGGATCTGTATGTAGTGAGGGACTCCTGTGTGCCCAACTTTTTGTGGGCTTTCCAGGCGTGGTCCCTGGCGTGGCATATTTTGATTAAGTCTGTCAGATCCATGGGAGGTGTGCGCCTAACTGTCTTCAATAGGGGGGCATGTTTATCCCAGACTTTTAGGAAACTGATTCTGAATGCCTCAAAAGCGGTGTCAATGGAGGATGCTTTGGAGATAAAGGACCAGTTTACACGTCCTAGGCCCAGCAGGAGAGATGCTAAGTTGAGAGAGTTATAGGACCTGGTACGTAGTGTTTTTTTTTGGGGGGCATGCACCTTCCTGATCAAGAAAATCATGTGATGATCGCTTATAGAATCGGGTAGTAGGCCTGCACTTAGAATCCTGTGGGGGTGGGAGGTGAGAGCCCAGTCCAGTAAGGAGTGATTTTGTGACTTGTGGTTTAGTCTGGTGGGATCGGCAATGAGTTGGGTGAGGTTCAGGGCCTCAATTTTGGTCTTTAGGTGGGCTTTGTCAGGACCTAGCCAGTTTGTGTTAAACTCACCGGTGGCGTGGAGCTCTCCCCCAACGGCTAGGGACTGTAAGGAGATCAAGTGGGAGAGGATGTCCTTGGGGTGTATGGGGGGGGCAGGATGAGCCTGCTACATATAGAGGGGTGGTGCATGGGAGTGAGAGTTTTATGAGTGTGGAATCTATGTTTCCAGGGAGTGAGGGGATGTCCACTATTGTGAACTGGCGACTATTGGCGATGTACATAGCTGTGCCTCCACCTCTCTTTTTGCCTGGCCGATCATGTCTGATTATTGTGTACCCTGGTATGGATACTTCGGCATCAGTGTGATGAGGTTTTAGCCAAGTTTCGGATATGACTAGGATGTCAGGGCGCTGTGTTAGAGCAATTGGTTGTAGCAGTGAGATTTTAGATAACAAGCTGCAAGTGTTTAGGTGCAGGATACGGAGGCCTTTGGGGAAAGGGAGGGGTGGGAATTTGAATTTGAGGGGGTTGGGCCGGGGTTTGCCTCTGTGTGTCCAGACAGGAGCAAGAGTAGGGAGATAATATGTTTTATTTTTGTCCACAGAGGGTTTGGGCAGGATGTGGTTGTACAAGAGCCGGGGGAAATAGGGGGGTAGCGCCGGGCTGGGGTGTGTAAGGCCAAGAGTCCCAGGCGAAAGGAGGATGGTAGGATAGTGGCACTAATGTGACCGTAATGGTTGTGAGCCAAGTCATGAACAAGCGTGTGTGAGTGGGCAGTGTAACATGGGTGAGGGGTTTGCCTTGGGGGCAGTAACGGTGGGGGTTCACGGTTTGGGAGAACGGCGGGGGGCAAGTGAGGATAGAGGGCTAGTGAGAGGAGAATACGAGCTGTAGGCAGCAGCATCCTGGACTGATTTGTATTTAGGTGGCTGAGGATTTGTTTTGGTGCCCTCTGGTGGCAGCAGCTGATAAGCTGCAAATGGGAAAATAGGCTGATCGGTCTTCGAGAGTCATGTGACATCAGCCTATAAAAGGAGGAGCTCACCAAGGGCGGTGGTGGGGGTGATGGGGAGCTGGCGCACAGCGCCGCCGGGGTAGAAGCACACAGGCAGTGGGAGACGCTGACCTGGTTTGTGAGGCAGCAGTCTGAATTAAAAAATGGCGCCAGAACCGTGCCAGCTGCCAATTCTGCAGCTCAACGAGTGCATAACTGGGTGCTTCGGGGGTCCGTCACGGCTGCAGGAGGGCTGGTCAATCCAGGGGCCCGTGACCCAAAAATCCCCGTGTCTAGGAGAAAAGATGTTTTTTATAGTCCGTTACAGTGGGAGGAATAAGTAAGCCTTTAAGGTAGGTAAACTTGCAATTGGTCCAGGGATTACAAGCACAGAATAATGTAGTTTGAAATTTGTGATTTTAGACTGCGTGGTCCTTTGTTGCAAACTGCTTGGTGCAGTGGCTGGGTGCAGTAGACCGCGTGTGAGAGACCCTCTGCGATTACTCTTTCTGTGCAGAGATTTACTTTAGACCCAGTAAGCGAGCCTCCCTTCAATTAGGGCTTCTATGTGTGTGCCGGGCGTATTTGGGGGTTTTATGGACAAGGGCAGGAGGGAACAGCAAGGCGCGACTGCCTTGGAGCGAAAAGTGCTGCTTCGACAGGAAATTTAGTTGTAGCACTGTCCCTTGAGCTAGTAACGTAGTTACTAGCAGGAAAAATGGCTCTGGTAACATATTCCCTTATGGGGTTTACTGCAGAAGCAGGTTACTGTGAGCAGGGACTATTCGGAACAATACAGGCACAGGAATGCTACTGTAAATGGCTGTGGTAGTGTGTACCCTTATGGGGTTTACTGCAGAAGCAGGTTTCTGAGAGCAGGGGTTATTCGGAACAAACAGGCACAGGAATGCTACAGGAATTAGCTACCAGTCTCTGGGAGAAGACCATTTCTACTCCAAACTGGGTTCCGACTGGAAAAGAGTGCTGGGGGAATTTTTTCACTACTGCAGGCTTACTACACTAACCTCCTTCAGATTACAACAATTTTCAGAGAAATCAACAGTAGTCAATTAGAGAGCCAGGGAATTTAAAACGCAGCTTGAGCATTTGCTAAAGGTATGGCTAATTTTGTTGCTTCGGTAATAATTAAAGGCATTTAGATATACATCATAGGCAAAGAGAGCAGCAGCTTTTAAAATGCAGTGCGTAGATATAAAATTTAGCAAGCATGCGAGGACAACACAGAGATTAAGCACGTCTTAAGGCACCAATGTAAGGAGCATCCACAGAGGAGAACTGCAGGCAAAAATAACAGTAAAAAACAAACTATCAGCATTCGTATGCTGACTTTTAAAATGCACACAGGCAGTGGGAGATGCTGAGCTGGTTTGTGAGGCAGCAGTCTGAATTACAAAAATGGTGCCAGAACCATGCCCAGCTGCTGAATTTCTGTGCTCAACGAGTGCGTACCTGGGCGCTTCTAGGAGGGGGGGGTCCATTCACAAAGCTGCAGGGGAGGGCTGGCTTCAATCCAGGGGCCCTCGCCACCCAAAATCCCGGTGTCTGCGGAGAAAAAGATGGTTTTTATAGTCGGTTACAGTGGGAGGAGTAAGTAAGCCTTTAAGGTAGGTAACCTTGCAATTGGTCCAGGGATTACAAGCAAAAATAATGGAGTTTGAAATTTGTGATTTTAGACTGCATGGTCCTTTGTTGAAAACTGCTTGGTGTAGTGGCTGTGGAGGCGGAGTGCAGTAGACTGTGTGGGAGAGACCCTCTGCGATTACTCTTTCTGTGCAGAGATTTACTTTCTCAGTGTTGGCTAGCTTAGAGGTATTGGCGGGAATCACAGAGAAGGTGAGTGTAAAGGACAGTAGCAGCAGCATGGAGGCTAGCAGGGTTGCTGGGAGGGAGGACGGAGCACTGGATGGTAGTATTAGCAAAGGGGTGTTTCAGCAGGAGGAGGGACAGAAGACTTATATAAGGGAAGGGATGAGTTGGTGGGGGGGTTGTGAGGGTAGAGGAGGAGTTAATCTGGGCTGGTTAAGAAGATGGGAGGGGGAGTGGCTGGATGAAGGGAACAAGTGAGGAAAGGAGGGGAATGGACATTGAAAGAGGAGAGAGAGCTCAGAACAATGAACAGAATAAGAAATGCATATGAGGAGAGCAGAAAATGGGACTGAGGGAGGGTGGTCATTTTGGGGGACTCGATACTGAAAGGTGTGAGATGGGGAGGCAAGGGCACAGGGAAGATCCACACATGAGTGGAAAGTATGTCAGGCATGATAACAGGAATGGTGAGGTCATTTATTCCTCTGTGTGTGTGGGAAGGGATGGGGAGAAACCTCACGTTGTGGTGTACCTGGGTACAAATGGCCTGTAGGAGCATAGGGTCAAAGAGGTGCAGGAGAGGTTCAGAGAAGTTGTAAGGCTCTGTAGGAAAGCATGGTAATCTATTGCATTCTCTGAGGTTCTTACAGTACCTAGGGCAAGTACAGCTAGTAAACAAAGAATCGAGGATTTCAAAAAGTGCCTGGGGGAATGGTGTGAGTCCAGGGGGTTCAGTCTGGTGAGGGCTGGAGTAGGACATCGAAGAGCAAGGAACTGTATATACCAGACAGGCTGCATTTAAGTAAGGCAGGCTCAGGGGTTTTGAAGCATAAGCTGGGAAAGTACTTACCAACTACAATTTATTTAAACTGAGAAAGGGGGAGATAAAAGTTGGGTGATAAACAGAGCCGCCAGGTGAGGGAGTCCAACAGCCCACCCCACTAGTCAGGAGGGAAGGAGGAGATTTCAAAGGGGAAGCAGTAGAGGAGAGGTGATGGGCAAGGGGTGGGAGGGCAGGGGTCTCTCTGGAGGGTAGTCTCCTTGAATGTAAGGAACCTGGGAAACAAGGCAGTGGACCTGTAGGCATTGATGGTGGAAGGAGAGGTGGACATAGCTGCCATCACTGAGACTTGGGCCACCCAATACCTGGCCTGAGACCTCTTGATCCCTGTGTACATGTTGTACCAAAGGGACAGAGAAATGCGGAAGGGGTAGCCATTTATCTAAAGGA
The DNA here is from genome assembly GCA_016271365.2 of Neoceratodus forsteri. Classification (NCBI taxonomy): domain Eukaryota; kingdom Metazoa; phylum Chordata; order Ceratodontiformes; family Ceratodontidae; genus Neoceratodus; species Neoceratodus forsteri. The sequence continues at coordinate 1,388,952,171 of CM057459.1, forward strand.
AGGGATGTTACACAACAGGGAGGAGGGGGAGATGAGGGAATAGCTGAAGCCTAATGCGTGCAGCATCAAAACTCAAAGTGGAGGAAGGTTTAATTGGGGTAGTATACAGGCCACCCCCTTGAAAGTGTGGAAATTGTCAGGGAGTTGGGAGAGCAAATTACAAGGCTCAGTGGGAAGGGCAATACTGTGATGGGGGGAGTTCAGTCTGTAGGCAGTTGACTGGAGCATCTCAGCTACCTCTAGCACCAGGGAACAAGTCCTCCTGGAGGCCACCCAGGACAGCTTCCTGATGCAGAGTATCATGAAGCCAACCAGGTAGAGTAACATACTGAACCTGGTTTTGATGGATGGGGATCATGTCCAGGACATATGGGTGGAGAACTCCCTGGCAGGAAGCAACCACTGCACAGTGTGGTTCTTCCTCAATCTGGGTAGAGAGGAAGCCAGGACCAAGACAAAGGTGGTGGAATTAAATCCAGAGAGGGGACTAGGGTAGTCAGGGCAGCTAGGGTAGTCAGGACAGCCAAGGCTTTATGAGAGCAGTGGCTGGCATAGGGGATCAGAGAAAGGGAAAAGGATTTCTTCAGGTACATATGGAGAAAATAAGTTGCAAAGGTGAGATTGTCAGGATCAAGAAAGAATGGGGTGGGCAGAAAAGGGGGTGAACAGGCAGAGGTGCTCAATGAGTGCTTCTGTTCGGTGTTTATCAGGAAAAGGATGGGCCTGTGACACAGGGGAGAGGAGGGATTGTCACGGGGAGCGGGGTAATGGATGTAAATCCCAGTGAGCAGGTTATTGAGGTCATAGATCCCTGAGGGGTGCAGGCACTGACCAGACAGTGTGCATCCAAGGGTCCTGAGGGAGTTGGGGAAGGTATTTGTGGGAGCTCTGGCAGACCTGTTCAACACCTCTCTTGGGACAGGGTGCATGCCCCAGGACTGATGGATGGCATATGTAGTGCCCCTCAGTAAGAGTGGGCCCAGGGATGACCCTAGTAACTGCAGACTGATCAGCCTTAGGTCCATTGTTGGGAAGTTAATGGAGACCATTCTTAAAGAGACTGGTGATCTTTTCTGGGGAGAATGATCTCCAGGACAAAAGACAACATGGATTTGTATCAGGTAGATTCTGACAGACCAAGCTGGTTGACTTTTTGGATTCGGTGACAAGGGCACTCAATAAGAACCATGTGGTGGATGTCCTGTAACTGGACTTCAGCAAGGCCTTTGAATTGGTGCTGCATGGAAGGATGATTAGTAAACTGAGAATCCTGGGGGCAGTGGAGAAACTGGTAGGATGGATTATAAGCTTGCTGCAGGATAAACAGCACAGGGTAATTGTAGAGGGAGAAAGCCCAACTCCCAGAGCTGTAACCATCAGGGTCCTGCAAGGCTCAGTACTAGGACCAGTGTTATTTAACATCTTCATTGTTGACATATTAGACTAGATTAAGAATACAATTAGCCTTTTTGCAGATGACATAAAGATCTGTAAAGAGGTGGAAAGCGTGGAAGAGATGCAAGAACTCCAAGAAGATCTGGCAAAGCTTGATCAGACGCATGGCAGCTTTGGTTCAATGCTAAGGAGTGCAGGGTCATGCACTTTGGAAGCAGAAATCCCAGACGCCACTGGCTGGGGAATGTGCAGTTATCCACTTCAGAGAAGGAGAAGGATCTCGGGGTACTAGTCGCACAGTGCAGGAAGGCAGCAGCCAAAGCTAATAAGATGCTGAGGTGCTTTGCCAGAGGAATCTCCTCTAGGAGAGAGGAAGTCATCCTACCTTGGTGCAGGTCGCTAGTGAGACCGCACTTGGACTAATGTGTGCAGTTCTAGTGCCCCTATTTAAAGAATGATGTCAAACTACTGGAGGAGGTGCAGCATAGATCAACACAGATGATCCTTGGCCTGGGGGGAAAAACCATATGAGGAAAGACTGAGGAAGCTCAACAAGTATTCCCTGGAGGATAGAAGGGAATGAGGTGATATGACTGATACCTTCAAGTACTTAAGGGGCATGAACAAAGTTAGTCTTGAGGGAATTTTCAGACCAAAAGGGGTGGGGGAACATTAGGCGGCACAGTTTGAAATTGGAGGGAGGAAGATTCAAGACAGAAATGAAGAGGCACTATTTCACAGAAAGTGTGGTAGCAAGGTAGAACGAGCTGCCAGAGGAGGTGATATAGCTGAAAACTGTGGGCAGTTTTAAGAGTGGGTAGGACAAGGTACATGGTAAGGTGAAAACTAAGGGGAAACTGGGAAGTGGGTACTCAGTGGACTGGGGTGATAAATCATATGGACGGGAAAGGGGTGGGAGGAGCAGCTGCAGCAGATTAGACTGTGAGCTGCACACTCTAGCAGACTTGATAGACCATATCGCCTATATCTGCTGGCATTTTCGTACATTCGTGTGTACTGCAAGAACACACTAAAAATTTTGGCATAAACATCTATTTTATCAGAGTCTTAGTACACTAACCTCCTTCAGATTACAACAATTTTCAGAGAAAACAACAGTAGTTAGAGAGCCAGGGAATTTAAAACGCAGCTTGAGCATTTGCTAAAAGTATGGCTAATTTCGTTGCTTTGGTAATAATTAAAGGCATTTAGATATACATCATAGGCAAAGAGAGCAGTAGCTGTAGAGAACTGCAGGCAAAAATAACAGTAAAAAACAAATTATCAGCATTCGTGTGCTGATTTTTAAAATGCACACAGGCAGTGGGAGACGCTGAGCTGGTTTGTGAGGCAGCAGTCTGAATTAAGAAAATGGCGCCAGAACCGCACCCAGCTGCCAAATTTCTCTGCTCAACGAGTGCGACCTGGGTGCTTCGGGGGTCTGTTCATTAAGCTGCAGGGGAGGGCTGGCTTCAACTAGGCCCTTGTGACCCAAAATTCGTGTTTGGGTGCTCTGGGGCCAGTTCACTTAAGCCGTGGGAGGGCTGGCTTCAATCCAGGGCTCCCTCACGACCCAGAATCCCAGTGTCTGGGTGTTTGGGGTCCGCTTTCATGAAGCTGCAGGGAGGGCTGGCTCAATCCAGGGACCCCAACCTAAAATCCCAGTGTCTGGGTGCTTCTGGGGGTCCATCCACGAAGCTGCAGGGGAGGGTTGGCTTCAATCCAGGGGCCCTCGCGACCCAAAATCCCCTGTTCAAAATGCAGCCCTACTGGGATGTCTAACCTTTTGTTAATGATATTTCTCACATGCTCCTGCATTCTCAATGTCAGGGCTCTTGTTGTTCTCCCTTTATATAAAATATTGCAGGAACACCACAAAACGTAAACAACAAAAGTAGTGTCACAGTTGATAAACTCTCTCAGGTCATATCTCATGTGGCTACCAGGGTGTACAAATTCCCTCAGTATTGCAGTATTTGCAAGAAATGCATCTTTGGCATCTGTACATACCCTTTGGTTTTGTATCCAGCCAGGTGTCAGCTCTATTAGTTGGTGTCATCCTGCCATGGGTAAGTTTATCCTTGAGACTTGAACCCCTAGAAAAAGTAATCCTGGGGGTCAGGACTACAGCATCTCCCAGAGTGCCATCCATGTGAAGTAAATGCCAGTTGCGATGGACCACATTCCCTATTTGACCTGCTCAATTGTTGAACTCTGTGACAAACGTGATGGGACCCGAGTTCAATGCAGTTTTTTTTTATTTGTGTTCAAAAGCTCCTTCCTTCTCTTCTCTAAGGCCTTTTTTCTAGATTTGTTTATCACTGAAACATCATATGCTCTCTGTTAACATCTAGTACTGAGCTCCTCAGATTGTTCAAAAAATCTGTCACTTGAGCAATTTCTCCTTAATCTTAAAAATTGACCATATGGTAAAGATTCCTTAAGCCATACTGGATGTGCACTGTCAGTCCTAAGTAGTGAGTTAGTGGCAGTGTTCTTCCTCTGACAAGTAGTTTGAATTCCTGTATTTAATACCAATGGCCTTTTCAAGTTAAGGTTAAGAAATTCAATGTTGTTACTGTCTGCTTTATAAGTAAAAGATTAAGGTCATTAACATTAAGCTACTCAGCAAATTCACCAATTTCTTGCACCTCACCTTGCCATAGGCACAAAATGTTGTCAATAAAATGTGTCCAGAACCTGATCCTGGGCAGGAAAGAATTTTTTTTGTCAAATACATACTTCTCCTCCCACCTGCCCAAGAACAGATTCGCATAGGAAGGAGCAATTGAAGCACCCATGGCAGTGCCACATTTTTGTAAATAAAATTCTCTTGAAAATTCTAAATAGTTGCAAGTCAGAACAAAATCCAGTGCATTTAAAATGAATTCTGTGGGTATTTCCTCAGTATCCATGTCCTTCTCAAGAAAATACCTAGATGCTGATAAGCCATCTGTGTGTCTAATACTGGTATAGAGAGAACTGCATCAATAGTAAGCCAGACACAATCTTGTTCCCACTCTATGTCTTTAATCTCATTTAAGACATGTGTAGTGTTGTGACAGGGAGCTCCTGCCACTCTTGAGGACCGACCTTTCCTTAAATCTGTTGCAGCAGTTCTTCTGTTTCTTAGCCTAATCTCTTCTTTACAATTTCTAGTCCATAAGGTTGGCCACCTACGTATAGTTTGTTGCTGCAAACTGATATACTGAAGAAGGGATATGCCATTGTGTAAGTTTATCATTTGAATAAACATCACACAGAGATTGTGTGTTGAACTTTAAGTTCGGTGTCTGGTCCATCTGTTATCCCACAACCTCTTTGGTGTTAGAAGTAGGATAATTTGCTGGAAGCGTCTGGACTGGCAGAAGAGGGATGTTTTCTGGTGGATATCGCCCAAATATTCTAGGTGGACTGATGCACTAGGAGTTGCCGGAGAAGAAAGTCTATGGCATTCTGACCAGGACCATGACCAATAGACTGGGAGAGAAGCTGCTGCCTGGACTGGACCTGGGAGCTCAGAGCAAGGCCAAGCCTGAAGACAACAAAGAGATGCAAGGGGACGTGGAAGAATTGAGGGAACTGCCTCCTCTTGAAGACACTCACCTGAGGACGTAGGGGAGTTGTTGAAATGGTTCTGCATAAAACAAATGCAGATGGAAAGAGAAAGAGACATTGAGCGGAGAAGTCAAGATGCAAAATGGGTGGATACCATGAGGGTCTTGCATGCCATCAATGCAGGGCATAGCGAAAGAGCCAGTAGCCCAAAAGACATTAAATTGTCTAAACTTTCGGACAGTGATGACATTGAGACCTACGTCACAACATTTGAGAGGATTGCTCGAACATGTTCATGGCCAAAGGAACAGTGGGCTGTTCAACTGGCACCACACCTGGCAGGCAGTGCCCAGTTGGTTTATAGCCACATGGACTTCCGAGAGGCAGAGGACTGTGACCGTGTAAGACAGGAGATCCTCAGGCGCTATGACAAAAACACTGATACCTATCACCAGAGGTTTAGGTTTCTTAAAATGCAGTCATTGGATATACCCCCCCACCGAGAGACTTATGCCTATCTCAAGGAGCTCTGCTACAACTGGTTACAACTGGAGAACAAGAGCAAGTACCAACTTCTGAAGGTGGTGATTATTGAACAGTTTATTAAAGTTTTACCCCAGGATGTGCAACTTTTGGGTTCGGGAGCATAAGCAAGATTCCGCTGATAAAACCTTCACGTTGGCAGAAGACTTCCTAGCGGTCCGACCATCCAGACTCGGGGGTCAAGGACATCAGCAGCCCGACCACCAGCAATCTGGTAGGAACCCTTTACTTATAAGCTGTCTAATCCAGCCCCAGAGAAACAAGACTGGAGGCGGGGCGGGGCGCGCATTCCAGTACCTGAGATTGAATGTCATGGGTGCCAAAAGGAGGGACATTATGTAAGAAACTGTCCTTATATAAAGAGAGAGAGAGACAGCTCACGTAGCCTTAGTGAACTTGGGTCACTTTATGGCTACTGTGCAGATTGGATCACAGCAGATGATGGGACTGATTGATTCAGGGAGCCGCCATACTCTTGTGTGAGCAGATCTGGTGACTGGGAGTAATAAAGGACTGAATACAGCAGTCATCTGTGTGCATGGTGATACCCATCGCTACCCTGCAGCCACCATACAAATGACTGTTCAAGAAAAGACACATGAGGTAGAAGGGTTGGTACCTCGCCTACCTGTGCCAGTTATTATTGGACATGACCACCCAGACTTGCTTCATTTATACATTGTCATGCCGTCCAGAACTCTGCTGTAGTTGCTGTAACCACCAGAGCTCAAGTGAAGCAGGGACATTTACCATCTGTGTTCCCATTTGATGATGATGTTTTTGAGGATCCTGGCAAGGACCGCAAAACTAAGATGGAGAAGAGAAAGCTAAAGAAGGACTGGATTGATACTCATGCTGGTGTACAGCCAGACTTGAGAAATACTTTTAATTGTGATATGCAGCATGAGCAAAAAGCAGACCCTTCACTTAACCCTCTTTTTTACACAGGTGGGGAAGGGAGTGGAAAAAGGTGCCCCTCAGTTTGCTGTAAAAATGGGAGTACTGTATAGAGAATACACTAACCCCAGAACTGGAGAGGTAGTGACCAACTAATGGTTCCAGAAAAATTCCGCTCCCAAATCATGTATCTGGTGCATGACATCCCTTTAGCAGGCCATGCAGGCAGAGACAGCACCCTGAATAGGATATTACCCAGGTTTTATTGGCCCTCTATCCATGAGAACATAGCTAGATAGATACTTTATTTATATAGTGCTCCTTTCCTGAGACTCAAAAGTGCTTTACGGTCAATACAATACCACAATTTCAAAAGTATACAAACACACAATTAACATCTACACCATTATCCAGTTACACATAATAAATAGGATTATCTGTCTAATCAGTTCCAATATACACGGTTATCTAAAAACTTAATTAAAAGCCTGATTAAATAAATACGTTTTTAAACCTTTTTATGAAGGTATCCACCGAGGGTGCCTCCCGTAGCTGTTTAGGTAATTGATTCCACAGGGTGGGTGCAGCCACCGAGAACGCTCGATCATCCGAGTGGCGCAACCTCACCCAAGAAATATCCAGGAGACAGTCCTCGGTGGAACGGAGAGCCCGGGATGGACGATGAGGTATGAGAAGATCTTGCAGGTAAACTGATCCCCCTTCATGTAGGGCTTTATAGGTTAGAAGCCTGACCTTGAAGGCAATCCTCCACCTAACCGACAGCCAGTGTAGTTCGCAAAGGATGGGTGTGATATGATCATACTTATGCACACCCGTCAGTAGTCTTGCCGCCGCATTCTGCACCAGCTGCCATCGGCAGAGGTTACCTCCAGATAGCCCTAGGTATAGGGTATTGCAGTAATCCAGCCTGGATGTTACAAAAGCATGTACTAGTGAGGCTAGGTCCAGGGGGGTAACAGGTTCCGAATCCGGACAAGGTTGCTCAGATGATAAAATCCACTCTTAACAGCCGACACCTGAGCATCGAGTGTCAAGTCCCTGTCAAGGATCACACCCAGATTCTTCACCCGTTCGGATGAGGCCAGTGGCACCCCCCCAGTACAAGACTAGGTGGCCTCCACAAACCCCCATTCCCCCCACGATGACCCAGATCCACCACCAGCACCTCTGTCTTGTCTAGGTTGAGTCTTAGCCAGTTATGGGACATCCAAGTCCGGATCTTGGACAGGCAGTTGTTAAATACAGAGTCTGCTATCTGGTTACTTGGTGCACAGGACAGGTATAGCTGGGTATCATCTGCATAGCAGTGAAAACCCAGCCCATACCACCTGATAATGTCTTCCAAAGGCAGCATATACACTGTGAACAATAAGGGCGACATCGCGGGCATATGATTCCAACAGCTGGTGCTTTAAAACTGAGTCCTGAGCCCCGTGGCTCATTCCTGCTGCTGCGAAGGTACAGGGGAGGTGAGGGAGACCCTTCTGCATTGGGTCCCCCCCCCTCCTCCTATTGGGACTGCCTGCCTGTTCTCATCGGGACCCGGGGTCTGAGGCACCGGCTGATTGTAGCGGTCAGGCGGACCGCCACTGGCAGACATCGTAAAATGGAGGAAAAGAAAGTAATTTGTGGACTTTTTTGGAACTTAAATTCTCAAGCTGTACTGCCTTGTGTTGTTGCTGTCCTGTGGCTGTTGAGGTGGGCTAAAGAGTGAGTTCTGTCAATCTGCCCTAGTCTCCTCTGCCAGAAACTTGAGGAGCTTTTGGCAGAACATCAAAAACACGGTTGCAGGGTCTCCCAGAGCTCAGGTCACTGACATGCACATTGGTGAGGTAAACTGCAACAATCCCCTCACAATTGCCAATGCCTTTAACTCCCTGTTTACTGACCTGCCAACTCTCCCCTGCCAGCCCCATGACCCCAAGGACCAGGTTCCCCCCCCCCCCGATGGGGTATCTTCCCGACCTCCCTTCTACCTCAGGGTCATCTCTGTCTTGGAGACCCAGAAGCTCCTTGCTGGTCTCTTCCCCTCATACTGGGGCTATGCAAGACTGCCTTGAGCCCAAACTACTCAGTCTAGGGGCTTCCATCCTAGCCCGACCTATCACCCACATATATACTAAATCGCTAATGTCGAGTACCATCCCGGACATGTGGAAAGTGGCCAAAGTCATCCCTGATCACAAACAAGGCGACCCTAAAGATCTCAAGAACTACCGCCCCATAGCGATCCTATCTGCGATCAGCAAGCTTCTTGAAAGGGTGGTTGCCACACAGGTCACCCACTACCTGCAGGTCCACGATCTAGTCTCCCCTGCACAGCATGGCTTTGGAAAAGGGCACAGTACCTCCACCGCCCTAGCCGTTGTCACCTCTGAGATCAGGTCTGCTGCAGACCTAGGCAAACTGACTGGAGCCGTATTCGTGGATCTCTCGAAAGCCTTCGACCGGGTTGACCACTCACTCCTGTGTTCCTCCCTCCAGACCCTTGGCTTCTCCTCCCCTGCCCTTGCCTGGTTCAATAACTACCTCATGGGCAGACAACAGTACACCAAGTTCAACAAGGCCCTGTCTGAGCCTGCTATGGTTAACTGTGGAGTCCCCCAGGGCTCTGTCCTTGGGCCTCTCCTGTTTTCCCTATTCATAAATCAGCTGCCCTCGGCCATGGCTCATGGGCGTTTTACCCTGTATGCAGACGACCTAGTCATCCTGACCAGCTCCCAGGACATCTCTGTCATCAACGCCAAGCTAAACTACGACTTCGACCTAATTCAAACCTGGCTAAAGGACCACAAGCTCACTATCAACCTGCAGAAGACTCAGACCATGCTCTTTGGCTCTACAGCCAAGACAAAAGCTGTCCCTGCCCCTGCCCCTCTGAAGATCTCATGTGCCGATGGATCCCTCCTACAAGTTGCAGTTACTATCAAGTACCTGGGGGTGACTCTTGATCCTCAGCTGGATCTCTCTCTGCACATTTGCAATGCGTACAAGGCGTCAAACTGTAAACTGGGCCTTGCGTACAGAGCAAAAAGCTGTCTCATCCCAGCTGCCCGTCTCGCCCTAGCCGGGTGGGGCCTCCTACCCACGCTCTGCTATGGGCTTGTCACCTTCGCCCACATCACCAAAACCAGTCTCTCAAAATGGGACAAGGCATACAACACTGCATGTCACTTTGCACTCTCAGCTCCCCGCCTCACCCACCGCTGTGAGCTCTACTCCCGGCTTGAGTGGCTCCCACCGGAAAAACACCGCACCTTTGTCTTAGGTTCCTTCATCGACAGTGTGGTCAGAACTGCCACCCCTTCTGCCCTCGCTGCATCCCTCGTACGTGCTGCCCCCTCCTACCATCTAAGAACCAGTGACTCTCGTGTCCTCCTAGTCCCAAAAACCTGCACCCAAATGGGTGCCCGGGCCTTTGCTGCGCATGCACCCACACTATGGAACTCCCTTCCAGCTAGCACTCACTCCTCCTCTTCCCATCCCTGCTTTAAAGCCTCCCTCTGGGGCTTCCTCAAATCGGCCTCCTCCTGCCACTGTGCTTAATCGAACTCCCTCGACCACTCCACGGTAACTGGCTGAGTCGCTACTGAACTCCTTTACTTAAGGTGGCAGGTCCCTGCACCTTATACACTAGTAACACGCACTGCTACTTGCTGAATTGATTGTGATGGGTCCACCTTGGCCCTACTGCACAATAATCATGTATATGTTACTGTTCTATCTACTGCTCTGTCTTTAGGGGTGTTGTTGCCCTGATATGTTGGTTACTGCCTCTACCATGCTGTTTATCACCCTCCCGCTTGTGCTGTAAATCCCTTGATGCTCGTGTATTACCCTGCTTTGTTGTTGCTCTTGACTATACCTTGTACCTGTCTCTGCCTGATGTGTTTGAATGTACCCCTGTAATCTCCCGAGTTGCACCTGAAAATAGGCACTTGGTTGTCTAGTGTGCTTACCTGGTAACCAGAAGCAAATAAAATAAATGTTAAGATTGTGATGCCTAGGTTGCACTGCTCCTTCTAAGATTTTGTTTACCTGTTTAAGTACTACTTTTTCAAATGTTGTAATAGCTGGATTAAATACAACAGGCATGAATTCTGAACAAGGTTTAAACAGCTTGTGTCTTTTTTGTGTGAATGTAATGTTGTCATGATTCTCACCTGACCCTCCCTGATCTGTCTCAGTTTCATAGAGGTCTGTAGCATTAATCAGGTAGTCAATGTCCTCGATCTGAAGTTCCACTGATTGTATAGTCTGTAAATCGGGGAGGATAGGTTCTGCTTCCTGCTGTATGTTAGCCAGGACATCCGAAAAGCATTAACATTTGATTATGATATACTGGAAGCCTTTGAAATGAATTGAAAGTTGAAAATATTTATAAGAATATGAATAACTGAAGGTGTTTTGTATAGCTTTTTGTACTGATTTTATACGTATTTACATGTATTTGTATTTGTTTGCCACTATGTTCTCACATTGGGCACTTTATGATGATGTCACACTGCTCTGTATATATAATGAAGTCATGATGTTCCTTTGACACACCCCACAATGAAGGCCTAACCGCCAAAGCGCAGGGGTCTTATGTGCGGCTTGTTCTGCCATTATTAAAATTGCACTAGCTGTTGATACTTTCTGTTGGCATTTATTTCTCTCTCTGGAGTGCTGGTCTTTTGATTTTTGCACTTGTGCCTAGTGGGCCTTACCCGGTTAACAAAGAATGAATGAACAAAACAAAGAATAAAGAAGGGATCCTCTGTAGGAACCTTGAGAGCTGCATAAATGTAAATCATATGCTGCAAAGGTGCCCTGCCCTCAGTCGCCTGATACAGTATCCGGAGAATCTGTGGGGCGGAGAGGGGTCCCTCTGTTTGTAGGAATAGACTTCTTTTTTTTTTCTTTTCCATAGATATTTTTATCCCTCCGGAGCCCTGGCTGGTGGCTACGGCCCTCTTAACAGAGGGACTCTCTCTTTGGTCCCGCCACTCCTGCACTCACCAATCCCCGGTAAGCCGGGGATGGCGCTCATGAGTGGCGGACCATAACAGAGCCTGCCAGGCTCTTTTCTTCCATTTTGTCCTGTTCCCCCTCCCCTGCTGACGTGATTATGTCAGACCATGCCTCCTGACCAGTACTTCCCTCCAGCCACCGCCAGAGAGCAGTCAACGAGGGCAGTGAATGAGTGGGACAGTGTCTCTCTCCCCCCCGAGAGAGAAGAGCAGTTCTCTGGACGCTAAATTTTCTCTCCCCCTGCCAACCCCCCAGCTGCCTTGCCGGGCTTATTCCTGAACCCAGGTTGCCGGCATGGCATGAGGTGCAGCGACTAGCACCTCAACCTCAACCTCAACTTCAAGCGCCCAGGATAGAGCTCTCTCATTATTTAACAACTGCCTCACTGAAATCTAGGATTGGATGAGTTTGATCTGGCTGAGGTTGAACTCTGAGAAGACTGAGGTGATGGTCGTGGACCCGGGTCACCGGATATAGGGGATGAGGGCTGGTTTACCTTCGGGACTTTTTCTTGATGTTTCCCAGCTCCTCACCTCTGAGCAGGTGCGAAACCTGGGGGGATTTTTGATGACAGGCTGACATTGCGGTTGCAGGTGTCAGCAGTCATCAAATCCTGTTTCTACCACCTGAGGAACATCTCCAGGATTAAGCACCTTGTTCCGTCCAGTGATCTGCCTACATTGGTTCACACCTCTGTGACCTCGTGCCTTGATTACTGCAACTCCCTTTATCTAGGGCTGCCTGGGGTTGATATTCGCCACCTGCAGCTGGTGCAGAATGCTGCAGCCCGGTTATTGACAGGGACTCCTCGAACCTGTCATACCTCTCCAGTGCTGCGCGAACTCCACTAGCTGTCGGTACAGTGGCGGATCACTTTTAAAGTTGGACTTCTGACTTATAAAGCCCTACATGGATTTGGCCCGGCCTATCTGAAACAGCTTCTGGTGCCTTACTGCCCCGTGCGATCACTCCACTCGGCTGACGAGGGGTTGCTAAAGATTCGAGGGTTTCTTTAAAATCCTCCGGGGCCCGTGCATTTATGTACGCAGCCCCAGCCATTTGCAGTTCTCTACCCCGTCAGCTTCGGGAGTGCGCAACTGTGGAGGGATTTAAGCATGCCCTAAAGACATACTTGTGGCATCAGGCTTACCCTACTTGATTGTATTTTGCTGTATTTTATGAAATCCATGTATTTATGTTTTATTGCATCCTATTTTATTTCTCATATATTTTATTGTCAAGGTGCCTTGATTTTAGAAAGGCTCGGTAAAAATAAAGTTTATGATTAATATTTATTTTATTACTATTATTTTTATTTATTATTATATTATGTATTATTACTATTATTATTATTATATATTTTTAAGTCCTCAAATGTACAGAGTGTGTATAATTAAATGCAACCTTTGCTGCTGCCAGTTTATAAAACCCATATCCAGACAGGCTGGGGGAAAATCTGTCATTTATGGTAAGGAATATGAAAGGGTCTCTTCTGTCTAAGATTCTTAGAGGACAGACATCACTGCCAATTTCTCAATGTGGTAGTTGTAAACAGATTAGAAGTTATTTTGTTTATGGGGGGCATAGGGTGGGTTAAAAGAATGCCATTTAAACAATGTAGATCTTCCTCTTGTAACTCTAAAGTTTTCCAATGTGCTGAGTATTGATTATTTAACCAGAGGAGGGAGGTACACAACTGGGCTGCACAGTAATAGGCTTGTATATCAGGTAACACCATGGCTTCCAACCTCTTGGGGAGCTGCTGGTGAGTCATACGTACCCTAGGGCATTGTAAATCCCAAATGTAAGGGGGAAATCTTTCTATTTAATTCTGGAAAAAATTTCTCCGAAGGCATAATGGGAAGTATCTGTGCTAAATACAGACATCTGGGTAAGAGGTTCATCCGAGCTGCATCAATGCAGCCTGCATATCTGCCACAAGCCCCCTAGCACCATGCCGCAGCCCAACTTGTAGGGCAAGGCTGGCGCAAGTCCCCTTTGGGGCATGCATCCAGCGTTTGTTGCATGCTGCTTTTGTGAATAGCCCAGGGCTCATTTCTTGATGCAGGATGCCACTTGCACCATTTATGTTTGATGCAGTTACCTTGCGTCAATCTCTGATCTTTGAGAATGAAGCCCAGGTTGTTTTGCACCCTTTTTTAAACTGCTCCACTGAGGGAGCCTCCCTCAGATACTGAAGTAGGAACTTCCATGGTGACTGTGCCACCACGGAAATGAGCACTCCATGGACTGCTTACGTTGTGATCAAGGAACGGAGAGGGCACCAGGAGCATATTGATAGAGAAGCTTTTGGGGGGATAGGTACTAACTGGCTGTGAGAGCTCTTATTTTCTTCTAACAGATCCTGTATTACTAACGTACTAGCATACTAAAATGCCAGCAGAATAGGCCTAACGGTCTTTCGTGTCTGCTCGTTTGGTCAGCCCCCACCCTGGGAGTTGACCTTGCTGCCCCCCTCTCCCTCTCTGGCTTCTCCCTTCCCAGTCCCGGATATTCTCTCTGCACTGGGCTTTGCTTCCAGAACCCTTCACCTGTACCTGTCCCACCCCCTCTTGAACCCCTTCACCATCTCTGCCTCCACCAGCCCCCTGGGCAGCGCATTCCATGGCTCCACCACCCTCTCAGTGAAGTAACACTTCCTCCTTCTTTCTCCCCTAATCTCCCCCCTCCAGCTTCCACCCATGCCCTCTAGTTGCCCCCCCTTTCCTTCGGAGCACCCTGACTGCTCCTCCCATATTTACCCCTTCATGTACCTGAAGACCTCTATCATGTCCCCCCGGTCCCTTCTCTCTTCCAACATGTACATATTTAGCTCTTGAGCCTCTCCCCATAGGTCCCATCCCCGAGCCCCAAATCATTTTGGTTGCCCTCCTCTGGACCCTCTCCAGGAGTTCAATGTCCCTCTTTAAATGTGGCCTCCAAAACTGCACGCAGTACTCGAGGTGTGGCCTCACCAAGCAGTTATACAGTGGGAGTATCACTTCCCTCCTTCTGGAGGTGATCCCCCTAGCGATGCATCCAAGCATCCTGTTGGCCTTTGCTGCTGCCCTCCTACAAGTCTCCCGAGTTGTTCATCTTGATATCCACCACCACCCCCAGGTCCCTCTCAGCCATCGAGACTTGTAGCATTCCCCCCCCCCGGGTGTACACTTGGCCCAGGTTTCTGGCTCCCAGGTGCAGTACCTTGCATTTCCTTGTATTGAACCTTAGCTTCCATTTTCTAGACCACCTTTTTAGAGCCTCTAGGTCCCCCTGTAGGGCCACCCTCCTCTCCTCCCCATCCACCACTGCCCCCAGTTTTGAGTCATCCCCAAAGAGACTCATCTCACTGCTGATACCCTTCCTTATGTCGGAGACGTAGGCGTTGAACAGTAGGGGCCCAAGAACCGATCCCTGAGGGACTCCACTAATGACCCTCCTTGGGGATGAGACTATCCCGCCAACCATCTGGTCCTGGAGTTAATTGCCTATCCATCTGATCATCTGGTTCGCCGCCCCCATTTCTCCCAGCGTATCCAACAGGCCCCCATGAGGAACTAGAGTCAAACGCCTTGCTGAAGTCAAGAAAGAGGATGTCCACTGATCTACCCAGGTCCAAGGCACTCGTCACCCAGTCACAGAACTCCACAAGGTTTGTCTGACATGATTTCCCCGGGACGAATCCATGCTGTCTATCGTCCAGGCACCCCAACTTTTCCAGGTCCCCCCAGTCTCTCCTTGACAATGCCCTCCATCACCTTGCCCATCACTGATGTCAGGCTGATGGGCCTGTAGTTCTCTGCCACCTCCCTTGATCCCCCCTTGTGGATAGGCACTATATGTGCCACCTTACAGTCCTGGGGCATCCACCCTGTCCTCAGAGAGATGCTAAAGAGCTCAGCCAGGGGTTTCGCCAGGACATCCACCAGTTCCTTCAGCACTCTGGGATGAAATTTATCCAGCCCTGGTGCTTTCTCCATCTTAAGGGACCTGAGGGCTTCCCTCTCTCTCTCTGCCATGATTTCCACCTCCGCTACCTCGTCCCCTGCTTTGTATTCCCCCCACCTGCCAGTGATGCCCCCCTCCCCAGACCCGCCAATTGGCAAGGGGTCCCCCCTTCTTCAGTTTCACAGTCTCCTCTCATGTATGATGCAGCCCCCCCATTTTCATTGGTGAAAACTGAGGCAAAGTACTCATTTAGTACCTCAGCCTGCTCCCCCGGGTCTTGTGCCCATCCCTCCCCTGTTTTAATCCTGCTAATCTGCCCCTTCATCCTTTGTTTTTACCCAATGTATCTAAAGAACCCCTTGTTCCCTCTCCTAATTTCCCTGGCCAGGTTCTGCTCCTTCCTTGCCTTAGTTGCCCTCACCACCCTAGTGGCCCTTCTGGCCATCAGCTCGTACTTCCCTTGGTCCCTTTCACTCCTTGAGCACTTGAATTGCCTATAGGCTGCCTTCTTTCTCCTCACCACCTCCTGAACCTCCCTGGTCCACCAGCAGGGTTTTTGGGCCCTACCGCATTTTCGTCTTACTCTTGCGCAGGTGCTGGTAGCATCCTGCACCCCCATCCTGATGATTTCCCACTTACTGTCAGCATCCATGTCTGGCCCAATCCCATCCAAGTTCTCCTTAAGGATCCTTCCCATTTCCTTGAAATCCGCCCCCCTGAAGTCAGTTACCTCCGTCTTTGTGTAGCCTTCTACCCCTCCTAGGTTCAGGCAGAACCAGACTGTGGCATGGTTGCTCCCCACCAACGGGTCCCTTACCTCCAGGCCACCAATCTGGTCACTGTCTGCCAGGACTACATCCAGTATCTGCTTCTTCCTGGTCGGTTCCCCCACCTGCTGAGTTAGGAACACGTCCTGAAAGACATCCAACAACCTCTGTTCCCTGGCCACCGAGGACGTCATAGTCTCCCAGTCTGTTCCTGGCATGTTTAAGTCCCCCAACACCACCACCCTTCCCCTTCCCAATCTGCAGTGTCTCCCAACATTTGCCACCAGACTCTCCTCCATGTCCTCCGCCAGCGCAGGAGGTCTATACACCACTCCTATTTTTACTTTCTTGCCCCCCCCTTTGTTATCAAGGTGACCTAAATCGCATCCACAGTTCCCTCCGCCTCCTCCACTCCTTCTATAGCAATGCAGTTTTTGACTGTTATTGCTACCCCTCCTCCCCTTCCCTCTCCCCCTGTCTTTCCTGAACATTGTGTAACCCTCCAGGTTCAGGTCCCAGTCGTGCCCTGCGGTGGCCAAGGTCACAGTGACCGCTGCCACATCCACCTCTCCCTCAGTTAGCATCGCCTGGAGCTCAGGCATTTTCTTGCCCAAGCTCCTGGCATTTAGCAGGACTACCTTCCACCCTTTCCCTATACTTCCATTTCCCCTGCTCATGTTCCTGTGGGGATTCTGTCTTCCCCTGGTCCGCACCTTACCAGTCGGCCTTTTCCTGCATTTCTCCAGCTCCGGGGGGGGGTGTGGAGACCGAGTCCCTCCTTTATTGGACCCCCCTTGACAGCCTTTTCTCCCATCCTTCCCCTCTTCACAAGTTTAAACCCCACCTTTCACCAATGAACCCCTCTATTTTCAACTTAAGGATTTCCTTCCCCTCCAAATGGAGATGGAGATTATCTCTAGCATACAGCCCCTTATCCTCCCAGGTCTCCCCCCAATCCCCCATCAACCCATACCCTCTGGCCCCACACCACTCCCTGAGCCACTGGTTTATCACCCTAATCTTCCTCTTGTGTTCCCCACTAGCCCTTGACACTGGCAGGATTTCCGAGAAGGAAATTGCACATCCTATATCATGACAGACCCTGGCAAACTCCCTGAACCTTGCCTGTATCTCTAGCTCACTATTTCTCTCAATGTCACTGGTACCCAGGTGGACCAGTATGTCTGGGGAACCTCCACAGTCCTTTGCCAGTTGATATACCTCATGCTTGGTCCTGTGCACCATTAGTCCAGGGAAGCATTTTGTTCTAACCGGGCAGGCTTCTCCCTCCCTATCCAATTTGATCCCCGTGATCATGGAATTGCCCAACAGGAGCACTCTGGCCGCTCCTTTTCCTCCATTTCCCTCCCATCCATGTCCCTCATCCTTTCTACTGGCCCCTCCTCCCCAGCTGGCTCCTTGCTCCTCCCCCTATCTGGGTGCCACCTGCATCCCCTCTTTATTTGCCCTAGCCACCCCCTCCACTCCGATCCTATGCCATTGTAGTATTGCAGTAGCCCAGCATCACTGGAGAGAGAAAGAACAAATCCAGCACTGGAGATAGAGTGTAAGGCTTTAATAATGAAAATGCCAACAGCTCTGACAAAAAACAAACCACCTCGACTGGTTTCGCTGCTAAGAGCGTCCTCAGGAGGGTCTGACGTAACAAGCACAAGATACCATTTAAAAAGGAGCAGTCTAAAGTGACAGAGTGAATTTGCTATAAAACTAACAACAATAAGTAATTGACACATAAATAGACAGTGAATAATCCAACCACAGAGATGTGTGATTAATAAATATTGTTATGAAAATGTCACATTTACCAAAGCTCAAAACTAAGTATAAAATTGATCTGAGTAAATATTATTATATATAAAAAAAGCATATACATATTTAATATATGTTTATTGGATAGCATAATTGAGAAAGCACATTCTCTTTTATAAATGCATCCAAACATATAAAAACAGTACAAAAGTAGCAAAATACACAAAGTTACAGTCTTAGGATTAAAACATTGTCCTCATACAGTTAAGTCATGTCAGTTTGGAATGGTACAGTCGTTTTTTTTTTAGCCAAAACAATTACAATGCCTACTGAAGGAACTTTTATAATAATGCTTAAAAGTGTGCTAAAGATTGAAGTTTACACAAACTAATCTTGTTTTTGATCACATTCCAAGTTTTTTGTACCAGTACAGCTATAGTGTTTTCCCCTTGCTTAGATCTTATTTTTGGAATTTGATATTTAATATACTGTATATAAAGAGAAGTGGCAGGGGTGAGCCAAACTGATGCATTTTCGATTCCTCCCATAGATAGTGGATGAAGTCCAAAAGGCCAGCAGGATGCATCAACAACCTGTAGGAGGCAACAAGAGAAGCATTTAATATATATATATATATATATATATATATATATATATATTTATGAAATACAAAATCACACGTGCCCCTGCAATGCAAAGCATCATGGGCTGCATATGCAAATCACCACAGAATATTATGCTGGTTCAGCTTTAAGCAGAACTGCATGGTGCTGAAAGGCCTCTCACACAGTTCGCAAAGGGTGCCAACAGAAGACATAGACACATGTTTCGTCCTACCAGGACTCATCAGTATGCCTTGTCTGTTTGACACCCCAGTGGAATGAACCACGTACCCTAAAATGGTCTATCTGGGTTATGTTGTGGTGAACCTAATTAAAACAAAAAACAATGTAAAAGACAAAGAACCTCTTCTTTGTTTTTTATATATATATGTGTGTGTGTGTGTGTGTGTGTATATATATATATATATATATATACAGTATATATGATATTTACAATATATATATATAGTGATACTAAAAAATCTAATAAATACAACAGTAAGCAGGCTCACTGAAACAAGCATTACCAGGATGAAGCTATCTCTTTTTGTTGTTTTTCTTACTAAAAGGCATCAAATCAATCAATCAAAAGCTTTATTTATCCAGGCGAACATCATTGAGCGAGGCTCATTTGCAAGATGGACCTGGGTATAACAAGGCCACATACAAAAAAGGGAAAAGTCATACATAGGTGTATATATAAGCATACATGATCACAATGCACTAACAATACATAAGGCACACGGTGCAACAGATAATAGATGGACACAAGGGAATATCATGGGAGAACCATTTCAATATCCATATATAGCTGAGTAGTGGGTCGAAATCCAAGGGAGCCCATTTCTAGTACTGCATGAGGACATATACATCAGGGGGCAGGGAAGGGAAGAATGGCAGGTGAAGGGTAGTAACCCGATTGGAATGAAGTTAAAGTCCAAGGGACCAGAACCAGGAGCTAGGATCAGGCAGCATTACACTAGAAGGATGAAGGGATAGGCATGGGTACAACACAGAGTAGGCAGACATTGCAGGATTAGGATCAAAGGAGACAATTACAAGACTTCTTAATAAGATGAGAGTAAAAAGTCTTGAAAGTGATAACACAGACAGGAGTACTCAGCTTCATTGCTTTCTGAAGATTGTTTCATAGGGAGGGCAACACAAAGCTTATAGCCGCTCTACCAAAGCGTGATTTGACTTTGGGGATTTTTTAAGGAGATGGTTGTAGAGCTCCTCAGGGCATACTTTCCTAGCTGGTTGATGGGGAGGCAGTCAGCGATGTATTTGGGGAGCTTGCTGAAGATCGCTGTAAGAGTCCATAGAGCAGCATTTCTATTCCGTCTATACTGGAGGGAAGTCCAGCCCATGGCTGCATATAGTACACAGTGGTGTGTAGTGAAGGGAAGCCCTGTAATAAATCTCAGGGCTGTGTGATACAGCGTGTCCAGTTTTGAGAGGCAAGAGGCAGGACAATGACTGTACAAGAAATCTGCGTAGTTGATCAAGGAGAGAAACATTATTCGAACCAAATGTAGTTTGGCATCCTTTGTTAGGTAGTGGCTAATTCTAAAAAAAAGGCCTAATCTTTGTCGTAGTTTTTTTTTTAGTAAGTCCTCTGTGCTCTATAAATGAAAGCCTATGATCCAGCCAAACTCCTAGATATTTGAACTTTGAAACAAATTCCAGTTTTTCTCTGAGGATTGTAGAAATTTGCGGCACTAGTCCTACGTCAGCCGGGTTAGCTGCATGAACCAGAGTAGAGAAAAGCATTGCTTTGGTTTTCTTAGCATTGAGCAAAAGATTTTTGTTTAGGAGCTGTTTTTGTAGTAAATTGAATTCAGCTTGTAGGTCATTACATGCCGCTTCTGGGGTTGAACGGCTCAAATAAAGTACAGTATCATCTGCAAACAGAACAGAACGGTATTCCAGGCATAATCAGTATTTATTATCCACACATTTCTGTGGTTGGATTATTTTCTGTCTGTTTATGTGTCAATTGTTTATTTATTGTTGTTAGCTTTGTAGCAAATTCACTCTGTTAGTTTAAACCGCTCCTTTTTTAAATGGTACCTTGTGCTTATGTCATGTCAGACCCTTCTGAGGATGCTCTTGGCAGCGAAACCGGTCAAGGACGGTGGTTTGTTTTTCTGTCTGAGCCGTTGGCATTTTCATTATTAAAGCCTTACACATTCTCTCTCCAGTGCCACATTTGTTCTTTCTGTCTCGGATTTCTGCATTTATCCTGGAACGGGGAAGTGGTTGGGAGCAGTGCTTGTTGCTGCACACCAGCATCACTGGTGACCTACTGCGCTGAAGCATCACTGTTTGGTGCTGGGCAGACTGTAATAGCAGACTGACACTCATCATTGTACTACATCAGTAAGCTCCTAATAGATTGTCTGTTACGGTCTGCCTAGCATCGCTGACAGGTGCTGAGGAGATTTTCAATCACAAAGTACGGTGTGCATATTTATGGAACACATACAAACGGAGGAGAGAAAGAAGTAAGTGCCTCAGCTGGGACTTGAACCCAGGCTGCCTGGAAAAACGTTCTGGTTACACTACCAGCTGCACCACCAAGGCAACTAGAAACTGGGCCATCCTGGAGCACATCACTCTTTCTCCAGTGTACAACCTGGTGCTGCACAGACAATTACATTTTCAATCACAAAGTGCGGTGTGCATATTTATGGAACACACACAAACAGAGGAAAAAAGAGGCATGTGCCTCAGCTGGGACTTGAACCCAGGCCACCCAGAATACCATTCTGGTTGCACTACCAGTTGCACCACTAAGGCAACTAGAAAGTGGGCTGTCCCGGAGCACATTACTCTTCCTCCAGTGCACAGCCCGGTGCTACACAGATAATTATATTTGGGTACAAAATGTCTGAAGAGGTGCGGGGCATGGGACATAACTTTACTATAGGAGTTAGATCGGAGTTGCGTCTTAATAATGCATGATAGGGCTGATAAAGGGGGATATGGCTGACAAAGGGGGAGGCACTGATAAGCAGCAGGAAAATCCCAGCCTCTCCCTACAAAGCAGGGTACTAAACGAGAAAAAGACTGAGGTAGAAAGGTTAGTGGGGGATGCTGCAACAGAAGGTAAAGCCATCCAAAAATGGAGAGCAATGAGTACCAATGCCCGTAGTCTGGGTAACAAGCTTCCTGAATTAGTGGCCTTGATGGAGGAGGAACATCTGGATATCGTGGCAGTCACAGAAACATGGTACACACAAAACCATGACTGGGACGTAAACATACCGGGATACAATATCTACAGGAGGGACAGGGAGGGTAAAAGAGGAGGAGTAGTAGCTCTTTACATAAGGGAAGGAATAAAAGCAACAGAACAAAAGGGTAAACAGGGAGGAGATGCAACACATTGATGTACCGTAGTATAGTTAGTTGTTCATCCGCTAATCTTATCCACCCTAAGTCACACACTGATGGAGGCTGTTGTGCTGTTATGACATATTATTTTCAAGATTCACCCCTGATTTTGGTAATTTGTCCTTGATCCTTTTAACTCGTGTCCCTAGTTTGTGAGGCAGGATATTGAGAGGTCTGCATTGAATGAAATGGGACGTCTGTGTAATGTGAAAAAAAGGCACTACAAAGTAATACCTGGCATCAGTCCTTGCTAACTGATACCCGGTATCAGTAATTTTTAATTGACAACTGGTATCAGTGACTGCCAATTGATACATGCAATCAGTAATTGCTTATTGATACCTGTTATCAGATACCAATTAGCAATATTTGTTATCAGTTATTACTGATTGATGTCTGGTACCAGTAATCACTAATTGATACCTGGTATCAGTAATTGCTAATTGATACCCGGCATCATTAATCATTGAGACCTGGTATCAGAAATTAGTAGTTGATACCTGCTATAAGTTATTACTAATTCAACACCTAATATCAGTAACTACTAATTCATACCTGGTATTAGTAATTACTAATTGGCACCTGGTATCAGTAATTACTAATTGACACCTGGGACTCTATTTTCAAGGCCCTGACCTTGACACAAGGTGCTTGTGTGACACAAAGTTGATGCAAGGGGCGTTGAAATCAGACGCCCTTGTGCCAGACTGACCTTTCGCCAGCCTTTTGCCATACATGGGGGTGCGTCTTGGCAGACGGGACTGTGCACAGGAACTTGGCTGCTGTATCCCCTAATGTGTGATTCTGTAGGGTTCTCAAAGTCCGCAGGACCTGCCCAGAGTTAGACCAGCCCAGAGCTGATCTAAGGCCCCTTGCACCGCAACCACAGCCCATGACAGTCATGCACACTGGATGCCAGGACCCCGCATGGCATGCGATTACACGTGGGCACATTCCGTAACGGTACACCTATGCTAGGGCATCCTGTACAGGTCAACTCCACAGGCTGCGGTCAGTAAGAACCCTGTGACAACATACCTGTCTTGCACAGCACCAACAGTCTTCCATGTCCCACCAGTGTCCAAGATCATCACGCCCGTACAGTTATGCAGCAGAAGCTGTGACGAGAAGGGGCACATCTACTGCAGCCACATGTTGTTGATGCTAACAGAGATGATAGCGGTGCACACGACACAGCTGATGCTGACCACTATGAGCAAATAATTGTCCAGGGAGTGTACAGGAATTATGTGGCTGCCCTATGGCATACGGCTGTACAGGGAAGTAAGCTGTTGGTTAACTAGGATCTGCAGCTTATGTGTTAGGTAGGAAAATGGGCAGACTAGGTGGGCCAAGCGGTCCTTATCTGCCGTCAAATTCTATGTTTCTATGTTCTAGGGTGAGGGACTCTTATCTATTATTGTGTCTCTTCCAGTGTCACTGGTCCAGTACTGGGCGGCATTGGTTAAAGTGGACACAGAACACTGGTGATGCTACACACTCCAAGACATAGTAGGAAGGCATTCTGGAGTTGTTGAGCGGTACCATGGAGTTATGTACAGTGTGTGTTGCTGTACAGTGGCGCACACACAGGCATGCCCATGGCGATGGCATGACAGCCTTGGCAATATAGTGTTCCTGCCCATGCCATCCATTATGGTCCGTCCAGCTCATGATAGTGGCTGGGCACAGATGGCTTGGCCTACATGGTGTGTGATTTTGGGGTTAGATTTCCAGCTATACTGCCATAGCAGATATAGGAACAACTGATGTTTTGACAGTATTGGATGCTAGCCATCAAAGGGCACTTCTAAATATTATCAGGGAAGAATTGCATAATTCCTGCGAACTAAATGCAGTGGGACTGGAGATGCTACACAGTATGAACTCACTGGTAAGTCACCCTGCATAGGCTACTGTGTAATGGTGGTACCTTACTATAATTCACATTAAGCATGTGACAGTGTAACTGTGCACATACCGGTACTGTACTGTGGCATCACGATAATACAAAATGTCATGGAACATGCCACCGCAGGTGACTTCATGGTGGCCAAGCCAGGACATAGGCAGCAATTCGTACAGTGTACCTACTGAGGCCTGCATCATGTGACAGTCCAGTGTCCCTCAACGGTATTGCAGGTGGCATGGGGATGCACTGCCTTCAGGTGACTTTGCCTGTAACATTTGTCCCTGATACCCATGTTAGACAGTAAGAGTGGTCAACGTGTCACATGTGGCTATATACACCATTGGGCACATCTGGGCTGTGTATGGTTTTCAGCTGGTATTGGGGAATCGCACCCAAGGGCAACACACACTCTGGTCATCCCATATCCCAGTACTCTACCCATGCGTGCTTCGTGCCTCCCTATTGTGCCTGTGACAGAAGGACCAGCTACATGGCAGTGGTGTTGGTCCCCAGCTGCTATTGGTTCAGATGGCACTGCTAAGTTCTGGTCAGCATCAGAGGGGACAGGGGCACAGCCAGTGTCCACTACTGTTGGGTGCTGCACTCACTGCTTTCCATAGAGCTGTGTGTGCCATCTCGGGGACAAACTATAATGGTTGCCCATGGCAGCTGTGCCTGGTTTTTATGCTGGCACTGCTGACATGTCCACAGTGCTCTCTCACAGTTGAGATGAGTCACCAGCACCACTGTCTGACACAGCACGTCAGTTATTGATGGTATTTCATACCTGTCTGCATGTCTTGTCCAGCCATTCTGGTACCGTGGGCCGTCTTTTTACAGTCCAGAGGGTGCGGGCGGCCTGTGTCAGTACCCTCCTTTGCACCATCTGCTCAACATAGAGGACTGTTTGTGGCTGTGGGGGACTTTTGTGCCAGGATTGATTTCCTACCAAAATCCAGTGCAGGATCCCTGGCGCAATGGGCTTTGATGCAAGCTGTCATTTCATAACCTGCGCCAGTCTAAGGGCCCTTTGAATATCCGTCGTCTGGTATCAGTTCTTACTAATTATTATAAGGCAAGAACCATGCAATAATTCTGATTGGTTGCCAGAGTCCTAACAGGGTTACATTAACACACGTTACCCTAGCATCCACAACCTGATCACTGAATATTATTTTTCTCATCTTTATGAAAGAAGTGCCAGTCAGTGCTCAAAGACTCTCATTTTATCTGTAAAACATGATTGTCTTGGTCTCTGACACCCTCACAGACAGCAGTCAGCATTATGAGACAAAGTATTGGAACAGCCATCAACTCCATAGTTCAGCATGGCAACCCCAGAACTAAACATTAAAAAAGAAAAAAAAAAAAAAAAATTCCATGTATTGTGAAAATTTTACTCTGCACGCACACCTATCACAGCACTCATTACAGCAGTGATCGCAGGTTTCTGTAATGTACATTAATAAACTTTTGCCATTATAGGTTTAGAAAGCCTCTCCCATTCCAGTTTCTCCCAAGTGAGTTGGACTGGTATGACTAATTCACAAAAAATGTAAAAAAACAAGAAGTGACATTTTACAACTACCTGTTAGTGCTGTCATAGTAGCGAGGTGCCTCTCCCTGCAACCAACCGAGTGACTTGAGTGAGAGAAAGAGCTAAATGTTTAATCGTAGCAAATGAAATCAAATCAGATAAATCAGGAACACCACCTTTTCACCCATATAAATTAAACACACTTGTGATGTGAAGAGAAGGTTCCCGCATGAGTCCCGCTGATGACCTACCGGGGGGAGGGGGACGAGTACACATTTGCATGACTCTTTTGCAAAATAAATATAACTTCTGACAAATGTCTAAACACATCCACTTCTATACCAGATGAGAAATGTGACCAGCAACAACCATGACTATGTAATTGTGAGTTTAAAAAAATCAAGTCTTTGCCTCTGAGCATGCACAGTGGAAACACCATTGTATCACCTAACAGTACTGCAGCAGATGCTTAGAAATCAAGTATCCAACTTTTAAATGCTGAAATAACACACTTCCGGTTTTCTTTAAAAAAAAAAAAAAACAGCATTTCTTGCAACAGGGGAACACGCATGTTCAAAAACAGTCATCCTTGGTGATAGATTCGAATGTCGTCCGTTTTGCAGTTCATCGTCCATTACCACAACAGCGCATCAGAAAGTGCTGAATGTTCATGACATGCCACCATGGTAACTAGCAACTCGGTTTCCCAGTTCCTCCTTTTTTTTTTTATTTTACTCTATTTTTGCCCCCGCAGCCGGCCGCCGGACATCAGCCTGGTCACGGTGCCCCCAAGCTTCCACCTCCAGGCTCTTGTTGCTCTCTCCCAGCAACCCCGGCTTATCCCCCAGAGGGTGGGGGACGCAGCACCAGAGTGCCGAATAGTGACTGTCTAGGGAGAGCAGGTCCCGGAGGCTAATCGAAGCCGGGGCAGGCTTCACTGGTGCGGACAGCTGCAAGGCGTTTTTCCTTGCTGTTTGCAAGGGCAAGGACGTGCAGTGATGTCCAGCGTACACCCCGCCCCTCTGACATTGGTGCCGGAAGCTGCGCAATCCCCCAGCTTTCACCAAGGGTCCATCGAGCGCGGCCTTCACCCTCTCCCTGGAAAAGGAGAGCAGTCCATGGGATCCTCGATCCTACTCCCCCGATGGGCCCTCCAGCGACCCGGGTCCATTCCCGAACCTGGGTCACTGGCGTAGCAAGCGGAAATCCAGCTGGTGGGCTGGTCTCCCGATTCCTCTTGACGACTATGCATTCCTAGTTCTAAATCAGGCAGAAGGACTATTTTAAAAAAATGCTAATTTCTAGGGACATGGATATGTTGTTCATCCACACTGTCTGGCAGGTTCCTTGCCGCTTTAAATCTTGCCGGAAGGCTCCTCAAGCTGGCTCCACCCACCCACCCGGGTGGTAAAACTCTCGGCTCCGCCCCATGACGCCAGATCTTCCTTACCGCTTGGAAGCTCAGGTTCCCTCCTTAACGCTCTGCGTATAAGACTGGTTCCTAATTCTTCGAATTTTCGAAATTAAAAAGTTTTTGCTAAAAAGACTTCGGTCTTCTCTCCCTAGCGGCTGCGATGGACAAATCGACTCCCGGTTTCCGGAGATGCCCTTGCGGGCAGAAGATGTCTCGGACGGATCCGCACTCCACGTGCGTCTACTGCTTGGGCCTTGAGCATGACCCGCAGGCCTGCGACCTGTGCTCTTCCTTTTCGGCCTACGTCCTCGAAAACCGTGCTGCCCGTTTACAACTGGGGCATCCCGAGAAGAGATTTCCTCCGGTAAAGTCAAAAGAGGCCCGGTCGGCGGTGTCCGGCGGCGGGCTTGGCGGATCAGCTCGAGCAGATGATCGCCCCCGAAGAGGAGGCGGTGTGGGCTGCTTCTACCTCGGCTGCAGCATTTGTCCCACTATCTCTCGGTGCCTCTTATTTGGCTTCCTTTAAGGAGCTTTGTCTGACCCTCTCGACAAAAGGTGATGGTCCAACTTCTTCTGGACCATTTTCTCGGTCCAAAAAGAGAGACAAGAGTAAGTCTCACCGTCGACGCTCTTGGGAGCGGGAAAGATCCCTCTCCCCTAGTAGTCGGCCGTCGACTTTGGTCGACCTCTCGGCTTCGGCCACTGGTTTCACGGTGTCCCTGTCAGGCCAGTTGACCGAGACTCCCGTCGGCCAGTCGAGTTTTTCTCAACCCGTTGGATGGGTTGTCGGCTGGAGAAGCTGAGAATCCCCTCCCCAGTTCCCCGGTGGGAGTTGAGGATCCCGTCGGCTCGTCAGTGCCTCGGTTCTGGGCGCCTCGGTTGAATCGTCCGAACTGAAGTGCCGATTCCGACACCTCCCGCACTGTCCTCGGCTTAGCGAGGTTCCCGATCTCGGGCGTCTTGGCGGTCCAGCCGATCCACCGTCATAGGCGGTCTGGTCTCGGCACCGTGGCAAGCGGCGCTGCGGCTCATCCTCTTCCTCCTCCTCGGACGAGGAAGCGAGCGCAAGTGCGTCGGAGGTATGAAGGAACTCATGTGGCAGCTCCTTCTGACCGAGAATAAGCCGGCCGTGCGTCTTCCCGGCCATTAAGTGGCTGTCACGGAGCAGCCGAAACAACCCTCGTTTTAGCCGAGGGCCTGTTCCCAGGCGGTTGTTGAGCCAATTCCAAGCTGCCCACCGATTCCGGTGGAACCTCCGCCCTCCACAGCCGTTAGTTGGGGCTCCGACCAAAAATTCTCGGTCGGCTCGGGGACTGCCCCATAGGCTGTCTATCACCCTCACTCCCGATAGACCTCGGCAGGTGGAGGGTGACTCAGGCCTGAGGCAGCTCTTTGAGGACTCTTCCGAGTCTGAGGATGATTCCTCCCTTTTCTCCAAGCGAATGGACTTGGAGTCCTCAGGAGGACAGTTGGTGGACGATAGCTCTTCGTCCTTCCTAGGATTGCTTCGGCTCATCTTGGAGTCCACCGGGATGAAGCTCGAACACGTTTCTAAATGGGCCAGGTATCCCCTCACAGAGATTCTGGACCGAGAGGATTCCCCTACGGAGGCCTTTCCGGTGGCCGAGGCCATAGTGGGTCCGGCCTTGGAGCTCTGGCAGCGCCCTGCTTCCTGTCCTGCGCCTTCGGCCAGGATGGCCAGGAAGTATGTGGTCCCTGCCGGTTCCCTGTCCGGTTTTTCGGAACACCCCTCGGCTGAGGGGTTGGCTACCGACAGTGTTTTCCGGCGTGCCGGGAACGCTAGGGATCTGGACAAACCTCCCGACAAGGAATCCAAGAAATTGGACTATGCCGGGCGAAAAGTCTATGTTGCGTCCTCTCTCGGCCTTCGCCAGGCCAGTTCGGCCGTCCTCATGGCACATTTTTCTCATGCCCTGTTGGGCTCCCTGGATGAGGGTCGTCCCTCATCTTCCTGCGGATCTGCAGACTACGGTCAGGCAGGTGCGGGACCAGGGCAGGGCAGTGGCCAAACAGCAGCTCCAGACTGCTTTAGACATTGGGGACTCATGTGCCAGGTCTGTGGCGGCCGCAGTGGCTATGCATCGTCGGGGTTGGCTGAGGATATCTACCTTTACTTCGGATACCCAGCACAAGTTGGCGGATGTTCCCTTTTTGGGGACTGACCTCTTCGGCCCTGGGGTGGAAGGTCACCTGCAGAGGATCGAGAAGTCCAATGCTACCTTGGACTCAGTCTCTTCCGCTCAGAAGGACAAAGGCCGCAAACCACAGCCTAAGCCCTTTCGTCCTTCTGCGCCACGGCGCGTCCGGCCCAGCAATGTCAGGGCCAGCAGGCTCGGGCTTGGCATCCCAAACCCAAACCCGGAGCTTCCTCCTACAGGAAGCAGGGAGGTAAAGGCCCAGGAGGTCCCACGGCCGGTCCCTCCTCCAAGCCTGCCCAGTGACGGGCTGAGGGGTGTCGCCCCCAACCCCGTCACCTCACCCCAGGTTCCCCCTGTGGAGGGACGGCTCCGGCACTTCCTTTCCACCTGGTCCGTTATTACCACGGACAGGTGGGTACTGGAGGTGGTGGGAAAAGGCCTGCCTCTAGAATTCGAGCAGGCCCTGCCCTTCCGAGCCGTCGCACCTCGGGGGGCCTCGGGGTCCGCAGCCTCACTGTTGGCTCGTCGGGCTGACATCACTCTCCTCCTCCAAAAGGAGGTGATCAGGGAGGTAGCGGACCCTCCCTCAGACCCGGGGTTTGTGTCCAGGTACTTCCTGGTTCCGAAACGGATGGGGGGCTGGCGCCCCATTCTCGACCTACACGACCTGAACAAGTTCCTAAGGTCTCGAACCTTCAGGATGGTCACTCTGGCTCAGATAATACCATGCCTGGAACATGACGTGTGGTTCTGCTCTCTGGACCTGCAGGACACGTTCTTTCACGTCCCTATCCGTCTTTCACATCAGAGATTCCTTCGCTTTCGAGCAGAGGGATCCCTCTTCGAGTTCCGAGCCATGCCCTTCGGCCTGTCTCCAGCTCCTAGGGTCTTCACCAAATGCATTGCAGTGGTGACAGCTTTCCTGCGGCGCCGAGGGGTCTGGGTGTACCCTTACCTGGACGATTGGCTGATAGCAGCCCCCTCCAGACAGGAGGTGGAGCGGTCCAGAGATCTGGCCCTCCAGGTTTGCTCTCAAATCGGCCTTCTTATCAACGAGGCCAAGTCGGAACTCGAGCCGAAGCAGGTGATTCTGTTCATCGGGGCAGAGCTCAACTCTCTTCGAGCCAGAGCACGGCTCCCGGCGGACAGGGCCGAGGTTCTTTCCTCCTTTGCCCAATCATTTCTGGTTGGGCAATCGCGCCCTGCTCAGGACTTCCTGCGCGTCCTGGGTCTCATGGCGGCCTGCACCAGCGTGGTCCGTTGGGCACGCTGGCACATGCGCCCCCTTCAGTGGGGACTGGCCAGCCAGTGGTCCAGGCTGCGATCCATTGGACCAGCTGTGATGGTGACCCAGAGATGTGGGCAGCTCTCGGTGGTGGACCATTCCATCTCATCTGCAGGAGGGCATCCCGTTTGTCCGCCCAGGCCGCACGGTCTCTCTATCGACCGATGCCTCTCTGATGGGTTGGGGTGCCCATCTGTGGGAACACCGGCGCAGGGCCTCTGGTCCCCGCGGGAGTCCCGATGCCACATCAACCTGCTGGAGCTCTGAGCGGTCTGCCTAGCTCTCACCGCCTTTGCTCCGTTTCTCCGGGGTCAAGTGGTCCGAGTCCAGACGGACAATACCACGACCATGTACTACCTAAACCGCCAGGGCGGGACGCGTTCCATGCTTCTATGCAAGGAAGCTCTCCGCATTTGGTCACTCGTGCGCAGCCTGGAGGCGGATCTCCTAGCCATTCATGTGGCAGGAGCCTCCAACACCCTGGCCGATGCCCTGAGCCGGATAGGGGCTGCATCTCACGAGTGGTCTCTCCTGCCGGAGGTAGTACAAGATCTGTTCTCCCACTGGGGCACACCTCAGGTGGACCTGTTTGCCTCCAGGGAGAACGCGAAGCTGAGGCTGTTTCATGCCCGCCCCCCTCAGCAGGGCTCGCTGCAGGGGGATGCCTTCTCGAGGCTGTGGACCCCGGGCCTCTTCTACGCCTTTCCCCCATTTCCCTTGATTCACAAGGTGCTTCTCAAAGCAAGGAGGGACAAGGCACAGGTGATTCTGATAGCCCCAGACTGGCCCCGCCAGTTCTGGTACCCAGATCTCCTCAGCCTCAGCTCCAGGCTCCCGAGGCAGCTTCCTGCTCGCCCGGACCTGCTCTCAGTCAGTCAGGGGAAGGTGTTCCATCCGGACCTTCAATCCCTGCACCTGACGGCCTGGTTCCTGAGCGGCTAGAGTTCCAGGCCTTGGGTCTTTCCGACGAGGTCCTCAGTGTTGTTGAGGTGTCCCGTAAGGAGTCGACCAGGAAATGCTATGCCTTCAAATGGAAGAGATTTTCCATTTGGTGTCAGGGCAAGGGCTTGGACCCTTCCTCCTGTCCTTTGGCAAGCATCTTGGACTATTATGGTCCCTTTCTAGTCAAGGGCTTAGGTCGGCGACCTAAGGGTGCACCTGGCAGCCATCTCTGCTTACAGGCGCGGGCCGAGGGCAGTCGGTGCGCAGGAGAGGTGGTCTGGCGCTTTTCAAAGGCCTTGATCACATTTCCCTCGTCAGAGAACCTCCACCTCCGTGGGATTTACTGCTGGTACTGGCAAAGCTCATGGGCAAGCCATTGAAGCAATGCACAGGTGTGAACTCTCTCACCTGTCGTGGAAGACCGCCTTCTTGGTGGCTATCACGTCAGCCAGAAGGATGGGAGAACTCCAGGCGCTCTGCATTGAGTCTCCTTACCTGGTCTTCCACAGGGACAAGGTTGTCATGCGCCCCCACCCGAAATTCCTTCCGAAGGTGGTGTCAGAGTTTCACCTTAACCAGGTGTTGACTCTGCCGGTGTTCTACCCCAGTCACACCTTGGAGGCCGAATACAGGCTCCATACTTTGGACCCTAGAAGGGCGCTCGCTTATTATAAGGAGCGCACGGCTGAAATTCGGGGAGAGGTTCGCCAGCTGTTTGTCACCTACACTGAAGCCGCACCTGGCAGACCTGCAGCCAAGCGGACGATAAGCAGATGGGTCACCTCCTGCATAGATCTCTGCTACAAGTTGGTGGGCATGGAGCCTCCCAGAGGGATAAGAGCTCATTCTACCCGTCATACTGCTGCATCGGTGGCTGCTTCCAGGGACGTCCCTATCCAGGAAATCTGCAGGGCTGCTACCTGGAAGTCAGCACACACCTTCATTACCCATTACCACATCGACCTTGAGTCATGCCGGGATGCTGGTTTTGGGGCCTCGGTTCTCCAGTCTTTATTCCCTAAGTAGGGGTGTCGCCTTGCCTCCTCCTCCCGGAGAACTGCTAGAGTCTGCCAGACAGTGTGGATGAACAACATATCCATGTCCTAGAAGTACAGGTTACTCACCTGTAACAGGAGTTCTAGGAATGGTATATGTTGTTCATCCACTACCCCCGACCTCCCCGGGCCCGGACGCGACAACCTGAGCTTCCATCGGGCCAGATCTGGCGTCATGGGGTGGAGCCGAGAGTTTTACCACCCGGGTGGGTGGGAGGAGCCAGCTTGAAGACCTTCCGGCAAGATTTAAAGTGGCAAGGAACCTGCCAGACAGTGTGGATGAACAACATATACCATTCCTAGAACTCCTGTTACAGGTGAGTAACCTGTATTTTTAAAACTAATTCGTTTAAGAAAAGTTTCCATATATGAAACAGACATTGAACTAATAATAATAATAGTAATAACAATAAAAATATGACCAGAGGTTAGATTATCAGTCAGTTAATCACCCCCTTGGAGCAATATGGCACTCGACTGCACATCATGCCATATTACACCCCAAGGGGGTAATTAACAGACTGTTAATCTAACCTCTGATCATACCAAACACGTAGCTAAAAAATGTAACAAGATTCAAGACAGTATATTTAAAAATATCAAAAGTAAAGAGCCAGAGGTTATGCTTCCGCTGTTTACTTCGCTGGTAAGACCCCACTTAGAGTACTGTTCAGCATTTTGTGCACCTCAAAGGATAAGAAGTCAAAAATTAATAGATGGAGTCCAAAGGCTAGCTAAAAAAAAAAATATCTGTTCGCAGACTACAAAGTGTTACAACAGAGTGGACACTGGGGATGAGGCAGGATCTAGCCAGGCCAGAGGAGTGGGCAGAAAGTGCAACTGCAATTCAGTGCGAAAAAGTGCAAACTAATATACATAGGATGAAATAATCCTAGGGCTAATTACTGGGGGGGGGGGGACACTGCAGGACCACGGCACAGGAAAAGGACCTGGGGATTTGGATCACTGACAATCTCAAGGCTAGGTACCAGTGTAAACAAGCGGCTGGTAAAGCAACAAGAATGCTGGCATGCATTGGGAGGGGCTTAACAAGTAGGAGGAGGGAGGTGATCATGCCACTACACAAAACAATGGTCAGCCCACAGCTGGAATACAGGGTTCCGTTATGGAGGCCCCACTTACAGGAGGACAGGGGCAGGCTGGAAAGAGTCCAGAGAATGGCGATCAGAATGGTCCAGGGGATGCAAGGAAGGCCTTATGAGGAGAGACCGGAGGAGCTAAGTTTGTATTCGCTGGAGATGAGAAGGAGAAGGGAAAGGGGAGACATGGTAGAGACCTTTAGATACATGAAGGGAATAAATAAGGTAAAAGGGGATAGCATCTTAAAACTAATTGAAAACCAAACCACCAGAGGTCATTCACTCAAGCTGGAAGGGGGCAGATTTCAGGGGAACACAGGGGAGTGTTACTTCTCACAAAGGGTTGTAGATCCATGGAACAGGTTGCCGGAATGGGTTGTGGATGTAGATACGGTGGAAAAATTCAAGAGAGCATGGGATATCTACACGGGACTTGGCCGGGGAGGTGAGGGAGGTCAGGGAGGTGGCAGGTAAAAAAAAAAGAGGGGAGATATCTCTTTTAGGCAGACTGGATGGGCCAAATGGTCTTTCTGCTGACAGGTTTATATGATTAAGAAACAAATCATACAGCAAAAGATTGAATGACCTGAACCTGTACTCCATGCACTACAGGAGATTGAGGAGATCTCTGTCTAG
The DNA here is from genome assembly GCA_016271365.2 of Neoceratodus forsteri. NCBI lineage: Eukaryota > Metazoa > Chordata > Ceratodontiformes > Ceratodontidae > Neoceratodus > Neoceratodus forsteri. The sequence continues at coordinate 1,388,986,124 of CM057459.1, forward strand.
TATATAGAGTTATGAAAGATGAACTGACCTGGGAAAGTACTGGCTATGTAGGAGGAAAATATCCAAAGTAACCGGGGCCCATAATTTGCAACTATATGGTGAGGTAGCTAATACTGTAAAAAGAACTAAATGGTTCAATCAGAGTCTCATATCAGCATGGAATTCTGTACCAGAATGGTTGTCACAAGTAATTCCATATAATCATTTAAAAAAGCCCTGGATAAACACATGGGAGAAGAGAAGTACAGATACTACCACCTATAAGTGGCGAGTTATATATAGGTGCTCTGGCCTCCTAACTTGTAATAATCCTATGAGCCTATACCTTATTGCTTACTTGACACCTAGTAACAGTTATTTTAAGATCAGAGGGGCTAAGGGGGAGTGTGTGGAGGAGGACCAAGGTAAAGCATGTATCCTAAATAGATACTTCTGCTCAGTATTTACTGAGGAGAAGGTAGGGCAGGGCCCACAGCTCAGCACCATGGACACAGGGGGGAGGGAGGTGTGCACTAGTCCATTCACAAAAGAAAGGGTCCTACAAGAGCTCGCTAAGCTCAGGGTGGACATGGCAATGGGACCTGATGGCATATAGCCCAGGGTACTAAAGGAGCTAAGGGTGGAACTAGCAGAGCCATTATCAGAACTGTTTAGTGAGTCTCTGGGCACCAGAGAGGTTCCAAAAGACTGGAGAAGGGCTCATGTGACCCCGCTCCACAAGAGTGGCAGCAGGGAACTACAGACCAGTTAGTCTTACCTCAGCAGTGGGCAAGATTATGGAGGCACTCCTTAAGGAAAGGATAGTGCAACACCTGGAATCCATAGGAGCACAGGATCCAAGACAGCATGGGTTTACAACAGGATAGTCCTGTCAAACTAATCTCGTAGATTTCTTTGATTGGGTAACCAGAGTGGTGGACCGAGGAGGTGCAGTTGATGTCGCCTACCTTGACTTCAGCAAAGCTTTCGATACTGTTCCACATAGAAGATTGACTAATAAGCTGGGTAGGTGGGTGAGAAGTTGGTCAACTGGGTGACAAATTGGTTGACGGGCAGAAAACAGAGTGGTGGTAAATGGTATACAGTCAGAAGAGATGCATGTCACAAGTGGGGTACCTCAGGGTCAGTTCTGGGGCCAGTCCTTGTCAATATCTTTATCAGTGACATTGCAGAGGGACTGGAGGGTAAGGTGTGTCTGTTTGCAGATGACACCAAGATCTGCAACAGAGTTGATGAGATCTGGATAAACTGGCAAAATGGTCGGAAGAGTGGCAACTGAGGTTTAATGCAAAGAATTGCAAGATCATGCACATAGGGAAGAGAAACCCTGAAGCCACCTATAGGTTGGGAGGGGAGTTACTGGTAATCACAAGAAAAGAAAGAGTCTTGGGCATCATCATCACAGATGACTGGAAATCCTCCAAGCAGACCTCTAAAGCAGACAGTAAGTAAGGCTAGAGGGATGTTGGGGTGTATTAGTAGTGTATCGCAAGTCATAAGAGGGAGGTAATAATCCCTATTCACAAGACACTGGTTAGGCCCCATCTGGAGTACTGTGTGCAGTACTGGAGGCTGCACCTGCACAAGGACATCAACAAAATGGAGGCAGTCCAGAGAAGGGTAACCAAAATGGTGCAGGGACTGCATCAGAAAACAAATGAGGACAGATTAACCGAGCTCATTATGTATACCCTAGAGCAAAGGAGGGAGGAGAGAGGTGATATGATCCAAACATTCAAACATCTTAAGGGCATTAACAAGGTGAAAGAGTCTAACATGTTTCAATATAAGAAAAATAGCAGGACAAGAGGACACAGCATGAGATTAGAGGGAGTCTGATTAAGGGGTAATGTGAGAAAGTTCTTTTTCACAGAAAGGGTGGTGGATGTATGGAATGACCTATCTCAGGAAGTGGTGGGTATGAGTACATTGCAGGGCTTTAATCAGTCATGGGATAGGCATAAGGGGGCAATACAGATGAGTATGAATAGATAGGCCATTGACAGTGTAAAGGTCTATGGCACATTCATTAGGTAGAAAAAAAATGGGCAGACATCTGGTATCAGTTATTATTAATTATTACTATGTATCAGTTGTTACTGACTGATATTGGGTATCAGTAATTGGGAATTCATACCTGGTATCAGTAATTACTACAGTATTTGACACCTGATATCAGTTATTATTAATACCAGGTATCAGTTACTACTAATTGACACCAGATATTAGTAATTCAGGTGGCGTGGCTTTGTGGGTTATTTATCTTGGATGCTTTTGCAAGCAATGCCAGTGAAAGCGAAGAGGATTAAAGTTTGTGTGAAGAATTATTGGAATGTGTATGATGCTATGAAGCCTGCTTAATGTCATAGTTAGAATTTCACAAAATCCTGGCAAAACAGCACAGAATACCTTAAGAGACATCACAGATTAGAGCTGGCACAGTGGCATGGAGGGCTAAGGCATTGAACGCCTTATCTGCTGCCATGCCGGTGACCTAGGTTTGAATGTAGGCTTGGGTTCCTGGGGGTTGGCCAGGGTGGGAGAGGACTGAGCATCTGAAGGACTGCTCTAGTCTGCCAGGGAGGGAGGACTTGCTTGCCTGGCCTCTGACTGCCACCAGTTGGAGACTTGGTGGTGGTGCAGGTACAGAAGGCATGTTGGGAGGAGCTGTGTGGTGATGTGTGTATACCTCCACAAATATGCATTCACATTGGCCGGAGCAAGGAAACAGGTAGGAAAACCTGGGGTAAAGAGGCGCTGGGACTTAATGAAGCACTGCACATCCAACCGCAGATCCGAGCTATCACCCGGGACCTCCTTCATCCAAACTGGATTTGTGTCTTGGAGGAGTGGGGGATGGCCCACTCTCCTCTGATTCCACCACAGGTTGTGGGAGTGCCCTTACTAAAGGTAGGTCCCAGGGGAGACACGTGCCAGTCTGTATGCATGGGGACAAGGCTGATAAGCCACCCAGTGGTCCCCCTTGGGAAGACCACTATGGGGAAAAAAAGGCATCTAAAATTACATAGATTTTCTTTTTAAATGTCTTAAAAATAATGTATCTGAACTCATCACAGGTCACTCTGCCAGTGTACAGTACCTGTGATGTAAAATATGGCAACATCAACAGGAAATGAGTTGTGTAGCCAAGTATCATCTCCGCAAAGACATAGACAGAATGGAAGCTGTCCAGAGGAGGGCAACTAAAATGGTGCAGGGTCTGCACCGGAAGACATATAAAGAGAGACTTAAGGAGCTTAATATGTATAGCCTCGAGGAAAGGAGGGAGAGGGGGACATGATAGAAACTTTCAAGTACCTCAAGGAATCAACAAAGTCCAAGAGGGTAGCATCTTTCAAAAAGAGGTGTGCAAGAATAAGGAGCACAATTTGAAGATGGGGCGGCTCAGAGGTAATTTAAAGAAGTATTTTTTCACAGAGAGGGTTGTGGATGCATGGAACGGCCTTCCAAAGGAGGTTGTGGAGTCAAAAACAGTGGTGGAATGCAAGCATGCATGGGACAGTCATAAGGCAATTCTAGGGGGTGGGGGTAGGAAGAAGTAGGCTGCTGGTTAACTAGGATCTGCAGCTTATCCATTAGATAGGGAAATGGGCAGACTGGGTGGGCCAAGCGGTCCTTATCTGCCGTCAAATTCTATGTTTCTATGTACACAGAATCAGTAATCAGACAGTCTGTTACTTATGGTAACGAGCTGAGATTGCAACATGCAAACAAGGAGAGTCAAACACCTAAGCAAAAAGGAGATTTACTTTTAGCTGAATGATTAGAATTGCCACCTCTGAGATCAGAAGTACAAAGATCAATCCTTGGGTCCAGCGCTTAAATGTATTTAAATGTGTAATTCAGTTTAAAGAATCTGTCCCCCATTGAGCTGTGAAGAGGAAATACTGCGAGCTTCATCTAGTTAAATGTAGCTTACTTTGTTTTAACAATACTGTACTTTGCGCTGATAGATCATGTCTTGGATACTACAAGATTATGGGCGTGGTTAGTCGCAGCATGAACATGGTTAGCGCTGGCACTAACTTGGATTTGCATTAGCGCTCCATGTGGAGCCATATTCAAAGAACCCAAGATTGCTTCCCAAACCCGCAGTGCCAAGACGGTTACTATACTGCTGTGCCTATGCAAATGAGAGGGCTGCCTTATTCATACTGGCGAAGCAGCATATTTAAAGGTTTGCAGCAGTGGCAAACATCCCCCAGAGCAGCGCAGTATACCGCCACCAAAAATCACATATTAACCAGGTGCTAAGCCTGCACCCCCACCAGTGGCAGGGTTGCTATACCGCAGCTGCCTGCCCCAATACCAAACTGCCTCACCCCACAATCCCCCAATTTACATGATTCTGTATTCCCTGGTGGCTAGTGGTCCTGCAACCCCCCCGACCACCTGGTTGAAATGATTCTGTATTTCCTGTTGTTCTAGTGGATCCCCCCGATCACCTGGTTGAAATTATTCTGTATTCTTTGGTCGTCTAGTGGTTCCCCCAACCCCCTGACTGTACACTGACCCACCTCACCTGCCCACCAACTGAGGACCCCCACCCACCGCCTCCTCATCCTGTGTACTGATCTCCATGAAATTGGTGGCCAGCACAACCCTTCTCTCACTTCCTCAACCAGCTGCCATCTGACATTGGGGCAGAGGTCGTGGGCAGGTGGGGCTCAGTGTATGGTCGGGGGGGTGGGGAAAACCACTGGCCCACCAGGGAATATAGAATAGTTTCAACCATCCGATCAGTGGTGGGGGAACCACTAGACCACCAGGAATACTGAATAATTTCAACCAGGCAATCTGGGGTGGGGGAGCCACTAGACCATGAGGGAATACAGACTCATTTTAAACCAGGTGTTACAGGCACTGTGTTACAAGGAAATGCTTTTCAAAGAAAGGGTTGCTAAGATGCTGCTGGGCTGCATGATAATGAGCCCATAATGGGCATGCAGATGGCCCTTTAGCACCTTGCATACCCAGTGATCTCATTTGCATGCTTGGGCTGAATATGGCCACAGCAGCCCTGGTGCTATCCTGTTTTGGGCAGAGCCAGTGTGATGCTGGGGTGCATAGGGATGGGTATCACCAGCAGAAAGAAAGAAGGGGTGTTACCACTGTATAGATCATTGGTGAGACCCTACCTGGAGTACGGGGTCCAGTTCTGGAGACCACATGTCAGGGAGGACATAGACTGGGTAGAGACTGTCCAGAGGAGGGCAACTAAAGTGGTGCAGGGGCTGCATCAAATGTCCTATGAAGAGAGACTGAGGGATCTTAATATGTACACCCTGCAAGAGAGGAAGGAGAGGGGCGACATGATAAAGATCTATAAATACCTCACAGAGGTGAATAAGGTACAGGAGGGGAGAGTTTTTAGAAGAGAAGGTTTATTTATTTATTTATTGAATTTTGGTGACCAGGTAGGCCCACTGAGCCCCGAAGGTCCCTTTTTCAGGGGCGACCCGGGATAACAATACATGGTTTAATAAAGTGGAGAAACTTTAGGTCACAAGGTTATACAGGCATATGGTGGTTACAGACATGGTTATCATCATGACACAGTTTTGCCTAGGTGCTACATGGCATAGTATTTTACATGACGTTACATTTAGGATAAAGGGACCTAGGTGTCCTGAATCTTGATAGAGGCTGCTTGGGTCGGCTCACTTTTGGGAGGGTTGATGCAGGAGAGGGGGGTACTTTATGAGCCGTGGCAGAGGCATATGCTTATGTCTATCACATGAGCCTTAAGTCTGGTGCGGAAGTTCCGAAGTGTGGAGGCCTCCTGCATCAGTGGAGGGAGCTTGTTCCACAGGCTGGGGTCTAGGCAAGAGAAAGATCTGCCGCCAGTATTGGTCCTTACTCGGGGGACTTTCAGTAGAGTACGTTCTGACGTCCGTAGTCTCCTGGGGTTATGTTTAATTGGTATGGTTCCAGCTATGCTAGGTGCAGCAGGGAGTTTGAGTAGCTTGAAGGCCTGGACAAGCAAAGGGTATTGTAGGCAAGTGGTCAATGAGGGCCACTGTAGCTGGGTCAGTGTATCACAGTGGTGACGTCGTGGGTGGTCCTGGGTAGCGAACCGAGCTGTCTTGTTGTATAGGATTTGCATCCTGGAGACCTCTTGTTTAGCCATGCCCTGTATAATCGGAGCGGCATAGGTCAGGGTAGGGAGCAGGACACTTGTAGCAGTGGAGAGCCTGGCCTCGGGGATGAGCTGGTCCTTGAGTCGGTACAAGGTTCCAAGTTTGCGGTGTAGGGTCTTGGTGACCTGATCCATGTGGTCCTTGAAGGTGACTGATTGGTCAAGAGTAAGGCCTAAGTATTTTAGGGAGGGCACTACTTTGATGCTTTTACCAGAGAGTGTGGTAAGTTGCAGGGATGTGGTCCTGCCATGGCCCAATGATCTTGGCTCGAATAGCATCGCTTTGGTTTTTTCTGCGTTAAATACCATTCTGTTCTCACACAGCCATGTCTCTAAGGATGTGAGGTCCTTTTGGAGGAGGGGACCAAGAGCAGCCACGTCGCCGAAGGATCGGTAGATGATAGTGTCATCAGCATACTGTACAAGCAAGCTTTCCCCAAGTAGGTACTTAGTTCGTTGGTAAATAAGGAGAAAAGGAGGGGGCCGAGGATTGAGCCATGAGGTACACCCTGTTTTAGAGGTAGTAGACCTGACATGGCTCCCTTCCAGGAGACCCTCTGTATCCGGCCTGATAAGTAGCTTCCAAACCACTTGAGGGCATGGGGGTCTAATCCCACATTGTTCAGCTTCTGTAGCAAAAGATTGTGGTCAACAAGGTCAAATGCCTTGGACAGGTCTATAAAGACTGCACCTGTGGGTATCCCTTTGTCCATAGCTCTGAGTACTTCATCCAAGAAGTTAATAAGGGCAGTGTCAGTCCTGTGGTTTGATCTGAATCTGTGTTGAGAGGGAGCGAGGGGCTGATGAGCTTCAAGGTAGTCCCGAAGTTGGTCATAGACTAGTCTTTCTTGCAGCTTGGCAAGTGTGCAGAGCAGGGAGATCGGCCTATAATTGGTTAGGTTTTTCCTGAGGCCACCTTTGTGGATAGGGACCACGTTGGCCTGTTTCCACTGGTTAGGAACAGTTCCTTCCCATAGTGATCTATTAAGTAACCAGGTCAAGGGCCTGGATAAGGAGGTGGCTCCAGCCTTGAATAGCCGAGGGTTGATCCCATCTGGTCCCCCTGAGCCTTTAGGTTTCAGCACCTTTAGGAGGGTTAGGACCTCTTTTCGCTTTACCAGTCTCCGGTGGAAAGAGGGTCGTTCATAGTGTGTTGCTTCACCTATGTTAGGTGCCGAAGTCTGGGAGGACTGGCCAGCCTTGTAGGCCTCAAGATCTATGAAGTGGTTGTTAAGGGCGGCTGCTATTTGAGAAGAGTCACTAACGAGCTGACTGTTGACCTCCATGGGGCTGGGTTCAGTCTTTTTGTTGCCCTTGATCAGGTCATTGACATGATTCCAAAATTGCTTAGGGTTGCCTAAGCTGGTTTTCTGGAGGTGTGTGATGTACTCCCTTTTAGCGAGTTTAATGGCACTCTTGGCTTTGTTTCTTAGGGCTTTGTATGCCACTAGGTCTGCCGGAAGGAAGGAGAGCTTGAACTTCTTCCATGCTTTGTCCCGATTAATCGTGAGAGATTTAAGGGATGGAGAGATCCACTTGTAACAGCTGCCTTTAGCTCTCAGTCTCTTCAGAGGAGCGAAGAGGTTGGCCGCTGTACATAGTAAGTCCTGGAAGTATTCAAAGGCCTCTGTCAGAGTAAGGAAGAGTGTTATTGGGCTCCAGTCCCGGCTGCTTAGGTAGTCGTTGAATTGCACTCCCAAGAAGTTAGTGTAGTCTCGAACAGTAAGGATTCTGGGCTGGACCTTAGGTGCTCTGTTCTTCCAGATACAGAATATCAGGGAATGGTCACTCAAGGAGTCTGCCAGTGTGCTGGCAATCTGGATGTTGGCTGGGTTGGACACCGGAGCCTAGTCGAGGGTGGTGTGATTCCCAATTTTGTAATTCAGTCTGGTCGGTTCCGAGATAACCTGCATCAGACCTGCTTCTTGGGTCCGTGACAGGGCTTGCGTTAACGCACTAGTGACGTCCTCCTCTCTGAATTTTGCTGTTTTAGACGCAGTGCTCCAGCTTCAGTGCGTCTTGATTGACGCAGCATTACGGTGCTTTTTTCAGTTAATTGTGGCTGTGTTGATAGACAAAAAAACACTAATTTCATTGATATTGCAGCTGTTCTGCACTACCACATACAGTCGCACGGAGCACACTTCTCTAGCATCTGGGTTTGTATGATGCTGCTTTTGCATTAATACATGCCGCCGCACGGAAAGCTGACTTTTAATATCTGTTTTTGCATGCCGCAGCCTGAGGGAGCAAGTCTGGGTCAGTGTAGCATCCCAATGGACTTTGGATTTTCAGCTTATGATTTATGGCACATGTGGAGGGTCAGTAACAAATATGAGCTGCAGCTGTGTAAGGGATATGCATCTGAGTGGGAGGCTCTGGAGCTGCTTGTGAGGCTGCTGGTTCCACTGATCGCATCTGAAACTAGTATTGACACACTGTTCTGAGGATAAAAATAAATGTGTGAATAACCGCTTGAGAAGCTGCCGACATCTCCCCTCGTCAAGCTCATCTGCTAGTAGCCCATTAGTGTAGTCTGCCCTCCTGACCCAGAACACTTTACCTGTCTGAGATAGGTAAAGTGTTCTGGGTCAGGAGAGCAGACAAAACTAATGGGGTACTAGAAGATGAGCTTGATGAGGGGAGATGCCGGCAACTTCTCAAGTGGTTAGTCACACATTTTTATCTTCAGAACAGTGTCTAAATACCAGTTTCAGATGATCAGTGGAACTATGTGACAGCTTTCTGAACTTAGCAGTTCTGCAGCCCTATTGAAGTCAGCGCCTGGTGCAGTATTTTTTTTTGGGGGGGGTGGGGGGTGGCAGCAGTTGGTTTCGTTCGTGACGGACAACAGCTGGTTTGGGTAGAGGGGGAGATGTGTGGGTCAGATTGTGGTGGATGACTCACTCTAGCAGATTTGGCTGATGCAAGAGAGCAGAGTCAGGAGTAGAGAAATGGGGTCAGCTGATGTGAGTAGCAAGGTACGGGTGAAACAGGAATTTGATCATCCATGACTGTGAACTGCCAAGTACTGCAGTTGAACCTTTGTTCCTTGGGGTGGGGGTGGGGGGGTCAGGATGGGGGCAAGCATGTTTAGGAAAAAACAAACTAGAATTCCCACTTTGGTTCACTAGTGACGGGGACCAAATACTGTGTTCTAACACTGGCAAAATTTCATGCTGTAACATGGCATGCTGCTGTTTCGACAGCTTCAAAGGTTTTACGACTGTCACTGCTGCTCAGTCTTTTACTCCCGAACCATATACGGAGCATCCATTTCTGGATGTGAAGCAGATGTAATTAGGACAGCTGATGCACACATTACAGTTAATAATTGTTTATTCTATGAAAGACAACCATGACACATAAGCAGATTTAAAATAAATTTATTTATTATGAAGAACAACTGTAAAAAACTGTCTCGGGTATCCAGTTTACTGTTACAACAGTCATAAAAGGACAAGCATGAAACCAGGCATGTTATTCATTATGCTAAAATACTACGTATAAAAAACACAATATTTTAACCAGTTGTAAAAATACAAAAACAAAGAAAAGGTAGCATTTTACTACTGAGCATGAATACAGTTTGACAAAACTGTTGAAAAGAAAGACAGCAGAACTAATCAAAGGCAGATATTTAAATTACCAGCTAAATTTTTGCAAACTGAAGATGTTAAGGTGAGCATATTATTTTAACGTATGAATGCAGATTTAAACTTAATTAATTTTTTGTCCAGAAATTATGTCCATAAAAAAAAAAAAAAGACAAAAGGCTAAATTATCAGTAAAAAGTAGTTTTTCCACCGACAGGAAGTTGACATATGTCATTTAAATAAAAATAATTATTTTTTCATACAATTTCTTTTGGTGCAGCGACCCTCAGTTTTGGCTACTGACCCCCCTACTTTGGTAGGGGTCAAATTGACCCCCTGATCTCTGACCCTAATGCAAGGCCTGAGTGACATCAAGGTATGGCCAGGGTCCTGGGCATAGTTGAGGTTGAAGTCTCACAAAATGAGGAGCTCCGTAGATACTTCTTGGGCCAAAGCATTTGTGATGGATTCAAGGGATTTGAGGGCAGACTTTGGAGGATGGTAGCCACATCCTATAGTTAGTTGCTTGGTTTGTCCAAGGGTAATATGGATGAATAAAACTTCACCGTCGGAGGGGAGACTTTGCTGCAGGCTTAGGAGTGACACAGTGAGGTCTGCCTTGGTATAGATTGGCACCTCGCCCCCTCTTTTGGACTCCCTGTCCTTACAGTAGGTGCTATAGCCCAGTGCCTGTATCTCATAATCGAGGATGTGGGCTTTTAGCCAGGTTTCTGAGACGGCTAGGACATCGGGCTTGTAGAGGTCAAGCCAGGCTTGGACTTCATGTATTTTGGGTCTGAGGCTACATACATTCATATGTGCTATCTTCAGAGCCTTTGCAGACACCCAGCGAGGGTTCTGAGGGGATGCCACTGAGATATTGGTGGTATTAGGGCCAGGGTTAGGTTGAATATCTCCTGCCAGGAGTAGTAGCGCTACTGGTAGGCAGAGTAGCTTAGGACTGAGTGAGGTGATGAGGTTTTGTCGACGCCTCCTGCTCGCAAAGTAGAACAGGTTGTAGCATATACCCTTTCTTCCCATCTAGTGAGCTGATGAGAGAGCTAGCATGCTTGAGATGGGCTTTCCGTTGTGGAAATCATGGGGGGGGGGGGTCATTATGTAGATGGCCCCATGTTTCAGGGTGACATGGGTCGATAAGCCTGTCCACCCAAAGGAGGGTCAGGGAGTAGATTATTGCAAGAAGTACCCCCCTGTTTGGGAGAGGGGTGCTTAGCTTTCATGCACATCGGGGTGCTTGGGATGGAGCATGTGTTTGGTGAGGCATCATTGTACGCTCCCGATACGGGTCAGTTGAAGCAGGGTGCTCCAAGTCTAGTTGGTTTTAGGTTTTGCAGGGGGTCAGCTCCCTCCTATTGGCCTTGCTTTGTCAGTAGAGGAGCAGTCCCTGGTTCTAGTAGAGTTTTTAGCAGCAGTTATAGTTAAATTTTCTCTAGCACACGAGAACAAAGGAGCAAGCAATGAAGCAGGAAAGGGAGAAGTTGCGGGATGCGAGAAAGTACTTCTTCACTGAAAGAGTGGTGGATGCCTGGCACCAGTCTTCTAGCAGGGGTGGGCTTCAAACATGTACATGAGAAAGGTATCCTGGTAGGAAAGCAGGGGGGGAGGAGGTAGCCAGAGATCAGGTAGGGTCTGCGGTTACATTATAGGCAGAGAAGGAATAGGCGGACTGGGTGGGCCAAGAGGTCCTTATATACTGACAAATTCTGTTTCTGTGCTATCTTCTATGGGTCATATGCAGCCCTGATCCATGTTTGCACACCACAGGTCTGGTTAGCATTGCCCCAACATGGCCTGATGTTCAGTCGGATAGCACCACTCTGGGCAAGCACTGTCTATCTGAACAGCTCTCGGAGCCGGTTGAACGCAATTGCAACTGAAGGAAACATGGCTGCACTGTGATTGTGCCCACCTCTGAATATGGGTCTATATTAGTTCAATCAAAGGGAGGTGGGTACTCTGGGCTACATGTCGGTTAGTCTGACACAGAACAACCTCCAGTGTGGTGCTCAATACAAAGGTATAGCAAGACAAGCAGGATGCAGGGAACCAAAGTACTGGCACAAACCAGCATTACAACATAATCTTTAGAACGATTGGAAACGGTCATTTTCGTATCCTGTTACAGTGTTTCTTTAGTGTAGTGTGAAGACACAGAACATCAGTCCCAAACAGTTAAAATTTACCTGCATCAGTGACAGCCTACATTCCTCCATGTTCCCAAAGTTGTGGATAAGTACAAGGATATAAATGTGGACATTGCTCAGATAAAGCCATGACATCATGGCGAAACATCAGCTCTTAGGTGACTGCGTCAGTTCTGCATCTCTGTGGCCTTGTACTTACCTGCAGCTTCAGGAACATGTAGGAGCATTGCCTATCAAGAAATATTTTAACGGTATGACATTAATGCTTTGTCTTCACTCTGCAGTAAAGAAACACAGAAACAAGGTAATTAATTACTTTCAGAATTGCTCTAAGAATTTGGGTGTGTCCTTGGTGCGTGCCAACAAATTAGTGCTCAACTGCCCCCTTGCCAGGTTGAGTTTAACATCAGGAAGCTTAACATTGCTTTGGCAAATTAACAAATGGCTGAATTTAGTATTTAAATGTTAACATTTCTGTAGTTTACTATTTTAGTAGATAGATCTGAAACATTTGAGTTCTTCCAAATGCATATATAAACCATGAAATGTAAGGCACCATACATAGTCAGTCAGCAATGGCACAGGTTATTATTATTTTTTATTTTATTTTTGGCTGCCTGAGTCCGGGGGGGGGGGGGGAATGTATCCCATAGTCTGCCTGGTGGTTCCCTCTGCCCTTCCACTGACTCATTAACTTGCCCGCACTCCTGGAGACTGAGTTACCCATCCAGTGGGCCTCCTGAGGGAGCTGAATTATGCTAATTCAGGTACAGGATCCATGGGTGGCAGAGGCGGACCGAGGACAGACTGGCTTCATGCTGCACAGGTCAGAGGGTTTTCCTCTTTAGGTTCCCCCAGTGGGGGAACATGCAGTGACATCCAGTGCAGTGCCAGGCACTTTCCTGGTCCTGATGTACCTACATCCACTATGCCACCAGTCCTGTAGCTGCTACGGGTTCTTGGAGCAATGACCCCCAGCGATCACTAGGGGTCAGACTACTGTTGGAGTGCCATACCCTCCCACTCTGGAGTAGGAGAGCTATCTGACGGACGCTCAGTCCTCTTCTCCCCCAGCCAATCCTTCAACATCCTGGGCTTCTTTCTGAACCACAGTCATCAGTGCTGCAAATAGCAATGCTATTGTTGCGCCGGTGGGCCAGCCAGTGGTGGCACAAATTGGCTATACAGTGTCACCCATTGTGTCACACACAGCCATAGTCAATGGTGGCACAAATTGGGGACACAGTGTCACCCTTTGTGTCATACACAGTTGCAGTCACTTGTGGCACAAATTGGGGGTGCAGTATCACCTCATTATGTCATACACAGTCTCAGTCAGGGGTGGCACAAATTGGGGGCACAATGTCACCCCATTGTGTCACACACAGTCATAGCCAGCAGTGGCACAAATTGGGGGCACAGTGTCACCGCTTGTGTCATACACAGTTGCAGTCACTTGTGGAACAAATTGGGAGTGCAATATCACCCCATTGTGTCATACACTATCTCTGTCAGTGGTGGCACAAATTGGGAGTACAGTGTCACTCCACTAGGCCACCACAGAAAACTGCTATACCTAACGCTCAGACATAACCACTGGGGCAGGAGATGCCTTCTTGTGCCCACCCCTAACCTTTTAGCCCAAATGCAAATGAACTGGCCAGACATCAGTTGGCCTAAATGGGGTTTGCAGATGCTAATATGCTGGCTTACAGGACTGGACATGACATAATGCCAATCATTTGGTGTTATTCCATGCTCTGGTCCAATGACGCTGACACTGTAGTCTTTCTCTTCCCCACCCCTAACCTTTTAGGCCTGTATGTGGACTGATTAAACATTACATTTTCCAGGCAGAGCACAGTACCCCATGGTGGTCCAACAGCCCACCTCCCAGTCTTGGGTCCAGGCTTTCTCTCTTATGTCTAATGGAACCTACCTTCCCTAGCCCAGTTCCCTGTTGTACAGTTTAACTGCATGTCATCTCAGGTCAGTCTACATCCCCTGCCATCTTCTCCTCATTTTGGTGAACAAAGGTGACACCCCTGCCATTTCCCTGTAAATGTTCTACAGGCTTGGGATGTTGCCAAACTCTGTGACTGCGCTATCTGTGGTAACCATGCTTTTTGCATGACCCAGCAACTCCCTTGCATGGTGACCCCCTGATAATTTCCCAGTGCGGTCACAACTGAAGTGACAACCACAAGAGAAAGGCTTGCAACCCCTTAAAGGGACACTGTTAACCGCCTTAGGCCTCAAAGTGTCCCTAGTTTAAAAAAACACGTTACGATTTTTTGGATTTTGTAGACTACTGATATACTGTAGCGGGGAGCTTAATTCTGATTCTTTTTTTCTGTTAACAAGTAAAAAACCGACTGCCCACCATACTGGTGTTACCACACAAAACATGTTTGTTTACATTCTTTAATCAACTAACACCTCCAACACAGCCTAGCTACTCATGATGCAGTGTGAGGAAAGGAGACTATTGCATCATGAGTGGCTGCACTGTTTGCCAGCTTGCTAACTATAGGACACGGGCTGGCAGTATATCCTTGAGGTTACAGTAATGAGCAGTGAATGAGCCTGGTACGTCTAGCAGCCTGGGTTTGATTCTGCAACCCCCACCTGAATACTGTGCGACTCTGAGCAAGTCACTTAACCTCCCTGGTACTCCCTTGTCACCCTTGGAAACAAGTCTTGTGCCTAGTAGGCCTTACCAGGTTACCAAAAGAATAAGAACAAAGTAAATAGATTAAAAAAAATTGTTCAGGAAGTATGCAGTAAGATCAGATCAGAGATTTAAAAGAAAATAAGGTTGGGTGCAACTATACCATCGGCATGCATTTCAGTTCTACTAAGAAAGGAGGCAGACAAAGCAACCATAGACATGAATTAATTTTAGAGAAGGTAAACAGTCATAAAATGTATTCTTTTTACTAGAAATAATATGATGCAAAAAAAGGTTGACAGTGTGTCTTTAAGCACAACGGGGCACAAAACAAGGAACTAACTATAAGCCATCGTGTTGACCATTTAGTGACATTCTCTTGTGACTGTCAGTTGTTAAGGGGAGGAATTTATTGGATATTACACAATGGCTAAAAATTTCCTGGACTCTGATTGGTCAGTGTGCCCCTGGCACAGTGAGGTTATCCCAGCACCACCTCACTGTATTGCTTTGGATCCCTTGGATGATGCCTTGGATCCCTTGGATGCCACGCTAAAAAGCTACTAAAAACATTTTTTTTTTTTTTTTTTTATTTTATATAACGTCAAAAAGCTGTCAAAATGTTAAAAAGCTGTAACTATTGAACCTGTATGTTAGTTAATACCTGATTACTGCCTGTAACACTCTATGCTATGTCTCTCCGGGTCGCCCCTGAAAAAGGGACCTTTGGGGTTCAGTGGGCCTACCTGGTCATCAAAATTTAATAAATAAATAAATAAGCAACGAGCCATTGTATAATAGAAGTAAAATGCACTCCAGGGTGTGGGTTGTGCTGGGATAACCTCACTTCTGGGACATTTAATGCACTCGATCTGCGGCCTTGTGCCCAACCACCCAGGCGTGAGGTTATCCCAGCACAACCCACACCCTCTCATACATTACTGCTTAACTAACCTCACTCAGTGGAGGAGGGCTACACCATATTCTTGTTATATCTTTTCTTCACTAGATGTCTGACACATGACCCATGTGTGTTACAGTACAGTAATGTCCCTTTAAGATGTTTTGTATAAGTACTGCTGATAAGTATGCTCTTACTTTCTATAGAGGGAAAACAAAGAGACTCTCAGCCATCTGCTGATGTGAAAAACAGAGCCTGTGAAATCTGTCATTTGAAAGAGGTAAGCTCATTCGGTGTAATTATTTCCAGACTTAACTCTTCAAAATCACAATTATTCAGTTGGGCTTCTCATTTTTATTTTTTAGGACGCATCAAATTGGCAAGTGATGAATCCTCAGATTGTTGCAGAATGTGGCACCCGCTTTAGGTATTTTAATATTATTTAATAGCAGTGAACTACTCTTCACATACTGTATAACCTGACAAACATGCATTGAGAAGGGGAAATTGTTTAACCAGGAAAGGCACACTAAGCTGAAGCTTGTTTCCAGGTATGACCTGGGAGCACAAGGAAGTTAAATGCTTGCTCAGGGTCACACGGTATGCAAGTGGGGGAAGTACTCTACACATACTGCATAACCTGACAAACATGCATAATGTGTATATATATATATATATATGTGTGTGTGTGTGTGTATATATGTGTATATATATATCTCTATGTACACACATATATACATATATATATGTACACACACACGTGTGTATATATATACAGTATATATATATATATATATATATATATATATATATATATATATATTATATTTTAGTTCTGTTTCTGGCTCTCTAGCCAAGGTTGTGATGTACCCAACACCTTGCCCAGGACATGCTAGCTCCCTACCCAACCAGCATCCCCCTAGTTGCGTGGTCTGGGTGGACTATGGCGCTCCCTTAATGGAGGGATTCTCCATAGGAAGGGATCGAGATCACCCTGAGACCCTGACAGAGACTTACGCCGGCATCATTTGGCGGCACTGTAGGCTGCGGTCTCAAGGCATCTTCTTACTGCCAGCCCAGAGGAATTTCCACTTGTAGTTCCCCTAGAGATGCAGCCATGCAGTGAAGACAAGCTTATAGCTGTGCATGCTCCCATGCATGTGTTGCCAATGTCCACCAATGCCTCCCACCCTGCTTTTATGTGGTCCCCTGGCTGGTGTACTCGCAGCCTCTGCTGGGAGTCACCCTATTGCTGTGTGCCACAACTCCCTCCCCCCTTGGAGAGCAGTCTAGCAAATGCTCCCCCTTGACCCTCTGATGCTCTGGTTTTGTTTCTGAACTGGAGTCATCCACATCGCAAGCAGTATTGCTACCATTGTGCCGGTGGGCCAGCTTTATGTATATATATTTAAACTGCATAAAAATATTTTATTTATTTAAAGTTGGTAATCGGGAAAGGCACACTGAGCCGAGTCTCATTTCCAGTTGCAACCCGGGGGGGGGTTACAATATATACAAAAATGGATGGAATAGGAACAATAAAATGTACAGATATTTCAATATATACATAGAAACATAGACTTTGGCAGCAGATAAGGACCGTTTGGCCCACTTAGTCTGTCGATTTCCCTACCTACTGGATAAGCTGCAGATCCTGGTTAACCAACAGCTTATTTCTTCCAACCCCCACAAGACTTTCCTTATGTCTGTCCCATGCATTCTTGAATTCCCCCACTGTTTCTGACCCCACAACCTCCACAGGAAAGGCGTTCCATCGTCCACCAATTAATTTACATCCTCCACATTGCCCTGGAGCTGCTCCCCCATTATCTTCAAATTGTGTCCCTTGTTCTTGCACATCTCTTTTTCTGACAGATACTAGCTACCCCCTTGGACTTTGTTGATTCCCTTGAGGTACTTAACATTTTCTGTCATGTCCCCCCTCTCTCTCCTTTCCTCAAGGGTATACATGTTAAGCTCCATTACTCTCTCTTCATATGGCTTCTGTTGCAGACCCTGCACCATTTTAGTTGCCCTTCTCTGGACTGCCTCCATCCTATCTATGTCTCCAGAACTGCACGCAGTACTTCAGATGTGGTCTCACCAACTGTCTGTACAGAGGGATAACAACTTCCTGTTTTCTACTGGTGATGCCTCTCCCTATACATCTCAGTATCCCCGCCCCAGCCATCCTTACTGCCTTCTTACATTGCTTGCTAACCTTTAGGGCATCTGATGTGACTATCCCCCAGGTCCCCTTCCATTTTTGTTGTTGTTACTACCTTCCCCCCATTGTGCACTCTTCCCCTGAGTTTTTGTTTCCCAGGTGCATTACTTTGCACTTCTTTGCATTGAATCTAAGCTGCCATACTTCTGACCATTCCTCCAACCTTGCCAAGTCCCTTCTCATCCTTTCCACGCCCCACTTTGTGTATCAACAGAATATACAGAAAAGAAAAACGGGACTGTACAAAAACAGTTCAGAGAAATTCAGTAATTTCAATGGTTTATTTGGGTTGAGGGTGAGTATGGATACAGAATTGGGATGGGGGAGGTTAGCTCCCCCCTAATGTCCAGTGGGGCAGCACTGGATTAGCAAGAGACTATATTAATGTATATATAAAACTATGTTAATGCATCTGTTGGGGCAAAAAGAATGAGGAATGAATTCTAAAAATGCACAAAGTAGGGAAAGAACAAAGTAAGGTTCGGATCTCTGGAGTATTAGCAAACTGGTGTTATGTTCTTTGGAGTTTGAATGGTCATGTGATGCAGGGCTGGCATTACCCTAATATCAACATTCTAAATGCAAATATTGCTGTATCATTTACTTTGTGTGGTAAGACCATGCTGATATTAGGGTAACACCAACCAGGGGTGTGCGAGTAACAAATAGTATTTACCGACTACCATGAATAATGCACCATTCATTATTTGCATATGAATAATGAACAGTGGCATTATTCATGCCTGTTGGTATTCAGAAAGTACTACACTGAAATCAGGAAAACTATTCTTTAAAAGAAAAGAAAAGAATCAGCCCACCCACCCTCCTCACCAGCCCAATCATGTTAAACTACAGCCCCCATCCCCCACCCACTGCAACAAAGTTCAGTCCCTTCCTCCCTCTAGCACATATGATTTAAGGTTAAATAAAAAAAACTCCCATGATGGGTGACCAGCACAACCTGCCCGCCACCATGGCCAGCTGTCATCTCCTCTCACACTTTTTTATTGTAAAAAAAAAATTAAAATAATCTCCCACCCTCCACCCCAGCTCCACCCTCTTCCTACAGCACCCAAATTATAATATGAAGCCCCCTCAGGTGTGGTAAAAGGATTGGCACAACTACTCCCTCCACAGCTGGACACCTTCTTCTGAATGGAAGTGCTCCCACATTTCTTGCATAGTAAAACAGTTGATCATATGATCAGCTGTTTCCCTATGCAAGCAAGTATGGGTGCACTTCCCTTGAGAAGATGACACACGGCCATGGAGGAGGGCGGGTTGTGCCAGTTGCCTTTGTCGTGGCTGGGGGGTTTCATATTATAAAACTGGGTGCTGGAGGAGGTTGATAGTTTTTATAACTAAAAAGCATGAGAGGAGCCAGCAGCTATCCATGGTGGCAGACAGGTTGTGCCGTTCACCCATCATAGGAGATTTTTATTAAACCTTAATTTATAGGTGCTTGGGGGAAGGAGGCTGGGATTGGGCTTGTTGCAGAGAGCGGGGAAATTGGAGTTCAAACAACATGAAGTCTTGCTATATTATGACAATAGCAGTTTGTCCCACCATTAGAACTGCTCCGGAGGTGAAAGAGTTAACTCCATTCTAAGAATGGAACTTAGAGCACGAGCTCTATTAGAGAAGCTCTGTCTGGGTTATTTCAAACACAAACTGTCAGATTCTTTACTCCGCCTCACTGAACAGTCGCTCCAGAGATTTCTCCTACTGCTCGGTTCATTTCTTGGTTTAAACAGTGTTTTCTCGGTTCAATTTAACCGAGAATATTTTAATTTTAACCTCAAAACCGATCGGTTCAAGCTCTGTCTGTGGTATCGTAAGTAATTTATGTTTAAATTCTGTGTGGAACTTGTAAATGTTATTGGTTGGGTTTGAACCGATCAGCTTCTTTAAAACTTGAAGTTTACAAAATTAGAGGTTTTAGAGTGCGGTTCCAGTTCTTATCGGTTCTAAAAAACCAGAATTTATTACGGTTTTCAAGACCGTGACACGGTTAGGAACGATAAGGGTGTCTTGCCTGGCACTGCCGCTTAAAAGGCGAAAGTTTTTGGTTAGGCTGGCATTATGTCTGAGAAACCCAAAAGAAAAACCGGGCCCACTGGGTTTCAACACTGTGATGCTTGTGGGGAAGTCTTTGCCAAGGCTGACCCACACACCACATGTGTATATTGTCTGGGGTTTGACCACCTCAATTCAGACTGCCAGATTTGTAAAAATTTCCCTGCAGCCACCCTGGATAAGAGATTTGGCAGGCTCAGGGAACGAGAGGCCAAAAAGTCCGCTGACCCGGATGGCCAGCCCGGTTCGGTGCCAGCCGAACCGGAGGGAGTGCCCTCTGACCAGGGCGAGACTTCCTCGGCCAAACGCAAAGCTGGCTCGGATGAGCCAATTCCAGTAAAGAAAACAAGAAAATCAGCAGGTGTGGAGCCCAAAATTCCTTCTCCAACTGCTGCAGAGATAGCAAGAGCTATTCAGATTGTCCAGTCACTTTCTCTGGTTCCGTCCGAACCGCCACTGTCTGGTAAAAGGTCAGTTCGGTCGTTTCAGGAATATGATGTTGAGGAGTTTTATGAACCAGGGGAGGAGGAGGAGGATGATTATGAACAGTATGAATGTGACTTGGAGGGTCTGGGTGTGCCCATTGAACTGGACATCTCCCCAGACAGACCTTTAGAATCTCCCCCTATGCTTTCTGAGTCCACCTCTCACTTTACGTTTTACAAAAAAGTTGCTGAAACCCTCCAGCTCCCATTAGAGGAAGCTGTGGATGAGCAAGAGGAACCTGATTTTGTAGAAATGATGGATATACCAGAGTCTAGGAGATTGTCTATTCCTTTGCATAAATCTTTCAGGAAACAAACAATAAAGATTTTAAAAACTCCTAATTCTGTGCCTCCTGTGGATAAAAAGATGGACAGGAGGTACACACTGTCAGGTCCTGATACAGAATTCCTTTCACAGCAATGCAGTCATGTTGGGGTGGTTCAGGCTGCAGCCTGTGATAAAGCTAATATTCCCCTGGCTTCACATCCTCCTGACAAGGATTCCAGGAAGATTGATGCCATGGCTAAAAAACAATACATGGCAGTGTCCGTGGGACTCAGGCAAGCAAATTACATGGCTTATGTAGCAGGGTATCAAAAATCTAGATGGGACACTGTCATGGCTTTGGCCAAACAGGCCTCTGGCCAGCTTGCTGATGAGCTGGAACAGGTGGCTGCTGATGGCATTGAGGCATCCAAGGTGCAGTTTCATGCTACTGTGGATTTTAATGATGTATCCTCTAGAGTCATGGCTACGTCTGTAGCTTTTCGTAGGTTGGCCTGGCTCAGGTGTACTAGCTTGTCACAGGATACCCAGACTAAGGCTATGGATTTTCCTGTGGTGGCAAATTCTCTGTTTGGGAGCAGACAGAGAATTATATGAAAAAATGGATGAATATAGGACTACCTATAAGAGTGCCCAAGCCAAGGAGCGGCAAGCCACTCCTTAGAGGCAGACCCCCAGGGGTAGGGGTAGGCCTTTCCACAGGCCTTTTTACCAAACCCAGGCCTCCTCTGCTTATGCTCAGAGGGGGTTCTTCAGAGGCAGACGGGGTGTGGGCAGGCCTGTTCCCACCTCTCAGCCTAAAGCGCCTGCCAAACAGACACCCTGATGGGGTGCCCAGGGCCGATTCTCCTTTACCCGTAGGGGTCAGGTTGGCTTACTTCATTCAGAACTGGGTGTCTCTAACTTTAGACAAGTGGGTCCTGGAAGTAGTGAGCCAGGGTCTGGTTCTCAGCTTCAAAAAGTTCCCAAAGATGAGAATCAGATCTTTCCCACCTGCAAACTCTTTAGAGACTTTTTCTCTAGAAACAGAAGTCTCAACCCTCCTGGCTCTCAGAGCTGTAGAAAGGGTCTCTCCCCTACATCAGGGCAAGGGTCTGTACTCCAGATATTTCTTTACCCCAAAAAAGACAGGAGAATGGCGGCCCATTTTAGACCTCAGATATTTGAACAAACACCTTTTGAAACCAAAGTTCAGAATGGTGACTCTGGCAATGATTTTACCCTCTCTAAGGCCAGGGGACTGGCTAGCCTCCCTGGACCTCAAGGATGCCTATTTTCACATCCTAATCAGAAGCTCCCACCGAAAGTACCTCAGATTCGAACTGCCCTCAGGTCACTACCAGTTCAGAGCAATGCCCTTCGGCCTCACCTCTGCCCCAAGGGTATTCACAAAATGTCTGGCAGTAGCAGTTGCTCATTTAAGGAGGCAAAGGATTGTTGTTTTTCCCTATCTGGACGACTGGCTCATTGTAGGCCAGTCCCCAGAACAGGTAAAATCTCACCTGCAAGTTACCCAGCAGCTGCTCACCTCCTTGGGCTTCTTGCTAAATCTTCCAAAGTCAGTTCTGGAACCAGTTCAGGTGCTCACCTTCATAGGTGCAGAATTGGACACAAAGCAGGCCAGAGCCTTCCTACCCTTAGAGAGGGTAAGGAACTTGGTGGCTCTGGCCTCCTCCTCACTCTGCAGGTCTCTCGACCAGCAAGACACTTTTGCAGCTCCTGGGGCACATGGCTGCGTCCATAGCACGTGAGTGCAAGGAGCAAGATTTCAGATGAGGGACATTCAGTTTCACTTGAGAGCCTTTTGGTCTCAGAAAAGAGACCCCTTTCCAAGTTGGTCCCAGTGACCCGAACCCTGATCCAGGCCCTCCAGTGGTGGCAGGATCAGAGCAATTTGAGACTGGGGTTCCCCTTCATTCTTCTGTCTCACTCCTTGACCCTCACTACAGATGCTTCCCTCCTGGGGTGGAGGGCCCACATGGGCGATCTCTCCACTCAGGGAGTGTGGTCCCCCCAGGAATCTCTGCTCCACATCAGTTTGCTGGAACTCAGAGCTGTCTTTTTAGCACTTCAAGTGTTTTCTGCGTCTGTTCAGAACAAAGTGGCACAAGTCAGAACAGACAACAACACAACAATGTGGTACATCAACAAGCAGGGGGGCACTCTGTCTTCGGCCTTGTGCACCGAGGCAATGAAGTTGTGGTCTCTGGCCTATTCCCTGAACACTTCCCTAATAGCAGTTCATCTTCCAGGAAAGGACAATGTCCTAGCAGATGCTCTCAGCAGGATTTCCCAGGGCCATCACGATGGTCTCTGGATCCTCAAGTACTGGGGATAGTTTTGCCAGATGGGGCCCCTCAGATAGATCTTTTGCAGCCCCAGACAATCACCAACTTCCACTGTTCTGTTGCAGGCCCCCAGTGTTGGGCTCAGTCCCCCTGGATGCCTTTCTCCTAGATTGGGAAGGGAAGTTTCTTTATGCCTTTCCCCCTTTCCCCTCTCCTTTTCAAGGTGCTAGTCAAAATCAGATCCCAGCCTTGCAGGGTGATTCTGATTGCCCCAGATTGGGCCAGACAGCCCTGGTACCCACTCCTTCTGTCCCTAACAGTCTATCTTCCCTTGTGTCTCCCCAGGAATCACAACCTGTTAACCTGTGTCCAGGGGAGAGTTTGGTATCCGAACCTCAAATCCCTCAACCTCAAGGCCTGGCTCTTGAGGGTTAGAACTGAGCTGACCACCTTTCTCAGGGTGTTCTTGAAATTCTAAAGGCTTCTAGAAGCCTTCCACTAGAGCTACTTATAATTCTAAGTGGAAAAGGTTTTCCATTTGGTGTGCTGGAAACATATTTCCCGAATCTGCTGATTTGCCCATTGTTTTGGACTATATGGTCCATCTTAATTCTCTGGGCCTGAGACCAGCTACCCTGAAAGTACATTTGGCAGCTGCCTCTGCTTTTGTTTCAGCAGGAAAGCCCTCCTCTTTTCCGCTCACCCTGTATTTTCAAGTTTTTAAAGGATTACTTCATACTAATCCACCTTTTAGGGAACCGGCCCCTGCCTGGGACCTTAATGTTTGCATTGCCCAGTTAATGCAACCCCCTTTTGAACCTCTGTCTTCTGCAGAGCTTAAGTTCTTAACTTGGAAAACTATTTTCCTAGTGGCTATCACTTCTGCCAGACGCATAAGTGAGTTGCAAGCCTTGTCAGTAGAAACTGACTTTATTTCTTTCCACAGGGATAAGGTAGTCCTCAGGACTAACAGGAAGTTTTTGCCTAAGGTGGTTTCAGATTTCCATCTTAACCAATCTATCTCCCTTCCAGTGTTTTTCACTGAACATTCCTCCTCTGGTGAGAGGAGATTGCTGGTTTAGACATTAAGAGTGCCTAAGTTACTATATAGAGCGTACCAAGGGTCACAGGTTGAATCCCTCAACTTTTCTCACTTATGGTGAGGTCGGAAAGGGAACCTGCCACTAAGAGATCAATTGCCAGGTGGATTGTCTCTTGTATCCAATTTTGTTATCAGAAACTGGGAGAGCTCCCCTCTGGCCTGAGGGCTCATTCTACCAGAGTACAGCTGCATCTCTAGCTGCTGCCAGAGACATCCCTATCTTAGAGATATGTCAAACTGCTACCTGGAAAGCGGTTACACTTTCCTGGCATTACTCCTGGATGTCCAGGCCAGGAGAGATGCTTTCGGTTTGTACAACTAATGTGGGAACCTATTCCTAAGTAGGTTCTGTCCTCCTCCATGGAGGTACTGCTGTGAGTCTGCAATTGTTATAATATAGCAAGACTTCATGTATTTTGAAGAAAAAATTACTCACCTTAGTAATGTTGTTTCTTCTAATGGAGTCTTGCTATATTATAACCTCCCCAACCTGCCCTCTCAGAACTTCTACTTGGGTATGGGGGTGGGCAGCCTAGTGTGGGCACTAGCTGTGTGCCCGTATAGCATTTTCCACCCCTTCTTGGAGTTTTGGGGTGTGGTGTTTTTATTTTATCTTATATTACTTCTCATATTATTATATTATACTATTACTTTGGGTCCCCTGACTTGAGTCTTTGTGTTGGGACCAGCATTGGGTGTTAATATTTAGGTAGCCAGTTGGCTAGTGTAGGTTACAGCTTCCACACAGACCTTAGTGAGTTTTTGCTCGTAAAGATCTGACAGTTTGTGTTTGAAATAACCAGACAGAGCTTCTCTAATAGAGCTTGTGCTCTAAGTTCCATTCTTAGAATGGAGTTAACTCTTTCACCTCCGGAGCAGTTCTAATGGTGGGACAAACTGCTACTGTCATAATATAGCAAGACTCCATTAGAAGAAACAACATTACTAAGGTGAGTAATTTTTTATTGCAGTTTAACATGGTTGAGTGGGGGTGGAGGTTGTGGTATTTTTTTTCTCCCCCTCGCAGGTACACAAATAACAAAAATGAATTCTGAATATCCAAATATTTCTGCCCCAGAATGCAAGTATTTGGCTGAGTATTCGAAATAAGATATTCACACACCCCTAGCATCAGCCCTGCAATGCATATGGTATTTTGAACCCTGTGAAACACCATACCACCAATTTTTGAAGTCTTTAAGACTTTAAAACTTATTTATTCATTTCCTACTTTATAAGTTTTGTGTTTTAACCCTACTAGATGCATTATCACAGATTTTTTGCCATTAAATTCCTTACTTTTGGGAAACTATATCTAAAAGCAGGTGCATAGGGATCCTCACTGCACCAGACTTGTACCTTGTTTAATGAGTGGCCCTGCCGAACACACAAAACATCTGCATAGAGGTGCTCACTGCATTAGACCTGTAGCTTGTTTCACAAGTGCCCCTGTGGAACAGAAAAATCTGCACAGAGATGCTCACTGCATCAGACCTGTAGCTTGCTTCACGAGTGTCCCTGCAGAACACACAAAACATCTGCACACAGATGCTCACTATAGCAGACCTGTAGCTTGTTTCACAAGTGGCCCTGCGAAACACACAAAACTTCTGTGCAGAGATGCTCACTGCACTAGACCTGTAGCTTGTTTCACAAGTGGCCCTGCGGAACACACAAAACATCTGCACAGAGATGCTCACTGCATCAGACATGTAGCTTGTTTCATAAGTGGCCCTGCGGAACACACAAAACATCTGCATAGAGATGCTCACTGCAGCAGACCTGTAGCTTGTTTCACGAGTGGCCCAGCGGAACACACAAAACATCTTTTGCATAGAGATGCTCACTGCAGCAGACCTGTAGTTTGTTTCATGAGTGACCCCGCGGAACACACAAAACATCTGCACAGAGATGCTCACTGCAGCAAACCATTAACTTATTTTATGAGTATCCCTGTGGAACACACAAAACCTCTGAATAGAGATGCTCACTGCAGCAGACCTGTAACTTGTTTCATGAGTGGCTCTGTGGTAAACACAAAACTTCTGCACAGCAATGCTCACTGCAGCAGGCCTGTGGCTTGTTTCATGAGTGGCCCTGCGGAATACACAATACATCTGCACAGAGGTGCTCACTGCACTAGACCTGTAGCTTGTTTCACTAGTGGCCCAGTGGAACATACAAAACATCTGCATAGAGGTGCTTACTGCACCAGACCTGTAGCTTGTTTCACAAGTGCCGTGTGGAACACAAAAATCTAGACAGAGATGCTCACTGCAACAGACCTGTAACTTGTTTCATGAGTGGCCCTGTAGAAAACACAAAACATCTGCACAGAAATGCTCACTGCAGCAGGCCTATGGCTTGTTTCGTGAGTGGCCCTGTGGAATACACAAACCCTCTGCGAAGAGATGCTCACTGCAACAAACCTGTAGCTTGTTTTATGAGTGGCCCTGTGGAAAACACAAAACATCTGCACAGAGGTGCTCACTGCACTAGACCTGTAGCTTGTTTCACTAGTGGCCCAGTGGAACACACAAAACATCTGCATAGAGGTGCTCACTGCACCAGACCTGTAGCTTGTTTCACAAGTGCCGTGTGGAACACAAAAAATCTAGACAGAGATGCTCACTGCAACAGACCTGTAACTTGTTTCATGAGTGGCCCTGTAGAAAACACAAAACATCTGCACAGAAATGCTCACTGCAGCAGGCCTGTGGCTTGTTTCGTGAGTGGCCCTGCGGAATACACAAACCCTCTGCAAAGAGATGCTCACTGCAGCAAACCTGTAGCTTGTTTTATGAGTGGCCCTGTGGAAAACACAAAACATCTGCACAGCAATGCTCACTGCAGCAGGCCTGTGGCTTGTTTCGTGAGTGGCCCTACGGAATACACAAACCCTCTGTGAAGAGATGCTCACTGCAGCAAACCTGTAGCTTGTTTTATGAGTGGCCCTGTGGAAAACACAAAACATCTACACAGCAATGCTCACTGCAGCAGGCCTGTGGCTTGTTTCACAAGTGGCCCTGTGAAATAGAAACATCTGCACAGGGATGCTCACTGCAACAGACCTGTAGCTTGTTTCACTAGTGGCCCAGTGGAACACACAAAACATCTGCACAGGAGTGCTCACTGCACCAGACCTGTAGCTTGTTTCACTAGTGGCTCAGTGGAACACACAAAACATCTGCATAGAGGTGCTCACTGCACCAGACCTGTAGCTTGTTTTACAAGTGCCCTGTGGAACACAAAAATCTAGACAGAGATGCTCACTGCAACAGACCTGTAACTTGTTTCATGAGTGGCACTGTGGAAAACACAAAACATCTGCACAGAAATGCTCACTGCAGCAGGCCTGCGGCTTGTTTCGTGAGTGGCCTTTCGGAATACACAATACATCTGCACAGAGGTGCCCACTGCACTAGACCTGTAGCTTGTTTCACAAGTGGTCCTGTGGAACAGAAAAATCTGCACAGAGATGCTCACTGCAACAGACCTGTAGCTTGTTTCATGAGTGGCCCTGTGAAACACACAAAACATCTGCACAGAGATACTCTCTGCACTAGACCTGCAACTTGTTTCACAAGTGGCCCTGCAGAACACTCAAAACCTCTGCATAGATGCTCATTGCCGCAGACCTGTAGCTTGTTTCATGAGTGGCCCTGTGGATCACACAGAACCTCTGCATAGAGATGCTCACTGTAGCAGACCTGTATCTTGTTTCAAGAGTGGCCCTGGTGAACACACAAAACTTCTGCATAGAGATGCTTACTGCAGCAGAACTGTATCTAGTTTCAAGAGTGGCCCTGCGGAACACACAAAACATCATTTGCATAGAGATGCTCACTGCAGCAGACCTGTAGTTTGTTTCACGAGTGTCCCTACGGAACAGACAAAACCTCTGCATAGAGATGCTCACTGCAGCAGAACTGTATATAGTTTCAAGAATGGCCCTGCAGAACACACAAAACATCTTCATAGAGATACTCGCTGCAGCAGACTTATAGCTTGTTCCATGAGTGGCCCTGCGGAACACACAAAACACCTGTACACAGATGCTCACTGTAGCACATCTGCATCTTGTTTCACAAGTGGCCTTGCACAACACACAAAACATCTGCACAGAGATGTTCACTGGAGCAAACCTGTGGCTTGCTTTGCAATTGATTCTGCAGGCAATCAAGAAACAGCTGCATTGTGATTATCACAGCAGCAGATCTGTAGCTTTCTCATGTGCGGCCCTGTAGGCCCCTCATGAATTGACTGCATAGTGATGCCGACTGTGCCAGACCTGTAGCTAGCCTCATGGGTTGCCATGAGGGCACTCATTAAGGAACTGCAAAGTAACACTCTCTGCAACAGTCTGTTTTGCTACGTGCTCGGTGTCTGCTTGGCTGAATTGGTCGCACATCTGCCTCTGAGCCAGAAGGTCATGCGTTGTAGTCCAAGTCTGGGGCTTGGGTTTATACCTTAAATTCTGGCCCTGAAGTGCAGTACTAATGAGTGTGGAACTGTTTAGGTATCCTGTCCTTTGGATTAGACAGTAACCTGAGGTCCCTTCTGCTTATCTCTGGTGCTGTCCTTGTGGGTGTCCAAGTGGAAGTAAAAGAACCCAAGGCATCTTTTTGTAAAAGCAGGGGATTTTCCCCCAGTGCTCTGTCCAAAATTTACTTTCCGATAATTCTAGTTCAGGCAGTCACCCATGGCTCTGTGTAGGTGTTGATGTGTCAAGTGGCTGCCACTACTCATGTGCAGTCACTTCACTACCAGTCTTTTGTTGCTTGTGAAGTGCTTTGGGGTGCAATACATATGAAAAGCTAAGTGCACATTCTTCTGCATGAAAAACACCCCCAAAACACATTTCAGTGTGCATTAAAGAGTTCTAACAGGCTGATGATGTCCAGCACATATACAGATGCCTTAACCGGGCGAAAAGCATTTGCTGCATCTGTTCCCAAAAATATCACTGTAGTTTCCTGTAATAATACTCGTAAAATCATTCCTGGTCTGTAGTGCCACCCCCACTCCGCCCCCGCTCACAGCCACGTTATGATGTAAAGCCAGGGAGTGCACGGGGACGCATTTCATTATAGTCTATGGGGCAACTTTCCAATCATTTTCATATATTATAATGGTCAACTGGTGATTAATCAACGGCACCCATCGACTAACATGGCCCTTGTAATAGTCGATAATGAATTCTTCATAATCCAAGATTCTTCATTGGGGTATTTTAAATTAATTCAGATGTTTTTGAGACTGTGTTTGATTATGAAATGTGTAATTTGCATGGGTCTACTGTAAAGATGGCAGCCATAGGAACATAGAATTCGAAGGCAAATAAGGACTGCTTGGCCCACCAATCTGCTTTTCCCCTACCTACATTCTTACCTCAGATGGTTCTTGATTTACCATCCCTCTCCTCTTTTCCACTGTGCTTCCCTTGTGCTTATCCCATGCATTCAGCCCCCAGCACCTTTTTTTTGTACTTTCTCTTTATTACTTTTATGTAAAAACAATATATCCAGTAATCTCATGCAAGACATAGGTAACTAATCAAAGGTACAATTGGAATAACACTAGCACTCTTACAATCTTGTACAGTGGGGTGGGGGGGGGGATAAGCATTGACACATAAGTGCCCAAAGTCCCAGAATGTTCATTAATAGTGCCAGCCATTTCATGGCCAAGGTCATTGTCCTTGGGGAGAAAACACAGGGTGAAAACCTGCACTAACCAGTAGTGCTATTAACCTTGAGAAAAATTGGTTACAAAGACAAATTATTGCCACTCTACCTGCCCCTCCATCCCGCTACACAGAGACTAAAACTGAGATTGACCATTTAAACAAGGCACTTCCATGTAATGTAAAGAAAAAGCACTTTATATGCTGCTCCTGCAGGAGCTAGTATTTCAGGAGAATGATAGAGGCAACTAGTATATTGATGAAAGTTAAGAAATTATTTATACTCATCGATAAGTCCAGTTACCCTCATCTCCCTCAAGCATACTTAGCCCCATCAAAAATATGAGATCAACAATGCAGGAATTATAAATATTAGCAACAATATTATTCCTAAATAAGCATCCAAAGCAACATAGTCTCTCAGTTTTCTTCTGAGTCAGAATTCTCCAGTACGGGCTTATTCGCTGGCTGGGCTTGAAACTCAGTTTCGGTCTTCTCGATCCACCGACCTGCATCCCTAGGGTCATTGAATTGCCACATCTCCCCCCCCCCATAAGTAAATCGAAGGCTAGCAGGCAAGAGGAACGAGTGGACTATCCCTAAATGTTGGAGCTTCTGTCACACCGTGTCAAACTGCTTACGACGTGCACGGGTTTGGAAGGAGAGATCGGGGAACAATTTAATGTCCTGTCCATGAACACTCAGCTGGTAGGCCGCCCGAGCAGCAGCAGCAGTTATCACATCCCAGACCTCTGGCCCCACTGTCTTAAGGACCACAGTACCCAGTAGATTAGGGTCAGAAGGACATACTCTTGGTGTAATTCGGTACGCTTGCTGCAAATTGGCCCATTTGAACTGTTCAGAAAGGTTTACATTCTCTGCAATCCAGGTCTGTAGAAAGGAGAAAAGATTCATTCCCTCAACTCCCTAGGACAGATCCACTATGCGGACGTTTCCTACCCACATAGCATTTTCCACTGCTTTTAATCTCCCCCTCAATTGTTGGTTCTCTTTTGTGATTTGAGCTGCAGTAGCTTGCGCAGAAAATGATCATTTGTCTGCTTTGGCGACCAAAGAGGTTAGTGCCGTGATAGCTGCATCGTGGGTCTCCAATCTTGTATGTGTTTTTTCAGTTTTAGCATCCATGGCTCTTACAGAGTCCAGGATAGCCTGCCAAGGTGGGTCTTTGGAAATCGAAGTTGCGGGCTGATCAGATAACTCCAGTCCCCTGCTCGACATGTTGTGTGACACAGCAAACCACTGAACTCTGGAGGCTTGAGGCTGTGTGATCTTGGTGCACCACGTAGCAAAATGTGGTATCGTTAGAAAGCTAAAAAGCTGATAAAGCTGCTGAGACCACTTAAATTGTTATTCAGAGCCTTTAAACAGTCTTTTTATAGCAAAGATGGAGCTAAACAGTGCAGAGAAGTTGAAGGAACGTTCTGCCTGGAAGTTGGCTGTCTGGCACCCTTCCCCCCAGCATCTTTTAAAACTCTCTCCTCCCTGGAGGAAACACTTTAACTGCTCCTACTGTGTTCATAATGCAGATATTGTATGTCAGAGTGTTGCAAGCAAATGTTTCTGATAGTCAACGGCACAGCACCACCCTGACCTGCTTACTTCCATGATGGTAGACCTTACAAAGAAAAATCCAACTCTCTGCAAGCAGCCACCCCACAGCAGGGTGTGCTCCAAGAATTCTCAATACTAAAATCTCAGAATCAAGCATTGATGTCAGTGGGGCTCTGCCTTGCTCTCCGGCCTTTGCTATCAGCATTTATGAGGTTTGCACCATTTGTTTACTGCTGTATTATTAAACTGCATACTTTTTCGGCATTTATTCTGTGTCATGGCCTTGTTTGGTGGTGGGTAGTGCTTGATTCTGAGATTTTAGACCTTGCAAAGAAGCAAAAACTTCTAAAGACTTCAAAATCCTCTCTCTCTCTCTCTTGCTCCAGGAATGAAATAAAACAAAAAGGAAATCAGATATATTAATGTTTGGGCTTGTCCTACTGCCAACTAAATTATTGAAATGTTTGTTATCTAGTACTGCTGCTTTAAGGCATGAATAGGGCGAAAGGGACTCAACTCCATGTTAATGTAATAAATGTTATTATTATTGCAAGACTGCCACCTAATAAAGTAAGTGAGGCTGACCTTTCATGGCCAAGGGCTGTTCTAAGTGTTGGTCATTTGTTCTGAGAAGTATTCCTTCCCAATCCCCTAAATCTTTCTGCTGTCATTAACATTGCGTGTCCCCTTGTCCCTTCTGCTCAAACAGCTGAAGTTGACCTGACAGCGTTATTCCTTTTAGAAATATGACTTATCATGTCAGATTCGTTTTCCATAGAAAACAGGCCCAGTTCTGTCAGCCGGCCTTCATAGCCCAATTTTTCCTAATCTTCAACCAATATCCTCCCTCACATATGGGGGACCAGAACATAATACTTTATTTAAGGTGGGACCTAACCAAGGATCAATATAGGGACATTATGATACTGTAGAACATGAAATAAATACCTCAAAAATATTTTCAGTATTTTCACAGGATTCAGTTGTCTCATAAAAATGTATTAATAGCATTTAATATAGTTTGTGATGAAGAATGGCGGACATATGTGGTTGATGAAGCAAAGACTTAAACAGATGGTATTTGGATTTCATTTATTTTAGAAGTAAACTCTAAATATAAAGTACATGAACCATTGGCTCTGGTTATTCACCACAGTTCACTCAATTTACTCTTTTTTTCAGGAAAATAAAATCACCATCAGGTCAAAAAATACTTGAAAACATGTTAAAGCTGTCAAGATACAGTACATCTGTTGAGTAAACTAATTCTGCACTTATTACTTGGGTCATACATCAATTGGGGTTCAGCTACGTTCACTGGGTTTTTCACTGAAGTAGTTTTCATGTAGGTCCTGAATGTCTTCCTCCATAAACCCCCAAATAAAATCCTTGTTCCACTGCAGTATGGTGTTAAATGTGGCTACTAATCATTGCACTTATTTTATTTTTAATGTTGACATGCAGAGATTGACCCGCTCAGACTAGGAAAATGCCCCCTTGTTTAGTGAGCTCGATACGCTGCTCGGCTGACTCAAACTGTCAGCCGAAACATCCTGTACAACAGACTCCTCTTCACAACTTTTAAGTGATTTAGCCACTACAGTAGTGCAAGCGACATCGTGGCTGACTGAAATATTGCATGGTGCAACAGTGAACGATAAGTGGGTGGTACTAAGCCAGCAGATTAAGTAGAGATATCAGATCCAGAAGGAACGCGTCAATCAATCAATCTACAAAACTGGATCTAATCTGATCTAATACAATCAGGGCAATCAGCTGATTGTGACAGACAGTAAACAACTGGATCAGCTGATAGTGACAGGCATACAAGGTTTGCCGAATGCAGATGATACTAACAATCAGCTACAATCGGTGCTACAAAGGAGGTGCTCTGTTTCTGTAACTGCAAACATTTCTCTGACTACATGCTGTGTGGCACCCTCGGGTGTGTGACAGTGATAGCAGGAATATTTTGCATTTAATGAGCAGCTCTGTGTAGCAAACAAACTGTGCTGAATGAAATATTGTGGAAGTGCTGGGTATTGTAGTTTCCTTCTTGTGGACTACAGGTGCTCTGTTCACCGAAGGGATCTTGTCTGTGCTTTTAAAAACCACTATTTGCTATTCTAGCGAGTCCTGCTAACACAGAGCTGTGTAGGCAGTGACTAACATACTATTTGCCAGCAGATTAGGCCTTACTGTCTATCGAGTCTGCTCGAACCTTAGTTCCTTAGTTGGGTGCCAAGACCCTCCCATCCCTTGTGCTCCAGAAACCCCTATCATCCATCCCCACCCCCCTGGGACAGGCCATCATCTGATACATCCACTTTCTGTGTCTGTCCCACCCTCTCTTGAAGCCCTCCACTGTGGATCTCTGAACCAGCTCACCAGGCAGTGCATTCCAAGGATCCACCACCCTCTCAGTGAAAACCTCCTCCTCTTTCCCCCTCACCCTTCCACCTTCAAACCATGCCCTCTGGTGATACCTCCCTGCTTTAGTCTAAGATCCTCCATGTTTACCCTATTTATTCCCTTGAGGTACTTGAAGACCTCAATCATGTCCCCGTCTCTCCTCTCCTCCAATGAAAACAGGCAGAGCTCCTCAAGTCTGTCCTCATCGTCAAATCCCTTAGCCCTCTTATCATCTTTGTTGCCCTCCTCTGTACCCTCTCCAGGAGCTGTATGTCCCTCTTCAAGTGTGGTCTCCAGTACTGTACACGGTACTCAAGGTGTGGTCTAACCAGTCCATTGTACAGCGGCAGAATCACTTCCTTGCTCCTAGAGGTGATCCCCCTTACGATGCATCCCAACATCCTGTTTGCCTTGCTAGCTGCCCTCCTGCACTGCTCAGAGTTATTCAACATGCATCCACCATGACCCCTAGGTCTTTTCCCCTATTGAGGCCTCCAACGCCTCCCCTCCCAGGGTGTACCTGTGTTAAGGGTTTCCCCGACCAAGATGCAACATCTTGCACTTGGTGATATTGAAATTTAATTTCCATGTGTGAGCCAAGCTTTCCAGGGTGTCCAGGTCCCTTGCAGGGCCAACCTCCCCTCTTCTCCCTCAACTACTGTTCCCATTTTGGAGTCATTCGCGAAGAGACTCATTTCACACCCTATACCCTCCCTGATGTCCGATATGTATGCATTAAACAGGATCAGACCCAGGACCGAGCCCTGCAGTACCCCACTACCAACCTCTCTAGGGTTCGAGGCTCCCCACAGACCACTATTCTCTGAGTCGTCCAGCTTGCAGTTTTCAATCCATCTGACCATCAAAGGCCTACTCCTAACCCCATCAGTTTCTCAACCAGACCATTGTGGGGACAGAGGTCAAACGCCTTGCTGAAGTCCAAGAATAATACATCCACAGGCTTACCCCTGTCCAGTTCTGATGTTACCCATTCTAGAACTCCACAAGGTTGGTTTGACATGATCTACCTGGCACAGACCCATGTTGCCGACTATCCAGACCTCCCACCTCCTCCAAGTACACCCCCAATCATTCCTTTAGTATACTGTCCATTAATTTTCCCACCACCGAGGTCAAACTGATGGGTCTATAGTTACCTGGTACTTCCCTCAGCCCCTTTATGGATTGGTACCATGTGCCTCTACCCAATCCCTGGGTACCTCCCTGTCTCAAGTGACCTGCTGAAAAGCTCCGCCAGGGTGCAGCCAGTATGTCCGGCAATTCCCATAGTACTCTCGGATGGATGCCATCCGCCCAGAGATTTGTTTTTTAGGGGCCTTGAGGGCTAACCACACCCTTTGGCGGAGATAGCATCATCCGTCCCCTCCACCTTACTGGCCTTTTTATCCTTACCCAGATGTGACACCCCTGGGGTACCTCTCCCTCCCTCTTGCTCCATTTCTGTTGCTCCCCTGATCCCACTTACTGACGCTTCTATCCCCTTCGTGCCTTGCTTTGTAGATATCCCATCCCCCTCCCTAGTGTACACAGAGCCAAAGTACTCATTAAATACCTCTGCCTGGTCCTTCGCCTCTTCCACCCACCCTCCTTCTGATCTCAATCTGCTGAGATGGCCCTTAGTTTTTCTCTGCTCCCCAGTGTACTGGAAGAACCCCTTTTCCCCTCCATGTATCCCCTGTGCCAGCCGCTGCCCTTTACTGGACTTTGCTCCCCTCACCATACGGGTGACTTTTCTAGATGCAGGCTGGTACATTTCCTTATCCCTATCCTCTCTTGTTGTTTTATATTTTTTGTAGGCCACCTTCATTTCTCTGACTGCTACCTGTACCTCACTGGACCACCAGCATGGTCTGTGTGACCCTGCTCCCTTACGTTTCAACTTAGCGCAGATCCTGACTGCCTCATGAAGTCCTCGTTGTATGACCTCCCATCTCCTTTCCACACTTGTCATTGAGGTAATCCCCTTCAAGTGATCCTTGAGAATATTTCCCATGCCCATAAAGTCTGCCCCCCTGAAGTCCACTGCCAGTGTCCTAGATCTCACCCCCCCATTAGTTTTAAAATTCATATTTTGGAGATATTAGATCTCGGACTCACATGGTGAGGTCACGTGACCTGCTGAGTCTTCCGGGTTCGGGGGAGGTGCTCCATTTCTGTAACTGCAAACATTTTTCTGACTGCATGCTGTGTGACACCCTCGGGTGTGTAACAGTGATGATAGGGATATTTTGCACTTAATGAGCAGCTCTGTGTAGCAAACAAACTGAAACTGTGCTGAATTAAATATTGTGGGAGTGCTGGGTATTATAGTTTCCTGCTTGTGGACTGCAGGTGCTCTGTTCACCGAAGGAATCTTGTCTGTGCTTTTAAAAAACACTATTTGCTATTCTAGCGAGTTCTGCTAACACAGAGCTGTGTAGGCAGTGACTATTTGTTTTAAAATTCTTATTTTGGAGACATTAGATCTCGGACTTGCACGGTGAAGTCACGTGACCTGCTGAGTCTTCTGGGTTTGGGGCTACAAAGGAGGTGCTCCATGCGAAGGAGCGAGCCGAGATGGAAGAAGGAGCTGGCTCAAGGCAAAGACCGGGCTGCCTCACGTGGGTTTGGTGAGGGAAGGTGGGAAAAGAGAACAATCTATTTAAATTATCTGGATTACATGTAAAGGTGATCTATGTAAGTTGAATACTGTGCTTTTTAAATCCCTAAATTTAACAGATAAACTGGTCTAAATATGGCAGATAAAATAATGACAGTTGATGGTGATGTGGGGATTAAATGTCCCAATTGTAGTATGTATTCCATAATAAAGGAGAAGATAATTCCCCAAGTGTCCATGTGTAATAAATGTAGGCATATTGAGTGTTTAGAAAATGAGTTGGAAGCATTTAAAAGTAGATTGGCTAATATGGAAGAAAGCCAAAAACAAATGCTTCAAAGGTTTAAGGAAAGAGAAAGCATTCCTAATTCAAATGAACAATCATTAGATAAAGGTCTACTGCAACAAAATAGCTCTGAGGTTGATTATACCCAGGGTGAGGCTCCCATTTTTACTGGGAATAGTAGATTTAATAATAATCTGTTAATTCCAACTGAATTTGATAAAGATATGTTGAACAGACCAGGATACATACACAGAAAAAGGGATAGAGAAGAAGGAGTTAGATGCTGATGAACATTGGTTTTTAGTTCAGAGTAATAAAGTTGCAAAGAAAAAAGGGGAGGAGGGCTGAATATTTTAACTTATCATTACACAATAGATTTGAACCTATACAAGAACAAACTAGTCCATTATCTCTTACACCTACAAATACTATGAATGAAACTTCAGATATGGAAACTAATACACACCCCTCTGAGCAAACACTATTGAATACTGGGAAAGGAAATACCCAAGTGACCGAGAAATCAAAACAGATATTAATTATTGGAGATTCAATTATTAAATACCTTGGTAAAACCATTTGTGATAAGGACAAGAAAAACAGATCTCATTAGTTTTAGTGGAAGTAAAGTATCTGATGTAACATCAATGGTAGAAGATCTTCTAAAACATTATGAAAAAGGAGCCTTGGTAATTGTACATGTCGGAATAAATAACTTCAAACATGACACAGTTTTTAAAATAAAACAGGATTACGTAGTCCTGTCAAATAAAATTCTTGAACTAGGTGACCGAGTAGTCTTCTCTGAGACTCTGCCAACACCTAAACATTCCCCTTACCTCTATGCAAAAACAAAATAGATTAACAACTGGATGAGACATTGGTGCCTTAGGCAAGATATAAAGTGCATTACTTATTGGAAGGAATTTGACCAAGGCACTCACTTTCATTGCACAGATGGTTTACATCTTAACAGAAAGGGAACAGCAAAATTAGGAAAATGACTGAATGAATGTATCTCCCAATGTTTAATCTAATGCCTTGGGGGAAGGGAGGGATTGGATGTTAAAAATGTTTATAACCATAAACAGAACTTGCTAATAGAATTTGATGAAGGATCAAAGAGCCTCATAAATTTGAGACAATTAATTGTGAATAGAAGTAATAAAAACAGTAAGCTCAAAGTGCTTTTAACCAATGCCCAGAGTTTAAAATGGCTGAATTAACCAACATTATGGTAAAAAGTGATATTGACATCTGTGGTATTACAGAGACATCGTTCTCACAAGAGGATTGGGGTACTTCCATTCCTGGTTATATTTGTTTTGATAAACATAGGAACATCAGAAAAGGAGGAGGGATTGTTTTATACATAAAAAATAGTCTCAAACCGATCAAATTTAACTCTGAAGAAGTTCAGAAAAAGGACAATGAGTTGGTATGGGCAAAGGTGACACTTGAGACAAGTTATTTAGCTATTGGACTTGGTTATAGATCTCCCAATTTAAAAACTGAGGAAACAATTGATTTCTTAAATGAAATAGAAAGTATGGAACTCCAGGGTGATACTATAGATTGGATGTTTATGGTAGGTAAGGCAATGATTGAAAAAAAAATCATTGATATAATGCATCAAAGTAATTTAAAACAGAAGGTTCATACAGCTATAAGAGGTAATAATATACTCGACTTAATTTTTACCAGTTTTGATGTTGGTAAAAATAAACCAATAATGCTCCCTCCCTTG
Organism: Neoceratodus forsteri; assembly: GCA_016271365.2. Lineage (NCBI taxonomy): Eukaryota > Metazoa > Chordata > Ceratodontiformes > Ceratodontidae > Neoceratodus > Neoceratodus forsteri. The sequence goes on from CM057459.1 coordinate 1,389,024,404, forward strand.
GGTGGAAGTGACCATATGATGGTACAAATGAATATGCAATTAAATAAACAGAAAGTGACTAAAGGGGTAACATTATTTAAAAGCTATTACAAAGCAGATTATGCCAAAATAAAAACATATTTAAATAACTGGGATTGGAATACAGAATTAGAGGGACATAACCTTGAAAATACATGGAGTATATTAAATGAAAAAATTCAGACTTGCATAAAGAAGTGGGTTCCTGAAGGGAAAAAATATAATAATGCTAAAAGGTCACCTGTTTGGTGGAATAACAAAATAGAAAAAAGTATCAGAAAAAAATAAGTTGTACAAAAAATATAAAAGGAAAACTAACGAGTTAAACCTAATCAAAGATAAAAACTCAGTTAAAAATTATAAGAAAATAATTAGGAAGGCTAAACAGGATGTGGAAAAAAACTTGGTGGATAAAGTCATGGATAATAAAAAAACAATTCTTTAATTACATAGGTTCTCTTAGAAATAATAATAATAATAATAATATTGGCCCTATAATGACCAAACATGGTGAAATTGATAACAAAAAGGATATGGCAACTTTGTTTAACCAATACTTTCTATCTATCTACACCAAAGAGGAGGCTAAATTATGGAATGTTCAACCAACTACACTGCAGGACATGACCTTTACAACTCTTGAAGTAACCGATGTGATTAAAAATATTAAAACCACTAGCTCTCCTGGTCCTGATGGTCTTAGTCCACTGTTTTTAAAAGAACTTGTGTTAGATCTTGCTGGACCAATTACAAAGCTCTTTAATGTCTCTTTGTCTGAGAGCAGAATAATTAAAGAATGGAATAAGGCTACAGTCATTCCTATCTTTAAAGGAGGAGATAAACAAAATAAACAAGATTACAGACCAATTAGCCTAACTTCCATGCTTGGTAAAGTACTTGAAAGGCTAATACAGAAACTTATAATTGACCATCATAATCAGATGGGACAGCAGGTGTACCTTACACAGCATGTTTTTTGTCAGGGGAGGTCATGTGTTACTAATTTAATCCATTTCTTTGAACCTGTGAGTGCAGCCTTGGCTATAGTAATATTGGTTGATGTGGCTTATTTGGATTTTTCCAAGGCCTTCGATAAGGTTTCCCTCAATATAATAATTGAAGAATTAAAACAACTTAAACTACATCCTAATATAGTTCGTTGGATAGACTCATGATTGCACAACAGGAAGCAAAGGGTTACAATTAGGGGATATACATCTGACTGGGGATTGTGACCAGTGGTGTGCTACAGGGTTCGGTGCTTAGACCAACTCTGTTTAATATATTAGTTTCCTCTATGCAGTCTATACCGGGGACTTGGATGAGTAACTATTCCGATGACTGTAAAGTCGGAGGTATTGTTACTGACCAAGAAACTGCTTCTTTATTTCAGACTAACTTATAGCAAGTTGGGCAAAATAGCACAAACTGGTTTTTAACGAGTCCAAATGTAAGATTATGCATTTTGGTAAGAATAACCCCTGTTATGAATATAAATTAAATGGTATCACATTAAGTGTAACTGATAATGAAAGGGACCTTGGAGTTCATATTGCACCTGACCTTAAATTTGATAAACACATGAACATGACAATTAAGAAATGTTATGGTATATATCACTGCATCATGAGAAATATAAAGAGTTGGAGTGCTGAGGTCATAGTGCCATTGTATACATCCATTCTTAGACCCCATCTGCAGTATTATTCTCAGTTTTGTGCACCATATACTGTTGAAGGGAAAATATGGTTGAGAAAGTACAAAGGAAGATTACTAAAAAAAATTAAAATATGAATAATAAATCATATGGAGAAAGAGTATGTGTATTGAATCTTTCCTCCATGGACTACAGGAGGGTAAGATGTGATCTATGTCTTGCATTTAAGGCATGTTCAAATTAAATTCTTCAATACACTCTAGGGTTACAAAAACAAAATATGAATGATTAAACACAAGGTCACACAAGTATAAATATAAGGGTGAAATAAATAAAACATCTAAAAGGAATTATTGGTATACTCAAAGAATTATTGCAATATGGAATAAACTCCCCAGATATGTAATTGAAGGTGAAGATATGGAGACATTCAAAACTGATTGGATAAATATATGAAAGATAAACATTTTTATTACCACCATTAAAAATTATAGTGGCAAGTTCTCTAAAGGACTTCGGTCTCTTGAACTTTTAATAAATTATGTGACTCTTTGAGTCTATGATTCTATGATTGCGACAGGTACTGCAATTTGTTTTTTAAAATGTGAACATCTGCTAAAAACAGGGTCAATATGTATTGTCAATGCAAAATTAAAGTTGAGGTAACGTACCAGCATAATAGCATATCTCGAAATGTGAGTTAATCCATGTTAATTTCCCATTTAACAGTATCTCTCAACCTGCGTACAGCGTTTCTTTTGATAGGTGCCATGATGACCTGCTTGCCTTGCTAGAAGTTGTTGCTCCACAGTGTTGCTCCCATTGAACATTGCTGCTGATCAGTATTCCAAAATCTTTTGCATGCTAGATTTTAGGAATCTGTGACATTTAGGCAGTGTCTTACTTCTTCTTATTATCTCACAGCTCATTCACTGTTAAACAGTTCTATTTGACAGCTCTCAGGAAGCAGGAGTGGTTCGGGAGGACAGATGTAGTCCCACTTCACAAAAGTCGTAGCAGGGAGGAGGATGGAAATTATAGGCCAGTCAGCCTGACATTGGTGTTGGGAAAGTTAAAGGAAACACTGCTGAAGGGGCGGGTAATGGAATATCGTGAATAAAATGGGTTACAAGACCCAAGGCAACATGGATTCATGGGGGTGGGGGGGAGTGGACTTCATATCAAACAAATCTGATAGATTTCTTTGACTTGGTGACCAAGGAATTGGAGCAGGGTGGATTGGTGGATGTGATCTACCTAGATTTCAGAAAGGCTTTCAACACCGTCCCACAAAGGAGACTAGTAAGCAAGCTGGGTAGCTTAGAAGTTGGTCCAAAGTTGATAAACTGGGTAAGAAACTGGTTAGAGGATAGACAACAGAGGGTGGTGGTAAACGGAGTTCACTCTAAGGAAGAATGGGTGATCCGTAGGGTGCCTCAGGGATCCGTGCTGGGACTGGTCCTCTTTAATGCCTTTGTAAGTGACATTGCAGAGGAGCTGGAAGGGAAGGTCTGCCTCTTTGTGGATGACACCAAGACCTGCAACAGGGTGGACGCTCCAGGGGTGGGTGTGGATAGGATGAGCAGAGATCTAAGAGAACTCAAGGAGTGATCAGGGGTATGACAGCTGGGTTTCAATGCAAAAAAATGCAAAATAACACACTTGGGGCATAGAAACCCTGGAGGCAGAGCACCAAATGAGTGGCGTGGTAATGACAGCAACCAAACAGGAAAGAAACCTGCTGGTCATCATACTGGATAACCTAAAGGTGGCCAAGCAGTGCAGTTAGGCAGATGGAAGGGCTAGTGGGATGCTGGGGTGAATAGGGAATGGTATCGCCAGCAGAATGAGGGAGGTGGTGTTGCCCCTGTATAGATCACTGGTATGACCCCAATGTGTCTGGTTCTGGAGACCATGTCTCTGGAAGGACATAAACAGAGTGGATGTGGTCCAGAGGAAGACAAGTAAAATGGTGTAGGATCTGCATCAAAAGTCCTATGAGAAGAGACTAAAGGACCTCAATATGTACACACTGGAAGAGAGGAGGGAGAGGGAGTATATGAGAGAGACCTATAAATACCTCACTGGGGTAAATAAGTATTGGAGGAAATATTTTTCAGAAAAAAAGATGCTCACAAACAAGAGGGCATGCTATGAAGCTGGAGGGGGGTAGATCCTGGATAGATTGGAGAAAGTACTTCTTTACATAAAAAGTGGTGGATTTCTGGAACTGCCTTGCAGTGGAGGTGGTGGGGACAAAGACAATGGGGGTGGGGTCAAGAATATATGGGTTAGGACAAGCAGGAACCTGTGCTCCACTCAGGTAACTCATGCCCAGCTTAGAAAGGGTAAAATAAGACAGCAGAAAAAGCTGACACAGAGTCTGCAGCTAAAATCCAAGTTTATTCAACATAAGGATAAAACATATGTACAAGTACAACAGGCAACTTCAGTAACATCAGAGAGTGCCCACCCTACAGTGATCCAACCGGTTTCGCTCGAGAGCTTTCTCAAGACTGCTGTTAATGAACATTGAAAAATCATGTTTCCTTCTGTTGTTTTTCTGTAGCATTGCCCTTCCTGGCAAAGGGCGCTACCAATGTTCTGTAACGGGACTAAGATGGAAAACCAAAGCGGCAGCAACCGTTGAATACAGGTATCGCTCCTGGCATCACTGTGTTCCTGATCTCACAGCGAGAGGGTGGAGCCCTGCAGGTCCGCTGTTTTTCATCACAGCAACAAATGGAGTAATAACATCAGTTCAGATCCCTCATTTTCTATGCTTAAAAGGTATCTTAGTGTTAGTAGATTTATTCCCTGTTCTGTTACAATTGCAGTATTAATAATTATTCATAGGCACTTTTTCCCATCAAGATTTTTTAATCTCCTGAGTCAGATGCTCATACCTTATATCCTAGTCATGAAAACCCCTTCCTACAATTCTCTCTTGACCATGGAGAACAGGTAAGGGTGAAGTCAGGCAGTCCACACTGTATGCCCTACTGCTGGTCATCAGGAGACAAACACAGCAGTCTTTAGTATCAGCAGTATTTGCCCCAGTGATGCACCCAGGAGGGTAGAATGACAAGCTGACAAGTCCAGGCTAGCTGAACAACCTGGTGACACATTCGTCAAATACAGGATTACAACTGGAGCAATTCAAACCTGTGCAGTAACTACAGTGGTGCGAGCCAGGGTGCAACAGACTATGCTATTGATGGAATGATGTACTGATGGGCCTGTCCAGGTCCAGTCATGTGACCCCAGCCCTGTGTGCACTGCACTGATTGCCTATCAGGTGGAGGGTCCTTTTCAAGGTGGGCTTGCTCTTTAAGGCCCTATACAGATTGGGCTCTGGCTGCCTGTTGGAGCTCCTGACACCAGCAACCTCTGTCTGCTCCCTACGCTCCTTGTTGAGGGGCCTCCTGGAAATTCCCAGGGTTTGGTTCAAGACATCAGGTGACCATGTCTTTAGAGTTGCTGGACCGACACTGTGGAACTCGCTACCACCTGAAGTCCGGGAGGCCCCTTCGACTGGGGTGTTCAAATAGAGGCTAAAAGCCCACCTCTTCCGCCTGGCCTATTTGGAATAGTTCTTCCTGCCCGACTGTCTGACAAAGTACTTACACTTATGATAAAGCCATGATTATGAATTTTAGTATTTTATATTTATATTAATGCCTTGTATTTTTACTATCTGTGTTGTTTTATTGTTCAGCGCCCAGAGCCTCTGGGGATGGGCGTCATAGAAATAGAATTTGCCTTGCCTTACAATTGCATCAGTTGACACGGTCAAATATTTGCTGAAATATCGAAGATATCTCCATAGAAATTCCCTGCCTTCCTCCAGTACAACTGTAGGACCACCAGAGAGAATCTATTCAGACATTTCACAAAATATCTGACCAAGTCAATTGCTGCAACTGTAGATGGAGTAAAGCATTGTTATTCATTGGATGATGGGTACATGGAGCATATAATTGGTATTGGTGGAATGATGTATATGGAGTGTAGTATCGTTATTAATAGGATTATGGATAGTAGTATAGCATTGTTATTCATGGGATGATGGGTACATGTAGTATAAAACTGATATTGGTGGAATGATGTACATGGAGTGTAGTATAGGATTATGGAAAGGCGTATAGTATTGTTGTTCATGGGATGCTGGGTACATGGGGTATAGAACTGGTATTGATGGAATGATATACGTGGAGTATAGTATTGTTATTCATGGAATGATGGGTACATGGAGTATAAAACTGATATTGGTGGAATGATGTACATGGAGTGTAGTATAGGATTATGGATAGGAGTATAGTATTGTTATTCATGAGATGATGGGTATGTGGAGTATAGACTTGGTATTGATGAAATGTGCATATAGCATAATATTGTTATTCATGGGATGATGAGTACATGGACTATAGAATTGTAACTGATGGAACGACGTACATGGAGTATAGTATTGTTATTTGTGGAGTGCTGGGTAGGAGTATAGTACTGTTATTCATACAATGATGGGTGCTTGGAGTATTTATATAAAACATATTTTGCCAGGTAAGCAAACAGAGCCCAGGAGACTCATTTCCAAATGTGACCTGGATGGAGCAGTAGGAACACGGGATGACATAGGAAATACTTAGATTCAACTACAAGAATTCTTAATACAAAGGCAAAGCAATTTTATTTATACAGCGCCCAATCCCAGGGGCTCTGGGCACCTCACAATGTGTACAGCAGGACCAATAACCTTAATTATAATCAACAAATAGCACTAAATATAAAATCAGAAAAAGATTACATAGCAGTGTCAGGCACAAATCTCAGTGTAGAGAAATGAGTTTTCAAAGTCTTTTAAAAAATGGCCAGCGAAGGAGTACCTCACACCTTCTGGGAGAGGACTTTCCAAAGAATCGGGACCACCACTCCGAATGCCCTATTGCCTGAGGATTTTAGACAGGATCTTGGAACAGACAAGAGGTGTGCCTCCACCTACCAGAGGGAACAACCAAGAGCACAAGGTACCAGGAGGTATTTCATGTAGCCTGGACCTAGACCATGCCGAACCTTGTATGTTAACAAGCACTCTTTGAAGTTGATGCTCTACCACACTTGCAACCAGTGAAGAGTGCATAGAACCGATGTGATATGTGCAAAACTAGGGAATACACATGCACATAGTGTAAGTAGATACATTTAGAAGGGAGTCCCCTGGTTAATTGCAGAGGAAGGTACATACAGGTACACAGTGCAGATGAGCTCATATTATATTCTCAGGTGGACTTTGCAGGTACGCTTGTATTATATTCTGAGGTACACAGTACAGGTAAGCTTGTATCACATTCTTAGTAATTAGAACAAAACTATCTATGTTGTCTACGCGCAGAGATGATTACATACCAAACAGTTATGACTGAGACACCTGAGTCTATGATGAGCTGTTTGCTTCAAAGCGTAGGTCTTACTGTCTTGGGGTGGGGGATCCAAAGAGTGTCTGGTGCAGTTGTGGCAAGACAGTGGTGAGTTGCAGTGTGCCTTGATCAAGCTCTTAGCTGATTGGAAGTTAGGTGAGGTAGTGATCTTGACAGGGAGGCTGTTCCATATGTTTAGGAGCCTGCAGTTGATGGAGGCTTACTTTAGGTTATGCTTAAGCATGGGATATGTAGCTGGATGCCTTTCTCTGACCTGAGTGAATAAGCAGAGTTAGAGGAGGGGGAAAATAGATCTGAGAGGTAGCTGGGCAGTTTACCTGCCAGTACTTGGCACTCACTAAGGCAGTATGCCGTGATGGACTCACAGGGGGACATACCATCCTAGATTACATGGAGCAGTGGTGGGTAGAGGGAGGACAGACCAGGAGAAATCTGTATAATTAGTATTACTGTAATGACCTCTCCAATTTAGTAATAGCCATGCCAAAGAATACTATCTGTCAGTCCCAGCCCAGTTCTTAATGAGTTGCCACAAACTGGTTTAGGCTTGAGGTTAACCAAGTTATCTAGTTGTTAGATGACAGACTTAGTAACCAGAAAATTCAGTTGATCTGTCTGTTTTGGTGGTCCAAAAATTGCTCAACTAATATGGGACAACAGGCACTCTCCTAGTTTGCTCTAAAATTTTGTAACTCCCTTTCAGTGTCCCTCTGTCACTCCCAGTCTTATTTGCATTTTAAAAGGGAGGGATACAAGAGTTTCTCTGATAAATGTACTTGTTTCTTAAAACCTTGCTTAGTTTTCCTTTGCTAGTTGTACAAAGTAATTATTACTGTGGTCACCCTTCACTGGTCGCTATCTATCTTTGTGGTTCTTACCATATGCTTCTGTAACCATTGCTCTGACTTTCAACTTTTATGTGTAATTGATTTATTGACATGCAAACCAACTAGGTTATGTCCCCTGCCTCTGTATTTCTCCACTGTTTACTTACGGTACTGTAGGTACTGGTTTGTACGTGACATGATATACTGTATGTTGTTTTCATACCTGCTCTGCTTTTCATGATTCTCAGATTGTATTCTCCCAGGTGGTGCTTGAAAATAGGCATTTTAATGTCTAGTGCACCTACTTGGTAAACAGAAACTAACTAATGACCAAAGCTACTCATTCACTCTTTGACCCCCCAAAAAATGCTACATTTCTATGTACGTTAGTCTTCCTAGCTAGAGAAATGGGTAGAAGCAGGATCTCCCAGAAAATGAGACAAGGCATCTCAAATATTGTATCTCACATAAACTATAGAATAAATAATGGGTAAGGGTGGTATACAAGGATGTATTCCCATCGAGGGGGCTAATTAGGGCCACAAGCCCGAATGGCGAATGGATTTATTGCCTTACTTAGCCCCCTTGATGGGTATACTTCCGAGTGTACCACCCTTACCCATTGTTTGTTTACTATACTACATTAGGATGGTTATTGTCATGGAGATCACTTTTGCAATCGTATTAGGGCACCTGAAGGTCTCTTGCAACAGCAGCAAGGCGGGCATGGTTTTGAGTGAATGCAGGTAGAAGTTTGGGAGATTTCTGGGTGTGGGAGGGTTTTTTGTGTGTCTTTTTTCTAGCTTCTTTTGCAGCTTGTTAATTGGTTTCGCTAGCTTCCTAATGCTGTTAATTGTGCTATTGGTGGTATCCCATAGGGTTTAATGTAGTACAGGTGTGTATTTTTTATTAGTGCAGGTGTATACTTTTAATTGATAGATTAGCTTAAATGTATAGCTTTAATCAGTGTAGATATATAGCAGTGATTAATTAGTGCAGGTATACAGGTGTAGTTGATTGATTAGTGCAGGTATATAGCTTTAATTGATAGATTAGTCACAGGTATATGAGGAAATAAATAATGGCCTTTTCTTATATATAGACCAATGAATGGGGAAGTGTGCTTAATGAAAATTTAATGGTTGCCTGAGGTGTGGGATGCTTTTTATAATTGCTGGACTGGAATTTTTTTCCAGCCTTGCTGTGGTGTCCCTGTATTTGACTGAGGCTCTCACTGACACACACACACACTTCTCAGATTATTAGTGTTTTTTGGTTTTTAGTTTGGTTTTTTTTTAGTTCTTTATTTTTAGTTTCAGAGTGCTTTTGCGCTCGCGCTGTGTACTTACGAACTGGAGATCAAGCTGACGCTGTGTGTGGATAGCTACGAGAGCTCTGTTCTGTCGGTGATGAAGAGCAGGATCAAACAGATGGTTTAAAAAAAAATAGATTGCAGGATCAGCCAGATACAGTATTTATATTAGAAAATAAAGAATTTTTCCGAGTTGAAGGACTTTGTGGTGACTGGCGGCTCGTTGGTAAGCGAGCGATGGAGCCACCATGTTTCTGTGACCAGTCAGTTTGCCCACAAATGGAGTGTCAGCCAATGAATGAGCAGCTATGCTTTGAGTGACTTGGTTCGTGCTTGCCATTATAACCTACGGGTTATAACGGCAAATTATAACTGGTTCAGCCCATAGAAAAAAATTGCTGATCAGTTATTATATGAAAATATAATCTTATCTTTTTCCTGTTCCCAGTCAAAAATGTATTTTATTTATTTATTTATTTGTTTAAGTCTTTGGTAACTGGGTAGGTGCACTGATCCAAAGGACCGTTTTCAGGCACGACCCGGGCCACTCAGTGGCAAAATGTACAGTACATACAGTGTTTACAAGAAAGATACAGCACAATGTAAATAGAAACAGGTGGTACAGATTATATACAATAATAGAAAGTAAATTCAGGCATACAGACTACATGTGGTTTGTGCAGCAATAACAGGTTACATTACAAAGGGCGAGTGTACAATATCAATTATAAAAGCAAGTTTGCAAATTACCAGTCCAAGGTGCAAGTTGTCTTGGGGGCTGTGACAGGAATGAAAAATGATGTTGAAAGGCTGATGTTGTAATGTTCTTTAAACCTAGCAAATCTGAATGTCTGCATTTTATTCTGCAGGGGCACGGCCTACAAATGACATACGCATTTTCCGCATGACAGATGAGAACTATGCACTGCAGGCTTCATCGCAGGTTCTTCCAGCTTATGCCTCGCTCTCCAGGGCCAAATGTTCTGCAACAGGACTTGTTCAGCCAGTGAAGAAGCTCTGCCCAGTTCATGGGGTCGTGCTGGTTTATCGGACCCTGAGTGCAGATGGAACTCTCCATGTTTATCTCATTGCAAATGATCATTCTGTTGAGCAGGTAGTGCCAAAGCTAGCTTATTTGTTTATTTAGAATTTATTTCAAATTGTATAGATGGGACGGTCTCTCTTAGTTATAATTTCTCACTTCCCAGGGGTGCACAATTAAAAGCAGTTGCTTTTTACAACAAACGTATACTACAGCAGATAGATGAATCCACATATTCACTGTACTGACATAAAACTGTGCAAACAATCCTTTAGTCTGCACCCACACATGGAGAAGGAAGAGAGCATTGCGCAAGAACAGATATAGGGAGTATTCCAAAATTCTGCACCTGCACAGGCAACAACAGAACTGCCACATCTGGCTTTAACATTGGGCAAAAGCATTGACCTAGTGTGAGAACCATCATTCTAGGGACGTGTTCTAGCCACACTTTCTGGTAGTTGCCTTTCCTCTTTAAGACCGGCTGGAATGTATTCAAGCTGGCTCCTCCCACCCACCCAGGTGGTAACTCCCTCAGCTCTGCCCCATGATGCTAGATCTTCTTTTCTGCTGGAAGAAGCAGGTTCCCTCCTTAGTGCTCTCATGCTGAGGGGGCCCTTTGCTGTTAAATCTTCAGATTTCCTTCCAAAAATAAAAACTTTGTCTTCAGGCTTCTTCCTTCAGACTGCAATGGATGACGACAAGTCTGCTATAGGGTTCCGGTGATGCCTTTGCAGGCAAAAAAATGTCCCGAATGGATACACACACACTGCGTGCATGTACTGCCTGGGCCACGAGCATTATCCCCAGACTTACGACATTTGTCAGACTTTTCATCCCTCCGGTCTCAAGGACCATTGCGCCTGCTTTACTTTAGACTGTCTGAGTGAACGGAACCCGCCGGTCAAATCAAAGGATGCCCATTGGGTGATTTTCATGGCTGTGAGGTCTGTTGAAAAGTTAGCGGCTTTCGAGGAGGCGGCGACCCAGTCCACGGCTCAGTCCTCCTCGGCTTCGGCCTTTTTGCTACTCTCTTTGAGCGCCTCCTTCACGAGGAAGCTCAAGGACTTGTGCCAGGCTCTCCTGAATCATGGTCAGGGCCACTTGTTGGTACACAAGTACGAGTCTGAAAAGAGTCAGAGAAATGGTCTCGCTGTCGATCGTGGGATCAGGAATGTTTGCAGTCCAGGACGTCCAATTCCTGTGCTTCTCCAGATCTGACTTAGGTCGAATCTTCGGCATAGATCGCAGGCTGCACAGCAACCCCGATGGGCCAGTTGACAGAGATGTTAGTTGATCTTCTGGCCAAGATTTTTCTTGAGCTAGTCGACGAGTTGTTGACCGAGGAGGCCAACACATCCTTGTCCAAGACTCTGGTCCTGACTCAGTTGGGAGGGACGTATCAGTCCGCTGAACTGCCACCTCTGGTTATCGACCAGGAACCAGAGGAGTCTTGGTGCTCGCCGACACCCTCTGATGCCCCCTGCGCCCTCCCCCCCGCGGTCATGGTCGAGGCCCCGGTCTTCTTGCCGATTGAGCGGCTCATGCTGACATTGGCGCTCCCGCTCTCGATGCCCGGGAAAGTGGCACTGCCATTGTTCTTCATCCTCCTCCTCCTCCTCCTCTGGTGAGGAGAGGCTATGGCACATGTTGCATTGACTCTACAAGGATCTCATGTGACAACAGCAGGTGTTGAGAGGTATGAAGCCAGTTCCAGCCCCTACCCTGGCCATCACTTGGCTTTCGCCACAAAGTCCGACACCTTGTCCACCAAAGGAGCCGACCAGACTGGTCTTGGCACAGCCTACTCCGGTGTCTCTGCCAATTCTGGTGTAACTGCCACCTAAACAACCGAAATCCGGTGCTCCGACCAAGGAGTCTTGGATGGCTTTGGATCTTCCCCATCGGCTGTCTGTCACCTGACTGTCCACGGAGGATCAGCGGTGACTCGGGTGGTCTACCCCTCTTCGACAACTCCTCCGAGTTGGAGGGTTCCTCCTTATACTCCTGTCCGGTGGATGTGGAGTCAGCTGGGGGTCTCTAGATGGACGAAGGCCCTATCTCCTTCATGGCCCTTCTCCACCTGTTCTCAAAATCCATGGGTCTAAAGATGGAGCCCATTCAGATGAGGGCCCGGTATCCTCTCACCAGGATCTTGGACTGGGGTGACTCCCCTGGGGAAGTCTTTCTGGTTGCAGAGGCCATTCTTGGCCTTGCTTTGGAGCTTTGGCAGCGACCGGCCTCGAGCTTAGCATCATCAGCCTGGATGGCCCACAAGTATGCGGTCCCTACCAGCTCCCTTTCAGGATTCACAGAATATCCCTTGGACATGGGCTTGGTGGCTGAGGCTGTCTTCAGGCACTCCGGAAATGTGGGGGACGTCAACAACCCGCCTGATAAGGAGTCCAAGAAATTGGAACTTTCGGCGAAGAAGGTCAGTGCTGCTTCCTCGCTTGGCCTTTGCCAGGCAAGCACGACCCTCCTGATGGCCCACTTCTCTCATGTGTTGGTGGGCTCTTTGGATGAGGTGCTCCCTCATCTTCCGGCGGACCTCCAGACCACTGTCCAACAGGTCCAAGATCATGGTCAGGCCATGGCTAAGCAACAGCTCCAGACAGCCATAGCAGCCACAGTGGCCATGTCCCACAGGGCTTGGCTGTTGCATCTTGAACTTCATGGCAGATACATAGGGCAAGTTGATGGATGTCTCTTTCCTGGGTACTGACCTGTTCAGGCCCGGGGTCGAGGGGTCACCTTGCCCACATTGAGAAGTCCAGTGCTACCTTGGACTCTGTGACATCCACTCAGAAAGACCCCAAGGGCTCCAAGCAACAGAAGAAGAAGCCCATTTCAGTCCACTCCACTCTTGCAGCCAAACCAGCCCAGCCCCAAGCTGGGCAGCAGGCTCAGGCCTGGAGGAAGAGGCCTGCATGCTTCCTCAACCGGGCCCTTCTCCACCTCTAAGCCTGCCCAGTGACAGGATGAGGGGTGCCTCCCTCATGCCTGTTACACCACCCCTGGGTCCTCCAGTACCTTCCTTGCCAAGCCCGTGCCCCATGAGAGGACATGGTATCCATAGACATTTTGTTTGCCCTACGGAACAACATTGCCCAGTTCTTCCACAAGGAGGCCGTGGTTCAGTCGCGGATCCTCCGGAACTCACAGGGTTTGTCTCTAGGTACTTCCTGGTGCCAAAATGGATGGGAGGGATGGCGCCCCAAGGCTCCATTCTAGATCTGCAAGACCAGAACAAGTTCCTCATGTCGCTCACCTTCAGGATGGTCACTCTGTCCCAGATCATACCATCCCTAGAGCAAAACCTGTGGTTCTGCACACTGGATCTTCAGGACGCATTCTTTTACATCCCAGTCCATCTGTCTCACAGATGATTCCTCCGCTTCTGAGCAGAGGGAACCCTCTACAAATTTCAGGCCATGCCATTCGGCCTGTCCTCAGCCCCAGTGCACTGCAGTGGTGGCAGTGTTTCTGAGGCATAGAGAGCTCCGAGGTTACCCCTGCCTGGATGACTGACTGATCATGGGTCCCTCCAAGTAGGAGGTGGAGTGGTCCAGGGACCTGGCCCTCCAGACCTGTGTCTGTCTTGGCCTTCTGCTTAATGAGGCCAAGTCGGAACTCATGCCCTTGCAGGTGATCAGTTTCATCTGCAAGTACATGAAGGGAATAAATAAGACAGACATAGAGGGGCTTTTCCAGTTTAAGGAGAGGAAGGGACACCTGAGAACACAAGCTGAGATTTGGAGGGGGGAATGTTCAGGAGGGACATGAGGAGACACTTTTTTACGGAGAGGGTGATGTCAGGGTGGAACACGTTACCAGAGGAAGTAGTAGCCTGTAATACAGTGGGCTGCTTCAGAAGGAGATGGGACAGGGTAAGGGGGAGGGTCAATGGTGGGAGGGGAGGGGAGAGAAGGGCAGCTGCAGTACAAGGGCTGCTAGCTGCACAATCGAGTAGACGCTATAGACCAAAAGGCCTTTATCTTCTGGCAGGTTTGTATGTTCATCAGGGCAGAGCTCGACTCTTGCAGAGCCAGGGCTCGGCTCCCAGTGGACAGGGCGGAGGCTCTCTCCTCCTTTGCCCGATCATTTCTGGTTGGGCAGTTGCGCCCTGCCGAGATTTCTTATACCTGCTGGGTTACATGGTGACTTGCACCAAGATGGTTCGATGAGCCCACTGGAGAATGCAGTCTCTGCAGTGAGAGCTGGCCAGCCAGTGGTGTCAGTGCAAGGATCATTTCGACCAGCTGGTCACTGTTACCCAGCGGATATGGGACGCCCTCCAATGGTGGTTAGTCCTGGGACATCTGCAGAAAGGAATCCTGTTTATCTGCCTAGAGCCAACCGTCATCCTGACGACCGCCGCCTCTATCATGGGCTGGGGTGCCCACCTGGGGGATGACAAAATCCATGGGCTCTGGACTCCTGATGAGTCATGATACCACAGCGACCTGCTGGAGCATCAAACAGTTCAGCTGGCGCTGACTGCCTTTATTTCTCATGTTCAGGGTTAGGTTGTCCAAGTTCAGACGGCCAACACCACGACCATGTACTACCTCAACAAGCAGGGCAGGATGCACTCCCTGCCTTTGTTTCTCATGTTCATGGTTATGTGGTCCAAGTCCAGACGGCTAACACCACGACCATGTACTACCTCAACAAGCAGGGCGGGACGCACTCCCTGCTTCTGTGCAAGGAAGCTCTCCATGTGTGGACCATTGTGCGCAGCCTGTGGATGCTGATCTGCTGGCCATCCATGTGGCCAGTGCCTCCTAACCAGCTAGATGCTCTCAGCTGAGTGAGCAAGGTGTCTCATGAGTGGTCTCTCCAACCAGAGGTAGTACACAGCCTGTTCTCCCAGTGGGGCACCCCTCAGATGAACCTGTTTGTCTCCAGGGAGAATGCAAAGCTGAGGCTGTATTGTGCCCGCTCCCCTCAGCAGGGAACATTGTCGGAGATGCCTTCTCAAGGCCCTGTATCCTGGGCATCTTCTATGCCTTCCTTCAGATTCCCTTGATCCACGAAGTGCTGTTTAAGGCCAGGAGGGACAAGGCACAGGTGATCCTGGTTGCTCCAGACTGGCCACGCCAGTTCTGGTACCCCGATCTCCTGAACCTCAGCAGCAGGCTGTCAAGGTGTCTTCCCCTACACCCGGACCTGCTCTCCCATCAGTCAGGGGAAGGTACTCCATCCAGACCTTCAAGTCCCTGCACCTGACTGACTGGTTCCTGAGCGGCTAGAGTTCCAGGCTCTGGGTCTCTCCGAAGATGTTTTCACTGTTGTTGAGGCATCTCAGAAGGAGTTGACTAGGAAATACTATGCCTTCAAATGGAAGAGGTTCTCCATTTGGTGTCAGGGCAAGGGGTGGGACCCTCTGTCTTGTCCTGTGGCTAGCATCCTTGGCTATTTGTGGTCCCTTTCTCGGTTGGGCCTTCGGTCGATGACCCTCACGGTGCACCTGGCAGCCATCTTTGCTTACCTGGCATAGGCCTGTCAGCAGTTGATGGCGCAGGAGAAGGTGGTCTGGCACTTTTTTAAAGGCCTCGACCACATTTCCCCTCTGGTGCATGAACCACCGCCACCTTGGGACTGGTTGCTGGTGTTGGAAAAGCTCATGGGCAAGCCATTCGAACCGATGCACAGGTGTGAGATGTCTTACCTGTCATGGAAGACCGCCTTCTTGGTTGCTATCACATCATACAGAAGGATCAATGAGCTCCAGGCACTTTGGATGTAGTCTCCATATCTGGTCTTCCACAGGGACAAGGTTGTCCTTCGCCTCAACCTGAAGTTCTTCCTGAAGGTTGTGTTGGATTTTCAACGTAACCAGGTGATTAATCTCCCAGTGTACTTCACCAGCCACACCTCAGAGGCTGAGCACAGGTTCCATACATTGGACCTGCAGCAAGCACTAGCCTGTTATAAGGACCGCACAGCTTGAGTTCATGGAGAGGTTCGCCAGCTATTTGTCACCTATGCTGAAGCTGCACCTGGCAGACCAGCTGCTAAGTGGACGATTGGCATGTGAATAGTCTCCTGCATTGATCTCTGCTATAGACTGGCGGCTAGGGAGCCTCCTGTAGGGCTTAGGGCTCATTCCACCCATCATGCTGCTGCCTTGGTGGCTGCTTCCAGGGACGTCCCTATCCAGGAAATCTGTAGGGCGGCTACCTGGAGGTGTGCACACACCTTTATTTCCCATTACCACATTGATTTAGAGTCGCGCCAGGATGTTGGTTTTAGGGCCTAAGTTCACCAGTCTCTGTTCCCTAAATAGGGGGTGTGTGCCTTGCCCCTTCTGGAGAACTGTTAGGAGTCTGCCAGAAAGTGTGGTTAGACCATCATATCCACATCCCTAGAAAACAGGTTACTCACCTGTAACAGTAGATCTTCCACGAAATGGTCTCTTGCAGTAAGTCATTACTTCTGGAAGGTTCCATCAGAGGGCTCTGTCGCATAACAGGTTCTTCTAGCAGTTCTCACCAGGGACTGCCCACACATGACATCATGTCCTGTTTCCTGTACAAGCGAGGGAGGTCCCTGGTATCCTCAGTTCATTTTTCCACCAGCTTCAGCCCGCATAGCAGCTAGCTCAATCTTCTGTGTTGCAGTCTTCGACGTGAACTTGGACCCGATTTTCCTACAGTCTTCTGGGCCTGTGCACCACTCACGGATAGCCTGGTTCTCCTTGTTCTACTGTGGGCCTGTGAACCACTCACAGATACCCCGCTGCTCCTTGTTTCTGTTGTGGGCCTTTGAACCACTCACAGCAACCCTGCTTGACCTTGCATGCAGGCCTATGAACCGCTCACAGCACCCCTGCTGATTCTTCTTTCTCTTGCGGGCCTGTGCACCACTCACAACCATCCTGCTTCTCTTTTACCACCCAGCATCAGAGGGAGAGGGACTTGCACTCCTCACACTCCCTCCACCACTGCCCGTCGCTGGTGGCTTGTGCTGCTCCTCCACTGTCGACAGAGTGTTCCTTGTCGATGGGGCTGCTCCCCCAATTGACGGCACCTTCGTTGCTCACTTCCTCGTAGATGGGAAGGTTTCCCCCCGTCAACAGAGCACTCTTGATCATGTTTCTCATCGACGGGCACTGTTCTCCCATCGCCGGAATGTTCCTCGTCGACGGGGCTGCCCCCCCCCCATGGTGCATGCTTTGCTCTCTCCCTCGTCAACAGGAATACGTCCCTCATCGACGGAGCCTTCTGCATTGCATTTCTCATCAATGGAGGCTGTTCCCCCATCGATGGAGCATTCCTCGTCGATGGGACTGCTTCCTCCTGTCTATGGGACGTCCAATTTTCTCGTTCCTCATCAACGGAACGTTCCCCTTTGCATTCCTTATCAACGGGGGTGAGTCCCCCAGTGGGGGCTCTGGCTCCCAGGATGTTCCTTTCCATGGGTCCCCCATCCCTGCCGTTCCCCTATCCTTTCTGGCATCGGCGCTCTTGCCGCATTGGCGGAGGTCACCCATCTGTTGTCGTTCCTATTCCCTTCGGGCACCTCCTCCTCATCCTCCTCAGGTGAGGCTTTTGGGAGCACCCCTTCACTGTGTCCCTTCTTACCTCCGCCTCCTCCGGGGCCTTCCCTCTGGTGTCAGGCTGCCCTCCCTTGGATTTCTGGGTCTGTCGTTCCCGATGTTCCTCCCCATGCCCCTCATCACCCCTCGGGCTTCCGGGCATTCCCTGCCCATGCCCCCCCTGCCCGACAGGCTGCATTTGCTCGCTGACTGTCCCTCCACACCCATCTGTGGGCTTTTTGTCGGGGTGGGTCTGATTTTGAGGGATTCCTTCTTGGCAGCCATTTCTGCCACGGCCTTTCCTGGTGTTGAGGGCCCGGATACCCCATGCTCCATGGCCTCTCTTCTGGCTGCGGCTCTGCCTGCCCCTCCTGCTGTCACCTCTCCGTCTAACCCTTCTGTCATGGATCCGGCAGGCTTTTGGGTTCCCTTCTGATGGGCAGGTTATGCTTCGTCGGGTCTTGGCAGCCTACCTCTGCCAGCCCGGGGACCTTGTCCTGGTCATCCCTCCCTTGCTTTTCTTGGCAAGTTGGTTTACACCTCTAGTACCTTGCTGCTTCACATTCTTAATTATGTGGGCCATATGGTCTGGTCCCTCCGCACCTTGAGTGTCTCCGCTTTGGACCTGCTTTCCAACCCAGGGGTCGGCCCTGTTGGCTCAGCCCCTGTCCTCCATTTCCTGTCTTCCCCGTCACCTGCTGTGGTCAGGCTACGATGCAGTCGATGCCTCTGCCTGTCTTTCTTCCACCGGTGTCACCTTGCGGCGCCATGCCTGGCTTCGGGTGTCTGGTCTGACTCCTGACATCCAATTGTCGGTTGCCAACATCCCTTTCTCTGGGGGCAGACTTGAATACAAGTTGAGCCACAGCATGGACGTGCATATGAGAAGTTCAGAAAGAGTTTTTTAAAGAGGGCTATCTACCTGTTTTCTAAAACTGTGATGTGCAGAACACACAAAAGGTTGAATAAGAAACAACACTGACTGCAATATGTCTAAATGAATAACATTGGCCTGTATATAGGAATAGAAGAATGTTTAAGAGGCATCTCCTGAGGAAGTCAATGACATATTCGTGAAACGCAGAGGATATGCGCCTATATTCATAATAAAGGAAATATACATAAATGTTCAAGAGGATCTGTCCACGTGTGAATTCTTCTGATTTGTGCCCTTCATCTTTCCTTTCCCCTGAAGCTGTGGGGGAACCACTGATAGATGACAGATTGTTTGGTCTGGGTACCCAGGCCATTTTGGTTTCCCTCCAGGCTTCAGATCATGCCCTGCAGTCGGTCCAGGACATCTGCCTTGCCCCTCAGGTCCCGTCCTCCTCCTTGGCTGTCGGGGTGTCCCGTTCCCGGCTCCCTAATCAGGGTGCATCTCGGGACTGCGGTAGGGCTTCCAGAGGGGCTGCCATGTCTGCCCCTCCGTCCTGTGCCCATACCTCTGGGGAGGTGGGCCTGCCCCTGCGCTTTCGCCACTGCTTGGGGCTTTCCCCCTACCTCCTCTTGCAAGCCTTGGAGGCACCTGTGGGCTTGTTTGCTCTTTCTTTGGAGGCTTGCTTCCTGATCATGGATGCTTCACTCTTCCTCCTTGCGGATCCTTTGGAACTCTTGCTATCCCCCCTCGTGGGGCCCTGCTGGTGTTCCTTGCTGTGGGCTTCCCAGTGCTTCTGGCCCCGGTGCGCTCCACCTTCTGTCTGCGTGCTCCGTGCTTGCGGAGCTCTATTGGATTTGACTTGTCGCCATGGTCTTTCGACCCCTGCTTGTCAGATTGAATCATTGGCATGGCCCTTCTACTTCTTTCCCTTCTTGGAGTTTTCATTCCTCACCCACCCTTTGCATGTCTGCCTTACCGGGTGTGGTGCAGGTTGTTCTGCCTATGTCTTACTATGATGCCGTCCTTGTCCGGAGCTGACATGGCCATCTCTTGGATTGCCTGCGGCTCCTCCATGGCTTCCGCCTAGACTCTGCTCGCCGCTCCTTTTCCGTTCTCTCCAAATGGTCCTGTTTGCTTTGCTGATGGCTGCGCCCCCACGCCCGGCTTCCTGCTTTGCCTGTCCTCCCATCTGGTCGTAACTGCTGGGTAATCTCCCAGAAGTAATGACTTGCTGCAAGAGACCATTCCATGGAAGATACTACAGTTACATAAAATCTTACTGTAACAGTAGAGCTTCGAGGAATTTCTCTTGCAGTAAGTACAAGCCCGCCCTCCGTCCCCCTCCTTCTCTAACAGAAGCATTTTCTTGCTCCACAGAACTTGGGGTGGGACTTCTTGGTACCTCGTTTTCCCCTCGGTCCTCGCTTTTGCGGGCTGAATCCGGTGGTTGGAACTGAAGATACCAGGGACCTCCCACACTTATGTAGGAAATAGGACATGATGTCATGTGTGGACAGTCCCTGGTGAGAAATGCCAGAAGAAGCTGCCATGCAACAGCACCCTCTGCAAGAACCTCCCAGAAATAATGACTTACTGCAAGAGACATTCCTCAAAGATCTACTGTTATGATAAGATTTTATGTAACTGTACTTTTTAGGAGTGGTATATGATGTTTATCCACATGGACCCACCTGACCTCCCCTGACTGTGGCGCACCCTTTTGCTTCCAACGGGCAAGATCTGGCATCATGGGGCGGAGTCGAGGGAGTTGCCATGTGGGTGGGAGGAGCCAGCTTGAAGATGTTTTGGACAGTCTTAAAAGGGGAAAGACAACTGTCAGAAAGTGTGGATGAACATCATATACCACTCCTAGAAGTACTGTAACAAGTGAGTAACCTGTTTTTACACAGCTCCAGATGTTTAGCCAGCCGTGTGTGTGTGTGTGTGTGTGTGTGTGTGTGTGTGTGTGTGTGAGAACAAAGGAACTTAGATGTTTACATAGAAACATAGAATATGACGGCAGATAAGGACCACTTGGCCCACCCAGTCTGCCCATTTCCATACCAAATGGATAAGCTGCAGATCCTAGCTAACCAACAGCCTACTTCTTCCTACCCCCACCCGTAGAATTGCCTTATGACTGTCCCATGCATTCTTGAATTCCACCACTGTTTTTGACTCCACATCCTCCTCAGGAAGGCTGTTCCATGCATCTACTACCCTGTCCGTGAAAAAATACTTCCTCACATTACCTCTGAGCCATCCCCCTCTTGCTTCAAATTGTGCCCCCTTGTTCTTGCACACCTCTTTTTCTGAAAGATGCTACCCTCTTGGACTTTGTTGATTCCCTTCAGGTACTTGAAAGTTTCTATCATATCCCCCCTCTCCCTCCTCTTGGCTATACATATTAAGCTCAAGTCTCTCTTGATACGTCTTCCGGTGCAGACCCTGCACCATTTTAGTTGCTCTCTTCTGGACTGCCTCCATCCTGTCTATGTATTTGCAGAGATTGGGTCTCCAGAACTGCACGCAGTACTCCAGATGGGCTCTCACGAGCTATCTGTACAGAGGGATAACAACTTCCTATTTTCTACTAGTGATGCCTCTCCTGTGCATCCCAGTATCCCCAGCTCTCTCCTGCCCTCTCACATTGCTTGCTCACCTTTAGGTCATCTGATATGACTACCCCCAGGTCCCTTTCCATTTTTGTTGCTGTTAGTATCTCACCCCCCATTGTGTACTCTTCCCCTGTTTTTTTTGTTTCCCAGGAGCATTACTTTGCACTTCTTAGCATTGAATCTAAGCTACCATACATTTGACCATTCCTTCAACCTTGCCAAGTCCATTCTCATCCTTTCCACCCCACCATGTGTATCAACTCTGTTGCAGATCTTTGTGTCGTCTGCAAAGAGACATACTTTTCCTTCCAGTTTTTCTGCAATGTCGCTTATAAAGAAATTAAAGAGAACCGGTCCTAGTACTGAACTCTGCAGTACCCCACTAGTAACCCCCCTTTCTTCAGAGTGAACTCCATTTACTATTACCCTCTGTATCCTGTTCTCCAGCCATATTTTTACCCAGGCCTCCACTTTGGCACCCAATCCAAGGCTGGCTAACTTGTATATTAATCTTTTGTGTGGGACTGTCAGACGCCTTGCTAAAGTCTAGGTAGGCCATGTCCACAGCCCCTCCCTGGTCTACTACATTGGTCACCCAATCAAAGAAATCTATTAGATTCATCTGACACGGCCTTCTTGCTGTTAATCCATACTGCCTTGGGTCCGCTGTTCCGGACTGTTGACAGATTGTGCAATCCAATCTGTCTCCAACCCAGAGGAGCCTTTTTTTAGGCTAAATGTAAGGAGTTTGCTCGATTCTTCACAGATAAGGTTGCCAGTATTGGGTCTGGCATCGGCTCGGCTCTCCCTACGAGGGACTGTGGAGGTCTGTGGGAGGTGGTGAGCACTTGGTCTGCCTGGACGGACTTTAGCCGACTGGAATCCACCATGCTGTCTCCATCCTTTGAACAACTTGCCTCAACTCCTTCGAAGAATCATCAAACCAAGGGGTCCTTGGGTAGAGTGAGTGGTCAAACAGGAACTGGAGCACTGGGAGGTTAAGTGACTTACACATCGTCAAACAGTGAGTGTTTGACTCTAGCAGGGTATAAATTACGCAATAAGGCATGATGGGGGTGCATTATGGTGGGATAATGCCCCACCTTGGGTTCCTCATGCTTACAACACCCAAGAAAGTCAACTAGCCCACCATAACACACCCCTTGGAGTGCCTTATTGCGATTATGAAATGGGCCATTTTAGTGAATTGGATGCATTTTTTAAGCTTACATTTGTTAAGCTACTTTCAGCAGGGCTGTTGTGCTGGGATAACGGCCTGGCTGAAAGTACCTTTTAGCCAATCAGGAGCCAGCATTGTTTCTACCCATTTCATAATCTGCAATATCTTAGTTTCCAAATTGGTACTTTAACCACCACACCACACTGCCTTCTCACAGACCTTTTGCAAAAGACAATATTCAAAGGACTGCCTGGCCATGGTGGATTTAAATGCAGTACAGTAGAGCATGGCTCCAGTATGGTAGGGTCATCCAGAGTGCAAACCTATGATGCAGTATACAAGGGGAAAAGCAAAAAGGTTAACAAGAAAACTCCCAATAATATAACACATTTCATGTTCAATAAATACATGCAATAAAAACATACAACAAAACTAATGAGTAATGCCTGAAGTATGGAGTAGAATCCTGGACAGGAGAAGCCATGATCAACCAGGATAGATGCAAGGCGTAATAGCCCCTTCCGGTTTAGGCCACTTGTCAGGACTAGGTATAGATTGCCCCAAAGGTCTGGGAACGGAACAAGATTGCAGTGGATGTGAAAGAGGTGGAAGTCGGGAAGAGCTGTTATAAAGGTGATATTGATATTGGTAGATGGTAAAAGGGAGGGGTGCCGCACTAAGTATGTGAAGAACAAGCTGCTGGGGCAGGTGGGACTGGTGTGCACATGGAACTGAGTTGTAAGAACTATAGGACTGGAGGGAGTACAGAGTGAACGTCAGAGGTAATACCTCAGCTGGTGGAGCTGGCAGAAAAGCATGGTTTGTCCAGCAAAGCTCTTGTGGCAAGGAGGTGAGGAAAGAGTAGATGTTGGAGCTTCTAAGGGAGTAAGTATAGAGGATGTAGGCATGAGGAGGGAGGTGAGATTGTAAATGAGGGTACTAAGCTAGAATATAGAGATAATTGAGACCCTGTGAGAGAATCTCCTACAACTGTAGCAAAAGACACGTTCAGATGTTCTGCAATATTTCTAAAGAGATTTATTAGCAATGTCGTAAAATATGTGGTCCCACTATGGTACTGCAGGCAGGTGGGGTATTTCTCTAGACATATCACAGAAATATCAGGAAATATCTGACCTTGTCTTTTGCCTGAACTGTACCCTCAAGGGAGGGAAGGAGAGTTGAGTGCACATGACACAATGGTGATTATGTTGGGGAAAGTTCAGGGTGAAAGGACAGAACACAGAGGAGTTGGGGATCTGGTTTGACCAGGTGGACTTGAACGTAGTGCATATCCTCATACTCAAAGTCTGGGAGATTTATCACAATACAGTCTCGCGATGGACATAGTGGTTTAGAGGCCTTGTTGTGGAACAGTGCACCAGGTTTGGGGAGATGTTTAACATGGGTGGAATCATTGTTGTTGAGACTTCATGTTGGCGTTGCCAGTCCATGTATAGATTGATTGAAATTTCCCGACCAATTGGAGTACTCCTTTCCTTTGCATGTGAGACACTTTTGTTCTGTGAAGAGTTTGTCAAGTGCAGCTGCCCTGGAAACTGGCTCATTCAGGGAAGGTTTTTTGTTTAAATTTTAATATATTATTAATCAATCTTGATCAGTAATAATACCACCGCTGATACGACTCTTAGGGTTGCAAAAGTGGTCTCACATACTTAGGGTATCAGAACTGTTCACCTTCAGTTTGTGGTTTTCATACCTTAAGAATACATGTGAGACTCCACTTACAACTAAGAGTATTCTCTGCTGCAGTATTAACATACAGCAGATGCCTTGGATTTTGGCATTGTGTCTCCTGTTTCAGCTCATTTGTGAGGATTTACTCCTATGTCCTTTCTTCTCCTTCTGCTCTGGGCACTACCCATGTAGGAAGTACTCAGAGCTCCTGTTTTTCTTATCAAGTTGCATTACTGTACATGTCTCCACGTTGGACTTCATCTTTCTCGTCCATCTCTACACCACCAACCTATCTAGATCTGTCCTTAGCAAGTTTACCCCTTCCTCTCTTCATACAGTCCTCCTGTTTTTGTGTCATCTGCAGACATTGCCATCCATCCTTGTAGCACTTCATCCGTATTACCAACATGCATGTTAAGGAAAACTGGCACTAGAACTGATCCCTGGGGCACCTTGTCCATTCCCCTTCCCTACTTTGAGTAGTAATCTCCCCTTATCCCTAGCCTTTCCAGTTTTCTGAAAGGTTGCCTGTGGGGACAGTGTCAAAAGCTCTTCTGAAGTTCAGGTAAATTATATCCATTTGTGAACTCTCATTCAGTCTCTGACATTCCTGTATCAAAAAACAATCTCAACATATGATTTGTCAGGCATGGACATCCCCATGTGAAGCCAAGTTGACTCATGTCAGTTTTATTTTCTTTGTTTAATTTGTATTTATTTATAGTTTTTAACCTATAGGGGACACTAAGCCAGGGCACATTTCCAGGTGCTACCTGGGGATAGGGGATGGGATACCAAAGCAATATACGTGAAAGGACAGAACAGAAATGGAGGAATAAAAATATCAACAAGGTAGTGAAAACAGTAGAAATAAAGTAATACATGAATGCAGCAAAAGGTAACACAACAACTGATATGCAAGGGTGAAGGGATACAGGATAAAAACAAGAAGTACTTTGGTAGCTGAACAGTAGAACCGGGTGGCTGGGGTGGACAGGTGTTAGCGAGGGTACCAAGACAGGTGCAAGGTGCTGAGCAGAGATGGGATTTTCTAACTCTTCACTAGGTATCTTCTTCATAATCATTTGACAGTTGTTATTAAACTAACTGGCCTGTAATTGCTTCCCTCTGCCCTGTATTTCTCCTCATCAATACTGTTGTTTTCCTCGTCTGCTGTATTACATCCTTCCAGTCCACTGGGACTTTTTCTTCTTTCAGTTTTCCATTAAAAATATGTGTTACTGGTGCTGCCATTTCCTTTTCTTGCTCCTTGTGGAATCCGTCTGGACCTGCAAATTTAGAAACATTCCATTTCTGTAACCTTTTCCCAGTCTGTTCAACCATTAACCTGCCTGCCTCTTTCTGTATTTGATGGTATGTCAACTCGACCGAGAATTAGTTTTACACTAAATAAAAAATTAAATTTTTTTCAGGCAGTACACTCCCAGGAGTTAAGATCAGTCAGAATTAATAAATCTTGGACGACAAGGCCACTTGACAGTGAAGAAACATATTCTCTCATCAGTTCTTCGAGTGCTGTTACAACACCAGCAGTAAGTATAATGAATTCACCTTGGAAACTGTTGTGTTCACTACTGGTATGACCCACAGTCAACAATATAAAAGGTTTTTTGGGGGCTGGGGATGGTACACTGATCTGGCACTCATTTTCTGGTATGTCCTGAGAGCACAGGGAGGTTAAATGACTTGCTCAGGGTCACAGTATGCAAGTGATGGCTTGGGGATTTAAACCCAGGTCTGCTGGGTCTCCAGGTTCACAGCTTAGTACTGCATCCTCCATGCAACACTGCCTCCCTGTGTGACAGCTGAGTGAATACACCTGGGGATGAGTTGCTCAGAGCTCAGTGTGTTTTCCTTGGAAACAATCTCCAAATAACCATGAAGTATAATCATGTGCTTAATTCAGTTGTAACCCCCCTACAAATGGGGGTTCCCAAAAAGTCCTCCTTGAGCTTGCCTAAATGCTCACTGCCAGGCTTGTGTCCTGCGTTTTAGCAGTTTAAATGTGATTACCAGAGCCGGTATTGCCTCTGTGTGCTGTCTCTCTAAGAGCTGCCTGATTGCAGCATAAGTAATCTGAGATGGAGCTCTGTTGAAAGATGTAACTATTTGCTGAAAATCATTTAGAGTGATCATGATAATGTAGTTTATCTAACCTGCTTCTTTGTAGCAAGGACTGTTTTGTTTGTCTCCACTGTCTTGGTCCTGGACTGCAAATTGGACCAATCAGTTCTGGTGGGACCTAAAATGTAGCCGGACTACAGGAGCTGTCTGAATTCAAAATCTGTAGGAACTGTAGTTTCGGGGGTTTTTTGCACCTTTTTTGCAACTAAAGGGGGAGCTCTTGCTTTGACTGACAGCCAAATTAGCCAACCGAATCTTTTGGATCTTGGGAAGTCCGGCTGCTTGCAGTTTTCAGTTAGTTCTGAGCTGGGAAGTGAAATGAGAAGAGCTCAAGTGTATTTTGGGCAGCAATCCTGAGTGGATTCACATGGGAAAACTGTGAAAGGGCTAAGTTTTGGCCTGCATGTCTGTCTGCTGCTCCTGAGAGGGAGAGAAGAAAATTACTTTGGACTAAATCCAAGCTTTGTGTGACTGAAGTAAGCTACTGAAGTGGGCCAGGCTCATCCTGAAGAAGACCGAAGATTTTGCTAAATGCGATCGGCCTGTTAGGAGTTCCAGCTACCCCTAAACTCCCAGTGTGTGTAGAGACTTTTCGATTGTGACCAGGGAGCGCTTTGCCTGGTACAGTAGAATTCTCGTACATGTAAATGTGCTATGGGCTGCTAGTGGGTTGTGAGTTAGTTCCCCACTGTGTGAACTGTGTTCTGCTTGCTGGAAGCTGTATCCAGCCCAAAATGGATTGCATCTGAATTTGTCTCCATGCCTTGCCAGACTGGCCCAGCCAGACTACCCACTGCACAGAGAAGGCAACGAAGAGAGACCTGCCTGGGGATCAGCCCCCTGCTCCACGCTTGAACAGGAATGACGCCTCTGCGACTCGTGTGGGCCCTGCTTCTCTTGGCATTCCAGATCAACCACCTGCAATCTTGATTTTCGTCCAGCCTGTGTCCAGTCTTGGGTATCGTGAGGGTAGCTCCCTACAACAACAGCTTAATCTGAGTGTGTCATCTGATTGTCTTGCTGTTTCGTTTGCTTTACAAACTGAGCCCTCTGGCTCCGGATTACAAATATTGTGCACTGTGCATGTTGTGTTTTCCATCACAGGGCCCCAACCAGCTGCAACACCGGGCAACGGTCCTGGCTAGCCCATTTCTTCTCCACCTGGGCCCAGAGGTGGACTGTGTGGGGGGACTCAAAGCGCATGCATAACTGCTTGATTGATATAACCTTTAAGCTAATTAACCTGATTTTGCCCCTCCCTTGTTCAAGTCCCCTGAATAAATGAGATCTAACTTTTTCTGCATGTGATCTGATTGTAGTTCCAGTTTGTGCTCAAAGTACTGTACTGTTGCTATTTGCTGTCCATAACCTTGTTTTACAGGAGTTCCCCAGGGTCGAGCCAGAGGAACCAGCCCTGGTGGTAAGTGCAAACAGTGTGGGTACTTGTGTGGTGTACCAGGGGTATTGTGAAGGTGATTATTGTACAGTGTTCAGGCCACTAGAGGGGAAAGAGGGGGGTTACAGTGGCCCGGAGGGCTGTGCCCAGGTTAGCGTGACCACTACCAACCCTGACCTCTGGGTGGAGGCACCCGTTTCAGAACTCAGGCCCCTTAACCTGCTACTAGCCAAGCAGGCAGGGGTAGTAGCCCTTGGGATAGCGCCACCTAGGGGTTACACAATGATCCAAGGTTACAATTATTAAAGAGAGATTAGGGCAGGATAATAGGAAATGGCCCATTTCATGGCTGATCTGACATTACTATGTCTGAGAGAGCTTATCATGAAATAGTAGGAAATGGCTTATGTTATGGTTAATCTGAGGTTACAATGACTCAAGAGACGTTAAGGGAATGATTTGTACCACAGATGATCTGAGGTTATGATAACTCAAGAGAGGTTAAGGGAATGATTTGTGGCACAGCTGACCTGAGGTTATGATGATTAAAGAGAGGTTTAGGGAATGATTTGTGCCACAGGTGATCTGAGGTTATGATGACTAAATAACTTTTTATTTTTATTCTCCTATCGCAGATGGCCCTCCTTTGGTCGGGTGCCCCAGCCCCGTCACACTGGCCTCTGCCGGGACTTACCACCAGCCATCTTCCTTGAGGGCTTGGTTGTCAGGGATCCCCAGTCTCTGCTGAGGTCTACATCCAGTTCAGGCTGATGAGCCTGGCAAGTCAG
This sequence comes from Neoceratodus forsteri, assembly GCA_016271365.2. Classification (NCBI taxonomy): domain Eukaryota; kingdom Metazoa; phylum Chordata; order Ceratodontiformes; family Ceratodontidae; genus Neoceratodus; species Neoceratodus forsteri. The sequence continues at coordinate 1,389,052,940 of CM057459.1, forward strand.
GTGCGGGGCCTGCGAGCACCCGCTGGAATCCTGCTCCTGGCATTTTCTGTGTTCTGTCCCCTGGGAAATGTGTCGTGCAGGGACATCATGGTGCATGGCATGCACTTCCACGTGATGTGTGTTGGCATCTGCCGCACCTCCCAACCTTCTGGCCTGGGCTGCCTTTCCCCCAGCTTTTGCAAGGGCCAGGGAAGCAAATGGACTTTGCTCACCCCTGCCTCAGGAGGAGGGGAGCAGTCATACAGGTGCTTGATCTGCCTCCCCCCAGCTGGCCCTCTGACACCCCGGATTCACACAGTATGCAAGTGGAAGTTGTGGAAATCAAACCCAGGTCTGCTGGATGTACCAAGCTCATTCACGGTTCATTATTCTAACCTATAGGCTATGATGGTTAAAGAAATTATTTGTACCACAGCTGATCTGAGGTTGTCATGACTAAAGAGAGGTTCAAGTACAATGAATCACTCAGTCATCCTTATTTACATAGAGCCCTTTCTAAAGAGGCATGGAGACTGAACAATCCAGTAAAAACGACGACGACAAAAATTGCCATCTTTAAATATTTTTATTGTAAAAAAACTTTGTTACAGCATCAGTTAGGGTTAAAGCGTAATGCTACCAATGTAAGGAAATTTATCTTTTTTGTATATTTTTTTCAACTCTATTTATGCACCTTCTGAATGGCAGGGCTTACTTGACCGCTATCCGTCCTATACGTGGAAGATCAACTAGCCAGTCTCCACCACGGAAGCACAGCGGGAAGGACTGTGGCTTACCCCCCCATGGAGGGCCCTCCCCCCCAGTGCCCCAAACCGGGAGAGGGAGACCGCATCACCCTTGGGTCCCACCCTGACTTATTTCAGGCATTGTTTTGCTTGCAGGGGAGGTCCCCCGTCGTGCGCATCACTGTGCTCATTAGGAGGGTTTTTGTCCTTGCTTACCCCTCTGGATGCGGTGAGCAGTGGCTCCTGCATGGCTGTCTTCCATGCCTCCTGCTTTATTATAGTCCAAGACCAAGGCATCTGGGTCACTGCTCACTCCAGAAAGCTCCGATAGGTCAAGCACCGCCACCACGCCTTCAGAGCTTACATCTCGCAAAGGGCGGTACCTGACCATCTCCACAGGGGTAGGTCTACAAAGAGGGGCACAAAAACTGAACCCCACTGTGTGATGATCGGACCATCCAACAGGTTCTACCCCCAAATCGAAGGCTTTGATCCCCAGGAGGAAGACTAAGTCCAAGGAGTGACCACCTTTATGAGTGGCAGAAGTAGCAACTTGTGTAAGGCCCAATGATGTCATCAATTGGAGGAAGTGTTGTCTTAATTGCTAGAGTTCGTCATCGACCCAGGCGTTGAAGTCGCCAAGGACTTTCAGGCTGGGCGACTCGAACGCCATGTCGATCACAAAGTCTGCTACTTCCTGCAGGAACTGCTTCTCATCACCTGCTGGATGGTAGATGAGGGCAATCCTGCAACCCACACCTGCCACTATGGTACACTCAAATGACTCAGCCTTCTCCACTGGTACACTCGTGAGGCCCAGTTCGGTCTTGAAACAGACCGCACCCCCCTCCCCACTGTCCAACCTTGGTTAATATGAGGCCTACATTCTCATTCAGCCAGGTCTCGGTAAAGCATGCTAGATCCACTGACCCAACAAGATCTGCAGTAACTGCAGTCTTATTCCTGTTGGATCTGGCATTGCACAGCACTGCTCGGGTAGGACGGGCCTCTGGATCTGCTTGAGCTACTTGCCCATCAATATTGGTGGTGCCCAAGTGTATGGAAACCAGACAGGAAGGACCACGTTCCAGATTCCATTTTGCCCCAGGACATCTTCTGGATCTCACTACCCCAATATGATGGCCCTGCTCATTCGCCCTCCACTGTTTGTGCCCCCCCCAACTCCTCTCCTCCCTCTATGAACAATACCCAGCAGCTGGCTGAGGAGGTGAGAGGAAGGCTGTGCCAGTTGCCTTATCGGGGTATAATGCATGGCCCCAGACACACAGGTAAGCAGGGGGGTTGGGTGATGTTCTGGGTGCGGGCCCACTGCACTGCCAGTGTTTGCCAGTCCTTTTGTCGACTGGCATCTCGGGGCCTCATTGGACACCAGGGATAGTATAGGGGACATGGGATGGGAGATGAGGGGGTGGGGGGTGCTATTAGGCACCGGGGAAAGAGATAACAGATATGGGACCAGTGATTGGGGGGGGGTAGAGGGTGCTATCAGACACCAGAACAATGATTAACATACATGGGATGGGTGATTTGGGTTAAGAGGTGCCACAAGAGACCAGAGAAATGATTTACATATACAGGACGGGTGATTGGGGGGTGCTAATAGACACCATTGAAAAGATTAACAGATACGGGATGGGTGATCTGGGTGGGGGTGCCACTAAACACCAGGAAAATAATTAACATATATGGGATGGGTAATCAGGAGTAGGGGTGCCACTAGACATTAGGGAAACATTTATATGGACCTGGTCTGGTGATTGCGAGGGTTGGGAGTGCCCCTAGACACCAGGGAAATGATTAACATCTACAGGATGAGTGATAGGGTTGGGGGGTGCCACTACACACTGGGGAAAGATTAACAACTAAGGGATGGGTGATCGGGGGGGGGCCACTAGACAGTGGGGAAATATTAACATCTAAGGGATGGATGATTGGGGGGGAGTGTTACTAGGCAATGATTAACCTATATGGAATGGGTGTTCAGGAGTGTGGGGTGCCACTAGACACCAGGGATGACATGGCAGGTGCCCACAGGATGGGCGCAGAAGGGCCACCACTTTCCTTGCAATTGAGCCTGTAATAGGCATGCAAATGGACCCTTAGTGCCTTACATGCCCAGTGGGCTCATTTGCATAGTGCCACTGAATATCGCGCCATGGCTTGTGCAAACATGCAAGTATTCAGTAATAATTTAAATATGGGAACCAAGTGAGCTAGTTATATGAAATGAAGGTTAAAGTTTGATAAAAAATTTGGGCTCTATCTGTAAAAGCTCTTCCTGCCACTGTTTTCAAATTCGTTTTTGAGATTAACAGCCCTGCCTTCTAGAAGCTCAACAATCTAGGGGGACACGTATTCAACAAAGAGGTCTGAAAGATATTGCAGACCCACCTAAACCATGAAGGCACTTGTATGTAAAACGAAGACTTTTGAAGTGTATTCTGAATTTAATTGGTAGCCACTGTAGGTTTTTTAATATGTGATTATTGCTCTCTCGGGTATGTTATAAATCTTTCTGTCAGCTGCATTAATTACATATATACAAATCCAAACACAATTGCACTGAGAGTAGAGGAACCAATCACAGTTCAAAGCCTAAAACTAGAGCTTCATGCACATCCATGTAAGGAGCCAAGCTCGGGTATTTTTCAATTTATTTTATTGCATATTCAGCTGTAAAAATACAACTTATAAGTCAACAGCAGTCCCCCATCAGAACACCAGTGTTTTGAACTGACGTGTGCTTCTTCAAGGCTGTTTAGTGCTCATACCCAATCCCATTTGTAGTATATATATGAGTAGTGCTTGTCGCTAATTAAATGCAAATGAAAATTTAAAGTAACAGTGCTCAAGTAAAACAAACATACAGTGGTGCCAGCCAGGATGAAATGCAGTAATGCTGGAGCGCATCACAAAATGCTGCAGGGAACGGGATAATTCAATGGCAATTGAACATTTTTTCACTGCATTATTTTGTGACATGCCATTTACTGAAAGTTACTGCATTGCTTCATGGCTGACGTCACTGTACATCCAAAGATAATACTTAAAAATCCTTTAGCTAACTATACATTTCAAAATCTAACTCACAAACAGTGCAAACAACCTAGAAGCATTTCAGTAAAGAATCTGGTTCTAGTCCCACCAGACAGTGCGCATCTAATTGCACTCACCCTAGACCGAATGCCTCAATATCCCATCTATACCTATCATCAAATGACATACAGAAGGTACAATATAACACGCTGACAACAAAAGCCGCAGCATTTCAGTAAAGAACCAGATTTTGTTCTAGTCTTACCAGGCAGTGCATGTCTGACTGCACTCCCCTGAACTGAATGCCTCAATATCACAGACCCAACAGGTATATTCCAAACTGTTTCAAACATAGCGGCATCACTAGTGCTTCTGTTTTGCACGTTACCAACATGTCTATGGACCTCAGTTGCGATGGTGTCCTTATTTTCTTTTGCTTGAATTTGAACTCAGTTTCACGGGCATCACTTAAAAAAAAAATCGAACTTTCAGCCTGCATATTGACAATACCGGATAACAGTGACAATTTCTAAAATAAAATGAGTGACAGAGATTATCAGTTAAGTTTAAAAAAAAAAAGCTCACTTCAAAGATGGTCCAAACTCCAGTCTATTATTAAGACCACTCATACTTTTCAATGCTCCCTATGTAAATGTGCAGAAAGCTTCTCACTGCAGCCACTTGTTTTCAAGGATTCCACCTCATTACCCCATTCTCACTTTCTCAGTCCCAGTAAACATAAACACATTTTACCCCAGAATGTTTCTATGTAACGTCAATGCATTTTTCACATCAGCCTTTTTATTAATCCTAGATGTTCCCCCAAGTTGTTTTAATGTTTGCTTGTCTGTGTGCAGGAAACATTTTGTTACACAATGGCATTTGAGCGGTGTGTCACAGCCAAGCCATTGCAGCTCAGACTGGAAGTGGCTCGGCAGTCCAGACCAGTGACCATGCACTGTGGTCTTGATGCCACTCACTGCTTACTGGGTGGAAACTTTGTATATTTGAAAGGACTGAAGCCTCTCCAATCAGAGGGGGCTCTGACCCTTTCATTTGCCTGAAGCCAGTCAGCAAGCAGCTGGTCGGCTTTCAACATCAGGAGCCTGATGCGCCACCTGTCTGTCATGTCTGTCTGTCTATCTATCTATCTATCTATCTATCTATCTATCTATCTATCTATCTATCTATCTATCTGTCTATCTGTCTCTCTCCTGCTCTCTATGTAGCTATCTATTAAGCGGAGCGGGGTGCCCACCCCTACTACTGCTTCTTTCTCCCTTCCTCCAAGTTGCTTTGCCCTCCCCGCCCTACCCAATCTTTATAAATATTTGAAACATATAAGCCGACTGGGGGAGCTCCCTCCAGTACTGCTTCTCTTGACCCCACCCCCCCTTCCAAGTCGCTATCTAGCCGACTAGCTGTCTAGCAATCTAGCTGTCAATCTATTAAGCAGAGTGGGGTGCCCACCACGACTACCGCTTCTTTGTCACGGATGGGTCCCCTCCAAGTTGCTTGCCCACCCACCCTTACCTATCTTTGTAAATATTTTAAACATGTAAGCAGACCAGGGAGCCCACCCCAGGTACTGTTCCTCTTGACCTCCTCCTCTCAGTGTCTCCTGCCCCATTCCCAACGAGCTCAACACTGGGGTACCCAATCCCAATGCTGGAATATCCCTGAAATAAAGAAAACCATCCATCGTTGGTTTTTCATTCCCTGTGAAACAGAAAACTGTCCCTCGCTGATCTGCCCCCACACACACACACACACACACACTCCACCCCACTCTCCTACTCAGCATCCCCACCCCACACCCCCGACATAGCCTCACTCACCCGAACATCTCCCAGTATGAAGATCCACTCTCCAATCAAAGACTCGTCTTGCTGCTGGAACTGCCGTCTGCAATATGAGAAACTAAGATAAGTGCGGTTATTTCAATGGGGTTTTGAACTTTGATGCAAAACTTTGTCATTTTTGCAGATGTTGGCCACAGATTTTCAACAAAACCTTTTTGGGACCCACCTCATGACCAATGGCAGTGTAATTATGCAAATCAGGCCAGAAAGGTGATTGCACGGTTACACTGCAAAATGGCCTCTCAGGTGGGATTTGAACATTTTCACCCTCCACCCTTGTTCATGGGTGGGGTCATAAGAAGGCTATTTGGCACCATCTGGTATCAAAATATGTAAAAATGGCAACATTATGCATATACGTTGAACATTTTTCTATGCTCGCTTGTAACTTTGGTAATTTTAAATATTTTGATCCCAGATTTTCAACACACTACCTCATGAATGTGACAGCTGTCTTTTTATCAAATCCTGGCCAAAATATGTTTTCGTACCTGTGGCGTGGAATAATGTTTTGGTGGAATGGAATGATGTTTTGGTGGGGATTTGGAAGTTTTCACCTACCGGTTCATTAGGTGGGGTAATAAGAAGTCTGTGCTGAACATTTGGTGTGCAGATATGGTAAAATGCTCAGGATGTGACTGAAGGTTACACCATTTAAACGTTCATGCATAACTTCACTAATTTTCAATATTTTGACTCCAAACTTTCAACATAGCTATTTTTCCACACCACCTCATAAAAGTGACATGTCATTTTTAAAATGCTGGACGAGATGTGTTTTCGCACCTCTGGTGTGAAATGACATTTCAGCCAGTATACTATAAATGGTACATGTCATGTTTACAAGTATCTTAAAAAGTTTGGGTCAAAATAAAAAACAAAATATACAATTGTTTAACAGACTTTTAGTGTTTTAGTGTTTAGTGCCAGTCTTCACCCCAGCAGCCATGCTTTGTGATCTGACCCCTATGAACAGAGTTCAGGGGTGATCTCAGTGACCCAACTGGATGGGGGGGAGGATGTGGGGATGGTGCTGTTATGAGACCCCCCAGCCAGAGAATGAAAGGTGCAGGGTTGTCCATATGGGCCTCGGTACCATATAGTGAAGACAACTGTACTCTTGACACAGGGCCCTGCACTGCTCCACCTGTTGGTGACAGAGTGCCTTGAGCATTGGCTGACAGATGTACTCTTTGCCCTATATCTGTGGCCACATGGAAGCGCAGGGACCACAGGACCCTGTGATTTCACAGCCCACCAGACAACCCCATGAATTCTTTACTTCCATCGCTGCACTGAAGTGCAGGGCCCTTGGACGGAGTCTTCCCTTGGGGCAGAGCATCTGCATCTGTACACTGTCAGCACCAAACACCTGCACAACACATACATACAAGCAAACGTTCAGCATTGACAAATGCTTATTTAAAAGTCTGATGTCTTTCTTACATATATTTTCTTACACTCCATAGATTCCACTTAGCATACAACATGGTCAGTCTCACATTTAATGCAATTTCACTCAGCCCCAGAACTCACATGTGAGTCAAAATGTTCTGTGCTTAACCTTATTCAAAATGGCCACCTGGGGCTGAGTGAACGTTTATTGAATTCCAAACCCAAGATCTCATTCCGAACCTGCCTGTCTGCTTCATGACCACACAGAATTTACAGTGGCCACACCTAAAATTCCCACTTGGGAGGGGGTGGTCACCAGTTAATTGCATTTTTTTTCCACAGGATTGTGGCTACCATGGACTAACTTATCCCACATGTTCAAGTCCCCTTTTATAAACCAACCAAGGCTTCTCCCTCCCAACTGAGCCTAAAACTGGGTCCAATATCAAAATTCCCATTCGAAATGCAATGACGTTTTTAATTTTACTTGATTGCATTGAAAAGGTTGTAACAAAATGCATCTTCTTTTTCCTCTTGACTTTCCAGTCCTGTGGACACAAGGTTTACAATTTCAGTGTTATTCAACGTGCTGTTGGTATCTGCTTTCTCTTTCCTTTTGGTAATTACACACATAGGGAAACCCTGTGCTGAGAACATTTTAGTAAGTTCCGTTACTCTTATTTTCAAACCACTCCTACTACCACAGTTACATTTACCTCATAAGTGGGCTGCTGGGCATATTAGTTTCATCATGTCTTTGATGGCACTGTGTATTGGAGCAGTAAGTTGCGGTCTGTACTTTTCATGAACTAGTCTGTTATCACACCTTGATTCCCATCCTTCCTTATAACCTTGGGCCTTGATTAGTTAATTCCTCCCAAACAACCAAAAAAGTTTGTTGCGTAGTTCAGGGTTAATAATTCCTCTAGGGCCGTCCCCTTTTTTTTTTGTAAATAGAACTTACCCCTAAACAAGAAAGTATTGCATATCAGTACCTTTTCAATCAAGTTAGGTTAAACTCAGTCTGGGCCTCTGTGAGTTAACTCTTTTCTATACAGTTTTTCTCAAAACTATGCTCGCCAGGGTAGCCCCCGTACTGCTGTGTCCTCCTACCCAAACCTCAGTCACTTATAATGGAATATTTCCTGGACCTTTTGCCTCCTGACCTCCCCCACCCCCAACTTCTAGCCACTTTTATGGGAATGCATCTGGGAACCATGATGGTATGCTGGAGAGTGGGGACTGTCAAGTCTTTATTGCTTGTACTGACTGTACACTGTACCATGATATACAGACATTCCCACATGTAATTGTGTTCGATTTCTGTATTTTGTCTCTATATTGTTGTTGTTGACTGTATTGCCATTTATCAATGTCTCTATATGGCCCTGATCATGCCTGAAAACGGTTCCTCGGATCAGTGCACTTACCCAGTAAACAAAGACATGCATAAATAAAGATGTCAAGGAAGCTAATTTTATTCAAGTCTGCTGAAATAGAGAATCTTAAGTCTTCCTTAATCTTTTCCAAATAGGTAACAAAGTGTTGCAGTTTGTTCAAAATTCCCCTTCCAAACCAGGAATATATCATCAATATAGCATTTATAAATATCTATATTAATGAGATAAGGGTTTGATTCTGGGTCTTGAATAGTGAGTTTCTCCCAAACAACCCAAAAAATTTGTTGCGTATTTCAGGGCTAATGATTCTTCTAGGGCTGTCCCCCTTATTTTGGTAAATAGAACTTACCCCTAAACAAGAAAGTATTGCATATCAGTACCTTTTCAATCAAAATTAAGATAAACTCAGTCTGGGCCTCTGTGTAGTTACTTTGTCTATTACAGTTCTTCTCAAAGCTGGTAACCCCATCTCATTCTGAATATTGGTATATAATAACACTACATTAAGAGTCACCAAATATAATTATTTCTGTGTGTAAGTACTTCAATGATGACAAAACATCTCCAGTATCCCTCAGATAGAATAGATAGCTGTAAGCTACAGGTTTAATCTTATTGTTTACCTATTGGGTCAGGGGCTTGGTCACTGAACCTATCGAGGTCATAGTAGCATGTCCCAGAGTCTTCTCATGGCACTTGTGGATTTTAGGGAAGGTATAGATAACTGCCCTCACCAGTGCATTCACAGTCAAAATTTCCATTTCCTGTTCACAAATAACATTTTGTGCAAAGGCTGCCTAAACGTACATTTCATTTTCTTTCTTAAATACTACAGTTGGATCTGATTTCAATTTACAGTAATACTGTGCATTGCTTAGTTGTGCTAACAGCGCCTCCTCATAATATGAAGTGTCCATAATAAATACAGAGCCACCCATGTCAGCTTTCTTTATTGTTAATACCTCATTTTGTTTTAGCAATTGTATTGTTTAAAATTCCGACTTTGCACAGTTCACATATTTTACTCTGAGTTCTTTATTTTGTAACTCCTCTAATTCCTGTTGAAGTCTTCTATATACCACCACAGTCTGGTTCATGGGCAGGATGAAGAATGATGACTTTCATAATGGATAGGACACATTCATATAAAGAGTCTCAGTATTTCAAAAGCAAGCAGGAAGGCGGTACCCCATACATAGAGTTTCAGTCGAGACGCAAGGGAGAAGTGCTGCTCAGCTGGCCAGTTGAGTGAAGACCTCAATGCTAGGTTGAAGTTGAAATCCTTTATTCCAAAATAAATAATATACAGACAAAGCAGCACCTGCGGTGTCGCACTTCAAAACTTCGACATAGCATTGAGGTCATCACTCAACTGGCCAGCTCAGTAGCCCTACTCTCTTGCTTTTCAAGTCTCAGTATTTTCTCTAGTTGCTTGTTCACTGTCAGATTTATTATTATAGAATGCTTTTAAGTTCAGCGTTGTAATACATTTTTCCTAAATTAATCATAGTATCAAAATTATACACTGACCGTGTAGGTATTAAAGTTCAGACCTTTCTGTAACACAAACAACTCTGTCTTCGGAGGTTGATGCTGTGAGATATTTACAACATTACACATCTCACTTTCACCTAGTATCTCCTGCTGCATCTCCAGCTTGCTGTTGTGTGTGCTATTGCCCTCCTTCCTCTCTGTCATCATCTGCTCTCTTTGTCCTTCTTCTGGAGCAATGAACCTGGTGAGCCTGGGCCATGTTGTGGTGGACTCTGATAATGTTCTTGGCACTGTTTCCTTTGCACAGGCTGTCAGTTCTGCTGTGAATCTTCATCTAAAAAAGATGAGTCTGTGCCTGACGCATTAGTGGCTGTTGTATTGCTTAGTGTACATGTTTTTTTTTTAAATAGATTTGGGATAATTATTCTTTTTGCTCCAATTCATAATGCAGCCATTTTGAAAACTAGCAGCATCCCTGTCAAATTTCCTATTTTTACCAGCCAAACTCCTCTCACCGTACTTCTTTATAGCTGCATCTAGGGAGTTTTTACAATTAGCCCATCCTGACGAATCTTTAAATTGATCAGTCATTTACTGTTTCTCAATCTTTTTTTACTGCTGCCTCTTGCTTTAGTTGAATCTTCCAAAATTACAGTAGCTGTATAAAAACTCCTGAAGCTTCTAGGCACGCTGTCTGCCATTTATTCATAAATCTCTCTCTGTCTCTCTCTCAAAGACCAGCATCTTGGTCACTTGTAGTACTGTAGGGACATGGCCAACACTTAAATCCACCTCCAGTGACAGACACCCTTTGCCTGTAGAGACAGTGTGCTTTAAAAATCAAGTGCTTTAACTGAACAAAGACAACTTTGAAATTCTCGCTGTACTATTTGTAGTGTCAATAATATTTTGTTGGCTACCCAGCTCAGCTTAAACCCCAAGGCCAAAGGTGGAGTGGCATTATTACCTTGTTCCACACCCAAGATGCAATTTTTTTGAGTATACAAACTTTTCAATTGTTCGTTTTTATATTATCATTGAATAGTTGAAAATGTCTGGATTTTAGTTTTTTTTTTTTTAACATTCTAAGCAGTGAAATAGTTAATGAGGCAACTGCATGTTCAGTTTTCCTAATTTATTGACTTTAACTCACTAATGCTGGTGCCTCTTAGGTTCAGTTCCCTGTGCCTGCAAGGAGGTTCACAGCAGCATGTAATGTCAGTTTAAAGCTTCATTTACAGATATTTTGAACATTTGCTAATGCGACTGAAGAGTAGTTTGAGACTGAGTAAGAAATAAGATTTGTAGAAACATAGAATGTGTTGGCAGAAAAGGAACGGTAGACCCGTCTAGACTGCCCTATTTTCCCTGCCTACCACTACACCTGGAACTCTGTTTGGTCACAGATGTCCCTCCCTCCTCCCTTCGCTCTGCTTATTACACCTATGTTTGCAGTCCTGTCCCGCCAGGGTGGCAGAAGAGTTCTTTAGTGGCACTGGCTAAGGAGTCTGTTCCCTTACCACGCCTCCACCCTTCCGGGCACCCTCTGGGGCAACGGTGGGCTTGGTGGCCCCATGTGGGGGAAAAGGTCCGCCAAACCCTAGCCAACTTGGCCTACAGTCAACAAACCTCGCCCCTCAGCCAAGAGAGGTACACGCAGATGGGGCAGCACCTCAATCTCCAGGTCTCACTGAAGACTGCTGCTCCATAGTCACTGCACTGCATCACTCCCATAATTCCCAAATCTACTCTCCCTATTACATGAAAATGAATGTGTACCCTTACCACAGATAGGGTGTTTCCTGATTTTATTTTTTTTTGGTCTGGATAACCTCGTTACTGTATGGCTGGTCAGGCACTAATTTGCTTCACTCTTTAAAACTGTTAGTGGATTTTTCCCCTCTTTTCCCCTTTGTATTCTGACCCCAGATGGTGATATTGGTTTTCCTCTGGTCCCCCTTAAAACCTTTGTATTTCTACCCTAGTTTGTGTGTTGCTCTATTCCCAGTTATCTACTGTTTCCTTTTACCCTTTCCAGCAGTGAATGCTACAACAGAAGTGAACAGGTACCTTACCTTAGACAACCATTAGAGTCCACTGCTTACCATGCAGACACCTGCTGATGCCTAAGACACAAATCCCACACCTGCTCCACTCATTTTGTTCCACTTCAGTTGTTTGTCTGTAACTTGCAATGTGAACATTGATTTATTTATTTTATTTAGAAATTGATGACTGGGAAATGCATATTGAACCAAGTGTCATTTGCAGGTGTGACACGGGGAACGTGTTCATGGGAGACTGCATCATATAGGTAGAAACAAATAAACAGTATACATGCAGTGCAAACAAATACAAGTTAGTGAAAGTGGAAAAGAGTACAGATCTAAATGATGAACAACAGCGGAACCATGATATGTAATGATAACTTGCATGATAAATAAGACATAAAATAACTAGGGTGATGCTGGGCAGCCAAATAGTGGTTACATGGGGCTGGATTGGACAAGGACTAGAACTGCAGCAAACTTCAGGTATGCCAAAGATATAGTGCACTGGACATGCGGCACTCTAAAGGGATTTCTAGCCCTTCCATCCAAAAGGTGCTTGCTAGACCATCGTTTTATAGTTTAGCTTGTGTCCAAACCAGGGATCCTTTACAGGTAGCATGTGTCCAAGGTTTGTCATAAAAAGTTGCCATAAATCAAGCCAATTACTGTAGCTGTGCCCAAGACTGTAAAATCGGGTGCATCTGTGGTCATTATCAATGCAGCAGCTGCGCTGGCACTAGGATTTGACGCAGGGCTGGATGCAAGCCCTAGATCAGTCTTCTAAAATGCAGCCTATGGAATCTCACTACGATGTCTGTGTATGTTTGCACCTTTCTTTACTAAATTGTAGATCTTACTTCGAGAGAGCTCTTGCAGTAGGTAATTACAAATAGGACTGAAGTCGGCAGACGTCAGGACCCCACGGAAAAATTTCTAGCTAGCAGTCTCTGGCGGGGGACCACCCCATATCAGGTGACCGACGTCATGCGACGTCAGTATAAAGGGGCGGTCCCCCACACCCGCCTTCCAGTTCTTTCCCACTGTTAACTCGTGTAGCGCCTCGCAGTTAAGTTCACTGCTTTGCCAGTCTATCATCGGTAGTTTTCCCGTCTCTTTTAGCGATTTCTTCCGATTTTCGTCAGCCTTTACCTCGGCTACCGTGTATGTCATCCCCAACTCCCTCCAAGCACAAAAACAAGTGCGATTCCTGCGGTGCCCAGCTCCCGCACAAGGACGAGCTCACCGCAACGTTCATTGCATTCTGAGACTCCAGTGTCTCCCTTGCTGGACCCCAGGGATGTTAGCCTCTTTTCCCCGGGCAACACCGAGGATGTTGGCATGCTGCCGCCGGGTCTCCCACCTGCTGGGCCGGATGACCCGACATCGGATCCTCAGACGCCAGTGCCACGCCGGCCTACCTGACGCCCAGCAACATCCCCTTGCCAGACGCCGCCCCTACGCCGGGCCCCCCCCGTTCCGGGCCCGCCTGCTGGGCCGTTCCCAGGGCCTTTGGCTCCTTCAGAGCCCCTGGTGCCTGGGTATCCGACTCCATTGTATCCGACACCATCATACCCAGGACTGCAGTATCGGGCACCCCAGTACCTGACACCGGCCTACCCAATGCCACAGTACACGGTGCCCAGTACCCGACGCCAGGCTTACCACCGTTGGGTTATGGATACGCGCCATACGGATATCCCCAGTATCTGTAATCCTCCTCCTCCTCCACCGCCCCCTCAGCTGCCGGTGGATCTGAAGAAGACTCTGGCTTCCTGGTGGGCTGAGGCCAAGAGTCAGCTCACCAATGAAGTAAAGAGCCGTCTTCCGATGCCAGACCTGGTTCCGGAACCCCCGACATCGGAGGTGAGAGACTCCCTCCCCCCTTCCTGACACCAGAGGTGAGCCCTCTGGTTCCAGGGCAGGGGAGGATACGCTGCCCCGTGGGTTTCCCAAGGGGTCCGTTCCTCCCCTGTGCCGGAAGGAGTCCTCCTCCTCTTCTTCATCCTCCTTGGAGACCTTGGATGACTCCGACGGTCGCTCCGATCCGAACGACGAGCCATGCACTCCAGACAAGCCCAGGCCAAGGACTCCTCCGAAGTCCCCTCCGGAGGATCCTGCTTTCCTGGAGTTGCTGTGTAAAATCCAGGCTGTTCATCAGTGGCAACCCTTGGAGCCAGATCCACAGCGTAAAAAACTTGCTGCACACCTGGATCTGCCCGAGACCACTCCTACTCTGGTTCCACCCTGGATCAAGCCTCATGCTGACCTTGTGTCCACTATTTGGAAACAACCGTCGGCATTAGCCCCCCCTTCCGAGGAAGTTGGACAGGCTATATCAGGCTCCAGAGGGTGTTGGTTCCTTGAATTCACACCCAGAGCTGATTCGGTCGTGATTAGCGCCGCTCATGGCCGTTCGGCTAACCCCAAGCACTTGAGCTCATCTCCACCCGACAAGGAATCCCGCCTTCTGGACCAGTACAGGAAGAAGGCCTATGCTTCTTCCACTCTGGGAATCGGGGCCCTGAACTATGTTGCTCACATGGGGGATTACCAGAAGACAATCCTTAGCGAGGTGGAAACTAAATTGGAATCCCTTCCTGAGTCTCAGACGAAGCAGGAAGTGGCTGACCTAGTCCGGTCTGCGCGTTCAGCCAGTCGGCACATGCCTCATGCCACGTACGAGACAGTGGACGCTGCTGGTCGGAGCTTGGCTTTCACCGTGGGTTTGCGGCGTCATGCCTGGCTCCGGGTGTCAGGTTTAGTCTTGGAGCTGCAGTCTGCTATCCAGGACGCGCCCTTCAGGGGTTCAGTGATCTTCGTTGGAGATGTCAAGGACATCATTACCGATCTGCAGGAGAAGGGTACTGCACTTAAGTCTGTTGACTCCTTGTACAGGCCCCCTCCTGCTCAGTGTCGTCCCTTTCGCAGACGATCTTGGCCCAAAGCGAAACGTCAGGGAAAGTGGGCCAACAAACGTCAGGCCCCTCTGGCTACCAAGCCTCCCCCTCCCAAAAAGCGGGCGGGAGCTTTGACGCTGCCCCACACCTCCTGACTCCTCAACCACATCCTCTGGGCCTCCCAGAGGAACCAGTAGGAGGGAGATTCTCCTTCCATCTACCAGGTTGGGAGAGGATCACACTTGGGTGCTCCAGTTGATGGCAAAAGGACACTCAATAGACTTTCTTCAGAACCCCCGCCCCAGATCGTCCTACTCCCCAGAACACTTCCTTCTGGTCCGGGAAGAAATATCCTCCCTTCTTCTGAAGGAGGAGATAGAGCCCGTCCCATCCCACCTTCAGTGGACGGGTTACTACTCCGTTTCTTCCTGGTTCTGAAGAAGTCAGGAGACATGAGGCCGATTCTAGACATCAGCTCCCTGAACTTGTTCACGGAGTACAAAAGGTTCAGAATGCTCTCTCTGCAGAGTCTTCTGCCCCTCCTTCGGCCAGGACGGTGGCTGTGTGCTCTGAATATGCGGGATGCTTACCTGCATATCCCTATTCACCCTTCCCACCACAAATACCTTCGTTTTTCATTCCAGAAGGACCACTACCAGTTCAAGGCCCTCCGATTTGGTCTTTCCTCAGCGCCCCGAATGTTCACCAAATGCCTTTCGGTGGTAGCGGCCTACCTGCGTACCAAGGGGGTTCAGGTTTTCCCATACCTGGATGACTGGCTCCTGGCAGCCCCTTCCAGGAAGGGACTCCTGTGCTTCCTTTCCCTTACCCTGCAGGTTTTCACCAGCCTGGGTATTACCATCAACCAGGCCAAGTCCCATCTGATCCTGTCCCAAAAGCTTCAGTTTACTGGGGCGATCCTGGATATGACCTCTGGCATGGCATTCCTGCCACTGGACAGAGTGGTCACCCTTCAGGTTCAGGTCAGCCTGTTGTCCAGCCGCAGGTGGGTCAGCGCCAGGTCAGTCCTTCGCCTCCTTGGGCTTATGGTGGCTGCTATTCCGACAGTCCCTCGTGCTCGGCTCCAGATGAGAATCTCTCAGTGGATGCTTCAGTCTCAGTCGGATCAGCTGGTGGATGACCTAGATCTACAGGTTCTGGTCTCCAGTCCTGTGGTCTGGGACTTGCTATGGTGGATGGTTCAGGAGAAACTTTGCCGGGGAGTTCCCTTCTGCCTCTCTCTCCCCCTCCCAGACGCTGACAACAGACGCCTCAGGCGAGAGTTGGAGAGCCCACCTGGGGTCTCACAGGACCCAGGGCTTCTGGTCCAGGCTCGAACAGACATTTCACATAAATGTGCTCAAGCTCCGGGCCGTACTGTATGCTCTTCAAGCTCTGCATCTGTATCTGCTCTCGGGACATCTGGCTGTCCAGACGGACAACATGTGTGTAGTCTGGTACATCAACAAACATGGAGGAACACCCCTCTCTGCAGGGAGGCGATGCGAGTTTGGGATTGGGCAGTGCAGCACAACCTTCACCTCACGGCAATTCACATCCCGGGGGTCGAGAACACATTGGCAGACCACCTCAGTCAGTCGTCTGCCCATGCCCATGAGTGGGAACTGGATCGGGGGGTAGCGGACGATATCTTTCTACGTGGGGAACACCCCAGGTAGACCTGTTTGCATCTCCTCTCAACGCAGAACTTCCTGCCTTCTGCTCACTCACTCCAGGCTGTGGCATTTTTTTGAGAGACGCTTTGTCTCTAGACTGGATGGGCAGATTCGTCTATGCCTTCCCCCCGATTCCCTTAATTCCGAGGGTCTTACAGAAACTCAGCGCAGAAGGAGCTCGCATGATCCTAATTGCTCCTTTCTGGCCCAGGCAAGTTTGGTTCTGTCTTCTGCAACAGTATTCAGAGGAACTTCCTCTTCCGCTGTCGCAACTTTTGCTGACCCAGGATCAGGGGACCCTGGTCCAGCCAGGCCTCCAGTACCTTCAGTTGCATGCGTGGCTCCTGCAGACGTAGCTCAAGCCGGATTCGGGGTTTCTCCGTTGGTGGCTAAGATTCTGGTGGAGGCCATAAAGCCCTCCACTAGATCTACCTATGCAATGAAATGGAAACGGTTCTCTATTTGGGCCTCTTCCAAAGATTTTGAGTCTTTCTCTTGCTCTGTAGGGAGGCTTTTGGACTACTTGCACCATCTCTTTGATCTGGGTCTCAGTCATTCCTCTCTGAAGGTTCACATGGTGGCCATCTCCACTTACCATGTCCCTTTTGGGGACAGAACTTTTTCGCAGTTGGAAGTCTCTAAGACTTTACTTGGAGGGGTTCTCCACTTGAGACCCCGTATTCGCGCTCCTGCCCCTCCTTGGGATTTGAATTTTATTCCTGAGAAGCTTACCCTGCTTCCTTTCGAGCCGGCAGTCTCAGCAGACCTAAAGTTCCTTTCCTGGAAGACTCTCTTCCTAGTGGCCATTACTTCTGCTCGAAGGATTTCCAAGCTCCAGGCCCTGATGTGCAAAATCCCGTATTTGATTTTTCACAAGGAACGTGTGGCTCTGCGTACCAACCCTAAGTTTCTCCCTAAGGTGGTAGTGGAATCTATGCTGAAGCAATCCATTGAGCTCCATGCTTTCTTTGCGCAGCACTCCAATCAAGGGGAATACCTCTTGCATACTTTGGATGTTCACCGAATTCTGAGATACTACACCACCAGGACGAAGGATCTCAGAAAGACTGATCAACTGTTTGTCTCTTTTGCTCATAAAAGAGAAGGCACTGCTGTCTCCAAACAATTCCTATCTAAATGGTTGGTTCATTGTATCACTTTCTGTTATGACAAAACCACAAGACCCTGCCGGGTCAAGTCAAAGCCACTCCACCGGTCACTGCCTCTGCTGCTTGTTTCAAGAATGTGTCAGCGGCAGACATCTGTGCAGTCGCAACTTGGACTTCTGTCCATATCTTTACGAAACATTACAGTTTGGATATTGCCTCTCGACACAGAGTTGGCTTCGGGTTGGCTGTGCTACAAGGTCTTCTTTCCTAAGACCTTGACAGCCAGAGGGTCTACATTTGGGTAGTTTCCTCCTCCCATTTGCTTCTTCTTCTTCTTCTTCTTCCAGACTGCTTGGGACTCAGTCCTATTTGTAATTACCTACTGCAAGAGCCCTCTCGAAGTAAGACAGTACAGTTACATAATAACTTACCGTAACAGTAGATCTTCGAGAGAGGCTCTTGTAGTAGATAATACCTTCCCGCCCTCAATCCCCTAAGCTTTTTCAGCTCCTTTTCAGGAAGGAAGCGTCGCTTCTCTCATCTTTCTTTTGTCCTTTAAGCGGGAAAAGAACTGGAAAGCGGGCGTGGGGGACCCCCCCTTTATACTGACGTTGCATGACGTTTGTCACCTGACATGGGGCGGTCCCCCGCCAGAGACTGCTAGCTAGAAATCTTTATGTGGGGTCATGACGCCTGCCGGCTTCAGTCCTATTTGTAATTATCTACTGCAAGAGCCTCTCTCGAAGATCTACTGTTATGGTAAGTTCTTACATAACTGTACTTTATTTTCCCAAAAGTCAGACTATAAGGTGCATTTAAGTTTACACGGTTTGGATTGGTAAAATAAGGCCAAAAGACCCCATCAAGTCTGCCCCCCACACTATGTGGGATATTCAGTTATCTACCCAGTTTTGTAAATGTATATCTAAATTCCTTTTAAACTGATCCATTGTGTCTGCGCTGACTACAAATTGTGGCAGTTTATTCCATTGTCTAGTTGCCCAACTTGAGAAAACAAAAATTTCTCTTGTTCTTTGTTGCTGTAGGTGCAAACAACTGGCGTGAATGACATCTTATGGCTGTTGGTTTGGGAGCATTACTTATCCCACATACTTGCATTAGGGGTTCATCTTGAAGTAGTTTATAAAGAAGCAGCAAATCGCCTCTTGTTCTCCTTACATTAAGAGGGCATAAATTCAGCTCCCTGCATCTTGTTGAACAGTCAACATTTCTCAATCCTGGGATTAGTTTAGTTGCTCTCCTTTGAACATCTTCCAGTAGTTTAATGTCTTTTGTCATGAATGGTGCCCAAAAGCCCAAAAAGCAGCTCCATAATCCAAATGTGGTCTGATACAGGAGTTATATAATGCTAGGACACGTGGTTCCTGCCTACTTGAGTTTAGGATAAAATTAGCTTGAGTACATAGATATATAGATACATAGACAGTGTCGGCAGATAAGGGCCTGTGGCCCACCCAGTCTGCCCATTTGAGTTTTTAAGTTCAGTTTATGTTTTCCTAGAAGTCTGTTGCCCCTTACCCCTGACCTCCAGAATTCCTTCATGTCTATTCCATGCATTCTTAAATCCCGTGACTGTTTCAGCCTCCACCACTTCCTCTGGCAGGGTGTTCCACTTGTTTACCACCCATTCTGTGAAGAAATTCTTTCTCACGTTTCCTCTGAGTAGCAGTCTATGTACAGTGGCTCCCGGGAAGCAGTTGATTGTTTACTAGGATCCCTAAATCTTTTTCTGACTGAACTTCCTTTAGTAGTTTGCCATTAAGATAGTACTCAGAATGTGGATTATGCTGACCCAAGTGCATTACTACACACTTATCTTCACTAAAGGCCATATTATTGTCTCTTGCCCATTTCTCCAATAGTTTTAAGTAATTTTGTAATGGTGTGATATCATCGCTGTCTTTTACTTCTCTGCTTATTTTGGTATCATCTGTGAATTTATTACTATGACTTGTACATCCGATTTGTAGGTCAGCTATATATACCCCAAATAATAATGGTCCCAAGACAGATCCTCGCGGAACTCCACTAGAAACTAGAGTTAGGAAAGATAGTGTGTTATGAATTTTAACCACTTGAGATTGGTCTGTTAACCAATTTCCTATCCTATTGATTAAATTTGATATTGACCAGTTTTCTATTAATATATGATGTGAGACCTTATCAAATGCCTTTTTAAAGTCCAAATAGATTATATCCACAGGTATACCCTTATCCACCGATTTACTGATTGGTTCATAGAAAGAGATCAAGTTGGTAGTGCAGGACCTACCCTTAACAAATCCATGTTGCTTATGGCCTTTAAGACCCATATTTTCTATTTGGATATAAATTCGGTTTTTAAGAATTCTCCCTATGGCCTTGCGCACCACAGACATAAGGCTAAGTGGCCTATAAGTGAGAGGCTTGTGATTAGAGTTGGCTCATCATTTCTGTGAATTGTGGGTTTGCATCGTCTGTGCCTGATGGTGGGGTGGTAACGTCACATCTGTAAAAGGTAACATTTTGCTTTGTAAAATCTTGTTGTTTTTAAAATATGGGATGTTCCTGCTGAAATAAAAGTCCTTGTTACGCTTGTGGTTCTGATTTTGACCAATTTCTTCAGCTCTGTGTACTGCAACAGTGGGAGGTGAAGTGAGATGCAAAAGGTCATGCAGTAAATGTTTTATTTTTGTCAGAATTTGTTTACAACCCCATTGTTTAACTTGGTAAGAGGGTAAAATGAAATGTTGAAAATGTGCAGCCAGGGTATGAAATTTGTGAAAAAAAAGTACATGTCCACTTGAGTATGTAATAAGCAAACGTACATGCCCAAGAAACTAGTTACATGCCACCCCATAGTTAACATAATTTTAAATGTTGTCTTCACTGGACCAAGCATTTTCGTTTTCCTCACCACTAGCGCTGGCAGAAGCAATATGCAGTGACAGTGTTCTGGAGCCAGAGGCTTTAGTAGTGTTCCTTCTTTTGCCATTTTACCACCCCATTGCCACTATTTTTAGATTTTAGGTAGTCCACAGAGTACCTTGTGAAACAGCTCTTGAGACTTCTTTTAACGGATCCTTGTATTTAGAGTTTAGGTAGTTCACTGAGTAGCTTTTAAAGTTGTATTTGTGTTTAGATTTCATGTAGTCCACAGAATAGCTTGTAAAAATTCTTGTTATTCCTAATTTAGATTCTAGTAAGAAGTTTAGAACGCAGAGGTGAAGGTTTACAATTACTTTACTTATCTAGTGAGGTAAGAGATATTTTTTTTTTTAGAGATTTCCTTGTTAAATTCAGTCTCCAGCAGGGCCAGCAACCTCTACACTGGTGCAGCCTTCAAACTCTGTGAATGGCACCCTCAGCCTTTATTTCGGTAGGGTAGGTAGATACTATTAATGTACAACAATAGCTGTAGTAGCTGAGCTCCCTCTTCAAGCCTTTTTAAAATATACTACTGTAGCTCTGCTCCAAGTTATAAACAGCTTTTTTTTTTTTTTTATTTGATGGCTTGCTTAGTAGCTCCCAAACTAAAGTAACACACTGATTAGTTCCTTTTACGACTGTGGGTGGAACCTACAGTCGTTTCGCTTCTTCAGCTCCTAAAACAGCTGATCTTGGCAGCTTCCATTGGACTTTTGGAAGTATCCTTCCGAAAGTCCAACAGAACTGGAGCACTCCGCGCCACGATTGACCGCTGTGGGTAACAGCCGAAACAACCCGCTATTCCATTTCTGTTGCCCCACATTCTTGGACAGGGAACTGCGCATGCGTGCCTCGCGCACATGTGCAGTTCCGCCATTGCTGCCATCTTGAGAATGGCAGAATGCCATTCACTGCAGCTACGCATGCGTCAGTGTCATGCATGCGTAGTTGCATCGCCGCCATCATCTTGGGGATGGCACTCGGTGGCACTCCTTCTCCAACTTCAGAAGCTCGCTACAGCCATATTGGTTCTGTCCAGAGTTTGTTATTGATAGGAGAGAACAGGAGCCAGATTTATCTTTGAAATTCTGTCCCACTTCCCAGCAATTTCAGTAAGCATCTGAATACATAAAAAAAAAAAGACTGCTTCAGCCTGAAAAGTGACTGAGAATGACCCTTGAGACCCTCTCTGCTGCAGTCTAGCTGCTTTTCAGTGGTACTGTCTCTGCCTGTTGCAGTGCAAGCCACAAACTGCTATAAAATAAAATATCTTGGGCAGCCAGCAGTACTTTTGGTGAAAGTAGTTCATTGTAGTAGATGAAGAGCTTTCACTCGGTGCTTCCCCCAAGTCTCTCTCACCCCTACTGTTAGAGTCACTCGTATCACTTGACTACCTTTTCTCCACAGAACTTGATTAAACTAAGAGTTCTGAATATCTGTGTTGTTGGAATTAATTTTTTTTCTGATTTTCTGGATAAGAGAGTTCTTTCCTCCCTGCTGCCAGAGACCTTTGAGGTTTCACTCTCACCCTCCTCTCCCACCTAAGTCCCCTGTTCCCCTCGTTTGCACACCACCTCTGAAATAATACTATTAGCTCTTAAAAGAGCTTTTGGTCCTTTTTTTTTTTTTTTGTTGTGGGTGGGCTCAGAAAAGTCACTTAGATTGCGATCAGTGATCCCAACTGCTGTGGGCAGTCCAGCTTTCACACTCCGTGAAAGCATGGCACAATCTATCTGTCCGACTCACTTGGATAGAATGCCGTGCTTTTCAGGGTCCTCTTTGCATCACACAGAAGGAAGGAGTGAGCAAACTATCACACTACAATCACCAGTTGGTATCTGAGCCTGCAACTCCGCCTCTAACAGTGACAGACAGACCACCTCTGATTTGCAGTTGGATGTTGGCTTACTTAGCTGTGCTGATGAAACTCCCACTTCAGCCTGCTCCTCCCCTCTGTGAACCAGTTACCTGACACCGGGAAGAGCAGTCTGTCGCTCCTCGTGATCATGTCCCGGTGTCAGCACCCTGCGCCTGCGCTCTCCTCCAATGGAAGCACCCCCCCCCCTCTGGAAAATGGCATGTGGCATGTCCAACTCCCAAAGGAAAAAAAAAGTCCCAAACAAAAGCACAGAAAGTATAAAAAAAAAATGGAGCTCTGACTACAGAAATACCTTAGGTGCCCCATGGGGCAGGCACTAAACAGCAGTAGGAGGCGGCTCCATGGCATCAAGCAAAGGGGTTCTCTCAGCACACTGGTGACCCAGGTTCATGCCCCAAGACCGGGTGCCAGGAATGGAGACTGGCAGGAAGGGGATCCAAAGCATCCATTGAACACTTCCCTCCCGGGGGTGGGTGGGTAGGGCCTTGTCACCCGAAGGCGGTTTGAGAGATGCGTTAGTGGACGTGAAGCCTCGACACACCCCCAGGATGTCCCCACCTCAGGTTGCTGTCCCCACGCAGGCCTATCACGGTAGAGTGGGCGGGCCAGAAAAACAGAAATATCCCCCTGACCAACCACAAGACAGCCACTGGTCCCCTGCACCATGGAGGCCCGAGATAGCCCCGTGCTGACCCCAGGCTAAATGGTTGTGTGTACGGGCACTTCTCCCCCAGAAGGGGGGTACCCATCCGATGAAGGGTTACATCGGGTCACCCGGGGGAACAACCGGCAGTAGCGGGGGCAGCAGATGGCAGCTAGAGGAGGAAGATGGCCAGGGGTCCTAGGTGACTTGAAGGATTGGCTGGTCGGGGGGGGCAGGGAGGAGCAGCAAAAAAAAAAAAAAACAACAGTAAGTGTCCTGAGACAAAAGTACCTGCTCTGAGGCCCCTAAGGTATAGGAATTTCACACCCTGTTTGCAGCTGAGGTGGAAAAGTTTTTTTTTTTATTGCTGTTACAGTTAATTAGTTTGGGGTGGTCTTGATGATGCCACAATTGATTTATTATTGCTTCATGCCATCACTACTAATTTGGTTTGTGGTAAGTATTGTTTTCAGATGTCTTTTTTTAATTGGGATGGTGGTCTATCCATATAATATATTTTGCTGAGTGCAGTTTGGTGGTTTGTAAGGACCAAAAACAGCTGTTTTTACCTGACTGAAATCTAATTCTAAAACAAGGATAAGCTTTTCCTGTTTGGGGCGGGTCCCACATCTAATTGATAAGAAGTGAACGTTAACCTGATTTATGAGATTATTATATAAACTCAAAAATGGATTTCTGTTCTTTTAATATAGTGATGACATGAACACAGGGTCCATCTTGTCCACCCAGCTCCTCTGGCACAGCAGTAACTTTACCCATTTGGGAATTTACAGCATTAACTATACCCGTTTGGGAATTTACAGCAGTAACTATACCCCTGTTTGGGAATTTACAGCAATAACTATACCCCTGTTTGGGAATTTACAGCAGTAACTATACCCATTTGGGAATTTACAGCAGTAACTAGACCCCTGTTTGGGAATTTACAGCAGTAATTATACCCCTGTTTGGGAATGTACAGCAGTTTTGGCTCATCAGCCAGAAAACTGTCCTACTCAGGCTGTGTAATCCTCCTCAGTGCCATTCTCACTAAGGAATCTGTCTAATGCTGCTCTGAAGCCTCTGCAGCGTTATAGTGCCTTCCACAACCTCACTGGGTAGGTGAATAGCATGTTACCCACACTCTGCTTCCTCATATCCTGCCCCTCCTCCAGCCAGAGTGTGTGTTTTCCTATTCTGTTTGCACTCAGCAGCTCAATCATCTGTGTATACAGTAGAGCTCTCTCTCTAGCTCCATTTATTATTCAAAACACTGTGATCATTCCCCACCCCAAACGTTTCTCCTGTAGGGTACGTCATTTGAGAATGTCCAATATTTTCTCCTCTTTTACAGAACATACAGTTTCAATATCAGAGCTTTGGTCAAGAACAGTCATTCTGCAAAGTCCGCACCAAAGATGGAAGCAGCAATGTTGACTTATGTTTTATTACACAGAACCAAGACTGTGTATGGAGATGCCTCCTGAAGCCAGGTGGGTGCCAGAAAATGTCACAATATCGAGCTACTGTTATTACAAACCCACTCTGTGGAATGGGATTCCTGCCCCCCTCCATTACTCAAACACCCATCTTGTCTTCAAAGCCCATTTCAAAAACTGGCTTTTGGCGGTGGCTAGTTGCCAATGCTCTCCAGGGTAGCCCCCACCCTCTGTCCTCTGTGAACTTCCCTCCCCAACTTCTATTTTACTTTCATGTGAAAATCCTATCCCCTTTTGCCTCTTGCTCTTAATTTTTCTGACCTGTTCTCCTTGAAAACTATGCCGGGTGGGGTGAAGTGGGTAGGACTGTCAAGTCATTATTGTATAAAACAACCTGATCTGCGCCACTGTATGCTATAATTCCCTTATGTAACTGTGTATCATTTCCAGTATTTTGTTTCCTATCCTGCTGTTTTCTCATGATTGTTATTTGTTGTCCGAATGAACAAATGAAATGGGCAGAAAGAATGCTGGCTTCTGACTGACCAAGAGATACTATCATCAGGGCTGTTATCTTAGCACAACTGCCCAGCTGAAAGTAGCCCAACAAAATATGTTTACAAACACATCCAATTTACTTAAAAGTACCCATTTCATAATCACAGTAAGGCACTCCACGGGGTGCGTTAAGGTGGACTAATGGCCCTTCTTGAGTGTTGGAAGCACTCAGCTTTGCCTTGTGCTTCAACCCACTCGAGCTGGGCCATTATCCCCACAACAGCACATCCCATGTCATGCCTTATTACTTAATTGAAATTATAATTATCTTGTTTTCTAACAAAGAAAGCTTTACCAACTGTGGATTATTTATTTAGCTTTATAAAATGGGTAGGGAAAATCCTGCTTCCTGATTGGTGGCGAAGGTTCCAAAGTAGTGCAGTTCAGCAATAGTAACTGTACTGCTAAACTTATCTTAATTGTTTTTTTCCTGTGGTCACATTTTATAAGTGCACTAAGACACTTCAGGGCATGGGTAGAAACATAGACTTTGACGGCAGATAAGGACTGCTTGGCCTACCTAGTCTGCCCATTACTTTCCCGGTACTATTCCCGAATTGCACTTCCAGGGGTTTGAAGGCACTCCACGAAAACGCCTCATGCTTCACAGTCCACCTAGACATGTGGTTCAGGAATAGTAACCCACACCCTGTTGTGTCTTGTTACTCCATTTTCTTCTGACTAATGCAATTAAAGATGGTTATTGAGGAGAGTGATATGTATCAAGTTCAATTAAGTGATAACATTCAGTTACTTGGCATATACAAAGCAATAACCGGCTGGTGTGGGTCATTAAATGTCCTCAGCATTTAACACAACCTACACCAGCTGGTTATTGCGAGTATATGCCAAGTAACTGAATATTATTACTATTATATGACTTGGAGTGAGTTTTAAAGGTTTTTTTTATTCATACGTTTGCGGAGAACTGTAAAGCGCATGTAGCAAAGAAGAATGTAAGTTGCACGTTCTCGGTCTCAACAGCCTAATTGGATGGCGCTCCCATCAACATGCTGGTTGTACTCTTTGACCTCCTTAAGAAAATAAAAATATAATAACCACCAGAGAATAAAAAAAAAAAATTAACCACCATGTTACATCCACAGCTACTTACTCCTGCATTCTCTCTCAGCCCCCTCTTGCTACTGTAGTCTGTCTCTCTCTCTCTCTCTCAGCACTCCTTCCATGTGAGAAAAAAAAAAATGTCCTGGTCTTTACTCCTTGATGTTGCGCTCTCTGTGGTGAGATACAACCAGCTCCTTTACAGGTACGCCATCTAAGTCACTTGCTACCGTGGAGTGAAGCAGGCAAGGTGGATAGTGTTTGCACTGGAGGTGTGAATAACCTATCATGGGCATGGCAGAAGTTTGATTAACCGACTGTGGGAGGAGTCTAGTTCAATGACCGACTGTGGGAGGGGTTTAGTTCAGTGACCGACTCTGTGGGAGGGGTTTAGTTCAATGACCGACTCTGTGGGAGGGGTTTAGTTGAAAATTCGACTGGTGTTTTTTTTGAAGTAGCTTGTGGGAGAATAACTGGCAGGTGTTCTGCTTCATGATTGGCTCAGAGCAGATACCTGTTGTATAATTAAAGATAAAATGATGTTGTCAAGCTGGTAGGCAAATGTCCTAGAACCTTATTAATGAGATAAAAGTAGAATCAGAATTTTACTTTGGGATCAAATAAGGTAGTACGTGTGCTAGTTTGACACAAGATGTAGGCTGTGCCAGTCCTGCTTTTAAGACATAACAAATGCTGGCTTCCAAAACCTCAACAGGTGTGTTATTCCCGCAAGGCTTTGTAATGTTTCCCCTAATTCTGTCAACCTGTCAGTTAGAGGACATGCCAGTTAGTTCTGCTTGCAGTCCCCAGCTCAAACATCTCCATGTACATCCCCATATCTATTCCCTCTAGTACTGGAAAAAACATGATCTTACCCCTCTTGGTCTTATATGCTCTAGGTTATTAATCTAAATATTCGTGGACCTAGTGAGGCTCCTGATTGGCTACTTGATCAGTCATTACTGTCTTAGACATTATCAATCCAGCTGCCAGTTGACACTGTGTGGCACACACAGCTCGAACTACACAGCTAATACCTAAATGTAAGTAAAAAAAGGCAAAAACAAAAGTTGTTGTTCTAATTAAACTTGTTATATAAATAACAACCTTGAAGCCAGTCATTTCCTTGGATTAACAACTAGCTGGAGAGAGGTGGCCCTCGGCTGTGCCTCATACCACCCATCCTCCCAACCAGTCATTAATCTCTTGGAAATTATCAGCTTCTCGGTGGTTGTTGCTTATCTAAACACTTTGATACGTCCAGTCTGGCCTTGTACAGTAGCTCTTACCTTTTAAATCACTTATCTGCTTTATGTCTCTATACTGAACCCTCTGACTGTCGTCAGTGCCCTTCCTGTAGAGCAGTGCCTAGAACTGGATGCAGCACTCTAGTTGGGATTAAACCAAGTTCCTAGTACAGGGGAGGATCATCTCCCTGGACCTGCTCTTTACCCCAATCCTATTACATCCTAACATTGGGTTCACACTCTTGACTGTAACAGTACATTGCCTTCCTGACTTCAGAGTAATGTCCACAGTTATTCTGAGATTTGTTTTCCTCAGTTGTGGTGGAGTCCACCATTGCAACACATGTTGTGTATGTATAGTAAAGATAGGAGAACTGGTTTGGATATCAGTGCTGCCCAGAACCTCTGCCATTTTCAATAAAAGAACCTTTTATCAGGTTCTGATCATTTTTAAATCTTTGATTTTGCATCTTAAACATATTTAATACATTGATTTTGGAGCTTAAATATACTCTCCACAGGTCTTTATCTAATCAGATGTCTAGCGGTGTTGCTGAAAGACAAAAAGGAGGCTGCATGTACTGCAACACAACTCTAAGCTGATGTTAGATTCCTTTCCATTTTTTTATGTCAGTAGATCAAGGGTGGACAATGATGGTTAAAACAGTTTTAGTTTACTTTGAACTAAAAGCTTCTGAAAGTTCTGATAAGGGCTGAATAATTATAAGAACCTTTTAGACCCTCAGAAACTTTAGTCATTCTTCTAACCCTAATGTGTGTAGCCTACATTCCTTGCCCCTAGGTGTAGTTAGGAGTTTAAGTTAGGGGGATGGGAGTATATTCCAGTCAGACTTGAAAGGCTGGTGTAGACACGCTGGGGCTGGAAGAGGCACTTAAAAAAAAAAAAAAAAAAAAGTCATATATGCCATACTCCCACATACCCTCTCAGTTCGAGCCCTAGGTGTAGTACCTTTCATTGCCTCATATTAAATCTAAGCCCCAGTTTGTCAGTTCATGCCTCTAATCCATTCATGTCTCCATGTTTTATAGTCCTGTCCTTCGTCATGTCCATTCATCTTCCCAGTTTACTGTCATCAACAAACAGCAGCCTGCTCCTGATTCCCTCCTTCAGGTTATTAGTCACTATTTTAAAGACCTAGTGGCAACCCCTGGATACTCTATTCTGCACATCCCTCCACCCAGAATGGTGACCATCTACCACCTCTCTCTGCTTCCTACCTATACATACGAACATACCAAACTTGCCAGCAGAAATAGGCCTCACAGTCTGTCAAGCGTGCTCGAATGAACAGCTAGCACCCTTATATTGCAGCTGCCCCATCCCCCCTCACCTTCGGAAACTGCTCAGCGTTGCTAACCTAGCCCCACCCTTGCCCTGTCCCATGCCCTTTTGAAACTGCCCACCATCCTGCATGCCACCACCTCCTCTGGTAGAGTGTTCCATTTCGACACCACCCTCTCAGTGAAATAATGCCTCCTTATCTCCCTCCTGAATCTGCCACCCTCCAGTCTTAGCCCATGCCCCCTCATGTCCCATCGCTTCCTCAGCTTAATTTGCTCTCGGCCTCCTGTACACTTGTGTACTCAGTATTTTGCTACTTTCTCCATGAGTTTTCCATGCAGTGCATTGTCAAAGGTACTGCTTAAGTCCAAACAGAGTACATTCTCTGTTTGGCTCCTAGTCACCTCTATAAGTATCTAATTGAAAAAGGCAACCAGGTTGGTTTGGTAGTATCTACCTTTTGGGAAGGCATGCTGTGTAGAGATGGGCAAGAGTTTAAATTTGAGAGCAAATTTGCTGCAAAGCATCCAGAATTCACCTCTTCGGAGCTTCGCTAAGTTTTTCTCACCTTCAGAAACTTTGAAATGGTGAAGTTCTGCCGTGAAATGTGGAATTTTGCCGACGAATTGTGGAATTTCACCTGTGAAGTGTGGAATTTTGGCGAATTTCTGCTGTTCACAGGCGAAATTCCGCAATTTGCAGGTGAAATTCTGCACTTCATGGTGGAACTTCGCCTTGTGGAATTCATGAAATTACATGGAATTCATGGATTAATACTTGGAGTGAAGTTTGCCAACGTTGCCCACCTCTAATGCTGTGGGCTACAGAACAGTTAAATCTTTGAGAGGGTTCCTGCAGTAGGTCTTCACATATAGGACTGTACCCCTTGGCATCAGGACCACACAGCAAACTTCTAGCTAGCAGTCATTAGCGGGGGACTGCCCCCAGCATCACGTGACCAGATGTCTGTGTGACAGTATATAGGGGGCGGTCCCCCCACCCGCCAGTTCTTTCTCGCCATCGACCTGAACTTGTCGGACTTTGCAGTGAACTAGCTCATTCGTCCGCCATTTCTTTCTATATAGTGGAAGTTTTTTGCACCATTTTTTCCTATAGCCTTAGTGTATGTCTTTGCGTAAACCGAAGAAAAAGTGCTCACAGTGAAGTGCCCAAATCCTGCATGGGGACGACCACTCCCACTGCGCTCTTTGCCTGGGCCCCAAACACCGGGTGGCAGATTGTGAGATCTGCCAGGCCTTTAACCAGGCCATGGTCACCTGTCGCCAGAAAGCCCTCGATGCTCACCTTTTAAAGCGTTGCCTGGCATCGATGGAAAAAGAGCTCCAGGAGCTAAGAGAATGCGCTTCTTTACCCACTCCCAAGAAAAAGCAGAAGGAGAAGCGCTGGAAATGGGATCGTCCTCCATCTCATCTTCGTCAGACAGCCGACGCCACAGTGGGTGAGGCCTCTACATCGGTGAGTAACCCACCTCCAAGGTCTCCATCCATTCCGGCAGATTGGACACCTTCTCCCCCTCCTGCTTTGGTCAGTGAGCAGTCAGGGGCTTCCTCTCCGGAAGACACTTCGGGTCCTGTTGAAGGCTCAGCTGCTAAGTCTCCCCTCAGTTCTGCCGTTGGGAGCTTGGCCTTGGGCGCTCCACCTGTCTCCAGCCTCCCAGCTGTTGTAGGCCCAACCACCTCCTGTAAGTCAGACGTCAGTTTCTCTGGCGCCCACCAGGTCTCCACCAATAAGTCGGTCGTCAGCTTGCCTGACGTCCGCCCAGCAGGTGCCCTCCTGTTGGACATCCTTGTGGTCTCCAACATTGCGCAGAGTGAGCCTCCAGGCCCTCTTTCATCCCGCAAGTGTTCTTCTTCACAGGATTTACTGACCCTGCCCGATGCCTCATTTTCTCTGACCAGGAAATCGAGTTTGGCTGTCTAGGAAGACCTCTCCTGCATCAGGCCCTCCTTCTGAGAGTCCAACCTTAGGGCTGAATCAGGCGACAGGGTTATCCATTCTTTCGTCTCCCTCAGACCAGATGTTGGGTCCCTTCCACCCCCTGACGCTGGGCCACTCCCTGGTCCATATACCACCTTCTGGCCCGTCCGGGGTCAAAATAGATACACTAGGCCTGCCAACAGACCCTATCCCACTCAGTGGTCCCTCGGCACCGCCTATCCATGGACCCTCTGGCCCTCCTCCGTTGGGTCCTTCTTGTCACTATCCCGGCTATCAACCGCCCCAGTTTCCATATTACCCGACGCCAGGAGGGCCGTCGCCAGGGTACACGCCGCCAGCTCCGATGCCAGGTCATTACTGTCAGGGACACCAACCATATCAGTATTAGTACCAGCCTCCTGGTTATCCTCCTTACTCTACAGGGTACCCAGGATATCAGCCTCCACCACCCCCTCTGCCTCCTTCGCCACCCCCTTTCTAAATGGAACCACCCACTACTATTCCGGCCTGGTGGCAGGGTGCAAAATCCCAGCTCCAGCAAGAACTAGGAAAACACCATATGGTCACGGTTCCCACCCCAACCCATAGAATCATTACCAGCAGCCCCCCAACCCCGGTCCGGGCGTCTGATAGGGGTTCAAGCAGGCATTTCTTGGAGCCCTCAGGAGCAAGGGTGACAGAGATGGTCCCAGACATTACGCCTTTACCCAGCAGACCGGAGTTCTGTGACTCTGATTTGGACCCCGAGTCTGTTGGTCACTCAGAACCTCACTCCCCCATTGAACCCCAGCGCAAAGAGTCCCTGAAGTCTCCGTCGGAGAGTCCATCCTTCGCAGAACTCCTAAGGTCCGTCAGAAAGGCCTGTGGCTGGGCATCTCAGGAGTTGGACCCCAAGAGGAAATGTCTGGCAGAGTACCTAGACCTCACTAGCACGGACCCCCTCCCTATTCCCCCATGGACGGGGCCGCATGAGGATCTCACCTCAACAATTTGGCAACAGCTGTCCTCTATTCTGGCTGTTTCCAAAACAGCCGACAGAACGTATCACCCCTGGAAGAGGTTGGTAATCTGACCAGTCAACCAGAGGTCGACTCTGTTGTCATTACTGTGGCCCATGGCAGATCGATACAGCCGAAACACTTGAGTGCTTCTCCTCGAGATGAAGAATCCAAACAAATGGATCAACATGAACGCAAAGTCTATGCTTCTTCGACCTGCACCATCTGGTCGTTAAACTATGTAGCCCATATGGTATCCTACCAGAAGTCGGCATTATCCGACTTAGAGAAGGGCTTACAGGAGATTTCAGATGAGGACCTCAGGAATCGACTCTTAGAGAAGGTAAGACTGAATAAGTCTTCTTGCTGCCATGCCTTATAGGCCACCTACAATTTGGTCAATTCGGTGGCCTGTTGCACTGCTTTGGACGTTGCCTTGAGGCACCTGGCTTGGCTTTGTCTTGCAGGAGTGGTGCAAGATGTCCTGAGCACCCTACTGGACGCCCCATTCAGGGGCCCCATCCTGTTTGGAAGAGATGCAAAGGACATTATCATGGAGCTGCAGGAGAGTGGAAGGTCACTTAAGGACGTCCATTCCATGTACCACTTGGGCCAAAAACCCAAGCAGTCCTTTCATCACCCTCAGAAGAGGTGGAACAGGAAGAACCCAAGGTAGGTGACAGGGAAAGCATTGCACTACCGGTTCTGGCTCCCAGGCCCCTCAGGCAAAATCCCAAAAGACCGCCGGAGGTGGAAAAGTGGGGTCCCCCCTCCTCCTCCCATATCTTCCGAGGAACCAGTGGGGGGAAGTTTCGCCCTCCACCTGGAAGCGTGGAAGGCAATAACCGCAGATGCTTGAGTCCTACAGCTAGTAGCAAGAGGACACTCAGTCGAGTTCCTGGGCAGACCCTTGGAGAACCCACTGGGCAGGTCTCACTACCCATCAGGCCATCTAAGCCATATCCATAAGGAGATCCCGGCTGTAATTCAAAAATCAGCCATAGAGCCAGTTCCACCAGGGCAAATAGGACGGGGATATTACTCCCATTTCTTCCTAGTTTCAAAAAAGCCGGGAGATCTGAGACCAATTCTGTATCTCAGCCTACTCAATCTCGCTGTAGAATACAAGAGATTCCGTATGTTGATGCTCCAGGGACTCCTACCCCTGCTCCAACAGAACCAATGGCTGTGTTCCCTGGATATGCAGGATGCTTACCTGCATGTCCCTATCCTCCAGGCCCACTGCCACTTTCTGAGAGTCTCCTTTCAAGAGAACCATTATCAGTTCAAGGCCCTCCCATTTGGCCTCTTTTTGACACCACAGGTTTTTACTAAGTGCCTAGCGGTGGTGGCTGTGGCCTTGCACCGCAAGGGGATTTATATGTTCCCTTACCTGGACGACCGGCTGCTGTCAGCACTGTCTCAGGACAGTCTGAAGGATTCTCTTTCCTCCACCCTAAACCTCTTCTGCAGATTTGGCATCACTGTGAATGTTCCCGAGTCTTAACTTTCACCCTTCCAGCGGCTGCAGTTTATCGGAGCAGTACTCGACACAGTTCAGTGTAGGGCCTTCTTGCGTAAGGACAGGGCAGAAACTCTGATGTAACAAGCAGCGTTGGTATCCTCCTCTCGGTGGACCAAGGCATGCTCTGTCCTCCGCCTCCTCCCACAGTCCCTTTGGCCAGACTGCATATGAGGGTGACCCAGTGGTCCCTCCAGGTCCAGTGGGATCAACGTCTGAACGACATGGACCAAATGTCTTAGTCTCCAACAACCTAAAGAGGGATCTCCTCTGGTGGCAGGATCTTTCCAGCCTTTCGTTGGGGATCCTCTTCCACCCAGCGCCCCCCTCCATGACACTGACGACAGATGCCTCAGGCCAGAGATGGGGTGCACTTCTGGGAGACCATCGAACTCAGAGGACGTGGTCTCTGTTAGAGGAACACCTACACATCAATATTCTGGAGAGGAGAGTGGTTCTCTATGCTCTCCAAGCTTTCTAGTCCCTCTTGATTCCAGGAACACTATTGATCCAGTCCGACAACACAGCAACGGTCTGGTACATTAACAAGCAGGAAGGCACCCGATCGTACCCCCTTTGCAGGGAGGCGATGCAGCTGTGGTACTGGGCAGTCCAGCACGGCCTGTCTTTGATAGCGGTCCATGTTCCAGGGACAGTCTCAGCTGCACCATCGCGTGGGCTCACGAGTGGGAGCTAAAGCAAGAAGTGGTTGAAGATCTCTTCCTCCAGTGGAGCTGACCAGAGATAGACCTGTTTACGTCCCCATTCAATGCAAAACTACCCAGCTTTTGCTCGCTCATTCCCGGGCATGGTGTTTACTGGAGAGATGCGCTGTTTCTATCCTGGACAGGGAGATTTCTATACGGTTTCCCTCCCTTTCCAATTCTGCAGAAGATTCTGCTGAAGCTACTGGCAGAGGGGGCTCACATGATCCTCATAGCCCTTCTTTGGCCTCAGCAGATCTGGTTCCCACTGCTGCAACAGCTGACTTTGGAACCCCCAGTACCTCTTCCTCTCTCCCACAATCTTCTGTCTCAGGAGCAGAGCAGCCTGGTGCACCCGGCCTCAAGTCTCTCCACCTGCATACGTGGCACCTTTGGACATAGCTGTCTCTCGTTATGGCGTCTCTTTTTGAGTCGCCCAGGTTCTAGTAGAGGCTAGGAAACCCTCTACTAGATCCACATATGCTATGAAGTGGAAGAGATTCTGTATTTGGGCCACGGCTAAGGGCCTGGATCCATTCACTTGCTCAGTCCTCGAGTAACTATTGCACCTGTCTGGTTCGGGGATCAGTTATTCATCTCTGAAGGTCCAACTTTCTGCGGTTTCCACCTACCACCTTTCAGTGGAGGGCAAAAACCCTTGCTCAGTTGGAGGTCTCCAGAACCTTTCTTAAAGGGATCCTCCACCTTAAGCCTCTGGTCCAGAATCTAGTTCCCCCTGGAATTTAAATGTTATTTTAGGAAAACTTACTTTGCCCCCTTTTGAGCTGGCAGCAAGTTGCGACATGCATTATTTATCCTGGAAAACACTCTTTTTGGTCGCTATAATTTCAGCTCGAAGGATTTCAGAGTTTCAGACCCTCTTCTGCAAGGAGCTTTACTTGATTTTCCACAGAGACCAGGTGGCTCTGCGGACTAACTCTTCCTTTCTTCCAAAAGTTGTTTCGGAATTTACTTTGAACCAGAATGTTGAACTGCTGGTATTTTATCCACAGTATTCCAACAGGGGGAAATACCTCTTGCATACTTTAGATGTGCACAGGATTCTGAGATATTACATCTCTAAGACCAAAGAGGCTCGGAAGTCTGACCAGTTGTTTGTGACTTTTGCTCCTAAATGTCAGGGCAAGGCCATCTCCAAACAGGGTTTGGCAAAATGGTTGGCTAACTGCATCTTGTACATTTACCACAAGTACAAGAAGTCTTTGCCAGGGAGGTGAAATGCCTTTCTTCTCGGGGCATGACTGCTTCGATGGTCTTTCTCAGGAATGTGTCCACTGCAGACAGTGGCCACTTGGTCTTCTGTCCATACATTCACCAAGCATTACAGTCTGGACATTGCCTCTAGGTGTCATAGAAACATAGAATTTGATGGCAGATAAGGATCACTTGGCCCACACAGTCTGCCCATTTCCCTACCTAATGGATAAGCTGCAGATCCTAGTTAACCAGCAGCCTACTTCTTTCTACCCCAACCCCCTAGAATTGCCTTATGGCTGTCCCATGCATGCTTGAATTCAGTCACTGTTTTGACTCCACAGCCTCCTCTGGAAGGCCGTTCCATGCATCCACAACCCTCTGTGTGAAAAAATACTTCCTATACATTACCTCTGAGCTGCCCCCATCTTGAAATTTTGCCCCTTGTTCTTGCACATCTTTTTGAAAGATGCTACCCTCTTGGACTTTGTTGATTCCTTGAGGTACTAGAAGTTTCTAACATGTCCCCCCTCTCCCTCCTTTCCTCAAGGGTATACATATTAAGCTCCTTTAGTCTCTCCTCATATGTCTTCCGGTGCAGACCCTGCACCATTTTAGTTGCCCTCCTCTGGACAGCTTCCATCGAGTCGGTTTCGGCCTTGCCATTCTGCAAGGCCTTCTTTCCTAAGAAGATATCTAGTGGGCAGGCACTCCTTCCTCCCAGAATTTAGTCTCCAACTCCTTAATTCTTTTTAACTGCTGGGTATTCAGTCCTATATGTAGAGACCTACTGCAGGAACCCTCCCGAAGTAAGTATGAGAGTTACATAAGAACTTACCGTAACAGTAGATCTTCGAGAGAAGTTCCTGGAGTAGGTCTAGTTTTCTACTCACCTTCCCTCAGCTCCTGTTATTTTTGTCCTCTTTTCCTTTACCAAGGCTTCATTTCCAGAGTCCAGGGCCTAAGGAGTTGTTTCACTCCTTTCTCCTCTTAAGGGTCTATGGCGGGAGAAATGGAGGCAGGCGGGGGACCGCCCTATGCTGTCACACCATCTCTGATCACGTGGCGCGGGGTGATCCCCGCTAATGATTTCTAGCTAAAAGTTTGCCGTGCAGTGCTGATGCCAGGGGGTGCAGTCCTATATGTGAAGACCTACTGCAGGAACCTCTCTCGAAGATCTACTGTTACAGTAAGTTCTTAAGTAACTGTCATTTTTCATCCATGTGCTGCGCCTCCATATCTTTTATGATTGGCATAAATCCATTTTCCAAGCACCAAGGTAGTGCTTGAAGGTCTGTAGTTACTGTACCTAGGTCAGATCTTGTCTCCTTCTTGAATAGAGGGCTGATACTGGATACTTTCCTGTCCTGTGCAGTATCCCTATGTGTAAGAAGTCCTCAAAAAAATCAGCCAGAGGCCCAACCAAAACCACTGTTAACTCCATCATTACCCTCAGGTGGATAGTGGATGCTCTTCAGATCCTAGTATTTTTCCATATTCTTACCCTCCAGATACTTACCTACTAACTGTGGAGTGATCAGAACTGTCTATGCTTGACCCACACTTCTCCCATAACTTTTCCCCTCAGTTTGTCATGGTCCTGAGATCGAGGCTGAATACTGATATAAATTAGTTACACAGTATCGTCTGTGATTTCTCCCTGCCTCCCTCAAGGGCCCCTCAGTAATATGGACCTCACCTTATCCTTTCCTCTCTTTTGGTTCTCTATATATTGGAAAAAGGGTTTATTGTACCTCTTGATTACCTGCTCACTGCTGTCTTCCGGACCAGTCTTGGTCTAGGCAATCTTGGTCCTGCATTCTTTCTGTAATGCACTGTATTCTATTTTCCTTGCCCTGTCCCCAGAATCTTTCCACTTATCATATACAAGCATGCAAACATATGATTGAGAGTTGGAAGACAGTTTTAGCCAATCAAGACTATCCTCCACCTTCTCAGTACAGTGGTAATACCTTTTTAAGTTAACCTCCCTCAGAATTTTTAATCCCTTAACTACTCCTTCAAAGTTCTTAGAGTTTACTGCTACCCATGGCTTGGTAGGCAATTTAAGACCTCCACTACCCTCTAAGAGAAATAAAATGGCTTCCTTAAACTGTTCATGCTCGATCTGCTTGCCATGCCCTCTTTTTTCCCATAATGTCCCCCAAAGTTCTTTGGACAACCACAAAGGCCAGTTAGCCCTCTTGCCCTTGTTGTCAATGAGGACATGTAGTCATAGGCCCCCTTCATAATGCTTTCCACTTCATTTTGGCACTACCTCTTGGTATATGTTCATCAGTTTAGGTGCAACCATTTCCCTAAGCTTATTACTACTGGCCCTACTGAAGGGAAGTGCCCTAATATTATTTAATGTGAAGTACTGTAGCGCCCCCCGCCCATCCCCTCAAATCCAGTCCTGATATGTTCACTGTTACTCACTGGGTCCTCAGCCTTTACTGCGCTGTCCACGTCACACCCATTGCTCCATAGTAGATCAAAAACGACACCCCCTCTTTTTACGTCTGAGATGCTGAAGAAGGAAAACAGTCTTTTATGCATGAGCTCTTTCTGCCTCCCAGTCAGTTTCAGCTAGGTTGAAGTTCCTTATAAGGACCATGGATCCAGTAGTTGGCTGCTCTTTTTTTTTTTTTCCCAAATCCAAGTTGTACTTTGCTGTATTACCTGGCAGACTGTAACATATTCCTAGAATTGTCTTTTTGCCTCCTATGGATTCTAATTTCAGCCACAAGTTTTCTGCCTTGCTCCCTTCCCTCCTCACTCCCTCTGTGCTGTTTGCTTAATCCCTTCCTTGCTACAAAACCAACCCCTCTACATGCGTACATCTTTAGAGAGCAAAGCAAACCCAGTAGTACTTCAAATTCCTCCTCCCCACCAACTCGGAAGGAATACTATTGCCTCTTTTTCTCCAAAGTACTTGTGTAAGTATAGAAAACTCCTGTATGCCCAGCTAAGCAATAGCAGACGTTCAGTTGCATTCTCTGTATGAGAACAGTGGGACTTTCTTGATTTGTGCAGCCACAGTTGGAGTTGTGCTGCCGGCTTGAGTGGGAGCAGTGAGCTGGCAGTCTGTCCCAGTTAAACACATTATCTATTTATCATCTACAGTACATATCTGTCTGCCTGTCTATCTATCTATCTATATCTATGTGTGTATATATATATATATATATATATGTATGTATATATATATATATATATATCTTCCTGTCTTATAAATGAAGTGATTCATAAGTTAATAGGGCCTTGGAGTGATGTCACATATTGCATATTTGAGTTATTTCATGAGGTTTGGGCAGCTGCACTTTGCAGTCCTCTCACTCAAATCTCATGCAAGAAACATCCCTCAGAGGCCCAATTAGCTCATAATAAACAATTAATTACACACGTATTCTTTATAGATCCTAAGCAGTTACATGTGATGTACATGAGGCTTGGAGTCCAATTGTTTTAATATTATTTTATTTATTGGCTTTATCATTATTAACAGCATTTATTTGTTTGCTTTTTCAGGTGACATTAAAGTTTCTCACATGGTAGAGACACCTATATGGGTAGGTCATTGTACTTTCTTCTATACAATCTATGTCATGCAAGTTTTACCTACACAAAGTACCCTGTGGTGTGTGTTATTATGCAAGCTATGTCATGGTACTTTTACCTATACAAGGTGCCCTATAGTGTGTGTCATTGTACAAGCTATAGTCATGGTTAGTGCTGTACTTTGTCATGGAAGTCAAGGAAGTAACTGATTCCATGACTTGTTCCGCTTTTATGAAAACAGCATAATTTTTAGCATTTTCTATTATAACACCATAGTTTTTAGGTGCTAGCAATATAGCTTTAAGTGCCTATTGTAGTCATGCATATCCCTTTTTTTTTTTCATTTAGTCAAATCCAAAGGTACATTCAGTGTGAAGGTTTCTGCTACATGATGCCACTGATGATGTCATTGATAGGGCTTTTGGTCTTGACATAGGGTTTCAAACCTATACAGCACTTGCATCGATCCCCAGTTTGGAACATTTTTTTCTTCCTTACTAAAATTTGTGTTGTATGAGAGAAATTGTTAGATGTCATTGCAGATGTTAGTGATATACTTTCATCAAGGTTTGAAGTTCTATATTGCTGATAACTTGAAAAGTTCTAGCTCTGACTATGAAGTTTAAATGCAACTTGGGAAACGCTACTTCAAATAGACAGACAGTTAATTACAAACATTCACTGCAGCTGTGTAAGGGAGGTCTGCACTCACTGCTGGATGTCCTTTGCCACAGCGTGCATCTCCTGTATAGAAAGCTTAGTACAGCAGTAGAGCTATAGGTTACCAAGCAGTAGAGGGTAGGTGACCTGGGTTTGATCCCCAGAGTGGAACGTTTTTTTTCTTTCTCACTGCAATTTATGTAGTATGAGAGAAATTTCTAGATGTCATTGCCGATGATAGAGATAGACTTTCAGTAAGGTCTGAAGTTCTGTATGCTGATAAATTGAAACGTTCCAGCTCAGACTTTGAGGTTCAAATGCAGCTTGGGAAACACTACTTTAAACAGTGACATTTACAGACAAAAAATTCAACACTCACTGCCTTTGTCGAACAAAGGGGGCTGCTCCTTAGTGTCCACTCTTGTGCAGATCTTGGTGTCATCTGAAAAGAGGCAGATATTGTCCTGTATACTTTCCCTGTGTCACAAACGAATAAGTTTAAGAGGCAGCAGCCAGAACCAATCCCTATGGCACCCTGCTCATGATCTCTTTAACATCCGAGTATTTGCCAGTTACCACAACACTCCGTGTCCTCCCTTTCAGTTAGCTCTCTACCCAAACTGTTATTCATTCTTCGACCCCCAGGTCCCTCAGTTTTTTATACCAGTCTCCTGTGGGGGACTGAGTCAAAAGCCTTACTGATGTCTAGCTATAGTTTGTTGACTACCTGTCTTTTTTTAACTGCACTAGTCACTCAGGCAGCGAATTCAGTAAGGTCCATTTGACATGACCTCCCCCTGGCAACCCATGCTGCCTGTTGTCCTGTAATTCATGCACTTCAAGGAAGTCCAGTAACTCTCCCTTCAATGTGACCTCAAGTGTCATTCCCTCTGTAGACATCAGACTGACTGATCTATAGTTATCTGGTTCATCCTTTCTTTAGCTCTTATGCAGAAGGGCCATGTCAGCCATTCTTCAGTCACTGGGGGGGCAAACCTTGTGTCCAACAATCAGTTGAAAATACCCACAAGTGGAGACACTGTTGGCTGTTCTGCCTCCTTGAGTATTCTAAGATGCAATGCATCTGGTTCCAGTGATTTGTCTACCCACCCTCAAAGCCTCTTTTGCACTCTTTCCTCTATGATCCAGCCAATACTGTCAAGCTTCCTTTCTCCACTAGACTCAATTTAATGTATAAACTGAGGAGAAAAGGAATGTATTGTATCAGTGGTTTGGGGTATAACAAGGAGTTTGGAATGAAACAAATAAGGAGTGAGACCACCAGAAAGTTCTGATGGCCGTACTTTGAGACCCATTGAGGCCACCAAGATTTGGGCCTTGAGGATCACTGCTCTAAATAGCAATATGCTAATTACTGTATCTCACTCAACATGCAGAGTGCTAACAGCCACTTTCCATGTCAGTTGCACCTCATCAAACCTCATTAATTCTGGAGTTTGTTCTGCACAGCTGTTAGTGTCAAATTCGCATTTAGTGCTCATTCTTGTCCCCCACAGGGTATAACTGCTAGCCCACCGTCAACATTACTCTAACTTCCAGTGGCACCCGATCCTCCATAATGGTATCCCTGGCATCCAGTGGCACCCCCTACCCTGATCCCCCATAATGGTATCTCTGGCATCCAGTGGCACCCCCTCCCCCAGTGTGATTAGTCCGTGGTGTCCACAGCCCCCTCCTGGCACACACCTCTAACCTTCTGGTGTCCAGTAGTCCCCCTGCCCGAGCTACCCTAACCCTCATCCTACAGACAGGGGTTGACGCACACCCTCTGTTTACCTCTACAACTGGCTGCTGACAGCAGGACATCAGCTTTGCACTGTTACAGAAGTGGGCACATCAGTACAGCACCTGCAGGATGTCTTCCTAAATTATGATTTGGACAAGACATCCCACAAGTACTGCGTAGACACTAACCTCCACAACAGTACAACAACTGTGTGCCTCAGTCAATGGCTGTCCATTTGAAAGGACCACTGGACATCAAGGAGCCCGGACATGGGCACCAGAAGCAGGAGGGGGCACCAGGCACCATCCACACTGGGGGGGGATAGGGTGAGGGAGAGAGGTACCACCAGGCCCTATGGTCTCCCCACCAGAATTGGAGAAGGAAGGGTTGATTCACTCACATGCACAATGCCTTGATACACTGACTTTACAAAGCCTTGATACAGTCACCTGTTCAGTGCATTGGTACACTCACCTGCACAGTGCCTTGGTACACTGACTTTACAGTGCCTAGGTACATTCAACTGTTCCATGCCTTTGTACACTCACCTGCAAAATGCCTTGGTATACTCACCTGCACAATGCCTTGGTGCACTCACCTGTACAATGCCTTTGTACATTCACCTACACAGTGCTTTGGTACATTCACATGTACAACACCTTTGTACACTCACTTACACAATGCATTGGTACACTCAGCTATACTGGTACACTAACATGTACAGTGCCTTGGTACACTCACCTACAGTATACAATATCTTGTTACACTCACACGTATAATGCTTTGCTGCACTCATTTGTACAGTGCCTTGGTTTACTTATTTATTTATTTATTTATTTGAATTTTGGTAACCGGTTAAGTCCACTGAGAGAATTACAGTCCCTTTTTCAGGGGCGACCCGGGAGAGAACAGTAATAAAGAACAATACAGAGACACATTATGAGATACAGAAGATAATCGCATGCACTTGGGAATTGACAGCAACTAGGTGTCTACTTAGAGCATGGCAAATTCACCAGAGAATGCAGAAATAGCCAAAGCTAGGAGATCCATTCTGTATGAACAATATTGTAAAACAGATGAGTACAAAGGGCTGAAACACATATAGAATAGAGTGCAAAACGTAAAAAAAAAAAAGATTACAAAAATATATACAATGCGAGATGAGTAAAAACAATAGAGTACATTGATTATATACATAATTATACAGATAGTACTTTGCCTTTTGGTAGGAAGCAATGTTTGTATACATGGACCTTCAAATAAAATAAGTAAAATGGGTAAATACAATCAGATTAATTCCTAAGGTACCATGGTATCAGGGTCTAAGCCCTGAACACAATACAGGGAGAAGGGAGGTGGTGAACACCAGTGAGGATTGATGTCAGTAGAGACTGAGAGAACATAGGGAGTGGACCTGAGGGAGGAGAGAGGGAGGGAGGAGTAGAACCAGGAAAGATAAAGGACAAAGAAGGGATGAGGGAATGGACCAGGGAAGGGAGATAGACCGGAGGGTATAGGGGGAAGAGGACTAGGGGATACAGTTAAGATGAGGAGCGAGAAAATCACCGGAACCGGGTGCACTTAGCAGAGGAGGACAGGAAGGTAAGTAAAGTGGTTTGGAACTTGGACAGGGATGTGCAGGAAAGGACGGGAGGAGGCAGGGAGTTCCAATCAGTTATTGATGCAAAGGAGAAAGATTTACAGGCAACTGCAAGCCTCGGATTAGGCTGTTCAATGAGAAGTAGAGCAGAGGAACAGAGGGCACATGCCGGTATCAAAAGGTGAACAATCTCTCTGAAGCAGGAAGGTGTAAATTTGTGAACAAGCTTATACACAAAGATCAAGGTTGAGTACCTTAGTTTCGATTCATAAGGGAGCCAGCCAAGGAGAGAGAGGACATGACAGTGGTGGTGGCGGCTATTGACTCCAAGTGCAAACCTACCCACACTATGGTAAGCCAGGGCAAGCAGTGGCATGTTAGACACGCTGGATGACAGTAATAATGGTACACTGTAAGTAAGTAAAGGAAGAAGAGATGCAGAGGCAATCTTGATGCAAGAGGCAGAGGTGAGGAAGGGGTGGATATGGTAAAGGAGTCCCAGCTTCTGATTCAGTGTTTTGACCAGAGTGGAAACATGGGCAGAGGGGGATAAAGAGGTGTCAAGGGTCACACCCAAATACTTAAAAGTGGGGACTGTCTCAAGAATGTCACCATTATGGGAGAAGATAATTAGAGGTGAGGGGGACATAGAGGTGGGAGGATGGTGAGAAAAGAGCATACATTTAGTTTTTTTAGTATTGAGGACAAGTCGGTTACACCGAAACCAGTCTTCAAGGTCCTTGAAGTCAGAGGAAAGTTCCTTGTTAATCAAGGAGACATCAGGAGAGGAACGATAAATGGCACATAGAGATGCACAGAGGCCCCTCCACAGTTCCTAGGAAGAGCATTTATAAATAGAGAGAATAACAGTGGGCCCAAAATAGAGCCTT
Organism: Neoceratodus forsteri; assembly: GCA_016271365.2. Classification (NCBI taxonomy): domain Eukaryota; kingdom Metazoa; phylum Chordata; order Ceratodontiformes; family Ceratodontidae; genus Neoceratodus; species Neoceratodus forsteri. The sequence goes on from CM057459.1 coordinate 1,389,096,524, forward strand.
ATGGGACACCATGTGTAATATGTTTGAAATCAGATAGAGCACCAGCCCATCGGACACCTTGAGAACGGCAGGAGAGGTAGCTGTGGACCCAGAGTAGGGCAGTGGGATCCAAACCAATTAACTGTAGCTGTAGTAGCAGTAGATCATGATTCAGAAGGTCGAACACTTTTGTCAGGTCAACAAAGATGGCACCAGTAGCAGACCCTAGATCCATGGCGTGATAGATATCCAAAGTTACTTTGAACAGGGCTGTGAGGGTGCTATGTCTTTTCCTAAATCCATGCTGATATGGAGACAACAGGTTATAATTCTCTAGGTACTCCTATAAGTGATGGTAGACGATGCGCTCCTGGATCTTGGCAAGAGGACAGAGACTCGAGATCGGTCGGAAGTTCTCAACAACATTATTAGGCCCTCCTTTGTGCACTGGTACAACTACCACAACTTTCCCCATGGCCGGCACTGTGCTGTACAGGAAAGAACGATTGAATGAGTCAAGTACGGGGCGAGCAAGTGCAGAAGCAGCAATTTTTAGGAATTTGGGTTCAAGGGAGTCATGACCAGGAGAACTCTCGGCCTTGAGGTTAGCGAGGAGCCTCTGGACCTCTTTGCAAGTGGCCAATTTCAGATGGAAGGCAGGGTGAGATCCCAGGAAGACTTTTGGAGATAGTGCTGAGGAAGGGTCGGGAGACTGGGAACAGAGAGGTATATTTGAATAAATCGGAAAAAAATTCATTAAATCCAGTGGTAATAGAGAGGGGCTCAGTGAGGGGGGAGCCCTGGGCAACGATACATTTAGGTAGTTCCACGGCTTTCCCTTTAACTAGGGAATTAACCTGGTGCCAAAACTCTTTAGGGTTACAGAGGTGTTCAGTTTGCAGCGATTTAAACTGATGGCATTTGGCTTTGTGAGGGGAATTCTTACATTGATTTGTAAGCTGCCTATAACGAATCCAGTCCGAGGGTTGGCCAGTTTTCTTAAAGGACCGCCAAGTCCAGTCACGAGAGGACATGAGCATCCTTAGCTCCTTGTTGAGCCAAGGAGCTTTAATACCCTTGGATCTGCATTTTTTTTAAGGGGAGCATGGTTGTCAACAATATGGGTAAAGGTAGCAATAAAGAAGTCCAGGGCTTGGTTGATATCAGGGAGAGTCAAGATGGGGCTCCAGTTAGTGCTATGGATGGAGGCAATAAAGCTATTTACTTCGAACTTAGACATATCCCGAACGAGAGTAATTTTTGGAGGGGGGTTGGGGTGGTTATTCCTCCAGACACATATAGTGGGAGAGTGATCACTTATACTGTCTGAGAGTATGCCAGCATATCTGACCTTCAGCAGACAGTTGGTCATGACCCAGTCCAGTAGGGTGTCCTTGCCAGACTTATTGGAGCATGTCGGGTCTTGAATGTGTTGTACTAGGTTCGAGTCAGCTAGGGTACCATGAATTTTATCAGCAGCAGTAGGGTTAAGCCAATCGTAGTTAAAATCACCACACAGTATTAGGTCATGCTGGGGGAGGTTGACAAGGGTGTAGATAAAAGGAGGAAGGCTAGAGGAGGAAGTACTGGAGGGCAGATAGGCACAACCAATAATTAGCTTCTTGACATTGCCAAGAGTTGGGCAGAGGAACAGGGCTTCCACCGAAGGGTTTCCATAGCAGGTACAGGCAGTTCAGCTACAACCAGGTCAGCTCTGGTGTATATCATAACACCACCAGCCCTTTTTCCCAGCAGGTCCTTCCTGAAGCAAGTATACCCAGATAGTGCTACCTCTTGTGTCTTGATAGCAGGTTTGAGCCATGTCTCAGAAATACAGAGGACGTCAGGAGATATCAGAGTAACCCATACCTCAAGTTCTGCCATCTTGGGTCGGATACTCCTGACATTCATGTGGGCAATTCTTAGGCCTTTCAATGAGGGTAGAGCAGGTACACCATGGTGAGAAGCTGGGGAGGGACAGTGGGCCCAAGGTTGAGTTCAGTGTCCCCTGCGAGTAACAGGAGAAGAGTGGAAACACAAACAGACGCAGAAGCACATGAAAGTAGTGTGGCTCGGACTACTGGGCAGAGGGGAACACGCAAACGTCTGCTAAGCCAGGACCCCAGAAGTACAGTGTCAGATCGGGGAAGACACGGTAAGAGTAGGCAGACAAGTCGATTCCCTGGCAAAACAGGGGACGGGGGTGGAGAGGTAGAGCCCGAGGGGAGGTGACCTAAGGCTATTGCAGTAAAGTGGTCAGCAAGGCATAAGATGGAGAGGTAGATAAGAGTTAATACCCATCCAGAGCAACCCATGCTGATGGGAAGAGACACGGGGCCAAAAAGAATAAAGTCAGAGAAGTACAGGGGCAGACCTGGAAAGATAGCAGAAAGGAGTTAATCACCATACCAAAAGAAACCAAGTGCTACAGGCAGCAAACTGCAAGATAGGAAAGTAGGACAGAAGCCACAAAAACAAGCTGTATGAGGACCTTGCAACAAAATATCAAGATGAGTAAGGGAAGACCTTCCAGCCAACACTGAAATAGGGGTAAAGCACCTATCAGCCAGTAGCTAGTTGAGGGTAAGGCACCAAATAACAGCCAATACTTAAATGGTAGGTGTGGCAAGGGTGGAGCCAGAGAGTAATTAAGGTGTGAGGAGGGGGGACCGAAACTCTGCTCCCCAATCCGAAGGGAGATGTGTGCCTGGAAGTTGCAACAGCCCACCGACAAGCCTCGGTAGAGCTGGGCACCTGAACTCACTCAGCTATGCTGAAGCTCCTGGGATCCAAACCCATGAAGCTGATTGGAGGGGCGCTAGATACAACACCAATCAGGATCCTGTTGCAGCAGCACTAAGGGACCACCGTATCAGCAGAGAGGCGCCACCGTTTGAAAAAGTTGCCAAGGATGAGGACAGTGGATCGTACCTGTAGCTGTAACAGCTGGAGAGACTTGCGGGCAGAGGCGGGCGGCAGCAGTAGAAATGACGCACCTCCACGGAGGACGGTGCACCCGATTGGGAGTATGGGGATATCTGTAGGAAGGGAGACAAAAAAGGTACAATTAAATAGTTGGAGCAGGGCCGGGGCAAAACTAACAGGAAGACAGAGAAGGGCGGCATTAGGGGGAAGGGTTTGACGCCAGGCTACATCGGAGTGAGAGAACAAGACAAGGGATAGTAGTTAAGGGAATTGAGACTTAAAGAGCAGCAATTAGCTGAGAGTACAAAATCAGGAATTAGCGTGGGGGGGCGAGGTGGTGAAAGGGAGAAGCTTTCAAAGAGGGTGGAAAAAGGACGATAGGTAGCAGGCGGGGGGGGGGGAAGGATTACAGTTATCAGTAGACAAACACAGTGGCCTACAGGAAACGGAGTCAGAGCAAACAGGTTAAGGAGGGGGAGACAAAATTGTAGAGTACTAGTACATAAGGTGGAGAAAGAGTGAATGGGAAAAAGCATACGGAGACAAAGCAGACAGATACATAAGAAATTATAGACTAACGGGACAAAGGAGTAACAGATCACAAATAAGTACTGCACACAACTAAATTCCCTGTCACTGGCAAGGTGCAGCTGAAATTAGTAAATTCAGTAGGAGCAACCACTGGCAACCGGTGCAAAATTACTTATAGCAGTCAAAATACAGTACGTGGAAATGCAAGTAAAATTATAGTCTATAGCTAAACATATTAGATACATTGGGGACACAGACAACTATATTAAACTAACAGCTGCAGGTTAATTACAATTAGATTCCACCCAGTAAATTCCAAATAGTGGAAACTCTGCTGCCCATCCAAAGGGAGATGTGTGCCTGGAAGTTGCAACAGCCCACTGACAAGCCTTAGTAGAGCCAGGCACCTGAACTTGCTCAGCTAGGCTGAAACTCCCAGGATCCAAACCCACGAAGCTGATTGCAGGGGTGCTAGATACAATACCAATCAGGATCCTGTTGCAGCAGCACTAGGGCACCAGCTTATCAGCAGAGAGGCGCCACCGTTTGAGAAAGGTGCCAAGGATGAGGACAGCAGATCGTACCTGCAGCTGGAGAGACTTGCAGGCAGAGGCGGGCGGCAGCAGTAGAAATGCCGCACCGCCATGGAGGAAGGCGCACCCGATCGGGGGTACGGGGATATCTGTAGTTCTAGCAGCTGGAGAGACTTGCAGGCAGAGGCGGATGGCAGCAGTAGAAATGCCGCACCACCACGGAGGAAGGCGCACCCGATCGGGGGTACGGGGATATCTGTAGCTGTAGCAGCTGGAGAGACTTGCAGGCAGAGGCGCACGGCTGCAGTAGAAACACCGCACCGCCACAGAGGAAGGCGCACGCGATCGGGGGTACGGGGATATCTGAAACTGTAGCAGCTGGAGAGACTTGCAGGCAGAAGCGGGCAGCAGCAGTAGAAACGCCGCACCGCCATGGAGGAAGGTGCACCCGATCGGGGGTACGGGGATATCTGTAGCTGTAGCAGCTGGAGAGACTTGCAGGCAGAGGCGGCGGGCAGCAGCAGTAGAAACGCCGCACCGCCACAGAGGAAGGTGCACCCGATCGGGGATATCTGTAGCTGTAGCAGCTGGAGAGACTTGCAGGCAGAGATGGGCAGCAGCAGTAGAAACGCCGCACCGCCACGGAGGAAGGTGCACCCGATCGGGGGTACGGGGATATCTGTAGCTGTAGCAGCTGGAGAGACTTGCAGGCAGAGGTGGGCGGCAGCAGTAGAAACGCCGCACCACCACGGAGGAAGGCGCACCCGATCGGGGGTATGGGGATATCTGTAACTGTAGCAGCTGGAGAGACTTGCAGGCAGAGGCGGACGGCAGCAGTAGAAACGCCGCACGGCCACGGTGGAAGGCGCACCTGATCGGGGGTACAGGGATATACGGGCTACGGGGTTTACTTCCTTGTACAATGTGCTGATACACTAATCTGTACAATGCCCTGGTACGCATACCTGCACAGTGCCTTGTTACACTAACCTAAGCCTTGGTACACTCACCTGTACAAGGTATGTGATGGTTCATTTAGCCATATGAGCATATCATTGTTCATTCACATTTACAAAGTATTCCATAGTACACTTCCATGTACTAGCTGTCACAAACTCACTCCAGGGGTCAGGCCCTCTGCTCCCACAGTGCCCAACCTCAAAGTGCAATATGTGAACAGGAGACAAACAGGGACACCCTTCTGTCTGTTTTGGATCTGATCGACTACCAGTCTCAAGTCCTGGGGTCAAATATGAACCCTTTTTCGCTAGCACACCCAGGTAACAGGTACAAATATCACACCCTATTCGGGGAATGCAGTGCAATACTTAACCCAGCTGGCACACAACCTGGTTCACAGTCTCCCTTCTGACTGTGACAGGGAGCTCCTGCCACTTTTGAGGACTGACCTTTTTTTTAAATCTGTTGCAACAGTTCTATTTCATAGTCTAATCTGTCCTTTACAATTTCTAGTCCATAAGGTTGGCCACCTTCCCTTTTTTGACTATGCTATAGTGTCCTCTTTAATTTTCCTTTTCCCTCTCAGGTCCTTGTACCGGGAGGTTATTGTAGTGACTTCGAAGCATATGTAAAACAGGTTGTATTTATCGTTGTTGAATTTAGCCAGTAATAGCACTACTATGTCATAAAATACCTTATAGTATATGGTTAGGGTTTGTTGAAGATGGAAAACTATGGTTTTCCAAATCCTGTTGTAGGACAGTTCAAAGGTCAAAAAAGTTGTTGTACTATCGTTCTGACGTCACATCGATAGTACAACAACTTTTAAGACACGTCCTGCAGTTTGATTGGTGCAATCTACGCTCTCACGGAAAAAATCGAAAAAACTTGGCGACGTGACTTAGCGAGTGCTGAGCTGTGTACTGCGGTAGTTCAGACATGGTTGGGAACCCTCGCATTTTTAAAAATAAAGTAGACCCTTGTCGTCTTGACATGGAGAGCCTCACAAGGCTCCGTGTCACAGAAGTGAATCACTGTTTTTTTATTTTATTTTTTAAACTAGATGAAGCCGAACTGAGAGCGGGACGAGCTGAAGCGAGAGTGAGATGAGCCGGAGCAGGAGCAGCAGAACATAACAAAGGTAGTAACCGTCATCTGGGGGGGGGGGTATAAACAAGCCAGGAACCATATACTGTATAAAATAGTGGATGGTTAACCATCCACAACTATGGCTGTGTTTCCATCTCGGTTGTTGAAGACATCATGGAGACCTCTCGAGCTTCGCTCTTGAGGTCTCCATGATGTCATCAACAACCTCGATGGAAACACAGCCTTGTTGTGGATGGTCACCCATCCACTATTCTATACGAAGTATTGTATATAGCTTATGTTTATGAAACCTATGAATGTTGAAAATACCATGGCACTAAGTGTTTTTGAGAAAGGTAAAATGTACTAGTTGACTGTATTATAAAGATTGTTAGTTGTGCTATTTAAAATGCGTGTAGATTGCTGTGAACTGAACAAGTCTGAAAATGCATATATCCCATGATGCTTTGCATTATAGAAGTATGTATGATGATGTATTCCTTTGAAACTTGACTTGTTGCCAATGCCCTTTTGGGTAACCATTTTTTCAGTGATTCTGCACTGAGGTTCTTTGTTTTTAGCTTATTCTGTTGTTTTTTTTTGACCCCCCCCACTACCCAAGCAAACAAGGCCCACCTAGGGATGAAGGGTTTTCACTAAAAATGTTTAGATCAGAGATCAGTGTCCGTAGGTGATGGCTAAGTGCAAAGAAAGGACATTCATAGTCTGTTGCTGCAAACTAATGTACTGAAGAAGGAATATGCCATTGCGGAAGGTTATTTCCTGTATTTTGAATAAACAGCACACAGAGTTTGTGTGTTGAACCTGAAGTTCGGTGTCTGGGCCATCTGTTATCCCACAGCCCCTCCACAGACTTGGTGTGAGAAGTGGGATAACTTACTGGAAGTGTCTGGACTGGTGGAAGAGGGATGTTTTCTGATGGATATCGCCCAGATATCCCAGGTGGACTGATGCACCAGGAGTTGCTGAAGAAGAAAGTCCATGGAGTTCTGACCAGAACCATGGCTGGCAGACTGAGAGAAGCTGCTGCTGCCTGGACTGGACCTGGGAGCTTTGAGGATAGCCAAGTGTGAAGATGATGAAGAGATGCAGGTCGAGGCAGACTGGAGGTGTGAGAGACAACACCCAGGAGGTGGAGACCCTGATGAGAATGATCCACTGGACGAATGGGCAATGGCAGGAGGTAGACCGACTACACAGAGAGGTGGAACACTGGTGCCAGGTGCTCAAGAGGTTCATGCTGAAGAGTTTGGATAAAGAGTCAGAGGAGAATTTTTCGTGGGCTCAGTTTGAGGGAGACCCCCTGACTCAGCAGGATAGTGCTTTATTTCCTGTGTTCCCAGGACGTTACCTGTTGGAGGTCGGAGATGCAAGTATGGAACTTGAATGTGAGACCCCAGGTAAGACTGTGCCTAGTGATATTGTGCTGGGGTTCAAGACTCCAAGCAAGCAAGAAGAAGTCTGTGAGGCTGGAGGGGCCTTTTCTTTTATTGATGCAGCTAAATCTGTAACAGTATTGACTAGGGTATACTGCAGGCTAAAGACGCTAATGTTGCCAAAATGTTACAGTATGTTAAGATCAAGGAGGTGGTACATGTGTTTTAACTTTTTGATGAAAAACCTACAGAGGAGGAGGTGGGTGAAAAATGAATAGGAACCTGTGTTGGGATAACACCTAGAGTGTCTACCCTCAGATGTCTGTATCAGTAGCAAGTGAAATGAATGAATCAAGAGACATGGGTCTATGTAGAGAGGTTGAACCTAGGACTGGGCCCCTGCTTAAAACCAATATTTGTTTGGTGGGGTTGGAGCAGGTAATTACTCACCCCTGTGAAAGTCTTTCTGTGGTACTGGACTTTTCAGTTGTCCAGATTTTTGGTTAAGAAATATGACGGACTTTCCCTAAAAGGAGATGGACAGTACTGTTAGTCTCTGCTGAGAAATTTGTTAATGCCTCAGGGTAAAGAATGATGATATCCACTATGTTTATGATAGAATGAATGTTTATCGTTAATAGGGACCCTGAGACAGAGCTTCTGAAGATTTATTTATTTATTTAATTGATTAAATCGGATTTGCAACCTTTGAGCCAGAGGCTCGTTTACAAAGGTACCTTGTCACAGAGAGGACAACAATGTTACATATTTACAGAAGTCAGACATACAGATTTACATAGATTAACACAGATTTTGCACAGTCATATACATACAGTGCTGCATAATTTGTACATTTCAAACTGTTTGTTGAATACCTACAGATACCTGCAGAGGGGAAGGAAACCGGCGGGGGGGGGAGTGAGGTGGAGGAATCAGTCTGGAAGACTTTTTCAAGTTCATTTAGAGAACAGCGGGCAGCTATATACAATACATCAAGGTATTTTATGACATAGTAGTGCTATTGCTGACTAAATTCAACAACGATAAACACAACCTGTTTTACATATGCTTTAAAGTCACTACAAGATGGATGGGTGGAAGCTCCATCCCTTCCTGGGACAGGAAGGTGGTAAGCAGTCTCAATAACTGCTTCCCTCTTAAGGTGGGGGATATGCGACAGGGAGCCCCTGCCGCTCTTGAGGACCAACCTTTTCTTAAATCTGTTGCAACAGTTCCATTTCTTAGTCTAGTCTAGCCTTTATAATTTCTAGTCCATAAGGCTGGCCACCTATGGGCACCCCTTCCCTTTCTTGACTATGGTACAGTGTCCTCTTTAATTTTCCTTTTCCCTCTCAGGTCCTGATACAGGGAGGTTATTGTAGTGACCTCCAAGCATATGTAAAACAGGTTGTTTATCATTATTGGATTTAGCCAGTAATAGCACTACTATGTCATAAAATACCTTGATGTATTGTATATAACTTATGTTTATGAAACCTATAAATGTTGAAAATACCATGGCACTAGGTATTTTTGATAAAGGTAGAAAGTACTATTTGACTGTATTATAAAGATTAAGTTAGTTGTACTGTTTAAAATGCGTGTAAATTGCTGTAAACTGAACAAGTCTGAAATGTCATGCTGATTTGCTTATATCCTATGATGCTTTGCATTATGGAAGTATGTATGATGTTGTATTTCTTTGAAACTTGACTTGTCGCTAGTGCCCTTTGGGGTAACCCTTTTTTCAGTGATTCTGCGCTGTGGTTCTTTGTTTTTAGCTTGTTTTTTTTTTGTTTGTTTTTTTTGAGCCCCCACTACCTAAGCAAAAAAGGCCCACATAGGGATGAAGGGTTTTCACTAAAAATGTTTAGATTGGAGATCAGTGTCAGTAGGTGCTGGCTAAGTGCAGAGAAAGGACATTCATAGTCTGTTGCTGCAAACTGATGTACTGAAGAAGGAATATGCCATTGCGGAAGGTTATTTCCTGTATTTTGAATAAACATCATGCAGAGTTTGTGTGTTGAACCTGAAGTTCGGTGTCTGGTCCATCTGTTATCCCACAACCCCTCCACACTGACTCAGTTGAGACCTAGGTATTTCCTTACCTTGGTGCATTTTGTAACACACTATAAGCGCTTAGCAGTTCTGTCAGAATTATCTACACCGTCCCAGCATTCACACTCAAAATGAGAAAACAGCTCAGGCAGGATTTCAAAGAAAACACTGTTTACTAGAATTAAAAATAGTAAATAAAATACAAAACACAGAACATATAACATTAATGTTACAGTCATAAAACATAAATGGACAGTTGTACACAAACTACCTTATACTGAATAGCTAATCCTACCCTAGTTGCAGTTGGTAAATAGTGGTGCTGAAATTACCTGATTTTGGTAGAAATGCTTCTTAAGAGTCCAGAACACAAGTGTCTCTTGAAAGTCCAAACACAAGTATGCCAAGTCTTGCAAAGTTGGAACAAGAGTGTGTCCTCTCAGGAGTCCAAAACTAAAAAGTGTACAATGTCCCCATAGCCATATTTTTTTTATTTATTTAAAAGTTTTACCAGGAGGGCACACTGAGCAGAGTACTGCTCAATTCCAGGAGCATCCTGGGGGAGGGGGAACATAGAAACAGCCACAATACATACATCAAGTAGAACTGAGACAGCTGAGTACATACATAGAGTAAGACATTTAAACACGTTAAGTAGGACTATACAGAGCGTAGCTAAGCAATGTGTTAAATAGTTACATACGTATATAAACTCTTTGCAACACGTAAAGAAGAATTCATTGAAGACAATCCGGGCACAGGATTATTGTCAGAGGTGATAGTAGACTGGTGAGTGTCCGGAGTGAAAGTGAATTCGGACACTTCTAGCCACATGCACATGGTGTGGAGAAGTACTCAATTAGTAGGTGACCGAGATTCTGGGAGGGGTAGTTAGCCAGGTGCTTGCAAGGAGGGAGTTCCATAGTTTGGGCATGCGGTATCTAAAGGCTACTTGCCCTGACGATGAGGACATATGTGGGACCGACAGGAGGTGGGTGTCAGCGTTTCTCAGGGAGTATATGGGAGGGGTATAGGTCGCGAGTACAGCCTCAAGGTATGGAGGCAAGGACTGGGACCAGTACTTTGCTGTGATCTTGGCTCAGTGGGCCTGCCGGCGGCCGTGGAGCGAGGGCAGATTTATGGAGCGATTGAGGTCACAGTGGTATAAGGAGGGCAGGCTGTCAGTGTGAAAGCTGCAGAAAAAGTGGAAAAATGGGTCCAGTCTGGCTAGGTTGGACTTGGGAGCAGCACTGTAGACTACATCCCCATAGTCGAAGATGGGGAGAATCAGTTTCTGTATGAGAGCCCTACGAGCTGGCAGGTGGATGCAGCCAAGATTGCGGTAGAGAGTACCCACTTTGGGGTGACGTTTTTTGTGGATAGCATAGATATATACAGAAAGGTCAAGGTGCTGGTCCAGCCAGACCCTGAGATATCTAAAGGAGGAGCAAGCCTCCAGAATAGTCCTGTCCAGGGTGTGGAAGGACAGGATAGATTTTAGCCTAGAGAGTCTCTGCCTCATGCCGAAGGTCATGGAGACAGTCTTCTTGGCATTGAGGAATAGCTGGTTTGCATGAAACCAGAGTTGGACTCTGTTGAAGTCCAGCTGCAACTTGGTTGCTACATCAGCAGAAGAGGGGCCAGAAGGATACAAGACCGTGTCATCCACATACATGTGAATGGATGTATTTGGGCAGACAGGCAGATCATTTATGAATATGGAAAATAGTAACGGGCCGAGGACTGAGCCTCGGGGGGGAACTCCTGTAGTGACTGGGAGGGAGTGCGAGGTGGAACCACCGATTCTGATGGGTTGTGATCGTCCTCCCAGGTAGAAGTGGAACCAATAGGTGGCCTTGACAGCCCAGCAGTGGAGAGCTTATCTAGCTGGAGGGCATGCGACACCGTGTCGAATGCCTTGGCCAGGTCGAAGAATATAGCGGAGGTGATGTGGCCCTTGTCCATGCCATCCAAGATGGAGTCAGTGATCCAGAGGAGTGAGGTGGCTGTGGAGTGGGACTTTCTGAAGCCAGACTAGTAGGGAGAAAAGAAGGATGAGGAGTTGAGAAATAAGGAGAGTTGTGAGAGAACTAGTTTCTCTTGAATCTTCGCCAGAATGGAGAGGAGGGAAATAGGGAGGTAGTTTCCAGGGACAGAGGAGTCACTTCCCTTTGGGAGGGAGATGACAGTAGTATGTTTCCATTTTGAGGAAATTGAAGCTAGTGAAAAGGAGAGATTGTATAAGTTGGCCAGGGGGCAGCAGTTGCAGGAGCAGCTAAGTAGACCATCTTGGAATCCAACCCAGTGGAGCATCTGCCCTTGTTAGGGTTAAGGGAGATCAAGACTTTTAAAACCTCCATGGGAGAGACTTGGTAGAAGGCAAGGGGGGGGGCAGATGGTGAATGGGTTGCGGCAGGGGGTGCTGTGAAGGGGGAATGCAGACAGTAGTGCTGAGGTACAACATGTAAAATAGGAATTTAGTTCCATAGCTACTGCTAGAGGGTCTGTTACTATGGTACCGCCTATATTTAATGCAGGAGCAGGTGGCTGAGAGGGTTATGAGAAGAAGGATTTGACCACTTTCCAGAATTCAGATGGTTGGTTAATGTTAGCCTGGAAGGAGTGTTTGAAGTAGGATGCTTTAGCCTGCCTGATTTGCCTAGTGCTGGTGTTGCACAAGAATCGATATTTAGCATGGTCGACAGCGGACCTAGAGTCCTTGAAAAACTTCCATGCCTGGTCTCTGGCTCTGGTAAGGGACAAGATGTCAGCAGTGATCCACGGCAAGTGGGCCCCTCTGACCTGAGAACATCTGAGAGGTGCAGGGATGTCCCATGCAGCTAGGAACCTGAGTTTTAAATAAAGCCATGCTTCATTTATAGATGAGGCCCTGTGGATGGGGGACCAATCAGTGACTAACATGGTGTTTCTGAGTGAGGCAAGGTCAAGGGATATGAATGATCTTGAGAGGATGGTCCTGGGAAAGGGGGCTTTTGGCTGGAAAATTTTTTGGATTAAGTAAGTCATATAGTGATCACTTTGTGAGTCAGGTAGGGTGCCGGAGGTAATTATGCGGTGCTGGTGGGAAGTGAGGGCCCAGTCCAGAAGGGAGTGGTTTTCCGACTTCTTGTTCAGTCGAGTGGGTTCAGCGATCAGTTGCGAGAGGTTTAGGGCAGCAACTTGATTCCAGAACTTGGAGGTGGTGTTGGATAGCCAGTTTATATTAAAATCCCCCATGATATGGAGCCTTGACAATATCATGAGGGGAAAAGGGTCCCACCCAGCGTGTGAGGTCACAGCTCCTGTGGTGATGCTGGCTGTGATGTCACTCTCATTCCTGCATACTGAATTAGTCACATGCATCTGCACACTGCTACACATTCCACTTGAAAAAATATATTCTTCCTAATTAGTGAGCCACAGAGCATGAATTATGGCAGGTCAGAATTACCCCTTTGATCTTCAGAAGAACATCCTGAAAGAGACTTCTCTTAGCTATGTGAAGATTTTCACAGGTAACTGTCAGAGTTTGCTTTCCTCCTGACTGGTCGTAAAATGCAGTCTGTTATGGCCAGTGTCCTAGGTTCAAAGCAGTAGTTGTTTTACAACCTCATGTATAGCTGCTACTACAGGCTTCTGACAGGTAGGTGTCAGAAGGAAGCTCTTAATTAGTTTATCCACTAGGTCAGAGAAAAGGACAGACATTTTTTTTCCTGTTCAAATCCCATGTTCCATGATGCTTTTCTGCTTGGCCTTTTTTCTAAGCAGAAGTCTAAAGCATATATTATATCAAAAATATAATACAAATAATAACAAGCAGACAGCTGTCGTCTCACTAGCTATGTTGTATAAATAATAGAACATGAAAGTGGATTGGGCTGTATTAAACACATACCCAGGTGCGTTGTTCAGGCACCTGGAAGTGTAGTTATTTGAGTGACAAGGTCTGCGTTTGAGGGTCTTTACAGGAGTATAATGCCCAAAGGAAGGAGTCGCACTTCAGAGATTTTGCAGGGTACCTAGCTGTGGAGGTGGTGTAGGTTCAGCAACTTTGGACGTGGCTGGACAGCTATGGTGCACTCAAAGTACATGATTAACAAGCTTTATAAAACTAAAAAATTGCTAAACCCAAAGGCCATAGAAACATAAACATTGATGAGATACAGATAAGAACTGCTTGGCCCACCTAGTCTGCCCATTTTCCCAACCTACTGTAATACCGCAGACCCTACTTGATCTCTGGTTATGCCCCTTCCCTACCTCTAAGATTCCCTTATGCTCGTCCCATGCATTCTTGAAGCCTGTTACTGTTTTTGCCTCCACCAACTCCGCTGGGAGGCTGTTTCAGGCATCCGCCACACGTTCTGTGAAAAAGTACTTCCTCACATCTCCCCTGAGTCTCCCCCTCTTCAGCTTCATACGAACATATGAAGAAGTCAGCAGAAGGCCATTTGGTCTGTCAAGTCTGCTGGTGTTGCAGGGTCCACAGCTTGAGCTACTGTCCCCCCCTCCCCACCCTCCCTACCCATGACCCTACCTCCCCATACCTGTCCCCGGCTCTCTTAAAGCTGCCCACTGTCTTCAATGAGATTACCTCTTCTGGCAGCGCATTCCAAGTGTCCACCACCCTCTCTGTGAGGAAATGCTTCCTGACCTCCCTCCTAAACCTTCCACCCTCCAACTTAAGACTGTGCCACCTCATGTTATGGTTGCCACTCAGCTTAAAGAGACTTTCCTTATCAGCCTTATTTATCCCTTTCAAGTACTTAAATGTCTCAATCATATCCCCTCTCTCTCTCTCTCTCTCTCTCCTGTCTTCCAGGGAGTACATGTTCAGTGCCCTCAACCTTTCCTCATATGCCTTGCCCTACTGACCAGCTATCATCTTTGTTGTCCTCCTCCGGACCTTCTCCAGCAGGTTAATGTCCTTTTTGAGGTGTGGGCACCAGTACTGAACTCCATACTCTAGATGTGGCCTTACCAATGACCTGTACAAGGGCAGTATAACCTCCTCTCTCCTACTACTGATCCCCCTAGATATGCATCCCAGCATCTTGTTTGCCTTTGCTGCTGCATTCTTGCACTGCTTGGAGTGCTTCGGGTCACTAGTGATCATCACTGCCAGGTCCTTCTCCTCCTCTGATGCAGATACTTGGACTCCACCCAGGTAGTACTCTGTCCTTGGATTCTTGGCTCCAGTATGCATAATAACTTTGCATTTCTTGGCATTTCAGCCAAGCTGCCAAAACCTGGACCACCTCCCTAGCTTTTCCAGATCTTTCTGTAGGTCCTGTATCCCTTCAGTTGTGTCCACTCTCCCACAGAGCTAGGTGTCATCCACGAATAGGCACATTTTGCCCTTACTGCCGTCTCCAGTGTCACTGATGAAGACATTGAACAGCACCGAGCCCTGTGGGACCCCACTGGTTACCTGTCTTGTACCAGATAACTCTCCCCCCACAACCACCTTCTGGGTTCTGTCCTTCAGTCAGTTTTCCATCCATCTGGCCATCTTTTCCCGAACCCTGAGATCCACCAGCTTCCTAATCAACCTTTTGTGGGGCACAGACTCGGAGGCCTTGCTGAAAGTAAGACAGAGGATGTCTACCGCTTGGCCCCTGTCTACTGTCTTAGTGACACAGTCAAAGAAGTCAGTCAGATTTGTTTCACACAGTCTCCACCCCCCCCCCATGAACCCATGCTGCCTCGCATCCTGGAGACCATGCTCCTCTAGATAGTCCACCAACCTTTCCTTTAGTATGGTCTCCATGAGCTTGTGCACAGTGGAGGTCAGGCTGACTGGTCTGTAATTCCCTGGGTCATCCTTGGGACCACTTTTGTGGAGCGCCGGTACACTTCGTCTGTCTCTAGTGAACTATTAAATAGGTCTACCAGTGGCCCTGCCAGCTCCTCAACCAGTTCCTTTAGTACCCTTGGATGTGCTCCATCCGGGCCTGGTGATTTGTCCACCTTCAGTGCCAGCAGCCCATCCCTTACTCTATCCTCCTCTATCACTGCATCTGTGTTCCCCTTCCCCCACTCCTCTTTTCCCTCCTAAAGACACTGATCATCCTTCTCCCTGGTGAAGACTGAACAAAAGTATTAATTTAGTATCTCTGCTTTTCCCCCAGTATTCTCCACCCACTCCACCCCTTTCTTAAACCTAACAATCCCTTCCTTCTTGTCTCTTTTCTCACTTCTATAGCAAAAGAAAGCCTTCTCCTCTTCTTAATTCCTTGAGTTATCTGCAGCTCCTTCTGTGCCTTTGCTCGCCTAACTTTCTTACTTGCCTCACTAGCCAACCTTAGGTAATTTTCCCTATCCACTTCTCTGTTGGTCTTCCTGAATTTTCTATAGGCCAACCTCTTTTTCCTTATTGCCTAGGCAACCCCAGAACTGAACCAGCTGGGCGCTCTGGCCCTTGTGTTCTTACCCCTGAACCTAACGCACTCATCTGTGGCAACCAATATTCCTTCCTTAATGATGGACCCCCTTTGTCCACCCCCATATCTGCTCGGATGCCCACCAGATGGCTCCTTAGCACTTTGCCCATTTTCCTGAAGTCTGCCCTCCCGAAATCCAAGATTTTGGTCTTAGTTGGGATGCTTTCCCTGCCCATATCCAACTGGAACCACACTGTGCAATGGTCACTTCCTCCCAGTGGGTCCCTGATCATTATTCCCTGTATATGCTCCCCATTTGTGAGCACCAGATCAAGAATTGTCTCAGCTCTTGTTAGTTCAGTGATGCCCTGAGTCAGGAACCCACTCTGCAGTCCTTCCAGGATCACCTGACTCCTAGCACATGTCGTGGCTGGTGTGCTCCAGTCTACCTTGGGCAGGTTGAAGTCCCCCACAATTACCACCTCTCTTTTCCCCGGAGCTTCCAATATTTGTGGGCTCAGTTCCATGTCCCTCTCCTCATCCTGACTGGGTGGTCTATAAACCACCCCCAACGTCACCTTTCTCCCTCTATTGGATCTTAACTGAACCCATAATGCCTCCACCTCCCCTTCCTCCAACTCTTCCCTTGTGCAAGTTATTCCCTCCCTGATATAAACTGCCACCCCTCCCCTCTTCTCGACTACCCTGTCCCTCCTGTATAGTTTATATAGAGGAATCGCAAGGTCCCAGTCATGGT
Organism: Neoceratodus forsteri; assembly: GCA_016271365.2. Taxonomy (NCBI): domain Eukaryota; kingdom Metazoa; phylum Chordata; order Ceratodontiformes; family Ceratodontidae; genus Neoceratodus; species Neoceratodus forsteri. The sequence continues at coordinate 1,389,113,136 of CM057459.1, forward strand.
GTGATGTTGCCCAAGTCTCGGTTACTGCAGCTATGTCCACCCTCCTGTCCGCTAATAGTGCCTGCAGGTCTTCCTTCTTGTTTCCAAGACTCTGTGCATTCAGAGACACCATCCTCCACCTAGAATCTGACCTTCCTTCTCTTCTATTCACATTTATCCCCTCTGTGTGCACCCCTCCACATACCCTTGTTGTGTGTTCCTCACCTCCTCCACCCTTTGCTAACTGTGTTCTTGCCCCTTCCACCTCCTCCCTCCAGACCTCTTCCATCACTGTGGGGGGGGGGGAAGGTTCACTGACCACCTCCTCTCAGAGTCTGTGGGCCTGCACCACCTACCCCCCCAGTAGTTTAAATTAAGTGTAGTGGTTATGTATTCCCCTGGTTTGTCCCCAAGTACCCTCAAACCCTCCCTACTGAGGTGTAGCCTGTCTGGTGAAAACAGTGCTTTGTCTGACCAGGTCTCCTCCCAGTCCCCAATACAGATGAACTTCTCCTCCCTGCACCATTTCCTCAGCCAGTCATTGAAATCCTCTACTCTTCTTTTACTGGCTGTGCTGGCCCTTGATACTGGTATCACCTCTGAGAAGGCCAGCAAACTTCCTTCCACCCTGAAGATCTTCCCTAACTCCCTGAATCTAGTTTGCACTACCTCCACCTCCTCTCCAGCCAGGTCATTGGTTCCCAAATGTGTAACTAAATTAGGTTTTCTTCCAACCTCCCATACTAGTTCCCTTATTCTTGGGCCCACCTTCCCCGCTGTCATCCCTGGCATACAAACCACCCTCCTACTTGTATTTGGATCCCCTTTCCTTTCCCAGTGAATACCCCTAATTATGGAGTCCCCTATGATTGTCACCCTTCCATCCTCTGCATCCATGCTCCCTGTCCTTCCTTTCTTACCTCCGGTACTAGTTGCTTCCCCCACCTAACTGCTCCCTCTACACTCTGGTAAACTTATCTCCACATCCGCAGTTTATCCCCTTAACTGTTTTTCCATCTCCCAGTCTGCCGCTCCCCTTTTGTCTATCTGTATCTGCTTTCAGTTTTCCCTCCCCTCTTCCTTTCCTTTTCTCTCCCTGCTCCCCCTTCCTCCATTCCATTTTGCCTGCCTTCTCTTCCCTGCTTACCCTGATTAGTTCCTTCCCCTGTACTCCTACTCTCAACCCTGGCTCAACCTCACCTCCTGCTGCCCCTCCCTCCTTCCACACAGTGGTGCAAATCTATTCAATAAAGGCACCCCTTTAGAATTTCCCACCCCTGATGCTACTCTCACATTCCGACCCCTTCCCCTCACCTTTTGCCATTCCTCCACCCTGGGCTCCCTATTCCTTTGAGGAAGAGCTACTCCTGTATACTGGTTGCTTCTCCCCACTCCCATCCCTTGCCTGATGCCGTCACTCCCTTGGGTGTCACCCCTCTGCCTTTCCCTCCACTGCTGTGTTCCTCTGACTTCCTATACCATCCTCCCCAGCTCCCATCTGAGCAGCCTTATTTCAGCCCTTAGCAGCTCCAGGCTCTTACCCACAGGACATCCCCCTTTCCTCCAGATCACCCCCAGAAAGACTGCTGCCCCACAGGTATTGCAGTTTACCACTCTCCTACTTCCCATACATGCACCTATTCCCCCACTTCCTCCAAGCCCAGATAATTATAACATTCAAAAATATATAAATTTCTATCTCAGCTCCTTACCGTCAAAAGGTAACAACAATCACAATAATGTACCTTCAACGAATACAGATTCTATCACAGAACCAGAAAACAATGCAAAAATAAACAGGTGACAACATAACAAGCTGATGTAGCTTTTTTTAAAAATAGAAAAATATTTTTATCTTTTAAACCAGTAGAAATCAGCAGTCCCAAAAGCACCTTGAACTACAAGAAAGAACACAGTACCACACCACTGCCACAGTAACTAAACAGCTCTAAAAGACTGGTGAAAGAAGGAAAAAAAAATCAGAGACAGCACAAAAAGATAATAATGTACTGTAAAGGGAAATGGAACATTGTTTAACCAGGAGTAGCATACTAAGCCGAAGCTTGTTTCCAGATGCGACCTGGGAGCACAAGGAAGTTAAAGAGCAGCTTCCTACTGATGGTTGTGCTGCCCTCTCCCAGCCCATTCGATAACTTACCCCCACAGACAGCTCCCAATGAAGTGTGGCATAACAAGTTGTGCTGTATTAAAAGTTATTTTACTCGTAAATTAAATCAATACTGGCAAAAAAAAAAACCGACAACCACGCTACATTGTTACGCCAGCCCTGTTTTGTGATGTCACAAAACGAAGGTTGCGGGAGTGCATCCTATTCACTTATAATGGGGCCGATATTGCCACATAGTTTGATTATTTATCGTCGGGATTTTCATAAATCAAAGCGATCGATCGACTAATAGGGTTTCTGTGCCCCAAGTGTATGATTTTGCATTTCTTCGCACTGAAACCTAGCTGACTCACCCTTGACCACGCACCTAGATTTCTTAGATCACTACTGTACTTATATTGAACCACAGTGTACAGTGATCACTGGTCCCCTGGTGGCCACACACTGTGACATCTGCAGCACTGTCCCCGTTAGTGAGTGCAAGGTCCAGTACTGCCTCCTCATGAACGGGATCTTTTACTGGTTGCTTGAGGAATGTCCCCTGCAGGGAGTCCAGGATGTCCTTGATCCTAGCTGAAGTTGCAGCTGGGATGCTGCAGTCTACATCCAGCAGATTAAAGTCCCCCTTCAGCAGCAATATCTCTCTCTTGTTTGCCACCTTTTGGATGACTTCCATGAAAACCTTATCTACACCCCCCCACCCCATGTTGGAGGTTTGTAGATCATGCCAGTATGAATAGCTGTCCCCTGTTTCTAGGGTGACTCACAGTACCTCCGCCCTATCCTGATTTCCATGTGTCCACCGCCTAACCAGAAGATCAGACAGTCTAACCTTTACAACCACTCAAGCTCAGCACTCCTACCTTGTCAGAGCCTCAACCTCATCCCTCTTTTCCCTTACATAGAAACATACATAGAGGTTGACGGCAGATAAGAACTGCAAGGCCCATCCGGTCTGCCCATTTCTTTTTCTGCCTTATAAATGTGCCATCGGCCTCTGCTCTGTCAGTGGCCTATCTATTCATACTTATCTATATTGCTGCCTTATGCCTATCCCATGCCTCTTTGAAGCCCTGCACTGTATTCATAGCCACCACTTCCTGAGGTAGGCCGCTCCATGCATCCACCACTCTTTCTGTGAAAAAGAATTTCCTCACATTCCCCCTTAATCGGCCTCCCTCTAATCTCATGCTGTGTCCTCTTGTCCTACTATTTTTCTTATATTTAAACATGTTAGACTCTTTCTCCTTGTTAATGCCCTTAAGGTGTTTGAATGTTTCAATCATATCACCTCTCTCCCTCTTTTGCTCAAGGGTATACATATTGAGCTCCGTTAATCTGTCCTCCTATGTCTTGTGATGCAGTCCCTGCCTCATTTTGGTTGCCCTTCTCTGGACTGCCTCAATTTGGTTAATGTCCTTGTGAAGGTGTGGCCTCCAGTACTGCATGCAGTACTCCAGATGTGGTCTAACCAGTGTGTTTTAAAGCCAGATTATAACCTCCCTCTTACAACTTGTGATACCCCTACTAATACACCCTAACATCCCCCTAGCCTTACCTACTGCTTTAGAGGTCTGCTTGGATGATTTCAGGTCATCAGTGATGATGATGCCCAAGTCTCTTTCTTCCTTTGTGACTGCCAGCAACTCCCCTCCCAGCCTATAGGTGGCTTCAGGGTTTCTCTTCCCTATGTGCATGATCTTGCACTTCTTTGCATTAAATCCCAGTTGCCACTCTTCTGACTATTTTGGTAGTTTATCCAGATCTCTTCTTATTCTGCCCACCCCCTCTCCATTACACTTTTCTCCTCTCCCTCTAACCCTCTCCTGGCAAGGCTCTCTGAGCTGCCTACTACTTGTACTGTATAAATAACTTGCACCACAATTCCTTGACAATGCCTTTAGCTGCTACTGTTGTTTACCTTATTTGCCTGTTTTGTAAGTTCCATTGTGATAATCTTGTTATGTTTATACCTTCTTGTCCTTATTTCCTTGATGTGGAACCTTTGTAAAAGAGCCCACAGCTCAACGGTGTCATCAGAAGTACAAATAAATAAAAAAAATGTATCTCAGTAGCCTTTATCTCCCACTCCTCACCCCTTTTCTTATCCACCCTGTCCTTTCTGAACAGAGTGTGGCCTGGTATGGCCATATCCCAGAATGGTTCTCATCGCACCATGACTCGGCAATGGCAACAATGTCCATGTCAGCCTCTGCCATGATGGCCTCTAGGTCCGGGATTTTGTTTCCCAGACTTCGAACATTTTCAGACAGGGCATTCCAGAATGTGCTATCACTCTGTGTATCTTCATTCCCAGTCCGCTTTTGCCTTCTCTCCTAACCCTCTCTGCTCTCAGTCCCATATTTCTTCACTTCTACCATTTTGTTTCCTTTTTTGTTGGGTACCCTTGGGGATTTCTTTCCCTTAGGTCTTTAGTAAGAGAAAGAGAGATTCAACCATGCATGGGACAGATACAAGGGGACCTTGGTAGTAAGGCAAGGGGAGGAGACGACTGATGGCACAGTAAGCAGGACAAACTGGGCAGATTAGGTGGGCCAAGAGGTCCATATCTGCTGACAACTTCTATGTTTCCATGTTTCTTTCTATTGCCTACTTCAGTTTGGGGGAAGACAGTTTGCTATACAGCTAGATGTGCATTCTGTCTCTGCAGCACAAGCTGTAAGCATCAAGTCAGTGGTCCCTGCTCCTGCAACATTGTATGCAGATCTGCCTATGGTGCTTCTCAGCTCTTTCTATTCACTGTGGAATGAATAGGTCTGATTTACTTGGCTGAGCTGCCAATCAGGACAGGCAGTTCTGGAGGTCTGTCACTTGGAGATGTCAACCAAGATGGCTCTTGCGACCCTACCCAGTTACATTTCTTTGTTGACATAATCCAAGACCCTTGACATGGCAGTAGCTGTGCTGTGTTTTTTACATAAGCCTGAGTGATATTTGTCAAACAGGCCTTCATCCTCCACAAATGTTCATAACTGTCCGGCCACAAATTTTTCTAATAATTTTTCTACTTCTGAAAGTAGGGAGATTGACCTATAGTCAATCATCAAGTCAGGGCTACCCATCTTAAAAATGGGGACAACCCTGGCCCTTTTCCATCCGTGCGGGATCACTCCCGCTCTCAGGGAGCAATTAAACATATAGGCCAACTGTTCCCATAGCTGTAGGTCCGAAAGCCTCAAAAATCTGGGTGTTATCCACCCTAAATTTAGAAGTTGTTCACAAACCTCCTCTACTGTAATCTCTTGGAAAACAAAGTTTTCCTACTCCCTTGGGCTAAGTTTTCTGTACTCACTCCGTCCCTTAATTTTGTTCACATGCAATTTTTCCCACATCCACAAAAAATGTGTTAAATTCATCTGGTAACTCATCCTCTCTGATAAATACCATCCCATCCTCCGAAGTTTGTATATCCTCACTATTATTAATTTTTCCATTTAGTGTTTTGTTTCCTAAAACCTTTTGGGCTCACCAGCCAGCCCATTAATCTTATTTATAAAATATGTTTCTTTTGCAGATCTAATCTCCTTTACAATCTATTTTTTGCTGTTCTATAAATGTTCCCATCTTCAGACTTGTCTCTCTTCCATACATTATCCCAAAAATGAGTTTGATCTTTTTTAGCTTCATTAAATAGGAATTAAACCATGCTGCAGAATCTGTTTTTACTTTAAAGTGTATTTAGTTCAGTTGAAAGATAATTCCAAGCATCATTTATATCTGGGATTAGGTATAATCTGTCCCATCCAAGATTATCCAAATAATCCATCATCTTGAAATAATCAAAAGACTCAGTTGATCTAAACTGTACCATTTTAGGCATTCCCCAAACATTTTTTCCCTAATACAATATATTGTGTTATGATCTCTGGCAAAATCTGGCATAATTCCAGATCTCCAATAGAGGTGTGGGGAATTTGTAAGGATTAGGTTCAGCATTGAAGCTGTTGCAGGGGATTTAGCTGCAATGTGGGTTGGATGGTCTATTAACTTTTCAAGGTCAAAAGATAAGACAACTTTCTGCAACTGCATAGATTTTTCATGGTCCATCCAATCTAAAGTGAAATCTCCAATCAAGAGTAATTCATTGGTGTGTGGAAAAGAGACAGAACATTAGTTAATTCAGCAATTCTAACTAGGGCCAGTTTATGTGGTCTGTAGTATGCAAACAGAAGTATTGGTTTACCCCATGTAGTTTTAGTTCTGTTGCCAGCCCTTCACATATGTCACTAAGAATTTTTAAATCCTATTTCTTGTGAACAAATTTATTTTGACCATAAATTATGATCACCTCCCCCACTATTATTCCTACCACATCTTGTCTTTTTTTAAACTGTAACCTTCTGTTCTTAAAATATCATCACCTTTTTATTTAGCTGGGATTCTCTTAACACCATAACGCCTAATAAATGTGCTGCAAAATTCCTAATTTTGATAACATACTCCAACATTAGCATGTAAAAAAAGATATACTACTGGTAAAGTCTGCTTTACCGTAAGTTGTCCAGGGTTGGGGTAAATATCACCACAAACTAAGAAGTTAGCAAAATGCTGCAACTAAGCAAAGGAATTCAAACCTACTTTGTACATTTTTCCCCAGTTCATGTTACTTTATCCCACTTCCTCCCCAATATAGGCTAATACAGATTTTTTTTGAAGCTGTGAACAATTTGCCAGTTTGATGGTAGCCTTGGTGACCCATTGTTCATCCATACAGTCTAATGTACTTAGTTGGAGGCCCGTATCTCTTTTCAGTTTTGTATAATGGTCTGTAAAAGACTATTTTCATCCAATTTTACAATTTCCTCAACACCCCCCCCCTGCCATTTAGGAGATCTGATCTGATAGATCATTAGTCCACAGGTACCCCTCAGGTCTTAGTAACTCCACAGCATTCCCTCTGCCCTTCCCTGGCCCATGCTTAAACTGGCATGCACGTCATGCACATATAAGGACATCTTGGTAGCCTGTCTAAAATTTCTGCCTAAAAAGTTTTTGACTGTCCTCTACTGACCTTATAGTCCCTTTGTTTATGACATCATGGTACTCCCCATGACAACAGACTGTGATGTCACAAACCTCAATTGTGAGGTAAGTAGAAAACAGTCAGAGGCACAGCAAAATGAGTGCTGTATTACCTGAAGTATTTACTGGGTAATACAGCAAGAGAAAGTTAAAAAGCAAGAGAAAGTTAAAAAGCTAGAAAACACTAAAAGATAGTTGTTGTAAATATAATAGTTTTACATGTTCTGTTTAGTAGAGACTTGCTCTTTAAAGCAGCAGTGCAATGAAAAATGTTTTTTCAGAAAGCTGGTTTCAGCTGAAGTTAAAGCTGTTAGCATACCTGTCAAATCTACTTTTGAAGGCAGTATAGCGCAGTGGTTTAATGCTCTGAGCTGCAAACTTGGAGACCTGAGTTTGAATCCCACAGCACCCACTTGCATACTGTGTGACCCTGAGCAACTCACTTACCTTCCTTGTGCTCCCAGGTCGCACCTGTAAACAAACTTCAGCATAGTGTGTCTCTCCTGGTTAAAAAAAAAAAAAAAGGTACCTTCTGTGCTGCATGCCATGAGTTTTTTTTTCTCGATTCTAACACTTGCTGGGTCTATAGTGGTATTTCTAAGCCAAATGTGGTGGCCACCTTTTTTCTTGGGGAAAAAAACTACATTAAAACATTTATAAAATGCTAAAATTTGGTAGAACTAGAAAATTTTACCACTAACTAAAATTAAAAGATGCCGGGATTCTTACAGTTAAAAAACAGTAGAGTCAATTTTTGTGCCCAGTTTTGTTGCACTGCTGCTTTAAGGGACAGTGGTACTGGCAATCAGAGGTGGAAGGGAAAATATGATGGCAAAAAGATTGAGACCTGGGGGGGGGGGCGTGCTGATGAAAAAAGTCAGCAAAATTATGGGGTGCAGAGCACTGTTAGTAATTTAAAAAAAAATGTTTTAAAGTCTGTTTTTGCATTTACCATGTTTTGATATTGCAACCAGGGTTGCTGTGATATCGCTTGGTTACCAAAGAGGCAGAGGTCTGAAAGCAAGGTCAGGAGCTGTAAAGAAAAAAACAAGGGACTGAGTGTAAATAGTGGGTTTGCAGCAGATTTGCAATTATGTATTCTCCATACTGAGTATTTATTTTTATTTGTGAGAGCTTGCAGTTGTCATGAGACTGAGACTGTAGACGAAGATTGAGTCCGTAGGTGAAGGGTCAGATCGCTGCTGACACTGCTGCGCATGCTGACGGTGAGTCACCCTTTTGCTGACAGTCTTGAGAGCAGTGTTTCCTGCTCACTTGTTGAACAGGAGCTTGAAAAAGTTGTCAGAAAACACTATAGTAACTGGCTATGACGTCATACCCAATTATTACGGCACTTGAACAGAGCTCTGTAACCATGTATTAATGGGTACCAATAACCAGTAATTCTTAAAGAATAAAGACAGAAAATCTATCTAGTAAAACTCGAATGGTGTCTATGATACCATCTTTATGCTTGTTCTGAATAGATGAAAGCAGGTAAACAAAAGCAGGTCTGCTACAAAGTCACTCCAGATTCCCAGACCAAAGAGGGTCCTCCAGCTGGTGGTAGACCATTCCCAGAGGCCTCTGTTTCTAAGTTAAACGTACTACTGGTTAATAGAACTGGGATGGTTGGAATATAACACAGTGCTGTAAGATCTGTGTGTAGTGAAACTCCATTTACCGATGTCATTGTTTAAGAGTTCTTGTACAGGAAAAGAGTTCAGAATTATGTACTGTACTTGTATGCGGTAAATCTGGTGTTACAAGGAGACGTCTCTGGCATCTCTCTCTCTCTCGACACTCTGGTATGTGTGAGAACAGTGAGATTTCTTGGCGGGGGCTCCAAAATTGTCACCAGCAGTTGATGTGTGGGAATCTGGCTCCAGGTTGTAGGTGATTCTAGTCCTGCTTGATCCCTACAGGAATCATGACACAGATGATTTTATTGGAGTCTGTGGGAAAACTCATTGGGAATTAGCTCATTTATATTTTGTTTTGTTAGCATTTATTCGTTTCTTTAAAATTTAGTAACCTGGAGAGGCACACTGAACCGGAGCTCATTTCCAGACGCGACCTGGGGTAGGGGAGCATGGAAGTACAGTAATACAATCAATAGAAAAATACACAGTATACAAAACCTTCAAGATACACAGACAAGTGCAAGTATCATAGCAGCAGATTAGGACAGGAACAATAAATAGCAATAAGTAACTAAGAACAATATTAAAAACCAGGAGCAGTGTTCACAAATCCACTGCATAGCTTGGAAAAGTCGGCAGAACAGTTGGAGTAAGCTAGGAGAAACCTTGGGCGGTGGCTACAGTGACAGCCTGATGGATGGGCTTAAGTTGGCTGTTGAGAGGAGGAAGAGTGTGAACACTGTGGGGATGGAAGAAGTCTGAGGAGTCTTTTGAAAGAGGAGACAGCGGGGGATAGGTGAAGATCAGAGGGGATTCTGTTCCAGAGTAGGTGAAGACGATAGGAGAAAGCAGACAGGCCTACAGCAGAGTGGGGATGTTCAAGAGAAAAGGTATGTGGGTCCCTGTGTCGAAGGGAGTATGCTGAAGGGCTAGTCTGTGAGAGACAGGAGAGGTAGGGGGAGGAGTCCCAAGCCAGAACTTAGCAATGAGGGAGGCACAGTGAACCATGTGCCTGTGGGATAGTGGTGGTAGGGAGGAAGGGAGCAGAATAGAGAAGACAGTGGTGAGTAAGGGAAGGGGCAGAAGTGGCAAAGCGACAGAAAGAATTTAGGCGAGTATCCAGTCTAGAGAGGGAAGTGGCAGGGGCAATGCCATAGACCACATCAGCAGTCAGTGACAGGTAGAATCTGTTTGGTGAGGAGAGGGAAACTATCTTTGTGTTGGTAGAGGGCTGCAAGCTTTGGACAGAGTTTAGAACAAATGGCATCTACATGGGTGGAGAAATCTAAGTGGGTGTCTAGCCATACCCCTAGATATTTAAAAGCAGGGACATTCTCTAGGGGGGAGCCATATCCCTGTGGTAAATGTATGTTGAGAATAGGGTCACTGGGCAGTGCTCTCCTTCCTTGCCTCCCCGACCCCCCATCCCACAACCTCAGATTTTATATAAGGAGGATTGCCGGCTTAAAGGGCAAGCCCCATTGTCAGGAGTTTCCTGACCAAAATAGCAGGGGTGTTCAGGTTAGGTAACATAGGAATCAGGGAGGGGAGGGGGGAAGGCTAGAGAGAGGTATTATGGGATGAAGGGCAGCAGAGAGGTTGTGGGGAAGGATGGAACAAAAAGGGGAGGAGTTTGAGAGTTAGGGCAGGAAGTGGTGAAAACAGACAAGGGAAAGGACTGGCTGGAAAGTGTATTTAAGTGGAGGCAAGAGTGGGAGCTCCCTTCATTTGCTAGAGAACAGTATGCCCACCTGCCCACCTTTTAATTCAGGTGTAAAGGGTCATGGAATTAGGGAACGTGTCAGCTGCTGGAGGTGAACAGCAGGTTCACCAGGTTTGTGGAATATATGGCCACAGGGACTGTCTGAAGGTGGACAGCAGTCGGTGGACCAGGGCTGCTGAAGGTGGACAGCAGCAGGGAATAAGAAATGACGAGGCCATCGAGGGGGGCAAGATGGCCGATGCAGTGGTCTCTTAGTTGCAACGCTCTCTACGATCTCCGGTGATTTATTTTGTATATTGGTTCATTTTAGTACCGCAATAGCTCTTTTGTTATAAACTTTTGCTTATAAATTTTGTTCGCTGTTCACAATTTTTTAATACGAGTCAGCGCAAGAGCAATGGGTTTGTTTCTCCAAGATCAGTTCCGCTTGAACAGCGGTCTCTGTCTGTAAAGCCTAGCCCGGAGCTTGGGGCCGGAGGATTACGTGCTAGTCCGCCAGTCCCACGTTGGTGGTAGAAGCGATTACGCACAGCACTCCAGAGAAAAACTACCGGTGAGTCAAACAAAAAGGACATAGCCGAACATGCTATTGCGTTAGCAAAAAACAATGGGAGAGTGACCTCACTGGAGGCTAATTGTTCTAGCTCGATGAAGGAGAATTTTAATATTAATCAGAAATTGGAAAATTCAGAGAACTTGTTGTGCTCTAAAAATATCTGTATTCTGGGGATACTGGATAGATTGGACTCTGACTTCATTAATATAAGAGAACTGGTTAAGGACATTTTGGTTGAAACTTTTGATTTGCCTTTGGAAAATCTCCTTCTGATCACGAAAGCCTTCAGACTAACAAAAAGGCAATCGCAACAGCAGTCTGGACAATCTGGGCAGAATAAATCTACTATATTAGCTACATTCGGTTTTGAATCTGACAAGGAATATATATTTAAATTAGCTAAACTCAGAGGTTCAGTTGAACATAACGAAAATATGTATTTTGTATATATATATATAATATATATTAGAGGCAAATTGTTTAATGAGTCATATTAGTCGACATGAGCAAAGTGAGAAATTGGTATGGTTGAAATTTCTTTGATTTCAGCCTATTTTCACCGCATTGGGGCGCGTGATTGGGCAGGTTCGGTCCTACCTCATCCCATTCTCCTATACTCACTGTTTTACCATGTGATGGGGTGAGAATGATTTACCCCAATGCGCGCACCCCAACGCCGTTGGGGTCAGTCCAAGTAGGTTTTCAACCCCTCAACACCTAATTTCCTCACTTTGGTCGCTGTGGAACAACCCTAACTGATGCATTAAACTGAGTTTTTGGCTTCTAAATGTGTGTGTATATATATATATATATATATATATATATATATACTGTATATGTGTGTGTGTATATGTAGTATGTGTGTGTATGTATATATATATATATATATATATATACTATATGTATGTGCACATATATATATATATATATATATATATATATATATATATATATATATATATATTAGAGGCAAAAACTCTGTTTAATGCATCAGTTAGGGTTGTTCCACAGCGACAAAGCGAGGAAATTCGATGTTAGGGTTGAAACCCCTTTGCACCCTCCAGCCCACCCCCAAATGGAATCGGGTGACATTGGGGTCATCGCCCCAAGTGTCACCCCATCACATGTGGAAAGAAGCTGAGGAATAGGAGAATGGGGTGACAGGACCGATGACCCAGTGCACACCCCGATTCCATTTGGGGGTGGGCTGAGGGAGCAAAGGTGTTTTAACCTTAACATCGAATTTCCTCGCTTGTCGCTGTGGAACAACCTAACTGATGCATTAAACAGAGTTTTGCCTCTAATTTCCCTTCTTTTTGAGAATGATAATGAGAAATAGTGAATGTAATGCGGAGCGGGGCACTCCTCCATGTGATGTCTTGTCACATAGTAACATTGTGCCCTCAAACGCAAATTGTAATGCGCATGGTGACGCAAAGCGAAACAGAAAAGAAGCAGTACTGTAGACAGAAATGTTAAAAACAACGCAAACGCAACCGCAAATGAAAACGCAAAGGGTACGCACATGGTGGCGTAAACGTGAACAGTAAGTGAACCGGGTATGGAACCGCAAGCAGAAACGGTAATGGTAACAGTAATGTAAGCGCACAGGCTGGTTTTACCCAAAAGCTGTATAGAGAAAGACAGTGAGTACAAAGAATGTATGCAAAATAATGACTCTCGGAACACAAAAATGGGGACTTGGAATAGTAAATTGCTTATATTTCAGTAACCGTATGACACAGAAAAAAAATTTAAAAGTCATATGAATTATCACTTTCCTGGCTAGTTTCATACTTAGCCCCTATAGGGGGCTAAGAAATTTTTCGACAAAAAGTCCATATCTCGCACCGTGTTCGAGATACGGGCCTTGAAAGGCGCGGCAAATGCCATAATGTTATCCTATGGGAAAAAAACAGAAGTTTAGACTGCCATAACTTTGCCTCCCTGTAATATTTTTTTTTCACCAAACCACTGAAAGGCACATCTGTGGGATGTTGCCTGTGTTCCCTGCAAGTTTCAGCCCAAAAGACCAAACCGTTATTTTGCAGCAGGGCGCCAAACAATTGCTGCAATGCATCGTACGCCGTAATGTTATCCTATGGGAAAAAACGTCAACTTTGGAGTACCGTAACATAGCCGCCGTGTAATATTTTTTCAACGAAACACTGAAAGGCACATCTGTGAGATGTCGGCTGCGTTCCCTCCAAATTTCAGCCCCACACTCCAAACCGTTCTTTTGCAGCGGAGTGCCAAAGAATTGCTATAATTTTCCCACAGACTAGAAAAGTACTGTCGCACTCATAAAGCTTTCGCAAAAAATTTGCATACACTTTCATGGAGTTACCTAAAAGTACTTTATAAAGTACTTTTTCCAGAAATTTGAAAAACATATTTCTGGGGTTTTTACCCAAAATAAAGACATGGCTAGCATCCTCAGGGTCCGACTAGGTGAATACAAAAGAATTAGGTTGCTAGAGGGTCCCAAATTTAAATGCCAAGCATTTTCTGATCACTAACTGAAAACAAGATGGCGGTTCGCGAGAATGCGCGGGCCATTGCGAGAAGTAAAGCATTTGCGACACTGTCAAACTTTTTGTTAACTTTTCTCCTTGACTTATAATGGGAAATTGTTTTTAATAACTTTTGAACCGTTTAATATTTTTCACGAAATCTTCAAAAGGCACATCGGGGACCCGCCGCCCGTTCCCTGAATTTGGACGGTCGCCCTAAACCTTCGACCTGTAGGTCGATCGTGAGAATTCCTGTGAAAAGCGTAAACGCACGCACAGATCACGCTTAATAACTCCGCAGCCGTGTATCTGACCAGTACGAAACTTGGCAGATCCCAAGGCGTATGGGTCTTGATCTTGTATTCCAAATTTCAGGCAGATCCATCAAACGGTTGCAAAGTTATTAAGGTGCAAAATTTGGGGTTTAACATGTAAATGGCTCCTCAACCCTAACTATGGTAGCACTACCGTGCTACCATTGTATTTTATATATATATGGATTTCTGTTACTCCACACAGCAGAGAAGGAGAACATTTCTGGTATATAGGCAAGAGATATTAGAAATGGGGGTTCAGTTCTTCCTGTTACCACTGGCGACGGTCAAGATTAAGGATGGCAAAGCTTACATATTTTTTGAGGTTGACCAGTTAGTGGCTTTTCTACGGTCTCAGTTTTCTACACAGGACACCGGGGAGTCACCTACATCTTTAGACCAAGATATTATAGAAAACTTGGACAGAATGGACTATTGAAAAATAAAGCACCCTTGACTTGCTAGAGTCATTTACTAGTTAGTATTGGGGGTGGGGGTACTATGTGTTTATATTATATGTATTCCCTAATCTAAGATTGATAAGTTTGATATAAATTTATGGAGTTTGGCAGTGAGTTATCATTATGTGTAGATTTAATTTGGGATATATTTATGTATACTGCAACTGCTGAGTTATTTTCTTGTTTTAGATAAATCTTTATTTCTTTCCCCCCTCCCCTTTTTTGGTTTGGACTTGGGGTATCTCTTATGTTACGCATAATGTATGAGTCATTCTTCTGTGATGTTACATAAGTAAAATTCAAAGATAAATATATGATAAAAAAAAAAGAAATGGTGAGGCCACAGGGACTGTCTGAAGGTGGACAGCAGTCGGTTGGCCGGTGCTGCACAAGGTTGACAGCAGTGGGGATCAAGAAATTATTGGGGCAAGGTATGTATTAACCACATTTGATAGGCCTGGCATATAAGGCCTTAAGAGAAACATGGCTGGACACCACAAACTCTGTGCTCCGAGCATGGCATGAGGAACTAGGTTCCAGTATTCCTTTCGAGAAATGGTTACTGCCTATTAAGCCCTCTATGTGTGCCTCACAGGCACCCTACTGGAAGGAATTCCAATGGAAATGTCGCATTCGATACTTCTGCACCCCAGCCACACTACAACACTCCAGTCACGCTAACAAACTTTCTGCCTTCCAGTTTTGGCTCGTGCTGGAGGGGATGCGGGGAAGTCCGAGTTGATTTTACCTATATCTTTTGGAGCTGCCCATTACTGACACCATATTGGAAAGAAATTGGTTCTGCACTAAGTCAACTACTGGACCCAGACTTGATTTTGTCTGCACAGCTAACCCTTATTGTACATAAACCTAGATAAGACAATCCCATCACCCAGAAATATGCTTTATTTATATATTGCAGCAGCCAATGAAGCAATAACCCATATGTGGCACTCTCAAAAAAACCCTACACTATTACATTGGTAAGCTATTATAAAGGAAATATACCATTTGGAACATTTAATCGCCCACCAGATGAATTGTACCCCTAGTTTTGAATTGAAATGGCGCCCCTGGGTTTTGTACATTTCAAGAGAAGATTCTTAATTTGTCCCATGAAATGTAGACTCTCCCCTTGGATGAAAGAATTGAGTTTCAAGATGATTAACTTTTACATTGTCTGTAATAAATGTTTTAACTAATTGTACTTAATTTTTTTACACCTACTAAACACAATGTGAAGGAAATGAGAAGGTATGTGATGACATACTGAATCATTTTTTGTAACTCTGTATGATACAATAATAAAAATAAAACTATAAAAAAAAAAGGAAAAAAATTGTTGGGGCCACAGGAACTGTCTGAAGGTGGACAGCAGTCGGTTGGCCGGGGCTGCTGGAGAAACATAGAAACATAGAATTTGATGGCAGATAAGGACCGCTTGGCCCACCCAGTCTGCCCATTTCCCCACCTGATGGATAAGTTGCAGATCCTAGTTAACCAGCAGCCTAATTCTTCCTACCCCCCCCACCCAGAATTGCCTTATGACTGTCCCATGCATGCTTGAATTCCACCACTGTTTTTGACTCCACAACCTCCTCCGGAAGGCCGTTCCATGCATCCACAACCCTCTCTGTGAAAAAATACTTCCTTAAATTACCTCTGAGCCGCCCCTTCTATCTTCAAATTGTGCCCTTGCTCTTGCACACCTCTTTTTGAAAGATTCTACCCTCTTGGACTTTGTTGATTCCCTTGAGGTACTTGAAAGTTTCTATCATGTCCCCCTCCCTCCTTTCCTCGAGGCTATACATATTAAGCTCTTAAGTCTCTTCATATGTCTTCTCGGTGCAGACCCTGCACCATTTTAGGTGCCTCCTCTGGACAGCTTCCATCCTGTCTATGTCTTTGCGAGATTGGGTCTCCAGAACTGCCCATGTACTCAGATGTGGTCTCACCAGCTGTCTGTACAGAGGATAATAACTTCTTGTTTTCTACTGGTGATGCCTCTCCCTATGCATCCCAGTATTCCCCAGCCCTCCTTGCTGCCCTCTCACATTGCTTGCCCACCTTTAGGTCATCTAATATGACTACCCCTAGGTCCTTTCCATTTTTGTTGTTAGCATCTCACCCCCCATTGTGTACTCTTCCCTGGGTTTGTTTCCCAGGTGCATTACCTGACTTCTTAGCATTGAATCTAAGCTGCCATACATTTGACCATTCCTCTAACCTTGCCAAGTCCCTTCTCATCCTTTCCACCCCACCTTGTGCATCAACTCTGTTGCAGATCTTTGTGTCATCTGCAAAGAGACATACTTTTCCTTCCTGTCCCTCTGCAATGTAAGCATAAAGACATTGAAGAGGACGGATCTAATACTGAACCCTCGCGGTGCCCACTACTAACCCCCTTTTCAGAGTGGACTCCATTTACTATTACTCTCTGTGTCCTATTCTCCAGCCAATTCTTTGCCCAGGCTGTCATCTTGGGACCCACTCCCAGGCTGGCTAACTTGTATATTAATCTTTTGTGTGGGACTGTGTCAGATGCCTTGCTAAAGTCTAGGTAGGCCATGTCCACAACCCCTCCCTGATCAACTACTTTGGTCACCCAGTCAAAAGAATCTATCAGATTAGTCTGGCATGACCTTCCCGCTGTGAATCCATGCTGCCTTGGGTCCTGTGCCCCTCTGGCCTCTAGATACTCAACAGTTATTTCCTTCAGAAGTCATTCCATCATTTCCCCTACCACTGAGGTTAAACTAACAGGTTTGTAGTTTCCTGCTTCTGCCTTGCTCCCACTTTTGTGAAGGGGAATCACATCTGCCCTCCACCAGTCCTCAGGTACCACCCCATCCTCCCATGATTTGTTAAAGAGGGTAGTCAGTGGTGTCACTAGTTCTACCCTTAGTTCTTTTAGAATTCTGGGATGAATCCCATCAGGCCCCATTGCTTTGTCCACCTTCAGTTTTAAGAGCTCTTTCGAACCCTTTCTTCTGTAAATGGGCGGTATCAACTTCTGTATCCAGAGTGTTTCTACTGTTTGTTTTAGGTACCTCCTCTTCCTTTGTAAATACTGAGCAAAAATATTTGTTTAGTATCTCTGCCTTTCACAGTCACCCTCTGCCCACCCTCCCTCCTCTTTATTAAGCCTCACTATCCCTCCTTGGTCTTCCTTCTCCCTGATGTACCTATAAAAGGTTTTATCCTCTTAACTGATTTGGCTATCTTTTCCTCGGTTTGGGCCTTTGCTGTTCTGACTGCCTTTCCAGCTTCCTTTTGCTTTAACTGATACAGTTCTCTGTCCTGTTTCTTCTGTGATTCCTTGTACTTCCTGAATGCTTTCTTTTTCTCTTGAACCTTCATGCCACTTCCTTTGAGAACCATAGTGGTTTCTTACCTCATTTCATTTGTTTATTTGCTTTACACAAGGCTTGTTACCTCTGTGATGGCAGTTTTATTATTCCCATTGTTCTTCCACCCTCCTTCCTGCCCATTTGCTAGTGCATTCCTTAGGCACTCACCCATTTTGGCAAAGTCAGCCCTCCTAAAATCCAGTACCTTTGTCTTTGTATGGCTTGACTTATTGCTGTGTTTATTAGAACCATACTGTTCGATGGTCGCTAGTTCCTCAGATGGCTACCCACTCTACATCTGTGATCCTCTCTTCATCTCCATTTGAGAGAACCAGATCTAAGATTGCTCCTCTCGAGTGGGCTCCAATACTGGTTGTCTAAGGCATGCTCCCTGTAGGGCATCTAGAATAACCCCACTCTTAGAAGTGGCTGCTGCAACTGCACTCCAATTAACATCTGGCATATTCAGATCACCCATCAGCAATATCTCCCCTTATCTGCCATTCTAAGTATACTTTCTATCATTTCTTGTCCATTTCCTCCCTGAGAGGGGGTCTGTATACAACCCTGTGTGGATTGTGGTGCCATTGCTTGCCTCCAAATTGACCCACAGCTTCTTCTCCTCCTGTTTACCCTTTTGTTCGGTTGCTTTGATTTCTTCTCTTATGTAGAGAGCTACTCCTCCTCCTCCTCCCCTTTTACCCTCCCTGTCCCTCCTGTAGATAGTGTATCCTAGTATGTTTACGTCCCAGTCATGGTTCTGTGTGTACCACGTTTCTGTGACTGCCATGATATCCAGATCTTCCTCCTCCATCAAGGCCACTAATTCAGGAAGCTTGTTACCCAGACTACGGGCATTGGTACTCATTGCTCTTCATTTTTCCATGGCTTTACCTTCTGTAGTGGCATCCCCCACTGACCTTTCTACCTTGGTCTTTTTCTCATTTAGTACCCTGTTTTGTAGGGGGAGGCTGGGATTTTCCTGCTGCTTATCAGTGCCTCCCCCCTTGACTAGTTTAAAGGCTTGCCAATGAAGCATTTAAACCGATTGCCCAAAAGACTTGTTCCCTTCCTGGACAGATGCAGACCATCCTGCCAGTATAGGCTGGTGTCCCTCCAGGTGGAACCCCAGTCCCCAATGAAGCCAAACCCCTGTGCTCCACACCATTTTTTCAACCATTTGTTAAACTGCATGGTGCAAAGTACCCTCACCTCACCCATGCCACTGACAGGCAGTACCTCTGAGAAGGATACTGTGTGTGCTACTTGTCTTAAGCCCCTCCCCAACTCTACAAAGTCCTTCTGCACTGCTCTAATCTCATGATGAGCTAAGTCATTTGTCCCTAGGTGGACAATGACGTCCAGCTCAGACTTCCGTGCAACTGTTCTCGTGATCCTAAGGATGCGCTTCCTGTCCCTCCAAGCCATGGCACCAGGCAGACACCTTACTTCAGTTTTCCCTGCTTCCCCCAGTTCTATCCCCATAATAATTGAGTCCCCCACCAGGAGCTGCTTTTTCCTGTGGTGCCCTCTGCCTCCTTCCTGAGGGCCTTCCTGTGACAGTTGTCTGCACCCTCCTTAGTCTCCTCTGCGGGTGGTATCCATAGGGAGCTATGCTCCCCAGAATGGTGTATGGATTGTGGTGTGGAACAACTGACTGGGTGTGCCTGTTCCACCATCCTCACCCTCCCTGAGCCCACTGTGGTCCAACTGCTGTGCTTCTTTGCAACCTCTGAGGAAGTGGTGGTGGCTCTGGTGCTCTCTGGATGGGGGTTCCCTTCCTACTGTCCAGTGTGGCCTGGGGGAAGGTCCCCGTACTACTGTCCAGTGTGGACTGAAGACGGGCAACTTCCTCCCTCAGGGCAGAGAGTTGTCTGCAAATAGGGCAGCATCTCAGCCTCCAGAAAGACTCCCGGAAGACTGCTGCCCCACAGCCATTACATTGCACTACTCCCCACAGTTTTTTTGTGTGTGTGTGTGTGTTTGTGATTGGTTTGTAATATAGAAATAGATATATATTTATATTATACAATGTGTATGCTTATATTGTCAGTGCAGTGTGCTAGAGAGGATATGACAGTGACATGCACCTTGCACTCTTGAGGAAATGATGTCAAGCCCAGGTATAAAGGAACTATTTCCAGGGGTGGGTGGGGTGAGGGGTGGGAAGGGTTGGGCCTAAACTGTGCCCTCGCAAAACAATCAGCTAAAAGCTCTGACCCACTGCTGCTATGAGTGCCTTCCTGTCAGCAAGATGCCCTACACAACAATTTGATAGAAATACCCTGCTAATCAGACAGAGAAAAATCCACACATCCAAGTCAGACAAGGAACCTCCCAGCCCCAAAACAGGCCTGGTGGTTTGTGCTCTGAGAGCTGTCAGCCTCAAAATAAGTCAGCTGTGCTTTAAACTCTTCCTGCACTGAAAATCTTAAGAATTGTAACAAACAATCGTAAAACCTAGATCCACCACCTCTGTTGCTTGAAAGACTGTCTTTTCCTGTTTCACACTGCAGGTTTTTCTGTGACCACTTCTTAACCCCAGTAACTTTGTTAAAAAGAGTTTAACTATCACAAACTCCTACGCACCAGTAAATTATTTAAAAATAGTTTCTGTCCCAAAATCCTAGTAGTCAATCCAGCTACCCCAAGGGACAACCAGAATGCAGTATTCAAACACTTATGAGGTTACTTCCAGGATAAGCTGAGTTTGCAAGTTTCTTTTTCAACTCCTCAGCCACCTTTAATTCATTTAAAAATAGTTTAACTGTCAGCAAATCCTAGTAGACAATCTAGCTACCTCCAAGGACCTACCCAAATGCAGTACTTAAATCTTTCTGAAGTTACTAACAAGATAAACAGAGTTTTCTTGGTTAAACACTAAATAAATATGTGAATAAAAAGCAATTACCAAGGGTAGTTATTAGTTTCACCTCCCACAGAATTAAGCAAAAGTGCACGTTTGTTGCAGATATCAAGTGCAATATAGAATTTCTCACACAGCTCAGTTGAAGAAAGTAGTGTCCTTCCAGCTCCAGAAAATGTGCTTTGTGTCTTTGAAAATTGCAGGCTTCAGTAACTTATAGTAATCTGATCTAGTCTGGATATCTCCACCCAGGGCAATTTGTTGCCAATGGTTATGATGTAGCCCTTCCTGTTCCAATACAACCTGTTTGGTCTGGAGGTGGATAGCAGCAGGGGATCAAGGAAATGTGGGGCCACAAGGACTGTCTGAAGGTGGACAGCAGACAGTTGGCCAGGACTGTTAAAGGTGGACAGCAGTGGGGATTAAGATATGTTGGGACCACAAGAGCTGCTGAAGGTGGACAGCAGAGGGGTGGCCAGTTGCAGGTTTGCACAGGTGGGGAGGGTTGGGGAAGTGAGGATGGGTGGGAAGGAAGAGCAGAAAGGGCGGAGGGGGGAAATGGGGGGAATAGGAGACACAGAAGAAGGATATTCTGGGCCCAAGGGATACTGGGCCAGGAAACCAGGACACGGCTGGGGGTGCACCCAGCCATTTTTGGACCCTTGTGTGGTTTGCATCCCAGAGGATCGAAGGTGGGTGTCGGGTTTGCATCCAAGCCCAGAAGAATGGAATATAAAGAAAGAACAATGGATGTATATGTATGTAATAGATGTATATAATGGATATAAAGATGGAAAGGAATGATTATGATAATGGAAATAAAGTGGGTGGATTTGAGTTGTTATTAAAATGAGGCCAACTGAGTACCCAACAAGAATGTGTGGTGTGGTTATTTTGGGAAGGGGATCCCCTGACAAGGTGTATATTCACTTGCAAGATCTGATTACTTTCTGGTTCATCTGTTCCCAGGTTGTTGACCTAGCCAATGTTCCTCCAGATCCCAAGCTCCCAGGAGATCCCCTTTAGCAGGTAAGACCTTATTTGCGCTCAACATTTTTTTGTTTTTACAACACTTTTACTTCCAGCTCTTCGGTATGCCTTTCTATGTGACATGTTCTGCTTGCAATTTAGTTTTTCTTTATTTATGAAGATATTTGTGGTGCATACGTCTCTTTACCAGGCAGGCAGACAGTTCTCTTAGCTTTAAAGTTTCCAAGATAAATGTATTAACTTGCTCACTTTACTTCTCATATTTTGTAATTATACCTATTCCATTTGGCATCTGACTGACAACAAAGGCCATGCCACTGGTTAATGGGAGTCTGGGCTGCACCTTCCTTAAACTTGGTATCCTGACTCAAAATTCTTGGAGGATACACAGGAAAAAAGGTTCAGTTTAAGGAGGTGGCAAACTCCTGTCAAAACACCATCATCATCATCATCATCTACGGCTGGAGTTCAGATTTTGCTCAGCTGCATAAAAGTCTACAGTCATATTTTGACAATATTTAATAATGTTACTTGAGAAAAAATGTGTTTAAATGAGAAAAAAAATTCGAACTGTCAAGTCTTTTTAAAGTAGCAGCTACAACTCAGTTGGAGATTCTCACTGCTAGGTTTCCAACGGGATTGCATACCACATTACAAATGCTGTACACTTATCTGTGACTAGACCAACATTTTAGATGGGCTCTGTCAGTCATTGAAAAAAGGGTTAATTCCAGGAAAGTCTTTTTTTTTTTATATCAGAACAAACTCTACTTTACACAGAAATGTAAGGCAAAAAATGTGCAGTTATGATAACAACCATTATTATAATATGGAGGTGTATTATTTGGTCATATGACAAAATCATTATTGATAGACTGGATATCATCTATCACAAACTTGCCCATTTTGTCCCCCACGTCCCCAGACATACTCATCACTGTGATCTTTTCCTGGCGCTTAACTGGTTGCTCCTGGAACAGAAGCATAAGCGTCACACCACTGTTTTGATGTGGGAGAGTACCAGAAATAAGTTACCTTCTTATGTTTTGGACATACTCAAGCTATGCTGTCCCAAAAATGCCCTAAGATCGGCGTGTAGTCTTTAGTTTATGGTTTCCCAGATCCACACTTTAGTTGACAGCCAGTTGTTCTCTTTTGCTGGACCAAAATGTTGGAATGTTCTGCCGTTTCATCCGTTTCCTTTCATTGGGTACCTAGTCCCATGATTCTCCTTAAAAAATATTGGTACCTGACAGTGTTGTAACTCGTGACCATTACCATGCCCCTTAAGACATCCTGCTGGTGTTTTTTTTTAATATTATCTGGTTCATCTAAAGTAACACTCAACTGCTTGTTTATTATTTACATTTATTTACAGTGTTCTGACCATCTTCCCTAGTTTTAAAATACAAATCTTCAAAAAAAACTCGAACTGGTATTAGGAAAAGTCAATATTTTCATCAAAGATCTGGAAACAGGGGTCTGTAGGAGTGTGATTAAGTTCACAGATGACATTAAGTGGGCCAGAGTGGTGGACCTGAACAATCTGAGTGATTGATCAGACTTGTGGTATCTCAGATTCAGTGTTGCCAAATGCAAGGTTCTGTACTTCAGGAGGAAACGCATAGATAGGTGTAGGCTACACCTGCACAAAAATCAGTGTGCAACCACATGCATAAAAATAGGGATGACCACCTGGGCAGGGGGAAGTTATCCTCCACCCTTAGAAGGCACTGATCTGGCCCCCCCTCCCCCCGCCAGGAGTACTACATGTATTTCTGGGCTCCTTCATGCAAAAAGAGTTGACTACAGTCAATGGACTTGCTTTGCTGATGGCAATATAATAAAAGCAGAAGAAATTATTTATTTCAAGATAGTATAACGGATAATAAACGGTGCACACACACACAGATGCATAAATGATCTACATAAACAGACATGTGAGCATGCAAGCACAACACTATATAAACAAGAGGCATGGACACACTGTACTACAAACGAACATAAAACCACATAGCTCTGCCTATACAGATGTACTTATACAGCAATACACACCTACACACAGCACTGCATACACAGACATGCAGAACACTACATAGATGCACGCCCACAGCACTACATGCTGTAAAAAAAGATGCACAAATGAGCACTCCATAAACAGACATGCTGTTACACACACAGAGCTAAATAAACAGATGCAGGGACACATAGCACTACACACAAAGCACAACCAAAATCGACCACACTACACAAAGAAACGAGCACAATGTGTGCAATTGAGAGTGACTTTATTCGAACAGTGCAAAAAAAACCCTGACACTTTGAATCCATGCGTTCTTGCTCAGTGGGAGGGGGTTACCGCAGCAGCTTGGTCTGCTTAAATAGCAAAAGTTCCTAAAGACATACACACTTATAGTATCATTATATACAACTAAAGCTGTTGGATAGTAAACACTGTTTAGCAACCCACATAAAAACCCTTAAATCACCTACTAGTGCTATAATAGTGTGAAAATATTAATCAGTATAAATATTACAATGTACAATAAAAATCTCTTAAAAAAAAAAAAAAAAAAAAATGGGAAACTATCTCTGACACACGAATGGGATAAATACCTTAGAGTGTAAACTAATCCATTGGAACAACTGATTCCAAGTATAAAGTTACATTTAAATATGAAATCAATAAATAAGTTAACTCATACAGTATATGGCAGAGGATCCCAGAAACAGCAGCATAAAGGCTAGAAAAGGAAAAAAGATCATAAACCACTTTATATAATGTCAGTCATAGTGAAAACAGACATTTTTAAATCTAGAGAAAAAGAGTTATATCCCATGTGTCATTTAGTCCTCTTGGATGTAAAGCACCCATATTATAAATAACTCTTCTCTCTTTTTACGGCTGCAGTGTGTGGAGCCTGCAGCCATCTTGTGAGCAGCTCTGAAAATGAGCCACCTGATTGACACTGAAGAGCTGTTTTGGAGTTGCAGTACGATCATTCCACAACTCCAAAACACTCCGCTCACTCCCACCCTGCAGACGCACTACTTTTGTTCCTGTTGCCAGCCGTGTTCGAGATGGCCATCGATGCTTAGCGCGCATGCGTGAGTAGCTGTGCATGTAGAACTTGAGCTCCAGTGGCCATCTTGGGTACAGTGGACTGTTCTGCCATGAGCTTCGCGAGCTCATCTGCAGCCATGCTAGCTCTGGCCAGAGTTTGTTGTACAAGAGTTTGTAATCTATCTACTCTTCTGACAGGGGAGGTACCCATTCTAACCCCATAAATCTGAATGATCTCACATCTGAATTGTGAGCAATGGCCCAATGTAAACCGGCTGGTGTGTCACATCTTTCATTCAGGATGGACCACACAGTTACCTTGATTAATGACAATGTTTAGAATCTGAAATTTATCTATTCAGTTCATCATTTTAAAACGATGTTCCTAGACTTACACTCATAGGTAATTCAGAGACTGGTAAGATCATAACTGAGAACTATAGGAAACCCTCTGCAGGGGAATACCATTCTCAGACCTGACAGCTCACATCCAATACATTTTGAAGGACCGGGGTCTTTTGCACTGTTCTAATAAGGTCACTGTACATTACGCACATTGTGCTTGTTTCTTTGTGTGGTGCGGTTTATTCTGGTTGCACTTTGAAGTTTGGTATTCGACCGCAGCTCCCCTTTCCCTGTGTGCGATAGTGCTGTTTTGCTTCTGTAGCAGTACACACATACAGATAGCATTACAGACACACACACAGAACACAACACACACACTTCACACTACTAAATACACATTTATGAAATGGAGAGAGAGAAAATCCTGCTCTGTGATTATTTACATGTGCATAAAATCTGTTCCATGCACAGGTAATAATGAGTACCCAAAAGCAGGACCACGTCGCAAAGAAACAGAAATCAGTGAGCCATTAGAATGTTGCTTTTTTAAATTCCTCCAATTTGTTAATCTTGCTAAGGCATCTCATCCTGGACTTGCGGCCGGTCAGTGAAACTCTGATGCTGCTCACTTTGTCTTAATTGTATACAGTATCCCTACACATGGGACAGTAAATAATAATAAAAAAAAAAATACTGACTGGTCCCAGTACATCGGTAGTGGTGCCGATTCCACTGCATGCCTGCTCTCACTGTCTTCGCTGCCAGTTGTTGTCCCGACCCACCGTAGTGCCTACTAAAAATCCATTGTAACTGCATATTTTCCATTTTTATGCTGTCAGATTCCCTTCTCCTGAGCAAGACGTGGTCTTGGGCACAGAAGTGCTTCCTGTCTGTCATTGTTGGCTTGGACACAGGAAGAGGAAGCAACTCTCATAAATACCTTGAGTGTGGGGGGTGGGGATTACGAAAACCTGTTTCTCCTGTCATAGTGCTGCCATTTCTCTGAGTCCCTGCCCGCTCCTACAGTGCTGCCATTGGACGCGGCTTGTTCAGTTGGAGAAAAAAAAAAAACAGCTGTCTCTCTCTCTGTTGAAGTGAAGGCAAGGAATGGAAGCAGAAGTGGGGTACAATTGGGATAGAGTGTCAGTACACTTGGAAATCTAGCATGTGTGTCTCCAGTGATATCAAGAGCATGAGTGCTGGCAGAAGTGCTGTGGTGTTGTGGATGGAGAAAAAAACAACTAAAAAACGAAAGTGGTGCGTATGGGAGAGAAGGCAGAATTAAACATAAAGGATGCATTTTGTGTTTACAAGTGGCAGTAGTCAGGCGGCAACAGTCATGTGTGATGCCACAGGATGAATCAAAATGAAGTCATTATCTAGTAGGTGGTAGGACTATTTTATCATAAATTCCTACCAAAAAATCTAGTTATTATGCATAAAACTTGTTTTTTCTGACTTGCAAAAGTAAAAAAAAAAAAGTGCCCATTTTATAAGCACAATAAGACGCTCTAGGGGTGTGCGTGGAACAGATTTTACCACACTTCCAGAGGCTGAAGGCACTCGGCCTGCAGCCTCACAATGCCCAAGGGTGTGTGGTAAAATCTGTTCCACACACATCATGTCATGCCATATTGCTTACATACACTAGGGCTGTGCATGGCCAAAATATTATTTCCTGAATACCGCAAATAGCAGGCCTCCCAGCTGTTTGGAAGCCCTCCCAGAATAGGAGACTATTTGGCTGGAATATTGGGAAAAAGAAAAACAGAACCCCACCCTCCTTCCCCAGTACAAACTGTCTTTACTGGTTACCTTAGGTTCTTGACTTTGTACTCCTTGTTATCTTTAGAACCTGAATGTTTCTGTCATATCCCCTCTCACTCACTGATCTCCAGTGAGTATGTGTTCATGGCCTTGAGATGATCTTCATAAGATCTGCCCTTTTGGCCCTAAATCATCTTATTCACCCTGTGTTGCACTGTCTCCAGCCTGTCCCTGTCCTTTCTTAGGTGAGGACTCAAGAACTGAGCACAGTATTCCAGATGCAGCCTCGTCACTGACCTATATAATAGTAGTACCCCCTTAGAAACACAGAAATAGAATTTGTGTCCAAATAAGGACCACTTGGCCATCCTAGTCTGCTCATTTTTCCCTGTCTCTATATAGTATCACCACAGATCCTATTTGATCTCTGGCCCACCCACCCCTTCTGCTGGAAGACTGTTCCAGGAATCCTCCACTCTTTCTGTGAAGAAGTACTTCCCCACATCCCTCTTGAGCCAACCCCCTCCAGCTTCCTATTGTTCTCACTTTTCCTTGAGCACCTTTTTTTCTGAAAAATACTCCCCTCCTGTACCTTATTTACCCCTGAAAGGTTTTTATAGGTCTCTATCATATCTTCCATCTCTCTGCTCTCTTCCAGGTCGTACATATTTAGGTCCTTAAGTCTCTCCTTGTAGAGCTTCTGATGTAGACCTTGCAACATTTTAGTTGCGCTCTTCTGGACCGCCTCCACTCTCTTTATGTCCTTCCAGAGATGTGGTTTCCACAGCTGGATGCAGTACTCCAGGTGGAGTTGTACTACCAATCTATACAGAGGCAATAGCACCTCCCTCTTTCTGATGGTGATACCCCTCCCTATGCACCCTAGTATTCCATTAGCCCTCCCAACTGCCTTCTCGCACTGCCTGGCCCCCTTTAGGTCATCTGATATGATAACTCCCAGGTCTGTTTCCTACTTGGTGGTTGTTGATACCACTCCTTCCATTTTGTACTCTGCCCCTGGGTTTCTGTCCCAAGTTCATTACTTTGCACTTGTCATGTTGAAACTCAGTTGCCATACCCTTGACCACTCCTTGAGTTCTCCCGGGTCCCTGCTCATCCTTTCCACCCCGCCGGAGTGTCTACCCTGTTGTAAATTTTGTGTCATGTACAAAGAAGCAGGCCTTCCCTTCCAGCTCCTCTGTGATGTCACTTATACAGACATTAAAGAGGACTGTTCCCTGCACTGATTCCTGAGGCACCCTGCTGGTCACCTTCCTTCACCACCACACTCTGCCACCTATCCTCTGACCAATTTCTTACCCAGTTTATCACATCTACTGCTGTACCCTGATCTAATTCCTTAATCACCTAGTCAAAGAAATCTATCCGATTTGCTTGACCTGATCTCCCCACCCTTTCAGTCCACGCTGTCTCAGGTCTTGCAACCCATTTGATTCAAGATATTCCACAAGCCTTTCCTTCAGCAGTGACTCCCATTAACTTTCCCACCACCAGTGTTAGGATGACTAACCTATAATTGCCAGCCCCTTCCCTGCTAACCCATTTTCTTGCTGTCAGTACCCCTTCCAATTCACCGTAGCATCCTATTATCCTTACTATAGGCCTTGTTACACTGGCTAAATTGTTTGAGTCACTAGCAATTACTCCCAGGTCCCTTTCCACTGCCGTAGTGCCCAGTTTGTCCCATCCCATCCAGTATTAAATTTCAACTGCCACACTTCCGGCATGATGGCTGCCTGATAGGGTGCTCTTGCGGATCGCTCCTGTGCCAACCCAACTCAGATTGCGTATTTTGCTCAGTTTTATCACTTTACCAATAAAGGCAGACCAGGTAGAGGGTCGGAATTAAATTCGGGTTGCTTATTCGGGGAAGAGATGAAACCCCAAGTAGAATGGATGCGGAAATGAAGAAACCCACACTAAAGCATACCCCACTGTCCACACCGAGCAAGGAGAAGATGTCTAAATGGGCCAAAGCACAGGCAGACGACCCGAGTTCTCATACCCAACAGCAAGAAGCGCTTACCGAAAAACGATTCCTCGAGGAGCTAACACCGATGAAAGACACCTTGTTGGTGTTAGCCTCGGAACTGCGAAGTATGAGAACATCAATCGAACAGCTCACTACTCGGACCTCGGATAATGAGGCCTGCATATCATCGCTGGATGACTGGAGGCAGCGTTTGGAGCCAGAAATGGTACACATGAAACAAAAGGCTCAAGAAAGCCGAAGAAAAGCTAGAAGACCTCGAGGGGCGCTCGAGGAGAAACAACATTGTTGTGCTGGGATTACTTGAGGGGGAGGAGGGTTCCCTACCCATAGTGTTTGCCCAGAAGCTGTGTGAAAAATTAGTGGGGCCCTCTCACAATGGGCCTGCATACATAATTGAGCGGGCACATCGCTCTTTACGGCCTACACCGCCTGCAGGCTCTCCTTCAAGGCCCTTTTTGTTTAAGCTACTTAACTTCTTAGACAAGCACTATATCATCACTAAACTTAAGGATCTCCAAGAAATTAAATGGGAGGAGAAGAAGATAAGAGTGGCGCAGGACTTACCATACACAGTGCGCCAAAAGAGGTCCGCTCTCCATCCTGTGGTCACTAAACTTATCTCTGCTGGAATCAAGTTCAGAGTCAGGTACCCAGCAACTTTACAAATACTCCACGAGGGCCGTTGCCATTCGTTTGAAAAGGAGGAAACTGCAGGTGAATCCTGCAAGCATATGTTCCCTGATCTGTTTAAATGAGACTGTAGTGACATCTAGTGGTTATTTGTTGGTATTAGTAATGCCCAGTTGGAGATTTGAACTGGACAGATTTGCCTCCTTGTTTGTGCAGGATAAAGAGATATATTGTACTAAGTGATCTTGCCTAAATACCAAATATTAAGCTGGGATGGGTTTGTGACTCTCAGGGCAAGATAGAAGGTGACTGGCCACATCAAATTATAAAGGGGGTGGGGATTTCTTCATATTTAACTCATGATGTTAATTGGTTGGAAGATTTTAATATAAATGGTGTTGTTAAATTGCTCTCATTGTTACCTTTATAATCAAACATTAGGATGGTACCATGGAATTAGTTAAGTTAATTATGTTTAGGAATGGTAATAGTTTAAACCCCTAATTGGGTTGTAGGACCTTGTTATTTGGATTGATTTTTTCTGAATTAGATAGGTTATTATGGATGCTTCTCTCGGAGGATTTCGACAGCAGGAATATGGAATGCTAAGTAAAGTATATTTCCTTTTCCTGGTGCCATACCTAGGAATGTTAGTGATTTATAGTGGAGATTACAATGTATAGGGTTTGAGTGGGGGGGGGTGGGTACTGGTAATGGGAGAGCTTGTCGGGCAGCATGGTCGTCATCATACCAGGTAAAGAGGTTGGAGTACAGTCATTTGGACTGGGGGATAAAGTTGGCACAGTAGTGTTTAGGGTTGTCTGTAAATGGGGGATCGGGAGGGGATGGGGGAGGGAGCTATAGTTGAAAATGTTTATGTGTGGGTTTGGAGGGAGGGACGGAGGGAAGAGGAGGAGGAGGAGGAGGGGGGGGGTAGAGCCACTTCTACCACAATTCTTAAGGGTGCAACTAACACACAGACTGATGCCCAAGTAGATATCCCCAACATTACACCTCTGATATGAAAATTATATCGTGAAATGTTAAAGGAGCTAGGTCTCGGGTCAAGCGGTTTCAAATACTCAAGCACTTAGCGATATTGAAATGCCATGTCACTTTTCTGCAGGAAACGCACATGCTGGAAACAGATAATTTATTGAGAAGGGGTTTTATTGGGACGGCGTATACAGCCGGGACCTCCACAACACAATGTGGAGTAGCGATATTGATAGCTAGGAGTACTCAGTTCCTAGAGTTACAAAAGGTGATTGACCCGCAAGGTAGGTTTATTTTTTTGAGGAGGATTCTAGATAGTACGGAAGTACTCATAGGTACGATATATGGTCTGAATAAAGACTCCCCTGATTTTTTTGTCAGCCTGTCTTTAACCCTAGCTCCCTTTAGTGGGTTACCCATTATTCTAGCAGGGGACTGGAATTTAGTTATAGACTCCTCCCTAGATAGATCCTCTTTAGTAGGACCTAATCTTTCCCCGGCCCAAAGATCCCTACAAGATCTCATAGATGTGTATGGGTTAATCGATCCCTGGCGCATACTGAATCCCGGTACTAGGGCTTATACTTTCTATTTGCCCGTGCATAGATCCCTCTCCCAGATTGATTTCTTTCTGGTTATTCAGAAAGTAATTGCAGGACTGCTGGGATGTGGGATCACCCCCAGAGTGTTGTCTGATCATTCCCCAATCTGGCTGGAAACTAACCTAACCCCAAATACTCAAAAAGACACTATATGGAAATTAAATTCCCAGCTTCTTAATCAGGAGGATACAGTAATTCAGATTAAAGACCTTATAAAGCAATTTATGGGTCAAAATGAAGGATCTGTTCCTGCTTTTGATAAAATATGGTGCACATTGAAATGTGTTCTGCGACGGGAATTTATTAGAATTGCGGCCACCAAAAAGCAAAAACAAGATATAAGATCTAAAGCCCTTTTGGAGGAAATTAGGGTTCTAGAAGCCTCACTGTCAAATCCCCCACTAGATGAAGAGATGTTGCGTCTGGTAGTACTATGTAATGAATATGCAGAAATCCTGAGGGAGAGAGCGGAGTATGCCCTCTTTAAGACCCATGCTAAGTATATTGAACAAGGGGAGAAAACCAGTCCTCTTCTGGCGATGAGGCTCAGGAAAGAAGAGGAGTCTTGTCTTGTTCCCTCTGTGTTTTCCCTATCTACTAATGCTATCTTAACTACCCCTAGGCAAATTGCCAAGGAATTTGAACAATACTATACGCAGTTGTATAGTCCCCCTGAACCTACCCCCCCCACCCCCACCTAACGTAATTTGGGATTATTTGTTAGCTTCATCGTTTCCTTCGCTGGATATAGCCCAGCAAGAATTTTTGGCATGCCCTGTTTCACAGCAAGAGATTAGGGATGCCATCAGGTCTCTTACTAAAGATAAAGCTCCGGGTCCGGAAGGTTTTCCATCCAATTTTTTATAAAGTTTTTGAGGTGGATCTGTGCCCTATTCTTCATCGTCTGTTTAATTTTATATGTGAGAAGGGGATTACAGACATGACGCTCTTGGAGGCAATTATAGTGGTGCTGCCAAAACCAGGTAAGGAGAAGAACAGGGTTACAAACTTTCGTCCCACCTCATTGATGAATTACAACATTAAAATGTTTGCCCAAATACTGGCATCCAGGGTGTCCAAAGTCTGGGAGGGGCTTCTGAGTCCTGAGCAGATTGGATTTGTACAGGGTAGAGTCTCATCGGACCATATTCATAAATTGGCGCATGTCTTCTCTGTATCCAGGGAGGCAGATAAATCAATGGCTCTTGTTTCCCTGGATGCGGAGAAGGCATTCGACAGGGTTAGTTAGCCATATTTATTTGACACCCTAGCTTTAATGGGTTTTCCAGCCCCTTTTATTTCCTGAGTCAAAGCATTATATTCCGGACCTAGAGCGAAAGTTTACTGCAATGGAGTTTTCTCCTCTGCCTTTCCTCTAAAATCAGGTACTAGGCAAGGCTGCCCACTTTCTCCGTTATTATTTAATTTATATCTAGAACCGTTATTATGACAGCTAAACGCCTCCCCAATACTACACAGTATTAGAATAGGGATGTTTCACTTAAAGTTATCAGTTTACGCGGATGACATCCTTCTGCATGTCACCAATCCCTGTGAGTCCATTCAAGCAGCCATACAGATAATTCAAAAGTTTAGTAGGGTTTCTAATTATAAACTTAATATTAGCAAATTAGAAGTGATGCCGCTGAACCCGTTGCTTTCCAGAAAGGATATTACCCTGCTATCCATGGCTTGGACCACCTGTCTTAAATACTTAGGAATAACATTATCTACATCAGCATCCTTAACGAAAATGTTGAATTTAGATAACTTAGTAAAGGGGATTCAATTAGATCTAAATAGATGGGCCTCTATGCATTTGTCCCTCTAAGCAAGGGTCAGTGTAATCAAAATGAATGTTTTGCCGAGGGTATTCTACCCACTCAATATGTTAAACATTTATCTTCCACTGACCTGGTTCCGTAGACTCCACAGTATAACTTCTCAATTTATATAGAAACACAAGCCCCCACGTAGGGCATATAACCACTTAAGTGCCCCAAGACAGCTAGGGGGCCTTAAACTTCCTAATTTTTATTATTATTTAGCCAGCCATATGGCTAAATATATGCGCTGGGTTGTTACCCCTTCTGACATAGAGAATCTCACTAAGCTTCCCATATGGCTACAAGTGGAAAAATACTTGTTA
The DNA here is from genome assembly GCA_016271365.2 of Neoceratodus forsteri. Classification (NCBI taxonomy): domain Eukaryota; kingdom Metazoa; phylum Chordata; order Ceratodontiformes; family Ceratodontidae; genus Neoceratodus; species Neoceratodus forsteri. The sequence goes on from CM057459.1 coordinate 1,389,146,269, forward strand.
ACCGGGCTATCTTCGGAAAGCCTTTTATTTATAGCCCCGGGTAAGTTGCCTAGTAATCTACGTGGTTCGGTTATATATACTTCATTAAAGGCCCATTTACAGTTTTGCAAGTCTATGAAATATAATAACCAACAGGACCTATCGCAACCAGTTTTTGGTAATCCCAATTTTAAACTGGGTGATAGGAAAATTGTTGCCCCCAAGGAGTGTGCGGACCCTCAAGTCACAGTTTGTGACCTGGTAGTAAATGGTAAATTAGAAGGGACACCAGAGCTGTTAGCTCATTTTCAGCTTTCCAATAAACACTCCTTTTTTGTGTTCCAAATTAGACACATGTTGTTAAACTGGTTCGGCATGGGTGACTGGAATACGCAGCAAGAGGCTCCCTTTCAAAAGCTTCTTGCATGTGTGAAGCAACTGCATTCAGTGTCTCAGTTGGTTTCGTTGTTATATGGGAAATTAAATCCTGCTGTATCGGGCTACTCTAACTACTGGGCACGTAATTTTCCTCAGGATAATTTTCCATGGGATAAAATTTGGGAAGGAGTTTGTTTATACACTGCTAACGGTCATTTACGACTGACACAGTTCTATGTATTGCATAACGTTTATTATACCCCAGCTAACCTGCATGGAATGGGCAAGATGCAGAATCAAGCATGTTTTAGGTGTGAACAGGAACCAGGGACGCTACTTCACATACTATGGGACTGCCCCAGAGTGGCCTGCCTGTGGAAAACCATCCGGCAAAGGGCTGACCCATTGCTGGGGCTACAGGAGCATTTCTCACCACAAGTTTGTATAGTAGGAGATTATACCACTGTCCCTGTCAAGGAGAGGAGGTACCATATGGCCATTATATCTCTGTCAGTTAAGAGACTTGTTCTTCGCTACTGGAAGGACCAACATGTGATCTCCTACCTTGAGTGGGTAAAGGAGTGTCTATACAACTTAAGAATAGAAAAAGCAATTACGAGTCTTCGTGGTAAGCTCACCCTGTGCAAATCTAGATGGGAGAAGCTGTATATGCTTTGGTCCCTGACTCCTGTTTCTCAGGAAACCCGGTTAGCGGGGAAAGACAGTGGTGTAGACAGCATACTATATGGGCATAGCACATGGAGCCCTTGGCTGTCCTAATTAGAGATACCATTATAGATGACCCTTTCATCTCCTTTGTTATAGAAAAATAGGATAGTAGTGTGTCCCAGTAGCTGGGAATTGCACCTTAGGGGAGGGTAAATATGGCTCTGGTGGGGGTAGATAGGGGCAGGGAGAGGTATTGGGGGGGGGGGGGAGTAGTTGTCCGATAATTGGAAGGCATGGTTAGGATAAGTTTATTTCCTGCATTTGTTATATTACAGCAATTAAAATGTAATATATGTCTTGTTAATGTCCCATGCCATGTTACTAATGTAATTATTGCTGGACAGTTGTATGCCTGTTATGATGTATTACAGTGGTATAAAATGAATAAAGTATATTCAATTTCAAAAAAAAAATTTCAACTGCCAAACCATAGTCCACATCTCTAGCCTTCGCAGATCCCTCTGAATCTCTCTGATCTCTTTGTCACTCTCTCCCCTACCACAGAGCTTCATGTCTTCTGTAAAGAGACACAACTTTTCTGAGATTCCCTATTTCCAGTGTCACTTTAGGGAGAGTGGCCCACTGTCTTTCTTTGTGAAGACAGAGCAGAAGTAATCATTAAGGATGGTGGTTTCTTGTTCATTTTCCTCTAGTATCCACCCCCCCGCACACATACACTGTAGCCTAACAATCACCCCTCCCAGCTTCCTTTTTTTCCTTAATACCTGTATATCTGAAGAATTGTTTTTCCCCCACCATTGGCCCCTCTGCAATACACAACTCCGTGTTGGCCTTTACCACTCTATCCATCCTTTTTGCTTCCCTAGTTTTTATTTGGTACTTTCCCCTTCTTCCTCCTCTGCTTGTTCTTATACCTGGTGAAATCCTTTTTCTTGGCCCGTACTACTTTTCTGACCCTTTCGAAGAACCATACTGGTCTGTTGTACTTGTTTTATTTTGTAACAGTTCTCATGTATGACTTTGTTGCCTCGAGAATGGTCCCCTCCATCACCCCGCATATTTCCTCTACACCTCCAAGGCTGTCCACCCTAGTCAGTTTGTCTTAGGCCAGCTCCCTCAAACAGTTGAAGTCTGCTCTTCTAAAATCTAGGACTTCAGTTTTTGCTGAGGGCATTCTGACCCCGAGGACCAGCCTGAACCAACTGGAGTCATTGTTGCTGGACCCCAGTGACTCCCCTACCCTCATTCCACCCAACATCTCCAAGTTAGTGAGCACCAAATTGTGAATGACTGCCAGTCTAGTAGGTTCATTAACCAGCTGCATAGTCATGTAATGTATCCAATAGGGCCTGACTTTTGGTGCATCTGGCACTGGAATATTCCAGTCCATATCAAGCAGGTTCAGATCACCCATCACCACCACCACTACTTCCCCTTCTTCACTCCCCTTGCCTGTTCTTCCCCGAGTGCTCTACAGTATCTATCTCTTTCCCCTTGTCCTGGTGGTCTGTAGATCACCCCACCTGTATTTTTTTGCCTGAGGGCACCATGAGGTGAACCTACAGTGACTCTATTTCCCATTTGTGAACCTACAGTGACTCTATTTCCCATTGGAAACCTATAGTGACTCTATTTCCCATTTGCTTCCCCTGATGTGCCCATCCTCCACAGCCTCTGTACCCTCCCTGACATATAGGGCTGCACCGCTCTTTGCTTTGTCTCTATCCTGCCTAAACATTGTACAACCTAAGACTGACAGATCCCACTCATTATTCTCTGTGGTCCAAGTTTCCATTATGGCTACAAGGTTCGACTCTGCCACCAATGGCTGGAGCTCATTGATTTTATTACCCAGAATCCTGGCATTAAAGCAACCCCTTCCAACTAGCTCCGGATCCTCTTTTGCTAGTGTTTTTTTGTACTTTGTTTATTGCTTTTATCATAAAGCAATGATAACTTACACTCCTGTAAGACATCATACAGTATATCAAAAAGGATACATCCAGTATATAAAGGATGGAGAGTGTACACAGTCATTTTGTAAGGAGGTGGGAGGTAAACAAAAAAACAAACAGTAGACCTAAAGTATGTCCAGCAAGGCTACAGCCTACTAAGGCTTTTGGGGAACCAGCCCAAAATGTGAAAAATTAAAATGGCAGTAGCTCAGCATCCAGTGTTGATATGTCCCCAAGTCCAATAAAAGGTACTCCTAAAATGTAATACACTACTTAATAGCAAGCAGACTTACCAAAAAAAAAAAAGATATCTTTAGCAAGAATGAATAAGGCCCACAGAATGTAAGTTTAAGATGGCAGCCAATATGAGTCACGTGATGCGCTCAAAGGTCTAGCAGCTAGCACAAGGGGCTCTCCTCTCTCTGTTTTAAAACGCCGAATTTTCCTCACATTTTTTTCAGTTTTCTCTTGCGATAACCTTACCATAAAGTAGTGAACCGTTGGAAGGCTTACTTTATTTGGTTAAACGGGCAAAGATGGAAGAACCGAAGCAAGAACTGGAGGCAAAACGTCCTCGGCGCAGCTCCTTCCCCGACGGCCCAGCAAGATGAACTTACGCCTTCTCGGGTATACACAGAATTGTCAACAATTAAGGATGCCTTGTTCAAACTCATCGAGAGGTTGCCGACTTCAAGCCCGCACTAACGCAATTGGCCGCTGGTCACAGGCAGAAGCTCGAATTTCTTCATTAGAGCGGAGTGCAGAGAAGCAAGGCCCAGCTATGGTCGAGTATAAGAGGTCACTGGCTAAATTAGAAGATCGTCTAGACGACCTTGAAGGAAGGAATCGGCTAAATAATCTCATACTGCTGGGGCTCCCGGAGGGTGAAGAAGGCCCCAACACAATTTCTTTTCTGCAAAAGTTTCTCAAGAAGACGGTGGGGCCTTCGCCTAATGGGCCCGAATATATTATTGAAAGGGTCGCCGGACCTTAAGAGCAAAGCCTTCTCCCCCAGATCCTCCAAGGCCTATAATTTTCAAGCTCTTAAATTATCTTGATCGAGAGCATATATTAAAGGAGGCGAGGAAACTCTCAGCCATTCTCTGGGAGGGCAAGAAATTACGTGTGGTGCCAGATTTAACTTTGAAAAACCAGATGGCCCGAGCTAGTTTCCGTCCCATCACTTCAAAACTCTGGGCTGCTGGGGTGAAACATCGTATGTTATACCCAGCCAGGTTGGAAGTCACCCTTAAGGATGGGAAAAAACTCTTTGAATCGTCAGACGAGGCTCTAAAGACACTAAAAGAGTCGTTCCCGGACTTATTTCTCAAAGGCTGAGAGGGGTTGATCTCGAGGAAGTCTCCGGAATGTAGTAGACATCCTGGACTGACTTATTTAATTTCAAACTGCAAAGTCTTTCACTGAACTTGTAGAGTGTTGGGATCTCCTATAGCCCCTGTTTGTTTTTTTTATGTTAATTTTTTTTCTCACAGGGCTATTACTGGGGCATTAGACTTGCTACTACCCAGAGCTTTATTTTATGTACTTGCCTACTTGTGGGGAGGGGGATCTCTCGGTCTTTGGTTTGGTAGCCGACGGAGGCTCCTATAAAAAGGGATCAGGTGCATGGTTGTTGTAGAGATGCTCCTGTAAGCTTCCGTCGCGTTTTACGGGGGATCCCCTCCATATGATAGGATCAGCCCCTGGTATGTCACCACTTTGGGCGGAGTGTATTTAGAGCTCCCTAAGAGCTATGGCGGGCGCCTGGCCCTGCCGAAGTTTCGTTATTTATCTACCTAATTAGCTATAACTGCACTCTGGCTCTTTGCCTGGCTCTCTTATCTTGTTTTGGGTTTGGTCCTGTTAACTAAACTACCTTGATTAATAAGCTGGAGGTTACCAGTGGGGTTCTAGAATAATGTCTTAGCCTGTTTGCTCTAGGGTTTGTACTTTCTGGGCTGAGTTACTGGGAAGTGTCAGCGTTGACATATGGCTATATGGCACTTTTCTTTCCCTCCCTTTGGCTTCCACGGGGATTATCTCTGGCTCGCCCACTGTTAGGTTTCCTTTATCGTTCAAGTTATGTAGGGAACGTAGTTGTTGGCTATTCTTTAGCATTCAATAATGTTACATTTTGCGACTTTACACAGGGGATGGGGTAGGGTTAATCTAATTGAAAATGTGAATAGGGTAGAATAGGAACGGCTGCTAATAGAGTTACAAGGCTTGTTAAGTTTGTGGGGATATGGTAAACAGATTCTTCTTTCTAAGAGGAAGGGGCCCCACCTTCAGAGCGTGCCATGGGCCAACAGATTTGGAGTCTGCCTGGGGCCGGAGGCATGGTTACAGTAGGGACTGGGGTGGGGGGCTCTTTCGAGGGAGGGACTTTTCCTTTTTTAAGTTTTAGGTATTTGAGGGATTCTTGGGGAGGGAGATGGCAGCTTACCAGTTGGGGGTGTATCCTGTATAGAGCTATTTCATGGCTTCCAATCTAAACATTGTCTCATGGAACATTAAGGGGGGTAGAGATAATAAGAAGAAGTACATTATTTTAAATCATTTGGCTCACTTCGATCCATCGATAGTATTTCTCCAAGAAACTCACATGCTCCCTGACCAGCTCCACTTTCTGAAAAAAAGATGGGTGGGACAGGTTTTTGGGGCGGGCTTCTCTACAAGTAAAAGAGGGGTAGCCGTCCTAGTGGCTAAAAAGGTTCCCTTTTTTCCTTCGGAAGTTGTTTCCGATCCTAATGGTAGATTTGTTATTGTGGTAGGGAAGCTGGGGGTGCAAGTTTAGTGTTGGGATCTATTTATGGTCCTAATCAGGAGTCGCCGTCCTTTTTCACGCAGCTGGTGGTACTTATAGCACCCTTAGCTGATAAGCCCATAATCTTAGGAGGGGATTGGAATTTGGTACAGTCCAACCGCTTGGATCGTTCATGGTCCAAAGGTCTCCTCCTTTCCCCGGCCCAGAGAGCAATGGCAGAATTTGTCTCCTTGTTAGGCCTAATTGACCCATGGAGACTAATCAACCCAACTGCCAGAGAGTTTACCTTTTACTCCCCTGTTCATAGAAGCTACTCCCGTATTGATTTTTTTTTAGTTAGTCACCAGGTTCTTACTCTGATCCAAGAGGTTACTATTTCCAGTCAGGTAATCTCTGATCACTCCCCCATTAGCTTTCGGTGTCAGCCACTATTTGTACCACCTAGATCTTACTCGTGGTCCCTAAACAATAGTTTACTTAAGGATCCCCCTTTATTGGATCGTTTCCGGGCATTCATATCTCACTCCATCAATTCCAATTGGGGATCAATACAGGCAGTCGATCGGGTGTGGGCGGCCTTAAAGGCCACATGGAGGGGTGAGTTGATTAGGTTGGCATCAACTCGTAAAAAGAAAATTGCATGCTTGATATCTAATTGTTTAGAGAAAATTAAGGCCCTGGACGCTTTAGGTGAGGCCTCGAGGTCCTACGACCAAGAGCATGAGTTAGCTACTTCTTAGGGCTTGGTATGAAAAGACCATGAAAGAGAGGGTTGAGAGCTCAGCCTCTAGATTGAGAGCATCCTACATAGGGCAAGGCAGCAAAGCTGGAAAAATTTTAGCATGGCAGTTGAAACAACGGGCCGCGGCTAAGTGGGTGGCAGGATTGAAACACCCGCAGACGAGTGACCTGATTTCGGATCCAGAGGGCATACTGAATATTTTTTTTGATTTTTATAAAAATTTGTACTCTAGCGTGCCACTGTCGCCAGAGGCGGCTACTAGAATGAGAGAATTTCTGGCGAATATTCCCCTTCCTAAACTCTCCCAGGATTTCAGTCAGATGCTAGAAGCTTCTCTTTCGTATGAAGAGATTTCCCAATCTATCGATGCTTTGAAGCTGGACAAGGCACCAGGGCCAGATGGGTTCACAGCTTTATTTTACAAGACCTTCAAAGAACACCTGGTACCGCTGTTGCAGCAACTATATACCTTTTGGTATGAGCAGGGGATAGAAGACCAATCCCTCTTTGAGGTGAGAATAATTCTCCTGCCCAAACCGACAAATCCTTAGACTTAGTAAGTAATTATAGACCAATATCTTTACTAAACATAGATACTAAGATCTTTGCTAAGATTTTGGCCACTAGAATGAAGGCAGCCTGGCTAGGGCTGTTGAGCCCTGAGCAGGTCGGGTTTGTGGCAGGTCGCTCGTCTGCGGACCACTTTAGAAAGTTGTTTTATTTAATTTCGGGGTCTACGAGCCCAGACATGGAAGCATCTCTGGTCTCACTAGATGCAGAAAAGGCATTCGATAGGGTGGAATGGGAGTTTATGTTTGAGGTACTGTCCAAATTTGGCATCCCGGATAAGTTTTTGGACTATATTCGTATACTTTATACATGTCCCACAGCGAGGATTCTCTGCAATAATTTGATTTCAGCCCCCTTTTCGTTGTTGCGGGGCACCCGTCAAGGATGCCCTCTCTCCCCGTTTCTATTTAACTTATATTTAGAACCCCTTATTAGGGCCATCAAGATGGACAATAGAGTTCATGGGGTTTGTATAGGGGAGTCCGAGTTTAAATTGTCTGCTTTTGCAGATGACTTGTTAATCCACATCTGGCATAGTCAAGAATCGCTTCCGCACCTGTTTTCAATTATTTCATGTTTCAGTGAATTCTCGGGATATAAGTTGAACAAGAGTAAAACTACGGTTTATCCACTATCTCCTCAGTTGCAACGGAGTTGGTGTTCATCTTTGGGCCTACGTTGGCAAACAAAATCTTTACCCTATTTGGGCATCCAAATTTCTAAAGACTTAGCTGAGTTGCCGGATCTAAACTTTAAGCCCTTGCTCAAATCCATCAAAGAGGATTTGGAAAGATGGACCAAGCTTCCTCTATCCTTCTGGGGGAGATCTAATACGATTAAAATGATGATTTTACCGAGAATTTTCTATCTTCTCTTCAATCTCAACATGTATCTTCCCAAATCCTTTTTTAACCTTTGTCATAAATACTGTACGGACTTTTTATGGAATGGCAAACCCCCTCGTAGGGCTTACGGGAAACTTACCCGACTGAGGAAGGAAGGGGGCTTGCAGTTACCGGATTTTTATATCTACTACTTGGCCAGCCATGTGGCAAGATTGGCCCTGTGGGCGTCAGAGATGGTAACGACCTCTGTAGGTGGTATGTTAGATCGCTCAATGGCCCAGTGTGTTAACTTAGACGTGGAGTCCTTTCTATTTACCCCTTGGTCCAAAGTTCCACCCAAAGTCAAAGATACCCTGCTGGGTTGGGACATCAGGGCCCTGCACCAGCTCTATTCACTTCTGAATATCCCCTATACAAGAGACCTGACGCAACCCCTTATTAGGAACCCTAACCTTCTGATTGGTAACCTCTCCCACAAACCTAGGGTAGCGGATTTTGTCTTAGATGGTTCTGCCACCTCACCCTCCGTCTTGATGGAGAAATTCATGATTGATTCAAAGGATCGGTTGCAGCTGTACCAAATTCAAAGGTGTATTCGCTCCCTCCTGGTGGATGGATCAGGGTCCGAGGAGGCTGGAAGGTTGATAAGAAAGATAAAAGACTTGGCACTATCTAACAATACAATCTCGAAAATTTATAAGTTTATTTTAGCAAAGAGAGACTCTGATGCCTCCCCTATTCCTCATTATTGGGAGGTGAATTTATCCCTGAATTGGTCGGAAGAGATTTGGACAAAGGTTTGGTTGGACTTATATGCTTGTGTCAAACAAGATAGATTGAGGGGTCTTCAATTTAACATCTTACACAATCTGTATCTCTCTCCGCTAAACTTTTCGAATATATAGACTTGGTTCCCAGAGTGTAAGGATTGTGGCGACCCTATGGCCACTATTTTGCACAAACTTTGGGAGTGTCCCAAAGTGGTTAAGCTTTGGGATTTGGTCAGGTCATGGATAGGCCCTTTGTGATATCTCACCTTATTTTAATGTTGACGCCTGCATTCTTGGTAGGTTCACTCATATTCCTTGACAGTTCAAAAGTGCCAAGTAGCCTTGGTTACTTTAGTGACAAAGCTGTTGCTCCTCCGTTATTGGCGGAGCGATGGGACTCCCTCATGCAAAGAATGGTGGGATACATTTCTGGAAGCCTTGAATGTGGAAAGGGTCGTAGCTAAGGTCTTTAAATCTAGTGAGAAATTTGGTAGATGTTGGGGTAATTTCTATCAGTGCTTGAAGGACAAATTTGGCTACTAGTGCAGTCGAGACTAGCCAATGCTTCTGCTACTTTCCTAGAGGCTAGTGTACCAACCTTCTCTCCTATGCCATTCCTTGCGAAATAGATTGGTTGCCTCAATACACTCTCTATCCCCCCCTCCCCTTTTGTTTTTACTTCTTATTTCCTTTCTTTCTCAACCACACTTTAAATGGGTTTAACAGGACTTTCATAAAAAGGATACAGTTTATCAGTATAGTATTTTGATTCTCAAGTTACCTGGTTTCTTTTTTTTGCCCTCTTCTTATTTTGAATAGCTGCCGGGGTTAGGAGGGGTGGTTAGATTTGGGGTAGGTTGGGTTGTGGGTTTGTTCTGCTTATTGTGTTTTATCACATCTTACTGTACCAACGTTGTATCGGGGTTTATTGGTATGGGGGGCTGTTTTGTTCATGTTTTGGTGTTTGATATAAAACAAAGTTATTTGCCAAAAGAAAAAAAGATGGCAGCCAATTTTATATGTATAAAGATGGCCATTAATTTATTTTTATTTATTTAGTTTTTGTTGACCGGGTAAGTGCACTAGACAAATCCTGCCCATTTTCAGGCACGACCCCGGGGGGAGGGGGATACAAATGAATGCCAACTGACCTTGAACCAGATTAAGCTGTTGGTGGTATTTTTAGTGAATGAGGGGAAATTTGACTAGGACACGGGAAATTCCCCTACTCTGATGGTGCATGGCCGTCAGCAGGAGTGCTAGTCAGCTTTCAAGATGGACGCTGTAGAGGAGCTACAGCAAGTTCAGTCTGCAGATGTGAAGGAGACCATAACAAGGATTCTACAAAGTTAATTTTCCTTCAGAGAGCTAAAGATGCAGATTATTTCTGGATGCCTTATCTTCTGAGGATTCAAAAGTTCCTGTAAGCCCTACAGAGCCTGAAAAAAGTAAAAATGCTGCCTTTAAAGTCTGTTCGTCATTTTCTTGTACAAAACCTATAGATGGTAGTTGCCCTTTAAGACCCTGCACTGCCTGTGGATGATGTCATGCTACTGAACATGGAAGGATTCAGCTGGAGAATGGTGTTTCTGCTGTTTGCAGGAGCAATGGCAGTTCCAAAGATCAAAATCTTTCTGCTCCAGCACAAAAAACAGGTGATTTGGAGCCTCCTGCCTAGCACTGAAGCGCTACTTGTTTCAATAGTTTGGGGATTTGTTGGAAGTGGGAAAATGGACTGCAGCAAGATAAACAAAGAAACTGAAACCAGGGAAAAGTATGGTGGGAACTGGCTCCAACACTGACTAAACAAGCAGGGTTTGTTTTTCTTCTTCCACTGCTCAGATTATTTATCAAAACAGCCAAATGAACAGGAGAAGCAACTGTTTTTCTTTTGGTGACCGAAATATGGGGAATGCTTTCTCACATCTTTTGCAGCAGGTTAAAAGTTCTGTTCCTCAGCCCATTACGGCGCCTAACTCTGATATTTGACTTCCTCTTCTACACATGAGATGACTGGACTCCTGCTTCAGCTTTAATGGCAGCAGGGTGGAAACAAACTCCTTCAGGAGAATGGGCTGCTGACTTAACCTGGATTCTTCATTTGACATAAACTCTCATTCCCTAAGTGGAACCCAGAAAAGCCTGTTCAATCTGCTAAAGGGAGGCTCAGACTCTAGGGATTTGGTTCTTAATGTCTCTAATGATACTGTTAGTCCTGTTTCTGTAGAGTCTCATAATGCTGTATCTGATAAAAGACTTTATTATCTGACTTATTTGCAAAAACAAACGTGAATCCTCCCAGGCGGAATGCGGTATGATTAGATATACAGGGGCATGGCTGAAAGGCCTAATAGAAACTATGTTGGGAGACATTTAATTATGAATCCTTGCATTTTTCTCCTAGAGATGTGTTTTCCATCATCAATATTTCAGGAGAGGATAATTATGATGTCAGTTTTAGATCAGCTGCCTTGTTAGAATTATTTTGGATTAGGTATTCTCAGGTAAAGTTCTCTCCCTTTGGTCCCCTTCGTTGTATTATTCCCTCTCAACCCAGCCATAAAGTTTGTTACAGTAATGTTCACGCAATGAAGGGTGTCAGTGGATGATATTACATATTGGTTGTCCAATAAATGTGATGTACAGGGGGATCCAGAGCCTATTTTAGACTCAAGAGGCTTTTGGACAGGCGGATGGAAATATAAGGTCAAATTCACGACACAATGAACATGGTTTTATGCATATCCAAACTCCTTCTTACTAGGCGTGATAGAGGTCTTTGTTTTTATAATAGTGGTCGAGCCAAGGGCCTGCTATAAATGTGGCTCCTTGGACGATTTGTCTCAGTGTTTGTGATAGTCCTAGATGTGACAATTGTGTGGTGAAATTGGGCATTCACTGATTCAATGTTCTAACTTAGCGAAATGTGATTTGCTCTGAGGGTAGTTCTCCACACATTCAACACCTGTCCGTGGGCTGCAAAACAAAGCATTCTGTAATTGTACTGAACAGTTTTTACAGAAAGCACAGGAAGACCTACTCTCTCATTCGCCTCCCACTTTTCCTGGGAACCCCTCTTGATGTAAGAAAACCTGTAACTCCTGTGACAATGAATTTAGTTCTCCCTCCCTCTCTTCATCATTGTCAAGGCCTGTACAGCCTAATAGTTCTGCTTTGCAGGACCCTCTGCTTGTCCCAAGTGTGAAATCGGGTGGTATTGCTAAGACTTTAGATCAGAGCGAGAACCCCCAAAAATTAACCCTCTCTCTCTGCCTCCTAGAAGGTCCATGAGGAATGTGAAATCAGTACCTGATGCAGTTACAGATTCTGTGGAAACTTCTAATCCTTTCTCTTCTTTTCTTCTTGGGGATATAGCAATGGATGTTGTGGATTCGGATTCCCAAATCTCTACCCAAGACCCCTTGGAACCCTCCCAAGGTTCTTATAAGGAAAAGAAAAGAAGAAAAAAATAAAATAAATTCCTTTCTTTTTTTGGTACTCATATGGGTTTCTGTAGGCTTCTTTGAATGTTCATAGTATTTTAAATGGAGCTAAACGAAAGGCTATTTTCATGTGTTGCATAATTCTAGAATTACTGTTTGCTTTTTACAAGAAACTTGGATGTTCTCTAAAGAACATGTTACTGCCTTTAAAAAGGATTGCCTTAGTCTTTCTTATATTGGTCATTTGGTCAGGATAAAGTTGACGGCATTGGTATTCTTTTTTCACCTTCCAGTTTAAACTTCATAAATTAATAGACTGCATTCCAGGGAGGGTTTTGATTGTGGACTGTTTTCTTGAATCTGTCCTATATAGACTTATTAATATTTATAATCCACAGGTAAAACAGCAGAATAAAGTATGAAAACTATACAACCTTTTCTGCTCACTACCAGGCCAGTACTGTGGGTGGGGATTTCAACTGTTCCTCTTACTGACAGGAGATCTAGTGGAAAAAAAATGTATTGTGATGCTAACTTTTTACAATTTGTTATTAGAGAGGCAGACCTCAGAGTTCGTAATACTTAGAATCCAAACTCTAAAATACATTTTGTAAAGGGAAGATTGGTACCTGTATTGATTACCTTTTCACCTCAAAAATATATATATTTCAGAGTTTTCTAGACAGCCTTTTGAATTTTTAGACCATCTCCTACTTAAAATTGCAATAGAAATCTAGTAAATTATAAGCCCTCTACAAGTAGATGGCTACTAAATACTTCATCATAAAATGACTTTGTCAAATATTCTATAGTTCAAATTTAACTGTCTGCCTATCGTGCAATGTTTATATTCGGACTTAGGATCTGGTGGGAAGAAACTAAACTAGACTGCATGATTGGTTTAGAACTTATGGACAAAACCAGAACGATAATTTTCTTCATTACCTCTCATATGCTCTCAAAATTACAGTCTCTATTAACCAGAGCTAACACTTCTTAGAAGATTTTCTCTTTAATTAAGCATGTTAAATTACAGATGAGGAAGTTTTAATATGATAGAGCCAGATCCCTGCAAGCCTTAATTAACAATTACACGTTCAAAACAGTGATTGGGTACCCCATAGTTTGGTGTAAAACCGTACTATGATAATTCTACACTAGATTGTTTAGTCAGTAATTCACAGTATTATACTGACTCTTCGGATATAAAGTCATATTATATTCCACATTTCAAAATTTAGGTTCCTCATATAGACTTACAAACTGACGCTCTTTTCAGATTTTCTGAAAGGTGTACATGGGTCCTGTCATTGATGCCTCAATGGCAGCTGTTCTTTCTGAACCCTTTTCTTTACAAGAAATTGTGATGTTATTTCTAAACTTAAGCTTAATGTGTCTCCTGGGGTAGATGGGTTATCTAATGCCTTTTATAAAACTTTTGCAAATGAGCTGGTTCCCTGTTTAGTTGGTGTTTTTAATTCCTTTCTTTCTGGAGGACAGATCTATCCTGCATTCCACAAAAGGGTTACAAGTTTATATCTTTAAAAACAGGAGATGGAGTGGAGATCAAAAATTGGAGACCCTTTTACTTTTATAAATTCTGACTATAAAATCTTTAAGTATGCTGTTTAATAACAGACTTCAATCTTGGGCTACTCTAGTGATTTCTCCAGTTCAGTTCTGTGGTGTTTCTCAAAGACTTAATACATTCGGTACTTGTTATATTAGAGATTTTATTGAAATATTACATCACAGCAAACAAACTGGTATTCTACTATCATTAGACTTAGAAAAGCCTTTGATAGGGTTAGTCATTCATTCCTTTTCCAAACCTTGGCCTTTTTAGAATGCCCCTGAGACTTTTTTTTAATTTTGGATAAAATTTATATTCTAATTCAATAATCTGTCCATTATTAAAGGGAAATTGGGAAAGGTTGGACGCTAAAAGCTGGTGTCAGGCAGGGCTGTCCACTGAGCCCTTTATTATATATTTGCCCTTAGAACCCTTATTAGACATTTACAGTTGGTTTCTGTTGGGAGGGTCCAGGCATTCCTTTTCTGACTCCTTTTAGAAATGTACAAGTTTTTATGGATGACATCTGTTTATTTTTAAACAACAAGGCCAGCTAAGTTTTCTTTTGGTTATTTCACAGGTATGCGTTAATTGTCAAACGCCAAAATTAATTTTCTTTAAAATCTGTACATATTAGGAGCGAATATTACTAACCCCCTTTGTGCACAGGTGAACTATTTCATTCTACTACAACAATTTTATTTCCATTTTAGGGTTCTGTTCGGAACTCCTGTATTCTACCTGAGCAGAATTGGCTTGCAGTTTTAAATAAATGGATAATAAAGTTCAGAGGTGGAAACATTATAAATTCTAAAACTGAAGAGAGTTCAGATTTTAAACAATTCCTGTTACTCTTGCCTACAATATTTGGCATTTTGTACCCTGTCCCAACTAACCTGGTATGAAACTGTACAGTATTAGTTTTCAGTTTTTTGGGGAAATAGGTTAAATCCTTATAAAAGGTATTATACTTACCTGGATAAAGTCAAGGGAGGGTCAGATGGTAGATCCTGTGGTTTTCTGTTTTTCCTTTTTCTTGCTTTTTCTTTTGGAACTGGTACTTTAACCCCCAATATTCCAGAATTTAGCTGGTTTGAAATTCTTACTATCCAAGTATTCATCAAATGGATTGGATTGGCTCCAAAACCTAATATTTCTTTTCTACTCCCCTTTCTTTAAAACCGATTGTCTTGAAATTATATGTGCAATTGTCCAAATCACAAATTTTACCTCCAACAAAACTATATTCCACTATTATTTCTCAAATCTATCTCTATTCCCCGTGATTTAAAACTGCCCAGTACTCATGGACCCATCTCTAGTTAGCACAATTAAATAACCCTCTTTACCCCTTACATGTGGAGACGAATGGTTGATAATGTATGGCTGGTTACAAGTTAGAGGACAGCTAAGTATAAAATGAAAGAAGAAAGGTTTTGTCCTTATTTAGAGTGTGTGGCACAAGAAGAAACAATGGAACATTTTTATTCATTGTTCTTTGCTCTAAACTATGGGTGTATTTGGCAACTATCTGGCACTTCATGGTTGAAACATATTTCTTTATGAATTGTTAGTATTAGGGATCTTTTACCCCATGTCTTGCTACATTTCATACTTCAATCTTCACACATTTTCTTAGCATGTCTTAGATTTTGTCTTAGGGTGTTAGATGCCACTGGGTTTTGTATCAAAAAAGCCAACTTTTTTAGGCTTCAGCCACTATGTTGTTATGAATTAAATAAAGTATATCTTAAAAGATGTCAGATTTATGGGACTAGAAAAGTTCAAATCTGGTGGAAGGGGGTTCATCATATGATAAAATTTAAATGACGGATTACTTTTTTTTATGCTTTTGTTTAAAGATAACTGTGTATCACTTGCTTTTGTTCAGTACTTTGTTGATTTGTATGCTTTTGTGCTTTTTACGGTTTTTTCTTGATGTGTTTTTTTTTTTTTTCCATGCTTTATTTCAATAAAGAAGCTACTTACTTCCCTACTCTGTTGTGGTCAATAGAGGAGTTGTCGTGGTTGTCATGGTAGACGGCTCGCTGAGTGAGAAGCAGAGGATTGACAGATTTGAGCTCTGCAGGATGATTTGATCACCACGAGAGCAGGGTGCACCAGTTTGAGGTTTAGCGATGGAAATGGTTCACGGAGATCTGCAGGTGCTTAATGAGCATGCATGGAATTCTTTTACACTATGAATAGTGAGAACGAGCCACCACTGTGGGGACAGAGGTTGCTTCTATCAGGAACAGTATGGCTGGGAGGTTCCCATTGCTGGTAGCTTGAGCTGTGAAGCTGAGACGGGCGAATGCAGGGTTGATGACGCTAAATCCGCTACGCTATAGCTGAGGGAAGAATGCGGAAGTGTTTGCGTGGTCAGACTGTGTGACGGGTCCCAGCAACAGGTTGTCAGCCGAGGAGCAGGCTTCACCGTGGACTAGCATCTGCTCTGACAACAGGCAGGTTGATTACTACAGCCGATGGTTGGTGGATCCCAGACCCCAACCGGATTTCCTTTTTCACCAGAGACTGTGGCATCACAGCCATTTACTGACACAAAAGGAGCTTTCACTTCAGGTCAGACTTGTCTTTTCTCCCATGACTGATACTGTGGGCTTGGGGCTGCAGCTGAAAATACACCCTCACTTGAGGGCCTGCTGCATCAGTCCTCTACTCATTCCCTCAGGGCAGTGATGCAAGGAGAGGCCCCGATTCGGGACTTATTTAAAACAATAAATTGGAACAAGCCCTTACGAAGAAATGCAGTAGCTGCTCAGGCACAGGGTGGTTTGCCTGAACACCGGACAGGGCACATGTTGCTAGAAAGCATTTAAAGAGCTCAATGCACTTTTTGGCTACAGATATATATATGCATTAATAAATATGATGGGGAAGACATATCTTTGATATTAGTTTCAAACCTTTTTCTGGTTTAGATCAATTTGCACAAAAGTATGAGTCATGTAAATCTTTGCCTCTTATGGCTACCTTTCTGGCAATACCTATTACTAAACCCCTGTTCAAAACCATAAATATTATGTTTAGGAATGAGGGTTGAATGGGGATATCCAATACAGGTTGGAAAATAAATGCATTGTTGGGGCCCCTGAGCCCATTATTGATTCTGAGGGTATTTGGACTGGGGCATGGCATTTAGAGTCAAATTGCATATTATAGATAACAAAGTGGTACATGTCCCTAACAGTTTCTTTTTAGGAAAAGACAGGGGGTCTGTTTTATCCTGGTCAGCCTAAGGTTGTGTTATTGATGGCAGTAAATGCCACTTAAATAGTGCATGTGACAAGGTTAAGTGTAGGCTTGTGGGGAACTGGATCATGACAGTGAAGTCTGTAGAATGTGTTCTAAATGCAATTATGTGAGGAAGCTTGGTCATGCCTATCACCAATGTCCTGGGCAGGTCAGAATCTAGAGACCCCCAATAAAGAGACTCTAATAAACCAGGCCCAGGGTAGATATCGACCTCAGACTTCTGCTCATCCAACTTCTTGATTATAGATTCAACTATCAGAAGGGGTAGGGATGTACAAAACAATAATGACCAGACCCAGGCAACATGTCATGTGGGAGAGCTCAGTGTTGTGAAGTTAGTTTTTATTAGAGCTGTGTGGAATGAGAAAATTCAGAATTTGCAGAATGTCAATAAAAGTTTGTGAAAGTCCATGAAAGTTTGTGGAATTTCATCTGAATTTTGTGGCATCTTTTAAATGTATTAGTTTGGTTATAACTCGGACGTCTGTTGAGCTAGATCTCTGAAATTCGGCATACATGTTTTTGTGGATGTGTTCTAATGGTGTGCCAAATATCATGAGATTAGGATGGATTGTCTCAATAATTTGTTTATTTATTTATTGAAAAGTTTCACCAGGTAAGGTACACTGAACAACAAGTTGCTCGTCTCATGGTATGAGCAGGGGAGAGGGAGTGGGAGTTATAAAACACAGAAGATTATACAAGTAATTTACACATAACCTATAAAACATAGTTTACAAAATAGCTAGATTACAACATATCGTGTAGTCTAAGGATGAACAAATAGTATATAGTGGATACAGACTGCATCTAAAGCATGTATGGATGCAATATACAGAGAGGACAAAATTGACACTTTAGCAGTAGCAGTTTGAAAAATTTATGGGACAAATACAACTTGGGAATTAACACAGCATATTAACAGAATCTAGGGAGAGGTGTATCATAAAATTGGAAAATACTAAGGCCAGCATGCTAAGGTAAAGATTCTATGGAGGGAGAATTGAAGAAGAGCAGAGTAGGCTAGTAGCTCCTGGTGAGATGCCCAGTCTCCTGGGCGGAGACTGACATCCGCGACCAGATTGCACAAACATTAAGCGAGGAGCAAGATTAAGTGTTTGAGAATATAAAAGGGCTATGAGTAGTTCATGGTTAGACCTGCAGATTAGCAGACAAGGTGTTAGGTCATGCTTACACAAGAGGGTCAGAAGACAGGTGAAGGACTAGAAGGGGTGGGAAAAGGTTAGGGGCAGGTACAATTAACAGAGAGGAAACTATGTAGTGCTTTATTTAGACAGCTGAGCTATATGAAACTATATAAATGCTCAAAGTCTGTCATTGTACTTTTTGTGGGAAATTTCATGAAAATTGTATCTGCATATACCTCTGCCATCTGTTGGACCAGAGGTATGAACTTTGGCATGTTTTCTTGATGACATGAGTTCTAATGATGTGCCAGATCTCATTACATTAGGATGAAGTGTCTCAAAATGATAAGTGCACAAAAGCTGTAATTTTAGTTTTTAGTGGGAAATTTCATGAAAATCTTTTTCTTCATATAGCTCAGCTGTCATTTGGGCCATATATCATAAATTTGGCATGATTACTTGATGATATGTGTTCTAACGTGCCAAATATCATGATATTAGGATGAAATATCTCAAAATAAGATGTGCTCAAAAGCTGTCATTTTATTTTTAGTGGGAAATTTCATGATCAACTTTTTCTGAATGTAGCTCAGCTGTCTATTTGGCCTGATATCATAAATTTAGTATGATTACATGATGATATGTGTTCTAAAAATGTGCCAAATATCATGACATTAGGATGCATCATCTCAGAATTGTACGTGCTCAGCGTCTGTCATTTTGATTTTTGTGGGACATTTCATGAACAATTTTATCTGCATATAACTCAGGCACTTTTGGAGCTAGACATGTGTACATTAGCATGAATAACCTTTTTGTAATGTTTATATATTCTTCTAAATATGGAGAGAAATAGATTAGAGATTTTAAGGTTACAGGAGTTTGTACTTTTACTATGAAATATTTTCAAACTTTTACGAAAACTCTCAAAAATGTGGATGTTTGTAACTTCTCTGCTCTTACAGACTTATCATTTGTTATGCATATCTGATGTCAGTGTATCCTGGAGTCTAACACAACTGAATAAATTGGTTTAGCAGTTTTAAATTTATAGCAAAAAAAAAAAAGTATTGGTAACATTTTCTCAAATATTTATGGTAGCATAATATATAAGGCATCCAGAATTCTTTTTGTGGAATTAGCATTCACAATGCACATATCACTACTTCATTTGATAAGCTGGGCTGAGCTTTTTGCAATCCTGCTGCTCTCTCTGGGTGACTATCTTCCCTCCTTCTATCTTAGCCTAGCACTGATCCCACTGATATCCTCTTTGTTCTTTACAGTGACAAGATCTCATAAAATGAGAGTCACCTACTTATTTTCCTATCAACTTCTCCTGTTGGAATAGCTAGAATTCATCCTTCCTGGTGCTCCCAGACAATGTCTTCCCCACTACATTTTTGAGTACCTCTAAGTCCCAGATTTCCATGTATGTCAGGCTCCCTGCATCATCAGTTTACTGGATGTGGTCATATAAATCCTGTATTCGGGTTGGAACTGCTGACACTCTGTGCTTCCTTGCTCTAACTGGGGTCTACTACTACTGGTGTGCTATCCAGCACAGCTGTCCATTTCTTAGTGGAACTATACATCTGACTCCTGAACCTGGTGACCCCTGTACTACCTGCCCTCGTACACCTATCCTTTATTTATTTATTTATTTATTTATTTATTTAATTTAGTTTTTGTTTACTGGGTAAGTGCACTAGCCAAAACTGACTATTTTCGGGCACAACCCATTAACAATTCTTGGGAGCAATTTCAAGTACATACAGAGGAGGGTTACATTCAATATCAACAAAAATTACAAAGGAATAACATTACATAAGAGCTAAACAATAATTACATAAATGACGAGAAACAGAATTAGGCAAAACAATGTAACAAAGGGCAGGAAAGTAAAAAATAAAACAGGGTTAGAGAGGGGGAGTTGTATTGATTACAAATATTCATGTCAGCAATAACATTCGAGGAGTAAAGAGTAAATCATGAAGTGAAGAAGTGAGGGTGAAGAGAGAAACAGAGAAGGCAAGTAGATTCAGAGTAGAAACAGAGGGGCAGTGTTAGGCATGACCTGAGAAAACTAGGTTAGGGCAGAAGGTAGAAGGATAGGGTTGGTTAAGGGGAAAGGAAAAATGTTGAGGCAGGGAGTAGAGAGACACGAAGCAGGATATAGGAAAAGAGGGAAAAAGACAGGATCAGGGTACTGGTGTGGTCAAAACAAGTGCAGATGTCAATCAGAGATAAGTATCGCCTCAGCTCACTTCTGAAGCAGAGATGAGACACTGTCAGCTATAGGTCCAGGGGAAGCAAATACTAGAGTTGAGGGGCAGTATGTTGGAAAGTGGCAGCACCTTTGAGCGTACAACACCTGGACACATGAAGTAAAGATTTATCAGCCGACCGCAGACCATGGTAGGAGTTTTGGGGGACAAGCAGTGTAGCAAGTGAGGATGGGGTATTCTGTCGAAAACCAAATCAACGAGCGAGCCCAAAGCATATTTCATGTGAGCTGAGGGAGAGAGCCATTTTAAGTCCTTGTAGAGTTGGCAGCGAAGGTGAGACGAGGAGATGAGGAGGCATACCTGCATATGTTGTTAACGTGAATATCCAATTTATGGAGGGAAGTCTTTTGTGCTGCAACAAAGATAGGGGCACTGCAAGTAAGGGCAGGGAGCAAGATACCCCTGGCAATTGCCAACTTTGCAGAAGGTGTTAGCATATAGCTACTCTTGTATGCAACACCCAGTTTCAAATGTACAGATTTGCAGGCATATTGAATGTGTAAATTAAAGTCAAGGGATTGGTCAAGAAGGATGCCCAAGTCATTGAAGGACATTACACATTCTATTGGTGATCCTCCCAAAGCACTTAAAGGTCTGTAGAACAAGCCTTAAGCTTTTGGACTGAGCCAAGAAGCATGACCTTTATTTTTTTTGTGTTCAGTACCAGCTTATGGTCATACAGCCAGTGCTGGATGTTTGTGAGATCAGTAGACAAGGATGAGCTGATACACCCTACGTTTAAGGAGCTGGAGTAGAAGACCAGATCATCAGCATACAGAATCGATGAACATGATTTGAAAGCATCTGTAATATTGTCTATGAAAAGTGAAAAAGCAGTGGACCCAAGATAGATCCCTGGGGCACTACAATATTGATGGTGGTGCTTCCAGATAGGGAGGAGTTGTATTTCACCATGTGGGACCTATTTAACAGGTAGCTCCTAAACCATTCCACAACAGGGGATGAGAAACTGAATTTTAGAAGCGTGGTAAGAAGCAGTGGGTGATCAACAAGAGTGAAGGCTTTAGTAAGGTCAATAAAGATGGCACCAGTAAGCAGACCTCCATCCATGTTTGAGAGAATATCAGTTGTGAGTTTAAGGACAGCTGTTTATGTGCTGTGTCCTTTCCTGAAACCATGCTGTGTTTCAGAAAGAAGGTTGTAGTTTGTTATTTATTTATTAGCTTTTGGTAACCGGGTAAGTGCACTAGGCAACAATCCTACCTATTTTCAGGCACGACCCGGGAGAGTACAACAAAATAATACAGTGACAACATCAACAACAAGACAGTAAACATAATACAGGTACAGCAATATGGGAGGAGCCTATTAGATATAAGCAGTAAACAGTACATCCTATGCAGTAACAACTAGATAAAATAGGATATAAAAGCTAAACAGTACACAATATATTATGACACACAAAGCTAGTTGCAGCAAGCAAAGTAATGCCTAGACGTCATCAAGCTGGAGAAAGATGGTGGAGGCACACAGTTAGTTGCAGTTACAGGTTCCAAGTGCATAGAGGTGAAAGAAAAGTGACCGCTTAAAGGAGTGGTTGGAGGGGGAGAGTTTAAACTGGGTAGGTAGTGAGTTCCAGAAATTAGGGGCAAAATGAGCAAAGGCCTGTTCACCCATTCTAGTGGTGCACGGTTGGACTGATAGTATGGGAATCAAGGAGGACCTGAGCGAGTGAATATGGGTGATAGTAAGTAGGTCTCTCAGGGAGGACGCATAGGGGTCTGGTGAGTGAGTCAATAAAGCAACCAAGCGAGTAAGAATAAAGGTCTTTAGGAGATAGCCAGTGTAGGCCAGAGTAGAGCTGGCAGTGATGAGTCAGTCGGGGGGCAGATAAGGCGAACCTACATATATTATTGTAGGAAGTGTCCCATTTGCTGAGTACGCTAGTGTTGGTATTGAACAGAACTGGGAGGGCATAAAGAAGTTGCGGGAGTAGCACGCCTCTAGCCACTGCTAGCCTAGCAGAGGAGGTGAGAGAATGTCGTACCTGATAGGCTGCGCCAATTCGGGTATTAACGGCCCGGAAGACTTCATTGATATGCAGGGAAAAAATCAAGGGCAGGGTCAAGAGTGACCCCAAGGTATTTGAAAGTAACAGTATTCTTAACTGGCGTCCCCTCCTGACTGCAGACAAGGAGTTTAGAGTATTCAGAGTGAACTTTTTTGGCTGAGCCGAACAGCATAGCCTGAGTTTTACCTATATTAAGGATTTGCTGGTTGGCAGAGAGCCAAGATTGTAGAGATTGAAAGTCCCGAGTGAGGGTATTGTTAATGTCGGCAGCAGATTTGGCGGAATAGTAGAGCACTATATCATCTGCATACATGAAGTGACTGCTAAGTGGGGAGGTGCTATGAATGTCATTTAGGAAGAGGGAAAAAGGTAGAGGACCGAGAACTGACCCTGTGGAACACCCGGGTGATGGGGTAGGGTGGAAAGAGTTTTAGTAGAAACCCTGGGAGCGGTTATCCAAGTAGCTACTAAACTAGGATAGGGTGGAGTCAGAGGCACCAATATGGCTTAATTTGGACAGCAGAAGTGGGTGGTGAACCATATCAAAGGCCTTGGACAGGTTGATGAACACTGCACCCATAAGCAGGCCCTTATCCATGTTGCTTTTGATGTCACCCGTGAAAAGGGCAAGGGCTGTGGAAGTGCTATGTCCTACCCTAAAGCCATTTTGGGAGGGAGACTGAAGATTATAGTTACAGAGATGCTCCGTGACCTGTCGATGAACGAGTTTCTCCAGGAGCTTACTAAGAGTGGGAAGTAGTGAGATTGGGCGGTAGTTGGCCAAGAGTTTAGCGTCACCCTTCTTGTGGACAGGGATAGTTCTGGCGGTCTTCCAGATCAGAGGGACAGTAGCAGTCATTATAGATAGGTTAAAAAGCCTGGTTATGGGCCTAACCAGCCAGGCTGCAAACAGCCTGATAACCCGAGAGTGCAACCCGTCAGGGCCAGGGCTTCCACTGGAAGGAACAGTTTTGAGAAGGTCCAGGACATGCTGGTAGGAGACCAGAGCCAGCACCAAATACAGAGGACTGGAGGAGCCAGGAGAGAGGCTGGCCCAGGATTGGGAGGTGGAGAGGCCAAAGTAGGTAGAGGAGGAGAAGGGGAGTTAAATGCATTGGAAATGGTGAGAGGGTGGTTACAGTGGACATAATTAATGAACATATTAGTGGGGTAGTAGGTTTATTGTTCCCAAGGATTTCCTTTATTCGGACCAGTATTTCTTGGGCAAGTGGTGGGCGTTTAGTAGGTTCCGAAGGGAGCTTTTGGCCAGGCGAATTCTTTTTACAGTTATTACGCAGAGTTCGTAGGCTTCAAGTCCGTGGGGAGACGGGAGGACTTCCAGACTGACCATAGTTTGTCCCTAAGTTTCAGTAGGTGAAGCAGGGGGCATTTAAGCCATTTGGTAGTTTTCCCTTTAACCCTGCGAGTGGTAACGGGGATATGCTTGTTTTGTAGAGAGAGAAGAGAGCTGTTAAAATAATTTGTGGTAGTGTTTATGTCATTAGTAGAGTATAGCGGGGACCAGTCAATAGCATTAAGATCCTGAACAAAGTAATCAAAGTTAAGGTTAGAGAAGTTGGAAAAAGTTAACACTTTGGAGGGCAATGCTGGGGCAGAGTTGTCCCAAATACAGAAAACGGGGTAGTGATCACTTATGGAGCCTGGGAGAACACCCGTAGAGGGAAAAGCATCCTTTCTGTTAGTAAGGATCCAGTCCAGCAGGGTGGCGCTTGTACCACCAGGGGATAATCTAGTGGGCTCCTGTATGAGTTGAGTGAGATTGGCCTTGCTTGCCATAGAGGAAAGGGTGTCCGCATGAGGGCCAAGCCAGTCCAGATTGAAATCCCCAAGACAGATGATGTCGTTATTCCTGGACACAAATTGGAGGTAATCCATGAATTCATTAAAACCAAGTCTGGCTTTTCTGGGGGGTATATAAATACAGAATATGTGTAGTTTCTTTATGCCCCAAGTAGAAGAGAGAATGGAGTACTTCTACAGTTAGCTGGGGGAGAGGCAATAGAGTGATGTTAAGATGGGGTTTAAAATAGAGGGCAAGTCCTCCGCCTCTTCTGGGAGGAGCAGTCCACCCATACCAAGTTATACCGGGAGGGAGCACTGGAGTCATCATAGGAAGGCTTGAGCCAGGTCTCAGAAATAGCAAGGATGTCAGGGTTGTTGGAATAGGTCCATGCTTCCAACTAAGGGAAGTTGGTCAAAGACTCCTAGCATTAATGTGGGCAAAGAAGAGCCCAACAGATTGGGGCAGTCGTGGAGAGTGGAGGGCAGGGAGGAATTGTTGGGCATAGTAGGCCCGGGTTTGTCTATATCCCAGCAATGGCAAGGAACTGGCAACAATCCAGAGGGACACTGTAATAACAGCCTAAGTAGCAAGCCCAAGCGGAGAAGGAACCTACCCAATATTTGTATGCGAATAACCTCAATTTGTTTTAGGCAAGTTTCAGTATGAACACAGAATGTTTAAGGGCAAGCCCGAGATATGGCAGAGGGTGATGCCTTGGCAATGGGTCAGATAGGAGGTTGGAAAAGTGAAAGTTACCTAGCGAGAAGGACAGGTGGTGGGGCACGAGCAGTAAAGGGCCTGGGGGAACAGAGAGGACCTATAGCAGGAGAGCCAAGGTGGGTAGGTAGAGTAAGGTTAAGTGAAACATGCTTAGACAGGAGTAACAGACTGTAAAACAATAAGAAAGGTGAGAGTGGGCAGGTATAGTGAAACAACAATATCAGAATGAGCAGACAGAAATTGATAGAGGGATTTGGCAGGAAGGGCGATCTCAAGTGGCTAACCCTGATAATGAGCAGATGGGAAACTCGATACTTAACAATTGGAGCCCCGCGAGACCACTGTAGTGGAGCGAGATCCAGCGACTATATTACTAGGACCAACAAAGGGTGGGAGGGCATTGGGGGGCAGATGGGGAGCAGTCACACTGCGACTGCAGGGAAAGCAGCCAGGGACCAGCCTCCTTACAGTACCAGCGCTGCACCTGTGTCCGTACCTTGCTTTGTGGTGGTGGTGGGGGCTTCCACCTCCCAGCCCTCACGACCAGCTCCAGCTGCTTAATCGGCAGCTCAAAAGTGCGTAGAAATCCTCCGTTTGCCAAAAGACGAGCTTCGGGGGGGGTCCCATCTCCTGCCCTCATGACCTAGACGCCGACCTGCATCTGCTGCGGTGAGCCAACCTCGTGTGAGCCCAAACAACTGCTGAGGGAAGAAGAGGTAGGGGATTATGTTATGCTCACAACCCCAACTTAAAGCAGACCAGATGCAGTTCTAGTGTGTGAGCCAATCGATCAAGAGTACAGCAGGCCTCACATTTAGTCAGGGATACTTCAACTAGCAGTAAATTAACATGCAGGCTACCTGGCGGGTTCAAAATGGGGAGAGGCCCAACGAGCATCAAAGCTAAAAATAGGCTAATTAAATGCAGTTGTAATTAGAAATTTAAGGCTAAACCTCCAATTGTAACCACTTCCAGGGCTAACGAGTAAATTTGGTTATGGAACACCAGTATAGTTTAAGGGTTAACTGTAAGGTGCTTTGTACTCTACGTAACCTGGCGTGCAGTTGTTGATTCCCCCCTTAACTAGCATACATGGAAGCTATCTGGCACTACCTAGCTGCAGAAAGTACAATGAAGCACAAGTAACATGTAATCGAAATCACAATGAAATCTACAACCTCTAAAAGGTGCGTTCAAAAGGCGAGTGAGCTACTAAAGGTAACAGTAGACCACAGTCGAAAACACCGATTGTCTGGTTAGTTTGGTAAGTTTTACAAAGAAAAAAAAAAACAGTCTCCATTACTGGTTCGACCTAAATTAAAAGCAACCAGGGACCAGCTCCTTCCAGTACCAGCTGGCACCTGTGTCCTGAGACTCCAGCCAGGGTGGGGGGGGGAGGGCTTCACCTCCCAGCCCTCGCAGTTAGCTCCAGCTGCTTAATCAGCAGCTCAGTAGTGTATGGAAATCCTCTGTTTGCCAAAAGACAAGCTTCGGGGGACATCCCGCCTCCTGCCTCATGACCTAGACGCTGACCTGCGCCTGCTCACGGTGAGCCAACCTCGTGAGCCCAAACAACTGCTTGCTTTATGGTGGGGGGCTTCCACCCAACCTCACGACCAGCTCCAGCTGCTTAATTGGCAGCTCAAGGTGTGTAGAAATCCTCCGTTGCCAAAAGGCAGGCTGGGGGGGGGCATCCTGTCTCCTGCCCTCATGACCTAGATGCCAACCTGCACCTGCTGCGGTGAGCCAACCTTGGTTAGATGGGCTGCTGTTTGTGAAGCAACAAGTTTCTCCAGTATTTTACTCAGGATTGAGAGAATGGCAATAGGCCTGTAATTTGTGATATCCTTTGTGGCACCCTTCTTGAAAACTGGTGTAATTTGAGTAATTTTCCATATTTCAGGAACCTTGCTGCCACAGAGACAGTGTATAAATATAAATATATGTAATTTGAATTCCCCTGATAAGGTTGAGTGAAATTAGCAAATTCAAATTTTTAGGAATTTTCATGAAATTCCACAATTTTCACAAAGACTCATGGAATTTAAGTACAGATATTAGTTTGCAATTTTGGGCAGCAAGCAATTAATAAAACTGACACACACACAGTCTCGTTTTAAGGTCTAAGAACATTGCAAATGTAATAATAATAATAATAATAATAATAAACTTTATTTGTTGTAAGCACAATTCAAACAAGTACCAAAGCGCTTTTACAATAAAAACCATAAAACTGAAAACATTTCCAAAATTTAAAACCACCATAATAGCAAAGATCCCATAATTAATATTCTATTTGGATAGACAAGCGAAAACAAGAGTGTTTTCATTGCAGTTTTAAAGCTCTCCACAATCTGGCACCACTTTAACCGATGAGGTACAGAATTCCATAGGGTAGGAGCCACAAATGCAAATGCTCGGGCTCTAGAGGTCTTTAAGCAAATCCTGGAAATCTCCAGCAATCCCTCATCGGCAGAGCAGAGTGGTCAGAAGGGGCAGTAGGGATGAAGGAGCCCTTGCAGGTAACTTGGTCTCTGCCTATGTAGAGCTTTGTAATGTCATTCTGTTCTCTAGTTTTTAAGTTTCAGGGATTTATAAATTTGCAATTTACATTCTTGTAAAATTTCATTTTAAAATGTTGTGAAAGGTTGACTGCTTTTAATTCAGCCCCATTTAAAGCTGTAAATGTGAACTTTGTCAGAAATGGCCATGTGGCTTAGTAGTTTAAATGTTTCAAATCTGGTTAAATTTGAATACGTTGTTTTAAAATTTGAGGTAAATAACTGAAATTTAAATTTTGGCAACATGTTTGACAGGATATTTAGTTCAGTCACATTCAGTGCTAGAAATGTGAAACTATATACATACATAAACGCAATGATAACCTGTATAATAATATAAAATGTCAATGAATACTATCACAATTAAACTAAAATAACAGAAGTCTAAATGTTGGCAAAATTTGGCTACCTATTACTCAGCCCATTGAAGCTTGAAGCTGCAAACATGGTGCACATACTCATATTGTAAGTTTCTTAAAACCCCAAAACTGTGGAGAAATGTGGATAATAAATGTTTAAATTATTTTGAAATAACTGAAAATTAAATTTTGATTAAATGCTTGGGCATGCAAAACTCTGCCCCCTTTCAACCTACAATCCTGACATTTGGTACACTTATGTAAACCCTTAATAACCATCTACAGCCTAAGTATGGTATCAATCAGATGTGCACTTTTAAACTTAGAGCAAACTAACTGAAATGTAAAATCTGGTAAACTCCCATGGAATTTTCATGCAAATTCTACAAAATTCCACAGAATTGGAATGGTAATTCCATGGGCAATCCACGGTTGAAAATTTTATATTCCACACAACTCTACTATTATTACATAAAAAATAAATAAATAAAAAGTCCTTTCCCTTTCTAGCGATGCACTCAGTTTCTGATAACTCATAAAGCATTACCCCAGCTCCCATGATGTATCACCATAGTCCTCAGAGCCATCTTATTCCCTGTTTGCAACAATTGGCAGTGTTTGCAAGCTGGGGGCTCTTAAGGGCTTGTTGTAACCCTGCAGCACAGTTAATGCCCCAGAAATCTACGAGAAGCTGTAACGATGCTCTCTGGGGGCGTGTAATCTGCTCAGATGCACCAAGACTTGTAGGATCCCAGCATGTTGCAATGATGACATTTGGCAGCTAGCAGGAGGAGAGGCAGCTTTGAATGTATATTCTGGAAAACAGACTCAACAGCCATTGCCTCCTACTGGCCTTAATAACGAACGAATGTAACAGGAACCTAGAACCTCGATCATTGTTGGGGAGGAGAATGAAGACACCACAATGAAAGATAATTACACTTATTCATTTATATTTTTTATTTGTTTAACCAGGAGTATCACACTAAGCTGAAAGCTTTTTTACAGGTGTGACCTGGGAGCACAGGGAAGTTAAGTGACTTGCTCAGGGTCACACAGTAGCACATGGAAGCTGTGGGATTCAAACTCAGGTCTGGTCTGCTGGATGTCACCAGATTTTCAACTCAGAGCCTTAAACCACTGCGCTATACTGCCTCCATTTAGGCACATGCCTCTGTCATCATTAATGAACAGTGATCAGATTTTGGTTCCTAACTGGTCACAGAGTTAATCTGGGAAAGTAGAAGAAGGCTGCTTGAATCAAGGGCCTATGATCCTGTGCTATGCCAAGAGGGAAGGGAAAATACAGAGTCACAAGAGGTATTATGGTCTTAGATTAAGATAGAGCTAAAACAAAAAGAATCCAGTAAGCGTTTGCTTTTAAATGTGCAGCCTGAGCCAGCAGTCATGTGAGTGATGAAGTATCAGCTTGGTTTACTTTTATCGGCAACAGACATGCATTACTGCTTGAACCATCCTCCTAATGTCTGGAGTGAAATTTCTTGGTGCTCTGATGAAGCTCAGTAGGGACATTGAGGGATGGGCTGAATCTCAGGCTGGTTGGTGCTGGGCTTAGTAAACTGCACAGGCATGTGGCATTTAAAAGCTGTACTTCTACTGTACCAGGGGTCAATCTTAACATTCATTTAGTAGCCTGGGTACTAGTGCAGATTGCTGCGAGCTAGTGCAGAATCTCTGTTACTTGCCCGGCTGGGCTAGTATAATTCCTCCTGTGGAAAGCTACAGTTCCATTCTCAACCTGGGTATCAAATAAATGAATAAATAAACAAATACAGTATAACCCGATTATCCAATGCAACGGGAGACACCAAAAATGTTCGGATAATCGGGTTTCAGTAAATCGAGATTAGTAATTTTAAACATCAAATAAGTTATATGCAGTGCAGATACTGTGTTTTGATAAGAAGACACAGAGAGCTTTTTTATATAAAGATTTGTTTACTTTACAGTTATTGGACTTTTTAATTTATCTGAAGTTATATTTAAAAAACATTCATCTCAGCTACATCAATGTGAAAAATGCATGATCGCACTCTGCTTCTAAAATTATTTGCTTTCCAAGCGCCTGTAGTCTCAGTTTTCTAAGAAGCGGGTGTGGAGGTAGTCAATATTTTCTTGCCCTTCTAGCCATACAAGACATTTTTGAAGGCTTCCACGGCTTCAGTCGCCATGGTACCTGTACAGTCCCTGCATCTCCGTCTCCTGTCTCGTCATCTTCTTCCTTCATCGCATCCATCACCTCAGGATTATTCTGTGCAATAGCTATGATACCGTCATCATTCAGTTCCCTGAATCCATCATTGTGAGCATTACAGTCCAGCCATTCTTGCATTGCCTCTGGACGAACACTCTGTCTGCTGAGCTATGCAGTGCAGTGCATCATTAGCCTCCTGTTCTTGTGGCACCAACACAGGGTCTTCCTCGATTCACCTTCTGGCTCAGTAAGAACAGCCAACTTTTCCCAGTATCTACTGATTGTCTCCAGTCTCACCTCAGACCATGCCTCCCCAACAGATAAACGCATCCTTTACTGTTAATTTCTTGGTGGCATCAGTAAAGCGTGAGCTGGTCATTTTCATCTTCAGAGCACAGTGGCTAGTAATTTGCCCTGGTACAACTTCTTTACAAGTAGCTAAGATGCCCTGATCCATTGGCTGCAGTTTGATGTTGTGTTTGCTGGCAGAAAAGACAATGGACACCACCGTCAGCAGATGTTAGTTGTTCAAGTTCGGGGTGAGCACCGGCATTGTCGATCAAAACAATAGCCTTAGAAGGAAAGTTAATTGACTGCAAATGTGATCTTACTGTGGGCACAAAGTCAGTGTGGAACCATTGCTTGAATATGTTACAGCTCATCCAGGCATTGTTTTGTGCCGTACAGGTGACAGGCAGAGTGAGCATATTAATGTGCTTAAAGCACCGGGGCCTCATTGATTTTCCAATTACAAGCAGTTTCAGACAGTGGGACCCTGTGGCATTTGTGCACCCCAGCACAGTTAGTCTTTCTTTATTCTTTTTGAACCCTGGTGTGCACTTCTCTGACCGTGATGCTAGTGTTTTCTCTGGCAGCATCTTCCAATACGCACCCGTCTCATCCGCATTATAAATCTGCATTGGATTAAGCTGCCCGGCTTTCATAAGGTCTGCCAATTTTTTTCTGAAAGGTGCAATGCTATCAGTAGCAGCAGACAGCAACTCCCCTGCCACAGATAGCTGCCTAATCCCGTGTCTCTTTTTAAAGCGATTTAACCAGCCTTCGCTTGCGGTGAACACTTCATCATGCCCATTCATGTTGTTGTGGTAGGAGACTGCTTTTTGCTTCATGATAGAGCCAGAAATAGGGATTCCTTTAACACGATTTTGTAGGAACCAAAGATAAAGTGCTTTGTCTAGTGCCTCATCCTTACTCCCCTTCATGCTTTTCCTTTTGCTGTGGCTATCAGGGCAATCCAAAGTAGCTGCGCATTCCCTTATTTTTTCATGAGCTGTGTGGATATCACAAACCGTAGCGTTGCCTATGTTGAATTTTCTTGCTATACAGACAATCTTCTCACCACTGTCTAGGCATTGTAGAACGCGTAACTTGGCTTCAATGTCGAGGACACGCCGTTTTCGCTTGCCAGCCATCAAAAAGCTGCCACACTGAAACAAATCATCTGATGATTGCTAACACTATTCAGGGCTTGTTAATTAAATTTATGAGTGTCAGATGAGACCAAAGGGATGTTAATTAATTTAATCAAACAGCTAATAGGCTAGTAGCATACAATCAAGTGTTTTGTTTGTGTGAGCAATGTAATGCAATTGAGGGGGGGGGGTTACACGAGAAAAGTCTGCATCTGCTGTTGCTTGCCTTGCTTGTAGAGCAGAAAGCAGCTAACTAAAAGAAGCTACATTTTCTTATTAATTTAAAACTTATATCTCAGCAGGAGTCAGTGTCTGTCAAGATTAAGTAGACAGATAACTTCATTAGAAGTAGAAGGGGTCTTATTTAGGGTTAAAAAAAGAAAGAAAAGAAAGTCAGTGTGTGTTCTGTGCAGGGAAGGGTACTGTATCAGCTGACTTTGCTAAACCAGTAGGAGGAAAGAGAGCTTACCTGGGTGTGTGGTTTAGACACTATAAAAGCAGGTGAGTCAAATTACAACTTCCTATTGCTAGCCTTGCTTGTAGAGCAGAAAGCAGCTAACTAAAAGAAGCTACATTTTCTTATTAATTTAAAACTTATATCTCAGCAGGAGTCAGTGTCTTTTAAGATTAAGTAGACAGATAACTTTATTAGAAGTAGAAGGGGTCTTATTTAGGGTTAAAAAAAGAAAGAAAAGAAAGAAAGTCAGAGTGTGTTCTCTGCAGGAAGGGTACTGTATCAGCTGACTTTGCTAAACCAGTAGGAGGAAAGAGAGCTTACCTAGGGGTGTGGTTTAGACACTATAAAAGCAGGTGAGTAAAATTACAACTTCCTGTTGCTAGCCTTTTTTCTTACTAATTGCCCTCCATCCCAACCCTCCACCCAGCCACCCAAAGCCAGTTATACTTTTATAGCCACTGGATTTGACTGTCAACAGGAACTTCCTGTTTGGCAGTAGGAAGGAAAGGATCATAGAGAAACATTGGTTTTGTCAACCTTAAAGGAAAAAAGTAGCTCACTCAAGCTGCTGGTGGTCTGATATTGAGCAAGGAAGAAGGAGGCTACTGAAAAAGATAGGAAGTTGCTGTCCCAGAACAGGAAGGTGAGAGTTGTAGGAGAGGAGAATAAGCATCCAGAGAAACAGTAGAGAGACACAAATATAAGACATGATAGGAGTGGTGCAGTGCAATGGCTGTGGGGCGGCAGTGTTCCGGGAGACATTCTGGAGGCTGCGATGCTGTCGAGTTTGCAGGCACCTCTCTGGTCTGAGAGAGGAGGCTGCCTCCCAGGCTGACCTGGCTAGATTCGAAACCTCCTCCCCACCCAGGGACCACCAGGGCCAATGCCACCACCTCAGAGGCTGCCAAGAAAGAGGAAGGCTGACCAGGGTGGGCTCAAGGAGGAGAAGGTGGTGGAACAGAGTTGCATCCTCCAGCTGTACCACTCCACAA
Source organism: Neoceratodus forsteri (assembly GCA_016271365.2). Lineage (NCBI taxonomy): Eukaryota > Metazoa > Chordata > Ceratodontiformes > Ceratodontidae > Neoceratodus > Neoceratodus forsteri. The sequence continues at coordinate 1,389,179,266 of CM057459.1, forward strand.
TTTATTCGGCTCTTCTGGTGGATAGTGGTTCCTGTATGGAGGCACCTGCAGTGGAGACCAAGGAGGATGCTGAGAACCTTCACAAGGAGACCCACAGGAGGGTGGTATAGGACCCCACAGGAAGAAAAAACTCTGGTGGGGACTCCAATCAATTAGGGGGTAGAAATGGGGAGGAAGGGAGAGGGAGATAAGGTGCCTCCTGGCGCCATGGCTTGGAAGGACAGAGGCAGAATCCTCAGGATCGTGGGAGGGAGCTACGAGGAGGGGAGCTAGATGTCATTGTCCACCTAGGGACAAATGACCTAGCTAGAATGGGATCAGAGCAGTGAAGAGGAGTTTGTAGAGTTGGGAAGGGGCTTAGACAAGTAGCGCATACGGTAACCTTCTCGGTGGTGCTGCCTGTCTATGGCAAGGGAGATGCTAGGGCACTTCTCACCAGGGAATTCAATGAGTGGTTGAAAAACTGGTATGGAGCTCAGGGTTTTGGCTTCATTGGGGACTGGGGAGCCACCTGGAGGGATGCAGACCTATACTGGTGCGATGGTCTGCATCTGTCCAGGGGGGGAACCAGGATGCTAGGTGAGAGGTTTAAATGCTTCATTGGCAAGCGCTTAAACTAGCCAAGGGGGAGCACTGAAAAGAGCAGGAAATCTGAGCCTCCCCACAAAACACTGGTGACTAGTGAGGTAAACAACCAAGGTACAGAAGTTATTAGGAGCAGAACAGATTTAAATGTAAAAAGGCAAAGGCAGTAAGGATAGAAATGGAGCTAAAGGGAAAGGCTATCAAAAGTGGAGGGTGATGAGTACCAATGCCCATAGTCTGTGTAACAAAGGTCCCTGAACTAGTGGCCTTGATGGAAGAGGCTGCCTGGATATTGTGGCAGTCACAGAAACAAGGTACACAGAGAACCATGACTGGATGTCAACATACAACATACACAATCTACGTGAGGGACAGGAGGTAAAGAATAGGAGGAGGAGCAGCTGTCTGTGTAAAGGGAAGGATCAAGCAACAGAACTAAAGAGTAAACAGGGCAGATGAGGCACTTTGGTGCACCTGGAGACAGAAATGGCACCACAATCCATGGGGGTTGTATGCGACCCCCATCTCAGGGGAGAGAATGGACAAGGAAATGATAGTAGGCTTTCTTAGAATGGCAGAAAAAGGGGAGATATTGTTGATGGGGGACCTGAATATGCCAGATGTTAATTGGAGCACCTTTGCTGCAGGCACATCCAAGAGCAGGGTCATTCTTGATGCCCTACAGGGGGCATGCCTCAGACAGCTAGTATTGGAACCCACTCAGGAGGTAGCAGTCTTAGACCTGGTACTCTCAAATGGGGATGGAGAAAGAATCTCAGATTTAGAAGTGGGTAGCCATCTCAGGACAACTGACCACCAAACAGTGTGGTTCACGATAAACACAGCCATACAATCAAGCCATACAAAAGGAGGGGTACTGGACTTTAGAGGGCTGACTTTGGAAAATGAGAGGTGCCTCAGAAAAGCACTAGCAAACAGGCAAGAAGGAGGGGTGGAGGAACAATGGGGAGTGATCAAAACAGCCACATCAGAGGCAACAAAGCCTTTGTGTAAAGCAAATCAATAAAACACAACGAAGGAAAAAAATGCTATGGTTCTCAAAAGAGGTGGCAGGTAAGGTTAAGGAGAAAAGAACAGCATTCAGGAAATATAAGGAAACACAGAAGGAGCAGGACAGAGAACTTTATCAGCTAAAGCAGAAGAGAGGCTGGGAAGGCAGTCAGAATAGCAAAGGCCCAAACCGAGGAAAGGATAGCCAATTCTGTTAAGAAGGGGATAAGACCTTTATAGGTACATTAGGAGGAAGAAAGACCAAAGGAGGGATACTGAAGCTTAATAAAGGGAGGAATGTGGGTAGAGGTGACATTGAAAAGCAGGATACTGAACGAATATTTCTGCTCAGTAGTCACAAAGGAAGAGGAGGGAGAGTTACCTAAACCAAACAAGAGAAACACTCTGAAGACGGGGGTCGATGCCAGTCCATTTACAGAAGAAAGGGTTCTGAAAGAACTAATAAAATTGAAGGTGAACAAAGCAATGGGGCCTGATGGGATCCACCCAAGAATTCTAAAAGAACTAAGGGTAGAACTAGTGACACCATTGACTACTCTCTTTAACAAATCATAGGAGGATGGGGTGGTACCCGAGGACTGGAGGAGGGCAGATGTGATCTCTTCACAAAAGTGGAGCAGGACAGGCAGGAAACTACAGACCAGTTAGTTTGACCTCAGTGGTAGGGAAAATGATGGAATCACTTCTGAAGGAAAGAACTGTTGAGTACCTAGAGGCCAGTGGGGCACAGGACCCAAGGCAGCATGGATTCACAATGGAGGTCGTGTCAGATGAATCTAATAGATTTATCTGACTGGTGACCAAAGTAGTAGACCAGGGAGGGGGCTGTGGACATGGCCTACCTAGATTTTAGCAAGGCATTTGATACAGCCCACACAAAAGATTAATACACAAGATAGCCAGTCTTGGAGTGGGTCCAGGTGGTAGCCTGATAAAAAATTTGGCTAGACAACAGGACGCAAAGGGTAGTAGTAAATGGAGTACACAGTGAAGAAAGGAGGATTACTAGCAGGGTACCGCAGGGTTCAGTACTGGGACCGGGTCCTTTTAATGTCTTTATAAGTGACATTGCAGAGGAACTGGAAGGAAAAGTATGTCTCTTGCAGATGACACAAAGATCTGCAACAGGGTTGATACACAAGATAGAGGGAAAGGATGAGAAGGGACTTGGCAAGGTTGGAGGAATGGTCAAATGTATGGCAGCTCAGATTCAATGCAAAGAAGTGCAAGTGTGCACATGGGAAACAAAACCCAGGGCAGTACACAATGGGGTGAGATACTGACAACAGTAAAAATAGAAAGGGACTTGGGGGTAATTATATCAGATGACCTAAAGGTGGGCAAGCAATGTGAGAAGGCAGTAAGGAAGGCTGGGGGGATACTGGGATGCATAGAAAGAGGCATTAATAGTAGAAAACAGGAAGTTGTTATCCCTCTGTACAGACAGTTGGTGAGACCCCATCTGGAGTACTGTGTGCAGTTCTGGAGACCCCCTATCCGCAAAGACATAGACAGAGTGGAGGCTGTCCAGAGGAGGGCATTCAAATGGGTAGGGTCTGCAATTAGAAGACATATGAAGAAAGACTAAAGGAGCTTAATATGTATACCCTTAAGGAAAGAAGGAGAGAAGGGACATGATAGAAACTTTCAAGTACCTCAAGGGAATTAACAACGTCCAAGAGGGTAGCATCTCCCAGAAAAGAGATGTCAAGAACAAGGGGCACAATTTGAAGATAGTGGGGGATGGCTCAGAGGTAATGTGGAGGAAGTATTTTTCACTGAGAGGGTTGTGGATGCGTGGAACAGCCTCCCTGAGAGGCGTGGAGTCAAGAACAGTGGAGACTTCAAGAATGCATGGGACAGGCATAAGGCAGTCCTAGTGGGGGATAGGAGGAAGTAAGCTGTTTGTTAACTAGGATCTGCAGCTTATCTGTTAGGTAGGAAAATGGGCAGACTAGGTGGGCCAAGAGGTCCTTATCTGCCGTCAAATTCTATGTTTCTATCTTAATTTCATTTTATTGCACTTATGTTAAACAAAATAACATGGTTAAGTATACCACAGCTCAGTAAGTCTTTCGTTGTCAGCATTTTAATTTTGTTTATTTTCGTTCACGTTTATCACAAAATCGTGGTTATTACAGTTTTGTCGTGGGACACACGACAATTTTGATTAATCCAGAGTTTTAGATAATGGGGTTTCAGATAATCAGGGTTATACTGTAAATACATTAATACAACTGTTATTTAATTTAAAGCCAGGTCCTTTTTCATGGAGATTTAACTATGTGCTGCCTTAGCATTAGTGAAATGAAAAAAATAGATGTCTGTGTGTACTGCATTTACAAACTATTTCATTTTATACTAACTACTTTTTTTATTTTTTGCTGGTAGAGATCCTTTCTCCGTTTCCTTTCCTTGTTTAGCTCAGTACTCATGGCGGGCAGATTTGTGCCTGTGTCCAGGAGCAGCACAGTTCTAGGGTGGTCTCCTGTCCAGTTGCAGATAATGTGGTTTTCAGGGTCCTTATCTGGTCATCTGGTTTTGATTAAATGTAGTCCAGTTTCTGGGCCATTTTGAGTGCAAAGATAGTATTAAAACTGAGTGTATCAAATCATTCACTGTTGCATGTATGTCCAAGTTACAAAAAGTTCTGATGTCACTAGTCACAGGCCTTTGTAAAACCAATCCATCTAGGAGGTGTAAATGTGGCCATTAAGACTATTAGCAGTAAATCAACCTAATCTTTTCAACTCTGAATTTTAAGTATGGTCATTTACTGCCATGATAGGAAACAGTTTTACACCTTTATATTCTGTAATGGGTTCCTTTTACGTTCGCTTGCGGCATGCGCCAAGGCGTTTGAAAAGTAGCGCATTTTGGAGTGTGCCTCCCTTGCAGTCCAGTGCTCCATTGAGCAGGTGTGGGTCCTGCACCAATGGGTGCGGGGCTGTGTATGACAGCGGTGGTCTTCGCTTAAAAAAACACCGCTGTGCATACCGAGGCCGCATCACACCGCCCCCCATGTCACGCGCTCCCCCACGCCACGCCACCCCCAAAGCTGGTGCCATGCTGGGAGCCCACCACAGCATGGCAACGTTGTTTATTGATGGGGTGCCCAGTCCCCATCGGCTCCACGGCCCCCAAGTCGAGTTCTAATGCCATGCTGGGAGCCAACCCCAGCATGGCAAACATAGAGTAGTTAGCGATGGGGCTCCCAATCTCGCTGGCTCCTTGGCCCCACCCCGCATAGTTTGCCGGGCAGGGTGCCCAACTCGCCGCCCTCGCCCCCCAGCCATCTTCTGCCACGCTTGGGAGCCCACCCAGCGTGGCAAACATCCCCGCCATCGCTCTTTTATTTTTTTCCTGTAAATGGAAAACGGTCCCACGGCACATCTCCCAGTCCCTCCCACAACCCGCACTCCACCCACTGCGCACTCCAGCCTCCCCACACCCCTCACCCCATACTTACCTCCAGAGCTTGGAGCGCAGCGATCTTCGTGACTGGAACACGCCTGCACTCTTCAAAGCCGACTGCGAACTGAGGAAATGCTGGTAAGCTGTATGATGGGCTAGATAGGGTTTTCAACTTTATTGCATATCTCAGGCATTTTTGGAATTTTTGCACCAAATTTTCAACATGGGGTTTTGGGACCCTCCTCATGAATGATGTCACTTTCATAGCATTATTCAGGCCCAAAGGGTGATTTTGCAGTCACTGCTGTCATACTGCGGAAATCACCTTTGGGCCTGAATAACGCCATGACAGTGACATCATTCATGAGAAGGGTTCCCAAAACCCATGTTGAAAATTTGCAGAAATCAAAAAATTACTGTTTTATAAGCGCATTAGCAGTTCCTACGTGACGCTCATAGGTTTGCGAATTTTCAATATTTCTACTCCAGATTTTCAACATTGCCATTTTACCACACCTTCTTATGAGTAGTACAGCTGTCATTTTCCATCTCACCCAAAACGTGTTTCCCATGTAGCACACAATGGTGCAGTTGGTGTCGCGAAATCAATGTATAGGACACATTAAGAAAATCACAGTGACACTGTTCATGAGCAGAGGTCTTAAAATGGCTATGTTGAAAATTTGGTGAAAAATTCCTAAAATTGACTGTTTTACAAGCGTGTATTATGCAGTTCCTCATGCGCGTCGAGAGGTTTGCGAATTTTCAATATTTGCATTCTAGATTTTAAACATTGCCATTTTACCACACCTCCTCATGAGCAGTACAGCTGTCATTTTTCACATCCTGCCAAAACGTGTTTCCGCCCATGTAGCACACAATGGCGCAGTCGGTGTGCAAACTCAATGTATGGGACACATTAAGAAAATCACAGTGACACTGTTCATGAGCAGAGGTCTTAAAATGGCTATGTTGAAAATTTGGTGACAAAATTCTAAAATGACTGTTTATTAGTGTTCATTGCGCAGCTTCTGCACGTTAGTAAGTTTGCAAATTTTCAATATTTTCACTTCACATTTTCAACATTGCCATTTTACCACCTCATGAGCAGTGCCGCTGTCATTTTTCACATCTTGCCCAAAACGTGTTTCCGCCCATGTAGCACACAATGGCACAGTCGGTTTGCAAACTCAGTGTATGGGACACATTAAGAAAATCACAGTGTCACTCTTCATGAGCAGAGATCTTAAAATGGCTATGTTAGAAATTTGGTGAAAAAATTCCTACAAATAACTGTTTTACGAGCGTGCATAGTACAGTTCCTACACACGCTCACAAGTTTGCAAATTTCCAATATTTTCACTCCAGATTTTCAACATTGCCATTTTACCACACCTCCTTATGAGCAGTACAGTTGTCATTTTTCACATCCTGCCCAAAACGTGTTTCCGCCCATGTAGTGCACAATGACGCATTCGGTGTGTGAACTCAGTGTATGGGACACAGTAAGAAAATCACAGTGTCACTGTTCATGAGCAGAGATCTTAAAATGGCTATGTTGAAAATTTGGTGAACAAATTCCTAAAAATAACTGTTTTACGAGCGTGCGTTGTGCAGTTCCTACGCACGCTCGTAAGTTTGTGAATTTTCAATATTTTCACTCCAGATTTTCAACATTGCCATTTTACCACACCTCCTTATGAGCAGTACAGCTGTTATTTTTCACATCCTGCCCAAAACGTGTTTCTGCCCATGTAGTGCACAATGGCGCAGTTGGTGTGCAAAATCAATGTATGGCACACAGTAAGACAATCACAGTGACGCTGTTCATTAGCAGAGGTTTTAAAATACCAATGTTGACAATTTGGTGAAAAAATTCCTAACAATGACTGTTTTACAAGCGTGTATTATGCAGTTCCTACTGACGTCAGAGGTTTGCGAATTTTCAATATTTGCATTCTAGATTTTAAACATTGCCATTTTACCACCTCCTCATGAGCAGTACAGCTGTCATTTTCACATCCTGCCCAAAGCGTGTTTCCGCATGTAGCACACAATGGTGCAGTCGGTGTGCAAACTCAATGTATGGGACACATTAAGAAAATCACAGTGACACTGTTCATGAGCAGAGTCTTAAAATGGCTATGTTAAAATTTGGTGAAAAAATTCCTAAAAATGACTGTTTCTGAGTGTTCATGGCGCAGCTTCTATGCACGTTCGTAAGTTTGCAAATTTTCAATATTTTCACTTCACATTTTCAACATTGCCATTTTACCACACCTCATGAGCAGTGCCGCTGTCATTTTTCACATCTTGCCCAAAACGTGTTTCCGCCCATGTAGCACACAATGGCACAGTCGGTTTGCAAACTCAGTGTATGGGACACATTAAGAAAATCACAGTGTCACTCTTCATGAGCAGAGATCTTAAAATGGCTATGTTGGAAATTTGGTGAAAAAATTCCTACAAATAACTGTTTTACGAGCGTGCGTTGTGCAGTTCCGCACGCTCACAAGTTTGCAAATTTCCAATATTTTCACTCCAGATTTTCAACATTGCCATTTTACCACACCTCCTTATGAGCAGTACAGTTGTCATTTTCACATCCTGCCCAAAACGTGTTCCGCCCATGTAGTGCACAATGGCGCATTGGTGTGAACTCAGTGTATGGGACAAGTAAGAAAATCACAGTGTCACTGTTCATGAGTAGAGATCTTAAAATGGCTATGTTGAAAATTTGGTGAACAAATTCCTAAAAATAACTGTTTCTGACGTCGTTGTGCAGTTCTCCATGCGCTTCGTAAGTTTGTGAATTTTCAATATTTTCACTCCAGATTTTCAACATTGCCATTTTACCACACCTCCTTATGAGCAGTACAGCTGTCATTTTTCACATCCTGCCCAAAACGTGTTTCTGCCATGTAGTGCACAATGGCGCAGTTGGTGTGCAAAATCAATGTATAGCACACATGAAGACAATCACAGTGGCGCTGTTCATTAGCAGAGGTTTTAAAATACCAATGTTGACAATTTGGTGAAAAATTCCTAACAATGACTGTTTTCTGGCGTGCATTGCACAGTTCCTGCCTTCGTGGGTTTGCGAATTTTCAATATTTCCACTCCAGATTTTCAACATTGCCATTTTACCACACTTCCTTATGAGCAGTACAGCTGTCATTTTTCACATCCTGCCCAAAACGTGTTTCCACCTCTGTAGTGCACAATGGGGGTAACAAAAAGGTCATGCTGAAAATGTATTGTGCAAATACCAGCAATCGCACAGGGCATTACGGTAAAGCACCATACGTGCCAAACACCACTGCAAATACCTGCAAGCGAACGTTCGGCATTGACAAATGCTTGTTGTTTTTCCTATAGTCTCATATGTTTTAGATCCACTTTTCCAAATTATTTTTCACATTTTTATTGCCTTTGTCACTTTGTTGCTTATTTCTCTCCTAAGTCTTTAGCAGCTGCTGCTCTCATTTTTTCATACTACCAACCTGAACATTCCATGATATTAGTTACACCTTTACAGGCCATTGGAATAAATAGCATGGAATGGTGTATCTGAAATTGTGGAATGTGATGTCTTAGACATTTGAAAAGAAACAGTAGTAGCTGATGAGGTAAAGGGAACACAGTGTAGTATTGAGGATACCACAAGTACTGACAGTTTAGTTATTAAAAAGGTGGTCAAAGCATATTAGAATAAATGGCTGTCATGGACATGAAAACTGGAGATTGTTTAACACAGAGAGCAACAGCTTGTGAATGGGTTTTGTACATCCAGCAAATCTGGGTTTAAATTCTCACAGCCTCCACTGGCATACTGTTTTTTTTTCAATTGTTTAACCAGGAAGTGGCACACTAAGCTGAAAGCTTGTTTACAGGTGTGACCTGGGAGGACAGGGAAGTTAAGTGACTTGCTCAGGGTCACACAGTACGCAGGTGAGGGCGGTGGGATTCAAACCAGGTCTCCAGATTTGCAGCTCAGAGCCTTAAATCACTGCGTTATACTGCCTCCCCTAAGCAAGTCACTTAACCTCCCTGTGTTCCTGGGCCACTACTGTAAATGGGTCTTGTGCCCAATGGGAGTTACCTGGTTGCCAAAGAATAAAAATAAATAAATAGCAGTATGGGTTGGTGCTGTTGAATTTATACTTACTTTTTTTTGGTGAACATTTTTTAATAGAACTGGGACAATCAAGCATTTCTGGGATCTGTGGCCAGGGTGGGAAAAGGAAGGGAAAAAGGGAAGAAAAAGACACACACACTTTTCACGACACAACTTTATTAACTACAAATGTAAAAATGTGGAAATTTATTAAAGAAGTCAGTAACCCAGCTGACATTAATAGAAAACATGCTGATGAAGACAAACAAATAAAAGATCATGAGTACAAAAAGACAAAGTGAAGCCGTCGGTTACAGCAGTGTTGACTAGAACAATATGACTGGTTGGGGTATGATGGTGCAAAAGATCTGACATTTTGCCATTTGTGTATCAAACAAGAAATACAGTTGGGTAAGGTGGGCAATAACAATTTTTGTTTTGGTACAGATAACTTCTGGCTTGACTCTCTCATCCCATAATATCAATGAAGTTCATGCTAGGGCAAAGGAAAAGGAGGATGCCAGCATTGCTACTCCAGGGACAAGTAATGCAGAGGGAATGCTGAAGAACATGAATGAAGCAATGCTTAACCATCTGGATAAATTGTTTTGCACATGCCATGCAACTGCTAAGAAAGGACAGACGTTCTTTCACAGACTTTGTGTGGATGTGCAGCCTTGATGATATGAAAGGGCTAGATACCAGTTCAGCATATCAGAATGACAAATATGCCTGCAACTTTATCCATTACGTAGCTGAGGTTGAACACATGGCGCTGTGAGAAAAAATTATGGGAACAAAGTTCATTTCAGTGATAAGTGACAGAAACACTGACTCTTCAGTCACAGAAGCTGAGATAGTGTATGTGCAGTTTGCAGTTAAAGGCACTGTGCAAAATCAGTTGGTAGGTGTCCAGACCGTTGGCAGGACAAATGCAATTTTATTTGCCTTTCGTTTAACAAATCACTGTTAACCATACTGACTGTGGGCTACTGCAAACTTCTGCGGGCTAGTGCAATCTCTGGTTCACTAGCCTGGCTGGCTAGTGCGAAAAAAAGTTAAGGTTGACCCCTGTGCTGTACTCAAGGCTGTTCCAGATTTTGCAAGACCAAGGAATAACCATAAACAAGTGAGTGTACTGCACATTGAGAGTTCTGACTATGCATATACCATACCACCTCAGGGCATTCCCATTCATGAATCCCACCATATGAAATAAAAAGGTATGAACAGTGGCTGCATGCCACATAAATCATGTGCACACCTTTAGCTGCAGCTCACCCCATGCAGGGTTATATTTAACTCTAAAAATTGATTAGCGTTTTGCTCATAAAAGTGCTAAAACTTTGTGAAAATTAATAGCTGTTGTCTCACTGTGTTTAACAAACACAGCACTTCTAGAAAATCTATGTAAATACTTTCAGTACAGTTAGTATCATCCCAAGAAAAAAACTGCTAATCAATTATTTAAAACCCTGCCATGATCCAACTGGAAAAGACTTACTATCCTGTCCTGTCCTTGATGGTGTAGCCACCCTGTTGGAAACGGCTTTCTTTGACAGACATCATTCATAAAGAGCAAGGCGTGGGAGGTGGAGGAAGGAGGAGGTGTTGTGGTGCCAATGCCGCTTTTGCTGTTCCTGTGGCAAGCTCGGACCAGACTGAGATGAGCTGGTGCTGCTTCTTACTGTCACCACTGCTGTGCTTTGCTCATGGCCTAGTGGGCCTTCCACGCTGGCTGGCTTGCTCCCCTCCCTCACTGACTGATTGAATCTCTTTCCTGTTGTGACCATCACCGTCCCACTCATTCATGAGTCTCAACTCACACACTGACTGTCACCACACACGATTTTGCTCTGGGAGCTCTCCGGTCTCTGACCCAGGCTGCTGCTCTCACCTCGCTCATTACTCCAACTTTCTCCAATCCTCCTTGTTGGCACTGCTGCCAAATTAGATCACCTGCTGTCTTTGCATGCAGGCGCACACCTCACAACCCCCCAAAAAACACACCAATAGGCATTTGGGGAAGATGGGATGCAAGCTTTTCAGCACGTCTGGGCTCACTCTCTGAGTCTCTTTGGGAGGGGGTGCAGCAGATCACAGAACAAACATATATGGATGGTGACTAATAGGTGATATTATTGGTGGGGCTGGGCCTGCTGTTGTGAATATTGCTGGGGCCCAGGTCCCGGGCTCATATAAGCCAGCGCCTATGGAACCAAAACCAATCACTGAGGAGAGGGTGCTAAGGGGTCTAAGTGCTCTGAAGATTGACAAATCAAGTGCCCAGATGGGTTGCACCAAAAGTGATTAAAGAAATGCAGCATGGGCTGGCCACTCCACTGCTAGACTGCTTCAATTGTTCACTGGAAGCAGGTGTATTACCAGTGGATTGAAAGACAGCTGGAGCCAGATATTCAAAAATAGTGAGGCGCTGAGGGGTGTATGCCTATGCTTACTGGGTTTTGCATGAACGCTAACACACTGCTACACCCATGCAAATGAGGGGGTCCTCCCTGCATACAGGCACAGAGGCATATTCATTGGTTTGCACTGGTGGTAAATGTCATTCAAAGAGCGCTAGATACTGCCTCTGCAAACCTAGTCTTAATGGGTGCAAAGCCCAGGTGGCGGGATACAGTACTGCAGCCACTCCCACCCTGAACCCTATCCAAGCACAACAATGGGTGCCCTGGTGTCTAGTGGCACCCTGCCCTGCAATCACCTACCATTCATTGCCTCTATTTTCACTGGTGTCTAGTGGCACCTCCCACCCTCAATCACCTGCTTCTGTATAACCTTGTTCTCCCTGGTGTTTAGTGGCATCCCCTGCCTTCCAGCCCCCTAGGTGAGATGGTGTAATGGTGCCCTGGTTCTGGGCCCCCCCACTCTTCATTCCCCTTGGCCCGAAATGCATAGGTAGTCCCTGGTGTTTAGTGGTACCCTCCCACCCATTCAGCACCTGTCCCAGTACCACCTCTGAGTCTCTGATGCCTAGCAGCCCCCCTCACACAGAGCACACCACCCAGCCAACCACCCCATCTATGAAGGTGTACTGTGCAGAGAGCCAAAAACAATGACTGGCACAGCCCTACTCTCATCTCCTCGGCCAGCCGCCATATGGAATAACAGGGAGTATGTGCACAGTATACAGTATATTGTGCACATGCTTCCTGTCATCCTATATGGTAGATGTCTGAGGAGGTGAGAGGAGGACTGTGCTGGTCATTGTATTAGGCTCTCTGCACAGCAGCACCTTTGTAGGTATGGGGGGGTTGGCTGGGTGGTGTGCTCAGTGCAGGTGGTGCCAGGGGGCCCTACCCACTGGGGACTCAGAGGTGGCAGCAGGACAGGTGCTCAGCAGGTGGGGGTTGCCACTAGACACCGGGGACTGCCTATGAATTTCGGGCCAGGGGGCAGTAGACACCAGGGCACTGTGACACCTGCTGGGACAGGTGATTAGGGGGGTGCCACTAGACACCAGGAAGAACACGAACAAGACAGGGACAGGTGATAGTAGGGTAGTGGAGCCACTAGACATGTGGGAGAACATAGGCAATGCAGGCATGGGTGATCAGAGGGTAGGGGATGCCACTAGGCACCATGGAGACATCATTCAATACTGGGATGACTGATCAGAGGGCAACAGGTACCACTAGACATCAAAGAGTACATTTGCATTGAGGGGATGGGTGCTTGGGGTGTGGGGCTGGTCACCACCACAACTGGTGTGGCAGGTGACCATGAGATGGGTGCAAACCTCCCGCTGCTTCTCATGGAAATAAGCCCATAATGGGCATGCATATGACACCTTAGAGCCTTGCATGCTCAATGGGCTCATTTGCATGCCGTGCTGATTATCACGCCAAGTTCCCCGCACTATCTTGTCTGAGGTGCAGTTCCTATGGTGCTGAGTACAGCCCAGGTTCATAGGGCAGTGCAGCTGGACTTTGCACTGTGCCAACATGGGCCAGTTTTCACCACATAGCACCACTGCATTATCCAACTAAATATAGCAACTCCCAGATTGGGCACAGGCACAGCACGAACCTTTGTGCTCCACTTTGTACTTTTTAGTATCTGTCCAGATGTCTTACACTCTACACAACAGCACAGCAGGGATTTCAGATGGTAAACAGCACACCACCACACCGAAAATATTTAATTTATTCATAGTGGGTGTGGCCCGAGAGCAGGGCCTTTTAACATTTTTAAAACCTTGTATCCGAGTTCAGCAGTGAAATACAATAAAAAGCAAAATAGATACAGAGATGTTTTTGCTAGGAATACATTACTAAACAAAATCAACAATGATTTATCTTCCCCCACTAACCAGTACTGCTGCTTTAAGGAGAGGACTGTGGAGTTTCTAGTTGTCACTACTTACTGGAACTCCCTTCCTATTGAGATATGACATGTTCCCTCCCATTCACTCTTTAGGAGTGATCTAAGAAATGATTTGCTTGCATTCTGTATATGTGTTTAGGTGTGTACAAATAGTTGTTATTCTGGTTCATGTAATGTTATACCTGTTGTTCTGGCGACAACTGCTACGTTGTTGTTGCATGATATAATCTATCTTTGATTTATTACACTCAGCTATGTGGCCCCGATGCTTAATCTGTCAGGGCAATTTGTCTAACAGTAAATACTATCATTTTATGTGACGTGGTTTTTGTTCCTTGTTACCTTGACTGCTGTGCATGTCATATGCGGCTTGTTTTATTTCTCCTTTATACCACTAGACTTGTTTGCTTCCTAGTTCTGATGACTGTTTTCACTGTGATGTTTCTGGTTTGTAGTTGATGTGTAGCCCAGTACTCTCCTGGTCATGTCTGAAAATAGGCATTGAATGTCTAGGTGCACTTACCTGGTAGATAAATACCAGGTAAATAAATGCAGTTGGCAGTAGACATTAGGCACATAAGAAGGTTCACCAAAGGACAGAGAGGTACAGAGGAAGAGATAATTCAGCATAGAGAGGTAAGTGACTTGCTTAGGGTCACACAATAAATAATTAGTGGTCGTGGGATTAAAATGTCGGTCTAACCACAACAGTAGGCTATAATCCTTCCTCATAAAAATGCAGTTATTACAGCACAATCCGAACAGCTCGATTAAAAAAGGCTACAGTATACTCTTTCATCGAGTGCAGTAAATGTCTATCTTCATTGGCCTAAACCACTCACAGGCAAAGTTGAATCATTTTTAGTATAGTTAAAGAGAAAGTCCCCTCAACCTAGTTTCTGTATACCTGTGTAGTTTCTAGGTGTGAACAATGATTCCCTCTTACACCCTCTAATTTCGTTCTAATTTAAATATAAGAGGTTGCTTCACTCTGTTTTGTCCTGGTGTGAAAACCTGTTTGTCTCTATTCTAAAGGTCATGACCCCACTCATGCAAGGCATCGGTGGGAGTTATTGGATGCATACATGCACAAGCCAGCAGAAGTGCTCTCATTCAGTTCTGTTACATGTCTTGTGAAGTCCCTATATTCTCTAAAAGCATTTTTTCCTGACTCAGATACACTTTAAACTACAGAAAACAGCAGGGCACTTACTATGCCTTGAAAAGTTTCATGGCCAGCATAAGACAAAAACATAGGGACTGGAGAAGACAGCAACAGCGCTGACTAATACACTGTAACTACTGCAGGCTTGAGCACTAACACATCATAAAATTCCAGGATGCCTTGCAAGAGTCAGGTCATCATGACCTTTGCAATGCAGTCAAGTAGCTTTTCACATCAGTCTTAAGTATATTCATTACATTTAGCCCTTGCTGTGCCACAGACTGATATATCAGTCCAGAATTCCTATATGTTCTAATTCTGTCGGCAGCCTAAAGGCTAAATACTGTTGAAATTAGGAGAGTGCAATAGAGGCCGTCATTGTGCATGCCTACAGACTACACAGGGAAACAGACCAAAAGGCTGAGGGGGTATTCCCTTTAAGATGCAGTTCTCTTTTACCACACATCCTACTCCAGGCCCTCACAGCCCAGTCATGTTCCTGCCCCATGCTCTCTTCCCCCAGAGTATAGGTTAGGGCTATATAATTAATGGTCTCCGGTTTTTCTCATAGAGAAAAGCGTGTGTTAAATCCCATAACACCTGAGTAGGTATTCACGGCATTCTAACTCCTCTGCATAACAAAGCGCTCAAGACAAGTAAACAGGCGCCAGCTTCAACCGTCCTTCTACCTCAAACATTGCTAACCAGAAAAACACTTAGTTGTCGTCATTACCTCCATCACGTATTCAGTCACGTAAAACATACAAATATAACAATTTATTCTCCCGAGCCTAACTTATCCAATTCACACTTTGCCACGATCCCTAACTCTCTCCCTTTCAATCCTAACCTTTCCTCTGCAGGTCAAAGGACTACATCACTGCAGAAACAGGAAACTATACCGCTGATCTCCACACTCATGGACTTCTAACTGCTGTACCCATTTTATTTGATTAACAGTTTAAATAAATAGTTAACGTTCAAGCACAATTCAGTTTTCCTCACAGAAAAAACGTTGTTCATCTGCAAGGTAAGCCTCCATGTCTTTTTTTTTTTTACAAACTCAAGTCTCACCATAGAAAAAACGGAGCCCTTCAATTATATAAAATAAAATATGGGGTGCAGTGTGTAAGCTCAATTTAACACACACCCTCGTTGTTGGATAGCATTTATAAACCCCTCGGCAGCCCTCGGGGTTTATGTGCCATCCAACAACGAGGGTGTGTAAAACTGAGTTTAACACTGCACCCTATACTATCCTATATTTAATGCACATCCTGTTGTGGCTAATTGCTTATTTCACCAGTTCTGTTTCTGCTGAACTCAACAGCTGTGTTTTTTTTTACACAAGCCATTCAAGCTATTACGTGTGTATTGCTTCTTGTGACATGGTTTTGCTTAAACTGTACTATGTACTGCTTAATGTTTTATGGATATAAATGCTAAGTGCCACTGTTTGCTCCTTTTTTACCTGGTTTACCAAACTCTATGGACATGGGGTCTTTATCTGCCCATAAAAGTCTGTTTTTTTATCAAAGGCTTCCCTTCATCATGCTGTCTCATTATGTACAGCTGCACTGTGTATAATGTTTGCTGTTATTACTGATGGTCATTATTTTTTTTCAACTCTCCCTGTTCCCTCTTCCCCAGGTTGCACCTGGAATTGAGCTTTGGCTCAGAGTGTTTCTCCTGGTAACCACATTTTTAATAAATAAAAAAAACAAACCTCCCCTCATGAGTTGTACACCTCATGCATTCGGAAATCAGGGGGAGTGTGTTATCTAACACAATCCCAATCCCTGGAGAGTATTAACAGCACTTATAAAATGATTACCAAAACACATCTGGGAAACCTTTTTCTTTCTTTTAAAATTATAGGTTGACTGGTTCAGTGGGTTTATCTGTAAGAAACATTATAGAGGTCTGAAATTAGGAAACTCGAGTTCTCCATAGGATTTAAAACTTGAACATTGGGGGTTCTCTCTTTATGCTCCAGTCTGTAACTGGCCCCCTTCTACCATCTTCAGCCTCATGACCTGGTTTCTCCCAGACTTACCCTTCCTTTGTTCTGCTTGGCTCCCCTCCCCATTGGTGAGGCTGTAGGGATTCCACAAGCCTGTTGTGGTCCGATCAATAGAGAAGCTGCCTAGGTTGTTGGGGGGGCTAGGAGGCCAGTTCTCATCCTGCCAGTCAGGATTTTTCTCATTATCATGACACTTTCTCAGTCACATCAGCAGCGAGGGTGCGCATACATGCAAGTGTGCGTAGCATGGCACCAGCAGGTGCCCCCTTCCCACGAGCTACTCCATCTGTGGCAGTATCACAGTAGAACCAGCTGCTCTTCCTTTCTCTTCAGACGAGAGAACATCCTCTGGGACAATCCATCATCATCATCCTTCTCCTCCCAGTTGACCCCCAGCATCACAGGCTGATTACCAAACCTGGGTCGGCAGGAGCAGTACTTGTATTGCTGTGCTGACTGGTCGGCCTGTTCTTACCATAACAAGGGCCCCACTCTCCATTGCAAATGATGGCGATTAAATAGTTGCTGTGACTTCATAGTGTCACCAGTGACTGTAACTAAGTTAAGCTATGCTCAGTGGGTGTCACGACCCCTTCTTATATGGTCTCAAAAGTGTTTGCGACCTTGCAGGAAACAGGGCAGGGCAGGGACCACCCCACTGATTGCCTGCTGGTGGCCCTTGCACTGCCAGTTGCAGTCTTCCGTGAGCCCCCCTACCCCTGCCTGTAGAACTTTGCAGGTAGACGGTAAGTGGGGTTGCAGTACTGCTATGGGAAGACAGTATCTGTATTTAACAGGGGACGAGTCAATGGGGCACAGGAAAATAAGCACACCACAGAAAGATGGCTCATTGGATGGTCTGGGGCTAGGGAGGGCAGATACCACTGGACTACCAGGGAGAACAGTCACTTAGGGGGCAGTAGGGAAAGAAGGCACTGGACTACATTAACTACACACCATCAGCCATGGTTTAAATGGAGGCAGCTGCAAGTATAGACGTGCAACCACAAAACCATGTGCCTTAGGAGATGAACTCCAGCCAATCAAAAAGAAAGGCACTTCAAGGCGATTCAGTTTTATTATAACCTGTGGCTTAGGTTAAGTAGTTTTGTTTTGCTAGTGCTATTTATGCATAACATGCAGAGAATACAAAAAAACAGCCTGACCACAAACGCATGTGCACTTTTCTTGTATTCTCTGCATGTTATCCATATATAGCACTAGCGAAATCAAACTATTTAAACCTAAGCCACAGGTTATAATATACTGAATTGCCTTGGAGTGACTTTCTTTTTGGTTGAATGGGTTAAAAGGAAACCTAGTCCACTGGGGCCACTGAGATGTAGGGCTTAGGGAAGGGTGAGATTTACAGGTGGGATGTCTGTTAGCGAACAATACACAGTGTGGTATAGAACTGTGTGGCTGATGTTATGCCTTGCTACAACACTGTTAGCGAACAGTACACAGTGTGGTATAGAACTGTGTGGCTGATGTTATGCCTTGCTACAACACTGTTAGGGGACAGTGCACAGCGTGGTATAGAACTGAGTGGCTGATGTTGTGCCTTGCTACAACACTGTTAGGGGACAGTGCACAGTGTGGTATAGAACTGTGTGGCTGATGTTGTGCCTTGCTACAACACTGTTAGGGGACAGTGCACAGTGTGGTATAGAACTGTGTGGCTGATGTTGTGCCTTGCTACAACACTGTTAGCGAACAGTACACAGCGTGGTATAGAACTGTGTGGCTGATGTTATGGCTTGCTACAACACTGTTAGTGAACAGTACACAGTGTGGTATAGAACTGTGTGGCTGATGTTATGCCTTGCTACAACACTGTTAGCAAACAGTGCACAGCGTGGTATAGAACTGTGTGGCTGATGTTATGCCTTGCTACAACACTGTTAGCGAACAGTACACAGCGTGGTATAGAACTGTGTGGCTGATGTTATGCCTTGCTACAACACTTTTGCCTTCACTTACCAGCATCTTAGAATGCACAAGCTCCATTTGTGCCTGGTTCTGTCTGGATCAGTAACTTGCATGGCAGCACAGTCGGACTTGCAACTACCTTTGTGCTTAGCACAAATGTGTGGCAACACTATGTGATTATAGTGCCCCCCCCCCCATTTAATGCTCCTACAGTAGGCTGGAAACAGGATTCCCAGCCTTAGCACCAATGGTACTGACAAAACCTAGAGCTGCTGCAGTACCATCAGATACAGGTATACACCCACCATGGGGTACAGCTAGGTGGATATGAATTGCCTGTGCTCGGCTCTATAAATATTCAGGAGCCTATCCATTGCCTTGCATCACCCCCTTGATGATGCGGCCAGTGTGGTGTCGTCCAAACGTTGGCAGGGAGCAGCTGTGCATAATGTTGACTGCATGATGGGACAGCTGCACCTAGCAGGTCAGGCATAAAACAGATTCTAAACAGCTGATGCCTGTGGTGTTTGATACCGTACAACAAGCATCACTGGTAACCACCATACTACGCAGAGATTTGGGGGGGATTTTATGGTGCTGGCAACTGGCGGTGGACATCTAAGCAGGCAGCCAGTGCTAGATATCCAAGAAAGAAAAATTTCATTCCTGATTACTGTATCCCAATCTGCTGTCTAGTCCTATCCTGCATGCAGTGCTGCCATGCGGTTCCTATGCTAATGAGCGTGGCAGTCCCAGACAGTGGGCTTGCTGCCACCGCACCGCACTTCATGGGGGGCAGTGCTCATCTCAGAACCATTAACTGATGCACTCACCTGAACTGGATAGGGATTTGCCCCTAGCAGTGGAACAAATGCCATTGGCACATCCAGTGGTAGTCACTCCTTAGTGCAACCCACCGGGACTGAGAACAGGGCCCCAAACTGGGGAAACAAGTTTAAAATTCTGATCCTGTTGTCTATCTCTGAAAAAAGCAAGGCAATCAATCAATCAAATCTTTATTTATTCAAGACAAACCTTATTTCTGAAGCACCCTTTCCTGTAGGCTCAGGGTGCTGTACATTCAATAAACACAATCACCAAAACATCATAAATGTACTTTTTTTTTATACTGATTTGTCATACCTGTCTTATATTGTTATTTATACATATGTTGTCTTCATTGTTTTTTTGTTACCTTGTGTTGGATGCAGTTGTAAAAGAGCTTGCTCTCAATTTGCTTTCCAATACATTGATTGACTGATTGATCATAACGCAGCATCAGAAGATAAAATTATCTAGCAAAACACATGTCTTGGAAAGAATTAGGATCTTTAAAAAAAAGAATTGTTTTTCATTGCAGTCCCCTTCACCCCACCCAAAACTAGAGCTCTAACCTACAGGTACCTGTACTCTTTAATATGATACAGGCACAAAGAAACAAAAAAGCTGCCAAACAGGGCTAGTAAGGCACATTAAGTCCATGATTAACTTCAAAGTATCTCTTTTACACTGCAGTAGTGCTGTGGAAGTGTCACTTTGTAGCACTACTACTGCACTATGATGCTATGTTTTCTCAAAGAGATCACTTCAATGATGTAACGTAAAGAAACAGACAGCCGGCTGATAACTTCTGTGCTAAATCTGGAAATGAAGAAGTTCTGGGTGCTGAGCTGTTAAGGTTTCCTATCAACTTCTGGGTGATCCTGTGCAATCAGTGGCAACACACTGCATCAGTAGCTCTTCGCAAATTTACGATTGCATTGCTTTTTTGTATTCTCCCCTTCCATGACTTCAATGGTAGCATACAGTACCCCCGGCCCACTGACTACAGCGATGAAGCACTGTTCCCCCACGCTGACTTTGATGGTGACAATCCCCTTCCTGCCACTAACTACAGTTGCTACACACAGTTCTCCCTTGCTGACTACAATGATGATACGCTGTCTTCACAACTGACTTACGATGAATAAACGTAAGAACAAAAACAAGCAAAGTGCTGGGGCAGCATGTCTGCTGACAACAAGATGGAAAGGTAATATTAAATGTTTGCTGAAAACAGAAACCAGAGTTAAAATCGATGTTTCGACTATAAATCTTCTTCAGGAATTACATGAAAGAGAACATTTTTTTTTCCTTTTTCTCTTTTAGATAATTCCTGAAGAAGACCTATGGTTGAAACGTTGATTTAAAATTCGATTATCTATTTTCAGTGTGCATTTATTATCACCTTTTTATTTTGTATGGTAAATCACAGTGCCCCCCCCCCACCTTACTACAGTTATATCGCGCAGTTCCTCCTCACTGAATAAAATGGTGGCACAGTTCCCACTCCACTGTCTACAGTGATGACCTGTTGTTCCCCCCACTGACTACAATGATGACACAGTCTCCCCCAACTGATAATGATGATGTCATGGTTTCCCCCACTGACTACAGTGACAACGCGCAGTCCTCCATTGACTACAGTGACAACACAAGTCCCCCATTGCTGCAATGACAACACACAGTCTCCCTTTGACTACAATGACAACACACAGTCTCCCCATTGACTGCAATGACAACACACAGTACCCCCCCCCAGTGACCACAATGACGACATAGGGTGAAGCCCAGGGACTGTGGGATTTATGGATTACCCCTAAATCCAGCATTTCCTCCACCTCCCTCCTAATGTCCTTTAGGACTGTTTCAGACACCTGGTAGGCTGTCCGCTGTATGGGTGCTTGCGTCCCTGTGTCTACGTCATGTGCCACTAAGGGGGTTCATCCAGGCTTGGCCGTAAATAAATGGGCAAAGTCCTCTAAGACCTCCCTCACTTCCTGGGTCTGTTCTGGGGTCAGCTGGGGCGACAGCTTGATTGCCTTCACAGATGACTCTTGCTTGCTTTCCTCTAGCAAGTCCAGGAGGAATCTTCCTCATCCGTCCCCTTCCCAGGACTATACACTGCAACTAGCATATCGGCCCTATTTGCATATGGCTTTATCATATTAACATGGTACATCCTATGGGTATGTCTCTCGTCAGGCAGTTCCACAATATAGTTTAAGTCATTGACCCGTTGAACTACCTTGTATGGTCCCACCCACTCGGCCTGTAGTTTGCCCTTCTGGACTGGAATTAGGACCATTACTTCCTGGCCTGCACTGTATGAGCAAGCTCTGGCCCCCTATTCATACCATACTTTTTGCTTCTGTTCGGCAGCTGACAGGTTGCTTTGGGCCACCCTCATAAGCTCCTTCAGCTTCTCCCTAAACTTAAGGACATACTTCACTATGGGAGTTCTCTGGGTGGCATGCTTGCCTTCCTAGTCTTCCCGGATCAAGTCTAGGGGCCCATGCATCCTACGTCTGTATAAGAGTTCGAAGGGGAGAACCTGTTGACTCTTGGGCACCTCCTGTATGCAGCAAATGCTTGGAGCATTGATTTTAGGGTACTGTTAAATCTTTTCATGGGCCCATTGGCTTGCGGGTGATAAGGTGTCATGCATCTCTGCACCGTCCCACATTTCTCCTAAAAACACTCATTAGGTTCAACATGAAGGTACTCCTTGATCAGAGATAACCTCCTGCAGAAACCAAACATGGGAGACAATCCCTAGCAAGGCGTCTGCCACTTTGTCTGCCTTAATTGAGGAGAAGACGACCACCTCTAGGTATCGGTGGTGTAACCGACCACCATCAGGATAAACTTTTTCCTGGAGGAGCTTTGGGTATTCAGAGTCCCACAATATCCATTCCTACCCTCTGGAATGGCTCCTCCACAATGGGCAAGGGAATTAGGGCAGCTTTGGTTTTCTTACCGCCTTCCCTATCTGTTGGCACTGGTGACAAGACCTGCAATATTCCTTCACCTGCTGGGCCAATAGAAATTCTGGGTAAATCACTGTGAGCGGGCAGATGTCTGGTCATGGGGATATCATGAGCGCTCTTAAGCAACCAGTCACGATACCCCTGGGGAATGACAAGCTGCCTGCCCATCACCCTTTCCTCTGTCCTCACATCCTGTGTGTACATCAGTCCGTTGTCCCAAAATATCCTGTGTCTCATGTCACCTCCCTGTGTCCCCTCAGATTCTGCACAAGCCCTCAGTCACCCCAAACTAGGGTCAGTCCTCTGAGCAGCTGCAAAATCTTTACATTTTCCCAAAGCATGGGACATGTCCCCCTCAGGTCCTAAACTAGGATAGCTCTAATGTCAGGGCATTCAGAGTCACTGCCATCCCTAACCTTCTGAGCATTCGTTACCCCTCCCTCCTCAGAATAAATTTCTGTAGCTGTTTGTGAACAGCTACTTGAGAGAATCCCTACCTTCACTATTCTCCCTTTTAGGAGACACATGCTGGGGAGCCAGCCTTCTATTCTTTTCCACAGGGGGCTTCTGTGGGGTTCAGGGAACTACAAGCAGCCTTAGCTGTCTGACTGCAGGTAACGACACACCCACCTCCCCCTGCTGTAGATTATTCCCTATAATCACATCCAGAGCGAGGTTGTCTGCCACTGCCACTTTTTGCACTGCCTCTCCTGTCTCACCCCAATCCAGGAGAACACTAGCTAGCGGCTGGGTTTTCTCCTTTCCAGTGAATCCCCTCATGGTTACAAACTGATTAGGTATAAGCTCTTCAAGCCCAACCAAATCCCCTTTTACCAGGGTACGAGACATCCCCCCGTGTCCCTTAACACATGGGTCTGCACCCTATTTACAGTAACTGGGTGTATGTGCTCCCTCATGTTTACAGGCATGCTTTCAAGGATACACAGTTCACCCACCTCTGTTCGAGGGACACTTTGTGCCTTTTTAGGACACTGTCTAGCTATATGCCCTGGCTGTTTACAAAACCAACATTCATCATTTCTTTTATCCAAGAAATCCCCTTTTGGTAACTTGGGGCTTCCCCCTTTCTGCAGAGGCAGTAAGGGTTTTAGCTTCCCAGAAGGCACACTTTTCCCTTTCTGCACTGCCACACCTGCTCCCTCACTTCCTTTCAGGGCAGGCCTGATCCTGGCATAGCGATCCAAGAGCTCAGCGGCCTTCTGTGCTGTTTGTGGATCACAGTCCTTTAGCCAGGTTTTCAACTCTGCTGGGCAAGCCCAAAAGAACTGCTCTAGTAACACAACCTCCTCAATTTTCCCCACTGAGTTTGCTTCCACCCCTCCACCAACATTTTAAACTGACATTGCTTTATGGCGAGTTCCTCAAAGCTTATGTCAGGGCTATTTTGGAGTTATATAATTTAACCCTGTAAGCCTCAGGAGTTAGTTCATACTTTTAAGTAAAGCAGCTTTAATTTTCTCATAATTTTTGCTGTCATCATTGTCCATTTGGCCTAGCGCCTCACGCACTTTTCCAGTAAGCAGTGGGGATAGCTGAAAGCTGAGGCCTCCTGGGTATCTTGTCCTAGATACAGACCTTTTCAAATGAATTCAAAAATGCATCCATATCCTCCCCCTCTTTAAATTCAGCTATTAATTTGGAATTTAACTTATATCCCAGCCCTGGAGTTTCAGGTTCACCCCTGCCACTTACCTCCTCTGGCGCTGGTCATTGGAGTCTTAGCTTCTCCAGTTCAGACTCCCTCTGGCACTGCTGTTCCTCAGTCTCTCTCTGGTGCTGCTTTTCCTCTGCTTCTCTCTGGTGCTGCTTTTTCTGCATCTCCAGTTCTAACTTTTTCTGCTTGAATTTCCTCTGCTGCTGGGCTTCGAACTTTCTTTGCTCCAGCTCCAGTTTCTTCAGCTCAAATTGCAGCCTGATCTCCTTCAGCTCCAGCTCTGTGGTGACCTTCCTCTGCTGCTGTGGCTTTAGTTTCCCACTTGTCTGCTGTCCTCCTCCCCTGGGACTGAGACCTCCGATGGCCCCTAGCACCCCACACCAAAGATCTGGTCCTTTCAGTCACTGCCCGTGACTCGAGGTTCTGGACAACTATTTGCTCATCGGCTGTCACAAGAGCCTTCACAAGGTTCTTTTGGTTCATCTCTCATGTGGACCCTCTTCCCTGACACAACTGCCTTGGGTGGTCTGCAGTGCATTCACTGTAGTTGAAGTCATCTTCTTCCTAACTACTGCTACACTTACACTAAAAAACAAACAGGGTAGGGAACTTTATACTGTAGCCAAATAGTTTTTTTCCCCAAATCTCTTCTCTATTTGTGTGTGGATTTTTACAGTTTATCAGTCTGATACTGGCCTTGAATCCACCAGTATGCCTGCCACCAGTATCTCTGGATCACACCACTATGCCACCAGATCTGTCATTAACCCACTCCTGAGGGCCAGGTCCACTGAGCTCACAGTGCCCACCCTTAGGTGCAGTCCGTGACAGAGGGAACAGGAATACCGTCACATGTTCTTCTAAAGTGCTCACTGAATTCACAACTGAACACTCACCACGAGGTACCAGGGCTTCCTCTCTAATCTGGGTAAGGGTAAAATACCATCTTAAGTCGCCAGGTGAGAACCCTCCTTGGTTGCTGTACTGGGGAAGACACAAGCGTTATGAGCTCTTCGGGCTGTATGTCATAACTCTGATTGTGTCTTCTTCCACTGGTGGTGCAGCAACCTAGTTCCCCCACAGACCCCTCCTGAGCCCTATGTATTTCCCCTACTTTAGGCACCCAGATTCCCTTCCAGGATCTTAGTACTTGGTAGCGATGGTGGCACCTTTAGCAATAATCAGGCTTGTCACAAATTGAATAAACATTCCCTGTCCTTTCTGCCACGTACTAAAATGGAAGAGACTGAGACAGTTCCCAGAAATTGACACTAGACTTCCAGAATGCATGTTTTCTCAGATTCTGTTTCTCAAAGTAATTTGCTTTGAAGTGGAAAAGTGTATGACCATAAGAGATGTTCTATTTCCTGACAATTTATGACCTCTTCTTTGATCAGCTTACCAGAAATCCCAATCTTCTTTGAAATGTAACTTAGGTTTCCTGTTAAGCTAGTCTTTCCATACTCTAGGATACACATCCTCTGCATGTAACCCTTTAAAAAATGGGCATCTTCCTGTCAAACCTTGTCCTGGCCTGTTTGGGAATTTAAACATAACCAGAATCACAGAAGAATATAACAGCAATATGTCTGCAATATTGCAACAGTAGACAACTTGCCACAGATGACACACAGTCCTCTCTGTGCACTGACTACAATACTGGCACACAGTTCTCACCATGCACTGACTACATTGTGGCATAGTTCTCCCATGCACTGATGACTCACCATTCTCCCACACTAAATACAGTGTCATCACACAGTGACTGCAGTGATGGCACACAATTCTCTCCACGCACTGACTGCAGTGATGACACACCTCTCCCATGCACTAAATACAGTGTCGACACACAGTTCTCCCCATGTAGTGACTATAGTGATGACGCAGGGTTTTATTTAACTCTAAAAATTGATTAGCGTTTTGCTCATAAAAGTGCTAAAACATTGTGAAAATGCATAGCACTTGCCTCACTGTGTTTAACAAACATAACACTTCTAGAAAACCTATATAAATACTTTCTGTACAGTTAGTATTGTCCCAAGAAAAAAACTGCTAATCAATTATTTAAAACCCTGTGACACATTCTCCCCACATACTGACTACAGTGATGACACACCGCTCTTCTCATGCACTAATTACAGTGTCAACACACAGTTCTCACCACACAGTGACTACAGTGATTTATTTATTTAAGTCTTTGGTAACCAGGTAAGTGCAGTAATCCAGGGGACCATTTTCAGGCATGGCCCAGGCCACAGCCAGTGGCAATACAAAATGAGAAATGTATAATACAAGACTCCAAACTGGTGCATATACAGACAAAGTAAGATACAACAGGAGAAAAGCAAATAAGGAAGTCTGTACAAATTTTATCTAGCAAAACAGTTCATCAAGATAAAATCAAAAAGACAAACTGTGAACTATTTACGTACAAGTAAGTGCAAGACATAGGAAACACGTGAGACACTGATTGGGGTGGTACCCAAAACAATTATCGAGGAGAATTAGACAGGATACAAAGATAGTGGGAAAGAGTGCATTAGGGAGACCCAGCTGTCTAGAAGGAAGGGCTGGAGTGGTCAGTGTGGGGGAGCTGGGGGTTAGCCAGGTGAGCAATGGCACTTGGCTTCATCAAGCAGCCAGTATTTGAGACGAACCTCGAAGATAGCATGGGTGTCCAAGTAGCATATAACAGCAGGGAGACTGTTCCACTGGGTGGAAGCAACTACAGATAATGCTTTTTCACCCATGGCCGAGGAGACTTTTGGGATTTCCAGGGTGGGGGGACAGAGGATGCACAATGACACACAATTCTCCCCATGCACTGACTACACAGTGCTCTTCCCATGCACTAAATACAGTGTTGACACACAGTGACTACAATGATGACACACAATTCTCCCCATGCACGGACTACAGTGACAACACACTGCACTTCCCATGCACTAAATACAGTGTCTACACACAGTTCTCCCACTGCAGTGATTACAGTGACAACACATAGTTCTCCCCACACTGACTACAACGTCGACACACAGTTCTCCCCAAGCACTGACTACAATGTTGGCACATACTTCTCCCACACAGTGACTTCTCATGCACTAACTACAGTGATGACACACAGTTCTCCCACATACTAAATACAGTGTTAACACACGGTTTTCCCCACGCACTGACTACAATGATGACACACCATTCCCCATTAAATGCAGTGATGGCACACTGCCACCCCTCCACTGACTACAGTTGTGATATGCATTTCCACCCCACACAGACTATAATGATGTCCCACAGTCCCCCTGACAACAGTGGTGACGATGGTTTCCCACTGACTACAGTGCTGACATACAGTCCACCCACTAAATACAATGACAGCACACTGCCCCCACAGACTACAGTGGTGACACAGTTCCCCTGACCACAATGGCGATGTACATTTACCACCCCACACAGACTACAATGATGGCCCATGAGTCCCCCTCCCACTGACTACAGTGGTGACACAGTTCCCCTACTGACTACAATGGCAATGTACATTTATCACCCCCACACTGACTACAATGATGGCCCACAGTCCCCCTCCCACTGACTACAGTGGCGACACACACAGTTTCCCCCACTGACCACAATGGCGACATACAGACGCGCCCCCACTAACTACAGTGAGGGCACACTCCCCCCCCCACTGACTACAATGCAAACACACAGTTCCCCCAGTGATAACAGTGGGGACTCACAATCCCCACAGACTGCATTGCAAGCACAGGGGTCCTCTAATGACAACAATGGGACTCTCAGTCCCCACCTACTGTTACCCCCACGTTGGAACCCAAGTACGGAGCAGGCCTGGTGGTTCAGGGTCTGAGGTGTTCCCAGCTGGGGATTGAAAGTGCCAGATTCACAGAATTAGCAATCTCTACGAAGGCCCAAGGAGGTTGCCATCTCCACAGGGCAGGCTATGGACTGGCATGGCTTGTCAGGTGCTGCCTAGTGTTGAAGGGTGGTGGGCTGAGTTAAGGAAGAAATGGCAAAAACTCTGTTAACTGGCCACCATATTATAAGCGAATGCGGCAGAGTACTACCATGTGGTTCCATTGATGCAACAGCGGGGGCAGAGATGGGTTTGGGACTCAGGAGGCTGGAGGAAAATGCCTAATGCAGGCACAAGGTGGTGGTTGAAGGGGTCAGAAAGCAGAACAAAGAAAAAAGATCTCCCTGGGCCCCTGGGGTTCAGGTAATTTAGTTAACTTCCACAAGTCAAAATCTGAAAGTTGTTCAAGTTTTTAGGGAAAGTCAAAAAGGTGTCCTAGGTTTCAAATTTTGGGAGGTAGTTTCCTGTGAAGAGAGACCAGTTTTTGGAAGTTAAAATAAAACATGATCTCTGAAATGCCCATTTTTTCAGAAAAATCAATAATCTTCAAGGATATCTCCTCATCAGGCAACACCTATGGAATTATAGCTGCAGGTGCTAGGACCACGTGGGCTTTTGCTAGAAGTCTACTAGGGGCGCCTATGATGATGTCATATGTCGGCATCCTCTCCATATAAATGTGGGCAGCCCCGCACCCTACTCAGTTCTTTTTCTGCCGTCGGTCATACTCACTGGACTCCATGGAGACGCTGCCACTATAGTTGACTGCTAATCTTTGATTTTCTGAGTTTTGTTATTTTTCACATACCGGTAAGTTATCACTTTATTTTTAAAGTGATTGCCATTGTTGTGTATGTTGATGAAAGATATTACTAGACTCTTGGGTTACTGTAGTCGGTGGAAAAATCTACTCCAGCGGCGACCACAATGTCTGAGTCTGTTGTCTTGATAACATCCACAACGTTACTGCCTGCAAGATCTGCCTGAAGTTTAACCAAGCTACCCAGAAAACTCTGCAGTCTTTCCTCTTAGCATAGAAGGTAGCCAGAATAGAAAGAGAGCACCAGGAGAAGCTCCTCTGTGTTGCGGCTCACCTCCAGGCTCCAACTCCCAAGGCCCAGTACAAGTCTTCAGGAAAGCACAAGCACTGGGAGTGAGGCGGAGTGAGATAACTCCCAATGCGCTCTTGGTCACCACTCTGCTTGGCGCTGACCACTGCAGTGTCATCAGCCGCTTCTACAGTGACACCTCTGGCCACCCAAACTCTTGCTCCCACAGGGTTGGTTCTGGCAGTGAGTTCTGCCAAACCTCCATGGCCAGTGAGGCCCATTGATTACTAGGTTACTGATGCCTCCGTCGATGTTGCAAGCCCTGCGCTCAGACCTCAGCTTCCTCAAGGTTGGCTAGCAGTGGGTTTTGCTGGACTTCTATGGTCAGCAATGGTCCATCAAAGTCGGGGATCCTGTCACCCTTCAACATTGCAAGGCGCTCTGTCAACGTGGGGGCCCCAAACTCCGCTGTTGATGTTCTAAAGTGCTCCTGCAATACAGGTCACCAATGATGTGCAGACAGTGTTCTCCTCCTCTGTAGACATAATACATTGCCTAGTGCCCCCCTTGACACAACAACCACAAGGTCTACCAGACCAGCCCCTGCATCGGCATCTGCCGCATCGATGAGCCCTGCTTCCTCCAGGGCATCAATGTTCTCGTTTCCTTCCTTGCAGCCTTCTGAGCCCATCAACAAGGATCAGGAATACATCCCTGATTTCATGCCACAAGAAGAACAAGAGGAAGAGAAAGACAGTACGGATGGGAGCCCATATGACAGATCTGGCTCCGCTGTTTCCGCCAGGAGTGAGGACTCCACATTATAAACCCCTAGGTCCCCTCCTGAAGACCCTTCCTTCATATCTGATGAAGCAGCTCTAAGCGGCCATAAAGTCTGATGCCCAGGAGCAGAACATTACTAGGAGAAATTTGGTGGAGTTTCTAGAACTGCCAGATTCTCCACCTCTGGTCATCCCTCCTCTACTTTATGGGCAGACTGAATGGGCCTAAGCGGTCCTTATCTGCTGAAAATTTCTGTTTCTACTGGCTGCACTGGGGATGCCACCCTGGCTGCCTGACACAGGCTAAGCTAAGCATGTCCCTATCATGCTTAGAAGGCAGAGCAAGCTAGCTGTACCAGGCTTCCTCAGGAAAGCCCTTTTTCACAGGGCAACCTGAGGCTGATTTGGTGGTGATAAAGGTAGCCCATGATAGGTGTAAGGTGTCTAAACACCTCAGTTCTCACCTCACAGATAAGGAGTCAAGGAGTCAAGGAAACTGGACCTCATGGGAAAGAGAACTTTTGCCTCTGCCACACTGAGCCTCAGAATAGCAAACTGTCAAGCCCCTATGGTCAAATACCAAAATATCCTCTGGAA
The DNA here is from genome assembly GCA_016271365.2 of Neoceratodus forsteri. NCBI lineage: Eukaryota > Metazoa > Chordata > Ceratodontiformes > Ceratodontidae > Neoceratodus > Neoceratodus forsteri. The sequence goes on from CM057459.1 coordinate 1,389,209,664, forward strand.
AATGGCTAAAACAGCAGCCGGGCCTTCAGAGGTCCCCAGAAACAGGAGATGTTCAAGGCTCTCCAGACTGGGACTGATGTGGGTAAGCACCTCTTGAGGTCTACCTATAATATTTCAGATGACTCAGCCAGAGCAGCTGTAGCTGGCATCTGCCTCAGAGACATTCTTGGCTCAGGGTGTCAGGATTTGCTAGTGATGTCCAGCAATCCAGTCTGAATGGCCCTTTCAGAAGTTATAAGCTCTTTGGGGTCAATGTTCAGGATGTCCTTTCTGCCCCACAAGCCTCAGAGAGGACTCTAAGATCAGTCCACTTCCTCTACCACACCCAACTAAGAAATAGGCAGAGGGTGCCCTTTCATCGTGCCACCCACAGACACAGATCAGGAGCCAGACAGCAGGGCAGATGTGCAGCAGGACCAGCTTTGCCTGCCCCTACCTCCACCACAGGAAAAGTCTATAATGGTGGAGGTGTGGCCTCAGCTGCAGGTTCTATTTCAGCATGAGTCCCTCCTGGACTCCTGCCCTCAGTACTCAGAAGGTGGTGGCTGGGGTCAGTACAATCGATGCTTGGGTCCTGCAACTCATAAAGCAAAGCCATGCTCTAGCACTTCTGGAGTTGCATTCAGATCTTCCAAATCCCACAAACTACCTTCCAGACCACATGCAAGTGCTACTGGAGGAAGTCTGCACACTGCTGCAGAAGAGGGCTATAGAACCAGTTCCCTGGGCACAAAGGAACGGAGGGTTCTGTTATCGCTTCTTTCTATTCCCCATATCTACTGGGGATTTGAGGCCCATCTGGATGTGAGAATCTAAACTTCTATATTCAGTACAAGACGTTCAGGATGGTAACTCTGCAAGGCCTGCTGCCTACTACAGCAGGGGAGGGGATGGAAATGCTCCCTAGAGGCAGGATACCTACCTGCACATCAGGGTTTGCCCTTCTCACAGGAAGTAACTCAGGTCCCTGTTTCAGGGGAACACTACCAGTTCAGAGTCTTTGCCAAATGCTTAGTGGTGGCAGTGGACCTCATGAGGGAGGGACTATACATCTTCCCATCTGGATGACTGGTTGCTCAAAACTCAGTCCAAGGAGCAATTATCTCACACATTAATGCATATAAGACAGCTCTTCCATGCTCTGAGGATTCTGGTCAACCTGCCCAAGTCAGTTGTTACCCCTTGTCAGTGCCTGCAGTACATCGGAGCTATACTGGTCACTGCTCAGGGATCAGCCTTCCTGACCCAGGACAGGGCAGAGCACCTGATAGCGCACGCACAGGTGCTTTACAACAACAGATATGTTACAGCCAGGACATTCCTGAGACTGCTGGACCTGGTGGCAGCAGCCATTGTCATGGTTCCCCTGGCAAGGCTAGACATCTGGATACCCCCAATGGACATCAAGAGTCCAATAGGATGAATGCATCAATGACTTAGAACAGAACATCTCCTGTAAAGAAGGTGCTCCAGTAGGGCTGCATTAACTTAGATGGCACCCATAGGATGGAAACATCATGTGCCGCCCCCCACCACCATATGGCTTAGTTCAGGGGATGGCAACAATGCATACAGTACCATCTTTTTGTTGTTTGCATGACTTCTGATCAAACCACCTTTTTCACTGCGCCACTTTAGCCATAGCTTTTGTTCTTGGAGTGCAGTTTTGTTTTGCTTATGGATCAAGTTTGTTACTACAGCTCCGTCTCAGAGGACCAGTATCACATGTTTTTCTGTGTTACAAGCTTTGGATATTTGGCATCTTGGCTACATCCCTACGGTCAGAATACATTATGGCGCCTCATCTATCAGCTGTGCCCTCCCCTCTTTATGGAACACTTTCCAGAAATGTCTAAAACTTACCCATATACCTGGAGTTTCACCTTTAAATCCCTGCATAGGAGCTATACTGGGCACTGCTCAGGGATCAGCCTTCCTGCCCCAGGACAGGGCAGAGCACCTGATAGCACAGGCACAGGTGCTTTACAACAGTGTGCTAAGCGAAACCTGTAACTGCCATTCTTAACTGTCCAACAACCTGGTCAGTACATCTTAGGTAGCCTGTCTACTAAACCTATTCCTAGTATACTCAACCCTCCTCTTTAAATCAACTTCTATGTAACCCGTCCAACCCTTTACTGCTGCTCTCACCCCCCTCCCTCCTCAGCCACTACCAACCACTATGCCTAATGTTTTGCCCCTATCCTCTCCACTTTCCTTTCCCCTATCCTCACCCCCCCTTCCTTTTCCCTCTATCCTCATTCTCCTATCTACTGCCCCTTAAAACCCTTACTTTCAGCTATCTAAAGTTCTTACTTTTAGCTGTCTAGATTACCCCTAGAGTACTCTGATACATAGACAGTGTCGGCAGATAAGGGCCTATGGCCCACCCAGTCTGTCCATTTGAGCTTGTAAGTTCAGTTATAGATACATAGACAGTATCGGCAGATAAGGGCCTATGGCCCACCCATTCTGCCCATTTGCTCTGGTTTATTTATTTTATTTATTGAATTTTGATAGCCAGGTAGGCCCTCTGAAACAAGACTGTCACTTTTTCAGGGGCGAGCCGAGAAGTGCAGTACACTGATAGTGCATTTATTGACACAAGAAATTAGACAAGGAGTAGTCATACGGTAAGAGAGTACATCAGTTACATTCAGTTATGTAAAATGAGCAATCTAAAACACAGTCAACAGTCATACAGTTAGAGAGATCAATTACATTCAGTTATGCAAAAATAAGCAATTTAAAGCACAGTCAGTAAAACCGTACATACATTCAGACATCATCTACATTTGTTTTTGCCTTGGAGAGCAGGAGATAGAGAGAGAGTGGGAAGTTTTGCTAGGAGAATCATGCAAGAAGTGAACAGGGGTTAAGAGTCAGTGGAAGCAGGAGCAAGGTGGAGCGGTTAGGTGAGTTAACAGCGACCTTTGAAATTGAGAGAGGGAGGTGCAGACCAGTATAGAAGGAGGTAGAGAGTTCCAGTAGGACACTGCAGAAAATACAAAGATCTCCAAGGCATGGAAGTCTTAAGTTTGGCACTGAGAGAAGAGGCAAGAGGTAGATCTGAGAAGTACATGGGGGAGATGACATTGAACAATATCAGCAAGGCAAGGAGGTGAAGAAATGTACAAGGTTATGTATAAAGCTTAGTGTGGCATAATGTAAGTTAAATTCATAGGGTAGCTGTTCTAGGGCAGACAGGACATTGCAGTGATGGTGCGAGCACTGGCCCCAGAGCAAATCTGCCAGCTCTATGGTAAGCCTGTGATAGGCATGATAGTATGGGTGTGGAAGCAGAGAGTAGCAATGGAGCACCATACATAAGGAGGGCAGGAGTGTGGCACCCAATCTTGCGGCATGAGGTCAATGTAAGGAGCGGACGGATGTGGAACAGGACACCAATTTTTTGGTTTATAGTTTTAGTGATGGCTGTAACATGCACATCCAGGGTAAGTGAGTGATCTAAGGTGACTCCAAGTATTTGAAGGACCTGACTGATTTGAGTGCATCCCCATACATAAGAGGATAGCCAGAGGGAGGGTTGGTGCGGATGAGTTGGAGAATAACATGCTCTTTGTTTTTAGTATTAACCCATCTATTAGATGGTTAGGTTAGTGTGTAGTCGATGATGCCTTTATGTACTTTATGTTTGTTCATCTCTTATGTCTCTGTTATTGTGTTTTAATTCATATTGTGTTAATAATGTGCACTAAATTTGTATTCCCTCACTGTTTATTGTACTTGTTCCTTAATTGTCCACCCAGGACCAGCTTGTAAATGAGCTCGCTCAAGGATGTTCTGCCTGGTTAAATAAAAATTTAATTAAATTGAAACTGAATTAAATCAAATGCCATTACCATGGTGTCTGCCTGCCTACTAGCAGCCTAGCTAGAGCCCAACTGGTCTCCTTTGCACAGAACATAGTTCGTTTTTTATTGCTGTGCGGTTTTGGTGCTTTCTTTACTGATTTATTAATCGGTCAGGAGTCTCTTCAGTATTTCACTTATCTCTCCCTTGTGTACAACGGTTGTTTGAAAAGCCATTAGTACAAATTTACATGTAACCCCTAGATGGCGCTATCCCAGGGGCTACTACCCCTGCCTGATTTGCCACTAACAGGTTGAGGGGCCTGGATCCAATGGCGGGTGCCTCCACCCAGAGGTCAGGGTTTGCAATAGTTAAACTAACTTGGTCACAGCCCTCTGGGACACTGCAACCCCCCTTTCTTCCCACTAGTGGCCCACACAATATATCAGAATTACCTTCACAGTATACACTTACCCCAGGTCTGGTTCCGGCACTGGGACCTCCTGTGAAATGAGATACAGTGCAACAATCACAGTACAGTACTTTAACATAGACAAATACCTCAGGCAGTATAACTTTGCTGAAACAAGCAGCTCTGATTTATTTAGGGGATATAACAAGGACAGGGAAATCAGGTTAATTAGCTTATCACTCTAATAATCTACCTATGGCTCTGTGCACAGGCCTATCCCTATCAGTTACTGTCCTGGGTACCCAAGCCCTAGTGGCTAGTCCAAACCGTGGCAGCTGGTAGGGCCCTTTCACACAGAGAAAAGGAGAATTAAACAGTCAGCAGTACAGTAATTCCATTTGGATTTAATGTGGCAATTCAACAGGAGCAACCCTGAATTAGTACTCACGACCTCCAAATAAGATAGGGTCCTTCAATGTCAGCAGGGCTCACTTGAGGTACACAAACCTCTTCACACATCCATATAAAAGAAAGTACTATACCAGGCAGGCTGCATCTGTATCCCGATCGCAATTACTGCACAATACCGGAGAACACACAGCAGATTCAGTTCCTGACAGACCGAGTGCAATTTTCAGCAATTCTTTCAGTCTTCTAAGGGTGAGCCTGGTTTCTACTCTTCAGAGATCCTTTGATTCTTTTCACGGGACAGATTCAGTCCTCTGCAAGCTGCAGACGGAACTCTGGGCCTTACACACGTTTTGACTAAAACTGCACACTGAAAAGCACAGGGCTCCTTCCTTCTTCACTGCCAAAGCTCAACTGAACTCCAACTGACGAAACGGGCACTTCCTTTGAGTTCCTCCCAGTTCTTGACTGGATTGGCTGTCACTCACAATAGACTGCTGCTGTTGGTCCAAAAGGCACTGAAGTCTAAACTACATCTCCCAGAGTCACTGCCCATACAATCCTCTTGTGGCTGGCTCAGATTATGAGTCCAAGTTCTGATTCATCCAAGGCATCATTTTAGAGCTAGCTTACCCCACACTGATTGGTCCAGTTCAGCAGTTCAAAACTAGAATGGGGAACTAGCAGACACAGTTCTGACTGCAAAGAAAGCAGGTTAGACAAACTGTAATTTCATTATTACTCTAAATAATTTCTGGCAAACAGTTACATCTTTCAGATAGGTTCCCTTTGCACTCCTAGTGACTGCAAAAATGAAGTGAATTGGCAGCAGCTCAGTGGTACTCAGAGACACAGTCCCCCATACAAACTAATTATGTCTGCAAGCAGACCGCTCTTAAAGAGACAGTACCAGAGGCTCTAAAACACTCACTGATAAATGGCTTAAATGCCAAACACCATTCAGGCTTGGAGCATTCAAGCAAGCTCCTGGAAGTCTTTTGGGAACCCCATTTGCAGGGGTTACACCTTCCTGGCCTGGGAAAGCTTGGCGTCCGCGTCAAGCAAGTACCATAAGTTTCAACTGCAACCATATACATTTGCATTAGGCTCGCACATGTAATCATCAGTCAATATATCATTTACCAAGAACACATTTCTGAAACATTGCAGTACGTCACTCTTTACACAGTACACATACATTGTACCATAACTCAAGTTAGTACCTCTTGTACATGAAACCTGAAGAGAGGGGCCCTTCCTATCAGTTACCTTGGGGCTGGATGGGCAAGGCACATACTTGAGGGCAACACAAGTAACTTGAGTTAGCACTGATGCTCAGTTTGGGCAATGAGCTCGGGGACACATACACCTTTATGGACAACATTGAGAGGCAAGTCCACAGGCCTCCCAAGTGAATCATAACTGAGGTGCACCACAGGCTTTACAGCTCGACCAGTCTTTCTAGGGGACTGTTATAGTCTCTGCACTCTGAGCCTCATTTTCAGCATTGTCCTCACTTGTCAGGGGAGTCTCCATGGGGTAGAGAGCTAGAACTTGGGGCACTTTCAGCTCCAGGAGTTACAGTTTCTGAGTCCACAACATTTGGCTCGCATGGAGAGCTTTCGGACACTGGCAGTGGACTGTCAGGGCACTCAAAATACTCTTCTTGTTAGGTGTATCACCAGTCTGCCCCAATCTATCATTTTCCTCCCTGAAAGCTCAAACAGTTCAACCATGCACAATGATTCCATTTCATCTGATCTGATGCTTTGCACTTCACTTTCTGGGAGCATTGGCTCCAGGGATGAAGCTGGGGGCTTAGACAGTCAGAAGGCCAGCTTTGTCTCAGTATTGACTAGGGATTGCCCAGAACAATTGACTCAGTTCGTAAGAAGGATAGTATTCAAAGTCCTCTCACTTTCTTCCGATATGGACTGACAGTCATGCTCAACTGGGACTTGTGGAGGGAACACTTTAACTTTGCTTCTGTAGGTGCAGACTTTCTTGATCTTTTCTTAGCAGCTCTAGTCACTGGTCCAGAGGGGCATCTTCTAGGGGCTCAGACTCAATTAAGATTTGTCCAATGGGCAGTAAATGATTTCTATGCATTGTTTTACATCTTTTGAATTATTCTCAGGCCTTACTTTGTACACTGGCAGATCATCTAGTTTGCCCACTACAATGTGAGGGAGATGGTGCCATCTGTCAGCAATCTTGTGCTTGCCATGCAGTCCCAGATTTCTTAGCAATACCCGATCTCCTCCTGGAGTTCCTGTGCTTTCACCTTTATCATACCTTTCTTTGTTGGCCAGATTTCTTTTGGCAGCCATGGTTTGAGCCAGTTGGTACGCATGAGTTAGCTGGGCCTTTAACTTTGCACATACTGTAAATAGTTGTCAGCTTGAACCCCATCAGGAGACCCCAAAACACACATCTACTGGTAGTGGGCTTCTCTTCCAAACATCAGGCGGTAGGGAGAATCCAGTGGCATCACTTTGGTGCAGTTATAAGCATGTACCAGGGTGCTAATTTGTTAGCTCCATCTAGGCTTGTCCTTTGGGTGCAGGGTGCCTAGCATATCTAGCAAAGTGCGGTTGAAACGTTCAGGCTGTGGGTCCCCTGGGGGTGGTAAGGGAGTGGTTCTGACTTGTACTCCCCACAGAGAAAGCATCTCTTTGATCAGACGACTCTCAAAGTCTCTCCTGATCAGAATGGATTCTTTGTGGAGCCCATAGTGAACAAAAGTTTTCTACAAGTACTTTGGCTACAGTGGATGCTTTCTGGTCTTTGGTGGGGAAAGCTTGGGCATATCTAGTGAAATGGTCAGTGACCACCAGCACATTACTGATATTTCTTTGATCTGACTCCAAACTTAGAAATCAATACAGACCAGCTCCATGGGTGCACTGGTGGTTATGTTAACAAGGGCAGCCACTCTGGGGCAAAGCTTTCCTCTGTAAGCAGCGACTACAAGTTCGAATGTGTTGCTCACATCAGCCCCATCTTAGGCCAATAGAATCTGGATCTCACCAAGTCAAGTGTTCTGTCTATACCAAGGTGCCCCATGTGGTTGTGCAAGGACCTCAATACTGAGTCTCAAAGGCAGTGGGCAGCACTAGTTGTTGTTTGTCTACTTGTCCCCTCTGTCTACTGTTTCTCTGTATAACAGTTTATTGATCAGTTTCAACTTAGGACCTTCTTTGTATAACAGTGCAGTTCTCAAATCAGTGGGCGTAATTTGGACACATCTTTTCCTGCATAGAGGGCTTCTAAAGCTGCTTGATCATGGGATCGGCGGGATTGAGCCCCCGAATACTGTCATTGTCCAGCTGAGGCAGTGCACCAATGTCTATTGCAGAAAAGTGGCAATAAGCAGCAGGTATGCAATTCTCAGAGCTCCCAAGCAATCACCATGCAGTCCACTGCGTCCGTGGACATTTGTTCCTCCCTGTCAAACTTCCGGCAGAGTGCCCGAATGTCAGGTTCTGCCAGTCGGACCCAATCATTCTGGGGAACAGGCCTCCGGGAGAGCATCAGCATCTATGTGGTTCAGACCTGCTCGGTATTCGAGAGCATAGTCATATGTAGATAATGCAGAAAGCCACCTATGGCCAGTGGCATCCAACTTAGCTGAGGTCTGCACATAGGTCAAAGGATTATTGTCAGTTTTACTAGTATTTTAGCCCCATACAAGTACTCATGGAATTGGTCAACAATAGCCCACTTCAAAGCTAGGAACTCTAACTTATGTACAGGATAGTTCTTTTCGGATGGGGTCAGGCTTCTACTGGCAAAGGCCACTGGTCTCAGGCCATTCTCGTGCTCTGGTACAACACAGCCCCAACCCTTGCAAGCTAGCATCAGTGTGCAGGCGTAAGGTTTTCTTGGATCGGCATAGGCCAGCACTGGAGCATGGGTAAGTTGATATATGATCTCATGAAAAGCAGTCTCACAATCAGAGTCCAGCGGCCCCAAATACTTCACTCGGATGAAAATACACTCTTTCAGTCTTGAGGGATGCTGACTTTTGGTATTTTTGTGGGTTGGGGATACCCTTGAGTAAGGTTAAGTAAAGGCGGATCACTCTTGAATAGTCCTTGATGAGCGCCGATAATAACCACAGAATCCCAGGAATCTTTGCAGTTCTTTTTAGATTTTTGGGCTGTGGCCAGGTGGTCAAGGCCTCAACTTTACTTGGGTGGTCTCTATTTCCTCGGTGGATACTATGTGTCCCACATACTTTACTGATGTTTGAAAAATTGACACTTATCAATGGACAGTTTAAGGCCAAAGTCCTCCAGTCGGTCCAATACCTTAAATAATCTGCTCTCATGTTCCTCCAGTGAGCTGCCAAACAAATAACATCATCTAGGTATACCAGGCACTCTAGTAAGTTCATGTCCCCACTGCACGCTCCATCAATCGTTGAAAAGTGGCTGGGGCACCTGAAACCCTTGAGGCATCCTCATGAATTCATAGAAGCGGACAGATAAAGGCTGTCTTTTCACGGTCCTCTGGGGCCATCGGGATCTGATAGTACCCCTGCGGAGATCCAGCACAGAGAACCACTTGCTCCCGTTTAGGCAGTCCAAAGCATCCTGAATGCGGGGCATTGTGTACTGATCAGGGATAGTCCGCGGTTTAAGATGCGATAATCCACACACATCCTTACTGTTCCATTCTTTTTCCTCACTACCACAATGGGGAAGCATAAGGGCTTCTGGATTCTTGTATTACACCAGCTAACATCTCTTGCAGATGCCGTCTCACATCATCTATGTCAGCAGGTGCCAGGCGTCCGAGACCTCTCACGAAATGGTCTTTAGTCATGCAGCGGATATTGTGCTCAGCTCCTTGCACGCATCCTACATCCCATTCCTTTAAAGAAAACACCTGGTCTCTCTGGGCAAGCTTCTACTGATCTTCACTTTCCATTCAGCTGGCAGCGGGAGTGGCTAAATCAAACAAGTCAGTGCTACTCTGTCATTCTTCCTTGAACTCTTGCTGCTGGGTAGCACTGCAGTGTCTGCACAATGCACATTAGCCAGGATGCAACCTCTGTTTACCTAGATGTCTCTTTCAGACACATTATGAACTTGGACCATTACCCTTCTGGCATAAGCATGGGCTCTAGCGGGCAAAATACTAGGCTTGACCAGCAGTCCTCTGGCAATTTTCCATCGCCTGGTGCATCCAACATTAATATTTTATTCTTAACATCCTTTCTGATACGGACCTCTCCTGTAAGGTACACTGGGCATTTGGCGCAGGATCAGAGACTCAGGATCCTTCTTCCATACAATTCACACGGTTCCTCTGGTTCTGTTTTTTCAGCATCTCTGTGCCTCATAGGCCTTCTTAATTAAAGTCGGAACTCTTAAAGCTCTACTAGTCTTTGACCCCTGTTTTTCATAACACAACTGTGCCAGCCTTCCGAACATATGAGCATTTGTTCCAATCAACAAAGGGACACCATCATACAGTCAGTGGGGGACACACTAAGGCTAGGGTCTCTACTTGTTCGGCCACTCCAGCCACGGAGGTGGGAAAGACAGCCAAATTCGGATATACCGGAATAGGGGTAGGCCTTCTCACTTAACCCCCATACATGCAGTCCTTCTAATGGTTGTAAGTCGTCTGACAAATGCTTCTGATACCAATCTTGGAACATAATTGTCACTTGGGAGCCACTGTCTAATATAGCTCTTGTAGACACTGCGTTCACCTTTACAGTGGTCTCCATGGAGGGACCCACTATTCTGGACCGTCTGGAGGCGGTAGTGGGGGCCTGGGCAACTGACCTTGCCACAAAAGGACGTGAATTAGCATTTTGGTGCCCTCACTGGGATCATGTCGCACCTCTTAACCACTGATTTCTTCCCAAGCTCTCCTTGTAGCCTATATGCAACTTTGTCAGTGTCTTTTGGGGACTGGCATTCCTTTCATGTCCATCTTTCCCACAATTATAGCAAAACATACTTTCTGGAGTTTGAGCTGGCCGAGGCGCCACACTGGGAGCCAGGGCGGGGTATTACTAACTGGAAACCTTGGTGCCATCTCTGTCTGCGGCGTGATAAGCATTTGGAGACATCTCGTCAGTTTCTCCACTTCCATGGTCAAGGAATCGAGTTCGAGCTGTTATCAGCAGGAGATACATGGGTGGTACCCACCCCCATAGCAGATGCAGTCGGATATAGGTCAGGGGTCTGCATTTGCAGGCGTGGCCTTCATAAAGGGACTGTTTTGAATTCCGGATCTCTCAACAGTTCACCTCATTGTGACATATCTTTTCCTTGTCAGAGCACTCATTGACTGTCCAACCCCTGCCCTGAACTTCACTTGATGGGTCACTCTCAGTCACTCGGTCTAGCATGCAGCTATTGGTGCAGGTCCCTCCCGGGGTCGCTTTTCTCAACTCCTCGAATTTCTCTCATTAACTCATCATAGGAGGTGGGGATTCCAGTCGATCTGCCAGGTGTAACTGAAGCAACAGCAGTTCTGAGAAGGGGCAGACTAAGGATCCTGTCCAGCCTGGTTCGGTCCAGTTCAATCGCTGGCAAACTACCTTTTCTGAGGCATTCTTGCAACAATTTTCCGCAGCCGAGATACATACACAGACAACAACTCCCCTTGGTACTGTTGTGCATCTCTTACTTCCACCATAGGTCCTCATCAGAATCTGGGCTCCCATACACATTCTCCAAGGCCTCAAGATAGGCCTGTGCAGTCGCTTCAGGTTACTGGTCTGCTTAGCACTGGATGGTAGCCAGGGCAGGACCCTGAGGCCTCACTAACCTCTTCGCTTTTCACCTCTCGGCATTGCCATCTCAGCACTTGGGGCAAACATAGTCTATCCAGGTCTCCCAGTCATCCTCCCCTTGGGGGTGGGAGGTGCCAGAGAAGATCCTCAACCTCGGTAAGAGTCGTGACTAATGGCAGGTGCAGAAATAGGAGTCTGCATTGGTTCAGCCACCATTACGGGCACTGGAGCAGGAGAGGTGTTGGGGAGGAACACCCCAGGTGGCAAGAATAGTTCTTCAAGTCCTCCACAGTTTTCCCTCTCCCAGCAACCATTCAGCAAATTTCTCCTCAAAAGTTTCAGATAGTGGTGGGGGCTGATTCCCCGGTCTTTACTGTCCTTAGTTATCACTCTCCAAGCAGTGAGGGCTCCCTCTGGGGTAATGGTCTGTGGCACTTTGGAGCTATCTATGGGATCCTTAAACTACTAGGGCCAGGAAAGTGTGGGTGAGCAGATTAGCATGCCACCCACCACCACAGGGTTTTGTAAACCTTCCACCTTGGAAAGTACTCCCTGCACAGTGTCCGATTGATACCCAGAGGGATGTCCAGGATAAGCATAGCATTTTGGGGTCGATCTCCTCCCAGTACACCACTCCACCAGCCGGTGCACAGCCACTCTGTCGGGTACTCCATTTTTTCTTAACAGTGGTTCGTAGAATATGGCCACTAGAGGACACACAATCCCAGCGGTGAGCCTCCAAGATGTAAACCCTAGATGGCGCTATCCCAGGGGCTACTACCTGCCTGATTTGCCACTAACAGGTTGAGGGGCCTGATCCAATGGCGGGTGCCTCACCCAGAGGTCAGGGTTGCAATAGTTAAACTAACTTGGTCACAGCCCTCTGGGACACTGCAACCCCTTTCTTCCCACTAGTGGCCCACACAATATATCAGAATTACCTTCTCAGTATACACTTACCCCCAGGTCTGGTTCCGCACTGGGACCTCCTGTGAAATGAGATACAGTGCAACAATCACAGTACAGTACTTTAACATAGACAAATACCTCAGGCAGTATAACTTTGCTGAAACAAGCAGCTCTGATTTATTTAGGGGATATAACAAGGACAGGGAAATCAGGTTAATTAGCTTATCCTCTAATAATCTACCTATGGCTCTGTGCACAGGCTTATCCCTATCAGTTACTGTCCCTGGGTACCCAAGCCCTAGTGGCTAGTCCAAACCGTGGCAGCTGGTAGGGGCCCTTTCACACAGAGAAAGGAGAATTAAACAGTCAGCAGTACAGTAATTCCATTTGGATTTAATGTGGCAATTCAACAGGAGCAACCCTGAATTAGTACTCACGACTTCCAAATAAGATAGGGTCCTTCAATGTCAGCAGGGCTCACTTGAGGTCACAAACCTCACACATCCATATAAAAGAAAGTACTATACCAGGCAGGCTGCATCTGTATCCCGATCGCAATTACTGCACAATACCCGAGAACACACAGCAGATTCAGTTCCTGACAGACCGAGTGCAATTTTCAGCAATTCTTTCAGTCTTCTACAGGGTGAGCCTGGTTTCTACTCTTCAGAGATCCTTTGATTCTTTTCACAGGACGATTCAGTCCTCACAAGCTGCAGACCGGAACTCTGGGCCTTACATGCTTTTTTTGGACTAAAACTGCACACTGAAAAGCACAGGCCTCCTTCTTCACTGCCAAAGCTCAACTGAACTCCAACTGACGAAACGGCACTTCCTTTGAGTTCCTCCCAGTTCTTGACTGGATTGGCTGTCACTCACAATAGACTGCTGCTGTTGGTCCAAAAAGGCACTGAAGTCTAAACTACATCTCCCAGAGTCACTGCCCATACAATCCTCTTGTGGCTGGCTCAGATTATGAGTCCAAGTTCTGATTCATCCAAGGCATCATTTTAGAGCTAGCTTACCCACACTGATTGGTCCAGTTCAGCAGTTCAAAACTAGAATGGGGAACTAGCAGACACAGTTCTGACTGCAAAGAAAGCAGGTTAGACAAACTGTAATTTCATTATTACTCTAAATAATTTCTGGCAAACAGTTACATCTTTCAGATAGGTTCCCTTGCACTCCTAGTGACTGCAAAAATGAAGTGAATTGGCAGCAGCTCAGTGGTACTCAGAGAAGCACACAGTCCCCATACAAACTAATTATGTCTGCAAGCAGACAGCTCTTAAAGAGACAGTACCAGAGGCTCTAAAAACACTCACTGATAAATGGCTTAAAATGCCAAACACCATTCAGGCTTGAGCATTCAAGCAAGCTCCTGGAAGTCTTTTGGGAACCCCCATTTGCAGGGGGGTTACATACATACGCACTGCTTTATTTCTAATTTTCTTTTCCGCCCACGAAGGCATGAGCACTGACTCCGCCACCAAGCTAGAAATTGTGGATGAAACATAACAAAAACAAACCTGGAGCACAGGCAGAGACTTTGAAAGGATGGTCACATCTATTAGATGGAGGAGGGTGCGTGTGGTATTTTTTCCGAGGATTTCTAAGTCAGCCTCAGCCCTCAGTTACATGAATCAGTGAAAGATCAGTTTCTTCAGACTAAAAAAGCTTAAAATAACTGACACTAACTTATCATAATTATGTCTCACTGAAGAAATACATAGAAAACAATGGATTCCCAGTCAGTTCTGTGCAGTGACAAAGGACCGTTGGGTGGCTTTTGCAAGGACAGTTAGCACAAATGGAGATGGTAAGAGGCAATTGAAATTTTTTCATTAGCTGAGCCTGATCCAGGATGTTTACACATGGTGGTTAGTAACTTGGGCCAACTCTCTGATATTGTCACTTACCTGAGTGGAAATCCAGCAAAAAAAATCAGACCTCCTCATTTTGCTCAGTGCTCTCAAAAAGCAGAAACACTGCTGTCAGTCATTGGTGCCAAGAGTTATGTTTCGAAGTCCCAACATTGCTGATGTGCCACAGCCCATCAGAACTGAATCAATGCTGAGTCCCCATCTAAAAGAAAGAAAAGCTGCCTGAAATATAGCCTTCTTATATGCGAAACACACACAGCCCAGCATTCCCTGGCCGCTGTAAGCAATTTGATGCCAGTGGGATTTTGAAATCCAAATCTGCTGCTAATTGGGGAGGTTCAGCACCACTTCAGTAAGTCATGGAATGGGATCAGGAGGAAAGGATATTTGTTGCAGTGGGGGAAGGAACAAGAGACTACGCAGCATAAGCATTCTTTCAGCGGAGTTGTGGAGGGAGGGAAGGAAGGAAGAAAGGACTGACTGCTGTTTTTTGCTGGAGTGTACTCTGACTTATCATGCTAGTTAAACCTGTGCTGTGTGTGTGTGTATAGTGTGCCACAAGGCCAGGCTCGCAGCACTCAGTGGACTCAGGCAACACCAGCAGAGATAACAAACAAGCAGTCAAAAACATGTACATTTAGTGCCTTATTCACAGGTCCCCCTAAACAGCCGGTACCCCTAGGCTGTACCCTACTTAGCCTATGCATAAAAACTGCCTTGTGCTCCAGTGATGGATGGAACCCAGCAATTTGTTCAAAGGGGTTCCTTTCCTAATCCTTCACCTCATCAGATCCTCACCACAAATGCTCTGGGGATGGGCTGGGGGGCACATCTGGGGCCTCACCAGACTCAAGGTACATGGACCACAGTGGAGAGTTCTCTCCACATAAACATCCTAGAGATGAGGGTCATTCTGTATGGCCTGCAAACCTTCCAGAACCACCTGTCCCAGGGGCTTTTGGTGGTGCAGATGGACAACTTCAGTGTAGTGCACTACATAAACAAGAAAGGGGGGGCTCATTCATACCCCCTGTGCAAAGAAGTGACAAGGGTTTGGTACTGGGCTCAAGAACACAGTCTAGAACTGTTGGCAGTCCATGTTCCAAGGGCCCAAAATGTCCTGGCAGACAGGCTAAGCAGGTTGCAGTCCAAAATGCACGAGTGGGAGCTACTGACCTTGACAGTGGAAGACCTGTTCGACAGGCGGTGTCATCCAAAATTTGACCTTTTTGTATCCCCACTCAATGCAAAACTGCCGCTTTTCTGTTCGCTTTCTGCTGGGCCTGGAGTTTTCTGGCACAACCCGTTGTCCCTCTCTTGGAAAGAGAGGTTCCTTTATTCAGAGGGTGCTGATCAAGTTCCAAATGGAAGGAGTGAATCTGATACTTGTTACTTCCTTCTGGCCTTATTAGATCTGGTCTCTTATTGTAGCAGCTGGTGGTGGAACCTTCAATACCCCTACCCCTGTGCAAAGGCTTGCTATTACAGGAGCAGGGCACTCTGGTCCATCTGGACCTCAAGTCCCTCCATCTTCATGCATGACTCCTGCAGACATAGCCATGGCCAGACTTTGCGTGTCTCAAATGGTGGCTGATGTCCTGTTGGCTGCCAGAAAACCCTCCACCGGGACCACTGTTCCATAAAGTGGAAGTGCTTTGCTCTGTGGGCTACTTCCCATCACCTGGATCCCTTCACTTGTCCAGTGAATCAGATCCTGGAGTACTTGCTGTCCCTTTCAGACACTGGACTGAAATACTATACCATTGAGGTGCACCTGGCTGCCATTTTAGTTTTCCATGCGCCTATTGATACGCTCTTGAGAGGCATTCTTCACTTGAAGTCTCCAATCCACAACCCAGTCCTGGCTTATGACCTGAATTTTGTTCTAGAGAAACTTACTTTGGCTCTTTTTGAACTGGCCATGACTTGTGCACTATGCTTTCTGTCATGGAACACATTATTTTTGATTGCTATTAGTTCTGCTTGAAGGATCTCTGAGCTTCAGGCTCTTATGTGTGAGCCTCCTTATTTTATTTTCCATGATGACAGGGTGTCTTTGCATACCAGCCCTACGTTTGTGCCAAAGATGGTGTCTGAATTTACCCTGAATCAAGCCATCCACCTGCCTGTTTATTTTTCCGAGCATGCCAATCCAGGGGAAGGATTGCTTCATACTTTAGATATGCATAGAATACTCATATATATTATATTCACTGTGAGAGGGACTGCAGGAAGTCCTTGCAGCTTGTTGTTTCCTTCGCCCCTGGGAAAGAGGGTGTACAGGTTTCTAAATCGTGCCTGTCCAAATGGTTGGACAACTGTATTACTTTTTGTTACAGGAAGTACAGTAAGGAACTTCTTGGGGTTGTGTGTAGCCATTCAGCCAGATGCATGGGTACTTCTGTTGATTGTATCAGGAATGTATCAGCTGCAGTAATCTGTGCTGTTGCAACTTGGCGTACTGTCCACACTTTCACTAAACACTACAGTCTCAACACCACCTCTGTCTAGAAGACGGGCAGGCTTCGGTCTGGATATGATTCAAGGCCTCCTTTCTTAGGCCTACTGCCTCCAGCCTCCTAGACTGTGTCTCTGTCAGTACTTCTTGGGACTCGTTTCATAGGTGTGGTTTGATGAAAGAGATATCATCAAAGGAGATAGTACAGTTATATAAGAACTCACTGTATCAGTAGATCTTTGACAGAATTTCTTTCATCAGGCCATGCCATCTCACCCTCTGTCGCCCATGGACTCAGAGCTTCTTTGCACCTGTCTCTCTTTCCTGCATGGTCTACCTGATGTTTTCTAGCTTGCCTGGTAGCGAACCTTTAGTTTCTCTCTGTTCCCTCAGAGGAGGTCCTTTGAGTGTGATTCGGTAGGAACTGATGAGGTCACAGGGATGCCCACATTTGTATGGAGAGGATGTTGATGTATGATATCGTTATGGGTGGCTCCTAGTAGACTGCTAGCAAAAAGTTTCTGTGTGGTTCTAGCACCTGCGACTATAGTTCCATAGGTATGGCCTGATGAGACATCCTCTCAAATATCTACTGCTACAGTAAATTCTTACGTAACTGAACTTTTTTATTTCCATGTCCATAAAATTGAATGTCATCTATTTTATTTATTTGCATCTTGGAAGTTAAATACTTCTTCCATTCAAAGTGTGAAAGTTTACCATTTTCTGAAGTCAAATACCCCCAACACACCACACACACACACACACACACACACACACACACACTATTTTGTATATTTGTACATTTTTGTTGAAGTAAAATACTTCTTCCATTCAGAGTTTGAAAGTACGATTTTGTGAAAGTCAAATACCCCCCACACACACTTTATTTTTCATATCTGTACCTTTTTGTTGAAGTCAAAAACTTCCCCCTCTTTACTGTTTCTTTTAACTTAGTTTATCGAATGTTCGTCTTTTAAATATATACAGGTCATGCAAGTAATGCATACATAGAATACATATAAATGGCAAATATCAAATAACTACTTTTATAATGCTTATATACGGTGAGTGTAGACCAGATAAGTGTGTGTGTGTGTGTGTGTGTGGATTATTAAACTAAATAAAATTAATTCACAGACTTTAGCTGCTAACTTTAATGATATCTGGGAACAATTTTTACTTCCTTATTAATTCATCACTACACTTCTCATTTTATACTGTTGCTTTTTATGGTAAAAGAACACATATACAATGAAAACAACAAAAGTAAGTCAAGCCTGAACAACTTAAGCCCAATCATCCTTCCCCATTCAGATCATATTGTGTGCATACATGAGTCAGCTATAACCTTTCTTATCTCCCTAACTTCACATATTTATCACCTCTTCTTCAGAAAGAGTAGAGGAATCAGTTTAATCATTTTTTTTAAACATATTGAGACTTAATAAAGGATGTTACTTGGTCAATATCAAAAATACATATTGTTTACCCCATAACTTTACTTCATCTTATCAGGTACTAAAAGCTGAAATTCAGCTCCCAGTTCAAGTATATCTTGTCTATAAGACAAAAAAACAACGTTTGTGTTGCTGTGTAGCATATGAATAATCAGGGTAAACTGAAATTTTGTGAGATTTATAAGATAAAGTGGCTTTCATTCTAGACAGTCTGGTTATCAAATCCCTATCAATATCAAAGACAAAAGTTACCAGAATTGTGACTTTCTTTTGTGAAGAGTCATCTGCAAGTTCTTCCATTTGTGTTTTGGGTTTCACAGGTATCCTATAAGCTCTAGTAATAAACAGAAGATTTTCTCTTGATAGCTCACAAACATTTACAAAGATATCTTTCACCAAATCTCTAGTCAACTCGAAATCCTTTCTTCAAAGACAAAGGTAAACCCAAAAAATATAAGTTCTTGTACCACTGTTGGTTCTCCAAATTCTCTATTTTCCTGGTCATTGAATAATTATCCTGTAGAAGATTTGCAGCTGTGGCTTCAACACCCGTAATCTTATTAATTGATTTATCCACTTCTTTTTTAACTGTGGTAACCTTCTTAGTAACCTCTTCAATCTTGTCACGACTCTGCTTAGCATCCGATTGTAAAACGTCTACTTTCTGGGATAAAGCATTAAACTTTAAATGAAAAGACTGCATCCACTGAAAATAGTTTGTCCTATGCATCTCCAAGAGAGTCCAAGGAACTGTTTTGCTTAATGGAGATTACAGTTTTTTGTTTATGACCAACTCAGAATGATAAGCACCCAGATTTTTAACTGGCTTAAATATTTTCTCATGTAATAAATGGGGAGATATTAAGGAGGGTGTTGAGGGCATTTTGGGTTGTTCAGCAAAACTCTGTGGTATCGGGTCTTTTGAGAACTGTAGCAGTCAGGCTAATGGCATTCCACCAGAGTCGGGATTCTCCATCCCAGCACCTCTGCCATTTAAGCCTGGTCATAGTTTGAAATCTTTTTCCAGCGGTCTGATACATGGTGATAGGTATTCATCTGACTAACTCGGATGGGATACATCCTGGAGTATTAAGAGAACTCAGGGAGGTACTGGCAGCACCACTGACAACCCTGTTCAACAGTTCGCTGGAAACAGGTGTGGTACCAAAGGACTGGAGGAGGATGAATGTAGTCCCTCTCCACAAAAGTGGGAGCAGGGAGGAGGCTGGCAATAACTTGCCAGTCAGCCTGACCTTGGTGGTGGGGAAACTAATAATATCACTACTAAAAGAAAGGTTTGTCATATATCTCAAATCAAACAGAGCACAGGATCTGAGGCGGCATGAATTCACAGTGTGAAGATCTTGTCAAACAAATCTGATCAATTTCTTTGACTGGGTGACTAAGGAGGTGGGTCAGGGAGGGGCAGTGGATGTTGCCTACCTGGATTTCAGCAAGGCTTTGATGCCGTTCCATGTGAAGGCTAGAAAACAAGCTGGGCAGCCTGGGAGTGGGTCCCAGGGTGGTAAACTAGGTCAAAAATTGGCTGAGTGATAGGATACAGAAGGTGGTGGTGAACAGAGTTCAATCCAAAGAGGGGAGTGACCAGTGGGGTCCTCCAGGGATCAGTGCTTGGACCAGTTCTCTTTAATATCTTCATAAGTGACATTGCAGAGGGGCTGGAAGGGAAGGTGTGTCTCTTTGCAGATGACACAAAGATCTGCAACAGGGTTGACACTCCAGGAGTGGTAGAGAAAATGAGAAGGGACCTAAGCAAGCTTGTGGAGTGGTCAAGAGTGTGGCAGCTAAAATTTAATGCAAAGAAGTGCAAGATCATGCACTTGAGGCACAGAAGTGCAGGAGCGGAGTACATGATGGGAGGGAGGTACTGACAGCCACTAAACAAAAAAGGGACCTTGAAGTAATGATATCTGATGATCTGAAGGTTACCAAACAATGTGAGAAGGCAGAGAGGACAGCCAGTGGAATGCTGGGGTGCACAGGAGAGGTATCTCCAGCGGAAGGAAGGAGAAGGTGCTGCCACTATATAGAACATTAGTGAGACCTCATCTAGAGTACTGTGTCCAGTTCTGGAGTCTGCATCTCCAGAAAGACATAAAGTAGAAGCAGTTCAGAAAAGGGTGACAAAAATGGTGCAAGGGCTGCACCAGAACACATATGAAGGGAGACTGGATGATCTCAATATGTATTCCCTGAAGGAATTAGAGAGAGGGGGTATGTGACAGAGACTTTCAAATACCTCAAGAGTATAAATAAGGTACAAGAGGGTAGCAGCTTTAAGAAAAAAAGATGTTGTTCAAGAACAAGAGGCCATGACATGAAAATGGGGGGGGGACTTAGGGGTAATGTGAGAAAGTATTTTTCATGGAAAGGGTGGTGGATCCATGGGACAGCCTCCTGGCAGAGTTGTAGGGGCCAAAATGGTAGGGGAATTCAAAAACGCATTGAACAGATATAAAAGAACTCTAGCAATAGGAAAGAGAGGGTAAGCCACAGATCATTTAGGATCTGCAGTTTATGAAACAGGTAGGAAAACTAATTTGAAGTTGGTCCAATATAAAACAATACATAATCTTTATTATACCGTGACTCACTTAAAGAAAATGGGTATTGTACAGTCTGACTAATGTGTAAAATGCAAAGAAAAAAAATGTGAAATGTGTGATTTGCATATATCCCGAAGTATGTGTGATGTTGTGTTCCTTTGAAACTTGGCTTATTGTCAAGGCCCTTTGGGGTAACCCTTGTTTCAGTGCTTCTGCACTGAGGTTCTTTGTCTTTTCTTTGTCTTATCTTGTTTTTTTAATTTTTTATTTGAGCCCCCACCACCCAAGCAAACAAGGCCTGCATAGGGGAGGCTAAACCTCAACAGATAAGTTGGATCAGAGATAAGCGAGTCAGTAGGTGCTAGCTAAGTGTAGAGAAAGGATATACATAGTCTGTTGCTGCAAACTGATGTACTGAAGAAGGTATATGCCATTACCATAGATGTTGGAACCGGGGGTGCGCGGGGGGTCCCAATGCCACTCCAGTTTTTCGGACTGAACCATATTGCCCTTTGCGTAATTTAGAGCTGCAGATGATCAGGTTGTGGTGCATTATCGTTTTTTGACAGTGCCTTCACATTTGCGCTCGACCGCCCCCACGCTAAGCAGATGAAAGAGTTAAGAAATCAAAGGCAGCTTGTAAGAACAAGCTGTCCAGTTTCAGTGTCAGTGTTGAGTGCCTCCCCAGTCCCAGCGGGGTTGTAAAGTAGTGTCATTATTACACAAACGACTGCAAAACTGCTTGATAACAGCTCGCTTTACAACTCCGGTGGAATTTTCACTCTTTGAGGAAGCTCCCATCTCCTGTTGCTAATTAAGGAGCCTTGCCCATCCATCAGCCATTCAGCCTGCCTTTGTCACCTTTTAGTTCTGGAGATTCTCAGTCTCAGGGCTTGTAGTGTCCTCCTGCCTGTGTGCTGGTGCCTCGAGGTCTGCAGTGCTGCACCAACTAAAGCAACAACTGGAGGTGGTAAAATAATAAATTATAATAAATTGTTTTAAGAATGTCCCACGTGAAGTACCAACTCAGGCAGGCTGCACTGGGGGATGGGTGTATAAACATATCTCCTCATCCCACACCCATCCCGTTTCTTCCAGTGCACTGCTCATTGATTCACTAACCTATTACCTGGCTTTGTTGCGGCTGAAGAAGTTGTTCAGACAGGTTGTGGAGGACAAGTGGTTGCCGCTTGCTGCCTATGCTGGATGCTGCGAATTGAGTGTGCTGAGTTGACTGAGTCATCGCCTAGTCCCTCTCTGATGGCTGTTCTTGGATGGAAATTAGTTGCAATTTTGTAAAACTTTTTTTTTATTTTATTTTGCTGAAGGGGCAGGGTGAAGGCTCCGTTTAAAGAAGTTTTTGCCCCCCCGAGTTTCATTATAAGAGTCTGTCTGACTGACAGTCAACTGTGAGGAGTTCTGGTTCCAATGGACTGACAGAACCTGTAGGCAGCTAGTCTGGCACTCTGGCTAGAACTTAACTTGCAGTAGTCCAGCTGATAACTGTATCTCTTAGCTGCCCGCTACCTTCCCTTCAGCCAGGCTCTGTCCCCTTGTGGTTGTGTTGCTGTTTGCTTGCCCACAGGGCAGGCTTGAGTTAGTCGGTGGTGGATCCAGTCCAGTCTGTACTGCAAATGATCCCTGCATGGAAAATTACAGCAGGTCGGTAACTCGGGACAGTTGGGACTTGGGACGGGGTCCAGGGATGAGACATTATCGGGAAGGGACCTCTGCTGCAGAAAAGATCAAGAAGTACATTCTGGTTATTTGGGCCAGCACTAACAAATCCATTCTGTTGGTGCCTGTAGTGTAGCTGCTCCTCGGACTACGCCTCGAGTCTGCAACAAACTGACAACAACCAACAGGTACATTCATTACTTTTATTATATTAATATTTTATTATTCTTATATTATTATTAATCTTTTTTTCTAATCCAGTGGGGTAAAGGAGGTCCACTGGTGACATTGCCACACTAGGAGGGGCAGGAGAGTGCCTGACTGCTAGTCCATATCTGGGACCCCTTCATATTCATGTTAACCCTCATGTTAAATATATGGCCATGTCAATTAAAGTGAAAACATCATGGTTTTGAGCATATTAATATATATATATGATATTGTATTACTATTAGTATTTTTTTTAATATTTAATACAATTGTATTGACAAAAACATGTTTATTTGGTCAGCTGGAATGTCAGTTAATAGCCAATCTTATCTGCATATCTTTAAAGCAAGTGAAAAACTATGTAATTGTGTTTAAATTTTTTTTATTTTGATGACTAGGCTTTGGTTTTGGCCAGTTAGATTTTTGATTGGTGGTTAAAGTGGAACGATACAGACTTAAGCTAGATGAAAATACCTGTAAACAGTCTTGATGACCTTAATTACCCTAAGAAAGTCTAAAGATCACCAGCAGCACATTGCTTTAAAATGTATGTTAAGTACAGGGAGTTGGCTTCATTGCTTGGTTCTTCACCCACTGCCCAGTGCTGCCTAACCAAAGGCAGAGGTATTTCTGCATTGGGCTTTTTCCTGTTTTGAAAGGTGAGGGTGACCACCACCTGGTAGCATTGCCTTGGCCATGGGGTTGCAGTGTGGTGTTATTTCTTTGAATTCTGTCCCTAAACCCTGAAAACTGTTTCAGTACCAACAGCTTTTGGATTTTGGTTTGGGAAATTAGTTGTAGAATGAAAATGTGCAGAGTACTTTAAATTGTTGTGCTGAGAGTATTAGTTATAATACAGTGTAGTACAATTAAAACTTCAGTGACATTTCTGCAAAGAAAAAAAAGGAAGTCTGGAATATGATATTCTATCCATACAAATAACTCTAAATTAAATTTTTTTTGTTTTTCTGCAGAAGTGTCAGTGAAGTTTTAATTGTACTGCACTGCATTATAACACTAACTGAGTTGAATATGATTAAATGAATAATGCATGACAGGGTGTGTTGTGCTGGGATAACGCCATGCCTTTGGTGCACTCAACAGTCCCAGGTGTGGTGTTATCCCAGCACTACACACACCCTGGAGTGCATTATTCCTATTATACAATGGCTCGTTATATACAGAATAAAAAAAAATGTTAAAGAATGCTTTTGTTTGTGTGGAAAAATATTTTTGTTTCCTAAGAGAAGTTGCAGCAAATGCTACAAACGATCATCCAATGCAGTCAGTCAGGAGGTTCACAGTGGGGCTGAGACTAGACCCATGGTGTTATGCTGAGATAACACCATGGGTCCAGCCCCAGACTGACCAATCACAGTCCAAGATTCGTTCTTGCCATTGTATAATAAATGATATCACATTGCAAGATATGAATTTGCAAAATAGAGGCACTATCAGCAATGCACTCAGTGTCACAGGTGCAAGGAGTACGGCATGAAATGTTTAGTTTCTTGATCTTTAGTTATTGTTACATATTGCAATGTTTTCTGTTAACTTTTTGTTTTATAGTATTTGTACTTATGTATTCTGCTCATGGGCAGTATTTTTTATGTGTTATGTTGTTTAAAACAGTAAACAATTTATTGAAAAAAATGTTGAGTAAACCAGACATCAGTAAGGGCAGGCTTTAAACTGAGAGTAATGGTGTAAGTGCCGTGTTTTTTGCTATCTCTTTTAATAAGGGTGAACCAGCCATGTGTTTAGTTCATTGATGCAAAAGGGTAAATGTAGAACTGTTGCCACATCTCACTTACAAAAAAGGGATGTGATGTTGAAATTTTACCATATGTTGAATGCTGTAGCTGCCTTGAGCAACAAATATTGGGTTTTAAGTCTGATGTAGCACCTGGAAGCTCAGAGTGCTGGGGATTAACATACAGGATAATGTATGGTCTTTGGTTAATAACCACGCTATAATGTATGGGAGCCCTTATTATCAACTGAAATCAAGCAGATTACAACCTTGTTATGCCATTGTTATGACATCACTCTGTTGTTAACCCTTCTTAAGTATGTCACATCAATAGCATAACAAAACGGAATGCTCACAACAATCAATGTTCTAACAAAACAGAATGCTCACAACAATCAATGTTCTAACAAAACAGAATGCTCACAACAATCAATGTTCTAACAAAACAGAATGCTCACAACAATCAATGTTCTGTAAAGTAATTCAGTAAAGTAGATTAATTCAATCTGCAATTACACAATCTTGGTAGCCCATACACTGTAAAATATAATGTATGGTTTTTGGTTAACAACCACTCCGAAAACACTTCTTGAGGTTGCCATGATATCTGAAAACCTCTCGAGTTGTGCTCTCGAGGTTTACAATGTCACTGCAATCTCTCGATGTGTTTACAGTGTGGGTATTAACCAAGGACCACATTATCCTCTATGTAAACACTTCGAGAGCTTGTCATGACATCATTGTAAACCTTGAGAGCGCAGCTTGAGAGGTTTTCAAATGTCATGGCAACCTCGAGAAGTATTTTCAGTGTGTTTGTTAAACAAAGACCATACATTATATTTTAGTGTGTGGGTTACCTAGATTGTGTAATCGTGGATTGAATAATTTACTGGATTACTTTACGGAACATTGATTGTTGTGAGCATTCTGTTTTGTTATACTGTTGATATGACATACTCAAGAAGGGTTAACAGAGTGATGTCATAACAATGGCATAACATAGAGGATAATGTATGGTCATCGATGATTAACCAGTTTAACCATTGAGAGGTTGCCAGGGTGACCATGTAAACCTCAAGAGCGAAGCTCGTGAGGTTTACGTCGCCATGGCATCCTCGAGATGGGTTAAAAAATAGTTAATCATCGATGTACCATACATTATATTTTATAGTGTATGGTACCATTTGGGTTTTTTAAAAAAGAAAGCAGTTCCTTGCTGCAGTTTTTTTTAAGTCACCGGTGCTCTGCCCTCACCACTGTGGCCGTTTCAAGGCCATCCGATCCAGTTGCGCACATGCCCAGACTGTTCCTGATTGTTAACCCATTGATGTAACATACCATTAATGAGTTAACAACATCGTGACATCACATCAGTGGTAAAACGTTGTTATAAAAAGGTAGATTTCTACCTATAACAACGTTCTACCGTACATTATAAGGTTGTAATCTGCTTGATTTCAGTTAATAATGAGGGCTCCCATACATTATGATTAAAAATAATAGCTGTCAATCCATGTACAACAAGGCTGTGATTCCTTCAGACTCCAGAGTTCCTGGAAGGAATGGGTTGACAGCTGAGCTTTTAATATTCTGTATTAAATATTCCTATACGGTATAACTGCATTGTTAACATGGTCATCATACATGTGTATTTGTTGTATTTCAGTATGGCAAAAACTGGTTTAAAAAAGTGCCCTTTGTACCCCAATAAGTGCCCTTCTGGTCCTCAGCCCCCACAACTTTTACCATTTTCCAGCACCTATGGCCATCGCTTAAGGTTATCACCTGCATTTTGAATAAATATCACACAGAGATTGTGTGTTGAACCTGAAGTTTGGTGTCTAGTCCATCTATTATCCCACAACCCCTCCACAGTGACATAATTCATATGTTTTGGGCCTGTGGAAGTATTAAGAAATTTTGGGAGAAAGTGCAAGATTATTTTAAAATTTAGACATCTTACAAGATAAATTGAATTTAGAAACTTGTATGCTAGGGCATTTTGCTGAAAAACACACTGATAAATAACAAACATACACCATAGCCCTAGTTGGTGTTATTGCAAAGAATAGCATCTTAAAGGTTTGATTAGAGAACAGAGCCCCTTTTCTAGAAGAATCTAGGTTTGAACTTCATGAAGCTTTAAGGTAAGAAAAATTAGCTCATGGTTTGTTTGAACAGAGGGGTAAGTTTTTCTCTAAATGGGACACCCTATATAAAATACTTGCAGAAGGACAAAACAGCTTGACTGCAGTAAATTCATAGTCACCCTCTTGCAACTCTTTATTCTTCCCTCTTGATCATTACTCTTGTTTTTCTTTTGTTCCTTCTTCTCTCCTAATCTACTCATTATTCTTGAAAACTTTCATTGTATTTTTTTTGTCTCTCTCTAGCTTTCCACTCTACTGTTAACCTTTCTACTTAATGTTAGTTAGATAGTTTAAACAAACTTTGGCCGGCCCGGTGGCGCTGAGGTTGAGGCACTGGATGCCACACCTCACACCATGCTGGTGACCCGGGATTGGGAACGGACTCGGGTCGCCAGGGGTCGCGGGGGAAGGAGGATTGAGTATCCCAACGTATGCTCTCCTCCTCCGGGGTGGGATCCTGGGGTGTCTCGCACACCTGGCGCACCGTGCTGGTAGAAGCACAGACACCGGTGCACAGGCGGCTGTTTGAGAGTCAGGGAGGGGAGGATGTAGTGGGCATTTGTTGGCGACATGCGACAGCGCGCCGCATGACTGGACATCAGTCCTACATGCCTATGTCCTCAGGGGGTAGGAGGGACTAAGGGGAGAAAAATGGAAAAAAAAAACCTCGGGCCAAGATGATGACCAAGCCACCTCAGGATCACCGACCTGCAGGACAGACCCCATTGTGCAGGCACTGCAAGGAGTAGGAGAAGGTAGGAGGGATAAAGGAGTATGCCTGGTACTCTAGGGGCAGATTCTGTGGGGGGGGGGACCTGTAGGAATGATCAGAGGAGTGAAAGAGTGGATGAAGGGGGCAGTAAGGTGGGATAAAAAAGGAAAGTAATAAAAAAAATAAAAATAATATTTGGGTACAAAGAATGGTTTAAGCTCTCTACTTATGGGGGTTTTGCTCAATATTTCTCTTATACAAAATATAGGAAGATATGAACTTTGTGGCTGTAACTTATTCTGATTAGAGTGATTTTGTTTCTTGTAAAAGAAGTTTTCTTTACTGTATTGTTGAAAGAGAATTTTATTTTATACTTGTTGAAAATTGACCCAGTAATGTAATTTGATTGTTATGCATTGTTACAATAAAATTGAATTGACAAAAAACCTAAATTAATTCTGTGTCTCCTCTTGTTTAACCATTTCATTAACAAATTTCCCAAAGTACTGCATGTGTTAAAGCTGACATTTTATTGTACTTTGATGATCCGACTCTTTAAACACAGCAAAAGTCAGTTAATACATAGAAACATAGACTCTGATGGCAGATAAGGACTGCTTGACCCATCTAGTCTGCCCATTTCCCTACCTACAGGATAGGCCGCAGATCCTAGTTAACCAACAGCCTATTTCTTCCTACCCCCCACAAGAATTGCCTTATGTCTGTCCCATGCATTCTTGAATTCTCTAACAGTTTTAGACCCCATTAACTTCCTCAGGAAGGCTGTTCCATGCATCCACTACCATCTCTGTGAAATAATACTTCCTCACATTGCCCTGGAACCGCCTCTCTATCTTTAAATTTGTCCCTTGTTCTTGCACATCTCTTTTCTGAAAGATGCTACCTCTTGGACTTTGTTGATTCCACTGAGGTACTTAAAAGTTTCTATCATGTCCCCCCTCTCCCTTCTTTCCTCAAGGGTATACATATTAAGCTCCTTTAGTCTCTCCTCATATGGCTTCTCTTGCAGACCCTGCACCATTTTTGTTACCCTCCTCTGGACTACCTCTATCGTGTCTATGTCCTTGCGGAGTTGGGGTCTGCAGAACTGGACACAGTACTCCAGATGGGGTCTCACCGACTGTCTGTACAGAGGGATAACAACTTCCTGTTTTTTGCTGCTGATGCCTCTCCCTATACATCCCAGTATACCCCCAGCCCTTCCTACTGCCTTCTCACATTGCTTGCTAACCTTACGGTCATCTGATATGATTACCCCAGGTCCCTTCCTTTTTGTTGTTGTTACTACCTCCCACCCATTGTGTATTCTTCCCTGAGTTCTTGTTTCCCAGGTGCATTATTTTGCACTTCTTTGCATTGAATCCTAGCTCACCATACTTGACCATTCCTCCAACCTTGCCAAGTCCCTTTTCATCCTTTCCACACCTCCTTGTGTATCAACCCTGTTGCAGATCTTTGTGTCATCTGCAAAAAGGCATACTTTTCCTTCTAGTCCCTCTGCAACGTCACTGATGAAGACATTAAAAAGGACTGGACCCAATACTGAACCCTGCGGTAATTCCACTAGTAACCCCTCTTTCTTTCAGAGTGGACTCCATTTACAATTACCTTCTGTGTCCTGTTGTGCAGCCAATGTTTTACCAGGCTACCACCCTGGGACCCACTCCCAGGCTGGTTAATTTGACTATTAATCTTTTGTGGGACTGTGTCAAATGCCTTGCTAAAGTCTAGGTAGGCCATGTCCACAGCCCTCCCTGGTCTACTACTTGGTCACCCAGTCAAAGAAATCTATTAGATTCATCTGACATGACCTTCCTGGCAGAACCCATGCTGCCTTGGGTCCTGTGCTCCACTGGCCTCTAGGTACTCAACTATTCTTTCCTTCAGAAGTGACTCCATCACTTTCCCTACCACAGAGGTCAGACTGACAGGTCTGTAGTTTCCTGCCTCTGTCTTGGTCCCACTTTTGTGAAGGGTAATCACATCTGCCTTCCTCCAGTCCTCAGGTACCACACCATCCTCCCATGATTTATTAAAAAGAGTAGCCAGTGGTTTCACTAGTTCCTCCTTAATTCTTTTAGAATTCTGGGATGAATTCCATCAGGACCCATTGCTTTGTCCACCTTCAGTTTTAGGAGTTCTTGCAGAACCCTTTCTTCTGTGAAAGGACCCTCTATCAAGAGTACTTCTGTTAATTGGATTAGGCACTTCCTCCTCTTTGTGAATACTGAGCAGAAATATTCGTTCAGTATCCCTGCTTTTCACTGTCCCCTCTGCCCACCCACCATTCATTCTATTCAGCCTCACTATCCCTCCCTTTGTCTTTCACTCGCTGATGTACCTATAAAGGTTTTATCCTCTTCTAACTGAGTTGGCTATCTTTTCCTCAGTTTGGGCCTTTGCTCTTCTAACTTCCCTCCCTGCTTCCTTCTGCCTTAACTGGTACAGCTCTCTGTCCTGCTCCTTCTCTGTTTCCTTATACTTCCCGAATGCTATCTTTTTCTTCCTGACTTTCACAGCCACCTCTTTTGAAAACGGATGACTAATCACACTGGCTTCTTGATAAGAATTTTATCTTTTGCAGTAGAGAAACTAAGGTTATGATTTTTGCTGGTGCCGAGAAATTAGTCCTTGCCCCTTTCTTTAGGCATTGTCAAACTGACAGTGTGGGGATATTTTATAAGTCCATGGCATTTCATACTACCTTTGTACTGTTGACACACACATTTAAATTACAATGGCATCACAGGAAAGTCTAAGCGACACTAATTCCATATATGTGAAAACAGGATGAACAGAAACTTACTGCAGCAAAATTCAGCTGAAGCAGACTTCATAATTTTTGTTTCTCCATCAACCATCAAGAACTTTGTTGCTGTCCCATGGCACTCTAAGGTTGAGGCACTGATACTGCACCTCGCAGCCACACTGGTGACTCGGGTTCAGGAATGACCCTGGGCTGCCGGGGCTGGCAGGGAGAGTGAGGATTGAGCATCTGGAGGACTGCTGTCCTCTTAGGGGAGGGAGGGAAGGTTTGCTGTCCCACTTGTCAATCACCCTCTAGCGATAGCTAGAGGGAGATACAAGTCAGCAAGCATGTTGCCGATGCACAACGTTGGTAGGGAGGGGGTGGGAGAAAAATGGGGAAAAACGGAGCTGGCAGGTTCCGTGATGGCCCCACCAGCACCTGTTCTGGCTCCCTGACATCTGGATATTTGTCTAGGGTGGGGAAAGCTGGTGCCTTTCGCCTCGACCTTGTCAAGGGGGGGAGCATGGGGAATTGGAGGAGGTTGGATGAGAAATGGTGAGGCTGGAGACTGAGTCCCTCCGAGGAGGGGCTGGAGCTGCCTGCCAGGCTCCCAGGAGGATAAAAAATATATATATATATATATATATGAACTTTTTGCCATTGATTTAATTGCCATTGATTTTATTGCCATAGACTAGTTATGAATCTGAAAACACCAAGACCCTACTTTTCGCAACATCACCAAAGCAAATTAAAATGCCCAATTGCATATTCAAGCACAGTCATTCTACACCCTGGAGCAGGTCTTGTCCTATAAATATCTAGGAGTTATCTTTGACTCTGCCCTCTCCTTCCACACGCACATCAACGCCCTCGCATCTGCTACCAATGCACGCCTTGGTCTCCTTTATCGACATAAGGACTGCCTTACGGCAGAAGCCCTGAGACTAGCCACAGCCTCCTCAGTAATGTCTCTGATCAACTATGGGCTGCTGGTCTATGTTGCCTCAGATGCAACAGCTATCGGTAAAATAAAAGTAGTCATTAACAAAGCCTGCAGGCTCTTAACTGCTGCAGGCCACATGACATACACATGCACACTCTATTCCATTGCCCAGATCCTGAACTTTGATGAGAGGGTCCACTACCAGTCCTGCCTCTTGACCAAAAAATTCCTCCTTGGCTTGACCCCCCCCAGGCCTATCTGCCTCACTAACCCCCTTGTCCCCTCACAATGTACACATGCAGCTCAACCAAAGCTGCACTGGCCATTCCCAGAGTCAGAACCACACTCGCCAAGAGGTCTTTCCTGGTCAGGGCTCCCTCCTACTTCAACACCCTCCCACCATCAGTCTCTAACTATCAAAAACTTGGTCCCTTTAAAAAGGCACTCAAGACCCACCTCCTTGCCACCTGCACTTGCACATGCACACTCGAAGTCCACCTCCCGTACCTTCACCAACCGCTCAGAATGGCCACGGGACCTCTTTTCACAGTCAATGGCCTACAATCCTACTCAGGCTCTCTGACAAAGTCTCCTGACAGACTGCTCTAGAACTTGCAATACGTGCATCCCCTAACTTACCCAATTTTCTCAGCTCCAGCCAAGCACAGAAGGCATGTGCACTGTCCCCCGGTGTCACTCTCTGGCCACTAACTGACCTTTTACTGTTAGACTTATCCTATGCACTGTCAACAGCCACAACAATGTATTAGACATCCATTTAATCTGGTCAGGACATCCTTGTAAAATGGTCATGCTGTATCCGGAAGTCAAAGTGCCCTGGCACTGTACCCAGTATCATACTGTCCACTATGTCACCCATAGCCTATAGCCTCAACGCTGTATTAGACATCTCTGTATACTATTCATGCTGTAACCTTGCCATCAAACTTCCCTGGCATTGTATATTGTATACTGTATATTGAATCGTACTGTCGATTGTATTTACCTATGTCTGTATTGTCATCAAACTGCCCTGGCATTGTATATTGTATACTGTATACTGAATCGTACTGTCTATTGTATTTATTGTATTTACCTATGTCTGTATTGTGTATTGACGTGGAGCCTTTGGAAATGAGTCTCTGACTCAAAGGTTGTAATTCCAAGATTTTTAAATAAAAAAATAAATAATATTTGACAACACTTGTATCATGCCAAAATCTTTAATAAAATGTCATGATGTATTACTGGAGGCAATTTTTTTAATTTAACCAGCACATAAAAGGCATCACAAAGATACCTTACTTTCATTTTAGAAATATCTGCAAATTACACAACATTCTGACCTTTTCCTCAGCTTGCCTCAGTTATACAAGCTTAGATTGCTAGCAGACTGGACTACTATAATTCCCTTTTGGCTAGTCTCCAGAAAGGAATCATGGCCAAATCACAATGCCTTCAGATTACCACAGCATGAGTGCTTACAGGAACCAGAGCCGATGATCATATCACATCAGTCCTGTTAGCATAACCTTGGCTACTCATACTATAGCAAATTGATATCAGATTCCTTGGTCTTAAATTTAAGGCTCTGCAAGACCTTGCTTCTGTTTACATTTCTGTATTATTAACCCCAGTACATGTTCACAAACTACTCAATTGGCTTCCAAGGATTGGCTTCTGGGTGTAACATACTAAACTGAAGGCCAGGGTGTTTGGGCCTTTGAAATCTCATGGTCCATGTCTCTGGAAGTCATGACTACAAGAAATCTGAATGCTCCTTACTTTGGCTATCTTCAGCGTGAAGCTGATGCTTTGGGCCCGAGTCTTGGATTTGTAATTCCTTTATTTTATTAATTT
The DNA here is from genome assembly GCA_016271365.2 of Neoceratodus forsteri. Lineage (NCBI taxonomy): Eukaryota > Metazoa > Chordata > Ceratodontiformes > Ceratodontidae > Neoceratodus > Neoceratodus forsteri. The sequence goes on from CM057459.1 coordinate 1,389,242,412, forward strand.
TCTGTTCTGTTAATTTTCTGTAGTTTTTTTTTACATATACAGCATTTTGAGATGCTCACATGAATTGCTGTTTATAAAATAAATTGATTAAATTGAAACCATCCTAAGTTTTTTTTTTAAACTTGTATTTTATTAAAATGTTGGCAATCAGCAGTACATGATACTCAGCACGGTGCACAGTGCAAGAGGTAGGCATATGTCTTATATGGAACGGTTAGCAAACATGGTCTACAGTAAAGTATTGGCAAAATCTTGTTAGCAAATACAGTTAATCTCGTATGCCCTCTCAGTGGATGTTGAGTGGGAATCGTGAATGGAGAGATGAGAGGGTCTACCCAGGGCCAGCGAGTAGTGTTATCTTTATGGTGATGTTTTTCCAGCCCTGATTAAATTGTCATCTTTGGGTTGTAGATGCATTTAGGTACTTCTTCCTACTATACGCTTTCCAGCTTTTGTTTTAGGATAATATCCAGTCTGCTATCCATTATATGGAGCAGCCAAATATTCCATCTGTTCTGATGTTTGGGTATTGAGTTTTGCAATTGTGCGGTGTTTTACATTTTACATTTGTCTCAAATTGTAGCTTCCCAGTGAACTTTTGGTGGTGGTGGTTCGGGGAGGGGGTATGGCTGTGGCTATAAATGAGTGATCGTGATTTTGGCTACTGTAAGTAGACTACTCAATAACTAGATCTGTAATTTGTTTTTATGTTTGCTTGCATGCATGCACAAGAAACATTATGTGACAGCTTAGGAGAGAAGCAGGTTGTGGAGGTGCGCAGCACTGTGGCAGCCAATGCCGCACGCATTTGTGGGCTTGGCAGTGTTCAAATCAATGCAGGCCCACTGTTCTGATGACACTGGTTCTGCAGAAGTGCCACCAACTTGAACGACATGGCTGCCCTGGAATCAGCCGCCTCATCACTGCAGCATCAGCCATTCCGCTGCAATGAGTGAACGACCACATTGCAGGGCAGTACCTTGCCTGGTGTAACAGTTTCATGAACGTGGCAGTGGCTATCACTGTCCCCAGAGCCTCATGAAAGCCGACGGGTGCCCAATCCCTGTCAGCATGCCCCTGACCCAGTTCATTTGCCGATGGGGGAGCTCACTCCCTGTTGGCATAATTACCCCCCTTTTGTTGTGTACTGAGGGGGTGCTCAATCCCCCTCAGCATCATGCCCCCAAAACAGTCTTTCTTTGCCAACAGGGGGCCCAATCCTCATTGGCTCCAGTCCCCCCTTCCCCAAAATGCAGGTGGCACACTGGGAGCCCACCCCAGTGAGACCAGAGCAAACCTGAAAAACAAAAACCTTCCATGACATCTTTCTTTTTGTTCTCCTTAAACCAAGAAAACGGTCCCTCGGTGTCTTGTGCCCCTCCCCAACCCATACCCACCCTCTGTGCACCCTGCCTCCCACATCCCCTCACCCATACTTTCCTCCGAGCCCAGCACGACAATCTTCGTGGACTGGCACATATCTGCACTCTTCAAAGCCAACTGCAAACTGAAGAAACACCGCAAGCTGTATAATGGCATAAATAGGGTTTTTCAACTTATGTGGATATCTCAGCCATTTTTTTTACTTTTGGCACCAAATTTTCAGCATAGGGTTATTGGGGCCCTCCTCATGAGTTCAGTCACTGTCATGGCGTTATTAGGTCCTGAAAGGTGATTTCACGGTCACTGTGCAGAATCACCTTTTGGGACTGATTAACAAAATGACAGTGCCACTGTTCATGAGGTGGGCTCTCAAAAGCCTATATTGCAAAATTTGGTGAAAAAATCCAAAAATTACTGTTTTATTTAATGTGCATTGCAGTAAGTTTCCATGCACACTGATAACTTCGTGAATTTGTAATATTTTCACTCCAGATTTTCAACATTGCCATTTTCACACCTCCTTATGAACAGTACAGCTGTCATTTTTCATATCCTGGCCAAAATGTGTTTCTCGTTCCGGCGAGAATAGCACGTGTCGCTATGGAAATCAGTGTTTGGGACTGATTAAGAAAATCACAGTGACTCTGTTCATGAGCAGAGGTCCTGAAATGTCTATGTTGAAAATTTGGTGACAAACATCCATAAAATGCCTGTGTTACAAGCATGCGCTGCAGTTTCCATGCACCTTCGTGAATTCGTAAACTTGTAGTATTTTCACTCCAGATTTTCAACACTGGCATTTTTCAGACCTTCTTATGAACAGTACAGCTGTCATTTTCACATCCTGGCCAAAATGTGTTTTGCACTTCAGCACAATAGAGTGGTCTCTGTGGAAGTCAGTGTTCGGGAAAGATTAAGAAAATCACAGTGACACTGTTCATGAGCAGAGGTGCTAAAATGCATATGTTGAAAATTTAGTGACAAAAGTCTATAAAATAACTGTTACAAGTATACATTGCACAGTTTCCATGCACCTTCATAATTTTGTGCATTTGTAATATTTTCGCTCCAGATTTTCAACTTTGGCATTTTTTCACGCATCCTTATGAACAGTACAGCTGTCATTTTTTATATCCTACTCAAAATATGCATTTACATATCTGACGCAGAATAGCACGGTCGCTGTGAGAAATCAATGTTTGGGACAGATTAAGAAAATCATAGTGACAGTGTTCATGAGCAGAGGTCACAAAATGCCTATGTTGAAAATTTAGTGAAATAATTCCACTAAATGACTGTGTTACGCACATCCGTTGCGTAGTTTCCACATACACACAGAAGTTCAAGCATTTTTAATATTTTCACTACAGATTTTCAACATTGCCATCTCTTCGCACCTCCCTATGAATGGTACAGCCGTCATTCTTCACATCCTGCCCGATCTGTGTTTTCGTACATCTGGCGCATAATGGCAGGGTCGCTGTGGGAACTCAAAGTTTGGGACACATTAACAAAATCACAGTGCCACTGTTCATGAGAAGAGGTCCGAAATGCTTTTATGAGGTGGGGGTCACAAAAAGGCCATGTTGAAAATTTGTAGTTCAAATACCAACAAACGCCCAGGGTGTTAGGGTTTCTAACCATAATGTCCCACCCTGTACAGACTGACAGGCATCAGGGGTGTGCCTTTGGATTGCCAACTGTAATGCTCATGCCAGATCAAAGATTGTTCCATCTGGTATGTCAGGGGGTCCTGAACTGATTATAGATTTGCTTAAGGAGAGCTAAAAGAGAGCCATTCCCTGCATATGTGCAGAATGTAGAAACTGGAGATTATCTTGCAGTTATTGCAGCTTTTCACCTCTTTACATTTCCAGCAAGTGGTGTGAACTATAATTTCCCCAGGAGCAAGTTTTCACTGTATCTCAGAGGGTTGACGAAGGTATATCGGATCTGTCATTCTCTTGAATAATGTGGAGGACTGCTTCTTCTTGCAGTTGTTTAAAGTCTGGATCATGGAGCAATGCAAGGATAAACCTCCACTAGGTGTGCCATTACTCTAGTGGGATGACAGTGCTAGGAGGCAATATAGTGCAGTGGGGTAAGGCTCTGATCTGCAGATCTGGAGACCTGGGTTTGAATCCCACAGCTGCCTAGGTGCATGCTGTGTGATCTTGAGCAAGTCACAGATGTAAGCTGAAGGCCAGAAAGAACCCATTTTATTTCAAGCAGACCCGATAGACCAAGTGGTCTCCTTCTGCTGGCCATGTTCTTATGTTCTTACTTAACTTCCTTGTGCTCACAGGTCACATATGGAAACAAACTTCAGCTTAGTGTGCAACTCCTGGTTGAACAATGTTCCCTTTCCCTTTCCCTTAGTAGTAATCAGGGCATGGTCCAACATGAGCGTCTACCCTATCTGGGTGTCTGATACAGATTCTGTGTGCTCTGAAGTGATAAAAAAGTGATCTAATTGGGAATAACTATGGTAGGCGTTGGAGTAAAAGGTGTAACATCTATCACCAGGGTTAGAGAAATGCCATCCAGCAATAAGGTCAGTATATGACAGTGGCTGAGGATTGCTAGAATCCATTAAGGGGTTCAGTTGGAAGTTAAAGTCCCCACCTAGCAGGACAGCCCCCTCTTGTTTCTGTAAGATTACATCTATCAGTTTCTGACTAGTGGAGGCATCACACTCAGGGGTATGTATACAAGGCCTACCATCAGGGTTTATTATTATAGGGTGCCCATAGTCAGAGCCAGCCTTTCCTCTCAGTCTGCATGAGTGGAGTGGATATGGAGTAAGGAGTTTCTGGGGAGGAGGATGAGAGTCAGGGGACCTTCCATTTTTGTAGGGAGATGCTATGATTTGTTTGAAACCAAACTTAAGCAGTTTTTGGTGTTCCTTGCTATTTAAATGGGTCTTTTGCAGTAGGACGAGATGTGGTTTTGTTTATTTAAAGCTTTGATCACCTTAGCTCTTTTCAGTGGGCTGGACAGACCATTTATGTTCTGAGACACAATGTTAAAGACAGACAGCATTCTCTAGATGCAGTATTGCCCTCCTTGACCCCTAGGCTTTCCCCCACCAAAAACACAACTGTAACATGCAAACACCGTAAAGCACCATGTTCTCCCTGCTAGATCTGTATAACAGCTTACCTTCGCCCCAGTACTTTTCAGTATGTTATTGGGCTGTAGAGGTACTGACGCATAATATGAAACAGTGGGATCATTACTGGGGTTGAACCTTAACTGGTGGTCACAAGCTCCAGAAGGAGTCGGGTCCCAAAATGAGACCAGGTAGTCCCATGATGTTACCACCTCCCGTCTCCCTGACCAAGTGTAGGAACAGTTCACCGTGGCTTTCAAGGTTGGGAGTGGCCTATATGCCACTCTTTCTGGCAGTATCAGAGGGCAGTTACCTGGGAGAACCTTGTTGTCCGTCTTTGGATTCCTATGAGATCCAGGGGGTCTCTGAGAGTGGGAAGGATATAAAGTAATATATGTTAACAAAAATAAAATAGGGACTTCCGGTGTTGTTGTGGAACTAGCAGCAGCTTAGAAGACGAGCTCTCCCTGACTTACCGCCTGAAATATAATCTTTAAGCTTACAGTTGATCAAACACCAGCAAAAATGTCTAGAAAAATCGGAGGGGGATCCCACAAAGTGAACAAGAGTAGAATTAAAACAGGAGGATGCTTGGAGAACCGAGATGGTAAAAACCTGTAGAGGCCTGCATGAGCAGATCGTCCTCCCCGGTAATTACTACAGCCCCTGACTACGACACAGATGGGGAGTCCGAAAAACTATCCAGAAGCTGGTTTGAAGAGCTCCTTAAAGAAATTAAGCAGCTCCAGCAAGAAAATAAGGCAGATTTTAAATCAGTCCAGCAACGATTAACACAGATGGACACACGCTTTGAGCAGATAGAGGAGCGTATATCGGAGAACAAGGACACCACCATGCAACTGGCCCAGATTGTACAATCTCACTAGGCTCGTACAACGGAATTGCAAGCCAAGTGTACTGACCTGGAGGGTCTCTCCAGTTAGGAGAACCTGCATTGATATGGGCTCCCTGAGGCCCAGGAGATCTTCCCAATGGCCTCCTATCTCAAAAATCTCCTAAAAGACATCTTGGACCTGCCTCTAACATATGAGCTCCACGTGGAGTGAGCTCTCACCGATCACTACAGCAGAAACCACAAGATCTGGCAGCTCGCACGCCTATAATTTTAAATTGAGCTCTTTCGTATCAAGGAAGACATCCTGCATAGGGCATGGGCGAACAAGGAATTGACATACCTTGGCAACCGACTCTATATGGATCACGACTATCCTCAAGAGATCCAGGCTCAACGCAGCGATTTGCCCTCTTTGAAGGTGCTGAAGGATCAGGCGATAACATTTCAAACCCCTTTTCTGGCAAAACTACAGATCTTCTGGGAGGATGGGTGAAATCTACTTAAATGTGGAAGAAGCCCTGGTGGACTTCAAAGAGAAAGGCCTCCCGACCAGAGATCCAGGTGAAAGTTCCAGGAGTTGGGCCCTCGCTGTGGCAGAGAGCAGCGAACAGAAAAGAGAACTGAACCTGCCTGTACTGGTGCACTAGAAGCTATGCAGCAACTCATACAGATCTTGAGCAAAAAAACAGCACGCCAGAATAAAAATTCCTGAAGGTTTATGGAGAGCAGTGAATACTGTCAGTTAAACTGGTAACTCTCAGCCCCTTGTAAGCAACAGGGTGAGAGTTGGCTCTTTCTTTTCTCCCCTCTCCTTCCGTAGTCCATGTACTGCACAGTGGGTGAAGCTGAGAGGACGCAGGGGCCATGTGGCACCTGTAATCCCAAACTCCTCTGAGGGATCTCATCGGTCCTTCTCTCCTTTCTCCTCTAAATTAATCACTGGGAAGAAAAAAATAAGGTTTTCCGTGTTTTTTTTCATGGGATCGACTTTGAGTTTTAGACTGGTGCGGATCACTGTGACAGAGATGCAAGATCCAGTCCCCTTATATTCCTCGAAAGGAACTTCCTAAATCCGAAGTTAACTTTGTGTTTGCACTGTACTGCATTATTATAAATGGGAGATAATACACTACTATTCTAAGGGTTTTCCAGAGGAAAAGGGAGGTCTGAAAAGTTTGAACACTGTTTACCTAAAACCAGAAATGATTGCTAGAAGATAATTTTTTAGCGATGTTGTTTTAACACTAGGGCTGGGGTGGTTGGGGGGGGGGACTATTTTGGAGGGTGCTGTTTCCTGCTATCTGTGATGACAGCCTATTTTAGGCATTTTGGAGCCATCAAGATTTTAGGCTCCAGGGAGGTCTCCTAAAAGTGGGAGTTCGAAAATACTCTTCAGTCTGTTCTTCTGAAGGTAGATTTAGAAGCCTGTCTTGAGCACAGGCTTCCTACCTTGAAGCACAAAAGTTTAGGAATAGTTCTCAATAGTTCGCCATGTTGGCACAAGTTTTGCTGTTGATTGTTGGGCTGCAATACTATGTGGGTCTTACCGGGAGTGTGGGGATGGGTGGGGAGGTTGTAAAGACAGATGTACCAGATATAAGGTGTATTGATGGAGCTATTGGGTAGCGAGGACACCCCAAAAAGAATAATGGCTTTAACATATACAGTTTATACCTACCATGTCCATGGGGTGACAAACCCGGTTAAAAGAAGCAAGATTTTAACATCTCTGAAACGCTCAGGAGGGGACATATTGTTGCTACAGGAGACACACTTATCTATGGCCGAACATAAGAAATTTGAGAGATTGGGCTTTTCAAATGTAATCGCATCATCTTATAGAGAGGGGAGAAGGAGAGGGATGGCAGTGCTTATTCCACACAGGGTCCCGTTTGAGGTGAAGGATACTCAAACAGACAGAGGGACAATACACAATGGTTAAGGGATGCCTTAATAGCCACCTACTCATTTTGGCCTCAGTTTATTTCCCACCCAATACATCTCTGGAATTTTATAAAAAAAAATGTCTCCAGTTAACCCAATGGGGCTAGGGACAGATCTTATGTGGGAGGACCTAAATTTGACTTTGCAGGGTGAGGCAATGCGGGGAGGAGCAACCTCCACAGTTGGCTCTAAGACAAGCCAGGGAGATATCTAAATTTCTGAAGGAACTGGGATATGAAGACTTCTTGAGATTTTTAAATGGTAGTGCTCCACATTATACGTTTTTCTCCCAGGCTCACTCTTCCTACTCGTGTTTGGATTACCTGCTTTTATCTCAAGAACACCTGGGGCTCGCTATTCGAATGTGGCTGGGGGACTTGACCCTTTCAGACCATGCCCCTATTTTTGTAAAATTAAAATTTCGCCCCCAAAAGAGAAATACATTTTGGAGGCTTAACCTCTCATTATTAAAGAGTAAGGAGGATATTGAGGCCATAAAGGAGACAATATTACAGGCACTAAAGGACAATGACACCCCTGCGGTACCCCTCTCCATTCTATGGGATACGCTCAAAGCGATGACTTGGGGCAAATTGATTGAGATGTCAGTTAGAAAGAAGAGGGCAAGAGAAGTGAGGAAAGTATTCTTCCTGGCTCAAATTGGAGAGCTTGAGGAATCGCAACAAATTAAAAGATGTAAACAGTTAAACTCTGTGCTGGATTACTATATTAAACAAAAGTTAATTTTCCTGCGACAGAAATATTATGAAGGTGGCCCTAGATCAGTGAAATTGCTGGCGGAAGACTACGGGCTCAAAGAGCCAAAGCTACCATACCAGGCATTAGACACCCTGTTCACAATTCCTGGCAGTATACGATGCTGGGAATTTCTAATGCCTTCCTAGATTTTTATGTACACCTTTACTTAGCCCCGCAGGCAATCCCTGAGGAAGAGGTTTCAGTTTTCCTACAAAATCTCAGACTAACCCAAATGTCTGAATCCCAGGGTACTTCCTTGATTGCCCCCATTTTAGTTAGAGAGATAGAAGATGAGATAGGATTTTGAAGTGGAAAGTGCCCAGGATCAGATGGACTTCCCGGGAATTTTATAAACACTTAAAAAGAAGATTCACCCTCTTGAAATGGGTTTGTACATTTGTTTTCCTCAATGGAGGGATTCTCCCATCCTGGGATGCTGCACTAGTCTCGTGATCCCAAAAGTGGGCAAGGACCCCTCTCTTCTCATCATATAGGCCTATATCGTCCTCAATACAGATTATAAACTAATGGCCTCTATTTTGGCCCAAAGACTAAGGAACCTGACCCCCACCTTGTCCATATGGATCAGTGTGGTTTTATCACAGGTCGACAGGCCCCAGATAATATACGGAGATTAGTATATCTTTTAGAACATATAGAACAAAGGAAAATGCCTGCTCTTATACTTGGTCTTGACACCGAAAAGATCTTTGATAAAGTGTCCTGGCCTTTTCTGAGGGGGGTCCTTGCCTCCTTTGGCTTCCCGAGACAGTTCATAGAATTTATCTTTAAGTTATATGAAACCCCCACAGGTTGTATCCGAACAAATGGCCATATTTCCCCCAGTTTTCCCCTGAGGAGAGGTACAAGACAGGGATGTCCCCTCTCCCCCCTTTTGTTTGTTTTTTATATTGAACTTCTGGCCCAATATATTCGACTTACCCCGAGATCACAGGAATTGCCTTAGCGGATGTAGAGCATAAGACAGCTCTATTCGCTGATGATGTCTTAATTTATTTATTTGACCCAGAAAAATCTCTCCAACCTCTGTTTGAAGGTTTATCACTTTTCTCTCGACTGTTGGGGTATACCATCAACACAAATAAAACTGAGATTCTCCTGATCAATTATACGTCCTCTGGGGAGACCCAATCTCAGCATAACATGAAGTGGACCCAACAGTCCCTCAGATACCTGGGGATTACAATTCCATGGGACTTGAGGCAGCTCTACGACTGTAATTATCCTCTCTGATTTCCAATTTAAATGGGATATGAACAGATGGACCGTTCTCTCTCTCTCTATTTTACTTTAGAAATTTAGCCTAGAAAATGAATGCTGTCCCACGCCTCCTCTATTTATTTCAATGTGTCCCCTGTTCAATAACAATTAAGGAATTGTTGAGCTGGCAACGGTTGTTTTCTGTTTTATGGAATAATAAGAAACCGAGGATAGCATTGCGGTTCCTCCATCTTCCCAAGAATAGAGGTGGGATAGCATTGCCCTCTCTGGCACGCTATTGGGTGGCTGCTCAGATGCGCTTGGCACTTCTATGGGGTCACGGGGGTTATCGGTCGTGCTGGAAGTCCATAGATCTGCCTAGGGAGCTTCAGACCCTCTTCCAACCTGTTTATTTAACACCTCACTATTCTCTCGAATACTGACCATGTTACCAAACAGCTGTAGGACAATTCTCGAGGATGGGAAGAGGTACAGACCAAGGTGTTCCACCCTCATATGTGGAGATATGACTAGTTTCGGTATAGTTCTCAGTTTATACCAGCCTCGACACACTGCATGGTTTGTTTCGCCAGGCTGCCAGAGGCCTCCAGGCACCATGGCAGTTATTAAGAGGAACACAGTCCTGGCATTTGAGGAAGGACAGAGGCCTAGGCGTGGTCTGAAAGAAGAAAGGATATACTATTATCAGCTCAAGAATTATAATAATAAGCAACTACAGAATGCTGGGCTAAGAATACAACAATTTCAGGATGATTTCCTTTACCCAGATTTGGTCCTCAGGGATGGGGAGAGGGTTATCAACTCTTTATGCAGCCCAGATACATCTCCTCCCACCATGCTGACAGATTGAAGGGAAATGGGAAAAGACCTATCCACCACATTCTCCGAGGCATCCTGGACAAGGATGTGGCTGAAGATTTGGACCACCTCCCCAACTTGGAGGGAGTTCACCTGGAAGACTCAGATAGATTCTTCTTGGTCCCTGGTTAGTGGCCAAAAGAGCTCCAGGGTCACCCTCTGTGTGTTGGAGGAATGTGGGAGTCAGATTGCAACCCAGTTGCATATATTTTGGAATGCCCGTCCTTCAAGGCTTTTTTCGATCTTATAAATCTGTTCATGCAGCTTTTGCACTACCCCAACAGCCAACCCCAGCCCAGTTAATATTAGGGCTCCTACCCGATGATATTCAAGGAGGGACTCCATTTACCTGTGGTCAATATGTTTGATGGCAGCGATAAAGCAATAACACGAAGGTGGCTTCAGAAACACCACTTACAAAGGAAGAATGGTCTGCCACAATGCAATACATACAACATCTTGAACAGATGACATTTCTATAAATAATAGGTCAGAGCTCTCTGTCCAAAGATGGACAAGGTGGGAACTTTATAACACCTAACACTTTGGTACCTGAGGGATAAGGAGCCTTACCAAGGTTAGGCAACCCTGTGGAGACTGATTATTGTAGACCCAATGGAGATCCTCCCCCATCCCATCAGTAATGTCTATAAATTACCCCTGTCCCTGGTTAGACCCAGTTCATACACAGGAAATAAAACAAACAACAAATAAACTAGGTTCGTAAAAATTTAGCCCAAGTTTAGTTAGTAGATTAAGATATTAGAGTTTTATGTTATTAGTATTAATATGACGGAAAATAATGCATTTAAAAGTATCTGAAGGGTATGCCTTTATTCTTTTTAACAAATGGCTTGTACTGTCTATGTAGATTGTGAAATTCTTCAAGTAATTATATTGATTTTAATGGCATGTTATCGGTCTGTATAAGTATGTCATATTTTGAAAGATTCAATAAACTAAGTATAAAAGAAACAAACATAAATAGAAGAAGAGGGCAGGGTACACTAAAGACATCACAGTCAGTGTTTGAACTGCCTATCCCAGTGGGCCCTCCCTGGCCGATCTGCTGTCAAGCTAATGGGGATGAATAGCCATCCAGGTATTGGTAGGCTGATCCCAGATTATATTGCTTTGGGATCTGCAGTGCCACATGGACCCTTTCTGAATACGGATGAGCTGTGGAGAGAAAACATGAAAGGCTATTTGGGATATTATAACTCTGCCTGGAAGCCATCTGGCCTTAATTACTCTCGATCTGCATTGTGTCAGTGCAGATACTGTACTTACTGTGATGTAAGTGTTGAGGGCAACCTCTTCAGGAAAGTATAATCTCTCAGGATGTTTGAAATCTTGAGGTTTTACATGTGTCTGAAAGTTCTTCCTGTTAGCACTCCCCACCCGTGCTGCTCTAGACCAGAGTAAATGTGTATATAAAAAGCAGAACAACTATTTTAGCAATTCAGAGTCTGATACAATCTTAAGGGATTGGGGAGTGAGAGTGCAAAAGCCAGGCCAAATAGGGACAGTGCCCCCCATCCAGCCAGAGATAGGCAGGTTGATTTACCCTTTCAGCTATGCAGGGAGTTTATTAGCTCCTTTATCTTTAAAAGATGACCGAGCTTCCCAGTCCCCTCCCCCTGCACTGCCCATCCTTCTGTTGGATGTGAAATTTACCCTGCTCCAGTTATACCAGGAATATCCTGCCCATGAATGGATAACATAGCTGAATTTAGGAGGTGCTCATAGAGCCAGGCCTGGCCGCACCAGCAGTTGTCCTGAGCCCAGGGGTCCCCCAAATGTCAGGGCCATAGTCATGAGCCTTACATGGCAGACATGTCCTCATAAGTGGTAGGTGGTGGAGGCCCAAGGAGTCTCCCTTTACAGTTGAGGTGCACCATCCCCACCAGCCCAGGGCTTGTCCTCCGTCCCTACAGCCAATTACTTGGTTAATGTAATGTGATTCATGTGCAAGTCTTTCAGTTCTTATCACTCCCTTTCATGGCCCTCAATTGTGTCACTATAACTGATAGGGTTTCTTGAGCATGTTGTCGGCTTGGGGCATCGGCTGCACTCTGTGTGTGGGAGAGAGATCCTCCTGAAGCTGTGAGGTCTGAGGTTGTCTTGAGTATCAGTTGAATCCCCCAATCAGCGAGGTTCTCTAGTACTGTAGCTTCTGCAGCAGTCTGATACACTTTGTGCCCCTCAAGAGACTGGATAGTTAATTTTAGCTAGGTAGGGGGTCCTGAATTTCAGTATGTACTGCCTCAGTGTATGCATAATGGGGATATAGTCCCTTCTGTATTTGATGGTTGTGGGGGCAAAGTCATTATTTACAGATATTTTAGTTGTGCCATAAAAGAGTGTTTTCTGTTGTGAGGCCATCGGTAGCAAACTTTTTCTTTTGCCTGGTATTTGAGGAATCGCCAGTGTTGGAATTGCACTTTATGAACTTTGGGAGCTAGGGGGGCTCATAAGAGTCCTATCTTAAGAGCCCTCTTCCCATTATAAGTCAGCGGCAGTGATGTGTGAGCTACCGGGCCTCACTTCAGAGCTACCGGGGCTGAGCCCTGGCAAGCCCCCCTGTAATTCCAACACTCAATCTGACCAGGCTAGATCATGGTTGGGCAGCAGCGGATTGGGGTTTTGGGCCTAAGGCCCTATTTATTCTCTCTCTTTCCAGGGATAATGCTGTATGAAGGAAAACCATAAAACTCATAAAACCTAGCATATCTGTCCCTTCTGAGTCTTCAGACATCCCATAAACTCAGATGTTTTTTTCTTCTTGCCCAGTTCTCAGTGTTTTTATGATGCTCCATGATGGTCTCCAGGGTTTCTATGAGGTAGAGGAGGGCTGCTTCCATTGTGGCCATGTGGTCTGAGGCAGTTGCATTTTGGCATTTGGTTTCAGTCACCTGAATCACTAGTAAGTCCAAATCTCAAGTGGACTGTGGAAAGAGTCTTTTAAATTATGCCCTAAATGCTGTCAGTTCTAACAGTATGGCATCCAGTTTTTCTTTCTCTTGCAAATGGAACATTGTGTGTCTTAGGTGGGAGCTTGGGCAATGCTGGAAACCCCGGACTGAACAGAGTCCAACATCTCCGTGGCTGATCCATCAGCATCTACAGTCAGAATGTCCTGTTTAGTTTTGATGGCTTCATTTAGAGTGGCTAATACCTCTCCACTGTTGTTTTAAAATGGTATTATGAAGATTTAGCTGGTTTAACAAGGTTTTAATGAAGCCAGAGAAGGTAGCTCCCAAGTCAAGTAACCATTCACTGGTGACATCGCTGAAAGTCCAAAACTCTCCTGGGTTTTAGCTACATAGTGTTGACTCTGGACAGGAAGCTCTTTTACAGTAACCATGTAGATTCTCTTACCAGATTTTCTCATTGTTGCTTAGGCCTTTTGCACCAAAATAGAAAGAATTTCACAGCTGAAACTGGGCAACGTATTGTTCAGTCTCTTCTCCTTACTGATTATGGCATTTTGATCTGTACTGCCGTCTGTGAGGGTGACTTGAAAAGCATCAGAGTACTTCTCAACAAAACTTGTTGCTTTGCTCTTTCTGCTTAATCTCAAAAACACTACTGTGACCTTTACAGTGAACTAATGTGATTGCCCCTTTGACTTACATCCTAAATATTTCTCTATTATAATGTTACCTAATATCTCACTTGGGCTTGCACCCGTTTCTGTTATAATCATGGTTTTGCCAATTTCTTCTGATTGCAGTATTCATGCCATGGACAACCAATGTCATAATCTGCACCTTAGAAGAACAGTACAAGGTCAGAGATCTGTCTGTAAAATCATATAATAACAAAACACTTATTCTCAGTGACCTATATTATGATTGGCTTTTTACTTTAATCAGAGGATCCCAAGTTGCTCAGTGATCACTTCAGCCTCACTTACCTCATAGCCAAGCCGACAAGACCAAATCCCGAACATTCTTCTCACTTCTCAACTCCTGGTCTGATCCTCACAAATAGACCCCAGAAAATCCCTCAACTGCTGTCTTTGATAATATTATAAGTGACCATAATGTTGTTGCCTGTGCCAGAGATCTAAAAAAAAAAAACATAACTATGTCTAAATGCATTTAAAACAGGAGTTACTGTAGAAACAAATCAGTGAACAGTCCTTCTTGCATGATCTAGCAGCTACAAATTGGCATAGAATACAACTGATCTCACTGGACATGAGGCTCCAATTCACAGTATTTTAATTATAGCACCTGGAAGGGACACTGTCAACCTCCTTAGGTCTCAAAGTGTCCCTAGTGTAAACACATATTTTATGACTGCCAACATTCTGTAAAGATTGCTGATGTAGCTGGTAGTTTAATTTTGACTCTATTTTCCTTATAAAAGTGAAAAACAGACTGCCCACCATACTGGTGTTACCACACAAACACAGGTTTGTTTACATTCCTTGATCAGCTCCAGCTGCATCTTTCCTGGAACTGGGAGCACCCCCAACACAGTCTAGCCACTCATGATGCAGTGGGAGTTGAGGTTATTGCATCATGAGTTACTGCAATTTGTGGGTGTTTCTGATGCTCAGAAGAATGCAATAAGAACAAATTCAGGATTGTAAACAAAACAAGGTTGTTTGTAAATATACATTAGCATGCATTTCAGTTCTACTAAACAAGGAGACAGACAAAACAAACAGCAACATCAGTGAATTTTAGAGAAGGTAAGCAATCATAAAAGGTAGGCTTTTAACTAGAAATAATATGATGAAAAACAGGTCAACAGTGTCCCTTTAAAGTCATTCCTTGGTGTTTCAGCAGTCTCATGTCAAATTCATAATTTTGTGCCCAGTACATGATGTTCATCTAAGCATTTAAAATCCACAACAAAAAACATTGATTGCCATGCTTGTTTTTGGTTACATAGTGAGACTTAATTTATCTTTACGGAAAAAAAAAATCGGTAAGGGGTTGGGTTGTTTTATGTAGTTATAACATCGATGTTCTAGGTGTCAACGTAAGTATGAAAGAAAACGTGAAACAAGGACACACAATCTGTCATGATGTTTGCTTCATTTTTTCCACAAATGCAAAATATAGGGTAAGATACCAATACTATGACACCCTTTTCAACTGATGGTTGAATGGGGAAATATTTGTATGTTTTACACATAAAACCATTTAATTTCCATGTCCTTTTCATAAAACTTTTGGATGGATGTAGAATATGGTTGTGAAGCTAGCAAAAGAAAGAAATATTGGGTTGCTATGCTTCATGTCGTTATATCTGCTTCCAAAGTTGTAGTTTCAGAGGTGGTCGGCTCAGGACAAAAACCCTGAAAAATCCCAATAAAAATAAAACTTACCAGAAAGCTATTTAAACAGATCAAAAGTGCGTGCTGATTGACAAGGACTTTTATTTAAAAGAAACAGAGTAACAAACACATGCATATAAAAGGCTTTGAATGATGCCAGTGGCTGCAATTATGGAGATATTTTCCTCACTGTCATCCTGTATATATTCTTATCTGGACATGACGTAACAGAATAAATCATTATTCTAATAATGCTTCCATGTATTTAAGAATGTACTTGTGCCAGCAAACATTCTTAAAAACATTTTCAGGTGCATCAGAAAAATAGGAATTTAAAACACCAGTAAACTTCTTTATTGTCATTAAACATGTTCTTCTCTTAAAGATGAGAGTGAAAAAACAGGTAGTGTCCCTGGTTCACTCATGACCAAAAACCAGCCTTACGGGATAGGGATAAGTATTGGGCCAAAGCAATGCTCACTAAAGCTGACCAGGATTGATCTACATTCAGACGAAAACAAAATCTTTGCACCAAGCTAGTACAATCAGCTGAAGTCGAAATACTATCCCAGATTAATGGGAGAGAACAAAAATGATTCCTCCAGATTTTGACAAACAGTAAGGACATTGGAAGGCAGACCAATCACTTCATCAGTACTGAGGGACATGTGAAGGCATGCTGTACCTGTGGAGAATGTCCCCCTGCTGTCTAATTAGACAGGTCCCAGTAAGTGTGTATTATCCATCCGTATGTTCGTGCCATTTAGTCTTAAAAGTATCAGAGGTTGGAGATGTTACTACAGCTACATGGATTGTAAAGAAGGGCCCTCTTGCTGTTCTTTCAAATGGTTTCTGATGAATTTGTAATGTGTGCCTTCTTGTATTATACGTGTTGGATTTAAAAATTTAAGTTGGGATCATTCATTAGAACGTTGTCATTATCCTATACATCTTTGACAAAGCACTTGATAGTGTGAAATGGTAGGAGCTGCACTGCGATATTGTCCTGTTATATTTCCTCCACTGGTGAGAATAAAAACTTGTTGAACTTTATTTGTCTGCAATTGCAGTCTTATTGTATGTGTGAGAGTGCCCTGACTTGGGGTTCTGGAGCTCTGTCTTTGTCATAGAGCACCCCAGATTGTCTGGTTGTGGCTCTACTTGCTTTTTGTCTTAGCTTATTTTATATTCAGTGCTCCTTTATGTTTGCTATCACAGTACCAATTCAAATCTTATTTTTTTCCTTCTTAATTTGTTTATCCACCTGTTTGGCAGACTGCTTCCTTCATGCCAGCCATCCCAGCCCCATTACTCCAACTTTTCCAGGACTTACCCTGCCTGCATCTTCCTCCAGGGTTTACCCTTCTGGAGGAGTCGCAGGATTTGCCATCCCACCGCTGAGTAGATCTGGTTTCACAGCAGTTGCCTCCTTGATGGGCACGGAGCCTGCGGGCAGCTGTAGTCATCCTGCCATCCAGGGTTTTCCTCACTTTTCAGGACCCCTTCCCATTAGTACAGCAGGCCATGTGTGCACTGATGTTGGCGGGGAGTTATGCTTGCGCATCCACACGTTGCAGGCTGGACATCTGCTGTTCTGTCACTTCCACATTTCAGGTCTGCACTTTGACCCACTAGCCACCACTAGAAGCCAAACTAATTCTGGGCTCTGCATCACCACCTCCCCGTGGTAGGAGAGCAGTTTATGGAATGCTCAACCCTCCTGCTTTCGGCTGACTGTTTGATGTCCCAAGTTCCCTCCTGAACACAGGTAATCAGCAACGCATGTGGTAGTGCTACTTCTGTGCCAGCAGGCCGGCTGCTAAATTAAATCTTAGTTGCTGATAAGGTCAACACTGGTGGCATGTGGGGGAGGGGAATGTTTGAAAATTGCTTCAGTGAAGTTGTTTGTGAGGTGGGGTCCCAAGAAACATATGTTGAAAATTTGAGGCAAAAATATTTAAAAATGGCCAAGTTATGCCACTAAGTTGAAAACCCTATTGAAATACATTGAAGCGCTTACCTCAGTTCGCGGTTGGGCTTTGAAGAGCAAAGACATGCCTGCAGTCCAAGGTAGATTCCGGCCATGGTCCTCCAGTGGGTAAGTATGGGATACGGGGGTATGGGGTGGTGGGTCCTGAGTGGTAGATTAGGGGGTTGGGTAATGGCGGAACAGACAATGATGGGTGATTTTCTTTTTTACAGGGGAAAAAACGACGAGGGACAGTTTTCTTATTTTCAGGGAGTTTGCTGAACAGATGAGGACACTGGGGGATTGGGCACCCCCAGTGTCTGTATACTGTTTGGGGGGGGTTGCACAGTGGACAACAATGGATGGACAGATGACACTGGGGGATTGGGCACCCCCAGTGTCTGCATACTATTTTTGGGGGGGTTACACAGTGTGCAACAATGGACGGACAAATGAGGACACTGGGGATTGGGCACCCCCAGTGTCTATATACTGTTTAGGGGAGGGGGTTACACAGTGGACAATAGTGGATGGTTTTCTTTTTTTAAGACAGAAAACAAGCATTTGTCAACATCGAACGTTTGATCTATTGAAAGATGTCCACCTCTGCACATTGTTTATGCCCTTGAGGTACTTGAATGTATCTATCATGTTCCCCCACTCCCTCCTTTCCTCCAATAAGTACATAATGATATCCTTTTAATCTCTCCTGATATGTTCTGTGTTGCAAGCCATGTACCATCCTGGTTGCCTTTCTGTGGACTGCCTCCACCCTGACAATGTCCTTGCGCATTTGAGGCCTCCAGAATTGCATACAGTACTGTAGGTGAGGCCTCACTAGTGTATTATACTGTACAATGGCATCACCACCTTGTGCCTTCTGCTAGTGATTCCTCTGCCTATGCACCCCAGCATGCCACTGGCCATCCTTGCAACATTTGTGCTCTGCTTTGACACCTTTAGGTCATCGGAACAGATGACTTCTAGGTACCTTTCTTCCTGGGTGATCATCAGCACCTCCACCCCACCCTGTAACTCTCCCCAGGTTCCCCTCTTCTCAGGTGCATTATTTGGGCTTCTTTGCATTGAACCTCAGTTGCTGCTCTTCAGACCATTTTTCAAGCCTCTCATGTCCCTGCTCATTTTCTCCACCCCTTCTGGAGTATTCATTCTTTTACAGATGTTGGTGTCATCTGCAAATAGGCAGACAGACCTTTCCTTCTAGCCCTTCCATAATGTCTGTAATGAAGACATTGAACAGGACTGGTCCCAAGACTTATCCCTGAGGCACCCTGCTGGTCACCCCCTCTCCCCAGAGTGGATCCCATTACCACCACCATCTGCCTCCTGTCCAACAGTCAGTTTTGAACCCAGTTTATCAGCTTGTGCCCTGTTGCCAGACTACTCATCTTGTTAATCAGCCTTCTGTGTTGGACGTTGTTAAAGGCTTTGCTGAAATCAACGTAGGTGACATCAAACGTCCCTCCCTGATTTATTTCCTTAATGAGGCATTAGGGTTTCCAACCCTAACGCCCCACCCCCACCCTGCAGAGACTGACAAGCATTGGGGGTGTCCCTTTGGGCCATCAGTCTTAATGCTCACACCATTTCACCCCCACCCTGCAGACACTGACAGGCGTCATGGTGTGCCTTGAGGTCTTCGGCCCTAATGCTCACCCCATTCCATAATGAAATAAGCTGAGATGGGTGCAATATAGGAGATTGGGGTGAACGTTTGGGCCAGAGACTCCAAGGCATGCCCCGATGCCTGTCACTGGCTGCAGGGTGGGGGTGGGGGTGGAATGGTGTGAGCATTATGGTCGATGACCCCAAGGCACACGCCCAATGCCAGTCATTTTCAACAGGGTAAGGCATTACAGTTGGAAACCCTAATGCCCCAGATGTTTGTTGATATTTTTGCTCCAGATTTTCAACATGAGCTTTTGGACACCACCTCCTGAACACTGGCACTATCATTTTTACTGAATCCCAAAGGTGATTTTGCGTAGCGGTGCGCCATTCGGCTACAGGTGCTAAAACACATTTTGGGCAGGATGTGAAAAACAGCAGTTGCACTGTTCATGAGGAGGTATGAAAAAATGGCAGTGTTGAAAATCTGGAGTGAAAATATGAGAAATTGGCAAAGTTACGAGCGTCCATAGAAACTGTGCAATGCATGCCCATAACGTGATCATTTTTTGGAATTTTTTCACCAGATTTTCAATATGGGCTTTTTGAGATTCCCCTCATGAACAGTGGCACTGTGATTTTGTTACTCCATCCCAAAAGTTGATTTCACACAGCGACCGTGCCATTCTGCGCAACTGGTGTGAAAACACATTTCAGGCTGGATGTGAAAAATGACAGCTGTACTGTTCATAAGGAGGTGTGAAAAAATGACAATGTTGAAAATCTGGAGGAAAAATATAAAAAACTGGCAAAGTTATGAGCATACGTAAAAACTGTACAATACACGCTCATAATGCTGTCATTTTTTGAAATTTTTTCACCAAATTTAAAACGCGGGCTTTTTGGGACCTCACCTCTTGAACAGTGGCACTGTTGTTTTGTTACTGAGTCCCAAAGGTGATTCTGTGCAGCGACTGCAAAATCACCTTTCAGGACCAAGGAACAAAATGACAGTGACATGTTCATGATTAGTCCCAAGAACCATGGGCTGGATATTCAAACTGCGCCATTCTGTGGCGCAAGTCTGCGCTGCTCAAAATAGTTGCGGCGAGGGGGCAAGCGATATTCAACAGAGTTGCACTATTGAGCAACCCTTTGAATATCACCTCGCCACAGCCACTGTGCATGGCGAGTGGAACTTGGCGCCACCGCAAGTGGTCAGAGTGGAGCATTCAAGATGTGGTGGCGCAAGTTCCATTGCGCCATGCGCAAATTTCCGATATTCAAACGGTGACATGCAAATGGGGCTATAATTCATGCAAGGCACAGGGGGGGCCATTTGCATCTACTTATGGCCCTATTTGCATGCCATTAGCATGCAGGTGCGCTGATCCCCGACAACTTGCGTCTGGCGCCCTGCCAGGCAGCAGCTGTCGGGAACCGACGCCCCCTAGAGCCCGATCAAGGGCATGAGGTAACCCCTCCCCTGACTGGACCGATCACGGGCATGTAGTAAAGCCCCTCCCCGACTGGCCCAATCGTGGCAAACCCATATTAAACCCCACCCCCGACTGGCCTGACTGGGTAAACCCATAGTAATCCCCCCACCCCCACTAGCCCGATCGCTGGCGGAACAGAGTTCAACCCCCAAGAACAATATCCCTGGTGGTCCAGTGGACCCATAAAGCCTGATCGCGGGCGTGGGGTCAGCCCCACCCCAGGTCCAAGTACCCTGGTGATCTAGTGGCCCCCCACCCCACCCACCCATGGAGCCCACACTCCCCGCCTCCCTGGCCAGCCGCGGTGGCAGCATCCCACCACTTCGCCGCCTACCGACTGACTGCTTGGTAGGGCTGCACGCCCATTGGTTCAGAGCAAGAGTTTTGACGTGCAGCCCATACCGCATAAGGCAGTCCAGATATGTGAATAAAATTCTCTTTGCTCTGAACCACTGGGCGTGCAGCCCTACCGAGCAGTCAGTCGGCGGGCGGCGGGCGGCAGGCGGGTGGGATGCTGCCACCCGCCCGGCTGACGGGGATGGGTGATGGGCTCTGGGGGTGGGGGGCCACTAGATCACCCTGCATGCCGGACCTGGGGGTTGACTCCATGCCCACGATCGGGCTTCGCATTGCACTGTTATGTTCAGCTTGACTTTGGGGGCGCAACTGCCTCCCGCGGAATATGGGTGAATGGCACACTTTCGACTTGCGCAGGCGTTAACCTTTGAATATCCAGCTCCATGTTGAAAATTTAAATAAAATTCCTAAAATGGCTGAGATATCATATAAGTTGAAACCCCATTGACTCCTATTATACGGCTTAACTTTCATTCTTTCAGTTTGCCGGTTGATTCTTGAAGAGTGCAGATGTGTCCTGCTCCACAGAAGATCACATCTGCTGACCTCAGAGGGTAAGTATGGGGTAAGGGGGGGAGGGAGGTGGGTGCGCAGAGGGAAGGTTGGGATGGGGAGGGGGATGGGGAGACAATGAGGGACGTATTTCGTTTTTACAGGTAAAAATAAAATAAAAGGGCTGCAAGGGAAGGTTTTCATCATTTACAGGTAAAAAAATAAACATAAGTTTGGGCACACTGGGGTGGGCTCCCAGTCTGTCACAATAATGGTGGGCGGGGGGAGGATGCAGACATGGGGATTGGGCACCCCGATGTTGGCTAGGGTTATAGACAGGTTGGGGGGCCGCATAAGACATCGGAAGTGGGCATCCCAGTGTCAGGAAAGGAAAGGGGAAATTGTTTAACCAGGAAAGACACACTAAGTGGCAGCAGGGAAAGGGGACATTGTTTAACAAGGAAAGACACACTAAGCCGCAGCTGAAGGGCTCGCATTTCAAAGGAAAGAGCTGTGCTCAGCGTCGGCTCTGTCCTTTGAAATGTTTGCAGAGATGAGCCCCCTCAGCAAACCAGTGCCACCAGGCTGATTTGCTGGCCACAGACTGGCACCCCCACATCTATCTCTAGCAGCTCTCATATCAACATGTTCATCTGCGCTTGCACGCACAATGAACATAAAAATAAATTGTGGAGGAGTATAATGTCTGCTTCACCTCTGCCAAAGTGGCCTGTGATAGTTCTGCATATTCTATCATTATCTTACCTGCAATAGAGCATCCTGATTCCTGAGTAAACACTGGATACAGAACCCTTTATACTTCAAATCCACCATGGCCAAGCAGGTAAAAGGTCCTTATGGAAACAGTTACTAAAAGTATATGCTATACCAGAGAAGCTATATCCCTATTTCCTAAAATTGAGGAGCCCCACAGCCCACTTTTCTGTTGAACTTCTCTAACCAGTAATGATATACCCACCATATGGAAACCTGATAATTTATACAGTATGGAAAACTGCCGCAGGGAGAGGCTATACCATCCAAGGGAAGCTTAGTAAAAGAACACTTTCTCTGCAGTGTCTGCCATTAGCCTGGATGGTCATCCATGGAGCAGAGGCAGTATGAGTTTCCTGGGCTGTTGAGTTTATCTCACACTGCTCCAACCACTAGAGCTTACTGCCTTCCCATGTTGCTGACTCAGACCTTGGGGCCCAAATGTTCAGTGGTCCAGGAACAGGGCAGGAAAATGTCCAATGAAGAGCTCTTTGGCGCATGAATTAAAGTGCTGCCATGCCAAACTGCAGAGAAATGGCTATATTTGACAGGCTGTCCACAAGAGCGCCGATTCCCCATTCTACCACATTCCATGGCTTGTCAAACCAATCACCCAGATGTAGAATGTGTGCAGAAAAAATCTGCACGCTGCAGTGAAGAGGAAATAGGATCATGAAAAGGTACACCATTCACGAATACATCACATGTGGCAGGGCTTGCACGTGTTCAGTGGGACCCCTGGACCCCATTGCATACTTTTAGTTGCTGCATCTGCATCATTTTTGGCACAATGAAAATTGGGATCCTAGTCTGTTCAATTCCTCCATTGTCACATGTGAGCTCACCCTCTGAATTCAGTTTACAATGAACCTGGATCTAGATTTCTAGTGTCAAATGACACATTCGACACCAAAAACACAGAGAGTCATACTTGGGTAAGCTGTGGTGTAAACAAATAACAACGGACTCCAGAATAGATTGCTGCAAAAGAATGTACACCACAAAAGTTGGGAGCATAGCAATGAAACCCTGGTGCTTCGCGACACAGATGTGACACTTTTTTTCAGGGTGCACCCCGACTCTGTTTTTGCATGCAGGCTATTCTCTTGGTAGGTATTTGCTCCATAGCCATGTATGGGTGGACTGTGTCTTTACACATTTGGTAGGCCTTTTCTCTACCAGGTGAATGGTCCACACTCCAAGTGGTGCCTATCTACCTAGTGACCCTCTTAATCTTCCTTCTCCAAGTTGGGTATTACCCTATCCTTCTTCAGTCATTTGACATCAAAACTAGCATGTGCTTATAATGACCTGTGTGTCCAGGGCTTCTGTTGGCTCCATTGTTGAAATATTTGACTTGTATAATAAGGTAAGCATTTCCAAGATTAATGGGAAGTAAGTATTTGACTTCCAAATGGTAAAAAAATAAAATAAGGTGACTTCCGATTTTTGTGCATGGAAGACAAAAATAGTTGATCTTTCTGAACAAGTAAAGCTTTTTACACCAGTGATATTTTAGATGAATTTCCAAATGCTATCTCTTGACAACTTTGGCTTTCAGCATTTGGAACTGGTGATTATTTTGACTGCCAAAAATTAAATGTTTGCCAGATTTGGAGTCAAAGTTGTTTTGACTTCACAGGAAAAAATAACACATGAGCATAGAAAGTTGCCAGCAGAATAAAGCATAATGGTTCATTGATCTGCTTGTATTGCAGAATTCCAAGCAGCGAAGGACCCTAACCCTCCCCAACGGATACCCCATCCGTTCTGATCATTTCTCCTTTTGGCCCTGACCTTATCTTTTATCTGGTCCTAGCCCTTTTGAAGCCTTCCACTGTTTCTAGTGATACCATTTTTTCAGAGAGCCCATTCCTCCCTGCTACCACCCTCTCTGTGAAGAAATGCCTCCTGGACCCTCCTGTATCTGCCACCCTCCAGTTTAAGGCACCCCTTGTCTTTTTATTTCCACTGAGCCGAAGAGGTTCTTCTTGTCCACCTTGATAATGGAGCCCTTGAATATGCCTCCTGGTGTGCCCTCAGATAGGGTACCCCATAGAGAGGACCTGTTTGTAGGAACTAGGGATGCAGTTACTAGGTGGCATGACTGGAGGTTGATGGGGGGGGTACAAATTGAGGAGAAACTTGAGGAAATTCTACTTCACTGAGAGGGTAGTGGAACTGTGGAAGAGGCTGCTGGCAGATGTGGTGGGGCAGCTACCCTTAACGGGTTTAAACATGGTTGGGAAGGACAAGGGGACTCATTGTCCCCATGGAGATAGCAAGTGTTTGAGCGGTGGGGTAGCAGGAAGGGAGGGAGGGATACAGACCACAAGGACAGTATGTCTTTGGGGTGAGGTAGCATAGTAACGGCAGACTAGATGGAGATTTGGTCTCCTCCTGCCATCAAATTCTATGTTACTAAAACTAGAGGGGTCACCACATGACAAAATGGGGGCTTTCACACTGCCATATACAAGTGGCCTATATGATCTGTCTCTATTGAGTGATTATGCAAATGACTGGAGGGGTCACTTGATAGTTGCTCTAGTTTTTAATATATACGATCTCTATGGCACAGCCCTTGACCTGTCATCATCACCCATGTAGGACACTGTCCCAGAAAATGTGTGTGGGAAAAAACAGACAAAGCATAGAACCCCTCATCTAACCTTAGAGATAGAAGCTTGAATAGATTAGTAGAATTTTTTTTCTTGAAAATCTTAGTGAAGAGGTGACCTGTCAGCACAGTGGCAGTGATCATGTAGAGGATTGGGTAGGAGACATATCAATCAACCTGAGGTCACTCTCTTTCTGGTGGTGGTGAATGGTTGTGTTCCTTGCTGCTGTCTTATCACCTTGGTGACCACAAGTGTTGGTTTAGCTGAGGATGATGTGTACACCGGTGCATCTGACGTGCTGGCACCTATTAGGTGATATCCCATCTTCAGAGGAAGGACAGAAAAGTGGATAAAAAGACCAATGTAGAAACATACATAGACAAACAGAATTTGACAGCAGATAAGGATCACTTGGCCCACCTAGTCTGCCCTTATTTTCCCTGCCTATTGTATCACCGCATTTTTTTCCCCTGCCTATCCATTTACTACAGGCCCTACTTTGATCTCTGGCTCTCTCACCAACCCCTTGCTTTCCACTAAGATTTCCTAATCCCTATCACATGCATTCTTAAATCCCACCACTGTTTTTGCCTCCACCACCTCCACTGGAAGGCTGTTCCTGGCATCCACCACTCTTTCAGTGAAGAAATACTTCATCACATTTCTCTTGAATTTACCCCTTTCAGCTTTATTGCATGTCCCCAGTTCTTGTGCATCTCTTCTCTGAAAATACTCCCTCCTGTACCTTATTTACCCTGTGAGGTATTTATAGGTCTTTAGTCTCTCCTCATAGGGTTGTTTTGATGCAGATCCTGCACCATTCTAGTTGCCTCCTCTGGACAGCCACTTTGTTAATAATAGTGTAGATGACACTCAGCCCACCCCAAGAACTCCAAGGGCTTGCTCACGTTGTCTTTGTGAATGGCAGGTACCTCTGCCCCCAATGCTGAGAATAAGGCCTGCCATACAGCTGAAAGGGCAAACCAAGGGCTACCTTGCTGTGGGTAGAGTGAGTGTCTCAGGGTCCCTGTAGAACCATGCAAGAAGGTACTGTGTAGAAAGAAGGAAGCTCTGGCACCCGCTGAAGGAGCTCCTGATCAGATGGGAGATGAAAAGAATTTAAAAATCTTAGTGTAGAGTATGGGACTACACTCTAGATGTGGGATGAAGGGCTTAGGGCTTTGGAGGAGTAATGAGAGACTGTCCCTTGTAATGTTGGACAGTTGAGATGCATGCCAAGTACTGCAACCTCGTCTTCTGTCCCTGATGGGGTTGCCCATTGACCAGCCATTAACAAGGGTTGCACCCTGTGCTGAGAGAGTATCCTGGGAACTGTGTTCTGAACCAGTAAACTGAGGGGCCACTGTAATCCCAGTGTCTGCAATGCTGGTGCCATATGATTCTTATCATTGCAATTTGTTTTACTTTTTATATTTTTTCCTGTATGTAACTATTTCTGCAATGCTATGTTAACCTGTTGACAGCTGCTGCCATTCAGGGACTCCCATGAAAACGAGATGCTGCATCTCATGGGGTATCCTGGTTGAAGAAATTTCAAACAAATAAAAGCTTACCTTGCTTTCTAGTGGCAGATTCATTTAATACGATTTTACATGCAGAGGTGACTCCACACTACAGGAACTGCTGGAACTTCCCACAGAGCCCTGATTGTTAGGGACTGCCTGGCAATTGAACCCCCCCCCCCACACACACACACATTTTTCTCTGTTTTTCCTTCACCTGTTGTTGATTTTCATTTTTTAAGGAAGAATGTAAAATAATTTTAAACACCAAGCATTGGGGTGCTGTGACTCGGTGATCAGAGCACTGAGCTGTGAAAGAGGAGACTGACAGACCTACAGGGACTCCTGGACCACTGCCTGTCAATCTGCATGCAAAGCCTTTCACACTTGGACACATCCCCTATGCCCACATACTCACCTTTTCTATCCACTCAAGCCACCATGGCAGTAAAGGCCATCTAAGACATCTATTCAGTGTTAAAACTAACTCACACTGAGCAGTCTCAAGAGTGCCCAGCAAAAGACTGTGTGTGTGTGTGTGTGTGTGTGTGTTTAATGGGTTTCATGGAGCAGCACTTGAGCACCCATAATGTACTCACACCATCCCCATTCAGAGGACTTTATGCATGTGAAATGGGGGTTAGCAAACAATGTTCTGGGGTTTAACTTAGGTTTGTTTACACTGTACATGCAGAAGCATAGTCACAACAGTATAATACAGTTATTTTTTTTTTAAATAATAGTACACAATATACATTTTTTTTGAAACTTTGAACCCTGCAAAATATTCTGCAGGATGCACCAGGAAATAAGCTTCAGCTCAGAGTTCCTTTTCTGGCCAAAAATTGTAAAACAAAAAAATAAAATAAATATGTTTTGGCTGAGGCTCATCTCTGGCAGCTTAATTTGTTTTCTGTTGGTCGTCTCCACCTCCCTCCCCCCCGGGCCAAGCGTGAAAATGGGTAGAATTGCCTAGCCCTCTTTTCCTGGTTGACAGAAACTAACTAACTAAATAAATAATAAAATTAATTAGTCAAAAACTGTTCACTTTTATGTTTATCTTGTGCACGCACAACACACATTTTATTATGATAGCGGGTTTTGAGCGGTGTGACACTGTCAGTCCAATGCAGAGTAGTTTACAAAGGGCTTGTCAGTGTCATACCAATCATCAGACAGGCTGATCTTGACACTATTCTGGCTTGCTGGGTGGAAACTTAAGGTAGTTCAAAGGAGAGAGCCGACCCAATCATAGGGCGTCTCTTTCCTTTGATCTACATGACACCGCTCAGCAAACATAGCTGATCTGCTATTATCAGCCTGCTGTGACCCCCTCCTAATCCCCGGTGCCAGCTACAACCCCCACCAATTTTCATTGTGCAGCATTGGGGAGCCCACCCCTGGTGCAGCCAAACATCAAGAAAACCCTCCTTCAATCTCTCCCACCACATCCATGGCTGCTATCTCCCTTCCTGACCATTTTGATTGTGCAACACCAGGGAGCCCACCGCTGGTGCCACCAAACATAACACTGACACTGGGGGTGCCCGATCTCCAGTGTCAGTACCAGAAATAAAGAAAATAGTCCTTCATATTTTGGGGGTGCAAATATACCCTGTAAAAAAGGAAACCATCCATCGACGTCTGTTGCCGCCACTGTTACTGTCCCGCCACCATCCCTGCCCTTCAGCACCCCCCCCCCACACTCCCCAAGCCATTTACTTACATACCAGGGGTCTAATGCCATAATCCTCTCTGGACCAGAAACATGTCTTCACTCTTCAATGCCAGACTGCAAACTGAGGAAAGCAGGTATGCGGTTCAGTGTCTTTCAATGAGTTTTGAACTTGTTGTCGTAAGTTGGTCATTTTTGAATATTTTTGCTCCAGGTTTTCAACATGTTTTTTTTGGGACCCTACCTCATGAACAATGACAGTAAAATGATGCTTATCCCTCCCAAAAGGCGATTTCACAGTTGCTGTGCAAAATCACCTTTCGGGCAGAATCTGAAAGTTTTCTCTGCCCTTGTTCATGAGTTGTGGTCACAAGAAGGCTATGTTGAAAATTTTGGGTATAAATATTAAAATGCAACAAAGTTATAAGATTGTTGAAATTTATGAATGCAGGCTCATAACTGGTAATTTTCAATATTTTGACCCCAAATTTTCTACATAGCCATTTCTTCACAGCACCTCATCAGTGTGACAGTTATTTTCCAAATCCTAGCTAAAACGGCATTTGCACTTGTGCTGCAAATCACCTTTTGGCCAGGATTTGAAAATTTTCTCCACCCTTGTTCATTAGGTGGGATCATAAGAAGGCTATGTTGACAATTTCAAGTAAACATATGAGAACACAAAAAGTTATGAGCCTACACTGCAGTTTTTCAATGCACTCTGTGGTAATTTTCAATATTTTGACCCCAACTTTTCAACATGGCCATTTTTCATACCACCTCATGAATGTGACAGCGGTCATTTCTCAAACCCTACCTCAAATGTGTTTTCATACTTGCGGAGCAAAATGATGTTTTGGCCATTGTTTTACATTGATACCTGTCATGCTCAGAAGGAGTGATCATAAAAAGATTGTGCTTAAAATTTGGGGTAAAAATGTGAAAAAACAACTAAGTTATGAGGAAATGTTGAATTGTTCCAACATTTATTCATAACTTTATTTTTGTAGATTTTGTCCCTAATGTTCAACGTATCCCTTGTGTTACTCCACCTCCTGAACATGGCAGGTGCCACTTTTCAAGTCCCCTCTGAAACTTGTTTCTACAGTCGCACAGCAAAACCACCTTTCAGATGGGATTTAAAAAATTCCACCTATCTTTATCATAACATCTAGTCATAAAAAGACTGTTGGAAATCATAGACATTGAGAGCGAAGCTTTGAAGGTCACTATGATGTCATCTCACTTCAGGATGGAAACATTAGACTTTCTGTATAAGGTTGTTCACATATTATTGTGTTTAGTATTTGTTTTAATTCTTTACCTTCTTTCTTACTGTGTCTTGAACTGTGGTCAAATAAACAGAAACCAGCAAACAGGTAGTCAGTAATCCATGGAACGTATGTTCCGGCCAGGTCCAGAGAACTACAGTGGCATTGATGTTGTTATAAGATTGTATGCATTATAATATAAAATCCACAATAAAATGTAAATTCAGAGAAAAAACAGCAACTGGATTAGATTAAAACATTTCATGTGTTTTAAGTAATAGCAACATGAGCTGGCAGTATTTCTATAGTTCATCATTTAACCAACAGTTCATGTGGAATGTTTTCAGTCTTGTTGATATCATCTTTCTGAAGAATCTGCAGTGCAGGTAAACATATGGAATCTTAAAAGCAGCTGAGGCCCTTAGGAAAACTTTGGAAAATATAATATTTTGACACAAGTCAGTTTGTATTTTATATACCTTGTACAGATTTCTCCTCATATGAACATACAAATTTGCTAGCAGAAACAGACCACCCAGTCTATCTCAGTGCTCGAATGTGCAGCTAGCAACCCTATTTTGTAGCTGCCCCACCCTCCCCTTTGTGATCGCAATGCTGCCTCCCACTTCCCCCACCTTCACCTCCCCTGCTCCCTGTCCCATGCCCTTTTAAAGCTGTTCACAGATTTACATGATACCACCCATTCTGGTAGTGCATTCCATTTTGCTACCACCGTCTCCATGAAATAGTGTCTCCTCATTTCCCTCCTAAATCTTCCCCCTCTACTCTTAGCCCATGCCCTCTGGTATCCTTCACCCTCCTTAGCTTAAAGACCGCATCTGCCCCATCCTTATTGATTCCCCTCAGATACTTGAATGTCTCTATCATGTCCTCCATGTCCCTTCTGTCCTCCAGGGTGTACATATTCAGGTCTCCCAGCCTGCTCTTATAGTCTCTCTCCCCTCCATTCCACAAATCATCTTCATTGCCCTCCTCTGTACCCCCCCCCTCCAGTAATCTGACATCATGGTTCAGGTATGGCCTCCAAAACTGCACACAATACTCCAAGTGTGGCCTTACTAGCGACTTGTAGAGGGGCAAGATTACCTCTCTTTGCCTTGATGAAAAACCCCTTGCTATGCACCCCAGCATTGTGTTTGCTTTTGCAGCCACTCTCCTGCACTGGGCAGTGTTATTCATGGTCCTTGTTTTAATTACCCCTAGGTCCTTCTCCTCCTCAGTGATCCCCAGCTTAACCCCACCCAGTCAGTATTCTGTTCTTGGGTTCTTTGCCCTGAAGTGCATAACCTTACACTTCTTTGCATTGAATCCCAGCTGCCATCTGTCTGACTGCTCCTCCAGCTTGCCTTGGTCCACCTGCAGCTTCTTCCATCCCTCCACTTCATCCACCACTGCTCCCATTTTGGTATTGTCTGTGAACAGACTTATCTTGCTCACCATCCCATGCGCAATGTTCTGATATGAAGAGCCCAAATAACACCGGTCCTAGCACAGAGCCCTGTGGTACCCCACTCATCACTGGCCTTAGAGTTGAGAGCTCCCTCCCACTATTCATTATTCATTATTTAGTACTGAAACAATTCCCACAAAAACAAGATCTTTATTCCTTTAGAGTTCAACTACATAGAAACATAGAAACATAGAATTTGACGGCAGATAAGGACCGCTTGGCCCACCCAGTCTGCCCATTTCCCTACCTACTGGATAAGCTGCAGATCCTAGTTAACCAGCAGCCTACTTCTTCCTACCCCCACCCCCCAGAACTGCCTTATGACTGTCCCATGCATGCTTGAATTCCACCACTGATTTTGACTCCACAGCCTCCTCCGGAAGGCCATTCCATGCATCCACAACCTCTCTGTGAAAAATACTTCCTTAAATTACCTCTGAGCCGCCTCTATCTTCAAATTGTGCCCTCTTGTTCTTGCACACCTCTTTTTGAAAGATGCTGCCCTCTTGGACTTTGATTCCTTGAGGTACTTGAAAGTTTCTATCATGTCCCCCTCCTCCTTTCCTCGAGGCTATACATATTAAGCTCCTAAGTCTCTTCATATGTCCTCCGTGCAGACCCTGCACCATTTTAGTTGCCCTCTCTGGACAGCTTCCATCCTGTCTATGTCTTCATGGAGATAGGGTCTCCAGAACTGCACACAGTACTCCAGATGGGGTCTCACCAGCTGTCTGTACAGAGGGATAATAACTTCCTGTTTTCCACTGGTGATGCCTCTCCTATGCATCCCAGTATCCCCCAGCCCTCCTTGCTGCCTTCTCACATTGCTTGCCCACCTTTAGGTCATCTGATATGACTACCCCCAGGTCCCTTTCCATTTTTGTTGTTGTTAGTATCTCACCCCCATTGTGTACTGTTCCCTGGGTTTTGTTTCCAGGTGCATTACCTTGCACTTCTTAGCATTGAATCTAAGCTGCCATACATTTGACCATTCCTCTAACCTTGCCAAGTCCTTCTCATCCTTTCCACCCCACTCTGTGCATCAACTCTGTTGCAGATCTTAGTGTCATCTGCAAAGAGACATATTTTTCTTCCAGTCCTTCTGCAATGTCGCTTATAAAGACATTGAAGAGGACTGGTCCTAATACTGAACCTCTGCGTACCCCGCTAGTAACCCTCCTTTCTTCTGAGTGGACTCCATTTACTATTACCTCTGTGTCCTATTCTCCAGCCAATTCTTTACCCAGGCTGTCATCTTGGGACCCACCCCAGGCTGGCTAACTTATATATTAATCTTTGTGTGGGACTGTGTCAAATGCCTTGCTAAAGTCTAGGTAGGCCATGTCCACAGCCCTCTGATCTACTACTTTGGTCACCCAGTCAAAGAAATCTATCAGATTCTGTCTGGCATGACCTTCCGCTGTGAATCCATGCTGCCTAGGGTCTTGTGCCCCTCTGGCCTCTAGATACTCGACAATTCTTTCCTTTAGAAGTGATTCCATCATTTTCCCTATCACTGAGGTTAAACTAACAGGTCTATAGTTTCCTGCTTCTGCCTTGCTCCCACTTTTGTGAAGGAGAATCACATCTGCCCTCCTCCAGTCCTCGGGTACCACCCCATCCTCCCATGATTTGTTAAAGAGGGTAGTCAGTGGTGTCACTAGTTCTACCCTTAGTTCTTTTAGAATTCTGGGATGAGTCCCATCAGGCCCCATTGCTTTGTCCACCTTCAGTTTTAAGAGTTCTTTCAGAACCCTTTCTTCTGTAAATGGGCTGGTATCAACTTCTGTATCCAGAGTGTTACTACTGTTTGTTTTATGTACCTCCCCCTCTTCCTTTGTAAATACTGAGCAAAAATATTTGTTTAGTATCTCTGCCTTTTCACAGTCTCCTCTGCCCACCCTCCTCCCCTTTATTAAGCCTCACTATCCCTCCCTTGGTCTTCCTTTGCTCCCTGATGTATCTATAAAGGTTTTATTCCTTCTTAACTGAGTTGGCTATCTTTTCTCGGTTTGGGCCTTGCTGTTCTGACTGCCTTCCCAGCCTCCTTTTGCTTTAACTGATACAATTCTCTGTCCTGCTCCTGCTGGATTCCTTGTACTTCCTGAATGCTTTCTTTTCTCTTGAACCTTCACTGCCACTTCCTTTGAGAACCATAGTGGTTTCTTACATCGCCTTGTTTTGTTTATTTGCTTCACACAAAGGCTCGTTACTTCTGTGATGGCAGTTTTTATTATTCCCCATTGTTCTTCCACCCCTCCTTCCCACCCATTTGCTAGTGCATTCCTTAGGCACTCACCCATTTTGGCAAAGTCAGCCCTCCTAAAGTCCAGTACTTTTGTCTTTTGCCTCTATAGCTTATTCCCTACTTGAAATCATAATGCTCTGTTGTGACATCACAGTCTGCTGCCATAGGAATAACTGTGATGTCACAAGCAGAGTATTATGACATCAGGTTGGGAAGAAGCAATAGAAGCTGATGAACCCTAAAGAAACCAATGTGTTGTTGTACCACAGTAGTGGCATAGCTACTGTGGTACAACAGCATTCTGATGATAACTGTGACAGAGGTCTTGTTCCCCCATGCAAATATAGTATTCACCTCTCAGGTTTTATTTTATTTAGGGATAATCTGGAATGTACATCCCTTCTTATGTGTAGTCTTGTTCAGTGTGCTGTTAAATGTCTTGTTTGTTGGCTGGCCACCCATTTTGTATGTTCCTCTGTCCTGTGTCTTGTCTCCCTTTTATGCACACTCCAGATTCCCCTTAAGTAAAATATCCCTTTAAAATTATTAGAATAGGTATGCAGTGCATTATTAAAAGTTAAAAAGAATTAGTTGTATTTCTTTGATTTAATTCTAGCAGCTTTGTATGGAGAGAGTGTAGAATTATTTTACAGGACAAAACGCTTCTGTTGTCTAAGAGCTCATGCAGGGCTTTTAGCGCTGAACCTGCTCCCATTAAAAGGAACTCCATAGCGGACTACAATAATATTTGTCCGCTTAGTAAGATCAAAAACTGCTGTTCTTTTGTTTTGCAGTCCATATTTTAAGCGCCAGACTATTGGCATGTTGTAAGTAATCAGCGATAGCGGAGGCCGGTAATTGGCATCAATGCCTTACCATCGCAAAGGAATTTCCTAGAAAACGGAGTCCTGCATAAAATAAACCATCTGGATAAGATGCGTGCAATTATAGTGAGAGTCTGGACCTAGAAATATAATTTTGGTAATCCTTTTTTTACCTTAGTTGCCGTAATAAACGAGGGTTCTTTGCTCTTCCTGCTCAAACGTTTTATTAAGAGCCAGCCAGCCAGACTCTCTCTGATTTTATACTGCTCCAGGAGAGGCGGACCTCCGCTTCTCTTCAAAATGTTGGAACTGGTTAAAGGGAACATAATAGTTTTTCAAGCAGCTGAAAGGTTAAAGTTCTTTATAAAAATATTAGTATGGATAAATAAAATGTATTAACACTTTTGTTTTCTCAAAGGTTTATTATGCTAATATTAGGGGTGGAGTTAATGGGTCACATGACTGTAAGGACTATAAACACTGTCTTCTTCTGAAATCAGTCAGTAAGACTAAGGGTGTTGATCTGGTAACACCCTGACCTTGAGTTAGCTATTTCTAGCTCTGGTACTCGAACCTACTATGTTGTAAATATATTTTCTTTTGGTCGTTTTCAAGTTCACTGTAAAATAAATTTTCGCTTATTTTCTGCTAATTTTGTCTGAGTGCCTTGTCTTTTTCCCACACCAGCTCACATTTGGTGTCAGAGTGGGATCGAGTTGGTTGGTGAAGACCTACTACGGGATCTGCGCTCAGATTCCTATGGCATGCACTCAGATAGGGCAGAAGAGCGGACGGTCGTAGCCACAAGGTCTGCTGTACAGGAATTGGGTTTACCTCTACTAGCCGGTTTAGACCCAGTGGTTCGCAGAAAGGTGGCTAAGAAAGAAGCTGATGGAGATATTGCCATGATGGATGAAAGAAAACCTACTGAAAGGGGCGCACAAGCAGCCAGAACCAAGATGGAAGACCCACCGGAGAGCCCCCATGAATTACTTCGTTGGTTATGTCTACGACAAGTCGAGATGGAGAAAGAAAGGGAAAGAGACCGAGAAGAAAGGGAGAGAGAGAGAGAGCAGAGAATGCTGCCAGATGGACTGATACCCTGCATGCCATTCAGTCACTGAGTACAACAAGATCACCATCAGCACCTATGGTAGGCCAAACAGATATAAAACTAGTAAAATGACTGATTCCGGATGATATTGAGGCATATCTTATGACATTTGAGAGGGTAGCTACTGCGTGTAACTGGCCCTCGAGATCAGTGGGTTGTTAGGTTGGCACCCAATTTGACTGGGAAAGCACAATTAGCGTATAGCCATTCAGATATTGTGCATATCAATTACTATGATTATATTAAACAAGCCATCCTTAAAAGATATGACATCTGCACTGAAACATATAGACAACGATTTCAGTATATAAATTCCAGTCTACTGATACACCCCAAGATGTGTATACTGCTTAAAAGACTTATGTCACAAATGGTTGCAACCCAATACAAGAACTGTGGTACAAATATTGGAGAGTATTATTTTAGAACAATTTATCCGAGTGTTACCCTCAAGATGTACAACTATGGGTAAAGGAACACCGCCCGAAACTGCTGGAAGGAGCTATACGATTGGCAGAAGATTATCTGACTGCTAGGCCTCAACGACCTAGGATACCTACAAATTATAGGGGCCTCCAGCTGTGTGGTAAAACCTATTTCCCCAAGTACTACACCTGGTGCCACAATCCAGTAGTATCCCTGAGGGTAGAAACAATTAGAGGATATAGTGATATCATATGTCACGAGTGTAAGCCAAAGGACACATTGCTAGGTTCTGCCCAAAAGAAAATAGATGCACACAATTAGTTCTTGCCAATTGGGGACAGTATTTAACAAGTGTGGAATTTGAAGGGACAAAGGTATCTGGTCTTATTGACTCAGGCAGCAAGCAGACTTTGGTTCATGCCTCCCTAATGAAAAATGTAGAGCCTGGGGAACCAACTACGGGGGTTAAGTGTATACACGGGGATATACACTGGTACCCATTAAGAGAAACTGAGATTCAAATAAATGGAACACTACTGAAAATGAAAATAGGTATAGTACCTCAGTTGCCAGTCCCTGTGATAATTGGGCACGATTACCCCTATTTTGACTCTTTATTGTCCATAAACATTGGATTTGTCACCACCCGGTTACAACGAAAACAAGAAACAGAGTTGGGACAATTATTTCCTTTTGAGGATGATGTGTATGGGACCATGGGTAAAGAAAGAAAAAGTAAAACACAAAGAAGACAGGATAAAAACCTGTGGACTAAGAGAAATGCTGGACTTGATATGTTGACTGAAAAAAGTACATCCCTTAACAAAGAGTTTATAGACATGCAGAAAAGTGATGTAACTTTAATGCCTTTTTTCCCACAGGTGAATGGGAAATCTGAACCCGATCAACCTTTTTATAAAATCGAAAATGAACTGTTGTATAGAGTGTGTACTAATCATCAAACTGGAGAAATAGTAGAACAGTTGATGGTACCATTACAGTACCGCCCTAAGTTGTTGACCATTGCCTATGATATTCCGTTAGCCGCCATTTAGGCAGGGACCGTACACTAAAACGCCTTTTGTATATGGTTTTTCTGGCCTGGCATCCATGAGCAGGTGGCAGAGTATTGTAAAAGCTGCCCTGATTGTCAATTAATAGCAGCGATTGGACGTAAAGATAAAGTACCTTTATTACCAATGCCTTTAGTAAATAACATGTTTGAAAGAATAGCCATGGATATTATAGGTCCACTACCCAAAAGTTCAAAGGGGAACCATTTCATATTAGTGGTTGTGGACTATACCACAAAATACCCAGAGGCAAGTCCCCTTCGTACGATCACTGCTCCCAGAATAGCTGAGGAATTGGTAAAAATATTTAGTCGCATGGGCATTCCTAAAACCATCTTAACCGACAGAGGAGCCAATTTTTGCTCAAACATGTTACAACATTTGTATCAAGCTTTAGGTATAGAAGCTATTTTTACCACACCCTACCATCCTCAAACTGACGGTTTAGTCGAACGTTTTAATCAGACATTGAAAAGGATGTTAAAAAAAATATGTAACAGAGGAAGGAAAAAAATGGATTTATATCTTCCGTACCTGATGTTCGCTCTACAGAGGTGCTCAAGCATCCACGGGTTTTCCCGCTTGAGTTACTATACGCCATAACCCAAGGGGTCCTTTAGATGTTATAAAGGAAGAGTGGGAAGATACATGGTAAGCAAAAGATACAACCCCTAGAATACTGGCAGCAGCTACGTCAGAGGTTAATATCCTATGTGCAAAAGCCCATCAAACTAATTTACACCAATAATCAAAGCATAAAGAATATTATGATAAGGGAATAAAATATAAAGAGTTTACTGAAGGGGGATAAAGTCCTACTTTTGCTTTTCTTCCTCTGACAATAAATTGCTAATGAAGTGGCAATGTTCTTATAAGATTGTAAAGCAGGTAGGCCCAGTAACCTATGAGGTCGAACTACCAGAAAAAAAATCAAACACCGGGTATACCATGTGAATTTGTTAAAGCTATGGGTGAGATAGGTCCTCCCAGATATGTAGTTACATTCACCGGAGACCTTTGAGTCAGAATTAGACATAAGCGTATCAAAGAATTGAAAATACAGGAAATTTATCAGAAGTGCAGATCAATCCAGACTTAACATCTGAACAGGCTGCTACCCTGCAAACACTCCTACAACCCTTTCAGGCCCTCTTCACAGGAACACGGAAAGTTAAAACGCTGTCCACCGTATTATGGTACCAGACAACATACCCATACGGCAAAAGCTTATAGAATACCTGAAAAGGTACTGGAATGATGTTATACAGGAAGTTAAAAGATGTAATATGGGAATTATTGAACCCTCCGACTAGTGAGTGGAATTTTCCCATGGTGGTGGTAGGAGAAAGGAAGGAGGCATCAGAATCTGCCTTGATTTTGACGTTTAAATGCAGTCTCTAAATTTGATTGTTACCCGATGCCCCGAATTGATGATATCTTGGATCATTTAGGTAAAGCCCAATACATTAGTACATTAGATCTGTCTAAGGGGTATTGGCAAATCCGCTAGATCCAAAGGATAAAAGAAAAACTGCGTTAGCACACCAATAGGCTTGTTCCACTTTACTGTCATGCCTTTTGGACTTCAGGACTCCTGCTACATTTCAACGAAGTTATGGATGACATATTACAACCTCATATGGCATACAGTGCCGCTTACTTAGATGAGGTGGTAATATTTAGTCACTCATGGGAGGAAATATATGCAACATCTGAGAACAATCTTGTCAACCCTTTCTGAAGCCGGGTTGACTACATCCTCCAAATGTTCCTTGGCCATGAAAGACCAAATACCTTGGATTCCAAATTGGAAGCGGAATAGTAAAACCAGAAGTAACCAAAGTAGAGGCAGTAGCTGACAGCCCCGGCCCATAACCGAAAAAGATGTTAGATCATTCTTGGGACTTTATTGGGTATTACAGGCGTTTCATACCTAACTTCGACAATAGCTGCACCCCTATCTGATTTGACAAAAAATCTAAACCAGAGAGAATAAAATGGACACCTGAGTGCGATGGGGCCTTCCGCTGTCTAAAGGCCAAGATATGTTCCTCACCTATTTACATACTCCTGACTTTTCACAACCATTTATATTACAAACAGGCGCTTCTAACTTTGGAATAGGAGCAGTGCTCACACAGATGGTACAAGAAGAAGAACATCCTGTAATTTTTATAAGTCTGAGAAGTTACATGAAAGGAAAAAAATTACTCAGTTATTGAGAAAGAGTGTCTAGCCATCAAATGGGCAATAAGCCTTACGCTTCTATTTATGGGGTAGAAGT
The DNA here is from genome assembly GCA_016271365.2 of Neoceratodus forsteri. Taxonomy (NCBI): domain Eukaryota; kingdom Metazoa; phylum Chordata; order Ceratodontiformes; family Ceratodontidae; genus Neoceratodus; species Neoceratodus forsteri. Next base: position 1,389,281,112 of record CM057459.1, read on the forward strand.
TCAAACTATGGATTGATCATAACCCTTATGTTGGCTTCATGTAATGAAGGACAAATACCCTCAGTATAATGCGATGGTACCTGGCGATGCAACCTTATAGATTTACTATAAAGTATAGAAAGGTGCAGCCCATGGTAATGCTGATTTTTTATCCTCGATGTAGCACGGAGACACCACTATCTGTCAACAGACCTCGGGTAATGAATAAGCCTGTTAACGCTAATGAAATGATGTCTCCAGATATTTTCTTATATTTATTAGAGACCCCGAGGTGGAGCCCTGGTGAGGGTGGGCTTTGGCTCCATCTCATTGAAATGAGATCTGATGACAGATAGAATGTTTCCCAAAAGAAAAAAAAAAAAAAAAAAGAAAACAAGAAAATAAAGAGTAGATAAAACCGAACAGAATATGTTTAGGTTCTTGGTGAGGAGTATGACAGAGGTCTTGTCCCCCCCCATGCAAATATAGTATTCACCTCTCAGGTTTTATTTTATTTAAGGATAATCTGGAATGTACATCCTTCTTGTGTTAGTCTTGTTCAGTGTGCTGTTAAATGTCTTGTTTGTTGGGCTGGCCACCCATTTGTATGTTCCTCTGTCCTGTGTCTTGTCTCCCTTTTATGCACCTCCAGATTCTCCTTTAAGTAAAATATCCTTTAAAATTCATTAGAATAGGTATGCAGTGCATTATTAAAAGTTAAAAAGAATTAGTTGTATTTCTTTGATTTAATTCTAGCAGCTTTGTATGAAGAGATGTGTAGAATTATCAAGCGTAATCCCTTCAACTGCTCCTTGAGAATCTCTCCCATGGCCCTAAAGTCTGCCCCCCCAAAGTCAACAGCCATTGCCCTGGAACTAACCCCCTCACCCTCCAAATTTAGCTGAAATCAGACAGTGTCATGGCCACTCCCTGCTAGGGGATCCTTCGCTGCCAGATTCCATACCAAGTCCCCGTCCACAAGAACAATGTCCAGAACATGACCCTCCCTCATAGGCTCCAACACCTGCTGAGTGAGGAACATATCCTGAAAGCCATCCAGTAGCCATTGCTCCTTGGCCACCATGGAAGTCATGGTTCCCCAGTCGGCAGCAGGCATATTTAGATCCCCATCACCACAACTCCCTCCCTTGGTCCACATGGCTCTTAATGCTATCCAGCAACCATCATCCAGAAACTCCCCATCCCTGGGGCCTGTATACCACTCCTATCTTGATCTTTCCTCCTGCAGGGATTGCAAGGTGACCCATAAGGCCTCCCACATTTCCTCCATTTCTTCCACCCTAATAATCTCTATCTTGTCTCTAATGAACATGGCCACTTCTCCCCTCTGCCTCTTTCCTGTCCTTCCTCCACACACATTAAGTTCCCAACCATGATTTGGGTTGGCCCAGGTTTCCATGACCACGCCATGTCTCCTCCCTCCATCAGCATGGCCTAGAACTCAGCATCTTGTTGCCCAGGCTCCTGGCATTTACCAACACCACCCCATCCCCTATCACTGCCTCTCCTTTACTCTACCTCCCTTTACCACACCCACCAGGATTGTATATACATCTACCCTCCTTTCTCATCTGCAGTACCATCCTCCCAGGCTTTCACCCTCCACCCTCAGGATCTGAAGGTCAGGCCCCTCTACGTGAGGTAAGGTCATCAGGCTGCCCCATCACCCCCCCACTTACAAGTTTAAACCCTACCTAGCCTGAATGTGATCTGCCATCCCCTGTTTAAGGACTTCCTTCCCTATCGGATTTAGATGAAACCTATCCCTGGTGTACCGACCCTTATATTCCCAAACTCCCCCCAGTCCACCAGTGCTCCTGATCCCCTTTCTTCCCCCACTTCCTAAGCCAGTCATTTACCTCAGTGATCTTCATTTTATTCTCCACAGAGGCCCTTGGTACTGGCACTATTTCCAAGAAGGTATCCGCGCATCCATTATCCTGGCAAACTCTGACCAGTTCTCAGAACCTTGCCTGGATTTCCAGTACACTGTTTCCCTCTATGTCATTAGTCCCCAGATGCACCAGGAAGTCTGGTGTTCCTCCACATTCCTTTACCAGCTCATACACCAGGAACTTTGCCCTGTGCACCGTCAAGCCAGAGATACTCACTACCTTAACTTGGCTGGAATTTCCCCCCCAACCCTTCCAGTGAATACCCCTAATCATTGAATCCCCCAGCAGGAGTACCTTAGTGACCCCTTCAGTCTTTTGCTTACCTCCATTCAGTGCTCCCAACCCCCCCTTTACCCATTTTCTCCTTCCCCAGGGTGTCTTCCTGCTTCCTTGAGAGACCCTTGTCGCCTTCCCTTCCTACCACCCTTTCTATGCCCCTTTCCTCAGTTCCCCCAGTATAGTATCTCCTTTATCCCTCCTCCCTCATCCATGCCTATCTCCCTGACCGTGATCATATTCCCATCTCTCCCACATCTTCCTCCGTAATCATAATAATATTTCCACCTCCGTGCTCCTCTGCAGGCACCTCTACCCAGATGCCCTCTTCTAGTACAGTCCTTTCACTTTGAGGGCTCCCTCCCCCAACTTTTCTTCTTCTCATTTCTCCCGATCGTGCTCTCAACCCCACACCCACTGTCCGATGCCCTCCCCCTCTGTGTAACATTTGAATTCCCTCTTCCCTGCTAGGTCAATTTCTAGCAATTTCTTTCTCGATCTTGATCCCCCTCTGGTATCACCCACATTTCCACATGCCCCATCCTCTCCTTCCAATGGCTCAGATGTAATGGCTCAGATTTATTGTAACACTCAATGCCAGCCTCTTCCTTTTGGCCTAATTTCCTTCTGTCTGCCCCTCTAAGCTGCCCCTTGCCAGCCCCCCCAATCTGTCACCTTCCCCCCTCTTTGACTAGGACCATTTACCCAACTGCTTTCCTCCCTGGCCTCAGTTTCTTTGGCTGAGAGACCACTCTCCATAAACTCTCCCCCGTAGAATGTGTCGTGCCCTGGTCTAGCCCCAACCCTTCCCACCTGCCACCCATAGCCTCTCCCTTCACTTTCATCCCCCTCCAGTTCCCTCAGTTGCCTCTTTTTAGCCAGTCTACCTCCCCAATCTGCAAAAACTGCCTGCAAAGTGGGCAGTCTCCCTCCCTCCAGGCCCAATTTAGTATTATTGCTGCCCCACAGCCCATGCAACCTACAACTCTACCAAAGATGCCTGCCGTGGTGACTGGAGGCCATCCAAATTGTTCTACCCTACTCATATTGGGACATTCCCCACTTGCCCGGTCTCTCCCCCTGGGATACTACTCCTCGCCCTTCTCCAAGTGGCCATACTGAGGTGGTATAAGAACAAGTCTTACAGTCCCCTCACAGTTCTAGCAGATACAAACACAGCCCTAAGGATCAGCTCCTAATCTAGGTAAACAATATAGCAGCTAACTGTTCTAACAGTTTAAAATGGGTAATCCATTGAACAGCTAACAGTTCAAACAGTTTAAGCACCTCCCAATCTAGGTAAACATATAGAGTCTAACAGTTGTAGCAGTTAAATAGGTAAACAGTTTGTAGCTGTAACAGTTCAAGCAGTAAACAGTTCTAGCAGTTTAAAATAGGTAGACAATTAGCAGCTAACCGTCCAAACAGTTAAAGCACCTCCCCAGTAACCAGAGCCTAATTTGGGTAGAAATAAGATTTAGCAGCTAACTGTTAATTTCACCCATGGTCACTGGCCAATCCCTTTTTGTTACCCCCAGCCAATTGGTGCCCTACCTACCACCAGGACACACTTCCTCTGCCCATTTAATAGAGGTCAGAGCCAGGGAGGGTGGGCAGGACAAATTATACTCCTGCTAATACTGTCTCGAGAGTCCTTGAGTCAAGAGTCACTGTAGTGAGCCCCATTTCTCCTGCCGCCTATGTGGCCATTTAAAAATCCCAGGACCCCCTCTGCTGACTGCTGATGTGGTCTCCAAGTCCCTTCCTCCAGAAATAATGCAGCCTGGTGAACAGTGGCTGGGTCTGTCCCTTATATGCCCAGCCGCGAGAGTTTACATTGTGGCACCTGGCCTCCCGATAGGCTCAGGCACCCTGGTGCTCTTCCTCCAATTTAGGTCACCAATGTGACTCTACTGTCACTGTAGTGAGCCCTGTTTCTCCTGCTGCTGATGCGGCCATTTAAAAATCCTGGGACCCCCTCTGCAGACCACCAATGAAGTCTCCAAGTCCCCTCCTCCAAAAATAATGCAGTCATCAACACTTACCAGTCAGGTGTTAAAGTGATTGTGTACAATTCCCTATGTAACTATTTTAAATTTACACTTCCTTAGTCGACCAGAAACTGGTGTGCTGGGATGCATTTAACAAAGGAGTTTAGTAAAACACTGAAAAGTAATGTTTAAATAGGGATATTGTGGCATCAATTTTGAAGACAGGAAATATGTTGTGATATTGTCACTGCCTCACCATTCTCAATGGTGTTCATTGTAGCAGATGAGAACAGTTGGGCTGTGTTGACAGAGGCCCTATAACATTGTGAAGAAAACCTTGGAATTCATGTTTGGTACAGTGCAACAACAGACTCCAGTGATTTTCTTTACAATTTGACAGGATCCCTATCTGTAGGATCAGTTTGTTTTAATCTGCTTCTCTGCACACTGTTTGGGCTGGTGAGGCAGTGAAATCATCACCGCACCCTTCCTGTCTGCAAAATGAATACCTCCACATCACAATTTTGAAAGTATTGTTTACAGTTTTACTGAAGACATTTGCTATATATTACCCAGCAGTTTAGATAATGGATCCTTATGGTAACCCTTATAACAATCTTATGGAATGGTATGCATTCCCTTTAATCCCTTAGACACATCCAGTTATTTGGGTATTACTACTTAATTAGATCACCATAATCAAATATTATCAAGAAAGTAGACTAAAAATAAGCAGGGGACCTGATCAAAAATGAAGGCTGGACCTACATATAGTGTGAAATGGGCCTCTTGCTGTTGTGTAGGAGAAATAGGAACTGTGGGTCCTAACAGACATGGGGATGAAATATAACAGCATCTATTTGCTGTCAAAAGGGTCAGCAGAAGAATGCTGCAGTGCATCTAAAGAGTTGACCAGCAGGGCAGGGGAAGAAATCCTGCTACTTTACAAGCCGTTGGTTTGACCTCACCTGGGGTACCGTGTGCAGTTTTGGGCTTCTCAGTACAAAAAGGAGAGTGAGGCAGCTTATGGATTTTAAAGAAATGGTGGCAGGGAAATTGATCAGGGGAAGGCAGTGGATGTGGCCTATCTGGACTTCAGCAAGGTCTTCACACTGTCCCACACAGGAGGCTGATAAAAAAACATAGCAGACATGGGGTGGTGTCCAAAGTAATGAACAGGGATAGAAACTGGTTAGCAGATAGGAGACAGAAGGTGGTGGTAAACAACACTCACTCTAATGATGGGAGAGTGACCAAAGGGGTGCCATAGGGCTCAGTGCTGGGATCAGTCCTCGTTAATGTTTTCATGAGTGACTTTGCAGAAGAACTGGAAAGAAAGGTATTGCTTTTTGCAAATGATACCAAAATATGCAATAGGGTGGACATGCAAGAGGCATGGAAATACTGTGCAGGGATCTTGGGAAACTCAGGGAGTGGTCAGAAGTGTGGCAGTGGGAGTTCAATACAGTAAATGCAAAATCATGCCCCTAGGGCATAGAAACCCAGGAGATGAGTATAGGATGGGGGAGAGGGGTCCTGACAGTCACTAAACAGGAAGGGGACCTTATTAGAAAACCTCAAAGTGGCAAGGCAGTGTGATCAAGCAGTAGGTAGGGCTAGAAAGATGCTGCAGTGCATAGGGAGGGGTAGCTCCAGCAAGAGCAGGGAGTTGGTTTTGCCACGGTATTGCTCACTGGTGAGACCTCACCTGGAGCACTGTGTCCAGTTTTGGAGGCTGTATCTCATAAAGAATATAGACAGGGTCAAGGTAGTCCAGGGTTATTAAAATAGTGCAGGGATTACATGAGAAGCCCTATGAGGAGAGACTGAGGGATCTCGGCTTGTACATCCTTGAAGAGAGGAGGGTGAGAGGTGACATGCTAGAGGCCTAGACGTATCGCACAGGTATAAACAGGGTACAGGGGAAGAGCATCTTTCAAAACAGAAAAAGCACCAGCACCGGGGGGCATGCAATGAAGCTGAAGGAGGAAAGTTTAAGAGAGATGTGAGAAAATATTTCTTCACTGAAAGGGTGGAAGACACCTGGAACAAACTGCCAGTGGAAGTGGTGGGGGTGAAAATAGTGGATGGCTTCCAATAGACATAGGAGTATATTAAAAAATAGACAGGAAGGCAGGAGGGTGATCAAAGACCACTTAGGGTTTGCGGAAACATGAGACAAGGAACATCTGGGCAGACTGAGCGGTCAAAGCGGTCCTTTGTGTCCAACAAATTCTATGTTTCTGTTTTTCTAAAGGGTGCAGCACAGGGCACAGAGTGATCAGGGGTGTAGAGGAAAAACGTTATGAGGAGAGACTTGAAGCCATTAACTTGTCAATCCTGGAGAAAAGGAGACTGAGTGAGGGACATGTCTCAATCTTCTACGTACTCAAGAATATAGACAAGATCAAACAACCACAGATGTTTGGTCTATATTCTCCTGTAGTATATGTGGGCATGCCCTGAGGGTCAGAGGTGGGAAATACAGGTGTAACATTTGGTGGAACATATTCTCCCAGATGGCTGTGGAACAGTCTACCTGGGAAGACAGTGGATTGAAGAGAGTTTGGGCCTTCAAGGTAACCCTAGACAAATTTCTGATTATTTTTTCCACAGAGATTTTTTTCCTCAAGGGGACAGGTGGGCAGGCTCTCAGTCTTGTCCCACCCTTCATGACTGACATTCCACTCCTCCAGTTTACCAGAGGATATGTCCCCCATGGATTTCCTCACCTTGGTGGGGCCAGAAGGGGGAGACCCATCTCCCCCACTTGGTCAACAATCCAGATCCCCACAGTACGGCCCATGGTGGAGCAGTCATGGCTTCATGAAGCCCACCTTCCCCAGTTTTCCTATATTCTCCCATGTACCCCTGCCATGGCAACATGTCAGTATGTGCCCATGGAGGCATGCATGTCCTGCAGAGCCATGGCTCCTCCCCTTATAGGCTCATAGGTTTCCAGAGCAGGTAAGATCAAAGTCCATAACGCTCGCCTCTTATTAATATCCCCGGATGTTATTACTGATTAGGTACTTATTTAGTCTATGCTTGAATTCCTAGCAAGTCTTGCTTGCCACCACCTCCACTGGTAGGCCATTCCATACCTTCTGTACTGTTACTGAAAACCAATGCTTTCTTTTAGTTGACCGATATCCCTTGCCTGTAATTTGCAAGGGGTGTGCTCGCATGTTGTAGTTTTCAGTTTTAATATCAAGGCCCAAATGGTTCCACAGAGAAGGATCTGATAGAGCTTTAAAAACAGACACATATCCCCTCTTAGCCCATGATACTCCAGGAAATACATATCCAGCTCTGCCAGTCTGTCCACATAATCTAGTTCACTTACATTACTGACTATTTTTGTTGCCTTTCTCTGCACTCTCTCTAGAGGTTTTATTTCAGTCTTTCCACCTGGAACCCTAAACTACGCATAGTACTCCATATAGGGTCTCACCAGGGAACTGTACAGGGGCACTATCACCTCCCTGTCTCTGTTCCTAATATGTCTCTTAATACAGTTTAATATACCATTAACTTTTTGAACTACTAGGTTGCAGTATGGTTTGCAACTTAGATCATTGGATATTCTAACACCGAGGTCCCTCTCATCTGTAACTTCCCTCAAGGTTGTTCCATTTAGCCTGTACATATGCTTATGGTTCTTGGTCCCAAAGTGCATCATACAGCACTTATCTACATTAAGTGTCAGTTTATGGGTTTTTGTCCACTCCTCCAAATCTCCCAAGGCAGATTGGAGTGTACCTGCATCCATAGTATTGTTTACTGTGTAGCCCAATCTGGTGTAATCTGCAAATTTGGACACCCAGACCTCATCTTTGGCTTTCATGGAGGAAATATAGATATTGAACAAACAGGGCCCCAATACAGAATCCTGTGAGACCCCACTAGTAACTTCTGACCAATCAGAATATGCTCCTTCAATGCATACACTTTGCTTCCTATCGGACAGCCAAGATGCTATCCATTTAGTGATGTTACCCTCGATGCTGTAGTCAATTAGGGCATCGACAAGTTCTCCATGTGGAACTTTGTCAAGTGCCCTGGAGATGTCCAAGAAGATAACATCCACCGATTTTCCAGAAGGTTGGTCTTGCAGAATTGTCCCTTGGTAAAACCATGCTATGTGTGGTCAATATCCCCCTTGACTGCATAGACAACACAATATGGTCCTTGATAATCCCTTCCAGTACCTTGCCCAGGATAGCTGTCAAGCTAACGGGCCTGCAATTCCCCACTTCCTGCTTGGATCCCTTCATGTGTATGGGCACCACTTCTGCTTGTCTCCACACCTCTAACACCTCACCTAGTTCTAGGGATTTGTGAAATATGGCTGTGAGTGGGCCAGAAATCTTGTGTGCTAGTTCGCTGATGACTCTGGGATGCAGTCCTCCTTGATCTGCTTGCTAATCTGCACTATCACAGCTCCTCCACCCAGTGGCAGTCAGAGACTGAGATGGCTGGCTACCCCTCCCCGGAAGAGCAGAGCAGTCCCTGAGATGCTCAGTCCTCTCCCTCTCCACCGATCCATGGTAACCCATGCTTGTTCCTGAACATGGGTGGCCGTCATTGCAGGAGGCAAGGTGTTCACAACATCTTAGCGCTCCATGCTACCGGGCCAAATTTCTAATTATGAGAGGGATTACTGGGTATGCTGGGTAATACAACAACCAGAAAGTGGCGATACACTTGCACAAGGACCTAAGATGCACCTGCAAGCAGCAGACAGTTCCAAATACTGCAACAAACACAAAAAGCAGGAGAGTGGAAGCAAAAAGTGCTTCAGTTACAGTCCCCTTGTTAGTCTCCATAAGTAGAAGTAGAGAAAGTATGGACTGGACAACCATCCTGTACCATTTGTTACAAAATAGAACTCTCTTGCTGGCAAGATTGGTAATACTATCACCAGAAACTGGTGTATTTTGAGAGGAAACTCGGCGCTAAGTTAAGTAACTGGAGTCAAACCTAGGGTTTCATTTACTAGAGGAGAATGTTGAAAAGACAAACTTGTTAACAATTACTTTAGACACCCTAGAACACAATTTAACCAGTGGGCTACTTATTCAAACAACAGATTTCTTTAAATGCAGCAAGTCCATTTTGTTCAATTGCTGTTTATGATGCTTATTCATCTGTTTTTGAATTACTGTTATTACTGTATTATTTATTCTTTGTGTTCCTTATTGCCCTCCCCCACGCCCCCCAGACGCATCTGAAAACAAACTCTTACCAGCTCAGTATGTCTTTCCTATTGAAACTTTCTAAATGAATAAATAAAATAAGTACTGTTCAGGGCAAAGAACTTGTAAATCCAAAGAACAACAGTAAGTAAATTGAAATTCAACAGTTTATTAACTGCAGCACAAGCGTTGCTGTCTGTTCCCTGGTAATGTCCTTGTACTTTGATTTATGTTGGCAGGACAGGCAGGTCACTTAAGGTGGCACAGAAGCATATTTGTGCTATCAAAAATCACAATGCTGAAGGCCCAATCAGGGCACACTACCTGCAGCATCATAATTCAGGCCATAGATCCATTGACATGATGGGCAGCAGTCAGATCAAATCTCTGGCTTGGGTGGGGACACATAAATTTTGCTGCTGAGTAGAGATGGGTGAAGTGGATAAAATTCACTTTGTGAATTAGTTTGTGAAACTGGTGAAATTCATGAAGTGTGAGCTGTTTTGAGACCAGCTCTTTCTTCTTCAAGTCCCAACTTCGCAAAGTTTTTGCAAAGTGAAGTTGCCCCTTTTCTAGGCGAATTGACATAAATTTCGCCCAACTCTGCCTAACTTCGCCTAACTTCACCACCTTTACAGGTGAAGTTAGATGAAGTTAGGTGACATTGCAAAGTGGGAATGTCATGAAGAAATTCGTGAAGGAAAATTGTACAACTTCACTGGAACTTCGCCAGCGAAGTAAAACTTCACAACATCTCTACTGCTGAGGAACAAAAGCAGCCAGGTGGCACAGAGGGCTGAGGCACTGAACACCTTACCTCACACCACACTGCTGACCTGGGTTTGGGAACGACCATGGGTTGTTGGGGAGTTGGCATGGGGAGGAGGGAGGTAGCAGGATTGAGCAGCCCAGCAGAGCTCTCGCCTGCGGGGATTGTCCACCTTCCCCGTAGTTCCTCTCCCATCGGTGGAGATCTAATGGGATGCGAGGCAGGAGGTAGTGGTGGCAATTGCCAGGGTTGGGTGGAAGGGGCCAAGCCAGTACCTGGTGTGCATGTGCACCTCCATACACATGCACACACGTCTGCTGGGGTCCTGAGTCGGGGTGAAAACCAGGGAGAAAAGCACATAAAAATCAAAATAAAAAAAAAAAGCAGCTGGATCTGTTTCTTCAACAGTTGGAAGCCTCATGGCCTATTGAAAGACTCAACGAAATCAGTACTGCATTATCTGAAATATTCACTGGACCAATAACAGGGAAAAATGAAAACAAATACAAAATAGAAACTACAGAAGATCAAACATAATCGGTGTAACTAGAGGTTTTTAAGCTTTTTATTATAGCAGAGAGTTGCTCTTTAATGATAAACAAGACTTGTCCACTTGCTTATGAATCAACCCTTTTTAGATTACCAGTTCATTTCTTTTCAGCTTACCTTCATTTAATTTTGTATCAGGAACACAAATCTTTGTATTGAGATATTCTGTAATCATTGATAATTTGACGCCATTTTAACTTTAGTCATTTAATATTGTTTTTTTTCTCTTTGCTTTAGTAATTTGTTTTCTGCTTTTGGAAATTATCGATCAGTGGAAACGATCATGTTTCCTGTGGTTATTTTACTAATTTTATGTTGTTCTGAAGACCATGTCTGATGAGTACTTCCATCTTTATAGCAATCTTTTGCATGTGATATTTTGATATAAATCAGAAAAAATGAATAATGTGCTATGGTTTCAGTGTATTTACCAACTATATGCTCCTTACCCTTTTGTTTTCAATCCCTCTTCTTTTTCCCCATTTCCAACCCTCACCTCATTGCTCTGTGCCTCATCCTCACCGTAGTGTTACCCCTCATTTTGCACTTGTCATCGATTTTTTTTTCTTTTCTTGTCCCTGTATCCCTCACCTCCCCATTTTTTCCCTTTATGTAAGATTTTTTTTAAATGTATAGATTGCTTAATTTCTTTATCTTTTTTTCAGTTGGTACTTATTCTCCCTGTCTTGGTATGGCTCTCCATCATGCCTTCTGCCCCCCAGCTCCGTCAGCAGGGTTCCCATAGGACTTATCCGACCTTGATCCCATGGCTTACTCCTGTGGTGGGGTGGCAGGGAGCATGCTTGACCTGCAGCTGTGCCTGAGCCGCTGGGTCAGGGCCTGCAAGGGGCAGCCATCATCTATGCCAGCCAGGAGTGTTTTAGTCCTTTGTTGCCTTTCTCCTCCCCTTGTGGCATGGAGGAGCAGCATGCAATAATGTCAATGGGAGCACCCCACACAGTCCCATGTGTGACATGTCAGATGTCTGCCACTTCTCTACTGCTCTGTGCACTTACCCCCCCCCCCACACTTTCACTAGGGGGCAGTGCTACTCCAGGCTCCATGCCATTCCCTCCTAGAAGAAGAGACCAGTCCTTTGGATGCTCAATCCTCCTTCTGGCCAACCTCAGACAACTGGAACTTGTTCCCGATTAGGTCAATTGTGCCTACAAGCTGTAGTGCTACAGTAGCACCAGTGGGCCGGACATTATCTTAAGAATGTATGCCATTTGATTAAGTCATTTACATTGATTTACTACATATTCATTTGCTAAGTAATCAGATATTTGTTTTCAGCTACTGGCATGACAACCCATGGTTCTTTTTTTTCATTCTTAACCTGATCCCGCTCTTTAGATTTAAGATGCAGTGTGCATTTTTGTATGCTCTCAAGGGTCAATTATTGTTATACACTGCTTTGTTTAATTGTTACTGTTTTCTTGTCTTAGTATGTGGGTCTCTATGTTTAAAATAGTTGATCGCAATGTGTGGGGTGGTCATATTTTATTGACTTATTTTCCAGAAGCTCAGGGCTTTACTTCAGCAGTTTTATTATGCACCATGTTTATGTTTAGCCCAGTGAACTTGGTAAATATTATCTAAACTTGTTTTGGCTTTTTACATTTTTTAAAACCTGAGTGCACTGCCCCTTTAAATCAGGTACTATAAATAGTGCCCACTATAGTCCTAAAACCTGGCCCCTGAGGTTGAGCTGTTGCTTGAAGCACCACGGTGTTTATGACTGTGTCAGAACTGTCTGCACATGGTACATTGTTCAATCTAAGCTTCAAGTTTTTGATTCGGGCACCTTTTTTGTTTTGAGTACCCTGCCTTTTGTGTTTACCCTGGGTAGTAGACTGGGTGTGGTATGCTATAAATCAATGGATGTTTGTATGTCATAGCTTTTAATCCCTCCTTATGATGTGGGAGGTGACTTGATAGATCTAGAATACCTTACAAACTTACCACTCTAATTGCTCACCACATTGGCAGCATATGAAGTAGTCTTTTCTCTTTAGGTCACTGGTTTGGATCTGGTCCAGGTTGGTAGTGTTTAAAATCCTTAATCATTTGATAGTTGTATTGTGGTAAAAGTAAAATTAAATTGTGGTGGACTCTGTTCAGTTCATAGTAGAAATGGGTCCACATTACAAAACAACCAGTACTGTTGGAATTAATAATCCTCCTGGTAGCCTCCCACAGGGAGCCAAGTATGGAATGGGAGTGTTGTCAGAACTAGTGCCATCTCATGACAAGGTTGAAGTACTGTATATCTGTTAAAGCAGTAAAGGGAATCTTGCTGGGTGACTGCTTGTCCTGTACGTGTCATGAATAAACAGATTGTTCTTCAGTCTCTAGCATGCTCTCTCTGGTACCATTCCTGAGCAGTACCATTCCTAAACAAAATGAAAACAACTGTGTGAAGTAAAAAAACAGTCGCTACAAAACAATCAGTTAATATTACTACACACAGCAAACTGAAAAACAAGTAGAACTGACCTTTCATTCATGAGGTCTTGTTCAAGGATGACCAGTAAAGTGAAAAGTAAGCATCATTATTGTCATGGGTAGGGAGAGAGCAGGAGTATGTATATGTGTGTATATATATGGAAAGCAAATGGAGAAGACAAAAGTGGCTTGTTGCACATATGAATATGATTTGTGGGTCATTGCCATAATTCATGGATGCCAGACTGCATAAACCTCCTTGCCAGAATCCCTACACCTGGTAAACTGACCCTTGTCATTCTGTATAACAGTCACATAATAATCCTTTTCAGTCTCCTCGGGGCATCAACCTCACTGCCATCATTCCAGAGGCATAACATAGGTGGCGACAAATGTGAGCTTCCATCCATATACTCCATCACTGGGCCTTACCTTGCATTTGAAACATTGCTTTTCTATGTAAACATACAATGCCTTACAAATTGTATACTGTATCCAGTACTATTTATGTCTGTAATGTCACAAACCCACTCCTGAGGGTCAGGTCCATTGAGCTCACAGTGCCCACCCCTAAGTGCAATCCGTGACAGGAAAGGAGAAACAGGGGATACCCTCTTCATGTCCTTCTATAGTACTTACTGAATTCACAACTGAACACTCACCACAAAGTCCCAGGATCCCCTCTTTACTCTGGATCAGAGTGCAATACTAGTCTTGAGTCTTGTAGCCAAATATGAACCCTTCTTGGTTGTTACACAAAGGGGAAGGTCCAACATTACAACCTCTTCAGGGTAGCATTGTAACCCTGATTCTGCCTTCTCCAACAAGGCATGCAATAACCTGGTTCAAATCCTCACAAACCCTTCTTTGAAACTGTGGAGGGGTAGTGGGATAATAGATGGACCAGACACCAAACTTCAGGTTCAACACATAATCTCTGTGTGAAGTTTATTCAAATGTGGAGATAACCTTCAGAAATGGCATATCCTTTCTTCAGTATATCAGTTTGTAGCAACAGACTATGCAAGTCTTTCTCTACTTAACCAGCACCTACTGACTCACTGATCCCTGATCTAACTTATTTGTTGAGATTCAGCCTCCCTATGCAGGCCTTGTTTGCTTGGCTGGTGGGGGCTCAAATAAAAAAAAAAAGGAAACTAAAGACAAAGAACTCTGCAGAAGCACTGAAGTAAGGGTTACCTAAAGGGCAGTGACATAAGCCAAGTTTCAAAGAAACACAACATCACACACACGTCCATAATGCAAAGCATCATGGATATATGCAAATCACCATGAAATTTCAGACTTGTTCAACTTACAGCAATTTATATGCATTTAAATAGCAAACCTAACTTAATTTCTATAATACAGTCTCCTAGTACTTTTTACCTTTATCAAAAACACCTAATGCCATGATATGTTTGACATTTACAGGTTTCATGCACATAAGGTATATACATCAATGTATTTTATGACATAGTGCCATTGCATACTAAATCCAACAATGATAAACACAGCCAGTTGTTTTACATAAGCTCAGAGGTCACCACAATAACCTCCCTGTTACAGGACCTAAGAGGAAAGAAAATTAAAGAGGACACTGTTGCATAGTCAAGAAAGGGAGGGTACCTCATAGGTGGCCAACGTTATGGACTAGAAATTGTAAAGGATAGATTAGGCTGAGAAATAGAAGAACTGTTGCAACATATTTAAGAAAGGGTTAGAGTGGCAGGATCTCCTCTCACAGAAACTTGCATTCCCCTATCTTTATCCAGACTTTCCATTTCAGACCCTGTGTTCAATTTGGTAGTTTATGATGGCACACCTTAGATATAACAGTTTAGTCACAGATTATTACTGAAGCATCCCACAATGACGCAATAATATAGAAATCTCAGGCAGGTTTCTTAAACAAAACAAATGTCTTCACTAAATAATTAAATAATTGTCATACATTGCAACAAAATGGTTTGATCAATTTGGTCACAGAATAACATAAATAAACAGTGGACATGTACATACAAAAAATGCCTTAAAACTGTTAGCTAAGTTCTACCTTAACTTCATAGTGGATTGAATTCAGCAGAAGTAAAATTAAAGTTTCAGTTTCCTTTGATAGAAGTCTTGCTTCTTGTATGTCAGGAGAAGAGTGTCCACTGAAGATGCTCAGCAAAATGAGAGACAGCCTGTGGTTTTCAAGCTCTTTATATAGTCTCAAAATCTCTGGTCTGTCTCAACTTTTGGCCAGTAGAGTCACTCTTGCACTTTCCACAACACAGTTTTCTACTACCTTGTGATGTCATGCTTCCTGACTATTATGACACCTGTAAGAGAATTCGCAATAGCCTGCTAGAATGGATATTTCTGTCCTTTCCTTTCATCTCATGAAAGGCAATAAACCATGACAGTTTCCTGGGACCAAAGCATCCTGCTTTTGAGGTGAAAAAAGGCTATCTCTTAAACATTTTATTTACCTCTGTTTCCCTCAGTTAGTTAACCAGGGAAATACCCTTTGATCAGCTACCCCCAAGCCTTTGACAAGTAATTGCCAGCTTTCTGGCAAGCAAGCTGGTTCCTCTCAGGTCAGTGGAGGGTCAAACATTTTAAAAGAAATCCAGTCTCTCTCACTATCCTATGAAACCTTTCCTTAACAGTGTCCTTCTGGTGGCATGTACACATACACAAAATATAACAGAATATAACACCATATATCTGTACATCTGACTGGCAGTGGCATAGCTCACAACATGTAATATATTTGCATGTTACACATGACCTCCCATCATAGTTCACCTGTTGAAGACTAAGGGACAGAGGTTAGAGCATTCCTGGAGTAGGTCCAGGTCTATGGAGGACAGACTGGCACTGAAAATTCACTATGTTGAATGTCAGTGGGCAATCGACCTGAAAAAGGCAGTGTTCCTGTCACAGTCCATTGCTGCAAGGAAGAATCACCCAGCTCAATTCTTCCACACTGTAGGCAGGATGTTGAATCTTCCCTGTATGTGGCGGTTAGAGCATTTTCTGCAGGAAAGGGCAAGGAGTTTGGACCTTTTTGTTTTTTTACTGACAAGGTGTCTAACATTAAATCGAGTATCTCCATGGGTGGCTCAGTCTGGGCCAGCAGTGGTCATACCTTTGGTGAGGTAGATTTGCCTGCCTCAGATGCATTTTGACCTATCTCCAAGGCCGAGGTACTCTGGGTGGTCTCTAGTTTGTGCCTTACCAACTGTATGCTGGACCTGGGCCTACATGGCTGATTCTTGGATGTGTTGAGTTCCTGGGCACAGTGTTCGTGGAGATTGTTAATGGGTTCCCAGAGGAGGCTGTTTTCCCATAGGCTCTAAAAAAGGCCATGATTAGACCCTGTCTGAAAAAAACATCCTTGGACCCTGATGCTCTAGCAAACTACAGGCTTGTCTCAAACCTTTCCTTTTTGGTGAAGGTTATTGATAAGGTGGTGGTGGAGCAGCTGACAGACCACCTAGGACCTTTTTCCATCTATGACACTCTCCAGTTGGGCTTTCAGCCCTGGCATAGCACTGAGCCTGCTCTCATTAGGGTAACCTATGACCTCCTCCTTGAGAGGGATTGAGGGCACCAGTCTATACTGGTGCTGTTGGACCAATCATTAGCAGTTGCCACAGTTGACAATGGGGTGTTTCTGGATCACCTGAGGGACTATGTGGGCCTCACTGGTGCAGTTCTGTACTGGCCTGAGTTCTACATAGCTGGGAGAACGCAGCAGGTTGCCCTGAGGAATTTTACCTTGAGGGCTTCTGTACTGCCCTATGGAGTCCCACAGGGCTTGATCCTTGCTCCCATTTTGTTTTCTGTGTACATGCTACCATTGGGAGAGATCATTAGATGGTACGGAGTTGGGTTTCACTACAGTCCAGATGACACTCAGCTGTATCTGTCTTGTTTCCCTGATGATGATGTTGCGACCTTGGTGCTGAGTCAGTGTTTGGCCGAGATCAATGACTGGATGGCCTCAAATGGTTATGTCTCAACCTGGGTAAGACAGAGGCCATTGTGATCAAACTGGGTAACTGGGGCATCGCAGCTGGGAATGGCATAGCTTTCCCATTACTGGGTGGCCATCCTCTCATGACTACTGATGGGTAAAGAAACTGGGAGTCATTTTGGACTGCAGATTGATGCTAGAGCAGCAGGTGTCACCAGTGGTTCAATCTGGATTTTATCATCTTCAGAATATTGCCAGGATCATACCATATTTTGCTCAGGATGACCTAGTGAGAATCATTCTTACTTTCATTACCTCATGGTTAGAGCACTGTAATGTTGTTTACTTAGGGTCATCTGGAGGTTTGATGTGACACCTGCAGCTGGTCCAGAATGCTGTGGCCCAGATGACAGTGGCTCATCACAGAGTGAACATATCATGCTGGTCCTGCTGGCACTGCACTAGTTGCCCATGTGGTGGCACATCACCTTCAAAATCTGCTTGTTAACATACAAGGTCCTACGAATCTGGGTCCCAACTGCTTGAAATACAGTAATCCTCCTTCCCTACCACCCAATTTGCCTCTGAGCTCCACCAATGAGCGCCTGCTCATTCTCCCCCATCCAGGCTGAAATTATCTGGGGCTAGCTTCTGGTGTGACTGCTCCACTGCTATGGAACTCACTTCCTATGTACACTATATCCATGTGGCCAACTTGGTGGAGGCCTTTAAAGCCTAACTGAAGTCTTCACTATTTCAACAGGTTTTTCTGATGGTTCAAGTTTATATAATCTATGCCTAGATTGTTCTGCCTCTACTCATTTTAAAGAATACCATAATATTATTGTTTTATTCTCTGTGCAAAGTGTGTTTAATGTTGTACAGTGCTCAGCGTCTTTTTGGGTTGGGAGCTTTATAAATAAACTTTGCCTTGCCTTCCTTTGCCTGCTACGTCATCAAAAATGTGACTGTAACAGGACACCATTGTAAAGGAGCTCTGCTAGTAGTTTTTATCTTGAATAAAACTGAATTAAAATTGAACTGAAAAATAGATGGGATGATTTTAGAAATGCAGTGATAAGAGACATGCTTTGAACATTAGCTGGGAAAGCAAATATCATAAATGTGGGTGGGATGGGGAGCAGAGAGAGCCAATGAAAAAGAACTAGAAGTCAATACAGTAAATGTGCCATGCAGAAATATGAAAGTTATTCCAATTTTTGTAATCCTGTATTTATGCTCCAGCACCACCCTTCCCCTCAGGCCTTTTCAGTCAAACTCCAATCCCATCATCATTTGACACCATCAGTGGCTTCCACAGGTCCCTCTTCCGGGTGGAGTCTTTGGTTTGGGGACATCCCTCTTCAGGCAATCATAATTCCAGATGGTGTTGGGGTTGAATGCCCATGGGGCCTAAGAGTACCAGGGCCGTCATCCTGATGGTGACTGGAGATTTTTCTCATGTTGATCTCAGCTTCATGAATTGCTATGGAGGCAAAGCCTAGATAGACAAGCAGACAGACAGATGGATGGTCAGACAGATACTGTAGATGAAAACAGAAACAGAGAATGATGGCAGAAAAAGACCAATGGTCCATCCAGTCTGTCCATGGTTCCCTATGTAACTCTGGGACCTATTATTCATATAGGGTTCTAGCCCTACCTATCCACTCCTATTCCCCTCCCTATTATTGTCACCCTAAGTAATCACTATGCTCTTCACTCTGTGCCTGTCATACTTGAAACTATTAATGGTGTTGGCACCCACTACTTTGGCTGGTAGACTGTTCCAGGGTTCCATTACCCTTTCTGTAAAATAATACTTTTTCATATCTCGCTTTAAGCTCCTTCCTGTTAGTTTCCACTCATGCACCAGAGCCAAGTGTAGCTGCACTCACACAATGAAAATGCACAGAGAACAAGTCAAAGAATCACGGATAATCCATAATTTTCACAGGTGTTAAAAAAAAGTTTAGTGCTGGTAAAATATACAACAAAGGATAGGATCTATGTACAAGATAGGGGACCACAGTCCAGACGCCCCTGGGCTTCATTCAACTGGAGCTTCCTTAGGGGAAGCCTTTCTTGTGATTTCACTGCTGAGGTTATATTTTGATTCCATTGTGTGATTCATGCATCCCAATAAATAGCTTTCTCTGTGTGTGCAATACAGATTTACAATTTGATTTATTAGAAATTGTAGCTAGCACTTTATGAAGTTAATGAGGGCGTTTATATCTCTAGATTACCTGATTTCTGAAGCTTGTGCAGGTTTCCAAAATAACCCCTCATGCATCTCCCTTTTTTACCCCACACCCACACCCACCCACCCACACTTTTCCCATTCTCCTTGTCTTTTCCTTTTCTTCTTCTTCCCTCTGTCCCACCTTTCCCTGGCCCTGGGGTGTTTATTTATGCAGTTCCAATTATTTTTGTAAATGTTTCTATATAACCCCACCCAATTCATGTCTTTCAGATTGCTTGGCAATCAGTTTGTATTTAAATTATTAATCATTGACTTTATTGCAAGCCACACTGAGCTCCTAGGTGAGCATTGTATAGTTCTTACATCCTTTCTTATTAATCATTATTCTAGGGATCACCTATCCCTTTAGAAAGTAAGGAAGTTGGATTGATGATCTGTAGGGTACAAGCTAAAAGTCTTTTTACATTTTGTTACATGCCCCATCTATATTTGACATGAATACATGAAAGTCTTTATAGTTAGCCTTTTCACATTGATCACCTGTCTGTTGGTGGATTTTGTTCTCCACTCAGGGTTAGCCACTTTTTGGATAGGGGTCCCTTTCATATTCAGCACCGGCAGCCCTCACCCCCCCCCCACACACTTCTTTACCTTTGTTTTTTCTCCACTGAAGGGATACTGCACTTTATAACAGTTGACTCTTTTAACTTTGAAGTTGTACTTTTTGATCTCCAGCCCAATTCCCTCAAAAGTAATAAGATAAAGATAAAAAATACTATATTAATACAGTATGAGGAATATTAGGTCTGCTGGAACAATGATGTCTTTCTTTGCAGCTTTTTTTTCAGTTATTTTTCAGTTTCACAAATTAACACTAAAGTACCTATGGGGATAGATAAATTAATGAAATATATGTCAGAGTTTATCTGCAAGAATTGAAGTGAAAACTAACTTTTTTAATGTTATTCAAACAAACGTTTTGCCAGTAACATATTGTATGCACTTTTTCACGTGTTCTTTGCATTACTGTCCATTGAATATTAATGAGTTGTACTATTTAATAAGCAAGCAATAACCTTTGCCTCCACCCCCTGATGAAGTCCTGTATACAGGGCAATATGTCGGGCAGACTTGCTGCGTTAGTTTTTAACCTGTTATACTCCAATAAATACCTTTGCTACATCAATGTTCTGGTGAGTGTGCTGTTAGTTTCTTTTTTGAATAGAGCTGGCTCTACCCTTGCAGGCATAGTGCTAAAAGGGTGAGGTACGGTGTTTGGGGAGCTGCACAACTTGTGAGGTCTTTGAGGTCTGGGAAAGCCTGGAAATGAGAGGCAAAGAGCCCCAAAGTCTTTGGTCCCAGAAGATCCTACTCCCTCAATGTGTATCAAAGAATGGAGGAAGGAAGGAAGATTGAAACCAGGAGTTGGAGAGCAGTGACTCTAAGGTGACCAACATCTGTGTGCCTGTGGGACATAGGGATATTTTGAGTCTGGGTTAGGTTTCTAGGCTCTGCACCTGGTGTTTTTCTGTTTAGATAGTTAGGAATTGCATAGAAGACCCCAGGTTAGGACTGATAACTTGAGCTGAAGGACAGCGTTAGGCTATGTACTATTATAAATTGTATGGTTTGTTTCATTTCTCCACATCTTGTGACTGTGGAAGCAATGACCTCATCAGCTGTACCACATTAAGCCTACTGGGTTGTTGGATGAAACCCTGCTGCAAGGGGCTTTGGTGCAGTCATGTCTGGGTCAGACACAGGCTGCTTTACAAAACTGCAGTCTGATCGCGAGTTGTGACACAAGTCACCACTTGCATCAAACTCTTTAGCGCAAGTCCCTTGAGTCATTCTAACCACTTTTAAAATCAGGCCCACACTGTCAGCACTCAACAGAAACATTTAAAATCAGCACAATTAAAAAATAAAATAAAACAGAACAAAAAGTGAGGATTTGCATAAATAAGATATGCCATGACCTGTCAGTGAATACTACTGATATTTATCCCATCATGCTGCTTGACCTTTAACATCACTCGTGGCTCCACCAACTTGTGATGTTGTAAAGGTCAAGCTGCACTCTGGAAAATATCAGTGATATTCTAGTACATAAAGAGAGATAATTACCGTGCAGGTGTGTGTGATGAGTTTTCACACACCCGAGGTGTGTGAAAAACCCTCTTAGCAAACACCTGCATAGGCATTATTGTTTTTTTGATAACTGGTATAAGGTTTCAACAGAAAAACTATACCTGTATTGGTTGTGAGTGAGTGTGTCTCTGAGCAGCCACTGTACTCACACAAATACAGTGAAGTGAGAGTGCGATGAAGAAAACACTGTAATAATCTACTGTTGAGTTATTATGGAATTCAAGGGGTAATTATTGCATTTTAGCAGGACTGGAAATTTAGTCATTATAGGGGTCCAATAGTTATAATAGAATATTAGGAGACTGTGTATTACAAGGTTATAATACCATATGGAGGCTTTGAGAACATGTGGACCTCGAGAGCCAATCTTGAGAGTTTCCTGCATGTCACCAGAACCTCAAGATGGTATTATAGCTGAGAATACACTGCCCCATATACGTTATTTTTTGAAAAATATGGATCTGAGTTTTACATTTTTTAGTTCTAAAATTCAGTCTGTCCTCATTTTGATTTATTTGCTCTTTTTCTGCCATTTGTTTGGTATTATGGTCATTACAGCTAAAGAGCCAGCCAGCATTTACTGTACCTGATGGTTATAGTAGAATCTGGCTCATACTCAGCTGAGAGCATTGCTTGTGGCTTGAGCTCTTTTCCTTTCCTGTTCTACTCTCATTGGAGTTGCATTGATGGTATTACAAGATCTTGTAATACTATTGATGGATTCAACAATAGTATTATGGAAATACTTCATATGACTTTCAATAGTATTATTCATAATGGGCCTATTCATAAATGGTGCAGAGTAGCTCGCACCACATAACCCCAGCACATAGCCCACTCCACACCTGCCCATACCTGCTGTGTCCTCTGTGTGGCATGTAGGTACAAGATATGCCCCCATGCATCCGTGTCCCCGCCAGACATGCAGCTCCATGCCAGGGTGGGCCAGCAGCCAGCACAGGGGCGTGGCTGACTCACACCATTCATGAAGGTACAGAGTGTGGTGCATGGGGTGTGATCGCCATGCTTTCTGGAGGCAGCTGTAAATGTTACCTGTCCCCGTGGCTACCACCACATGCCGTGGTGGGGCAGCAAGAATCAACAGATCCCTGACTGAAGCTAGCCCAGCCATCGGGGCACTCTGGGTGGGATGGTGGTGGACATCTGGAGGACATCCCCCATTAAGCAGTCGAGGCAGTATGCACCAGCCGCCAACATGGCAGGCCACGGGCGCAAGCGATCCACCAAGGGACCCAGGTAGGGCAGCTGATTGGCTGCCTGCCTTGGTCCACAGCTCCACACCAGATCACCCCCTGCAAACCTGCATGCCAGGGGGTGGGGCCGTGGATGGGAGCCTCAAGTTAGCTGGCGTTCAGGAATACGGCCAACCCGTGGAACTCCCGAAGGTGTGGAGCAACGTGAGTGGGATACATGCCTTTTGTTCATAACCCCACTCACTGTAGTGAATAGGCCCCAGTATCCATATAGTGCATACATACATTAGTTTTATTGAAATGTAACATTTATTTCTATGAGTGAGGGAACAGGACAATAACTCATGGGTGGTGAGCCACATGTGAGTTATAGTAGTCCTGTCCCTTCAAAAATGGAAATAAATATCATTTTTTCAGTCAGGGTGTTCCATGTTCCAGTTATGCAACTTTGTTGTTGCCATTTTTATGTTTTCTTGCACAAATGTGCAAAGCAAACATATTATTACTGAAGTATAGGGGGCTGTGTAGGTGTGAACTGTTACAGATGATGGGCACAGACGTCTTGTAGTTCAAAGGAGCAAGCCCCACCAGTCACACTGGTTTTCTGCCCATTAACTAGCTAGCAGACATTATCAGGTTTTCAAGATAAACTTCAAGCATTAGCAGTAGCGACATTGCACAGTCAAGGAAACAAGATGATAGTGATAGCAGTTTTTCAGGCTGTGAAATACATGCCTGATTGGATGAAACAGAAAGGGAATTCTGTTTTGTGGCTGATTTGTGAGGAATGTCAGTATGAGAAGAAGCCAGAAGGGGAAGGAAGGAAACATATTCAATTCAGTGCTTTAGAGTAACTGGTAATTGCTATTTTTCTTTTAAACTTAGATTGTGGGTGTTTAGTGACACTATACTTTCTTTGTTGTCTTTACTTATAATTGTTTTTGGGCTGTTGAAAATTTAAAACATAGTGGTGGTGTAATTCTGTGCTGTCTTTAATTGCTGCAAATTTTCCCTCTCTCCCTTCCCCCAACTCTTAATTATATGCCCTGATAAATCTGATTGACAGGAGCTAAACACAGGGTATAGTAAGGGGTGTGAAGTAGGAGGGGCATAAGGGGGAAGAAGCCCACCCTCAGCACAACAAGTGTTTTGACTCATTTATTTATTTATTGGTTTCTTTTTCCTTTAAAAAAAAAATATCTGAGGATTAGTGACAGGATTTTTAGTACAGTAAATTAATAAAAAGAGAACTAGGAGAGCTTCAGTAGCAGACAAGTAGTGGAATTGCAGTATAATGTGGGGAGTGGTGCAATGCAGTGGCTGTGGGGCAGCCATATTCAGGCAGACCTTCTGGACACTGAGGTGCTGCCCTATCTGCATGCATCCCTCTGGACTGTGGGATGAGGTAGCCAGACTCAGAGCGGAAGTAAACTGGGTCAGGAGTACCATCACCCCATCCAGGGACCACCCAGTCCAATGCAGCTGCCTCAAAGGATGCCGAGAACGAGGAGCACTTGGATGACAGTGGGCTCAGGGAGGGTTAGAGCAGTCAGGCAGAGGCACATCCCAGATCCTATTCCACTCAAGAACTCATATGCCACACTGGCAAACGAGGACAACCAAATTGAGGTACCCAGAGAAGTGGAAGGAAAGGATGTGGAGGTTAGCCAAGGAGGTGACCTCAGCGGGGAAAGCAGTGGACCCCAGAGGAGAAGGAAGCGAATCCTGGTGGGGGACTCCATCATAAGAGGGATCCAGCTAGGAACACAGGAGGAGGAGGACAGGGAGGTGAGGTGCCTACCAGGTGCTACGGCATGGAGGGATGGAAGGAAGATCCTGGGGATCACTGGGAAGGCAAGACGGGAGGGTGAGCTGGATGTCATTATCCACCTAGGTACTAATGACCTGGCAAATGGGGAGCCAAGGAAGTTCAGAAAGAGTTTAGGAAACTGGGAGGGTGTCAAGCAAGTAGCTACTTCTGTCACTTTCTCAGAAGTACTACCTGTGAGAGGCAAGGGAGAGCATAGGAGTGCATGCACCAGGAACTTTAACTCATGGTTGAAGAACTGGTGCTGTGAGGAAGGGTTTGGATTCATTGGTGACTGGGGACCCACCTGGAGGGATGGAGGTTTGTTCAAGCCTGATGGCCTGCATCCATCCTGGAGGGGAATCCAAGCACTCAATGATAAGTTTAAATGCTACATTGACAAGCATTTAAACTAGCAAAGGGGGGTGGCAGGCCAGCAAGGAAGGTACCTATTTGCTCACCCCCCACCGCTAGCAGTGGAACCAGTGAACCAGAGGAGTGGATATCTCTGCAAAGCAGTGTGCAAAAGATTGAGATTAGTGCCCAAGAGGTGGATAAGCAGAAAAGGGGCAAAATTCAGCAGAAGGGCAGACAGCAAGGAGAACCAGGGATAAATGACAACCAAGGAAGGGGCTGGAGTAGAACAGTGAAGCAGTCTAGGGACGTCAAATCATGGAAAGCCATGTGTGCAAATGCCAGGAGCCTTAGCAACAAGATGGAAGATCTGGAGGCTGTCATGGTACAGTCGGACCTGGACATTGTGGCCATCACTGAAACCTGGTGTAATGATAACCATGACTGGGAGATGGCCATACCTGGCTACAACATATTCAGAAGAGACAGAGCAGGCAGGAAGGGAGGAGGAGTGGCAGTGTATGTGAAAAATGACATAAGGGCCACAGAGATCCAGGAGGAACAAAATGGGGGAGATATACTGTGGGTTAAGCTGGAAAGGAAAATGGGGACAGCCATCTCAGACAGGTGTGGTCATAGACCACCAGCCCAGGAGGAAGAAACAGATAGAGTTGATGCTAGCCATCCAAAGGATGGCAGACAAGGGTGAGGTAGTACTGGTTGGAGACTTCAGTATTCCAGACGTGGACTGGAGCATCCCAGCAGCAGCATCAACTAGGAGCAGATTTATCCTGACTCCTTCAGGGTGCCTTCCTCAAGCAACTGGTCATGGAACCAACTCCGGCAGAAGGCAACACTGGACCTTGTGCTCACAAACAGGGACAGTGTGATGGGGATAACAGTGGGGAGCACCTGGGTAAAAGTGACCAGCAGTCATTGTGGTTTGAAATCACAGAAAGAGCAGAACCAAATCACACAAAACACGTATCCTGGATTTTAGGGGGCAGACTTTGGGAAAATGGGGAGATACTTGAAAGAGGCATTAAGGGAATGGGACAGGAATCAGGGGTTGAGGAACAGTGGGCAGTATTTAAAATGGGATTACAAGAACAACAGAATTATGCATTAAGCAGGTTAGCAAGAGGAAAAGGAAGAGGAGACCATTATGGTTTTCCAAAGAGGTAGCAAAAGAAGAAAGCCAAAAAGATTGCATTCAGGCAATACAAAAGACACAGGCAGAAGGGGATAGGGAGACGTACCAGGAGAAGCAAAGGGAGGCAGGAGGTCAGTAAGGGAAGCCAAAGCTCAGACAGAAGAACACATTGCAAAATCAGTGGGTAGAGGGACAAAACCTTTACAGGTACATAAGGAAAAAGAAAGACAAAGGGAGGGATAGTGAGACAGAAGGGGAGGATGGGAGCACGCGGAGGATGACAACAGTAAAGCTGACATATTGAACAGGTATTTATGCTCAGTCTTTACTGAGGAAGAGGGCGTAATGGG
Source organism: Neoceratodus forsteri (assembly GCA_016271365.2). NCBI lineage: Eukaryota > Metazoa > Chordata > Ceratodontiformes > Ceratodontidae > Neoceratodus > Neoceratodus forsteri. Next base: position 1,389,307,440 of record CM057459.1, read on the forward strand.
TCTGAAGGGAGCACAGGGGTGAGAATGGTGCAGAAATGGACACAAGTCCCTTTACACGAGAAAGGGTCCTGAAGGAACTGGAAGTAATAAGAGTTGATAAAGCAATGGGGCCAGGCGGGTGCACCCCAGGGTCCTTAAAGAACTAAGAGAGGGTGGCTGAACCTCTGGCTATCCTGTTTAGCCGATCACTGGAAACAGGGAGGTACCCAAAGACTGGAGGACAGCAGATGTAGTCCCTTATACAAAGTGGGAACAAAGAGGAAGCGGGAACTACAGACCAGTCAGCCTCCACCTCGGTAGTGGGGAAGATCATGGAAGCACTACTGAAGGAGAGATTGGTGGAACATCTGGTTGTCAATGGACACAGGACCCAAGGCAGCATGGTTTCACCAGGGGAGGCCATGTCAGACCAACCTGTTGAATTTTTTGACTGGGTGACTAGGGAGGTGGATCAGGGAGGGCAGTGGACATGGCCTATCTGGACTTCAGCAAGGCCTTTGACACTGTGCCACATAGAAGACTATTACACAAACTGGGGAATATGGGTGTGGGCAGGACAGTAGTGTGGTGGGTAGGTAACTGGCTGGGTGGCAGGACACAGAGGGTGGTGGTAAATGGCTGTCACTCCACAGAGGGAAGAGTGACCAGTGGGGTACCACAGGGATCAGTGCTGGGACGGTCCTATTCAACATCTTCATCAGTGACATTGCGTGGGATCTAGAAGGCAGAATTTCACTGTTCGCTGATGACACAAAGCTCTGTAACAGAGTAGACACACCAGAGGGTGTAGACAGAATGAGAAGCGACCTGCAGAAACTTGAAGAATGGTCAGGGTTTGGCAGTTGAAATTCAATGCAAAGAAGTGCAAGATAATGCATATGGGGCACAAAACCTGGCACAATATATCAGTTGGGGGTGAGGATATAGCATGCACCAAGCAGGAAAGGGATCTTGGGGTTGTCATCTCTGATGACCTCAAGGAGGGAAACAGTGTGACAAGGCAGCAGGTAAAGCAAATAGGATGCTGGGATGCATAGGCAGGGCATCACCAGCAGGAAAAGGGAGGTCATAATTCTGCTATACAAGACACTAGTGGAGGCCCACCTGGAGTACAGTGTACAGTTCTGGAGACCATACCTACGTGGAGACATAGACAGGGTAGAGAAGGTTCAGAGGAGGGCAACAAAGATGGTGCATGGATTGCATCACAAGTCCTATGAAGACAGGTTGAAGGAACTGAACATGTACTCCCTGGAGGAGAGGAGGGAGAGGGGATATGATAGAGACATACAAGTATCTTACAGGGAGGAACAGGGTGCAGGAAAACACTATTTTTGCGAAAAAGATGTTCCAGGACTAGAGGGCATGGGATGAAGTTGGAGGGAGGACGATTCAGAGGAAACATGAGAAAGAATTTCTTCACAGAACGGGTGGTGGACAAGTGGAACACCCTGCCAGAGGAAGTGGTGGGGGCTGACACAATCACAGGATTTAAGAATGCATGGGATAGACATAAATGAATTCTAGAGGTCAGGTTTAAGGGGCAACAGACTTCTAGGAAAACAAACTGAACTTACAAGCTCAAATGGGCAGACTGGGTGGGTCATAGGCCCTTATCTGCCGACACTGTCTATGTATCTATGTATCTATGTATCTATGACATACCCAATTGAAAATAAATGATTTATGATGTATCCAAGTGCAAAATAACTATTTTTCACTTGGGTTCCAAATAGCAAAAACAGCTGATTTATTTGTCTCAGAGTAATTTTACATAAGTTTCTTAAATATATTTATACAATGTAGATGAGAATGAAACCTTACAGATAAATGATTTATGTCTATGGCCTGAAGACCTAATATTATGATAAATCATTTTATAGTGTATGGTGGAACATAGTTCAGCATGGATTTCCATGCTATGTAAAAAAAACGCTCTGCTGCACTAGTGATGTGCGTACTGCAGCAGAATGACTTTTCTTTCTGCTGCAGTAGGGACGTCAGCAGACAATGCTCCCAAGCCATTCGTCACTCATGCTAAGGAAGCGGTGATGAATCAAACAGAGAAATGCAGGATCTACTGGACACTAGGAAAAAGGCAGGATCAACCAGATAAGCTAAAATACTGTGCTGCAGGATCAACCTGATATTTAAAAAAATGCAACACCCGGTCCTCACAATGAAAGTCCTCTTGCTAAGTGAGCGGAACAGCTGCCATTTTTTTAAACTTCAAAATGCTGCTCAAACCCGAAAGGCAATCAATTGAAATGCACCAGGTCCCTAACAATCACACAGCATGCCCTAGCAACCAGGAGTAACTCTCTGCATGAAACACGGAATTAAGCAAAAAACATTTAGGTATCAAACAATATTTTTATTTGTTTACGAGGACACCAGACACTATATAGAACAGTGTATGGCTCACTATCTACAAAAAGGCTCTTCTCAGCCTCGTGCTTACTTTGCCAACCAAGAGACCTCTCGAGCTTCGCTCTCGTGGTCAACTGGTAGGCATAGTAACCACTCGTTGAGAATAGCCTCGTTGTGGATAGTGAGCCATACACTATCCTATATGTCATCATTCTAAGTGGATCATCATCATTTATCATCAGTTGAGGTTGGTCACAAAAACAGCTCTTAACCAATGGGAGGGCAGCTTGAATAATGCCTGATGACATCACAGTGACCTCTGCTGCACTCAAAACAGAGCAGTGAAATCAAACAGAAACAGTTTATTCTTCATTAAAAAAAACAATCTGAAAGCTCTACCATTTTAAATACATTGTATAAACTGAACACACAATAGCATTACTCAGAATATGTCATTTATCATCACTTGTGAGGGGGCCGGGCTTTCATAAGTCACTCATGACTCTGCCACTTGTGAGTTGTGGTCCTGCACCCTCACTCATGATATTAAATTACATATTCAGAGTCTGGCCATTGTGTATCCTAAATGTATGCTTTATCTACTGGGATAAATAGTGGCACATATTTTTGATATTCTTAGTCTCCCTGGACCTAGACTGAGTGTATTATGATATTCTTACTCTAGGTCCCCCCAGCCAAAACTATAACCACAGTAGAGAGAGCTGCACAGTTCTTTATTTAGAACTCAACAGCTCTCTCTCACGCAAGCTCCCACTGAGTACTTTTTTATCTGTGTGTCTTAGTTTAGTGGTAATTCTCTCTCTCCAGCATTCATAAAAAAATGTCTAGGAGCTCAAAATTATTTCTTACCTTACACTGCCCCAAATAACAAGTCCCCCACAGAGCCAGACTCTGAATATGCCAAAGCAAACTATTTCAAGTCACGTCTTCAATCATCTACTCACTCTACCTATTTTTTCTGGAATGACTTCTGCTCACTTCTACAGCCCCTTCCCCCATCCGAACTCTCTTCAGCTACCCTTCAAGACTCAGGAGTTTTGTTCTCTGAACCATTAGCAGTTGCTGATCTCCTAAATACATATTTCACTACCTGCCCAGTCCTTGATGACCTTGCTATAACTGAAACCAATAGCCCCTTCTCCCCCAGCCCGACAGTTTCCACTTCTCCCCTATCTCTCAACTTGAAGGCTATCAGGCAATTGTGTCCCTAAACCCAACCAAGTCCAGCCCTGATGGCCTTCATCCCAGACCTCTCAGACTTTTTCCCCCTCTATTGTAATCCCCCTAATGCACCTCCTTAACCTTTCTTTCTCCTCATCCACAGTTCCATCAGCCTGGAAATAAACCAAAGTTATTTCCCTTCACAAAGGTAGTGACCCATATCTCCCTGAGTAACTATTGGTCTATCTCCCTACTCCCATGCTTAGCCAAGATCCAACAATCCATTGTCCATGAAAGACTCAATGACTTCCTCACAGCCACAAATGCCCTCTCTCCTGTCCAATCAGTGTTCAGAACATCTCATTCCATCACTTCCTCCCTACTACCCTTCACATATTCCATTCTGACAGCTATAGACCTAGGTAATTTTACCACTGCTATATTCATAGACCTCACAAAAGCCTTTGCTTCCATCTTTCACCTCCTCCTCCTCTTAAACAAACTCCATGATGTTGGACTGTCAGCTCCAGCAGTTAATTGGTTTAAATCTTATCTTACTGATAGGATACAGGCTGTACAAGTCAGTAATGTCCTCTCTTCCCCCCTCCCCCATTCTGTCTAGGTGTTCCCTAGGGCTTCATCCTTGGACCCATCCTCTTTTCTCTCTTTATAAATGATCTCCCCTCATACTGTTCCAACTCACACATACACATGTATGCCGATGATACCGTCATATACCTATTTGGCCCCTCTGTTTCAGATGTCCAGATCCCCTTTTAACGTGACTTTCATGTGGTGATTAACTGGTTCCAGGATCACCACCTTAAAATTAACACCAAAAAATATGTCTCCATACCCTTTGGCTCAAGGCAAAAATTAGCCAGGCTGTCACCCCCTTCGAATCTTCACTGTGTTTATAGGTATCCCTCTTGACGTCATTCTTACTTGCTTGATCCATCCTTCAATTTCTAATCCCATCTTGCTGCTATGCACTCAAAACTTAGCCCTAAACTGGGTCTGCTCTACATGCACAAAGACGGTCTCTCATTCCCAGTCTGTCATGACCTAATAACTAAATGGATTCTTCCAGTTATTGACTATGCCAGCATCATCTACAGCACAGCACCTGCCTCCTCCCTTGCTAGAGCTTGACATGCTTTTCACGCTATCTGCTGCTTTGCCTCCAACTCCCTACACTGACTCACCACTGTCACCTATACTCCAGTCTCTCTCTCCCCTGACTTCAACAGAGAAACTGGCTCAAAGCCTCACTTTCATCTCTAAGTATTGTTTTGATTTCCTCCATCTTACCGCTCCTCTCCCTCTGCTGCCACTCCCTCCTCCTACCCCTCCACTCCTGTCTTTCCTGTACTTTCCTCCATCGAGCCCAAACTTCGCAGGCCAACAAACCTTTTCCTTTTGTCTCCCTTCCCTCTGGAACAAACTTCCCACTTCTATTCACCTTATCTCCTCATTTCCAGCCTTAAAGCATTTGCTTATACAGCATCCAGTAACCTCATGCTGCTGCTCATTAGCCTTTAATCGTTAAAGTCTTAGACCATCAATCCACTCCTCAGCTTCCTTAACCTTTATCATTAAGGTTTCTTACTTGGTGATTTTTGTTTTTTTTTTACACTTATTTTTCCATCCGCTCATGGTCAGCAGGGGCCTCTCTCAGGTATCATGCTGGTTCCTGCCCAACTTGAAGTCCTCCTTGCTTGTACCTTCTCTCTCCTCCTCCTCAACACGCACCACACTCGGCACCCCCAGCTTAACCCTTCTGGGGTGGGACCACCCCTCCCTTGGGTGCTCTTCTTAGTCAGTCTCTGGTGTGGACAAGGACCGGGTGGAGGAACCTGGGAGAGTCAGGCAGGCCGGACCCAGCTACAGGCATGGGAGCAGGTGCAGTTGCCTACACCTACCAACCGGGCTTTTCTTCTTGTTCTAGTGCTCTCATCCCCCGCGTGGGCATGCCCCTGATACAACGGTGCACAGCAACCCTGCCTTGCATCAGACCATGCTACTTGCATGCTGCCCAGCATGCTGCAGCACTCCCGGTCTCCACCAGGAGCCACTGGCATGCCGGGACTCCCCGATCTCCCCACCCAGGAGAGGAGCAGCCCGGTGGGTGCTTAATCTCCACCGCCCCTGCTGACCCCCAGCTCGAGGCTCGCCTCGAACTCGGTCGCTGGCTATGGCGTGGTGTGGGCGTCCAGTACTCAACCCTCAGTGCCACTGGGCCAGCTTATTACTTGGTGATTTTTTGCCTTACTATTCACCCCCTGCACTGCCACATTGTAATTTATTGTTCATCTCAAACATGTTATTATGCTCATTGAAATTCATCACTCTGTATTCTGTTTTTATCTCAGTGGAAAATTGTAACTCATTAATATGAATTGTTTATTTTATCTTGATATAGTTTGTATCATATCTGTAACTGTCACTCTGTATTATTATTTTATTCCTGATCCCCAGTCTTCCCCAGGTCACACCTGGAAATGAGCCCTGACTCAGTGTACCTTCCCTGACTAACAATCTGTAAATAAAGTAACATAAATTAAATAAAATATGTACTTGCCTCCAATACCCTGACTGGCAATCTCAGTATCTCCAGCTGGCACTTTCCTTTGCTTCTTTGCTGGCAATGACTCTACAAATGTCCACTTCTGTTTAGGCCATACCTGCTTGCTATTAGACCATGAACCACCCACTGGCTCTCTAATATGCACTATCTACACTTCACTAAAATGCACTGGTGCACTCATCTTCTAAAGGAAACAACCACCATCCCAAAACAGCACACAGTCATCTGCAAAAATTATCCTAAAAACACAAAAACAAAGAAAAAACACCTGAACCCAAATAAAAAGATCAGACATTGCATAACTTAAATATGCCATGACCTAAACAGAAATATCTCTGATATTTCCTACTCATGTGTGTAAACATTTGACATCACTCGTGACATTGCCACTTTTTTTAACCATGTATTTATGCTCCTCTGGCACCACGCCGGCTCCTGTCATCAGGGTCCTCACTCGTGCCCTGCCGACCCGAGATGGAGGATAGTGCTCTCCTACTCTGCTTCCACCCCTACAACCTTGAGCACCCCAGATTACCCCCAGGGCAGGGAGAGGAGGATCCCTAAACCCCCTCCTTAGCTGAGATGAGGTGGACAGACAGATCGGAGCGCCTCCTAACCTCTTGGTCGGTGGCACTGAGGCCCATCTTCAGGAGCCTGCATTGGGTGTTTTCCTCCTGATTTTCCTCCCATCCCACAGATGTTGGCACGCAAAGGAGGGTCATGGAGATGAAGGCAAGTTGAGATGTGCCTTTTTGCTCCGACCCTTGGCCGACGTCTTCTCCTCCCATTCTGCTGCTCCCTAAATGCACCACCACCCAGGAACTCCTCCACCTGAGAACTCCTAGGTGGCGATATGGCAGCAGGAGCATGCAGCCCTCCCCATCCAGAGAAGGAGAACAGCCCATTGGGCACTCAATCCTTCTCTTCCCCTGCCGATTCCTGGTGGCCCGTGCTCATTCTCAAATACAGGTCGTTGGCATAGTGCGAGGTAAGACAATCTGCGCCTCAGCCCTCAGTGCCACCGGGCCTGCGACTTTGTCACTCTTGATATCATAAGGTCAAACTACTGTATGTAATATAAGGGACATGCAATAGTGAGCTTAGTGATACCTAATTTATCTGTACAAGTGCTGTTTGACCTCAGGTAACCTCTCAAGTGGTGTAAGCCATGAGTGAGGTGTCCAACGTCAAATAGCATGAGTACAGATAAATCAGGTATCACACAAGCTCAGCCCTACATGTTCCATTTAAGCAATAGGGGCTATTAATGATACAGAAGTTTGAGGCTGTTTTACAAGGTTTCTTTTTGTTTTTAATACTTTTGTGAGGACTTTTTATGATGTTACTAGTGTACCTGCGCTTTATTGTGAGGTTGCTAGGTGGTTACTACAGATGCGTAAGAGTTCCGACGCTGCTGCTACCTGCAACATGCTGTGCAACTGGTCATTTGCTTCAGTTATAAATAATTATCTGAGCAAAATCTCTGAGCTTCTTAGGGAGAGCACAAGCTGCCTGTGCCTCGAAGCACTTGTATTTAAGTTTGAGTAGTGCTTCTGGAGTGATTTCGTATATTCATTTTTTTTTTAAATAGAAGAAGAGTTTTCAGTGAGCTGGCAACATCACAACAAGGTGTGCTTCATGTGTGAGGACAGAGTAGGTGGGTTTCCACTGTTTACTAGGAGATTGTGGGTGTGGTTCCGGTAAACATCTGCATTTTTTTTACATGTTGCTGTGGTCCAGAATAGTGGTGCCTGGCATGCACGTTTGGGTAATGAGCATCTGGAGCGGGCTGGAGTGTGGAGTGGTGTAAAGAACTGCAGGAGTTAGAAGCACTGCTAATTGCAGCTATTTCTGTGTGGGATTTGCTTTCATGGTGCATGGAATACTGTTTAAATTGAAACTGTTTAGATTTTTTACATCACTGCAGAGTTGGAACTGATCTATGCTGGCAGGGAGCAACTGTGTAGGGACTGACAGCAGAGAAGGTCTGGGACATCGACACTATTAAACTGCAGGCAGCAAACTGAAACTAGCAAGTGAAGCCAGTGGGGGGCAGCCTCACGACATAGTAACTATGTACATAAATAGAGAATGATGTAGTAACTATGTGTATAAATATAAGATTCTACATTTATACACATAGTTGCTCAGATAAATGGATTTATCACACTTCATTTATGTCCACCCCATTGCATAAATGTATATATGAGTATATATATATATATATATATCTATATATATAAATAAATAGGGGATACAGATGGGCAGGAGTGGGATATGGAAAATATTCTCCTCCTGCAGAGTGAGCTGTGTATTCTCAGGAGTGCCAAGGCACGAGTGAAATGCACAGCTCACTCTGCAGGAGTGACAATATTTTCCATATCCCATGATCTGCCCATCATGTGTGCTATTTATACCAGGTGAGAGCTTTAGGAACATTTTTATGATTCTGTGTGTTTCTTGCTCATTCTGTGTGCTGTCAGTGTGTGTGTGTGTGAGTGTGTGTTCTGAATTGACTGGGAGTCAGAAACACAGGTGAGTGTGTTTTGCAAAGCTAACTGAGTGAGTCAGAGGCTCAGTGAGAAACACAAACTGCTGTAGGTAGCACTGAGAAATGGAAACTGCTTTGTAAAAGAGTTTCATTTAGAATTCAGGTTATTTTGAAGCTGAGATCAGCACAGTAATGGGTTAGGAATGTTAGAAACACAATGGGACATAGGTGAGAGTCTTTTGTTAAGCTAATTGAGTAGTTGCAGCTTCAGTGAGAAAGAGAAACTTTTCTGAAGCAGTTTCCTTTAGAATACAAGCTGCAGTGCATTTATCCTCACTCTGGTAACATCAGCAGAGTATGGATAAATGTCAATATCCTCACTCTGCTGATGTCATCAGGATTTATCCTCACTGCAGTGGAAATAACACAGGCTATCCTACTGAGAAAGCTCTCACCCCTGTGGTATATATAGGGGATATGACATGGCCTGAGTGAAGATATCATATTTCTCTTCATGAGAGGCCAATGATATCATGATATCTCACGAGTGGCGAAGCCAGAGTGAATATCTTGATTTCGTGTGTGGTGAAAGATAAACATGATCTTCACTCGGGCCATGTCATATTCTGTTTATATGACATGTGTTTTGGGCTTTTGTAGCATGATCCTCTAAAGCACCCCCTACTCCCAAATCTTCAGCAACATCACAGATTCCATACTGTATTAAAATAAATTATCTGGCTGATCCTGTTAATTTACAGTTTTTTTGAAATATTGTTATTTCATTGAGCTTGGTATGATTTGTAATTAAAAATAGTAGTGTAAAGCGGTACCTGGTTGATTATCCCCCGTGCTACCGACAAAATCCTGTAATACTTTCACTTCCCCGAACTGTAGCGTGACCGAGCGGCATGTAAACGAGCAGATTACTGGCACCAGAGCTTTAAAATAAGTGTCTGCAGTGTAAAGAAAATCCTGGCTTTTACCTCCCGATAACATGCTTTACTTTTAATAGAAGGGACCCGTCTGTACCAACGACAGCACAGTGACGAGTAGTCCGCTTTAAAACAGGAGAAGAAAGGCAGTGTATGTTGCTAATCTGCTCGCTTACATGCCGTCCGGTCACGCTTACAGTTCGGGCGGAAAGTGAAAGTATTACAGGATTTTGTCGGTAGCACAGGGATAACAACCAGGTACCACTTTACATTACTATTTTTAATTACAAATGACGGCAGGATTAACCAGATAGGGTTTGAGAGGTGTGTGTGTGTCTTTTGGGGGATGAAGCAGGAACTAGAGAGAGACGTCTCTGTAAAGAGAGTGAAACATACTTTCACTTTCTTTACAGTGACGTATAGGAACATAGAGATATCACCATGACGTATAGGAACATGGAGATATCACTATGACGTATAGGAACGTGGAGATATCATTGATATCTTCACTGCCTATCTGAGATATCAATTTTTATCCCCACATTTATCCGAAAACACATGTTGTATATATATATATATATACTATGGTAGCACTACCACTCCCTACCCTCCACACACACCAGCAGGCATCGGGGTGTGCCTTGGGATCATCGGGCTAACTCTCACCCCATTCCATGTGTAAGGAAGCTGACATGGTACAATATAAGAGAATGGGGTGAGAGGCCTGATGACCCCAAGGCACACCCTGGTGGTCTGTGGAGGGTGGGGTGGTTGGGTTGGTAATCCTAACATCGAATATCCAAACTTTGTCATTGTAATAGCAACCCTGACTGATACATTAACAGAGTTTTTGCAATTAATTTCCTTCTTTTGAGAAAATGTAATGTTACTTGTATGTGGTTGTGGGAGTGCAGGGCCCCATCATTTTTTAATTTATTTATTTAGAAACATATCAGAATTACAATTCTTTGAGTCATAGACTCCTTTACACAGGTGCCACATCAGGTAACAGACAGCAACAATATTACAGAGACTTACACACCCAGTGAGAAAAAATAACCAATAATTTTACAATAATTATGTAATAATTTTACAAATGGTGCAAAATAGATACAATTGAGCAGTGAGAGAGCAAAGCACCAGGTTTGGCAGGATAGGGATCCCTTGTCAAGAAAGCTGAGTAGCGCTACATGGTGTAAAGAGAATAGAAATCCATTGTCAGGGCCCAGAGGGCAGTTAGCAAGCAGGGCAGAGGGGAGGGGTGAGTTGGGGGGTGGTGGGTATGTACATACATACACGCTTCAAGTGAGGCCATAGGAGTGCTAGAGGTGGGGAGAATAAAGAGGGGGAACTAGAAGCAGTCACAGGTACCAGAAGAATGGATATGTTCATTAAGGTTTTGAAAAGACCTTGCTTGTTTTCAGAGGAGATGACACTGGGCAGTGCATTCAACCAGAGGGCCCTGTAAGAGAAGAATCTCTAACCCAAGGTTGTTCGGCAGTGGGGAATCAGGAGGGAAGTTTTGGAGGAGCTGCAGGTGGCTTTCACCAATGGGGTGGGTTACAGAAGGCTAGTAAGACTGGGGGGGGGCTAGTCCATTGGTGATCTTTTTGGCAAGGAGGCATGTCTGGTACCTGAGTCTCCCATCAAAACTGAGCCAGTTGGCGAGACTATATAGTGAGCAGGTAGGTGCCCTCCTATAACTGCCTGTGATAAGGTGGCAGGCTTTATTTGGGGGTACTTTGTTTCTGTGAAGAGGACGCATGCATGCATTTTGTATTTGTCTCTGATTTTCATGTGGGGGCACAGGGCCCGCAACCGTCTATACTGTACATAAGTGTAGAGATATTTTAATGATCTCACTTCTCCCTGTGCTCCCACTACTGGATAATGGAGGGCCCTGTGCTCCCAGTATTGCAGAATAGTGTCCATATGTGGGAACGCAGGGCCCTCTAGGCACTGTACTCCCATATACCCATAAGTATAGAGACATAGTGCAGACCTAGAGCCATTCCAAGTAACCCTTGTGCTGCAAATGTGGCAATATCTCAGTAACAGAGGAACTTTGGAATGAGTTCCACTGCAGTTGTAATCATGTCCTGGCAACTGCATGCATACATGCATAATGCATGGCGCGCTAAAGCTAAACGAAAAATCCTTATCTCGAACCATTTTCAAGATATAGCCGATGAAAGGTGGAGCAAGCACCAGAATGTTATCCTAAGAGAAATTTCAAAACTTTGTAATGTTATAAGTATGAAACCATTGTATATTTTTCACCAAACCTTCAAAAGGCACATCCGTAGTGCAAGCCCTTGCTGCTCTGCAAATATCATCCCAAAAGTCCTAACCTGTTTTTTGCTATAAAGTGGCAAAGAAAGTGGTTTTTTGGAGGTGCACTCTCGCAAATTTACAAAACTTTCACAACATTTTGTGAAAGTTTCGTGAAATTCTGTGCAACGTTTGCAAAAGTTCCATGCGTAAAATGGCAGAAAAACTTCAGAAAACATATTTCCAGGCATTATTTTGAAAAGCTAATGCCAGGATCGTGTTCCTCAGGCCCTGATCAGGTAAAGAAAATTGTTGGTGTTTACCAAGGGGCAGTATTTTCTGAATTACAGCATTTTTTACATGTCACTAACTGAAAACAAGTTGGTGGCAGACGAAGTACAACACCCATTTGTGGTAGTAAAAGTGCTTTCACAAATGTTTTCATGCCTAACATATATTTTTTTCCATAGGCTATAATGGGAAAGTTAAAAGTTTAATAACTTTTAAATGGATTAATATTTTTTTCACCAAACCTTCAAAAGTCACTTCAGTTACCCAGTCCCCAAATACCCCGAACAGTTCAGACCAGAACCACAAACTATTTGGGCTGTAGAGATAAGTAAAGAATTCACGAAGAAGTGAGGATTTTTCACACTTTTTGGCACTCCGCAGCTCCACAACTGCACATCTAATCGGGAAGAAACTTGCCAGATCCGGAGAGCTATCATACCAAACTGCACATGCAAAATTTAAGGCAAATTGGGCAAATGGTTGCAAAGTTATTAACGTGCAAAAGGTTGGGTTTAACATAGAAGTGGCCATAATTCCTAATCTCTATAATTACCGTACACTATAATATATATATATATATAGAGGCAGAGAGAGAGAGAGAGAGAGTTAGGGTTGAGTAGTCTGTTTAATGTTAGACCTCTTATTTGCACAAAATTTGTATATGCTGTCCCGTGGGTACATCTCTTGATGTGGCAAGTTTCTTTTCCAGTCAGATGTACAGATTCCTGAGATCCAAATAGTGCAAAACCTTAAAAGTCACCATTTTTTGCAGTTTTTCCTCATCGCCTTGCGTCCAGATGGTGTGAAATTTAGGTGTGTTTTTTATGGTAGATACAGCTTGGGCAACAGAACTGCTATGCATTTGTTTGGTGAAAAAAATATTAATCTGTTGCAAAGTTATTCAATTTTTAAGTTCCCATTGTTTTTAATGGGAAGTTCACTGTCCAGAATATAGGGACAAAGTTTGACAAAGGATTGACCTTGTGAAAAAGGATTCTTTCTCATGAGATCTCTTCCATTTTTGTGAGGACAAAATCCTTTTCATCTTGGGAAAAACCTTTTTCTCCAGTTGCCATCTTGTTTTCCCCACAAAGTAAAACGGTGGAAAACATACACAAATGTTGTCATTTTACAATCAAACACCAGAACCTAGCTAAATGGGCCTTGTTTAGCCAGATTCTGGTGTTTGTTTTTCAATTAGGGCCAGCAATTATGTTTCTGTACACCTGGAATCCCAGGTGCCCAGTTTAGCGAGAGAGACTTCCACCATGTTCTCTGTATAACAACGGATTTTCTTTAGCTCTGCAGCTGAGCTCCTGCTGCTGGCTGCAGTGTGAGTTGTGAGCCCCTGTTTTCCCTGGTGTCTAGTGTCACCCCTCACTCCCTGATCACTGTTATCATATATTCCCTGGTGTCTAGTGGCACCCCCAACCTCTGATTGTTATCCTCTAGTCCTTTGTTTATTAATTTTTATAATCCAACATTGGGATGCTAACCCCCGGTGTTGAATGTCCCCCCCCTCCCCGCAGCCTATTTTTTATCAGTTAGCTGACATTGGGGGACCAAATCCCCGTGTCTGCAGTTAAAGCCCCCCAGCAGTGTGGACACTGAGGAGCCCACCCCAAGTGCCCTAAAATATTTCTTTAGTTTACTCCTGCAAAAAAGAAAAACAGTCCCCTGACACGTTTTTATTTTTTTGCCTGAAAAAAGAAAATGGTCCCTCTTCATCCCCAATGTCCCCTCCCCCATCCCGACCCTCTCACTGAGCACCTACCACCACACACCTCCCCTTAACCTATACTTAGAACCAGAGGTCATAGGCTGTCATTTTCTATGGACCCAGACACATCTTCATCCTTCAAAGCCAAACTGTGAACTATGGAATCAAGGTACAATAAGTGCCATATAATGTATTTCAATGGCATTTTGAACTTATGTTCATAACTTTGCCATTTTTAGAAATTTTTGACCAAATTTTCAACATGGCCTTTTTGGGACTCACCTCATGAACACTGTCACTGTCATTTCATTAAGCGGACCCAGAAGGTGATTTCATGGTCACTGCATGAAATCACCTTTCAGGACAGAATAATGACATTTTACCACCAGTGTTCAGGAGGTGGGGGTCCCAAAAAGGCCATGTGGAATATTTGGTGAACAAATTCTTAAAAATGGTCACATTATGAGCATTCCTTGAAATTTTTCTATGCATGTGCATAACTTTGGTAATTTTCAATATTTTGAGTCCAAATTTTCAACATAGCCATATTTTCACACCACCTCATGAACAGCACAGCTGTCATTTTTTAGATCCTGTCCGAAAAGTGTTTTCGCACCTGTAGTGGGGAATGGCATTTTGTTACAGATTTGAAAATGTTCACCTATGGGGTTTATGAGGAGGGTCATAAGAAGACTGTGGAAAATTTGTGGTCAAAACATGAAAAAATAGGAAAAGATATGACCATTCACTGCAATTTTGATATGCTCACCTGTAACTTTAGAAATTTTAAATATTTTGACACCAGATTTTCAACACAGCCTTCTTATCACCCCACCTGATGTATGTCACAGCTGTCATTTTTCCTAATCATGGCCAAAATGTGGTTTCACACCTGTGGCATGGAATGGCATTGCAGTTGTGCAGAATTATGTTTTTATGGGATTCAAACATTTTCTGTACCGGTACATGAGATGGGGTAATAAGATGGTTATGCTGACAATTTGGTCACTGTTGTCTATAAATGGAAGCACAGGCCCCACAGCTACATACACTCACACATCTATGGAGGGATGGTAGTGCAGGGTCCAAAGGATCCTGTGCTCCTACAGAAAAATAAGGATACTATTATACTATCTCAAAAGAAAGGAAATAAGTTGCAAAAACTTTTGTTAATATTCCAGTTAGGGTCAAAGTGACAAAGTTTGGAAATGAGGCGGTGAGGGTTTGCCCGCTTGCCCACCCTCCCAAACCAGGCAGGACAGCAGGTGGGTGCCTTTTGCTTCTCAAGCCTAAGCACTCCCCATTCTCATAAAGTCTACACATCTGACCTTATTTACAGATGGAATGGGGTGAGTGTTAGGCTTCAGAAGCTGAAGGCACACCCCACCTGCTCTCCCTCCCGGTTTGGGAGGGTGGGTGTTAGGAAACCCCAACGCCTCATTTCCAACCTTTATTGCTTTGACCTAACTGGATTATTAATAAAGATTTTGTAAATATATATATTATATATAAATATATATATATATATCCACTGTTGCTTATAATATCAGAAGGGTTATGTAAAATATATGGTACTGTACCATTTATTTATGTTTTGAGGTGACTTTTTTGAAATTTATTTTAATTGTAAAAAATAAATATATTCTGTCAACTGCAGATGTTTCTGTTCATATTTTTTGTCACTATATACAGTAATCAAAACATTAACACAATGACATCCATGGGTATAGAGGGTATTTGGATCTCAGCGTTGTTGATCAAAGGACTCTATTGGCCTGAGGGTGATGTGACAGGATCACTTTAATTGGCACAAGAAACAGGCAACTAATATCAATAATATTCATAGCTTTAAGAGAACAATACTAGGAGCCCAGGCTGGGCATGTTCTCAAAAAGTCCAGTTAGAGCAATCATATCAGTCATCTGCTGCTACAGTAATAGAACACCTTATGTACACAATATAGTCTATATGAAATTAATGTACTCAATTAGCATCATCAATACTGCCAACTGGTAGTTTTAAGTAGAGTCTGCTGTTCTCTCTCTCTCTCTCTCTCTCTCTCCCTCTATCCCCCCCCCCGCCTCCCTCTCTCTCGTTCTGTCAAATTCAGATTCAAAAATAACTTTATTGGCATGACAAGATATATCGATATTGCCAAAGATTATATATCAAACCATCTATACAACAAACAAAAGGCAGCAGTCTGCCTTTGCAGTCAAATGCAAGAATAACTGTTAAACAGTTTTTGGTTTCTCTCTGCACATAACTTGTGACTTTTTATACAACGATCTGTATGGATTCCTTTTGCAAACTGTAAGTAATTGTTCTGCCTTAAGTGCTTGAATGTGACTCAACTGCATTTCCTCTGGAACTGCTTATTGCAGTGTTTCTTTTGACCATGTATTTGACATGGAACCTTTGTAAATGAGCACTTGTGCTCAAAAGTAATCTCCAAAGTTTTCAACAAATAAATGACTAAATAAATAAACTAGTCATAAGTCATAAACATACTACAATTCACTTGTCTTAAATACATCTACATTGTATTTTGAAGTGAATGGAAGGATGCTACGCAGTTTGCAACAATTTCTTTCTCTCGCTCCCTCCCTCTCTGTTGTTTTCCACATAGGAAGTCCTTGAAGGCATGGCAAGGTTCCATGGCACTGTTTATACATCTCAACAATAGGACATCAACAGGAACTGGCCTTCACATCAGTGATGTTTAGGAAAACAGAGGGACCTCCCAGCATCATTAATTTCAGCATGTCGCTGTGTGATACTGGTTCATGTCAACCTCATCCAGTTGCAGTACTGCTTGGGTTTTCTGTTGTATCTTGGCTGAGCAAGAACAATTCTTGGAAAAATGTGAAGATTAGTAAATGTAAACATACTTTTAGGGCTGTAGCTAGCTAGGCATATGTGAATAGCAAGAATTAGTTTCCATGACAACCAATAACAGAAAATAACAATTAGTGATTTATGTATGTACAGAGATGTGGTGAGATGAAATAAGACTGTGCAGCTCACCATACGGCATTTGCCTCCCTGTCATCCTCACAGCAACAACCTGAAATACCTCTCCCCTTCAGATCTCTGTTATACCTAGTCTTGAATGCAAGCATTCAGTGTATCTAGAGGCTAGACACAGAGAATTGAGAGCTATGTAAAAAATGTATCAGAGTAGATGAGTTTCATGGCCAGGCTAAATATACTGTTTACTATACCTAAAGAAGAAGACATTTCAGATCATTGCTGTTAGGACAGAAGGGTAGTGAACTAGCTGTGACACAGGTCTCACTTCATCTCATTACACCAATAGATAGATAGGTAAGTAGATAGATAGATACAAACAGATACATAGATGGCTAGGCAGAATACAGATAGACAGATAAAGAGACAAATAGAGACAGACACACACACACACTGCAGTGCCACCACCAGGATGACACACTCTTATAAAAGTTTCTGCCTTTGATATCTTGCAGAAAACTATAGGAACACAACATCATCAAATGGCAATTGCAGTGGAGCCTACTTATAATGGACACAGTTATAACAGGCAAGAGCTATAATAGACAATAAGCATTTGTCAAAACCATTTACTATTCTCTCCCTGTCTATTCTGCTTACAATGTAGCTTGCATTCCACTTGCAGTGGACATAGCAAGTATCAGTCATCACCTTGTCTCATGCTTAGCCAACTGTTATCACCTCCTTAGTTGTTAAGTAGTCACTCAGTGGGAACCCAGTTGCTTAGCAACAGTGACAGCAGCTGATCCCATGAAATCATCACCTGATCCCACACCACCATCAGCTGATCACAGCTGATTGACTGCGCTACAAATCCCCTGCCAATAGTAAACTTAGATTACGCAAAATTGTGCTTATCATGGACAACTTCACAGGCCATCCCCATGTCCAGGGGCTGAAAAATGTCAAACACCGCTACAACACACATCATTCAGCCACTAGACATGGGGATCATCTATGCCTGTAAGTGTCATTACGTCTGAGCAATGCATTCAAAAATCCTGGAGCTGCTTGACAGTGTCAAAAAGCTCACTGCACAAACCTGCATTAAGAAAATAAGCCTCCTCAACGCCGTCCATGTGATGAAGCAAGCCTGGGATTTGATCGGGTAGAGACCATTCTCCACTGCTTCAGTAAACCAGGTTTTGTTCAGTACACTCTAGACTTGGATGCTGACATCGAGTCAGATGCAGAAGCAGCCCCCACCCCCACCCACCAGCTGCTTTGATGTCAGTAGAGTTTGTAGACCTTTGTCACCTATGCAACCATGCTGAAGAAACCTCCACTACGGTTGACATCGCCGAGGTTGTCGACTCAATAACCTCACTGTCCACTGAGCCTGTCCATGATTCAGATGAAGAACAAGAAGAGGATGCCATGGAGGATCAAGAGCAGCAGAAGGTTACCACACACAATGTCTGCTCAGTTCTCCTGGCATTCAAGAGAACCATGGAACAACAGGTGGACACAACCAATCGGGCAAACATGCAGGCAATGGAAAATATGTGGTCCCAATACTGTTGCTCAGCTACAGTATTACACAAACCAGAATAGCTGATTTCTTCAAGAAAAAAACATGAAAACAGTAAACTCCTGACCTGCACTTAACACAGAGCACAAGAAATGGGAGAAGAAAGGGAAAAAATAGACTAGAGTTTTTTAAAGCACAAGCATCACTGTACCTGTATAAGATACAAGCCACATATAACCCCCAATAAAGTCTGCACTGAAAGCCCAAAAATATTACAAAAATGCAAACAAAACTGTACAACTGTATGCAATCACAGTTACAGCATACAACAGGTATAACAAACAGATTCAGTGCTCACAAACTGGTCCGTTATAAGTGGGTTCCACAATACTCCAATTTGTCATGCAGAAAAGTGTGACATCTTTATCAAAGAGTGCTTTGTCCTGATGGGCAGTAATGTGATACCCTGTTCTGCTTTCTAGGGGTGTTCCTGAAGTGTTTTCTAGTATTTCATTAACAAGGACTTACAGACCACTTTTATCAGCACAGTTCTCAAATGCATGCATCTGCATTTCACCATCTTCTCCTTCTCTCCATATTACAACAGCCCATGCCTTTGTCTCCCACTCCCTTATTACCTATTATGTCACTTATCATACTGCATAGATTCTAGCATACACTATAATGTTAATTTTTACACTATCATGTTTCTGTCACAAATACAGCCACATAGAAGGCTATTAAACAAACTGGGGAATATGGGAGTGGGCAGGACAGTAGTGCGGTGGGTGGGTAATTGGCTGGGCAGCAGGACACAGAGGGTGGTGATAAATGGCTGTTACTCTACAGAGGGAAGAGATATCAGTGGGGTACCACAGGGATCAGTGCTGGGAACAGTCCTATTCAATGTCTTCATCAGTGACATTGCGCAGGACCTAGAAGGCAGAATTTCCCTGTTGGCTGATGACACGAAGCTCTGTAACAGTAGACATGCCAGAGGGTGTAAACAGAATGAGGAGGGCCCTGCAGAAGTTTAAAGAATGGTCAAGGGTTTGTCAGTTGAAATTCTGTGCAAAGAAGTGCAAGATAATGCATATAGGGCACAAGAATCCTGGAACAACATATCAGTTGGGGGATGAGGATATAGCATGCACCAAGCAGGAAAGGGACCTTGGGGTTATCATCTTTGATGAACTCAAGGTAGAGGAAACAGTGTGACAAGGCAGCAGGTAAAGCAAATAGGATTCTGGGATACATAGACAGGGGCATTACCAGCAGGAAAATGGAGGTCGTAATTCCGCTATACAAGACTCTAGTGAGGCCCCACCTGGAGTACAGTGTACAGTTCTGGAGACCTTACCTATGTAAGGACATAGACAGGGTAGAGAAGGTTCAGAGGAGGGCAACAAAGATGGTACTGGGATTGCATCACAAGTCCTATGAAGACAGGCTGAAGGATTTGAATATGTACTTCCTGGAGGTGAGGAGGGAGAGAGGGGATATGATAGAGACATACAAGTACCTTACAGGGAGGAACAGGGTGCAAGAATACATTATTTTCCAGTGAAAAAGATGTTCCAGAACTAGAGGGCATGGGATGAAGTTGAGGGAGGACGATTCAGAAGAAACATGAGGAAGAATTTCTTCACAGAAAGGGTAGTGGACAAGTGGAACACCCTTCCAGAGGAAATGGTGGGAGCTGAAACAATCACAGGAATTAAGAATGCATGGGACAAACATAAGAGAATCCTGAAGGTCAGGGATAAGGGGCAACAGACTTCTAGAAAAATGTAAAGGGAACTTACAAGCTCAAATGGGCAGACTGGGTGGGCCATAGGTCCTTAACTGCCGACAGTGTCTATGTATCTATATAAATATCTTGTCATACGTCGACTGCACACTCTGCCAGCTCCCATTCTTGCTACCTCTGTAACTTATGTACTTTGCAGGCTTTCTGCTTTCTCTCTGGTCTAGCATGCGCCACCCCATCTAGGGATGCATTCATGCTCAGGGATTTTAACCTAAACTGGGCTGCAAATCCAAACCAGGACTACTCAACCCTAATGAAGTCACATAACCTGGAGCAAGTAATCTCAACCTCAACTGATGCTCAACCAACCACTCAATCCTTGACTGGATCCTAACAAAACTGGCCCGATCCAATCCTCCAAGCATGGACCATGTCTGACGCATATAGCGACCACACCCCACCACATAGTGGTGAACAATAAGTTGGCCCACCCTCCACCAAAGA
The DNA here is from genome assembly GCA_016271365.2 of Neoceratodus forsteri. Classification (NCBI taxonomy): domain Eukaryota; kingdom Metazoa; phylum Chordata; order Ceratodontiformes; family Ceratodontidae; genus Neoceratodus; species Neoceratodus forsteri. Next base: position 1,389,328,042 of record CM057459.1, read on the forward strand.
TACTGTCCTTCAGAAACTTCAACACCCCTAACCATGACCTTGTGATAAGAGACACAGTGTCCATAAACTGGTCCTCCCTATATCTGATGGAAAACATCTCTTCTGCTGTCAGTCTCTTCACCAGCACCCTTCGAAAACTACAGGACCATTATTTTCCCATCAAATCCAGAAGGGTAAAAGGTGTCTGCACACGCTGGATAATGAACAAACTGTACAGCAAATGAAGGATAAGGATTCCAGTTGGAAAGCTTTTAAAGCGTCTCCATCCCCCCATCTATGGGATGCCTACAGGCAGCTACGCAATGCCTGCAAGAGGATGATAAAGTCTCTCAAAAAGAAATAATTTACCGATCTTCAGCAAAACACACTGGGAAATCCTTGCAGATTCTGGGCATCAATTGGGTCCATACTAAACCCAAAGACCAAAAAGCAAATAAAGCAGCTAATATCCCCATCGGGCACAATCAATGACCCAGGGGGCATTGCAGACCTTCATAATGCCACATTTAAAAACCTGACCCAGTACCTTAGCAAACTTCCTCCACACCCTCCAACACACCTAAACAACAATGACAGCACCTCACTCCCCCAAACTCCTGGTGCCTCCACCTCCCCTTTCTATTTCAGAGCTATTGATGCCATTACTATTACTAGACTCCTGAAACCCTCCCTACTAGGGGCAGCCCTGGAAGTGATGGTATCTACCCGTTTCCTGAGGATCATCTCCCCAGCCCTGGTCAAACCACTAACACACATTTTTAACGTGCACTGTCAACGCCAACGATGCTGAACACCTGGAACCATGCAAATGTGATCCCCATCTTTAAGGCAGGAGACCCACTATCCCCCAAAAACTATAGACCCTTTTCATTGCTTCCGCACCTTAGCAAACTACTAGAGAAGATTGTCCATTCCCAGCTATCCAAACACCTCAATAAGTTCAACCTCCTATGTCCCCTCCAGCACGGTTTCTGGAAACATCATAGCACCTCCTCTGCCCTGGGAGTTTTCTCTAATCACATCCTCAAAAACATGGACATGGGTAAGGCCACAGGTGCAGTCTTCATCGAATTGTCAAAAGCGTTCAATCTTGTTGACCACCATCTCCATCTCTTCCGCACTTTGAGATTTTGGCTGTGCCCCTGGACCTGTGGCCTGGTTCCATAGCTACCTCACAAACAGGTCCCAATCTGTGCTCATAAGCAAAGTTGCCTCAGCCTCCCTTCCTATAAGCACCAGAGTTCCCCAGGGATCAATTCTCGGACCCCTTCTCTTCTCCATGTTTATCAATGCACTGCCAGCAGAGAGCCTAAACTGCAATGCGCTCCTTTATGCAGATGACCTAGTCCTGTACCACAGCGATAAGTCCTTGGAACCCATCTCCTCAAATCTCTCTGAGAACTATGAGGCAGCAGAAAACTGGTTCACATCCAGAAAACTCCAAGTCAATGGAAAAAAGACAAAGGTCATGCTTTTTGGATCCAAGCCCTTCTTAAACAAGGCCACCAGATCTAACACTGCCCTCACCGTGATATACACGCACAGGCCCCCACTGAGCAGGTCACCTCTTTAAATACCTCGATGTTACCTCAACCCCTCCTCAAATTTAATGACCACACAACCCTGACCATAAAAAGATAAATCAAAACTTGGCGTGCATACCGTGCAATTCACCTACTTTCACCTGAAGCTCGACTGCCATCGTGCAAAGCAACCTTCTCCCTCTCCTGGACTACTGCTCCCCCATCTACTCCCTCAGGTCTCTAAAGCAACACTCCCACCTAAACATGGCATATAATCTGTCGCTTTATTCTCAAAGCCCCCTCATTAACCCACCATTGCACGCTCTACCAGTCCCTAGGATGGCTCCCTCTCCAGGCACACCTCAACTATGCTGCTGGCTACCTGGTGAACAGTGCTCTCAGGAGTAACCAGCTATCCCCCTACGCTCCCCTACTCATCACTAGAACAGCCACTAGACCCCTGAGGACCTCCTCCATTTCCACCCTTGAAGTTCCTCGTGTCTCCATGGCAATGGGCAGCAAAGCTTTCTGTAGCTGCCCCTCACTCTGGAACAGTCTTCCCACTTCCATTGCATCTCCCCATCCCAGGTGACTTCACATCTAACCTTAAGGACTGGCTACTGAAAGAGTCCACCTGCAAATGCGTGCTAGGCAGCACAGTAGCCTGCAAGCCACCTTAAACTTACCCTTAGTGTTGGCCTTTGGCCCCTTTTCACTCCTAAGCACTACAAACTTGCATGACTATTCATGGATAACTAGCACAGCCTACCCATACAGGATCCCCTCACCCTACCTGCCCCAGCAATCCTGACAGGGCAGTAGTGTATACTTTTGGCTATATAAAGAACAGTCTGCCGGGTTAAAACTGCTCCTTTGTTTGACTTTTGTTAAATGTTTAATATAACCCCATGCCTGCATACTTCATGTAAAAATGACTTTCTTACTGAACTACAATGTTGCTAAACCTGTATACTACAATGTAAACTGTGTCCACTGTTGTTTTTCCCTGTATTGCCACCCTGTAGCCCGGGTCGTGACTGAAAATGGTCCACTGGATCAGTGCACCTACCCGGTTATCAAAAACATAAATAAATAAATAAATACATTTCTGTTCCTTTTCTGGAAATTTTTACTTGAACAGTACCTTGCTTTTCTTGTTTATTTACATGCACCTGTTGTTGTCATTGTATGTGCTATTGCTGGTTGTTGTCACTATGTTTGCTATTGCTGCGTCGTTACCTGATATATTCCTTCCCCCGGGTCACACCTGGAAATGAGTTCCTGATCAGTGTGCTTATCTGTGTTACCAAATCTTAAATAAATACATAAAAAAATTAATAAATAAATAAATGAGTGGACTGATGTGTAAGGTACAAAGTAATTGAGTAGTAACTGATTAGCACTGCAGGTGGACTGTTACTGTGAGGCTTGTAAGGCTCTTCTTTTAGGCGTTGCTCACTGGAATTTCTGCCCACTTTTATCTTGCTTTGATTTCAGTGTATTCATAGACTTTATGAAAGTACAGTGATTTATGCATTATTCAAAGCCATTCTGGGGCTACGCAAGTGATTCTACTGTTATAGTTTAGGCACAGTTAAAGCAGTCTTACCCCTATTGCAGTACCCAATATGATGCACCTGGAAATTAGCTTCTTCTCAGCTCTGTGTGCTCTCTTGGCTAAATATTTGGATAAAAAAAAATACATGTTTGTATCAGACCTGGCTGTTTCAGGGGCAGATCAGTAGAGCTGAGGTCTGTCAAGTTTACAAATTGGCTTGGGGGACGAACATGGTTTGGGTAAGTTACACATGGAGGTGTCATTCTCTAAGGGACTCTTCCCTTTTTGCTTGGCGTAGTGTAGCTACAGTGGAGCCAGCCAGGATGCAGTGCAGAGTGTTGTTTTACACTGCATGACTTCACTGTATGGAACCAATAACACATGGCAGGGAGTGCACTATGCTAGACCACCACACACTCTGGATACATTGTGAGGCATGAAGACGCTAGTCAAGTATTTCAACCACTCGGGCGAATACAGTGATATAGCACTCACTGGAGGGTGATACTGCACATATAAAATAGTTTTTTAAATTAAACAACATATTTTTATTAAGTGGAAAAGGCTGATATATTTAAAAGTAAAAATATTTGAATACATTTCCTTTAAGTAGTTCTTCTGCCTGATGGAACTTAATAGTGTTTTAGTTGTAAGTTTAGTAATGTGGACTGTTGAGGCTTCCGTAGTTGTAGTTGGTTGTAGTTTTGCATGTGTGGCAGTGAGGGCTGTAGTTGCAGCACCCCCTTCCCCCCAGTTCTCTAACTCTGTAATGAGTGCATTGTTGTTTGGAGCATTGATAGGTGCTAGTCAGCTGGTCAGAGGTTAGAAGTTAGCCACATTGAAAACTGTGCAGTGAGATAGCGAGAGACTGCTGCAGAGACATTGTGAGCAGTGGTGTGCAGTGTATGGGATTGCGATACAAAACAATGGGTTTGTGACTGGAGCAAGGGGATGCAACAAGCATTACATCACAAAAAACACTTTTTGGCTGGAGTTTAGCAAGTAACAGCCAGTAAGTGATTTGAAACTGCTTTGTGAGTAGTCTGTGACACAATTGTGTGTGTGTGTGTGTGTGTGTGTGTGTATAGGGCTGAGGAGCAGGGGTAGGTTGACTGTGATAAAAGTTAGTTGGGAGTGAGTATTTAACCAGTACACGTACTGACAAACTGGTACAGTATTCCTGCTTAGGAAACTAGAAATTCAAGAGTTTAGCTCGAGGCAAAAAATAGCTTCCAAGTTTATTTTTAATAGGGTGCCAGGTGTCTTGATATATTTAAACATAGAAACATAAAATTTGATGTCAGGTAAGGACCACTTGGCCTGAGAGTATTTCTATATGCCAACACTCAAAATCCTGATATGCAGGATCTTGAGCCCGGCAGCACAGCACACCGCTCGCCCGACAGGAAGGAAGACAGTGCCGACAGGGGTAAGGTAGTGGATGTGATGAACTGCTACCCTACCCCTAGACAGGCACCACAAATAAACTGAGGATGTGGAAGCTAGATGAGCTGTTCCCATGGCGTGGAGGGCTAAGCCACCAGCAGCTTGGCCAACATGGTGCTGCAGACTGGGGTTCTGTTCCTGGTCACCGCAATTTTACATTTCACCCCCCTCTCCCGTAGCTTAGGCCCTGTACACACTATGCCTCTGTAACATTACAGAGTGCCCAAACCGTTACCGCAATGGTTTGCATTTACACCTGTAACATTACAGGAGGCATTTCGTAACCGTTGTTGAAACCACTTATGAAATTGGTTCAGCAATGAACTAACTAATCCCGCTTAATGCGGAGTACGACAGTAGTGTGGACAGGCAGTAACAGTTCTCTGCAGGGCACGAAGCGCAGCGCGAGCTGCATTGTGGGATTGGGTGCTGCCATAACGGTCGCCCAGCTCCCATGTGTGGACTGGCGGTGCCGGTCCCATAACGGACACGGCCACAGTGTGGATGCACTGCACCGCTTCCCGGCGGTAATGGTCTACATCCATTACTGGGCCAGAGCGGTGTAGTGTGGACAGGGCCTAAATGTTTTCCTCTGAGGTCCTCCCCTCAGAGTTGGTTGTTTAAGTTATGGGGGATGTGGGGAAGGAGCCCTCTGCTCGGGGGGCTTTGCTCCACATTGCACTTGAGACACTGTCAGTCTTCCGACATTCAGTCTCCTGAACTCAGGCTTATGGAGTTCGGGAGACTGAATGTCAGGATTTCTTAGTGAATCCTTTGGCTCACATAGTCTGCCCATCTTTCCCTACTTTCACTATCACTGCAGACCCTACTTTGACCTGCAGCTTTTTCTCCCTTTCCACTTTCCTTTCCACAATGATTCCCTCATGCCTATCCCATGCATTATTGAACACCACCACTGTTTTCACCCGCACCACCTCAGCAGGAAGGCTTTTCCAGGAATCCACCAGTTTCTATGAAGAAGTACTTCCTCACATCTCTCCTGAATCTACCCCCTTCCAGCTTCATATCATGTCCCCTTGTTCTTAAGCACCTTTTCTTTTCTGAAAAATATTTCCTTCCTGTACTGTATTTACCCCTGTGAGGCATTTAAAGAGCTCTAACATATCACCCCCTCCCTCCCCTCTTCCAAGGTGTATATATTGAGGTCTTTTAGTCACTCCTCATAGGGTTTTTGGTGCAGACCCTGCACCATTTTAGTTGCCCTCTTCTGGACCACCTCCACTCTATGTCCTTCTAGATGTGCAGTATCCAGAACAGGACACAATACTCTAGGTGGTGTCTTACTAGCCATCTATACAGAGGCAACACCCCACCTTGCTGTTGATACCCGTCCGTATGCACCCCAGTATTATACTAGCCCTCCCGACTGCCTTGCTGCACTGCAATGATGTATATGATAAGGCAAAATGCCTGGATAACTGGCAGTGAGCAAAATCACTGCATAGTCATGATCAGGTTCACCCAATCATATTCACCAATCAAAGTCCGAGATTGTCTTTACCCATTTTATAACTCAGTTTAATAGCAAATGTAACCTGGATAGTCATCTTGAGCTGTGCATAGTAGCTTTCTCACACACAGCAGTCCTTGCGGCATTTATTCAGCATGTGTTCAACAGGACAATACCATTTTAAACATGGGCACACATACTGTATATTTGAACAGGCAAGAAATAAATACAGCATGTTGAAAAACCTAAATATATTTTCATAATGTCTTTATTTAACAGTAGAGAATTCAAACTGGAGCATCATTAGCCTAGAGAAGGGGTTCTTGCCTAGGAATGTTCCACATTTCAGAAGCACAGGCAATTGATTTGACTACAGGACTGAAAACAGTGACAGGGATCGAACATGCGACAGCTCAGCACAGCTTCTTATCTGGGGGCGATGAGTGTAACCATCCCCCTAACAATCTGTGCAGTCACATACTGGAGAGTCTGATGAAACATTTGAGTCCTGATGTATACAGAAAGACTTTTCCTTTAGGGAGAAATCTCCCCCTAAAGTATGGGTAAGTCCCACAACACTCTAAGAAGGAAACAGCAGAGTTCATTGCACAGTTTAAAGGGGCAACACCAGCTGAAGAACCTCTGAAGCCAAGAAAGGCTTGGTGTTACAGCCCCCGCCCTAATATACAAATTCTGCTTCCTGCTGCAGGCATCCTTGCAGCATAGCATCAGCTGAGGAAGAAGGGCAAAATGAGTTATCTGGTCAGGAAAAAATAGAGATCAAAAGGTCAGGAGGGAAATAAAGACTGGAAGTTGAGCCCATTTTCTCTGCACTTCCTCTAAGTGTGGTGCCTCCTACTTAATTAATATCTCGTGCCTCTTCTCCTTTGTGTACAGCTTCTGACTTGTGAACTTCCTGCCCCTCTTTCTCTCAGTTCTTGATCATGTCCCCGGCCTGCCGTAATTTATACTGACAGCTTGCAGGAGACGTACGCAGAAGGGAAAGTTATGTCCTGTCCTGCAGAACAGATATTTCCCCTGTCAGGACGGAGAGAGCCACAGTTATTAACAAGGTGATGTACAGTGTCACTCTCCCCCCCCCCAACTGGGCTACACAAACAGCACTGCTGTGTGAGAATTTCAATATTTGGAGGGCCTGCTTCCACCCAACTTTACAGCTCAAATATAAAGGACTGAAATGCTGTGAGGTCTGATGCCATGCTGACCAAGTCATACAGTGGCTATGGTGGGATCTGAACCTGGGCTTTACTTTTCACACTTAACTGTTCTACTGACTTGACCATGTTACCTCCTTTGGAGTCAGTAGGCAAGGGTGCTCTTTACCTGTGTCAGAATATTTAGAGAACATCGTTAGTGAGCCTATGAATATTTGGGGCCTAAATATTTCCCAAAATTAGGCCACAGTGAAATTTCAATTATGTAGGCAAAATTCCACAAGGTATCAATTTTGTTGTTGTGAAATCCTATGAAAAACATAGAAAAATGTTGACATTTCATTGCATTTAAGATAACCCCTACTTTGTGCCAGCATCAATTTTTCCAGTTTATAGGACCTGCACTTTATTATTTAGTTATTTACTGTAATAGTTGTAGTAATTAATTCTACTGTTTTATTTCTATAATATTTTGTTTCATTTCTATTTAATTTTATTTATTTTGAACATGTTTTACCAGGTAGCACACACATGGAGGCCAGGGCTTGTTTCCAGTTGTACCGGGGAGAGGAAGACTGGGACAGTGAGGAATCTTACAGTATTCATACATTACATACATTACACATTCCAAAACAATGAAACAAGTACATGGTAAGCAGCATGTCCTAATGCAGTGTACTATAGCAACATGGCGGGGCAGCCCAGGAAAAGAAAAAAGGAATAGAATCATGAAGCTGTCCGCAGTTAGCACAATGTGCATCACTGGCTTAATATGATATGCATTAAAATGTTAGATGAGTTAGATAGGCTCAGATGGGGTGGGGATGGGCAGCGACACTGACAGGGACATTTTTCCAGGTGTTAAGGAGCCTGTAGCTGATGTTGGAGTCTTGGTTTAGAGTGCGCTTGTAACATGGGACATGGAGGTGCTGACCTGCCTCAGATCTGAACAGATAGGAAGGGTTTGCTGCAGGGAAGAAGAGGTGGGACAGATATCTGGGCAGTTTGCCTGACCAATACTTGGCACTCATGAGGGCAGCAGGCGTCATTTGTCTCATGGGTGGGGCGACCTCTATAGCTCGTTGTACATACTTGCCTGTCAACAAAGTTTAAGTAAATATTTGTACAGTATCAAAGTGCAAAATCTGCAGCATTGTTCCCTGCAAAACTGCTAGTTTGTAACAAAGAAAAAACAAACAAATAATAAAGCATGCCATACATAGAATGTCTGACTTTTTTTAACAAACAAACTGTTCAATGCCGTATTGGTGCTAGTAAGAACAAATCCAGAACAAATGGTTTGATTCCTTTTATTGGACCAACAAGGATGTTACAAAAAGGACAAACAGCTTTAGCTTTCGGACTAAGTCCTTCTTCAGAAGTTCAATGACACTTATTTAGGAAATCCCATATTATTAACACTTAGAACATGCAGAAAAAAACAGAAATAATTCTCACTGGATTAAAAACAGGACTTCAGAACATAATTAAAGTTTTAAACCAATGAGAATTATTTCTGACTCTGCATAATCAATCGAATAACTGTCGTGCTTCAGAAGAAGAACTTGATGATCGGCTAAAAAGCATCTTCCTTCTTTGTAACATCCTGTTGATCATAAAATATCAAACTCATTTAATCTGAATTATTTTAAGTATGGGACTTGTATTTTGTTTTCCTCATATAAAACAAAATTCACAGTTCCCATCCTTACAAGAAATATGTTAATAAATGCTTGTAGAAACTCAGACATGCGGGAATTGTGCAAAGAACTCTGCGTATGCCATACTTAGTGTATTTTTATGTTGATTGCGCGCATACAGAAGAAACATACTGCGGCAGCTTTCTCCACAAGCAGGTTGTGGAGGCATGGCACTGTTGTGCCCAATACCCCCACAGCCTTTAAAGGCTTGGCCTGCTTCCCCCAATGCCATGGCACGCTGCTGCTGACACTAGTTCAGCCAGCATGCCACCAACTTGAAACGTTTTAGCCACTGCAATCAGGGGCCATCTCGTCATTGCAGCATCATCTGCTGTAATGAGGAAGTGACCACTGATTGCAGGGCTGTCCTTAACATTCCCCCGATCCAGTTTGCCGATGAGGAGCCCAGTCCCCGTCGGCATGTTCCCCCCTCCCCCCATTTCTTGTGTGCTGAGGGAGGTTCCCAGTCCCCCTTGGCTTATGTCCCCCCCTCCTTCTGTCTTTGCCGACAGAGTGCCCAATCCCTGTTGGCATGTCCCCATTTCTTGTGTGCCAGGGGTGCCCAATCCCCTCAGCTCATGAATCCCCAAAGTATATGCTGACAGGGTGCCCAATCCCTATTGGCTCCAGTGCCCTCCACCCCAAAACATGCAGGTGGCATGCTGGGAGCCCACCCAGCATGCCCAAATTTCTTGTAAAATAAAAACTGTCCATAATGTTTTGTTTTTTAATCCTGAAACAAAGAAAATGAACCCTTGTCCTCTCGCCCTCCCACAACCCACACCCTCCACTGTGTACCCCACCTCACCACACCCCTCATCCCATACTTACCTCCGGACTCGGCGCGATGATCTTCGATGGACTGGCAACTCGTCTGCACTCTTCAAAGCCGACCGCCAAACTGAGGAAATGCCAGTAAGCTGTATAATGGAATAAATAGTTTTTTTCAACTTTGATGCATATCTCAGTCATTTTTAAATTTTGCGCAAATTTTCAGCATGGGATTTTTGGGACACCTTCTCCAGAATTCTGCCACTGCCATGGCATTAATCAGCCCCAAAAGGTGATTTTGTGGTCACTCGCAAAATCACCCTTTCGAGTCAGATTAACAAAAGACAGTGCCAGTGTTCATGAGGTGGGCTCTCAAAAGGCTATTCTGCAAATTTGGTGGAAAAATCAAAAATGACTGTTTTCTAAGCGTGCGTTGTGCAGTTGCTATGCATGATCATAACCTCGAGAATTTGCAATATTTTCACATTTTTACACACCTCCTTGTGAACAGTATAGCTGTCATTTTTCACATCCTGGCCAAAATGTGTTTTCGCACTTCTGGCACAGAATAGCATGGTCGCTGTGGGAAATCCATGTTCGGGACACAGTATGAAAATGACAGTGACACTGTTCATTAGCAGAGGCCATAAAATGCCTATGTTGAAAATTTGGTGATGAAAGTCCATGAAATGAGTGTGCTACAAGCGTGCATTGTGCATTTTCTATGCATGCTCGTACCTTCGCAACTTTGCAATATTTTCACTCCAGACTTTCAACATTGCCGTTTTTCCACACCTCCTTATGCACAGTGCAGCTGTCATTTTTCACATCCTGGCTGAAATGTGTTTTCACTCTTCCAGCGCACAATAGCGCAGTCGCTGTGGAACATCAGTGTTCGGGACACATTATGAAAATCATACTGACGCTGTTCATAAGCAGAAGTCCTAAAATGCCTATGTTGACAATTTTGTGATGAAACTCCATAAAATGACTGTGTTACAAGCGTGCATTGTGCAGTTTCCACGCACCCTTGTAACTTTGCAAATTAGTAATACTTTCACGTCACATTTTCAACACTGGCATTTTCCTACACCTCCTTATGAACAGTACAGTTGTCATTTTTCACATCCTGGCTGACATGTGTTGTTGTGCTTCAGTCGCAGAATACCACAGTCGCTGTCGGAGATCAGTGTTTGGGACAGATTAGAATCGAGTGAGTTGGGGGGAGTGACTGAGCTCAACTGAGCTCTGTTGGGACTGCTGCGGATTTTTTTGTGGGCAGGAAAAGGCACCAGTGCAGGCAGGAACCTTGTACAAAAGGGCATCCTGCAGTGTCGGGAGACACAGAACAAGCGAGTGAGGGAGGGGGAGTGCATCAGCTCAACGGAGCTCTGTTGAGACTGCTGCGTATTTCTTTGTGGGCAGAAAAAGGCAGCAATGCATACAGGGGCCCAGTACAAAAGGGCAGCCTACAGTGACAGGAGAAACAGAAGGAGCAGCTGAGAGAGAATGGGAGCGAGCGAGCTCAACAGAGCTCTATCATGACTGCTGAAGATTTCCTTGTGGGCAGAAAAGGGTGGCAATGCAGGCAGGAGCCCTGTACAAAAGGGCAACCTGCAGCACCGGCAGAAACAGAATGAGCGAGTGAGAGAGGGGGAGTGAGTGAGGTCAACAGAGCTCTGTCAAGACTGCTGCAGATTTCTTTGTGGCCAGAAAAAGGTGCCAACACAGGCAGGAGCCCAATACAAGAGGGCAGCCTGCAGCACCAGGAGAAACAGAATAAGCGTGTAAGACAGAGGGAGTGAGCAACATCAACAGAGCTCTGTCGGGACAGCTGCAGATTTCTTTGTGGGAAGAAAAAGGTGGCAATGCAGGCAGAAGCCCAGTACAAAGGGCAGCCTGCAGCACTGGGAGAAACACAAGCGAGCGTGTGAGAGAGGGGGAGGAGCAAGCTCAATGGAGCTCTATCATGACTGCTGTAGATTTGTTTGTGGTCAAGAAAAGGCGGCAATGTAGGCAGGAACCCAGTACAAAAGGCCAGCCTGCAGCGCCGGCAGAAATGGAACAAGCAAGTGAGAGGGGAGTGAGTAAGGTCAGCGGAGCTCTGTGGGATTGCTGCAGATTTCTTTGTGGCCAGAAAAAGGTGCCAACAGATGCAGGAGCGCAGTACAAAAGGCAGCCTGCAGTGCCAGAGAAACAGAATGAGCGCATAAGACAGGGAGGTGGCGACCTCAATGAACCTCTGCCAGGACACCGATGGATTTCTTTGTGGGCAGAAAAAGGTGCCAATGCAGGCAGGAGCCCAGTACAAAAGGACAGCCTGCAACGCCGGGAGAAACACAATGAGCGAGTCGGGGGGGGGGGAGTGAGTGAATTTAACAGAGCTCTAACATGACTGCTGCAGATTTGTTTGTGGGCAGGAAAAAGTGGTAACACTGGCAGGAGCCCAGTACAAAAGACCAGCCTGCAGCACTGGCAGAAACAGAATGAGCGAGTGAGAGAGGGGAAGTGAGCGGGCTCAATGGAGCTGTGTCAGGACTGCTGCAGATTTCTTTGTGGGCAGAAAAAGGCGCCAACAGAGGCAGAAGCCCAGTACAAAAGGGCAGCCTACAGCACCAGGAGAAACAGAATGAGCGAGTGAGACAGGGGGAGTGAGCGACCTCAATGGAGCTCTGTCATGACTGCTGCAGATTTCTTTGTGAGCAGAAAAAGGAGGCAACATAGGCAGGAACCCAGTACAAAAGGCCAGCCTGCAGCACTTGCAGAAACAGAATGAGTGAGTGGGAGAGGGGGAATGAGCGGTCTCAACGAAGGTCTATCATGACTGCTGCAGATTTCTTTGTGGGCAGGAAAAGGCAGAAATGCAAGCAGGAGCACAGTCCAAAAGGACAGCCTGCGGCACCGGCAGAAATGGAATGAGCGAGTGACAGAGGGGAGTGAGCAACCTCAACAAAGCTGTGTCAGGACTGCTGCAGATCTCTTTGTGGACATAAAAAGCCGCCAACACAGGGAGGAACCCAGTACAAAAGGGCAGTCTGCAGCAGCGGGAGAAACAGAATGAGCTAGTGAAGGAGGGAGAGAGAGTGAGTGAGCTCACCGGAGCTGTGTTGGGACTGCTGTGGATTTCTTTGTGGGCAGAAAAAGGCAGCAATGCATGCAGGGACCCCATATAAAAGGGCAGCCTACAGCGGTGGGAGAAACAGAATGAACAAGTGAGAGGGGGAGCAAGTGAGCGAGCTCAATGGAGCTCTGTCAGGACTGCTACAGATTTCTTTGTGGGCACAAAAAGGTGCCAATGCAGGCAGGAGCCCAGTGCAAAAGGGCAACCTGCAGCACTGGAAGAAACACAATGAGTGAGTCAGAGAGGGGGGGAGTGAGCAAGCTCAACAGCGCTGCATCGTGACTGTTGCGAATTTCTTTGTGGGTAGGAAAAGGAGGCAATGCAGGCAGGAACCCAGTACAAAAGGCCAGCCTGCAATGCTGGCAGAAATGGAACAAGCGACTGAGAGAGGGGGAATGAGCAAGCTCAACGGAGCTGTGTCGGGACTGCTGCAGATTTCTTTGTGGGCAGAAAAGGCAGCAATGCACGCAGGGGCCCAGCACAAAATGGTAGTCTGCAGTGGTGGAAGAAACAGAATGAGTGGGTGAGTGAGGGAGGGGGAGTGAGCGAGCTCAATGAAGCTCTGTCGTGACTGCTGCAGATTTCTTTGTGGGCAGAATAAGACAGAAAAGCAGGCAGGAGCCCAGTACAAAAGGGCAGCCTGCAGCGTTGGCAGAAACGGAATGAGCGAGTGACAGAGGAGGACTGAGTGAGCTCAACGGAGCTCTGTTGGGGCAGCTGCAGATTTCTTTGTGGGCAGAAACTTGGGAACATAAGCAGGAGGCTGGTAGGGACAGAGGTCTGGGTTTATATTCTGTTTTAACTGAAATATTTAAATAGTTTTGTACATGAAATTAGTTCTATGTGTTAAAACTGTTTTAACTGAAATAATTGAATAGTTTTGTACGTGAAATTAGTTCTATGTGTTAAAAATTACTACTTTGAGTTAGAACTGTTACTTGGGCTGTGATATTGTAACTTTTGAGGCTTGGGAACACTTGTTTGGCAGTGATAATTAGAGTGAAATTTAAATGTGATGTTTGCCTGGTGTTAGGGGAGGGGAAATTAACAGGAATCACCTTGTCTTTCATTGTTCACTTGGGAACATAAGCAGGAGGCTGGTAAGGACAGAGGTCTGGGTTTATATTCTGTTTTAACTGAAATATTTGAATAGTTTTGTACGTGAAATTAGTTCTATGTGTTAAAAATTACTACTTTGAGTTAGAACTGTTACTTGGGCTGTGATATTGTAACTTTTGAGGCTTGGGAACACTTGTTTGGCAGTGATAATTAGAGTGAAATTTAAATGTGATGTTTGCCTGGTGTTGGTAAGAGCCCTCCCACCTACCCTGTTTTGTAGGCTTTCTTAAAATACTGAAAAGCCACTTGGGGTTGGGATTGAAGGGCTGTGTATTTCTGTTTGGGACTGAAATTTGAAGCAACAGGAACTGGTGGGCCTGTGACATCATACGGTACCTGATGTCTGCATACACACACTGTTAGTGGGACTGGACACACATTGGTGGGGTTGAAATTGGGTTTGTAAATAACTGCAGTCAGTATAGAGAGAAACTGTATTCCGGGGGAAGGGACTGAGAAAAGGGGGTGTGCCATTATAAACAGAGGTGGACAAACAGCGTGGCCATATTCCATCATAGCGAGCATCTTGGAAGGTTGTAGGCTGCACAGGCTGTAGGATAGCAATGGTTCTCAATTGGGCCTGGGAGAGGGAGGCTGCCCACTCTGTAGACAGCTATCTTGTATCAGGAGTGAAGTATATTGGTTAAGGAGTAAGCTGGGGGAGCTGGGGGGGGTGTCCAAGGATAAGGGGTGTGGATATGGGCAGCAGAAGGGTGGGGCTGAGGGGAGGCTGGGGCAATGCTCTGAAATTACAGGACGTTATGTTACAGCAAGCAGGAGGGGGATATTAGGGACAGAGGACCCTTAGATAGGGATGTTGACGCTAAGGGGAAAGCATATGGGGTGAACATTCTGAATACAAAGAGAGTGGAGGGGAAGAGTCAGGAGGGGCTATTGTGGGGAAGCCTAAAACAGCAGACTGTGGGAAGGGAGCTCCTAAGGTGAACAGAGCAAGAGGGAAGAAGAGGGGCAGTTTAGAGGTGCAGTCAGGGGAAACTCGGGTTACTTGATGGAGGCTGACATAGAGTGTCACAATAAATTTGAGCTACTAAGCAACCTAGAGGGAGGAAGGGGTTGGTGGAAATGAGGAAACTGATACAGAGGCCGGGGGGAGGGAGTCGGATACCCATAGGGCATCACAGACCAGCAATGGAAAGGATAGAAATAGTCCCAGAGGGAGAAGTGGAAACATAAATGTTAAGCAGATGGGGGAGATACAACATATTGCAGACATGAGGGAGGAGAGCATGACTGGAGAGAAACTGGGAGACAAGGAGGTGGGAGAGGAGTCCCCCTTCAGCAGGGAGGTCAGTACCAAGGATGGGGCCCTCACTAAAGGGGACCCACAGAGAGCCTCTAGAGGTAGGGGTTCTGTTACAAGGGGGGAGGATGGCGGTGTAGGGGAAGGGGAAACCATCAGGGCCAGGATAAATGGTTCAGATAAGAGAGAGTTAAAGGGGACACCTATTCAGAGGGGGTCTGAGTTAAGTGGGCAAAATAACGAGGGAGGCAGAAAGGGGAGGGTGACAAGGGGGTCTCTAATAAGGCAGGAAGACTCCCATGGAATTGAAATCATGAATAAAGGGGGATGGGGGGCTGAGAGGGCATAGTGGAGGTAACCATAAGGATGATGGCAGTGTTAAGGTTCTGTTATTGGGAGACTCGATGATTAGGGGTATCCAGTGGGAGGGACAGGGGATGGATGCCATAGCCAGGTGAAGGTAGTGAGTATCTCTTGGCTGACAGTGCACAGAGCAAAGTTCATGGTGTATGAACTGGTTAGGGATTGTGGAGGAAACCGGATTTCTGGTGCATTTTGAACTAACGATCTAGAGAGAAATAACGCTTTGAGATCAAGCAAGGTTCCAAGAACCTACAGAGTCTGTCGGGACAATGGATGCAACATTTTCGAGATATTGCCAGTACCAAAGACCTCAGTGGAGAAAAATGAAGATCACAAAGGTTAATGACTGGCTCAGGAATTGGGGTGAAGAGAGTGGGTTGGGGGTGTTAGGGAACTGGAAAGGAGTTTTGGAGGATAAGGGACTGTATGCCAAAAACAGGCTTCATCTTGCCCCATTAGGGAAGGAAGTTCTTAAACAGGGGATGGCTGACTACATTCAAGAAAGGTGGGGTTTAAACTTGTGAGGGGGGGAAGGGATAAGGGAGGGGCTGACCAGAAGCCCTCTCCTCCAGATGAGGGGAGTAGCCTTCAAACCCAAGGGGGAGGGTGGAAACAGACTGGGGGTGGAGGTTTCAGGAGGAGCAGAGGGAGGATGGAAGTATAAGGAACCTGGGTGGGTCGACAAAGGGGACTGTGGGATAAGAGGTGGGGTTGGTGTTAGTAAATGCCAGCGGCTTGAGAAACAAGTTGCCAGATTCCAGGCCATGCTGTTCAAGGTGGGAAGTGGATGTGGCGGCAGTCACGGAGACGTGGGCCAACAAAACCATGACTGGGACCTAAACGTGGGGTACACTATGCTTAGAAGGATAGAAAGGAGGGCAGAGGGTGGAGTGGCTATGTTCATTAAAGATGACATAGAAATCGCTAGGGTAGAAAAGGCAGAGGGAAACGCGAGGACTTATGGGTCACCCACGATCCCCAGCAGGAGAAAGGTCAAGCTGGGTGTAGTATATAGGCCCCCAGGAGTGTGATGTTCTAGAGGATGGTTTGCTGGACACACATCATTGCCCAGTGTGGACCAAAAGGGAAGGAGTGGTGTTGATGGGACCTTAATATGCCAGGTACAAACTGGGGAACCATGGTCCCTCTAAGGTGGCCAAAGAGCAGAGGCTGCTGGACGGCTTCCAGGATGTGTTCTTAACACAGCATGTGATGGAGCCCAGGAAGGAGGCGTATTGCCTGGGCGTGGGTTCTGGCAGATGGGGATCTGGTAAGGGACCTGGCTGCAGAGGACCCCTGACTGGGAGCGCACCACAATACTGTCTGGTTTCAAATAAGCATGGGAGGGAGATCTAGGACACTGGCAGTGGACTTCAGGGGGCAGACTTTGTGGGCATGGGAAATATTCTCAGGATCACTTGAAGGGATTACATCAATGACAAGTGCGAAAGGAGATGGGGAGGTCATAAAGCGGGGACTTCATGAGGCAGTCAGGATCTGCGCTAAGTTGAAGCGTACAGGGAACAAGGTCACATAAACCATGCTGGTGGTCCAGTGAGGTGCTGGGTGGCCGGTCAGAGAAAGAAGGCAGCCTACAAAAATATAAAACAACAGAGGGATAGGGATGAAAATGTACCATCTTGCATCTAGAAAAAAGTCACCCGGATGGTGAGGGGAGCAAAAATCCATTAAAGAGCAGCGGCTGGCTAGAGGATACATGGAGGGGAAAAGGGGTTCTTCAAGTACATTGGGGAGCAGAGAAAACTAAGGGGCATCTCAGCAGATTGAGATCTGAAGGAGGGTGGGTACTGAACAGTTTTACAGAAAAGCACAGGAAGACCTACTCTCTCATTAAGCCTCCCACTTTTCCTGGGGAACCCCTCTTGATGTAAGAAAACCTGTAACTCCTGTGACAATGAATTTAGTTCTCCCCTCCCTCTTCATCATTGTCAAGGCCTGTACAGCCTAATAGTTCTGCTTTGCAGGACCTCTGCTGTCCCAAGTGTGAAATCGGGTGGTATGGCTAAGACTTTTAGATCAGAGTTAGAACCCCCAAAAATTAACCCCTCTCTCTGCCTTCAGAAGGTACATGAGGAATGTGAAATCAGTACCTGATGCAGTTACAGATTCAGTGAGAAACTCTAATCCTTTCTCTCTTCTTTCTTCTTGGGGGATACAGCAATGGATGTTGTGGATTGATTCCCCAAATCTCTACCCAAGACCCCATGGAGACCCTCCCAAGGATCTTATAAGGAAAAGAAAAGAAGAAAAATAAAATAAATTCCTTCTTTTGGTACTCATATGGGTTTTCTGTGGGCTTCTTTGAATGTTCACTAACATTTTAAATGGAGCTAAACGAAGGCTATTTTCATGTGTTGCATAATTCTAGAATTACTGTTTGCTTTTACAAGAAACTGGATGTTCTCTAAAGAACATGTTACTGCCTTTAAAAGGATTGGCCTTGGGGCCCTCATATTGGTCATTTGGTCAGGATAAAGCTGGACGAGCATTGGTATTCTTTTTTCCACCTTCCAGTTTAAACTTCATAAATTAGACTGCATTCAGGGAGGGTTTTGATTGTGGACTGTTTTCTTGAATCTGTCCTATATAGACTAATAATATTTATAATCCTGAGTAAAACAGCCAGAATAAAGTGTAGAAAACTATACTTTTCTGCTCTACCAGGCCAGTACTGTGGGGTGGGATTTCCAACTGTTTCTTACTGACAGGAGATCTAGTGGAAAAAAAATGTATTGTGATGCTAACTTTTACAATTTGTTATTAGAGAGCAGACCTCAGAGTCTGCAATACTTTAGAATCCAACCCCCTAAAATACTACATTTTGTAAAGGGAAGACTGGTACCTGTATTGATTACCTTTTCACCTCCAAAAATATATATATTCCACAGTTTTCCTAGACAGCCTTTGAATTTTCAGACCATCTCCTACTTAAAATTGCAATAGAAATCCCAGTAAATTATAAGCCCTACAAAAGTAGATGGCGACTAAATACCTCATCATTACAAAATGACTTTGTCAAACATTCTATAGTTCAAATTCTAACTGCCCCTACTCGGGTAATGTTTATATTAGGACTTAGGGATCTGGTGGGAAGAAACTAAACTAGACTGCATGGATTGGTTTAGAACTTATGGACAAAAAACCAGAACGATAATTTTCTTCATTACCTCACATTACGTTTCAAAATTACAGTCTCTATTAACTGAGCTAACACTTCTTCAGAAGATTTATCTCCTTTAATTAAGCATGTTAAATTACAGATGAGGAAGTTTCAATATGATAGAACCAGATCCCTGCAAGCCTTAATTAACAACTCGTCAAAACAGTGATTGGGACCCTATAGTTTGTGTAAAACCCGTGCGAGATAATTCTACACTAGATTGTTTAGTCAGTAATTCACAGTATTATACTGACCCTTCGATATAAGTCATATTATATTCAAGCATTTCCAAGTGGAATTACTCATATAGACTTACAAACTGGCGTCTTTCAGGATTTTCTGAAAGGTGTTACAGGCCCTGTCATTGATGCCTCAATGGCAGCTGTTCTTTCTGAACCCTTTTCTTTACAAGAAATTGTGGATGTTATTTCTAAACTTAAGCTAATGTGTCTCCTGGGTAGATGGGTTATCTAATGCCTTTTATAAAACTTTTGCAAATGAGCTGGTTCCCTGTTTAGTTGGTGTTTTAATTCCTTTCTTTCTGGAGGACAGATCTATCCTGCATTCACAAAAGGGTTACAAGTTTATATCTTTAAAAAACAGGAGATGAAGTGAGATCAAAACTGGAGACCTATCACATTGTTAAATTCTGACTATAAAATCTTTGCGATGCTGCTTAATAACAGACTTCAATCTTGGGCTACTCTAGTGATTTCTCCAGTTCAGTTCTGTGGTGTTTCTCAAAAGACGAATACATTCGGGTACTTTGTTATATTAGAATTTTATTGAAATATTACATCACAGCAAACAAACTGGTATTCTACTATCATTAGACTTAGAAAAGCCTTTGGATAGGTTAGTCATTCATTCCTTTTCCAAACCTTGGCCTTTTAGGAATGCCCCTGAGATTCTTACAATTTTACAAAATTTATATTCTAATTCAATAATCTGTCCAGTTATTAAAGGGAAAATTGGGAAAGGTTGGGCTAAAAGCTGGTGTCAGGCAGGGCTGTCCACTGAGCCCTTTATTATATATTTGCTCCTTAGAACCCCTTATTAGACATTTACAGTTGGTTTCTGGTTGGGAGGGTCCAAACATTCCCTTTTCTGACTCCTTTAGAAATGTACAAGTTTTTTGGGATGACATCTGTTTTTTTTTAAACAACAAGGCCAGCTGGAAGTTTTCTTTAAGTTATTTCACAGGTATCGACCTTGTCAAGCATAAAATTAATTTTCAAAAATCTAAAGGGTTGTTAATAGGAGCGAATACATTAACCCCTTTGTGCACAGAACTATTTCATTCACTACAACACCTATTTCCATTTTAGGGGTTCTGTTCGGTTCCCAAAATTTACCTGAGCAGAATTGGCTTGCAGTTTTAAATAAAATGGATAATAAAGTTCAGAGGTGGAAACATTATAAATTCTCGAAACTGAAGAGAGTTCAGATTTTAAACAATTCCTGTTACCTTGCCTACAATATTTGGCATTTCTGTACCCTGTCCCAACTAACCTGGAAGTGAAACTGTACAGTATTAGTTTTCAGTTTTTTTGAAATAGGTTAAATCCCATTAAAGGTATTATACTTACCTGGATAAAGTCAAGGGAGGGTCAGGATGGTAGATCCTGTGGTTTTCTGTTCTTCCTTTTTCTTGCTTTTCTTTTTGGAACTGTACTTTAACCCCAATATTCCAGAATTTAGCTGGTTGAAATTCTTACTATCCAAGTATTCATCGAAATGGATTGGATTGGCTCCAAAACCTAATATTTCCTTTTCTACTCCCCTTTCTTTAAACCGTTGTTCGGAAATTATATATGTAAATTGTCCAAATCACAAATTATTAATTCTCCAACAAAACTATATTCCACTATTATTTCTCAAATCTATCCTCATTCCCCGCATTTAAAACTGCCCAGGTACTATGACCCATCTGGTGTTAGCACAATTAAATAACCCCGTTTACCCCTTACATGTGGAAGCGCAATGGTTGATAATGTATGGTCGGTTACAAGTTAGAGGGACAGCTAAGTATAAAATGAAAGAAGAAAGGTTTTGTCCTTATTTAGAGTGTACGGCACAAGAAGAAACAATGGAACATTTTTTATTCATTGTTCTTTTGCCTCTAAACTATGGGTGTATTTGGCAACTATCTGGCACTTCCATGGTTGAAACATATTTCTTATGAATTGTTAGTATTGGGATCTTTACCCCATGTCTTGCTACATTTCATACTTCAACTGTACACATTTTCTTAGCATGTCTTAGATTTTGTTTATAGCAAGTTAGATGCCAATGGGTTTTGTATCAAAAAAAGCCAACTTTTTTAGGCTTCAGCCACTATGTTATTTGTGAATTAAATAAAGTATATCTAAAAGATGCTCAGATTTATGGGACTAGAAAAGTTCAAATCTGGTGGAAGGGGTTTCAGCATATGATAAAATTTAAATGACGGATTACTTTCTTTTCTTTTATGCTTTTTGTTAAAAGATAACTGTGTATCACTTGCTTTTTGTTCAGTACCTTTGTTGATTTGTATAAGCTTTTGTGCTTTTTGCTGCTGTTTTTCTTGATGTGTTTTTTTTTTCCATGCTTTATTTCAATAAAGAAGCAATTTACCCCTACTCTGTTGTGGTCAACAGAGGGAGTTGTCGTGCTGCTGTCATGGCAGACGGCTCGCTGAGTGAGAAGCAGCAGGACGTACAGATTTGAGCTCTGCAGGATGATTTGGATCACCACGAGAGTCAGGGTGCACCAGTTTGAGGTTTAGCGATGGAAATGGTTCACGGAGATCTGCAGGCGAATGAGCATGCAGTGGGAATTCTTTTACACCATGAACTAGTGAACGAGTCACCGACTGTGGAGACAGAGGTTGCTTCTATCAGGAACAGTATGGCTGGAGAGGTTCCCATTGCTGCAGGTAGCGCAGCGGTAGCTGAGACGGCGGAATGCAGGGTTGATGACGCGCAAACCGTCATCGCTACAGCTGAGGGAAAGAATGCGGAAGTGTCGGCGTGGTCAGACTGTGCGACGGGTCCCAGCAACAGGCTGTCAGCCGAGGAGCAGGCTTCACCGTGGACTAAAGAATCTGCTCTGACAACAGGCAGGTTGATTACTACAGCCGGATGGTTGGTGGATCCCAGACCCCAACTGGATTTCCTTTTCTTCACCAGAGACTGTGGCATCACAGCCACATTTACTGACACAAAAAAGAGCTTTCACTTCAGGTCAGACTTTGTCTTTTTCTCCCATGACTGATACTGTGGGCTTGGAGACTGCAGCTGAAAATACACCCTCACTTGAGGGCCTGCTACATCAGTCCTCTACTCATTCACCTCAGGGCAGTGATGCAAGGAGGGGCCCCCGATTCTCGGACTTATTTAAAAACAATAAATTGGAACAAGCCCCACGAAGAAATGCAGTACGGCTCAGGTACAGGGGTGGTTTGCCTGAACACCCGGACAGGGCACATGTTGCTAGAAAGCATTTAAAAGACTCAATGCACTTTTTGGCTACAGATATATATGCATTAATAAATATACGTGGGGAAGACATATTTGATATTAGTTTCAAACCTTTTTCTGGTTTAGATCAATTTTGGCAAAAGTATGAGTCATGTAAATCTTTGCCCTTATGGCTACCTTTCTGGGCAATACCTATTACTAAACCCCTGTTCAAAACCATAAATATTATGTTTAGGAATGAGGGGGTGAATGTGGGGATATCCAATACAGGTTGGAAAATAAATGCACTGTTTTGGGGCCCCCTGAGCCCATTATTGATTCTGAGGGTATTTGGACTGGGGCATGGCATTTTAGAGTCAAATTGCATATTATAGATAACAAAGTGGTACATGTCCCTAACAGTTTCTTTTTAGGAAAAGACAGGGGGGTCTGTTTTTATCCTGGTCAGCCCAAGGCTTGTTATTGATGTGGCAGTAAATGCCACTTAAATAGTGCATGTGACAAGGTTAAGTGTACGCTTTGTGGGGAACTGGATCATGACAGTGAAGTCTGTAGGAATGTGTTCAAATGCAATTTATGTGAGGAAGCTGGTCATGCCTATCACCAATGTCCTTGGGCAGGTCAGAATCGGCAGGGAGACCCCAATAAAGAGGACTTAATAAACCAGGCCCAGGGTAGATATCGACCTCAGACTTCTGCTCATCCAACTACAGACATAGATTCAACCAGTCAGAAGGGTAGGGATGTACCTCAGGATTCACACTCTAGTCAGACACAACCTCCAGACCAGGAACCTGAGCAACCTAGGCCTTCAGATCGGGACCAGTTACTGGTTTTATCTGAGGTCCCTTCTACTAGTGTGGGATGCAACCTTGATGCTTTGCAACCCAGGACCTTCTGGCAATGCCCCCACAGGATTCTGGATTTTCAAACCCCTAGAAGAATTACTCGGCTATTAGTAGACAAAAGGGTGTTTTAGGGACTTGCCACACACAAAATGCATTTCAAGTTTTAGCAGAAATGGAAGGGGATTCGGGCCCTGAAACATCCAAACCAGAAGCTGGTTCGGAGATGGAGGTAAAAGAAGAAGGTGGAAAAGACCTTTTAGAGTCCAAAAAAAAAAAAAAAGCGAAAACAGGATAAACCTTAACTCTAGTATTTAATAACTATAGCCTGCTTAAAGATATCGCTCAACTGCTGTAGTATAAAAAACTACAAGAGGCGTATAATTTGTTTGAGGCAGTGCAAGGATTTACAGGATGATATAATCTTTCTGCAGGAAACACGCTTATCTTCTTTGGCCAAAGTCACTCAAGTTAAAAGAGCCTGGTGGTGGTGGGGGGGCCTTCTTTTTGGTCTTTTGGTCCAGATACAGCAGATGGGGTGGGAATTCTCTTTAACCACTCCACAGCACAAGTAACACAGCTTATAGACATTTGGCCTGGTAGAGCTTCACTTATCGATTGTTATTATAAAGGGTTTTCTCTCCGACTGATTAACACCTATGCCCCCTCCCAAGTAAAAACTGTGAGGATCGATTTATTTCAGCAGATTAAGCCTTATCTCTTTACTTCAAAACATATTGTTTGGGGGCGGTGATATGAATTGCAGTTTGGATATTCGTATAAGGAATAATGTGCAACAGAAAACCTATTGTGGTTCACATGCACTTACACAAACATTGGATGTTGCAAACCTGGGGGATGCCTGTAGGGGGCTCCATAAGGCTGATGGTTTTACTTATCAGAGGGCTTCCTTTCGAACAAGGATAGACTATTTTTTTCTCTCTAAATATCTAATAACACAACTTTTTTCTGTGCAACATTGTGATTTTTCTGATCATAAATTACTTTATTGTGTTTTGGAGCTAAATCAGATTCCCACAAGGTTCCCTGCTATCAGCAAAAGATGGAAATTAAATTCACAGTTATTGGATGATGCCCCTTTCTTATCCCAACTTCAATATTTACTTACTTCTCGAAAATCAGTTGCAGATTTTTATGATGACTGGGTTTCCTGGTGGATGGATACCAAAGAGGCCATTAAGGATTTTTTTATTTCTTATGGTAGGAGGAAGAGTACATCTGATTATTTACAATATTTGGACTATAGAAGTCAGTATTATAAATTATTAGCTAGCCTTCGGGTAACGTCCCTAGATGTGCAAACACAATTAGGGGTTCTAAAGAAGAAAATGAAACATTACCAATACGATAGGGCAGTGTCTAGTGTCTATGTACGCAGAGATGAAATTTGGCATGCAACAACAGCCTTTTAAAGATCCATATGCTGCATGTAAACAAAAATTGGATAAAAAAGTAATGACTGGTTTAAGAAATGAAAGGGGCCAGATCAAGACATCTGATGCTGAAATGTTGATGATTGTAGAATAACATTTGTCTTCAGTTTTCAATACTAGGTTTACTCCAACTGCTTTTACGGATGACGTTCTTCACTTCTCGGTTCCCAAAGTACCACATCCTGAAGCAGATAAATTAAAAGGGCCTATTTCTCCCTCAGAAGTCCTTGTAGCCATAAACAAACTTAGAACAGGGGTTTCGCCAGGGGAGGATGGTATCACAAACGAGTTTTACAAAACCTTTAAAGAGGAACTTAGTGCAATTTTAACTGAGGTTTATAATGATATATTACAATTTGGTTTGGTGGATACAAAATTTAACCTAGCAATTCTTACATTTATACACAAAAAAGGGGATATTACTGATTTGAGCAACTGGAGGCCAATTAGCCTGCTCAATACCGATTATAAAATTCTTTCTTCTGTTCTCTGTAAGAGGCTGCAGATTGTGGCACAAGGGGTGCTTCACCCAGCACAAACTTGTTCTATTCCCCACAGATCAATCCAGCAAAATCTAAAATTCATTAGAGATATCTGTGAATATGGGGCCCAGGATACATTATCAGGTTTTATTTTAGCTTTAGATCAATCTAAAGCTTTTGATAAGGTTTCTCATACTTTTCTGTTCCAAGTTCTTAAGAAGTATGGTATCCCTACAACCTTTATTAAATATATTGGTACATTATATGCTAATGCACGTTCCTGTCCCTTAATAAATAATCTACTGGGAAACGAAATTTGTTTAAAACAAGGGGTTAGACAGGGATGTCCTATAAGCCCTTTATTATACTCTTTTGTGTTAGATCCTCAAATACGAGAAATTGAATATAATCAATCTATTTCTGGTTTGACTCCATCTTTAAACATTCTGGCCCAAAAATCTTCAGTTTATGCTGATGATGTATGTTTATTGGTGGCAGATGTTCAATCTGGTCAAAAGGCACTTCGGGTAATTGAACAATTCTCGGCATTAAATGGTACCATTTTAAATTATGGAAAATGTGGTTGTCTTGCAGTAGGAAGGACTCCCAACAGTACAGAGTATAGGGGGTATTCCCGTTTCTGATTCACTTAAAATTTTAGGTCTCTATTTTGGGAGTGGGGATCTGGCACTACTGAATTGGGAGAAGCACTTGGCTATAGGTGAGCTCAAGGTGCAACAATGAAAAGCTTGGGGTTTTCCAAAAAAGAAAAGGGTGATGGTAATAAAGAAGTTTTTATTGCCATTTTTTTTACATGTGTGTTCGGTTTTTCCAGTCCCGACCTCCCTGGAAACCAGACTGTATAGCTGTTTTTTTCAGATGGTATTGGGGAGTAGGTTAAATCCCATAAAACGTGCTTTTACTTATTTAAAGGTTTCACAGTGGACTTGGGATGATTAATCCATTGGGTTTTTTTCACTCTTTTTTTTATGATAGCTTCCTTTCAAGTTAAAACCCTTCCTGACAATCATCCATGGTCAGTTTGGACCCAGTTCTTATTTCACCCATTCCTATCCCAATGGGAGGGTGGTGGCATACCAAAACAAAATTCTAACTGTGCTGCACCGTCTTATGCAGACTCAGCAGTCAGAAAGCTTAGGGAATGGAAATTGGGTAAAGCTCAATTATATGATATTTCCAGGAACAATTTTTATGCTGAAATTATGGGTAATGTTTTTTTTTTTTGTACAGGTAGATTTCCCCCTTTGTGTTCCCACCAAGATACATCAGGCATTACGCACATTGATGGATAACAGAGTACCACCTCAAATGTGGGATGTTCAATGGCTAAGCTGCCATGGTAGATTAGGAGTTAGGGGTAAACTGAAGCATAAGCCTGTTGCAGATAGGCAATGCATTAGGCCTGAATGTGCTGGTCAGGAAGAAACTCAGGAACATTTTTTTCTTCACTGTCCTCATTCAGTACAATTTTGGACAGACTTAACATCTCGGTGGCAATGGGGTATAGCGCACCATATATCTTATCAGAGTTTCATTTTAGGTGATTATACCGGGTTTTTAGGGAGGTTTCATTCAAGTACCTTAACTTTAATATTTGCATGTATTAAATATTATTTATGGCAAGCCAGATGTCGGTTTTCTTCACAACACACTGTACTTCCAAATATTGTATTACTTAAAAGAATTGAACAGACTCTTGTTAAACAGAAAACTTTGGAGTATGACACTATGGACAGTCAATTATTTACCAATTTTTGGAAATATATTGTATGGATTTCTTGATTTATTTTTTCTCATAAGTTGGGAATGGCAGACAGTAATAGTGTTTAACTTTTGCTCTACAGACTGTAGGACTCTTTGTATAGGGGATTACTTATGATTTTCTTTTGATTATTTTTGGATTTCTGTATGGTTTTTCATTTATAATGTATTGTCTGCTTTCTAATAAAAAATTCCCCTACTCTTTTCGATAAGTGCTGTGGGATCTTTAACATCCACCTGAACTACCACCAATCCAGGCAGATGGGACCTCGGTTTAACGTCTCATCCGAAAGTCGGCACCTCAGAAGTGCAGCACTCCTCTCATGCTGCACTACAGTGTCAGTGCTGGGATATTAACCCAAGTGCCAGATATGGGACCTGAACCCACAGCCCTCTGATCTCCCGGCCTCAGAGGCGAGTGTGCTACCTACTGAGCCACTGACACATTCAATACTCAAGTGTCCCCTTTCAGGTTTCTTCATCCTCCGACCTGGATTCCTGTGGCATCTCAGCCACTTTAAATTCTTATGCTATGGCTTCAGCCTTCTTTCCTGCCTCCCCTGGGTTGCTATATTGATAGGTGCGACCTCCGTAATGAATTCGGAGTCGCGCCGGCATCAGAAGAGAGTGACTAACCCCCAAACAATGGATCTGAGCGCAGGCCATATCAAATTTGTTGTGCCGGGCTCATGTGGCGAAGGAGAGGGCGGGGAAGAGATGGATTGTGGCCCCATTGAATGCAAGTCCTTCAGCTGCTCGAGCGGCCTGC
The DNA here is from genome assembly GCA_016271365.2 of Neoceratodus forsteri. Classification (NCBI taxonomy): domain Eukaryota; kingdom Metazoa; phylum Chordata; order Ceratodontiformes; family Ceratodontidae; genus Neoceratodus; species Neoceratodus forsteri. Next base: position 1,389,355,524 of record CM057459.1, read on the forward strand.
AAAATACAGTCTCTGGTGGTAGAATTAGTTGTCACCAGTAGGACCACTCTAGGAGAGTCCCCACAAGGTCCGGCTGCACGAGGCGTAATTCGGAAGGCTTTAGACAGATGATCCAGAATAATATTTCTAGTCAGCTTCAAAGCTTCATGTAGCTAGGACTGCAGGAAGGATAGTAAATCGTCCTCTTCGCTCCCCTCCAGAAGACCGATAGTACGAACATGTGAGGCCCGATTTGGCATTTTCTAATGCCTCAAGTCTATACCTCAGTTGTGTGTTTTCTTGCACAACTTTCGATGTAGCGGCTATAGCTTGGTTTGCGGTCTTCTCCGCTGACTCAGCAGTCTGTGATGCTGCTGCTACTTTTACCTCTTATTCTGCAAATCACTGCAAAATCAATTCCATTTTTCAATTGATTGCCTGCATAGAGGCCTGTAAAGCCCTCCACAGAGGATCCACCCCAGCTGTGGTCATCAACGAGGATGTGGCCTGTTCAGAGGAGGCCATAGCACTTTTCGCACCACTTCCACTCTGTTTCTGGTTGTGCCCCGTGTTGAATTTGATATCCAGCGATGCCAGTTGGTGAGAGCTGTTCAGTGTTGCCAAATTTAATCGAGATTCTTGTTGAAAGTTGTAATTGTTAAGGTTTTTACAATAAAATCTGCCAAGCTATGTGGTTGTGCGTCTTGCCAGTATGCTGCTCAACAGCGCCCCTCCTCTTTTGCTATTTTATGATCCTACAATTGCAGTTCTTCCCATTCTGCTTACCTTATTTTTCCTATTGCTTACAGACTCAGAGAGCCTTCTCCCCCTTTGTCATTTCCACTTCTCCTTTTTGAACGTCAACCTTAATCTTCCTGGACATAAGTCTCCACCACTCATTCACACTAGTGGGATTAGCGCCGGAGGCACTAGGACCCATCGGGAGCAAACTTTTGCTGGAGGTCGGCTGAGAGATGGCGCGCGAGCGAGCGGCGCAGTGAGCGGGCGGCAATCACTGTCTCGCGACGACCCTCCAACCGCCTCAGTTCCTTTTTCCATGCCGCGAGTGCGCTTCAGTGACAACGCCGCCGCCTGTCGGAGTCAAACTTCAAACTACGCGATAGTTTTCAGTTTATTGTTTTGTAACATTATCACGATAGTAGTATCGCTTAATTTTATTCTATTTTCGTTAAATTTTCTAATATTTAAATTTAACTTACTTGAAGAAGTCTCGCCTACTGGACGGAGTCGACCATGAGCAGGTCAGGTGACGGTAGGAGACTTCAGATGAAAGCTGTTCAGTCAGCCGGGCTGGGTCCGGTCAGCCTCCTTCTCCTCAGCGGGGTTCTGACAGCGTCAGTCCGATGCCGGGGGATGGCGGTCCCCATCGGCATAAAAATAACGATCGCATTCTCGGCACCGTTGACCTGAGCTCTACCCGACCCACAGGTCAAAGAAGGCATCACTAGAGTTAAGCCCTCTTGAGTATGTCTGCGGCGTCGACGATCGGTTATCCGTAGCTAGTTGCGGTCTCCTTCGTGAGCCGCAACTTCCGATGACCGTCGTCCTCAACATAGACCCCTCCGCCTATAGGTAGGGCTCCAGATGAGCAGTTTCATCAGTGGGCGCTCTTATGGGCGATGGGCTCGGAGGTTGGTTCTTCTGCCTGGCTGGGGTTGCCACGGAGCCCCAGGGCTCCTCGGCGCGATCAGGTAGGGTGGTTGAACCTTCCTAGTCGCCCGCAGCACTTCTTCGGTGCCAGCGACTCCAGCGCACGTGTTCCCCCTCACATGGCTGCGGCTCAGGGGCCACACCGATGCCTTATCTCCCTGGTTTTTCCTTCTCTAGCTTTCCAGGTTCTGGGGCGTTCAGCGCTAACTGGCAGGGATCTGTTGGCTTGTCGGCGCCATTTTCGGTGCCGCTGGGCCTTGCGGTGCCGTCCAGTAGCGCCGGGTGAGTCTCGGCGCTGCCTGCGCAGCGCCGTTGGGTCTGGTGGCACCATCGGTGGCGCCGCTTGACCTAAGCGGCGCCGTGTGCTCTCGCGGCGCCGCCGGGGGCGCTTGCGGTGCCGCTTGCGGTGCCGCGTGCCTCTTCGGCACCGTGCCCCTCCGCGGTGCCGTTTTCAACCCGTTTTGCCTTCTCGGCGCTGGGGGCCCTCGGGGACTCTCCTTGTTTCTCTGCTATTTCCTCCTCTCCTAATTTTCACTCCTTTCCTGTCCAAACAGTCCTTCCTGGACCATCAGGAGATGATGTTGAGCCTGACCCAGACCTTCGGTTGGGTGATGAAGTGGAGGAAACAGGATCTTTCTTTGCTACAGAGCCTGTGGTCGAGGACCTGTCCTTTAAGTCTCTGTTGAAGAACCTGAGATCACTCTTTCTCTCCAGACTACAAACATCGATCCTGGGAAGATATTAAGACTCCAGTATCTTCATGCTTGGAGATCTCACTTTGACTCCTCCGATCCAGCCTTCCTTGAGACGCTGTCTCAAATGGTTTGGAATAATCCTGCTCTTATTCCCTCAGTGGCTAAATCCATTGATAAGAAGTATTCAGCTCCCAAGGATAGTCCCATTTTGGCATCCCAAGCCTTTGTGGATCCTATTGTAGTCCTGGCAGAGAATGACAGGTCGTTCTTCCTCAACTACTACAGCTCGACCTATTAACAAGAGTCGTAAGATTGATACATTAGGTAAGAGAGTCTTTGCTGCCTCCCTCTAAGTATCGTATTGCCAGTTATCAAGGCTATTTTTCTCAGTATGAGTATATCCTGTGGCACTCTATGAAAAGAATGGTTGAAGCTCTTCCAGATTCGGACTCCAAGTCAGAGCTTCTTCTGACCGTTATTAGAGGTATTGAGTCCAATAACCAACAGGTCAAAGTCGCCATGGAGCGCTCACACTGCTTCTCGCCTCAGCAGCCGCAGGTATTTGTACCGCGCCATTCCTGGCCTGCATTTCTGGCTTCACGAATGATGCCCAGCAGCAGGTAATGGCGCTGCCTTTTGATGGCTCCTATCTTTTTGGCCCTCAGGTGGAGCAAGCCTTAGAGGCCACTCAGAAGACTAGATCGGCCATTAAGTTGGCCAGACCTCCGCCTACTCCCTCTCGGGGGCATGTGAACAGACGTCAGTTTCATAGTCGTCAGTCCTTTCGAGGCAGAGGCAGAGGAAGCTTCCATAAAAGCCAACCTGCCCAACCTCAAAAGAAGACGCAGCAGAAAGCGCAGGGGCCTAAAGCCCCCAGCGCCACCTTCTGAATTGCTGGCCCAAGTTCCATCCACATTGCCCGAGGTGGAACTTTCTCCTCCGGTGGGAGGTCATCTGATGTACTTCTACAACCAGTGGAAGTCCATAACCCCGGACAAATGGGTCCGCCGGATAATTGCGAGGTTATTCTCTCAATTTCTTGAAACCCCAATTGTCCTCCCAGACGACAACCCAGGTTGTCGGTCTCTCAGTCAGACCTCCTCACCACCGAGATCCAGGGTCTTCTAAACAGGGCAATAGAACTGGTGCCCCCGCATCTGCGAAACACAGGGTTCTACTCCCATTACTTTCTGGTTCCAAAGAAATCTGGGGAATGCCCATTCTAGACCTCAGAAAGTTAAACAAATTTCTCCCAGGAGAAATTCAAATGATTTCCTAGGTACCCTGTTACCCTTGCTGCATCAGCACGACTGGCTGGCCTCCCTGGATATGCAGGACGCCTACCAGCATATCCCCATCCACCCGACCCACCGCAAGTTCCTCAGGTTTGTAGCTTTGGGTCAGCATTATCAGTTCAGAGTCCTGCCCTTTGGGCTATCCTCGGCGCCTCGAGTTTTTACATAGTGTTGTGCAGTTCTCGCTGCGCATCTCAGGAAGATCGGACTCCAAGTGTTTCCCTACCTGGACGATTGGCTTCTAGCAAGCCCTTCCAGCCAAGGGACTTTGGAAGCCGTGCAAACGACTTCTCGTCTTCTTACGTCCATGGGAGTTCTGCTGAATTTGAAAAAATCACAACTGCAGCCCTCCCAGAGGCTCCTTTTCATAGGGACGCTTCTAGACACCTCTTCCGGAAGGCTTTCCTTCCAGAGGACAGAAGACTCGATATCCTTCGGATGGCCCGTTACATCGGGGAGAACCAATCGGTTACAGCTCTCTCGATGCAACGCATGTTGGGTCTCATGGCGTCCTCGGTGTTCACTGTACCCCTGGCCCGGTTGCACATGAGAACCACCCAATGGATGCTCTCCACTCAGTGGTCTCCGACCTCACCCCAGTCTTATCCCATCAAGGTGATGGAGCCCTTAAGGTCTCTCACCTGGTGGTCTCAAGAAAGCAATCTCCTGGAAGGGTTTCCTTTGCTCCCCGGATCATCAGATCTCCATCACCACAGATGCATCGCTAATGGGATGGAAGCTCACTGTCCTCCCTCCACACTCAAGGTGTGTGGACTCAGTTCGAAACTCATCTCCACATAAATGTCCTGGAGATGAGAGCGTCCTCTATGCGATCCGAGCTCTGAAGGATATCCTTTGTCACAAGAACATTCTCCTTCAAATGGACAACAAAGCTGTGATGTATTACATCAACAAGCAAGCGGTGCTCATTCTTATCCCCTTTGCAGGAAGCAATGAGGGTGTGGGAGTGGTGCTTGGAGCACAAGTCTCTGATTCAGCGGTTTATCTGCCAGGTATACAAAGCGACCTAGCAGATCACCTCAGCAGAACGAGGCAGACCCTCACGAGTGGTCTCTCGATCCAGCCGTGGCTCGGTCACTGTTCAAGAGTGGGGACTCCAGACCTGGACCTTTTGCATCCCCACTCGCATAAAAACTGCCTCTCTTCTGCTCCAGAAATCCAGGGCCTGGCATTTTCTGTCAGGATGCGTTCAGGCTGCGGTGGACAAGCGCTTTCTTTACGCCCTTTCCACACTTCTTCTAATCCAGAGAGTACTCCTCAAGTTCGAGTCTCAGGGACCAAAATGATTCTCATTGCTCCTCCTGGCCTCGGCAACTATAGGTTTCCTGTACTCAACAGTATGTTGGCAGCCTCTCGAGACCCTTCCCTTGCAAATCAGTCTTTGACTCAGGGTTCGTTGGTCCATCCCAACCTGAAATCACTTCACCTTCATGCTTGGCTCCTGAAGAGGTAGAAGTGAATCGGTTCAACGTCTCTCGAGAGTCTCAGACATCCTTCTGGCTGCTCGGAAGCCAGCCACCAAAACGCACGCCCAAATGGAAACGCTTTCTCTGGTGCAAAGTCCTCTTTGAATCCCTTTTCCTGTCCTCCTGACAAGGTTCTGGAGTATCTTTTGGACCTATCAAACTCAGGTCTCCAGTACTCCACAGTTAAAGTTCACCTTAGTGCCATCTCAGCGTTCCATGAGCGGTTTCTTCCTTGACTCTGGCTCAGTTACCTATGGTGAAGAGATTTCTTAAGGGATTCTTCATACCAGACCCCTGTTAGCGTCCAGTTGCAGCCTGGGACATTAACCTGGTGCTGGACATGCTCACTCGAGAGCCTTCGAACCCCTAGCTACCTGTGAGCTAAAATTTCTTACCTGGAAGACTGCCTTCCTGGTGGCCATTACCTCAGCCCGCGGGGTCTCTGAGATACATGCCCTGGTTACGGACCCTCCATATACTGTATTCCATAAAGACAAGGTAGTTCTCCGTACTCATCCTAAATTTCTTCCCAAGGTTGTGTCAGAATTCCATCTAAACCAACCTCTGGTACTTCCTCTTACTCGCTAATTTCCAAAAATGAAGGGACGATCTCTTCATTCCTTGGATGTTAAGAGAGCCTTGCGGTTCTATTTAGATAGAACCAAGAATTTTCATAAGACTCAGCAACTGTTTGTTTCTTTCAGCGACACCCGGCTGGGTCAACCTGTCGCTATCAGATGCATCTCATCATGGTTAGTGGCATGCCTTCGACATTGCTATTCCATGGCTCAAGTTAAATTAGAAGGTAGAGTGTACGCTCACTCTACTAGGGCGGTCGCGGCATCCCTAGCGGAAATTCGCAATGTTCCAATTGCAGATATCTGCAACGCCGCCACCTGGAGCTCAATGCATACCTTCGTTAAGCATTATGCACTGGATGTTCATGCCAGGCGGCATTCCGCGGCAGACGAACTATCCTTAATGGACTTCTATCTTAGTTGCGTGAGCTCTGGCTCTCCTGCCCTTTTGGGGATTATCAGCTTGGTACTCTCCACTAGTGTGAATGAGTGGTGGAGACTTATGTCAGGAAGATATGAAAATGCAGTTACTACGTAATTCTTGATCTTCTTGGACGAGTCTCCACCACTCATTCCTACGCCCACCCTCCATCCCTAGGCTCACGCTGTGTTGGTCTTCACTCCCTCAAATCTTGAGGCCATGAAGACTTCTTTGCTGACCCTTCTTACCGGGTGCGTACGGACTGTCTTATGTCCGTTTTTAAGGTTAGATTTACTCTTTACGTTAGTTGCGCTGCACCTCCTTGGTAAAAAAGGTACTGAGGCGGTTGGAGGGTCGTCGTCGAGATAGTGATTGCCGCTCGAGCCACTGCTCGCGGCGCCGTTCATCGCGGCGCCATCTCTCGCGCCGACCCTCCAGCAAAAAGTTTGCTCCCGATGGGTCCTAGTGCCTCCGGCGCTAATCCCACTAGTGTGAATGAGTGGTGGAGACTCGTCCAAGAAGATCAAGAATTACGGTAGGTACGTAATTTTCATTTTTTACCAACTTTACAATTACCAGTCCCCAGTATAGGGGGAGCACTAGCTAGGTTCCCCTGCCTCTCTCCCTTTACTGTGGTTTCCCTTGTCTCAGTGTCCACCATAACCAGTTTAATTGTCTAATATAGACGTCAAACTCCTGCCCCATTGCACTGGTCCCCTCTCTGGTCAGCTGAAGGCCATCACTTTTAAAGAGCCATCTGTCCCTGAAGTTCACCCAGTCCCACACAAAGTGATATGCTTTCCTGACACCATCCCTTTAACCACCTATTAAAATTCTCTCTCTTTCTTATTTTACCTTTCTTTCCCTCCACTCCATACGTGGAAGACCTCAGTAATGGTCAGGGAAGCTGTGTGTGCCTGCAATCTGTCTCCCAACCTCTGAAAGTTCTGCTTCACTTGCTTCTTAGGCTGGTTTGCCAGATTGTTGGTAACCAAGTATATCAGCACCTTTAGGTCCCTCCATCCTTCTCCGTTATCCTCCCTATTCTGTCTATGTCCCAGATGACTGATACCCCAGGAAGGCACCTGACCATCCCGCACCCCTCCTCTCCTTACCTATCACCCTCTCTGCTCCCCTGATCATAGAATCCCTTACCACTAAGACTCTCCTACCTGCTGTCTTCTCACTCTTCTCCTTGAGTGCCACTAGGTCATCATTCTCACCTCCCATGACTGACCCAGAGTCCCCCTCATGGAGTCGGGTACCTGTGTCTCCTCCAGTGGTACAAAGCGATTTGCCATTGGAATGGTGTGGTATTTGTTTACCTCCTTGTGGCTGCCCAAGCAACCATTCTACCTTCTCTACCCTACCACTCTCCACCCCCGTGCACCAGTGGGCCTCTGAGGGAGTGTTCTTGTTCTCCATAACCTATAAATTGTAAGTCATCTTGGTGGACCTTTAGGTGCTTTGTGTCACCTAAGGCATTTGTCAAACAAGCTACTAGACATCAGGATCACTTCTGCCTATAGTCCATCAAGGACCTGGATTGATCCACAGAGGGATCTTGGGAAGGATTGTTTTGTTTCTTTCTTTCTGTGTTTCTTGTGATTCTTAGAGATCATGAGTTCAAAACCCTCCATTGCGAAATTATTCATAGTGCTAACTTTTGAAATTCCAACTTGGATAGGTTTCCCTTTCTTTTGTGGGGTAGTTTTCACAGGTCAGGTACTCTCTCATAGTTTCTCAGCCTCATTTACAAGCCACTCTTTATTTCTTGTGATTCTTTATCCCTTGATAGCATGAACGTGATGTTGTTGTTAATAATAATAATAATAGGTCATCATAGGTTTGAATACAAGTCGAACGGCTACAAGAGACATAATAGACTCGCCACTATTTCAGTGGTAGAACTCCTTGGCCTATCCCCCATATGTATGTCCAACCTTGCTTTAAACATACCAAGTGTGGGGGTATTTACCACTTCCACACATTCACCACTCTCTGATTGAACTATTATCCTCTTCTAGAGGCTCTAAAAAACTCCCCCTTTAATTGCATACAGTGACCTCTAATAGACCTGCCTCTCTGTATTTTCCTACACAGCTCAGCAGATTCCAGCAGGCTATCATCTCTGAGTGCCCTAAAATACAAAAATAAGGTTGCCTCTCACCCTCCCGTACATCATAGAGAAAAGGTCAAGCATCTGTAACCTCGCAGCATAACATTTATCCCTAACCAGAACAATTTTTTTAGTACATCTCCTCTGGACTTGTTCATAGGATTTTGTAATACCAGCACTCTGAGGTGCAGAAATTGGGGCTCCATACTCCAGGATAGGTCTCACCAATGTTCTATACAGGGCAATAGAACCTCCCTCTTCCTACTGCATATATTTCTAAATATATTACCCATAATTTGATTAGCTTTTTTAATTGACTCCCCTGTATAATTATAAACTTTATTTATGTTGCACTCTCCACAAAGTATCAGAGTGCTGCACAGCAAACAGCAATTAAAACCATAAAATATTAAAATACAATTCATTAATTCAGTAATCCACAGTTCCATAAAACAGTCCATTACAAAGCAGCACTAAATGCCAGTTGAAATAAATAGGTCTTTAAGGCAGTCTTGAAACTCTCCACTGTCAGGCACTCCCGTACCCAATGAGGCAGAGAGTTCCACAGGGTAGGGGCCACAAATGAAAATGCCCTCGATCCAGATGTTTTTAATTGTTCCCTGGGAATCTCCAGCAATCCCTCATTGGTTGAGCAGAGTGGTTGGAGAGGGCAGTAAGAATTCAGGAGATCTTGCAGGTAGCTCAGTCCCTGTCCGTGTAGGGCTTTATAGGTCAGGAAGCCAACCTTGAAGGTGATCTACCACTGAACTGGCAGCCAGTGCAGTTCTCATAGCACAGGCGTGATATGACTGGATCGAGATGATCCAGACAATAGCCTGGCCACAGAGTTCTGCACCAGCTGCAGGCGGTGGATATCAACCCCTGGAAGCCCTAGGTAAAGGGAGTTACAGTAGTCAAGGCGTGAAGTCACAAAGGCAAGAATCCAAGTTGCCAGAGGGAACTAGGTGGTTAATCCGGTGATATTCCTCAGATGGAAAAAAGAGGACTTTACGGTGTCTGACACCTGAGAACGAACTGTCAGACCGTCATCAAGAATTCCCCCCCGATTTCGCACCCATTCAGTGGTCGGTAACTGGGACCCCTCCCCCAAGTCAAAGTCCTGAGAGACACCCCATCCCTGACCCCTCTATCCGAAGGCCAGGATCCACCACCAACACCTCAGTCTTGTCAGAGTTAAGTTTCAACCAGCTGGTATTCATCCAGTCCTGGATTTCTGCAAGGCAGTTATTAAAAATCGAGAGCGCACTATTCTGGTCGGGCGCAAAGGACAGGTAGAGCTGTGTATCTTCTGCACAACAGTGAAAACTCAGCCCATACCATCTCACAATGTCTCCTAACGGTAGCATATACACCACGAACAACATGGGGGACAGCATGGAACCCTGCGGCACCCCACAAGGCAGAGAGAATGCCTCAGAGGAATAAACCCCCGAGACCACCCTCTGTGATCTGCCAGTGAGGAATGAATGGAATCATCTGAGGACTGTACCAGACAGGCCGCAGGTGGCATGCAGGTAATCCAGCAGCACCCCATGGTCCACGGTGTAAAAACCTGAAGAGAGATCAAGAAATACTAAGATGGTGCAGGATCTCTGGTCTCCCGCAATGAGGAGATAATTGAGCACCCAAACCAGAGAGGTCTCGGTACTATGTCTTTTAGAAATCTGGACTGGAGAGGATCGTAGATGTCATGGATGGTAAGATGGTTCTCCAACTGCAGTGCCATAACCTTCCCAATAACCTTCCCCTCAAAGGGAAGATTAGAGATCGGTCGGTAGTTGGCGGAGCAGTCTGGGTCAAGTGAAGATTTCTTGAGAAGGGGAGTCACCACTGCTTCCTTTAGGGAGAAAGGAAACTCAGCCGTCGCCAGTGAACATCAGACTATCTCTGTAAGGACCGGGCCGATGACATCAATACAGCCTAGTAACAGGCGAGTAGGGCCCGGATCCAAAACTACAACCATTCGGGTGCATATCCCTGAGAATTCACATGACATCCTTGATCCCCAGCCGATCGAACTCCATGCGGCAAAACTGAGGTGTAGCGACATTCCGTCAACTACCATCCCCGGCCCCCCAGAGAACGAGCCGAATGGCTCTCCGACCTGATGTCAGCAACCCTATCAGCAAGGAATTGAGCAAACTCCTCACACTTTTCATGAGAAAGCACTCTCCGAAGTTGCAGACAGGCTGGATTGCACAGTCTGTTCACCGTTCGGAAGAGATGAGCTGGTCAGTTCTGTGCTGCAGCAATCTCCCTGGACAGGAATTCTGCCTTCTTACGGGTGATTGCCGACTGATAGTCTCTAAAATGTCCCATCAGTCTAAGTCTTTCGGCATCCAGGTCGGTTCTCCACCAGCTATGTTCTAACCTTTGCCCCTCTTTCCTCAACTCCATCAAGGCCCCGTCAAACCAAGGGGACCGAGGGTGGAGGATGAGTGGACGAACCCGGACAGGAGCCAAGGCATCCAGAGCCCCTGCCACAGCCCAATTATAGTCTTGTAGAAGGTACTCAGGACCCTCGCTTGTACCTGATAATCCCGATAGGTCCAATTCCACCAAAAGCCCACCCACATTGGGCGGTATTGGACCAGCTCCACAGGGGCAGGTCCATAAGGGAGAGCAAAGAAATTTAACCTTATGGAATGGTGATCTGACCACCCGACCGGTTCCACTACCAAGTCGGAGATTTCCATCCCCAGGAGGAAAATCAGATCCAGCGAGTAGCCTTTGATGTGAGTCGCAGAGGCAACTGCCTGTGTGAAGCCCAGTGAAAGCATAAGTTGGAGGAAGTCTTGACCAATTAGCGAGAAATCGTCATCGACCCAGACATTGAAGTCACCCAGCACCATCAGTCTGGGGGACTCCAATACCATATCAACGACGAAGTCCGTGACTTCCTGCAGGAACGACTTCTCAGCTCTGGGTGGACAGTAAATAAGAATGATCCTGCACCCCACACCCGTGACCACGACGCATTCAAAGGATCTGATTCCCTCAACTGGCACATCTACAAGGCTCAATTCCAACTTAAAACAGATTGCTACACCACCACCCCTGCGATCCAACCTCGCACAGTGTATCACCGAGAAACCGGCCAGAACCGCTGCCGCCAAAAAAGGACCAGCATTGTCATCCAGCCAGCTCTCGGTGATGCAAGCCAGATCTGTTGGCCCAACAAGATTGGCTATAATCACCGCCTTGTTTTTAATACATCTTGCATTGCACAACACTGTGCGAGTTGGATGAGATACCGGGACTGGCAGAGCTACCGGCCCACTAGAAGTGGAGCCCTTGGGTATGGGCACCAGGCAAGGCGAATCTCGTTCCAGATTCCATTTCATCCCAGGGCGTCTCCTGGTTCTCACTGCCTCAATCCAGCCTCTATCTCCAACGCTCTGCAGCAGCCATAAACCACTACAGACAATGGGGGGGGCAGTCAAAAGGGCAGAGGTCATGGAGCTTGGAAGAGGAGTAGCGTCTAACAGGGAGAGCAACCTGCCACATCTTAAAAGGAACCAAAATTCCAGGCGACTGTTCCCACAATAAACTATAACCAAACCCACTTTAAACCAAAATCCCGAGATCCCACCCAAAATAAATTCAGTCACACAAAACAGACAGTAACCCAATCACAACTAATTACTAGACACACAATCTTACAAAATCAGTACAACTATTAAATTAAATAATCCAGCCTCCCACCAGACTTAAAACGCCAATAACCACCTATAAAATAAAATAATCCAAGGTGGAAATGTGAGAAAGAAGGCAGATAAAACAATATGTACTGGCTCTTAGCCGAGGCCGTCCCCCACAACCAGGCCAGATTTTATAGTCCATAGAGTGAACTCTTGCTCTAGCAGTACAGATTTTAAATCCACACATGGCTGTGTTACCCCACCCCAAGCCAATTTTGTACTCCACCAGCTGGATTCTCACTCGGCTGCAGGACTTTCACTTTTGCAGTTCGAATCACAGGACTAGAAACATAAAACGTTTATGGAGGGTCTCTCACCCCCTCCAAACCAATTTACAAGGCAGCAAATTTCCAGCACTAAACCAAGACGAAGGAACAGTTTATTCTACAAGTCACTCAGTTCTTGCCAGAGTCTGTCGGGATAATGGATGCAACATTTCCTTTTCGGAGATATTGCCAGTACCAAAGGCCTCAGTGGAGAAAAAAATGAAGCTCACAGAGGTTAATGACTGGCTCAGGAAGTGGGGTGAAGAGAATGGGTTGGGGGTGTTAGGGAACTGGAATGGAGTTTGGGAGGATAAGGGACTATATGCCAAGGACAGGTTTCATCTTGCCCCATTAGGGAAGGAAGTCCTTATACAGGGATGGCTGACTACATACAAGGAAGGTGGGGTTTAAACTTGTAAGGGGAAGGGATAAGGAGGGCTGATCAAGCCCTCTCCTCCAGATGGGGAGTAGCCTCAAGCCCAAGGGGAGGGGAAACAGACTGGAGTGGAGGTTTCAGGAGGAGCAGGGGAGGATGGAAGTATAAGGAATCTGGGTGGGGTTCGACAAAGAGGATCAGGGATAAGGGTGGGGTTGGTGTTAGTAAATGCCAGGAGCTTGGGAAACAAGTTGCCAGAGTTCCAGGCCATGCTGTTCGGGGTGGATGTGGCGGCAGTCATGGAGGACGTGGGCCAACAAAACCATGACTGGGACCTAAATGTGCGGGGTACACTATGCTTAGGAAGGATAGAAAGGAGGGCAGAGGGGTGGAGTGGCTATGTTCATTAGAGATGACATAGAAATTGCTATGGTAGAAGAGGCAGAGGGAAACGTGGAGGCCTTATGGGTCCCACGATCCCCAGCAGGAGATAAGGTCAAGCTGGGAGTAGTATAGGCCCCCCGGGATAAGTGATGTTCTAGAGGATGGTTTGCTGGACAACATCCTTGCCCAGTGTGGTCCAAAAGGGGAAGGAGTAGTGTTGATGGGGGACCTTAATATGCCAGGTACAAACTGGGGAACCATGTCCTCTAAGGTGGCCAAGGAGCAGAGGCTGCTGTATGGCTTCCAGGATGTGTTCTTAACACAGCATGTGATGGAGCCCACAAGGGAGGGCCATGTCCTGGATGTGGTTCTGGCAGATGGGGATCTGGTAAGGGACATGGTTGTACAGGACCCAATGACTGGGAGTGACCACAATACTGTCTGGTTTCAAATAAGCATGGGGGGAGTGGGGGTGAGATCTAGGACACTGGCAGTGGACTTCAGGGGGGCAGACTTTATGGGCATGGGAAATATTCTCAAGGATCACTTGAAGGGGATTACCTCAACGACAAATGTGGAAAGGAGATGGGAGGTCATAAAACGGGGACTTCATGAGGCAGTCAGGATCTGTGCTAAGTTGAAACGTAAGGGAGCAAGGTCACAAAACCATGCTGGTGGTCCAGTGAGGTACAGGTAGCAATCAGAGAAAAGAAGGGCCTACAAAAATACAAAACAACAAGAGGATAGGGATAAGGAAATGTACCAGCTTGCATCTAGAAAAGTCACCCGTATGGTGAGGAGCAAAGTCCAGTAAAGAGCAGCAGCTGGCACAGGGATACATGGAGGGAAAAGGGGTTCTTCGGTACATTGGGAGGCGGAGAAAAACTAAGGCCACCTCAGCAGATTGAGATCAGAAGGAGGGTGGGTGGAAGAGGCGAGGACCAGGCAGAGGTATTTAGCAGTACTTTGCCTCTGTGTTCACTAGGGAGGGGATGGGATATCTACAAAGCAAGGCACGAAGGGATAGAAGTGGCAGGGGTGGGATCAGGGAGCAACAGAAATGGAGCAAGAGGAGGAAAGGTACCCCAGGGTGTCACATCTGGATAAGGATAAAAGACCAGTAAGGTGGAGGGGACTGATGATGCTATCTCCGCCAAAAGGGTGTGGTTAGCCCTCAAGGCCCTAAAGAAAGACAAATCTCCTGGGCGGATGGCATTAATCCGAGAGTGCTATGGGAATTGGCGGACATACTGGCTGCACTGGCGGTGGAGCTTTTCAGCAGGTCACTTGAGACAGGGAGGGTACCTAGGGATTGGCGAGAGGCACATGTGGTACCAATCCATAAAGGGGGATCGAGGGAAGTACCAGGGAACTATAGACCCATCAGTTTGACCTTGGTGGTGGGAAAATTAATGGAGAGTATACTAAAGGAACGATTGGGGGTGTACTTGGAGGAGGTGGGAGGTCTGGATAGTTGGCAACATGGGTTTGTGCCAGGTAGATCATGTCAAACCAACCTTGTGGAGTTCTATGAATGGGTAACAACAGAACTGGACGGGGTAAGCCTGTGGATGTATTATTCTTGACTTCAGCAAGGCGTTGACTCTGTCCCCACAATGGTCTGGTGGAGAAACTGATGGGGTTAGGAGTAGGCCCTTGATGGTCAGATGGATTGAAAACTGGCTAGCTGGGACGCACTCAGAGAGTAGTGGTCTGTGGGAAGCTCTGAACCCTAGAGAGGTAGGTAGTGGGGTACCACAGGGCTCGGTCCTGGGTCCTATCCTGTTTAATGCATACATATCGGACATCAGGAGGGTATAGGGTGTGAAATGAGTCTATTGGATGACTCCAAGATGGGAGCAGTAGTTGAGGGAGAAGAGGGAGGTTGGCCCTGCAAGGACCTGGAAAGCTGGGCTCACACATGGAAATAAATTTCAATATCACCAAGTGCAAGGTGTTGCATCTTGGTCGGGAAACCCTAAACACAAGTACACCCTGGGAGGGCGCTGGAGGCCTCAATAGGGGAAAAAGACCTAGGGTCATGGTGGATACATGTATGAATAACTCTGAGCAGTGCAGAAGAGCAGCTAGCAAGGCAAACAGGATGTTGGGATGCATCGTGAGGGGATCACCTCTAGGAGCAAGGAAGTGATTCTGCCGCTGTACAATGGACTGGTTAGACCACACTTGAGTACTGTGTACAGTACTGGACACCACACTTGAAGAGGGACACAGCTCCTGGAGAGGGTACAGAGGAGGGCAACAAAGATGATACGAGGCTAGGGATTTGACTTATGAGGACAGACTTGAGAGCTCTGCCTGTTTTCATTGGAGAGAGGAGACAGGGGACATGATTGAGGTCTTCAAGTACCTCAATGGAATAAATAGGGTAAACATGGAGGATCTTTAGACTAAAGCAGGAGGTATCACCAGAGGGCATGGTTGGAAGTTGGAAGGAGGAAGGGTGAGGGGAAAAGAGGAGGAGGTTTTTCACTGAGGGTGGTGGACCCTTGAATGCACTGCCTGGTGAGCTGGTTGGAGATCCACAGTGGAGGGCTTCAAGAGAGGTGGGACAGACACAGAAAGTGTATGTATCAGGTGATGGCCTGTCCAAGGGGGGTGGGGATGGATGATAGGAGTTTCTGGAGCACAAGGGATGGGAGGGTCTCGGCACCCAACTAAGGATCTAGGTTCGAGCAGACTCGATAGACCGTAAGGCCTAATCTGCTGGGAAATAGTATGTTAGTATGTTAGTTCTCAAGTATGACCTCCTCTCCATTCTTCGGCTCACACAAAGATCTCTCCCCCTCCCCCCCGGTAACTACCATACTGTTCAGCAGGGGCCTTCCAGCCCCCACCCCAAAAGTCCCAGGGGTAGCCAGGGCGCCCACTTCTCTCCAGCTGAAGGCCACCAGCCGCCCTTCCAGAGGCCACTCAGTCCCCACAGCAGCCACCAGTTGAGTCCCACGAGCTGCACCACTTGATTTCAACAATCCAGAATGTAGTCGCAGTAATCACACCTTATGGGGCAACCTGCCCACCAGGCATTGTACCCTGGCCATGGGCAAAAGCAGGAATAGGCACTTGACTGCCAAGGGCCAAGGCGACTTCCGGCATTCTAAAAAACAATGGCCTCACCGTTCACCAATGCCCCCACTCATCGACAGGCGGCACCAATCGACCATTTTTCTAGTCTCCCGAGACCAAGAACTGCCCCCGCCTCCGAGTACCCCAGCAATTGGACAGCAGTAAGCCCCCAATGTCCATGAAACCAAAAGAAAAGCTTGTAAACCCATGGTAACTCAAGCCCAAAAGAGTCTCAATTCTGGTTTTCTTCAGACTATTTGGTACTCCTCCTCGGAGCAAACTCCTCTCCTTCAAAGGTCAGGTGGAAAAAGGCGGATGCCTGTTTTCATGATGGGCTCTACACCAGCTGCCTCGACAAAAGCTTGTGAAGCTAACACATTCAGGGAAGTGCTTTCAGATAGCACTAGCACTTCCCAAAAACAGAGAAAAAAGTGTCAGAAAATGAAGCAGATCATCCTAATGAGGAGGCCGCAAAAGGACACATGAAAATCAGTCTCCTTCTCCTGCTCTGACCCTTCACAGTCACAGTGGTCGGAGCAAATGCCAGATACCTAGTGCCAGTACACTGTAGTCAAAATGATCGTGAAATGACCCGAAAAAATCGCATACCACTAGTATAACTCACTTCTTCCTCCCTGTCTAAACTAAATCAAAACAAAAAACAACTAAACACACAAAAACACAGTAAAACTAATAAAATTGCAGGCTAGTGTCCTGGCTACTGTTCTGGTTGGCTCAAAGTTGCCACCATGTTATCTTCCATAATCTCAGCCCTGCGGCATTTCCTGGTACCCAGTGGCCTTCTTCCATAATCCACAGGTAATGTACCATAATATCAGTCTAAGTTTTGGGGTCCTCATCTGCCACAAAGTTTGCATCCCTTACCTCCTAGTAAAAGTCTCTGGGGTTCTGATCTGGCCTGCACTTCATCTGATACAGTGCTTCTTTGGCATCCCACTTAGTGGGGAATTTGCCACTTTTTTTTTTTCTAAATGCCTTGCTTGTGCCGTCCACTGAATCTTTTGTCTGTTTGAGTAGCTCAGTGTACCAAGTTATGTGTTTGGGTTCAACAGAACACCTAATCAGGTCATTATGGTCCTGCTCATTGGTTATATTTAAGGTCTTAAAGCATGCCTGTAACGCTCGTATGAAGGAAAGAATCGTGGTACACCTGGAATCCAGCAGACTGCAGGACCTGAGGCAGCATGGCATCATAGAGGGGAGGTCATGCCAAACAAATGTAACATATTTTTTCGACTGGTTAACCAAGGTGTTGTGTCAGAAAGGGGCAGTGGATTTGGCCTACCTGGACTTCTGCAAGGCCTTTGAGAACATTCCACATAGGAGGCTGGTAAACAAGTTGGGTAGCATGAGGGTAGGCAATAAGGTGGTAACCTGGATAAGAAACTGGTTAGAGGATATGAGGCAGAGGGGTGGTGGTAAATGGAGTTTGCTCCGAGGAGGGGAGAGTGACCAGCGGGGTACCTCAGGTGTCAGTACTGGGGCCAGTCATCTTTAATGTCTTCATTAGCGGCATAGCACAGAAACTAGAAGGAAAGGTCTGCCTCTTTGTGGATGACACCAAGCTCTGCAACAGAATGGACACTCATGGGGGGGGGCTGCAAAGGATGGAAAGAGATTTAAAACAACTGGAGGAGTGGTAAAAAGTTTGGCAGCTAAGGTTTAATGCAAAAGTGCAAAGTAATGCACTTGAGTCACAGAAACCCGAGGGTGCAATACAAAATGGGGGAGAGATACTTTCAACAACTAAGCAGGAAAAGGACCCAGGGTAATCATGTTGAATGACTTGAAGGTGGCCAGACAGTGTGACATAGTGATCAGGAGAGCTAATGGGATGCTGGGGTGTATAGGTAGGGGCATCACCAGCAGGAAGAGGGACGTGGTGTTGCTCCTGTGTAGGGCATTGGTAAAACCCCACCTGGAATACTGTGGAGACCACATCTCAGGAAAAACATAGACAGAGTAAAGGCAGTCCAGAAAGGGTCTACATCAAAAGCCCTATTGGGGAGGCTAAAGGAACTAAACATGTGCACCCTGGAGGAGAGGAAGGAGAGGGGGGATATGATTGAGACCTTTGAATACCTCACTGGGGTGAATAAGATACAGGTGGGAGGTAATTTTCTGAGGAAAAGGTGCTGTAGAACAAGGGGTCACGATATGAAGCTGGAGGGCGTAGGTTCAGGAGAGATGTGAGGAAATACTTCTTCACAGAAAGGATGGTAGATGCCTGGAATAGTGTTCTAGTGGAAGAAGTGGGGGTGAAACAGTGGTAGGATTCAATAAAGCCTGGGTTAGGCACAAGGGAATCATAAGAGGTAGGAAAGGGGTGGAAAAGAAAGTGTCATAGACATAGGTCTGCAGCAAAAGCAGCACAGTGAAAAAGGTCAGACTGGATGGGCCAAGCGGCCCTCATCTGCCATCAGATTCTATGTTTCTGTGTTTAATGGTATAGTTAGATTTTTCAGCATCTACAGTCCTCCAGCTAAACTCAAGGAAGCCCTTCTTATATTATACCTTTCCTTCTTTACTGACTTCTGTTCTGCTCTTTGCAGAGCATTCCTCCTTGATCTGGATTTCTCTCCATCTGAGGAAGAATCACTGGATTGACCTCAACTCAGCTGTCAATCAGTGGGTGTGTACTGTGTACAGTATGCACTCATTTAAAGCTCAGTTGGTGGCCGGCCATGGTGGTGAGTGGTGGGGCTGTGCCCGGTTGCCAGCTCTGGGATGAGATGGGAGGAGTGGGGTGGTAGGCCACTGCCTGCTGGGGTGGGGGGATAGGAGTCCACTACACCACCAGGGAATGCTATATTTCTATTCTGTGGGCAGATTGAGGATAGGGAGGGGGGTCTTCTAGACTACCATGGAAATATATTTTATTCTATGGGCAGGTCGGGGCTTGGAGGGGGTCCGCTAGACCACCAAGGAAATACATTTTGATCTATGGGAAGATTAGGGCTTGGCAAGGGACCACTAGCCACCAGGGACATGATTATTTTTATACATAGGACCACGGCACATTAGGGCAGGTGTCTAACCCTCCCAGAGGACACACTTCTAAGCACCCTTAGACCAGCTCTGGCTGGTCTAATAGTACTTAGAAATGTGTTCTCTGGGAGGATTTTGCGAATCTTGACTTAGGAGATATGGCAGCCTGTGTCTGCCGCAAACCCCCTAGCACCATGCCGCAGACCATTATGTGGCACAAGGCTGGCACAAGCCCCTTTTGGTGCTCATAGCCTGTGTTTGACTCAGACTGATTAGTGAATTGCTCCTGACGCATCTTTTGGCACAAGCCGCACCTTGCATCATGCTTTGTGATGCAAGCCCCTTAAGACATTTGAGGAGCTTTCTGAATCAATAGGGACTAATGATCTCACCAGCTGGTCAGTTGTGGAGACCAAGGAACACCTGACCAGGCTGGGTGACAAACTATCATCCATTTTGTCTGGTATCTCCTTCTCTGAGATCCTGCCAGTCTGGGAGAGCGGGACAGATTAATGGAAGGTCAGAGAAGGGGAGATGGGGAGCTAAACATGTGGCTCAAGGGCTGGTGCCAGGAAAAAGGACACAGATTTGTAGGGAACTGGCAACAGTTCTGGGAGCGAAAGTTCTTTAAATCTGATGGACTGCATCTGACTAAGGAGGGAGTCAGTGCATTGGGGCAGAAGTTTGACGTCTTTGCAGAATATTTAAACTAGCAAATGGGGAGAGGAGTGCAGCACCCCATACGTCAAATGGGAAGAACACCCTTCCCCTCTCAGCTAGTGGTCAAACAGGGATTCAGCATATTTGCAGTTCATTTGCATCACCAGGTAAGAAAAAAAGGTCCGAGATCATGTGATGGGTCTGGCTTGCTAGCTGCTATTCCTTGAGCTCCTGCTATCTCCCTTTGGAAATCCGGCTTAATCAGCTTTTACTAGGTCAGCTTTGGTGTATTTGTCTACCTGCTACAACTTCTGCCTACCTAGGAGGACCATCCGTCCTTTTTTCTTGCATCCCAATCGGTTAATTACACCACGATGGAGGCAGAAATGAAAACGGCCCTGCCCAGGCATACATCTCCAGTCTCGCCTGACAAGCAGGCCAAGAAAGCTAAATCCCATCAACAGTCTTCCACTAAGCAACTGAGCGCCCTTTCAGCTCCAGTGCCACAGTCAGAGGAACGAATCCTGCAAGAACTACAGCCATTTAAAGAAACGCTACAATATATAGCTTCAGACCTTAAAAATATGCGCAATGAGATGTCCGACCTTAAAATGCGAACCGCAGATGCTGAAGCACGTACTCACTCTCTTGAAACTTGGCGAGACAAGACAGATCACGAAATAACAAAACTTAAACAGCAAATTGCAAAATTGCAGCTTAAAACAGAAGATTTAGAGGGCCGTAGCAGAAGAAACAACATTTTAATTTTCGGGCTCCCAGAAGGGGCTGAGGGCTCCTCAGCTATTGTGTTTACTCAAAAGCTTCTCAATAAGATTGCCGGCCCTTCTGCACATAATCCCACTTACTTAATTGAAAGGGCACACAGGTCTTTACGCCCGAAACCAGAGGAGTCTGCCCCTCCCCGCCCGATGATTATCTGGCTACTCAATTACCTGGAAAAACAGCACATTCTTTCCAAAACCAGAGAGTTACACACCATTCAATGGGAAGACAATCGACTGCGTATCACCCAGGACTTGCCATTAGAAACCAGTCAGAAGAGAGCCGCCTTCCACCCCACAGTTAGTAAGCTGATTGCGGCCAGTATCAAATTCCGTATGATGTACCCAGCTCGCCTACAAGTGCTGGTAGATTGATCGTGGCTCTCCTTTGAGTCTGCTGCTCAAGCTCAGTTAGATTTGGAGAAGAAACTTCTCTCACTGTTCAAATCCCCATGATCTGATTATTCTTGCTGGCTGCCCTGGATTTTACTACCCAACGATTTAAGTAACCTACCTTGGATGTGGTTTGACTGTATGGGACCTGCAAGATGGGAAGCTGCCTCTGCCTTCAAACTGGTGATGGAGGATCCTAGATGGCATGACCCTCGGCCTGTTGGATTTTGGAAAAGAGCCTAGTTTGGGGAACCTGTGTTTGTTATGCTGCTGATCCCGAGGATCATATGTTTCCAGCTTGCTGTTTCTCTAGGGACTGTATTTCGTGTTGCGCGAGTCCACTAATGTTATTATTCCCCCATGAAACACTCACCTCCCTGTCTGGATATAGGGGAACATTAGTTCGAATCGGGACACTCTTAACACATTTTTTTTCTTTTTTTTTTTCACTCCTGATCTAAACCCTTTAATTAGGGACATACTGGCTAAAGATGTCTGTGCTGCATCTAAGGAGCGCCTAGTCAGCTCTCTTGATTTCCGTGATCTATGGCTCTGTGCTCCTCTTCCGGCACAGCTTAATTTCCAGACACTCTCGTCTCCTCCTATACTAAATTCTCTTGTTTACACACTTTACCAATTCTCTGGATATACTTTACAACCCTCTATTTTTTTTACTAATCTGACTTCAATCCAGATTAGCTGCAAGGCATCACCCAAGATATCATGCTGGTAACAGGTCGGTTACTATTATTTTTATATAGATGGCTCTTTCAGAATCATACTTTGTTCTATCCTTTATGTTACTGTGGTTCTCTGTTTATTGGATTTCTGGAGGGAGGGAAGGGTAGGGGCAGAGGGATTGTATCAGACTAGTGACGACCAGCCTCATGTACTGGTTTGTGGAAGGGGGTGCCCTAACTGCTCTCTGGCATATATCTCTAGTCTTTATTACTACTATCTTCATATTGTGGGTTTTATGGTGGTATTTTTCTGTTGTAAATTGATGTTTATCACACTTACATATGTGGATTATTCAAAGCCCACTATATACGTTTAAGTGCTTTTATGGGACGTGTTTTCCTTAGGGTACATGGGGGATCTCTACCCATTACTTATATTGATACATTACAGTGGATATTATCAATTGGTAGAGAAATGTTTGTATATAGTTATAGAAGGGAATGGACTAGTAGGGGGTGGGAGGAAGAGTTTATTCATGTTTACTGTGTTCCACAATCGCTTAAATTGGATGTATCCCTGGTTCTACATGTTTTAACTGTTTACCTGTTTGAAATACTGTTACTTTTTTGTCTGTTATGGGGGAACACAATAATTACTTTTATAGGGGAATATACTTACAGAGGGAAGTTTGTGGTGCACTTATGCATACAGAAAACTGGCTACATAAGATGGTTCATGGAAACAATGGCTAGTGTTATAAAAAAAAGTATAACTTGGAATGTTAGAGGTGCTCGTGAGCCTAATAAAAGATTCCAGATCCTTAAACACATATCTGCATGCCAATATTTCTTTCATCCAAGAGACCCACCTCCTTCCTAAGGAAGCTACTGGTTTACGCAGGCAGGAGATTGGGCAAGTCTATGCATCTGGCATATCGACAGCTAGCAGGAGTATCCTTTCAACCGAAGGTGACCATCACAGATCCACAGGGGAGATATGTACTAGTTCAAGGTCTATTGGATTGTATGGAATTAGTACTAGGGAGTATATATGGGCCAGTGTGGGGGAACCCTGAATTTTTCCAAGACCTATTGAGTAAACTACAACCATTCTTGTCTCTCCCACTGATACTTGGTGGAGATTGGAACTTACCACCTACCCAAGATTTAGACCATTCTAACTCTCCCCTTAGGCCCCTCTCCATAGCCCAAAGAGCACTAGCTGAATTCCTCGATTCTACCGGTTTGTGTGACCCATGGAGATTGTTGAACCCCTCAGCTCGCACTTTCTCCTTTCAATCCATGGTGCACTCTTCCTTGTCCCGTCTGGACTATATCTTAATCAGCCGCTCACTTATACATGGCTTAAATGACTCCGCCATAGAACCGATAGTTATTTCGGACCATGCAGTAGCTTGGACTACACTATTAGTGGACTCTAGTTTCCAAAGAGATTCCATATAGCGGCTGAACACACAACTTTTAAAGGAGGATTATGTTATTTTCAGAATTTCTGGCCTGATTCAATCATTCGTTACTAACAACCACGTCTCGGTTCCGAGAGCGGACCATGAATGGTGTGCTCTGAAATGCTTCCTGAGAGGAGAATTTATCAGGCTAGCCTCTACTCATAAGCAGAAAAACGAAGTTGCTATTGTATCCCTATTGGCCCAAATTCGTTCACTCGAACAATCTCTCTCTCTCTCTCTCTCTCTTCCTCTTCTTCTCCCGACTTACTGCGAACATTATTACATTTAAGGAACCGATATTCCTCCTTATTACAAGAAAAAGCAGAATTTGCCATACTAAGAACCCAGGCAAAATATATAGAACATGGAGAAAACGCAGGCCATCTCTTAGCCCTGCGCCTAAGAAAGCTTGAGGCGTCAAAGATTATTTCTGCCATCAGCGCTCCTATGGGTCTATTAAAACTCATCCTAGAGGCATTGTAAATATTTTCAAACAATTCTACTCCTCCCTCTACAGCCGGCGCCCCTCTCCCCTGTCACAAAGTGAGTTACTAGGATATTTGACTGCCACATCACCACCAACTCTCTCGTTATCACAACAGTCCTTTTTATCCACCCCATTTCTCTACAAGAGGTGGAATCAGCTATCAATAACTTAGCAATGGACAAGGCTCCAAGCCCTGATGGCCTACCTTCAAACTTTTATAAAGTTTTCGCTAAAGACCTTGCACCTTGCTTGTTACGCCTCTATCAATATATGATGTCTGGACAAGTTCAGGATCCCTCTCTATTAGAGGCCTCAATTATTCTCTTTCTTAAACCAGACAAACCCCCTCACTCACTTACGAGCTACAGCCCAATCTCCTTGTTAAATTGTGATATTAAAATATTAGCCAAAATACTCGCCAACAGAATTGAACAAATCTGGTCTCACCTTCTGGGCAGCACCCCGGCCGATCATCTTCGTAAACTCTTGTATCTCATTCAGTCGGCAAAAACCTCTCCTGTATCAAAGGCACTAATTTCATTAGACGCAGAAAAGGCCTTTGATAGGGTAGAATGGGACTTCTTGTGGGCAATGTTACATGTAATGGGCTTCCCCAACGATTTTATTAAATGGATTCAATCCCTATATTCCTACCCCCTGGCCAAGATACTCTGCAATGGCGTATACTCAGATACTTTCCCTCTTTCTTCAGGTACACGTCAAGAATGTTCAGTTTCTCCTTTCCTTTTCAACTTATACCTGGAACCCCTTATTAGATGCTTGAAATCCTCTCCTTTGGTAACTGGTATACCTGTAGGTAACAGGGCGCCACAGCTTTCGGTTTATGCAGATGACATACTTCTTCATCTTTCTGATCCGGCCTCTTCATTAACAGCTGCAGTGGATATTGTTGACACTTCCGGTAAATATTTGAATTATAAACTCAGCCTTAGCAAAACTGAAATTCATCCCCTTAATGATTTAACACACAGCTCGGCCCTCAATAAATTCGGAATGAAATGATCCCCACGGTTTGTTAAATATCTGGGCATCTGTGTTACCTCCGATCTATCACTATCACGGAAGCTTAATCTAGAGGACTTGTGGCACAACTTCCAACAAGATCTAACAAGATGCAAAAATCTCCCACTTTGGCTATGGGGCAGAATTAGCATTATCAAGATGAATGTCCTACCTAGGCTCTTTTATCCATTAAATATGCTAAATATTTGGCTTCCCGTATCCTTCTTTCAACGTATTCACTCAGATATCAATTAATTCATCTGGCTGGATAAGAGAGTCAGAAGATCCTACCTTAAACTGTGTCAACCCAAAGAGCTAGGAGGGTTACGATTGCCTAATTTTCTACTTTACTACTGGGCCAGTCACCTATATAAATGTGGAAGATGGTTATCTTTCTACCTCAACTTCTTGTACAACAAGATTATATTCCAATATGGTTACAAATAGAATCGGATCTGCTGTCTTCCCACAAACTATCCCCAATTTCACTCTTTTACACTTTACTGAAGAGTATACCAAGGGCTTTACAGTCTTTTCCAATTGGTATTTCGTTAAGAGTCATCTCTCAATTGTATAGACATTTCAAAGTATCTCCGACCATTGATTTTTCCCAACCAATCTGTGCTAACTTAAACCTTAAAATTGGAGGAACTCCGATATCTGGAAACTGGCTACCAATATCTTCTGAACTTACTGTCTCTGATTTCTACTCACATGACTCTATTCTGTCTTTACAGGAGATTTTAGTTAAGTTCCGATTACCACCATCTTCAGCTTTCAACATTTTTCAGCTTAAGCATCTTCTGGTCAAAACGTTTGGGCTGGAACCCAAATCCTCTTACATTAGTACTTTTCTACAACAAATCACCGTCCCAACATCCAAACCACATGGTATCTCTATACTCTATAAGTTGCTTCTTACATGTCCTCAACCACCATCTTCAGCCAGCTCCAAGATCTGGCAAGGTTTCTTTCCTGATGAAGATATTAATTGGAAACACCTATGGAAGGATTTAGTCATATATCTTACTCAAGATCGTTACAGATTAATGCAATATTGTATCCTAAATAACATGTATTATACTCCCATTAAACTAGCTCAAATGAAGCGCCTCTCATCTAATACATGCTCCAGATGTAATAAAGAGGAGGGCTAGTTATTGCACATATTCTGGGCATGTGAGAAAGTATCTCCCCTGTGGAAAAAATTGAAACAACCTTGGACCCACTTTTAGGGCTGCAAGATCTTTTTTCCCCCATCATATATATTCTGGGAGATTATTCTAAAATTCTGGTGAAAGAGAGAAGATACCATATGGCTCTCATCTCACTAGCAGTCAAAAAACTGGTGCTTAGACATTGGATGGATCAAGCTCCTATTTCTTATACAGAATGGTTGCACGAAATATCCTTTGCCCTTCGTGCTGAACATTTAATTGCGAATGTACGCCACCGTCAATCATCGTTCAATAAAAAATGGAGGAAATTGTACGCCCTTTACTTGTCTTGATATTGTGGTTTTGGTTCTTCACGAGCTTCTCAACCCCTTTTCCTTACTTTCTAACTAGCTGTTAATCACTCAGGTTTTCTTATTGCATATGCCATATTAGGCATGTCATAAGTGCACCACGGTACAGGGGGAGGGGGTGGGGGGAAGGAGGGGAGGTAGTTAGGTTTGTTTGGGTAGTTTGCAATCATTATTTTCTCCGACTTATTTTCCTGCCTGTAAATGATTCCTCCCAGCATATTTCACTTATAGATTTTGTTTATGCTTTGTACTGTTATGTTGTATCATCTTATATAAATAAATAAAGCATGTTTAATTCCCCCCCAAAAAAAGACAAAAGGTCAGTCTCCCCATACGACGCACAGGGGAAATGCCAGACCGCACTCAACAACTAACGCGCCAAAATCTGGCCAGTGGAAAATCATGTACACAGATGCTCACAGCCTGGAAAATAAGATGCAAGACTTACAGGCAATAATGTAAGAGGCTAAACTGGACATAGTAGCAATTAGTGAGATGTGGTTTACCAGTAACCACACTTGGGAGACTTCAGTACCTGGCTATGTACTGTTCAGAAGAGACCGAGGTGCAAAAAGGGGGTTGGGGGGGTGGAGTGGCCCTGTATGTTAATGAAAATATCAAAGCTACAGAAATTCAGAAGACACATAAGGAGCCAGAAGAACTGTGGGTCACCCTGGAAACAGGAAATAGGACAGCCATAAGTACTGGGGTTGTCTACAGGCCACCAGACCGGGGGGGAGGACATAGACACATTACAGTTAGAAGATATACAAAACATGACAGCTAAAGGGGAGGTTCTGATAATGGGAGACTTCAACATGCTGGATACAGATTGGTCAATACCAGCAGGAACGTCTGCCAGAACTAGATACATGGTGTATTCCCTGCAGGGGGAGGGCCTTAAACCAACTGGTACAACAACCCACAAGAGACAGGGCTATTCTAGATCTAGTACTAACAGGGAAGGAATCACAGATCTCCAGGTAGAAAGTCACCTGGGGGCCAGTGACCATCACATGGTATGGTTCAGTTTGGCCACTACAACTAAATCATCCCATTCCAAGGCAAAAATATGGGACTTCAGAGGAGCTGACTTTGATAAGATGGCCAACAGAGTTAAGCTAGCCCTGGCAAAAGAAACACAGGTGAGGGTACAGGCAAAGTGGGCAAGCATTAAGGATGCAATACTTGAAGCAACATCCCATTCTGTTAGACAGAAAAGGAAGTGCAAAAGAAGAAGGAAACCACTTTGGTTCTCAAATACAGTAGCAGAAAGGTCAGAGCCAAAAGGCTGGCCTTCAGGAAATATAAGGGAACACAGTGGGATGAAGATAGGGAGGCATACCAAACTGCCCTAAGGGAAGCAGGGAAGGCAGTAAGGCAAGCAAAGTCACAAACTGAGGAAACACTAGCACGGACAGTAAAACAAGGTGACAAGAACTGGGGGGAGCAGGGAAAACTGAAGTAAGGTGCCTGCCTGGTGCTATGGCTTGGAGAGACAGGAAGCGCATCCTCAGGATCACGAGAACAGCTGCACGGGAGTCTGAGCTGGATGTCATTGTCCACCTAGGGACAAATGACTTGGCTCATTATGAGATTAGAGCAGTGCAGGAGGACTTTGTAGAGTTGGGGAGGGGCCTAAGACAAGTGGCACACACGGTATCCTTCTCAGAGTTGCTGCCTGTCAATAGCATGGGTGAGGCAAGGGTACTTTGCACCATGCAGTTAATGAATGGTTGAAAAAATGGTGTGGAGCACAGGGTTTGGCTTCATTGGGGACTGGGGTTCCACCTGAGGGACACCAGCCTATACTGGCAGGATGGTCTGCATCTGTCCAGGAAGGAACAAGTCTTTGAGCAGTCAGTTTAAATGCTTCATTGGCAGCTTTTAAACTAGTCAAGGAGGCACTGATAAGCTGCAGGAAAATCCCAGCCTCTCCTACAAAACAGGGTACTAAATGAAAAAAAGACCGAGGGAGAAAGGTCAGTAGGGGATGCTGCAACAGAAGGTAAAGCCATCAAAAAATGGAGAGCAATGAGTACCAATGCCCGTAGTCTGGGTAACAAGCTTCCTGAATTAGTGGCCTTGATGGAGGAGGAATATCTGGATATCGTGGCAGTCACAGAAACATGGTACACACAAAACCATGACTGGGACGTAAACATACCAGGATACACTATCTACAGGAGGGACAGGGAGGGTAAAAGAGGAGGAGGAGTAGCTCTTTACATAAGGGAAGGAATCAAAGCAACAGAACAAAAGGGTAAACAGGGAGGAGAAGAAGCACTGTGGGTCAATTTGGAGGCAGGCAATGGCACCACAATCCGCACAGGGGTTGTATACAGACCCCCCTCTCAGGGGGAGGAAATGGACAAGGAAATGATAGAAAGTATACTTAGAATGGCAGAAAAAGGGGAGATATTGCTGATGGGTGATCTGAATATGCCAGATGTTAACTGGAGTGCAGTTGCAGCAGTCACTTCTAAGAGTGGGGTTATTCTAGATGCCCTACAGGGGGCATGCCTTAGACAACTAGTATTGGAACCCACTCGAGAGGGAGCAATCTTAGACCTGGTTCTCTCAAATGGAGATGGAGAGATCACAGATGTAGAAGTGGGTAGCCATCTGGGAACTAGCGACCATCGAACAGTATGGTTCACAATAAACACAGCAACAGAGTCAAGCCATACAAAGGCAAAAGTACTGGACTTTAGGAGGGCTGACTTTGCCAAAATGGGTGAGTGCCTAAGGAATGCACTAGCAAATGGGCAAGAAGGAAGAGTGGAAGAACAATGGGGAATAATAAAAACTGCCATTACAGAGGTAACAAGCCTTTGTGTGAAGCAAATAAACAAAACAAAACTATGTAAGAAACCACTATGGTTCTCAAAGAAAGTGGCAGTGAAGGTTCAAGAGAAAAAGAAAGCATTCAGTAAGTACAAGGAATCACAGAAGGAGCAGGACAGAGAACTGTATCAGTTAAAGCAAAAGGAAGCTGGGAAGGCAGTCAGAACAGCAAGGCCGAACTGAGGAAAAGATAGCCAACTCAGTTAAGAAGCGGATAAAACCTTTTTAGGTACATCAGGAGCCGGAAGGAAGACTAAGGGAGGGATAGTGAGGCTTAATAAAGGGTAGGTGGGCGGGCAGAGGGTGACTGTGAAAAGGCAGAGATACTAAACAAATATTTTGCTCAGTATTTACAAATGAAGAGGAGAGGTACCTAAAACAAACAATAGAAACACTCTGGATACAGAGTTGATACCAGCCCATTTACAGAAGAAAGGGTTCTGAAAGAACTCTTAAAACTGAAGGTGGACAAAGCAATGGGGCCTGATGGGATTCATCCCAGAATTCTAAAAGAACTAAGGGTAGAACTAGTGACACCACTGACTACCCTCTTTAACAAATCATGGGAGTATGGGGTGGTACCCGAGGACTGGTGGAGGGCAGATGTGATTTCCCCTTCATAAAAGTGGGAGCAAGGCAGAAGCAGGAAACTACAGACCTGTTAGTTTAACCTCAGTGATAGGAAAAATGATTGAATCACTTCTGAGGGAAAGAATTGTCGAGTATCTAGAGGCCAGAGGGGCACAGGACCCAAGGCAGCATGGATTCACAGTGGGAAGGTCATGCCAGATGAATCTGATAGATTTCTTTGACTGGGTGACCAAAGTAGTAGATCAGGGAGGGGCTGTGGACATGGCCTACCTAGACTTTAGCAAGGGCATTTGACACAGTCCCACACAAAAGATTAGTATACAGTTAGCCAGCCTGGGAGTGGGTCCCAAGATGACAGCCTGGGTAAAGAATTGGCTGGAGAATAGGACACAGAGAGTAATAGTAAATGGAGTCCACTCTGAAGAAAGGGGGGTTACTAGTGGGGTACTGCAGGGTTCAGTATTAGGACCGGTCCTCTCCAGTGTCTTTATAAGCGACATTGCAGAGGGACTGGAAAGAAAAGTATTTCTCTTTGCAGATGACACAAAGATCTGCAACAGAGTTGATGCACAAGGTGGGGTGGAAAGGATGAGAAGAGATTCTGCAAGGTTAGAGGAATGGTCAAATGTATGGCAGCTTAGATTCAGTGCTAAGAAGTGCAAGGTAATGCACCTGGGAAACAAAAACCCAGGGGAAGAGTACACAGTGGGGGGTGAGATACTAATAACAACAAAAATGGAAAGGGACCTGGGGTAGTCATATCAGATGACCTAAAGGCGGGAAAGCAATGTGAGAGGGCAGCTAGGAGGGCTGGGTGGATACTGGGATGCATAGGGAGAGGCATCACCAGTAGAAAACAGGAAGTTATTATCCCTCTGTACAGACAGCTGGTGAGACCCCATCTGCAGTACTGTGTGCAGTTCTGGAGACCGAATCTTCGCAAAGACATAGACAGGATGGAAGCTGTCCAGAGGAGGGCAGCTAAAATGGTGCAGGGTCTGCACCAGAAGACATATGAAGAGAGACTTAAGGAGCTTAATATGTATAGCCTCGAGGAAAGGGGTGGGGGGGGACATGATAGAAACTTTCAAGTACCTCAAGGGAATCAAAAAATTCCAAGAGGGTAGCATCTTTCAAAAAAAGAGGTGTGCAAGAACAAGGGGGCACAATTTGAAGATAGAGGGGGTGGCTTAGAGGTAATTTAAGAAGTATGCTTCACAGAGAGGGTTTTGGATGCATGGAATGGCCTTCCGGAGGAGGTTGTGGAGTCAAAAACGGTGGTGGAATTCAAGCATGCATGGGACAGTCATAAGGCAATTCTAGGGGGTGGGGGTAGGAAGAAGTAGGCTGCTGGTTAACTAGGATCTGCAGCTTATCCATTAGGTAGGGAAATGGGCAGACTGGGTGGGCCAAGCAGTCCTTATCTGCAGTCAAATTCTATGTTTCTATAGATACATAAGTGAAAGGAGAAAGTCCAGAGGGGGTATTGCTAAGCTCAAAGGATAAAAGGGGGCATGTGAGGAGGAGGACCCTGTAAATGCATCTATCCTAAATAGATACTTTTGCTTAGTATTTACTGAAGAGAAGGTAGGGCAGAACCTACAGCTCAGCACCATGGACACAGGGGGGAAGGAGGTGAGCACTACTCCCTTCACAAAAGAAAGGGTCCTACAAGAGCTCGCTAAGCTCAGGGTGGACAAGGCAATGGGACCTGATGTCATACATCCCAGGGTACTAAAGGAGCTAAGGGTGGAACTAGCAGAACCATTAGCAGAACTGTTTAGTGAGTCTCTGAGCACAAGAGAGGCCCCAGAAGACTGGAGAAGGGCTCATGTGATCCCACTCCACAAGAGTGGTAGCAGGGAGGAGGCAGGGAGCTACAGACCAGTCAGTCTTACCTCAATAGTGGGCAAGATTATGGAGGCACTCCTTAAGGAAAGGATAGTGCAACACCTGGAATCCATAGGGGCACAGGATCCAAGACAGCATGGGTTTACAAAAGGAAGGTCTTGTCTAACTAACCTCATAGATTTCTCTGACTGGGTAACCAGAGTGGTGGACCAAGGGGGAGCAGTTGTTGTCGCCTACCTTGACTTCAGCAAAGCTTTCAACACTGTTCCACATAGAAGATTGATAAATAAGCTGGGTAGGCTCGGGGTGGGTCAGAAGTTGGTCAACTGGGTGGCAAACTGGTTGACAGGCAGAAAACAGAGTGTGGTGGTAAATAGTATACAGTCAGAAGAGATGAAAGTCACAAGTGGGGTACCTCAGGGATCAGTCCTGGGGCCAGTCCTCTTCAATATCTTCATTAGTGACATTGCAGATGGACTAGAGGGTAAGGCTTGTCTGTTTGCAGATGACACCAAGATCTGCAACAGAGTAGATGATCCAGATGGGGTGGGCAGAATGAGAAGAGATCTGGATAAACTAGCAAAATGGTCGGAAGAGTGGCAACTGGGATTTAATGCAAAGAAGTGCAAGATCATGCAGTACTGGAGGCCACACCTTCACAAGGATATTAACCAAATTGGTGCAGGGACTGCATCAGGAGACATATGAGGACAGATTAATGGAGCTCAATATGTATACCCTAGAGCAAAGGAGGGAGAGAGGTGATATGATCGAAACATTCAAATACCTTAAGGGCATTAGCAAGGTGAAAGAGTCTAACATGTTTCAATATAAGAAAAATAGCAGGACAGGAGGACACAGCATGAGATTAGAGGGAGGCCGATTAAGGGGTAATGTAAGGAAGTTCTTTTTCACAGAAATGGTGGTGGATGCATAGACCGGCCTACCTCAGGAAGTGGTGGCTATGAATGCAGTTCAGGGCTTCAAACAGGCATGGGATAGGCATAAGGGAGCAATACAGATGTGTATGAATAGATAGACCACTGACAGAGCAAAGGCCAATGGCACATTTCTAAGGTAGAAAAAGAAATAGGCAGACTGGATGGGCCTTGCGGTCCTTATCTGCCGTCAACTTCTATGTTTCTATAAGCTTTATGAGTTTAAAAGTTTGTGGCATTTGATATTTCTTCATAAGGCTCCAAAATACTTGAGCTTCATTCTTCTTCCATAGAACAGGACATCATTCCAGTCATTGGTTTTCTGCGTGTTGGAGGAAACATCCCAAATGTCAGGGGGCTCCTTAACTTATAACTGCTACCTGATCTTGAGGCACATCTCTCCTGTGGTTTATCTCTGAGGGAAAACACAGTCCCCTGGATAAAAGGACTTATTTTGTTGTATTTTTAAGATGTTTATTTTTATGAGATTAACTATTTCCTCCTCAGACCAACCTTTCAAAGATATTTGCCACTAATGGATCAATAAAACATTTCTAGAAAGAGCATCCAATGGAGTTTTTAAATCCATTAAAGTAACATATAATTTTAGATTTTTGAATAAATCCTATTTCTCTGTAAGATGATACGAAGTATAACAGTGGTCAGTAACAGAAAAAATACAAAACTCAGCTTGAGCATCTGAGAAAATATTATTGTCACTTACATGTTTTTCCAAATGGTCTAATATAATTTTTGAGAATATTTTTGCAACATAATTCATCAAAAAGATTGGCACATGATTCTCTTTTGACTCAGCACTGTTTTGTTTATGACTATGAACCATCACACTAGTTCTCCAAATGAATAATCATTTTGTGAAGAATACAAGAATTATAAAAAGAAAATAGTATTTGTGACCAGTGTAAAGAAATTGCATCTGAAAAGTTCTAGTGGGGCTGTATCTGTATGTTTAATTATTTTGTTTTAAAGTTCAAAGTATGTTGGATAGGTTCAGTGAGAAACAAGTCTCATTGGCAGAATGTCCCAAGTCAAAATACCAACAAACAAATGACAACTGATAAACATTCATAAATATCGTGCATATGCAATGCATCTGTTGGGACTAGGAACCTTGATTAACTTGGACAAATATATTGCTATGTCTGCTTCATCAACAGGCAGTAGTACAAACTCTATTGGGCTTTCTGAAGACTGATTCCAATCAGTACTACAACCAGGGTCATAAAACATTCCTTGAAAATACCTTAACCAACTATCTAGACTAATGTATGCATCAACGTTATTTTTGAAATTCTTTGTGCCCCTCACAGCCAGACTCCAAAATGCTTGTTGATCATTGCTACCTATTGTATCTGTGCCCACATAGATCTTTGGTGGGCTGCCCTCTGCATCAAGAGAAAGGCATTATGAAATAATGTTCTTCAATTCAATTCTAACTTATTTTGTCTTGTAGGGTTTCTTGTACTAAAATAATGTATGGTAGAACGTTGTTATCCGTTGAAATTCATCTTTTTACAGCTTTGTTATACCATCAGTGTGACGGCACCATGATGTTAACCCATCGATGGTACAGCACATCGATGGTATAACAACCATGACTACTCTACGCATGAGCGCTACATGGACTGACGGCCTTCTGAAACGGCTGCAGGGGTGAGAGGCGTCAACAGTAAGGATTCAGCTTGTTTTCTTTTTACTGTTATTGTGACCATACACTATAAAATATAATGTATGGTCACTATATCGGCAACCAGTTTGTCTAACCGTCTTGAGGTTGCCACGGCAATGTAAACCTCTTGAGCTTCGGTCTCGAGGTTTACATGGTCACCATGGCAACCTCTCAATGGTTAACAAATCGGTTACCGATAAATGACCATACATTATCCTCTATTTTACTAATGGAAGTGACTTTGCTTGTGTTTCTTTGCAGCTACCATTAGACCAAGAAGACTGTTACTTATTTAAATCAATTATTTTATACAAGAAAGGGGTCATTTTACTCAGTATACTGTAGCATCAACTTCCAAAGCCACACGTGCAGGTTGCAAGTTTTTGCTTTCTTTCAAAGCCATAAAGGTAGGGTCAGTGGATAACTGCACCATCTTTTTTTTTCTTTCTAAAACACCACCCCAATGTAATCTCTTGGCATAACAGACTGTAACTGGGGGTTGAACTTGAAGATTCTAAAAAAAAAAGTTTGATAGAAACAGAGAATTTGACGGCAGATAAGGACCGCTTGGCCCACCCAGTCTGCCCATTTCTCTACCTGATGGATAAGCTGCAGGTCCTAGTTAACCAGCAGCCTACTTCTTCCTACCCCCACCCCCTAGAATTGCCTTATGACTGTCCCATGCATGCTTGAATTCCACCACTGTTTTTGACTCCACAAACTCCTCTGGAAGGCCGCTCCATACATCCACAACCCTCTCTGTGAAAAATACTCTTAAATTACCTCTGAGCCGCCTCTTCTATCTTCAAATTGTGCCCCTTGTTCTTGCACACCCTTTTTGAAAGATGCTACCTCTTGGACTTTGTTGATTCCTTGAGGTACTTGAAAGTTTCTATCATGTCTCCCTTCTCCCTCCTTTCCTCGAGGCTATACATATTAAGCTCCTTAAGTCTCTCTTCATATGTCTTCCGGTGCAGACCCTGCACCATTTTAGTTGCCCTCCGCTGGACAGCTTCCATCCTGTCTATGTCTTTGCGGAGATTGGGTCTCCAGAACTGCACGCAGTACTCCAGATGGGGTCTCACTAGCTGTCTATACAGAGGAATAATAACTTCCTGTTTTCTACTGGTGATGCCTCTTCCTATGCATCCCAGTATCCCCCCAGCCCTCCTTGCTGCCCTCTCACATTGCTTTCCCGCCTTTAGGTCATCTGATATGACTACCCCCAGGTCCCTTTCCATTTTTGTTGCTGTTAGTATCTCACCTACCATTGTGTACTCTTCCCCTGGGTTTTTGTTTCCCTGGTGCATTACCTTGCACTTCTTAGCATTGAATCTAAGCTGCCATACATTTGACCATTCATCTAACCTTGCCAAGTCCCTTCTCATCCTTTCCACTCCACCTTGTGCATCAACTCTGTTGCAGATCTTTGTGTCATCTGCAAAGAGACATACTTTCTTCCAGTCCCTCTGCAATGTAACATATAAGACATTGAAGGGACCAGTCTTAATACTGAACCCTGCGGTGACCCCACTACTAACCCCTTTTAGAGTGGACTCCATTTACTATTACTCTGTGTCCTATTCTCCAGCCAATTCTTTACCCAGGCTGTCATCTTGGGACCGACTCCCAGGCTGGCTAACTTGTATATTAATCTTTGTGTGGGACTGTGTCAAATGCCTTGCTAAAGTCTAGGTAGGCCATGTCCACAGCCCTCCCTGATCAACTACTTTGGTCACCCAGTCAAAGAAATCTATCAGATTTGTCTGGCATGACCTTCCGCTGTCAGATCCATGCTGCCTTGGGTCCTGTGCCCTCTGGCCTCTAGATACTCAACAATTCTTTCCTTCAGAAGTGATTCCATCATTTTCCTACCACTGAGGTTAAACTAACAGGTCTGTAGTTTCCTGCTTCTGCCTTGCTCCCACTTTTGTGAAGGAATCACATCTGCCCTCCTCCAGTCCTCGGGTACCACCCCATACTCCCATGATTTGTTAAAGAGGGTAGTCAGTGGTGTCACTAGTTTTACCCTTAGTTCTTTTAGAATTCTGGGATGAATCCCATCAGGCCCCATTGCTTTGTCCACCTTCAGTTTTAAGAGTTCTTTCAGAACCCTTTCTTCTATAAATGGGCTGGTATCAACTTCTGTATCCAGAGTGTTTCTACTGTTTGTTTTAGGTACTTCCCCCTCTTCCTTTGTAAATACTGAGCAAAAATATTTGTTTAGTATCTCTGCCTTTTCACAGTCACCTCTGCCACCCTTCCTCCCTTTATTAAGCCTCACTATCCCTCCCTTGGTCTTACTTGCTCCCTGATGTACCTATAAAAGGTTTTATCCCCTTCTTAACTGAGTTGGCTATCTTTTCCTCGGTTTGGGCCTTTGCTGTTCTGACTGCCTTCCTAGCTTCCTTTGCTTTAACTGATACAGTTCTCTGTCCTGTTCCTTCTGTGATTCCTTGTACTTCCTGAATGCTTTCTTTTCTCTTGAACCTTCACTGCCACTTCCTTTGAGAACCATAGTGGTTTCTTACCTCGTTTCATTTGTTTATTTGCTTTACACAAAGGCTTGTTACCTCTGTGATGGCAGTTTTATTATTCCCATTGTTCTTCCACCCTCCTTCCTGCCCATTTGCTAGTGTATTCCTTAGGCACTCACCCATTTTGACAAAGTCAGCCCTCCTAAAATCCAGTACCTTTGTCTTTGTATGGCTTGACTCTATTGCTGTGTTTATCGTGAACCATACTGTTCGATGGTCGCTAGTTCCCAGATGGCTACCCACTTCTACATCTGTGATCCTCTCTTCATCTCCATTTGAGAGAACCAGGTCTAAGATTCTTCCCTCTCGAGTGGGCTGCAATACTAGTTGTCTAAGGCATGCCCCCTGTAGGGCATCTAGAATAACCCCACTCTTAGAAGTGGCTGCTGCGACTGCACTCCAGTTAACATCTGGCATATTCAGATCACCCATCAGCAATATCTCCCCTTTTTCTGCCATACTAAGTATACTTTCTATCATTTCCTTGTCCATTTCCTCCCCCTGAGAAGGGGGTCTGTATAGAACCCCTTTGCGGATTGTGGTGCCATTGCCGGTCTCCAAATTTACCCACAGTGCTTCTTCTCCTCCCTGTTTACCCTTTTGTTCTGTTGCTTTGATTCCTTCCCTTATGTAAAGACCTACTCCTCCTCCTCTTTTACCCTCCCTGTCCCTCCTGTAGATAGTGTATCCTGGTATGTTTACATCCCAGTCATGGTTTTGTGTGTACCATGTTCTGTGACTGCCACGATATCCAGATGTTCCTCCTCCATCAAGGCCACTAATTCAGGAAGCTTGTTACTCAGACTACGGGCATTGGTACTCATTGCTCTCCATAACCTCATGTATAGCATTATGGGGAAATGGTCACTGTTGAGCCAAGTGGGGATTTTAACAAATCTGTATCTATGCCCAATACTGAACGAAAGTTAACTAGACTTGAACCTAATGGGGATATGAAGGTATAATCCCCTTCCTATAGCAAGGGAACCTACCATTCAAGACTATGAGATTATAATTTTGTAAAATAGTTGTTAAACTTAAACCTAACATATGAGTTTTCCTACCTTTTGCTGTTCTAACTGTATTTATCTAAAGATTGCCCATGTAAAGAACACCACTGTCAAAACCATAACATATTCCAAAGCAACTATTAAAATCCTCCATGATGAAACCGGTTTTGTCACACTATTCCAAAGTTATAGTAGATAACAGCTGTTCAAATTGACTCCTACTTCCTCAGAATTGACTCTTGAATTAATGGGTGGTATATCAACGTTAATAAAGACCAGTAATTCAGTGTTTTGGCTAGAGAGAAGAATCTGCTGCATATTAAGATATGGGTATACTTCAATACAAAAACAACATAGCTCACCATATTGAATAGCCATAGCCACAGTATATGAATAACCCTTCATGTCATAATTTGCAGTACACCAAGTCTCTCGAATGGCGGTTATATCAAAACCTTTATTATACTCCACCCACTCCTTATCAACTATTTTAATGATAAGCCAGCAATGTTCCAAGAAATAAAAAGCAAAAGATTTGTATATTTGTCTGGTTCAGTTACATTGCCCTTTGGAGTGCCCACAGCATCCGAACCTCCTGCCCTTAATGGTTCATTTTTGTTCATTGTGTTTGAAATCTGTTAGAGGATGAATATGTCCTAACACACTCTGTAAATTGCACTTTTTGGATGATTCAGTGCTACCATTTTTTAATTTAAAGTCTTCATCAAGGTCCTATAAAAGGAAGCTCCTTCTCAGTAGGATTATTAATGAGTACTAATATGTCAAGGTGAGCTAGAAGATGAACTTTCTACATTATCTCCTTCAGTAAACGGTGATCTCTGAGCTGACAATCTGCCTGACCCCACAATATATATTCATATCGAAACACATTTGTGACCTAAACGTATGCTTAAAATAGATCTAAGAAGCACACCTGTTTTATCAGAATATGATCTGGTTTAAATCTAGGTTTAAATAGTCTGTGGATTGAAATCATTAGATCTTCAAGTAGAAGGCCATCAGAAGTTGCCTGAACACCAAAGACTTGATTTTTCCAACCTTAACTGACTAGAGGTTTAATTATTTTGGCCACATTAATCACATCATTTTTGACTGTACAATTCAAGTTATTTAGACTGACATGTAATGCTAAGGAAATAATAGAAGTGAGAATGACAGGACAGAATATCTTAATTCCAAGTTTTTGTAATAATGACATTTTTAAACCAGATAATTTTAGCAAAATACATCTCTTTCAGGACCAGATATAGTGGAAAATCCGGCTCCTGAGAGACTAGATGCTGAACACTGTTTGTTTTCTACTTCATACAAGCCTAGTTCTTTATCCAACAAATATAACATGGTGGCCCCCATATTCAGAGCTGGTCATTACTGCCATACAGACGGCAGCACTGCCAGTAGTGTCATTTCATAGGGGCTGCAAAATCTTTTTTTAGTAGAATCATTGAGGTTGTGAAGCTCCCAACCCAGTAGATTTTATAAAAGAAAATTCTATTAAACCCTTATTTTAGGAGTTGTAGTTGACATCATAGGGGTTGCAAAGAAAATCATAGGGCGCTCAGCTACAACTCCTGGCTACCCAGAAATGACACCTCTGAGCACTGCATGACCCATAGTGTATAGCCGGCTGCCACTGTAGTTTTGGACCTTTTCTTCCTTCTTTTCTCTTGGTTGTCAGGGAAGGGGGTATAAGGAATGCGACTGCACCAGGGCCCAGAGTGCCAGCAGGGCCCGATGGCCACTTAGGTCAGCATGAGCATACTTTTGTTTTTAGTTTTATTAATTTAATTACTGCTCACAGTCATACCGTCCTGCCTGGAGCCCGGCCGGCCGGCAGGCCCTCTAGACCCGCTGCGCTGGTCCCCGTCCCATCCCTGAGTCAGTGTATATGTGGACAGGAGTCAGACTTTGTGGCATAGCACATAAAATTTAAAAATGAAATCCCTTCCCGCCTGCTGTAGCACTGCCCACACGCTAACTCTCCTCAGTCTTCGTCCTCGAACATACCTGGTGTGTGGTGGAGCTGTTGTGTGTGAGCTGCGGCTGCTGTTCCACTCCACCTCCGACCAACCTCCTTGACTACTCCACTCCCAGAGAGACACCAATCCCCATCCATCTGACAGACCGACCACTGTGTCGTCCCATCTGCTTGCTTGGTGTCCTCCTCCTCCTCTCCATGCTGGCAGACTCAGTCAGTGGCTTGGCATGCAGCTGCTCCAATCATTCTTTGGCTGACTCGGCACGGCACTGCCCGGCAATCACGGCTGACTGTCTCATTGGTCTGTTGTTCGTTTGCTCCATTCTGACGACGCAGTGCTGCTCCTTCCCGCCCTGAGCATCTTGCGAGAAACCGTAGTAGTGGCAGTTGCAGAGTTGTTGGCAGGCAGCAACAGATAATGAGGAGTGAGCGAGACCGGACAGAGGAGGAGAGTTCATTGTTGAACTAACTTGTTCAACAAATCAATCGATAAGGATTTCAGTTCCGTTTATGCGGACATTCCTCTTGTAAACTAGACACACAATTATATATATTAAAAATATACAGTTACACTGTCCGCCAAAAGTCTAAAAGGAAAAGTGAGTCTAAGGCTTCTGGCTAGGGCTAGCACTAGGCAGCGAGCAGGAAGGAGTGAGTACTGTGGCTGCCTAAGGCCCCCGTGGCACCCGGGGGAAAGGGGAAGAACTAGGCACTAGAGAGAGAACTTTACTCTAGATTGAATTTCATTTGAAAAAAATATCCCACTCTGGTGCTGCTGACTGAGCAGAGCTACTTTGAGACAGCAGACAGTTCACAGTTCATTTGACACTGACTGCTGCTGTATGTTGAGACGGAGAGGTGTCCTGTGGTGGTGGTGGCATGGGAGGGCCCTCCGGGGGGGGGCACTTGGGGGCATGCCACGTGGACAAGGGGGTCCACTACAGAGTCTTGCACCAGGTCCCAGTACATCCTGGAACCAGCCCTGTTGGTTGCAACCACTGTTTTCTTCTCTCCTACTGCTATCCCTGTTTTTCTGTATGGAGGCAGGCCACCTGCTTACAATGCTTCCCTTCCCCCTCTCTTATCCCCTACTTGTTTTATTCTCTGTATTCTTCTGGGTCCTTATTAAGCAGTGGGCTTTGTAGTATGGCAGGCTATCTGCAATTATAATGAGAAGTAAGCAAGCAGCATTCCCCTTTTCTTTCTTTTTTTTATGTACCCTGTGCTGTGTTGTTTTGCTTCGAGATATCAGTTCAGGAAGGTTAAAGAAAAAAATTGCCTTGCTGTGAACTAACAAATTGGAGTGATTTAGTATTTTAGTGCCTTGTTGTTTTATGGGAGAAATATAAAGGATAGAAAACAGGT
Source organism: Neoceratodus forsteri (assembly GCA_016271365.2). Taxonomy (NCBI): domain Eukaryota; kingdom Metazoa; phylum Chordata; order Ceratodontiformes; family Ceratodontidae; genus Neoceratodus; species Neoceratodus forsteri. Next base: position 1,389,396,463 of record CM057459.1, read on the forward strand.
GTCCCCTGAAACCCCTATGGGACCAGAAGTCTTGTTGACTTAGTGCCTGCAATTGTTTTTTTATAGCGCTATTTTGTGTTGCGATGCGAATGTTCGCACGATCACGAAGCTCTCGCGATCGTGCGTACTATCGCTTTGGTTTTTTTTTTAAATGTGCTTCTTGCCTCTCGGATAGCTCCTGTGAGTTCTACTTCACTTAAAAAGCGCTTGCATCTTCAGCTGTCCTCTGTGGCAGGAGAGACCATTAGTTGCGAGGTAAAAAGAGAATAAGTCAGCCATCAGCTTGTAAATTTCAACAAACGGTGTGACATTTCAACAGTGGAACTGATGTTAGTAAGCTCTCCAAGCCTGATTCAGTGACTGTTGCTCCTGGTGCTGCAGACTGTTTTAACAGACTGCCTCCCTGTATTGCACGGCCCTCTTTGTCTGAAATCCCCTAAAATTAGAGCTCTTCCCAGTTTTAGCAGCAAGTGAAAGTGTCAGCCGTCGGCGTACAATTTCAACTGACAGCTTGTCATCACAGGACGTTACTGCTGCCGTTCTACCTTATACCTTGCATTATCTCCCAAAGCAGCAACCTATACTAAATGAATAGAAATATTTATTCACATTAGGGATTCTTTTGTTCCAGCTTGGTAAAGTGTTTCTGTAGTAATTCTTAGTTTTCACAGACAGACCTGCAATTGGGAGTACTATATTACCTAGAAATGTCTCTGCTGCCTTAATAATCCTCCTGGTGGACTTATATTCAGGTTGCTGTTAGTAGTTCCAGTACATCTGTGCCTTATAAGCATATATGGTTTCTTTGAGCTCTGCCAGTGAACTGAAATCATCTATAGGGAAACAGCGGCCTCTGGTGGCCCAGAGTTATAGTAGCTGTGCTGTCAATCATCCCCTGAGATAGTAGCCTGTAGCCCAAAGGGGGATTACTATTATATCTGTTGAATTTATGTTAATTATATTAACATTTGTGGTATATCTTTGTAATCTAAACCTATAAAAAAGGGGTTTAGTTAATGTTTGATGATGTTAGGTCACCTGACTCAGGTAGGGGGGTATATAAGCACTACCTGAGCAGGTAACAGTTATATAGGGTCAGTTCCTTCTGACCAACAGTGAGAGAGATTCTATGCTATAGAGTCATATTGTTTTGCTGTTTATTTGAATGTTTTCATTTCGTGGATTAATTTGCTTTATGGTGCTTGCTTGATGTTTATGAAGTAATAAACATCCCACTAAGAAACAAGTGGGTTGCACCTTACTTGCTGACTCTGTGTCCATCTGTAGAACCCAGATCATAACACCAGCCCTGTGAAAAATTCAAACAGCATGCTCAAACATGCACTAACTTTCTGACTATGGGGCCATGCCAGCCCAGCACACAGTGACTGTGCACTGCAGTGACTCAGTCGAGGGCTGAATATGGAGCCCACTGGAGTTAACATTGCCCAAACTGGATAGCGCCAGGGCTCCTGTGAGCCATATTCAGCCCTAGCATGCAAATGAGTCTATTGGACATGCAGGGGCACTAAGGGGCCATTAGCATGTCCTATCTAGGAGGCAGTATAGCATAGTGGTTTAGGGCTCTGAGCTGCAAACTGGGAGACCTAGGTTTGAATCCCACAGCCCCCACTTCCATACTGTGTGACCCTGAGCAAGTCATTTAACGTCCTTGTGCTCCCTGTTCACACCTGTAGACAGGCTTCAGCTAGTGTGCCTTTCCTGGTTAAACAACCCCCCCCCCCTTTCCATTATAGGCTCATTACCATGCTGTACAGAGCTTGTCCTCCATCAATTCATAGACTCCCTAGTGTCTAGTGGACCCCTCACCCCCTGATTACCCGGTCTGTTATAGTAATTGCAGTTTGGTGTTTATTGGACCTCCTACCCACCCCCCCAAATGCCCGGTCTCTGTTATATCAATTGCTTCTTGGTAGTCTAGTGCACTCCCCACCTATGAATGGTTGCCAATGCCAACACCCCATCCACCCAGCCCACTCAGAACCCACTGCTCTGCAACCCCCTCACCCTAGACACCGGTCAGTATTGACATAGATGGGGACTGGCATAGCCCTCTGCACACCTCATCAGACAGACAGTGTCTGACTGTCAGTCAGCATGATTGTGAGTATTGTACAAAAAGCTGTTTTGTGTACTTGTGTATACTCTTCTCTGCACTCCACAACTCACCCAGTATACGTTCCACGCCTGTTTCTAAGTGCAAGTTGATACTGTAGCCACTAACGGTCTGAACCAATCAGACATACAGGAGTTACTATCTGATGGCAAGAAATTTGAAATACACCGGCTTCCAGTCAGGTTCACGGAAGGTGTTAAGAACCTTCCGCAACCAATCACAAGCCAAATCAGATCTCATATACACTGTAAAAATGACTAATTATTAAAATCTGTATACCTGTAAATCTGAGTATGAGCCCCATTGTTCAAATTCCATACAGCGCACCACTGTACTGCTGTGCTTAATAAAGCACACAGGATAAATATTTAAGAATAAAGCGTGGTACAAAATTAGTCAAGTAATAAAGTTATGAAGGCTACTGCTTTACAAAATTGCAGCCAGCATTTTGTTAACACATCACGTGTATATATATATATATATATATATAAAAAATATATATATAGAAAATTAGGTAGCAGACACATTGTCACCCTGCGAGACCAGCAGGTGTTTTCAAGTCTATTCAGCTGTTTAGCAGCAGATGTGGTGATGGGGAAAACCATGAATAGAACGTTAGTTAGAGCCATGGCATTACAAAAAAGCAGAGAGAGGGGACATGCTAAAGTAAAAGCATCACTCCCTCTGAAAATACAATCTGGTTTCTACAATTAGCAGACTTACTGGCCCACTGGCTTCTATTCAGCAGTTTTACTGATTTCACAACTTAATACCACTCTCTGCTAAACTTGACTCCACTCTCCACTTTCCAGTCTGTGCTGCAGTCCATTATGTTCTTCTGTCCCTCCATTCCTCTGTTGCTTTGTTTCTCTCCTCTATCTCCTCAGGTGATTTGCTGCATTCCCTAGTCACTCTGTGCATTTCTACAGTTATTGCATCCCTGGCGTTCTCCGACCACAGCCCTCGACCGTTGAGCCTGATGTTCATAGCAGGAGTTCTTAATTTCTACTGAAATAAAAAACTGAAATTAAGGTAGCAGGGCAGGCACCAGATAACTAATCAAAACACCACAGATCTACCATATAGGCAACAATGACGTACCTTTACAAATAATACTGACAAGCATAAAAATCCTTGACCATTTCTCAGGTTTTTCTAGATCCCCCTTCATTGTTGTTACCTCCTCCTCACTCATTGTCCACTCTTCCGCAGATCTTGCTATCATCTGCAAAGAGGCGGATCTTCCCCTCGATCCCTACCCAATATCACAAATGAAGATGTTAAAGAGGACCGGTACTAAAATTGATACCTGCAGCACCCCCTAGTGATCCCATAGTGACCTTTCTAATCTCAGTGTGCTCCCCATTAAAGACAACCCTCTTGTAATCCTATCCACCACCCCAGGATGCTGATCTTCTTGACCAACCATCCATGTGGCACTGAGTCAAAGACTTTGCTGAAGTCCCCCCTTCAGTTTACATTTATGCATGAACTGGAACTAAACTCTCTCGCTTCTCAAAATTCCACTCTTCGCCCACCTTTTTACAAGGCCTCCACTGGTCGGTGGTCTTTCCTATTCCACTCAGTAAATCTCTGGAATGCAGTGCTAATCAGCTTTCAGAATTATAATTTACACAGTGTTTTAAGATCCTCCAGTTTACTGCTCTGTAAATTCATCATCTAAATGTTTTTTTCTAACTTTGTATTGTTACATCTATTCTTATTTTGCTTCTATTGTACAACTTCAGTTTCTCCTTGAAAATGGGCATTTGATGCTGTTAAGGCTTACCCAACAAATAAGTTTCTAATAAATAAAACAAACCAAGGTACAGTTTACTGCCTGACCATTGTCCGTTGCCTTTGTCACATCCTCCCTCCCATGAACCCCTGCTGTCTAGTTTCCTGAAGTAAATTTGCTTCCAGGAAACCTAATAGCCTCTCTTTCACTGATGTCTCCAGTAATTTCCCTGCTATAGACTTCAGGTTGACAGGTCTATAGGTCACTGGTTAGTGGTGTGTGGAATTTTCATATTGCAGCGGAATGGAATTTTGTGAAATTTTTGAAATTGTGCCAAAACTGCACTGAATTTCTTTGGAAGTGGCACGGCAGAATTCTGCAGCACAAAAATGTGGAATGGACTTTCCACTATATTTCTGTGGAATTCTGTTCTGTGGCTCTCAATATTTTCCTTAGAAGTGGTTGCAGAATGATTTTCTGTGGAGAAATGCTGTTCCGTGGAATATAATTCCATGGATCACAGCAGGCAGAATTCCGTAGAAGGACCAGCAAAATTCCGGCAGAAATTCCACCGGTGGAATAGTCATACCAGGCTAATTCCACTGTTGGATTTCATAATTCCACACAGCACTATTACTGGTTCATCCCTATCTCAGCTCTTGTACAGGAGCACTGTATTTGCTGTCCTCGAATCCCTTGGCACCTCCACATCTCCAATCAGCTAATAGAGTCGATGGCAGGAATAGGAGTGCACATCAGTCACTCAAAGGGGCTTCAGCCATGCCTTCTTTATAAAAATGTAAGTAATAAAACAGTAACTCTCAGCATTTCTGGTGTGTGCCCAGCTTTACTTTGTTTTTTCTAGCTATTAAAGAGGGCTGCCAGTGGTGCAGCTAGGACCCGTCCCATCTCTTTAAGCACTCAACGTAGGCCATCCAAACCTGCTGATTTGTCCACCTTTAGTGCATTTAATACTTTCAAGTAAGGCCGGCTTGTTGGGGCTGAGGGTTGAGGCGCTGGACGCCACACTTCGCGCCACACCGGCGACCCGAGTTCGGGAGCACGCTCGGGTGCAGGGGTGTTGGCAGGGGAGGGAGAGGATTGAGCATCCAATGGGCAGCTCTCCTCTCCCGGGGGGAGGGCTCTGGGCTGTCCGGCATTCCAGTGACTCCTGGTGGAGAGCAGGCACGCTGAAGAACGTGGACCATGAGCATGGCTGATGCCGGCAGGGTTGCCGTGTGCCATGGTGTCAGGGGTACGTCATGCTTGGGGGGTGGAATCCCCCTCCAGCCAGGATAGGCGACAGCCCTCCCAGTGCCATTCCATCACATGCCCAACACTGGTTCCCTGTCACTGCCCCTTCGGTCTTCTCGGGCCCATAAGAGGGCCAGGGCTCAGGGAAAAAGTAACATCTATGAAGATGGCAGGGTCCACAGCAGGCGGTAGAGCGGATTCGGCAAGAGGAGAGGCCAGAGAGAGTTCCGGTGCTGGGGAGCAGAAAAATAAGTTTTGGGGGGGATAAATAAATACTTTCAGTACCCTTGCCTCTGAAATTGATTCTGTTTTGAGACCCTTTCCTCTCCCAACAGATTTTGATGACAGAGTCAGGCAGCTGTACCCTATTCTCATCATGAACACTAACAAAAATAATGGTTCAGTTTGTCCGTCTTCCCTTTGTCCTCTGGTCCCTCTTCCTTCCTTAATCTGACTGTCCCCTTCTTTGTACTGTGCTTCTCCCATATGTAATGAAAAATGTTTTGTCCTCTTCATTCACTCTGCTGTTTTCAACACAGCATCTAATTTTACCCTCCTCACTGCCTTACTACACTAATTCATCCTGCTAAGATATACCACCCTATCCTGTTTTGCCTGGCTTTTTTTGTGTTGTTTAAAGGCCTTGTTTTTCTTCTTCACAACCTCTCTGCCCCTTTTGTATACCGTATTTTTTTCCATGTGTTTTCTTCCCCTGACACCCTTGCACAGAGAGTCGAGGCCTTCAATACTCCATTCTTGTTCACTTTTCACTTGTTGTCAATCCCATCTACCACCCCCACCCGCTTCCGTGTCTTCCTCAAAGTGCGCCTGTTCAAATTTCTGCTTCCCAAGAGAACTACTGGATCCCCTGACTAGTAGAGTAAGTAGGGAATTCATTGAAATTAGTACATGTTTGTCGGTCCAGTGGCGCTGAGGGTGAAGGTGCTGGGCGCCACACCTCATGCTATGCCGGCGGCCTGGGTTTGGGAGCAAACTTGAGTCATCGGGGGTCGGCTAGGGGGAGGAGGATCAAGCGTCCTTGTGACTGCTCTCGGGGAGGGTGGGGAGGGACTCCCATGATGGTGCTGACTCCTGGTGGTGGTTAGGAGCTAGCGCAACTCGCAATGCACTGGTCGGGGTGGTACAGGCAGACCTCCAACGTGCGGCATGCAGGAGTGCATGCTAAAGCGTCCTTGGCATCAGTGCGTGCCTGTACTCTGGGGGAAACAATTCGGGGTACAGAAAATGGCTGAATCCTCCACCGCATATGAGGATCCACCTGCCGCGCTGCACCGAACGCTCCTTGTGCTCCCTCTGGTACTGATCCCTTGGCCTTCTGGGAAGGGGGTCCGCAATGTGGCCCGAGAGAGGGAGAAGAAAGGAGGTAGCAGCTCGGGCCTGGCATCCGGTGTGAGAGCCACCAGTGGACCGGACTGTGAAACCATAGGAACTCCCCCAGCCAAGGAGGTAAGACTGAATAAAGAAAGAAACAAACAAAAAAAAAAGAAATTAGTACATATTTACAAATCCATACTTACTAATACCTATATATATTCGCACAATCATACTTTTTAATACCTGTATATATTTGCACAGCCATACTTAATATGTGTATGTATTTGCACAACCATACTTATTAATACACTACCAGTATTTGTTTACACAGCCATACTTCTTATTATCTGTATATATTTACATGCAGCCATACATATTAATGCTTGTGTACTGTATATTTACACAACCATTCTTATTAATACCTGCTTCTGAAGCCTTGTTTTGGGGGGGTCATGGTGATACAAGGTCCCTTTAAGGGGAGGGGAAGCAGTTAGCCACAGGGATCAGTGCTGGGACTGGTCCTCTTTAATGTCTTTATAAGTGGCATTGCAGAGGAGCTGAGAAGGAAGATCTGCCTCTTTGTGGATGACACTAAAATCTGCAATAGGCTAGACGCTCTGGGGGGTGGAAAGGATGAGCAGAGACCTGAGAAAACTAGAGTGGTCAGGAGTATGACAGGTGGGTTTATTTGTTTTTTTATTTTATTTATTTAGTTTTTGTTAACCGGGTAAGGTGCACTAGCCATGGCAATGGCTATTTTCAGGCAAGACCCGGGAGTTTACAGAAACAATACAATTTGAAACAAGGACAGTACAATCCAACATAAAACAGTAGGTGCTTAGAAAATAGTAACAGTAATACAGTGCAGACAGTAGAAAATACAATTAATTGATTCATCAGAAACTATATAACATAGAACTATGGGAGAGCAACAGTAAAACATCCGTAGGCAACATTTAGGTAGCAGTCTAGTGAGCTTAAAATACAGCAGAGTGCCAACTTAATAGTTGAGAAGGATGGAAATACAATGTAAACAGGAGTATTTAGGGGGAGGGAGGTAGTATGAGGAGGTGGGATAGGACAGGAAAGGAAAAACTGAGGTAAGAGATGATGGCTAGATGTAATTAATGTTAAATGTTGACAGGATAGGAGACAGGAGGTTAGTGCAGAAAAATTTCAGTTGATAAAAGAAGCGCAGTAAGGTTGTTGGGGTAAGAGACATTATGAACTGTGAAAAAATGCAGAATAATGTAGTTGGGGCACAGAAACCCAGGGTGGAATACAAAACGGGTGGAGTGGTATTGACAGCCACCAAGCAGGAAATGGACCCGGGGGTAATCATAACAGATGACCTAAAGATGTCCAGGCAGAGTGACAAGACAGTCCGGAGGGCTGGTGGAATGCTAGGGTGCATAGGTAGGGGTATCACCTGCAGGAAGAGGGAGGTGGTTGCCGCTATATAGATCACTGGTAAGACCACACCTTGAGTACTGTGTCTATTTCTGGAGACCACATTTCAGGAAGGACATAGAGTGGAGGCTGTCCAGACAGGGGCTACCAAAATGCTGCAGGTCTACATCAAAAGCCCTACAAGGAGAGGCTAAAGAAGCTCAGCATGTACACCCTGGAGGGGAAGGGGGAGTATGATAGAGACATTTAAACACCTCACAGGGGTTAACAAGTTACAGGTGAGGGGTATTTCTGAGAGAAAAAGGTGCTCTGGAACAAGGGGACATGCTATGAAGCTGGAGAGAGGTAGATTCAGAGAGATGTGAGGAAGTACTTCTTCACAGAAAGGGTGGTGGATTCCTGGAACAGCCTTCCAGTGGAGGCAGTGGGGGAAAAAACAGTGGTGTGGTTCAAAAATGCCAGGGATAGGCAACAATGGAATTGTTGGGGTAAGGAAGGGAGGGCAAGAGACAGTGCCGCAGATCAAATAGGTTCTGCAGCAAAAATGAAGATAACAAAAATGGGCAGACTGGGTGGGCCCAGCAGCCGTTATCTGCCGTCAGTTTCTATGTTTCCAACCGTAAATTACTATGTAATTCTTTTACAAATCACTTACCCATCTACCCAACTGCTTTTAATGCTCCTGCAGTTTATCTGTAGGTGCCATTGTTGTAACTGACTGTAACATACTTGGAAACTGTTAAAGGGACACTGTCAACCCCCTTAGGCCTCAAAGTGTCCCTAGTTTAAAAAACACATTTTATGATTGCCAACATTCTGTAAAGATTGGTGATGTAGCTGGTAGTTTGATTCTGACTCTTTTTTTTTTTTCTTTAAAAAAGTGAAAAACAGACTGCCCACCATACTGGCGTTATCACACAAAAACAGGGTTGTTTACATTCCTTAATCATCTCCAGCTGCATCTTTCCTGGGCTAGGGAACACCACCAACACAGTCTTCCCAGTCCTGATGCTTAGGGAGTTTAGGAGGTTATTGCCTCAGAGTGACTGCACTGTTTGAGTGTGTTTCTAATGCTCAGGAAGTATGCAGTAAGAACAGATCCAGGATTGTAAACAAAACAAGGTTGTTTTTAAATATACATTGGCATGCATTTCAGTTCTACTAAACAAGGAGACAGACAAAACAAAGAGCAACATCAATGAATTTTAGAGAAGGTGAGCAATCATAAAAGGTAGGTTTTTAACTAGAAATAATATGATAAAAACGGGTTGACAGTGTCCCTTTAATGTTAATTCTATAATGATGTAAAAATGTCGCTCTGTACTCTCTGTATCACCTGACTTGAATTGTTGTTTGGTGTTTTATGAATTATTGTATGTTTTATCTGTTTGCCCCTGTACACTCTTGATGTGGAACTTTGTAAATGAGTCTCTGGCTCAAAGGTACTGTAATTCCGAAACTTAAATAAATAAAAAATAAACAATTGGTTCCAGTGCATGGATATCCTCACAACGGGTTATGATTTGACCGACACTGTCCCCTTAACTTCAAACGGAAAATGAGGCTCATTTGTTTCCTCAAAGAATGTTGTGTACTTAACATCAGTTGCCACCAAACTGGCACGGTTCTCCTCAGGGGTTTTGCAAGATGGCACAGGAGGCACGGTGTCTAATTGTCGCTCTCATGCTTGTATGTTTTTTGATCTGGTGTAAGTGAGGTTCTGAAAGCTAGCCTGCCTGCTGTGGTGCTAACAACTGTGTTACTAACGAACGTCTTGTACTTCTGCTTACCTTTATTTTCCTACTGTTTTTACAACCTGTTTTTCTTTTACAGGTGGGATGTTTGTACTGCAGTGTGATGGGTCCATCATCTCCAATCCAGGACTTACAGACACTGAACTGATAAACCGTTGGTCGTCTTCTGCCTACAGATTTCTACGTAAAGGGCTATGACTATACATGAGGGGGAAATTGCCTGAATTAAACAAATGAGGATGGAGGACAATGAGACGTCTCTGAAAATTATCACAAATAATAAAGGAGCTCATACTGTTATCGGAACTAAAGCATAGCTGAAACTGGACCAGTAGTCCAGTCCATCTGCTGCACCTAATGAAAATAAAATTACATTTTTACCAAGTCAGTGTTGTACAGTGCAATAAAACCGTGTTGTCACAGGGCATAGCAAATGTGAAAAAGACCTAGGAGTATGGATTAACTCACAGTTATCCTCTGGTTCTCATATAGTTAAAACCGCTGGGAAATGTAATGGTATCATTCGTTCTATCAAAACAGCCTTTATTTCCAGAAACACAACACAGAATAGTCCCACACATCGAGGAGACCAGCGAGGGTCGCGAGGGCCTGCTTGTAGGCGCCTTCCCCCACCCCACGAATCCCATCAGCATAGTCCCACACATCGAGGAGACCAAAGAGGTCGTGAGCGCTTTAGCGCCCTCCACCCCACATGAATCCCATCAGGCACGACCTGGAGTGTGATGCTGCCACACAGGACTATGGCACACTTTTGAACTGCTGCTGTGTTCTGCCTGCTTTGGTGCCTTTTTTTAATTTAAAAGATTCCGGTCGGCACAGCAATGTAGATTGTTTTTTTCAGCCTACCATATGTTCTTTTACCAGTAGTACTGCCAGTTAACCTGTAATAAGTCTGTACCTTTATTTTAGAACCCCTTTAAACTATAGAATCCTTTAAAGGGAATGTTTAATGATGCCAAATGTAATAGTGCCTTAAGAGAAGTAGCCTTAAAATATCCCGATAGCTGTAAGGGGAATGTTAGTGAAACTATTATCCTGAAAGCTGTAAGAGGAGTGTTTTAGTGAAAAAATAGTGGCTGAAAAAATTATGTTTAGCAGTTTCTTAACCAGGAACCCGATAGGTAGCAGTTCTAATTTCTGAGCTAACCTGTAATTTGACTTGCTGAACTCCTCCCCCTGCATTCTCCATATTAATGTGCTGTCTCTTACCTGCTTCTCCACAGAATAGTCCCACACATCGAGGAGACCAGCGAGGGTCGCGAGGGCGTGCTAGTAGGCACCCGACTCGACCCCATGAATCCCATCTGGTACGGACCTCGGAGCGCGGGCGCAGCCAGCCACAGGACTGTGGCTCACTTTTGAACTGCTGCATTGCCCCACCGACGCTGTGCGTCAGCTCCCTACTGCCCCCACCACCACCCTTGGTCGACACTCCCTCTTATAGGGATAGGCAATGGAATCTCAGCCAATAGGGAACCAGGGTGATTTAACCAATCAGCCCACTTTCCCGTTAGCAGCTTATAGCACCTCACCACTTGAGGCAGCATTGTCCTACTTTCTCTGTTCCTTCTCACTCTCCCACTGCCCTTCTAACCCAGACCACTCCACTAGCAGCAACACCTTATCACTAGAATGATTATACATATCATCACCTTGTACATCCTCAACCAGGGACATCCCAGTCCCTCATCTGTGACTCACACCCCTGGTACCCCTGCGACACACCACCTAAACCTCCTCCCACCAACTCTCCCGGTCACTGTTACCCCACTGCACCCCCCTCCCCTCTCCTCGCCCACCAAGCTCCTCTCAATACCACACCCCTTATCCCAATACATCCCTCTCCTACCCCACCCTCATCTCCATGGCCATCCCATGCTCCGGCGGGACACTAACTAAAAAACATCATATCAGCATCTCCAAACTGAGAGCACTGGCCTTATTCAGAATCGTCGCCCTACTACTCCTAAGGTCAGGCAACGTTCACCCTAACCCGGGCCCCATTGCAGCCAATCCTGGCACATGAGGCCATAGACTAAGCATAGGTGCCATGAATATCTGTAGCCTACCAAAAAAGATAGCACAGCTACAATGCTGGATGCAGCTGCACCAACCAGATGTACTAGCCCTTACTGAGACCTGGCTGTCAAAGAAGATCCCAGACTCTGCTATCGCACTCACTGGCTTCACCCCCTATAGAGCCGACAGACATGGCAAATGGGGAGGGGGGTGTGCACTCTACGTACGAGACTCACTGCTTTGCCAAAGCCTACCAACACCCTCCTTGGACAACGGGGCCCAGGCTATTACACTAAAACTCATACCTGACCCTACTAGAGCCCCTGTATGCATTACAGTGGTGTACATACCACCACGTAATCAAGCAACAGCTTTGCAATCCCTGAATAACTACATCTCCAGCTTCCCTCCCAAAACAGAGCACATTATCCTGGGGGATTTCAGTGTGAACTGGCTATCAGCTTCTGCCTCCACGCTAAAAGACAGCCTCACAGCACTAGACCTAGCCCAGCTAGTTAACCAGCCTACCAGAGTCAACCCCAGAAACGGTATTGGTACCCTGCTTGACCTGCTACTCACCAATCGTCCTAACAGAATCTCAGGCCTAACTGTACTCCCAGACTCATTGAGCAACCACTCCCCTATCATCTTCACCTGATCATGCCAGCGGCAACTACCCCAACCGACTAGCTTTACCCGATGATGCTTCCAACCCAGTGGTCTCACTAAACTTAGGCAATACCTGGCCAAATGTGACTGGTCCCCCATCACACACACACCACCTCAACAGATGCAGCCCTTGAGTACTTCACCCATACTTTCAGCAAAGCTTGTGATACGTTTGCCCCACTCACAAAGGTTCAAACAAAAAAGCAAAATGCCCCCTGGATCACACCTGCTCTGATCTATCAAATTAAGAACCGTGACAACCTCTGGCACAAAGCTGTTGCCTCTAGTATGCAGATGGACAGGATAGCCTATAAAATGGCTCACAACAAGTGTACCTGGGCTATCAGAATGGCTAAATCCAGCTACTACAGATCCACCCTGGCCTCATCCTGGGGGAATGCTAGGTTGTTCTGGGACAACCTAAAGGAGCTGAACGGAAAATCCAGAATGCCTCCCCCATCCCAACTAATGGTCAACAATCACATCACCTCAGACCCACTCACAATAGCCAGCGGACTAAATGAATCCTTTTCTGACCTCAGCACAGTTCTCCCTAACAACTTCTTTGAGCCCACACCAGTGACCACAGAACCCAGCAATACCTACCCCCCACCAGGGTTATTAATATGAGCGAAGCAAGATCTTACCTTAAAAAAGCCTTAGGGGGTTCAAACTACTGCAAAGACTCCTTTGATATGAAAATCCTTAACTTGGTACTGGACTATGTTCTCCCTCCACTGAATGATCTCCTTAATCTCTCCCTATGCCTAGGGCAATTCCCAACTGCCTGGAAGGTAGCCACCATCACACCAATACTAACGAGTGGGGACCACACTTTACCTAATAATTATAGGCTGAGCTCCATACTCCTTCCCCTCTCTAAAGCCCTGGAAAAAATCGTTGCCACACAGCTCATTGACTACCTGTCTGAACATGACATCTTGTATAGGGAACAACATGGCTTTAGAACTAGTCACAGCACAACTACTGCCCTCATAGAGTTCTCCAACTCTCTGCACAATGCCCTCGATAAGAAGTTGCTAACGGGAGCCGTATTCATAGACCTGTCCAAAGCGTTTGACACACTCCTTCCCTCTGCTGCTAAATACTCTCTGCCGCACCGGCCTGTCCCCTGGACCCATAGCTTGCTTCACAAGCTACCTCGCAGATAGGTACCAATGCGTGAAGATAACTAGCACCCTCTCACCCGATCTACCTGTCCGCTCGGGGGTCCCCCAGGGCTCCATCCTTGGCCCACTGCTATTCAGCATCTTCCTTACTATCCTGCCTAAATCCTGTCCATGTAACCATCTACTATATGCAGATGATGCGGTAATGTATGCCTCCCACCCGGACCCCACAAATCTTCAATCGACCCTACAATGTGCCTTCAACCACACTGAAAACTGGTTCACTGACCACAGACTCGTGGGCAACATAAAACAAACAAAATCAATGCTCTTTTCCCATCACCAGAGTAAGGACTATAATGCCCAGCTAACAATCGTGTTCCAAACCCATCTCCCACTGGAACAGGTCCACACATATAAATATCTAAGCATTACCTTCGATCCTAATCTATCATTCCACACCCACATTAGTAATCTTGTCTCTGCCATAAATATGCGCACAAGTCTATTGTATCGGCACAAAGCCTGCCTACCACCAGAGGCCCTACACCTTGCCATCACCTCCTCTATCCTCTCCCTTGTAGACTATGGGCTAACTATCTACTCGGCCGCTGACCACACTGCACTAAATAAAATCCACCTAGCCATTAATAAAACCTGTAGACTTCTTGCTGGTGTGGATAAACGTACACACAGCTGTACCCTGTATGAGCTAACCAAAATCCTCACCTTAAATGAAAGAGTGCGCTACCAGACACGTCTCTTCACAAAGAAAATCCAACAAGGCCTCACACCCACTAGAGTCTCTGCCTCCCTCTGCACTGCCCAAACCGCAGCAAACACCCATGCAGCAGATAAGCTAACATGGGCTGTTCCTAGGGTCACAACCACCCTTGCACAACGGTCTTTTTTCCACAGAGCACCATTCTGGTACAATGAACTCCCCCAGGCCATCACCTCTATCCCAGATTAGGCCCCTTAAAACAGCCCTCAAAAACCACATAATCTCAACCCGTCACTGTCCCTAATAAGTAAAGGAATCTGCCTATGGATGAGGAGATGCTGGGTTAGTAGATATACCCACGCCCTGCTGCCTTATATACTTACGACAAAGTTGATATCCCAGCTGCTTACACTAACCTACCAGCAGGTCAGGCCACACCCTTATTACCGTTTGTACTGTTCACTTACTCTTGCAAGCCCCACCTAGGACTTGTATGGCTTCCCTACTGTATCGAACTAGTAGCACTGCTCTTACCCCTGTTGCTATCTTAGCTACATCCACACTGTTATACTGCTAACCTTATATATTGCCAATGCCATGTCTGTATTTCTCTTCTGTTTTATGAATACCTGTTGTGTGTTGTACCTGTGTTCTCTTCTGTGTTACGAATACTTATTGTTGTGTATTGTACCTGACGTGGAGCCTTTGGAAATGAGCCCTTGACTCAAAGGTTGTAATCTGATTCTCTCAATAAATAAATAAATAAATAAATAAAATGACTTGTGTAATACCATACTTAGACTATGGATCACCCATTTGGAGCCCTTATCTTAAAAAGGATATAAAACAGAGTACAAAGACGACTGACTAAATCCATTAAAGGATTAAAAACCATGGAATATGGCAAAAGATTAGAGTGTTTAAATCTCTTTTCTTTAGAAACCAGAAGAACTAGGGGTGACTTGTTATTAATGTATCAAATTATGAAAGACCCAGTTATAATGGAACAATGTAATCTAAACAGACTTCAAAAAACAGTAAATTTAAAATCACACGACAAACAAATTATCATTAATAGAGTACAAACTGTTGGACACCAAAACTTCCTTAACATACGTACTGCAAAGTTATGGAATAAAGTACCAAAAGACATTG
The DNA here is from genome assembly GCA_016271365.2 of Neoceratodus forsteri. NCBI lineage: Eukaryota > Metazoa > Chordata > Ceratodontiformes > Ceratodontidae > Neoceratodus > Neoceratodus forsteri. Next base: position 1,389,411,809 of record CM057459.1, read on the forward strand.
TGGAGGCAGCCACAATACAAAACAAAAAAAAAATTAGATGAATATTTAATACTTACAAGTGTCGACTAATAGGCCCACTATTTGTGGGAGACAATTAAATGGGCATTTAGCCTACTTTGTCTATATGTACCAAGTTAAACCAAGTTAAATAAAGCAGGATCTCTGGAAATACAAATGGTGTTCGAAGCAATGGGCAATTACCAGGGCATTTGTGTGGTTTACCTGCATCAGAAAATGTCATTTTTGTACAAATGGCAAAAAGCTTTATTTTCAGTAGCATAGCAAAGTAGGTTTGTTACGCATAGCAGAGCCCAGAAATTATACTACAAGTTTGGTAGGTATTCTTATAAAACAAGTATAAAAGGTTATGCAGTGTGATTGGTTGACACAGCTTTCAACCCATACATTTTTTGTGTGATATTCACCCAGTAAAAAAAAAGGTACAAACATAAAACCACAGAAACCTAGAATTTGATCGATGAAAGAAGGAGACAAAAGAACAACCGAGTCTTCCCTTACTATACTACCTCACCCCCAATGACTTACTACCCTGGTGGTCTTTATCCCTCTCCCCCACCATTCAAACCCTTGCTGCCCCTCTTGGGGACTACGAGTCCCCTCGTCCAGTCCCAACCATGCTTAAATCCATTGAGTAGCTGCCACCACCACTTCCATTGGCAATCTCTTCTGTGGTTCCACCTCCCTGTCAGTGAAGTAGAATGTCCTCAAGATTCTCCTGAATTTGCCTCCCACCAACCTCCAGTCATGCCACCTAGTGACTACATCCTGTTGTTTACAACTAGGTCCTTACTGCTTACTTTGTTTCGAACTCTGAGAAACTTGTATGTTTTAATCATGACTCCTCACCCCCACCTGACCTGCAGCGAATACATGTTTAGGCCCTCCAGGCGTTCCTCACAGGATCTGCCCTGCTGGCCTTGGATCATCTTGGCGACTCTTCACTGTACTGACTGTAGTCTGTCAATGCCCTTCCTCAGGTGAGGGCTTCAGAACTGGGCATAGTACTCCAGATGAGACCTCACTAGGGATCTGTACAGTGGCAGAATCACCTTACTTCTCTTACTTTCAAAACCCCTCCCGATACAACCCAGCATCCTCAATGCCTTACTGTATGCCTTGTTTGTTTGAGGGAGTCACTGATTATGACCCCCAGATCTCTGTCCTCTGTTGAAGTGGCCAGCCTAACTCCTATCCAGTATCCTGTGAGCAGAGTCCATCTACCTAAATGCATTACTTTGCACTTCTTGGCACTGAACTTCAACCGCCAGACCTTAGACCATTTATCTAGTTTCTCTAGGTCTTTCGAGAGTGCCCGTACCCCTTCCTTGTGATCTACCCTGCAGCATACCTTTGTGACATCAGCAAAGTGAGACACAACTTTCCGTGGATACCCGCATCAATGTCACTTACGAACATATTAAATAGGACTAGGTATCAGTGCCTAGTGTTCTCTTCTCAAAAGATATCCATGTGCCACTGTCACTAACTTTGAGAGTTTTTGTGTTTTAGATTGCTTTCCCATTTTGGGTTCACCATGACCCAAACAAGGCCATCATAGAACTGGTTTACTGTTCCACTTTGTTGAGACACAGATGAGGCACACTATGAGTCCTGAGAAGGATGAAACGTGTCTGAGTCTTATGTTCTCAGCCTTTGCAGACTGTTTAAGAGAACATTTGGCACCATAAACTTCTACGTAAAGCAGAACCAGTTTATAGTCTTTAATGGTGATTTGCATATACTTCCCATGGTGCATTTCATTATTGGACTATGTATTATTTTGTATTTCTGAAAAAAATGCCCTTAGTTGTTACATAGCAACCTGATTTGAAGCTTCTGTGTAAAATTATTAAGGACCTCCAACCAATAGTCAATGAGGGTGACACCCTGCAGTGTGTTTTTCAAGAACTACCTCTGCTGTCTTGTAAGCAACCACCTAATTTAACCAATCTGATTGTTAGGAGCAAACCTATACCTGAACAAACTAACAGAACACTAGGGGGCACAAGACCCTGCAATTACACTAGATGTAAGACTTGTGAGCACATTTCCACTTCCGATTGTATCAATACCCCACAAAACAATTCAGGATACAGGGGAACTATGCATGTGCATCTCGAAATGTTGTTTATTTTATGCAAGAGATGTCCACAGACAGGTTATGTTGGAGAGACTGGACAACCTCTCCACAACCAAATGAAATCACACAGACATGTTACTAAAATGAAGATGACTGAAAAACCATTGGGTCAACTCTTACATACGAACATACGAAATTGCCCAGATAGAGGCCTATTGGTCTATCTAGTCTGCTAGAGTGTGCAGCACTTCAGCCATTTAGACTGCAGCTGCCCCCCGTGCCTCCCCCCATTGATTTTGCCCATATATCCTTCACTCTACCCCTCCCCCTCCACGGTTTGAACCCTCCCTCTGAACCTGTCCCACCCCCTTTTGGAGCTGCCTACCACTCTGGCAGCGTGTTCCACCCTGCCACCACCCTTTCAGTGAAATAGGGCCTCTTCTTTTACCTCCTGAATCTGCCTCCTTCCAACTTCAGACTGTGCCCCCTGGTTTCCCTTCCACCTTTTAATTTCAAAATACTTCCAGTACTTACTCTGTTCATACCCTTCAGGTACTTGAAGGTCTAAGTCATATCCCCTCTCTCCCTTCTATCCTCCAGGGAATACATATTGAGCTCTCTCAGTCTCCCCTCATAAGGTTTATCTCCCAACTTCAGGATCATTTTTGTTACCCGATGCTGTACCCCTCCATTAGCTTGATGTCCTTTATCAAGTAGGGGCACCAGTAGTGCACGCAGTACTCCAAATGTGGCCTTACCAGGGACCTGTACAGGGGCAGAATGACTCCCCCCTCTCCTAGAGGTAATTCCCCTTTCGAGGCACCCCAGCATTCTGTTGGCCTTTGCCACTGCCTTCCTGAACTGGGCTGAGTGGTTCATTTCCCTGTTACCAGTGCACCCAGATCCTTCTCCTCCTTTGACTTGGATAACCGCACTCCCCCCAACTAGTAACTATTTCCGTGGTTCCTTGTTCCCAAGTGCATGACTTTGCACTTTTTGGCATTCAACCCAAGTTGCCATGTGTTAGACCATTCCTCCAGTTTTGCCAAATCCTCGTGGAGTACTGTACCACCTTCCTCTCCATCAACCTCCATACAGATCTTGGTGTCGTCAGCGAAGAAACTGATCTTACTGTCTGTCCCTTCTGTGATGTCAGCAATGAAAACATTAAACAGCACTGGTCCCAGCACTGAGCTCTGTGGGGCCCCTCTTATTACCACCCTGGCCTCAGCTGCCTTACCCCCACTACTACCTTCTGCTGTCTAGCCTGCATTCAGCTTCTGTCTGATCTAACCAGTTTTATGCCCGCTCCCAGGTTGCTCAGTTTGCTGGTCAGCCTACCATGCGGCACTGAATCAAAGGCCTTGCTGAAGTCCAGGTATAGGATGTCCCACATGCCCCTTTTCCAGTGCCCCTGTCACCCACTTCTCTCAGTCTGATCACTCCATGTCTGATATGTCAGTACTGGTTTTGAAAGGGCATTTCAAAAATACACAACAAAGGCTTTTGAGGTCAGACCATTCTTTCGAACATGGTGGATGATATAATGAATATAGATTTGGGTTTTATGTCACATTACACTGCTTAAGCAGCTCCTGTTTTTTCACCTGCTTCAGGGAAAACACATAGACATATAATTGTGGTACAGGGTGGTACTGCAATGTGTTTGGATACAAAATGGGTCTATGGATTCCTTTTTACTGGTTATCTCTACATTGGTTTCACAAGGGTGGGGTGGGTGGGTTAGGGCATGGTGGTAGAGTGTTGATTCCCTTAGTTTTTGATTTGGATTGATAGAACTGTTATTTAACAGTATAGGATATTAGGTATATATGGACATATGTGGATACATGGCCATATTAGGATAACAGTATCTTAAAGGAAAACTGCACCCTCATATCTTCTAAATGTCACTTGCTTCCATGTCAACAAACAACTCTTTTCATGTAGCTGTTAAAGATGTATGCAGTTGCTTCTGTTAATTTTTACACTTCATGCTAGGCACTGTCACTCTCCTGGGAGGGTCCATTTCATGGTTGTTGAAGTCTCATTGTCCCTGAGAGCTGCATTAGCATATGAGAATGTGATGCGTAATCATCCTTTAAACTCCCCAGTATGCCTGTCTGCTTAGGTAGTTTAAAGCGAACCAAGCTGCAAGAAGCTGTGAAATACCACGTTTACCTTCAGTGAGTTTTACAAGCTATCTGAGTTGTAATGTAGTTTTTTCCCTTAAAACTCCATTGGGTTTATAAATTTCCAGAGAGTTTTTGCAGGATATTTGTTATTTTAGCATAGAGATACATGATATAGATGGTTGATCTGACATCATGTTCTCATATGCTAATGCAGCTCTCCGGGACAATGAGATTTCAACAAATACGAAATGGACCCTCCCAGGAGAGTAACAGGGCCTAGTATGAAGTGTGAAAACTAGCAGAAGCAATTGCATGCATCTTTAACAGCTACATGAAAAGAGTTGTCTGTTGAAATGGAAGCAGATGACATTTAGAAGATATGAAGGTGCAGTTTTCCTTTAATTACAAGGGGGTCTGTGTTAGGTTTTGGGTGTTGAATGTGCACAAACACTAGTCACTTGTTACAGAGTTGCAGATAGATCATGTTTAAACAGTATAAGTTTGAATATTCATGAATAATAATGACTTATTGTACACGGGTATTAAGACATACATATCTGAGTAGTACTTACACTATATAAATGTGGGAAACTGCTGGTTAATGCTTAATTTACACTAGGGCAGGTTGTCTTTAAACCCACTTTTTTGCCTAACACAAAGATATTTTCTTATTCAGAAGACTTTTAACATTATATACTATGCATTTTGTTTCTGCTTATTTTATCTTGTTTAAAATCATAGACACTTACTGATGCATACACAGATGTAGCTTTAGTGTGTTTTATGGCTATTCTCAGGGAAGGAGCTATCTATTCTGTGACATTTGACCTTGAAATACCTTTCTGTTGATGGAACTCTGTTGTCTTTATGTGGTTCTATATTGATTTTTAAAAGAAGTTTAGGGCAATAGGATTTTTAACAACTTTGTATCTGTTTTTTATATATGATCTGGACTTTAAGAAAGTGTGTTCTTCCAAACCAACTGTCATTGTTTTCTGATGAAGTATTCTGTGTAGTCCGAAAGCTCAAAGCACATATTTTCTTTTTTAACAACTCTGTTGGTCCAATAAAAGGTATCACATCATCTGCTTATGTGGTTCTTTAAAAAAGGAACTTGCATTTAAAGGGGACAGGAAAGTTGTGCTAAATGCAGCAGTTAGTAATGTTCCTAGTAAGAGCAATGAAAGACTTGTGTTCAAATTAACCTTAATTAATGGGTTGCGTTTTTCCCATACAAAGAACCATATATTAAGTGTCATAATAATTGAGTATTAATTACAGCAAAATACACAGCTCTTTGTGTGAGAGTGTCGGCGGTTCCCCAAGAATAGCGAGCGGTCCATATGCGTGGTGTGGGTTAAGGTTGTCCCATTTTTTTTTTTTTTATTTTAAAAATAAAGTTTTGGTCCCTCGTCAGTGGTGCCCACAAGCAGGACCACATCCTCAGAGTCTGTGTTGGGCCAGCCGAGAGAGGAGCGACGAGAGCAGCAAGGCCCTCAAGTTTATTGTTTATTATGAAATATTCAGAAAGACCTTTGAGTCAGAGACTCATTTACAAAGGTTCCACGTCATACATCAAGGTACAATACAAACATCAGGGCACAATACAAACAATTGATAAAAACATAGAGTGGTAGTACAGGATTAGTAGATAACGAAGAATTGCATTACAATTCAAAACATGAGATACAGGGTAGATCAGAATAGTAGAGGGTCATCCCTCCTGCTGCTTGTCTCCAGTGCCCATCTCAGCCAGCATCTCTTGCCTCCTCCTCCTTTACCCTGGACCGGGGTGGTGAACCACGGTAGCACCACTGGCCAGGTGCTGACTGCCTGAATCTAAAAAGATAAAAAAGTTTGTTTTCTGCACCGCAGGGTACATGTAGGAGCAGCCGGGAGTCTTTTTTTCTTCTCTGTCCACCAGGCTCACAGTTTTAAATCTAATGCAGCGAAAAAAATGCAATCCATTAATTAAATAAAACAAAGTATGGGGTGCAGTGTGTAAACTCTAATTTTACACACACCCTCATTGTTGGATGGCATAATAAACCCTTGGGGCTATGTGCCATCCAACAACTTGGGGGGGGGTGTAAAATTCTAGTTACAGACTGCACCCCATACTTTATCCTATATATATATTTAACTGTACCTTAATAAACACTGCTGTGAAAAACTGTTTTCAGTACTTTTCTTTTAATAGACAGCATTCTGTTACCATTCATGGTTTGTACATAGAAAGCTAAGCCTGAGATATTGTCCTATCAGAACAGTGATCAGAATTCTCAGCACAAACCGTGACATAGTTAAAACTCCAGCTCACTGATTCCATGAAGAGAACTCTAAGAGTGCTTCCCATTAAAACAAAACAATGCTAAATACATGTTTTCACATTATTTTTATTCAGGTACAGTTACATAAGGATTATTTAGGCTTGTGTATATCATTTCTGCAAATGGGAACATTATAAACAGCTACTAACTCAAAATCATTTTCTGTCCTCTTTAAGACCTTTAGAGGTGCCATTGTCCGAAAAATGGACTTTGAAAAAAATAAAAAGTGATTCACATTTAACTGCTATTACAGTATATATTTTTAGCAGATATCTTAAAATGCAATAACCATGCAGTCAGGAATGCATGGGATAGACAGAAGGCAGCCCTAGTGATAGGAAAGAGAGGGTAAGCTGCTGATCACCTAGGATTTGGAGTTTAAGCAGGTAGGGAAAATGGGCAGACTAGGTGGGCCAGGCAGTCCTTATCTGCCATCAGAATCTATGTTTCAGTATAGCTACTGAAAGCATAAGTGTAGAACAATCTGCACTATATAATGGGACCCGCTGTCTCTTTGTCAGGGAATGGCGTTATTGCACAGCAACCCTGTTTAAAGGGATATTTTCCAGGTTTCTGCAAAACATTACTGTTGACTTTGGTAGCAGTGAAATATACTAAGAGCTTCCCCCCAAAAAACCCTGTTGGTGTATGGTTTCTGTAGATGGCAACTGAGAGCTGAGATGGTGAGGAGGACCTGCCAGTTTATGTGTTTATACTCAAATGTTTTTACAGGTATGCCATCATTGCCTATCAAAGAGGATCGACATTAAATGGCAATATTTTAGTATTTGGAAGACATAAGGCCCCAGGAAAGTCTTTTTCTTTCTATTTGTAACCCCCATGGAAGATTTTACCTTGTGAGCCACCTGAAGCTTGAGGTGGGTCCACCAGAGCTACCTGTATCCTCCGACTGGGACCGATGTTAAAAGCCAGGTGGCGAAAAGGAGAAAAGGGTTGTTAAAGTAAACAAGTTCTCCATGCCACCAACAAAAGGCATGCAAGAGGACTGACTGGACTGCTGCCACTGTCACCGATGCAATGGGATTATAATACTCGGAAGGCTAACTTCAAAAAGTAAAAGTAATGCGGCATTTGGGCTACAGAACCATTACAATCAGCAGCTCAGCAGAAAGTTCCTGTGCAAACAAGTTGGAGATAGCCATCTTGATAACCCCCTGACCTCAGAAGCAGTCAATTGGAGTCTGAAGGTCACAGCAGAAATCCTAAAGTACTCTGTAAGCCAGAGTGACAGAGTCCTTGGCACCCTTTTTGCAGCAATGAGAAAGCAAGAACTATGACTAAGGGCTAATTCAACCAATGTGAAGCCAGGATGCCTTGATCCTGTACTGGAATCTTTCCACCTGCTAGGAGGGGTTTCAGGCAGTCCTTCTCTGGTATTTGGTGAAGTCAGATGTGCTAAGGAGGAAACGCTGGGGTCCTAGCTGGGCTCAGAGCCAGAAGTGGTGTTTGTGCTGTAAAAAGCTGCAGAAATTCAAACTGATTGCTGTTTGCAGTATTTGCCTGCTGAGAGCTATTTGAAAAGTGCTGCAAGGAGAGAGAGAGAGAGAGAGAGAGAGAGCGAGAGAAGGAGAATCCAGATACTGCTGCTGGAATCAGAGGTAGGAGACAAAGCCTGCTACTTCTGGTTGTGTGACCAAGGGAAAGGTGAGGTCAGTTGCCTAGTCGATGGGTACTCCGGTACCTCTGATCATGAATGCACCCCAAAGGTGAAGTGGGGAGTACCTCAGTCCAGGCCTTGCCTGGAACTTGCTTATTGCAGCATCACTACAAGGGCTGATCCAGAAGTCACCAGAGACAGTGAACACAATCAGGCCCAAACCAAGACCTGGTACTGTTCCATCTGTGCAGTGCCAGCTGAAAATCATTGGTGCTAGCCTAAATGTAAGGCCTGCTTTTGAGGGCCGCTCCTGTGATCATGCTCTAGCCAGTGCTGCATTTGGTCACTAGACGCGAGTATTGGCCTAGCCAGCCAGAGTAGCAACAGTTAGTTTCTTCCTGGGATTACAGTTTGTTTCTGTGGATTACAGGTTTCCCTGTTGGAATACAAATTTGCTTTTTTCAAAAGTGCTAGCCACCTGCCCAGTGGTGCTAAGGGGTGAGGTGCGACTTCTTACCTCGTGCTATGCCGGCGATCCGTGTTCGGCAACAAGCACGGGCAGCCAGAGTTCATCAAGGGAGGATAAGGATCAAGTGTCCGATGGACTGCTCTTCTTCTCCGGGGGGTGGGGGGGTCACCTGCAGTCAGTGTCTCACTGGCCCCTAGCAGTGGATGTGGATGCAGTGCGCTGATGCTGCAGAAAGGGGAGGAGATGGGGCAGACACTTGGAAGAGCACTTGCGGATGCCTGCATGCTTTCTCTGCAGGCATCATTGCACGCCTCATCTCCGTAAGCGAAAAACTGGAGGAAAAAGGGGTCCTGCGGCATATGACGAAGGGTGCCTTGCAGACCCTGCTCCCGGCTAGCCACGGAGCTGGCTATACTGGATCCAGTCTCTGGTGGGGGTTGGGGAACCCCGCCGGCCCCACTGGGAGGGGGGTAAGCCCTGGCAGTATGGGTCAGTGCCAGATGGTGGATGCCAGGGGACGGGGCTTGGGGGCTCCCTCCTGAGGCAGGGGCCGCAGCATAGGAGCATAAAATCAAGAGTAAAAAGTGCTAACCAATAATCAGTTGGGTAGGGTTTCAGTTAATTGCAAGCTTAAATTATTTACATGCACAAATGTAAGATCTTGGGCACTGTGTCATCATGCCTGTAACAGGTAATTCACCTGGCTGCCCAGTAGCTAGTAAACTACAGTAAAACAAATATTGCTGAGGGTAAAATTCTTGCTAAGTATTATGATTACTATGGTAGTTGGGGTCCCAACAGTACAGTTAACGAGTAATATTGTGTGTGTGGGTTCTGGGAGGGCCAGTAAAACATCTTCGGGGCCTGTAGTGTAGCATTGTGATTGCGTGTCTGAGTAACCATGCTGCTAGACTGCTTCATAATTATATACAGCGTATTGCCTAACCCCTACTTCCACTTCAGGAACTAAATGGCAGATAAATGAAGTCCTGTTCTTTTCACAGCTTTGATATGTGAGCATATTATTGGAGATCTCCATTTATTGTGCTATAAAAGTGTATTTTGCCAAAATTCAAGTGTGGGTTTGGTTGGTCTTAGAGAGGTGTCCTATATCGTGTGGGGAGGTGGGTTGTTACTGCATCCTAGGGTGCAGTACTCATAGGAATGTGACAGAAAAGGACCCACTGGTCCATCGAGTCTGCCTCTCCCCCCCCCCCACTCAGCCCCTTTGTCTGGTGACATCCCCCTCCATCCCCTGGATAGCCCCATTTGTCTGTCCCATGCCCTCTTGAATCCCTCCACTGTTTCAGCACCCACCACTTCTTCTGGCAGTCTGTTGCAGGACTCCACCACCCTCTCAGTGAAGTAACGCCCCTTCACATTGCCCTTAAACCTTCCTCCTAACAATCTTTGACTATGATCCCTAGTTATAGTACCTACTTTCTTCATAAAAAGCTCCCCCTTTCACCCTCTTTACCCCCTTCATGTACTTAAACATTTCTGTCATGTTCCCCCGCTCCCTTCTAGTCTCCACAGGGTACAGATCCAGTTCCCTCAGTCTTACCTCATAGGGTTTACCACGCATATCACATACCATCTTGGTGTGCACCATCTTGTTTTGACCTGGCCCAGTATTCTATTTCTGAGTGGAAGCACTGCATTCTGTCCCTATCCACTGTCAAGCCAAGCCCCCCAGCTGAGGAATTTAACTAGCCCAGGCCACTCAACCTTGATAATGGCACCCACAGGTGAAAGGCAGGGGTAGTAACCATGAACAATATCCGACATCTGCACAGCGACCTGGTTATGTCTCACTTTAAAATGCTGCCCCAAAGTGTTGGATACTGCAGAGAAGGGTGCTGTTGGTTTGGAATGTGTCGCAGAGCTGTGGATGCTGTGGAGTTGAAATGGAGTTGAACTGAGTGGTTAATCTGTAAGGAGGGAATTTGTACAGAGTGAGTGGACCAGAAAAAAGGAGGAAAAAGAGCACAAAATATTTGAGACGAGAACTGTGGAGAGAGTCGGTGTGTGGTGGAGATCTGAATGCTGGAGAGCTTTAGAACACAATGTGAGAAAGAGAGGCCTTATGGTGCAAAATTGGTTGGACTATTATTAGCTAAAGTGTGGAAAAGAACTGATTTGGGTGTTCCTGAACCCCATTCTCTTGATCTGCCTGACAAGAAAAACCCATGTAATTCAAAATTTGTAGGAAACTGACTGTTGTTTAATTTGATTTCATATCTAATTTTAAAAATAACATAAATTGGTGGCACATCTTAACAGACGTGGTTGGTGTTGGAACTTCTGGTTATTGTGCTGAGGTGCTAACAGTGTGCAGAATCTGCCCCACATTTGACAAATCCCTCTAAAATTTCATACAGACTAATTTACTCGACAATCCTATAGCACTTCGCACATGCCTGATCGACCCAGAGATGTTTCCGAGCCTTATGACCTTACCACTGGCAAACTCAGCAAAGAAATATACAGCGGGCTTGCCAGGATTAATGTATACACATGCCACAACACAGGAAAAGGAGATGCCACCTCTGCCAGTGAAACAGTTCACACTGTTGCCAGAAATGACAGTGTTAAAAGACTTTGTTATGGAGGCCATTAATGACTATAAAAACGGGGGACAGAAGTAGCCAAGGCAAAGTGAAATGTCACCAACACAAGCCACGATATTAGTTCTGGAAGACAGCCTTGAGAGGTCTAAGCTTCAACAGGTGGTCGATGCCAGATGTGCTAAGCTCTGGGAAGAAAAACTAGAATATCAAGAGAACTACACAAGGTTACATAGGTACTATACGAGTAAAGAAGGCTGAGGGCCCATAACTGCTCACCAATGCTCTAAAAGGTATAACCCAGTATTTTCTGCCTTGTACACTGCTCGTGCAGCTTTGCCTCGAATTCTTTCATGCTTCTACTCCCCACCACTTCATAAGGGAGGGAATTCCAGACTGTCACCACTCTTTGATTTAGCCATTAGCATCTCTTTTTCATATTATTATTTTTGACCTTTAATTGCAATAACCTGCTCCTATTCAGGCTACCTAAAGATGTGGTGGAGGGCAGGGACCCAGTAGTGTTCATACAAAAATGGGTTATCTACATGTGGCTCTCCACCAACAGCCAAAATGTAGTTGTTGGAGAGAAAGCATGGAGTGGACAGAGTATGAGTCCAGGAACCTCTGACAGACCCAGGGTGCTCTTTATTAGGTTTCTGGGCTTTAAAGATTTATATACAAAAAGAAGTCAGGAGGATACGAACATTGACCTTCTAAAGTGAACAGCTGAGGCTTTTCTTTGATTTAAGAAAAGAAGTGAAAAACAACCATGAAGTGTTTGCCAACATCAAAGTGGGTTTGTGTAAAGCAAATTTCAAATGACTTCTGTTGTGCAGCCCGTCGGCACAATGGTTGGATTTCCGCTTGCGACGCCGGCGACCTGGGTTCAGGAACGGACCTGGGATGTCGGAAGGTGGCTGAGGGGAGAAGGATGGAGCATCCTTATGGGCTTGTGCCTTAACCCCACCCTGTGGGGTAAGCCAGGGGGTATCGCAGGGTCATGGCCAATTTTGAGGTGGAAGCTTGAGGTCCATGACTGGGCTGAGGTTCCAGGCAGCTGGTGACAGGGGGAAAAAAAGCATACTAAATTAAAAAAAAAAAAAATTACATCTGTTGTACCTCGCAAAATTAAAGGTTTTGCTGAAACAAGAGGAACTAGTGTTTCAGGTGAATGCTGCATGGGTAAAAGAAATTCCAAAATATTTTACCATGTGCTTGACCCCTTAAACCTACAGCAGACACAGTGGGGCCAAATTGAATGCCGCTGTCAAACAGAAGAAATGTTAGGGCTCCCAACCCAGGCAGCTTTCTGAACACGGACTAAACTGAAATCCAAATATAGCAACATTAATCCTATGTGGCCATTTTGTGAACAGTAAAAAAGACAGAGGGGGAGTCTGAACTCTAATTCTATAGGAACATGCTTAACACTCTGGCTCAGAACACGAACTCCTCATGCAACCTCCCTCAATGGGCTGAGTGGGTCAGTGGAGGTACTGCCTGATCACAGTAAGTATACAGATGGGGTGTGCTGGGAGCTGGGCTCAGGCTTCTGATCTTGATAAAAGGCACACAATGGTTTCTGTGTTTTTTTGTGTGTAACTCTGGGGTGTGTGGATGCAGCCTGTGATCAGAAGAGCCAAACCTTCCATAGGGGTCGAGATGACTGTAGTCTTTAAGGCCTCCCTGGCCCAAGTGTATAAAATGGCAGAAAATGTGGGGAAATGCTGTAAGAAAAAGGATACTAGAGCTCAGAAGCACCCGTTAACGAGGGAACACCCTTAAAAAGTATTAAACAGAAGGGCAGCTGCAAAGTTGCCAGCTACATGTGGTGAGGGATATATACCTAGTAAAGGAGAAATACCCATATGGGCATGTGTAAGATGCTGACTGATTGAAAGAAGGGCCTGTCTCCCGAGAACTGAAATCGAGATATTAAGAACAAGATCTAGGGATGTTGGTCATAGCAGCACCTGATGTTCCTAGTTCCCTCCAAAATAGGAAGGGGGCCTGGCTTGGCTAACGGCTGATCCAACACTGTTATTGGCACAGGGGAAGCATCTGACAAGTTCTTGATGTTGGGAGTGTCACTGGGGGGAGAGGGGAATGCATGAAAGATGGTCAGAACAATTTTAAAAGACTGTCTCTACCAAGGTTCACTAAAAAAATGGTACACATGACTTGGTGGTTCATTTTCCATGGGGGGATATAATATGAATGCAATGGATAATGAAAGATTGAAATGTTATAATGTTTCATAAGGACTGAAACAGTTTTAATGCTTAGAAAGGATCTGCATTCCTGTTTCATAGTTCAGTAGTTCAACAGGTCATACAGTTTTACAAGTATAAAAAAGGAGGGATCTGGAATGTTTTTCAGGAGAAAAAAATTAGTTGGTCATGGGGAAACAAAGGATTAGGAGAGTCATTAAAGTAAGTGTCATATAATACAGTATATGGTTAAATGCTGATGGGGATAAGATAGTAACACTGACAATGTGGAATGTGAAAGAGCTACAGGACAGGAGAAAGCAGAGACAAATCTTGCAACACATAAAACATATGAACATACAAATTTTCCAGCAGAAATAGGCCACCTGGTCTGTCAAGTTTGCTCATGTGTGCAGCTAGCACCCTCACCTTGCAACTGCCCCGCCCTGCTCACCTTCCCAATTACCCTCCCCTCACCTTGTCAAATCCTGTTTTGAAACTACCCACTGTCTTACAGGCTACCACCTCCTCTGGTAGAGCATTCCATTCTGCCATGACCCTCTCTGTGAAAGTGCCTTCTCATTTCCATCCTAAATCTTTCCCCCTCCAATCTAAGGCCATGCCCTCTCGTATCCCTCCCCTTCCCCCTCCTCAGTCTGAGTATCCCTTCAATGCCTGCCTTGTTTATCCCCTTTACTTACTTAAAGGTTTCAATCATATCATCCCAGTCTCTTCTGTCCTCCAAGGTACGTGTTCAGCTCTCAGCCTCTCCTCGTATGGGCTGTTCTCTAATCCCTCAATCATCCTTGTTGCCCTGCATTGTACCCCTTCCAGTAATTTCACATCCTTCTTCAGATATGGGCTCCAGAATTGCACACAGCACTCCAGGTGTGATCTAACCAGTGCCCTGCAGAGAGGCAGGATCACCTCCCTGTTCCTGGAGAAGATCCCTCTCGCGATACAGCCCAGCATCCTGTTGGCTTTCACTGCCACCCTCCTACACTGCTCTGTATTTTTCATCTTCCCCATTACAACCATCCCTATATACTGCTTCTCCTCGGTGGAACCTAGCTGCATTCCTCCCAGATGGTAACCCCTCCCTGGGTTCTTTGCTCCAAAGTGCAGGACTTTGCACTTTTTTGCATTGAACCCCAACTGCCACGCATCTGACCACTCCACCAGTTTTGTCAGGTCTTCCTGCAAACCCTGCCAACCTGCTATATCATCCACGACTGCCCCCCAATTTGGTATCATCAGCGAATAGACTGATCATATTCCTGATGCCATATGAGATGTCCGCTATGAATATTCCAAACAGCACTGGCCCTAGTACCGATCCCTGCGGCACCCCGCTTGTCACAGCCCTTGGAGATGAGAGTCCCCACCACCACTACCCTCTGCTATCTCCCCTGCAGTCAATTCTCAGTCCATTTAACCATCTTAGTCCTAACTCCTATGTATCTCAACTTCCCTCCCAACCTCCCATATGGTACTGAATCCGAAGGCCTTACTGAAGTCCAAATATATGACATCCACCACATGACCCTTGTCCAGTTCCCTTTATAGTCATGGTCCCAGCTCTGCATTGGCCAAACTGGACATCCTGTATCACAGGGCTATAAGGTTTATCAGTGGCACCGCCTTCAACACACATAATTGCTCCTTCTATGCCATGATGGGTTGGCATTCACTCAAAACTAGACATCTAAAAAATGCGGTTATCTGGACCTACAGAACTCTAACTAATAAACTTCCTGAGTACATTTGCAAGTTACTGACTATAGCTAGCGAGAGCTATTCACTAAGAAAATACTCCTTTATCTCAATAGAAATTCCTAGAATCAGAACTCATCATGGTTTCCACTGGATAAGCCATGCTTTTCCTACAGTATGGAATAACTTACAAACTCCCTTAAACTTGCTTCCTTTGTCAGTCTTGCAAAATTCAAAACCCTCATTAGGCAGTCCTTGCAGGACAATTGCACCTGCTATGCATAAGCTCTCCCGTTGCTCATTACGCGTGTTCTTTTTTCTTTCTTTCTTTCCCTTCTCACCTTCCAAAACATCATCCAGTACACTACTGCATCTGCTATGCCTAATTCTTTCCCCTCCTCCTACTTTACCTCACCCTTTCCTCCTCACCTACAGCCTTTCATCCGAGTGCCCCATCCTTATTAATGGCGTCCCACTACTGCCAGTACATTTCCCTGCAACTTTACCTCTAGTAAACATGACCATTGTTTGTCTTAGCACTCATTATATATGCACTGTTGAATTTCATTATAGTGCTAATTGTTATAATTATATCCATTGTAGTTTACCTACCATATATTATGTATCTCGTAAGGTCCTCCTGCTGTGCCAGGATTATCTGTGTTTTGTATAATTGTCTATTTGTATTATTTGTATCTTGCAAGATCTTCCTACTGTGCAAGGATTATCTGTGTTGTGTATAATTGTCCATTTGTATTACTTGTGAACTATCCCAGGCCCACCTTGTGAATGAGTTTTCCTCAGTGGTCCCACCTGGTTAAATAAAGATCGATTGATTGATTGACCCAGTTGTAATACTCAACTAGGTTCATCTTGGCCATTTCCTTCAACACCCTGGGGTGTATGCCATCTGGTCCTAGTGCCTTATCCACCCTCAGAGTCCTTAACCCCTCCAATACCCTACCATCAGTTATCACCCCATCAGTTATCCCCTTGACCCCCACCCTGTCCACCCCTACAGTAGCTGCCCTCCTTTCTCCCTCATGAATACAGAAGTACTCATTCAGTGCTTCCGCCTAATCCACCCCTTCTTTGCTCCCCCCCATCCTTCCTGATCCTCACTTTGGTCCTTGAAGCTCCTTCTCTCCCGTATGTATCTGAAGAAGTCCTTTTCCCCCGTCCCTGATACCCTGCGCCAGCCACAATTCCCTGGAGGCCTTAGCTGCTCTGACTCCCATGGTAACTTCTGTGGACCTCTTCACATACTCCTCCCTATCCTCCCCCTTCCCAGATTTCTTGTATACTGCAACCCAAATAGCTTTCTTACAGGAGACCCATTTGCTGTGTGGTGATGCAACACAGTTGAGAAGAGACGGGGTGGGAATGGGAAAGGATTTTGCTGTGGAAATAAGTAAAAACTAAGGTGGAGTGGTGACCCTTGTCCATTAAAAAAAAACTACTTCAGGAACGCTATATCTGGAAGCACCCTGAAGGATGTGCCCTGATAACTGAGGGTGGCCTCAGTGGTACAAAAAACCTGTACCCTGTACTCTGTAATACTTATGGACCAAATAGGGACTTTCCAGAGTTCATGTGGCAACTGATACTGATAGGTGGAGATATACTGTATGTCACAAACCCACTCAGCAGGTCAGCCCTCTACTCCCAAAGTGCCAACCTCTGAGCGCAGTCTTGTGAACAGTTAACAGAAACAGGGTAACCCTCCTGTCTGTTTTGTGGGTTTGAATCAACCTTTGGTCTCAGTTCCGGAGGGATTCAAACTGCGAACCTCTTGCTAGTGAACCCAATGCACAGGCTCTGATAATTCTGTCTTCGGGGGGCCAGATATCTTTGCCTACAGGCACCTAACCAGGTATATAAAATGAACCCTTAAAAACTCTAATAAAGACCTCAGATTACTCTCACCTTTTTCCAGTTTGGTATCACCATTCAAGCTTATGCACAGTGTCTGCTTTAACCATATATAATTCACTTGTTAAAGAAAAGAAATTCAAAAACAGACCAAGTAGGCTCTAAAAATAGAGTTTTACTAAAATAGATAAAAAATATGTAAAACATAAAATACAGAACTATTATATCACAAGAACCATACAATATTTTAAAAGAACAAGGTTTTAACAGTGCAGTTCCTACTACAGTACTTAGATTTTGTCTCTCTCTACCTGTATACTTGCTTAAAGTGCACAAAGATGTTTCTTTGTCAGAGTGTAGATAAAAGTGTCTCCGAAGGAAAAAAAAAAAAATACTCTTTAAAAAACTGTATTTGCCAACCCCTTTGTGTGAGGTTACCTAGCTCCTCCTCTGTTTATTAAAAATTATACACCCAGGAAGTTTTATCATTTTAGAAGGAAAGTTAATTAAGGTTACATCAGCAGAAACTCCTTTCTCCATGTGACTTCCCCAATCAAGTGTGTAAATTTCTTTTCATGTATGAGCAGTATCCCCTCTCATACAGACATCAAAGCATTTATGATTTTGCACCAGTGTGCTAAACCTGGTTTCCTCCTCAAAACATCATAAAATGGATACTGATTTCCTGCTTAGCAGTTAAAGCTATATTTCACTTAGAAAAACAGGAGATTCTTGATTAAGGACTGTTCTAGCCTGTAATTAGCTTCGGGCCGTCCAGGTAACACCTTGTATCTAAAACCTGTGTGTGTGTGTACAGTCACACATGTTGTCTCACATCTCTCTCATGAGAGATGGTCCATAACATTTTTTATATTACAAAAATCATAGTGTACTCAAACTGCTGTCCACAGTCACAATCCTCCCCACCTAGACTGAATTTGGGGTCTCTATCCCTGGCATGGGATGAGCTTCCCAAATAAGTTCACTGCTCATACACGCGAGACAGACCATCTGAGTTCGGGTTTCTGGCTCCAGCTCTACATACGATTGTCATATCATACCCTTGCAAAGCAAGACTCCATCATAGCAATCTACCATTGTTCTTTCCCATCTGTGTCAGCCAAACCAGGGGGTTGTGGTCAGTCTGCACCACAAAATGCTGCCCATATAAGTGTGGATATAATTTCTTTAGGGCCCACACTATGGCAAGACACTCTTTTTTCCACAGTGGAGTATGCCTGCTCCCTGGGAAGTAACTTCCTACTCAGGTACACTACTGGGTGATCTGTCCCTTGGCTGGATGTCTGACTCAGTACAGCCCCAATACCTACGTCTGAGGCGTCAGTCTGAACTATAAAGATTTTGCTATAGTCAGGACTTGTCAAAACAGGAGCGCTGCACAGTGCCTCCTTTAATCTGGTAAAGGCTTCCTCACAGGCTGGGCCCCAGGTAAATTTCTTGGGCATCCTTTTCTTTGTTAGGTCAGATAGGGGAGCAGCCAGGGCACTGTAATTGGGTACAAATTTGCTGTGGTACCCTGCTGTCCCTAGAAAACTCCTGACCCGCTTCTGTGTTTCTGGTCTGGGCCATGCCTGGATTACCTCTATTTTTATTTGGTTAGGACGGAGCTGTCCTCAGCCTACCACATGCCCAAGGTATGCCACTTCTCCCATGGCCACCTGGCACTTCTCGGCTTTGACAATGAGCCTGGTCCTCTGAGTCCTGCCCAGCACTTCCCTAAGGTGGGATAGGTGTTCCGCCTAGCTGGTACTAAAGATGGCAGTGTCATCCAGGTATGCCACGGCGTACTTCTCAGCACCATTTAACACCTGGTTCACCAACCCCTGGAAAGTGGCCAGGGCATTCTTCATTCTGAAAGGCATTATTTTAAACTCAAATAAGCCTGTCGGAGTGATGAAGGCTGACCTCTTCCTAGCTCTGTCTGTCAACTCTACCTGCCAATACCCTTTGGTCAGGTCAATCATTGTAAGGTAGGTCGCCCCTCCCAACTTGTCCAGGAGTTCATTCGTCCGGGGCATAGGCTGGGTGTCTGACTTTGTGACTGCATTCAGTCCATGATAGTCCACACAGAAACCAGTAGAGCCATCTGACTTTGGCACAAGGACTATGGGTGAGGCCCAGGGGCTGTGAGATCTCTGGATTACCCCTAAATCCATCATCTCCTCCACTTCCCTCCTAATGTCCTATTGGACAGCCTTTGACACCCGATATGCTGTCCACAGTATGGGCATCTGTGTCCCTGTCTCCACATCGTGCATTGCTAAGGGGGTTAGCCCTGGCTTGGCGCTGAACAATGGGGGAAAGTCTTCTAAAACATCCTTTACTTTCTGGATCTGGTCCAGGGCCAGCTGGGGAGACAATTTTACTACCTCCACAGAGGACTCCTGCTTACTTTCTTCCAGCAAGTCCAGAAGGGGGTCTCCTTCATCCATACCCTCCCCAGGACTACACACTGCAAACACCATGTCAGCCCTATTTGCATATGGCTTCATCATGTTGACATGGTACATCCTTTCTGTCTGTCTTCAGTCAGGTAACTCTATAATGTAGTCCATGTCATTTACCTTCCTAACCACTTTGTACGGTCCTGCCCACTCAGTCTGCAGCTTGTCTTTCTGGACCGGAATAAGGACCATGACTTCCTGACCCACCATGTACGAGCGAGCTCTGGCTCTGCGGTCGCATCACACTTTTTGTTTCTATTGGGCAGCTGCCAGGTTGCTCTGGGCTGTCCCCATAAGCTCCTTCAGCCTTTCCCTAAACCTAAGGATGTAATCCACAGTGGGAGTTCCCTGGGTGGCGTGCTTGCCTTCCCAGTCCTCCCAGATCAAGTCTAGGGGCCCACGTACCCGGAGTCCATATAAGAGTTTGAAGGGGGAAAATCCCATCGACTCTTGGGGCACCTTGCTGTATGCAAACAACAAGTGGGGAAGGTATTTCTCCCAGTCCCTCCCATGCTGTTCAGCAGATGCCCAGAGCATTGACTTTAAGGTACCATTGAATTGTTCCACAAGTCCATTGGCTTGTGGGTGATATGGTGTTGTGCATCTCTGCACCACCGCACACTTTTCCCATAAACATTTCATCAGGTCTGACATGAAGGAACCCCCTCGATTGGTGATAACCTCCTGTGGAAACCCAACACGGGAGAAAATACCAAATAAGGCATCTGCCACTTTGTCTGTCCTCAGTGAGGATAAGGCGACTGCCTCTGGGTACTGGGTGGCATAATCCACCATAGGCAGGATGAATCTCTTCCCTGAGGAGCTGGGGGTATTTAAAGGCCCCTCAATATCCATTTCCACCCTCTGGAATGGCTCCTCTACTATGGGCAATGGAATCAGGGTGGCTTGGGTTTTCTTTCCCGCCTTTCCTATTTCTTGGCACCGGTGACAAGACCTGCATTACTCCTTCACCTGCTGGGTGAAGTTAGGCCAGTAGAAATTCTGGGCCAACCGCTGCGTAGTGCGTGCAATTCCCAGATGACCAGACAAGGGGATATCATGTGCAACTGCTCACGATACCCCTGGGGAACAACAAGCTGCCTGCCTAGCATCCCTCCATCTGTCTGTACTGCCTGAGTATACATAAGTCCATTTTCCCAATAAACCTTATGTCTACTGTCACCTCCCTGTGTGCCATCCAAGTCTGCCCAAGCCCTCAGCTTCTCTAAACTAGGGTCACTTCTCTGAGCAGCTGCAAACACCTCACACATTCCCAAGGCATGGGACAGGTCCTCTTCAGTCGCTAAACTAGTGTCCCTAGCACTAGTGTCAGGGCACTCAGGATCACTGTCAATCCCAACCCTCTGACAATGGGTCACCCCTCCCTCTTCGGAGTAACCTTTTGTAGTTTTTTGGTTACTTACTACTGGGGAAATTTCTACCCCCTTTCATTAGTCTCCCCATCTGGAGACACAGGCTGGGGAACCAGCCTCTCAGTGGTTTCCACAATGGTTTCTGTGGGGTTCAGGGAACTACAATTTTCCCTTGCCACTTGGCTACGAGTAACTACACATACCATCCCCAGTTTGAGATTGTTGCCCAGGATCACATCTACTGCTAACGTTTTGACTACAGTCACCTGTTGCACAGTTCGCCCTGTTTCACCCCAGTCTAGGAGAACACTAGCGAGGGGCAATGTTTTCACCTCACCAGTAAAGTCCTGTACAGTGACGTATTTATTGGGTATAAGCTGACCAGGCTCTACTAGATCCCTCTTTACCAAGGTCAAGGATGCCCCTGAGTCTCTCAACCCTTGCATCTGTACACCATTCACCATGACTGGGTGCATGTGTTCCCTCATGTTCACAGGCATGCTTCCAGGGACACACAAACAACTCACTTCTTTTCTAGTACCATTCTGCATATTATTGCTCATTCTTTTGGGACACTGTCTGGCAATATGCCCAGTTTCTTTACATAACCAACATTCACTTCTCTTTTCAGAGAAATCTTTTCTCTGAAACCTGGGGCTGACTTGTTTCGGTGGAGGCAGTGAGGGTTTTAGCTGCCCTGAAGGTGCGCTTTTCCCTTTCTGCGCTGCCACGCCCGCCCCATTCACTCTCAGAGCAGGTCTGCTTTTGGCATAGTGGTCCGAGAGTTCATCAGCCTCTTGCACTGTTTTGGGATCTTGGTCCTCCAGCCAGGTTTTCAGCTCTGTTGGGCATTCCCAATAAAATTGTTCTAGTAAAATCACATTTTCAATTTTATCAACAGTTTGCCTCAATTCCTTCCCATCAACATTTTAAAAAGTGATGTTGTTTCATGGCTAGCTCCTCATAGCTCATGTCAGGGCTTCTCCTGAGCTTACAGAATTTAGCTCTGTATGATTCAGCAGTTAATTCAAATTTCTTCAACAGTGCAGCTTTAAATTTGCTGTAATCATCACTGTGCTCATTGTCCATTTGACCCAGTGCATCCCAAGCTTTCCCGGTAAGTAGCGAGGATAGCTGGAAGCTCCAGGACTCTCTAGGAATTTTAGCCTGAATACAAACTTTTTCAAAAGAATTTTAAAAGTCATCTATCTCCTCCCCCTCTTTAAATTTGGCTATCAATTTGGAGTTCAATTTGTAACACAGTCCTGCAGTCCCAGTTAAACCCAAGCCACTTACCTGCTCTGGTGCCGCTGGTTGGAGTCGTAGCTTCTCCAGTTCGTGTTGCCTCTGGCGCTCCTGCTCTTCATGGTCTGCGTCTCAGCATTCTCGCTCTCTCTCTCTCTTCTCTTCTGCAGCTCGCTGTTCACACTTCTCTTCTCTCTGGAACTCCAGCTCCAACCTGCGCAGCTCAATTTGCAGCCTGAGTACTTCTGGATCCAGGATACTGGTGACCTTTCCCTGCTGCTGTGGCCGTTCACTGGCATGGGCCCTGGCCCTGTTGCCCTCCTCATCAGATCTTAACACTGCACTGGCCACTAGCCCTGCCACACTCGATGTTTGGTCCTTTTCAGTCATGGTCCGTGACTCGCTGCTCTGGGTATCTGTTACCATCAGGACATCTATGAGGTTCTGCTTGCTGGCTTTCACCTCGAATGGGACTCCTCTGTCCCCGCACAACTGCCTTAAATAGTCTACAGTGTGCCTGTTGTAGTTGGAAGCCATCTTCCCTAACTACTGCTACTCTGACTTGCACTTTAGGAAAAAATAAATAAAACGGGTAGGAACTTGACTGTATGCCAAGTGATATAGTTCTGTCTCCTTTTTTAAAAAATAAATCACTGCCTTTTTCATTCTTTGCAAGTGAGCTGACAGTCTAAAACTGACACACTGAACAATAAAATCTTGTAATACCAAAATAGCGCACTGCTGCCAACCAGTCTGTCACAAACCCACTCAGCAGGTCATCCCTCTACTCCCAAAGTGCCAACCTCTGAGCGCAGTCTTGTGAACAGAAACAGGGTAACCCTCCTGTCTGTTTTGTGGGTTTGAATCAACCTTTGGTCTCAGTTCTGGAGGGATTCAAACTGTGAACCTCTTGCTAGCGTACCCAATACACAGGCTCAGATAATTCTGTCTCCGGGGGGGCCAGATATCTTTGCCTACGGGCACCTAACCAGGTGTACAAAATGAACCCTTAAAAACTCTAATAAAGACCTCAGATTACTCTTACCTTTTTCCAGTTTGGTATCACCATTCAAGCTTATGCAAAGTGTCTGCTTTAACCATATATACTTCACTTGTTAAAAAAAAGAAATTCAAAGATAGACCAAGTAGGCTCTATAAATAGAGTTTTACTAAAATAGATAAATATGTAAAACATAAAATACAGAACTATTATATCACAAGAACCATATAATCTTTTAAAAGAACAAGGTTTTAACAGTGCAATTCCTACTACAGTACTTAGATGTTGTATCTCTCTACCTGTATACTTGCTTAAAGTGCTCAAAGATGTTTCTTTGTCAGAGTGTAGATAAAAGTGTCTCTGAAGGAAAAAAAATACTCTTTAAAAAACTGTATTTGCCAACCACTTTGTGTGAGGTCTCCTAGCTCCTCCTCTGTTTTATTAAAAATCATACACCCAGGAAGTTTTATCATTTTAGAAGAAAAGTTAATTAAGGTTACATCAGCAGAAACTCCTTTCCCCATATGACTTCCCCAATCAAGTCTGTAAATTTCCTTTCATCTATGAGCAGTATCCCCTCTCACACAGGCATCAAAGCATTTATGATTTTGCACCAGTGTGCTAAACCTGGTTTCCTCCTCAAAACATCATATAATGGATACTGATTTCCCTCTTAGCAGTTAAAGCTATATTTAACTTAGAAAAACAGGAGATTCTTGATTAAGGCCTGTTCTAGTCTGTAATTAGCTTCGGGCCTTCCAGATAACACCTTGTATCTAAAACCTGGGTGTTTGTGTGTGTCAACTCACATGCTGCCTCAGCATCTCTCATGAGAGACAGTCCACAACACATTTTTATATTACAAAAAAAATCATAGTGTACTCAGAACTGGCTGTCCACGTGTCACATTGTACACATTACTATGAACCCTTAAATAGTGAAAACCAAGCTATAACTTTATCCCAGGCAGCAATTGAATGGGAAGGTACCATGAGAGACCTGAGCATAGTAGATATTCAGTGATTGCTAAATCTCTCTGAAAATGGCTACACTTTCAGGTCCCACTGTCACAGGTCCTCTTCCAGAACTGACTACTGGTTAGACTCCATGACAGGAGTGCCAGGGCTCCAGAAAGTAGAAACCTCATCCATAGCAATTTCAGATAGTCAACCCTGAACATTCGCGAGCACCACAATGGAGACAATTGTATTCTACAAGACAAGAGGGTACTGTAGTAGAAACACTGGAAAACAAAACAGACACATTCTTATTAAATAATTCACAAGATATAAGCTGGACAACCACATGGGAGGCTTTTAAATGCACCCTGGGATGAAAACTCATATTAGTACGAATGCACAGAAGAAAGAGTAGAGAGGAGCAGGAGACTATATTACTACAAGAAATAGCACAACTAGAGAAAAGACTGTTAACAGAAAAATCAGTATAATGAAAACCCAAGAGAATCAGCAGAAGACTCATACAGGAAAGCAAACTGAATTATATCACTGGGGGACTGAAGACCACCAAGGTTCTAGCTCTCCATCTTAAACAGGAGCAGAGTAAATCTTCAACTAAGGGTATACAGGCTGAGGAAACAGAGTTAGTCACTACAGACCACTATAAAATCAATGAACAATCTGTTATATGAAAAAAACAAAAACAAACACTGCATATATCAGAAAGCAACTGTTCCACTGAAGAAATAAGACTTCATTGCCAAGGCGGAACTACCAACAATAACAGAAGATCAAAGACAAACATTTGAAACACCACTGCAAAATACAGAAGTATTGGTGGCAACTGAGACTGCCATTAGGTAAAGCCCCAGGCAGAGATGGATACTCATCAGATTTCTACATAACCCTAAAGCACAAGCTAGCCCCAGTACTGCTTGAAGTATACAAAGAGGCTATAGAACAGGCAACACTTCCAGGTGCGATACAGGAGGGTCTTAAAACTAGATCCATAAAACTAGAGACCTAACCAGCTTTGTTGCATAAGCCTTCTGCTTAAGTCTTGCCGCAGCTGACTGGTCACCAATAAACCTCCCTTCCTGACATAAACCTACCATTAGAATGTCTGGTCAATACCTTCACCTCCACCCTTGACCACCATGCTCCCCACAAACTAAGAAGATCAAAATGCACCCACTCTCCCTGGCTCACACAGGAACTGAGGCACCTCATCTGCTCTCGTGACAAAGAATGGCATGCCTTAAAAATCTCTAGACTCCCCTCTGACTGGTATACCTACTGCCAGCTACGCAATATTTGTAAATCTAAGATAGGCAAAGCCAAAAGGGTGCATCTCTTATCACTACAGGAACAACACCTCTCCAACCCCAAATGTTTCTGGAAGGAAATCGATGTGCTCCTAAAGGGTAATGAAAGGATCTTCCCCCAGTCAGTGACAGCTAAAGGCTCACACTATCCTCACCCATGGAGATAGCGGCAGGGCTGAACCACATCTTTATGGACCTTGATGCCTACAAAACTGAACTTCCTGTTAATAGTCTTGTGCCACCAGCTGGCTGCCCGGAATTTCCACGCCCACTCTTCCACTTAAAAACTACCTCCCGGAAAGAGATCTTTAAATTGCTAAGGGCACTTAACCCTGACAGCTCACCAGGGTTTGACTCCCTACCACCCAAATTTCTTAAAATAGGTGCACCTACACTTTCCCGATATCCTTCCTAATCAATGATCCTTCCTCACGCAAACCATCCCAGACAAATGGAAAACTGCAGCTGTTGTCCCAGTACATTAAAGTGGTCTAACCAACCTTACTGAAAACTATAGACCCATATATATCTTGTGTCTAATTGCTAAAATCCAATAAAGAATACTTTATAATCAACTGTCATCCTACCTTGAACAGACCAATGCCCTCACTAGTAACCAGCATGGCTTTCAGAAATCGCATGGGACAGAAACCTCTCTCCTGAGGGTCAACACTGATATATTCCAGGCTGTGTACCAGGGCAAAGCCACTGGTGCAGTCTTTGTCAACCTAACGAAGGCATTTGACCTAGTCAACCACTCACTTCTCATCTGTAAACTTCGTCATCTTGATCTTGACAAAAACGTTTCTCTCTTGGGTTTCTAACTACTTAGAGAATAGGTTTCAATGTGTCAAATGAGCCGGTACCATCTCAACCTTATCTCCTATCACTGACAGGGTTCCCTAGGGATCAATCCTAGGGCATCTTCTATTCTCAATATTCATTAATGACCTTCCTCTGAATTGTGAGGGGCATCGGTTCAGCTATATGTGGATGATGCCATCTTATATAGATTCTCCTGTGACTTCTCAAGTATTAACTCTGACATAACAAATTACTTTCAGACTCTAGAACATGGTTTAAAAATATTGTACTAGTTCTGAACACAAAAAAGACTAAATCCATGTTGTTCCACCATACCTGCTTTGACACAACCTCACAGCCTCCCCGGTTATCAAAACATCCACTAACATTCAACTCAAAAATCTTACCTCCTTTAAATACCTGGGTGTAATACTTGACAAGCATTTATCCTCGATGAGCACGTAACCTGTGTCACTAAGGCTACTAATCAGAAACTAGGCCTTCTATATCGCACTGGTCCCTACCTCTCAAGTAGTGCAAGAAGCATTGTTGCCTCTGCTGCCTTTCACCCAGGCCTCTTCTATGGTGCCTCTATAATCCACTCCTCTAAGACTACACTCCTGAGCAAACTCAAAATGTCCTATCACATAATTGCCTACTATGATGTGCTGAACAATTTGGGTTGGCCATCTTTCATGGCCAGACTTAACCTCCCAGTATATTGTGCCACCTTCAAGCTAACACACCTCCCACCTCCTCTGAGTATATCTAACCTACTAACCCTGAAACCCTTCCCATGAACACTCAGGTCCTCACACACTCCGATGCTGGGTATGCCCAAGACTCGCCTAGCTGTTGGAAGAAGATCCTTCTCCTTTGCAGCACCACAAAAGTGGAATGTCCTCCCACACTCACTACTCTCATGCAAGACCATTACTCTCTTCAAAAGACAATATAGGGAAATATTTTACAAGCCTCCCATCTGTAATGGGAACTGTACTTAGTCTTCTCTAAACTTCTCCACCTGCTTGCCTATACTCTCCTGGTGTGTATGATCAATGTCTAGGGCTGTGAGTCTGTACACAGCCAATTGTCTGTACTCTGCACTTATGTACTTATTGACTCTGCTACGATTATATTGTATGCTCATATCAACCTTACTGTTTGTTCACCTATGTTGCAGCTGACATCTAATTTGTACTGTCTCTCAAAGAATGGGATGGCTAGTCTAGTCCATGTATGTATGTAACTGTCTTATGATATTTGTATATAATGATCTGTACTGTTTTCTAATACTTGGAACATTGGTTCCCCGGATCGCCCCTGAAAAAGGGACTTGACTGTCTCAGAGGGCCCACCCAGTCACAAAATTTAAATAAATAAAATAAATTATTACTTTATTATTAAAACCATGGAAGGAGGAAACAAATTGCACAGGTTATCGACCAATCACTTTATTGAACCTGAATGCCAAGATTTCTGCAAAAATCTTGGAATACGACTGTGACATAGACAGCCATGTTCTGAGTGCTGTATCATTTTTACAGTATTTCTTAAAATAACAGAAATGTGGTATTGAAGTGCCTGTTAAAAATGCAAGTGCCTTTGGAATAACCTCACTCACCCTTCCCCCCAGTTTCAGCTGAAGGATGGATGCCAGGAGAAAAATTCTGAGACAGCATGTGAGATTATACACAAACAGATTTTAGAGACAATGTGTTACGTGGAAAAGCCTGAAGCTAATTATAGGATTAAGAAGCTCGAGTTCAGCATATCCATTTTATGACGCTTCCAGAGGAAGAAAAGCAGGTTCTGATGTATTGGTGTGAGGTTGTAAATGCTTGTGTGAGGAGGATGCAGCCTGGATCAAAAGAGATGTCATTTGAAACATGAGTCATGCTGAAGGATTGCAAAATTGATACTTTGAACAGACTACTGTTTTTTTATTAGATGTATTTTTAAATATAATCTGGCAGAGGAGGAGCTAGCTGACCTCACCAAAAAGGGGTTGGCCAATACAATTGTTTAAGGAATAATTCTGTTTTACAGAGACACATTTTTGACCTAGACTCTAACTAAGCAAGATCGGTGAGCACTTAAGCCAGTATTTAGAGACTAAGTACTGAAGTAGGAATTTGCACTGTTTAAACCTTGTTTCTTTTTAAAAGATGTGTATGTCTTTTGATATAAGAGTTCTGTATTTTGTGTTTTACATATTTTTAACTATTTTTAGTAAAATTCTTTTTAGAACTTACTTGGCCTGTCTTTGACTTCTTTTTATTTTGTAAGAAAAGTACATGGTTATTGCAGATTCTAAACATGAGCTAGAATGGTGGTACCAAACTGGAAAGAGAAGCGCTTTAAATTTGAGGTCTTTATTAAAGTTTTACAAGGGTTCATCTCTGTACACCTGGTTAGGTGCCCGCAGGCAAAGATATCTGGCCCCCCAAAGACAGATGTATCTGAGCCTGTGCATTGGGTATGCTAGCAAGAGGTTAACAGTTTGAATCCCTCCAGAACTTGAGACCAAAGGTTGCTCCAAACTCACAAAACAGACAGGAGGGTTACCTTGTTCTGTTCACTGTTCACAAGACTGCGCTCAGAGGTTGGTACTTTGGGAGTAGAGGGCCTGACCTGCTGAGTGAATCTGTGACAGATCGGTTGGCAGCGGTGGCATAATTTTGGTATCACAAGCTTTATTGTTCTGTGTCATCTGAGGCCGTAGCTCTCTTGCAAAGAAAGAAAGAAAGAAAAAGGCAGAGTTTTATTTTAAAAAGGAAACAGAACTATATATCACTTGGTGTGCAGTCCAGTTCCTACCCATTTAAATTTTTTTCTCTAAAGTGCAGTCAGAGTAGCCGTAGTCAGGGAAGTAGAAGATGGCCTCCGACTACAGCAGGCACACTGTAGATTACTTGAAGCAGTTGTACGGGGACAGGGGGTCCCGTTCGAGGTGACAGCCAAAAAGCAGAACCTCATAGAGGCCCTGATGGTAGCAGATATCCAGAACAGCGAGTCACCGACCGTGACTGAAAAGGACAGCAGGGCCACTGTCAGTGAAGGGCCACAGCAGCAGGGAATGGCCACCAGTATCCTGAATCCAGAGGTACTCAAACTGCAAATTGAGTTGCACAGGATGGAACTGGAGGCAGAGTGAGAACAGAGGGAGGCAGACCGTGAGGAGTGTGAGCACCAGCAAGCTTCAGAAGAGAAGGCAGAGTGAGAATGCAGAGAGGCAGAGAGGGAACAGTGAGAGGCAGAGCAACAACAGAGGGAGGCAGACCGAGAGGCAGAGCGAGAACACAGAGCTGCAGAGGAGAAGAGAGAGGAGCACCAGTGGCAACTTGAACTGGAGAAGATACGACTCTGACTAGCAGCACCAGAGCAGGTAAGAGGCTTAGATTTAACTGAGACTGCAGGACTGGGTTACAAATTGAACTCCAAATTAATAGCTGAGTTTAAGGAAGGCGAAGATATGGATGCTTTTTTAACTTCTTTTGAAAAAGTTTGTATTCAGGCTAAAATTCCTAGAGAGTCCTGGAGCTTACAGCTATCCCCTCTACTTACCAGGAAAGCTCGGAATGCACTGGGTCAAATGGACAATGAAGACAGCAATGATTACAGAAAGCTAAAAGCTGCACTGTTAAAAAAGTTTTAATTAACTGCTGAAACATACAGAGCTAAATTCTGAAAGCTCAGGAGAGGCCCTGATATGAGCTATGAGGAGCTAGCCACAAAACAACGTCAGTTTTTAAAACGTTGGAGGGAATGAATTGAGGCAAATTCTGTTGATAAAGTTGAAAATGTGATTTTATTAGAACAGTTTTATTAGGCTTACCAAGCAGAGCTAAAAACCTGGCTAGAGGACCGAGATCCAAAAACAGTGCAAGAGGCTGCTGAACTCTCGGACCACTATGCCAAGAGTAGACCTGCTCTGAGAGTGAATGGGGTGGGCATGGCAGTGCAGAAAGGGAAAAGTGCACCTTTAGGGCAGCTAAACCCTCACTGCCTCCACCAAAACCAGTTAGCCCCAGGTTTCAACGAAAAGATTTCTCTGAAGTAAGAAATGTCTGTTGGTTGTGTAAGGAAATTGGGCATATTTCCAGACAGTGCCTCAAAAAGGTGAGCCAAAATACACAACACAGTGCTAGAAAAGAAGTGGGTTGTTTGTGTGTCCCTGAGAGCATGCCAGTGAACATGAGGGAACACATGCACCCAGTCATAGCAAATGGTGTACAGATGCAGAGGTTAAGGGACACAAGGGCATCCCGGACATTGGTAAAGGGGGATCTGGTACAGCCTGATCTGCTTATACCCAATAAATATGTAACTGTACAAGGGTTTACTGGTGAAGAGAAACCATTGCCACTCGCTAGTGTTCTCCTGGACTGGGGTGAAACAGAGGGAACTGTGCAACAGGTGGCTGTAGGCAACACATTAGTAGTGGATGTGATCCTGGGTAACAATCTCCAGCAGGGGATGGTATGTGCAGTTACCCATAGCCAAGTTGCAAGGGAAAATAGTAGTTCCCTGAACCCCATAGAAACCAGTGTGGAAACCACTGAGAGTCTGGTTCCCCAGCCTGTGTCTCCAGATGGGGA
Source organism: Neoceratodus forsteri (assembly GCA_016271365.2). Taxonomy (NCBI): domain Eukaryota; kingdom Metazoa; phylum Chordata; order Ceratodontiformes; family Ceratodontidae; genus Neoceratodus; species Neoceratodus forsteri. The sequence goes on from CM057459.1 coordinate 1,389,442,599, forward strand.
GACTGATAAAAAGAGGGTAGAAATTTCCCTGGTAGCAAGTGATCACACAGCTACAGAGGGTTACTCCAAAGAGGGAGGGGTGACCTCTTGTCAGAGGGTTGGGATTGACAGTGATCCTGAAGGCACTGATGCTAGTGCTAGGGACCCTAGTTTAGTGACGGAAGGGGACCTGTCCCATGCCTTGGTACTGTGTGAGGGGTTTGCAGTTGCTCAGAGGAGGGACCCTAGTTTAGAGAAGCTGAGGGCTTGGGCAGACTCGGAGGGCACCCAGGGAGGTGACGGCAACCATAAGGTTTATTGGGAAAATGGACTTATGTATACACAGGCAGTACAGACAGAGGGAGGGACGCTAGGCAGGCAACTTGTCATTCCCCAGGGATCTCGTGAGCAGTTGCTGAAGGTTGCCCATGATATTCTCTTGTCTGGTCATCTGAGAATCGCACGCACAATGCAGTGGTTAGCCCAGAATTTCTACTGGCCAAACTTCACCCAGCAGGTGAAGGAGTATTGCAGGTCTTGTCACTGGTGCCAAGAAATAGGGAAGATGGGCAAGAAAACCCAAGCCGCCCTGATCCCCCTGTCCATAGTGGAGGAGCCATTCCAGATGGTGGGAATGGATATTGTGGGGCCTTTAAATACCCCCAGCTCCTCAGGGAAGAGATTCATCCTGACTGTGGTGGATTATGCCACCCAGTACCCAGAGGCAGTCACCCTATCCTCTCTAAGGATGGACAAAGTGGAAGATGCCTTACTTGGGATTTTCTCCCGTGTTGGGTTTCCGCAGGAGGTAATAACCGATCGAGGGGGTTCCTTCCTGTCAGACCTAATGAAATGTCATGAAAGAGAGTAAGCGTGAGTCCTCTGTGGAGGCAGTAAAATTTAGCAAACTTTGCCCCCTCGTTTAGCGCCAAGCCTGGACTAACCCACTTAGCGACACATGACGTGGAGGCAGGGACACAGGCACCCATTCGACGGACAGCATATGGGGTGTCAGAGGCTGTCCAAAAGGACATTAGGAGGGAAGTGGAAGAGATGCTGGATTTAGGGGTAATCCAGAGATGCCACAGCCCCTAGACCTCACCCGTAGTCCTTGTGCCCAAGCCAGATGGCTCAACTCGTTTCTGTGTGGACTATCGTGGACTGAATGCAGTCATGAAGTTCGATGCCCACCTGATGCCCTGGATGGACGAACTCCTGGACAAGTTGGGAGGGGCGACCTACCTTACAACTATTGAACTGACCAAGGGGTATTGGCAGGTAGAATTGACAGAGCTAGTGAAAGGTCGGTCTTCATCACTCTGATAGGCTTATTTGAGTTCAAAGTAATGCCTTTTGGAATGAAGAACGCCCTGGCCACTTTCCAAAGGTTGGTGAACCAGGTGTTAAATGGTGCTGAGAGTATGTCGTGGCGTACCTGGATGACATTGCCATCTATGGTACCAGCTGGGAGGAACACCTATCCCACCTTAGGGAAGTTCTGGGCAGGATACAGAGGGCTGGGCTCACTGTCAAAGCCGAGAAGTGGCAGGTGGCCATGGGGGAAGTGGCATACCTCGAGCATGTGGTAGGCCGGGGACAGCTCTGCCCTAATGAAATAAAGATAGAGGTGATCCAGGCATGGCCCAGACCAGAAACCCAGAAGCAGGTCAGGAGCTTTCTAGGGACAGCTGGGTACTACAGGAAATTTGTACCCAATTACAGTTCCCTGGCTGCTTCCCTATCTGACCTGACAAAGAAAAAAATGCCAAAGAAAATTACCTGGGGCCCAGCCTGTGAGGAAGCCTTTACCAGACTGAAGGAAGCACTGTGCAGTGCTCCTGTTTTGACAAGTCCGGACTATGGCAAAACCTTTATAGTTCAGACGGACACCTCAGACGTGGGTATTGAGGCAGTACTGAGCCAGACCTCTAGCCAAGGGACAGATCACCCGGTTGTGTACCTGAGCAGAAAGCTGCTTCCTAGGGAGCAAGCGTACTCCACGGTGGAAAAGGAGTGTCTTGCCATAGTGTGGGCCTTAAAGAAATTTAGAGCCATACTTGTATGGGCAGCTTTTTGCGATGCAGACTGACCACAACCCCCTAGTTTGGCTAACGCAGATGGGGAAGAACAATGGGAGACTGCTAAGATGGAGTTTTGCTTTACAAGAGTATGATCTAAAAATTGTATATAGGGCTGGAGTGAATAATCAAAACTCAGATGGACTGTCTAGGGCCTATGAGGAGTGAACTGATTTGGGAAGCTCTTCCCATGTAGGGGATAGATCCCCCAAATTCAGTCTAGGTGGGGAGGAGGAGTGTGACATAGACAGCCATGTTCTGAGTGCTGTATAATTTTTATTTCTTAAAATAATGGAAATGTGGTATTGAAGTGCCTGTTAAAAATGCCAGTGTCCTTGGAATAACCTCACCCCCCCCCCCGGTTTCAGCTGAAGGATGGATGCCAGGAGAAAAATGCTGAGACAGCATGTGAGATTATACACAAACAGATTTTAGAGACAGTGTGTTACGTGGAAAAGCCTGAAGCTAATTATAGGGTTAAGAAGCTTGAGTTCAGCATATCCATTTTATGATGCTTCCAGAGGAAGAAAAGCAGGTTGTGATGTATTGGTGCGAGGTTGTAAATGCTTGTGTGAGGAGGATGCAGCCTGGATCAAAAGAGATGTCATTTGAAACATGAGTCATGCTGAAGGATTGCAAAATTGATACTTTGAACAGACTACTGTTTTTTTATTAGATGTATTTTTAAATATAATCTGACAGAGGAGGAGCTAGCCGACCTCACCAAAAAGGGGTTGGCCAATACAGTTGTTTAAGGAATAATTCTGTTTTACAGAGACGCATTTTTGACCTAGACTCTAACCAAGCAAGATCGGTGAGCACTTAAGCCAGTATTTAGAGACTAAGTACTGAAGTAGGAATTTGCACTGTTTAAACCTTGTTTCTTTTAAAAGATTTGTATGTATTTTGATATGAGTTCTGTATTTTGTGTTTTACATATTTTTAACTATTTTTAATAAAATTCTTTTTAGAACTTACTTGGTCTGTTTTTGACTTCTTTTTATTTTGTAAGAAAAGTACATGGTTATTGCAGATACTAAACATGAGCTTGAATGGTGGTACCAAACTGGAAAGAGAAGCATTTTAAATCTGAGGTCTTTATTAAAGTTTTACAAGGGTTCATCTCTGTACACCTGGTTAGGTGCCCATAGGAAAAGATATCTGGCCTCCCAAAGACAGATGTGTCTGTGCCTGTGCATTGGGTATGCTAGCAAGAGGTTAACAGTTTGAATCCCTCCAGAACTTGAGACCAAAGGTTGCTCCAAACTCACAAAACAGACAGGAGGGTTACATTATTCTGTTCACTGTTCACAAGACTGTGCTCAGAGATTGGCACTTTAGGAGTAGAGGGCCTGACCTGCTGAGGGAATCTGTGATAACGACTGTACTAGGTTATGCTATTTTTAACTGGGTCCCATCTATCGAGCTTTTTACCAGGGTGTCATATGGAAGATATGAGAAAGATAACATATCTGCTAATACAATCCCAGAAGAATGAGAACCTGGCAACTTTCATAGCACTGAATGCAGAGAAAACCTTAGACTAGGTGGAATGGACATATCTCTTCCAAGTTCTATAGGGATACGCCCTTCCCCTGGTCTTCATAGGAATGGTGAAGCTCCTGTCACATCACATGCCAGATACAGATTGCTCAATACCAGCAGGAACATCTGCCAGAACTAGACACATAGTGGATTCCCTGCAGGGGGAGGGCCTCAAACAATTGGTACAACAACTCACAAGAGATGGCTATCCTGGATCTAGTACTGATTAACGGGGAAAGGATCACAGATCTCCAGGTAGAAGGTCACCTGGTGCCCAGTGACCATCACGTGGTATGGTTCAATTTGGCCACTAAAACTTAATCATCCCATTCCAAGGCAAAAATATAGGACTTCAGAGGAGCCGACTTAAGTTAGCCCTGTCAAGAAGAAATAGAGGCAAGGGGGGTACAGGCAAAGTAGGCAAGCATTAAAGATGCAATACTTGAAGCAACATCCTGTTGTGTTAGGAAGAAGAGCAAGAGCAAAAGAAGGAGGAAACCACTTTGGTTCTCAAAAACAGTAGCAGAAAAGGTCAGAGCCAAAAAGTTGGCCTTCAGGAAATATAAGGGAATGGAGTGGGATGATGATAGGGAGGCATACCAAATTTTCATAAAGAAAGCAGGGAAGGCAGTAAGGAAGGCAAAGGTTCAAACTGAGGAAACACTAACAGGAATAGTTAAAGAAGGGGACAAGGACTTTCTATAGATACATTAGCGAAAGGAGAAAGTCCAGAGGGGGTATTGCTAAGATCAAAGGAGATAAGGGGGGGCGTGTGAAGGAGGACCAAGGAAAAGTATCTATCCTAAATAGATAATTATGCTCAGTATTTACTAAAGAGACGGTAGGGCAGGGCCCACAGTTCAGCACCATGGACACAGGGGAGGGAGGTGTGCACAAGTCACTTCACAAAAAAACAAAAGGGTCCTACAAGAGCTCACTAAGCTCAGGGTGGACAAAGCAATGGGACCTGATGGCATACATCCCAGGGTACTAAAGGAGCTAAGGGTGGAACTAGCAGAGCCACTAACAGAACTGTTTAGTGAGTCTCTGAGCACAGGAGCGGTCCCAGAAGACTGAAGAAGGGCTCATGTGATCCTGCTCCACAAGAGTGGCAGCAGGGAACTACAGATCAGTCAGTCCTACCTCAGTAGTGGGCAAGATTATGGAGGCACTCCTTAAGGAAAGGATAGTGCAACACCTGGATTGCATAGAAGCACAGGATCCAAGATAGCATGGGTTTACAGCAGGAAGGTCCTGTCAAACTAATCTCATAGATTTCTTTGACTGGGTAACCAGAGTGGTGGACTAAGGGGGTGCTGTTGATGTCGCCTACCTTGACTTCAGCAAAGCTTTCAATACTGTTTAATATAGAAAATTGATTAGTAAGCTGGGTATGCATGGGGTGGGTCAGACGTTGGTCAACTGTGTGGCAAACTGGTTGGAGGGCAGAAAACAGAGAGTGGTGGTAAATGGTATACAGTCAGAAGAGATGCAAATCACAAGTGGGGTACCTCAGGGATCAGTCCTGGGGCCAGTCCTCTTCAAAATCTTCATCAGTGACATTGCAGATGGACTGGAGGGTGTGGTTTGCCTGTTTGCAGATGACACTAAGATCTGCAACAGAGTAGATTATCCAGATGGGCTGAGCAGAATGAGAAAAGATCTGGAATAACTGGCAAAATAGTCTGAAGAGTGGCAATGAGGGTTTAATGCAAAGAAGGGCAAGATCATGCACATAGGGAAGAGAAACCCTGAAGCTACCTATAGGTTGGGAAGGGAGTTGCTGTTAATCACAAGGGAAGAAAAAGACTTGAGCATCATCATGACAGATGACCTGAAATCATCCAAGCAGATCACTAAAGCAGTAGGTAAGGCTAGAGGGATGTTGGGGTGTATTAGGAGGGGTATCACAAGTCATAAGAGGGAGGTAATAATCCCTCTTTATAAGACACTGGTTAGTCCCCATCTTTAGTACTGCATGCAGTATTGGAGGCCACACCTGCACAAAGACATTAGCAAAATAGAGGTAGTCCAGAGAAGGGCAACCAAAATGGTGCAGGGCTGCATCAGAAAACATATGAGGACAGATTAACGGAGCTCAATATGTATACCCTAGAGCAAAGGAGTGAGAGAGGTGATATGATTGAAACATTCAAACATCTTAAGGGCATTAATAAGATGTAAGTGTCTAACATGTTTCAGTATAAGAACAATAGCAGGACAAGAGGACTCAGCATGAAATTAGAGGGAGGCCGATTGAGGGGTAATGTGAGGAAGTTCCTTTTCACAGAAAGGGTGGTGGATGCATGGAACGGTCTACCTCAGGAAGTGGTGGATATGAATACAGTGCAGGGCTTCAAACAGGCATGGGATAGGCATAAGGGAGCAATATAGATGAGTATGAATAAATAGGCCATTGACAGAGTAAAGGCCTATGGCAAATTCATAAGGCAGAAAAAATGGGCAGACTGGATGGGCCTTGCGGTCATTATCTGCCATCAGCTATGTTTCTGTGTCTCTGATCTCGAAGAACTTTGAACTTACAAGGTACACTAGACAGAGGTGCCCCCTGTCTCCTGCCCTGTTCAGCATGTTACTGAAACCTCTTCTCCTTTACATTCAACAAAGTACAGAAATCAAGGGGAATTAAATTGCTTTGTCATCTGTATAAAGTCACAACTTATGCAGATGATGTGCTGTTGTCACTAATGGATCTCAAAAGCTGTATTCCCCCATTAAAAGCCTTAATGCATTGCTTTTTCTCAGCTTTCAGGACTAAAGCCAGATTAACAGAAGGGCAAATGAGGTAATTGCTCTGGGACCCTGAGCTCTGGGTGTTCTTCTGGGGGCTCCCTTGACTTCCACTCCTCCTCAGGGTTAAGCATTTTATTGGTGAACCAGACTGCCTGGCCCACCAAATACTCTTACTGGGCACATTTCCATTTTTTTATTTTTAGCCTTCTGCCTTGGGTAAAGAGAGCTCCTTCAGCTTCAAATGCTGTTGAAGACACCCTCATGGCTCATGCTCATGCGATGAGGGTGGCACACTGGTGATGATAGCAAGCTAGTAGGGAGGAATATGCTCACTCCCACTTTCATAGCAGAGTAGCGCTGAGGGTGTGTGCGTGTGACCGTCCATGGTGTGAGTGCCTTCCTGATCTGCTTGAACAGCTTGTCATCATAAGAACAGAGCTAGCAGGAAAACACACCAGCTCTTCCTTGCGAGCTGGTTACGATTAGGAGCTCTTGAGCATCTGATGGACATTTCAACTTCGGAGGGCCGAGCCATAGCAGGTCAAGTGCTAACTGCATCACCTCTCTTCTCTAAAACAAAGACGGCAGGGAGGGCAAGTAATGCCTCCCTACCCTGACTTGTCACTAAGACTATGCTACTTGATCGACTAATTTGGCTGAACTGTTCCACATATAATCTGATCTCCTCCTGTTGTCACGTGAGTTTACCCCAACTCCTTCAAGCTGAAGTGTTACAGGTTACTTCTATCTCCTGATGATGATGGCCAACACTGCACGAGTTTACCTTACTCTTCATGCCAAGTTGAAGTTCAGCATGGCATAAAATGGTATGGTAAACTCAGGTGTAGTGTGCTGAGTAAACAGATTTATTTTATTTTGTCTTTGTTAACCAGGTAGGTGCACTAGACAAGAGATTCTGCCTATTTTCAGGCACGACCCGGGAGGGTTACACATCAGAAACAGCAGATACATAGTGTCCACAACAGAATACAAAACATCTAGTTGGAAGGAAAATACAGTAACACATGACAATTTAGAATACATGGCACATTCAGGAACAACAAGTAGAATAAACATAGCATGAGGATAAACAGTAATCACAGTTACATAAGCTTTTATAGAATTTTGAAAACAGTATAATTGACTAAGAAAATACATATACAGCAAACACTGGGGGTACATAAGTGCTGGGAGGAAGTACTGCTCTCAAGGTGGAAGATCAGTGGTAGTAGTGCAAGCGAGAGGAGACAAGCAAGAGGTAGAGCAGGAGCAGAGACCTGAGCTCATAAGGTGAGTTCTTAAACTTTTTTGAAAGGCCTGGTGAGTAGCCAATTGTTTAACATAGAGTGGAAGAGTGTTCCACATTCTGGGAGCAGATACTGCAAATGCAAGTTCACCCTTCTTGGTGAGACATCTAGGCGTAACAAAGGAAGCATTTTCAGTAGATCTCAGCGTATAGAGCAAGTCAGGTTGTTTTAGCAGAGTTACAAGGGATCTTGGAGTACTAGTCCAGGTTAATTTATCGACCAGACAACCAGCTGTGCACAGACGATAGGAGGACAGGGTGAGCCAATTGAGAGAAGAATAGAGCTGACAGCGATGTGTTAGTTTAGGAGCTGCAAGGGTGAAGTGGCAGATACTATAATAGCAAGTGCTCCATTTCTGGATTACTTGCTTGCTAGCATTAAGGTAGACTATAGAGCCATAGTTGAGGCAAGGTCGAAGAATTCCCTGAGCAATGGCCAGCCTGGCTGTCGAATTTGGGGAGGATCTTACTTTGTAAGCCAGGCCAAGTTTACTGTTCACTGCCTTAGAAGTGGCTGCAACATGAAGATTAAAGTCCAGTGAGGGATCAAGAGTCATCCCAAGGTATCTGAAGGATGTGACTGTATCCAGGGTTATGCCATCAGGTCCACGAAGGGAAAGTCCCATATGACAAGCTTTTAGCCTAGGGGAAGTCCCAAAGAACACTGACACTGTTTTGCTAGTGTTAAGTAGGAGCTTATTTTGTCTTAGCCAAGCCGAGAAGTAGTCAAAGTTAGATTGAAGGGAGGTGCAAACTGCTGAAATGTCATTAGCGGCAGAGTAGATAACCATATCATCCGCATAGAAAAGAGACAAAGTCAATCCGGATGGGGGGGGGGGGATTATTTATAAAGAGACAGAAAAGGAGGGGACCAAGAATAGAACCTTGGGGAACACCAACTGAGGTAGAGACAAGATCAGATGCGACGTTCCCTATTTGAACACATTAATGCCTAACCAGAAGGTAACTGCCAAACCAGGCCATGGCAGAATTTGAGAAACCAAGAGAGGATAGTTTGAAGAGCAGAAGAAAGTGGTCAACCAAGTCAAAGGCTTTTGTGAGGTTGATAAAAATGGCCCCAGTGAGTTTTTCTTTGTCCATGTTAAGCAACACATCATTAGTAAATTGTAATCGTGCCATAGTTGTGCTGTGGCCGGACCTAAAGACATGCTGGGCTGGGGATAATAGATTGTTTTTATGCAGATACTATGTGACATGAGAAGACACAGCCTTCTCTAGGATTTTATCCAAGACAGATAAGATGGCAATTGGTCGGTAATTACTCATCATTCTAGAGTCTCCTTTCTTATGCACTGGCATAACACGTGCCATTTTCCAGATGGATGGCACCGTCCTGGTCATAATAGATAAGTTGAATATTCTCACAACAGGGGCTGCAATGTCAGCAGCAATAACTTTAAGGAACTTGGGTAATAGTCCATCAGACCCAGGAGAGCCATGTTCAGGAATGGCTCTCATAAGCCTTAATACATCAATAGTCGAGACTGGTTTAATACTAAACTGGGTCGATAAAGATTCAGTAGGGTTTACGATTTCCTCAGAGGGTAAAACAGAGCTAACCAGGAAATCCAAGAGATCAGAGACGTGAACATTAAACGAAGTAGCAATCGTGTTTTGGTTATTGCAGTTAGCATCATTTATAGTCATTTCAGTCAGAGGCGGGGATGGGCCTTTCCCTAAAAAACTTTTAACATGGTTCCAGAAACCCCTAGCATCGCCACAGGATTTTTGAAGAAGCATACCACAGTATGCTGTTTTTGCTGCTGGATGTCTTTCTTACATGTTTTCTCATGGATCGATACTTAGATCAGTCATCAGGTTGGTTAGACATTTTGGCAGCAACCCATGCTTTATCTCTACTCCTCATTGCTGAGAGGAGATTCTTATGCAACCATCTAGTTTTAGCACCCCTAATTCTCCTCCTTTTGAGAGGCACATACTTGTTTTGGAGGGGGAGGAGATTTGATAGTAAGTAATCGAGAGCTCTATCAACATTAGTTGTGTGGTATTAACGGGGACCAATCAATGCATCTTACTTCCGACAGAAGTGCTGCAATATTTAATTTTGAGAAATCCTGGAACTGTATGATCTTAGGAAGTAGCTTAGGACAGCTGGCATTCTAGACACAGAAAGTGGGTGAGTGGTCACTGATTGAGTCAGGCAAGGTACCAACTTCAAGAATTCTACTGACACAATTAGTCACAATACAGTCCAATGTAGATTGGTGTGAACTGCTGGAAGTAATACGGGTAGGTCCAGTAACCAGCTGGGAGAAGTGAAGCTTTGCAAGAGTGTTATTATATACACCAGAGTTACTAGTAGACCAGTCGAGGTTAAAATCACCAAGTAATGTAATTTCTTTAATCCCCTTTAGAGAAGACAGGTGGTTGATGATTCCATCCAGGCCAGTTAGCGCCCCCTTTGGAGGATTATAGACACAGACTAGGTTTAGTTTATTTTCCCCACCAAGAGTCAGTTCCACATGAAGTATTTCACAGGAGCTGTGCATTCCACGAAATAGTACTGAGACCTTGAGGTGATCTCTGGAGTAGAAAGCAACCCCCCCCCTTCACGAGGAGGGACGATCAAATCTAACTAGGTTGTATCCTGTTAACTTAAGCACAGAATCAGGAATAACTGGCTTATTCCAAGTTTCAGAGAGTCCGAGGATATCTGGGGAATACAGTTTAACCCATGCTTCAAGTTCAGGGAAATTAGAGGAAATACTTCTAATATTCATATGAGCGATTTTTAGGCCCCTCTATAGAAACCACTGCAGGAAAGTGATAGGATTTGCCACATTAGTTGGACCCGGATTGGGCTCAACATCACCAGAGAGGGATATGCGAATTTTGTAAATCCAAGAAACAAGGAACAACTGAATAGGATACCTGCACTTATTTAGATCGGGAAGGGTGATACAGCTAATGTAGTACCCAAGTTTGGCAGGGCAGATGAATTTAAGGGCCCAATTACCAGTACTGTGAGGTCTGTCATAGGCCAAGAGATTGAAGTAATGAAAGGAATCATTATATACATTGTGTAATTGGGTGCCATGAGGAATCATATCCACCAGAGCACAGACAGAAAGCAAAAATAGGCACATTCCAACAGCAGACCTGAAAGCACCCAAGCAGCTCCTTGGTGAATCCATAGTTTCAAGCTCCTTCTTGCAGAAATTGTATAGAGTAGTGTAGCAAACTTGCTATCATAGTGGAATGTAACAAACAATGAACACCAAATTCACCACTAGGTGTAAGACTCACCCCTAATTGCCCAATAAGCCAGTCAGAGAAGAGCGGGGCAGAGCCTAGGTGCAGGCAAGAGCTTAAACAAGGAGCTCCCTGATTTATGCAAAGCTGTGCCTGAAAAAGGTGCCAGGATTTAAAATCTGAAAAAACTAGTGCGCAGTATGAATCTCCGAGTCCCGTATCTTGCAATGATAGATTTCGGTGGCTTGCAGCGAGGGGCTGGGGAGGGCTATCCAGATCAAGCCCTCAGGCATTTCCTTTGATCTCCTAGTACCAGGTGACACTTCTTATGCCTACATATCCCATGCTGTATATTGATATCAGTACTGCTTGATATCCATTGGCTCCCCCAAACCAAAAGTAATTTTTATGACAATGAACAGGGAGTGATGCTGTAGTTAATATAAACCTGGCTAATACCATCACATTTTTCTTCTGCCTTTCTCCTCATTTTGCCATTCATCTCCTCCATCCATACTCACATTAATGTTGAATTTCAAAACAAAAAGCCGCGAAGCAACCTCTGTACCTGGTGCACTCCAACGAGCAGCCAGCTTGTAAGTGTAAATACAGTACCAGACAAACTAGAGCGCACTCCACACCACTCCACACCAGAAGTAAAGCCCCGAGCATGCTGGAGTGTACTCTAGTTTGTCTGGTACTGTACTCACATTAATGGTGACTGGTATCAAGGAACTGAAACCCCATCATGAACTGGTTCATATTACTTGTGCTGGGACCTGGAGGCAGTATATCCTTGACTCTGCAGTAATGATTGATCTTACTTCGAGAGGGTTCCTGCAGTAGGTCATAACATGTAGGACTGAGCCCCTGGTGTCAGGACCGCACGGCAAACTTTTCCAGCAATTCCTGGTGGGGTCTGCCTACCCGATGTCATGTGACCAACGTCAGAGTGACTCTGTATAGTGGGCGGGTCCCCACGCCCGCCTTCCAGTTCTTTCCCGCCATCGACCTGCGTATAGTTCCTTACGGTAAACAATGCTCAGTAGATTGCCATTTTTGCCTTCATTTCTCGAAATTCCATCTTGAATTACATTTCGTTTATGTCTTCTCCACCTCCGACAGCAAAGACAAAGAAGAAGTCCGAGAAGTACAGCACACAGATCCCTCCTAAGGATTAAAAAATCAAGCATGCTGGAACTTAAACAAGGAGCTCCCTGATTTATGCAAAGCTGTGCTGGAAAAAGATGCCAGGATTTAAAATCCGAAATAACTAGAGCGCAGTGTGAATCTCTGAGTCCCATATTTTGTGATGATAGATTTCGGTGGCTTGCAGCGAGGGGCTAGGGAGGGCTATCCAGATCAAGCCCTCAGACACTTGCGATGATAGATTTCAGTGGCTTTCAGCGAGGGGCTGGGGAAGGCTATCCAGATCAAGCCCTCAGACCCTTGCGATGATAGATTTTGGTGACTTGCAGCGAGGGGCTGCGGAGGACTATCCAGATCAAGCCCTCAGACCCTTGCGATGATAGATTTCGGTGGCTTGCAGTGAGGGGCTGGGGAAGACTATCCAGATCAAGCCCTCAGACCCTTGTGATGATAGATTTCGGTGGCTTGCAGTGAGGGGCTGGGGAGGGCTATCCAGATCAAGCCCTCAGACCCTTGCGATGATAGATTTCGGTGGCTTGCAGTGAGGGGCTGGGGAGGGCTATCCAGATCAAGCCCTCAGACATTTACTTTGATCTCCTAGTACCAGGTGATGCTTCTTATGCCTACATATCCCATGCTGTATATTGATATCAGTACTGCTTGATTGTAGCTATCCATTGGCTCCCCCAAACCAAAATCATTGTTATTTTTATGACAATGAACAGGGAGTATTACTGTAGTTATTATAAACCTGGCTAATACCATCACATTTTTCTTCTGCCTTTCTCCTCATTTTGCCATTCATCTCCTCCATCCATACTCACATTAATGTTGAATTTCAAAACAAAAAGCCACAAAGCAACCTCTGTACCTGGTGCACTCCAACGAGCAGCCAGCTTGTAAGTGTAAATACAGTACCAGACAAACTAGAGCGCACTGCACACCACTCCACACCAGAAGTAAAGCCCCGAGCATGCTGAAGTGTACTCTAGTTTGTCTGGTACTGTACTCACATTAATGGTGACTGGTATCAAGGAACTGAAACCCCATCATGAACTGGTTCATATTACTTGTGCTGGGACCTGGAGGCAGTATATCCTTGACTCTGCAGTAATGATTGATCTTACTTCGAGAGGGTTCCTGCAGTCAATCAATCAATCAACCAAAATTGTTATTTATCCAGGCAGGCACCATTGAGCAGGGCTCATTTGCAAGGTGGACCTGGTCAGGAATACATCAAAGTACAGTACAGAGGCAGGTATACAAAAAGCAATAATATACAAGGAAGAAAAAGTATATACAGTGTATACAGTACAGTACAAGGTTGAAATAAAAAAAAAACAGCATTATTTTACAATTGAAGAAGTCAGCAAATGTACAATCAACCATAGGCATACAGGGGTTATAAGCAGAGATCTTTTGAGTGAGGCAGCTGGCAACTATACATATAGGGGAAAGAGGCCGTGTATGGGGTGGCAGATTAGAGAGGTAAAGAAGAGGAGGGATATATTACCGACGACTGGGGGAAAAATTGAGCTAAAACCACAGAAAGTGATGATGGCTGTCGTGTACTTGTTTATTATGATAGTGACGGAGGAGGGGTAGATAATTGGGACACTACTATGGATGGGGTGGGACTTTAGCCAGGCTGGAGTGGACAGGGAAGGGTGGGTGCAGCAGGAAGAGTTAATAGGGAAAGAGTGAGAGCCAGGGAAGAAACATGGCAAGCGTCAGGATGGAAAGGGGGAGTTGCGGAATTAGTGGGCTAGCGGTGATTAAAACATTTGCAAGGTGCTTTCATGTAGCGATCGTAGAGTGCCTTGAAGATATTCAGGTTAACAGGGCAGCTCAGCTTCAATTTCCTTTGTAAACCGTTCCATAATGTGGGTAAAGAGAAGCTTAGAGCAGCTTTGCTGAAATGAGTTTTGACCCTTGGAACTTGGAGGGCAATTAGGGAATAGCTCCTTAGAGCATAGGTGCCTAACACACTCTGGGGAATACATAGAAGTTGACATAGAAGTTGACGGCAGATAAGGACCGCAAGGCCCATCCAGTCTGCCCATTCTGAGACATATGAGGGGAGCTTGTTGGTCACCACTCTGAAGGCCCATAGGGTGATGTTTCTATTCCTTCTATAGTGAAGAGAAGTCCAGCCCAATGATGAGTACAGGGAGCAGTGGTGTGTGGAACGTGGGAGGCCAGTAATGAACCTGATAGCTCTATGGTAGAGGGTGTCCAATTTAGCCAGTGCAGTGGCTGTAGAGCAGGTCCGCGTAATCTATTAAAGATAGGAAGGTCGCTTGAACCAGTTGAATCTTGGCCTCCTTTGTGAGCAGGTGGTTAATTCTGTAGAATAGTCCTAATCTTTGCCTTAGTTTCTTCTGTAGTTCTTCAAGATGGTCAGTGAAGGAAAGTTTATGATCGAGCCAGACTCCTAGATATTTGAATTTAGCTACATACTCTAGTGTTTCTCCAAGAACAGTGGTAATTTGTGGGATAGCTCCCCGGCAGGAATTGCCGCATGCAAGGAGGGGGAGAAGAGCATGGCTTTTGTCTTTTCCGCATTGAGCAAAAGCTTTTTGTTTATGAGCTGGTATTGTAGAAGGTTAAATTCAGCTTGGAGGTCTTCACAGGCTGCTTCCGGCATGGGACGACTCAAGTACAGCACAGTGTCGTCCGCGAATAAGTGGATGTTGGCTTTTGGATGGGGTCATTGATGTTGTTAATGTAGACTGCAAAGAGAAGAGGACCAAGGATAGAGCCCTGGGGCATGCCCCTCAGCATAGGTTTTAATGGAGAAAGATCATCTTCAGCTTTAACCTGCTGTTTCCATTCTCTGAGGTAGTCTGCAAACCAGCACATAGATTTATGGTCCAGGCCTAAGGTGCTTAGGGAGGAAAGAAGCAGGCTGTGATCGACTGTGTTGAATGCCTTATTAAGATCCAAGAAAACAGCACAGACATGCTTCTTGTTGCCAAGGTCTAGGAGCCAATCATTGGTCACCTTAGCTAGGGCTGTAGTAGGTCATAACATGTAGGACTGTGCCCCTGGTGTCAGGACTGCATGGCAAACTTTTCCAGCAATGCCTGGTGGGGGACCGCACACCTGATGCCATATGACCGATGTCAGCTTGACTCTGTATAGTGGGCGGTCCCCACGCCCGCCTCCCAGTTCTTTCCCGCCATCGACCTGCACATAGTTCCTTGCGGTAAACAATGCTCAGTAGATTGCCATTTTTGCCTTCATTTCTCGAAGTTCCATCTTGAATTACATTTCGTTTATGTCTTCTCCACCTCCGACAGTGAAGACAAAGAAGAAGTGCGAGAAGTGCAGCACACAGATCCCTCATAAGGATGGTCACCATCGATACCACTTCTGCCTGGGCCCGAACCACGACACCATGGTCTGCCCTGACTGCAAGCCTTTCAATCAGGCCACCTGCAAATGGAGACAGCAGGCTTTGGAGGCCCATCTTTTGAAGACCAGAATGGCCTCTCTAGAGAAAGAGATGCAAAAATTGAGGACACCACTTCTTCCCCTTCTTCTGAGTCTAAGAAGAAAAAGAAAACCACCAGGATCAGGAGCGTCTGGAGGATCGGGACCGAGTGGGTTCCAGTAAGCCCTCGGCCAGTAAGGCTGTTCCCCCACCACCTGCCCTTGTGGTTGTCCAGGCCATGTCCAGGACTCCTCCAGGCCCCACTGCCACTTTTCTACCAATTTCTACCGGTAAGTTGTCCACCGGCTTCTCCGGCGAAAGCCCAGTCTCTGTCAATAAGTCGGCCCCCAGCTCCGGGGCTCACCCAGCTGTCACTAAGACAGGTCCCTGTGATCAGATGGAGACCCACATGACTCTGACCAAAAAGCTGGTCGAGGGTCCTACTCTCCTCCGCCCGATCCCTCTTCTATCTGTTAAGCCAGTCGTCTCTATTTCTGACGACCGCCCGAATGTTGCTCACCCATCAGGGGCTGGCACCATCTCACCCGATGTCCGGTCAAGCAAGCCCATGGCTATTGGCCAACCCTCCTCTCAGGCTTCTCCTGGGCGGGAGCCTTCCTCACCACCTCCCCCGGTCGAACCTCCAACCCCAGTGGTGGTCATGTTGAGCACGGAGGAGGAAGCGGGACCCCTGGAGGTGGTACTATCTTCTCCCACCCCAGTTACGGTGTCCCAAGTTCCCCCATAGGACACCAGGCCTGGGGTTCCGGCTCCAGACCCCAATGTTCAGAGGGTCTCTGACCCTATTTTGCCTTCGCTGGACCCGCTGATGGCACCGCCTTTAGGCCCTCCTCCGTCGGCTGTACCCTTTCAGGCTCCAGGGCCACTGACAGGTATATGGTCTGACCCTTTTCCATCAGGGCCGTCGCATCTGACCCCAATGCAAGTTATAGTGGCCTGGCACCACATGCTCAGACATCCACAGGTCTGACGTCAGTCCCTCGACATCTTCTTCTCTGATGTCGGGTATCCTGATGCAGGGTATTCTCCCTGGCCCATCTCAGCCACACATTTTCTAACAAGGATATCTTCCTCACCAGGGGCAAATGTCGGTCTATCCTCCATCTGGCCCAATGTTGGATTCTGTACCCTCTTCCCTTTATTCGGGGGTATCATCCTTCGGGTCATCCCTATTATCAGGGCTACCATAATCATCATCATTATCAGGGGTCGGGCACACCTTTTTATCATTATCTGCCTACCCATGCACCTCCACTCCCTCCTCTGGCCCTACAACAGGATTTCCAGTCTCTAATTCAATCCTGGTGGAAGGAGGCTAGGTTGGAGCTGGTCTTGGATTTGGAGCAGCATCTACTGGCCCCGGTAGTCACCCCTTCCCCTCGTTCCTTGTCCCCTGTCAGCTGTATTCGCTCGCCAGTGCATATTTTGGGAACGACACCTCAAGAGGTTATGCTTCCAGACTTTGGAACTCCTGAAGACAAGGACACTCTGGACTCTAATAGGGATTACTCCACAGCTAAGGGCAATGAATTGCCCAAATCTCCCCAGAGGATAGCAGCACAGATCCAACTCGTGGAAAAAGGGTCAGCACTCCATTAAGAAAGTACGTAATTTAATCCAAAATACTCCGAATTGGAGAACAGCAACAAAATGCAAAGTCAGCAACTGCTCAGCATACAATGCGAATATTTTAAATAGTTTCAATAGTGGTTAAGACTTGCATAAAGCACTTGCATAAAAGCATATAGCTAATGTGGACTATGATGCAGCACACTGACTTGACCACAGAACCATTTACATTTCAGTATCTAAACTGACACCTTCATCAGAACATGTGATTGCACTGAACAGGTAACACTTAAGAGTGCAAAGATTAAAGAGACAGTGCTCTTATTAGAAGTGCTAAGTGCAAAAAGTGCTGGGTGCAAAGAAAGTGCAAAAATATACACAAGATGAGACATACATACACGCAAGACCTTAAGCAGCAGGACAATGACAGAGACAGGAAGCCACAAATACTACGCTAAATTCATACACTTATTTTAAATTATGTAGTGATATGAAATCATTAAGTCCTTTAGGTTTCACAGTATCAAGGGTGACAATCCAAAAGGCTTCTCTATGCAGAAGTTTGCCACCTCCAATATTCAAACTGACTTTTTCTATGCCAAAAAATTGCAGCACTGAGGTAGAAGTGTGTCTTGCTTCTCTAAAATGTCTTGCAATGGCATAGCTTTCATTTCCTGTTCTAATAGCTGTTTTATGTTCTGCCATTCTTAATTTTAGTGCTTGCTTTGTCCTATATAAAAAAATCCCACACGGGCAAGTGAGTGCATAGATTACAGCTTCAGTGCTACAATTTAGAAAATGGTCTATCGAGAACCGTTTTCCAGTTCTTGGATGAGAAAAGGTATTCATGCTTCTAGTATTGCTACAATGTATGCAAAGCCCACACTTAAAGTTGCCAATAGGTGGTTTTGAAAGCCAAGTTCCAGTATTCTCATTTTTAGGTAACAAAGTATGCACTAATGTATCACCTAGATTTCGTCCTCTTCTAAATGCAATTCTTGGTTCCATGTGGCTGATGTTATCAAATTTTTTATCACCTTGCAGTATGGTCCAGTGTTTCTTAATTTTATTTGTTACTTGCGTTACTTTGGGAAAATATTGAGTAACAAATGTCACTTCAGGCTCTGATTGAATTTCAGCATTCTGTCTTTCTAGAGTTTGTCCAATGAGTTGCATCCGATCTGTGTTTTTTGCTGCAATATATGCTTTCTCTACAACAGAATGTGAATATTTTCTGTTGTAAAATCTGATTTTCATTTCAGAACTGCACCTTTCAAAATCAGTCTCACTTGATCATGTTCATTTGGCTCACAAAAATTGACTCTTAAGAATATTATTCAATAATGATTTTTGGTGACAGCTTTCAGCTTCTAGAACTGTGTTTCGTGAGGTTGGTTTTCGATATAATTTACATTCCAACTTATTTTTATTTTTAAAGATCGTCAGAGCAAGAAAATCAACTTGTTCATTCCACTCTGCAGTAGACTTAAGGGGCTGGATATTCAAACTGCACCATTCTGAGGCGCAAGCCCTTGCGCTGCGCAAAATAGTTGCGCAGGGGTGTGGCCGGGGCGATATTCAAAGGAGTTGCGCTATTGAGCAACTCCTTTGAATATCACCCCACAGCCACAGCCACTGTGCATGGCGCAGTGAAACTTGCGCCACCGCAAGTTGTCAGAGTGGAGCATTCAACTTGCGGTGGCCAAGTACCATTGCGCCATCGCAAAATCACAATATTCAAAGGTGACATGCAAATGGGGCCATAATTCATGCAAGGTGCAGGGGGCCATTTGCATCTGATTCAGCCCATTTGCATGCCATTAGCATGTGGGTGCGCCGATCCCGAGGACTTGCGCCTGGCGCCCTGCCAGGCAGCAGCCGTCCGAGGACCGACACCACAGCCCGGATCATGAGCAACAATGTGGCTCCCCACCTCCTCCCATTACATCTCCTGGTGGTCCAGTGGACCAAAATGCCCGATCGCGGGCAGAATGTAAATGAACCCCCAAACATGTCCCTAGTGTCCGATCCACGGGCAGAATGTAAAATGAACCCCGAACATGTCCCTAGTGCTCGATCGCGGGCAGTAAGTAAAGTGCCCCCCACCCTGAACATCTCCCTGGTGGTCCAGTGGACCGTAATGCCGATCGCGGGCAGAATGTAAGTGACACCCCAAACATCTCCCTGGTGGCTGGTGTCCCCCACCCCACCCACCCGAAGCCCCCACCCCGCTCCCCGCGGCGGTGAGCGGCAGCATTCCACCGCCTGCCGCCCGCGCCCGCCGACTAACAGCCCGGTGATACGCCGATGATGCAGGCAAAAGCCAATGGGCATGCAGCCCATACCGTACATGACAGTCAGATTTGTGAATGATTCATTCACAAATCTGGACTATCCTCTGATGCGTCTTGCACCCAGTAGCTCTTGCTCTGCACCAATGGGCGTGCAGCCCTACCGGGCAGTCGGTCGGCGGACGGCGGCAACGCCTGACATCGCCTGCCGCACGAAGCGGTGGTAAACGTGGTGAGGCAACGAGTGGCCTGCTGACTGAAGAACTGAAGTCATCGGTACATTCTGCCAGCGATCGCTGATCGATCCTGAACCACCGAAAAATGTTAAGTGAGAAACACTACTACTGCCCGTCGAGCACTAGAGTTTTGGTAGAAAGTCATTACATTCTTGTGATCGGCATTACGATCACTGGACACCGGGGAGATGTTGGGAGGGTTCAATTACTCTGCCGCGATCGCTGGATCACTGGACCTGAAGATGGCTCACGGTGATGCCAGCGATCGACCTGAGTGAGGGTACACTATGCCAGCGATCGGGCTGGGGGCACAGGGACTGAGTTGGGGGCCAGCCACAGGTGGCAGCTGCTGTGTTGCGCCCTGCAATACAGCAGCTCACTGTGGGTGGCCCTCGACTTAACCTTTTTTGGCTCAAGGTCCTGCAGGCTCAGGTTGGGGTTGCGCCTGCACAACTCTGTACAGCCCGGCTGAATATCGGGCTGTGCAGTTTATGCATGGTTCCTCCCCCTCCTGTTGAGCATGCATTCATTTGCATTGCGCTGTTGCTCAGCCTGTTTTCAGTGGCGCAACTGCCTCCTGCTGAATATCGCAGAATGGCGCAATGTAGGACTTGAGCATGTGCAACCCTGTTGCGCATGGCCCAACCCTTTTGAATATCTGGCCCAAGATGTCTACTTGTACTGTTGATATATTCCATAAATTGATTCAGATCACTTTCTGAGCCTTTCCAAACCATGAAACAATCATTTATATATCGTTTCAAAATGGACACATTGTGATAGAAAGAATTTGTAGCATCTAAAACAAAGGACTGTTCCCATTGGCTAACATAAATATTAACAAGATTTGGGGCAAATGTAGTGCCCATACTGGTACCGTTACATTAAGTGTAAAATGTACTGTCAAAAATAAAGAAATTGCTTTCCAATACTTTTCTAGTGCAGTTAATAATAAATTCTGTAGGAGGTGTGACGTTATCTGGTCATACTTGTAATACTTTTGTCAATGATTTGAGACCATCCTCAAGGGGAATATTCATGCACAGACTCTCTACATCAGTACATACTGGAATGTCAGTGTTCTGTACTTCAGTTTCAGTTAACATTTATGCATATGGTTGGTATCTTGTATATATGATGGCAAAAAGGGAACAAACTTTTTTATATGTAAATCTACAAATTTTGACAAAGGTTCAGTTGCTGCACCTACTGAGGACACAATTGGCCAACCTGGAACTGGGACTTTGTTTTTGATGCAGTTTTGGCAATAGATACAACACAGGTCTCCATGGTTCATCTACTACAAGGAAAGCAGCTTCTTTCCCAGAGGATCCCTCTTTCATGGAGCTGTTATGAATTATCCAGCAGACCAATGGCTGGAATGCTGAGGAACAAGACCCAAAGAGGAAACGCATTGCGGAACACTTAGATTTAGTGACTGTTTGCCATATTTCTGTCCCTCCCTGGACAGCCCCTCACGAAGACCTCACCGGTACCATCTGGCAGCTGCCTCACTCTATCCCGGCTGTCCCTAAGAAGGCAGACCAGATATGTCATGCTCCTGAGGGTGTTTCATGTTTGGATGCTCACCCTAAAGCTGATTCTATTGTCATAGCAGCAGCTCATGATCGCTCAGCTACCCCAAAGCACATGAGTACTTCCCCCCCAGACAAGAACTCCCGGCAGCTCGAACAGTTCGGGAAAAAGGTCTATTCCTCCTCTACATGTGCCCTCCGCTCCCTCAACTACAAGGCGCACCTGATCTCCTTTCAAAAAGCAACCATGGCCAAGCTTGAGGCCCGTATCCAGGCCATGGAAGCCTCGCATCTCAAGGAAGAGCTTATCAAAGACCTGTTCCTGTCGAAGATCTCCTGCAGACACACGCTCAGGGCTACATATGGCTCAGTAGAAGCAGTAGCCTGCTCCTCCACCACGGCCATCTCTCTCAGACGACATGCTTGGCTACGCATCTCTGGACTCTCTAATGATGTCCAGACTGCTATTCAAGATGCCCCCTTTAGGGGTTTGGTCCTTTTTGGAGGGGACACCAAAGATGATATCACAGGTCTCCAGGACAGTGGCCAGGCCCTAAGGTCTGTGAGGTCCATGTACCGATTGGGCTTTCCGAAGAAGCAACCCTTTCAGTGACAGACCAAGAGGCAGGTTAAACAGCCCTTTACCAGGTGACAGGGCAAAAGAATCGCCCATGGGTTCCTCTTTCACCTCTCCACCTGCCTCTAAATCTCAGAGAGCGGCCGGGAACCCCCTCCCTCTTGTCCCTCTGCTTCCTGACTGGCAACTCCTTCCCCCCTCCTCTGCCACCACGCGAGGAGCTGGTGGGAGGAAGGTTCACCCTCCACATGTGGGAGTGGAGGGACATCTCCTCAGATGCATGGGTCCTGCAGCTCATCTCAAAAGGGCACACTTTGAAGTTTTTGGAATTCATTCCAGAATCTTCTCCAGGTTACTCAAGTTACTCCCTGCACCAGGCTTCTCTAGTAGAGGAGGAAATTTGGGCTCTAAGACCGAAGGTGGCCATAGAGTCAGTCCCTCAGCGTCAGAGGGGAAAAAGGTTTTACTCCCATTTTTTCCTGGTCCCAAAAAAGATGGATGACCTCAGACCCATATTGGACCTCAGCAGACTGAACCTGTTTGTTGAATAGAAAAGGTTCCACATGCTGACATTGCAGGGCCTCCTGCCTCTTCTGCAGAAGTACCACTGGCTTTGCGCATTGGATATGCAGGATGCTTACCTGCACATTCCGGTGTTCCCGGGCCACCACCATTTCATGTGTTTCTGCTTCCAGGAGGAGAGCTTCCAGTTTACAGCCCTCCCCTTTGGTCTTTCCTTGGCACCCTGGGTCTTTACTAAGTGCCTAGTGGTGGTGGCAGCAGCCTTGTGCCATCAGGGTATAGCAGTGTTCCCTTACCTGGACAACTGGTTCTTGACAGCCCCGTCCAGGGACAGTCTTCTGGATTCCCTCTCGTGCACTCTGGATCTCTTTTCAAGACTTAGGATCTCGGTCAACCTCCCCAAGTTGACTCTTACCCCCTCCCAGAACCTTCAGTTCATCTGAGCGGTCTTAGACATGGTCCAGTGCAGAGCCTTCTTACCCCCAGACAGGGCGGAGGCTCTTTGAGAGCAGGTCAACCAAGTGACCTCTTCCAGATCTCTTCTGGACAGGGTGTTGTTATGTCCCTTAGGCCTGATGGATGCCTCCATCTCCATGGTCCCTTTCACCAGGTTGCATAAGAGGATCACCCAATGGACGTTGTGCATCCAATAGGATCAACGGTTGGATGACTTGGACCACCCAGTTCTAGTCTCCAGCATGCTCAAGAGGGATCTCCTTTGGTGGTTAGATCCTCTGAATCTGTCTCAGGGTCTTCCTTTCAGAAGTTCCCCACCTGTCTGGACCCTCACCACAGATGCCTCCTATCAGGGCTGGGGGGGCTCACCTGGGGGACCACAGGACTCAGGGTTTGTGATCCCAGTTGGAGATGTCTCTCCACATCAGCATCCTGGAGATGAGGGCAGTCCTTTATGCCCTTTAGGCCTTTCAGTCCATCCTATCAAGAGGAACACTGCTGGTCCAGATGGACAATATGTCGGTGGTCTGGTACATCAGCAAGCAGAGAGGCACCCGATCATACCCCCTCTGCAGGGAGGCGATGTGGGTGTAGAGCTGGGCATTCCAGCATGACCTGTTTCTCACAGCCGTGCATGTCCCAGGCATTCACGACGTCCTGGTGGACAGCCTCAGTTGGGCATCGTCCCTTGCTCACAAATGGGAACTAAGTCAGGAAGTAGCAGCCTCTCTCTTTCTGAGAAGGGGTTGCCCAGACATAGATCTGTTTGCCTCCCCATTCAACGCAAAGCTTCCCAGCTTCTGCTTGCTCATTCCAGAGCCTGGTGCTTTCTGGCATGACGCATTGTCACTATGTTGTACAGGGAAGTTCTTGTACATTTTCCCTCCCTTTCCCATTCTGCAGAGAGTACTTCTCAAGCTCCAGGCAGAGGGAGCCTGGATGATCCTGATAGCTCCCCTCTGGCCGAGGCAAATCTGGTTTCCGCTAATACAGCAGCTCATAGTGGAAACCCCAGTTCCTCTCCCTCTCTGGCACGATCTTTTGACTTAGGATCAAGGCAACTTGGTACATCCGGGACTCAGGACCCTGCATCTTCATGCGTGACTCCTTCAGACATAATCAGATCTCACTTCGGGGTCTCCCAGAAGGTCACTCAGGTCCTGGTGGAGGCTGGAAAACCCTCCACCAGATCCACTTATGCGATGAAATGGAAGCATTTTTCCATCTGGGTGGAGTCTAGGGGTTGGGACCCCTTTATTTGCTCAGCTCCACAGATTATGGAATATCTGTTGCACCTGTCTGATTCTGGCCTGTCTTATTCATCCCTTAAGGTCCACCTGTTGGCTATTTCAGCCTATCATGTGTTTGTGGAGGGGAAACCCATGGCACAGTTGGAGATATCTAAGGCAGGAAAGGGATCCTCCATCTCAAACCCCCCATCCGCAACCCCACCCCACCTTGGGACTTGAATTTTGTTTTAGAGAAGCTTACGCTTCCTCTCTTTGAACCAGCAATGAGCTGTGACATGTGCTACCTTTCTTGGAAGGCGCTATTTTTGGTTGCTATTACTTCTGCTCATAGAATTTCCAAGCTTCAGGCCCTGATGCATAAGGAGGCTTATTTGATTTTCCACAAGGACTGGGCGGTCCTGCATACAAATCCTAAGTTTCTTCCCAAGGTGGTTTCTGAGTTCACTCTAAATCAGTCAGTAGAACTCCCAGTTTACTACCCTGTTCACTCGAATAGGGGTGAGGCTCTCCTTCACACACTGGATGTTCATAGAATCCTGTGGTGTTATGTCCACCGAACTAAAGAATCCAGAAAGACTGATCAGTTTTTTTGCCTCCTTTGCCCCCAAATCATTGAGGCAAGCAGTATCTAAGCAGTGTCTATCTAAGTGGCTCGCCAACTGCATCTGCTTCTTTTGCCAGAAGTACAACAAACGTCTTCCGGGAAAGGTCAGAGGTCACGCTACTAGAGGCAAAGCTACCGCTACAGCATTCCTAAGGAATGTTTCTGCAGCAGAGATTTGTGTGGCAGCAGTCTGGAGTTTGGTCCATACCTTCACGAGGCTTTACAGTCTGGACATTGCCTCTAGACGTAGGGCCAGGTTTGGCCTCGCCGTTCTGCAGGGCCTACTGTCTTAGGCTGGTCCTAATCTCTTTTTGAGTTACTCCTCCTCCTCCCATGATTCTCCCAGTCTCTCTGTGAGTGACTGCTTGGGATTCAGTCCTACATGGTATGACCTACTGCAGGAACCCTCTCGAAGTAAGGTAATACAGTTGCATAAGAACTTACCGTAAAGTAACTCTTCGAGAGAGGTTCCTCCAGTAGGTCACATTTTCCCTCCCTCCTTCCCGCAGTTTCTGCATTTCTTTCAGTGTGTTCTGATCTGGGCTCCAGGATTTCATCCTTTCTCCTGTGTTATCCTCCTTGGATCTCCAGCGGGAGAACTGGAAGGCGGGCGTGGGGACCGCCCACTGTATACGGTAACGCTGACATTGGTCACGTGATGTTGGGTAGGCGGTCCCCCACCAGGCATTGCTGGAAAAGTTTGCCATGCGGTCCTGATGCCAGGGGTTGCAGTCCTACATATTATGACCTACTGCAGGAACCTCTCTCGAAGATTTACTTTTACGGTAATTTCTTACATAACTGTGCTTTGCCCAGGGCAGGGCCAGAAAAAAATCTGTAAATGTGTGTCACAGATCTTACCAGGCAGGGGGAAAGGAAAAGAGGCCGTCTGTCATGTGGCACTAATTTCTGATAAGTCCCTGTTTATTATTTCTGTATAACAGAGAATATACTGTATGTTCTTTTTTCTTGCATTTCTTGCAAAATACCTGGAAATATGTGGAATTTCTGTTATTTCTGACATGTTGCTCTTTAAGTTGACTGCCCCTTCCAAATAAAATGTCCCAATGGTAGACTTAGCAGAAGAATTTTTGTTGAAAGAGGTCTTTGGTGTCTTGGTGACCAGTGAACTCTAGATAACAGCATGGAGAATTCTGTTGGGGGGGGGGGGCAAACACTTTGTCTTGATGCTCTGGCTTCAAGATTTTATTACAGAATAATTAGAGAGTTTTTTTTGTTGTTGTTTTCGTTTAATAATTTCATGGTTACAGCTCTGAATTGTGATCCGGGGAACACAGCCATCATCTTGCTGTGTGACCTTGTGCAAGTAACCCAGAACCTCCCCACACTTGGACATTAGGGGGAACGGGGACAGGGAACCCTTATATGGGCTTTGTAACTGTAAGTTGCTCAGCATGACTGCTGATGTGGACACCGAGGGTAGCCATTATATAAAGTATGTATGTACAAGATTTTCTCAGCGCTTAAGAACAAAGATGATCTGGGGACTGGAAGACAGACCCTACGAAGGGAGGCTGAGGGAGCTGAATATGTACTCCCTGAAGGAGAGGGGGGATGGGGGAATATGATTGAGACCTTTAAATATATGAAGGGTATAAACAAGACTGGTACAGAGGGGATTTTTTAAGTAAAGGGGAGGGAGGGACACAAAGGGACATGGGCTAAGATTGGAGGGAGGGAGATTCAGGAGAGAAATGAGGAGGCACTATTTCATGGAAAGGGTGGTGTCTAAGTGGAACGCACTGCCCGAGGAGGTGGTGTCCTGTAGGATGGTGGGCAACTTTAAAAGGGGATGGGATAAAATGAGGGGGAAGGTGTGGAGGGAGGGCCAGCTGCAGTGTAATGGATTGCTAGCTGCACAGTCGACCAGACTTGATAGACCATATGGCCCTTATCTGCTGGCAGTTTCATGTGTTCGGATGTAAGAACTAGAAAAAACATGTCAAAAATATTTTCTTTTTTTGGGGGGGTCTTTATTTTTGCAGAGAGTGTGTAGTTTTTGAGGCCGTGAATGGTAGCATAATGAGTGAAAAAAGGAACACAGACACAGTTTGTATTAAGGCCTTTTATTTAATATTTGGCCATTTTAGTGCTGGGCTAGTGAAAAGCCTGTTGGGCTAGTGGATTTTTCCAGTCATTAGCACTGCCAGCTGGTGGCTAAAAGAGTTTTGATTCTAAAACACACTTTCAGTAAAAGGAAGGAATCTCATACTTTCAATTTTGGGGGGGCCTTCACCTTGATATGCTGAGGGGCCTTTGAAGCCTTAATCCAGTCCTGATCAGGATATAAGCTTGAAGAGTACAGGAAATCATTTCTAATTGGCAGCTGTTTATCGAGTTTTTATTCTCAGAAATTATATGCATTCCTGTACATTATCTATATGTATAAAATGGGTAGAAAATTTCCTGGGTTTTGATTGGCTAAGAGGTACACATTTGCCATGTCCTTATCAGGACATATACTGGCAACTGGTATTACTTATGCCAACCAAAATTCAGAGATCAATGCCTTCTAGAAATCTATGTTATATATCAGCCATGTTACTACTGTAAAAACATTATGTGCCCTAACTTTAAAAAATATAATTCTCACATTTCGTAAATGCTACCAAGTAAAATCAATCAATAAAGCCCCAATTTCATTTTCTTGAGATTTAAAATGACAACCTAACCTTTCTTACCCTATTTGCTCGTAAATGTTTATGGCAGGCTGCTGATCCATGGTTCCTCGGTAGCTGCAGCTCCGCAGGTCCAGCTATGCTCAACAGTCAACTCCAGCGCATGCCTTCTCTCTGATCTCTGTGGCGCTGCCATTTATCTGATTGCGAGTGTCCAGCCCCAGCCCCAACTCCAGCCCCTTTTACATTAAGCCACATAACCGCGGCGCATATTCTTTTAAAAGAAATGACACCCAGCATCTAGCACGCATTAGGAACCTGACCGCGATAGTAAAAACTGACCGTAAAACCAGAACTGACATGCTCAGTGGTCAGCTCATTCAGCACTGGATCCTTGTAATTGCATCGTCCCTGCCCTAGACTATACATTAAAAAAAAAATGAGCATAAAGTGGCATAGAAGCACAACATAAGAAAACAAATGGCACAAACATGAAAAAATTAAATACAACCTGACCACAAAACCGGAAGTGGTTTAAGCAGGTACAGTAGCCGCCAACGATATGCTCACTTCTCACCTGCTCCCGGTGAAATCAGACTGTTTCATGCTGTAGGCAAAACAGCTTGATACTTGAAGAAAAAAATGAAGGAAAAATAAAATTTGTGTGTGTGCTGGGGGTAGATGGGGTGAAACACGGACACCAACACCCTCTAGTGGCTACCTTTTACTTATGCTGTCATTATAAACAGTACAAGGGCAGGAACTACTTTATTTTATTACTGCATTAACATAGTTTTAAAACTTTTAAAACTTATCTGAAATTTTAAATCAAATTTTTTACTTGGGTCCATTGTATAAGTGGAATAAGACACTCCGAGGTGTGGTTTATGGCCTGATAAGAGCACACCCCAAGTGCTAAAGATGCAAGTGCCTCATACCTCATTGTGCACCTGGGGCATGCTCTTATCATGCCATAAACCCCACCTCAGAGTGTCTTATTCCTTACTTAACTTCACCTGAATAAAAAGTGATACGAAAAACTGTATTTTGCATTTTGTTTTGCTTTTATGGGCAGCGTTCTGTTACAGTTCTCTTCGTAGAACCAATAATTTGGAGTTTTAACTATGTCACAGTTTGTGCACAGAACTTTAAGTATAGTTCTGATAGGTTAACAGCTCATAGTTAGCATTCTGTACGCAAACCAAGACAGAAAAAACTCCAAATTACTGGTTCCATGAAGAGAACTGTAACAGAATGCTGCCCATAAAACACGACAATGAAAAATACAGTTTTCATATCACTTTTTATTCAGGTACAGTTAAATATGGATAATTTAAGGGAATGCATATAATTTCTGAGAATAATAACATTATTATAAACAGCTGCCAATTACCACAAATTTTCTATCCCCTTTAATAAGGACAAAAATGAGGTAATGTCAGTAGGAAGAGTATGTTGCAAAAGAAACACAGAAGAACTGGGCATTAAATGGGAAACAAAAAACATAACCTACTTCAGACTCAAAATACATGTATCACTGCAGGAAACAAGCATGAACTGGAAGAGACTGTCCCAGACAACTCCTTCCGATATCAACAGGTCATCATACAACAGTAGAAATTATTTTACCAAGAGTGATGTTCCTTTTTGATATGTTGCAAACTCCTCTGCAGACCAAACAAATCAAGGATTTACAGAAGCTACTGGGAGGCAGTATAGCGCAGTGGTTTAAGGCTCTGAGCTGCAAATCTGGTGATATCCAGCAAACCAGACGTGGGTTTGAATCCCACAGCTTCCACTTGCATACTGTGTGACCCTGAGCAAGTCACTTAACTTCCCTGTGCTCCCAGGTCGCTCCTGTAAAAAAAAAAAAAAAAAGCTTTCAGCTTAGTGTGCTTCTCCTGGTAAAACAACTAAATAAAAAATAAATAAATAAAGACTAAGATGCTTTCTACAGAGGCTTGTCAGAATGCCAGAGGAAGGAGATCTAAAAGTGCCTGGCTTACAACTGAATTATAGGGCTACACAGGTGACAGAAGTAGCATAGTGGATGTTGTTAGATATCAGTAGGCCTCCCCCAGATTAACTGTGCATGGAAGTACAATTTTGTTAGAAGCAGGAATTGGACTTAGTGGCTGTGCCATTCCTTCAACAACTCGGTACACTGAGAAGTACACCTTTAACAACCTTGCACAACCAACTGGGGATGCTACTTAGTAAAACTAAAAGCACGCCCAAGAGCAATATAACTCAGCCCCTACGGGAGAATCCCCATATTGTTATAAATAACTAACTGGGTTGCCGTGGATGTTACAGTTACTACCCCTGCCTTGCAGGCTCAGGCAAGGTTGAGGGGCCTGGGCTTTATTTTTCCTAATGGGGGGGTTCGTTCCCAACAAGAGATTTGCCCTCCCATTTCCATGCTGGTTTGGTAGCTCTAAAGTTCTCCTCCCTGTCACCCTCAGTACTACCATACCACTATACTCCCTAAACCACTAGGACTAAGCTATCACTCTCTCGGACCCTAGTAATTATGCTGCTACTGTTGGCCGGTGACATCGAACCCAACCTTGGTCATGCCCCCCCCCCCAACTACAACTACCACGTGGTCTAAGGATGGCCCAATTTGTAGCCTTCTCCCAAAAATCGCACTGCTCCAACCAGATGTATTATCCCTAAAACTGGACATTCTGACTATTACAGAAGCATGGCTAAAATCCCACACCAAGGATGCTAGCATTTCTATCCCAGGTTACACCGTCATATGGCAAGACAGGCCCGGTACCAAAAGGAGAGGAGGTATAGCCTTGTATATCAGCTCCGCCATTAATTTCATCCCGTGTCGCTAGCACTACCACCCACTCAGGCTTTAAACTCCCTGATGGTGAAAATCTCACTCCCCCACTCCATCCCTATCTTTATAGCTGATTCCTACCTTCCCCCTGATACTCCAGTGTCCTCTATTAAGGACCATCTAGCCGCCCTCAAATTCCACGCACAAGGTGAAGAGTTCGATGTCCTGGGTGACTTTAATGTAAACTGGCTCACCGCCTCCAGCTCTAAGATTAGAAATGATGTAGCCACTCTAAATCTGTCCCAACTGATTACGGAACCCTCCCACTTCAACTCCAAAACCCTGAGCCACTCTGTACTAGATTGGTCTCTCACCTGCATTGAATAAGGACTGCTGGCCTCTTACCTGACTCTCTAAGCAATCACCATCTAATCTACTCAGTAAGGAAAATTTTCAGGCCAAAGGCCCCCCCCCCACCCAGAACCCTGTTGGTTCGGTCCTACAATTCCTTGGACTTAGCATCCCTCCTAAATGACCTGGCTAACACTGACTGGTCATTCATCTCTCATACCTCCTCAATTGACTCTGCCCTGTATTATTTCAAGTCCAAGTTCCACTTGGTCTGGGACTCCCACCTCCACTCAGGCATACCCGGGTGCAAGGGGCCCACCTGCCCTGGGTCACCGCTGATATCATGGCCAGCCTTAGAGCTAGAGGCCGGGTTTGGAAGGCCCACAAAGCCTCTGGCTCCACCACGGCTTACCAGAAGTTCTGCACACTTCATAATGTTTGCACTAGACAAATCTACCAGGTAAAAGCAAATAATTTCCGATCTGCCTTCCTCACCAACATAATTCCCCCTTCTAAATTCTGGAAGGTGGTACAATCACTATTCACCCGTCCATCCCATCCCCCATCATTAACACAGGAGGCTGCACAGTTTCAGACCTGCTAACTGTGGCTACCAAATTCAACTCCTTCTTCACAAACTACTCAGCTTCACTTCTGTCCTCTCTCCCACCTACCACCCCTACCCAACCTACCCCACTCCATTTGGCTCAAGCTACTCCCCATGCTTTCTCCTTCCACTAAATTACCCCAACCGATGTTTACAATGCCCTGCTTGCACTAAACCCCTCCAAAGACAAATGCCCCACTGGGCTGGACTCCTATATGCTTTTCCTGTCAGCCCCTGCCATTGCCTCCCCTCTGGCCGTGCTTTTCAATCTTTCCTTCTTCCTCACTTCGGTCCCATCTGAATGGAAACATGCCACGGTCATCCCCCATCTGAAGGAGGGAGACCCCTCCTTCCCTGGTAACTACCACCCTATTTAACTCCTCCCAATTCTAGCAAAACTCCAGGAACATCTAGTCCTCTCCCAGCTCTCCTCCTTCCTTGACTCTGCCTCTTTCTTCAACCCCCATCAGTGTGGGTTTAGGAAGTTCTACTCTACCACCTCCCTACTAAGGCACTCTGATGCCATCCTTACTGGAATGGATCATGGCCACATCACCTCTGCAATCTCTGTTGACCTTGCTAAGGCATTCTACACTGTCTCCCATCTTCTCCTCCTCTCCAAATTTCCCTAGCTGGGCTCTCCAGCAAGGCCACTGATTGATTGCCAGTTGACCCGTCTGTTTGTAAGACTGTTTGCTGTTATAAATCTCGCCTCAAGCAATGGCTTTTCAGTAACTCTAAATGCACCTGTTGACCACAAATTTTATGTAACTGTAAAAATTATATGCTATTTGTATTTTGTATTATATAAGTTATTTTACGTCTTGTATTTTTTTTTTTGCATTATTGTAACTTGTCATCTGTGAAAATGGGCAATTTTGCTCATCAGATTTACAAATATAAAAAATAAAAATGAAATGAAATGAAAACATGGTTCCACTCCTACCTGGTAGGCAAGACCCAATCTGTCAGAACTGGGAACTCCACCTCCTCATCCCTCCCCATTATGACTGGGGTTCCCCAAAGCTCAGTCCTTGGTCTGCTATTGTTCTCCATTTTCCTCAATGACTTGCCCTCTGCCTGCCCACACACATATATTCACATGTACATGTACCACATTGTCCTGTACACTTCCAGCCCCTCAACCTCTGATGTGGCAACCAGACTTCAGCAAAACTTCAAGGATGTCCAGCTCTGGTTTTGCTCCAATCAGCTCTTCCTGAATGACAAGAAAACTGTCTCCATGACCTTCGGCACAAGGCAGAGACTCCCTCGGCTCCCCTCCTTCCCCGCTTTCCATACCCTAGATGGGACAAAACTCGAGGACTGCATCTCCTTTAGATACCTTGGGGTCTGGCTTGATCAGCACCTTGACTTTTCTGTACACATAGACGCTATCCACAAGAAGCTGCACCCCAAACTGGGTGCCCTGTACTGGAACCATGGAAGCATCTCATTGCCAGCCTGTCATGAAATTGTGCAGAAAATGATACTCCCAATCCTAGACTACAGTGATGTAGTCTACAGTGCCACACCCAAAACCACCCTAACCAGACTGGACACTCTCTTCCACTCCTTCTGTCGCTTTGCCCTCAACTGTCCTCCCAGCACCTACCACTGCACCCTCTATCAGTCCCTGTGCCTCCTCTCTCTGTAGAATAGGAGGCTGTCCCACTGCATCCGGCTCACAGCCAAGTTCTGGACCCAGTCCTTACCTCCATATCTCTCCTCTGTACTGTCCTCGCCTCCTTCCCCCTCACACTCCCTCAGATACTCCGACTCCCGCTCCTTGTCCATCCCGCGCATGTCCACTACTGCCAGCCAGGCAGCCTTCTCTCATCGCATACCTGAACTGTGGCATTCCCTCCCCTCGGCCATTCGCCATGCCTCCTCTGACCACCAACTCAACACTGCCCTTAAGGCCCACTTCTGCCCCATCTGTGCTTGCACCTAACCTCTCCCTAGTCCATAACCTAGCCAGGGGCACTCTTACTCTTACTGAGCAAGTCTGAGAAGGCTGACACAGCTGCCGGCTTGTTGCTCTGGCCGGGCACTTATGGTCTGGCTGTTTACTCTGCCTGATTGTACTCTCCTGGAATAATTGATTTAAGTGTCATTGTATTATATTGTACTGTATTTAACTTCCTGTTGTTTCACTGTACATAATGTGCTGATCATATACACTGTTGTGGTACTGTATTCTGTGTTGTCTCCCATGTCCCCCCCTCCACCCAGGATGCATCTAGAATCGAGCAGTAGTCCGCTCAGTATACCTTCCTGGTAAAACTTTTAAATAAATAAGTAAATAATGCGGTGCCTCCACCCAGAGATAATTTAAGTGAGCCTGATCACAGAATGGTACAATCCCCAGGGATGTACTACCTCCCCTCGCAGTCACCCCACACATTGAACACCAACAGCAAATGCAATACTTCAATATGTATGCACTTATTGACTTCAGCTAATAATATGCTCACTACAAATATGCTCACAACAAATATGCTCACAAGACCGGTTTAAAGAAGAACAAACAACAATTTATTAAATGGTAGTAGGGGAAAAGGGATGCAAAGATAAATAACTGTTTTTAAATGGTTTTGAAAAAGGCAATAGCAATAACCATAGTGACCAACCCCTACCAGCAATACAACCATAGAGCAACTTCCCCAAACTGGTACCAGTTTCCCTCAATGTCCTTTCTGGGTACCAGCTGGTATGTCAGTGCGGGACTGCTGAGGTGCAGTTAGGTGGCAGGCATTGGTGCACTTTTCACTTTGGAAACTATGTATATCAACCCCAGGCACAGGGCAAGCCCTGAATTACTCACAGTTATGGAATACTAGTCTTGACCTGAGTTCTTTCTGGGCAGTACAGTTCTTTCTGTCTGTAGCTCTGGGGGCTCTCAACTTGGATGCTGGTAGGATCAATCTCAGCTTCTCTGCAGCTCTTTCAGTTTCTCTCTCTGCCTGTCTTACAGCTGTCTCTCTCTCTCTCTCTCTCTCTCTCTGTCTGTCTCTCCCTGTCTCTCTCTCTCTCTCTCTCTCTCTCTCTCTCTCTCTGGCAGCTCTGGCACTAGTGGAACACAGTTCTGGATCTTCTCCTATGCTGTTGGCAGGAATCAGTCTCTCAAGTTCCATGTGCTCTGGCTCTCTTCAGCAAACACTGTACACTTTACATTGACTTTTATACTGACTTTTCAGATCTTTAAAGTAAGTCAGGCACTCTCTGAGCTAGTGGCTGTGGAAGCCCCAGGCAGGCCTTCAACCTTTTGCAGAACACACAGTCTGAACCTTCTCACTCTCTGGAGGTTCCAGGTAGACTGCCCCAATCTGAATCTGCCCCCAGGTCTCAGGAGATCATCTGCAGAGTCCCATTTGTCCACCAGGCTGTCAGTCCGTCTCATTAGTTTGTAGAATGTTCATTCAATGCCTGATTGGCTAGGGGAAAAGGGGACAATACAGTCTTCTCTTTTCCCAGGAGCTCCCTTTTTGTAGTCCTTGGGCTCCTTGAACTCTTATTGGTTGCAGAGCAGGTCAAGGGTGGCAAATATGGCTGAAAACAAAACAGTTTATGCAGTTCACATAGAGTCCCAACTTTAAATGTTTTTTTTTGCAGGCAAACTGTAATGTTTTAAAATATAATTGTCTCCAGGCTCAATAGCTGTCCCTCTGCCCTATTGTCCGGTGGAAGGTAGGACATGACAGGGTCTCCCCCTGCCTGTCACAAGCACCATAGCGCTATCACCCCCAGGCAACAGACAAAGCATTTATTTACACAACAGCCTCAGCTGCTTTCTTAAAGGGACAGTGCACCTTTAGGTGCTCACACAAAGTTCACATCTTTTCTTCCCCAGGGTGTCTCCGGGCCCCACATTATGTCTCTGGAGTCCCTTGGGCCAAAGCACACACAGAGAAGCTGGACACTGTTCCATCAGAGCAGCTTTTACCTAAGCACTTTAGTGCTTCACTGAGTCTGTGAGCAGGCTGCTGCAGCTCACACATTAAAGCAGGTGCTAGCTCAAACATGCACACACAGAGCTGTGCGGTGCTGTACCACGCTGCACAGAACACACTGCACTGTACCACCCAACTGGTAGTCTTAACATTTACACTATGATCCTCCGGTTCCCCACAGCAAAACAGGCATGCAGGGACTGGCAGGAGCAATAAAGGAGGGCACCAAGGACCAGGACTAGCGGGACTAGATGGCCTAGGGCAAAACAAGGTAAGCCACACCCATGGGGGGGTTACATAACAAAATATTAATTATGGGACATGGCGATCAGGGGGTGTACAAAGGATAAAGCATCTTTATGTGCCAGGCACCAGTGTGGCTCAGTTGGTAGCACATCTGCCTCTAGGCCAGAAGGTCGTGGATTCTGGTCCCATACCAGGATTGGGCTCATACCACAAACACTGGCACCTGAGTGCAGTACTAGGGGGTGCTGTATTGTTTGGGTGTGCTGTCCTTCAGAGGAAAATGTTAAACTGAGGTTCCTTCTACATATCTCTGCTGTTGTCCTGGTGGGTGTCCAGGTGGAAGTAAAAGAATAAAAGGCACTTTTCGCAAGGGTAGGGTTTTTTCCCAATGTCCTGGCCAACATTCCCCCTCCCATAAAACTGGGTCATGCAGCTGTCCAAGGCAGTATGTGGGTGCTGATGTCAGAAATGACTACCACTGTTCATTCAGTCACTTCATTGCCAGTCTAGCATTGCTTGTAATGCACTTTTGGATGCAACATGTATAAAAAGTGCTACACAAAAGCTGATTTTTGTTCTCCTTTATCATGAGAACATGGCAAGATCCTTCTAGGAATTAATAAAAACTTTTAGTTTGCCAGCCGTAGACCTTTACGTTTCTCCAAATTCAGCATGTAATCCTATTCATACGGATGAAAGGACTGAGGAGAGAACAAGCCTCAGCAGATGAGCAGAAAGTGCTAAAGTTGCTCTCAGAGAACCCTGAATATCAGCTGGTATGCAGCTTTAGTATCACAAATACAGCGGGAAGCTGAAGAAGCCAATGGCTAGTGGGAGGAGGCATTAGAACAAGACACTGCAGCATGACAATGGGAGAAGATGTGGATGTTTGCTAAAACTTCGATATCAACTATGAATTTCAAAAATTCAAAAAGTTAAAATATGGAAAAGATCTGTATTCCACACCAATGAAACTACATAAAATGAAACAAATCACATCCCCCCAATGTTATAAATGTGGAGAACCACAAAGCTGTCTGAAGTGCCTGTTCTGAAACTTCTCACTGATTCAAAAGTACTAGCAGGACATCAAAAAGTTGCTAAACCAGCTACTAAGTATGGAGGAACTTTAGGTCCCAGATCTATATATAACACATTATTTAGAACAAGGGCAAGTGGAAGTCAGCAAAAGGCATGCATTTGCAATGATCATAGCCATATAAAAAAACAAATTCTCAAACATTGGCCAGACAAACAACCACGAAACAAACATGAATGACTATGTGAGATGCTGGAGGCCCCAAGTCTAGATTGACTCGCACACAAGCTCAGAGGAGCACACGAAGCGCACCAGAGAAAATATGGAGCCCTTGATGCCCTAATCACTCTTACAGATGGAGACAGAGAAGGATGCACAGGATGCAAAATAAACCCTGGAGAACAACAAAACGTCATCCTAAAGAAAGTAAGAAAATACACAAAAGATGACTCAAAATAGCAAACTAATCCCACCTAGTCAAGAATTAATAAAATAGATGTAACCCATCCCTATAATATTAACATTTATGTTCTTTATTGGATTTTGGTAACCGGTTGAGTTCACTGAAACTTGAGGCCCTTTTTCAGGAGCGACTCAGGATAAGTTATGTACAGTTGATGAAATTCATATGATACAACATCAGGTATAGGAGGACAATGCATACAGCATGAAGAATGGTAGTTACAGTTTGTATGACAATTTTCACTCTGAAGAAGAATAACAGTTCATACTTTCAGTTCACTAGGACAAAGTGCAGTCATGCAGTTACACAATATGCAGTATGTTACGTTAGCATCTGAGTTACAGGGGCAGTATGTCCCTGCACTAGGTATACTAGTTCAGCCAAAACAGGTATAGCTATGCTTGGGAAGGGGGCACCCTTTGAGTTGTCCCTTAAAGGACTGGTAAGTACAGTTTTCTTGGATATGGACTTAAAGCTGATTCCAGAGCAGTGGTGCTCTGTGCAGAAAAGACTGCTGGCCAAAAGAGGTATATGTCCTTGGGACCTCTAGGAGAGTTGTGAAGAGGAACAGTGGGGCTTCCAGGATACTATATCTCTGAGACAAGGAAGGTAGCTCTTTAACGTCTTATAGGCCAGGCAAAGGGTTGGGTAGTGGAGGCATTCTTCAAGTGGTAGCTACTTAAGGAAGGCAAGCACATCACAGGAATGCTCCCCTTTCCCTGCTTCAGACACAAATCTGCTAATTATGTGGTAAAGGGTTTTTAGTTTAGTTAGCTCCGCGCCCTTCAGGGAGGATAGGACTGTGGCCCCATACAGTACTGTGGGGACATTATGAACTATGATAATCAGAATATAATATAGCAAAGGAATAGAGTCATAGTAGTGTACATGTTATTAATTCAGAAGCTAAGTAATTAAATTTACAGTTCACAAACACAAAAGCTTTGGGTTTAGTTGATCTGTTTTTATTAATAATATGACACAATTATACAGAATTAAAATTATCAAAGTTGTCAGTGGATGCTGATGAAATGTGGAAAAACAATACAATTTTATTTACAAAAAAAGAATGGAGGATGGCAAACAGAGAGTGCAGTTCAGATTTCTTTAGCGCTGGTAACTGGCAGGCTTGGAGATTGATGGAAAATACATTTTTAGTCTTCTTTCACCAGCTATAACTGACATAATAGTTGGCTTTACTTGAGCCATGGTGATGGTTTTTGCTTGGAGTTTAAATGGCAGGAGATTTTACTGCCCGGATAAATACAGAACGTTTAACTAGATTTCTTAAAATGGAGAAATAAGTTTGAATATATTTTTATGAGTTTGTTGCATATTGTTGCTGTCTTATAAACATTTTTGCCATTTTTAACTTGACTTCCCCTTTTTTGCCTGTTTAAAATGTTATTGGAAGTTATTTTAATTTGTATGTTTCAGGGCCTTGTGTGTCCACATATTGGCTAAAAGTCGTGACTATTTATATTTGAATCCTAAAATCACTGTCAGTGATATTATCTGGAGACCACCAAAATATTATATCAGATACATTGCCATTTGGACAAAAGGATTTTCTCTTTTCTTGAAAAGCAGTCAGTGGTCAATGCCTCTTGTGGACTCTACAATTGGACAGTGGGTACTTGTGACAGATAGCTTGTAACCCTGTGGCCAAGGCTATTCTGGAAAACTTAAAATGATGGTTCAGACAGACTTCAAAGTTCAAACACCTAAACTCTTTATTTTATAGTTGTTTTAGCAGCTCTGAATTAAATAATTTTATTTCCAGTTTTCTAAATAATAAACTCTTCAGCAATTTAACTTCTTTATACACAAGAATTAATTACCTGTCCCCATACCTCTCAACCTCCTGCCTCATAAATCAGGGACAAGGCTTAAAAAAATCAGGGACAAAGGACCAAATTCAGGGACACTTCTTCAAAATTGGAGATATCCACTCAGGAAGCTGGTAGAATAAAGGGCTTAGTGTAAAATGCATTTTCAAAAGAAGAACAAGTCTGTAACTTTAATGTTTGACATTAGTTTGTGCTTATAACCCCTGCTGTTTGGTCACAGAAACACAATTTTTAGGAGGGACAGAGTAAAATTTTGAGGCAAAATTAGGGACATCCCTGAAAATCAGGGACAGTTGAGAGGTATGCCTGTCCCTGCTCTTCTCTGGCTACTAACTCTAGGGCTGCAAGTCAGCCTATACTGAATTGGATTTTTCTCTTTTAGAGCTTCCTTTGACATTTCTGGCCACTAACTCTAGTGCCCCATTTCAACCTATACTGAATTGATTCTCTCTGTCTCAGAGCTTTCATTAGCACTCATTACTTTCCAACAGGCCTCCAGGCAGACTACCCAACTCTGCCTGTCTCTGGTTTACAGGGTTAACCTCCCCTATGTATTCAGTTATAAGTTATTTCAGAGCTTCCCTTCAGCTTTGCGTTCTACAGGGTTTTTCCTAGCACACTGCAGATTCCAGCCACCATTTTCTTTCACACTGAGGTATACTTTTTATGGCTGTGGGCAGAGCCTACAGTCATTTTGCTCCAGCTCCTAAAGTGTCATATCGTGGCACGCTTCCATTGGGCTTTTGGAAGTATCCTTCCGAAAGTTCAACAGAGCTTGGAGCACTCTACCACAATCGACCGCAATGGAGTAACAGCCAAAACAGCTGCACTATTTCGACTGTTACTTCTGCATTCAGCACACATGCACAGTTCCACCAGTGCCGCCATCTTGGGAATGGCAGAATGCCATTTACCACAACTACGCATGTGCGAGTACCACACATGCATAGTTGCATTGCCTCCACCATTTAACTGCGCTCATTTTCTGACTTCCAAAGCTCGTCACAGCTGAATCGGCTCTGGCTGCAGTTTGTTTATTCAGCTGCCTCAGGTTGCAGCTGTACCTAATTATTCAATTAAGGGCTGACTGCAAGTTTGCAGGTCTCACTGCACTCTAGTCTTAAAGGCTAGCACCCAAATCGCATAGCTTACCAAATCCTTGTTTGTCTTCCACCAGGGCCTCTGACAAAATCCCTCTTGGGTCCTGAAAAAGTGACAGGGGAAGGCAAAGGGCAGACCTACCCTATCACAGTATAATTTACTACTACAGTACTTCGGGTTAAACTGATACTGAAGAATTAAATACAAGGTTTACTTTATCTCTCTTGAGGATGACCCAGAAGTTTTCATAGTTTCCTAACCTGTGAAACAACGTGATTGCTTAAATAGATATATTTCTTGTAAATGATTATTATCTGATTCTAACCCCCAGAAATCACTCACTTAATGTTGTAACTTTTTGCGGTTATCTTGGCTCAGAGTGACATCCTGGAGATAGAACATATGCGAATTATTAGATTTTGGAATGTAGGTTCAAACTCTGCATCCATACTCCACTCTGGTTGTTTGCTCAGATCTGTTTCTCTGCCTGAAGAGAGCAGTCGCCACATAGTAAACACTGCTAGGGGCTGGTTCTCCAGTCTGGTTATTTATTTTGTAGTTTGTTTAAAAGTGTAATCTTAAGGTTTTTTCCCCCAAGTACTCTGCGTTAGCTAGGGTTTTTTTCAGTAATTTATGGTTTCTTCAGTTCCTGATTGATTCCCAAAAACTGGAGAATATCCTAGCTGGCTACTGTTTTACTTTTTGTCCATTTTGGCTACGAAACAACATTTTATTTAAATCATCAGTGGTTTGGTATTTTTTGACCATACAAATGACAGAAAATGGAGCATTTTCTCTTTTTATTTCTGTCTGTGTCCTTTCACCTAATTAATCAGGACTGCTCAATGTGAAAGACACAGTGACTTCAACACAAAATAACTGTACACAGTTTCCACAGTAAAAAGAACTGTTTTTTTTTTAACCTTTGGGCTTTTATACTACATTTTTTGGGGACTCATTTTCTTTAAATGTAAGGTTCTTTCAAATTGGTACAGTATATCAAAGAGACCTTATGAACCTTCTGTTTCAAAAAAATGTAAAAATTGTTTCCAACTTCTGGAAAAGGGCAGGTTGCCATGAGCTTTGTTTAAAGTCTCTAGGTCCATAGCACAGCTTTAAAGAAGACCTTCACCAGTTGTTTTAACATTCATGCACAAAATTCCCCTTTCTGCATTGATTCTTGTTTTATATTTCTGTAATGTTCTCTACAATTAGTTTTTTTTGCATTCTGAGCTGCCAAAAATTGTGTGGTGCACCAGAGCTTCTACACTCAGCCTGGTGTTGCTGCAAACTCTGGGCTGTGCTGGTGACATCACTATATGGAGAAGGATTGAAAAGACATTGTGCTGTACAATGAAGATGCAATGGTTTCACTTGGGAAAACTTCCATAACTTGGTGTACACACTATGTTCAACATATTTACCCTTTCCCCAAGACACCCTGTTATCAATTCAATAGGCCAACTCCAGTGGTTAAGGAATGCCTTGTGTGTATGTCATTTTATAAAGTTGATTTATTTCGTGCCTCAGTAGAAAAGAACAGTGAATTAAAGAGAGTTGCTGTAACCTGAGACAGTTCACTGTCAGTTTTTTCATCTGTGTTTAATGTCTTTGTAACCTGTACTCAGTAATGCCTCCCAGTATACCGCATAGCATTTTGACACTGAAATGTTGGATACAGACATTCAACAGGTAGGGAAATGAGAGCCACCTGTCTTAATAATGTGGGGCACATTATCAGACAGAGACACATTCAGAAAACTGGAAGCTGACCTTGATTACACCCTAGACACTAGCTGAAAGGCCTCAGAGTGGAGTGCTAATGATGACTCCCATTGATACTTTTGGCCTTGAATTGCTAGATAACTGCAGCTCTTAATGAGCTGTCAATCACACCAGGTCATCTGGAACATTGCAAGAGAGTATCATAAGGACTAGAGTCTACTACTGTATGGAATTGTTTTACTTAATTTTCAGCCAAGGAAAACCTGCACTATTCAAGATGGACAAGTAGTGAGTATGCTGTACTAGACCTGGTCAATTTGCACTAGGTCTTGGGCTAGTAAAATAATGTTAAAATTGACCCCTGCCTCTCCTGCTAGCAGTGAACACACTACCAAATAACAGCAACAAAAAATCCCTAACAAAAGCTTTCAGAATTCTCGGTAGGGGTTTGTAAAAATCCTTAAAAATCCTCTGACTAATTCTGCACCACTACTACTGTAGTATGCACACCACGTTATGGGAGTATTCCCTAGTGAAACTGCTGCAACGTCATTGTACAGCACAGTGTGATTAACTCCTACCCATACTACAGGGGACATAAGCAGGAGCCAGCAGCCCAGCAGCTGGACATCAAAGGCAAGTGCAGCAGGGCTAACAAACAATTCAAAATATGGAAAGAAGAGTAAACCTTTGACAAAACTAACACATGCACACAACATTTGAGGCACATTACTGCATAACATGACTGCAAGAATAATTCTGGACCATCGGGGAAGGTCCTCTTTAAAAATTTTAATTCCTGTAATTTTCTTGCCCCAAAACCTCATTAAATAAGATAAAAAAGTTAAACAGAAACATGCTTTCTCAGTCTGCCTCTGTGTCACCTAAAACAAGCATTTGTCAATGCCGAATGTTTGCTTGCTGGCATTTGGCAGTGGTAGTGTAGAAGTTACAGAGCTGCGTAATAGGAATGGCAGTGAAGTATTGAACTGAAGCCAACCCCACCACCACCCTGCAGAGAGTGACAGGCATTGGGGTGTGCATTTGGGTCGTCAGGCAT
The DNA here is from genome assembly GCA_016271365.2 of Neoceratodus forsteri. Taxonomy (NCBI): domain Eukaryota; kingdom Metazoa; phylum Chordata; order Ceratodontiformes; family Ceratodontidae; genus Neoceratodus; species Neoceratodus forsteri. The sequence goes on from CM057459.1 coordinate 1,389,484,969, forward strand.
AACGCCCACGCCATTTCACCACACCCCACCCTGCAGACACTGACAAGTGTCACGGTGTTCATTGGGGTCTTTGGCCCTTATCGCACCCATTTCATTCAGAAATATGGTGAGATGGGTGCGATATAGGAGAATGGGGTGAAGTTTGGGGCCGAAGAGTCCAAGGCATACCTCGATGCCTCTCACTGACTGCAGGGTGTGGAATGGTATAAGCATCACAGGTAAGAATCCCAAGTCACACCCCTGATGCCTGTCATTCTCTACAGGGTTGGGCGTTATAGTTGGAAACCCTAATACCTCAGGCATTCGTTGGTATTTTCACTCCAAATCTTCAACATGTTTGTTTTGTGACCCCACCTCATGAACAGGGGGAATATCACTTTGTTAGCCGAAAGCTGCTTATGCACAGTGACTACAGCATTTAGCACCACAGGTGAAAAAACATTCTGAAGAGGATGTAAAAAATTACAGCTGTACTGTTCATGGGGAGGTGTAAAAAATGGCAGTGTTGCAAATCTGTACTAAAAATATTTAAAAAAATGGTGAAGTCACAAGCGTACATAGAAACTATGCAACGCACACCCATAATATAATTAGGTTGGGGATTTTTTACAGCAGATTGTCAACTCAGGCATTTTGCTACCTCCGATCATGAACAGTGTCACTGTGTTTTCTTTATATGTGTCGAACAATGATTTCCCCACAGCGACCCACGCATCTCGCTTCAAACTGTGAAAACACCCACTTCAGCCATGTTGTGAAAAATTACAGCTGTACTGTTCATAAGGAAGTGTGGAAAATGTCACTGGTGAAAATCTGGACTGAAAATATTACAAAGTCATGAAGTAACAGTGCGTGGAAACTTCATGAATGCTCACTCGTATCACAGTCATTTTATGGACTTTGTCACCAAATTTTCAACATAGCCATTTTAAGACCTCTGCTCACGAGCAGTGTAACTGTGATTTTCTTAATCTGTCCCAAACATTGCTTTCGACACCAACAGCACCATTGTGCGTCATACGCGAAAACACATTTGGGCGACATATATGAAAAATTGCAGCTGTACTGTTCATATAGGAAGTGTAATAAATGGCAATGTTGAAAATCTGGAGTGAAAATATTGAAAATTTGCAAACTTACAAGCGTGCGTAGGAACTGTACAACGCACGCTCATAAAACAGTCATTTTTTGGAATTTTTTCAGCAAATTTACAACATAGCCATTTTAAGACCTTTGCTCACGAACAGTGTCACTGTGATTTTCTTAATTTATCCCATACATTGATTTCGCACACCGACTGCACCATTGTGCGCTACATGGGCGGACACACGTTTTGGGTGAGATGTGAAAAATGACAGCTGTACTACTCATAAGAAGGTGTGGTAAAATGGCAATGTTGAAAATCTGGAGTGAAAATATTGAAAATGTGTGACCTTACGAGTGTGCGTAGGAACTGCGCAGCGCACGCTCGTAAAACAGTCATTTTTAGGAATTTTTTCACCAAATTTTCAACATAGCCATTTTAAGACCTCTACTCACGAACAGTGTCAGTGTGATTTTCTTAATTTGTCCCATACATTGATTTTGCATACCGACTGTGCCATTGTGCGCTACATGGGTGTAAACACATTTTGGGTGAGATTTGAAAAATGACAGCTGTACTGCTCATAAGAAGGTGAGGTAAAAATGCAATGTTGAAAATCTGGAGTGAAAATATTGAAAATTCGCAAACTTACGAGCATGCATAGGAACTGTACATTGCACGCTCGTAAAACAGTCATTTTTTGGAATTTTTTCATCAAATTTTCAACATAGCCATTTTAAGACCTTTTCTCATGAACAGTGTCACTGTGATTTTTTAATTTATCCCGCACATTGATTTCGCACTGACTGCGCCATTGTGCGCTACATGGGCGGAAACATGTTTTGGGTGAGATGTGAAAAATGACAGCTGTACTGCTCATAAGAAGGTGTGGCAAAATGGCAATGTTGCAAATCTGGAGTGAAAATATTGAAAATTCACGAACTTACGAGCGTGCATAGGAACTGTACAATGCACGCTCGTAAAACAGTCATTTTTTGGAATTTTTTCACCAAATTTTCAACATAGGCATTTTAAGACCTTTGCTCATGAACAGTGTCACTGTTATTTTTTTATTTATCCCGCACATTTATTTCGCACACCGACTGCGCCATTGTGCGCTACATGGGTGGAAACACGTTTTGGGTGAGATGTGAAAAATGGCAGCTGTACTACTCATATGAAGTGTGGTAAAATGGCAATGTTTTCACCAAATTTTCAACATAGCCATTTTAAGACCTCTGCTCATGAACAGTGTCACTGTGATTTTCTTAATTTGTCCCATACATTGAATTCGCACACTGACTGTGCCATTGTGCGCTACATGGGCGGAAACACATTTTGGGTGAGATGTGAAAAATGACAACTGTACTGCTCATAAGAAGGTGTGGTAAAATGGCAATGTTGAAAATCTGGAGTGAAAATATTGAAAATTCACAAACTTACGAGCCTGTGAAGGAACTGCACAATGCACGCTCGTAAAACAGTCATTTTGAATTTTGGCACCAAATTTTCAACATGGGGTTTTTGGGACCCCTTCTCATGAATGATGTCACTGTCATGGCATTATTCAGGCCTGAAGGGTGATTTCATGCAGTGACTGTGAAATCACCGGGCCCAATAACGCAATGACAGTGACATCAATCATGAAAGGGTCAACCCATGTTGAATTTGGTGCAAAATCCCAAAATGCCTGAGATATGCAACAAAGTTGAAACCCCCTATCTAGCCCATTATACAGCTTACCGGTATTTCCTCAGTTCGCGGTCGGCTTTGAAGAAGTGCACACGTGTTCCGGTCCACCGAAGATCATCGGCGCCCGAGTCTGGAGGTAAGTATGGGGTGAGGGGTGTGTGGGGAGGCTGGAGTGCGCGGTGGCTGGGTGCGGGTTGTGGGAGGCGGGGGAGACTACGTGGGACCGTTTTTCTTTACAGGTAAAAAAAAGGACAACGTGGGGCGTTTGCCACGCTGGGGTGGGCTCTAGTGTGGCACAAGGATGGTTGGAGTGCGTTCAGCCGGCGGGGATTGGGCACCCCGTCGGCCTAAGTTGCCCTTGCGCTGGGGTGGGCTCCCAGCGTGGCACTACTACTGGGGGGTTGGGACAGTGCCATGGGCCGTCGGCTATATCATTACTTGCCACGCTGGGGTGGGCACCCAGCGTGGCACTTCAGAAGGGTTTGGGGAGGTGGGGAACACGGCACACGATCAGGGGATTGGGCACCCGTCGGCTACACAGGCGTGTGCATGCAGGAGGCGGCGCACGCCTGCGTGGGCTTCTGTCTGTGGGGGGGGAGCTGCGCGCGAGCAGCCTTATCTTATCGCTGCTCACTCAAGCGTAGCTCCCCCTTTCAACTGTATGGCACTGCATTTTGGAGCTTATCATAGACAGCTCCAGAATGCATTGGCTTACAGGGGCCGCGCCTGCCAACACACTGAATTGGAGGAGGAGGTGACACACCTCCGAAATCTCCGATGATGACACTATGTTTCTTGCACATGCGCGCAAGTAAACATAAAAATGTAAAAACGGCTCTGCAGGAGTTCCCAACAATGATGAAACAGCACTCATCTGAAGGGTCCATCTCCTCATGTACAGCCACAAATAATGTGAAAGGTGGCAAGAAAAAAAATTAAAACTGCACAGCCATCAGGCTTGGTAAAGATGGTTCAGGTATCAGGGTGTCCAAAAGGGGCAGCCCTGAATCCAGTGATGGCAAAAACAAAAATAGAGTAGCCTTAGAGCAGACACTGGAAACTGTATCTGTCTGAAAGAAATTTAAAGAAAGGAATGTCACTGCCACTCCTCCTGAATGGAGAAAGGAGCAGGTAGATGGCATAGATTAAATGCCCTCATCAGAGGGCATATCAAAAATAATGGAAGTTTTTCCAGGCAGTCCAGGCCATGGAAAATTTGAACAACATACCTGCTGCCCCCATGCTCAGGTTTCAACCTATCTCCCTGCAGAGGAGAATGAGGAAGGTGACCAAACAAGATTTCAAACCTCCTCCAAGGTATAATGAGGACTATTCATCTTTTCCTCATTTGTTATACAAATGATTGATATCCTCAACATCCCCCCCACTAGAAACAGAGAAGAACAAAGACGGTGCTGATTTTATGACAAGACAAAGCAAGTTTATTTGTTAAGTGTCTGTCCAAGGATATAGGCAAGTACAGAGCAATAAAGCATTTGTTTAACATACATACTAAAATGCCAGCAGAGTAGGTCTAACGGTCTTTCATCTGCTTGTTTGGTCAGCCCCCAACCTGAGAACTGACCTTGCTGTCCCCCCCATCCCCTCAGGCTTCTCCATTTCCAGTCTGAGATATTCCCTCTGTATTGGACTTTGCCAGCACAACCCTACCCCTATACCTATCCCAACCCCTCTTGAACCCCTCCGCAGTCTCTGCCCCTGCTAGTCCCCTGGGCAGCGCATTCCATGGTTCCACCACCCTCTCATTGAAGTAGCACCTCCTCCTTTCCCCCCCGAGTCTCCCCCCCAGCTTCCACCTGTGCCCTCTAGTTGCCCCCCCTTTCCTTTGCAGCATCCCAACTGAGCCTCTCCTATTTAGCCCCTTCATGTACTTGAAGACCTCAATCATGTCCCCCCGTTCCTCCTCTCCTCCAACATATACATGTTGAGCTCCTCGAGCCTCTCCTCATAGGTCCTTTCCCCCAAGCCCCAGATCATTTTGGTTGTTCTCCTCTGGACCCTTTCCAGGAGTGCAATGTCCCTTTTTAAGTGCAGCCTCCAAAACTGCACATAGTACTCATGGTGCAACCTATCCAAGCGGCTGTACAGAGGGATTATCACTTTCCTCCTTCTGGAGGTAATCCCCCTAGCGATGCACCCCAGCATCCAATTGACTTTGGCCACTGCCCTCCTACAAGTCTCAGAGTTGTTCATTTTGACATCCACCACCAACCCCCAGGTCCCCCTCAGCCATTGAGACTTGAAGCATTACCCCCCCCCCAAGCTATACACTTGGCCTGGGTTTCTGGTGCCCAGGTGCAGAACCCTGCATTTCCCTGCATTGAACCTCAGACTCCACTTCCTAGACCACCTCTCCAGAGCATTTAGGTCCTCCTGCAGGGCAACCATCCCCATCTCCCCATCCACCACTGCTCCCAACTTTGAGTAATCCACAAAGATACTCATTTCACTCTTGATACCCTTCTTTATGTCAGAGACATAGACGTTAAACAGGAAGGGTCCTAGGACTGATCCCTAAGGGACCCCGCTGATGATCCCTCTTGGAGATGAGACTAACCCCCCCAACCATGACCCTCTGGGTATGCTCCGAAAGCCAATTTCTTATCCATCTGATCATCTGTTTCCCCACCCCCATTTCCCCCAGTTTATCCAACAGGTCCCTGTGAGGAACTGAGTCAAACGCCTTGCTGAAGTCAAGAAAGAGGATGTCCACTGGCCTGCCCTGGTCCAGGGCACTCATCACCCAATCATAGAACTCCACAAGGTTTGTCTGACATGATTTTCCTGGGACAAAGCCATGCTGTCTATCATCCAGGTACCTCAACTTCTCCAGTAGCCCCCCAGCCTCTCCTTGATAATACCTTCCATCACCTTGCCCACCACCGATGTCAGGCTGATGGGCCTGTAGTTCATCGCCTCCTCTATTGATCCTCCCTTGTAGACAGGCACACTATGTGCCACCCTCCAGTCCTGGGGCACCCACCCCATCATCAGAGAGATGTTGAAAAGCTCCATAGGAGGGGGTTCCGCCAGGACATCCGCCAGTTCCCTCAGTACCCTGGGATGTAATTCATCCAGCCCTGGTGCTTTATCTGTCCTAAGGGAGCTGAGGGCTTCCCTCACTCTTTCTACTGGGATTTCCACCTCCACTTCCTCCCCCTTGGCCTCCTGTTCTGCCTTCCCCCTCCTGATGGTAATGTCACCCCCCCCTTCCTAGACACGCCAGGGCTTTCGATTGGTAAGGATCCCACCCCCTCCTCAGTTTCACCATCTTCTCCCTTGGATGACGCAGCCCCCCCATTCTTCCTGGTAAAAACTGAGGCAAACTACTCATTTAATACCTCGACCTGCTCCCCCCGGGTTCTGTGCCCATCCCTCCACTGTTCTAATCCTGCTAATCTGCCCCTTCACCTTCCTTTTTTCCCCAATATATCAAAAGAACCCCTTGTTTCTACTCCTGATTTCCCTGGCCAGGTACTGCTCCTTCCTTGCCTTAGCCGACCTCACCACCCTAGTGACCCTTCTGGTCATCAGCTCATAATCTCCTTGATCCCTTTCACTCCTTGAGCATTTGAAGTGCCTATAGGCAGCCTTCTTTTCCCCTCACCGCCTCCTGAACCTCCCAGGTCCACCAACAGGGTTTTCTAGCTTTACAGCATTTGCGCCTCACTCTTGCATAGGTCTTGGTAGCCTTCTGCACCCCCCTCCTAATGATTTCCCACCTACTGTCAGTATCCATGTCTGGCCTTATCCCACCCAAATGATCCTTGAGAATCTTTTCCATCCCCTTGAAGTCCACCCCCCTGAAGTCAAGTACCACCATCTTTGTGCGGCATCCCCCCCCCCCAGGTCCAGGCAAAACCAGACCATTGCATGATCACTCCCTGCCAACGGGTCCCTCGCCACCAGGCCCCTTATCTGGTCACAGTCTGCTAGGACTACATCCAGTGTCCAGGCCTCCTTAGTCGGCTCACCCACCTGCTGGGTTAGGAATGAGTCCTGAAAGACATCCAGCAACCTCTGCTCCCTGGCCACTGAGGAAGTTGTAGCCCCCAGTCCTTTCCTGGCATGTTTAGATCACCCAGCACCACCATTCTTCACTTTCCCAATCTACAGTGTCAAATGACATTTGCCACCAGACTCTCTTCCAGTTCCTCTGCAAGCGTAGGGGGTCTGTATACCACTCCTGTTTTAACTCTCTTGCCCCCCTTTGTTTTCAGGGTGATCCAAATCACCTGCACAATCCCCTCCACCTCTCCACCCCTCCTATACCAATGCCATTTTTGACTATCAGTGCTACCCCCCTTTCCCTTCCCCTTCCCTCCTCCCTGTCCTTCCTGAACATAGTGTAGCCCTCCAGATTTAGGTCCCAGTCATTCCCTGGGGTGGCCCAGGTCTCAGTGACAGCTGCCACATCCACTGCCCCCTCAGCTAGCATCACCTGGAGCTCTGGCATCTTATTTCCCAAGCTCCTGGCATTTAGCAGGTTCACCCTCCACCCATTTCCTCCCTTCCCATTCCCCCCCCTCATGTTTCCATGTGACCACAGTCCCCCTCCCGCACCCCTACCTGTTGGCCTTTCTCCGTATTCCTCCAACTCCCTAGGGGGCGGAGACCGAATCTCTTTATTGTACCCCTTCAACAGTCCCTGCTCCGGCCCTCCCCTTCACTAGTTTAAACCCCACCTTTCATTGATGAACCCCTCTATCCCAGGTTTTCCCCCAATCCCCCATCAACCCATACCCCCTGGCCTCACACCACACCCTGAGCCACTGATTTACCTCCCTAAATTTCTGCTTGTTCTCCCCACTAACACTCGGCACCAGCAGGATTTCTGAGAAGAAAACGAATATCCTATGGAATGGCAAACCCTGGCTAGCTTCCGAAACCTTGCCTGTCTCTCTAGTTCACTATTTCTCTCTATCTCCCTTGGTGTGGCTTGATAGCAGTCTCAACGTCTCTGCTCACATTGATGCCATTAATGCTAAACTCTGCTCCAAACTTCGAGCCCTGTACCACAATAAGAACTGCCTGTCCCCCTCATGTCCACCAGGAACTGGTTACCAAAATAGTACTACCAGTCTTTGATTACGCTGATGTGGCATACTGTACTGTTCCCTCCTCTTCTCTTGCTAGACTGGACACTCTCTGTAATGTCTTCTGACATTTGGAACAAAACATCGAAACATAGAAACATAGAATTTGACGGCAGATAAGGACCGCTTGGCCCACCCAGTCTGCCCATTTCCTTACCTAGTGGATAAGCTGCAGATCCTAGTTAACCAGCAGCCTACTTCTTCCTACCCTCACCTTATGACTGTCCCATGCATGCTTGAATTCCACCACTGTTTTTGACTCCACAACCTCCTCCGGAAGGCCATTCCATGCATCCACAACCCTCTCTGTGAAAAAATACTTCCTTAAATTACTTCTGAGCCGCCCCCCATCTTCAAATTGTGCCCCCTTGTTCTTGCACACCTCTTTTTTTGAAAGATGCTACCCTCTTGGACTTTGTTGATTCCCTTGAGGTACTTGAAAGTTTCTATCATGTCCCCCCTCTCCCTCCTTTCCTCGAGGCTATACATATTAAGCTCCTTAAGTCTCTCTTCATATGTCTTCCGGTGCAGACCCTGCACCATTTTAGTTGCCCTCCTCTGGACAGCTTCCATCCTGTCTATCTCTTTGCGGAGATTGGGTCTCCAGAACTGCACACAATACTCCAGATGGGGTCTCACCAGCTGTTTGTACAGAGGGATAATAACTTCCTGTTTTCTACTGGTGATGCCTCTCCCTATGCATCCCAGTATCCCCCAACCCTCCTTGCTGCCCTCTCACATTGCTTGCCCACCTTTAGGTCATCTGATATGACTACCCCCAGGTCCCTTTCCATTTTGTTGTTGTTAGTATCTCACCCCCATTGTGTACTCTTCCCTGAGTTTTGTTTCCCAGTGCATTACCTTGCACTTCTTAACATTGAATCTAAGCTGCCATACCTTGACCATTCCTCTAACCTTGCCAAGTCCTTCTCTCATCCTTTCCACCCCACCTTGTGCATCAACTCTGTTGCAGATCTTTGTGTCATCTGCAAGAGACATACTTTTCCTTCCAGTCCCTCTGCAATGTCAAACATAAAGACATTGAAGAGGACCAGTCTATACTGAACCTCCTCGGTACCCCACTGGTAACCCCCTTCTTCAGAGTGGACTCCATTTACTATTACTCTCTGTGTCCTATTCTCCAGCCAATTCTTTACCCAGGCTGTCATCTTGGGACCCAATCCCAGGCTGGCTAACTTGTATATTAATCTTTTGTGTGGGACTGTGTCAAATGCCTTGCTAAAATCTAGGTAGGCCATGTCCACAGCCCCTCCCTGATCTACTACTTTGGTCACCCAGTCAAAGAAATCTATCAGATTTGTCTGGCATGACCTTCCTGCTGTGAATCCATGCTGCCTTGGGTCCTGTGCCCTCTGGCCTCTAGATACTCGACAATTCTTTCCTCTGAAGTGATTCCATCATTTTCCTACCACTGAGGTTAAACTAACAGGTCTGTAGTTTCCTGCTTCTGCCTTGCTCCCACTTTTGTGAAGGAGAATCACATCTGCCCTCCTCCAGTCCTCGGGTACCACCCCATCCTCCCATGATTTGTTAAAGAGGGTAGTCAGTGGTGTCACTAGTTCTACCCTTAGTTCTTTTAGAATTCTGGGGTGAATCCCATCAGGCCCCACTGCTTTGTCCACCTTCAGTTTTAAGAGTTCTTTCAGAACCCTTTATTCTGTAAATGGGCTGGTATCAACTTCTGTATCCAGAGTGTTTCTACTGTTTGTTTTAGGTACCCCCCCTCTTCATTTGTAAATACTGAGCAAAATATTTGTTTAGTATCTCTGCCTTTTCAGTTACCCTCTGCCCACCCTCCTCCCTCCCTCCCTTTATTAAGCCTCACTATCCCTCCTTGGTCTTCCTTCACTCCTGATGTACCTATAAAAGTTTTATTCCCTTCTTAACTGAGTTGGCTATCTTTTCCTCAGTTTGGGCCTTTGCTGTTCTGACTGCCTTCCCAGCTTCCTTTTGCTTTAGCTGATACAGTTCTCTGTCCTGCTTCTTCTGTGATTCCTTGTACTTCCTGAATGCTTTCTTTTCTCTTGAACCTTCACTGCCACTTCCTTTGAGAACCATAGTGGTTTCTTACATCGTTTCATTTTGTTTATTTGCTTCACACAAGGCTTGTTACCTCTGTGATGGCAGTTTTTATTATTCCCCATTGTTCTTCCACCCCTCCTTCCTGCCCATTTGCTAGTGCATTCCTTAGGCACTCACCCATTTTGGCAAAGTCAGCTGTCCTAAAGTCCAGTACTTTTGCCTTTGTATGGCTTGACTCTAATGCTGTGTTTATTGTGAACCATACTGTTCGATGGTCGCTAGTTCCCAGATGGCTACCCACTTCTACATCTGTGATCCTCTCTTCATCTCCATTTGAGAGAACCAGGTCTAAGATTGCTCCCTCTCAAGTGGACTCCAATACTAGTTGTCTAAGGCATGCCCCCTGTAGGGCATCTAGAATAACCCCACTCTTCGAAGTGGCTGCTGCAACTGCACTCCAGTTAACATCTGGCATATTCAGATCACCCATCAGCAATATCTCCCCTTTTTCTGCCATTCTAAGTATACTTTCTATCATTTTCTTGTCCAGCTCCTCCCCCTGAGAAGGGGGTCTGTATATAACCCCATGCGGATTGTGGTGCCATTGCCGGTCTCCAAATTTACCCAAGGTGCTTCTTCTCCTCCCTGTTTTCCCTTCTGTTCTGTTGCTTTGATTCCTTCCCTTATGTAAAGAGCTACTCCTCCTCCTCTTTTACCCTCCCTGTCCCTCCTGTAGATAGTGTATCCTGGTATGTTTACGTCCCGGTCATGGTTTTGTGTGTACCATGTTTCTGTGACTGCCACGATATCCAGATGTTCCTCCTCCATCAAGGCCACTAATTCAGGAAGCTTGTTACTCAGACTACGGGCATTGGTACTCATTGCTCTCCATTTTTTTATGGCTTTACCTTCTTTTGCAGCATCCCCCACTGACCTTTCTACCTTGGTCTTTTTCTCATTTAGTACCCTGTTTTGTAGGAGAGGCTGGGATTTTCCTGCAGCTTATCAGTGCCTCCCACCTTGACTAGTTTAAAAGCTTGCCAATGAAGCATTTAACCGATTGCTCAAAGACTTGTTCCTTCCTGGACAGATGCAGACCATCCTGCCAGTATAGGCTGGTGTCCCTCCAGGTGGAACCCCAGTCCCCAATGAAGCCAAACCCCTGTGCTCCACCATTTTTCAACCATTCATTAAACTGCATGGTGCAAAGTACCTCGCCTCCTCATGTCATTGACAGGCAGCACCTCAGAGAAGGATACTGTGTGTGCTACTTGTCTTAGGCCCCTCCCCAATTCTACAAAGTCCTTCTGCACTGCTCTAATCTCATGATGAGCCAAGTCATTTGTCCCTAGGTAGACAATGACATCCAGTTGAGACTCCCATGCAGCTGTTTTCGTGATCCTGAGGATGCACTTCCTGTCCCTCCAAGCCATGGCACCAGGCAGGCACCTTACTTCAGTTTTCCCTGTTCCCCCCAGTTCTATCCCCCTAATAATTGAGTCCCCCACCAGGAGCTGCTTCCTTGCCTTGTGGTGTCCTCTGCCTCCTTCCTGTGGGCCTCCCTTGTGACAGTTGTCCTCAGCCTCCTTAGTCTCCTCTGCGGGTGCATCCATAGGGGAGCTATGCTCCCCCAGAATGGTGTATGGATTGTGGTGTGGAACAACTGACTGGGTGTATCTCTGTTCCACCATCCTCACCCTCCCTGAGCCCACTGTGGTCCAACTGCTGTGCTTTCTTCACAACCTCTGAGGTAGTAGTGGTGGCTGTGGTGCTCCCTGGATGGGGGAGGTTCCCTTCCTACCATCCAGTGTGGCATGGGGGAAGGTTCCCTTACTACTGTCCAGTGTGGCCTGAAGACGGGCAACTTCCTCCCTCAGGGCAGAGAGTTGTCTGCAAATAGGGCAGCATCTCAGCCTCCAGAAAGACTCCCAGAAGACTGCTGCCCCACAGCCATTACATTGCATTACTCCCCACATGTTTATCTACTTTTTTTGTGTGTGTGTGTGTGTTTGTGTGTGTGATTGGTTTGTTATATAGAAATATATATACTAACATACTAACATACTAAAATGCCAGCAGAATGGGCCTAATGGTCTTTCGTGTCTGCTCGTTTGGTCAGCCCCCACCCTGGGTGCTGACCTTGCTGTCCCCCTCGCCTTCTCTGGCTTCTCCCTTCCCAGTTCCGGATATTCTTGCTGCATTGGATTTTGCTTCCTGAACCCTTCCCCTGTACCTGTCCCACCCCCTCTTGAACCTCTCCACTGTCTCTGCCTCCACCAGCCCCCAGGTAGTGCATTCCATGGCTCTACCACCCTCTCAGTGAAGTAGCACCTCCTCTTTCTCCCCTGAATCTTCCCCTCCAGCTTCCACCCATGCCCTCTAGTGGCCCCTCCTCCTTCCTTCAAGCACCCTCACTGTTCCTCCCTATTTACCCTCTTCATGTACCTGAAGACCTCTATCATGTCCCCCGGTCCTTCTCTCCTCCAAAGTGTACATATTTAGCTCTTGAGCCTCTCCTCATAGGTCCTGTCCCCCAAGCCCCAAATCATTTTGGTTGCCCTCCTCTGGACCCTCTCCAGGAGGTTAATGTCCCTCTTTAAGTGCGGCCTCCAAAACTGCACGCAGTACTCCAGGTGCGGCCTTACCAAGCAGTTATACAGAGGGAGTATAACTTCCCTCCTTCTGGAGGTGATCCCCCTAGCGATGCATCCCAGCATCCTGTTGGCCTTGGCTGCTGCCCTCCTACAAGTCTCAGAGTTGTTCATCTTGACATCCACCACCACCCCCAGGTCCCTCTCAGCCATTGAGACTTGTAGTATTCCCCCCCCAGGGTGTACACTTGGCCTGGGTTTCTGGCCCCCAGGTGGAGTACCTTGCATTTCCCTGCATTAAACCTCAGCTTCCACTTTCTAGACCATCTTTCCAGAGCCTCCAGGTCCCCCTGCAGGGCCACCTTCCCCTCCTCCCCATCCACCACCGCCCCCAGTTTCGAGTCATCTGCAAAGAGACTCAATATATTATACAATGTGTAAGCTTATATTGTCAATGCAGTGTGCTAGAGGATATGACAGTGATATGCCTTGCACTCTTGAGAAATGATGTCAGAACCCCAGGTATAAAGGAACTATTTCCAGGGGTGGGTGGGGTGAGGGTGGGAAGGGGTTAGCCTAAACTGTGCCCTCACAAAACAATCAGCTAAAAGCTCTGACCCACCGCTGCGATGAGTGCCTTCCTGTCAGCAAGATGCCTACACAACAATTTGACAGAGAAAATGTCCTGCTAATCAAACAGAGAAAAATCCAGACATCCAAGTCAGACACAGGTAAACCTCCCCAGTCCCAAAACAGTCTGGTGGTTTGTGCTCTGAAAGCAGTCAGCCCCAAAATAAGTCAGCTGTGCTTTAAACTCTTCTTGCACTGAAAATCTTAAGAATTGTAACAAACATAAAGCTAGATCCACCTCCCTCTGTTGCTTGAAAGACTGTCTTTTCCTGACAATTCTAAGTTCCTTATTTCACCTTTCAGTTAGAAGTAGCCACCACCTGCAGAATATCTGCTACAAACCAAAGACAATTGTAAGGTTCACCTCCCTCTGTTGTGAGCACGAAGTGCAATATAGAATTTGCAAGTGCAATATAGAATTTCTCACACCGCTCACAGCTAAATAAAGAAGTAGTGTCCTTCCAGGTCAAGCAGATGTGCTTTGTGTCTCTAAATATTGCAGCCACCAGTAACTTATAGTAATCTGATCTAGTCTGGATATCTCCAGCTAGGGCAATTTGTTGACAATGGTTGTGATGCAACCTTTCCTGTTCCAATCCAACACTTTGTGGTCTGAAAACAATAAGGAGAGCAATTTCCTGCCCTGAGGCTGTCTGTGTTTCAATTCACACTGCAGATTTTGCTATGACAACTCCTTAACCACAGTAACTTATTTAAAAATAGTTTAACTATCACAAACTCCTATGCACCAGTAAATTATTTAAAAATAGTTTCTGTCCCAAAATCCTAGTATTCAAACCAGCTACCCCCAATGGACAACCAAAATGCAGTATTCAAACACTTGTGAAGTTACTTCCAAGATAAGCAGAGTTTGCAAGCTCCTTTTTCAACTCCTCAGCCACCTGTAAATTTAAAAATAGTTTAACTGTCATAAAATCCTAGTAGACAATCTAGCTACCTCCATGGGTCTACCCAAATGCAGTATTTAAATCCTTCTGAAGTTACTCACAAGATAAACAGAGTTTGCAAGCCCCTTCTTGGTTAAACACTAAATAAATATGTAAATAAAAAGCAATTACCAAGGGTAGTTAGTTTCACCTCGCACAGAATTGAGCAAAAGTGCACGTTGTTGCAGATATCAAGTGCAATATAGAATTTCTCACACAGCTCACAGATGAATAAAGAAATAGTGTCCTTCCAGGTCAAGAAGATGTGCTTTGTGTCACCCCCTTGTACCAGTCATTGCACACTCTACTCTTCCCTATCCATTGTCGCTCTTCCCTTCTGAAGCCTGCATCGCTGTGCTTCTTTCATCTATGAATACTGGTTTGAGGAACTGCTCTCGTACTTATTCACTCTCATCTCTCCCATCCCATCTGCCTGATAACCCCTTCATTCCAGGGATACCTGCACTTTCTTCCTTCTCCGCCCTTGCTGCTCCACTGGGCAGTCATCTTTCTCATATCATCTCCCTTCCCTCTGGAGCCTCCTCCCTTCTGCTCTCCATCTCTAACCCTTTCCAACCTCCCTTAAGCACCAGCTTAAACTCCTTTCACCCCCCCGCATCTGTCAGCTTCCTTCCTGCTACTGCTGTTTGCATCTTATTTGTTTGCAAATATTGATTCTGTTGTATGTGCTTGTTGTTTTACTCTTCCCTCTACCCCAGGTCGCACCTGGAAATGAACCTTGGCTCAGTGTGCCTTTCTCAGTTACCAATTTTTTAAATAAATAAATAAAAAGCATAAATCAATTTAAAACCACAAATGTAAAACAGAGTATATGCGTAGTAAAACAAAACTTCAAAAAATATAATATTAATTAAAATCCCTATGGTTTAAAACTTAAGACTTAGGTGGTCCCAAAGAGGGGGCTTCCCTTAATATAAGCTTGAGGCGAGTTCCCGTGTCATAGGAGCTACAATATTGAAAGCTCTGTCTTCTGATGGTTTAATTTGGGAGCAAGGAACCAACAGGAGACCTGCCTCTGAAGAAAGAGCATGCTGGGAGTAGCTCCACCAAGAAGAATGCTACTTCCCATACATAAACCACTTAAGAAGGCTATACCAAAAATCATGTCTGCACCCACCTCATGGAATACCTGTATGCCCACACTGATCACCATGGAGTAGTCCAGGCTGCTGCTTGTGAAACAGCAACAAATCATTTTATTTGCACAACCCCCCAAAAAGGACTTTAAAAAAATTGGATACTATGGTCAAAAAGTTTATGCAACAGCTTCCCTGCTTATCAGACAGGCAGCTTATTCAGGACATATAGCACAGTACTGGCACTGGCAGAAAGAGCAGCTGATGAACTGGCACAGGACCTGATTGCCCCAGCAAGATAAGCACTGGATGCCACAAAATATCATGTCCACACGGTGGTGGACACTATCACTGCTGCTAGAGTTTTGGCTCATGTAGTATCCTTAAGAAGGTTTTCCTGGCTTGAGACTGCCATCTTTTCTCAGGATACTCAAAAACAATCCACAGATTTCTCCTTTGAGGGAAATTCATTATTTGGTGACAAAACATGGGCCTACATGAAAAAATGAACACAAAACCACTTTCAAAAGCAACAATGAGAAAGAAACAGTGTGTACCTCTTATAGGTCCTGCAAAAGAGGAGGAAGAAGCACGCAATACTTTCCAAGGGACTATGTCTCTTAGGATCCCAAAGAGAATACTACAGAGGGAAGGGAAAAATGACTTCCAGGTGTAATGCTGTAGGTTCAGCACCTAAGCCCCGGCCAAAACAGAACCCCTGACAGTTTTGCCCAGGTCACCAAACCATTGCCAGTGAGAGGAATACTGGTGCAGTACTTCCAGGAATTGGTAAACATTAGTACAGACAAGTGAGTACTGGAAGTAGTGGGCCAGGGGTTGTGTCTGCAGTTCAAACTCTTTCTAAACCTGCAGAAACACAAGTTTTCCAGCTTACTCCCACAGAAAGAAGTCCGCTGGAACTGGAAGCAAAATAATCTGTTAATATCAAAAGTTTTAGAAAAAGTCCCTGCCTCCCAGTGGGGCAGAGACCTATTCTCAAGATACTTCCTGACCCACAAGGAAATGAGAAGTGGTGATCCATTTTACATCTGGGATTTCTGAACAAGCATTTGAGACACAGGAAAATTCCAAATGGTCATGCTAAGGACAGTAATACCATCTTTGCCAAAAGGTCATTGGCTGGGATCCCTGGATCTGAAAGGCACCTATTTTCATATTCCAGTCAGACAGTTTCACAGAAAATATCTCTGATTCAAGCTGGGGAACTGCCAATATCAGCTTGCAGCTCTCCCATTTGGTGTAACCTTAGCTCCAAAGGTTTTCATAGAGTGCTTGGTTGTGATGGCAGCACATCTGAGAAAACAAGGCAAAGAGGTTTTTCCCTCCCTGAATGACTAATTAGGCTCAGGGAAAACAGAACAAGAGAAAAGGTGCTCACTTTAGTTGGGTAAAAAGCACCTTGGAAAACCTGAGATTCTTGATAAACCTGCATAAGTCCTGTTGTAGCTTGTTCACTTGCTAGAAGACTTCATAGCAGTACAGCTAAATAGCCTGCAGGGAAAAGTTTTCCTTCCGCAGTCCAGAATTACACCTGCAAGAGCTGATGGATTTTATCATTGACAAACTGTTAGAGGCCCCCAGATGTATAGTATTGGGGGACTTCAATGTTTGGGCTGACGAGAAATCCTCCAGACGTGGTTCCAACCTCCTCCAGATGATGTAATCTCTGGGCCTGTCACAAGAGGTTACCTCTGTGACCCATCAAGGCGGCCACATGTTGGACCTGGTGTTCTCACTGGGGCTTGAGGTTTTTCAACCTCAAGACTGATCAGGTCAGTTGGGCTGATCATTGCACAGTGGAGTTCTCATTCGGGGCCCCCCTCGAGAGCCCTTCCTCTGTGGAGATGGTCAACTGCTGCCCTTTGAGGGGATTGTCCCTGGAGGGATTTCTGGCAGTGGCTAATCTATCAGTGTAGGCATTGCATGTGCGAATGGTGCAAGTGATGCAGTTGCCACCTATAACAAGGTGATGTCCGATGCACTTGATGCCCTTGCACCAGACTGCGTATGACCCAAATCCTCTCACTTCAGGTCCTCTTAGTTTGATGGGGAGCTCAAGACGATGAAGATTGTGGGTCAGATGTTAGAGTGCTGCTGGTGGAAGACCAGGCTGGAGAATGATAAACTGGCTCTGTGTGGTCACTACAGTGAGTATCGGGGAAATCAACTGTAAGAAGAAGGAGTTCCTGTCTAGGGAGATTGATGCAGGGAGGAACTGACCAGCTGTGCTATTTCAGACTGTGGATAGGCTGCTATATCCATAGATACATAGATACATAGATACATAGATACATAGACAGTGTCGGCAGATAAGGGCCTATGGCCCACCCAGTCTGCCCATTTGAGCTTGTAAGTTCAGTTTGTTTTCCTAGAAGTCTGTTTCCCCTTACCCCTGACCTCTAGAATTCCTTTATGTCTATCCCATGCATTCTTAAATCCCGTGATTGTTTCAGCCCCCACCACTTCCTCTGGCAGGGTGTTCCACTTGTCCACCACCCGTTCTGTGAAGAAATTCTTTCTCACGTTTCCTCTGAATCGTCCTCCCTCCAACTTCATCCCATGCCCTCTAGTCCTGGAACATCTTTTCACTTAAAATGGTGTTTTCCTGCACCCTGTTCCTCCCTGTAAGATACTTGTATGTCTCTATCATATCCCTCTCTCCCTCCTCTCCTCCAGGGAGTACATGTTCAGTTCCTTCAACCTGTCATCATAGGACTTGTGATGCAACCATGCACCATCTTTGTTGCCTCCTCTGAACCTTCTCTACACTGTCTATGTCCTTACGTAGGTATGGTCTCCAGAACTGTACACTGTACTCCAGGTGGGGCCTCACTAGTGTCTTGTATAGCGAATTATGACCTCCCTTTTCCTGCTGGTGATGCCCTCCTATACATCCCAGCATCCTATTTGCTTTACCTGCTGCCTTGTCACACTGTTTCCTCACCTTGAGGTCATCAGAGATGACAACCCCAAGATCCCTTTCCTGCTTGGTGCATGCTATATCCTCACCCCCAACTGATATATTGTGCCAGGGTTTTGTGCCCCCATATGCATTATCTTGCACTTCTTTGCATTGAATTTCAACTGCAAACCCCTGACCATTCTTCAAGTTTCTGCAGGTCACTTTTCATTCTGTCTACACCCTCTGGTGTGTCTACTCTGTTACAGAGCTTTGTGTCATCAGCGAACAGTGAAATTCTGCCTTCTAGATCCTGCGCAATGTCACTGATGAAGATGTTGAATAGGACCGGTCCCAGCACTGATCCCTGTGGTACCCCACTGTCACTCTTCCCTCTGTGGAGTGACAGCCATTTACCACCACCCTCTGTGTCCTGCCACCCAGCCAGTTACCTACCCACCACACTACTGTCCTGCCCACACCCATATTCCCCAGTTTGTGTAATAGTCTTCTATGTGGCACAGTGTCAAAGGCCTTGCTGAAGTCCAGATAGGCCATGTCCACTGCCCTCCCCTGATCCACCTCCCTAGTCACCCAGTCAAAAAATTCAACGAGGTTGGTCTGACATGACCTCCCCCTGGTGAAACCATGCTGCCTTGGTTCCTGTAGTCCATTGACAACCAGATGTTCCACCAATCTCTCCTTCAGTAGTGCTTCCATGATCTTCCCCACTGCCGAGGTGAGGCTGACTGGTCTGTAGTTCCCTGCTTCCTCTTTGTTCCCACTTTTGTATAAGGGGACTACATCTGCTGTCCTCCAGTCTTTGGGTACCTCCCCTGTTTCCAGTGATCGGCTAAACAGGATAGCCAGAGGTTCAGCCACCACCTCTCTTAGTTCTTTAAGGACCCAGGTGCTCCCGTCTGGCCCATTGCTTTATCAACTCTTAGTACTTCCAGTTCCTTCAGGACCCTTTCTTGTGTAAAGGGACTTGTGTCCATTCTGCACCATTCTCACCCTTGTACCCCTTCAGACCCATTACCCCCTCTTCCTCAGTAAAGACTGAGCAGAAATACCTGTTCAATATGTCAGCTTTACTGTTGTCATCCTCCATCGGCTCCCATCCTCCCCTTCAGTCTCACTATCCCTCCTTTGTCTTTCTTTTTCACTTATGTACCTGTAAAGGTTTTGTCCCCTTTACCCACTGATTTTGCAATGTGTTCTTCTGTCTGAGCTTTGGCTTCCCTTACTGACCTCCCTGCCTCCCTTTGCTTCTCCTGGTACTTCTCCCTATCCCTTCTGCCTGTGTCTTTTTGTATTGCCTGAATGCAATCTTTTTGGCTTTCACTTTCTTTGATACCTCTTTGGAAACCATAATGGTCTCTCTTCCTTTTCCTCTTGCTAACCTGCTTAATGCATAATTCTGTTGTTCTTGTAATCCCCATTTTAAATACTGCCCACTGTTCCTCAACCCCTGATTCCTGTCCCATTCCCCTTAATGCCTCTTTCAAGTATCTCCCCATTTCCCAAAGTCTGCCCCCCTAAAATCCAGGATATGTGTTTTTGTGTGGTTGGGTTCTGCTCTTTCTGTGATTTCAAACCACAATGACTGGTGGTCACTGTTACTCAGGTGCTCCCCCACTGTTACCCACATCACACTGTCCCTGTTTGTGAGCACAAGGTCCAGTATTGCCTTGTGCCGAGTTGGTTCCATGACCAGTTGCTGGGAAGGCACCCTGAAGGGAGTCCAGGATAAATCTGCTCCTAGTTGATGCTGCTGCTGGGATGCTCCAGTCCATGTCTGGAATATTGAAGTCTCCAACCAGTACTACCTCACCTTGTCTGCCATCCTTTGGATGGCTAGCATCAACTCCTATCTGTTTCTTCCTCCTGGGCTGGTGGTCTATAGACTACACCTGTGCGGATGGCTGGCCCCATTTTCCTTTCCAGCTTAACCCACAGTATCTCTCCCCATTTTGTTCCTCCTGGACCTCTGTGGCCCTTATGTCATTTTCACATACAGTGCCACTCCTCCCTTCTTGCCTGCTCTGTCTCTTCTGAATATGTTGTAGCCAGGTATGGCCATCTCCCAGTCATGGTTATCATTACACCAGGTTTCAGTGATGGCCACAATGTCCAGGTCTGACTGTACCATGACAGCCTCCAGATCTTCCATCTTGTTGCTAAGGCTCCTGGCATTTGCACACATGGCTTTCCATGATTTGACCTCCTAGACTGCTTCACTGTTCTACTCAGCCCCTTCCTTGGTTGTCATTTATCCCTGGTTCTCCTTGCTGTCTGCCCTTCTGCTGAATTTTGCCCCTTTTCTGCTTATCCACCTCTTGGGCACTAATCTCCATCCTTTGCACACTGCTTTGCAGAGATAGCCACTCCTCTGGTTCACTGGTTCCACTGCGAGCTGTGGGGGGTGAGCAAGTAGGTACCCTTCTTGCTGACCTGCAACCCCCCTTTGCTAGTTTAAACGCTTGTCAATGTAGCATTTAAACTTATCATTGAGTGATTGGATTCCCCTCCAGGATGGATGCAGGACGCCAGGCTTGAACAAACCTCCATCCCTCCAGGTGGGTCCCCAGTCACCAATGAATCCAAACCCTTCCTCACAGCACCAGTTCTTCAACCATGAGTTAAAGTTCCTGGTGCATGCACTCTATGCTCTCCCTTGCCTCTCACAGGTAGTACTTCAGAAAGTGACAGAAGTAGCTACTTGCTTGAGACCCTCCCCAGTTTCCTAAACTCTTCCTGACTTCCTTTGGCTCCCATTTGCCAGGTCATTAGTACCTAGGTGTATAATGACATCCAGCTCATCCTCCCTGCCTTGCCTTCCCAGTGATCCCCAGGATCTTCCTTCCATCCCTCCATGCCGTGGCACCTGGTAGGCACCTCACCTCCCTGTCCTCCCCCTCCTGTGTTCCTAGCTGGATCCCTCTTACGATGGAGTCCCCCACCAGGATTCGCTTCCTCCTCCTCTGGGGTCCACTGCTTTCCCCGCTGAGGTCACCTCCTTGGCTAACCTCCACATCCTTTCCTTCCACTTCTCTGGGTACCTCTATTTGGTTGTCCTCATTTGCCAGTGTGGCATATGAGTTCTTGAGTGGAATAGGATCTGGGATGTGCCTCTGCCTGACTGCACTAACCCTCCCTGAGCCCACTGTCATCCAAGTGCTCCTTGTTCTCGGCATCCTTTGAGGCAGTGGCATTGGACTGGGTGGTCCCTGGATAGGGGTGATGGTACTCCTGACCCAGTTTACTTCCACTCTGAGTCTGGCTACCTCATCCCACAGTCCAGAGAGATGCATGCAGATAGGGCAGCACCTCAGTGTCCAGAAGGTCTGCCTGAATATGGCTGCCCCACAGCCACTGCATTGCACCACTCCCCACATTATACTGCAATTCACTACTTGTCTGCTACTGAAGCTCTCCTAGTTCTCTTTTTATTAATTTACTGTACTAAAAATCCTGTCACTGATCCTCAGATAATTTTTTTTTTTTTAAGGAAAAGAAACCAATAAATAAATAAATGAGTCAAAACACTTGTCGTGCTGAGGGTGAGCTTCCTCCCCCTTATGCCCTTCCTACTTCACACCCCTTACTATACCCTGTGTTTAGCTCCTGTCAATCAGATTTATCAGGGCATATAATTAAGAGTTGGGGGAAGGGGGGGCGAAAATTTGCAGCAATTAAAGATAGCACAGAATTACACCACCACCACCAGTCTGTCTACAGCTGAAAAAAGCCTTTTCTGACTCTATGTGAAGAGTTTGCTAGGTTCTTCTCTGACGGTGTCCTCCATCCAGTCGGGAATTCCACCAGTGAGTTGGAGTATGGCCTACAGTGATCGCCATGGACATTGCAAACACAGTCTGTCTGTTTGGGGCGCATTTAAATCGGTGGAGGTGGCCAAGGTCATTGAGATACAAAATCACACATGACCCCACAATGCAAAGCATCATGGGCGGCATATGCAAATCACCACAGAATATTATGCTCGTTCAACTTTAAGCAGAAATGCATGGTGCCGAAAGGCCTCTCACACAGTTTGCAAAGGGTGCCAACAGAAGACATAGACATGTGTTTCGTCCTACCAGGACTCATCAGTATGCCTCATCTGTCTGACACCCCAGTGGAATGAACCAGCCACCCTAAGGTAGTCTGTCTGGGTTATGTTGTGGTGAACCCAATTAAAACAAAAACTATTTAAAAGACAAAGAACCTCTGTGCGCAAGCACTGAGGCAATGGTTACCCCAAAGGGCATTTGGCTGGGAAGCCAAGTTTCAAAGAAATACAAAATCACACATGACCCCACAATGCAAAGCATCATGGACTGCATATGCAAATCACCACAGAATATCATGGTGATTTAACTTTAAGCAGAAATGCATGGTGCCGAAAGGCCTCTCACACAGTTTGCAAAGGGTGCCAACAGAAGACATAGACACGTGTTTTGTCCTACCAGGACTCATCAGTATGCCTCATCTGTCTGACACCCCAGTGGAATGAACCAGCCACCCTAAGGTAGTCTATCTGGGTTATGTTGCGGTGAACCCAATTAAAACAAAAAAACTATTTAAAAGACAAAGAACTTCTGTGCACAAGCACTGAGGCAATGGTTACCCCAAAGGGCTTTTGGCTGGGAAGCCAAGCTTCAAAGAAATACAGAATCACACATGACCCTACAATGCAAAGCATCATGGGCTGCATATGCAAATCACCACAGAATATTATGCTAGTTCAACTTTAAGCAGAAATGCATGGTGCCGAAAGGCCCCTCACACAGTTTACAAAGGGTGCCAACAGAAGACATAGACACATGTTTCATCCTACCAGGACTCATGAGTATGCCTCATCTGTCTGACACCCCAGTGGCATGAACCAGCTACCCTAAGATAGTCTATCTGGGTTATGTTGTGGTGAACCCAATTAAAACAAAAAACTATTTAAAAGATACAGAATCTCTGTGCGCAAGCACTGAGGCAATGGTTACCCCAAAGGGCATTTAGCTGGGAAGCCAAGTTTCAAAGAAATACAAAATCACACATGACCACACAATGCAAAGCATCATGGGCTGCATATGCAAATCACCACAGAAGGTCATTGAGGTTGCTTTCATGCTGAAGCACACGTACTGTGAACTGGACCTGGTGCCAATGCATTTCTTGATGGGATGTGTCTGCTCCGTTGGCACGGTATTCACCTTGATCATCTGGCGTTCTCTGTTGGAGGGGGTCTTCCTCGAATCCTTGAAAGAGGCACTGGTGAGATTCCTTCTGAAAAAAACATCTTTAGACCCTGACATCTTGATGAATTACTGACCTATCTCCAACCTTCCTTTTCTAGGTAAGGTTGTAGAGAAGATTGTGATGCAACAGGTTGAGGAGCACCTTGAGGCCTTTGACATCTATGAGCCACTCCAGTCTGGATTTTATGTGAGGCATAACACTGAAACAGCATTAGTTCAGGTACACAATGACCTCCTCAGGGTGAGAGATAGAGGAGAGGGGTCAATTCTCATTCTCCTTGATCTTGCCTCAGCATTTGACACAGTGGACTATGCTGTGCTACTCGACCATCTTAGAGAGCTCTGTAGACTTGCCAGCACTGTCATCTTCTGGTTTGAGTCCTATCTCATGAACAGGAAGCAATGGGTGGTGATGAGGAATTTCTCCTCCTCCCTGAGCCTCCTGTCCTGCGGAGTACCTCATGGCTCAGTCTTGTCGCAGATGTTGTCTGCAGTGTACATGCTGCCCCTGGGTGAACTCATTAGGAAATACAATGTGCGTTTTCACTGCTATGCAGCTGATACCCAGTTGTATCTTTCTTTTGCCCCTGGGACATCTAACCCCATGGAAGTGCTTAATAGCTGCCTCGTTGAGATCAATGACTGAATGTACTCCAGCTGGCATACCTCTCAACTGTCCCGATTTGCCCGGGACGTCCCGCATTTACGGCATTTTTCCGCTTCTGCCCCGCCATCCCGGATTCGCTGTGCCTTGCCCCGAAATTCTGAGTCGGCTGAAAACTACATGCCACGCGGTCCATCACGCCTAACTCCCCGAGTCAGCCGACTCAGTTCTCTCTCTCAGTCCCAGTTGCCTAAACTCAGTCTAAGCTGTGGGTGTAGGGTGTTTCATTGAGCAGGCGCACTACGCGTCACTGCCTGTTGAGACTTCAGCCAATCAGGCTATACTGCTTGGTCCGTTCAGATTTTTGCACCTCCACCCCTGCGGACCTGAACTTTTGATTCCCCACTCAGGTCCACAACCTCTGGATAAAAGCAGCCTCTCCGGTGTGAAAATCTGAATTGAAGCAGCACTGCAGATTTGTTTGGAGTTTGGAGTGGACCACGGGGAGAGAGCGCGTTAGTGTGACTGACTGCATCCCTGATCCTGTCTTGTTCTGCGGCTCTTCCGAATCCAATCGGCGATCCGATCGCTGCATTGATTCTCCGACTGACCCTGCTGAGTGAGTACTGACTGAGCAGTGAGCAGAGACATCACAGTAAGGCAGTAAAAGCAGTTGTAAATCATTTTTTTAAGAATTTTGGGTTTCTCAGGTGGCAGATTAGAGAATCAGCCAGTAAGCACTGAAGCAGCCTGCCTGTCAGACGATTCGAACCCTGCACACTTTAGATTAGAAGCAGTAGCCTGAGCCAACAGAAGTCAAGTACACCAACGGAGACTCGACACTCGAGGTTTGTTCAAATTAATCAGTGGTGTCTCTACAATGTCAGTAGTATGTGTTTCATGATCTAAAGATGGGGTCTGATTGACATAATATAATGTATATTATAACTATGTTTCTTTTTCTTATATTAATATACATAATGCATTATGATTCTAAATTACAGGACTGAGTTTGCTGCCTTGCTGGTGTCAATAATGCATGTGCTCAACAATAATTGATGTAGAATAAGAAACATAGTCTTATTAATAAACATTTTTAATGAGAACTTATAATCATTGTGTGGAACTGTTAACTGTTTCACCACAAGTTCAGTCTTCTTTGACCTGTGTCCCAAGTTTCATCAAGTGAAATGCTGCTGCCACTGGTCATGACTGCCACCGAGCCAGGCGGGGGTGACCTTCTAAGCTACGGCTATGATCAATATGATGCATTGCTTTTATAATGCAGATGATTCGAATTCAGAAAGTAGGAGTTATACATTGTTCCCCACTTCTGCTCAGTATATACTGAAGGTAGGGCAGGGCCACAGCTCAGCACCATGGACACGGGGTGCACTAGTCCCGCCTTTACAAAGAACGGGTCATACAAGCGCTCACTAAGCTCAGGGTGGACAAGACCATGGGACCTGATGGCATACATCTCAGGGCATAAAGGAGCTAAAGGTCCAGAGCCATTATCAGAACTATTTGAGTGTCTGAGCACAGCAGCGATCCCAGAAGACTGGAGAAGGGCTCATGTGATCCCATGCCACAAGAGTGGTAGCAGGGGAGGCAGGTACTACTGACCAGTCAGTCTTACCTCAGTAGTG
This sequence comes from Neoceratodus forsteri, assembly GCA_016271365.2. Lineage (NCBI taxonomy): Eukaryota > Metazoa > Chordata > Ceratodontiformes > Ceratodontidae > Neoceratodus > Neoceratodus forsteri. Next base: position 1,389,510,598 of record CM057459.1, read on the forward strand.
GGCACAATTATGGAGACAACCCTAAAGGAAAGGATAGTGCAACACCTGGTATCCATAGGAGCACAGGATCCAAGACAGCATAGGTTTACAACAGGAAGGTCCTGTCAAACTAGTAGCTGAGTGGCTCTGGGTGGCAAACTGGTTGATGGGCAGAAAACAGACTGCCAGAGAAGTAATTGAGTAGATAAATGAATAAAACATAATTCCATGAAAAATACCTTGATACTAGTATAAGAAAGTTATTTTATATGCAACTATAATCTCTTTTAAGCCTGGCACAGTATCTGTTATGTGGTTTGCCATCCAATTTAAAAGCGTTGCATATCACCAAGCTGCATAATGCAAGTTAGGTAGTTAATAATGTACAATTCTAAGCCTCTCTACAGTAAACTGTGTGCATCACCATAACTGTACACAGTTATCACAGTTATGGTGATGCACTGCAGTTGCATAGTGATGACAGCCTGGTCTACAAACTCTGCATCTATTTGTAAACAAATGGGAGCAGGGCTTGTTGTAGTTGCATACATAAGTTTTTTTTGGGGTGGGGTCCCCCCCCGACATGCTGTTTTATTCATTTGTGGCCATGCACTCACTTCTCCGGTTGCCTGTTTTTGCTGCCCATTATCGTGGACCCCATATAAACATACTGTATCTAGCAGACTGATATATGGTGCCGGAGAAGTGAATGACCAAGTGAATAAAACAGCATGCACAACTAGGCTTCAGGCTGCTGAGCAAGTAAGATGTGGACCTTACAGACTACAGTTTGGCTTCTAGTTCTTGGTGGCTAAATTGTCTGTTTCCTTTTCTGTCTCTTTTATTGTCTAATTCTTTAACCATACATACTATTCTACAGGAGTCTGATTGGCAGGGTACTACATGGCTGGGGACAGAGAAATAAAAATAACTTAACATTTAAGCTCTTAAGGAGTTGGGTCACTGAGCTGGTAGCTTATTCAGTTCTCCCACAGTCACCAGCCCCCTCAAGCCCCAACCACTGCTTTAATGTTAGTAATATAATATAATTTTATTTGATTACTTAGCAAGCCAGAAACTACCTGTGACAGCAATTGACATGATGGATAGATGTTAATTTTTTTTTTGGGGGTTATTAAAGCCAATAGTGTACTGTGCAAACCATTTTGTGTGACTAGCATATGTGGCGTCGAGTAGGTTGTGTCAGTGCTAGGATTCTGTGCCTTGATTAAGTAGCATTTCCTGAGTACATCAAAGCATTGAGTGCCTATTGTTGGGTTCTACAGAGTAGTATATGCCCACATAATACCTAACCCATCTGACTTGGCACTGTGATGCTGGCACTTGATTGTCACATTGGTTGAATGGTTACAGTAATCTTCCAGCTGACCAAGGATATTTGTCTCTGGATCATTTATTGAATTGTGTTGACTGGGTAGGCCCAGTGAGACTAGTGGTCCCTCTTTCAGGGATGACTAAGGGTTAATCAACATCTACCCTCCACTAGAATTGCCTCATGTCTGTCCCATGCATTCTGACTGTTTGACACCACAACCTCCTCAGGAAGGCTGTTCCATGCATTTACCACCCTCTCTGTGACAAATATACTTCCTCATTACCCTGAGCTGCCCCCTCCATCTACAAATTGTGCCACCTTGGTCTTGCACATATCTTTCTAAAGAGGCTACACTCTTGGACTTGTTGACTCGCTCGAGGGACTTGAAAGTTTCAGGTTACTATAAACACTGTAGTATATGCACTCCCTGTATAAAAATGGAAATACATTTTCCTTAATCACTGTGACTTTGAGATGAGTAATTCGAGACACTGAGGCTCAGGTGATCAAGTCTAGCCAAGATACATTAGCAGATGCTGACAATTTAACAGGCTGTAATTAGCACTTCACATGATGGCAGTCAGGGTCAGTTGAACACTACTATTTGCATCAACTGTGCAGTAACTACCTGATAATGTATACGTTATCAGGTAGTTACAGCACAGTTGGTGAAAATAACAGTGTCCAACTGACTCAGCAGCCTGCCATGTGACATGCTAATTGCAGCCTACTACATCACTACATGGAATATTAGCAAACCTGAACTGAATTCTAAGGCCTGGCTTGGAGCTTCACTTCATGCAGCGAGTTCTTGTTTATTATTCTATGGTGATTTTGATAGGATAAGAAATTAATACAAGCCATGCAAATTTTGTTGAAAATTGTTTTTATTTATACATGGATTTACAGATGTATTTTGTGAAAACACAAGTCACACACACACACACACACACATATGCATACATTTTGAGATCTATCCAGTTTGTGGATACTGTCCGTACCCTTCGTCCGCCATCCTCGGGAAGCTGAATGGATTGGACAGGTAACTAGCATCCAACCTTCTGATGGCTCATATGTAATGACGTTATGTGATTCTGGAAAGAGTATCTAAGTGGTGAAGTACTCCTCCATCCTGGGACTCCTGACTTGAGTTGGATTGGACAGGTGAGGGTCAGCTTCTACTGCAAATGTGATGAAATTTACTATAAATGTTTCTGCCACCTTTACTAATTTTCTGTTCCATACATCTCATTTTATTTCACAGAGCAGGCAGAATCCAAGAATCACTGAAGATGGCAATGGCCCAGTCTCAGAACCAGGAGAAGACTGTAGCAGCATCAGCACCAGTTCTTCTAGGCAAACATCCAGCAGTAACTGAGAAGGGTAAGTTGACAGTTTTCTATGCTTAACCATATATTCCACTCCTGAACACTGCTATGGGTCCACAACCTGTGAAAGAAATGAAATGGTCAAAACCTAGTAAGCAGTACATGATGTTGGCCAATTTCCTTTATATGTTGCTCACCCCTCCCTCAGGTACATGCTGAGCACTTAAGAAATGTACACCAGCCAGTGCCTATTTTAACATGGTACTTGTCCTGCATTACAAAACTTATAGAGTATACAGTGAGTGTTGTAAAATAAGATGGAATCCTACCAGAAAAAGTGTTGCCTTTTGCTTCAGCTGGTATGAGTCCTGGTTTACTGAGCTGCAGTGACAGGCCAAGGGAGATGAAGTTAAACGTTGGGGAGTGTAGTCGAACAACTAGCATTCTAGAGTGTAGCTAAGAATATGTCAAGTGTGTTTCTGTGTCTGAACACAAACTAAGTACTTCGTTTTTTTTTCCACAGATGGAACACCAGAAGAAAAAAGAATGGCATCCTTTCAAAGCAGCTGGAAAGTGTCCTTCGACTGGTGATGGAGAGCAAAGCGTGGCCCAGGATTAGCCTTCTGCAAAGTCTGTGCTACGAACCTCAGTGTTGGCCATGGAGGTCGTAATGATCTACAAGGCACATGGATTCAGAAAAGCACAAACAGAGTGTCAAGCATGCTGCAGGAAGAAAAGTCACAGAAATGTTTGCCTCACAGCTAGGAAACACAAAGGTTGTTGAGGCTGAAGTAGCCTTTGTGTCACTACTGGCTGAACACAACTTGCCATTCACTGCTGGGGATCATCTGCTGAAGTATATGAAGAAATATTGCACGGATGCAGAGGTGGTAAAAAAGATGACCTGTGGGGCCACAAAGGCTGCCTGCATTGCTCGTGATGTTTTGGGGCCAAAATACCAAGAGGATGTGGCAGGAATGTGTCGCACTTTGCCATTCTGTTTATACCTCGATCAGAGCACTGATATGGGGGATGACAAACTACTCGTCATTCTGATTGGTTTCTTTGACCAGAGCTTGGGCAGAAATATTGTGCGATTCTTGGATATGCCCCTTTGTGTAGCTGGAACTGGGCAAGCAATATTTGGCTGTGTTCAGTGAAACACTGCAGAAATTTAACATTCCTGAGAGCAATATGGTTGCATATTCATCTGACAATGCTGCTTCCATGATTGGCAAAAGAAATTCTGTTTTATCCGCCTGAAAGAACTGAATCCAAGTCTTATTCATATGGGCTGCTTATGCCATTTGGCAGATCTCTGCATGAAATCTGGTGTAAAAGCAATGGCACTGCCCATTGAGGACTTAATATTTGACATTTACTGTCATTTTCCAGCAGTGCACAGCGCCAGCAGAAGTTAAAGGTTTGCTCTTTTTGTGAAATAGAGCCATTAAAAATTATAAAGCACCACCAACTCGATGGCTGAGCCTGAGCAAGGTCATTAAAGAATGCTGGACATGTGGCCTGCTCTGAAGTCTTATTTATGACCTTGAACAGCGAACAGCTAAAGTTAAGCTCATTGCTGACAGACTGCAAAGTCATGAGGTGAAGCTAGGATTCCTTTTTACAGTATGCAGTGGCACCTCTGCATAAATTCAATATACAAATGTAGAGCAGGGACAGTCAGCTGATTAACCTGAACAATGACATCATGAAAACCATGCAGACATATGCTAGCAGGTTATTGAAGCCACCTGCTGCCAGACAATTTCTGCAATCTGTATCTGCCAGAATTCTTTGCTGGAAGATGAAGAAAATATACTGCCAGACACCGAAATCCGTGGGCCCAGATGCAGAGATCTACATTGATGAAAATGCAGATGACATCATTGGGTCAACAGCAGAAAGAAATTTCATAAAAAGTCAAAAGCTTTTTATGCAGCTGCTAGTTAAAATGAAGAAAAACTTCCCATCACATGACCCTCTACTTAAGAATGTTGGCACTTTGTTAGATCCTGCATGCAAGCTGCAGTTATCTTCCACAATTATCGCAGACATTGGTACCCGCCTGGGACTCTGCAACCTCCAGGCAAGAACGCAGCCAGCTCCTGGATGAATTTTCAGTTTATCAGCTGACTGAATGGCAGCAGAATTCTAACAGCACAGGCAATACAGTGCCTCTTTCCTGAACTACTGGTCTACCATTCTTTCCAGTGTTGGAAGTGCGAGACCTGCCAGCATTTGCAAACTAATGCTGACTGTTCTATGCATTCGCATTCAAACAGTGAACCAGGCGAGCCTTCAGCGCCAGTGGAGGAAAGTAAAAAACTGAGTTGAGGCAATCTATGAATGAAAACATTAAATGCACTTCTTGCCATAAAAATGAATGAAGAAAATGACTGTTTTGCTGTGCGGCACCCAAAAGAAGTCATTGAGGCAGCAAGAAAGGCCACAGCAGCATACAATAAAGAACATCCTGCAAAACAGGCAGCAGCAACAGACTCTTAATGGCCATTGAAGTGGCACAGAGACACTATAGACTTGAGTATAACGTATGTGTGTGTGTGTGTGTGTGTGTGTGAGGGTGAGATGAGGTGCTTTTGGTGATGGTGTGCAGTCTTTTTCTGTTAACACATTTTCATGTAATCATTTTTTAACTATTTATGAAACACTTTGAGAGCAATTGTGGTGGTAATGGTGATGGGGTTCAGTCAATTTCTGTTGAACACATTTTGATGCAATAATGTCCGTAATGCACTTTAAATTTTACACCTTGGTTTTTCTTGGTTAATAAAATGACATCTTAAGTAATAAATACTGTTGCCACTGGTCTTTAATGTTCTATGTAGTTAACAAAACATGTCCTGGCAAAGAAATAAAGAACAATACTTTCCAAATGCTTCATGTGAGGAGACTCTAAATAGCTGGCAACATGTGGAATGAAACCCACTTTGGGGCGCGGCTATGCAAATTTTATGCTAATGAAGTGTCCCTGATTTTCTGTGGTTGTCCCTGATTTTCTGGGGCTCTGTCCCCTGATTTGGTCATCTGGAGGTTGAGAGGTATGCCAGCTGGTTGTGACTGAACCCTGATAAGACAGAGGTACTGGTGGTGGAGTTGAACCAAAGATGTGATAGGATTGCCTCTGGTGTGGCAACAGGTTTATTCCTGGGGCCTACGCCATTGAAGGCTTGCTCTAGGGTGCACGATCTGAGTGTCTTCCTCGATGATGGACTGACATTTGAACCCCAAGTGTTCGTTGTCGAAAGAGGCTTTTACCATCTGAGGAATATCATTAGGATCAAGCCCCTAGTTCCGCATGAGTACCTCCAAACCTTGGTACATGCCTTTGTGACGACCATGGTGGATTACTGTAATATGTTCTACTAAGGGGTCTCTGGCGGTAACCTTCACCAGCTGCAGCTGGTGCAGAATGCTGCTTCCAGGCTGCTGATGAGACCTTCTAAGTTCAGTCATGTCACCCTGGTGTTGTGCGAACTGCACTGGTTGCCAGTCAGGTGGAGGGTTCTCTTCAAGGTGGGCTTGCTCACCTTTAAGGCCCTACATGGACTTGGCCCTGGCTACCTGTTTGACCTTCTAACACCTGTCACTCCGGTCCACTCCCTACATTCCTCCTTGCGATTCCCAGGATGAGGTTAAAAACTGCTGACAACAGGGCTTTCAGCGTCACCAGCCCCATCCTGTGGAATTCGCCACCACCAGCTGTTAGAGAGGCCCCTTCAGTTGAGGTTTTTAAGGCCCGCCTTAAGACCCATTTGTTTGCTCTGACATTCCCAGACATAGAGCTGTAAATGAATTAATAACTGTTTTATAGGTAATACTTATCTTTCTTTGTTCTTAGCCTGCTGTTTTGATTCTATTTATTTTGTCTTTTAACTGTATTTATGCACTTACAGTATGTATTATGCACTGTCCTACCTTTTAATGTTTGTATTTGTATGGCACCCAGAGCCTCCGGGATTGGGTGCCTGAGAAATAAAAGTTGCTTTGCTTTGCCTTGCCTTTGATAGCAACAGTAGAGTCTTTTAAGAGCAGATCCGCCAAGACCTGCAAAGGACTTCCTGCAGTTACTAGGGCACGTGGCCACATCTACAGCTGTGGTCCCATGGGCCAGGTTCCAAATGAGAGATTTACAGTGCCACTTGAGAGACAACTGGTCTCAAAGATGGGACCCACTTTTAAAGGAAGTACCAGTGACTAAAGTACTAGTGGAATCATTAGAGTGGTGAAAGGAAGAAAGCAACCTCAGAGAGGGCATTCCCTTCCTTCAGTAATCACCAACAAATATTCTTACTACAGATGCCTCACACCTGAGATGGAGCCCCCTCTTGCGGGACCTCACAGTGAGTGACACATGGAGCCCACAGGAGTCACTAGAACATATAAACCTTCTGGAGCTCAGAGCAGTACTGCTAGCAATGCAGTCTTTCTCCTTCCAGCTACAAGGTCAGACTGGCCAAATCTGGATAGACAACACTGCAACAATGTACCACCTAAACAAGCAGGGAGGAACACAATCCTCAAAACTGCACACAGAGACAATGAAGATCTGGGACCTGGCATATTCCTTAGAAGCAAACATATTTGCTGTGCATCTGCCAGGCAAAGACAAGGTCCTGGCATATTCCCTAAGCAGAATCAGTCAGGGAATTCATGAATGGGCCTTAAACCAGCAGGTTCTTGCCACAATCTTCAGAAGATTGGGTACTCCCAATAGAGACCTATTCGCATCTTGGAAGAACTGTCAGCTCCCCCACTTTTGTTGCAGAACACCAGCCAGAGGGACAGTCCCAGAGGATGCCCTGGTTCTGGAATGGACATGCAAGTCTCTGTATGCCTTCTCAACAATCCCACTCATTCAGAAAGTACTCATGAAGCTCAGGAGGGAACCTGCAACAATGATCCTTGTGAACATGTGGGATAAGTAACTGACACAACCAAACAGGGATCAGGTGCATAAAAAACACACATATGAGTTTGTCAATTTATTTTGTAGATAAATAAATATATACAGAAATAGAAGAAACAAAAAAAATGTTAGTCCTGCATAGCAAAATAACATCAGAACTCCTTTTCCCAGCAGAGCCCATGGCTTCATTTCAGTCTAAATAGCCCACTGTAATACCTCTTACACTTCAATCGTCTGTGTGAAAACCAGCACACTCCAGAGAAGATCCTTCTCCTCTCACTGTCAGCATGGACTGACTTGACTATCTATGGTTCCCCTAGTGGTGAACCCTATTTATACCCTAGGGATTACATCACACTCTGTGGGGGAGTTCCCATTGGCCATGACATTACATAATGGGGAGTTTCCATAGGCCATGACATTGCATAATGGGGAGTTTCCATATTATCCCATGCTTTAACATGCAGGGGCTTTTTCATTTGGCCCTTTTTGCCCAAACATGCTTTATTTCTACAGGCAACCCCAGTTACAACATCTCTGGGACAGCAGAAAATCATTTTCAATTAATTATAGGAAACTACGGGGCTTTTTATTCCTGAACCTTAGGATCCTATGCCTGAGGGTGTGGTTCTTGAAGAGTTAGAGTTTTCAGGACTGGAACATTCAGAGGAAGTCCTGAAGTGTTTAATGTTTCAAGGAAGCCAGCTACCATGAAAGCATAGTCCTCTAATAGAGGCATGGTTACCTATAATTCCAGAATACCTAATATACCTACAGTCACTAGACCAATGGCCTTCAACTTTAAAGGTGCACTTAGCAGCAGTATCAGCATATATATATATCAGCAGGCAAGGAAAAGTCTTTGGTCTCGCAACCTATTTTCAAAAGTTTTTTTAAAGGCCTCAGCCATTTGTACCTACCAGTGAGAGACCCTGTTTCACCATGGGACCTCCATATATGTCTTGCCTAGCTTATGGAGGCTCCATTCGAGCCTATTAAAACTGCTGAGCTGAAGTATGTCACATGGGAAACCATGTTCCTCATTGTAGTGACCTTTGCCAGGAGGTTAAATGAACTGCATGTCCTCTGCACAGAGACAAGTTACATTATCCCTCACAGGAACCAACAGAAATTTCCTACTAAAGGTGGTATCTGAATTCCATCTGAATCATTGACCCTCCCTGTACTCTTTCCAGAGCATTGCAACACAGGTGAGGGAAAGTTCCATAGTCTGAACCTAAAGCAAGTCCTGTCTATCTACATGGACCAAACAAAACAGGTCAGGTCATGGAGTACCCAGCTTTTCATTACCTAAGGTGAAGCTGGCATAGGAAAACCAACTACAAAGAGATATATGTCTCACTGTGTAGTCTCTTGCATTCTGTTCTGCTGTGAAAAAGTCACCAAGAGGCTTAAGGGAACACTCTCCCTCCCCAAGAGGTACCTCTGCCTCTCTGGCATCCTCAAGAGGCAGCTTGTTGTCAGACATTTGCAAAGCAGCTACAGAAGTAAGAAGAGCGCACACACCAACTTCAAGTTGGCTGTTATTTTATTAAATTAGGTGCATAGAAGAGCAAAAATGCAAGTCAAGGAGCCCTCTACATATCACTACATGAAGTGGCTTCCTCAGCTACCTGGAAAACAGGACACACCTTCACAAAGCATTACTGTTTGGATACAGAGTCCACAGGGGATGCCATCTTTGAAACTGCTGTCTTGCAGAAACCTTTTCCTAATTAGGTTCTGGACCCAGCCTCCCAAGGTACTGCTACTGAGTGTGCATAAAATGTAAACATTAAGTGAGTGGTTCCTGGTATTAGAAGAAAAAAAACTACTCACCATAGTAATGTTGTATCTTGTTAAAGGATCACTCACTATAGCCCCGTTTACATGGCCAAATCTGTGGCGCTGCTGGTGGTGGTGCACAGCAGCAAGATTGCTGCTGCTGTGCATATCTGAATGCTACAGTTTTGCCATTTGCAGCTTACCTTTCGTTTCGACTGTGATCCCTCTTCCTGGGATCATGGAAGTGGTGCAGGTGTTCTGTGCCGTTTTCTCGGCTGTCTGAACAGTCTGGCATCACCCACAACATTGTGACAGGCTTTTCCCTGCCTACACCTGGGTCTGTTTCGGCAGCCTGTCAATTGTTTTTTACCACTCGAGTTTTGCAAAAGGTTGTTTTTGGCAATAGAAACACAGCTGAACTTAGGTAAGTGGTTCTTTTAGTGGACCGATGGCTAGAACTTGGGAAAAACAAGCTCTCTAGAGTCGAGCTGTGGGAGCTGTGACACTGGGTATGCGCATGTGCATATGCATACGTGCATGCCCACTGTCACGGCTCCACGGCTCAACTCTTGAGACCCTGTTCCTCCTAAGTTATGGCCCTCAGTCAACTAAAAGAACCACTTCTCTGAGTTCAGCTGTGCTTCTATTGCACAAAACAAGCTTTAGCTGAACTTGGGTTGTAAAAAAAACAATTGACTGCCTTCTGGCAGTGTAGCATCATTCAACCACACCACCCTCTACCAGACCCCTCCTAAACAGAGGAACTTCTCTCTGAGCATCCACAGCACTATAGTGCTATGCAGTGTAATGCTGCCCTGCAGCTTTCGGACAGACTGGCCACAGCGTTCAACACGGCGGCGATCAGAACCTCTCGCCGTGTGAACGAGGTGTATGTTTACACTCCCCACCCAGCCTCCCCTTCCAGAACCTGAAATAGGTGCACACAAGAATCAGTTCCTTTTTTCATTGAGGTTGTTTGTGTATTACTACTGCCGTTGCTACAACTGTAAGCTTGTTGTTAGTGTTTATTGTCTGCAGCCTGGGGACTTCATCCCCTGGTCCTTGTCCTCGACCTGGTGGTGTGCCACAGGGCTGCTGTCAGTGGGTGGCTGCATCTGCAGCACTTCTGTCCCACACTGTGGTGGCTGGAGAGCCGCTAGGGCTGTGGTAGGGTCCAGAGTGAGGAGGGTGTCCTGGGGAGAGTCCCACTGACGTTGAATATTTTGGCCCGAATTGCTCCAGTTTCAACAAGGATTCATCGGTCCCTTGGAAAACAGCAGTAAATTAAGGAACTGTGCTCTGTGCCTAAGCTTTTACACTTTCTGCCTGTCTCTCAATTCTACTGGCTATTTATAAAGACTGCAGAGACTGTCCTGTCTAGTTTTCATTAAAGAACATTGGCTAGCATTTGATTCTTATGATGGTGAGAGCTCATGAGAAGATTGAACATTGGTACTGTGTTCTTTTACAGTTGTGAGCTTTAGACATTTCCTTTTCTGTTTTTTATATCTGTTGGACCCTAGGAGTAAGAGGCCGTGGGTTTATAAATGGACAATTTTTGGCCCTAGGAGGTGGGAGCTTCATGGACTAAAACCACTATTTGAACTCTTATGGACTGGCTTTGTTTTCATTTATTTTATTATCATTTAGTATAATTAGTAGCTTAACTAAGTTAGTATTAAATTAATTTAATACACAGACTTAGGGATAATTGTGTTTGTTTATTATTATTTACTGCTTTATTACTAGTTTTATTAGTGTGGGTTGGGATTTGTGTTTTATGGGAGTGTTTATTGTATTGGAGGGTTAGTTTTATTCTGCTTCTGCTGTAGTAAGATAATGTGCTGGAAGGGAGTAAAGATGATCAGGCATTATTCCCCCACCAAGCTCAGGGAAATGCACCCCTTTGAATATCCCCTATTATCATCGGAAACCTATTTAAGGTGCCAAGCTTTGGGGCTAGACAGGTGAAGGAGAAGGAGAGAACTGGGTCTGGTGGGGGAATGGAAAGGGGTGGTACAGATTGAGGTGGGGGGACCAAGAGATGCCCTGGGGCGAAATGAAGACAGGACAGAGGTATCTTTTGTCTTGTCTCCATACCCAAGGGCTCCATAGTTAATGAGCAGGAGCTGAGGTCTTCCTCAACAGCCCATCCGACTCGGGCGGTGTTATGCAATGCCAGATCTATGAAAAACAAGATGGCTATTATAGCGGATTATGTTGAAACAGTAAATCTGGCTTGCATCACCGAGACCTGTCTGGATGAAAATGCAGGCCCTATATTGGCTTCTGTTTTCCCAGCCGGGTACTCGGTGATACACCACCTGAGGTTGGATCATAGGGAAGGGGATGTTGTCATTATATTTAGGATGAAACTGGGCCTTGTGGATGTGCCAGTGGGGTCTATCAGGTCCTTTGGGTGTATCCTGGGTGAGGACGTAGGATGCAGGATACTCCTCATATACCATCCACCCGGTGATGGTGGAGAATTCCTGAAGGAGATAACTGACTTCATCATCGACATGGCGTTGGAGTCCCCTAGATGGTTAATTCTGGGGGACTTCAATGTCTGGGTCGACGATGAACTCTCACAATTTGGTCAGAATCTCCTCCAGCTTATGACTGTGCTGGGTCTTACACAGGTGGTTACCTTCTTGACCCATATAGAGGGTCACTTGCTGGATCTGGTGTTCCTCCTGGGGATAGAGATAATGGATTTGGGAGTGGAACCAATCAGTTGGTCTGAGCATCACACCATAAGGTTCAGTTTCAGGGGTCCCCCAAATGGAGATAGTCCAGTATCACCCTTTAAGAGGCGTTACCGCAGAAGGTCTATCGTCGGTGCTGGACCTATCGGGTCTGTTGGGTGAATGGATGAGTTCAGGGGATCTTGTACTGGCCTATAATAGAGTGGTGGGAGATGCTCTGGACAAGATTGTTCCTGTTCAAGTTCGACCACTCACTCTTCACCCAAGGACCCCTTGGTTTGATGGTTCCTTGAAGGCATTGAGGAGAGTTGGTCGAAGGCCAGAGACAGTATGGCGGAGGTTGGGCCTGGATGCTGATGGACTTAGATTGATGAAACATTATAAGGGCTATCAATCTGAAATCACCCGGAAGAAGGCAGAATTCCTATCCAGGGAAATTTCTGCTGCACAGAATCGACTGGCTCACCTCTTCCAGACTATAGACAGATTGTGCAATCCAATCTGTCTCCAGCCCAGAGGGGCATTTTCTCAGGCTAAATGTGAGGAGTTCACTCTATTCTTTGTGGATAAGGTTGCCAGCATCCAGTTTGGCATTGTCCCAGCTCTCCCTATGAGGGACTGCATAGGTCAGTGGGAGGTGATGAACACTCAATCTGTCTGGACAGACTTTAGCCAGCCGGAATTCATGGACATTGTGAAGATTGTCCAAACATTGCACCCAACCAGTTGTAGATTGGATCTGAGCCCTACACCCCTATTAGTGGGTTGTGTAGATGTTATCTGCCTGATCCTAGTTAAAATTCGTCTGAGGTTCCTTGGAGAGGGCTGTCTTTCCTGATCCACTTGAGGAGGCGTTCATATGGCCACTCCTAAAAAAACCTTTCTTGGATCCAGACTGCCCAGCTAACTACAGGCCTGTCTTTAACCTTCCTTTTGTCAGGAAGGTTATTGAGAAGGTGGTTGTGCTGCAATTGGACTATCACCTTGTGACCCACAATGTCTATGATGCTGTCCAGTCTGGATTTAGGAAGAGACATAGCACCAAGACTGCACTTGTCCTGGTATTAAATGATCTAATAGCGAGAGCTCAAAAGGCTCATACCATCTTGGTCCTTCTTGATCTCTCCACAGCATTTGACACTGTGGACCATGGTGTGCTACTGGAGTGCCTGCGGCTTCTCTGTGGACTGTCAGAGACAGTCCTAGAATGGTATCTATCCTTCCTCATGGGCAGATCTCAGAGGGTGGTCACAGGAATTTATTCCTCTGATGCTCTCCCCTGTCCTGTGGGGTGCCACAGGGCTCCATATAGTTGCCCATGTTGTTATCAGTGTATATGCTGCCATTGGGAGATATCATCAGGTGATACAGTTTGAGTTTTCACTGCTATGCAGATGATACTCAACTGTGTTTGTCCTTTCTAACCGGACAGGGGATGCAGTCTCTGTGTTTAACAACTGTCTCACCGAGATCAAGGACTGGATGAGCACCAGCTGGCTGAGACTGAATCTGGACAAGATCAAAGTGCTGGTTGTGGACCCTGGTCATCTGTGGGTGGGTTTGGGGGTAGGGCAGGCATCAGGTATATAGCTTGATGACATCCAGCTAACTTCCTCAGACTGGGTGCATAACTTGGGTGTTATTTTTGATGACGGCCTGACCCTGAAACTTCAGGTGTCGGCAATTGTCAAATCCTCTTTTTACCATCTGAGGAACATCACCTGAGTGAAACACCTGGTTCCACCAGATGACTTTTTAACATTGGTCTATGCCTTCATCACCACCTGCCTTGACTGCTGCAATGCCCTCTACCTAGGGCTTCCTGGGGTTGATATCCACCTCTTGCGGCTAGTGCAGAATGCAGCGGTCAGGCTATTGACTGGAACATCTAGGACTAGCCATATTACGCATGTGCTGCATGGACTGCACTGGCTGCCTGTTTAAGGTCAGTCTTTTGACCTTTAAAGCCCTACACAAACAGGGACCCAGCTACCTGCAAGATCACTTGTCTCCCTACCACCCCATCCGCCCTCTCCGATCCACCGACGAGGGATTGCTAGAGATTCCCAGGGTGTATTTAAAGACATCTGGTGCTTGTGCTTTTTCTTTTGCGGCCCCTACCCTGTGGAATTCTCTACCTCATTGGTTGAGAGAATGCCTGACCGATGAGAGATTCGGGTCAGAAGTTAAGACTTATCTATTTAAGATGGCCTTCCCAGATGATTTTTAATTAATTTATATATTTGTAATTTTATTGTAATTTATGGCCCAGATATTCAGACTGCGCCAGGCAGTGGCGCAAGCCTGGGCACAGCACAACTGGGCTGCGCCGGGGCCAGAACCAGGTGATATTCAATGGGGATGCATCATGGTGCAGCACCGTTGAATATGGCAGGGCCAGCACACATATTGCACATGGCGCAGTGGCACTGCACTGACGCAAGCCACTGCTAGGGAGCACGGGGATGCACCTGCACAAGTGTAGTTGTGCTAGGTGCATCACCCGCAATATTCAGCAGGGGGCATGCAAATAAGGCAAGGTGCAGATGGGGTCATTTGCATGTCATTATGGCCCCATTTTCATACCTTGTGCAGGGCAGCCTGGTGACCTGCGTCTGGCACCCTGCACAGCATGACGTGTGTTGTGGGGATCCTGGGCATCCTCCGCCCCATCCACGATCGCACGGTATACATATTAAAGGAAACCCTGGTAGTCTAGTGCCCCCCCAAGTCCCTGAAATATATTTTACATGACCATCCCTGGTGGTCTAGTGGTCCCCCCTCCCACCTGGTTCCTGATACATGTTATGTAGACCTGTCCTGGTGGTCTAGTGGAACCCCCCCCGCCCATTGTCATGATTGCGGTACATGTATATAAAACATTCCCTGGTAGTCTAGGGGATCCTCCTCCTGCCTGAGTCCCTGATCACAGTAAAGTGCCCCCAACCCCTCCCACCTACACAGGACCCCATGCCCATCCCACTCTGCTGAATCATTCACATATTTGGGACTTTCTAGTACAGTATGCCCTGCGAGCCCATTGATTCACACAGGGGACCAATGGGCTTACTGCCCATACTGTACTTGTCATTCGGTGGGTGGCCGGGCAGTGTGTGGGTGGGATGCTGCCGCCCGCCAAAGCAGGGGGAGCGGGTGGGCATGGGGTCCTGTGGGGGTGGGGGGCACCACTGGATCACCAGGGACATCAGTGTGGGACTTACTGTGATCTGGGACTAGGGCGGGGGGGGTCCACTAGACTAACATGCAATGTTGTATATATATTTACTGCGATAGTGGCAATGGGCAGGGGGATGCCACTAGACCACCAGGGCAGGACATCGTAACATATATTGGGGAACCGGATGGGAGGGGGGACCACTAGACCACCAGGGATGGTCATGTACAGTGTATATCTTGGGGACTGGGGAGACCACTAGACTACCAAGTTTCCTGTTTTACATATACCGCGTGATTGCGGATGGGGGGGTGGTCCTGTGAGTACTTGTGGATGGTGTTCTGGGTGGGCGGATGGCCACCCATGGCTGGGCTGCTGTGCTGTGCCCTGAAATACAGCAGCCCACCTGTAGGTGGCTGGGCGTTGCTCCTACTCTGCACGGAATCAACTTTGAGCCCCCCCTCTGTGGCACAGTGCAGGGGTGCACAGGCATATGCGCTGCACATCCCGGGCTGAATATTGGGTTGTGCTGCATATGCATGGGCACACCCCCTGCATCTGCGCTGCATACAATTACATTGTGCCCTGGCGCATCGGGACTTGCCCTGCACCAGGCAGCCTTCTCAATATCCTGCTGGGGCGCAATGTATCCCAGCCAATATGTTTTATTGTAATCAACTTGTAAAGCCGCCTTGGTTTCAGAAAGGCGCTATATAAATAAAGTTTTACTTGCTTGCTGTATGATAAAATTACAGAAGTCTGCTTTAACTTGTTTGGTATTTTTAAAAGTTCTATAAACATTTTTTTCTCCTAAAATATTGGTAGCCTTTTTTAGCTAGTTTCACTAGCTGCTGCTCCACTCTGGCTTGGAAACAGATCTGAGCAGATGGCCAGAGTGGAGCATGGATGCAGAGTTTGAACCTATATTCCAAATTCTAATAACTTGCATAGGTTGTAGCTCTGGGGCGTCACTCTCAGTTGCGATGACTGCATAAAGTGTAAACATAGTGCGTGATCCCTTAAGAAGAATCAGCATTACTACAGAAAGTAATTCCTTTCTTGTATGGCCTGCTAAAATGCAGAATGTGTTGTACTTTTAGAAATTCTATATTACTGTGTAAGTTAATATGTCTAAACTGCTAGCTGATTTATGCACTTACAAAATGATAAGGTGAAAAAAGGAGTCGCCTACAACAGCTAAGGGTAGGACAATTATAGATTTAAAAAATATAGATTTTAAAAAGCAGCAGAGCTACAAAGAAAATATAGCTACGGCTGCTGGGTCAATTACATCATCACCAAATAAACACTAAGAAAATGTAAACAAAGCAGAACAGTATGACTATTAAATTTAATTAAAAACTGGAGTCACAATCTGTAGGAGAGAATATGGGAGTCTGAAATATTGTAAAAAGATCTCCTCTGTTCCTAAGAGTTGTGACCCATTTAATATTAGTCAACAGAAACAGAAAGTCCAGTGTGAAGAAGGGGATAAAAAAATATAAAAGTAGTATTGAAGATAAGCAGCCTGATAAGGGACAGAACATTGATCTGAAAATCCCAAGCAGGAGGGACTCTGCTGTTGATTAAGAACCAAATACAGTAGAAATAGTGTGCTCAGAGATTTTGCCATTTTAACTCCCTATATGAAGAAGGTGAAAAATAAGACCCTCCCACAGAAAAAATGAAATTACTTTTCTCTGGTCATCCAGAACATTGGATACAACTGGAAAATAGGATCAAGAGGGAGTAAATGACCTGGATTTTTTTTAAGAGTATGGATTATTTTGCTGCCCAATTTAACATTCATTTGGGAAAGAAATTAAATGAGTTAAAGAAAGTAATGATACAGAACAACTTTTTATTAAGGGAACTATTAAAAGCCACAAAATTACAAATACAAATCATGGAATAGTTTGCTCCAATGTAGCACGTCAAATCCACATGTCAGTTATAGCGCAGTAAAAACTACGCCATAAAAAGTGTGAGTGAAAAGAGCTCCAGGGAATTCTAGCGCCACCATTACAGCACTATAGAGGGAACACTTTTCATTCAGGCCTAGCACTTTTCAGAACTGAATATATATCTATCTATATATCTTTATCTATATCTGTATATCTATATCTATATGCCCGCAGTCTGCTTTAAGTATCAGGTTATGCAGGGAGGGAATCAGCTGGCTCTGTGTTGTGGTGGTCAGAGAGACAGGCCATGAGTCTGTGGGACGGCCACTGGACTGGGTTCGAATCTTCCCCCTTATGGTATTTTTTTTTTTTGTTTACCTGTGGTGCGTCTTGGAGGGTGCATATTTGTTTTACAGGGGGTGTGGGGGCAAAGCCCCACACATAACACTGTGTGAATTACATGTTTTTGTTGGGATGGGGAGAGATTCAGGTGAGTGAGTGGAAGTCTGCCAGCCTCCCTGTCCAAGTTTGTGCTTCACAGTTAGGCGACATTGTTAGTGCTTGCTCTTTTTACTGAGTGCTGTGTTCTTTCCGGTGGCTTTTCCTGTGTGGAGTTTGACCACGCTGTATTGTCTGCGATGAACTAACATGGAACCATGTTTTATAGCAGGTAATACAGTTTGTGAGCATTATAAGGACACAGACCTGCAAAGGATAAGAAATTGTGATACTGTTGTTAAAGATCTATCAGAGGAATTATTCTGTTCAATCAACGTGATAAGATAGCTAAGAAGGAACAAGAAGAAATAAAAAGTTATACAAGAAAATAGGAAAATTAAAGAGGCAATAAATGGGGATCATAAAAATAAAAAAAAAGGAAAAGAAGTTAACTAAAGATAAAAAGGACAAGGAAGTTCAGACTAAGCAACCTTTACTTTAAAAAAAAAAGCAAAATCTCAAATGTAGGAAGAAATTATGCTACAAGTGAATATGAGGAATGGGATCCAGAACCTGAGACTGAGGAGTGAAGAGCCGAAAAAAAAAAAAGAAAGAGGGGGTGTCTGAAAGGATGTTATTAACAAGTTAGTGAAACAGAAAAATTAACCACTAAAAAGGAAAAAAGGAGGCTGAAAACCAGCAGATGATAATAAAATACTTAGGGAGAGAAAAAAGCTAAACTTGATATACAACATACATGGTGATCCTTCTTCATCTGAGGAATTTATTAGCGGAGGCAAAAGAGAAGTAAGCAAATGAACACGAGTAAAATACTGGGCTCAGAGGGAGAATCAAATAATTAAGCTGTACACCCACTGGTGACAGAAAATACAGTAGATCTGACAATCTGAACTCAGACTCTGATAATTGATTTGTGGAAAGCAAGATGGTGTCTGGTATGAGTCTGCCAGAGCAGCTATCAGTTTAGTATTTTATTTTTTCGTTTATTTCAGTTGTATCTTGTTTTATTTTTAGTTTACTTTTAGTTCATCTAGTCAGGGTCCTTTCAGTAAGGCAAATTAGAAAGGCTAACTGCACTTTTGGGCTTTTTCGGGCGTGTTCTTAATTTATTTAACATAGAAACATAGAAGTTGACGGCAGATAAGGACCACAAGGCCCAACTAGTCTGCCCATTTTTTCCACCTTATGAATGTGCCATAGGCCTTTACTCTGTCAATGGCCTATCTATTCATACGCATCTGTATTGCTCCCTTATTCCTACCCCATGCCTGTCTGAAACCCTGCACTGTTTTCATATCCACCACTTCCTGAGGAAGGCATTTCCATGCATCCACCACCCTTTTTGTGAAAAAGAACTCCCTCAAATAGCCCCTTAATTGGCCTTCCTCTAATCTCATGCTGTGTCCTCTTGTCCTGCTATTTTTCTTATATTCAAACATGTTAGACTCTTTCACCTTGTTAGTGCCCTTAAGATGTTTGAATGTTTCGATCATATCACCTCACTCCCTCCTTTGCTCTAGGGTATACATTTTGAGCTCTGTTAATCTATCCTCATGTTTTCTGGTGCAGTCCCTGCACCAGTTTGGTTGCCCTTCTCTGGACTGCCTCCATTTTGTTAATGTCCTTGTGCAGGTGCGGCCTCCAGTACTGCACGCAGTACTCCAGATGGGGCCTAACTAGTGTCTTGTAAAGAGGGATTATTACGTCCCTCTTATGACTTGCAATACCCCTACTAATACACACCACCATCCCTCTAGCCTTACCTACTGCTTTAGTGGTCTGTTTGGATGATTTCAGGTCATCTGTGATGATGATGCCCAAGTCTCTTTCTTCCCTTGTGATTGCCAGCAGCTCCCCTCCCAACCTATAGGTGGCTTCAGGGTTTGTCTTCTCTATGTGTATAATCTTGCACTTCTTTGTGTTAAACCCCAGTTGCCACTCTTCTGACCATTGTGCCAGTTTATCCAGATCTCTTCTCATTCTGTCCACCTCATCTGGACCACCTCACATTTCAGATCTTGGTGTCATCTATAAACAGACAAACCTTACCCTTCAGTCCATCTGCAATATCACTGATGAAGATATTGAAAAGGACTGGCCCCAGGACTGATCCCTGAGGTACCCCACTTGTGACTTGCATCTCTTCTGACTGTATACTGTTTACCACCACTCTCTGTTTTCTGCCCACCAACCAGTTTGCCACCCAGTTGACCAACTTCTGACCCACCCTGAGCCTGCCTAACTTATTAATCAGTTTTCTATGTGGAACAGTATTGAGAGCTTTGCTAAAGTCAAGGTAGGTGACATCAACTGCACCCCCTTGGTCCACCACTTTGGTTACCCAGTCAAAGAAATCTATGAGATTAGTTTGACAGGACCTTCCTTTTGTAAACCCATGCTGTTTTGGATCCTGTGCTCCTATGGATTCTAGGTGTTGCACCATCCTTTCCTTAAGGAGTGCCTCTATAATCATGCCTACTACTGAGGTAAGACTGACTGGTCTGTAGTTCCCTGCCTCCTCCTGGCTACCACTCTTATAGAGTGGGATCACATGATCCCTTCTCCAGTCTTCTGGGACATCTCCTGTGCTCAGAGACTCACTAAACAGTTCTAATAGCTCTGCTAGTTCCACCCTTAGCTCCTTTAGTACCCTGGGATATATGACATCGGGTCCCATTGTCTTGTCCACCCTGAGCTTAGTGAGCTCTTGTAGGACCCTTTCTTTTGTGAAGGGACTAGTGCACACCTCCCTCCCTCCTGTGTCCATGATGCTGAGCTGTGGGCCCTGCCCTAACTTCTCCTCAGTAAATACTGAACAGAAGTATCTATTTAGGATAGATGCTTTTCTTTGGTCCTCCTCCACACACTCCCCTTATCCCCTTTGATCTTAGCAATACCCCTAATGTTAGAGCATTTGTTTTGTTTCATCTGTGTACCATTTACACTCTGGTAAAGTTTTCAGATGCCAAAGCAGTAGCCTTAGTACTGCTAGTGTACCTCACTATCCATTGTCTGTCATTTGTTTGGTCAGCTATTCAAGATGACCACAATACCTGGTTTCATTGCTCATTTTCACTGTGACTGTCTTCCTGCTTGAAGCCATGACCAAGTTACTGCCAAGAATCTGAAGAGACTTTGGAGGAGTGGACCTGTGGTTGGGAGTCTAGCCAAGAGTGATCCTGAATATCGGTGATGGAGTCCTGGTGAAATGGTTGATGGTGCTCCTGGACTCTGTTTTGGTTGACCCACAATCCATGAAGACAGTTACCAAGTTTATCTGGGGCCCTATTGTTATGACCAGTGAGTGGCTGACTGGTCCGGGCTTTTCCTGTGGGGCGGCAGTAGAGGATACTCGCCAGAGGGCATGTTACTCCTGTGGCTGGGGAGGGGGGCTATCCTGAAACTGGTCATCAGAGGATGACTTTGTGTCTGGGGCTCTGGTCCTTGGTTGGCCTGGGTCAGTGTGGTCTCTTGCCAGTTCATGACCGGGTTCTGAGCCTGCTGTGTCCCTTATAATAGTATTAGGGGACTACTGGATTGCTACCTCAATTCTGTTTTGGACCACAGTGCTAATCCGGGGGGTGGCTGTGTGGTTTAGATGATCTTCTGGATGGGCATTGAGGGATCCTGGCCAGTGGGTGGCATGGTCTTGATAGCTTGGGGGTGTCTCTGAAATGGGCACCGGTGGATGTACATTTCTGGGCACCTAATTATGGGGGTTGTCTACCTTGGGCTGATGCTCTCTGGGAGGGCATATTTGCAGTTCCTGAATTGCAGAGCTGCATGTTATCTATTCTTGGCTGTGGGTGAAGATGCTTGGACATTTTCTTGGGCAGTACCATAGTTTCTGGATTAGCTTGTAAGTTACAATCTTACTGGGGAAGCAGTGAGAGTGCCTCCGAAGACAGACATTCCCTTAATTGTACTAACTTTGTATCGGATGCTGTAGTGAGAGTGCAGCAGCTTTGGGACATAAAATATTTATTGGCAGGAGGGTGGTGAGAGCCCCATCTCTCCTAGTCTCTACTGGAAGCTGTGGCATGCTTAGCCTTACTTTTGGACATTGACTGCATATGCCTAGTGCATTTGGACTTGAAAGTGCCCTAAGTGAATTGGGTTGTGTTAGGGTGGTGGTGGGCAGTTTTGTTGTGTTAGTACTTGTTTTTTGGGGATTGTTTATTTTTGGGAGGTGGTGGGTAGAGTTTTATTCTTTAAATTTTTTTGTATTGTAGTTATTTATGTGGATTTGTGGTAGTGTTTTGTTCATTGCTGTGTGGTTGCTGCTACGGGTTTCTGTAGGCATGTGCTGACAGAGAGCTCTCCCAGCCAGGGAGGAGATGTAAGGGGGGCCTGGACCTGGAAATAGAGTGGAGTTGGGTGGCTGGATTGGGGTTGTGGTGACCAGAAGACAGCCCTGGGGTGAAATGGATGTGGGAGAGGAGTCCTCCCTGACTAGTACCCATACCCAAGGGCTCCACTTTGAATGGGCTGATGCCATGGCTGGCCTCGCTGTTTCATCCTGCTTGGGTGGTGTTGTGCAATGCCAGGTCTATTAAAAACAACTCATCAGTGATTGCTGATCTTGTTGGGTCATCTGACCTGGCTGGCATCACCGAGATCTGGCTGGATGAAAATTCTGGCCCAGTTCTTGAGTCAACTATTCCAGCTAGGTTCTCGTTGATACACCGCCAGAGGCTGGATCATAGGGGTGGGGGTGTAGCCATATGTTTTAAAATGGAATTGGACCTTGTACATGTGCCAGTTGGGGAGACCCAGTCCTTTGAGTATATTGTCAGTGCAGGTGTGAGGTGCAGGGCTTTTCTCATCTACCGTCCACCTGAGGGCGAGAAGCTATTTCTGCAGGATGTTGCAGTCCTCGTCATTGACATGGTGTTGGAGTCCCCCCAATGGATGGTTCTGGGAGACTTCAACACCTGCGTCGATGATGAACTCTTTCAATTTGGTCAGGACTTCCTCCAAGTTATGAATTTGCTGGGCTTCACACAGGTGATTACCTCTGCGACCCATAATCACGGTCACTCATTACCTGGTCTTCCTACTTGGTATGGAGACCTCTAACTTGGTGGTGGAGCTGGTTGGATGGTCTGACCATCACACTATAAGGTTCAATTTTCCAGGCTCCCCCCCATAGACTTGCCTCTATGGAGATGGTCCAGTGCTGCCCTTTAAGAGGTTTGACCCCAGAGAGTTTGATGGTGGTGCTGGACCTATCAGGATTTCCGAGTGCAAGCTTGGATCCAGAAAATCTGCTACAGGCTTATAATAAGGCTGTGGATTCCATAGCTCCTGTCTGGGTCTGCTCCCTCACTCTTCACCCTCGGTCTCCCTGGTTTTATGGGATCTTGAGGGAGCTGAGGAAAGAAGGACGAAGGATGGAATGGTGCTAGCAGAAATCATGCCTTGATGCTGACAGACTTAGATTGATGGCCCATTATAAGGACTATCAATTGGCTATCTCCTATAAAAAGGCAGAGTTCCTGTCCAGGGGAGATTGCTGCTGTAAGGAACCAACCAGCCCAGCTCTTCCGAACTGTCAACAGACTGTGCAATCCAGCCTGTCTGAAGTCTTGGAGAGTGTTGTCACAGGAGAAAGTGACACGTTTGCTTGATTCTTTGCAGATAAGATTGCTGACATCAGGTCTGAGATCTTCATAGCTCACTCCAATGGGTGTGGTGGTGGTCAGTGGTCGGTTACAGTTCCTCAATCCCTCTGGTCCGACTTTCACTGGGTGGTGATTGTGGATGTCTTGAGGATCATCCAGAGTTTGCGGATGACCTGCTGTAGTTTGGACCTGGGCCCAACTTGTCTCCTTGTGGGGTGTGTTGAGGTCAACAGCCCAGTCCTAGTGGAGATAGTCTGGTGTTTGTTAGAGAGAGGTGAGTTTCCAGACTCCCTGAAGGAGGCAGTGGTGACCACTCTCCTTAAGAAATCTTCTCTTGACTCGGACTGTCTCACTAACTACAGGCCAGTCTCTAACCTTCCCTTTGTGGGTAAGGTTATTGAGAATGTGATCATGCTGCAGCTGGAGGACCATTTGACCATCCATGCCATCTATGATCCTCTCCAGTCGGGATTTCAGAAGAGGTACAGCACCGAGACGACCCTAGTTTGGGTACTCAATGATCTCCTGATAGGAAGAGATTGGAAGAACCGTTCAATCTTGGTTCTCCTTGATCTCTCTGCAGTGTTTGACACCATGGACCATGGCTTGTTATTGCAGCACTTCCAGTTGATCTGTGGATTGTCTGGTAGAGTCGTCAGACGGTTCAATTCTTTCCTCACTGGCAGGTTTCAGAGAGTGGTGTTGGGGATTTATTCCTCTGACACATTCTCCCTGCCATGAGGGGTACCACAGAGCTCCATTTTATCACTCATGTTGTTCGCTATGTATATACTGCCATTGGGAGACACTGTAAGGTGGTATGGGCTGAGTTTTCACTGCTATGCAGATGATGCTCAGCTATACATGTTCTTTGTGCCCGGGCAGGATGGAGCAGTCTCGATGTTTAATAGCTGCTTTGCAGAGATCCAAGACTGGATGAATGCCAACTGGTTGAAGTTGAATCCTGATAAGACCAAGGTATTGGTTGTGGACCTGGGTCATCAGGTAAAGTGGCCTTCAGCTGGGTGACCTTCTGGACTTCGGCTTGCAGGTAGCCAGCTGATGACCTCTGAATGAGTGTGGAATCTTGCCATTACATTTGATGATGGGCTGACACCTAAATCTCAGGTGTCGTCCATCGTCGAGACCTCTTTTTACCATCTGAGGAATGCCACTCAAATTAAACACTGGTCCATGCCTTTGTGACTTCTCGCCTTGACTGCTGCAACTTCCTGTACCTAGGGCTACCGGGGGTTGATATCCGCCACTTGCAGCTGGTGCAGAATGTGGCAGCCAGTCTGTTGACTGACCTTTCTTGATTTTCTCATGTCACGCCTGTGCAGCGTGGACTACACTGGCTGCCTGTTCAGTGGTCGATCACCTTCAGGGTCAGCTTACTGACCTATAAAGCCCTACATGGACAGAGACCATGTGGTACTCGTGTACCTATATTATGACTACTGTGATCTACCTATTACCAAGTTTGTACCACCAGTGAATTCCTGTAACACTGGTTGCTTTTTTAATCTAAGCATTATGTACTGTACTGTTTTGTTTGCTGTGATGTATTGCTCTCTTGATGAGGTGCCTTTGTAAATGAGTCTTTGACTCAAGGGTCTGTAAACTGATGATCTAATAAATAAAAAAATAAAACAAATATTTGCAAGAGCTTCTTCATCCCTACTGCCTCCTCCAGCCAGTCTGCTCCACCGACAAGGGATTGCTAGAGGTTCCCAGGGTTCGTTTGAAGACTTCTGGGGCCCGAACATTAGCGTTTATGGCCCCTACCCTGTGGAATTCTCTACCTCGCTGGATAAGGGAGTGCCTGACTGTGGAGAGCTTCAAATCTGCATTGAAGACTCACTTATTTAATCTTGCCTTCTCTGAGACTGGATGAACTGCTGATGTTATGTATTTTAACTGTTTATGGATATTTTAACTCTACATTTTTAGTGAATTGTACAAGCGCTCTGATACTCTGTGAATAGTGCTTTTTTTCAAATAAAATTATAGACTGACTGACTGGTTGATTGATTGATTAGAGTCATTTGACTTATACCCCCAACTAGTACTATAAGCATTCTCTCCTGGAACATCACAGGTTTCAAAAGTAAAACAGGCAATAGAACATGGATTCATTTTGTGACAGGTTATACAGTCCTGTGTTTGCAGGAAACCTGTGAAGGGGAGTGAATGATTTTGATCACCAGGATTACATGAAATGTGGGAAAAGTGCTATAAAACAAAGTCATGGGGGAGCTCTAAAGGTGGACTAGTGACTTTTATACCATCAAGTCTAAATGCTCATGTACAGTTGCTTTGTTATAAAACTGACTATTTTTTGTTTGCTCTGATTACTCTTTCTGGTGGTTTTAGGCAAGACAAGACAATGCAAGGTAAAGCAAGGCAAAGCTAGGTAAGGCAATGGAACACAGGGTAAGGCAGTGCAAGGTGAGGCAATGCAATGCAAGGCAAAACAAGGTGAGGCAATACAAGGCAAGGCAAAGCAGGGCAAGGCAATGCAAGGTAAAACAAGGCAAAGCTAGGCAAGGCAATGGAACACAGGGCAAGACAATGCAAGGTAAAGCAAGGCAAAGCTAGGCAAGGCAATGGAACACAGGGTAAGGCAATGCAAGGTGAGGCAATGCAATGCATGGCAAAACAAGGTGAGACAATGCAATGCAAGGCAAAGCAGGGCAAGGCAAGACAATGCTATGGAAGACAGGCAAGGTAAGAGAAGGGAAGGCAATGTAAGGTAAAGCAAGGCAATGCAAGGTGAGGCAATGCAATGCAAGGCAAAACAAGGTGAGGCAATGCAAGGCAAGATATTTTTATTTATATAGCTAGTGCCCTTTGTTTAGGGCTCAGGGTTCTTTACAATGGTAGTCCATCAGAAAATAGACATGCAATAAAGCAGTGAAACAGATCTTCGGGAATGATCTTACAATAAATACACAAATAATGCATGTCGAGGAAGGAAGGGCAATGTCACTGGTACCAAAATGCTGATGAGAACCAATAATATTTTAGCTCCTTTTTAGATGCCTTCATCAGTGGTGCACTTCTTAGATGTCATGGGAGGGAGGTCCACATCACTGGAACTGCCACCAAGAACATCTTGTTCCCAGACAACTTCAAGCACAGTCTCAATATGGCTAAAAGCAATGAATTTAACACCTGATTTTCAAAAGTCAGATCTGTGGCCACAAATTTCTCACCCTATCCACAGCCAGCAAGATAAGGCAATTTAAAGCTGGTAAACTGATGACGTCTCATCTCCCAGCTGACCCGTGAGATCCTGGTTCCACCAGTAGCATGTCCATCTTGGTCAAATACTAGCTAAATACCTTGCAATCTAAGATCTCCTGTACGCATTGTTCCAGCGCCAAGATTGTCTCTCACCCATTTGGTGTAAAGAACAAGTACAGCTGAGTATCATCTGCATAGCAGTGAAAACTGATGTCATAACACTTAATGACCTGCCCCAGTGGTAACGTATAAATGACAAAGAGCATAGGGAACAGAACTGTTTGTTTAGTTTATTTAAATTGGTTAGACCATGGGTCAAAGACCTGTTTACATGGGAGATCAGCATGCATATAAGGAAAAACACACAATACGTTAAAATACATCAAAGTACAGTACAAACATAAAGTAACATACATCCATAGCACATTAAGCAAAACATTTACACTGACTCTCAGATGCTAGGTACTCTTTAAGTTTTAGTCTAAATGTAGAGAGAGATGGTACCGGGTCATAGTGTCGCACGCTTAATAGCATACAACATTATGGCTAACCCGGTACAGCGCTGCACCAGTGAGCGAATGGTGCAATACCGCATATACTGCTGTATGCAGTATTGTACCATTCTCACTCTCCCAGGCAGAGGATAAGACCTCTGCTGGGAGTGGGTTCCACCAACCAGCTGCTGTGGCTCAACGGACTGAGCTACAGAAGCAGGGAACCCAGGCCATGCTTCTGGGACGGGTTTGGTTCCTGGTCCCAGAAAGTTCTTTTTTACACTTTGTGCATTCCCCATTTGACCCCGAGTTGAGAATCTATTAGGGGGGTTAGCATGGGGCCAGAGCCCTCCACAAAAAAAAGAGATATGCTGCATGGCAAGAATCACACTGTATTGGCAGCACGATTTTGCCATGCAGTATACTATCGTGCGACATTATGACCCGTGCCGAGAGAGACAGACATCTATGCAATCAAATATTGACTGCAAAGAGTTGACAGAAAAGGAGAAAGTAGGGTAATGTTTTTTGACCTAAAGATGTACGCATTCTTGGAACAGTGAAGAAATGTCAGACTGACAGTTGTGTAGTGACAAGGTTGTTCTGTTTCTTAAAAATTGAAGATAGAGAGGCAGTACCTTATTTAACTCATTTTTTTAGCTGAAAGGCCAAGCTGTAATTTGTATCGATATTCAAGAGAAAGTCAGCCTGCCTGTGCAAGCAGTCTGCAATGATATGTCCTACATGGCAGCTCTGTGGTGAACCTAGCAATCTGGTTGAGAGGAACTTTAACCTTGGATAATAATACCTTCCCTGTGGAACAAGTAAAAGATCAAACCACAGTCAATGACAGTTAAAAGAAAACTTTGGGCCAATAACTGCCTGGTTGAAGAGATTAATAAAGAGGCTAATTTGTATAATGCCCCCAGTCTTTGATGAACTACCTTGGTCATGTTAGCAACCTGTGGTTCATAGGTCAAGCCCTCATCAGTTATAAGACCAAGGTATTTCAATTGTTTGACCTATTTTGTTTCTGCACCTGCTGCAGTATGAAGAGAAAGGGAAAGGTCCGAGTTTGATCTTTTTCTCAGATTTGAAAACACCATTGATTTTGTTTTCTTTTCATTGAGTACTAAGCTATTTTTATTGAACCATTTCTGGACCACCAGAAAATCTTGTACCAAATTATTCTGGACAGCACTGAAATGAGATCTGCTCGTGAGGATCACTGTGTCATCTGCATAAAGAAAGATTTGTGATTTAGTGCAGATAGAAGGAAGAGTTTTAAGAAAGACACTAAACAAAAGGAGGCCCAAAACAGAACCTTCAGGAACACCCAGTGAAACTAGAACAGGGGATGAGCAATGTCCATTAATTTTGGTGACCTGTGTGCGATCACTCAAGGAACTTCCGAACCATCCAACAACCTCTCCAGATATACCCAGATTTGCCAGTGATGAAAGCACAAGACCATGGTTAACCAGGTCAAAGGCCTTGGTGAGGTCCACAAACACAGCCCCAGAAAGAAGCCCATTATCAAGGGCCATATGGACTGTGCTAGTGAACCCTACTAAGGCTGTTGTGGTACTATGCCCTGGCCTTAAACCATGCTGTGCAGGCATAAAAATATTATAGTTGGACAAGTACTCCATCATCTGGTCAAAAATTATTCTCTCTAGTATTTTTGAGAGAGGAGCCAATAGCAAGATGGGATGAAAGTATGCACATCAGTAGAGTCCTCAGATTTCAAAATATGGACAACAACCAAGTTTTTCTAAATATTAGGAAGGATAGAAAAAAGGAAAGGATAAATTAAAAATAGCAGATAAAGGAAAGCAAAGAATGTCTGCAATGATCCTCACGAGGCGGAAGTTAGTCTCATCTTTTCCTACAGAGGAATGAGGATCCATCTTTAAGAGGTATTTCAAAACTTCATCAGGAGCCAAAGATCGACAATAAAATTTAGGAAACGCCATATCCAGGACCTGATGTGACTGATTTGTTGGTTCCAGGATATCACCTGGGAGGTACCTAGAAAGGTTGGAGAAAAACACTATTGAACTCCTGTGCAGTTACTGTAGGTGTGTTTCAGTTACAGTCCCAGCCAAGGTCTTTAAACATTGCATAGTTGAAGAATGTTTTTTTGCCATTGAGCTCATGAATTAGTCTCCAAGTTTCTAAGATGTTTTTCCTGACCCCTAAGGAACACCACAGGTGTTGAGTGCTGGCTGCGATGAGTATGAACCTATCCCAACCCTCTGCAACCTGCCTGACAAGAAGGAATCAAACTATCTTAAAGTTGTTTCAAAGAATCTCACATTTTCCTCAAGGTGCCCCATCAACCCCCCTGATCCAGTGTCATATGCTGCTGATAGATCAAGGATAATGGCAATCTGTCACTCCTGTCTATCTCTCACCAGAAACAAGTCACTGAATACCTCAGAAAACACAGTTTCAGTGCTGTGGTCAGGCCGCAAACCTGACTGTAATGGTTCATTGATGTTATATTTCTCGAGCCACTACCTTCTCGATAACCTTCTAAAAAGGTCTCACTGAGGCATTTTTAAGTGTCCCCCAGAAAAACAACCATCTGACAAGAAACACATAGTTTCAGCAAACACTGGACCAAGGGCTTCGCAACAGCCCACCAGGAGGTGTATGGGGGCTAAGTCCAGGTCACAGCAGGGAGGGATACAACCCAGGGATCCTCTTAAGCACCTCCTCTGTAGAAACTGGTTGAAACTCACAGGGCTGTCCCCCCTGACCTTTAAAAATGATATACAAACTTCTCAAAAATGTTTTCTGGGGAGGCTCTGCCATCAAGCATTGCCCATTGGGGGGGGTCTCTCTTCTATTTAAGCTAGTACTGTATGATAATTTAAGGTACAATATGTGGGTTGTG
Source organism: Neoceratodus forsteri (assembly GCA_016271365.2). Taxonomy (NCBI): domain Eukaryota; kingdom Metazoa; phylum Chordata; order Ceratodontiformes; family Ceratodontidae; genus Neoceratodus; species Neoceratodus forsteri. The sequence continues at coordinate 1,389,540,471 of CM057459.1, forward strand.
TAGTTGTGTATGACTGTAGGCAGCCATGGAAACTCATGCCATGACCACGGAGTGCCCTCATCCCTTTCAGCTCAACTACTGCTGGCCTTAAAAGCCACTTGTAGTGATCCCAGCACTAATGGAGGACACTGTCCAGGAAGAAATAACCAAACTTGTCACACTTCTTTTATGACAAAACACCTCTGGACTGTAGACAGGAGAAAGTTATCAAGCTGTCCACAGTGCAGAAGAGCTGTGCCAGTTGGTTTCTGCCTCAAGCAATAACTCATGACAGGAACTCTGCCTTTTTTCATGTTACTTCCCTCTGATAGTCCTTATAATCTTACCTCAGAACAATACCTTTCAACTGCTATTAATTTCACATAGCGCTATGATTTTGATACTCAGATTAACCTTTACTGATGTTCTTAATAATGTTAGACCTGTTTCTGAACACACAAACCATTAAATCATTGAACTAACTTGATCGAAACATTCCTTAACACTAAATATATGGCACCCACTATTTTGTAGCCATATTATTCTTTAAAACAAGAAAGTGCTACACATTCTGGCCAATTGCTTTGAATTTTGAAGGACAGATGATTTTAATGCTGAGAGGTTGAGAAGTATGCTCAGAGCCAGCATGTCCTTTGGAGAGACCGTTCTCTTCTAGGAATGTTCCTTCTCCTTCCCTGTTGCTTTCAGTTGTCTAAACTCATTATTAAATCATGGTGAGCTATGACAGGAGGTCTCTGAGTAGACACAAATTGAAGTGATGGAGTCCAGCACAGCTGAGACAGCTATATTATAGCTCTCCATAGCTGCCACTGAGCCTGTCTCACACATTCTTTCTATGCTTGAAATGTCCAGTACCCCCAGGAGCTTTCTTGGCTCAGTATTATACTAAGGGTTATACTGGATCATGTTTGTTGGGGAAGATGCTTTTCAGGGGGGCCTCTGCTAGGAACTGGATGGTGGTGATCTGACCACCCTACCCGATCCACCCTGACATCCCATTTTAGTGTATGTTTAATTAATGTTTACATACCTTTGGGCCAAAATGTTGCTGATTGTAATTTACCTGTTAACATTTTAGAGCAAAGGTTGGAGGAATGCTATGAAAATAATAACATCAATGCTACTAAATGGTTGGGATATTTCAATTCTAGAATTGGAGTGATATCTCATTTACATCAATTATGGGGGGTAGGGGTGGGTAATCAATGTTTGTGTATTCCAATGAGAAACTCCATGGATAAAAAATCAATTTGGGCAAATGCCTGCTAACAAGCTTGTCAGAACATAACCTTCAGGTTCTTAAAGGGAGATGTCATGGTGATGCTAAGGGGCCTTTTATACTTCCATGCCCGAATGGAGGCTGTGGCAGACTTGATGATTAGTGATGTCTTAAATTTCTCTAGTATCAATTTCTTGAAGGTTATTGATGAATGCATGAGCGATGATTATCCAGTCTATGCAGTAATGAAGCTTTCATGTATCCAAATAAGCACTGCAGAGAATACACAAAATCACTCTGAAGCCAAGAATCATATGCTTATAAAGAGAGCGAAACAATTAAACAGAATCCAGTCTGTCCAAGACTTATTTTAGATATTCCAGCTAGTGAAGTAATGGGTAATCTTAATAGCACATTTCATGATAGCAATAATTCAGAGACCCTTCATTACTTTGATCTTATTTTAGGAGCTTTTAGTAATAAACTTATGCCTTGGACATAGTATTCTCACCGGGGCTTGAGGTTAGTAACCTCAGGATTGATCCAGTCAGCTGGACGGATCATTGCATGGTAAAGCTGTCTTTAGGGGCCTCCCCAAAGTCCACCCCCTGTGGAGATAGTTCACTATTGCCTTTTAAAGGGGTTGTCTCCAGAAGGACTCCAGGCAGTAGTGGAGCTCTCGAGTGTGATGGCTGCTTCTGTGACTAGATCAGAGGAGGTGGTGATGGCCTATAATATGTCCATTGCCTTGGCCTTAGAAGCAGTTGCACCAGTCCATATATGACCCAGAACCAAGAAGGGAAGTAGTGGCAGTCACCCAAGGCACTCAAGACAAATATTACAAACTTTGTGTGGTCTGGCAAAGTAACTGTTTATTTGCTGAATGCAAACAAAATAAAAAAGGCCAACCCAATGGTCTACAGCAAATAGCTGCAGCTCCAGCACAGACCCTGGGATAATGAATGTCTAGGGTAGGCTGCCCCAGTTGTAGTGTGCACTAGCCCTGCATTGTGGATCATGGCCATTTTCCTATGTTTTTATATATGATCCCAGACTCCGTACTTGAGATCCCCATGGTTTGACGGGGAGCTCATGGAGCTGAAATCAAGTGGTTGGAGGTTGAAGTGTTGCTGGAGTAGATCTAGGTCTGACAAGGACAAACTGGCTTGGAAGAATCACTATGGTGAGTATCAAAGGGTGATGTAACATAAGAAGGCAGTATTTCTGTCCAGGGAGATCAGTGCAGGGAGAAACCAACCAGCTCTGCTCTTTCGGGTTATGGAAAAACTTTTAAATCTGATCTGTCTCCAACTGGTAAGAGCAAATTCATCCACTCATTGTGAAGAATTTGCTCATTTCTTTTTGACAGCGTGTCCTCCATTTAGTCTGGGCTCTTCAACTGGGTCACCTTGACCCAGCAATACCAAGCAGTGATGGGTGGATGCTGCTCCACCAGTCTGGAGCAAGTTTAGACCAATTTCAATGGGAGAGGTTTGTGGGGTGGCCTTGGAGCTGCGGCCCACCTTTTGTGAGCTGGATCTGGACCTGACTCACCTATTAATGAAGTGTGTTGGGTTTCTGGGTCCAGTGTTTGCTGAGCTGGTCCTGTGTTCCCTATCTGAGGGGGTCTTTCCTGGGCATTAAAAGCAGCTCTGGTGAGACCTCTCCTGAAAAATAATCTCTGGACCTGGATTTCTTAGCGAATTATGGACCAGTCTGTAACCTTCCCTTTTTGGGGAAGGTTATTGAAAAGATGGTGGCTCTGCAGCTTGAGAAACACCTCATGGACTTTGACATCTGTGAACCTTTCTAATCTGGGTTTAGGTCAAGGCACAGTACTGAGACAGCATTGGTCAGTGTGTACAATGACTTTCTCAGGGCTAGAGACTGAGGAGAGTGGTCACTTCCGGTTCTCCTTGATCTCATCAGTGTTAGACACTATGGACCATGGGTTGTTGTTGGACCACCTCAGTGAGTACTATAGACTATCCAGCACTGTCATCTGCTGATTTGAGTCCTTCCTTGGATAGATAATGCAGAATTTTGTGATAGGGAAATGTGAAATGAAAATGTGTGCCCTCTACTGGGATTTGAACCCAGGCCCCCTGGCATTCCATGCTTGTGATGGGGAATTTCTTCTCATTCCCAATGTCCCTGGTCTGTGGTGTGCCCCAGGGATTGCTCCTCTTGCCCATGTTGTTTGTGGAATAAATACTGCCCTGGGAGGGATCATTAGAGGATACTGTCTAGGTAAGGATGGGCAAATTAGCTCTGTCGCACTTCTGAACCTTCTTGGATCAGGCCAACTTGACACGGCTTGAGAAAACCAAGCCTTTCATGGCTCGATCTGAGTTGGCTTGGTTTGGAAGTGCGGTCCAGTCTGGTACTTGATGGCATAGGACAGGGAAGCTGGATTACAGGCAATAGCCTGTTCCATAGACATCTGTGTGACATGGAGGGGGGACAGGGACATGCCTTGGGGGTACGTGGAGGGTGCCATAACCTGGAAGAACTACAGGTCAGCAAGCAGCAAGAGGTTACAGACAGCAAAGAAATAACACTCACCACCAATACTGTGATGCAAGTCACTGAACAAGGTCAGGGCAGGGTACAGAAATAAAATAACAGTTTGTGTTCTGATCTCTGCCAAATACTCCCGAGTCCCTGGACCCTCACATGACTAACAAAGGCAAACACTTGTGCTACTGGGGCACTGAAGGGAACCAACCAATTAGGGTCTTTTTTCTGTGATTGACTCATGTTCTAGCCAATCCTGTGAGTCTGCCACCACAGGACATCCCTAGGAAACAGTGTATGCAGCTCATTTGGACTTTGCATTGGAAGGAGATAGTTGTGTGTGTGAGTGTGTGTGTGTGTGTGTGTGTGTGTAGACTCCACGGTGAAAAAAAAACACAACAAAAAACTAAACATTGTTTTTCCTTAGTCGGAAACAGAGGGGATGGATAGAGAGAGAGAGAGAGAGAGAGAAAGAGCAGAGAGAGACCAACAAATTCAGCAGCAGACAACAGCAGAGTACAGACATTGCAGAGTACTCCACAGTAATAAAAAAAAAAACATTTTTCCTTAGTCAGAAAGAGAGAGAGAGTGTAGAGAGAGAGAGAGACTAATGAATTCAACAGCAGACAACAGCAGAATGCAGACATGTTCTTAGTTTTAGAAAAACTAAAGGAAACAGGAAAGGGATGTTGAGGGTACTGCAAAAAGCATGGCCTGCAGTCTGCAGTGCCATGAGGCAGGCGCAGTGCTCATGCAATCATCCAGCAACAAAAAAACGATAACTAGTGATAGGTTAGGTATTTTAAATCAGTCTGTTTTTCTTGCAAAATCAACAAAATAAAAACAAAATGTTTATAAAAAAAATATCACTAGCATCCAATAACCTCATAATTATTTTTATTTTTGAAAAATATTGAAAAATATTAAAAAAAAAATTAAAGTAAGAACTTATAAGGGGAGCAGACAGGACAGGAGGACCCTGTCCAATTCTGAAAGTCATAGTACCACACTAATTTTGAGGGGGTGGGGCTTCATGTCTCAGTCTCTGTGTTGCCCATCTCTGTGCCTGAACTGTTAGTAGATCATATTTCTTGTTCTCTGAGCTGGAGCCAAAAAATAAATGATTTATTTTCACTACAGCTCCCCCTACTGATGAAAATAAAGGAATTATCTGATTTTTTTAATATTCATTGGTATTATGGCAGTCTAGCCTGGAGATTATAGTAATGAGTTGTGAATGAGTTTGATATGCCTAGCAGACCTGGGTTTGATCTCACAACCTTCACTTACATACTGTTTGACTCTGAACAAGTCACTTAACCTCCCCAGTGCTCCCAGTTTGCCCTTGAAAACAGGCACATCTGGCTAGTGGGCCTTACCAGGTTAACTCACTAGTAAAGAACTGGTGAGTGTTATACATTTATTTTTTATTATTGTTGGCTGCTTGCTGACCTTGAAATGACACAAAAATACAAACACTAATTTATTTTTTTTATTAATTTTATGTTTTTTTAACAGAGGGATCTAGAAAAATAATACTGATGCATTTCTCATACTCAGATAGACTGAAAATAAGTCTACAATTCATCAGAGTAAATCAGAACCTTTAGGAAATAAATCAGGGCCAGAATCAGAACTGGGTTGCAGCCGACCCGTCCATCCCTCTGTCTGGGGTTTCATTGCTATGTTGATACTACTTAACTGTATCTGTCTTTTGAACCCGGAATGCTTGGTGCTGTTGAGGTACTTAATTTATGTCTGGCTGATATCCAGGACTGGATGTCATTAAGCTGGTTGAGATTCAGTCTGGATAAGATGGAGGCACTGGTGATTGAGCCTGGTTGGAAGCTGGGTGTAGGGGTCACTGATGAGGGGACTGGCCTATGGTGAGGTTCCTCTGGGTTGGTGGCCTTTACTAAAGTAAAGAATCTAGGGGTCATTCTGGATGAGAAGCTGACACTTAAGGCTCAGATGTTGGCTGTAGTCCGGAATGGATTTTATCATCTCAGAAACATCACCCATATTAAAACCTTGATTCTGCTTGATGACTTCCCCTCACTGATAGACACATTCATCACTTCTAGACTCGATTACTGTAACACTTTATGCCTTGTGGTGAGTGGAGGTTTCCTATGACATCTGCAGCCGGTGCAGAATGCAGTGGCTTGACTGTTGACTGGCCTTCCTAGGTCTTGTCATATAACCCCAGTCCTGCGTGAACTGTGCTAGCTGCTGGTGAAGTAGCATCTCACCTTCAAGGTCAGTTTCCTGACTTACAAGGCCCTATATGGATTGGGTCTTGTCTATCTGAGAGACCTACTGACTCCCTATCAGACCTCTCACCCCTTTCACTCCTCTGAGGTTGTCCTCTTAGCTGTTACTAGGGTGAAGCTGAAATCCTCTGGAGACCATGCCTTTTTCACTTTCTGTCCCTGCCCTTTGGAACAGGCTTCCTAGAGCTCTGAGAGAGGTCCCCCTCAGTGGAAACCTTTAAGAGGTACTTGAAGTCTTTCCTCTTTTGGGAAGCCTATGGCACTGTTTGACTTAAAAGCTTTGAACCACCACACTCTACGTCTCTCACATTTTCATCACAGGCTCTGTTTTATATACATATTATTTATTGTTGTATCCATGTAATGTTATTAATGATGTGTTTGTTTTATAATGATTGTACAACACTCAGAGCCCCTGGGATTGGACACTTAAGAAATAAAGTCTACTAGTACTATTACTACTTCAGGTTCTGGGATCCTGTACTGTGGGGTTATCAGAAACTCTCTAAGCTACTGGTGAGGCTGGGCAGGACCCGTGATGTTGACTGGGCATTGGAAGCCCTGAGCTACCAGCCTTGTGTGTGGGGGGGTCATCTGGAGTCCCAGGCTACCAGCAGGGTTTTGAGGTCCTGCCTATATCAACTGTTTGTGGGGGGTGTCCCAAACTACTGACCAGGCTCTGAGAGGTCCAGAACTACTGACCAGACTTGGGGGGGGCTGGCTTCTGACTACTCTTGGAGGTACCTGGCTAGCAATTGGGCTTCTTGGAGTCCTGAGCTATTACTCAGGTTTGGGGTCCAGGTTTAATGATAGATCTTGGGGAGGTCTTGGGCCAGTAACAAAATTTGTTGGAATGTCCTAGGCCAGTACCAGGGTTTGGGCATGAGAGTTCCCAAGCCACTGAACATAACTGGGAGTGGTGGGGAGGTCTGAGGCTGTGGACCTTTCTAGGAAAGGACCTGGGCTACAGGCCATACTAGGGGAAGAATCACAGTATAATGTGCTTGCAGCATAGGGATGTCATGGTAACCATGTTTCACCATAGCTGTACTAATTTTCCCAGATGATACTGATGTCATGTCAAGTTTCCTATATCACAAATACCATTTTTCAGAATTATACCATGTTATAAAATGAGATGAAGTGATATGGCATCAAATAAAAAGCCGTATCACAATCACAGTGTGATAAGTAGAGCATGACATGTACACTGTGAAGATATCAAACACAGTGTACAAGTCATCGCCAGTTATCAACAGAGTGTACAACGTCACTTCCCCCCTCCTTGCGCCGTTAAAACAAAAAATAAAAGAAAATAAACAAAACCCGGAGCCCTCTTGTATAAAATGGATACGTGATGTCCCATTGTGTGATACCTCTGTATCACAACTCGTGGACAGTGACCTTGGAAGCCTCAATCGTGGCTCTGCTACTCCATTCGTGAGCCAAGGTTACTGTCCACTCATTGTGATACATACAGTATCATACACACTGGGCCATGGTGTATCCCCTTAATATATTATAATAAAGTATGAGAAATTCATTTTATCAGCCTATTACCATGTTTCCCCCTCAAAATTTTGAATCCAGAGGGTCCCTCTCTCAAAACTCAAACCAGACACCATAATATCATGATAATGTAATAATTGTGATAATTTATTCAAGGTTATCATACCATGACAATTTTCCTATAATGGCACCTGCACTGCAGCATGTGTTGGTAAGATAATTAAGTGAAAAACGCCATAATCTAGAATGATTCTGTGCACTCCGCCAGACTTGCTGGAGACACTTCTCTGCCACTGCTTCCAGGCTCCAGCTCTTTTCTGTTTTGTTTTGTCTTTTACCGGAGTCTGCTTTGCTGCCTTTCTGAGGAAATCCAACCTCCCAACTGTGAAATTACAGTTTGATTGAGAGGAGGACAGGAAGGACATCATTTATCCCCACTCCCCACCCAAGTCAACCAAATTAACATTCGTATATCATAATAATGTTATTCCTGGAAAAGTAGATAAATATAAAAAATAAAGGAAAACCAGAAACCCAAGGCCCATTACGGTTTTTGCTCTTCTGGAAGTTGGGGAAGCAATGATGCTGCTCCCAGACTGACTCTGTCCCACAGTAATGCAATGGATCCCTGTCTCTTAAAGAGCAGCTGTCACCCTTGGTCAGGCTCATTTTCGGCATTGTGCTGAGCAGCCAAGGAGTGCCACAACCCCGCCCAAAAAATCTGCATTTTGATGACTCAAAGTAGGGAATGGGGCTGTGTTGCATAGAATACAGGGTAAGTGTGATCTGGAACAGTACCTGCCATAAAAATACTATTTTTATCTTTACAGGCAATAACTCATATTAAGGGGGTGGTATTGCATTTATATGCCCTCTCATCTTGTACAATTACTTGCAAAGTTAAAAATAGCACTGTAAAGGCAAGCACTACCCCCGATGAGGTTTGTCCTCTGTTTCGTGCAGTGCAGCCCTGTTCCCTATTTCACATTATCAGATTTTATAGTCCACGGTTAAGAGGGAGATGGGGCAATAGGAGGAGCACAATTTGGGATCCTTTTCAGGTTTTGGCAGCACCACTATATCGTTGCTGATGGAGCAGATGTTGGCAACATACCTACTTTCAAGCACTCTGAAAGCATGCCCTTTAAGGGATCCTTTAGGCTCCTGCAGAAAGTTTTATAAAAATCCACAGCCAGGCCATCGGGGCCCGCTGTCTTCCCGCTGAGCAGTCTCATTATGGATGCTCACACTTATCTCACTGGGGAATCTAGTGCCTGCCTCAGCGCCACATAATGCACTTGGATGGGTGCTTTACTAAAGAAGGTGCTCACTTTAACGTCACTGGGGCTACATTCCAAGGAATATAGTCTAGTGTAAAAACACCTCCTCAGTATCTCTGAGCTGAGTTCTAGTCCCCCCACCCTCTTTTTTTTAACTTGGTTAAGAACAGTGTCTCTGATCTGGCCTTTAACTGCCAGGTCAACCATTTCCCCAAGCTGTCCCCCTCGAAATTAGCCCCCACCCTAGCCTTCAATATTTGCTCTTCCAGAAGTTTTGTGTTTAGGACATTATACTGAGTTTTAGCCTTTTGCAAAGCCTGGTATAAGTCAACTGTAGGGTTCAGCATGTACGCTGCATCTTATGCAGCAATGTCCTGCTCCAGATCTGGTAGCCATCCCATCGTAACCTTATTACAATAGTGGGAGTAGGAGGTTATTTTGCCCCGCAGGGCGGCCTTAAGAGCCCCCCCATCTAACAGATTATGTAGTACATATGAACATATGAAATTTGCCAGCAGATAAAGGCCTAAAGGTCTATCAAGTCTGCTCGAATGTGCAGCTAGCACCTCTTATTCTTCAGCTGCCAATCACCAAGTCTGCCAAGTATCTCCAATCCTGTTGTTGTGTACCACAGAAAAACTTGTTGCCTTATTGGTCCTTGTAGCACAAGATCCACACACAAGATACTGTTGTGTAGGAATTCTCCTAACCTTTTGGTGATGTGGGCCCAAAAACAAGCATCCTGTAGGAGTGTAAGATCAAACCTCCACTGCCGCCTGCTGTCTTCTCTATTTGGAGCCATTTCCACCATCATGATCACTGGGGCATGTTCAGACACCATGACTGGCCCATGACTCATCATGTCCCCCTTCCTCAACAAGCTTGGGCTAGCTAACAGTGTCTGTTCTGACATACGTTCCATGAGCATGTGAACAGAACGTATAATCCCTCACAGTTGTGTTTTTGAGCCTCCGGACTTCTGCTAGTCTATGTCACCCAATCAGACCTCGCAGTGCCTCAGAGCTTTTGGTGGGCTTATAGGGTTGCTTGGAGGAGTGGGCCAGTACCCCATCCAAAACACAGTTGGCATCCCCACAAATGAGCCATTCACCCTGAAATTGTGTCATTTCTATAGACAGGTTCATGTAAATCCTGGCTGTGTTACAGTTCGAGCCATAGAAACAGCACAGAAGAGTACTCCTCCCCTGAAGCCAACTGCAACTGTTCAGGGAAAAGCGCTCACACAGAACATCAGTGGACTTACTCACTACTGCCTGAACATGGGGGCATATCCAAATAGCTGTGTCACGTGCTTTATAGTTACATGTAGACCCCATCCAAGTCCCACCCAGTTTTTCTGTAGGTGCAGTGGGTCGCTTGGAGTGGCATAGGTTTCCTGCAGCATTACTATATTGGGGTTTGCCTTTTTAATGATTCATAGGACCTTTTTACACTTCATATGCATTTTTAGACAATTGACATTCCAAGAGAGAATCTTAACTGAATTAATCATAGATACATACGTAAACGTTCTGTAATCAAATTGTAGCCAAGCTGCACAGAATGAAACCCAGTATTAGTGAGAACTGTTTAAAATGTGTTTGGGGGGGTGGGAGAGAGTGGACACTTACTTTCACATGACTCTGGAATACCCCAAAATAATAGCTTATTGGGCTGGGGTACATAGCACCATGGAGGAGGTTATGAGGACCAACTTTCCTAGGTCTCCTCTGGAATTATTCCTGGGTACTGAGGTTATGGGTGGCAGGGAGGGGTAGTGGTACCTGTGGGAGTTATTTCTGGTGACAGCGAGAAAAAACATCGCACAGTATTAGGTAGGATGGACACCCCATCAATAGTCCACTTGATACAGAACTTGCTGGACTGAATGTGCCTAGAAAAAGCTCAAATGCGGGCCAGTGGGGAGGGGGACAAGTTTGAGGCAATATGGTGCACAGTCCTCAATGCCGTAGAAAAAGGCATGCTCACGCTATGATGGAAAATGGCCCTGGATAGGAAATTGGTGATGACACGGGGCAGGGACACTATAATCTGCACACTGGTGATGGGTAGACCACTGGCTAATTAAAGAGAAGATAAGTACTACGTCTAGAAGTTGATAGCTCAGACATGGCCAGGTAAAACCTTTCTACCAAAATTTTGTAGCAAAAAATGTATACAAGATGGAACTTTTGTATGAAATTGTGATATGGAATGTAATGCCTGCAAAAAACTGAAAATAAAGAATGCAGATTTTGGGGGCAGGGCTGTAGCAATCCTCCGTAGTCCTCAGCTGCTCAGCATGATATTGGAAGTGAGGTCATAGCAGTTTTAGGTAGATTACTAAAGAATCCTTGCATGGAAAATTGAATTTATAGCTTCCAGGCAAATTCCAAATCTAGCACGCTCTGTCCTTGTTTAATTCACAAAGTTCAAGTTACATTTCTTATGAGGGGCACTACTGGTTTTGTGTCATATAACAACAGAGTCCAGTGCATACCTCCACCCCACCCCATGATAAATCTTTGTAAAATAAATCAAAATCAAATCAAATCAAATTTATTTAAAAAGACGCCCAATCCCGAAGGCTCTGGGCGCCACACAAAAACTGTACAGTGTGTCATACTGTATACATTTCAATTACAATATCATACAAATATAAAATATATAAAAACTCAGTCACCAAATGCCTGCAAGAATAAAAAAGTCTTCAGACGACTCTTAAAGGCCTCTATAGTGGGAGCCTCTCTCACTACAACTGGCAATGAGTTCCAGAAAGCCGGAGCAACAACTCCAAACGAACGATCCCCTGCAGATTTTAACCTTGCTCTCGGAACTTTGAGGAGGCCCCCACTAGAGGAGCGGAGATCTCGGATAGAGGTGTATGGTACCAGGAGATCAGAAAGGTAACCAGGGCCCTGTCCATGTAGGGGTCTTATAGGTGAGAAAACCCACCTTGAACAAAACTCTCCACCTGACAGGCAGCCAATGCAATTCACGCAATACTGGAGTGATATGACAAAACTTACTCTGCCCGGTCAAAAGCCGGGCAGCAGCGTTTTGCACTAGCTGCAGTCTGCGAAGAGAAGTTCCAGAGACCCCGAGATAGAGTGCATTACAGTAGTCAAGCCTAGAGGTAACTAAGGCATGTACCAAGGTAGGGAGGTCCAGAGCCGGAACAAGGGGCTTAATCCTGACGATATTTCTAAGATGGAAAAAACAGGAGCGAGCCACGGAGGATATTTGGACCTTCATGGACAGGTTCCTGTCAAAGATCACACCAAAATTTCGCACCCATGGGGAGGCCATCAATGACACCGCTCCTAGCACAATGCCAGTCGCAGAATCAGAGGCCATCCCATCACGAGCTCTGTTCGACTCCACTACCAATACCTCAGTCTTATTGGGGTTCAGTCGCAGCCAGCTGGAAGACATCCAGTCATTTATCTTAGCCAGACAGGTGTTCAGCACATCCACTGCATTTGGTGTTCCTGGGGCAAAGGATAGGTATAACTGAGTATCATCGGCATAGCAATGAAAACTCAAACCATACCTCCTAATGATCCCCCCCAGGGGCAGCATGTATACAGCGAACAACATTGGGGCCAATACCGAACCCTGAGGGACTCCACACGAAAGGAGGCAGGGTGCTGATGAGAAATTACCCATCACAACCCGCTGCCTCCTGTTAGTAAGAAATGACTCAAACCATTTGATAACAACACCAGTGAGTCCGCATAACTCCCTCAGGCGGAAAAGCAACACACAATGGTCCACAGTATCAAATGCTGAAGAGATTAGAGGGAGGCCGATTAAGGGGGAATGTGAGGAAATTCTTTTTCACAGAAAGGGTGGTAGATGCATGGAATAGCTTACCACAAGAAGTGGTGGCTATGAATACAGTGCAGGGCTTCAAACAGGCATGGGATAGGCATAAGGGAGCAATACAAATGACTATGAATAGATAGGTCACTGACAGAGCAAAGGCCGATGGCACATTTATAAGGTAGAAAAAGAAATGGGCAGACTGGATGGGCCTTGCGGTCCTTATCTGCCGTCAACTTCTATGTTTCTATGTTTCTATGTAGAGATCAAGGAGAACAAGAATAGTCTTGTCACCCCGATCTCTAGCCCTGAGAAGGTCATTTTGCACCCGAACTAATGCAGTTTCAGTGCTATGTCTGGCCCGAAAAGCTGACTGGAAAGGATCATATAACTCGTGAGTCATGAGATGTTCTCCCAACTGAAGTGATACCACCTTCTCTACAACCTTTCCCAGGAATGGAAGATTGGAGATAGGACGGTAATTTGCCCTAATCTCCGGGTCCAGAGAAGCTTTCTTTAAAGGGGTCTCACCAGAGCCTCCTTCAAGGCATCTGGAAGACACCCTGACTCAAGGAACACCCGGACAATCAGGGCAAAACACCGGACCCAACAGTGTCAATGCACCTCATCAAGAAGCGCGTTGGCACGGGATCCAGTTCACAAAAGGTATACTTCAGATTGGCCACTATCTCAATGACCTCACGATCCTCCACTGGCCTAAACTCTCCCCAACCAGAGAGAGTGCTCTCAGAAAACAACTGACGACTACTGACAGCAATGATATTACTGGCTGAGGAAACCTCCCGCCGGATCGCAGACACCCTGTCCGAGAAAAACCGAGCAAATTCCTCACAATCCTCATTTGAGGAAGCTCTTCCGGGCTGGAGACAAGATGGATGAAGAAGTCTATCAACAGTCCGGAAGAGTGAGGCTGGTCGGCTTCTCCCGGCAGCAATCTCCCGAGACAAAAATATTGCCTTCTTTTGGTTGATTGCCTCCTGATATGCAGAATAATGTGCACACAGGACCAGTTTGTCAGCCCCCAGACAGGATTTCCTCCAGCGACGCTCTAATCTCCGACCCAGCTTCTTCATCTCCCTGAGATCGCCATCATACCAGGGCGACCTCAGGTATGAGGTTCTGGGTCGTACACGGACAGGTGCAAGGGAGTCAATGGCGCCAGATAACACCTTATTATAGGCATCAACCCTGGCATCAACGGCTCCGACGCATGCATCACCCACCCTTGATAAATCAGCTGCCGCCAGAAAACCATCAGGGTAAGATCTTTTAGCGGCGACAGCGAAATATCTCAGAAGGGAAGAGTTTATGGCCGGAGCACTGAACTTAAACTTCACCGTGCAATGATCAGACCAGGCTACTCGGTCAATAGCAAGATCAACGATCTTAAGTCCCAGTGAACACCAGGGTCAATGTGGGCGTCCTGATGAGTAGGCATGCCGACAGACTGCTCCAGTCCCAAAAGGACATACTCTGCAGTAACTCATCAGTACCTTTGACTTCTATCTTGACCCAAACATTGAAGTCCCCAAGAAAAATACATCTTGGGGAATCAATGTTTCGCCCGGCAACAAACTCGGTGAATTCCTGCAGGAACCCCCCCATCGAACCAGAAGGGCGGTAGATGAGGAGGATCCTGCAGCCCACCCAAGTCCTCAAGAACGGCCACACACCTCAAATGAACCTGGGGTTCCCACCGGTGCACGTGAAGTCAAGATTAGATTAAACAGATAGCTACACCGCCTCCCCTCGATTTCCTCTGGGCAGTGCACCACAGTATATCCTGGGAGATTGCAGCCTCAAAAACAGGGCCAGCATCATCTCCACCAGGTCTCTGTGATGCATGGTCATTTCGATAGAAACAACAGCGGCAATAATAGCCGTCTTGTTTCTGATCGACCTGGCATTGCATAGCACTGCCGTCAGAGGTATAGAAGGTGATGCAGCCCTAATGGTCACCTGGCCACTTGGACTGGTGGCCCCCCTGGAAATAGGCACCAACCACGTCTGACTTCTCCTAGATGTTCTATTTATTCCAGGGCATCTCCTGGACTTAACCACCTCAATCCTTTGATCAACCCGCTCCTGGTCATCCCACAGTGAATACGCAGAGCAATCCCCCCAATCCCCACTTCCCTACAGCGTCTGTAGTAATATCAGATACAGGAGGGAAAAAAGACTAATGCATGCAACTACGAGCTCCATAAACAATCCTAGGCCCCAAGACTCGTCTAATAAAATTCCTACACATAACTAATTAAAAAGCCAAAATGGCACATACAGACTCGTACAGCAATACACATAAAAACTCTACTTTATAATAAAACTGATTGACATATATAGACAGCAATACCATATCTAATTCCCACCTCTCATCCAGAAACAAACAGTAATTTCAGCTCCGAGTGGCGCTCGCGCCACTCACAATGCTCGCGCCACGCTCGCGCTTGCGAGCGGCGCCTCTACTATGGACTGCCTCCCACCCGCGCACATCACTGGCAGCCCCTCCGTAAAACTCCAGCTCCAGCTGGCGGCGATCTTAATCAGTTACATACACAGCCTCTCACGCTGTGTTTAGCCAGATAAGGTCAAGTGGGCAGGCAATCAATACAGACAGGCTCCAGATGGATAGCACCGATAGTCCAAAAGCACCCGCTGCAACGAGCAGCGTTCTCAACTGACACACGATGCAAGGTAGTATAAAAGTACAGAAACTACCGCTTGAGAGCGGCGCCTCTGCTTTATGGACTGCCTCCCCACACCCACGCACCAATCACTGGCAGCCCCCTCCGTAATAAATTTCGTTCTACCTAAATTGGCTGTTATCTTACTTTATCTCCATGGGAAAGTGTTTCCTCAGTCTTCATATCAGAGCTCTTATATAAGTTATGCAAACCACTAGACACCAGGGTGGAAGTTCATGGTTTGGCCTTTGAATTGCCTGCAGTGGCTTCTCTTATATGCATTAGATTGCGTTGCCTAAATCAACATCTTTAAAATAAAGTGCTTCCACCTAGGAAATTCACTTTTTGCATCACCTCAGCAGAGATGGAGGTCAGATAAGAGGCCAGATAATCCCATAGGTGCTCTTGTACCTTAAGTTCCAGGGAGTTTGCCTTCTCCAGCTCCATTGATTGTTCTGAGTCAGCAGAAATTTATATTTTAGGCAGGGTGCGAGAAGTACAGTTTTTAGCATTAGTTAGGGGTTCTTAGTGAAGCAGCTGCAGGAGTTAGTTTTATTATTTTTTAGGTAGCGGAGTACGGGCTTACCTGTGTGCTTTCTGCAGCGAGGAGAGACTTCAACACTACCGGCTTTCTTACTCTGTGGAGGGAGAATACCTTAGAGTTTCTTCCAGTCCAGGACTCTCTGTTAACCATCTGTGGAGCTGTGCTGTTGTTAATTCCTCTCTGAGTCGAGTGGCCCCTGGTCCGACTTGTGTGGTTTCAGTCGGTCGGGTGTTGTGGTTGGATGCCCACAGGGAAGTGCAGTATACCAGTTCGTTTGAGTAGTGGACCTGGATGTCAGCCTGTTTTAGGACTTCAGTGGCCACTGGACTGGACTCCTTGTGACTTGTTCTGGAAGTGGGCCTGATCGTCAGTGAGAGGGGTGAGCTCGCCCGCCATTTCTGGAACCCAGTGAGTGAACTATTGTCTCCTCCGGAGTGATGATTTTGGCTGCAGTGTTGCTGTATTGTTAAGATCTTCTGCCAAGTATTTTTTCATCCTGCCTGCTTGTCTCTCCTCCTATTTCTTAGTCATCATTGACACTGGGGTAAAAGCCTCATCCCCTGTTATATCTGGATTTCAGGACTGGTGAGAGGAGGTGCGACTGGCTTTTTACCATTACTGGGTCTATTTGGACTTCATAACCCCCAGGTGACTTTAAATTATTCACTGTGTTGCTGAAATATTTTTTGCCTTTTAGGCAGCATTGCTTGCCTGCGTTCCTGCGTTCTGCTTTTCCTGTGGGTATAGTTTGTTGGGTTTTCTTTGTTGGTGGGATTGGGTGGTGTGGGGTATTTTTTGGGGGAGTATTGGGTAGATTATTTTAAGTGTGTGAATGAGTGAGTGACTGGTTGTGTGGGTGTGTAGTGTAGTTTGGTTTGCCATTGCACTTTATCAGCTGGTGCTATTGGGTTGCTTGAGGGACTGAATTGCCAGGTAAAGATGTGTTGGTGTCATGGCCTGTCTGAATCACCTACGCTGCTGCTCGGCTTCAGGACCTTCGCCCCTTCACTGACCTCCCAGTTTCAGCCACTGCAGCAAGGCACTGCAGGGTGTTCAGGATAACTAGGCAGCGGAGAGGTCATGGGCCTAGGGCAGCTGAGGAGGGGGTGGTGAGCAGCACTGAGGTCGTTTGGTGCAGGAGATGCCCTGGGCGTGAGCGGTGCCTGGGGAGAAGCCAGACATGTTTGGTCTCTGTGCCCAGGGTTCCTTCCAGATTGAGTGGGCAGGTAGCTAGAGTGCCTGCCACGTCCTCTAATCCTCTTTGGGTGGTGCTATGCAATGTCCAGTCAATGATGAATAAGACCACAATTTTTGTGGATTTGATTTCCTCAGTCGACCTGGCCTGCATTATGGAGACCTAGTTGGGCGACAATGCTGGCCCAGTTTATGAGGCTGCAGTTCCCTCTGGGTACTCCGTGGTGCACTGCCCAAGGAAGGATTGTAGGGATGGGGGAGTGACCATCATTTTCCGATCCAGCCTGGGCTTCTCAGTGCACCCAGTTGGTAGCACACAATCCTTTGAGTGCATTGCTGTATGTGGCCGTACAGGTGTAGGTTACAGGACTCTCCTTATTTACCTCCCCCATGGGGCCAGGGGAGAATTTCTGCAGGAGGTAGCAGACCTCATCATCGACCAGGTGTTGGAGTCCCCAGTGTTTAATCTTGGGGGACTCCAATGCATGGATCGATGATGAATCATCGCATTTTGGTTATGACCTCCACCAGTAGATGCAGTCACTGGGCCTGTCACAGGCAGTTGCTTCTGCTACCCACCAGCATGGCCACACACTTGATCTGGTTTTCTAGCTTGGTCTTGAGGTTGATGACCTCATGACTGATCAGGTCATTTGGTCTGATCATTACACCATGGAGTTCATGTTTGGGGCCCCCCTGAAAGTCCCCTCCCTGCGGAGATGGTCAGCTATCGCCCCCTTTAAAGGGCTTGCACCCAGAGGGACTGTTGGCGGTAGCTTATTTATATAGGGTCAATGCAGCATGTATGATTGCTGCCTGAGAGGCGGTGGCTACCTATAATAGAGTGGCCTCTGAAGCTCTGGATACTATCGCACCAATTTGTTTATGACCCAGATCTTCTCACTTGAGATCCCCTTCTCAAGGCAATAAAGATCAAGGGTAGGAAGTTGGAGCATTGCTGGTGGAAGACCCAGCTGGAATCTGACAAGCTGACCTTGCATGCTCCCAGTGTTGAGTACCAAGGGGCAATCTCCTGTAAGAAGGCATAATTTCTGTCCAGAGAGATTGCTGAGAGGAGGAACAGACCATCTTAGCTGTTTCAGACTGTAGACAGGCTTTTACACCCTGCCTGTCTGCAGCTGAAAAAAGCCTTTTCATCCACTTTATGTGAAGAGTTTGCTCTGTTCTTCTCTGGCAGAGTGTCAGCCATCTGATCGGGAATTCCACCAGGTAGGCTATTGCCTAGCAGTGATCGGGCTTGGGGGGATAGAGGCACTCCATCTGTCTGGGAAGAGTTCAGGCCAGTGGAGGTGTCCAAAGTGACTAAGGTGATCTCAGAGCTGAAGCACACTTTTTGTGAACTGGACAAGCCCCGACACATTTCTTAATGGGATGTGTTGAGGCTGCTGGCCCGGAGTTCGCCTGGATTACCAGGTACTCGATGGTGGAGGAGGTATTCCTGGCTGCTTTGAAAGAAGCACTGGTGAGGCCCCTCCTTAAGAAATCTTCCCTCAACCCTGATGTCCAGGGCGAATTATCATCCTATCTCCAACTTGCCTTTTCTGAGCAAGGTTGTTGAGAAGCTAGCGGCACAACAGTTCGAGGACCACCTGGTGTCCTCGGACATCTATGAGCCATTTCAGTTGGGTTTTCGGGCTAGATACACTACTGAAACAGCTCTAGTGAGGGTGCATAATGATCTGCTCAGGGCTAGAGATAGAGGAGACAGGTCAGTTCTTGTACTCCTTGATCTCCCATCAGCTTTCAACACTGTGGATCATGTTGTGCTATTGGATCGACTCTGTGAGTTTTGTGGATTCGCCAGTACTGTCATCAGGTGGTTTAAGTCCTATCTCTGGGATAAGGTGCAGTGGGTAGTGATGGGGAATTTCTCCTCCTCCCCAATGCCTCTGTCCTGTGGAGTAACACAGGGCTCGATCCTGTCGCCGATGTTGTTTGCAGCGTACATGCTGCCCATGAGCGAGATCACTCGACAATATAGTGTGGAGTTTCACTGCTATGCAGATGACACCCAGCTGTATTTGTCAGTTGCTTAACAACTGTGGCTAAAATCAATGACTGGATGGCTTCCAGCTGGCTGAGTCTTAACCTGGCCAAGACAGAGGTGCTGGTGATCAAGCCTGGTCACGGACATGATGGGTTGCCGCCTGGGGCTGACTATGGTCTTGTACTGGGCTAGACCCTGCTGGTAGCTTCCCTGAGGGTTCGAAATTTGGGCATGAACCTTAATAGCAAATTGACTTTTGAAGATCAGGTGTCATCTGTAGTCAGCAGTGGTTTTTACCATCTGCGGAACATTACCTGGATTAAGCCTCTCATTCTGCCCGAGGACCTGCTGGCGAAAATGCATGCCTTTGTTTCCACCAGGCTCGACTACTGCAATACTCTGTTCTTCGGGGTCATGGGAGGGACCCTCCACTGACTGCAGCTAGTGCAGCATGCAGCAGCCCAGTTACTGACGGGTCTGTCAAAGTCCAGTCATGTAACTACAGTTCTGTGTGCCCTGCCTTGGCTGCCTGTCAGGTGGAGGGTCCTTTTCAAAGTGGGTCTTCTCACCTATAAGGCCCTAAACGGACTGGGCCCTGGCGATCTGTCAGAGCTCCTGACACCGGTGACCTCTGCTCGCTCCCTCTGCTCCTCCTTGAAGGGCCTCCTGGATGTTCCCAGGGTTCAGCTCAGGACCTCAGTAGATCATGCTTTCAGCATTTCTAGATCTGAAAAATTTCACCTACCAGGTTCATTAAGTGGGGTCTTAAAAAGACTAGGGGCCTGATTTTAAAGCCCCAAGATTGCCACAAGCCCCAGGTGCACCAAAGAAATGGTGCACAGGGGCTTGTGACAATCTAACAGGATTCCCCATCCCATGCAGCAACTTACGCAGATGAGACCGTCTTTTTGTGGTCTGGCTTGTGTCAGTGTTTGGGACCATTTTTGCAGTGCTTGCACCAGAGATTTGGTAGAAGCTGCTGTAAATGAGGAAAACTGTCACAATTGCATTCGACCTTAGAATATCAGGCGCAGTTGTGGCATATGGCATTGGCATAGGGGCAATTTCAAAGTGTTATGACCCAGGGCTAGAGGCAAGCCCTGTGCCATCCTTTGAAAATCCGGCCCTAGGTTGAAACCTTAGGTTCAAAATCTTAAAAAACACCAAAGCTATGAAGGTACATTGACATTTTTAATGTTAATTCACAACTTTACTAATTTTCAATATTTTTCACCCCACATTTTCAACATTGCCATTTTTTTACACCACCTCATGCAAGTGACAAGTGTCATTTTTCAAATCCAGTCTAAAATATGTTTCCACACTTGTGACACGAAATAATGGTTCAGTCAGTAATTTATAAATGACACCTATCATGTTGAGAGGGGGAGGCATAAAAAGGCTATGTTAAAAATTTGGGATCAAAATCCTTCACCTCACTCCCTCCTGGCAGTCGGCGGACCTCCCATTTCCAGCTAAGCCACAGGCTGTATTTCATTTTGCCCAGATGCTGTTCTTCCTTCTTCACCTCCCTCCCAGCGGTTGACGGACCTCCCATTTCCAGCTAAGCCACAGGCTGTACTTCACTCTGCCCAGATGCTGTGCTTCCTTTTTCACCTCCATCCCTCCCTCCCAGTGACCGATGGACCTCTCGTTTCCAGCTAAGCCACAGGCTGTACTTCATTCTGCCCAGATGCTGCGCTTCCTTCTTCAACTTCCTCCCTCCCAGCAGCCAACAGACCTCCTGTTTCCAGCTAAGCCACAGGCTATACTTCATTCTGCCCGGATGCTGTGCTTCCTTCTTCACCCCCCTCCCTCCCAGTGGCCGACGGACCACCCATTTTTAGCTAAGCCACAGGCTGTACTTCATTCTGCCCAAATGCTGTGCTTCCTTCTTCATCTCCCTCCCTCCCAGCAGCCGATGGACCTCCCGTTTCTAGCTAAGTCATGGGTATTTACAGCACGGACTTCGTCACAGCTGTGTAGGGGAACAAAAGTACTTTTCTGTGTTCCCTGTGCGGTTGGAGGACCACGACCGATTGATTCTGCCTGCTGCATTTCTTCTGGCTCTCTCCAAGTGTCTGGTGCGTACTACAGGGGTACTTTAAGACCTGTACTGTGACTGCATGGTCTTAGCTGCATCCTGGAGGGGACTTTAGCTGAACTCTGTTGTGGGGGATTGTATCACAGATCATTTACTGAGTAGAACATATGTTTAGTCCTTTAGTCCACTTGTATCTGTTAATCTGTGCTAGGAGGACTGTTGTTCATGCTTGTCCCAGGGTCTCGCTTAAACAGAGCACCCGCCATAGCCCTCCACCCCTGTCTGTGTCTGTTTCCTACCCTGACTCCTCATTTGTGTGCATTCATGAACCCATTAATTTTTTCCTATTGTCCACAGGCTGTGCTTCATTCTACCCAAATGCTGTGCTTCCTTCTTCACCTCCCTCCCTCCCAGCAGCCGATGGACCTCCCGTTTCCAGTTAAGCCACAGGTACTTACAGCACGGACTTTGTTGCAGCCGTGTAGGGGTACCCGCTGCCACCACTGCTGCAGCTGCCCAACCTACCCTGCGCGGACTATTCCCTTATAGGTACACCAGGTCACATGACAGAGTCATGTGACAGCTGTACTCAATCACCTCAAACCCGCCTTAGCAGCTTATACTACTCTACTACCAGGGTATGCTGTGTTCATCTATAAATTCTGCTCATCTATAAATTTTTATTTTCAGTACACTGCTGCCCAGCTGCCCCTCCATGTACCCCACCCCTTCCTCCTGCCACACCCTAACCTCTCCTGTCTCTCCTGCATCCTCCCAGTATATCCACGCCTTCCTCTCAAGCTTTGTTTGCTTCTCCCCCCAGGACTTGAACCCTGACCTGTGTACCCAGCCTACCCAGTAGCCTGCAACTCTATCCCCTAGGCCTCCTAGCCTGCTATTGTTTCCCACCTGGTGCAGTCCTATGTAGTCCTAGCCCCCCTCCTACACATACACACTGGTACTTTCCATTGTTGAAGCCTTTAGCCACCTGAATTCACTTCAGTCTACCCCATCTCCCCTAGCCAATTGAACTTAGTAAGTTCCTAATTTCACTGCTTGCTCTTCTTTCTGTCCACCTAGCTTAGTAGTGGTACTCCCCACCACTAGCACCGATACCTCTATCCACCATTAGGCCTATAAGCCCAGCAAAGTCTCCTCCTCCTTGTTTTAGTCTTTCCAGTTGCATTAAATTAAGCAGCAGTACCTACACAGTTCTCCCTACCCCCAGTACATCTCCCTTACTAACTAGCATCCTCACTCTGCCTATGAAATGCATCTTGTGCACACCTGTCTGCTTGTAATTGCCTTCTATCCCACTCTTCTTCCCTCCCCCCTCCGCTCTCTCTTCTGACTCGTATCCTCCCTTCCCCCCTTCTCCCAGCTCTTACTCCTTAACCTCCCTGTTATAGACAGCCTCCTAGGACCATCACCTATAACCAGTTCTCCTCCATCCTGTAACACCCCTTCCACACCCACCACCTTCCCTACCTACCCACCTGACTTCCTGCTGTTACCTTCTCTAAACATGGAGCTCATCCACAGGCTCCATTTCACCCTCACTGCTACTCACCAATGGGCTAACCATCTTCACTGAAAATTATATAATTCCTCAAGCAAACTCTTCTTTATCTACCTCCTCCTCCTACAACTTGCTGAAGACATCCAGACAAACCCTGGCCCAGCCTCAGAAACCCCCAGTACCACAAAAGGACTAACTATCTTTCACCTCAATGCCAAGAGCCTACTACTCAAGATAGACCTACTCAAAGCCTGGGTGTCACAGCATTCTCCAGACGTACCCTGCATCAGTGAATCATGGCTATCACACAGAATCCTTGGCACCTTGCTCTCTCTGCCTGATTACCACCTCCTATGGCAAAACCATTCTAAGAGAGGTGGCGGAGTTGCTATCTACTATTGCCATAATCTACTTATCTTCCTTATTATCAGCGAGGCTGTCCTCAAAACCCACAAACTCCTCCTCATCAAGATGTTGCCCCCATCCTGTCTTCCTATTTTCACAAGTGTGCTTTACTTCTCACCCAAAGCTTTCCCCTCCTCGCTAGTCAACACCATCTCCTCCCTTTCAAACACTGCCAGCTCTGGCGAACTCATCCTGCTCAGGGACTTTAACCTAAATTGGTTCTTCTCTGCCCTAAAGCCAATCACCCAACAAATAGAGTCTCTCCACCTTCACCAGCTCATCAACAAACTAACCAGACCCAACCCCCATTCCCTCAACCATTCCCTCCTGGATTGGATCTTATCCTCACACCTGCATCGTATCTCTACCTCTGGTATTCTCCCAGACTTATTGAATGACCACCTCATGACCTACTGCATGCAGAAACTTCAGCTACCTTACTCTCCACCCACATAGCCCTGGACATATTCCACACACTCCCTAAACACTTCTCACCTCCTACATGACCTTGCATCCTCAGACTGGTCCCTATCTTACACCGCAACAGATGTCAACGTGGCACTCTTTCTCTTCTGCTAGATATTACAGAATGTCTGGAACAAGCACACCCACCTGCGGTGACGCAAGATGCATCACTTTCACCGCCCATGAATAACTCCTGACATTATCAAACTCCACAACAAGCGTGATGGTGCTTAGGCCCACTACAAAGCATCCATCTTCCCGAACAACCTCTCTACTTATCGCACCCTAGGAAACGCTTGCATCAAAGCCATTAGGACTGCTAAATCCCACTATTTCAAGAACTTTCTACATGAGCACATCAACTCATAAATTCTGGCACACACTTTCCTCCCTTCTTAACTCCCAACCTAGCTCCTTCTCCCCTTCCTTCCTTATTTTTTCTTTCAAAATACTTTATAAAAGGAAGAGAACAGTACAGAGTACAAACAGTTAACAATTGATCATAGCATTGCACAAATTATTACATTCAATTATGATAGAAGAAACATATCTAAACACAGAATTGAAGACCGATGGCGCGAGGAACAGACAATGGGGTATTACAAAAAAGAAAGATTTCAAGTTGCGAGGGCCCAGTTTGTAGGTGTGTAGGTAGGCCAAGAATGAGATTAAAACACAGGAAAAGTACCATTTTCAATTGCTTCAATCAAAGGACCCCAGACTTTCAAGAATTCCTGGTGCTGTCCCATTGCTCCCAGCTGAGTTCGTTCCAAAGACATGCAAGATTTAAGATTCTGAGCCCACTGGGATATAATGGGTGAGGAGGGAGACATCCAGGCCTGGGCAACTGTTTTCCGGGCAGTTATCAGAGCCAGGGGCCACAGAGGGTTTTGCAATCTACCCCTGGGATGTTGCTGGTCAGCCGCTAAAAAAAGTTCTAATGGTGATTTCAATGGGCTATAGCCGAGAACCCTGTTCATTAACTGATGAACAGTAAACCAGAAGGGGGCAACTCTAGGACATGTAAGTGCCAGATGCAAGAAATCTCTCTCTTCACTGGAGCACTTGGGGTATTCTTTGGATTTCAGCAGGTTCCTGGTGTGCAGTCGCTGGCGGGTCACATAGGCTGTACAATCACTTGGACCTGTCTCAGTTTATTACTACAGGAGCAAAACTGGAGGTGTCAACATGCTAACTGCCAAACCCTGGGGCTAACAGAGGTGAGCAGGACCCAACTCCACTTAGCCTTGATCTTATCTGAGGCTTTTCTGGCTTGGCCCTGAATGATCCAATAGAATATAGTAAGCATTTTTTGTCTGGGCTGAGGCTTAAATAATTCTTCCTCAAGCGGGGAAGAGGGGGACCAGCCATTAACAGGTGTCAGAGAGGTACCGCAGTGCTGTCTGACTGTTAAATAGACAAAGAAATCCCCAGGATGTATATTCCACTCAGTACAAATGGAGGAGAACTGTTGGATTAGGCTTCCTTCATATAACTGACTCACCGAGATCAGTTCGTTCTGCCTCCAATCCAGGAGTCTCTGCAGCAAAGAAACAGAGCACCGGCCTCTGCTTTTAACTGCCGCTAGCAGCCCGGAGTGGGGTGAATCCCCTGGTGGGTGACCCAGATTCTTATGCACATCCAGCCAGACTTTAAGTGAGTTGGCAGTGAAAGGATTGGTAGGTGTTGGTGGAGGAGAACTACCCAGGGCCGTTGCCAGGATTTCTTCTTTTAGGGAGCCCATGAGGGAATCCTCTTCTAGTTTTAGCCAGGGGTGCCCAACTGAAGCATTACCTACTGGGACAAAAGCGAGTTGGGCCACCCAGTAGTAACCTAGAAAGTTAGGCAAACCGACTCCGCCCTCCCTGGGAGACATTTGCAGAGCAGCTCTCCTAATTCTTACACTCCCACCGCACCACAAAAACGTATGTAATATGGCATAAAAAAAAAGTGCACTTTAGGTAGATTAATAGGTAGTGACTGGTACAAATATAGACATTTAGGGAGGCTAGACATCTATACCACCCCCACCCTCCTGAGTAACGATATCGGAAGGGCTGTCCAGAGGTCACAGTCACCCACTAGACCCTCTTGGAGAGGCTTATAGTTTAGAGCATATAATTTATTTATTTGGGCTGAGATAACAACACCCAGGTATTTTATTTTATTAACTAGTTGTAAGCCACCCAGATTTGAGATTAATAGGGCTCTATCTTATAAGCCAATGGGAAGTAGTTCACTTTTAATCCAATTGACTTTGTGTCCAGAGAGCTCTCCATAAGACTTCATCAGGAGATGGACATTGGGTAGGTCCTGTGCAGGGTGTTGGAAATATAAAAGAAGATCTTTGGCATACATAGATATTTTATTCTTGGAGCTCCCTCCATGCAACCCTCTAATACCCATGTGTATCTGGATGGCTGCCACCAGGGTCTCAAAGAACATTACATAGAGCAAAGGGGACAGGGGGCAGCCTTGTCATGTCCCACGGCTTAAATCAAACAAGGGGGTAACCATGCCATTTATTGCTATTCGGACCTGTGGGTTGGTGCACAATGTGCAAATCCAGTTTCTACAGCTGGATCCAAGCCCATCCTTTCTAACGTCTGGAAAAGTTATCCCCACTCCACACGGTCAAAAGCCTTTTCAGTGTCTAACACTAACACAGCTGCCCCATGTTTCTGATGTTCTCTACCCCACCTGTGGATTATGTTTACGGTCCAATGGATATTGTGCTTACCTTGGCGCCTCTTCACAAAGCCAGATTGGTCGGGATGAATTAGAATGGGTAATAGTGGGTCTAGATGAGTAGCCAAAATGTTATCATTTGCAGTGAGCAGAGAGATGGGCCTGTAGGAGGAGCACCAGGTCGGGTCCTTCCCCGGTTTGGGCAAGACTGTAATATAGTTGCAGACCTTGTGGAGGGGGGCAGTATACCCTTGTCCAGAGTCTCCACTAGCATATCATGCAGTGGCTCCATCAATACAGGGGCAAAGACCTTAAAAAAATCTACGGCTAATCCGTCCGGACCTGGAGCTTTACCTCCTCTCAGGGCCCGCACAGCAGCTGACACCTCATCCATGTTTAGTGGGGAATCTATATCTCTAACCTCACCTGCTCCCAGGCCTGGCAGTTGGATCCATGAAAAGAACTGATCAAGCATATGCTTGGAGGGGGACACCTCAGAGATGTATAGGGCATGGTAAAAGGTGCCAAATGCATTGCCAATGGCTGTTGTGTCATGCATAAGCTGACCCGCCTCATTATGCACCCGGCCCACTACCTTCTCAGCCTCCCTACATCTCAACTGCCAAGCAAGTAGCTTCTCTCCTCTGTCACTGTCAAAGTATACACCAGTTTTAGAAAGGAGACTAGCCCGCTCTAATTTAGCGGTGCTCAAAATGTTATAATGCCATTTCAATTTCTGAATTATGTTGTATAGTGGCATACCGGGTTGGGACCTATGCGCTGCTCCACAAGCCTCATTCTTGGATCTTAGGAATTCCAGCTTCCCCTCATCAGTCTTCCTAGGGTGGGCTGAATAAGCTAAGGTTTGCCCCTGATGTATGCCTTCAATGCTTCCCATCTAGACTGATGCAGAATATACCCTTTTTTATTAAATTGTAAAAATTCCTCAATAGATTTGTTCATCATAGAAATATATTCATGGTCTTTCAAGTGTAAAGGGTCTAACTTCCATTGCCTATGTGTAAAGGGAGAACCTGGTGCTACTAGTGACATACAGAGGGAGGCATGGTCTGATAAGAGTATAGGAGAATATTTTACCTCTCCAACCCCTGTTGTTAATGAAGGGGAGATAAGCAATCTATCGAATCTTGTGTGCGAGTGATGGGAGTGGGAAAAAAGACTATAGTCTCTTCCTAAGGGGTTCATGTGCCTTCAAATGTCTGCAAGATTGTATTACGACTCTAATACCTTCAGTGCTTTGGCATTTTTAGAAAGTGCAATAGGCGTCACATTGCAGCGGTCTAGTATAGTGTCAGTGACAGAGTTGTAATCGCCTCTCAGAATCCATGGCCCAGACCAGTTCACCATGTCTAGTGCTAGCTTTTGGAAAAAACCTGGGTCTTCAATGTTAAGGACATATATAGAACCAATGGATACTGTACCCACCCCCGAGACTGCAGCCCTGACTAATGCATACCTGCCCGCGGGGTTGATATTTTGCCCCAGAATGTTAACAGAAGTACAATGAAGGAACAACACTGAAGCTCCTTGGGCCTTTGAGGAAAAAGTGGAAGAGATCCACATACCTCCCCAAGGACTCCCCGGTTTTCAGTGCCTCACTCACTGACATGTGAGTCTTTTGAAGTAATACAGCCTGCCACTTAGACCTCTTACCTTCAGCCTGTAACTTCATTCGCTTAATAACAGACTTGAGCCCATTGATTTTCCAAGTAGCAATCCTGAAGGTGTTCTCCATATTCAAATGTTGTAGTAAACATTGACCTGTACGCCCAATGTAATAAGATATGCATAGATAAAAAAATTGCCCCATGGCCGCCAACTGGTGGCCGTTGAGTATAATAAACACATTACAAAGAGCAAACAATTTGAACCATACAGTCCCTCCTTATTTTTCCCCCACAAAAAGAAACACCCAACTTCCCCTTCCCCCATTCCCTGGAAGACATGAGAGATAGGGATGACCCCTCCCTGGACGTGATTTTCAGCTACTGTCCACGCGGTGAAGTATGGCCCGAGCCCATCCTCTGTTCCAGACCCAAAGTGCTGCTCCCCACACCCTCAACTCCGTTAACAGTTTTCTTCCCCCAACAAACCCATGAACACCCCTCTCTCCCCCAGGCACAACGATGCCTGTAATAAATCACCTAGCAAACAACTGGCAGAGAATAACAATGTATTAACAAGAAATAGCATTTTAAGTAAGTTATATGTGGCACTGGACGTGATTATGAACACGATGTAAATAAGGCTCCCCAATGCAGTAAAGGCTATGCTGCACTGATGAACTTTCCAAAACAAGTAGTTGGCCCATTGTGAGAATGTAAGGTAACAGCAATTGCTCCAGAAGACCTGGGCCACGTGGGTGGTAAGCACTGCTCCAAGAAAGGAGTGATATAAAACTTAATAAAATAATCAAACCAATGGCAGCATGACCAAGTGAGGGGCTTGTATCAGCCCCAAACATAAGGTGTAGATCTCAAAGCTGCACAGTTTCTTCACCACGGGTTCCATCCAGGGTGAGAGCAAGCAAAATAACCAACTGCCCCGGAGAACCACATGTTCGAAACCCACTATTCGCGATAAGTTCCACAAGAACTTGTAGCATTCCCCTTCCCGTTGATACCCATGCCTCTAGACATGGTCAGGGGGAGAGGGTCTCCTCACAGTTCCATAAATACCTTGACTTCAGGCCATAGCGATGTGTCCATACAGGGCAAAATGTTCCATCTTTTCAAAAGGCACCAGAGCTGTGCTGCCTCTGCTTGTGGTGTAAGGCCCAAGAATAGTCAGAGTTAGGTCGTGAGGAGGCCTAAAGATTATTATGCAAGTTCAAATATTACGCTTCCTCATCTGTGGTCATTTTTGGCTGGGGTCTGCACTCTACCTCCCCAGTCTGTTCCTCTGTGGCCCATCTCTCCGCAGCCTTCAGGCAGGTAAAGAATATCGGAGGGTATCCAGCTTTGTCAATTCTAAGTTTAGCCAGGTACATGAATGCAAATGACCAGCCAAGGCTATATAGTTTACTTTTAACCAATTTTGAACCTTTGCCTTTGAGTTTGCAGTCCATGGCTATAGTCCTGGAATATGTATACTTTGGTGTTGTTGAACTGGATTGGCCCTTTGCTCTTAGCTTTCTTGAAGATCATTTCTTTGTCTGTGTACCTCAGATACTTTATGAGGCGGTGGCAGGGTCTATCGCTGGGCCTCCGGGCAGGGTCCAACCTGTGGGCTATCTCAATTTCAAAATCGGTTGCCTCTGTAGGCAGATCCAGGTGCTTGCAAAACCAGCTATGTAATTCCCTCTCGGGGCGTCGACCTTCCTTTCCTTCAGGAAGGCCAACTATTGCAAATTGGAACACCGACAATGGTTCTCCTGATCATCCACCCTGATGGCTAGTTCTTCCATTTTTTTTAGGTTATTCCTTTCATTAGAGACTGCTAGCAAGGAGTCATTCAACCCGCTCATTCCCGCTCCAATTTGGAAATTTGCGACGAGTGGGTCGCGGAGGTTTCAGACAAACCAATAACAACACTCTGCAGGTGGGTAATCTGGGCAGTTATGTTTATGAAGCCAGCTTTCATTTCTTGCTGCATTTGTGCCAGGGTGTCTTGAACCCCGGCAAGAGACCTGTCCAAATCTGTCATGCTGGAAGCTGAAGGAGGAGCCACACACACGGGCTCGTGGGTTTGAGGCCTGTTCCGGAGTTGTAGATCGCCACGCACTTCTTTGGCGGTCTAGATGGATTCAAAGTGCAGCTTTGACTGTTTATTTTTCTTCTTGCCAGAGGCCATGTAACTCAGGGAGCCTGTACCAATGATAGTGCAGATTTTAATGCAATATGGGAGCCCTAAAAGATAATTTTAAAACAGTGCCTTGAGGAGCAGGCTAGAAAGCGTTTGCCATGTTCAGTAGCTAGCCATGCCCCCTTTCCCTCCTTATTAACAACATGCTTGTCTCTGACCCGCTCACTGTTGCCTCCACCCTAAATAATTTCTTTATGACTTGTGCCCTACGCTTCACCCCAGCCCACCACTCCTCTCCCTAGCCCCCATCACCCACCCCCCTGCTTACCCTCCTCAGCACCTCCATCTCCCCCTACCCCAAATGACTTTCATTTTTCCCTTGTTACAACCCAGGAGGTTCTCTGCACCCTCCAATCCCTGAACCCACAGAAATCCATCCCTGATGGGCTTGATCCTCTTCTTCTTCAAATCTCTGCCCAGCCATTGCCCACCCCATGTCACATCTACTCAACCTCTCCTTCAGTCTTGGATCTGTCCCTCAGGCCTGGAAATCTGCCAAGGTAATCCTTTTTCATAAAGGTGGTGACCGGGCTCAACTGGGCAACTACTGCCTCATCACTCTCCTCCCTATCCTGGCCAAGCTCCAGGAATCCCTTGTCCTAATGAGACTCTCTCATTTCCTCACCTCTTCAACTTTCTTGTCCCCATACTAGTCGGGCTTCTGCAAAAAACACTCTATGGTTACCTCTCTATTCCGAGTGACTGATGCCGTCCTCACGGGCATGGACCTTGGCCACCTCACCTCAGCTATAGTTATAGACCTAGCCAAGGCCTTTGACTCCATCTCCCACCCACTCCTACTCCCCAAATTAGAACCATCCAGACTTTCCCCTTTATCAGGCCAATGGTTTTGCTCTTACCTTTCAGGTCGATCCCAATGTGTTCTGCTAGGCGATACTCTGTCCTCCCCCAATCCTAGCAGATGTACCGCAAGGCTCAGTCCTAGGTCCCATAATCTTTTCCATCTTTTTAAAAAATCTCCCCCTCATGTGTTCTCACTCCCAGACAACACCATCCTCTACACTTCTGGCTTGTCTGCCTCTGAGGTATCCTCCCTACTAAAGTTGGACTTTAATCGCATCCTAATCTGGTTCCAGGACAACCAGTTTAAGGTAAACACCACTAAAGCTGTTTCCATGAACTTCAGCACACCCCAGAAACTTGCCAAACTCCCTTCCCCTTTTTCCACCCTCAATGGTACTACACTAGACACAGTCCCAACATGCAAATACCTCTGAGTATGCTTGATAGCTGCTTAGACTTTACTACTTACATAAATCACATTCACTCCAAGCTCTGCCCCAAACTTGGAGCCATCTGCCGAAATAAGGATGCCCTCTCCCTCCCCATTCATCAGATACTCCTTACCAGGACTATCCTCCCACTTTTTGATTATGCAGATGTTGCATACAGATCAGCCTCCACATTCACTCTTTCCAGATTGGATGTCCTGTTCAACGCCTTTTGCCACTTCACCTTAAATGCTC
This sequence comes from Neoceratodus forsteri, assembly GCA_016271365.2. Lineage (NCBI taxonomy): Eukaryota > Metazoa > Chordata > Ceratodontiformes > Ceratodontidae > Neoceratodus > Neoceratodus forsteri. The sequence goes on from CM057459.1 coordinate 1,389,571,978, forward strand.
TTCCCAGAACTCATCACTGCATCCTCTACTCTTCCCTATCTCTTCACTCCCTATCCTTCTGATGCAACCTTTACACCTTCATCATCTCGGCTAAGTATTGATTTGGCACACTCACTCCATACCTCACCACCCTTCTGTCCCACACACTTCCTACAGCATCTGTACACGGGACCCACTGCTCCTTTGCCCTTCCCCAACCTCACACCAATTATGGAAAAGCTGCCTTCTCCTTGTACTTCCCAAATCTATGGAACTCCCTCCCCTTCTCACTCCGACTGTGTCCTTCTTTCAACCTCTTTAAAAGGGCCCTCTACCACTCGCCACCTGCACCCTGCTCATACCCACATCCTGACTAAACCACTACTAGCTGACTATGACTCCTAATTCCCCAACTTCCTCCATGTTCCCTGCCCCCTTTGTGAGGACCCTACCCGCTTGACCACACCACACTTTTTAGAGACCTAGTCAGCTGGAACCTGCCTGTAAGCACTTCTATTTATTTGTTTTGTAATCCTGTATTCAAGCACTTGCCTTTCCCTAGCTAGTTCTGTTCCTTGTTTAATTTTTTTGTTCCTGTTCTACTGTAATGTTGTTACATTATATGTTCACCTGCACCTTGTTCTTGTACCAGCCTCATATCCAGGCATGTCTTGTTACCTTCTACCAAATTGTACCTATGTTTTTTGCTTTGTCTGATCCTGAATTTGTACTTGTGTATTTTTGCCAATTGCTCTGTCTCATTGTGACTTGCCTATTCACCATGTACTGCATGTAATTGTACCTCCTCTTATCTCCTCCCCAGGTCGCACCTGGTAATGAGCCTTGGCTCAGTGTGCCTCTCCCAGTTATCAACTTTTAAATAAATAAATAAATAAATGTCAAAAAGAAGTTGTGATGAAATGTTGTGTGCAGGGTCAACTGTTGGCACAGTGGGCAGCATGCTGTGTTTCTATGCTGGTGACTTGAGTTCGGGGATGAGCTTACGGAGTCAGCTGGGTAGCATGAGGATGGGGGCCAGCACTGTTATGCACCGCCACTCCGATCCTGAGAAGCACTTTGGTTAGTTTAGTGTGAAACACATCAGGTGGCTCACACCCAGTGCAGCTTTTAATGTTTTGTACTGAGAGACTGTGATCTAATAAAGTTTTTTGCACTAGCCAGTGCCATTATTGTTTTGCCTGGTTATGGGTGCTCTGAATGCTAGTTCAAGAAGATCTTGGGAAGATATTTCATAGTGTTCTGTTGCACAGGTGCCACCTTGTGATGGACTGGAGAGCCTTCCCTCACAAAGAGTTGCCATGCGTGTCATAGTCTACTTTTGTAATTAATTACTTGTGTCATTAACACCAATGTAGATTTAATTTATATGGTGCCCAATCCCTGAGGCTCTGAGGGCCTTACAATAAAACTAATAAACAATAATTGAAACTCTAAAAACAATAAACAGTAAAGAACCAGGCCATAACATAGATTGAAGAAATTAGTTTTCAGGGATTTTTTTTTTTTTTTTAAATGGCCAGTGAAGGAGCACCTCTCACTTCACAGGGAAGGGCATTCCAAAGGACCAGGGCTGTCACACTGAATGCCCTGTCACTAGAAGATTTTAAACAGAATCTGGGAATGGACAGGAGATCAGCCTCCACTGACTGGAGGGCACAACCAGAAGCATATGGAGTCAGGTGGTCATTACAGTAGCCCAGACAAAGACCATGTAGGGCCTTGTATGTTAACAAGCTAACCTTGAAATTGATGCACCACCTGACCAGAAGCCAGTGGAAAGCATGGGGAACTGGCATGATATGCTTGGATCGTAATGTCCCAGCAATCAGCCAAGCCGCCACATTCTGAACTAGCTGCAGGCAGTGCATCAGCCAAGTGGATAGCCCCAGGTAAAAAAGCATTACAGTAAACTAACCTAGATGAGACCAAGGTATGCACTAGTGTTGTGAGGTCAGTTGGCTCGAGATAGGGCTTAATCCGAGCAATATTGTGCAGATGATAGTAGACACTGTGGACAACAGCCGACACCTGGAATTCTAGAGTCAACTTGGAGTCGACAATGACCCCCAGATTTTTCACCCTATCTGCAGCATGAAGGGTCACACCATCCAGCAATGGAAGGGCAGTGCCCGCAGTTGCTGCCATAGAACCGGACTGACGCGGCTCCACCAGCAACACCTCCATCTTAGATGGATTGAGCCTAAACCAGCTAGCTGCCATCCAATCCTGGATGTCTTTAAGGCACTCACTCAGTTGCAAGATAGCTGCCCTGTTGCCAGAGGCACGAGACACATATAGCTGAGAGTCATCAGCATAGCAATGAAACGCCAAGCCATAGCATCTGATGATCTCTCCCAGAGGCATATACACAGCAAATAACATGGGAGCCTGAATTGTCCCTTGAGGCACACCGCAATAGAACACAGCACTGCTCGATGTAAAGGAGCCAAGTGTCTCCTGTTGCATCCTGCTGGTTACGTAAGACTCAAACCCACTGCAACACGGTTCCCAAAAGTCCCACACAGTGCCTAAGGTGAGCCACAAGTACCCTATGATCAACTGTGTCAAAAGCTGATGAAAGGTCTAGAAGGACGAGGATAGAACGTTGTCCTTTATCTCTTGCTGAAAGGGGATCATGGTGTATCCAGACTAAGGCAGTTCCATACTATAGCGAGACCAAAAGCCAGATTGGAAGGTTTCATAGATGTCATACTTGTCTAGGTGCTGTTCTAGCTGCAATGCCACCACCTTCATGATCAACTTCCCAAGAAAAGAAAAGGTTTGAGACAGGTCTGTAGTCGGAGAGATCATCAGGGTCCAAAAAGGCCTTCTTAAGGAGAGGATTTGCCACTGCCTTTGTTAGGGCAGGTGGAAAAACACCCTATAGAAGGGAACACCTGACAATCTCTACCACAATTGGCCAGAGTGAGCCCCAGCACTCTAAAAAATGTCTGGTCGTCCCAGGGTCCAGTGTACAGGAGGTGGGTCGCAGACCAGAAACCACCCATGAGATGTCATCCAATAAGACTGGCTCAAACTCAGCTTACAAAGACGGAGAGCCTACATCCTGCAAGGAATGAACACTGTCAGCCAGTGACAGGCTGCTCGGGGAGATCCTAGCCTGGATGGAGGACACCTTGTCTAAAAAGAATCGGTTAAACTCCTCGCATTTTTTGTGATAAAAGGCTTTACAATACTGCAGACAGACTGGATTAATTAATCTGTCAACAGTGCTGAAAAGCTGTAAGAGGTTGGGGATCCACCAGCTATCACCCATGACACAAACACTGTCTTTTTCAGGGTGATTACCTGCTGATATGATAGTGATTCACAGCACCAATTTGTCCTCCTCTGAATGGGACCTCCACCAGCAATGTTCCAGTCTCCGCCCCTTAGTTTTCAATCTATTCAGATCTGCATCATACCACGGTAGCCTGAGGCGTGAAGTCAAGGGGTATACATGGATTGGTGCTATGAATTCAAAAGCAAAGGGAGGCTACATTATAATTTATTTATTTATTTATTGAATTTGTTGACCGGTAAGCCCACTGGGCCTCAAGTCCCTTTTTCAGGGGCGACGAGGGGGAATACAGATGGTAACAACTGAAATTGAACCAGATTAAGCTGTTGGTGGTATTTTGAGTGAATGGGAGAAATTTTGCCAGGACACTGGGGAAATTCCTCTACTCTTTTTCGATAAGTGCCATGGGAACTTTAACATCCACCTGAACTACCACCAATCCAGGCAGATGGGACCTCGGTTTAACAAATCCTCCACAGCTGCCTCAAATCCCATTGCACAAGTCATCTGCATGCTTGAGATGTCGAGTACTGCCAGGATACTCTGAGGCTCCAAATGTTTAAAAGAGCGGTACCTGACCATCTCCACGGGGGGGTTTGAATGGGGAGCCCCATGGAAGAACTAACTGACATAATGATCCAACCAAATGATCAGGTCAACCTTACATTACTAATGTCAAGACCTGTTGAGAAGACTAGATCCAAGGCATGGCTGTGCTGGTGGGTCACGATGGCAATTGCCTGCACGAAGCCCAGGGATGACATCACCTGGAGGTGCTACATATCAAAAGGAGATGTTTCATTATTGACCCAGGTGTTGAAATTACCCAAAACCATCAGCTTGGGTGACTCTAACACCAGGTCAGCCAAGAAAGTCTCCAGTTCCTGCAAGAATTCATGCCCACAACCAGGAGGAAGGTAAATGAGCCTGATCCTGCAACTTGTGCCAAGTTCACCTTTTACAGCCATGCATTCAAATGATCTAATCTGTCCCAAAGAGTATGCTGTCAGCTGCAAAGTGGATCTAAAACAGATGGCTACCCCAGCCCCCCTTCACTCCTGCCTAGGGCAGTGCACTGCAGAAAAACCTGGAGGATTAGACAACTCGAGCACAGGACCCGATTCATCCACCAGCCAGGTCTCTGTGATACATACCAGATCTGCAGAGGAATCCGCAATGAAGGCCTCAGTTATGTCTGATTTATTACTGAGAGACCTGGCATTACAAAGAACTGGTACCACACACTAGGAGCACAGAAACAACGGCGTGTGCTGGTGGGGCAAGGCAACTGGAGCAGCTGCTGAACGGGCAACAGTACTGTTCGACAGACCAACAGTACATGAGCGAAAAGGGCAGCCGCACTGCTACAGCGAAGCCCCAATCTGCACAACCACAACAGGCGACCCCAAAACGCCAAGCTGGCCCTGAAGTGAGCATCAGAAGTGAGTAGCACAGAAGGGAGCTGTCAGAAGACAGACATCCACCAGGGCAAACACACGGACATCCTCCCGGCACAGCACAATAGCTGGTGCAGAACCCCCCCCAACAGCACACACCATATGGACCGTGGCAGCACATCCTGTGGAGTTGCTCCCTTGACCTGCATGCCTATTCACTGCCACCACCACCATGGTGGGTAGCTCTGTACATGCCCCATCCGCTACCCTGCCTGACACTGGATTCCTGACCCCTGTGCAGCTGTGCCTCCCTTCCCCCTCTCCACCCCATATGCTGCCACGTTGGGCTGGCTGCCTGCCCCTGTCACCCTTGTCCCTGAGCCGTTGGCACTGCGCTACAATCTGCTCACACTATGCCCATAGCCCAGCCAATGCCACCCTTGTCCATGGGCCCCTTGACCCACTCACACTTCTACATGCACCAATTTGGTTTCGCCCTCTGCAATGCGCTCTTACTGCCAGTTGCCATTCTTGGCTCCTCACCCTTCCTGTACTCTGCCTCCTGTACTCGCCCATTGGGGACTCGTGCAAAAGATGTCGCCCTTATCACATAAATTCCAAAGAACTACCCTAAAGGGAGAAGCCAAGTCAGCTGGTCCATTAGCCACCTGCTAAGACAAAAGCTCAGGAGCCCAAGGAATAGGGATAAGGCAGGGAGGACCCCTTTCCAAATACTGTCTACTCCTCAGGTGTCCCTTGAATGCCACACTCCTGATCCTACTCTCAAAGTCTACCCGTGGAACAGACGTATGTTGTGAGCAGTGCCCCAGGAGGATCCTCAACCTCTTACAGTGGTCAAACACAGCTGCAGGCAAGGTACAAGGGAGACCCCTCAAAGGGATGACACTCTCGTAGCTGCTCTGCTGAGTAGATAAAATCAGGCCTGGCTAGACACATAAAGAAAATGCCTCAGCAATAAAATAAATTGCATAAAATTGATAAAATAAAACAACCTACCCAGCATCCAATTTAGCAATCCTTAAGCCATGTATTGTAAGTAACCCAACATTCACACAGCATTCATACATTAGACAAAATAATACCTAAGCATTCGCATCCCGATACACTCTGATGTAAAACTGGCTAAAATCAAAACACTAGCCTGTTAGGACACAATATGCTCAGTTAATAGTCCTTTATGTACAAGACGAGATAAAAGATAATGACAGGGAACCTCTCTGCTTTCACCAGAGAGAAACCAGGATCAGACAGTCTTAAAATTGCGTCACAGAGAGCCCTCTCACAGTATCTGTGAGAGCAATAAAAGTCCAGTGAGTAAAAGTGTAAACACCTGCAAAAAGGGTCTGAGCCTGAAGAATATGTAAAAGTTCCCAAATTAAAGGCAGAATTATTTAAAGCAGCAACCAACCATAGCCAGAGTTACTTGGAAGAGTTCTCTTTGGAGCAGATATCAGCCCACAGACAAAGGAGCTTACTAGAAGCAGTCTGAGGAATTCCCAAGATGAACATCATTTAATCCAGAGAAAGGGCAACACTCTCTCACAGTGGACCCGCAAAGTACTTGACAAAATATTTGGAAACAAGCCCAAAGGTTGCTCTCTGCCACTGTGCAACCTGCAAAACACAGTGGGCTGGATTTACAAAGCTTTCTGAAGGTGCAAAACCTTCCCTAAGTCCCCAAAACTGCCGTAGCTATGGAAACAAAGGGGAATTTGCACTGGATGCTATTCACAAAACCCTCCGCAGCTGCAGAAAACAACACTAAGGACTGTGGAAAAAAGTGCAGCTGTGGAAGTCCCTGAGGAAAAAAAGGTGTGAGATAAGTAAGGCACAGCCCCTGAAAGGTTACTCACAACCATTTTTTTCCCGCAGCTGCAGAAAAAATGTTAGAAACAGTAGAATGAGGTGTAACTCTTCCTCAGCAAACTGCAGTAGTGCCCCAGCAATTGGAATCAATTAAGGTGGAGGTGAGGCACAGGTAATAGCATCCAAGATAGTATAACAATGGCTGCTGTAACAGCAACGAAAGCACACATTGCCATGACATGACAACAGGCAACAACCACCAGACACAGTGCAGCCCATGATGGAGCCCCACAGGCAGTAGAGCCTGGCCAGTGTGCAGTGAGTGCTACCCCTGCAGGCAACAGGAACACACCAGGGAGGAAGGACCAGCAGTGACAGTTGGCCACTGTAGTGCCATGGTATTGCTGGTACCTGTGGTGCTGCAGTGGTCCCAGTTGAGTGACTGGTTGCTGGTCTCTTTGTGGGTACTTTCAGCTTCATTCTATGGCAGCCCTGTTAAAGTCTGCTTTTCCAGCTAATTAAGTTCACTGTTGCTGTGCCTCCTAAGCTAATTCTGCAGCTGCGGATCCGCAGTTGTGGCTTTTCAGCACGTGCGCAGTTTCCACAGCTGCTGAATTTCTGCAGCTGCGGGGATGTTACAAAATTCCGTACCTGCTCAAAATTTCTTAATAAATATCATGCAACAGCATTTCTGCAGTGCTGCAGGCCTTTTTCCAGCAACTGCAGGATTTTTGGCTTTCTTTGTGAATCCTGCCCAGTAAGTTTGCAACTAGGAAAGAAGGAATGCTCTAACAATCACTTCACTCCACAAGACAAATTTTTATCAGGATTTGATGCACTGAGGCTTCGTATAGTATCCAACCGTTCAGCTTGACTGAAGATCCTAACAGAAATGGAACTCTGGAGACGCTCATCAAGCAGGAACACCTGCAAAACAGTGGGTATGCTACCGCTGAAACACTGTCGCAAGGAGGATCAGCCGGGATCAGGATCAGACAGTCAACCAACTCGAAATCAAACAGAACTGCAGTGCTCTTCAGTACAAATAGGTAGCAAGTAATCCTCCCCAAAGAAATGCAGCTCCAAACACAGACTCTGATAAACGGCTCAATTTGAAAGCTAACTAGGAAGCTGAAAATGCTGTAAATGCACAGATAGAGAAAACTGAAGCTGTTCCATCATGGCTGCAACTAGAACGTTATATAATTAAGCAGGGTGGATCGTCCCCATTGAGCTTGTAATACACTAAAATAAAACCATGCGCTACTACTATTAAAAATGAAACAATTACAATGTCTATAAGAGTACATGAACAGCTTTGTAAAAGTCTAAAATATGATAACTGCAAGGATGTCTCGCAGCCTTTATATTATAATCCTAATTTCAAACTAAATGGGTACTGCTTGAAACCGTATGAGAACCCTACTCTGATTGAGACCAAGATTGCTGACCTGTTAGATAATGGGGCAGTGAAGGCTACACCAGATCTTTTACCAATCCTGAATCTCCCAAAGAAGCTAATTTTTAAAAGATACCAGATTAGACACTTGCTGATTACTAAACTGGGCATGGGAGTGTGGCACACGGACCACTCGGAACTCATGGCCTCACTCCACAACTTAGCATGGCAACCCCATACAGTTTCCCAGATAACTTCAAACTTATACTCCTCCATTTGCTCAATGGACCCTACTCCCTCTTCATACTGGGCTGACCAATTCCCCAATACAGAAGTTAGTTGGGATAAAATCTGGCAAGGGGTTTATAGGTACACTTCTAATGATAAGCTTCACCTCATGCAATTCTGTATCCTACATAATATGTACTACACCCCATTGAAACTATTTAAAATGGGGAACGTTCCAAACATGAACTGTAACAGGTGTGGCCTACATGAAGGCTCCCTACTTCATGTTCTGTGGGACTGTCCCATAATTACGCCATTATGGAAAGAGATTCGAGCAAGAGCAGACTCCTTATTAGTTATTGCAGAACTATTTAAACCTGAAATGTGCATACTAGGGAATTTTTCAAAGATCATGGTAAAGGAAAGAAGATACATTATGACTATAATTTCCCACGAAGTCAAAAAATTGGTGCTAAAGCATTAGAAGGATTCTACAATTATTTCCTACTCTGAATGGTTGAATGAGCTCCTATTTAACCTGAGAACCGAAAAAATGATTGCATCTCTTAGACACATCCCAGCATCTTTTGATGAAAAGTGGAGCAAAATCTACATGCTGTACTCCCTACAGAAATAACAATCTCTCCCTGTCTGTTTTGTACTGGATACCAGCCCCATAGGAAAGCCAACCTGCCTAGATTAATGGTTGCCACAGATATATTCATGGCCACAAGGTTAAGTGATATGTGATGAGAGTAAGGTGGGAGGGGTTAGGGGTAGGGGAGAGGGTGGGATTGAGGGTTAGTTAGAGGATATATTTGAGCCGATGTAACTTCAAGGCTTCAGTCTGTATTACCAATATAATTGTATACCTGTGTAATTCCTTGCTGTATCTGTATGGTTGATGAGAATAAATAATAAAGTATATTTAATTAAAAAAAAAAAAAAAGAAAACTGAAGTTGTCATCAGCTAAAGTGTAAAATGGAGAAACAAAACATCCACCCATCGATACACCAAACCAGCGTAGACTCAGTACACCATATCACAGAACACTACCGAAACTTCCACAACTCCATAAACTCAAAGGTTAGTGCACCAAACATAGTGACACTAAATAAGCTTAGAAATAAATGACCAAACAAAACCAAAAAACATAAAATAATAAATAGGCAAAAATAAGTAGACTCAACACTCAGATTATTACATATTTGTAATGGTCAGTACCACAGCACTGTACCAATAGGGCCCATGGCATGAGACTGGGTATGTTTAAAGCCTTCAAAATCCTATATCTTGCTTCAGAAATAAAAATACACAAGACAAACATTACTACTCATAGTATCAGAGCAGAGAAAACATTAGTCCATAATGCTCGCCATTACTCTAGTTGTAATAGCCCACAATGTTCTCTGCTACACAATATTTGTCCAGCTCCCTTTTAAACCCAAGCATTTTATTACTTGCAACAACCTACTCAGGCAAGCTATTCCAAACTGGTATAACCCTCACACTTAACCAATGCTTCCTTTTTATCGTTTTGAAGTGTTGCCCCTTCAGTTGGTGACCTTACTTAACTTTTGCCCATTCAAAACATAGTCCCCCTTGTTGTTATTCTTACCAAAGTGCATGACCACACACTTATTGGTATTAAAGGATAGCTTAGACTCCCTTGCCCAGTTTTCCATCCTAGCTAGGGCATCCTGTAATTTCTGTATATACCCCGATTTTATCAATGCTAGTGCCAATCATGGTGTCGTCTGCAAATTTGGACTCCCAAACTTCCCCTCCACCAGTTAGTGAGTGTATGTACACATTGAACAAGCAAGGCCTCAGCACTGATCCCTGTGGAACTCCACTCTCTACATTCAGCTAGTCCGAATATGCTCCCTTTAAGCAGACCCTCTGTTTTCTATCTCTCAGCCATGCATTAACCCAGCAAGTAACATACCCAGGGAGTGTGTCTTCTATTAGGGTGTGTATTAATTCCCTATGGGGGACTTTACCGAATGCTTTCGAGAAGTCCAAGAATATGACATCAACTGCCTTGCCCTCATCCAGTGCCCTACTTACATGCTCGTAAAATTCCAGCAGATTTGTTTGGCATGATAAACCCTTCTTAAAACCATGGTGTGCATAGTCACAGTCCCCTGCCAGATTCATAGACTCCACTATTTGGTCTTTAATGATGGCCTCCAAAACTTTCCCCAAGACAGTGGTCAAATTTACAGGCCTATAATTACCTACCTCCTGCCTTGACCCCTATTTGTGAATTGGTATGACGTTTGTCCTACACCGGACCTCTGCCACATCCCAATGATGTTTGGAAAATTGCTGTCACCGGTTTAGCCAATACTTCGGCCAGCTCCTTAAGGACTCTAGGATGGATCCCATCGGGTCTATGAGATTTACTGGGATCCAAGTGTAACAATCTTTCTTTAAAATATGGGTTGAGTGCCTGCCAGGTATGATGGCAGCCAAAGTTATGCATTGGATCCCCATGAGGAGGAGGGAAATAGATGAGAAAACTCATCTGATCTTCCACCTAGGCACAAACGACCTTGCAAGGAACAGCGTGATGGAGGTGCAGGCTAGGTTTATGGCACTGGCTAGGTTCTGCAGCAGCTTGGACTTTACATCCCAGTCCTTCTCTGAGGTGCTGCCAGTACCAAGGGCCAGCAGGGAGGTGAGGCAAAGTATAGAGAAGTTCAATAGATGGCTTGCAGGTTGGTGTGCCCAGAAGGGGTATGGTGTGATAGGAGATTGGGGTTCAACATAGAGCAACAAGAGCCTCTATGCCCCGAGTAGGCTGCACCTAAATGGGGAGGGGAAAGCAGAGCTTAAATGCAAACTGGACAATTATGTTCACAGAAGCTGCCATTTAAACTAAGCAAAGGGGGGATGGCAGGAGGAAGCCCTGTTGATGAGGCAAGAGGCAGGGGGGAGCAAAAAGCCCTACCCAAACAGCCAAAGGGTAAGGGGGCAGAATATATAGGATAGGAGGAAAGAGGAGGTGGAGGGTCATGTGTGCAAATGCCAGAAGTCTGGGGAGAAAGATCCCAGATCTAACAGCAAAAATGGTTGAGGAGGGCCTTTGCAACATAGGGGTAATGGAAACATGGTGCCACCAGGAACAGGGATGGGAAATGGAGATACCAGGGTACAAATTGTTCAGAAGGGACAGGGTGGAAAAGGGGGGTTGCACTCTACGTAAAGGAGAGTATCAGGGCATCAGAATTGCAGGGTAAGTGGGGAGAGGCCGAAGGACTCTGGGTCTCGTTGTTGGTGGGGAAGGGGGAGACAGTGTGTATGGGGGTGGTTTACAGGCCCCCGGCACAGCAGGAATCGGTGGATAGAAGCATGGCTGATGAGTTCGTGAGAATGGCGGCAAGGGGGGAAGTGGTGCTGATGGGGGACATGAGCCTACCAGACGTAGACTGGAGCACGCTTTCAGCTGCTTCAACCAGCAGCAGGGAAATATTGCACTCCCTGCAATTGGCCCTCCTAAATCAACTGGTCAGGGAGCCAACTAGGGCAGGAGCTACTCTTGATCTAGTCCTGACAAATGGGGACAGGGTAGGAAATGTATCATTGGGGGAACATCTTGGTACGAGTGACCACAATATGGTCAGGTTTAGAATAAGGAACACTGCAGAGATTCACCGGTCTAGGTTGAAGGTGCTAGACTTCAAGAGGGCAAACTTTGGGAAAATGGGGGAAATAGTAGAGAGGGCTTTGGAAGGGGTGAAGGATTAGACAGAGATAGAGGCAATGTGAGGGAGGATAAAAGAAGCTATTGTAGAGGCCACGGACATCTGTGCCAAGAGAGCAAGTAAAAATAAGTGAAGGAGGAAACCTCTATGGTATACTAGGGTAGTAGCGAAAAAGGTAAAGACAAAGAGGGAAGCCTTCAGGAAGTTCAAAGAAACACAAGCAGAAGTGGACTGGGGAAAATACCAGGGGAACCAGAGAGAAGCTGGGGTAGAGGTAAGGAGGGCAAAGGCACAGACAGAGGAGCAAATAGCGAGAGGGGTCAAAAAGGGGAGGTAAGACTGAATTTCAGTATGTAAGTGAAAAGAGAAAGACTAGGCAGGGAATACTCCAGTTAAAAACAAATGAGGGGGAGATGCTACAAGGGGATAGAGAGAAAACGGACCTGCTAAACAACTATTTTTGCTCAGTGTTCAATAGGGAGGAAGAAGAAGAAGGCAGCAAAGCAGGAAAAGTGTCAGGGGAGGGGGATGTGGAGATGAGGATCTTTCTCATAGAGGAACTTTTGGGGGAACTAGGCTACATGAAGGTGGACAAGGCAATGGGGCCGGATGGTGTGCACCCAAGGATGTTAAGGGAACTAAAGGAGATATTGGCAGTGCCATTGACTACACTCTTCAATCAGTCCCTGGAGACTGGGGTGGTGCCGGAAGACTGGAGGCAGGCAAATGTGCTCCCGCTGCATAAGGGGGGAGGGAGGGAGGAAGTGGGAAACTACAGGCTTGACATCAGTGGTAGGCAAGCTCATGGAGAAACTAATAAAAGGCAGGATCACCAACTACCTCGAGGAAAGCGGCCTGATGAATCCAAGGCAACATGGTTTTACTAGGGGCAGATCCTGTCAAACAAACTTGATAGAGTTTTTTGATGGGTCACAAAGGAACTGGATCAGGGGAGGGTGGTAGATGTGGCTTATTTGGATTTCAGGAAGGCATTTGACTCCATGCCCCACATGAGACTGCTGTGTAAAATGCCAGGCCTGGGGCTGGGGCAGAGGGTAGCTAAATGAGTGGGAAACTGGCTGAGGGACAGGAGGCAGAGGGTCATAATAAATGGGGTGGCATCCGGAGAGGGAAAGGTCACAAGTGGGGTCCCTCAGGGATCAGTACTGGGGCCCTTACTATTCAATATATTTGTAGGGGACATTGTGGAGGGCCTTGAGGGAGGTGTGAGTTTGTTTGTGGACAATATCAAAATCTCATATCAATAGGGTGGACATGCAGGAAGGGGTAAAAAAAATGCAGAGATTTGAGGAAGCTTGAGGCATGGTCTAAGAGGTGGCAGCTTGCATTCAATACAGAAAAGTGTAGAATCATGCTTCTTGGCTGCAGGAATCAGAGGGCAGGGTACTGTATGGGGGACAGACATCTGGAGGTAACGGAACAAGAAAGGGACCTAGGCATCATTATATCGGGGGACCTGAAGGTGGAAAAGCAGTGCAGGAGGGCAGTGGCTAGGGGGAGTGGAATGCTGGGATGCATCGGAAGGGGGATCACCAGTAGAAATAGGGAGGTCTTAGTACCCTTGTACACCCATCTGGTGAGACCACATTTGGAGTACGGAGTCCAGTTTTGGAGGCCATACCTCAAAAAGGATGTGGGGAGGCTGGAGCAGATTCAGAAGAGAGTGACAAAGATGGTAAAAGGGTTAAGCCACCTATCCTACAAAGAAAGGTTGAGGGATCTGAACTAGTACTCCCTGGAACAGAGGAGGGAGAGGGGAGACATGATCGAGACCTTCAAGTACCTTAAGGGTATAAACAGGGTGCCAGTGGAAAGCATCTTCCAGATGAAGGGTAATCAGAGGACGAGGGGGCATGGCCTGCAGGTGGAAGGGGGGGCAGTTCAGGGGTAACATTATTTTACAGAGAGAGTGATGGAAAGGTGAAACAGGCTTCCGGAGGCAGTCGTTAGAGAAGAAACAGTGGAGGGATTCAAAAGGGCATGGGACAACCACAGAGAAGTGTTAAGGGTGGGGGGCGCAGGTCCAAGCAGATAGCTGGACCAATGGGCAAACTCGGTGGGCCCGGTCGGTCCTTTTCTGCCGTCTCACTTCTATGAATCTATGAATCAACGCTGTTTAGAGTGATATTATTGCCAACTTTGTTAAGATGATCCATAGTCCACCTTGATTTAGCGTTAAATACCGATGAAAGGTAAGTATTAAAGTGTCCCACCATTTCCTGGAGTTCATTTATTCGTTTTCCATCCTGATCTTTTATAGGTCCAACAGTAGTTTTATCCCCCTTTTTCTTATTAATGTAGCTATAGAATGATTTGTGATTGTCCTTAACCTTGTTAAGCTCATGTTTTTTAATTGCCTGATTTACTGCTCTTTTAGTTTCGCTTAACAGTTTTTTATACACCTCCCAGTTTTTAGCACTCGCACTCTTCCTGGCTTTGTTGAAGGCCCTGTTATAGGGAATGACTCTCTTTCTATCTGGAATGTCCGTTTTCTGATTCTTTCCCCCCTTTTCTTAGCTATCCTCAGTCTGTTGCGCAACAGCAAAATTACGCCTTCTGCCCCTTTGGTACTACTTCTGTTTCTTTAACATTACAGATTGGCCACCTGCCTCTTTAAAATAATTTCTTTCGTTCCACGGACACTAGGGTTGCCACCTGTCAGGTTTTTTACCTGGTGATCAGGTTTTCAGGGTCCCCATCAGGTAATCCGGTTTTGCTGTGTGCTGGTCAGGTTTTTGAGCCATTTTGAGTGTTCATGTACTTTTAAAACAAATTCATTCATTGTTTCAGCTAAATGCCAGGTTACAAACAAGTTCTGTTGTCAATGTAGCCTTTTGTTTGTGAATGCAGTCACCCTGGCAGGTGTAAAGTATGGCCATTAACACCTACTTAGCCTAATCTTTCCACTGCATCTTAAAGTGGCATAGCAGCACAGCTGCCCCCACCTTTTGTAACAGTAACAGAGCCAGTTGTCCTCCATTTTCATTTACTGGTAAACATTTTCATCTCTAACAGAATTTAGGCATTTTTAAATGTTTTAAATTATTGTTTTCCTCAAGAAAAAAGTATGGTCACTTCTTTAGCTTTGAAATAGTACTTTGGACAAGAACAGGAAATGGAGCCAGAAAAAGATATAAAGTATGAATAGTATTGTATGCTATTTACAGTATTTCCTGTCTCTCCCAGATCATATCTGTAAATAAGTTTATTTGATCTCTGTATGTTTATTTGGTTAACCAATGTCAATAAATAAACACATAAGTAAATTAATTAGGAAGAACCTAGGAAAGTAACTTTAACAGGCACAGTACAGCATCGTAACATGTTTATTTAACTGCTGCATTGTTCTTTTTTATTGATATGACAAATGGACTTCTAGGAGGAACAATGCATGATGAGTCATGAAAAGGGGTGGGGCTAGGGGTGGAGCTTAGGATCCGGTTTTTGCCTCATCCAAAGGTGGCAACCCTAACGGACACAGAAATATAGACTGTTTGCATTCCATTCCTCTGTTACACTATAACCTTTTTTTATAAATGAACTTGTGTAGCCCTTGACTCCTAGTGTCCATTTCTGTATGATTTTGTTTGTTTCCTAAAGAATACTTTGAAACCGCATACGCAATTGCGGTTTGCGATTAACGTGTGTTACGAGTCGGCTTGCAGTTCCTAGCCTTGCCGACAATGCCCTCTCACTCGCTCCTCAGTAAAGAAAAAAACTGTGCAGCACATTATCTTTTTTTAGTTTAAAAAAGAAAGAATGACAAAACTAGAAAATCCGCAGTCTGTGTTTTGGATAGCTACACGGCATAATACCGTTTGATTTAAAAAGGGGAACAAACGTAACGCCTATATAAAGACTTGGAAGGTTGTTTTTTCTTTGAGTAAAAGCAGATAAAGTTTGAATGAATAAAGACTGTTACCAGTTTTGGGGAAGTTTTACAGAAATCGGCTCTAGTTGTGGAAGCTTGGGGAGCTGCGTAGAACCGCAATGCTCGCCTCTTTCTCCTCATTCTGGAACCTCCTGTATACTGTTCCTTAGGAATCGGCCGGCCATGGGTCTTGGTATTTTGTACCATATGGACAGTGGAGGAGGCGTCTATGAACGACGAGGAGAAAATTAAAGGGATATAATCATTCATTATGTGTAAAACAAGATAGATTATGTTTAAACATGTGTTTTACACACCTCCAGGCTGTATAGAATGAAATTTAAGGTAGCATACCTCTCAACTGTCCCTGGTTTTCAGGGATGTCCCTGATTTTGCCTCAGAATTTTACTCTGTCCCTCCTAAAAATTGTGTTTCCGTGACCAAACAGTGGGGGTTGTAAGCACAAAATAATGTCAAACATTAAAGTTACAGAGTTGTTGTTCCTTAGAAAATGCATTTTACACTAAGACTCTTATTCTACCAGCTTTCAGAATGTATATCCCTAATTTTGAAGATGTGTCCCTGATTTTGGTCCCTTGTCCCTGATTTTTTTAAGCCTTGACCCTGATTTATGAGGCAGGAGGTTGAGAGGTATGTAAGGTAGTATTAAAAAAATTAAATATAAAACCTAGACCAATGTGGGAGGAGCTAAGTCACATGATTTATCAACCATATAAAAGTAATCTATCACTGAGGATTCATTCTGTGCTGGACAGTGGTACCTACCACATTGTCTAGCAAGTCCTTCTAGTTCTTTCTAGAGGGGATTCTAAGTTTTGGTGTAAAGCCTTGTTATTCTTTAATATTCCTTTGGTGTTCAATTTTATTGACGTTTGATTTTTTTTTTTTTTACGTTTCAAGTAAAAATAAATCAGGGCAGTCCGCCTTTATTTAGATTCCACTTCGGGTCAATGTCTTTCATCCCATGACCTACCACAGGCCCATTTTTCCTTTTTTATCATACTTCTTATTCTCAGGGTCATCCATGTGGGAATTTTACCTGCTCTGTTGTATTTTCTCCTGACCGGTACATATATATATATAAACCATGTATGTGATTTTATTTTGCAGTCTATCCCATTGTTCTTCTAGTGCTTTGTTTTCAAACTCCTTTTCAAAATCCCATTCCAAAAACTCCTTCCTTAACCCATCAAAGTTGGCCTTATTATAGTTTTGAATCATTGTCGTGCCTTGTAGCTTAGTTTTTTGTCCTTCCAGGTTAAAGGTAACCATACAGTGGTCACTAGAGTCAAGGGGGGTGGTTACTCTGCAATGCTGAATTGTGTCACCCATATTGTTCAACAGCAGGTCCAATATATTGTGCCCCCCCCCCCAGTACTACTGTTTGTATGTTGTTCAAGGCCAGCTAATAAGAATGTGTCCAGGTATCTTGATTCATTAGGAGTCCCTGCTATTTGCTTTTCCCAATTTATGCCGGGAAGATTAAAGTCACCTAAAAGAATGGTCCTTTCAGTTGACTCTAGGGAGTCTAAAAAATGAAGAACTGCCTCATCTTCCTGTGGGGTAATCGAGAGAGGTCTATACATAACCTCAATAGGACCTTAGAGCTATCAGCTTGCATTATCTTAATCCATACATGTTCTATTCCAGGCAATTGAGTCACTTCAATGGCTTCTGATGGGATGCTATCAGATATGTAAATGGCTACCCCCCCCTTTTGTCAACTCTATCCATGTAATATAAGTCATAGCCAGGTATGTGATGATCCCAGGCATCTGCAGGTGTCCACCAGGTCTCGCTTATGGCGCATACATGGATGCTCTCCATGTTTAGCAGACACACTAGTTCATCGAACTTATGTGTGAGGCTCCTAGCATTAAGGGACAGACATTACCAATCTGGAGTTGTATTAGTCATTTTATGATAATTGTAGACCCCCCCTGATGCCCGAGTGGCCTGGTAGCCACCCCCTTCCCCCTTTTTACTTAGTTTAAAGGATCAGTTACCTGATGTTGTATCTCCTTGACCAGTAATCTGCTGCCATGTTTGTTTAAATGCAGTCCATCATTCCCAAACAGTCCGGGGTCCCTTAAAGTGTCCCAGTGGTGGATAAATGTGAAGCCCTCCCCATGGCACCACCTTCTCAGCCACCCATTTAGCTACTTTATCTCCTTATTTTTTAATGCCCTGCTCTTGGGATGGGAAGAATCTCAGATACCATGATGTCACAACCTTCCAACCTGAGGGCTTCTCCAACTGCCTCAAAGTCCCTTTGTATGTCCAGATGTGTTCTTTTCCCAACATCATTTACTCCAACATGCAATATGATGACTGGTTTGTGGGTATTGTCCATTAATCCTGGCAAGAGCTTTCGGACATCTCCTATGCCTGAACCTGGTAGTGTACTGACTGTAGTGTAATCATTCCTGCCCTGGCAGGGTACTCTGTCAATATTTCTGATCATGGAGTTGCCAATAACTAGTAGCTCCTTGTTGTTCATATATGTTTCAGGTATCTCCTGCCCATTACTTCTGTCCATATTGCCATTTGTCTCCCTGGGTCTACTTTGGTGTGCATTTGGCTGGTCAGTATGTTTGCCTACTGTTCTGGTGTTGAAGATGTCATATCTGTTGTGAGTTTCAGTCTGTGCTTTTCCACCTATATTTCTCCTTCCCTTTTTACCCCCGCCCCCCCGAACCTTACACCAGTCTTCTACTCCCCTAGTTTCCATTTGTTCTTTCGCGTCATGGGGTATGCATTCACCCTCTGCATTTATGCTATCAACTGTGTGTACTACCTCTGTTTGTTCATCACTAACCTCCATTGCTGAATCAATACATTTCTTCAGTTTACTTATTTCTATGTGGAGCTGTACCCTGTTCTGTAGTGTTTCGATTTCTGCTCTTAAGATTTCAATCAGGGTGCAATTATCACAGACAAACTTCTCATCTTGCTCCCCTTCTACATACATTTCACATATCATGCAACATTTCATGCTAGTGCATCCCCTTCCCAACAGCTCCATATTACTCTCCATGCTGTTTTCAATGTTTCACCTTAGTGTTTGATTACCTGCTACTTGTATTGCTAGGTTAGTGCCTCCTTCCCCATCTTACCCAACTGATGCCAACAGATGCCACTGGCCTCTGCCCATGTCACCTCTGCTCCGTGCTCGACTCTGCTTTGCTGTAGCCCAGTTTTATGTAGCGCTCCCTAGTGACGTTGCGCCGTAGCTATAGCAATCATCACTCAGCGTGAACTTCTGAGGTAGACTATGGGGGTAACCTGCCCTTAAAAGATCAAGTTAAACCCCACCTGGTAGCAGAAGCAGCTTCACCAAAGCACTCTAAACATGCTAGTCTAACTACAGACCCCTCGAGTAGCAGTGAGGTCTTGCGGCGCTACAATGTTCAGGAGTACACAATTCTAAAGTCTACTACACAACCCCGGCAGTCTTTTAGCAAGTCACATGCCCTGCAGAATCAAGACCCTTCTCACTGATTCACTGACTCCATTGTAAACTCTCTCACTGCAATACTACTCTGCCTTCATTATTCTCTGCAACACAACCAAAACCTACCTGACAAAACATGCAAGCAGAAATTAGGCATTGACAAATGCTTGTTTATTCCTCATTTCTGTGAAATGGGGGACTTGTTTGATTTCAGACTGAATATCACTTACACTGGGCTCCTTCCATTTCAAGACAAGAGGGAAGGGGTTGTTCTCGCTTCTGCAAATGACTTTGAAAGAGTCCCATAATTCCATTCGTCAATTCCATACTATCCAATCCACAACAGAGGCACCTATCGGGGGAAGGTGGCTTAGCCCTCCTCATCCTCCTTTGATCTGCCATTTAGGGGAACTAGATTGAATTATCTTATAATACCAATCAGTTTTAAACCAAGAGAATGTACTTTGTTGTCAGAGGACTTCTGAGTCAATGTATAGGCAGAGGGATAAATACAATTCATAATAGTATTAACTGCAAAATTGTCTTACTGTGCAATTCTGGCAATCATGTCCTCTACTAGAAGCCTCCTTCTGGAACGGAGGCTGGATATTAGAATAATAGTTCTTAACTGAGTCCATGGGGAATCTGAATAAAATTTAGATGTCACAGGTGGTATGTACAAACTAAAAAAAGAAGCAGTTTACAATCTCCAATTTCTACATAGAGAGCCAGACACAATTCTATTTCAAAAATATTTCTAACAGTATTAAAGAAGTCAGTTTTGAAGTAGATAACTAGGACTCCAGAAAATCTCCCATATTTAGCTCTTTTCCATATTATACAGTACTTTCACTATAGCACCAGCATAGTTAGGGTTGAGTGGAGTACTCCGTGTTAAACTCAATTTTTGCACCTTAATAATGTCAGTGGTGTTTGACAGAATAGCTCAAAATGTTGTTTGCACAGTTTGGCTGAGAGATTCTTAGGATTTGAAAAGTTTCATGTTGGCATCTTGTGTGGTTTCCGAGATCTGGTACATTGATTTCTGGAAAAGTAAATATTTTTTTGTATACTTAATTATTTTTTCCTATACATAATACACTCTTTTTGCTCTCACCTACAGCCCAGACTGTGCACAATTATGGCATGAAACATTCAGGGTAGAAGCGCCCTGAACCAAGGTACTGTAGTGCGTTTCAAAAGTTTTGTGAAAAAAATATTAAACGGTTCTAGAGTAATAAGGATTTCATTTTTATCCTAAGCATGCTCAGTAGGTTTTTGGATAACCCTCTGATACAAACAATAAAAAAAATCAATTGCAAGGGTTTGTCTTTTGTGATTTAATATTCATTAGAAAAAATATTGTTAGTAAGCTGGTCTGGTAGCGCTACTGCATGCGATGCCAGCCACCCGGGTTCAGTAGCCAGCCTAGGTTGCTAGAGGGCCGGCCGGGGGAGAGAAGGATCGAACGCCCGTAGGGCCACTCTCCTTCTCCGGGGAGGGTGGGCTGCTGTCCTTGCTGCTATACCACCACCTGGGTAACCACAGGTTGAGGTGCAACCAAGGAAGCAGTAGCATCATAAGGGGCAGCCATCGGCCGAGGGCCTGAATGAAGGCACGTCTCAGCATGCCTTCATCTCATTGGTCCTCCTCATGTGCTGATGCTTGCAGGGGCAGGGGACCAGAAAATGCAGAAATATCCCATGGTTACAGCAGGAGATGAGCCCTCTGCACTGGCGACTGAGGGGAGCCTGGGGAGTAGCTCTGAGTGTCTGCTTCTCCTGAGGTTTGGAGGGATTGGGGGAGTTCCCTCCGCTTTGCCCGGGGGGGGTCATCTGGGGCTGGTATGTCCAGAAGCAAAGCACTCAATGGGGGCAGGCACCCCCAGGTCTTCCTAGTGCAGCCTGTGTGGCGCATTGGGGACCCCGATGGAAGAGGCAACCGTGGAGCTGGAAAGGGGGTATCAACACATAATAAAAAAAAAAAATATATATATATATCTATATATATAGTTTGTGATGGCTGCCATCTTTTTTCAACAACAAAACAGGTAAAAAATACCTAAAAATGATTTGTTTTCAAAAACAGACACCTGAATCTAGGTAAACGGGACCCATTTAGCTAGTTTCTGGTGATTTATTTTTTTTGAGAAATGCCCTGGAAATATTGCTTCTAGCTACCCCAAAATCCTGGGTGCCCAGCTTAGCAGGAGGAAACTTCACCTGCATTCCCTGTATGAGAACATAGGGTCTTTCTTGATATCTGTAGCCACAGATGGAGTGTTGTTTCCAGCTTCAGTGGCAGCAATGAGAGGTGGTCCACTGAGATGGCATTCTCACCTTAACTGTCTGTCTGTCTGTCTGTCTGTCTATCTATCTATCTATCTATCTATCTACCTCTTCTATCTAACTATGTTAAGTGGACCAGGGTGCCCACCGCTGGTACCACTACTTTCTACCCCCATCCCCTCCAGTTCGCTTACCAGCTCCCTTCTTAATATAATAAAATAATAGTAGACCAGGGTTCCCATCAAATGTATGGCTTTTTTTAATCCTGTCTCCCCTCCAGGTTGTTCCACTTCCCCCCAAAAAATAGGTGGCAGCATCAGGGTGCCTACTTCTGGTGCTGCTAAAGATCATCCCAACACTGTGGTCTCTAATCCTCAGTATCAACTTCCTTTAAAATAAAGAAAACTATCCCTCACTGATCTTTTTTTTTATGTCATTAAACTTTTTAAAAAATAAAATGGTCCCTCACTAATCTGACCCTTCCACACCCCCACCCACTCCACCCTGACCCACCATTCAGCACCCACCACCTCACACAACCCCCTACACACCCCACTCACCCCCACTCACCTAAAAGTGTCCCATGGCATAAATCCACTCTTCAATTGAAAACACATCTTTCTGCTGGAACCAGCAACTGTGATATGACTAAACAAGGTAAGTCAGTTTAATATATTTCAATACATTCTGAACATTTACTCATAACTTTGTAATTTTTCAATATTTATTCACCAACATTTTCAAAATAGCCTTTTTGGGACCCCATCTCATGAACAAGGTAGGTTAAATTTCTCAAATCTATCCTGAAAGTTGACTTTGCTGTCGCTCTTCAAAATCACCTTTCAGGCTGCATTTGAAAATTTTCACCCACTGAGTTCACAAGGTGGGGTCATGAAATGACTGTTGAAAATTTGTTGGAAACATATTGTAAAATGATTGTTATTTATTTGAAAAAGTTTCAGCAGGAAAGGCATATTGAGCTATAATAGCTCATTTCCAGATGTGTCCTGGGGGAAGGGGGAGAGGAGTACAATTTGTATACATAAATCAAGATACAAAAAGAAAACAAAATAAGATTACATAATATGATGCAAATTTAAGACAAGTAAGTATAGCATAAACTAAGATAAATAACCTATATTATGGTACAGATCCGAAGCAAGAAAAGCTCTGTCCAGCTTATTACTGTACGTGAAAATGTTCAAGCAGAAGAAATAAAATATTGCAGACTCAACACTTGAGGTTAGTGGGTAGGCCCATTGCATAGACAAAAATAGGTGGGGGGAAGAAGGAGAACACAGCCACGGTGACTGAAGAATGGGGCAGAAGGAGGAGGGATAGGGTAATGGGGGCAGACCTTTGACCCATTAGGATGCAGACCCCACATAGGTCAGTCTCAGCCAGAAGCAACCATAAACTGGAGGGACTCATTGCCCAGGTTTGAAGGAAGAGAGATAGTGTAAGAGGGAGGAAGACAAGCCCTTTTTTCACCCTCTGGAGTGGAAACTCCACAAAGGTCCGACACTGCCCGATGCTCACACAGTAAGTGTCATGGGGTACTGGCTTCCGTGGGGAAAGGCAGACTTGGTGATCAGGAAGGAGAAGTTAGTCACACCCTTCTACCTTCACAAGAGAGTGAGAATAAAAAGGAGTGAGGTAAGCCATAACCCTCTGGAACGGAACCCCACAAGGATTTGTACACTGCTTGATGTACACCCAGCCAGTGTCATGGGATAACAGCTTACCTGGAAAGAGGAGATGAGGTGGGAAATTGGGGGGAGTAGATTAGGCACAGCATTGACAGAGAAGGTAGGGGGTGAAGGGGCTATTGGGAAAGGGTCAGGCACAGTGGCAGGATGGAGAAAAAAGTGTGTCAGGCCCAGTTGCAGGATGGAGAAATGTAATTGTGAAGAAGAGAGGATAATGAATGAGTGGATGGGGCAGAGTGGATATCTAGTGGAAGGGAGGTCCACATTTTGGAGAAGTGGTAGTAGAAGGCAGCCCGACCTGCAGAGTAAGATTGGGCAGAGAGGGCTAGTGTCTGGTGGGCAGAGTTACGGAAAGAGTAGATGGGAGGAGAAGGGGTGGAGAGGAGGGCATTGTGGTGGGGGGAGGGAACTGTGTCAATACTTCAAATTAGGGACTAGGGAAGAGCAGTGGGCAAGGTGTCTAGCTCCTATGGGGGGGAAGAAGAGAGCGGTATAGAGATTACAATGATGTGTGCAGGGTGGATAGTCAAGAGCAAAATGACAAAAGGAGTTGAAAAGAGTGTCCAGTCTGGTTAGGGTGGACTTAGGGGCAGCGCTATAGACTATGTCACCAAAATCAAATATTGGGAGGATCATTTTCTGGACAATTTCTCGGCAGGCTGGTAAGGGTGTGCAACCACGGTGTCTGTACAGAGCACCTAGTTTGGGGTGCAGTTTTTTTGTGGATGGCATCCACATGTCCAGAGAAGTCAAAAAAAATTTGAAAAAATATTCAGTTTTGCTAACAACTTTTCTGTTTTTCAATATTTTTCCACCAAACTTACAACATGACCTTTTTTAGGACCCCACCTCAAGATCAACACAGATGAAATTTTTCAAATCCAGGTCAAAAGGTGATTTTGCAGTCACACTGTGAAATCCATTTTCACCCAGATTTGAACATTTTCACCTACCTTGTTCATTAGGTAGTATCATAAGAAGACTATGTTGAAAATTTAGTGGACACAATAGGGTAAAATGGACCAAGTTCTGAGCTAACGTTGAAATATTTCAACATTCATTCATAACTTCTCTAATTTTCAATATTTTGACTCCTCATTTTCAACATAGCCATTTTTTTTTTCACAGCAGCTCATAAATGTGACATGTCATTTTTCAAATCCTGACCAAAAACTGTTTCAGCACTTGTGGTACAAAATTACATTTTGGCTAGTATTCTATAATAGCCACATGTCATGTTTATGATGGGGAATCATAAAATGACTATCTTTAAAATTTGGCGTAAAACTTTAAAAAAAAAAGAAAAAATATTTAAAATCTTTGTGTGTAGTGCCAGCCTTGATTCCAGAAGGTAGAGCTTTGTGATCCCTTGCCAGTGAGTTTAATTGGGGGGTGAGCTCATTGAGCCAGCTGGATGGACCAAGGCTGGGGGTAATGTGCTGTCATTTGGCACCACCCCCCTGAACCTGGGAAGGGAAGGTGCTGGGTTGCCCTCAGAGGCCCAAGTACCATATAGTGAAGAGAAATATTCTCTGGGCATAGGGCCCTGCACGTCTGCACCCGTGGCTTCCAGAGGATCCTGCTGTTTAGCAGACAGATGGACTCTTTCCCTTGTGTGTCTATATCTATAGCCACATGGAAGTGCAGGGTGAGAGGGCCCTGTGCTTCTGCAGCCTGCCAGACAGCCCCACAAATCCTTGACATCTGTTGCCACACAGTAGAGCAGGGCCAGAAAGGACCCTGCACTTCCACAGGCAGATAGCCTCTTCACTTGGAGCAGGGCTCATCTACATCTGTTCATGCATGAATGAGGATATGATTCCACTATCTCAAAAAGAAAGGACATTTGTTACAATACAATGCATTAATGCACCAGTTAGGGTTCAACTTAATGCAGAAAAAGTTGTGAAATGTGGCATTAGGGTTTCCAACCCTAACTCCCAACCCCCCAAGCAGCAAAGGGAAAAAAATATTAGGGTTTTGGGTTGCTGGAGTCTTGGTGAACCAGTGGTGGAGACTTCCTCGGGGTTGTAAACCCTAATGCTCCCCTCTCCCCCCAGCATGTAGCCTCCTGTCTAAAGCACAAGGTGCAGATTCAAGCCACAGTAGCGCCCCCCTCCCATAGTTAGGGTTGAGTAGGCTAGTTAATGTTAAACCCCTGACTTTGCACCTGAATAGTGTCACCCCTGTTCAGCAGAAGTGCACAAAATTTTGCAAGCATAATCAGGGGGGCAAGGCTTCTTGATCTGGTAGCTTTCATTTGGTCAGATGTGCAGATTCCGAAATCCAGATAGTGCGTCTTTAGGAAAAATCTGTATTTGTTGCTGTTGTTTTGTCATCACCTACAGCCCAGAAGGTTTGGAATGCTGTACTGAAATTTTCAGAGTAGAAAGAGCTTTCCCTAGAATGGTGCCTTTTGGTGGTTTGATGACAAAATATTAATCTGTTACCAAGTTATAAGGATTTGAAATGTTGGTTCTGAATGAGCTCAGTAGGGTCTTTCACATAGATATTTGATATGAAAGAAGAATCTTCCAGCTCACGACAGAAGAAGCTTCTTTGTGATTCTTCCTTCATGAGCCAAAATTCAGTCATATGGCTGCCATCTTGTTTTTGATTAAAAAAAAAAAGACTTAAAATCCTAACGAAAATGATGTATTTTCAAAAAACACATAATAAAAATGATGTATTTTCAAAAAATAAACACCTAAACCTAGGTAAACATAACCCGTTTAGCTAGATTCTGGTGTTATTTTTTTTTAAACTGCCCTGGAAATAATGTTTCTTGTCACTTGAAAATCCGGGGTGCTCAGCTTAGTGAGAGGAGCTATTCACCCACGTTCTCTGTATGAGAACAGTAGGACTTTCTTTATTTGTGAAACCGCAGCTGGAATACTGCTGCTGGCTCCAGTTTCACCAGTGAACCCGTAATTGCAATCTCTTTCTCTTATCTGTCTCTGTCTGTCTGTCTATCTATTTATCCATCGTACATTTAATGAAAATGTTAGCCCATTTCTTCTGCAGTGAAGTATTCTTTGGTGTTGTTTGTCCTTTTCTACTTAGAGCTACTATTTTCAAGAGTAACTATTGGTAGAATACATCTTTTAAGCATAATTTTCTTTTGCAGATATATGCTCCTTTCAAATGTTTCAGCATATTTGTGTCTATTTCTAATTTCCTTGTCTATTTTCAGTTTTGCGAGTTCCTTTAGAACTCTCTCCTCCACAAATGGACTGGTGTCCACCTCCTTCCTCTTATTGCTCCTGTCACTTACTTGTGGTCCCTCACATTCCCTGTCTTCTGTGAATACAGAACAAAATTATTTGTTTAGGATTGTTGCTTTTTCCAATTCCCCTTCTGCGCACTCCCCTTCTTCCACCTTAAGCCTTGCAAGCCCACACCTTACCTTGTCTTTCTCCTTTTACTAACGTACCTATAAAAAGTCTTGTCCCCTTACTTTACTGCCTGGGCTATTTTTTCCTCTGTTTGTGCTTTTGTGCTCCAGACTGCCTTCCCTGCCTCCCTCTGCTTATCCAGATACACTACCCTGTCCTCCTTCTTCTGTGTTTCCATTTAGAATCAAGGTTAAAAGTCACAGGGTGGGTGTGTCACAGTCAGCTAAAATAGACTAGCAAGTCCTGCTGGTTGTCTTCCCTTATTGTGCCTCAAACTGAAGATGTTGCAAGGAGAACAAATGTTTCCCTTTTAGAAAACTGAAAAACGTGACCACTTCTTGTATAACAAATCAGGGACAACACGGCTTGGAAAAGCTGGAACAAATGACCCAGACAGAAAGCACATCTTCATAAATGGCAATATAAATGCAGGAAGTTTATGGAATATAGCTAGTGTAAAACGTTGTCTGAGGAGGAAATCATTATGTAACCCTAATGTTTTTACATAATTTTGTGCTTCAAATCCTGGCTTTTGAGTGACAGAAATGCCAATTTCAGGAATGGCATCATTTTTGGAGACAAAATCAGGGTCATTCTTAGAAATCGAGGACAGTTAAGAGGAATTCCATTAAGTCCTTTAACCAGTTTTCTGTGAATGTGTGTGTGTGTTTTAGTTAACCTTTGCCACATGTGCACTGAATTGGTAGATCTCAGCAATGGTGGAGGGGATATACTGCACCTGCTTTCCAGATTGTGTACATTGACTAAAGTCTTGACCTTGACTGTAAACAAAACAGAGTTTGAGAAGCCAGGGCCATAGGCAAGAAGTCACAAGTGCAGTGTTTCATCTTAAAGAGTCAGGTTAATAGTCACTCATCAGTACTCCCTCACCGTTACTTAAGACCATTAAGAAAATACATGTGCCTCAAGGTTTTGCTGGAAATGAATGGTTTTCATAAAAGGTACTGTCATCGAGGCACAGGTCATAAAACACAGAAAAACCAGAAGCAGTTTCAAAATTCACAAATAGCATTTTATTATTATTAACAGCAAAATAAAAAAATAAAAATTGTTCCGTATAACTATTTACAATGGAAGTACAAACATAGGAAACAGAGTTCTTCTGATTTTTTTCTTCTCAATTTCAAATCTCAGTCTCTGTCTCTCTCTTGCACAAGCATTGCTGCTCTTTAAGTCTGTGCCTGGGAAACTCATTCAGGAAACAGCATGCTTCTCCCACAATGTTCTTGTAAGTTTCCAATGTTCTTGCAGGTGCAGCAAAAAGAACATAATGACCCAGAACTGGCCTCTTGTTTACAGCATCTCAGAGAGTTTGCAAACCAGCTTCTCAGATTAACTCCTTGAGTTCCAAATACATTTTTGGAATTATTTCAACAGTATAACTATATACAGTTTTAAACAAAGGGATCCCAGTTTCACATATAGTTTTACACATTCACATATATTTTTATAACTGCAGATATACAAGGGAGAAGGCAAGGCAAAGAGATATTGAGAGACAGAGAATTACGAAACCGTCGGAGTGATCAGTTACTAGGTCTCACAAGAAAATTTGGTTGCGCAACCAGACAGACAAGAGACAGAAAACGAGAGGACAGAACAAACCCTTGTGTTTAAACTCTTTCTGCATAACAAATGGGACAGAGCCTTATTCAACCCTGTCACATACCCCACTCTTTAAGAGGGAACCTGTTTTACAAAAACAGGTCTCCAAAACTTTCTTTTAATTATCTTCTAGCATTAGCTTATACCTTTTACAGTTCAATGCATATGCAGCATAGCAAACAGAGAAGTTTCAACTGACATTTTTTCAACCTTCGGAGTTCTGAATTCCTGTTCTATATTTTGATGGAAAATCAGCATTGACATTATCTTTCCCAGATTTGTGCATCACTTTAAATTTAAATGGCTGTAGTGCCAGGTACCACCATGTGATTCTAGAATTTTTATCCTTCATTTGGTTAAGCCAACAGAGAGAACTGTGATCTGTTACAAGTTCAAAGTTAGCTCCTAGTTAGGAAAACTTAAGGAACTCCATGGCCCACTTTGCCGGAAGGCATTCCTTTCTAATGGTGGAGTACCTTTTCTCTCTGTCGTGCAATTTCCTACTTATTTATAGAATAGGATGTTCCTTCCAATCCATATGCTTACTCAAGACTACACCTAGGCCTACCTCTGATGCATCAGTCTGTAACAGAAATTGTGTCTCAAAGTCTGGGCTTCTTAAAACAGGAGCTGAACATAATGCAGCCTTAATGGCACAAAAAGCCTCATCACACTCAGGGGTCCATTTCACATTATTCAGGAACTGTTTCTTTGTGAGTTCAGTGAGGGGAGTAGCTAACTCGGCAAAGCTGGGAACAAATCTCCGATAATAACCAGCTAGCCCTAAAAATGACCTGACATGTTTCTTGGTTTTAGGGACAGGGCTGTTAGCTAGGGCTTCTATCTTGGAAATCTCTGGCTTGACTTCTCCATTTCCCAAATCATAGCTCAAATATCTGGTTTCCTGCATGCGCAATGCACACTTGGTAGGATTAATTGTCAGACCTGCCTTTTTGATCAATTGGATAACTGCTCGTAGGTGTTCCAGTTGGTTTTTCCAGTCTGGACTGTACACCAAGACATCATCCAGGTATGCAGCACAATAACCAGTATGAGTGGATAAAATTACATCCATGTACCACTGGAATATAGCGGGTGCGCCATGTAAACCAAACGGCATGGTGGTGAACTGACAGAATCCCATAGAAGTGGCAAATGCAGTTTTGTCTCTGGATTCTTTAGCGAGGGGGATTTGCCAGTAACCCTTGGTGAGATTGAGAGTACCGATATACTTGGAACTTCCCAGTCTGTCCACCAAATCATCTATTCTGGGCACAGGATAACTGTCAAATTCTGACACTTAATTAAGTTTCCTAAAATCAAGGCAGATTCTTATACCCCCTTCTTTTTTGTTTACACTCACCATTGGTGATGACCAAGCACTTCTTGACTGTTCTATGACACCCAATTCTTTCATGTTTTGTATGTCCTTAACCACGTCAGCTCTTAACCTCTCTGGTAATCTGTATGTCTTTTGTCTAATAGGGCAAGCATTCCTTGTCACTATTACATGCTCGCCCGCTTTTGCTCAGCCTGGTACTGTGGTAAAAGTACTGTGAAATGTATTTTAGCAAGTTACAAATTTCTGCAATTTGTTCAGAGGTTAAGGAAACATTCACTTTTACAGCATCAGAAGTTACAGTTTGTTCCAGTCTGTCATAAGCTAGAATAATATCTTCTTTATCAGTTTCTGATAAAACTAGCAAAACAACTTTTGGTGTTTTTTCAACCTATTTCTTGAGGAGGTTAGCATGGTATATTTTAATAGGATTTTTCCTATCAGGGGTCTCAGTCTCACTGTTAACTGTGCCAGCACATCTAAGCACTTTATAAGGCCCTTGCCACATCATTAACAGTTTATTTTCTGTAGTGGGTAACAGTAACATGACCGTGTCACCTGCCACAAAAACTTTTTCTTTTACCCCATGGTCATAATACACCTTCTGCTGGTTTTGGGCCTCTTCTGGATTACTTTGGGTGATTTCAACATATTTTGCCAGCTTCTTTCTTAGGGCACACATGCAAGTTGTAATAGATTGTTTCTGATGAGGGTTATCTTCCTATGTTTCTTTTATTACATCTAGTGGCCCTCTAGGTTGTCTACCATATAGCATTTCAAGTGGTAAAAAACCTGTTGATGCAGGTGGCACTTCTCTGTAAGAAAAAAGCAGGTAAGGTAAATATTGGTCCCAATCTTTCCCTTCCCCTTGTAGAAATAAGCATTAAGCCATGAGAAAGGAGGCTTCTTCTAGGGAATTAATACATGGTTGGGAGGGCTTCGGTCTCATTCCTACAACCACCTAACCATGCATTAATTCCCTAGTAGAAGCCTCCTTTTGAGTGGCTTAATGCACTTCTAATATGGGCAATTATCTGCTTTTATACTGTATTTGTTAGGTTCACAAAAAACACTGAGAAAATGTGATTTTTAAATTGTTTTTATAAAAAAAGATAAGAAAACTTGGTTTTCAATGCAACCACATTTATTTATATGGTGGGTTCCAATGTTTCATTAATGTGTTCTAATGTAACACAACACATGTAATACTGGAATAACATCTGAAATATTTACCACATTCTGAGAAAACAGAGATATTGTACTTGCAAATACTGTGGATTAACTTATTACTAGGAACTATGGAATATGCCCCTTGCTCATTTGCATGTGTTGTTCCGATTCATG
Organism: Neoceratodus forsteri; assembly: GCA_016271365.2. Classification (NCBI taxonomy): domain Eukaryota; kingdom Metazoa; phylum Chordata; order Ceratodontiformes; family Ceratodontidae; genus Neoceratodus; species Neoceratodus forsteri. The sequence continues at coordinate 1,389,602,909 of CM057459.1, forward strand.
AACATTTCTTACTTTTATTAAACATTAGTATAAAAACATTCATAAACAAGGATTTCAACTTTTCCTGCACATATTGCAGAGTTTAAACATGTAAACAGTATCGGTAAACATTCACTTTGACCTGGTGAAACAGCCAGCAATCGGAAGACTCTGCTCTGCTGACCACATGGTAGAAGGCACTGCGGGAGACACAGGTACATCTTTCATTTTCCTGTGCTTTATTTCACCACATAGAGAAAGCTTCTCCCAGTCTTCTTTGTCAATCCATGTGTTAATCACCATGACTCCACATAGGGAGAATGTAGTGTTACAATTCTCCATTACAACGAGTAAACAAATATGCATCAAGATAGTGACAGTCAGCCTGGGTGGCTGGGTGGAAAACCAACCGTCAGATTTATATCACTGTATCGGCAGGCACGTTAGATTTGGCAGCTGGAGGTACTACACCAGCGGGCATTAATACCCACTGCGAATACATCACATGGCCACATCTTACCAACTAGAAAACTTTACATGATCTACTATTAATCCACTTTTTAGCATGTGTTTTAGGGTTTGATTAAAATGCTCAACAAGACCATCAGAGGGTGATAAGGGGAAATTCTTATGGCAGCGATACCTAGTAGTCAGTACAGCTTCCTCCTCAGTAATGCAGCACCAAAATTACTACCCTGATCAGTAATGATCTCTTAAGGTATGCCCACCCTGCTGAAAATGTTGGCAAGCTCTGTTGCCACTTTTGGGGCTGTGACAGTATGCATTGGAACTGCCTCTGGGTATCGAGCAGCAGTCACATACTGCCAAAATGAATCGACTACCTTTTTTACTGTTGTCTAAGGGGCCAATCACATCCATTGCAATCTTCTTTCCTGGACTTCTGGATCTTGGAGCTGTGCTCAAACAAGTCCGAATCAAAATCAGTGAAAGAAAAAGAGTCCCCACCACCTGAGATTTTCTTTGCCTGAGCTCTTGTTATTACAGCTGCTGAAACATCAGGATTTACTCCCTCTTTGATTAACTCAGTAAATCCTGGAGAGTCATTTCCAACAATCACAGGTTTAGGTAACTTAGGTACTACCCCCACTTTCATTTGGTGCAACATCCGATTGTTAGTCAGAGTCACTTGGCTGGTGGGATAGTATTGAGTGTTCCCATGGATGCAGATGACACCAGTACCTGGTCCTTTTGGACACTGATTTCCCAGCACTTCAATATGCACTAGGATCTGTCTGCTTCCCGAATCTATAAGTCCATTCACAGTCTTATCTCCTACTTTGACATTTGTTAAGTACTTGCTCCTGGTTGCTAAGGACAAATCTGCTCCAGTGTCACTCTTCTTACTATGGCAATTTCTTGCAATATGACCTAGCTTATTACAGTTATAGCAAATAAAGTCTTTGGGTGCAGATTTGTTACCACCACCAGAGATCTTATCAGACTTCAAGTTTAAATGGAAAAAAAGAGTATCTTACTGGTGCTTGGCTGTTACCTCACTGCTATAGTGCCTATCTGGCCATTTGGTAATCCTCAGCCAAAGAAACAGCCTTTTCCCTACTTTTGGGTCAGTGTTCCTTTACCCAGAGCTGTACATCTGTGAGGCAGGATGTTGATGAATTGCTCCATTGCAAATGTGTCGATGATCTGTGGGACTATTTTGCCCTCTGGTTGGAGCCATTTCATCAGGAGTTCTCTGAGTTGGGTGAAGGCTTCTTGAGGATTGTTGACTGAGTTGTACTTCTGAGACTGAAATCTCTGCTTGTCAGTCTCTCCTGAGATGTCATACCTTTTTAGGATTTTACTTTTCACCAGGTCATAGTTTTCTGACTGTGCAGTGTCCGTATTGCTGTAGGCAAGTTGGGCTTTCCTTGTCAGGTAAGGTACTAGTCTGATTGCCCGTTGCTGCTTTGGCCACTGGCAGGCTGCGGCAACCCTTTCAAAAGTTGTCAGGTATGCTTCGATATCATCTGAGGGACACAACTTTGTAAGTTTAATATCTTTTAAGTTGCTTGTGTTTTGTTGTTCTGCTGGATCTGTGCCAGATCCTCCAGCTTTGATAGCTTGCAAGGTATCCCTCCATCCATCGCTGCATCTATTCTTTTCTCTGTTTCTCAAGTTGTTGCATTTCTTCTTTTCTCTGTGCCTCTAAACATTGAATTTATTTTTCTCTTTGCTGCATCACCTCTCTTCTCTATTTCTCCATCTCTGATTGTTGTATAGCTCACCATTTGAAAAAGGCAGTCAGGCTTTCGGGTTCTGCCACTGCCTGTTCTTTTTTTTTCCATCACTGGTGCTGGCTGTACAGTCTCAGCTTGGACTTCTGTCTCTGCTAGTTTGGCTGCCATTCTTCTGGTAATCACTCCTAGATTTGCTGCTGCAGAATCCATATCTTTCTGCTATGCATTCCTGGTACCATATCTAGTACCAACGCACAAAATTCTTGGCTTAGAGTAGGCACGTCATAAATCCCACTTAGGCTAACACTATCTGTCATCGAGGCACAGGTCAGGAAGCATAAGAAGACCAGGAGAAGTTTCAACATTTGCAAATAGTGTTTTATTATTAATAACAGCAAAATAAAAAAATAAAAATTGTTCAGTATAACTATTTACAATGGCAGTACAAACATAGAAAACAGAGTCCTTCTTCTGAGTTTTTTCTTCTCAGTTTCAAATCTGTCTCTCTCTTGCACTAGCATTGCTGCTCTTTTTATAAGTCTGTGCCTGGGAAACTCGTTAAGAAAATAGCATGCTTCTCACACAATGTTCTTGTAAGTTTCCAATGTTCTTGTAGGTGTAGCAAAAAGAACATGATGATCCAGAACTGGCCTCTTGTTTATAGCATCTTAGAGAGTTTGCAGACCAGCTTCTCAGGTTAACTCCTTGAGTTCCAAATACCTTTTTATAGTCATTTCAACGGTATAACTATATGCAGTTTTAAACAAGGGGATCCCAGTTTCACATACAGTTTTACACAGAGATTCACATATATTTTTATAACTGCAGATATACAAGGGGAAGAAAAGACAGAAATAGAAAGGGAAGGCAGAGAGATAGTGAGAGGTGGAGAATTGTGAAACTGTCGGAGTGATCAGTTCCTAGGTCTCACAAAAAAATCTGGTTGCACAATCAGACAGGGAAGAGACAGAAAAGGAGATGTTAGAACAGACCCTTGCATTTAAACTCTTTCTGCATAACAAATGGGGCAGGGCCTTATTCAAACCTGTCACAGGCACCAACCTGGCCAATGATAGGCAGCAGTGAGTGAGCGACTCTCAGCTGGCAGACATTTAATGGAAAACAGGCTGGCATTGCCACCGCAGTCTGTACTGCCCTGCTCTCCCCTTCCACCAGGGAACAGTAGTGCCCTTTATCTCTCTGTGGACTTACAGCTCTGGAGCCCTCCATATCCTCACTAAAGTGACTGTGAGTTTATCGCTGGAGCCGAGCCTCCCTTCCTCAGCAGCAATTGGAGCCTTTCACTCTTCTCTGAACTCTGAGTTACTGCATGAGAAGGAGTCAAGCCTCTCTCCATCCTTCCATCCATGATCAGAACCACTGAGCTTTCCCCAAGAAATGAGTGGGTGAGTTGGGAGCAGAAGCTGGGTCCCCTTTGAGGGTCTTGTAATTGGAGTTAGTGAGGGGCGGGAGGGATGTGTGTGGGGTGGCAGGGGCATTAGTTTGATGCAGTCAGTTGCACTTTTCTGTCTAAATAAAACACTGCTCCATATTGGACTACTTTTAATATTCTAGTATTACTTTTTGTATGACTGATTTTCTCTTCCACTATTAAATTTTCTTGATCATTAAACATTTCAAACTAGGAATGTAGCCATGCACCTAGTCCAAATTTGTAAAAGTATTTACCTTGAGCTCCAGCCTGCTCCAAACACAATGAGCTGCAAACCTGCACACTTTGCATGTACCTCATCTATGTCAGCTACTGCAGCAAATTGGAGTCGATGCCCCTCACCCACCAGATGTTTATAAACACTTTCAAGAATTAAAAAAAGTAACAGACTCAGAACTATGCAGGTCTGGGGAATCTGTAATGGGTGAGTCAGACCCACCAGAAAGTACTCAAGTCATGCCATATCTTTTCAGACCTAAGTAACAGAGAGACCTGCCAGAATGGGTAGAAATGCACGCCACGTATGATGAGGTCTGGCATCATGGAGGGACAATCTTTTTTTTTTTACCAGGAGAGACACACTAAGCTGAAAGCTTGTTTACAGGTGCAACCTGGAGCACAAGGAAGTTAAGTGACTTACTCATGGTCACACAGTATGCAAGTGAGGGTGTGGGATTCAAACCCAGGTCTCCAGGTTTGCAGCTCATAGCCTTAAACTACTGTGCTATACTGCCTCCTTTCTTATCTGACAAATTAGGTAGAAATAATTGTAAGTGGCCACAGCACTGCATTCAGTCTTAGATACTGTATATGTGTGTGTGTGTGGAGGGGGGCAAGAGCCATGTGATTGGGGATATCACTTGTTTTCTATTGACAATTGTATGGCTGGATGGTTTTCATGTTCTATATTGCATATCCAATATATGGTGTGTATGTGTATGTGTGGGGGGGGCAAAAGGCATGTAACAGGGTTGCTGCTTGTTTATTGACAATTGTATGATTGAAGGGAATGTTTGTTGTATGTTGCATATCCTATATACAGTACTGTATTTGATGATTGTGTGTCTGTGTTGGGCGGGGCAGAGCCATGACACTGGGGGTGCTGCTTGATGTTAATTGAACAGTTGTATACTTAGAGGGGCTGCATGTTTTATATTGCATATACTTTATACTGTATGTGCCTGTGTGTGGGAAAGGAGAGTAACCCCAGTGGGGGTAGAAAATCAGACTAATCACTGCAGGACAAAATCCAGTTTATCTTTTTTTCAAGCTACTAAAGTCTCACTGGTTTTACACTTGCTCCTGTTCAACAGTCCCATCACAGATTGTATTAACCAAAATTCAGGACATTACACAGACTTTTAGCAGTACATACTGCATACTATCAGGCAGCAGTAATTGGCACATTGAAGTAGTAAACATCCTGTTGTCTGCCAGTTGGTATAGGGCTCTGAGTAGTTAGCCATTTACCAATATACTGTAACACCTGATGATAACTGTGCATTCATCACAGCTCTGTTTGGTGTCCTCCAAGTAGTGAGCTAGGATGGATGGGATGCTGGGGAAGGGGTTGGGGTGCCACAAACACAACTCAATGAGGCTTGATTTCCAGTAGTATATTTTGATGGAAACAGGTATCCACATTTACTATTTCCAGCCAGCAATCATCCATCAAGATGTTTATTTCCAACGCTTCAGAAAAGCATAGGTTCCAAATAGTTCTAGACCTGAATGGGTTCAGGCCAAATGCTACACTCCTTTTTTTCAGCTTCATATGACATCAGCTTATCAGAACTAAAGCAGACAAGACATTATATAGTAGCATAGTAATTTAAAGTCAGGAAGGACCTTATTTCCGATGTGTCCTGTGCCCCTTCCATCATAGGCACGGTTGAAAGTATAATGCTGTTAAAGGTTCCAGGGAAGGAACAGTTGAAGTTTAAGTCATCAATGTCCACTTGCTAAAGAGTTTGAAGAAACATAGAAACATAGAAACATAGACTTTGATGGCAGATAAGGACCGCTAGGCCCATCTAGTCCGCCCATTTCCCTAACTACAGGATAGGCCGCAGATCCTAGTTAACCAACAGCCTATATCTTCCTGCCCCCCACAAGAATTGCCTTATGTCTGTCCCATGCATTCTTGAATTCTCCCACAGTTTTAGACCCCACAAATTCCTCAGGAAGGCTGTTCCATGCATCCACTACCCTCTCTGTAAAATAATACTTCCTCACATTGCTCCTGAACGCCCTCCTTCTATCTTTAAATTGTGTCCCTTGTTCTTGCAAGTCTCTTTTCTGAAAGATGCTACCCTCTTGGACTTTGTTGATTCCTTGAGGTACTTGAAAGTTTCTATCATGTCCCCTCTCCTTCTTTCCTCAAGCGTATACATATTAAGCTCCTTTAGTCTCTCCTCATACGGCTTCTCTTGCAGACCCTGCACCATTTTAGTTGCCCTCCTCTGGACTGCCTCTATCCTGTCTATGTCCTTGTGGAGATGGGGTCTCCAGACTGAACACAGTATTCCAGATGGGGTCTCACCAACTGTCTGTACAGAGGGATAACAACTTCCTGTTTTCTGCTGCTGATGCCTCTCCCTATACATCCCAGTATACTCGACCCTCCCTACTGCCTTCTCCATTGCTTGCTAACTTAAGGTCATCTGATATGATTACCCCCAGGTCCCTTTCCTGTTTTGTTGTTACTACCTCCCCACCATTGTGTATTCTTCCCCTGGGTTCTTGTTTCCCAGGTGCATTATTTTGCACTTTTTTGCATTGAATCCTAGCTGCCATACGTCTGACCATTCCTCCAACCTTGCCAAGTCCCTTTTCATCCTTTCCACGCCTCCTTGTGTATCAACCCTGTTGCAGATCTTTGTGTCATCTGCAAAAAGGCATACTTTTCCTTCCAGTCCCTCTGCAATGTCACTGATGAAGACATTAAAAAGGACTGGACCCAATACTGAACCCTGCGGTATCCCACTAGTAACCGCCCTTTCTTCAAGAGTGGACTCCATTTACAATTACCTTCTGTGTCCTGTTGTCCAGCCAATGTTTTCCAGGCTACCACCCTGGGACCCCTCCCAGGCTGGTTAATTTGACTAATAATCTTTTGTGTGGGACTGTGTCAAATGCCTTGCTAAAGTCTAGGTAGGCCATGTCCACAGCCCCTCCCTGGTCTACTACTTTGGTCACCCAGTCAAAGAAATCTATTAGATTCATCTGACATGACCTTCCGCTGTGAGCCCATGCTGCCTTGGATCCTGTGCTCCACTGACCTTTAGGTACTCAACTATTCTTTCCTTCAGAAGTGACTCCATCACTTTCCCTACCACAGAGGTCAGACTGACAGGTCTGTAGTTTCCTACTCTGTCTTGGTCCCACTTTTGTGAGGGAATCACATCACCTTCCTCCAGTCCTCGGTACCACACCATCCTCCATGATATATTAAAAGAGTAGCCAGTGGTTTCACTAGTTCCTTCCTTAATTCTTTTAGAATTCTGGGGTGAATTCCATCAGGACCCATTGCTTTGTCCACCTTCAGTTTTGAGGGTTCTTGCAGAACCCTTTCTTCTGTGAAAGGACTGGGATCGACCCCCTATCAAGAGTGCTTCTGTTAATTGGATTAGGTACTTCCCCTCCTCTTTGTGAATACTGAGCAGAAATATTCATTCAGTATTCCTGCTTTCACTGTCCCCTCTGCCACCCACCGTTCATTCTATTCAACCTCACTATCCCTCTCTTTGTCTTTCTCCTTCGCTGATGTACCTATAAAGGTTTTATCCCCTTCTTAACTGAGTTGGCTATCTTTTCCTCAGTTTGAGCCTTTGCTATTCTGACTTCCCTCCCTGCTTCTTTCTGCCTTAACTGGTACAGCTCTCTGTCCTGCTCCTTCTGTGTTCCTTATACTTCCGAATGCTATCTTTTCTTCCTGACTTTCACAGCCACCTCTCTGAGAACCTAGTGGCTTTTCTTTCGTTTTGATTTGTTTATTTGCTTCACACAAGGCCTGTTGCCTCTGTGATGGCAGTTTTGATAATTCCCCATTGTTGCTCCACACCTCCTTCTAGCCTGTTTGCTAGTGCTTTTCTGAGGCACTCTGCCATCTTGCCAAATCAGCCCTCCTAAAGTCCAGTACCCTCACTTTGTTGTGACTCGACTCTGTAGCTGAGTTTAGCGTGAACCACACTGTTTGATGGTCACTTGTCCCCAGATGGCAACCCACTTCTAGATCTGAGATCCTCACTGCCACCGTTTGAGAGCATGAGGTCTAAGATTGCTCCCTCACGAGTGGGTTCAAACTAGCTGTCTAATGCCTGCCACCTGTAGGGCATCAAGAATGGCCCTGCTCTTGGATGTGGCTGCAGCAAATGTGCTCCAGTTAACATCTGGCATATTCAGGTCTCCCATCAACAGTATCTCCCTTTCTCTGCCATTCTAAGAATGCCTTCCATCATATCCTTGTCCATTTCTTCCCCTGACATGGGGGTCTGTACCTAACCCCTGTGCAGATTGTGGTGCCTTTCCAGTCTCCAAGGTGACCCACAGTGCCTCCTCTCCTCCCTGTTTAGTCTTTTGTTCAGTTGCTTTTTATCCTTCCTTTACATGAGGCTACTCCTCCCTCTTCTCCCTGCCTGTCTCTCCTGTAGGTTATGTACCCTGGTATGTTAACATCCCAGTCATGGTTTCTGTGTACCATGTTTCTGTGACTGCTACGATATCCAGGCATCCCTCTTCCATTAAGGCCACCAGCTCAGGGAGCTTGTTGCCCAGTCTACAGGCATTGGTACTCATTACCCTCCTTTTCCTGATGGCCTTACCACCTTTTGCCCCATCCCTGACCTTCTTGCCATTGTCACTTTTTCCATTTACCCCAGCCCTTCTCCCTATCGACACCTCCATGTTGGTGTTTGCCACACTTACTACCGTGATTGTTTGGGGGCTAGGATTTTCCTGCTCCTTTCAGTGCCTCCCCCTTGGCTAGTTTAAAAGCTTGCCAATGAAGCATTTAAACCTATCACCTAGGATCCTGGTTCCCCTCCGGACAGATGCAGCCCATCATGCCAGTATAGGCTTGCATCACTCCAGGTGGACCCCAGTCCCCAATGAAGCCAAATCCCTGAGCTCACACCAGTTTTCAACCACTGATTGAATCCCCATGGTACAGAACACCCTAGCCTCTCTATGCCATAGATGGGTAGCACCTCTCAGAAGGTTACCGTGCGTGCTACTTGACTAAGGCCCCTCCCATTCACAAACTCTTCCTGCACTTCTCTAATCCCTTTCTTGCCAGGTCATTTGTCCCTAGGTGGACAATGACATCCAGCTCCCTCCCTGTGCAGCTGCTCAGGCAATCCTGAGGATTCGCTCCCTGTCCCTCAAGCCATGGTGCCAGGCAGGCACCCTACCTCCCTCTCCCCTTCCTTGCCCAGTTCTACCTTCCTAACAATGGAGTCCCCCACCAGGAGTTGTATCCTTCCCCTGCAGGTTCCCCTGCTACCCTCCTGTGGGTCTCCTTTGTGGAGGTTCCCAGCATCCTTCTTGGTCTCCACTGTGGGTGCCTCCATAGAATGGCATAGGAATTGTGGAGAGGTACAACTGGAGGGATGCGCCTCTGTTCCACCACCCTCACCCTCCCTGAGCCCACTGTGGTCCAACCGCTCCTCTTTCTTGGCAACCTCTGAGGCAACGGCAGTGGCACTGGTGGTCCCTGGATGGAAGAGGAGGTCCCACAAATCCTGGCCAACTCAGCCTGGAGATGAGCAACCTCCTCCCTCAGCCCAGAGAGGTGTCTGCAGATGGGACAACATCACATCCTCCAGAACATCTCCCGGAAGACTGCTGCTCCACAGCCACTGCACCACTCCAATCATGTCTTATTTCTGGCCCCTTAACTGTTTCCAATCCTTACTCTTTCCTCTGTTTTGTTTTCTCTCTCTCCTTACTTTCTGCCTGTGTGCCTTTAAGCTCCTGATTGTCCTGTTCTGAGACAAGAATATCCTATATTTCTCAGTAGACCACTTACTCATTCAGAGGCAGACCTCCAGCAGCTAGAGGCGGCGGAGAGCTACTCTTGCCCTTCTAGGATGGTGGGTCCTTGGTGGTTCTGTGATCACTCACTTCCTGCCCCTAACAGGAAGTTCCTGTTGTCAGTCAAATCCTGTGCCTATAAAAATAGAAATAGCTTTGGGTGGGGGGTGGAGGGAGGAAGGAGGCAATATAGTCCCAGCAGAGAAGTTCAGTCACACAGCAGTCCTTCTCCTGGTGTCTTCTGCCAAGCTATTAGCAGAATCTTTCTAAGGCAGTCTTTAAATGTAGCTTCCTTCTAGCTAAGCCACTCCCCCTACTTACCAGATCTTTCTACAAGTAATTTGAACCTCACAGCAGTTAAGTCCTTTCAGTCACCTGAGATTTACACCTAGATGACTTTTCAGTTACCCATTCAGTTCAGTTAACCCAAACACACACTTTTTTGTTTTGTTTTGTATGTTAGTTTTAACCTAAATTAAAGGTCCAAATACAAAGTTCTTCTACTTTAGTCCCAGCAGAGAAGTTCAGTCACACAGCAGTCCTTCTCCTGGTGTCTTCTCAAAGCTAATACAGAATCTTTCTAAGGCAGTCTTTAAATGTAGCTTCCTTCTAGCTAAGCCACTCCCCTACTTACCAGATCTTTCTACAAGTAATTTGAACCTCACAGCAGTTAAGTCCTTTCAGTCACCTGAGATTTACACCTAGATGACTTTTCAGTTACCCATTCAGTTCAGTTAACCCAAACACACACTTTTTTTTTGTTTTGTTTTGTATGTTAGTTTTTTACCTAAATTAAAGGTCCAAACACAAAAGTTCTTCTACTTTAGTCCCAGCAGAGAAGTTCAGTCACACAGCAGTCCTTCTCCTGGTGTCTTCTGCCAAGCTATTAGCAGAATCTTTCTAAGGCAGTCTTTAAATATAGCTTCCTTCTAGCTAAGCCACTCCCCCTACTTACCAGATCTTTCTACAAGTAATTTGAACCTCACAGCAGTTAAGTCCTTTCAGTCACCTGAGATTTACACCTAGATGACTTTTCAGTTACCCATTCAGTTCAGTTAACCCAAACACACACTTTTTTGTTTTGTTTTGTATGTTAGTTTTTTAACCCTAAATTAAAGGTCCAAATACAAAAGTTCTTCTACTTTAGTCCCAGCAGAGAAGTTCAGTCACACAGCAGTCCTTCTCCTGGTGTCTTCTGCCAAGCTATTAGCAGAATCTTTCTAAGGCAGTCTTTAAATGTAGCTTCCTTCTAGCTAAGCCACTCCCCCTACTTACCAGATCTTTCTACAAGTAATTTGAACCTCACAGCAGTTAAGTCCTTTCAGTCACCTGAGATTTACACCTAGATGACTTTTCAGTTACCCATTCAGTTCAGTTAACCCAAACACGCACTTTTTTTTTGTTTTGTTTTGTATGTTAGTTTTTTAACCCTAAATTAAAGGTCCAAATACAAAAGTTCTTCTACTTTAGTCCCAGCAGAGAAGTTCAGTCACATAGCAGTCCTTCTCCTGGTGTCTTCTGCCAAGCTATTAGCAGAATCTTTCTAAGGCAGTCTTTAAATGTAGCTTCCTTCTAGCTAAGCCACTCCCCCTACTTACCAGATCTTTCTACAAGTAATTTGAACCTCACAGCAGTTAAGTCCTTTCAGTCACCTGAGATTTACACCTAGATGACTTTTCAGTTACCCATTCAGTTCAGTTAACCCAAACACACACTTTTTTTTTGTTTTGTTTTGTATGTTAGTTTTTTAACCCTAAATTAAAGGTCCAAATACAAAAGTTCTTCTACTTTAGTCCCAGCAGAGAAGTTCAGTCACACAGCAGTCCTTCTCCTGGTGTCTTCTGCTAAGAAACAGTATTGACTCATGATCATTATCGTAATAAGACCAAGAGTAAAACCTCTGATGCCTTGTTGGAGTTCACGTTGTTATTAATTTGCATCAGTAAAGTAGGGTACAAGTGTGGTTTAGTGGTCAAAAGCACTGGCAGATCTGAATTCAAAACACACCATAATCACTTACAGAGTTTTATAACATGGGTACAAAAAATTCTGTATTCTGATTCATTCAAACAGGTCAACTGACCATTGATTAATCCCCAGTATTCCCACAATTGCCTTACTGGACCACAAAATCCTGATTGACAGCAATGTAAAGTGACCTTTTCAGATCACTCCACCAGAGAAACATGTAAAAACTACAAGTATGGCATCTTAATTAGGACAAATCCACCTAGTGGAAAACTACAACTACAGCATCCTCAGAAGGACAAACCTATTAGGCAGAAGGGCTATTTTATTATAAATTAATGTTCACAGAGATTTATTTTTAATATTCCTTTAGATAAACCTCTAGCATGATGTTGCATGGGTTTACTGAGCATTAATCCACACCTGGGTGGTTGAGGTCACTCGGCCTATGGCCTCGTGCCTCACCCCCCCAGGCATGTATTTATGCTCAGTAAGCCTGTGCACTGTTGAGGGCTAATCCCTCCATAGTACCTGTTGTGGTTCTGAGCAGCAAGCCACTTCACACCTCTCGGTGCTTTAGTCCACCCATCAACAAAAATAGGTAAAAGCACGATCCCTCTGAAAATTACCAACAATGAGATATTTCATCTAAGCCGGGCTATCCTGGGTAAACTGTACCCCTCCTCCCAAAGGAGGATCAATAACTAAAGCCCTGTTTACATGGTCACATTTGCACTGGAGTAACTCGTGCACTTGGGTTGCTCCAGTGCAAATGTGACTGTGTGGACATGTACCCGATTGGGGTAAGCCGCTTGCTAAGATGCTCCCAGATTCTCTGGCAAGCTGGAAGTGCCAAGAAGAGTGAGTGGCTTGCAGCGGTTTAAGAGGCAGTGTAAACTGCCTGATCAGCAGCAACCCATTCATCGGCCAACAGATGACTGGCTCTCCCCTGATGCATGGCCCCTCACCAGCACTGATTGCAGCAGTGCAGAGAGGGGCCATGTTGACAGACAGGATGCGGGTGGCAAGTGGATGGGATCGCACTGTTGCGGTGTTTTATTTGTAGCACTACTGCTGTGTAAACACGGCTTAAGAGTCACACTTTACTTGAAAGTAGCTTCTGTCAGTTTAGTGATCATCTAGGAAAGTTGTATAATAGTGGGCACAATGGTAATGGAACTAAGTAGGGCACCTCTAAACTGTTCCACATTCAGTTTACAGATTTGCTGGCTCTGCTTCTCATTCAACTCATCATTGTACTTTGTATACTATTTTAGGTTAGTTTTTATTTGAACAAACAGTGAATTACTTTTGTCTGTTAATATGCAAACAGATAACGTCTACTCAAATACCTGTTTTATTTATGTCAAATATATTAGCTAGTTTTCATTCTTATTGTACTAGATTGGTAAATATTAGGAATTTTTTTTCCAAAATTATTTTTATTCATGTTGATACTTACAATAAATATTCCATTTTTTCATCATGTACATTAGTATTCAACATCCCCCCCCCCCCATAAATTTCTGGAAGGTATACCCTTATTTATTACAGAATACATTATACATAACATAGCTAGAAAAACTCTTAAAAAGTTGCAATTAATATCAGGGAACAATACTCTTTACCCTCAAATTTTCATTAAAGGTTCTATATTATCTTGAATTTCTCTCCATCGTGATCCCTTTATATCATCAGTAATATTATCAGTGTCATATATTGTTTTCTCATTTAACAGTGTTTCTTTCAATATTACCCCCAAGTACATAAATCAAATTTGGGTAATGGTTTTGTTTTCTAGTTATTCAAAATAATTCATTTCACTGCCATTGTCGATAATGCTAATATTCTAATATTACTTTATGGCAACTTTTTTTTTATAGAAAAATTGTTAAATAAATATATGTTGGGGTCAAAAGGGAGATCAATTCCTAACTGATTTTTAATAATTTTATTAAGTTCTGACCACCATTCATTTATTACAGGACATTCCCAAACACAGTGTATAAGTGTACCTTTACCTTCACAACCATGCCAACATAACTCAGAATATTCTTCATTAATTTTGAAAATTTGATATGAAGTCATGTATGCTCTGTTCGGGATCTTCAATTAAATAGATTTATTTTTTGCTCAGACGTAATTTTAATGGCCTAAAGTTCTTATTGTTTCCCATTGGATTTCTGTATAAGTTGGCTTTAGTTGTGAATTCCATTTTAAGTTTAACTTTTGAGTGTAGTTTTTTTCTTTCCCTATTGTACTTTTATATAATCTAGACAGCAGTTTGTGTTGTCCTTTTTTTCATTATGTCTGAATATTGTCTTTGAATATTGTCAATTCCCAAATTTGAAGAGCTGAAAATGTTGTTAAATTTTATGGAACTTGTTTCTTAATGTATAATAATAAATCAAATTCCATTTATAATCTGGAGTTTTATATTTTATTTGTTTACAGGTGGGGAACTGTGCATCAAATAGAAAGTCTGCCCATTTAACAATCTTTTGTTTTTTTAAGATCCCAAACAGAGCAGTGTCTTAATCACCCCATATTCTTTTATTAGGGTCAATTGGCAAATATAACCAGGGGATTTGTATTCTAGTGGGATACACCATATAGTTCTTAATTATTATAAACCAAGATGTCAATATATGCTATTTTTGATTATGTAAATGTATGTACAGAAGTATATTTTGTATATTATTATTAGTTGATTCTAATGGGTACACTAATTTTTGATATAGTCTATTACCTAAGTTTGGAAAAAAGGACAACTGATAATAGGTAGCCAGAATTTGTGTTTCCATATATACTAAGGGGTCTGGACATTCCATTCCACCCGTTTCTCGAGGTGAAGTTATTATTGACCAGGCAATACAGGGTTTTCCCCCTCTCCATAAGAATTTTGTAAAAGCTTGTTTCAGATTTTGAAACCATTCTTTCATTGGACACCCTAATATATTTTGTGTCACAGACATAAAATGTGGAAGCGACATCATTTTAATAGCTGCTATTCTCCCCCATAATGACAGTGATACATTTTTCCAGTTCTCTAGTAATGTTGAAAGTTTGTCTTTTGCGGTATTGAAATTTGTCATTATATTTGTATTCTGGTCTACTGTTAAGGTTATGCCCAGATATTTTATGTGTTGTTTTTTTTGTATTGAAAAGTCTGTTGAATAATTGTTTGTTTGTAGTGGTTGATTCTTGGTTAGCTTCATTAGTACTGATTTATTCTTATTTGACTGATAGCCAGAAATTTTTGCATAGAGGGATGTTTCTTTTAAATATGTTTCTAGAGATGTCTCAATATATAATCTGCAAAGATCCCTAACTTTACCGTTTCATGTTCTAGGTTTATGCCTTCTATTTTAGAGGTTTTCCTTATTAATTCTATATATGGTTCCAATGCTAATATAAATAAGGTAGGGGATAAAGGACACCCCTGCCTTACCCCATTATACATCACAAAATCATCTGAAAGGAGTTTATTAATCTGAAATTTAACTATAGTAGTATAGTATAATTTTGTTATCATGATTATCAGTTCTTGTGGGATACCCCATTTTGCTAATATTTGTATTAAATAATCTCTATTCAATAGATCAAAGGCTTTAGATGCATCTACCACTACTGCATAATAAGTATCTGATTTATATTCTTGTCTTGTGTTTATTAGATGTATAATAGCTTGGATGTTTTGTTGGGTTGTTAAAGGTTCCTACCTTGCATTCTCCCGGCAACTGAGTCTCTGGTAAATACTGAGAACTCGAACCCTCCTTGTCATAGGTCTTCCTTAGGTCAGAGGCCTTGTTTTTTTCAGGTTGTATGACTGTGGAATGGCTTACCTAATAATATTTTATCATGCCATTCTTTAAATGTTTGTAAAAAATGTTTGAAGCAGCGTTGTCTTTCATGTTCTACATGTTCTTGTTGTAATTAACTTATTTGTTTGTATTGTATTGTATTGTTATTGTTATTATGCCCGTATTTCCCCATGAAAATGGGTATTTGATGCCCTTGGGTTCTTTACCTGGTGACCAAATATTAAATAAAAAATAAAACAAAAATAGGAAAGCAGGCCAGCCCAGTGGCTCTGAGGGTTGAGGTGCTGGATGCCAGGGACATCACTCATAATGCAGGACAGTTTAGAGGTCTTTAGGCAAGGCAGGAAAGGAATTTGGTTTTAAGTAGTGTTTTTCATAGAGACTGTATCCTAATGTGTAACAGTATACCAATCCAAGAGGAGGAGCAAGAATATTGCTGCTATTTTCAGTGCACAGGGACATTCAAAGACCACAGAGATTGGGATGCACAGAAGGGTTAGGTACCGGGAGTGTGACTTGATCAGGTGCACACACTGCCTGGCAGCAGTGGGATTCAGACTCCAAGTTCCATCTTATTTTTGATTTAAAAAAATATTAAAAACCTAATAAAAATGAAATGATGTTTCAGACAGTGTACTATAAATGCCAGGAGTCATGTTTATAAGGTGAGTCATAAAACAACTATATTGAAAATTTGGGGTAAATATATATATATATTTATATATATTTATTAAGAAACATTTTGTGTAGTACCAGTCTTGACCTCAGCAGGTATGCTTGGTAATCCCATGCTGGTGAGCTGAGTTTGGGGGTGAGCTCAGTGACCCAGTTTGATGGGTTGAGGGTGTGGGGGATGGTGCTGTTATATGACATCCCCCCTTCCAGGAAATTAAAGCTGCAGGGTTGTCTGCACAGGCCTGGGTACCATATAGTGAAGACAGCTGTCCTCTTGGCATAGGGCCCTGAACCTCTGCACCCATTTGGGGTGAAGAGCCCTGTGCATTGCCTGACAGATGGACCCTTTGCCCTGTGTGTCTGTATCTGCAGCTGTATGGAAGCGGAGGGACTAGAGGGCCTTGCACTTCAGTAGCCAACCAGACAGCACTATGAAGTCTTGACATCCATCACTGATGGGAAACTCAGGGTTTAATAAGTGGAATGGAGTCTTCCCTTGGTGAAGCACCCCAAGGGCTCTGCACATCTGCATCTGTTCATGCAGAACCCTTAGGGACCTACGTGAATTGTAGGATACAATTCCACTATCTCAAAAAGAAAGGACATTTTTTGCAAAAAAACTTTAGTTTTGCACCAGTTTAGGGTTCAACTTAACACCACAAATGTAGGGAAATGTGGTGTTAGGGTTTCCAACCCTAACTCCTCAACCCCAGACCCCTAGCAGAAAAAGGAAAAAAGGGCGATGGGAGTTTGGAGTCTAGGTGAATCAGTGGTGGGGTCTTCCTTGGCGTTGTCAATCCTAATGCCCACCCTGTTCCCTGAGCAAAGAAGGTCAGACATGATTCGGTCCTATGTGAAGAAAGCTACTACAGACCATGTTGGCAACGTGTGGCAAGACATATTTCTCTACCTTTGAAGAGTGTATCAGTATGAGTTACTGGCTTGGAGCTGTACCTTATGCTTTGGACAGGAGGCAATGGGCAGGGTAAGGGGGGAGCATTAGGGTTGACAACTGCAAAAAGTACATCACCACTGATTTGCCAAGACTCTGGAGACCCAAAACCTTAATTTTTTTTCATTTTGCTACTTGGGGTTGGGGGATAGGAGTGAGAGTTAGGGCTGAAAACCCTAATGCCACATTTCACCACTTTTGTATTGTTAAGTTGAACCCTAAGTGGTGCCTTAACAAAGATTTTTGCAAAGAACATATATATATGTATATATATATATATATATAGCTGCAGCAGGACAGAAAACAATGGAGCTAGTAGAGGTAAGGGCTCAAAGTTATAGGAAGAGGGCATGTGGTTGACTACAATTTACAGTAACCAATGGACACATTTTCAATGGCTAAAAGATTATATTTCATTTCTAATATGTTATATGTTCTGTTCTTAAAAGAAAAGGACTGGAAGTAGGCAATTGAGCAGAAGCAATGAAACACAGAAACATAGACTATGATGACAGATGAAGACCAATGGCCCATCATGTCTACACATTGTTGTTATTACCTTGCGCCTGACCTAGTGACATGGTGGGTTATTCACCCACTCCCTTCCTTCCCCTTTCTGGTTCCCTCTGGTGGGTTTACGGGACCCCTGGCCCTGTCATTACCATGTTTTAACCCATTAATGGTCCTTGCATTCCCAATCTCCGCTGGTACAGTAATGTGTTCCAAGGCTTGACCACCCTTTCCCTGAAGTAACACTTCCTCACATCAGTCCTGAATTTACCACCCACTGATCTTCAGTTGTTCCCCCTCATGACTTCATCTCTCTTTCTAACAAACAGGTCCTCAAAATGTACCCTATGTATACCGCTTAGTAACTTATAAGTCTCTATCATGTCTTCCATCTCTCATCTGGCCTCCAGCAAGCACATTTTAAGGGCCTTTAGATGTTCCTTGTAAGATCTGCCCTGCTAGCACTGAATCATTATTGACTCTAGCCTGTCAATGTCCTTTCTCAGGTGAGGACTCCAAAATTGGGTATAGTACTCCAAGTGCAGCCTCACCAGCAGTCTGTGTAGATGTAGTATCACCTTACCCCTCCTAGTGTCAAAACCTCTCCCTATACAATCCAGAATTCTTGATACCTTGTTATGGGCCTTGTTGCACTGGCTGGTTTATTTCAGTGCCACTGATGAGGACTCCCATATCCCTCTCCTCTGCTGTAGTGGCCAGCTTAACCCCTCCCATCCAGTACTCTGTGCATGGGTCATTTTCCCTAAGTGCATCACATTGCACTTCTTAGCACTGAATCTCAACTGCCCACCCTTTGATCATGTCTCAAGCCTTTCTAGGTCCTTCTGAAGTCCCCTCACCCCTTTATTAATGTCAATTTTGTCTTCAACAAAAAGACACATCTTTCCACAGATGCTTCCCTCATGCCACCAATGAACATATTAAATAGGACAGATCCCATGACTGATCCCAGCAGCACCCCACTTGTGACCCCCGGTCCTCAGATTTCACCCAGTTAACCACCACCCTCTGCTGCCATTTCCCTAACTGATTCCCTCCCACTTGACTAATCCTTTCTATACTCCAAATCCTCCAGCTGTTTGAGCAGCCTCCTGTGCAGAATGGAATCAAAGGTTCTGCAGAAGTCAAAGTTGAGCAAATCCTCTGCCTGGCCTCTGTCTATCACTGTAGTAACTGAATCAAAAAAACACAATCAAGTTGGTCTTACATGATCATTCTGTCACTAACCCATGCTGCTGGCTGTTCTGCAGCCCGTTATCCTCTAAGATGGCCACTAGGTTTTCCTTCACAATGATCTCCATCACTAGTGAGAACAAAAAATTGCATAACTTAGAATCAGGATAAACTGATTCAGTCCTACAGTCAAAGAGTCATTTAACCCCACTGGAAGTATTTGACTTTCAAAAATGTTAGAGATAAGAAGTTCCAAAATGATGGGGAAGGAAGTATTTGACTTTAAAATGGGGGGAAAAAATTAGATGACTTCTAGTTTTGGTGACAAGATGACTAAAAACGGTTGTGTTTTTTTAGAACAAAAGTGTATTTAACACTAATATTTTAACCTTACCTGGAAGCAAACAAGGGGAGACTAAATAAGTGGAACACATGTTATAACAACGTCTGTCGCTTCACCCTCTCCATGCCAAGGCTTACTCATAACTGCATCATATACTCAAAACTGGGATGGCTCTCCTCACTTTCATATCGACTTTTCACAACAGCCTGTACCATTGGTAATGTTATCAGAACTGGAACACCTACCACCCTATCAAACATGGTTAATCCCTCCTCACAAGTGTACAGACTATGGTCTATGGATTAGTCCCTTCAGGTTGTCCCTAACTGTGCCACTAGGAAGGGAGAACATACTTTTTCAGTATTTGCACCCCAGCTCTGGAATATCTTCCTGTGTTGCTAAGATGCTATAAGTCCCATCAGGCTTTTAAAAAGATCTTCACAAGCACTTCCTGTCTATTGATAAGTGCACATGTAAATAGTCCATTATTAATTACTCTACCTGATCTTACCTATCACTTGTCAATTTTGCACTTACTCTGTATATTTCCCTGTGTTTGCACACATCCCTACACTGCTTGTTGTTTCATGTTCATCATTTATTTACTAGTCTATGTTGTTATTACTGCATTTGTGTCGTAACTATTGTTCTATTTTATTGTCTGTAACTCTCCTGGGTCATGCCTGAAAACATGCAATTTTTTGTCTGCCGCACCCACCTGGTCAACAAAAACTAGATCAATAAATAAATAAAGTTGCTCCTACAGAAGGTTTTTACTTGCAAAGGAACAAATGAGCTGAACCCATCCTACAGGAAGTGCTTATCTGACCAGAGCTGAACTTGAGCACCATGTGAGGAAGACTTATAACCATAAGAAGTCTTTATCTGTAGAGGCTGAAAATGTGCAATGTTCATCTTTGAAAAACAGCCATTTTATTTAAAACAAAATGTGATTTACAGTATATGGCTTTTGACATAGTACCATAGTAAGATAATACTGTGATGATGTTAGGGACATGAGTTCCATCTCATCTGTCCCTTGCACAGCAGTGAATATGCGAAATTTCACTATTGACTAGAGCTGTGTGGAATATAAAATTCTGCCTGTGGAATGACAATTCTGATTCCATGGAATTTCACAGAATTTTCTTGGAAATTCCATGGAAGTCTGCCAAATTTTAAATTTCAGTTATTTCACTATAATTTTAAAAGTATATGTCTAACACCAAGTTTGGAACTTAAGCAAAATGTGACAGCATACAAATATGTGCCAAACTACAGATTCATGGGTTGAAAGGAGACAAAGATAAGGATGACCAAACATTTAATCAAAATTGAATTTTCAGTTTTTTTGAGATAATTTTAAAATTTCTTATCCAAGTTTCTCCACAATGTCTGGATTTAGAGATGCACCCAACAAGGGTATATACTGTACATCATATTAGCCATGTTATAAGTCTCAAACTTCAATGGTAGCTGAGTTATAGGTAGCCAAACATTTTGCCAAAATTTAGATTTCTGTAATTTTAGTATAATTTTGATAATATTCTTGAACTGTTATAAAATTTGACAGGTATACAAGCTATCACTACATTTGTATATGTACATAAGTTCAGATTTCTAGCTTCAAATGGAACTGGGTTATAGCCTGCCAAATATATCACAAAAATTTAAATTTCAGTTATTTCCCTCTAATTTTAAAACAATATATCCAGATTCAACCAGAGTTGAAGCATTTAAACTACTATACCACATGGTCTGAAAAAGTTCATATTTGCAGCTTTAAATAGGACTGAATTAAAAGTAGTCAAACTTTCACAATATTTAAAAATGTTATTTTGCAAGAATGTAAACTACAAATTTAAGTCCCTGAAATTTTAAAACTAGAGAATGCAATACCATGAAATTTGTCAGATTCTTAGACTTTACAAGGAAACTTTGTGTGACAGTTTTATTAATTGCTTGCTGCCAGAAACTGCAAAATAATAGGGCTGTGCATGGACCGAAAAGCATTTCCCAAATACCATGAATAGTAGGCTTGCTGAATATTCAGATGGACGTTCTGAATAGTCCACTATTCATCTACCATTCGGGATATACTATTTGGTGGGTTCGATTTCAGAGTCTCACAGAGCTTTGCTGGCCAATCAGAAGCTGTTTTTGCAGCTCACAGCAAGGAACACCACGTGATCTCTCTAAATGTGTAGCGTAGAGTTCAATATATAGAGAGACTAGAATGTGGACTGCAACAGCTCAGTTGAAGACGGGGGTCTGCCATAGTAGAGGAGGATTGAGGTGTTGGCAGAATAGCAGGAACCCTTCTTGAAACTTAGAGAGTGGAACCAGCACACTGTTTTGACAGCAATCTGATGATCCAGTTGGTTAAGAAGCACCATTGACAGCAGGGATGTGATGAAGTGGATGCACATTGTGGTGACAAAAACAAGGTATGCTTGTTTGTCCTTTGCTTGTATAAGCAGTCCGTTACTTGATTGCTGTCAGAGCAGTGTGCTAGTGCTGCAATCTATCTACTGCATTTGCAGCACCATAATTTCTTGTAGTACCCCTCGAGGCCTTTGTGATCACATAGAGATTGTCACTTAACTCCAAATATTGACAGAGTTATGGCCTGTTAATAAAATAAAATAATAATAAAACTTTATTTTTAAGGCACCTTTCAAGAAAACCAAGTTGTTGTACAGAATAAAAACATGTAAAATTTCATATATTACAACAACCCAATAAATATAATCAAACTCCAAATGCATACATCCATGGATATGATTTTAGGCCTTTTTTGAATCCCTCCATTGTCACGCACTTCCGTAACTGGTAAAGTTCCAATATTATCCTATGGGAATCGTTATGTTTTATTACTTGCTTTTTTAAATGGCTACAGTTATTTAAGGGTGTGGTGTATGTTATTCTTGTAGTACCCTTTGAGACCTTTGTGACTATATAGAGATTGTCACTTAACTCCAAATATTGACAGAGTTATGCCTGTTGAAGTTCCAGTGTTATCCTATGGGAATCATTATATTTAATTACTTGTTTTTTTAATGGCCACAATTATTGACATATGTTATTCTTGTAATACCCCTTGAGTCATTTGTGACCATATAGAGACTGTTAGCTAACTTCAGATATTGATGGAGTTATGGCCTGTTGAAGTTCCAGTGCTATCCTATGGGAATCATTATGTATTATTACTTGCTTTTTTTTAATGGCCACAATTATTTAGTGGTGCAGCATATGTTATTCTTATAGTATCCCTTGAGACCTTTGTGACCATATAGAGATTGTCACCTCTGCATCCTCCTCCTGAAGCATCAGCAGCACAAGCCAGCCTCTGGCACCAGTGTATAAGCCAAAATGCCATGACCTCTGCATCCTCCTCCTGAAGCACCAGCAGCACAACACAACCTCTGGCACCAGTGTACAAGCCAAAGTGCCATGACCTCTGCATCCTCCTCCCGAAGCCATTTTAAGGACTTCTGTAGTAATTCTCTAATAAGGCAACTTTCCTGGCTGAATACCGAATACCAAATATCTGGGACCCGAATTCTGAATATTCAGCCAAATATTCAGAAAAAGGTATTTACAGAGCTCTACAAAATAACATTTGTACTTAAAGTCAAATCCCACGAGTCTTTGTGAAAATTGTTGAATTTCATGAAAAATTACATAATACTGGAATGTGCTAATTTCACTCAGCCTTATCTGCAGGATTCTAATTAAAAGATAGAGGTTTGAGAGGCAGGCAGTGCAGGAGGTCACCGTGTTCAGGAGTTAGATGCACAGTTTCACCAAGAAATGGACAGCTGAGCTGGGTAGCACAACAGTGGTAGAACCCCACATTGGAGCAAGGAAGCACAGTGTCAACAATTCCAACCTGAATGCAGGATACTTAAGGATCGCATCCAGTAAATTTATGATCCAGGGAGTCTGTTGTACATGTAAGTCTGGGGCTTAGAGATACTCAAAAAGATGTAGATGGGGAAGGCAACGTCTGTAGAAGCAGGAAGAAAGAATTCTGGCTTTTCTAACAGGGTAGGTCAATAGGAAAAGGAGTAGGTGACTCACATTTTAAGGGAGTTTGTCACTATAAAGAACAAAGTGGACATCAGTGGGATCAGTGGTTCTACTGAGTCAATCTGGCTATACCAAAAGAGAAGGGGAGGGGAGGGGGGAATAGTCACCCAGAGAGGAACAGCAGGACTGCAAAAAGCTCAGCCTAGCTTATCAAATGAAGCAGTGATACGTGCATTGTTAATGTTAAATTCCACAAAACAAATTCTGGATGGTGCATCTATATGCTACTATAAATATGTGAGAAAATATTACCAATATTTTTTCTACTGCAAATTTCAAACTGCTAAAGTATTTATCCAGTTGTGTTAGACACCAAGATACACTAACTATGCATATGCATGTCAAATGTTAAGTCTATGCCTGCAAGAACATTGAAGTTACAAACATCCACATTTTTGAGAGTTTTGAAAAGTTTTGCAAATCTTTACATAGTAAAGATTTGAACCTCTGTAACTTAAAAATCTCTAATCCAATTTTCTCCATATTTAGACAATTCTGTAAACATTGCAAAAAGATTATTCTTGCTAATTTACACATGTTTAGCGCCAAAGGTGCCCACGTTATATGCAGCTGAAATGTTTCTACCAAATTTCCCACAAAAATTAAATGACAGATTTTGAGCACATATAATTTTGAGATGAAGCATCATATTGTCATGGAACAGTACAGCAGCACCAACATCCCAAAACCTGAAAAAAGGCCATTACAGCGAAAGTCACTGTAATAGTCTGCAGTTCCCTGATGTGGCTTCTCCCAGTGTTGTGCCCCCTCCCCGAAACACCTCTGGCTTGGAGTTGATTATATTTAAATGTGGGGTGTGTGTGTGGGGGCAGAGCCCTTCACATGGGGGGGTGCCAGGGGTGCAGACCCCCCACAAAAAAAAACACATCAGTTATGGACAGCACAATACCGAGTGTCAGCATTGTGCCATCGCTGCTGTGGATGTTGGCAGATTTACTGTCAACGAAACGTGGTGCTTCCGTCATGAAATCTGGCACATTGTTAGAACACCTATCATCAAGGAATCATGCCAAATTTAAGATCTCTGACCCACTAGATGGCTGAGGTATATCCAGACAAAAATGTTCATGAAATTTTCCACAAAAAATAAAATGACAGACTTTGAGCACCAATAATTTTGCACATGTCCATCTGAATGTCAAGATATTTGGAACATTATTGGCACTCCTCCAAAATAATGTGCCTGCCAAATGTCAGAGCTGTAGCTTATATGACAGCCATGCTATGACCAAATTATTACATTTAAAAAATTCCACACAATTCATAGAAACATAGAAACATAGAAGTTGACTGCAGATAAGGACCGCAAGGCCCATCTAGTCTGCTCATTTCTTTTTCTACCTTATAAATGTGCCATCGGCCTTTGCTCTGTCAGTGGCCTATCTATTCATAGTCATTTGTATTGCTCCCTTATGCCTATCCCATGCCTGTTTGAAGCCCTGCACTGTATTCATAGCCACCACTTCTTGTGGTAAGCCATTCCATGCATCCACCACTCTTTCTGTGAAAAGAATTTCCTACATTTCCCTTAATTGGCCCCCTCTAATCTCATGCTGTGTCCTCTTGTCCTGCTATTTTCTTATATTTAAACATGTTAGACTCTTTCACCTTGTTAATGTCCTTAAGGTGTTTGAATGCCTCGATCATATCACCTCTCTCCTCCTTTGTTCAAGGTATACATATTGAGCTCCATTAATCTGTCCTCATATGTCTTCTGATGCAGTCCCTGCACCATTTTGGTTGCCCTTCTCTGGACTGCCTCAATTTGGTTAATGTCCTTGTGAAGGTGTGGCCTCCAATACTGCATGCAGTACTCCAGATGGGGCCTAACCAGTGTCTTGTAAAGAGGGATTATTACCTCCCTCTTACGACTTGTGATACCCTACTAATACACCCTAACACCCCCCTAGCCTTACCTACTGCTTTAGAGGTCTGCTTGGATGATTTCAGGTCATCAGTGATGATGATGCCCAAGTCTCTTTCTTCCTTTGTGACTGCTAGCAACTCCCCTTCCAGTCTATAGGTGGCTTCAGGGTTTCTCTTCCCTATGTGCATGATTTTGCACTTCTTTGCATTAAATCCCAGTTGCCACTCTTCTGACCATTTTGCTAGTTTATCCAGATCTCTTCTCATTCTGCCCACCCCATCTGGATCATCTACTCTGTTGCAGATCTTGGTGTCATCTGCAAACAGACAAGCCTTACCCTCTAGTCCATCTGCAAGGTCACTAATGAAGATGTTGAAGAGGGACTGGCCCCAGGACTGATCCCTGAGGTACCCCACTTGTGACTTGCATCTCTTCTGACTGTATACCATTTACCACCACTCTCTGTTTTCTGCCAGTCAACCAGTTTGCCACCCAGTTGACCAACCTGGACCCACCCCGAGCCTCACCCAGCTTATTTATCAATCTTCTATGTGGAACAGTGTCAAAGCTTTGCTGAAGTCAAGGTAGCACATCAACTGCTCCCCTTGTTCCACCACTCTGGTTACCCAGTCAAAGAAATCTATGAGATTAGTTTGACAGGACCTTCCTTTTGTAAACCCATGCTGTCTTGGATCCTGTGCCCCTATGGATTCCAGGTGTTGCACTATCCTTTCCTTAAGGAGTGCCTCCATAATCTTGCCCGCTACTGAGGTAAGACTGACTGGTCTGTAGTTCCCCGCCTCCTCCCTGCTACCACTCTTGTGGAGCGGGATCACATGAGCCCTTCTCCAATCTTCTGGGACCTCTCCTGTGCTCAGAGACTCACTAAACAGTTCTGCTAATGGCTCTGCTAGTCCCATCTTTAGCTCCTTAAGTACCCTGGGATGTATGCCATCAAGTCCCATTGCCTTATCCACCCTGAGCTTAGCAAGCTCTTGTAGGACCCTTTCTTTTGTGAAGGGAGTAGTGCTCACCTCCTTCCCCCCCTGTGTCCATGATGCTGAGCTGAGGGCCCTGCCCTACCTTCTCTTCAGTAAATACTGAGCAAAAGTATCTATTTAGGATATATGCCTTTACAGGGTCCTCCTCCTCACATGCTCCTTTTCTCCATTAAGCTTAGCAATACCTCTGGACTTTCTCCTTTCACTAATGTATCTATAGAAAGTCTTGTCACCTTCTTTTACTGTTCGTACTAGTGTTTCCTCAGTTTTGGACTTTGCCTGCCTTACTGCCTTCCTGCTTCCCTTAGGGCAGTTTGGTATGCCTCCCTATCTTCATCCGCTGTGTTCCCTTATATTTCTTGAAGGCCAACCTTTTGGCTCTGACCTGTTCTGCTACCTGTTTGAGAACCAAATTGGTTTCCTTCTTCTTTGCACTTCCTTTCTGTCTAACACAATGGGATGTTGCTTCAAGTATTGCATCCTAATACTTGCCCACTTTGCCTGTACCCCCTCACCTGTGTTTCTTTTTGCCAGGGCTAGCTTAACTCTGTTGGCCATCTTATCAAAGTCAGCTCCTCTGAAGTCCCATATTTTTGCCTTGGAATGGGATGATTTAGATGTAGTAGCCAAATTGAACCATACCATGTGATGGTCACTGGCCCCCAGGTGACCTTCTACCTGGAGATCTGTGATCCCTTCCTTGTTAGTCAGTACTAGATCTAGGATAGCCCTGTCTCTTGTGGGTTGCTGTATCAGTTGTTTGAGGCCCTCCCCCTGCAGGGTACCCACTATGTGTTTAGTTCTGGCAGATGTTCCTGCTGGTATTGACCAATCTGTATCCGGCATGTTGAAGTCTCCCATTATCAGAACCTCCCCTTTAGCTGTCATGTTTTGTATATCTTCTAACAGTAATGTGTCTATGTCCTCCCCCTGGTCTGGGGGCCTGTAGACAACCCCAGTTCTTATAACTGTCCCATTTTCTGTTTCCAGGATGACCCACAGTTCTTCTGGCTCCTTATGTGTATTCTGAATTTCTGTAGCTTGGATATTTTCATTGCCATACAGGGCCACTCCTCCCCCCCTTTTTGCACCTTGGTCTCTTCTGAACAATACATAGCCAAGTACTGAAGTCTCCCAAGTGTGGTTACTGGTATACCACGTCTCACTGATTGCTACTATGTCCAGTTTAGCCTCTGACATTATTGCCTGTAGGTCTGGGATCTTATTTCCCAGGCTGTGAGCATTTGTGTACATGATTTTCCATTTGCCAGATTTTGGTGTGTTAGTTGTCGGGTGAGGTTTGGCATTACCCCTGTGCATCGTATGGGGAGACAAACCTTTTTTCTTGCCTGGTGATGCAAATGAACTGCAAACATGCTGAATCCCTGTTTGACCACTAGCTATGGGGGAAGGGGTGTTCTTCCCATTCGACATATGTGGTGCTGCACCCCTCTCCCCATTTGCTAGTTTAAATATTCTGGAAAAACATCAAACTTCTGCCCCAATGCACTGACTCCCTCCTTAGTCAGATGCAGTCCATCAAATTTAAAGAACTTCCGCTCCCAGAACTGTTGCCAGTTCCCTACAAATCTGTGTCCTTTTTCCTGGCACCAGCCCTTGAGCCACGTGTTTAACTCCCCTACCTCCCCTTCTCTGACCTTCCGTCCATCTGCTCCCCTCTCCCAGACTGGCAGGATCTCAGAGAAGGAGATGCCGGACGAAATAGATGATAGTTTGTCACCCAGCCTGGTCAGGTGTTCCTTGGTCTCCAAAACTGACCAGCTGGTGAGATCATTAGTCCCGATGTGTACTAGGACATCAATGTTTTCTCCTGCTTTGTGAACAATTTCAGCAATGCGGTCAGTGTCTCTCCATGCTGATGTACCTGGGAGACATCTGACCATTACCCCTGGCTGGAGATGGGTATCAACTCCCCGAATCATGGAGTCTCCTATGATTAGAAGTTTTTTGGATTTCCTTTTTGCTTTTTTTGTTTTGGTTCCTGATTTGGGTGAGTTTTGTTGTGCTAGCTCCTGTGCTGCAGTGTCCTGCTCTGCCGTGTCTTCTGCCTCTTTGTTTGATTTCAGAGATAGAGGCAGATACCTGTTTGTAGTGTTTATATGTTTTTTGGAGGTAATATGTTGGAGACCAGAGGTGATGGGGCACCAGTTTGCCCCTCTAAGCACCTGCCAACCTCCTGGACCAACTACCCTCTGTGGTCGAGGTTTTCTGTTGGATGCTGGGGAAATGGGGGTGGTTCTTATAATGTATTTCCTCTTGAATATGAAATTTGAGGCATGCAATCTCTGCCCATGCTGCCGGGCTGAGCCTAAGATCTCAAGGCCCAGCATGTAGGACAGTGTCCTAAATCCTGTAAGACTGTCCTTCTGAAAATTGTTCCACAGTACCTGCAGTTAATGATATCCATTCCAGATAAGTTTCTGGGTTTATAACCTAGTCAGAGTAATTAGAAAGGAAAAAAAAAAAGGGAAAAAAAAATGCAAGTAATGGTTTGATTGAGTTTTGTTTAACTTGTTATAACAAGTTAAATTACTAGTGCCCCTGTAAATGAACTCACCTTGTGGAGGCCCCACTGATCCACCCCTTCCTGCTCTGCCACAGGAAATGTCACAACTGTGGTACCCTATAAAAGGAGTGTAGTGTGGGGTGGTTGGGGATGGGGTGGGTGGCTGGGCCCTTCCCCTGCCGAAAAAGAAGAACCACAGACGAAAGAACAAGGAAGTAAGAGCAGAAACAATCAGTCAACAACAAATGCAGTAACCCTGAAAGCTTATCCTAATGTTAGATAAAACTGTAAAACCTGTAAAGCACCACCTGTAATAATTTCAGAGAAGATATACGCTGTAAGAAACACTTTGCTACAGAGAAAAATAGAGCAATGAAATGTTAGCAACAAACAGTAGCAATCCCTGTGAGTAAAAAATAAAAATAACACCACACAGTAAATCTGCTTAGCCAAAATAAGTCTTAATCCTTTTCTCTTGCTCTGGTAAGTTTCTCTACTCTGCCTTTCAAGCAGTCTTAGAAGGAAAGAGCTCAGGTGAAGCTAGGCGCCTTGACCAGCAAACCAAGTCTTCTACCTCCAAGATATCAACTAACCTGACTTTTTAACCCTTCTTTCTGTTGGAAATTACTGACAGTTTGCCAGCTCCACCTCCCACATACACACCTAATCCTTTGGAAGAGCTGTGGGAGGAAAGCAATTAGCTCCTTCAATGTGAGAAAGAGACTGAAACACCTCTGAGGCAACAAACCTTTTCAACAAACAAAAAAAAACAAGAATAAAATAAAACACAGTGTCAAACAGTAATTTTGCTTAGCCCAATGATAAAAAAGTCACAAAAATGTAAGCTCCACCTGTAATACAGTAATTTCAGAGAAGATATACCCTGTAAGAAACACTTTGCTACGGAGAAAAATACCATGGAATTTCATGAAATTTCATCAAAATTACACAAATTCAGAATGTTCCCATTCTGCACAGCTTTACTATTGGCACACATCCAAGTTTAACAGCCTTAATGTTACCCCCTTCCCCCACATGCTGTACAACCCTTAATGCCATTATCCTTCTTTGAAAGATTGAGGAAGTGCTATCTTCCACAACCATGATTGATTGGCTATTCCTAACTACCATGTGTGTGATGTGATATTTTCTCATGTTTTGCCTTATTCTGTCCCTCTCAGTCTGAGGGAAGGCACTTGAGTTTTGATACATTTTAAGGACATCTATGGTGTGTTAGCATGTATCATCAGCACTAATTCACTTTATCAGCACTGAGGATTTTTGCAGCATTTGTGGGCCACTTTAACCGTGAGTTCCTCAAACACTACATTAGAAAAAGTGGGAAGTTCTACTTTACAAATGGGGTAGTCCTCTTTCAGATTTTAAAACACATTTTTTTTTGCACTTTAAAAACATATGTCATAATTTATAATAAGTTTATAGTCGGGCAGTCTCTTACCACTCTAAGCAGAGTGTCACCACTCAGGGTGTCAGAAATGCTCACCTTTGGTTCCTCATTCACTCGCTCTCAGAATATGAATGGAGACACTCTTATAGCAGTAAGAGACAGCACAACTGTTCCGTATTTATGGTGCCAGAACCGCACAGCTTCAGTTTTTTTGTTCTCTCACACAAAGAATGCACAAGAAAACACATTTCAATGTAATAGGCACCCAGATTGTCTGTAAACTGCAACTATAATTATAGGTTTGCTAATTTACAAAGCCCTGCACAATTTGGGCCCAGACTACCTGAAAGGCCTTCTGACTGAATACACCTCCCATCTACCCCCATTGGTGCTCTGAGGTGGGGTTCTTTGACAAAGTGCCAGGTTAGGGCACGAAATGCCTTCAGGTTTTTCAGGCTGTCGGACACTGTTATATGTCTAGTTCTTTTGTATGGATGTGTGTAAGTGTAAATAAATATTTCTGCATTTTTTCACGCAAAACGTGGTCTATATTCTTTAACCAGCGTACTTGGTGTGCAAGCCTTTTTTACACAGTGCTACTCCTCATGGTTCCATACTTCAACCTAAAATTATCAAGGGATAGCTCTTTCAGTATTGCTGATCCTTTTATGTGGAATTCTCTGCCTCTTTTCATTCATAGAACCCAAAAATTGAGATTTTTAAAGGATTGCTCAAAACCCATCTTTTTAAAATAGGTTTTGGAACCACTTAATTTCTAAATTATGATTCTATGCCTGACCTGTCCATTTGTTTATGATTTGTATTTTGATAAAATCTACTGTTTCGTTTGAGTTATTATAATTGTTGTAGATTCTGGGAGGCATCACCAGTAGAAAACAAGAAGTTGTCATCCCTCTGTACAGACATAGATCCCATCAGGTGTACTGCATCCAGTTCTGGAGATGAGGAATGAGGAAGAACTAGTTTACGGAAAAAGTGGTGAACACTAGGTACAGACTTCCAGAACAGGTGGTAGTAGGCAAAACTAGCTCCACCTTCAGTGGCCCACTGCACAGTGACACAACAGCGAAACCTGAAAAAACACCTTTACAGCGAAAGTAATGGTCCAGGTTTCACCGATGTGGCATCTTCCAGAGTTCTGCCCCTTCCCCGAAACAACTCCAACCTGCAAAAAAATCTAATTTTTGGATGGCACAATACCGCGTGTCAGCATTGTGCCATTGCTGTAGGGGATACTGGCAATGAACAGCGGTGCTTCCCTTTGCCTTTAATGTCAGGCTAGGTAAGCACACCTTGAAGAAAGACGGAGTGACGGGATATCCCACTTAGTGGGTATGGGAAAGAACTTGAAATGACAGTGGTTTTCCTCATTTTTCCTAAACTACATGTTCATAAATAAATAAATGTTATGGAGGAGTCAATCAAGTTAAAGGCAATAACACATTAGCCAGCATCAAAGGGTCGCGCAGTCAGTGTATGAAATTTTATTTGAAAAAAGATACCAGTTCTTTGTTCACAGCTATTCCAGAAAACAACAATTGTATAGATTGGACAATATACTGTAAAGTAAAATATTCCATACATCCACACTGCTACAGAACCCTACCACCAGACTTGCTTTACATTATCTACAGATTTATTTACAGATGCAAACACGTCAATGTTAAAAACGATAATATTTTAAAATACTATGATGCAGCAGGTACACTCACACACACACACACACACACACACACACACACACACACGTGGATGTCCATTTTGCTTTTTACAGTTCTGGGTATTGATTGACATTTACAATTGACTTTTCAGTTGGCACATTGGTGTTTGTGATTTTAATGTTAACCATCTACAAATTATCTTTACCCTGCTTTCAAGCAAGGGCTCTCTAGCTTTAACTCTGTTGACATATCACATGTCCTTGAGGCAGAAGGATAGCTAGAGGTATAGATGAGCAAAATGTGAGATCAGCAAGAAAAGAACGATACAATCATGCGGTTGTCAAAATTAACTCCTGACTCATGTAGCATAGCACGTCTGTATTAAAAACAAGCTTCCTATACAAGACTAATATTTGCACCCAATTATACAAAAGGGGCTAAAGGGACCACATTAGCTCTAAAAAATACCAATATATTTTTTCCCCTGAAGCTAATTTATAGACTTATATATCTTCATATAGACTAAAGTGCAGCTGACAGGACCATATTTGTAGAGTATCTACAGTACATGGAGTCCTATAGACTGCAGCAATACAAAGATTATTTAGTTTTTTTTCTAAAGGCAACTTAGAATAGGTAAGGCAAATCAACATACAAGACTTGTTCATATTTCAAGCTCTTCCTAGGTCTGAAAGTCTTTTTATAAGTGCCACATGATCAAAAGTGTCTCATAAAGACAAGACAATCTTGACTGGCACGTTTAACTACAAAAATGACAAACACCTTTTCTAGCTCTTCCATGTTTTTGTTACATTAAAAAAGCAGATAACCTCAACCTTCATATTAATACTTTGAATGAGACTATTTTTTCCCCAGTGCTGGAATAACAAGGATGATCTTTTCTGGAATTGCCTTTTCAGGTGAAACCCGATCAGCAGATTTCTTAACGTGGGTGAGTTACAAATTAGACTTAAAAAAATAATGAGCTTGGTTGTTATTCCAGACTTGGGCTGGAAATATGCAGTCATGAGGTGACTTTCGGCATGATTTTTTTAGTATATAAATACATACTCAGCCTAGTTAAGTGTCTCATGCAAATTGCACAGGTCAGTTCCTCAAAGCTCAGAATATATCAATATATCTGGGTGTATCACAGAAATCCAGTAGAAATGAATGGGGATTTGCTGCGCTGTATCGTGATGTATTCTGCATCATGTGACTGACTACCACTGTGGGTGTTACCAGTAACAAGCGACCAAAGTACTGTAGCTGGTTCCTCCCTCATTTCCTCACCTTCAATCTAAACTAAGCATACAGAAGCAGACATTGCACTGGAAGCAAAATGTTGCATCATAGAAAGACGTTTCATAACTTTTTGCTGAACCTGGGGAATTTTAAGGAAATGTACAAAACTCCTCTACCAAGCATTTAAAAATGTATAAAAAGGTTTATGTACAAAATAACAGTGATTTATTTTCTCCTCTACTTTTAAATCACAGGTCATGAATTCACAGTAAAATGCACAGATGTTAACAAACGATCCAAACTAATTAAACCACCATACTGTTGAAGAATTAGCTTACTAAGGAAAATAAATAAGCATGCAAAACAAATGCCCATGGTTACGACTGCCAATGTGGTACAATATCAACAGTCTTAACAATATTTACTAGTAGTCAGTTTTCTCATGCCCAACAAAACAAATAAGTTACACAGTTATTAACTCCTAGAAAAATATGACAACGGAAGAATAGAAAGATTATTATAAATACAACATCTTCTGCCTGGGAGATTTAACTTTGAAGAGAACGGAATGATGTGGCCTAGTGAACCCCACCCAGCCTTCCCATAGCTGTTTTGATGGGCACATCATCAAACATCACATTTCACCTGATACGCATACTGGCTGGCAGGTTGTCCTATGCAAGTCATTGTACAGGCACACAGACAGTAAGGACCAAAATATGGATACTGCATGTGGCTGAAATGCAGCAAAAATTAATTCATTGTAGGGTGAAGGTGAAAACATCAGGCAGAGCTAGGAGTGGAGGCATTGAACCAAACCCTGGAGCTTTGTGTCAACAGGGGATTCTTCTTCAGGACACGAAGAGTTTGTTGGGAACACAAAGCACTGGGGTTTGCTTCAGTACCATGTCAGACTTTTAACCTCCATGCTATGACAAATAACTTTCTGCTAAATTTCTACCACATATTTGTTTTTGGTCCTGCTTGTATGCATGCCTGCTTGGGCTTGCTTCTGGTTGTGGGGACTCTCTTGGTTCATGAGGAGGCCCCAGATAATTCTACATGCCTAGCCCTGTTCTGGCGCTTGTACGTTCATTGTACAGGGACAAAGTATACATTTTTCCAGGTGCTGACATTATTTATTTATTCAGTACAGTTCACAGGGTGTCAAAGAGATGTACAGTCTTAAAATACAATTAAAAGGGACGCTTTGAAACACCATCAGTTTTAGACATATTTCTGTTTATACAGTAGGTCATATTGTTTTTGTGGGTATCTTTCCCTATTAATGTGAAAACAACATCAGTGTCCCCTAGACATCCTCTGCCCAGACTTCTTGTGTACAGTTGATGTCAGAACCTTGTGCTTGTGGCATCAGAATCTGTTGCTTTGAGCATGATTATGTTGACAGGTGTAGTCAAGCAGTCAGAGCCAGTGAAGCATAATAGACATTCGAATACTGGACTCAGGAATCTGGCATCATGATTGGCCGGGACCGTTGTGAATACCATACTGTTTTCACATGGATTGTGTGTGCCTTGACATTGCTTGATGCAGGTGTGCATGCACAGGAGGAAAAGTACATTTTTATATAAAAAAAAATAAACGACAAGTCTCCTTACCACATTTCATAATAGTGGTATGGTGGCCAGCCTGTCAACGCAACAATAGGAGTACCCCTCATGACGATGGCAATCTTGGTTTGGGAATGAACCAGGGTCATTAGGAGTCAGCTGGGGATATGCATGGGGTGGGAGGGAGAGTGACACTGCCACAGCAGCTCTACCTAGGGGAGCTGTGAGCTGGCATGTCTTCAGGGAGGGGCTATGCTGGCAGATGCCACACAGCTGCATGCTCCGTATGTATCCATGCTTGCATGCCAGAGCCACTGGCATCTTGAGGGAGGGGAAAGAGAAGTGGAAACTGGCCCAGTGCCAGAGGAGGATGGATTCAGCTATATCTAGGCCCCATCCTGCTGACCCACTGTCTCTTAACACTGAACCACTTTTGGGGATAAATCTCCCACCCCATGCTCAACATGGGGTAAACCATGGCTCTCCAGAGGGCCTATGGTGTTAGGTAGGCAGACATCAGGCTCCAGAATACCTTCGAAGATCTTGAGAGAGTCGAGTGTTGGGGCCAGATGGAAGAACACAAAGTAAATTTTGTTTTTGAAAGTTTCTCTGGCAACATCAAAGGCTCTTCGATATTTTATAAATTGCTAACACAAGCAAATGCTATGATATGCTCATGACAGTACCCAAGGTGTGTGATACAAACATTCATATCAGATTTCTTTGTTACCATAGCTACTTTGAGGGTTACCAGCTGGCTAAAGTCAGAGCAAACATTACATTGTAATGTCTTTTTGTAATCCTACTAACAACTCCAAGTACAATGAAACCAGGATGCAACAGCTTTGTCACAATCCTTAGCCCCATAAACATAGCATGACATTTGTAAAGCCAAATGCTTGCAGTGCAACTTTGGGAAAGTCACATAACCTCCAGGTGCTCCAGTTTACCCAGTTGTAGAAATGGGTAGGACTCCAATGGAAACATGGCATTATGTCACAGCTGGGCTGTCCTCGAACAAAGTGTGGGAAGAAGACCTTGGAAATGATGCACTTCATCAAAGTGTGATAAATGAGTGTATGAACAAACAAGCCTACTGTATAAGGCCTTTCCACATGTTTATGAGAACTAACAATAGAATAATAAACAATGCCAAGATTGAATACGACCCCACATTAAAATGATGGCATACAACCCCACATTAAAGTGCATTGAAAATATGAAGAGAAACCAATCAAATGTATATTACCTAAGTACATGTCTTACTAAAACAGTCTTGAAGCCTTTCTTAAACAAAGCTTCAGACTGTGTTGTGTCTTTTCCTGCCAACCAACAGCATGTCCCATGAAAAGTGATACTTGCTGAATGCTGATGTAGCTATGGAAGCTGTTAAAAGCCAAGTTAAAAAGTTAAGAAAAGCAGCCCATTTTCCTTCAGTTCCATGATTCATCTAACACTACAGTTTATAGACTCACTAGTCACACTGTTGGTGGTCAATATTACACCGTTATTGCGTTGTACAGTACCTTAGTTACATAGTAACTGAGTGCAATATCCAGTAACATGGGCAATCAACTAGTAACAGCACTTTTAATTTCATTGTGAAAGCAGAACCACTACAGTTAAATCATGGATATGAATGCTCAGCTGAATCTTCTTTCTCAAGGCACTAGACACTGTACAAGTTAATAACAGGTACTAATAACATACCAGGAAATAACAATACATGCTAAATGATATATAGGGAATACATAATAGGTTGCAGTGGAATACATTTATCTCCAGTAGAAAGTAATACTGCCCACAACTCATGAGTGACCAAGACTCGAGTCAGTTATGAAGGACTTATTTTACTTCAACTCACTATGTATTTGCTTTATAACACACTTTTGTTTATGTTGTTGTTCATGTGCATCTTGCTTAGCTAGTTAAAACTGCATCTATTTTCATACAAACTCTCTTATCTGATTCATTGCTTTCTGTGTTCTGTTTCCAGATTCTAAGTGAAAAAAAATGTTCTAAGTGTAACATAGAGGACAGTGGTCTTTGGTTAATAACCATGCTGTAACCAGGGTTTTATTCAACTCCAAAAATTGATTAGCGTTTTGCTCATAAAAGTGCTAAAACATTATGAAAATGCATAGCACTTGCCTCACTGTGGTTAACAAGCATAACACTTCTAGAAAACCTATATAAATACTTTCTGTACAGTTAGCATTGTCCCAAGGAGAAAAACTGCTAATCAATTATTTAAAACCCTGCAGTAACACTTCGAGAGGTTGCCATGACATCATTGTAAACCTCAAGAGTGTAGCTCAAGAGGTTTTCAGATGTCATGGCAACCTCAAGAAGCGTTTACAGTGCGGTTGTTAACCAAAGACCATACATTATATTTTATAGTGTATGGGCTACCAAGATTGTGTAATCGCAGATTGAATTACTTTACAGAACATTGATTGTTGTGAGCATTCTGTTTTGTTATACCTTTGATATGACATACTCAAGAAGGGTTAACAACAGAGTGATGTCTTGACAATGACATAATATAGAGGATAATGGCTGGGGTTCAGGTGATAACCACACCATAATCACCTCGAGTGGTTGCTAGGACAACATGGTAAACCTGGAGAGCGCAGCTCGAGAGGTTTACTTTTGCCCTAACAACCACGAGAGGTGATTACATGCATGGTTATCACCTGAAACACCAGCCATTGTCTTTTATAGTGTATGGTGGGAAATGCCTACAAATTGATCAACCACAACATTTTGTGAAGGAAATTGTCCATTTCTTCACCCTGTTCAATGGCTGAGATTTAAAAGACGAGACCAAAATTTTTCGGTTGGTCACTGGTGGTCACGCGGTTAGGAGATGCAAGGAATTATGGGATATGACACTGCGTCCTGTTCTGGGCCCAAACATACGAAGAGACATAGTGATTTTCAAGGCCTGCTGATCAAAATTCAAGCAAGGTAATCTACAAGGGGCAGAAAAAAAAGATGATGTGTCTGCGGTCAGAAAAGTCACCCGAGTCTATATTTGTTACTGAGATTACGATTGCTAGTCTCGATAAACTTAAACTGATGCAAATGGAATGTTATTTTGAATAGTCTACCGAGACAAGTGGTTGCATTCTAGGGATGAGAATGTTGCCACGTTCTTGCATTCCTTTTTGTTATGCCACTGCTGTAACATTCTGAAGAGTGGTTAACAGCATTCAAACATCAGGACAGTGGCATAACAAATCTGTGTAAATGCTGATTATGGTGGGTAATAAGCCCTAACCATACATTATAAGGTTATAATCTGCCTGATTTCAGTTAATAACAAGGGCTCCCCATACATTATAACGTGTTCCAAGTGAAAGTCAATATTTATCCCAAAATAACATCATTTGTTTACCTAATGCATCCTAGACAGATATATAGATACAGTACATACACAGTATATATATGTGGTGTGTGTGTGTATATATATATATATATATATATATATATACTCACACACACACACTGTATATAAGTAACTCTCGGTTATGAGCAAATTTCATATGTGGGTGGACAACACTACAAATAAGTAGTCCACAGTAGATTCTGAGAACGGGCATCATGCAGCCTGTAATGTCCTCCTGAACACAAATTCCTGCTGGTAGAAAAAGAGCCAGTAGACCTCAGAGGTACTCAGGCCAATTCAGGTTCTTAAATATTAAAAGCAAAACCTTGAAATCGATCCACCACTTTGCAGACAGCCAGTTCAGCAAGTGGAGTACTTTGGGTAATATGATCTGACCTCTGAATGGCAGTCAGAAGCCATTAGGCTATAACATTTTGCAGTGGTTGTAAGCAGTGAATCTGATCTGCAGGCAGACCCTCACAGTGTGCATTAAGATGGTTTAGTAACTGACAAATAGTTTTCAGTTCTATTAGTCTACAGGATAGTTTAAGTACAAGCTTTTAAGGCTTCTAAAAGTCTCTGGATAAGGCTGTATGAAGGAGATTATTTGAGATCTCAGAAGCTTGTATACTTACTTGTACTCTCTGGTAGCCCAATAGTTTTTGCTGGTTAACAAATGTGTGTTTACTTTTTGCTGTCTATCACATCAGTCTCCAAACTTGTTTACACACTGTAATTGGAATGTAACTGCTATGTAACTGTATACCTATTTATTCTTTTATGTAAATTCAGTGCAATAAACAGTGTATCTTGCATTTGGAACCAAAGTTCATACACAGTGCAAGAGGTGGCATCTATCAAATGAGAGACTAAAGCAGGGTCTCTTTTGCCTATCTCTTCTGGTTGCACAGGTGGAAGAGATTGACTCTATGGCACTTTTTTTAAGCCTACAAGATTGCAAACAGTCTCCTGGGCAACAGTCCCTCTCTCAAGCAGTTAGGCTTTAATTCAGTTGTCTATGGTTTGTTTACAGATATTGGTGAATGCCACATTTGTCAGCTTAGAATCCATGTACTACTAGAATATTATTACTTCACTGATTTGGAAGTACCTCAATATATATTCTGCACTGTAAGATAATAAATGCTACTAGATTCTTTACTTTAAAGGGAAGCAGCACCAACATTTTTAATCAACAGTCAGCTTACTCAGTGTCATTACTAACAGTGGCTTCTATTTCTACAGTAGCTGTGTATCTGCATCCTCAAATATTAAAGAGCAGGCAGCCACACCGGCCACTCAGCATTTAGGCTGTGCACAGGGCTGATTTTTGATATTTGTATTTGTGTCTCTGGTACTTCTATCAGCATTTGTTTGCATATTATTGTATGAAAAATATTTTATTTTACATTTTCAGACTTCTTTATTTCATTAAGGATGAACATAAGACCAAGGGTTTGAGAGATTTCAACAAAATATGCACAGTTATCAAGAACATATACATTTATGCAATGAGCAGTAGTAGTCATAGGTGGTGCTCATAAGCCTAAACCAAAGTCTAATACTATTTTATGTGGTCTAACACTAATACAAATATTTAAGAGTGATAGTTGTACTTGTACATGTGATAATTGCAGTATTTGGTTGTGTTTGTCCTGAATAGTATTTATAGTGTACAGTGATGGTTTGTGCTGCATGGATTTCCATGCCAGCTGAAGCCTTGCTGTACCACAGTTCAAAGGTCATGGAAGGTGGCTGTACCCTTCTGTGGTACAACAAGGTTCCAGCTGATCAGAAATCCTTGAGGCAGCTGGTGTTTTTCACAGCGCTGCCGTGTGCACAGCAATCAGTTCAAGTTCTGAACTGAAACAGCCTGCCTGCCTGCCTGCCAAGGGAGCACTGTGAAAACACTTTTTTTTTTTAAATCTAAACAAAAACAAATTATACACTATAAAAATAATGGTTGGGCAACCACATGCCCAACCAGCCTGAGCTGCCACCTCAGGCTTCTGACAATATTGAATCTCTCGAGCTTTGCTCTTGAGGTCAGATGTAATCAGAACCCCTCAGTGGCAGCAGAAGCTGCTTGTGCATGGTTGCCCAACCAGTATTCTCTATGTTTTGCACAGCGCTACTCAGCATGCCTAACAATATACTGTAAAGCTGAAACTGCATGGGCCCTAAAATGTTCACTGTTGGCAATGGTAGTCAGTTTCCTGCAAATTACGCTTGGAATTTAACAGTCTACATATTATCCAAAGTGGTGTTTCTTCTGTCAGTATGGCCACCCCATAGCTGAATTTTTGACTGCAAACATTTTTGAGGCCACAATGTCCCCTTTGAAAACATTTTTTAATGCAAAATTGCCCTTCTGAATTCATCCCTGCCAAGTTACTTTAGTGTGGGTTCCACATCTGTAAATGCAAACAAAACCGGGAAGGGATTTACTACAAATCTCAGTGAGAAAATTGAGACATGAATGGAGTCAGGACCAGCTCACTAATCTTGCTTTTAGACTTTATTTTCAAACAGAGCTACTGCATGTTTTCAAGACAAATCCAAAATCCAATGTTCTGTGATACCAAACGTCAGCGATATCACTTAGCTCCATTTCTGGAGTCACACTTTCTGCTGCTATGTTTTTAGTCTGTTATTGATAATTCATTGATACAGTTTTTGGATGAATTGTCTCAAAATCTTTCACCGGTTCAGTACCCCCGCTCTTGTAAATCTGCCTGCTTCTGGAAAATACTGTTGGCATTGGCCTATCTGAGGCTGGCACTGTTTTAAATATGTGAGGACCTGGTGTCACACAAATAATGCAGCTTGCTTGCTACAGCAGACACATCACCTCTTAAGAAATCTCAACGACAGTAGTAGAACAACTAGTTGGAGTTCAGCTTGGTGGTACTACGCCATTCTCTGCAATAAATACAAATGATGACATAATACTACAATTTATGCTTGAGGTTGCAAATTAAGTGTTTTACCCAATTTATTAGTATAATGCAAAACTGGGCAACAAATATGCCAAGCTCTATCGGAGGAGGTAGCTGTAAACATTAAAGAGAAAAAATCTCATATTCGAGTGAGTGTTGCTGGTGCTGTAACCAACTGATAGTCATTCAGAAAGTTCTCTAATAAGCCATGAA
This sequence comes from Neoceratodus forsteri, assembly GCA_016271365.2. Lineage (NCBI taxonomy): Eukaryota > Metazoa > Chordata > Ceratodontiformes > Ceratodontidae > Neoceratodus > Neoceratodus forsteri. The sequence continues at coordinate 1,389,643,998 of CM057459.1, forward strand.
TCAGCTAATATAAATATATATCCCCAGGGGTCTACTTAGTTCAATGCCTGATGCAAGGCCAGCAGAATGTTATAAATTTGCATATTTTTGCCAGTCTAATAACAGTATTACAAATGTTATGTTTCTCTTGGAATGTTTTGGATATAAAACCTTTCATTTTGAGCTTTTTCCTCGAATGAGTTGTCCTTATAAAAGTAATAATTGCATACGAGTATTTGAATGTGAAGCAAACAAAGGTACCCCAGAGAGTGGGCAGTATTGGGCTATACCAGACTGCCCATGGACGTAAAGAGGCCCAATACTGCAGGTGGAGGGCCTTATAGCCCCTGGAAGGTCCGGTATAGCCCATACTGCCCACCATGGAGGGTATTATTGTGCTTAGAAAATGGGATTTGGGTTATATTTTAAATGAAATGTTCCGAAAGCTTTAATTAAAATGTAGAAATTAAAAATAAAACTAGAAAACAAATTTATTTGTAAAGTAGTCCCTCCACTTCTGGAATTGCCAGCAGAGGGTGCTGATACATTCTAGTGGTGGAGCCAAGAGAAGGTGAGCTACTGTCATCATCAAGCAGGCACTTTTGTTTTCTTTGTGGTGTCTTCCCCAATTCACTTTTGTTTTCTTCCCCCACCACTAGCAGTACATTTTAATATTTTCAGTCTATTTGTATTTGTTTGTGTTTGTTGTTTTGTGGTTGTGATCAAGACGGAAGAGAGAGAGAGAGAGAGAGAGAAAATGAAAGTACGGTCAGCAGAGTGAGTGTAGCTGCAGGCCAGGGAGCGCAGTCAGGAAGAGCAGTTCTTGAAAGCAGGTGAGACCAGGAAAGTGATGGCACTAGGGGCACATTTTTTTTATATCTTCGGCTTGCTGGGGCCACAGTGAGAGCAGGGGGACACCAATACTGAGCAGGAGACATTACAATTGTGATCGGGCTGAAAGACAGAGTGGGCTAGTAACACTATCAGCAAGGACATGGCTGCCATGTTGAATCAAAAGAGAAAGCAGCTGGTGAGAGAAAATGTTTAGATCTATTTGTTGAAGGGGGCTCAACAACTGCCATCGCTTGTTAACCTGATACAAAATATTGTGGTGAATGCAAAACAAGTGTGGGGGGGGGGGCTGCATTGCTCGCTAAATGAGAAAAAAAAATGGTGGCTATTTTAAATTGAAAATTCCATGGTCACAGTGATATTCGAACATAATCAGGCAGCCACATACTGGGACTCATTATTTCCTGGTCTCTGTTGAACATTACCAGACTGGCTAGTTGGTGGCATTTGCCAATTTACAAACAAGAATTCTCCCTACCCATTTTCTAACTACATATAGTGAAACTTGAGCCAACTTCCTACCACAACATGTGGGCTTTCCGGTAGAGATGTGACTTTCCTAGCACATCAAAGCACATGTTTCCAATATTTATTGTAGAGGTGAATTTACCCTGGAATGATCAATGCATATGCAACATTTAGTTGGCAATACAGCCTGGCTTTGGTGTAAGTGGCGAAGTGGTGGACTTTGGAAAAGACCAAAATAGGAGAAGTTACACTGAAAGTGAGCAAAGCTTACTGACTGGAGAGTGCAATAAATGCACACCTTACTGACAGTTTCTAGTGGTGTGTATCTAAATTGTTTTGTTTTATTTTTAGGACATTAATGGTTGGGGAGAGGGTGAAACACCTCAAAATAAAACCAGACATTTTTCTAAAAAAATGATTAAAAATACAAAGGATATGCACTTATACAGACTGTTGTGCTTATGAGCCACGCCTACTTCTCAGTAACTCCACCCATTTCATTGCACCTTCTAAGCTGATCCTTTTACTCCACCAAAGTCATTGATTCATCCCAACATTAACGCTGGAAGTCAAGAACTGAAACACACATTACTCAAGTGACATTCTCAGGATTCCAAAGTGAGTCAGTGACCAGGGCACAATTTGAACATGGCATTTCATGACTAATGGTAATATGCACTGGACAGTGGACTATACTGTCTTTCTAAAATAAGGGATGTGAAACAGGAAACGCAGTACACTCTACATAGTATTAGTGCCAGACTGGTTCTCTCTTTCCATATGAGAAGCTGGACAATGAGTGCTTGTACACAGCTTGACTCAGCTATTCAAATGGTGAATTATTAACGACAAGGTAGCACTGTCCTTTAAAACAAGGGTGGACAAGTCAGTGAAAAAAAGGTAAATTGACAAAGCAGATTCTGTCATTGGAAAACATTCCATCTTTCCCGCTGATTTGCAGGGTCTTTAAAAAAGAACTGCATTCTACCTGCAAGCTTGTATTGTGCTAAATGTACACTAAAAGCTGTTTTATTTATTTTTTTCAAACACTGGCTCACATTTTGTTGTTATTCTGTCTTTATCGGTATTTTGGTAAATTCTGTGTGTGCTTCTGACTTACAGTTAGGTGCTAAAGACCATTTTAGAACTGTATGATATAATTTGTGTCCTTGTTAAAAGGATACCGTCAGCTTTTTGTTGATGTTTTTCTTGCCCTGCAAAAATGATTTCTGCTGTCATATCCATTAGTAGCCTCAACATATGAAATGTAGACAGCACAAAAATAAATCATTTTCCTTTGATGTACCTTATTTTATGTGTTGTCTTGACCTGATATAAACAGCAGCGGATTGCTTGGGAAGGCCCGTGCATGACCAATATGGCACCAAAGCACCCAAAAATGTATCCACTGATGAGTCTGACTTTTTAAAAGTACTATGAACTAAAGATATGTGCTGATAGTTGCCAGTGTCCTGAGTGCCAAAAAGTTGCAACATAATTAATTTTAACTTTGAAATGTAAAGCTGTGACTCAGGGCATGAGCACTGGCTACCTAGCTACCTACATAGATTTCAGTAAAGCTTTCAACACTGTTCCACATGGGAAACTAGGTGATCCGATGGAGGGTGGGGCAGAAATATGGCTGCACTGCTGCTCCACTCACTGCAACATGCTCTTTGCTCTCCAGTCATCAGTTAAAAAAAGTTTTTACTCTGGGGGTATGAATGAAACCCTAAATGTTTTGATGAATGGCCTCCAGAGATATGCAATTTTTTTCTAGTCTGGATGCTGTACATCTTGCTTTAAACATTTTCATATTTTGCGGTCAGCTGCCTGGCCATTGGTTTTCAACATTCCACACTGGATGACAGGAACAGTGAAAGAAGTGTAGCATACCGTAATGGTGTGTTTCTCCCGATTTAGCTCACAACTAAATAGTTGTTTGGCTATTTGTCCTCGGTGTCTCGCAGTGGTATTGCCCCCTATGATGGTGCTCTTTGTTTTTGAATGTGCTGCAGCTCTTTGCTATATAAATATAAATATGAAAAATGGCCACATTTGTGGAGCCCACAATATACTACTAAAGAAGCACATGTTCAGCGCACTAGGCACCTCTCTAAAGTTTGAGAGAGATGCTCTGATCTTAATTAATGTACGGTAATGTTGCTTGGACTCCGATGACTCTCTCAAGGAATGCTGCCAACTTTACATAGAAAGAAGAATGCCAAAGCATGTTGAAGGAGGCTGAAACTATGGTTGCACATTATGGGCTAGATATTTAAAAGTGCTCCTGGCAATGGCGCAAGTAGTTGCACTGTGCAACTAGGTTGCGCTGGATCAACAAAGGGATATATTCAAAAGAGATGTGCCATGGCGCATCTTATCTGAATATACCAGAAAATGCCTGTGGCACAAATACAATGCACCAGCGCATCCCCCAGACAGGTCTGAATACCAGAAATGGGAAATGCACCAGTGCATCAGAGATAATAATAGGGCCATAATGTATGCAAGGCACAAATGGGGCCATTTGCATGTCATTATGGCCCCATTTGCATGAATTGTGCAGGGCTGGCCAGCGAAATGCACCTGGCACCCTGCACGGCATGTGGTGCTGTCAGTGGAAGTCCAGTGGTTCTCACCTCTCAGCCCCTAACCCTGATCACCATAAAAAAGTATAAATTCAGTCCCTGGTAGTCTAGTGGTACCCCCCTTCCCGCCCATAACCCTGATCACAGTAAAAAAGAATAAATTCAGTCCCTGGTAGTCAGTGGTGGCCTTCCCCACCCTTGCTCCACGATGTGATGAAAAGTAAACATTCATGCCCTGGTATCTAGTGGTCCTCCCCTACTCAGGATCCCCAGCCTGCAGCTCCTCCCACAGTCATCAGCGGACAGAAAACCCACCGCATACCTCTGTGACTGCCGCCGGATTGACAGCTTACAGTATCTGCTGCAAGCACATTGGTCCACAGTATGGATCAATGCGCTACAGCAGATACTGTAAGCTGTCATTCAGCCGGCAACTGCAGAGGTATGGCGGTGGGTTTGCTGCCTGCCGGTGACCGGGTTGGGGAGCTGAGTGGGCTGGGGTCCTGTGGGGGTGGGAGGACCACTAGACTACCAGGGCATGAACGCTACTTTTCACGGTGATCGTGGGTTAAGGGTGGGAGGGGGTACCACTTGACTACCAGGGTAGAATGTTTACTTTCTACGGTGATCAGGGTTACAGACAGGGAGTGGGTACCACTAGACTACCAAGGACTGAATTTATACTTTTCTATGGTGATTGGGGTTATTGGTGGGGAGGGGGGAGCCACTAGACTACCAGGGCATACAATGGGAGATTGTGCACAGTGTTCGGGGGGGGGTTGCCACCCATGACTGGTGGCTCCTGTGGGTGGCTACCAGTTGAAGTCCATATTTACTGTGCTTAGGGGAGCACTATTTCTGTTTTTTCTTAACAGTGCTGCCAGAGTTGAGAGATAAGGAGTTGGATTGAATAGAGGAAGAACTGCGGCCGGCTCTGGATGAATATAGGAACCAGAATGACCTTCTGGACCTTGGACCACTAGACGAAAGAAAAGGGGGAAAAAGTCTGCATGAGACCCATGATTGGTGGTCCTTTTTGATTAAAGATGCTTTCTCAGTGATTACCGGAGGTTGGTTTAAGGGATGTCTTCCCCCCAAAAGGTACTGATTTTGCATTTTATTTCTCCAGAGATATTGACTGATTTGGTGTAAATCTCTCTGAAGTGGTACTCTCCCTTGTTTCTCTTTTGGGTCCTAGCTCCTATCAAATACTTTGAGGACTTTTTTGGAGATAATTACTGAGTTGCAGGGGGATAGGTAGTTACGAGAGTCCCAGCGGGAGACCCTCAGGGTCAGCCTTGCCAGAATATCCCCTGGAGCTCTTTTTTATTTCTGTGACACTTTGAGGACTAGAGAAAGCAGTGACACAAAATCAATAGACTCCCATTTATTAATAAACTCCTTGATTGTGAGAAGGGAGCTTTACTCTGCTTGACTGTTTGCAAATTGCCTAAGGGGAAGGATCACAGTATGGGTACTCATTTTGCAGACATGATTTGGTGCAACATAATTGATTACAAAAACTTTGGTTTTAAAAGGGAAAATACTCTTTTTCTAAACACCTGGACCCCCTGATTATGAAACATTATGGCTCTGAATGCTTAATATGTTAAAGCATTAATTTGGAGTGAAAAGATGAAATACTAGCTGCCCCATTTGTTCTTACAGATGAACTCCTTACTTTAATATGGAGATGTGTTTTGTCTTGGCCGTTTTTATATATTGAAAATGGGACTCCTAGAGGGAGATGACTATTGTGATGTGCGGATTTAGGTTTCATACCTGTGGCCACTGATTTTAATAATATTGAATGCTAAGGTCTTACTTTATCATGCTTTTAGCAAACATGTGTGTTATTATTAATTGATAGATTCCTGAGTGGACAGGAGCCTGCATTTTTGATTCTAAGTAGATGGGTTCCATGGTACAAACAATGTAATGCCTATGAAAGTGTATGTATGTTTTAGCACTTTTTGTATTTCTTTTAAATTGTAATGGCTTACACTGAACAATAAAACTTTTGAACAACATGGGAAACTAGTGAGCAAGCTGGGTATCCTAGGAGTGGGTCCAAGTGTGGTAAATTGGATAAGAAATTGGTTAGGGGATAGGCAACAGAGGGTGGTGGCAAATGGAGTTTACTCAGATGAAGGGAGGGTGACCAGCTGGGTGCCTCAGGGATCAGGGTTGGGACCGGTCCTCTTTAACGTCTTTATAAGTGACATTCTAGAGGAGCTAGAAGGGAAGATCTGCCTCTTTGCAGATGACACCAAAATCTGCAATAGGGTGGACACTCTGGGTGGGGTGGGGCATGTGGAAAAGATGAACAGAGACCTGAGAAAACTTGAGGAGTGGTCAAGGGTATGGCAGCTGGGTTTCAACATGAAAAAAGTGCAAAATAATGCACTTAGAGCACAGAAACCCTGAGGTGGAGTGCAAAATGGGCAGAGTGATACTGATGACTACCAAGCAGGAAACAGATTTGGAGGAAATTATATCTGATGACCAAAAAGGTGGCCAGGCAGTGCAACAAGGCAGTTGGGAGGGCTAGTGCAGAAGGAGATGATGTTACCTCTGTATTGATCACTGGCAAGACCACACCTTGAATACCGTGCTCAGTTCTGGAGACCACATCTCTGGAAGTAAATAGACAGAGTGGATGTGGTCCAGAGGAAGGCAGCTAAAATGGTACAGAGTTTGCCTCAAAAGCCCTATAAGAAGAGACCAAAGGACCTCAATATGTACAACCCAGAAGAGAGGGGGGAGAGGGGGACATGACAGAGACCTTTAAATACCTCACAGGGATAACGAGGGTGCAGAAGGGAAGTATTTTTCAGAAAAAAAAGTTGCTCAAGAACAAGGGGGCATGCTATGAAGTTGGAGGTGGTAGATTCAAGAGAGACATGAGGAAGTACTTCTTCACAGAAAGAGTGCAGAATTCCTGGAACAGCCTTGTAGTGGAGGTTGGTGGGCAGAAATAGTGGTGGGGTTCAAGAATGCATGGGATAGGCACAAGGGAATCATAGTGGAAAGGAAGGGAGGAGTAAGAAAGAGCTGTAGATCAAGTAGGGTCTACAGTGATAATGCACAGTAGTTAGGTAGGGGAAAAATGGGCAAACTGGGTGGGCCAGGCTGTTGTTATCTGCCATCAAATTCTATGTTTGGATGTGTGAGATAGTGTAGAACAGCCTTACCGGAAAGCTGACATATCATATGTTACTCCCCTTCATACCTCGTCAGCATTGTGACCTCACTCACTGTGACATCACTAGTGATGAATCTGGCAGAAGGTGTGTGTTTCATTCCTTTATGACATCACAGTAAGGACATAATGCAGATGAGGTACGAAGGGGTATAGAACTAGATATGCCAGCTTCCAGGTAGAGTACTGGCCCATGCATCGTGCCTAGTGCTATCATGTAAACACATCTTTTAATTATCTGTATAGATAAAAACAAGTACAGTACTTTCTGATACAAAGGTACAATCAGATTACTTTCAAAAGTTAATATTAATTTAGGTAGTGCACTTGCTATTTAAGCCAACTAGTTCTGGAACAGGCATTAAAAAAAACAGCTTCTACTAGAAAAAAATGACTTGGAGGTCCAGTGCAGACCTCCTTTAATATAAACATAAACCCTGTATTTTCCCCTTTTATAATATAGTTGGAAAATTGGGCATGGGTAAAGTCTTTTGTGTATCCCCAGTGTATTGCTTCATGAGTCTCTTTTGAAATAGTTCTATGTTTTCCTTATATAAGGTGTCTTAATAATGCTGTCTTTTTCTGACACAGTATTCTTTTTTTAATTACTTATTAGTTACAGAACTGAGTGACATCCACTGAGCAGAAGCCCTGCATGAAAAGGGGTTCTTTCGGACAGTTGGGGGTTGCCGAAACAGTCTATTAGAGAATCCAGTTTATTCAGATAGTGTGCTATACATTACAAAAAATAACACATGCCAATCCATCTGTTACATTTGTAACTTCATCTCAGGATTTTGGTGATGTAATAAACCTCTCAAGGCTTGCTCTTGAGATTTATTACATCACTTAAATGCCTCGATGAAGTTACACCACTGTAACGAGGTTTATCACATCATCAGAATCCCCTCGATTACGTTACACCACCATAACAGATGAACTGCCATATATTATTCTATGTTAAATTACCTCTTAGTTACAGAACTGAGTGACATCCAGTGAGCTGAAGGCCTTCATGAAATGATTCGTGCTAGGCTTCTTCTCAACTGATGTCACAGGGTTCTAGAACTTATAAGTTCTGTAATTGTAATTAATAATGAATATTGGGGAGGGAAATGTCAGAATTAATATCTGCTGAAATGTGTCTAAAAATGATGCTTTTTAATAGTTCTCCCTGAGATGTTTGTGGCTCATTAAGGACAAATAAGAAGTCTTTTGCATTGATCAGTCATGTATACCACAATCGACATTTATTCAAATCAAGGTGATGCCAACTAGTCAGCATCATGCGTCATTGAAAGCCCAAATCTCTGTCCTGGTTAAGGTTATAAGGGTTTCTTCTCAAGTCCTTTATATGCCAGAACTGCTCAGCTTCTCTCTGCAGTTCTCTCACCTAAAGAATTCGATAATGCACTCTTATAACCATAAGAGAAATAGTAATTGTATGTATAAATGTATAACATGTGGAGCTTAATACAGAAAATGCATCAAATCTAAACCAAACTGTGACTTCAAATTATGGTGCATTTATTTTTTAATGCTTCCACTGAAATGGACTTGGTGTTGCTATAATGAGATACTGCCACACTAAGGGGGTGCAGAAAACATGAAGTATAGCTATTATCCCAAGACAAGTTCATATCTTGTGATTAAAACTGCACCACATGTATCTGATTGCAAGCAGTAAATGTTCCTGTGTGAAATTCAGTTTCAGAGAAACCTTTTAACTGTTTTTGACTTTGAACTGCAACTTTCACTGTTACAGCAGGCAGTTATGACATCATAAATGTTGGTTTACTGTGAGCTATCACTCACTACAGGTAAAACTACCCAATGACCAATCAGACTGCAGGAAACATATGTGGCATATTATAAGCAAAAAGGCATGGGTTATTGGGGGATTTGCCCACACTTCATGTGGTGTGTCATGAGGTGCAGCAGCATGATTTAACCATGTGAGCAGTGGGTAATCCCCAATTACCCATCACCCTGGAGTGCCTAATTGTGATTATACAATAGACCCATATGTAAAATAAATGTAAAATGTGTTTATTATTTTTTTTTTTTATAAATGCCCTTCCTCAGCCATATGTTAAGGATTTCCACATGAGTAAAAACCTTAGCTGATCAACAGTTACAGAATTTTTTAGACAATGACGTCCATACCAGAGGAACACATTATATAGAGGATAATGGATGATCTTTGGTTAATAATCATGCTGCAATCTATTGAAGCAGTTGCCAGGGCAACATTGTAAACCTCGAGAGTTCAGCTTGAGAGGTTTACTGTTGCCCTGGCAGCCGCGAGAAGAGATTTCAGCGGAGTTGTTAAACGAAGATCATTCATAGTATTTCATAGTGTATGGGAAGCAGTCCTTACTTTTCTGTTTTTTTTTTTTTTTTTTACTTTGCGTCGCTGTCTTTTGGTGTAGCTCTTCCCACCATGACCATTTTCCGGAATTCAGAAGTCTGCAAACTAAGGGAGACGCACATGCGCAAATACAAGGAAGTTGTTGTGGTATCGAAGTGAGGTAGTCAAGAGGGATTAACAACCTCTCGACATCACACCGATAACATAACAAAATTGAAAGATGTGCAGTTTCAGTGTATAATAAGGGATCCCCATGCATTTAATAATGGTTACTGTATAACTTGCTAATGTTATATCATATGCAGGATATTCACAAAAGTCACTCCCTGTGTGACCTTGAATGGATCACTTGACCTTTCTTTTGTGCTTAAGTACTTCCCACATGTATACTCAGGAAGAAGCAGAACCCTACTGAAAACAGTATGCTGCGTCGCTAGTAAAATGAAAAAAAGGGAGGCACACCTCACTTCTTAAGGTGCCGCTGTTGTAAAAAGTAGACTGATCAAAAAACAAAAGAACAGCGCATATAATTACAATAGAGGACTGGTATTTATTAAACCACAGAAAAAGGAATGCTGACCAGCATGTAGTTGAGTGCGCTGTTCTTTTATTTTTTTGATCGGTATGTTGCATCACACCTACATTATGCTATCCTGGAAAAATACATTCTAAAAATAACCTGGTAATAGACATAATTTAAAGCAGCAGTATTTGTTAGAAAAAAATTCATCAAATTGTTTTTTTTACAGAAATGTATTTCTGACATCCTTAGATTCATCCTCAGTGTATTTTTATTTTTTCACAGATATTTTTAAAACAGCTTTTATAGCTGGTTTTGTAATTAATGACTAATGTCATTAAAGATGGCTGCAACTTGCAATTTTTCAAACTCTCTTCTATTGCGGTTACCTGCCAAATATACTGTACATGCTTGATTCATGCCGTTGTTGCATTAGGATGGTGTTACCATATGTTTTTGATGGTAAGCAGCACAGCACCACACCAAGATATTTATTCTTCCATGGGGGCATGGCACGGGAAAGGGAACTTTTAAAAACTTCTAAATCCTGTATCTTGGTTCACGAAGAAAAGAAAAGAAAACAAAAAATGGGTATATTGAAGATTTTGCCAGAAAAACATTACTGCTGAAAAAACAGCATGGTGTCTAACAAACACTACTGCTTTACAATGGTTTGAATCAACACTGTCACCCCTGTAGGCTTCACATTGTTTGCGCTTAGAAGACACATTTTATGATGTGCCACCTTCAGTAGGAAAAAATATCACAGCCTCGTTGGTTCCTGGAAAGCCTGATTTGCTGGATACTTTGGTAACTTCTACTGCATCTACATATATTTTGTACAAAGATGTTACAGTACACAAGCTACAGGGGCCGCACAGGTCCCTTCATTAGGTGTATGGAACCTGAAAGATGAAAGTGTTTATCACCTTCTGTAGAACTGGTTGATGTGCTACACCGTAGCTGCTGGATGGTTGCTTTCTTCTGTTTCCTTTTTCTTAGTAAAATAAAAAAACAATTCTTATCAAGCATTCATATCAAAAACTTCTTGCTGTACTTTTTTTTTCTGAACTTTAAGAATGCCCAGAAACTGTCCAGCCACTCAAGGTGTAGTCATCAGCTGCCACTGCATCTTGTGTGACTGTTCTGTGGTGTACCAGGGCTCATGAATTGCGAAGAAAGAGTACGTCAAGAACTATAAGCAGACTCGTTTTGTGGCGCTTACAACACCAATATGGTGGACAGTCCAGTTTGCCACGTTCATTAAGGAAGAAGCAGATATAAAACAACCAGCTTCTTCGGCAGATTCTACAGAGGGTGAGCAATCATAACATGGGATTTAAAAGCACAGCTGAGGGACTGTGATCTAGTGGTGGGATTGCCAGTATGGGAACTAGGAGGTGACAGGTTCTAGCCCTGCTGAAGTAAAAATGCTCACTGTGTGACCTTGAATAAGTCATATAACTTCCCAGTTTTTCAGTCTACTGGGTGAAGGAATGTGAAAATTGACAGCTATGGTTCTTCTTCCATTCAGACCCCCTGTATTCAGTTCAGCTTTGATTCAGACCCCTGTCTACGGTTCAACTTTGACACTTTGATAAAAGACATTTCAGGTCCTTGATGTGGGAGTCTAGGAGGTTGAAACTGAGGTTAAGAGACATCCCTTTAGCACCCCTACCCACTCTAGCCAATCTGCACCACTTCCACCCTCCTCTATTCCTTCAGTCAGTTAAAAATATTTAGTCAGCACCTGGCACAGTGTCAGGTGTGGAACCCCCCCTTTTTTTTTTATAAATAACATTTCTGGAAGGGGACTGGAAAGTGACTGGAATGGGGTAAAGGGTGGCCATATGACTAGCCCTGGCCACTTAGAATGACAAGAGTGTTTTTGTAATTATCTTGGCAAAGGTGAAAGTGATCCAAAATACATCAAACGTTTGGGGCAAACTGAAGATGGAAGTGCTGAATTTCCACGTATTCATGGAATACAAATTCAGCCTTGGTCCATCCTTACTCCAGTTCACACAGCTGAGGGTAAAAGCAGAACCCCACTGAAAAAGAAATGTTACCTCTAAGCATGGCTAGCCTGTATAAATAAATTGTTGATAGAACACAAAATCATACAATGTGTTTCTTATATAACAATTTGAGGATTAAGAGTGGATAGTATTCCTTCAAGATGATGACACCTAATGCTCATATGCCACCCATTTTGGAATGGTACTTAACCATGGGAAATGGGACACTGGTGTTAACAGAAACAGAGCACAGCAGGTTTGAGCACACAGCAGGTGACCAGTTTGTATGACTGACATACTGTCTGATTTATCCTTCTTTAGCCTGCAACTGTAATCAAGTCAGCACTGTGTATGTCTAAAGCAAAGAAATGCTCATGGATTAAAAATGGTACCAATTCCACCTTAACTTTAAATATTTTATAGGATCTTTAAGAAGCGGCTGGGCCTGTTCAGAAAATAGGTTGAAAACTGTATGAAAACCTTTTTTTACTTTCTCTGAGTATATGTGAATTTGCAAAAGATGAACATTAAATAATTCTGTTGGCAATGGTTGCTCCCCTTTCCCTTTTGGGCAGTGTCATTCTTCAATGGTTTTCATTTGTCCTGTTTCATTCAAACAGCCATTCATCCTCGTGCTTTCATCGGCTGCCATCAGTGCATCATACTCTTCATCCAGGAAATCGAGGGAGTTGTTGCTAGGCAATCCCCTTAGAGTGAATTTATGAGAGGCCTTGATCCACTGTTCCCTGTTGGATGCAACTATCTCAAACAGTTCTGACGCTTTGGGGAAAATTTCTTGAAGCAACCTAAGCAAAACATATTATAAATCATGAAATCATTCTTAGCCAACCAGAATTGTTTATTTTATTTATAAACATTCCTGGCACTCCTATAATCATAAGAGACACATTAACTGTATATATAAACATATGAAAGTGATCATGGAACACTCTATACAGCAGCTGAGGTGTGAACTAATGAAAATGATTTAATCTGCACATGCTGAAAGCCTCCCATTCTCCATGCTTAGAGAGTGGGGACTGACTAGATTTTCAAACTTGTAGAAACTGCACATATGCAACAGAAGTTGTTGCATGAGAGGTGGTTCCCACTGCACAACTGCAATTTGTGCTGCATGCATGCAATTTTCAAAATGGTTGCCATTTTGTATTCTTTTTATCAATTTTACAGCAGCTTCCACAGTTTTTTGCACAGATGCTTTGTCAGGTATCACCAAGCTTTTACCCCAAATCTGAAAAATATTCCTGTGCACAAAAACATGCTGACCATATTTTCACCAGTGCAGGGAAGTGAGCCCACAGTGGCAGGTTGCAGACAGGAACTTAGGCCTGGATTTCCAAATCATTGGATGCAGGACTTGCCGAAGTTGTTCTGCAGCAGCCGTATCACAGGAAATGTGCCAAAATGTTTACGTACCATTTTTAAAATATTTTGATGCATTTGCAACACTTTGCTCACTCCATGGCTGAAAATGATGTCTGCATTTTTTTTGTATGCATAACTTATGTAGCACAACCTGCATCAATTGTGATCTCCTTTTATATATTCTAACAGTCATGTTGCAAGCAGCTCAATTGCAGCAACATTGTGCCACATTTTTTTGAAAATCCAGCTTTTATTCTCTGGCCATGCCCGACCATTTGTAGACTTGGTCCCAGGTACGTACTTCAGTATGTAATTTCAGGAACATACCATGGCATGACTTTTTTTTTTAATTTCAGTTTTCCTTTTCCCGGCTTAGAACATGTATTATAGTGACACGGTAGTGACACTATTATTAAGGTTGAGCAGGGATTTCTATGTTAAACCCCGAACTTAGCACTTTAACAGCTTTGCGACCCTTCAAAATATTTTGAATGAAATTTTGCGCGCTCTTCTTGGAGCCAAGATCTTTTGATGTGCAAAGTTTGTTCTGGTTGATTGCTGGCTCAAGATGCAGATAGCAAAACAAGTGAAAAAATCAGGGGGTTTGCAATTTCTTTCATCACCTACAGCCCAGATGGTTTGGAATTTTGGTCTGAAATTTTCAGAGTAGAAAGGATTTGCCCCAGAATGGTGCCTTTCATTAGTTTGGTGAAAAAATATTAATCCATTCCCAAGTTATAAGAATCTGAAATGTTGGTTCTGGCCATTCTCATTATGGTCTTTTGGACAGACATTTGATACCCTACTGAGCATGCTGGGAATCAAAATTACAAATGCTTATAACTATAGCAAAAAAGTGAAACATTTTTATGCTGTGTTTTTTTTTTTGTCATCAACTATTGCCCAGATGGTTTGGCATTTTGATCTGAAATTTTCAGGGCACAAAGGCCTTGGCCCACAGTAGTGCCTTATTCTAGTCTGATGAAAAAATATTAATATGTTCAAAGTTACAAAAATGTGAAATTTCAGTTCTGAGCATGCTCAGTAAGGTTTTTTTTGTACAGCTGCTTGGAACAAAAAAATAACTTGGTCCATTAAAAAAATATCCTCTTTCATATGGGGTAATCCTTCTTTTGTGAGAAAAAAAATCATTTTTCATATGGCACCATCTTGTTTCAGTTTAAATTTTTTTTGTAAAAACCCATATTAATGAGATCCTGCAGAGACACCAACACATGTATCTTGCTTATCAGGATCCTGTTAGGTGGATTCTGAAGTTACATTTTGCTAAAATGACCCAGAAATGTTTTGTATACATTTTAAAATCTTTTTTCATGACTCAATTTTCTTTGTTTGTATAGCCACACAAAAAAGGAATTGGGACATATGAAAAAGGATCCCTTCATATCAAAACATAATTTGGACTTAGTTTTTTTCTGATTCTTTTTTTCATATGAAGGCATCCTTTTTACATGAACAAAAAACTTCATGAAAAAGAATCCATTCATATGAAAAAAGAATCTGAAAAAAAAATAAGTCCAAATTCTTTTTCGTATGAACGATCCTTTTTCATATGAATGAAAAACCATGAAAAGGATCTCTTCTATACAAAAAGAATTTGACTCAGTTTTTTCTTTTTTGTAAAGGGATCCTTTTTTGTGAGATTTCTTCATTTATATAAAAAAAGAAGCATTCATGTGAAAAAATGATCAGGAAAAGCCTAAGTCCAAATTATTTTTTCATAAGAAGGGATCCTTTTTTTGTATGAACAAGATAACCTCATGTAAAAGGATCCCTTCATATGATAAACAAATCCAGAAAAACACTAGGTCCAGATTCTTTTTTGTATGAAGGCATACTTCTTCATATGAATGAAAAAAACTCACGAAAAATGATCTCCACGTATAAAAAAAGAATTTGGATTTTTTCATATGAAGGGATCCTTTTCCATTAGGTTTTTTCATTCATATAAAAAAGGATGCCTTCATATGAAAAAAGTATTAGGACTTAGTTTGTTTTTCCACATTTCCACTTCAGCAAGCCATAACTCCTTCAATATATGGACTTAAAGAACAATCTAAATATCAAATCAAAGGCCTTAATGAGTACTACAAGAATAACACCCCCCTCCTGCAAAAAAAGTTTAAGGGACATATAAAAAACATAAACATTACAAAATCAAAATTCCCATAGGATAACATTGCCACCTTAACAAGCCATACAGACAAGGAAATACATTGCTTTTGGGGAGAAATGGAAGTGCAGGGCCAACAGAGCCTAGTGCTTCCACACCAACATGGATTTATGGATTTATGAATGGATGCAAGTGCAGGGCCCAGAGGGCCCTGCGCTTCCATAAGTAAATGGCTATTTTCTTGCAGGTCCCAGAGGGACCTGTATGAATGAGGACATGATACTATCTCAAAAATTAAGGACATTCTTTGGAAAAAAAAGCTTTGCTAATGCACTAGTTAGGGTTCAGATTAAAGCAACAAAAGTGGGGAAATGTGGTGTTAGGGTTCCTAACCCTAACACTCCTCCCCCACATTGCAGGCAGCCAAAGGAAAAAAAAATATTATGGTTTCACCTCTCCTGAGTCTTTGCAAATCAGGCCTGGGATATCCCTTGGGGTTGTCAACCTTATCTCTCACCCTCTGCACATCTCAGCTTATATACTGATGGAATGGGGTGAGGGTTAGGGTTGACAACCCCAAGGAACACCTCAAGACTCAGGAGAGGTGAACCCATTATGTTTCTTCCTTTGGCTGCCTGCAGTGTAGGAGTGGGGTGTTAGGGTTGGGAACCCTAACACCACATTTCCCTTCTTTTGTCACTTTAATCTGAACCCAGACTGGTGCATTAATGAAACATAGAAATATAGAAAGTGACTACAGAAGGGGACCATACAGCCCATCTAGTCTGCTCTTGTTCCTACCCCATCCTTTAACTGCTATTCAGTGTTATGGTGCACTTGTGCCTATCCCAAGCATTTTTGAAAGTTCTCTCTGTTTTCCCCTCCAACACTCCCTTTGAAAAGCCATTCCATGCATCTACCACCCTCTGTAAAGAAGAACGTGTGTGTGTTGCCCCTGAATGTTTCCCCCTCCAGCTTCATATCGTGCCCCTTGGTTCTGTGTGATTCTTGATCTGAAACAGGTCCTGAGCCTGTACCTTGTTTATTCCATTTAGGAACTTGAAGATCTCTATCATGTCTCCCCTCCCTTCTCTCTTTGCTGCTCCAGGGAATACATGTTTAGGTCCCGCAGCTGAGAATGATGTTTTTTGCAAAGAATAATAAAAAGCATTTGACTCTCAACAACTGAGCTCATCGTGCTTTTGTTAATGACATCAGAGTGTGTTCCATGGCAACAGACAGTGATGTCATAAAAACAGCAAATGTGAGGCCAAAGTCAGATGCTTTTGGAGACATTGAAAAGTTTTTAGGAGATATGTTGATTGGTTTACTCTGCTTGTGCATCTCAGCTGAATCAGTTGTAGGAGGGGAGAGTCAGCACAGTTTGTTTACCTTTACTAAGTGTTTTAAACTTTTAATACACTGTACATGTAAAGGTGATCCTGTGCAGAATTTGTTAATTCTGGCAGAATGGAGTTGTGTGGAATTTCATAAATTTCTGATGAAAGAATGCCAAATTTCATCGGAAGTGTAATGGCTGAATTCTGCAGAAGACATCCTTCACTCCATTACCACAGAATTAAATTATGCAGATCTCGATATATTCTGCAGAAATCGTCATGGAACAATTTTCAACAGGAAATTGTTGTTCCTCAGAATATAATTCTGTGGATCACAGCAGGTGGAATTTCACACAATGAACAGTGAAATTCCAATGGAAATTCCACTGGCAGAATGGTCACTCCATGCTAATTCCACTGGTTAAATTCTGTATTATGCACAGTAATTTAAAGGCGCTCCAAAATTTGCCTCTCATTGTACAAGAATGTCAACTCATGTAGGTTGGATGAGACGGGTTCAGTTTGCCCAAACAGTTCAAAATGATGTTTTTATGCAAGAAGAGACCCATCTTGGAGTACATAGAAACCTAAAGTTACCTTTGTTTTCATTTAAAAAAGGTAATGTAATGCACCTCTCCCACCCTCTGAAGTGGAATGCCCCACTTCAATATTGCTGCACAAGGCAACAACTGTTCTCAGGAAAAGACACCCTGTGCTTGTAAGTGCTCATTGGCTGAAATCATATAAGGTTATCATAATATGCTCACATCCACTGCATAAACAGAGGACAATGGCCTGGGTACAAATATGCTACTGTATTTATTTCATAAAAGAGAGGGCAGGACCATAACTCACAAGTGGCAAAGCATGAATTATTAAAGTCCTACCCCTTCACAAATGGAAATAAATAGCATATTTTCGACCAGGCTATTGCATGTGCTTTCTATACATTTTAAGTAGATTGATTTCTTTAAAGGGACACTGTCCGCTTTTCAGTAAAATTACAAGTAATGTGTGCTCAGTTATCCTGTGGCAACATAAATGTCAAAGTAAGCATTGTAAATGCTTTAATATGGCAAATAATATATTTAGATACATTGTACACACCTTTTATTATCGGGCTTGGGCTGAGCAGTCAACCAAAGTTCAGCTGCTGGAAGCCTCTCGGCTATGTGAACACATGTTTATAATGGCACTGTCATGATCTCTAAGCTTGTGCATGAATGAGCTTTACGCCTCCTCTAAATGATAGTAACCAAGGCTACTGTCCAAAAGATGGATGATGCTGAACTTGTAGATGTCTGTCTGAAAACAAAACAAGCAATGGAAGGGTTAAAAAAACAACTTTCCAAAACTTTGACGAGATCCTAAGCATGTTCATCTGTGCTGATGCACATGCTCGGTATATTGGTTATGTTTTGTAAAGTTCTTTTCTTTTGTCACTTCCCATGCTTGTTTTGTTTTCAGAGAGATACAGTTCTGTTGCCGTAAGATTACTGGGCATACATGACTATTAATTTCACACAGAAGCTGACAGTGACCCTTTAAACATTTAAACATTTTTACTTCCATTTTTATGTTTGTTATTGCTGACACCACCTCTGTCCAACTGCTCATGTACTGTACCTCATTTATTGATCATTGGTTAGATCATGATTTATCCTTGATGGCCAACTCTGAATAAATATATATATATATAGATAGATAGATATTTATAGGTACTGTATAGATATACATATATATATATATATATATATATATATATATATATATATATATATAGATAGATATTTATAGGTACTGTATAGATATACATATATATATATATATATATATTAGATGTTGCTTTGTGGCTGGCTGTTGCCAGCTGTAGGTGCAGTCAGGAGTGAAATGTGCGGCGTTGTAGTTGTGAGGAAGACTGGGAGGGAGAGAAGTGAAGCTGCAACAATTATTCTGAATTTACCAAGCAGTACAATTGAATCACATTTGTAAAATAGCAAACTGAGGTAATGGAATGGAAAATGCTGGGGAAAAACACAGTGGGAGCCGGGATTTTACTTTCATCAGTGACAGGATTGGTTCAATTCAAAAGGAGATTCAGCTCCTGATTAGCTTGTTTTAGAAGTCAGTCAAGTTGACGGACAGCTTAAGGGATTTAGTATGCATCCAAGTGAAAAATAAATCGTTTATTTCCACAGTGATGCCTCAGTTATTGAAAATAACAGATTTACTTACTGACTTTCAGTCTCCAGTACTTATGTTGTATAAATGGTTATGCCCACTCAGCTGGTGGGGAAAGAATATGATTAGGTATCAGTCTTCTTTCTTTCATATTTTCATATAGATCATTACAGACGTTACTCCAATATACAAAATATGGAGTCTTTAGTTTCAATTGTCAGCATACACTGAAGACATTGTGTCTCCTTTATGTCTTGTAAATTCATGCCCTAGACATTTTGCTGGACTAAACTTACTTATAGATCGGCATAGCGATGTGCTCCATGAAACTGATTTGCAGTTCAGGAATGTAAGCCTTCTCACGGTCCATCATCTCACTTGGCCGGTTGCCCATTGCTTTCTCCTACAAAACCAAACACAGAGTTAGCACTTGTTTTCCCCAAGGGTTTCTTCTCAGCAGTAGCAAGATGCTCACACCAACTCGATGGGGAACACAGCCGTATTGTGTACCTATTCATTTGGTTGCAAGTAAATTAAATATTCAGATTGGCATTGTGACACTAGGGACAGTTTCTAACAGTGATTTAAATAAAAGTAACAGTTAAAATTGGGCACTCTCCACTTTGGAAAAAATAAAATAAAGAAGCAACACTATGCCATTAAGCAAAAAATAAAAATAAATTCTTTATTACCACACCATCTCCTGGGCACCACAGGTCTACCCTTGACGCATTTTGGACGTATGAATACCCTTTATCAAAGGTACCTTTGATAAAGGGCATTCATATGTCTGAAACATATCAGGTGTAGTCCTGTGGTGCCCAGAAAATGGCACGGCAATAAAGAGTTTATTGTTTAGCTCAATGGCATAGTGTTGCTTCTTGATTTTATTTTTCCCGAGGTGGTGAGTGCCAGATTTTAATTGTTAGATTGATTAAATTATTGTGAGCACCCCAGCGCTGTGCAGATATTTTTAGTAATGTTCTATTTAAATAAAAGTGGTTGCACTAAAAACAAAGAAAAAAAAGGAAACTGAAAAATCTGTGATTTAGTTTTTTTTAATTCCATTTCCCTTGTGACCCCTTACTGCCTATAGTATTTAATTGTAACCAGCATAACTCAGATCAGCCACATGAAAGTTCACTTAAGCCTGCCATACAGCTTCATCGTGACTGACCCCCCTCCCCCAGCTTGTACTGTACACCAGTTGCCCCCTCACTGGTCTAGCTGCAATCCTCATAGGCTCTCTACCCTAGGCTGACCTATTCCAGTGCTCACCGATTTTAAGCCAGCACCATGACAGCCTATATCAATCTGTCTCTTCTACTCTGCCTGCTCTTATTGATACCCTTTTTAGACATCAGCGAGAGCCCATCAGTATCTTAATCATCACACCCCGATAAACACTATTGTAATAGCTATGGGACTGGGACTTGTAGCGTTGCCAAGCACAGTGCCATCTCCCCTACCCAACAGATGATCTGGAGACTGTTGAAATGTACTCCCACTATTTTACCCCATTACTCTTCTATAGTGTTCAATCTGTTCATCAAAATAAGCTTAAACACCATGTAGGAAAAAGGGTGCTATTGTGCCACAGTAAATTCCTTACCCAACTACTAAAACATCTGCTACTTCTCCTCCTGCTTATCTCTGGGAATATCCACCCAAATCTGGGTTGACCACCTGACAACCCCAATAACAAACACAGACTTGGGACTCTCTCCGTGGCCAGCATTAATATCTGCAACCTTCCCAAGAAACTAGATGCACTCACTGCCAGGGCCATGCAATATACCCCAGATGTCACATCAGTGCAGGAGACGTGGCTGTCCCCCCTCATCCCAGATAATGCTATTACAATTCCAGGATACACCATCTTCCAGCAGGATAGACTTGCTAAAAGAGGGGGAGGCTGTGCCATTTACATGAAATAGACCCATACGGGGCATGCTCTGATGCTACCCAGCACTGATGCTGATACTCAATTCCCTGCCATCAAGCTACTCCTTGGAGCTCACAACAAAGCCCTGAATGTAGCATCAGTCTACATCCCTCCCAGATTGATGATTAGTGGACTCAACTCCATTCTAAACTGCATCCGCAACTTAAAACACAACTCTGAGGTCATATTACTTGGTGACTTTAATGTAAATTGGCTGTCGCCCAATGCAAACACCTACAAGGATACTCTGACTGCAGTCAATTTTATGCAACTGATCCAGTCACCCACTAGAATAAACTACAGGACCAGGACCAGCACACTGTTAGACTGGTACTAACCAATTGCCCTAACCATATCACGCACACAGAGGTCCTCTCTGACACTATAAGCGACCATTCCCCAGTATTGTGTCTATGGACAAACAAATTCATTAAACCCCCACCTAAAACCATTAACAGTTGGGTACTCACCCGTAGGTATCTCAAGCCACTAAGAAATCTACTGCAACAGCAAGACTGGTCAAAAATAGACATTGCTGCTGACATAGACACTGCCCTAGAATTCTTCATCACAAGCTTTAATTCAGCCTGCGATGTGCACACCCCCTTCAAAATACGGAAGGTCAGGGTAACTGAGAACCTGTGGATCACTTTTGATCTCCTGCAACTATTGAAATCCAGTGATCAACTGTGGTATTGGGCATGTACGGGCATACAAAACCGCCAGGAACACCTCTACCAGGGCCATCCACTCAGAAAAAGCAATCTATTACAGAAACATCCTTACTGACATATGGAAGAAAATTCTGGAGCAATCTCAAAGAAATCACTGGGAAAGACTCTAGAACCACCCCCTCCATGCTGAATCTAGATGGCACCATAACCCTTGACTCCACAATGATTGAAAACACTTTCAACTCTGCTTTTACCGACCTCAGCCATGTACCACCTTCAAACTTTTTTGATGCCTCCACCGATTCTGCAACCAATGGTAAGCAAGACTCGGCTCTGGCACACTCACCATCCTGTTTTAGGGCTGTGACTAAATGTGAAGTCAAACAATATTTAAGTAAAGTACTCAATAAGACCAGGACTAGTGGAGACACACTTGACCTAAAACTCATTGCCCTCACACTCAAAGTAGCTCTATCTCCCCTTACAAAGATCATCAACAAGTCCCTCATTTCTCCCAGTTCCCCCTGCAAATGGAAGCTTGCCCTGGTGACCCCTATAAATAAGAGTGGCGAGAGGGCCCAGCATGGCAACTACAGGCCCATTTCCATTCTTCCTCCACTGTCCAAAGCACTCAAAAGAATTGTCGCTGACCAGCTGGTGGAGTACATGGAGAAGTATAATCTTCAATGTCCCCACCAGCATGGTTTTAGGAAAGGACACAGCACCACCTCCACTCTTTTGGAATTCATGAGCTATATCCAGCAGGTCATGGACCTAGGTCAACTCATCAGTGCCACCTATATTGACCTCTCCAAGTCATTTGACAGATTCAATCACCCTCTACTGCTAGAACAGCTATCTGAACTAGGCCTGTCCACTAACACCCTAGGGTGGTTCAGCAGCTACCTCTCTAACCGCACACAGGAGGTGAAAACAGGCGATGCCATGTCATCCAAGTCTCCTGTTCACTCCGAGATCCCACAAGGGCCAATCCTGGGGTTGTTGCTCTTCAGCATTTTTCTCAACAAGCTCCTTGCCTGCTGCTTGGAACAAATTCTGCTATACGCAAATGACGCAGTAATCTTCACAAAGAACTCTGACCACTCCTTGCTGGAGAGTCAATTACAGGAAAGCTTCACGGAGGTTGAAGACTGGTTTATCGGGATGAAGCTTGTGCTCAATTATAAAAAAACAAAATCTATGCTCTTCCACAGCTTCTACGGCAAGCATAAAGTCAAACAGCTGATGGTCAGGAACCGCTCAGGCATTGTCTTGGAACAGACACAAACATTCAAGTACCTTGGTGTTACTCTGGATTCTACCCTATCCTTTACTAATCATACTGAATTTGTTGCCAGATCTGTAAATATTTGCATAGGACTCCTCTACAAGCACAAGTGCTTCTTAAGCTAGCAATTCAAAGCTCAATTGTCTCTATAATAGATTATGGGCTGGTGATTTATGGAGCTGCAACAGATTCTGCACTAAGGCATATAACAATAGCTTTGAATAAGGCCTGCCGACTTCTTTTAGGGGCTGCTCCACGGACACACACTTGTGATCTTTATGAAAAGGCTGATTGGTTACAATTGCAGGGTCGAATTTCCTATCATACCTGCCTTGCTGTAAAGAAGGCCTGCCTTGGTCTGCTGCCCCCTGGAGTGCAGAATCTCCTCAGCCCATCCTGTAATATCCGCCACACCAGAAGCTCTAACTCCACCCTACTAGTTCCTCATTGTTGTACATCACAAGGACAGTGGTCTTTTGCTTTCAGAGCCCCCAAATGGTTTAATTCCCCGCCCAATGAGGTTGCAAACTCAGCCACCCTTGGCCCATTTAAACCGAAGCTCCATGACTACCTTGTTGCTCGTACCTCCTGCGACAGTTTCACATAATTTGATGACCCCTCCCCTAACCACCATGCTATCCTTCAAATAACTTCCCCTTTTTCCTCCCCTACCCATCTCCTTACCCCCCTCCAGCCCCACACACTCCTCCCATCTCCCCCTCCTTTCTATCCTCCCTCCTAACCCATCTACCCCCGCTACTGATAAATCCCTATTTCCCCCTGCTAACCTGACAAAAGCCAACTTGGCTTAGTTTCCTCTCCTTCCTCCTACCCCAACTACCCTCTGCTAACCTGATAAACCCAATTTATCCCCTACGAAACTGACAAAAGCCTACTTGGTTGAGCTGTCTTTCCTGCCACCCTACTCTGCCTCAGTCACGAAACTTGGCTTGAGGCTTTCTTGCCTCTTGTTCCTGTCTCCCACATCTGTTGACAAGGCCTACTGACTGCACTTTCAGGGTTATATCATTTGCAAATATCAATTTTCACATCAATTTTGCACTCATTGTTTTATCTGCCACATATTTTTTTTTCTATTTATACTCCTCCCCTGTGCCCAGTCTCCACTCATTCAGGAGATGCACTGCAGTATCCCCGCATCACGGCTTGCCTGATCCCCCAGTCGAGGCCCCATGGAGCCTTGGCTATACCCCCCCCAGGTGGGTATGGGGTGGGGCAGAGACACCCCGAGACACTTCAAGTTTCATTGGACTCCTCTGGTTCATCAGGCAGGTGTGAGCAATCAGGGTCTCTGCTTCAGTGCTCCGTCATCTAGGAGGCAGGGTGCAGATTTTCTCTGTTCTGGAGGAGTGGCATGTACCCTGATGTCATGGCATCACTGCCGATGTCACCACTCCCCATCCCCTGGAGTTAGCTCTGTGCTTGCTGTGCCTCTGACTTCCTCCAGAGGCCAGTCAAGTGCCGAGCATGAACCCTCCTCCCTCCCGGGAGAGGAGAGCTGTCCATCGGATGCTCAATCCTCTCCCTCCCCTGCTGACCCCCAATGGCCCAGGCTTGTTCCCGAACCCGGGTCGTGGCGAGGCGCGAGATGTTGCGTCCAGCTCCTCAACCCTCAGCGCCACTGGGCCGGCTATGCCACACATTTTGTACATACAATAGTGTTCCCTTATTCAGTTACTTTGCCCTCCAATGCCTTCATGTTGTATTTACTTTTCTCTTATTTATTGTTTATTTGTACTATTTTATTTATTTATTAGCTTTTGTTGACCAGGTAAGCACACTAGACAAAGCAGTTGCCTATTTTCAGGTACAACCTGGGAGAGTACAATGAAGGACAAGACCCTACAGTGAACAATAAGATACAATCATACATTACACAGGATCAAGCAGAGTAGTCAGGTGACATTGAACAAGCAGTCAAGAATTAACATAGTTGAGCAGTAGAAGCAAACTTTCTATAGGCTAAAGATAAGCACAGTGCAACAGACAAAGATTCACAACCCGGAGGCATAGGGTGAACACGTTTCTATACAGTAACAGAACCGTCAAACAGTGCAACAGACAGAACTCTGCCAGGGGCAGAGTGTAGTTAGATTATAATATGAAGCAGAATCCTAAGCAAGCGGGATACACCCTCATGCAGGGGCCACCATAACTGCAGGTACATGAGAGTCTATATACTGTATTGCCTGTGCTTGTCTTGACATGGAACCTGTGTAAAAGAGCCACTGGCTCAAATGTATGTTTAATCCAAAAAATCAAATAAATAATAAAAATGAATAAACAGCTGCCTCCTTGTATTAAATGCTGCCATCACCTGGCTGTCAGCAGGTGAACTGCACCCCTTGGGCTTTATGTGTTTAGCATTTCCTAGGTTCCTATGTTGCACAGTAAGTGGATTTTTTTGGAGTTGGAATTGAGATTTGGAAGCTAACCATGCATTTATAGAGATCTAATGCACAGTGAGCTGACATTTCTTAGCCAATGAAATTTCTACTTTTTAGCCATTTCATACATGTATTTAAACAATTTTTATGTAAAGAAATCATATTAAAAATATTTTACTTTATGTATAATGCATAAGAGCTCTGAAACATTTTATAAGCACATTAGAAAATGGGTAAAAGTATTCCAGGCTTCTGATTGGCTGAGGGACTTCTCTAGCTGGGCATCTATCAGACAACAGATGCCGGCTATTAAAAGTACCAACCCAGCCAACCCCATCACCAGAATCCTGCTGCCCAGCCTGGTCTCTAATTGGCTAAAACCCCCTCATTTCATTTTCAAATGTCTGCCATTTTTTTGTCTCACTTAGCGAGTGATACAAGCATCCCTAAGGCTCCCTCCTTTACTGCCAGCACACCCAAAATCAGAGATGCACCCCACTCCCAGCAGTATTCCTCCAATTCATTAGTCTGCATTTTACAAGAGTCTCCTTTTTTGTACATCATAGCTAATGGATTCTTCATCCATGCATTTTCGTCCCACACACAGCAAGACCGCAACTACGACCTCTGACCCCAGACAGTTTCGCCGCTCGCCCTGCCTCCAATCATACTCAACCCAAACACAAAACAAATAATACAGCTACATGCCAACATCTGTCCTTTTCTTTTTTTAACTCTCCACTCTCCACAACCACTCCCTAACCCAGTACCTTAAAGTTCTTTGTTCTCATGTAGTACTCCATTACTTTTCACAGTGCAATGCTGCCACCTTTGCTGAGCTCCCACTTGACGAGCTGCTGATCTCCTGCCTGGCGCACTGCTGATTTTCCTCTCAATGCCACTGGAAATCACAGTTTCAACACAGCACTCAGGCACAAAAACCATATAAAAAAAAAGTAGCGGTCCTTTGTCTCTTCCCATCCCTTCTTACTGAGCTTCCGGGTGTACCACACAAGATAACGGCTCATCTCAAGCAAGAAAATGTTTTTTTTTTTTTTTTACCAAATGGAAGCTGTGTGTGTGTTGGGAAGGAGGGGTGGGGGCGTTGAGGCTAACCATGGCAACCAACTTGAAACAGCACCCACAACTCTGGGACAGGTGGAGGAACTACATTTTTTATTTTTACAAAATAAATAAAATACTAAATATATTGAACATTTTTACATGAAATCTATTATTTCTTTAACCATATAAAAAAGTGTGCCCATTCTCTAAGAGCAATAATACCCTCCAGGGTGAGCGGTATGGGTTATACCCACCCTTCCAGGGGCTATAAGGCCCTCCGCCTTCGGTGTAGGGCCTCATTACACCCCTGGGTGGGTTTAGACCAATACTGCCCACCCTGTCAGGTATTATTGCTTGCGTAAGTCACTCCAGGGTGTGCTGTGAAGAATCAGAATGCACTTCCTAGGGCCATAATGGCACTTGCCTTTTAGTCTCGTGTCTCACTCCCCTGGGTCTTGCATTAAAATCTTTTATTAAAATGGCAAGAAAAAACCTAGACACTTCATTGGTTGAGAGACATCACCTGGCCATGCATTAAATTTCGAGCACCACACTGTCAGGTGCCAGATCTCATTACCAAGGCACAAAAAGCCCCATTAAATACAAAACCAGGGAGTATTTTATGTACAGTGCAAGTCTGTTATAACGGATGCATCTGTGCACACAACTTTTGTGTGTTATATCCAGTGCCCATTATATCCAGAGGAAGTGGAGCCTATATGTTAGATGTGTCTGTGTGTGAGCAGGGGCTCAGAGTACATGATAACCTATTATAAAATGTCATAGATCACTTAGAATTCTGCCTAGCATATATGTTCCTGTATTCTGTGTGTTTATTTAAAGTTATTTAACTGTCAGGGAACAGAAGTTATTTTAAGGAAGTTTATTGCAGAAGGTAAGAAGATAATTCTAGTGGCTAAAAGTTGGGTTCTAGAGTAAGAACAAAAGCAATTGTACTTTAAGGGTTTTATTGAAATATAAAATAATTCCTTTTAGTGTAATTAACTAATAAAAGTTTATGCAGTTTATGGAGAATTATTTTGTTAAATGTAATCTCAGTAGCTCCTCCATCTTAATTCTAGATTTGCAAAATCTCCTTACCTGCTCTGCATTCTTCTCAAAAAAGCACTGCAAATACCCATAAGAGTTTCATTGTGTCTGCTATAGTCAATGTTTCTGTCCATTATAATGAGAGAAAAATGCATGGCATTTGATACATTTGGTTTGGAAATCAGTTTTTGTTCACCATAACTGATTGTACGTTATAAGTGGAGTGCACTGTATATGTTTTGTTATTTAAAATGTATTTAAACAAATGATGCAAACAAATCATATTGAAAATGTTTCAATTTACATATAATACAAAAGAGCAATGCATCATTTTATAAGCACAATAGGCCAGTCCAGGGTGTGCATTCAAGGATCTGAATGCACTCCCCAGGGGCATAAGGATACTCGTCCTTTGGCCACATACCTCATTCCCCTGGAGTATGCATTAAAATCCTTTAATGTACACCCTGTTGTGGCTAATTGCTTACTTGTAGAAAAAAAGAAGTTATCATGGCTTCTCCAACAAGTTCCATGGGCTACATACCAGATCTCCTTGAGAGAAGAACTCCTTGTAAATCAGTTCCTGAAATGAGAAAAAAAAAGATCAATAAGGTTGGCATTTACCTCCTTCCCAGTTTTTGAAAGCTTCCTACAGCAGGTGAGGGAAAAGATAATTAGCTGTCTGCAGGCCGGCCTCGTGCACTGATGTGATTTTTTTCCTGAATTTGGTATAGGTCCGATTAGAGAATCTAAAGATAGCATCATTTGAAGCATTGACCGAGGGAAGCAAAATGGGATTTTCTTTCTTAAATTTTATTTACATATAAGTGAATTCCATTTTCCTGCTAAGCATGAAGCACTCATGATCAGCCCTATTAAATAATTTCCTTTTCTGCACATGTAATTATGCATAGCTTACATAGATACATAGACAGTGTCGGCAGATAAGGGCCTATGGCCCACCCGGTCTGCCCATTTGAGCTTGTAAGTTCAGTTTGTTTTCCTAGAAGTCTGTTGCCCCTTACCCCTGACCTCTAGAATTCCTTTATGTCTATCCCATGCATTCTTAAATCCCATGATTGTTTCAGCCCCCACCACTTCCTCTGGCAGGGTGTTCCACTTGTCCACCACCCGTTCTGTGAAGAAATTCTTTCTCATGATTCCTCTGAATCGTCCTTCCTCCAACTTCATCCCATGCTCTCTAGTCCTGGAGCATCTTTTTTGCTTAAAAATAGTGTTTTCCTGCACCCTGTTCCTCTCTGTAAGATACTTGTATGTCTCTAGCATATCCCCTCTCTCCCTCCTCTCCTCCAGGGAGTACATGTTCAGTTCCTTCAACCTGTCTTCATGGGACTTGTGATGCAATCCATGCACCATCTTTGTTGCCCTCCTCTGAACCTTCTCTACCCTGTCTATGTCCTTACGTAGGTATGGTCTCCAGAACTGTACACTGTACTCCAGGTGGGGCCTCACTAGTGTCTTGTATAGCGGAATTATGACCTCCCTCTTGTTGTTTCATTATATCATAATATTCCATAAAATGATTGGAATGTTCTATGAATATTGAGCAGATGTAGTCATCAATATCTCTGGACTGCTGGCAACTACATGTAAGCCCAATACCATGGGCTTTCAAACTACAGTATACAGGACACTGCACATGAATGTTTCCCTCTAATAAATGTGTGCATCAAATGAGGGAACAGTTTCCTTCTGGTGATTTACTCATTGACATTTTGAAAACTCCATCTACGATCATAGCAACCCTTCAAGTTCAGAGACAAATGACTAACTCTTTGAGCTCTAGATGAAAATCAAAGTATTCATTACTTTTTTTGTTCGCATTAAAATGTAATGTATGAAAACAGCATAGAGATAAG
The DNA here is from genome assembly GCA_016271365.2 of Neoceratodus forsteri. Lineage (NCBI taxonomy): Eukaryota > Metazoa > Chordata > Ceratodontiformes > Ceratodontidae > Neoceratodus > Neoceratodus forsteri. The sequence continues at coordinate 1,389,673,350 of CM057459.1, forward strand.
AACAATGACATCACAGCAACTGCCTGCAGCTCTTGGAAATAGTGTTGCCTGGCCAGGGCACGAAAAACTCCAATACCATAAACTAGGGAGGCTCAGATATTTCACAGGGCTTTCTAGATAACCTTGGAATTCAAGATGTTTGGCCAGAGCATGTAATACAGATTTCATACATTCATTCATTAACCTCATTTATTCATTTTTCCAGCAATAGAATAATTAATCCACAGGTTTGTTACACAGATATCCTGGAGTTTGGTGGCCTGCGGATACTGCATATGTGCAGTTTTACAAGAAAGGTACATAGTGATACAGAGCACAATTAAGTTACAAAAATGCATGATACTAATGTCAGCACCCCAACATTATGACATGGATACATTTGCCAAAGTGATAACTCACTGTTTGGAAAATGGACCAGCACTGATGACCCAGATAATGGATATTTTTGCAAAATCTGTCCACAGGTGCCTCTGGTTAAACTTCAGTGCCAAATGCAATGAAGGCAAGAGTACTCACATACAGCATTGAGTCATGTTCACGGATAATGTTCACACCTCAGTTGTGTTGAAGGACAAAAATCGTATTTATTTCAAGTTGTAAAAGACAAAACTCATCACCAGGTGGAGGGGTGATGAGGTTTGCCTCTTACAGCTTGGAATAAATATGATTTTTATTCTTCAACACAACTGAGGTGTGAACATTATTTCTGTTTCTGAGCCAATAGTCCTGAGAACCTAAATCATGTATCAAGACTATGGCAAGGATATTTCAGAATAATTTCTTGACAAAACTCTGGGTCTAAAATTGTAATATTTCAGGATGTATGTGTGTTACTGGTAACTCAGTTGATGCATACTGGATAGTCCTGGATAACTTAGATCATTTATCATTTATGACAAGGATACTTCAGTATCCTCTCTAGACAAACACATCTGAGTGTACAATTGCCATTTGTTGTGGAATCCAGGTGTCAGTACTAGTCTACTATAGATGAAAGCTACTTTTAGCCAGATAGTATGGACAATCTAACTCATTTATCAAGATTATGGCAAGTATATGCACCTCAATATCCACCCTGTACACAAATATTTCTACAATTGCCATTCTCTTGGGAATCTGGGTGTGACTATTGATCTAGATGACTGATACTTTTGGCTAGCTACTCATGGATAATCTATGATGATTTTAGAAACTGCCTAGGGCTCGAGTTCAAGGAAAGGAATTTCTTACAAGAGCTCACAATTACCAATTGAAGAGTGAATTCTGCAAAACTGAAAAGGAGTGATTGGTTTAGTCAAATAGTTGTCACATCATGGAACCAGCTGCCCATCAAAGTAGTTGAGAGTAGGAGGGTAGCCATGTTCAAGAGTAATTTAGATGGTTTCCAGGGAAAAATGTGAATTACGGGTTAGAACCACTGGTAAGTAGCAAGCATCCTCAGTGGATAAATTCTCTTGTCATATCGGTAAGCCTATGATCCTATGAAACTAGATCATTTTTGAGTTTGCGCATGCACTGCAAACTTCTTGGAATAGTAACTTTGAGGGGTGTGACACTGTCTGTCCAATGTAGAGTGCTCTGCAAGGGGCTCAGCAGTATCACACCAATAATCAGCCAGGCTGGTCATGACGCTGTTTTGCCTGAAGTGGTCTGCACTTGAAAAGAAACAAAATGCAGCAATCACATGGCAGCTTTTTCCTTTCATCTGCAGGTCACTGCAGAGCAAACAGCTGTTTGCATCATGACGTCTCTGCCTCCCCCCCTTGCCACCCCACCATTACCTGCCTGAAAGGTGGGAGGAGGTGCTTTTCTTGCCTGCCTCCTCCATGTCCACTGTCTCCATTGCTTTATTTTCTCCTACCCATGCGGAGCAGGCCACAGCCTATGCTCCGTAAGGGCTGGGAGTATTCAATGCCCGAAGGCACTTGTACTCTAAGTGTGATCGATCTTGCTAGCAGATCCCCCCCTACCTGCCAACATCAGGGTGCTAAATCCTCATGTCAGCATGTATCCCCCCTCATCCTTTAATGTGGCACACTGGGAGCCCAGCCCAGTGTGCCAAAAACTGCCTGTGGTGTCTCCGACACTGGGATGCCCACTCCCGGTGTCAAATGTGCACCCCCATGCCCCTATATTCTATGACCTCGGGATGCCCAATCCCTGGGTCAGCACTGATCCCCCTTGATCTCCCCTCCAGTACTCTGGCACACTGGGAGCCCACCCCAGTGTGCCAAAATCCATATAGTTTACCTGTTAAAAGAAAACAGACCCACAACGCTCTTTTTTTATTTGAAAAAAGAAAACTGTCCCTTGTTGACCTTGCTGACCCCGCCTCCCCAACCTGCACCCCTCATTCTATGCACCCTAATTCTCTCCTCACCCCCCCACCCATACTTACCTTTGGAGGTCAAGAGCAGCGATCTTTGGTGGACCGGGAACACATCTGCACTTTTCAAAGCCAAATTTCAAACTGAAGAAATGCTGGTAAGCTATATAATGGCAGGCAATAGGAAGTTTCAATTTAGTTTAATATCTCAAGCCATTTTGGAGAGTTTTGGTCCCAAATTTTCAACATGGGATTCTTGGGACCCCACCTCATGAACACAGTCACTGTCATTCTGTTTCTCGGTCCCGAAAGGTGATTTCGTAGTCACTGCACGGAAATACCTTTCTGGAAAAATTAACAAAATGACAGTGCCACTGTTCATGAGGTGGGGTCCCAAAAAGCCCTTGTTGCAAATTTGGTGAAAAAACTCCCAAAAATGACTGATATGAGCGTCCATTGTGCAGTTTCTATGCATGCTCGTAAAGTCATCAATTTTTAAGATTTTCACTCCAAATGTCCAACATTGCCATTTTTTTCACACCCCGTCATGAACAGTACAGCTGTCATTTTTTACATCCTTCCCAAAATGTGCTTTTCCACCTGTGGCGCAGAATGGGGTGGTCGCTGTGCAAAATAATATTTTGGAACAGATTAATGTAATTTAAGTGCCACTGTTCATGAGAGGAGGTCTCAGAAAGGCCATGTTGAAAATTTGGTGAAAACATTCAAAAAAATGGAATACAAAATCACACATACCCTCATAAATGCAAAGCATCGTGGGCTGTATATGAAAATCACCACATGATATTATGCTGGTTCAACTTTAAGCAGAAATGCATGGTGCCTAAAGGCCTCTCACACAGTCTGCAAAGGGTGCCAAGAGAAGACACAGACATGTGCTTCCAAGCATTCCAAAAAATGACTGCGTTATGAGCGTGCATTATGCAGTTTCTATGCAGACTCATAACTTTGCCACTTTTTCATATTTTCACTCCAGATTTTCAACATTGCCATTTCTTTACACCTCCTCATGAACAGTATAGCTGTCATTTTTCACATTCTGCCTGAAATGTGTTTTTGCACCTGTGGCGTTGAATGGCACACTCGCTGTGTGAAATCACCTTTTGGGATTTAGTAACAAAATGATACGGCACTGTTCATGAGGTGGGATTGCAAAAAGCCCATATCGAAAATTTGGAGCAAAAATACCAACAAATGCCCAGGGCATTAGGGTTTCCAACCATAACGCTCACCCTTAAAATGCAAGGCAGAGGAAAATACACAGAAAAATATGGGAGGCATGTACAACGGCAATACCAACAGCAAACCTTCAGCACTGGCAAATGCTTGTTCAAGATAATGACAAGGATACCATGTTACCCTCTCTGGACAAATAAGTATGGGTCTACAATTGCCATTATCTGGGGTATCCAGGCATCTGTTTACAGATACTAAACCATGTATAGGGGTGTTGAACCCTTCATAATGAGGGTGGTGCAGAGACATTGAGCTGGAGTAGATGTACACTTGCTATGATTATCCACTGCAGAGGCAAGACTGTGCAAGAAGTGATTGGTGTATCATCTCTGTATGTGCATTATAAATAGGCCTGGGAGACATTGACTATTGCTGGTGGGATTGCCATGTACTGTAACGAAATTCAGCAAAGAACAATAATAAATTTTTATATTTCAACGTGCAAACATTTGTTTCCATTCCAAATGTGCTAATCTGTGGGAAGAAAACTCCACATATGTTTAAGTAAGGGACTTGCGGATTTTATTTCCTGCAAATCAGAAAAATCTGCAGGTTCAGTGCTTAATGTTTTAAAAAAAATATATAAATATATATATAAAATTATATTACATTGCATTCTAAAACAAGTTTACATTTCAAATGCATATAATGCAAGAAGTGGCAAAAACACAATACAGACATAAAACACAGTCAATTAATTCCAAATTCACTGTGTCACACTCCTAGTTGTTACCTCTGGAGGGGGTATACAATATAGTTTAAAGTTCCTATAAGAAGGAGAAAACGACATTTTGGAGCAGCCAAAGTGAGAACAGTCCATCAAAAGGGTAAAGTCTCTAGGTTCATTAGCAGCCTTCATGACTTAGCATTCACTATACACTTAACAGTAAAACACCAGAGGTAGCCTTCCCTGTGGCCCCTGTGGAACAGTAACATTTTGGATATTAAAGCAGAGTTAAGAATAAGACAGTAAGTACTGCGTAGTCTAGGCAAACTATTATCATGGAATTAACAGGCTTGAGAAAAGGAAAAAATCCCATTACCCTCTTAGCAAATGTATTTATTTATTTAGTTTTTGTTGACTGGGTAAGTGCACTAGACAAATCCTGCCTATTTTCAGTCACGACCCGGGGGAGGGGGATACAGATGAATGCCAACTGACCTTGAACCAGATTAAGCTGTTGGAAAGTTGGATACAACTCTAAATGTAAGCTGTCTCTGGGAAAAACACATTGGCAGGCAAGCTTGTATATGTCTTCCCGCTCACATGCTGACATACCGGTATCCCTTCCAGTTGCATGGGTTCCACTAAGCTCCAGCAGTGGAGCTCAAGCACCATCTTAGATCTCATGTAATATTTTGTGCACAAATAGCGCTGTTTGTACAAGTCAGTGAGTCCCAACACCATTTTATGTAAACCGTCCCAAGGTATATTTTAAACCCTTTTTAACAGTAAACAGGAAAACTGAACGTAATGCACCAAACAGTTTCATTGTAAGCTGAATCACCCTCTGTACCATGGATCATGTATAACTTTACTCTACATATATTAAAGACTTTCTACCCGAAACCATCACAGAATTAGAAATAGAAAGGCACATACTGATACTAAAAAGTCGTTATGCAATACACATCCTGCTGCAAGTGTGCAAAAACAAATCTCAATCCCAGTACAGTTTTGCACAGCAAGTATGGCAAAGCAGAGAATGCTTACAACCAAAAAAGTCTGACATGATAAGGTTCAGCCTTACTGCCCCTCCTCATCTGATGCAAAGTTGTTATTTATTTATTTATTTATTTTTGAAAGTCGGATTTACAACCTTTGAGTCTGGTACTCATTTACAACGGCACCGCATCACAGGGAGGGTAGACATGGTAACAGTGTGAGATACAACAGTGGTAAATACAGGTGCAATACAGACAACAAAAGAACACAAGTGGCTACCTCTTATGAGGCTCGAGCAAGACGTTTCTCCAGCAGGGTCCCTGAGCATTGCTCACTGTTCATGGTAAACTGAAGGCATGCAGGGAGCCCAATCCTGCAACTAGTATTTGCTTCCCCAAACTTCGAGGTGACCCCTTCAAAAAGCCCCATCTTCTGTGCCTGATAGTGTATGAGCAATCCAGGGAAAAAAACAGCTGATCCTCCATTGTGATAGGGAACTGATCCTTTGCAGTTTGCAAAAGTTGGTCTCTAGCCCCCATTGAAGAGACGACTATTAACGGTGTTCTCGGATCCCCCAGGCTGTGCCCACTGTCAATTTATTCTGTAGGCCTTCACAGCTGGAATGGCATGTCCCAATCCCACTGCCTTGGGCAGCCATCTCTTTAGGAATTCCCATTGTTCTCCCCCTCCACACCCTTGGCGAGACCTAACTGCAGAATGTTGGAGGATCGGGATTGCATTCTCGAGTTGTTCCTGCTGGCTCCACCACCAAATATTTTGTTTTTTAGGTATGAAACTGTTTTGGAGGAATGGGAAAGCCACACTCAGGGACCTGAAGCTGGGACCAGGAAGGATGGGAGAGTCCTCTATGATGGAGCCCCAGGGAAGGGAGGCAGGGGACCCCAGAGGAGGTGGAAGCTTCTCCTAGTGGGGGAATCTATTGTCCGGGGAGTAGAGTTAGGGATACCTACAGTAGCAGGGGAGAAAAGGGGAAGTGCCTCCCAGGATGCCCTGCATGGAGGGATGGGAAGCGGATAATAGGATCACTACGGCAATAGCTAGAAGGGAGAAGCCGGATGTCATTGTCCACCTGGAGACCAATGGCCTGGCCAGGAGAAGGGTGGAGTTAGCCAGAGTCAAGAAGGATTTCAGGAAGCAGGGGGGAAACCTGAAACAGACAGCATGCTCTGTCTCATTCATGGAGGTGCTACCTATTCAGGGCACAGGAGAAGCTAGGGCACTCCACATCTGTACATTCAATTCCTGGTTGAATGACTGGTATGGGAGGGAGGGTTTTGATTTCATAGGGGACTGGGGCCTGACCTGGGCTGATGTGGGCTTATGTAAGGAGGATGGCCTGCATTTGTCTGAGAAGGGGACCATGGGTTAAAGTTTAAATGCTTCAGCTGTGAGCATTTAAACTGACCAAGGGGGATGAGCCAGGAGGGTCAGGAGGCTTAGGAACACCCCCCCCATGGGAACATGCAGGAACATAAGTTGACTACAGGAACAGCTAAAGCAAGCAGGGAGGGGCAGGCAGGCGAAGAATGTATAACGAATGATGGGGGGCGAGAGCACATAGAAAAAGAAACTGAGGTGGGGGAAGACACTGGAAAGGGAGAACAAGAACAGAGGGAGGGCAGACTGTAAAACATGGGTGGTCATGCTAGTGAATGCCTGTAGCCTAGGAACTAAGGTTCCAGACCTGGAGGCCTTGTTGGCTGATGCAGACCTTGACATAGCAGCAATAACAGAGACGTGATACTCTGCTAATCATGGCTGGGAAGTCAGTGTACCAGGCTATATACTGTTCAGGAGGGACAGGGAGGGTAAAAAGGGTGGAGGAGTGGACCTGTACATCAGAGATGGTATAAAGACTACAGAAGTTCAGGGAAGACAGAGGTAGGTGGAGGTAATGTGGGTCACCCTGAAGCCTGGGACTGGAACAGAAATATGTACAGGGGTGATTTATATACCTCCAGCACAGAGGGAGGAAGTAGACAGGGAACTAGTGGAGAACATACGTGACATGGCAGCTAAAGGCAAAATCCTGCTACTGGTGGACTTCAACATGCCAGTTGTGGATTGGGCCACCCAGGTGGCTGCTTCAGTCAGAAGCACAACCATCCTAGAATCCCTGCAGGGGGTTGGACTCAGGTAACTGGTGCATGAGCCAACCAGGGACAAGTCAGTTCTGGACCTGGCATGAACCAATGGGTACAGAGTCGAAGAAATACAGGTGGAAGGGCAGCTGAGGTCCAGTGACCACCACATGGAGTGGTTCAGCATGGAGATATGGACTCAATTTATGCCATACAAGGGCAAGAGTATTAGAGTTCAGGAGGGTGGATTTCGCTGAAATGGGTGGATGTATACAAGCAGTCCTGAGGAAGGGAGGGGTAATAGAGGGGGTAGAAGAACAATGGGAGAAACTGAAAGGAGCCATAGTGGAGATAACAAACCAATGCGTTAGGATAGTGGCCAAAGGGAAAAGAAGAAGGAAACCACTATGGTTCTCCAAAGAGGTGGGGACAGTCAGGACTAAAAGGCTAAATTTCAGGACATATAAGGGAAGCCAAAGGGAGGGGGACAGGGAGATGTACCTTGAATGTCTAAGGGAAGCAGGGAAGGCTGTTAGGAGGGTGAAGGTGCAGACAGAAGAGGGTTTAGCATGGTCTGGAAACAAAGGGGATAAGGCATTTTATAGGCACATCAGTGAAAGAAGAAAAACCAGAGGTGGGGATTGTGAGGCTCAAAGGGAGAAGGGAGAGTGTAAGGAGGGGGATCTGGACAAAGCAGAAATACTGAACAAATACTTCTTCTCAGTGTTCACTAAGGAGGGGAAGGGTCAAGGACCACAGTTGGGTTGCGGGGGGGGGGGAGACAAGTGGACACCAGTCAATTCACAGTGGAGAAAGTTCTGGAAGAACTCACAAAGCTGAAGGTGGATAAGGCCATGGGGCCAGATGGCGTCTACCCGAGGATATTAAAGGAGCTGCGAAGGGAACTAGCAGTGCCTCTGGTGGCCCTGTCCACAGAGTTGCTCCACACAGATGTCACTCCAGAGGACTGGAGGAGAGGAGGGCACATGTAGTCCCACTGCACGAAAGTGGCAGTAGGGAGGAGGTGGGGAAATACAGGCCAGTCATCCTCATCTCAGCGGTGGGAAAGATCATGGAGACACTGCTGAAAGAAAGGTTAGTAGCACATATGGAATCCAGAGGTGCTCAGGAGCTGAGGCAATATGGATTCACAGCAGGAAGATCATGTCAAATGAATCTAATAGATGTTTCTGATTGGGTGACTAGGGAAATAAACCAGGGAGGGGCGGTAGACATTGCTTACCTAGATTTCAGCAAAGCCTTCGACACCGTCCCACATAGAAGGCTGATTAACAAGATGGGTAGTCTGGGCATGGGAGACAAGGTGGTGAACTGGGTTAGGAACTGGCTAACAGACAGAAGAAAGAGGGTGGTGGTAAATGGGGTACAATCTGGGGGGGGGGGGACCAGTGGGACACCGCAGGGAACAGTACTAGGACCAGTCCTGTTCAACGTCTTCACTAGTGACATTGCAGAGGTGCTGGAGGGAAAAGTCTGCCTGTTTGCAGATGACACCAAGATCTGCAATATGGTGGATACTCCAGAAGGAGTGCAGAAAATGAAGAGGGACCTGGAGAAGCTTGAAAGATGGTCGGAGATGTGGCAACTGAGGTTCAATACAAAGAAGTGCAAAATAATGCACCTGGGTAGAGGGAACTCTGGGGAGAGCTATAGGTTGGAGGTAGAGGACCTGACTGTCACCAAAGAGGAAAGGGACCTGGGGGGTATCATGTCTGATGACCTTAAGGTATCAAAGCAGTGCACAAAGGCAGCAGGGAGGGCCAGTGGCATGCTGAGGTGCATAGGCAGCGGTATCACTAGCAGGAGGCGGGAGGTGGTGATGCCATTATATAAAACATTGGTAAAGCCTCACCTGGAGTACTGCATGCAGTTCTGGAGGCTACACCTGCACAAGGACATAGATAAGGTAGAGACTATCCAGAGAAGGGCAACAAAGATGGTGCAGGGCTTGTACCACAAAACATATGAGGAGAGACTAAGGGACCTCAATATGTACTCACTGGAGGACAGGAGACAGCTGCACAAGGACATAGATAAGGTGAAGACTATCCAGAGAAGGGCAACAAAGATGGTTCAGGGCTTGCACCACAAAACATATGAGGAGAGACTAAGGGACTTCAATATGTACTTAGGGGTATCATCTCTGATGACCTTAAGGTAACAAAGCAGTGCACAAAGGCAGCAGGGAGGTCCAGTAGCATGCTGGGATGCATGGGCAGTGATATCACCAACAGGAGGTGGGAGGTGGTGATGCCATTGTATAAAACATTGATAAGCCTCACCTAGAGTACTGCATACAGTTCTAGAGGCCACACCTGCGCAAAGACATATATAAGGTAGAGACTATACAGAGAAGCGCAACAAAGATGGTGCAGGGCTTGTACCACAAAACATATGAGGAGAAACTAAGGGACCTCAATATGTACTCACTGGAGGAGAGGAGACAGCTGGGAGACATGATCGAAACTTTCAAGTACCTCAAGGGCATAAACAAGCTGTAAGTGGGGGACCTTTTCCAATGTAGAAAAAGTACTAAAACAAGGGCGCACAATATGAAATTGGAAGGGGAGTAGATTAAGAGGTAATGTGAGGAAGTTTTTCTACATAGAAAGGGTAGTCGACACTTGCAATAGTCTGCCACAGGAGGCAGTGGGGGCAAGCACCACAGTGGAGGGGTTAAAGCATTCCTGGAACAGGCACAAGGGAAGCTTGAGAGTGGAGGGAGAGATGAAAAGCCATTGATCACATAGGGTCAGTGATCACATACAGTCTGTAGGGCCTACAGGCAGACTGGAAGGGCCTAGCAGTCCTTATCTGCCAACAATTTCTAGGTTTCTATGAAACATGCACATTTTCTTGATAGATGTTTGATATTTATTTTTTATATTTTTCTCTCTTTTTGCCATCAGCCACCTATCCTTCGGCTCGGTTCCTGAACACCCATACCTCGCTCTCTAATGCCATGCCTCCGACTGATACCCCCCTGACTTACCCCTTTAGGGTTGGGACAATGCCAAGATCCAGCCCGTCTCCGATGGAAAAGGTGACGGTAATGACCGGCATTGCCTCCCTGGCTTCCCCCCCTCTGGCAGGGTTCAGGACTGGTCGACGCATTTGGAGCCGTATTAGGTCATCGGGAAGGCCAGAGCCATTAGGCTGGGTGTCAGGCGCGCGTCATCCATGGTGGCCAACAAGTTTTCTGGACTGCTTCAGGGGTGGGGATGTGCAATGATGTCCACTGTCTGCCCCGCCCATCTTGTATCTAGGCGCTGGTTGCTTTTGGTTCCCCCAGCCTCTGCCAGGAGTCCCTCGAGCACCAGACATACACTCAGCCTTCCCCTGGAGAAGGAGAGCAACAAATGAGGCACTCAGTTCTTCTCCCCTGGCCAGCCCTTCAGTTCCCCTGGTCCATTCCCGAACCCAGGTCACTGGTGTCATAAGCGAAAATCCAACCGCTGCACTAGCGGGCCAGCCCAGATGTTTGATAATTAAAACCATCACCACCTTCTGCAATCTTTGAGAATTGAGCAGATGTTTTTATGACTATAAAACTGTTTCTGCAGCAGAGATCAGCTGCGAACATGTCTTCAGCCCACTTTCAATGCTGCCCCAGTGTCTTGAAGATCTCTGTCATATCATTTTCATTTTTCATTTCATTTTTATTAGTTATACCAGAAAGGCATGTGAGCATTGCTGCCCATTTACACAAGTGTCCAGTTACATACTACAATCATGAGACATGACATAGGCTTAAACATTTAACTAACAGCAAGGGTTAATAAAATGGCACATACATTTAGGATAATATAGTGTAGCAGGCAAATCATGAACTAGCCATGGTGAATTAACAAATACAAGGTGACATGAAGCATTCAGTGAGGGTTTAACAATAATATAATATAACAGTGGGAAACAAAACAATTTAAGTACAATCTAAAACCTAGCCTAGGTTGATTAACAATACTACAAGTGCTAGAAGAAGGGAGTAAGTGCCTGAGGTGGATAACCAGAGAATGGGGGGAAAAAGTGCAGAATGGGAGCCAGATTAGGGCTGCAAGCAGGTGCAGATGGGAGAGAAATGTCTCCTGATATTGTGTTTGAAGGCATTTGTGGAGGGACAGAGTTTTAGTTCCGGAGGGAGTGAGTTGAAGAGCTTGGGTTCCATAAAAGAGAGTGTTTTCTGGCCTTGAGAGGTCCAGCAGAAAGGAACAGTGAAAGAGAGAGTGGAGAACAGTCTAGTGGTCCTGGTGGTGGTGGCTGTCTGGAAGAGAGAAGTGAGGCAATCAGGGAGCAGTCTACGGGAGACTTTGAAGAAGAAGGTGGCCATCTTGCAGTTGAGGTGGGCCTCAAGGGAGGGCTGACTGGTGAGCTTATAAAGGTCACAGTGGTGTGTGAGCTTAGAGAAACCAGAGGCAGAGCAGATAGCGTTGTAGTAGGAGCTTCGAAGTCTGGAGAAATTTTTGATGGAGAGTCGGGGGAGGGAGACAAGTGAACCGTAGTCAAAGACAGGAAGGAGGACGCTGGAGACTAAGAGGGATTTGGATTCCATACTAAGAAACTGCTTGGTTCTGTGGAGGATACCGAGGCGTTGGTGGGCTTTTTTGATTGTGAGACTAGTGTGAGCATCGAAATTGATGGCTAACCAGGAGCAAGCCAAGATATTTGAATTCACTGACTCTTTCAATGTTGTTACTAAGGTTGTCATAGAGGGAGAGGTCAAAGCCAAGGGGTTTGCGAGGGCTGGAGAAAACCATGAACTTAGTTTTCTTGGAGTTTAGTAGAAGACCTTTGGACCGCCTCCTGTCTTATCTGTTCACCCTTCATTGCACTGTCCCTAGACTGTCCTTATCTTTCCCGAGGTAAGGACTCCAGAAATGGGCACAGTACTCCAGGTACAGGTTCACCAACGATCTATAAATGGGTAGTGATACCTATTTTTCAACTGCCAAAACCAGTTCGATACACCCCAGCATCCTATTTGCCTTAGTATAGGCTTTGTTGCACTGAGTTAATTGTTTAAGGTGATTACTAATGATGACTCCTAGTTCCCTTATCTCGCTGTACTGCTTGGCCTTACCCTCATGTCCAGCACACTGTCCTGAGGCTCCCTAGGTGCATCACCTTGCACTTTTTGGCACTGAATTTCAACTGTCAAACCTTAGACCACCTCTCTAATCTTTGCAGGTCACTCTGCCTCTCCCTAATTCTGTTGTCACTATCTACTGAATCAGCCCACCGAACTTAGTGTCATCTGGAAAGAAACACAGCTTGCCCGGATTCCTTCTCCAGTGTTGCTGATGAACATATCGAAGAGGGCAGGACTCAGGAGGAATCCCTGTGGCACCCCACTAGTGACTTCCCTCTCTTCTGATTTGACACCATTAGTCACCACCCTCTGCAGCTTCTCCTTCAATCAATTTCCTGCTTATCTTACTATATTCCTTGATGCACCTACAGTAGATCCTCCATCTTCTTCAGCAATCTTCTGTGAGGCACAAGTTGAAAGTCCTGCGGATGTTGAAGCAGAGTATATCCACAGTATGGCCCTATCCCATACCCTTATCACTCAGTCAAAGAAAACTGCCAGGCTGGCCTGACAAGACCTCCCTGCCACAAACCCATGTTGTTTACTATACTGGAATCCTGCCAGAGTCACTTGTTATATGACCCTCATTTCATCTAGCTGTGAAACAATGAGTAAATAGCAGGACCCGACTGTAACTGGAATATTATGTTATTTGTAATATGTGATCCACAGACGCACACTGGCTGTGTTCCAGGTTCATAAGTGGGAAGAGGGGGAGGGGGTTAGAGGGATCTATTTTATTGGCAGAGGACGTGTTTGCCAAGACACTGGTGACAATACCCTACTCCTAAAAAAAGGGGAAAAGTGGAAAAAGTGGCAGCTTCTCTGGCAGCATGAGTGCCAATTAGTAAATATTTTAGCGGACTAGTTTTTTTTATATACGAGTCATATTTTCTTGCATTCTTGATGTTCTTAGTGTCCATCCCTATGGAAACCAAGTCACAAATACCAGATACACAAATACAAATTGCAGAGACACAAATACATATACCAGAGACTGAAATACTATAGCAGAGACACCAATACAAATACAAATACCAGATACACAAATATAGACACACATATCAGAGATACAACTACAAATACCAGAGACACAAATACATGATTCCATGTCATAACGGCGAAAATACTTTGGCGACTCGCAAAACAGTGAGGACATATCGCCGAATGTCAAATGGGCACATAACCCACCTTAGCAAATACCAGTACGGCAATTTAATGCGGGGGGCTATGCTCCCCTGCATCCCCAAACTAAAATAATCATCTCTGGGGGGGTGACACTGGGGGACAGGAGACTACACAGTAGGGGGACAACAGTAAACAGAGGGTATACTGCAGCTGGTGCACCAGAACCATAGGATGGCAACACAAAAAAAAACCAACACCAGGCACACTACAAAAAAATCTACCCACAGGCAATCCCAAACCCAGGACAATCAGCACCGCAGGCAGCATCCATACCCACCACAGCAGGCTGCACTTCCCCATTTAGCTCATAGCACAAGCAAACCCCATCATTCACTGTCCCTACTCCTTCGCTATTCCCTCCCCTCGCTAAAACTTCACTGTTGCTGCTCCTACGGGCTCGAAAATTTAGTCACTCATATTTGAGTCACTCAATTTGCTTTGCCTGTATCACTGGATACCCAAATACAAGAGACACCGATACAAATACCAGATACACAAATATAGATACACATACCAGAGATACAACTACAAATACAAAGCTCAGAGACAGAAATACATGTAGCAGAGACACCAATACAAACACAAGAGACACCGATACAAATACTAGATACACAAATATAGATACACATACCAGAGATACAACTACAAATACAAAGCTCAGAGACAGAAATACATGTAGCAGAGACACCAAAACAAATACAAGAGACACCGATACAAATACCAGATACACAAATATAGATACACATACCAGAGATACAACTACAAATATCAGAGACTGAAATACATATAGCAGAGACATCAATACAAACATCAGAGACACCAGTACAAATACAAGTACCAAATATACAAATATAGATACAAATAGCAGAGACACAACTACAAATACTAGAGACACAAGACCACAAAAGTCAACACAGCTCAGGATAACGTTTCAAACTTACAGCTTTATTCCATAGGAAAATAAATGAACACCATAGACAAATGCAGAACAGTATGCCACAAACCCTCTACCAGTTGTGGTGTCCTGTTCTGCGTTTGTCTGTGTATATTTATGGAATAAAGCTGCACGCTTAAACGCTATCCTGGACTGTGCTGAATTTCTTGGTCTTGACTTTGCAACTTTTTACTCATGTAAGCCCCAAGTGTGGAGCTTTGAGCTGTTTTGCTGCTTTTCCACAGATACAAATACCAGAGACACCAAAACAGATACAAATACGAGATACACAAATATACAGTAGATACAAATACCAGAGACACCAATACAGATACAAATACAAGATATGCAAATATATAGTAGATACAAATAACAGACACAACTACAAATACCAGAAACACAAATACATATACAAATACAAATACCAGAGACACAAATACAAATACAGATACAAATACAAATACCAGAGACACAAATACAAATATGTATACCAGAGGTACAAATAAAAATTCAGAAAACAAAAATCAGCACTGTGGTCAGCTCTACCGGGTATTAGTCCAAGTTCCTGGTGTGGGCTCAGAAACCATAACCTGATCTTTCAGCCACAGAAATGAGCATGCTACCTACTGAACCACAAACACTGGCTTGGTATTTCACCTCTGCTGGGCTATCCCAGGTTAATAAACTGTACAAAAAGGTACACTGTACTTCTCAACCGGTCTGTATTAAATGTGTAGCACTGGCCTCAAAATGGGGAACAAATGGCCAAAATGTGTTGCACATTTTGTCCCAGTATCTATGAAAACTTTTAAAATATATTAAGGCACAATTCAGCTGATACTGGGACACAAAGTGCTGATATATATGTAACCCTGGCGCCAGATATCTAAAGGCTGCACTACCCCTGCCTTAGCTGGCCACACCAAGGTTGATGAGCCTGGGTTTGTACTTTACTTTAAAACTGGTTCTTTCCCAAGATAACATAAAATGTGCAGTGCCTCCACGCAGAGTATACCTTCATGTGGGCTATATTAATACCTGGCACAACCCTCTGGGATGTCATACCCACCCACAATACAATAGTGCCACCTCAAACATAACCCACCATTCAAAACCCCACATTTCCAACATCTGATAATTATTGACGTCTCTGATAATATGCTCACACACCATAGGTCATGCAAAAAGAGCAAACAACAATTCATTTACATGGGGCAAGGGTTAGGGTAGGGAAATTGGAAGCAGAGATCAAGCTGTTTACAGTTGATAAGTTTGATTGGTTTAGACTGTAGTTGAAATTAAGATAATCATTTAGCATTTAGATTTAAACATTAATCCCAGTGACGCCCACCAACCTCCGAGGTAGTTAGCTTATTGGATCTGGCTATCTAGCTAGCTGCATTAGACATTTAGGTAACACATGCCCCATGCCCACACTGGTACCAGTTTCCAGAATGCATTAAAATCCTGCAATCCTAATATTTGTAACTGGATACCCAGTACTAGAGTCCAAAGGTGCAGGCTTATTGTATGGTGCAGCTGTGATGGCCGGGCTGGTTGGGGCCCCTTTGGAGAAAAATCAAGTTAGCATGCTTTCTTTTAATTATCCATAACTGATCCTAGCTGATCTTGGAAAATAGACTTTAAACTGGGATACTCTGGCCTGACGCACATAGAAGAACTTGGTTTAAACTATTTACGGTTTCTCACAAGATGGCAGAGGTGTCTCTACCTGTTTACGGTTTTGAAGTCCTCATTGGCAAAGTCAAAACCAGGCTAACAAGGCAATTCACGTAGTTGCAGAATGTGGGCTCTGCCTCTGGATGCTGAGATGCTGAGCAAAGTCTTACAGCCAGGAACCTCCTAACTGACTGCAGGATCTTACAGCTTTTGCAGATGGAAAGCATATCTAGCTTCTTTTGGAGTGCCCATCTTTGTAGCCAGAAAACACCTTCTGGTACAGACCAGGCTGGGACCAGGGCCGGCATGCTTTGGACCCCCACATCTAGGCTATGCCCTCCATGGGGATGTGCATGTGGCAGTGCATAGCTTGTACACTATCAGGGTGTCTCCCAGGTCAGTCTGAGTTTACTTTGTTGCATTCAGCACATTTATGTTAGCACATTTATATTTACTTTAAATGGTCACAGTCACTTCAACCATGGGCCAGCATGGCCACCATGGTCCTCTCAAGCTTGTAGACACAAGTGTTTACTGAAGGGTGCTTCTTTCCTAAGGCTAGGGTGACCCAGACTCTCACAGTCCATGCAGTGTAACTTGAATCATTGACATCATCAGACAGAGCTTGAGGCATGACTCTCCACCATTTGATAGCTTTACTTGACAAAAGAACTGGTCACATGCAGCTCCTCTTAAGCTTAAGACACAAGCATCACAGTCCCTTGTGGCTTTGCTGGCATTAGCAGCTCCAACTTGGACATTCAAGACTTTCACTGTTAGAACAGTTCCGGATGGCTAGGAAACCTCCCTCCAGTCCTGTAGGTGCTATTAACAGTCACATTCAGCACATACAAATACTGGACCCTTCCTTAGTCACTTTTCAACCGAGGTCCACCCTCTCTTGAACATTAGTTAACATGGGGTGCAGACAAATGATAAGCACTTCTGGGCTTTCTGGGCTTCTCTGCCCCAAGCATGATCTTAGTTTCTCAAAGGTGCACCATGGTGTACTGTAAAACGTCATGCAATGCAAGCAGATGGTTACTCACTCAGACAAATTCAGTGCTTTCCTATTCTGGAAATTACAGGTTTCTTCAGCACTCTCACTGCTGAGGCAGAATATGCTTGCAGCTCTCTCACAGCTGAAAGTTCAGATTTCACCCACGTTTTCCCAAAATGTGGAAAGGTAGATGCTAGCCCTAGAGAACAATCTCTGGCAATCCCCAGGCTGACTACTTTCGCTGCTGGCAGTCTCTCTTTCTCTCTGGCAGAGGCCGAAGTCCCCCTCCCCTGTGGAGGGAGGTTTATTGAACTGACTAGGCCCATTTTGTTTAGCTGAGGGCCTAAGTCCCCCTTCCCTGTGGAGGGGCTCCCACTCAAACTGAGCTCAGCCTGAAAATCCTTGAGTTTTATGGATTCCTTCTGGGGCTCCTGATTGGCTGAGTCCACTTGTGGTTCCAAATGCCATTGACTGGAATCACTTGTCAGTCCACAAAATGAATATTCATTAGCCTCATTCGATACTAAACAGGCTCCCTGTTTTGGCATCTGAATTTAGTCCCTGCACTTTCCCCCAATCCTTTTGCAATGCCTCAAGAGCATCTGGCACTGTCCCAACAATCCTTGCTCTGAAATCCTGACTTTCCGAATGGCTGCTGGTTGCAGAATATGGCTGCTAGTTTTGACAGTCCTCTTGCAGTTTAACACTGTCCCAACTTTAAAGTTCTGGTGCAGCCAGGTCAAATAGTCATAGTCATAGTCATAGTCATATTTATTTAAAAAGATGCCCAATCCCAAAGGCTCTGGGCGCCGTACAAAAACTTAACAGCATGTCATACTGTATAATCTTAGAATTTACAACAGATTTTACAACAATATATTCATTGTCTCTGTGCTCCACTGTTCAGTAGCCATATTTGTGCCCTCTTGAATGCTACCACTTTTATTTAGTTTGTTATAGTACTCAGCCAGTCGATGCAGCCAAAATAGAGTGCCCCTAGGCAGCAGACAGGCAGATTATCTGAGTCCCCATGTCTACAGTCTGGAGCAGCCAGTACATTTATTTTATTTGTATGGCCCTACTATTATTTAGCACCTTCTGTGCCCCTGTTACAGTGCTTTATTTATTTACATTTATTTACAGACAGAAGTCCGTCGCTAGCGCCAATATTTATTGAGCCATTGTGCTAGGACGAGCAAACATGAATATTAATGCTGCTTCATTAATATTCATGAGCCCCCCTTTATTTGTGTTTTTTTTTTGTATTTACAATTTATTTCAGCTCCCCTTGCACAGCCAGAAGTCTCTGCCCCCCCCCCCCACAGCCATTTTTAAATTTAGGGACCAGGACCAAGCAGGGGACAGCCAAACTTATCATAAGTTGCCGCAGACATCGGAAGCACTTTCTTGTGAGTGAGCCACCCGCCCACTGTGAAGAAGAACTTGGGGGAGGGGCAATAGCTCTGCAGACGCTCCGATTGCTCAAGGAGGGCAAAATTGAAATAAAGGCTGTTTGGGGACCTTGGGGCACCTTTTTGGACCTGGCTAGATGGCAGTGAAATTGGGGACAGTTACTGGGAAACCTGCAGGTGCCGGAGACGCTCTAGAAATGTGAGCAACGGGAGAAATGGGCAATAAGGTAAGCCCCCATTTGGGGGGACATTACATGTACATAAATTGTATGTACAAGGAATACATAATGGGTTGCAGTGAAATACACATTTATCTCCACCAGTGAGCGGCAAAACCCAAAACTCACTAGTGGTGAAGCAAAAAGTCAATAATAAAAGTCCTGTGCCCTCATAAGTGTGATAAACTGTGTATTTTTGAGTCTGGCCATTGTATATTTGATTTATACAACATCAGTTTACTAGTTTAACTGTTAAATTTGCTGTCTGAAGATTTAGCTGTTTCTCTTTAATTTGACTGCTGGCTTCAGTGCTGCACTAGATAACTGTGACATCATCAGCACTGACAATACTGCGCTCTGATTGGTTCAGTATTCCATCATGATGATGATGCCAACTTGTAAGATATCTATAGTTAGAACAGTAATGGCAATGTATGTTCGATATCCTGATTGCCATGAGTCAAGATATCACTTTTTTTGTTTACATTTTACCCCCTCTAGTTGTATAAACTGTACAGTACTTACCATAAATTGCACATAGTGTACCACTGTGTTTTAACTGTATACTGCATTTGTACCTCTGTGAAAAACCTCACTTAATTTTCATCTTACTGTCAATTTTTGCTCCTGTATTCTGTATGAACTGTATCCATATGTTGTGTTATTTTCTGTATATTATATCCCATTTTCTTTCCCCCAGGTCATGCCTGAAAATCAACCTAAACTCGGTGTTTTACCTGGCCAACATGTCTAAATAAAATAAGTACTACACTTCCTAAATTTTCTGTGCATTCTCCTCACTCTTTACTACTGACAACATTTGTAAGAAAACAGAGGGCCCAATCTACAGTTGCTAGGAGTGGAGTCACAAAACAGGTTACAAACAGGGGCCCTGTTGTGATCACACAGCAAACAACTAGCCACACTGGGCTAATTAGTCATCATGAAAGGCATTTCCCTGGTATCTAAGTCACAATACAAGATAATCCTTCCAGATGTTAGTGCACACAAACTGAGTTTGCATACACTAACATCCACTTACTCTCTCTCTCTCTCTCTCTCTCTCTCTGACAATCTTTTGTGCATGGCACTGTGCCAGTTGCAGAGGCTGTGGGCACAAGTGCTGCCACCTAACTGTTACCTCCACCTGATAGACACATACTGTACCTTTTTAGCCCGTGGTGAAGCCCATTAATGTCACCCACTGACTGTCTGCATTTGCTGTTCAGTGGCCCCTCTCCTCACTCTGAGACCATAACTTGTCTCTGGTGTCCAATGAATCCGTCTCTCTGGATTCACTCCTCCACATGTGTCTGATTCACATCGGCCCCTCACCAATCTCTGCACCCCTTGATGGTTTCTTTGTTGTTGGATGCATCCTTAGTAACATCCCACCTACTGCCTGAAACAATTGTACAGGCAAGGGGTGTCACTAAAGATGCAACTGGCCTTATGGGTGTTGCACAATATTTATAGATGACTCTGTGGCCATTTGCCCTGCAACCCCTGCTCTTCCCATACAGTCACAGCTTTCTTACTAGTCGTGCAGGAAAGGACAATGACACCTCTCTGAATGGCTCAGGGGTCACAGTCATAGAGCTGCCAAAAAATCATTATTGCAATGATTTTGTGATAGTCCCTTGCAACTGCGAATCAGGTTCAAGATCTTTGTCTCAGAACTCATCTCATCCTCCTGCTATACTCCCCACTGATATCACAGTCCTCTCTTTTGTGAGATAAGTCATCTCCACAGCAACAGACAGAGCTGTTACTGAGAATTAGGACTTCAGTGGAAGGGAGGGAGGAAAAATGAATAAAATCTAAGTTGAACTGTGTCTGAATATTATATAATTTTAACCCGTGCTATGCTATGGACAGATATATCAGTCCATAATTACAAACTAACATAGTAAAATGTCAGCAGAATAGGCCTAACGGTCTTTCATGTCTGCTTCTTTGGTCAGCCCCAACCCTGGGAGTTGACCTTGCTGCCCCCTCTCCCTCTCTGGCTTCTCCCTTCCCAGTCCCAGATATTCTTGCTGCACTGGATTTTGCTTCCAGAACCCTTCCCCTGTACCTGTCCCACCCCCTCTTGAACCCCTCCACCATCTCTGCCTCCACCAGCACCCTGGGCAGTGCATTCCATGGTTCTACCACCCTTTCAGTGAAGTAGTACCTCCTCCTTTCTCCCCTGAATCTCTCCCCCAACTTCCACCCATGCCCTCTAGTTCCCCCCCCCTTCCTTTGGAGCAGCCTGACTGCTCCTCCTCTATTTCCCTTCATGTACCTGAAGACCTCTATCATGTCCCCCTGGTGCCGTCTCTCTTCCAATGTGTACAGTACATATTTAGTTCTTCGAGCCTCTCCCCATAGGTCCTATCCCCAAAGCCCCAAATCATTTTGGTTGCCCTCCTTTGGACCCTCTCCAGGAGTTCAATGTCCCTATTTAAATGTGGTCTCCAAAACTGCACGCAGTACTCGAGGTGCAGCCTCACCAAGCAGTTATACAGTGGGAGTATCACTTCCCTCCATCTGGAGGTGATCCCCCTAGCGATGCATCCAAGCATCCTGTTGGCCTTGGCCGCTGCCCTCCTACAAGTCTCAGAGTTGTTCATCTTGACATCCACCACCACCCCCAGGTCCTTCTCAGCCATTGAGACTTGTAGCATTCCCCCCCAGGGTGTACCCTTGGCTAGGGTTTCTGGCTCCCAGGTACAGTACCTTATATTTCCCTGCATTGAACCTCAGCTTCCACTTTCTAGACCATCTTTCCAGAGCCTCCAGGTCCCCATGTAGGGCCACGCTCCCCTCTTCCCCATCCACCACCACCCCCAGTTTTGAGTCATCCACAAAGAGACTCATCTCACTCCTGATACCCTTCCTTATGTCAGAGACGTAGGCGTTGAACTGGAGAGGCCCAAGGACCAATCCCTGAGGGATTCCACTAATGACCCTCCTTGGGGATGAGACTATCCCACCAACCATGACCCTCTGGGTCCGGTCCTGGAGCCAATTGCCTATCCATCTGATCATCTGGTTTCCCACCCTCATTTCTCCCAGCTTATCCAACAGTACTCAGCGAGGAACAGAATCAAACGCCTTGCTGAAGTCAAGAAAGAGGACGTCCACTGGTCTACCAAGGTCCAAGGCACTCGTCACCCAGTCACAGAACTCCACAAGGTTTGTCTGACATGATTTCTGGGGATGAATCCATGCTGTCTATCCTCCAGGCACCCCAACTTTTCTAGGTCCCCCCCAGTCTCTCCTTGACAATGCCCTCCATCACCTTGCCCACCACCAATGTCAGGCTGATGGGCCTGTAGTTCTCTGCCACCTTCCTTGATCCCTCCTTGTGGATAGGCACTATATGCACCACCTTCCAGTCCTGGGGCACCCGCCCTGTCCTCAGAGAGATGCTGAAGAGCTCCGCCAGGGGTTTCGCCAGGACATCTGCCAGTTCCTTTAGCACTCTGGGATGTAATTTATCCGGGCCTGGTGCTTTCTCCATCTTAAGGGACCTGAGGGCTTCCCTCACTCTCTCTGCTGTGATTTCCATCTCCGCTACCTTGTTGCCCCTGCTTTGCCTTCCCCCCATCTGCCAGTGATGCCCCCCCTCTTCCCAGAACCGCCGATTGGTAAGGGTCCCCACCCTCCCTCAGTTTCACAGTCTTCTCCCATGTATGATGCAGCCCCCCCCCATTTTCTTTGGTGACAACTAAGGCAAAGCACTCATTTAGTACCTCAGCCTGCTCCCCGGGTCTTGTGCCCATCCCTCCCCTGTTTTAATCCTGCTAATCTGCCCCTTCACCCTTTGTTTTTTCCCCAATGTATCTAAAGAACCCCTTGTTCCCTCTCCTAATTTCCCTGGCCAGGTTCTGCTCTTTCCTTGGATTAGCTGCCCTCACCACCCTAGTGGCCCTTCTGGCCATCAGCTGGTACTCCCCTCGGTCCCTTTCACTCCTTGAGCACTTGAATTGCTTACAGGCTACCTTCTTTCCCCTCACCACCTCCTGAACCTCCCTGGTCTACCAGCAGGGTTTTCGGGCCCTACCGTATTTTCATCTTACTCTTGCGCAGGTGCTAGTAGCATCCTGCACCCCCTCCTGATGATTTCCCACCTACTGTCAGCATCCATGTCTGGCCCAATCCCATCCAAGTGCTCCTTAAGGATCCTTTCCATTTCCTTGAAATCCGCCCCCTTGAAGTCAGTTACCTCCGTCTTTGTGCAGCCTTCTACCCCTCCTAGGTTCAGGCAGAACCAGACCATGGCATGGTCGCTCACCTCCAACGTGTCCCTTACCTTCAGACCCCCAATCTGGTCACTGTCTGTTAGGACCACATCCAGTATCCGCTCCTCCCTGGTTGGTTCCCCCACGTGCTGAGTTAGGAATGCATCCTGAAAGACATCCAACAACCTCTGTTCCCTGGCCACCGAGGATGTCATAGTCTCCCAGTCTGTTCCTGGCATGTTTAAGTCCCCCAACACCACCACTCTTCCCCTTCCCAATCTGCAGTGTCTCCCAACATCTGCCACCAGACTCTCCTCCAGCTCCACTGCCAGCACTGGGGGTCAATACACCACTCCTATTTTTACTCTCTTGCCCGCCCCCCTTGTTATCAAGGTGACCCAAATTGCCTCCACAGTTCCCTCTGCCTCCTCCACTCCTCCTATGGCAATGCAGTTTTTGACTATTATTGCTACCCTTCCTCCCCTTCCCTTCCCCCTGTCCTTCCTGAACATAGTGTAACCCTCCAGGTTCAGGTCCCAGTCATGCACTGTGGTGGCCCAGGTCTCAGTGACCACTGCCACATCCACCTCTCCCTCAGTTAGCATCACCTGGAGCTCAGGCATTTTATTGCCCAAGCTCATGGCATTTAGCAGGACAACCTTCCACCCTTTCCCTATACTTCCATTTCCCCTGCTCGTGTTCCCGTGGGGATTCTGTCTTCCCCTGGTCCGCACCTTACCAGTAGGCCCTTTCCTGTATTCCTCCAGCTCCTCAGAGGGGTGGAGACAAAGTTCCTCCTTTATCAGACCCCCCTTGACAGCCTTTTCTCGCATCCCTCCACCCTTCTCAAGTTTTAAACCCCGCTTTCACCAATGAACCCATCTATTTTCAACTTAAGGATTTCCTTCTCCTCCGAATTGAGATGGAGCCTATCTCTAGCATACAGCCCCTTATCCTCTCAGGTCTCCCCCCAATCCCCCATCAACCCATACCCTCTGACCCCACACCACTCCCTGAGCCACTGGTTTATCACTGTAATCTTCCTCTTGTGTTCCCCACTAGCCCTTGGCACCGGCAGGATTTCCGAGAAGGAAACTGCGCATCCTATATCATGACAGACTCAGACAAGCTCCCTAAACCTTGCCTGTAACTCTAGCTCACTATTTCCCTCAATGTCATTGGTACCCAGGTGGACCAGTATGTCTGGGGAACCTCCACAATCCTTTGCCAGCTGATATACCTCATGCTTGGTCCTGTGCACCGTTAGTCCAGGGAAGCATTTTGTTCTAGCCGGGCAGGCTTCTCCCTCCCTATCCCATTTGATCCCCCTAATCATGAAATCAACTAACAGGAGCACTCTGGCTGCCCCTTTTCCTCCATTTCACCCCCTTCCATGTCCCTCATCCTTTCTAGTGGCCCCTCCCCCAGCTGGCTCCTTGCTCCTCCCCCTATCTGGGTGCCACCTGCCATCCCCTTCTTATTTACCCTGGCCACCTCCCCCCTCCGATCCTATGCTCTTGTCCTCCTGAGTATCCTTCTGTACCTCGCTACCCCCACCATTACTTCCCTCCCATGTACTAAACTAGCCTGGCTCATCCTCCCTTCCTTCCCATCTCTGTTCAGCCCCTCCTTGCCTGTCGTGCTCCCCTGGCTTAAACACTCAGCTCCCTTTACTGTATCCTCCTTGTACTTCTGGTCCTTCTCTTTGCCCTTTCCTCCTTCTACCCCCTCCTCCTCCTGCTCTGATCCCCTGCTCCCACCATTTTCCCACATTCCAAGTTCTCCCTGTTTCTCCTGCTATCTGCCCCCCACCTCCTGCCCCCCACTCAATTTCCATCTCTAACCGCCCCGTCATGGCTACATCACCCCCCTCATCCTCAAGCAGAAGAAGAGAATTGAAGCGGTTACTGAGCTTAAGGTCCGATCCACCTCCCCCCATTGCTTCCTTCTGTCCAGCCCCAGCCATCTGCCTACTTCCCTGAGAGTGTTCTCCCTTTGGCCCCCGTCTGTGAGGGTCCCCAGTTACCTGCCTGCTTCCTTGGTAGTATCCTCCTTTTGGTCCCCATCTGCCAGGGTCCCTATGTGACCCCAGAGTACTCTCCTGCACTCCTTTCCCCATACCCCCACCCCTAGTGTTTGGTGCAACCCCGTGGGAGAGCCCCTGCCCTATTCCCCAACCATACCTCCCCCCTTCCCCCAGCTGTCTCCTAATTCCCTCAACCTCCTCCCTAAGCTGTGCCAGCTGGTAGCACACTGGGCAACCACCGAACTTCCAAGCCCAGTCCAGTATCATGGCTGCCCCACACCCTGTGCACCCCACCACCCTCCCAAAGATGCTGGCCCTAATGACATGTGGTCCCATCCCCCTCCAACTGGGTTTCCTTGGGTGAGCCATCAGGTTCCCCACTAGTCCAAGAATTCCTACATGTTCTTATTCTATTGACAGCCTAAGGGTCGAAACAGTTTCCTGTATAGACTGAAAAATGACTTTAATTGAAAGAATAATAATAAAACAGTGAGAGTCTATGTTTAGTATTACAGAATGTGTCTATGACATTAGTATCAAAGTTAAAAAAAGTTTGTATATTCTAAAAAGGTTCCAACATTGCAGGACCGTCAGTAGGGGTGGGCATTTGGGCTGGAGCTATAAATCTTTATTCATTAGCCCAAAAGAAAAATCTCCCTATTTCTAAAATGGATCCCTGATCTGCTTGTTTAATATTTTACTTGGGGAAGGTCAAGAGGCTCAAGCCCCTAATCTTTTCCGACCCTAGCAACGCCCCTGCAACATTGTGTGGAACATAAGTACACAGTACTCCATAGAGTAAGAGTAGAAACAACACGTAATCTGTTTGCAGGGCAAAGTTCTACTCCTTTGGTGTAGAGTCAGTAAAACTGTCAAATGTCATTAAACTTGCAAAAGGGATGCGGGAATCCCTCTGGAACTTTCCCTAATTGAAATCAGGCAATGTGTTTCCTACAGTAGATCTCACTGCAGGCTGGCTGGTCCTGTTTCAGTTTTTTGACAATACTACCATCTTCTGGCAGCTCATGAAATTGCAGGTAATGCCTTCAGATGTCACAGGGCCTTGTAAGTCTCCCACAATCCCACCTACACAAGCTTTACGTACAGTATGCATACTAACAGTGTTCTATACCTTGGGTGCATCATTACAGCATTATTTATTTATTAATTTATTTCAAATATTTCACCAGGAAAGACATACTGAGCTGCTAACAGCTCACTTCCAGATGCATCCTGGGGGTGAGGGGAATGGATATATTTCAAGAGGTGGAAAAAATGAATAGTATTAACAGTATTACCAAAAAAGAAGTCATTTACAACAACACAACATATCAGAGGAGCAAGGGAGTTCAGTGCAACAGTTACACATAGTAGATAAAAATAGAGTTTTGATAGGAAGGGGGAACTTCTCAGATAGGTTTAGCCAGGGGATGAGTGAAATAAACTGGACAGGGCAATACTGGTAGGGGAAAGAAAACAAGAAGTAGAGGGTCATGGACAGTTGCAGGTGGCAGTAGAAAAGTCACAAAAAAGAGACTTAAGGGAGAAAGAAGAAGAGGCAGAGTGAGGGGACATGAGGATTAAAGTTTATTTATTTAGTTATTGTTTCACCAGGAAAGGTGCACTGAGCAACTTAATGCTCATCTCATGGCACATCCTGGGGGAAGGGGAGTGGGAAATACAGCATTTAAATACATACAATATCATTACAGAGGCATGAGACATGGGATAAATGATAATCAATACATGCAATATCATGAATGGTTGCAAAACTGGTGCAGAGCACAGGGCTTTGGCTTCATTGGGGACTGGGGGTACACCTGGAGAGATGAAGGCTTTTACTGGCATGATGGTCTGCATCTGTCTGTGAAGGGAACCAAGATCCTAAGTGACAGGTTTAAATGCTTCCTTGGTAAGCTTTTAAACCAGCCATGGGGGGAGGTGCTAATAAGGGGCAGGAAATTTCAAGCCTCCCCCCACAAAACATGATGGGTAGTAAGGTAAACACTGAGGTATGGTGCTCAACAGAGGGCAGGACAGGGGTAAATGGAAAAATAGACAAGGGCAAAAAGAGCAGGCATGGGGGGAAAAAAGGATAAAGCCAACATTAAATGGAGGGCAATGAGTACCAGTGCCCGTAGTCTGGGAAACAAGCTTCCTGAGCTAGTAGCCTTGATGGAAGATGAACACTTGGATATTGTGGCAGTCACAGAAACATGGTGCACGGGGAACCATGACTGGGATGTCAACATACGGGTACACAGTCTACAGAAGGCACAGGAGGGAAAAGATGAAGTGGGTAGCTCTATACATAAGGGAAGGGATCAAAGCTACAGAACTAAAAAGTAAAGGGGGAGGACAAGAGGCACTCTGGGTCACCTTGGAGACAGGGAATGGCATCACAATCCACACAGGGGTTGTATACAGAACCCCATCTCAAGAGGAGGAAATGGACAAGAAAATGATAGAGGGCATTCTCAAAATGGCTGAAAAAGGGGGGAGATACTGTTGATGGGGGACCTGAATATGCCAGATGTTAACTGGATGACATGTACTGCAGCCACATCCAAGAGCAGGGTCATTCTCGATGCCCTGCAGGGGGCAGGCCTTAGACAACTAGTGTTGGAACCCACTCGGGGTGAAGCAATACTAGACCTGGTACTCTCAAATGGAGAGAGGATCACAAATTTAGAAGTCAGTAGACATCTGGGAACAAGCGGCCACTGCACAGTGTGCTTCACAATAAGCACAACCATGGAGACAAGGCATACAAAAACAAGCATACTGGACTTTAGAAGGGCTGACTTTGGCAAAATGGGTGAATACGTGAGGAATACACTAGCAAAGGGCCAAAAAGGAGGGGTGGAAGAACAATGGAGAAAAATCAAAACTGCCATCATAGAGGCAACAAGCCTTTGTGTGAAACAGATAAAGAAAACAAAGCGGAGTAAAAAACCACTATGGTTCTCAAAAGAGGTGGCAGGGAAGGTTAAGGAGAAAAAGGCTGCATTCAAAAAGTATAAGGCATCACAGAAGGAGCACGACAGGGAACTGTATCAATTAAAGCAGAAAGAAGTGGGGAAGGCAGTCAGAATAGCAAAAGCCCAAACTGAGGAAAAAATAGCCAAGTCAGTTAAGAAGGGGGATAAAACCTTTTATAGGTACATTAGGGAGCATAGAAAGGTTAAGGGAGGAATAGTGAAGATTAATAAGGGAGAGGGGAGGTGGGCAGAGGGGAGACAGTGAAAAGGCAGAGATACTGAATGAATACTTTTGCTCAGTATTCACAAAAGAAGATGAGGAGGAGTTACCTAAACCAGACAATAGAAGCACTCTGGGTAGGGGGGTTGACACCAGTCCATTTACAGAAGAAAGAGTCCTGAAAGAACTCCTAAAACTCAAGGTGGACAAAGCAATGGGGCCTGATGGGATTCACCCCAGAATCCTAAAAGAACTAAGGGAGGACCTAGTGACACCACTGACCACACTTTTTAACAAATCATGGGAGGATGGGGTGGTACCTGAGGACTGGAGGAGGGCAGATGTGATTCCCCTTCACAAAAGTGGGAGCAAGGCAGAAGCAGGAAACTACAGACCTGTAAGTTTGACCTCAGTGGTAGGAAAATGATGGAATCACTTCTGAAAGAAAGAATTGTTGAGTACCTGGAGGCCAGTGGGGCACAGGACCCAAAGCAGCATGGATTTACAGCAGGAAGTTCATGTCAGACAAATCTAATAGATTTCTTTGACTGGGTGACCAAAGTAATAGACCAGGGAGGGGCTGTGGATATGGCCTACCTAGACTTTAGCAAGGCATTTGACACAGTCCCGCACAAAAGATTAAAAATCAAGTTAGCCAGCCTGGGAGTGGGTCTCAGGGTGGTAGTCTGGGTTGCAAACTGGCTGCACAACAGGACACAGAAGGTAATAGTGAGTGGAACACATTCCAAAGAAAGGGGGGTCACTAGTGGAGTACCTCAGGGCTCAGTACTGGGTCCAGTCCTCTTTAACATCTTTATGGGTGACATTGCAGAGGGTCTGGAGGGAAAGGTATGCCTCTTTGCAGGTGATACAAAGATCTGTAACAGAGTTGATACACAAGGGGGTAGAAAGGATGAGAAGGGACTTGGCAAGGTTGGAGGAATGGTCAGACATATGGTAACTTAGATTCAATGCAAAGAAGTGCAAAGTAATGCACCTGGGAAACAAAAACCCAGGAGAAGAGTGCACAATAGCAGGGGAGGTACTAACAACAACAAAAATGGAACAAGACTTGGGGGTAGTCATATCAGATGATCTAAAGGTGGGTAAGCAATGTGAGAAGTCAGTAAGGAGAGCCAGGGGGATACTGGGATGCATAGGAAGGGCATCACAAGTAGAAAAAGGGAAGTGGTTATCCCTCTGTACAGACAGTTGGTGAGACCCCATCTGGAGTACTGTGTGCAGTTTTGGAGACCTCATCTAGGCAAGGGCATAGACAGGATGGAAGCAGTCCAGAGGAGGGCAACTAAAATGGTGCAGGGTCTGCACCAGAAATCATATGAAGAGAGACTGAGAGAGCTTAATATGTATACCCTTGATGAAAGGAGGGACAGGGAGGACATGATAGAATTGTTCAAGTACCTCAAGGGAATCAACAAAGTCCAGGAGGGTAGCATCTTTCAGAAAAAGAGATGTGTAAGAACAAGGGGACACAATTTAAAGATAGAGGGGGGACGGCTCAGGGGTAATGTGAGGAAATCTTTTTTTATGGAGAGAGTGGTGGATGCGTGGAACTGCCTTCCTGGGGAGGTTGTTGGGTCTAAAACAGTGGGGGAATTCAAACATGCATGGGACAGACACAATGCAATTGTAGTGGGGGTGGCAGGAAGTAGGCTGTTGGTTAACTAGAATCTGCAGCTTATCCAGTAGGTACGGAAATGGGCAGACTGGGTGGGCCAAGTGGTCCTTATCTGCCGTCAAAGTCTATGTTTCTATTACAGAGGCATAAAACATGGGATACATGATAGTCAATACATACAATATCATTGCAGAGGCATAATACAAGGGATACAGATAACTCACTAACAGCAAAGGAGGATGACATGAGTAACAAGTCACACAGAGTAAGTGCTAGGCAATTAAGGGCAATAGTTGCAAGGAGGTAGAGGAGTATTGGAGAGCGAGAGAGCTAGTAGGCAAGGAGGGGTCAGGAGCATGTACAGTTAGTTGTTAGGTAGTTGAGTAGAGCAAAGGTAAGAGAGCTCAGAGAGGAGGAGTGACAGATTTGTGGAGGTAGAGCATTCCACAGTTTTGGCAGATGGTAAGAGAAGGCTTTTTGGCCAGAGGATGTAGATCTGCTGGGGATAGCAAGGGTGCGCATGTCATCATGAGATCTTAAGGAATATAGGGAGGGTGGAAGGGTACTAAGGGAGGAGGAAAGGTAGGAGGGGAGAGAGACAAGCCAGAATTTAGGAAAGGTAGGAAAGGAAAGCGATATGAGAAAGCAGATTGACCAACAGTAGATTTCCTTGAATGAACAGAGATGGAAATGGTAAATATTATTGCAAAGATGGTAAGAGGAAAATGGGGGAGAGGACAGTAAGGATATATGGTATGAAGGAACGGAACCAAACCAGCATTTAGATATAAAGGTGACACAATGGGAAAGGTGCCTGGCATCAAGACAGAGGAGTGAAAGGGCAGAGAAGAGTGAGCAGTGGTGTGTATGAGGGGAACAGTCTAAGGTAAAATTACAAGAAAGGTGAAATAGGGGGTCCAGTCCAGCAAGGGAGGATTTGGGAACTCTACTATAGACTATGTCACCATAGTCAAAATTAGGGAGAATCATTTTTAAAACAATCTCTCAGTGGGTGGGACGTGTGATACTCGCTTTGTTCCTGTATGATGCACCAAGTTTGGGCTGGAGCTTGCGGTGCATGACATCAATATGCAACGAGAAATCATGATGTCGGTTCACTCAGACCCTGAGTTATTTAAAGGAGGCTGCATCCTCAATCATAGCTTCCACCCGCATCTACAATTCTCTGCCAGTGGAGCACTGTTCATTTGGTAGAAAACATCACACTGTGAGACACTCACTCACTATTCTTTTTTTCCTCAAAAAGCCACATTAAAGCAATATTTTGTGATATATCACTTCTTCAGGATATTGTCTTTATTAAATAAGAGGATCAGGCTTGAATGTAATAGGCTTGGTGGGTTATCGTATGCAAATAATTCTTCAGTTACATTTACAGTTCAAGGAATGATATTTCATTATTTTTATTCCCGCTTGAAAAAAAAAATGCTAGCTTTGTGTATATCTCTATTCTTCCACTAAACTTAAAGGTTGGCAGTTGTAGGGTTTTGTTTATTTATTTAAAATGTTGGTGTC
Organism: Neoceratodus forsteri; assembly: GCA_016271365.2. Taxonomy (NCBI): domain Eukaryota; kingdom Metazoa; phylum Chordata; order Ceratodontiformes; family Ceratodontidae; genus Neoceratodus; species Neoceratodus forsteri. The sequence goes on from CM057459.1 coordinate 1,389,704,871, forward strand.
CTCGAAATGCGCTCTGAGCTGAGGCTCAATTCCAGGTGTGACCCGGGGATGAGGGAAAGGGAGTAAGAACATGAAGAGCACTGCAACCATCCAAAGTGCATATACAAAGCACCTTGGCAGTCGAGTGGTTAAATGTAAGTGGGATGGCCCACTTGACCTAGCACAGTATGGAATCTATCTTAGGAAAGAAAGAAAATAGCAGACCTTGGGTACCTTGCATGACTGCAATAGGTAAACTATGCTAGACAGCTTAAAGCTAAACACCTCAAAGGTAAGGGCACAGACTGGAGCCAAGAGCACTGGTGGCCCTTACAGACGAGAAATAGGTGGGTGTGGAACAAGAGAGGCTGGGAGAAGGGAGACAGAAGGTTTGGGAGAGGGAGAGACAAATACAGGGAGGAGAAGGAGTAAGCCTTTGCAGGCATCTAAAGGCATGAAGAGGGAGAAAGTTGAGGAGAACAGGGGAGAAGATTCCAGAGGAAGGGGTGATGGTAGGAGAAGGCAGCTTGCCCAGCTCATGAGTGAGGATGGGGAATGGCGAACATGTGGGAATCCCTGGAGTGCAGGGAGTGAGAAGGAGAGAGGGTGAGGGAGAAGAATGAAGAGAGGTAGGAGTGAAGGGAGTTAAACCAGTATTTGGCAATGACAGAGGTCCAGTGGGACTGGTGATGTAAAGGTAGAGGAAGGATGGAGAGAGAGGGACAGAGACAGCTGCAATGACTATGTTGTGGACAGTTGGTGGTGAAGTGACAGAAGGCATTGCAGAGGGTGTCAAATCTGGTGAGGGAAGAAGAGGGAGAGGTGCCATAGACCACATCCACATAGTCAAAAACCGGGAGGACCATTTTGCTTGCAAGTTTCCAGCAGACCTGGAGGGGGAGGCAGTCCTTGTTATGGTATAAGGCGCCAGGCCTGGGGGAAGTTTGGCATGGATGGCATCAATATAGACAGAAAAGTCAAACTTACTAAATCAAACCCTCAGGTACTTGAAGGCAGGGACACCCTCAAGGAAGGTGCCATCCATGGTGGAGAAGACAGGGGAAGGAGAGCCTTGCCAGTTTCTGGCCAGAGTCAAAGGTCATGGACACTGTCTTCATGGTGTTAACCCTGAGCTGGTTGGCTTGGAACCAGTGCAGCACATGATGGAAATCTTGCTGGAGTGGGACCTCAACTGTTGGGGTTGATGAGCCAGAGGTGTAGATGACTGTGTCATCCACGTACATGGCGATGTGTGAAGAGACATAAGCAGAGGAAAGATCATTTAGGAAAATTAAGAATAGGACTGGACCCAGGATGGAACCCTGTGGGACCCCTGCATGGATGGGAGGAACAGAGCTCCACCCACCAGAATTGCCTGTTGATGGTCGGTAGGTATGGATGGAACCAGCCCACAGCAGGTGATAAATGGCCAGCAGAATTCAGCTTATGTAGTAGGAATGGGAGGGACACTGAGACAAAAGCTTTAGTTAGATTGATGAAGATGGCTGGGGTTATGTGTCCTTGATCCACCCCAGTGAAGACAGAATCAGCTACACTTAGCAGGGATGAGATGGTGGAGTGTGGTTTCCTAAAACCAGACTGGAATGGTGAGAGGAAGTTTGAGGAGGAAAGGAAGTCAGCAAACATAGAGTAGACAATGGAGTTTTGAAGCTTAGCAAGAGAGGGGAGTAGTGAAATCATCCGGTAGTTACCTGCAGAGAAGAAGTCAACCCCTTTGTGCAGGGCAGTACCTTGGCAACTGGGGTTTGTTAGAAGACAGTCTAACAAGATGTCTGATCCAACCTAACTAGACATGTGTTGTCACAGAAAAAGGTCCCTGGGATCAGAGTAATTACCTGGTCAGTAATCAATCAATCAATCAATAGATAAAAACCTGCCTTAGATAACAAAAATTATAAAAACAGATACAAAAATGCACTGCATAACCAGTATTGGCCCTTATCCATGACATACCTGACCAAGCTGGCCCTGATCCATGTTGTGCAACACCCTCTGGCCATGATTCATGTTATGTATGATGAGCAGTGGACCTGACCACTGTCACACATGATAAGCACAGGCCCTGATCCCTTCCATTTGTGACCAGTGCTGACCCTTATCTGTATCATACATGACCAGTTCTCGCCCTGATTAATGTTGTACATGATCAGCAGTGACTTTGATCCATGCTCTACAGTACATGACTAGTGTTCACCCTCATTCCTGTCATACATGACCAGCAGTGGCCCAGATCAATGTCATGCATTACCAATGCTGGCCTGGATCCATGTCATATGTGACTAATGCAGGGTCCAGATTAATGTCATACATGCTCAGTGCAGGCAATGATCCATCTCTTACCTGATCAGTTCTGGCCCTTATTCATGCCATACATGACCAGTGCAGGCCCCAATTCATATCATACTTGACCAGTGCAGGCCCCGATCCATGTCATATATGACCAGGGCTAGCCCTCATCCATGACATACATGACCAGTGCAGGCCCTGATCCATGTCTTACATGACCATTAGAGGCCCTGATCCATGTCATACATGGGCATTTCTGTCCTTTATTCATGACATACATGACCAGTGCAGGCCCTAATCCATGACATACTTGACCAATGCTGGCCCTGATCCATGTCATACATGGCCAATTCCAGCCCTTATTTATATCATGCATGACAAGCACTGGCCCTAATCTATTTCATACATGACCAATGATGTCCCTGATCAATGTCATACATGGCCAATTATTGTCCTTATTTATATCGTACATGACCAGCAATGGCTTGTCCATGTCATATGTGACAAGTACTGGTCCTGATCCATGTCATACATGACCAGTTATTGCCCTTATTTATATCCTACATGACCAGCACTGGCTGGTCCATGTCATATGTGACAAGTACTGGTCCTGATCTATGTCATCATACATGACCAATTCTGGCCCTGATTCATGTCATACATGGTCAAACATTGCCCTTATTTATACTGTACATGACAAGCACTATCTCTGGCCCCTATCATATGTGACCAGCACTGGCCCTGCTTCATGTCATGCATGGTTGTTAGTCACTGATCAATTTGAGGCTGTGAATAAGGGGAGAGTACATGTCCTTTTATGGTCTTGTTTGCCCTGAAACAGAAATTAGAATAAATGAACAACCCCAACAATTGGTCACTGGGGGTTGTCCATTCATTCTAATTTCTGATGATGATGGGACTGGGATAGTGAATCCATCTTCAACTAGTCCACCATGACATCCAAGCACCTGGGGACAACCCCAGGTCACCAGCATCACTAGCGGTTCCACTGTTTAGAGACCACCTTTTTAGAGAAACCTTCAGGGCTAAATATTCTGTCCTATAATTGTAATTATTAATAGTTTTTAAGATAGTTAATTAGTATCCTCATCTAGCTGCACTCTGTATAGCGCCCTGAGCCTCAAGGAAAGGACACTTTAGAAATGAAGCCTTGCTTGCTTGCTCGCTTGCCTTCCTCATCAAAAATTACAAACAGATACATTATTGTCTTCTCATACTTTAGCACTTATGAAATTTGCATGAAAACAGGATCTCTGTCACTTCACCATCATCTGCTCTGGCTGCTTCTCTTCCAGTGACATCATGATCCTCTCCAGTGACATCACAAGTGGTTACTATACAAATGATGATGTCACAGGAGAGGATTAAGATGCATGACCAGTACTGACCCTGATCCAATTAGCTGGATTAAGTTGTATGTTAATATTGTAGTGTCACAGAGACTGCTCTTAGGGTTGTAAGAGTGGTCTTAGATGTATTCTAATTGCTGGAGAACTACAAAAAAGGTTTGAGTGGTTCTAATACCCTAGGAATGTAAATGAGTACACTCTTACAAGTGTAAGGGTGATCTCTGCAGCACCATTAATGTGTTATTTATTTATTTATATTTATGTATTTATTAAAGAGATTTACCAGATAAGCACACTGAGTGGGAATCCACTCGTTTCCAGATGCGACCTGGAGTTACATACATGACATTGCTAAAATACATAGGTACATAGTCAATGGTGCCTTCAAACAGGTACATAATGGTACAAACATCAAGGACAAATGGCACAGAAAGGGGTGAAACAACAGGTCCAGAGATGTTACAGGTTGGACTTATGCATTCGTTATTTTAGATTACAAAGTTAGTGCCGAGTGCATGAGTTGTTTATTAATTGAGGTTGAGCAATAATATATAAAAAAATGTTTTAACATTTTTATTTTATAAATCTTCTTTGAACAAGTCCCTGTCCTGGGCAGCTGCACACAAGACACTCATTACATGCTTGAAGTGTCTTATGCATGGGGAAAAGGAGTGCTCTGATTGGTTGGAAGTGCTCCCTCAATCTATAATGTTATTTCTAGACAAGAAGCCAGGACAGATGAAAACCACACAACAGAGAATTCCATTTTTATGATAATGTCTATAGTTTACTTACTTATTGAAAACTTCAGAGATTACCTTTGGGTATAGGTGCTTATTTACAAAGGTTCCACATCAAATACTTATTTACAAAGGTTTCATGTCAAAAAAAGTTACAAGAATAATAATCAGTTCCAGAGGAAATGCAGCCGAGTCAGGCTCAAAGTAATTAAGACGGAATAATTACATACTTTTTAAAAAAAAATCCGTAGATTGTTGTATAAAAAGTCACAGGATATGCACAGAGAGAAACTGAATAAAACTGTTTAAGGTTTCAATTGTGTTGGATTGCAAAGGCAAACCACAAAGATCTCTTGAACTTCTTAAACTTTGGGGGACTCAGTGGTGTATCAAGGCAGTTCCTTTAACCACTTAGTGGCCCTGCCAGCAAATGATCGCTTACCCAGCTGAGTATGCTGGAAAGGAGGCTTAAGGGCATTCCTGGCCATGTTCCTGGTGTTGTAGTGGTTGGAGACGGTGCGGAATTAATATGTTATATTAAGGGGTGCTAGGCTCAAGAAAGGCTTTTTGGCTAGTGGATAGGTCTGGAGCTTGATTCTGCTGGGTAATGGTAGCCAGTTAGTGAGTTCATAAAGGGTATGAATGTGGTTACCTGCACAAAGTACAAAGTGGCAGGCCTTATTACAGATCACACAGTAATACAGGACAAGGGGGAAGGTATATCCAGGCAATAACTGAACTACTGTATAAACTGGATTGTCTACTGTGTGTTTTAATGTCTTCTTTGTGACATGAGGGGCTTTTAACTCTGCTGGATGCAACTGGAAGATTAGCAGCAGACATTTTTGGTGTGATTTTCCAGTATTCAGGGAAACTTTCTGAAATATGATACTCAGACACAATCCAGAATATAGTACTTTAATTTGCTATATTTATTCTCTCTATATTACTGAGGACATATGCATGAAAATAGGATATTTGTTCCACAGATGTCAACCGCTCCTCTTGTTTTCCCCTTTTTGAGCTCACCGTTCTCTGTGAAATTGCAATCTGTTGCCATGGTAAAGAATGTGAGGTCGGGGGGTGCTAATGAGCAGCTAAGAAGCAAGACGTGATCTCCTCGAGCTCCACAACCTAGGGACCAAATAAGTTATTTTTTCAATATGTAGATCCAGAACATCAAGTATAATATTTTAATAAGATAAGGCTACACAGCGATGGACGAATACCTCACTAATGTGCCTGGAAAACCCACTAGGAATGCGGAGAAAAACCTGAAGAAGCAACCGACTGGCCCTTCGTCCGAAACAGCAGGCCCTATATCTTTCTCAGCAGCAGAGCTGGCGGTACTGGGACACGAGGTGACTACACAGGTCCTCGCTGCCTTAAATCCATGCTTGGAGAAGATGGAGAATAAAATCGAGGCCAAACTGCAGGAAATTGCTGAACGGACAGCGGCTCATGGGGAAAGGCTGGCGGAGATGGAAGAGCGCATATCCAGAGTGGAGGATATGGTGCAGCCATTGCCCGATAAAGTTACCGAGCTTGAGAGGGAGTTGGAGGACCTCAGGGAGGCCCTCGATTATCAAGAAAATTATCATCAGCGCACAAACTTGTGCCTACGAGGTCTCCCTGAGGGTCAAGAAGGCACAGATATATATTAAGATTCCGTGTAGAGCAGCTGCCAAACATCCTGAATTTGCAGCCGAAAGGAGGAAAGCACAAACTCGAAAGAGCACACCGCACTGTGATGCCAAAGCCAGGGCCGGGCCAACCTCCCCGAAGCATTGTGATACAATATCACAATTTCCAGGATCAAGAAGCAGTGATCAGAGCCTTTACGCTCAACCAGCCAGTCAAAATCAATGGTGCTTGAGTCCATGTCACACAGGACTACTTGGCCAGGCTGCTCAAGAAGCGAAGAGCGTTCAGCGTTGCGATGACCCAGTTGAGAGAAATGCGTGTGGAGCACTTTATGATTTATCCAGCCATCCTAAAAATAAAGCATGAAGGAGCTGTATTCTCTTTTTGGGAAGTGGAGAAGGCAACTGTCTTTATCAACGAGCTTGAAAAGAAAATAGGCTGAAATCAGAGGTGGAATCAACTGGCAGTGTTGATGGTACTAGAGACTCTTATAGTTTGCTGGCTGGGGCTAATGCCCCTTGTTTGTGAGGTTCTATAATATAAAGTTAAGTTGACCCCTGGAAGGCTGCTGATGTGTCCACCTAATCCTTCATACGAGTGGCGGTTTGAGGTTGGCTTCACCTGTACTACTAGGAGCACTGGAGAGGATCGATGGTGAAGTGTGAGGAAACAAGCGAGGAGCGCTTCCTGCAAGGTAGGCCGGAAGGGGTGTTTGGCTGCTAGGGCCTAGCGCATGTACTATTTCCTTCATGCGGCCTTCTCTGCTGACCTCCGACTGGGCCAGTTACAGTACTGGGGACATTTAAGTAGCAGAACTGTGGAGATCGCTCAGAAGGATAGCGGGGTATATGTTAGCCACAGCTGGGGGTGTTGAGGAGTTGGCCTGTATTGCTGAGCTCCTAAATAATGTAGTTCTTAGTGAGTGTTCCTCTTTAACCATTAATAAACGCTGTATTATGGATTCGGGTCTTTTAACATAGAGTGGTCTCGGAGGGGGGGGGCGAGGGGCGATAGCTGCTCAAATAGCAGATGATGGGACACGTAGCCTTGCTCGAAGGTGGCAAACAAGACAAAGGAGGGTTGGGGGAGGTTGGGGTTGCACTGGAATAGGTTGATAAGAACAGGGGTTAGAGGTGTGATGACTGTTGGAATGGGGGAGGTAGAGGAGGAGGGGGATGGGGGATCGATGCAGGGGTATCATGGGTTCACAAAGGGGGGTAAAATGTATGTTTTCTTATTTTCTGCTAAATGTCTTTCGAATGTTTTTTTTTGTTATTGATGATTTTGATAAAAGGTCCACGTTGAACAATGTATTACTACTGATGTCAGGGAATTATTTGTTGGTGTCATGGAGGGAAAAGGGGGAAAAATACAGAGAAATAATGACATGCAATGAGCTAGTTGTACAATCCTGGAATGTGCGGGGTTTCTCCTCCCCAATTAAGTGGAATGCTATTCTGACAACCCTACGGAGGGCACACGTGCAAGTAGCCCTATTGCAGGAAACACATTTGACATCGGTGGAGCACGGGAAACTTCGACGGGGCTGGGTGGGGGCCTGTTATTTCTCTTCCTTTAATTCTCGTAAACAGCGGGTGGCGGTCCTGATACATAAAAACTTGCCTTTACAAATCACGAAAGTAATTACGGACCCAAAAGAAGGCAGATATGTGTTTATATCTGGGAATCTCCATGGTGTACGGGTTACATTTGGGAGTATTTATGCACCAACAAATTTGGACCTGGAGTTTTTTAATAAAATCTTGGATATATTAGTAAAAGAACAATTTGAGAACCTGATTATGGGAGGGGATTTTAACTGTACACCAGATGCAGTCCTGGACCATTCAGAGGGGAGAGGGCGTAGGGACCCATGCATCAGGAAATGGAGAGAGGGAATTGCAGAGCTGAATATGGTGGATGTTTGGAGAACTGCATACTCACAAGGAAAAGAGTTTACTTTTTACTCCAATCCACACAAAACATGGTCGAGGATAGATCACATATATGCTGCGCTGAGCTGGTATGAAAAGTTGGGGAAGGTGGAACATGGGCCTACACAGACTTCAGATCATGCAGGGGTAACAGCCTCTTTTCGGCTACCAAAAGAAAAACGGGAGGTACACACATGGAAATTCCCTATGTACATGTTAGGGTCACAGGAGTTCCAGGATTACTTGAAGGAGCAATTTAAGTTTTTCCTAGACACCAACACATCGACTGCCTCCTCCAAACATTGTGGGATGCTAGCAAAGCTTATATGAGAGGGGCAATTATAGGCTATATGGCTAAGTATAGAAAGGGCAAGTTGGAAAAACAAAAAGACCTTCAACAGAGGGTGAGGGTATTAGAGAGAAGGGTGGCAAGAGGGAAGGGGAGTGAGGAGATGCGACGGGCGTTGGTGACAACTAGGAAAGCATTAAATACCTTATTGCTAGATGAAGCTCGAATGAGGTTGTATTATCTGAAACACAAGATATATGAATGGGGTAACAAACCAGGCCCTTTCTTGGTTAATTTGGTTAAAGGAAGAAAAGGCCCAACGTACATTATAGGTATTAAAAATGAGAAGAGACAAGTTGTCACTAAGTATAAGGAGATGAGGGGGATATTTAAGGAGTATTATGAGTCCCTATACCAGGCAGATGGACGGAGAAAGGAGGGATGTATGTAGGATTTCCTTAATAGGCACCAATTGCCCCAAATAACAACACACCAGCAAAAAATGCTAGGTAAGGAGATCACCAAGGAGGAAATTATGTTAGCCATCAATGCTTTGAAGTCTGGGAAAGCCTGTGGACCAGATGGACTGCCGGCAGAATACTATAAAATATTAAAGGATGGCGTAAAGGAGATTATGTGGGAGCTGTTTAAAGAGGGGAGGGAGAGAGAGGGGAGTTACCTAAAACGTGTGGCAATGCTATGGTGTGTGTGATCCCCAAACCAAATAAGGACATAATGAAGTGTGCATCGTATAGACCCATATCCCTTTTAAACTGTGATGCCAAGGTATATGCTAAAATCCTAGCCATGACATTGGAGCGCATACTTCCTGAATTGATTCACCCAGATCAAACTGGTTTCATGCAGGGAAGGCATTCATATCATAATATCAGAAAGGTCCTTAATGTTTTAGCGCAATCCAATCGACCGGGGGGGGGGGGGGCAGCCATCTTGTTTATGGACGCAGAAAAGGCATTTGATAGGACTGAATGGCCATACTTATTTGAAATTGTGAGACGGTTCGGCCTGGGAGAGGACTATATAAAAATTGTTGGGGCACTCTATCAAACACCCAAAGCTGCAGTATTGGTGAATGGAACTCTGTCAGAGCAATTCAAACTACATAGGGGTACAAGGCAGGGATACCCTTTATCTCCCTTACTCTTTGCAATGGCGGTGGAACCATTAGCCATAGCTGTTAGAGAGGATCCAAGAATACGTAGGGTGGAAGGGAAAAGTGGAAGGCAGCACAAGATTACGTTATATGCTGATGATATGATATTATACATTACAAGACTCTCCCAGTCCTTGCCAGCTCTACTAGAGGTTGTCTCACAATTTGCCACATTTTCTGGATATAAACTGAACCTGGAAAAATCTGAGATTATGTTTATAGGAAAGGAGGTGGGAGGTGGAGACAATACGTGGGGCCTACGTAGGGTAGGATCGTGTTTTACCTATCTGGGGGTAAAAATAGGGAGAGACCTCCGATACTTATATAAATTAAATTACAGCCCATTATTGAGATCAGTGATGGATGGGTTAAACAGATGGAGGGCCCTACCTATCTCATGGCTGGAACGTATTAATTTAATTAAGATGAACACGTTGCCTAGAGTGCTATATCCATTACAAATGTTACCTATGGGGTTAACAGGGAAAGATGTTAAGGAACTTGAGAAAGCATGCTCTAAATTTATATGGCAAGGGAAGAGGCCAAGGGCCAGTCTAAGCAAACCGAAAGCAGACCAAGATAGAGGGGGGGGAGAAATTATCCGGACATGAAGTTTTATTATTGGGCAGTGCAAATCAGGATTATTAAGGATTGGGTATATCGACCCAGGGAGGCTAGTTGGTTAGACTTAGAAGAGACGGGGCAGTGTGGTCGGCTATCCTCTTACTTGGCTGAAGGGGGGAGAAAGGCCTACAGGGAGAAAAAAGACTATAATATTCTAGTGGGTAGTGTAATAGACAGTTGGCAACAAATTAAAAAAATGATTGGACATCACAAGGGGGAGACATTTATACTACCACTGGTAGGTAACCCTTTTTTTATACTGGGCATGGGGGATCCCTCATTTCAGATTTGGGAGGAGGGGGGAATCATATGTCTCAATGATTTAAAAAAGAAAAAGGGGTTTACTTGTTTAGTGAACTCAGAGAAGGATTGGGTTTGCCGGCCCCCATCTGTTCAGGTACTTCCAAGCCAGGAAATATATTCAGGATATAGAGAGACAGAGGGAACCAATTCTCAGTTGCAGGCCCTTGAAGGATTGCTGCAGCAGGCTAAACGAGAGCCCAAAGGTGTCATAAGAAAAGATACACACCTTTTGCATGCTCAGATACCAGACATGACAGTCAGAACTAAGTGTCTGTGGGAGAGGGATTTAGGAATGGCTTTAACAGGGGAACAATGGGCCTTGATGAAAGATGTACACCAAGGACTCCTGCTGCGCAATAAATATAAGGAAGCAGCATATAAATTTGTACACAGGCTTTATAGCCCACCAGTGGCAGTTAATAGGTAAAACACTTATCAAAGATGTGGCAATGCCTTGGGTACATATATTCACTCATTCTGGTCATGCCCGATACTCCAATCATTTTGGGAGGAAGTGTCGAAAGAGCTGTCAATATGAAGGGGTGCTGCATAAAAACGGGTCCACTTCTAATGTTGTTTGGCCTGGATGACACAAACCAAGAGGATTGGTTCTCTGCTGAGAGAGATGGATGAGAATTCTTATGGCGCTGGCAAGACAGTGTATCTTAAATACGTGGGTATCTGGGGACAGACCTACCCTTATGCAATGGAGGAACCTAGCGTGGGAAGCTCTGAAGCTTGAAAACATAACTTACAAAGCTAGGGAGCGTGAAGAAGTGTTCATGAACATGTGGGCACCATTCTGGCACACTATGAACCCTGTAGAAAGGGAAATGTTAAGCTGAATATGAGGGTCAGAGGGGTAAAGAGGTAGGGATTGTAATCCCCGGCTGCTATAAGACAGTATGGAGAGGCCTAAAATACTGAACACTCCTTATATTCCAGGACTAGTCAATACAGAAGTGTAATAGAGGATTAAAAGACAGGGTGGGGCATAGCATATACTAAAGAAGCAACTCTTAATAGGTGCATTAGATAAACTGAACCTTTGATTAAATGGGGGGGATTGGAGTGGGTGTTTTTTTTTTATTGGTTCCTTTTATGTTCTCTTTTTGTGTACATGTACATAGTTGTTTTTAAGCAGAAAGATCTGAAAGGGATGGAGAAGTATAATAAGTGTAACTGGGAAAGACTTGTAAACCTCGGAAAATAATACCCATATATGTAATGGAATGATAAACGTTGTTCTTGTTATTGCACTAATAAGATAAACTAATAAAAAGTTTATGCAAAAAAAAAAAAGAATGTGAGGTCACACACACAGGATTGTTACTTCTGCAGAGAAAAAATGCAGGAAGATGAGAGGAAGTTTAAGTGACAAAGATCCTGTTTTCATTCAAATGTCCTCAAGTAATAAAGAATGAAGAGAAACATACAGAACAGAACTGAAACATTAGTTGAATATTGTCTGCATATTACATTTCAAAACAATTTCCTGGTCACTAGCAAAGTTGCTCTAGGCTGGGAACAAAAGGAATTAGAAATGAAGGGATCAAAAAGCCCACAACTTTTATGTGACAGTTATCACCTCTGCAGGTTGTGTACTATAGTATAAAAGACTCCAAGCGCGAGGTTTGGATGAGTGGACCACAAAGCACAACTAAACAGTTTTGACTGCCTAAATGTCATGAGAGAATCACTTATACTATATGAAACACCCATCGAGTTAACTAAAATGATTCATAATAAGCTTTAAGTATTTTTTTTTTTTAATTTCAAATGTTAAATGAATATTCCCCCGGTTGTGAAGTGAAATGCTCCCCACCTAACCCTCTGGCATGGGAGACCACTGTAAGCAGAATGAGAGGGTGCAGTGGATTTGAGGGCTGACTGGCTAAAATCACATGTTGTATGTGATTTATCAAACCCAGTATAAACCAGCTGAGATGCCACATTTTCAATGGAGAGTTGCTTCTACCCCTTTCAGAAGGTGGGAGAACTCCAGTACTAGGAGGTTAAGTGGCTTACCCAAGGACACACAGTGAATACTGTACTCCAGTGGGGTTTGAAGCAATAATTTCCTGGTTTCCAAGCCAATGCAGTAACTACTAGACCACATGGCTTCCTCTGTTTTACCTGAAAAATCACATTTTGGGGAAATGATGCCCCTGCCTTTACAGAATTTTCTGTCTAACCAAAAAAAACTGGCACTTGGGAAGTAGCAGGGGTACCACAGTTAAAAATTCTATGGTAGACAGGAAATGTGCATGCTCTCACCATACCACACATCTCTAACTTGTGAAGAAAAAGACATCTGATCTCACTGCTTTCAGTTTCAAAGTAAACTAGTCAGCACCTTGAGAAAGGCAAGCAGTGTGGATGCAAAACATCGGTGGGAGGCTAACATGTAACGTCTTCTTGTCTGTTGCCTGCTTGTGTCTCTGACCTTATTTTAATAACTTGTGTTTTAAATGAAGTGTCTACTTTGAAAAACCCTGGAGACCCTGGACAGGTGGGTCTGCACCTGTAAATTAAATTTTAACTCCACCAAGTGCAAGGTGTTACACCTTGCGCGGGGTAACCCCAGTCATGAGTACATCCTGGAAGGGGATGAGTTGAAGGCCATGGCAGGGGAAAAAGACCTGGGGGTCCTGGTGGATGTCAACATGAATAATTCGGAACAGTGCAGGAGGGTGGCAGTAAAGACAAACAGGATGGTGGGCTGCATAGCAAGAGGGATTACCTCAAGGAGCAGGGAGATGATTCTCCCGTTGTATAATGGCTGGTTAGACCACACCTTGAGTACTGTGTGCAGTACCGGAGGCCGCATTTGAGGAGGGACCTCCAGCTCCTGGAAAGGGTTCAGAGGAGAACTGCCAAAATGATCCAGGGGCTAAGGAAGTTGACGTACGAGGGGAGAGACTAGAGGGACTTGGCCTGTTCTCACTGGAGGAGAGAAGGGACCGACTGAGGTCTTCAAGTACCTCAAGGGAATCAGTAGGGTAAATCAGGAGGGCATATTTAGGCAGATCACCAGAGGACACAGTTGGAAGCTCAAAGGTAGAAGGATAAGGGGGGAAAGGAGGAGGAGGTATTTCACTGAGAGAGTGGTTGAACCATGGAATGCGCTGCCTGGTGAGTTGGTTCTGGTTTCTACGGTGGAGGGTTTCAAGAGAGGGTGGGACAAGTACAGAAAGGGGATGATGCAGAGGCTGGCTTGCCCTGGGGGAGCTGGGATGGAGGTCAGGGGATACAGGGATACAGGATGGGGGGGGGGAAGGCTCCGGTATCCAACCAGGATTCTGAGGCATGAGGAGACTCGATATACCATAAGGCCTAATCTGCTGGCGACTAGTATGTTAGTATGAAAGTGGAAGCAGTAAGATGTCTTTTTTCCACAAGTTATGGATGGATGGTATGGTGAGAATTTTCAAGTCGCAGACCCTTAGTAGCTTGTTCCAGTTATCAGAATAATGCTGGAATATTTTTCATAGTTTGTTTAACCAGGATAGCCCAGCTGAGACACAACATCTTATTTCCAGTGGGGTCCTCTCTCTAACCATTTTGGCAGTGGGACTGAAAGGTCACACAGTAAGTATTTGGCTCTAGGGTTATTTGAACCTGCTACCTCCCAGTTCTCAAGCCTGTGCTCTAACAAGTAGACCACACTGACTGTTTGGGGATGAAATACTCCTTAACCAATAAAGTTTTTCAACCTGTCTTACCAATTCTATAAGTGTTTTATGTGCCCCTTTTAACATGAAAGACTAAATAATATCACAGAAAGAAAAGAGGCTCAAAGTTTTTTTTATGTAAGGAAAAAAACAACAGATATATCAACTGCAGCTGGACTGACTAAATGACATGCTGTTGTAGAATTTCTGCAAAGCTTTTGTATGCAGCATTGTCAGGTAATCCTTTCCCTTGAAATCAGCAACAGAGTAATTCAGAAAACTGTGCCACTAGATGTCGCTGTCTTCTAAGGAATGGGAAAGAGTGCTGCCTAGCGTCAATACGAAGACTTCAGCACACAGCATCCACAGGATTTGTGCCAGCAGAGCAGTGCTACAATGTGATGCCTTAGAGAATTCACAAAAATGTTTCTTCAGCCCTGCTGTTCACCTCCAGGGGGAATGACACGTTCTAGTATATGGTTAGCCTTTGTTCTGAATAAAAATCTGCCTGCTCAAAATCCTGGTTCTGCACATTCTAAACCGTTGTGTGCATTCCAATATGTTGCTGTGCACTTTCTAAACAGTTGTTCAACACAGTTCAAAGGTCATAAAATTTGAAATTCATAATTCACCCTACACCCGACTGCTTACTAACCACCCAGTGCCCAGCGTTGTACCTTTAAACTTTTAAAAGTCTGTAAATTTAATGTTGATCATAAAACAGAACAAAGAAATGACAAGTTTTTTTGTTTTTAGTGTGTGTGTTTGTGTGTGTGTGTGGGGGGAGGGCAAGTTTCTGTGACTCCTGTGTAAAAAAAAACAAACAAAAAAAACAGCATATACTGTATAAAATAATCGAGGTTCATATGCCATCATCTCAACCCCTTGATGGAAACACAGCCTTGTTGTGTATGGGTGCCCATACATAATTCTCTATATAGTATATGGTTAGGGCTTATTCGAGATGGAAAACAGTAGCTTCCCAAATGTTGTTGTAGGACAGTTCAAAGGTCAAAAAAGTTGTTGTACTATCGTTCTGACGTCAGATCGATAGTACAACAACTTTTCAGCCTTGAGCTGCTACATGATTGGCTGAAAACAGAGCTGATCAAAAAATGTGCTCTAAAATGGTGGTGGTGTCTAACGATCAGTCGGTAGTGCCATTCAGTCAGATAGTTGGGACACAGACTGCCATACTCGGCTCCGTGTTCAAACTATCAGTTTGCCAGATTTTTTTTTTTATTTCTTTTGCCGAGAGCAGGACCGCAGGAAGCAGTGAAGCACTGGTATCTTCGATTGTCGAACTGGATGGCGACTACAACATGGACCGGGAAGGGCGACCGGAACAGCGGTGGGACAATATTCACAAGGTATGAACCTTGTCAAAGTCAAACCTCCTACAGTTTGGGGAACCATATACTATATAAAATAGTATATGGTTGCTTAAACTCTAACAAAACGTGTTGCCATCTCGGAAGTGATTCCATCCATGGACCTCTCAAGCTCGCCTCTTGAGGTCTGTGTGGCGTCATCACATCCTGATGGCAGAGCCTTGTTGTGTATGAGCAACCATACACTATTCTATATATTTTCCCTGCGACTGTGTTACTTTCTCTGTAGCCTCATCAGAATGGCATTCAATATTCCATGGTATAAACAGGACATCCCATAAGGCCATACAGAAGTAAGCTTTTTATTCACTCTGGATTTGTTGGCAATATTCCAGAGTGAGCAAATGCTTATTTCTACATGCCCTATATAATACCCCCTAATATCATCATTCTTGGTGGGTCATCACCATTAATCTTCACTTTAGGTTGGTCTCCAAGGTGCTCTTGACCAATGGAATTGCACCTTGCACAATGTCTGATGATTTCACACTCACTTTGGAGTGGTTGCACTCCAAACAGAGCAGTGAAATCAAACAGAAACAGCTAAATCTTCCTTAAAAGAACTAAACCGAAAGCTCTGCCATTTAAAATACAATGTATAATATGGAAACACAAAGAACTGACTCAGAAGATGACATTTAAGATTACTTGTGAGGGGGCAGAATATTCATAACTACCACTCTTGAGTTAAGATCCTGCCCCCGCACTCGTGAAGAAAAGTGGCATATTCTGAGTCAGGTCACTGTGAGATTATCTGTCTGTCTGTCTTTCTGTCTATCTATCTATCTATCTAGCTATCTATCTATCTATCTATCTATATTCATTGCAAATGCATCAGTTAGGGTTCCTATTACAGCAACAAAGTATGGAAATTTGGCATTACAGTTCCCATTCCCACCACCCCACCCACCCCACCCTCCACACACCAGCAGGCATAATGAGGTGCTTGCAGAATTAAATGGAGCCTAACTCTCACCCCATTCTATGTATAAGGAAGCTGAGATGGTACAGTATAGGAGAATGGGGTGAGAGTTAGGCCCGAAGACACCCTGATGCCTGTTGGTGTGTGGTGGGTGGGGTGGTAGGGTTGGGAAATCTACTGCCAAATTTACATACTTTAGTCGCTGTAATAGGAACCCCTAACTAATGTATTAATTCAGTTTTTTGCAATGAATTTCCCTTCTTTTTGAGATAGTATAATAGTACAGAGAAATTGTAAAAGGCAAGGTAAAATGTAATTATGCACAACTGCAATGCTATTCTGCGTCACAGGTGCAAATGCACAGTAGTTTTGTTAAACGGTCTCGAAAGGTGATTCCGCACAGTGACCACAAAATCACCTTATGGGTCAGATTAATAAGATGACAGTGACAGTGTTTATGAGATGGGGTCCCAAGAAACCCATGTTGAAAATTTGGTGCAAAAATCTCAAAAAATGGCTGAGACATTAACATAAGTTGAAAACCCAATTGACAGCCATTATGCAGCGCTTACCTTCATTCTTCAGTTTGCAGTTCGGCTTTGAAGAGAATAGATGTATGCCAGTCCACATAAGATTGCAGCCACTGACCTCCGGAGGTAAGTATGGGGAACAGGGCTGCTTCAGCTCAACCACGGTTGGATGGCACCCAGCCAACCGAGACCAGGACGCCCGCCTGCAGCTCCTTTGAAACTGCCTGGCCTTGAATAGGGCTGCTTCAGCTCCCCATGGTCAGATGGCACCCAGCTGACCGAGACCAGGACACCCGCCTGCAGCTCCTTGGAAGCTGCCTGCCCTTAAACAAGGCTGCTTCAGCTCCCTTACAGTCAGACAGCACCCAGCCAACCGAGACCAGGATGCCCGCCTGCAGCTCCTTGGAAGGTACGGTGGCAGCTCAACCAATCGGAACATGGGCGCTTCCAGCAAACCCGCTCTGATTGGCCAGGACTTTTCCCCCTGCCACCCGGCACTTTTTACAAATAGATTTAGCTGCAAGTAAGCAAATTTCAGTGTCTCATAGAAGGATTTCAACTGTATTAGCTGGATTGTAATTTCTACTACTGTTTTAAAGTGCTTACAGCTCTTCTGTTGTTTCCTTGTTCCTCCATCCCAACCCCCCCATCCAAGCATTCTGCCTTGGCGCCGAAAAGTCTCACTCTCCTTTGTCTTGCTAAATTGCTCAATCTAAACCTGTCCTGCCTCTACGCTATTTTTAACCCATGCTATTTTTCTTCTCTCCAGTTGCCTGCCCTTGAACAGGGCTGCTTCATCTCCCCCACGGTCAGAGAGCACCTAGCTGACTGAGACCAGGACGCCCGCCTGCAGCTCCTTGGAAGGTACAGTGACAGTGCAGTCAGTCAGAACAAGGGTGCTTCCAGCAAACCCGCTCTGATTGGCCAGGACTTTTTCCCCCTGCTTTTGCCGCCTGGCGCTTTTTACAAATAGATTTAGCTGCAGCTCAAGCAAAATTCAAGTGTCTCATAGAAGGATTTTTGCCTCCACCCCCCCCCGATTAAATACACCTATTGCCCTCTCATTCCCTCTCGCTCCATCATTGTGGTTAGTAAGCCTAGCAGCACTCAACTCTCATTGGCTAATAAGCCTAGCAGCACTGCTCGCTCCCTCATTGGCTACCTAAAACCCTCATTTCCTCTGCTCCCCCATTGGTTCCTAGTCCTTACAGGTCCCTAACATTTCACTGCCCCAGCATCCCAGCCCTCCACCTTCTCCACTAAGTAATTACAGCACCTACCTTCCCCGCTAAGTAACCACAGCAGTAGGGTCCTCCTAGCACCTGATCCATGCCATGATCCTTCTACCAGGTCACCTGACCCTGCTCATTCCTATTCTCTTTCTCCTCCCTCCCTTCCTTTCCAACATGCCACCCACCTCTCCCATGCCCCCCTCCCAAATTCTGTCAAGCCTCGTTGAGCTCTCCGGCCCCGCCAGCCCGGCATCCACCTCCCCTTTCACCCAAGCGTGGACACACTCTGCCACACATCCCAGCCCATTTCTTTTCAATCCATCACTCCCCTGGGTCACTGTTCTACTTATTCCCTATGCCCAGCTCATACACACCATCAATCTAAGAGATGACCGCTTGCAGTCAGTCATATACAGCTATTCGCTCACTACCTAACTCTTGCTCTCCTGCTCTTTGCAGAAGGTGACACCCACCCTAACCCAGCCCCAATACTACCCCCATGCCCATCTCCAACATCGGCCTCTTCTTCACCTCACTTTGGGGACCTTCTCCCATGTGGCCTGCGCCTCCTGCACCTAAATATAAGAAGCCTTGTCCATAAGATTGACTCCCTTCAGGTTCTTGCCGTCCATTATGCTCCAGATATCCTCACCCTGTCTGAAACCTGGCTCAACAAAAACATCAATGACTCCTCTGTCGCTATCCCAAGCTAAACTATGGCCCGCCAGGATGGAGCCTCTAAAGATGGCGGAATAGCCATCTACGTAAACTATTGCACTATTCAGTGGTCCTGACCAAGTCCGAACCAAAAGTCCTTGAAGTAATACTAATTCAGCTTGTCCTTCCCTTCTCACTACCAATCTACATTGCTGGGATATACTGCCGACCTGGTACACCAGCTTCTGCTGTCACCGACCTCCTCAAGCAAATCTCCTGTCTAACCACGACAGGGGAACTCTACATTATGGGTGATCTTAATCACAATTGGCTAGCTCCTGCCCTCAACAAAATCAGGACTGAAATTTCCACCCTAAACCTCTCACAAATCATTACTGAGCCCACCCGGCTTAACCTAAAAATCTGGTAACCACTCGCTCATTGATTGGGTCCTTACCACACTCCCCCCCCCCCCCACTGGGTCAAACAAGTCGGTATTCTTCCTGACTCACTCAGCGACCACCACGTAACCTTCTTAGTGCGTAAAACCCACTGCCCAAAATCCCCCATAAAATTTGTAGTCCAATGCTCCTATAAATCCCTCAATCTAGCCCCTGTATTAGATGACCTTGCGCTAGCAAACTGGGCCCCTGCCCCTCCTACGATCTCCACTGATGATGCCTTCCTACACTTTTAAAACACATTCCTCAATGTCTGGAACACACACTTCCCACTGTGTTGTGCAAGAGTTCGAGGAAACCACCTACCTTGGATCACCCAAGAACTAATTGCATGTCAAATCGCACGGAACAAAGCCTGGAAAATGCATAAATCCTCCCACCTCCCACAACACCTCTCCACATGCCGCATGCTCCGTAACAAGTGCACCAGAGCCACTCGTCTTGTAAAAGCATAGTACTTCAGCAGCTCCCTCCAGTCAAACCTAAATAAACCCTCAAAATTCTGGAAGGTCATTTATTCCCTTTTTACCCCACCAGCTGCCAATCCCACTCCAATGCTAAATGTTAATAACTCTCTCCTATCAGAACCCACAGCAGTTGCCACTGAGTTCAATGTGTACTTCTCCACTTCTGCTGCCACCCTCCTCTCTTCCCTGCCCAACACTACTCCTCTCACACCGCCTATAGACATAAAGACCCAGACTAGGCCTCACTCCTTTTCCTTCAAAGATATCTCTGCAACTGAGGCCCTAGATGCATTACTTTCTCTCAACCCTTCAAAAGGCAAATCCCCGGATGGATTAGACCCCAACCTTCTATACCTCTCCGCCCCCGCTACAGCAACTCTGCTTGCCAAACTCCTAAACCAATCCTTTGCTGCCACTGCCATCCCCCACGCATGGAAGCATGCCATTGTCATCCTTCTGCCAAAAGGAGGTGCCCCTACCTCCCCCTCTAACTACGGCCCTATCTCCCTCCTCCCAGCCCTAGCAAAACTACAAGAGCACCTTGTGCTCACCCAACTTACCTCCTTCCTCATTGACTCCAAATTCTTCACGCCATTCCAGTCAGGCTTCAGGAATGGACACTCCACCACCTCCTCCCTGATAAGACTTACAGACACTATCCTGACAGGCATGGACAGTGGACTGATCACCTCAGCCATTTTTGTTGACCTTGCAAAAGCCTTTGACACCATCTCCCATCCCATATTGCTCTCGAGTCTTGCTGAATCAGGCCTCTCTGTCACAGCCACAAACTGGTTCAGATCATACCTCTCTGACAGAACTCAGTCTGTTAGAGTCTCAAATGCGATCTCCACCCCCCTTTCCTTAACTACCGGTGTCCCACAGGTTCAGTTCTTGGTCCCATTCTGTTCTCTATATTTCCTAAATGACCTGCCACTCATCTGCTCTACTTCCTAAATCCACATGTATGAAGATGATACTGTACTCTACTACTCGGGCTCCGCCCCTGATGTGGTACAATCAAACCTCCAAGCTGACTTCAACAAGGTACAGCAATGGTTTAGCTCACACCAGCTCTCCCTAAATGCAAAAAAACTGTCACTATGACCTTTGGCGCATGACAACGCCTGGCCAGACTCCCCTCCATTCCCTACTTTGCCACCCTGGATGGCCAAAAACTTGAAGATGTCTCCTTGTTCTGTTACTTGGGGGACTGGCTCGACAGCCATCTCTCCTTCTCTGACCACATCGATGCTATCTCAAAACAACTACGCCCCATGCTCAGTGCACTATATAGGAACCACAACAGCCTCCATACCCGAGTCTGACGTGAACTGGTCCTGAAGATGATACTGCCCTCCATCCACTACTGCGACATTGTATACAGTGCAGCCCCTAAGTCCACCATATCTAAACTGGACACACTTTATAATGCATTCTGCCGCTTTGCTCTCGATGCCTCTCCCCTCACCCACCACTGTGACCTCAACTAAGCCTTGGCACTACCGTCCCTTGAAAACTGCTGCATCTCTCACTGTGTTAAATTTGTCTCCAACCTATGGCTCGGGTCCATCCCATCCTACCTTCCCACCATACTCACAGATGCCCCACCCCCCTCTCATCATCTTAGATCCAGTGACTCCCGCCAACTTTCAGTCCCTAGGTGGAAGACATCTGCCGGTCAAGCTGCCTTCTCACACTGGCTACCCAAGCTCTGGAATGCCCTCCCATCGCAAATTCGGCACTCCTCCTCTTCCTACTCTCTGTCCACTGCCCTAGCAAACTTCCTTACTACAAATTGCTCCTGTCCCTGAACCTGCCATGCCCCACTATCCCCTCCCCAATGCCTGACCAGCGGCCTTAGCCTTGCTGCAGAAGTTGGCATATAACCTTGCACTTATGTCCTGGGCCTATTTTGCCCTGTGTACTGTGTATAACTGTATAACTGTGATATACGTCCTCTGTTGTTTACAGCCATTACTACTGTGCTAATTTACCTTGTCTGCTGCTTCTTGTCACAAAAATTATTATATGATACTATAATATCCTAAGCATTCAATGTGCGCTGCTTGTATATTCATGCAACTGTGTATCCTTATACTGCTTTTTATTTGCTTCTGTTAACTGTTCACTTGATAACCTGCGTGTTATCATATCCATGTGTATCCCCCCCCAGGTCATACTGGGAGACGAGCATCTTGTTGCTCAGTGTGCCTTTCCTGGTGAAACAGTTGCAATAAATAAATACAAATAAATAAATAAATAAATAAGGGGGTGCGGGGAGGTGGGTGCGCAGATGGATGGTGGGGATGGGGAGACAATGAGGGACCATTTTCATTTTAACCGGGGGAAAAAATAAGACGTCGAGAGATGGTTTTCTTTCTTTACAGGGAAAATTAATTAAGCAATGTTTCTTAACACTAGGGGTGGGCTCCCCAGTGTCCCAGTGTAGTGACAGGGGGCAAGACATAACCGGAGACACTGGGAGTAGGCTCCCCAGTGTCCCTGACTAGTGGCGCGGGGGTATCTAGTACTGACAAGGGGAATGGGTACCCTAATGTCAGCTTTTAAAATAAATGTTTAGGGACAATGGAAGTGGGCTCCCCACTGTCCCACACTGCTGGGGGGAGTAAATGACTGGGGAGAGTGGGAGTGGGCTCCTCACTCTCCTACGCTGCTGGGGAGATAAATAACTGGAGACAGTGGGAGTGGGCTCCCCACTGTTCTACACTGCTGGGGGGATAAATAACTGGGGACAGTGGGAGTGGGCTCCCCACTGTCCTACATTGCTGGGGGGATAAATAACTGGGGACAGTGGGAGTGGGCTCCCCACTGTTCCACACTGCTGGGGGGAGGGGATACATGATGGGGGGGTGCCACTAGACACGAGGTAAAATGGGGGTCTCAATTCGGACTCTGCAGGTGGCAGCAAGAGTTCCAGCTGCGGCTGTAGAAGTCAAGAAAACCCTGGTGTCCTCATACAGAGAACAGGGGTAGAAGTCCTCTAAGCTAGCAATAGTGGGCACAACAGAGCTCTGCAAAAGTTTAGCAGGCTCTGTGTGCCCCTACATGCTACATGCCAAAAGACAGTCTTTTTCTTTTGAAAGAAAAGGCTGTATGTGACCCTCCACATGCAAAAATCTGCCGTAGAAAAACTTGTGCATGGAACATCTAACTTTTTCCCATAGAAAATAATGGGAAAATTAAAAATTTAATAACTTTTCAATGGATGAATAGTTCTTCCCCCAAACCTTCAAAGGGAACATCTGTTGGGCTAGGGCAGTGTAGCCTGAAAATTTCAGAGCAATACTTGAAGCCGTTTGTGAGATACCCATGACAAAAAAGCGGCTAAAAGTTGGTAAATTTTGGGTTTTGTAAATGTTAATAACTTTTGAACCATTCAACAGATCCATACAAAATTGGGCTTGTCAACAGACCTTCCCATGGTGCTCCTTTATGCCAAATTTTGTAGAAATCTGTTTGAACAGCTCAAAAGTTATTAAGGTTCAGAAATGTGGCTTTAACATTAAACTGCCCTTTCACTCTAACTATACTGGTGCAAAAGCACCAGTATTATATGTGTGTGTCTGTGTATATATATATATATATATATATATATATATATATATATATGTATATGTATATATATATATACATGTATAGATCTATATATGTGTATATGTATATATGCTACATGATAGACACGAGTGTGATATGGAAAATATTTTCACTCCTCTAGAGTGACCTCTGGATATTCATGAGTGGTGAAGCCACAAGTGAGGATTCAGAGGTCACTGTACAGGACTGAACATATTTTCCATATCACACGAGTGTACATCATGTATCTGATTTATACAATAGGGGCCCCTATTTTGCAAAAGTTAGCATTTGCATGGCTTTGCATGGGTGTGATAAATGCATTTATCATCACTATGCTGATGTCATCAGCATTTATCTCACTCCTGTGAGAATAACACATTTTATCACACTCATTTATCAATCACTTCTATTGTGTGTGTGTGTGTGTGTGTGTGTGTGTGTATATATATATATATATATATATATATAATCACAGGAAATCCTCTTTGGTTTGAATTGATTTTCTGTGATATTTTTCAATATATCAATATATAGGATGCATCTTGTCATTAGCTACTATTCCTTTCTGAAAAGGTGGGAATTAATTGCAAAAAAACATAGTTTAGGCATCAGTTAGGGTTAAAGCAAAAGCCGCAAAAATAGTGAACTACAACATTAGAATAAGAAGTCCTCTTAATCAAGGTTTGAACGATTGCGCAAGGCAGTGCTGATGTTCTCCTCACTTTGGCACCCTCACTCAAAGCACTGGTCTGTGAGTACATGACCATGCTGTGAGAGTGATGAAGTTAATTTAAGTTGGAGCACCTCCAACCCATCCACCCAACTCAGATGGTGGCCAATCTGGCAATAACCCTTCTTTCACCTCCACAGCCAGCTATCTTTTGACTTCACCCCTCACTCATCCTACTGCCCATGACCCCTTATCTTAGCTGCCACCCCTAGACCCTTCTTCCAGTTTGATCTAGCCCTGTTGTACTGGCAGTTTGCCTCAGCTGGGCCCAGTTCCAGGGCATTTTTATCTACCTTTAGGTACTGACCTTAGGCACCCTGTTGTTCAGTATCCTCCCTGTACAGAATACTGGATTGTGCATCTGCAGTGATTTGTACTTTCACATCTTATTTTGTTTGTACTAATTTTATTGCTGCTACTGTTAATGTATTTTCACTATGCAACATACTGTATTTGCCTAAAATGTAATCAGAGACTCATGATTCAATAAATCCACTGCTGAAGTTATTAAATTGCAAGTTTGCGATGAATAGAAGTTGTGTGTTTATGTCCCGCGACTTCTATATGGATATGGGAAAATGTTATTCAGTAGATTAATTCAGTCTCAAGTGTGCAATTATCCTTTCCAGTTGGTGCCCAGCTGTGGAGATGAAAGAAAGTTTATTGCCAGCTTCCATCTAGAAGGGAGGGTGTGTGACAGGGTTGAATAAGACCCTGTCCCATTTGTTATGCAGAAAGAGTTAAACACAAGGATCTGTTCTACCCACTCCTTTTCTGTCTCTGTTTCTGTTTGACTGCACAGTAACATTTTCTTGTGAGACCTAGGAGCTGATCACTCCGACAGTCTCGTGATTCTCCCCCTCCTGCTATCTCTCTGCCTTCACTTACTGTTTCTTGCTTTTCCATCTTTTCTTTCCCCCAGCGTATCTCCGGTTGTAAAATATATGTGAATCTTTATGTGAAACTGTAATCCCTTGGTTTGAAAATGCATGTTATATTTTTAAATGATTACAAAACACTATCTGGAACTTAGGGAGTTAACTTTGAGAAGCAATTTGACCTCCACAAACTGTTTTGCAGAGTTGTCAACAAGAGGTTAGTTCTGGGACACCATGTTCTATTTTGTTGCACCTGCAAGGAAATTGACAAAGTTCCGATACATTTTGTGAGAAATAGGGTGCCTCCTAATGAGGTGAGGTAGCAGAATTTAATTGACAGGCAAAGACTCATTATAAAAAGAGCAGCAATATATTGCTAGAGGGAGAGACTGAAACATAGAATTAGAGATACCCTCAGATGAAGGACTTGGTTTTCTCTGTATTTCTTTTGTAAATAGTTATACTGAACATTTTAATTTTTTATTTTACTATTATTGATAATAATACTACAACACTACTTGTGAATTGTATAACTGCTCCTGGTTTTCCTATGATTCCTGACCTGTGCCTCAATGACAGGGTGCCATTGGATGCTAAGGATGTTTGGGTTGGGCAGTGTTTGGTGGGGGGGGGGAAGAGTCACAGGAAACCAGGAGTGGTATGATTGGGGCAGGGAATGGAGGGAGGCTACCATAGGATGCCAGGGGAACAGTGGTGGGACAGGGTATGGGAGGGGGATTCCCCCAGATACCAAGGACTGAGTGGATGGAGCAGGATATAAGATGGGGTGCCATAGGGCACAATGGACTGACTGAACTGGTGTACTGTGTGTAAGGGGGTACCACTGGATGCCCACAGTGACTGGACTGGGACATGGTGTGAGAGAGGAGTGCTACTGAGCACCAGGGACTGACTAGGTCACAACAAGATGTGGGAGAGTGCATCACTGGAAGCAAATAACTGAATATAATTGGGTCAAAATGTACAAAGGGGTGCCACTGAGCAGGAACAGCGTTAGGCACATGCGAAAGATGCAGCCGCCACCAGCACAGCCAAGGCACATGTGCCCATACCTCTCAAGTGCCCCATCCCAATTTCAGCCCCCCATCCTGAGGTCCCAATTGCCTTCTTGTAGAGCTGGATTTACCCTAATGCCAATTACGCCATGGTGTAGTGTCCCCAGCCCAATGGGGGCCCCCAGGCCCTGGAGTTGACTTTTTTTTTTATGCACAGGCCCGCATGCTATGGCCCTTTAAATGATGGAGCAGGCAGGCATGTGTGTCATTGGCACATGGGTAGTTGCTCAGCACTGGAAGAAAGCATTTTCAATTGTGGTGGCATGGTAAGTAACGACCGCATCCTGACCGACCTTATCATGTCGGGTGATGTTCACTGACCATATATGCTGAAAGTGTGTAGGAGCTTTTAGGAAGTCAACTTTCTGTGTTGTTAGCATCAGGACAGCAGTTTGTACATTATTTGATTTGGAACAGATGGAACAGACCTGGGGCTGGACGCAGGCAGCTGGCCATACACTTTTGCATGGGGGGGGTCAGCCTGGTCAGAGAGGAAAGGTGGAAGGGGGGGACATGATAGAAGCTTTCAAGTACCTTAAAGGAATCAACAAAGTCCAAGAGGGTAGCATCTTTCAGAAAAAGAGATGTGCAAGAACAAGGGGGCATAATTTGAAGATGGGGCGGATGGTTCAGGAACAAAGTGAGGAAATATTTTTTCACAGAGAGGGTGGTGGACGCATGGAACAGCCTTCCTGAGGAGGTCACGGGGTCAAAAACAGTGGGGGAATTCAATAATACATGGGACAGACATAAGGAAATTATAGTGGGGGTGGAAGGAAGTAGGCTGTTGGTTAACTAGGACCTGCAGCTTATCCAATTGGTAGGGAAATGGGCAGACTGGGTGGGCCAAGTGGTCCTTATCTGCTGTCAATGTCTATGTTTCTATATGGTTTTAGGGATTGTGGCGGCTGCCTTCTGGAGGCAGGACTCACATGGAAAGGAACTTCTGCTGCTAAGGGATGTGAGAGCCTGAGGGATTACACATGGAGCAGCAAAAAGGTACTGGTACAGGGACAGAGTGGGTCACTTTAACCAAAACCAGGAGGAACGGAGTGGTCCAGTTTATCCTACTCTGCATGCAGTCTAAACAGTACTGATAGTGATGAAACTGGATGGTTGCATTAGGAGCACCCCTACTAATCTGTTTTGGGGGGCTCCTGCCTCAAACCTGGTTATTGTATGGCTGGGAGTGTTGTGTTAGAGCAGGTGTCCAGAAGTGTGTTAGAGTACATTGTGCATCTGTGGGAGGTGGGAGGGTGTTGCATTAGTGCATGTGTGGGTTTAGTCTAGAGGTGTGTTGTGATGGTGAAGAAGTGCTGTGTGACTGTGTGGAGGGGTGTTGTGTTAGCCAGTGCACTTCAAGTTGTATTATTATACACCTGAAGTGTTAATTTGTGAGTGGTGATTGTGTGTGGAAGGGAACTGCATTAGTCTATGCATGTGAGAATATTATGGTAGTGTGCAGAGGATGTGTTTAGAATGTGTGTTTGTGTGGTTAGTGTGTACAGAGTTGTTTTGTTAGTAAATAGACGGATGTTGTGCTCTGTGCAGAGGATCTGTTCATGTGTCTGGAGGGCTTGTGTTACTGTGTGTGGAGGGGTATTGTGTCACCCTGCATGTAAGATGTGTTATTGTGCAGAAGATGTGCTAATTCATGTGTGTGGGGTGTTACTGTATGGTGGGGGAGACATGCCAACTGATTTCCATCCTTGTCCACTGGTCCCCTTGGCCCCATGTCCATGCTGTCATTGTGTGTGCCATTGGATAAAAGTGTCCTTTTAGGAGACAGGACTACAAAACAGGAGTTATCCAGAGGTCAGCTCCCTTTAGGAGAAAGCACTGGAAACTGAGACAAAACTTTGATGCAGGAGAAATTAAATAGAGAATAACTACCACCCCTCCATGAAGAACAAGCTCGAAACCTTACACCTAGTGAGGGTGGTGACATGATGGGTGAAACACGCATGTCTTTATGACATCACCACCCTCATGAGGTGTGAGCTTACCAGCAGGTTCTTTGTGCATTTTTTTATGTATAATATCTGAGCAGACTGTTTCTAAACAAAGCTTTTAAACCTAGGAAGATGATAAAAATTACTTTACTGTGTGATTTAAGACTCATGACTTCATTTCACTACTGTTTGCCATTTTGAAATGGGCTCTCGTGAAGGGTGTTCAGATATCAGCTGTCCTAGTCAGCTTGCACTCCAGGCCATGCGTCTAGGTGACTGGAGCGCAATTCTAATCCATGAATGATTTCTCTGAATGTTCTAAACAGTAGATTATTGGATCTGGAACACAGAAGAGAAACAGGCTGATCATGTATTATATATAGAATAATGGATGGGTGTTGCACATCATTTGTTTTGTTTGTTTACATGTCCGAGGTATGTGATACCACAAAAACTAGGAGTGCGAAGCATGAATGGTTTGTGATGGTATCACACACTGAGTGTGTGTTAAAAAATAAATAAATAAAAATTAAAATAAAAAGTTAAGAATGACAACACCCCATACTTTATTTTATATAGTTATTGGTTCATGAACCATAAGAGGTTGTTTTACATTAAAATGCAATAAAACTAAACAAAGACATTATTACCATAAAGCACCTGAACAGATTTATTCAGAGTGGGAAGCTCACACTGGTGGAATTAATAATGTCTTTTGAAGTAAAAGCTTTGTTGTATAGCTAATAGCATTTTTGCCAACTGTCTGGGCTAAAGAAAAGGACAGTTGTGACAGAGTGGAATGTGAGGTGCGTTGCTCTCAGTCGAGCAATACAACATGTAAATGGATACCCAGTCTTTTTGCTGTTTATTTATATCTAGAAACATGCTTCTGGGTTCATGTTTAACTTTTTTTTTTTTTGCACTGCTCTAGCTGGGAAATGGTACCAATTTGCATTGCCCCTAAGCTGTAATAGGGATTAATGGAGGGGGAGAATTCCCTCTTCCCATCCTTTCCAATTTCTCCCTGGTGTCTAGTGGCACCTCTGCCTCTCCCCGTAAGCCCTCCCTGGCTTCCAATGGAACCCCACCCTCACCGCTTTCCCATAAGTTCTCTCTGGTGTCTAATGGCACACCCTTCCCAAACATTCTCCCTAGAGTCCAATGGAACCCTCCCCCCAAAGCACTCCAACCCCGAGATGCTGGTCTCCGATGGTGTGTAGCAAAAACCCTCTACTCGCCTCCTCAGTTCGCCTCCTTGTCATTGCAGAACAGTGGATATTTAGGGGGTCATTGAAGTATGGCTTGGAGTAGGACCCCCACATCCTTTAATGTGACCATATCTGCCTGATTATCCCAGATTTGAACACTGCAGTACTATTCTCAGCATTCAGCTTCCCGGTTTCATTGTCAAAGATGCCAATCTGCTTCTAATGTCTTGTGAGTGCACCAACAGCCAATCAGGCACACTCATCCTCTTGGTATACTGTGATGAGCGACAGGCATGAAGCTTAAACAAAGAATGCACAGGCTGTCAGCCTGTTCCTCACCAATGCCAAACATGGTAATTTATTACCTGCTGCCCCTCAAGACTCAAGTCAGTCTTAGCTGGCCCGGTGGTGCTGAGAGTTGAGGCTCTGGATGCCACACCTTGTGCCATGCCGGTGACCCAGATTTGGGAATAAGCCCGAGCCACCAGGGGTCGGTATGGGAGAGAGAGAATTGAGCATCTGGAGGACTACTCTCATCTGTTGGGGAAGGAGGGATGGATTGCTGTCCTGCTTGTCAATCTCCATCCGGTGATTGCCAGAAGAGATGCGAGTTGGGAGGCACATTGCCGATGTATGCTGTCATTGAGGTGGAGAAAAAGTAGTGGAAATGGAGCTGGCAGGCTCTGTGATGGCTCTCCTGCACCTGTCCTGGCTCCCTGAGCATCTGGATTTTGCTTCAGGGGTGGGAGAAAGCCGGTATCCCTTCACCTCAGCCCTGTCATGGGGGGGGGGGGACCTGTGGAGGATTGTAGGGGAAGTCGGGCAGGGGAAAGGAGAGCCAGTGACTGAGTCCCTCTGAGGAGCCACCTGCCAGGCTCCCAGGAGCAAAAACAAATATTAGAAAAAAAAAGACAAGTCAGTCTCTACACAGGGTCTTTTCCTTACAGTTCTGAAAAGCAGCAGGTCGGTATGGCATTCTCTCTGTGTATGTATGTGTGAAGATGTATCTGCACAGCAGTTGATTTAAATGATGGCTTTTCTCTCTGTGGAGGCAACTTCAATCTTCAGATAAATGCATACATTATGCTGTTTGAACTGACTTGCTTGTAAACTCTCAGATGCCAGCTATGTGACAAGCCTCCACGCTCATGCTAGTCCGTTGAAAAAAATTGCAACAAAATCTAATTGCTTAAACCTTATTCACTGACATATTCGGTCTCTAAAGAACTGCATAGGAGAGTTACACTTAAAAGGTGTTTTTGAGACTGGCTGCGTCTATTAAAACAAATAACTATACCAGACTGGGATGAGCCTTTGTATGCACAGTGATTTGGTAGTTAAAGCTACAGAGTTACATTTATTAGACTGAGACAATAAATAATGTTTGGAGAAACAAAGTAAAAATTAAAACAAGTACAACAATAGAAGGAGATTGGATGCTTTAAAATACAGTTATTTAAAAAAAAGAAAAAGAGCTCTTTTGATTGCTGGACACGGGCCTGGTGGGGTATCTGGAAGGAGGTTGCCCCCCCTTGATATTTTGAATGGAGACAGTGAGTCCTGAGTTATGTGGTTTTGTATTTATTTTTTCTGACAAGGCAAGAGAGCGAGGGAGCAAGCCACAACAGGTAAGTAGTCCAGGGTCGGGTTGGGTGCTGCTGCCCCTGCTAACAATGAATGAAATATGGCTAAGCAAAAGAATTTGCAGTCTGTGTGTGTTTATATTCAAATACAGACTCCTATAGCTCAAATATTTCAGTCTCTCTGTATCTGTCTGGCGGAGATGTCTGGGAACCAAAACCTCTCTGCAACAGGGAGAGAGCTGCATGTGTCTGAGTCAATCAAAAGTGGCCGGGCAGCTCCGGGTGATCAGCGCAGCCCAGTAGGAGTGAGAAGAGAATGGCACTGGCAATGAAAATGACAGCAGATTCTGAGGTTGTGGATGATGTAGTGGTGGAGGACTGAGGATTCTAGGGATGGGAGCTAGGGTGCAGCATGCTACACTTGGGGAGGGCTGGGGGCCATGCACTGAAGCAGGTGGCTAGGGTATGGGGAGGGTGGTTCGGGCAACATACTGGACTGTGGGGATTGTGGGAGGGGGTTAGGGTGCAATTTACTGGGTAGCAAATTGTGTTTCAAATGACTCTCAAAATGCACCAAAATGAGCCAGAATGCACCACATTTAAAATATGTTCTGGGGGCCTAGATGGCCCCAGACCCACAACCTACTGTTTACATTTCCAGTCTTTTTATAGTTCCCCCATCTACATTACTACTGGGGGTGCCACAGGTTTGTTCACTTGGAGTGCCATCAAGTCTGACACTGGGCCTGCCACTGAGGGACTGAGTAGATTGATGCAGGGTTTGAGGGAGGGTCACCGAGTGCCATGGGCTGACTTGATCGGTGCAGGATGTACGAGAGGTTGCCACTGGACTCCAGGGACTCATTAGCTTAGATCAGAGTATGGGTGGTGGTACCACTGGATGCCCCAGACCTACAGAATTGATGCAGGGTGTAGGAGTGGTTGCCACTGGACTCCAGGAACTCATTAGCTATGATTAGGGTGTGGGTGGTGATACCACTGGGTGCCATGGACTGACTGGATTAGAGGAGGGTGAGCAAGGGGAGTGTCATGGGCCACCAAGGAGAGCTTGGCAAAGAGGTGGGGTGAGGCAAAGGTTGTTACTATAAACCAGGGACTGCATGCCATAAAAAATATTGATACATACAAAATGCTATAGTGCACATCTGTTAATAAGTATCCCCTTAAAAGAGAAAGGAAATGCACTGCAAAAGACGATGTTTCAGCATCAGTTCAGAATGAAGCACAAAAGCCTTGAATGTAGGGATGTGACATTATTGTAAAAAGTGCCCTGAGTCTTGGTGAATGTGTGGTGTGGTGTTCCTTGGTGTTTGAACGATTGTTCGGTGCAATGTTATCCTTGTACTAACTTCAGCACTGTCTTTCGTGGCATATCAATGTACATTATGTGCCAGTGCTTTCAGAGAGGGATGCTAAAACTGGGGCAGTGTCCATGCTGCATCGAGTGATTGTTCAAAGCCAGTGGAACACCACACCTTCTATTCACTAACAGACTGCGGTACTTTCTGCACCCTAACTTCACATTTCCCTAGCGGTACTTTCTGCACCCTAACTTCACATTTCCCTACTTGTGTGGCATTGTCCTTCGACTCTAACTGATACTTAAATTTACTTTTTAGCAATTAAATGTTTTCGGTATTTAATTTACCTGTTCATTATAACAGGGCACATTAACAAGAAACAACAATCACTGTCCATTGGACTTTGACTGCACTGGTTGTGTGTCTAGCTACACCTGAATTTGACATCAGCGTCCTTTCCACTGTTCATAGTGTCACAAGCAGAGGATTGTACTGGCAGGTGTAGACGAGAAGGCAGAGCAGATGAAGTCTAGGGAAACATGACCTTGTTTTTGCTGCTTCTGAGATATTAGGGATCAATTTTAGGTATTTTTTTGTAAAATGTTTCATATTTTTACACATCTTTTTAAAAAGTGGTAGGCAAACATGTTTGGAACTGCTGCTTCTTAAAATGTTAAATTCTTTACTGCTGTGACATGCTCTTTAACCACACAAAATAACTCCTTTGGGAGACTTGTAAAATATCCTCCAGAGGAGAAATGTGTGCCTTCGACTTCCTTGTTTCATTTTCATTTTCTTTTTATCGCTGCTTGAACAGTTTCTTGGGACGTTCTACTTCTATAAGAAAAGGTAGTTTTGTTCCGTATTTGTGAATGTCTATTGATTTTTGTAGCGGGACTTATTTCACAGGTCTTCCAGGTAAATCAGCAGTTAGGTGCTGCTGGTACTGCTCCTAGTGAGCGTGTCAGCAGCGTGACATTTGTTTTCAGTCTCGTCTCAGAACATGAGAACAATGTCATCAATCTAACCTCCTAATGTAGGCTTTTAGACTTGAAATTACACAAAAGACCACAAGGGAAGCACAACATGTTAGTAATTTCTCAAACATCTCCAATTTCAACAAATAATTAAAACAGAATCTCCAGAGTTGTTTGCATGTTGATGGCTCTAAGTAAAATCAGTTTAACCTGGAAAAAATGCATAGAATAATGTATGGGCAACCACACATAACAAGGCTGCGTTTCCAGCCCGGGGATGGAACGACAGCATATGACCCTCGAGAGTGAAGCTTGAGAAGTCCAGATTGTCACCTCAGCTAAACATATGCAAAGTTGTCAAACTTCGCTTTGCAAATTAATTTGTAAAATTTGCCAGATTTGAAAAGTGATGATTTAGCAAAGTTTTCAGCTGGTGAAGTGGCATTTGTTTTCAAGCGAAGTCGTGCAGTTTCACTGGTGAAGTTGTGACTCACCATGAATTTGCCTGAGGTTGTCTGAAGAAGTGTCACTTTTCCAGGAAAACTCCTTGTGAAGTGGAAAAGTTGGAACTTCACAAAGTGTTTAGTGAAGGCAAATTCTGGATCTTCACTGCAACTTTGCCGCCAGCGAAGTGAAACTTCACAGCACCTGTAATCGAAGGTGATTTCGACCCCAGATTGAAACACATGCTGTGTGTGGTTGGCCACATTTTGTTTTTAAAGTATATATTGTTCTAGTACTACACGGAAGCCACAAAATTGTCCCCCATAAAAGGCTTGCCATTTCTTTATGAAATAAAACCCTCACCCCACTCCCAGTCACTTACAACCCACCCAGTGTCCAGAGTTTTACCATTTAACTTGTAGAAATGTATAAATGTCATTTCTATGGTAAACAGTTTCATGCCAGGCAACAGTCCTGTGATATGAAGTGCTTCCATTTCAATAGCCCCGTTTACACAGCCGCAGCACTCTGGCATCAGCGCCACTCCCTTCCCGCTGCACTTGCTTCTTCTCCACCAATTGACTGTTTACACAGCCAGCCCTAGCAGCACTGCAGGTCACTCTGAAGAGGGGCTATTAAATTGGCGGGATAAAGCATTTGAAGTAGAGTGAGCACAGCAAAGTGTCTACACTGGTGCTTAATGTGTTCACTCCGATACTGATCCCCTTAAATTCGTCGGATCCAAAAAAGGATCTGAAGGACACTTAGGCACTCTGGAATGTGTTTACACTGCTGACTTTGCAACACATCAATCCATGCGCATAGGTTGATGCGCTGCAAAGTTGGTAGTGTAAACAAGGCTTTAACAACACTGAAATGGAAGCGCTTACTATGGAAGGCTTGTCACTTGCTGTAAATTGTTCTATGATCAAAATTAAATTCATGCAACAGAGACCTGACAGGAGACAGCCAGACCAGACAGAAAGTCTGACCCACTGCAGCAAGAAGTCTGACTGCAGTGCAATCATACCTGCCAAAGTGACAGAGGGGACTAGTACAGTATGGACAATGCTTTGAGGAGAGTGCATATCCATATTGGAGCTTTAATCTACATTTTCTTCAGCCATCAGGAAGTGAACTACATATAATAACAAGAAGCACGACACCAGCTGAGTATTCAAGGCTAACAAACTTGACTGAGATGACCTCAAGATCTGGTACCTGCTGTAGGCTGGATGCTGTACTCTTGGGTGTGATGACCCTAACTCAGTGGTGGGGGCATGCCTGCAGTCCAGCATGGTCTCAAAGGACTGTAAGGTATGTATTTATATCATTGCTTATCTGGAGGGAGGCTGATGTACTTTTTTCTTAGCTGTTTGATTTTAATTATTTCATTTATTAATAATTTCATTTATTCCTACCAGTTATCATGGTAGTACTGAAAGTACAGGTGCTGATCATGACATTGCCTGGTCAGGCAACTCTTAAATATGCTCATTCAATTATTTTCTGCAGTTGTGTTTTTTATTTTCTTACTCTGACATTATGTTTGACATGTACTATACCTGTTTAATTTGACTGCATAGTACTGATGTTACATGTTCTCGTTACCCCCATAACCCCACCTTCCCTCCTCCATATTTAAACAACTCTTGAGATTGCACCTCATCTCCCACAGCCTCTGTGACTGCCCCCCATCCCCCATATTCCCTCTAACTCTCCCCCAACCCCATTTATGATAGCTCCCACCCCCTCCACACCTCGTGGACGAAGCCTTATTTTAAGGCGGACTAGCTCACACCATCAAAGCTATTTCTGTCTGCCTCCAGCTGTTTGCTGTTGCTGTATGAGGAAACATTATCTTTTTTGAACTATTATGTGCAATATATGTTTCTGTTACTCAGTTTACTCAAGTAGCCTTTGCTCTGTATGACTATGATGCACTAATCTGTCTACTGAAATTGTATATATCCATATGATGTTTTTAGTAATTTGTTTGCCTGTATTGTTACTTGTTATTGTATGATGTGGAACCTACACAAAAGAGTATTCTGACTCATAGGTAATTGTAATCCAAGAATTAAATAAATAAATAAATAAAATAAACAAATATTGCACCAGGAGACAAGCCTAAGCATGCGATACTGTGCTTTTCCTGGTCACCAATTTGTAAATCAGTGAATAAATATACCATAATTACTCTTTGACCCTTATTATACATGGAACATCATGTTAATAGGCAATTAATTTTTTTCACGTGTGACAGTGAGCGTGTGTCTCACATAAACTTTCTGACTAAAGTATTTCTCATAAACAACCCAAGAAAATTTCTGTTTAGACTTATCTGGTTGATCCTGCCATATTAGAACATTTTCTTAAGTTTCCAACAATTACTGACTCAAGCTGCGCTCAATTTTTGGTGGCTAATGCGAAGAGAGTTTACTTGGCTGACAGGAATAAAAAATGCAGTGCGAATCAGAGACTGTTTAAAGCTTTCCAAATTAAAGAAAACTGGAGAATAACCCAGACAAGTTGGGGACAGGAGATATAAAAAATAAAAAATATGGGGGTGAGTCACTTGGTAACTTGATTTTTTTAATATCCTCTGTATGGGATAACTATAAATCCCTTGAACTTTGATTTCATATACTGTATGTGTCCTACACCTCAGGTGTAAAAGAAATCTTTATTCACCCCCACAACCCATGAAATATTCTTTAAATATCATACTTGCCAATAATTATTTATTCCAAGTGTTTTATACCATATATTATAAATTTCTGAGAAT
Source organism: Neoceratodus forsteri (assembly GCA_016271365.2). Taxonomy (NCBI): domain Eukaryota; kingdom Metazoa; phylum Chordata; order Ceratodontiformes; family Ceratodontidae; genus Neoceratodus; species Neoceratodus forsteri. Next base: position 1,389,741,127 of record CM057459.1, read on the forward strand.
ATATCTAGTGTTGGAATTACACTTTATGAGCTTTGGGAGCTAGGGGGGGCCCATAAGTACCCTTTCTTTAACTTGAACCCCCTCCCTTTATAAGTCAATGGCAGTGATGCATGAACTACCGGGGTTCTATTCGGAGCTAGGGGGGCTGTGCACTGACTACATCTTATTTCTGGGTGAGGGGATACATACAGTACTAGCTGTTTTTTCCCTTTAGAGTTCCCTACAATGTCTGCCTGCTGAGTAGCTTCTTTGAAGAACTATTGAAACAAGCATTTTCCTTTTGCTTCTCCCTCTGGCACCCCGGCCCACCTCTCCTTCAGGTCAGCCTAGGCCCTGTCAACACACTCACCCCGTCCCCTCCACCTCAGATCACAACTGCCCCAAGGGGTAGCCAGTGTCACCCTTCACCGGATGGGTCCCTCTCCTAAAAGGGGGAAGGTGCCGGGGGGGACAACCAGCGCACTCTTGTTCGGACCCTGGGTTCTGCTGAGGTGGTACTGGAGACCAGGGCTTCCATGGTAGTGGGGGCTGGCAGCTGTAATCCCAGCTGGTCAGGAAACTGCTTTCCCATTTTCTCCCCGGGGGGGCATGGCATGCCACAGACTTCAAGGTGAATGCTGAAGTCCACCATACCCCCTGCATTCATTGAGCTCACCAAAATGCTGCGCTCCTGGCCTCCGCCAGGAGTCAACACACACTGAGCTGCATCTCCCCCTTCCCCCAGGAGAAGGTGAGCAGTCATTGGATGCTTGCGCCTTCTCCCCCCAGCCAGCACTCCAGCGACCCGGATCAGTTCCTGAACCCAGGTCACTAGCGGAAATCCAACCACTGTGCCGATGGGCTGGCTTGAAAACAAGCATTTAAATATATATATATATATATATATATATATATATATATATATATATATATATATATATATATATAAGCATGTCAGTAGAGCTGATTTGTGTGCCTTTTGGAAACATTTATCACAAAGCGACCCTGTTTGTTTTCTGCTGGGGCTGCAGATGGGGAAGGACAGCTGCAGCAAAATAATTGTTTCTTGTTTTATTTCTTTACCTCTCATAAGTGGGTTAGATTGCTGTTGATACCAAGTACTTAAGGAGCACACACCACCTAAGCACCACATTGATTTAAAAATTCTCATCCACATTTTTGTCTGCTCTTGCATGGACTATGGTAATTAACTTTTCTGTTGCCTTTCCACATTCCAGTTCTCCAGGCTTCAGCATACGCTGCCACCTACCACCTCTTTCCCCCCACCTCAGCTGTCTCGTATACCCTCTTCTTCCTTCAAACTACTCCCTCCGGTCCTCTGACTCTCATAGCCTCTCTGTTCATGGCTGCCAGATTTCCTTCATTTAATCTGCCTTCTTGTTCTGGCTCCCTGCAGTTTTGAACAAACTTCTTTCACCTTTACCCCTCCAATACAGCTCTCAAATCATCACTTCTAAACTTTATTTCTCTTCTTGTTCCTATCCAGTTCTCTCCCTGTTCCTTCCATTCTCTGCTCTTTAAACCCTTTTTGTGCCCTTGGCCATCAAAATTTTATTCTGCTGGCCTTGTTCTCTGCTTTGCACCTTATGTACAGTTCACTGATTTAGGCCTCCCCTATCCTCAGTATAAATTTTGAATTGCCCTAGGGCTGCATTGCTGTATAGTAGAGGTGTGCTAGTAATGCATAGAATTTCCTGAATACCACAAATAATGCATTAATTGTTATTCAGCTCTGAATAACAAATAGTGACATTATTCGTTCTTTATTCCTCGTGATCAGCTGGTTTTACTATGCAAGTCAGCACATGAGTGGTTTCATTTCCAACAAGACAGCCAGCTGGAGAAAAGTGGGCTGTGTTGGTCACCTTCTTCCTTCTTTTTTGGACTATCACTTGTGAATTTGGTATTGGGGGGAGGAGGGTGGGAGGAAGATGCTGCTACCAGTGTGAGGGGACGAGGGGAACATATTCGTTTTATCACAACAAGAGCTGAAAGGCGGTGGCCAGCCATGGACGTGGGCAGGTTGTACCAGTCATCCATCGTTTAAGTGTTTTTCACAAATTCTATTTAATTATCAAATTGTGGGTGCTAGGGGTAGGAGGGAGAATGTGGTTCTAACTGGGGGTAGAAGAACGGAGAGGCTAGTGAACTGCAAAGGATCTGGGCTGAGGAGGAGGGTAGGGGCTGTTTCTTTATTTTTTTCTTAAACAAATACCGAATATCATTGCCAAATACCCGAATATTTGGGACCTGAATAGAATATTCGGCATGACTATTCGGGATAAGGTATTTGCACATCCTTACTATATAGCATTATGTACGCTGTTCCATTCACTAGAAACACAGGAGATGACAGCAGAAAAAGGCCATTGGTCCATCCAGTCTGCCTGCATTACCCTGTCCTACCACTAAGACCTAGTTTCTAATTTTTTTGTACCTTTATTCATGGCAGTGTGTTATTTATTGTCTCACATCATTGCACATTGTTACTCGCTCATTGTTACTTTGTAACTCCTTTGCTCCCCATCCCCTGGGTCACACATGGAAATGAGCCTTGGCAGGAACATGTCTGAAATACACACTATTTAGGAGGATGACCCCGATGCACTCTGTACTTGGCTTGTTTTTTCCTTGACGGGAACAAATCTGTCCTTCTGAGAATTATATTTCAAGGGCCAGAGGTCAAGCTGTATTTTGGATTTTTGGGAATGTAACTCTTCCTTCCTCTGGTAGCGCTGCTGGTTTCCCATACCCTTCAGGATTAAATTTTAGAGCTGTGTGGAATGCTGACAGAAGTCAAGGGGGATGACAATTCAACTTCCAAAATTCTTTCTGTAATTTTTTGGTAAATTTTGCAGAATTCGGAAGGTGGTTTAATTTAAACTACAGATTTGTTTACCAGGGTTCACATCTACTACAGATTAGGTTTCCTCTGTTTGCAGAAACTTAACCTGTGGTTTTCATAAATCACAGAACACGAATCCACTGTTTCTATAAACCTCAAATCACTAACTCATGGTTTAAATGAAAAGCCACAAATCACTTCTAGAATTTTTGGAATTCTGCTTCGGAATAAATTCCACTTATTTAGGCAGAATTTCCAAGATTCTTCATAATTCCATGGAAAGCAGAATTTGAAACTCTGTACAGCTCTATTACATTCACAGGTTCTCTCCTAAATGTCATGCCTCATTCCACCCGGTCCCAACCAGAAGCCCCATGAAAACATGGTGTCAAGTATCAAGAGGCTATCACAGCAGGTAACATTTTCAACACATAGTATTAAGAACCCTCCATGATTGCAAAAGTGTCAAAAAAAAAAACAAAACAACACAAAGTTGGTTTTGCACTTCAAAACCCTCACAACCTAATCAGCTACTGTTTATTGGAATTTGACTATTTGGGAGATATTGTGACTGAAAACAAACCCCACACATTTTAATTTCCCACTCCTAAAGACCACAGTTATCAACATGCCAATAAATAGGTTTAATGTGAAACCCCTTGAACTCTAACCTTGGGAGTGCAGTATGGGGGGGGGGGGGCTGTGATAAATGGCAGGTTATCTACCTTCAGTGTGTATTCTTGAACACATAGTTTATTCAGCCATAACAAATTAAAAAAAAAAATCTCATGTTAAATTAAACGTTTCCCCAGAGTTTGTAATCTATGAAATCTGTAAGAGAATCTTTGATGAAGATATTCTGGCCTCAGAATCATTTATTTATTGCTTCACATTGCTTAACATTATTTAGCATAGAGAAGAGAAGGCTGAGAATGGACAGACAGGGTAGGGAAAACACCACTTTTGGCCATCTGTGAGCCCATCGGAGTGCACCCATCATTATGGCACCAAACTTTGAAATTTGCCACCCCTTCCCCGAGGTCTACCCCCCCAGAGTTGGAATATTTAGTTAGGATGTGTGTGGAGGGCACAGCCCCCCACATGGGGGGGGTGCAGGAGGCACAGCCCCCCGCATATAGGATGATCGGTGAAATTAAATCCTGGCACTGTAATGACGGGCGCATTTCGAGGGTGGCATCGGAACACATAGATGTCTGAGTTGGTCGGTGTAAGTATATTTGTGATCACTGTACTGAAATGTCATTAGGTATACCTGAACAGTTATCAAACACAGGCTAACTCTGTAGATCGAAAATTTGTATGGAGGTACTGCATATGGAAATATGGAATTGCTCAAAAAATGTTTTAATAAACTTTAAATTAAAAAAAGAACTAAAGGAAATGTATCTAGACTCGAGGGGAGGGACAAGATATGTAGAAACCTTTGAAAGCATATCTATTACATAGCATTCTAAGGCAACAGACACAGTCTGATGTCAGTGACACAGCATGTGGGACATCAGTTATTACACTCAGTCATTTTTAAAACACATAGCAGGTTAAGAAACTAGTTTATGTGAAAGTATGTAAAAGATCACCAAAGGGAGCATGTCAAAACCCAAGAAAACCTTAATATTAAATGCAGCTACTGTAAATGTAGTGGTTTTAAATGTGTTTTTTTTTTTTTTTTAGTATTTACAGTGTTTCAGTAATCAGTCTTACATGGCGGGGGAGAGGTCCACATGAGGGGTGCTAGGAGTACAGGGTGTAGCTGACACTGTAATCCCAAACCTTGTTAATACTTACAGCAATCTTCCTGGTGGTTTTCCAGCCCTTGGTTTGATCAGAAAGGTCACAGGAGGTCATAAGCAGGCATAGCAACAGGCTGTGATGATACTTGTTGTTGGGATTATAGCCGACTGATGAAAAAGCAAAGAAAGAGAATGCAATTTAAAAACATCATAAATGGCCTTCATCCCTGGGAGATCTGGCATTACCTTGATCCAGTTCCAAAACACTCCCTGCCAGAACACTAACATACAGTAAGCAGAGGCTTCAGTATTCTTTGCAATGCATCATAACCAACTCCTTTTATGGTTGCTTGCTATTGGCTGGGACTGTATCTCACATGCTTTACTGCAGTAGATAAGCTAATAAAGCAGTAGACAGCAATGGATTTACACTAGCTCAACTGGTATAGCTCTTTGCTTTTGTGGCATGGAGTCCTGCTCAGTGTCCCAGCTTCTCTCTTTTTCTCTAATAATTGCACAGTTCTGTACTTGACTGGTGAAGCCCATCATCCCGAAGACTTGATCCTCCTAGTGGTGCCTCGTGCACTTATATGCATCATGCCACTCGTCGTTCATTGGGCCAGGGCATGAACTGCTTAAGTGGAACACAGCAATAACTCCCTTTGATGTTCGCTACTCATGATACTGTCTGGGGATGCCGATGTCAATCTCCTACTTCCTTTAGCAGACTAAGATAGATGTTCCCTCCTTTCAAGTCCATAGCTGCACTGAGCTCACAAATGCAAAACTTATTTGAGCCTGGAAATCTTCCAGCCTTAACTAGTACAGCTTTTGCCTTCGAGACACACAGTACTTGGTCAGAATTTTAGCCATTCTCTCTATCTCTCTCTCTCCCCACAAAACTAATTTTGAAATTCTGCGCTTGCATCTTTTGGGAAATGTGTCAATGTCTGTTTGACTGCCATAATGTAGATACTGCATAGAGATTAGGGGTGTGTGAGTAACGGATAGTGTTTCCCAAATACCAGGAACAATGCAATATTCATTATTAGGATATAATCAAAAGAGGAAAATGCCCCCAAAGTGAAGAGGCAAAACAAAAAAAGCTGCTACATATATATCTTCAGCAGCATTTTATTTAATAAGTGCCAAAGAAGTGAAAAAACATTGCCATTTTACTCACTAGTCCAGAGTACACGAACCATTCCTGTAACACTTAAATTGTAACTAAGTTATAACTGCCTGTTCTACCAAAACTGTAACTTCAGAGATGTATGCTGTAACCACAATATTGTAACTATATGTTGTACTGTGTTTGTCCTCTTTGTGACGGGGTACCTTTGGAAATGAGCCTCTGGCTCAAAGGTTGTAAACCGATGTATAAATAAATAAATAAATAATCTCATGCAAATGGCAATCTTGTGTCATCACGTCTGATGTTTTGCTCACATACTGTTGAGTTTCATCAGAGAGATCTCTGATGAAGCTCACAGTTGCTGAGTGAAACATCAGATGTGATGACACGAGACTGCTGTTTGCATGAGATTTGTGTACTCTGGACCAGTGAGTAAAATTACAATGTTTTTGTACTCCTTTGGCACTTATTAAACAAGCATTTGTCAATGCTGAACGTTGCTTGCTTGTATTTGCTGTTTAGGTGTTTGGCACTGATAGTGCACTTCCAGTGCATTAGGGGTTGCAAGAACAGGTTGTAAGTCAGTAGACAATAGTGGAACTAGCATGGGGAGGTAGGAGGGCGCAACTGTGAAAGCATTTGCAAGTAGGAGAAAAGAAGCGGTGTCCAGTTCTGCAGTCTTAACTTTAAAAGCATTTGAAAGTAGGAGACAAGAAGTGGTACCCAGCTCTGCTGTTCTGTTTCAAAACAGAGACCAGAGAGGCAAGGGAAGTTGAAAGGAATGAAGTGCTCCAATGAGAGAGTACTTAAAACCACAAATGAAGGGGAAGTGCTCTCTCATTGGAGCACTTCATTTGTTTCAACTACATAAAGTTTCTGCCCATAAACTGTGAACCACTGTCTGCATGGTCATTGGTCTGTCTAGGACAAGCCCAATGTACTATGCTTTGCATTGGGCTAGTCAGTGACACACCTCTGAAAAGCAATCTGTAACAAGATGTTTCTTGCACAAGCACAAGCAATGTAATAAAATGATTCTGAGGATATAAATATAGCAGCTTCTTTTTGCCTTCTTTACTTAAGGGGCATTTTCCTCTTTTCATTTGATCTGTATGCCTTGTTAGTTGCACCACAGTGTTTCCCAGTGCGAGCCCCCCCCCATCCACCATTGTACTGGGAGACTCCTCTCGTTATTAGGATATGAATAAAGAATACTGGCACTGTTTGTGCCTATTCCTTTCCAGAAATACTATTTTAAAAATCAAAGAAAGGAAAAAGAAACAGCCCCCTCCCTCCTCCCCCAGCCCAGTCCTTACATACACAACCCTATTTCACCTCACAGTCTGCCACAGTCCCAATCCTCCTCTCTTCCCCCCCAGCAACCAAAATATAATATATGGTAGAACGTTGTTATAGGTAGAAATCTACCATTTTATAACAACGTTTTACCAGCGATGCGATGTCACGATGTTGTTAACCCATCGAAGGTATGTCACATCGATGGGTTAACAACTGGGAACAGTCTTGGCATACGCCCAACTGGATCGGATGGCTTTGAAATGGCCATGGCGGTGAGAGCAGAGCGGTGGTGACATTAAAAAAACTGCATAGATATATAGATACATAGACAGTGTCGGCAGATAAGGGCCTATGGCCCACCCAGTCTGCCCATTTGAGCTTGTAAGTTCAGTTTATGTTTTTCTAGAAGTCTGTTACCCCTTACCCCTGACCTCCAGAATTCCTTTATGTCTATCCCATTCATTCTTAAATCCTGTGATTGTTTCAGCCCCCACCACTTCCTCTGGCAGGGTGTTCCACTTGTCCACCACCCATTCTGTGAAGAAATTCTTCCTCACGTTTCCTCTGAATCATCCTCCCTCCAACTTCATCCCATGCCCTCCAGTCCTGGAACATCTTTTTCGCTTAAAAATAGTGTATTCCTGCACCCTGTTCCTTCCTGTAAGATACTTGTATGTCTCTATCATAACCCCTCTCTCCCTCCTCTCCTCCAGGGAGTACATATTCAGTTCCTTCAACCTGTCCTCATAGGACTTGTGATGCAATCCAGGTACCATCTTAGTTGCCCTCCTCTGAACCTTCTCTACCCTGTCTATGTCCTTATGTAGGTATGGTCTCCAGAACTGTACACTGTACTCCAGGTGGGGCCTCACTAGTGTCTTGTATGGTGGAATTGTGAGCTCAGTGCAGCTATGGACTTGAAAGGAGGGAACATCTATCTTAGTCTGCTAAAGGAAGTAGGAGATTGACATCAGCATCCCCAGACAGTATCATGAGTAGCGAACATCAAAGAGAGTTATTGTTGTGTTCCACTCAAGCAGTAAGGAACTGCTTTCTTTTTTAAAAAACATGAATGGTACCATACACTATAAAATATAATGTATGGTACATTGATGGTTAACCGCTTTTTAACCCATCTCGAGGTTGCAATGGCGACATAAACCTCTTGAGCTTTGCTCTTGAGGTTTACATGGTCGCCCTGGCAACCTCTCGATGGTTAACAAACCGGTTAACCATCGATGACCGTACATTGTCCTCTACGTAATATTCTATGGCGTATTAAAAAAACTCCCATGATGGGTGACAGATGCAACCCACCTGCCTCCATGACCGGCCGATGTCTTTAGTGTTTGTTTTGGTTTTTAAATCAATATTTTGCATATATCATGCGATTAGCTGGTTTTACTATGTGAGCAAGAAGTGGGCAGATTGTGCAGGCCACCCATTAGAAGAGTTTTTTTTTACTACTCCACAAAATATGAAATTGTGGTGCTGAGGGAAGGGGGAATTGGGATTGTAGCAGAGGGTGGGGGATGGTGGGTTGTGTATTTAAGGATGGGGCTGGGGAGATGGGTGTGGGGCTTTTTTATCTTTTCTTTTTTTTTTACTAGCACATGAGTAAAGAATACAAATAATAAAAATCTGAATATTTGGGGTGCCCACATAAATATAATATTCAGCTTGAATATTCAAAATAAGGTATTCACCCAGCTCTAACAAAGATATCATCATAATAAGTTTGAAGGGCCAGAGACAAAATATTGTTAAATGCAGAAAAAACCCTATCTGGTCTAAGGGTCTGATCCTCACATTACCTATGTTCTGTCAGTTCCACTTCTCACGTAACATAGAGTTAAAGATAACACATAAGGTTCCAATTTACCAATGCAGCAGGTTGATGTTCTTAAAAACAAAGCAGGGATGGCTTGATAATGCAGGGCCACTGGGTGCCACTTGCCATGATGGCAAGCCATATGACACTATGGCAAACTTTCTGGGGAAAAAACTAAGAATCCCAGTGAAAGCAGTCTTCTGAAGTAGCAGATGCTTCCCTACTACACCACCACCATTTGGGTGACAACAGGTTATGGTTAAGTCACCAGGACCATGTAAGAAGGGCCAAAATGTCATTGCATCTTTCATTCTGGCCCCTAGGATATTGCTATCTGAATGCCAGCCCTCCTAGAGATCTGCAAAATTGGTAATAAAGAATTGAATTCAGGTGTGAGCCCCAAGCAAGGGCTGTATGGTTGCTCCAAAAAGAAAGAAGGAATTTGCTATATATTGGTATCAGGCTGCCAGCACACACCTGTACTTATTCCTTGCTTGTGAAGTGTTGGGGTGGGAAGTGAAGTGTTGGGGTGGGAAGAAGGACATGATGGACTTAGAGTCAATTCCAACCTTAAATTATAATAATAATAATAATAATACTTTATTTGTTGTGCGCCTTTCAGGCATCAAGGCGCAATACAATAAGATAATAAAACACAATAAAGTCAACATCATAAAACCAAAACAGAGTCAGATCAGTAAACAATACAGCCATAGGCTTTTTCCCAAAGGAAAGATTTCAAAGCCTGTTTAGAACTCCCCACAGTCGTGCACTCCCTAATCCAATGGGGTAGGGAATTCCAAAGGGAAGGGGCCACAAACATAAAGGTATGGGCGCCAGCAGATTTTAAGGTCACCCTTGGAATCTCTAGCAACCCCTCGTCGGCTGAGGGGAGCGATCTCACAGGGTGGTAAGGGATCAGGAGTTCTTTCAGGTAATCAGGGCCCAGTTCATGCAGGGCTTTAAAAGTCAGTAATCCAACGTTGAAGGTGATCCGCCACTGAACTGGTAGCCAGTGCAGTTCCCGCAGCACCGGTGTAATATGGGAAGATCTAGGAGTACCCACCAACAACCGTGCTGCGGAATTCTGCACCAGCTGCAGGTGATGGATATCAACCCCCAGAAGCCCAAAGTAAAGCGAGTTGCAGTAGTCTAGGCGCGAGGTCACAAAGGCATGTATTAAAGTTGGCAGATCACCAGACAGAACAAGGTGCTTGATCCTAGCGATGTTTCTTAGATGGTAGAAAGATGACTTAACCACCGCTGACACCTAGGACCGAAATGTCAGCCCTGCATCTAATATCACCCCCAGTTCTCGCACCCGTTCAGAGACCTGTAGCTCGGCATCCCCAAAAAATAATCCAGATGGGAAGCCGGCCCCAGGTCCCCCTATCCGGCGATCCGGATCCAAAACCAACACCTCCATCTTCCCAGAGTTCAACTTCAGCCAACTGGACCTCATCCAATCCTGGATTTAATTGAGACAGCTATTAAATATCGAGACGGCTCCTTCCTGGTCGGGAGCGAAGGACAGGTATAGCTGGGTATCATCGGCATAACAATGAAACCTCAGCCCATACCATCTCACAATGTCTCTGAGGGGAAGCATCTACACTGCAAACAACATGGGGGACAGTATAGAGCCCTGAGGAACCCCACAAAACAGAGAGATGGGATCAGAGCAAAAAAAAACCTGAAACCACCCTCTGAGTTCTTCCGATGAAGTATGACGTGAACCATCTGAGGACAACCCCAGAAAGCCCACAAATACATCTCAGGCACTCAAGTAGGACCCCATGGTCAACAGTGTCAAATACTGATGACAGATCTAATAGTACCAAAATGGACCATTTTCTCTGGTCTCTCGCCATCAGGAGATCATTGAGCACCCGAACCAGTGCAGTCTCGGTACTATGCTTCTTTTGAAAACCTGATTGGAGAGGTTCATAGATGCTATGGATGGTCAGGTGGTTCTCTAACTGGGCCACCACTACTTTCTCGATCACCTTCCCCACAAAGGGGAGGTTCGAGATAGGCATGTAGTTAACAAGACAATCTGGGTCCAAGGAAGCTTTCTTCAACAAGGGTGTCACCACCGCCTCTTTCAAGGAACAGGGATATTCATCTAAGTCAAGGGAACACTAGACTATCTGTGCTAGAACCAGAAGAATGGACTCCCCACACTCCAAAATCAGGGATGTAGGACCTGGATCTAAACTACAGCATGTAGGGTGCATCCCTTGGACAATCCACATAACATCCACGACCTCCGGGCAGTCAAAGGTACTCCAGGAAAATGAAGGGGTGGTAACCAAATCCTGATCACTAGCAACCCGCATAGAATGTGTCGAGTGGATCTCTGACCTAATGTCCATCACCTTATCAGCGAAGAACCGAGCAAGCTCATCACACTGTAATAGTGAAAATGCTCTTCGGAGCTGTAGACAGGTTGGGTTGCACAATCTGTCCACAGTTCTGAACAGCTGAGCCGGCCAGTTCTGGGCAGCAGAAATTTCCCCAGATAGGAACTCTGCCTTCTTACGAGCAATTTCTGACTGATAGAATTGATAATGTTCTAACAGTCTAAGATGATTGGCATACAAGCCAGATTTCCGCCAACAATGTTCTAACCTGCGTCCTAGTCGCCGCAACTCCCTCAAGGCCCCATCAAACCATGGAGCCCGAGGTTGAAGGGAGAGAGGACGCACATGAACTGGAGCAATAGAATCTAGGGCAGAGGTGATGGCATCATTATAGGCCAAGACCAATGCCTCTGGATCATTGCAATGCACAGGAAATTGTGATAGGTCAAGGATCGCAGCAAGGCCATCGGAGGAAATATTCTGTAAAGGGCGGTACTTGATCATCTCCACAGGGGTCGGCCTACAAGGTGGGGTGCCAAAATTGAACCTCACAGTGTAGTGATCAGACCAACCGACTGGTTCCACCCCCACGTCAGAAGCCTCGCTCCCCAGAAGGAAGACCAAATCAAGAGAATGGCCACCTTTATGTGTAGCAGTGGTAACCACCTGTGTTAGGCCCAGTGAATCCATTAACTGGAGGAAGTGTTGTCCAAATTATGAAAGTTCGTCTTCGATCCAGGCATTAAAGTCACCCCGAACCATCAGTCTGGGAGACTCAAAAGCATGACGAAGTCCGCTACTTCCTTAAGGAATTGCTTCCCATCTCCGGGTGGACGGTAGATGAGAGCAATTTGATAGCTCACACCTGCCACAACAGCACATTCAAAAGAGATGGTCTCCTCAACTGGAACACTAGTGAGTGCCAATTCAGTCTTGAAACAGACCGCAACCCCCCCCCCCCCGTGGTCCAACCTCGGGCAATGTATCACCGTGTACCTGGCTGGAACTGCGGCCTCAAGTATTGGGCCCGCATTATCATCCAGCCAGGTCTCGGTGATGCAAGCCAGATCTGTTGAACCAACAAGATCGAAAATCACAGTGGTCTTGTTCTGGACAGCTCTAGCATTGCATAACAGCACCCGGGTTGGACAAAACTCCTGGGCTGCCTTGGCTACCTGCTCATCACCAACAATGGTGCCCTTGGGTATGGGGACAAAACAAGATGGTCCACGCTCCAAGCTCCACTTCACTCCAGGATGTCTCCTGGGCTTAACCACACTAATGAGAGCCCCCCGCTCCTCCAGCCTCCACAGTTCACCGCCCCTCCTGCAGGCAATACCTAAAGCCCGGCAACGTTGATAGGTAGAGAAAACCAGAGGAGGGGGATAAAAAGGGCGGAGGGAGCGAAGAGCAGAGGCTGAAAAGCGCACGACTGGGGGGGTAACAGGCAAACACATCTCACAGGCCCACAACCTAGCCCTGTACTCAAAGACTAAACAATCTAAAATGGCAACATCATACCCTTAAAAATCAACCACTTTTGAGAATCACCTCCCGTCCCCCAACTAAATACCTAAAAATACAAAATTACTAACTTAGATAACTAACATATAACAACCTTAATCCCTATCATAACTTAAATTACACCACAAAAACAAAAAAATAAAATAAAACTAAGCACACCCAGGGTTCACACTTCCTGGTACTACTATAAAACATAAAACAAAATGAAATAAAATAAAATAAAAATCAATACAAAACAAAAACAAAAATAAAAAAAACAAAAATAAACTAAATGAACCAAAGAAAATATAAGGAAAACAGTTTCATAATCCACCCCCCCCCCGATTAGTCTCTCACACTTATCTAAAGGAGGGTGAAATTATAGGTTGTTACTGAGCCCTCTCACTGCCTGAACTAATTTCCAAAAATAATATAAAATAAAAACTTGACGACAGGGGAAACTCAAACTGGAGATACATAAAAATAGAAAATACTTGCTGTCCAGAAAATATAAGGACCAAAAGGATCGAACACGTTAATTCCAGTCAGTTAGTTCCAAAAGTTCAAGGTGCCAGAACAAATATCCAATAGAGTCAAAGATCAAAATCCCAGGTTGTCAAATTCAAAATTTTCAGCCAGAGTCCTCTCAGGGCCCACAAATTTCCTCAGACTACAAAAGAAGGGGAAATATCTCGGACGATTAATGGCACACCACTACCGCGGGCCGAGCCAACCCTCCAACTGACAGCCCCGCTACTATGCTAATGCTACTATGTATGTACAAGAAGGGTCTGCAGTCCCATGAGTAAATGGGTCCTGATGTCTGTGACACTACAAAAAGGTCTGACACACTCGTCACTGATAGGGAGTGAGCTATGTCATTTCATTTCATTTTTATTGGCTATACTGGAAAGGCATGTGAGCATTGTTGCCCATTTACACAAGTGTCCAGTTACATACAACAAACATGAGACATGACATAGGTTAAAACATTTAACTTACAGCGAGGGTTAATACAATGGTACGTAAAATCAGGATAATATAGACTAGAGGGCAAGCCATGAACTAGCCTTGGTGAATTAACAAATACAAGGTGACATTAATCATTCACTGAGGGTTTAACAATAACATAACAGTAGGAAACAAAAAATTTAAGCAAATCTAAATACAGTACTAGCCTAGTGGATTAACAATACTACAAGTGCTAGAAAGAGAGGCAAGTACCAGAGGTGGATAACCAGAGAGTGACAGGAAAAGAGTGCAGAAGGGGAATCAGACTAGGACTGCGAGCCCTATGCGGAGCCCGGTGTGGAGTTGTAGAGGGGAAAATCAAGGCTCAGCAGGAGCCAGAGGCATAAGAGAGTATGTGCACCATAGGCACGCCTTTAAAAAGGTCAGCTAAACAAATGAATAGTAGAAGTTCTATTTGAGGGAGTAAGTCTAATCCTCGCAGCATGTAGCCACATAATGGTACAGATTCCCAAACCCATTCAAAACAAACTCAGTGTGAAATAGTATTGCGGCAAGAATGATCTGTTAAGGAAAGGAAGTGACAGAGGCAAAAGTCAACAGCCCTCTTTTTGTGTTGCTTGTGTGCTCAGTGTGAAATGAAAAACTTGTGGTGACTCAGGAGAGGAGAGGTTGCAGTGGCATGTCCGTGTAGTATCTGATGCAGCTCAGGCTGCAGGGGGGCTGTCACTGACAGCCCAAGGAAGAGCAGGCTGACAGAGATGCTGTTCAGCCTGGCTGATGTGTAGATTTTTTGTGTAGTTGAAAGAAGGCAGCCACACCTGTCAAAGTGCAGCTACGTCCTGTCATCTACAAGACTCCGGCAATAATAACTAATATTTTGAAAATTCAAGGTCAAGCTGGCCCAGTGGTATTGGAGGTTGAGGCGCTGGTCACTACACCTCATGCCACACCAACGACCTGGGTTTGGGAATCAGCCTGGGCCACCAGGGGTTGGCAGGGGGGAGAGAGGATCGAGCGTCTGGAGGACTGCTCTCCTCTCTTGGGGGGAGGGAGACCTGTTGTCCCACTCATTGATTGCCCTTTGGCAGCAGCTGGAGGGCAATACGGGTATGGAGGCATTTACAGACGTCACTACTTTTGTGGGAAGGGGGGGACAGGAGAAAACAGAAAAGGAGCCTGGCAGGGTTCCAAGATGGCCCTGCGTCCCTGAGGGCTGACCCCCGTGTCTGGATTGGGTCTCTGCGGGGGGGGGGAGCTGGCACCCTCCTTCCTGGCCCTGCCACTAGGGAGGGGCAGTCCATGGGGGAATTTCCAAGTTTGGCAAGAGCAGGGACGTGTGGGACTGGAGAAGTGAGTTCCTCCGTGAGAAGGACCACAGCCCCCTGCCAGGGCTCATGGCGGAAAAACACTTATACAAAAAATTCAAGGTCACAATCTAACAAAACAACAGTGTTATGTGTGAACCTCTTCATTTTCCAATCATGATAATTTCACTATTATAATTCGTGTTATTACTTTGTTAATTTTAGTCTTTGCACTATCAATGCCAAACACTTACACAGTACATACGAGCAAGCAAAAACCTGGTATTGACAAATGCTTATTTTTTATTTTGGCTTTTCTGAATAGCAGGCCAGTTCCTACTGGGATCAAAGTCAGGAAGTGTTTTGTAGCTGTCCCATTGAAATGCAATGAGGGGCTGGGATACTCCTTTTATTAGCCGTTGGTGAATGAGTATTGTGCCTTACTATGGCTCCTTGCAGTTATCTGTAAGGCTTTGCCAACTTTCGGTTGGCTGTGAGGAGGACAGTTCATGAGAAACTGTTGAGCAAATGGTGCTATTCTCATGAATGTGCAGCTGACCTAAGTGATAAACTGATGAAGTCTTTTGGTTGTTTAGCCTAGCACCCCCATGTGATGACAAGAATGGCAATGAATGAGCTCAGAGAGCAGGCCCTGTGAGAGGAATTCTGGGCCCTGGGAAAAGTTCAGACTCTGGGGCCCCTATGCAGCTGTATACAGTAGTATGCTGGGAGGTCTGGGCCCCGAGAATTATCCCCGGCTCCCCCACCCTCTCACGGGCCCTGTCAGAGAGAAAGGAATAATAAACTCTCTAACTGCATAACTTCGTGAATGGAAAGATAGCCTTTATTTTTGTTTTTTTTGGAAAAAACAAAATGAAATTGCCTACTTAAACCTGAGAGTTTTTGAGCTACTATATTATTGCAATGCAAAAAAGGCAGAGAATACCTGTGGCACAATTTGATGCTTGTAGGAACTAGAAAGTATCTCTCCCAACCATTCTGTATAATGAAAAAAACAACTGAGTTACCAGTTGGTACTAGTCACTTGGCCATGAACTGGTGGTAGTGGTGGTGGTGGGGGGAGAAGATCAGTTGCTGGAACAAGAGGAGGGCCAGGATGAGACAATTTGCAAACAACACTTAACCAACATGACTTTCATGCACACTGTATTCCAAACAGTTTTACAAGGCACAGGAATTCCATAGTGGTTGCACAGGGAATGTAGAATAGAACAGAATTTCTGGTGCCTAATGAGGCCCAATGAAATAAGAACAAAAAAATATGACCCAACTACCTGATGGGTCTGGTGTGCAGCCCTGCCCATCAGGGAATTAAAAAAATCTGTCCCGCCTCCCCAACTACCTGATGGGTCCATGTCCAACCTGACCCATCAAGGAATAAGAAACAAATCTGATCATCTCCCCACCTACAAGTACCTGACTGGTCTGGTTTCCAACCCAGTCTCTCTCTTCAAAATTACCCACTGGGTCCGGTATGCAACCCAGCCTATTAGGGAATAAAAAAGTATGACCCCCTCTGCCAACAACCTGACCGATTCAGTGCCTACTATGCCCTGTCATTGAATAAAGACCTCTGTCCTCCTCCACCCAACTGCCTGACAGGTCCAGTGCCCAACCCAGCCCAGCTGGGAATAAAAAAAAGCCTGTCCCTTTCCCCCAAGAACCTGAAAGATCTGATGTACAACCTGGCCTGTTAAGGAATTTAAAGAAAAAAAAATAACCCTCCTCCAACAACCTGACAGGTTCAATGTTCAACCATGCCCCCAGGGAATAAAACAACTTTGACCCCCCCCCCAACAATCTAATAAGTCTGATGCCCAACCCTGCTTTGCAAGGAATAATAAAAATATCTGTCCCCCTTCTTCCAACTATCTGATGGGCCCCATGTCCAACCCTGCACATGTATTAAGCCAAATAGATAAGGAAGAGCAGCAGCAAAGCTGTGAGCGGAAGGCAGACTAGCCAGGGTAGTAAAATACTGCTTTCCTCATGCCATCCACGCAGGTCACAGTGAGGGGCTCAGACACTGCACAGGAGGCTTGGGGATGCTGCCACAGTACTGCTACTTCCAGCCTGTTCAGGAATCTCCACCTCCTCCAGCCCACAGCACACTAACATGGGAGAATGAACTGATGGGGACCAATGGAGTGCGCTTCCATGGCTGTAACCCTGTTTCTTCCACCCAGCTCCACCTCCTCTTGCTCATTCCTTCTCTTGGACCTCAATCTCAGCTTTTCATTCTTTCCAATGTGCACATACTGTAGGGATCACACTGCTATGCACACTCAGACTCAGCCTGCTGTGCCACAGTATGGTCCAGTGCCCAATCTGGCCATCAGGAAATGAAACACAATCTGTCCCCTTCCCCAAACAACATGATGAGTTCAGTGTCCAACTCAGCAGGAGATAAAAAAAAATCTGGCCCCTTCCACCAACTACCTAATGGGTCCAGTGCCCAACACAATCTGTCAGAGAATAAAAAATATGTGTCTCTCCTCCACCCAACAACTTGATAAGTCCATGGGAAAATCAAGACCATCAGGGGAAAAAAATCTATCTTCCTTCCCTCAACAACCTGACAAATTCCAAGTCCAACCCAACATGTCAGAGAATAATACATTCTATCTCCCTTCCACAAACTACCTGACAAATCTGATGCCCAACTTGGCTAATCGGGGAATAAAATTCCCCCCCCCCCCAAACTACTTGATGGGTCCTCTGTCCAGCCTGGACTATCAGAGAATAACAAAATGGTGATATGGAGGGGGGCAATAAGTGAGTTTGGCGATGGGGGGGATAAAACTAATGGCCTGGTATTGGGTGGACTTGAACCACTCTATACAGTGTAGGGCGCATTACTGAAAAGCAGTACCACTGCATCAAACACAGACACATAGAAGCTGACGGCAGATAAGGACCTCTAGGCCCTCAAAGCCCTCCCTGTGGGCACTGTGTAGCAAAGAGAATCTGTAAAACTGACATTGGATGTGGTCCTCATATACTGTGACTACAATTAGAGCAAATAGACTGGTGAGACAGCAAGCCTGCTATAAAAATAAACAAAGAAAAGAACACATCGAAAAGCAAGACCAGCCTTGTTGGCACCAGCCAAATCTTGTTTTATTTTACATTTGTTGACCTAGGACAGCCTAGCTGAGATACCCCATCTCACTGTCTGGGAGCACCTACCCAACTCTACAGCTGGGACACTGAGGAGCTCAATGGACTTGTTCAGTACTTATGGTTTGGTTTGTACCCAATGGACCACACTGCTGTACCTTTTGCTTGCATGTTAAGGGTTTGCTTTCAAATGTAGTGCTGCCAATCAGTGACTAACCTTAGAACATGGGTAAGAACATTCTAGCCATCTGACTCCCTAAAAGACAAGTACAACACTGTAATTATCTAACCATAATTACACTCCTGCATTATTTTAGCCTTTGCGTAGGGTTAGTCTACAATATCAATACACCTCAGCTGGAACTATGTTTTTGTCTTCTGCTCATCTTTCATACAATAAGCAACACATTTCAGAACCCATGTTAAAGGGGCAATAAGACACTTCAGAAATGCATAACTATGATCAATAATCAGACTTTCCTCATATGTGTTTAACAGCACAAGGAACCAGAGTTTCATGCTTAACAAGACACATGCGGCATGTGATTATTGACCCATAATTACAAACCCTGCTGTACATTATTGCATATTTATTTTCTACCCTTTCGGCCCTCTTCTCTTGGGGGGAGGGGGTCTCTGTGACAGCCTTTCCCTCTGGCTAGGAAGGCAGTAAGTGATATTCCTTCACAGCTGGCACTGTTGCTGCTCTGTGGTCAGTGGACATGACAGACCAGGCAACTGTCCCTTCTGCTCAGCTTTTTCTAACCTGGGGATGCTACAGTCAACTTGTCACATTAGCACAGCTGGGACAGAGTAAAGGGCTCAATAGTTATTCAGAGGGGTATTAGTAAGGCAAGGCACATTTATTTCTATGGCACCCAGTCCCTGAGGCTCTGGGTGCCTTACATAAAACAAACAGGGAGAGAAATGCAAATAGGATAAAATACACAAAAGTACAGTCTTTAACATACAGTACAATATTTAAAATCAGTGAGCATAATCTTAAAATATAATAAAATAGCTCCAGAATTCCATAAAGGCCAGAAGGAAGAGATGAGTCTGTAGACCCCTTTTAAAATTGTCCACCGTTGGGGCCTCCTTAACAGAGATAGGGATCATGTTCCAGAGGGCCAGACCAGCGACTTTGAAGGCTTGGTTGCTGGAAGTTGTTAATCTGGCCCTTGGAACAGCAAGGAGACCCCTGGTGGAGGAGCGGAGGGAGTGGACTGAAAAGGCAGGTGTCAGGAGATCAGCCAAGTAGCCAGGCAGAGAGCGGGGGGGGGGACAATGGCAAAGCAATAGGTCACGGGGTAGGGTAGGGTAAAACTGGGCAGATTGGCTGGACCCATGGTCTTTTTCTACCAATACCATCTGTGTTTCTATGTAACTTTGCCCCAGAAGAGAACCACAACCTCTGAAATGGCTAGAATGCCAACCAGTAACCTTCTGAGCAGCACAACAGAGGTAAGGCCATCAGTTTAAACTGACATGCTCCTGGCCTCTCCACATTCCTCTCCACATGAGGATCATGGAGTTCAGCGGTTGTGGTTGCCAGCAGGTTCAGCAGCCTCCATGAGGGCTGAGGCTACATGCCCAGAGGTAGTGCATGCCTTTGGCACTTATCAGGGCTGTTCTGTGGCTCAGGCCCAAAATTAAACCAATTCAAACTGAAACAGTTGAACAAAGTCTACAAACATTGTTTAAACAGTTACTACTGTGCTCTGGAGCTGGATTTCCAAACGACGAGACGTACTGCACGCTCAGGGTGTGTCAAAGATATGGTGCTCTGGGCTTGCAGCAATCTGGAGGGATTTAGCATCCCTTGCATTAAATTGATGCTCACTAGACCATCATTGTGTAGTCTAGCTTGCATCATTGTTGGGCACCACTAACACGGAGCTTGCAGCCGAAGTTTCCTGCAAGCTGCCGTAAAGTAAGCAAACTGTCGCAACTGTCCCCGAGGTTGTGAAAATGGGTGCAGCTGCAGCAATCGGGAACACTACAGCTGTGACAATGCTAGGGTTTGATGCAGGGCTTGATGAAAGCCCTATGCCATCCTTTGAAAATTCGGTCCCTCGTGTCCTGATTCAATTCATTAACTACAGAATATATTCAGTTTATAAGCAGGATAAGACACTCTAGGATACGTTGCCTTTGATGCATAGGCACTTGTCTGGTGCTGGCAACATTAGGCCAACTGACTTGAGGCATATATCTTTTCCACTAACATACCTTCAGCCGATCAGCATGAAGAACCACTGTACCTCTTATCCTGTGCACAGTGTGCTCTCGTGCGGGAGTGTTAGGGCAGAGTGCTCCTCTTCAGTGCCAGGGGGAAGGACAACACAATAAAACAAAAACATAAAAGAGTTCTAAATATTATAAATCACTCAAACTATACTTGAGTGATTTATAATAAGTCAACAGGGCCTTCAAGGGGTGTCTCTTGTGGAATGAAAGACATGTCTCGTGAGGTTTGGTCAGACAGAACCACTCAGTTTCACTTCACAGTCCTCTCGCCCAAACCTCACACTCGGAGTCTCTTATACCATAACAGACACCCCTCAGAGGCCCTGTTAACTTATAGTATGACTGCACACCATGCTGTGTCTTATCCCTTACATATACTGTAGTCTAACTAATGGCAATTTGCCCATTCATTGAGTGAGCTCCTGTTTTTGGAACAGAGGAACCCTCTGAACTCATCTCATCATTTCATCTTTTTTTCTGTCTCACTCTTGCTCGCTCTGACACAAACACAAACACACACCGCTGTCTGTCTCACTCTCTCTCTCTCGCTCTCACACACACGTGCACGCTACACACACTGGTGTACATTTCATGACTAAAGGTATCCTGATACTACTGTCGCAATGTCCTCAGTCACAACTAGTTATTATGCTTGGTGTCATTGTTTTTAAATGCTATAAAATTATTACATAATCTACAGGGTTGTTAAGGAGTCAGCAGGTGGCACTTACAGAAATAGTAATGTGTATATATGTACTGTACCTCCAGAAGCGCTTTGGCCTGCGGGCTCTAGTGATCCGCTGGCAAAGTACAAAGAGATAGCTTCGATTATTCTTAAGTGTTCTTCACATAAGACACTGACTGACATGACATACATAAGGGAACCAGACTCTGGGCACCACTGTACTTGCTTAATTATGTTTATTAATGAAACCACCAGTGGGTTAGGTCAGGCAGAAGAGTCGGCACAGGAGAATGAGAAACTCAAGCACACCTCTGAATGCCCAGAACTAGTTGTTTCATGTTGGCCAGCAGTACCATACAGTTTATTCAGTAATTCTGAGAGCATGCACACCTACTGTACCACCAAAAGTTAACAGTGAGATACCTACCGTCCGCCATTTTCTGAAGCTCCTTGAAGATGCGTAAATGATGAGCTAGATCAGTTGCTAAGATAATGTCTCTCATCAAGTCCAGCACTCTTTGATAATCCTAAACAGTCAACAGTAAGATATGATATCAGTGCATGTTTACAATACCATGAATCAAAGCTGCAAAGCTGTAACACTGGGGGTATGTGGATTACTTCTGTTGAGGAAATTTTTTTCTATCGAGTGTTTACTTTTAAGCAGTAAGGCATGACCAACGGTTATATTAATGATCTGTTAATCACTGTCTGGGGGTGTAATGTTGCGTGAGGTGCATCTGAATACGGTACCCAGTCAAATGAGTGCTACATTAATAGCACCAGTCAAGAAAGTGCTAGTCTGTATAGCGCTACCGGGGACAGCAAGCAGGGATTTACAGCACTAGCCTTATGCGCTCCACTGATCACTGTCCATGGTACTGCTATATGGACAAGGGCAGCAGAATCCAGGAGCCTGGCTGAGTTGCTCCCGTAGCATGGAGGGCTGGGGCACAGAGCAGCTTGGCTAGTAGCAGGGGAGACTAAGGTTCTAATCCTTGTCTCTGACGTTTTAAACATATTGTGACTTTGTTTTTTTTTTTTTACATGGGGCCATGGAAATAGTATTCCACGGCATCACAAATTTTAACTTTCCGTGGTATCCACTCCCCCTCAGAGTGAGAATCGTATAGTAGAGGGGTGCAGGGAGCAGAGCCAAAACCAAAAATGCTGCTATTTTTACAGCGCTCTGCTTGACCGCACTCTTGTGACAAGTGTTATTCTGACCCAGTGCCACTGAATGCCACATGTCCCTAGGGGACAATTAACTGCCCATTAACATAAATCTTGGGTGTGTCTTATTGCTGTTACAACAAAAATGATTTTTAAACAGTGTTGTACCTTGTTCAGCATATGATTTAGCTCTACAGGTGTATTTGCCAAAGATTAATGTAAGGCTGACAGCTTGCTTACAACAAATCGAAAAGCTCTAGTTCTCTAATCCTTTCTATATTATGTGATAAGGATTTTGTTTCTTCTCTGTTGGTTTACAGTTTCCTTGATCTCTTAATCTAAAACTGGATGGGAAGGCTGATGGGAAGGTCCCTCTCTCCTAGGAGTCTCTCATATTGTATACAAGATAAAAATTGTTCTGCTTTTAAGGTGAATGCACAGGGTTAAAAAAGTTTGAGAAGTCCCATGAAGAACATGGTCACTCCTGACATTTCTTTTCTGTCCCTGATTTGTTTTGCAGGTTCTGCATGCCACACAGGAGATTCTTTCTGTATGCATCTCTCACGTGTCTCTGTATCAGTCCCCAAATCACCCCCACTCCCACTGTGGGTACTGTATCTTAGGATACCTCCAATCAGGATCTCTAACAGATCCCCATTGACCCTTACTCCATATCTGTTTCAAACTGGGTGGCCATCTCCAAATGGGGAGGGAGGAGGTAAAGTGCCAAGCTGGACAGGGGGCAGCAGCCTTAGACTGTCATAGGAGGGCCCTGTCGAGCACAGACCCATAGGTGTAGGTGGTGACTAAGAGTATGTCATCCCATTCATTTCTCTTCAAGAATTTTTCAAAATAATTAAAAGACATTTGGGGAGTACTCGGGATATAGTATTAACTGGGATAAATCTTTAACTTTAAATTTGGACCAAGATACTAATCTTCATCTACCGAGCAGCTGTCCCTGCCCTGAGGTTGATTCTTTTAGGTATTTGGGAGTAGTTATTACGCTACAAATTAAAGATCTGTATCAAGCAAATTATGAAAAGCTACTATCTGATATCAAAACAGATTATAACAAGTGGCAACACCTCCCATTGATGGTTATAGGAAGAATAAATATAATAAAAATGCACATTCTCCATAGACTATTATTTTTATTCCAAACTCTACCAATTCCAGTTCAGACACATTTCTTCGGAACACTGAAAAAACTTACAAATTTCATGTGGAAAAATAAAAATTCAAGGGTAGCTTACAATGAACTAATTATGTCAAAAGAGAACAGTGGACTGACATTACCGGATTTCTATACTTATTACCTAATTGCACAGATCACCGTTATTTGGAACTGGCTGAATTGCAAGGAGAATCCATTAACTAGTATGCAAATGAAGTTGCAAAAGTTTTGCTATAAAACTTTAATGAATGTATTATATGCTGATATTAGTAAAATAAATCATATTTTGAAAAAGGGGTATATATCTACCCAAACTACAATCAATAGTTGGTTCAAATTAAATAAAAAAATGAAATTTGAAATAGGGGTTACACTATTTACCCAATGGGAACGCGATTTGGGAATAAATCTGGAACAAGATCAGTGGCAATCGATTGTATCTATCTACTTTACAAAACTACAAACAGTTAAGATACAGCAAATTCAATTTAATACATTTCATAGAATTTATTACACGCCATACAAACTTCATAAAATGAACACCTCCATTTCTGATACGTGCCTCAGGAGCTCTCATATTACAGGAACCTTGATACATTTAATTCATAATTGCCCTTACCTTTCCAACTTCTGGTCAAAAATATTGCTAATAATAAACAGATCTATTAATAAGAGAGTGTCACTCTCCCCCAAACTTACGCTATTGGCACAAGTGGATGATGATGTAGATCTGGGGGAACATCAACATTTTTTTATAGCTATAGCAATGAACATCGCTAAAAAATGTATATTGATAAAATGGAAAGATAGAGATCCACCGGTCTTTATGTCATGGACTAATCTTACGATAGATTCAATGAAATCAGAACGCTGCCACTATTTGAGAAGGGGAGAAGGTGACACTTTTGATAAGATATGGCAACTGTTTCATGTTCAGATTCAAAATGGGTTCACATAATGATAAGGTAATTTTTTTTTATTTACCTCTTCAGGGTAAAGATGAATATAGATTTAAATCAAGATAATAAAACATAGAACGTAACATAGAAACATAGAATTTGACGGCAGATAAGGACCGCTTGGCCTACCCAGTCTGCCCATTTCCCTACCTAATGGATAAGCTGCAGATCCTAGTTAACCAGCAGCCTACTTCTTCCAACCCCCACCCCCTAGAATTGCCTTATGACTGTCCCATGCATGCTTGAATTTCGCCACTGTTTTTGACTCCATAGCCTCCTCTGGAAGGCCGTTCCATGCATCCACAACCCTCTTTGTGAAAAAAATACTTCCTTAAATTACCTCTGAGCCGCCCCCCCCATCTTCAAATTGTGCTCTCTTGTTCTTGCACACCTCTTTTTTTGAAAGATGCTAACCTCTTGGACTTTGTTGAGTCCCTTGAGGTACTTGAAAGTTTCTATCATGTCCCCCCTCTCCCTCCTTTCCTCGAGGCTATACATATTAAGCTCCTTAAGTCTCTCTTCATATGTCTTCCGGTGCAGACCCTGCACCATTTTAGTTGCCCTCCTCTGGACTGCCTCCATCCTGTCTATGTCTTTGCGGAGACTGGGTCTCCAAAACTGCATGCAGTACTCCAGATGGGGTCTCACCAGCTGTCTGTACAGAGGGATAACAACTTCCTGTTTTCTACTGGTGATGCCTCTCCCTATGCATCCCAGTATCCCCCCAGCCCTCCTTGCTGCCCTCTCACATTGCTTGCCCACCTTTAGGTCATCTGATATGACTACCCCCAGGTCCCTTTCCATTTTTGTTGTTGTTAGTATCTCACCCCCCATTGTGTACTCTTCCCCTGGGTTTTTGTTTCCCAGGTGCATTACCTTATAAATAAATTACCATATAAATAACAGTATGCAAAATAATCTATTTTACCGCTCTAGGATACAGATGAATATAGATATAAATGAAGCAAATAGAAAAAGAGATCATAACATATAAATAACAATATGCAAAATTAACAACAACATAGGAGTCCTGGATCAACAGGTTAGGTTAGTGTAGGAGACGAAGATGATGTCAGAGAAGTGAGGTAATACACTGAAGTGTGATTGAAACTAAATCTCCTCACAGAAATGGCACTGAAGCTCAAAAAAAAAAAAGAAAAAAAAAAAAAGAGTATGTCATCTCACACTAAAGATAGCTTTTTCACCTGTACTCCTCCCCCAACCTTTTCAGGATGCAGGGTCCTGACCTCAGCCATTCCCTGTGACCTGCACACCTACCTAGTCTCTATGTGCTGTCTATACCTAACACTGGGAAGCAGTCACTTAGCGGAATGCATGGCCCTTTCCCTGAAGAGGAGTGTGTCCAGGGTTTGGGGTACAAACCCAATACAGGGTATTGCTTTAGAAGATTTATTTTCCCTATGAATTCTCAAAATGTACTGTAACATTTGTACAGTAAATGATTCTTACCTGTAAACCACAGGTGTGTTCCACAATGACCCTGAAGTGGCATCACAGGCTGGTTTTGGCATGTGGTGCCCAACCAGTATTTTTTATTGTGTATTGTTTTTTATTTTGTGTGTGTTTTCTGCTTTTTTTTTAAAGCCAAAACTGCCGAGCTGCCAGCTGCAAGTCTCGGGATGGTCCTGCTTTTGCTTCAATGCACGCTCGCAACAAGTGGTTCGGCAGTTTTATGTTTAAAAATTGTGCGCATGGCAGTTCTGAGCACAGGTGCCTCAGATTTTCAATCAGCTGATATGTTGTGGTACCACAGAAGGGTGCAGTGTTGTTCCATGACCTTTGAACTGTGGTACAACAACATTTCAGCAAGAATGGAAATCCATGCTGAACAAAGGCCCACTATGCCTTGTAAAAACTATGCCTCACAATGTTTGTCTGAAGCTGTTCTATGCAGGTTGTAAGGCTCAGCCAATGAGAAATTATTGGTCATAACATGTAACTGGTGTTACACACATGAAATTGAGAGCTTGTTTCAAAAACGGCAAGATACTTACAGGGTGAAAAATAGCAATGTCACTGGAGACCCAGATTTGGGAGCAGATCAGGGAACCAGTGATTGGTGGCCAGACTGGGCCAGTGCATCCATGAGCAGGGCTCCTCAGCTGGAAGGGATGGTGACGGCAGTTCTGGTAGTGCAGCAACCCCAGTGCAGTGCCACAGACCTTGCTCCCCTTCTATGGAGATGATAGCATGTGTATGTTGCATCACATCAGGAGAGAGAAGCTGTCAAATGGCAGGAAAGGCCAATAAGACAGAAAATGGGGGTGGGGAACAGAACTGTCTCAATGGCAGTCAGCACTCTTGGGTCCACCTCCGGAGTGACCCCCCCCCCATTTGAGGAATGGTGGGAACTGTGTCTGGCAGGGATGGGTGATCACTGGGATTTCCTAGACCTGCACGCCAGGCAGACAGGTATTAGGGGAGAAAATGTTTTATAAAAAAATAAAAATAAAATCAATAGCACAATAACCTGTTGGTTCAATGGAAATTATAAAAAAGATCTCAGAAATGCTGCAATCTGATGGGCTGTTAGCATTCCAAGAGCCTTACACTAATCTCTGTTACACTGTTATGTACAGCCTGATCACTGTAATGCATGTTATAGATCGAGGGATGCTTCCGACCAATTGGAATACTCCTTTCCCCAGTGCGTGAGACACTCTTATTCTGTGAAGAGTGTCTCACATGCAGATACCCTGGAAACAGGCACATTCTGGTGAAAAGGTTTTTTTCGCTCTCAATCAATAATACATTAATACATCCCTCGTCTCCACTCGTTCCTGTATCAGAGTGGTTTCACTTGCCTTCAGCTTGAGCCGGAACAGCTCAGCTTCGCTTCATTGTTCTCGCTCCAGCCAAACGTGTGAAACCACTCTTATACAGCAATGAGTGGCTCCGGGGGACTATTAACATATAAATTCTTCCTGTCAGCATTCTGTCTTCTAGCACTGCAGAATGACTAGAATGATGTATTCAGATTGGGAATCAACATTTTTAAATAGCTGGTGTATGAACTATTTTATTTATTATAGATCAAGGGAGCGCTCCTGACCAGTCGGAGTGCTCCTTTCCTCTGCACATGAGACACTCTTATTCTGTGAAGCATATCTCATGAACAGATGCCCTGTAAACAGGCACATTCCAGGACAGTTTTAAAACAAAAAAATTGTAACACTGATCCCGCGATCTATAATATATCAATATGCTCCACAGATCCACTCCTTATGGTATAAGAGTGGGTTCACTTGCATTGTGCTCGAGTTGGAACAGCTCATCCTCGCTTCGCTATTCTCTCTCTCAGGCAGAACGCACGTGAAACCACTCATACAGCAATGTGTGGCTCCGTGGGACATATCAATGTGTAAAATCTCCCTCTCAATGAGGAAAATATAAAAAGGTACACTTCTAACAATTTTGGAATACCTTTTTATAATAGCAATAAGGCACTCCCAGGAGTTAGAGTAACAGTCAGTTAATCACTCTTAGGAGGTAGTATAACACTCAGCTATGCCTCAAGCCCCATTGTGCCCCAGGGTGTGAGTAACCCACTGTTAATCTAACCCTGGTCATGCCTTTCTGGTTAAGAGTCTTCTTTTTGTTTCTCTATAAAATATGTTGCTGTAGGTTAGGACACAAATTATTATTATTTTTTTTCTTTTAAGATGTTAACTTCTAGAAGAGGCAAATAGCAACTAAAATACCCCACACCTACATCCCATGCAGGCTACAGTGACTCACAAAACCACCTTTTTTTGTAGTCTAAAAATATTATTTATTCACATCAGCTACATCAGTAAAGTGCATATCAGTTCAGTGCAATACAGATGAACACAGGTAACAAACCTCCACTCAACTGATATGCACTCTACTGATGTAAGTGATGAATAATATTTTTAGACTATAAAAATGTAGTTTTGTGAGTCACTGCAGCCTGCATGGGATGCAATTGTGGGGGATTTTATTTGCTATTGGGATTATTTGATCCCTTTACCCTAACACACTGCATTTACTTGGAGGTGGGCTTCTTTTTCATTTTGGGGGGGGGTATTTCTGTAAGAGGGCTGAGTAAGTAAGCAATAACATAGTACAGGGTGTTGAGTTGCTATGCTATAAAACAGCGGCAGGAAATGGAGTATTCTGATTGGCTGATAGCATTCTACAAAGGCCATGTTAAGGGCTGGAAGCCTTCATGCACAAATAGATCCATCAGAATTTTAGGTATAAAACATTTATTTTAAAAAGATTAAAACAGTTTAGTTTATTAAGTTATTTATTAAGGCACCCCAGGTGCTGAGTTACCTTTATTAATTCAATCCTAGGGAAGTAAAGCACTCTGCTTTGCCTTGTACCTCAGGATTCCCCTAGGGTTAGATTAATGGATGGTAGTCCAACTCCTGGTCATGTCTTAATGCATAAGTAACTACACGCCTTATGTGGGGTGTGAGACAGGAGCCAAAGCCTAGTGTCATCACCCAGGAAGTGCAGTTTGTCCAGCATGACTGTACATGTTAGAGTTTATAATCATGCTATTAAAATGAGCAGAAAAGCCCAGAAATCTCAAAAGACAAGACACATCTATGGTTATGCTGAAATAACCACACAGTCATGTGTCTGGGTTCCACCAATCACAGATCAGTGTTCCTCTTCCTCATTCATATGTGCCACCTTTTCACTGCTGGGGACCTGGCTTTGGGGCACAAAGATTCATGGAACAATTGTCCCTACTTTTAAAACCCCAGTTTGTATCACATGAATAAAAAAGTGGTCACCCTGACAGCCCAGCAGTAATGCATTGGGTAGGCAGGTATCGAAAGTGAGATCAAGCGCCAGCTTGTCTGGCAGGCTGAACACCAAAGTACTACCATGGATAGCATTCTCCGTCTCAGAGAGGGGAGCCACTTCTGTGCCGCTTCCACAGTAACCCTTTCTGCAGGCCAAGGAATGTGCGGTCCGTACCTCCTACTGTTCCTGATATTTAGGAATGCCCCTTATTTTGCCTCAAAACTTTCCCAGTCCCTCCTAAACTGGCATTTCTGTTACTTAAAATTAAGAATTTGAAACTTAACTAATGCCTGACATTCATGTTATGGACTATTTCTTCTTCACAGAATACATTTCACACTAAGCCTCCTATTGTAAGAGCTGCCTGAACTGACAGTACCAGTTTAAAAGATGTGCCCCTGATTTTGTTCATTTGTCCATGAATTTTTTGAAAGCTGCTGTAAGAGGCAGGAAACTGAGAGGTATACATATGTCCCTGCTTCCACTGCAGACAGCTCTAGATGCAAAGCATGTTGTATCACCAATAGCTGGGTGGAAAAAGAGGAGTAGTATTCTTCTGTTCTTCTGTTTTTGCACCACTTCCTCAGTGGTGTGCTGGATATATTTACCTTTTTAGTCTGGATATATCAGACTTCATGGCGCTACGGACAAGAAGGAGGGGATGTTATCATTTATTACTTCCCAGTTTCTTTGTGCCTCATTAACCCTGACCCTGCAGGAATGCTGGTACTTTGGACAAAGTGCTTGATGTGAACACATGTCAGCAGGCTCTTAGGATGTGCAGCACAGTATCCCTCCCTCTCCCCCCTGTGTCCTGAGCTCTCTGCCACCAGTACATCTTCAGGTGGCAGTAGTGCTGTGGGTTGCGGATCCCACCCCTCCCTGGGGCAGAAGAGATCATCCGCTGGGACACTCAATCCCCCCCACCCTCGGCCAGCCTGACAGCCCAGACTCATTCCTGAGCCCAGGGTGCTGGTGTCATGAATGCAAACCCTACTGTTGCACTGAGAAGCCAGCCCAGGGATGATATTTTATTTTTATATTGTTATGGAGTGGATGAGTGGTGGACCCTATCGTAAACGAGTTCAAGTCCCAGCTGAGGCTCTTACTTCTTTCTCTCCTCCATTTGTATGTGTTCCATAAATATGCACACCACACTCGTGATTGAAAATGTAATTATCTGTTCAGCCCCAGGTGTTGCACTGGAGAAAGACTAATCTGCTCCAGGACAGCCCAGTTTCCAGTTGCCTTGGTGGCACAGCTGCTAGGACAACCGGAATGGTATTCCAGGCATCCTAGGTTCAAGTCCCAGCTGAGGCACTTGTTTCTCTCCTCTGTTTTTGTGTGTTCCATACATATGCACACCACACTTTGTGATTGAAAATGTAATTATCTGTGCAGCCCCAGGTTGTAAACTGGAGAAAGTGTAATGTGCTCCAGGATGGCCCAGTTTCTAGTTGCCTTGGTGGCGCAGCTGGTAGCACAACTAGAATGGTATTCCAGGCAGCCTGGGTTCAAGTCACAGCTGAGGCACTTACTTCATTTTCTCCTCTGTTTGTATGTGTTCCATAAATATGCACACTGCACTCTTGTGACTGAAAATGTAAATATCTGTTCAACCCCAGGTGGTGAATTGGAGAAAGACTAATCTGCTATAGGATGGCCCAGTTTCCAGTTACCTTGGTGAAGCAGCTGGTAGCACAGCCAGAATGGTATTCTGGCAGCCTGGGTTCAAGTCCCAGCTGAGGCACTTACTTCTTTCTCTCCTCTGTATGTGAGCCATACAAGTGGCCGCACAATGCCAAAAACTCCCAGGTACAAAAACAGAACAAGGAACATGAGGAAGGACATAGGATGCAAGCCACCATCCCTCTAACTGAGTCTGCACCCACCATGATTAGATGAGGATGCTCCCTGACCGGGAAACACTGCCATGGGGGTAGGTCATGGGGGACCGTAAGGGAAGGGGGGGCATAGTTATACTGGGAGGACAGGGGACGGCAGGCCAGAAGAGCATCACCTCCTTAGTGCACAAACAGCTATATGAAAAAAAAAATTACAAATAAAATGAATTCAAATCCTCCAGCAGGGCTGGATCCCCTGACCATACCCCACCCAACTCCACATACTGTGCATAACAGCTAACACATTTATGTTATAAAAGCAAAATTCATTATCAGACTAAACTGAAAGCAGATATATTAAGAGAAAAAATGGCCTTATATCACTCTTGCATATTCTCTGAAAAATGTTCTAGTTACACTAAAAATCAGAGGCTGAACATAAATTGACGGAGCCAGTACAAATCAAAGGAACCTTGTAAATGCCACTGCTGTTCTCTTAAGAGTTTAAATTAGGCATCAGAAAGGAAGTGTGTAGTTAAAAAATGCCATTCATGTTTGCAGTCTTCTTTTCATCTGCCATGTTGCATCTGATGGGGACAGAGGATCCTTAAATGTTCCGCTACAAAAGGCTGCAATCAGCAGGCCTGCTAAAAAAATAGTTCCTTCTGTTCTCACGCACTTGTCACTCACCTTCCTAGAGAACTGATCAAAGATGTTGCAGCCATGGGTATTTAAGATGGCAATTGCCTGCGCAAAGTGGTGTCTCTGTTGTGGGAAGAAAAAAGAGCACATGAAAACGGATAATTAAACACATCTCGGATAAAAAGAACCAGCATTATCAATCTCTTTGCAAAATGAAATTCGCCTTGACTATGCAAGCATTTTTGTTTTCGTTCTTTTCTATTCCAAACTCTAACAAGGCCATGCTAAAAAAAATTTTAAACTCGCCTTTATTCAGGTAAGATGTCTTACAAATACTGCAAGATTCATGAACACTGACAACTGTTATACAGCTACATTAAGAATTTCTAATTCCACATGTTATGCTGTACGTATTCATTGTAAATTCCTGTCTCAAATACGATCTATACTATAAAGGTTCTCTGGTATCCTTGCTTTATCCTGGATGGCTTTCTATTTAGCTCCAACTGCACATTTATAAAATGTGGCATGATGTATAAGCTACTGAACCATTCACATCAAGACTCTACTGTTTCTGTTGAAGGACATCATAGACATTGAAAGCAAAGCTCAAGAGGTCTCTATGATGTCATCGAACCCTGAGATGGAACCAGCAGTGTTGTTGTGTATGGTTGCCATTGCATTTTTATGTTGTCTTGCACTTGCAGCGCAGACAACATATTGTGGTTGCTTGAGTGGAGAAGCAGGTATTGGCGGTGCGGTCCTGCTGCAGCCAATGGTGCCACTGCTTTTTCTGGAGGGGCTCTGTGGCACCAATGGCACAGCACACTATCTATGACAGCAGTTGAGAAGTGTGCCACCAACTTGAAAGAAATTAGACACTGCAATCAGGGAGCACCCTAGGATGGTCCCTGATTGCAGCAGTGAATTACTGCTTGCCTTGTCTGGTTATCCCTTACAAGAAACATGGCAGCGGCTTCCCCATCTCTTCTCACAGTCCTCACGGAAGCTGATGGACAGCCGCCGCCTCTCACAGTGCCCCTAAACCCAACAGGTGTGCCCAATCCCCCTGTCAGCATGCCCCCATCCAAATTAATTTGCTGACAGGGTGCCCAATCCCCACCGGCATAATGCCACCCCCCATTTCTTGTGTGCTGAGGAGGGTGCCCAATTCCCCTTCGGCTCATGCGCACACACTCTATATGTGCTGACCACCCCAAAAACACTCAGGTGGCATGCTGGGGGCCCACCCCAGCATGCAAAAGTACCTGCAAAAATAGAAAACCTTCCCACGTTTTTTTTTTTTTTGAAACCTGTAAAATTAAAAAGGTCCCTCGTGGAGTTCGGTGCCTCCTCCCTCAACCCACAGCCACCCTCTGCGCACCCACCTCTCCACACCACCCTCACCCCATACTTACCTCTGGAGCCTGGAGCGATGATCTTTGGTGGAGTTGGAACACATCTGCACTCTTCAAAGCCGACCGCGAACCGAAGAAATGCCAGTAAGCTGTATAATGGCATAAATGTTTTTTTTTTCAGCTTATGTGGATATCTTGCCCATTTTCATGAATTTTTGCACCAAATTTTCAACATGGGGTTCATGGGACCCCACCTCATGAACTCAGTCACTGTCAGTCCCAAAAGGTGATTTTGTGGTCACTGCACGGAATCACCTTTCGGGACTGATTCTCGAAACAACAGTGTCACAGTTCATGAGGTAGGCTCCCAAAAAGGCTATGTTGCAAATTTGGTGAAACATTACCTTGTTACGGGTGTGCATAGTGCAGTTCCCTCGCACGCTCATAACTTCTAGAATTTTTAATATTTTCACACCAGATTTTCAACATTGTCATTTTTCAACACCTCCTTATGAACAGTAAAGCTGTAATTTTTCACATCTGGCCCAAAATGTGTTTTCGCCTGTATGGCGCACAATGGTGCGGTCGCTGTGCGAAATCAATATTCAGGACAGATTAAGAAAATCACAGTGACAGTGTTCATGAGCAGAGGTCCCAAAATTCCTATGTTGGAAAACTGGTGTAAGAAATCTCCCAAATAATTGCATTACGGGTGTACGTTGCACAGTTTCTACACACGCTTGTGACTTCACCAATTTTGTTATATTTTCACCCCACATTTTCAGCATTACCATTTTTTACACCTCCTCATGAACAGTGCAGCTATCATTTTTTACATCCTGTTTGAAATGTGTTTTTGCACCTGTGGTGCCAAATGGCATAGTCGTTGTGCAAAATCATCTTTCAGCTAACAAATTGATAGTGTCACTGTTCATGCACTGGGGTCACAAAAAGCCCATGTTGAAAACTTGGAGTGAAAATGCCAAGAAATGCCCAGGGCATTAGGCTTTCCCACCATAACACCCTACCCTGTAGGGACTGACAGGCGTCAGGGATGTGACTTGGGATTGTTGACAGTAATGCTTACATCATTCCACCCCCACCCTGCAGCCAGTGACAGGCATCGAGGTGTGCCTTGGACTCTTCAGCCCCAAAATTCATCCCATTCTGCTATACTGCTCCCATTTCAGCATATTTCCTTATGGAATGGGGTGAGTGTAAAGCCCGAACACCCCAAGGCACACCTCGACACTTGTTGGTGTCTGCAGGACAGGGTGAAGTGAAATGGCGTGAGTGTTATTGCTGACGACCCAATGGCACACCCCAATGCCTGTCAGTCTCTGCAGGGTGGGGTGGGGTTGACGTCAGTGCCATACTTCATTGCCATTTTTATTATGCATCTCTCTAACTCCTGCACTACCAATGCCAATGCCAGTAAGACAACATTCGGCATTGACAAATGCTTGTTTTGTATGGTATATGTTTGTTTTAATTCATTTAGAGAAACACAGAATCTGGTGGCAGAAGGAAACTGATGGCCCTTCAAGTCTGCCCACAGTTGTTGCCACCTTACCCCTCCCAGAATGATGTCATGGTGTGTTATTTACCTTTGCCCTCTCCCACTTCTCTCCTTTCCCAGTTCCCGCACACGGGATTATGAGTCCCCTGGCCTTGTCCCATCCATGTTTTACCCATTAATGGTCACTACCCCCACAACCTTTGCCAGTAATCTGTTCCCAGGCTCCACTACCCTTTCCATGAAGAAAAACTTTCTCACATCCTTCTTGAATTTGCCACCACGTCAGTAGTGTAGCAAATTCCCAGAGGGCCTGGGTGCAAGGCAATGTTATAGGGCCCCTACCCAGTTTTGAATAAACATCAAAATTTTGATTTGGGCCCCTCAGACCTCATGGGCCCAGGTGCCACTGCACCCCCTGCATCCTTGTAGCTAAGCCCTGCCACCACCCTCACTTGCAGTATCTCTAAGTTTTCCCCCTAGTTAGTGCATCTCTGTTTCTAACAAACATGTCCTCTCAGTTTACCCTACTGATATCTCTACATTTTTGCCTCTATCATGTAATTTGCCTTCTTTCTAAGTCATGCTTGAACCCATTAACATTTGTACCACCTGTGCTGGTAGGCTGTTCCATTGCTCAGCCATTCTTTCAGTAAAGTAAAATTTTCTTGCACCCCTCCTGAATCTCCCCCACCCCACCAACTTGTTTTCATGTCACTGTATTTTTGAACCCCATTCCTGCTATATAATTCCTCACAGCTTACCTTGTTCATTCCTTTCAGGAGATTGAAAGGTCTCTGTCATGCCCCTCCTCTCTCTTCGGGCCTCCAGTGAGTAGATGTTCGGCAGCCTAAGCTGAACGTCATAGGATCTGCCTTGTTGGCCCTGAATCATTTTGGTTACTCTGCATTGCACTGTTTCCAGCCTACCTCTGTTGTTCCATAGGTGAGGATTCCAGAACTGGATACAATACTCCAGAAAGGGACTCACCAGTGATCTCTAGAGAGGTAGTACTGTATAACCTCTTTCCTCCTGCTATCAAAACCTAATGTTATTTAAGTACTAAGCTACATAAGCTGGCAACATTTCTAAATAGAAACATGATTTCTATGCTGTCATGCCACAGAAATGACATACTTAAGCAATAAGACATGACGAGGTGTGCGTTGTGATGGGATAATGGCACACCTTGGGTCACTGTGTTATGAGATACAAAGCATCACTGAGTGCCTTCAGCCACCCAAGAAGTGTTATTATCCCACCACAAAGCACAGCCTGGAATATTTTATTGCAATTATAATATGGGTCAAGATATTTTTTTGGGTGGGGGGGTGAAAAAATGCATAAAAATATAAAAACAGACATTTTTTGGACTTTTTTTTTTTAAATGTTCATCCACCCCAGCAAACTAGTCCCAGCACATTCCAGCATTCACATGTCATCTCAGGTTCAAATATGCTCAACAGAATACATTTATTTTTAATTAGTCCTTAAATCCACTATTTTCGCAAGTCCTTCCCCATTTACCTAAACCCACTATTTTCTCTAACCCCTCCCCATTTACCTGTTTCCTCGCCTTTCCTCCGTTTTCTTTATATTATTTGCTCCCTTTTCCCCACCGTATTTCTGGTCCATCTTTCCTACACTCAATAGATGGAATATTTATGATGGATGGAATACAAAAATCCAAATCTCTGCTCAGTTCTACTGGCAGAATGTTCACCCCCTCATTCACATAATGGAAGGTCTCAGATGGAACTGGGGCTTCTGTTGTATCTGTAGCACGTTAAACAGCAGCGATTTCCCTGATAAGTAGGTGAGGATAGGAGGGGAATTTTTCATGGTCAGCAATTAAGAAACACCAGAAATTAAAATTGTAAGTACTGTACTATTAAATGTTATTAATTTATGTACGTGTGTGTAAGAAGAGAATTATGAGAGCAAATAACATTTAATTATTATTTTATTTTTAAGGCCTAGCTGAGGGTTTTTAGTGAGTAAAGGTGACAGCCATGTTTGTGATGACTATCAAGGGTGTTTGTGTAGTAATGATTGTGGTGTAAAGAGGCTGCTGGATGTTTATCCAGTCCTGTTGTGCTGAGATAGCAGCACTGGCAAAGATGGCCCTCAGTCAGTCAAGTTCCACAATTTTAAAATCCCATTTTATAATGTAGCTTCTATGGTACAACAGCATTGTGACATCATTCAGTACTATGATACAACAGCACCTGGAAGTGTATGGACTTCTATACACAACACTGAATCATATACTATATTTACCGGAGCAGGTCAGTATTAACCAACATCTTATAGGGCAATCTTTGTAAAATGTGATATTTAAACAATTTAGCTTGCATTTTAAAATTCCCTTTTTTACATCTTGATATTATTTGTCTAAGTCGACCTTAAAGATATTTTTTGGTTTACAGCACACAGTTTGCAATTGACATTAACAGAACTCAGCTGCACAAAATTCCCAGTTTGAACTTCAGGGTCTTTCATTTTTTTTCACTCGAGTCAAGACATTTTCATTAAAACAGCATAGTTTGCCTAAGACGTCATCTGTTCTCATTGCTTATTCCTGGCATGAAATCTTATTCCTCTGCCTGTGACATCACAAACTGTTGTCATGGGATTCTGATGTCACAGGCAGAAGATCATGACTTCATGTTAGGAAAAGCAGTTGAGACGGATAAAGTCCAAGGGACAAAGAGCCCTTTGACATGCAAATGTATTCAATACTAAAGAATGTAAAGTCCTAAAATTCAGATTTTTGGGGGGCATGTTATGAGATTTGGAGCCTGTCGATGGGGACTGATATAATGTCAAATGAAACTGGAAAATCACTTTAAGATAGGATACTGAGGTTCACTTTTCACCAACCTCCAATTGTATGGAAACAAGAATAATTAATAGGGCTTGACCCCGAATCCCAGGTCCCTGCAGTGCTGAAGAATGCAAAAAAATTAATAACTCCCCAGAATCTCTGGTAGTCTAGTGCCCCAATCCCCCCCACCCAGCAGTGCCAGTCCACCCCACACCCCCCGACCCATCCCCAGCTGTCGACTGGCACAGTCCACCTCTCACTACTACAGCCAGCCACCGACTGAGCTCCGTGGGTCAGGGGTGTGGGGTGGACTGGCACTGCTGGGTGGGGGGGTACTAGACTACCAGAGATTTGGGGAGTTATTAATTTGTACATTCTGTGGCACTGCAGGGACCTGGGAGTCAGGGTCAGGAATGTGTCCTGGTGGGTACAGAGCTGCCCTGCAGGGTTATTACTGTGGTGGGGGCTCGGGGCTGGGAGAGCGGAGCAGCCCTATGGGGCATTTACAGTTTGGAGGATCAGGGGCTGGGGACACAGCTGCCCTACAGGGCAATTACAGTTGGGGGGATCGGGGACTGGGGGGACACTGCTGCCCCGTGAGGTGTATACTGTGGGTGTTCTGGGCATGGGGGGAGAGCACCTGTATTGGGAGCCAGCCCAGTGGGAGATCTGCATAACCCCAGGAGGGCGTACGTACACTTACACCAGCTAAATGCTGGTGTAACTGTACTTTGATGGATGTCCTCCGGGGTTGTTCTGGAATAGCAGATATGTGGACTTTGTTGTTGCCCTTCCAGAATAGGGTGCAACAGATGCCATAAACCCCCTAGCACCATGTCATGGGGGTTTAGGGCGTAACTGATGGCATAAGTCCACTTTGGTGCAAGCAGCCTGTGACATGTTGCAGGCTGCTTTGCTGAATACTGAATGTCATAACATCTGGTGTAACTTGTTACTTGCACCAATTTTTATGGTGCAAGTCAAGTTACGCCAGGTGTATCTCTTCTAGAATTGGGCCCCAAGAAAACAAAAATATTGAATTAAAGTTATTTAGCTGAGGCCAGAACATCAGGCTTCTATCTTCAGATTACTGTAACAGTACTTTCCCTCACTGAATCAGTGGTCCTGGATGCATCACTGTCACATGAGACAGGAGACACTGTAGGACAAAGAAGAGCAATAAACCATTATAGCATGGAGATCCCCAGAGGCCATAAAACTAGTAGGCAAATTTAGAAAATAATCCTAGCAGCAGACAAAAGGAAGGACACACCAAGACTAAACACTCAAATCACAACACTGCACAACATATGCTTTTGCAAATTTTGACTGTAGTCCACCTTCAAGGTACCAATGTGGAGGGAAAAGTGTAGTGGTAGGGCCAGTAGTCTGCGGCTGTATGAATGAACTAGTACCATGCCACTAGCCTTATGCCATGAACAGACACTGTGCCTGTTGACTTCCACCATGTTGTTGGCACAAAGGGTAATATCTGGAATATCTAATGTGCGTAATATTGCTGAGCAACACAGTCACAAGGGATGTCCCACCCCCTTCCCACCACCTGACTCAAAAGCGAGGCAGCAGAATGTGGACACATTTTTGCCCCAGTATTACACTATCACACTTTGCAACTGTGTATTGTGACCCTAGTATTAATGTTCAGGATTAAAGGACACTTTGACTCAGAATTGACATTCTAAGACAATCTAGAGTAGTAGTCAGAGAGTTGGCAGCTGGGGTTCAATGCAAAGAAGCGTAAGGTTATGCACTTCAGGGCGAAGAACCCAAGGAGAGAATACTGGCTGGGTGGGTTAAGCTGGGGATCACTGAGGAGGAGAAGGACCAAGGGGTAATGGCAACAGGGACCATGAACAATAGTGTTGAGTACAGGAGAGTGACTGCAAAAGTGAACAAAATGCTGGGGTGCATAGCGAGGGGGTTTTTGTCCAGGTAAAGAGAGGTGATTTGGCCCCTCTACAGGTCGCTGGTAAGGCCACACTTGGAGTATTGTGTGCAGTTTTGGAGGCCATACCTGAAGCATGATATCAGGCTACTGGAGGGGGTCCAGAGGAGGGCAACAAAGATGATATGTGGAATGGAGGGGAGAGACTATGAGATCAGGCTGGGAGACCTGAATATGTACACCCTGGAGGATAGAAGGGATGGGGAGTGGCATGATATCTTCACATAGAGTTACTGCTTTATCTCTGGAACATCAGACAAAGATCCTCAGAAGCCAACATTTCACCTTGAAGGCTTCTTCAGGTGAAATGATCTATTATTGAAACAGTAAATATTATTTATTTAAAAGAAAATAATTTTTTAAAAATAACTTGTGCAAGATAATTTCATGTTTAATACATTAATTTATAAATTAATTCTTTATACATTACATATTATGCACAGCATTTTTCTCATTCTAACACTGAAATGTTACAAACATTTTCATTTGCTATTAGAATGAGAACAATTCTATGCTTAATATGAAATGTATAAAGAATGAATTTAGAAATTAATGTACTGAACTTGAAATTACCTTAGACAAGTTATTTTAAAAAAAGGATTTTCTTTGAAAAGAAATAATATTTACTATTTCAATAATAGATAATTTTCCTTGAAGAAGCCTTCAAGGTTAAACGTTGGGTTCTGAGGATCTTTGTTTGATGTTCCAGAAATAAAGCAGTAACTCTGTGTGAAGATTATTTTGGAGTGGCTAGTACTTTGTTACCTTTTGAACCAGTATCCTACCAGGAGGCTGACAAATCAAGTTCTGTTCACTTAATTCCTCATCAGCATTGTGACCTCACTGACTGTAACAGCACAAGTGACTAAGAAGAGTCACTCATCTTCTGCCAGAGTGATCACTAGTGATGCCAGAATGAGAGCGGTCACAATGGATGAGGTATGAGGGGAACAGCACTAGAAAACCTACTATTTAGCAAAGAAAAAAAAAACCTGAGCAATAAAAAGTAACAGCCTCCTACTTTTAAAAAGCATTTGTCAATGCCAAACGTTCAGTTGACACACTGCAGCTATTGTGGAAGCCTGGAGGGGGGATTTCAGAGGAGAGAGGACCGGGGACAGAGAGTGCGGCAGGCAACAGGAGCTGTCAGTAGGTAAAGCCACACTGTGGATAATATGGAAGCCTGTTGGGGGGGGATCAGAGGAGCGAGGACTGGGTAGAGAGAGAGTGTGGCGGGGCAGAAGCCGCCAATACCATGGCTAATGTAGAAGCCTTGGGGTGGGGGGGGGGAGGTTCAGAGGAACAAGGACCAGGTAGAAATAGTGCAATGGGTGGCAGGAGCTACCAATAAGGAATGCCACACTCTGGCTAATGTAGAAGCCTGGTTGGGGGGGCAGAGGAGCGAGGACCGGGAAGGGAGAATGCAGCAGGCAGCAGCAGCTACCAATAAGGAAAGCTGCACTGCGGCTAATGAAGAAGCCTAAAGGGTTAGAGGAGTAAGGACCAGGGAGAGAGAGTGTGGCTGGGCAGCAGGAGCCACCAATAAGGAAAACCGCACCACATTACCTTCAATGTAGCTGCTGAGGTTGGCAGGAGTGTGAGATTGGGTGGCGAGTGCTATAAGGGTGATGAAAGGATGGCTTGTAATTGTCAGGGCTGGGAGATGAAAAAGGTGCTAAGTGGTGGGGGAACAGGTTTTCTCTTGTTTAAAACATCTTCACTGTACAAAGTACACAATAAGGCGGACCATAAACCTACATGCAGTTTCTCGCACAGCTCCCCAACACATACAACCTGGCTTACATCACTCGAAAAACTCAGGCCATAGTCGTGTGACCCATAAATTGTGTGGGGTCATGATTAGCTCTAAGGGCAT
This sequence comes from Neoceratodus forsteri, assembly GCA_016271365.2. NCBI lineage: Eukaryota > Metazoa > Chordata > Ceratodontiformes > Ceratodontidae > Neoceratodus > Neoceratodus forsteri. Next base: position 1,389,782,347 of record CM057459.1, read on the forward strand.
GGCCAGGTCTTTGTTTTGCCCCATGCTGTGCTACTCCAGGTGGAATAGGCGTGATTTATCAATAATGGGTGTGGCTCAGCACTTCTTTCCATCTACAGCACTATGCTCTGTTACTCTGTTGTGCAGATTGGGTGTGTGGCACAGCATGGCTGTGGGTGTGGCACACTTGACTGTGGCCATGGCAGAGCAATGCAGGCTGACCCAGAGAGATTGATAGTTGGAGCAGTGTCAGGAACTGGGTTCGAGCGCTGGGAACGGACACCGTTGTGTTACAAAATACAGATCAATCTTTGAGTCGGACATGCCAGTGATCGCCCTTGCAATGCTGGAGTCAGTCATGGGTAACACTATGCTGAAATACATGGCCTTGTATTTCAGAATCCAGTGGGCTCTGTGGGCTGTGTCTGTGCTCCTTTGCACTGAGAGATTTTATGATCTTGCTGGTAAATGTACCATCTCTTTGTGTATTTTGATTTTAGTTGGTAACCTCAAGTGCAGTATCATATCTGCTAGGCAACCAATACTGTGCAGCAGAATCCATGCAACAAACTGTATTCATGTTTGTAACGTGCAAATGCCATGTTGCAGGTTACAGTAAAGGGTGTGGGATCATGTAGTATCATAATGTGTGCATGTGCTAGCCCAGATAACTTATTTTGCATAAAACTGGTTGACTATCCCCAGGAACAGATTGCATTTTGCACTGTTTTTGTATATCGCAGATTCCTCGCTTTGTGCATGGCTGGAGTTGGGGCTACAGAAAGAAATGAAGTGCTCTCTCATTGGAGTGATTCATTTCTTTCAACTACAGAACATGTCACATCAGCAAGCAGAACTACAGTCATGACCAGAGTGCCTGGTCATTGGTGTACATTGCCAAGCCAATTGCAGTTTCAGCTGTAATTGGCTCAGCAGTGACACACCTCTAAAATGCCATCAGTAGCAAGCCGTTCCTTGCGCAAGTGAACGTAAAAATGAATAACATTTTCTGTCCACTGCTTCAGGGTCACACAGTAAATCAGAGGCATTGGTACTTTTTTTTTTTTTTTTAATAATTTGGTCTTATTGGGCACCTTACAGTGTTTGCCCAGTTAACCACCCCTACTCCTTCCAACCTCACCTGCCTGTAGAGTGATCCTGCCAAGACTACTTCAGTCCAGCGAAGACCACATTTATGTAGCAGAGCAACATAAGCAGTCAGCTGCCCAACTGCATCAGAAAGAACTGGCTGTACTGAGCAAGCATGCTGCTCACACTTCTGGTTTGCCATTACCATACCATCATTGGTGCATGGAATAGTGTGGACCTGGGGGACAAGACAAGCCCCCAAGCCAGGAACTGGTGGTTGTTACTATAGCAGATCCACCCTTTGACATCATAACCAAGCAGAGTGTCTGGGGTTGGGCCTGTTGCTGGTGCCTCTGCACCCTCCCAGTGGTGAGGGCCCTCACAGGTTCTCGATGTCCAACCAGCGGTATAACTGAGGCTGTCTCTGCATGAAATGGCTCCCCATGCCCCCTGGGTGACAAGGGACATGATATTCTACAAGGAATGTGGGAGATACACCCTGGAGATGAGAGGATGCATCCGACTGCTCATCCTGCCTCTCCCGATGTGGACTGCGGGCTCAGGGTTGAACCCATTGTCCCCTGAGTGGAAGGTGAGTGCCTAAATTAGCAGGCCATTGCTGCAGCTTGGCAGACATGATTGATGGACACTGAGGTTTCCCTGTTTTGATGCATCAGTAGAGTTACTTGGAGTATAGCCCCCCCCCCCATTTTGTATGACTTGGCTACTGTGATTATCCAGATTTATATCTCTGATCCAGATCATATAGTTAATTACCCAGCAACACTTCTAATGTGGTACATGATTGGATATCCTGTGGTCAAGGTACTGCATTATCCATTCAGGGTATCCAATAACAGGTTCACTTAAGGCCATGCCTGAGGATCTCCAGGCATTGGGCTTGTGTCCCCAGAGCCAGTCTTACCTTGTGGTGCTTTTGAAGGGGGGACCTTAAATGCACTCCCAGACAGACAGACACTGTAACTGCAGTCTTATGGCTCTGTCCTGGGAGCAACTGGGGTTCCCTAGTTTGGAAGACTGGTAAGGGACAAAAGCGTGAATTATATAAAAAAAAGTAGTCTACGATACTGCCTAGCATGCATTATACTGTACCTTATGTATAGTTATCCAAGGACAGATCATTTATGGGGGCTGCTCCTCTACTGTGGAATGCTTTGCCTGTTCACATCCACTTGGCCAGCTTGGTAGTGGCCTTCAAAGGGACCCTTACACCCACCTCTTTGAACTAGACTTCTGCCTGAGTAAATTTGATGAATTTATTTGATTGATTGAACTGCTGCTAGAGGATAATCTGCTTCTCGGAGTCATCTATTTATCCATTTATTCACCTACTTTTATAATAATAGTAATATTTTTATATGTATAGCACAATTCCTATGTCAAAGCACTTCACATACAAACACCAACAAACCATTCATTAAAATCACATAAAATAACAGATTCAATCGAGATACACAGAATAACCTAAAAGTTCAAATATTGAACGCTTGTTTAAATAAATAAGTCTTCAAACTGGTCTTGAAGCCCTCCACTGTTCTGCACTCTCTAATCTGATGAGGTAGAGAGTTCCACAGGGATGGCGCCATGAACATAAAAGCCCTGGCACCAGATGTCTTTAGCCGCACCCTGGGAACCTCTAACAACCCCTTGTCAGTTGAGCAGAGAGGTCGGCCTGGGCTATAAGGAACCAGGAGCTCTTGCAGGTAATTCAGTCCCAATCCGTGTAGGGCTTTATAGGTCAGGAGACCGACCTTGAAGGTGGACCGCCACTGTATAGGCAGCCAGTGCAGATCACGCAGCATGGGAGTAATATAACTGGTGCATGAAGCCCCAGTCAATAACCATGACACAGTGTTCTGCACCAGCTGCAAGCAGTGGATATCAACCCCCGAAAGCCCTAGGTATAGGGAGTTGCAGTAGTCCAGGTGCGAGGTCACAAAAGCATGGATCAATGTGGGAAAATCATTGGACGGAACAAGGTGCTTAATTCTGGTGATGTTCCTAAGATGGTAAAAAGAAGATTTGATGACTGCTGACACCTACGCCCTCAGTGTCGGTCTGTCATCAAATACCACCTCCAGATTATGCACCCATTCAGAGGTGGGCAGCTGTACACCATCGAGCCAAAGCCCAGAAGGTAAGCCCGCCACTGGCCTCTCTATCTGGGGCCTGGATCCACAACTAACACCTCAGTCTTCCCACAATTCAATTTCAGCCAACTGGACTTCATCCAGTCATGGATTTCTGCCAGACAGTTATTAAACATCGAGACCGCACTATCCCGGTTGGGTGCAAAAGACAGACAGAGCTGTGTATTATCTGCATAGCAGCGAAAAGTCAGCCCATATTATCTTACAATGTCTCCAAGGGGCAGAAAATACACTGCAAAAAACATAGGGGGATAGGACCGAGCCCTGAGGTACCCTGCACAGCAGACAGAATGGTTCAGAGGAAAAATTCCCCCAAACCACCCTCTGAGACCTGCTGGCTAGGAAAGAATGAAACCATCCAAGAACTGGACTAGCCAGTCCACAGATGAACCTCAGGTGCTCAAGCAGAACCCCATGGTCCACAGTGTCAAACGCTGAAGAGAGATCCAAAAGCACCAAGATGGAACAGCGCTTCTGATTGCTCGCCATCAAGAGATCATTGAGCACCCGAACCAGAGCAGTCTCGGTACTATGTCTCTTTCGGAAATCTGACTGGAGAGGATTGAAGACATCATGGATGGTAAGGTGGTCCTCCAGTTGCAGCGCAACTACTTTCTCAATCACCTTCCCAGAAAAGGGAAGGTTAGAGATAGGTTTGTAGTTTGCACAGATGTCTGGGTCCAAAGAAGCTTTCTTAAGAAGCGGTGTCACCACCGCCTCTTTCAGGGAGCTAGGGAATTCTCCCGAATCTAAGGAGCACCAGACAATCTCTGCAAGGACTGGGCCAATGATCTCCAAACACCGTAATGCTAGGTGTGTAGGGCCCAGATCCAAACTACAGCAAGTTGGCCACAAATTCTGGACAATCCACATAATGTCTCCTATCTCCGGTAGGTCGAAAGATATCCAAGAAAACCAAGGGAAAGTGACTGTACACCGACTACCACCAACCCCCACAGAGGGCACTGAACAGATTTCAGCCCTGATGTCAGCCACCTTATCTGCAAAAAAGTGAGCAACCTCATCACACTTATCTTGTGAAAACGCTCCTCGAACCTGAAGTTAATTATTATTTTATTTCTTTGTACAGACATTGTATTCATTTTGTAGTTGTTTGTTTTCTCTGTATGGTGCCCTGAGCCTCAGAGAATGAGATTACCTGAAAATAAGAATTGCCTTGTCTAGTTTTTGTCAAGTGTATAGGGACTCCTAGTGCAGTCTAGCTAAAATCCACTTGTTCTTATTCTTTTCTGTTTTTCTCATCCCATTATTAGTGATTATTCAGAGATATTTTAAATTACAGTGTTCTCCCTTCCAGCACATCCACGTCTGCCACACTGAAGTCACAGTCTCACCTCTGTGGCATCTCAGCTATGTCCATAGCAACAGACTGTGCTGTCATAGACGAGGAAATCACTATAAGCTAAGGGAGGAAGAACACAGTAGACAGACCGATTGCAAAGTAGGAAGCTTTTGTTCAAACATAAGTATTGCATCTCCAAAGATATTTTTATATATTTAATTGTGCTTACTGGGTAAGAGACACTGGATAAAAATTATTTTTTCAAGCTCAACCCGGGTCAAAGGCATACAAAAGATGGAATTACAAGGCAACAATATTTAAACAACTGTGTTATAAGATTCACAGAGTCAACAACATTTACAAGGGCAAGTCTCAGATAGATACTGGCGCAATTTGAGTTTGAATGATTTAAAAGAAGTATTGCATGCAAAGCAGCAGGTAGCACATTCCAGAAACCAGTAACGGACATAGAGAAGGCCTTCAAGGGAAAGTCCTCTCACTTTTTATATATACCGGTCTAGTTTGTATGCACAAATAATGATTTTATTTATTTTATTCATTTATTTTTTTTATTTATTAAACTCTAGGATTAGAAATACCATTGAGCAAGAATTGTTCATTTACAAAGGTTCCACGTCAAAGGATGGAAGGTTAACATACAAACAAAGGTAAACATTAATACAGAGTCTCAAAAAACAAAATACCATATTTCAAATGAAGAGACAGCAAAAGGAGAGTAAAGCCAGATGAGTAACCAGTAGGGGTGCGGAGGGTGGATGGAGGTCAGGAAGGAGTGGGCAGGCTGAAGGGCCATTGTCTGGGGGGGGTGGTATGAGAAGTGCAAGGTAGAGGGGACAGAAGTCCGAAGTGCTAAAAGCTGGGAGGGTGTGGGTGAGGTAGGGGAGGAATGGGGGAGGGGTAATGTGAGAAGGAGGAAAGTGGAGGACAAGGATAATTGGCCAGAGATAGTTTAGGGCCACACAATGCCAGGTGTGAGTGTAGAGGTTGACCAATTAGGAAAAGCAGTCACATTGGCTAGTAGTAGAGAGGTGAAGTCATAGTTGCCTATTAAATGGGCTGAGCGTAGTAGCTGAAAGGGATTCCTTGTTCAGTGAATTAAACTACTGGGGGGGGGGGCCCTGTGGGTGAATGACGTCTGACCCATAGTGGTCCAGCATCTGGGGACCTGGAAGGTTTGACTTAGCGTACTTTGGGTGTGTTGATTCCCTCTCTTGTATCCCTCTAATGTCATGCTAATTTAAATATAAATGAGGTTGCTTCACTCTGTTTTGCCCTGGTGTGAAAATCTGTTTTTTTCTCCATTGCAAAGGTAACAGCCCCAATCATACAAGGCATCATCGGAGTTGATGATGCATACATGCACAAGCCAGCAGAAGTTATACTCTCAGTCAATTCTGTTACATGTCTTGTGAAGTCCCTGCATTCTCTAAAAGCATTTTTGTGTTGCTTGCACGCATGTGCAAGAAACACATTGCGTCAGCTTCCTGCAAAATCGAGTTATGGAGGTGTGTCAGTGTTGTTTGGAATGGCAGCAGTCCATTCCAGGATTGGTCTCTGCTGCAGCCAATAGAGGAGCATACTGTCGATCACAGCAGTTAATGAACATGCCACAATACATAAAGAAATTCAGCCATGTCACCACGCAATCAGCTGTTTTGGTGCATTACAAGCTACCAAAGAACCTGATTGTGTGGTGTCCCCATGGTGAAGGCTTCTCCGTTGACCTCTCACAGTCCCCATGAAGCTGATGGAAAGCCACTGCCTGCTGTTCAGTGTGCCTTCCTGGTGAAACATTTCAATAGATTAAAAGCCGACGGGGGTGCCCAGTCCCCCTGTCAGCATGACTCCCTCCCCAGTTCATTTGCTGATGGGGTAGCCCAATCCCCATCGGCATAATGCACCTCCCCATTTATTATTTACTGAGGGGGTGCCCAATCCTCCATCGGCTCCACTGCCCCTCCAAACAAACTTCCATCTGCCACGCTGGGAGGCCATCCCAGTGTGGCAAAAGTCTCTTGGCCAACAGGGTGCCCAATCCCCATCACCTCCACTGCCCCCAAACAAATCTTCCTGGTGCCACACTGGGAGCCCACTCCAGTATGGCAAAAGTCCCCCGTCGTCTTTAAAAAAAAAAAATAGAAGAAAAAAAAACGGTCCCTGGTTGATTCTCTCTCCCCCTCCCCCAACCTGCACCCACCCTCTGCATACTCCACCTCCCTACACCCCCCGCCTCACCCCATACTTACCTCCAGAGCCTGGCGCGATGATCTTCTGTGGACCGGGAACACGTCTGCACTCTTCAAAGCTAACCGCGAATTGAAAAAAAGCCAGTAAGCTGTAGAATGGCATAAATAGGGTTGTTTCAACTTTGGTGCATATCTCAGCCATTTTTGGGAATTTCTTCACCAAATTTTCAACATGGGGTTCTTGGGACCCCACCTCATGAACTCAGTCACTGCACAGAGCCACCTTTCGGGACTGATTAATGAAACGACAGTGTTACAGTTCATGAGGTAGTCCCCCAAAAACCCTATGTTGAAAATCCGGTGAAAATATTGCCAAAAATGACTGTTTTATGAGCGTGCATTGTGCAGTTCCTAAGCACGTTTGTAACTTTGAGAATTTTGAATATTTTCACTCCAGGTTTTCAACATTGCCATTTTACAACACCTCCTTATGAACAGTACAGCGGTCATTTTTCACATCTCCCCAGAAATGTGTTTTCGCACCAGTAGCGCACAATGGCATGGTCAGTGGGTGAAATCAATGTTTGGGACAGATTAAGAAAATCACAGTGACACTGTTCATGCGGTAGGCCCCCAAAAACCCTATGTTGAAAATTTGGTGAACAAATTCCCAAAAATGACTGTGTTACAAGTGTGTGTTGCGCAGTTCCTATGCATGCTCATAACTTCGAGCATTTTTAATATTTTCCACTCCAGATTTTCAACATTGCCATTTTACCACACCTCCTTATGAACAGTACAGCTGTCATTTTTCACATCTTGCCCAAAATGTGTTTTCGCACATGTAGTGCACAGTGACGCAGTCAGTGTGCAAAATCAATGTTCGGAACAGATTAAGAAAATCACAGTGACACTGTTCATGAGCACAGGTCTTAAATTAGCTATGTTGAAAATTTGGTGACCAACGTCCATAAAATGACTGTGTTACGAGCGTGCATTGTGCAATTTCCATGCATCCTCGTAAGTTCATGAATTTGTAATATTTTCAGTCCAGAATTTCAACATTGACATTTTTCCACACCTCCTTATGAACAGTACAGCTGTCATTTTTCACACCCTGGCGGAAATGTGTTTTCCACTTCCGATGCAGAATAGCGTGATCGCTGTGGGAAATCACTGTTCAGGACAGATTAAGAAAATCACAGTGACACTATTCATGAGCAGAGGTCCCAAAATGCCTATGTTGAAAATCTGCTGTAAAATACCCCCAAACTAATTACATTATGGATGTGCAGTTCCCAGTTTCTATGCACACTCGTGACTTCACCATTTTTTTTATATTTTCACTCCAGATTTTCAACATTGCCATTTTTTACACCTCTTCATGAACAGTAACGGTGTCATTTTTCACTTCCTGTTCAAAATGTGTTTTCGCACCTATGGTGCCAAATGGCACAGTCGCTGTGCAAAATCACCTTTCAGCTAACAAACTGATAGTGTCACTGTTCATGCGGTGGGGTCACAAAAGCCCATGTTGAAAACTTGGAGTAAAAATACCAAGAAACGCCCAGGGTGTTAGGGTTTTTGACCATAACACCCTACCCTGTAGGGACTGACAGGCTTCTGGGGTGTGACATGGGATTGTTGACAGTGATGCTCATGCCATTCCACCCCCACCCCCACCCTGCAGCCAGTGGCAAGCATTGAGGTGTGCCTTGGACCCTTTGGCCCCAGAGTTTATCCCATTCTCCTATACTGCACCCATTTCAGTGTATTTCCTCAAGGAATGAGGTGAGTGTAAAGCCTGAACACTCCAGAGCACATCTAGACACTTGTAAGTGTATGCAGGGTAGGGTGAGGTGAAATGTCATGAGCATTATGGGTGATGACCCAGAGGCACACCCCAATATCTGTCCATCTCTGCAGAGTTGGGGGAGTTGGCATCAGTTCAATACTTCACTGCCATTCCTATACCGCATCTGTCTAACTCCTGCACTTTCACTGCTAATGACAGCAAGCAACACTTGGCATTGACAAATGCTTGTTTCTAATTCAGATTCACGTTAAACTACAGAAAACAGCAGGGCAGTTACTATGCCTTGAAAAAAGTTTTGTGATCATCACAAGACAAGAACATAAGGACAGCAGAGGAGAGCAACAGCACTGAAAACTACAGTGTACTACTGCTTTGGCACCAAAACATCATAAAATTCTGGGATGCCTTACGAGTCATGTCATGCAATGGTGTCAAGCAGGTTTGCAACCCAGACCTAAGTACTTTCATTTGTATTTAAATCCTGGTGAAATTAGGAGGGTGCAGTAGAGGCAATCATTGTTCATGCCTATAAAGTACACAGGCAAACAGAATTAAAGATTGAGGGGACCTTCCCTTTAAGGCCCAGTTTTGTTTTACACAAAGGAGTAATCAACTGAAGATGCTTAGGTAATCATGAAGTAACAGTTAAATGCAAAATTTTAATTCCTCAAGACAGGACTGGGCAGTTGGATAACTTGCTTTAAGAACCAGACAACCCAAAAATACTTAATACGTGATACTGCTGGGAGAGCCAATTAAGTTGAGAATAAAGACATTGATGAGTTCATGAAGGAACAAGAAGAACAAAGTTACATGTATTATTATAAACAAGCTGAATTTATTGAAGCTCTCCTTGTCCAAGGTTGAAAAACAAAGCAGAGAAAGATTAGTGCAAACAGAAAGGGAGCTGAAAACCAACAAACCTGAGGTTTAAATGATGCGTTTATGTAGAAATTAAGCATTGTATTGGGGAAGTCCTTCAAAAATAATAATAATTAGTACCATTGATTTTGAATGGTATTTTCAAAAAAAAAAACTGAAATTATTTGTAACCGTGGGCACTAGTCCTATTAAATTGCATTGGCCTCAATTGGAAAACATTGTATGAGTAATGAATGCTCTCTAGGGAAGAGAAACACTATTGAGAATTAAGCTTTACTTTTGAAGTGTGTAATTAATTTTCTTTCTTGGAGTGAATGTGTAACATTGTATTGTATATACTGTGCTAAAGCCAACATCTCCTCCCCCCACCCGAGTGAAAACTCTTAGCTGAATGTAATTATAAGTAAAAAGAAAACTCTTTCATTACACCCACCAGATTAGGACAGTATTCGTATTAGTATCCATGTTATACCAGGACAATCCCCTTAAACGACTGAACTAATGTTTACCAATTATATGAGCTTCTGCACCTGGCTGACGTTGCACTGAGAATGCTCCACTTTAGACCATTTTAATTAGTAAGAGAAGGCCGTGTGTATGTTGCAGCTGCATCCTGGAGCTTACTATGTCAAACGTCAGTTCCCTGTACTCGGGGGAGGGGGCATCCTGAATGTAAATATTTATTCATAATTTCTGACAAATGCAGGCTGACTGAGCTTTATTTATTTATTTATTACATTTTGGTGACCGGGTAAGCCCACTGGGCCCCGGAGGTCCCTTTTTCAGGGGCGACCCGGGATTACATAGCAATGTTAAATATCACAGTAAGAATGACAATTATACAATATGATACAAGTTATACAGTTGACAGCTCATTTCCAGGTGTGTCCTAGGGGTCGGTTATATGAACCTGTTTCACTGCCAGAGGGAATGTTGACCAGGGCATTGGGGAAACTTCCTTACTCTTACTACACGTGCCATGGGATTTTAACATTGGCCTGGACAGTCACTACAAATGGGGCAAAACCGGCCTTAGTGGAATGTATCAACTGAAGGATGACACCTCAAAAATGCAGCCCCCCCATACTACTCTACAGTGCCAGTGGTGGGTATTAGCCCCCACATTTCTGGTGTGGAACAAGAATCTATGATTTTCTGATAATTCAGCCCCAAAGATGTGTATGCACCCTACTGAGCCACTGACACTGCAAACACTGCCTTAATATGAAAAAAAAGACACCAAATAAAATACAGAATAGTTCACAGGATAACACATTACCTCCATTACAGACCCTTCGGAGCTGTACAAGGCTGCTAATACTGATTTCTGAAACAAGAGAAATATTCACTCAGTATTGAAGCATTTTTAATAGACACAAAACATCATCTTCTCAGCCCAAGCAGAACAAACATTTCAGCTTCTACATTATACCTCCCCTAATTAGGATTTCTCAAAATGTAGCAGTGGGGGTCCTAAGAGGATTTCATTTTAAAATGGAATATTTTACTGCTTCTCTTCATTTTTTCACTTTATCTTTTTATTGAAATTTGAGTATATAAAAAGTACATGTCTAATACAATAGAACACTATCCTCCATGTAACGTATAAAATATCACTTAACAAAACACAGTAGTTAGGGTAAACATATTGGAGAAGCCTTATATACATGTACTGATAATAAAACACAAACCTAGACAGGATGTAAGTGGAGAGCAGAAGGGTTACAATCAATAGGGTATTATAGGATCAGAAATAGCAACCATATACGAAATACATGCTAGGGCAGGCTATGGCAAGGAATGCAGTAAATTGCAAAAAGTGATAAATGTGGTACTATGAGCAATGTTCAGTAATGGAGAGGTGAAGATAAGAGAAAAGTGTGCAAGGAAAGAAAGAAGAGAGGAAAAAAGCAAGGAGGAAGGGAAGGAGAGAGGGAGAAAACAGGGAAGAAGGGAAAAAAGAGGAGAAATCTGTGCACAAAAGTTTCGAGAAAACCTAATCTGAGAGCAAAATAAGAAGAAGGGCTAAATATCCGTAAGAATTAGGGTCTGGAAGAACTAGGTTCTATATACTTGAAGTAATCCTGCCAACATCTGTCATATACAGTGAGTTGGTTATGAGTAACATGGGATAATCGGAGCTGGCCTGGTGGCGATGAGGGTTGAGGCGCTGGACGCCACATCTCTGGCCGCACCGGCGACCTGGGTTCGGGAATGAGCCCGGGACTCTGGGGGTTGGCAGGGGGAAGAGATTCAGCATCCGCAGGACTGCTATTTCTTCTCGGGGTTTGGGATGTATCGCTACGGAGCTGCCCTGTGGCTGTCGGGGCACCCGATATAGCAACGCTGCGAATGCTGGGGGCAGAGTTGGGGATTACGTTGCCTTGATAAGCCTCAATCCTCGAGGGGTCAGGAAAACATGGAAAAAGAAGAGAAAAACCCCATTCCTGGGGATAGATGAAGGCACCTCGTCTACCCATAGCCCACACTTCAAATACCGGGCTATCTCCTCTCCACAGGGCCACTCGTGTACCGGGCACTTTGCTCCATAAGATAGAGTGCCCTGGTCAGATAGGGCGGCCCTACCTCCGGAGGGTTCAGACCTGGAGGTGGTGCTTGGTGGCACTAGGGAGAAGGACTAGTCACAGTGGAGGGAAGAGGCTGGGTATTCGAGCATGCTGGAAGGAGTTCTCCAGGAGTGGAGATAAATAGAGTGAAAAAAAAAAACATGAGATAATCGGTCTAGGGAGGCATACTGAGAGAGGCTTTGAAGAACATCTGAAAGAGAAGGCACCAGAGTTGATTTCTGTTTCATAAGAATCAGACGTTTGACCAGATAAGAATGTATGTTTAACCATCTAAAATGTGCATGTGAGAGGAGAGTGCTATTGGGGATAAGGATGCCTAGAAGGAATAGCTTGGGGTCAAAAGGCAGTTTTTGTCCTGTTACTCTGGAGGCAAGTAAACAGACTTTATACCAGAGCTTATTAATGGGAGAGCAGGACCACAAGATACAAGGTAGATCCCCATTGGCCAAATTGCAGCGCCAGCAATTATTATTATTTAATAGGCCCATTCGTTGAAGCACAAAGGGGGTTCTATACCAAAGCTGTAGGATTTTAGTTTGTATTAAAGAACTATGGGCATCTTTAAAGTTATTATGTGCAATACACCAAAAATTACTCCATTGTGCATCTGAAATATTGTAGTTAAGAAGAGTACTCCATTTATTTTTGGCCTGTATAGACCGATCAGGTAGATTATCAATAATGTCTTTGTAAATGGAGCTATTTAATTTTACTGATAAATTAGTCCAGTGCGAGATGTATGGGTTTAGAAGAGTATGCCTATACACTAAACTAGAGAGAGAGAGTTATAAGCTGCCCGAATTTGTAAAAACTTCCAGAAGTCCTGTTTAGGAAGTTTCCATGTGACCTGCAAGTCTGAGAATGATCTAAGAGTGAGTGAATTCTGGTCCAAGATATCTCCGAGAAAGAAAATGCCTTTGTTCATCCATGTACGACAGAAAATTGGGTGATCTTCTAGAGTGAGCAGTGGATTGCCCCATAAGGGGCATACAACCAGGGTGTTGGATTGATTTCAGGAATTTGTGGTAAGTTTCTAATAAAGAACAGAGGATGATACAGTTGGGTGAGATTTTAGTTTAGAGGAAATGGGATTAAAATGAAGGAAGTGGAACTCCTCCGGCACAATGATTCCATTGCAACCCAGTGGTGAGTGAGGGAGGGTTTCTGAAACCATTTAATTGTTTGGGCCATTCGGAAAGCCCAGAAGTAGCTTTTGAACCAGGGCTCACTCCCTCTTTTTCCAATGTGATCGAAGTTTGTTGTGGTTAAATCTTGGTGGTTTCCCATCCCAGATAAAGTTAGCTATTAATTTATCAATTTTAGCAAAAAAGGAGGATGGTAAGATTAAAAGAATATTGGGAAAGAGGTAAAGAATCTTGGGAGAAATGGAGATCTTAATGGCTGCAATTTTTCCCATGAAAGAGAGATTAAGAAGCTTCCATATGTCCAGAATTGTTTTGATGTTATCAAATAAGGGGTTAAAGTTAATGTCCCATATCTTCCCTAAGTTATGAGTAATTTTGATTCCTAGATATGTTATACCCTGTGGTGACCAGCAAAATCCAAGAGGTATGTTCATAAAGGGTTTACAGTGTTCGGTATGGGGCATAGTTTGTGATTTGCCATAATTCAAAGCAAGGCCAGAAATGTTAGTAAAATTATTAAGCAAATCAACCAACAGGTGCCCAGCCTTGAGTAAGATTAAGAGGTCATCCGTGTAGGAGAGAGAAACATATCTTGAATTGCTCGCAGGTATGCCCATAATGCCAGAAGATTGACGTAAACAAGCAGTCAGGAGTTCCATGGCTAAAATAAACAGGGAAGGTGGTGGGACAGCCTTGTCTAGTTCCCCTCGCTAGATGAAAGTAAGAGGAAAGGGTGGAATTAGTAAGTACTTTAGCAACAGGGGAGTTATATAATAGCTTGATCCAGGAGCAAAAGGTATGAGAAAGACCAAAATAAGATAAAACTTGATGAAGGTAGTCCCAGTTTAAGGAGTCAAAGGCCTTCTCGAAATCAATAGCTATGGCTGCAGCTGGTGTCTTGAGGAATTTGGCTTTGTGAATTAAATTAAATAAGGAACGTAGGTGGTCAGAACCAGATCTATGTTTAATAAAACCAGCTTGTGAACAATGAGTTAGCTTGGGAATCAAGGATTCAAGTCGGGAAGTTAGTAGTTTAGTAAATATCTTCCCATCCGTGTTTAATAAAGAGATGGGCCTGTAACTTGTGGGGTGAGTAGGGTCTTTTTCTTTCTTAGGGATTAGGGTTATGATTGATTCACAAGACGGGGTAGAAAAGATGAAAAGGGATTTGGCAAGGTTGGAGGAATGGTCAGACATATGGCAACTTAGATTCAATGCAAAGAAGTGCAAAGTAATGCACCTGGGAAACAAAAACCCAGGAGAAGAGTACACAATAGTAGGGGAGGTACTAACAACAACAAAAATGGAAAGGGACCTGGGGGTAGTCATATCAGATGACCTAAGGGTGGGTAAGCAATGTGAAAAGTCGGTAAGGAGAGCCAGGGGGATACTGGGATGCATAGGAAGGGGCATCACAAGTAGAAAAAGGGAAGTGGTTATCCCTCTGTACAGACAGTTGGTGAGACCCCATCTGGAGTACTGTATGCAGTTTTGGAGACCTCATCTATGCAAGGACATAGACAGGATGGAAGCAGTCCAGAAGAGGGCAACTAAAATGGTGCAGGGTCTGCAGCAGAAACCATATGAAGAGAGACTGAGAGAGCTTAATATGTATACTCTTGATGAAAGGAGGGACGGGGGGACATGATAGAAACGTTCAAGCACCTTAAGAGAATCAACAAAGTCCAGGAGGGTAGCATCTTTCAGAAAAAGAGGTGTGTAAGAACAAGGGGGCACAATTTAAAGATAGATGGGGGACGGCTCAGGGGTAATGTAAGGAAATTTTTTTTCATGGAGAGAGTGGTGGATACATGGAACAGCCTTCCTGAGGAGGTCGTTGGGTCTAAAACAGTGGGGGAATTCAAACATGCATGGGACAGACACAAGGCAATTATAGTGGGGGGTTGCAGGAAGTAGGCTGTTGGTTAACTAGAATCTGCAGCTTATCCAGTAGGTAGGGAAATGGGCAGACTGGATGGGCCAAGTGGTCCTTATCTGCCGTCAAAGTCTATGTTTCTATGTTTCTTCGGTGCAAGATGGGGGAAGCTTGCCAGTATTGGAAGCTTCTTGATAAACATTAAGAAGAAGGGGACATAAGGTGTTGGAAAACATCTTATAGAAATCGACAGGGAATCGGTCACCCCCAGGGAATTTGCCTGATTTCAAGGAAGACAAAGCTTTCTGGATTTCCTGAAGCAAGAAGGGTTCATCTAAAGAATTTGTTTCAAGAGTAGAGATGAGGAAGATATAACGATTTAAGGAACTGTAGAATTTGTAAAGTAGATGGAGGATTTGTGTTAGAGTATAGTTTTTGATAAAAGGTTTTCATGATACGGTTTATAGAGGGGTTACTGTTTCTCTTCATAAGTTGCAAAAAGACAATAGATCCAATTTTCAAAATAGGACCCATTGCGTTAGCAGGTATGCTGCACCACAGATCACCACCACCTTTTCATGTTCAGCATTGCACACTGAAGGTTTGGGGTAGGGGAGTCCTCTGGCCATTGCTCCATGTCACTTGTGAGTGTCTTGCCCCACATTTTACCACCCGTTCCATATAAGCAGGGACAAAATGGAGAGCCGGTATCTGCAAAACGCAGTCATTCAGGCCTAGCACAGCCTAAGAACTTGCATTGCGCTCACAGATAGTGCTGTAATTATCCCAATAAGTGCTGTCCAGACCTGGATATCAGGAATAAAATTCAGCTTTTAATTGTTCCTTCTTAAAAGCTCACTTTTGAGTGAAACGCATTGGGGACAGGTTGTGGTTACTGGTGGAGGAGTTCTTTATTGAAATTGCCGTGTACTTGAATTGAATTGCTGCTACGAATATGCTGGATGTAAATGGATGAACTTTTAAGAAGAAACAATTAAAAGTTGAATTTTATTCCTGATATCCAGGTTTAGACCGCACTTATTGGGATAATTACAGCACTAACTGTGAGTACAATGCAAGTTCTTAGGCTGTGTTAGGCCTGAATGACTGTGCTTTTCGGGTGCCAGCTCTCCATTTTGTTCCTGCTTGTTTACTCTAGCCGAGGCACTGCTAGCTCCCAGGTGTGACCCATAAAAACATACCTCAGTCATCCCATATAAGCCCTGCACATCCAAGGACAGGTGAAGAAGTCCTCAGGCCCTTGTATGAGCATACAGATGGGCCAATTCATACAAAACTGAAGGATCTGTATAAGTACCAAGGGTCATACTAGTTCCCCTTGCCTTGGTCCCATTCATCCCTATGAGGGTACTAAAGTTACCTGTCATGACCCTACAAGCCATGTATGGGGTTGTACTAGGCCCAAGGTTTGTGTTGCTGTAGTCCTGGATTACTACAGGCCTGATCTCTTCCTACAAAGCATTGACCATGGACTTTAAATATCCCCCATAGAGATAGGTGCCATGCCAACCCCTAAAGGTTCTACAGACTACCTCTGTTTGTCTCCACCACATAGCAATATTTTTAATTATTAAATGAATCCCTGGTTTTCTGATAGTTCCTTAGCTGGTGGTCTAGTGGATGTAAGAGTAAAAAATATCCACTGTGTGTGCAGACCTCCATTTGGCCACACTTTACTTGTGGGCTTGCACCTACTTCAGACGTACTACGTGAACAGTTTGCTTGCAGTCATGCCCCTTTCTAGTGTTTAAAGCAACTCCTTTTGCTCAGTTACAGAGGGCGGGAGGGAAGGGGACCATTCTGAATATGGATTGCTCATGTGAAGCAGCAAGGTATCTTTTCAGAAGCTGGTGCAATAGTCATACATGCACTTCACCAATTGTAACATGTTCCAATCAAAGCATTGGATCTCTATAATCAGGATGCTTAATGTGCAACCTCCACCCCCTTAAGGAGATGCCTGAATGCCCCCTCCTGCTTTACTGCCCTGGAATGGGGGTGGACATGTCCCAGGGAAACTCTTGTGTCTTATGGTATCTGCTCACCAGGAGTTCCCTGGCAGTCAGTCTTCTTCTCATTACATCTTTCTCAGGCTGGAAGGGCTTTGGGGACACTCACGAGTCCCTGTTATAATACAGTAAATAAGACATCACACCCAAATTTCCAAGCACTAGTCTCTTACTGAATGATTGCCAACATTTATTTGTATACTTGATCATGAATCTAGGGATTCCTATTCATTTGTTCACAATCTACACTATATTCTATGCAATCCCATACTCCTCTGCTAGGGTTCCCAAATCCACTTCCAGGCTACCACGGCCAAAATGCTTCTTTTCAGAGCCTATCACTGAGAAGAATGTTAACCCTATCTCTTCCCAGCGGCATCCAGTTTCTTTGATTCTGTTATTATGCTGACACTGTCTGTCCCATCTTTGTGAGCATGTTGTGCTTCATTGATGGCCTCTCCGTGTCTTTCAGGGAATTCCTGTCTTCCTTCTGACTGCTTTATGGAAATTGTCTTAGCCTTTTATACAGCAGGGTTTCTACTTTGCTTAAAATTCACATTTGAGCCCAGCCCAGTGGCACTGAGGCCTGTGGTGCTGCTGAGTGTCTTAAACATCATACCACTCCGGTGATCCAAGTTTGGGAATGAGTTCTGGTCACCGGGGGTTGCAGGGGTTTGGCCATGAGTAGATGCAGCAGCCACCAGGCAGCTCTCCTCTCCTGGATTGAGGAGGCTTGCTGACTTGGCTGTTGGCTGTCACCAAGTGAAGGTCTGGTGGCAGTGCCAAATGCCTGAGTGGCAGACGTGTCTGTATCACTGGAGTGGGAGGGAGAGAGCTGCAGATTATGGGTAGCATGTGCATCTTCATGCATACATGCTGCCTGTGTCATCACAGCCCAATCAAGGGCAGAAAATGGGACCAGAGCGTTAGCCGGCACACCGCATACATCACCGGATCTGCACCATCACCTGGGCACCTCAAGGCACAATTCAGATATGTTCACTGGGGTG
Source organism: Neoceratodus forsteri (assembly GCA_016271365.2). Lineage (NCBI taxonomy): Eukaryota > Metazoa > Chordata > Ceratodontiformes > Ceratodontidae > Neoceratodus > Neoceratodus forsteri. The sequence continues at coordinate 1,389,800,443 of CM057459.1, forward strand.
AAGAATGGCCTTCCCTTCCTAGCCCTGCCATGGGGTGGGGATCTGTGGGGGAACCTGTACAACAGGTAAGCCCAGGGGGGCTGATGTGCACAGACCAATCTCCTAGGTTGCCCACACTAGAATCTCCCTAGATGTTTTATGGGGAACTCTCCACAGGGCAGCTGGCCATCAAATTGTTTTCTTTACATGTCAGACTCTGCTGGGATTCCTGTACCATCCTGGTGGTCCACAGCTCTTCCGCTTCTATGGGCAACACATTCAATATGATCTTCAGATCCCCAGTCCCTCAGGATCTCTATCTGGTGCTAGATGCCCCTCCGTGGTAGCCACCAAGGTCTTGCTCACTGTTTATACTGATGCCATTTGAAGTCTTGAGGTGTCCTAGACTTCGGTCATTCTCAGGGCCACAAGAGTGACTGGCACCCAACTCCTGCCTATGCATTTTGGCAGGAGCCTCCTCCCAGGTGACTCCTGTGTCCCTGTCTTGTATCCTGCAGCCAGCCACTACCCATGCCAAAAACTAGGCATAACTCTCCCTGCTACTGAGAGGGGAGAGTGGTATAATGAGCACTAGCCAGTACCAACCTTCTTAGGCATTCCAGATGGAAGCCATGGTGCCCAAAGGCTCCCTAGTACTGCCATATTTCTTACTGGTAGTGCCTGCTGCTTTCAGACTGGAACCTCAGGTGAGGGTGTCCCAGTTTGTCCCCTATGTGGCACCCAGAGGGTGCCTTCCAGGTGAAGGTGTCCATTAAAGAAGTTCACACCTGTTGGTAACATGAGGGCCCCCAACTGCCTCAGGCACTATGCAGGCACCCCATCTGACGTGTTCTAAAGTTTTCCCTGGTTAAACCCTTGGGGAATGATGCCTGAGTGTCAGTGCCCAATGAGTTATTCCAGTGAGCAACCAGTGACTCCTATGGTAAAGAGAGGGTTGTTACATATGCCATCCTGTAAATCAGCTGCACTGCTCAAATGCACACACCTGCACTTTCTGTGTGTTTGACGCAGTTGTGTCACTGAATAATTGATTGCTCATAAGCAGAATCATGAAAGGGAACCAGCCTGATCCCAGATTTTATTTTGCCACTTATTTACCCAGGATTGCACACCTTGGATTTCACATCTCATTTTCTGTGGGGTCCTGCTTTTGTTCCTCTCTACAGCTGGAAGGACTGGCACAGAGCTTTATAGCTTTGCACTTAAAACACCTCTGGAGTGTATGGAGTCATTTGATGGAAAGATATTAAACTGTTGCCATGTAGTCAAAACCCAGGTTTATGCCACAGGCCTGGGTTACTGTGCAGTATGCAGGGTAGGAGAGGTGAGAATGGGTGTCTATTTGGGCATTTTCTGCCCCTGGAAGGGTTGGAGGCAGCTGCCAGGCCGTGACTACCCCTGTTGGTCCAGGTGGAAGAATTCAAGCAGGCAGAAATATGGACATCAGTGGACTATTACTGCCACTCAGATAGCTTGATTTGCTTGATGTCAAGGTGCGGAAGAGTTGCTGTCACGGCCATGAGTTGGTGCTATGAAAGTTTGATGTCGCGAATGTTCACTCTGAGCAGCTTTGTGACTTGACAGATGGTCATACTACACAGCTTGCCTTATTTGGTAGAAGTGGTAAGTATGTAAGTAAGTAATTCTTTATTTGTAGAGCACCCTATCCATGGGGCTCAGGGCGCTTGGTACCTTGGGCTTATACTTGATTGGCTAGGAAAGAGAATTAATGTCCTTCTTTCTCCATGCTCATCAGAGCCAAGCTCAGGGTGTTGCCAATACTTCCTCAGGGTCTCTGCCTTCAGGCTGCCTGGATCACTAGTTCTCCATGAAATGGAGGACTACCATGGGGCAATCTATGAACAGAATTGTTGGTAGATCTATTGCAGTAGGACCAGTGGGTGAAATGGTGGGGCATGCCAGTCAAGCTTTTGGAATGGCAGAGGAATGGATGAAATATTAAGAGGCCCAGGTAATCGTCAAGGGAAAACTGAGCTACACAAAGCAAAGCCTTCAGGGGTGCATTGAATAACAAAAATAATGCACTCCAATGCATATGCCATCATTCTCAGTACCATTGTATATAATATGTATGTGTACACTTAATGAGTACATTTCTACTCATTTAAAATTCTGTCCCCAAAAACATATGAAGAAGCTTACCCACAAAAAAGGGGATTCGGACTCCCCTGGTTCAAAGGCTACCTCTGGGCTTTCCGAATGGTCCAAACTATTAAATGGTTTCAGAAACCCTTCCCTCACTCACCACTATGGGTTGCAATGGAATCCGCATTGTGCCCGGGAGGAGTTCCCACTTCCTTCATTTTTAATCCCATTTCCTCTAAACTAAAATCTCACCCAACTATATCATCCTCTGTTCTTCACTGGAAACTAACTCACAAATTCCTGAAATCCAATCCAACACCCTGGTTTTATGCCCCCTTATGGGGCAATCCACTGCTCACTCTAGAAGATCACCCAATTTTCTATCGTACATGGACGAACAAAGGCATTTTCTTTCTCGGAGATATCTTGGACCAGAATTCACTCACTCTTAGATCATTTTTAGACTTGCAGGTCACATGGAAACTTCCTAAACAGGACTTCTGGAAGTGTTTACAAATTCGGGCAGCTTATAACTCTCTCTCTAGTTTAGTGTATAGGCATACTCTTCTAAACCCATACATCTCGCACTGGACTAATTTATCAGTAAAATTAAATAGCTCCATTTACAAAGACATTATTGATAATCTACCTGATCAGTCTATGCAGGCCAAAAATAAATGGAGTACTCTTCTTAACTACAATATTTCAGACACACAATGGAGTAATTGTTGGCGTATTGCACATAATACCTTTAAAGATGTCCGTAGTTCTTTAACACAAACTAAAATCCTACATCTTTGGCATAGAACCCCCTCTGTGCTTCAACGAATGGGCTTATTAAATAATAATTGCTGGCGCTGCAATTTGGCCAATGGAGATCTACTTCATATCTTGTGGTCTTGTGCTCCCATTAAGCTCTGGTATGAAGTCTGTTTACTTGCCTCCAGAGTAACAGGACAAAAACTACCTTTTGACCCCAAGCTATTCCTTCTAGGCATCCTTATCTCCAATAGCTCTCTCCTCTCACATGCACATTTTAGATGGCTAAACATGCTTTCTCTTCTGGTCAAACATCTGATTCTTATGAAATGGAAATCAACTCTGGTGCCTTCTCTTTCAGATGTTCTTCAAAGCCTCTCTCAGTTTGCCTCCCTAGACCGATTATCTCATGTTACTCATAACCGACTCACTGTATATGACAGATGTTGTCAGGATTACTTCAAGTACATTGAACCTAGTTCTTCCAGACCCTAATTCTAAAAGATATTTAGCCCTCCTTCTTATTTTGCTCTCAGATTAGGTTCTCGAAACTTTTGTGCACAGATTTCTCCTCTTTTTTCCCTTCTTCCCTGTTTTCTCCCTCTCCCCTTCCCTTCTTCCTTGCCTTTTTCTCTCTTCTTTCTTTCCATGCACACTTTTCTCTTATCTTCACCTCTCCATTACTGAACATTGTTCATATTACCACATTTATCACTTTTTGCAATTTACTGAATGCCTTGTCATAGCCTGCCCTAGCGTGTATTTTGTACATGGTTGCTATTTCTGATCCTATAATACCCTATTGATGTTAACCCTTCTGCTCTCCACTTACATCCTGTCTAGGTTTGTGTTTTATTATCAATACATGTATATAAGGCTTCTCCAATATGTTTACCCTAAATACTGTGCTTTGTTAAGGATATTTTATGCCTTACATGGAGGATAGTCTTCTATTGTATTAGATGTGTGCTTTCTTATATACTCAAATTTCAATAAAAAGATAAAGTGAAAAAAAAGAAGCTCACCCACCCCCATGTATAAGTAATAACGGACGACAGTGTATGCGGTTATTGAGGATTAATCAACACCCTGGGTGATTGGTGCGCCTCATGCCCTCACAGTACCCGGGGTGTTGTTTAATCCACAATAACACCTATAACCTAGTTGGGTTATTATGCTATAACATGGGTCTTTGAAACTACAAAAATAATTAACAGAAAGTGTTTTATAACAGTGGAAATACAAGTAAGCATTAATCACCCGGCAGGAGAGCTCTACGAGGGATTAATGCCCGCTAAGGGGTGTTTTTTGCATGAGGGTGAAGCCAGAAGGGTTCAACTTGGCCGGGCATTAATCACGGTAGAGGCCGAGGCTGCGGTGATTAATGCTCTGTAATACGGACAAGCGCGATGTCTACTAGGATGATCACAGTGCAGAGTCATTAAGAAAAAAAGGCACAGGGCGCGAGGCAATCTTCATAAGTTTAGTCTTACTTTACAGCGGCATTACTGAAGGCTCTATGGCCCGGTAGCATAGATAACGCCGTCACGTGGTGCAGGAGCAACACGGCATTGTGAGCCGATAATGCCGTGTTGCTGTGCTGGGAAGCGCGTTCACGACTCCAACACGGCATTATTTCTCATAATGCCATGTTGGTCTTGCGTGTTCCCGAGCCCAACACGGCATTATGAGAAATAATGCTGTGTTGGACTCGTGAACGCACTTCCCAGGACATCAACACGGCATTATTGGCTCACAATGCCGTGTTGGTCCTGCACCACGTGACGGCATTGAGCCTATTGCGGGATGCCCTCCTAGACTTCTGAATAATGCCGTGTTACAAGAAACGTTACTGTATCCTGCCGACTGCTAAAATAGTCCCGAACAAGTAATCCATATTTCAGTGATGTTATGAACAGAGAAATACAAGAGAATAGTGTTACCATGATTTCTCATTTATTGTTCATAACGTACATGGGAACACATAGAAAGATGATTTTTTGTAATCACCGCCCCCATGCTGTTCAGAACATGCTTGCTGCCACTGTTTCTGTCTCTCCCACTTTAAGTACAGTGCTGCAGAACACAGAAACTGGACCGGAGGCTGCATAACTAAGACGACAGAGACAGAGACAGAGGAGACTGTCTGTTGCTGCCACACTGTCTCTCCCAGCGAAGTGCTGTATAACTGTGCTGTCTCCTCCCCTGACTGCTCTCTATATGTGTGACACAGACAGAGGACACTACAGGAAATCAGCACCATGGCTCTTACTCTCCTTCTCCCCCTCTCTCTCTCTCCAAGGAACATTGTTATGTGCTACCTGACACAGAAGGACAAGAGAGAGAGAGAAACACCACAGAAATTCACCTGCACACAGGGAACAGTACTGACCTACATGTCCCACTCCTCGTGAGAGCAAAGGATGGGGGAGGTACATCGTCAGGGGGTACACCTCTCCTCTCTCTCCAGTACTCTTGGAGACTGTAACTCCTCTACTCCCCTGCAGATCACTGGGGAAATGTCACCACATGGGCACCTACTGTACCCCTGTCTAGGAGTGTGAACGGTGATCGTGCTCTGTTCCATGACAGCAGATCATGGGGGGGGGAGGGCGGACCGCCATTATTACTATGCACAGACCCACAGAGGGGACAGGAGAGCAAAGAGAAACACTGCGAGCTTCACTGTGTGTCTTACAAATTTATTTTTATTTATTAATTTTAGTCTTTGGTAACTGGGTAAGGCCCACTAGGCACAAGTGCCTGTTTTCAGGGGTGACCTGGGAGCACTGGGCGGTTAAGTGACTTGCTCAGAGTCACACAGTATGCAAGTGGAAGTTGTGAGAATCAAACCAAAGGTCCGGTCTGCTGGATGTAGCAAGCTCATTCACAGCTTGTTACGCTAACCTCTAGGCTATACTGCCAGCCAAATGAACACACACCCAGAGAAAGAAGGGAAGGGGGAAGACATACAGTCAGTCTGTCCCTACTGCAGTTCGCCACATAATGTGCTGCCCATCTTTCGCATTGTCAATGGCTGCAGTGCTGATTCAGTTTGCTTCACCAGGCAAATGAGTCCCGATTCCGATGAGGGATGTTGGCTCAGGGACATTTCACAGCAACTGTGCATTTAACAGTACTTAATCCACAGTCACCTGATGCTGCTTGACCAACTGGATTCCTTTTTATATCAACTCCATGCTCTATTGCAGTATACATTTTAATTTATTGCTGCTGGTACTTAGGAAGAGAAGGGATCATAATTTTGGCTCTGTGGAGCCAAGGTCCTTGTTAGTTGAGCTGTGGCCTTCATTTGTCATAATCAGAACTCTAAAGTATAGTATCAAGCACTTAAAAAAGTCCTTACAGTACTCTGTGGAGCATGCCCCCACGCTGTCCCAGTACTGACATCATAAAGCATACTAGTGCAGGGGTGTGTCTTTGAACAGGGAAGCAGAAGGGATTGAGCTCCTGGCCCCACAGATCCAAAAGATGATCCCTTCCCTTCCTTTCCTAAGTGCCAGCAGCAATAAATTAAAATTTATACTGCATTAGACTTGGGGCCAGGTGATCTTCTTCATATCTCTTGGGGGGCAGAATTTTAAAAGAGCAGAAATATGCTTCTTAAGATTGTAGATACTGAATTTTTGCTGTATCATTTGTATTGTTTTAATGTTCTGGTCGCCCATGTAAATGGGCTTTCAGCCCATGGATTTATCAGGTTTTAAATAAAAAAATCAAAATCAAAACATCTTCCTTGGTCATAAACATGTTACTGTCAATATATCAAGCATCATTTGTGAAGGAAATCACAAGAATGCCTTGAAGATAAAAACAAGAGGTATGGAGAGGGCCTGCAGCAACCATAGCCTTGCATAATACTTGTTGGTGACCATAAGTGTTCTGTCCTTCAATTGCCATAATGTCCTCTGGCCTAGAATTATACACAGGAACACAGAAATGTTAGATGAAGAAAGACCAAAGGTTCATCTTGTTCATCTCCTACCATCAAGGCAGCTACAACATTTGATGTAATTCTTTTTTGTGAACCAGAAACCTCTCTGAAACTTCCCTTCCACAAATGAACTAAAAGCTCTGCCCATAATGTTATTCTCCATGAAGGCCTGATCTAACCTGAGTTTAAAAGGTTTACTACTCTCTTTTAGCAAGGCTTTTATCCTCTAGGCTAGGGCAGGCTAGGATTGCTTCAGCCTTGTGCCCGATGCTCTCCACTGGCAACCACGTTCCCAGCTCATTCCCCACAAATTGCTCTCCCCAGAGACTCGCAGCCAGATTTGTTGTCGGGTGGGGTCCTGGTGATGGCACTGGTGGAGGGTCAGCACACAGGGCATCATAAACAACTGCCCTGCCATACTTTTTGCTCCAGTTTTCTCCCTCCCTAGTTGGGGTGCTCACACTGGTGCACACATGTGGAGACACACACATGCTGCAAAAGTCCGGAAGCTCCCTCTCTTAGTACCCTTCCAACCTGCATGGCCACCATGCCTCCACCTGGTGGCAGTTGTTGGCGGACACGACAAGTTCTCCCTCTTCAGGAGGACAGAGTAGTCCACCAAGCACACAATATTGTCCCCCAACCCCTGTTGACTCCCAGCAACCTGAGATTGCTTCTGATCCTAGGTTGTTGGCATAGCAGAGATTTGCCACCCTGAGTTAAAAAAGTGTTTCCTCACATTACCACTAACTCTACCATCACTCAAGTGTAGGATATGTTCTTTAGTTCTATTCATCCAATCCTTTCACACAGAAGGATTACAACAACACAGCTGATTATTCTAACTTCTCTATGAAAATAAAGTTCTTACCGATGCCACCTGAAAGGAATTGTTGGTGCCTCTGTGGTCAAGGTCATGGCACATACAGGATACAAACAAGGCAAGGATCTCAATGTCTCTGTCAAAACAAAGCAGACATGTTAAGCCAGTGATTCTCAATATGGCTCCCTATCAGTTCACCACACACTGTATCCTAATATGAGGCTGCAAGGGTGATTAAAGGGTTACAGCAGCTGGAGGCCAAGCATATTGCAGAGGTGAGGGACTTGACTCCCAGGAAGGTATAGCAGAGACAACCTGTCTTTTGTGTAATTCCTGATGGCCAATCTCGGAGTGACTTCCATGCTGGCTGTTCTGGTAGCCACTTTCCTACTCTATAGGCCTGAATGTGTGAAGCCTCAACAGCCCAGTTGTGGGAGCATACAGCAGAGATAATAAAGGAGAAAAATGAGAAACAAAATTGTAATTTTAACACGAGCTGGTTACAGACAACAACAGCTATTTTTACATTTTCTTGTATAGTATACAATACAGTGCAAGCTAGAACATTTGTTCTAGAAGTGAAATGGGTTAGGCATCACTAACAAGAGTAATGCAGTGGAACAGGCCAGTGCAGTTGGGGATCTTCAAGATGAAATGGAAATGGACAAATAATTCACAAAATGCCAAGGCCACTGCTCCACCAAGGAAGACCAGTGAAGAACAGTATATAAACAGTACATATTGGCACAGTCATCAAGGTATAGGGTGAGGGGAATGACTTCCATTTGGCATATGCCATGGACTGACCCTTGCTGCAGTGGCAGTCCAGAGTGTTAGTGGTTGCACAGTCTATATGTGATAAAAAAAACATCTAGACAGGCAATTTCCATAAGTGTATGCTGCACCCTTGTTGCAAGAAAGAATATATCCCAACAGACAACATCCATTTGTATTTGCCAGTTTTGGTTGGTGGCAGTAAAGGGAGCCCATGAGCACCCACTCACCACTGCAACTACGTACAAAACCCCTATTCTACTCATCCACAGAGAGGAAGAGACCTGCCTTATTATCTCATTAATTTGAATCATGGTGAGCCCAAAATAGAAAAGCAAGTTAAAAACAAGAACTTCATTGCACAACCACTGAAGCAAGTTTTGGCCCGGGAAGGACATTTGACAACAAAGGCAAGTTTATAGAAATACTGAATTACACATACCTTATTAATACAAAGCCGTATGGAAAGTATGTGCATGTTGATTTGCATAAACATCCCATGATGCTTTGCATTTGTGGGGGTATGTGTAATTTAATATAATATGTAAGTCCTTATATGCAGTCTCTAAGGGAATATCCTTGGGCAGTCAGGGTTAGGCAGATACACACACAACTTTAGTCCATTAGGAACTCGCACAAAAAAGGAAATAGTCTAGGAGGGGGTAGGTATTCTGGGTAGACTAGATAGATCAAGAGGTCCCCTTTTGCCAACAAATTTTTATGTTCTTACACATAAAGGGGTCATAACTCTTTCCCTGTACTGGCACACAGCTCAGTGCACTTGCACAGAGAAAGGGGGATCTTAATTAATGAGGGTGATGGCATGCATGCAGGTACTGTGCTGTATATAATGCCTTACTGGCTTCTTCACTTCCAGCTGCAAGGCAGAATGGCTCCTGCCATGGTAGAATTGCAGAAAGCAGATTTTGCAGGGGTTGCAACTGTGATAAAGAACCAGAAACGTGGTTCCAGTAGAAGAAAGAGGTAGTACGCAACACCACTGACAATAGTAATTGAAGGGAACAGAGATACCATTCACACTCTAAGAACAGTTGTGCAAATAATAGGAGTATGCCTCTGTGTTGATGGTTTTTGAATCCTTCATTGAAACTTATTGCTCAGTTGCACATTTCATGGACACTTATGTGTTTAAAAAGGATAATCTTAAAACCAGTTTTTTTTAATGTTCTTTTAACCCATTTATCGCCCTGTCCCACTACCACTCTTCTGGCTGAAGCACCAACACCACTTGTTAACCAAAACAGAAGCAGTGAGACTGAACAGCCTGTTCAGAGGCACATGTTAGATCCTGCTCATGATTGGGGGGCAATATATACAGCCAGGCCTTCTGTTTAGAAGTTACTTCAATAATCCATCTACATTTATTCTCAGAATCACTACTCTTCTAAAAAGCAGGTTATTCAGTTCATTAGACAGGATACCCCTCCTGTTATATGCAATGTGTTGGCCTTATTCCGAAAGCGTTCTTAAAAACATGGCTGCAACGTGCACGTTTTCAAAGAGGGGAAAGTGAGAAGTGGTGTAGATTACTGAATATTCATGAAAATGTCTCATCCTGCATTTCACCACTTACTCAAGATACTTTGAGAGCTCCAAGTTCTTGTGAAGAAGATAACAGAAATGAGTCACAGAGAATGCATGCGTCCAGTTGTGGTAGGGAGGATCCCTGTAGCCCGTCTTCACCATCAAACAAAACCTGGTCAAAAAGGACAAAAACACCACTTGATTAGATTCTCTGTATGGTCATTTTACTGGAAACACAAAAAGGTCTGGATATTATCCTCAGGATCTAGACAGTAGCACCAACAGATTTAGCCACAAGTATACAGACAGCTGCACTGATAAAAGAGAAGTGGGCTGGAGTCAACTTCGATAAGGGGAATAAAAATCTGGTTCAGTTTCGACAATTCAGCTGAACCACTGCAATACCCAGTGCAGTAACTGGAATAGGGTAAAACTGACTACAAATACAGTAGGTGGAAAAAGCCTTGAGGTTAGCAATGAATGTGAATTACCGTAGCTTACTTGTGGCAGGTTCTGTTTGTATGCATCTACATTATTGTTTGTAGTAACAGTCTGAAAAACCCATTAAGACTGACACGAACCAGTGTGAGCTAATAGTTATTAAAAAATGGGTAGGGAAATTGGCAGTAAATCTAAAACTTTTATTGGTTAAAGTTAGTCACATAGACATTGATTAATTGAGCAATAAGGCACGACATGGGGTATGTCATGGTGGGATAATGGCCCGCCTCAGGTGAATGAAGCACGAGGTGAAGCCGAGTGCTTCCACCACCAAGAAGGGCCATTAGCCCACCATAATGCACCTCTATTGTGATCATGAAATGGGCCCCTATAATAACTAAATAAATTAGTTACTAAAGTTCATATTATTTTATTTGCTAAAAATAGATAAAATATATTCAATGAATGTTTAAAAAGAAAAATTGTCCAATTTATGTGTTATGGTCACCTTGCCAGTAGGTGGCTACAATGCTGCATTTAACCAATTTTTTTTCCAGTGCAAGTAATGAGACTATGAAGAGCAGGTAGTGGCTTCACGTTATTGCATGGCATCGGGTCATAGGCCACTGAATAAACCTCGGTGTGAATGTCTAACAAAGCTGTAACCACTGGTACAGAGCAGATTGAGACTTGTCGAGACACTAATGAGCAGGCAATGGCAGAGTGGCAATTAGACTCACTGCCAGCAACTTGTCAGGTGAATAACAGACATGAGCGACCAGCAGTGGGAGCTGAGTGCAATGTGGAGACTTCAGCTTTAGCTATGTTTGGTGGCTAAGGTAAAGGCAAGTTTTTTTTTTGTTATTGTTATTTAAACTGCCGCCATACGGAGGACAGCAAAACATCATCATGTGTCCTTTTTGAATTAGAATGGTTGCTGTGCTGCTGCTATTTTAGCTGTGAGCATTTTGCCTGACAGGCGGATTACTACATGGTAAAGGGGTGGAATCCTAATTGTGTGTGGGGCTACTTTCAGCCAGACTGTTGTGCTGGGATAATGGTGCAGCTGAAAGTACTCCTCAGCCAATCAAGATTCAGAATTCTATAAACCCAATTTATAATGCCAAGTAAATGCACAGACCTACTGCTGACTTAGATATTCTTTGACTTACAGCTGAATATACCAAAAGCTGAACTCATTCCTCATTATATTCAGGCACTAAAAATGGCACCATATTTAAAAATAACCTTTGTGTGAGGGAAAGTGAAACACAGCATTACAGATAAATCCAGTTGCCCCCTTCCTCCCATTTTTCTATATTCCTGTCCATGTTAGCACCAGATGAGAGATAGCACCAGCCAGGAGAGAGTGCACACCAGCCAGTAGAGAAGTAGGGGATGTAGTGGTGGCTGCAAATCTCACTCCCTCCTCTGAGCAGATCAGGAGCCAAGAGACAGGGAGGGGAGGTATCTGCAAAGAAGCCAAGAGAGATGAGATAGCAGTAGCAGTGGTGGCTCAGTGCAAGACAGAGAGAGAGAGAGAGAGAGAGAGAGAGAGAAGGAGAAAGATTATATACTGGTGGCTCAGCACATAAGGATGGAAAGAGAGAGAGAGACAGCTTTGGTTGCTGCAAGGTCTTTGGCACAAGAGGTACTGTCAGATCAAGGTACTACAGTGTGATGGGGAGGAGGACGTAAAGTACTAAAGATACAGGGATATGAGAGTTGCTGCAACTCAACCACACAGAAGATGGCATGGTGGGTGTCTACTTAATAAAACAACAAATCTTCCTTACTGCTTGTCATGTTGACGTTTGTGGTTTGTGTTTCAGTTTAACAATCAAAAACGTGCTACAGTTTGCAGCTGAATGACACCTGAGGTCATAAAATATTAAACTCACAATAAAAATTGTTAGAAACCATTCTGCTCACAACAGACTTCACAGATCAGTTTATTACATTATTTTGAAATATTTTTTCTTGCTGGCCCACCAGCACAGTGGTAGCCCTACCGCTCATGACGCTGGTGACCCGAGTTTGGGAACGGGCTTGGGTTTTTGGAGGGCCGGCCAGGCGGAGGAGGCTTGAGCATCCCAGGGACCACTCATCTCCTCTGGGGGGCAGGGGGAGTCATAGTCCGGTGCATGACTGATCTCTAGTGGCAGCTGGAGGATTGGCATGCCCGCACCACATGTAGGGGTGGAGCGTGACAGACACTGGCTTATGCATTGGTGTCAGCGCACATCACGTCTCCAGGACAATGTACACCAGAAAAACACCTGGCCCAGTGTGACACTGACAAGAGGGTCAGATAGGCCGTTGCCACCAGCATGGCATGGCTCGAGAAGGGACTCCAACAAGATTGAAGGTACTGAAACTGAGAGGGGTGGCTAAGGGCACTGGCTGCCTACTCCCACTCCGTCCCCACCTGAGGGGTAAACCAAGGCTTGATGGGGGTCCCTCCCAGCCTACTGGGCAGGGTGGTTAGTCGGGTCACAGTGCCAGGGCTGGAAGGAGCAAACGGAAACAGAAAAAAAAAAAGAAGAAGTAACTTTTCTTGTAAAATGAATAAAATATTCATGTATTGTTGTGGATTACTTTTCCATGTGGCAGGGCAACAATAAATTTCTCCTGTTTCAAACAAAAAAAAACCTTTCACTTATTTTATTTTTAAAACAAATAACCTATTTTATAAGTGCAATAACTTACTCCAGGCCATGGGTGTATGGGGGCATTAATGCACTTCCTGGGTGGTTGGAGATCACTCGGCCTTCAGCTTCGTGCCTCACAATGCACCCAGGGAGTGCATTCATGCCCTCATTCACCAATGGCCTGTCATAAGTAATAGCTGACTTATTTGTTGCAGACCTCAATGTGTATACCACCCTGTAGTCTCTGACTCTCCGCTTTACCCTATGCAAGTACTACATTCTCCCTTGCAGTACCACACATTTTACAATAATATTTTTATATTATGACTGTTTCATATTATTATCTCTTCTATTATTTTTATTTCTGTTATGCATTTTGTATGTTAGACAAATAGTAATATCATGGTTGTAATGTAATATAAAATCTGTTTTTATTAATTTTATGTAATTTTTCACTTATATAACAAGACAGCATGATTTGTAATAATGAATGTTTTGTGTTTGGAAAAACTGGTCAGCTTCCATGGTTCTCAATTTAATATAATTTATCATTTTTTTAAAAATGTATATACCAAGAAAAATTTTTCTCTGATAATATAACAGTGTGCTTCATTAAGCTGCTATAGAAGAGCATACATTATGGCACGTGTGGCAGGTAAGTGGACTTACCTCGGGAAGGAGCATGGGAAGGGTTGCTTATTGTGCACTTTGAAGGCCTGTTTATAAGGTGGAAGTAGCAGAAATTAAAATTACATACTCACCATAATTCTTGATCTTCTAAGAATATCTTCACCTTTGAGTCACACTAGTGGGTCTTAGACTGAGTCACTAGGACCCAACAGGAGCCAGAACGTTTCAGAGGGCAGGTGCCAAGGTAAGTAGAGCACATGCACAGCACCATGAGCCAGTGCATGTGGTTACTTGTTTAGCTCGGCAGCAACCTGCAACCACCTCAGTACCTTTTTTTACTGAGGTGGTGCAACATAACCAAACAAGTACCTATGCACTTAAGAGAAGGGCATAAGATAGCCCTGGTGATAGCCCATGTAAGAAGGGTCACCAAATCCAGTAACATAGTGTCTCCACAGCCCAAACCAAGTATAAAGAGATAACGACCAACACAACCATACTGGAGTGAGTCCAGGTGATGGTGGGCGGGTATGTGAATCAATGGAGAATGGCCACCACCAAAGCTGGTCTCTGCAAAACTGCATCCAAAAAGATCTCTGGTGCGGGTTGGATTAAGGGAACCAAATTGACAAATATATATACTGTATATATATGGCACATTCAGGAACTCCACTTGAAGTCCCCTAGCCTGGTCAATGGCTGCTGGTTCAAACTTCAATGATGAGTACATATTTCTGAGCAGAGCCTGAAAAGACAGGTGCAGTAACAGGGTATAAGACCTCTTCAGTATAATAGGAGTCATCATCACTGCCTTCAGAGATAATGAGATCAGGGACCAACTCATCCTCCTCTAAACCCACTTCAGAAGGAGGGTAGAATAGAGGGTGGAATCACAGGCTTGATAATCCAGTGCACAGTCTCAGCAACATTGGTGACACTGGCCCTGACCCCAATGGTGAGATACTGGTACCAGAGACAGTGCCAGAACTGACACCAGATGCAGTACCAGGAAGTTTTCACACACCGTGAGCCCATGTGGCACAGGACCTGATGCTGCACCTGGTTCTGGGCCAGGTCCGAGGGGCCCAAACCAAGCATCAGAAGCAGCACCAGAACTAGCATCAACAACTCAACCAGCACCAAAGTAACCCGCGATGGCACCATGACTGCCTCATCCCAGAACAGGATGGGGAGCCACAAGTGGGACAGACATTGGCAGTGCTGCTCCCAGCCAGGGCCTGAAGTCTGTTGCTGCTAGCAAACACTCTTCCAGGCCCGGTGGTACAACCTGCAGTACTGAGTCCACTGACCCCAAAGGGCCAGGCACTGGCTTCACCAGCAGTGCCACCTGGGCCAGATGCTGCACCCACTGCTCCATACGAGCTGCCCAGTGGTGAAACTACCCACCAGAGCCCTCACTTACAGACAGAGGGGGTGCCAGCCTGCCAACACAGCAGCAGCACTACCATCCATGATGCTAATGACTCAGATTTTAGAATGAGCCCAAAATATCAGAGGGCCATTCTGCCCTACTGGGCTGAGGGTATCTGCCAGCTGACTGTTCTCTTCCCTGATGTGAAACACCAGGAGATTGGTGCCCAGGCTGTGCACAAGGGTCCAGGTGTGGAAAGCCTCCAGACACAAGGGAAGGGAGTATGTGCCGCCCTGTCTGTTCAGGTAAAACATGGTTGTGGTGTTGTCCATCTGGACTTGAACGGCCTGACCCCTGATCATCGGAGCAAATTCTGTGAGGTCCAGCCACACTGCACAGAGCTCCAGCAGGTTTATGTAATAATTGGACTTCCTGTGTGATCAGAACCCGTGGGTCATGTGGTCCCTCAGGTGTCCTCCCCACCCTATCAGAGATGTGTCTGTCATCAGCGTGATGGTCAACTCTGGGTGGACGAACGGTATTCTTTCCTCCACGTGTTCCAGGACTAGCCACCACTGCATGGCATCTCATATTGGCTGGGTCACCATGACCAGTTGGTCTAAGTGGCCCAGGCACTGGGACCACTGATGGCCCAGCTCTCACCAAAGGTGACACATCCACCAGTGGGCCAAGCAGACCATGCTGATGCAGGATGCCATGCACTCCAGCAGCAACAGGAAATCTGAGCAGGGAGCGAGAGTACAATTTGAAATGATCAGGCAAAAGAGGTAAGATCCTGTGCTTGGTCCATCAGGAGGCAGGCCTTGGCCCCAAGGGAGTCTAGTTCTGCCCTGATGAACTTGATAACCTACTTCGGTACCAGTTCAGACTTATCCAGTTTGACCAAGAGGCTCAAGTCTCTGCAGGTCTGGAGTGCCAGGGCTGTGGATCTTACCATGGCCTCTCTGGAGGGACCGGCAATCAGCCAGTCATCCAGGTAGAGGTAGACTATGACTCCTAGGTGCCATAGGTGGACCACCACCACTGCCATGCACTTAGTGAAGACCCTCAGAGCTAAGGAGATGCCAAACAGCATGACCTGGAACTAGTACACGATCCCCTCTACTCAGAACTGTAGGTACCTTCACTGGCATTTTCAGATGAGGATACAGAAGAATACATCCTGCAAGTCAAGAGAGCAGAACCACATGAACTGCTCCAGGCATGGTATAATCTGGCTAAAAGAGTGACCATCAGGAACTTGCACTTCCCTATATACTGGTTGAGATCATAAAGATCCGGTAAGGGGCACCAGTCCCCTCCGTTTGTTTCGGGATCAGGAAGTACCTGGACATGTAACCCTGACTGGCCAGGGTGTCTGGGACATGGTTTATAACTCCTTTTGCAAGGAGCTAAGCAATGTCCTCCCTGAGGGTGGACAGTGAGTTCTGAAAAACCCTGGACTCTCAAGGCTCGTGAAGGCAGTAAGGCGTGAAAGTCTCAAAATCAAGAGACAGACCTCTGCCCACTACATCTTACACCCACTTGTCCATTATGACAGTGGACCAACATAGCAAAAAGAGACATAGCCTGCCTCTGACAGGAAGAGTGGTTGGGGACAGGACAGGTGGAGGGAATGACATCCCCCAACCCGTCACTGGGAAGGCACCGGCAGCTGCGGCTGGAGCGGCACCACTACCCCTGCCAACCCTTTTTCAGACCTTAGCCCCCAAACTTGGAGTGCCAGGACTGAAACTAGCACTGCTGGAGCTCTTACCAAGGAGGTGGTGACTGAAAGGACTGGCACTGAAAAGCCAGTTTCTTAGGCTTTTCCTTGGGGTCCCTCTGGGACAAGGTCACTGAGTCTAAGGCTGTGTTGGTCTTCTCGATCCATGAGATATGTCTTTCTACCCCAGGGCTGAAGAAGTCAGTGGTCAGAAATGAGACATCCACCAGTCTCTGTTGGGTGGCTGCCGTGAAGGTGGACAAGTGCAGCCAGGCCCTGTGATGCATGGAGACAGACACTGCTACTACATGGTCACACAAATTGCCATGTCCAAGGCTGCCTGGAGCTGGTGCTTAGCCAGTGATTGACTGTGGACTCGGATGAGTTCCACTGCCACCGACTGCTCTGGGTGGAGGTGGGGGAGAACAGTGTCAAACATGCGCATCATGGAGTATTTCTATAGTTGGCCATCATGATTGCATAGCTAGCCTGCCTGAGACCCAAGGTAGCCACAGCGTACATCTTTTTAGTGGTGTGGTCATCCTTACAGGCTCCTTGTCTGGGGGCTTGCCCACGTTCCCCTGGTGTTCTGACGTATGGAACACCGAGTCAGTAACCAGCCCCTCTGTGGAAGCGTGGTCAGAGAACCCTGAAAGGGATTCAATAGGGACCATGTAATTGTGGACCATACAGGCTGAGGTTAACAGGCAGGATGCTGGATGCTGCCAGATCTCCAAGGATGGTCCTAAGACTACCTCAGCTACCATGAAGGCAACCCCCAGGGATGTGTCCTGGTCCACAATGTCCATAAGAAGGTAGGTGTCCCTCTTCTGGATGGGTTCCCACTGGACACCAGTTGACTTGGAGATAAGGCGAAGCAGTACCCCAAATAATACCAACCCCTGATTGGTGGAGGGCTCTTTGACCGTATCCTGGTTGAAGAGGGGAAGCCTCAGAGGAAGCCATGGACTCTTGGTCACAGTCAGCTGAGAACTGCTCAAAAACAGTCTTCAGCCACACATCACCACAAACTTCCCAGGACTCCTTACCCAAGGTGATTCTGACTGACAACTGACCTGGCAAGCTATAAGCCGCGAGGCCAGCCTCCATGGATGTGACTCCACCATAATCAGAGGAGAAGGGAATGTTGACAGCATTCGCAGAACTGGGGACAGCGGGGTGACCAATGGTGGTTGCCAGGGGAAAAGGGGACCTTGGAGTAAAGCCCTTCCCTGCATCACAATGGCCCGCTGCTGCCAGTGGAACTCCTTGTAGCACCAGTTCATCTTGTGGCAGTGTATTTCCTCTCCAGAGGATGAGCAGGACAAGGAGCACCAACAGCAGTGCCTCCCAGTCAAGTGGGATCGAGAGTGTGAACGCCTTGACTGTGACCTCGACCACGACATCGACATTGAGCGTCCAGTCAATGGCAGGCAGGGACATCCTATGGCTACCCATAGATGACATGCTGACCCACATTCAGCAACATGGGCCTGGAAGTCCTGCCCTTGGTTGGAGACTTGTCCTGAGCGGAGTCGATTGGGGACACTGATCGAGCCATGTCCTCCTGGGTGAGGATCAGTAGCACTGAGGTCTGCAAGACTGCTTCTTTAGCCTTATCTGACAGCAGATTGACTGCGCTGAGGTAAATCTCAGGAAACCAAACAAAGCACGCTGTGATCAGGAGTAAAGTGGGGTGGTGCTGATCATAAGGGTAGCCAGCCTGAAAGTTTAAATCAGTCCAAGGAAAGGTCAGCACTCTTTGCCTGTATTGTGATAAATTCAGAGGTCCAATCCAAAAATGATGCAAAAATCAGTCCTTATTATAAACATATGAGACCAACAGGCTCTCAAATGAAACAAAGCGCTAACACTGGCCTTGAATCACAATGAGTCTTCATCAGGGTCAAGTTAGTAGCTTTGTTTCATTTGTAAGGCCTGTTGGTCCTCATGTTTATAATAAAGGCTGAATTTTTGCATCATTTTTAGATTGGACCTGAATTTATCACAATACAGGAAAAGAGAGTTGAGGTAAATTTCAGCTGGCTGGTTGACTGGAGTTGAGGTCAACAGACTCAGGGCTGAA
This sequence comes from Neoceratodus forsteri, assembly GCA_016271365.2. NCBI lineage: Eukaryota > Metazoa > Chordata > Ceratodontiformes > Ceratodontidae > Neoceratodus > Neoceratodus forsteri. The sequence goes on from CM057459.1 coordinate 1,389,819,311, forward strand.
CAGTCCTCAACCTGCCCTTTGACCAAGGGGTGCTCAATGCTCGCTGAGTGGTCAGACAAGTCGAGGGCTGGGGAAGATCAAGACCTCTTCCCATCCCACAACCAGTGATGATGTTGAGAAGACTTCTTTAATGTAATGGACTTGGTCTTCGATCAGTGGCCTTGGAGGGACTTGCACAACTCACAGAACAGGTCCATGAAGGCCCCTCTGATGCTGGACCTAGTTGGGAACAGCATCAAAGCCGAGGAGGTGCCAGCCACAGCCGCCTCCGCTTCTACAGCGGCAAGCTGAGCTGACCCTACAGCCCCTGAGCCCTTTTTCCCACCCTTGGAGTGGTCCTTCAGATCCTGTTCTGAAGGCTGGCCTATGGCGAGCCAGAGCATCCTGTCCTCAAGGGACTCGGAGCATAGAAAGACACAGGACATGCGTGACCACGTCATGTTGCTTGCCCAGGCAGTAAACACACGGGTCATGTGGATCGGTGGCTGACAATTTCTGTCACCGAACACAAAATTTAAATCCAGGCTTCTTGCAATCCATTGTAGATCAGGAAACAGAGTCGAGGAAACTGCAGATAAGCACTAAACTACTTTGAAAACTTCTAAATAACAATTCACCAATGGCGCAGTGCAAATCCTCAGTGGAGCACAAAGGAGGAGACCTGTTCTTCCAGCAGAAAGAAAGATCTGACTTAACAAGGCAGAGTTGGGGTTATATCTGCCCATGTGGTGGGAGAAGCTTACCTTGAGAAATGTTCTGGCCAATCATTGCCTTCTAGTGGAACTGCCTGAGAGTGGATAGTGTACTATATCCATGCCCCTAGAAACTAAACTGACACAAAAATAACGCTCTGACGATGACACGAGAAGGAACTAGAAGGGGGACAGGATCAGATCTACAGTACCGTAGCTTCTTGTTTTACATTGTTTTTCATGGATTCTACTTGGTAGAATGTTTATTTTCTTTCTTACTACTAAGAGGCTAGCAGGGTATTGTTTGGGGCTGTTGGAATTTTGAAACCTGTTTTGGTAGCTAAAAGTGGGCTCATTTGTTTGGTTTACGGTGTGGCAGGCTGCATTTGTAGAGGCCTATTTCTTCTCTTTTAAACATAATTGGTGTAATTTAACTGGTTTGTTTCTTTGAATTGGAGACCTATATCTTCTAATTCCAAACCTATTTTGATGTATTGTTGGTGAAGCTGTTTGAATTGGTGTCCTGTTTCTTTGGGTAGCAAACCTATGTTGGGGCTTTGAGTAGAATTGATTCATTGTTGCTGGCTTCACTAGCTGCAAAGTTTTGAGTGGGGAAGGTGCTAATTGTCTGACTAGAGGCCTCAGCTACCTGATTGTTTCCGGAAGACTTGGGCTGGTCCCACCCACCCAAACCCTCACCCCACCCACCCATGGTCGATTATTCCCTTTATACTAGGGGTTCTGACATCACTTCCTCAAACAGGCAAAGGATTTGCACCTGTCATAACAGAAGCAGACATCCAGGAAAGGAACTGCAGCAAGTGAAGAGGTGACTGCTCTCTCAGTGGAAGGGAAGTAAATGCAAATCTAGGCGCTTTCATTATTACTACTTCACATTGTTATTGCATTGGGTAAAGGAGGAGTAGGAGTTGAAGAAGGTTGTGCAATGGCTACTTAAAGTATTTTTGAGTGTGGATAGGAATATAAAAAGCAGTTGCTCAACATATCTAAACGTGTGCAACAAAGGAGGTAAGGGAAATAAAGAATGTTTTGCACTGATAGAGGGGGGAGAGTGGGGACTTGGGGGAGTGTTTGGTATCCTGCATCTGGAAGGGTGGGGAGTCGCTGGTGGGCAACGACAGCAATGGGTAGGGTGGTAGGCTGCAACAACTGCGGTGCACTAATCTTTCTAAACATTGCCTGGAGAGTGGGAGGATGTTTAGTGTGCAACCACATAGAAAAACTTAGAAAGGAGATTGAGGGTCTGCAGGAGGAATTAAGACAGGTAAGGCAGATTGGGGGTGGGTTTAGCCCAGTACTGGAGGGAGGAAGAAGGGGAGATGAGGTAGGGCAATTTAAGCCAACAGTGGTGAGGAGAGGGTCAAAAGAAGGGAAGCAGAGACAAAGGGGCCCAGGCCAGGAAGAACGATTGCCGGGGAAACCAGGTCAGGAGACAAAAGTCAAATGGAAGGAGGCAATAGGGACTTGTGAGGGGAGGCGAAGAAGTGGCAAAAGTCGTGGAGTGGAAAGGAGAGAACAGGTTACTATGCAGAGAGAGGGAGCAGGCATTTGTGAAGGGTCTTCAGAAAATAGTTTTGCTCTGCTAGAGAGAAAGAAGGTGGAGGAGGAAGTGATGAAATTAGAGGAGTAATTGATAAATGCCTGGACCAAACTGGAGCGGGGGGAAGTTCTGCTGGGAGAACTACAACAGGGGTAAAAGCGCGTAATAATGTGCAGGAGGAAGAAGAGGAGCTGGAAATGAGGAGGGAGATGAAAGGAAGCAAGCAGGAGTAAGAGGGTGGAATCTTAGTGCTGGGGACTCAATACTAAGAGGAGTTAGGTGGGGTAGACAAGGAGGAGAGCATAGTCGCATTTGGGTGGAGGCCATGCCAGGAATGACAGTGGAAAGGGTGGGACAGTCTGTTCTGAAATATGTTAGAAGGGTAGGGACAAGCCTCATTTAATTATACATCTTGGGACAAACGACCTGGCTGACAAGACAGTGGACATAGTCCAGAGGAGGTTTGAGGAACTAGCACAAATATGTGAGGGCAGGAAGATCAGTAACTTTTTCGAGATACTTCGGTGCCAAAGGCAAGCACAACAAGAAAGCTGAGAATAGAGAATTTAACAGATGGCTAAGAACCTGGTGTTGTGCTAAAGGGTATGGGCTGTTGGGGGTGGGGAGGGACCTGGGAGGACAGTAGTCTCTATGCCAAGGACAGACTACACTTGAGTGAGGAGGAAAGAAAGTGTTGAAACAGAGGATGGAAGAATATATAGAGGAAGTTGGGAGTTTAAACTAGGAGTTGGGGGTGGCAGTTGGGGAAGAGATATGCAGAGACCACAGGTTGGGAAATCATATGAGCTTACCCCCCATAACAGTGACAAAGGACAAATGGCAAGTACTGTTGGTGATGCTAGGAAAGGAGGGCAGGATGGGAGGGGGGAGGAAAGGGTGGAAGGTGGTTACCCTTAATGCTAGGAGCCTTGGGAGGAAAACTGCAGAGTTGCAGGTTCTCATGGCAGAGAGAGAAGTGGACATTGCAGCCATCACGGAAACATGGGCCACCCAATACAATGACTGGGACCTGTCTGTACCAGGGTACAGGTTATTTCATAGGGACAGGGTGACTGGGAAAGGAGGGGGGGTGGCACTATATGTGAAGGAAGGACTGAAGTGTGTAAAGGAGGAAGGGGAGGAGGGTAGTACAGAGTCACTTTGGGTGCAAATCCAGGATTCCAAGAATAGGATTCTTAGAATGGGAGTGGTGTACAGGCCACCATCTCAGATGGAGGAGTTAGACAGGGAACTAGCGGGACAGATCAGGAGGACCTGATGAGAAGGGTAGTGTGGTGATTGTGGGGGACTTCAACATGCCAGGAGTGGACTGGAGCATCCCAACAACCAGGAACAGAAGGGAGCAGGTACTGCTGGATGCCTTCCAGGACAGCTTCCTGCTGCAAATGGTCAGTGAACCAACCAGGTTAGGGAATACCCTTGACCTTGTGCTGGCAAATGGGGACTTTGTGGAGAGAACTGCAGTGGAGGAACTGCTGTCAGGAGTGACCACCACTCAGTATGGCTCACATTGGATATGGGCAAGGAAGAGTGGAATCTGGCACAAGAGTGCTGGACTTCAGGAGGGCCAACTTTGGGAGGATGGGGGAAGTGGTAAAAGGGTACCTGGCCAGAATTCAATCTAGTATGGACACTAACCAGAGGTGGGAGCTCATAAAGCTGGGGATAGTGGAGGCAACCAAAACCTGCTGCAAAGCCCAGAGCAAGAAGGCTAGGGCTAAGAAACTGAGCTGGTTGAGCAAGGAGGTCATGGAAAAGGTAAGGAGGAAAAGAGCTGCCTTTAGGAAGTACAAGAAAACAGGGAGGGGGAGGACAGGGAGGAGTACTTGACAGAATCGAAGGAGGTGACAAGGGCAGTAAGGGGAGCCAAAGCATCTACAGAACTCAGGCTGGCACAAGGCATTAAGAAGGGGGAGAAGGACTTCTTTAAGTACATCAGGGAGAAAAGGAGCTGTAAGGACCACATAGTAAGGATTAGGAAGGAGGGGGTTGGTGGAAGTAGGGTAATAAAGGCGGAAGCACTAAAATGAGTACTTCTGCTCAGTATTTACTAAAGAGAAGAGGGGGGTGTCACCCAAGATGGGAGAAATGGCAGACGCAGGGGGGGAAGTGGTGACAGATAGGGAAATCATGGAGGGCAGAGTTCGAGAGGGTTTGAAGGCACTGAGGGTGGACAAGGCGCCAGGCCCAGATGGCATCCACCCCAGGGTACTGAAGGAGCTGGCAGAGGTCCTTGCAGAACCTTTGGCAGACCTATTTAATGCCTCACTACATTCGGGGTGTGTACCTCAGGACTGGAGGATGGCTCATGTGGTGCCCCTCCACAAGAGTGGCTCCAAGGATGAACCGGGAAACTACAGACCAGTGAGCCTCACATCCATCGTGGGTAAGCTAATGGAGACTATCCTGAAGGAGAGGCTGGTGGCCCTCCTAGAGGCCAAAGGACTACAGAACAGCAGACAGCATGGCTTCATATGTGGCCGATCCTGCCAAACCAACCTGGTTGAGTTCTATGACTGGGTAACTAGGCAACTGGACAGGGACATGCAGTGGATGTCCTGTATCTGGACTTCAGTAAGGCATTCGACTCAGTGCCACATGGAAGGCTGGGAAGGAAGTTAGTAGGCACAGGGGCAGGTGCAATGCTGGTGAGATGGGTAGGAAACTGGCTGCAGGAAGGCAACAGAGGGTGGTGGTGGGTGGGAGCTCTCACACCCAAGGGCAGTGACGGCGGTGTCCCACAGGGCTCGGTGTTGGGACCAGTGTTGTTTGGGATATTCATTGCAGACATATCATGGGACATCAAGAGCAAGATCAGTCTGTTTGCTGATGATACCAAGGTTGGCGCGGTGGTGGATGACCTAGGGGATGGCAGGGTTGCAGGATGATCTGGCAAAGCTTGAAACCTGGTCAGACACCTGGCAACTGGGCTTTAATGCCAAAAGTGCAAGGTGATGCATTTTGGGATGAAGAACCCAAGGAGGATTTACCAGCTAGGGGGAGTGCAGCTAGCCCAGACAGAGGAGGAGAAGGATCTGGGTGTGCTCACCACAGGGTCAATGAACAACTCGGCACAGTGTAGGAAGGCAGCTGCAAAGACCAACAAAATGCTGGGTTGTATTGCAAGGGGTATATCCTCGAGGAGGGAAGAGGTGATTCTGCCACTGTATAGGTCATTAGTTAGACCACACCTGGAGTACTGCGTGCAGTACTGGCGTCCGTATCTGAAGAGGGACATTAAGTTACCGGAGGGAGTGCAGCGCAGGGTGACAAAGATGATCAAGGGTCTGGGGGACTTATCATACGAGAGGAGGTTGAAGGAGTTGAACATGTACTCACTGGAGGAGAGGAGAGACAGGGGGGACATGATTGAAACCTTTAAATACATGAAAGGAATAAACAAGACAGGTACAGAGGGGCTGTTCAAAGTAAGGGAGGGGAGGGCCACCAGGGGCCATGATATGAGACTGGAGCGAGGAAGGTTCAGGAGGAGATGAGGAGACACTTTTACAGAGAGGTGGTGGCTGGGTGGAATGCGTTACCTGCAGAAGTGGTATGCAGTAGAACAGTGGACTGCTTCAAACGAGGATGGGACAGGACAAGGGGGAGGGTTAATGAAGGGGAAGGGTGGAAGGGAGGGGCAGCTGCAGAATAAGGGGTGCTAGCTGCACATTCGAGCAGACTTGATAGACCTCTAGGCCTTTATCTGCTGGCAAATTTCGTATGTTCGTATGTTCACACTAGTCATTACGTAAGTGTGCCACATGTGCTGTTGCTACTTGCTAGTACTTCCTGGTTAGGAGAAGCATTCAGTTTGGATACAAACTTTTAAAATCTTTTTAGTTTAAAAACACTCGTTATGTTCTCCGTGTGACCTATGGATATGTACGTTCTGAACACCTATTTAACTTCATTTTGAAACAAGCCTATGGTGATGGTAAGAATGTTTTAATTTTTAACCAGTTTTAGTGCAGTAGAGCCGTATACGTTTTCAGGACTTCTGACTGTGGGTTAATCTTTTGGAATAAGTAATGAGTGCCAACCTTAAGAGTTCATATGCGCTTTGGAACTTTGTTTTAAGTAATTGAATCAATTTTCCCCTTGGTCTGTACACCCAGTTTGGTTTGTTATGTGAGACACCCTTCAGTCCTTCGACTTTCATTTTACAAAAATAACAGAATCTAGCTTTTAAACACTAAAACTGAGAAAAAACGAATGCAGTTGTTGCACACTGCAGACATGTAGTTCTGACTCAATCAGACAAGCGATATAGCACAGTTGTGCACTCGATAATGGGAAAAAAGGAACTGAGGCATTTGGGGTCTAGTGCCAAGGTAAACGTGTGACCATGTGCACTGGCTGAAAGTGCCATGCATGCACACTGCTTACCTTGGCGCTTGCCCTCTAAAAAGATCTGGCTCCTGCTGGGTCCTAGTGCCTCTAGCTAAGACCCACTAGTGGGAAACAAAGGTGAAGATTAATTCTTGGAAGATAAAGCTTTTGCTGCACACACCATCGTGTACACTTTTGGGGCCTGGCATGCTTAGATAATGTAAAGCATAATGGAATGTTGTATTTGTGCCACAGTTCTTCATGAAGGAGTCTTTGAAGGCTAGTGTTTTCTACAATGGAGAATGACTAGCGATCAAGAGCCATCGTCACTGCCCAATGACTTGTGAAAAGAGCACAAAGACAATGGTTCTCGTACTTCTGCTGGCACTGGCAGGGGAGCACAGGAGAGCCTGACCCTGTGATGTGAGTGACATGACAATAAATTTATTGGAGTAGATTTAAGTAATAGAATATAAATTTGGTTAAATGCTTTAAATGTAATTTTTATTTATATGACAAGAAAATATGATTTTTGAATGAGCACGTGATGAGTAATGAAACATAGAAACATAGACCATGATGGCAGAAAAACAGCAGAGGTCCAACCTGTCTGCCTATATTCCCTGTAATTCCTGGAGCCTACTGTTCCTCCAGGGTACTAACCTTCCCTGTCCTATCCCCATTCTCCTACCTGGTCTTGTCGCCACGGGTGGCCACTAATCCCTTCATTCTATCCCATGTCTGCTTGAATCCCCTGACTGTGTTTGCACCCACCACCTCAGCCAACAGACTCTTTCAAGGTTCTACCACCCTTTCCGTAAAGAAGTACTTCATTAAGTCCCTCCTGAACTTCCCTCCTGTTAATTTCCACTTGTCACCACGTGACCTTGAGTTGGTATTTAGGGTAAATAATTCTCCACAGTTTACCTTGTTAATTCCTTTAAGGAACTTGAAGGTGTCGATCATATCCCCGCCTTCTGGTTTCCAGTGAGTACATATTTAGTGCCTTGAGGTGCTCCTAGGATCAGCCCTGCTGGCCCTGAATCATTTTTGTTACTCTGTGCTGCACTGTTTCCAACCTATCCCTGTCCTTTCTGAGGTGAAGGCTCCAGAACTGGACACAGTACTCCAGGTAAGGCTCACCAGGGATCTGTATAGGGGAAGTATTACCCCTTTTTTCTGCTATCAGTACCTCTTCTCTTACATCCCAGCAGTCTGTTAGCCTTGCTATTGGCCTTGTTACACAGGATCATTTGTTAATGGAGTTACGGATGATAACTCCTAGGTCCTGTTCCTCTTTTGTAGTGCTAAGTCTCACACCACCCATCCAGTACTCCATCTTAAGGTTCCTTTTCCCTTGGTGCATTACCTTGCACTTTTTTGCACTGAATTTTAACTGCCAGATCTTTGATCACCCCCCTAGTTTTTGTAGGCCCCTCATATATCCCTTATTCCCTCATCACTATCCACCCTCTCACATAGTTTTGTGTCATCTACGAAGAGACACAACCAGCCCTGGATTCCCTCACCAATGTCACTAATAAACATGTTGAAGAGGACCAGACCCAGGACAGATCTCTGTGGATCCGCACTCATAACCTCCCTTTCCTCTGACTTAACACCACTGACAACCACTCTCTGTTGTTTCCCTTCTAGCCAACTACCCACCCAGTTTACTACGGTTTTAGCCGCACCCAGGTCTTCCATGTTTTTGAGCAACCTTCTGTGCAGTACTGAATTAAAAGACTTGCTGAAATCAAAGTACAGCACATCCACAGCATAGCCCTTGTTTATTTCCTTGGTCAGCCAGTCAAAGACAAAAGTCAGATTAGTCTGACAAGACCTTCCCACCATGAAACCATGTTGTCTATTATCCTGGAGCTCATTACTCTCTAGGTAGTCCATGAGGTCCTCTTTGATTAGTGATTACAACAGCTTCCCCACGATGGAGGTCAGACTGACAGGTCTGTAGTTCCCTGGTTGCTTCCTATCCCCCCCCCCTTGTGAAGTAGTGCAACGTCTGCCACCCTCCAATCCCTTGAAACGTACCCGGACCTCAGTGAGATGTTGAACAGCCAAGCCAGTGGTTCAGCCAGTTCTGCTGCTAAGGAGGCAGTTTAGTGCAGTGGTTTAAGGCTCTGAGCTACAAACCTGGAGACCTGGGTTTGAATCCCACAGGCCCCACTTGCATACTGTGTGACCTTGAGCAAGTCATTTAACTTCCTTGTGCTCCCAGATTGCACCTGTAAAAAAGCTTTCAGCTTAGTGTGTCTCTCCTGGTAAAATAAAAAAAAAATAATAAAAAAATAATTCCCTTAGTACCCTCTTATGCAATCCATCTGGTGCTGGGCCTTTATCTATTTTAAGGGCTGCCAGCACTTTCAGGACCCTCTCGCTAGTAAATATTGTCTACCTCATTTCTGGGACTCCCTTAGTGGCCACTTTAATGCCATTTTCTGGCATGGACCCACAGTCCTCCTTAGTGAATACTGAGCAAAAGTAGTAATTTAGAATGGTTGTCCTTTGCCTGTCCTCCACTCTCACGCTGGCCCCTTCAACTAGCCGTGCGATGCCCCCTTTTTTCTTTTTTTCACTGATATATCTAAAGAGCTGTTTTTCTCCATTCTTGAGCCCTTCCGCGATGCACAGCTCTGTGTTTACTATTACCTCCCTGATGGCCCTCTTTGCCTCCCTACGTTTCTGTAGGATCATACTAAGGATGGTAAGGAGCGAGGGTCTTACATAGTCCATGAATGCTCCTATACTGTTATAATGAGTAACAGTCAAGGGTCTGCCCTGATACCAAGAAAGTATCAATACATTGTTTAAATTCAGTTTTAGTTTTGCTGATAACTATATCCAGAGGCAACTTATTTCAAGGATTTATGACCCTAAGAATAAAGAAGAACCTTCTACTTTTATAACGGAGGTGTATTCCTGCGAGTTGAAGTGGATGTCCTCTAGTATCATAAACATTGTTTTTATACTCCAGCCCAAGTTCAGTCATTAACTAGGGGTCATGAATAATTTCAAACAGGAAAAGTAAGTTGCCCCTTAAATGACGTGTTCCTGATGACATTAGATTAAGGGAGGCTAGTCTATTTTTGTATGGCATATTGTATAAACTGTGTATGTGTTTTGTATAATTATGCTGTACTTTCTGGAATAGACTGCAACTGGATATTTTAAATGGGCACCACAGCTGTAGATAATCCTCCCATCCTGCCTCCCCCTGCTTTTCCTTGTATTTATAGAAGGCCTTTTTTTGGCCCTAACCACATCTCTGACCCTAACTGAGAACCATAGTGGTCTTGTAAACCTGCTTTTTTAGCTACTGTTCTTATGCTTGCCTTTCGTGCCTTGAGGATGGCTCCCTTTATTGCTCCCATCTCTCTTCTACCCCTCCTAATGTAGTCCATCCCTACTAACTTATCCCTGACCAGTTCCCTCAACCTATCGAAGGCCACCCTTTTAAAGTCAAGGACTTCAGTTCTTGATTATGGGTTGCTGGCCCTGAAACACAGAAACATAGACTTTGACGACAGATAAAGACTGCTTGGTCCACCCAGTCTGCCCATTTTCCTACCTATTGGATAAGCTGCAGATCCTTGTTAACCAGCAGCCTACTTCCTCCTACCCCCACTATAATGGCCTTATGTCTGTCCCATGCATTCTTGAATTCCCCCACTGTTTTTGACCCCATGACCTCCTCAGGAAGGCCATTCCATATGTCCACCACCCTCTCTCCATGCAGAGTCGTGGTCGCTGTTCCCTAGCAGCTTCCTTACTCCCACAGCATCCACCATCTCTGAGTTGGTGAGCACCACATCCAGGATTGCATTCTGCCTGGTAGGTTCTTTAGCAAGCTGAACCAGTTGACAGTCTTGAAAAGCATCCAGTAATTTCTGGCTCCTGTCACTCTTGGCCACCGGGACCTCCCAGTTGATGTCAGGCAGGTTCAGGTCACCCACCACCACCACTTCACCTTTGCTGCCAGTCTTTTAAGTTCCTCCTTGAATTCTGTGTCCCATTCCTCCTCTTGCCATGGAGGCCTATAGATCACCCCCCCTAATTGCACTTTCCTGCCTGAGGCTGCTGTGAGTTGCACCCATACTGACTCTGTCTTTCCACTGCTACTCCTAATACTTCCATCCTCTGCCTCTTCAATGCCCTCCTTAACAAACAGGACAACTCCCCTCCACCCACCAGTTCTTGTATCCCTCTTGGTCACTGAATACCCAGGCACCATCATCTGATTGTCAGTTTATCTGTGGCCCACATTTCTGTGACGGCCACCAGGTCCACTTTAGTGTCTGCTATCAGTGCCTGGAGCTCGCTGAGTTTGTTGCCTGGACTCCTGGCATTAAGCCATACCTCCCACCATTGGATCCCTGCTCTGACTTTGCTACTTTCCTTTTATTTTTTGCATTTTCTTTTCTCCTTATTTGTGCTTAAACCATTTACTTTCCTCCTCACTGGTATTCCTCCCCTGGTTCTGTAAACCCTACTGTATTCCCTGTACCCTCTTTGCAGATAATGTTCCCTGAATATGGTGAAGATCTACCAAGGATCCCCTTCTGCTCACCATCCACCATGGATCCCTTAGACCTGGACCCCCGCAGTCAGTTTAAATATCTGATGTAGATGTCAAACTTCTGCCCTAGTGTGCTAGCTATCTCTCTTTTTAGTTGAAATCCATCACTGTTGAAGAGTCTTCTGTCCCAGAAATCCCCCCAATCCCCAACAAAGTGGTACCCCATGTCCTGACATCACTCCTTATACCAACTGTTAAACTCCTGTATTTCATTACTCCTAATTCTATCCAGCCTCCCTTCCCTGCTTCACACAGGAAGGACTTTGAAAAAGGCCAGGGATCCTGAGTGTGCCACCAATCTGTGCCCTAGTCTCTGGAAGTTCTGCTTCACTGTCTCTACCAACTGGTTAGTCAGATCATTGGTACCCAGGTGTAACAGCACACACAGATTCCCCCTCCTCCCTCTCCATCATCATCCCTACTCTGTCCAAATCCTGGTTGGCTGATGCTCCTAGTAGGCATCTGACCAACCCCCTCCCATCCAGTCCCTCTCCCTATCACCCTATATTTCCCTTCTGATCACTGAGTCCCTGGCCACTAGGACCTTTTTGTTAGCCTTGCTCCCCTTGGGTGCCAACATGCTGTTCTCCCCTTTCTCCTCGACTAACCCGGAGTCTCCCCTGGTGGAGTCAGGAGCCTTGACCTCCTCCAGAGGTGTGAAGCAATTTGCCATCTGGATGGTACTGGTCCAGACAGACTCCTTATAGCAGCCACCCCCACACCCTGGCATTCTCCACTCCTCTGGCCCAGCGAGTCTCTGGGGCAGTGGAGGTGTAGGGGTGAGCTCCTGCTGAGCTGAGTGTGCAGCTGAGATATCTCTATCTTTGCTTCTGCTAGCTGAGCATGGAGCTGTGCTATGGTCCTGCAGATGGGGCAGTGCCCCCTCCTCTAGAGCACATCCTTGGAGAAATGTACCCCACAGTCTCTACAACTGAGGGACTCACTCCTGAACCACATCCTACAAGGAACTGTATTAGTGAGCCAGAACCTTACTTAGTATCACTTAGTTTAGAGCGTACTCCCTACCCAGATGGGGTGACTCTACTACCAAGTAGCTGTTATAGGCTTACCAGATAAGATATGGTGACAATTACGACATTGATGTTGTCAGGTAATTACGCCGTACCACAGACATAGATGTGAGAAAAATCAGCTTTGAGAATTTAGAGAATAACAACTGGTGGAATTAACTCCTCATCATGGTGTGATCTCCCCAGCAAGTGCAGGGGATAATTCACCACCACAATGTCAACATCAAGCAGCTGAAGGAATGAACCTCCCCTACCACCATGCAACCTTCGAACTGACTATGGATGTAATTCACCACCACAGTGCCACCCACAAACAGCTGAAGGAGTTAACCACCCTACCACACTACAGTCTTTCCAACAACTACAGTAAGGCAGCAGTTCACCACCACAATGCCACCCACTAACAGCTGAAGGAAATAACCCCCACCACCACAGTGCTACCTCCCAAACAGCTCATGGAAAGAATTCACCACGACAATGTGACACCAGACAGCTGGAGGAAATGAAGATGATATCAGATAGCACTATGCATCATGCCTCAAAGTGGACAAGCAATTGTCCACACTCATGGTGCACAATAGGTGACGTGGCACTTAAACCTAATGTCATGTTGTTTGATATAAATGTATGATGGGTCGTGAAGATAATAATAAATAGCACTATGTACAGTGACAGAAGGAAAACGGGCGATTAACCATGCTCACAGTGCACATTATCACTCCTATAGTGACAAATAACAATTTTGTTGTGCCATCTCTGTGCTGGCAGGGAAGAAGGTGGTGTCACCCATGCACCACTGTGATGGATGATGAGGAAAACATGATTCATGATGAAGAGAGAAGGAGAATGATAAAGAGGATGAGTTATTTTCTGAACCAGTTGACTTTCATGCTTTTTATTTTATATTTCTAGAATCTATAACATAATATCTTTTTATTTTATTTGTTTTTATCAGGAAACAGCTCCATTGAGCAATGCTCATTTGCAAGGAAGTCCTGGAAAGGACAAACAAATGATCAAGAAATAACAGAATACAGATTTATAACAGAGATGGCATATCTAGCTACACATTAATTTTTGCAGCACATATCAAGGCAGTTACAAGGCAGTTAAATATAAGCAGTGATGGAATAGCTGATTTCATGGCAAATGTTCAAAAAGATGTCAAGACAATTACAAACAAATCATGTTCAGCAGAACCAGTGGGCAGGTGCAGGTCAGTAATATATATGGTGCTCAATAAGATGACACACAGTAGTTACGAAGTAGGCCAGTCTTCAATATGAGGAGAAATTGTGCTTGGGGAGGTCATGACACATTAAGATTCTAAATACATTCTAATAAAAGCTGCAGCTATCTGTATGATGGTTTTCAGACAGTGAGTTTAAGGCACAGGACCTGATTTTTAAAGGGCAATGCATCAAATCCTTATTTTGGTGTAGCTGCTCCAAAACACCTTTGCCGCAACTGCACCCAGTTTTGGTAGGTTGGGTGCGGTTATGACACTTTGCCAGATTTACAGCAGCTTACACCAAATATTTGGTGCAAGCCCCATAAAAAAGGCTTGCGGGATTGCTGCAACCTAGACCAGAACAAGTTGGTCTAACTTGTGGCAACTGGTGCATAGGATAGAAAATCCCGATCGCCAGCCAGGGAATGCCACAAGCTCCATGTGCCATATGTTGGGCACCCCAGGACTTGTGGCATTTGGAGGACATTTGAAAATCTGTCCTACTGCAATTAACTCAGCTTGTTTCCAAGTACAGGGTACAGCACTGAGAGAGAAGAAGAGGTTATAAGTGGATAATAAGGGTGACAGTGATAGCAGGATCAGATAGGAAGAGAAGCTTCAGGTCTAGACCTTCTGAACTATGACCTTTTGAGGAATTCAGAGCCTGAAATTAACTGGAATCAGAGAAATGTGCTCTGATCTGAAGTGACAAGAGTATATTGATGGCACTATTAAAAATGAAGACTTTTTCACTTCAGGGATTATGTTATTGAAACCACTAAAGGTGGGGGTAGAAAGAAGTAGGCTGCTGGTTAACTAGGATCTGCAGCTTATCCATTAGGTAGGGAAATGGGCAGACTGGGTGGGCCAAGCGGTCCTTATCTGACTGTCAAATTCTATGTTTCTATGTTAATCATTGAGGATGTAGCTCACTATAATTGGCTAGACAAGTCACAATATTTTCAGTGATTTGAGAAGCTGCCAACTGTAGGGATGTTGACAGCTGTGTAGGGCCTGGAACAGGTAATATTTTGGGATTTTGTTCTTTCTTTATATTTTAATCTTTATTTCAGTTTTTTCAAGTCAACATGTAACAAATCACATAGCTTATAATGAAAAATGTTTTATCCGATATACAAAAACATTCAGGCTTGACTTGCTGTTCTGGCAGCTCCAATTTAACCAATTTCTCTATGTATTCCATTAGCTACATTTCCTTTAAAAGGATTGTTCAAAATTAACATTGAAACTTTAAATTAAATAAGAAATAAAATAAACAGAAATATATATACAAGTATGCATGTTAAATATAAAAGCTTGTCCTTAAGAGTTAAATCTATTAAGTTTTCTGTATCCATTAGGCTCATGTGATCATTGTCTAGCCGAAATATATAAATCCTTATAAATCTTTGAACAGGTAACCTAATACCATTTACACTATCCGGCAGAGGTCGTCATCAGGTTCTACGCATCTCCTATAAGCACTGGGTGGGGCCACCCGGCCAGGGTAGCCAGTGATGATAACAATTATAAATGAGCGACTCAAGAAACAGTGACTCATTTATAGTGCTATCATCATCTGCCCTGCAAGAGTAGCAATGCTATAGTAAGGAAACTAACCAGAAGGGGAGGGATAAGGAGTTGTAGGGAAGGGATAGGAGGGAGGGTTAGGGGATCCTGCTGCAGCCAAGCTAGCCCTGGGATGTGGTGGTGAGGCTGGCTGGCTACAGTGCAGCAGGCACTGGGTTCGGGACCTGCTGGGGGCTATTGTTTTGTCACTGTTTGCGTCTCTCTGTTTTTAAATTTTTTTTTCCATCCTGTTTTGCCCCCTCCTTGACATGCACCCCTCTGGAGTTAACAATCCTTATTCAGGGGGGTGCGGAGAGTGAAGCCCCCTGCAAAAACACTTAAAATAGCCGGAAGTTGGGTTGCTTGGGTTTGTATATTGTCAAAATGCTTTTCGGTGATACACATTTGCTATATTAGTGATTGCTATGTTGCAGTTGCTATCATGACATGGAACCCCCAGCCAGGGGATGTTGTATGAAGGTCACTTAGTGGCCTTATTTGTTTATCATTTCATCTCTTTCATTGAGCCAGTAACTAACTAATCTCTTGATTTGGCTATCTTTCACGTTCAGGTAGGATTATGGAACAAAGTCAGGGTAGTGCTCCAATTGGTGCCTTACCCACTTCTGCCATTTTTATGATTGCTTGCACGCATGTGCAAGAAACATAGTGCCATAATCCAAAATGCAGTGCCGTACAGTTGAAAGGGAGAGCGCCACTTCATTGAGCAGCGATAAGATAGTACTGATTAGCATATGTGCTCATGCGCTTCCCCACACACACGCATACTCGTGCTCATTACTCCCACACTGTATGGCGATGGGGTGCCCAATCCAGCCCATGGCACCTCGCCCCCCAAACAGCCTTCCAGCTGTCACGCTGGAGCCCACCCCAGCGTGGCACAAGTCCCACATCATCTTTAAAAATAGAACCTGCAGAAAAAACATTCCCTCGATGACTGTCCTGACCCCATTCCCCACGCCCACCCTCTCGCACCCTGCCTCCCCATCCCCACCTCACCCCATACTTACCTCCAGAGTCTGGCGCGATGATCTTGGTGTACTGGGAACACGTCTGCACTCTTCAAAGCCGACCGCACTGAGGAAATGCTGATAAGCTGTATAATGGAATAAATAGGGTTTTTTCAACTTTGATGCATATCTCAGGCATTTTTGGGAATTTTTTCACCAAATTTTCAACATGGGGTTTTTGTGACCCCACCTCATGAATTCTGTCACTGTCATTTTGTTAATCGGCCCTGAAAGGTGATTTTGCGGTCACTGCCTGGAACCACCTTTCAGGACTGATTCTGAAATGACTTATCTCAATTCATGGTAGGTCCCAAAAAGCGCTATGTTGAATTAATTAGAAATCAAAAATATGTTCTGAACATGCATTGCGCTGTTCCTAAACGCAGCTTCGTAAGTTCGGGAATTTTCAATATTTTCACTCCAGATATTCAACATTGCCATTTTACCATACCTCCTTATGAGTAATACAGCTGTCATTTTTCACATCTTGCCCAAAATGTGTTTCCACGCATGTAACGCACAATGGCACAGTCGGTGTGCGAAATCAATGTTCTGGACAGATTAAGAAAATCACAGTGACACCATTCATGAGCAGAGGTGTTAAAATGGCTATGTTAAACATTTGGTGAAAAAATTCCCAAAAAATGACTGTTTTATGAGCATGCGTTGCGCTGTTCCTATGCACGCTCATAAGTCAGTGAATTTTCAATATTTTCACTCCAGATTTTCAACATTGCCATTTTACCACACCTACTTATGAGCAGTACAGCTGTCATTTTTCACATCTTGTCCAAAATGTGTTTCCATGCATGTAGCGCACAATGGCACAGTCGGTGTGCAAAATCAATGTTCGGGACAGATTAAGAAAATCACAGTGACACTGTTCATGAGCAAAGGTGTTAAAATGCCTATGTTAAAAATGTGGTGAAAAAAGTCTATAAAATGACTGTGTTACAAGCGACCATTGCGCAGTTTCCACGCACCCTCGTAAGTTCATGCATTTCTAATAGTTTCAGTCCAGATTTTCACCACTGGCATTTTTCCACACTTCCTTATGAACAGTACAGCTGTCATTTTTCACACCATGGCCAAAATGTGTTTTCACACTTCCAGCTCAGAAATGCGTGGTCGCTTTGGGAAATCACTGTTGGGGACAAATTAAGAAAATCACAGTGACACTGTTCATGAGCGGAGGTTCCAAAATGCCTGTGTTGACAATCTGCTTAAAAATCCCAAACTAATTGCATTATGGGTGTGCATTGCGCAGTTTTCATACGCTTTTCACCAGTTTTAATATTTTTAGCTGCTGATTTTCAACATTGCCATTTTTAGCCTCCCCATGAACAGTACAGCTGTCATTTTCACATCCTGTTTGAAATGTGTTTCATCTGTGGTGCCAAATGGCGTAGTCACTATGCAAAATCAGCTTTCATTAATAATTGATATTGCCACAGTTCATAAGGTGGGGGGTCACAAAAAACCCATGTTGAAAATTTGGAGTGAAAATGCCAATGAACACCTGAGGCGTTAGGGTTTCTGACCATAACGCCCCACCCTGTAGAGATTGACAGGCATCAGGGGTGTGACTTGGGATTCTCGCCTGTAATGCTCATACCATTCCACACCCTGCAGCCAGTAAGAGGCATCGAGGTGTGCCTTGGACTCTTCGACCCTAAAGTTCACCCCATTCTCCTATACAGCACCCATCTCACCATATTTCCTGATGGAACAGGGTGAGCATAAGGACCAAAGACCCCAAGGCACACCGTGACACTTGTCAGTGTCTGCAGGGTGGGGTGTGGTGAAATGGCGTGGCCGTTAAGCCTGATGACCAAAAGGCACACCCCAATGCCTGTCAGTCTCTGCAGGGCGGTGGTGGGGTTGGCTTCAGTTCAATATTTCACTGCCATTCCTATTATGCAGCTCTCTAACTCCTACACTACCAATGCCAATGCCAGCAAGCAAACATTTGGCATTGACAAATGCTTGTTTCAAATGTTTTCATACAGTTTTCACCATCTCTCTGAGGACAGGGTGGGTGCCCCAGGACTGGAAGGTGGTACATATAGTGCCTATCCACAAGGGGGGATCAAGGGAGGTGACAGGGAACTACAGGTCCATCAGCCTGACATCGGTGGTGGGCAAGGTGATGGAGGGCATTGTCAAGGAGAGGCTGGGGGGGGGGACCTGGAAAAGTCAGGGTGCCTGGACAATAGACAGCATGGATTTTTCCTAAGGGAAATTGTGTCAGACAAACCTTGTGGAGTTCTATGACTGGGTGACGAGTGCCTTGGATGTGGGTAGACCAGTGGACGTCCTCTTCCTAGACTTCAGCAAGGCACTTGACTCTGTTCCTCATGGGGGCCTGTTGGATAAGCTGGAAGAAATGGGGGTGGGGAACCAGATGATCAGATGGATAGGCAATTGGCTTCAGAACTGGACCCAGAGGGTCGTAGTTGGTGGGATAGTCTCATCCCCAAGGAGGGGTCATTAGTGGGGTCCCATGAGAATCGGTCCTTAGGCCCCTCTGTTCAGCGCCTCGTCTCTGACATAAGGACAGGTATCAGGAGTGAGATGAGTCTCTTTGCGGATGACTCAAAACTGGGGGCGGTGGTGGATGGGGAGGAGGGATGGTGGCCTTCAGGGGGACCTGGAGGCTCTGGAAAGATGGTCTAGAAAGTGGAAGCTGAGGGTTCAATGCAGGAAATGCAAGGTACTACACCTGGGGCCAGAAACCCGGGCCAAGTGTACACCCTGGGGGATGCTACAAGTCTTGATGGCTGAGAGGGACCTGGGGTGGTGGTGGATGTCAAGATGAACAACTCAGAGACTTGTAGGAGGGCAGCGGCCAAGGCCAACAGGATGCTGGGATGCATCACTGGGGAGATCACCTCCAGAAGGAGGAAGTGATACTCCCTCTGTATAACTATTTGGCGAGGCGCACCTCAGTACTGCGTGCAGTTTTGGAGGCCACATTTAAAGAAGGACATTGAACTCCTGGAGAGGGTCCAGAGGAGGGCAACCAAAATATGTACACGTTGCAAGAGAAAAGGGACCGGGGGGACATGACAGCGGTCTTCAGGTACATGAAGGGGGTAAATAGGGGAGGAGCAGTCAGGGTGCTTCGAAGGAAGGAGGGTGGGAAACTAGAGGGCATGGGTGGAAGCTGGAGGGGAGATTCAGGGGAGAAAGGAGGAGGTGCTACTTCACTGAGAGGGTGGTGGAGCCATGGAATGTGCTGCCCAGGGGGCTGGTGGATGCAGAGACGGTGGAGGGGTTCAAGAGGGGGTGGGACAGGTACAGGGGAAGGGTTCTGGAAGCAAAATCCAGTGCAGCGAGAATATCTGGAACTGGGAAGGGAGAAGCAAGAGAGGGCGAGGGGGGCAGCAAGGTCAGCTCCCAGGGTGGGGGCTGACCAAACGATCAGACACGAAAGACCGTTAGGCCTATTCTGCTGGCATTTTAGTATGTCCGTATGTTAGTTTAGCATTCTTGCTGAGAGCCTCTTCAAAGCATATATTTCTCTGGCCAGAGAATTCCAAGTCTCTTTTGTAGGGATAATTTTAGTATGTCACAAGGGGGTCACTGCTTTCAAAGCAGCATGGGTCAAGAGAGTAACAAGCCTGTATGTTATCTTTTTTAATCCTAACCCTGTCGGGGGGGGGGGGAGTAAAAGTAAAAAGGTATAAAGGGATGAGCAGGTCAGCGCAGTCATAAGTATTTAGGAGTTCTTGCGTAACCTCTCCCCAATATGGGGTTAGGAGTCCACACGCCCACAAACTGTGGGTCTGGCCCAACTGCGAACACCCACACCCCCTCTAGCACTGTCCCAACCCCTCCCTCGCATATTTAGCTACTATGGCAGGTGTGCAGAAAAAGCTTGTATGAAGCTTCCATGCATATTCCTTTCAATATGGGAAGCTCGAGGTTTTGTATGCTGGGAGAGCCGAGGACTGCCATTGAAGAGATGGTATGTCAGTTTGCAGCTCCTGTTCCCATTTGACCCATATTTGCTCTGTGGAGTCACTAGGATGTTGTCTCAGTGCTTTATAAGCTTGACTTATTAGGTGTTCCATGGGTGCTCCCCCTAAGTATGATTGAATTAATGTTACCAGCAGGGGTGGTTTTTCCGCTATAGTAGCCAGGGTCTACTCAAGTGGTTGCAAGTAGGTTTTTTTTGTGGAAGACCATATGTCGTCTGCAGGGTGGCAAAGGAGTGTATACTTATAGGGCCTATTAACTGTGAAATGAATGTTAATCCATATTGTTGCTACTGTTGGAACATCCTGCCTCCTGTCCGGTTGGGAGGTAGCTTGGGGTCGTGCAGGAGTGCCTCCAAGTAGAGGTTCTCTGTGGAAGACAGATATTTTTGCCTCATTTGGAGCCATCCCCGGTATGTTTCCCTAGTGTATTCAGGAAGCCCATGTAGTGGATTACATTTGGGGGGTTATCAAGCAGACAGCCCAGCAGGTCATATGACTCACCGATGAACAATTCAGTCTGTTTTCAGTGTGCTGAATACTTTGGATTTAATCAATTTGTTGCAGTTCGAATCTGGGTGGCCATTGCATATTGTTTGAAACCAGGTAGATTCAAGCCCCCTCATATCCCATGATAGCTGCAGGACTCTATACCAGACCCAAGGTGGGTGCCCCTTCCATATGAACTGAGAAATTAGCCTGTCCCATGTTTGGAAACAGCTTTTATCCAGGGGCACTGGAAGGGTCTGTAATAGAAATAGGATGAATGGCAGCACATTCTGCTGTATTGCTTCCATCCTGCTTAAGAAGCTCAGAGGCAATCTAGACTAATTAGAGAGATCCTCTGTTAATTGTTGGGTTCAGGGTTCACAGTTCAATACATCAATTACTGTTAATTTCTTGGCAAGTTTAATCCCAAGATATCTAATTGCAAATTTGTTCCATTTAAAGAGGTATGTAGTTTTCAGGCCCACAGAGGGGACAAAGTTATAGGTTAAGACCTCCGTCCTTTGGTCAGTTATTTTGTGTCCTGCCAGTTGTCAGAAAAGTTTTATGTGGTCCCAGACTGCTGGAACAGATTGTTCCAGTGAGGACAATATTTATAAGATATCATCTGCGAATAGTGAGATCATCTGCGAATAGTGAGATGATATGCTGTCTTTTTCCTGACTTGTAACCCTGTTATATTTAATTGCATCCATATAGCTTCCACTAGGGGTTCCAGATACAGGGTAAACAATAGGGGAGAGGGGGGCAGCCCTGACGGGTTCCCCGTGAGAGTCTGAAAGGGTCAGACAGAGATCCATCCAGTCTCAGGTATGCCATGGGCTCCTGATAGATGTTCCTGAGTTGTGTGATAAGCACCGCCAGATTACCAAATTTCAACAGGGTCACCCAAAGAAAAGACCAGGTGACCCTGTCTTCTATGCATCTAGTCCTAAGAGGACCAGGGCAATATTGTGTGTGGAAGCGTGGTCCACCAGCAGGAAGGTGCGGAGCACTGCATCTTGGGTCTGTCGGCTCTTAATGAATCTGACTTGGCCTGGGTTGATCAGTGCAGGGAGCAGGTTTTCTAGCCTATGGGCCAGATTAGTTATATATCATTTATAATCATAATTTAACATTGAAATGGGTCTATAAGATGTTGGATATTGGGTATCTTTTTGGGGCTTGGGTATTGCGGCTATGACAGCATAGCGCCAGGTTGGGGGTGGTGGGTCTCTGTCCTGGACTGTTTGACATGCCGAGAGGAGTGGGGGAACCAGAAGATCTTTAAATTGCCTATAGAGTTTGGAAAGACAACCATCTGCTCCTGGGGCTTTTGAGGTCTTAGCCTTTTTAAGGGTATTAAGGATTTCTTCTGTTGTAATCGGGGTTAACAGTGACCCTGCTTGCACCTCTGTTAGTTAAGGGAGGGAACATTTCTGTAAGTAGGCATCTGTGTGTTCCTGGGCATTTTTTTTTAGATTTTGTTCTGATTGGAGTCCAGTCACCTTCACTTGGAGATAGCCGTACACATCACTTGAGGTAAGAGTTATAATATCATATGAGAGTTTAATCTCATGCCATTTGGACAAGAAAACCACAGAGTGAAGCTGCCATTTGGGCAAGAAAAATGCAAAGTGAAGCTAAGCAGTTCTGTCTATCAAAACTGTACGATATGATGCTCTTATACTTTAAAAGACATATCACACAGCATATATAAACATATTATAAATGACCTGAATTGGCTAAAGTGATTAATATGTTTTCAGTTCAGATTTTTCCAAAGTATGCAGCTCAAGAACTCCTCCACCCAGCTGTCAAGTGGATTGCTTCACTTTAGTATTGCTGCACAAGGAGACAACTGCTAGCAGGGTAAGAGGTCCTGTGGTTTTGATTGTTAATTGATTGAAATCATAAAAGGTATTTATAATCTGCCATATTACACCATAGGATTCAAGGAAAAAAGAAAGACAAAATGGTCTATTTAGTTTGTCTCCCCAGCCATTTGGACAAACACCACTGTAAAAAACTTGGGAATAATACAGCTAAGCTAGTAAGATGTGTGGTTATGCTCACAATAGCCCTCTTACATGAGCAGCTCTGCACTGCTGAGAGTGATACAGAGCAGTTAAAACATTACCTTTTCTTCAATGTAAAAGTAATCCACACCACCATGGACCTCATTGTTGTATTGCTGAGCATTCCTAACTTTCTTGGTTACGCAGTGTGTTGTGGTCTTTTCTGGACACCATGTAAACAAAACCGCTGTGCTCGCAGTGATGCATATCATCAGCAGTCACCAACATGACTCAATTAACAAGAAACCAAAGTCTGAAAATACGCACAGGATAAGAAATGCTTATGCTTTTATGGTGCTTGATTTTATATTTGTATCTCCAATGTTACTGTTACTATTCCAGCCCTGTGTATATCAGCTGTGGTTTGATTTCTATAGATGTTAATGTCCTCATGTCTATGTATACTGGTCACTTTAAAAGCACATGATTCACTGGAAAACATTACCCCTGATAAAGCCTCAAGCCAGTGGCATTACATGGGGGTGTTTCATAGCATTTTGAAATTTTCTGTACTCCAATAAACAGAAGTTTTGTCCTGTCCTTTAATGTTTGTCATTGTTTTTACTTTTCATTCTTGTGCTCTCGGCTGGCCATGCCAAAAGAGCACTTGGACCGATACAGAGCTGCAGCATCTAAACAGGACAGCGAGCAGTGACACCGGACAGAGGGATCCAATTCCAATTGCAATGCTCCTGGGTAGGCTCTGTGTAAAAGCACCTAATATTCTCTCTGGCATCCCATTAATTCTGTAGTCTGAGGTTAGATACTTCAAGGTTCAGAGACTGAAGAATGATTATATTTTGGTTCTTGGTAGGATGCTCCTTGCAAATAATTAACTTATTTGGGACACATCAAGAAAACAAAAGGAATACTTTTCAACATGTGTGTTTAAATTCTGCTAGGTGTAATGGAAGAAAAACTTCAGTAAAGACAAATAAAATACAGTTGTAGTTTGCAACCAATTTCTCACCTTGCTAGTATCGTTTGATCAATTTTGTAGGTGGTAGTGAATCCCATGTCTTCAAACATGCTTAAAATAGCCTAGAAAAAAGACAAGCAGAAATGCATTATTTGTATTGTGTTTCTCCACTTATATGAACAAAATGTTCGCTACAATAGTCTAGTCCTCCAGATTAGACAGGCAACAAGAAATCTGCCATCCAGATGGTATATTATCAAAACATCCAATCTGTACAGTCTTAGTAATATATTCAGATGCAACATTATCTAAACATCTAATCTGTACAGTCATAGTAATGTATTCAGATACATCATTATTGAAACATCCAATTTGTACAGTCTTAACCCTTAGGCTGCTGACAGAATTAGAATGTATAGGAATTCTGGACTGATACATCTGTCTGTGGCACAGCAAGGGTTAATAATGTATTCAGATGCAACACTATACAAATATGTAATCTGAACAGTCTCAATAATATATTCAGAAACAGCACTATCCATACATCCAATCGGTACAGTCTTAGTAATGTATTCAGATACAACACTATACAAATATCCAATCTGTACAGCCTTACTAATGCATTCAGATATAATACTATACATGTATCCAATCTGTACAGTCTTAGTAATAAATTCAGATATAACACTATACAAATATCCAATCTGTACAGTCTTAGTAATAAATTCAGATATAACACTATACAAATATCCAGTCTGTACAGTCTTAGTAATGTATTCAGATACATTAGATGAACATCCAATCTGTACAGTACAGTCTTAAAAATATATTCAGATACAACACTATACAAATATCCAATCTGTGCAGTCGTAGTAATTAATGCATTCAGATATAACACTACATAAATATCCAATCTGTATGGTATTAGTGATATATTCAGATACATTAAATGAACTACTAATCTGTACAGTATAGTCTTAATAATACATTCAGACGCAACACTATACAAATATCCATTCTGTACAGTTCTGTTAATGTATTTAGATGCAACACTATCCAAACATGCAATCTATACAGCATTAGCAGCGTATTCAGATACAACAGTATCCAAACATCCAATCTGTACAGTCTTAGTAACGTATTCAGATACAACAGTATCCAAACATCCAATCTGTACAGTCTTAGTAACGTATTCAGATACAACACTATACAAACATCCAATCTGTACAGTCTTAGTAACGTATTCAGATACAATACTATACAAACATCCAATCTGTACAGTCTTAGTAACGTATTCAGATACAGCACTATACAAATATCCAATCAGTACAGTCTTAGTAAAGTATTCCGGTATAACACTACATAAACATCCAATCTTTACAGTCTTAATATTGTATTCAGATACATCAGTATCCAAACATCCAATCTGTACAGTCTTAGCAATGTATTCAGATGCAACACTATCCAAATATCCAATCTGTATAGTCCTAGTAATGTTTTATTTATTTATTTAGTTTTTGTTGACCGCGTAAGTGCACTAGACAAATTCTTGCCTATTTCCAGGCACGACCAAGGGGGAGGGGGATACAGATGAATGCCAAATGACCTTGAAACAGACTAAGCTGTTGGTGATATTTTTAGTGAATGGGCGGAAATTTGGCCAGAACACCGGGGAAACATTCCCTACTCACAGGTGGGGGAGCCTAACATCCTAGTCCTTTGCAAGATGGAGTCTGGTGAGGAAGGAGAGAGACTGGAAGCTGTGGAGATAGGGGGGCTGGTCTCCTCCCCTATCTCGTTGATCCTTGAGACTCCCATAGACATAATTTCAAAAATTTGGTACTGGTTCAGTGGATGGGTGTCAGGAACAGGAGATACAGATTTTGAGAAAAATGACAACAGCAGAGGATTTAAATGTTAAACAAACAATCCGAAGTGCCACAGTACAGGACGTACTACAGGCTGAAGAGAAACTGCATTTGACAGCTAGACAAGCATTGTTGGTGCTATTATCGGCACTGGAAACCCAGACACAGGAACAAATGGATATACAAAAGCAGAAGACTGCTATTGAAATGGATACTTGCCTTGGGATGGATGCAGCGAAACAGGCTGATGACACATTGACTCCTGTGATGGAGCGTAAGGTTGGTATAAGTTTGAACACACAAAGTAACATGCATGACTGTATAAATGCGGGAATAGTGTCCAGAATAACAGATACAGGTGAGCAACCCAGCTTAAGATGTCCCACGGCCTCTATGTGTGACATAACGAATGTCAGTAAACAAAATGGGGATATTGACAGAATGTTTGTGAAGCCTAGCTCGGAGATATGGGTGAATGTAAAATGCCAAGAGATGACTGTTACAAAGGCTTTTAGTGAAGAAGAATGGTCTGCTGCATGGAGCGTCTGTGTGACGGCTCTTCCTTCCCGGGGGGGGACTTAGGGATGGCGTCGCTCTTGAGCGACCCCTGGCAATGGTCAGGGGTGGCTGGAAGGGGGGGCAGTGCAGCTGGAAGGCAACAGGGGTGGAACTTGACAGACACTGGTTGTCACTGCACATCCAAGCTCCATGGGGGGGAAACAGAAGAAGCGAAAAATCCCCAGAGCACCTGATAGGCGATGGCAGGTCCAGTGGTCGGTCCCCACGTCCAACACCGGGCCTTCCAGCTCCACAGAGGCACTCCCTCCACTCCCTGGTCACCCCTCTAAATTGTAGATAGAGTGCCAGAGGAGTCAGCGGTCCTGCCCTGTGTGGATTCAGAGCCAGGGGTTTGGACGGCCAGGTGGTGCGGTAAGGGAGGTGGAGTCTGGGGGCTTCAGGCGGACGGGAAAAAGACCAAACTGAGTGCCCTGCCAGAGAAAGTTCAGGTCTCAAGAGTAGGAGGATAAAGATAGTTAAAAAAAAAAAAAAAAAAGAATGTTTCATGTGGAGAAGGCCCACTCCCTCAGACAACAACAACAATTTGGCACATCTGGAACAACAAATTGGTCTGTCCATATGAAGCATGCCAATCTAGGGTAGGGAAGAAGGAAATTTTAGCCTTATATAATGGAAATAACCAAATGGTTAGCACTAATGCTGAGATTATGGAAGTGATTTCTGCATATTCAGGGGAAAAGTATGGTCCGATGGACTTGGACACAGCACAGGCTGACTTCGCACTCTCCCAGATTGACTTTCCAGGGATCACACAAGCTGAGGGTAGGAAAATGGTGGAAACTGTACAGATTTCAGAGGTTATGAAGGCAATCCACACTTTAAATAATAACACAGCCCCTGGTCCAGATGGGTTACCCTCTGAAGTGTACAAACTCCTGGCAGCAGAACTAGGAGAAGAACTCACTGAGTTTTTTAGCTGTGTACTGCAAACTGAAGATACCCCCCTGCAGTTTAATATGGGGTATCTGATATATATATATATATATATATATATATATATTTATAAATATAAAACACAGACAACTTGACTTCTCTGGCACATATTGATGCCGTTCTGAAAAAACTAAGGCCCAAGCTTGGGGCACTTTATAGAAACCTCAGCTGCATCCTGCTCGCCGCCAGGCGTGAGCTGGTACAGAAGATGATCATGCCCATTTTTGACTACTGCAACATAGTCTACGATGCTGCCCCACAGTCCCACCTATCCAGACTAGAATCTCTCTTTAACTCGTTCTGTCATTTTGCTCTTGATGCCCCCTCCCATACCCATCACTGTGACCTCTTCCGCGCTTTCAACCTTCTTCCCCTACACTCCTGGCACACGCTTCATGGTGCTAAATTCATCTCTAAATTCTGGCTTGGTTCTCTCCCCTCATATATCTCCTCCTCTCTTGGCACCCCTACCCTCTCCCTCTATTCCCTGAGATCCCATGCTAACACTCGCACCCTATCACTCCCCTGCAGAACCACTACCTCTGGCCAAAAAGCCTTCTCCTACCTCCTGCCTAAAATGTGGAATGCTCTCCCTCCACAAATCCATCACTCCTCCTCCCTCTATTCCCTTACCACTGCATTGCACAACTACCTCACACCCTCTTGCACCCGGTTCTGATGCACCCTCCTTATCTGTCTCCTTCTCTGTCTTTCTCTTCATCTCCGTCTCCCTCTCCCCCTCTCACCCCCCTACTTGCACTTATTCATATAGACCATCTCTTAAATAGGGGGGACTGGTTCCTACATGCTCACCCTGCTGCATATTGCACTAGTGTACTGCCTGTATTTTATGCATTGTCAACCTTGTATCCTATGTACTGATTCTACTTTGAATGCTACTCCTAAGATCTGCTTGCACTGATACTCTGCAACAGCCTTTATTGTCTCAAGTGCCTTGTTCCTGTTTTTATAACTGTATGTATAATTATACCATCTGTATGTATTTACCTGAACTGTACTCTGTATATCTGTACTCTGCATATCCTTTTCCCCTTCCCCCAGGACGTACCGTGAGACAAGCATTAAGTTGCTCAGTGTATCTGTCCTGGTGAAACAATTCAATAAATAGATAAATAAATAAAGGGTGACAAATTAGCTTTAATTAATTGGAGACTAATAAGCCTTGTCAGTATGGATTTTAAACTATTATCAAAAAGTTTGGCTAAGAGATTGATGTCGGTAGCACAGGGGGTAATCTCTGCTGCACAGACTTCCTCAATTCCTGGATTCTGTATTCAAGATAATCTGATTTTATAAAGAGAAGTTTTTGATAAAGGAAATTTAAACCAGGTGAGTGGGTATATCCTCTCACTAGACCAGAAACAAGCATTTGATGCTGTGAACCATGATTTTTTATGGTTAGTTTTAGAAAGATTTCAGATTCCACTAGTGTTCATTTCATGGCTTAAGGGGTTGTATAAAATGGCAACAATGTTCCTGGTAGTAAATGGGTGGAAGGGCCCCCTGGTCAGGATTAAGCAAGGAGTGTGACAAGGTTGTCCCCTCAGCCCGATCCTAGATGCCTTTTTTTTTGGACCCCCTATTGCGGTGGATAACTGCATCCCCTTTACTGTCTCCATTGACTGCCACTTTGGCAGTATCAGCACCAACAGTTATGGCCTATGCAGATGACATGTGTCTCTTGTTAAAAGATGAGGCCTCTATAGTAGAGGCTTTACGCCTCTGCTCAGCGTTTGGGAATGTGGCAGGAGCTACATTAAACTTACAAAAATGTGTGGTGAAGGGTTTCAGGACTCATCGTAGTACCTTTCCAGAAATAGGTGGCATAAGGCTGTGTGAAGGACTGATTCAGATTTTAGGAATTCAATTTGGGATGCTACACCTGGATGTTTCAAACTCGGAAAACAAACTTGCTGTTGCTCAGTGTAAAGTTTCTAACTGGAATAAGTGGAAAATGGGGAAAAAGAAAAGGGTTTTTCTGACTAAGACATATTTAATACTGGTTTTCCTATTTCTCAGCTATATTTTTCCACCACCCAAATCTTTAGAGACCTGTTTATTGAGTGTTTTTTTTTTTTCAGGTAGTGTGGGGGAGCTGACTGAATCCCATAAAATGCAACGTATTGTATTTGCCAATCAGTCAAGGGGGTTTGAATATGATTCACCCCCTATTGTTTTTCAACAATCTTTTTTTAATGACCAATTTATGCCCTCTATTAATCCATCTGAATAAAGGCTGGGAACCATGGGTATTTGATACTGTACAGTATTGGTTTCAACAATGGGATGGAGGGTGTTTAAAGATTGTGAAACAGCAACCTTTTGCACCGTCCTATTGGAGGGATACCTTTACTAGTTTAAGGCAGTGGAAGGTTACTATGCATGGGATTATGACACTATAGAGAAAAGGGGTTTATAATGTGTTATTAGGTGTGGTGTGTCCAGTTCCTCAGATTTTTGAACACTGCCCAGAATGTAGTAAAAGGGTTCTTTTTCAATTATTACAGAACCCCAGGATCCCACCTCATGTCTGGGATCTTCATTGGCTGAGCTGCCATAACAGGATTAATGTCAAAAGTAATCATAAACATAAAGAGCTAGAGGATAAGATTTGTAGTAGACCAGACTGTATTACACAACTAGAAACTACTGACCATTTGTTTTTTTCCTATACATTCATTCAGTTTTGGGTCTTTTTAGCCAGGGCATTGGGGTCACTAACATTTGCACTGATGTCCATGGACAATCTTATGTTTAATGAGGTCGTAGGACCATGGTGGGTATAGGAAGTTTAAACAGTTACACTGATCTTTACTATATGTAAATGGCAGATATGGAATGCCCGTTGTCTATTTTCTTTGCAACAGAAACATTCTACTCATGATGAGATAGTTGGGAAAGTAACTAAAGATTTACAAATTATTTGGATAAGGAGGGGATGGCATTACAAGAAGACCAATGGTTGAGAAGCTGGCATGATCTGCCTTGGATCACAGACTCTGATACTCCTATTACATGAACGAAGAGTACAGGACTGAAGGATTAAGTATGATACCATACACCTGGATAGTGACTATATGTTATTTTTTTGGGGGGATAACTAGGGGTATTTCTCCAATAAAGTATGGTTTGGTGGTTTCATTATGATTTTGTATAATGCAATTCTTTTCAGCTTGGGAACTGTTTCTCCTTATTAGATTTTCTTCTCTTTGTATTTTTTTATTTCTCTATTTCCAGAGAGCTGTATTTGCTGAATTCGATGTTTTTTTTTTCTTTTCCCTTTGGTTGTTTTCATGAGTTTCCTTGTACTTGAATATGTTGGGATATTGCCTTTAGTTTTGGTATTTAATAAATTTTCCCCTACTCTTTTTGAGAAGTGCCACGGGATCTTTAACATCCACCTGAACTACAGTACCACCAGAACAGGCAGACAGGATCTTGGTTTAACATTTCATCTGAAAGACGGTATTCAGATACATTATATAAATATATAATCTGTACAGTCTTAATAATGTATTCAGATAAAACAGTATCTGTACAATCTTAATAACATATTCAGATACAACACTATCCAAACATGCAGTCTGTACAGTCTTAGAAACATAATTAGACATGACACTATACAAGCATCCAATCTGTAGAGTCTTAATGATGTATTCAGATGCATCATTATCCAAACATCCAAATCTGTACATTAGTAATGCATTAAGATACAACATTATCCAAACATCCAATCTGTACAGTCTTGATCATGAAGTCAGATACAATACTAACAAAACATCCAATCTGTACAGACTAGTAATGTATTCAGATACAACACTATCCAAACAGCCAATATGTACAGTCTTAATCATGAAGTCAGATACAATACTATAAAAAAATCCAGTCTGTACAGTCTTAGTAATGTATTCAGATGCAACACTACCCAGACATGCAATCTGTAGTCTTAGCAACGTATTCAGATATAACAGTAGCCACAAATTCAATCTGTGCAGTCTTAGTAACATATTCAGATGCAACAATATTCCAATATCCAACCTGTGCAATTTTAGTAATGTATTCAGATATAACACTATATTGGCTGGGGTCGATGTTGTTCAATGTCTTCATCAATAACATTGGAGATGACATTAAGGGCAAAATGTGCCTATTCACAGATGACACCAAGCTCTGCGGGAGAGTGGACACAGCTGAAGGGATACAGGACCTACTGGAAGATCTGGAAAAGCTGTGAAAGTGGTCCAGGATCTGGCAGCTTGGCTTCAATATCAAGAAATGTAAAGTTATGCATATTGGAGCTAAGAATCCCAGGACAGAGTACTACCTGGGTGGAGTCCGAGTATCTGCATCAGAGGAGGAGAAGGATCTTGGAGTGATGATCACTAGTAACCTGAAGCACTTTACATAGTACAAGAAAGCAGCAGCAAAAGCAAACAATATGCTGGGATGCATGGCTAGGGGGATCAGTAGTAGGAGAGAGGAGATTATACTGTTCTTGTACAGGTCACTGGTAAGGCTGCATCTAGATTATAGAGTTCAGTACTGGTGCCCACACCTCAAAAAGGACATTAACCTGCTGGAAAAGATCCAGAGGAGGGCTAAAAAGATGATAGCAGGTCAGCAGGGTAAGGCATATGAGAGGAGGTTGAGGGCACTGAACATGTACTTCCTGGAAGACAGAAGAGAGAGAGAGAGAGAAGAGAACACATGATTGGGACTTTCAAGCACTTGAAAGGGACAAATAAGCTAGATAAGGAGAATCTCTTTAAGCTGAGTAGCAACTATAACATGAGGGAGCAAAGTCTTAAGTTGGAAGGTGGAGGGTTGAGGAGGGAGGTTAGGAAGCACTTCTTCACAGAGAGGGTGGTGGACACTTGGAATGTGCTGCCAGAAGAAGTCATCTTGTTGAAGACAGTGGATCACTTTAAGAGAGGCTGGGATAGGCATGTAGGAGGGTAAGGATCATGGGTAGGAAGGATGGGAGGAGTGGGGAGGGAGGGCAGGGATATTAGCTCAAGCTGTGGACCCTGCAATATGAGCAGACTTGATAGACCAAATGGCCTTCTTCTGCTGGCTTCTTCATATGTTCATATGTTCGTATTCAGTCTTAATAATATATTCAGATACATCAGCATCCAGATATCCATTCTGTACAGTCTTAGCAATAGTACACCATCTGAACATCAAACCTACTTAGCCTGTATATTATATTCAGATGGTACATTACCAAAACAACCAATTCAAAGAGACAGAATAATATATTCAGAAAAAAACCCTATCCAAACATCCAATTTGTACTCTCTGAATAATGTATTAGTTAGTACACTGTCAAAATATCAAACCCATGCAGTCTGAATCATGAATTCAGATAATACACTATTTAAACATCAAATCTGCTTAGTCTGTATAATATATTTAGAAAGTACACTATCTAAACATCCAATCTGTGCTGTCGGAATAATGTATTCAGATAATACACTATCTGAACTTCAAATCTGTTTAGTCTGTATAAAGTGTTCAGAAAGTACACTGTCAAAACATTCAATCTGTACAGTCTAAATAATGTATTCAGATAACATGCTATCCAAATATCCAATAAATACAGTCTGAATAATGTACTCAGATAACACACTAGCCAAACATCAAATCTATGCAGTCTGAATAATGCATTCAGATAATACACAATACAAACTTCCAATCCATACAGTCTGAATAATGTATTCAGATAATACACTATCCAAACATCCAAAACATACAGTCTGAATAATTTGCTCAGATAATACACTATCCAGACATCAAATCCATACAGTCTGAATAATGTACTCAGACAATACACCATACAAACATCCAATCCATACATTCTGAATAATGTATTCAGATAATACACCATACAAACATTCAAGTCATACAGTCTGAATAATGTATTCAGATAATACACTATCCAATCATCCAATTCATATAATCTGAATAATGTATTCAGATAACATACTATCCAAATATCCAATCCATACAGCCTGAATAATGTATTCAGATAATACACTATCCAAACACTCAATCCATACAGTCTGAATAATGTATTCATATAATACACAATACAAACATCCAATCTGTGCAGTCTGATTAATGTATTCAGATAATACACTATCCAAACATCCAATCCATACAGCATGAACAATGTATTTAGATAATACACTATCCAAACATCCAATCCATACAGTCTGAATAATGTATTCAGATAACATATTATCCAAATATCCAATCTGTACAGCCTAAATAATGTAGTCAGATAATACACTATCCAAACACCCTAATGTATTCAGATAATACACTATTCAAACATCCAATCACTACAGTCTGAATAATGTACTCCAATAATGCACTTTTCAAACATTCAATCCATACAGTCTGAAAAATGTATTCATATAATACACAATACAAACATCTAATCTGTGCAGTCTGAATAATGTATTCAGATAATACACTATCCAAACATCCAATCCATACTGCCTGAATAATGTATTCAGATAATACACTATCCAAACATCCAATCCATACAGCATGAATAATGTATTCAGATAATACACTATCCAAACATCAAATCCATACAGCATGAACAATGTATTTAGATAATACACTATCCAAACATCCAATCCATACAGTCTGAATAATGTATTCAGATAACATATTATCCAAATATCCAATCTGTACAGCCTAAATAATGTAGTCAGATAATACACTATCCAAACACCCTAATGTATTCAGATAATACACTATTCAAACATCCAATCACTACAGTCTGAATAATGTACTCCAATAATGCACTTTTCAAACATTCAATCCATACAGTCTGAAAAATGTATTCATATAATACACAATACAAACATCTAATCTGTGCAGTCTGAATAATGTATTCAGATAATACACTATCCAAACATCCAATCCATACTGCCTGAATAATGTATTCAGATAATACACTATCCAAACATCCAATCCATACAGCATGAATAATGTATTCAGATAATACACTATCCAAACATCCAATCCATACTGCCTGAATAATGTAGTCAGATAATACATTATCCAAACACCCAATCCATACAGTCTGAGTAATGTATTCAGATAATACACTGTTCAAATATTCAATCCATACAATCTGAATAATGTGTTTAGATAATACACTATCCAAACATCCAATCCATACAGTCTGAATAATGTATTCAGATAACATACTATCCAAATATCCAATCCATACAGCCTGAATAATGTATTCAGATAATACACTATCCAAACATCCAATCCATACAGTCTGACAAGATTATTCATAAAATACACAATACAAACATCCAAACTGTGCAGTCTGAATAATGTAGTCAGATAATACACTATCCAAACATCCAATCTGTTATAGTTTGAATAATGTACTCATATAATACACTATCCAATCATCCAGTCCATACTGCCTGAATAATGTAGTCAGATAATACACTATCCAAATATCCAATCCATACAGACTCAATAATGTATTTAGATAATACACTATCCAAACACCCAATCCCTAGTCTGAATAATATATTCAGATAATACACTATTCGAACATCCAATCAGTACAGTCTGAATAATGTACTCAGATAATGCACTATTCAAACATTCAATCCATACAGTCTGAATAATGTATTTAGGTAATACACTATCCAAACACCCAATCCATACAGCCTGAATAATGTATTCAGATAATACACTATTTGAACATCCAATCTGTACAGTCTGAATAATGTGCTCAGATAATACACTGTACAAACATCCAATTGATAAAGCCTGAATAATGTATTCAGACACTATTCAAACATCCAATCCATACAGCGTGAATAATGTATTCAGATAATACACTATTCCAACATCCAATCCATACAGTCTAAATAATGTATACAGATAGTGCACTATCCAGACATCAAATCCATAGAGTCTGAATAATGCATTCAGATAATACACTATCCAAACATCCAATCCATACAGTCTAAAAAATGTATTCATATAATACACAATACAAACATCCAATCTGTGCAGTCTGAATAATGTACTCAGATGACACACTATCCAAACATCCAATCTGTACAGTTTGAATAATGCACTCAGATAATACACTATCCAATCATCCAGTCCATACAGTCTGAATAATGTATTCAGATAACATACTATCCAAACATTCAATCTGTACAGTCTGAACAATGTATTCAGATAAAATACTATCTAAACATACAATCCATACAGCCTCAGTAATGTATTCCGATAATACACTATCCAAACACCAAATCCATACAGTCTGAATAATATATTCTGATAACACACAATACAAACATCCAATCTGTGCAGTCTGAATAACGTATTCAGATAATACACTATCCAAATATCCAATCCATACAGTCTGAATGATGTACTCAGATAATACACAATACAAACATCCAATCCATATAGCCTGAATAATGTATTCAGACAATACACTATCCAAACATCCAGTCCATACAGCCTGAATAATGTATTCCGATAATACACTATTCAAACATCCAATCAGTACAGTCTGAATAATGTACTCAGATAATGCACTATTCAAACATTCAATCCATACAGTCTGAATAATGTACTCAGATAATACACTGTACAAACATCCAATCGCTACAGCCTGAATAATGTATTCAGATAATACACTATCCAAAAATCCAATCCATACAGCATGAATAATGTATTTAGATAATACACTATTCAAACATCCAATCCATACAGTCTGAATAATGTATTCAGATAGTTCACTGCCCAAACATCCAATCGCTACAGCCTGAATAATGTATTCAGATAATACACTATCCAAAAATCCAATCCATACAGCATGAATAATGTATTTAGATAATACACTATTCAAACATCCAATCCATACAGTCTGAATAATGTATTCAGATAATTCACTGCCCAAACATCCAATCCATTCATTCTGAATATGTATTCAGACAATACACTATTCAAACATTCAATCCATTCATTCTGAATATGTATTCAGATAATACACTATTCAAACATTCAATCCATATAGTCTGAATAATATGTTTACATAATACAAATACAAACATTCGATCGATACAGCCAGAATAATGTATTCATATAATATACTATTCAAGCATCCAATCTGTACAGTCTGACTAATGTGCTAAGATAATATACTATCCAAACTTCCAATCCATACATTCTAAATAATGCATTCAGATAATACACAATACAAACTTCCAATCCATACAGTCTGAATAATGTATTCATATAATACACTATCAAACATCAATATGTACAGTCTGAATAATGCATCACAAACAAATTAGGCATTTTACTGTTTTAAAATAAAAGTTTTATTTATTCTAAAAGACCCTCAGTGGTGTGTTTTGAAGAAAGGTGACAATGCCACAGTTTTTGCAATTCACAGTCTGATTAATGTCTTCAGATAATGCACTATCCAAACATCCTGTCCATACAGTCTGAATAATGTATTCAGAAAATACACTATCAAACTTCAAATCCATTTAGTCTGTATAATATGTTCAGAAAGTACACTGTCAAAACATTTAATCGTACAGTCTAAATAATGTATTCAGATAACATACTACCTAAACATCCAATCCATACAGCCTGAGTAATGTATTCAGATAATACACTATCCAAACATCCAAGCCATAAAGTCTGAATAATGTATTCAGATAATACACAATACAAACATCCAAGCTGTGCAGTCTGAATAATGTATTCAGATAATTCACTATCCAAATATCCAATCCATACAGTCTGAATAATGTACTCAGATAATACACAATGCAAATATCCACTCCATACAGCCTGAATAATGTATTGAGACAATACACTATCCAAACATCCAGTTCATACAGCCTGAATAATGTATTCAGATAATACGCTATCCAAACATCCAGTCCATACAGCCTGAATAATGTATCCAGATAATACAGTATCCAAACATTCAATCCATACAGTCTGAATAATGTGTTTAGATAATATACTATCCAAACACCCAATCCATACAGCCTGAATAATGTATTCAGATAATACACTATTTGAACATCCAATCTGTACAGTCTGAATAATGTGCTCAGATAATACACTGTACAAACATCCAATTGATACAGCCTGAATAATGTATTCAGACACTATTCAAACATCCAATCCATACAGCGTGAATAATGTATTCAGATAATACACTATTCCAACATCCAATCCATACAGTCTAAATAATGTATACAGATAGTGCACTATCCAGACATCGAATCCATAGAGTCTGAATAATGCATTCAGATAATACACTATCCAAACATCCAATCCATACAGTCTAAAAAATGTATTCATATAATACACAATACAAACATCCAATCTGTGCAGTCTGAGTAATGTACTCAGATGACACACTATCCAAACATCCAATCTGTACAGTTTGAATAATGCACTCAGATAATACACTATCAATCATCCAGTCCATACAGTC
Source organism: Neoceratodus forsteri (assembly GCA_016271365.2). Lineage (NCBI taxonomy): Eukaryota > Metazoa > Chordata > Ceratodontiformes > Ceratodontidae > Neoceratodus > Neoceratodus forsteri. The sequence continues at coordinate 1,389,856,765 of CM057459.1, forward strand.
TGAACAATGTATTCAGATAACATAATATCCAAACATTCAATCTGACAGTCTGAACAATGTATTCAGATAAAATACTATCTAAACATCCAATCCATACACCTCAGTAATGTATTCGATAATACACTATCCAAACACCAAATCCATACAGTCTGAATAATATATTCTGATAATACACAATACAAACATCCAATCTGTGCAGTCTGAATAACGTATTCAGATAATACACTATCCAAATATCCAATCCATACAGTCTGAATGATGTACTCAGATAATACACAATACAAACATCCAATCCATATAGCCTGAATAATGTATTCAGACAATACACTATCCAAACATCCAGTCCATACAGCCTGAATAATGTATTCCGATAATACACTATTCAAACATCCAATCAGTACAGTCTGAATAATGTACTCAGATAATGCACTATTCAAACATTCAATCACTACAGTCTGAATAATGTGCTCAGATAATACACTGTACAAACATCCAATTGCTACAGCCTGAATAATGTATTCAGATAATACACTATCCAAAAATCCAATCCATACAGCATGAATAATGTATTCAGATAATAGACTATCCAAACATCCAATCCATACTGCCTGAATAATGTATTCAGATAATACACTATCCAAACATCCAATCCATACAGCATGAATAATGTATTCAGATAATACACTATCCAAACATCCAATCCATACTGCCTGAATAATGTAGTCAGATAATACACTATCCAAACACCCAATCCATACAGTCTGAATAATGTATTCAGATAATACACTGTTCAAATATTCAATCCATACAATCTGAATAATGTGTTTAGATAATACGCTATCCAAACATCCAATCCATACAGTCTGAATAATGTATTCAGATAACATACTATCCAAATATCCAATCCATACAGCCTGAATAATGTATTCAGATAATACACTATCCAAACATCCAATCCATACAGTCTGACAAGATTATTCATAAAATACACAATACAAACATCCAATCTGTGCAGTCTGAATAATGTAGTCAGATAATACACTATCCAAACATCCAATCTGTATAGTTTGAATAATGTACTCATATAATACACTATCCAATCATCCAGTCCATACTGCCTGAATAATGTAGTCAGATAATACACTATCCAAATATCCAATCCATACAGACTCAATAATGTATTTAGATAATACACTATCCAAACACCCAATCCCTAGTCTGAATAATATATTCAGATAATACACTATTCGAACATCCAATCAGTACAGTCTGAATAATGTACTCAGATAATGCACTATTCAAACATTCAATCCATACAGTCTGAATAATGTATTTAGGTAATACACTATCCAAACACCCAATCCATACAGCCTGAATAATGTATTCAGATAATACACTATTTGAACATCCAATCTGTACAGTCTGAATAATGTGCTCAGATAATACACTGTACAAACATCCAATTGATAAAGCCTGAATAACACTATTCAAACATCCAATCCATACAGCGTGAATAATGTATTCAGATAATACACTATTCCAACATCCAATCCATACAGTCTAAATAATGTATACAGATAGTGCACTATCCAGACATCAAATCCATAGAGTCTGAATAATGCATTCAGATAATACACTATCCAAACATCCAATCCATACAGTCTAAAAAATGTATTCATATAATACACAATACAAACATCCAATCTGTGCAGTCTGAATAATGTACTCAGATGACACACTATCCAAACATCCAATCTGTACAGTTTGAATAATGCACTCAGATAATACACTATCCAATCATCCAGTCCATACAGTCTGAATAATGTATTCAGATAACATACTATCCAAACATTCAATCTGTACAGTCTGAACAATGTATTCAGATAAAATACTATCTAAACATCCAATCCATACAGCCTCAGTAATGTATTCCAATAATACACTATCCAAACACCAAATCCATACAGTCTGAATAATATATTCTGATAATACACAATACAAACATCCAATCTGTGCAGTCTGAATACCGTATTCAGATAATACACTATCCAAATATCCAATCCATACAGTCTGAATGATGTACTCAGATAATACACAATACAAACATCCAATCCATATAGCCTGAATAATGTATTCAGACAATACACTATCCAAACATCCAGTCCATACAGCCTGAATAATGTATTCCGATAATACACTATTCAAATATCCAATCAGTACAGTCTGAATAATGTACTCAGATAATGCACTATTCAAACATTCAATCCATACAGTCTGAATAATGTGCTCAGATAATACACTGTACAAACATCCAATCGCTACAGCCTGAATAATGTATTCAGATAATACACTATCCAAAAATCCAATCCATACAGCATGAATAATGTATTTAGATAATACACTATTCAAACATCCAATCCATACAGTCTGAATAATGTATTCAGATAATTCACTGCCCAAACATCCAATCCATTCATTCTGAATATGTATTCAGACAATACACTATTCAAACATTCAATCCATTCATTCTGAATATGTATTCAGATAATACACTATTCAAACATTCAATCCATATAGTCTGAATAATATGTTTACATAATACAATATGCAAACATTCGATCGATACAGCCAGAATAATGTATTCATATAATATACTATTCAAGCATCCAATCTGTACAGTCTGACTAATGTGCTAAGATAATATACTATCCAAACTTCCAATCCATACATTCTAAATAATGCATTCAGATAATACACAATACAAACTTCCAATCCATACAGTCTGAATAATGTATTCATATAATACACTATCAAAACATCCAATATGTACAGTCTGAATAATGCATCACAAACAAATTAGGCATTTTACTGTTTTAAAAATAAAAGTTTTTATTTATTCTAAAAGACCCTCAGTGGTGTTTTGAAGAAAGGGTGACAGTGCCACAGTTTTTGCAATTCACAGTCTGATTAATGTCTTCAGATAATGCACTATCCAAACATCCAGTCCATACAGTCTGAATAATGTATTCAGAAAATACACTATCAAACTTCAAATCCATTTAGTCTGTATAATATGTTCAGAAAGTACACTGTCAAAACATTTAATCTGTACAGTCTAAATAATGTATTCAGATAACATACTACCTAAACATCCAATCCATACAGCCTGAGTAATGTATTCAGATAATACACTATCCAAACATCCAAGCCAGTAAAGTCTGAATAATGTATTCAGATAATACACAATACAAACATCCAAGCTGTGCAGTCTGAATAATGTATTCAGATAATTCACTATCCAAATATCCAATCCATACAGTCTGAATAATGTACTCAGATAATACACAATGCAAATATCCACTCCATACAGCCTGAATAATGTATTCAGACAATACACTATCCAAACATCCAGTTCATACAGCCTGAATAATGTATTCAGATAATACGCTATCCAAACATCCAGTCCATACAGCCTGAATAATGTATCCAGATAATACAGTATCCAAACATTCAATCCATACAGTCTGAATAATGTGTTTAGATAATATACTATCCAAACACCCAATCCATACAGCCTGAATAATGTATTAAGATAATACACTATTTGAACATCCAATCTGCACAGTCTGAATAATGTGCTCAGATAATACACTGCACAAACATTCAATCGATACAGCCTGAATAATGGATTCAGATAATACACTATCCAAACATCCAATTCATGCAGCATGAATAATGTATTCAGATAATACACTATCAAACCACCAAATCCATACAGTCTGAATAATGTGTTCAGAAAATACACTATCGAACTTCAAATCCATTTAGTCTGTATAATATTTTCAGAAAGTATGCTATCAAAACATTCATTCTGTACAGTCTGAATAATGTATTCAGATAACATACTATCTAAACATCCAATCCATACAGACTGAGTAATGTATTCAGATAATACAGTATCCAAACACCAAATCCATACAGTCTGAATAATATATACATATAATACACAATACAAACATCCAATCTGTGCAGTCTGAATAATGCATTCAGATAATACACTATCCAAATATCCAATCCATACTGTACTGTCTGAATAATGTACTCAGATAATACTCAATACAAACATCCAATCCGTGCAGTCTGAATAATGTATTCAGATAATACACTATCCAAATATCCAATCCATATAGTCTGAATAATGTACTCAAATAACACACAATACAAACATCCAATCCATACAGCCTGAATAACGTATTTAGATAATAAACTATCCAAACATCCAGTCCATACAGTATGAATAATGTATTCAGATAACATGCTATCCAATTATCCAATCCATATAGCCTGAATAATGTATTCAGATAATACACAATACATACTTCCAATCCATAGTCTGAATAATGTATTCAGATAATACACTATCCAAATATCCAATCCATACAGTCTGAATAATGTATTCAGATAATACACAATACAAATGTCCAAGCTATACAGTTTGAATAATGTGCTCAGCTAATACACCATCCAAACATCCAATCAGTACAGTCTGAATAATTTTATTCAGAAAATACACTACTCGAACTTCAAATCCATTTAGTCTGTATAATATATTCAGAAAGTACACTGTCAAAACTTCCATTCTGTACAATCTGAATAATGTATTCTGATAACCCACTATCCAAATATCCAATCTGCACAGTCTGAATAATGTATTATGATAATACACTACCCAAACTTCAAATCCATTTAGTCTGTTTAATGTATTCAGAAAGTACACTGTTGAAACATCCAGCCCCTCTGAGGAAGCTCAAAGGAGTGATGGGTTGGGGCACTTGGGAGAGTGGTCTTGAGCTCAATCTGTGTGGCAGAACTATAACTGGATTTATGTTATTTTAAACAAAATCAGTTTTGCATCACTCCATCTCCAGTGGCATTTGTCCTATTGATTTGGTTGTGTTTGAGTACCGGTGAGTTCAGTTGACTTTGTCTTGTTTGTGTTAATTGGGTTAACAGCCCTCAACTCACACCACCCCTGACCTGTGAGCACTGTAATTTTATTTGCACCACTGAATACCTTTTGCCTTCCACTGCACCTATCAAAGGCCTTAGAGTGATGCCATCAGCTGTTGTGTAATGATATCCCTTGCATCATTTTAGCTGGCCACTTCTGGGCTGCCTCCACTCTTTTTATGTCCTTTCTTAGGTATGGCCACCAGAGCTGGATACAATGCTCCAGGTGGGGTCTCACCAGCGAGCGATATAGTGGCAACACTACCTCCCTCCTCCTGCTGGAGATACATAGAAAAATAAACAATGACAACAGAAAAAGACCACTGGTCCATCCAGTCTGCCCAGCAACCCTAACAAACCTGGGATCTATTTTCCATACAGGGTTCTAACCCACACTATCCACCACCATGCTTCCACTGTGCTGCTGTCACCCTGGACAACCACTAACCTTCACTCTGTCCCAGCTGAGTTTGAAACAAGTGATAGTTTTGGCTCCCACCACAACAGCTGGCAGATTGTTCCACGGCTTCACCACCCTTTTTATAAAATAAAACATTCTCATTTCCAGCAGAATTTCCCCCGTCAGTTTCTGCTTGTGCCCTCATATTCCTGATCTGCTATTTACTGTATAATAGTTCTTTGCAATTTACCTTGTTCGCTCCTTTCAGGAAGTTAAAGGTTTCTATCATATCTCCCCTCTTTAGTCTGGCCTTCATGTTCAGTGTCTTGAGCTGATCTTTATAAGATCTGCTCTGCTGGCCTTGCATCATTTTGGTCACCCTATGTTGCACTGTTTCCAGCCTGTTCTTGTCTTTCCTTAGATGAGAACTCCAGAACTGGGCACATTACTCCAGGTGGGGCCTCATCAGTTATCTATAGAGAGGTAGTAGTACCTCCTTCCTTTTAATGTCAGTAGCTCTTCCTATACACCCTAGAATCCTATCTACCATACTGTAGGGTTTGTTATACTGGCTTGATTGTCTTATGGAGTCACTGATGATGACCACCTAGGCCTCTTTCCTCAGAGGCTGTGCACAGCTTCCCCTCTCCCAGTGCCCTGTCCTTGCGTTCTTGTATGCTATGTGCATCAACTTGCACTTTTTGACATTGAATTTCAGCAGCCAAACCTCTGACCTCCTGCCAAGCTTTTGCAAGTCACCCTGCATCTTCTTAACTCCTTCCTCACTATCTACCCTGCCACAGAGTTTAGTGTCATCTACAAAGAGACACATCTTGCCCTGGATTCCTTCTCCCATGTCACTGATGAACATATTGAAAAAGACTGGACCCAGGGCTGATCCTTGTAGTAGCCCACTGGTGACCTTGTATCTGTTTCTTTTCTCATGGAAGACTGTTGCCCCAAGAATACCCCCCTGATTGCCCCCCATCTGTTCTCCACATCTCATGCTGTCCTCTCTGATTAACATGTCCTGGACCAGCTCCCTCACCCAGTTGAAGTCTGCCCTTCTGAAATCTAGTACTTCAGCCTCTGATGAGGGTTTACTTGTAACAAGGGCCAGGTCAAGCCATATAATGTTATGTTTTCTGGACCCTAGTGGCTACCCTACTCTTACTCCTCCTACCACTTCTGATACACCTCCTTATGCATCCCAGTATCAAACTGCACCTACTCACAGCTTTGTCACACTGCTCTGCCACTTTGCAGTTATCAGATATAATAACCTCAAGGTTTCTTTTCTGCTTAGTGACTGTCAGTACCTCGAACCCCCCAATCCAATACTAAGGTCCTGGGTTCCTATGTCCTAGGTGTATGACTGTGCGCTTTTTGGCATTGAACTCCAACTGCCATGCTCCTGACAACTCCTGGAGTTTCCCAAGATCCCTGTGCATTTTCTCCATCTATCCAGAGAGTCCATCCTATTACAGATTTTGGTGTGATCTGCAAAAAGAGATACATTCCCTTCCTGTTCTTTTGCAATGTCGCTTATGAAGACATTGAAGAGGACTAGTCCCAGTACTGAGCTCCGCAGCACCCAACTGGTTAGTCTCCCAAGATTAGAATGAGTGCCATTAACAACCACCTTATCTTATCCGTTATCCAGTTTCTAACCCAGTTCACCACTTTGTATCCCACCCTTAGACTGCTCAGCTTCTATATGTCTCCTGTGTGGTATAGTGTTGAAGGCCTTGCTAAAATCTTGATACGTCATGTTCACTGCCCTCCCCAATCTATTTTCCTGGTCACCCAGCCAAAATAAATCAGTCAGATTTATCTGACTTCATCAAGTACATCCATGCTGCCTGTGGTCTTGCAGCCCATTGAATTCAAGATACTCTACCAACCTTCCATTTAGCAGACTTGGGGTTTCCATTAATTTCCCACCACTGAGGTGAGACTTGACTGGCCTGTTGTTGCTTGTCTCGTCCCTGTTGCCGCTCTTATGTTGGCTATTCTTTCCTCTGTCTGAAACTTTGCTTCCCTTTGTTTTAGTCGATATACCACCTCATTTTTCTCCCTCTGCATTTCCTTTTACCTCCTGAATGCCACCCTTTTTTCCTTTGCCACCGTGGCAACTTCCTTAGAGAACCCTAACAGTCATTTTTTCCTTCTGCGTTTACTCATTTCCCTCACACAGAGGCTGTTTACCTTAATTATGCCCTCCCATATTTTTCATCATGGTATATATACCCTTCCCTGGCAATCCCCCTATGAGGGGGTTTCTCAGACAGTCTCTCATTTCTTTAAACTCTGCCCTCCTAGAGTCCAGAGCCCTCGTTCTTGTGTGGTTAGCCTTTGTTCCCATCTTAATGATAAACACAGAGTATGGTGATCACTGATACCTAGGTGACTGCCCACTGTGAAGTCTACAATGCTGCCCCTGTTTATAAGCATCAGATTCAGTACTGCCCACTCCCTAGTGTGTTCATTGACTTGCTGTCTGAGAAAAGTCCTAGGTAGGGAGTCAAGGATGGCCCTCATCCTTGCAAAACCTCTTGTTGGAAGGCTCCAGTCCACACAAGGCAGATTGAAGTCACCAACAAGTAGAATTTGACCCTCTTACTTGCCATCCTGATGATGTCTTCCTTAAGTGCTTTATCCAACCCCTCTCCCTTTGCTTGAGGTCTTGATTTCCAGAACAGGAGACCCGCTCCTGTCTGACCAGAGCTGTGACGATGTGCTACTTAGCACCGAAGGTTTTGATCAAGCCAATCTAGTTGGATTGTTGAAAAAGGTGCCAGTTTCAAATCCCTGGCAGCCTTTAAATCCTATGCCTCTTCCTGCTTGAACTAGATGTCATCGAGCCGAGATCAGCAACAGGAGGTTGGAGAGTAGTTAATTTTTTTTAGCTCTCTCCCTGCAATGGAAAGGACAGAAATTGCTTGATTTCCAGAACAGGAGACTCACTCCTGTCTGACCGGAGCTGTGATGATGTGCTGCTCAGCACCGGAGGTTCTGATCAAGCCAACCCTGTTGAACTGTTGAAAAAGGCACCAGTTTCAGATTCCTGGCAGCCTGTAAATCCTGTGCCGCTTTCTGTCTGAACCAGGCACCACTGAGCTGAGATCAGCAACGGAGGTCGGAGAGCAGTTGAGTTAATTTTTTTCATCTCTCCTTTCACAATGGAAAGGACAGAAATCACTTGATTTCCAGAACTGAAGACCTGCTCCTTTCTGACTGGAGCTGTGATGACCTGCTGCTCAGCACCAGAGGTTCTGGCCCCTCCCACCCCCACTGACCCAACTATTGAAATAGGATTCTCAATGAATTTGCATACGAGATTGAACTCTGAGAACACAGAGACAATAGTAACATCAGCAGTAGGTGGGGTTTGTGAACTTGTGTAATAGGATCTGTAATGTGCTGGCCTGGATACATCATAAGGTGAAGTAAAACAAGTTGTTTTCTCCTCTTAAATTTTATCTGATCATGATCGCATTAGCGTTTGTTTATTTGGCAACCTGAGTTCACTGCAGAAATAGCCACACTTACTGTACGTGCCTAGAAACAATGTCATAGTTACAATTGTTTTCCCTAATTCTCTGTAGTCACTGCTCCATATAGGTGTATGTGATTTCTCTAAGGGGACTTTTCAGTAATAGCCGTATGATGACAATAGGTCTGTGATTTCTCAAGGGGTTCTTACAGATACAACTTTACATTGGACTATGTTGACAATTGCTTTTCATAAAGTTACTTAATCTGCAAAACAAATTGAATAGCATATTGAAGATTCTGTAGCCTGGGCATCTAACTTGGGTCTGATATTTATCCTGTGAGATATTGTATTTGTCTCACCGTAGAGTAAGGTACTCAGTGCTTTTAGTGAAACTGTAATACAATTAGTCTGCACCATATGTTTTCTTTCAATTGTTTTACCAGGAGTGGCACACTAAGTGGAAAGCTTGTTTACAGGGGCAACTTGGGAGCACATGGAAGTTAAATGACTTGCTCAAGGTCATCCAGTATGCAAGTGGGGGCTGTGGGATTCAACCCCTCTCCAGATTTGCAGCTCAGAGCCATAAACCACTGTGTATACTGCCTCCCTAAATAAGGGTATAATGTTAGACAACCAAATAATAAGTATGGCTGTGGGGTATACAGGCGTCCACTTAGTGAAAATACATATCTTGCAGTGATACCCTGTTTCATATTCCTATAAATGCCTTGGGTCTACTCTTAATTCTGTACCTGTCAGCCCCATCCTTTACTCATGTGACCAATGTGTTCAGGTTCAACACTTAACAATTTGGTGCGCCTGTGTTTAATGACGTGTCAGGGCTCCCTGTCTAGATACTTGTCCTGGGCTATGTTGTTTTCTAATAGACAAAACTGGTTTATATCTAACTTGTACTCTAACAAGGGTGTGTCAGTATATACTGGTGGGTTCCATGTCATAATAGCCCCCTGCATCCCCGCGAAAGAGGATTCTCAACTCGAGGGGGGTGCATGTCAGGGAAGGGGCAATATCCCTGCATCAGGATAAAATTAAGTGCCACAGCTACAGGCAGCAGCAAAAGTTTCTCATGCCCAGTTCCAAACCCTGTACCTGCCACACCTGAGATAGCCACCCACACCACCACACCACACGACTAGCTTGGTGGCACCAGGTGCAGCAGTCCCCCAAAACCCCTTCCCTGTCCCTCCCCTTCCCCTTGCTATCTCCCCCTTCCTGTCACCCTGCAGTACACTCGCAGTTGCATAGCATCACTATCCTTCCAGAGTAGGCCAGGAGGAAAGTGCTGAATATGAGTTGCCATTTTGACGGTCGCTCATATTCAGTCGTCATCCTCACTGGGTACCATTCTGGTGTCACCTACCCCGGAAATTGCTCTGGGTCAGAATCTGTCTTCTTCTCACCATTGCTAGACTATCAAACTATTACTCTAATGGAGTGGGGGCTATTGGTCATTCTGAAACCTTCCTTCCAGCACCTGACTGCCATTCACAGGGCCCCCACAGCAAAAAAATGGCCAGCAACCGATTATACATCCTGTTGCAACTTGAGGTGCCAGGGCTGCCCCATGCCAAAATGCTATTTACATTGTCAGTATATCTAATCCTTGTGTTGCCTCATCCTCAAGGAGTGGTTACTCGGCATTGCACTGTTGAAATGAAGCCATCTGTCTCTGAACATAGCCCTATGTTAGAAGGTGCCCATATCTTTATTGCCTTCTGCTTAGATCCTTGTCAGCCGCACAGCCAGTCAGTATGCCTTGTCTTTAGCAAAATATATCTAGTTGTGGCACTGCCCCATACCAGTTACCCAACAGTATGTGAGAGGCATAGGCAGACACTCCCATACGAAGAGGTCTAGGATGATTACCCAAGGGAGAAGGGATAATAAAAAACTACTACTTACTCTCCTCCTTTTCAGGAAATAGCCATCCTAACCCAGGCCCTCCTGGCAACAACAGTACCAGCAGGGACCACAAAGGAAAACTTAAGATCGTCTTGCTAAATCTTGGAAGACTGCTCCCAAAATTCCCCCAATTTGAAGCATGGGTTGCACTTGTCCAGCCGAACATAATTGCCCTTACTGAAACGTGGCTTACCTCTAAAATATCTGATTCTTCAATTGCTCTAAAGGGATATAACCTATTTAGGGAGGACTGTCAAGGCAAAATGGGTTGTGGCTGCCTTACCTATCTATAGGCAAACTAGATTGACCACAAATTGTCTATTGAAAACCCCACTAGTGAATGTAAGTGTCTGGATGTGAAAATACAAATGGGGTGTAGTCATAAAGCACTCAATGATCTATCAGTCTATATCACTGCAGGTAAAGAACAAAAGGGACTAGAGATGTTTGCCAGATATTTAAACCAATTCTGCTCAGAAGGACTCCAGGGGGGTGCATGTCGGGGTACTTTAATATCAATTGGGCAGCTAAATCCAAAGCCGCTTATAAGGGCTTGGTATCCAGCCTTTTCCTAACCCAGGTAGTGAAAGATTGCACAAGGGTTAATTATAAAATGGGGACAAAAACCCTAATTGATTGGATCTTAGCCACACACCTGGATAACATAATCAAGGTTGAGTTCCTATCTGATGCAATCAGTGACCACTCACCTGTACTATGTGAATGGTCTGCCGGAAACCCTAAGGCCCCCCCTAAAACCATCATTAATAGGGTCCTACAGAAAGAGTCAACAGGTGCCATCAAATCATACCTGGCCCAGATAGATTGGAGCTTTCTGTATGCCATCCTGGACATCAACACAACACTTGACTACTTCATTACCCAATTTACTACTGCATGCAACAAATTTGCCCCTCTAAAAAAATGCAAAATCAAAGGTGTAACAACTGAATGGATCACCCAACACTACTAGACCAACTGCGAAGTGGGGATAATCTCTGTTCTTGAGCCAGGGATACAGGATCTCCTGCAGATCTACAAAGATAAAAGGAAGTCCACAACAAATGCACCCGTGAAGTAAGGAAAGTGAAACATGAATTCTACAAGGATCAACAGGAAAAAAACTGTAGCAATGGGAAGAAATTTTGGGACTATCTAAAAGACCACCTCAGCAGCAATGTCAAATCAACACTGACAATGCTTAACTCAGATGGGAAGAACACCATGGTCCCTTTGGAAATAGCAAATATTTTTAATTGAGTTCTTCATGCACCTGAGCTCAGTCCTCACCCCTGAAAAGGCATCTGTGGACAATGATGATGACCACACGTGACAATGTAACCAACCCTGCCCTGTTATGGATCTCCCTAAGTTTTACTTTAAGAGTGTTACTGTAAAGGAAATCCACAAATATGTTAAAAAGGTTCAGGAAAAAACCAAAAATGGGTGGGGGTATGATAGACATGAAATTACTGGCCCTAGCTCTCAACTAATTATCAATTCCCCTGTCTAAAATTTATAATCTGTCCTTACAACACTCACAGTTCCCTGAAATCTGGAAAGCTGCTATTGTTACTCCAGTTCTTAAAAGTGGGGGCTGCTCCAATGTGGCCAGGTATAGGCCAATCTTTATCCCCCCCCGTCCAAGACATTGGAAAAATAACATCTGACCAATTAGTCTCCTACTTAAATAAGTATAACCTGATTTGCAAATAGCAACATGGCTTTAGGAAACTTCACTGCACTGGAACAGCTCTTGCTGAGTGTAATCAACCATCTGCATGTGGCCCTGGACAAAGGGCACATGGTTGGTGGCACCTACATAGACCTGACAAAAGCCTTTGACCTCATAAACCACCCACTACTGCTGGACAAGCTCACTGCCCTGGGCCTCTCTTCAGAAACTCTAGCTTGGTTTTGGTGCTATCTCATTGGGCGTACACAGAGGATAAGAGTTGATGGAGTACTCTCGAACACAAAAAGTGTTACAGTGGGAGTCCCTTGGCCTGCTCCTCTATCTAAGATGCTACTATATGCAGACTATGCAGTTATCTATAACAGTAGCTCACAGCATGGGGAACTCTCAAGTGGTCTCCAAAGTAGCTTCAAGTCCCTTGAGGACTGGTATGATAGCAATAAACTTATACTAAATTATAAAAAGACAAAAACAATGCTGTTCATGGGGCATCACCACAAGAAAAAGGCCACTCCCCTGGTTATCCAAAATGCACTTGGAGCTACCTTTGAACAGGTTGAAACCTTTAAGTAGCAGGTTGAAACCTTTAAGTAGCTAGGAATCACTTTAGATGACACTCTTTCTTTTGCCTCACATGTTGATAACATTGCAAATCTGGCCAACCAAAAACTAGGAGTGCTATATAGGCAACGATTAAATCTTACCATTGAGGCTAGACTCCTGGCTGTCTCCAGCACAATCCTCCCACTCATTGACTATGGGCTCCCAGTCTATGGTGCTGCCTGTGATTCTGTCCTAAACGGGATAAGAATGGTCCTCAACAAAGCCTGTTGCTTTGCTAGTTGAGCTGATAGACTTACTCACACCTACTCCCTGTACACACTGATTGGCTGACTTCCACTTCAGGACAGGCAAAAATATCACACTTGCCTGTTGGCTAAAAAAGCCCTTCTGGGTCTCACCCCTGCTGCAATCCATGACCTTCTCTGCCTGGTAAACAATAATTATTCCACTAGGAGTATGTCCAGACAAGTCCTTGAAGTCCCTTTTTGTAAAACAAGTCAGGGTAAACACTTGTTTACTGCCAGGGCTGCTTGTTGGATGAATGAACTCCCTGAATCCCTGATGGGACTCCCCAAAATTTTTCTTTTTAAGAACTCCTTAAAAAAGAGCTGACTATGAAATATACCTGCTGTTGTTTTAAATGACTAATTACCCTTATGTACTGTTTTATATACTAATAACTCTTTCATTTTTTTCCTGATTTCTTCGCTGCTATACCCTTGTTTGTAACTCCAATATGAAAACTGCTGGATGTTGTTTTAAATGACAGATTATCCTTCTGTACTGTTTTAAACGACTTTTTTTTTTTCGAATTCTGTTTTTTCTCCTTCCCTTCTTAGCCCCACCAAACTCTCTCCGGCTACCGCCCACCTCTGGACGCTACCTCCTCTGCGTGACCCAGAATGATCTCTTCTACCCCTGATACCAGGCATCCCCCGGGTCCACCCTCCAGGGAAGGGCTGCCCCCACCCAGGGTGCTCTTTCTTATAGGGTTGAGACTGGGTCAGGAGGAGACAGGGTGAGGAGACAGCCATGCCCGACTTCGGGGAGTGTGGTCCTTGGGTGGGAGACGCCATCACCTATTGGTGGGAGGAGGGAGTATTTTCTTAGTTTCTACATCCCCTGTGGAGCCCAGCTTCCAAGGCAATGTACTGCTGTGGCTCCACCCCCTAGGCATACGCCACGACTTTGCTTTCGGCAGCCCCCAGTCTCCGCCAGAGGTTGCTCCTTGAGAGCTCATTTCCCTAGCCCTCCCCGGGGAAGAGACAGCAGTCCTCCGGATGCTCAATCTCTTTCCCCCCACCGACCCCCGGCCACCCGGGTCCATTCCCGAACCCGGGTCGCCGGCGTGGCACGAAGTGTGGCATCCAGCGCCTCAATCCTCAGCGCCACCAGGCCGTCGTTTTAAATGACTTAACACCCTTTTTTTTTAAATTTAATATACCTTATTAATTTTCCAACCAAAACAAAATAATATAATAACAACCTTGTAAAGAACAGTACAATGTAGACAATATGCAGGTAAACCCCCCAAAATTAAAAAGCCCAGTGCCACCCTCCCCCACATCCCACCACCCCCCTCTGTAATCCTTAGAGAACCACTACACGCTGAAGCTATGCCCCAACCTACAGCAAAAAATCATAACAAAAAAAAAAAGAATAAACATAGCTAACAAGTGCAAACATATCCAACACAGGCAAATAAATAAAACTGAATTAAGATGGGACAAGTATAGTCAATAAACTGTAAAAGATGACTCCTGAAGGAATCTAAAAAAAAAACTCACGAAGTATGAAATTTATCCCACTTTTTGTGATATGTTGTCAGCCTACCCCTTAGACTAGCAGTAGTTCTCTCTACCCGGAGATTATTCAAAATCTCATTCTTCCACTCAATATACGGAATGATTGTTTGGTCCTTCCAATGCTGTAGAATCACCCGTTTAACTTACAGGGAAACCAGGGCGATATTATGCCGCCGCTCTTTAACCCTAATTGCTGAATAATCACCCACCAAGCAAATTTCAGGAGTAAACAAATCTTGCAGCCCCAAAAGGGGGTCCAATCTAGCTTGGATAAGATTCCAGGGGGGGGCCACAATTACTTAACACCCTTTGGTATTATGCCTGACTTCTCCGCTACTATTACCACTGTTTGTAACTCCAATATCTGTACCTGACCAGGCTCCACTTGAGCTGGTGTGTTCATGTCTGTGTAAATTTGTATCATAATCCTATATTGACAGGGAACCTTTGGAAAAGAGCACTTGTGCTTAAAGGTGTCATCCAAACTTCTAATAAATAAATAAATACCACCCCTTTGTGGATAGCAGTCCCAGTACCTGTCTTCAGGATGATCCGCAAAACATCAGGCCCTTCCTTTTCTACCCAGTGCTCTTGCACTTTCATGGCCTTGATTCCCTCCCTTACATATTGTACAATCCCTCCTCTCCTCCATGTCACCTCTGAACACAGAGGAGCCCAGTATGGTCATGTCCCAGGTGTGGTGTCAGTGCACCATGACTCGGTTATAGCCACCAAATCCTGGCTAGCTTCCACCATGATGGCCTCCAGGTCCAGAATTTTATTTCTCAGACCCCTTGCATGGGCACACATGGCTACCCATACTTTACTCCCACCCTATTAGTTTCCCTGCTTCTCCCCCTGCCTGTGCTGTTCCCTGACACTCACCCTGACCTACTGCCTTTGTTACTTTCTCAGTTACCTGTCTCCTTTACTCGTTCTTTTCTGTGGATCCTCACTTCTTTCCATCCCACTGCTACAGGTGCTTCTTCCTGGCTACCCTGTCCTGCCAGTACACTGGAAGAATTCTAAAGTGGTACATGTTGAGAAGTGTGTACCCTTCCCACCACACCCACACCCCACCCTCCTGGAGCCCACTATGGTCAAACCGCTCTGCTTCTGCATAGGCATCCTCTGGGGAGTAGCGGCAGACTTGGCAGCCCCTGGGTGGGACAAAAGGTTTTCTACAACAAGATCTACTCTCAACCCAGATAGATATGAGTACAAAAAGAGCAGCACCTCAGTCTCCAAAAAGACTGTGGCTTCATACCCTTTGCAATGCACCAATCCCGTGCACTTTCCTTCTTTTACCATAGCGCATGTTGATTCTTCCCTATACCATACCACCTCCTTTCCATGCCTGTTGAATTCCTACCTCTCCTTTTGCTTGTTTGAAATTTATTTGGTAACCCCACTCCTGCTCTGTGTTCTACTCACATCATGGGACACAAATGTGATAGGACAAAATGTGGGACTTAACATTACCCTTTGCAATATTTTTCATCCATGGATGTTTTTTTAAAGATTTTTGTGGTACTGCCAGTTGCCACATACTTACTTTACATGATCCCCCAGTGCCAGCCACCTGAAGGGAGGAGCAGCAACAGGAAGGGGAGTGGAGAGAGACAGGCCATCGGGGAGGGGCTCCAGGTGACAGCAATCATTTTTAGTGTGTGTTTCTGACACCAGAGTTGGACATCTGGTGTCGGAGGTGATAGGGCAAGACTGTGCCACTGGGGTGGGCCTCCTGTGGCAGCAATAAAACAAATCAGGGGATAGGGAGGCAGATGAGGCCTACAGGAATGGGCTCCCAGTGGCCGTGTTAGCTATGTTAATAAATAACATTTACCAATACAACAACTCTCCCTTCAGGTCACTTGCCTGTTTTCAATGATGATCTTGTTCACCGTGTATTGCTGCCACTTCTGAATGTGCACTTGTTTAGGTGTTCTTTTATAGCTGTGCCACACTTTATTCTCTGCATGCATAATTTTTGTATTTATTTCTCATTTTGTACAAACCTTTTATGAAATGTTGTTTCACAGTTTTACATTCATGTATTGTGCTGCTGTTCCCCCCCCCCCGGGTCACACTTGGAAACAAGCTTCGACACAGTGTACCTCTCCAGGTTACCAGTTTTCAAATAAAGAAATAAATAAATAAACACTGGGGTGGGTGCACTGTGTCATATTTGGATAAGGGAGCAAGACCATGCTACAGGGGCTAGGCTCCTGGTATCAACACTGGGAACATATGGGGTTCAGAGGCAGAAGTGACCATCAGGGATAAGATCCCAATGGCTGCTTTAATGCTTTTGCCAACACTGGGTTGGACTCCTCATGTCAGAGTTGGTTTGGGGAGGGCAGAAGTTTGCCACAGGGAATGGGTCCTGGATGGCTGCATGATTTTTTTAAATATTACTATGCATTATCTGATACTAGACTTGGCTCCTGATATTGGAAAGTCAATGGGACAACCACTACCGGCCACTGTGGATTGCCTATCGGTGCACATAATTCTAATTTTTTTTTAATACGTTATCGTGAACACATAATTAATGTTTCATTTCAAAATATACTGCAAATACAATGTTTAACATGCAAGCCTATGACAATGGTTGAACATAAATTGGCGTGGGGTTATTTACTTGTATTATTTTTAACTGCACAAGCACACTCCACATTTTCACTTATTTTGAACTTCAGAATAAAACTATTTCATTTTCAATATACAAAAGTACCACTCTTGGGACAGGATCTAACATACCTGCAAGTTTCATGTTGGGTTATTAATGAGCAAAAAAAAATCAAACTAACAAAAAAGACCATATTTTCAAATTTGTAACATTTTTCCCATTGCACAGCACAAAAGCCACTGAACCAAACTGGACCAAAATTGGCAAATCCCATGATTCTGTGCCACACAATACATCTTGTAAATTTCACGTTCCTACATCAGAAGATGGCCAAGTTATAAGCCACCAAAAATGTACAGTATAGTGACACAACTGTGCCACTATAATAAAAGGCCAATCACCTTGCCTGGGTGCTGAAATAAAATATTAGGAGGTTACTCAGAGTGAAATGGCAGACTCCTCCTTCACTGACAAAGTAAGAAAGCAGCACAAAAGGGATATTAAGGCACACATCAGTGTCATCTTCTTCACAATTTCTGACAGGCTGTGTAACACCAGTGGCAGAGCAAAATGTTCTAAGACATTTACAACCCTTATTGCACCTTGTTGTCCCATAAGAGTTAGCTTAGCTGACTGAAACAGTATCTCTTGTTTTTGAGAAACACCACAAAGTGAGTACTAGACACAGGCTAGCCCATGGTAAGCCCTCTAAAATCCTTTATATTTGCATATTTCCAAGCAAGATTAAACTAACAAAGAGATGTGTCCCCAGGGTCAATTCTAGCTCAAGCCATTGGTCATTTGTCTCTTCAACTCTAGGTCTATGGATCAATCTTCTGCTGGAGGTTCAAAACGGTTCTTCTGCCCTGTATTTTAAAACCTCTCTTAAAGCATATCATTTAAGGGTAGTCGATGTAGCTGTAATCGCTGAGGATGCTCCTCCAACATATATGTTTAAGGATGATTGTTTTTCTGCACAAGATTGCCTGTTTGTCTGTACAGTATAAACTAATTTAATGCATGGTTTTGTTATTTTGTACCCTACACTTGTGCGGACACATTTGTTATTGCTCAGTGGATGTATGCCAATATGTCTTATATTCTGTTTTCTAGTTTCTGTCCTGAACTCTGGGTAATCCCTAAAGGAGGGACCTTGTCTCAGTGGGCCTAACCAATTATCAAAATTAAATAAATAACTTAAAAATTAATAAAATAGAGAAGAGGATACATTAGGAAAGCAGAAAGACAGGAAAGAACAGACTGATTGAAAGAAAATAGTAATGACAAAGGAGTAAGAGGGGGAGATCAGGATGCGAACAGGTTGGGTTTCAGTGTTAACATTTGCACAGACTCAGCAGGTAATTTCACTTAGTCTTTCTTCATAAGGATGATGTTCCAATCCTTTTATAATTTTGAAACAGTATAATGCCTTTGTACCTTTTCTAATCTTACCATTTCTCTAGTATTTGAACTCCAGATTGGACACTATTCCTAATGTGATCTAACCAGTGACCTATAAAAGGGTATCAACACCTCCTTTGTCCTGCTAGATACAGCACGTTAGGCACTATGTAGCTTTTAATTGGATTACATCTGCTGTTTATGGTTCTACATTGTTTATTCCATTTCAGGCTACTTTAGACTATTATTCCTAAGTCCTTCTGACTTGATGTACTTCTTAAGAGTTATCCCACTTAACATTTATTTTGTTTCTGGATTTTTTTCCCCAAAATGGAATACAACACATTTATCCATATTAAAAGTCATCATTGATACCTGGACTCATGCACCCAGCATATTTAGGTTTTCTTGCATTAACAATTTGCAGTTTTCTGAATCAATGATTACTTCACCACTCCGCCACTTTGCAAGGAGTTTTCCTGGAAAAAGTGGTACTTTTTTCAGGTGGACTGGCCAACTTGCTGATACATCTAGGACAATTCACATACAAAAAGGACCTCTTCACATGGTGGAAAGTTTGCAAAGTTAGCACTTCTTGACTTTTGCCACCTTTTCATAATTAATTAAACAAATTTTAGCCACTTCGCCTATATCAATCAGACACTAATCTATACATTTCACTTCTGCACTCAGGGGAAGACATTGGGATTATTTTAATAGAAACATTTTGGTGCTCATGCTTAGGAAATCCAGTTATGGTAAAAATGGCCAAGTTTTTGGTTTGAGCTTTTATTAATGTCATAAGCTTAATAAAAATTTACTTTTTAAAAAAAGAATGTAGGATTTGATTAATTTGCATAACTAAATCTGAAAATGGATTTAAAAACAGCAACCTTTTAGAATCTATTAAGAAACAGGAGATTGTTGGCCCATTCTTAGTTGACATAGTTCAGCCGATAATGGTTGGATTCAAGCTTCTGTTTAGAGCCTGGAAAAAGCTGTACTGTCACTATCAGTTATGCAATGTATGTGTAGCCCCCCCTTAAATGGGGGCTTACCTTGAGCCCAGTTCTCTCGTTCTTGCTCCTGTTCCTGTGGAGTGCCTCCTGCTTGCCTTCGGGTATCCCCCAAACATGTCACTGTTTCACCGCCACAGCCCAGGTTCAGTTGTTGCCCTTGTTTGGGCATTAAGAGTTCTGTGGAGCTGCCACCTTTTCCCTTCACTTCATAGGATGGCAGCTCCTGTGCTCTCCAGGTGCCCCAGATCTTCCCCGTGCAGCCCCAGTGTAGAGTAAGCCCATTTTGGTCTAAAAAATGTAAACCATGACCCCCCCACTGAATGAAATGGCACTCCAGTGCTAGGAGGGATCATGCATGCTCGAAGTCACACCTTTGATCTCCCGACCTCTGACTTTGTGGTCAATTGGGAGATAGTCCGGTGGTCCCAGTCCCCGCTTTGGGTAGTGTGGGACCAGTGTCCTTAGCAAGGGCTAGGGGAGCCCTTTTCTTTTTGTATATAGTGAGCGCTGTGGGTGCTCAACTGTAGGGGCTCATGAATATTAATGAGGGCAGCATTAATATTCATGATCCACTTATCCTGGCATCACGGTCCTTAAAATAAAGTTAGCACCAGGGCAGGCAAGAAATTTGCAAATAAACTGGTAGCTGCTAAGAGCACTGAAAGGACACTAAAGGAGCTACTTCATGGCAGGGGGAAAGTTTAAAATAAAATATATTTCTTACTGCTCCAGTGTTAACGTTGGGACTCGGCACCAATGACAGGTTATGGACTAAAGCAAAATGTTTATTTTGGGCAATGCTTGAGAGGGCACACAAAGGGCTATTGAACTGTGGGCAAGCAAACTAATAAAGTAAATAGTCTGGCTGCACCAGTACTTTTATTTGGGACTGTGTTTGATCTGCCTTGGGACTGTGAGTTCAGCAGCCATTTTAGTGCAGCAACAGCCAATTGGAAAGCTAGGATTTCAAGCCAGTACTTATGGGACTTTTGCTAGAGCTCATGGGACAGAGCAAAAGGCTTATGGGGAAGCTTCAGGGACCTAATAGGCACCAAAACAGGGAGCCTATAGTGCATCGAGTGAGGTTAATGAATATTCATTTTCTGGACTGACAGGCAGGATCAGTCAATCACAGTGGGAGCAACAGATAGCTTCAGCCAATAGGGAGCTACAGAGGAGCTCCATAAAAGACAGTGTTTTATGGCTGTGTGAGCTGTTCGAGCAGGAGCCCCCCACAGGGGTGGGGACTCAGGCCCTCAGCTAAAGAAATGGGCCTAGTAATCCAGTGCAAGCCCCTCCACTGGGAGGGGGCTTTCTTCTGCCAAGAGACAAGTGGCTGCCAGCAGTTAAAGTCGCTAGCTTGGGGGTTGCCAGAGAATGTCCTCCAGTGCTGGCTAGAGCCTTTCCACATTGGGTAAACCGTGGGCCAGTAACCTGATGTAAGCCAGCTGTGAGAGAGCTGAACCTACCTCAATGGTAAGAGCGTTGATGAAAGCCTGAAATCTTAGAGAAAAGAAAGCCATTTCTGTAAACAATCTGAGTGAGTGAATGCTTCTGCAAAAGTACAAGTTTTGAGAAAGTCTGCAAGGGGTAGTGAAGCCCAAAGCCTACCAGTAATGACTGTCTGTCTGCACCCTAAGCTTTAACTCAAGCGCATAAAGGGTGGAAATTTTCTTAGTGACCAGGAAAGGGTCAGTTCTTGTATATAAATGTATCTGATGTGCCAGGAGTGAATGTAAATAACCTTTGGAAAAGTAGCAAAGCCTAAAATGTACCGATAGCAACTGTTTGTCTGCAGCCCAAGATTTATCTAAAGTGCTAACAGGGTGGACAATGCCTAGTGACCAGAGAAGGGTCCAGTAAAGTATATAAATGTGTCTGATTTGTTAAGCGCCTACTGGACTGGAAGGGTAGTACTCAGAGCGCATGCCTCTTCCTGACATTGCCTGGGAGGTCCAGTATTTTGTCCGTGGGAGCTGCAAGTGCCAACGAGGGCCACAAGGGACTGCATGTTGTATTGTTAAGCCTGAGAGAGCTATAGTAAACAAATTTACTGCCAAGTGCAAATGTTTACATCAGAAGGGTCTACTACATCTGTTTGCTAACAAGCAAAGTCTGCGAAAGTGTAGTGAGCAAAGCCTCAAGTTCAGTCTAGTGTGGTAATGACTGTTGTGCTTTAAGTTCCAGCTTCAACTACCAAGGAAGATGAGAGTTTACCTAAGAGACTGTGGGCCCAATTCCAAAATGGGTTATGCATGTCGCAAGGTGACTTGCGCCAAATTCAATGGAGCAAGTTGCACCTTACAACATGCATTACGCCATTAATGATTACAAGAGGCAGCCTGTGCCATGGCGTGGGCGGCCTGCACCCAAGGGGACTTCCACCAGCTGCAGCCCCTATGGCACAGTGGAAGGGGGTTACAGCAGCAACTGCACCCTATTCTGAAAAGGGGCGCGGTAGTAACCCTTACATGATTCCAGCAGCACTGGGTGGGTTACACCAGTAATTAGCTGGTCTAAAGGGCATCTGTCCTGGCAAAATGACAGTTACCCCCCAGTGCTGTAACAGCACAATTAGCTGTGCTCCATGGACCCCCACATCTCTGCCCCCCAACCCAATACCCGGGTGCCACCTGCTGGCACCGGGTCCATTCTGCTGGTGCCACCCTTGTGCTTCCACCTTTTTCTGACCCCCCATGGATCCACGGGGCTATAGTCAGTTTTTGTGGCTGGGGGTTCAGAGGGGTTGTTTGTCTTGGTTGGTGGCTTGCGGTGCCCAGATCCATTGCGCCATTCCCATGGCTTAACCCTGCGGCTGCTGCAAGTCACAGGACGTAAGTGCTGGGGACCCTGCCTGTCTTGGAATAGGGCGCAGGGTCCCTGGCATAGTGGCGCATGTTGCAACTCGCATACACCTATGAGTTGTGACATGTGTCTTAGACTCGGGCCCTGTGTCCTGTAATCCATGTGGGAGCCATAACCTGGGATCTGCTTGCACACACTGTGTAGGAGTGTGGGTGCTCATCCCTAAAATGCTTGGGAGTGCACCATAGTTATAAAGTTCTTGTTGAGTGGAAAAAGGGCTATGTCTGCCATGACCAAATGGGACACATGGAAAAGAAACTGTGACTAAATTATGAATGTGCTGATGTTAAATGTGCTGAATGCATAAATGTGCTGAATGTAGACTTGAGGAATCTAAAGGTGCTGAATGTAAAAGAGCGAGTTACCCAGACCAGCTGGTTTGCCTTAAGGGGCACTACAACTAGAAGTTAAAATGTAGTTTTCCATCCTGGAAAACTGTAAGATCCCTGCAGCCAGTTTCTGGTTCCTGGCTGTTGGCTTGCCTACATCTTAACCTTTGGAGTCAGAGTCCACCTGCTGAAACCACTCAAACCTGCTTGTACAGACCTATGAAGACATCTAACCATGAGTACACAGGGCCCCTGCCCTATACAAGCCCAAGGGACTATAAATACTGTAGTTAAAAGAGGTCTCCTGTGCCTAACCATAGTTCCTAGCTACTGCAGTCAGAAAAGGGGGAAAGTGTTTGACTAATAGTTAAAGCAACATAGAATCATATGCTAACTTGATTTTCTTCCCTAAGGGCCCCAACTAGCCGGTCAACATACAACTGCACCGATGATCAGGCCTGCAACGTGTTAGAACTTTAAAGTACTGGGTATCCAGGTTAAGGTGTGAGATTGCGGGGTCTCATACCATATTGGGGACTAGTATATGTGTGGGCAAACCTTGTAAATATGTTGATACTCATGCAGCTAGCTAGGTAGTCAGAGAACTGACTACATCAGAGGTTGGTGGGGGGGGCCACTGGTGCTATATGTGATCAGAATGCAAAATGTTGATTCAAACCAAATCAAACCTAATCAAACTGATGCAATTACTGTAAATAGCATGACCTCTACTTCAACTTACCCATCCTAATGCTTCCCATGTAAATAAACTTGTTATTGTTGTTTCTGCATAATCCTGTCTCATGAGCATATTATTAGCATACGTCATTAAATGCAGAAGTGTTGAAATGTGGGATTTTGTCTATTGGGTCATGCTTGGGTTGGCATAAAGGTAATGTGGGTGGGTGTAGCTTCCCAGAGGGCTGCATTATCTAATGTCTAGATCCACATAAAAGTAAACTCTGGGTGAAGGCACTGGACAATATGTTATCTTGGGAAGGAACCTGTGTAATGTTAAAAATAGGAACCCAGGCCCCTCAACCTGCATCCTAGGCAGCAGGCAGGGGTAGTAGCCCTTGGTATAATGGTGCTAGGGTTACATATGTAAAGCACCAATCATTTATCAGTCTCGGGATCATGATATGCATTAGTTAGAAAGAATGGCAAGAGGAAAGTAAGCATGGGGAGAAGGTAAATCTAGAGATAAATTATTAAAATGCTTACCATGGGAGTGCTGTCTTCAGGAAGAGAGCGCGGAGTGTATGAAAAGTATGCAAAGTATGGATGGAACTTGTGCACAGGTTGGATTCCATGTATCAGTACTCTGTTGACTTCATCACTTGAGACCTGAATGAAGAATATAACAGAGTTGGAAATTAACACACACACTCATAAGCAAGGCACAATAAGGTGACTTCTTAATATGGTATTGCACAGCAGAGGAGTAACTAATGTATAACGTGACATTCAAGGGAGCCCTTCAGGGAGCTACAGCAGGACAAGAGCAGCACCCAAGGAATAGACTGTGTGGTCCCAGTTCCAGTCCTCATCCAGGCTCAGGGGAAGCATAAAACATCATTACTTGCCTAGGACACCACAAAGTCAAGTTACATTACATCCCTACTCGACAAGTATCAACCAGTACACTGCAATATACAGGATGGACCATGGGCAGAGGCAACTTGAGAGAGTAAATCAGAGCTTACTTCCCTTTGGCTTCATTCAATCATGTAACAGGCTTCAGGTGTTTGGTTGTTGTTTGCTTCAAATCCGCATCTTGGTTAAAGGATAGGTAATGAAATAACAGATTACAGTACAAAACACCACAACAAGGCAAACTCAATTTCAAAAATGTAGAATCATGTTTTAGTTCATTTTTTTTTCTTTTTTTTGCTTAGGCCACCATCAGTACTCCCCAGCATTTTGCCATGCACCCCACACCTTTTTCTAGGTTAGTGGTCCTATGATTTAAACAAATTTTTACAACGTTAGTTGCATTCATTTCATACATTCAGAAAACAATATTCTCTGAAAACTAGAAACCACCCATTCTCAACGTATGATGCTAGCTCTGGATGATGTCAGATGCCTGGGGCAGGCACGCTGCTGGTGCACATTTTAAAGAGAAGGAAGACGCCAAGTGCCACAATTTGTTATGGGGTGATATGTGTCTTCTCACTGAATCTCACACAGTAAAGAAGGACACCAGGAGGTGTAGTTTGATTAACTGGATTTTTTTTTGCAAGGTAATGATCAACAATTGATTATAATGTCAATGTTAAGAAATTTACTAGTTTTCAGAGAGTATTGTTTTCTGAATCATTAAATGGATGTAACCAATGTTGTAAAAACGTGTTTAAATAATAAGACCACTAGCCTTGAAAAAGCCATGGGGTGCATGGCAAAATGCTTGAGTGTATTCTGACAGCTGAAGCCAAAAAAAAAGTGAGAGAGATGTAATATAACATGACTCTACATTGTTAAAATGAATTTTGCCTTCATTTGAGGGTTTGGACAGTAATCTTTACTTCCAACTTTAGAGAGACTGTATCTAAAGGAAGACACTCTTTGGAAACAAAGTGCTGCATATTAATTTATGTGCTACAGTTGTGCCTATGTGACTCAGCTGGTAACCTTCCCAACTCTGAGCAAATGTTGTATGGTTCCAAGTCCCACAATGGGGACCTTGGTTAAGACTCATTACTTTAGATAGCTCCTTTAGAAATCCAGATCATCCCTTTCTTAACCTTGATGCAAAATGATTGCCTAGGAAAAATCAGTTCATTATCCACATTGGCACCACAGCGCAGTACTGGAGGAGGTTCCATGCTATCAAAGGTGATAGTTTACAGTTAAGCTGCAGTCTGTTTTACCAATCTGATTTATTTATTTGTAAATTTTTACTAAGAAAGAGGTACTGAGCTTGCTTCTAGGTGTGCTGGGGAGAGGGATGAAAGTTACATGGACCTGTTTTATCAACAGGCAGAATGTTAGCCATGACACTTGGGAAAATTCACTTCTCTTACAAAAAATGCCATGGAATCTTTAACTTTCACCTACATCTTTGCTAAATATCTCATCCAAAGGATCAGCAGTGCAGCACCCTCTACTACTGTACAACTATGTCGGTATTGGGTAGTATCTCAAGCCCCTAGTATGGGACTAGAACTCATGACTTTTCTAATCTTTCAGCCCCAGAGCTGAACATGCTACCTACTTAAACACTGACAGTGGCAGGTTCATAAGGTACTATATATATATTAAAGATTCCATGGAACGTTCACATGGAGCAGGATAGTTCTGCAGTGCCCTGGCTAAAATTCTGTCTCTAAGTAAAATACTTTAAGTCCTAATACCAATGTCCATGATTGCAGACTAAGCTGTAGAGTACTTAATGTTGCTCCGTTTGCTTACATACAGCCCCTGCAGCACTACCAATATTTATCTTCACTGCATCAAAAAGTCCTTTAAGAAACAGTGTACATAAATGCCACTACTTTCAGAATATCTACTCTAGTCTACGTATTTCTTGCTATTGTAGAGACACTTCTTATTATATATGAGAATCACTGCAATTAACCAGGTGTTATAATAGATAGTGTGAGGGAGGAATCAGTAACCGAAGCAGGCTGCCTGGAGATAAAGAAACAGACTAGACCAATAGATGGAGCTACAAAGAGTAGTGATGCTCAGATAGTGCTTTTGTGGATCTGACTATCCTCCATTGGGTAGTGCTGGTATCCAACATAGGATCTGGCCAATTGATCTGATGTCAGATCCTTCAGATATGACCTTGGATAGCTGGATCCAGTGGATGGGTCTATCAGATTCAGCCTCAGATGGTTGTATCTGATGGGCAAATCCACTGGCTCCAATGTTGGTTAGTTGGATCCGATGGTGGGATCCATCAGATCCAGGTCAGATCCATGGATACCTACAGTGGATCATAGCTGGTTGGAGCCACCAATTAACAATCACATGTAAATACTTAAAACTGACCCTGAACGAGAAGGAAGCAACATGTATGATTTCTGGAACATCATTAATCAAACATAAATAGTTTGTAGATGGAGTTCCATTGGAAACAGTCAATGAGTAATATATTTGGGAGTTATCCATAGTATTAACATGTCACAGAACAAACATGTTAACTTTTAAAAAGATGAAGCCAACTGGAATAGGGCTAAAAAGATTCAATACATTACCTGGGGGTATCATGATTACTCCACTGGTGAAAGTGATATATGCCAAAATGAAGTCTCAAGGCTTGTATGCAGCAGAAGTGTGGGGTCATCAGACAAATTACCAATAGAAAGGATCCTACTGAAATTATGTATGGATACTCTAAGACTACCTGCTTGCTCACCTAATGTCCTGCTCTGGGCTGAACTGGGAATGATTAAAATAGAGGATTTAATTAATTCCTATTAAAATTAAATATTGGCTGAAATTGCAAAATCAAGATTGTAATAGTTTGTTAAGAATAGTTTTAAGGGAGAAAGTAAACTATAGAAACATAGTAACTGACGGCAGATAAAGGCTGTTGGGCCCACCTAGTCTGCCCATTTTTATTATCTTTATTTTTGCTGTAGACACTACTTGATCCATGGTGCCTTCTCTATCCCCCCCTCCTTACCCCAGCAATTCCCTTGTGCCTATCCCAGGCATTTTTAAACCCCACTACTGTTTTCACCCTCCCTACCTCCACTGGAAGATTGTTCCAGGAATCCACAACCCTTTCTGTGAAGATGTACTTCATCACATCTCTCCTGGATCTACCTCCCTCCAGCTTCATAGCAAGTCCCTTTGTTCAAGAGCACCTTTGTCTCTGAAAAATACTCCCCCACCTGTACTGTATTAAACCCCATTATGGGCACAGGGTCATAATGTTGCAAGACATTATGCTGCAGCAATATACTACGCTGCCAATACAGTGCACTATATTGCCAGCGACCCCCGAACTCCCCCAACTAAATTAACTAACTCTGCGAGGGAAGGGAGGGAGATCAACAGTTAAATTTGCACAAAGTGGGACAAATTAAAAAAAATCCATGCGTCTGGGACCGGGAATTAAAACCCGGTCCCAAACGCACTGCCTGCATCCCTAGGTGCCTGTGGCTCATCCTGTTCAGCCACGGCAGCTGCTCGCTGGCCACCAGTCCCTGCAGTCTTATCCTCTGCCTGGGAAGAGTGAGAAGGTGCACTACCGTGCATACACCCTTTCAAGGGTTTGCACCCTCTCGCTCTTCCCTACCACGCTGTTCCTGTTGCGCGGTTTGTCATACGCGATGAAGCGTGTGACATATTGACCCAGTAGGCCATGATGTATTTAAAGGTCTCTAACCTATCACCCTCTCCTTCCTCTCCTCCAGAGTGTACATATTGAGCTCATTTAGCCTCATCTCATAGGGTTTGATGCAGACCCAGCACCATTTTGGTAGCCTTATTATGGACTGCCTCCACCCTGTCTATGTCTTTCTTAGAAACATAGAAACATAGAATTTGATGGCAGATAAGGACCGCTTGGCCCACCTAGTCTGCCCATTTCCCTACCTGATGGATAAACTGCAGTTAATCAATAGCCTACTTCCTTCTACCCCCCACTAGAATTGCCTTATGTCTGTCCCATGCATTCTTGAATTCTCCCATTGTTCCTGACTCCACAACCTCCTCAGGAAAGCTGTTCCATGCATACACAACCATCTCTGTGAAAAAATACTTTCTAACATTACCTCTGAGCTGTCCCCCATCGATCTTCCAATTATGCCCCCTTGTTCTTGCACATCTCTTTTTCTGAAAGATGCTACCATTTTGTACTTTGTTAATTCCCTTGAGATACATGAAAGTTTCTATCATGTCCCCCCTCTCCCTCCTTTCCTCAAGGGTATACATATTAAGTTGCTTTAGTCTCTCCTCGTATGTCTTCTGGTGCAGACCCTGCACTATTTTGGTTGCCCTCCTCTGAACAGCCTCCACTCTGTCTATGTCTTTGCAGAGATGGGGTCTCTAGAATTGTACGCAGTACTGCAGATGGGGTCTCACCAACTGCCTGTACAGAGGGATAACAACTTCCTGCTTTCTACTGTTGATGCCTCTCCCTATGCATTCCAGTATCCCCCAGCCCTCCTTATTGTCTTCTCACATTGCTTGCCCACCTTTAGATCATCTGATATAATTACTCCTAGGTCTCTTTCAATTTTTGTTGCTGTTATTAACTCACCTCCCATTGTGTACTCTTCCCCTGGGTTTTTGTCTCCCAGGTGCATTACCTTGCACTTCTTTGCACTGAATCTGAGCTGCCACATATTCAACCATTCCTCCAACCTTGCCAAGTCCCTTTTCATCCTTTCTACCCCACCTTGTGTATCAACCCTGTTGCAGATCTTTGTGTCATCTGCAAAGAGACATACCTTTCCTTCCAGGTGTTCTCCAATGTCACTTATAAAGACATTAAAGAGGACTGGTCCCAGTACCGAACCCTGTGGTACCCTGCTAGTCACCATCCTTTCTTCACTGTGGACTCCATTTACTATTACCCTTTGCATCCTGTTGTCCAACCAGTTTTTTATCCAGGCTACCACCTTGGGACCCATTCCAAGGCTGGCTACCTTGTATATTAATCTTTTGTGTGAGACTATGTCAAATGCCTTGCTAAAATCTAGGTAGACCATATCTACAGCCCATCCCTGATCTACTACTTTGGTCACAGTCAAAGAAATCTATTAGGTTTGTCTGACATGACCTTCCTGCTGTGAAACCATGCTGCCTTGGGTCCTGTGCCCCACTGGCTTCTAGGTACTCAACAATTCTTTCCTTCAGAAGTGATTCCATCATGTTCTCTACCACTGAGGTCAAACTAACTGGTCTGTAGTTTCCTGCCTCTGCTCTGGCTCCCACTTTTGTGAAGTGGAATCACATTTTCCCTCCTCCAGTCCTCAGGTACCACCCCATCCTCCCATGATTTATTAAAGAGAGTAGTCAGTGGTGTTACTAGTTCTACCCTTAGTTCTTTTAGAATTCTTGGGTGAATCCCATCAGGCTCCATTGCTTTGTCCACCTTCAGTTTCAAGAGTTCTTTCAAAGCCCTTTCTTCTGTGAGTGGACTGGTATCAACCCCCCTATTCAGAGTTTCTCTCTTGTTTGATTTAGGTACCTCCCTCTCCTTTTCTGTTGTGAATACTGAGCAGAAATATTCATTCAGTATTCCTGCTTTTTCACTGTCACCCTCTGCCCACATTCCCTCCCCTTTATTAAGTCTCTGTATCCCTCCCCTGGTTTTTCTTCGCTCCCTAATGTACCTATAAAAGGTTTTATCCCCCTTCTTAACAGAGTTGGCTATCTTTTCCTTAGTTTGTGCCTTTGCTATTCTGACTACCTTCCCTGCCTCCTTCTGCTTTAACTGATACATTTCTCTGTCCTGCTCCTTCTGTGTTTCTTTATATTTCCTGAATGCTATCCTTTTCTCCTTAACCTTCCCTTCCACCTCTTTTGAGAACCATAGTGTTTTTTTCCTTTGTTTTGTTTTGTTGATCTGCTTCACACAAAGGCTCGTTGCCTCTGCGATGGCTGTTTTTTTATTATTCCCCATTGTTCCTCCACCCCTCCTTCTTGCCCGTTTGCTAGTGCTTCTCTGAGGCACTCTCTCATTTTCCCAAAGTCAGCCTTCCTAAAGTCCAATGCTCTTGTTTTTGTATGGCTTGACTCTGGCTGTGCTTATTGTGAACCACACTGTTTGGTGGTCACTTGTTCCCAGATGTCTACTGACTTCTAAATCTGAGATCCTTTCTCCTTCCCCATTTGAGAGTACTAGGTCTAAGATTGCTCCCTTCCGAGTGGGTTCCAACACTAGCTGTCTGAAGCATGTCCCCTGTAGGGCATCAAGAATGACCCTGCTCTTGGATGTGCCTGCAGCAAAGGTACTCCAGTGAACATCTGGCATATTCAGGTCCCCCATCAACAATATCTCCACTTTTTCTGCCATTTTAAGGATGCCTTCTATTATTTCCTTGTCCATTTTCCTCCCCCTGAGATGGGGGTCTGTACATAACCCCCATGCGGATTGTGGTGCCAGATCCTGTCTCCAGGGTGACCTATAGTGACTTCCTGTTTACTCTTTAGTTCTGTTGCTTTAATCCCTCCCCTTATATAGAGAGCTACTCCTCCTCCTCCTCCTCCTCCTCCTCTTTTACCCACCCTGTCCATCCTGTAGACTGTGTATTCTGGTATGTTGACATCCCAGTCATGGTTCTCTGTGTACCATGTTTCAATGACTGCCACAACATCCAGGCATCCCTCTTCCATCAAGGCCACTAGTTCAGGGAGCTTGTTACACAGACTAAGGGCATTATTACTCATCACCTTCCATTTTATTTTATGGACTTACCCCTTTTAGCCCCATCCCTGTCCTTACTACTTTTTTCTGCATTTACCCCTGTCCTGCTCCCTACTGACTTCTCTACCTTGGTGTGTACTTCTCTAACTACTGTGTTTTGTAGGGGGAGGCTGGGATTTCCCTGCTCCTTTTCACTGCCTCCCCCTTGGCTGGTTTAAATGCTTGCCAATGAAGCATTTAAACCTATCACCTAGGATCCTAGTCCCCCCCCAGACAGATGCAGACCATTGTACCGGTATAGGCCTGCATCCCTCCAGGTGGCTCCCCAGTCCCCAATGAAACCAATACCCTGAGCTCCACACCAGTTTTTCAACCATTCATTGAATCCCATGGTGCAGAATACCCTAGCATCATCCTTGCCATAGACAGGCAGCACCTCCGAGAAGGTTACCGTACATGCTACTTGTCTAAGGCCCCTCCCCAACTCTACAAACTCCTCTTGCACTGCTCTGATCCCATCCACAGCCAGGTCATCTGTCCCTAGGTGGACAATAACATCCAGCTTCCTCCCTTGTGCAGCTGCTCCCATGATTCTGAGGATTTTCTTCCTGTCCCTCTGAGCCATGGCACCAGGCAGGCACCTTACCTCCCTATCCCCTTCCTTCCTTCCCCACTTCTACCCCTCTAATGGTTGAGTCCCCCCACCAGGAGTTGTTTCCTTCCCCTTTGGGGTCTCATGATACCCTCCTGTGGGTCTCCTTTGTGGAGGTTCCCAGCATCCTCCTTAGTCTCCACTGTGGGTGCCTCCATAGAGGACCCACCCTTTGCCAGAACAGCATATGAATTGTGGAGAAGTACAACTGGAGGGATGTACCTCTGTTCCACCACCCTCTCCCTCCCTGAGCCCACTTTGGTCCAACCACTCCTCTTTCTTGGCAAACTCTGAGGTAGCGGTGGTGGCCCTGGTGGTCCCTGGGTGGGGGAAGAGGTTTCACGAATCCTAACCAGGTCAGCCTGGAGATGGGCAACCTCGTCCCTCAGACCAGAGAGGTGTCTGCAAACAGGGCAGCATCACAGCCTCCAAAATGTCTACAGGAACACTGCTGCCCCACAGCCATTGCACTGCACCACTCCCATTTTGACTTATTTTGTGTCTCCTCTCCTGTTGCTTTGTATGCTTACTGTCTCCTCCCTCTATGTATACTTACACTTACTTTTCTACTGCCTATGTGCCCTTACAACTCTTGCCCTTCCTGTTCTGGGACAGGAACTTCCTGTAGTCTTCAGTAGTCTCCTTCTACCGTGCTTGGATTCAGACCTCCAGCAGCTGGGGAGTTATTTGTTAGGTTCCTTCAAGGTTCATGAAACTAATGTGTCTCAGTGATCCTTCCCTTCCTACTGCCAAACAGGAAGTTCCTGTTGTTAGTCAAATCCAGCGGCTATACAAGTGGAACTGGCTTAGGGTGGGAAGGAGGGCAATTAGTAAAAAGCTGTAGTTTTAGACTGCTGTGTCTTGTTCTGAAAGCAAAGTTCTCCTCTGTCAAAACAGCAGGAAGCTGTAATTGGAGACACCTGCTTTTGTACTCCTAAGCTCCTAAGTCACACCCTGAATTAGATTCACCCTCTGCTCCTGGCTCAGTAAATTAAGCTAATACAGCCCCCTTCCTCAGAGAAACACATAGTGCTTTCTTCTTTTTTTTTACTTAAATGCGACCCCCTTCTTCTAATAAAGTATCTCTTTGTTTAATCCAAACAGGCACTGACTCCTGCTGAGATAGAAGTGATTTATCAGTAAAAAAAACTGTAGTTCTAGACTGCTGTTTCTTGCTCTGAAAGCAAAGTTCTCCTCTGTCAAAACAGCAGCTTGAGATGCGATTTCCAGAACTGGACACAGTACTCAAGGTGGGATCTTACCAGTGACCTATATAGGGGCAACACCACCTCCCTCTTCCTGCTGGTGATACCTCTACCTATGCACCCTAGCTTCCCACTAGCCTTCCCAACTGCCAGTGACTGGCCACCTTTAGGTCATCCAATATGATTACCCCAGGTCTCTTACCTACTTGATCATTATCAGTATCACTCTCCCAATTTTGTACTCCACCTCCGGGTTTCTATAGCCCAAGTGCTCCCAGGTCGCTCCTATAAAAAAGCTTTCAGCTTAGTGTGCTATACCTAGTTAAATAACTAAATAAAAAAAAAAGTGCATTATTTTGCACTTTTTTTGCATTAAAATCAAGCTGCTAGACCCATGACCATGCCTCCAGTTTTTTCAGATCCCTGCCCATCCTTCCGACCCCTTCCCTGGAGTGTCCACTCTGTTGCAGATCTTGTTGACAAACACAAAGAGGCAGACCTTCCCCTCCAGCTCCTCCACTATGTCACTTATAAAGACATTAAAGAGGACCGGTCTCAGCAATGACCCCTGAGGTACCATATTGGTCTCCCTCCATTCCTCAGAGTGAACTCCATTTACCACTACCCTCTGTCTTCCATCCCCTAACCAGTTTCTTACTTAGATACCACCTTATTGCCAACCCCCAAGCTATCCAACTTTCTTACCAGTCTCCTATTTGGAACAGTGTTGAATGTTTTGCTGAAATCCAGGTAGGCCACGTCCACTGCTCCACCATGACCTAACTCCTTGGTCACCCAGTCAAAGAAATCTATCAGATTTGTTTGGCTTGACCTTCTCCTATGAATCCATGCTGCCTCGGATCCTGTAACCCATAGCATTTAAGATATTAAACAATCCTTTCCTTTGGTAGTGTTTCTATTAATATACTCACTGCTGTGATCAGGCTGACAGGTCTATAATTGCCCAACTCTTCCTTCCTACAACTTTTGTAAAGTGGGACTGCATCTGCCCTTATCCAGTCCTCTGGGACCACTCTAGCCTCCAGTGATCTGATAAATAGAGCTGTCAGAGGTGTAGCCAGTATCTCCCTGAGCTCCCTCAGCATCCTTGGATGCACCCCATCTGGCCCCATAGCTTTGTCCACCTTCAGGTTAGTGAGTGCTTTCCTGATTCTTTCTACAGAAAAATTTACTAGTGTCCATTTCCTTCCCATCAAAGCTCCTGGTGCCTTTTTGGGGTCCCTCGCCTTCCACTTCTATTGTGAACACTGAGCAGAAGTATTTGTTCAAGATATCTGCCTTTTTTTGATCCCTCTCCTTACAGCCCCCCTCCCTCTTTAACTGTACAATACCAACCTTTGTCCTCCTTTTTTCACTAACATACTTAAAAATATATTGTTTCCGTTTGATACTGCCTGAGCTATTCTTTCTTCAGTCTGCAGCTTTGTACTCTTTACTGCTGTCACTGCCTCTCCCTGGGCTTCCAGATACACTTGCCTAACCTCTGCTCTTCAGGTCTCCTTATATCTTCTGAATGCCACTACTTTAGCCTTTACCATTTCTGCCACCTCTTTTGAGGACCATAGCAGTCTTCTCTTCCTTTTGTTTTTGTTTGCCTGCTTGACACAGAGGTTTGTTGCCTTCACTATACCTTGTTTTAGTTTGCCCCACTGCTCCCTTACCCCTCGGTCATCCCTGCCTACCAGATCATTCCTGAGGCATTCGCTCATCTTTATAAAATCATCCCTTCTGAAGACCAGGACTCTTGCCATTGTGTGGTTGGATTCCATAACTGTTCTTATATTGAACTACACTGTATGATGATCACTGGTCCCCTGATGGCTTCCCACCTTGATGGCTAAAAAGATGAACAAAAGGATGATTTAGCTCATGGGAGTGTGGTGTGCCACTCCCGGTCAATCACAGTGCTTCTATTAGTTGCGTGTGAGACACACATTTCCGTAAGACAGTCACACATGCTGTGCTGATGTGACTGGCTACTTGCTCGCCACTCACACCATCAACATCTTGAAGAGAAAAAGTAACAAAAAACTGATGTGATCTATAATAAGTGTATGTGTCTGGTTTGGGGGCCTCTTATTGATAATAGTATGCTACCTCTTGCAAAATAATTGGGAGAGAACTACGCACTTTCTTATCTTTCCTAGAGTACACCATTTCTTTTTCTAACTCAGTTTGAAACAAGGAAAGATGCTAGCACAATGTTCAGACCCCTTGGTTCTTCTGTCTTGTTCATGTTAGTACTGGTTCTCTGCTGTTTATATGATATCCAAAGACTGCTGTACCTTTGCAGTAGCTATAAATGTTTTGGATCCTATGCATACAGTTAAATGTGATTTTTGACTCATGTTCTGCCTTGTAATGTAAAACTATGTTATTTGCTTGAATAAAGCTAAATAAAAATAAATAAATAAGAGTTCCCTCATTTTAGGATTACATGATACAACACTCATATATATTAATATGTATACTGATGTATGTTTCTTACAGCATAAGAATGTTATCTTGTGCTGTGTGGGCAAGAGGACTGTGAAGGGAAGCTGAGCAGTTCTGTCAGCCAAAACAGCACAGGATAACGTTCTTACACTGTAAGAAACACACACCAGTATGCATATTAATATATTATAAAGCAGTCAAAGGTTTTCTGGTGACATAAAAAATGTCAGCCTAACTGTTTAAAAAGCATTTTATTTATTTACAGTTTTCTGTTTCCCCTCTAGTAATGGTGGCAAGTGGTACAGTCTCAGCGTGCTCTGATATGGTAGCGGGCAGTGGCTGATGAAACTAAGTTTCCCCGCTGTTTGTTTTAGATTAGAAAGACCCACCTTAGGGATGCTGAGGCATTTTTTAAAAGTGTCTTAAGAGTTTTTAAAACCAAACCAGCATATGTTAGAGGCAGGAAATGCAGGGCAGGATGGTGAAAAGTGAGCAGTGGCTGAGGTAGGATTTAGTGGAATAAAAGCTGAGCATGCACAAGGCAGCATCTGTATGCTCAGTAAGAGGTACAGTGGCTCTCTGTTCTGATTGGACAAACATCTGAGACTGCTTTAAAATATCAGTAAGAGGTCCTCCAATCAGATCAACAAACTTGTGAAAGAAATTACCACACCCATTTCAAAAGTGGAACATTCCACTTTGTCAAACACATACTGTACCTAATGTTTACCTTATTTCCTATAATTTAGCCCTCCTGTAAAAATTTATAAACTCTGTAATCATACAGGTTGCATAGGTTTGGGCTGGCAGTATAGCCTAGAGGTTAGAGGAACGAGGTGTGAACAAGCTTGATACATCCAGCAGACCAGACCTCAGTCTGATTCTCATAACCTCCACTTGCATACTGTGTGACTCTGAGCAAGTCACTTAACCCCGCCCAGTGCTCCCAGGTCGCCCCTGAAAACAGGCACGTGTGCCTAGTGGGCCTTACCCGGTTACCAAAGACTAAAATAAAATTAAAAAATAAAACAGAGTAGACTGCCTTAGCACTGGTTCTGGTGCGTGGCATTATCTATGTATGTTAGGTGTCAGTCACATAAAGCAAATACACACACACACACACACACGAGATCCTTGAGGCAACTGAGAAACCTCTTGTGATGATAGTAAATAACCTTTATTATGTCTCTCCTCTTGCGTTTCTGCAATTATTAATGAGGCAAGAGTAGGTCTTCATTTGATAGAAACTTGACATTATTGACCTTTCTGGGAAAATGAATAAGGAAATGCTTTTTTGAAAACATTCATTTAGGCCAAGATTTTGCACAGTGATTTTAGAACAAGGAGACCAAAAAACTGTTCAAAAAGCTTAACTACATTAGAAATGCATGATTTACCATTTCTTGTTCAGCAGGGGATTTCAAATCGATTTATTTTCTCAGAAGTATTGAAGCATAGGATGTTATTCAAGGAAATCATAACAAAGGTGCAGGCCTATTGTCATAAAACAGCAGAGGCTTTGCGTCTTACTGAGCTCCGTATTGCCACCATTTCACTAAAGCAGGACTCATGTTTGGGAATTGTACAGCCCTGCTGGGACAGAAAGATGAGTTCTGGTACTTTTGCAGTAGTCATGAGATCTTGTTATCTCTTTCTCACTTTTGTTAGGGTTTCAAATGCCTAAGAGTATTTTACATCATACCAAGATACCCTTTTCATCAAACTTGTCTCTGCTAAAAGATTCACTGTTTGAGAGATTGGCCATTGGGAGGGGGTGGGCTCAAGCTTCACAGAAAAGTAGAGCCCTAGGCTCACCAAAGAGAGTACATTGTCAATTTATTGAAGTGTTCAAGAAGCCAATGTATGCTATGCAACCCCAGCATTTTATGGCAGTCATACATTTCTATAGGGGAGTGGTCCTGTGGTATGAAAATCTATGTGTCCACACAAAAGTACATAAATGCAATAAAAAGGATGAATTAAATGCATTCCAAACACATTTACATTTTTATGATATTGTATACTGCCTGTGTAACATACATAAACAGTGTTTATACACTTTGTACTGGGGGTACACAATGTAATTAGTTTTATATAATGGATAAGTGAAGCATGCTCCAGTCAGAAAGCTTAGAGTCAAGGGGCAATGCTACAAATGGATTACCCCTGAGCTTAAGACCCTTATGAAGAAGAGGGACAAAGCCTGGGAGACCCATATGAAGTCTGGTACACACTCAGATTGGGTTGCCTATAGGGTGCTGAGAAACCAGCTCAGCTAAATGCAAATATGTTAAAAGTCGATAGCAGGTCAACCTGACCCAAATGTTTTTGGCATCAGATCAATGGTCTGATGAAAGGCAGTAACAAACCTCCTCAAGGACCAATTGTCTCCAAAGACCAAATCATTGGTGACAACCAAGAAGCATCTAATGCCTTCAACAGCTTTTACACTGACCTAGATGTGTACAAAGCCACTCTCATCTCCCCAGACCAGAACCACAGTATTCGGAATTCCATATGGAAGAGGTAAAGAGAACTGATGTGCTTCCTGTATTAAAGAGAATAAAGGCCAGAGGTTCAGCAGGACCTCATGGGCTGATCCCCAGATTAGTAAAAGATGCTGCCCCTACCACAGCCACCCTGATCACCTGGCAAATCAACAGATCCTTACTAGAAGAAGTCGTCCCAGCTAAATGGAAAGAGGCCCATGTGGTCCCAATACATAAAGGAGGTCCCAAGGAACCAATCGAAAACAACAGGCCAATCTCATTCCTCTGCATCCTAGCCAAGATACAGGAGCAGCTCATCTACAACCAGCTCTGTGACTAGCTGGAGACAAACCAACTGCTGGTACTCAGTCAGCACAGGTACAGACAAAATCATGGAACCCATACGGCACTTATCAAATTCACTACCGATACCTTCAAGGCTCTCGACAATGGCATTACCACTGGTGCCATAGTCATCTCCTTACCAAGGCCTTCGATTTAGTAGACCATAATCTCCTGATAAACAAATTAAAACTCACCGGTCTTGACCACAGCACCCTGACCTGGTTTGACAGTTTTCTGTCCTACCGGATCCAATAGGTGAAGTGGAAGGGATCCATATCAGTTCAACTAACCATCAAGTTGGGAGCACCCCAAGTTTCCATCTTGGGGCCCCTCCTGTTTACCCTGTTCATAAATGACCTCAGCAATAACTGTGGTGGTAGCTCAGTAATACAATACGCTGTTGATGCTGTGCTGTACAGAACCTCAGACAGCATATCCACCCTTGAGCTTCAGCTATAGGAGGACTTTGCAACACTAGAAAAGTGGCTGCTAGCTAACAGATTACTGTTAAATGATAAGAAAATGAAAGCCATGTTGTACGGACCCAGAGTCCTAGGCTCGGACAGAACCCAATTGCTCCCCCTATTATCCTCAGCAGGTACAGTATGTCCATATAAGTTGTGAGCTCCTTCAGATACCTGGGCCTTGTCCTGGACCAAGGCCTCACTTTCAAATGCCATGCTGACCATGTCATCAGGGCTATACATCAAAAACTAGGTATAGTCTACAGGCTGAACTTCTAATTCATCCCTGAAACTAGGGTAGCAACTGCAAATAGCATCCTCCTTCCCAAACTTACCTATGCAGCTCCAGTCATACAGTCCCTTACCAGAATGGAACTGAGCCGGATGCAAATACTTTACAACAAGTTTGCTTGATATGCAACCATATCCCACCTGATGTGTCACCACTGTGAAGTACTTGAATCCTACAACTGGCCATCTATTTCACAATGGCTTCAATACCCCCTACTGTGCACCACCTACAAACTAATAAATGGCCCCCACCAGACAGTCCTTGCCAGGATGCTGGTCCCCAAGTGCCCAGGCAGGCTGCTCCATAGCTATTATTGGAAGCTTCGGGAGATTCCCAGGTTGAGGACAACAGCAGGAAATAAGCCCTTCTCTCATGCAGCTCCAACCCTCTGGAACAACTACCAGACCAGCTGCATAATGCTGGCACTCTGGTCTCATTTAGAAAAAAGCTCAAAAAGCATCTGCTGGAAAACAACCTATGCATGTGTCAGAGATGACCCCTGCAATTCAAACCCCAAGTAACCTACCCTGCCCATTACGGAAAAGCCCCAGCATAAAACACACATCTACTTGAACTGAATAATATGAAAAAGGCCGACTGCAGCCTGATGTCTCTTACCTGTATTCAGAATAACTTGTAATAACAATGCATAAATGTTTGTTCCCGCCCACTGTCTAAACAATTGTCTGACTACAAAAAGCCTAAGCATGTGCCTCCAAAGTGTAAGTCTTCTGGAATTTCTGTGATTGTCTGGAATTACTGAGATTGTTCTAAAAAAACTGCTTATGTCAT
The DNA here is from genome assembly GCA_016271365.2 of Neoceratodus forsteri. Lineage (NCBI taxonomy): Eukaryota > Metazoa > Chordata > Ceratodontiformes > Ceratodontidae > Neoceratodus > Neoceratodus forsteri. The sequence continues at coordinate 1,389,896,936 of CM057459.1, forward strand.
CATATTGTATCACTGATGTGTCCTGTATCCTATAGGTTTCTATGTAACTAAACCCGGGTCACTCCTGCAAAAGGGATCATTTGGGACCAGTGGGCCTACCCGGTCAACAAAATCAAATAAATAAATAAATAAATCTGATTGACTGGAATTAGTTACATGACTGTGTAATTAGTTATTATAATTGCCCTGGTACACCTAAGATTTGTAATTATGGCCAATTATCACACATCTTTGCTGTGTTTAAAGACACAAGGCATAGTCTTGTGCCTAACAACCCATCTGAGACATGTGATTATTGGTTCATAATTACACACCCTGTCATATCTTATTGCTTACATACTGTGCATGTCATACAACTGATGAACTAAGTCCAATATGTAAGCAATAAGACATGACAGGGTGTGTGTTAGACACTTTAACACACAGCTAGGAGGTGTAGTGAGGCACGAGACCACTGGCCGAGTGCGTCCAGCCTCCGAGCCATGTGTTAAAGTGTCTAACACACAGACCCTGGAGTGGCTTATTGCACTTATGAAATGGCTATCAAAAATACAGATGTATGTGACAGCTAAAATGTATAGTAATTATTAGTGAAAAAGTTAAAAGTTTGCCTTAATTTTTAATAAAATAGTTCCTCCACCTGTTTTTGTTTTTGTTTACTTGAGGACTTTTGAGCTGCTACGGCTTTCTTACTTGTATTTCTGTAATTGCCATAGCACCCCCCCAACTAGCAGTAATTTTACTTTATTTAATTTGACTAAGAAATTCTGTCATCTTTTTTTATAATTATTGTACATTAGGGAGAACAGGCTACTTTTGTTTTCAGGACACAGGAGAGGAGAAAGCCGTTACGCTGTGCGGAAATGAAGAAAGTGAAAGACTTCTGTAATTGCTGGATTCAGCTGTCATCTGAGGTACAGGTTCTATTGCTTTTTTTTTTTAGAACTACGTGGGAAATACTGTTATGATACCAGTACTGTATTTTATTGAACAGTGTGGCACTAAGAGAGTGATGCACGCAATGCCTGCTTGCTCAGTTTTAAGTTAGAGAGAGAGAGACAGCAGGTGGGTGGGTTGTAAGAAAGCAGGTCAGCTGTTCAGCCATACAGTGAGTGGACGGGCTGGGATTATTATCCTGGTAGTTTTTTTTTTTAATTGTGCAAGTCGTGCATTTAATTTACAGATGTTAAGCCTGGGAGAAGTGAGCCGTGTGATGCCACGAAAGAAAAAAGAAGATGGCTGCTTTTGTATTTGCCGACGTTCTGATGTGGGCACCCCTTACCAGTATTAATGCCCAGCTTATTGCCTGCACTCTTTTGTATGTCTTAGACATATTAACACATGTCTATCAGCCAGTCGGCTTTCTTAAAATATCCTAGCCATTTCATAAATTCCATTAGCGACCTCAGCTGTAAGGAAATATCTTTATTCATTACTGTTCATAAAGGTCTATTAGGTCATATGACTCTCGTCTATTGGTAGTTCCACGTCGGTCTACCGCTGTTGGCCGAATGGCCTTCTCGCATCGCTTCCCCAAACTTGCCTGTCATCCTCTCCTCACCCCATCTCCTTAGCTCTTCACAGCTTACTCTCAGTAAATTGTACCAGCGCATAATCTTCCCCTTCCCTAATTTCTCCTCTGATCACCTGTTAGTCAAGTCAGGGTTAGTCAATCCCTACTGTTAAACTGTACATGACTTGGTTGCACTTCAATGTTAGTAACTTCTGTAACTCAGCACTGCTAACAGTTGTCTTGTGCCACATTATTATTGATACCAATGTCTTGTTTGGATGTATGTATATTTGTATATCCCCTATACCCTCTTCCCCAGGACACACCGTGTGATGAGCAACTTGTTGTTTGGTGTGCCTTTCCTTGAAACATTTCAATAAATAAATAAAAGTAAATAAATAAATAAATAAAAACAACACAGATGGTACTGTATATGGTATTCTAAAAATGCACAAAAGACACTCACTGTAATGATAGGAGAGTGACCAGTGGGTGCCTCAGGCCTTAGTACTGGGACCGGTCCTCTTCAATGTCTTCGTAAGAGACATTGCAGAAGAACCGGAAGAGTCAGTATGCCTTTTTAATATGGAAATCTACAAACTGTGAGTGTGGTTCCAATCGGCTGCCAGTACCTGCAATAATCAATCATCCTGGAGGATTTTCCAGATATTTGTGTACTTTTGGAAGCACATATCTGGTAGCTTTCACAGGGTGCGTGACTGTGAGGAGCCCATGGACTTCTTTAGAGAAAATACCCTTACTGAGGAGGGAGGCGATGTGGATGGAAAATACCTTCACTGAGGAAGGAGGTGATGTGGATGGAAAATACCTTCACTGAGGAGGGAGGCGGTGTGGATGGAAAATATCTTCACTGAGGAGGGAAGTGATGTGGATGGAAAATACCCTCACTGAGGAGGGAGGCGATGTGGATTGAAAATACCTTCACTGAGGTTGGAGGCGATGTAGATGGAAAATACCCTTACGGAGGAGGGAGGTGATGTGGATGGAAAATACCCTCACTGAGGAGGGAGGCAATGTGGATGGAAAATACCCTCACGGAGGAGGGAGGCGATATGGATGGAAAATACCCTCACTGAGGAGGGAGGTGATGTGGATGGAAAGTACCCTCACGGAGGAGGGAGGCGATGTAGATGGAAAATACCCTCTCTGAGGAGGGAGGTGATGTGGATGGAAAATACCTTCACTGAGGAGGGAGGCGATGTGGATGGAAAATACCTTCACTGAGGAGGGAAGCGATGTGGATGGAAAATACCCTCATGGATGAGGGAGGCAATGTGGATGGAAAATACCCTCACTGAAGAGGGAGGCGATATGGATGGAAAATACCCTCACGGAGGAGGGAGGCGATGTGGATTGAAAATATCTTCACTGAGGAGGGTGGCGATGTAGATGGAAAATACCCTTATGGATGAGGGAGGCGATGTGGATGGAAAATACCCTCACTGAGGAGGGAGGGAGGCAATGTGGATGGAAAACACCCTCATGGAGGAGGGAGGTGATGTGGATGGAAAATGCCCTCATGGAGGAGGGAGGTGATGTGGATGGAAAATACCCTCACTGAGGAGGGAGGCGATGAGGATGGAAAATACCCTCACTGAGGAAAGAGTTGATGTGGATGGTCATGCTTGGAGGACATTTTGAACCAGGGCTAAATGACACATTTTAACTGATGCCTTTGATTAGAAAACAGTAATAGTTGATAATAATATGTTTTTGAATTAATTATATAAATTCCTGTCTATCTGTATCTGTGATTTTTATGTCACTAATCATTGTTTTCTTTTCCTACTTCCAGATTTCCAGATCAGCTTAGCCAGTTTTGTCCATGAACAGTCAGACTACTGAACAGCTGGCAAGCTATCACTATGGTGAGGCAGCATGTTCAACTATAGGACTAGGGCTCGTATAATGGGACATCTGGATCTGTGTTATTGGTACTGATGCGATAAACCTCTTTTACCACATATGTACTGTAACTAAGTTTACTCCCTGCTCAGAAGTTTTTGAGCATGCGTGTTTTCATATTACACTTGTAAACACTATAATTAGCACTGTCACTTTAAATGAAGCTTTTGATATGTCTGTCTTAGTCACAGCATCCGAGACTCTTGACAAAGCAGCAGCGAAACTGGTCAGGCTGCCGGCATGAGTACAGGTGGGTTGTTTTTTTTACCTGCCTCCGCTCAGTAAATGCAATGGACATTTTTATACTTTATTTGCACTGAATACTTGTACTGTTTACTGCCTTTGCTGTTTGAACTTTCTAGTCAGCACGTTACTTGCACCTGCACTTTAATAAAGCAGTGCACGTTACTCTGACGACGGGTGCCGGCATTGTGTTTTGTATGGTACTTTGTATGCATATTAGTATCTCGTTTCCTTATTTCATTAATTCAAGAGTTAACTACTTAAAACACTGTGCCAGACAGTACACAGTTCAGTGTAAAGTCCTTTAGTGTGAGCCTTTTCAAATTAAAGATACCAGAAAAGACAGCCAGCAGCCCAGCTGTTGACTTTTTAGTGTTTTGGATTTGCAGGGTCTTTACAGAACCAACCTATGTTAGTAACTATGTATATAGCGATATAATGTAAATATAAGATATTAATATACTAATGACACACTTCGACTATGTCAACTGAAGGACTTTATAAAATTGTTTTTTAAGACACTTTTTAACCATTTGCGAATTATTGGTTCATATACACAATCAAATAACAATGGAATGATGTTTCATATTAAATTATGTTTACAGACTGGTCCAATTGCATTGCACGAAATCTTAATTTTCTGCTCGAGTAATCCCACTTCCCATGCTTTCTCACACAATGGAGAAGACTAAATAACCCCTGAGTGTGAACAACTAGCTGATTCCCAAACCAAGTTGGCACTGTGATGATAGGAGAACGAGAGCAAAGCGCCAGCATTCCTATGGTATCACAGTACCCAGAGGGTATGAGTATCAGTGGAGTTTTCACACTTGGGTGTTTTCATTCTTTTTTTTTTTTATTACAGGATTAATGTTTTGACCAAACCCAATGAGCTGCTGTCAGTTTCAGCTGGCAATAGCTTAAAAAAAACCCTAAAAGGAACTGCTGATTAGCACAGCACTCTCGGTTCTCACTTGCAGCTGTGCTCAGCTATGGTCTGCACAATCAAAGTTGCTCTCAACATTATAATGTTGAGGACAAAGTTTTGAAAACACCAAATAAACATGCTAATCATGTATTGTAATGAACTAATTCTTATTCTCAGACAAAAATCCTAATTGTCATTCAGATGTTTTCAAGGGACAGATGTAAGGGAAATGATGCCGCTAACAAACTTTCATCATTTCTGCTGAGAAATGGCAAGAGGCCTACTGGACTGCATTGTGGTTAAATCCTTCAAAGGCAGAATGGACAGGTGCTTAAAGAACATCCAAGGCCACAGATTTACAATCTTTGAAGCAATGAAATTCTGCTTTCCAGGCTTGAAATTCCAGGATTGTACCAGTGATTGCTAATCTAATTTCCAGATTTTACAGGGATTCTACTGGTCATCTTTTAGTATGTGTATGTTGCTTTGCTGTTGGATTAAAGAGACACTGTAAAACGCTTTAGGGTACAAAGTGTCTGTAGTTTAAAAACACATTTAATGATTGGCCATGTTCCGCAGAGACTGGTAATGCAGCAGGTATTTTTGATTCTGATTTCTTTTTTTCTTTTTGAAAGTGAAAAACAGACTGTCCAGCATACTGGTGTTACAACACAAGAACATGTTTGTTTGTATTCCTTGATCAACCCCCGCTGCATCTTTCCTGGACTTCAGAACAAACCTAACACAGTCTATCCATGTATGATGCAGTGGGTGAAAGGAGACTATTACATCATACGTGACTGCAGTGTGTGGAAGTGTTCTTAATGTTCCAAAAGTACACAGTAAGAACAGGTCAAGGATTTAAAACAAAACAAGGCTGGCTATAATTACACCATTAACATGCATTTCCACTGACCCAGTGGCGCTGAGGGTTGAGGCACACTGGATGCCACACTTTGTGCCATGCCGGTGATCCAGGTTCAGGAACGAGCTCAGTTTGCTGGGGGTCAGCAGGGAAGGACAGGATTGAGCATCCAGAGGACTGCTGTCCTGTCCCAGGGAGGGAGGGAGGGGGGTTCTGATCCTGGGCTCTGGTGACTCCTAGTGGTGGCTGGAGGTACAACAAGCCCGTGATCCAGCAACCAAGGGGATTGGCTGCGGCGGTGATCCTGTGGGCACACATGGGAGCATGCATGCCCACGCTGGAAGCATTGCATGTTTGGGCCTAGGGTGGAACAGGAAAGCAGGAAATCCCTCCTTGGGGATAGGTGAAAGCACCTTGGCTCTGGACCACACTCCAAGCACCGGGTGCTCTCCTCTCCGTGCCCGCTCGGTCAGGTCCAGCACTCAACACTATAGATAGAGAACCCTGGGCAGATAGGGTGGCCCCTCCCCGGGGGGTTCAGAACTGGGGGTTGTGTCGGGATGGAGCGAGGAGAGGAAATAGCGTCTCAGGTAGGAGGTAGAGACTGGAGGTCGAGGATGCTCGGGAGAGTTCCCCGAGGGGTGAATAGAAATAGAATTCAAGAAACAAACAAACATGCATTTCAATCATATTTTGAAAGAAAGCAGCTAAAACAACCATAAACATCAATGAATTTTAGAGAAGATAAGCAAACATAAAATGTGGGTTGTCAGCTAGAAATAATATAATGCAAAATTGGTTAACAATGTCGTCTAACAAACAAACCCACTGGAAGTGTAACAGAATGTTTATAGAATCTGGATAATGGGAATTCAACCACATAATCCATCTACTGTACTGTAGGTCTGTTCTGCTAACTGAGAGCAGCAATATTTGGTAGTCATTTCTTAATGTTGTTTTTTTTGTTTTGTTTTGTTAATGATAGTGTATTTCTAACAAAAAAAAATCACTTTGCCAATGTTTGTTTCTATTTTCTTTCATTCTTGAATAGACAGCATGGGTTACGTCAAGCACACAGCACCACAACTGCACTATTAGAGTTCACTGGGTATATCCACAACTCTATTGATAATGGAGCAATCACAGGTGTAACATTCATTGATTTGTCAAGAGCTTTTGACATGGTAAATCATGTCCTACTTCTAGACGAGCTGGCCGCTACAGGGCTATCCCAGGATGTAGTCGCTTGTTTGAAAGTTATCTCTCCAACCATTCTCAACAGGTTAGGATTGATAGTGTAATATCAGATAGCTAACCAGTTCTCTCTGGAGTGCCCCAGGGGTCAGTCCTGGGGCCCCTATTATTTGGCATCTTCCTAAATCAACTTCCATCCACCAGCCACTGCCAAATACTGCTTTACGCAGATGATGCAGTCCTGTTCACGAGTGACATGGACCCTCGGGTACTTGAGCATAGACTCCAGGATAGTTTCTCTGCAGTTGAAAGATGGTTCATGGACCACAAACTCATCATGAACCACAAGAAAACCAAGACCATGTTGTTCCACAGTCCTCAAAACAGGCACCAATCCTTTCCTCTCTGCATAAAAAACAAGTCTGAGGATTCACTGGAACTTGTTCATAACTTTAAATACCTAGGTGTCACACTTGACAGTACCATGTCATAGGCCAATCACATAGACGCCATGGCCAAGGCTGTCAACACCCGTATAGGCCTGCTTCATAGGCACAAGCAGAGTCTAAACCCTGTAGCCCTAAACAGTGCAATACACAGTTCCATTGTGTCACTGGTTGACTACGGGCTAGTAGTCTATGGCTCGGCAACAGACTCAGCTCTGAGCCGAATCACAGTCACATTAAATAAAGCCTGTCACCTCCTAACTGGGTCCGCATGGCTTACACATTCTTGTGATCTGTATGATCAGGATGACTGGCTCCAGCTCTCAGGCAGGCTCAAATTCCGAACCTGCCTCCTGGCAAAGAAAGCAAGCCTGGGCCTCTTACCAGCGGGGGTACAGAAGCTCCTCTCCCCTATGAATGTAACTGCCCCACCAGAAGCTTGGACAGTACGATCTTTAAGGTCCCCCAATGTCGCTCTTCCTTAGCTCCAAGAGCTTTTGCCCACAGAGCTCCAAAATGGATAAACACTCTTCCTCCCTCTTTGATTGCAGAATCCAAGCTGGGCCCTTACAAATGGGAGCTCAAAAATTTCTTGGTTGCCCAATCCAGCTGCGACTGTTTTCACTAGACCCTGTTTATGACCTAATAAGGTTCCGGCCTTACCCTACACACAATCTTGCACTATTGTAGCACCTTAGTATCTTTTCTAACTATACTCCTGCTGGTATGTCGAATTAAACAAGGCCTTTACTGGGCTGAACTTTTCTCCCCTCCCTCGCCCCCACCGCCTTTTCATCTGCACTTAATTTTCTGTTGCTGTCCTCCCCCTCCTCGATCATACTTCACCTGACTTCCTAGTTTATGACCCAGTGATTTATAGCTTCCTATTTTCAGTTTGGTCAAATTCCTAGCCTTCTGTCTATGATTGAAGGCATGAAATTTAATTTTTCTTTTGGTTCAAATCAGTTTTACAATTATATCTTGCTTGTTTTTTTCCTTCCTAGCTGTATCTACACTACGTCAGTATTGTCTGTTTTATTTTCTTACACTATCTAGGAACCTAGGTAACGAGCTTGTTCTCAGTGTATACTGTATTGTCATGTTTGTTTTTTCGTTTAATGACATGGAATCTATGTAATGAGCTTGTTCTCAAATGGTGTTATCCTAGATCACAAATAAATAAATAAATAAAAACATGCTGTAAATAAATTTGAAGTACAAGTGTGTGCACCTTTGTAATGCTCACCATGAAAAAAACAAGTATTTTGGTGTGATGCCGTGCTTCTTCCCTCGGAAACATGTACAAGCACTTTTAGAATACATCCACAGTATATATCAGATATTTACAGCCATAAGAAATCCTTAAAAGCAGACATCTTTAATGACTTGTGTCATTAATTAAAAATAAGAGTTAGGCCAGCCCGCCGGCACAGCCTTAGCGCTACCACTTGCGACGCTGACAACCTAGGTTTGGAAGCGAGCCTGGGCATCGGAGGTCCAGTCAGGGGGAGGAGAACTGAGCACCCCATGGACTGCTCAACTTCTCCAAGGGGAGGATGGGAGATGCTCCCGTCCCTTGCCGGACTCCTATGAGAGGCGGAGCAGACATCCGTGTGTGTGCCCTTGATGTCGTTGCATGCCTCACCTCCTGTGGGATGGAAAAAGCAGAAATCCCGAGCCAGGAAGGATACCACCCACCTCATGCACCAATTCCCACACCACTGACCTGTGACACCCCTGGGACTGCTTCCTGTTGCCCGCGGGAGGAAGCGCCCCCTCTGGGGGGCAATCCAGGGCTGTACTCGGCTGGGTAAATCCCGGGGTGGTGGATGAAGGGGCTGGGTGCAGGGTAGAGATGATGGGGACCAGTCCATTGGGGAAAAAAGTACAGCAAATTAAAAAAAAAACAATAGTTATTAGAGCTATTTTTTTAAAATATCAAAGGAAATTAAAAATATACTGATTTTAAATCATTGAGTTCAGAAATGCATGTCTGCTAAAAAATATATATATGATTACATTTTTGATGACTAACAAGCACTGCTGCTGGAATTTAAAAACAAGTGTCTGATTTCCTCATGAGTGAGGAAAAATTACTATAGTATACCCCCCCAAGTTCCTTCTACTTCTAAGCCCTATAGAACACCTAGTTTAAAAAAGATGCTTCAAACTATTGATCATTATTGTTACCCTGAGCATTTTATTGAATGTATTAGTTACCTTCATTGTACGAATATTTGTTTCTGATTTTTTTAAAACTCCATATCTACATGATTTTTCCCCGCTAAGAGTTTGCATACCTCAATGAGCCCCCTCCAAACCTACACAGATACACAGTCCCTCTCTCTAGCCAATCTACATAAATCCACCTTCCATGTCTCTAGCCCAGTCCATGATTCACTCTGGTTGTCTATGACCAAACATTTTAAGTCGCTGCCCTAATATCCTTGTTATAATACAGTGCCCAGAATGCAGCACAATACTAGAAACATGCAAGCACAGGATTCAAGAGATGGAAAAAATGGTCCAGCTAGCCTAGTAATCTGTTCCACTGCTATCTTGACAGAAAAATGCCAGGTGTGGCCTCGTCAACCCCGCAGTCACTACAAGAATAGTTTCTGCTGACTCGTATTTATACTCATGTATATACAGCCCAAGATTGTATGCATGTGGAAATTTCACACCACACTGCATTAATCTCTGTCATAGTTACTTCTACCATCATACAGTATATAACCACTGTTTACCACTTTAACCTCACTGCAGTGTGAACCCTTATCTAAAGAGCGAAAGAGAAAAAAATATGATTAACTCTTTCCAGGACTACCGTCGTGAGAAATCCGATGCAAATAAAAAATGTGTGTTTTATCATCCTTTTTCTGCATGACCGATAATAAACCAATGCACATAAAACATACGAAAATAGCCAGCAGAAAAAGGCCTTGTGGTCTACCGAGTCTGCTCAGGCTTGCAGGCCTCGCAGGTCAGGTCAGAAAGTACTTTCTCCACAATGATATACCTGGTGGCATTTTCCTAGATGGCACAGTGCAGGGTGTTCTGCTAACTGGCATCTCCTGGGGCAGAGCCACAGGCAGTTTCTTCTCATCCCTGCCTAATTAGGGTCACTGGGAGGGTTAATGAAGTTGTGCACCCAGATGAGTGCACGGCTGCAGATAAAGCAAGATGGGAATGCAGATAAAGACAGACGCGCAGTCATTCTGAGAACAACGCAGGCACTGGAGGCAGCTGGTCTCCTTGAGCAAGAGACACAAGAGGAGATGCATATGCAGGGTAAGGCTGCTGTAAATGGCACAGCCTCTGAAATGGAAACAAGAAAAACAGGGCACGCAACCAAATAAAAATTAATCTCTAGTTGTGTTGACTGTAACACTCCGGGTTCCTGACTACCCTAGCTCTTTTAGTTGTGCTGCCTCGTCTTCAGATGGCACCTCCTGATGAAGAGACAGGACGCCTTGAAGCATCAGTAAAGTCTGGCGCTCAAGTGCTGCAATAAATTCACTAAGTTTTCCTTTTCTTTTGCCAGGTGCACAGTTTTACTAATGTCTTTAATGGTCTCCCTGAACCATTATTTTAAATCCAGAAAGTTACAATTCAGATTTCCCTCCAAGGATTGCCCTCTTCCTGATCTCAGAGTGCCATTACCTCCTTTTCCTACTAGAACCGTCTTTCTCCCCTCAACTCACTCATTGCCATGTATAAGCCCACCCTCATAGACACAAACACACATGTGCACATGCACATGCACACCCACGTGTACACACAGATATACACACACACACACACATAGTGTTCCTTTAATAACTAATGTACTGGAGAAGAAGGATGAATTACTGTCTTCTGCTTCTATGTAGAATTAGATCTAATTAGAACGAAAAAGTGTTTTAAAAGGTTCTTGTTTTCAAAGCTCTTTCTGAGCCTGCTAATTTGCATGCATTGGCATATTAATGCTGTAAATGGTACCTTTACCGCATCGTGGATGCAGGTATCCTCCCAGATTCACTCCATTACTATCCTATAGTATACTATGTGCGTAAGGTCCATCGCCCCAAAGCCCCCCAGAATCATCCTTCTGTAGTCCTTTAGGTCACTGGATTTGTCATCCCTGCACACAGACTTGTTGGCCACTAACTGGTCCCACATCTCTACAGCCGCTGATATCAACTCGGACCCTTGACTCTGTCCGTAACAAATTTATGGCTGTCTGGTACTGCCATGCCCCCCAAGGAAAACCAGGGTCCAAGGTTTCACCTCCCCTGGATGCCTGCTGAGCTGATGGCCTGCCTTTGAGCTTGTAATCTGGCCTGGTGGTCCTATAAGACCACTAATTCCCCTGACGCCATGTTAAATTATTGGACCCTTCACAATTTTTGCACTAAAGCAGGGCCCCTAGTGCACTGTGGCAGACTTTTCTGATCTCTGTGGCATGATTTGTTCATTTCTGTGGCAGAATGCCGTCCTACCATTGGCTAAAATATGTTGTGATGTCATAGATGATATCACCTGCCAAGCATAGAGGAGGGGCTTCAGGATAAACAAGATGGGTATGGGAGCCTGGCACTATGGAAAAGCTGTATATTTGAATGAAAATTCACCAAAAACAATGAATTCTGAGGCACTTTATGAATTCTGCGGCATAATGCAAATTCTGTGGAAAATTCCGCAACTGCAGAATCGCAGAATTCCAGGGGCCTTGCACTAAAGCCACTAGGTATGTGAAATCTAATTATTTCACATCCATACTTCAGAACAACCTTAATCACCCCTCCATGTTCTGGAAAGTTTTCCACTTCCTTTTCTCCCCCTCCCCAAACCCAATCTTCCCCACCTGTCTTCAGGGTTGGCAACTCCCATATCACTGACCCTGCTGCTGTTGCTGCTTCCTTCAACTCCTCTTTCACCAACTGCTCCCTATCTCTCTTCCCCCTCCCTCTCATCCCACCACCCATCTCCCTTCCCTTACACTCTTTCTTCTTCTCTCCTACCACTCCCTTGGCCTCTCTTAAGGCCCTTCTAGCTTTTAATCCACATAAGGGTATGGGCCCAGATGGCTTTGACCCCAAGCTTTGTACCTCTCTGCACTAATTATAGCCTTCCCTATTTCCCTCCTCCTTAACTTCTCCTTCTCCTCCAGTTCTGTTCCTAATGCCTGGAAGCAGGCTACTGTCATCCCCTACCCATAAGCGGGTGATCCTTATAGTCTTGGAAACTTTCGTCCTATTTCCCTCCTCCTCACTCTGGCCAAGCTCCAGGAACATTTCGTCCTCTCACAATCCACCCCATTCCTTGATTCCTCCTCATTTTCTCACTCCTTTCCAGTCAGGTTTCAGGAAGTCCTACTCCACATGTACCTTGTACTTCTGGCTCACTGACTCCATCCTGTCCCGTATGGACCAGGACCGCCAAATTACGTCCACCATATTTCTTGACTTGGCCAAAGCCTTCAACAGTGTGCCACACCACCTTCTCCTGGACATGCTAAAGGCAGCACGGCTCTCTGCTTCCTCAATCAGCTGGCTCCACTCCTACCTTGAGGGTAGGCTGCAAGCTGTTTCTGTTGGAGACATACTTCCCCCACTCCCTATGTGCTCTGGCATCATCCAAGGATCTGTCCTGGGCCCCATGCTCTTCCTCTTTTTCCTAAATGACCTCCCTCTGCCTGTTCCTCTGCATCCATTTAGGGCTGTGCACAACCTGAATATTATTTCCTGAATACCACTAATAATGAACTATTCGGTATTTGGATCCCAAATAACGAATAGTTCACTATTCGTCCGGTATTCGGGAAACACTCTTTGAAAATAAAAGACAATAACTAGCCCCCTCCCTCATCTTCCAGTCCATACAAGCAGCAAAGTCCCCAGCCCTCTACCCTCCCTCAAAAAAGCATTCTCCCTCCCTCACCCCCAGCAACCAAAGGTTGTTATTTTTTTTTGTTTTATTAATGCCCCCCCCCAAAATATTAATTAATATATAGATTGTGGGGTGTCGGGTGACCGATTCTAGCCTCCCGCTTCCACAGTCCATTGTAGGCTTGTAAAATGCAGTCTTCTGTAGCAAAAATACTAGGACATTATGCTCCCCCATCCACAGCACCTGATCCTGGCATGCACCAGTTCAGCATCCAGTTATTAAAAATTTTAGAGCTGAGAAGGTGCCAGCACAACCCTCCCTCCTCCACATCTGTCTGCCTTCTCATCAATGAAGTGCTCACGTGCTTGCTGTAGTAAAACCAGCTGAGATTACTGAAAACTTTATTAAGTATACTAAGTTTCAAAACCAAAAAAACAGTTGAGATCAGCTGGTTTTACTATAGCAAGCACACAAGCACTTCATTCATGAGAAGGCAACCGGCAATGGAGGCGGGAGTGTTGTGCCGGCACCTTCTCAGCTTTGAAACTTTGAATAACTGGATGCTGAACTGGTGGGGGTGCCAGAGTCGGGTGCTGTGGGTTGGGGTATAATGTACTAGTATTTTCACTACAGAAGACTGCATTTTACAAGCCTACTATGGACTGTGGAAGTGTCTGGATAGAATCGGTCACCCGACACCTGCAGTCTGTATATTAATTAATGTTTTTTTGGAGGCATTAATAAAATGAAAAAAAAACTGTAGGTGCTGGGGAGGGATGGAGGAGGGAGGGAGGGAGTGTGCTTTGAGGGAGGTAGAGGGCATGGGGTTTGCTGCTCATACGGACTGAAGAGCGAGGGAGGGTTGGATTTCTATCAATGGCATAAATGACCGAATACCAAATACCGAATATTTGGCTGCCTAATATTTGGTAAATGGTATTCGCACAGCCTTACCATTTACATATATGCAGATGACACTGTACTGTTTGCTTCTGGCTACTCTGCTACTGACCTTGCTGTCTATCTCCAACAGGATTTTGACAGTGTTCAGCACTGGTATCATTTATCCTTTCTGTCCCTGAACACCCAGAAAACTGTCTCCATGACCTTTGGCTCCCAGCAGAGGCTTGCCAGACTCCTTCTCCTCCCTTGATGGTATTGTACTTGCTGAAGTTTTCTCCTTTAAGTACCTTAGAGTCTTGCTGGACCAGCTCCTTGACTTTTCAGAGCATATTTGCATTGTATTGAAAAAAGGCATTATCCCTCTCCCTGCACACAAGGAGCTAGTCATGAAGAGAATCCTTCCCATCTTCTACTGTGGTGACATTGTCTATAGTACTGCTGCCAAGTTCATCCTTACCAGACCGAACCCCCTGTCCCACTCTTTCTGGCGCTTTGCCTTGGACTGTCCCCCTTATACACACCATTGCTCTCTCTACTCCTCTCTCTCCCTCCCTTCTCTTGATGCCATACACCTCATAAACATTGCCACCTTCACCTCCAAATTCTGGTTTGGTTCTCTCCAAGTACTGGGCGGAAGTTAAAAATTCTGCTTTAGCAGAACTTTTTCAGAATTTTCTGAACTTCTGACTTTGGTGGAACGCAAGTCTTCTGAAAGAGTTTGATGAATTTTTCATTCTGTTCTGTGGAATTTTCTTATTGAACTGAGGAATAATACCCATGAACTATGGAACTAATATGGTACATTAATCCACAATTCATGTAATTATTCTGCAATCCAGATACTGCTCCTGGCCTAGCAGGGATTAATACTTATTTTTTTAAGTCTTTTTATATAGTGATCTCTTCCAGCATCATGTTTCCCATTTACATACAGCCCCCCCGCATTTTGTTTCTCCACCCATGTATACAGTTCAGATACTATTTTTTTTTGTTAGAGTAGCCTTTAAGCATATCATAAGTAAAGATAACTAATATTCCAAAAAATATCAGTACTTATAGTAGAACACATCTCCCAGCATCAGGGAGAGACACCACTTTGCAGTCTGCGGTGGATACAGCACAGCATTGCCATCAGAACATTGTTTTATATGGCCAAATAGATAAACTGGATTAGTATAATACCATTACAAGTAGGGGTTACAGATACTGTCTGGTACATGGAGTAGAACTGGCTTAGTGTTGAAACATATCTAAATACAGATGTCACTGGTCATACACAGTATGGATCTCATACTATACGAACGGTATTATTTTATGCAGTGTCCTGGCTGGTAATGAAAGCATGCCCTATTTTAGAGTAAAGTAGGTTACAGTTATATTTATTTGTGCATTGGAAGCACACTAAAATATGATCCACATGTACCAGGGGAAAACACCGCTTTAATAAGTGGATGCCGTTTTAACAAGTGACCCTGGCGGGAGTAGAACTAGTGTGGGAGTAAAATGTTAACTATGGCTGAAACTTTGGTATTGCTTTATAATTAAGAAATATAACAGCAATAACATCTAGTTGTGTTTACTTGTTTTAGAATAGTTTTGTAATGTGCATCACACCACAGTTTAAGGAAACCACAACAGCGACCCTTAGGACCATGCAGTGGTGGTGCGAATAAACTAACAGTTATCCTTTAGATAGAGTGCATGCATATAAGTTGCTAGGATACCTGCTGGGGTGATGTAGCACCAAAATTTGCTATTTAAATGATAAGAAAAAGCCAAGTGCTTGTCTAAGCTACCTGGAGACAGGACAACCTACGGTAAAGTGGGGCTAGTAAAAAAAATTCTACTATACGGCAGTATGGAAGTTTTGGAATAGAGGAGTATGGAGTAAGGAGGAAGTCTTTTCAACAACAGAGATGAGGTTAACAAAAGGAAAAATATGTCAGTTTATCATACACATACTGAACTACAAACTGGTTAAATAAACTGAGCGTTAAAATTAAAACTAGACTTTCTTATTATAGGAAACAAGGCCTTGTGGGAGAAGAGTTTTCAAAAAAAGCAAGCATTACGAAAAGCAATTACAGGTACTGTTCATCGACCCTTGTTATTTTAAAATAACTAATAGTTCAACATAATGGGTAAATGCTCTTATCATGGGAAGTGTGCTGTAAATCTCTAAGACACAGGTGAACCTGCATTTGTGGTGTGTTTAGGACCTAGTACAACACATTAATGCATTCATTCTGCAGTTCAGTTACTCACTGAACTGCAGAATGAATGTACAAGTTGTGGAATAATGTATTAAACTGCCAAAAGAAATTCCACAGAACTGGTCTCTGAGAGTTATCAGTTCTGCAGAATTTTGTTCCACAGTTTAATACATTAATCCACAGTTCATACATTTATTCCATCATTCTAACTCAGAATGTCCACAAAAGTTGCTAATTTAATTTCGAGATTTTCACAGAAATTCCACTGGTGGAAGTTTTTTTTTTGCACTGCTCTATGAGTCTCTCCTAGGGGTGTGCAGTGACTGAACAGTATTTCCTGAAAACACAAACAGTATGTCTCCTCAGTTTTCAGAAGCCATTCCCAAACAGAAGACTATTCATACTTGGGAACTACTATTTGTCCTCAATTTAAAAAAACAAAACAAAACAAAAACCTATAAAAACACCCACACCTCACCCCTGCTGAGCTCACTGCAACCCCAGCCATTAAACATTTACCGCATCCCCCCACCCATTGCCTGCATCTAATCCCACCTCCTCTCCCTGTAGCACCCACACAACATATATAAAATTATAAAATAATTATAATGTTATTTCCCCCCAACAGTGAACAACCAGCACCCTCCAGCCCACCACCAAGCACATGTTTGTGCTATTTATCAATATTTCCCCAAGTCACCCATCCCCATCCCCCCCCAGTAGCACTCTATTTATTTATTTATTGGCTTTTGGTAACCGGGTAAGTGCATTAGGCAAAAATCCTGCCTGTTTTCAAGCACGACCCGGGAGGGTACAGTTTACAAAGCAGTGAACACATCACAAAAACAGGTACATACAGTTTCCAATTACAGGCTTGCAAAATACAGGGTGAATACAATAATACATGAAATCACAGAGTAGTAATATAAACAAGGACTTCACAGAGATGACCTCCGGGGAGGGTGACATTTGCAACAACAATGCAAGAGACAGGAAGCAGAGTCAGCAAAGTAGAGAGAAACCTCAGTAGAGCAAGGGTATAGATAAGCAGGACACCGGGTAAGAGAAGAATTAGGTACAAACGCAGGAATCAAGTGCATGGAGGTGGGAGAAAAGTGCAGATTTAAAGGCCACGTGAGATGTGGAGCCCCATAAGTGGTAGGTAGGGAGTTCCAGAATTTAGGGGCGAAATGGGCAAAAGCAAGCTGTCCCATTTTAGTTGAGCAGAGAGGGACAGTGAGCAGGGGCAACTTAGAGGACCTCTAGGCTCGGGAATGGGTCATGGGGGTGAGCATGGCTGCAATACTGTCAGGGCGGGGGGCCCAATTCATGGAGTCAATAAAACACCCCAGAGAGAAAGAGTGTTGCGATTTGGGGGACAGCCAGTGCAGAGTGGAGTATAGGAGAGAGTGGTGGGTAAGGCGAGGTGCAGAGAGGGCGAATCTACAGATGTTATTATAAGAGGTGTCCCACTTATGAAGGATACCCATGTTGGCATGCGAGATAGTAAGGAGAGTGTATAGGAGCCTAGGAAGCAGTATACCACGCGCTACAGAGATTCTGGCAGCAGGGGTAAGGGCATGACGCACACGGTAGGCGGCGCCTAACTTGGCATTAACAGACCTACATACCTCGTTTATATCATGTCAGTGTCAGTGGCTCAGTAGATAGCACACTTGCCTCTGAGGCCGGGAGATCAGAGGGCTGTGTCTTCAGTTCCCACATCTGGCACTTGGGTTAATATCCCAGTACTGACACTGTAGTGCAGCATGCGAGGGGTGCTGCACTTGAGGTGCCATCTTCGGATGAGACTTAAACTGAGGTCCCATCTGCCTGGATTGGTGGTAGTTCAGGTGGATGTTAAAGATCCCATGGCACATATCAGAAAAGAGTAGGGGAATTTCCCCGGTGTCGTGGCCAAATGTCCCTCATTCACTAAAAAAAATACCACCAACAGCTTAATCTGGTTCAAGGTCAGTTGGAATTCATCTGTATCCCCCTCCCCCAGGTCATGCCTGAAAACAGGCAGGATTTGTCTAGTGCACTTACCCGGTCAACAAAAACTAAATAAATAAATATGTGTAGAGAAATCAAGTACAGGATCAAGGGTCACGCCAATATATTTGAAGGTGTCTGTGGGCATGACTACCGACCCATCGGAGCTAATCACATGAAGCTTAGATGACTCTGCAGCAACTTTCCTGGCATATCCAAAAAGCATGGCCTGAGTCGTAGCCAAGTTGAGCATGAATGAGTTAGAGTTGAGCTGGTGTTGGATCTTACTGAACGCAGAGGAGAGGTGGGTGTTAATCTCTAGGACCGAGCATGAGGTGGCATAGAGCACCAGGTCATCAGCATACTTATATCATCCCCTCCGTACCCAAATAGTGTCACTCCAAGGTGACCAGCACAACCCACCCTCCTCCATGGCTGGCCACCTAGTAATGAATGAACGCACTCACACTGTCTCTGTAGAAACTCAGATGATCCTGTGATCAGCTGGGTTTCTATAGAGACAGAATGAATGTGTCCCTTCATTACAAGCTGGCGGGCCATCGAGGAATGCTGGTTGTGCCAGTTGTCATGGAGTGCCGCTGCTTGGGTGCTGGGGAAGGATGATATTATAAGGGTGTTGCCAGAGCGTGGGGATGGGGAAGGAGAAGACTTAGGAAAATATTGATAAATAGTGCAAACGTGCACTTTTTGTTGCATTGCATGATGGCTGGCCATGGAGACGGACGGTTTGTGCTGGTTGTCCACACTGGGAGGAAAAACAACATTATAAGGATTTTGTTTGTTAATTTTATGTATGTTGTGTCGGTGCTGGGGGAGGAGGGTGGGATCGGGTGCAAACAACAAGTGGGAGGATGAGGTAATTGTTTAATGGCTGGGGTTTGCAGTGAGTTCGGCATGGGTATTTTTCTAGTTTTAGTTCTCTATGTAAAGGAAGGGATCAAAGCAACAGAACTAAAGAGTAAACAGGGAGCAGATGAGGCACTCTGGGTCACCCTGGAGACAGGAAATGACACCACAATCCGCATGGTGGTTGTATACAGACCCCCATCTCAGGGGGAGGGAATGGACAAGGAAATGATAGAAGGCTTCCTTAGAATGGCAGAAAAAGGGGAGATATTGTTGATGGGGGACCTGAATATGCCAGATGTTAACTGGAGCACCTTTGCTGCAGGCACATCCAAGAGCAGGATCATTCTTGATGCCCTACAGGGGGCATGCCTCAGACAGCTAGTATTGGAACCCACTCGGGAGGGAGCAATCTTAGGCCTGGTACTCTCAAATGGGGACGGAGAAAGAATTTCAGATTTAGAAATGCATAGCCATCTGGGAACGAGCGATCACCAAACAGTGTGGTTCATGATAAACACAGCCATACAATCAAGCCATACAAAAGCAAGAGTACTGGACTTTAGGAGGTCTGACTTTGGGAAAATGAGAGAGTGCCTCAGAAAAGCACTAGCAAACAGGCAAGAAGGAGGGGTGGAGGAACAATGGGGAGTAATCAAAACAGCCATCACAGAGGCAACAAGCCTTTGTGTAAAGAAAATCAATAAAACACAATGAAGGGAAAAACCACTATGGTTCTCAAAAGAGGTGGCAGAGAAGGTTAAGGAGAAAAGGATAGCATTCAGGAAATATAAAAAAACACAGAAGGAGTAGGACAGAGAACTTTATCAGTTAAAGCAGAAAGAGGCTGGGAAGGCAGTCAGAATAGCAAAGGCCCAAACCGAGGAAAGGATAGCCAATTCTGTTAAGAAGGGGATAAGACCTTTTATAGGTACATTAGGGAGTGAAGAAAGACCAAAGGAGGGATACTGAGGCTTAATAAAGGGAAGGGAATGTGGGTAGAGGGTGACAGTGAAAAAGCAGGGATACTGAACGGACATTTCTGCTCAGTATTCACAAAGGAAGAGGAGGGGGGGGAGGTACCCAAACCAAACAAGAGAAACACTCTGAAGACGGGGGTCGATATCAGTCCATTTACAGAAGAAAGGGTTCTGAAAGAACTAATAAAATTGAAGGTGGACAAAGCAATGAGGCCTGATGGGATTCACCCAAGAATTCTAAAAGAACTAAGGGTAGAACTAGTGACACCGCTGACTACTCTCTTTAACAAATCGTGGGAGGATGGGGTGGTACCCGAGGACTGGAGGAGGGCAGATGTGATTCCTCTTCACAAAAGTGGGAGCAGGACAGAGGCAGGAAACTACAGACCAGTTAGTTTGACCTCAATAAACAATTGGCTAGACAACAGGACACAAAGGGGTAGTAGTAAATGGAGTACACAGTGAAGAAAGGATGGTTACTAGCGGGGTACAGCAGGGTTCAGTACTGGGACCCGGTCCTTTTCAATGTCTTTATAAGTGACATTGCAGAGGAACTGGAAGAAAAAGTATGTCTCTTTGCAGATGACACAAAGATCTGCAACAGGGTTGATACACAAGATGGAGTGGAAAGGATAAGAAGGGACTTGGCAAGGTTGGAGGAATGGTCAAATGTATGGCAGCTCAGATTCAATGCAAAGAAGTGCAAGGTAATGCACTTGGGAAACAAAAACCCAGGAAGCATACACAATGGGGGTGAGATACTGAGAACAGTAAAATGGAAAGGGACCTAGGGAATGTATATCAGATGACCTAAAGTGGGCAAGCAATGTGAGAAGGCAGTAAGGAAGGCTGGGGAGATACTGGGATGCATAGGAAGATGCATCAATAGTAGAAAACAGGAAGTTGTTATCCTCTTGTACAGACAGTTGGTGAGACCCCATCTGAGTACTGTGTGCAGTTCTGGAGACCCCATCTCCAAAGACATAGACAGAATGGAGGCTGTCCAGAGGAGGGCAACTAAAATGGTGAGGGTCTGCACCAGAAGACTTACGAAGAAAGACTAAAGGAGCTTAATATGTATACCCTTGAGGAAAGAAGGGAGAGAGGGGACATGATAGAAACTTTCAAGTACCTCAAGGGAATCAACAAAGTCCAAGAGGGTAGCATCTTTCAGAAAAAGAGATGTGCAAGAACAAGGGGGCACAATTTGAAGATAGAGGGGGGAATGGCTCAGAGGAAATGTGAGAAGTATTTTTCACAGAGAGGGTTATGGATCCATGGAACAGCCTCCTGAGTAGGTCGTGAGTCAAGAACATTGGGGGAATTCAAGAATGCATGGGATAGACATAAGGCAGTCCTAGTGGGGGGGGGGTAGGAGGAAGTAAGCTGTTGGTTAACTAGGATCTGCAGCTTACCTGTTAGATAGGAAAATGGGCAGACTAGGTGGGCCAAGCGGTCCTTATCTGCCATCAAATTCTATGTTTCTATGTTTGTTTTGTTTTTTGTAAAAGCGCAGGTCCAGAATATCCAAATACTAAATGCCCAAATATTTGCCCACTGAATACTGAATTTTCAGCTGAATATTTGGGAAAAGGTATTCACACAGCCCTACACTCTCCCTCCATTCCTCTCTGCCATGTTTCCTTCCTTCCTCCTTCCTCTTATACCCTCTGGAACACTGCTTCCTATCCGCTCTGCCTCCCCCTCCACAGGAAAACTTCCATGGGCCAAGCTGCCTTCTCGTATCATTTTCCTAAACTCTGGTCCTCCCTCTCTCTCTCTGTCTATTCTCTCTGCCTTGTCCTTCTCTTCCTCATATCCCTTCTCTGTGGTTTTGACACCCCCTCCAGCAGCTGTCCCTGCTCCCTGACCCTTGTTTTCCCTCCTCCTGTGTTGCTGACATCCCCCTCTTCTCCCCAGCTGTGAGCAATGTTTACCTCCCCACCCAGACTAACTGTGCCTTAAACAGTTATCCCATCTGGTAATATTCTGCTCCTGAGCCTACCTCCTGCACTGGCGTTGTTAGCTTGCACCTTGGCAGTTTGGGTGGTGCTAATCCTGCTACTAACTGGCATTACTTCCTGTACTGCATGGCACTTGTATCATTAGACCTATTTAAATGTCCTGTTCTGCACCCTTGTGAGCAAAGCAGACAAGTTACACTGGTACAGATCAGGTCATATAGATGACTTGAGGAGCACTGCATGTTGCTCCGTTGTGGTGAACCGCAATCCTTGTTTTGGTGGGATCATGTACTGATGCAGGTGTTTTTTGCAAACGTGTAAACACACTGCTTCACCTGCACCTGTGCATACCCATGACACCGTGCAGCATGCACTTCTTGTAGCTCACTAATAGAGAGGACTTGATTGTGAGTAGTAGCCAAGTTCATTTCAAGTAGACAGACATGGAAGGTTTAGGAACAGAAGGCACACATTTGCTAAAAAAAAAAAACAGTCTGTTTCCTGGCCAAAACTGGTTCTCTTTTTTTGGAAACAATCCTGCTAAGAAAATATTCTGAAGATCAAATGCTCATCCTTGCAACATCCTCCTGCACTAACAAAGAACTGGGATTTGGAAGGTAAGTTGGTACAGCCCTGTGCCTTGCCGCGCCATAATGTCCCGCTCCTATACTGCCTAAAAACTGTCAATTGAACCGAGCTATACCAGACAAGGTACTGTGCCATGTAACAGCTGACCTCCTTCCCAGCGGAAATGCTGCAAAAAACTCAATAGGATCAGTCTCACACACTCACCCCATGATTGTGCACAACGGTTGTCGTGTTAATGGAGTTTGGCAGAGGTGAGGGTGGAGCAGCGGGTGAGTGCCTCAGATGGAAGTGCAGCAGCAAGGTACATGTAAACACACATTTAATTTGCTTTATATCTCATCTTTATTTCTGTATCCCTGCATATTCTGCTTTCAAATTGTGACTGTGCACTGTTATTTATTTTTACTTTATTTCTTGTATGCATTTTTACTGTGCTTATCTTTATTACGCATGCACCTTTCATTATGTATTTTCATTTGTACATCTTGTAGTGTATACTCCCTTCCTCTCCCCAGGATGCATCTGAAACAAGCTGTTACAAGCTCAGTATGTTTTCCGCTTGACACTTCAAATACATGCACACTTACATACATAAATAAATAATGAATGAATTACATGCTGATTATATTGCATAGCTAATTTGCAAGTTTGAACCCCCAAAACTATTTATGATAGGGGGGTGATTTTTGGTTCTAAATTTTAGAACTGCACAGGTCTAAAAGATCATGGGCCACATGTTCAAAGGGTAGCACTAGCATGAATGGTGTTACCACAGGTGCTAACTGGGTTTGCACCTGCTTTCTGAGTGGGGCCATATTCAGAGGTCCCCAGAGCACTGCCTAAACCTTGCAGTGTGATCACACTAGCCATGCCGCTGCACCTTTGAAAACGAGGGGGCCATCATGCATACTAGCACAGAGGTATATTCAAAGGTTTGTGACAAAGGGAGGGATAGTGAGGCTGAATAGAATGAACGGTGGGTGGGCAGAGGGGCATAGTGAAAAAGCAGGGATACTGAACGAATATTTCTGCTCAGTATTCACAAAAGAGGAGGGGGAGGTGCCTAATCCAATTAACAGAAGCACTCTGGATAGTGGGGGTCGATCCCAGTCCTTTCACAGAAGAAAGGGTTCTGAAAGAACTCCTAAAACTGAAGGTGGACAAAGCAATGGGGTCTGATGGAATTCACCCCAGAATTCTAAAAGAATTAAGGGGAGAACTAGTGAAACCACTGACTACCCTTTTTAACAAATCATGGGAGGATGGGGTGTGGTACCCGAGGACTGGAGGAAGGCAGATGTGATTCCCCTTCACAAAAGTGGGATCAAGACAGAGGCAGGAAACTACAGACCTGTCAGTTTGACCTCTGTGGTAGGGAAAGTGATGGAATCACTTCTGAAGGAATGAATTGTTGAGTACCTAGAGGCCAGTGGGGCACAGGACCCAAGGCAGCATGGGTTCACAGTGGGAAGGTCATGTCAGACAAATCTAATTGATTTCTTTGACTGGGTTAACAAAGTAGTAGACCAGGGAGGGGCTGTGGACATGGCCTACCTAGACTTTATCAAGGCATTTGACACAGTCCCACACAAAAGATTAATAGTCAAATTAACCAGCCTGGGTGTGGGTCCCAGGGTGGTAGCCTGGTAAAACATTGGCTGGACAACAGGACACATAAGGTAATTGTAAATGGAGTCCACTCTGAAGAAAGAAGGGTTACTAGTGGGTACACAGGAGTTCAGTACTGGGTCCAGTCCTTTTAATGTCTTTATAAGTGACATTGGAGAGGACTGGAAGGAAAAGTATGCCTCTTTGCAGATGACACAAAGATCTGCAACAGGGTTGATACACAAGGAGGCGTGGAAAGGATGAGAAGGGACTTGGCAGAGGTTGGAGGAATGGTCGGAAGTATGGCAGCTAGGATTCAATGCAAAGAAGTGCAAAATAATGCACCTGGGAAACAAAAACCCAGGGGAAGATTACACAATGGGGGAGGGAGGTAGTAACAAAAACAAAAATGGAAAGGGACCTGGGGGTAATCATATCAGATGACCTTAAGGTTAGCAAGCAATGTGAGAAGGCAGTAGGGAGAGCTGGGGTATACTGGGATGCATAGGGAGAGGCATCACCAGCAGAAAACAGGAAGTTGTTATCCCTCTGTACAGACAGTTGGTGAGACCCCATCTGGAGTACTGCATCCAGTTCTGGAGACCCCATCTCCACAAGGACATAGACAGGATAGAGGCAGTCAGAGGAGGGCAACTAGAATGGTGCAGGGTCTACAAGAGAAACCTTACGGAGAGACTAAAGAGCTTAATATGTATACCCTTGAGGAAAGGAGGGAGGGGACATGATAGAAATGTTTAAGCACCTCAGTGGAATCAACAAAGTCCAAGAGGTAGCATCTTTCAAAAAAGACATGCAAGAACAAGGGGACACAATTTAAAAGATGGGGAGATTGGTTCAGGGGCAATGTGAGGAAGTATTTTTTCACAGAGAGGGTAGTGGATGCATGGAACAACCTTCCTGAGGCAGTTGTGGGGTCTAAAACTGTGGGAGAATTCAAGAATACATGGGACAGACATAAGGCAATTCTTGTGGGGGGTAGGAAGAAATAGGCTGTTGGTTAACTAGGATCTGCGGCTTATCCTGTAGGTAGGGAAATGGGCAGACTAGGTGGGCCAAGCGGTCCTTATCTGCCGTCAAAGTCTATGTTTCTATGTGGTGCTAAACAGCCACCAACGCGGTACTGTTTATGGAAGTAAAAAAAACCACACATCTTATTGTGATGCCAAGGCCATGCCCCCACCCCCTGAAGGATTGCGTTCCATGACTGTCACATGGCAGCTATCAAAGAAGGCATCTGGAGAGCTACGCTGGTCACTGCTCTGCACCCTACTTACAGGTTGGGGTGATCAGGGTGAGGAGAGTGTGTGTTGTGTGAGGTAGGGTCCTTAGTGGGTGGGTGGGTGGGGGTTGGCATTTGATTGGGAGTCCACTAGACTACCAGGGATCTGATGTAATGCAACAGCATGTGTGAACAAAGAGGGATACCACTAGTCTATTAGGGATCTGATATAATGCAGTGGCATGGGTGATTGGGGGGGCAATACTCTATCAGGGATCTGACGTAATGCAATGGCATGGGTGATCGGAGGGAGGGGGCACAAAACTACCAGGGATCTGATGTAATGTAGTGACATGGGTGATCTGCGGGGGGACCACTAGACTATCAGGAATCTGATGCAATGCAACAGCATCGGTGATTGGAGGGCCACTAGACTACCAAGGATCTGATGTAATGCAACAGCATGGGTGATTGGAGAGGGGGTACCACTAGGCTACCAGGGAACTGATGTAATGAAATGGCATGGGTGATTGGGGAGGGGGACCACTAGATTGCCAGACATCTGATGTAATGTAATGGTATGTATGATTGGGGGGGCTGTTAGACTATCAGGGATCTGATGTAATGCAATGGCATGGGTGATTGGAGAGGGGAGACCACTAGGCTAACAGGGATATCACACTCATATAATACTGGGACAATCATGGGGAGGGGGTCCACTAGACACCAGAGATTGCTCTAACCATCCTACATGGGCTATAAGGGGCTGCTGCATGGCATGCAAATGAGCCCATAATGGGCATGCAGATGGCCCCTTATTTGCATGTCCAATGAACTCATTTCCATGCTTGGGCTGAAAATGGCCCACTGAAGCCCTGGTGCTATCCCTTTTCAGGCAGCGCTATCTCCTGTGGGCCATATGCAGCCTTGGTCCATGCTGGCACAGCTCAGATTCACTTAGCGCTGCACCAATATGGCCCAATATTCAGTTAGTTAGCATGCTCTGTTGGCATACACTAATGGGTTGAATAGCTTAGAGCGGCTGTGCCACTGTATAGCCTGTCAAAGCTTAGCAGAGCTCACGCTGTGCTTGCGGCTGACTTTGAATATGGGGCTTATTTATTTTAAACCCAGTTCTACTGATTCCAACTGGGAGAATACATGTGGTTCCACAGTGCTACTTTGGACAATAGCTATTTGTTGCATGGGTCATGGAGTACCTGTATGTTTATACATACCCTAATAATACAAAGCATCACTGTTGGTATATGTAAATTGCCAAAGAAGAATTTAGGCTAGCTCTGCTTTATGCAGGAGTACTGTATATGGCACCAAAAGGCCCCTCACCTAATCTGCAAAGGCAGAACATATCAGCCACAGACATGTGCTTCATCCTTGCTCAAACTCATTAATGTAGCAAATCTGTTTTCCAAACCAGGGGAAGGGAGAACTGGGATACACAATGAAGATCACACACTCTGACCACCTCCAAAGGTGCTACTACCATTAAGAGTAAAATGCTTAAAAAATAAATAAAAAAATGGTGCGCCCACCATACTGGATGTAGCGTATTCTTTATTCAGAACCATTCACCATGGCCAAACACCCCTACGTAGCACATTTCACACAAGACTTCATCACGATGAACTGGATTGGGTCATGGTGAACCCATAATTGTAAAGCAATCTAAAAGACGAGGAACCTCAATGTACTGTAAAAGCACTGAAGCAATGATTACCGTGGAAGGGCATTGTCAAAGAAATGCAAGATTGCTCATACCCCTATAATACAGATCATCATGGGAAGTATATGCAAATCACCATTAAATAATTTAAGCAGGTTCAGCGTAAAGCAGAAGTGTATTGTGCCAAAAGTCTTTCAGTCCTTGTGTTTCTGATTGTTTTCCTGTTTTGGGCTCATCATGGCCAAAGCAGTATGACCATTGTATGGCTGGTACCTACTTTCCCTGGGCTTAGAAACAAGTGCGGCACACTGATGGGTCTGCACAAGGGTGAAATATATGTTTGTGTCTGGTGTTCTCAGCTTTTGAGGACTGTGTGAGAAGCCTTTGTAACAAGACACTCCTGTGTAAAGCAAAACCAGTTTAAATTATTTCATGGTGATTTGCATATGTGTCCCATGATGCTTTAATATTATCAGGATATGTGCCGTAGTGTATTTCTGTGAAACTTCACTTTACTGTAAATGCCCTTCCAGGGTAACCGTTGCTCCAGTGCTTTTACACTAAGGCTCTTTTTTTTGTTAACTGTGGGCTCACCATGACGAAAACCACTAAGACCATTATATGGCTGTTTCCCACTTCCACTGGGATTAGATGTAGATGTGGCACACTGATGAGCCCAAACAAGGCAAAACACAGGGACAACTGGTTTACTGCGATTGATAAAAGACAAATTCTGTTTTGCAGAAGGGAAAAAAACGGTATTGTCACCAGTGTCTGCAACTCCAAAATCATACGAACAATACGAAATTGCCAGCAGAAAAAGGCCCACAGGTCTATCAAGTCTGCCCGATTGTGCAGCTCTTAGTTTCATATTACTACAGCTGCTCCAGCCCTACCCAAACCCCTCCCTTCCTCCCCTTTCCTGGTCTTCCCCCCCTTTGCGTTCTTGTCTGTACTAATCCTGCCCTTGACTCTATCCCAGCCTGCTTAAAGCTGTCCACTGTCCTCAGTTCAATTAAATCCTCTGGCAGTGCATTCCATCTCACCATTACCCTCTCTGTAAAGTAGTGCCTCCTCATCTCCTTCCTGAACCTTCCCCCTTCCAACTTCAGACTATGCCCCCTAGTGATCCTTCCCCCTTTTAAGCGGAACAATCCTCCCTCTCTGACTTTATTTATGCCTTTCAAGTACTTAAGTCTCTATCATGTCTCCTCTTTCCCTTCTCTCTTCCAGCGAATACATATTGAGCTCCCTCAATCTTTCCTCATACGACAACTCCCCCAGACCCATGATCATTTTTGTAGCCCTGTGCTGCACCCTCTCCAGTAATCTCACATCCTTTTTGAGGTATGGGCACCAGTACTGCACACAGTACTCTAAGTGTGGCCTCACCAGTGATCTGTACAAGGGCAGGATGACCTCCTCTTCCTTTCTAGAGGTCATCCCTCTGGCAATGCACCCCAGCATCCTATTTCCTCTTGCTGCTGCCCTCCTATACTGTGCTGATACTGTCATGTCCCTTGTGACTATTACTCTGAGGTCTCTTTCCTCCTCTGAAGCTGTTACCTGCACTTCCCCCCCAGCGAGTAGCTGGTCCTGGGATTTCTTGCTCTGAGGTGCATGACCTTTATTTATTTATTTGCATTTGTTAACCAGGTAAGCACACTAGACAACCAAGTGCCTATTTTCAGGTGCGACCTGGGAGGTTACAAGGTACATTACAAGCACATCAGGTGGAGTCAAGTTAACATACAAGAACATCAAGCATAAACAAATTAAGTAATAGGTGAATAACAACATAATACAGGCATGGGTAACAGTAACAAACAATAAGGGGGCAGCCATAACCTCAGGTGGGGAAGGGATAGTGAGGTTACAAGATGAGTGTGAAAATCGAGAGAGAAAGACCAAGGAAAAAAGTGGGATAGAATTGTCTAAGAAATCCCTCGTGAACAGTTTGGGCAGGGAATGGACCCAGTGCATATTGATACATTTGATGCAACTAACAGTGTCAAGATCGTCAGTGGAGGAAGTGCATTCAATAAACAGGATTCTTGCCCCTAGCAATCGAGCTGAGATAAAAGTGCCTCAGCCAGGGGTCTGTTTGGCACAGAGACAGGCAGAGGCCAATTTTAGGAAGCCCAATAGGGAGGCTTTAAAGCAAGGATGGGAGGTGGCGGAGTGAGTGACTGCAGGAAGGGAGTTGCACACTCTGAGCGCATAAGCGGCGACCAATCACCCTTGAGGTCACGAGTTTTGGAACAGGAGGGCCTCTGAGTCACTGGATCTTAAGTGGTAGGAAGGGGTTCCAGGTATGAGGGGTAGGGCAAGTGCAAAATGGGTGGCAGGTCTGTCGATGTTGTCGATGAAGTTGCCAATGACAAAGGTGCAGTGCTTTTCTAGAGGGAGCCATTTCAGCCGTAAGTAAAGCTCACAGTGGTGCGTGAGGTGGGGAGCAGAGAGCGCAAAGTGGCATACATTGTTGTACGCAGTGTCCCATTTTATGAGACTGGTTTTTGGGACGGGCCAAAGGTTACAAGCCCATAACAGGGTGGAGGACCCCCCTGGCTAGGGCAAGTTGTGTGGTGGGGGTGAGGCAGCTTTTTGCTCTGTATGCCAGTCCAAGCTTGCCATTTGTTGCCTTACATGTGTTCTGAATATGCAGGGTGAGGTCCAGTTGCTGGTCAAGGTTTATGCCCAGGTACTTGACAGTGTCCGTGGCATGCAGGAGGGAGCCATCAGCACCAAAGATATTTAGGGGAGCTGAGCAGGATATAGTCTTGGCCCTGGAGCCAAAGAACATGACCTGGGTCTTTTTTAGGTTGATGGTCAGCTTATGGCCCTCCAGCCAGGTTTGAATAAGGTTGAAGTCCAATTTAAGCCTGAAATTAATAGTAATGATGTCCTGAAAGCTGGCTAGGACAACGAGGTCATCCACATATAGGGTGGAGCACCCATGGGCTGTGACAGAGGGCAGCTCATTTATGAAGAGGGAAAACAGAATGGGTCCAAAGATGGATCCCTGGGGAACCCCGCAGTTCACTGGAGAGGGGTCAGAGAGTGCTCTGTTGAAGTTAGTGTATTGCAGCCTACCAGAGAGGTAGTTAGAGAACCAGACATGGGCGGGGGGGGAGGAGAAGCCAAGAGACCACAGAGTGGCGCGAAGGAGCGAATGGTTGACCTGATCAAAGGCTTTCGAGAGATCCACGAAGATGGCTCCAGTTAATTTGCCTTGATCAGTTGCGGACCTGATCTCCGAGGTCACTACAGCAAGGGCAGTAGATGTGCTGTGCCCTTTTCTGAAGTCGTGTTGTGCAGGGGAGAGAAGTTCAAAGCTCTGAAGGTAGTGGGAGAACTGAGCGGCAACTACCTTTTCAAGAAGCTTACCAATCACAGACAGGATGGCAATAGGGCGATAGTTCTTGAGATCCTTCGGGTCGCCTTGTTTGAAGACTGGGACAACCTTGTCCACTTTCCATATATCAGGATGATACCCGAGATTAGAGAAGTGTTAAATATGTGAGTGACAGGCCAGGCTAGAAGGGATGCCCCCAGGCTGAGCAGTTTGGGTTCAAGGTAGTCATGCCCCACCCCATTGTGATGGGACAGACCTGCGAGGAGCTTCTGGGACTCCTTGACAGAGACCCATTTTAAATAGAAAGGAGGTCGGGGGGTGTGCCCACTCAGGAAGGGACCTTGAGCCGTGGGGTCAGGGAACTGGGAAGGGGAGCAGACAGGTCAGAGAACAGGGAGTTAAATGCATTGGTGATGGCATTGCACTTCTTAGTGTCAAACCCCAACTGCCACTCCCTAGACCAGTGTTTGAGTTTAGCTAGATCCTCTCCGAGTGCCTGCCTCCCTTCCTCATTGTTCACTTTTGCATAAATCTTAGTGTCATCTGCGAACAGGCTGATCTTACTCTTGATCCCCTCTGCAATGTCTCCAATGAAGACATTGAACAAAACAGGGCCCAGCACTGAACCCTGTGGCACCCCACTTGTTACTGGCCTTGGCTTGGATGTCACCCCCACTTAAAACTACCCTCTGCTGTCTGCTCTATAACCAGCTCTCAACCCACCCCACCAGTTTCTCCCCCATCCCCATGTCCCTCAGCTTGCTCATTAATCTTCCATGGGGCACTGAGTTGAAAGCCTTGCTGAAGTCCAGGTACAGGACATCCACAGCGTGGCCTTCATCAACCGTCCTAGCGACCCAGTCGAAGAAGTCGATCAGATTAGTTTGGCATGATCTTCCTGAGACAAACCCGTGCTGTCTCTCATCCTGTAGACCATTACTATAGAGAAAGGTTATCAACCTCTCCTTTAGAATGGTCTCCATCAACTTCCCCACTATGGAAGTCAAGCTTACTGGTCTGTAGTTGCCCGATTGGTCCTTGGGTCCACTGTTGTGAAGGGGCACCATGTGAGCCATCCTCCAGTCCCTGGGTACCTTCCCTGTCTTCAAGGAGGAGTTGAAGATGTCCATAAGAGGGTCTGCCAACACCTCCACTAGTTCCTTCAGGACCCTTGGGTTTACACCATCTGGTCCTGGTGCCTTGTCCACCAGCAATGTCTTAAGGTCCTTCAGAACTCTATCCTCTTGGATGACCCCATCTGTTATCTCTGCCCCCCTTCACCCTTTCCACCTTACATAGATACATAGATACATAGACAGTGTCAGCAGATAAGGGCCTATGGCCCACCTAGTCTGCCCATTTGAGCTTGTAAGTTCAGTTTGTTTTCCTAGAAGTCTTATTTCCCCTTACCCCTGACCTCTAGAATTCCTTTATGTCTATCCCATGCATTCTTAAATCCCGTGATTGTTTCAGCCCCCACCACTTCCTCTGGCAGGGTGTTCCACTTGTCCACCACCCGTTCTGTGAAGAAATTCTTTCTCATGTTTCCTCTGAATCGTCCTCCCTCCAACTTCATCCCATGCCCTCTAGTCCTGAAACATCTTTTCAGCTAAAAATAGTGTTTTCCTGCACCCTGTTCCTCCCTGTAAGATACTTATGTCTCTATCATATCCCCTCTCCCTCCTCTCCTCCAGGGAGTACATGTTCAGTTCATTCAACCTGTCTTCATAGGACTTGTGATGCAATCCATGCACCATCTTTGTTGCCCTCCTCTGAACCTTCTACCCTGTCTATGTCCTTACGTAGGTATGGTCTCCAGAACTGTACACTGTCTCCAGGTGGGGCCTCACTAGTGTCTTGTATAGCGGAATTATGACCTCCCTTTTCCTGCTGGTGATGCCCCTGCCTATACATCCCAGCATCCTATTTGCTTTACCTGATGCCTTGTCACACTGTTTCCCTACCTTGAGGTCATCAGAGATGACAACCCCAAGATCCCTTTCCTGCTTGGTGCATGCTATATCCTCACCCCCCCTGCAGTATTGGGCTATCCTTTTCTTTTGTGAACACCGAGCAGATGTACTCATTGAGTACCTTTGCCTGTTCTTCCCCTTGTTCCGCCCATCCCCACATCCCTCTTGATTCTAACAATGTCATCTCTACAACTCTTCTTCTCCCTTATGTATTTAAAGAACCCCTTCCCCCCTGCTATGATCCCCTGAGCCAACTTCAACTCCTTTGCTGCCTTGGCTGCTCTGACTGACCTGGTCACCTCCCTAGATGCCTTTGTGAACACCTCTCTATCCTCCTCATGCCCCGATTTTTTGAACTTAATGAAGGCCAATCTTTTTTCCCCTCACCTTCCACTCCTCTTCCTTGCTGAGCCAGCTAGGTTTTTTGCTTACTCTGAGATTTGGCACACATGTTCGTGGCCTCCTTCAACCCCTTCCTAGTGATTGCCCACTTCTGTTCAGCATCCAACACTGGGTTAATTTTAGCTAAATACCCACTAGGATGCTGCCCATTCTGGCAAAATCTGCCTTCCTGAAGTCTAACACTCTTGTCCTGGTCTTAGTCGACTCTCTCCCTGTGTTGAGGAGGAACCACACTGAGCGGTGGTGGCTTCCTGCTAGAGGGTCCTGTACTACCACATCCTGGACTTGATCACAATTTTTAGCACCAAATCCAGTATGTCCCCTCTCTAGTAGGTTCCATCACCCCTTTCACTAGGTAGCTGTCTTGGATAGCCTCCAGTAGCACCTGTTCCCTGGTATGTGCTGTAGTTACTGTCTGCCAGTCAACCCCAGGTAGGTTGAAGTCTCCCACTATAACTGTATTTCCCTTGACACTGATCTTCCTGATTTGCTCCCCCAGCTCCCTATCCACCTCCTCACTCTGTGAGGGTGGCTAGTACACCACCCCCATCCTGAGCTTCTTACCTTTAGGGCTTTGGATCAATACCCATATGGCTTCTGGCCTTACCGACTTTATCCCATTTAAAGTGTCCAATTGTATTACTTGCAGTGGCTGCCTCAGTTTTTACCAGTGTTCTATCACTGCACCCTTTTGGTATGTGTATAAGTATTCAGAATAAAAGAAGGCTAGATTACATCAACTTAAAACAAAAGGAAAGTAGCACAGGAAAGAATTTATAGAAAAATGCAGTTTCTGAAGATTCACTGATCTGGTAAAAAACATTGCAAATTCTGTGAAATATTTTCTTTTTACTGGAGCATAGAAAGACCAAATTCTGTAATTTTACTGGATTTTTCATTAAAAACCAAAAGTCAGTGTTCTTGACAAAACATACAGTATCTGTGTTTGCTTCACTCAGCCTTTGCAGATTGTGTGAGAGGCCTTCTGGCACCATATACTCCAGCTTAAAGCAGAACCAGCCCAAATTCTTTCATGTTCATTTTCGTATATGTTTCATAGTGCTGTGTAGTCCTGGGGTATGTGCAAATTTTGTATTTTATTCTGAGGTTCTTTGTTGTGTATATTTATATGTTTTCAGTTTCTTTGCTGTACCTTTTCTCTTCTTTTGTTTTCTAGCCTTCATATGTGCATTACGTTTGTTCCTCAATGAGATGATAAAGGAAAA
Organism: Neoceratodus forsteri; assembly: GCA_016271365.2. Lineage (NCBI taxonomy): Eukaryota > Metazoa > Chordata > Ceratodontiformes > Ceratodontidae > Neoceratodus > Neoceratodus forsteri. The sequence goes on from CM057459.1 coordinate 1,389,930,920, forward strand.
CTGTACATCAAAGGCACTTGTGTATTCCCATGCAATAGCTGACCCTCAAAGCTGTAAGGTCCAGCCCTTAAATACGTACCAGGTTCCCACCTTATCCCATTTAAAGTGTCCAGTTGTGAGTTGCTTGCAGTGGCTGCCTACTGGCTGGTAGATGAACTATAAGGTATTACATCTGACTTACAATATAAAGCAATTTGTGAATTGGGTCCCACCTGTCTGCGTGACCTCCTGCATCTTCACTGTCCCACCCAACGTTTGCATTCTGAGAGCCAGGGGTTGTTGGTGGTGCCCTCCTTGAATCTATGCACAGTGTGAGATTGTGCTTTCATGGTGAGAGACCAAACCTTCTGTAATAATTTGCCAACAGATGTTTGTGTTGTAGTGCACTCTCTTTTGCCATTTTTATAAAGCAATTCAAAACTTGAATGATCAAAGAGAAGTTTGCCATTGCCTGCTAGGACTATTTCTTCCGCAAAAGATGTGCTTTTCAAATGTTTTGTCAGATACTGTTTTTGTTTTCTGTTTTTAGTGTGTTGAGCCCCCAGTGACATTGTCAGAGAGGCACACTACATGAATAAATGCTTTCAAAATAGCTTATAAAAATGCATCTATGGCAGGGCCAGCCAGGATGCAATGCAGTACCTTGCAGTATTACTGAAGAATGCTGCAGTATGCTGCAGGGATCAGTACAATTCAGTGGCAATTAAGCCATTTTGACATGCAGTTGTTTGTGACATGTCATTTACTACAGTGCACTGCGTTGCATCTAGGCTAGCTCTGCTGTATTTAGGCAGGCTTTTAATGACTGTTGATTTGCCTCTATAATATGCCTGTTTGGATCATCCTATGTGGATCTGCTTCACTGGAAGAGTACTAGATGTATAAGGATACCCAGTGCCTCACCTTGCCCATCTCTTAACAGAAGACTTTAACTTCCCAATGGGATCTTTGATTGACTTGTCCCATTGAGCACCAATGACTAATTCTCTGACAGTCATGGTCGACCTACCTTCATATGATACATCATCATTTCATTGGCCAGGTGACTTCTATACTGAGCTTCATGGACCCTCTTGTACAACAGGGACTGTAGAGAGGAGAGCAAGATAAATCTAAAGTTAAAAACTGCTTTCTTAAAACAACTGAACTGCAGAATCCACTGAGATGACACATCAATTCTCCACAGAGCTGCGGGCTGAATACTACACTAAAATAATAGGGGGTATACCATGACCAGGCTTTAAATCACATTCTTTATTTGTTTCACTTAAGTTGGATTATTTGACCTTTCTGTCCTCATGCCTGTTGAAGCCATGAGTGGAGTAAGAGGTCTAACCCAACAAGTGCAAATACATATTTTATTTCAAGCCAGCCCATGACAGGCTTGATTTGTGGAATACCTATTCTTTGAATTGAAACTTTAAAAGTTTAAAGAGTGCCAAAATCACTTTCACTAGCGATACAGTGTGTCTATGAGAAAACTGAACATGTTCAGCTGTTTCCCACAGACATGTCGTAGTGTTAGTCTTAGTCAATCGCAGCATGGGGACTAGCAATCAGTGCAATTATTGAGTCTACTGTGTGGTTATTGCAGTATAACAGGACAGTTGCTCTGTGTTCTGATTGGCTGAGAAGGATCTATTACAGTATGATATGGGATGATACAAAGGTTCTGTCCCTAATGGTGCGCACTGTACTAGTAGTAGTAGTATGGTTCACTAAGGTATGGGATAAGCAATTTCTTGAAGGCAGCGATAACAGGTGCCCAATTTACTGTAGGAAGACAGGTATTTATTTGAATTTTTGGCCAGGATGAGCACATTAAGGCAAGACTTGCTTCCAGGTGTGACCTTGGAAGGGCAGAGCACGGCAAGCCACGAGCTGACATTGGCATTGATTGTAAAGGCATCCCCTTGCTTGCCTTCTCACTGGCTGAAGGAAAAGTTTGCTGTAGCAATTCCAGTGAGTCAAGGTTAAAAACAAAACAAAACAATGGTGGGACAATGGGGCACTGTATGTAAACCCTGCATTAAATACTGTTTCATTTATGGTTGTACAAGTAGTGCATTGTACAACCCATTAGGGTATCCAATACCTTGGAGATACTGAATATATCTGATCTGAATCCACAGATAGAGCACACTGACAACAAGTAGACAGTGTACACACATGCAGCCCAATTTGAATAGCTCATAACTGTGTCCTTTTAGTTTTGTTTAGTGACATGTTTTGTTCTTTTGAAGGGTGCTGGATTAACAGTACTGGAGATTTGTGCCCTCTGACTGGTACAGCACAGGCTTCCCCACATTGCCCCAGCAAAGTGCCCCACCCCAGCCATGGTGTGACCACCATGTATCTGTAAGAAATGTTTAGACTCCATGTCCAGTCTTTGGCCTCTCATGGGAGACTGCCAACGAGGATTGCTAATTAGTGCCAACTGTTTTCTTGTGTTTACTTCTTCTGTCCATTCTGAATTGGACTGAGACAACAATAACTTATTTCATAGAGGCCACCAAGCAACCACCAGGTGATGCTGGCTTCTCACTTGCTATTAACCTGGACCTGATTCAAACCAGTAACCTAGAAATTAAAGGCTCTTTAATCTGTTACACAGGAGAAATACAACTTAAACTGACATGCAAAAGTAAACCTAAAACTCCTTTCCGGAGCCTTTCAGATACATCAACACAACTCCCACGTTCAGTCTAACGAGCTTTCCACCTCTCGTCGACTGCAGTATTGAAACAGCATTGGACTCCGCCACCACTGTGATTACCCCCAAAATTATATACAGCATTATACAAAGAAATAGAGATAAAGATGAGCTGGATTCTGAGGAAAGATATTTCCTTACATGTGCAATACTGATTCCACAATAAATGGAGAAAGCTGTCGCCAGATCCTCATCAAATTTGCTGAACCAGGGGCCGTTGATCTTATTAACCAACTCTGCTACTCCAATCACCTCTGAAATCACAAGACAACACAGAAGAGCAACTATTAGTTATAAGCTGTGGGTTGGCAACACATAAGTACATGGAACCATAATGAAACGGCAGATGGTCGTACTATGAGTATGTTTCATTATTCATAAGCCATCCCTGGAATATGGAATATGGACTATGTCAGATGTCATTCTTCACATTCAGCACTAGACTCATGCTAGCACTGTGTTAGCCAAAAAAGAGAAGAACACACTTTTTTTTTTAAATGGCTGTTAAAGGCAATAGTGAGAGTGGCCCAAAACTACCTACAGATCATTTTAATTTTAATCCTCTTTCACTACAGCAGGCTTTAAGTGTTAAAGACAAAACTCTTCTGTTTAACATGTTCATCTTAATATGAGGACAGTTCTTTAATTAATGGTTTAAGTCAACATGAAGGAATAATCTCACCTTTAATAAGGATGGTAGAATAATTTCAAAAGAAGAAATTTCACCTGAACCTGCTCTTCAAAAACAGGTCTGTTAGTATACCATGCAAATGTAATGAATCAACCTGTAAACTGCATATGGGCAGGGTGTCATGTCACCATATAAGTGGCCCCCTAGGGCATGTACCAGCATTTGGCTAGGTAACCTATCACATGTAACCCCCCCACCCCGATTGGGATAATCAGTTTCATGTTTCCCCTGTGGTGGGGCAAGGTCCCGTTTGGGATGATCCTGGGGTGCATAAGGGTAGACCAGGAAAAATAGGAGAATGTGCTGCAGTTCCAAGGGTGTTGGGCAAGAAGGAAGGGGCATCCTGGAGCAGTCAGTGGATGGGAGGGCTTAGCAGCCTGTGGTAATGTCCCAGGTCCTCTTCTCATCAGTCATCCTCTGCTGGCACCAGTCCCTCGAAGCCCCTAGCCAGACTGCATGTGCTGAGGACAAAAGACAGCCAAAGTGGTGGAGGGCTAGTGTGCCTGCACTATGCTACCATGCTCTGGAGTTTTTCCACTTTGTTTCTCCCAGCACCAAGGATGTAGCCACCCAGAGCCTCATGGTGCACATAAAGATGAGTATGTGTGGCTGCACTCCAAAGCCAGGCTACATCCTCCTCCCTCAAGCTCTTCAAGTTGCACCGCTGCCTATAGTCATCCAGATGGCAGTACTATAGAGGAGAATGCTGCCCTTCCTCCCTCTCCGGGGCCTATGGGATAATCATTTCTACCTGACTGTCTGATGGCATCCTGGACTTTTTTTTTTTACAGTATCTTTTTCTGCCCACTCTGGCTGGGACTCGGTGGCAGCATACTGCCTATCCAGGGTTCCTTCTTCCCCGATTGGGGATCACTCTGCATGGCAGTGGGGTAGGATTACCATGGCTGTGGAAAGTAGCTATGGTGTCTCATCCCTACCCCTGAGGACACCAGTGAACAGGATCAAAGTCCAAGCAATAAGCCGTGGTGAGGCATAGCTTCTGCCACTCAGCTAATGACGCCATCCCTTCTCAACACTGTCCACTAGTTGGCACAGTGCATAACCAACCCCAGGGGAGGAGAGTTGCCAATTGGTGACTCAATTCATCTCCTCCCTCCCCCCAGCCAACCTCCGGCGTCCCGAGCTCATTCATGAACCCGGGTCACTAGTGTAGCGTGAGGTGTGGCATCCAGCGCCACAACCCTCAGCGCTACTGGGCCAAGCATGACATCCTGAACCTGTTCTCAAATCCAGATCACTGGTGTTGCTAGTGGTAACCCCACTGCTACACCGATTGGCCAGCCTTGACTTACAGGTTGGGACTGGGGTTGGAAACTGGATGCTCACCTTGCCTAAACTTTGTGATCTGTAAATATCATGATTATTGGAGGATTTGTTACCTCAAGGGCATAATATTCTAGACAATTGCTGGGGTTGAGGAAGACTCAAAACTCCTGTTTATCAAAAATGCAACAAACGTTTTGAGTCTACCTCAGCCCTGACAACTGTCTGACTTATTGGTTCAATGCTGTTTTCCTTTGGGAACAGTCTGCTTTTTATCGGTTCAAAAGTTCAAATAAGTCTGAGTCTGTGACTGTTGGCAAATGCTGACTGTAGAGAGGGCCAGTTCTTCATGTAGACTTTTGGCTGTAGATATATAAACTAAACAAGTTTCTACAAATATAGCAATAGTTTGACATCCATGACTAGATGAGGTCACAATCAGGCCCTTATACATATTTGCGTACTGTAAATTCAGGTATATACAGATTTATTGCAGTGCAGTTATTCGAACCATAATAAACACAAAACAGCAGTTACCATCAATGAACTCCTTCATATCAGAAAAGGTAATAAATCAGCTTCAATTCTTTAGACTAGCATTCTCATCTTCTTTTATTTTCTCCAAGTCTGGAACTAATTATCAGTCTGCTGTTCAACTGTTACTAGGCAGAGAAGCACTTCTGGGTCTCTGTCTAGTTCTTTCTATGGCTCAGCACCTCTCATTTCTGGGCGACTCAATGACTGGCAGACTGGAATCAAGTGTTTCAGGTCTCTGTACATGGTCCATGTTTGCTGGCAGTTGCACGTGATACAGAGAGCTCCTTGGTGAATGCTTTCTGTCTCCAAACAGGCTCTCTTGTGTTCATCAACCTAGGTACCTGCACTGGGTCCACTGGGGTGGAACATGACCAGGCTTTTTCGACTGTGGTGTGGGTCTCTCCATAGACAACAGGGCCAAGGTATTGGGGAAGGGTCAGCAGACCCTATACTTCTGTATACGGGGGGGGGGGTCATCTAATGCATTTTGACCCCCCACCACCACACACACATTTCAATCAGTGTGGCAGCTCAAAGAGAAATCAGACTGAAGAAGATTCACTGAGGACAGCAGACAGGTTGCTGTCTAATGTTTTTTGTACTCAAGGTATATAATGCAGAATATACAAGGAATATTTTGGAAACAATGTTATACTGGGCTCTTGCACTACTGAGTGGGTTGCACTGTATAGTTATTCAGGCTTACTGTTCTGCTCTCAAAACTCTCTTAAAAGTTTTGCATCCTGATCTTGTTCTGCTTTGATAATCACAAAGAATCTATTCATTGCTTTGAATAAACCATGGATAAATCATGGAAACTGTAGATGTTTTTCAGGATTATAAAAAGTCAGGTAGGTCAGTTAGGGTGTCAGCTGCTTTCCTAGCGCCCTCAGCAGAGGTGCTGCATAGCTTCACCTCATGGCCGATGCCATTCTAAACCCCAGCCCCCTCCCATATATTTTGGCACAGCCTGCCGATACCGAATCACACTTCCAACTAGGTACTGAGGCCATCACTGTATCTCTAAGGCCCTGTCCACACTACCACTCGAAAATACGTAACGTTTCCAAAACAGTTCAGACAGGTAAGGTTATACTGCATCTACATTGTCTGTGAACCATTTTGGAAACTGTTACAGTCCGTCCACACACCGGGTGAAGTTTCACTGTGACGGTTGGCTCCCTATCCCACAATGCAGTTTGTGCACCACTGAGGGCAATGCTGGAGCCACACGTTTACACATCCACACTGCCACTGGTAACATTTCAGGCTAGAAATCATTACCCATTCCAATCTCAAGACCACATGAAAACGGGTCTTGAGATCGGTTTCAAGATTGGTGCTGGTAACGTTACAGGTGCGGACACGAACAGTTTTTTACAAAGATTTGTAACAGTTCAGCTCATCTGTAATGTTACCATACTGGTAGTGTGGACAGGGCATAACACATCTCTCTAAACAGGAAAAGTAAAGTGTATTTTTCCGGTAAAATCTATAGCAGGATCATTTTTGAACACCGAGCTTGTGTTGCCAGTCTCTCCCTTTTGACTGGCTAGTATTGTTTTTCTTTTCTTTTATTTAGTTAGTTATTTTGACACCAGGTAAGTACACTGTGCGAAAGCTGTCTATTTTCAGACACGACCTTGGAGAATACAGTCAGGACGATGTCACAGGGGTTACATGAATTACAAAGGATATATCTCACAGAGAACAGAACACAATGAGGAGCATCCAAACAAGGGATGTGTAATAAGAAAACACAACGTATCGGACTATCTCAAGTACAAGACACATATAACAGTACAGGAGTTGTTTAAATACAAGTTTAGAGAGAATGTTTCCGGAAATTCATAGCAATAAGCAGTTACAACTGCTATGCACAATTAGAAGCCGGTGCAATTAAACACATTAAGACCCTCAATCTATCTTCTCCCCAAGGTACATAAGAATGCTAAAGTCCCCCCCAGGGTGCCTGATAGTTGCGAGCATTGGATCACTAACAGAACCATTGAGCCAATATGTCAATGCTCACATTAAACAGTTTGTGCCACAGTTAAGGTCTTTCATTAAAGATACAAAACATGCATTAGGAATCTTTGAAGAGCTCTGCGTCAAGAGTTCAGACTTTTTAGTCACTCTGGACGTTGAGTCTCTTTATACTAATATTCCACATCAGGATGGCCTTTTGGCATTGTTATTTTTTAGATAAGGGCACTCTTAGTTTAGAACATAAACATTTTATTTAAATTTGGCATGACATGCTTTGGAAAAGAATGTTTTTTTGTTTCAAAAGGATTATTTTCTTCAAATAAGTGGGACAGCTATCGGGGCAACATTTGCCCCTAATTTTGTGAACTTGTATATGGGGCAATGGAAAGAACAGTTCATGTATGATTTGGATGTTAATCCTTTTTTTGGGTACATTTCTATTTATAAACGTTATACTGACAATTGTTTTTTGATTTGGCAGGGCTCAGAGAGTGAACTGATGTCATTTGTGGATTATTTGCAATCCACAAATAAAAATTTGAGATTTACTGTCAATATGAATTTGGCATGTATACCATTTTTGGAAATCTTAATTTCTAAGGATACAGTATGTGGTTTGAGTACTACATTGTTTCGAAAGCTAACAGATAAAAACACGGTACTTTTGGCTAGTTCCTGTCATCCTAAGCACATTGTCAGATCCATACCGAGAGGACAGTTTATACGTGCACGAAGGAACTGTTCCACTGAGGCGGGATTCAAACAATGGGCTGATGATATGGAACAGAGGTTTTTAAAATGGGGTTATGCAGCAAGTGAAGTAACAATAGCTAGAGAGCATGCCACTGGACTGCAAAGACAACAATTATTGGAAACATACTCTTCCTCTGATATTTTGGGAATTGAGAATGAAAGTGAGAGACTTAATTTCGTTACTACGTATTCTGTACAGTCTAAAGAAATCGAAACTGTCATTAGACGGAATTGGCATATTTTGTATAATGAGACAAAAATATCATAGTTTGTTAAGATACCTCCACGAATGGTATACAAAAAAACCAAGTAATTTAGGTGACAGGTTAACTAGTAGTTACCAGCCTGCAAGTTCCCTGAGAATGACTAGTAAAACGAACGTAGATTCACAGTTCTCTATGAATAATCCAGCACAAAGTAAATTAAGCGATCTAGTATGTAAAAAACTGGTTGCCGCTGTTACCGTTAGGCTGTTTTAAATGCCAAAGATGTAAATTTTGTAAGTACATTCAGGATGTTAAAAGCTTTAAAAGTCCAGTAGATGGTACAGAGATTGAAATTCGAACATTTATTAATTGTGATTCCTGTTCTGTTATTTATTATGCTTTTTGCCAATGTGGAGCTTATTATGTTGGGTGGACTAAAAGGAAATTAAGAGAAAGGGTGAGTGAGCATGTTAGAGCGGTTGCAAATAAAAATTTGGATTATGCTACCGCCTTTCATACACATGGCAGTTTGGAACCAACACAGCATAATTGGACTTTTTTAGGGATTGATAGAGTTAAATTAGGACCTTGTGGGGGTGATGTGAATAATGTTCTAGCATGCAAGGAAAACTACTGGATTTTTAAATTACAAGCCTTGTCTATGCCTGGTTTAAATGATAGAATTGAATTACAACATCATTTATAAATTGTTCTGAATTTTTTTTTGTGTATTCATTATGGCATTATATGATGTCATCTGAATGTACTTTTCTTCATATTGGATGCACTTTAATAATTTAAACATGAATGCTGATTAGTATTCTCATTGTTCTTTTTTTGCCTTTTTTCCCTCCCCCTCCTCGTTTTCTGATTAGTGTGTTTTATATATGTTATTTAGTCATTTAATATGTAACACCTGAGGGTGTACTATAAAGACTGTATGGTTGTTTAGCAACTCATTCTCTTGACAAAGCGCAGGTGCAGCTGCGTGAAATGTTGAGGTTTTTACCCGTGTGTTTGCTGTGAGGGTTAGCTGTATTTAAATAAAAGACAATTTGCTTTTATGCATCTGTCTTGGCGTCAGTATGTGCCAAAGTTTATGTTTTCTTGCATTAAGTTAGTGCTTAGGATTGCTGTTACAAAAGCTCAGGGCCATAGTGGAAAGATGGATAACATTTGGAATAGAATTCCAAAGCCTTGGGGCAAAACTAATAGCATGAAGTGTCTCTGTGTTGGGGGGGGAGGGGGAGTTATTTCTCAAATGTTGCATGAACCTATCAGGGTCTGCTCAAGCTCCCAAGCAGTGTATAGCAAACAAGCAAAACCCAAAAGTTTTTATTCAGGTTTTCCTGGTTCAGTGTAAACTGTGGGCCCCTTTCATTTTGTAAGGGACAGCTTGGGCCACAGTCAAAAACATACAAACTGTAAAGAAACCTTGTTCTTCTGTACCAGGAGAACTTGAAAAAGAACTTTCAGAGTGTACTGGTTGAGTGGGCACTGTCTGGAAGGTTGAACCCAGGAGAGGTTCATATAGTTGGGCTCAATATATCTGACACAAAAATGCCCAGCACAGGCAAGACAAGGCAAATTTATTTGTTAGGCAGCCATCCCAAAAATGATTGTTAATTTGTGATGCATGTTACCTGTCAGGTAGCAGGCTGGGCCTGGCAGGGGCCTGTATTGCTATTATTACATTTTTTTTATCCCCTCCTTCTGGTCAGCTCTCCTCTTGAAGAACATCGCAGCTGCATCAGCTATGACATCTACTGGGACTTACCTGCTGGCCATCTTTCCCCCTGGTAGGGTCAGCATGCCCAGCTAGTTGGGTGCGGGGCCTGCAGGCACTCCTTATCATCTTGCCACCAGACTTTTCCATTTTTCTGTCCTGGGGAGGCGTGGCATACAATGGTGCCATGGAGAATGACACCCGCACTTGAGCAACAGGCACCAACCTCTGCCATGCCTCCTGACCTTCCTGGCCCAGGTTGCCGTTCCCCCAGCTTCCACCAGGTGCCAGGCAAACATCGGGCACTGCCCCCCCCGGAAGAGGAGAGCAGTCCTATGGAAGCTTGATTCTCCTCCCCCTGGGCCAACTCTCCGATACCCCCAATTCGCTTTTGAACCCAGGTTGTCAGCATCACAAGCAGTAGTGCTAGCACAACACTGGCAGGCCAGGTCCTGTATTGCTATTATAAAGACAGGAAGGAAGCTAGTTTTATATGCCATCTTTCATACACTCTGTACCCTAAAATGTTACAAAAGTCATGAACAATTACCAGCAATCACTACACACATACAGAGAGGTTTAAGTAAAATTGTATAAAAGTTCGGGAGAAGGAAGGAAGGGAGGGAGGGAGGAAGGGAAGGAAGGAAAGAAAGAAAGAAAGAAAGAAAGAAAGAAAGAAAGAAAGAAAGAAAGAAAGAAAGAAAGAAAGAAAGAAAAGACAGGTTCATAACTCAGCATGTTAACCAGTAGACTGTACTGCTCCCCCCCATTTTATTTTACACAGTAAAGACTATTGTAACCCCCTACAAATGGGGGTTCCTAAAAGCTTTCCAGGAGCTTGCTTAAATGCTCCATGCCTGGCTGGTGTTCAGCGTAAAGCTGCTTAAATGTTGTTGCCAGTGAGTGCTTTTAAAGCCTCCATGTACTGTCTCTTTAAGGGCTGCCTGCTTGCAGTCATAAGTAGTTGAAATTAGGGGCTGTGTGGTTCTAAGTCCAAGTCCCACCCGGGCTGCTGAGTAAGCGCTCCATTCTGCCATCGCTAGTTGTGCAGAGGGAGTTCTCTGGAAAGATGTAGTTGTTTACTGATAATTATTTGGAGTGAGAAAGATATTGTTGTTTGTTCTAACCTGTCTTAATTGCAGCAAGGACTGTTCTGATCAGTTACCCCATTTTGGTCCTGAACTGCTGAATTGCACCAATCAATAAGTGAGGACTCTAAAGGAGAGCCTGCTGACCAATGAAGACACAGCTAGTGATTCTGGGACATGAAGTCTGGACTCTGGCGCCTTTTCGCACCAATGGAGAGAGATTTAAGTGGCTGGTGCCTGCAGCCCTCCAATGGGATCGGGTGGCGCCTGAATAGAGAGACTTGCCCCAACTGCCAAGGGGCAGACATGTTGTGGCTGTAGAAGAGGAAGGAGCTCCAGGCTCCTGCAGCATTGAGTGTTCGTGCAGGAAGCACGTGAGAGGCCTGAGTCGGCTGTTGCATAGCCGGCTAGCATCAGACTGAATTCGTGAGGAGGCGAGCAGAGGAGGCTGTGTAAAGAGCACAGCTACCTACCAGGCTAACCCTGTAGAGGACTGGAGAATCTGCTTTAATCACGCTCGGTCTGTCAGGACGAACAAAGCTGCGTCATTGGGCCCAGTGTGTGCAGTGTCAGAAATCGGGAAAGTGCACCGCAGCTGCCTGGTATGGTACCCCTCTGTTATTTTCCATATAAATGTGTGGAGAAGTGTTTGGAGCCCAGGTCCAGCCCTGCGAGGGAGATTAGAGAGTTAGAGACTGATGAGGAGGGGTGGGAACCCTATGTGGGAGCTGTGAACCCAAGCCAAACCCCTGAGTCTAGTGCACCCGAGGAGACCTCCCCTTTCAGGGAGGCCTGATGCTCCCCCAGAATTTCAGGGTGATGTGGGGGTGCATGCTATTTCCTCTGATCCCCAAGTAGAAAGTGAGTTGAAGGCCGAGGTCAGAAATTTATGAGAACTGGTGAGGGACTTGAAGCGATCCACTACCCACCCTGTTAGGTCTGGGGAACCTGAGTTATCTAGAAATCTATGCCCTGGTCCAGGGGAACCCCCTCACCCCCTGGAGGGTCCCCAGCAGATAAACTATTCCCCTCCCAATAGAGACCCTCGGGACCCCAAGTTCTGTTACCATTGTGGGGAGGATGGACACTTTCAGACTGAGTGCCAGTTGCTGGAGAATTTAAGGAAGGTCAACAGCAGACTGATCACTTGGCCTCACAGGGCCAACGTCCGAACCCCCAGGAAGGGCTTTGTGACCCGGGCCAACGCCCAAGCAACTGTCAATACTGTGCCTCCTGAATGGTCTGATGTGGTCGGGCCCTCAATGGAGGCCCCAGTGCAAGTAAATGGGATTCCCACTTGAGCTGTATTAGATAGTGGCTCTCAGGTAACCATCATGTTTCACGACTGGTATCAGACACACCTATCTGAGGTGCCACTACAACCCTTGGATGGTCTACATGTATGGGGGCTAAGTGACAAGGCTTATCCGTATTTGGGGTATATCCGGATCTGGTTGTCATTTCCTACTTCTGTGGCTGGAGTGGACGAACAGGTGGAAACCTTGGCTTTAGTCTGCCCCCCACTGGACTGTATGATGGGGTACCCCTGTTGATTGGGACAAATGGTCATATGTTTGGTCTATTAGCCCAATTGTGTACAGAAAAGCAAGTGCTTAGGACTGGGCGAGCCCTAAGAATACCCGCTGGGATCCAAAAGACCTATGAAACTTAGAGGAAGGTTAGCCAGGAGGAACCTGAAGGCCCGGTGGGTGTAGTATGGAAGAAGGATCTGGCACCGTTAATACTTGCCCCAAATTCCCAGTGTGTTTTGCAAGGGGAAGCCCGAATGAAAACAGATGTTAAGAATAAGTTATTGATGTTGGATGCACCTGGGGAGGGAAGATTGCCTGAGGGACTGCTGGTCAAACCCAGTATCTTGCCTGCTAGAGCCCATGCTTACGCCAGGAGGGTGATGGTTCAAGTTCATAATGTGTCTGACAAGGAGATTCGAGTAAATAGAGGTTGCACCCTGGCAAGTGTACATTGTGCAGATACTGCAGTGCTGCCCAATAGCAAGGGTTCGAGGAAGGATGATAGAGTAACTCCTGACTTGTTTGATTTCGGTGACTCCCCGTTGCCTGCTGAATGGAAAGTGAGGATCAGTGAGAAGCTTGCCAAAACAGACCAGGTATTTTCCCTAAAAGAATGGGACGTGGGATGTGTGCAAGGGGCTGAGCGCCACATCCGGCTACATGATGAAAGGCCTTTTGAGAAGGCTTCGCGCCTGGCCCCAGCTGACATAGACGATGTGAGGCGGCATTTGCAAGAGATGCTTGCTGCTGGTGTGATACAAGAGTCCAGGAGCCCCTATGCCTCCCCCATTGTAGTAGTGAGAAAAAAGAATAGGGTGGTTCGGATGTGTGTAGATTACCGTACCTTGAATCGGCGGACCATCCCAGACCAGTATACCATGCCACGCATACAGGACGCCTTGGATTGTTTAAATGTCAGTAAGTGGTTCTCTGTGTTAGACCTCCGCAGTGGGTACTATCAGATCCCGATGGCCCCAGATGACCGAGAGAAGACTGCATTCATTTTCCCCCTAGGTTTCTATGAGTTTATCCGGATGCCTCAAGGGATTTCAGGTGCCCCAGCTACCTTTCAGTGCCTGATGGAACGTGCTGTGGGGGACATGAATTTGCTCAAGTGTTTGGTTTACTTAGATGATGTCATAGTGTTTGGCTGCTCGTTGGAAGAACATGAACATCGATTGTTCAAGGTCCTGGATCGGCTGGAGGATTTCGGTCTCAAGCTATCCATAGACAAGTGCCAATTATTCCAAACTTCTGTGAAGTATGTGGGCCACATAGTACCCACTGAAGGCATAGAGACTGACCCCAGCAAAGTGGAGGCTTTGACTACTTGGCCTCAGCCGAAGAATTTGAAAGAGCTGCAATGGTTCCTGGGGTTTTGTGGATATTATAGGTGGTTTGTCAAAGATTATTCTCGAGTGATCTGCCCCCTCCTCAACCTTACTCAGGGGTACCCTCCTACACACAAAAAGTATAAGAAAGTTGTGCACTCTGAGATGGAGAAGAAGTATTTTCAGCCAAATGATGTATTTGGAAACTGCTGGACTACTGAGTGTGAGGAAGCTTTCTATGACATCATATATCAACTTACCCATGCCCCAGTGCTGGCCTATGCTGATCCGGCCAAGCCGTACGTTCTCCATACTGATGCCAGTCTACAAGGATTGGGGGCTGTGTTATATCAGGAGCACTCGAACGGTATGAGACCTGTAGCTTTTGCCAGCAGAAGTCTGACTCCTTCAGAAAAAAATTATCCAGTACACAAACTAGAGTTCCTGGCTCTGAAGTGGGCCATTGTTGATCAATTTCATGACTATTTGTACAGTGCCAAGATATTGTTAAAGACTGATAACAATCCTCTGACCTATGTACAGACCTCAGCCAAGTTGGATGCCACTGGCCATAGGTGGCTCTTTGCGTTGGCCACCTACGACTATGCAGTTGAGTATAGAGCAGGTCTAAACCATATAGATGCGGATGCTCTCTCTTGGAGGCCTATGCCACCAACTGACTGGGCCAGGTTGTCAGAATCTGACATAAGAGCCCTTTGCCAAAAATTTGACAAGGAGGAACCGGTGTCTCCTGATGCTGTGGACTGCATGGTGGATTGCTAGGGGCCATCCGAGAACTGCATACCTGCTGCTTACTGTCATTTTTCTGCATTAGATACTAGTTCGCTGCCCCAATTCAACAATGATAGTCTCCAACGGGCTCAATCCTGAGACCCTATGATAAAAGCTGCTGTGGAGGCTTTGCAGGCCGGGAGGGACATGTCCAAGTTGCATTCCACTGACCTGAGAACTGCCTTGTTATACAAAGAAACGCAAAGTTAAAACTGATTAACCAACTACTATACCGAGAGACTGTGGATAAGAAAGGCCGGGTGGACAAACAACAACTGGTGCTGCCCTCTGCTTTTAGAGAACTGGTCTTGAGGTCCCTGCATAATCACATGGGGCATCTTGGCATAGACCGAACTCTTGACCTGGTATGGACCCGATTCTACTGGCCAAAAATGAGTGCAGATGTGGAGCAGTATGTCAAGACCTGTGGCCACTGTTTGCAAAGAAAAGCCCTACCTCAGAGAGCTGCCCCCATGGTCAATATCACTACTAGTGCCCCTATGGAACTGGTCTGCATTGATTTCCTGAGTTTAGAACCAGATCTAAAAAACATCAGTAACATATTGGTAGTCACTGATCATTTTACCCGGTATGCACAGGCTTTTCCTACTAAAGATCAAAAAGCAACCATGGTGGCAATAGTACTTGTTGAGAACTTCTTTGTCCACTATGGGGCCCCCCAGAGGATCCATTCCGACCAGGGGAGGGACTTTGAGAGCCGCCTGATTAAAGAAATGCTATCTTTGTGGGGAGTACGAAAATCAAGAACCACTCCATATCACCCTCAGGGAGATCCCCAGACTGAGAGGTTTAACCGCACATTGCTTGATATGTTGGGCACACTGCAACCCAAAGACAAGCCTAGATGGAGCCAGCAGATTAGCACCCTGGTTCATGCTTATAACTGCACCAAAAAGTGATGCCACTGGATTTTTCTCGTACAGGTTGATGTTTGGGAGAGAGGCTAGGCTGCCAGTGGATGTGTGTTTCAGGGTTTTCCCTGATGGGGCGCAAGCAGAAAATCATCTACAGTATGTACAGAAGTTGAAGGCCCAATTGAACCATGCCTACCAACTGGCCCAGACTATGGCTGCTAAACGAAACCTGGCCAACAAGGAGAGGTATGATACGAAAGTGAAAACAACGGAACTGAGAGAAGGGGATAGAGTGCTATTGAGGAATTTGGGACTGCATGGCAAACATAAGATTGCTGACAGATGGCATCACCTCCCTCAAATTGTTGTAGAAAAACTGGAAGATTTACCTGTATATAAAGTGCAGCCTGAAAACAATTCAAAAGATGTGAAAACTATACACAGAAATCATCTGCTGCCAATCGGACAAATCTTGATTGAAGCTGAACCTCCCAGTGCCCCCCCTCCCCTCCAGGCCTATGACTAGTTCTGCTGCCAAGAAAAAAAACAGACCACATGATTCTTCAGCAAGCCAAATAAGAGGGCCTTGTCCAAACCCCTCTGATGAAGATGATCGCCAATCTGTGTCTGAAGACAATGAAAATAATATTGAATACTATCCCTCTTACTAACTGAGCCAACTGTTTCGGGGCAATCCCCTTGTTAACTCTGGAGATGAGGTTGGGCTTTCTGGACTGTCTGAGCCCCCCACTTTGTCTCGGGAACCCATGCTTCCAGAGGATGAATTGGGAAGCAGCAAAGCCCAAGGGGTGGGGTCCTTGAGCCTGGCTGAACTGTCTGGCCTGGCTGAACTATCTGACTTTTCAGAAGAAGAAAGTGATGTGGGGGAACAAGCCAGCGATATGCCGGAACCGGAAGAATATTTTGAATGCCCTGATTGTTCCTTACTAGTGTCTGAACAGTCCCCAGCTGAGCCAAGTAGTGTGGGTCCTGATATAGAGGGTCATGCCCCCAAAAGTACTATGAGCACTGGGTCCCCTTCCCCTGTGGAGGTCCCCCCTACTAATCTCAATGAGGCTGAAATGGAAAAGGGGCCTGTAGCAGGGTTTTCTGAGACCCCGAGATGCTCCAGCCGAGAAGTACAGCCTGTAGTAAAGTTGAGTTATGAGTCCCTGGGTCAGCCTGTGGACTTGCCCATGAATGTGGTCCATAAAGGGGTGTATGTGTCCCCGAGCTCCTTGCCTAAGCTAGCCGTGGGGGATAACTCCAGTCTGTTAGTACTGCCCTTCGAGTGTGGTACCCCTGCTTTAGGTAGTCCACCAGTAGCTGATAGGGAGGGGTTCCCTCTTTCCAGGTGTCATGGGCAGAGAATAATGACCTGATTCAAAAGAGACAAAGGGTTATCTGTGTTTGTAATGTTGCATAAACAGTAGTAAACTGGGAATATAGTAACAATGTATGTGATCTAAAGTGTGATATAATGTTAAGGAAGCTCTTTGCCTTAAAGTGATTTAAGGGTAACTACTTGACGCGGACGCCAAGTTCTTTCCAGGCCAGGACGGGTGTAACCCCCCTACAAATGGGGGCTCCTAAAAGCTTTCCCGGATCTTGCTTAAATGCTCCATGCCTGGCTGGTGTTCGGTGTAAAGCCGCTTAAATGTTGCTAGTGAGTGCTTTTAAAGCCTCCATGTACTGTCTCTTTAAGGGCTGCCTGCTTGCAGTCATAAGTAGTTGAAATGGGGGGCTGTGTGGTTCTATGCCTGAGTCCTGCCTGGGCTGCTGAGTAAGTGCTCCATTCTGCCATTGCTAGTTGTGCTGAGGGAGTTCTCTGGAAAGATGTAGTTGTTTACTGATAATTATTTGGAGTGAGAAAGATATTGTTGTTTGTTCTAACCTGTCTTAATTGCAGCAAGGACTGTTCTGATCAGTTACCCCATTTTGGTCCTGAACTGCTGAATTGGGCCAATCAGTAAGTGAGGACTCTAAAAGGGAGCCCGCTGACCAATGAAGACACAGCTAGTGATTCTGGGAAGTGAAGTCTGGACCCTGGTGCCTTTTCACACCAATGGAGAGAGATTTAAGTACCTGGTGCCTGCAGCCCTCCAATGGAATCGGGTGGCACCCGAATAGAAAGACTTGCCCCAACTACCAAGGGGCAGAGACATTGTGGCTGTAGAAGAAGAAGGAGCTCCAGGCTCCTGCAGCATTGAGTGTTCGCGCAGGAAGCGCGAGAGAGGCCTGAGTCGGCTGTTGTATAGCCGGCTAGCATCGGACTGAATCCGTGAGGAGGCGAGCAGAGGAAGCTGTGTAAAGAGCACAGCTACCTACCAGGCTAACCCTGTAAAGGACTGGAGAATCTGCTTTAATCGCACTCGGTCTGTCAGGACGAACAAAGCTGCGTTGTTGGGCCCGGTGTGTGCAGTGTCAGAAATCGGGAAAGTGCACCGCAGCTGCCTGGTACTCTGTTATTTTCCATATAAATGTGTGGAGAAGTGTTTGGAGCCCAGGCCCAGCCCTGCGAGTGATGTGAGAGCGCTCTCTTTTCTGGAGTTGTGAGTACTGAATCAGGGTAGCTCCCTGTTTGTTTGTGCCTAGTGAGGACACGATCTTCTGGTTACTTTGCTGGCTATACATACTGAGCCTGCTGACTCGAGTTGATCTCCTTAGGAATCAAGTGCTCGTTGTGTGTCAGGGCTCCAACCAGCTGCATCGAGGGACTAGCCATTAGGGTTTGGGTACCCATAGACAGTAATTAATAGGTTAGGCCTGTGCACAGAGCCCTAGGTAGACAAACGTATATTATAGTGGTAAGCCAATCAACCTGATTTCCCCCGGTCCTTGTTATTCTCCCCTTAAATAAATCAGATTGTTTGTCTTGCAAAAGTATGCTGGCTGGTTTGTGTTTTACTGGCGATATACTGCACTGTGAATATTTGATAACTGTACCTTACTTTCTAGGGGTTCCCCGGAGTGAGCTGAGTGGTTCGAGCCAGGGGGTAAGTGTTCAGGGTAAGGACATTGTAATTAAACTGTGTGAGCCACTGGAGGGGACTAAAGGGGGTCATGGTGTCCCGGAGGGCTGTGACCAAGCTAGTCTAACCACTACAAACCTTGACCTCTGGGTGGAGGCATCCGCCATTGGACCTAGGCCCCTCAACCTGTTAGTCGCCGAGCAGGCAGGGGTAGTAACCCTTGGGATAGCGCCACTGAGGGGTTACACTATGTCAGTTAAAAAATATTGGAGAGGTGTGCACTAAGCCTTCTGTTTATTAGAGTTTTTATGTCTGTGAGATAAGGACCAGTAACTGCCTTTTACACAGTATTCTGTGAGCCTCATGGTTGAACTTCCTACTCAGTCTCATCAGAACTACTGTGTAATGCAGATGCTGTTTTATTAAATCTGTGCCTGTTTTTTGTTCACAGTCCCTCATAGCAATTTTTCATGAACAGCAGTTCCCACCAGGCATGCATAATTGCAAGTTGCAAGATCACTTGCGTCACGCCAAAAGCCTAATTTGTTTAAGGGCATGGGTTCAATATGCACACAGAGCACACAGTTTATCAAAATGACAGAAAACAAGAGAATTAATTCCCTGAAATCTCAAGCAGAGCCGGGCTACTTTAGTTAAAAGTAATTCCTTTTTTCTAGTTTCACTGAGCTCAAAATGAAGCAGGAGGCTGTAGGAGAAAAATCATTGTTCCCCAGCACTTGTTATGGGAGAAACCCACTTTCCAGCAGGGCTCACAGAGAGAAAGCGCATGGGAGATTATTCCTTTCTTCCTTCATTTCACTTATTTATTAAACAGAGAATAATGCATAGGTGATTATGTGTTATGAATTTTTTTTAAAACAGTTGAGGTGTGTGATGTCCCAAAAACCTCAAGAGCTAAGCTTGAGAGGTTTATGTGGACATTACACACCGAGGAACTGTGAAAAACCTAATAAGTACAGCATCACTTACATTTTATTTTTTTATAATAACTGGTGCAGGAACATAAGCACAAAAGAAGAGACCAATCAGGAAGATCAACACAAGACAAGTTTCCCGCCGCTAAACCGTAAATAGGGAAAGTGAGGCACTAGTGCTCCAAACACCATAACAGGGTATGGCATTGCACTCGGGTGTTATGACATTTGATCACACTGATAATCAATGATATAAAGGGGGTCAGCAGTTAGAGTAATCGTTCTGTGGTCTGCCCGATGGCCCAAGGCATTAGCTACCATGTGAGTGATCTGGGTTCAGAAGCTAGACCAGATCTCCCACGGTTGTTTGGCTATGGCACTGGATTCAAACAGTGAGGGAGAATGCTGTACTCTGCAGCCACGGTGCCCCCTGAGGTTGCCAAGGAAGCTTGTCACCCCCATAGGAATAGCTGCATACTGTGCCTGGGAGGCTGGGTGCAGCAGCAGCAGCAGCAGTCCCTGTGGGAGGAGGCCAAGAAAACAGAAAACAAGGGGTAAAGCACTCCATGGTCATTTAAGTGCGGTGGCAGCATGATTCACTTTGTATAACATCTGCCTCTGGGCCAGAAGGTCATGGGTTCTAACCCCATACTCAGATGGGTGTCACCATGAATGCTGTCACCTGAGTGCAGTACTAGGGGATGCTGTATTGTCGGATTGTGTTGTCCTTTGGGTAAGATGTTAAACTTGAGGTCCCTTCTGCCTATTTCTTTTGCCATACTGGTGTGTGTCTACATAGATGTAAAAGAACTAAAGACACTTTTTGTAAGAGTACTGGGTTTTCCCCCTTGTGTGCTTGCCGCTACCCTTCCCACAAAACTGATTCATGCAATTGCCCAAGGCTGTGTGTGGGCGTTGCTGTGCAACATAGCTCCCACTACATAGTCACAGTCACTTCACTACCAGCCTCTCATTGCTTGAAAAGCACTTTGGGATACAATGTGTATGAAAAGTGCAATATACTGTATATGCTACGGTATTTCCTCTTCTAAATGATAACTGACAGTAGGCGAAGGCCTCATGCTGCAGAAATACAGCAGCCTAGCAATGTTTGGGCTGGGAAATCTCCAGTGACCGGGGGGGGGGGGGACACATAGTAACATATTCATTTATGAAATATATAGGAAATATTCTGCATTCTGATTGGCCAAGAATGTTCCATAGACATGTAGTTTCACAGCTCTTTTTGGCAACCTGAAAATATCCAACTACAATATCAATGCCTTCCCAAAATGTTTAAAAAATAATTTGGGGCAAGCATTTTAGTACAGTCACAGACATCGAGGCCCTTAGTTTATGTAAGTTAAAACAAATACTTACAGTACACAATCCCACATTCAAGTGACTGTGACCTCACACCCAGCCAACAGATAGACACTATTGAAAATAAACATTTTAACCCCTCTTCCCAAGTTTATGTATTAATGTTTTCCTAATTTCTTATTTTATTCAAAACACTTTTATTCATTTTATAAGTGCAATGAGACACTTCAGGGTTTGGGTTTCTTTTCATAACCTGCACTTCCAGGTGGTTGAATGCACTTGGCACAAGTGTCTCTTGTCTCACAATGCACCTCGGCATGTGGTTCACGAAAACTAAACACACATCCTGTAGTATCTTACTGATTACATAAGGCTGAAAAAGGCTTGGGTCCATCGTGTTCATTTAACCCCTCCCCCTTTCATAGGCAAGGTTTAATCTGTACAGTATGCAGGACAAACATGTGCATCATTCATTGACTGGGAAGGGCACTGGGTTATGCAAGTACCTTAATTTGTAGTCAGCAACCCTGGTACTCAGTACTCCATATTCAGCTGGAATTTTAAAGAATTTCAAAAACCTTCTCCCTTTCTAAGTGGCCAGAGCTAATCCCTTTGGCCACCCCCTCCCCATCCCAGCCATTTTTTCATCCTCTTCCCCCCCTTCTCCATTCTCACCCACTGATATATGAAAAAACAAAACTTGTGGGCTCCTGGGACTGCCTGGAGCCTTCAGTGTTCTCAAATACCGCCACCTCTCGCTAGCCCACCGATGCCCACAGAGGTTTTTATAATGATGGGCCTTCCTGCTTAACACCTGATCCATAACTTGGGGGTAGCCAACATACATCACTCTAAGCTATCCCAGTTGTCACTCCTTCTGCAGCAGACCTTTACTCTTATTCCACTCATACCGTATCAGCTGAGCAGCAGAAGGTGCGTTCAACCAGAAAGGAGGGCAGATGTGGGGTGTATCATTGCTTATAAATCTTTTCAGAATGCTCTCATCTCCGAGCAGAGTCCCAGAAGCCAGCAATATTTTTTCTAAATATTAGTCAGGGAGAATGGGAATGGGGGCCCTGTGTCCATGGGTGGAAAATCCTTAGGACTTTAAGGAAAAAGCTTGGCTTGGAAAACCTTAGGATGTCTTGCAGATCTGGGGCCAGATTCACAAAAACTCACAAAGGCAACACAAAATGTTGTGTTGCCCTTTGCAGTTGCCAAGGTGTCCAAAATTGCTATTCACAGTTGGATAGTGCACTGCGCTATCCAATTGTGAATAGGGCTAGTTGGAATTAGTGGTAACCCCAGTTCTGCCACTGCTACCCCAGTAGCATCACCTCAACATGCAGCCAGGAGCATGACCTGCAAGGAGTAGTACTGGGGCACTACAACCTATTCACAAAGGCAGCCATGCAAATGAGTCCATTGGACATGCAAGGGGCTAGGTGGCCATTTGCATGACCATTATGGGCCCATCTGCATTGGCTAGAAGAATTGTAGTGTGTCCCCTCCAGTCCCTGCCAGAGATGCAGACACAGTCCCTGGTGCCAGTGGTCCCTCCCCGCCATCACCGATCACCGTTCTGAGTAATGAAAATCAGTACTCACCTGGAGTACTGTGCGCAGCACTGGGGACCACACATGCGTGAGGACATAAACAAGGTGGAGGCTGTCCAGAGAAGGGCGACAAAGATGGTGCATGGTTTGCACCACAAAACATATGAGGAGAGACTAAGAGACCTCAATATGTACTTGCTGGAGGAGAGGAGAGGAGAGGAGAGAAAAAGGCAACATGTTAGAAAGTTTTAAGTACCTCAAGGGTATAAACAAGGTGCTGTACTCTGCAGCCACGGTGACTCGTGAGGTGTGCCAAGGAAGCTTGTCATCCCCATAGGAATAGCTGCATACTGTGCCTGGGAAGCTGGGTGCAGCAGCAGCAGTCCCTGTGGGAGAAGGCCAAGAAAACAGAAACTGAGAGATCTTTTCCAATGTAGAAAGATATCAGAACAAGGGGCACGATATGAAATTGCGGGGAGATAAAGAGGTAATGTGAGGAAGTTTTTCTACATGGAGAGGTGGTGAACGCTTGGAATAGTCTGCCACAAGAGGTGGTAGGGGCAAACAAAGTGGAGGGGTTTAAACATGCCCGGGACAAGCACAGGGAAACCTTGGGTGGGAAGGGAGTGATGAAAAGTCATTGACCACTTAGGGTGAGTTTATGCATACATGCATAGGGCCTATGGGCAGACTGGATGGGCCTAGCTGTCCTTATCTGTTAACAATTTCTATGTTTCTATTTTCCCTGGTAGACAGTGGTCCCCCCCCCACTGCCGATCGCTATCCCAAGTAATGAAAATAATTTCCCCTGGTGGCTAGTGGTCTCTCTCCACCACCTATCACCACCCTGAGTATTATAAATAACTTTCCCAGGTGGTAAGTGGTCCCTCCATGCTGATTGCCACCTAATAATAAATATATAAGATTTCTCCAGTGTCCAGTGGTCCCTCCCCCCACCACACGCAACATGCTCGATCTCATAATGAGTAGCACTGGCATCCAGTGGTCCCCCCCCCAACCCGCACCCATGCCTGATCTTGTAATGAGTGTCCCTGGCATCCAGTGTAACACCCTCAATCCTGATCCCTGATAGTACATATAAACATTTCACTGGTGGTCAGAGTGGACCCCCTTCCTCTCCCAGATCCCTGTAAATGAAATAAAACCTTACCCTGGTGTCTCAAGTGGTGTTTACCCCAGCAGGTATGTCCCATCACTCCCACTTCCCCACCCCACCTGATAAGTAATCAGCACAGCCTTTCCTATCTCCACCACAGTTAGTCACTGACTGAGCTGTCACTCAGTGCATACTGTATACAGCATTTGCTCATTGAATGACAGCTCACTATGAGCTGTCAATCCAAAAGTCAATGGTGATGCTGTATACAGTGCGCTCAGTGACAACAGTTGGTGGCAGCCATGGTGGAGAGAGAGGAGGGATGTGCTGGTTGCTGACTCAGGTCCAGATGGGGAGCAGGATGATGAACAATATCTGCTTGGTTGGAGAGACCATCGACCCCAAGATAAGGTTTTATTTCATCTTACAGGGATTGGGAAAGGGAAGGGGTCTGCTAGACCATCATCAAAATGTTTATATGTACCATACAGGGATCAGGATGAGGGATGTTACACTGGATACCAGGGATACTGATTATGAGATTGGGAATGGGTGTGGATGGGGGAAGAGACCACTGGACACCGGGAAAATCTTACATATTTATTAATGGGTGCTGATCGTGGGGGGGGGGGAGGAACCACTGGCCCTAGGGAATAAACTTGTTTTCCCAACTATCGGGTTGGCGATTGGCAAGGGTGGGCCACTAGACCACCAGGAAACATATATTATATCGGGCTGGAAATTGGCCATTGTGGGGGTTACCACTAGCACCAGGGACATATATGTGTTGTTTGGATCGGGACAGCGATCGGTGGGGAAGCGACCACTAGCCACTAGGAAAATGATTTTCATTACTTGGGATGGCGATCGATGGGGAAGGGGGAGGGACCACTAGGCAAAAGGGAAACTGATTTACAATACTCAGGATGGCAATCAGTTTGGGAGGGGGGTGCCGCAGTACCTCGGTCAACCACTAGGGTTGTGGGGGCATAGAGCAAGGTCTCAGTCAGTGGTATTTGCTCCATGCAAGGGGCCCACAAAAAGCCCTTGTGTGGAGCAAATACTTTGTAAACTGGACAGTGTCGATATTCACATCCCTTCCCCCTCATCTGCACTGTGGCCATCTTCACACTTTAACCTGATGCGAACCTGGCTTGAGGGCACAAACCAGGCTTTTGTGAATACTGCTTTGGCACAAAATCCAGTTCGCGCCGCACAAAGTGGGTTCACGTCGGGGCAAAGTTTTGTGAATCTGGCCCCTTGTGTTTTCCTTGAACTGAGATAGAAGAAAAATCTTAGAAAATCTACAATGGCATTGGCACTCAGATTATCTCTGAATAGTTTGGATCAATTTAAAGTTTTGGCCTTATCTAGGGATGCTTGGGATTGGCTGATTCTGATCTGATTCCAGGATTTTAGGAACTTCTGAATCCTGATCCAATTATTTCAGATCCTAAAAGGACATAAAAGTTGGATTTAGGGTTCCAATTTGAAATCCTAAATGCCTATTTAAGAATAGGCATTAGGATTCAGTTTAGGATTTAGGATATTTGAACTGCAATTCCAAAAATCCTAAATCTGATAACCTGGTTGGAATACAATGAATCCAATTCCATTCAGCAGATCCCATGCACTCCTACTTTATTCCTGAGAGGAACTGAACCTGCTATCTATTAATTTGTAGGTCTGTGCGTTTGTCCTCTGTACCATTCAGGCAGCAGAGCTTTTTTGAACTGCACAGCTATGACATACTGCACATAATTCCACAGGTTATCCCATCATTTTTGAGCATCTCTAATTGGCAGCCTCAGTCCTTCTGCGGTGGTTTTGTCCAAGTTTTATTTTCATCGAAAGCATCATCAGCTTTAAGCTTCTCCCATCATACATTAAAACTGGAACTACAACACAGAATAAAGGGGTGAGCAAAGTAACCCATGATGTATTAGTGTGAGATAGAAAAGCAGTATGAAGAATGTTAGAAACAAACTTCACAGCAGAAAGAACCTTTTCCTACATTAGGGTCATTCTCTATTTCTCTGTACCCTAAGATGTTCAAATCTCAGCAGTACAATGTACTCAATTCCTCTTAGCGCTGCCATTCATACAGTAATCCAGACTCCTGACTGTGTTCCAGGTTGGCACTGTTACATAGAAACATAGAATTTTTTTTGGCAGAAAAGGATCACTTGGCTCACACAGTCTGCCCAGATGGTCCCAGCCTAGTCTGTCTCTACAAACCCTAACTGGTCTGTGGCGACTCTCCCTCCTCCCTGTCTATTTACTAATAGACTCCTCTGAGGTTCCAGTTCAGCCAATCTCAAAGTAAAAGATAAGACAATAATAATTTTAGGGAGTAGCCTGATTCCAATCAAAGCAATTAACCAATGAAAATCAGATTGGACAATATAGACCCACTCCGATTCTGAAACATAGGAAGAGGACAGATTAATTTCTGTACCTATACACTGTTCTTTCTACATTATAAATAAAACTTGGTTGAATTAGTGTATTTCATATTGAGTGAAGGGTAAGTTTGAGACCAACCAGAGAAGCCCACATTTAGGGGCCATATTATAAGAGCTGTGTCTTGTCCTGCAGTTTGGGGAAGGGGTGCTAATTGTCTGGCCTGTGGCCTCTGATACTTGATAATTGACCTCCCATAGCCAACAGTGCACCACCAGGAAGGGAGCAGGACCTGCATAAAAGCAGCCACTGCCAACATGTCCCACACATTTGTCTCCAGCGAGTTAGTGGTACAGGTGACTGGCATCGTAGGCATCAGCAGGCATCAGCAGAAGGAAGCAGAGAAATGAGAGACCCTAACGGTCAACTAGGGCAAGGCTCCTGTTCACTACTGTGTAATAGTCATAGCTGGAAAGGGTGGAAGGTCAGATGTAAGTCAAAACTGGAAATAGGAGCAACCCTATCTAGGGTAGGAGTAGGCACGGGGGAGCACAGATAGAAATAAACAAAAAAAGTAAACTAGAAACACCCTATTGGGGTAAGGCTACAAAAGTATCTCCAGGTCAAACAGGAAGAATAGAGATTGAGAATGCTAGGAGTGGTACAGTACAGAGGTTGTGGGGCAGCAGTTTTCAGAAAGATCTTCTGGAGACTACAGTGCTGCCCCATCTACATGCACCTCTCTGGGCTGAGGGAGAAGGTCACTAGATTCCAGGCCAAGTTGGCTAGGATTCAGGACACCTCTCCCCCCACCTAGAGGCCACCAAGTCTGTCACCATTACCTCAGAGGATGCAAAGGAGGAGGAATGGCTGGACTACAGTGGGCTCTGGAATGGTGGCAGTGGTAAACTAGAGGCACATTCCACAACCGGTACCACTACAAAATTCCTATGCCATTCTGGCAAGGCGGGATTGCCAGGGGGAAGCACCTGTGGTCGTGACCAAAGGGAATGTGGGGGGCATTTGTAGTGGAGACCCCAAGGAGAGTGGTAGAGGACCCCAGAGGAGGAAGAAGCAACTTCTGGTGGGGGACTCAATTGTGAGGGGGATAGATTTGGAAATAAGAAAGGGGGGGAGAGGCAGGTTAGGTGCCTACGTAGTGCCTTGGAGGGATGAGAAGGTAGTCCTGAGGGTGGCTACAGCAGCAGGATAGGAGGGAGAGCTGAATGTCACTGTCCACCTGGGGACTAAAGACCTGCTAAGGATGGAGTTGAGTTATTGCAGGGGGAGTTTAGGGAGCTGAGGAGGGGTCTTAGGCAGCTTGCACAGTGGCTTTAACTGTGGTGCTACTTGTCTACAACAGGGGACAGGACAGGGAACTCTGTACAAGGAGCTTCAACTCATGGCTGAAGGAATAGTGCAGAGAGGAAGGGTTCAGCTACATTGAGGACTGGGGACCCACCTGGGAGGATAAGGGCCTATACAGGGGTAATGGTCTGCATCCCATCCAGGAGGGGAACCACAGTCCTCAGTGGACAGTTTAAATGTTACTTTGATGAACATTTAAACTAGCCAAGGGGGGATGGCAGAATGAACTGGGGAGTCAGAAACTGCACCCCCCACCACAGGCTAAAGTAGAGAGTATGGAGAACCCAAGGAGAGAGTGATATCCCAGGGTGCAAATTAATAAAGGGAGTAAGGTGGTAGAGATGAAGGGGGAAAGGAATGGGAGCATTAAAAACAGAGGTGGAAAGGATGGAGGGCAAAAAGGAAAAAGGGGGAGCAATAAACAGAGTGAAAACAAAATCTGGAAGGCCATGTATGTGAATGCTAGAAGTCTAGGAAGTAAGATCCCAGACCTAGAGGTCATCATAGCAGAGGCCAACCTGGATATTGTGGCCATTACTAAGTCATGGTGCACTGAAAATCATTACTGGGACATGGCCATATCAGGCTATACTCTGTTCAGGAAAGACCGGGTGGGAAGGACAGGAGGGAGTGTGGTCCTTCATGTGAGGGAAAGCATAAAAGCCACAGAGATACAGGGAATGCAGAGGGAGGCAGAGGTACTGTGGTCTTCCTGGAGATGGAGAATGGAAACACTTTTCACACTGGAGTGCTCTACAGACCTCCAGCACAGAGGGGAAAAATTTGATAAGGTACTGGTGGAAGCCACTGGCAAGATAGCAGAAAAGGGTGAGGAGCTGTTGGCGGGGGACTTCAACCTGTTGGATGTGCATTGGATTCTCCCAGCAGTGGCTTCAGCTAGGCACAGAGATATCCAGGACTCTCTGCAAGGGGCATTCCTCAGGCAACTAGTCAGTGATCCCACTCATGATGGAGCAGTACTGGACCTGGTACTCACTAACAGGGACAGTGTCAAAGTCATCAAGGTGGGAGGTCATTTGGGGACAAGTGATCACTATACAGTATGGCTCAATATAAAGACAGCTGCAGAATCGAACCACGCAAGAATGAGGGTCCTGGACTTCAGGAGAGAAGATTTTAAAAAGATGGATGAATGCCTCAGGGAGGTATGAACTAGCAGGGGTGGGTGACCTGGGTGGGGTAGAGGAACAGTGGCCGAAGATAAAAGGAAGTATAGTAAAGGCAACAAACCTCTGCATCAAACAAGTGAGGAAAAGCAAGAGGAAAAAGAGACTGCTATGGTTCCTGAAAGAGGTGGCTGAAAAGGTAAAAGTTAAAAGGGTAGCATTCAAAAGGTATATGGAGTCATAGAGTGAGGAGGATAGAGAGGTGTATCGGGGAAACAGAGGGAAGCAGGGAAAGCAGTAAGGAGCGCAAAGGTGCAAACTGAAGAGAGACAAAGCCAGGTGGTAATGAAAGGGGCAAGACATTTTTTAAGTATGTAAGTGAAAAAGGAAGACAAGGGAAGGGGGGGGGAGGGCTGTGCAGAGGGGGACCAAGAAAAGGCAGACATCCTGAACAAATATTTTTGATCAGTGTTCATAGAGGAAGGAGAAGGGGAGGGGCCATAAACACATTAACAAAAGCTTTGGAAGGAGGGAGTTGGACACAAGTCCTTTTTTGGAGGTGAGATTCCTGAAGGGACTTGCTAATTTGAAGGTGAACAAAGCAATGGGGCCCGATGGGGTGCATCCAAGGGTATTCTGGGAGCTCAGGTAAATACTGGCTGCACCTCTGACAGTTCTATTTAACAGCTCACTGGAAACAGGAGTGGTTCTGAAGGATTGGAGGAGGGTGGATGTACTACACAAAAGTGGTAGCATGGACGAGGCTGGCAATTATAGGTCAGTCAGCCTGACATCAGTGATGGGAAAGTTAATGGAATCACTGCTGAAAGAAAGAATTGTGGAATGTCTTAAATACAGTGGGTTATAAGACCCAAGGCAGCATGGTTTCACTGGGGGAGGTCATGTCAAATGAATCTGACAGATTTCTTTGACTGGGTGATCAAGGAACTAGATCAGGGCGGAGAAGTGGATGTGGCCTACCTAGATTTCAGTAAGGCATTCAACACCATTCCACATAGGAGACTAATAAGCAAGCTAGGTAGCTTATGAGTGGGTCCAAAGATGGTAAACTGGACAGGAAATTGGTTATGGGATAGGCAACAAAGGGTGGAGGTAAAGGGAGTTCACTCCAAGGAAGGGAGGGTTGTGGTAATTTGGGGCAGACAAACAAACTCAGAAACAGAGGAACTTGCTTGCAGCCATCTTTATTCTTGGACTGAACACACTAGCCCCCAGTGCCCCACTGAGCATGACAGGAACTGCACAGTAGGACTACAATACTGACAGGCATGAACTACATCAGTTATGGCTACCTGAGTATTTCCTGTGTTAAGTACACATACTGTATATACTACACTCCTCCCCCTTAGACAAAATGTAGTACAAGAATACCCAACATTAACATTTTCTAACTTCCAGGCTGAAGTAGACTGTTCAGTACCCAGGAACAAGTTTGAGGGATTATTCTGCCCCGCAGGTAGAACTTGTTACTAACTAAGCAACACAACAGGTAACAAGTCCAGTTAACCCAAGACACAGGTTCAGTTCACAACTTAAAGGTCAAGTCTCTGTGGTGCTCTTCGCTGCTGCACAGGGTATCTCCAGGCTGCTGGAGAAACTCTGCCAGTGACGCATGAAGTTCTGCATTACTTGGCAAAGTTCCCACTGTAATTTCACGAGCAGGAGCAAAATCCTCAGTGTCACTGTCCTCTTCTAACGTGACATCTTCTGCTTAATGTGCCTGAACCCTTAAAGTAACAGGTGAGCCACATGTACATGAACAAGCTGATGTCCCACATGGACTCTGTAAGTCAAAGGTCCACTGTTTTCCATCACCACCCATGGAATCCAAAGACACTTGGGATGCCTGAAGTCATGAACCATCCACCCTCTCCCCAGGATGGAAGATCTGAACCGACTTGATCGACTTGTCATGACCCCTCTGTTTTTGCAGTTGATGTTTTGCAACAGGACAACTCCGGCTTGAACAATGCCAAATGGCTACGGGGTTGACATTTGAGGAACAGTTCAGCAGGTGTTCACTCTGTTACGCTGTCAGGATTGCTTCTATAAGTGAACAAGGTACGAGCCAACCTTTGGGTTGCAGGTATTGACTGAGAAATTTGTTTCATATAGGCTTTCTTGATGTCTGTACAGCTCACTCAGCTGCACCATTTTATGCCGCATGGTACGGTGGAGGCAAAATATGTCAGACTCCATTCTGCTTTATGAACAGTTTGAACTCTTATGAAGAAAACTGGGGACCATTATCTGACACTAGCTCCCATGGTAGTCCATAAGCTTAAAATAGATATCTTAGAAGACTAGAAGTCCTTTCTGTAGTTGTTAACTTGCGCAGGCCAACAAAATCAAGAGCCATTGCTGCATCCTTAGTGCTGTGAGCATTGGTGTTGCTGACTTTGGCCCCAGAATGGCCAGTAGAGACTTGTGATCTGTTAGCAAACTGAATTTCCATCCACACAAGTATTCATGAAACGTCTTGCCCCTGAAGATTATGCTCAAGACTTTCTTCTTGATCTAAGCGTAATTTCTTTCACTTGGAGACAGGGTTCTTGAAGCAAAAGTGATTGAGTGTTCCTCCCCTGAAGGTGACACACGAGAGATTACTACACCCGTCCCATATGGTGATGCATCGCATGCCAATTTCAATGGTTTTGCTGGGTCATAGTGCACTAGCCACCTGTTATTCTGAAGTTGTTGCTTGCATGATTGGAGTGCTTCTTCACACTGTGGTGACCAATTCCATTTCACATCTGTTTGCAGAAAATTGTGTAGTGTTTACAATAATGTGAACAAGTTTACCAGGAAACGTCCATAGTAGTTCAATGGGCCCAAGAATAATCTTAGCTCTGTCACATTTGTTGCCGCCAGCGCGTTGACAATTGCTTCCACTTTGTTCTCAGTAGGGTGCAGGCCCCAGGCATCGATTTGATAGCCCAGGTACTCGACAGAATCTTGTAGAAACTGTCATTTGGCTAACTTCACTATCATTCCATACTGCTGCAGCCTGGACATGACCTTGTCCGAGATTGTCAGATGCTCTTCCACTGTGGGTGCTGTCACCAAAATATTATCCATAAAGCAGACTACACGGTCCAATCTGTGCAGTATCTGGTCCATTGTGTGCTGGAAAATTGCGGGTGCCATAAAAACTCCATCGGCCAAGCAATGATATCTGTAAAGTCCCTTGTGGGTGTTTATGGTGAGATATATCTCTGACTGTGGCTCCAATTCCAGTTGCTGGTATGCAAAGGTTAAGTCCAACTTGCTAAAGAACCTTCCACTTGCCAAGGTGACAAACAAGTCCTCGGTATTGGGTAGTGGATTTGTTTCTGGTTCTACAACGGTTCACTGTAACTTTGTAGTCCCCACACAGCCTCACTGCTTTGTCTTGCTTTGGTACCATGATGATAGAGACAGCCCAGTCGCTCCTCTCTACTTGTGACACAATACCATTCTTCTCCAGATGATCCAGTTCTTTCTCTACTGCTTCTTTCAAGGCAAAGGGTACTGGTCGAGGCTTGTGGAAGGTGGGAGTGGCTCCTGTTCACACTCAGACCTTTCCCTTGAAATCATGTATTGTGCCATAGCCATCCTGGAAAATAGGACCATGTTTGTCCAGCACTTTCCTCACTGCATCTTGAGGTACTTTTGTTGCAGTTCGTAAGGTGAAGTTCTTTTTCCACTTCAACTTGATCTTCTTGAGCAGGTTATTCCTAGTAATGCAGGTCTGTCTCCTTGCACTACCACTAGAGGTAGTGTCCATGCTCATAAGTGAGTGGCATCGGAATCGTCCCCAGAACAGGAATTCAGTATCCCATGTAAGACATGACCTGATTATGTGATGGGTGCAAGGGGCACTTCCTGAGATTCTCCTTGTAGATGAGCTCCTGCACAAGAGATACTGATGCTCCAGTATCAAGCTGCATGCTAACTGGTTTGCCTGCAATCTCGATCTGCAGGTAAATTCCCTCTCTATTCCTTTAAGTTGTGTAGACAGTAAACCGCTCCATCGACTCTTCTTCTGGTTCAATATCTGGCATAGTGTCAGTGACATACTGAGCACAAGCTGCACGTGTTGCACTTCTGCAAACTCTCTGTGGATGACCCACTGTCCCACAGTTATGGCATTTTTCATGATGAAATCTACATGTAGTTTGCTGCTGGTTACCCCCACAATGGTAACAAAGTTGTTTGGGCCTTATGGAACTGGCCTGTGGGGCTGGCTTCCAATGACCTTGTGATTTCTGACGAAGTAGTGGTGGACCACTTCATGATCTGGAATGTCCCTTGGCTCTTGGCACATAGGTGACTCTGTAAACCCCACTCCTTGGTGGTTTAGAATGTCCCACTAACTCCCTGGTGTCCTTCTGGATGAGCTCCTAAGCAAATACAATATCATAGGCTGACTTGAAGGTTAAGTCCTTTTCTGACAATCTCAGACCGCAGACAAATGGATCCCGTAGGGCATCATCCAGAAACGGGCCAAACTCACAGGTGCTTGCCAGACACTTCAAAGCAATGATGTAGTCGGCAAGAACCTCCCCCTCTGTTTGGTTCTGATGAAACCTGAAGCATTCCGCAATGAGAATTGGCTTGTGCTTGAAATGTCATAAAAGTGTCTTGGTGAGTTGGGCATACTACATGTCCACCGACTTGACAGGTGTAGCCAGACTCTTGAGGAGTCTGTACACTGTAGGACCCAAAACTGCCAGGAAGACATTCACCTTTTTGTCATCAGCAGCTTTGTTCACTGTCAACCAGTGTTCAAAGCATTCCAAGTAATAATCAAAGTCCTCTTTTGATTTGTCTAATTCTGGCACTCTTCCAATTGATGCCATGGAACCACCAGTTCAGTGATAGCTCCTATGGCTTTTTGAAGTGCAATCTTCAGTGTCACACCAGTAGCACACTGCTGTGTAGCTCTTCTGTCCAGAAAAAAACACTTTTTTTTTTTAAGTTTCATTTCCTCTGCACTATTGGTTGCAGTTTCTCTGTTATGCTAGAAGATGCTGCGGCTGAGATGCCTTTGCTGCTGTGTGTCTGCAGTACAGTCCTCCAACCTAGATGGTGCTGTTGCAGGCTTTCTGTGCTGTGGATGTGCAGGCTGGCAAGAAGGTGGTGCCTGCTTGCTACTTTTCACTCTCTTTGTTGTTGCCGTGCAGATCTGCTGGGAAGATTTGCAGAGACCCTGGATTCCTTTTACCTTTTTCTTTTCTTGCGGCTTTCTTTTTCTATTTCCCACTGGCTTGGCTTTTGCCTGTATTTTGGTTGATGAAGTTTTTTTTTTTTTTTGTACAGCAGCCAAGTTATGACTACCTGAGTACTTCCTGTGATAAGTACATAGAAACAGAGAAATTGACGGTAGATAAGGACTGCTTTGTCCACCTAGTCTGCCCATTTGCCCTACCTACTGCAATACCCCAGATCATACTTAATCTCTGGCTTTTACCCTCTCTTTCCTATTGCTAGGGTTCCCTTGTACCCCTCCATACAGATATATATATATATATACTACAAGGGTAATCAGTGGGGTGCCTTAGGGATCAGTGCTGGGACTGGTCCTCTTAAATATCTTTATAAGCGACAGCAGAGGATCTGGAAGGGAAGATCTGCCTCTTTGTAGATGACACCAAAATCTGCAATAGGGTGGACACTCCAGGGGTATGGATAGGATGAGTAGAGCCCTGAGAAAACTAGAGGAGTGGTCAAAAATATGGCAGCTGGGTTTCAATGCAGAAAAGTACAAAATAATGCACTTAGGACACAGAAACCCAGGGTCAGAGTACAAAATGGGTGGAGTATTATTGATGACCACCAAGCAGGAGAGATACCTGGGAATAATCGTATCAGATGACCTTAAGATGGCCAGGCAGTGTGAAAAGACATCAGGGAGGGTGAATGGGATGTTGGGGTGCATAGGGAGGAGTATCACCAGCAGAAAGAGGAAGGAGTGTTGCCTCTGTATGGATCGCTGGTAAGACCCCACCTAGAGTATTGTGTCCAGTTCTGGAAACCACATCACCGGAAGGACATAGACAGAGTGGAGGTGGTCCAGAGGAGGGCAACTAAAATGGTGCAGGATCATATTCAAAAGCCTTATGAGGAGTGACTAATGGACTTCACTATGTACACCCTGGAACAGAGGAGGGAAAGGGCAGGTATGATAGA
The DNA here is from genome assembly GCA_016271365.2 of Neoceratodus forsteri. NCBI lineage: Eukaryota > Metazoa > Chordata > Ceratodontiformes > Ceratodontidae > Neoceratodus > Neoceratodus forsteri. The sequence continues at coordinate 1,389,965,430 of CM057459.1, forward strand.
GACCATTAAATACTTCATGTGGATAAATAAGGTACAGGAGGGGAGTACTTTTTAGAAGAAAAGGTGCTCCCGAACAAGAGGACATGCTATGAAGCTGGAGGGGGATGGATTCAGGAGATATGTAAGGAAATACTTCACAGAAAGAGTTGTGGATTCTTGGAACAGCCTTCCAGTGGAGGTGGTGGGGGTGAAAACAGTGGTGAGGTTCAAGAATGCCTGGGTTAAGCACAAGGGAATCATAATCAATGACAATGTCTTCTTCAAGGCAGCGCCCGCCAGTTCAACTCCCCAGCCTACCAGCCTCTGGTTTATATCAAGTTGCTTGAAGTTCCTGTTTTAGGGCTACATTGTCTATGCCAATGTTTAACTACTCCCAATTGTTTGAACTGTATCTCTGCGTATTACCACTACTCCTAGCTACCACCTGTATAGGACTACTATCTATCTGGTCACTGTATACTGCCATCTTGACAGTGCCTCCTTGAGGCTGCACCTGCTCTATAACTGTGCCATTGTGTCTCCACCACTACTCTTAGCTACAACCTGTATAGGACAATATCTACTTATCTTCTGTACTTCACTATGCACGATACTCACCGTTATATTTGCCTTAAGTGTTGTGATTGTTAAAACTGTTGTGCTGTCACACTGTATGTACTGATATTTTGACAAAGAGCCTTTGTAAATGAGTCATTGACTCAAAGGATTGTAATTCCTATAATTTGTTAAATAGTGGAAAGGAAGGGGGGGAGAAAGAGCTGTAGATCAGGCAAGGTCAGTGGTAATAGTGTAGTTAGGGAGAAATGGGCAGACTGGATGGGTCAAGTGGTCCTTATCTGCCATCAAATTCTATGTTTCTACCAATTCTGCTGGCAGTCTCTTGCAGGTGTCCACTCTTTCAGTGAAGTATTACCTTCTCACATCGCTCGTAAACTCCCCCCCCCCAAATAAAAAAGCTTACCTGCATGCCCTCTAGTCCTGGTGCTCTTTCTAATTTGAACCAGATTTCCCTCTTGCATCCTGTTGGACTCTATGAGGTACTTGTTTGTCTCTATCATGTCCCCTCTCACTCACCTCTCTACCAGAGTGTACATGTTGATATTCCTCAGTTTCCTCATGGGCTTTTGATGAAACCTCTGTACAATTTTAGTTGCCCTCCTGTGGACTGCTTCCACCCTGTCTGTGTCATTTCTGAGGTGTGGCCTCCAGAAGTGAACACAATACTCCAGGTGAGGTCTCACAAGTGAGCGATACAGTAGCAACACCACCTCCCTCCTCTTGCCTGAGATACCTCTTCCTATGCATCGCAGCTTCCACTGGTCCTACCCCCTCTGCTTTGTCACACCGCCCTGCCACTCTGAGGTCCGATATGATAACCCTAAGGTTCTTTTCATGCTACAGATTGTCAGTACCTCTCCACCCCATTCTATACTCAGATCCTGGGTTCCTAGTCCCCAGGTGCATGATTTCACACTTTTTGGCATTGAAGACCAACTGCTATGCTCTTGACCACTCCTTGAGCTTCCCAAGGTCCATACGCATTCACTTTACCACTTCTGAGTATCCATTGTATTACAGATTTTGGTGCCATCTGCTTAAAGGCAAACCTTCCCTTCTCATTCTTCTGCAGTGCCACTTATGAAGACACTAAAGAGGACCAGTCCCAGTACTGAGCCCTTTGACACCCCGTTGGTCACTCTCCCCTCATTAGAGTGAATGCCATTAACTACCACCCTCTGCCACCTATCCAGTTTATTTATTTACCTGGTGTTTTGGTAACCAGTTAGGTATACTAGACAATGAAAGGCTTATTGTCAGTACCACTTTGGATCCCACCCCTAGGCTGCTCAGTTTCTTTATCAGTCTCCTGTGTGGCACAGTACCGAAGGCCTTGCTAAAGTCCAGATAGGCCATGCCCACTGCCCTCCCCTGATCTATTTCCCTGGTCATTCAGTTCAAGAAATCAATCAGAATTGTCTGGCATGACCCCACCCACACCTGTGAATCCATGATGCCTTAGGTCTTTGAACCCATTGAATTCAAGATACTCTACCAACCTTTCCTTTAACAAGGTTTCCATTAATATCCCCACCACTGATGTGAGACTGGCCAGCCTATAGTTGCTAGCCTTCTCCATGTTGTTGCTCTTATGGAGAGGGCCCTTGCCTGCTTTCTTCCAGTCCTGCTGAACCATGCCTGTTTCTATTGGGTTCCTTGCCTTTGGTACCCCTACAGGGTGGTAATTCCTCTGGAATAGAGAGTGTGAAAACGGCCAAAACCTAAGTAGCACAGTTGCAAAAGCATAACACTATACTGGCTGTGTAGGCCATAGAACTTAAGTTTAACTTTTAGTATGGCTCTTGAAAACAGACTGTTCACTTGCTCAGAAATCTGGCTTTCCAGCAGGCTGTTTTGCGTTTCACAGAAATCGAATTTAACAAAAGAAATCGATGTCCAAAGGGACGACCAACAGAGTAAAGTTGCTGCTACTAGCTCGGCGGTTGGCCATGCCTCTACCTCAGTTCCCACCTTAATGCTAAACCACACTATATGTTGATCATTGGCACCTAGGGCTCTGCCCACTGTGACATCTGCAATGCTGTCCCTGTTTGCAAGTATCAGGTCCAGCACTGCCCCATCTCTAATGGGTTCCTTATCTAGCTGCCTAAGAAAAAACCCTTGTAGGGAGTCAGTGATGGCCTTGCTCCTTGCCAACGCTGCACTTGGAAGGCTCCAATCCATGTCTGGCATATTGAAGTCCCCAACAAGCAGCAGCTCCCCATTACTTGCCATCCTGATGATGGCTTCCCCAAGTGCCTTATCCAACTCCTCTCCCTGTGCTGGAGATCTGTATACCATGTTTGTATGTGTAGCAGCCACAGTACCTGCCTCCAGGATGACCCACAGCATCTCCAGCACTTCTGTTTCCTCTGTGTGCCCCTGTACTTCTATGGCTTTGATTCCCTCCCTCACAAATAGTACAACTCCATCTCTGCTCTTCACTTCCCGGTCTCTCTTGAGCAGAGAGTAGCATGGTATGGTCACGATCCAGTCGTGGCTGTCAGTGCATGATGACTCTGTTACAGCTGTCAAATCCAGGCTAGCCTCCATCATGATGGCCTCCAGGTCCACAACTGTATTTCCCAGACTCCTTGCATTGGTGCACATGGCTCTCCATACCTTATTCCCTGCCTGCCTGCCTGCTTCCCTCCTTCTCCCTCTCCTGCCTGTGCTATTCCCTGACCCCCTGATTCACTTCTTCCTTAGTTACCTTCTCCATTACCTGTCTCCTTTACTTCTTTCTTCTTGCTTTCTTGCTTTCCAATTTATACCCTCTTGTCCTCTGCCTTGTTCCCAGTCCTGTCCTCTTGCACCTCTGCCCTGGGGGAGCTTACTCCCCCTGCCTCTCCTTCTGTGCTGCTTCATCATGGAGGGAGGAGTTGCTGCCTCCATTGGTTATACAGCCTTCTCCCTGGCTAGTTTGAATACTTATCCAAATAGCATTTAAACCTCCCACTAAGGACTGTGGTCCCCTTCCTGGAAAGATGCTGGCCATCTATCCCACACAGGCCCATGCCCTCCCAGGTTGGTCCCCAGTCCCCACAGTAGCCGAAACCATTCTCCATGTGCCATGCCTTTAACCATCTGTTAAAAGCCCTGGTAGAAAGTATCCTATCCTCTCTCCAGTTGTATACAGGTATACACTTCATTAGAAGCGCCCATGCATGCCAACTACTTGAGGCCCCTTCCCAGCTCCCTAAAATTGCTCTGCACTACTCCTATCCTTTCCCTTGCCAGGTGATTTGTTCCCAGATGGACAAGGACATCTAGCTCCCTCCCATCTCCTGCTGCCCTAGGGATCCACTTTCCATTTCTCCAAGCTGAAGCACATCACAGGCACTTTATCTCCCTCTCCCTGTCTCCCCCTGCCCCAAGTCTACCCTCTAAGAAAATAGTCCTCCACCAGTAGCTGCTTCTTCCTCCTCTGGGGGCCTCCTCTCCCCTCCTTGGTGCCTCTCCTTCTAAGGACCCTCACTTCTTTCCTTCTTTCCCTCTGCTGTGGCAGCTTTCACCAGGCCGCCTCATCCCACCAGTATGGTGAAGGAATTGTGCAGTGGTAAAGGTTGAGGAGTGTGTACTCTTCTCACCCACTCCCACCCTCCCAGAGCCCACCAAAGTCCAACCACTCTGTCTCTGCATAGTCATCCTCTGGGGGAGTAGTGGCAGACTTGGTGGCCCCTGGGATGGGGCAGGAGTTCTCTGCACGCTTGCCAGTTTGGCCTGGAGTCCAGCAACCTCTGCCCTCAACCCAAAGAAGTGAGTATAAATGGGGCAGCACCTCAGTCTCCAGATTGTGTCCTAAAAGACTGTCTCCATACCCACTGTACTGCATAACTCCTGTGCTCTTTCCTTCCAGTACCTTAGTCCTGTTGAAACCTCCTTGTACCTCACTGAACTCCTACCTCCCCCTTTGCTTGTCTGAAATGTGTTTGGTGCCATAGCATAGATAGGGTGTCTCTTGTTTTACCTTTTTAAATCTACCTACAGTACATGAGCCTGACTTGCTCTGGGTGTCTACTCCTCCATACCTACTTGCCCAAACATATTCATTACCCTGCCCCAGATAGGGTGCCTTCTACTTTCCCTTTTCAACCCCCTAACCTATACATTCCTTATCCTGGTTCCTACTACTCCTTACCCACTAGGTGTTTACCCACTACCTGTAGCTACCAACCCTGAAGCTGACTGTGTCATACCAGAGTACAGTCATGTGCTATCTCCTACCTTGGCCGTGTGTTCCTCCTACAGTGTCTCCTGCGGACTGTAAACTATCTGTGGATGCCTGCAAACTCCTAAGGCAGATGTTCACTTCTGCACAGTTCCACTCATGTGATGGGAACACACTGGGCATAGAAATCTTTTATAGTGCTCTTTTTAGAAGACATTAAGACTCTGGCAGCTCTACCCCTCATCACACACTTGATTCACAGGGCTTTTTTAATCTACTCACCCAGAAGATAAATTTCCTGAGCTAGGTTCTCCACTGTACAGTACCTGTTACAGATTTAAAGACAACTCTCAAAGTGCCCCAAACACTGAATAGAAATCTCTTTCCTCCACCTACCCACTTACACTGCTGCTTTTTGTATGGAGAGAAAATAGATGTAGATACAGGTACAGACACACATACACACATATCTCTAGGTCAAAGCTGGCTGCTTCCTCTCCTCTCTGTCAGAAATTCCAGCACTCCTAGCACAGGACCCCAACGAAGTGTCCCTTAAATCTCTTCTCTTATTAGAAGGCACTAAGCTTCTGGCAGCTCCATCCCCCAATTGCACACCTGATTCACAAGGCTTTCTTAATCCATTCACCCCCAAACTTAATTTTCTGAGCTAGGTTTTGCACACTACCTGTTACAAACTTAAAGACAAATCTCCAAGTACCCCAAAAGCTGCCTAAAAATCTCTTTCCTCCACCTACCCATTTAAACTTCTACTTTATGTATGGAGAGAAAATATATACAGTGTTTCCTAGTTTATCTGCCAACCTCCATACATCCTAAATTTTGGCGGGTAAAAGAGGGTGGAGGATAAAACAATGTGACGGTTACTGGGGGAGATAACATTGCTGGAGAAGAGAACAGGTGCTCACATGGGTGGTAAACGTGGGTGGCAGACGGGGGGGGGGGTGGATAAATGAGGGAGCACTGCACTGGTGCTCACTCTCCTCTCTATCAGCAATCCCAGGACTTCCAGCCATTGTTGAACAGTTAGCATGAGTAGCAGCAGCAGTTTTATGTTGAAGCAATAACAGAGACTGGTTTTGTGACAAAAATGGCAGAGTGAGCAAGAGAAACTAATTTTAAAAATACTTTAAAGCAGTTTGGACTCTGGGGGGCTGAAGCAGCTGGATGATGGGATTAGGGGTTTCTCTTATTAAAAAACATGGGTGCTACTTGATTTGTGTATGGAAGAGGATACACACTTATATTTGCTTAGGACAGAAACATAGAAAATGTCAGCAGAAAAAAAAAACCTTTGGTCCATCCAGTCTGCTCTGTTTTACCCTATCCTACCTGGAACCTAATTTCTAGTTGGGGTTATTTCCCTCACCTCTTCCCCTTGCCCTCTGTGAATCTGTTAATCATTTTACTTGGTCCCAGCTGTGTTTGAATCCATTAATGGTTCTTGCACCCACCACCTCTGCTAGTAGGCTGTTCCTTGGCTCAACCACTCTCTCTGTAAAATAAAACTTTCTCACATCCCTCCTGAATATCCACCTGCCAGCTTTCAGTCACATCCCTGTGGTCTTGATTCACTAATCTGGATGAATATCTTCCCACATTCTACCTTGTACACAATCACACTCTGTGACTGTCAGATGGCTTCTGGCCAAGGTGGTTAGCGGAGGGCTGTGATGGCAGATGCTCAGCACCCATCATATGTGTGAGGGGCAATCTAGTTGAGGGGGCTGCAGGGTGGGGGTCCTAAGTGGTTGGGCTGGTGAGCAGGTGGGGGTTGGCAGTCGGTTGGGGGAGGGGTAGAGACCACTGAACTACCAGGGATATCATTGAATAGCTGTGACTGGAGTTGATGGAACCACTGGACTACCAGAGATATTTATGAATAGCACAGCTTGGGTGTTCAGGGGGTGAGGAACCACTGGACTACCAGGGATATTGATGAATAGCACAGCTTGGGTGTTTCAGTTGTGGTGGGGGGACCACTGGACAACCATGGATATTGATGAATAACACAGTTTGGGTGTTCAGGAGTTGGGGAACCACTGGGCTACCAGAGATATTGATGAATAGCACAGCGTGGGTGTTCAGGTGGTGGGGGGGACCACTGAATAACCATGGATATTGATGAATAGCACAGCAGGGGTGTTCAGGGGTGGGGGACCACTGGACTACCAAGAATACTGACAAATAACACAGCATGGGAGATTAGGGAAGGGTGGCCATTAGACTACAAGGGTAGTATTACCACTGCTGTCCTGTGTCAGTTCTAGGGGTACACTGCACACATGATAACAAGCCCATAATGGCCATGCAGATGGCTTCTTAGTGCCTTGCATGCACAAAGAACTCATTTGCATCCTTAGGCTGAATGTGACTGACAGAAGCCCTGCCGCTATCCCATTTCAGGCAGCACTATATCTTGTGAACCATATGCAGCCCTGGTCCTTGTCAGAGCATCCTAAATCTACTTAGCGCTGTGCTGGCTTTGCCCAATATTCATTCATTTACTGTGCTCCATTAGTACATGCTAACTGACTGAATATCGCTCAGAGCTGGCCATGTGCTATTGCAAGCACAAAGGCATTTGACGTTGTAGATACAACATCCTATTGGAAAGAATGGCCAAAGTAGGGATCTCAGAGAAGTACTAACCTGGTTCAATTCATACCTAACTGGAAGGTCTCAAGTCATGGCTGTTCAGGGCATTCTGTCTGAGGTGGGCACCCTCCATAGAGGGGTCCCATAAGAATCCGTCGCAAGCCCTATACTATTCCTAATATACGTAAACAACATTCCCAATCACATAGCTTACTCAGACATACAACTTTATGCAGATAAAGCTGTATTACTCTGCAGAGCAAATAAAACATATGAAACAGAATCAAAACTCCAAAAGGACTTCAATCGACTGCAACAATGGTTTATAGTCCAACATGGTGCACAGCTCAGAAAAGACTCAAGTGATGTGTTTCAGAAATAAAAGTTAAAAAGGTGAACATTTATTGGACATTAAACTCAGTGGTTCTAAACTGGCAAACACTAATGAATACAAATACCTAGGGGTGGTGACTGACCATTCATTTCATTTTAATACACACATACACAACATTGTTAAAAAACTAAACTCAAGAACAGGAGCTTTGAGACGCAAAGTACTTTTCATTCAAAAGGATGCTGGGGCAAAAACGGCACAGCAATTGAGTCTCCCCGTACTGGAATACAGGAGCTCAATCTACTTATTCGCTAATAGTCTCTTGCTGGACAAGCTAGAAGTGGCCTATGCTGTAGTAAGCTTGCCTGCTTTGTCTTGCTATGTCTTTATGACACACACCATTGCACAATGTTTTAGCAGAATAAGCTGGGATTTGTTAAATCTATGGAGACAAAAACAATCAGCGATTACGGCTTTCAAAGAGAAAACTCAAAACCCAGTGGACCAGGGCCTAAAAAATGGTGACCCACAGACCCACCTTGAGAGAAATCAAAAATAGAAGTCTCAATGTCCCAAAAGTTCAGAACACCTATGGAAAGATGACCTCAAAGTATTGTTTCACTAAGCTATGGAACTCACTAGCCCCAGATGTTCCCCAAACTGTGTGCTTTCAAAACTACCATAAACAAGGAACTATCTGAAACATGCAACTGCTTTTAAATTGAGGCATGGCCATTTTTCCCATAAGACATGTTATTTTGTACTAAACAAAATGTATACTACCTCATGTATTGTTTTACCTTAGTGAACTGCCCAGATCATGCTTAGACTTATATAAAGACTAACTCTGTACCTCTTACGAGATTTATGCAACAGTGCCACTGTAACTGGGCAACTTTGTAAACAGGGCTTCTGGTCCTAACAGTTTCATCCTGTATGAAAAAGGATATTTACTACTACTACTACAATGTCTCTCTTTCTTTTTCTCTCTCTCTCTTTTTACCCCTGAGCTTCCTTAAACTTCACTTAACCTCTGCCTCCCTCACCATCTCTCCACTCCCTCTTTCTCTCCCTCTCTATCCTTCTTCCCTTTCTCTATCTCTGTTTCCCATTCTCTCCAGCTCCCTCAGTCTCTCTCCCCCCCCTCTCTCCCCCTCTCCCCTTATCCCCCCTGCCTTACAGCTGTTGCCAACTATTCATGGCTTGTAGAGCACGCTGGAATACAATATGCATGGAAGCTGTTATATAAAAGTATAAACCTTTTCTTTTGTAGAAACTCAGTGCTGTTTGTTGTCCTGCTTACTTTACCAATATTTAAATTGTAGTAGTATTAGTATTAGTAGTAGTATTTTATTCATGAGAACGTGAACAAGGTAAACATTCTCAATATACACTGATGCAGAGGGACAGAAGAGTTATGTTAACAAACTGGTAGCTATTTTTCCACTCATCTGCCAAGGCAGTGAGCAGTGACAGCATTCAGAATATGTTACTGCAAACCTTTAGACCCTCACCTTTGTTCTCATCCTTGATGGGGAAGCACAGAATATTCCTGGTCCTGAATCCTGTGCTGTCATCCACCCCTCGATAGAAGAGCGGGTGGGAATAGGCGTCTTTGATGTTCAGGATTTTGCCTGTGGTCGCCACATGGCCTGCTATCCCCTGGTCTGCTGGGATCCTGAAGTCATTATTCTGAAAACAGGAAACAAGGAGGGTTATTGACAGGGCAGGGTTACAGAGGGACTGAACTGATGCTGTTCAAAATTTCAATTTCTATAAAGAGCCAATACGTCCGCCTCTGAGTGGGGATTATATTTTTTGTGCAGAACTGTGATTGTATGTATTTTTCCGAACCTTTGGTTGAAGAACAGATAGAGGCCAGGAGCAGCTGAGTCCTGTTGGTGGACTAGTGACGAATCACTGTTACTGGACTAATTCTTCAAAACACAGTAAAGAAAATGGAACTCTTATTACAGTATCAATTTATTTGTACCCTTACTTCTGTTTCACTGCTGGTTGGATATTGCAACTGCTTTGGCATCCTGGCTAATGGTGATATCTGAGCAGTAGTGAAACAGAAACGGAATTAGGTTACAAGCCAGAGCCTACTGGTGGAATCAGCAGGCAAGGTAACATTATGACTGACTGCATTAGAAAATGAATGTTTTATACAAGAAGTAAGGATAGAATCCACTGATGGAACCAATGAATAAAAAATTTCCACTGTGAAAGTGTACCCCTGATCAAGTTGATTTACCTGAGTTGAAACACAGGATCGGAAGATTACACAGTGGGTTACAAATAAATTGATAGTTTTACAAAGAGTTGAGTCCAGTTCTAGTTTTGTTACTGTACTCCCCTGTACCTTTCCGATAGACACCTCTGGAAATTGCTCACAGCTCAGTAGGCTCTTCCTGGTAAAATACATTTTTAATAAATAAATGAGCAAATAAAATGTTGCAGATCTGGCACAAATGACCTGATACTTCTTAAACTTTCAGTGCAGTATTTCCCTCCGCCCTCATCAACACTTTTTTATTTTCACTCTGTGATCCAGAGCAAGTCATGTCACCTCTCTGTGCCTAAATTCACTGTGTTCTCTTTCTGATTTGCTTTTGTTCTGTTTGAATCTCCCTGTGTACCTGGAATGATAGCAGAATTCCCTTCCCTCCCTCTCTTGGATTATAAAGCCCATTGGTTTACAGTTTGCATGACACACACATTATCAAGCCAAATTTCTTTCCTGCCTTTTCCTTGTTTCCGCCATTTTTACTGACTGTTCCCTGTTTCACCGTTTGAGGCCGGAGCAGGTGTTCCCCTTCTCCAGCTCAGTTGGCCTGGCAAAATGCTGCTAGAGATGAGCAGATACTCCATTCATGCTCTGGAATAGCCCCCAGATTTCACAGTTTAGGGACTGGAGCATGCACTTTGGCTAGTATGAGCTCCACATGGGGAGCAGCTCCAAGTTATCTGGGGCTCTGAGTTACTATTACACATGTACCTTTCCTCTGGGTCACACTTGGAAAAGAGGCTTTGCTCCACAGGCCTTTAAGAGTCACCAATTTAAAATAAATAAACAAATACATCCTCAGGTGGCATGACTGATTTGTCTGCCTAGTGTTATTTTTGATACAGACTTCTCCACTCACATTCCCCTTCCAGTCATTTTCACAGTGAGTTTATACAGTCACATGACTGCCAGCATTGGCAAGGGGGCAGCACAGTGCACACTAGGGAGAGGGAAGATCAAGGTAGCCTGGATTTCAGCCGCTATTATATCCCAAAATCATGGACTGGGAGTAAGCAGGAGGGTCACCATTGACTAAAGCTATTTTGGGTCCTGGGATGGTGGGCTATGGGGGGGGGGGTCAGCTCCTGGCACAGTACTAGGTGCTGGAAAATTTTGTTTTATGGAAAATATGACTCTAGGATGATTGGGGGTAGAAGCTGGTAAATGATTGGGGGTCCCCAGGCAAAAACTGAAATACAATGATAAGTAATTCTAGGTTTGCTCAAAACTATCCTGAAAATTTCCTAAGAAGCAGACTTACCCCCAGGTCAGGTGAACTGCCTACCTGTCAGAGTGTGAAACCTGTGGTCATTGTGCTGGCTGAGCAACAGTAGCAGCTGATGCCAGTGGCACTCCCCAGCTGGTGGGCAGGGAATGTGCCGAATGCCTAGTTGGCCTCTCCCTCTCTGGAAGCAAAACACCTCACCTCTTGGATAAGCTTGGCCGCTAGGGCTGGCCCAATACTGAGACTGTCAGCCTCACTTGTCACATTTGTTTACAAATTTTGATTAAAAGCGATTTTCCGGCCCCCCCCTAAAAAAAAAATAATTCACAGCTGGCATTAGCCACACTCGGTTACACAGAATTCCCCAAACATTTGAATTTTTTGAAATTCCTTTTTTATTACTTAAAGCATTTGCATGAAAAGAGACTCTTTGCCCCAGATATACCATGTCCCCCGACGCATCTGGAAACAAGCTGTTACCAGCTCAGTGTGTCTTTCTGGTAAAACTTTGGAAATAAATAAATTAATATCAGAAGAGGAGCCGAGTCCTTTGCTGTGGCCAGACATTTGAAAACCCACAGACATAATGTTCCTCACTCACTCAGGTTTGTTTGGTTTTTGCACCTTTTCTATTGTTTACTCCCCCATGGATGCATCTGGAATTTAACTGTTTACAGACCAGAATGCCTTTCCTGGTAAAACTTTAGATATAAATAAATAAACAAAAAAATAAATAAACAAGCATGTCCCGGCTGCTTGCCCTGAAGTCACAATTCCTGCTTATGACATCACACTAATTTCCATGGCAACAGGTTGTGATGTCACAGTAGAGGGCTATGATTCCGAGGCAGGAACATAGATACATAGATACATAGACAGTGTCGGCAGATAAGGGCCTATGGCCCACCCAGTCTGCCCATTTGAGCTTGTAAGTTCAGTTTATGTTTTCCTAGAAGTCTGTTGCCCCTTACCCCTGACCTCCAGAATTCCTTTATGTCTATCCCATGCATTCTTAAATCCCGTGATTGTTTCAGCCCCCAAACAGATAAAGTCTAAGGGGCAAATAACCTGTTTTACTGTAAACACCTTTAGTAGTATTGAAGGGACTGTCTGAAATCCAAAATATTATCATTATATGGGATTTGCGTCCTGCCAGTGCCAGCTGTCAGTGTTTTGCAGAAAACTGGAAAATTACTTTTAAAGGGACACTGTCAACCATTTCTTCATCATATTATTTCTAGCTGAACACCATATTTTATGATTGCTTACTTTCTCTAAAAATTCAGTGATGTTGCTGGTTGTTTTATCAGCCTTCTTTCTTAGTAGAACTGAAATACATGCTAATGGTGTAAATACACCCAGCCCTATTTTGTTTCAATCCTTGATCTACTCTTACTACATATTTCCCAAACATTAGGAACACCTCTGACCGATGCAGCCACTCATGATGCAGTAGCCTCCTCTTCTACCCACTGCATTATGAGTAACTAGACTATGTTGGGGTGTTCGTAAGTCCAGGAAAGTCACCGTGGGAGTTGAGCAAGGACTGTATAGCAAATGTGTTTGTGTGATAACACTAGTATGCTGGCCATCTGTTGTTCACATTTAAAAAGAAAACAAGGGATCAGAATCCAACTACCATCTACATCAGCAAACTCTACAGAATACCACCAATCATACATAATGTGTGTTTTTTTTTAAACTACAGACACCAGCAGGCCCAAAGGGGTTGACAGTGTTCCTGTCATGGAACGAGTAACATTTCCTGTATGATTATTGTCAAAAAAATTGCCTGTTGCCATATTGGTCCTTGTACAACAAGATGCACAAAACAAGTGATTTGATACCTTTTATTGGACCAACAGAGATTTACAGAAAAACTTAAAGCTTTCAAACCTATAAGGTCCTTCTTCTTCTGAAGGACCTTGAATGTTTAAAAACTTAAAGTTTTTCTGTAAATCTCTGTTGGTCCAATAAAAGGTATCAAATCGCCTGCTTTGTGCATCTATATGATTATTGTAAGGGTTACTATAAGGATCCAGTATATCAACTGTTGGGTAATGCAGTGTTTAGCAAATGTCTTCAGTAAAACAGAAAACAATACTTTCAAAAACTGTGATGTAGAGGCATCCATTTTGTGGAAGGGAATGGTGCTGTGATGATGTCATTGCCTCACCAGCCCTAACAGTGTTCAGTAAACCAGATTAAAACAAACTGCTTCTACAGATAGGGTTCTGTTGAACTGCAAAGAAAAGCACTGGATTCTCCTGTTGCACTGTACCAAACATAAAATCCAGGTTTTTCTTCACAACGTGATATCGCCTCTACCAACAGAGCTCAACTGTTCTCATCTGATGCAATGAATGCAGTAGAGACTGGTGGAAGCAGTGCCATCACCACAACACCCTTCTTGTCCTCAAAATGAATGCCTCCGTATCTCCATTTAAACATTATTTTTCAATGTTTTACTAAAGTCCTTTGCTGTATGTATTCTGGCAAACCAGTTTCTGGTCCACTATGTTAACTGTTGAGGCAGTCTTATATGCTCTTATATGCAATAATGCACATTCCCTTTAAGTACTGCACTGAAAATATTTCTGGTGCCATGAGTTCTTTTATTTACCTACTGTATCTCAGTTTACCAATGAGAATATAGTATTATCATGACATGCATAAAATAACATTTGAGTGAGACTTCAACTTGGTTATTATAGCAGTTTAGACTTTGAATGTCTATATAATATTTCAGGTTCTTTCTTCTCTAACATCTACCAGTCAGCCTGATTAATCTGAGTTCTGTTTTCAGACTTTTTTCTTGTGTTTCTGAGGTTATTTAATAGGAAATTGATTTTTTTTGGTATTGATTTCAGAGCGACCTTTATTTTATGCTTCTTTAACAGGTGCTGGTACTTTGAAGTGGAGGGTGGGGTGTTCTTATGAAGCTATTTAAGATCTAGTAGTGATTTCAAAACAGCATGGTACTCGTAAAGGGCCAGGATGCATCATTAAATATGGATTTTGTAAGGAAGTGCAGTGTCCAGCCCATTAAGAGTCGTGCAACATTGAAGATGACACATGCTGACTTCAGTAGGCGGCTGACTTGTGGGATTTGGAGGATGGAAGTTAAAGAAAGTTTAAGAACAAAAGTGAAACATTACAGTTTTCAAAAATTGCAAAACTGCTTGTGGAAGCTCAATGCAGATAAATACAGTACAATTGCAATATGCATGCTATCAAGCATCTTAAAGGTACAGTACCAAAAACCCCCTCAGTCACCAAAAAAGTACTTGTGTTGAGTAGGAGTATTTTTTCACTTTTGGTTTTTGTCCCCCTCAGTCATTCCCTGTGGTTCTTCTTCCCTCCAACCCAATGATAGGGCCACTGTCGCAGCTGCACTCTTCCTGTTGCTGAGAAGGTGGGTAAATATAATCACATATGGGGGGGAGGGGCAAGGTGTCCTGCCCCCATAATATTTCTTCTTAAAACCTTTAAAAATTTATTGGGGGAATGTTTTCTGGGAGGGAGAAATAAAAAGGTATTTTTTCATCTTAGGGCCCCCTCCCAAACTGTATCCTGTTTGTGCCACTGTGGACAAAAAGCTGCTTTCCCACCAATGCAGTTCCATCATCACCTGGCCAGCAGGGGGTGTAAGAGTACCAGGCACAGCATGGTCTCCATCCCCCAAGTGCCTGACCTCTGTTATCCCCCTTCCCCCACCACGACAACATTCAGTCAACCTCAGCCTGAGATTCTGGGCCACAAACCCCAGGCTCCCAGACAGTGGCGTGATGTGCTGTATCAGCCTCAGGAGAGGGATGGAGCTTTTTTTTTAACCAAGGAGTTGTGCATCATCTGATCTTAAAGAGCAGCTGACACCCTGGGAAGAGTTTTGGAAAATGTAATGTTTAGACCAAATTAAATGTATTTCACATTTTTCATGCATTTCTCTTCTTCCCTCCTTTTACTTACCACTAAGGATATTTGAATGAAAACAGCATCTTTTCCTCATAGAATTTATCTACTCCAGCCATGCTTAGTCCCCCGCCTGAGATTATGAAGCCATGCTTGTTGCCCCACAGTACAGTTTCAGCAAAGTTTTACTTTGCTGGTGAAGTTGCTGCGAAGTGGCCTAAATTTGCATTCGCAGAGCTTCGCGAAGTTTTCATTGGCCTCAGCAACTTTGATTATGCCTGAAATTGTGAAGTTTTCAATGCCAAGTGTGAAATTCACCTGTGAATTGTGGAGTTCATGGTGAATTCTGCCGTTTGCAGGATAACTCCACCATTCATGAGTGAAATTCCGCACTTCACAGATAAAGTCTGCACTTCATGAATTGCACTGACTTTGTGGATTAATTTGTGGCATGAATTTAATCAGCTTTGCATGTCTCTACCCGGCAGTCATCTCTGCAGCAGCAGACTATGATTCAGCAGGGGTACAGTAACTGGACTCTAAGGGACAAGGTCTGGTTTCCATGCAAATGTGCACAGGAGGGAAAAACTGGTAAGAACTATGGCAAATGTATGAAATATGAGCCATGTTGTTCCTAAATGATATGTTTATCAATATTTTCTCAGAGGCACCTGCTTTTCATTCACTGTAGACAAATACTTCTCTTAAAGGACTGCAGAAGCCTCATGGAAAGCTTTAAATGGCAGAGTATTAGACACAATTCAGCCTGGATTTCATATGCCTTCCATAGATTTCTCCTCCCCATTATTTCTTATTGGGAAAATTGGGACATCTGCAAAGACACTGGACTTTTATCCCCTACAGTTCACCTGTCCCAGCAACTCATTCCTGCTTGCCATGGGAATGACTGTGATGTCACAAGCAGAGTATGATGACCTCAGGTGGGGAACAGGCAACTGGACTAGCTGACCTCTAATAGAAAAAATGACTTTAGTCATAAATAATAGGGAGGGGGAATACAAAACTAATGTGACATATACACTGCTGTTTAACTGTCAAGGGCTGGATTTTCAGACATTTGCAGCACGTTTGAAGCACAATCGCATTTCTTGTGACACTGACTCTTAGGCCACAAGAAAGGTGCTCTAGTATCTTGTAGCAAGTATAGTAGTTTCCACAACCCAAATAGCACATGCATCATTTGTTTGCCATAAAGTGGGACAAGTGTCACAAATGCATCAAAATGTTTTTTGAAATATTTGTAGTAAGAGTGCCCAGAATCGTATATTGCACCTGTGTCATGTTTTTGGAAAATCCAGTCCTAAGTCTTTCAACATTCTCCTGGAGGGATCAGCTGCTGTTTAAACAGTAGTTGTCATAAGATGAGAAACATAATAGACAAAATAAAATGTATATATCAAATATGTTTAGTAATAATTTTCCTCTCGTTCTTTATTATTACGGAAATGTGCATAGAAACTGGAGCTCTGGGCCTTAAGGTTTAGATGCTGCTTCTGCTTCCCATTTCCCACTTGAAGTCATAATCCACTCTGTGACATCACTGCTGCAAAGACAATGAGTGTGATGTCGCAAGCAGAAGATTGTGACTTCAGGAGAGGAACAATCAGCCATAACAGATGCCGTCTAAGGAACAAAAGTCCTCTTTACATGCAAATATCCTTGGTCAGAAAAATGTTATACGACGGGAAATGCAGAACATAGTATTCTGAATTATAAACTAGACTAGGTTTAAAAATTATGTTTTCAAACATTTCCTCAGAAGCATTAGATGTTCTTAAATATCCTTTGGGACAAAGAGGTTGTCTTAAATGCCCTTTGAAAATCAGAAAATTTGAAAATAGAATGCTGGAAATGAGGCCAAATCTGGAACCATCTTGGGGACAAGTGCACCAGTGCAGGGGGTGAGTTATTTGACTTGGGGGAGGGTGTAACCCTTTTCTGATGAAAATGGAGACATGTTAGCAGTGGCCATTATTCTTGCTAGCCCTACCAGCTGGAGGAAAGGTGTAACTGCTACAGCCCCCAAAGTGTCAGGATGAGAGACAGGAAGCTAGAATAAAAAGGTAAATGGAGGAGGAGTGTGTGTGCAAAATGATAAAAAGAAGAAATGAGGCCAAATAACCACAAGACCTTTAGAAATAATTGATTTAAGAATAAGACAACAAAGGCTTACCTCATCATCTACAACACCGCCATCAAACACCTTAGCTACCAGTTCATTACTACTTCTGTCCAACAGAAACACTGAGCAGCTGTGGATGAGAGGAAGGGTAAGAACATATCAGAAAAGTAGATAAACAACAGTTCTCAAAGAATGTGGGAGGAGTGGGTGTTAAGAAAATGCAGTGGTGGGGACTGGGAGAGGGATGGTTATTCTTTAGACAATAACACTCTTTAGAGATTCTGGGAAAGCACAATCCACTTCCAGTGATTAGAAGAACTGTTGTTGGTATTTGCATTTTTTTTATTTATTTGTTTAATCTTTATTGCCCTTACTCACTGGCAGTTCTTGTGGCTCTCTTCTTGATCCACTGGTCATCTTGAAATGTCAGTACTGGTGCTCCTCCTGCTCCAGACTGGAGTCTGACTATGTAGTCATCTGATCCCTCTGCTTGGCACCAAAGGTGGGCATCCCCTGTTCTGTGTTGCTGAGAACCCTTACAGATGTAAGGAAGTAGTGCCAAGTGATAGTGTATGGAGGAGGGAGGAGGAGGAGAAATTGGGTGAGATTTAAGGATGCGTCTATTTGTTGAAAGCAACTGTGGAATTCTGCATGAAAAGTTAGATCACAAAAAGCTGGCCTAACTTTCTGGACAGAATTCCACAGTGTTGTCTGAAAAATGGATGCAAGTCCCCCAGTTGTGGCTGAAATTGCCATAAGCTGTGGGAATTGTCACAGATGTGTCCAGATGTCTGTGAATAGGACACAGACATCTGGATACATCTGCATGTACACAGCATACATTTGACATATGGTCTGAAGTGTTGTGCCCACCTTTTAAAAAATAACATCTATTATGTTCACATGCCCGATGGACATGGGCAGCCATTGACATGGTGCCATTATTTGGCCAAAGAGGGGTTATTTTTATTCTCCTTTTTGTCCAACTGGCTGCACTCAGACACAGAATTGCTCATGGAAGGGCAAATGCAATGTGGTCACCCCCAGTATCAATGGCATGCCAGCACGCCTCCCCTCAGTGCCGTTGCATGAGTGGTGCCAGGAATTCTCCCCATCCTAGGAGGACAGCATCCATATGGATGCTCCTGTGTACTCCCTGCCAGGCTCAACTCCTAATGTCTCCAGGTAGGGGTGTGAACCTGGGTTGCTGGAATGCTGCAGCATTGCTAAGGTCCCCCACCACTCAGCACCATAAAGTGGGCTCTTGCATTGCTATTTATGAGATGTCCACTGCATTTTTTCAGCATTCTGAAAAGGATGAAATGACACAATATTCAGACTGATGACGTCAAGCATTTTGTACAGTCATAACCCATCTGTAGTACATCAGAATCCATTTCTTCCCTGTTGGGTGGGTGAAACTGGAATGAACTGGCATGAATGGTGTGTTCACATGGTATAAATGTGTCAGTGTCAGTGGCTCAGCAGGTAACACACTCGCCTCTGAAGCTGGGAGATCAGAAGGCTGTGGGTTCTATCCCCACACCAGGAACTTGGGTTAATATCCCAATACTGACACTGTAGTGCAGTATGAGAGAGGTGCTGCACTCCTGAGGTGCAATCTTTCAGATGAGACATTAAACCGAGGTGCCATCTGCCTGTTCTGGTGGTAGTTCAGGTGGATGTTAAAGATCCCATGGCACTTCTCGAAAACATTAGGGGAGTTTTTATTGAGAATCACATATTGCATACTGTGGTTTATACAGGAAATGTAAAAAAACTTAAATCAGTGAAGCTCATACAACAACAAAAAAATCAACAAAAAACATAAAAAAACAGAAATACATGCTGCAAATAAAATAAGTCAAGAAAAATAATAATGCCTTTTTTTTCTGAATTGTCAATCACATATTAAATTTTACTTATATTTTATAAATATTTGAAAACCTGTCCACCATCTATATACTTTATGACCGGGATCATTTCTTAAATCTGAAAGATACACAGAGTTCATTGCTTGAGATACAAGGTAGGAAAAAACAGCATATGGCATCATTTTTTGGTGTATTACCACTGGCACATAGTTTGCCTCAAATAATATCATAAACAACAGGTCAAAAGCATATATGTGTCTAAATGTAAATGAGGAGATTTGTTAGGAAGAAAACCTAACACTAAAGTTTCATAATTTAAATTTAGTAGCCAATCCATGTTCCACTTGATACTTAGAAAGGGCCATAATAGTTTTGAAAAAGAACATGAAAAGAAAAAATGATGCATAGTTTCTTCAAGATTTATGCAGTCAGTATATGGGCAGTTTCTTTCCATCAAATTTTTGTGCTTAGCATTGCCTCTAACGTTCAATCTGCCATATACTGTAAGCCATAAGGTTTCCCACATATAATGTGGTACTCTTTTATTCATTAATTGTTTCAAAACCTGGGGGTTAGAGTTAGAAGGACAATTTTTAAAAGTGGGTTATGTTGGGTATATTTGGGCCATTATTGTATAATAAAATTTGTTTCTACTACACTGTGAAATCTGAGTTTTTTGAACTTTCCATTTAAATAACTTTTGAGCTGCAGGTCGAAAATATTCTGGTATTTGTAACTGTGAATGTATTTTGGGTGCCACTGTTTGCCAAGCATTTAAATAATGACTTAAAACGGATTGTACTAGACCACAAGCTCCAGTTGTTATAGTGAAGATACCAAAAAATATTGTATGAAACAAGAAAAGAGAATGAAAAAAAAAATGATTGGTTCTATCATGCTAAGGCCCCCTTTTTTTTTTAAGATAAGCAAAGCATTGCTTAACTGGATTCAGTTTATTTTCCCATAACATTTGAAAAAAAGTCCATAAAGTGGGGTTTCCAAAGATTGAGGTAGTGGAAAATGGTAGCTACATATTGCAACTCAGGGATAACAAATCATTTCAAAATTTGTATTTTCTTAAATTTTGATAACTTCCAGTGTTGCCATCTACCAACTTTTTGTTGAACTTTACTAAAAACATTTTCCCAATTAGTCAAGGGGAGATTAGATGGTCCAAATTGTATACCCAAGATTGTCATAGGTTTATTTGTTATGTCAATCCCTTGCACTTGACAGGATGCTATATTCCAGGGACCTATTAATAATCCTTTGCATTTGGTATTATTTAGTTTGGAATTAGACACACTAGCATATAATTCAAGTTCATGCAGAAAAAGAGGAATTTGATTATAGTGGGAAAAAATGCAAATATCATCAGCATAACCCTGTAATACCATAGGGCTTTGTCTAGTTGATCTTAACAACCCTTCCCATTTGTGGGTATTAATTAAACGTTGTAAGAGAGGGTCAAGAGAAAAAATATATAATAGGGGGCTAAGGGGGCATCCCTGTCTTACTCCAGTGGCAATTTCAAATCCTTTTGTGATATGTCCCTTAATAAGGACCTGAACTTGAACCTGGGTATACAATAGCTTTATTTTAGTACAAACTCATCAGGTATCCCATAGGCCATAACAGTATAAAATAAGAAAGAGCAATCGACACGATCAAAGGACTTTTCTTGGTCCACGGATAATATACATCCTTTTGTATTGGATATGGAAATGCTTTCAATGATATCTCTAATGATAATAAGAGCATCCTGAATTTTTCTATTGGATAACCCACAAAATTGTTGAGAGGAAAGCATTAAAGAAGCATACTGCTTTAATCTCATATTGAGAATATAGACAAGTATTTTGTAATCAGTATTTAGCAGAATGATGGGTCTCCAGTTTTTTATATTTGCTTTGTCACCTGATTTATATAAATAAACTAAGAGACCTTCTAAAAAATGTGGAGGGATACTATTAGAGTGAAAAAAAGTGATATAGCTTATGTAAACAAATGGAGATTTCAGAAATGAAACTTTTAGAAAACTGGTGCGGAAGGCCATTCAAACCAGGGGAGGTATGTAATTTGAGGGCTTTAATAGCTTCAGTTATGTCTTCTACAGTTATATCATTTAATAGTAATAATGCTTCTGCAGATAGGGATTGAACTGATGCTTCCTGTAGGTAAGTTTGTATATCAGATACTGAAGGTGGTATGGATGGGAGCAGGGACTGATAATGTGTTTTTATAATATGCTCAATGTCATTGATAGTATCTACCTTACTATTATCTGAATCCTGTAAAAATTCAATATTCGTGTCTTAATTAATTTTTTTAAAATGCTTCATAGGGATCACCTACTGGCATTCTTTGTGTGCCACCACGAAGCATGGCTTGTATTGATTGTGCCCAATTATATTGATATGCAAGCATACTATCCTTAACATTTATGATTTGCTGTGAATAATCATATTTTGTAAGATAAGATAATGTATATAAGTGCTGTAAGTGCTTTCTCAAGGATAAATACAAAAAATTATCATTTCCCAATTGTCTGCAGTATTTACAAAACCAAGATTTCAAATCTTGTTTAGTATCAAACCACCATTTACTAGTATCTGAATATAAAAAAGAACCGATAATCTGGCAATAAATAGAGCTTTTATTTCTTTAATTACTTTTGGGGCTGTCAATAAAGATGTATTCATTTTCCATCTATTTTTCTGTTTTTGAATACTAAAAGAGGTTGAGATAACACATTTAAGTAATAGATGGTCTGAAAAGTCTATGGGTAAAATTTGAAAAACACCTATAGGTAAATTTTTAGAAATAAATAAATGGTCAATTGTAGTTTTATATTTGCTCCTGATATATGTGAAATTAATACCTTTATTATACATATTACAGTTCAGAAGACCAGCAGTTTTTACAACTGTTGTCAACATATTAGAGTCACAATAGATTTTTTCCTTTTTTCACCACTAAATTGTGTTCTGGCAATGTCACAATTGAAGTCCCCACCAAAAAAAAAAAATAAACATGTAAGAGGTTACAAGAAAAGGTTGTACACTTCTAAAAAGACTTACCCTATCAGCCTTAAGTTGAGGGCTATAAATAATTATAAAATGACAAGCCAATGTTTTCCATATTCCATCTATTAATAATAATCTAACTGGGTGTAAATCTACTAATTTTGTCAGGGAAAAATCATAGGACCTGAATAGGATACCAACCCCATCAGCATTATCAGGGCCAAAGAACCAGTAAGAAGGTCCCCAGATCCATTCCCTTTTGAATTGTATAATTTGTTTTCTTGAACACATTCATGTTTCTTGGAGAAAAAAAACCTCAAATTTCATTTCATGAATAAATGAAAAAAACAGCTTGTCTCTTTAAAGAGTTTAATAGGCTATGAATGTTTAAAGATCCTATAGAAAAAAACATTTTATTATGAAAAATGAGTGTTCAAAACCAATCATATATTTTTTTTCTCCTTTTCTTGCCCTTGTTCAGCTCCCTTAGGGGCTGAAAGTCCTTCTTCTGTATGAGGCTCTGAGTCTCTTTGCTCCATTTCAGAATCTCCATCAGGTAGAAATAATGCGGCATAGGTATTATCAGATTCAAATGGGGAGGAACTAATAGATGAAGTTGATGGGTTTTGTTTTAGATTTCTTGAAGAACGTCTGGGTAAAGGTGGCAATACATTCAGGTTGGAGGAATCCCCCTCTATACCAATAGGTTCTGAATAACAGACAGGAACCATGGTATAGGGTAGTGGATCAGGAAAGGGAACACCTTGAATAGGAGTTGTATCTTGAGGGGGGGGGTTATCTCTGAAGTTATCGTAATATCAGGATCTGATTTTGTAACCAGAGAGGTAGAAGGGGATAGAACAGACGAAGGTTGGGGGGCTGAAGTATGATCTGCAGATGCAGAAGCTGAGTCTTATGCCTGTTGTAGTAAGAGCTCAGGACTAATGCAGGATGCTTTATTTTTAGCTGCCCATGGGTATTGTCCAAAAACATGACCGTACTCCTCACAGAGGTCACATTTTGTGTGGTTTGCGCATTGCATAGCCATATGCTCTAGTTCCCCGCAATTATCACACTGGGCTTGATCACAAGTGCTAGATAAGTGTGTTCTAGACCCACATTTGTAACATGCACGAGGCTGCCCTGCATAAAAACAAACCCCTCTGTCCCTCCCCAACATGAAGGAATTAGGAATGTGTTCCATCCCTGAGTCAGAAAGCCTGAGTTTAACTTTATATTTCCATCCCCCTGTCCAGAACAACTCAGAATCTAAAATAGCCTCTGGATCATTCAGTATATCACATTTTTGGGACAACCAATATGTGATGTCGTCTATGTGAAACCCTTAATTTCGGAACATTATGGTGACATACTTAATAAGGGGTTTAGTAAGAGGGATTACCAAAAAGGGGACCCAAAGGGGAGAAGTCTTGACCTGTGAATAACGGTCCCAGAATAATTCAAGGGCATATGCAGTTCAAAAACTAACATTATAATTGTCCTCTACGGAAATGTTATTAAAAGCAAATACTTCTCTAGGCAAAAAATGCAGAGTCCTTTAACAGTTATTTTCCTACAAAAGATCTGTCAGGTCTTTCTGGAAGGCCTCCCTGGTATTGGATACGAACTGCGTTTCTCCTTGGGGCAGCCTCTTTTTATTTTAGAAAAAAATTCAGATAAAAGAGGTTTTTGAACAGGTGGAGCTTGTGATGTACCTGATTTTTCAGGAATATCCATCAAAGTCAAATTAGGTAATTAAGTTACAGTTTCATTGGATGAATTCAATTTTGCAGAGTCAGAGTTACCGTTAGCAGAATTGTCAGCAATGGGGCTTTTGAGGGTCTGAAGGCCTAATAAGTCAGGTCGCGATGTGTCCAAAGTTGTAGGTTTCCATGTAGGAGAAGACTGCGAGAAGTCTAAAGAGGTATCCCAATCAGGGTCTGGCAACCAGTTCCCCTTTGAAGTTTGGAGCCATCCTGCTGTTTGTAAAGCTTGCTGAGGGGACCAGTTGTTATCAGAGGGAAAGGAACTGTCCATTTTTGTGGAACTTAATCTTTCTTTAATGGTTAAAGGGTCCTTTATGGATTTATAGACCAAATCCTTTGAAATCAGTATTTTAGCAGGATTAGCCGATCAAGCTTTCTGTTCCTTGGAACAAGGCTTGTGTCTAAGTGCAAAAGAAAAAGCCGTAGCTTCAGGTTGTGGAGTTGGGTCAGACTGGTATTTTATACCGGCTTCTGAATTTTTACTTTCCCCGGATCCAGTGATATTTACAGGGTGTTTAAAAACAAACCCTGATTCTTTCGTCATGAGGTGAGGTCAGGGTACTTCAATGTTAGTCGTAGCAATGTCTGATTTTAATGAAAGAGTACCGGAGGGAGCCAGTCGCTCGACTGCGGTTTTAATTTTGGAAGATGACCCTGATATTACGGGCTTCTGGCACACACTGCAAGGGGTGCTTGAACTGCCAGCCTGAGAGTTTATCAAGACAGATTGCGCCTCAGTTTGCAGTGTTTTAGGCTGTCGGCACACATAAGAAGCACTTGAAATGCCAGCTGCTTGTGTTTCTGAGGAATTTTTGTAATTATTTGCAATATTCAGAAACGGTGACTCGCCCGGCTCTGATGGGCCCTTTGAAGTGTCAGAAACATTTTTGACAGTCGGATCCAAAACGCTGTCAACCAAAATAGAAATCGTAGCTGTAGACATAGAATTTAACATTGCAGGCTAGTTCGATAGTTGTGAATTTCCATCTTGCAGGTATACAGGATCTTTATTTTCAGGGTTTGAAGGGGAAGCCATCAGAGCTAATCCAGTAGCCATATCTGAATCAATAACTGTTAAATCTTCAGTAGAAACAAATCGCTCACTTCACCATCTTCATTAAATTCCATAGATCCTTTGTCAGCCTCTAGTAAATCAAGGTTAGGAGAGGAGGCCTTCTCTCCTACCTCAGTCACATCCATCCCGTCCGGTGGCTTGTTCCAAGTGGCCATTGAAGCTAGCCAAGCAGTCCCCCTACTGACAGAGTAGGGGAATATTTTATTGAAAAACTCAAAATAAAATACAAAATCTACAAGATTGTATTACAGCATACAAAATCATTAGAAATCAAATAACAGAAAAAAAAGAAATGTCACCATACACAAAACCAAAACATAATCATAATCATCATGGTACATAAATCCCCATCCCTTCCCCATCAAAAGGATAAGGGATGATAGTCATTCAAAACTCAAACTACCAGATATAACAGTAGATAAGGATTTAAAAGGAAAAAGATCATTAGAAAATACTTCAAACCATGAAGATGTAAATGGAAAATATCAAGAGTCAGCATATGTGTCAGAAACCACAATCTTATGGAAAAAAGGCCCCAGTACTGAGATACATATACCGAAGCCATAAGACAAACCTTCAAAAACTGGGCATTATACTACAATACTGCAAACCATCAAACATACTATAGTACACCAAACTCTGTATGATCTTTAAAAAGGAAAACATTTGAAAAAGTGAAAAAAAAGAAGAAAAACACTTCACGACTTATGGTTCTCTCCAAGCGTGTGTAAAACAACATAAAAAAACCTTTGCCCTGTATCTAACCAGGACATATTCCTCCACCACAATTTATACAAATCAGGTAACACTTTATTCTGCTCCATAACTTGCCACTTCAATATTGCCTTCTGCAATAATAGAACTGCTTGGTCTCCTGACAACACTTGTTGCCGAAGGGACCAACCACACCTAGCTAACCATAGCTGATAACTAATAAAACTCATCAGTAGTTGAATAGTAATATCATCAAATTTGGCCCATGCTCCGGGGAGCACCCCATCAAGCCAAATCCTTGAAGGTCGATTCTGGAAGGGATTCAGAGGCCATTTTCTATGGAATATTTCCCAAAATATCACAGCAAATGGGCACTCCAATAGAAAATGAGAAAAGGTCTCTATGGTTTTCATGCAGAGATTCCCTCTAGGACATGTATGTTCATTAATGCCTTTATGCTTTAAATTGCCCCGAACCCCCAATTTTTGGTGTGTACATAACTGGATAAAGTCTCTCATATAATCTGGAAGTCTTTTGCTGGATAGGAAGGAGTTGATCAGGGAGTGTTGGGTGGCCGATAAATTAACATACCAAGGTGAGACATAATAATAGTTTCCCATTATCCAACTATACATGGCTTTCTTTGAAAGTGTACAAAGGGAATTTTTCTGAAGTTTCTATGCTTTTAATTTACTTATTACACCTAAGAAGTGTCCTGGGAAGTGAGCCACCCATGTCTGTCGAGGGAGAGGAATAGCCGGATCCCAACCATCAAAAAGGGGTCTGATCACATCCTCTACCCAAGGGATCCAAGCCCTTGCAGCATTTGTCAGTAATGGTACAAAATAAAAAAAAAATAAAAATCACATAGAAGAAAACTACTGGGTTTAACATACCCAAGCCCCCCTCCTTTATGGGTAAATAAGTCACACCTCTCTTGACAGGATTCAACCTGCTACCCCATAAACATTGAAAAAAACACTATAAACTGTGGCCTCCATGTTTAATGGGGGGGGGGGGGCAGCAGCCAGATACAAAAAATGGGACAATAAAAAGGCTTTAATTAGAAAGATATGTTTCCCTTTAGTCATCTGCCATTTATTCCAACAGGCTACTTTTTCTGCAGCTGATATCAAAAGTTGTTCCCAATTATACCGCTGGGGATCATCCTCACCAAAATAAATACCCAATATCTTTCTATAGGTCACATCGATAGGAATTCCCCAAACAAGGGATACATCACTGGCATCATACCCTAAGGACAAAATCCCACTTTTCTGTGTATTAATTCTGGATCTGGAAAGTTTAGTAAAGTCACATAAAAGGTCATGAGCGGCTAATGCAGAACATTTGTCAGCCAAAAAGAGTTCCAGATCATCTGCAAACGCCAAAGCAACCACCTGCCTATCATCTGATCCCACTCAAAGTCGTTATTGCTTCTGTCCTATATAATGCATGCAATAATGGATCAATAGATAGGACATATAATAAGGGGCTGAGAGGACACCCTTGCCTCACCCCCCCATGAACAGAAACTGCATTACCTACCCAACCATTAACACTAGGAATCAGACTTATTCCAGTATAGCAAATCTGTAACCACGTGATAAAAAGTGATGGAAATCCAAAGGACCGTAATGTTTTCCACAAATAGTTATATTCAACCCGGTCAAAGGCTTGAGATTGATCTAAACATACCTAATGAGCAAATAATTCCTGGTTGTCTCCCTTATGTAAAACTTCCCGAATCAAAATTAAGGCATCCTGGATCTGTTTCCCTGGTATGCTACTATATTGGGACAGATGCACTACCAAATCTATAATACTAGCCAGTCTATTACTAAGAATTTTCATGAGAATTTTATAATCAGTATTCAGAAGCGAAATCGGCCTCCGTTGTCTTAAATCTCCCCGACTCCTTCCCTTAAAAATCAAGAGCAAAAGGCCTTCCAACATACTCTTAGGGAGTTTCTGTTTGGATAAGCCATCATTTAAACACATACAGAACTTAGGTCCTAAAACATCCCAAATACATTTATAAATTTCATGTGGGAGACCATCAGATCCAGGTGTAATACCCGGTTTAAGTGACCAAATTTAATTTTTTAGTTCTGTTAGCGAGATGGGTTCAATCAAAAGATTTCCAACATCCTTTGGTAGCTGGGGTAGATTTAGTTCCCCCAACCATTGTCTCATTTTCCCTACCAATAAATGCTGGCTATCAAAAACATGAGAGAAATGAGAGGTAATTTTGTTTAAAATATCCACCTTTTTGTGCACCGTACTACCAGAAGAGGTATTCAAATACTCCATATTATGGCGGTCACGTAAGAGTTGCATAGAATCAAATGGCAGTGTATCTTTCCTCTTATCACTAGTGCCATACGTTTGCTGATATTCTAAAGATTTTAGGGCTTCAAGCTGTTTCCTTGCCAATATAGTTTTTATATGTTTAATCTTCTACAAGTCCTTCACCCCTAAATCAGGGTGGAAAGATGTCCAGAAGGCAATACTTTTCCTCAAAAGGGCTAATTTATCATATTTAAATTTCCCATTAATACATCCTATTGTACGGAAAAAGGAACATATCTCTGCTTTTGTATCTTTCCACCAAGTGGTATTGTCATCATATGAGAAAAACACAGATTTTCTTGCTTGTAATACTGCTAAAAATCCTTCACGTACTACTGGAATAGACAGTAATGAAGTATTCAATTTCCCAGGTCCCTGGCCCCCTTCTTACCTCAGGGATATCACTGAGGACTAATGTTAACAACTTATGATCAGAAGTAGCTACATCTTGAAAGAGAGCCATTTCAACTGTTGTAAAAGCAGATACAAAAAAACAATCAATTATAGAGGCCCGCGGACCACAAAAATATGTACTACGCTCTGTTATCAGGAGAGAACCAAAGGCATCAATCAAGCCCACATCACTAATCAGGTGAGTCAGGCACTGAGCATCACAATATATTTTTTTATTTGGGACAGGAGTAGAGCACTGGGCCAAATTAACATTAAAATCCCCTCCTAAAACTATCAACTGGGATGTCTGCAATAAGGGAGGGAGAGAGAGAGCGAAAGAGAAGTACTCTTTCATACTTTGTTTGAGGTGCATAAATATTTATGAGTCTAATCAATTAGTGTGCCCATAGTATATCCAACATCAAAGCTCTGCCTGGCTGCACCTCTAAATGACGCACAACCTTAACTTTAAAAGAAAAAAAACATATCCCAATCCCTGAACACTGGTCCTCCCCCTGGGACCAAATACTATCTCCCTAAAGCCATGCATCAGAAGCTGCAGACATCTCAGCTACTGAGTGTAACCGGACATCTTGAAAAAAAATACAATCCAGGTTGGCATGCAAAAAGTAAGAGAAAGTACTTAGTCTTTTACTCAGTGATTGAATGCTATTAACATTCAAAGATGCCACTCGAAAGGAGAAGGGATCCATAGATTAAACAGGAAGGGCTCTTCATTTTACTTTAATCGAGGCTCTTGTTACTCTTCCACTTTTTGGGCCCTGAGCTGAATGGTCAGCAGAATTCAGGCAGTCACCCTGGGAGTCTGCCACCACCACTTCTGCAACAGGGAGATCTACCAGGTCTAGGTCCTGAGAAATGTCTGTCAACACAGAGAATTTATTATTGTCCTCCACTGGGGTCACCAGCTCTGGTTTCCTCTTTTTTACCTTTCAGTTTAGCCGATTTTCCTTTCTTGCCCTGTACCAAAATAAAGCCTGAGCAACTGGCAGTGGATTCGGAGGGAAGGTTTTCTAAAGTCAGGATGTTAGGAGGAACATTAGGATTACCCTCATGTAAAAGGGGTCCAATATCAGGTAACTGGGGTTCCTGGCCTTCCTCCTCAATCAAGGGGGCTGGTACAGGACCTTTTCCACTAGCAGGTACCCCTGGAGTTTTGGATATTTGGGTTGCCACAGGGCCTGGGCCTTGCTTTACCACCAGACAGATATAGTGATCCTGGACTCCAAAGTCAGCATCCTCTGTGTTTTGTGCAGCAGAGGGGCAATCATCGAATGTATGGCCTAGGTCATCACAAAATTTGCACTTAGGTTGTTTAAAGCAGTGGGCACTAGGGGTGACCCAGCTCCCCACAATAGGAGCACTTCAGAATTTCACAGGAGGTGCTGATATGTCTAGATGAGCCACATTTGAAACATACCCATGGCTGTCCAGGGTAAAATAGAAAACCTTTGTCACGACCAATTAAAAAACAATTAGGCAAATGTATCAAGTCCTGTTCATTATGGTGCAACTTTATTCGGAATTTCCACCCTCCGTTCCAAAACCCCTCAGTATGCAGAATGGGCACGGGATTACCCTGGACATCACATCTCTTTTCTAACCAGTGTACAATGTCCACAATATTAACCCCCTCATTTCTAAACAAAATAGTAATGACCCGGAAAGGTTGTTTAGTAAGGGGAAAGACTATAAAGTCTGACCACAGAGGATTGGTTTTCAAATTCATGTATGTACACCAAAATGTTTCCAGCAATGCAGGAGTGCAGAAGCTGATATCAAAGGTGAACTCCCCTTGTACATGTATGAGGGCATAGACCTTCGAGGGAGAAAACCCCATACTCCGTTTTAGTAGGACCTTGCCCACAAAAAATCTGTCAGGGGGGTTTTCCCGAGGGCCTACATAACGTAGGCGAATTGCGTTTCTTCGTTTTGCTAGTTCCACTGGCTTGTGGAAATGACTAGCATAGGAGGGCCTAACAGGTTCTCCAGGATAGAAGCCTAGTGTGGGATCAGTAACAATGGGTATGACTGGGGTTTTCTCCGGGCCTAGCGCTTCAATACCTAAATGACTATCAGAGACAAAATCAGACTGGGAAATAGATACTGGTAATTTAGCAGCACAAGAATCAGAATCGGCACTTATCTGCTCCTGTAATTTAGAGGCAGGTCCAGTAGTGGGCTTCCAGTGCCCATCGGAAAGAGGAATCCAGCCTGCTGCAAGCAGGGCCTTATCAGGAGACCAAGATCCAGCCTGTCTGTACTCCAATCCCACTGCAGTGATGAAGGAACTAGTTCAGGGGGGTCCGTGGAAGCATCTTCCGCTGAGAACAGCTTCGCGACTCCCCCTGAGACTACTGTGCCTGGAGATGTGTCTGAGTGGTTCTGCTTCTGATCCTCTGCTTGTCGCATACGCTCAGACGTCAATTGCTCACTTACATGGAGCAACTCAGCAGCTAAGCACTGCTGCTTCTGCTCGAGACTCAACTGATCCGCTGAAGTTTCTGTTACGGAACCACCGCTGTGAACGTTCTGCTGGCCACCCGCCTGGTGCATTCCAGCCGTCCCCTTAGCAGTTCCATTTTCCTGAACACTCATGTCATCCTGCAAGATCTCCTGGGCTCGCGCAGCCCCATCCATCCATTCTCCACCAGTCCTGACAGCAAAGTGAGACGTCTCACCGTCCGGTGGGCCCCCTACTGGAAAGAGTAGGGGACATTCCCCAGTGCCCTGGCCAAATTTCCCCTCATTCACTAAAAATACCACAAACAGCTTAATCTGGTTCAAGGTCAGCTGGCATTCATCTGTATCCCCCCCCCCCCGGGTTGTGCCTGAAAATAGGCAGGATTTGTCTAGTGCACTTACCCGGTCAACAAAAACTAACTAAATAAATAAATCAATCTATGGTGTCATTATACCTTCTCTAGCTGTCTTTCATGGCCTTTTAAAATTGATGGTTAAAGACTGAACTGTTCCTCGATGTCAGGTTCAGCCAGTTCTCTTAACTGGGTGGTTTTCTCTCGAGAGGTAGTAAAGCCTATAAAGGCTTAAATTAAGCTTAAGCCAATTATCTAAAGAAGCGCAAGTATAAAAGACAGGCATGGACCAGAAATAATCCATAGTCACCCACTCCACCTCTGCTTGACTCACTGCCAACAAGGATTGTATTATACACTGGGATTAGAACTCACAGAAAAAAGAAATGCACCAACCAGTGATAAAACATGCTGCCCCTTTCTTAGAACTCTGTAGTCTTCAAGGCTCACATTATACTGTGGGACTGAATATCTGGCATCTAGGCCCCTTTTCCGAACATGAATTGAACTAATAAAGCAGATTTTTTTTGTAACAGAAGTAGGTTGAGAGATCTTCTCTGAGGTGGTTCAGTCACGAGGGTCTGCCTTCACAGCTATAAAAAATACATGAGCCCGCAGGAGTCCATCCCAAAGTCATAGAAAAAATCTGAGATCTTTTATAAAAATGCTGTTTGTTGGATTTGATGTGTCCAGGATAATCCACTTGGGAACTGTGTAAGAGAAATTACATGCCAGTGGGTGCAGTCATAAAGAAATAATACTTTTCTTGAGTGGCAGTTGTGCACAAAGCGCAGCCAAATGGGGCAACCCCCCAACATGCACTATTCCCTTATCATTGCACACCCTGGAGTATGCTATCCTGCTTATAAAATGGGCTTTTGGCTGTTAAAAATTAATCATATTTCAAGTAAGGTGTTTTGTCTTTAAAGAATAAGGTATAGTCATATGGCATTCAAAACACCTGGTCGTAGTAATGCTGCTGAACTTTTCAGTTTCCATTTCACTGTTTCCATTGTTTTTATGCAAAGTTCAAACTACCCTGCTAGGGTGCTCAGTACGGGGACATCATATACTGTTTAAAGTTGCTGCAAATGCACCACTGCACTGTCGCACCTCGTGGCAGACACTTTCCAACAAACATGTTGCATTTGGTATGCAAGCCTTTCCTTTATTTAATGACCACACATCAAAATCCAAAAAAGGAATATTATCAATATTTCTTTTTACTAGTGTTGCCATATCTTTTGGCAACACGTCTTCAAAGCCCACATCAGAAACAAGCATTTGATATTGCAGTTAAACAGATTGTACTTGCATTTCATCGTAGTACTGCACCTATCCAAATTTCACTTGCTCTCAAACAGACTGCATTTATGCTTTTATGTGATTCTATGTCACACTTATTTGCAGTACTTGTCCTACCAGCCTCCTTTGGAAAAACGGTTTCCTTCTTTCCTTTTCAGACACAAGACCATGTGGGGAGAAGGGACAGGTGCCAATCCCAGCGCACACCGATGCTTCCCACATTGCCATCAATGGCTTCCAGAGCCAGTGTCTCATGCTGGAAGGATGTCCCTATGTACCCTGGAGTCCACAGTGCACGACTCCATACCAATCTTGATTGGCTTCCCACCACCAGACATGCATTTACTGTGTTCGGTGCATGTCTCTGTCTCTCCTACAT
Source organism: Neoceratodus forsteri (assembly GCA_016271365.2). Taxonomy (NCBI): domain Eukaryota; kingdom Metazoa; phylum Chordata; order Ceratodontiformes; family Ceratodontidae; genus Neoceratodus; species Neoceratodus forsteri. The sequence continues at coordinate 1,389,998,400 of CM057459.1, forward strand.
GGTTCTGTATCTGAAATGGAAAAGAAGGAAACTGTAAATGAATGTAAAAGTATAAATGTAGTCTGTTAAAGGGCAAGTGCCACTGGGATAAGTGTAATGCTACATTGAAATGCAATTACAATCTGTTTAAGTGCAATATCAAATCATTGTCTCCAAAGTATCTTTCAAAAGCTGTAACATCTGATTTGAACTATTAGGCACAGAAACATAAGTCATTTTTTTAAAGTAAAAGCTTGAAGTATGATCAAGACGAGATTCTAACAATACTGTTTCTTACATCACCAGATGTCTATACATGCTGATATAATAGTTTGTTGATTTTAATACTGCAATAAACCAATTTATGTTTTATATATTAATATATGGCAGAAGAAGCAATATCTTATATAACTGTAACCCCACTTGGTGGAGTTGGGGCCTAAGGCAGGGCACAGTTAGTGCCTGTGAGTAATTAGTGGGTACAGTTCATGCCTTAGTAGGTAAATATGGGGATTCAGTAGCCTAGCATTGAAAGAATTAATCCTGGGGCACCCTCTGGGGACCTGCTGTTGGTGGGAGGAAACCATGAGTGAGCAGAATATAAACATGGGCATGAGAGTGAGAGGGAGAGTTGGAGTCCAAGGTCGAGTTCAAGAGAGTTTGGGGGGTGTGGTGTGGGGCTGATTGCCCACTCCGTATATCCAGAAGAATTGGGGCCAAGGGAATAGGAGAGAATCAGTTGCTGGACAAGGTGGTGGCCATAGTTCAAGCCCCATGTGAGACCCCAGTTATGCCACCATGGTGGAACTGGAGCAAGATGCCCTGTTGGAACTTCAGCCTGAGTAGGAGATGCAAAGGTAAACCAAGTCGAGAAGCATTAAGAAAGGTTTCATTGGGAGCTTCCAGCTCTGAAGCCCTGTAGAGAGTGAGAGTAGATCAATCAGAGATGAAGACCATCTTGCCACAGTTTGGGGACGTGTTGCCCCTAGGTCATGGGGACAGTTGCCCAATGGAAGCTATGTGAAGAAGTTATGAGAGTTGCAAGGGAGCTAGCGGCCCCGATTTGAGAGGCTGGCTTGGTTCTGTCCCCATTCTGAGCCCCACTGCACCATGGTGTTAATATGTTTCAATCAGTATTCATGTACTGTTACAGTTTCAGGTGGTCACTGCACTGTAGGATGAGTATGGGGTTACTTTGGTGTGAGGCTTGGCCAGCTGGTTATGATTGTTGTATGATATTTGTAATATAAAAATATAGTATGTGAGCCTGTGCTTCCATGGGTGCCCCCAACCCCCAAGTTTCAGTGAAGCTACAGGATATGTAAACTGACCAGAAGATCTCTGTAATGTAATTAACTTCCTTGAGAAATTGCATTTTATGGCCTTTTTATGACCTCATGCTTTTAAGTTGGAAACTAAATATACATTTTATTACAGGACATGACATAATTTAGTTGATTCCTGTTTGCTATATCACACCTAGGTGATGGACCACAGGGTTGTAAACCTCAAAGAAACTGGCTGATCAAAGACTCATAATTTGGGAAATGAGTTTTTGCTGATGTCACATTATTTAATATACCTCCTGATAAGACATCATGTTTGTGATTTTTATATTCTAAAAGGAGGAGCTAGATGACTCATAGAAGGGGTGTGAAGACACAGAGTTTAAACTGATACTTGTGTCTGGATTGTCATATTTATCTTGGGACTCTACAGAGACACAGCTCTCTGATTTAACTTTAAAGGCACGTACAGAGGTAATACATCAGATAGAAAAGATCTAAATGTATTGTGGTAGGAGTTTTTGTTTTGTACTTTGCCCTTGTTCTTTTATGTGATTGTGAACTCTTTGATATATTGTTCTGTGTTTAGATTTTTCATATTTTTATAATCTTTTAGTAAAGAATCTTTTATTCAAAAGACTGTGTGGGTGTCTGCCAGTTCTTTTTGCATGTCACGTATAGGAGATTAAGTCTGACAAAACTGTTCAACAGCTTGATGGTGTTACTAAGCTTGAAAAAAGGTAAGAATATACCTAAGGTCTCTTATGGAGTTTTAAAGGTTCATTCTGAGCCTGTTGCTGCCCTGGCGAAAGATTGTACACAATCCTGAAGGATGCGTGTCTGTGAGCCTGTGTACATTGGATACGCTAGTTTAAGGTTCACAGTTTGAATCCCCATAGAACTTGAGACTAAAGATGATTTGGACCCATAAGCAGACAGGAGGGTTACCCTGTCTGTTACCTGTTCACACTATTATGCTCTGAGGTTGGCACTGTGGGAGCACAGGGCCTGACCTGCTGAGTGCATTTGTGACAGATTTGGTTGGCAGCTGTGTGAAAAAATTGGTAACACAAGCTTTAACTGTTCAGTGTGTCAGCTTAATACTATACAGCTCACTTGCAAAATAAGGCAGTGACTTATTTTTATTCATTTTGCTTACAGTCAAGTTCCTACCCGTTTTATTTTTTTTCAAAGTGCAAGTTAGAGTAGCCGTAGTTGGGGAAGAAGATGGCTTCCAACTACAGTGAGCACACTGCAGACTACCTGAAGCAGTTGTGCAAGGAGAGAGGAGTCCTGCACGAGGGGAAAGCCACCAGGCAGAACTATGTGGATACTTTGATGGCTGCTGATGCCCAGAGTGTCAAGTCACAGACTGTGACTGTGAAGGACCAAACCTTGTGCTTAGAGGGGTCAGTGTCCATCGTAGTGTCCAGATCCAGTGAGGAAGACAGCAGGGCCAGTGGAAGCTAAGAGCCACAGCAGTAGGGGAAGTTCACCAGCATTCTGGAGCCAGAAGCAGTCAGGCTGCACATTGAGTTGCATAGAATGGAGTTCCACAGAGAAGAGAAGCGAGAGCAGCGGGCTGCAGAGGAGAGGAGGGAGAGAGAACAGTGAGCCGCAGAGGAGAAGAGGGAGCAAGAATGGTGAGAAGTGGAATGTGAACAGCGAGAGGTGGACCGTGAAGAGGGTGAGCACCAGAGGTGACATGAACTGGAGAAGTTACGACTCCATCCACCAGCACCAGAGCAGGTATGTGGCTTGGGTTCAACTGGAACTACAGGACTGGGTTACAAATTAAATTCCAAATTGATAGCTGAATTTAAATAAGGGGAGGATATGTTTGCATACAGGCAAATATTCCTAGAGGGTCCTGGAGCTTCCAGCTATCCCCACTACTTACCGGGAAAGCTCGGGATGCATTGGGTCAAATGGACAATGAGGACAGTAATGATTACAGAAAACTTAAAGCTGCACTTTAAAAAAAGTTTGATTTAAATGCAGAAGCATACAGAGCTAAATTATGTAAGCTCAGTAGAAGCCCTGACATGAAGTAAGAGGAGCTAGCCATAAAAAAAGTCAGTGTTTAAAACGTTGGTGGGAAGGAATTGAAGCAAACTCTGTAGATAAAATTGCAAATGCTATATTGTTAGAGCAGTTTTTTGGGGCATGCCCAGCACAGCTGAAAACCTGTCTGGAGGACCAAGATCCCAAAACGGTACAAGAGGCTGCTGAACTCTCGGATCACTATGCCAAGAGCAGACCTGCTCTGAGAGCGAATGGGGTGGGTGTGGCAGTGCAGAACTGGAAAAGCACACCTTCAGGGCAGCTAAAATCCTCACTGTCTCCACAGAAACCAGTTAACCCCAGGTTTCAAAGAAAAGATTTCATTGAGAAAAGAAACGAATGTTGGGTTTGTAAAGAAACTGGGCATATTGCCAGACTGTGTCCCAAAAGGATGAGCAATACGCAAAATGGGCTAGAAAAGAAGTGGGTTGTTTGTGTGTCCCTGGAAGCATGCCTGTGAACATGAGGGAGCACATACACCCAGTCACGGTGAATGGTGTACTGACACAAGGGTTAAGGGACACAGGGGCATCCCTGACATTGGTAAAAGGGGATCTGGTAGAGCCTGGTCAGCTTATACCCAATGAATGTGTAACTATACAAGACTTCACTGGGGAGGAGAAAACATTGCCACTCACTAGTGTTCTCTTAGACTGGGGTGAAACAGGGGGAACTGTGCAACAGGTGGCTGTAGCCAAAACTTTAGCAGCTGACATCATCCTGGGCAACGATCTCTAACAGGGGATGGTGTGTGCAGTTACCCATAGCAAAGCAGGAAGGGGAGATTGTCGTTCCCTGGACCCCATAGAAGCCATTATGGAAACCACTGGGAGGCTGGTTCCCTAGCCTGTGTCTCCTGATATGGAGACTAATGAAAAGGGGGTAGAAATGTATCCAGTAGCAGTTAACCACACAGCTACGGAGGGTTACTCTGAAGAAGGAGAGGTGACCCACTGTCCGAGGTTTAGGGATGGCAGTGATCCTGAGTGCCCTGATGCTCGTGCTAGGGACCCTAGTTTAGAGACTGAAGGGGACCTGTTCCATGCCTTGGGAATGTGTAAGGAGTTTGCAGCTGCTCAAAAAAGTGACGCTAGTTTAGAGAAGCTGAGAGCTTGGGCAGACTCTGGAAAAGCACAAGGAGGTGATGGTAAACATAAAGTTTATTGGGAAAATGGACTTATGTATACTCTAGCTGAAAAGACAGAGGGAGGGGTGATGGGCAGACAGCTTGTCATTCCCAAGGGGTATCGTGAGCAGTTGCTCAAGACTGCACACGATATTCCCTTGTCTCATCATCTGGGAATCACATGCACTCTGCAGCAGTTGGCCCAGAATTTCTATTGGCCAAACTTCACCCAGCAGGTAAAGGAGTATTGCAGGTCTTGTCACCGGTGCCAAGAAATAGGAAAGGTGGGTAAGAAAACCCAAGCCACCTGAATTTCATTGACCATAGTGGAGGAGCCATTCCAGAGGGTGGGAATGGATATTGTGGGGCCTTTAAATACCCCTCCTCTGGGAAGAGGTTCATCCTGACTGTGGTGGATTATGCCACCCGATATCCAAAGGCAGTCACCCTATCCTCACTGAGGACAGACAAAGTGGCAGATGCCTTACTTGGGATTTTCTCCCGTGTTGGGTTTCCACAGGAGGTTATCACTGATCGAGGGGGTTCCTTCATGTTGGACCTGATGAAATGTTTGTGGGAGAAGTGTGGGGTGGTGCAGAGACGTACAACACCTTATCACCCGCAAGCCAATGGGTTCATAGAAAGATTTAATGGTACTCTGAAGTCAATGCTCCAAGCATTTGCTGAACAGCATGGGAGGGACTGGGAGACATACCTTCCCCACCTGTTGTTTGCATACAGGGAGGTGCCTCAAGAGTCGACAGGGATTTCCCCCTTCAAGCTCTTATATGGATGCTGAGTATGTGGGCCCCTAGACTTGATCTGGGAGGACTGGGAAGGCAAGCACACCACCCAGGGCACTCCCATTGTGGATTACATCCTTCAGTTTAGGGAAAGGCTGAAGGAGCTTTTGGGGACAGCCCAGAGCAACCTGACAGCTGCCCAACAGAAACAAAAAGTGTGATATGACTGCAGAGCCAGAGCTCGCTCATACACGGTGGGTCAGGAAGTCATGGTCCTTATTCCAGTCTGGAAAGACAAGCTGCAGGCTGAGTGGGCAGGACCATACAAAGTAGTTAGAAAGGTAAATGATGTGAACTATATCATAAGGTTACCTGACAGAAGACATACAGAAAGAATGTACCATGTCAACATGATGAAGCCATATGCTAATAGGGCTGACATGGTGTTTGCAGTATGTAGTCCTGGGGAGGGAATGGAAGAAAGCAAGCAGAAGTCCTCTGTAGAGGCAGTTAAATTGTCACCTCAGCTGGCCCCGGACAAGATCAAGGAAGTAAGGGAAGTTTTAGCAGACTTTGCCCCACTGTTTACCTTCAAGCCTGGACTAACCTCCTTGGCAACGCATGATGTGGAGACAGGGACACAGACGCTTGTACAGCAGACAGCATATTGGGTGTCATAGGCTGTCCAAAAGGACATTAGGAGGGAGGTGGAGGAAATGCTGGATTTAGGGGTAATCCAGAGATATCACAGCCCCTGGGCCTCACCTGTAGTCCTTGTGCCCAAGCCAGATGGCTCTACTCATTTCTGTGTGGACTATCATGGACTGAATGCAGTCAGGAAATCAGATGCCCACCTGATGCTCCAGATGGACAAACTCCTGGACAAGTTGGGAGGGGCGACATACCTTACGACTATTGACCTGACAAAGGGGTATTGGCAAGTAGAGTTAACTGACAGAGGTAGAAACAGGTCAACCTTCATCACTCTGATAGGCTTATTTGAATTTAAAGCAATGCCTTTCGGAATGAAGACCACCCCAGCCACCTTCCAAAGGTTGGTGAACCAGGTGTTAAATGGTGCTGAAGAGTATGCCGTGGTGTACCTGGATGTCATTGCCATCTTTAGTGCCAGCTGGGAAGAACACCTGTCCCACCTTAGGGAAATGCTGGGCAGGATACAGAGGGCTGGGCTCACTGTCAAATCTGAGAAATGCCAGGTGGCCATGGCTAAAGTGGCATACCTCGGGTATGTTGTAGGCCAGGGACAGCTCTGTCCTATCCAAGTAAAAATAGAGGTGATCAAGGCATGGCCCAGACCAGAAATGCAAAAGCAGGTCAGGAGTTTTCTAGATACAGCATGGTACTACAGGAAATTCATACCCAATTACAGTACCCTGGCTGCTCCCCTATCTGACCTGGTAAAGAAAAAGATGCCTAAGAAAATTACCTGGGAACCAGCCTGTGAAAAAGCCTTTACCAGACTGAAGGAGGCACTGTGCAGTGTGCTCCTGTATTGACAAGTCCTGACTATAGCAGATCCTTTATATTCCAGACTGATGCCTCAGACGTGGGTATTGGGGCAGTACTGAGTCAGAAATCCAATCAAGGGAAAGATCACCCTGTAGTGTACCTGAGTAAAAAGTTACTTCCCAGGGAGCAAGCTTACTCTACTGTGGAAAAAGAGTGTCTTGCCATAGTGTGGACCCTAAGGAAGTTAGAGCCATACTTATATGTGCAGCATTTTGAGGTACAGTACAAACTGACCACAAACCTCTGGTTTGGCTGACACAAATGGGAAAAAACTAATGGTAGACTATTAAGATGGAGTCTTGCCTTGCAATGGTGACATGAGGATCTTACATAGGGCTGGAGTGACCAATCAGAACACAGATGGTTTGTCACATCTATATGAGGAATGAACTGACATGTGGAGCTCATGCCATGCAGGGGATAAAGCACCCACGTTCAGTCTAGGTGGGGAGGATTGTGATGCTTGGCCAGCTGGTTATGATTGTTGTAGGATATTTGCAATATAAAAATATAGTATGTGAGCCCCTGCTTCCATGGGTACCTTCCCCCAAGTTTCAGTGAGGCTACAGGATATGTAAACTGACCAGGAGATCTCTGTAATGTAATTAACTTCCTTGAGAAATTGCATTTTATGGCCTTTTTATGACCTCATGCTTTTAAGTTGGAAACTAAATATACATTTTATTACAGGATAGGACATCATTTAGCTGATTCCTGTTGGCTATTTCACACCTAGGTAATGGACTGCAGGGTTGTACACCTCAAAGGAACTGGCTGATCAAAACTCACAATTTGGGAAATGAGTTTTTGCTGATGTCACATTAATATACCTCCTGCTAGGACATCATGTTTGTGATTTTTATATTCTAAAAGGAGGGGCTAGATGACTCATAGTAGGGGTGTGGAGACAGAGTTTAAACTGATACTTGTGTCTGGACTGTCATATTTATCTTGGAACTCTAGAGAGACACAGCTCTCTCATTTAACTTTAAAGGCAGTTACAGAGGTAATACATTAGATAGAAAAGGTCTAACTGCATTGTGGTAGGAGTCTTTGTTTTGTACTTTTCTCTTGTTCTTTTATGTGATTGTGAGCTCTTTGATATATTGTTGTGTGTTTGCATTTTTCATATTTTTATCATCTTTTAGTAAAGAATCTTTTATTCAAAAGACTGCCTGGGTGCCTGCCTGTTTTTTTTTCATGTGACGTATAGGAGATTAAGTCTGACAAAACTGTTCAACAGCTTGATGGTGTTACTAAGTTTAGAAAAAGGTAAGAATATACCTAAGGTCTCTTACAGAGTTTTAAGGATTCATTTTGGAAACCTGGTTTGGTGCCCCTGGCGAAAGATTGTACCGCAATCCCAGAAGAGGGTACGTATCTGAGCCTATACATTGGGTATGCTAGTATAAGGTTCACAATTTGAATCCCTGCAGAACTTGAGACTAAAGGTGATTTGTACCCAAAAGCAGACAGGAGGGTTACCCTGTCTGTTACCTGTTCACACTATTGCACTCTGTGGTTGGCACTGTGGGAGCAGAGGGCCTGATCTGCTGAGTGCATTTGTGACAGTGGGAGGTTCGGCAGCTATATCAGGCAGGCAGTTTGGTTGGGCAGTATTGGGCAGTAGTGTTATAGGATAGTTTAGGCTTAGGACACTGTCCCTTGGGTTGTTGGGCAAACCTGCCTTGGGGGTCCAGGTGGGTGGGTGGCCAAATGGGAGCTGGAGCGGTGCTAGTGAGTCGAGCTCCAGATGGGTCCCAATTTATATTTTTCCCTCATATGAGGATAGAACACCATGCAGTGGTGTAGCCTGTAGCTCTTTGGGTTTTAAGAAGGGAAGTGTATATACCCTTAGACAGGGGACTTGGTGGAGAGGCTGTTTGGGCCTTATGTGTTCGCCAAGGATGACAGGCATTTAAGTGGGGGGAAAGTTGTACACCCCCCTTGGTGGGGTTAGAGCCTAAGGCAGGGTACAGTTTGTGCGTATGAGTAATTAGTGAGTACAGTTTGTGCCTCAGTAGGTAAATATGGGGATTCGGTAGCCCGGCATTGAAAGGGTTTATCCTGGGCCACCCTCCAGGGACCTGCTACTGGCAGGAGCTTACCGTGGGTGAGTGTGATACAAGTGTGGGCACGTAGGTGAGAGGGAGAGTTGAAGTCCAAGTTTGAGAGAGTTTAAGGTGGGGGACTGAGTGGGGGGTGATTGCCCACTCTGTGTATCCAGAAGGTTTCGTGCTAAGGGAAAAAAGAGAGAGAGAACATCAGTGGCTGGACATAGTGGTGGCCAAAGTTCAAGCCCTGTGTGGGGCCCCAGTTATGCCACCCCAGTAGGACTGGAACAAGATGCCCCATTGGGACTGCAGCCTGAGTATGAGGCAGAAGGGGGAGCCAAGTTGAGAGGCATCGAGAAGGGTTTTGTTGGGAACTTCCTGCTCTGAAGCCCTGCAGAGAATGAGAATAGATCGAGCAGAGATGAAGCCCAGCTTGCCTTAGTTCAGGGATGTGTTGCCCCTAGGTCATGAAGACAGTCCCCAATGGAAGCTACGTGAAGCAGTTATTGGAGTTGAAGGGAGGTAGCAGCCCTGATTTGAGAGGCCATCCTGGTCCGTGTGGAGGAGGTTTCAATGAGCCAGTTAAGTTGGGACTTAGGACGGAGGAGGTGGCTCTGAGGTGAGAGGCCAGCCTTTTCTGTGGGGAGAGATGTTAGTGAGTAAAAGGAGAAGTGGGGTCATACTGGCCCAAAGCGTGTCTGGGAATTGAAGCTGCATGAATTTGGGGACATCCGATTAATGCCCCATGGACATTTGTGAGCTGTCTGCTCATGTGAACTATTTGTAATGCAAAATATGGGATCATAGTGGTCCAAGATAATATGCTGCCTACCTTGACCCAAAGATCTTTTGCTTCATGGAGTGTTTATTAATTTTGTTATTAAATGAGATCCCCCACAGTTTGTTCTATAAAGTTGTGGTCTTCAGTTATTTCATCAAATGCTGTTAAGCCTAACCTTGATTACCTTTCAGCCTAGCACCCAAAGAGACTGGCACCCTGTTATTACTGTAAGACCTGGTAAACACAAGTTTCTCTGGAGTACTGTTGGCTGTGGTCCCCCCTCCCCACAAGAAGTTACCATCAGCATACCCCTACTCACAGGGAAGGGAGTGGACTACATAAATATATTAATTTAGCTGACTAAAAGCTTTCATTTAAAATAAAATTAAGTTTCTAGCCTTAATGGTTTAATGGTTCCAAAGTTATCCCATGTTAAAGACTTATTTTTTGAAAGGGCTAACATTGGTACTGTTGGTGCTAAAAACACAATTTCATAGGCTCCAGCAGCATAGCTCTATGTGCCTGTTATGGTCATGCACACTCTTTTTTGCATTCAGTCAAGATCAAAGGTACATTTAGTGTGAGTGATGCGACTGCATGATCTCATTAGTGATGTCAGTGATAGGGCTTTTAGGTCCGGTCATAGGGTTTCTGACCTACACATGCCTGGGTTCGATACCCAGTGCAGAACATTTTTTTTGTTCTTTATCACAACAATTTATGTAGTATTAAGAGAAATTGTTAGATGACCTTGCTGAAGTTAGTTACAGAGTTTCAGCAAAGTTTGAATTTCTGTATTATTGATAACCTGAAAAGTTCCTACCACAGCATGTATTTCCTGTCAATGAGCTTTAATAGAGCAGTAAAGCTACAGACTACCACACAGTAGTGGATAGGGGGCCTGGGTTTGATCCCCAGTATGGGACATTTTTTTCTTACTCAGTTTCTGTAGTATGGAAGAAATTGTTAGGTGTCATTGCTGACGTTAGTAATGGAAGATCTGCAACAGGGCTGCTATGCAAGGTGGGGTGGAAAGGATGAAAATGGACTTGGCAAGATTGGAGGAATGGTCAAATGTATGGCAGTTTAGATTCAATGCAAAGAAGTGCAAAGTAATGCACCTGGGAAACAAAAACCAAGGGGAAGAGTACACAATGGGGGGGTGAGATACTGACAACAACAAAAATGGAAAGGGACCTTGGGGTAGGAGGGCTGGGGGAATACTGGGATGCATAGGGAGAGGCATCACCAGTAGAAAACAGGATGTTGTTGTCCCTCTGCACAGACAGTTGTTAAGACCACATCTGGAGTACTGTGTACAGTTCTGGAGACCTCATCTCCACAAAGATATAGACAGGGCAGAGGTTGTCCAGAAGAGGGCAACCAAAATTGCGCAGGGTCTGCACCAGAAGACATATGAAGAAAGACTAAAGGAGCCTAAGATGTATAGCCTCGAGGAAAGGAATGAGAAGGAAGACAAGATAGAAACTTTCTTATACCTCAAGGGAATTAACAAAGTCCAAGAGGGTAGCGTCTTTCAGAAAATAAGATGTGCAAGAAGAAGGAGGCACAATTTGAAGATAGAGGGGGGACGGCTCAGAGGTAATATGAGAAAGTATTTCTTCACAGAGAGGGCTGTAGATGCATGGAACAACCTTCCTGAGAAGGTCGTAGAGTCAAAAACAGTGGAGAATTCAAGAATGCATGGGACAGATATAAGGTAATTCTAGTGGGGGGTAGGAGGAAGTAGGCTGTTGGTTAACTAGGATCTGCAGCTTATCCATTAGGTAGGGAAATGGGCAGACTAGGTGGGCCAAGCGGTCCTTATCTGCCATCAGATTCTATGTTTCTATGTAGAGTTTTAGCAAGGTTTGAAGTTCTATATTATTGATAACTTGAAAAGTTCCTGCTGAGACTTTGAGGTTTGACTGCAAATGGTGTTTATAACTGTATAGATAGGTCATTATCGGTGTGGTCTTTCAAGCCCTGCGTCAGCATTTTAAAATTGAGCCCTATGTGTATAGTTTAGAGAGAGGCACAAAACCCAGTTTGCTTAACAGATGTGAATGACAACACTTAATACCTGAAGAGCTTTTCTCTGGAGGAAAAAGTATGTACATATAATGAAATTTGGTGTGTATAGAAGTGAAAATGTAAACATTGTGCAAATGGGGACAGGACTGGGACATGGCATTGTCATGCATACAGCTGGAATGTGTATACATAGGTATAATGCATGTGCAAGTGGAACATGCATACATCTGAAGTGTGTGCAAGAGAAATAAGCATATGCCACATGCACGTGCACGTGGAAGACACATACTGTACACCCAATGCGTATGCAAGTGAAACACACATGCACCTAATGTATGCAAAAGTGGAGCGTACATACTCTCGATGCTCTCACAAGTGGAATGTGCATACACCTAGTGCAGACACAATTGGAATGTCAGAAATCCGATGTTCATACAAGTGGAATACATTGTATTTTCTGTATGATGTAATGAGTGGTGGCCTTTCTCTTTATGGAGGTGGGGCCTGACTTTCTATGAGTGCACATCTGCAGGAAGCAGTCTATATTACAGGTTAGTGCTAGGAGGTCAGGAGATGGTCCCTGCCTGGGGTGTAATGTAGGCTGGTTGCAGATAACTTAATTCCCTGCTGTAGACCTCCAGCTATTACAGACTCTCTGACAGCAGTCCTAACAATGCATTCTGTAAGCATTTTTGCTTCCTATGTGGATGACAGTGTTTATCTTTGACAATGTTTCAAATAAATTTACTTTGGGCATTGCTACCTGTATGTGCACTCTTTTCTGATATGCAGCAGAGCTAGCTGTGGTAATTAAAAAGGCAATTATAGACTTCTCAGGTATTTCATACAGTGAGATGGATGGACACAGTAGTAAACAGAGTAGGGAAAGTAAGTGAGATGGGACTAGAACCAGTGATCTGGCAAGACCTTTACCAGGGAGCTTCCCTCAGCATGACTGTATAAACTCTTCTATATGCATTTCAGTCTTGAAACCCCTACCAAGAGTATGTGTATTTTCTTTTTTTGGTGGCCCCATGACCAAACAGAAGCTGCTGGATCATGGTCAAAGATGGGACAACTTTCCGCTGAAAATACAATATACTGAAAAGTAAAACACAGTAGGCCAAAGAATATATGATTTGTCCTATACAATGACCCAGTGCAATTCTGATTTTTTTCTGAAGGGGGGAAAGAGTCTGTTCTGCAACCCTGATATCAACACTTGTCCCCCACATGGAAAACATGGTTTTACCAAGTTGTTGAGGGAGGGAGGGAAGGAGGGAGGGAGGAAGGAAGGAAGGAAGGAAGAATGGAAGTCCAGCCAAAAGTACATCATTGCAGAATTAGAATCAGCATGTCCCTAATAAGCCTCATTCCAGAAATGAGATGTCTTAAGTTGCTTCATTTAAAAGTTGCAAGACGTATTCTAACCTTGATTTTACTGCTTGTTCAAAAAAGCCGATTTCGTTGAAGAGCTACTGATGATATCATAACCAGAATTCACAGGCTAGTACTCTCTGTCAGCAACTATACTGTATGGGGCTTATTTCTTCCAATTTTAAGAAACTGTAGTTGTAATCATTTGAAAGAAAAACTGACACTGGGTTGAGTGCAGTATATGCATTTCTAGAATATTCTGATGTAGGGTACTAGACTTTAGAATGGGGCAACTAGGTGGTTTTGGAATGCAGCAGTGGACATGAATTTGGAATATCATGGTTGCACACAATTTCATAAACTGCAGTGAAATTTAGATATCTCATGTACCTGACGTTATTATAATCTAAATGTGTACCTATAACTGTCTGTCAGCCTGTGGCTGTCACGATTCATTGTTTATATCTAACTGCATTGCCTTATCTGTTAAGCTGGCTAACGTGTACCTAATGTTTGGTAACTAATTTTTCTGTGTACTTGTATACAATCTCATGCCTCCTTCAATGTCTCTGTTTTTGTACTTATATAATTTAATATGACAATGAGCTGCCTGTAAGCACTATATGTAACTAAATATGGGTCGCCCCCGAAAAAGAGACCTCTGGTCTCAGTGGGCTCGCCCGGTTATCAAAATGCCATAAATAAATAACATTTTGCAAAGAAGTGAGACTCCATTTCGGAATACAGCAAGGACATAAAATATTGGAATATGGCAGGAGCAATTTCAGTATGCAAGTGAACACATTTTTGGAAGGAAGGATATACAATCACAGAACATGGTAAGGACACAATCTCAGAATGAGATGGGGACATACAGTTTTGGAATGCATTAGGGAAACAGTCTCTGAATGTAGTGGGGACATGCAATCTCAGAATGGGGGAAGCACATTATTTTGAAATGAGGAACAGCAGGCAATCTCAGAATGTGTCGAGGAGTCACAATTTCAGAATGTGGCTGGGACACATAATTTTGGAATGAGAGTCATGCAGTCTCGAAATGTGGTGGGGATGCACAGTTTCAGAATGTCGCAGACATGCAGTCTCAGAATGTTGCAGGGATACATAGTCTTGGAATATGGCATGGGCACACATCTAGAAATTTAGCAGATGGACAGTCATGAAATATAGTGGGGATATACAAAGTTGGAACGTGGCTGGACAGACAATTTTAATCAGAAATTGGTGGTTCCTGCCACGTTGCAAAATTACACACAACCACAATTAAAAATGATGCATCACCACCAGATGCTAGCACTTTGTGTCCCTGCCACATTATGAAATTGCAAGTCCGTGCCACTTTCTGAATTTGTGCATCCCTGACACATTTTGAATCTGCACATCCCCTCCACATTCCACAACTGTGTCATTATAGATTCTAGGATCATGTCACTGCCATGTTCCAGAACTTGGTGTCTTTCCAAACTACAACCAGCTGGCATTCCGAAATCTCATCCCAGCATAATTATGAAACTGTGCACAGCCCTGACATTCTTATGCCGTATTTATTTTTGCATTCCAAAACCACCCCCACCACCACATTCTTAGGTACTTTGCTTCTGTGTAGTCTGGAAATGCAGGTAACACCCCACCCAGTGAAACTTTTGCTTTTCAATTGTTTACTATGACTAAAATTTTATGTAACTTGTGAGAAAAAAGCATATAAGGTTGCTGGCAGGGAAGACAGGGATGCGAGTTCAGGTTATGACATCATTAGTAGGTGTTCAATGAAAACAGTTTTTTTGAACAGGGAGTAAAATCAGGGTTACAAAAAGGCTTGTCGCTTCCTTTTTTTTTCCCATATTATGTTTATACTCCTGTTTTCCGATGCCCCCTTCAGACCAAAACCCCCCCCAGCAGTGACATCCTGGAACTACTGAGGCCTACCTTTCTGCCCAGCCCGGGATTGGAGTCTGCGGAGAGTCGGACTTCATCCTGCAGCTGGTGGATCCATTTTCCTCCACTTTTCTCCCTGATTCCCATTGCTGGGGCACACACACCAGACGTGCATGTGTGGAGGTGCATGCACATTCGTGGAAGTCCCGAAGCACCCTCCCTTCTGTGTGCCCTGCAGACCTTCACTTCCCCCAGGCCTTCACCCTGGGGCATTAATTTGGTGGGAGCATAGCCCGTCCCCTCCCTGGGGAGGAGAGCTGTCCTCTGGATGCTCAATCCTGTCTCGCCACTGCTGACCCCAATGACCCAGGCTCGTTCCCAAACCTGGGTCACCAGCATGGCTCGAGGTGTGGCGTCCAGCGCCTCAACCCCCAGCACCACTGGGCCAGCCAAGGCTTGTCACTTTCAAACAAATTAACTTAGGGATCTCATTTTTGGCATGATGCTTATTGAGGACATGATGATCCTTATTCTGAATTTAGTGATGTTAGAAATATAGGCCTATTTCCCTCTTTGCACTAGATAGCCCTACTACAGGAGCACACCATCCATGATTGCTTGCTCTTCCCCTTACATACTGTGCAACATTGGAATTCTTATGCTGCCTAACTCTGCGGCAGGGGAACTTTAGCAGGTGAACGTGGGGAGCAAGCTTATTTATTTAGCTTTTGTTTACCGGATAAGTACACTAGACAAGTATTATGCCTATTTTCAGGAACGACCCGGGAGAATACAACATGAGGAACAACAGTCAAGGAGACATGGCAAAGAGAGTACAGTTTTTTGTCACAGTAAACAAACATGTGGGAAATACATCATTTGATGCTAGGGGGAAAGCCGATCTTAATAGAAATACATTTAAACAGGGTACTGAAAATTCACAAAAGCCACTTACATCTCTGCATTGCTGAGGTTTCTTGCTTCTGTTACAATCTCTTGTAAGAGTACTGAAACATTATCTGAAGAGAGAAAAACAAGGCAACAGTTTTTTTATTTACATTGTTTCCAGAGTGGACAGGCAGCTCCGGCCCTTCTATGAGGACTTTTTCTCTGGTCCCAGGTGCCTGGGCCATCATGGACCCTGCCAGCTCCATTGTTTCACATTTTTCTCCCCTGGACCGCACAAGCGTGCAATAGGCAAGCGGCTGGGCTCCACCTCTGTGGAGGCAGCCTTGTGCCCTGGATGTGGGCCCTCCCATTCTGGCGGGCGCGCCATTGTCGCTGACACCCAGCCACCCCTGGGTGTCAGTCAAACAGCACGCTGCACTGCCCCCTGCCGAGGAAGGAAAGCTGTCGACAGATGCACAATGCTTCATTACCCGTGCCAGCATCCGAGGTACCCGAGTCCATTTCCAAACCTGGGTCACCAGTGTGGCGCGAGATGTGGTGTCCACGCCTCAACCCTTAGCGCCACTGGGCCAGTGACAAGGCAACAATTTAGGTGTAATCTTTCTTCAGTAGAATGCCAACATGAGATCAAATGATATGTATTTAATTCACTCATCAATATGTCTGTTTTGACCAGGGGGGCCAGCAGTATCAGGATTCAACCACTGGACACTTTCCCTCCTGCAGTCACTGGACACTCTCCCTCCTGAGGCACGTTAGACATGAATCCTGCAATGTGACCATCCCCTAGTGGCAACCAGTTGCAGTGCAGCTGGGGAACTCTGAGGGGATAGGAGAATGCATACACAGGGCAACGTGACAAACCATGTGAATGCCTCAGCCTTTTTCAGAGGGGGTGGCAGAAATATCTGAAAAGATCCCCTCCTGGAAGATGAAGTTGCTAAACCAACTGTCCATGCAGTAGGGGTGTCAAGATTCAAGGCCTATAGCTGGCCTTTCAGCGTAATGGAGGAGCTACCACTCATGATACGGAGGACCTGGGTTTAATAAAGAGCCTGGGTCAACAAACGGCTAGCAGTGGGAGGAAGACTAAGAGTCCCAGAGGATGCTCATTTTCTCTGGGGAGAGAGGGACACTGCCTCTGCTGCAATGTCACTCCTTGGGTAACCACGGGTGGCAGTAGTGTAGCCAGAAATATCCATTTTGTACACAGTCTCCAACAGTTACACCCACCCCATTAAAAAATGTACACATCCTTTCCAAATGGCACCCCTATCCAAACAAGTCAGATTGTTGTCAGATGATTCCTCTAATCTCTAAAGAGGTTATACATGCATCTGTTTTCTAAACAACAGCAGTTTAAACAGAGACACTCCTCAGTGGCCTACATTAACCCAAATACTACAAGTTAGAATGAAAATGTTAACAGAAAGGCATGTGGTTCGTGACAGGCACTCAACAAAACTGTACACAAATGTGTACAGTGAGTATGCCTGTCTACACCCTTGACGGGTGGAAGCCCAGTGGAGGTATTTATTTTATTTTATCTAAAATGTGGTAACTGGGAAAGGCACACTGAGCCGAGGCTCATTTCCAGTTGTGACCCGGGGAAAAAGTAAACAAAAGGAGTAACAATGTTTTACTCAGAGGAATAAATGGTACAAGGTACAAAACACAAACTTTGAGATGAGGTTAGTAATATACAAAATGGTAACAGACATAAGAGACAGTGAGTAATTTACAAATAATTGATAACAAAATAATACATGTAATATAATAAAATATAAATTTACAATGTAAAATAGTGAGGGGGAGAAAGTGAATTGAAACACTGTAGCACTCCACTAGCCACCAGAGTATCAAAGGGAGACACTGGCACCTGAAAGGGAGGCAGACTTTGGGGAGGAGGGGAGGGGAGTAGAGCACTGGGAGCACTTTGGGGAGGGAAGAAACCTGAGGAGTCTTTTGAAAGAGGAGAAAGACAAGGAAAGATGAAGATCAGAGGGGGGATTGTTCCAGAGAAGGAGGATGCAGTAGGAGAAAGCCGACTGACCAGAAGAAGAGAGAGGGCGAGGAATGGAGAAGGTACAAGGGCCCCTGTTGTGAAGAGAGAAAGAAGTTGATGTGGCAGGTGACAGGTGAGTAAAGAGCTAGGATGGGAGGGTGCCAAACCAATGCTTGGCAATGAGGGTGGCACCGTGACTAGTTCTCCTGTGCGACAAGGGTGCTAGGAAAAGTGGGGCATATAGAAGACTGTGGTGAGTGAGGGGAGGAGAGGCAGTTGCAAAGTGGCAGAAAGAGTTCAGGAGCTTGTCCAGTTGGAGAGGGACAAGGCAGGTACCCTGCCATAAACAACGTCAGCGTACTCCTGGACTGGTAGAATTTGCTTGAGTACCAATTTGCATCTAGTGGTGAGAGAGAGGCTATCCTTATGGCGATAGAGGACTGCAAGTTTGGGCATAAGCTTGAAACAGATGGTGTCGATATGGGTGGAGAAGTCCAGATGTCTATCCAGCAAGACACCCAGGTGTTTAAAGACAGGGATGATCTCGAGAGGTAAGCCATCAATGGTAGTGAAAACTGGGGGAGAGGAGAGGGAGGCCAGCTTCTGTCTAGAGTCAAAGACCATAGTTACTGTTTTCTTGTCACTTAGTTTCAGTTGGTTAGTCCTGAACCAGGACTGTACTCTGTTGAAGTCATCTTGGAGGGGGGAAGTAAGCTGTTGGAGGTGGGGCCAGAGGCAAAGATGACGGTGTCATCAGCATACATATGCAGACTTGAGGAGTGACAGACAGAAGGAGGTCATTGACAAAGAGGGAGAAAAGGATCGGGCCAAGGATAGAGCCTTGGGGAACCCCAGAATGGATGGGGAGTGGGGGAGAGAGTGCGTCACCTACTTGGATGGACTGTTGTCTGTCATGAAGGTATGAATGAATCCAGTTCACTGCAGATTTAGCAAGGCGAAAGGATTCAAGTTTTTGAAGGAGGAGGGGGTGGGAGATAGAGTCGAATGCCTTAGCTAGGTCGATAAAAATGGCAACAGTGATCTGGCTTTGGTCCATAGTGGAGAAAATTGAGTCAGTAACCCACAGTAGGGAGGAGATCATAGAGTGGTGCTTCTGAAAACCAGACTGCACAGGAAAGAGGGAGTTGCTGGAGTCAAGAAAGTCAGAGAGTTTGGCATTGATGAGTGACTTCTGCACTTTGGCAAGGGAAATATAGAAGGAGGGGGATGCCATCTGGGCTTGTGATTGACACACCATGATGTGCACTCATGCTCTTGAACTCCCCATATGCTGATGCCCTAGGGGCTTGGAGGAAACTGACAGAAAGCCCTCTGCTACAGCACGATGATGCTAGCTCCTCCCGCATGTCCCACACTGTGGACTGCTGCACCTAACCACTGGAGGCTGGTTGCAAAGTTCACATGGGGGAGAACAGGGTGCAGGAGGGGAGACTCTTTCAAATGAGAAGCAGCCCCAGGACCGGCGGCATGTGGTCATGCTAGAGAGGTGGAAGTTTAAAAGGGATGGGAGGAAGTGCTACTTCACTGAAAGGGTGGTAGATGCCTGGAACAGACTGTCAGCAGAAGTGATGCAGGCAAAAACAGTGGGGGACTTCAAGCATTCGTGAGATAGACATTAAGGAATATCAGTGACTAGGCGAGGAGGGGGAGGTTGCCAGAAACCAGTTAGGGTCTGCACAGACAGATAAGGCAGGGAACACCAGGGCAGACTGGATGGGCCAAGCAACCCTTTTCTGCTGACAAATTCTATGCTTCAATGTACTCGGGCCTGGGCCAGCCTTGATAATCATGATCCCCACTGGGGGGGGGGGAGGGTGCAAGCCATAGGAGTTTAAGGTGAATGAACATAAGTCCCAGATAAGGTGGTGTGAGTATGGCAGGGCAGAGCAGAAGGGGCAGGCTTATGAGAAGGGGGTATAAAAAGAAAGTTAAAGGAAAGACTCAATCCCCCTTCTTCCCCGCTTCCCTTATGATGCCTCTTCCCTATGGGGTGCAGCCAATGAGCTGGAATAGCCAATGCAAGACTGTACCACCTCCAATTAGGGGCTTGAGGCTCTGTCTAGATTGGAGTACCCTAGGGCTGTGGAAAATTATTTTTTCACACCCTCCTCAACACAAATGTAATGGAAAATTATCCACAAAATCACATTTAACAAAAAAACAAAACAAACAAAAACAAACGAGCAATGTAAATAAGGCACACACGCAGTTTTCCAACAGGCTGCAAATTGAAATGGAAACTATGCAGTACCCCCACCCCCAAAGATCCAAGGCAAGGAGGTTATCTGTCACTGACGTTTAGTGCTTGTGTTATTTTGCAGAAAATTGTTTCCCATAAGTATTAAATAAAATGTCATGAAATATATTTTTTTTTCCAGCAAGAAAACATGTTTGTTAAAAGGTATTCCCCCACATTTTCCACTAAATTTCCTGGAATATTGCAAATCTGAAAAATGGTGAGCGAATTTTGCTGGTGAAAAGAAGTTCTACAAAGCAGTGGCATACACCCAAGGTCAATGGGTGTGTGTATGTGGGGGGGCTGCTAGCATTGACACTTCAGAGGTTCTGTTTGTATGTAGTACTGTGAACAGCTGGTGCAAGTTAAAGATGGGGTTGACTGGAAATCCTAGGGAAAAAAAAACTAGAATATACATTTGCTTAGCTCTTACTCTGCTTGTAATACTTTAAAAAAACAGAATGCTTACCTAAATGTGTAAACAGATTTTTGGCTACTTGCAGCAAAGCCTAAGGGGGGAAAAAACAAAACATAAAATGTATCATAATGTTATTTTTTTCTTTCTTAATTCTCCTGTGACATTGATGCATCAGGTTCAACACAGTCATTCAGGAGCAGGTCAGGGACAAATCAATGTGCATCCAGGGTGTATATCTTCAGTAGAACTCATTTCAAAGGCATTATACGGTGAACAAAGAAAACAGTCCCTTGTTCCCAGCATGCAAGCACAGTCCCATATCTAATGAAATGATTGAAAAGAGATCATTTACATTATTAAATATTGTTGCCTCTGCTCTGCCAACATCCTCACTGCAATGCTGATATTTATTTATTAGAAATCGGTCTTAGAAAAGGGACACTGAGCCAAGACTAATCTCCAGATGCGACCCAGGAGATGGGGGTCTATCACAGAAAAGAGGACAGGTGTATAATAAATAGCAATAATACAGTTGTAGATAAGACAGAATTATGTAATACAGAAACAAGATCCAACCTACATATTATATACAAAGCAAATCAGGGCCCAAACAACAGAACAATCTGGCAAAGGAGAAGGGTGTGTATATTGACCACTAGTATTATTTGTAAATGTATTGACCTGAGCTATGACAGCTTGTTTCCAGGTGCATCCTGGGTGTCATTTACATGAACCTGTTTTATTGACAGGGGACCTGATGACCAGAGCACCGAGGAAAATTGCCTACTCTTGTGTTAAGTGCCATAGGATCTTTAAATTTCTTCAGGACATTCACCAGACATGAGCAGAAGCTGAAGGGACTTTGATTTAACATCTCATGATGACACCTCCATAGTGTAGTACCCTCCCCCACCACCCAGTGCTGCACATCAGAGTCAGTTCTGAGTATTAGCCCACATTCCTGTGTGGGACTAGAACCCGCAACCTTCTGATCTTCTAGTGCCAGATTCAAGTGTGCTTTCTAGTTCCATAGAAATAGAGACAATAACAGCAGAAAAAGACCACTGGTCCATCTAGTCTACCCACGAACCCTAACAAACCCAGGACCTATTGTCCATACAGGGTTCTAACCCACAATATCCACCTCCATTCTACCTGCCTCCTACCACTATCACGCTGAGGAACCACTAAGTCCTCCATTCTACCTCAGCTGTATTTGAAACCATTGATAGTTTTGGTACCCACCACATCAACTGGCAGATTATTCCATGGCTCCACCGTTTTTCCTGTAAAATAAAACTTTCTTACTTTCTTCTTGAATCCCCCTGTCAATTTTCACTTGTGCTCCCATGTTCTTGATCCACTGCTTATGCTAAATAGTTCTTTGCAGTTTACCTTGCTCACTCCTTTCAGGAACTTTAAAGTTTGTGACAGGGTAACCCCTGTCATAGTGGACACCTCTGGGATAAATTGAAACCCCTTCCCCAAGCAGTTTATATGTTTTGTATAATGTCCAACATGCTGGCTGGCTGGTTATAAATTAAGTGCTGAAGTACTTATAAAGCTTTCTGTGCATATTAACCTAATAACAAAACTAAGAGTACAGTTACAAAATGAGAGGGCAGTATTAATATAAGAATAACAAAAGTTTGTGCCTGCTTTTGCTAGATGTTAGCAGCCCCTTTTAAGATATATTTTTCAGCAGACAGCATGAGGTATTATGACCTTGCAGGAGAGTTTAGGAGAGCACCTCAGCTCTGACCTTTTCAATGTTGTAAACAAGTTCTTCTGTGCTCGAGGTGGCTGCCAAATAACTATTCTCTATGGAGCAACAGTGGTCCTTAGTGGTTAGTTTTAAGTTATGCCTGCTGTTAATCAAAAGGCAGTAGAAATTTTTTCCAGCTTCAGTGCTGAGAGAGAACAGATAAGGAGGTCATTTGAATACTGACTGAGGAATGTGAAAGACCTCCTTGTAGTATGTGCTTTCACACTGTTAGGCTAAAAAAAAAGCCTTGGAAACTGTTGAAGCTAAGCAGCTGTTTGACCTATCATTTTGCTTTCTGAACATTTTACTTGATGAACATAACCATGCAGTTTTTATGCACCTGACTTGTGGTCTGCATGAATTGTGCTATCCTAAACCCACATTGAGTGACAAGGTCTTTATCACATATCTCCTCTGTCATCTGGTCTCCAGTGAGTGCATGTTCAGTGCTTTGAGCTGATCATTGTAACATGTGCCCTACTGGCCCTGAATCATTTTGGCCACTCTACATTAAACTGTCTCAAACCAGTCCTTATCTTTCCTTAGGCGATCCAGAACTAGGCACAGTACTGCAGGTGGGGTCTCACCAGTGAGCTATGGAGAGATAGTAATACCTCCTTCCTTCTGTGGTCAGTACCCCTTGCTATACACCCCAGCATCCTATTTGCCTTACTATAGGCCTTGTTATACTGATTTGACTGTAGGAGGTCACTGATGATGACCCCTAGGTCTTCTTCCTCAGAGGTCATGCACGGCTTAACCCCCGCTCCCCCAATTCAGTACTCTGTCCGTGGGTTCTTGTTCCTTATATGCATCACCTTGCACTTTTTGTTATTGAATTTCAACTGCCAAACCTATGACCACCTCTGTAGCTTTTGTAAGTCCCTCTGCATCTCCCTAACCCCCTCCTCACTGTTAGTGTCATCTACAAAGAGACGCATCTTGCCTTGCCTTGGATTCCTTATCCTATGTCACTAATGAACATATTGAAAAGGACTGGACCCATGACATATCCTTGTGGAACCCAACTGGTGACCTCCCTGTCTTCTGATTTGACTCCATTAACCACACTCTTCTGCTGTCTCTCTTCCAACCAGTTTCTCACTCTTCTAACTGTCTTTCACTGTACCCAGATCCTCTACCTTCTTCGGCAGCCTTTTGTGAGGCACCAAATCGAAAGCCTCACTGAAATCAAAGTAGAGTAAATCCACAGCATGGCCCTTATCCACTACCTTCATTACCCAGTTAAAGAATACCATCAGGTAGGTCTGACAAGACCTTCCTGCCATGAATCTGTGCTGTTTATTATCTTAGAGTCGTTGCTCTCCAGAGTCCATTGTTGGGTTTAGAGAGCACAGCAGTTAAAAATTTAAAAATTATTAACCCAAGTTTTAATAGTGAAATTGTCATGATTGGGAAATACACATAATGTTGTCATTTTCTTAGACTGTAACCCAGAATTTATATGTAACCACCCGGTCCCCTGGGAGTTACTAGAATCCCCTCAGTATCAGTGCTAGGCAGGGAGAGGCAGCGGGTGATTAACTAGTTAAATGGGTTTTACATCTGCTCACTCTTCTGTTTATTTGGCTTCAGCTGAGATGGAAGTGATGAGCTTATTTGGAACTCTTGCAGCAGCATAGGCCTTGGCCAGCTGTGAGAAGGGAGTCAGAATGCTGAGTTGAGAATTAGTGTAAGGCAGTAGTTGAAAGTATAAGTATGCAGTTGGAGGAGTGAGAACTACTCAGTTGAGGGCTCTGAGCTGAGGGCCCTGCATTCTCACTGTAGTCCTGGTAATTCTCCAGTTTGCCAAGAGAAGTGGTGGAAATGTTGACTTCAGCTGAGATGGAAGTGAAGAGCTCATTTGGAACTCTTGCAACAGCATAAGCCGTAGCCAGCTGTGCGAAGGGAGTCAGAATGCTGAGATGAGAGTCAGTGTGAGGCAGTAGTTGAAAGTAATAGTATGCAGTTGGAGGAGTGAGAACTGCTTAATTGAAGGCTCTGAGCTGATGGCCCTGCATTATCACTCTAGTCCTGGCAATTCTCCAGTTTGCCAAGAGAAGTGGTGGAAACCGTTGCCTACAGCCAGATCTCCTGATTTTCATCCCTAGAGGGGGTGAAAAGGACTGCTAGTGGATGGATCCAAGGGGCAATCCCCCTATTTGATCCAGGATGTTTGAAGCTGCCTGAAATGTTTAACAGTAAGTAGGCTCTGACTTTTGCTGCAGAAAGCAAGTACCTGTGCTGTTGTGTTCTCTGGCTAAAGGGTAAGGCACAACTTTTCTGTGAATTCAGAAGTGAGAGACTGTTCTGATTTAAAGTTGGCTGAAGTGTGTGATGTTCAGAGGCATGACTATATCACATTGTTTGGGACTTTAATTTTTCTATTACCAGTTGTAGTGATTCAAATGCTGGATACCAAGTTTCATTCCAAAAGCATTTTTCAAAGTGTGTTCCTGAATGTTTAAGGTGTAACTGAAAGAATGTCTGAGTATGGATTTGGGAGCAAAGGGTGGGCAGACTCCCATCTGGAGTAACCAGTTCAGGACTACAGGTTCACAAAAGGGTGCCTCGTTACTTTAGACAAAGGGACATTGTCTGAAGAGAGTTTTACCCCCTGAAGTGGGTGACAGTTTTTTTCTCTGGTTATGAAGAATGGTGCTAATCTTAGCAAAAATGTGTGCTCAGTTGTGGCCAGTGCCACTGGAAGAAATGTTTAATGTCCTATGACATGGGATTACAAAGTGAAAGTGTCCTATGCTATGTGGGAATACAAGTCCAAGATGTTGTATGTCCTACAGAGTGGGAATACAAAGAGTTTTTTGTCAGATGCAGTCGAATTGTTGTTCTGCAAGTTTCTAGTGCCACGGTGTATAAACCTTGGGGGTCCTCCCATGCTTTGGAGAACATCTTTTGGAATAAAGTCCCACTGTAGAACCCCAACTATGATCTGGCCATTTATGTTATTGCTTCTTGTGTGGAGTTACTGGGTACCTCTCCAGAAGATAGGTCTAGTGTAGCCCTAGCAAAAAGTTATTTCCCCAGGACCTGGTTATTGTAAAATACCAAATAGGTTATATTGGTTTTGTACACCCCAACCCCTTGCTCTCTAGAAGAATGAGCCTCGTATACATTCCCAAAGCTTGGGGTGGTACCATTTCTAAAGTTTGAGTCTGTGCCTAGTATGGGTGCCAGGGATAGCTAACTGTGTAAAGTGTGTGTGTGTGTGTGTGTGTGTGGGGGGGGGTTACATATAATTACAGTATTTTTATTTACCCCACTGGCATATGAACATGACAGGTATTATTTATTAAATCCCTGCCAAAATGTGATTTTATGGAGCCCTCATCCCTGTTGTCTCATGTATTACTTCAAATGTATTACTCGTCAAAGGTAACTTCTTCAGTATTAATAAGGGGGCACCATATAGAGTCATGAACTTCAATGCAAGCATCTCTGTGAAGATACAGGCAAGGAGGAAGTCTCAAACAACATGTGATGGGATTTCTAAAACTCATAAAAGTGACACAACTCACAGATACATGGAGTTGGATTTTCCAAAATCATAAAATGGATGCAACTCCTAGTTATGTTGGTTAGGGTTTTCAAATGTTGTAACATGGTTCAGTTTTCAAAAGTTGGAATATCTGCAAAACTTCTGTTTTATGGTACTTTACACCCCGTTTTGGATAACAGATGTTAGACAGAGATGTAAATGATAGGCCATGTGACAGTAGGTTTGAAAATCATGTCCAGGTACATTTATATTTGAAGTTTTCAGACTGAACATAATTAATTCATAGTTTTGAAAACAGGACTCAATTATGTCCCAGCTTTGAAAATTGGACATAGGAGCAATTTAACTTACTTACAAAGCTGTGCAATAGAAAACTGTACCTAGATATAGGCTTTGAAGATCACTTCACCCCCCCCCCCAGCCGTAACTCTGGGGAGGAGAGGGGTATATGCTTGTGTGAATTTAGTGCTGATACAGGAGAGGGCTACATCTATGCCAGTGGACAGAGACTGGAGATCAGTCAAAGATCTGAAGATCATCTAGCAGGGTATCAAAATCATATGGTCTGAATGACCTGCACTAGGTGTAATCTGAGGACGAGGGGTTCTGGACAGGGTAGAACATCAGCTGGTGACCGACGGTGTCCCCACATCAAGTGTACAGCTTTGGCAGTCTCTTTTGTTAATCTTGTGAAAAGGCCAACAAATGCTGGCTCGTATCTTGAGAGAGTGCCTGACAGATGCCAGCTCATTGTAACTCATTACAGTACTGTTTCAGGGCACTTTCTGCATTTGCCTGTCAGGAAGCTGAGAGTTATACATTTGCCACACAGCTGGCTCTATCGGTTTCTTTAATCAGTGTGAGTGGGTGGAAATGTCACTGGTAAAATGTATCTGTTTCAGTCCTCTGGGAGTGAAAGAGGGAGAGAGTAATGTGTGTGTGGAGGAATGTGTGTGTGTGATCCCCACACATCAGCATCTTTGTTTTAGGATGATAATTTTAGTGCTAAAGTTCATGCTGTGAAAGTGAGAAGATGATGACACCGGGGAGGGAGTTCTGCAATGTGGCTCACTCATTTCTGGTAATACACAGCCACATACCTCCTTAGCTGAAAGAATAATTCCCTCTCTAGTCCTCCTCCAAATAGCTTATCTTGAGCACATAACACCACCATTTCCATAGTTATTTCTCAATGGACAAAACATTAAAAGGCACTTGTATTTCAACCTCTTTTCAAATCTAGTGAGATTTCCATGACTTTGCATATTAATTGTATGCTAAATTCATGTTAATCACTAATTTGCATTTCCACACACTTTGTTTTGTTTTTGAGGGAATGTTATTTTCATTGTTTTTAAATACTTTTAGAGCCAGCCAAGTTCTAGAGGGTTTTGTTTCAGAACTGGTTTGTATGTTCCCACTGTCAAGATTAATTATTCGGCGCTTGCTTGGAAAAGGGAAAGGGGAGCCAGGAATCTGAACACTCTTTAAGGGGTTGAAAATCTGAAATTAAAGTACCCTGAGGAAGGGGTAATGTAATATCTTGAAATGCAGGTAGGTTCGGGTAACAGTGAAAGTCTGTGTGTTTACAATACATTTATAATACACGTACTACTTTAATGGTGAGTGGTCACTGCATCCTATGCCCACAGATTTTGTGCTGGAATGACTCACACCCCATGTGGTTAAAGCACTTGGCTACACCTCGTGTTTCACAAAATGCTGGGGTATGGGTTATCCCAGCATAATCCATACCCTGCCATATAATACTGCATACTCATCAAACAGATGCAGATAAGCCTTTTGAGATTGTTGATGGATTCTTTTGACAGTAAGGTGACAGGATTGAAGGCCTTTGTCTTCCTGAGGGCAATTAACCGTATTCATGAGGGAACCAGGTAAGCAGAATAGCTACAGAGGAAGGAGGCATGCAAAGCTTGAGGAGATACTGGCCAATCAAGAGTTAAAATAAGAACTTCATAAATGTTCCAGGCAGGGGAAGACAAAAGGCTAAGGTCATAAATGATGAATAATCTTTTTTTGTATCAGTAAATGATTAGATCAAGTCTATTTATGATGACGTCCTGAGATCCAAAGATACACGTGCATGCGTTATATAAGTCAATACAGCCTCTGCTGTGTGTCTCTTATGATATAAGAGATTTCAAGCATGAGGTTTGGGTGGGAGGATTCCAAAGCAAGGTTGAGCAGTTCTGGCTGCCCAAACCTCACAAGAGGAGTCTCTTACACCAAATGAGACACCAAGGTAGCTGGAATGATTAACTGTAAGTTTCATGTATTTTTTTGATTTCAAAAATTAAATAAAGCTCGCCCTCCTCCCCGCTTGGAAGTGGAATGTGGCCACTCCTAATGTTGCTGCATGAGAGACCACTGTAATCTAGACACGAGGTAGGATGGCACTCTGTGCTGACTGGCTGAAATCATATAAGTGATTTATAATAAGTACCCTACTAATGATACAGAATACAAAAATACAATATTGTACACAGAAAATCTAGAGTACAGTACAAGGACAGTCATTCACTTATAACAATTCATGGTGTGTACAAGTTCAAGAGATAGCCAAGACATCTACTGATTAACTGTTGGCAAATGTCTAATGTTGGACTGAACTCTGTCCTAAGTTTATGTAGCATCAGATTTAATTCTCAGTTCACCAAAATGAGCAGTTACCTGACAGGGAACTAATCTCAAACCGAACTTTTGAGTTGTAGCTGTACTTAAACCAACTGTTCAGACAATATAGTTGGAGTTCTTTGGTTTAAACATTTATAAATTGATAAAAGTTATTGTTTTTCTCTACATAGTTTTATAGGAACCCAGTTTAACTGTTAATAGACTGTGTGAGTGAGTGAGTGGGAGAAGATGGGGTGAATTTCACTATTCTGAGAGAAGTTCCATTTGTGTTCCTGTCTTAGGTGAATAGATCCTCTTTGGGTGGGGGTGGAGGGGTCTTACTGGCACATGAGAAATAGAAACTGCTATAGTTGAGTGTTTTCTTTTTTCATTTGTTTCCAATGTACAGTATTTACTCCTGAAATTTTCAGTGAGGTCCTGCTTTTACTCGTTTCCACAGCTGGTAGGACTGGTACCCTAGGATGTTAAGTGTCTTACTTAGGGTCGTACAGTGAGGGAACTGGTGGGGTTTAAACTGCTGATTTACTGTTTTTTTATACTGTTTTTTTCCCCCTACCCATCTCTACCAGACCACCTCCCAACCCCATCTACTCCCCTTTCTGTCATTTGTCTGGTCCCCAGGGACTAACGAAGGGCATTTCCTCACTGAACCACTTAAATTCTAAATCTGATAGCAGATAAAGACCACTTGACCCACCCAGTCTGCCCATTTTTCCACCTACCTATACTGACACTGCAGACCCTACTTGATCTCCAGCTTCCTCCTACCTCCTTAAATATATTAATGATGGTTCCACCAATATTTGAACTCAGATCACTGGAAATCCAGAGTGCTAACCATAGCACCGTGGAACCACTCACTTTCTCTGTGGTGGGTTCCCTTGGCAGTGTCATCAGCCATGATCTCCTTCAAGCCCATCTTATGATTTGGGGGGGGGGGGCAGATGTGAGTGGTGTGACCTGTTAGTGCTGACTTCATTCTGTTGCATGACGGGGCCCTCCTTTCATTTTCTCTCTGGCTCTCAGAATGCAGGCAGCAAGGAGGCACTGTGTGCATGTACATGCTGAATCGTGCCTTATGCACAGCACAAGCTGATGTGTCTCCCCCACCACTCCCAACTCTGAACTGCACTGTCACTTGTAATCCCCCAGGTGGCAGTCTAACAGTGTAGCCTGAGACCCTAAGTCCCTGGAGGAGGGAGGCATCCTCTGGGTCCCTCTATCCTCCACACATTGGCCTGCATCATCTTATCTAGGCTCATTCCTGAACATGGGTCACCCACATCGCAGCTGGCACTGCTGCCACTACACCAACAGACCAACTGTCAGGGCATTGTAAGGTTTACATTTTAAATGGGTGGGCCTCCATGCAGGGATGCAGGTCAATAAAATCATAATTTAGGAGGCTGAACCAAAAGCGCACAAACTAGGGGAGCCATTGCCATTCCAGCAGCCTTGGTTCATGTCCATATTCAGGGTTGTCACTGGGGTTAGTGGCAGAAGGAAGTAGTATCCACTCAGATGCTTATTTTCCATTGTGAGGGAGGATTTCCTGTCCTATAAAACCCAGGGGAGTAAGTGCTTTGCAACTGAGCATGACTATAAGAACACAAACAATGTGGAGATGCATTGCATGTGGGAGGGCAGGCCTGTTGTATGCACATTGGTTGGGAGATGGGTGAGGAAAAGAATTAGGAAAAATAGGGAGCTCTGTGACTGGGACAGAATGCTCTGAGCTGCCTCACGTCAGGCAGGGCTACATTTCCACAGTGCCAGTAGTCACCATGGATAGATCCTTCCCTTTCTGTAGGTGGCTGGATATTGGAGGTAGGCCTGCTGTAGAGCTGAAAGCAGAGCCCTCCTTGGCTGTTGAGACACTGTCAATGGTAAAACCTGAACAGATTTATGGAGTCCTCTACCTGTATGACCCTAGTGCAGAACTCATTAGTGATGAGTTCATCTAGAATTGTAACAGGACAAACCTGAGCAGAGCAGACTGAGGGAGCCTTCAACCAATCAGACACTTATTCAGAATTTAAGTAACCATCTTCACCTGGGATTGTCGAAGGGAATCAATCAATTAATCAAAATCTTTATTTTGCCAGGAGGAACTTCATTGAGACAAGTTCATTTATAGGATGGACCTGGGGCAAAACAATTGCCAACAGGGTTAAGACATCACAGGTTGAGTGAACGTACATAACAATTACATAGTAATAAAAACAACATAATAACTTATAACCATTGCATGAGACAGATACTTGCACCAGAACATAGCAATAGGTTAAACAGGAGGAAGTGCCATTTAAATACAATTGCTTGGATACAGATATATGGATGTAAGGTAATGAGCTAAAGTTTATACAGTAGACATCATTGGAGGAGTCATAGTGAGCAGGAGTGGCAGTTCCTCTAGTGTCAAAGTGCAAAGAATATTGAGATGTAAGAGTCGTTTGATAAGTACTGTAGACATGGCCTGGCAAGTGGGGTGGGAAAGGGATGTGGGTATAGGTAGTGGGGAGGGAAGGTCAGCCGAGATAGGAGAGGGTTAGACATGATGGCCTAGGGAGGAAGGACTGTTCGAAGGCAGAACATGACAGATGCCACAGGCAATGGTTGGGGTTTAAGTCCAATATTTGAAGCACAGACAGATTGTGATGTTGGAGCCTTGATTTGGACAATGACAGAAGGGAGGACTCAAATGATGCCTCAGGCAATGGTTGAGGTTTAAGTCAAGAGTTTAAAGCAGTGACAAATCATGATGTTAAGACCTTGGCTTGAAACAGTAACAGACCTCGAAGAAGGTCCTCAGGAACAATGATTTGAAGAGGGAGAAAGTGACAGGTGTAACAAGCCTTAAGGTTTTCTGGATCTTATTCCAGAGCGTAGCAAGAGTGAAGCTTATTGAGGCTCTACCAAAGCGTGTTTTAACTTTAGGGATAGCCAGAGATAAAATGGTAAGACATCTGAGAGAATAGGCACTAGGGATGCAGGGAGTTAGGCAGCTTGTGAGGTACTGAGGTAATTTACGAGTGATTGCCTTATATGTCCATAGAATAGTATTCTTTTGCCTGCTGAAGCTAAGGGAGCTCCAGCCTATGGAGGAATAGAGGATGCAGTGGTGCGCGTCAAAAGGGGCATCCAAAATGAACCTAAGGGCTCTGTGGTATAGGGTATCAAGCTTGGAGAGAGCTGTGCTAGTACAATGGCCATGTAGGAAGTCAGCATAGTCTAGGAGAGGCAAGAAGGTAGCTTGGACTAGGAGTTTTCTGGCCTCCTGGGTTAGTGAGTGCTTGATCCTGAAGAAAATACTGAGCCTTTGACGTGGTTTCTTAGTGAGTTCATCAACGTGATCAATGAAAGACAATTTGTAGTCAATCCAGACCCCCAGGTATTTGAATTTTTCCGTGAACTCCAGGGCTTCTCCCAAAAGGGTGCTTATGTGAGGAACCTTATCAGGGTTTTCTTTTGGGAGCTGAGGGGCCAGTGGAGAGAAAATCATGGCCTTAGATTTTTTGGCATTGAGCAGGAGTTTCAAGTTGAGCAGATTTTTTTGGAGGATGTTGAAATCATTCTGGGGGTCCAAAATGGCTTGATCCAGAGTTGATCTGTCAATGTATAGCACTATATCATCAGCAAAGAGATGGATACTAGAAGACCTTAGGCCAGTGTGAATTTGATTAATATAAATTGCAAAGAGAAGTGGACCAAGTATGGATCCTCGGGGGACACCTCTAAGGAATATTTTTTTTGGTGATAGGTCTCCTTCAGCCTTGACCTGCTGCTCTCTGTCCACAAGATAGTTTGTGAACCAATTTAGGGCCAGGTTGTCCACCCCAACTTTCTTCAGGGCCACCAGGAGTAAATCGTGGTCCACCATGTTGAAAGCTTTGCTAAGGTCCAGAAACAAGGCGCATACATATTGTTTGTTATCAAGTGCGGACTGCCAGTAATTTACAACCTTAGCAAGGCCAGTGGAGGTACTATGCATGGGATGGAAAACAGACTGAATTGGATTTAGAAGATAAAACTTTTCAAGTTGAGAGTGAGCTGTTCCAGGTTTGTGCTCTCTCAGTATTTAACAGCTGCCTCATTGAAATCCAAGACTGGATGAGTTCCAGCAGGTTAAAGTTGAATGCAGGAAAGACTAAGGTTTCAGTGGTGGATCCGTGTTGCAGGACAGAGGGGCTGAGGACTGATTTGCCCTCTGGTTTATTTCTGGGGGGCACTCAGATCCTTACCAATGAACGGGTGCGTGACCTGGGAGTGATACTTGATGATGGGCTGACCCTTTGTCATCAGGTGTCGGCAGTCATCAAGTTAGCCTTTTGCCATCTTAGGAACATTGCCAGAATCAAGCACCTCATTCTGTCCAGCGATTTGCCCATTTTGGTCCACGCCTTTGTGACCTCGTGCCTTGACTATTGTAACTCCCTTTACTAGGGCTCCCTGGGATTGATATCTGCTGCTCGCAGCTAGTGCAGAACGCTGCTGCACATTTATTGACTGGGGTATCAAGGAGATCTCACATTACCCCAGTGCTGCACGATCTGCACTGGCTGCTGGTTCAGTGGCAGGTCACCTTTAAGGTAGGATTGTTAACTTGCAAAGCCCTACACGGACTGGGTCCTGACTACTTGAAAGAGCTTCTGATTCCTTACACCCCTGTGCGACAGCTCCGCTCGGCTGATGAGGGGTTGCTGGAGATTCCAAGGGTTAGTTTGAAGTCATCTGGGGCTCAGGCTTTTATGTTTGTTGCCCCAACCCTCTGGAATTCTCTACCATGTCAGCTACGGGAGTGCAGGACAGTGGGGAGCTTTAAGCAGGCACTGAAGGCTTTTCTATGGAATTAAGCTTTTCCTGATTTTCTATGATTTTATTCATATTTATTGTTTTATTGAATCTGTATGTATTTGTGAAGTGCCTTGACATTTTGACAGGCGCGCTATATTAAATAAAGCTAATATTATTATTCATTTACTACCTTCTCCAATAGTTTTGACAAGGCCAGGAGCAAGGAGCTTGGGCGGTAATTATTTAGGTCACAGGTGTCCCCTGATTTGAGTAGAGGAATGACATAGGCCATCTTCCAGATCTTGGGGAGGGAGCCCTGATTGAGAGATAAATTGAAAAGGTGGGTAATGGGGGAGCCAAAATAAAGTAGGCCAACTTTAGGAAGAAAGGCTCAATCATATCCGTGCCCCACACTTTTCTTAGTATAAAGTTGAAGAAGGAGATCCTTAACCTGTTTGACAGTGACCAGACAGAAGGAAAAAGTGGTAAGGGTCAATAGATTCCAGATCATGTCAATCAGATGACTGACTAAGGAACTGTGCCCTGGGGAGGTATCAAAAGCCATCCCTGCTGTGGCAAAGTGATTGTTAAGGAGGTCATGGATCGCATTTTTATCTGTGGTGTGGGTACCACAAGTCGAAATTTTGTGGGGAAGCATGCCAGCACTGTTATGGCCTTCTACCTCCCTTAAAGTTTTCCAAAATTTAGTAGCAGAGTTAGTGGATGCGTTAAGCTCAGAGCGGAAATAACTAGACTTCACAGCTCTGATAGTTTTCAGGTAGAAATTCCTTGCAGTTTGGAAAGCAGACCCGTCTGTGGACAATTTACACTTTCTGGCTCTTTTCCAAAGACCAACCTTATGCCACAAGGCAGTTTTTAGGTTATCTGTGAACCAGGGACAGGATTTTCTTTTAGTTCTGCTTTTGGTAACTGGGGCAAGGAGGTCTAGGGTTCCGGTGAGTATTTCATGAATTACGTCATGTTCCTCTTCCACAGAAGATGCAAGGTAAAATTTCTGCCAGTTAGCATACTGTAGGTCATAGAGAAAAGCATCTGAGCAGAAGTTCCGGTTACATCTCTTATGGATATATTTAGAGGAAGAGGAGGTTTGGAGTTGTGCTGACCTTACGCATGCAATGGCACAGTGGTTGCTGATGTCGTTAAAGAATACACCTGAGTAGGAGAAGAGGTGAGGCTTGCTTACAAGGATTAGGTCAAGAAGGGAGCTACGCTCTGGGTTTGCGGTGTTTGGGTGGGTAGCTTCATTAATAATCTGGGTACATCCACGGGCATCACAGAATTCTTCAATGGTAAGGAGACTGGAGCGAGCCAGTCAAGGTTGAGGTCACCAATTATGGATACTTCCGATGAGGTGGTAGCTAGTATGTCACTTAGGTGTTTGAGCAGAGAGAGGCCAGCTGAGGGGGGCCCATAGCACCCACTAATGCAGATAGAGGTTGAGTTGGCTGGTTGAATTCTTAGCGTGAGGCACTCAAATTCCTTAGGGACTGTAGTCGTGTCCATCATAGTTGCGGTAATGTTGTCCCGGACACAGATGGTTACTCCCCTTCCCTGGGATTTCCTATCAGTATGAAACAAGTTGTACAAAGGAATGTTAACCTCATAGTCCAGGGTAGTTGGTCTTAGCCAAGTTTTGGAGATTGCAAGAACATCAGGAGAGCAGTGGAGGGTCCAAGTTTTGATAGCATCAAACTTTTTCAGAAGGCTGCAGGCACTCAAATGCAAAAATGATAACCCTTTTAGTAGAGGTAGGTCAGCTGGGGCAGGAATGGAGAGGGGGAGCCCGGGGTTTAATTCGATGTTACCAGCACAGATGGGTAGCAGCAGATACAGAATAGCTTTAATTGAAAGAACAAACCTACGAGAGAGAGGCAGTTGGTATCTGACGTGAGTACAGCAGTGTATGGTAATAGAGAGGCCAGATCGGGTAAGTGGCAGTGAGAGGAAAACATTTAGAAATTTGTGTGTAAGATTTAGGTAGCCTGTGAATATGCCTGGGTGTTGAAAATGTTGTGGGTTTAGAGACCCGTAGTATGTGACGGTTACACTAATAAGTAGAAATCCTATGCTGAACGGATGAAGAAACATTTTTGCAGTTAAATTTGAGCAGGACAGAAGATCACCCCTTTAAAAAGTTGCAGGAAAGGAGAGCCCCTTTAAGAAGTTGCTGTAATTGACTAGTATGAGTCCTCAGTGGGTGGGGATCTCTGGGGAAGTATATTTAATAAAGGAGGGGGGTTGGGGGTGGACGAAAAAACTGTGCAGAGAGTAGCACAGCAAGGCAGTGGCCGAACTGTGATTTGAAAAAGGTGCCTTGGGCACTTGTGTTCTCAATGAGGAACAGCAGCATCCAATCAGGAAGCGGCCACAGTCCCCAGGAGCCAGTCCAATTATGGGGATTGAAGCCTGACAGCTCTGAGCTAGGAGCTGACCAATTGTACCTGCTTTCCTTGGTAAGGAGGTGGTGGGCTGGATGAAGAGGTTTGACCGCCAGCAGGTAGCAGTGCCAGGGCTACTTGGCTGAAGTGGAGAGCCTGATTTGGGCTTGTGGCTAAAGAAAAGCAGAAAAAAAGGTGGAACATTAGTTAAAAAGTCAAAGACTAGCTCAAGTAAATTGGTGAGAGGACCCTGGGCAATTTAGCGCTCAGGGCAGAAGTAGGTGCAAATAGTGGGAGAGAAAGGGTTCCTGCAGAGAGGTCTGGTCAAAGATGCCAGGGAAACATTTAAGAGACTAAGAGAGAGTCCTCTACCTGTCTGACACTAGTTCAGAATATATTAAAGAGCTAGTGGAACCAAAACAGGCAGACAAGAAAATAATACAAATTTTAAGAAATAGTCAGTTGTAACTTTTTATTTCTAAAATGTTTTCTTTTTCATTTTGCTTATTGGAAAGTTGTTATGTAATAATATTGTGCTGAATGTGAGGAACAGATCTTAGCCTGGCAGCTGACATATCTTTCTCTATCCACCTCCCTCTACATCATCAATATTGTGATCTCACCAACAGTGACATCACAGGTAACTAACCTGGCAGCTACTGAGTGGCTGTTCCTAAGCAGCAGTGATGTGACAGTCAGTGAAGCTGCAATTCTGATGATGTAATGGAAAGAACAGAGCTAGATATGAATGTCAGCTGCCAGGCTGAGTGCTGTCCCACACATCACACCTACTAACATCAGGCAAACAATCTTCTAATTAAAGAAAGGGACCACAAAAAGTACCTCAAATATAAAAGATAATGGTTGACTGCTGATATAAACTAATATTAGTTTTAGGGAGTATACTAACTCTTTAACATCTTCACCTGTGATTGTCGCAAGTAAACCATGAGCAGACTGAGGGAGCCCTCTACCTGTCTGGCAGTAGTGCGGAATTAACAGTCTTCACCTGGGATCAACACAATTAAAACCGGAACAGACTGAGGGAGCCCTCTACCTGTCTGACACTAGCATAGAATATATTAACTAACAGTCATCACTGGGGATTTTCACATTTAAATCCTGAACATACTAAGGGAACCCTCTGCCTGTCTGACACTAGTGTAGCATATATTAATAGTCTTCACCTGGGAGTTTCATAAATAATACCTGAACAGACTGAGGAAACCCTCTGTCTAACACTACAGTAGGATTTATTATCTAACAGTCTTGACTTGGGATAGACCAAGAACAGCAGAGGAACCCGGTCCATGTAGTGATGAGCCACAGGCAAAGCAGGGAACACATATCCAAAACGTGGTACTAAAACTTTTGGTTCAATGCAAAAATTACAGTGTTTCACACTCTAGACTGTGTGCTTTATGATACAAATACAATGCTGATCAGAGAAAGCTATATACCAATATATTCATTCTGAGGATAAATATGTAAATATTACAACAGCTATAAAAAATTATAACCGGTCAAAAGCACGTTTCAACAAGAGCGCGGTAAAAATCACGTGGACAAAATAGCGTAGATGAAAACAGCTACAGGGCAATTATAGCACAGACATTATAGCACTATTCCTATAGCGGTTTTCAGTCGGACCATCCACTATAAGTTTGCAAGTGTGTTCTACCTCAGGGTGCTGGAATTGTGGTGTAGTGGTTAGAGTGACAGCGTCTAACTGCCCTGGGTTCAAGTCCTCCTGTATCCCTTTGTTTTTATTTATTTTAGGGCTTTGGCACCCCTCCAACTGTGCCCTTCCCCCAGATGCACTGGTGTGGTGGTGTGTGCATTCTGGATTATGTATATTTATATAGCTGGGGGTGTGGGGTGTGAAGACCCCTACAAAAAGTGTGAAAATCAGATCTGCTTCTATGGCCAACCTTCTCCCCGCCCCCCCCGGTTGCACGCTCCGTGAAAATGTGCTGCACAGCTGACTGTCTCCCCCCTCCCAACTTATCTGTCCCCGAGTCACCTTTCTCCTGTGTTGAGTCTGGTGCAATTAGCACTGCTTCTGATTTTTCTGTTTTTCCATGTCACTGTTTTGAATCCCACTATTTAGTCCACACAGTTTTCGACCGTACTCTTTTGTATTAGCTGTTTTGACCTAGTTCTATAAAAAATATGTCTACTGTGTGACTGCTGATGTAGATTTTTTCCTTCTTTCTCTATAAGCACTATTTGTCTGTCCCCACTAAAAATCACCCGCAAAAATAGGGGAGTGGGGGTTTCTCTTATATACTCATAATGTATTCATACTTCATTCCAAACTACCATATAAGAGAACCATGGTAAACAAAAGTTTATAAATATAATGTTATAAAATAATATGGCAATACTGTATAGACATATAAATCTGGGGTGGACAAACAGAAACACTAGTAATTAAAATCAATATCATCCCAAATGCAAGTAGATGAATAGGATAACCATACTGTCTGAAGGGGGGGGGGAGACAAGACAAGAGAAAGGGGGAATAAAAACAAAGACAAGTGACACAAAGGGGACAGGAGGGTATGGTGGTGGGAAGGAAGGGTCAGTGGGATGGGGAGTGGCCATGTGTACGGAGGGGGTAGGGTAATTGGCAAAAGAACAAGGGCACTAACGGGACCAGGAACAATAGTAGAGAGAAAGTAGGAAGGGGAGACCATACATGGGCATCCCTACTCTGGGCATGTTTAGAAGTAGTAAACATACCACAGAGGTAATGAATCAAGAATCTGAAACTTATTTAAGTCCCAGGTAAAAAAAAAAGAACTCTGAAATGTGGTTCAAACTAAATACCAGACAACATACTGTATATATTTGGCACATCAATCGATACACAAAATATTGCTGTAAAAATAAATAGACCAAATTCATAGAAACTGAGTTGATTGAAAAAAAGTCATTCAGTCCTGGTAGGACAAAAGCCTTCAATTTACACTGCCAAAAGGTCTCTTATAGTTTTGTGTCTGTGTCTCTGCCACTTTTTCCTATGTGGACTTTCTCTGTTCCAATGAATTTAAGCATATATCCTGTTTTTGGTTTTTTTTTTATGTTTCAACAATACAGGATAAGTTCTATGAGAAACAAAACTTGTTTGCGGAGTGTCCTAAGTCATTATTATAGACATCATACAAAAAACATATCACAAAACATTAAAAAAGCAATGCAAGCATTACAACTGGCCAAGCAACTACAAAGAGATTGTTCCTGTAGCAACATTGTTCCATGCTGTGCAATGTGGGGTGCAAAGCATTTTCAGCATTAGTTTTCTGTATATTTCTAACACAGTCCAAATTTCAACCTTCCATTTCCAAAATGTTTTCCCCATGTACAGCGTGAAGCAACTACACATGGCTATG
Source organism: Neoceratodus forsteri (assembly GCA_016271365.2). NCBI lineage: Eukaryota > Metazoa > Chordata > Ceratodontiformes > Ceratodontidae > Neoceratodus > Neoceratodus forsteri. The sequence goes on from CM057459.1 coordinate 1,390,037,384, forward strand.
TCTACCACTGCTTCTGTAGTGCAGTTCACAAAATGTTGTGTTTAGAATGGCTCCCCTGACATAGGTTGTGTGAATGTCTCAGCAACCTGTATGTGTCTTTTGCCAATTACCCTACCCTCTCTGTACACATGGCCCACTCCCCACCCCACTGCCCCTTCCTTCCCACCACACTACCCTCCTGTCCCCTTTGTGTCACTTGTCTTTGGTTTTATTCCCCTTTCTTTTGTCTTGTCCCTCTTCCCCTCTCTTTCAAACAGCATAGGAACCACAAGTGAAAGTTCCATTTGGAACGGGCCTGGCTCTTACGAACATACGAACATACAAAAACACCAGCAGAAACAGGGCTAACAGTCTATCGAGTCTGCTCGTTTGTGCAGCTTGCCCCTCAACTTGCAGCTGCCCCACCCTCCGTCCCACTCCTCCCCTTACTCTGTCCCACCCAGGGCATTCCACTTATTCACCACCAGTTCAGTGAAAACGTGTCTCCTGATTTCCCTCCTGAATCTTCCCCCCACCAATCTCAATTTATGCCCTCTTGTGTCCCTCCCACTTCTAATCTGGAAGATCGTCTATGTGTCAGTTTTGTTAATTCCCTTTAAGTATTTAAAAGTTTCAATCATCTCCCCATATCCCTCCTCTCCTCCAGTGAATACACGTTCAGCTCACCCAGCCTATCCTCATAGGACATACCTTCCAGACCCTGGATCATCTTTGTCACCCTGCGCTGTACCCCTTCTAATACTCCGATGTCTTTCTTCAGGAATGGGTGCCAGTACTGCACACAGTATTCCAGGTGTGGTCGGACGAGTGGCCTGTTCAGGGGAAGGATCACCTCCTTATTCCTGGAAAAGATACGTCTCACCTTACAACCCAGCATCTTATTGGCTTTTGCTGCCACCTTCCTACACTGTGCTGAGTTGTTCACATTCCCTGTTATAATCACCCCCGAGGTCTTTCTCCTCCCCGGTGCTTTCCAACTGAACCCCTCTGAGCTGATAGCTCCTCCCCTGGTTCCTAGTTCCAAAGTGCAGTACTTTACACTTCTTAGTGTTGAACCCCAGCTGCCATGTTTCCGACCATTACTGTAGTTTGGTGAGGGCGTCCTGCAGCCCTTTCCACCCATCTACGTCATCTACCACAGCTCCCATTTTAGTATCGTCTGAAAGCAGACTGGTCTAATTCTGGATTCTGTGCGAGATATCTGCTATGAATATCCCAAACAGCACCAGTCCCAGTACCGATCCCTGTGGCATTCCACTCATCACATCCCTTGCTGATGAGAGCTGCTCCCCCCACTACCACCCTCTGCTGCTTTCCCTTCAGCCAATTGGTGAGCCATTTGACCGTTTTTGTTCCCACCCTGGCATCTTCCAGCACCCCCCCAGCCTCCCATGTGGCACCGAATCAAAGGCCTTGCTGAAATCCAAATACAGCACATCCACTGCATGGCTCTTGTCCAGTTCCCTGGTCACCCAGTCGTAGTACTCAACTAGGTTTGTCTGGCACGATCTTCCCAAGACAAACACATGTTGTTGAACATCCTGGAGTCCAATGTCCTCTAAAAATGCCACCAGCCTCTCCTTCAGGATTTTCTCCATGAGCTTCCCCACAATCGATGCGAGTCTCACTGGTCGGTAGTTCGCCGGCTCATCCCTAGGGCCACTTTTGTGAATGGGCACCACATGGGCCATCCTCCAGTCTTCTGGTACACATCCTGTGTCCAGGGAGGTACTGAACAGGTCTGCCGTGGTCCCACCAGGATCAGCGCCAGTTCTTTAAGCACCTCTTGTTTGTTTTTTTGGATACGTGTTCATCTGGGATTGTTAAAGGGAAAAACTGAGCAGATTGACAGGCCCCTCTACCTGTCTGACAATAGTGTAGAATTTATTGACTGTCTTCACCTGGGATTGTCACAGTTAAACCTGAACAATCTGAGGGAACCCTCACCTATCTGGTACTAGTGCAGCATTTAACAACTAACAGTATTAACCTGAGATTGTTACAGTTAAAACCTGAACAGACTGAGGAAGCCGTATACCTGTCTGACATTAGTGTAGAATTTGTTAACAGTCTTCACCTGGGATTGACACAAGTAAAACCTGAACAGTCTGAGGGAGCCCTCTACCTGTCTGACACTAGTGTAGAATTAACAGTCTCTACCTGGGGCTGCCACAGTAAAATTTGAACAGACTGAGGGAGCCCTCTACTTATCTGACACTAGTGTAGAATTAAGTTTTCACCTGGGATAGTCACAATTAAAACCTGAACAGCCTGAGGGAGCCCTGTGCCTGTCTGACACTAGTGCTGAAATTATTAGAACTCATCACCTGGGATGTCACAGGAAACCCTGAACAGCCTAAGGGAGCCCTCTGCCTGTCTGACACTAGTGCTGAATTTATTAGAACTCATCACTTGGGATTGTCACAGGAAACCCTGAATGGCCTGAGCAAGGGTGCTGGAAGACAGTAAAGCCCACCCGGTTCCGGTGCCTATGGGCCTTAGGGAGCCATGTGCCTGTCTGACACTAGTGCTGAATGTATTAGTACTCATCACCTGGGATTGTCACAGGAAACTCTGAATGGCCTGAGGGAGCCCTATGCCTGTCTGACACTAGTGCTGAAATTATTAGAACTCATCACCTGGGATTGTCACAGGAAACCCTGAACGGCCTGAGGGAGCTCTGTGCCTGTCTGACACTAGTGCTGAATGTGTTAGTACTCATCACCTGGGATTGTCACAGGAAACCCTGAATGGCCCGAGGGAGCCCTATGCCTGTCTGATACTAGTGCTGAATGTATTAGTACTCATCACCTGGGATTGTCACAGGAAACCCTGAATGGCCTGAGAGAGCCCTGTGCCTGTCTGACATTAGTGCTGAATTTATTAGTGCTCATCACCTGGGATTGTCACAGGTAACCCTGAATGGCCTGAGGGAGCCCTGTGCCTGTCTGACATTAGTGCTGAATTTATTAGTACTCATCACCTGGGATTGTCACAGAAAACCCTGGACAGTCAGAGAGAGCCCTCTACCTGTTTGACACTAGTGCTTCATCTATTAACAGTCTTCACCTGGGATCATCACAAGTAAAATGTTAACAGCCTGAGGGAGCCCTCTACCCGTCTAACACTGCGTCAGAATTGGAATAGGTAACAGTTAAAAAGTTTGGTTCAAAGTGGTTTCATTTCAATTCATAATAAGGTTTAAAAGTGTTCTTTTTGTTAGCCGGCTTGCTGGAGCAGCGACAGTGCTACCTCTCACAATGCCGATGACCCGAGTTTGGGAACGAGCACCAGTCATTGGAGGGTAGGCTGGGGGGGGGGGCAGGAGGGGAAGGATCAAGCATCCAGAGGACTGCTCTCCTCCTCTAAGGAGGGAATGGCACTGTGCCCAGAGTCAGGATGTCCCTATTGATGGCTGGAGGGAAGCTCACCTGGCAGTGGAGGAGTGGCAGACCTCTCGCATGCTGCACATGACAGCATGAGTGGCACTATCACTGACGCAATTGCATGCTGCTCCTCCAAGTCATGAGGAGAGGAAGAGCCAAGGAAAAGGATGATTGTTGTCCCTCGCAGACCCCATACCAAGCAACTGAGGCATGGAAGGCTGGATTCTTGCCCGGCGGGTTGAGCATGTTCCCACCACCCTGCCATGGGGCAAGCCACGAGGGCTAGAAGAAGTAGGGGTGATGGGCTGGGAGGTCAGATGGGAAGGCAGTCACACCAGCTGGAGAAAAGGAAAAAAAAATGTTCTTTTAACGAAACTGATTAAAACACGTCCCATAGTCAACACCCCCTCACCCATGCAGCTACCATAATAAAACTTTAAGCGACTTTTCACCAAACCCCCATCTACTTATCCCACTTACCACTTCAACTAATTGTTTGTGCACTGACATTGCCCCTTTTATTCTAGTTTAACCCAAAATTTTCAATAGCTATGGGGATACCACCCCCTGTAACATACTGAAATATGCAGTAGCAAATTGTGAATGGGTTTGTGGAGACATGGAGGACTTCTATATCCACATAGTCTCCAACAGAAAATACAGATCCAATAACCATTCTCTCCCTTCTGAATACATGGGGCGCAGGGATGAAATAGGGTTAGTCTGGATAAATGGGATGTCGCATATAATAATATATGTCAATATGCCTCCTCTTCCCATCGCCTCAAGCACCACTGCAGACTGTATAGTGACCTGGGCTGGCTCTCCCCATCTGCATACTGACTATACTCCCTAGGTGTCCTCACAGACTCTATAATCTGAAATCAAACCCCCTCCTCCCTTACGGCACTAGTTGCACCACAGACACTTGCTCATGGACTACGCTTGGCAAACAAGTTTCTACTTACTATACCTAGGTGTCTTACTTCAAAAGGCTCTGGAGCATTTCATTGCACCACCCCTACCACCTGGAACTCCCTCCCTCTTGCCCTGAGGCAGACAAACTACCATCCAATCTTCAAAAAAGAACTGCATTGCCATCTATCCCGGGACCCCTGCACGTGCTTTGATCCCACTTAATGCTACTTTCTACCTCCTCATGTAACACAGTTTACCACTCTATCTCCCATGCTGCCTTTCTCCCATCCCTACTGGCAATCTCCCTGCCTCCTAGGCCACACATCCTGGCTAGACAGCTGCTGCTTAAATCTCACCCTACCCACCTCTAGAACCCCTATTTCTCTTCCAAACTCTTTCTCTCCTTACTTTTTCCCTCGACTTACCACACCACAGCACTTGCAAATTAGCTATGTTTTATAAATGTCACTATTGTTGTCCCATGCCCAGCTCTGTTTACTATTTTCATGTACTAATGTCACCTTTTTGTTTCACTGCATAGCTAGATGTATTATCTCAAATACTGTTTGTCCTGATCTGTATCTGATTTATCTGTATTAAGGCAATGTATGTGATCGATCTGTATTAATGCAATGTATGTGTTTCCCAATTTATGTATGTACTCTCCCAGGTCATGCCTGAAAATAGTCAGTCTTGGCTAGTGCACCTACCCGGTAAATAAAAACTAAATAAAATAAAATAAATACATTGTAAGGGGCTGGCAGGGATGAGCTTGAGGTAGGGATGGACTGGATGGCTACTAATAGAGCAAATAAAATAATTGCCATAGGTACCTTTTCTGATTCTATTAGTGATCATCTGCCTACTTTCTGTGTTTGGAATGACCACTGCACTAAACCCCTTCCAAGAATCATACAATTTCGGGATTTCACCAAACTAAACCCAACTGCACTTCTTGACAATATTAATAACATTGACAGGTTCCCTATCTATCATACTGAGGATGTAAATACAGCACCTGAATACCTGATTTCTCAGCTTCTAGCCCTTCAGGATCTGCATATCCCTCTGAAAAAAAGGCATCTTAGGGCCTCCGCTAACAAATGGCTAAACAAAGACCTCCTTCGAACCATGAGGAAAAGAAACAAGGCCTGGGCCTTGGAGAAGAAGTCTCTACGAACAGAAGACTGAGATAACTAGAGACTATTGAGAAATGCGTGCAAAAAAGATATACAGATGGCCAAAAGGAACTACTGCCTTAAGCTTCTCCAGTCCTCAGTGGGTGATACCAGGGGTTTTTTGAATCACATCAAACATTTCATAGGGCAAAGGCCTAAGACGGCTATTACCGACATGACACTGAATGACGCAAACTGTAATAAGTTACCTACTATTGCAAATGCTCTTAATGCTCAATTCTTGGATCTCTCTGAATACCTAGAGAAATTTAACCAACCCCTTGCTCCTCCTCCTGAGGTGAAAATTCTGCCCGAACCCTCCTTTCATCTCAGATTAGTCTCCTCTACTGAGGTGCTGCATCTCCTTAAATCAGTATCCCCCGATGGATCTGCGGGTTCTGGATGGGTTACTGTTGAGCTTTATCAAACAGGCAGCTCCAGCACTTGCTGTCTCTATTGCAAGAATTTTCAATCTTTCCTTACTTACCCAGACAGTGCCTATGCTGTGGAAAACCTCTCGTGTTGTCCCTGTACACAAAAAAGGGGATACCAAAAATATGGCAAATTACAGACTGATTGCTCGAGAAGGCCGTCACCTCCCAGGTCTCAAATTACCTGCACCTTCACAACCTTCTATCCTCTTCCCAACATGGATTCCGAACAGGGTGCAGCACCACAACTGCTCTACTTCAGGTGACTAATGAAGTCCTTATGGCAATGGATAAGGGCCTGCTCATGGAGGCCATATTTATCGATCTCACTAAGGCATTCGATCTTGTGAATCACTCTCTGCTACTCTTCAAACTGTCCTGCCTGGGCTTTGACCAGTCGGCCATCTCCTGGTTTGATAGCTACCTCACAGGGAGGTTGCAATTTGTTCAAATTGAAACTGCCATCACAAATCTTTCCTCTACCTCTGTTGGAGTCCAACAAGGATCTATTCTTGGCCCTCTACTTTTCTCTTTTTTTATTAACAACCTGCCCTCCCTTCCCTGCTCCTCCTCGTTGATCCTTTATGCTGATGACATGGTGCTTCTCTCGGGTGGTAAAGATCCCTTATCAGTAAGGCAGATCTTCAAGCCGACTTCGACTGCTTACAGGATTGGTTACTACAAAGCAGGCTCCTACATAATGCTAAGAAAATCGTGACTATGCTTTTTGGCTCCCTCTCTAGAATCAGATCTCTTGCTCTGTATTTTTTGATATGTTCTCAAGAAGACTCCCCTTTGGAATTCGTTAACTCTTTCAGGTACCTAGGAGTCACTCTGGACCCATCTCTTGACTTCAACCTCCACATCGCGGCTACATGTAAGGTGGTATACTCCTAACTTGGTCTTGCCTTTAAAATTAGGTCCTCCCTCAATGATGCTGCCTGGCTTGCTATTGCACAAGGATTTCTCCTCCCTTCTCTGACATATTGCTCACAGGTTTACCTTAAAGCTAGCAAAGGAGCTCTCCAGAAATGGAGCACCTGCTATAACAGCATATGCAGATTTGTTCTCTCCTCTCACAGACTTACCCTTCGTTGTCATCTCTACTCTAAACTGAATTGGCTCTCCCCAGCTTCGCTTAGACTCTATTCTGCTGGCTGTGTGATTGATAATATTATCAGAATGGGGACGCATGAATACCTCGCTAAGCTGTTAACTGAGCCCTCCCAAGCATACCTCCTCAGGGCATCTGCTCAAACCCAACTTGAAATTCCCAGATATCTCACAAAAAAAGGTGAACTTTGCTTTGCCATATCTTCCCCCTGTTCCTGGAACTCCATTCCCCCCCAACATCAAACTCTGCATATCCCACAAAACCTTTAAACTGGGTCTTCAGGCCCACCTAATAGAATCCGACTGCTGCTCCTGTGCTGTAACTTGAGACTTACTCCTAGCAGCTTTTCCTCCCCTTGGCACTTACTGTTTCCTTTCTTATTTCTAAAACCAGCTTGTTCCTACTTCCATCATGAATCCTAATGTTATAAAAGCTACTTATTTCAAGTTTGTTTGCTGTATGTTAGTTTAGTCATTGGTGTATCATCTAGTTAAATTAATTAATGTAATGTTATTTATTTTTTCTTAGTTGTCACTGATAAGGACTGTACTTGTCAGTAAACTGTCAAATGTTTTGTTCTCACTTCATGCTGCATCATGAAATAGTGCCAGATTGTTGTATACTGTTTGACTCTGTTCTCTCTTGCCTGTACTCTCCCGGGTCGTGCCTGAATATAGGCAATACTCTTGTCTAGTGTACTTACCCAGTAAACAAAAACCAATAAATAAATGAGGAGCTTCAAGGTTTTTTATGGTGGGGACATGGGCGAGGAGGTTTCTGTCTATGGGGTGGGGGAGTGTAAGAAATGACATACAAAAAGGTGGATGGTTACATAAGAAATAACACATGACAGGCCGGGGAATATATTATAGTAACATACCAACTGGTGTGTTTGGCCAAGGAATTTCCAGCACCAGGAGGAAGGTTACTATAAAGCAAAATTCCTGGCCTGTGGTATGCTACTTACAGTGCAAAATGCTTTTAATGATAAACTAATTTCTGTGATTGCATTGGTTTTTGCATGGTACCGTCTCTTTAAAAGCCCTCTGTCTATTATGTACAGTTGGTGGGGCAGTGGGGGGCTGGTCACATGGGGCTTGTAGTGTGGTTGTGTTACATTTGCAGTGTGACCTTTTCATGATATGGAATTATTATACTGTACTGGGACCTAGAATGGTTACACTGTGACATGGAATTGTTCTATTTTGACCTGGAATTATTTATACTGTGACAGAGCAATTTTACTGTGACTGGACTGGTTATACCAACACAAGTAATAGTTAAACTGTTAACTGGAATGGTGATACTGTTACCTAAAATAGTTAGGTAAGCAATAAGACACAATGATGCATTGGTTGTGCTGGTTTTACCACACACACATAGAAGTACAGTGAGCCATGAGGCTGCAGGCCAAGTGTCTTCAACCCCTAGAATTGTAACAAAACCAGCACAACCAACAGTCCGAATTGTCTTATTGCACTTATAAAATGGGTCCAATGGCAACATTTAAAAAAAAACTCCAAAAGTTTTAAAAGCCACAAAGACTATAACAAAATATTGCTAAAAACATAAAATAGTCCCTCCACAGAAGTTTTTCACCTGTGAGTCATCTATCTTTCTATACAGTCAATACATTGTGTGATTGTTTCCCATGGAATACAAGTATTAAAAACTTAAGAAGTAAGACAATATGCTTGGTGGTGGGATAATGGCACATCTTGGGTGTGTTGTGAGGCTCAAGGCATTGCCAAGTGCCTTCAATCACCAAAGAAGTGCCATTATCCCACCACAAAGTACAACTAGGAGTATCTACTTGCAAATACAAAATGGGTGCAAGATTTATTTGGTGGGTGGGGTGAAAAATGCACAAAAATAAAGCAATATTAAACATTTTAATGATTTTCTTAAAAAGGTTCATCCACTGCAGCAAAATACTCCCCACATATCACAGCCTAGACATGCTATCTCAGTTTCAAAAATTCTGCACAGCAAAATACACTGTTTTTTTAATTAGCCCTTAAACCCACTATTTTCCCTAACCCATTTACCTGTTTCCTCACCTCTCCTCCTTCTTTATATTATTTTCATCCCTTTCCCCCACTCTGTTTCTTGTTTATCTTTCCTACGTTCAACAGATGGAATGTTCACAACTATGGATGCAATATAAGAATTAAAATCTCTGCTCAGCTCTACAATCACACAATGGAAGGCCTCAGATAGAATCATGGCTTCTGTTTTATCTGCAGCATTTTTTTTTTTTTAGCTATTTCTTTCTTCCCCCTCACTCTGGCTGGCCTCACGTCCGGCCACCGACCCTAGCCTCCATTTCCTTCAGGCCATCTCCCTCGTAGCCCTCCCCTGGCTTACCCCCGTGATGGGCCAGCAGGGAGCTGCTACTCACCCATCAATCCAGAGTCCCAGCTCAGGGTGTTACCTCTGGGAACAGAGCACTAGGGGACAGCCATCAAGCCACCACGACCAGCCACCAGGGTCTTTTTCCATTTTCTCCCCTATGAGAGCTCAGTGTGCAATGATGCTGGTGATGGGCACATGCACACGTCAGCGCACATCCCTGCTCCAGTCCCCATGTTATGTCGGCAGCACTGCACCAAGCCCCAGCCTCTGCCAGGGGCCAGATGTACACTGACAACAGAGCACCCCCCTCCCCAGAGATAGAGAGCAGTCCATTGGATGCTCAATCCAACTCCTTCCCTGCTGACCCCGCAACCCGCTCATCCCGAACATGGGCTCTCAGTGACACGTAGGTGTGATGACTCAGTGTCTCAGGCCCTCAGCGCCACCGGGCTGGCTATCTGCGCATGTTAAATAGAGATTTCCTTGTTGAGCAAGGGCGAGTAGGAGGGAGAATTTTCATGAAGAGAAAAGAAACACCAAAAAGTAAAACTGTAGTACTTTATATTTTACATAGATACATGGACACTGTCAGCAGATAAGGGCATATGGCCCACCCAGTCTGCCCATTTAAGCTTGTAAGTTCATGTTATGTTTTTCTAGAAGTCTGTTGCACCTTACCTCTGACCTCCAGAATTCCCTTATGTCTACTCCATGCATTCTTAAATCCTGCGATTGTTTCAGTCCCTACCACTTCCTCTGGCAGGGTGTTCCACTTGTCCACCACCCTTTCTGTGAAGAAATTCTTCCTCACGTTTCCTCTGAATCGCCCTCCCTCCAACTTCATCCCATGCCCTCTAGTTCTGGAACATTTATTTCACTGGAAAATAGTGTATTCCTGCACTCTGTTCCTCCCTGTAAGATACTTGTATTTCTCTATCATATCCCCTCGCTCCCTCCTCTCCTCCAGGGAGTACATATCCAAGTCCTTCAGCCTGTCCTCATAGGATTTGTGATACAGTCCCTGTACCATTTTTCTTGCCCTCCTCTGAACCTTCTCTACCCTGTGTATGTCCTTACGTATGTAAGGTCTACAGAACTGTACACTGTACTCCAGGTGGGGCCTCACTAGTGTCTTCCATAGTGGAATTATGACCTCCCTTTTCCTGCTGGTGATGCTCCTATCTATGAATCCCAGCATTCTATTTGCTTTACCTGCTGCCTTGTTGCACTGTTTCCCTACCTTGAGGTCATCAGAGATGATAACCCCAAGGTCCCTTTCCTGCTTGGTGCTTGCTGTATCCTCACCCCTCCAACTGATATGTTGTTCCAGGGCTTTTGTGCCCCGTATGCATTATCTTGCACTTCTTTGCATTGAATTTCAACTGCTAAACCCTTGACCCTTCTTCAAGCTTCTGCAGGTCCCTCCTCATTCTGTCTACACCCTCTGGCATGTCTACTCTGTTACAGAGCTTTGTGTCATCAGTGAACAGGGAAATTCTACCTTCTAAGTCCTGCGCAATGTCACTGATGAAGACGTTGAATAGGACCAGTCCCAGCACTGATCCTTGTGGCACCCCACTGGTCATTCTTCCCTCTGTGGAGTGACAGCCATTTACCACCACCCTCTGAGTCCTGCCACCTAGCCAATTAACTACCCACCACACTATTGTCATACCCACACCCATATTCCCCAGTTTGTTTAATAGCCTTCTATGCAGCACAGTGTCAAAGGCCTTGCTGAAGTCCAGATAGGCCATGTCCACTGCCCTCCCCTGATCCACCTCCCTTGTCACCCAGTCGAAAAATTCAATGAAGTTGGTCTGGCATGACCTCCCCCAGTGAAACCATGATGCCTTGGGTCCTGTAGTCCACTGGCAACCAGATGTTCCACCAATCTCTCCTTCAGTAGTGCTTCCATGATCTTCCCCACTGCTGAGGTCAGGCTGACTGGTCTGTAGTTCCCTGCTTCCTCTTTGTTCCTGCTTTTGTATAAGGGGACTACATCTGTTGTCTTCCAGTCTTTGGGTACCTTCCATTTCCAGTGATCAGCTAAACAGGATTGCCAGAGGTTCAGCAATCACCTGTCTTAGTTCCTTTAGGACCCTGGGGTACACTCCATCTGGCCCCATTGCTTTATTGACTCTTATTCCTTCCAGTTCCTTTAGGGCCCTTTCCCATGTAAAGGGACTTGTATCCATGTCTGCACCATTCCCACCCCTTGTACTCCCTTTAGGCCCATTACCCTCCTTTCCATCAGTAAAGACTGAGCAGAAATATCTGTTCAGTATGTCAGCTTTACTGTTGTCATCCTCCATGTGGACCCCATCCTCCCCTGTCTGTCTCACTATCCCTCCCTTTGCCCTTCTTTTTTCACTTATGTACTTGTAAATGGTTTTGTCCCCTCTACCCACTGATTTTGCAATGCGCTCTTCTGTCTGAGCTTTGGCTTTCCTTACTGACCTCCCTGCCTCCCTTTGCTTCTCCTGGTACTTCTCCTTATCCCCTTCTGCCTGTGTCTTTTTGTATTGCCTGACTGCAATCTTTTTGGTTTTCACTTTCTCTGTTACCTCTTTGGAAAACCATAATGGCCTCTACTTCCTTTTCCCCTTGCTAACTACTTAATGCATAATTCTGTTGCTCTTGTAATCCCTGTTTTAAATATTGCCCGCTGTTCCTCAACCCCTGATTCCCTCCCCATTCCCATTAATGCCTTTTTCAAGCATCTCCCAATTTTCCTAAAGTCTGCCCCCGTAAAATCCAGGATATGTGTTTTTGTGCAGTTTGGTTCTGCTCCTTCTGTGATTTCAAACCACAGTGACTGGTGATCACTGTTCCCCAGGTGCTTCCCCACTGTTACCCCATCACACTATCCCCATTAGTTAGCATGAGGTCCAGTATTGCCTTCTGCTGAGTTGGTTCCATAACCTGTTGCTTGAGGAAGGCACCTTGAAGGGATTCAAGGATAAATCTGCTCCAGGTTGATGCTGCTGCTGCGAGGCTCCAGTCCACGTCTGGAATATTGAAGTCTCCAACCAGCACCACCTCACCCTTGTCTGTCATCTTTTGGATGGCTAGCATCAGCACCCTATCTGTTTCTTCCTCCTGGGCTGGTGATCTGTAGACCACCTCTGTACGGATGGCTGACTCCATTCTCCTTTCCAGCTTAACCCACAGTATCTCTCCCCCATTTTGTTCCTCCTGGATCTCTGTGGCCTATTTAATTTGTGTGTGTGTGTGTGTGTGTGTGTGTGTGTATGTGTTATATATGTATGTGTGTGTGAGAGTTAGGGCCTAGTTGAAGGTTTCTAGGCAGTAAACGTGACAGCCAAGTTTGTGATGGCAATCAAGGATGTGTTGCTAGTACTGATTTTATTGTAAAGAGGCTGCTGGATCTTTATCCAGTGCTGTTATACTGAGATAACAGCACAGGTAAAGATGGCTCTCAGCCAATAAGGTTTCACAATTTGTGAAATCCAACGTATAAGTAAGCAATAAGCCATGATGGGGAGTGCATTGAAGGATTAATGATACATGCCCAGGGATGTAGTAAGCACAAGGCCGGTGGCCGAGTGTGTATATGTCATGGGAAGTGCATTTGTTAGTCCTTTAATGCATACCCCATTGCTCTTATAAAATGTCTTATTGTATTCCAGCCTTTGTAATATAGATCCGGTTTCTGACTGCACATCATATATAGGATAAAGTATGGGGTGCAGTGTGTTATGAGAATTTAACACACTCTCGAGTTCTTGGATGGCACATAAACCCCGAGGGCGATGCCTGAGGGGTTTATGATTGCCATCCAACAATGAGGGTTTGTGCTAAATTTGAGTTAACACACTGCACCCCATATTTTATTTTGTTTAATTTAAGGGGTCATGTTTTTTCACTGATTCCCATCTGCCCCTGAATGTGCTCTGCGGCTCAGAAATAAAATTTTATTTCTTTCAATTTAGGCATTCAGCACCTGGTTAGTAGTGCTACCATCTACTCACCACCCCAGCCTGGGGTGAAGTTAGAGGAGGAGGGAAGAGATTTTGGCTGGTGATGGCGCTGAAGAGAGGCAGTAGGAGAGACTACTTGGGGGCCTTGCTGATCTCGACGCTCCTCTCTCAGCTGGTGCGATGCAGACAAGAGTCGCAAAGTATTTTAAAAAGAACTGCTAAAAGTATGACTGAAAAATTTGTTCTGATTTAGTGGCTCCTGAGGTTAGTGATTTTCTGGGAGAAAGTTGATTAGGGAAAGTGCTTTGGTGGTGTCGCAAGCCACAGTATGGCTCATGTATTTTTCCATTGAAAGATGCAGTGTATTAAAAATATGCCATAATACACACAAGTGTATTACAGCATTTAATACACAGCTTTTTCAATGGGAAAAAACATGACCCATTAATTAATAATATTTTAATGCACAGTCATATGATGGTTGTCATCCAGTAGGGTCTCTGGATTTATCCTTGCCATTTTATAATGCAGATTATAAAATGGATTTCAAAAATTGTGAAACCTGATTGGCTAAGAGCCATTCCATACTATTCAAGAATTATTTATTTATTAAATTTTGATGACCGGGTAGACCCACTGGGCCCCAAAGGTCCCTTTTTCAGGGGTGACCCGGCGAGACATTACATGGAGAGGTACAGGCAGTGAAAAGGCTCCCCCCCACACACACACAGACACACACCGGCAGTGGTAAAACATGAAATACATCAATTCAAAAGTTTGCAGAATTCCACTGGCATATACATACAGACACACATAGGCCTCAAGTGGAGACAAAACCCCAGTTTCATCTGTTGCAGGGTAAGGAGCAGGGAGTTATCTGGCAAACTGGTGTGGGCAGGAGGGGAATTTTTCATGGTCATCAAAGAAGCACCAGCAATGGAAACTCTGAACAGTACCTGATATTTTTAAATTTGTGCATGTGTGTAAGGAGGGGCTCACGAGTGTAGGTGGCAGCCATGTTTATGACTGAATTCAGGAATGAGTGAAGTGGCTCATGAATTCTGTATGTGAGTTCCCCAAAATCCAAATCCACTGCCTGAACTTGTTCAACCTTGTGCAGTTATGGAGAATTAAGATATGGTCTCAGAACATGCTTAGCCAATCAGGAAGCAGGGAATTTCCAAACCATTTTATAAACCCTGATCTGCAATGGTTATAACCTGACCTGGGATGGTTATAGCTTGATCTTGAATGGTTATACCATGATCTAGAATGGTTATACTGTGACCTGAAAAGATTACACTGTGATCTGGAATAGTTTTACTGTGAGTTGAAATGGTTATACTGTGATCTGAAATGGTTTTACTGTGGCCTGGACTGGTTATACTGTGACCTGGAATGGTTATACCATGACTTGGAGTGCCATGACCTGGAATGGTTAAACTGTGACCTGGAATGGTTATACAGTGATCTGGAATGGTTATACCGGTACTTGGAATGCCATGACCTGGAATGGTTATACAGTGATCTTGAATATTATACCATGACCTGGAATAGTTAAACTGTGACCTGGAATGGTTATACAGTGATCTGGAATGATTATACCATGACCTGGAATAGTTAAACTGTGACCTGGAATGGTTATACAGTGATCTGGAATGGTTATATCATGACCTGGAATGCCATGACTTGGGATAGTTAAACTGTGAACTTGAATGGTGATACCATGACTTGAAATGGTGATATAACCAGACCTGTTATGGTTACACCATGACCTGGAATTGTTATAACCTGTGCTAAAAATGGACAAAATTCATTGGGGGAGCCCACTACCTTTCATGTAGGATCGAATATATCCAACTAGGGTCTGGAGACACATTTCCTCATGCTATGTTGCATTTTGGCATGTTATTGATTCAGTTTGATGTCTTTTGGTGGGTAAATGTTACACACAGAACCAATCCTTCCCCATTCTATTCCTGGAATTGAGTGAGGCTTTTAATTTTTTTCTGGAAGTGAGTTACCCTGGGTCCCCCGCCATCACCACCACCATTTCTACCACTAATTATATCCTGACCTGGAACTGTTAAATTGTGATCTGGAATAGTTATACCCTGACCTCAGATGGTTACTCTGTCTCAGTCAGGAAGATGTCGATAGGGTAAAGCAGCCCCATGTGACGGTCTTTCAATCAATGAGGAGGCAGGTTATCCACATATCAGACATGCCCACAGGAGGTTATCAACTTTTCAAGCAGGCCCACACAGGTTATCCACATTTTAGACTCACCCACAGTAGTTTATCCACTCATTTCACAGAAAAAAAGGGAAAAAAAGCATGTTCTACTTTAAAGCAGCAGTGCAGTGAAAAAATGTTTTTCCAAGAAAGCTAGTTTCAGCTACAATTAATAAAAATATTAACACACCTGTCAAGTGTACTTGTCTAGACACCACCTATGCTATGCATCATGAACCTTTTAATTTTTTCAATCCTAATCCTTACCAGGACTATAATGCTATTCCTATGCAAAATATGGTGGCTATCTTTTTTTCTTGAGAAAAAAATAAAGCATTTATAGAATGCAAAAGGTCTGGTGGAATTACAAAATTGTACCACCAAATAAAACTGGAAGATGTCCGGAATCTTTTATAGTGAAGAAAAGGCAGTGTCAGATTTTTTTCCCAGTTTCCTTGCACTGCTGCTTTAAGTATCTAAGAACTTTTAAAATCCTGGGTTCAAAATTCCTAGTCATATAATAATAATAATAATAAAATTCAGTTAGCCAGAGTACACTCCGAATAACCTGCATCTGTGGTGGATTAAACAACTCAGCATTCGGCCTCGGCATTTAATCACCCACATCAGCCAGTTATTCCTTCATATACTCTGGTTAACTGTATGTTATCACTTAATTATACTGACAAAGTTCCCTTTCAGTCAGAATGCAGAGCTACTGTTATCCTGCCATAAAGGGAGAATAGATTCAATAATGGTACTGTATGCTAATCACTGCATTCTGAATTGCTAAAATAAATGCACCACTGTTTATTGTCAATGGCAACAGGAAGATCATTTTCATATCCACTGTTTCTATAAACATTTCTTCTGGTTATTTTTTTATAATTAAAATTTCTGTTTCAGTGTAATAATAACTGCTGTTGCAGTGGGGGTAACTTGGCAATAATCATATCTGGAATTTCATACTGTAAATACTTTTGCGTATGAGCTTGGATTTTATGTTCTCCGCGATATGTTTTTTTTATCTCATAACCCCTCCAGCATACTCATCATTCAATATATACTTTTAGAAAATGGGCAAGTGAAACACTATATTCTGATTGGCTGTTGCCATTCCCTGAGCATATTTTTAAGTGCCAATACCGCCCTGTGAAGAAAATGATCCAGCATTTGATCTGGAATTCAGACAACTGACATACAGAATTCATCAGCCAGTTCATTCATTCCTGATTTCCATCACAGACATGGCTGCCACCTTACAAACCTTCAACTAGACCCTGAAAATAAAATGTCCTTAAATTAAAAATTAAATAAATAAATGTTCTTTCCACTCATGATCCCCTCCTTACACACGTATACCCATTTAAAAAATCAAGCACTATTCAGAGTTTTCATTTCTGGTGTTTCTTTGATGATCATGAAAATTCACCCTCATATCCTAAACAACTTGACAGAAAAATCTCTACTGCTAACCCTGCCAATGATAAAATTGAGGCTCTGGCTCCATATGAGTCCTGTGTCTGGGTGACCATATACCAGTGGAATACTGTAGACTTCTGAATTCATGTATTCCATGCATATGTGAGTGTGTGTGTGGTGGGGGGGGGGTGATCATTCTTCTAGGGGAATACTGTGGAATACTGACTTCCATAATAAACAACCAAAGCTTTTATTGAATGTTTAGAAAGGTAGATGATTGCCAGGTAAAACAAACATCAGTGGAGGGAGTACTTGACATTTTCTAAGCAATATTGTATTATATTTGTGTGTTTGTTGTATTTTTGTGTCTTTTTTTATCTTTTAGAGATTTTTTTTAATTTTTCTTACCTATTTTCTAAGCCCAATAAGACCCTTCAGAGTAAGGGGTATTGGTGGATACCTGCACTTCCAGGGACTGTAAGTGTCTCCACCTGCAGTGTCAGGACTCATCACACCCCGGACATGTGGGTATCCACCAGTACCCCACATCCTATTGCTTCTTATTGTTTACATGAAGCAGGGGCTGGCCATGATGGATCTAGAGACCCTTCCAGCCTTATATTACTGGATTATCATATATTACTATATGTTGTAGCATGTTACCACAATGCTAATACTGCTATAATAACACTAACAGAGGTGTGGCTATGCTAACCACATGCCCACAGTGGTTTGTAAGGAGAAAATCCTAGCCTACCTCACCTTAAATAGTCACAGGAAAAAAAAAATCTAAGTGCAGAAGCCCGACTGAAACAAAAGTGGAATTCAATATCTCAAAGCCATCACTGTGGGACTGTTACAGGAAGAACCTGAACAGACCAAGGGATGAGACAGCTCTCTGCCTTACTGATGCTAGCCCATAGATAGTTAATAATCCTCTCCTTCCACTGTCAGAGGTATTTAGAGGTATTTCAATATGCATTTTCCTGTCCCTTTAAAAAAAAAAAAAAATTAGATAAAGCATGTGCACATGCAGAGTGAGACACCCTTGTCTCTAAGGACTCCTCTATGGGGGGAGGGGCATCCCTGGTGTTCAGTTCTTTTCTCCTGGATGTGACACATATTTGATTTCTCAGCCTTATTATAACACAGATCCTCAAACCTGCCTGCAGTTCTGGGTCTGTTGACATCAGTTTCAAAGCATTTCAAGGATTATGCCACCTAATAAGTAAGCAATATATACAATTTGCAAATAAATCAGAAAACTAATCCCCAGAAGCTACTGAGCCATGACGATAAGGCAACAGCTTCTCAAAATCCTCTCAAGCAGATGCAAAACCAGAGATGTCATCAGTGCTTCCCCCATACAGTGGCAGCGCAAACTGGAATCTGCCAGTTTTAATGGTATGACAACAGTCATACCTCTTTTCTTATTTTCTAGTACATTTAACTAACCAGCACAGCTTCCCATAACTAATTTGTTTTCACAGCTTATTCACCTGCCAGGATAGCTCAGCTGAGACATGACATCTCATTTTTTTTTTCATTTGGGTCTTGCTTTCTTATCCTCCATGGTACACCAGGGAGACTGAAGCAAAGAGAGGCCCAATGATTTGTTCCAGATCACACAACATGTTCCAGTGGGATTTGAGCCACCCAGAGAGTCTGGAAACCTGACGGCAGATTTTCAAAAATGTTAAAAATGTTATTTTTTAACAATTCTAGCAAATTAGTTCTGTGGAAGCAGCAAACGGGTAATTAAATTAATGGGGAACGCAGGAGCATAACTCAGCTGCTCTTTCTCATTAAGTAGGGAGTGGGATTGTTTTTTATTTGGAAGAGGCAGGGTTAGAACTGCAGGAGTACTTAGTTTATATGGAAAGAAGACATTTTTTTAAATGTGTTCTTTTTTTAAATCATGAGCTTTAAAAGGTGCAAAATAAGCTTTGGATAAATATTTTTTTTTTTTTTTTTGCTTTTACCTTCTTTCATTCTCTTTGCCTTTATTTAAGTACTTATTATAATTATTTTTTTATTTGACAATTTAATTTATTCAGGATGGCCAAGCTGAGACACAATGTATAGTTTGTGGTGGGGTCCTGCTTCTATCCATTTCCACAGCTTGGTGGACTGGAGCACTAAGAGTTTAAGTGACTTATCCAAAGTCACACACTGAATATTTGGCTCTAGTGAGTGCTGAACCAGTGATTTCTTTGCTCCTAATACAGTACGCTTAACAACTAGACCACACTGCCTCCAATTTCTGCTTCAATTAGATTAAAAGTCATTGAGGGCTGGATGTTTGGTCTGTCAGGGACTAGGTCCCATGCTGCAGCAGGACGAAATCTCTGCACCTGCAGACTTTCATATTTTCAGTGGGTGGAGCTGCAAGGGATGTTATGCCTGGTCCCATCAGGCATAACATTTCCACGCAGCTGTGCTGAAGAAACAGTGGTAAGCTGCCATAAATTGTGGAGCCAGTCATAAACTGGCTGCACCTTTGAGAATGCCATGGCTGCAGGAAAAATGGCAGCTCTGCAATCGGAGACTCACTTAAGCCAACTTTTTTCCCGCAGCTGGGGGAATTTCAGGGGCACTGAAAATCCAACCCATTGTATCACAGAAACCCACAGCACATCTTGTCCAGAAATTGAACACTTTTAAGTCCCACCTCTGCCCTGCCCATCCCCAACATATAAACTGACTCATGCCACTCACAGGAACTGACTGGACATCATCTGGTTGAAGAGGAGACTCCTGCCCCTGAAGAAAAGTATGGGGCATGTATCTTTGTCATGGTGGCAAGGGATACTACAGTATGATCATCGGCCTAAGCCCACCACCGGCTACTTGATAAGTTATTTAAAGTAGTGCTGTGCAAAATTAAAAAAAATTTGCCAATGAAATAACCATGAAATGTGGAATTTCACTTCCATGAAATTTCAGAACGCACCTTGATAACTTTCAAGAAGTTCTGACTTAGATCAGTGGAATGAATGTATAAATTGTGGATTAATGTATTAAACTGTGGAAAGAAGTTCTGCAGAACTGGTCACTGAACTGCAAAATGATTACATATATTGCAGACTGA
This sequence comes from Neoceratodus forsteri, assembly GCA_016271365.2. Lineage (NCBI taxonomy): Eukaryota > Metazoa > Chordata > Ceratodontiformes > Ceratodontidae > Neoceratodus > Neoceratodus forsteri. Next base: position 1,390,057,458 of record CM057459.1, read on the forward strand.
TGTATTAAACTGCAGTATGGAATCCCTCAGAACTGTCATTCAAATTTTTATGTGTATCGTTCTGCAATTCAGCCAAATATTTTTATGGGATGAAGCGAAAATTCAGCAGACACATTCTGAGGATTCAGATTTCCCCAAAGTCAGAATTTCAGAAAATTCCATGAATTTTCTGCAAATTCAGAATTTCACTGTTTGTGCCCAGTGCTAATTTACAACCAATGCACCTGGGATTCTACAGTTTTGTATCCACAAAACTCCTCCTGCCACAGAATGTACGTGTTGTCAAATAGTTCATCAATTTTGGTGGTTTGTTTTAAAAAACAAAGCAGTGATTCCACAGTTATGTGTTCTGTTCCCATGTTTTGTTTGTCCATCAGGTGAGGGGGCTATGGGTAGTGCAGTGGTGCAGTGGATGCCCTGTAGTCTATTACGACCTTAGCAAGGCCCTTGACATTGTTCTGCATGGAAACTCATGGAGAATGGAGAACAATCTGGAGTCCACAAAGTGTACAGGAGGTGGATAGCAAATTTCTAAAAGTTAGAGTTGGTGTATGGTCAGCAGTCAGAGCAGACTGGGTTAAGTGGAGTGCCCAAGATGTTGGTGCTCAGTTTATCATATGTTAAGACCACCAGTGAGGCCACTCTTACAGTTGTAAGAGTGGTCTTATGTGCATTCTTAGGGTATGACAACTGTGAAATGAAGGCGAGCAGTTATGATACCCTAAGAATGTGAGACCACACTTACAACTGAAGGAGTTGTTTCAGTGGCAGTATTAATATTTTATTGATTGGGCTTGATCAATAATAAATATTAAAAAAAATGGCCTAAACATGCCTGTTTCCAGGGCAGCTGCACGTGAGACACTCTACAGAATAAGAGTGCCTCATGCACAGAGGAAAGAAGCACTCAGATAGGTCAGGAGTGTTCCTTCGATCTATAATGCTCTTTAACATATTTATCAATGATCTGAAAGAGGTGGTCAGCAGGAGATGTTTGCTAATGAACCTAACCTGGCAGGAGGAGTGGACACAGCAGAGGAGGGGGATGTCCTGTAGGGTGACCTGCACACTTTAGGGCCATGGACTGAGAAATGGGGCTTATATTTCATGCAGAGATGTGCAAGGTACTACATCTATGGGTAAAGAATATGGGCTACATGTTTACCCTGCATGGCGAAACAGCGGACAGCATGATCGAGGTAAACAGGATCTGCTGTTGGGTGATTGTGGATAGTAGGCAGAAGCCAGTGTGCTGCTGCAGTAAAGAAATCAATCATAATCCTGGGATGCAAAAGGTGGGAGATAAGGATCAGGTCAAGGGATGAGATCCTACCCTTGCACAAGGCCTTGGTTACACTACACTTGGAGGGCTGCATGTAGCACTGGGAAACGCAGTATAGAAAGGACTTTGAAGAAATCAAAAGGGTTCAGCACATGTTTTTTTCTTCTTCCACCTCCTTTAGGAATTCACTTTTTGATTATACTGAACTCTGTTTTCCACATTATCTTTTTCTTAGTGTGATTTGGGCCATAGGATATTTTGATCATGTTCCAAATAGAGACTTGTATATCTTGAAATTTGTTAATGGATCATTTTAAGTTTCATCTTTTTTGGTTGCTTTATTTGCTCTTGCTGTACGGTCCGATTGTACGGTGACTTATCACTGGCCAGTCTGCCTTAATCTTTTTCCTGCTTTCTCTTGTGGTATGGATTTCTATTTTATATTTGTTATCTATTTTATATCACAGCCTGTGCTCTTTGGAATACTCTTGTTATGTTTTATATAATAAAGTATACTCAGGTGAGAAAAGAGGGTTCAGCACAGTGATACCAAGCTAATTAGTGGCCTACACTGAAAGAGCTACAAAGTGAGATTAGACAACTCAACTTATAAATTGGCAAGAAAAAAATCTAGAAATTTCATTGGCCAAAAGATGTCACCTGATTGTGCATTAAATCTCTATAAATACATGGTTAGGTGCTGAGTCTCATTTCCCTCCCCCCAAAAACCTACTTAGATCCATTTTAAAAGTGTAATAAACCCCTCCAGGGTGTGCATCATAGGATTTTAATGCACATTTCAGAAACGTGAGGACACTTGGCCTTCGACCTCATGCTTTACTCTACCCCTTGGGCGTGCATTAAAACCCTATAGTGCACATCCTGTTGTGGCTTATTACTTATTTATTCTGCATATAAAAGAGAAGACTGGGAGGGGACATGATCATAGTTTTTCAAATACTTAAGAGGGCAGATAGGGTGGAGTATACACAGATGTTTGAGCTGTGGAGAACAAACAGATACTAGAGGGGATGACTGTAAACTGAAGTGTTGGGCAGGATAAGGGTAACTTTAGAAAGCATTACTCCACATGGGGTGGTTAATATGTAGAATCGTAGACCCACTTTGGTTGTGGAAGCTAGCATGGTTGAGGCTTTTGCAGCAGGACTGGGCAGATTTCAAAGGAAGAATAGCAGTGAGGGTCATATAGTATGAGTAGGGGTAATATTATGACTTAATCTTGAATGTGTCCCCATACTCAATATGTAAATAGTTAATGCCATGAGGCAGATGGCAGGAGTTGCAGACAAGATGGACCCTAAGTGCTGTCTGTCATCACAACACTGTGTTACTATCGTGCCCCTCCTTTTTTACTCCTGGATTTTTCATGCACAAATGTTTTATAGTATATGGTTTGGGCTTATTATGTATGAAATTCGGTGGCTGCTGAAATGTTGTTGTGCACATTCTAAATGTTGTTGTGCACATTCTAAATGTTGTTGTGCATGTTCTAAAAGTTATTGCGCACATTCTCTTATTAATATTCATGACGTGTTCTGCTCCTCGCTTCCTGATTGGAGCAAACAGACCAGCTCAACAAAATCACACATGGCTGAACCAGTTAGCGAGTGGTTCACCAGGATGGTTTGGGCACCGACTGCTGTAGTCGGCGCCGTGCTCCAACCAAAGTGTAGTAACTTCACAGTTTTTTTTATAAAGGGCTACATAAATCTGAGGGAGTGTCAGGATGGCAACGGAACTGCACAGACAGACTTTGCAGCAAACAGAGCTGCCGACACAAAGCGGAACTATCAACACAAGGTACGAGACCTTGCCAAAGTTAAGGACCACACCAACAGAGCACACTATGCTGCCAGCTTTTCTTTTTTGAACTTGCATAATTTTTTATTAAGAGTTTAAAAAAGCTTCCATGAATTCAGTGTACAATGTACATTCCTTTGAAGGATTACAATACACCCAGTATTCACTGCTGAAAACCACTTCTAACTTTTTCAGAATATATAAGCATCAGTATGACTCCCAGGAATACTTCCCCCTTATTACTACTGTAAGCGAAGGTGCAAATACCCCACCGACACTTAAAAAGTGCCATGGGGAAATGCACTCCCACTTCCCTTATCATTTAAGTCCTTCACTGCACAATATGTTTTAAACTATTTAACAGTTACATAGGTTCTACTTAATTAACCATGCTTGTAATGATCCATTCTTAATTATCTGATCTTTCCATAAGTACTCTAGTCATGTTCTAACAAAAACAATAAAGCCAAAGCAAAAGTGAAAAGGAAAATTAACTTTCTGGTCGACATGACTGCAAAGTGTTTCAGGGTAGCAAATATTGGTCTAATATAGGAGTGCCCTCCAGATTTTCAATATATTCATAAAATGGAAGCCATTTTACATTGAATTGATCTGTTTGTATTCTTAACTGGGCCGTTATGGCCTCCATCTCTTTAATTCTGCTAATATTGGCTCTCCACATCGAAATGGATTACTGGTCAGAGCTTAGCCAGTGTTGGGTGATCACTTTTAGGGCGGCCGCTACTAATATATAGTAAAAGTATCTCTGATTTTTGGTTCTCCCCTCACTGGGTGGAAGACCCAGGATCAAGTGAGAGCTAGTCAGCATGCAGTTCCACTGAAAAATGTTCTGTAGGGCCTGAGCTACCAGCTTCCGGTAATTAGTTATCTGGGGCACTCCCAAAATATGTGGGTGTAAGAACCAACTCCTCCACATCTCATCCGACACTCCTGGGATGTCCCCTTTGAATAGTGTGCCGAGATGACTGGAGGAATGAAATACCTGGTAACCACTCTCCACCTAAAATCCCCCCAACTTGAAGAGCTGGATGTGCTAGGGATCCCTGCCCAAATTCTTACCCAGTCCTCTTCTGCAAGATGTAAACCTAGCTTCTCCTCCCATTTTCGTTCAATTTGTTGAATCAGTAGTTTGCCCACCTCTTCCTGAAGTGACTTATAAATATATGATCTATATCCCCTCAAGTCTATCCCTCTGCTTTTGAGGAAAGTGGTTTTCACTGGGACCGGTGGGTCTGAAAGAATCTCCCCCATGCCCACATTTGTCAAGATGTAATGCCGACATTGTAGGTATCTATAAAAATCCTGTCTTGAAAGGTTATATTCATCCTGCATTTCCAAAAAGGATCTCAACGTGTCCCTCTGAAAAAATTGAGTAAGAAAAAGCAATCCCTTTTCCTGCCACCTCTTGAAGCAAGATTCTCCTGAGGAGGCTGGAAATCCCGGCAGAGAGCAAAGGGGAATATATCTCCAGACCGGAGTCACCACCCCCCAGTGCTGCCTCACCATCAGCCATACTTTGAGGGTATGTTTGGTCCATTTATTATTAATTAATTTAAGATCCGAATGCGTGGCAACCCAGGGCAGTGACCCAAGCGGTATGTTTCGATGCGCCCCTTGTTCCATAAGAGACCACCCCCCTCTCTGGCCTGGATTTAATATGCTTAGGATAGGCACCACTTGAGCTGCTTTATAATAATTGTATAGATCAGGAACTCCCTTGCCCCCCCCCCCTTGTCTTTGTCTCTATAAGGAGATCCCATTGCTTTCTGGGTTTCCTTCCCGCCCAAAAAAATCTTGAGATCTTTTGTTTTAGTTCTTTCCAATCCCTTCTGGAAAAGGACAGGGGTAAATTAGTGAAAAAAAAAGATATCTAGGGAGGATGTTTATCTTCACCGTGTCTATCCTATGGGTAAAAGAAAGAGGCAGAGAGTGCCACCTATTTATATCTGCAAAAACAGCTTTCTGGAGCGCATCATAATTAACTTGATGCAGTCTTGATAATTTGATTGGAATTTGAATCCCCAAGTACCTTACCTTATCTCTTACCCAGTTAAACGGAATCAGCTTATACAAACTCTGTGTAATTTTACCCCTTATGGGCAGGACCTCAGATTTGTCCATATTAATTTTAAAGCCTGAAAGCTTCCCAAACTGATCCAGAAGGGCCATCAAGGGAGGGAACAACTTCCCAGGGCCCTGCATATATATCACCGTGTTGTCTGCATAAAGTGACACTTTATTCTCGGCCTGTGCTATATTAATGCCCTGTATTTTGCTCTCCTCCCTTATAGCTTGGGCAAGGGGCTCCATGGCCAGTGCAAAAAAGTAAAGGCGACAGGGGGCATCCCTGCCTGGTACCCCTCCCAAATGGAAAGGCCTCAGACACAGTCCCATTAACCCTGACCCTAGCCGAAGGGTTCTGATAGGCCAAAGTAGCCCATTGTAGGAAGGCACCTTCAAACCCCATTTTTGTGAGAACCGCTTTTAAGTACGACCAGTTTAGCCTATCAAAGGCCTTTTCTGTGTCCAAAAAAACAGCAATCTGGATGTTCTGGGAAGCATTTTTGTGGTCCAAGATATTTAACAAGTGCCTGATATTGTCAGACATATGTCTGGTATGAATCCGGTTTGATCCGGATGTATCAAATTTTCAATATGCTTTTGTAGTCGGTTGGCTAGGATTTTTGTAAGGATTTTATAATCTTGGTTTAACAGCGAGATGGGCCTGTATGACTCACAAAACTCTGGGGATTTACCCTGTTTCGGGACAACCGTGATTATAGCTTCACTCCATGAATTTGGGGGTTCATCATTTTCTAGGATGGCATTTAGCACCATAGCCAATTTGGGTGCTAATGTTTTTTTAAATTTTTTATAAAACTCGGCTGTGTAACTGTCAGGACCCGGGGATTTGCCTGAGGGAAGCTTATCTATGACTGCTATTATCTCCTTTTCTGTGATGGGGCAGAAAGCTCTTGCTGCATTCCTGGGAACAACTTGGGTAGTCTCAGGGGCTTCAAAAAGAGTTCTGCATTTTTTTGCACCTCTTCTGGATCCCTCCCTTCCCTGTATAACCCCCCGTAGTCATTTTTAAAGGCCTTAGCTATTTCTCTGGGTTTCTCTATCCGGGATGTGGCCCCTTTTCCACTATGAAGGGATGAGACATGTCTGCTTGCTTGTTCCCTTCTCAGTCTCATGGCAAGGAGCTTTAAAGCCCTGCCCCCACCCTCATAATATTTTTGGTTTGCGTAACGCAGCATCCATTCCACCTTTTCAGCCTCTAACTCATTAAGTTCTTTCCTCCTTTCCATTAGTTCCCTCCAAATTTTCTCCTTACCTCTTGGGTTACCTTTATGTTCCCGTTCTAACACTTTTATCTTGGTTTGCAGTTCTAGCTTTTTATTCCTCAATTTCTTCCTAGCGGAGGCTAAACTTATTAGTTGTCCTCTTAGGACGGCCTTCATTGTATCCCACCACACCATTGGGGTGCTGTCTGATATAGGGGAATCTATCATAAGGTTTTTTTATATCCTGTGTGATTTGTCGTGTAACATTTTTATCATTAAGTAATGAAATATTCAGTCTCCAATTCATTATCTTAGGTTCCCTGTCCCAAACAAAGTCAGCAGAAACTGGGGCATGGTCTGAAATAGTCATTGGGTAAACTACAGAGTTAGAAAATAAGTGAATATCTGTGGCATATGTTATAAAAAAAATCTATATGGGAGTATGAGTTCTGGGGGACTGAGTAGAATGTGTAATCCCTTTCTTTTATATGATGTAGTCTCCAGATGTCCCCAAGCCCCCCCTCCTGCATTAGTGTGTTCAGGCACCTCGTGGCCTGTTTAGAAGTCTCCAATTTACCAGAAGATTGGTCTAAAGCTGGGCACAATATGGTGTTGAAGTCACCTCCAAGTGCTAGCTGACCCCTGGGAAGCGACACCACCCTCTGAAAGACCTCTTGATAGAAAGTGGCTGCCCCACTATTGGGGGCGTAAACATTTACCACATGAATCAAGTTACCCTGAATTGTACCCAAGACTCTGATGCACCTACCCTGGAGTACGATCTCTACCTCCTGGATACAGAATGAGGAATTTTTCTTGATTAATATCGCTACTCTGGATTTTTTTGTCTCTTTGCCCGAGGTAGATAGCACTCTGCCCACCCATTGCCGTTTAAATTTAGTGTGCTCCACCTCTAAGAGGTGAGTCTCCTGGAGGAGAGCTATGTCACAGCCCCTCCTATTAAGTTCTGTTAGGATTTTGGCTCTCTTAATGGGCGACTTAAACCCAGTTACATTATAGGAGATAATCATTAAGTGCACCACCATAATCTATCCAAGTGAATTATCTTTTCAATCATACTGTCCCACAAGAATACTCATCCCTGTCCTGTAGGATCCCCAAGGCCAATCTAGACCCTCTTTTCCCCTTTGAACCCACGTCGACTTACTTTGACCAGAAACATTCAAAACTGATAAACTAGTAACACCAACCAATTAGTTGGAAACATCAGATCCAACCTGGATCCACAATAATAACTTTTATCTAAACCAAAACAAGTATCTACTAATTTGACTTCCTAGAAAAATTAACTCTGGTAGGCAAAGGCCACCAAGAGTTGTCACACATGTGACACGATCACTACCCCTCCGATGTTAAGGGGTGTTGTCGCCTTGGCCAACTATGTGACTTCTTGGGCTGACAACGGTTGGTCTATTAGACGTCACCCTGTGTATATGGAAAGAGCAAACCAGACCATAACCACCCCACCACCCCCACCCTCACGTACTTTACTGCATCCTCCAATAAAATTCCCTCTTTGAATCGCCATTCACTTTCCCCTTTTGTTTTTCCCCATTTTTCATATATAAAACAAAAACAACCTAAAGTAGTAAAAGTTCTGTTTGGAGGGTTTAGACAGTGAGAAAGGAGGGGAGCGAAGAAAAAAAAATGCAAAGAAGGGGAGATAGAGAGAGAGAGAGGTCCCCCCCCACCAATGCCATCTCCATAGGGGGAAATAGCTAAAAAAAAACCCAGCAAACATTTATGTTCTGTACGGCCCTCTGCTGCCCTCTAGTGGTCCAGGCATGTCATTGTCCATTCAGTTCCGGTATCTAGTAGGGCCAACTATGCGAGGATAGAGGGACCCCCCCAAACCCCAGTGTCCCCACAAAAGAAAGATGCATTCATGGACCAAGGACAGATTGTCTGTATGGAACTACTGTTTAAGGAAGTATAGTTCTCCTCGATCGCTCCATAGTAATAGTTAGCTTAGGGAACCACTGATACATTCGCACAGGCATACGCTGTTCCCCATTTGTGCTCCAGTGTTCATTCTGTAAAATACTCTCCAAATGCTAGTAAACTCAGTCTTTTGAGGATGGTGAGGTCGTTTTCTCTTCATTCTGGGTCCTGTTTCTCTTCTCCGCGTGAAGCAGCAATTTAGCAATGTCCCCTGCATTTGCCATCGCGATGGATCCTGGCAGGCCTCGTTTCCTGGTCTGATTGCGGGATACTACATTCCAGGCTCCAACTCTTAGCTTTTTCTCTAAAATCTCAAGTTCCAAATCTGCCACCGCAACCTGAAGTTCCTTCAAAGTGGCACTCGCCTCGACCAGGGAGGGAAAGGTCATCATTCCTGACGCCAGGTAGATTCTCAGCCTCGCTGGGAAAAGCAACTGTGCCTTTATTTCTTTTTGCAGCCGAAGCTCCCTTATAACCACTCTTACTTTTTGCCTTTTGGCTTGCAGGGCCGAGGAGAAATCCTGATCAAAGAAAATTGTTGTATCTTGGTATTTTAAGTCTTTATGCCTCCAAGCCTCATGAATGATCCACCCTTTAGTTTGGAAATGTAACATTCGAACTATCAGGGAGCAGGGCCTTGCATTTGGATCTGTTGGTTTCAGGATTAGAGATCTGTGGGCACAGTCTACCTCCAAATTCAGGTCGGGATGTGGGGAGAGCACTGCTCACAATACTTGCTGCACAAAGTCCGCTGTCGTTGGAAAGCCTTCCTTGGCCCCCTAGGGGATTCCATGAATTCTAAAGTTGTTCCTACGGGAACGGTTTCCTAAGTCTTCTAATTTGGCTTGAGTTTCTTGATCTCTCTGGAGTAAAAATATAAAAGCAATCACTCTGTGGTTTCCTGTGCTTCGGACAAATCTCCGATTCTGGTTTCCGACGTTGAAACTTTCCTGTCTAAAGCTTTCACATCTTGTCTCAGGTCAGCCAATGCTGAATCAATTTTATTTACTGTAGCTAAGATCTTTTTCAAAGTTTGGTTGCTTTCCGATTGTTCCGTATCATAATGGTCCCAGCCCGCCGATGACTCTGAGGGGAGCCTTCTACGTTGTGGTAAAGCCGTTAGACTTTCCTGCAGCCTGCTCAGGGTCATTTGCTTCATTTTACTTGCTGAAGATGAAGGGAATCGGTTTCCTTTTGCTTTCTGCGATTTCCCTGCCACGTATAATACTGACCTCGCTGTGAAAAAAAATTGTATTGGAGCATCTTTCTTGCCGATTTCTTTGGATTGGGGTGAGGTGGTCAAGGAGCCCTTAAAGTTAGCTACCCACCATGACCGTGACATCACCGGAAGTCCACTGACGGCTTTTCTTTCCTTCAACCATATACTATAAAAAATAAAGTATGGGGGGTCATATACAACTTACCTTCCATTTTCATCTCAGGGTTGAGGTGCCAGTATGGACCTCTCGAGCTTCGCTCTTGAGGTCCATACGCTGGCATCTCAACACCTTGATTGAAGCACAGGCTTATTGTATATAGCCCCCATACTTTATTCCTTATATCTTACCATGTCTGGTTAATCTCTTTACAACACATTACACTAGACCATACTTACCTGTCTTAAAACCTGGTGAACATGATAAAACCTCTGTTGAGACTTTATCCAGCATTGTCACTTTGTCTCTGAGGTTAATATTTCCTTCTGAGCTTTCTAGCACCTGCTATGTTTCACTCAGCAGGTCTTTTCAATTACCCATGCTCTTCCGTGTGTTGTCTACATGACTCCTGTGAGATTCTTTGTTCCCTGGTAGAATCAGTGTTACATGGCTTTTCCTGTTAACCCTGTCTTTGGAGTCTCTGCTCTCAAATTGTCTCTCGGCATTAGTCTGGTACCCATGCTCTTCTGTGTTGTCTTAATGCTTCATGTAAGACCCAAATTGTTCCTTATTATAATCAACAGCACATGGTCTTTCCCTATCTTTGGAGCTCCTGGCTGCCCACCCAGTTGCTTTTCAGCATTAGTCCGGTACTCACTCTCTTTTGTACCACAAATGGTTCCTATGAGAGCCGTTGATTTCCTGGTAGAATCAGTGGACCATGACCTTTCCAGTCAACCCTCTCTTTGGTGTCTGTCTCTCTGGTTGCCTCTCACTGTTAGTCTGGTACTCTTGCTCTTCCATGTCTCATGTACTGCCTATGAGATCCATTGTTCCCTGGTAGAATGTGCAGTACATGGCATTTTCTGTGGACCCAATGTTTGGTTCTAGCCCCACACCAAGTACTTGGGATAATAACCATAATGGACACTGTAATGCCATATGGGAAGGGGGGGGACTGCTTTGACTAGGTGTTGTCCGTTGGATGAGATGTTAAACCAAGGTCCCTTCTGCTCATCCTTGGTAACCACTTATCAAAAAAGATTAAGAGAGGATTCCCTGAGCCATGGCCAACAGCCTCCAATCACTAAAACAGGTCTGTCTAACCCAGCATGAAAGACACATGTGCAAACAAGCTGTCACAGCTCAGGATACCTTTCCTGGTCAAAAAATTACAAATCAATACAAAAGATTTGGAGTCTTTGTGCTGTCCCATTCCCTCTCAGCATTGTTTTGTCCCTCATACTCTTCAGTGCCCCATTTGCTTCCTGTGAGATCCATTCTTTACTGGTAGAATTAGATGTATATGTCTGTTTCTGTATTATATACGTTAGGAGTCTCCCTGGCCCTCCCATTTTGTTTCAGAATTAAGTACAGTCAGGTAGCCAGGCCTCATAGTTCAGCAGCATGACATCCTACTACTGTGCTGGAAACCAAGGATCGGGAGAGGTCGCAGGTCTCTTGCTCGCTAGCTGACAGAAGGGATGCTTGCCGTAAAGAGGATGGGTTCTGTTTGGAGAGGGAAGGCAAGAGGAAATCACTTTGCCATGCCCCAAGTGCCACCATATGAATGGGATGTCACAGATCATAGAGCAGATCACACTTCACATCCTTCTCAGCTTACCATGAGATAAATGTAGATGGTACATCAAATGTACTTGTATCCTTCTGTCAATCACATATTGTTGATGTTTTCTTAATGCTGTATTGTATAGACTATCTCCCAAAATTTGTAGAAATTGTTATGTGATGGGAAATTGCTGTGGATGAGCTTTGGCTCAGATGGTGTGTGCATCTCCCATTTATTACTTAATAAACTATATATATATATATATATATATATATATATATGTAGTCATTGCAAACAACTTTGTTAATGCATCAGTTAGGGTTGATAATACAGTGACAAAAGTTTGGAAATTTGATGGTGTATCACCCCTACCACACAAGCCCACCCCTCCCACCTCCTCAAACCAACAGACATCGGGTGTGCCATGGGGTCATCGGCCCAACTCTCACCCCATTCCATCTGTAAACAAGCTGACATGCGACAGTATAGGAAAATGGGGTGACAGGCCTGACAACCCCATGGCACACCCCAACAAATGTTGGTGTGTGGAGGGTGGGGGAGTTGGCGGTGGGGTGGTAGGGGTGGTAACCCTAACATCGAATTTCAAAACTTTTGTCGCTATGCTATCAACCCTAACTGATGCATTAACATATTTTTATGCAATGAATTTCCCTTCTTTTTGAGAAAGTGCAATGTAACTGGTAACTGGTATGTGTTTGTGGTAGTATGGGCCCTCATGGCCCTGTGCTCCCTTCATGCTGCTCATTTTTCCCTAATGGCATGCGTATGTGGGAGCTCAGGGCCCTCTGGGCCCTGTGATCCCTCTTACACATAAGTACAGAGCTACACAGCAGCCCTATAGTACTGAAAAGGAACCCTTGTAACACTAATTTGGCAATATCTTAGTAATTGCAGCAACTATAAAAAAAAATTCTGCTGCAGTTGTAATCATGACTTTGAAACCTCCACACAAGCCAGGAGTGAAAAATCTGTATCTTGAATCGTTTTCGAGATACGAATGCCGAAAGGTGCTGCGGGCACCGCAATGTTATCTTATGTGGAGTGCTGTAACTATTGAACTGGTATCAATTTCTTCACCAAACCTACAGAAGGCATAAGTGTGGGGCAAGGGCTTGACACTCTGCAAACTTCAGCCCCAAACCCCTAACCATTTATTTGCTATGAAGTGGCAAAGAAACTGAACTTCCGGGGCTGGTACTTTTGCAAATTTGCGATACTTTCACAAATGTACTTTCAGAAAAGTATCTTACTTTTGCAAATTTGTGAAAGTTTCACAAAAGAATGTTTACGAAACTTTTGTAATTGCAAAACTTTTGCAAATGTACTTTCGCAAATTTGCGAAAGTACCAACAGTCAAATTGAAAAAACATATTTCTGACCACTGTTTTAAAAACTAATGTCAGAAATGTGTTCATTGGACCCCAATTAGGTAAACACAAGTGTTGGTGTTTACCATGGGGCAATATTTTTTTGAATTACAGCATTTTTAGCCATCACTAACTGAAAACAAGATGGCAGATTTGTGAAAGTAAAAAGCCCATTTGTGAAAATAAAAAGCCCATTTGCAAAAGTAAAATGTACTTTTGTGAAAGTAAAATGTTCTTTGGTGCTGTACATAGTATTTTTTCCCATAGGTTATAACGGGAACCTTCAAACTTTAATAACATTTGAACAGATACATATTTTTTCATCAATTCTTCAAAAGGCACATCTGTGATACAGACCCCATCTAACATGAACATTTCAGACCAGAAACCCAAACCATTTGGGCTGTAGCCCCAAGCAAAGAAATATCCAAAAAGTGGTGTTTTACATATTTCTTGGCGCCCCACAGCTACGGTAAGTAACTGCACATCCGATCGGAACAAAACTTGCCAGATTCAGAGATTTACGCCTGAAAAATTTCAGGCAAATCTGTTATACGGTTGCAAAGTTATTACAGTACAAGATATTGGCTTTAACATAGAAGTTAAACTCTATGTATAGTGGCATTACTGTGCCACCATACATACATATATATATATATATATATATATATATATATATATATATATATACATACACACTGTACTGCATACACCATACCATTTGCATGACACTGAGTTGCTTTGCATTTGTGAATGAGTTGCATACATTGATGGATCCAATAAAATGCCCAGAAAAAGCTGTTGCCTATGAGATGCATCTTGCATTCTGCATTATACTATGACCCTTTACTGCAAACATTTCATAAAAGCTACCTCTGGGCAACAATGTAATGTGAGTTGCTAGTGCATTGCCAACTTAAAAAAAACACAATGCAAAATCAGCTCACTGGTAAGACTGTTTATTGTGACCTATACATTAGGCTGGAGGGTGCAATGTATTCCATGGGAACCTAGCAGGCTAGGCAAATTTGCCTGGGGGATTGCAGGTTCAAACCCTGTTAGAGTCAAATATACACTGTGTGATTTTTAGCACGTCACTTAACCTATCAGTGCTCCAGTCCACCCAGCGGCAGAAATGGATAGAAGCAGGGCCCCATTTGAAATGAGATACCACATCTCAGCTGGGCTCTCCTGTGGTAAAAAAAAAATAGAAAGAAAAACAAAACAAACTTCATGTGACACCTGCTGTGCAGTGATGCAGTCCTTGATACCTGACCTATCCTGCTACCTAAAATGTTGTTAATGAATAAATAATGAATATACCTAATAAGAAGGGATATTAATGATTGTCACTGTTAGGATAACAAGGAGTCAAACTTTTTGAGTGGCATGGGCTTACTTCCACTCACTATGTCTAGTACATACCTGCTGTATGCACAATATTTCAGTAATATCTATTTTACTGCTACCCAGGAGATGGAGTCACATCAGCATTAAGAGAATGGTCACTGCAGGCTGTAGTGGGTTGCTTGTAAAGTCTGAAGCCATGGATGGTACAATGGAATAATAGACTGGCTTCGATTAGGTAAGTCGGTCAAATATGCTATGTGGAAAAAATTCACTTTGACAATGCAGACAACCAGTCTAGTTACTGATGTGCAAAATCTATTCTGTGGGTGAAATACATTTTGACAAAAAGCATCAACGTAGGAGAATGAAATGCATTCTGGAAAAGTACAAAATACAGTCTGTAGATTAAACACATTTCAACATTGTAGCTGAGAGTGACATGCGTCTTGACAAGGTGCAGCACTCATGATATGGGTCAAATACAGTACATTGCAACAATGTGGAAGACTACAAGCTACCTGTCATTGAGCTGCATTTTGACAAAGCACATCCATTCAGTCTGGGATATGCTATCCATCCAAACTGACTCCAAACAAAATGTTGCATCTTAGTTGGGCTACCCTGGGGATCAGTAAATTGCAAAAATAATTATGGTAATGAAATGTAATGCATCAAAGTACCAAAACACAAGCTGCAGCTGAACTTCCTCTCATTCAACAAGAACAATTCTATGAGAACAATGCTTTTATAGTATATGGTTACCCCTATTGAAAATGGATTTCCATATACAGAATGTTCTCGTTACGGTACAGTTCAAAGGTCATGAAAAGTTGTTATGGCATCATTCTGATGTCACAACAATACCAAAGCAGCTTTTCAGCCTTGATGCACCACCTGACTGGTTGAACCCACAACTTTAAAAAAAAATGAAGTGGAAAATGGTGGTGCTGTTTAGCGAGCGGGTGTCCTAGCAAATTCACACATGGTCACACATCGGTAGTTATCAGGATCTTAATTTCTGTATATGTACATCACAGTAACTTATTCAACTTTCTTATTTAGTTAAAAAATGTGGCAGTTATTCAGTCCTGAGTATGACAGAGACTTGGGTGTGGTGCTTTCAGAGACTGAAAGCAACAGAGCAAGTGTGACCCCGACTACCCATGGTAAGAGACTCACGACACAGTCTGTGGGTCTGTTTTACACTCACACACTCACCTCTTCCATTTTTACAACCATATACTACAAAAAATAGTGTATGGGTGACCATATACAACTAAGGCTGTGTTTCTATCTCAGAGATGTGATGACAGCACACTGACCTCTTGAGCTTCACTCTCAAGGTCTGTATGATATCACATCCCCTCAATGGAAACACAGCCTTGTTGTGTATGGTCACCCATACACTATTCTGTATGTCTTGAGTCTTCATTCACTGTGTGAAGCACATGAATACAACTAGCTGCAACACAATAGTGGACAAAACATTTTTTTAACCAGGGGAGGCACACTAAGCTGAAAGCTTGTTTACAAGTGCAACCTGGGAGCACAAGGACGTTAAGTGACTTGCTCAGGGTCACACTGTATGCAAGTGGGGGCTGTGGGTTTCAAACCCAGATCTCTAGCTCAGAGCCTTAAACCACTGTGCTATATTGCCTCCACTATATTTAGCCTGCACAATCATGTCACAAACTATGTTAAAGCAGCAGTGCAATGAATTTAGGCAAAACAGTTGACCTTACCTTTTTTTCATTAAAAAAGATTCCAGGCACCTTCCAGTTTTATTTGCTGGTAAAATGTTCTTTTTTTTACCAATATTTGAGTATTTTATACATTTTTTAATGTTTTTTTCTCAAGAAAAAAAGATGTCTGCCAGCCACGATTGGCATAAAAATAGCATTATAAGACTTAGAAAATATAAAAAAAACTCATGGTGTGCAGCACAGGAGGTACCAAGAAAAGTAGATTTGACAGGTATGCTAAAATTGTTTATTACTCATATCTGAAACTAGATTTTTGGAATTAAAAAAACACATGTTCATTGCACTGCTGCTTTAAACTGTCAAACTATTTTAAGATGTGTTCCTTGGCTAGTACCTAACAAATACAGATAGTGTCAGACACCATGGGCCCTATTTGCAAAGGTTGATGCAGGACTTGCATGAAGCCTTGCATTAACCCCACTGTTTGGTGCAACTGCACCAAACTTCTTTCATGCAACTGTGCCCAGTTTTAGTACATCAGGTGCAGTTACAACAGTTTCCACACTTTATAGCAGCTTGTGCCAAAGATTTGGCACAAGTCCCGTAAAAGGGTCCCCAAATGGTACAAGTTAAATGGGGACTGATCTAACTTGCAGCATTTGCTGCACAGGACTGAAAATCCTGATAGGTGCTGGGAGAATGCCGCAATCCCCCGGTGCCATATGTTCAGCACACCAGGGGCTTGTGACATTCTTGGGGCTTTTAAAAATCAGACCCCATGTATTTTCTCAGATCCTGAATGTACCATTGGGAGCTTACAAGGGGATCATGTCGCCTCAGATCCAGTCCATTAGCAACCATCTGAGTTGATTATCCAGGTTCCAAGGGATCCAGGGCAGATAACTACCCTCAGATCCCAAAATCAAACCTCAGATCCCAAATCCAAATGGGGACCAATGAGATTTCAGATCCAGAGATGGAGAAATTATCCGCAGGAACTTTATTTTTCTAGTAACTTTTTCACGAGTCATTTTTTTTTCCACCAAATTTTCACTAATGTGCTAGTTAGCACCACAAAAGTGCATTTTGGTTGGGATTTAAAAGGTGTTACTTATGTGATTGTGAGGGAAGGTAGGCAGTGTCAGAACACTGGTGAAGGGGTGTTTGTTTCACTTAATTTTTTTTTTAAACTACACTTCGCAACACTGGGTAAAGTCAGAAAATCTCCACCTCACTACATGTAGTGTGAAGTCCATGTGTCAACTTCACCAGTCAAGTTTTAATTTGTTGCATCTCTAATATTATTTAACCTCATGCATTTCTATGTTACACTGGGATTTTTGACCACTTATGAGCTAGGGACTTAAAAGAACAACATGCCGAACACCCTTCGTGGCAAGATGTAAGAACCTGCTAAATGTGGTCAGATTTGGTCAAGTAGTTTTAAAGTTTGGAGGACCAAATCACCAAATTATGAATTTTTTTTGCCAAAGAAAATTAAAAAAAATATGGAAAACATGAGAGATTTGAATCCTGAACCTTTCGGGCTCATTAGGTCTGGTCACAAAGGTTGTGTTTTTGTGGTTTTTGAAACAGATTCTAAATGAAAAAGTTACAACTGTTTAAAGCTATCCATGGTCCTGCATGCATGTTAGCACATTCACTGAGTTTTTCATAAAATGTTTTTCATGGACCCCCTAATCGCATTTCACTAGACCAATGGAATGTGATTACCATCTCATGGGCTAATTGCTGCATGGTGGGTGATCCCCACTGACTCTTCAATGCAGCACCAGGAATCTAATCCTAGTACTGCTCAACTCCTTAAGAACCTCCCCAGCTGATAAATACAGCACCTGGAGCTCACCCACAGCACTGCTCAATTCCCCTTGATTCTAGCGACTGGGAAACATGGCACCAGGAGCTTTTGTTTGGGTCCACTAAGCTTCCCCTAAACCTCCCAATTATCAAACGTAGCAGCAGGAGCATACCTCAGTGTCACTGAAGACCCCATCTCCAAACTTGTTTATGCAACACCGGGAGCCCATCCCTGGGTAAGGCAGCCAGGGCCCATCTCCATTGTTGCTAAAGACCCCCATCAACTCATCTCACCTCTCCCCTAGAAGGCACTCAGCACAGCTCTCTATGTATCCCCTTGTCAGATCACTGCTTGAGCTTCATTATCACAACCCATAAAGTAATGAAACAGCATCTATGTCATCATTCGGCAGTTTGTGCTAATGAAGATTAGATTTTTTTAATGTTTAAAAAAAGAGTGCTTCTTTTTAGGAGTGTGCAAATACCTTTTTCTGAATACTAGATGACTGTCCGTATTCGACATTCCAGGTGCTCAGCTATTCTCTGTTCATGTATTTAGTCCAACAATAAATAAATCAATCAGTCAGTAAACAAATACATAAGTAAATAAAGGAATAAATAAATCCATAAGTAAGTTAATAAATAAAACTCTATACCAATGTAGGTTGCCTGGGTTAGTCCCTTGGCCACCTCTCCCCACTATGGCACTGTCACAATCTCTATCCCAGTCCTTCTTTCCCCCACAGTCTGTTTGTAAAGAAAAGACAAATACACTAGCTTGTGGCACTGTGCCACCAGCTGACAGAGTCAAACATTCACACTCTATAGCCTGATCCCCCTAAAGTTAACATAGCATTTTTATACAGGTGTTCCCCCCCGGACCCCAGTCCTCAATTTTGGGATTGTGGGCACTTCAACTTAAAGCTGGTTAGCTGAGTCACCCCATCCAACCCAAAACACTCCTTTCACTAATGTGCCAATACAGTCACCTGGATGGTGACCTGCTGGATATGCCCCCAACCCCATTTTAAGTATCTATAGGTTTGGCAAGATCAACATTTTAGTTTTCACCTTCATTGATACCATGCATAAGAAACTCTGCCCCAAACTTGGTGTGCTATTCCATAACAAATCCTGCCTTCCACTTGCTGTCTGCCATGAGTACATCCTCAAGATGATCCTAACAGTTTTATGACTATGTGAATGTGGTTTACAGTGCTGTCTCTAAATCCTCTCTGGCCAGCCTGGAACCCCATTCTGCTCCTCTCACTTTGTCCTTACTGCTCCTCACCCATCTCTCTTCCCTTGGTGGCTCAAGCACTGTTTCTGCTTCCTGGCTAAATACTGACTTAGTACTCTCCCTTACCTTTCCTCTCTCCTCCTCCTCCTTTCTGTCCTCCTACCCCCTCCCCATTCATCTGCAGTGTAGTCCTTTCATATCCCTCAATGTAAATCATCAGCAAGCTGGTCTGTGTTCTCCATCTGCCTTCCTACACTTTCAGATAACTTCCCTCTCCATCGCCATATAGAGATAATAAAATAGCTGAGAATACAGTTGGTTACAAGCAGTGTAACTTTCATTCTACTAACATCTCCACTGATCTCTACTGAGTTTCTATCATATCAGCAAACAAATCAAAAAGCACTCCCACAAACCAGTTGTTCTCTAAGATCACACTGATGATCCGTGAATGACTCCCTTTCTTCGTGAGCTTTTAATTAAATGTACAAACACCTGGGGCAGTCCCGTTACCTGGGCTGCAAACCTCTGGCCAATCAAAGTACTGTGAACGTCCCCTCTGACAAACTTCCTCATTAATGAGGTGAAAATCCCTGGAACAGGCTAGGCACATTAGAAGTGATAAGCCTCTCTATTTACAATCTGCTTCTGTCACGCAGAGCTTAAACACACCATCGGAATGGATGCAAAGTGGTGGTCTCGAACCTTTGCTCTCAGGCACTGCTTACTCTCGTAGAGATAGAAGATTGTAAATGGGTGGAGATTTTACATACAGAAGCTTCCATACCTCCCTGGAGCCTTCATGCCTCAAGGCATCCTTGGCAGTGGTGATATACCCTGCAGGATTCTTACTCAACCTGGGCCCAGTGATTGGCCACAAGGCAACTCTGGCCTAGCTCTGCACATTCCCTTCTGTACATGGCAATCCCAGCTTATCAATGGCAAACTAAAGAGACTATTAAACCTCCATCCTCCATAGGAATATATTAATCCCTCACATGGAACACACTTGGACCATCAACTGGCACATGACTGGTGCCTGCCCCCCCCCCCCCAGATCCAGGATCAAGTGCCTCCCCCCAGGCCAAGCCAGTCCTTTCCAGTGCACAAGAAGACCCCCTATATTAGTGATGATATAATGCAGACTCTGAACTGATCACTGCTTGGTATTCCAAATTCTCTACACAATGGACACCACTAGGGGATCTTCCTTTTATACAGCAGGATTGCTCCTGGCTGCTTTCCCACAGGTGGGCACGCTCTGAGGGAACTAGAAAGACAGTCAATCACAGCCATGGCCCTTCTGTGTCTGCTCTTCTCTTCCCTGGACTGGTTTAGACCCCAAGTCCCATTGGTCTTCTCCTTTGAGGGGGACCTCCCTTACAGTTCTCCTCTGGACTTTTTCTTCCATCTCTGTCCCTCCTTTGGTTTTCTTGGGCTCCCCTTTATAACCTTGGGACCAATCCAAGTATGAACCAGTCTCACAAACAACAGAGAACAAACCTGACCATACCAGTAACCCTCCAGATTGAAGGGGTGGGGGGGGATTACCTTTGTAACATCATTATCATTGCCAGAACAACAGACTGTGAGGTCACAAGCAGGAGTGGATGACTTCTCTAGTTAGAGGATGATGCTATTTATAAAGCATCAGTAATGAATTCTTGGGGTTTGAAGGACAAAGATGCAACATGTATGTGAGTGGCTGCAGTAATAAAGAATGAAATGACTACCACTTTACAACTGTACATGGAAACACATAATTTGTCAGCAGATAAGGACCGCAGTCTGCTGCTCTATTAACTGCCTATTCTGCCAATGTAGACCCTCTCTGGTCTTTGGTCACTTCATCTCCCTCCCCACTTTACTGTTTCTGTTACTACATTGTGTAATTGAGCTATGTTGGTGCTAAGGGTGAGTTGCTTACCACAGGCATCTGGGGCCTGCCTCTATCTGTAGGCTATATCCAAGGGTCAGTGAGGCAGTGGATGATAGTCTCTGTACTCTCCACCCCAGCAGCACTTACACTGCGCATGCTCAGAAACATAGAAACATAGAATTTGATGGGCAGATAAGGACCGCTTAGCCAACCTAGTCTGCTAATTTCTCTACTTATTGGATAAGCTGCAGATTCTAGTTAACCAACAGCCTACTTCCTCTTACCCCCCTCAGGATGCTAGATTTTGTTACTTCTTACTGTGGCTTGTGCTTTGTTCCATGGTAGTACTCGGCCTGAAACAGTTTCCACTGTCTGTTGTTTCTGTAGCTTCTACCACATCTGTCTGTCTCTGCTCCAGCCTCTTTCTTCAGTTGATGACCTGGTTGTCACCTCTGCCACTTCTTTCTGGCTGTTTTCTCAGCTGTGTGGCTGCTGCACTGTGGCCTCCTCCTTTCACTCGCCTATACTTCCATGTTTGTGCTCTGACTGTTTCTGTACTTCAGACTGGTGTGGTTTCTGTTCTGCTGTTGTCGCGCTAACATCTGACACTGGGCTGCACTTGTGATGCTGCTGGGGGCCTTTGCATGTTCTCTATTGGCCTGCTGTATCCTCTAGTGCTGGTGCTGGTTTGCTCCTGTGGGTTCCCACTGCACCTGTGGTACTTCCACAGCAGACTCACTCTCCTCAGCATCTCTCTGCTTCCTCGGCAGTTGGCTGTCACGGCCATGCTATGTGTTATTGAATTTCTTGGGCCCTCAGTCAAGAGATGGGATCTTGATTTGTTGATTTGTCCTCTTAACATATCCACCAGCCTGCCCTGGCAGTTATCCTGCTGCTCTCCTCAGTCTCAATACTGTTAAGATTGCACTTATACAGAGCTATTCCCCTTCCCCCATCATATTATACAGTTTTGCCATGGTTCCAGGCACTCCCGAGCTCTTATTGAGAATTTACCCCAATAATAATCTGCCCACACATGGACTCTATTCTTCTGGGACTTGCCCCTTGAAGTATTAACTCCACTATTAACAACCTAAACATAACCTGGCTTGAAGCAACTCACTGGAATGGGTGTCTCCCTTTCTTCATGGGGTTCCTCCAAGAACTCCATTGTTCCTTTGGTGCTGAGCATTGGCTTTCAAGCACCTTTCTGGGGGTGGGATCCTTATGTATGGGGACTTCTTCTGCTGTACGGCTAGCCCTGCAGCAACTCTGAAGGGTGGAAGTCTCACTGAGACAGAAGGTGGAGACCTATCCATCCTTTTCTTGAAGCAGTGTGTCACAGGTCCTTAGTCCACTTTAGTAATTAAAATGGTTCTAAGCCTAGAAGAACAGCGATTTGAGGCCTGGCTTCCTCCACATGGTGGGAGTAAGGTTTCATCTCCTCTGTGCCAAATGTCATAATATAAAGTAATGTAATAGTTCTGTTACGGTTGGGTCAGGATGGTGATCCTGGGCAGTTCTTGTCAGTATCTCATCCATTATTAGCCTCTTTCCCTCTTTCCTTACAGAAAGTATTCATCTGTAATATTTGGGCTTCTTCCCTGAGGTACCATTGGTATGAGGGGACTTTGTACCTGCAATACCACACGTGTGTAACTTTCCTCAGGAGGGTTCCTGTGTCCTAGTGGTACCTCAGAAGGGTAGTAGTTTCTATGCCTGAGAGCAAAGGTCAAAACATTTATCTTGCACAAGCAGTCAAACCTATCTACCATACATCAACTGTACTCATACCCTAACATACTTCATTACAAATGTACTCAGTGCGTTACATCCTAACAAATCATTCTGTCAGTCATTCTGTTATGTTGCCTAAGCACACCTACATAAGGCACTGTTCTATCAGTGAACCATGGGGAAACAGGCTTCCTCATCAGTTCTGAATTCCTCAGTCCCCTAAAGTGGTGTCCAGCATCAGGTTCCCTCCCATCTAGTTATGTCAAACAGAATCTTGAGTGAAGAACCATCAAGAACAGCCAAGGCTATCACTTTGCACTTGCCTGCCTTCTTTCAATTTGTCAGCTGACTACTAGATCCAACAGGCTAAAGGATTTGTGGAGGCCCACCCATGCACAGAACTGTTTCTGCTTCCCATCTGTTGATTCTGCAACAACCCTGTAGACAAGGACACATATTTAACTAGCATTTATAAGTAGTGATGCCAAGAACTACAACTAGCTGTGACTGAGGACATAGTGACAGTAGTATCAGGGTGCAACTAGTTGTGACTGAGGATATAGTAATGGTAGTATCAGGGTACAACTAGTTGTGGCTGAGAATATAGTAGCAATAGTACCAGAGTACAACTAGTTATGACTGACAACACAGTAAAAGTAGCATCAGGGTACAACTAGTGGTGTCTGAGGACACAGTAACAGTAGTATCAGGGTACAACTAGTTGTGACCGAGGATGTAATAACAACAAGAATATCAAGTGCAAATAGCTGTGACTGAGAGCTCAGTAAAAATAGTATCAGGGTGCAACTAGTTGTAACTGAGGCACAGTTACAGTATCAGGGTGCAACTAGTTGTGACTGAGGCACAGTTATAGTGTTAGGGTACAACTAGATGTGACTGAGGACAGTAACAATAGTATCAGGGTAAAACTAGTTTTGACTGAAGACATACTAATAGTAGTATTATGATATCTTTAGTTATGATGGAACCTGATGCTGGGAACCTCTGTACCTTTCACCAGTACTAAATTAATTGCACTCTTACATACACAGGGCTTCAGCCTCCACTGCTGGTAATCCCTTAACATTCACCAGTATTGAACTCATCACAAAAAAGAGTCTTCACTGAACCTCCACCCACCGCCCTTGGCCTACAGGCACACGAGATTCCTTCAGTCTCCAGTACTGTTAACTCTGCTATCTTTCACCATCACTGCATTTGTTGTAGTGTGACAGCCTACACTGAACCAACCTCCATAGTACCTTAAAGGGAAACAATTGTGAACAGCTGCTGACATAGTTTGCAAGCCCAAGAAAAGCTCTGTCAAATGAGGTATTGGTCTCATCTGTAGCTCAAAGTACTCCAGAGATATCGGTGACTGAGTGCATTCAGTATTAATAGAAACATGGAATTTGTCAGCAGAAAAGGAGCACTTTGCCCATCCAGTCTGCCCAGATGGTCCCTGTTTAGCCTGTCTCTGCAAACCCAAGCTGGTCTCTGTGACCCTCCCTGCCCATTTCCTAATATTTCTCTATGTCTATCTCATGCATGTCTGAAGCCCCTTACTGTTTTTACCTCCACCACTTCTGCTGTCAGTCTATATCAGGTGTCCACCACTCCTTCAGTGATGTAGTACTTCCTTACATCTCAAGATAATAGTCAGAATTCCGAGACAGGATAAGACAATATTGTCCATTCTGTGCCTGTCTCGTAATTAAGTTGGATAATGATTTTTTTTTAAATTCCTCTGTCAACTACTTATCCTGTTTTATCTTAAATGATTCTGGATTTGTACTGTGGCCAATTTCTGATGGTAGTCTCTTCCATATGCAAACCACCCTCTGTGAAAAGAAAAGCCTTCTCATGTTTGTTCTATAATGTTGCGTTTCAAGCTGTTTATTATGTCCTCTTAAACTATGTTGACTTTGACCCATTAGATTGTCAAATACCTCCTTATCCAAATAAATATTTAATAATAACATTATGTCACGTTTCATTCACCTTTATTTATTGCTAATAAAACATTTTGGGTGACAGCTATCTGTTAGTAATAATGTACTGTGTGAAATGGGTTTTCTGTACAGTTTAGATCGAAGTTTATACCTAAGGGACAATTTTAAGATTGAAAAGAACATGTTCTGATGATAGCGGTTTTGAGCAGGGAAGTGCTGACATAACAAGAAAGTTTGAATGGAGACAATATACTAAGGAAAACATGCAAGCTGCCTATAACCATACAAAGCAAACACCAGGGGAGCAGCTCCAAGTGGGAAATTAAGGTGCAAACACAAATATGGTATGGACACCTATGTTTGTTACTCAGCTTAACTCTCAGGCTATTAAAATAGGCAATGTAATAAAAGAAATTGGCCCTTGCTTAATGTTGACTCTGGATTGAGTGCTTTGACAGACCAAATCCCAGAGTTACATATAGGAGAGGATGGAATGTACAGGATATGGGTGTGCATATACTACCAAAGCAACCAGCAGAAATGTGGCTGTCCTTCCCCACACTGGCAACCATAGGTGTGGACACTGTAGTGTTTATTCAAATAATTATAAAACCAGCTGCTTTGTACCTTCTAAGGTTGAAAAACATTATCAAATAAATCAATTTATCAGTTGCAGTTTAATGGAAGTAATTTATATTCTGATATGCCCTTGTGGATTATTATACGTAGGACAGACCAAACCAGAACAAAAGTTATGAGCAGGGGAGCACAAGACTGCAAGAAGGATGAATAATATGCAGTATGCTATGGCGAAATGCTTTTAGGAGGCTTGCCATGGATCAGCAACAGCATTAAAATTTATTGGGATTGCAAAAGAACTTGGTGCTCGGGTGGAGACATTGTTAAAAAACTGGTGTACAGCAAAGCATATTGGATATTCAGTCTGGGAACTGTGACATTGTATGGACTAAATGACGAACTGTCTTTACATGCTTATTTATGATTCATTTAACATGCATATTTATGGTGTTATTTAACACAGAATTTTTTTTCAGGTTTCCTTTTTCTGTTTCTCCTAGGTTTTGCTGTGGTTTTAAATTGTTTAGTTGTGTTGTCTGTTCCAGCTATATGTGTTGTTTAAGCACAATACACATTTGTGTAAGCACTTTATGCATGAGCACTTAGCGCTTTTATTTGTTTTTAATTGTCATTTTGGGCTTAGGGCACTTTTTATGTTTATTTACATCTAGAAGCTGGCAATTGCTAGATCCATTCACAAATCAGGCCCCAAAAACCTGTTACCAAACTACAGACCCATCTCGTTTCTCAGCCCCCTCTCCAGACTGTTAGAGCACACTGTCTTTGACCAGGCACGGGAGTTCTTAACACAAAATGACCTTCTCACACCTGAACAACATGGCTTCTGCAAGTTACATAACACAGAGATGGTCCTGGTGAGATTCACAAACTTAGTTCATAAAGCCCTGGACACAGAAATCTACCTTGGATGCATGTCTGTGGACTTCACCAAGGCGTTTGACCTGGTGGACCATCCAGTTCTACTGGACACACTGGCTCGAATGAACTTTTCCTCTGATGTTGTAGCCTGGTTCCAAACCTACATAAGCAACAGAGTTCAGAGGATGAATATTCACAACACCCTTTACGACCCAGTCATTGCCACTTGCAGAGTCCCCCAACGATCAATCCTTGCACCTCTCCTGTTTTCCCTTTTAATTACTTCAGTTCCATCCACCTATCTCTCTCTGGCATGGTCCTCTATGCTGTTGATGCCATCATCTTCTGGGAGGGCAAGGATAAAAATAGCACAAACCAGACCCTGCAGTCAGACCTCTCCTCTGGATAGATGATTCACTCAATATGAATTGATCCTTAATACAAAAAAACAAACAAAAAAAAAAGGCTATGTTGTTCTCGGGTCCTCGTAAACTGGTCCATAACGCTCTAATCCTGTCAGTCTCCACAGGCAAGCAAAGAGAAATAGTTAATAAATATTGTTACTTAGGTATCATCCTAGACAGTTCCCTTTCCTTTGAATCTCATGATTCACATGTCACAAAAAAAACCTCCATCAATGACTGGGTGCGTTATGCAAAGTTGAAAACTGCCTCACAGCTGAGTGAAGGAAAATTCTATCCGACAGCCTACTGTTTCCACTGATTGACTATAGATTGATAGAATATTCCTCTGTTACTGAATCAGTTTGGTACAGGGTTAGGTACTCTAAATCTCTATCTGCAGATTTCAAACCAGCCTTCCATGCCGTACACATCACTGTCACCTTCTCTCCTCTGCCTCATGTCTCTCGCTGGAACATTGCATAAACCACTGTTAGCCAATCTGTCTAACTACCAGTAGCTGTTTAATATGTTGTAATGTTTTTTGTAACCTGTATCGTCAAGTTCGCTCCATGTGCCTGTATGTATGACGTGGAACCTTTGTAAATGAGTCCCTGACTCAAAGGTCTTTCTGAATATTACAATAAATAAATAAAAATAAATAAAATTCTTTGCTCTGGTTTCTGTACAGAAAGTGGCCCCAGGTCTAGCCCCCCCAAAGTATTCAGGAAATCTTTCCAGAACTGGTTAAGAACAGGACCAAAAGATCTTTTGAGGGTCATTCTTTTTATACACCAAGAATGAATAGCAACCTTTCGTCTGAGATCTCTGAAGTACAGAGTCATGAGCTGGTACAACAAGTTGAATTCTTTCATAACTGCACTGACATCAATTCTCAGTTTTAAACAGCTTTTACACAGTATCTATTGTCGCAGTCCATGTGTAACTGTTTCTGACATATTTGTAACTGCTCACTTGCACTGTATTGGTTTTTTGGCCATGTACTGGCACTTATGAAAAAGGGTCTTTGCCCATTAAGATTGTCCGGTATAATAATTAAAATTGAATGAACGAATGAATGAATTTTGTTTTTTGTGGTCTGTATATGATGTTGAAACATTAAGGGTGTGGCTGCGTACCTTGGGCAAGTGGGCTAGGTTGGTGTGGTTTGTCTACAAGTCAGCAAGTGGTTTCTTGTAATTGCAGCCACATAGCTTTGGATATACAAATGCAGCTACACAGCTTTGGATCACAAATGGTAGCTTTCTGTGCGAAGTGCTGAGATTGAGATGTACCTGCCTTGAAACGTGTTTGGATAGCTCTGCCTGATGTGTACCATATGAACTGAGGAGCAGTATGCTTTTAAAAACAAAACTATTTTGAATAAATAAACTTTGCAAGATTTATGTGGAACATGTAAACTGCTATAGTATTCATTAAACTTAAATGAAGGTGATGACCTGTTGCTGAAATCTGTCGGTAACAGGTTTTTTTTTTTATGTTTGATGTCCCCTGGGTAAAGTACACTTCTTGCTTTTTGCTGAGGCCCCATTCTGTCTCTCTCTCTCTATTCTTCAACACCCTTTGCTCTCATTTCAGTATTCCAGGTCCAGGTAGATATGTCCTCCCTTATTGTGTTATAATTAACCTGGTTGTAATTGTGGACTGTTGTTTTACTTTTGTTACACAGCATGTTACCCTTTGTTTTGGAGTTCTGTAATGTTATGATCACTAGTACATTACAGCTGATGGATACAGTAATGTAAAGAGGACAGGACATTTTTTCTAATTAGCAACTGTTTATAATGTTCCTAGTTTCAGAAATGACATTCATACCCCCAAATGATCCATATATAAATTTACCTAAACAAAAAGTGATGTGGAAAACTGTATTTTCCATTGTTTTGTTTTTATGGCAGCATTCTGTTACAGTTCTCTTTTCAGAACCAGTGATCTGGAATTTTAACAATGTCACAGTTTGAGCTCAGAACTGTGAATATGGTTCTAATAGGACACTAGCTCATACTTAGCATTCTGTACACAAACAATGACATAGTAAAAACTCCAAATTATTAGTTGCATGAAGAGAAGTGTAACAGAATGCTGTCCACAAAAAGGAAATAACTGAAAACACAATTTTTATGTTTGCTTGCACGCATGTGCAAGAAACATAGTGCCACCATACGAGTTTTCGTAGGTGTGCCTCCCCCACTTCCAATGTCCTGCTCCCTTTTGCAGGTGCGGCTGCACCATGCCAATAAATGTCAGAGCTGTCTGTGACAGCTATTCAGATGCAGTGGCGTACAATTGAAAGCAAAAAACCACTGCAATCAGTGGTGGTAATGTGTAGACAATTTGCATACTGCCGTCGGCAGGTAATTTACATACTGCCATAAGCAGTATGCAAAATGCCTACACTCTGCACTGCATCTGTATAGCTGTCATAGAAGAGCTCCATTTTGTCTGCCCAAGTAGCACACTGGAAGCCCACCCAACATGCTCATGCGCTCCCCCAAACACCATATGGCTGACAGGCGGTCTAATTCCCTGTCAGCTTCACTCCCCCAACAGACTTCTGGTGCCATGCTGGGAGCCCACCCCAGCATGGCAAAAGTCCGTATGGCTGACTGGGGGTGCCCAATCCCCCGTCAGCTCCACTGTATGGTTTGTACCCCCCTGAAACCAGAGTTTCACGTGCCACGCTGGGAGCCCACCCCAGCATGGCAGAAGTTCATATGGCCGATGGGGGTGCCCAATCCCCTGTCAGTTCCACTGGATCCCCCCCAAAAAAACTTCCAGCTGCCACACTGGGAGCCCACCGTAGCGTGGCAAAAGTCCCATGTAGTCTAAACAAACAGAAACACCTGTAAAAAAAAAGGTCCCTCATTGACTGTCTCTCCCTCCCCAACCTGCACCCACCCTCCACACACCCTCACCTCATACTTACCTCTGGAGTCCCAGCAATCTTCGTGGACTGGAACACGCCTGCACTCTTCAAAGCCCATCAAGAAACTAAGGAAATGCCAGTAAGCTGTATAATGGCATAAATAGGGTTTTCCAACTTAAGTGGATATCGCGGCCATTTTTTTGGAATTTTTCACCACATTTTTAACGTGGGGTTCTTGGGGACCCAGCTCATGAATTCAGTCACTGTCTTTTTGTTATTTGGTCCCGAGAGGTGATTTCACAGTTACTGCATGGAACCACCTTTTGGGACTGAGTAATGAAAGGACAGTGTCACAGTTGATGAGGTAGGCCCCCAAAAACCCTATGTTGAAGATTTGGTGAAAAAATTCCCCAAAATGACTGTTTTACAAGGGTGCATTGCGCAGTTCCTATGCTTGCTCGTAACTTTGAGAATTTTTAATATTTTGAGTCCAGATTTTCAACATTGCCATTTTACCACACCTCCTTATGACCAGTATAGCTGTCATTTTTCATATCATGCCCAAATTGTGTTTTCGCACATATAGTGCACATTAGCGTGATCGGTGTGCGAAATCAATGTTCTGGACACATTAAGAAAATCACAGTGACACTGGTAATGAGCAGAGGCGTTAAAATGGCTGTGTTGAAAATTTGGTGACAAAAGTCCATAAAATGACTCTGTCACAAGCGTGCATTGTGCAATTTCCATGCATCCTTGTAAGTCCACGAATTTGTAATATTTTCAGTCCAGATTTTCAACACTGACATTTTTCCACACCTCCTTATGAACAGTACAGCTGTCATTTTTCACACCCTGGCTGAAATGTGTTTATCGCAGTTCCTGTTCAGAATAGCATGGTCACTGTGGGAATTTAGTGTTCGGGATAGATTAGGAAAATCACAGTGACGCTGTTCATGAGCGGAGGTGCAAAAATGCCTGTGTTGAAAATCTGCTGTAAAAAATCCCCAAACTACTTACATTATGAGCAGTTCCTATGCACGCTCGTGACTTCAGCAGTTTTTGTGTATTTTCACTACAGATTTTCAACAATGCCATTTTTTACACCTCCTCATGAATAGCACACCTGTCACTTTTCACATCCTGTTCGAAATGTCTTTTTGCACCTGTGGCTCCAAATGATGCAGTCGCTCTGCAAAATCACCTTTCACGTAATGAACTGACAGTGTTACTGTTCATGCGGTGGGGTCACAAAAACACTATGTGGAAAACTTGGAGTAAAAATACTAAGAAACTCCCAGGGCATTAGGGTTTTCGACCATAACGCCCTACCTTGTAGGGACTGACAGGCATCAGGGGTGTGACTTGGGATTATTGACAGTACTGCTCATGCCATTTCACCCTCTCCCCCACCCTGCAGCCAGTGACAGGCATCGAGGTGCGCCTTGGACCCTTTTCCCTCAGAGTTTACCCCATTCTCCTATACTGCACCCATTTCAGCATATTTCCTTATGGAATGAGGTGAATGCAAAGGCGAAACACCCCAAGGCACACCTTGACACTTGTCAGTGTCTGAAGGGTAGGGTGAGGTGAAATGTCATGACCATCATGGGTGACAACACAAAGGCACACCCCAATGCCTGTCCATCTCTGCAGAGTGAGTTCAATACTTCAATGCCATTCCTATACTGCATCTGTCTAACTCCTGCAATTCCACTGCTAATGCCAGCAAGCAGACATTTGGCACTGGCAAATGCTTGTTCACACTAGTGCTTATTCAGTTACAGTTAAATGTGGATCATTTGGAGGCATGAATTTCATTCCTGTAAACAGGAACATTAGTAACTACTACCAGTTGCCACACATTTCCTGTTCTCTTTAAGGATAAATTAACATTTGTTATTACCAGATCTAATATATTTAGCCCCCTCATTGGTGTCTTAATTTGATTTAGGCTGCATTCCCACAGGGTATGTAGCAACACATTTCTCTTCATCTCCTCTACTTTTGTTGTCTCCCAGTTAATCTTCAGAAGGTTAAAATCTCCTAAAAAGATTATATTGCCCTTATCTGAATATTTTTTATCTCCTCAGTGTAGTAAATGTAACGGTCTTTAGTTAGATCTCATGGGATATAGCAATTATCTACGATAAGGTAAAGAACACGAAACAGCACATTCCAGTACTGGGGTCCCCTGATAAAGTGTGTGTAGTGAAGCAGTTGGGCATCTAGCAGGCATCACGCTGGAAGTCTGCAGTCAGTGTTTTTATTTGTCTTTTATGTACTTCTTGATTTGGATCTAACCTTATCAGTCATGGAGTTTTCCAGCATTGGAGTGCCCTGTTTCATGTTTCTTGACATTTGTTTAAATCTAGATTTAGTGTTTGCTGTATTGGTCCGTGTAAGAACAGATACAGAAGTAAATGATTTGACACCTTTTAATGGACCAACATAGATGTAACAACAAGAACAGAGTGCTCTAGCTTTTGGACCAACAAGTCCTTAGTCAGAAGCGTAAATGATGATTGTTTGTGAGAAGTAGGCACTTTCCCTGAGCTGCACCAAGACTTGCACCAGTGAGCACGGCCATTCGTGTGAGTTTTGGGACCTACAATACAGTACAGTAAGATCAAATGGCTTTGTGTTTGTTATTTTTACCCATTTAGTTTCAAGACATTCTAAATCTGTTGTAGGTTCCAGATTTTCTGCCATCAAGTTTTTATGCAAGTATAAAGCCAGAACTCCACCTTTTCTACTTCCCCTATCCTTGTAAGCTAACTGAGAACCATTTATGTTCTTATCCCAGGTATCCCTTGGGTCCCACCAAGTCTCAGTAACTACAATGAGATGCAGTTGTTTTTCATTAACTAGTAATTTAAAGATTTCAAATGTATTTACTAAGCTTCTTGCATTTAATGAAATTATTTTCAATCCTTTATTTATTTATTTTTGGACTGTGAATGTTGTTTATTCTGTGTGGTGTGAGATTTCCATTCGCCCCCACCCCAATATGTGTTTAAAAAGGATTTTTCAAGTGATTTGTTGAATCTTTTACCAAGTAGGCTTGTACCCTTAGAGTTTAAAAGACGTTTGTCCTTAGAATACAGTGTTTGACAAAAGCAACATTTTCCCTACAAGTCCAATCATCCAACCAACCACTGATAGTTATGATTCCTGTTTCTTTTTGAATGCCTTAGGGACTGGTAGAATTTCTGAAAATATCAGGGACAATCCCATTCCTTTCAATTTCCTTCCAAGAGCAACACAGTTTTTTTTTTAATTTAATTTTCATTCTTGCTTACTGTATTATTAGTGCCCACATGTATCAAAATATATGGATTATCCCCCTGTGACTTTAATTGTACTTTCAATATTTTCATTAACATCCCTTATATATTCCCCACACAAACAAGTCATCATCTTGTTACTTTTATCTTTGTTACATACAATTCTGTCCATGTAACAGACAATAGAGTCCCCTATAATTACAACATTTTTAACAGTGTCTGAGGAGGTATTTTCAGAATCATTGTTTTTCTTCATTAATAGGACAAAATAATTGTAATATGGAATACTGGTTGGGTTATTTGTTTCAAACCTCCTTGCTCTTCTACCCCTCATGGCTCCCTTCCTAGGCTGTACTAGTGCCCACCCTTCATCCCTTTCATCCTTACCTTCCTCATTCAATTGCCCTTTTTTTACCTCCAACTGGTATATTCTCCTTATTAGGCTGTACCGGTACATCCCTCCTGAACACTCCCCCCAGCTACACTGCTTGCCCTCAGGTTCTGGTGATCTTCCTTATTTGAAAGACACTTCCCTCCTTTACCCTGTCCACCCCCCATGAGGTGCTTGCAGGTCCCTATCATGTCCCCCTCACTTTCCTGTCTTCCAGTCTTAATAAAACATTACAGCCATGTGTACTGTAGAACACTGTGTTGTTATCAAAGAACAAGCTTTGCTTGACTCAATGTAGTTAAGCACAGCTTGTTCCTCAATGACATTACAATGTTCTAAAAATGGCTGCAGTGTAGTATTAATGTTGAACAGACTCAGTCATCTATATGCCTGGAGTGCTTTCAGCTACAGATGAGCCCAAAACCTCATTTGAAAAAGCTTTTCATGAACCTTCAAACTATTATGACCCCTGGGTGTGAATGTGTCCCTTTAGCTGTAGATAAACAAAAGATCTCATCTTCCATTGATCCAATATTTGAGACCCAAGAGCAACTGGCCTCAGTTTTCCAAAACACTGTATGATACCAGGTACACATTACTTTCTGTATCAGTCAGCTTTATTGAATTCCTCCTCCAGAAAAAGAAAAAAGATGCAATCAAATATCTACATCGCTTGGTTTACAAACTTCAACGTCAGTGCTCGGACTACTTCAGTATTTGTTTTGGCTAATTTTTGTTTAGGGTGGATGTCAAGGTCTGATTAGCGTTGTTTTTATCATTATTCTCTTGTGCAGCACTGTGCCAGAGTGACAGTCAGTACAATTAGCAGCGCCGCCACACAGCATGATGGGTAGGCCCATGGGGAGTGTAACAGCTTTGAAGATGTGAATTTAATTAATTTAAATTCCTTGTTGCTGAGCTGCGATGAAGAGAGCTCATGCAAATTGATATCACTGCAGCAACAGCTTGCTACCTCTCCCTGCAGAGCCCAACAAGGCAGACTGCTGAGGCAGAAGTGTGCCAACAGGTGAAGAAAGAAATAATTGTAATTTACAAATTGGCATGGAATAAATCTGAAAAAGTGACCAGGATTTAGCAACCTAGGTGTTAATCTTAATAGGCTTTTCTGTCAACTGAACTTAGAGGCAAGGGATGAAATTGTCAGAGGGAGAAGCCCCCTCAAGTGTGCCTACTATCCTTGCACTTGCACCTAGAGAGCATCTACCCCTGGCGGTCATCTTCCTGTTACATTTCAAAGTTCAAATGGTGAGGAGGGACTTAGACAGGCCTGCTTTCCTCTATTCAGCCCCCAAAGTGCTAAAATAAGTAGCCAGAAGGGATTACTAAACAAATGATTTTGCACTAAAGTTATCTGAAACTATGTCACTTTGTTGAGAAGATTGCCTTCTTAAATTTTGCCACCAGGGGACTGACATCTTACCTTTTTCACATATTTTGACATCAGACTATGATGATGACACTCCAGTGAAACCACCCAAGAATGAATAATGATACCATCATCATGATACAAGGGGATGGATTTTTTTATAATGTTACATTGTGTCAGACATTCAAAACGGTGGACTAGCGGCAATACATTTTTCCCATCCCTGTGGGAAAAAAATGCCAGTTAGACCCCATTTTCATGGTCTCTGTAGTTTTAAGGCCCACTTGCATGCATCTCAAACTTCAGTGCTGACTGTTATCTTCACTGAAAAGAGCCCTGCAAATGCTTGCAACTCTTGGTCTACATGAAGCTTGCTTGATAATATATGCAACTGTTTTCTGGCTTTATGACTGTAGTTTTGTACATATTCTTATGTCTTCTGTAGTACTGTATGTGTATTTTGTTTAAACACTCACAGAAACATAGAATTTGCTGGCAGATAAGGACCACTTGGCCCCATACCTTTCAACTATCCCAGGCAGGCAGGAGTAGTAGCCCATAGGATAGCGCCACCTAGGGGGGTTACATCTTGGAGGCACCACTGGGATTAGTGCCCTCCAGTGGCCACAATCAAGAATTACAGCTGAAAGTGTGATGAATACCACGGTGGAAATGGCTGTGCATCAACTGGTGGGATGGAGCACAGGGCATGAGATTGACACCCACAATGCCTTGTTAATACTAGGTATACCCCTCGTGGGTGTGGAGGTCGCGAGGGAACGGACTCCCTCCCCGGAGCCAAACAAAATACGGTGGGTAACTTGGCGGCTTGAAGGTCTAAGGGACCGGTATTGAAGCAGGTACAGTGGGATCGCCTCTGCGCTGAATGTTAGCTCCTGCAATTGGTCTCTGTTGGACTTTAGTTCATTTACTGCCCCCACACACATGGAGATAGTTTTCTAATGAAATAAAACAAGAAAAAGGTCCCAATTTGGCATTTTCTCTGGCACCTTTAAGAGCCTTAAGAAATTAATCTGAATGCATACATTGACCAGGGCTTTTCTTTAACTGCATTGAAACGTGGGCTGTAATCTGAAAACAGTATTTTGTTTGTTAGCTGCATTTAGGTCACATAATTGCTTGTAACTTGGTTTGCTGCAATTTTATTAGTTTTTCCCCACAATAGTCCTGGGTTCTTACTGTAAACTGCATAGGAAAAGTGGACTAAATGTCTATAAGACCAGGGCTTAATTTTAACTGCATTTGAAAAGTGGTCTGCAAAAAAAACAAAAAAAAAAAAACAGTATTTTGTTTAGTAGATGCATTGTTCACTTAATTACCTGTACCTCAGTTTCGTAGCAATAGTATTTTGCTTGTTAGCTGCATTAGGCCACATAATTACTAGCAACGTGGTTCCCTGCAAATTTATTCGTTTTCCCACATAAGTCCTGGGCTTATACTTTAAAACTGCATGACAAAGTGGACTGAATGCTTAACTTAAACTGCATTTGAAAAGTGCAAAAAAAAAAAAACACAGTATTTTGTCTGTAGCTGCATTATTCACATAATTACCTGTTCCTTGGAATCATTGTCTCGTCTGCCCCATAGCCATAGCCATTTTCCTTTTGTGAACGCCAACTTTCCCCTTTGTCTCCCACACGGTTTAAAAGTACCGCGGACATACAGCCACTGCTCTCTGCACCATCCCCCCCCCGCGCCTACTTAATCCCTGTTTCTTTCTTCCTCAGCAGTATCGCAGGCAGACAGGCTCCCCTCGTAGGTGAGGAGGTTGCGAGGGAACGGACTCCCTCCCCAGAGCCAAACAAAATACCGTGGGTAACTCGGCGGCTTGAGGGTCTAAGGGACCGGTGTTGAAGCAGGTACAGTGGGATCACCTCTGCACTGAATGTTAGCTCCTGCAATCACTGGAGCTCCGCTGACGCTGTTCATCAGCTGCCCCGCCGCCCCCACCACCAACCTTGGTAGTGCTCTCCTTATGTAGTGAGAGTGAACAGTTTCTGATTGGTGGAGACTCAAAAACCTATCAGGCAACTTCTCCACTAGCAGGTTATCAGGACCTGCCACTAGAGGGCTGGCGCTTGCCTCCACAGCTTATCTCGCTCTCTCTGCTCTTAAACTACTGCTTGCTTTACCTCATGGTGTGAGTGTGTGCTTAAAGAAAAAAAAAGGGGAAAACTCGCTAAGTTATATTCATCTCTGCCGACATGTCTAAAATGAATACTCTATCTTCTTTCTCTGTCCACAAAATGATGTTATAGGTAGCCCTCCTCATTTTTACCCTATCACAAAATCCACTTCCCTACTGCCTTCTTCTTACTAGCTCCAGTGCTACCACTGCCTCTGCCCCAATTTTACCACCAGCATTAACCCGACCAATAAAAACTCCCTTTTCTGTTACAATGTCCAATATCCTCTACCCTCCTCATATACCATGTCATCTCACCTCTGTAACTATGACCACCCCATTTCTTTATGATCAGGAATTACTTCGCTTTACGTGCACCCGTATTTCCAATAAAACACCCCAACAAGTTGTCTCATCCTGTCGTCCCTCCAAAAAGATGAAAAAAACTTCTCTAACCAGGGCAA
Source organism: Neoceratodus forsteri (assembly GCA_016271365.2). Taxonomy (NCBI): domain Eukaryota; kingdom Metazoa; phylum Chordata; order Ceratodontiformes; family Ceratodontidae; genus Neoceratodus; species Neoceratodus forsteri. Next base: position 1,390,094,265 of record CM057459.1, read on the forward strand.
CAATCATTCTCCTGTTACTTGTGGGCAATATCCACCCTAATCCAGGTCCCACTCTCCATACCCTACGGAAACCTACTGCTATGAAGGGACTGTGGCTGGCCACCATTAATGTTTGTAGTCTTCTAAATAAACTTGACTCATTTCAAGCCTGGGTCTGCTTCCACTGCCCCGATGTAATAGCCGTCACCGAAACATGGCTATCACAGCATATCCCTGACTTAGCTGTAAGCGTCCCTGGTTACACGCTGTTCAGGTCGGATAGACTAAATAAACAGGCCGGGGGTAGTGCTCTCTATATCCGTGAGCACCTACATGGTATAAACATTGCTACCATAAGCCCTTCAAAAGGTGCACAGTCTCTAACTGTCAGGGTTGATATTGGAAACTCTACTAAATCCCTCTACATAATGTCTGTATACATAATCCCTCGTAACCAAAAGGATGTCTTCTCATCAGTCCTACACACAATTGAACTCCTCCCAAAAAATTCAGAAGTCATAGCGCTAGGAGATTTCAACTCAAACTGGCTTGCCCCCCCAAACATCCCCACTCAGGGATGCGGCTGCTGCCCAAACTCTGTCCCAAATGGTCCTCACCCCCACTAGAGTGCACAAAAATACGAACTACAGCTCCATCCTTGACCTCATATTTACTAACCATCCTGAACACATTCTAGATGTCCAGGTTCTGTCGGACTCCATCAGTGATCACTCCCTGGTAACTTGTCTCTGGACAAATAGATGGAAACCACCCCCACCTAGGACTACCAGGTGTCACCAACTGAAGAAGGGGGCTCTCAAACACCTTAGAAACCTACTTCGAAATTTCGATTGGTCCCCCCTTGATCATCTGAAATCAGTTGATGCCGCTCTGTCTTTTTTCATAAGTTCCTTCCAATCTGCCTGTGACATCTTCGCCCCCTATGTCACACGGATTGAAAAGTCCACATCATCCCCTTGGGTAACACCGGCTATGCTCGAAAAATGAAGGTGCGTGATGCCCTGTGGTGCAGAGCCCTTCAGTCTGGTCAGCCTGCTGACTGGCAGTGCTATCGTGCTGCCAGAAATACTTGCACCTGGGAAATTCGGCAGGCAAAGGCAGCTTATTACCAAACAAAACTCTCTGCCACCTGGGGTGATGGAAAAAGGTTCTGGGAAAATATAAAGGAACTCAGTGGAAAGTCTCCTTCCCCTCCCCCTGACATGCTTATCCTAGATGGTATCCCTACCAAAGAACCCAGCAAAATTGCGGAAGCTTTCAATATGTCTTTCTCTGACCTTAGCACTATTCTCCCCCCGACTTTTTCAGTACTGACGCAGGATATTTCCCGACACCCCCTAGTGTACCACCATTTCGTCTCAAAACAATCTCCGCAAGGGAAGCCCGTGCATATATCTCCAGATTCCTAGGAAAGTCCAGACACAGTGGCGACTCACTAGATACAAAATTGCTATCAATAACCCTTGATGATGTTCTGGTGCCTCTCACTAAAATTTTCAAAAAGTCCCTCTGCCTAGGACAATTCCCGTCTTTATGGAAAAAGGCGAGGATTACCCCAGTACATAAAAATGGTGCACGTACCTCAACTAGTAACTACAGGCCCATCTCCATACTCCTCCGACTCTCAAAAGCCTTAGAGAATGTAGTGGCTGATCAACTCACTAACTATCTAGATGCACGACAACTAACCTGCATGCAACAACACAGTTTTAGGAAAGCTCACAGCACCACCACTGGTCTACTGGAACTCACCTCCTTTGTTCATGACGCTCTTGACCATGGAGACCTGACTGGCACAGTCTTTATTGATCTCTCCAAGGCATTTGATACCATCAATCACACCATGCTCATAAACTCCCTCCTCTCCATTGGCGTCTCAAAAGAAACTGCTAGCACTCAACAGGTGATGATAAGTAACATCCTCTCCCCTAGCCTACCCGTCAGATCTGGTGTACCACAAGGGTCTATCCTCAGACCGCTCCTTTTCTCACTCTACCTGAACTCATTACCTCAGGCCTCCTCTGGGCGTCTTCTTCTATATGCTGATGATGCTGTGATCTTCAGTCGGCACCCTGACCCCACTCAACTTCAAGAAGCCTTGCAGAGCTCTTTTGCTCAAATTGAAGCCTGGCTCTCCTCACACAAACTTGTTCTCAACACAAAAAAGACGAAAGTCATGTTATTCACCCACCAACAACACAAGCACAGCTCTGAAAAATTAACTATACATAATGTGATGGGCTCCACACTTGAACAAGTTCCCAACTTTAAATATCTTGGAGTTACCCTAGACTCCGCCCTCACCTATCGAGAGCATATTGCGTCAACTTGCACTGAAATTAATAAAAGAATTGGTCTCCTCTACAAGCTTAGACCATGTCTACCTCCTGAGGCTATGTGTTTAGCTATCTCCAGCTCCCTTCTTTCACTGGTAGACTACGGCATAATCATATATGGGGCCACCTCCAACTCAGGACTGTCTAGCATCAAACGTGCCCTTAACAAAGCCTGCAGATTGGCCATAGGTTGTGATCATCTCACGCACACCTGTGACCTCTATCTACACTCTTCATGGCTAAACTTCCAAGGGTGACTTGTTTACCAGACCTGCCTGATGGCCAAACAATTTCAGTTGGGCTTAGCTCCTCCAGGTTGTCAAAAGCTCCTCCTAAAGAATCTCCCAGCTCGCTCCACAAGACACTCTGACACCACCACATTCCGTGTCCCCTTTGTTAATTCCACTGCTGGCCAAAGGTCCTTTTGCTTTAGGGCCCCACTCTGGATGAACTCAGTCCCTGACTCTATCTTAACAATTCCCAGACTTGGCCTTTTAAACATGAGCTACTTAATCACATTATGTCAAACTCCCACTGTGACTGCAAATGAAACCTGGAATAACATTAATGCACCTTTGTTTCACAACTGATGACGTTCCTTATCTGTGTAAATTGTTATATTTGTTTCTGAAGGTTACTGTCATTATTTGCTTGAGTTGTGTCTAAATTGTGTATTCCATGTAATACTGTGTTCTAACCCATTTATGTACAACGTGGAGCCTTTGCAAATGAGTCTCTGACTCAAAGGGTTGTAATTCTTAGACCTTCAATAAATAAATAAATAAATAAATAAATACCCCTGGGCACTAGTAAAGACACTGTTGAAGGAGCACTATCAAAATCTGAATGCTTGGGAAAAGCTGTAGTGGTGAGCCAAGAAGCTGACCTGACTGCCCAGACTTTGGTGGCCTTCATGGAGAGTAGTAACCCGGTGGACAGTACTAAGGTGCCACAGACCACTGTTTCTGAGGGGTCCCAACTCCCTAGTCGCCTGGAGGGTGGTGACTAAAGATAGCAAGGATCCCTTAGAGGATGAGCCCCCACTATTATTTGAGACCTTTGAGGATAAATTTGCCAAGTTATCATTGGAGGAGGGTAAAACTATAGAGGATTTTAAAAAGTCACTCATGCCACCTGGGAGGGTCCCTTCCCTACTGTCCCTGCCAGCCCCAGCACCTGTCCCTTCACCAATTTCTGTGCCTGCCCCAGCACTGGTGGTTAGTCATGACTCGTACTGTAGGCTGAGGATGTTTTTGGGCATCCTGCCCACTCCCCAGGGGGAGGACAACTGGGAGACCTGGATAGACTATGTTGCCCCTCAATTAACTGAATGGCAATGTTCTGAGGCAGAGAAGAGGAAAAGGTTGTCTGAAAGTCTTGTAGGTCCTGCCTGGATTACTATCCACAAGCTGCTGCTCAAGACTATTTGGCTGCATTGGAAAATGTGCATGGAAGCCCAGATTCAGATGAGGTTCTGTGGTGGAGGGTAAAAAACACTCAGCAATACCAAGGGGCGCCCTTATCATTGTATGTACCTCAACTTGAAATAAAATGACAGGAATGCCTTATAAGGCAGCATGACCCCAATAAAGTGAAAGCATTAACCAGCTGGCCAAAGCCCAAAACTTTAAAAGAGCTTCAAAGGTTTCTTGAGTTTTGCAGCTACTATCACGGACAATACAAAGGTGATCTGCCCCCTGCTGAACTTAATACAAGGGTACCCACCTACTCACAAAAAAGTCAAGAAAAGTTCTCACCAAGTCACTGAAAAAACATATTTCAGATCCAATTAGTTGTTTGGACAAAGATGGACTCTCGATTGTGACACTGCTTTCAAAGAAATAATCTACAGACTGACTCATGCTCCCATACTCGCTTATGCTGATCCGTCCAAGCCTTATGTGTTACATACAGATGCCAGTTTGATTGGTCTCAGAGCTGTACTCTATCAGGAACATTTGGAAGGCCTGTGTCCTGTTGCCTTTGCTAGCAGGAGTCTGACATCCTCGGAGAAGAACTATCTGGTGCATAAATTAGAATTTCTCACTTTAAAGTGGGTCATAGTTGACCAATTCCACGAATATCTGTTTGGTGCTAAAATCTTGGTCAAGACCAATAACAATCCATTGACCTATGTTCAAACAACAGCTAAACTCAATGCTACCAGACACAGATGGCTTTCCGCCCTAGCAACCTACGATTATGTGGTAGAGTACCGACCAAACCTAAACCACATAGATGCTGATGCTCTTTCACAAAGACCTGTTGCTAATCAACTGTGGGCTCATATCCCTGAGCAATCTGTAAAAGCACTATGCCATAAGTTCTACCGGGAAGAAGTTCTGTCCTTCGAAGCTGTAACCTGTTTGGAAGATTGTTTAGGACCTCCGGAAACATGCCTACCCACTGCTGACTGTAATTTTGCAGCCCTAGATTTGAGTTCCCTACCATAGCTAACTCCAGCTGATATTTGCAAAGAACAGTACTATGATCCAGTGATTAAACCAGTAATTGATGATCTGAGGAAGGGGGGAGATATCTCCATGGTGTGATCCAGGGACCCCAACACTGTTATACTTCTTTGCGAGGGGAGCAAGCTTAAGGTTTGAGAACAATTATTGTACTGAGAGCTTACTAACAGCCACAGTGAGATTGTAAGGAAGCAGCTAGTACTACCAACTAAGTTCAAAAATATTGTCCTAAAAGCTTTGCATGACCAAATGGGACATCATCACATTTCTGTTGGCCCAAAATGAGTCTGGACATAGAACATTACATCAAAACCTGCAGTAGGTGTCTTCAACGCAAGGCTCCACCTCAAAGAGCAGCCCCCATGGTAAACATTGTCACGAGTGTACCCATGGAGCTTGTTTGTATCAATTTTCTTAGTCTCAAGCCAGGTTCCAAGGGCATTGCCAATATCCTGGTAGTCACAGACCACTTCACGAGATTTGCACAGGTCTATCCAACCAAAGACCAAAAGGACTCAACTGTTGCCAAAGTACTCATAGAGAAGTTTTTTGTACATTACAGTGCCCCTTAGCACATTCATTCAGATCAAGGGCGGGACTTTGAGAGCAGACTTATCAAAGAACTGTTGTCCTTATAGGGTGTAAGGAAATCCAGAACAAACCCCTATCACACCTAAGGAGATGTGCAACCCGAAAGGTTTAACAGAACCCTACTGGATATGCTGTGCACCTTGCAACCTAGAGATAAGCCAAAGTGGAGTCAACAGATAAGTGCACTCATCCATGCTTTCAACTGTACCAAGAACGATGCCACCAGGTTTTCACCGTACCACCTTATATCTGGCAGAGAAGCTCGCCTTCTAATTGATGTATGTTTTGGAGTGTCTCCTGATGGTGTTCAATCCAATAACTACCTGCAGTATGTTAAAAGCATAAAGGCTCTGCTTGATCATGCCTAACAGCTTGCAAACACCATGGCAGCAAAGGGAAACCTGTCTAAGAAAACTCAGCATGACAAACATGTTAAGGCCCAAGAGCTCCAACCAGGTGACAGGGTGCTAACGAGAAACTTTGGACTACCAGGCAAACATAAAATAGCAGACTGCTGGAGTCACATTCCATACATAGTAGTCAGGAAGTTGCATGATCTGCCAGTGTATAAAGTGCACCCAGAAGGGGACCCTCATGCTGTCAAGACCACTGACAGAAACCACCTGTTACCTGTCGGCCAAATAGTAATCAATAATGTTCAAGAGACTGAAACCTCTCAGCGCCCTTTAACTAGATCTGCTACCAAGGCTAAAAGATCCAAGCAGCAAACTTCTGCTCCCCAGCCTGTTGCTCCTAATGTCTCCAATCCTGCAGACATGGAAAATACTGAAAGTGATGATGAGAGTGAATTTTATCCTGCTTCTTACCCATCTTGTGAACTTGAGAGAGTGTTCCAGGGAATTCTTTCCATTAACTAAGGTGATGAACCTGAACCTCCAGCTGTGGTGACAGATTCTAATTTATCTCTTGTGCCTGAACCCCCAGAAAGTGATGCTCACAGTGTGGACCTTGAGGAGGTTGAGTCCCTTTGTGTGGTAGAATTGATGGAAATCAGCCAACTTGAACCTCAGGAAGCAAGTAGTGAACCTACAAGTGACAGTGCAAGTGCAAGTGTCAATGAGCTAAGTGAGTTGTTTTCTGCTAATGAAAGGACCATTCAGGAGCCAGAAAGATATGTTTTGGATGATTCTGATTTTTTTGAAAGTACCCCTAACAAGTGACAGCAAGCTTCAACTAGAAGTGCAAGTGCCAGTGCCACCATTGCCATGCCGCTCAAAAAGATCTGTAAAACCAATACTAAAGCTCACCTATGACACCCCAGGACAACCTGTTAACTTGCCCATGAATGCTGTGCAGAAACGGGTTTATGTTACATCCAGTTCTTTGCCCAAAATGGTGTTCAGGGCCTCCACCCAAGTTAAGGTGCCCTTTTAGTGCAACAAAGGGATTAGAGGTAAGAAGATGGTGTCTCGATACAATGTGGTGACTATAATGTTACTAAAAATGTGATACTGTCTAATGCACAAATAGTTCTAAAACTGCTGAAGTATATCTATTAAAATTAAAATGTCATACAATGCTAAGTAAGGCTGAAATGATAGTATACTACCTTGTACATGGTTATATGCCTAGTTAGGCTGATCGGGTATATCTATTATAGTAAAGTATTTAGTAAGAGTGTATCTAAGAATGTGTTAGTGGTTGATAATATATTTTAGACTCGGCATGGATGCCAAGCTTTCCAAGGCAGGGGAGAGTGTAACCCCCGCCCCCCCCCATTTGGGGGCTTACCTGTCATGTCTCTGGGTGTCTCCTGCTGTCTCCCAGTATCAGCCCAAACCTCTGCAGCTCTACGTGCAGTTTTCCCGGTCTCCAGGTGTCCCCCTGTTAAATGAGCCCTTCAGAGCTTGCAGGTCTAATGGTGAGCATCCGGGCGCTACTGTAAAGTCACCACTTGCACGTCCATGTAAGCACCCTGCACACTTGGCCACTATTGTGATCAAAAAAGACGATTCTGTGCCTCCTCAGTAGTTCCCGGTGCTGCCTAAGTTAAAACAGGCACCAGGGACACAGAACAAATCAGGAGAGAATATTTTAATTAAATAAATGGCAGCCGCCATGAGTGCTGCCTCCAGGACACAGGCAAAGGGCTAATGGCAAAGGTTAGGACAAAGGATGCCTCATTAATATTCATGAGCTGCTGTGTGTTTCTGGGTGCAGTGTATTATGGAAGCAGCAACTCCCTAATGGAACCAGTTATTTATTTGAGAGTGGACTCTTGTAAGAGAGGACTGTTGGGGTTAACTAAATGTGGGGACATTGTGGGATAAATACTAAATGCCTGGTTGCACCAAAACTGAATCCATGGGAAACACTGATTGGGACTGCTTGGACTTAAACTGCAGCCACTATTTTAGTGCTTTGCCACCAATCAGGAGCCAGGATTAAACAAGGGAGTGCCTGGAACAATGCCAGAGACTTATGGAGGATGAACTGGGACAATATCTAGGTGCCAAAACACAATCCAATCACCATCTGGAAACTGTTCAAAACAGATTTGGCAGCCAATAAGATCTCTGAAACTCTGCCCCATATAAAAGGGGGCAACTGCTGAAAAAGGTCAGATTTGGAGAGACAGTTCAAGAGCTCAGTGTGTGCCTCTGGAGAGCTTGCTAGCTCTCAGAGGTTAGGCTTGCGTGGCCTAGACTTTTCTGGCTGTCAGTCTGCGGGTCCAAATTGTTCCAGCCTGGGTAGCTGCTGCTTCTGCAGCTGCAGGTAACTTGTTCCATAAGTCTGAGAAAGATCAGCCTGCAACCTGCCTGAAAGGACCAGTAGAGGACAGTGTTTGCATATAACATACTAAAAGCAAGCAGAATAGGCCTAATGGTCTGTCGTGTCTGCTCGGTAGCCAGACACCTATTGGGTGCTCACCTTCCATCCCCCCAGCCCTCGAGAGGGTCTTCTTTGACTTCATTTTCCCCTTGTACCTGTCCCACCCCTTCTTGAAGCCCTCCACTGTGCTCTTCTCCACCAGCCTCCTGGGCAGTGCATTCCACGGCTCCACCACCCTCTCAGTGAAATAATGTTTCCTACGATCCCCCTGTAATTTCCCCCCTCCAGCTTCCACTCATGCCATATAAATGTGTTTAAGTTTGCAAAGTTGTTTGCGTGGCCAATTAGTTTGAAAATGTTCAAGTTACATGTTTCCTTGGCCCAAGTGAAGTTGTTCTACCAGCCTGAAGACCAGAATCATCGACGAGGACCACAAGAGACCCCACCTCCATCACCATTTAGCTGTTTTCACAGGTCTTATTTCGTTGGCACATCACTTGGTCTGGGTAGAGTGAATAAACATCAAGGTAGCTCCCTACAGCAAAGCTCAAATCAAAGTGTGTCATCTGATTCAATTGTTTTGGTTGATCATTTTATGAACTGAGCCATCTGGCTAAGGATTACAAATTTGGGTTAAAGTGCATGTTGCATGTTTTCTTTCCTAAGGGCCCCAACAACAGCTGCAAAGCCGGCCTACCCTGAGCAACGCTTCAGGCTAGCCTGCTTAACAACTGGGTACCCACAGTGTGTGTATGACTGTGCTAGAGGGACTCTTAATGCATGCATTTTTTTAAATCTGACTAGATAAGAACTAACAAATCATCTACTAGTTTTACTGCCCCACCCCTGTGAAATTCCCACAAATAAATCAGATTGTATTCTTTCAGCATTTAATCTGGCTACAGTGTGCATTTGTGGAGGGGATAGTGCATTGCTGTTTGGTTGCTTTATCACTGACCTTATTTTACAGGGGGTCCTCAGGGCCACTGCAGTTGATCCGGCCCTGTTGGTAAGTGTGACCAGTGTGGGCTCAACACTTTATTTCTATGCTAAATGTGTTTATTTACTTACTGAATTGGTTAAGCCGCTAGAGGGGTTACGGGGGGGTTATAGTGTCCCGGAGGGCTATACCCATAGCAGCTACGCTACCCTTAAACCAACCCTCTGGGTGGAGGCACCCGTTCAAAGAGCCCAGGTCCCTCAACCTGTATGTAGGCACACAGGCAGGGGTAGTAGACCATAGGATAACGCCACCTCGGGGTTACACTTTGACTTCTTCCTACACATTTGTAAACTGAGATGTATTCAATCTGTTTTGACTGTATATTCATTTGCACCTGTATGTAATTTCTTTTGTGCCACTTTGTTGGCCTGGGTCATGCCTGAAAACAGTCCCTCGGATCAGTGCATCTACCCAGTAATCAAAGACTTAAATAGAAAATAAATAAAATAAATAAATCTATACAGGCAACACCGCCTTTCTCTTTTTGCTGGTGATACTCCTCCCTATGCACCCTAGCATCCCGCTAGCCCTCCCAACTTCCTTGTCACACTGCCTGGCCACCTTTAGGTCATTTGATATGATCACCCCCAGGTCTCTTTCTTGCTTGGTGATCATCAGTACCACCTCCCCATTTTGTACTCCACCCCTAGGTTTCTGTGCCCCAAGTGCATTATTTTGCACTTATTCACATTAAATCCTAGCTGCCATACCCTTGACCACTCTTTGAGTTTTCTCAGGTTATTGCTCATCCTTTCCACCCTTCCCCAGAGTGTCCACCTTATTGCAGGGTTTGGTGACATCTGTAAAGAGGCAGACATTCCCTTATAGCTCCTCTGCATCTCACTTATAAAGACATTAAACAGGACCAGTCCCAGAACTGATATCTGAGGTGCCCATCTGGTCACCCTGCCTTCCTCGAAGTGAACTCTATTTACCACCACCCTCTGTCACCTATCCCCTAACCACCTTCTTACCCAGTTTACCATCTTTGGACCCACTCCTAAGCTGCCCATCTTGCTTACTGTTCTCCTATGTGGAATGGTTTCAGACGCCTTACTAAAATCTAAGTAGACTATGTCCAACACCCCACCCTGATCTAGTGGCTTGGTCACCCAGTCAAAGAAATCTATCAGATTTGTTTGACATGATCTCCACCTCCCCTGTGAATCCATGCTGCCTTGGGTCTTATAACCCACTGGATTCAAGATAATCCATAATCCATTCTTTCAGCAGTGATTCCTTTAACTTTACCACCACTGAAGGCAAGCTGACCAGCCTCTTCCTTGTTGCCACTTTTGTGAAGTGGGACTACATCTGCCCCTCTCCAGGCCTCAGAGACCACTCCTGTTTCACATCAGCTGTTATACTGGACCATCAGAGGTGCTGCCAATACCTCCCTGATGTCCAACAATATCCTTGAGTGGACCCCATCTGGCCCCATTACTTTGTCCACTTTAATATTTGTGAGTCCCTTTAGGACTATTGTCTCCAAAAATGGACTAATGTCCACCTCCCTTCCTGCAATGCTTCTGTTAGATTTCTGTGGGCCCTCCTCATCTCTTTCCTCTGTGCACACTGAACAAAAGTATTTGTTCAGGATGTTTTCCTTTTTCTGTTCCCCCTCTGCACAGTTCTCGCCTTCCTTTTTAACCTTACAATCCTACATCTAGTCTTCGTCTTTTCACTTACATACCTATAAAGTATCTTGTCCCCTTTTGTTACTGCCTTGGCTATTCTCTCTTCAGTTTGTGCCTTCGTACATCTTACTTCTCTCCCTGCTTCCCTCTGTTTCCCCTGATATGTCTCCCTATCCTCCTCTCTCTGTGTCTCCATATACTTTCTGAATGCTAACCTTTTAGCTTTTACCTTTTCTGCCACCTCTTTCGAGAACTATAGCAGTATCTCTTCCTCTTGCTTTGCTCCTTTGCTTGACACAGAGGTTTGTTGCCTTCACTATATCCCATTCTAGTTTCCCCCACTGTTCCTCCACCCCACCCAGGTCATCAATCCACCAGGTCATCCCTGACGTATTCACACATTGTATCAAAATCTACCTTCTTGAAGTTCAGGACCCTCACCTTTGTGTGGTTCAATTCCATAGCCACTGAGGAATGTGGTTCTCTTTCCGTATGGATGCAGGCCATCACCCCTGTGTAGGCCCTTAATAGCTCCAGATGGACCCCCAGTCCCCAGTGTAGCCTAACCCTTCCCCTCTGCACCATTCCCTCAACCATGAGTTGAAGGTCCTGGTGTGGAGAGCCCTTTCCTCCCCCCTGTCACAGACAGACATCACCTCAGCAAAAGCCAATGAACACACTACCTGTCTAAGACCCCTCCTTATCTCCATAAACTCTCACTGCACTATCCCAGCCCTGTCCATAGACATGTCATTAGTCCCCAGGGGAAAATGCCATCAAGCTCTGCCACTCATCCTGCTGCCAAAGCGAGCCACTGGATTCACTTCCTGTCCCCCAGGCCATGGCACTGTATAGTCACCTAACCTCCCTCTCACCCCTTCCTGTTCCCAAATCTATCCCCCTCACAAGCAAGTCCCCCACTAGAAGTTATTTCCTCTTCCTCTGGGGACCTCTTCCACCCTCCTTGGGGTCTCTGTTACAGAGGACCTCCACATCTTTTGTAGATTCTACCATGAGCATCTCTTCCTGGCAGTCCTGCCTCGCAGGGCAGCATAGGAATTGTGTAGAAGTACTGGCTGGGGAATATGCCTTTCACCCAACACCCTGACCCTTTCCAAACCCACCATAGTCCAGCCATTCCTCCTCCCTGGCATCCTCTGAGGTAACAATGGCAGTGGCAGACTTGGTGGTCTCTAGGTGAGGGAAGAGATTGCCCAAATCCTATCCAAGTTGGGCTGAAATCTAGTGACCTCTTCCCTCAACCCAGAGATGTGCTTGCAGAGGAGGCAGCACTGCAGTCTCCAGAAGGTCTCTGTGAAAACTGCCACTTCGCAGCTACTGCACTGCACCAATCCCAGCATTCCCAACAGAATCCAGTTCAGGTGCTGAAAATAAGTATTTTTCTCCCCTAGTTGCTGGCCTAGTAAAACTAGCAAAAGCAAGACAAAGAGACAAATAGATGGGAAGAGAGAGGGGGAGAGAGAGACAGACAGGAAGGAAGGGAGAAAGGGGAAGAGAGAGTGGGAGAGGGAGAGGGAGGGGGAGAGAGGTAAAGAGGGGAGAGGGGAGAGAGAGAGAGAGATGGGGAGCAAGAGAGGGAGAGAGCTTGGAAAGAGAGAGAGGGAGAGGGACAGAGGGGCCGGAGGGAAGAGAGGAGAGAGAAAGGGAGAGAGGGAGCAGGGAAGATGGGGAAAGGGAGAGAGAGGGAGAGGGAAAGAGAGAGGGAGAGGAGAGGGAGAGGGAGGAGATGGGAGAGAGAGAAAAAGAGGGAGATGGAGAGAGAGGGAGAGGGAAAGAGAGAGGAGGGAAAGAGAGGGAGAGAGGGAGAGAGACAGAGAGGATAAATGGGGAGGAGAGAAGGAGAGAGGAAGAGAGAAGGCAGAGAGATGGGGGGAGAGAGGAGATGAGACAGGGAGAGAGGGAGGAGACAGAGACAGGAGGAAGAGGGGAGAGACAAAGGCAGAGGAAGAGAGAGAGAGAGAAACAGGAAGGGAAAGAGAGACAGAGAGAGTGAGGAGAGGGGAAGGGGGAGAGAGAGAATGCCATGCTATGCTCATTTGTGTGCATGTGCATGTGCACCCAAGCTGCCTTCATCTTGAAGAGATGACGGCTCCATTGCAACCACAGGCCCAGGACTCACTTACCTGGGCACTCTCCTGACAGGTAGATACTGTGCACCCAAGAGATCTAGCCTCATTGCAATGGCTATACCATTGGGGGCACACCACAGGGGTAATGTAAGAGTAGGTAAGACCTGGGAAAAGATGAGGTGACATGGCTGGGTTGTGGTGGGGGACTGAGGGGGGCCAAGGGATGAGGGGAGTAAGGAACATAAACAGAGTAACAAACAAACAAAAAGAAAGATTAAAAGACTCAAATGGTATACTGAATCAAGCAGACCCCAGAACTGATTCTGAGGCACTAAAATGATATCTAGGAGGAGTCAACATCATTTTTTCCACCAGAATGATTTCATGTTTACTGATTTTGTCTATCTGAAAAAATTTTTTATGGCTCCTGTGAAATAAAGAAATGTAATACTGTGCATAGATAGTGTACATAGATTCTCGTGGCAGATAACTCATTAGCCTAGCCAGTCTGCCAATTTTCTATCTATTGTACATGCCAGACCTATAGTTAACAAATTCACAAATGTTAGTATTAATATACAAGTTAGCCAGTCTGGGAGTGGGTCCCAAGATGTTAGCCTGGGTAAAGAACTGGCTGGAGAATAGGACACAGAGGGTAATAGTAAATGGAGTCCACTCTGAAGAAAGGGGGGTTACTAGTGGGATACCGCAGGGTTCAGTATTAGGACCGGTCCTCTTCAATGTCTTTATAAGCGACATTGCAGAGGGACTGGAAGGAAAAGTATGTCTCTTTGCAGATGACACAAAGATCTGCAACAGAGTTGATGCACAAGGTGGGGTGGAAAGGATGAGAATGGACCTGGCAAGGTTAGAGGAATGGTCAAATGTATGGCAGCTTAGATTCAATGCTAAGAAGTGCAAGGTAATGCACCTGGGAAACAAAAACCTAGGGGAAGAGTACACAATGGGGGGTGAGATGCTAACAACAACAAAAATGGAAAGGGACCTGGGGGTAGTCATATCAGATGACTTAAAGGTGGGCAAGCAATGTGAGAGGGCAGTAAGGAGGGCTGGGGGGATACTGGGATGCATAGGGAGAGGCATCACCAGTAGAAAACAGGAAGTTGTTATCCCTCTGTACAGACAGCTGGTGAGACCCCATTTGGAGTACTGCGTGCAGATCTGGAGACCCCATCTCCGCAAGGACATAGACAGGATGGAAGCTGTCCAGTGGAGGGCAACTAAAATGGTGCAGGGTCTGCACTGGAAGACATATGAGGGGAGACTAAAGGAGCTTAATATGTATAGCCTCGAGGAAAGGAGGGAGAGGGGGGACATGATAGAAACTTTCAAGTACCTCAAGGGAATCAACAAAGTCCAAGAGGGTAGCATCTTTCAAAAAAAGAGGTGTGCAAGAACAAGGGGGCACAATCTGAAGATAGAGGGGGAGCGGCTCAGAGGTAATGTAAGGAAGTATATTTTCTCAGAGAGGGTTGTGGATGCATGGAACGGCCTTCCGGAGGAGGTTGTGGAGTCAAAAACAGTGGCTGAATTCAAGCATGCATGGGACAGTCATAAGGCAATTCTAGGGGTTGGGGGTAGAAAGAAGTAGGCTGCTGGTTAACTAGGATCTGCAGCTTATCCATTAGGTAGAGAAATAGGCAGACTGGGTGGGCCAAGCGTTCCTTATCTGCCATCAAATTCTATGTTTCTATGTAGTATTTGGTGGTAGTAGATATCTTACTTTGTAAAGATTTGTGACCTATATGTTACTAGAAATAATGTTTATTTTTGTGTTAGTTCATTCTCACTGTACTATACTGTTTATGTAAAAAGGTTGTTGATTTTGTATGTTCTGTTTTAATCTAAAAAGAAAACAAAAACTTTTATGGAAAAAAACCCACTTGTCAGATCCGACACTGCATCATAGTTACTGGACCTTTTGCCCTTCTGGTGCCACCTCCCATATGTCTTACTATCCACTTGTGCCTATCCTATCCATACATGAAAATAGTCACTGAATTAGCTTCTGCCACTGGCTTGAGTAGTCTATTCCACACATCCACCATCCTCTCAGTGAAAAAATACTACCTAACATACTTTTGGAATCTCTCCACCAAACTCCACCTATGTTTTCATTCCTCATCTGTAGATCCTTGTAGTTTACCCTGTTAATACCCCTCACAAACCTGTAGGTCTCAGTCATGTCCCTGTCTCCCTTCTGGCCTTGAAAGAACAAATGTTCCTGTTCTCCTGCCTCACCTCATACATCTTCCCTGCTGTCCCTGAATCATGTTTGTAGCCTACCTCTGAACCCTATCCAAGTGTTCCCTGCCCTTCCTGAGATGGCCATAGTACTCCAGATGAGATATCACCATCGATCTGTAGAGGGACAGTATCACCTCTTCCTTCTGCTGATGAACGCTGCCCTACCTATACATCCCAGCACTCTGCTCGCTCTCCTGAATGCCTTTTTCCATTGGGTTGAGGACTTAAAGGAGCAATTTAAAATGGGTAGAGGCTTGTTTAAGATCAGCACCAAACTTTGAGCAACTAAGTAAAGTCCTGGCATTAAAAAAATACTGCGAAGTATGATCTTTTCTCTTTTTTATAGAGCAGTGGTCTTTCCTGATGTGCGCTATGCCATTTCCCAACAAAATGGAAATTACATTGTTTGGCGGGGGTACTTGCTCACTTTTGCTGTGATGTCTTGCTTTCTTGAATCAGCTCCATTTATAAAATAAATTAATTTTCTCTGCTTTATGGTCTTGTTACTGCTTTATGTTGTATTCAAGTTTTGAATCTGCCATCCTATTAAAATGATTGAGCTTTTCATCTTAGAACTGTTTCACTTTGTTGTGGTTCTCACTTCTATCAATGCCTAAGGGTATCAGATGAAGCAAATGTCATACGGCTGACCTTTCATTACTGGATCGGTCTCAATACAGTGGTAACATTGGTGTTTCCAATTGTAGCAAAAGATTTTTGTGGGCAAGGGCAGGTTGCAATGAAGACTGGGTCCAAGTCTGACCAGGAGCCTGAGGAAGAAGACAAAGCCAACTCAGTATCTATTAGATTCAGGTCCTGTCCACAGTCAACAGTGCCCCCCCCCCATTAAGATGTTAGGTTAGGTTGGTAAATGGTAAGGTGGCTGATGGCAGTGGGTGAGCTGGCAGTGGGCTCAAAATGCCTAACGGGTGTCAGCAATAGTAGCAGCAGTCAGCAATCTCAGTGTGAGTGAGTCAGAATCATGTTGATTATGCTCACACAATGAGCCTGACCGGGGGAGGGGGAGCACTCGCTAGGACAATGGTGTTGTCAAAATTCTCTACTTCATCTGTAACACTCATCACTGGACACGAGTTCCCAACATAGCAATAGCATTGAAATAATTGTGGCTAGGCTGTTGCTGTACTGAAATGCTGACCGCTGTTTTACACAAGACGTAATTGGTTGGTCCATACCTCTAACTGTCTATAGATAGTTTAATGGCTATCATTCCTCCATCCCTTCCTCCTGCCTTGCTATGATGCTGATGGTCGCTGATACAGTTTGGGGATAAAGGTGATTACAATGCTGATGAAGTTTTTAACTCTGTTGAGGGGAAGGCGGCGGGACTTGCGATTACATGCACACTGAACAGCACACAGCTTTAACAAAAACTGACACTTGCTGAGGTTTGTGCTACAGAATCCAGCTCTGGCCATGAACAAAACAGAGACAGAGAGAATGTCTGTGTGTGTGTGTGTGTGTGTGTGTGTGTGTGTGTGTGTGTCGGGGGTAATGACTGTACCACATTGTACAAAAACACAAAACTGACCGCTACTAGTTCTAAAGATTGTGTGTCGGGGAAGGGGGGGCAATGATCATACGAGGGTGAAGGAAAAAACAATGACCGCTGTTACATCACGTGTTTGCTTTACCTTTATGTTAGTTGTTTTTTTTTTATACCTAATGGCTCACACACTTCAAAAAAACATGCATAGTGAACACTGCAGATTCAAACAGCATGTCAGATGCCATCCAGCAGATTTGCATGTGAGTGTGTGTTGCGGGGGGAGGGAGCAATCATACCGGAATGTAAAAAAAAAATTATTTAAACATAAACCATAACAAATTATATACCACAGAACCTGAATGTTTATTGGGAGCAGGTATTTTAATTATTCACACTGTCAGTTATAATTTCGATTTGTTCAACATTTTCCTACTAGTACAGGGTCATCCAAATGTACAAGGTAGCTTCACCCCACAGCATCACTGCCTTTCTAGTTGTCTGGTGCACACGATAACCTGTCCTCGGCAGAGACCAGGCAGAAATAGAGATAAATTGGGGTTTGACGACTGTGAAAAAACTGTTCCAGCCACATACATAAAATGCAGTTGCCCTGAAAATGGGGAGTAATTAGGCACTCCAGTAAGCATGGAGTTCTTAAAAAGGCTTGGTACACTAGCCCTTTAAGGTTGTTGCTGTTAATGGCTCTTAAGTTCCTTTCTTCAGTAGGCTCAACCACTCTCACTGTCCCTGTACAATAGTCAGTTCTAGGTTTGTTTTCTACCAATATGCATAACCTTACATTCCTTGGCATTGAATTTTTATTGCCACACCTTGGACCACTTCTCCTGCCTTTCTAGATTAATTTTCAAGTTCCTTAGTCCCTCCTCTGTGTCCACAGTCCCACATAGCTTGCTGTCTTCAGCAAAGAGACAGACCTTGCTCTGTATACTCTCTGCTACGTCACATGTGAAGATGTTGAACATCACCAGCCCCAGGACTGATCCCTGTGGCACTCCACTGGTGATGGTAACCTGGATTTCTTCTCAGCATACTGAAACCACTTGCAAATCAGTTAATTCCAAACTGGATCTGGCCTTCTGGGTAAGAACCAGCCTAACATTAAAAGCTAGAGTGGCCACTGCTACTGGGATCCTTCTCTCCAGCCTCTCCAGCCTACTTTATTCCATTCTGGTTTACCTATGTGCTTCTAAATCCTCTCCATTCAAATGAGATGTGGCATATTATAATGTTTGTCACTTTGTGCTGGGTACTGCTCCCCTCACCCATGCTGCACATTCTACTCCTCCCTGGGTTGGCTTTGTCTTGCCTCCAAGCACAGCTTTGCTATGGGCTGCTTTATTGATTTGTTTTATAGTCTGCTTTTGACTCCTCCTCTCAGCACAGCTCAACCTCCCTTCATACTGGCACTATACACTTTTTGAGTGTGGCCAGTTTACACAGTTGTTTTGTATGCAAATTTATTTGTCCTCCATATGTAACGTTTTGCCATATTGTCTGTACTGCACTCAACTTATTCCCTTTATATTCATTGTTCTTGTAACCACATCACTTGACTGGTGGTGTTTCTCTGTAAGTGTATTCCCCCCCCCCGTCGCACTGAAAAATGAGACTCAGTTTACGGTGCCTCTCTTGGTTACCAATTTTTAACTAACTAAACAAACTTATTAGATATGGGACCAGTTGCTGTTTATCCTCCATGATGTAATCTCCCGATATACCGATATATCCTGTAAACTTTGATCCAGGTGTGCTTGACTTACTATATATGGGACTTGAGGTGTTCAGTGTCACTGCTCTAAGGTTCTGGAAATGCCTTTCTCCTCTGGTCAGGTGTTCAGGTTGCCATGTTTACTTTATACTGGCACATCTAAGGCAGCACTACCATAAACTTGTCTACCTGTACTGGTTACTGATCTGTTGCGATCTTGAATGCTTATGTGGCTCTTACAAATGTAATGTGTTGAATGATAGTGTTTCTGTCACACATTGTATCACATTCATTGTTTACTTGTTGTTAGCTCTGTTTATCACAGGTCATTCCTGGAAATAGGGTCTGTGTTTCCTAGTGTGCTTGCGTGGTTACCAAAAACTAAATTAATAGATAAACTCATTCACCTTCTCAATACGTCCCAACTGATTACCAGCCATGGAGTCAAGGCCCCACAACCAGTTCTCTATCCATCTGTTGAGTCTGTTCCCTACCCCCAGGTCCTCCAAATTTTTAAGCAGCTGTCTGTGTGGTACAACACCACAAGACAAGAATAAACAAGAAGCCATGCTGATTGCTCATACTATGGTTTGACACAGTGGCTGCCACAAGTTAACAAATATTTAAAAAATATGAAGACTGAAATGGGCATTCAGAAAAGTC
The DNA here is from genome assembly GCA_016271365.2 of Neoceratodus forsteri. Lineage (NCBI taxonomy): Eukaryota > Metazoa > Chordata > Ceratodontiformes > Ceratodontidae > Neoceratodus > Neoceratodus forsteri. The sequence goes on from CM057459.1 coordinate 1,390,113,356, forward strand.
CAGTGGATACCCAAACTGACTGCAGAGTACTAAACATTTTATCCAGGGAATACGAACATATGAACATACAAAATTTGCCAGCAGATAAAGGCCTAGAGGTCTATCAAGTCTGCTCGAATGTGCAGCTAGCACTCCTTATTCTGCAGCTGCCCCTCCCTTCCACCCTTCCCCTTCATTAACCCTCCCCCTTGTCCTGTCCCATCCTCGTTTGAAGCAGTCCCCTGTTCTATTGCATACCACTTCAGCAGGTAACGCATTCCACCCAGCCACCACCCTCTCTGTAAAAAAGTGTCTCCTTATCTCCCTCCCGAACCTTCCTCGCTCCAGTCTCTATCATGGCCCCTGGTGGCCCTCCCTCCCTTTGAACAGCCCCTCTGTGCCCGGTCTTGTTTATTCCTTTCATGTATTTAAAGGTTTCAATCATTCACCCGTCTCTCCTCTCCTCCAGTGAATACATGTTCACTCCCCAACCTCCTCTCGTAGCATAAGTCCCCAGCCCTTGATCATCTTTGTCGCTCTGCACTGCACCCTCCAGTAACTTAATGTCCTCTTCAGATACGGACGCCAGTACTGCACGCAGTACTCCAGGTGTGGTCTAACTAATGACTCAGACAGTGGCAGAATCACCTCCTCCCTCCTCGAGGATATACCCCTTGCAATACAACCCAGCATTTTGTTGGCCTTTGCAGCTGCCTTCCTACATTGTGCCAAGTTGTTCATTGACCCTGTAATGAGCACACCCAGATCCTTCTCCTCCTCTGTCTGGACTAGCTGCACTCCCCCTAGCTGGTAACTCCTCCTCGGGTTCTTCATCCCAAAATGAAGCACCTTGCCTTTTTTGGCATTAAAGCCCAGTTGCCAGGTGTCTGACCAGGTTTCAAGCTTTGCCAGATCATCCTGCAACCCCTGCCAGCCCCTAGGTCATCCACCACCATGCCTACCTTGGTATCATCAGCAAACAGACTGATCTTGCTCTTGATGTCCCATGATATGTCTGCAATGAATATCCCAAACAACACTGGTCCCAACACTGAGCCCGTGGAACACTGCTCGTCACTGCCCTTGGGTGTGAGAGCTCCCCACCCACCACAACCCTCTGTTGCCTTCCCTGCAGCCAGTTTCCTACCCATCTCACCAGCTTTGCACCTGCCCTTATGCCTACTGACTCTCCTTCCCAGCCTTCCATGTGGCACTGAGTCGAACGCCTTACTGAAGTCCAGATACAGGACATCCACTGCATGGCCCCTGTCCAGTTGCCTAGTTACCCAGTCATAGAACTCGACCAGGTTGGTTTGGCAGGATCTGCCATGAAGCCATGCTGTCTGCTGTCCTGTAGTCCTTTGGCCTCTAGGAGGGCCACCAGCTCTCCTTCAGGATAGTCTCCATTAGCTTACCCACGATGGATGTGAGGCTCACCGGTCTGTAGTTTCCCGGTTCATCCTTGGGGCCACTCTTGTGGAGGGGCACCACATGAGCCATCCTCCAGTCCTGAGGTACACAACCCAAATGTAGTGAGGCATTAAATAGGTCTGCCAAAGGTCCTGCAAGGACCTCTGCCAGCTCCTTCAGTACCCTGGGGTGGATGCTATCTGGGCCTGGCGCCTTGTCCACCCTCAATGCCTTCAAACCCTCTCGAACTCTGCTCTCCATGATTTCCCCATCTGTCACCACTTCCCCCCTGCTTCTGCCATTTCTCCAACCTTGGGTGTCACCCCCATCTTCTCTTTAGTAAATACTGAGCAGAAGTAGTAATTTAGTGCTTCCGCCTTATCGCACCCTGCTTCCACCCAACCCCCCCTCCTTCCTAATCCTTACTATGTGGTCCTTACAACTCCTTTTCTCCCTGATGTACTTAAAGAAGTCCTTCTCCCCCTTCTTAATGCCTTGGTCAAGGTCCTCTGTTTCCCAACATAACTGTGGAAGTTCTTTGTTTGTCTATCTGAAAAAAATGTTTATGGCATGTGCGAATTAAAGCTAATGTGATATATAGATACCGTACACAGATACATAGGTTCTGACAGCAGATAAAGACACATTAGCTATCCAATTTGCCAGTTTCCTAACTAACTCTGCATCAGACCTGATGCCCCCTTCAGCCTTACAGTTCCTTCTTTTGTTTTCCTCTTTCTATTCTTAACATAATGAAAGAAAGCATTGTCTCCCTCCCAGACCACTTCCGCAGTTTTCATCTCTGTATGAACCTTTGCCTTCCTTACTGTCTTGTTGGCCTCTTTCAGCTTTTCTAAATATTCTCCTCTCTTGCTGTCACTGTGCTCTGCCTTGTACTTCTGGAGTGTGGCCCTCTTAGCTCTTACCACTTGTTTGGAGAACTGGTTGGGGGGACAGGACTCAGGGTTGGTAGTTAAGAGCTCTAAGCAGCGTCAGTGGCTCAGCTGGTTGTACACTCACCTCTGAGGCTAAAAGATTGGAAAGTTGTGGGTTCTAACCTCACACTAGAAACTGAGACTGTAGTGCATTGTGAAGAAGGTGCTGTACTCGTGAGGTGCCCCCTTTCAATTGAGATGCTAAATCAAGGTCCCATCTGCTTGTTTAGGTGGACATTAAAGATTCCATGGCACTTCTCAGAAATAGTAAAGGCATTTTCCCTGTGCCTTGGCCAAATTTTCCCCATTCACTAACTATACCACCACAGCATAACCTGAATCAGTATATCAGTTTGCTTCAGTATCTCTCCCCCTCCACCCAGTACGAGGCTGAAAATAGACAGAAATGCCTAGCTCTTCTTTCCTGGCTACAAGAACGAAATAAATAACTCTGCAACCCTTTGTCAAACCACCTTGGTTTTCTGTACAGTACTTTCTAGTCTTACACACTTGCCTAATACAGATATACAGTAGATCACTTTAGCTATCCCCTCTTGACTATATCCCATTTGACCTCCATCCTGCCCTTTCTACCTCTGCCAAGATTTCCCTGAGCAGCTCACCGATCTTCTTAAAATCTGCCCCTCTAAGGCGTAGGATATTCATTTTTGATTTGGAGTGATGGGCACCAAGGTCATTCTGAAACCATGCTGAACTGCACTCACTGGACCCCAGTGGCTTGATCACTGCAGCCTCCCCAGTGGAATCCCAATTCATGAGTACCAGATCCAGGATATTCTCCTCCCGGTTAGGTTCCTTGACCCAGTGTATGAGAAAGCAACCCTGTAGCACCTCTGCCAGAGATTGACTTTTGGTGCTTTTGGTAGGAATGCTCAGTCTATCTCTAGTAGATTTAGGGCTCCAATTAGTACTGCCTCCACCCTTGCTGACAATTTCCTAATGTCATACCCCAGTGCCCTGTTTCTGTCCTCCATTTGATTTGACAGTCTATATGCTACAGCCACCCTTATTTTTGTTTCTTCTCCCCACTGAAGTCAACTGTACCCAGATTGAATCTACATCTCTGTCATTTTCCAATGATGTATCATCAGTGGTCCGCCACCCCCTCCTCCCTTACCCTTCTGCCTGTGCTTCCTATAGATGATGTAGCTTGGGATGACAAGATCCCACCCCAGTCATTATTTTTAGATGCCCAGGTACCAGTTATAGCTGTAGCCCAGCTTACAAAAACTAGCATTCATTACTCCAAATGGATTCCCTCCTAGATCAGTATCTCCTAGATTGACATTTATATATAACTTCCTTTCTAACCCACTTCCTTAACCAACCCTTCCACCCTGGGCAGTGCCCAGTCAGCTGTAGTCTCTCGCTGGGAGACAGTGTACCGCCCTTCCCTCCCCTCCTGGTCTGAGACCACATTTTTGGTACCCTTTACCACAGAATCCCCGAGATGAGCACCCTTTTCCTACCACTTCTATACTGCCTGCTGTCCTCCTAAGCAGGTGTTGGTCTACACCATGCCAGTTAAGCATGGAACAACTTATTTATACGACAAACATAAATAATACAAATAAACCATTTTACATGTATGGAAACATTAACTTATTTTAGTTTGATGTATTCCATACTGAAGTGCTTAGTGCCACTAAACAAACAGGAAAATAAGATGTACAAAATGGTAGCTTGCAAACGTTCCAGTGCCTATTTTTAATGTGGATTTACCTGATTGCAGAATGTTTAGTAGAATATTAAAATAATGCAGCACTGTCAGATTAATGAAGACAGTGCATTTTATGGAACTGTTTACTGTTTTCTTCCCTTGTAGCCTGGTCATCCTCTTTAGTCAGCTGGGTGGTTACAAGTACTATTTCACCTTGACATTTCAGAGTGGTCAGCAGACAACCATTATGATTTGTGGGATTCATAATGCTGGTGATGGAAAATACTGCATTTCCCCAGCTTTTTTGGGGTCTTTTCTCCACAAGACAGTCTCCTGCTGTTTAAAGTACTATCCGTCTTCCTCATCAAAAAGGATAAGATTCAGAAAGCATCTAACAGAGAACTTTTTGTTCACATCGCTTATCATGGGAGTAGGTTCATACCATGCTAGGAAGAGTCTTATGAGAATTAATTCATCTTTTACTGGGTTTGTATCTATAATTCCATACTAGGCAATGGTTTCTGTCTCTGTCATTGTACTGAGTCCTATTTCAGTAATCCATTTCTTTATCAACTGCAGTGCCATGTGTTGGATTTTGATTTACTCCAAGAAGAAGTGGATTTTGCCAGCAATTACATTCTTTAAAGGGAACTTTAATTTACTGTGTTCAGACTTATAATGCATGCCATCTATTTTTAGTTTTGGTATGGCACTGAGATCAGGAAAGGCTGAACAGGAGCTATAAATAGCTCCTACTGTTAATACATTTCATGCTTTCTGCAGTGGCTAATTCCCAGCTGTGACGTCAGCTATGGGAAGTTATGAAATGAGCCACTAGTAGTGTTCTTTACAAAATGTTGAGCGGGAGGGAAGTAGGGATCAGCCAGATAAAAAGAAAATTGCTAAAACACATACTGAGGTAAAAAATGTACATAGTATGTAAAAATATAATCAGGACTTCCCCACGCTATGGCCTACCAACATGGAACAGCACTTCCTAAGTAGCACCATCTAAACCGCATTACAGGAACCATGTAGACCTGAATAGCAGCAGGGGTAGAATAGCGAACGTCAACTACCACTACCACTACCCCGGTAGCTATCCAGACATTGGTGGCAGTAGATAAGTTAGAAAAAAATGCAGAAGCTGGTTGAGCTGCTCCCGTGGTGGAGAGGGCAAAAGCACAAGCAGCTTAGTCAGTGCAGATGAAGAGACCAGTGTTCTATTCCTGGTCTCTTGAGTCATACCATTGTTGTCTTCTTCCCACCCCCAGAGGGTTTTTTTCCAGACAGCATGGACAGAAAATTAACTCCCCTCCCAATGTTTTTAATATCCCCTCTGATCTGCCCCCCCTCAGAGTTAGTTATATAAATATGGGGGTTGTGGGGGCAGAGCTCCCCTTGTCGGAGGGTGCGGGAGGCATATCCCCTGCAAAATACAGAGTACAACATGTTAGTTAACAATAATAGTGGTCGTCGGTGTGGTTTCCGACTGCTACCATTGGCACCATTTGGTGTCATAGTGTTTTGAACTGGCACTGTATTTGACAGTGCTGTTATACCGCACTGTTCTTTACAGCACTGTTTATGCTGTGCTGTTCTTCACAGCACTGTTCTTACTGTCACTCTTCTAGCCTAGTTCTCACTATGGTGTGGGGCTTTTTTTTGCTAGATGTTTCCTTTTGAGGAAATATCTTAATCTGAGATGGGCATTAATATAAAATAAATAAAGCTTCTTCACCTACACAAATAACTTCTGCTCTGTGTTATCTCCCAAAACAAGGATATTTCTCTAGTTTGACAAAATCATGGGCATTACTCTCATAGCTGTACAGTTCAATCCGTGCTACTCATTCAGATCAAATTCCTTTATATTTTAGCCTCTTCTCTGGCTGTCTAAAAGAGAAATTTACATTCCCTGCAGAGGTTGTCCACTGTAGAACAAATAATGGTTGTTCACTTTGTCATCCTCTGTTTTGGTCTCTGCCATCATGCTTGTGCTGCATCATTGAAAGCAATGTCGGTCTCACAAACTGGAGCAAACAAACCTTCAGGGAATCTCATGCTGGCCCACTGTGCATATGAACATATGGGGGAAGGCATATGGGGGGGGGGGCAGCTGCAGTCTAATGGACTAATGTGCTGCACTCTCGAGCAGACTAAATAGACCGAATGGCCTGTATCTGCTGTCAATTTCATATGTTCGTATCTGCCAGCAGATACAGGCCACGTAGTCTATCAAGTCTGCTCGAATGTGTAGCTACCATCCCTCACACTGCAGCTGCCCCTCCCTCTCCTCCCCTCCTCATAGTGACCTTCCCCCTCACCTTGTCCCATCTCCTTTTAAGACTGCCCAGTATCTTATAGGATACCAGTTCCATGGGCACAGTGTCCCACATAGACACCACCTTTTCCATGAAAAAGTGTCTCCTCATTTTTCTCCTGAATCTTCCACCCTTCAATCAAAGACCATTCCCCCCTGTGTCCCTCCCTTCCCTCAACTTAAAAATCCCATCTGTACCAGTCTTGTTTATATCCTTCATGTATTTAAAGGTCTCAGTCATATCACACCTATCCTTCCTCTCCTCCAGGTAGTACATGTTAAGATTCCTCAGCCTCCCCTCATAGGGTTTGTCTTCCAGTCCCTGGATCATCTTTGTTGCTCTGTGCTGGACCCCCTCCAGTAATCTAGCATCTTTCTTTAAGTATGAGCACCAGTACTGCATGCAGTACTCCAGGTATGGCTTCACCAATGACCTGTCTAGAGACAGGATCACTTCCCCTCTCCTGGAGGTGATACCTCTGCAGGACATCACTCTCTGCAGGATGTCACTCGGACAGTTGTCTGTCTCTCACACTGAAAGTAGCCCTAAGCCTACAGCTCTACTGACTGATGAATGCAGATGTTTGAATTTCTTTCCAGGTCACTGTAAGTTTTTTGAACTGTCCAGATTTGAATGCCTGTAATATGTTAACATGGCTCAGATAGTAGTACATCCCCCCTAAGCAAGAAGACTGTGGCTTCTAGTTCAACACCAAGAGTTGGACTCACACCGTAAACTCTGCCACCCAAGTACAGTACTAGGGTGATGCTGTTCTGTTGGGGTGAGCTGTCTTTTGGATGAGATATTAAACAGAGGTCCCTTCTGTTCCTCTCTAGTGCTGTCTTGGTGGATGCTCAGGTCGAAATAAAAGAGACTTGGGTTTAGTTTCTGAGGGAGGTTCAATATGGCGGATGAGATTATGACATCATCAGGCGAGATTTCCACATAACAGATTCTAGTCTGATGATGTCTTTGATCTCATAAGTGGTACAACTATTAGCAGTAATTGTAAAAGTAGTAATACAGTACTGGTAGGAGGAGAGGGAAGGGGAGCTCGGGGGTCTTTGCCCCCTGAAACAAAATGATCTGCTGTGTGTATGTGTGAGTGTGATGGGAGTGTGGGGGGTGCAGTCCCCTGATAATCTCCATTCCCATCAGTGCCAGAGACTGGTACACTGTTGACTGTTGTCTGGCAGCAGTCAGCTCTCAGATGAAATCTTAGCTGCCATACTGGACCTCCCTTAGAAACTGCACTCGCTGTGTAAAAGAATGCAAGGCGCAAGAGCATGGGATTTTTCCCAGTGCCTTGGTCAACATTCCCCTTCCCATAAAATCAGTTCAGGCAACTGTCCAAGGTAGGGGTGCATTGAATGTTGAAATTCCGATGGAAGGGAATTCTGTGGAATTTCGTAAAAATTCCATGGAATTCTGTTGGTAGTGGAATTCTGACATTTCGTATGAGAAACGTTTTTTTTGTGGATTAACAAGTCACAGTTTAAATAAAACTGTTGATTTTTTTTTCTGCAGCCCTTCACATGACCCACAGAAAATTATTCTACAGTTTACACAGAAATGCTTTTTGGAATTCTGCAGAATTCAATATGAAATTCTGCAAAACATTTCAGAAGTGGAATTGCCATTCTGCACCAGTTCCAATGGTGGAATTCTATATTTCATGCAGCCCTAGTTCACGACTACAGTATGTGTGACTGTTGATGTGCGAAATGGCTTCCCCTACAAGTTTATAGTCACTTCACTAGCAGTTACTCATTTCTTGTAACATGCTTTCAGATACAATGCGTATGAAAAGTGCTATGTACCTAAAAATTCTTATTTTTCTTCTAAATGTTTTTGGAATCCCGTCTTGCACTTTTATGCACTATAAGCAACTTGCTTGATACACTCATACTATACAACTGCCAGTGTTGACATTACACTTTTTGAGTTTTTGGAGCTGGGAGGGGTTGTCCTCTAACAGCGCTATCTTTAAACTGAGCTCCCCTTCCCATTATAAGTCAATGGCAGTGTTGCAAGAGCTACCGAGGTTCATTTCAGAGCTAGGAGAGCCAAGTACTGTCAAGCCCGCTGTAGTTCCAACAATGACTGCTGCTGCCTCAGGGCACTCTTATAAAAGAGGGTCTCTTACCTTACTGAGTTTGTTACTTTAGTGAATTTAGTTATATAAAAAAAATACATCAAAAAAGAAGTGACCAACACACTATTGCATGAGTGCAAGTTTACTGTGGGACACTTACTGTATAGTCCATCCAGTTAACACAGCCAAGCTACAGAGATGCTGCTGTCCTCAGAAGATGGGGGGCCAAACAGAGAACTCTGATCAAATAGTTAGCAGCAGGCACACTACAGACGCCTACGATGGAGCTGACTGGGACTGACTGTTTGGCAGAGCTGAGGGACTCAGCTATTGGCATGAAAGGACAAAGGCCATACTGCATTTGTGCTTCCACTGCCAGCCAGCCAAGGAGTCACATCACTGGTATTGGTTGGAATGCACTTAACAGCGGATTCACTGAACTCATTCATCTGTGACTGTCCTGCTGGCTGCTGTAGAAACTATCTTCCCAATATCCCACTGCAGTTTGTCAGTGTGAAACATACCTTACTGATCTGGTGGCAGCGATCAATACTGGCATTGACTGTGCAGCTGATTGGGATGTGGGGAAGGAGGCGGTGCACAAGAATTTAAAAGCAAGCCACTGGCTCATCGGCGCAGCGGTTGGATTTCCGCTTGCGACGCTGGCAAACTGGGTTCGGGAACGGACTCAGGTCATCAGACAGCTGGCTGGGGGAGAAGGTTGGAGTGTCTGTAGACAGCTCACCTTCTCCAGGGGGAAGGGTGGGGATGCAAGCTGGGCACCTGCTGGCCCCTGGCAGAGGCCGGAAGCATAGCAGGGCATCAGGATTCTAATTTCTGGGGGCGTGACAGACGTCGGCATTCACCTTGACATCAGGTACGTCACTCTCCAAGGGGAGAAAACCAATGAAAAATGGCTCCCTGGCTAGACAGATGATGGCTCTCCAGTTCCCTCGCTGCCATCACGGCTCCACGATCTCCCACCTCAGCAACACCTGGAGCTGATGCCACAGTGCACTGAACGACCCCCACCGGTACCTTCCCTCTCGGAGGTGGGGGACCCACCCGGCGAAGGGTAACACTGGGCTACCTCCAGGGGGTTGCGATCTGAGGTAAGGGTAGATGGTGGGGATGGTGGACAGATGAGATAGGACCTTGGGGGGGCCTGAAGGAGGTGCTGGCCAGGAAGGAGCAGAGGAGCAAAAAAAAAGCAAGCCACTTTCAGCATCTACAACACGGCTTCACTGTACTCATTCATCTGCAATTGTTTGCCCTGCTGGCTGCTGTACCAACTATCTTCCTGATATTCCACTGCAGTTTGCCTGTATGAAACATCCCAGTCTCACCTAGTGGTAGCAGTCGGTACCAGCATTGACTGTGCAGCTGATTGTGACATGGGGAAGGAGGCGGGGCACAAGTGTTTAAAAGTGAGCCACTTTCAGCATCTACAACACGGCTTCACTGAACTCATTCATCTGTGACTGTTTGTCCTGCTGGCTGCTGTGCAAACTATCTTCTTGGTATCCCACTGCAGTTTGCCTGTGTGAAACATCCCAGTCTGATCTGGTGGCAGTGATCGGTACCGGCATTGACTGTGCAGTTAATTGGGACTTGGGGAAGGAGGCGGGGCACAAGTATTTAAAAGAGAACCACTCATAGCGGCTCCCTGCATAGTGGCTCTTCACGTGAGTGGCTCTCACAGGGGTGGCAAGAATCACTGGTGGGAGGTTCGGGGGGGTCTTTTATTTTATTTTAAAAGTGTACATTGTAGAGTGTGCTTACCTCCTAGGACATTTATACCCTGGGATAAGTATATTGTACTGAGTATTGTATAATTGTGACTGTGAATTATTTATTAAGCAGACCTTAACATATGCTGTGGTTATAATATAGTATATAAGGTTTATTTGTTGACTACACTATTTTAAAATGGGACCTGTTTTATTTATTTTAACCATAAGTTTGGTTGTGGGAGGTTTGCCATAGAAGCTGGAGGAAAACCATTCTGTTAGGGATTTACAAATGAATGGGTTAGATTTAATGCACCTTAATAAGGGTAAAGAGAGATATACTGTATATGTCCCTCTTATAGTAATATACCACCTGTAAAGATCTATCCCTGTTTATTAAACTATTCTTTCAAGGGACAAATAATTGACCTGGTTAGCAGTTGTACATTAATTACAGGTTCGGGTGTTTTTCTGGGTTCTGAGGGTCAGAAGTTAAGTTATTTTTCGTGTTTCCCTCCTCAATTAGGTAAAAGTGTTTTAACTAGAATGTGTATTTTATTATGTTTGCTTCAAAGTGGTGATATCTGTCCAAGTCCTGGTCCTGCTGGTAATTTAAAGTGTAGGAAGGGGGCTGCATTTATTCATGCTAATGTAAGAAGCATTCTACCTAAAATGGATTTAATAAAAGACTATGCAATGAACCAGACTTTATGATTTTTTCTGAAACATGGTTAAATGATAAAAGGGATGATGATTTATTAGCAATACAGGGGTTCAATTTAATGAGGCCTGATCAAAATAAAAGAGGAGGTGGGATTATAATATATTATTACAATACATTTGTCCCCAAAAGACGTACACTAAATGTGGATCCTAATAGTTGTGAATATTTGGCGATAAAATTTAAATTTCATACTGGGAAACCTCTTTTACTGTTTGGAGGTTATAGACCTCCTCATTTTTCTATGCAGTTTGTGCCCTCTATTCATGATGCCTTACACCTTTATTCATTGTCTCATGAACTGCTTATCATGGGGGGCTTTAATGCTGCTTGGTTAAATTCCTCAAAATCTAAAGATTTGAGAATTGTCACCTTGGGACTAGGTTTATCACAGTTGTTGGGAAAACCTACTCGAATAAATCTTAATAATTTAGATGATTCTTTTTTAATTGATTTAATTATTGTCCCCATTATTATACGAAGTCTGGTGTTTCGAGTGACTAGTTTAGTGACCACCGTGTGGTTTATTGTATTAGAAGCACTAATAGAATTAAAGGCCCTTCTAAATTTGTTATGTTTACATCATTGAAAACTTTTGATTATTTAGCATTTGTTTCTGATTTGGAAAATCTAAACAGGGACAGACTTAGATTAATACCAGCTATTGATCTGGCATGGAAGTGTTTAACAAATGAATTTCTGAAAGTATGTAATATTCATATGCCAATTAAGATTAAAAAAGTTAAACTTGGTTCAGCTCCTTGGTATTCTCCTAGGTTAATGAAAATAAAATGTGATAAAAATAAGGCTTAGAAAAAAAGCTTGGCTTTCAGGCATCTTAGAGGACTTACAACATCACAGGAAGCTCAGGAACAAATAACTAGTTGGTATAAGAGATTCAAAAAGAAACTTTTTTAGAACAAAAACTTCTGAATCTGCTGGAAACCCAAAAAAGTTTTGGTCCATCATTAAGGACCTAAATGGTCAATCTAGGTTTAATAAAACTATGCAGCTTTCTCCAAAAGAAAACTTTGGCTTTGGGGTGCCTCTTCCCAATAGGTTCAACAAATATTTGTTGAATCAGGAAGCTTTTTGATGATGTGAAACAAACTTTTATGATTCCTGGTGATACTGGATGGGAGGGCAATGCTTCATTTACCTTCAGGGGATATGAGGTGCTGGAAATCCTGTTGGAGCTGAAAACTGGTGGTAGTTGTGGCCTAGATGGATTGACTTCATCTATGCTGAAATATTCAGCTTTTCAAATTGCTGACCCCCTTACTTATTTATTTAATTGGTCTATCACATCTGGTATTATTCCTAAGGCCTGGAAGCTAGCCAGAGCTGCTCCTATTTCTAAATTGAGCAGCCCTGGCTACCTATCCAATTATAGGCCAATATCGCTCCTTCCTTTGGTTAGCAAAATATTAGAAAAATTATTGGTTAGGCAATTCACAAATTACCTTCAGGGCAGGGATTTGTTTGACAGATGTTAGTCTGGTTTTTATAGGCATCATAGTACGGTGGTCTCCATGTTGAGGGTCTTGGATGACATTGGCAGAGCAATGGATGACCTGTGTTTTACAGGGGCTATTTTTGTCGATCTCTCTAAGACCTTTGATACAGTTGACCAACAAATACTACTGCAATGACTCTATGAAGTGGGAATGAGTAGGGCAGCTTTAACTTGGTTTTATTTCTATTTAGGGAATAGACAACAGATTACAATTATTAATGGGATTGAATCTTCCCTGCTTTCTGTTGTTAGAGGTGTGCCCCAGGGCTCTGTCCTGGGGCCACTCCTCTTCTTGCTTTATTTTAAAGATCTGGGTTCAGAAGTTGGGAGTTCATTGTATCATTTATACGCTGATGACACCATATTATATACCTGCACTGTTCTGTTGTTGTTGGCGTTTTGATCTCAGTCTCTGGAATGTTGTTCTTGTAAATTATCCTGCTGACTGTATACTGTTACATTAACTTTGGATAACCAGTCTAATGTCTTTATCTAGCAATTGTTGTACTTATTGTTACTGTAGTTGTTCTGTTCTGTTGTTTTTGCTTGTGTTACTGTAATTGTTTGTTCTATTGTTTCTGCTTGTGCTCCTGTAATTGCTTGTTCTATTGTTGTTTTTGCTTGTGTTACTGTAATTTCTCTGTTCTATTGTTTTTGCTTATGTTACAGTAATTACTTGTTCTATTGTTGTTTTTGCTTGTGTTTCTGTAATTGCTCTGTTTTATAGTTGTATTTGTTGCCATTTTAATCTCAACTACTGGAATGCTGGTCTTGCAAATGACTGTATATGGTCAACTATTGTATTTTCCTGGGTTGTACCTGAATATGGGTATTCATTTGCCTAGTGTACCCAATTGGTTAACAAAAAACAAAATAAATAAATATGCAACAAAAAGCAGAGAATAAGCATGGGCAGGTTACATTGATGTGTGTTGTATATATGAGAAAAACCAGGGCAACAAAATCTCAACTTCAATATTACCAATTGCAAATAATCTGCTGTTACATGAATGTTATATATGTAAGAAAAACTGCAGAAAAAATTGGTAGTTGCACTGAGTTTAGTAAAAAATCTGCAGTTTTTATTGTTGTACTGTACACAAAAACCCTGAGATTTAATTATGTTGTTTAGTGAGGGTTTGTTCTGCGTGGATTTCCATGCCATCCAAAATCTTGTTGTACCACAGTTCAAAGGCCATGGGGCACGGTTGTACCCTTCTGTGGTACAACAAGGTTCTAGCTGATCAGAAATCTTCGAGGCAACTGGAGTTTTTCACAGTGCTCCGTGCACAGCAACTAGTTCAAGTGCTGAACTGAAACCACCAGCCTGCTGTGGGAACACTGTGAAAACACCTTTTAAAAAAATGTAATATAAAAACTAAATATATGTTATGCCAATATAGTTAGGGTTAGGTGCACATTTCTATGTTAAACTCAAAATTGTGAAACTTAATAACTTTGCAGCCATTCAACGGATTTGCACAAAATTTGGCATGTGTAATCTCTAGGGTTAAATCTCGTGACATGCCAAATTTTGTGTGAACTGGTTGTGCGGTTTTGAGAAACAGAGCATCAGTATATCCTAAATTTACCATTTTTTTGATGTTTCTTTGTCCACCTGTCCTATGGGGATGACCTGGGAGCACTGGCTATTAAGTTATTTGAGTAGAGTCACACAGTATGCAAGCGGAGGTTGTGGGAATCAAACTCAGGTCTAGTCTGCTGGATGTATCAAGCTTGTTCACACCTCAGTCCTCTAATCTCTAGGCTATACTGTCAGCCCAAACTGCAGATTATATATTCTGCAGTTTACTTACTAGTATTTTTTTTTGCAATTTTTCATAATTAAAGAAGAAATTATGAAAAGCATTTTGGAGCTGGAATTGCCATTTCACACAAATCCTGGCAGCAGAATGCTAAATTCCATACAGCTCTGCCACTCAGTGCTTAAACCCATGCAGCTGTAAAATGGGGAGAAGCAGGATCCCTATTGAAAACAAGACACTGCATATCAACTGGGCTCCCCAGTGCTCATAAACTGAAACAAGTCACTTGGTCAAGGTCACACAGTGAGTCAATGCAGTTAATGAGATTCAAATCTACGATCCTCATGTTAAAATTCTATGCACTAATGTGAAGGCAGTATAGCTTAGTGGATAGAGCACAGAGCGGTGAACTCAGTGACCTACTCAACTGACTGGGAGATTTGGGACAGGCTACAAGGAAGAGGAAGAGGGAAACAGTAACACAGTAATTAAAGGTCACGACTCTCAGGGCAATATGAACTGAGGTTAAATCAACAGACTTAGAAAATGGCAGGGAGAAAAGGAAGGACGTAATTGGCTAAACCACATCATGTGATAATACGGTAAGATTTGCATAGCTAGATGTCAATCAAATAAGTGGTTATTTTTCAAATTTATAAAATGTCTTTTTCAGACTTGTCTAAATAAACTATTTTATAAGTGCAATAGCCCACTCCAGGGCCTTTGGTATGAGAGATCCCAATGCCTGTCATAGGGGGGTGGAAGGCACTTTGCTACACCTTATGCCTCACAACACACCTGGAGCATGCAGTGAGATCTGCATCATTGCACACCCTATTGCAGGTTATTGCTTAAATAGCACCAGTCAATCAAATCATGTAGAAGTACTCCTGTCAGAGAAGGAGTCTTTGGCAGGGACTGAGGCCTGTCACCCAGATAGGGGCTCATTGAATTGTGTCACAAAGCATCACATGCAAATGCAGAGTCCAAGCAGTGGTCTCTGTACTGTGCTACAGAGAAAAAGGTTAGTAGTCAGTAACCAGCACCAACATCCCCCCCCCCAGTAAAAGGACACTTCATGTTCTTACTTGACATTCGCACTTGAGTTTTTGTTCTTTCTGAAAGGCCAGCGTGCTGGTTAATACTGTCGATGTATAACGGAAGCAGTGTTGAATTTTGTGTTCATCTTCCTCTGTATAGCTAAGGGGAAAAGGAGGAACAGTTCCATGTTACACAGAAATGTGGCTGATTGATGAACAATTTATTTATTTATTGAAAATCTCAGAGAATACCTTTGAGCACAAGTGCTCTTTTACAAAGGTTCCACATCAATAACAGAGATTACAAAGCAGCATAATACAGTATAACCCTGATTGTCCGAAACTCCAGATTATCCGAAATTGATCCGTGTCCCCCCATTTAATAGTTGATAATCGGGTTTATACTACATCATGATTCAGTAGCCTGTTGTGTTGATAACTGCTCAATGGCTCTCTAAGCAACTCGTTAGCAGCAGACTGCTACAGCATAGATTTAGTTACAGTAATGCTTTCACCTGAGTGCTGACAGGGGGCTAAGTCAGTTTGTTAATGGCCCACACATGTAAACAGGCAGTTGAAAAACTCAACAAGTCTAAAGTCTAAAAGCAGGCTGCCATAACTTTTCTAGCCATTTACAGTGTAACTATTGCACAACTCATTCGGTATTTACATAAGTGCTCACTTAATGTTGACGAGTGCTCCATAGATGCAGTTGCTGCTTCTCTGCTTGATGCGCACCTAACTCTACGCAGCTGTAAACTGCACTTTGCTAATGTTAATGCTTACAGTTAGTGATTTCCCAGTTTTGTAAAAACTCATTCGGGTTTTTACTAAAGTGCTTACTTAATGTTGATGTGTGCTCCCTAGATGCAGTTGCTGCTTTTCTATCCAATGCACACCTAGCGTTACGAGGCTTTAGATTATGTCATGGTATGAACTGTTAAGCACACTTGGATAATGTTTTTAAACTCTGGCATATCAACTCCATTTTGTAAATGCACTAAATTTAGTGTCTGAACACTGCTACCTTTGATTACTTGTATAGGTGTACCACCGCACCCATGCTGTACGCATACCTCTCAACTGCTATGAATTCCGCATAGCGCTATGATTTTCACACTCAAATTTACCCCTTGCTGCTTACAGGTTTACTGATGTTCCTCATAATGTTAGAGATATTTCTGGACACACAAACTATTAAATCATTGAATTAAGTTGATAGAAACAGTCCTTATCACTAACTATATTGGGACCACTATCTGTAGACATAATATTGTTTAAAATAAGAAAGTACTACACATTCTGGCCCTTAGCTATGATTTTTGAAGGCCAGTGCTATGATTTTTAATGCTGAGAGGTTGAGAGGTATGGCTGTATGTTAAACTTAGTGCTGTATTACAGACTGCAGTACGTTAAAGTTAGTAACCTCCCAGTTATCTGGACACCCGATTATCCGAAAGAATTGGGTGTCCCCCAAGGCTTTCAGATAATCGGGGTTATACTGTAAATAAAATTAGTGAGTTCCAGAGGAATAAGGTCAAACAGGTACAAATATAGTCAAAGTACAAATAAATAGGTTGGAATCAGTTGCATACAATTTTACAATAAGGCAGGTAGACAGAATCAGTGTAGAACAAGAAACACAGTAATAGTACATGGCCTCAGATCCAGAGTGTGACACAGTTCAAAGAGTATACAAAGAGTATACTGGGAGGGACTTTAGTTAGGGTAATTAGCAGTTACAGTTGTATCGAACTGTTTGGGTTGTTTATAGTGCTCTTTTTTTTTTTCGAATTCAATTTTTTTGCACCCCCTCCTTATGTCCTGCCGAACTCTTTCCCATGACCGCCCAACATCACAGACTATACCTCCTTGCATGTCCTGAGCTCTCCTGTCCCCCCCCAACACTGGGCATCCACTGGGTCTACCCTCCGGGGAAGGGCCACCCCCGCCCAGGGCACTCTGTCTATAGGGTTGAGCACCGGGCTGTGGAGGAGACAGGACGAGAAGAGCTGTGCCTGACTATGGGAGTGTGGTTTGTGGGTGGGAGACACTTTTGCCTATCGGGGGGGGTTCTTACTTAGTTACACCCCTGTGGAGCCTGGCTATCAAGGCAACATGCTGCCATGGCTCCACCCCCCTGGCATATGCCACAACACTACTTTTGGCCACCTCCAGCCTCCGCCAGAGGTTGCTTCTTGAGCGGTCATCTCCCCAACCCTCCCTGAGGAAGAGAGAGCAGTCCTCTAGTTGCTCAATCTCTTCCCCCCTGACCCCCAGCTGCCCGGACTCGTTCTCGAACCCGGGTCGCCGGCATGGTGTGTGGTGTGGCATCCAGTGCCTCAATCCTTAGCGCCACTGGGCTGGCCTTATAGTGCTCTCTTAAATTGGTCAAACTTAGTTAGATTGAGCAAAGTATTGGGCAGCTCATTTAACCAGCCAGCGGCCCTAGCTGCAAATGAATGCTTGCCCAGCTGAGTACAGCAGAAAGGCACATTCTAGGGCATTCTGAGCCATGCTCCTGGTCTTGTAAAGATTGGCTATAGGGCAGAAGCAGTGAGTTAGGGTTGGGGGGGTAAGCCCAGTAGCACTTTCTTGGCTAGCAAGCATGTCTGAAACTTAATTCTGCTAATTAGAGGTAACCGATTTGCTTGGGTGTAGAGAATGCAGCTGTGGGTGCACTCATCAGCCCCAAGCACAAAGTGACAGGCCTTATTAAATATCAAGTTTATTCTGCTGAGAACTGAGTTGCAGACACTTGCGTAGACAGGGAGGGCATAGCCAACGAGTGACAGTACTGAGCTTGCCACTATGAGGCATCTAGCAACATCAGTGACTTCGATCTGGATATTGTACAAGGCTCCCAATCTTCTGTTTACCATGGGCACAAGGTGGTTAATGTGGAGAGTAAAGGATAATTTAAGGGGCCTAGTCCTAAACTCAGAGTCACCTGCACTCTGTGGACTGCCTATATATACAGTATTCACTGAAGACTGTGACAATAATTAGAACTGTTGTCCCAGCTCAACTCCATGTGTGGACTTTGCATAGCCTTCATGGGGTTCACTGCGGACCAGACATCACAGAGTATTGGCAGACACATTTGGCATAGTTTCCTTAGAAAGCTGGATAAAACATCCAAGGTCTACTGTGGTTTCTATGATTAAACCCAAACTTACTGTTCTTTTCCTAGGGTACAGAATATCCTGTTTGTTTACCTTGCCTTCAGTTCTGTTGCCTTGAAAATACATTTTAAATTAACCACAGAGAACATTAGAATCCATGCAAGTGTAATCATGCTTTCCATGAACACTGTAGTTAATACATCATTACTGTTGCTGCTGTCCGCTTGTTTTGGTAAAGTTAGTATGTAGCTGCAGCACAGTAATGGGCTCCCACCCTCATAAATGAATTATTTATTTAAACTTTGCAATCTTCTCTTTTCAAACAACATGAAGTCTTGCTATATTATGACATATGCAGTATGACCGCAGGTTAGAACTGCTCCGGAGGTGAAAGAGTTAAATTTCATGCAGTGCATGAAATCTTGAGCGCGAGCTCGGTTGAACACTCTGTCTGTTGTGCTTCAAACCTTAACTGTCAGATTCTTTACTCCGCTTCACTGAACGGTCGCTCCGGAGATTTCTCCTGCTGCTCGGTTCATTTTGTCGGTTTTAAAGTGTAATTTCTCGGTTTTTAAACTGTATTTGTTTTAAATAAAACCGCAACTGGTCAGTTCAATCTCTGTCTGTGGTATCGTAAGTAATTTAAGGTTTTACATTTATTCTGTGTGGAACTTGTAAACGGTATTATCGGTTCAGTTTTTGAACCGATCAGGTTGTGTTAAATAACTTTAAAGTACTTTAGAAGTGCGGTTCTGTTCTTATCGGTTCTAAAAAACGGATTTCATTACGTTTTCCGGACCCGTGACACAGTCTGGAACCGATAAGGGTGTCTTGTTTGGCTAAGGGCCGCTAACAGGCAAGTTTTCTGTTAGGCTGGCATTATGTCTGAGAAACCCAAAAGAAAACCGGCCCACTGGTTGCTCAACACTGTGGATGTCTGGGGAAGCTTTTGCTAAGGCTGACCCACACACCACATGTGTCTATTGTCTGGGGTTTGACCACCTCAATTCAGACTGCCAGATTTGTATGAATTTTCCTGCAGCTACCCGGGATAAGAGAGTTGGTAGGCTCAGGGAAAAGGAGGCTAATAAGTCCACTGATACACAGCCGGTTCGGTACCAACCGAACCAGAGGGAGTCCCCCCTAAACAAGGTGAGTCTTCCTCGGCCAAAAGAGGAGCTGACTCAGATGAGTCGGTTCCAGTTAAAAGGACTAGGAAATCAGCAGGTTTGGAGCCAAAAATCCCTGCTCCAACTGCTGCAGAAATAGCCAAAGCAATAAAAATTGTCCAGTCACTTTCCCCGATTCCGACCGAACCGGCACCATCAGGTAAGCGGTCGTCCGGTCGGTTCCACCGGTTCAGGAGTATGATGTAGAGGATTTTTATGAACCGGAAGAGGGGGAGTATGATTATGAAGAGAGTGAATATGATTTAGACAGTCTGGACCTGCCCATTGAACTGGACATTTCTCCAGACAGACCTATAGAAGTTTCTCCCCCTAGGCTTTCTGACTCTCCTTCTCATTTTATTTTCTATAAGAAAGTGGCTGAATCCCTCCAGCTTCCTAAGGAGGAAGCTGTGGATGACCAAGAACAGCCTGACTATGTGGAAATGATGGATATTCCAGAGTCTAGAAGACTGTCTATTCCTATGCACAAATCCTTCAGGAGACAGACAGTAAAGATTTTAAAGCTCCCATTCTGTGCTTCCTGTGGACAAGAAAATGGACAGGAGGTACACTTTATCAGGCTCTGACACGGAATTCTCTCACAACAATGCAGCCATGTTAGTAGTGCAGGCGCAGCCTGTAATAAGGCAAATATTCCTTTGGCTTCACACCCCCTGGATAAGGACTCCAGGAAGATTGATGCCATGGCAAAGAAACAGTACATGGCAGCATCTCTGGGGTTCAGACAGGCAAATTATATGGCCTATGTTGCAAGATATCAGAAATCCAGATGGGAAACTGTTATGGCTCTTGCAAAGCAGCTCCCTGAACAACTTGGCAGGGAGCTGGAGCAGGTGGCTGCTGATGGTATCGAGGCATCCAAGGTGCAATTCCACGCTGCTGTGGACTCTAATGATGTATCATGAGTCATGGCTACATCTGTGGATTTTCGTAGAATGGCTTGGCTCAGGTGTACTAGTCTGTCACAGGATACCCAGGCCAAGGCCATGGATTTCCCTGTTGTGGATAACTCTCTGTTTGGGGAGCAGACAGAGAATTATATGAAGAAAATGGATGAGTACAGGACTACCTATAGGAGTGCACAGGCCAAGGAAAGGCAGGCCACTCCTCAAAGGCAGTTTTCTAGGGGCAGGGACAGACCTCTTCACAGGCCTTTTTACCAAGCCCAGGCCTCCTCTTCAGCTTATGCCCAGAGGGGGTTCTTCAGAGGGAGAGGCAGACGGGGCACGAGCAGGCCTGCTCCTACCCCTCAGCCTAAAGCTCCTGCCAAGCAGGCACCCTGATGGGATGGCCAGGGCCAATTCTCCACTACCTGTAGGGGCAGGCTGGCTTACTCGTTCAGGACTGGAGTCTTTAACGTCAGACAAGTGGGTCCTGGAGTAGTAAGCCAGGGACTGGTTCTCAGCTTCAAAAATTTCCAAAGATGAGAGCCAGATCCTTTCCACCTGCAAGCCCTTTAGAGACTCTCGCCTTGAAACAGAGGTCTCAACCTCCTGGCTCTCAGAGCTGTGGAGAGGGTTCCTCCCCTACACCAGGGCAAAGGGTTGTATTCCAGGTACTTCCTTACCCCAAAAAAGACAGGAGAATGGCGGCCCATCCTGGATCTCAGATACCTAAACAAGCACCCTTTAAAACCAAAATTCAAAATGGCGACTTTGAGAGTTATTTTGCCCTCCCTAAGGCCAGGGGACTGGCTAGTGTCCCTGGACCTCAAGGATGCCTACTTCCATGTCCTCATCAGAAGCTCCCACCGAAAGTACCTCAGATTCGAACTGCGCTCAGGCCATTACCAGTTCAGAGCAATGCCCTTCGGTCTCACCTCTGCCCCAAGGGTATTCACAAAATGTCTGGCAGTAGCAGTTGCTCATTTAAGAAGGCAAAAGATTGCCATTTTTCCTTACCTGGATGATTGGCTCATAGTAGGCCAGTCCCCAGAACAAGTCAAATTACACCTTCAAGTCACCCAGCAGCTGCTCACATCTCTAGGTTTCCTTCTCAATCTTCCAAAGTCAGTTCTATAGCCTGTTCAGCTTCTCACCTTCATAGGAGCATAACTGAACACACAACAGGCCAGAGCCTTCCTCCCTCTAGAAAGGGCAAAGACCCTGGTTTCTCTGGCCTCCTCCTTCACTCTGCAGGTCTCCTCAGCCAAGGCATTTTCTGCAGCTCCTAGGGCACATGGCTGCTTCCACAGCAGTAGTGCAGGGAGCAAGATTTCAAATGAGGGACATTCAGTTCCATTTGAGAGCCTTCTGGTCTCAAAGGAGAGATCCTCTAGCCAAGTTAATCCCAGTAACTCAAACCCTGATCCAGGCACTGCAATGGTGGCAGGATCAGACCAACCTGAGACAAGGGGTACCCTTTATCCCGCAGTCTCACTCCTTGACCCTTACTACAGATGCATCCCTCTTGGGGTGGGGAGCTCACATGGGCAACCTCACCACTCAGGGACTGTGGTCCCCTCAGGAATCTCTGCTCCACATCAATCTGTTGGAACTCAGAGCAGTTTTTCTAGCATTTCAAGTTTTTTCCACATCTGATCAGAACAAAGTGGTACAAGTCAGAACAGGCAACACCACTACAATGTGGTACATCAACAAGCAGGGGGGCACTGGGTCTACGGCCTTGTGCACCGAAGCAATGAAGTTGTGGTCTCTGGCTTATTCCCTGAACACCTCCCTTTTGGCAGTTCACCTCCCAGGCAAAGACAATGTCCTGGCAGATGCTCTCAGCAGGATTTCCCAGGGCCATCACGAATGGACTCTGGATCCCCTTATCCTGGAGGTGGTGTTTGCCAGGTGGGGCACTCCTCAGATAGATCATTTTGCAGCCCCAGACAATCACCAACTTCCTCTTTTCTGTTGCAGGCCCCCAGTGTTGGGCTCAGTCCCTTTGGATGCCTTCCTTCTTGACTGGGAAGGGAAGTTTCTCTATGCATTCCCCCCCTTCCCTCTCCTGTTCAAAGTGCTAGTCAAGATCAGATCTCAACCTTGCAGGATGATCCTGATTGCTCCAGATTGGCCGAGACAGCCCTGGTATCCACTTCTGCTATCCCTAGCAGTCCAACTTCCACTGTGCCTTCCCAGGAATCACAATCTGTTAACCTGTGCACAGGGGAGGGTTTGGTACCCAAATCTCAAATCTCTCAATCTCAAGGCCTGGTTCTTGAAGAATTAGAGTTTGCTGACTTACATCTTTCTCAGGGGGTGCTCAATGTTTTGAAGGCCTCAAGGAAGCCTTCCACCAGAGCTACTTATAACTCCAAATGGAAGAGATTTTCCATATGGTGCTCTGACAAGGGTGTTCCCCCAGACTCTGCTGGTTTGCCCACAGTTCTGGATTATTTGGTGCACTTAAATGCTTTAGGGCTGAGGACAGCTACCCTAAAGGTGCACCTGGCAGCAGTGCCTGCTTTCTTATCAGCAGGTAAAACCTCTTCTCTTTCGGCTCATCCGGTGTTCTCCAAGTTTTTCAAAGGGTTGCTTCACATCAACCCTCCCTTCAGGGATCCTGATCCCGCATGGGATCTTAATATTTGCATTGCCCAGCTTATGCAACCCCCCTTTGAACCCATGTCTTCAGCAGAGCTTAAGTACCTGACTTGGAAGACTGTGTTTTTGGTAGCCATCACTTCTGCTAGGCGTATAAATGAACTACGAGCATTGTCAGTGGAGCCTGATTTTATCTCCTTTCATAGGGATAAAGTGGTCCTCAGGACTAATAGAAAGTTCTTGCCTAAGGTGGTCTCGGACTTTCATCTGAATCAATCTATGTCTCTTCCCGTGTATTTCACTGACCATTCCTCCTCTGGTGAGAGGAGATTGCACAGTCTGGATGTAAAAAGGGCCCTTAGCTACTATATAGAGCATACCAAGGGTCACAGGTTTGATTCCCTCCAGCTCTCCCTCACTTACGGCGAGGTAGGTAAAGGGAAACCTGCCACTAAAAGATCCATTGCCAGGTGGATTGTTTCTTGTATCCAATTTTGTTATCAAAAACTGGGTAAGGTTCCCCCTTCAGGCCTGAGGGCTCATTCTACAAGAGGTACAGCTGCGTCCTTGGCTGCTGCCAGGGACATTCCTAGCTTAGAGATATGACAAGCAGCTACTTGGAAAACAGTTCACACTTTCACAAAGCATTATTCCTTGGACACCCAGGCTAGGAGTGATGCTCGGTTTGGCACAGCTGTGCTTCAGAGCCTATTTCCTAAGTAGGTTCTGCCCTCCTCCATGGAGGTACTGCTGTGTAGTCTGCATATGTCATAATATAGCAAGACTTCATGTTGTCTGAAGAAAAAATTACACACCTTAGTAATGTTGTTTCTTCTAATGGAGTCTTGCTATATTATGACCTCCCCCCCACCTGCCCCTCTCAGAACCTCTTTATTGTTTTTGGGTTGTAGGTGGGTAGTGATCTATTGGCACCTAGTGTTAGCCTTTTTATTTGCTGTTGTATTTCATTCTTGGGTCCCCTGACTTGAGTCTTATTGTTGGGACCATAAAATGTGTTAATATATAGTAGCCAGTTGGCTAGTGTAGGTTTACAGTTTCCACACAGAACCTTTAGTAGTATTGCTCGTAAAGATCTGACAGTTAAGGTTTGAAGCACAACAGACAGAGTGTTCAACCAAGCTTACGCTCAAGATTCCATGCACTGCATGAAATTTAACTCTTTCACTTCCGGAGCAGTTCTAACCTGCGGTCATACTGCATATGTCATAATATAGCAAGACTCCATTAGAAGAAACAACATTACTAAGGTGAGTAATTTTTTCTTTTGGTTTTGTAATGTTTTCAAAGCTTATGGTTAGCTACTGATGTGTATGAATTTCTATACTTGCAATTTTCTTGTTGTAGGTTAGTTCAAAGGTCATCAAAAGTTGTAATACAGTTCAAAGGTCACAAAAAGTTGTTGTATTATAGTGATGACATCACAATTGTTCTACAACAACTTTTACATAGATACATAGATACATAGACAGTGTCGGCAGATAAGGGCCTATGGCCCACCCAGTCTGCCCATTTGAGCTTGTAAGTTCAGTTTAAGTCTGTTGCCCCTTACCCCTGACCTCCAGAATTCCTTTATGTCTATCCCATGCATTCTTAAATCCCGTGATTGTTTCAGCCCCCACCACTTCCTCTGGCAGGGTGTTCCACTTGTCCACCACCCATTCTGTGAAGAAATTCTTCTTCATGTTTCCTCTGAATTGTCCTCCCTCCAACTTCATCCCATGCCCTCTAGTCCTGGAACATCTTTTTCGCTTAAAAATAGTGTATTCCTGCACCCTGTTCCTCCCTGTGAGATACTTGTTTCTCATTGAAGTTTGTCCATAAGGTCTCACCTTGTGAGCATCCCCTGTGCTCCACCCTCACCCAAAACACAAATCTGCCATTCATATCTTACAATTTAGATCTTAAGCAATTGTTTTCCTTGCTTTCACTAAGAACAGAAGTACTACAGCCCACTCTGTTGTATTTACTTATTTACTATGAAACCCATATACTGGGGATGGCCTGCTGGCCCAGCGGTAGCGCTACTGCTCATGATGCTGACGATCAGGGTTCGAGAACAAGTCTTGGTCGCTGAAGGACTGGCTGGGGAGGAGGAGGATTGAGCACCCAAAGGGCTGCTCTGGGGAGGGAGGGTTGCCACATCTGCTGTACCACTGCCACCCAGTGACCACAGATGGCAGTGCAATTAGGGGTGCCATGGAAGGGAGGGGAGGACATTGGCTGGAGTCCGGAGCATAAGCATGCCTTGATGTGCACTGGCCTCCTTGGGCTCCCATGCTTGCCAATGTCCTCAGGGAAGAATGCAATGGGTTACATTGCAAAAGACTCTGTACATTAGAGCCTCTGGGCCACTGGTACTCCCATCTCCTGGGTGACTGCCGCGGGCACACCGTAGGCTAGGAGCTGGGGGTCAGGGGTGGCTCTTGGGGTACTGTGGCTGGGAGATAAAAAGAAAAAAAAAAACAATACAACTCATATACTATAAAAAATAACACACGGGCAAATGAAACAAACATGGCATGTGTGTCCATCTCAGGGCTGAGATGACATCAAGGACCACTTGAACTTCACTCAGCCCCATGATGGAAACATAGCCTTGTTGTGTATGGTTGCCATTATATTATTATACATTTATATATATTTAAACTATATATTTATGCAATGGGGTAGACATAAATGGAGTGTGATAAATCCATTTATCTGAGCTATGATGTGTATAAATGTAAAATGTGACATTTATATTAGTCGACATGTCATGCTTCATTTATGTGTACAGTAGATTCTAGGACTGGGTGAAATTTATCCTCCGCTGGTGGAATTCCAACAATATTTTCATTTTTCTTCCTTGAAATAGCACAACATTTTGCCAAAATTGTAATTTCAGTTATTTCTGTGTGATTTAAAACATGATGTATAAATGGAAATACAGATATTTATGCAATAGGGATGTGCGAAATTGGCAAATTCCGTTACGCAAAATATTTCATGAAATTCTCCCATTTCGTGAAATTTGTTGCGGAAGCGAAATTTGGAATTTTACCTGCATAATGTGAAATTTTGCCTGCTGAATCCGAAATTTCTGTACTCAAACTACAAAATACACCCAGAAGTAAAAATGTAGTCTCAAAAATGTATTCCAACAGCAAGGTGCCCAGGACAAAACAAGCACCCTACATCCCCAGCGCTTTGGCCCAACACAAGGCCTTCCTGAGGGGACGGGTCTCAAAGGTAGTGGACAATGCCTATTTTATAGTACATATTGAATGACACAATCACCATAAATCAAACACGTCATCTGTGAGGCATAGAAACTAATATTCATTTTCCAAAATACATACTAAAAAACATATATACTTGCTAACATAATTAGCACAAATCAGGTACTATCCTTAGAACCATATATGAGAGTAACATAGAAACATAGAAACATAGAATTTGATGGCAGATAAGGACTGGCCAACCTAGTCTGCCCATTTTCCTAGCTAACATGATAAGCTGCAGATCCTAGTTAACCAACAGCTTACTTCCTCCTACCCCCCACCAGGACTGCCTTATGTCTGTCCCATGCATTCTTGAATTCCCCCACTGTTCTTGACTCCATAACCTCTTCAAGGAGGCTGTTCCATGCATCCACAACCCTCTCCATGAAAAAATGCTTCCTCACATTACCTCTGAGCCATCCCCACTCTATCTTCAAATTGTGCCCCCTTGTTCTTGCACATCTCTTTCTCTGAAAGATGTTACCCTCTTGGACTTTGTTGATTCCCTTGAGGTACTTGAAAGTTTCTATCATGTCCCCTCTCTCCCTTCTTTCCTCAAGGGTATACATATTAAGCTCCTTTAGTCTTTCTTTGTATGTCTTCTGGTGCAGACCCTGAACCATTTTGGTTGCCCTCCTCTGGACAGCCTCCACTCTGTCTAAGTCCTTGCGGAGATGGGGTCTCCAGAACTGCACACAGTACTCCAGATGGGGTCTCACCAACTGTCTGTACAGAGGGATAACAACTTCCCTGTTTTCTACTATTGATGCCTCTCCCTATTCATCCCAGTATCCCCCCAGCCTTCCTTACTGCCTTCTCACATTGCTTGCCCACCTTTAGGTCATCTGATATAATTACCCCCAGGTCCCTTTCCAATTTTACTGTTGTCAGTATCTCACCCCCCACTGTGTACTCTTCTACTGGGTTTTTGTTTTCCAGGTGCATTACCTTGCACTTCTTTGCACTGAACCTGAGCTGCCATACATTTGACCATTCCTCCAACCTTGCCCAAGTCCCTTCTCATCCTTTCCACTCCATCTTGTGTATCAACCCTGTTGCAGATCTTTGTGTCATCTGCAAAGAGACATACTTTTACCAGTTCCTCTGCAATGTCACTTATAAAGACATTAAAAAGGATTGGTCCCAGTACTGAATCCTGCGGTACCCCACTAGTAACCCTCCTCTCTTCACTGTGGACTCCGTTTACTACTACCCTTTGTGTCCTGTTGTCTAGCCAATTTTTATCCAGGCTACCACCTTGGGACCCACTCCAATGCTAGCTAACTTGTGTATTAATCTTTTGTGTGGGACTGTATCAAATGCCTTGCTAAAATCTAGGCAGGCCATGTCCACAGCCCTTCCCTGGTCTACTACTTTGGTCACCCAGTCAAAGAAATCGATTAGATTCATCTGACATGACCTTCCCATCTTGAATCCATGCTGCCTTGGGTCCTGTGCCCCACTGACCTCTAGGTACTCAACAATTCATTCCTTCAGAAGTGAGTCCATCATTTTCCCTACCACTGAGGTCAAACTAACTGGTCTGTAGCTTCTTGCCTCTGTCCTGCTCCCACTTTTGTGAAGAGGAATCACATCCGCCCTCCTCCAGTCCTCAGGTACCACCCCATCCTCCCATGATTTGTTGAAGAGAGTAGTTTGCAGTGTCACTAGTTCTACCCTTAGTTCTTTTAGAATTCTTGGGTGAATCCCATCAGGCCCCATTGCTTTGTCCACCTTCAATTTTATTAGTTCTTTCAGAACCCTTTCTTCAGTAAATGGACTGGTATTGACCCCCATCTTCAGAATGTTTCTTTTGTTTGGTTTAGGTACCTCCCCCTCCTCTTCCTTTGTGAATACTGAGCAGAAATATTTGTTTGGTATCCCTGCTTTTTCACTGTCACCCTCTGCCCACATTCCTTCTCCTTTCTTAAGCCTCAATATCCCTTCTTTGGTCTTTCTTCACTCCCTAATGTACCTATTAAAGGTCTTATCCCCCTTCTTAACGGTTTGGGCCTTTGCTATTCTGACTGCCTTCCTTGCCTCTTTCTGCTGTGTTTCCTTATATTTCCTGAATGCTGTCCTTTTCTCCTTAACCTTCCCTGCCACCTCTTTTGGGAACCATAGTGTTTTTTTCCTTCATTGTGTTTTGTTGATTTACTTTACACAAAGGCTTGTTGCCTCTGTGATGGCTGTTTTGATTACTCCCCATTGTTCCTCCACCCCTCCTTCTTGCCTGTTTGCTAGTGCTTTTCTGAGGCACTCTCTCATTTTCCCAAAGTCAGCCCTCCTAATGTCCAATACTCTTGCTATTGCATGGCTTGATTGTATGGCTGTGTTTATCGTGAACTACACTGTTTGGTAGTCGCTTGTTCCTAGATGGCTACCCGCTTCTAAATCCGAGATTCTTTCTCTGTCCCCATTTGAGAGTATCAGGTCTAAGATTGCTCCCTCCCGAGTGGGTTCCAACACTAACTATCTGAGGCATGCCCCTTGTAGGGCATCAAGAATGACCCTGCTCTTGGATGTGCCTGCAGCAAAGGTGCTCCAGTTAACATCTGGCATATTCAGGTCCCCCATCAACAATATCTCCCCTTAACCAGGATGTTAAGATACTGGCCAAACTAATAGCTTGTCGTCTCAACCCAATTCTCCCCTCTATTATTGGCCCTGAACAAGTAGGTTTCATGAAAGGCAGATTTTCTTCGGACCATCTTCGCACCCTTGCTCATGTCTTCTCGGCGTCCAGAGATGCCCCATATCCTGCGGCTCTAATTTCTCTGGACGTCAAGAAAGCTTTTGACAGAGTTAATTGGCAATACTTATTCCAGACACTGGAAGCCTTTAAATTCCCTAAGGTCTTTCGGACCTGGATTAAATCCCTTTTTCATTTTCCCACTGCAAGATTATTGGGCAACGGAATTATATCAGAGCCGTTTACCCTTCACTCGGGTACTAGGAAAGGCTGCCCTCTCTCCCCTTTACTGTTCAACATATATTTAGAATCACTAATCCGTAGACTGCAAGCCTGTCCGGAGATACAAGGAATTCCGATTTTTCCATGTGAGGTCAAGGTATCTGCCTACGCAGATGACCTTCTCCTCCAAGTTGCTAATCCCGTCTCTTCTATTCCCCCAATGTTAAAGATCATTAAATCCTTTAGTGCAGTCTCTAATTACAAGCTAAATGTCAGCAAAACAACAGTTTTTCCCCTCAATCACAAGCTCCATAAAATGGAAATCCTTGAAATGGGACTAGCCTGGAAACAGGATTCCCTTCGATACTTAGGCATTGAACTATCAAGACTTACGGGAAGCACTATTAAGTTGAATTTAGATTCCCGGATACAGGTGATTAAACAGGATCTTAGCAGATGGACCTCCCTTCTAATTTCTATCTGGGGAAGAATAAGCCTGCTCAACATGAATGTATTTCCGCAGCTTTTCTATCCCCTCTCAATGCTTAATATTTGGCTCCCAATATCGTGGTTCAAGAAGGTAAATAATCTGTTTTTAGAGTTTGTCTGGGCATACAAGTCCCCTAGAATTGCGTCCCACAAATTATGTGCACACAAGCTGAGAGGTGGCTTACGTTTACCTCATTTAGGGCTCTATTTTTGGACCAGCCACATTAATAAATACCTGAGATGGACATTACCTGTATCGACGAGTTACATCCTGCTCTGGCTCAAAATAGAGCAGACCCAGACTAGCTCATGTGGCCTAGCACCAGAAGCTCTGCTACATATCAGAGAAAATCTCCTTCCCAGCAGGTTAAAAAATACCCCCATAGCATTGTCACTTAAAGTTCATGGTCAATTGTGTCGCTTTCTTAAATATGATAACAAAAGGGACACAAATCAATGCCTGTTCGGAAACCCTAATTTTAAGATCAGCGAGAAATGTATCCCCTCTAACTGGTTGCCACGACTGAAAGAAACTCCTCTGTACTCCTTAATAGGGGATGATAACGTTTGGCTATCTGGTCAATGTATAATGCAAAAGTTTAAGATTCCTACTAAACATTTTTTCAGAGTTATTCAACTTAGGCATCTGTTAATTAAAGTGTTAGGGCAAAAGCCATGGCGTTATGTAGACCCCCCTTTATTACTGGACTTGGTTCAATGGGTGGGCCAACTGAAAGCAGTCTCCAAGATATATGGTATTCTGTTCAATAGAGCATACCCAGATCACTATGGTCCAACTCATTACTGGATGTCTCACTTCCCCAGCCATGATATTAACTGGGCAGATCTTGGGTTTAATTGCCATAAATTTATAACACAGGACAGATTAAGGATGATGCAGATGTTTATTTTACATAACGTATATCTCTCTCCCGAGAAATTGTTCAAATATGGACTAACATCTTCTTCTCAATGTGTGAGATGCTCTAATCAGAACAGCTCTCTATTCCATATTTTTTGGACCTGCCCCAAAATAAAGCCCCTCTGGGCTATTATTCGAAATAAGCTTGATCCCATCTTGGGATTAGAGGATTTATTCAAACCCAAAATATTCATTTTAGGAGACTTTTTGGGTATTCATTTCCCTAATAAAAAATATTACATGGCTTTGGTATCCCTGTCACTCAAGAAAGTAGTCTTAAGACACTGGAAAGACCAATATGAAATCAAGTATGGCGAGTGGCTGTCTGAGCTTCTTTTGAACCTCAGAACAGAAAAGGCTATTGCAAGTCTAAACAACAGGTTGGATTGGTTCAGAAAAATTTGGGACCCCTTACACACTTTACTCTCGATTTAGAGCTTCTCAGGGCGAGGGCCTCGCCATCCGAGGTACCTCAGTAGTTTTGTGTTGTCTGTGCTGTGGGAGTTATAGGGAACAGTTTTTTACTTCAAGAATGTAATAGTGGGTTGGGGGGATGTAGGTGGGGGGATGGGGGGAATTGACAGGTCTGGAACAATGTATATGGTTTACATGATGTGTATTTGTATTGGAAGATCTGTCATTTATGGTAAAACTTTCAATAAACTTTAAATGAAAAAAAAAATATCTCCCCTTTTTCTGCCATTCTAAGGATGCCTTCCATCATTTCCTTATCCATCCCCGAGATGGGGGTCTGTATATAACCCCCATGTGGATTGCAGTATCAAATTAGTTTTAAGTTCCTTAAAGTCTCATTTTTTAGATATCAACTTGTTATATACTGTGTGCACACCTTTGCGATCCCCCCATTTTATTACTATACTCAATTAGTTTTGATTTCCTAAATGATTGAAAAGTGTGCATACAGTATATAACAAGTAGATATCTAAGATATGAGACTTTAAGGAACTTAAAACTAATTTGATACTCTGATATATGGTTCTAAGGATAGTACCTGATTTGTGCTAATTATGCATGTATTATAATATAAATTATACTCAATCTGATAAAGGACACAATGTGTATTTGGCACAGTCATGTTAGCAATTATGTAAGTTTTTTAGTATGTATTTTGGAGAATGAATATTAGTTTATGTGCCTCACAGGTGAAGTGTTTGATTTAGGGTGATTGGGTCATTAAATATGTACTATAATTAAATAGGCATTGTCCACTACATTTGAGGCCTGCCCCCTCAGGAAGGCCTTGTGCTGGGCCGAAGCGCT
Source organism: Neoceratodus forsteri (assembly GCA_016271365.2). Taxonomy (NCBI): domain Eukaryota; kingdom Metazoa; phylum Chordata; order Ceratodontiformes; family Ceratodontidae; genus Neoceratodus; species Neoceratodus forsteri. The sequence continues at coordinate 1,390,145,246 of CM057459.1, forward strand.
GGGGATGTAGGGTGCTTGTTTTGTCCTGGGCACCTTGCTGTTGGAATAAATTTTTGAGACTTCACCTTTACTTCTCGGTGTATTTTGTGGTTTGAGTGCAGAGCTTCCTTGCAGTTGTTGTTCTTTATGGGTTGATAGCCTATGTTCTGCAGCAGGAATCACTCCTGAGTGCACCTAAAACATTTTCTAAAAAAAAGAATGCAACATTTTGCCTATGTAATGCAAAATTTTGTCTGCTGAATGCAAAACTTCTCCTGTGGAATGCAAAATTTCATCTGTGGAAGGTGAAATTCTCCTTTTGCCAGTGGAGTTTCACCTCTTTAATGGCAAAATTTCACATTTAGCAGGCAGAATTCCATATTTTGCACCCGGTGAAATATTTCATATAATGGGCGAATTTCACAAAATATTTTACAGGAATTTTGTTGGAGAAATATAATTGCGGAACATCTCTATTGGACATAAATGGAGTGTAATAAATCCATTTATATAAATGGAGTGTGATAAATCCATGTATCTGAGTAACTATGTGTATAAATATAAACTCTTATATTTATACAATAGTAGACACATCATGCTTCATTTATGTATAAAGTAGACACTTGTGATGGGTGAAATGTATCTTCTGTCAGAGTAATTCTGCTGATATTGCAATTTTGCTTCCTTGAAATTGCATGAAATTTTGCCAGAATTGCAATTTCAGTTATTTTCATATAATTTAAGAAGTTTTCATTCAATGCACACTTAATTTAGTTTGCTGAATATACCAGTCCCAATGGAAAAGCGTTCCAGGTTTCAGATCTCCATCTTTAAAGAAGACAGAGCTATAATCCTCCAAACATTTGAAAAATGTAAAATTAAATGTTGCAAGTATGTACATTGCAGGATTTTATGCCCATATAACTTTAATACTAGAAAACACAATGTCACCGATTTTGTTAATTTCACTGACTCTAAAAATGAGGCTGCTTGTGGTCAGCTCTCTAATCTCTTGCTCAGAAGCTGGCCAAGCTATAAGCAGCCAAAGACCTCAAAATAACATTTGTAATTAAAGTTGAATTTCATGAGTTTGTGTGAAAATTGTAGGATTTTGTTATACATTTATGGAAACCATAGCCATATATTTCGCCCAGCCATACACTTGAGCCACCATTATAGAGAAAGAAAACGTCTGGGTAGAGTAGCAATAAGGTAACATTCATAAGAGACTCCATAGTAAAAGCATAAGGGTGCCATCATCAGGTCAGTATCTACCATGAAGACTAGTCATGATCTGGATATCACTGTGCACTATCCTGTCTTCTTGCAGTATACCTGCTAACCACTAGAGTTCACTGCCTAAATGACTTGTGGAAGCATATGCATGGGTAGCATTGTTTCTGTACAATACCACCTGGTGACTCTTTAACAACCCTATGGATAACAATGTATATTTCTAGCATTTGAAAACAGTGGCATTACAACTAGTTATGACTGAGGCTGTTATTACAGAAGGATCTATTTAGTTAAGATGGAGCATGATGTTGGGCATCACTGTCGTAAGGGTTTTGGAGGGGCACTGCCAGGTCAAGATGCTGGCACAGATAAGGTGATTCACCTACCTACAGTACAAGTCAAATGAATGTTATCAACCCAAGATGGACTAATGTTCTGCAAAGAGGGAGGGGGCATGGTCATGTCAATAGAAAGGGAAAGCTCGCGCAGGGGTCACCAGTGGTAAGAAGTAGATGCATGGGTTCTCCAAGTCAAGGGCAGCTGGGCTGAGTAGCAAAAGAATAGTAGACCACCAGCTGGTGCACAAAAGCCTAGAGGGACCTTTCTGACTGGAAAGCAGCATATGTAAGAATCAGACCCCATGAAATTGGCTGGTCTGATCACCAAATACACTTGGAAGTCCAGAATGTAAAGGAACTCACAGAGATGTGGTGGGAGAAGAAAATGACTGGGGAACCATGAAGGAGAAACTGTGGCTAATCCAAAGGGATTGGTTCTACAGGAAAAGGAGTAGCTGGCTGTCTTTTGAAGAGAGCTTATCTTTGAAAAACAAGAGGGAAATCAGTTTGACAAGCAGGTTCACACAGTCTATCTGATCAAGGTCAGAGAAAAAGCAAGGGGTACAAAAATAGTCATCCAGAAAATAACTAGAGGAATGCAAACAGTTCAGCACAGCTACAGTAATTGGATTCGGTGGAGATAAGTGCTTTATGGAAGTTAAATTCCACAAGTACAATTCTAGTGGCATTACCTGCTATTATATTGATTTATTTATTGAATTTTGTTAATTGGATTGACTCACTGAGGCAAGTGTCCCTTTTTCAGAAGCAGCCTTGAGTTAATTACACTCAATGACAGACAGAGAACAAATCATACAGGTACAAACAGTACAATCACAGAACGCTCAAAGCATTATGCGTCCATTAATTTTTGAGCATATTCTGTCAGTCAGTAATTTCTGAAATTTCCACTGCAAATTTTAACTTACTAAACCACATTCATCCAGCTTTATTAGATTGCAGGGCCAATTTACATTGGGTATGCATGCCAAATTTTGAGCGGACACCTACAACAACAACGAGGTTACAAACCTCAAAATATTTAGAAGTTGCTTGTACATTGTTTTCTATCTCCTTCTCCCCCACTGACCCCCTTCTGCCTAATGACCCCCCCAGCCCCATCACCCACCAAACCCAGGACTTTGCCCATCTGCTGCTTGCTACCATCGTGGGTAGGCAGGTGCCTTTGGAGGTGGTATGAGCCTGTGGAGTTGCTCATATCATCCTGTTAGTGGCAGTGTCTTCTTCTCTTTTTTTTTTCACCAACTCGAGCTGGAACACATGATTTGGTGTACATGTGCTGGTGTTAAAATGCTGCACATCTCTGTGCCTGCTCCCAGTCAACTAGTTACATGACCTCTACTGTGCCACCTAGTCTCTGCAAGGTGGCAAGCATGCAGCAGTACATGCTGTCCCCCTTCCCCCCCAAAGGACAAGAGCTGGCTATGAATGTTCAATCCTCCTCAGTTTCCTTGGCTGATCCCTAAGAGATTCTTGTCCATTTACAAACCTGTCTGGCAGGCATGGCAGGAGGTAAGGCATCCAGCTCCTTAGCCCTTCTCTCCACCTGGCCAGTGCAATTTTTGCACAATTTGACAAATAATTAAACTGTGAAACTATGAACTCCTGTAAGTTACAATTTAGTTAACAAACTACTTCCCTATTTAGCAGTTTCCAAGAAAGCATGCATATACTGTATGTTTTCAATTACCTAGCCTGGAAGGTGGCTATGTTGTAAGCAGAGAAATATTTTCAGAAATTTCAGAAAAATAAATTATTTCCAGAGTTTGAACCCTTATATGTTCTATGCCCCTATCCAAAAGTCATGAAACTTGGCTTCTGTTTAAGGACCATAACAACAAATAATCATGCCAAATTGCAGGTCTCTAGCTATAAGAATAACTGAACTATAATCAATGAAAGAAATTTAAAACGTTTCACAAGTGTTCACAAAATTCTCAGAATTTCGCAACACTTCTGTGAAAGTGGAATTTTCTATTATTGCCCAGTCCTAGTAAGCATGTCATGGGTCTCCACCCCTCTACACCCACCCACCGACACTACTTCAACATACTCAGCACCTTACAGAAGCCAGCACACTCCTGCACAGAACTTCCCTTCAGTTTGAGCTCCCCTTTCTCTCCCAGCTCAGCATCAACCTCTGTCTGCAGCTCCTGATCATCCCACCACAACTGGATGCACATATAAAAAAATGTTTTTGTTAGCTTAAAATAAATTACAGCTTTGTGCTACAAGTCGCGCTCCCAGTCGGGTGCTCATGTTTACGCTGCTTTCTTTTCTCAACTGGCTGGACCTGCCCACTCCCTCGGTCACATTCAAAACCAAAGGCAACTCCAGATTGTTTTGCTTTTTGTTAACATAGCTCAAAACAAAAACCACAATGCAACCAAATCCCCCACTTATTTTATTTCTCTCATTACCTACCACAATCCTTGACTAGCGCCACTGTCGCTAAAGTCAGCCACCATTTTTCCATTCATTTTTTTTAAAAGATACTTGGTGCATCAATCAGGGCAGACATCAGTTCATCGATGCACAAGCATAGCAACTGAGTCTGGGAATACAGAACACAGAAATGTAGAATTTATTGGAAGAAAAGGACCACTTGGCCCACCCAGTCTGCCCAGATATTCTGTGGCTAATCTGTCTCCACAGACTCAAACTGGTCTCCAGTAATCCTCCCTCCTCCCTGTCTATTTACTAATATTTCCTTATGTCTGTCCCATGAATGCTTGAAGCCCCCCATTGTTTTCATCTCCCCCACTTCTGCTGGCAGTCTGTTGCAGGCATCTCCTACACTTTCATTGAAGTGGTACTTCTTCACATCCCTCTTAATCCCCACCCCTGGCTTCATCCCATGCCCCCTGGTCCTGGTGCTCTTTCTCAATTGAAAGAGACCCCTCTTGCATACTATTCACTTATTTGAGGTACATGTAGGTCTCTGTCATGTCTCCTCTTGCTCTTCTCTCTTCCAGGGTGTAGACATTGAGATCCCTCAGTCTCTCCTTATAGGGCTTCTCATGCAAACCCTGCCTCCCTGCTGCAGCTGACACACAACATCATGCAGTGGTCATTGAAAGAATCCTGCAAGATATGTGCTGCAACAGTTTGTTGGGGGTGGGATGACAGAACCTGGATCCACATCGCTGCATTGACAATTTCATGTCAACACGACATTACCCCGACACCACTACATCAACCACAATTCCGGTCAGGATGGTGCCGGTGTGATTAATCTTATTGTATTGCGGGGTCTGTGCCCCCTGCACCCCCCTCTTTAGGATTCTCAACTGAAAAATGGAGCTGAGTCAGGGATGGGGTACAGGACCTAGGGAAGGGTGCCGGGGTCCCAGGTGGACTTTATAGCAACGTGGCATTATTGTCGGTATCAACCACATCGCTGTAAAGTTGTCGCTGTAGTGATGGTATACTGACAGAACCCAGTCCAGGAGGGAATGGTTTGGAGAGTGGTGGTTCAGCTAAGTAGGTTCAGTTATAATCTGCATGATATTAAGGGACTCAGCCTTGTGGTGGTCAGCCTTGAGGCAGGGAAGAGTCAACTGACACTGAAATCCCCTATTAGAATGAGTTCACCAGCAAAGAAATGAGAGGTGAGAAAAGAGATGGAATCAACCAGGGAGAAGAAGAAGAATATTCTGGGCAAAGCATAGAAACTAAGAGTGAAGATGGGCACAGAGGAGGGAAACGATAGCCTGTTAAGGAGAAACTCTGGGAAGAAGACACCTCCTCTCTAACTGAAAACATGGTATAAGAGAGGCTCAGAAGGGTATGGATGGCACCCCCCCACGCATTTTCCTCTGTCCTGCCCGAAGAGATGATAATCAGGAAGGCTCAGCTAGAGTCTGGAATCCTGGAGGAGAGCCAGGAATCTAAGATGCAGAGGATATCTGGAGAACATTATGAAATCCAGACAGACAGGTGGTCGAGTTTGGAAGAAGGCTCCAAACACTTAAATTAAATGCTACTTAGATGAGCATTTAAACTAGCTGGGAGGGGGACTGTAAAAAAAAGGGAGACAAAAATTGCCCACCCACAAGATGGAGCATTAGGTAGAGAGGGCCTGAGAGGAGCTAACTCCCCTAGGGCATGGACACAGGAGGGCAGGGTTGGGGATAAGGTGGAAGAAAGGGTGTTATAAACCAGGAAAACAAAGGAGGAAAGGGTCCAGGGCTGGAAAAGGTAAAAAAGAAAGAGGTGGGTCAGGGAGAGCTTCAGGAATCAACACAAGTAGGAAGGGAGGAAAACAGGTAGGGAGGATGTACAGTATAAAGAGCCAAGTGTAACAATGCAAGAAGTCTGGGAAATAAAATTATGGACCTGGATGGTCTGCTGTCTGGACCTATGTGGTGTACAGACCTCCAGCACAGGAACAGGAGCTGGATAAGGCACTTGTGGAAGCTATCATCAGAATGGGAAGTAAGGGGGAGGTGCAGCTAGTTCATGACTTCAGTCTGCTAGACATGGTGTGGAGTCTTCCAGCTGTAGTTTCAGCAAGAAGCATGGCCATCTTTGACTCCCTGCAAGGGACTTTTCTCAGAAAGCTGGTCAAAGAACCCATAAGGGATGGGGCTGTGATGGACCTGGTGCTTACAAACAGGGTCAGCATTGCAGACGCCGCTGTGGGCAGTCCTCTAGGTACCAGTGATCTTCATACATTGTGGTTTAATTAAAAGACAAGAGCAGAGGCTGGCCCGGTGGGGCTGAGGGTTGAGGTGCTGGATGACACAACTCATGTCACACCAGCTACTCTTGTTCAGGAACGAACGCAGGCTGCTGGGGGTCGGCAGGGGAGGGAGAGGATTGAGCATCCAGAGGACAGCTCTCCTCTCCTGGGGAGGGAGGACTAGTGCTCCCACCGAATGACTGCCCCCAGGAGGAGGCCAGAGGGTAATGCAGATCTGAGGACACCAGCGGAATGGAGGGTGCTGTGGGACTTCCACAGACATGTGCGTGCCTCCATGCATGCATGTCAGGCATGTGCACCCCAGCAAGGGGAAACAGGAGAAAAATGATGGAAAAATCCCTCTGGCCATAGGATGATGGCCCGAACCTTCGCAGGCTCCACACCCGGACCAGGCTGGAAGGTAAGTCCCGGTGATTCTGGGGTGACGGAGCTGGGAGAGATGGTCAGAAGAGGGCAGCTAGAGGTGACAGGATCATAAAGTGTATATATATATATATATATATATATATTATATATATATATAAAAATAAGATGAGCAGAGGCAAACCACACAAGCATGAGGGTCCTGAACTTTAGGAGGGTGCATTTGAAAGAAATGGGGACTGCATCAGAAACTGCCTCATGGGGAATTGCCAGGAAGGGGTAGGGGCACAGTAAGCAAAAATAAGGGATGGCAAAAGTAAGGCATCCAGCATCTGCATTGGAGGAGATGAATAAAAGCAGAAGGAAGAAGAGATTTATGGTTCTCTAGAGAAGTGGACAAGGACAAGATGGTGAAGGAAAACAGGGTGACATTCTGGAGGTATAAGGATATGCAGATGGAGGAGAACAGGGAGGTATACCAAGTAAAAAAGTGAAAAGCAGGATAGGCTGCGAGGGGAGCAAAGGCACAGACAGAGGAAAGGATAACCAAAGGAGTAGCTAAAGGGGCTGAGACTTTCTCATAAGTGAGAAGGGAAAACAAGGGGAGAGATAGTGAAAAATAGACAGGTGACAAGAGAAGATTGCACAGAAGAGGACCAAAAAAAAAGCCAGCATTCTGAATCAGTATTTCTGCTCAGTCTTCACAGTGGAGGGAGGGTAAATGGAACATCAGGGAGGAGCAGGAACTGAGGTGGGGTTAGACGCAAGTACATTTTCAGAGGAAAGAGTACTGAAGGGACTTGCAGCTCTTAAGGTGGACAGTGTTATGAGTCTGGATGGGACACATCCACAGGTACTAAAAAAACTCATGATGACGCCTAGACCACTTATTCTGACGGAAATTTTGAAGTATTTTATTTGTTCTGTATTGCCTTTTCCTGACCTATTTTATTATGTTTTTATTTTAAAATTGTTTTTCCTTTATAGCGCTCTGAGCCTTGGATAGGTGACTAACAAATACATTTGCCTTGCCTTGCTGGCTGCCCACTGATGGCATTATTTAACAGGTCACCTTAAACAGATGTGGTTCTGGAGGACTGGAGAAGAGCAGATGTGGTCCTGCTACATGAGGAAAATCTGGTGTCCACCCTCCTCTCCTAAAATACATCTAGATCAGATCCCCCCCAGGTCTTTCAACACCACTGCTCTCCTGAGTGATCTTGCTGCAGCAGATTGTACAGCCTTACCTTCTGCCACTAATACTGATGTTGCCCTCTCCATTTCACTACAAATTCTCCTCAGTTTTGGACAAGTATGCACGCTCAGAAAGTCCAGGGTCAAAACTCACTATTACCCCTGAAATCACTGATCAGTGCAAGTCCTGTGATCTAACCTGGGCATGCTACATATTATCCTACTCCTTTAGTGACCTCCTCTTATACAGGACTAGCAGAAACTCCTCCGCAAAGGCTGCCATGGCTGCAAAATCACAATATTTCAAGGCAACCTTTAGAACAACCTTAATGCCCCCTCAACGTTCTGGAAGGTAATTCACTCCGTCTTTAGGTCTCCTACCCAGTCCACCCCCTCCAGTCCTTCTGGTAAAGGGTTCACCAGTGTCTGACCACTCCTCTGTTGCTGCTCATTTTAATGAGTTCTTCACCACTTGTGCTCTCCCTTCCACTACCCCTCAGCCTCCATTGCTCCACCTCATGCTCACCATCCCTTTTCTGCCAGTCCCTCCCTGGTTTTCCTCCCCCCCCCCGCTACCCAGGAAACTGACTGTCCTTTATTCCTTCAACCTGTGCAAGTCCAGTCCTGATGGGCTGGATCCTAAACTCTTCCACACCTCTGATCCTGTCATATCAGTTTACTCTGACTCACCTACTCAGCCTCTCCTCCTTCAGTGTTGTACCTCAGTTCTGATAGCTGGCCAAAGTTATTTCACTCCACAAAGTGGAGGATCTTTCCTCCCCTGGTAACTTCCGGCCAATCTCTCTCCTCCCCTCTCTTGCTAAGATGCTAGAGAAGCTTGTCTACATAAGTCTGTTTCCGTCTCCTCCACCAGTTTCCTCTCCCTGTTCCAGTCTAACTTCTGGAAGCATCACTCCACCATCTGCTCCCTGTTATGTAACTGATTCTGTCTTCTCAGGAATGGATCAAGGTACATCATTGCTGCCATCTTCATCAATCTGACCAAGGCCTTTGATTCGGTATCCCACCCACTCCTCCTCCTGGATAAGCTGAGTTTTAGCCTCTCAGCTCCTGCTGTCGTGTGGTTCCACTTTTACCTCACAGGCTGTCTATAGCCAGTACAGATTTGTTGCACCCTGTCACCTCAATTTCTCATCCAGGCTGGGGTCCTACAGGACTTCATCTTGGGTCACATAAGCTTCTCCATTTTTCTTAATGATCTCCCCTTGGTCTGTGCCAACATGCATATTCACTTGACGTGGGCGTGTATGTCTTGTAGTTCCAAGTACACCCAGGGCTGCAAACGTACTGGGCCCTTATGATGGATATATTTTATGTCATCTGGAAATGGCTGTATGTTGCTTATCTTATCTAATGATGGGTGGCTGTGGTTGCTTGTTTGTTCTTTTCCTTTTACTGCTTGGGGGCTGAGGAGTTAGGGCTGGAAACCCCAACACATTTCCCTACTTTTGTTGCTTTAAGTTGAACCCTAATCGGTGCATTACCAGAGGTTTTTTTTTTTACAATGATTATAAAAGGGATATGCAATGGGGACCAGGGTAATAACTTTTTTATCTGCACAAGAGCAGTTTGTCCTCAGATAATCTCACAAGTGGCATAACCACAAGCTAGGTGGCAGAGATTAAACTGCTCAAGTGCAGATAAAAAAGTTATCTCACTGGTGTACCCACTGCATATTTCCTTCCTGCAATAGGGAACAGTTAATATAGTGTAGATACTATTGTTTGTAACTGTTTAACTTAGTTTTTAAGATAGAAAATAGAGCAGACTTTTAGTGCTGTACCAGTTGACTGTTGCACTTTATACAGGTTGCTAGAGAGTTACTAAGGACATGGTGTGTTGCTTCAACATCCTTACATCCCAATATGCATTGTGATTGGTGGATCAAGTTTTTTAAAGAAATTTACTGAATGAGATGGTGGCAGCCTTTACCGAGTGGGGTGGGAGGCTGTTAGTTGGTGTCAGATAGTTGTGACTGTATTTTTGTGGTGGTTTATGTGATCATTTTTTAATTAAAATATCTGTAATATTTGTTTTGTGTGCCATCCAACCAGGTTTTGATAATTTCACAGAAGCAAATGAAAGCAGTTGATGTTCTGTGGTTTGGGATGCTAAAAGTGGTAAAAAGGGAAGTTAAAGTACAGGTAGAGGGGTCAGGGATGATGCGTGATGGGGTAGCTGTGTCGCAGCTGACATTTGATTCTTAAGGAGAATAAAAAACATGTTTGGAGTCTGGATGGTAGCTGTGGATCTTTGTGGCTCCAGTATGGTAGAATCAAGTTGAGCGAGCCGAAACAGTTTGGGGACCGCTGAAGGCTGTGTTGAAAGGAAAAAAGAAAGGTATTTAGAAACAAAATAACAATTACAGATTTGGGAAATTAAGGCATATTGTGGAAATGGTAAGTATTTGGAGAGCAGAAAGCAGTGTTTGTTAGAGAGAGAGAGAGATGTTGAACTGGAAAGGAGAGGGTGGTTGGAGAATGCTAAAACTGTAAGTAGTGGTGGCGGGGGGGAGGCAGCTCTGATGATGCTGCAACTATTGAGATAAATGCATCTGTTTAGATAAATGCATTTATCTCATTACTTACTGTTTTGCAGTGAGATAAATGATTTATCTAGACTGATTAGTGTCTACCTCAATTGCACAAATATTATAGGGGGTGCGGTAGCACCCCATAGTTATTATTATTCTTTATTGAATTTTGATGACCAGGTAGGCCCACTGAGCCCCGAAGGTCCCTTTTTCAGGGGTGATCCAGGAGACAGAAACAGTACAATACAGTCAGGTAGTACAGGGTGCAGAGAAAGTAGACATGAAATTCAAGGTTACAATGAAGGCAATATTTCAATATATTGAACATAAGTGCAACAATTGAGGGAGTTGAGGCATGCTTTTGGAGTCATTTTGGGTGAGAAAAGGAGAGGGATTGGTGTAGGATGTGGGACCGGGGGTGACTATCCAATACCATGACAGTGGCACAAGCTTGCCCCAAGCAGGTGGGACTTGAGCCTTGTGTGAAAGTTTAACAGCGATGGGGCTTCCTGTACTAAAGGTGGGAGAGGGTTCCACAGCTTTGGGGCAATGTGAGCGAAGGATTTGCCTCCCATATTAGTCTTGACTCTGGGGATTGCTAGTAGGGACCGACCGGTGGTCCTGAGTATACGAGGGTTAGACTTAGGAATGATTATTCTCGTAAGGCTAGGTGGGGCAGCCAAGTGCTGCAGTTTGTAAGCAAGGCAGAGCAGGGAGAACTGAAGATGAGCCTCAAAGGAAGGCCATTGAAGCTGGGCCAGCGAGACGTAGGGGTGGCTTCTTGGGTGACTCAGTGTCGCAACCCTCACCACCTTGTTGTACAGAACGTGAAGCCTGTTGACCTCATGCTTTGACATACCCTGAATTACAGGGGCAGTATATGTTAATGTAGGAAGGAGGACACTGGAGGCAATTGCTCACCTTGCCTCCGGGATAAGTTGTTTTTTTAGCCGGTACAAGGTGCCAAGTTTGCCATGGATAGACCTAGTTACCTGGTCTACGTGGGACTTAAAGGTGAGACCATGGTCGATAGTTAGCTCAAGGTATTTTATGTTGTCTACAATGTCTATACTCTTTCCAGCAAGGGAAGTTAGTTGTAAGGAATTGGTCCTGTCCTGGCCGAGGGATCTAGGGCCAAACAGCAAGGCTTTTGTTTTTGCTGCATTGAGGACCATTGTGTTAGATGTAAGCCAGGCCTCAAGTGTATTTAGGTCCCCTTGGAGGAGCGGGCCCAGGTCCTGGAGGGTAGACATAGACCGGTAGATGACTGTATCATCAGCGTATTGAACAACTGAGCTATCCCCGCAGTGACGGTTGAGGTCATTTGTGAAGAGAGAGAATACAAGGGGGCCAAGAATTGAGCCCTCAGGCACCCCCTTCTTGATGGGAAGAGGGTCAGATAGCTCTCCCTTCCAAATGACCCCCTGGGACTGGCCAGATAGGTAGCTCTTGAATAAGTTTAGGGCCTGGGCATCAAGACCTATGCCATGAAGCTTAGTTAGAAGAAGATTGTGGTCCACAAGGTCAAATGCCTTGGACAGATCTATAAAGATTGCACCCCGTCTACATGCCTACGTCCAATTCCCTAAATAAGTCCACTGTGAGATTGATGAGATCCGTATCTGTCCCATGGTTTGTCCAAAAGCCATGCTGTGAGGGGGGCTAGGAGTTGGTGGAGCTCAAGGTAGTCTCTCAGTTGCCTGTACACTAGCCTTTCTTGCAGTTTAGCAAGGGTACCTAGCAGGGAGATGGGCCTATAATTGTCAATTTGTTCGCGTGAGCCACCCTTGTGAATGGGAACCACATTGGCCACCTTCCACTGGTGCGGAACGTAATCTTCAAGTAGAGACCTGCTGATGATCCAGGTCAGAGGTTTGGCAAGGGACTGGGCACCTTCCTTGAGTAACCTTGGGCTAATTCCATCAGGGCCTCCAGAGCCTTTGGTTTTGAGGGCTTTAAGTAGCTTAAGGACCTCACTCACCTTGACTAATCTTAGGTGAAATTGGGGTCTTTTCAGTCTGGGGGGTACGTCAGAGATCTGTAAAGGCATAGATGGGGGCAGCCCTAACTTGTAATCATCGAGGTTGGTGAAGTGGTGGTTAATTGCTGAGGCTATTTGCTGGCAGTCGCTGACACGCTGTCCTTGTACCTCTATTGGACCTAGTGCCTCCTTCGAACTGCCCTTAAGCAGTTTGTTGATGTGTGACCAGAAAAGCTTGGGGTTCCCCAGGTTGGACCGTTGGAGGTAGGATAATACTCCTTTTTCACAAGTTTGACGGCTAGCTTACATTTATTTCTTAAGATTTTGTAAGTAATCAGATCTGCAGGGAGAAGGGAGAGCCAGAACTTCTTCCAGGCCTTGTCCCTGCTTTTCATCTGAGATTTCACTGAGGGGGAGATCCACTTGTAGCAGCATCCCTTTGTTCTAAGTTTTTTAAGGGGGGCAAAGAATGAGGCCACTTTGAGTAGTGAGTCTTGGAAGTATGCCAGGGCCTCATCCAAGGTCATGAGGAGCCTAAGTGGGCTCCAGTCCAGGTTACTTAGGTAGTCATTAAACTTTGCGGACGTGAAATTGGCGAAATCACGTACCGTGAGCATCCTGGGAGGAATCTTTGGTGCACTGTTCTTCCAAATACAGAAAATTGGTGAGTAGTCACTGATAGCATCTACCAATATGCCTGCTTTCTGTATGTTGAGGGGACTGAATCCCAGAGCCCAGTCAAGAGTAGTGTGGTTCCCAGTTTTATAGTTGAGCCTGGTGGGTAGAGAGATAACCTGTTCCAGGTTTGCATCGTGGATCATTGCCTTGAGGACTTTGTTGGGGTCACAGGTCCAGCTCAGGTTGAAGTCTCCCATAATTAGGAGTTCATTGGTTAATTCACTGCCAACCGATTTGGTGATGCTCTCAAGAGTAAGTTGGGCAGTCGTAGGGGGGTTATAGACACAGCTGATGGTGAGATGCTTAGTTTGACCCAGGGTTAGATGGATGAAAATAGACTCCCCGTCCTGGCAATTCCCAAGGTTGGGCTTCAGTAGTGCCACATTTAGAGTCTCTTTCATATAGATTAGAACCCCTCCCCCTCTCTTTTTTGCCCTGTCTTGTCTGAAGGTTTTGTACCCTAGTTAGGGTTGAATAGGCTGTTTAATGTTAAACTCCAATTTTTGCACTGTAATAACTTTGGCATGGTTTTATGGAATATCCCATAATATGGCATACATAGTCAGGGTGTTAGAGTCACAAGATATGTACAGTTTAGTGATGGCATTTTGTTCGCTTTCTGTGACACAGAGTGCCAAAAAAGGAAAACGAAATAGCATATACTTAACATTGTATATTTTTTGCTCTCACCTATAACATAAATGATGCTGAATTTTTTCATGAAATTTTCAGGGCTGAAGGGGCCAATGCCAAGGGCGTGCTTTTTAAAGGTTTCCTAAATAAATATTATACAGTTTTAGACTTAAGATTTTTGAGTTAACTGAAAAATGTAAACGGTAACCAAAAAAAAAAAAAAAGCTATCGCAGATGGTAAAAATCCTATTGCGACTGCTTATTTTCATGATTTACTTTTCAGGGGGGAAAATACTGATAGTGCAGAAAAAAAATGATTGTGCTGGAAAAAGTAACAGTCAAGGTGGCAGCCATTTTTTTCATTTTAAACTTGCAAACATTAAAAATATAAACAAATGATCTCTTTTTAAAAAAATGAACACCTGAACCTACATTCTGGTGTTTGTTTTTAGGGCTGTGGGTGGATCCTACAGCCATTTTGAGATCGCTCAGTAGCCCTAAAAACAGCTGTGGGTGGAGCCTACAGCTGTTTTGGGATCGCTCAATAGCTCTGAAAATGGCTGATCGTGGAACTTTCCATTGGACTTTTGGAAGTATCCTTCCAAAAGTCCAATCGAGCTTGCAACCCTCTGTCATGATCAGCCACTATGGAATAACAGCTGCACTATTTTGACTGTTACTTTCGCATTCCATGGCATGAACTGCACATGCATGACTCATGCACATGTGCAGTTCTGCTGGCACCATTATGCTGTGAATGGCAAAATGCCATGCACCTCAACTGCACATGCATGAGTGCCATGCATGCACAGTTGCATCACCACCACCAGCACCAGCAACAAAGGAAACCCGTGCCAATATCAGGGTCCCCAATCCCCATGTCAGCATTATGTGGCCCCCCCCACTCATGTGGCATACTGGGAGCCAACCCCAGCGTATCCAAATGTTTTTCTTTCCCCTGTCAACATTGAGGTCCCCAATCCCCATGTCGGCATTATGTGGCCCCCCCCACTCATGTGGCATACTAGGAGCCCACCCCAGTGTGCCCAAATGTCTGCTTTTTTTTTTGGTTACCTATAAATAAAGAAAACAGTCCCCTGATGTGTTTTTCCATGTTTTTTAATCTGTAAAAAAAAGCGGATGCTCGTTATCTCCCCAGTCCCCTCCCCATCCCACCCTCCCACTAAGCACCCTTTCCCGCAGCCCCTTACCCCATACTTACCTCCGGAGGTTGGCACTGTCATCCTCTCTGGACTGGGACACGTCTACACTCTTTTTTTTTTTTAGTTATGAGTTTTCTCTCCCCACTGCCGGCTATCTCAGGAAGGAGTCACCAGCTCCATCCCCCGGTGTCTACCAGCCGACGCTGACCTGACCCCAGGGCTTGCCCCCTCTGGCGGGGTTGGCGGGGGGGTCCCCAACTCCCCTACTGAAGTCCGGATATAGTTGGCCAGTGCCGTGGCTAGCCAGAGGCAGAGCCTGTGAGGCCTCCTCCGCCACGGCAGTCTATTTCCTCCAGTTTTTCGCCCTAGGAGTCAGGACCATGCAATGTCGCCAGTGGAGGGGGGTGCGCTTGCTTCCACACACACTTCCTCCAGGCATCTGGCCCAACTCCTCCCAGCTTGTGGTTCGGCGCCCTGTCCTCCAGCCTCCACTGGGGGGCGAGCAAGTGCTGACCATCAGGAACCCCCTTCCCCGGAGAAGAAGAGCAGTCCATCGGACGCTCAATCCTTCTCCTACCCTGCCGACCCCCGATGGCCCGTGCATGTTCCCGAACATGGGTCGCCGGCGTAGCGCAAGGTAAGGCACCAGCTCCTCAGCCCTCAGTGCCACCAGGCCGGCCCACGTCTGCACTCTTCAAAGCCAACCTGCAAACTGAAGAATCAAAGGTAAGCATGCTATAATGCCGTTCAATGGGGTTTTCAACTTATTTTGATAAATAAGCCATTTTTTGGAATTTTGGCCCCAAATTTTCAACATGGGGTTCTTGGGAACCCACTTCATGAAAACTTTCACTGTCATTTTGTTACTTGGTCCCGAAAGGTGATTTCTTAGTCGCTGCGTGGAAACCCCAGTCTTGGAATGTGACCTAAAATAAAGAAAACCATCCCTCAATTTTTTTTCCTAAATCCAGTAAAAAAAAGAAAATGGTCCATCACCAATCTGCCCACCACATTCCCCCACCAACTCTGCCCTCCCATTCGGCACCCTGCACCTCTGAACATGTCCCACAGGTTAGATCCACTCTCTGATCAAAGACATGTCTTGCTGCTGGAATCGGCAACTGTGATAGGAGAAACTATGGTAAATGCAGTTCAATGTATTTCAATGGGGTTTGAACTTTCATGCATATCTATGTAATTTTTGCATATTTTAGCCCCAGATCTTCATAATGGCCTTTATGATACCCCCCCCCCCATGACCAATGGGGATGGAATTATACAAATCAGGCCTGAAAAGTGATTTTTTTGGTTGCTTGGTGAAATCACCTCTTGGGCAGGGTTTGAAAAATGAGAGCTGTACTGTTCCTGAGGTGGTGTGAAAAAATGGCTATGCTGAAGATTTGGAGTGAAAATATTAAAAATGAGCAAAGCTACACGTGTGCGTAGAAACATTTCAACAACTACTTGTAGCTCAGCCATTTTTAGGAATTATTTCACCAAATTTTCAACACAGGCTTTTTCGGACCCCACATCATGAACAGTGGCACTGTCATTTCATTACTTGATCCCAAAAGGTGATTTTCTGCACTGACTGCAAAATCATATTCTGGGCCTGATTAATGAAACAACAGTGACACTGTTCATGAGACGGGGTCCCAAAAAGCCCACGTTGAAAACGTGGTTAATAAATACCAAAACATGGCTAAGTTATCAACATAAGTTCAAAATGCCACTGAAATACATTATACTGCACTTACCTTGGTTCCTCAGTTTGTGATTCGGCTTTGAAGAGTGCAAACATGTCCTGGTCCACAGAAAATGACAGCGGACGACCTCCAGTGGTAAGTATAGGGCAAGGGGTGTGTGTGGGTAGTGGGTGCTCAGTGGGAGAGTAGGGATGGGGGAGGGAGATGGCGAGGACAACAAGAGACCGCTTTCCATTTTTCAGGGACAAAATACAAAAGACATTGGGGGACGGTTTTCTTGTTTACAGGTAAAACTAAATTATTATTTGGGGACACTGGGAGTGGGATCCCCAGTACCTCACACTGATGGGGGGTATTCAAGTGCTGACACAGGGATTGGGCCCCCCAATGTTGGCAAATACACAGAGGGCACTGCTGGTGGGGGCGGTGGCATCTGACACAGGGAGTGGGAATCCTGGTATCAGATTAAATAAATAAAGAAATAAACAAAAGGTGTTTCTGGCCAGTATTAAAAAAAACCTATCAGAGTCAGCCTGGTGGTGCTGAGGGCTGAAGTGCTGGATGCCTTACCTTGTGCTGTGCCAGTGACCCGGGTTCGGGAATGATCTCGGGTCACCAGATGCTGGCATGGGGGTGGTGGGAGCAGGATTGAATGAAGGCTTTCCTCTCCTGAGAAGGGGGGAATCACCCACCCGTAGTCCCACCATCACCGGATGGAGGTCTGGTGATAAGCCCAGGCAGCAACAGTGAGACCAGAAAGGTGGGGGGCATCCCACAAGGCATGCACATGTGTACCTTCACATGCGTGTGTCACATCGGGGACAAGCAGGAGTGGGACTAAAGGGGAAAAAGCCAACAGTAGGTATGGAAAAAACACCAAAACATCAGACTCTAGCTAAACAGGACCTGTTTAGCTATGTTCTGGTTTTTTATTACATTCATTTTCACGTTTTTTTTTTCATTTTCTCTCTCGCTAATGGCAAATCAAGATGGTAGAAACAACAGATCTCTGCAAAAACAAACTAGGCTCTATGTGACCCTACATGCAATAATGGAGCCGCTCCTGTGTCAAAAGTATTTTTGTGCGGCACATCTAACTTTTCTCATAGGAAATGAGAAAATTAAAAATGTAATAACTTTTAAATGGATTCATATTTTTTTGGCCAAACCTTCAAAAAGCACGTCTGTGAGGCAAAGGCTTTCTACCCTGAAAATTTCAGACCACAACTCAAAGCTGTTTCTTTCTTTCTTTCTTTCTTTCTTTCTTTATTTATTTATTTATCAAGTCTAGGATTACAAATACCTTTGAGCCTTGGCTCTTTTACAAAGATTCCACGTCAGAGAAATACAAATTATGGGGAACATCAAGACAGACATTACAACAATGTGGACATTGCAAACAGAGTACAGAGTAATACAATTCAAGGGTAGCATTGTAACAAGGCAGCCAGCGGCATTTATCAGAGAAAATAGACAACAGATAAAAGTGCCAGAGTCATAAGGAGAGGGAAGAGGAGGGGGAGAAGGAATTTAGGAAGGGTGGAGAGGGTGAAAAGTGCAGCATTAGGTATACCAAGATATGAGGGTAGAATCCAGTGAGGAGGGGAGGGGGGTACAACTAGAGCAGAAAGGGAAGTGGAGAAACAAGGTTAAGTTGGGCAGTCACAGGAGCTGTTGGTAGTGAGATAGTCCCGGAGCCTAGTTTTAAACATACCAATTGTTGGGGCAGAGGAGATGGTTGGGCTGAGGCCATTGAATCACAGTGGTGCACGATAAGCAAAAGAGCATCGTCCCTGTGAAGTGTGACAGTGGGGGACTTTCAGTAGCTGTAGCGTGGATCTCCTAAGGCACCATTTGTTAATTTGGTGTTGTAACAGAGTTGAGACCCCAGAAGGTGCAAGGCCAAGGTAGATTTTTTTCACTATAGAGCAGGTGAGAAACTTTATGTGGTTTGATAGTTGGAGCCAGCCAGTCTGCATGTACAGGTCACATATGTGGGTGAGATGGTGAGCACCAGTGATGAGCCGACATGCTTTTTTTAAGGCAGTTGAGAGGCGTCTAAGGGTTGTAGTTGTGGCCGAGCCATAAATGATGAGACCATACTCTATTACAGAGATCACAGAGCTCAGGACTGCAACCTTCAAAGCTTCTGGCGTGAGGTGTGGTCTGTGTTTGTAGAGACCAAGCCATGTGTTAGCAGCTCAGCTACATTATCTACATGAAGTCCATAGGAGATAAGGGTCAAGCTGTATCCCTAAGTATTTGAAGGACCCCACCTGATCTAGAGTGTTCCCCTGGGTGGTGGAGATAGCCAAGTGGTGTAGCTTGTGTGGGTTATGAGAGCTGCAGAAGAACATAGATTTGGATTTCTTGTAATTGAGGACCAGTTTATGATTAAGAAACCATGTCTCTACAGAACTGAAACCAAGTTGAAGGTTGTGTTGAAGAGTTGCAGGATCTTTGTGAGTGGAGAATACAACAGCATCATCGGCATACAGTATGATCTGCTCAGAGCAGTGGTAAGGAGGGAGTTTAAGAAAAGGCTAAAAAGGAGAGGGCCCAGTATGGATCCCTGTGAGACACCCGAGCGAACAGGCAGGGTGTTAGAAAGAGTCCATGAATTTTACTCCCTGTGACTGGTTTTCTAAGTAGCTTTTAAACCAGAGAAAGAGTCAGGTGATAGCCTGGCATTCAGTAGTTGGTGTATTAGTAGTCCATGGTGTACTGTATCAAGGCCTTGGTAAGAGTTGACGAAAACGGCCCCTGTGAGAAGGCCGCTTGTCAAGTGGATTTGTGCAAAGCTCCAGTGAACTCAAGAAGGCTGTGGTGGTGCTGTGACCCTTTCCAGAAGCCGTGTTGTTATGGATGCAAGGTATATTGTATTTATCCAAGTGGTGGGTAAGTTGATCCCAGCCACGATGCGTGAGTGCACCTTAGGAGAGTGGGGCAGTATGAGATAGGGCGATAATTTGAGTGATCTGCCTTGTCCCCACTTTTATGGACAGGTGTCATGGTGGCTGTTTTCCATAGGTCCGGGAATTTTCCACAGCTGAGAGAGAAGTTTAGGATTTTTGTTAATGGATGAATTACCTCATTGAGGGTGAGCAACAGAAGCTTAAGGTCCAGGATGTCGCTACTAGATCTAGATTTAGAGATAGCTGCAGTAATATAGCGGCGCGCTTCATTCAGCTTTACCTCCCTGAAGTAGAAGAGGGGATGGTTAGAGTGAGGGGCTGAGGTATTTGGGGAGTAAGCCCTGTTTTCAAAAAAGTCATGGGGTAGAACAGCACTAAGGTCTGAAAAAGCCGTGTTAAAGATGCTTGCGATCACCTTGGGGTTGAGGGTTGAGGATCCATCAACCATTAACATGGCCGGAGAGGTTTTTGGCTGCTTCCCTGTGACATCCTTGATATTGTCCCAGAAAGCACGACCATTTCCCCATGTATTGGTGAGAGCGTGTCTGTAATAGGTGGATTTCATTAGCCGTGTGGCTTTTGTGCAGGCATTTATGAGGTACATGTGGACAAAAAAACAGCAAAAAGTTGGTAACCATTCAACAGAGTCACACAAAATTTAGCATGTTGGGAGACCTACCCCTAGAGATTATGGATACCAAATATTGTGTAAATCCATTAAACAGTCCAAAAGTTATAAAAGTTCTTAAATTTTGCTTTAACATAGAACTGTGCACTCACCATAACTATACTGGTGCTACTGCACCAGTATAACATAATTGTTAAGAACTTTGTGTGTAGTGCCAGTCTTGACCAAAGTGATATGCTTTGTGATTCTATGCTATTGAGCTGAGTTCGGGGGTGAGCTTAGTGACTCAGCTGGATGGGGTAAGGGTGGATGTGGGGGGATGCCCCTGTTGTGTGACTCCCCCCACCAGGGAATGCAAGCTGCATGGTTGTCCGCATGGGCCCAGGTACCATATAGTGAGGACAACTGTCCTCATTCACTGTTTATACATGCACTTCTTACACATTCACTCTTCATACATTTACTGTTTGTTCTTTCAGATCTCTTTGCCCCTTTAGATCCAAAGGAACAAAGAGTGAATGTATGAAGAGTGAATGTGTACAGTTTTTGTCACTATATTGTGCAGCCTTGAGCAATGAAAACCACCGACAGGGGACAACACGGGGAGTCTCATGCTTGAAGGTGGTATACCATTATTAGCACAGACTTTGAAAAAGGCTTGCCTTTGTTTGTTGGCACTTTTAAAAAGTGTATGGGAGTGAACAACTATCTCATTCACATCTGAATCCTCATCACTTTTAACAGCATGGTCAATCGCAATGTGTAGTAGATGTGCTATGCACAGTATCTGTAGCAAATGGGGGTAAATCTCTTTCAAATCTTTAATTAATCACTGCATATACATAGCAGTCAGTGTTAACTGAAATACAGTCTGTCCATGACAAAGAATGCTTTCGTATCATATCAAGTAGTAGGTTAGAGATTACTCCTGCATTGCACTGTAAAACAACTGTAGATTCCAGCAGCAGACAGTTAATAGATCTATTTCTGGCACTATAAAAAACACCGAGAACATTTAGTGCTGGAAGACCTGCCAGCTCTGGGGTCTTGTCAATTACAAAGGAGAATTGCTTACCAGACAGAAGTTCATTCACTGCAGATTTGTAGTGAGAAAACACTTTGGGCAGATATTTTTCTGCTAGTTGCCTCCACTTCGGGCAGGTTCAAGCTGCTGGTGCGTTCTTGTGTATTAGTGCCACTAGGTAACTTGAACCTGTTGCAGCATTCATGGGACTAGCCTCTTAGCATAAAGCACAAACTAGATCATGGGGAAAGTCATCTGCCTCTTCTTTTTTCTGCCATATACATCCCAGGCAGGCTTCCACAGAGGCCTGTGTGATCATTTCCTGACTGAGCTTCAGTTTCAGGTGGGTTTTACTGTTTAGATGTTTTGTGATGCAGTTCACCTGTCCAGTAACCTCCGTTTTATAGATTTTACATCTCAGAATGTCAATCGCTTCCCCCATACCATTCTTTTTAACAGTTTTTAATTCTAGATTGGGGTACTTGCTGCAGTACTCGTCCACAGTCTTTCTTTTACGACCCATCACAGAACCCACATCTAGTCAGAAGAGTAGGCAGTTAGTGGACTGAAGGTAAGGTAACAATATTTATGGTGGGTATGTGGTGGCTAATTAAAGAATTAAGAGCTGAGAAGCGTGCCCAGGAAATCACAAAGGAATGCAGTACCTGTCAAGTAGGTGAGAATTGAGGCTAATCATTTTATTGTACTCACTGCTATTGCTATTGCTAAGCTGGGGCTGTTATCACACTGTTGGCACACTGCTCTTCATGCTAAAATGTGGCTAATGATACGATTATTACTCACGTCCATAGTTTTCCATTGAAAGTCAACGCTTTTGAAAATTCAATGGAAATAAACGTATTTTGATTGATATTGAAAACTGTAAAGTCTAGCTATATGGTACCTGGCCAATGCAGACAACCCTGCAACTTGCATTTCCTAGTGGGGGGTGCCAGGCCCTGCACTTCTATAGGTGGATAGAGACTTCCCATGGCAGAGGCCTAAGGGGACCTACATGTCTGCATCTATTCACGCAGGTCCCAACCTGCATGAATAAGGATATGATTCCACTGTTTCAAAAGGAAAGAAATCATTTGCAAAATACTTAGTTACTGCACTAGTTAGGGTAAGATAATGTCACAAACATAGGGAAATGTGGTGTTAAGGTTTCCAACCCTAACTTCTCACCCCCATCCCCAAACAATAAAAGGAAAAACCATTAGGGTTTTGGGTCTCTGGAATCTCAGCGGATCAGTGGTGGGGTCTTCATTGGGGTTCTCAACCCTAATGCCCACCCTGTTCCCTGAGCAAACAATGTCACACATGATCTCCTTTGGCAACATGTGGTGAGACACATTACTCTGTCTTTGAAGAGTGTATTGCTATGAGGCACTGGCTTGGAGCTGTACATTGTGCTTCCAACTGGAGGCTATGGACCGGGGGAGACGTGAACATTAGGGTTTAGAACCCCAAGGAAGACCCCACCACTGATTCCCCAAGTCTTTGGAGACCCAAAATCCTAATGTTTTTTCGTTTTGCTGCTTGGGGGTGGGAATGGAGAGTTAGGGTTGAAAACTCTTATACACATTCACTTTTATGGTGTTAAGTTACCTAACGTCATTCAAAGTTTTTGCAAAATATATATATATATATATATATATATATTCATTGCAAAAACTTTGTTAATGCACTAGTTGGGTAAACCAACAAAAGTAGGGAAATTGTTAGTTGCAACCTAACACTCACCCCACCCTGCAGGCAGCAACAGGAAAAACATTTTGCTTTGATCTCTCCTACATCTTTACAAATCAGTTGTGGCATGTGCCATGGGGTTGTCAGCCCTAACACTCAGCCCATTCCATCAGTAAATAAGTTGAGATGTGTACAGTATATCAGAATGGGGTGAGTGCTAGGGTTGACAATCCCAAGACACATGCCATGTCTGATTTGCAAAGATGCAGGAGAGGAAAACGTGTAATGGTTTTTCCTGTTGCTGCCTGCAGAGTGGGGGTGAGATGTTAGGGTTGACAACTCTAACACTACATTTTCTAACATGCACTACGGCTGTTTACAAGAAAGTAGAATTAATCCTAGTTTAAGAGCAGCAAAAGGAGTAGAATATGTTTTACCAAAATGTAATATAAACTTGGGGAGAGGTCACTTTTTTATCATGGTCCATTTTTATGGAACTCTTTGCCAGTAGAATTAAGAACTCATGATAGAAAAAGGAAATTAGATCAGATTAAGAAATGGTATGGGCTAAACAGGATAAAAATTTGATCGGGAATATAAAATACATAACTCAAATGAAACAGTGCAATAATGTCTTATGTGTTGTCTTGATGATATATTGTTTGCATTTTAATGATTGTTATCTGATGACTTTGTAGTTACTTTATATTGTCTAGGATTTGTTTATGCTGTCTATGTATGTATGTATTTATTACAATATGAATGGAAATGTATTATGCAACTGTATGTATTTTTATGGATCTCACTGAAAATGAGTTTCGACTCAGCTGAGTAACCATTTCATTATTTATAATGAATAAACTTTTTACTACTACTACTACATTTCCCTACTTTTGTCAGTTTAACCCTAATACATTAACAAAGTTTTTTCAAATAATTCCCTTACTTTTTGAGATAATACAATTGTATCTTCATTTACCTGCTTCCATCCCACCACAGATACATACATCTATGTTGCTACAGAAGCGCAGGGCTCTCTGAGCCCTGTGCTTCCATTTCTGCCAAAACAATTTCTTTCCTTCATCGTGTTGCTTGTTAAAGTTCCAATGTTATCCTATGGGAATTTACATTTTTTTTTTTATGATTTTTTTATATTGCCCCTAAATGCTTGGGGTGAATATGTGATATTCTAGTAGTATTCATTAAGACTTTGTTTTGATAAATAGATCGTCCTTAAGACCAAATATTGAAGGAGTTATGGCTTGTTGAAGTTCCAATGTTATCCTATGGGAATTTGTATTTTGTTTCATATTGTCCTTAAATGTTTGGGGGTATGTGTTATTCTTGTAGTACTAATTAAGACCTTTGTTTTGATAAATAAATTGTCCCTTAAAGAGACACTGTCAACCTGCTTAGGCCCCAAAGTATCCTTAGTTTAAAAAGCACATGTTATGATTGATCACATTTAATAGGGACTTCTGATGTAGCTGGTAGTTGGAATCTGATCCCGTTGTTATTTTTAAAAATGAAAAACATGCCTCCTACCATACTGGTGTTACCATACCAAAACATGGTTGTTTACATTCCTTGATCAACTACCACTGCACATTTCCTGGACTTGGGAACACCCCCAGCATAGTCTAGACACTCATGATGTAGTGGGAGGTGAGGAGACTATTGTATCATGGGTGGCTGCACTGTCTGGGGTGGCTTCCAATGTCCAGGAAGTCTGCAATAAGAGGAGATCAATGATTTGAAACAAAACAATGCTTTATGTAATTACACCATTAGCATGCATTTCAGTTCAACTAAAAAAGGAAGTAGATAAAACTACCAGCATCATCAAAGAATTTTAAAGAAGGTTTGCGATCATAAAATTTGGGATTTTAACAAAAAAAAAAGATTGCAAAAGGGTTGACAGTGTCACTTTAAGACCAAATTCTGATTGAGTTATGGCTTCTTGAAGTTCCAGTCTTATCCTATAGGAATTTCCATTTTTTATTTCTTTTACCATACCCCTACTGTTTAGAGGGGAATATTTATTATCCATGCAGTACTCATTAAGACCTTTGTTTTGATATATAGGTTATCCCTTAAGCTCAAATATTGAGGGGGTTATGGCTTGTTGAAGTTCCAATCTTATCCTGTGTGAATTTCATCTTTTTTTTTATATTGCCCCTAAATGTATGGTGGGGGATATGCGTTGTTCTTGTAGCACTCATTAAGACCTTTGTTTTGATATATACATTGTCCCTTAAGTCCAAATAATGAAGGAGTTATGGCTTGTTAAAGTTCCAATGTTATCCTATAAGAATTTTCATTTTTTATTTTTAATTATTTTATGTGGGCCCTAAATATTTTTAGGGGGATTATGTAATATTCTTGCAGCACTCATAAAGACCTTTGTTTTGATGTTTAGATTGTCCATTCATTCCAGATATCGAGGGAGTTATGGTTTGTTGAAGTTCAAATGTGGGAAAAAACTAAACTCAAAATCTTTTTCATAGGAGGACATTCTTTTTTGGTAAGAACGAAAAAAGCCATACCAAAAAAGACACCTTCATACGAAATAAAAATGGGAAAAAAACTAAGTCCAAATTATTTTTTTGTATTAAGGCATTCTTTTTCATATGAAAGAAGGGATGCCTTCATATGAAAAAGAATGGGAAAAAAACTAAGTCCAAATTCTTTTTTCGAATGAGGACATTCTTTTTTTGTATGAATGAAAAAACATACAAAAAAGGATTCCTTCATATGAAAAAAGAATTTGGTGCCAGCCCTGTGGTCCAGAGGGCTGAGGTATCCATGCCACACCAGCTGCCAGAATGATGACCTGGGTTCAGTGATGGGCTCAGTTTGTCAAGAGCTGACCAGAGGGGGGGAGGACTAAGCATCCAGGGAATGGCTCTCTTTCTCTGGGTGAAAGGGTTGCGGGTTCCTGGCACTGGTCTGACCACTGGTGGAGGATTGGGGCAATCAGTGCAACTTCATGGTCAGAGGGACGGCAGCTGTTGATGCCCTATATACAGTAGTGTGCATAGTGCATCACAGATGGCATTGCATGTCTGTCTCTCCTCACAGAGAAAAAGGAAAATTTTATTTATTTATTTAGTTTTTGTTGAACGGGTAAGTGCACTAGACAAATCCTGCCTATTTTCAGGCATGACCCGGGGGAGGGGAATACAGATGAATGCCAACTGACCTTGAACCAGTTTAAGCTGTTGGTGGTATTTTTTTTAGTAAATGAGGGACATTTGGCCAGGACACCGGGGAAATTCCCCTACTCTTTTTCGATAAGTGCCATGGGATCTTTAACATCCACTTGAACTACCACCAATCCAGGCAGATGGGACCTCGGTTTAATGTCTCATCCGAAAGATGGCACCTCAGAAGTGCAGCACCCCTCTCATGCTGCACTACAGTGTCAGTACTGGGATATTAACCCAAATGCCAGATGTGGGAACTGAACCCACAGCCCTCTGATCTCCTGGCCTCAGAGGCTAGTGTGCTACCTACTGAGCCACTGATGAAGGATGCCATCCCTCTCAGGCTGCACACCAGATATAGCCTGACATTGGTGGTGGGCAAGGTGATGGAGGGCATTGTCAAGGAGAGGCTAGGGGGGACCTGGAAAAGTCAGGGTGGTGGGTGCAGCATGAAGGATGCCATCCCTTGCAGGCTGCACACCAGATACAGTCTGACATTAGTGGTGGGCAAGGTGATGGAGGGCATTGTCAAGGAGAGGTTAGGGGAGGACCTGGAAAAGTCGGGGTGCTTGGACGATAGACAGTATGGATTTGTCCCAGGGAAATCATGTCAGACAAAACCTGTGGAGTTCTATGAATGGGTGATGAGAGCCGTGGACCTGGGTAGACTGGTGAACATCCTCTATCTTGACTTCAGCAAGGCGTTTGACTCTGTTCCTCATGGGGGCCTGTTGAATAAGCTGGGAGAAATTGGGGTGGGGAACCAGGTGATCAGATGGATAGGCAATTGGCTCCAGGACTGGACCCAGAGGGTCGTGGTTGGTGGGATAGTCTTATCAGTGGGGTCCCTCAGGGATCAGTCCTTAGGCTCCTCCTGTTCAATGCCTATGTCTCTGACATAAGGAAGGGTATCAGGAGTGAGATGAGTCTGTTTTTGCAAGACTCAAAACTGGGGGTGGTGGTGGATGGGGAGATGGGGAGGGTGGCCCTACAGGGGGACCTGGAGGCTCTGGAAAGGTGGTCTAGAAAGTGGAAGCTGAGGTTTAATGCAGGGAAATGCAAGGTACTACATCTGGGAGCCAGGAACCCGGGCCAAGAGTACACCCGGGGAGGGGTGGAATGCTACAAGTCTCAATGACTGACAGGGACCTGAGGGTGGTGGTGGATGTCAAGATGAACAACTCTGAGACTTGTAGGAGGGCAGCAGCCAAGGCCAACAGGATGCTGGGATGCATCGCTAGGGGGATCACCTCCAGAAGGAGGGAAGTGATACTCCCCTTGTATAACTGCTTGGTGAGGCCGCACCTTGAGGACTGCATGCAGTTTTGGAGGCCACACTTAAAGAAGGACATTGAACTCCTGGAGAGGGTCCAGAGGAGGGCAACCAAAATGATCTGGGGCTTGGGGGATAGGACCTATGGGGAGAGGTCGAAGAGCTAAATATGTACACACTGGAAGAGAGATGGGACTGGGGGACATGATAGAGGTCTTCAAGTACATGAAGGGGTTAAATAGGGGAGAAGAAGTCAAGGTGCTCCGAAGGAAGGAGGGGGCAACTAGAGGGCATGGGTGAAAGCTGGAGGGGGGAGATTTAGGAGAGAAAGGAGGAGGTGCTACTTAATTGAGAGGGTGGTGGAGCCATGGAATGCACTGCCCAGGGGGCTGGTGGAGGCAGAGATGGTGGAGGGGTTCAAGAGGGGGTGGGACAGGTACAGGGGAAGGGTTCTGGATGCAAAGTCCTGTGCAGTGGGAATATCCGGGACTGGGAAGGGAGAAGCCAGAGAGGATGAGGGGGGGCAGCAAGGTCAGCTCCCAGGGTGGGGGCTGACCAAACGAGCAGACACGAAAGACCATTAGGCCTAGTCTGCTGGCATTTTAGTATGTTAGGACCCCTTTCCCATACTGAATCCATGTCATCGGCAGGTGGCCTCTGCCAGTGAACCCTATCACAGGGGACAAGTCATGGGGAAGGTACTCTGGATCCATTTCATCGGTGGTGGGGTGCTCTCCTGTCGAACCCTGCTATGGGAAACAAGCCATGGGGAAAGCTTTGGAGCTGAGGTAAGTCCCTGGGTGCCGGTAATGGGGCTGGGAGTGGTGGTGGAAGGTTATGCTGCACCACAGCAGGGCACATAAATAAATTAACACAAAAAAAAAGAATCTGGAAAAAAATAAGTCCTAAATCTTTTTTTGTTTGAGGGCATCCTTTTTCATATGAATTTAAAAAAACAATGTGAAAAAGGATGCCATCATATGAGAAAATTATTTTGACTTTGTTATCTTTCATTCTTTTTTTGTAAGAAGGCATCCTTTTTCATATGCTTTTTTTCATTCATACAAAAAAAAATGACTTCATACAAAAAAAGAATCAGAAAAAAAAGTAAGTCCAAATTCTTTCTTGGTATGAAGCCATCATTTTTCATATGGACCAATTCTTTTTTCACCTGCCTATATGAAAAAAGAAAATCAGCTCATGAAAAGGGATTTCTAAATGTTAAAAAATAAATTTCTGGATCATTTTCCCAGAAACTAAGTGCAGAATCCGCATAACAGGGTCCTGATTAACAAGATATATGTGTTGGTGTGTATGCAGGGTGTCATTTTGTTGGGTACTGAAATGTTTTTTTTTTTAAACAGAAACAAGATGATGGCCATATGAAAAAAGATTTTTTCCTCAAGAAATAGGATTACCCTCATAAGAAAAAGGGTCCTTTTTCATATGGACTAAATAATTTTTTCGTTCCAAGCTGCCATCCAAAACACTGTACTGAGCATGCTCAGAACAGAAATGTTATAATTTAATATGGATGGGATAAGTATTTCTCACCAAGCCAGCATATGGCACATCTGTGGGCCAAACCCCTTCTACTCTGAAAATTTCGGACCAAAATTCCAAACCATCAGGGTGCTAGGCAATGACAGAAAAACAGCAAAAAACAGCAATTTTTTTTAAACTTTTTCCACTGTCTGGATTTCAGAATCTGCATATCTGACCAGAACAAAATTTGGCAAGTCAAGAGCACTACTTCCCAAGACCATGCACTCAAAATGTTGTGGACGTCCGTTGAACGGTTGCGAAGATATTAAAGTGCAAAGTTTGAGGTTTAGCATATAAACCCCGGCTCAGCCCTAACTACAGTGGCACTACCACACCACTATAATATACTTCAAGTATAACCTAAACCAGTATTCTTGAATGTAAAAGAAATTGTGCTTCAAAGCTAATGATATTCCTCTCTTATCTTTGATGTCCTCAAACTGATTCCATCTCCATGAATTTGGACCGGAACATGTTTTTGTTTGGTATAAAAATTTAAAAGAGTGTAAAAAAACAACATTGCTACCAACAGAACTGCCCACTAACTCTGTGAGCTGTAGTATTCCATTTGCATTTGTACCTGAGTACAATTATTCACAGTCATTCCAGGATTACAAATTCAATTAGAAAAATACTATAAATATCAGCAGGCAGGGTAAGGAATGTAAGGTGAATGAAGCAACTTCCTGTAAAAAGCCTGCAAAATGAATAATGCTTACTGCCATTTAATAGCCATATAATTTATTTTTACATTAATGTCCTTATAAACTACAGCGGTTTGCATCCATTTAACTGCTGAGTTCCTGTACTGTTTCTAAAATTAGCTAGTTCAGATATAGGAATTTACTGATTATTCACCTATTATTCCTGCAGCACAGAATTCACCTCCTTTGAGGACAGCGGTGCAACTGGCTACCTTTTTGGCAGCTCCCCGGTGTGCAGCCCTCCAGTGGCGGCAGCCAGACAGCAGCTCTTTGGGGTCCATGAGAGTGGCAGAGCCCTCCCCCAACCCAGCAACAAGACCCAGGTCACACATTTGAATTTGGCACCTTCCTCTGCTCCATCAGGGTGAAACACAGAAACATAGAAACATAGAGGTTGACGGCAGATAAGGACTGCAAGGCCCATTCAGTCTGCCCATTTCTTTTTCTACCTTATAAATGTGCCATCGGCCTTTGCTCTGTCAGTGGCCTATCTATTCATACTCATCTGTATTGCTCCCTTATGCCTATCCCATGCCTGTCTGAAGCCCTGCACTGTATTGATAGCCACCACTTCCTGAGGTAGGCCGTTCCATGCATCCACCACTCTTTCTGTGAAAAAGAATTTCCTCACATTCCCTCTTAATCGGCCTCCCTCTAATCTCATGCTGTGTCCTCTTGTCCTACTATTTTTCTTATATTTAAACATGTTAGACTCTTTCACCTTGTTAATGCCCTTAAGGTGTTTGAATGTTTCGATCATATCACCTCTCTCTCCTTTGCTCAAGGGTATACATATTGAGCTCCGTTAATCTTTCCTCATATGTCTTCTGATGCAGTCCCTGCACCATTTTGGTTGTCCTTCTCTAGACTGCCTCAATTTGGTTAATGTCCTTGTGAAGGTGTGGCCTCCAGTACTGCATGAAGTACTCCAGATGGGGCCTAACCAGTGTCTTGTAAAGAGGGATTATTACCTCCCTCTTATGACTTGTGATACCCCTACTAATACACCCTAACATCCCCCTAGCCTTACCTACTGCTTTAGAGGTCTGCTTGGATGATTTCAGGTCATCGGTGATGATGATGATGCCCAATTCTCTTTCTTCCTTTGTGACTGCCAGCAACTCCCCTCCCAGCCTATAGGTGGCTTCAGGGTTTCTCTTCCCTATGTGCATGATCTTGCACTTCTTTGCATTAAATCCCAGTTGCTACTCTTCTGACCATTTTGCTAGTTTATCCAGGGTGAGGGGAAGATGCAATAAAAAACTGTGTGCAGAAAAATTACCTGCATCTCCTGCCCTCTTCTTCTTTATGGTCAGCATTCACTGTATGATTGGACCCATGACAGCAACCACACTCCTCATTGGAGGCCCCCTGGTGCACACGTCACCAGCGATGACAAACCGTTGGCACCTGTCTGGCATCTGTGAGGGCAGTGGATCCCTCCCCCAAGCCAGCAACAAGACCCAGAAATAACATTTAAATTTGGCACTTTGCCTTGCTCCACCCAATCAGGCTGAGAGGAAGATGCTCTGCTCTCTTTCTCATTACAAAAGGCCCTCAGCAAGTGGCCCTGTGCTGAGAGGCACAAACCAAGTGGGGAGTCTGCCGAGTCAGCCAAGGCTGACAGGGCTAGGGCAGGACTCCCTGCTGGATGTGCCCTCAGTGCATGGTACAGTAAGTGATCTGACCATCAGCTTATCTCTAAACCTCTCGTACTGGTCATTGAGGACATGGCAATGCTTGTCTTTATCTAGTAACTACTGATTCTGTGACATTACGCAGTATCTATTATGACAATTATAACCCCTAGATGGCGCTATCCCAAGGGCTACTACCCCGCCTGCTTGGTTAGTTGCAGGTTAAGGGACCTGGGTACTGAAACGGGTGCCTCCACCTGGAGGACAGGGTTGTTAGTAACAAGGCTAACCTGGGTGCAGCCCTCTGGGACACTATAATGCCCCCTCGTTCCCCTCTAGTGGCCTAGACAATATGCAACAAACACTTTCACAGTAGCCCCTATTCAGCATACAAATCCCCACACTGTTTGCACTTACCACCAGGGCTGGTTCCACCAGTTTGACCCTGGAGACCCCCTGTAAAACCAGGTTCGTCACAGCAAATAACAACAGTACAGTGCTTTTGGTACAAACTGGAACCACAGTCAGATTAAATGCAAAAAGAGTTAGATCTGATTTATTCAGGGGAATTGAACAAGGGAGGGGCGTAATCAGGTTGATTGATTCTTAAACTGATCTAGTCAGGCAATTGTGCATGCACTTTCAGTCCCTGCGCAGTCACACGCTCTGGGTACCCAGTTGGAAGTAAGGTGGGCTAGCCTGGAACATTGCCTGGGATAGGCTGGCGTTGCAGCTGGTTGGGGCCCTGTGATGAAAAGAAAAGGCATGCACAACCACACACAATTTGTAATCCAGAGCCAGGAGGCTCAGTTCATGAAGATTAGACAAAACAATGAAATCAGATGATACACTTTGATTGAGCTGTTGTTGCAGGGAGCTACCCTGGTGTTTATTCACACTACCCAGTACAGGACACAGGATGGACAAATGGAGACTGCAGGTTGATGACTGGTTTGCCAGGAGAAGCAGGGCCCACATGAATCACTGAGGTGTTGTTCCTGTTCGAGGTGTTGAGCAGAGGGCTGATCCCCGGGCGTGCCCGAAGTAGCTGGCTGGGCCAGTGTGGTAAGTTCCAACCCAGATCAAACAGTTCAGATTTGAGTCCAGTAGTGCTGGATGCAGCTTCCAGCAAGCGTGGCACATTTACACAGTGGGGAACCAAATCGCGACCCACTAACAACAAACAGCACATTTATAGTAAAGCATTCACCATACCACAATGCGGGTAGCAGTCCGGCCGCAATATCAGTGTCTCTGAGCAAAAAACAGGAATTCTGTGGTAAATGTATGTCCTGCCAGGCTGATCGCATTCAGCAAATCTTCAGTCTTCTTCAGGTTTAAATCTGGTCACTCTTCAGTGGCTTTAACACACTCAAATTCGGATGCAGTCTGATAAATTCACCCTCCCTCTCGAGGAACAGCAGATAGACAGGCTTAAACTCAGCCTTTCCACTAATCTCCTGTGCGAACTATGCTGAAGCAGCTGCTCGAATCACTTGAGCTGTTCACTCTCCAAGCTCTACCTCCAGACTGACTCACTGCAGCAGGCAGCTTGGGAATTTCCCTTTGGTCCAAAAAGGTTCAATTCATTGATTCATCTGTCTGTCAAAGAAAGGCCCCCCCCTCCAGGTGCATTTAGGTGCCAAAGTCTCAAAACTACAATTCCTACGGAAATTCACTTCCACAAGACCCCTGGGGACAGACTCCATTTTGGGTCCCCAAAGGTACTGATTGGCCCATTCTAGCAGTCCAGGACCAAGGTGGTGGTGATAAACAGAACTGTCCATGCTGCAAAGAAGGCAGGTTAGACAAACTACAATATCATTACTATTCTACTAGATAATCAGCAAATAAGTACAGCTTCTAACAGAGCTCCCTCTGCTCAAATAGCAATGGCAGAACGGAGTGATTATCTGGCAGTCCGGGCGGGACTTAAGCCTAGAAACACTCAGCCCCCTCCCAGATTAAATAAGCACCACGTTATAGGCAGCTCTTAAAGAGACAGAGCACAGAGGCATTAAGGCACTCTCATACAACACTTTTAAAATGCTAAGACACAGGATACCAGCCTGGCAGTGGGCATTTAGGCAAGACCAAGGAAGACTTTTGGGAACCCCCATTTGTAAGGGGTTACACAATCATTTAGCTTCGCTGTGTTACTCTAGTTCTACTACCAGGCTAAGCTGCTAATTATTTACACCTGTTGTGAAGAGCCACAATGTACTTGCCTGTGTCTCAGTAGGTCTGGCTACTTCCTCTTAGGGGACTGTTTTACAACTGTCCTTTCCTGATTTAGTTAAGGCGCTACCCTCTCAAACTAAACAATCCCTGACTTCTCTAGTCTCTGACCTGGTGGACTCCATGGGCACAAAAGGTTTATACTGTGGCCTAATCTTTTGTATGTTATTCTTAATCTTTGACCAATTACTCACTGTGTTATTGACATGTCCTGCCAGCAATCATCCATCTCATAGTGTAAAATTAATAAATTAACATTTTTATTTATTCTTTTGGTAACTGGGTAAGGCCCACTAAGCACAAGTGCTTGTTTGCAGGGACAAACCAAGAACACTGGGGAGGTTAAATGACTTGCTCAGAGTCAGACAGTATGCAAGTGGAGGTTACGGGAACCAAAGCCAGGTCTGCTGGATGTATCAAGCTCATTCACAGCTCATTACTCTAACCTCTAGGCTATACTCCACCTAATCAGCTCCCAGTGCCCTCTTTCTGGTTTGCTACCGAAGAACTCACGGTGCTACATTTCTTGCAGCAGAATTATAAATGTCTGCAATACCATACTGCTCCTGCCAGCCATTTCTGGAGATTTTGAAAGTAACACTGGCTGTGAAGTCAACGAACCACTATTTAGCAACACGAATGGGCTCAGCTCAAGTGGCCTTTGGCTAATGCATCTAAATGTCTGAAGTCTTTCCCTAAGGTGACAGAAATAGAGGTCTCCTTTCTCATAGCCCACAACCTGCATGTGCTGGCCATCTGAAAGACCTTTTTAAGACCTAGCATCATTAACTTGCAGTTCACAATACCAAACTACTCCTTCCATCACAAAGACAGAGTAAGTAAAAGGGGCGGGGGGTATCCTACTCTATGTTAAATCTGACCTGTATGATGAGATCCTCTCTTCCAGCCATGTACCTACCACAGCTTGTGCGTGGCTTGTACTACAACTTTATCTTGGTATGAAGAAGCTAAATGTACAGTATGTTGTGTGTATAACCCACCCACAGGAGGGCTTGAAGGTCTTAAGGATACAGCACTTGTTGTATCTAACCTTGGTCATACTGAATTAGTGGTACTGGGTGATTTCAATCTAAACTGGTTAACTAATGCCACAGCAGATAGGGATGTATTGGTGGAACACAGTCTAAACCAGGTCCTTGCTGCCTTTATTAGACTGAATACTAAAATGGGGAATCAATCGCTCATTGATTGGGTCCTTGTCAGTAACCCATCCAGGGTCAAACTATCTGGCCATCTGACGGACTCCATCAGTGACCATTCTGCCATCTACTGCCTTTGGCACAATAATGTGTTACACAACCCAGTCCCAAAGGAAGTTGCCTTCTGCAGCTGCAAAGTTTTTAACCTACAGGCTTTTCAATGTGACCTGGCACTAGTGAACTGATCCTTCATGGATGCAATCTCTGATATGAATTTTGCACTAGATTTCCTTATCAACAAATTCACTAAATTGCTTAATAAACCTGTCTCCCGATTAGATACAGAGTAAAAAAAATCTAAATTCTAAGTGACTAAACAGTGACTCTTTTAATTAACGAAGGATAAGGACATAGCATGGTCTGCCTTCAAAAGTTCATACTTCCCAGCAAAATGGGAAACCTATGGACAGGAAAGAAACAAATGCAAGTGGAATCTTATTCTAGCAGTGGGCTCATAATTTAAATTGCAACAAGAAGCCGGCCTCAGTGACCTGAAACATTTCTGAAAGTTCATTAATAGCATACTAAGCCCCAAAACTTCTAAGCCTCCCATGGCTGTTAAGGTTGATGGCACAATGCACACAGACCTAAAGTCAGTGGCAGATCTATTCAATAAGAATTTCTGAAACCTAGAAAGAATTTAACAATTAATTTTGACAGGGTGCCCAACAATGCCATACATGAGGCATGCCCAGAAAAGCATACACCTCATTTCTACCTCAAAAAAGTTCACAGTAGGTGGCCCAGTGGCATGGAGGGCTGAGACCCCATTGAGTGCCTTTATTTGCACCATGCCGGCGACTAAAGTTTGGGAACAAGCTTGGGTCACTGGGGATTGGCGGAGGGGGGTTGGCTGGGGGTGGTTGCAGCAGCCACCAGGATCAGGGAGGCATGCTTACATGGCTCTTGGCTGCCACCAGGTGGAGGTCTGGGAACAGCAACAAACACCCAGGTGACACATGTATCTGTGTCACTGGGGTAGGGGGAAAGTCAGAGATTCTGATTTGCATGTATGCTTCCACATGCATGCACTGCCTGTGTCACCTTGCTCAATCGGGGGGACAGAAAACAAGACCTGAGGGTTAGTTGGTGCACTGCACACCTCTCTAGACATTCTGAATAATAGATTTCAGTGACAGCACTGGCTGGTGTACATGGCTTACAGTTGTCAGTCATCTCTTGTGCATGGATGTGCTCTGCTGTTGTGCATAGGCATCATAGCCAATCAGAATTATGCAGCAGAAAATTGACAGAACATCAGCATTCCACAAACAGGCAGAACATCAGTCATTCACACATTTAGAAAGTTGACATTTATTATGTTTACACGTAGTTGGAATCGGTTTTCTTTGTAATCAATTCACTTCAGATTGTGATCCTTTTGGGTTTACATGATGTTGGATTAATGAGAATGAAATTAATTGGTTACAAGTTGATCAATTTTCACTGCAAGTAAACACACAGCAGTTGATGATTTTAAAACTGACTGCAAACCTTTTCCTGCAGTTTCAGCAGTAAACATGGCAGAATCAATTCATGATCAGGTTTACATGCACAACCTAACTACAGTATATTTAAAACAATAAATTTGCTTCAACCACTGCATTTGAACCGGATTAAAATCTAAACAGGAGCCCAACTCTGAATGAGATTATGTGAGCTTCCAATTGAGGATTGCTGCATCGATTCCACAGAAACTGGAGTTTGAATCTGGTCACAGTGTACATGTAAAGAAGGCAATACAGACATTGTGTTTTACCAATGAATTGTATTCAAGGTAGTTTGAATGTGTTTCTGTTTGATAAGTTGAACACTTTTTTTCCCTTAAAGAGCAGCTGATGCCTTCAGGAGAACTTTAACAAAAAGACCTGTCTGTTAATTTGCACTATTAATGTCCAATTTATTACCACTCTGTTAATTTTGCACTGCTATTGTATGTAATCCATAGCTGGGTCACCCCTGAAAAAGGGACTGTATTATCTCAGTGGACTCACCTGGTCACCAAAACTCATATAAATAAATAATATTCAGACACAGTTTAGCTTGTACAGTATTTCCCATTAGTTCTGCATTCCTCCTCTCCATTTATTTATTACTGAGGTCATTTGTATGAGAACAGGATCTTTGCTTCTAAAGAGTTTGTATATATCTACTGCTTTCTCCCAGTATGCTGACCGTATGACTACACCATTACAGCAAACACGTCGATGCCGTCAACAGTTTGCTGTAATGGTCACCCAAGACCCCAGTACTCTGTCTTCTGGTCCTGCACCCCCTCCCCAAATCAACTCTGACTCGGAGTTGGAATCCATTAGATCAGGTGGTGCGGGGGGTCACAGCCCCCTGCATGGGGGATTCAGGGGACAAGGCCCCTGGCTGCAAAAATGATCAGGGTCTCCTGCTGGAATTATGTCAACCACAACTTGCGGTTGACATAATTTCGTCGCTGTTATGTCAGTCAATAACATAATTGTTGAATGGGCATCAAAGACCCCTTTCTCCCTACCCAAAGTCATAAAGCACTGCTTGTGAAATCACAATTACTCCCATGGCAACAGATTGTGATGTCACAACAGAGGATTTTGACTTAAAGTAGGGAGTAAGTTGTAAAGGCAGATGAACTCTGAAGTATAAAGATCATGTAGTCATGGAAATTGCCTCAGTAATAAATAATGTAGAGGAGAAATATGTAGCATATATATAGAATGCTAGCTGAATTGTACCTAAATATTATGTTTTTAAAGTATTCTTTGAGGTGTCAGCAGCTCTTTAATGTCTGGTCTACAAAAATTAAATATAAGTTAAAGAGCTGGTGACACATTCAAGAGAACTTTAACAAAACAAAACAAAACAAAACATTTAGGCACTGTCAAGCTTGTATTTCCCATTAGTTCTGTATTCCGCCTCCCCATTATTTAGTAGTGAGGTCCTTTCCATGAAAACAGGAGCTTTGCTCCTAAGAGTTCATCTAGTCCTGCTGCTTCCTCCCTACCTGAAGTCATAGATCACTGCTTGTGACCTCACAGTTACTCCCACGGCAACAGATTGTGATACCACAAAAGGATTATGACTTGAAGTAGGGAATAAGCTATAGAGTCAGATGTACTCAAAATGAACTCTGAGGGACAACAATTTTCATACACTTTTCTTTAGTATTAAATTATGGGGAGGAGAAATATACAAAATATAAATGGAACACAAGCAGAATTCTACCTAATTATTATGTTTTTAAAAGATTTCTTTGAGGCACCAGTAGCTCTTCAAATATTAATTTTAAATTTATTTTGGTTAACAAATGTTCCACCATACACTGCAAAATACAGTGACTGAGAAAAAGAGCACAACAGTACTATGAATCCATCTCAGGATTCTGAGGACATCAAGCCAGTC
Source organism: Neoceratodus forsteri (assembly GCA_016271365.2). NCBI lineage: Eukaryota > Metazoa > Chordata > Ceratodontiformes > Ceratodontidae > Neoceratodus > Neoceratodus forsteri. The sequence goes on from CM057459.1 coordinate 1,390,183,269, forward strand.
GAACCTCACTCTTGTGGTCTGTGATATCATCAGAATCCCTTAATGGAATAATAGCTCTGTTACGCATGTTGCCCCATCAATTATACTATATAATGATAGTATTCAGAATTCACTTACACAGCAGTAATTTTAGTCAGGAAAAAAAAAAACAGATGGAAAAAATTCAGGGCCCCCTCCAACCCCCTAGGATACATGTTTTATCTTCAGCTTTCAGACTTTCCTAACAAGAGAGCAAAACCCTTTGTAGATGCATCATATATTCAGCCTGACCTGAAACTGTGTGTTAGGATTACATGGATTAGTGTGAAACAAAAGTCCCGGATCTGATCATGATTAATCACTCGGCTACTGGAACTCAGTACCTAGCAGCTGCTAATTGTCTGTTTTCCTTAGCAGGGCTAAGTAATAAAGAGGATAAAAAACAACTTTTAAGTGATCTCCCAGTAACCAAGACAACTTTTTAAAACAGAATATTCAGACTCAGGCTGAGGAACAAAATGATTTTCTTTTGCCAACAAACAAGGAATGAAACCCTGTTTTTGCATGATTTTCATTTCCATGTAAATGCAAATTAGACAGAAACATAGAAGTTGATGAAAGGAGATCGCTAGGTCCATTGAGTCTGCCCATTTGTTTCAGACCTATTCTGACACTCTAGTTGCCCTTTGTAGTCAGGGCTCCCTTGTGCCTATCCCATGCATTCTTGATAGACAGACAGACAGACAGATAGGTGGATAGAACCTTTATTTATATAGCACCCCTTTCTGGAGACTCAGAGTGCTTAACAAAAGTTTAAAAACCAACATCAAACCATAATACACTATGCACAATACATAACAATGGAACATGTAGCATAGCACAATGTAAATTTCTATCTATCATTCCATTAAAATATTACAATCAAATAATAGCCAGTTCATTTAGGTCTTACATATTAAAAACCTGGTTAAATAAAAATGTTTTTAATCCATTTTTAAAGATTTTCACTGAGGGTGCCTCCTGTAGATGTCTAGGCAAAGAGTTTCACAGGGCTGGTGTGGCCACTGAAAATGCATGGTTCCCAGAATGCTGCAACCTAGCACTAGGAAGCACAAGGAGGCAACCTTTGGAGGAACGGAGAGCCCGAGATGGGCAATGAGGACAAAGAGGTCTTGCAGGTAGTCTGGTCCCACTTTGTGCAGGGCTTTATAGGTGAGTAGTCTGACCTTGAAGGCAATCCTCCACCTAACTGGCAGCCAGTGCAGTTCGTGGAGGAAAGGCATAATGTGTTCTGATCTCAAAGTGCCTGTTAACAATCTAGCCGGTGTGTTCTGCACCAGCTGCAGTCAGTCGAGATTACCTCCAGATAGCTCCAGGTACAGGGCATTGCAATAATCCAGTCTGAACATGACAAAAGCATGCACAAGGGTGGGCAGATCCTCAGCTGGTATAAGGGCCCGTATCCAAGCAATGTTTCTCAGATGATACAAACCACTTTTGATGACAGCTGACACCTGTGTATCAAGTGACAAACCATTGTCGAGGATCACACCCATCTCCTTAACCTGAACGGAGGGGGTCAAGGGAACACTCCCTAATACTAGACCACGGGGATCTCCGAGTCTCCCTCGTCACATTGACGACCAGGATCCACCACCAGTACCCCCGTCTTGTCTGGGTTGAGTCATAACCAATTGCGAGTCATCTAGTTCTGGATCTCCTCCAGGCAGGTGTTAAATACAGAGGCTGCCATCTGGTTTCCAGGTGCACAGGACAGGTGTAGCTGGGTATCATCAGCATAGCAATGAAAACCCAACCCATACTGCTTGATAATGTCTCCCAATGGCAGCATGTACACCATGAACAACAGGGGCAACAGGACTGACCCCTGCAGAACTCCACAGTGCAGAGGCATCAGGCTAAATGAGACTAACCCCACTGTCACTCTCTGCACTCTACCCATGAGGTAGGACCTAAACCAGTTGATGACGTTACTGGCTAGGCTACACCAGTACTGCAGATGGTCCAGCAGCATCTTGTGGTCCATGGTGTCAAATGCTGCCGAGAAATCCAGGAGAACTAAGATGGTATGCTCTCTCCTATCTTGCACCATTAGGAGATCATTCAGCACCTTCACTAGGGTGGTCTCTGTACTGTACACAGCTCTGAACCCAGACTGGAAGCACTCATAAGTTGTGGAGGAGGCAAGATGCATCTCAAGCTGGATGGCCACCACATTCTCTAAAACCTTTCTTAAAAATGGAAGGTTTGAGACCGGTCTGTAGTTGCTGAGACACTCCAGGTCCATTGAGATTTTCTTCAATAGGGATCTAACCAAGGCCTCTTTCTATGTCATAGGAAAGACCCCACTCCTCAAGGAGCTCTGGACAATCTCAACAACCACAGATACTATCAGGTTCACACATCCAGCCAAAAGTTGGGTTGGGCCTGAGTCAAGATCACAATATGTTGGCTGCAGCCTCAAGACTGTCTCAGCCACCTCCTCCATGACAACTGGGTTGAACTCAGCCCATACAACAGGGGTAGAGATGCAGTAAAATTAAATTTTGCTGGCGAAATTGTGGTGAAATCTGCAATTTCGTTGCGTGAAATGTTTCACAAAAATGTGGCGGAATTTCACAGTTTTGCCCGCAATTTTGCCAGCTCACCAGTCCGCCACCAGTAGAGAAAATTTGCTTGCAGGAGGCGAAATTTCACCAGAAATGGTGGAATTTTCCCAGAAGTGGCGGAATTTCACCCTTGGTGGCGAACTTTTGCCCACAGATGAAATTCCTCCATCTTGGGGGTGGAATTTTGCTCACAGCTGTGGGCAAAATTTTGTATTTCACCCAGCGAAATATTCCAATTTCGCACAACACTAAACAGGGGTGCTCTGGCATGCCTCAGGCTGAACCCTGAAAGCCCTTTGAATGACATGGGAAACTGTAGAGAAATCATGCAGAACTATGAAAAAATGGTTCTGAAAATTGCGGGTTTGCTAAAAATAATATTCTGCAGTAATGCCACTTTCACAATTAAATGTTACAAACCCACCATATTCTTCATGTGAAATGATTTTTTGAGGGATTTGTTTTCTGCACTAAACTGTCATTTTTGCATACAAATTATGAGTTTTGTGGAATTTTTTCCATCAGCTTTGCCCAACACTAATTCAGATACAACTCAGCTTCTACTGAACATCATTACTTTTCTGTATTAATGTCCCATCATTCTTTACTTCTAAAGACAGTTGCATAAATTAGACTTTTTGCCACCTAAACTCCATTTATGCACTTATTTAAAGCATTTTATTAGGAAGGTGTGCTGAGCTACAAGCAGTTCAATTCCAGATGTGTCCTACCTTCCAGCCTTCACCGGCTCCTACTGCTGCTTTTCCCTCAGTTGTAGGGGTTAAACTGGACAGGAGCCCAGTCCCACAAGAACTCAGTTCTACCACCACTTAAAAAAAACAGTATGACAGTTCCATCACCTCTGTTACCTTTCTCTAGTGACTACTATAGGAGAGTTCCACTACCTAGAAATGAAAGTTCCACCACCTAGAAATCTAGATACAAGAGTTCCCCTACTTAAACATTAAAGGAATAATGCACGACAGGGTGTGTGTCGTGCTGGGATAACGCCACACCTGGGGGGGGGTTGGGCAAGAAGCCGCAGGCTGAATGCGTCCAATGCCTCAGGTGTGGTGTTATCCCAAACGACACACACCCTGGAGTGCATTATTCCTATTATACAATGGCTCATTGTTATAAATAAAATAACAAATAATTTAAAAGAATGTTTTTATTAGTGTGGAAAAATGTTTTTGTTTCTTAAGAGGAGATGCAAAAAAGGGATGATGAATAGTGACCATCATGATGACAGTAGACCTGTGGCATCGTGCTGGGATAACGCCATGGGTACAGCCCCAAACTGACCAATCACAGTTCAAGATTCTTTCTAGCCATTGTATAATTCCAGTTTAACCACTGCTCAATCTGTCTGTGACATTATAATCAGTTGTTCACATGAACTCACTAACAGAAGACTATGACTTCAGATCCTGTATTTCAGAAATATACCTTGGGGGGATTAAAAGAGAACTGTGCTGAGTCCACAAGTCATTTGCCCAGTACAAGCTGTTTTTTAAATACTTGTTCAAATGATGTTATTGCTTTGTCCGTATAGGCTGTTTATTTACCCCAAAAGCACAGTATGCTATTGGTTTATAAATAAACTTTACTTCTGGCAGTCACAGTTTGTTTTGGTTTTACTTTTTTCTCCACAATTATGTGCCAACTTTGGTTCAAGTGATCTCCAAGTGCGAGCTTTTGTGTGTATTGTTTACTTATCCCAGTGGGAGTTTTTGATTTACGTACTGTTGGTAAGCACCATTTTAGAATTACATGATGTAGTTTATGTCCTCGTTACATTCTTACAGTGTTGTCACAATGTATATGTGTTCCACAATGGAACTCTGTAATTAAGAAGGACATGAACTGCATCATACAGTTCTAAAATGGTATTAACCAACAAAGTGCATACCAAAAACAATGCACTGCTGTCATTAGAAGGCCTTAGGCCTGTATAGATAGGAAAATAACAGAACTGGATTAATACTTAAAAAGCAGCTTTTACTTGGAAAACATTCTTATAGGCTGATACAAGCAGAACTATGTTGGAAAATTATATTTTTAAAATGTTCATGAATACTTTAAAAAATCTTCAATATTTATACACATTTCATAATGATATTCAGTGTTTTGATCGGCCTTTTCTGTTTTTCCTTTAAAAATGTTTATTTATAGTGTATTTTGCCATCTGTCTCTTTGGTGCTTGACTGTTTCTAAGTTTCCTTGACATTCTAGGATATCAGCTTATGCTGTTTCGCAATGTTAACTCATCATTCCATAAAAAAAAAAAAAAAAAAAAGAGTGCATACCCGGTCTCTGTAGATGTTCAGTGTGCAACAGTACTCTTGTCTTATTGGCTCAAATAAGGTTGAGGGGCCTGGACATTGACACCTGTGGGGACTTGTTACCTAAATATGTTAAATATAAAATAAGTTGTGTAGTGCCTCCACCCTGGGGGAATTAAGTGGGCTAGGTCACAGACTAGAACTACCCTTGAGAAACAGCACCAACCTACTGTGGGCCCCACTGGCATAGCTCTTTCAGTTCTCGCACACTTCAGGAGCAGTTGGGTCCAATGGTAACTTAACACTCTACAAAGAATAGGCTAGAGAGAGTCAGTATTGAAAGACATATGAAAGGGATTTATTGAGGGGTCAATAATGAGGTACAAAAAGGAAAGATAAGGGTTAAAGCAGACAGGAAATATATGTATGATGCAGCAATGTGTGCACAAGTTGCTAATTAGCTTTAAGTGCCCCCTGCCCCCACAACCACATAGTGCCCCTCTGGAATGTACAGTCTGGGCCTCCACCCTACTCCTTCAGTGGTACCAATATACCCATATGTCTACAGCGCGCTCCTAGTGCTTCACTGGGTACTCAGCCGGTGTTGCAGGCCCACTGCAGTTGCACATGCTTGGCCAACACTGGTGCACTTACATAAACATTTGCACACTCCAAATTTGTAATACTGGCTGAACAGTCTAGTCCAACAAACTTACAATTACTTTGGGTCATCGACAACTGCACACAGGATGGTGTCACATGATCCTTGGGCACTATTCAAGTACTCATGGTTACCATGGGTGACAGAGCAGCCACCTTCCCCTTCTTTGTAGTTCTAGCAGGATCTACTGACCCCATTATCTGCAGAATGGATCACAATTCTGAGTTCTCAGCTCTCTTCAACTGTTACCTCCAGTGCTTCCTTTGATCATTTGGTCTCCCCTGGTGGCTTCACACTCTTTTTTTCAGGACAGTTGGGTGGATGTGAAGCTATGCGTTCTCCTACTGCGGTCCATCCAGGCAACAGGTGCTGTAGACTGTAATTAGGCAGTGGTGACTAGCACAGTGACTCCTGGGCCTAGCAGGTGCAGTTGCAGGTGCAGTCTTTCTGCTTCTATCTCCACGTTCCCAGTTGCAATTGGCTCACTCACAGCTTGATAGCTGGTGGCTGACAGTTCAGGGTCAGTCAATCAAGCTGCAGTAGTTCTGCATTTTAATCCCTCAAAATGCAGTGTTCTTCATTTTGGTAAAAAAAATATTAAAAAACAATATCTTCTCTATGACAAAATATTGACTTCAAATACTAGCGAGAGAGATTTGGGGATTACTGTTGATATATTTATGAACTTCGATACCCATATTACCAATGTAATTAGTAAGGCTAATAAGATCTGATGGGCAATATGCCATAACATCACATACATTGATCCTGACATTTTGCTACCACTATATAGAGACTATGTAAGACCTCACTTTGATTATATTTCTCAATTATGGAGTCCCTTTAAATGTAAGGACATGGCTAGAACTGAAAGAGTACAGAGAAGAATAACAAAGTCTGTTGTTTCTGACAAGGCCCTGTCGTACGAAGACAGATTATTTAATTTCAATCTAATGTCATTGGAAAAGTGAAGAATCAGAGGCGATCTATTATTCACATGGGATATTATACACAATTCTTATTTAACTGATTTATGTGGCTTGGAATTTAAGCGGGTTCATGTTAATACTAGAGGTCACCCACTCCAGCTTGCCAGAGGCAAATACAAGACAAAGAAAAGAGCCCAATACTTCTCTCAAAGAGTTGTTGGACCCTGGAACAAATTGCCCCTAAATATCATTGTTAGTGAAAATAAGACCACATTTAAAAATAGACTAGATAGGTGTATGAAATCTGGATCTACTTTAAAATACTATATGTAGATATGAAGCATTATGGGCCTTGTTGCCTTACAGCTTCTTTCCTTTCTTAGCATGATTCTTAGTATGAATCAGATGCTCCAAGTGGCTGGGATAACACACTTCTCCTGCTAACAAACATCTGCACTATACAGGCTTGCACTCACAGATGGTAGATCTACTTCCTCAGAGAGACAGGAATGCACCCATAAGGCTGTATGTACCAGTTCTGTGTAGAAAACCCCCAGCAGACAGTCTACCTATTGGCCAATGTTAGATGTTAGTCACAGGGAAGGGCCGGTCCATTGGCTTCTTGAAAGCTAATTGGGTCCCTCAAACCCAGGTGAACTTATGAAGTCTTCCAGTACCCCATGAGCCCTCTGCTGCCTATAAAGTAGGCTCTGCTGTCAAGTTTGTTGCTTCTCTGACCACAGTTGGCAGACATGAAAGGGATCAGAAGTGAAAAAGACGGCAGCAGTCATCAGTCCTAAACACATAATCTCCAGAAGTCCTTTAATCAGGCACAGACTTCATAAAATACATTTTGTGCCCCTTGCCATGTCCTGCATAGGCAAATGTTAGTGTCAAGTGGGTTGAGAATGCAGGTCTGGGAAATCCCTCAGCTGTTGAAAGCATCGGTCATGTTTTCCATCAGCAGCAGGGAAAACCATTTTATATAAAGAACCAGTTCAGGTGCAGGAGTCACCAAAGAAGCTACACTTCTGTTAAGTCACTCCAGGACCCCCCACTGATGCAGTCCACATATCCTTGAGGTTGCAAAGAAGAAATGTCCATAGCACAGCAGGGACCCATGATTGTCAATGCAGGTAAGCCACACTGATGGGGCAGGGTAAAATAGTCAGAGAATTGATGCCATAGACTGTCCAGTGAAGAAATCTCTGGAACTGCAAGCTATAGTAGCTATTATAGGGTATAACTCTAAGCTATGTTTACCGGCTTTAAAAAGTAATGCAAATTATTTTCAGAGTCATTGATTTTCTGAATCATAAAACAGTTTAAGTGCCAGCCTGGTGTCACTGAGGGCAGTGGCGCTGGATGCCACACCTCGCACCACGCCGGCAACCCAGGTTCAGGAGTGAGCTCAGGTTGCCAGGGGTCAGTGGGGGAGGGAGAGAATCGAGCATCCAATGGGCTGCTCTCCGTTCCCGGGTTGGGGGGGATTGACTGTCTCATCCTTGGCTGACATCTAGTGAAGGCTGGGTGGCAGTGCCGGAATCTGAGCAGCAAGTAGAATCCACAGCTATGTAGTGTATGTGCACATCCACATGCATGCACTTACAGCACCATGACACAGGGAGAACAAATGGAGTTAAAGGGCTACCGTGGGCTACATGAAGCCCTGCCTGCCTACCCTTGTCCTGCTCTGTCACTGGCTTGCTGATACCACAATCTGGATTGTGACTTCTGGGTGGTGGGAGGATGGCCCTCCCCTTCTCTTCTCCGCCATGGGGGAAAATTCATGGGGGAATGGGGCTCAGCAGAGTCAGAGAGATGGCAGATGGACCTGGGAGGCAGGGACAGGGCTGAACTCCACCGCACACGGTGTGCCAGGTGGAAACAACCTATATGAAAAAAAAATAAAACAGTCCAAGCAAGTCAGAAGAGTGGAATTAATTGAAGATGCAAGAAAGTGTTTTATCTATCTATCTAGCTCTATCTTCTATCTATTCTTTGCAAAAACCTGCATTAATGCACCACTTTCATAATATGAGGGAAATGTGGCATTATGATATCCAGCCCTAACTCCCCACCCCACCATCCAAGCAACAAAAGGAAAATATTTTGGGGATTTGGGTCTCTGGAGTCTTGGTGAATCAGTGGTGGGGTCTTCCTTGGGTTGTCAACCATAATGATCACCCTTCCCCCTAATATGTAGCCTCTTATCCAAAGCACAAGGTACAGCTCCACGTCAGTGCCTCATAGTGATATGCTCTTCAAAGGTAGAGAAGTATGTCTTGCAAAATGTTGCCAATACAATCTGTTGTATCTTTTTTCATTCAGGTCCAACATCTGACCATGTTTGCTCATTTCTGGGTGGGGTATTAGGGTTGACAACCTAGGGAAGACCCAATCACTGATTTGCCAAGACTCTGGAGTCCTAAAACTCTAATATTTTCTCCTTTTGTTGCTTGGGGGTGGGTGGGTGGGGAGTTAGGGTTGAAAACCCTAACACCTCATTTCCCTACTTTTGTGGCATTAAATTGAACCCTAACTGGTGCATTAATGCAATTTTGTTGAAAATTTGGTGAAAAATTATCAAGTTATGAGTGAAGGTTGAAATATTTTTTGTGCCTCCGCAACCTGATGGACTCTGCATTTGGCACAGGCCCAAAGGGCCCTGCACATCTGCATCTGTAGCCATATGGAAGTGCAGGGCCCTTCTGCAGCCAGATGGACTCATTACTTGGCACAGGGCCTGGGTTCTATTTGTCTGCATCTGTAGTCACACAGAAGTGCAGGGCCCAGAGGGCCCTGTGCTTCCTCAGCTAGATAGGCTCTTCACTTGGCCTGGAAATTCTCAAATCCTAATTGAAACATCATTTCACGCCACAAGTGTGAAAACCATTTCAGTCAGGATCTGTAGCCACATGCAAGTGTAGGGCAGTCTGAGCCCCGTGCTTTTGCAGCCAGATATATCTGTTCACATAGGTCCCAAAGGAACCTGCTTGAACAAGGATTCAAGTCCACTATCTCAAAAAGCAAGGAAATTAATTGCAAAAAATTGCAATAATACACCAGTTAGGTTTCAACTTAAAGCAACAAAGGTAGGGAATTGTGCATTAGTGTTTCCAAACCTAACTCTAACATAGCATAAATCAGCATTCCATATTCTAGAAATGCACAGGAGCATTTGCGATTTGATTCACACCGTAAATTGCTTGTTTACTTGTCCTTTAAAGTATATTAATAGCTGGGCAGCTGTTTCAGAGGGCGAGCTTACAAGGCCTTTTACCAACAGCAGTCTTTGTTATCTTTCAGTTCTGCTGTGAACAACTCTGCTCCTAGATTTCTAAAAGCAGACTTCTGTAGCCTGATATCAGTGTATCTTCAGGAGGTGGAGATGGCAAGAGGACGGGAGCTAGAGGGAGAGAGATGGGATCTGGGCAAAATTCCAGTAATCATTTTTGTATCACGGTCCCTGGGGAAGAGAACATTGACTCAGACTATCAGTGCCATGGCCTACACATGTCATGAATTTTAAAACCACAGTTTGTGCTACACTTTAATTACTTTGTGTCCCTACCTCTGGAAGCCCTTGTCCTTCACAGTAAATATTATTGCAGTTGAGAGAGAGAGAGAGAGAGAGAGAATGAGTCTGTAAGACATGCTGATATGTAGCTGTTTTTCACAAGTTCCTGGCTCCTGGGGGTAGTTGTTTTTCATATAGTAACACAGACAGGAGTCAATTATTTGACATAGAAACTCTGGCTGGGAGGCAGTGATCATGGATCTGCTGATGCAGATAGGTTGTTTAAGATTAGACAGATTTTTGAGGGAGACTGGCCTTTAGGGTTAAATCAGTGTCAGTGGCTCAGGGTTAATCAGTGGCAGTGGCTCAGCAGGTTGCACACTCACCTCTGAGGCTGGAAGATTGAAAGGTTTTGGGTTCTGGCCCCACAACAGAAACTTGGGGTAAAATCTGAATACAGACACTGAAGTGCAGCATGAGGGGGGTGCTGCACTCTTGAAGTGCCATCTTTCAGATGAGACATTAAACTGAGGTCCCATATGTCTGTTCTGGATCTGTCTGTTCTGGTGGTTGTTCAGGCGGACATTAAAGATCCAGATCCCATGGCACTTCTTGAAAAGAGTAGAGGACTTTTCCCAAGTTTCCACCATTCACTAAAAATACCACCAGCAGCTTAAATTGGTTCGATTTTAATTGGTTTCTGTCTGCATTCCCCCCCCCCAGGACAAAGCTGAAAATAGGCAGAATTGCCTAGTCTTCCTTTCCTGGTAAAAAAAAAGAGAATAAACAAGCATTTGTCAATGCTGAAAGTTTGCCATTGGTATTGATGTCGGCACCCTCGTAATAACGTGGTTTGATATAGGCGCTTTGCTCCCACCCTCCATAACTGTCCTTATGTCACAGTGGGAGTGCAGGGCCTGAACCTGTGCACCCATCCCTCCACACATGCATGCCCAAATTATCAGCATAGCCATCTTATTACCCCAGCATATGTACCCAGTACAGAAAATGTTAAAATCCCCACCAAAACATAATTCTGCCCGACTGCAATGCCATTCCGTGCCACAGGTGTGAAAATACATTTTGGCCAGGAGTTGAAAAATGATAGCTGTAACATACATGAGGTTGGGTAATAAGAAGGCTCTGTTGAAAATCTGGGGACAAAATACGTAAAATTTGTTCCGAGTTGGCATACCGAAACTGCAATGAATGGTCATAACTTAGCCATTGTTTTATAGTTTAAACCCAATTATTGCACATAGCCTTCGTATAACCCCACCTCATAAACCCCGTAGGTGCAAATGTTCAAATCTGTGCCAAAACGCCATTCCACACCACAGATGCGAAAGTACGGTTTGGGCAACTTACGAGCGTGTGTTGTGCAGTTGCTACGCACGCTTGTAAAACAGTCATTTTATGGAGTATTGTCACCAAATTTTCAACACTGGAATTTTAGGACCTCTGCTCATGAACAGTGTCACTGTCATTTTCGTAATGTGTCCCGAGCACTGATTTCGCATCATGATGCGCTATTCTGCGCCTGAAGTACGAAAACACATTTTGGCCAGGATGTAAAAAATGACAGCTATACGGTTCACAAGAAGGTGTGGTAAAATGCCATTGTTAAGAATGTGGTGTGAAAATATTGTGAATTCCCTAATTTATGAGCAGGCATTGCGCAGTTGCTATGCACACTCGTAAAACCAATTTTTTGGATTTTTCCCACCAAATTTGCAACATAGGGTTTTTGAGAGCCCCCTTATGAACAGTGGCACTGTCATTTTGTTATGCGTCCAAAAGGTGATTCCGCAGTGACTGAAATCACCTTTTGGGACCGTAATAATGCCATGACAGTGCAAGAATTCATGAGAAGGGTCCTAAAACCCCATGTTGAAAATGTGGGTCAAAATCACAAAATGCCTGAGATATGCAGCAAAGTTGAAAAAACCCTATTTATTCCATTATACAGCTACTGGCATTTCCTCCAGTTCGCAGTTGGCTTTGAAGAGTGCAGGCGTGTTCCGGTCCACCCGAAGATCGTGGTGCCAGACTCGGAGGTAAGTATGGTGTGGGTGTGTGTGTGTGTGTGTGGGGAGGCAGGGTGTGCAGCTGGTGGGTGCGGGTGGGGGGAGGGCATGGAGGCCACTAGGACCATTTTCCTTTACGGGTCAAAAGAAAAAAACATCAAGTGACAGGTTTTTTTTTTGCAGGGAATTTGGTACCGCTGGGGTGGGCTCCTTGTGGTCAACGGTAACTGTTTGGTGGTGTGTCTGTTGCTGACAGGGATTGGGTACCCTCGTCCGGCAATCAACATGGGGTTATTTCTGCCCGACGGGGAGGGGCTTCACCATCGACACACAAGGAAAGGAGTGGGGTAAGAGCCGAGGGGATTGGGCACCCCTCTCGGCATATCACAAATGGAGGGGGATGCTTTATGCCGACAAGGAGTGGGCTCCTCCACTGGCATATTCACAGGGGTAGCCGACAGGGGGATTGGGCACCCCGAAGTCGGCAAATCGGCGGCCAGTGTGCTGCCATGTACATAATGGCAGCGAGCATGGCAAGAAAAGGACCGTTGCATCTGACGAACTTTGCTCGGATTGCAGCGGACCTTTTCTTAGATGTGCTCGGCACATTATATATGCATGGTGTGGCGCCGGCATGCAGGCTGATTGGGGAATGCGGGACGCACCTACTGATGCGTGCCCTGCATTCGCCCAACAGCAACCGCGCCTCCAAAGTTGCACTGTCCCAAGATGTTGGCTGCGCAAGCGCTCCAACATAAAAATGACCAAAGTTACACAAATATGTAGAAACATTTCAATGAGCACACATAACTCAGCCATTTTTAGGAATTTTTTCACTAACTTTTCCACATAGGCTTTCTGGGACCCCACCTCATGAACACTGGAAATTTTGTTAATCAGTCCCAAAAGGTGATTTTGTACAGGGACCATGCCATTCCACATCAGAGGTGTAAAAAGACATTTTGGGCTGAATGTGAAAAATGGCAGCTATATTGTTCATGAGGTGTTCTGAGAAAATGGCTATGCTGAAAATTTGGAGTCAAAATATTAAAACTTTTCAAAGTTATGAGTGTGCGTAGAAAGATTTCAATGAGTGCATGTAACTTGGCTATTTTGTGGTCATTTTCCATCAAATTTTAAACATGGCTTTTTGGTTTTCACTTTCATGAACACTGGCACTGTCAATTCATTAATCGGTCACGAAAGGTGATTTTATGCAGTGACCGCAAAATCACCTTCTAGGACTGAATAATGAAATGAGACTTACAGTGTTCATGAGGTGGAGTCCCAAAAAGCCCATGCTGAAAATCTGGTGAAAAAAATTCAAAAAAATGGCTTAGATATCAACATAAGTTGAAAACGCCATTGAAATACATTATACGGCACTTACCTTTATTTCTGTTTGTGGTTCGGCTCCGAAGAGTGCACACATGTCCCAGTGCACAGAAGATGGCAGCTGACGGCCTCCGATGGTAAGTATAGGGCAAGGGGGTGTGTGGGGTGGTGGGTTGCTCAGTGGGAGGGTCAGGATGGGGGAGGGAAGGGGACAGGGAGACAATGAGGGATCTTTTTTTTTCAAGAGACAAAAACTATCAGGGGACTGTTTGCTTTTTTCACAGGTACATTGAATTAGTATTTTGGGACACTGGGAGTAGGCTACCCAGTGTCCCACAGTACTGGGGGGTTGGACATAACTGGGGACACTGGGAGTGGGCTCCCCAGTATTCCACACAACCGGCAGGGGGGGCGGGGTTCTACTGCTGACACAGGGACTGGCCACCCCGATGTTGGCAAAAACTGTTGTCAATGGGTGGGTTGGGGGTGCCACTAGACACAGGGAAAATGGGTGGCTGATGACTCTGCAGCTGACAGCACAAGTTCCAGCTGCAGCTGCAGAAGTCAAGAAAACCCCAGTGTTCTCATTCAGAGAATGGCGATGAGCAGAGCGGTATGAAAGTAAAAGCAGGACTCCGTACATGCGCACAAGCAGTGGCACTAGTGTGCATGTGTGGATCGGCTACATTCCACACTTATTTCAGCTCTTTCTTTTGAAGTTTTTGCACAAGCCACTTGTAACAAGAAATTCGCTGCACACGTGCCCTGCGACAAACTTAATAAATAGCATGATTGGTGGTAGTGACTCCAAGATTTTCCAGATTACTTCAACTTTCTGAGGGTCCAGCTTATCCCTGCTGGAGGCCCCCTACCACGTAGCTGGAAGGAAAGGAAAGCAACTTGGTCCTGGAGCACTGCCTGGAGAATTCTGGTGCAGGGGGTTGGGGGGAGGTGAGTAGCATGGGGGAACATGAGGGGCTACGCATGCCAGAGTGGTATTTTCCTTTGTTCTAGGTCCCACCCCCTCACACCACCCAGGGTGGTGCCCACCACATTGACATCCTGGGGACGTGCTGGTACATAGTCACCCACACCAGCCAAGACACCAAGCCACCATAAGGAGCCACTGTGTAAGTGATGCAGCACAGCCTCCCCCCACCGAGAGGACAGCACCCTGACAGATGCTCCATTGCCCTCCCTGCAGCCTCCACTCCTGTCATCCTGGGATTGGAGTGCAGTCCTTTCATTTTGAATCATTCTAGGGGAAAGGAAGGAAGGAAGGAGGGAAGGAAGGAAGAAAGGAGGGAGGGACTCTGGCTACCTGTGGGACAGCTGCTGTGGTATTTTCTTTTTAATTTCAAATTTGGTAACCAGGTAGCTCCAACTGTAGAGCGTCTTTTTTTTATATTTTTGAAATTTGACCACATACCAAGTACTGGATATGAACAACTGAGTACCTGTGTTGCTGAGTATGAATACTTGCTGAGATTTATTTATTTATTTTAGTTTTTGTTGACCGGAAAAGGAGTGCCAGGCAATTCTGCTTATTTTCACCCTCATCCCAGGGTGGGGGTGTGGGGGTTAGGGATGGAATCCAGATGCAAACTCACATACTAGATCAAGTAAAGCTGTTGGTGATATTTTTAGTGAATGGGGGGAATTTGGCATGGACACGGGGGAAATTCTCCTACTCTTTTCAAGATGTGCCATGGGACCTTTAACATCCACCTGAACAGGCAGACGGAATCACAGTTTAAAGTCTCATGAAAAAGATGCATCTCAGGAGTGCAGCACCCCCTCATGCTGCACTGCAGTGTTAGTATTGGGATTTTACCTCACGTTCCCGGTGTGGGACAAGGACCCACAACCTTCTAATCTTCTGGCTTCAGAGACAAGTGTACGTGCAACAAATTTTATGTGGGCAAAACTAATCAAAAGTTGAAACAATGGATTATAGAGCATCTGAGATGTATTGCTTACCTTTAAAGCCCTACATGAACAGGGACCCGACTACCTGAAAGATCTCCTGACTCCCTATTCCCCAAATTGTCCTCTCCGATCTGCCGACGAGGGATTACTAGAGATTCCTAGGGTTCGTCTTAAAACATCTGGTGCTCATGCTTTTTCATTTGTAGTACCAACCCTGTGGAATTCTCTACCTCATTGGTTAAGAGAATGCCTGCCCATCAGCAGTTTTAATTCTACTGTATGCTGAAAATGTATTTTTTTTTTGGCCTTCCCTGATTGATTAATTAATTGACTGATTTTAAATAATTTATTGTATCATCTATTTTATACTGAAATGTTATATTATACAGCACCTTGATTATGAAAGGCACTATATAAATAAAGTTTGCTTGCTTGCTAATAAGGACCAAGAGAATGCCCTGGATATGCATGTACAAAAATGTGGCCAAAACCACAAATTCAGTTATAAAGTGATTGAAAAGGTGGTCCTGGGTCTCAGGGCTGGTGATCTAGATAATCTGTTGTTAGAAAGGGAAGCATTTGGGCAATTCAAACTCAGAGCCTGGACAGGTTTGGGCATAAATAAGTGTTTCTCCTTGAAACCTTTTTTAAAGAAATATAATTTGGATACTGTTACAATATGATTCTGCTGCATATTATAATTATTTTGATACCACCACAGTGTATATAAATTGATGTATTGTATTTGCTGGGTTCCTTAATGTATAAATATTTTAGTCCCTTATTTCTAACTCCTTCTCCCTGCCCCCCCCCCCCCCCATTCCTTCAGAGCTTTTAATGATTTAGTTGGATATGCTAACATCAGTAGTAATGGAAGCCAGTGAAATTGAAGTGTGTCCCTTTGAAAATGGTATTAAGCAATAAGACATGACCAGGGGTTAGAGTAACAGTCTGTTAATCACCCACTAGGGGTGTAATGTGGCACGAGGTGCAGCTGAGTGCCATATTGCCCCAGGGGGTGATTAACTGGCTGTTAATCTAACTCCTGGGAGTGCCTTATTGCTATTATAAAAAAACACACCAAAAGAAAAGAGTTCAAAGTATACTTTTTCAATGTTTTACTCATTTAGAGGGATATTTTTAATAAAATAGTTCTTTCACCAACAGTTTAAGAATGCTGGTTCAAAATCAGAATGCATCATTCCACATATTCAGCAGGGCTAGAAGATGGAATGCTGACAGAAAGAATTCATGTGCCATGGTGATCAGGCTGTACATGACAGTATAACATGGATTAATGTAAGGCTGTTGGAATCCTAACAGCCAATCAGATTGCAGCATTTCTGAGACCCTTTTTTATAATTTAAGTTAATACTAGTGATTAGTTTAATGTATAATGCCTTGATAAAGCAGGTATCATTGTGAAACGGTTGTGGCAGGAGAGATCTGCTGCTGTGATTTTATAATAATAAATGTATTAATCTTATTCCAAATGTTTAGATTTTTGCACTGCCTGTACTGTTGAGCCTGGCTTCATAGTGAAATGGAACTGGATTGATGCATGCCTGGGGTTCCAGGAACTGAATCAGTGCACCATAAGAGAAGAAAGTGGTGTACATTATTTTGTAAAAAAACATTTCTCATTACTGTGATGCTTTAAAATTTATGTATATATGTGTAAGATGAGAATTATGAGGGCAAATAACATTAAACTATTATTAATTTTTTAATTTAAAGCCGTTTTAATTTTAAGGCCTAGCTGAGGGGTTTCGGTGAGTTTATCTTTCAGGGTTCGACGGCTCAAATTCAACTGCACCATCTGCCCTCCCCAGCCCCTGATTGAGACGGCACGGATTTCTCCCTGCAGCAAAGATTTGAGGGCTCAAATTCAACTGTGCCATCTGCCCTCCCCAGCCCCTGACAGAGCCGGCACTGATTTCTCCCTGCCCCAAGGGTTTGATGGCTCAAACTAAACTGCACCATCTGCCTTCCCCGGTCCCTGACTGAGCCGGCGCTGATTTCTCCCTGCAGCAAGGATCTGAGGGCTCAAATTCAACTGTACCATCTACTCTCCCCAGTCTCTGACAGAGTCAGCGCTGATTTCTCCCTGCAGCAAGGATCTGGGGCTCAAATTCAACTGTACCATCTACTCTCCCCAGTCTCTGACAGAGCCGGCGCTGATTTCTCCCTGCAGCAAGGATCTGAGGGCTCAAATTCAACTGTACCATCTACTCTCCCCAGTCTCTGACAGAGCCGGCGCTGATTTCTCCCTGCAGCAAGGATCTGAGGGCTCAAATTCAACTGTACCATCTACTCTCCCCAGTCTCTGACAGATCCGGCGCTGATTTCTCCCTGCAGCAAGGATCTGAGGGCTCAAATTCAACTGTACCATCTACTCTCCCCAGTCTCTGACAGAGCCGGCGCTGATTTCTCCCTGCAGCAAGGATCTGAGGGCTCAAATTCAATTGTACCATCTACTCTCCCCAGTCTCTGACAGAGCCGGCGCTGATTTCTCCCTGTAGCAAGGATCTGAGGGCTCAAATTCAACTGTACCATCTACTCTCCCCAGTCTCTGACAGAGCCGGCGCTGATTTCTCCCTGCAGCAAGGGTTTGAGGGCTCAAACTAAACAGCACTATCTGCCCTCCCCAGTCCCTGACAGAGCCGGCGCTGATTTCTCTGCAGCAAGGGTTTGAGGGCTCAAACTAAACAGCACTATCTGCTCTCCCCAGCCCCTGACAGAGCCAGTGCTGATTTCTCCCCGCAGCAAGGGTTCAAGGGCTCAAATTCAATTGTACCATCTACTTTCCCCAGCCCCTGACTAAGCTGGTGCTGATTTCTCCCTGCAACAATGGTTTGAGGGCTCAAACTAAACAGCACTATCTGCCCTCCCCAGCCCCCGACTGAGCCGGTGCTGATTTCTCCCCGCAGCAAGGGTTCAAGGGCTCAAATTCAATTGTACCATCTACTTTCCCCAGCCCCTGACTAAGCTGGTGCTGATTTCTCCCTGCAACAATGGTTTGAGGGCTCAAACTAAACTGCACCATCTGCCCTCCCAAGCCCCTGACTGAGCCGGCGCTGATTTCTCCCTGCAGCAAGGATTTGAGGGCTTGAATTCAACTGCACCACCTATTCTCCCCAGCCCCCGACTGAGCCAACACTAATTTCTCCCTGCAGTAAGGGTTCAAAAGCTTGAATTTGACTGCACCTTCTGCCCTCCCCAGCCCTCAATTGAGCTGGTGCTGATTTTCTCTGCAGCAAGGTAAGGGACTAGGCTGTTTCAAGCTTTTAAACTTGGTGCCTATTTTTTGCCAAACTCCCTCTGCTGCCACTGTGTAGTGTGTACTCTGTCTCGCTTGCTTGTTTTTGCACTGTTGCTGTTTTAATTCTTATTCCCTGCATTATCAGTTGCATTTTACTGTATTTTGTTGTGGTGCTATTTAAATTTAATCCCTGTATTATCAGCTTGCCATTTTACTGTATTTTATATTTGGAGCTGTTTCCTTCACATATTTTTTATCTCCCACTTTCCCATTTGCAAGTCATAGATCCATACCACTTGAGGGCACTGTTACTACATCTCTTTCTGACTAGGTTAATTGCTGATTACTCACTACTTCAATGCTGTCAGGATGATCTAATAGTGCCACATTGAGTTAAGTGCCTTAGAGATTGTAATATCCACATATCTAGTATCCCTCATAAACTTAATGGTAATCCTGAAACCAAAGGCAAGGCTCCTACTACTGCGATAATTGGGCAGCCTCCCTCACCTTAATCTCATCTCCATTCCTAAACTTGTGTCTCCCCTGACTCACCTTCAAATAGTTTTTGCACTAGGTCTGGTCCACCTTCTAGGTGTAAACTGTCCGCACCCCTGAGGTTAAAGCCAGTGTCATCCATAGCACCTTATCTGTGGAAGTAGCTCTAGGCAACATGACTATTCAGTTATTACTTTATAATGGGTCCACTCAGCGTCCGGCTCCTGTTAGTTCTACTATCAGTTATCCAACCATTCCTGGACACTGCATCCAACTCTCAGATGTCTGTCTCTTTTGATTCGCCACCTGACCTCATATTATACCAAAAAATTACCACCACCCCTGCCATCTCTACTTTCAGCCCTGCACTGTCCTTTACAATGCGCAATCACCATGGGGCTGTCCCCTCTCCTCTCCTTCCCCTCGCGCTATTCAGTGTCATAATCTCAGGCAGGAAAGTTCGTCCCACAGTCCAAAACCATACACAGAAGCTAAAGCTCCTTAAATAGCATGCAATAAGAATGGCATGGCTACTCCTGTTACTATCAGGTAACATCCATCTAAATCCCGGCCCCTTGCCCCTTACACCAGCTCTCCTAAGGAGATCTGGTGGCTTTGCAATAGCTTTCAGTAACATCTGCAGCCTCATGGCCAAATCTGACTCATTACAAGCTTGAGTATCGTAACATAACCCTGATGTGCTCTCCATTGTAGAAACATGGCTCTCACTAAGAATTCCAGACATGGCCATTCAGCTGGAAGGGTACACCTCCTTTAGGTTGGATAGAATTGGGAAGCGGGTTGGGGGTTGTGTCATTAATGTCAAGGACACCATCCTAGGACATGTCCTCTCATGCCCTTCCACCAGCAGAATGTACAAATGCTGGCAATTAAATGCGTGCTAGACACTCGCAACAAAGTTCTACAAACTGTTATGGTATACATACCCCCCAAAGAGCATTCAACAGGTTTCACTGAAATCCTCAACTACCTCTCCAACCTGGACTAGAACTCAGAGGTTCTTATCTTAGGTGAGTTCAACATCAACTGGCATTCACCTGATGCAGCACCGTACAAAAATGCTATCGCCTCCCTACACATGTCGCAGCCAGTAGACTCTCCCATGAGCAGGAATTATCAAACTGGTTCCAGTTCACTGCTGGACTGACTGATTATGAATTGGGCTGAGAGAGTTAACCACCCAGTTGTCCTCCCGACTCTATCAGTGATCATTCACCTATAATCTGTACCTGATTGAATAAATCCCCCAGAACCCCTTCTAAAACACACACTTCCAGAGTACTAAAAAAGGGCAGCTGGCCTCTTTCATTCAGTCACTTCACTACCAGTCTAACATTGCCTGTAAAGCGCTTTGGATGTACGAAAAGTGCTATATAAATACTGATTCTTCTTCTTCTTTCAGAGTGAAACTTTTGCAACTAGAGTGGTTGTATCTCCCAACCCCTGCCCTTGTAAATGGGGCCCAGGCTCTTACCCTCAAACTCACCCCGGACCCCTCTAGGAGCCCTCTCTATCTCACCACAGCCTACGTTCCCCCAAAGAACCAGCACCCAGCTCTGGTATCTTTAACTGACTACCTGGCCACCCTCCATCATAAGGCAGAACAAATCCTAGTTGGGGACCTTAATGTAAATTGGCTCAGCACCTCCTCATCCACAATCAGAGACTCATTTGCCTTCAAGACCTAAGCGCAGCTCGTCACCCAGCCCATGAGAATAAACCTCAAGAGAGGTACCAGCACCCTTCTGATGTTATTATAACTAACCAATCCCATAAAATCCAAAACATCCAGGTCCTACCAGACTCCGTAAGTGACCACTCCCCTATCCTATTTCATTGGGCAGTCCCCAATCCCAAACCCAAAGCTCATACCACCCTCTGCAGGTGCCTCCGCCCTGGTGGGCTGAAAAAACTTTAAGTATTCCTCACCCAGATAAACTGGTCCCCCATTCATCGTGCAACCGACATTGACATTGCCCTCGCCTTCTTCACTCACACCTTCATCATGGCCTGTGATCTCTTTGCACCCTTCACCAAAATCCGGTCCAAAAAGCAGAATGCACCCTGGGTTAGCCCTGCCCTTCTACAATTACTAAGAAATCGGGATAACCTCTGGCACCTTGCCACTGAAACGGGTCATCTGTCTGATAGGCAGGCTTACAGTGCAGCCCGGAATAAGTGCTCTTGAGCCATCCAGAAAGCCAAGGCCGACCATTACCAGGCCACCCTTGCCTCCTCCTGGGGCTCGGCCCGGACTTTCTGGGATAATATTAAACAACTTAACGGAAAAGCTCGCTCCCCTGCCCCATCCCAGCTCACTAGAAATGGCACTACCACCACCGAGCCTGCCACCATAGCTAACTGGCTCAACACCGCTTTCACTGACCTTAGCTCAGTCCTCCCTAGTAATTTCTTTGACCCTCCCTCCAACCAACCTCCCCCTGTCCTCCAGCACCCCAGCTTCCACCTGCACAAGATTTCCACCCGGAAGCCAGACCCATCCTTATCAAAGCTTTGAATAGCAACAGTCCCGGCAGTGACTCACTGGACCCCAGTATCCTCAGGCTGGTGCTAGATGAAGTCCTTGCCCCACTCACCAGCCTAATTAACCAATCACTCTGCCTGGGACAATTTCCCATGGCTTGAAAACAACCATAATCACACCAATTCATAAAGGGGGCGACAGATTGTCGGCCAACAACTACCGGCCAATCTCCATCCTCCCCCCATCTCTAAAGCCCTGGAGAAAGTGGTGGCCACTCAAATCACTGAGTATCTGGCTAAGCATAACATCTTATGCCCAGAGCAACATGGCTTCCGTGCTGGTCACAGTACCAGCACTGCCCTAATTGAATTCTCCAACTTCCTATACTCCTCCTTGGCTACCAGCTCCTTAGCTGGTGCAGTGTTCATCGACCTCTCAAAGGCTTTCGACACCATCTCCCATCCACTTCTGCTGAATGCTCTCTGCCACACTGGTCTCTCAGCTGGCCCCCTAGCATGGTGCACAAGCTATCTTGCCGCTCGAGCACATTGTGTAAAAATCAATGGCACACTCTCTGATACCCGTCCCATTCACTCTGGGGTCCCCCAAGGCTCCATCCTGGGCCCCCTTCTCTTCTCGCTCTATCTGAACACCCTGCCCAGTGCATGCCCTGGCAAAATTCTCCTGTATGCAGATGGCCGCTGTCCTTTTGCCACCCACACAATCCCATCTCCTCCAGGACACCCTACAGCAGTCTTTCAACAGTGCGAGCTTGGTTTAAGGGCGCAGACTCGATCATCAATCTTAAAAGACCAAAGCTATGCTCTTTTCCCACCCCCAAAACAAAGCTAGCAACCACCCACTCTATATCCTTCCTATTCCAATCAGCCACTGGAACAAGTCTGCTCCTACAAATACCTTGGGGTTACCTTGACTCAGCCTCACATTTCAAAACCACATCGATGCCCTAACATCCACCCCTAACACACGGCTTGGCATCCTCTTCCGCCATAGAACCTGCCTTCCCCAAATGCCTCCCGGCTCGCTGTTACGCCATCCGTTTTGTCCTTGTAGACCATGGTCTACCAGTCTATGGTGCTGCGACACCACTGCACTCAAAAATTCACCTAACCCTGAATAAAGCCTGCAGATTGATTACTGGTGCCCCAGGCTCACACACACCTGTCAGCTGTATGTTGAGGCAAACTTCTTACCCGGATGAAGCGGCTCCGATATCAAACCTGTCTCCTCACAAAAAACCCTACTCGGGCTCTCCCCCTGGGATAGCGCATCCATCCACCAGAGCCCTCCCACTATTGCAACACGGTCATCCAACAAGACCACTCTAATGGTCCCCAGATCAAGAACCAACCGTGGCCAGAGGTCCTTCTGCTATAGAGCCCCAACCTGGTTTAACTCTCTCCCTGCCCCATCACCAATGCCACCACCATCTCCAAGTTCAAACCACCCTTGAGCAAATGCGCCAACTTTCGTAACTGCTCCTGTCTCTAGTAGCCTCCACCTCTATTTCTCATGACAACCCCGGCGGCTCTCCACCTAGCCATCCCCACCACCGCTTCCCAGTACACCGTGCCTATGTCTAACCTGGCCAGTGCCAGCTGTTTCAGTGCTTACCTATTAGATTGCTCAATTTTGATACCAACTTGTGTAACACCTGTTCTCAATTACATGTACCCTGTAACCTAAATGTATTTGTCTGACCTCAGTGTGACGTGGAGCCTCTGTTGAACAACTATTGCTTTGCAAACCTATGCTATGTAACCAAAAACACTATGTATGTCTTTATGTGATGAAGTACCTTTGGAAACGAGCCTCTGGCTCAAAGGTTGTAAACTGATTTTACAAATAAATAAATAAAGTATATTTTTGCAACTAATGACATTGATTCTGCACTTGATCACTTCCTCCAGACCTTCAATATGGTCTGTAATATTTATGCCCCTCTTGTCAAGTGCAAAAGCAAGGGGTGTAGAAAGTCTTGGATCACCTCGAGCCTCCTCTAGCAGATGAAACTTAAGAACAATCTCTGGCACAAAGCCAGAAATACTGCCTCCTCCATAGACTTCCAGAGCTACAAAACTGCTCAAAATAACTGCACAGGGGCTATTCGCTTAGCAAAGAGTCGTTACTTTAAGAACGAGTTGTCTGGTAACCGGGGGAATAGCCGCACATTCTGGGATAATTCGAGGACTCTCACTGGTAAATCCCACAAATCCCCCTGCAAGCCTACTCAATCTAAATGGTACAATAACTCAGGACCCTGTAACTATAGCTAATCTAAGACACAGCAGCATCTTCCATGCAGTGGCTGTGTAGTGTCTGGCTGAGTACTCTAGCAGAGTATGGAGGAGTCTGCAGGAGTCAGCAGGGAAGGGGAGTAAATCATTTTTTGAAGGCTGGGTTTTGTTACTTAGTACACTTAGCTTTATGTGTGGTTATAAATGGGTTTAGGTAGTAATAGTAGTTAGATGTGGGATATGAGTTTAAAAATGGGGCAAATGTACATTGTTTATGTACTGCTTTTAGGATTGTGTGGAAAAATGGAAGGGAAAGTATATGAGATGAGTATGTCTGCCCATGGGGAAGATGGGGAAGGTGACGGGATGGGGGGGGGGTTACAATATTCCAATAATGATTAGTAGGGAAAGAAAGAGTCATGTAAATAGGAATGTTGTAAATGTGAATAATTTATGTCAGATACAAACCGGGTATGTGGAAATGGGAAAAGCAGATAGAATACCTATAATGATTACAGAAAGGAAAATGAAGTATAGAGGTAAAAGGGAAGTAAACAGGAATAATCTGACAGTTATTCAAACTGGGAAAAGGTGGGTACCAACAATGATGAATACTAATGTAAGCGCTTTAACTACAAAGGGGGATGAACTTGCTGTAATAATGAAGAAAAATGAAGTCCAGGTGAGTGTGATTACAGAAACATGGTGTAGTGCAAACACTCCCAGGCAGATGGTTGCAATTCCAGGATATCAGATTGGAAGAAAAGGTAGGTTACAGTGAACTGGGGGAGGGATAGCTTTATATATCCATAATAGCATTCTTTATAGAAGATTATTAGATTTGGAAGTTGATGGGTTTGAAATGATGTGGGTGGAACTGAATGTACCAAATCTGCCAAGGCAATGTAGACTATTAAAAAATGGGCTAAGAAATCTCCGAGCTCTGATTGGCTAATAGTCCTGACAAGGTGGGCATCTATCAGACAATAGATGCCCACCAAATAATAAGTCCCAGCCCAAATCTTCCTCATGCGCAACCAAGTATTATTGTGTCCAGCCTGCTTCATCATTGGCTAAAGCACTGGGCACATACTTTCAAACTGCCACCATTTTTTTCCCATCGCTTAGCGAGTGAATGAGTGAGCTCCCCCCCTCCACCCACACACAGACACAACTCACCTTACTCCTTAGACCAGACAGCAGCATGCCATTACCAAAACAAACTATACCTGTTTCCTAGTTTTAACACAGTCTCTCTTTTTCTTTATTTTTTTTCCTTTTTGGCTGGTAATAAACCCCCCCACCCCCACTGCCACCATTCACTCAGTCTCGCCTGTCAGCGAACACGGAACCAGCCCCACACTCAAATCCCATAAACGGGACAAATTTGATATGCCTGCTACATGAAACTACCCTTTTCCCCTCATGCAGTTCCTCTCCCGACTCCAGTCAGTCTTCCTGTGTCTGTCCAGTCTCGCTACTGATTTCCTGTCATACCACACTTCTGAACTGTATCCCTAGCACCATCAGTACCTCTCACAATGTTTTGTTTTTCTTGAGAAGGATGTTACTCCAGGAACCATGGCAGATGTTTCAACCCCCCCCCCACTCGCCTTTGCTCCATTCCTGTGCAATCTTCATCCCTCCCTATCCATAATAGACAGATCACACCCACAGCAATAACGTCCATAATTTTGCTACAAAATGACAGTACCTCCTTTTTCTTTTAGCTAACGTCTGTGTTCTCCGATGGCCTAAATATACATTCCCATTCTCACTCGACCACTGAGCAGTGCGAACAGGCTGTCACATCTCATACACCTCAGATTTTAAAATGCAACAAAGCAGCTGCTTAACTTTGGAGTGCGGGTGGTTAAACGTAAAAAATAACAATAATAATTCAGTGTACTGCCATCTCATACTGTAATGCTAGTTCTTCATGGTTTGAGGGAGCACAGCCACGTGCCTAACAGCCACATCTACCCACAGGAGCCACTGGATAAAAAAAAAACACTGATACTGATACAAATACTGGGCACCTCATATTTTCCATTCAGCAGCGAAATCTGGTACCCCCATAAAGAATCAGCAGACATTTTCTTTCCTTCCTTACTTCATAGCATTACTCCAGATCCCCGATACTGATCATATTTTAGGCATGTAAGTGGCACAGCGAGAACGAGCTTTCACGTTGGTCATCGGCTCATATGTACTGTAAAACATAACACCATACTCCCATACCATACTGTGTTAGACTCTAAATTTTGGAAAATAGCATTTACAGTGTTGCCCTACCACATTAAGTATGTTGCTCTGCACTTCCTGGTTTAATGTGTTGGGTCAAGTGAGGTCACGCCTGTAACAGCCGCGTAAATTCCAGTTATAAAAAAAAAAAAATTTTCAAGTGGGGCTGTATTGCTTTGTCTGTCTGGTTGTTTTCAGATTGCTGAGGAGGAAACCTGAAAACTTCAATGTACTACTATGGAGGTGATGGGGGGGGGCATGAGTACAACAGAATGGTGCTGTGAGGGGGGAGTGGCAATAACAGATGGAATAGCACAGAAAGCAAGGGACTACTTTGCAAGCAAAAGACTTAAAATTCAGTCTCATTTTTTTTATTTAAATTGTTTAATTTTTGTAGAAACCTACACAAACTGCCACAGGTAGCCCATTTTCTAAGCACAATAATACCCTTCAGGGTGGGCGGTATGGGCAATACCGGACCTTCCAGGGGCTATAAGTCCCTCCGCCTGTGGCATCGGGCCTCATTACGCCCCTCGGTGGTCCGGTATTGCCCAATACTGCCCACCCTGTTAGATATTATTGCTTGCTTAATTGTAGGTGGGTTTTATCATCCCCCTACAAGTAATAAACAGCAGATGGTAAATCATATAATCTGGTGTTTAGACAAAATTTGGTGAAAACATGAGAAGTGTGGTCTTATCATTATGGGGGATGCAAATAGATTGCCACTTGGAAAAATAACAAATGAAGATGGTTTAAAACAAATAGTTGAAGAACCTACAAGAGGAAAAAATGTGTTAGATGTGGTTATAACAAATTTAACAGAATTATTTTGTAAACCAACAATTGCGCCATCTATTAGGTTATCAGACCATAGGGTTATATTGTTAGCAAATAATTCAAAGGGGTGTAGAAGGTTAAACTAGGAAAAAATGCTGTTTAAATGTAGAAAGATTACCAAGGAGGGTAAGAGTCGAACATTACAGGAAACATAATTTGGGGATAGGAATGTAGATGCTTCATGGGAGATGGTGACATCCATAATTAATGAAGCTCTAGATCAAGTAATGCCTACAAAAGAAATTACAAATGTAGGTAGTGACAAACCATGGTTTACTGAGGAGTATAAAACATTCATAAATGAAAGGCAAGTAGCATTTAGGAGGAAAGATATTATTGTATATCATAGGTTGAGAAATCAGGTAAATCGCATGGGGAAGAGGTTACGTAGGAATTTTTATGAAAGAAAATCTGACCCAAGAAAGTGGTAGAAAAGTTCAAAAGAATTCTTGGGAATAGGAAAATGAGGTGATCAAATAAAAAGATGGAAGCAAATGTGTAGTTTTTCTGAGAGAGACGAAGGTGTTTCCTTTTTGACCTGCTTAAATAGACTATTTGGTGAAGTAAGTAAAGATTTAATCCCATTGGAAAAGAAAGATATTTTAGGAGTAATGGTCCCTCATAAGTACTTAGTATCTGTGGAAGAAACAGCAAAAAAATTAAAAAAAGATTAAGATAAATAAGGCTGTAGGCCCTGATGCTATTCCAAATTGGATATGGCGGGAAGGTGCTGACTTGCTTGCACCATGCGTGTGTCATATTTTTAATAGATCAATGTTGAGTGGTGAAATTCCTCTACAGTGGAAGCAAGCAAAGGTTGTTTCCCTTACTAAAACTGTGACACCTTAAAATATGTCAGCAGATTTTAGACCAATTGCTTTAACATGTACAGTTTCGAAAGTATATGAAATGTTTATTTGTAAATGGATTATGGAGGTTGTGGAGGGGGTTTTGAACAAAAAGCTGTTTGGTTCCTTGAGGGATTGCTCAACTGCTGATGCTGCTTTAAAATTTTTGGAACTAAGTATGAAAGCTTGGGATAAAGGAAATAATGTAAGGGCTGTTTTGGTACATTATTAAAAAGTTTTTGATCTTATTGGTCATGGGACAGTAATAAAAAAATTGCAAAGTTTACATGTTCAAGAGTGTATGTTAAATTGGGTGGCCAGTTTTTTTTCAGGGAGGATCACAATGGATTGAGATGGAAAGCAAGAAATCTGAGGTTGTGGGTATATGTGGTTGGGTCCCTCAGGGAACTAGATTGAGGACATTATTATTTTTGATTATGATAAATGATCTAGACACGAACAGCCCATGTATAAAGTATGTAGATGATACTACAGCAGTGTTGGGTAAGTTACTTTTTCTATTACTTTCTATTACATTTGGAAACTTGTTGCAGGAAGCTCTGTGCAGTCACTAGCAGGGATGGATAAGTACTAGAAAAAATAATACACCTTACAATTATTGTTACTTATTTCTTTTTATACAAAAACAATACAAAAATAATAAATAACTATAAAAGATTCAATTTTTTAAAGTAATAGGTTAGTTACTAGTTACTTTCAAATAAATGTAATCAGTTGTAGTTATGTATTTCTTTTGTATAAAAAGACATAAGTAATTGTAACTGTAAGGTGTATTACATTTTCCAGCACTTCTCCGTCCTTCCTAATGACTGCACAAAGCTTTCTGGAACAAGTTTCAAAAAGTAATAGGAAGTAATAGAAAAGTAACTTACCCGACACTGTACTACAGTATTGAATATTTGGAAAAATGTTGAAGATACAGTAGTACTATGCAAAGTGATTTAGATTATATAGAAATGTGGTCTGAAAAGAATTTTATGCAAATCAATCCTACAAAAATCAAAGAGATACATTTTGGTAAGCAGAATAAATGGACTGAGATAAAAGGATTGTCTTTCAGGGGTGAGGAGGTTGAAGTAGTAATAAAGGTGAAATATTTGGGATTTATTTTTCAGAATGATTTTTCTTGGGCAGAAAAAGTTTTAAGCATGGTAAAGAAAGCAAATAGGTTATACTTTTTAACTATTATGAGATGTGGAGGTTTGAATGAATCAGAGTTGGTTTATTATTTTATTGCAGTGGTTAGACTGGTGGTTGAATATGAAGCTGTTGATGGGGGCCTGAGCAGGTTAAAGGCAGCAGTCACAACAGCTTAAGGTTGCAAGATATTCATGAAGCTTAGTTTTGAATGGGCCGAGTTTAGTACTGAATAGTATGTCCTCACTGAGAGAGTTCAGCCACAGGGGAGCATGATATAAGGAGCACTGGCCCTGGGCGGTGTGGCGGAATGGGACTTTTAAGGTCAGGATGTTGGACCCCCTAGTGGTGCGGGTTGAGTTTTGAAAAATGGACTGTAAAATGCTGCACCATGCTGCAGCATTTTACGGTCCATTTTTCAAAACCCAAGGAGTAGGCAATTGAGCCATGAAGCAACTTTTGGGTGACACCAGGAGCAATTTGCTACTTTAAAAAGAGGATTCCCGACTAAGAAAGGAACAGAAAAATGGATAAGTACTGACTCTGATTAAAAGTGCTGAAAGCATGAAGTTTATATGATAAAAAGCACAATTTCTCTTGTCTAATAAATTGACCTAAAGGTATTAATTTGGGACTTTTGGTGTCCTTTCTGAGTGCTGTTGGAACTTTATCACAGTTGGTGGTAAAAACCCTTTAAATATTATTAGTCCTTGGCACATAGCACAAGTTTCTAACAGGTCCAAATTTAGGAAAAGAGCACTACAAAATGAATAGGTTGGTTAGTCAAATAGGGGTATGTAACACTCCACCCACCTCTCCTCTACAACCCAGTCACTTCCTGCTCTCCTCCATACATTTTTGTAAACTTCATTCAAAATTCCAGCTCATCACACTGTGTCAGAAGCTAAGAGTAAGGTTTTACAGAACCTTCCTTTCTAACCCAAACACACCAGTCCCCAGATCTATCAGTTTTAGTAGGTGGTTCCCTCCTGGCCGCCAATCCTTGATTTGGGGGGTGGCAGTAGTAGAAAATTTAATGGCTAGCTCAGTAGATATCCCTTCTCACTGCACCTACTCCATCTGCACTTTAAAGGGCTTACCTGGGAGTCAGCTGTGCTGTCTGTAGCTAATTCAGAATGTGCCAATGAGGTTTCTGACCTCAGCTTGGTCTGATCATACCATCCCATCTACGAATTCTGATCTGACTTTCTATTGGGTGGGGCATTGACTTCCAAGTTCTTCTAATGGCATACAAAGCCTTGAATGGATTGGGCCCCCAATATCTCGGTTAGCTTCTGACTCCTGCCAGGGAACTGAGATCAAGAGGAGGGGACAGTCTTCAAGTGCCACTTTATATGAACTATGAAGATCTATGTATATTTATGTGTATTCTTTTTTTAACTATATTGGTATGTATATGTGTTACCTTTGTAATGGCTATTGTCTAAACAAATAAAACAAGCATTTGTCAATGCCAAATGTTTGCTTGCAGGCACTGGCATTGGTAGTGTAGGAGTTAGAGAGATGCATAATAGGAATGGCAGTGAAGTACTGAACTGAAGCCAACCCCACCACCACCCTGCAGAGACTGACAGGCATTGGGGTGTGCCTTTGGGTCATCAGGCATAACAGCCATGCCATTTCACAACATCCTACCCTGCAGACACCGACAAGTGTCACGGTGTACTTTGGGGTCTTTGGGCCTTATGCTCACCCCATTCCATAAGGAAATATGGTGAGATGGGTGCAGTATAGGAGAATGGGGTGAACTTTGGGGCAGAAGAGTCCAAGACACACCTTGATGCCTATCACTGGCTGCAGGGTGTGGATGGGGGGGATGGGATGGCCTAAGCATTACAGGTGACAATCCCAAGTCACACCCCTGATGCCAGTCAGTCTCTACAGGGTCGGGCATTATGGCCAGAAGCCCTAACGCCCCAGGCGTTCTTTGGGATTTTCACTCCAAATTTTCAACATGGGTTTTTTGTGAACCCCACCTCACAAACAGTGGCAACATCAGTTCGTTAACTGAAAGCTGATTTTGCACAGTGACTATGCCATTTCGCACCACAGGTGTGAAAACACATTTCGAACAGGATGTGAAAAATGACAGCTGTACTGTTCATGGGGAGGTGTAAAAAATGGCAATGTTGAAAATCCGGAGTGAAAATATAAAAAAACTGGTGAAGTCATGAGCATGTGTAGAGACTGCGCTATGCACACCCATAATGTAATTAGTTTGGGGATTTTTACAGCAGATTGTCAACACAGGCATTTTGGGACCTCTGTTCATGAACAGTATCACTGTGATTTTCTTAATCTGTCCTGTACACTGATTTCCCACAGTGACCACGCATTTCTGCGCCAGAAGTGTGAAAACACATTTCGGCCAGGGTGTGAAAAATGACAGCTGTACTGTTCATAATGAGGTGTGGAAAAATGCCAGTGTAGAAAATCTGGACTGAAAATATTACAAATTCGTGAACTTACGAGGGTGCGTGGAAACTGTGCAAAGCATGCTTGTAACATAGTCATTTTATGGACTTTTGTCACCAAATTTTCAACATAGCCATTTTAAGACCTCTGCTCATGAACAGTGGCAGTGTAATTTTCTTAATCTGTTGCAAACATTGATTTCGCACACCGACTGTGCCATTGCGTGATACATGCATGAAAACACATTTTGGGCAAGATGTGAAAAATGACAGCTGTACTGCTCATAAAGAGGTGTGGTAAAATGGCAATATTGAAAATCTGGAGTGAAAATATAAAAAATTTGTGAAGTTATGAGCATGTGTAGGAACTGCACAATGCACGCTCATAAAACAGTCATTTTGGGTAATTTATTCACCAAATTTTCAACATAGGGTTTTGGGGGGCCTACTTCCTGAACTGTGACACTGTCATTTCATTACTCAGTCCTGAAAGATGGTTCTGTGCAGTGACCACAAAAATTACCTTTCAGGACAGAATAACAAAATGACAGTGACTGAGTTCATGAGATGGGTCCCCAAGAACCCCATGTTGAACATTTGGTGAAAAAATTCCCCAAAATGGCCGAGATATACACCAAAGTTGAAAAAAACCCATTTGTGCCATTATACAGCTTACAGGCATTTCTTCAGTTTGTGGTCGGCTTTGAAGAGTGCAGATGTGTTCCCAGTTCACCGAATCGTGCACTGGGCTCTGGAGGTAATGTAATTGGGGGTGGGAAGGTGGGTGCACAGAGGGTGGACACAGGTTGGGGGAGGGGGGCAAGACAGTCAACAAGGGACATTTTTTTTTACAGGTGTGTTTTTTTCTTATTTAGGATGACGACGCGGAACTTTTGCCATGCTGGGGTGGGCTCCCAGCGTGGCAGCTGGAAGTTTATTTTTGGGGGGCAGTGGAGCCAATGGGGGACTGGGCACCCCTGTCAGCCATACTGACTTTTGTCACACTGGGGTGGGCTCCCAGCATGGCACCTAGAAGTCTGTTTTTTTGGGGGTGGTACAGTGGAGCCAACGGGGGATTAGACACCCTCGTTGGCCATATGGACTTTTGCCACTCTGGGATGGGCTCCCAGTGTGGCACCTGGAAGTCTCTTTGGGGGGCAGTGGAGCTGACGGGGGACTGGGAACCCCATCAGTCATACAGTGTGCAGGGGTGGATCGGAGCACATGAGCACGCTGGAGTGGGCTCCCAGCATGCTACATAGGTGTTCGGGGGGGGGGGAACAAACTGTCTATGACAGTTCAGATCCGGTGCTGATGTGTAAGCAGTTTGCATACTGCCAACATTGCCTACACATTACCACCACTGATTTTGGTGATGTTTTCCTCAGAACTGTATGCCACTGCATCTGAACGGCTGTCATAGACAGCTTGGACATTCATTGGCATGGTGCAGCTGCACCTGCAAAAGGGAGCAGGGCATTGAAAGTGGGGGAGGCACACCTATGAAAACTGGTATGGTGGCACTATGTTTCTTGCACATGCATGCAAGCAAACATAATAAATGGACACTGGACAGGAAAAAGTGCCACTGGCTAAGTTTATGTTTGCAGAAGAAAGGGTATTTGTGATGGTGGACCCAGCCCTCTTGAATGCTTTATTGGAGAATATAAATATATTGCCAGAAATGTTCATATTTTTGAATACAAATTGGAAAAAACAACTCCCTCTCCTAGCTTTTGGGTAGTCTTTTGTCATGTTTAGGTGTGGAACTGTTGATTTTAAGTGTATGCTGTGGGTAGAAATAAATGATAATTTTCTGTTTTTTTAACTTATATTGGATTTGTGTTTTGTCTGTTTTGTTATTTATTATACATTATACATTGTATAATAGTGCATTAAGGTTTATCACAAATATGCCTTAATGAGCACATAGATGTATAGTGTATAGGGAAACAGGTTTAACGTCATTAATAGATTGACAAAATTGCACTGGAATATATTTGTATATAAGTATATTATACGGGCATTACCAATTTTTTTGCAGAATGTAATAAGAGTCTAGACCAGTATATAAATATTCTTTGAGATCTATATCTCCGATCTATCAGATTCAAAAAAGTAGATCGAGTCTTGGTAATAAAATATTGGCAATAGCTGTACCCAGAACATGGGTTATAATATCTAGGCAATTAAAACTTACTGTGTTACTGCCCTTGGATAGGTTTTGAGCATCATTATCTAGTCTTCATCATAAGCATTGTAGTTGCTATGGATAAATGAATAACTGTTTTAACTGAAACGCGCTACGTGATCAATATTTAAATTTATGGCTTATTTAATGTATTACGATTATTTATATGTCAAGTATGTTACATTATGTGCATTCTTGTATTATGTTTTTTGTTGGATGCATTTGGAAAACGTATCTATCTCAATATGTTATCCAATAACATTTTATTTGATTTATTAGCTATTTGTTGTTTTTAATGTGTGCAGGTGCTCCAAGTATTGAAGGGATGCCTGAATACAAATACATTTCTACCTACCTACCTGTTAAAATAAAGAATCTAATGCCCACAAGCAAAACTGTCAGGGTGCTTTATTACATTTACTGAAGGGCTAAGAAAAATCCCCCAAAGCATTTTATAGGTTTTTCCAGAGCAAAGTAGACTTCAATCCATGTAGCTTGCCATATGATTAATAAATAGCCCCTGATGTTTTTACTTGTGCTGCAGTAATTGACTGGCTTATACTTGAATTCCTCTACACTACTAATACCCTTCACCCCATTGGGAGTGAATTCCATGCTGCCACCACCAGCTGATTATGCCAGCTAG
The DNA here is from genome assembly GCA_016271365.2 of Neoceratodus forsteri. NCBI lineage: Eukaryota > Metazoa > Chordata > Ceratodontiformes > Ceratodontidae > Neoceratodus > Neoceratodus forsteri. The sequence goes on from CM057459.1 coordinate 1,390,217,450, forward strand.
CCCTTCTATTAGTGTGATGTTTGCCTTTGGAGTTGTAGGGGGTGTGATCTGGTGCCATATTGCTGATTGTGTAACTCTGGACCCAAATAATCCCACAGATCACTGCTAGTCAGTGATCTAAACACAAGACAATCATGTTCCCCCTGTATCTTCTGTAATGTAGAGTGAATATGCCCAGGTTTTCAAGCCTTGCTTCATAATCTGAGCCCCTGAGATCTTTACCCATCCTTGTAGCTCTCCTCTGTTTCCTCTCCAAATTTTTGATTTCCGTTTTTGTACTAGGGGCCCAGAACTGGGTGCAATATCCAAGGTGGGGCCTAAACAGTGAGGTATACAATGGCACTATAACCCCTCTTGCTCTGCTTTTAATGTGCCTGGAGATACTGTTTAGTATCCTGGTCACTTTCTGGACATGGTCACAGTGTCTCTTAAAGCTCAGATCATTCAAGACCATGATGCCTACATCACTTTCCCTGGTGACCGCCTTAAATTGGTTTCCCATCTGAATATAGTCAGCTTTTTGTTTTTTTTCTCCCCAGGTGCATGACAGTACATTTATTAAAATTAAAATGAAGCCTATGCTCTTCCGCCCATTTACGTAGACTGTTTAGGGCTTGCTGTAGGTCTTTTACAGCTTCATAACTATCTACCCTTTTTCCAATGCGTGTGTCGTCTGCAGATTTTGACACCCATATCCCCTCTTTACACTTCATTGAGGATATGTATAGATTGAAAAGACATGGGCCCAGTATGGACTTTGGGGGGGTAGAAAGGATTAGAAGGGACTTGGCAAAGTTGGAGGAATGGTCAGACATATGGCAACTTAGATTCAATGCAAAGAAGTGCAAAGTAATTCACCTAGGAAACAAAAACCCAGGAGAAGAGCACAGAATAGCAGGGGAGTACTAACAACAACAATAATGGAAAGGGACCTGGGGGTAATCATATCAGATGACCTAAAGGTGAGTAAGCAATGTGAAAAGTCAGTAAGGAGAGCTGGGGGGATACTGGGATGCATAGGGAGGTGCATCACAAGTAGAAAAAGGGAAGTCATTATCCCTCTGTACAGACAGTTGGTGAGACCCCATCTGGAGTACTGCATGCAGTTTTGGAGACCTCATCTATGCAAGGACATAGACAGGATGGAAGCAGTCCAGAGGAGGGCAACTAAAATGGTGCAGGGTCTGCATCAGAAACCATATAAAGAGAGACTGAGAGAGCTTAATATGTATACCCTTGATGAAAGGAGGGACGGGGGACGTGATAAAAACTTTCAAGTACTTTCAAGTACCTCAAGGGAATCAACAAAGTCCAGGAGGGTAGCATCTTTCAGAAAAAGAGATGTACAAGAACAAGGGGATGCAATTTAAAGATGGGGGGGGGACGACTCAGGGGTAATGTGAGGAAATTCTTTTTCATGGAGAGAGTGGGTGGACACATGGAACCACCTTCCTGGGGAGGTTGTGGGGTCTAAAACAGTGGGGGAATTCAAACATACATGGGACAGACATAAGGCAATTATAGTGGGGGTTGCAGGAAGTAGGCTGTTGGTTAGCTAGAACCTGCAGCTTATCCAGTAGGTAGGGAAATGGGCACACTAGGTGGGCCAAGTGGTCCTTATCTGCTGTCAAAGTCTATGTTTCTATGTTTCTATATTTCACTCATCATCTCAGCCCAGCTTGAGGCAATCCCTCTTAACATCACCCTCTGCCACCTGTCTGACAACCAGGAAGTGATCCATTTCATTACTGTACCTGGGATAGTCATACCTATTAGGGCATCTGTTCACCATGTGCTACCTTGTCAGAAGTTTTGGTGAAATCCAGGAACACCACATCCACGGACTCGCCCATTTCCAAAGCTCTACTAACCTTTCCATAAAATTCTAGTAGATTTGTTTGACAGGATTGTTCCTTTGTGAACCGATGCTGCATCCTTTCTCTTATACCCAGTTGGTCAGTATTGCTGTCTAAATATTCCTTTATTTTCCCTTCCAGGACCTTACCCAAAACTGATGTAAGGCTCACAGGCCTGTAATTCCTGGCATCTTTCTTATTACCTTTCTTATATATTGGTATTACATTGGCGATTCTTCAGGAGTCAACTGTATCTCCCTTTTCCAAGAACATCTGAAAATCTGTGTAAGAGGTTCAGATAGTTCTTTGGCCAGTTATTTCACTAGTCTTGGAGGCATACCATCCGGCCCCTGTGCTTTGTTAACATCAAGTTTACTGCATCTGTTGGCTATGTGCTACTCTTATTGTTAGAGGGATAATGGGTAATTTAATTGTGTAACCTGGTATTATTTGTTTTTTGGTTATAAACCTAAACAAAATATTGGTTTTGTAATTCAGCTATGTCTGCCATATCTGAGACAAGATTCTCTTGTCCTGGTCCTGTATGTTAAAGTGGTAAACCCCAGTTCCCTCTATATCAGGCTACATAATCTCCAAATGTCTTAATGCATTATATGGCACTCTTAAAATAGATGTGTCATTATTTTATTCTGATCAACAGTGCTTAATCTGGGGTAATATCTTTCACAAGCATTTTGATGTTTTTGGTGTTTGGTTGAGTTTCCCTGGTGTCCTGGTCAAATTTCTCTCTCTCAATAAAACAAATGCTTATTATCCAGCCCCTGAACTTACCAGGAAATGAGCTGTTATGACTCAATGTGCCAGTCATAGTCAAAATAATTACAAATTTATGAATAAAACTACAGAGAGGAGCAGCTTCTCTCATTCTGCTAGTAGGAGTCTGTGCTTTACTCTGTCAACTCAGGTGCTTTATATTCACCACTGCCAGCAGCACCGCCCCTATGTGAGCTCACCCAAGAACCTAACCCCTTTATGGAGATGGGGACAGATTTTCTAAAGGCCTGACATGGTCCAGAGACTAAATCAATGTCCGCAGCTCCCTGGTGCAGGGAACAACTCTTTTACCTGCCAAATGGTTATTTTTAGCATTTTATGCACATGGGCAGCATTTTCCTTTTTAGTCCACAGCTGTGTAAAAATGCTACACCTAGCAATAGCAGGCATAGAATTTTTCAACAGCTGTATGAAAACATGTGCTCAAGCTGTCAAGCGGGGCTGTGGTGGTGGTCGGGTGCTGCTAGCCACCAGGGATATGCTAGACTGGTGTACAGATACCACACATATTGTGGCAAACCCTCCAAATGCACGGTCTGCTTGGTGCACAGCCATGGCTGCCACATGCCAAGGGGCTTTGCCACCAGGATTCTGCCTCATAGAGAATTGGGTGCATGGCCAAAGGAGCACTGGGCTTTGATGCATGCTATCTTTTGCCATAGCTTGAGTTAATTGAAGGGCCTTTTGAGAATCAAGCCCTTAATGTTATTATACAACATACGTAAGGACAGCGACACGAACTTGAAATTTAAATTTGATACAGAAATGACTAGATGCCATAAAAGACAAATTTAACCACAACCCTTTAAAACCTCTAAAAGAAAAATGTTTTATACCCAACATGTTGTAGGTATTTGGAACTAGTTACCAGCAGAGATGGTGAACAGTGACCCATTAAATATTTTCAATAACAGGCATGATGCTTATATGAGCAATGATGTAATCCTTGATTACTACCACCTTTAGTGGGGGGACACTCTTATATGGGCCATTTATATCCTTTGCTGTCTCTGTCATTTTAGTAAACTCCTAGAATGGTTGGCAGACCTTAGCATGTATAACCTGGAGGAGGCCAAGAGGGAAAGGAAGATATGACTGAGACAAACATGTTCTTGAAAGGAATCAACAGGGTAGATGGCAACAATTTGTTAATGTCAAATAAGCACACGGTGACTAGAGAGCAGAGGTGGGGACGGAGATTCGGGAGTGACATGATGAAGCTCTTCCTCATGGAGGAGGTGGTGAATGAATGGAACAGACTGACCAGAGAGGTGGATGAAGCCAAGAATGGGACAGGGTTTAGACTTGGGTGTGATGGATATAATGGAACTGTGGGACCCAGAGAAAGAAGAGGCGAAGGGATAGCCGGGAATGGAGGTGTTTATCTCAGCCAATAGGGACAGTGGATCTCTAAATCCAGTCCAGTGTTTCAAGCACGGAGCAAGGCATGGAAATGGGCAGCCTGGATAGACCTCTGAGTTTTTTCTGCTGCTACAGTCTATGTTTCTATGTGAATGGTTCATTTGAACCACTTTGTGGCACTAAATAATGACTATATATGGGATCCCTGGTAAGGAATTCTATGGTTGCCTTGTAAATTCAAATCCCAAGCTCACATCTGGGAAAACGAGAATGCTCAGCAGGTGGCAACAGTGGTAGACCCCTCATAGAACTCATCATATTGCTGTCTTGTTGACAAAGAAAACTTTCTGTGCTAAGCGATCGATAGGTCTGATGTTCCAAAAGCAATTTCCCGCTAAAGTAGTAACTGCCTGGGGTTGCTGGTGCAAAGCAATGGCTACTTTTGTTTGACTGAGTATTTTATTCTGTATAATCTTCTCAGGCTTGGGCAGAACAAAGCATGCATAATTCATGCTGTGGTTAGCTGCACAACAGTGCAGAGACAGGCCTGTTGAAAATATCTCAGTATTAAATTAGCAGAGGCACTGAAAATAATCACCTTGCTGAAAAGTGGAAACATTTTCAAAGTACCCCTTTGTTTCTTTAATAGGATTTAATTTAGAAGCATGAGATAAGATAGCTGAGCTAGAGACCTATCATCAATAAGCCAGGAAAGTTGGGACCTGCACATCGGGATTAGCAAAATTCAATGTGCCGTGCTTGCAATGTGGGAGCCCAACCCCCCATGTTGCAAAGGCAAGTCTCGATTTAAGCATGGTCAAGACCAGTCAGAAACTTTCAGGCTTTTATTACCTAAACATGGGACATTTCATGCAACCTGAAGAAAGAGACTCATGCCTAATGTTGCACCTAGTTCACTGAGATGAGAATGAATGAATTTTCAACCAACTAGCATGAAAGAGACACTGGCCTGTTTACAAATACTTGATCTTGTGCATCTATGCATTATCGTTTGCAGAATGCGAGACTGTCAGAGGGAAGTGGGTGAACAGATAGACAGCACTCAGAAAATCCAGGTTAACACACAAACTATGTGGTTCTATTGTACATCATGAACAATAAAATAAAAAAAAATATATACTTAGAAACAGCAACTTTGTCAGGATAGGATCACTTCTCTGTATAGGACTTTAAATTATATTGCTGGTACTTCACTTTTAAGCAATTTGGCATTGTTTGGACATGAAGGCTTGCATTTCCTACTCCAGCTCCAGTGTGAGCTCTTGTGTACTTCCGATCTGCATTGATCTGAATCTGGATTGAATCTGATCTCTTTTACCTAGCAATAGCAGTGGTGGAGGAGTGTACCAAAAAGCGTGGGGTCAGAATTGTGTAGAACTGGCCAGCCTGGTGGCACTGAGGGTTGAGACACTGGATGCCACACCTCACCCCACGCCGGTGACCTGAGTTCAGAAATGAGCCTGGGCCGTCATGGGTCGGCAGGGGAGAGAGAGGATCGAGCATCTGGAGGATTGCTCTCCTCTCTTGGGAATTCAGGCTTCTGCCCAGCATTGTTGCGGCTCCCGGTGGTGATTGGAGGCACTGCAATGCACAGGGCACGTTAAAGGGGAGGCAGAGCTGTGGTAAGCGCTCCTGGCGCTATTGCATGACCGAGCTCTGTCGGAGAGGGTAGAAGGAGGTGAGGGGTGGGATGCAACCAAGAAAAAAATACACTTCTGGAGACAGGTGATGGCACCACCCCTCAACCACACTCCACTGGCTGGACTCGTATAGCTCCTAGGCTGAGCCCAGCCCAGCCCGAATTGACAGATAGAGTGCCCTGGGAGGATAGGGTGGCCCCACCTCGGGAGGGCTCAGAGCTGAGGGGATAGCCAGGCTAGTGCCAGGGGCTGGAGAGTTTCAGGCCCGGAGGTAGAGATGAGGAGGTGGATGCCTGAGAGAGTTCTTCGGGGTATAAAAAGAATCGTGTAGAACACCTTTGTCCAGGTCACTGGGAACATTTTCTTCTTTAAATTCACTTTTGTTAGCATACATATCATTTTATAAAACTGAATAATCCAGGCATTCTGATGAATAATTCATGATTTATTAATAGAAATGCATGGGTTATTCATGATAATCAAAACAGAACAGGGTCAGGAATTGTAGCTTTTGAAGAGGTTTGAGAGGAGAAAGGAAGGCAAAAATAATTATATATTGCAAGTCATGCAACAGTAAAACAAAAAATTCCATAGAGAGCTCACTAAAAAGTATAATTTTTGGTTGCCTGGATTTTCATAGTGTGTTGAGTACCAAAAGGTGTAAAAGTATCCTCTCTGCTGTCATTGGAGAAATCCCACCAGTCTCTTTTAATGCTGCTCCTCTCACTGAAATGCAGGGGGTCAAAATTCAATGTCTGACCATTCAGCTACAAAAGTGAGGGGTCTGCCAACCCCGCTGATCCCCTGGCTCCACCACCTAGGAACAGTAAGGTTTTCATACCCACCCAGTCCATCATGTGACCCACCCCTTTTTGCATAACACAGAATATACAGTTTACCACAACAGTTTTATACACAAAAAAAGGTGCAGGATGCAAGCAAAATGTATAACAATGGAAAAATTCAGGAAAAACATTTTGAAACTGGGTTTTATTTTTTTTTAAATAACAATGCATAAACAATAAGCCTCAATGAATCTGTAACTCCTTCTATAACTCTGACATCATGGACCTCCCAATTCTAGGTTTTTATGTTTGCTTGCACTCATGTGTAAGAAACATAGTGCGATCATCCAAAATGCAATGCCGTACAGTTGAAAGGGAGAGCTCTGCTTCAGTGAACAGCGCTCCCCCCCCCACACACACACACACATATTGCGTGCTCATGCCCCTCCTCCCCTTACGCACTTACTGTATGGCCGATGGGGGTACCCAATCCCGTCTGCTTCACGCTCCCAAAAAGCTTTCCAGGTACCACGCTGAGGCCCACTAGCGTGGCAAATGTTATGGCCGACAGGGGTGCCCAAACCCCTGTTGGCTCAAACCCAAACAGCCTTCCAGCTGCCACGCTGGGAGCTCACTCAGCGTGGCAACGTCCCGCGCTGCCTTCCTAAAAAAGAAAAAACATGTAAACAAAAAGTTCCCTTGGCCTCCCTGCCCACCCCGCCCACCCTCTGCACACTCTGCCTCCACACCCCCACCTCACCCCATACTTACCTCTGAGTCCGGCGCAACTATCTTTGGTGGACTGGGAACATGTCTGCACTCTTCAAAGCCGACTGCGAACTGAGGAAATGCCGGTAAGCTGTTTAATGTAATAAATAGGGTTTTTTCAACTTTAATGCATATCTCAGGCATCTTTTGGAATTTTGGCACCACATTTTCAGCATGGGGTTTTTGGGACCTTTTCTCATGAATTCTTGAACTGTCATGGCATTAATCGGGCCTGAAGGGTGATTTCGCAGTCACTGCGCAGAATCACCATTTGGGACCGATTAAGGAAACGACAATGCCAGTGTTCATAAGGCGGGCTCTCAAAAAGCCTATGTTGCAAATTTGGTGAAAAAATTCCTAAAAATTACTGTTTTACGAGCGTGCATTGCACAGTTCCTACTCACGCTCGTAAGTTCACAAATTTTTAATATTTGCACTCCAGATTTTCTACACTGCCATTTTACCACACCTCCTTCTGAGCAGTACAGCTGTCATTTTTCACGTCACCCAAAATATGTTCTTGTGCATGTAGCGCTCAATGGCGCAGTTGGTGTGTGCAATCAATGTTTGGGACAGATTAAGAAAATCACAGTGACACTGTTCATTTGCAGATGTCTTAAAATGGCTATGCTGAAAATTTGGTGAATAAATTCCCAAAAATGACTGTTTTAGGAGCGCAGGTTGCGCAGTTCCTACACAACTGCATAGTTTGTGAATTTTAATATTTGCACACCAGATTTTCAACATTGCCACTTTACCACACTTCCTTATGAGCAGTACAGCTGCCATTTTTCACATCTCGCCCAAAATGTGTTTCCGCACATGTAGGGCGTTAGGGTTTCCGACCATGACGCCTCACCCTGTAGAGAATGACAGGCATCAGGGCTGTGACTTGGGACTGTTGCCTGCAATGCTCATACCATTCCACCCCCACCCACACCCTGCAGACACTGAGAGGCATCGAGGTGTGCCTTGGACTCTTCGGCTCCAAAGTTCACCCCATTCTCCTATACTGCACCCATCTCACTGTATTTCCTGATGGAATGGGGAGTGCGCATAAGAACCAAAAGACCCCAAGGCATACTGTGACACTTGTCGGTGTCTGCAGGGTAGGGTGTGGTGAAATGGCGTGGCCGTTATGCCTGACAACCCAAAGGCACACCCCAATGCCTGTCACTATCTGTAGGGTGGTGATGGGGTTGGCTTCAGTTCAATACTTCACTGCCATTCCTATTATGCAGCTCTGTAACTCCTGCACTGCCAATGCCAATGCCAGCAAGCAAACATTCGGCACTGACAAATGCTTGTTGTACATGAATCCTGCCAGTAGGGGGCTACTGGTTCCTATAGGAGTCCAAGAAAACACCGGAAGCTGGAAGGCCCCAAGGCACTCCTGAATCCAAGTAAGGTCAAACTTCAAATAAATGAAACAAAACAGTTATTTTATGCTTAAAAATAAATTCTTTTAGAATCTAGCACTTTTTTATTTGTGGTTGTACCAGTAGATTAATTGGGAATACATTTTAAAGAAACCAATGCTTTTAAACTTTATTATTTTCTCAGGTAGGCCCTGGATAGGTTTGAAAGTATTTTTAAAAGAAAGGAAGTAAATGTAAAGTCATTTTCTTTTTAAATGTACAGATAAAGACTGTGACTGTGGGTTTTATTGGTAGAAAACAAATATATAAAAGAAGCAAGGAAATAAAACAATGAGTTGAGCTCTCACCTTCATAAAGTAACCAGGGATATGGGGTTTAAACAAGGAGTTTTCTATATCCAACCCTGTAAGACAGCTTTTATAAACCATTTCTTGCAGGTTAGGAGAATGTAAGCTACAGTTTCAATTTAGTTTGGAGCCTGGAGGGAGCAGCTTACAATGCTCCCTGCCAGCATTTCTGACTCAAAACAAGAAAACTTCACAGTTCAAACAGTACATGGCTGCTTTCTGTACAGCCTAAACAAGCACCTTTTAGTTTTTTATCCATTTTTGAACAAACATCAAATTTTTAACATTGCAGACTGTAACGCAGTATGTTATAACAAAAAATATGGCTTATACAGTCATTTCACTGTGCTTCATGTTGCCATCATGGCTCAATCTTTTGGCACTGTGCTAGCTAGCATTTGTATTTTATTTTGACATTTTCTAAGCCATTTTCATTAGCGTGGAGAACTTAGAAGGGCTGGAAAGGAAAAAAAATGAAATTCAGAGGGAGATACATCCCCTACTCTCCTCTCTCCCCTTGTTCTGCTCATACCCCTCTCCTTACCACCTCCACTTGCTCACTGCTCATCTGTTCCTAATAGCTTTCCCAACCCCGTCAGTTACTATCTCCAATCTCCTACCCACATCCATGCTATCACTTCCCCCCCCAGTCTACCACTATTCCTCATGCAACTTTGATAACGGTGTCCACTTTCACTGCGGTTCTCCACCTTCTTCTTCCTCACTCATCCACTCCCTTCTCCTCAAATCTACCAACCTCCTCGCCAGCCCCTTCAGACTCTCCTAACTACCGTAAGCTCCACTTTCTCATACTCACTCTCTTCTTGCTCTCTGCTGGGGATATCCACCCTAATCCAGGCCCTATTGCCCCTAGCTCCTCTGGTGCTTCCTCCTCTACTACCTCTCCCTGCTCTCTTCTCTTAGCCCTCCCAAAGGGCTTAAAGATTGTACATCTAAACACTCACATCTTGTTGCAAAAAATAGACCAGATTCAGACAATGGTGTGCACTTTAAAACCAGACATTCTAATCATCTCAGAAACTTGGCTAAAGAGCACTGTCCCTGACCACTCGGTCTCCATTCCTGGCTACTCAATGCTAAGGCAAGACCGTGCTGGCAGGGGTAGTGGTGTGGCCATTTATGTCCTAGCCTCCATCCAATATTCTATCATCTAGTCATCCTCCAATCATGAGACCCATGATGCCCTAGCTATCCATGTGATGCCACCCTTCACTCTCCCAATCTTTGTAGCCAGCATTTACTGCCGCCCAAATGTCCATCCTTCAGTTGCACCAGACCTCCTAACCTCCATCACTTCCCTTGCTCACTCTGAGGAATTATTCATCCTAGGTGACTTCAATATAAATTGGTTGTCACCTAAAACTGTCAAAACTGAAAATGAAATTGGAGCCTTAAACCTCTCCCAACTGATCTCCAAACCCACCCATCCAAACCACAAGACACAACAATGCTCTCTACTCAACTGGGCCCTTACCTCCCACCCCCACCGTGTCATCACCTCTGGCATCCTCCCTGATGCGCTTAGTGACCATAACCCAATATTCATAAGAAAGTCCACAGAACTAATTCACCACACAAAACCATGCAACTACACTCTTTCAAGTCTCTTGACTTTGAACCTCTCCTGAGTAACCTTGCCACTTCTGACTGGTCCCCCCAACCTCCTTCCCCTCTGTTGATAAGGCCCTTGCCTACTTCAAAGAAATCTTTCTTGTAAACTGGAATGCCTTTTCCCCACTAAAATAAACCAGAGTCAGAGGTAACCACTTACCTTGGATAACCCCTGAACTTCTGACCTGTCTCAGGGCTAGAGATCAAGCCTGGAAGCATCATAAAGCTACCCAGCATCCTAGTGAGCTTGCGAACTACTGCATGCTCCAAAACACTTGCACCAGGGCTACAAGGTTAGTCACGTCTGAATATTTCAAATCTGCCTTCATCACCAACATAAATTCCCCTTCAAAGTTCTGGAAGATGGTCCATGCCCTATTTACCCCATCATCTCGCCCACCCCCCTGGTACTTAAAGTAAATAGCTCACTAGTGTCTGATCCACCAGCCGTAACTGTGGAATTTAACTCCTACTATACCTCCTGCGCCACTGAGCTACTGAAATCCCTCCCTTCCTACCCATCACCCTTCCCACCCTCTACTGGTGTGCCCCCTCCACTACCATCTCACCTCCCCTTCTCCTTCACTACTGTAACCCCAAATGATGCCCTAAGTGCCCTCATCACCATCAACCCCTCTAAAGGTGCCTCCCCTGATAGTCTCGACCCAAAACTCCTCTACCTCTCCACTCCTCCCCATTGCCTACCCCCTCTCATTAATCCTAAATCTCTTATTCTCTACTGCCTCAGTCCCCTCTTCATGGAAACATGCAGTGGTCCTCCCTCCCTCTAGCCAAAATGGGTGACCCCCTCATCCCCTGGCAACTATCACCCCATTTCTCTCCTCCTTACCCTTGTCAAGCTTCAGGAACACATTGTCTTCTCCCAACTCACCTCTTTTCTGTCTGACACCTCCTTTTTCACCCCTTTCCAGTCTGGTTTCGGGAAAAAACACTCAAACACCACCTCTCTCCTACAACTCACAGACTCCATCCTAACCGGAATGGACAATGACCAAATTACCTCTGCCATTTTTATAGACCTGGCCAAGGCCTTCGACACCATCTCTCACTCCCTTCTCCTCGACTTACTCACAGCAGCTGGCCTATCTCTCTCCACCACAAACTGGTTCAAGGCCTACCTTATTGGCAGAACCCAATCAGTTAAGATCTTGGATGCCACTTCACCTCCCCTCTTGATTAGCACTGGCATCTCTCAAGGCTCTGTATTAGGGCCCCTCCTATTCTTCATCTTCTTAAATGACTTTCCCTCTGTTTGCTCCCCCTCTACCGCTACACATATGTATGCCGATGATACAGTCCTGTATGCATCTGTCTCCTGTTCTGCTGAGGTTACAACCACCTTACAGCAAGACTTTGACAAGGTTCATCTATGATTTGCTACCCATCAGCTTTTCTTCAGTGCCAAGAAGACTGTCTCCATGATCTTTGGCACAAGGCAGAGACTCTCTAGGCTTCCCTCCCTACCCACTTTCCACACCTTTGATGGGACTTTACTTGAAGACACATCCTCCTTCAGGTACTTAGGTGTTTGGTTGGACCAACACCTAAACTTCTCTGGACATAGTGACGCCATCCAGAAAAAATGGACCTCAAGCTTGGTGCCTGTTCAGGAACCATAGTTGCATCCCTCCTATGGCTAGGTGTGAACTTGTTCAGAAGATGATACTGCCCATTTTTGACTACTGTGATGTAGTCTATGGTGCTGCTCCTAAGTCCTCCATGGCCAGACTGGACACCCTCTTCAATTCCTTCTGCCACTTTGCCCTGGATGTCCCCCCTCGCACCCACCACTGCGATCTTTATTGTGCCATATTCTTCCCCTCTCTTACAAATAGGCGACTCTCCCACTGTGCTAAATTCACTTCCAAGCACTGGTTGGGTGAGCTCCCTTCCTACCTAACCTCCTCCATTATAACAACCCCCCCATCCTCCCATTCCCTTAGATCAACCGACTCCCACACCCTGGTAGTCCCCCTCAGAGCCACCCTAATTGGCCAATCCGCTTACTCTCACTGCCTCCCAAACATCTGGAATTCACTTCCCCCTCAAATCTGGTACTCATCCTCTGCCTACTCCATCAGCTCTGCCCTCAATAATTACCTTATGCCTAGCTACTCCTTCCATGTCCCTCCCTAATTCCCTCCTATAAGCCCTGGAGAAACCCTACTCCTTTACCATCACTTTCATTTTACCCTGTGCACCCCCACCCCCAAAATTTCTAGCTCTCCTCCCCTTCCCCCAAATTGCTCCCCTTACTGGCCTCCCTTGATCTCTCACAGAATGTAAGGGATGCCAAATGCTCTCCATGGGTCCCTCTTCCACCCCCAAGGGGCTTGTATCCCTCGTCTACTCCCTTCCCCCTACATCCCTCCACCTCACCCCTCCCTCTTCTTTCCCCCTTTTCTTTCATGTAAACACTCATTTACTTATTAACCCAGCACCAATTATTGTCCACTTTTTCTACATATTATGCACAACTCTATTTTAACACTGTTTGTAACACCTGCCTTACAGCTGTATGTTAATGTTGATCTTGTAACTTGAATGTAATTTGAACATGACTCTTCCCTCCCACCTCACCCCCCTCCTTCCCCCTCTCACCATCCCCATTTTCTTTCATGTAAGCACTTGTTACTTATTAACCCAGCACTTATTATTGTCCACTCTTCTACCTATTATGCTTGTAACAACTGCCTTAGAACTGTATGTTAATGTTGCTCTTGTAACTTGAATGTTTAATGTTTCACTCCTACTGTGCTCCTTCACCCCAAGTCGCACTGGGAGACGAGTGACTTGACGCTCAGTGTGCCTTCCTGGTGAAACATTTCAATAAATAAATAAATAAAATAGTGGGGGGCGAGGAATCTGCAGGTGGCCAGCCTGACAGAATGGAAAAAACAGAAAAGGACAGTAAAGGATAGCAATATGCTGTCACACAACAGATGTTAGGACAAAAGGAGATATAACAGAGTCCCTCCTAGCCTTGGCAGGGTGCCACCCTACCGCAGAGACTTCTGGGGGTTTTTTTTTTTTTTGCAAAGAGAGAAATGTTTCTGTTTGAGCACAAGCCAGCCAACTGGCATTTCAGATGGTACAGTCATTTCTGAAAAGCTTAATTCAAAGCACATCATAGACAGCATAATGCCCATGTACTTAGCTTTCTAAGTGGGTGGAAGTTATATAAATGTTGATTGTAGTTCGAATCATTGAGCTGTGAAAAGGCAATCTTGGTGGACCATTCCAATGAGAAATAATACCTTTGTTCTAACTTTATAAAGAAGTGTATGATTAGTTACACTGTGAATTTATTTTGAAAATGATGCTACTACTGTCTGCCAGTTTCGGAGGCTCCATAGGTGTTATTTAGTGGTAACATTTTACAGTGCTTTGCCAGGCTTGATCATTTTCTGGATTTCAAAGGGCAGGCAATAATGCGTCTGAAGTGCTAGTCTATTACCCAATGGATACTAAACTGCAATCAACAAAAAAGAGGTAGCATACTCAAGGTCTCGGCAGAGTGTAGATAATGTATTAACACTCACAAACCATTCCATCAATTTCAAAGTGCATTTCTGTGCACAGTTGCTCAAAAAATTTACACACAACTGAAAGCCATAACTGACCATAACACGGCACCTTTAAGTCCCCTATGTTTCGAGTTGTTCTGCCTCTTCATCATGGGGGTTACTGATGTTACTGTCAGCCAGTTTCAGAGGCCTTATACACATTTCTGTGATGACATTTTAGATACATTGTCAGACTTGATTGTTCTTTGCTGAAATAGACACTAGACAGTGGAATATCTTTTAGAGCAACATAGTGCAAAACTGTATACAGATGCTGTGGTCCTCCAGCTCTAGTGGCCATAAAAGTCCCTCAGTCAAGTGCCTTGGCTGTCTTCTACTACATAAAGAATATTACTTCCCTACTTTTCTGTGACTGCCTGGGTCACACCTGGAAAAATGATCTAGATAAGTGTGCTTCTCTTTAAATGACATGTAGATAAAACATTATAATAACTGGCTATGGTCAATATCAACTCGTTTTCAGGCTTGTTCAAAAGTCATATCAACTCGAGGGTTGATATGAAAAAACTCGTATCAACCCACGAGTTGATACGACTTCTACATCCTCGCACCGAGAATCATAAAAAAATCAGCTTACAGGCAGCGCGAGACACTTCTATAACAGCAAAAACACAAAGGCAGTTTGTCCATCAAAAAACAGCACAAATAAACCAGGGAGACTCCCCATCTAAAGCGATGGCACAATGAAACTATTGTAAAAGCATAAAATCCACAGCCAACATCGTAAACTGCAATCACAAACCAAGAAAATGTTTCTCTGAAACACATACTTTCACTGCTATCCCTTTCTCTATTCCCAGGTTGGACGACCTTTCACCTTGGATCTGAGGAAGCAACGCTCTAGGATTTGTACAAGTCACAATTTATTTTTAGTTAAAAAAATGTAGTTCACTGAAGAATAGTACATTAATTTGTTAAAAACAGTAAGTTGTCTCTTGCTGATCTTATCGGTCGATTTATATTTCGCAGTCTAATGAACTTTGCCCTTGTATTGAAACTATCCTGAGACATCTAGTAGATGCAACCTCGAAACGAAGATTAAAACAAGTACCGAATTTACATGTAATTGCACTGTTCACTTCTCTCTTAGTAAAATATGTACTGAAATAATAAACGCTGCATATGGAGTTATGTGAGAGCTGTTTGTTTTATGGAGTGATGCGAGAGGTTTTGTCTTTAACTGCGTCATTTGAACATACCATAATTGACCATAGCCTGTTATTATATAAAATAAAGCAAATGAAGGGTGGTTAACATGGAGTTTTTTTACACACCCTCGATGTGTGATAATATAAAAACCTCTCGAGCTACACTCTCGAGGTTTTTATATTATCACATATCTTGAGTGTGTAAAAAAAAACTCCATATCAACCACCTGCATATGCATTATTCTATATATCTTACCCACACAGCAATGAATAAGGGAATAATCGACCTATACCTAATATGGAGGCAGTCCGGACCGGTGGTTAAAGTACATGGCTGTGAACCTGGAAAGGGAGTTTGAACCCTACAATTGCCACTTACTCGCAGTGTGAACCTGAATTAGGTCACTTAAACTCTGTGTGCCTAACCTCTCTAATTTATCTGTGTGCTGTTTGAATCTTTCTGTGCACCAACATTCTCTCCCCACCATCTCCTGGACAGTAACGTGCTCTGAGATACAGTGTGTATTACACTAGATTCCTATCCTTCCTAACATAACAAAAGGATTACATTTACACAGAAACTTGTACAGTATGTACTGTCAAGTAAGCAATACACCATGACAGGGAGTGTAGTAAAGGATTTTAATGCAGACTCCAGGAGGGAGAGAGGGAGAAAGGGAGAGAGAGAGAGAGAGAGAGAGAGAGACAGAGAAGAAGCCAAAGGCTGAGTATCCACACCTTGGAGTGGCTTATTGCATTTATAAAGTGACTAGCTGCTGGCATACATTATATTTAAAGTGAAACATTTTAATATGATTTTTGTTTTAATAAAATCATTTAAATACATTTTAAATGGCACAATTATATACAAGAAATGGTAGCAGATTTTGCAGGTAGTGAGCCTTTTTGCTTTAGTAATGAGATTTAGCAACTGATTGGTCATCCCTAGCTTTTTAATGCTCAGTCAGGTGATGTTTCTCAGCCAATGAAGTTTCAGACTCTTTCCATGCCATTATATAAAATAAAATCAAGCAGCTGGGTCAATAAAGAAGCAGCTGGGGAACCACTTGCCTTGTCTGTGATCCAGGTTCATGCCCGAGCCTGGGTCATCACTGCTGGCTGGCAGTAGGCTGGCAAAGTGCCCATTTAGATGCACCCAATTGTACTGCCTGATCCATAGCTGCACCATGTTGACCACAGGGAGTCCGCACAAGCAGGGCACACTGAATGAGCAGATGGCATTGCTCCTGCATCAACGCACCTTGGCATGCACCTACTTATGCTGATGATATTGCAATCCATGTCTTTGATGGCTTCCTCTTGGTGGTTCAGCAGAGACTACAAGATTAGTACAGAAGGGCTTCAACAGGCTTCAGGACTTTTTTGCTCATGCAAAATCAAAATTTAAATTTGGGAAAAGCAAAGCACCTGGTTTGTGGTCCCCTCTCTAAAGTGAAATGTATTCCCACTCTTAACACTAAATATCACCTTGGCTGTTGACACAATCTTGGAGTAGGTTAATTCATATAACTGCCTCGGATTTGGGCTTGAACCAGGTGGCACTGTCATATAGACAAGCTGGTAAAAAAAAAAAAAAACTCGGGTGGGCGTACTTTACAGACATAGAGATTGTCTTGACTTAGAACATCGACTGAAGATAATAATGGCCCAGAACTTCCCCCGTTTGATTATGCGGACATGCTGTATGACCACTCTTCAAAAGAATGGTTGCACTGGAAGGTTACATGATGGCTAGCTGAGACAGAACAGTGTGTCTCTGCTGCTCCCAGCTCCTCTTGCAAATAAACTTTAAAAATAAGCATAACTGGCGATCCTTTACGTCATCAATACCTGCACCAGTACTTCAGGACACCTTATGATCAACGAATCAGGATCCTGCATGGAGGTGGAGATGAAAAAAGCACCTCCATTTCACTCACCTCCGACTCCAGACACCTCCCGTAACCCACCTGTCCTCATGGCACTCACTGAGAAGTGATTCCTAGCAGTCATGAAGCTGCTGCAGGAGATGATCTTTGTGATTTCCTCGGCTCTCCAGCAGTTGCATTCATCAGTAGACACACTATCGATGTGGGTCAGTGACTCAGAGGCACGAATAGCATCTGTTGAAAAGTGGTAAGGAAGGGCCGACCAAGATACCAGCACCATGAAATGCAGGCTAAAAAAACTGGAAGGCAAATTAGCGGATCTGGAGGGGCGCAGCAGGTGCAACAACCTCCTGATCCTAGGCCTGCAGGAGAAAGAAGAAGGAGCTAAACCCATTACCTTCCTCCAGAAGTTCTGTACTAAGATCGCCGGGCCATCCCTGAATGGAAGCACATACACCATTGAGAGGGTGCATCACTTCCTGCGCCCCAGCAGCACATCATTGCAAAGACCAAGGAGATCCAACACCTACTTTGGGAGGGCCATAAGATAAGAATCACCCAGGATCTGCTCCAGACTGTGTGGGCCAGGCGACAAGAACTCCACCCCACAGTCTCCAAATTAATAGCGGCAGGCAAACCATTCAAGATCAGATACCCGCCGACTCTCCAGGTAAAACATGAGAAGAAATGGATTTCTTCTGAATCCCCTGATCAAGCAGTAACTGAATTGAGATCCTTATTCCCTGATCTGTTTAAGTGACATCTACCACAGAAATCCAGTGGGTTAGAAACATAGAATTTGACGGCAGATAAGGACCGCTTGGCCCACCTGGTCTGCTCATTTCCCTACCTGATGGATAAGCTGCAGATTCTAGTTAATCAACAGCTTACCTTCTCCTACCCACCACTAGAATTGCCTTATGCCTGTCCCATGCAGTCTTGAATTCTCCCACTGTTCCTGATTCCACAACCTCCTAAGGGAGGCTGTTCCATGCATCCACAACCCTCCTGTAAAAATACTTTCTAACATTACCTCTGAGCTGCCCCCTATCTTCAAATTGTGCTCCTTGTTCTTGCAGTAATTCTTTCTTCTGAAAGATGCTACCTTTTGTACTTTGTTAATTCCTTGAGATACTTGAAAGTTTTTATCATGTCTCCCTCCCTCCTTTCCTCAAGGATATACATATTAAGCTGCTTTAGTCTCTCCTCATATGTCTTCTGGTGCAGGCCCTGCACCATTTTGAGTTGCCCTCCTCTGAGACAGCCTCCCTCTGTCCTATGTCTTTTGAGGAGATGGGGTCTCAGAATTGCCGCAGTACTCAGATGGGGTCTCACCAACTGTCTATACAGAGGATAACAACTTCTGTTTTCTACTGTTGATGCCTCTCCTATGCATCCCAGTATCCCCCAGCCATCCTTACTGCCTTCTCACATTGCTTGCCCACCTTTAGGTCATCTGATATATTACTCCTAGGTCTCTTTCGATTTTTGTTGTTGTTATTAACTCACCCTCCATTGTGTACTCTTCCCCTGGGTTTTTGTTTCCCAGATGCATTACCTTGCACTTCTTTGCTTTGAATCTGAGCTGCCACATATTTGACTATTCCTCCAAACTTGCCAAGTCCCTTTTCATCCTTTCCACTCCAACTTGTTATCAACCCTGTTGCAGATCTTTGTGTCATCTGCAAAGAGACATACCTTTCCTTCCAGGTGCTCTCCAATGTCACTTATAAAGACATTAAAGAGGACTGGTCCCAGTACCGAACCCTGCGGTACCCCGCTAGTTACCCTCCTTTCTTCACTCTGGACTCAGTTTACTATTACCCTTTGCGTCCTGTTGTCCAGCCAGTTTTTTATCCAGGCTACCATCTTGGGACTCACTCCAAGGCTGGCTAACTTGTATATTTATCTTTTGTGTGAGACTGTGTCAGATGCCTTGCTAAAATCTAAGTAGGCCATATCCACAGCCCCTCCCTGGTCTACTACTTTGGTCACCCAGTCAAAGAAATCTATTAGGTTCTTCTGACATGACCTTCCTGCTGTGAAACCATGCTGCCTTGGGTCCTGTGCCCCACTGGCCTCTAGGTACTCAACAATTCTTTCCTTCAGAAGTGATTCCATCATTTTCCCTACCACTGAGGTCAAACTAACTGGTCTGTAGTTTTCTGCCTCTGCCCTGCTCCCACTTTTGTGAAGTGGAATCACATTTGCCCTCCTCCAGTCCTCGGGTACCACCCTATCCTCCTATGATTTGTTAAAGAGAGTAGTCAGTGGTGTTACTAGTTCTACCCTTAGTACTTTTAGAATTCTTGGGTGAATCCCATCAGGCCCCATTATTTTGTCCACCCTCAGTTTCAAGAGTTCTTTCAAAACCCTTTCTTCTGTGAATGGACTGGTATCGACCTCCCTATTCAGAGATTATCTCTTGTTTGGTTTCGGTACCTCCCCCTCCTCTTCCGTTGTGAATACTAAGCAGAAATATTTGTTCAGTATCCCTGCTTTTTCACTATCACCCTCTGCCCACATTCCCTCCCCTTTATTAAGTCTCTGTATCCCTCCCTTGGCCTTTCTTTGCTCCCTAATGTACCTATAAAAGGTTGTATACCCCTTCTTAACAGAGTTGGCTATCTTTTCCTCAGTTTGTGCCTTTGCTATTCTGACTGCCTTCCCTGCCTCCTTCTGCTTTAACTGATATAGTTCTTTGTCCTGCTCCTTCTGTGTTTCCTTAAATTTCCTGAATGCTATCCTTTTCTCATTAACCTTCTCTTCCACCTCTTTTGAGAACCATAGTGGTTTTTTCCTTCATTTTGTTTTGTTGATTTGCTTTACACACAGGCTTGTTGCCTCTGCAATGGCTGTTTGATTATTCCCCATTCTTCCTCCAACCCGCCTTCTTGCCCATTTGCTAGTGCTTTTCTGAGGCACTCTCTCATTTTCCCAAAGTCAGCCTTCCTAAAGTCAAATACTCTTGTTTTTGTATGGCTTGACTCTATGGCTGTGTTTATTGTGAACCACAATGTTTGGTGGTCACTTGTTCCCAGATGGCTACCCACTTCTAAATCTGAGATCCTTTCTCCTTCCTCATTTGAGAGTACCAGGTCTAAGATTGCTCCCTCCCAAGTGGGTTCCAACACTAGCTGTCTGAGGCATTCCCCCTGTAGGGCATCAAGAATGACCCTACTCTTGGATGTGCTTGCAGCAAAGGTACTCCAGTTAATATCTGGCATATTCAGGTCCCTCATCAACAATATCTCCCCTTTTTCTGCCATTTTAAGGATGTTTTCTATCATTTCCTTGTCCATTTCCTCCCTCTGAGATGGGGGTCTGTACACAACCTCCATGTGGATTGTGGTGCCATTTCCTGTCTCCAGAGTGACCCATAGTGACTCATCAACTTCCTGTTTACTCTTTAGTTCTGTTGCTTTAATCCCTTCCCTTATATAGAGAGCTACTCCTCCTCCTCTTTTACCCACCCTGTCCCTCCTGTAGACTTTGTATCCTGGTATGTTGACATCCCAGTAATTTTTTTTTTGAAATGGTACTTTTGCCCCTCCTACTGCCTGTCAGCCCCAACCCTTCAGGGTATCCAAGGGGTCATCCTCCTACCACCCACTCATCGATACTTACCTCCCAGTCCCCCATGTAGCTTCAGCCTGCCCCCGAGCGGGGATGAGGTGGGGCAGACCCCCGTAATTCTTCCTTTTGTCGGGTCTGGAGGTAGTCAGTGAGCAGGGTTAAATTGGAGGCATGCCCCAGGAAGCCCATCATCCCAGAGCCGACAGTTGTTTTTCCATGTTTTTCTTCCCCCCACGCAGCGTTAGTCCCTGATGTCAAGGCACTAGACGCCGATGTCTACTGCGTGCCTGGGCCACCCGTCTCCCTTCTATTGTGGGTTTGCAATCCCCTGATCCTCCACCCAGAGTCATACAAGTGTGGTGGACAACGACCCTCCACCCGGCCTCCCTGGAGGCGGTGAGCTGTCGTGGGGCGCTCAAGCCGTGCTCCCAGCCCGACCCACCAGCAACCCAAGTCCACTCCAGAACCTGGGTTGCTGGTGTGGAGTGAGGTGTGGCTTCCAGCGCCTCAACTCTCGGCGCCACCGGGCCGGCTGACATCCCAGTCATGGTTCTCTGTGTACCATGTTTCGGCAATTGCCACAATATCCAGGCATCCCTCTTCCATCAAGGCCACTAGCTCAGGGAGCTTGCTACACAGACTGTGGGCATTGGTACTCATCATCTTCCCTTTTTTTTATGGCCTTACCCCTTTTAGCCCCATCCCTGTCCTTACTGCCTTTTTCTGCATTTACCCCTGTCCTGCTCTCTACTGACTTCTCTACCTTGGTGTTTACCTCTCTAACTACTGTGTTTTGTGGGGGAGGCTGGGATTTCCCTGCTCCTTTTCAGTGCTTCCCCCCTTGGCCAGCTTAAATGCTTGCCAATGAAGCATTTAAACCTATCACCTAGGATCCTGGTCCCCCTTCCGGCCAGATGCAGACCATTGCACCAGTATAGGCCTGCATCCCTCCAGGTGGCTCCCCAGTCCCCAGTGAAGCCAAAGCCCTGAGCTCCACACCAGTTTTTCAGCCATTCATTAAATCCCATCATGTGGAATACCCTAGCTTCATCCTTACCATAGACAGGCAGCACCTCCGAGAAGGTTACCGTACATGCTACTTGTCTAAGACCCCTCCCCAACTCTACAAACTCCTCTTGCACTGCTCTGATCCCATTCACAGCCAGATCATTTGTCCCTAGGTGTACAATGACATCCAGCTCCCTCCCTCGTGCAGCTGCTCCTGCAATCCTGAGGATTCACTTCCTGTCCCTTCGAGCCATGGCACCAGGCAAGCACCTTACCTCCCTATCCCCTTCCTCCCCCATTTCTACCCCCAATGATTGAGTCCCTCATCAGGAGTTGTTTTCTTCCCCTGTGGGGTCTTGTGCCACCCTCCTGTGGGTCTCCTTTGTGGAGGTTCCCAGCATCCTCCTTGGTCTCCACTGCAGGTGCCTCCATAGAGGAACCACTCTTTGCCAGAACAGCATATGAATTGTGGAGAGGTACAACTGGAGGGATGCACCTCTGTTCCACCACCCTCTCCTTCCCTGAGCCCACCTTGGTGTAACCACTACTCTTTCTTGGCAACCTCTGATGTAGCAGTGGTTGCACTGGTTGTCCCTGGGTGGGTGAAGAGGTTTCATGAATCCTAGCCAGGTCAGTCTGGAGACAGGCAACCTCCTCCCTCAGACCAGAGAGGTGCCTATAAACAGGGCAGCATTGCAGCCTCCAGAATGTCTCCCGGAACACTGCTGCTCCACAGCCATTGCACTGCACCACTCACATCTTGACTTATTTTGTGTCCCTTCTCCTGTTGCTTTGTATGCTTACTGTCTCCTCCCTCTACATATTTTTACACTTACTTTCCTACTGCCTATGTGCCCTTACAACTCTTGCCCTTCCTGTTCTGGGACAGGAACTTCCTGTAGTCTTCAGTAGTCTCCTTCTTCCGTGCTTGGATTCAGACCTCCAGCAGCCGGGAGGGGTGGGGTGGGAGAAAGAGTTATTTTTAGGTTCCTTCAAGGTTGAAGAAACTAATGTGTCTCGTGATCCTTCCTTCTACTGCAAAACAGGAAGTTCCTGTTGTCAGTCAAATCCAGTGGCTATAAAAGTAGAACTGGCTTACGGTGGGAAGGAGGGCAATTAGTAAAAAAGCTGTAGTTCTAGACTGCTGTTTCTTGCTCTGAAAGCAAGTTCTCCTCTCTCAAAAACAGCAGGAAGCTGTAATTGGAGACACCTGCTTTTCTACTCCTATGCCCCTAAGCCACACCCCCAATTAGATTTAACCTCAGCTCCTGACTCAGTAAATTAAGCTGATACAGCCCCCTTCCTCACAGAAGCACACAATGACTTTCTTCTTTTTTTTTTTACTTAAATGAAACCCCCTTCTTCTAATAAAGTATCTGTTTGCTTAATCCAAACAGGCATTGACTCCTGCTGAGATAGAAGTGATTTATCAGTAAAAAAGCTGTAGTTCTAGACTGCTGTTTCTTGCTCTGAAAGCAAAGTTCTCCTCTGCCAAAAACAGCAGGGTTGTTTCTCTTTTTGTGTATGTGCTGCGATTTCAAGTTCTGCTGAATATTCCTAATAGGATACTTGAACTATTTCCATGCTATAATTGCCCCGACGCTTGTTTCTAAGGACTGCTCATTCTGGATCTGAACTTAAGGGGAACTTTTTATGGGGGGAAAACTACCCTTTTTGTTGCTACAAAGTAAGCAATGACATTATTTCCAAGTCCTGGAGACTGTGACTAATATGAACTGGATACTATGCTTCTACTGAGGGTAGCAGATATCTCGTGCAGCTGGGATACGGTTTGCTGCCTGCTTTATGTTGCAACCAGGACTTGTCTAATTTCTTTTTATTTCTTCCCCTCCTATTTATTTTTCCCTTTGCTCTTCGCTATATGAATAAGATATACAGCCTTACTTGTTACCTTACTGAAGTCTGGACAGATAAGGACCTATTTCAACAGTCTGCCTGTGTCTCCCTCCGCTCCCTTTTTCTTTTTTCTACTCCTCCTTTTTTCTGTGTAAAAGTACTTAGGGTAACCTGTAAAGCAGATTGTTTAGGTGAACTATAGCCTTATTTGCAGGGCAACCAAGGCACCCTATATGACCTTTGCCCACAGATTAAGCTGATAATATTCTTACTGAATCTGGGCGCCTTTTTTAATTAGATATGACTAAGAGTGCTGTTAACAAATAGTAACCTAGCTATCTCAGAGTATGTGTTGCTCATAATAAGTTAACCCTTTCAATGTTTCTTGCTCTTTGCAAAGTTTAAATACTATCTAATGTAACATGTTTGGGGGGGTGGGAGAGGGAGAATATGAGTGGATTTTCTCTGTTTAGCATAGCAAACATCACCTGATGGTGTATTGAAGGTGATACGTTAGTTAGAACTGGGGGTTAGTTAGCCTAGTGTTGTTGTGTGTTTTTCTATTGTTATCTATGGATGGTACTTTTGTGGGGGTTGGGGGAGAGGGGTGGTATACAGGGCACTACACTTATAATGCTATGTCACTTTATGTTTTTCTCATGGGGAGGGGGGTAGGGAGGGATGTGCAACTCCACTGTGACTTCCCATATCTTGATGGACTGCATAGGATATTATAGGTGGCCTCCATTTCCAGAACTACAAGTTCATCCTGATTTCAGTTAAATGGGAGGCCCCTATACATTCATCAGTTGGAACATAAAAGGGGCCCAAGATAAAAGCAAAAGGTTAACAATTCTCTGTCACCTCCAACTCCTTAAACCTAGCATAGTTTACTTGCAGGAGACATCTCCAGAAAGAAGATGTTACATTCTTTAAGAGAAACTGGGTGGGGAAGGTATTTGGCTCTGGATCCTCTTCAAGGAGAGGAGGGGTCACAATACTCATTGCTAAAACTGTTCCCTTCAGATTGGTCCAGGAAAGCTGTGATCCAGATGGGCATTACATCATCCTCCATGGGACACTAGAATCCTAGCCTGTCCTGTTAGGCTCCATTTATGGACCAAACATAGACTCCCCTCAGTTTTTCTCCCAATTATTAGTCATGCTTATTTCAGACCCCACTAAATTAACAATCCTAGGTGTATACTGGAATTTAGTACCCCAGACTGACCTGGACATGTCAGACCATAAAAAACTGGGACTAACCCCAGCCCAGCGGGCTCTTTGGGACCTTATGAAGGGAATGGGAACAGTAGACATCTGGCGTATCTTAAATCTTAAAGAAAGACAGTACACTTACTACTCTCCCTCGCATAGTACACTCTCCTGAATTGATTACTTCTTTATTAGCTGTTTTGGCCTTCTGGGTGTCCTAGCTGCCAAGATACATGATAGAGTCATATCTGATCACTCTCCTACTAGTATCTCCTATTTACAGGGGCCTGGGGTCAAATGAGACTCCATTTGGTGTCTGAACAATCAACTCCTCAAATCCCCCCAGTTTCTTACCCATACTCAGGACTTTATTACCTTCTTTCTGGAAAATTATAAGGGTACTGCGGACAGATTTGACATAATCTGGGTGGCTCTTAAATGTTCCCTTCATGGTGAGTTCATATGCCTGGCTGCAATGCAAGCCCACAAAGCTCAAGATCGGCAATCTTTCCTACTTTCAAAAATTTCGCCCCTGGAACATTCTTTGAGTCACTCCTCCAGTGCCTCAGTCTGGGCCAGGCTGCACTGCTTGCAGGCGCAGTACTTTGAACTCATGGCACAGAAATCAGAACTAGCTCTGCACCACACTAAACTTAAATACTTAGAGTCCGGAGAAAGGTCAGGTAAACTTTTGGCCCTAAGGCTGTGACAAGTGGAAGCCACTGGGTTCACTTCTGGTCTCCAGCCTTCACAAGACAAAGCTGTGCTTACGGACTCCAGAGAAATGGCCTCTGCCTTTGGAAGGTATTATTGGGATTTTTATTCGACAAATGCAGAATCTATTCCTTCTCCTCAGGCTTTAACAGCCTACTTAGACTATGCTAACCTCCCTAGATTACCAGCTGTCTGTACCACAGCACTAGGCTCCTGAGTCTCACTGAGTGAGGTACAGCATGCAATCCAGCAGCTACCCTTAGACAAAGCATCGGGGCCAGATGGCCTCTCCAATAATCTGTATAAATCCTGCCTTTCGCAACTTGCCCCCCTCTTAGTAGATGTCTTTAATTTTTGGTTTGATGAAGGAGTAACAGTCCCTGCTTTTCTAGAAGCCCAATTACTCTTCTCCCAAAACCGGGGAAAGACCCCCTATTCCCTGAAAATTGCCGTTCCATCTCATTACTCAACACCGATGTTAAAATTTTAGCCAAAGTTTTGGCAAACCGTCTTTCTCCGGTTATGGGAGACATCATTTGCCATGAACAAGTGGGCTTTATGTCTGGACTCCTATCAGAGGATCACATGAGAAAACTGCTTCACATTATTGCGGTTGCCAGGGAACCCAATAAGCCTACGGCTCTGGTTTCCCTGGACGCCGAAAAAGCATTTGACTGGGTCTCCTGGGATGTTCTCTTTGCTTCTCTCCACCAATTTGGCTTCCCTTCTGATTTCATTAAAGGGGTCCAAATCTTGTATGCATCTCCCACAGCACGAATTTGGTGCAATGGCTGTCTATCTGACCCTTTTCCTCTCCAACGTAGTACCCAGCAGGGATGCCCACTCTCACCCCATGTTATTTAACATTTATTTGGAGCCCCTAATTTGAAGATTAATTAATTTGCCTGTTCTGTCAGGTATTCAGGTGGAAGGCAAGCAATACTCCCTTTCAGCTTATGCAGATGATTATTATTACATCTAGAAAATCTGCACCTTACCATTCCAATCCTCTTGGATGAAATAAGAGGCTTCTCGGTAGTTTATGATAAATTAAATCTCTCTAAATCCAAAGTCTTCCTCTGAATAGCCATAAGATCAGAGCCGAGCTTTGTGGCTTGGGTTTGTCCTGGGAACCTACCTTATTGACATACCTGGGTATCACAATATCCAGAAGTCTTCCCACTATGGTCAAGAAGAACGTCACTAAGCTACTCCATACTTTAAGACTGGATCTGGAAAGGTGGTATGCTGTTCCTCTCTCTCTGTGGGGGTGGATTAGTATCATCAAAATGAATGTACTCCTTCGACTTTTATACCCTATGAGTATGCTGGGCTTCTACTTCTCCAAAGCATGGTTCGCTTGTCTTCAAAGTACCCTCATATGGAAGAGGAAGGGAGTCCACAGGGCCTATACCAAACTAAAAGCCCCTAAACCTAGAGGTGGCCTGGCACTTCCCTCTATTTTCATGCACTATGGAGCTAATCACATTAACAAGGTGGCTCTCTGGGTTGCCAGACCAACCACAAGAGAGTCCCAGGAGTACACTCCTCTATGGCTGAAAATGGAACATTCCTTAGCAAGCAAAAATCACTGCTCCTTCCCAGCTCTGGCTTATACATCTTTCTCGCAGGTCCCAAAACCCTTAAGGAACTCCCTGGCTGGGTGATCAATAAAAGCCTTTCACCAAATCCAAGTTCACCTCTCAATAAACTGGCAAAGGTCTCATGAACAGCTTATACTGAATAATCCTCATTTTCGGATAAATAATCGCCCAATTCAAATTTCCTTCTGGCCCTCTCTAAGAACGTGTACTCTTTCTACATTTCTGGTAGGAGACACAGTAAACCCCTTTTTATCACTCCAATCTCAACTTCAACTCCCAGGTACAGACCGTTTCAAATTCCTGCAAACTAGAGAGGCCATTCTCTTCTTTCTGGGAGAAAAACCTTGGTCCTCTCCCCCAAAAGAGACAGTGTCTTCTGCTTTCGAGGTAGCAGATCAACCACATGCGATCTCGAGAACATAAAAACTTCTCCAATCTCTGGATCCCCACCTTCCTCTGGGCACATGTTACCACTGGGTCCAGGAACTGTCTCTCCCCACCGAGGAAGCAGTCTGGGAAAAGATATGGTGTTCAATCTACCAATTTATTAAACAGGATCGGCTCTGGTTCATCCAATTTAATATCATGCATAACCTTTACTACACCCCAAGTAAGCTTCACAGGATGGGTAGAATCTCTTCTCTCCTCTGCCCTCGGTGTAAAGAAGCCCCTGGAATGCTGTTCCACTTTTTATGGAGTTGCCCAAAGACCCAAGATTTCCGGAACTTGATTAAACATGTGCTTGATCCATTGTTGAGCCTTGAATCTTTATTTACCCCAGAGAGTTGCCTCATAAATATATTCCTTCATGGAACCCCTATAATCTGGAAAGCACACGGCCCTCATTGCAGCCACAGCAAAGTTAACTATGCTAAGGAATTGGAAAGAAGCTTCTCTCCCCTCTGTATTGGAGTGGTACCACGAAACTCTACTGGTTATCCAATTAGAGAAGCATGTAGCCCACATGTACAACAGACCTCAAGCCTACAAGAAGACATGGGAACCTCTTCATACACTCCTATCTCTGTGGAAACCATAAACTATTACCCTTCCCTTAATAATATCAGGCTCTCCCCCTATGCAGAAAGAGATTAGCGGGAGTCTGCATGGGATTTAGAGGGAGGGTGGAGGGGGATGGGAGTGTTTGTCTTGTTGTCTGTTATTTGATTTGTTTATGTATGTAAAACTGCATTCACGTCATTATACCCCGGCCTGTATTAATGGTATGTTTATGAAGAAAATTTTAATAAAGCATATTAAATAGAAGAAAAAAGAAGGGTTGCACTGTTGGAGCATATTATATAATTGCTTAGCATGGCTAGTTTTAAAGTGTCCTAAAAATGTTCACCAACATGAATTATATAAAAGGTTGGGGTGGACTTCTCTTTCTAATCAAATGAAATTTCATAAAATAACGTGGTCAGTAAAATGTGTGTATGGTCAGGTGCCTGACTTTTTGACTAGCCGTCTTACAGCCCTCCTGCTAAAACCTTCCTCATGAAATGACACATCTATTGAGCTGACTGTATCGAAGAGTAAAACTATTCAGTCTATGTCTTTCTATATTTATTGGGTACCCTATCTTTGGAACCACTTGTCACCCAATTTAAGGATCATTTCAAGTAAGAAGCTCCATCTACAAGACTTTAAAGTCTGGTTCCTTAACTCAGTACCAGAACTGGATACTCGTTGCCCAGGGTATGTTGGAGTAAATTAATTAGTTGGATTTTACTTGGATAGCATTTTTGTATTTATATGTATTGTTTTTTCTTGCCAGTTGTACATGTGTTGTATGTTATGCTGACTTTGGACATTGTTTTGCTACATGTGCGTTATGCACTGTATTTATTGTAACTGATAATGTGTGAATGCTAGGACACCGCTGCAAATGAGCATTGCACAATGGTTTTATATCCCATAATAACACTGAACATTGAAAAATTGAACTTGGAAACCCTGGTTGATGCCACTTAGGGGAGGAAGACAAATGAAAAAAGAGCATCCACCCAGATCAAGGCTCCAGTATGCTTGGGCCTCGCATCTGCCATTGTGTCCTTATACCAGACTGTACTCGAGTTGGGGGGGGGGCATCTGCCTTCTCTCTAGATCCACTGGGTGGGGCACGCAGGACCTCTTGGGTTGTGATTGGTGGTGACAGGGCTGGGCGGTCACCTATAGAAGCCTGAGTGGTGGTATCTAGCTTTGTCGGAGGATAAATAAAAATAAAGCAAATGAATACTTACTTTTTCTTTAGAGTTCAGTCCTGAAGAAGACCTAAAGGTCAGAACATTAATTCTAACAGAATTATCAGTTTCTAGCATGCACTGAATTGAACTCTTTGTTTTATTGTTAGCTCCTAAGCTGGCACTGAACCCTTTTTTTCCTGCTTTCACATTTTAAAGAGAAGAGTGACAAAGATGGTTGATAGCTTGGAGAACGTGGGCTATGATGGCAGACAGGCAGGACGGGGACTGTTTTCCATGGAAAAGAGGAGACTCAGGGATATGTGATTCCAGTATTCGGGTATCTGCATTATACATAGATACATAGACAGTGTTGGCAGATAAGGGCCTATGGCCCACCCAGTCTGCCCATTTGAGCTTGTAAGTTCAGTTTATGTTTTCCTAGAAGTCTGTTGCTCCTTACCCCTGACCTCCAGAATTCCTTTATGTCTATCCCATGCATTCTTAAATCCCGTGATTGTTTCAGCCCCCACCACCTCCTCTGGCAGGGCTGCCACTTGTCCACCACCCGCTCTGTGAAGAAATTCTTCCTCACGCTTCCTCTGAATCGCCTCCTCCAACTTCATCCCATGCCCTCTAGTCCTGGAACATCTTTTTCACTTAAAAATAGTGTATTCCTGCACCCTGTTCCTCCCTGGAAGATACTTGTATGTCTCTATCATATCATATCTCTCCCTCCTCTCCTCCAGGGAGTACATGTTCAGTTCCTTCAACCTGTCCTCATAGGACTTGTGATGCAATCCATGCACCATCTTTGTTGCCCTCCTCTGAACCTTCTCTACCCTATCTATGTCCTTACGTAGGTAAGATCTCCAGAACTGTACACTGTACTCCAGGTGGGGCCTCACTAGTGTCTTGTATAGTGGAATTATGACCTCCCTTTTCCTGCTGGTGATGCCCCTGCCTATGCATCCCAGCATCCTGTTTGATGCTGTTGTCCCATTATAAGGGACAACAGCATCAAACCAAGTGTAGCGCTTCAAGGTGCACAAAGATGAGAGGGCAAGTGGACACTTAATGTTAGGAAAGGAGAATGAATCAAGGGAACAGCAGGAAGCACTACTTCACTCATTGAGTGGTGACTCCTTTAAAGTTTGTTTACTAACTTACAAGGACCAGGCTATCTGACAGAGCTCCTGCACCCTTATGTGTCCTTGTGACCTATCTGCCCCACTGAGGAGGGCCTCCTTGTGATACCTAGGGCTAGGCTGAAAACCTCGGGAGATGGGGGCTTCACAGTGGTAGGCCCAGCATTGTGGAATTCGCTCCCAAGGGCTCTGAGTGAGGCTCCCTTGGGGGAAGCCTTTAAGAAGGGCCTTAAGACATCCTTGTTTAGTCTGTATTTATTTACTTACTGATCCTGTATTGACTGATTTATTTATAGAACTTGATATTTTATCTAGTCTAGGCTCCTATTCATGATTTTATCTATTCATTTAATTTATTGTTTTATGATGATCTCTTTGTTTGCTTGTCATGTTGTGCCTTATCTTCCTGCTGAGAATCATGTTTTGTAATGATGCCCTGAGCCTCCAGGGAAGGGCACCAGATAAAAATAAGAATTACTATGACTACTACTATGCCTGGACTCAACTTCCAGAGCAGGTGGTATCAATTCATACTGTAACAACTTTCAATCTGAGACCTGACAGGTACTCTGAAGAATCCAGGCAACATGGGTGTATTTATTTATTTTCATTTATTTAGTTTTTGTTGACCGGGTAAGTGCACTAGACAAATCCTGTCTATTTTCAGGCATGATCCGGAGGAGGAGGATACAGAGGCAGTGTTCCACATTGTGTGAAAATATAGAGTGGTGGTAAGGGGAGGAGCCACAGGGGGCGGGGTCACCAGGGGCAGAGCTACCAGTGGGCGGAGTCAGTCGGGATGCAATAAATGCATAAGAAACAAGAAATACGAGTAATATGATGATCTGGAGGCCTCTGTAGTGTGCAGTAGCAAAAGAAAAGTGTGATAAAACATACTGGAGAACCTCTGCATTCTAGTTGCAGGCCAGGCAACAGTTTGTGAGAGTCCTGACATTTTGGTGAGGCCATACTACAACTCTTTACTAGTGCCTGCAAGGCTAAGCTCTAATCTTCGGTTTCACAGTCCTGCCCAATGAGCTGCAGCTCCAAATAAGGGGAACTGTCAACATCAGGGCCCTCAATTGAGATAAGCATAAGTTATTTAGCACACTGGCACTTAATCTATTTAGTTCCTGAGTTTTTATTCGATTCAGTGCAGAAAACATTGCTCAGTTTGAGCAATTAGGGCCCTAATAAACTTGTCATGCACAGAGGTTCTGAAATTATTTAACTGTGGTTCGCTAAATGGCAAGTTCAGGCCATTATCATTCAGGAGTACTAGTTCAGGCGAAACGGAGGAGAAGTACTGACCAAGTACGGGTGGGCGTGCCCTAAGAATCTCTAAAGTGGAATGTAAATGTCTCTTTATATCAGTAAAATTCAGAGCTGATGTTTGAAAGCATTTAGATATGATGCTAAGGTGTGGAAGTATGTCACACATGCATAAAATAGAAAAAACTCCGGTTTTCCACCATTTTACTAGGCCCACAGCTTGGGGATCATGCCTTTCAGAGGCCTCTCTATGCAGGGCGTAACAGCGGATGGGAAAATCTTCCTTAGTGTGTCACATGCTGCATCATGGGACAACCACCTAACTGCTTTTGCCTGTTTAGGCTTTAAAACAGGGTTCTCCATTGCCTGCT
Organism: Neoceratodus forsteri; assembly: GCA_016271365.2. Classification (NCBI taxonomy): domain Eukaryota; kingdom Metazoa; phylum Chordata; order Ceratodontiformes; family Ceratodontidae; genus Neoceratodus; species Neoceratodus forsteri. Next base: position 1,390,249,628 of record CM057459.1, read on the forward strand.
GAATTTCTTTCCAGGGCAGCCATGCGAACAACAGAGTTTTCATAATATCTGTATAAGTGATCTAGTGTTTGATTAAACTTTTAATTTTAGTTCACTTCATTTGCTGCTGCCTTTACAAGCCAAGGCCTCGGTGAACCATCTGAGTGATTTTCAACAAGAATTGGGCTGACTTCTTTCAGCTTTTTAGCCACCCCGTTTTGCCTGCCCAGCATAACGGCTGCTCCATCACTGCCTAACCCTGCAAGGTGATCAACCGAGATTTGATTGTTATCAGAGAACTCCAGCATTTTTTTAACAATTGTGTCTGCCTTTCCATCAATTAGTTCCTCAAGTCCCAGGAAAGAAACTCTGGGTTTCCCTTCTTTGCAGTACATACCATACAAAATGAGCTGCTTCATAACAGCAATATCAATTGTTTCGTCCACCAAATATGAAAAAAATTTGGCAGCCTTCAAATCTGTAAGAACTGATCTCCTGACCACCTCACCCAGAGAGAGAACCATTTCTCTGACAGTTCGATCAGAATGATATTTAACAGCATCAGCAATATGCATATTGTCTAGGTATTTGCATTCCAATGATTTGGCGAGATCCAGCAGTGAGCCTTATTTCGTTGTGTGAGGCAGCTCATTTTTTATTAGCCAGTACATGCAACGAAGGGATGCCACAAAAGCTTCTTGTTCCAGGGTCAGGGCCTGCTGCATTGCCTGCTCTATTCCACCTTTTGAAGCTGAAATTCTGCAGTTAGCTTCCAGTTCAGAAGCAACAATGTGAACTGAACTGTTCTGATGCCTTTTTATAGCATCTTCTCTGAATGTCTTACACCCACTGAGTACCCAAACTGTTCCTGATTTGGGCATCTGTTTATGTTTTATGCAAAATGCACAAAACATGCCATCATTTTCTTTGTACTGTAACCAACAGTATTTGTTAAGGCAGCCAGTATAAAAGCCTGTTGCTCTATGCTTAGAAGTTTTTTTTTTCTGTATTACAGGAGTAGGTGCAGGGAGTCTCTTGGACATCGACGGCGATATCAACTGGACCAACTGGCATCGTCCCAATCATCGACTCACGACTGTCATCTTGATCAGGATGTTTCTGTTTTTGAGTTAATTTGAAACCAAAGTTAGTTAGTTTCTGCATTGTGTACAATAAAGCTTTTCTCCCCCCGAAGTGTTGTCGTGTGTTTATTTGTCAATACAGAACGAGAGTTTGGTAATGCTGGTTGAGCCCCAAATGTTTTCTCACAAATATTTTTCTGCTCCCTGAATCAGGGTGTAGAACAAGTGACCACTGACGAAACAAGACTGCACAACTTGACTGGTGGAACAGAGGCTGTAGACCCCCTGGTGTCACAGTTAAGGAGCCCCGAATTTTTTTTTCCCCTCACACAAATTTTTTTTGCTCACTAGTGAATCAGGGTTTAGAACAAGTGACCACTGATGAAGCAAGGCTGCACAACCTGACTGGTGGGACAGGGACTGTAGACCCCCTGGTGGCACAGTTAAGGAGCCCCAAATTTTTTTTCTCACACAAATATTTTTTTATTCCCTGAATCAGGGTTTAGAAACAAGTGACCACTGACGAAGCAAGGCTGCACAACAGCTTGACTGGTGGGACAGACTGTAGACCCCCTGGTGGCACAGTTAAGGAGTCCCAATTTTTTTTTCCTCACACAAATATTTTTTTATTCCCTGAATCAGGGTTTAGAAACAAGTGACCACTGATGAAGCAAGGCTGCACAACAGCTTGACTGGTGGGACAGACTGTAGACCCCCTGGTGGCACAGTTAAGGAGTCCCAATTTTTTCTCACACAAATATTTTTTTATTCCCTGAATCAGGGTTTAGAACAAGTGACCACTGATGAATCAAGGCTGCACAACCTGACTGGTGGGACAGAAAGTGTAGACCCCTTGCTTCCCTGAATCAGGGTTTGGGACAGAGACTAGACCCCTGGTGGCACAGTTAAGGCAGGAACCCTGAATTTTTTTTCTCACAAATATTTTTTTGTTCCCTCAGGGTTTAGAAACAAGTGACCACACACTGACAAAGCAACTAACTGCACAAGACTGGCAGACCCCCTTGGAGGCACCATTTGGAGCACCGATTTTTTTTTGGGGGGGGCAAGTAGTCAGGCTAATGTCTGTCCCCAGTGTCTCCTCACAAATACAACCGGCTGTGTCATACAGGTAGTAATGATCTGACTATTGTGCAGAGCACTGATGAATTATTTTGTTTCTTTACTGCCAGTAATATCTATTTTTTCTTTTTTATGCACTGCAGCCCTTCAAACACTGTGGGAGACCACGCAATGAGCTCTCTCTCTCTCCCCTGCCCAACGACCCACTTCAATTTAATAAGATTTTTTTTTTCCCAAGTACAGATAGTCTAGCCCCCTTGCACTGCTTAATGTGCTTACCGGTCTAATGTTGTAGTGTACAGTCCAGAACACCCAAGTCACACCACCTACAAGCAGTTACCCAAGCTATCAAGATGCAGGTCTGACCATTAATCCTAATCAAGTGTGCATCAGGCGTGCAAGAAACCAGATACATGGGTTATTTTGCAACATCAGCTACATTCAGTTCAGTGAATCTGACTCTCCATAGAAAATAAATCAGTGATTCCAGTCACAGTGCATATATTATGGGTTTTTTCCTTTTACTGCCAGTATTTTTTTTGTTTGCTGCAGCTGCCCTTTGAGTGAAGGCAGAATGTTTTTTATGCAGGTCTGAAATGCTGGAGACCACGCGATGACCTCTCCTCCCTCCCCCACTCAGTAAAACTTCAAATACTTGGACTCAAGACTTTCTAAAATAAAATGATATTGCCTAAAGTTTCCAAACAATATTTAGGCAAAGGAAGCTGACTACACTACTAAACAGACTAGTATCTTTCTGGAGCTAGAACGATCGACCTGTTGTGATTCAAGGACAGAACCGCAATGCCTAAAAGTGGCAGCAGACTACTGATGTGGGACTTACCCAACAGTTGTAGCTGCTCCACTATAGGCTGCTGGATTGTCACTCCCAGAGGCTTCGTTCTCTATTGGCTCCACAATTTGGCGCCTTCCAGTCTATCAGCCTGGTCTGCTGACTTACAAAGTAGTTTACCCCGATCCCCGACCAACAAGCTTACTGCAGCTGAAGCAGAAATCCCGACCACGTTTGGTCTCAATCGGCTCCCCGTCCATGCCTCTCATGCATGATCGCACGGGCGTTCCTAGCGCGAGTGCACAAATTTAAAGGCACAACACACAGAAATTGCAGCCTGAAAGAGTGGCGGCTGCACAAGATGAGAGGCGGCTGCTTAGGATTGCGTGGCAGCCCGCCTCTCAATAATAATGAATGGGGATCACTGAGAGGAATGCCAACTGACCTTGACCCAGATTAAGCTGTTGGTGGTATTTTTAGTGAATGAGGGAAATTTGGCCAGGACATTGGGGAAATTCCACTACTCTTTTCGATAAGTGCCATGGGATCTTTAACATCCACCTGAACTACCACCAATCCAGGCAGATGGGACCTCGGTTTAACGTCTCATCCGAAAGACGGCACCTCAGAAGTGCAGCACCCCTCTTATGCTGCACTACAGTGTCAGTACTGGGATATTAACCCAAGTGCCAGATGTGGGAACTGAACCCACAGCCCTCTGATCTCCCGGCCTCAGACACGAGTGTGCTACCTACTGAGCCACTGACACTGTGTTGCTGGTGGTTGGTAGGAACTGATCGGTTAGAGCCTTTGTGTTGCCTCTGTTGGATGGGGCCCAGGTACAATGCCCTAAGATGGCATGGGTGTCACTCTGACCTGCAGTCTGGGACAGGATTTGTTACTGTTGTCTCTGGTTAGGAGTGGTCATTCCTCCTACCATAAAAATTTGTCTAGGCTGAGTCCATTATATTCCTCTGTAGATCTCATTAACCCAATCCATGCATTTGTTGCCTCAAGAGTTGACTATGGAAAAACCTTTTATACAGGTTTATGGGAAAGAATGATCTGCTGCACTGAGCTTGTGCAAAATGCCACTGAGCAGCTGGTGTGGCAGATGTAATGTTCGTATTATTTAAAGAACTATGGAACAGCCTAACAGTAGACTGTGGGCATGAAGACAGTATAGGTCTTCAAAGTAAACCTGGATAAATGTTTGTTTACCAACCTGGCTTCATAAGCAGAGACTGACAAGTACACTGTGCAAACAGGTACTAAGTTTTAAGGATTCTCCTCCCAGTCCACTACCCAGGGTGCCCTGTGACTTCCTTGGAAAGCAGGCATTTGTCCAAGTTTACTTTAAAGCCGTGTACTGTCCTCATGCCCATTGAATCTGCTGGTAAGCTGTTTCAATGGTTCACATCCCTCTGTGAGATGTACCACCCAGTGTTACCCCTGAATTTAACACCTCAGCGTGTGTCCCCGCATCCTGAGAGAGCACATCAGATTTAACCCCCTCTCTGCTCAACCTTGATAATGCATTCTCTAAGTTTTTGCTCCTTTGAACTTCTGAAGTACTTTGTAGTATTTATTTATTTATTTAAAATATTGGTAACCGGGAGAGGCACAGTGAGCCAAGGCTCATTTCCAGGTGTGACCCGGGGGAGGAGGATATAAGTACAGTGCAATAATGCAGAATTACAAATTCATAAGTGCAAAAAGACAGGTTGGTAACAGGTTATACAGGGTACAGGCAGGCATAAAATTGTACATTATGTTGTGTAAAACAACAACACATAAGCAATATAGCAGTGGGTGGTTACAAGCAGATAAGAAGATGGTACATAACATATGCATATTCAGCAGCACATTATGCGACATAATAGCAGTGGGTTTTTGTTAAAACCTGGAAAGGCAGTAGAACCCATGGGAAACGTGGGCAGATGCTATCTTCAGAAGAATCAGAGGGCCTGGCACGCTGGGATACAGGTAAACCAGTGATGGATAGGCCAGGTACTATCTAGAGGTTATTCAGGTTGAGGGCATGAGCAATGTGTTGGTGGGGAGAGGTACAGTGTTCCTTTAAAGAGACTTAAGGATAACAACACATGCAGTGAGACGGACAGGGAGTTCCACTCATGGGGGAAGTGGAAAGAGAAGGCAGCCTTGCCTGAGTTTTAGCAAGGGCGGGTAGGGAAAAGGAGCATTAGTCATGGGAATGGATACTATAGGAAATGTAGGTGGCAGGGAATAGAAGAAAGGCTAGGTGGGGGAGGGGAGCAAGCCAAGCCAGTATTTAGCAGTGAGGATGGAGGTATGGAGGTTTCAGCAGGAAGTAAGAGAGGAAAGTGATAGTGAGGAGTAAAAGGTGCAATGATGTGTTGGGGGGGGGCGTTCAGGGTGAACAACAAAAGGCATTGAAGACAATGTCCAGTCTGGAGAGGGTGGATGCAGAGGCAGACCTGTACACAATGTCGACATAGTCGAAAAGTGGCAGGATGGTCTTTGTAAGGAGAGTCCAGTGAACAGGGAGGGAGAGGGCATCTTTGTTTCTATAGAGGGCCCCGAGTTTAGGGTGGAGCTTGGAGTGAATGTGGTTGATATGAGTAGAGAAATCCAGGTGACTGTCCAGCCAGTCTCCGAGGTATTTGTAGGCCAGGACTATGTCGAGGGTTGTGCCATCCAGGGTGGTGAAGACAGGGGGTGAGAGAAGTTTGGCTAATTTCTGTGTGGTGACGAAGTTCATAGAGACGGTTTCAGTGGTGTTGACCTTCAGTTGATTTGCTTCAAACCAGTTCAGGAAATTGGTGAAATTGGACTGCAGCTGGGAGGTCAACATTGAGGCAGAGGGGCCGGATTCATAGAGGATGGTCTTGTCAGCATAGAGGTGTATGTGGGAGGAGGAGCATACAAGGAGGAGGTCATTGAAGAATATCGAAAAGAGGATGGGGCTGAGGATTGACCCTTGTGGCACTCTAGCCAATATTGGGAGGTGCGGAGGGTATTTTAACTTGCTGTTATGTACCTGGCAATATTTTGGTTTTCCTAATCTACATCCTGTTAACTTTCCCTCTCCAGGGCGCACCTGGAAACAAGCTTTGGGGAAGTGTGTCTTTCCCAGTCACCAATTTTCAAATAACTAACTAAATACAGTCTTGTGGGATTTCAACTGGCTATCTATTTGGTGGTGGGTCAATTTAATATCTATTTGTAACTTAAAAATATAGTTTACCAGGAAAGTCATATTGGAGTTTGACTCTGCTTTCAAACAAGCTCTGGCTTATACAGGTCGAATTATTACAGCACAAAACAGCTGTAGATATTATTTTTTTTACATATTTACAATTACACATGTCAGACCACAAAACAGGAGCACCTTGGCCATTCAATTTTAAGACTGTGTTCCAATAAAGTGCTACATGGAATGGGGTCAGTCTGCCTCTCTGGACTTCTCTGTCTTAATACTCTAGCATACTCAATGGCAGAAAAGTAACTGCCGGCTGTCTCTGTGACTGTACAGAAATGTGAACAGGCCTTTGTCGACACACCAAAGAAGTAGAATTTGCTTCCCTGTTCTGTTAAAAACACACAGACTTTGCAGCAGTTTAAAAGTACTTAAAGGAGAAAAAACTTGTTTTTGACAACATTTGGCATAATTTGAAATTTGTGCACAGGTGAAGACTGACTACTACCCTGAGTATATTGTTTGTTGTGTTTGTTTAGAAATAGTCCTTTTTATAATATATGTTTATTGATTTTCATCTTAAATTACAGCCACTTTTAACTACGTACCCAAGCAACACCCCATTGTATTATGGGGTATACATATCAATTCATTACCTTTAAAAACAAATACACCTAGACCAATTCAATAGCAGAATGCAATAACAAATAATCTAAATTATCAGTGTCTACAAGTATTGACATGCGGCAATAATGTTTATATTTTCAGTCCATTACTTTAAGCCATAACCTTTAGCCTCTGGAGACAGACAGAAAACTAAAGAAAAATTATGCAAAGTCAGACCCTCTTTTCTCGAAACCTGAAGTTTCTATAAAACAAATTAGCTGTGTTACCTTTTAACAAGCCATTATTTTTTATATAATGGATGTGTCTGTACCATTTGTGTGCTTGCATTTCTCATTTGTAACTGTGTTTGATTTCAAGTGTACTTCATTTTGAACTGCTGTTTATCACTCTTGTATTGTATGCTTTCTGTGCCATTCCTATGGCTCGAGTCATGCCTGAAAATGTTCTCTCTGGGCCAGCCCGGTAGCACAGAGGACTGAGGTGCTGGCACCTTACCTGGCGCTACGCCAGCAACCCTGGTTTAGGAACGACCACAGGTTGCTGGGGTGCCAGCTCAGGGGTGGTGGTGGGTTGGAGTGGGATTGAGCTGTGGCTCTTCCCTTCAAAGGGGCGGATGCCCACCAATCTGTTGTCCCACTCCCACCAGGTGAGGGTCTGGTGGGTGCGTAGGCAGTATGGAGCGGTGACAAAAGTCAGTGGAGGGGTGGAAGGGGCCACCAGATCCTGGCATGTGTATATGCCTCCACGCATGTACATGCCTGTGTATGCTGTGGCCTCAGGGGGGACAGGAGAAAAATGATAAAAATGAATAAAGTATAAATGAAAACAGTCCCTCGGATCAGTGCACTTACCCGATAACCAAAGTAATAAATAAAATAAATAAATAAATGCAGCCATGTCTTTTTTTTTATTTCGCTCCGGTCACAGCTCTTGGGGCCATCTGTCAGACATCCGGTCCTTTATCCTGCCTACCTGTGGATCCCTCGGACTAAGCCTCCTCTCCCCCCCCTGCAGTCAGCACCCCCCGGTTTCACTCGCCCAGGCAGGGTAGCCCTTCACCTCTTTGGTCTCTCTTACTAGACAGACTCTGACTGCAGGTGGGCCTGGAGGGAGGAACTGGAAGGCCAGTCAAGGAGAACCCAGCTGAGGGCATGGGGGACTGGTGCAGTCGCCTGCTCCATGAGCCATTTTTTTCCTTTTGTTCTGCACTGCTTCCCCACCCCTGCATGGGTACGCCCCAATGCACTGGTGCACGGCAACCCTGCCAGCATCGGCCACACTGATTTTCATGCTGCCCCGCTTGCTGCGACGTCCCCTGTTCTCCACCAGGGGTCATCAGCACGCCAAGCCAACCCACACTCCTAGGGAGGAGAGCTCTTTTAGGGAGCTCCATCCTCAACCTGCCTCTGGCAACCCACCAGTACCTGAGTCCGTTCCCAAACCCACGTCGCCGGTGTAACATGAGGTGTGGTGTCCAGTGCCTCAACCCTCAGCGCCACCGGGCTGGCCAAATGCAGCCATGTTTAACATCTCATTTTCGGATGTAGTAGGGGAATCTTCAGCATCTTCAGACTCATTAGATCTAGAATACTGCTCTCTAAGATAATAAACTTCTTTTATTCTAAATCCCCCTTTATTTTTGCCAGCTTGAAAATAAATTCATTGTCAGATGCAAAACTCAGTATAACAAGTATAGTATTTTATTTCGATGTGGGTTTCTTAACTCAGAATACTTTGCCAATTAATGGTGGATTGTCCATAGCGAGGTCAATTGTAGCAATTAGAACATCTTTAACAATGTCATGAAAAGAAGGAAATTCATAATCAATGGACTAGAGCAACCCCATTAGTCAAATCTTTTGATATCTCAGCTGGTTCTCTGTTTCTCTTAAAATTAAAAGTACCCTTTGTGAGTGCCATTAGTGTAGCTTCTTGCAAAGCAATCTTAGATTCATGTTGTGTCAATTTAATAGTATGTTTCTTCATTAACTTCTCAATCACTCCATAGCACTCCTTGATTGCTTTTAAATCATTTAGGAGAACATGCACTTTGTCACTGACAGCCTTGAATCTGCGACCATAACTTTCAATTGATGTAATAATCTAGTCCATTGATCTGCCAAGGGTTTCAAGTGTAATAGTGCTTTTCTTCTCCTTTAGAGCTACTAGAAACAACCAGTGCAGGTTTGGGATTCAGAGAAGACCTGTTTGGTGAGAAGAGATGCTTTGCTGAACCCCCAGAGTCTGCTGCTGATGGCTGCGGGGTGGAAGACTTACTGGGGCTACCGGACTTGCTGCCGCTCTCCGGGTTGGACATATCTGGATGAATCCTCTGATCCGGTGAAGTAAAACTCCCAAAATACTGTGTTTCAATGCTACAGCACTACTGAAGACTTTAGTGGGTGGTATCAGAGAGAGATAAAATGCTGAAAACGCTGATTTGTACAAAGCTGCATGGAGCTAGGTACGACGCTGCACATCAAGTGGCCATCTTGCCTCCACTCATGCTACCACATGTTTGTGATTTGAAATAGTCCTCTTCTTTGTTATTTAGGGTCCCTTGTTAATGTTGCTTTTTTTCCCTTCCAGTGATAATTTTTTTAATTACTTAGTTCTGGAACCCAGTGACAACAGATGGACAGAAGCCTTGCATGAAAAGCTTAACTGTGGGCTTTCACTCAAATGATATCACTGTGTTCTGGAACTACTAAGTAATTAAAAAAGTGATACTGAGTGGGAATAAAGGCAGCATTAATATGGGACCCTAAATAAGGAAAAAATAAGATCTAATTTTAAAGCAAACAGGCAAAATAATGCATCAGAGGTCATACCCAGACTTCAGACATGCCCAGATTTTTCTTTATATAAAAAATATAGAAAACAATGTTTATGTTCCCTTCTAAAATGGTCAAAAAAATCCTGAAGCCTGATTGACTGAAACTGTTTTTCAGCCATGTTCTTATCAGGACATAACCATACAACGGGCAATACTTCTGGCAACCTCAGCCCTGTAACAAAAGGATATCAATGTGCCACCTTCACCAGCCATCAGAAATCTGCTACAGTGAGCAGTTTCACACTACAAAGACAACCAGTCTTTGAAGGCTCTGTTGTATTGAAACTGCCACTCTCGCAAACTCAGGCTTTGAAAAGAGACAAAACACGTCTTTCACCCTCTCTCTCCTCCGAGCCACCCACTTCCATGCCCTGATACTTTCACAAGAGAGACAATTTATTAAAACTCATCACATTGCTCTCCCTCCGTATTCCTGAAGTGACAGCCACAGCAAGACAAGCCGCCTCTTGCTCACTTCTGCCGAATGACAGCCATGCATGAGGTGGCTTTCAAATCTCGGAACGGAGATCCAGTGAGCATGTCAGCAACTGCTGGCAGCTGCTTTCAAATAAAAAGCACATCCGCTCTTCCACTGCAGATCTTAACCATATATTTAATTTCATTTATTCTTTGTTAACCAGGTAAGGACACTGGATCAAAGATCCCTTTTCGGGCCTGACCCGGACAGAGCAAATAACAAGGCAATACAAACAATAACAGACATCAAATTACAAAAAAACAATTACAACAGAAGTCAGCGATAAATATTGCTTTAGCTTCAACTTAAAATGAGATAAAGAGGTAGCCTGGCAAATATCAGTTGGAAACGCATTTCAATAAATAGGGGCAGCCACTGAAAATGCACGTGATCCAATCTTTAGCCCAAACTGGAGAATGTAAAATAATGTACCATTCACTGACCGTGAACAAGGCAACATGGCTCTAGAAGAGACTAAGTCAGAAAGGGGGAATAAAGATTTCTGTTTTTGAAACCACAGTAAAAATGATAAAACAACTAGTTAAGTATATTCCAAACAAGTAAAACATATAGGATAATAAAAGGTAAGGTACTGTACAATATGGATGTAAACACTGAATGTAAACAATACTAACAACACCCCTACCCCCCATCAAACTACCCCCCACCACCTCCAGAGGATCAGACATTAATAAAATCAAAAAAAGGCAAAAGAAGAAAGAAAAAGCAGTGTTAAAAATTCTAAATGAACACAATCGAAGAAGTGCCAATAACTGCCAGTTGTGGGACTACATAATAATAGAGACTATGGAGGTACTAATAAAGCAGGATTGAAAGGTCTTTAAGTAGAAAACATGGGGCATTAGGTCCGAAGTCAATTATAATGTTAACAGAGTACGGAAAGGTTCCCAAATCTGCTGGTAGGTATGAAGACAGTTCGACAAACTGGCAATTGTCCGTTCAGCTTGTAAAGCAAAAAGAATTTCCCCAAACCACTCATTCACAGATGGAATATGTTGATCAAGCCAGTGTCGCATTATTACCTTTTTCACACAAACGGAGATCAGAGCCATGTATCGTCATCTGTTACTGATCAAGGTATCCCTGTAATCCCCCAGTACACAAATCTCTGGAAGGAAGGCATCAGACAGGCCTAAGAGTGGGTCTTTTTATTTTATTTTTTATTTTAGTTTTTGTTGACCGGGTAAGTGCACTAGATAAATCCTGACAATTTTCAGGCACGACCCGGAGGAGGGGGGATACAGATGAATGCCAACTGACCTTGAACCAGATTAAGCTGTTGGTGGTATTTTTAGTGAATGAGGGAAATTTGGCCAGGACACTAGGGAAATTCCCCTACTCTTTTCGATAAGTGCCATGGGATCTTTAATATCCACCTGAACTACCACCAATCCAGGCAGATGGGACCTTGGTTTAACGTCTCATCCAAAAGACGGCACCTCAGAAGTGCAGCACCCCTCTCATGCTGCACTACAGTGTCAGTACTGGGATATTAACCCAAGTGCCAGATGTGGGAACTGAACCCACAGCCCTCTGATCTTCCGACCTCAGAGGCGAGTGTGCTACATACTGAGCCATGTAAACTGGATCAAATCGCCTCCCAGAATGGAGTAACTTTTTCACACAGCCAGAGGATATGACATAATGTGCCAGGGATATTTGAGGGAATTTTACCCATTCTATATAATTTATCAGGTGTAAAATAGAGGTTATGCAATATCTGAAACTGAAGGGGATGGTAACGGTCCCATTTAATATATTTGTATAAATGTCTCCACAGCCATGGCCAATTACGGTATGGGTCAGTGGGATGCAAAACCTGGTCCCAATAATGGTATGGGTGGCCCTCCAGGTTAGCTGTGAAAGTGCATAACTGGTGATAATAATAGGAGATAGCATGGTGGGGCATACACGCCATTGAAAGAACCCGAGTGTTGTATAAATTGTCCTAATAGCCTGAGCCAAAATGGTGTAAGAGCATATGTGTAAGTTGGAGATATTTAAAACAGGCTGTGGAAGACAATCGGAATTTAACTTGCGCCTCATTGAAGGAGAGTAACTTCTAATTTTTGACCAGGTCCACCACCGTTTTCACCATAGCGAAAGGCCAAAAGGATGAACTAAGTAAACTGCTCCCAATCCTGAAATTGGGATTTCCCATTACGGGTTGAGAAATATCCTCCAGTGGGGAAGTACATAGAGTAGAATACAGCTGTGTGTGTGTCCGCATAGACTTTACAACAGGGGTGTTACATATTGACCTGGGGCCTTTTTTAAGAGGAATATAGAGCAGAGCACGTGTATCCAAACCCAACTGGGAGCATAGACATTACTCTGTCTCCAGCCACAAAGAGACATGGGGCAAGAGATATCCTCGGATGGAGGCTAGAGCCATTGGAAAAATCTGGTGCAGTTAATGGACAAGCAGTAAACATAAATTGGGCACTTGTAGGCCACCTCACTCTCTGGTATGCTGAAGTTTGAAAAAGGCCCTCCAGGGGATTTTACCGCACCATAAAAGGAAGATATAAATCTGTCCATTTTAGGAAACCAGGATTTTGGAAGGAAGCAGTTGTACATCTGTAATAGGTATAAAAGGTGAAGTAGGACATTCATTTTCACAATATTCAGATGGCCCCAGATGGAGATGGGCAATAGGGACCAGCGGTCCAAATCCATCTTAAGGTGAGCAACAACAGTGTCCAGATTATACTGCTTCATCTTAGTCGAAGACGGAGTGAGGTACATGTCCAAGTATTTTAATTTATCTCAGATCCAGACAAGGCCAAACTGCTCAATGTCAGGCCATAAGGTGGCTGAGTTGAGTGGTATAACTTCTGTTTTGGCCAAATTCAGTTTATAATTAGATAACTGTCCAAATTCCCCAATAATTTCCAGGGCAGCGGGCAAGGACATAGCAGGAGAAGTAACATGCAAGAGGATGTTATCTGCATAAACAGAGGAGTCTGTACTGATGAGGTCTTATGGGGATACTGGAAACCTGAGGAGAGATATTGTTTTTCCTTATCAATGGTTCTAGAAACAAGTTAAAGAGAAAGGGTGTGAGTGGACAGCCTTGCCTGGTGACCTGATGTAGAGTGAAAGGAGTGGACAAAATACCATTGCATAGAATATGAGCTGAAGGCCGGGTATAGAGTACTTTCACCCACTGCATAAACGTAAGGGGAATATGAAATTTGGGCAGCAGATTAAACAGATAGTCCCATGGGACCCTGGCAAAGGCTTTCTCTGCATCCAGAGATGCCAGGACCAAAGGGACACGGGAATCCCTGGACACAGAGAATAAGTGAGATAATTTTCTCAAATGATCTGCGGAAAGCCTACCAGTCACAAACCCAACCTGCTCTTAACTAATGAGAGAGTGCCAAACCTGGTTCATCCTGCTGGCCAACACCTTTGCAAGAATATTAAGATCAACATTTATAAGTGAGATTGGTCGATAGTTGGATACAATCAAGGGATCCCTACCAGGTTTTGGGAGCACCACAATGGTGGCTTCTTTGAAGGAAACATCAGAGAGACCTTGTTGGAAAATATAATTAAAAGTGTCAAGAAGGATAGGGGCTAACAATTGTTTAAAGGCTTTGTAAAAATTAGAAGGGTATCCATCTGGGCCCGGGGATTTGTCCAGAGGGAGGGCATCAATGGCTGCCGGGATCTCCGATAGGGTCAGGGGAGCTTGCAGTAATGCAATCTGGGATGGATCCAGATGTGGTAGGTGAATACCATGCAGGAAGGTTTCAAAGTGGTCTATGCAGAAAGGGAAAGAGGGTGGGCTATACAGTGCCTAGTAATATTCCTGGAAGCAAGAAGCAATTTCCTGAGGAGAAGTGATAATATGACCAGAGGAATTACAGAGAAAGGAAACTATTTTGCCCGAGGTGTGTGCTCACAGATGCAAGGCAAGAAGTTTCCCAGCCTTTTCTCCTTGATCAAAATATTTGATCTTAGAGTGTAGGATAAGGTGTTCTGCCTTCTCACCCAGTAAAGAGTGGTAGTGTGACCAAAGAGTTTCTAAATGTTTCCAGTCAGAGGGAGGGGAGGTGGAAGAGATATTCCTTTCCAGGGTTTTAATCTGGTCCTGAAGAGATGACATCTCTCGGGATGCTGCTTTTTTCCTGTTAGAGGCTAAATGTATAATTTCACCCCTTAGGGGACATTTCAGGGCACCCCATAGGAAATCTAACCTAGACATAGATGGGGAATTAGTGTCCAAAAAAAAAGAGATGAAGGTTTGGAGGTGTTTGACCAAATAGTAAGATTTGAGTAACTGGGAGTTGAATCTCCAGACCTTATCCCTCTCTGGTGAAGAAGAAAAGGACAAATGAAGTAATGCAGGATGATGGTCAGAAATCACCTTGGCCAGATAATGACAAGACAAGATACCAGAAAGGTGTTCAATTCCCAAAAAAAAGCAGTCAATTCTAGAGAATGTATTATGGGGAGGTGAATGAAAAGAGAACTCCTTCTGGGAAGAATGGAGGGTCCATCAGGGATCCAGAAGGCTCAAGGAGCGCATCATATCATGGAAGGCTAATTGGGCAGGAGAGAGGGATTACAGCTAGAGCTAGATCTATCAAGACTATTGCAATCAACCAAGTTCCAGTCACCCCCAAGAAGTATGGGTACAGATGTCCAGGGTGCTAAATGTGACATTAACGTAGTAAATAAGTGAGGGCCCTCAGCCATAGGGCCATGGGGGGGGGGGATTTAAAATTAAAACATTTAAAAATAGTACACCCCAAAGAGTATTCAATCCTATGGATATGTGACAACCATCCCAGAAGTGAATACAAACTGCAATGATGGGTACGAGCAGGGACCACAAGAACAAATCTGCAAATGTTGTAAATGACAGTTAAAGCATGCAATTCCTTTAAACCTATTTTGAAATATAAACTTGACACATAATCAAAGTGGGGAAGGAGTGACCCAATAGCAACAGCTTTCCTAGTCTCAACAGTGAAATAGGATTTGAATTTGTATAGCAATCCTAGTTTCTGATTAATGGCTTTAACAACAGGCTGCACCTGGAGGGAAAAGGTAAGCCCCGGATCCAACAGAACAACAAGATATCTAAACTAAAAAACTTGTTCTATCAAAGCCCCCTGTTGATTATGTTTAATTAGACTCTGATCGTCCTCCAACATTGATGGCATCCCAAAAATCATAACTTTTTTTTTGTTTTTCATTCAAAACCATAGCATTACAAATAAACCACAAACAAACATCCTCACAATCTTCATCCCAGGCAAAAGATAGTTCAGACACAGACTTGGATTGAAAATAAACAATTAAATAATCCGCATACAAAATAGTTCTACTATGTTGACATACCTGAGGTAGTTGGTTAACAAATAAAGAAAATAATAAGGGGCCCAGAATGGACCCCTGTGGGACACCACAATGAACTGAAGACACATCTGAGGCAACAGATGCAATTTGTATAAATTAATATAAAAACAACCCATTAAGAGTGACCACCTGAAGTGAACACCGATCTTGGAACAGAGATCTAGTGAGCCTGTCAGCAGCTGATGGCAGCTACTTTCAAAACACAAAAAACACACCCGCTCCTCCACTGCAGCTCTTAATGATATTTTAAAAAAAATCCATTAAGAGTGACTGCCTGAAGTGAACACCGCGATCTAGTAAGCACTGTCTGAAAAGCGCTAACTATGTCAGCTGCAGTAGGACATGCTCGCTGTCACAGAAATGGGACAGTCAATGTCATGCTACCAAACACACAACAAAATGAGTGTGGAAGGGAAGGAGAAAGCTAGCAAAAGCAGCAGTGATAGAAAGATGTAAGCGAAACCCAAAAGCAGGCGTGATAGACATAGAAACATAGACAAATAAATACAGAGCCTTCTACTGCTAATGAAACACTTGTCCAAGTACTTTAATAGGGGGACTATTTTTTACTATTTCAACAATTAAAACTTCCCCATTTTTATATTTTTTTGTACCTTTAAAAAGAAAATTAATTAGCGGGGGGCCAATTTTATAAGTGCAATAAGACACTCCGAGGTATAGATTATGGGCTGATAAGAGCACTTCCGAGGTGCTAAAGGAAACTGGCTCCAGCGCATCATAGAAACATAGAATCTGATGGAGATAAGGACTGCTTGGTCCACTTAGTCTGCCCATTTCCCTATCTAACGGATAAGCTGCAGATCCTAGTTAAGCAAAAGCCTCATGCCTCATAATGCACCTGGGGCATGCTCTTATCAGCCTATAACCCACACCTCATCGTATTTTATTACTTGCTTAAAAGACTTACCTATTTTACTAGCATTTGATACTGACTGTATGTAACAGGCCGAAAACTGAGTAAAACATTCTTGCAACCTAGGGGTGGGATCCAAAGTGATAAACTGGATTAGAAATTGGTTAATGGATAGGTGATAGAGGATAGTGGTTGACAGCACTCACTATAATGATCAAAGAGTGACCAGTGAGGTGCCACAGGGCTCATTCTGAAACCAGTTCTCTTCAACATTTTCATAAATGATGTCGCAGAGGAAATGGAAGGGAAAATATGACTTTTTGCAGACAATACCAAAATCTGTAAAAGTGTGGACAATCAGGAGGGGGGTGGAATGCGTAGGAGGGGTCAAGAACATGACAGTTAGAGTTCAGTATAACAGAATTCCAGCACTACCCATCACAAAAAGGCCCGAACAGCCAAATATGCTTATTCACACAGCAATTTATTAAGGCATATAATTTGTGCAAACCTTTAAAAGTGCATAAGCACAGACGGGGGAACAAAACAGGCAGGACCCTATTAACCTCGACCGGTTTTGCCGAAGATGCTCCGGTGAAACCGGTCGAGGGTAGTGGGGTCCTGCCTGTTTTATTCCCCAGTCTGTGCTTATGCACTTTTGAAGGTTTGCACAAATGATATGCCTTAATAATTGCTGTGTGAATGAGCATATTTGGCTGTTTGGGTCTTTTTGTGGTGCTGGAATTCTGTTGTTCTGATAGCTAGCTTTCTAGTAGCACACCTGGCTGGTGAGTGACTTTTCATGTGTTTAGTTGGGGTTCAGTGTCAAAAAGTGCAAAATTATGCACCTAGGGCATAGCAACCTAGGAACTGAGTATAGGATGGGGGAGGTACTGTCAGTCTCTAAGCAGGAAAGGGACCTTGAGGTTATCATATCTAATGACCTCAAAGTGGCAAGGCAAAGTGACAAAGCAGTGGGTAGGGCCAGTGGTATGCTGGGATGCATTGGGATAGGTATCTCCAGCAGGAGGAGGGAGGTGGTGTTTCCATTATATTGTTCGCGTGCAGAGTGGAGGCAGTCCAGAGGAGGACAACTAAAATAGTGCAGGGGTTGCAGCAAAAGCCCTAAGAGGACATACTGAGGGATCTCAACATGTACACCCTGGAGGAGAGGAGAGGAAGGTGGGATGAGCCAGAGACCTACAAGTACCTCACAGAGGTAAGCAGGGTGCAGAAGGGGACTCTCTTTCAAATAAGGAAGAGCCCCAGACCAGCAGGAATGCAATAAAGTGTGTCGGGGGGGGGGAGTTTAAGAAGGATGTGGGAAAGTACTAAGTCACTGAAATAGTGGTAGATGCTGGGAATAGACAGCCAGTGGAAATGGTGGAGGTGAAAATAGTAGGGGGTTTTAAGCATGCATGGGATAGACATAAGAGAATATTAGTAAATTAGTCAGGGAGGAGGAATGGTCACCTGAGACCAGTTAGGGTCTGTGGAGATGGACTAGGCAGGGACTATCTGTGTAGATGAGTGGACCAGGTGGTCCTTTTTTGTTGACATATTATGCATTTCTATGTGTGTTGTACTCAAGCATTTTTAAGGTTATTCCCTGTTTACTGTTAGTCCTAGCAATTCTGCTGTATGAGCTATTTATGAGTCTGATAATGTCTTTATTTAACCAGTACGGTGCTCTGAATGGCACCAGAAGCACTTTATAAAGTTTATTATCCTAGGCTCCCTTCCCCCCGTCTTTACACACAATTTTTTATTATACTGGAAACTATCTCTCTTAACCAATCAGAATGCAGAGTTACTGTCCTGTTATTCTGGGATAACCGGACAGTAGACTAAATAATGGGACAGTGGCTCTGCATTCTGATTGGTTAAGTATAATAATGGGACAGTAGCTCTGCATTCTGATTGGCTGTTGTGTGTTGTACTTAGCCACTTAGACAGTAAGCCCAGTCAGCTCTCCCACTTCAGCATGCAGTAGCTAATCAGAGACGTCTAGCAGTGTTACAAAGCATCTGAGAGAAACAATTCCTGGTTTCTCATAGGTACACTGCAGCACCACAGAGACAGATTTCAGGCCGTTTTTACTAACAACATTTTCATTTTCAGTATAATAGCGATAGCACCCACACTGGTCTGGGTTTCCTCGGTAAAAAGTGGAACTGGGGGTTAATAAATGCCTCAGCCTTTGGCCTTGGGGTTTATTAACCCTGGTCCAGTAATTACCTTGTAACCCTAGCCCATTATGGTGTAATTGCTATAACAACCTGTCTTCCAGTGTGGCAGAATCAAGGTGCACAAGTATGTTGATGGCATGATTCTCCATTACTTTTCAACTTCTCCATCGCAGTTGGCCAGAGCCCTTCAAATTGGAAACCTGCCTTGTGTTTATTGATTGATTGAAAACTGGTAACTGGGAAAGGCAGACTGAGCCAAGACTCGTTTCCAAGTGTGACCTGAGGGAAGGGAAATATGGAGGCAGAATATACCACATAGAGGCAACATATACAAAGTACACATGGTAGAAAAATGCAAGGCGCAATAGAAACACAAAATTAAACAAATACAATATAGTGAACAGTGTACAGGCTAGTACTGTGTATCAAAACTAAAGCACTGGTAAAGGAACACTAAGGCTAGGTACATGAGAGTAGCATGGCAAAATTAACTATGGCCAGAGTAGGAGTAGGAGGGGGCAGTGAGAGGTTTGAGTTGGCATTTAAGGGAGAAAAGGGAAGAGAAGGGGAGTGTTGGAGGGTGTGAGAGAGATTGTTCCAGATGAAGGGAAGACATGAAGAGAAAGCAGATTTCCAAGCAGCAGAGTTTGAGAATGGAATGGAGAAAGAACAAGAGTCATGAGAATGAAGAAAATAAGAGGCAGAGGGAATAAAGGAGACTAACACCCCTGCACAATGCTGTGCACACATTTGACCTCAACAATTACAGACCTCAGTTTTATCAACACTTAAGGAACTTCTGGAAAGGCTGGTACATAATCAGCACTCATAACAAGATACTCTCACCGGCATAGTCCGGGTTCAGATCCAACTGCTCAAACAGCACAGCACTGCACTACTGAATGTAATGAATGACCTGTCACTTACAATAGACAATGGCTACACTTCTGGTGCAATCTTTATTGACCTCACAAAGGAGTTTGACACTGTCAATCATGGCATACTGTTCTACACGTTACAGCACCTAGGATCAACCCACAACACAGTCTCCTGGTTTAAAGGCTATTTGTTGGACTGGTTCCAAGTGATGAAGATCAATGGTTCATCCTCCTCTACCAAAGCACTTAAACAGACACCCTCTATTATAACGAAATGCTTAAAAACACTAGATTTATACCAATTATGTATTAACTTTATTGATTTCTAGTTGTAATCTTTTTTACTTTCCCCTGCTGTTGGTCTACTACGTATTGTAGATAACACAGCAATTATTTCACTGAGTCTTTCAAAATGTATCTGACTCTTCCCTGCTAACTACACAACTGCTGTTTGTGACATCACAGTCTGCTGTCATGTTGAGAACTATGATGTCATGAACAAAGGCACTGTGAAGTTAACAGAGGAGAGGCAAATATTTTCTATATAGACTCTTTAGATGGACTGCCAAGATGTGCTGTAAATTATTTATTTATTTATTTATTGAGTAATCGGAACTACAACCTTTGCGCTAAAAGCTGATTTACAAAGGATCCTTATCATAAAGGGAGGGGAGAATACATGAGTTTGGGAGTCAATAGCAGCTAAATAGGTATTGTCAAAAACATTATAATGTGATCAGTAGCAATCAATAACATTGGTAATAGCAACGCAACATAGGTAACAATGGCAAAAGCAACACATAACCAGAGCGTGGGTACAAGGTACATGGGGATACAGTACACACAGCAGGGCAAACAAAGTGCATGAGTCAAGTTAGGTACTAGCTGGAGAAAATCAGAGGTTGAAACTATGCAGGAGCTTGTAGGGAGGAACAGGAGATGTGGCTGAACATCATTCCTGATGCCTAAATTAGTTACTAGACTACATTCAGAGGAGTAAGCATAGCTGTGTTAAACAGTTGGGGTAGTAGGAACTAATCAGGAGTAGGTAGCCGAAGAGGAATCAGAGGAGGGGAACAGAGGTTAGGCTCATGGGTAGTGAGGGTATGGCATAGGAAGGCGAGGGCTAACAAGGAGTAGGTGAGGGGAGTGGGGGGGGCGCATGATAGGTAGACCGGTAGGGCAGGTGTAGAGCAGGGAGATTCAGGACAATTTGTAGAGTGCAAGATGAACCTTGGCAGGCCCTGGGTTCAGGGGTCAGGTAACAGCTGGGTTAACAGTGGCAATAGCAGTGAACAGGAGGGGAGATAGTCTTTATTGCTCATGCTTGCAAGGACAGTGGTGTGCTGGGCTTGTCGGTTAAGAGTGGCAGTAGCAGTGTACAGGGGGAGAGACAGACTTTCTTAGCTCAGACTTGAAAGGACTGAGGCATGTAAGGCTTGTGGCAGCAGCTGGTAGCTCATTTAACCAGACAGGAGCCTAACTGTGAAGGTCCACCTACCCAAAGCAGTTTTCTAAACAGAACAGCTAATGCTTGCTTAGTAATGCTTCTTGGGGTATATTCAGCTAGAGCAGGATGGAATAAGGTTTGCAGGGAGGGAGGTACAAGTCCAAGTTGGGACTTCTTTCCCAGAAGACAGGCATGAAGCTTAATGCAGTCCACAGGTGGGAGCCATTGGTCCTTATGTAAATGTCGCACGTCTGCGTTAGGCAATCAGCACCTAACACAAACCTGTAGGCTTTATTTAGCAAGGTGTGCACTTTGAGCAGGCTTATATCAGTGGCAGCCCCATAGACAGCATTCTTGTTGTCCAGGATAGGTAGGATTGTACCTCTGATAGCATGTTTCCTGGTCTCAGGAGTAAGGCAGGACCGAAGCCTGTATAGGGCCCCTAGTTTGCTATTGGCTGCAGTCGTAATAGTGCGTATATGTTCATCACATGACAAGGACTCATCTATTTTGATGCCAGGATATCAGAATGAGGACACCTGCTCCAAGGCCATGTGAGAGTTGTAGGTAATTGAGAGGGGTATGGTAGATCTCTTCTTTTGTCGTCTGGCAAAGAGCATTGTCTTGGTTTTTTTTACTGTTGAGCACCAGCATGCTGTCCTTGAACCATTCCTGTAGTTGGTTAAAGTTGTGCTGCAGCTCCCTAGTAAGTGCTTCTTGGCAGCAGTTCTGAAAGAATACCTCTGTGTTATCTGCATAAAGCAGCATATCAGATGAGGGACAGGCATCAGGGAGGTGGTTCACAAAGAGGCTGAATATGAGCGGGCCCAGTATGGATCCCTGCTGAGACCTCACAGGTGTTGGAGATGGCACCATTCATTTTGACTTTTTGAGATCTCCCAGATAAATAGCTGGAGAACCACTGGACCATGACTGGGGACAGCTCTAGCCACTTAGCCTGTGGAGCAGCAGTTGGTGATCCACAAGGTCAAAGGCCTTTGTTAGGTCAGTGAAGATTGCCTCAACCAGCTGACCCTGGTCGAGTGCCTCATGTACGTATCCAGTGAGGTTAATTAGGGCGGTGGTAGTACTATGCAGTCTGCAAAAGCCATGCTGTTGGGGGGAGAAGAGGTTTGTGCAGGTGATCCATGAGTTGGTTGGCTATGATCTTTTCCAGTGCTTTAGAGAGAGGTGAGAGAATTGAGATGGGTCGATACCAGTGACCAATCACCCCCTTTGTGAACAGGTGTGACCAGGGAGGTTTTCCAGATGGAAGGGAAAGTAGCCAGGCAGAGAGACAGGTTGAGTAGCTTGTTGATGGGTCCGATGACCTCAGGAAGGGCGCTAGAGATCAGTTTCATGTCTATACCATCACCACCCATCCTCGTTTTGCCAAGGACTCTAGTAAGGTATTTCCTTATTTCTTTGATGGTTACCCATCTGAAGTAAAAGGCTGGGCAGGTCCTAGTTTTGGAAGGAGGGGGCGAGTGATCAGTGGTTGGATTACCATCAGGGTATGTAGCTGATTTTGGGGGGAGGGGGGACAGCACTGTAATCCGTAAATGCTTTGTTGGAAAATATTGGCCATAATATCAGCATCTAGTATTATGTCATTGTTGTGGTGAAGCATGGGGGGGGGGAGTATCTGTCATAGTTTCCGGTGAGGTTTTTTAAAGAGGCTCAAAATTTCTTTCCATCACCCTAGCATTGAGATTGACAGTTCTTGTGGTATGTAGCCTTGGTCTACTGGATTGCCCAAGTGCACCTGTTTCGGGCCGCCTTGTAGTTTTGGACATCCGTTGCAGTCCCAGATGCCCTAGCCCAGTGCCAGAGTAAATTCTGATGCCGCATCAAGCCAAAAAGTTGTGGAGTAACACAGTCCATGCTGCAGCCTTTAATCAGCTTCTTACGATATGGTGCAAACTTATCTGCTGCAGCGTTGAAGTGGTTGAGGAAGAGCTGCAGGGCTGTGTCAACAGAGGGGCATGAGTCAAGGAAGCTCCAGTCTATCCCTTTGAGGTGTTTCTAAATCTTGGAAAGGAACATGGAAAATGAAAAGGAATGTGTTTTCTGGTAAATTGTAATAGCTGAAATACTTATTTATGAAACCACATGCTGAAGTGAAGAATTGCTCTTTAATCTAGGGGACCCCAAAGGTCCCATTCTGGGACCATTACTTTCCAGCCTGTGTATCAGTCACCTTCTGAACATCTGCAGAACACAGATGCGAAGATGCATCTCTATGTTGATGACAATCATCTTTACTAAGGTAGAGACCAACACAAAGCTGAACATCTCCTTGCAGTCAATATTTGACAATAATAAAAACAGTTCAAATATGGCTTCTTGCTCAGCTTTTGAAAAGCCACCAAACTCAGGTGTGTAATATTCTTAATTTTTATTCACAGTACGTCCCAATATTTCACCTCTGTGGCTTTATCAGGGGGCTTCTATACTGAAATTAAAAATGCTGCCATATATATTAAACATTGCATTTCTTCTGTGTTATACGTCAAACCATAATAGCTCCATTTATAGTCAGTACTTGACAAGACTCTGGACTAGATGCAAAAAATGGATTACTACTAAATGCCACCAAAACCAAAAAAAAATGCTTTTTACTGGTAAATGCATCAGTCACTTAAAAATTTACTATTTATCACACCTGCTATGGGATCTCCATTGAAAAATACTCCTACCTTAAAATACCATTGTGTCTTGCTAGACCAAAAGCTATCATTTGACAATCAAATTATATGAACTATAAGAGGTGTACACCAAAAATGTGAACTTGTATATACAGCAACCATAACTGCCTTGATTATAACACTAGAAAACCGATGCCACACAATAACGTCTACCAACATTAGAATATGGAAGCAAGTTTTTAGGTCAGCAAATTCCACTGTACAGCACAAAGCTGATATAGCATTCAACAGCATGTGTAGATTTGTTATAGAGTAAGTTGCCACATGAGTACTCATCCCTGTTTGCTGTACAATTTAGGCATTCTGCCACTTGGCAAGAGAAGGGACATCAAATGGAACTCACAGATTTATACATGTGTTCATGGTCTCCATCTGGATTATCTAAGCAACCTGTTAACAATGGCAAGCACATTTGTTCAGGTACCTACTCAATGTCCCCAAAGTATTTAAAACCACTAAAGAGAAAGTCTTCAACATGCTGCCCTGACCAATTGGAATCAACTCCCAGATATTTTCAAAGCCTCCAGAAACACTGGAAGCTTTACAAGAGCACATGTGCAACCACCTCAATAGCTCCTGCAACTGGTGATCCTGCCTTCATTAAACCAATCACTTCCTGTCTTGCTATCCCCTCCCAGTATTGCTTCCCCACTACTTACCTCTTCTTTTCTACTCATCACTGTAATCTAGCCTGGCACCTGTACATATAGTATTGACAATATATTTGTATATAGCTGTATTTTATTCTGTCCTTTGATTATGTGCAACAACAAATTTATTGTACGTATATCAGCATTTTATCCTGTTTAGCCAACCCATGCACAGAATAGGAGCCAATCGGATAGCACGACAAATGTGAGTGATGGGAGAGTTAAAAGAAAATGCTGTAATAACCGGGTAACCTGGCTGTTATAGCATTTGAAATATGCCTCTACACCATGCATTGGGGGGAGGGGGGGCGTGCCAGTAATTATAAAAAGATAGCCACTGCTTATTTTGGTGTTCAGTTTGTTATGAGAAATGCTGCAAAAGTGTAATGACAAACAAACCCTGTGTGCTTCTTGCTTTTAATGTGATGACTCCTACATAGTAGGGGCATCAACCACTACCAAGTCATATTTATTAAACTGTAGTATGCTTTGTTACGCGGTATGCTGCCTTGTTACTGTGTATATAATTATTTACTTTAGACCTGCAGTTTCTTTACCCCTTTCCTCCCTTCCCCTTCCCCTTCCTCCAGGCCCCATCTGTATACAAGACTATTGTTCTCTGTACGGTTTATCTAGTAAACTATATTCTAATAAATAAAAAAATAGTGTTAAGATTTCACATTAGTGATGGCACTTTGTTTACACTGTGTCTATCACCTCCTTTTAAACTATACACTGGCCATGCTACAGTACCTTTATACTGGCTATATTATGCCAGAGGCAGCAATTTGCAACCCAGATTCAGGCTCCCAAGTCTGCTCCCAAAGCCAGATCACCTGTCTAGTAGTGGCACCCCTATGCTCTACCTTAACATCAAAATAAGCAGTTGTTTTTACTATGAGTTTGTGCTTCTATTTATTGAGATTGTGGCTGACAAAGGTGGTAAGGAGATGGTATGTGCTGGTCCCCAACCTTCTCTTAGAAATGTAGCCTTTTTTCTTGGAGTGTCACAGGGGGCGGAAGGGTGAATGATTGCTGCTATGTGGATGGGAGGGTGTATCTGATTAATGTGACTGTGAGTGGAGGGGATTGGGTTATACAAGTGGGCCAGGCAATGGTTTTGATTAACTTTTCTGCTATGACTGGGAGGGGTAGAAGGGTGCTGTGGGTGCTACTCCGTGAGTGTGGGGAGGGAGGTATGTATTTAAACTGTGTAGGGCTGAGTCACGGAAGTATAGGTGCTACAAAAGGGTAGGGGAAGTAAATGCACTCAGTTGTAAAGTGCCACAGAGTCTTCACTGGATGAAGCTCTAGCAGTCTCCATTGTCAGAATGAATGAGAGCATGCACTTATAGCAATTAGCTAATATAAGCATGCATTCCTATTCATTCAGAAGGTGGTTGGTTGAAGTGGTGAGAGGAGGTTCTGTACAAGTGGCCATACCCCTTCTACTGTATCATTGTTGTGGGTGCCCATTTTGGCATGGGGCATGGAGGGTAGTAGGTGAGGGAGGGGGTGTTTTTTGTCTTTTTTTTTGTTCTGGGACTGGGGGTAGAAAGGTGGGTCCTGAGTGGGTGGGCCAAGGTGGGTGTGTGTTATTAATATCTTCTTTTCATGGGGCAGTGGAGGAGGGTGGCTGGGATGTTTCTGCACTTACCAAGTACAACAGGGTCTGAAGAAGCCATGATGCAATCACAGGGAAACATCAACTACAGCATGTACATGTTTCATACATGCACTTTTGCACCTTGCTACCTGCCTTGTTGGGAGCATTTGGGTCAATCCATTTGCCTCATGCTTAAGTTCCTAGCTAATGGAATAACTACACGGCCGTTGGATTGATGGGAACTCAGAAGCTTCACTGTACACTGTGACAGGGTGACCCCTGTCATAGGGGACACCCCGGGATAAATTGAAACCCTTTTTCCAAGCAGTTTATATGTTTTGTATAATGTTCAACTTCCTGCTTGGCTGGTTACAACAAAACTTAAGAGTACAACTACAAAATGAGAGGGCTGTTTTAGGTCGTTCCAGTTAAGGAAGTAAGTAAAAATCAAGAATGGGAGACAGGTTAATGGTGGTGTGGGGGACAGGTTATGGTGGTATGAACTTAGGAAGGAAGTTCTATATTATATGATGCCCAACCCCTGGACAAAGCAAGTGGATGCCCAGGTAGTGGTGCCCATGGCATATAGGAAAAAGGCGATGGAGGATATGTACTCCAGTCACTCGTGTCATCTGAGCCATGGGAAGGTTTTGGCTAGACTAACACCATATTTCTATTGGCCAGGCATCTATAGACAGGTAGCAGCATACCATAAGATCTGTTGTAAGGGCCAACAGGTAGAGGTACCTGGAAGAAGTGTGGGAGGAGTAAACCAAATGGCAGAGGGCAAGAAATGGCACCCATGGAAAAGAGAGAGACTCCCACATGGCATAGATGGGCAAGGTAGTGGCCAACACCACTAGAAGAGTGTAAGATACAATACGTAAACCCAGAGGTTAGGGACAGGCTGTTAGACATGTAGCGTGGTATGTTACTAGCCTACCTTTAAATGTTTAAGTGGGGACAGAGCAAGGTAGTTCTCCCCCAAAGGCAGTTATACTGGGTGTGGATGGTCCAGTTGTTCACATGTTCGAGCGTATCTGGTTAGGGAAAGTCAGTAGATGGCATAAAACTGCCATTTGTGGTTCTTTCTCCTAAATGTATGTGATGATATTGTAGTCTACTAATGGAGAGACGTATTTCAGAATAATTTAAGATGTCTCAGGGTATTTGTATTATTATGAAGAGGATACTTTACAAATGTTTTTTTTTTAAAGGGACCCTGAGATGGAGCTTCATGAAGAGAGTGGGCAAAAGCTCCATACCCTTCCAGGGTGTTAGTTGAGATTTGGACAACCATAGGACAGTTGCCCTCTTATGCAGGGGATGTGTGACAGGGTGACCCCTGCCATAGTGGACACCTCTGGGATAAATTGAACCTGCTTTCCAAGCAGTTTATATGTTTTGTATAATGTCCAACATGCTTATTGACAGGTTATAACAAAACTTAAGAGTATAGTTACAAAATGAGAGAACTGTTTTGATATAAGAATAACAAAAGCTTGTGTCTGCTTTTTCTAGATGTTAGCAGCCCCCTTCTAACATATATTTTGTAGCAGAAAGCACGAGGTAATATGACCCTGCAAGAGAGTTTAGGAGAGCACAGATTGTTCTGACCTTGGCTCCGTCCTTTAGCAATGTAGTAAACAAGTTATCTAATGTTCTCCAGGTGCCAAATAACTGTTCTCTGTGGTGCAACAGTGGCCCCTAGTGGCTAGTTTTGTGTTGTGACTGCTGTTAATCAAAGGGCAAGGGAAATTGCTTTTCCAGCTGCTAGTGAGCCTATAAAAAGCCCTACCGCAGTGCTGAGAGAGAAGAGATTGATAGGAAAGTGAAAGACCTCCTGGTAGTGTGTGCTTTCACAC
The DNA here is from genome assembly GCA_016271365.2 of Neoceratodus forsteri. Lineage (NCBI taxonomy): Eukaryota > Metazoa > Chordata > Ceratodontiformes > Ceratodontidae > Neoceratodus > Neoceratodus forsteri. Next base: position 1,390,277,301 of record CM057459.1, read on the forward strand.
TGTTTGATTTTTGCTAGGCTGAAGAAAAGCCTTAGAAACTGTTGAAGCTAAGCAGTTGTTTGACTTACCATTTTGCTTTCTGTATATTTTACTTCATGAAAATAAAATGATAAATGCAACCATGTGTTTTTTATAAACCTGATTTGTGATCTGTCTGAAATTGTGTTATCCTAAACCGACGCCCGGTGACACACACCACCTTGTCTCACCATCTCGGCCATGTGCCACCTGAATGAATGGCAGCATGCACCCATAGTAATCAGCTTATTACTATAACTGTGCACTACCTCCCATTCATTCAAATAACAGTTGGCCAAAGAGGTAAGAGGAGGGTCTGTGCTGATCACCGTCTCTTTTTTTGACTGATATCCAAATACTGTGTGTATAGGGAACTCACAACATGCAAGACTGCAGACACTGCTGGAACCTGCTAGAGATGACACTGACTGCTTCTATATTACCGTACTGTGTAAGTTTGTATTGTATTACAGCACACCACAAAGGCAATACAACCTTAAACATTAAACTAATGCCAAGACAAAACAGCTACTGTAGCTTTAGCCAATTCTTATTACTTCATAGATCTCTTTAGTCATGTCATACTCCCAATCTTTGGAGCCAAAGCAGTAGCAGTAGTCAGCTCTGAGGCCCTGCCAAGTCCTGCTTATCTGAGTAACTCCCAATGATGTCAGTTGGAGTGGTGCTCAAGATAAATGTACTGTATTCTGGCCCATCTTTCATTGGCCTAATCAGCGAGAGACCTGAGGTAATTTTCTGAACCTGGGTCTCTTACAGCTGGCATCCTACATCTCATAGGAAAACGTCAATGCTGTGTTACATTTACAATGTCTACAGTATGGTCCAGGACTGCTGTATGTTTTTATGTTTGTGCTTGCACAAAGCAAACATGTTGCTGTGATAGTGGATTTTGAGTGGTGTGTCTCAATTGGTCCAATGCAGGACAGTCTGCAAGGGGCTCGACAGTGTCAGACCAATCATCAGCTGGGTTGATAATGACACTGTTTGGGGCATGATAGGTGAAACTGTGTGAAGTTCAAAGAAAAGAGCCGCCCAACTTATAGGGCGGCTCTTTCCTTTCATCTGCATAATGCTGCCCAGCAAGCACAGCTGATCAGTATCATGATCAGCCTGCTGTGATCCCCCCAAAGTAAAAATAATCCCTCTTAGACTCTGCCAAGTGTCCCTCCCACCTCCCATTGCTTCCCCTTTCTTCTAAATTTTCTGACACCAGGGCGCCCAATCCCCGGTGCCAGCTAGTACCCCCCCCTCCCCACCTGTTTTCACTGTGTGACACCGGGGCACTCACCCCCCGATCCCACCAAATATAATACTGACACGGGGGTGCCCAATCCACAGTATTGGTATCTAAAGTAAAGAAAACCATCCTCATAGTCTTTTTTTAATTTGTTTTTAATTACTGTAATCCCACCCTCAGTCAGGTATCTCTCCCACCTCCCTGTCACTTCCCATGCCAGTAAAGGTTAAACCAACACTGGGGTGCCCAATCCCCAGAGTCCATACCTGAAATAAAGAAAAACATCCCTCTGAGTCTTTTTTAAATTTTTATACACCCTGTAAAAATTAAAATGGTCCATCGATGTCTGTTGCTGCTGCCATCTCCCACCGCCATTACCTTCTCCAACCCAATCCCCCACTCAGTACCCACCACCCCATGCCCCCCTACTCTTTACTTACCTATGGGGGGGTTCAACATTGTAATTCTTTCTGGACTGGAGACACATCTTCACTCTTCAGTGCCAGACTGGGAAATGAGGAAATCAGGTTCAATGTATTTCAATGCATTTTGAACCTCTTCTCATAACTTGGACATTTTTTAATATTTTTCCCCAAAATTTTCAACATGACCTTTTTGGGACCCCACCTCATGAACAAGGGCAGTACAATTCTTCAAATCTGGCCCAAAAGGTGACTGCACAGTCACTCCATGAAATCACCTTTCAGGCAGGATTTGAAACATTTTTTCTACCGGGTTCTTGAGGTGGGATCATACAAAGACTATGTTGAAAATGTGAGGTCAAAATATTAAAAAACAACAACGTCATGAAAGTAAGTTGACATTTTTCAACGCTCGCCCATAACTTCGGTAATTTTCAATATTTTGACTCCAAATTTTCAGCATAACCATTTTTTCACATCTTCTCATGAATGTGACAGGTGTTGTTTTACAAATCCTGGCCAAAATGTGTTTTTGCACTTGTGGCATGAAATGACATTTCAGCCAGTATTTTATAAATGAAACTTGTCATATTCAGAAGGAGGGGATCAATAAAAAGACCATGCCGAAAATTTGAAGTTATGAAGAAATGCAGAATTGTTCCAACAGATTTTGGCCCCTAATGTTCATGTTCAACAAATCCCTTGTGTTACCCCGCCTCCCGAACATAACAGGTGTAATTTTTCAAATCCCCTCTGCAACATGTTTTCTCAGTCACACTTGGCCTTTGCGATGGGATTTAAAAAATGTCACCTGTGTTGATCATAACATCAGATCATAAAAAGACTGCTTGAAATGTGGGGTCAAAATGTTGCAACCCACTGATATTGCCTCTCAGCTGGCCTATCCTGGGTAAATACAATCTAAAAATTTATAAAAGCAGGACACCCGCTGAAAATGACATATTGCATCTCATCCTGTTTATCCTGGGTGAATATTTAGTAAAAACGTGTAAAAGCAGTTCCCAGTACAGCAGGGCAACCCACGAACTGTGCATCTATGCTTCTCTATGCTGGGAAAAATACATTGTAAAAGTTGGACCCTGCTGAAAATGTAACTTTCCTTTCAGTTGGACTATTCTGGGTGAATACATTATAAAAATGGGTAAAAGCAGGGCCCCATCGAAAACGAGATGTTGCATCTCAGCTGTGCTATCCTGGGTAAATATAGAGTAACAATTGGGAAAAGCAGATCCTACTGAAAACAAGATAGCATCTGAGCTGTGCTATCCTTGGTAAGATGCATCTTAGCTGGGTTATCCTGGGTAAATATATTGTAAAACCATGCAAAAACAGGATCCTACAGCAGAACCCCATTGAAAAGGATGCTGTATATTGCACCGAAAATAATTGGTCCTAGAAAAGTACATTATAAAAGCAGGACCATGCTAAAAACAAGATACCACAGCTCACCTCTACTATTCTGGGTATATGCAGTATAAAACTATGTAAAGTCAGGACCCTGTTGCAAATGACACATTACAGCTCACCTGGTCTGTCTTGGGTAAATATGTAGTAAAAATGTGTACAAGCTAGACCCGCTACAACAGTAAATCAAGCGACAAACATTCAACATTGACAAATGCTTGTTTTAATCGGTAGGGGAAACTCAGTTGCTCTCTAAGGAAGCCTACATCTATCTAGCATCCCAGGTGAGAAGAACAGAAATCAGCACTAAAAAAGCAGCATTGTGGATTAGCTGTGAAATGTTGGAAGACACTTACTGTTTCTGAGTCACAAATAAAACATTAATGTAAGAAATGTGTGGTGAGCAGTGTTTCTTAAGCCAAGACCTACAGTCTAATTTATAGTTTGGGCCTTGTCTTGGTACAGATGCCTCTCAGTGTATTTTTTTTTATTTTCATAAGAGAAGCGGTTGATCCATGAGACTTGGAATAGAGAAGACCAGAAGCCCTGTGGTTGTAGTGGTCATGAATTCTTACCAAGGGTCACATGTAGCAGCGGTGTTGCAGTACAGTATGTCTCTCCCAGACTCCCACATAGCCCATGCCAGGATTTAAACTGCACCCCTGAGTACTGAAGGTAGCTACTCTAATCTTTCACCTAAAGGGGAGTTCCCCATTAGTTGACAGCTTAAACAGATGTTTTAAGTTTTAGGTTACTCTAAGCTTCTTGCCACTAGAGGGCACTGTGGGTCCATTTCTTTAATACAATAAGAATCTGACGTTGCCACACTCACAGCCAGATGGCACTGCACTGCTGTTTTCATATGCAGCACAAATTCCTTTAATTTTTAAAGCATACGCATTTATTGCATCTCCACCTGACCACTGTATGGTCAGTTCCTTGCAGTGGAAAGGCTCACCACAAGCCTTACTGGGAAACAAACAATGCCACAGGAAAGCAGCTCTAACCATTTACCTAAAGAGAAATTCCTATAAGCTCTGAGTTTGGTCTGTGCGATTTTAACTTTTTATTACTGCCAACTTCTTGCAACAAGATGGAGCTGATGTTTCCATTCCATAATACTATAGGGATCTGTTATTGTAGCTGCTACGAGCAGATAGCGCTGATGTTCACATACACTATGTAACAAGTTGGCTGGTGGCTAAGCTGAGCTTCAAACCAGGATTTCCCAGCTGGTAGGCTTTAGGTTTACCGGCTGTTCTACAATGCCTTATAGAATATAAACACACTGGCTGTGTTGCATTTCTGGCACAAAACAGCAATCATGCCACTAGCCTCATGAGTGGGTGCATGCCAAGTCACCGTAGATGCTCAGTGTGTTACCCATGCCTTAAAAACTCAGATAGGATTTAGGAGCCAGGGCTGATAACTCCTATGCTATTCATTACCCACAGATGTTATGGTTGACGAAGGTTGTGCTGGGTCTCCACCCTTGGTCACACAATAGTTGCCTCCTCCTGGTCTCTGCAGTCCTCGATGGGTTTACTGCTCCTTCTGCAGACAGGATTACATTTCCTGTTAGAGATCTTGTGAAGTTTTACTAGACTGGTGAAGTTCCCGTGAAGTTGGAAAATTCACCTTCATGGATAACTTCATGAATTGCCCACTTCACCACTTTGCCACTTCGCATCGAGTTTTCCTGGCCAAGTGCACTTTTTTAGGCGAAGTCAAACAAAGTTAAGGTGAAGCTGAAATGTTGCCAGTAAATTTGCATAACTTCTCCTGAAAAAGTGCCACTTCACCTGCCAAAAACTTCATAAAGTCATCACTTCACACTTCACAGATTTGGGAAACTTTGCAAATTATTTTGCAGAGCAAAGTTTGACAGCTTCACTTATCTCTACTTCCGGTGCTTCAGCGCTCCTCGGTCATCATCCCCAGTGCATCTGACAATCAGCTGGGCTCTCCGTCAGTTAGTTTATCTCTCTCTCTCTCTCTCTCTCTCTCTCTCGGAGTGGTGGGTTGGAGCAAGGCTGGTGAGCCCCCCTACTGCAGTCCACTTCCTGGCAACATCCCCAGCAGGCCATCATTAGGCTAATATAAATGGCATGATGGCTCCCAAGCTTAAGTGGAATAAAGTATATTTTCTTCCTCATTTAACTGACAGGTATCTGATGTCTTGTGTGTAACTGCCTCCTCCTCAGCAGCTGTAGAAGCACACTTCTTTTTCTCCAACTATCTATGCATTGCAGACTTGCACTCAAATGGTAATTATAGAATGGCAATAAAAAATCCTGGAACCTGATTGGCTGTCTGCCCTTGGCAACAATGAGGTTATCTGAGCACAACCTCACTGCATTGATTTGTTGCTGCATTGTTTTCATCTTCTCTTAAGAAACAAAGATATATTGCCACTCTAAAAATCTACTAAAACCCTTTTTTAAATGTTTTTTTTTATTTTGTATAACAACGAGCCATTGTATAATAGCAATAATGCACTCCAGGTTGTGGGTTATGCCGGGATAACCTCACTTCTGGGACACTGGACACACTTGGCCTGCAGCCCCGTGCCCAACCACCCAGGCGTGAGGTTATCCCAGCACGACCCACACCTCCTCATGCATTATTGCTTAAGTCTGCCTCCACTGAAAGACTGAAATGCATTGACTCAAGCTGGAAAATTCCTGGTGGGAAAATATGAGCAGACAGTCACATGAGCAGACAGCCTCCACACTAGGTGAATCCCTTTGCCACTCACAGAGAGGGTCTGTCCATCAGATTTTTGATAGCTGGTCAATCACTTGCACCAAAGTGAATTAAAGGAGTAGTCCACCCAAAATGTGAAAAAAATATATGTTGTGCAGAGTGTTTTCATTTGTATGTGAAGTTCTAGTGTTTCCTTCCCTCTGACTGTTATTAGGAGTTTTTCCTAAATTAGCCTGCTAGCTTTATGCTAGTTTTACGACTCCTGGGATCTTCATCCCTGACAGCTTAATTGTATTTCTTGTTCCCACAGTGCATCTTGTCTCATGTGACTGTGATGTAAGAGAGACCCAACATTCAGCACGCACATGCCAAACAAACTAAATATCTTGGAAGCTTTACAAGCTGCACAAAAATTACCAGCAGCAAAGTTTTTCAGGACAGTAAGACCTTTACGATGAGGGTGGTCACCAGGCTGAAGTCTACAGATTTCAAAATATAGCCATCTCTATTGTTGTGAACTGCTTGTAAAGCAATGCTTTCTGCTGGATTTATGGTCTCTGCTACATCACCATCACATAAAACAAGGTGCATTGTAGGACAAAGGAATACAATTAAGCTGTTTCATATGGAGATCTCCAGGGGTCGTAAAGCTACCCTAAAGCTAGCAGGCTAATTTAGGAAAAACTCTTAATAGCAGACAGAGGGAAGGACACACAGCAACTTAACATACAAATCAAAACACTCTGCACAACATATGTTTTTGCAAGTTTTGGGTGGACTACTCCTTTAAGTGGGTTCTCCTGTGCCCCACGAGCCCTCTGGTGGCTCTGAAACAGGCACTGCAATCTAATGGTTTGCTTGGCTGTCCACTGACCCTGGCTACCAGGTTGGGATGGGGTCAGAGGTGCAAAAGATGGCACTGGCCATCAGTTTCAAATGCACAATCTTTAAAGTCCTTCTTTAAGTGGCTCCTGCCTCTGGAAACTCTTTTTTAGGGATCATCATATGCCCTGCACGGGTGAGTGCTTATTTCCAGTTCCTTGGGTCTGCAAACTGGGAAAGATGCCCGCATGTTGCAAGTGTTACCTATGATCTCCATTGGTAGTGGAGATAACTGTTCGGAGCAGAAATGAAACTAAGTCCAAGAGCAAGTGATGGGAAAAAAAAAGCAACCTTCCTTGTCTCTCTCTCTCTCTCTCTCTCTGACCCCCCACTGCCACAGTTTGCAGACCATGGAGGTAAGAAGGAGCATCACTGCCGAGCAGCAGCACACAAGGGCACCATTAGAGTCAGTACAGGTAAGCACCAGACATGGGGGTGGGGTGGGGCTGCAAGCGAAAGTGTCTGGGTCACTCCTATAAAAGGAAGTAGTTTTGAGCAAACCTCGCCTGGTGAACAAACTAATAAATACAGTAGGAATCTAAAGTTGCCATACTCACAGCCAGATGGCACTGCACTGCTGTTTTCATATGCAGCACAAATTCCTTTAATTTTTAAAGCATACGCATGTATTGCATCTCCACCTGACCACTATCCGTTCAGTTCCTTGCAGTGGTGGGAAGGCTCACCACAAGCCCTTACTGGGAAACAAACAATGCCACAAGAAAAAACTATTAATCTATAGATCATAACAGCACATTGAATTTAATATGTTGCAGCAGAGCAGATATCCTTGGCAAGCTTCTCTTGCCATGAGAGGGACCACAGACCTATTTCTCCACCACCTGGCAACAACTGCACATTTGGATGACAGGCACAGAGCATCAGTCCAAGCCATCCCTTGGGTCAGGACATTGAGCAACATGTCACGTATCACACAGGCCTTCATTTTCTCATCAATCAATACAGCGACAAAACAGGCCTCTGTATGCGGTTCAAGATATTTGTCAGTGATTTGCTCCATGGCAGCGCAGACTGATGAACATGCTGTCATGTTTCACGTTATCATGTGTTTTCATAGAGAACAGTAAGCCAGTGGTGTCAAGACAGCTTCCTCCCAGTGACTTGACAGGGTATTAAGATGTGCTCCATTGTGCCTGTTCCAGCTGTGAATTTGATCACTCTACCAGAACAACCAGCACACAACTGTGTTCATATGTCAAAGGGCTCAGCACTGGATAATTTCACAGCCTATTTGGTCAGTTGCAATTTGAAACTCGACACTGAATGACCTTAGTTCATGCCCCTGTTGCGCCTGATGCTTCCACAAAAAACACTTTTAACCTGCAGTTGAAATATTGCTTGCATACTAATTCGAAGAGTACTTGCACATAACTTACATTACTTGTACCTATATGTACTATAACCTATGTAACTTCTCCTATGGTTGCTTGTGTACTGCTCCTTGTCTGAAGCACACCTGTAAAAGGGGACTTTGTGCATGTCCAGAAAACAAAAACAAAAAATAATTCAAATTATTGTGAGTTTGCTCCATCACTGGTGTTAGTGTTTGTAGATATAGTGTTAGTTTTTTTACCATAAATATAACACTTCACTGATAGGGACAGTGTCACCTCCCCCACACACACACACTTACTTGGTTGAATAGCATTTTTTAACCTAAAACAGGCTAGTAATATTTCAAGGCAAAACTTAATTTTGTGATTGGTTTTAAAGAAAATAAACTTTTTTTTCCCACTTAAAAGAAGAAAGCAGTCCGTGTGTACTTAACATGCTGACTGCAGAAACATGTTCATACAAAGAATAGATTTTGGTTTAATATAGTTCCATTAATCGATAAATGATTGCTCAGTGCTTTGTATAAGTACTAAGATGCAATGAGGTGTGAGCTACAGTCAGGCAAGAGTTTGCCCTAGGTGTGTTATAAGGCACAAGGCACTTGCACCAAGTGTCTTTAGCACCTGGGAAGAAAAAATTACTTACCATAGTAATCTTGTTTCTTCCCAGGGAATCTTACTGTATTCTGACTTCTGCAGTATGGTCTCACCATAAGACTGCCCTGTAGCCAAAATGGTTACTAGAATCTATGTTAATCATGGAAGTTTAGGCCTGAGCTTGTTTTTCAAACCACTGTCTCACGTAAACATTCCACAACCGTCAGACTCCTACGAAGCATGCATAAAAACACGCTATCTAAGCTATACTAATAATTAATAACCAATTAACAACACCCAACACCAATTATTCCCCTTTTATTTTAAAATGTGGGCAAAAATAAGACTCAAGTCACTAGACCCAAAAATGAAACACCTACAGGTTCCAAACAGCAAGAACAACTATGTTGCAGTGCCTATAGGTTCTAGCAGGGGAGGAAGGGTGGGAGTTCAGAATACAATAAGATTTCCTGAAAGAAACAAGATTACTATGGTGAGTAATTTTTTTCTTCAAACCCCAGGAAATCTTACTATATTCTGACTTCTGCAGACTACCCAAGCAGTACCTTTGGAGGAGGGTAGAGAACCTATTTAGGAAACAAGCTCTGGTACTGCTGTGCCAACCCTGGCATTATTTCTGGCCTGAGTATCTAGGCTGTAGTGTTTGGTGAAGGTGTGAACTGTTTTCCAGGTAGCTGCTTTGCAGATTTCTAACAATGGGATATATCTTGCAGCTGCTATAGAAGCAGCTGTACCCCTTGTAGAGTGGGCCCAGAGGCCTGCATAAGGCTCTTTACCCACTTTGCTACAGCAACATTGGATACAGGCAACAATCCAATGGGCAATGGTCCTCTTTGAGGCAGGTTTGCCCTTCCCCACTTCTCCATAAGTCAGGAAGAGTTGGGTCCTATCCTGCCTGTGTCCTTTCATGCGATCGAAGTAGTAGCTTATACAGTAGCTCTCTTGACATCAAGACTATGCAGTCTGTGTTCTCCTGAACTGGAATGATAAGTAAAGAAGACTGGCAAAGTCATGGACTGGTTAAGGTGGAAATCTGAGACCACCCTAAGGAGGAACTTCCTATTGGTCCTAAGGACCACCTTTTCCCTGTGGACTGCTATGTAATTTGGCTCTGTGGATAAGGTCTGGAACTCACTGATCCTCCTAGCTGAGGTGATGGCTACCGAGAACACGGTTTTCCATGTCACATACTTAAGCTCTGCTGAGGACATGGATTCAAAAGGTGGTTGCATTAGCTGGCCTATGCATATGTTAAGGTCCCATGCAGGAATGGGTTCCCTGTGAGGAGGATGCAAGTTCAGTGAGCCCTTGAAAAACTTCCTGAATACCTGGTTGGCATCCAGGGATGCCCCTTTTCCAGCAGAAAGGTAATCAGAGACAGCTGCTAAATGCACCTTAAGAGTGGAGGGCCGAAGGCCCAGGGAATGCAAGTGTGCTAGATAGTCCAAGACTACTGGTAAGCCAGCCTGGTGGTGGTCAATCTGTCTCTGTCTGCACCAAACAGAAAACCTCTTCCATTTAGATGAATAGGTTTTTCTAGTAGAAGGTTTTCTAGACACCCTGAGCACCTCAAGTACCCCTTCAGAGGGGTGTAGGTCAGCATATTCTAGGTTCTCAAGAGCCAAGCTCTGAGCCTGAGGGATTGGAGAATGGGGTACATACCTCTGCCCTGGGTGGAGGTCAGTAGGTTGTGCCTCCTGGGCAGGGAGATTTGTCTGGATATTGACAGGGTCAGTAGCAGTGAGTTCCAAGGCTGCCTGGCCCAGTCTGGAGCAATGATGATCACTGTTGCTGGCTGAACTCTGATCAGCAAGGGGAATGGTGGGAAGACATACAGAAACTTCGCTGTCCAATCCATCAGAAGTGCATCTAGTGGTACTGTGAACACTGCCGGAGGTCTGCAACAGAATAATGGCAGTTGGTGATTGTCTGGGACTGTGAAGAGGTCCACCTCTGGGGTGCCCCACCTTTTGAACACAACTTGCAGAATCTGCCTGTTTAGTGACCACTCGTGGTGGTTCTGATTGATTCTGCTGAGGGCATCTGCCAGGACGTTGTCCTTTCCTGGGAGATGGACTGCTGAAAGAGAAATTCCCAGGGAATAAGCCAGGTTCAAAACCTTCATTGCTTCTGTGCACGGGGGGAGGACCTTGTACCGCCTTGCTTGTTATTGTAGTACATTGTGGTTGTATTGTCTGTTTGGATCTAAACCACTTTGCCCTGTAGCATAGAGGTGGAGGACTGAATGCCCAGATAAACTGCCCTGAGTTCCAGCAGGTTTATGTGGAGCAGTGACTCTTGCTGAAGCCAAGTATCATGGGCAGTATGCTCCCCCAGGTGGGCCCCCATCCTAGGAGGGAGGCATCTGTTGTCAAAACTGCTGCTTGTGGAAGCTAGAGGAAGGGGACACCTTCCCTGAGGTTGACTTTTTCCTGCCACCACTGCAGAGCTTGAAGGAGGGTTCCTGTGACTGGTACCATCTTTTACAGGGAGTCTCATTTCTGAGACCAGTGGGCCCTGTGACGGAACTGAATATCCCTCATTTGAAATCTTGATACTGTTGCTGTTGCTGCGGCCATGTGCCCTAACATCTGGAGGAAATGTCTCGCAGGTCTGGGGATATGAAGCTCAAAATAGTTTGCCAGCTGAATCAGCCTGTTTGCCATTCTCTGAGGGAGGAAGGCTCTTCCTTTCAGAGTATTCAGTTCTGCCCCTATAAATTCCAGGAGTTGAACTGGTGTTAGCACTAACTTTTTCTGGTTTACGAAGAAACCCAGTGCCCCCCCGAGTATCTTGTGTGGTGGTCAGTGCCTGCTTTACCTGTTGAGGAGACTGATCTACCACCAATCAGTAATCCAGGTATGGAAAGACTGTAACCCCTTGCCTCCTTAGATGTGCCAACACTGCTGCTAGGCTCTTGGTGAACACTCTTGGAGCTAATGTCAGGCTGAAAGGCATGGCTCTGAACTGGTAATGGCCTGATGGCAGTCTGAAACTGAGGTACTTTCTGTGTGATTGCCTGATGGGAATATGGAAGTAGGCATCTTTAGATCCAGAGATGCCAGCCAGTCTCCCTTTCGAAGTGTAGGGAGGATGGTGGCCAGAGTGACCATTTTGAAGTTTGGCTTTGTCAAGTGTTTGTTTAAATGTCTGAGATCCAGTATGGGTTGTCACTCTCTTGTTTTCTTTAGAGTGAGAAAGTACCTTGAGTAGAGAACCTTTCCCTTGTGGGGCAATGGAATAGGTTATACTGCATGGTCCTGAATGAGTTTTTCTACTTCCTCTTCTAACAGAGATGCCTCTGATGGGTTGGTAGGTCTGAATATTCATGCTCTCAACTTGGGAAGAAACTTTAAACTGAGAGCCAGACCTTGGCTGACTACCTCCTGGACCCACTTGTTCGTGGTGATAGATTTCCAGGCCTGGAGGTAGTGAGCAAGCCTGCCTCCTACTGGGAGTGGGGAGGCAATCCTGGCAGACTTCTCAGGGAGTCTGCTTAGCCTGAGCACTTGTCTGAGTGATGGGGCCAGCTCTGCTGCTGCCCCTTCTGCCTCTGCCTCTAAAATATCCCCTCTGGTACTGGTAGGAAGTCAGGGCCTGTGATTGGAAGAAGGGTCTATTAATGGGTTCTACCCTTCCCTCTTCCTTGGGACTTCAGGGGTGTTGCTGTCTTCTTCTTGGCAGCAGCACTCTTGTAAGTGACCCTGTAGTCATCCATGTTTTCATGTAAGCCTCAGTTTGCTCCCCGAACAGGGATGTGGGCTCACAGGGAAAATTCAGTGTTTTTGTCTGGGTATCCTGAGACAAATGTGTCACTCTCAGTCAAGCAAATGTCCTCAGAGATACTGAGGTAGCCATTTGTATGGCTGCAATGTCATTGGTATCCACTGCCATGCGAAATTGACACTTAGAGGCTTCAATGCCCCTCTTAGCTGCCTCTGATAGGTCACATGCCATGTGTCCAAGACATACCTTGGCTATTTCAAGTACTGTGTTCCAAAGGCTGTTCTGGTACCTGGACACATAAGCCATGTAGGTAGCCTGCCTGATGGCTAAAGAAGCCCCAAGGTATGATTTTTTGGCTATGGAATCCATTTTCCTGGAATCCTTCTCAGGAGGATGTGATGCCAAAGGAATTCCTGCCTTGTCACAAGCAGCAGCCTACACCACTCCCTCATGGCTATGATGCCCAAAAAGGAACTCCACTCCTGATTTGGCCACCCAATACTTTCCTGTCCATCCTCTTGTTCATTGGAGGAATGGATGTTGGTGTCTGTAGGATTTTTGTGGCTTGTCTTTTTTACAGATTTGTGGATGGGCAGCAAAGGCCTCTTTGTTGCTGGAACAACCATCATTTCCATATTATCTGGTTCCTCCTCCTCCTCTGTGGATTCTTGAGTGGAAATGTCCAGAGTCTATGCCACCTACTTCATAAAGGCAGAGTGGGTAGAGTAATCTTCCACTGCCTTATCCGGTGAATCAGTGCTCTCCAACATATCACCTCCACAAACCATATAAAAACTACAAACAGGTATCTGCCTCTATCTCTGAAATCAAACAAAGGGTCAGAGGACACTGCAGAGTAGGACACTGCAGCACAGGAGCTAGCACAACAAAACTCGCCAAAAACGGGAACCAAAACAAAAAAAGCAAAAAGGAAATCCAAAAAACTTCTGATCATAGGAGACGCCATAATTCAGGGAGTTGATACGTATCTCCAGCTAAGGGTAATGGTCAGATGTCTCCCAGGTACATCAGCGTGGAGAGACACTGACTGCATTGCCAGAACTGTTCAGGAAGCAGGAGAAAACATTGATGTCCTGGTACACATAGGGACTAATGATCTCGCCAGCCGGTCAGTTGTGGAGACCAAGGAACACTTGACCAAGCTGGGTGACAAACTATCATCCATTTCATCTGGCATCTCCTTCTCTGAGATCCTGCCAGTCTGGGAGAGGGAGACAGAAGGGCGGAAGGTCAGAGAACGGGAGATAGGGGAGCTAAACATGTGGCTCAAGGGCTGGTGCCAGGAAAAAGGACACAAATTTATAGGGAACTGGCAACAGTTTTGGGAGTGAAAGTTCTTTAAATTTGATGGACTACATCTGACTAAGGAGGGAGTCAGTGCATTGGGGCAGAAGTTTGATGTATTTGCAGAATATTTAAACTAGCAAATGGGGAGAGGGGTGCAGTACCCCATACATTGAATGGGAAGAACACCCTTCCCCCCTCAGCTAGTGGTCAAACAGGAGTTCAGCATGTTTGTAGTTCATTTGCATCACCAGGTAAGGAAAAAGGTCCAGCTCCCAATACAATGCACAGGGGAAATGCCAGACCTTGCCCAACAACTAACACACTGAAATCTGACCAATGGAAAATCATGTTCAAAAATGCTCGAAGTCTGGGAAACAAGATCCCAGACCTGCAGGCAATAATGACAGAGGCTAAACTGGACATAGTAGCCATTAGCGAGACATGGTTTACCAGTAACCACACTTGGGAGACTTTAGTATCTGGCTATGTACTGTTCACAAGAGACCAAGGTGCAAAAAGGTGGGGTGGAGTGACCCTTTATGTCAATGAAAATATCAAAGCTACAGAAATTCAGAATACACATAAGGAGCCAGAAGAACTGTGGGTCACCCTGGAAACAGGAAATGGGACAGCCATATGAACTGGGGTTGTGTACAGGCCTCTAGACCAGGGGGAGGACATAGACCTGTTACTTTTAGAAGATATACAAAACATGACAGCTAAAGGGGAAGTTCTGATAATGGGAGACTTCAACATGCCAGATACAGATTGGTCAATACCAGCAGGGACCTCTGCCAGAACTAGACACATGGTGGATTCCCTGCAGGGAGAGGGCCTCAAACAATTGGTACAACAACCCACAAGAGACAGAGCTATCCTAGATCTAGTATTGACTAACAGGGAAAGGATCACAGATCTCCAGGTAAAAGGTCACCTGAGCGCCAGTGACCATCACATGGTATGGTTCAATTTGGCCACTAGAACAAAATCATCGCATTCCAAGGCAAACATATGGGACTTCAGAGGAGCTGACTTTGATAGGATGGCCAGCAGAGTTAAGCTAGCCCTGGCAAAAAGAAATACAGGTGAGGGGGTACAGGCAAAGTGGGCAAGCATTAAAGATGCAATACTTGAAGCAACATCCCATTGTGTTAGTGAGAAAAGGAAGTGCAAAAGAAGAAGGAAACCACTTTGGTTCTCAAACACAGTAGCAGAAAAGGTCAGAGCCAAAAGGCTGGACTTCAGGAAATGTAACGGAACGCAGCAGGATGAAGATAGGGAGGCATACCAAACTTCTCTAAGGGAAGCAGGGAAGGCAGTAAGACAGGCAAAGGCCCAAACTGAGGAAACACTAGCACAAACAGTAAAAGAAGATGACAAGACTTTCTATAGATACATTAGTGAAAGAAGAAAGTCCAGAGCGGGTATTGCTAAGATCAAAGGGGATAAGGGGGCATGTGAGGAGAAGGACCATGTAAAAGCATCTATCCTAAATAGATACTTCTGCTCAGTATTTACTGAAGAGAAGGTGGGGCAGGGCCCACAGCTCTGCACCATAGACACAGGGAGGAGGGAGGTGTGCACTAGTCCCTTCACAAAAGAAAGGATCCTACAAGAGCACGATAAGGTCAGGGTGGACAAGGCAATGGGACCTGATGGCATACATGCCAGGGTACTAAAGGAACTAAGGGTGGAACTAGCAGAGCCATTATCAGAACTGTTTAGTGAGTCTCTGAGCACAGAAGAGGTCCTAGAAGACTGGAGAAGGGCTCATGTGATCCCACTACACAAGAGTGATAGCAGGGAGGAGGCAGGGCACTACAGACCAGTCAGTCTTACCTCAGTAGTGGGCAAGATTATGGAGACACTCCTTAAGGAAAGGATAGTGCAACACCTGGAAATAATAGGAGCACAGGATCCAAGACAGCATGGGTTTACAAAAGGAAGGTCCTGTCAAACTAATCTCATAGATTTCTTTGACTGGGTAACCAGAGTGGTGGACCAAGGGGGAGCAGTTGATGTTGCCTACCTTGACTTCAGCAAAGCTTTCAATACTGTTCCACATAGAAGATTGATTAATAAACTGGGTAGGCTTGGGGTGGGTCAGACGGTCAACTGGGTGGCAAACTGGTTGATGGGCAGAAAACAGAGAGTGGTGGTAAATGGTATACAGTCAGAAGAGATGCAAGTCACAAGTTGGGTACCTCAGGGATCAGTCCTGTGACCAGTCCTCATCAATATCTTCATCAGTGACATTGCAGATGGACTGGAGGATAAGGTTTGTCTGTTTGCAGATGACACCAAGATCTGCAAAAGAGTTGATGATCCAGATAGGGTGGGCAGAATGAGAAGAGATCTGGATAAACTAGCAAAATGGTCAGAAGAGTGGCAACTGGGGTTTAATGCAAAGAAGTGCAAGATCATGCACATAGGGAAGAGAAACACTGAAGCCGCCTATAGGCTGGGAGGGGGTTGCTGGTAGTCACAAGGGAAGAAAGAGACTCGGGCATCATCATCATCACTGATGACCTGAAATCATCCAAGCAGACCTCTAAAGCAGTAGGTAAGGCTGAGGGATGTTGGGGTGTATTAGTAGGGTATCACAAGTCGGAAGAGGGAGGTAATAATCCCTCTTTACAAGACACTGGTTAAGCTCTCATCTGAGTACTGCGTGCAGTACTGGAGGCCACACCTTCACAAGGACATTAACCAAATTGAGGCAGTCCAGACAAGGGCAACCAAAATGGTGCAGGGACTGCATCAGAAAACATATGAGGACAGATTAACTGAGCTCAATATGTATACCCTAGAGCAAAGGAGGGAGAGAGGTGATATGATTGAAACATTTAAACACCTTAAGGGCATTAACAAGGTGAAAGAGTCTAACATGTTTCAATATAAGAAAAATAGCAGGACAAGAGGACACAGCATGAGATTAGAGGGAGGCCGCTTAAGGGGTAATGTGAGGAAGTTCTTTTTCACAGAAAGGGTGGTGATGCATTGAACAGCTACCCAGGAAGTGGTGGATATGAATACAGTGCAGGGCATCAAACAGGCATGGGATAGGCATAAGGGAGCAATACAGATGAGAATGAATAGATAGGCCATTGACAGAGCAAAGGCCGATGGCACATTCATAAGGTAGAAAAAGAAATGGGCAGACTGGATGGGCCTTGCTGTCCTTATCTGTCATCAACTTCTGTGTTTCTATGTAATCAGTACTATGAGGATCATGAGAAACCTCAGGTTCTATGGGTTCTCCAAAGTCATCCTCTTCACTGTCATAATCATTGGCTTCCTCAGGGAAAACATCAGTTGATTGTTCCTGTAAACTGGGAACCGAGAGGGAACCCGAATCCAGAACTGACAGCTGTGAACCAGGGCACTGAACCAATACCATGGCACTGGTTTGCAATGCCTGTAAAAGGCCTATAGCACTAGCTATAGCTTCTGTGGTCAGACTTCCTGGAACTGTCAGTTACGGTTCCTTAGCAGGGTGCTTCTCTTTTCTTTTCTTTTTAGCAGAACTTACCAGTTCAGTGGCAGTTTCTGCGGTTCTGGTTTTTGTTGAGAAACCATCACCCTGGTCAGAGGGCTGCTCACTTGGTTCATTAGACTTCTTCTTGGAGAAGTAGAAGCTTTTTCCGTAGCTGGATCAGCAGCTTTATCGGATATTTTTTCCTTCAGTCAATTCAAGTGCCTATCCAACATTGACTGAGGAAACTTTTTGCAAATATCACAATCTGCCTTTAAGTGATCGAATCCCAGGTAGAGAACACAAATTAAGTGAGGATCCGCTTTAGCAAATGGTTCCCCACACTCTGTACAATGCTGAAAATCCGTTGGGCTGGTTCTTTTCTTGGGTAGTGACATACCAACCAAAAACCCCTAACAGTGGGATCTGATGAGTCAAGGCCACCACACAAATAAAATAATACTTTTTTTTTATTTTTTATGGTCAGTTTAGTGACCGAAGAAACAAATGAGAGTTACTTCGGTTTCTCTCCAAAACAATCAATTGGACCCAAAAAGGGTTTAAAATTAAAACTAAAAGCGTTACAAATATAAACAATCGGTTTCCTCCCGGTTAAAAGAACCAAGAAGAAACTGAGAAAACTTACTGGAATAACACTAACTCTAGACTAATCTACCTGTAAACTCAAGGACAGTGCTTTAAAATTGAACAGAAATAAACTTTTACTTCAGAAAACTGATAAAAATAAAATTTTCAAGAAAGATGAAGGAGGACTCTCCAAGGCATCTGTACTAGGCAAGCGGAGTAAAGAATCTGACAGTTGTAGAATGTTTACCAGACAGTGGTTTGAAAACCGAACTCGAGCCTAACATTCCATAATTAACATAGGTTCTGTTAACCATTTCGGCTTTGGGGCAGTCTTATGGTAAAACCATACTGCAGAAATCAGAATACAGTAAGATTTCTTGGGGTTTGAAGTGGGCTTATCAGGCAACAACCCACATCTCAGAGTGTCTTATTGTACTTGTAAAATAGGTACCAAAAGTAAAAATAATAGTAAAAGTGATTTAAGTAAAAAATATATATTTGAAAAGACTTTTGAAATATCCGTATTGGGATTTGAAATGAAGCAGTACTGTGCTGCAATAGAAGTGCTTCACTATAACGTTAGTGTTGAGGGTGCTGTATTTATTTTTATTTTTTGGCTTTGGGTTTCTGGTGGTGGTTCTTTGGTTGCCTCCCCCAACCCCTTGGCTGAGTAAGTCAGGTAGGCAGTCTGTTTTGAGGATTTATTTTTTCTTTAAATATTTGTTTGTCTTTCATATTTGGAAGTAGCAGAGGACAAAGCCCGAAATACATCTGTGACCATCGAATCATGTGGTGTTTCAAAGTTGTGCCGGCAGCTATCGGATTTTACTGATGCACTGTAAAGCATTGTGTTACAGACAGTAGCTTTTGGCTAGGCTTTCTGCGACATGCTAACGCACTCCTTTATCAAGTATATTAGTGATGTAGGGGCAGTGGGACAGTGGCCCAGAGAGTCTAGCAGGGAGCACTGGGACAGAGAGCTGAGCAGCATGGGAGGTTACAACTGGTGACAGTGAAGCAAAACAGGGCAGAGGATTACAACCTTGTAATGAAAGAATGTGACAGATAACCTTATAAAATGGGTAGAGACAGTCCTGAATCCTGATTGGCTAAGGCGTTCCAGCTATGTCTGTTTTTTGATAAACCACTCAAAATAAAAGGGTCCTCTAGAACTGGCCTATTGACTTACAGGAATCCGGGAGCCACTGATCAGTTTGAAAAAGTTAATGTGGCCACCATTTTTTCCCAAGCGACCAGCCCAGGTTTCCTCCATTATGCTGAAAATAAGGAACAAAAAAAAAGCACCTTTCAAAGTAAACAGAGAAATGCTTTTTTTGTTTCAGTTATCCTGCTGCTTTCCCTCCCAGTGTACAGAGCTCACAGTGTTCTCCCTGAGCTGTCCGCAGTGTTTTCCGCCCAACCTGCAGTGAGTGAGGGCACCAGTAGTTTTGTTAAACTTGCTACCACAGATGGTAGCATACTGCCAGCAAGACCAGAGGAAAATTGTAGTCTTGACGCCAGCCTAGAAACCAGATTAGCTCCCTTCAGGTCCCAAGCCTACAGTTAACTAAAAGAAATAGTATTTATTAAATAAAAAACACTAACTTAGCAGTTAGGAGCTCCTGCCCCAGCATTCTCCCTTTTGATCACCAGCCCCCACTTCTGACAACATGAAAGCAGAGGAACTATTTTGCACCACAAAAAGGAACTACATTAATATTTTACAATATATTTTTTTAAAGTTAGAAACACAGAATTTGATGGCAGAAAAGGACTGCATGGCCCACCTAGTCTGTTTCCCTACCTAATGGATAAGCTGCAGATCCTAGTTAACCAACAGCCTACTTCCTCTTACCCCCCACTAGAATTGCTTTATGTCTGTCCCATGCATTCTTGAATTCTCCATTTTGACTCCACAACCTCCTCAGAAAGGCTGTTCCATGCATCTACAACCCTCTCTGTGAAAAATACTTCCTTACTACCCTCTGGAGCCATCCTCCCTCTATCTTCAAATTGTGCCTCCTTGTTCTTATGCATCTCTTTTCTGAAAGATTCTACCCTCTAGACTTTGTTGAATCCTTGAGGTACTTGAAAGTTTCTATCATGCCCCTTTCCTCGAGGCTTACATATTAAGTTCCTTTAATCTTTCTTCATATGTCTTCTGGTGCAGATCCTCACCATTTTGGTTGCCCTCCTCTAGACAGCCTCCACTCTGTCTAAGTCTTTGCGGAGATGGGGTCTCCAGAACTGCATGCAGTACTCCAGATGTGGTCTCACCAACTGTCTGTACAGAGGGATAACAACTTCTGTTTTCACTGGTGATGCCTCTCCCTATGCATCCCAGTATCCTCCCAGCCCTCCTTACTGCCTTCTCACATTGCCTGCCCACCTTTAGGTCATCTGATATAACTACCCCAGGTCCCTTTCCATTTTTGTTGTTGTCAGTATCTCACCCCCCATTGTGTACTCTTCCCCTGGGTTTTTGTTTCCCAGGTGCATTACTTTGCACTTCTTTGTGTTGAATCTAAGCTGCCATACATTTGACCATTCCTCCAACCTTGCCAAGTCCCTTCTCATCCTTTCCACCTCACCTTGTGTATTAACCCTGTTGCAGATCTTTGTGTCGTCTGCAAAGAGACATACTTTTCCTTCCAGTCCCTCTGCAATGTCACTTATAAAGACATTAAAAAGGACCCGACCCAGTACTGAACCCTGTCGTACCCCACTAGTAACCCCCCTTTCTTCACTGTGGACTCCGTTTACTATTACCCTCTGTGTTCTGTTGTCCAGCCAATGTTTTATCCAGGCTACCATCCTGGGACCCACTCCCAGGCTGGCTAATTTGTTTATTAATCTTTTGTGCGGGACTGTACCAAATGCTTTGCTAAAGTCTAGGTAGGCCATGTCCAATGCCCCTCCCTGGTCTACTACTTTGGTCACCCAGTCAAATAAATCAATTAGATTAGTGTGACATGACCTTCCTGCTGTGAATCCATACTGCCTTGGGTCCTGTGCCCCACTGGCCTCTAGGTACTCAACAATTCTTTCCTTCAGAAGGGATTCCATCATTATCTCTACCACTGAGGTCAAACTGACAGGCCTGTAGTTTCCTGCCTCTGTCTTGCTCCCACTTTCGTGAAGGGGAATCACATCTGCCCTCCTCCAGTCCTCAGGTACCACACCATCCTCCCATGATTTGTTAAAAAGGGTAGTCAGTGGTGTTACTAGTTCTCCCCTTAGTTCTTTTAGAATTCTGGAGTGAATCCCATTAGGCCCCATTGCTTTATCCACCTTCAGTTTTAGCAGTTCTTTCAGAACCCTTTCTTCTGTGAAAGGACTGATATCAACACCCCCATCCAGAGTGCTTCAATTGAATGGATTAGGCCCTTCCCCTCCTCTTCCTTTGTGAATACTGAGCAGAAGTATTCATTCAGTATCCCCGCTTTTTCACTGTCCCTCTCTGCCCAACCACCGTCCTCTTTATTTAGCCTCAGTATCCCTCCCTTGGTCTTTCTTCGCTCCCTAATGTACCTATAAAATGTTTTATCCCTCTTCTTAACTGAGTTGGCTACCTTTTCCTCGGTTTGGGCCTTTGCAATTCTGACTGCCTTCCCCGCTTCCTTCTGCTTTAACTGGTACAGTTCTCTGTCCTGCTCCTTCTGTGTTTCTTTATACTTCCTGGATGCTATATTTTTCTCCCTAACCATCCCTGCCACTTCTTTTGAGAACCACAGTGTTTTTTTCTTTCATTTTGATTTGTTTATTTGCTTCACACAAATGCTTGTTGCCTCTGTGATGGCAGTTTTGATGTTTCCCCATTGTTGTTCCACCCCACCTTCTTGCCTGTTTGCTACAAAAGTTACAATATTTCTCAAAATATACTCGTTTTATAAGTGCAATAACACACTTTGGGGTAAGAGTTATGCTATGATAAATTAATTTTTCTAGGTGCATTTATCAGGGCATAACCCACACGTCGCTGTGTGTTATTGATTACTTAGAAGAGGCTAGTTTATGTTTTATAGTGTTTTTTTTTAGTGTTTATTATTGATTGGGTGTGGGCATGGGATGGGTTTGTCCAAAATATTGTAAATATATCATTACTGTGTTAAGGCAAGTAAGCGGTATTTACTTTACAGACATGGCTGCCACAATATATATGTATTTTTAACTTTCTGGGACGCAGGTATCTCTGAGTGTTTTGCATCCTGGTTGTCTGAAGAAGAACCAGTTTGCAGAATATACACAGACAAGGACATGGCCAAAGGTGCCTCTCGCCCAATTAGGGGAAAGCAAATTCCCTACCCATCTTATACAGACCAATGATTGGTACTGGTTATACAGATTTCACATGATTTTCATGACCAAAAACATGTCAAACTCTAAAATGAAAAATATAAATTTAACCAATAAATCAGCTGCAAGATCCAACATCTAGGCCTGTGAAAGGGAAGCACCCCACCCCAGTAGTGCTCTGCACTGTCAGCGATGGGGCATCATTTAACATGAGTCCATTTCCTTCCGACTCCATGGTAAATCATCCATTTTACCACAGTATGCAGTAAAACACTGTGCCACAACAGATTTTCCTGTTAAAATAAAGACAGAATTATATGCAGTTTTAAAAACCCAACAGCCCAACCCCTACTATATTTTTGGCATAAAGGACTGAAATCATGGACTGCTAGTAGTGCCTCTTTAATCATTGCACAGTGGCCCAAATCTCAGGGATATTTATTACTTGCATTCCATCCCAAATATCCCTAAAATTAGGGCAACATTTAGATTCAGCAGACTCCCCCTTCCCATTCCTTAAAGCATGCTCCACCTCTTCAAAAAACTATTTCCACTTACCCTTTTTTAATCCCAAGTATCTTTAAGAGAACACTGCTGTGTGCCCCCCCTCCATTCTGCCCCCTCTTCCCCATTTGTGTTCAGGGATAAGCTTGCATTAGGCCCCAAATTTGGTGTTCCCTGGCTATGGGTGACTTGTTTCTCAAAATGCATTCCTTCTGTATATCCTGTCACTATCCCATTGTACAAGTGTGGGGCAGGCGCCATGGGTGGTATGAGCTACAGTATATGTCCAGGAGGTGGAACTGGTGTGAGTCTAGGGTGGGGGGCAGGGCTCACTCAAGGACATTTAATTGCAAAAGGCAGCCCTTAAGTAAGTTATGTTTCTGTACCAGCATCACTCCAGCATTGCCCACAGCAGCATTAAGCACTCCATACACACTGGCTAAATGAGCCTCCTTTTCACTACCTCACACTCAGCGACTGGGGTGACAGCTAAGATTTGGGAGCATATATATTTTCTGAGTTACTCTATCAGTGTATACCACAGGTGGGACCTGACAAAATGTGGGTGCTGAATCTACCTCTGAAAAATATGAGGGGATTAAAAGAAATTACACAACGTTGTGTGAAAATCCTGTACCCTCATTGGCCAAAACATGTCACATGACCATGGATAAATTCTGCATAACCCACAGCTAAGGAATGTCATTTATAAAAAAACATAATTAAACATGTTTTAAATTTATTTTACATATGGTTCCATTGTATAATTGCAATAAGGCACTCCAGGGTGTGGGTTATTGGGTGATTTACCCACTTCTTGTGTGGTTAAGTCACTCGGCTGTGCCTCGTGACACACCACACAAGGCATGGGTAATTCCCTAATAACCCACACCCTGTTGTGCCTTATTGCTTAACTTAAAGGTGGCTGGGGATGTTTGAGGTAGGGTGCATGATGGAGTGAATGCTTAGGTAACAGGTAAGAAACAGGGGACAGATTATGTGCACAGTTCCAACTCTTGAGGCCCCCACAAAGAAACATTTATTTCTATATCTGACTTATTTCTGAATCAAGTTGGGGGTGAGGTACAGTAAAGGGGGATGAATCAGTATATTGGGAACCTCAGCATGATAGACAGATTGACAGACTGAAAAAGGCAGGCAGGCATGTAGACAGAGATAGTCAGATAGGCAGGCAAACATGAAGACATACAGACAGGCAAGCAAACATGCATATAGACAGACAGACAAGACTGACAGACAGACAGATATACAGATACTGTAGCTTGAGATGGCTCAGACATGTCAGTACTCACTTCTGTCCTCCTCTCTGGTTGAAAGCACAGGCCAGTGCTACTACTTGAGATGTGGCTCGACTGATCACAGGGACACACAGCATGGAGTAGACCTCAAAGCCCAGCATACTGTTCAGCTGCCCGTGCTCCTCCTACAAATGATACAGAAGGCAATAATGCAAACCTCACTCAAGAGGGATTCCTCCAGGGAAGTGCCTCAAATGACAGCAATTTAGCTGTCTAAGATACATCTAGGACACCATGGGAGCTCTTTTCTTCCTGGCAGGCAGATGAGTGATCATGCTTAACTGTACCTTATTTCTGATATGAAAAGCTGCATGCTGTAAGGTAATAGTATAATGTTAGTCTTTTACACAGCCCCTCATGTCTTAAGAAAATCTTTAAAAAACCTAATTCTGGGACATGCTTCAGCTTACATGTACATGTAGTTATGGTGTCTCATTTGGTTATAAGAGCGCATTTCCAAGATATTCAGCTGAGAAAACTGCAAGGCAAAGCTTTGCAGTTCTGGCATACAAAGAACTTGAGAAGAAACTCTTACATCCATAAGAGACACAGTAACTGAACATATAATATAAATCATGATAAAGGCCTTTGTTTAAAAAAAATCAGTCTGAATTTAAAATCAAAACCATACCTTTCAAACTCTCAGCATTAAAATTCATAGCACTGGCCTTCAGAATTCAGAGCAAATGGCCAGAATGTGTAGTGCTTCCTTATTTTAAAGAATAGTAAGTCTTCAAATAGTCGCCCCATATATTTAGTGGTAAGGAATGTTTCTATCATGTTAGATCAATGATTTAATAGTTTGTGTAAAAAATAGCTATAACATTATTAAAAACATCTGTGAATCTTTGTGGAGCAAACGTAAAGTTTGAGTGTAAAAATCATAGCGCAATGCAAAATTCATAGCAGTTGAGAGGTATGATCAAAATGTTTTACTTTGCAGAATATTAGTGAATCCTCTCTGTGGGAAATGGACTCTGCCAACTGAACTCTGAACTTCAGAATTTTAGAATTATGAGTATGAGACACCCTCTTATGGTTATTGTAAATCATTGACATCATTCTTAGCCAATCAGGATTGTTTATTAAGTTCAGTTGGCATAGTCAATTTCCTACAAATGGGATCCTCTAATAATTTGCAAAGTAAAATATTTTAATCTTTAAATTCAGATTTCATTTTTTAAACAAAGGTCTTTAGCATGATTACAATATCAGAAAGGCAAAAAGGATCGGCAACTCACTTTGGAGTGTGGGGAGGGACTACTGCATCTTGCTAATAGTTGTAAAGTAAAGTTTGTTACCTTAATATCCTGATGCATCATGGCTGGAATTATCTTTACTATGAACAGTGACAAGTTGCGGAGCCTTTCTGCCTTTCTGTGAGTACTCAATTGCTTTTTTTGGCACTGTTTTTATACTTTGCACCCGCCGGTTCTCTGGCTTGTGTATACATGATTTATAATATGTTTACATGTACACTTCCTGCATCTCTAATGGCTGCAAGAGTTTCTTCTCAAGTACTTCAGGTGCCAGAACTGCTCAGCTTTGCTTCACAGCTCTCTCACCCAATGAATTCGAGAATGTACTCTTATATAAGTTAATAGGGCCTCTGAGGGGTGTCTGGTATGGATAAGAGTGTGAAGCTTGGGCAAGAGGAACACAAGGCTAAGCTGAGTGGTTCTGTTTGCCCAAACCTCACAAGAGACACCCCTTGGGGGACCTGTTAACTTATTATAAATCACTCATGTTTAGTTCAAATGATTTATAATAGGTTTAGAGCCTTTTTTTAAATTTACTTATGCCATCATTCCCCCACCCATTTCTGAACTGGAGCACTCTCCCCTTATGCTGCTGCACGTGAACACACTGTACACAACATAAGAGTCACAGTGGCTCTGTGCCCTGACTGGCTGAAATCACCTTGGTAATAAGCATAAGAAACACAGGAACTTTATATATAAGCATATATAAGAGGACCTGGAATGTTTAGAAATAAACAATCCTGACTGGCTATGAATAATGTCATAATGTATAATATTATTTACATATTTTCTGTACATTGTTTTGGCTGGTATTTTACTGTACCTTTGTATTTTGTACATTTAGTTATTTATTTAAAATCTGTTGGCTGGGAGAGGCACACTAAGCCAAGGCTTGTTTCCAGATGCGACCAGTGGCAAGGGGTTACAAAGGATGAGCAAACCAAAGTGGCCAAAATATGGGCTGAACATATTTAAATAAAGATAGAAAATGAGCAGCAAATCTACAATGCGTGCTTGCAAGCAAGCTTTAACAAAGCATCATAATAATGGCATGCAAAAGTACAAAGCAAAAATTCAGGGAAGAAGGATGGTATGACAGCAAGACATTGGTGTAAAGGGGAGCAAGAGGAGGGTAACTAGATGTTCAGTAGGAGCAGAGTTGAGACAAATAAATCCATAGGAGTTAATCCCATGTACTCTGCCATGTACTCTTCCCACAGGGCATACTTGGAAATGAGACATACACAGCTCAGCCTTTTCTCAAAATAAATGTAGTTCCTCCACTTTTGTTTTATAGCAACACACATTAAAATGAAATTAAGGATTATTGTTTCCTAGACTTCATCTACTCTGGCTACTTGTCTTCCCCCGATGTTGCATTGCTCTGCTTGGGAAACTGGAATTTGTTGCTATGAAAATTATTTGTGATGTGTCAATCTGTTACTGTGGAAATCATTGTAATGGGTATATCTGCTGCTATGGAAAAGATTATGATCCTGGACTTGATCTTCAAAATACTGACCCAGAAGATCCAGGCGAATCTGAGTCAGCCCATCTCAGAAGGGGCCAGAATCCATGTCAGAGCACATGATAAGGAATATGACCACCATTAATCCAGAGGGGCTCAGATCTGTAAGAGTTTGACTTGGATGACCTGAACTGATCCAGGGAACTCCACCTTGGGTCAGAGAGTGATCCAGATCTGAATCATAGCCGGTTCACCGATCCCTAATTATAATGTCAGGTGTAGACAAGTAGCCACAGCCAATGAAGACTATGGACCATCATCCTGTCTTTATGTGTATAGTTATTAGGGATGAACAAAGAGTCACAATTACACTTAGTATGGTCTTTATTGCAAAGTAAAAAAAAAAACAACATGAAGTTTGCCATTCATGAAAGGTGAAACCCATGCAAAAGCTCCGAGAAATAAGCCCTTGGCAAAGTGACAACTCACAGAGGCCAATACTTTACAGGTGAAGAGTAATCAAACAAAAAAAATTAAACCCTTTCCCCACCTTCGTTGCACAGCATCACCCTCTCCCCATGGTCTCAGTCCAAAAAAAAATAATGGAAATGCCCAAATGCCCCTTCCCCTCAATCACTATAGAACCCCCCCATCTTGGTCTCATAATAAATAAATACCCCATCTCTCAACCCACTGATTACCCCATCTCCCCTCTCCTCACTTAGAACCTATACTATTGAAATAGAAAAACCTTCCCCAGATTCAGTACTCTTAGAACCCCAACCCCCCTTTGCCCTCCCTTGGGTGCACTGACATAGAAAAAGAGATAGATTTGGTATCCTGGTGTTGTCGACTAGTGTAATACTCCTCATACCATTTTGCCAGGCCTCTGTCATAGTATATCATTGTATTTGAGTGCGCTGACATGCTCTTTCATTCATATGGCAGCTGTCCAAGGTGGTGCGAGGAGGCACTGCACCAGCCATCATTACTGGGATCCCTTGTGTATCTTTTTTTCCTAAGTTGTGACATCCAATTCTCAACTCAACTGAACTTTATTTATAAAAAGCGCAATTCACCAATGTATCAAAGTGCTTGTACACAATTTAAAAAAAGAGTAAAAACAGTAATAAATTATAAAATGCAGATCTATTTCAGCAATTCATCCAAATTCAGGGAAATTTGGATGAAACCCAAGGGGGATGAGGAGAGAGAACTGGGGGACTAAGTAGATTGGGGTACTTTTCTTCTATATTATCAGGACCCATAGGGGACAGGGAGATAGGGGAGGGTGCTCAGTAGGTTTAGGGAGAGGGGGAGTGGGTGCTACAAGGGTGGAGGAAGTATTTTTGTCTTTTTTATCTTTTTTTTTTTTTTTAACAACAGGTATTTGCCCACAGGTTCTTCTATGTTTGGCAGTGGAACTTGCAGACAAACGAATGGCAAAGTTTGCCAGCCAGGGGCACACTGCCCACTTTGGGAAAGTTTTAAGCAAAATGATCGGCTTGCCAGCACTTCACCAGATCTTTGCAAAGGGCGAATTTTGCCTCTTCACCACATCTTTACCAGTGAAGGTTTAATCTGCAACATCTCTAATAGTTCTAAAGGAAACCAGGAAGCTACAGTATATACATTGCAGGCTTATGGGAGTTATTTCCATGGTTCTCTCAGTGATGCTGGAACTCTTCAAACTAGTGTAGCTGTGCATGTTTCGTGCAATGTTCAGCCACAACATCTGGTGCTGAATTCATTTGATATATTTTATTTTGAGTGCATACTGATCAGAGAATGTGCTGCAACAGCTTCCCATAATCCTCTGTTCTACACACAATCTGGCTGCAGTCCAGATGTCCCACTGCAATATGTCCACACTGAGTGCTGCAGCAGGTAACCGATAAGAATGCAGTATGCTTGAATCTGCCAGCCCAGGGGGAAATGTGTGTACAGGCTGAATGTACCAGATATGTGCTTTTTCTATCCTCACAATCAGTCATTATGGGCATGAATCTTCCACATACCATCCCTGCAGCCAAAGTTTGCCCCACTCCCATTACAGCAACTGGTGCAGACAGACTCAGGGGCATAGCAAATACCCAGAGGGCCTGGGTGCAAGAGTATGTTATGCCCCCCCCCCCCCCGTTTTGATTCCAGCTCAGATGTTTTAAGATCTGCAGACTGGGAGTGCCAACAACATGAGATGACAATAAATGTTCTTCAGGTCATCCGACTCGGAAGGCAGGCTCACATCACTTGCTTAGCTTAATAGCTGCCTATAACACAAAAGTTGACCAGCTGCCCCCTTAACCAAGCACCCACTCCCCTTCAGTCCCACTACTCCCTTGTCTCTCACTTTACTTAATTACTAATACTAACTTACTTCAGACTCAGTCTTGTCATCATCATCATCACTGACACAGATTAAGCAATTAGCATTTCATTCTAGCCCAGCCTGACTGATCAGTCCAGTCACCAAACCCTTCCCTGCTGCCTGATTGGCTGCTGCCGCTGGTCTTGGTCTGGTGTCCCTGGTGCTCTGGCTGTTACCACAGCTCCGATTCCTCAACCACTCAGACAAGGCCTGTGAAGGCCATGCCATGACACACTGATGTTGCGATTAGCTGCACGTGTCTTGCTTATGCACTGGGCCAGGCCCAGCCATGCTGCTTGTCTACTTGAGGATGAGCCCTTGCCCACTTCAGCCATGCAGGGCGTTTTTGTTACTTTTTCACTTTTAGGCCACTGTGTCACAAAAAAACCCAAACAATATGCCACCGGGCATGCTGCTGTGTGAGCGAGAGAGGTCAACAGCTTATCGCAACTACTTCTCCTAGTTGCTGCTGCTGTAGTATGGCGGGAAAGAAGATGGTGTGACATGGGTCATGGGCTCTTTTACTCCTCCATGTCACATGAAGCACCTGACACCGCTAATAGGCAGGTGGAGAGAGGGGACTTAGGGTAGGAGCACACCAGCAGCATGAGTGGCCCACACACACACACACAGACACACATAGACACACACAGACACACACACACACACACACACACACACACACACACACACCAGGCAGGTGGGGGGGGCGGGGGCAGGGCACATGACTTGTCTGCAAAAAGAAAATAAGAAATCTCAGTGTCCAATAATACCTAAATGGCACCTCTGGCCCCCCTTAACATCGTGGGCCTGGGTGCAAAGAAGGATTATGGGTAACGATGCAGCATACTCTGTAATAATGACGTCCACAAAATAAGATACCAAGCAAACTGAGCACCAGAAAATTTGGAACCATGCCATAACATAGGAACATAGGAAATGTACAGGCAAACAGGGGTGGAAAACCCATCTAGAATGCCTGATGATCCAAAAAAAGTCCTGCACTCCAAGTGCCATTGAAACCCAAAACAATAATTTCATTCAATCCAAGGCTTTATTTTAAGGGTTTCAACCATGACAAAGCGTTTAGCTCCTACAGGCAGCAAACCCACAATCAAATTTCCTCCCCAGCGCTTCGACCAATAGAATGGTCTTCCTCAGGGGGTGGAGGATATATGATTATCCCTCCCTTAAATAGTCATTCCAATTTTAGTGCCCCTATAGTTTGGGAGCAGAATGACAATTTAATTTAGTTAACCACATTTAAGTGGCCCTGGAGGGATCTGGACCATGAGAACAACATTTTTTACTAAATTCATTATTTCAAATAGTAATTTTTCTTCACATTCTATTTTTAACATAGAATAATTTTGAATCAATGTATCATTCTCATATTCAACCTCAAATTCAGCACTAGTATCTGTTGATAATTCACTTAATTCTGTAAGCAAGAGGGGGAAATAGATAGATTGATTAAACTTCTGCAACGAGGAAGCTATTGGATCTTTACCTTAAACAGTTTACAGCCTAAAGGTCTCAATACTGAATGGGATCTAAAACCATTTCTAATGAAGTAATTGTTATGAATTATGGTGATAAGAATAGTTTAAAGTTTATTGTGAAGGGAATAAAATGTCCCTTTGCAACAGTAATCATAATACACCATTTCTTATTTTTTCTCAGATTCAGAAATGGTTAACCCTTGGATGGTGGATCCCCCCTACAAGAAAGTTATTGTTGAAAATATTAAGAGAGTGATCACTACCTGCATTGGTTCCATTGTTTGGACAATTTGCATTTCAACTCTAAGTAAGATACAACCATTTAGAAATGAAATCTATAAATGCTTTGGATATTATGTGGTTACTAATGATACATTGATTCAAAATTATTGAATAATCTGAATAACAACAATCCTCTATTTGAATTTAGCTCTGTTGTTAAAAATATATTTTTTCTATTTTCTCTATTTTCTCTTTTATAAATATTATTTATGTTGTGTTGTTTCACAGTCTATGATAAAAATAGAATGTGAAGAAAAATTACTATTTGAAATAATGAATTTAGTAAAAAATGTTCTCATGGTCCAGATCCCTCCAGGGCCACTTAAATGTGGTTAACTAAATTAAATTGTTATTCTGCTCCCAAACTATAGGGGCACTAAAATTGGAATGACTATTTAAGGGAGGGGATAATTATACATCCTCCACCCCCTGAGGAAGACCATTCTATTGGTCGAAGCGCTGGGGAGGAAATTTGATTGTGGGTTTGCTGCCTGTAGGAGCTAAACGCTTTGTCATGGTTGAAACCCTTAAAATAAAGCCTTGGATTGAATGAAATTATTGTTTTGGGTTTCAATGGCACTTGGAGTGCAGGACTTTTTTTGGATTTTCGGTTTTGTATGGAGCAGGGATTAGCAACCCCTTTAGTCCTGCACCCAGCTCTTTCTTTGCTGAGCACACGTCGTTTTGGAGTTTTGTTTTTTAGAATGCCTGATGGTTTGCGCCCATAAATACAGATTCACTTGTCCTGTTCATGTAATTATCCAGTTTCTGTTTATAACTAACCTGTTATTTACAATTTCCTCAGGTAGCCTATTCTTCTCAGCCACAACTCTCTGGGTGAACCAGTTCCAGAACCAGAAATGGTTACTTGAAGGGGTGGAGGTGGGGGTTGGGGGGTAATGCCTCCAGACCCTGAAAGCCGACTGTAACAGAAGTCTCTTCCTCAAACTGTTGCCTTTTAACTATGGTTTATACTGTACTTTTCACCCGTCTATCATAATATGCCAATTTTTATCAATTTCAGTTCTGGGTTAGAATTTTTTCTTTTGAAAATTTTAAGATTTTTAAACAGCAATATTTGATAATCAGAAAAAAATGTTCAACATTTGGTTTTTCAGTAAAATGTATTTCTGACATCTTTATATTCATAGTCGGTATCTTCTAACTCCTTCAGATATTTACAAAAACAGCTTCTATGTTTTTTGTAATTAATAACTCGTCATTGAAGATGTCTGCCATTCGCAAAATTTAAAAATCTCCACTGTGGAGGGTAGTTGCAGACTGTACAAACTGGATCTATACTGTGGATACATTATGATAGACATATAGCAACAAAGACATGGGACTGGACCGTAGTCAAACCCAAAAGGCTCTATGGAACCTGTGCAGGCAATTACCAAGGAGTTTAAAAAGCTTAGTGCAAACTTTTATTAAGTAACTCATATATGGTATTCATACCTACAGCAGTTTAAAACATGTGGGGATGCAAGGTTCTGATCCTCCGAACGTGCACAACTGGGTTTGACTATAGTCCGCTCCTGTATCTCCACACAGTGGTATGCTGTGAGCTGCTTCTCAAGGAACATATGTGCTCAGCTGTGAGCCCATTAACCTACTAATGGGTGAGCTCTGAACAGCTTTTTCTTGTAGATAGAAATACACAGGTTGTCCACAGAAAAAGGCCCTGAATTCCATCAATGCTGCCCAGCCTTACTTACTAAATTTTGATTCTTTGAAGGCCCTAATTGCCCATCACTTCCCAGTTCCTCCTTCCCCTTATACCATTGTTTTCACCAGCTTCATAGTCCAATCTCACCCACGCTTGAATGTCCTCACTGATTTTGCACAGTCTACCTCCTTTAGAAGTTTATTCCACTCCTCCACCACCAGTTCTGTGAAAAAGTGTTTTTTGACAATCCTCCTAAATCTCTCTCCCCCCCCCCCCTCAACACAACCAGTTTAATTGCATTTCCCCTGGTGCTGGTGTTTACACTCAGCTAATCCTGAGGAGGTATTCGTATTCTCTGTCATGCCCACCCCACTCTTCCTGCCTCCCGCATATACATGTTGAGATTTGATACACTCTCCATGTAAGCCATATCCAGTTGGCCCTAGATCTTTCTGGTTATCCTCCCTGCACTGCTTATACCCTGTCTGTATCTTTCTTTAAGTGTGGATTCCAGAACTGCAGACAGTACTCCCAGTGAGGATGAACCAGGACCTATACAGTGGCATGAGTTTGCCAGTGCATGTATAGCCCTATCAGGAGCTTTGCTATAGGTCATTTATTATTGATATACTGCTATTTTATTGGTATTTATTTACTTAATTTACTGACTTGTCATGACCTGTTTACTGCTATTGCTGATATTGTGTATGTGTTTTGTATCTCTTGTTTTGTAAAGCACCCAGAGCCTCCAGCATTGGGTGCTTAAGAAGTAAACATTTACTTCTTTACTTATGTAGGTCTAAGAGACCTGTTAGAAACCTCTAAAGAGTTAATCCATTGGCGTCTCAGTGGGCTGGGCCAGCTGGCCTGCTCCAGCCCTCTGCAGGAGGAACCAGCTTACTGTAGTTGTGAGAGCTGCAGGAAGTTGCCTCAGTCTGAGGAGGAAATTTCCAGGCATGTATGCTTGCTCCCTTTGCTGAACATCTGTTCCTGTATGGAAGGCGCTGAACCATCTTGCTGGTATCATGGTGGCTGCCATTTGCAAGGACCCCGGGAGGGTGGTATTCTCTCAGGCAATTCATATTTCAAAGGCTGAGAGAATAGAAGGAGTCATCTGAAGAGCTAACAGCAATGGGCTAATAGAGAAATAGAGGTGATATAGAACTATTTAATCAAATCAAGTCAAATCTAAATTTATTTTTAAAAAGCGCAATGCAAAATATATCAAAGCACTTGTACATACAGAATTAAAGAAGATAAAAGTAAAGAAATAAAATTAGCCAACAGATAGAAACAAATAATTAAAAAAAATGCAGCAGGATTTCACACTTCAGGGAATGCCATATTAAACAAATGTGTTTTAAATGCAGATTTAAAGGTCTCAACGGTCAGGCACACTCTAACCCAATGAGGTAGAGAGTTCCACAGGGTTGGGGGCCACAAAAGCAAATGATCTGGACACAGAGGTCTTCAAATGGACCCTGGGAACCTCTAGCAATCCCTCATTGGAAGAGTGGAGAGAGTGGTAGGGGCAAAGGAGATCTTGCAAATACCGTGGTCCCTGTCCGTGAAGGGCCTTATGGGTCAGGAATCCAACCTTGAAGGTGATTCTCCACTGAATCAGTGGCCAGTGCAGGCCACGGAGCACAGGTGTGACATGACTAGATTTAGGTAAGCCAGTCAACAACCTGGTCGCCGCATTCTGCACCAGCTGCAGGTGGTGGAGGTCCACCCTCGGTAACCCCGGGTACAAGCTGTTGCAGTAGTCAAGGCGGGATGTCACAAAGGCATATACCAACATTGGGGATCATAAGACAGGACCAGGTGTTTTATCCAGGTGATATTCCTCAGATGGTAAAATGAGGTCTTGATGACGGCTGTCACCTGAGACTTAAGTGTCGGCCCACCATCAAGCATAACGCCCAGATTCTGCACCCAGTCAGAGGTCATCAGCTGGCTGCCCTAAAACCAAAGTCTGGATGGCTGCCCAACAGATGGCCCCTCTACCTGATGACCTGGGTCCACAGTCAATAGCTCAGTCTTATCAGGGTTCAATCTCAACCAATTGACACTCATCCAGTCCTGACTGTCAGCGATTCAGTTATTAAAGACCGAGCCAGTGTCATCCCGTTCGGGTACAAAGGAAATGTATAGCTGAGTATCATCTGTGTAGCAGTGAAAACTCAGCCCATACTGCCTAATAATGTCCCCCAATGACAGCATATACACAGCGAACAACATGGGTGAAAGAACGGAGCCTGCGGCACCCCACAGAACCGGGTGAAAGGGCCAGAGGAAAATATCCCTGACACCACTCTCTGAGTCCTGCCCATGAGGAAAGATTGAAACCATCTGAGGACTGTCCCCAATAGACCACAGATCAGCTGCAGGTGCTCCAATAACACACCATGGTCCATAGTATCAAATGCCGCAGAGAGAGATCAAGGAGGACCAAGATTGAACAGCTCTTCTGATCTCTCGCTATTAAGAGATCATTAAGTACCGGAACCAGTGCCATCTTGGTACTATGCCTCTTCCTTTAATATCAGGACTGCACAGAGAAACCAGCAGGAAAGAGGGTTTTAAAGTATGCTCTTGTAACAATAATTTGGTCTTTGACACTCTAACCAGGGGGGTCAAGTCTTAGAAGAAGGTGAGAGGTGGCACCTGTGGCAGCCTTGGACCCCCAGAGGGTGTTTGCTTCTCCTTTACCCTAAATTGGTGATCCCCTCATGTGGAGATGAAGCCTTAAGAAGTACTAATGTGGACTTGGACTCTGTGCCCATGGAGGTCAAATCTTGAGAGAGAGAGTAGGAGACATCACTATTGGCACCCTCTGACCCTCAGGGAGTGTATGCCTCTCCTAGCTAAGCAAATTTTGTAGGGAATAAGTCTTCATGGCTACCAGCGTACAATCTGCCAAGAAAGTTTGTGGAGAAAATGTGAATCTAAGGGCCTTGGGCCTCTATCATTAATGTTCTAAGGTCGAGTGTCAGGTAGTGGGAGACTGGTACCGGGTTTTGTTGAGCTTGGTCAGTACTTATCCTCGGGTAGCTCTAAGGAGCAAAATACCCCATTGCTGCAAAAGAAGGGCTGTGCAGGGTGAGGTCTGATGCTCACAGTAAGTAAAAAGTAGTCTGCACCTTTGGTAGAGAGT
The DNA here is from genome assembly GCA_016271365.2 of Neoceratodus forsteri. NCBI lineage: Eukaryota > Metazoa > Chordata > Ceratodontiformes > Ceratodontidae > Neoceratodus > Neoceratodus forsteri. The sequence continues at coordinate 1,390,312,909 of CM057459.1, forward strand.
GGCATAACTGCCAAGTGTCCTTTCAGGTGGATCTCCATCATGGACCTAGCTCAAGGGGGCCCCTAGAATCTTTATGTAGTCCTGATTCAGCTGCCTTTAGGAGATCAAATGTGTTTCAATCTGTGATGATTCATATTATAAATCTATGCCTGTGTGCCCAACTGGACTGTTGGCACAACATACGAACATATGAAATTTGCCAGCAGAGAACGGCCTAGAGGTCTATCAAGTCTGCTCGAATGTACAGCTAGCACCCCTTATTCTGCAGCTGCCCCTCCCTTCCACCCTTCCCCTTCATTAACCCTCCCCCTTGTCCTGTCCCATCCCCTTTCTTTTGAAGCAGTCCACTGTTCTACTGGATACCACTTCTGCAGGTAACGCATTCCACCCAACCACCACCTCTCTGTAAAAAAGTGTCTCTCATCTCCTCCTGAACCTTCCTCCCTCCAGTCTCATATCATGGCCCCTGGTGTCCCTCCCCTCCCTTACTTTGAACAGCCCTTCTGTACCTGTCTTGTTTATTCCTTTCATGTACTTAAAGGTTTCAATCATGTGCCCCTGTTCCTCCTCTCCTCTAGTGAGTACATGTTCAACTCTCTCAGCCTCCTCTCATATGATAAGTCCCCCAGCCCCTTGATCATCTTTGTCGCCCTGCACTGCACCCCCTCCAGTAACTTAATGTCCCTCTTCAGACACGGGCGCCAGTACTGCACGCAGTACTCCAGGTGCAGTCTAACTAATGACCCTATACAGTGGCAGAATCACCTCCTCGAGGATATACCTTGCAATACAACCCAGCATTGTGTTGCCTTGCAGCTGCCTTCCTACATTGTGCCAAGTTGTTCATTGACCCTGTAATGAGCACCCCCAGATCCTTCTCCTCCTCTGTCTGGGCTAGCTGCACTCCCCCCAGCTGGTAACTCCTCCTTGAGTTCTTCATCCCAAAATGCAGCACCTTGCACTTTTTGGCATTAAACCCCAGTTGCCAGGTGTCTGACCAGGTGTCAAGCTTTGCCAGATCATCCTGCAACCCCTGCCGTCCCCCTAGGTCATCCATCACCATTCCAACCTTGGTATCATCAGCAAACAGACTGATCTTGCTCTTGATGTCCCATGATATGTCTGCAAAGAATATCCCAAACAACACTGGTCCCAACACCGAGCCCTGTGGAACACTGCTCGTCACTACCCTTGGGTGTGAGAGCTCCCCACCCACCACCACCCTCTGTTGCCTTCCCTGAAGCCAGTTTCCTACCTATCTCACCAGCTTTTTACACGCCCCTGTACCAACTAACTTACTTCCCAGCCTTCTATGGGGCACCGAGTCAAATGCCTTACTGAAGTCCAGATACAGGACATCCACTGCATGGCCCCTGTCCAGTTGCCTAGTTACCCAGTCATAGAACTCTACCAGGTTGGTTTGGCAGGATCTGCATGTATGAAGCCATGTTGTCTGCTGTCCTGTAGTCCTTTGGCCTCTAGGAGGGCCACCAGCCTCTCCTTCAGGATAGTCTCCATTAGCTTACCCACAATGGATGTGAGACTCACTGGTCTGTAGTTTCCTGGTTCATCCTTGGGGCCACTCGTGTGGAGGGACGCCACATGAACCATCCTCCAGTCCTGAGGTACACACCCCGAATGTAGTAAGGCATTAAATAGGTCTGCCAAAGGTCCTGCAAGGACCTCTGCCAGCACCGTCAGTACCCTGGGGTGGATGCCATCTGGGCCTGGCACCTTGTCCACCCTCAGTGCCTTCAAACCCTCCTGAATGCTGCCATCCATAATTTCCCCATCTGTCACCCCTTCCCCCCTGTTTCTGCCATTTCTCCCCCCTTGGGTGTCACCCCCCTCTTCTCTTTAGTAAATACTGAGCAGAAGTACTCATTTAGTGCTTCTGCCTTATCGCACCCTGCTTCCACCCAACCCCCCTCCTTCCTAATCCTTACTATGTGGTCCTTACAGCTTCTTTTCTCCCTGATGTACCTAAAGAAGTCCTTCTCCCCCTTCTTAATGCCTTGTGCCAGCCTGAGTTCCGTAGATGCTTTGGCTCCCCTTACTGCCCTTGTCACCTCCTTTGATTCTAAGTACTCCTCCCTGTCCTCCTCCCTCCCTGTTTTCTTGTACTTCCTAAAGGAAGCTTTTTCCTCCTTACTTTTTCCATGACCTCCTTGCTCAACCAGCTCAGTTTCTTAGCCCTAGCCTTCTTGCTCTGGGCCTTGCAGAAGGTTTTGGTTGCCTCCACTATCCCCAGCTTTATGAGCTCCCACCTCTGGTTAGTGTCTATACTAGATTGAATTCTGGCCAGGTACCCTTTTTACCACTTCCCCCATCCTCCCAAAGTCGGCCATCCTGAAGTCCAGCACTCTTGTGCCAGATTCCACTCCTTCCTTGCCCATATCTAATGTGAGCCATACTGAGTGGTGGTCACTCCCTGACAGCGGTTCCTCCACTGTAAGTTCTCTCACAAAGTCCCCATTTGCCAGCACAAGGTCAAGGGTATTCCCTAACCTGGTTGGTTCACTGACCATTTGTAGCAGGAAGCTGTCCTGGAAGGCATCCAGCAGTACCTGCTCCCTTCTGTTCCTGGTTGTTGGGATACTCCAGTCAACTCCTGGCATGTTGAAGTCCCCCCACAATCACCACACTACCCTTCTTTCAGGTCCTCCTGATCTGTCCCACTAGTTCCCTGTCTAACTCCTCCGTCTCAGATGGTGGACTGTACACCACTCCCATTCTAAGAATCCTATTCTTGGAATCCTGGATTTGCATCCAAAGTGACTCCGTACTACCCTCCTCACCTTTCTCCCTTACACACTTCAGTCCTTCCTTCACATATACAGTGGGCGTGAAAAAGTATTTGCCCCCTTCCTGATTTTCTCTATTATTGCATATTTGTCACACTGGATGTTTTCAGGTCTTTAGACAAAATATAATATTAGATAAAGGGAACCTGAGTGAACAAATAACACTTTTTTTTTTACTTATTTCATTTATTTAATGAAAAAAGTTAACCAACACCAACTGGCACTGTGTGAAAAAGTAATTGCCCCCCTAGTTAAATCAACCCAATTAAAGGGATAATTAGAGTCAGCTGATTGAACACAGCCAGGCTTGATTACAGCCAGCCCTGCTCAATATAAACCTCACTTATTTTGGCCCTTACCATCAGAGTCACATTGCCAGCACAAAGATTCAACAAGCACATTATGCCATGATCAAAGGAAGTTCCTGAAAAGATCAGAAAAAAATTTGTTGCCCTCTATCAGTCTGGAAAGGGTTACAAAGCTATTTCTAAGGCTCTGAGACTCCATCGAACCACAGTGAGAGCCATAATCTCCAAATGGAGAACACTTGGAACAGTAGTGAACCTTCCCAGGAGTGGGCGGCCTGCCAAAATTACTCCAAGGGCGCAGTGTAAAATCATCCAAGAAGTATCAAAGGATCCTAAAACAACATCCAAAGAACTGCAGGCTTCTCTTGCCTCAGCTAAGGTCAGTGATCATGACTCCACAATCAGAAAGAGACTGGCAAAATGGGCTTCATGTGAGAGTAGCAAGTGAAACCACTGCTAACTAAGAAGAACATAAATGCTTCGTCTCTCATTTGCCAAGAAGCACCTGGATGATCCACAAGCCTTTTGGGAAAATGTTCTATGGACAGATGAGTCCAAAGTGGAACTTTTGGACAACATGGATCCCATAATGTCTCGCGTAAAGCAAACACAGCATTCCACAGTAAGAACACCATACCAACAGTCAAACATGGTGGTGGTAGTGTGATGGTGTGGGGATGCTTTGCTGCCTAAGGACCTGGATGACTTGCCATAATTAAAGAAACCATGAATTCTGCTCTGTACCAGAAAATTCTTAAGGAGAATGTCCAGTCATCCTTCTGTCAGCTGAAGCTGAAGCGTGAGTTGGTCATGCAGCAAGACAATGATCCAAAACACAAAAAGCAAGTCCACATCAGAATGGCTAAAAAGAAGTAAAATTAAAGTTTTGGAGTGGCTAGTCAAAGTCCAGACTTAAACCCAATAGAGATGCTGTGGCAGGACCTGAAATGAGCAGTTCATGCTCGAAAACCTACCAAATGTTACTGAATTAAAGCAGTTTCTGCGAGGAAGAGTGGTTAAAATTCCTCCACAGCTATGTGAAAGACTGATATTGAATTATAGGAAGTGTTTGGTTGCAGTCATTGTAGCTAAATATGGCATAACCAGTTATTAAGTGTAAGGGGCAATTACTTTTTCACACAGTGCCAGTTGGTGTTGGTTAACTTTTTTTCATTAAATAAGTGAAATTAAAAAAAAAAACAAGTGTTATTTGTTCACTCAGGTTCCCTTTATCTAATATTACATTTTCTCTAAAGACCTGAAAACATCCAGTATGACAAATATGCAATAATAGAGAAAATCAGGAAGGGGGCAAATACTTTTTCACGCCACTGTACATCTGCAGATCGGAGGAATGAGGAGCACCATCTGAACAATGCCTTTACTGTCACCCCTTATTGACTGGAATTTGGAGACTGCCTATGGACAGTGAAATAAAAAGACAGTGAGAGAATGCAGCCTACCACTATGGGGAATTCAAGTGCTCATGTGCTTTCAGTAAATAAAAAAGGATCCTGTTTTGAAGTTATATGCTGTTTGGACAGTATATTCATTACTGGAAGCTGTTCTATGTTGCTAACCCCTTCCTTTGCAGCCTGGATGCCCCAAAGTATTCCTGGGTACTTGGAGGTTATCTTAGTCTCGGAGGTCCAGTAGGTGGCAGATCAATTGTGTATGCTTTCCTCCCTATCAATAACAGTAATCATACCCTAGACGCTAGGGAGAGGGGCTACACATGTGTCTGAAGATAAGCAGCACAGCAGTGCACCAAGATGTTTAATGTATTCATGGAGGCATTTCAAGGGAGCAAGAACTTTTATAAAACATTTCTAATCATGTAACTCTGTTCAGGAGTGAAAGAAAATGAAAAGAATTGGTATAGAGATATACCAGAAATACTTTATTGCTAAGGCATGACATGATGATGAACAAATACTGTTGTTTTAAAAGGAATCTTTTTTTATAAGTTTCGCTAACCTGAGAGTCTTTAATTATAAAATCATTTGTTTATAGAAAATCCATGTGCAATGTGGTACTACCATTCTGCAGTAGAATAGCAAACAGCAGACACAGCTCGCCTACCTTGTGGAACATAGAAGTGGTGTCAGGGCACAATCCTATAGTCAGATCAGGAACATTCCAAAAGCTAGATTAGAATTAATTGGGTAATTTCTTTTTCCCCATGACAAAAATATCACAGTGCGATTGGCATGGTGGTGAATATTGGAAGTATTTTGCTATTTCCATACATCGGTGAAACTGTGTAACAACATGAGAAAATAAAGTAATCACGATTTTCACATGAAAAGTCACTGATTTTCTAGCCAAAACAGCAATATCTGCACTAAATTTAGCGCCTTTTCACTTGAAAATGGTGATTTTCCCACTGTATTTTTTCTGTGAAAGACAGAAATATTCACACAATTCTGACATTTTTGTGAAACAATCGTCTCAAAATTACTTAAATCAGTTTCACCCAGGCATAATTAGAACCCAGGCCTTCTAGGATTGTTTAGGGTGTTTTCACCACCTGAGGTAAGAACAGAGGTGTATAGGGTTTAAAATATAGGGAATGTCATGTGATCCATCCATTCCGGTGTCAGCTAGACACATGTATTCATCATGTCCTTTGTTACAGATGTGATATCCTTGTGTATTCAATAAAGTTTTATTTTCATTGTGATCCTGAGACAGAGGAGAAGAAAAATCTATGGCAGACACCTCTGGAAATGTAAAGATTGTGGACCTTTCTCTCTTAGGGACTCAGTGGCATCGAAGTCCCATAATACCACCATTCAGTTCTCAGCAGGCAATAATGCTATTGTTCTGACATCAGATCAGTGGTATGATGGGATCTAACATGGATCACTTTCCTCATGTGTGAGCCAACATTTACTAACATTTACAGTAACAGGTGGCACATAGCAACATGTTGGTCAGTCTTTTTATTTGAAGCTACTAGAATCTATGTACAGTATAATAAAGAGACAGAAAGTAAAGAAAGATCAATTATTCAGCTTTAATTCCATCTCCAGCTTCTGATGACGTCATAAAACCCCATGCGCTTCTCTCTTTCGTGGTTGTGACGTCATCTGAAGCCCTCGACCCTTTCCTTTAGTCATAATGCTCTGATTGTGGCATCACAGTTTGTTGCTGTGTAAATGATGATGATGATGTCACAAAAATAGGATTATGACTTCCCCTAAGAATTAAACAGCGGGAAGAGATCAACTGTAGGAGACAAAGATCCAAGCTCCTTATAAATGTTGCTGTGACAGGGTTGAATAAGGACCTGTCCCATTTGTTATGCAGAATGAGTTTAAATACAAAGGTATGTTCTATCCTCTTCTTGTCTGTCTCTTTTCTATTTGGCTGAGCAACCAAATTTTCTTGTGAGACCTAGGAACTAATCACTCCGACGGTTTCGCAGTTCTCTGCCTCTCACTATCTATCTTCCTTCCCTTGCTAGTTCTGTCTTTTCTTCCCTCTTGCATATCTTCAGTTATAAAAAATATACGTGAATCTATGTAAAACTGTATGTGAAACTTGGATCCCTTTGTTTAAAACTGTATATAGTTATACTGTTGAAATGATTGCAAAACTGTTTGGAACTCAAGGGGTTAACCTGAGATGCAGTTTTTAAGCCTTTTGTAGAGCTGTAAGCAAAAGGACAGTTCTGGGCCACCATGCTCTTTTTATTTTTTCCATGACTGGTGCTGGCTGTACAGTCTCAGTTTGGACTTTTGTTTCTGCTTCTAGTTTGGCTGCCATTCATCTGGTAATCATTCCTGAACTTGCTGTTGCATAATCCATACCTTTCTTCTGTGCTTCCCTGGTACCAGGACTAGTACCCATGCACAAATCTCCTGGCTTAGAGTGTGAACGGCATAAATAGCATTTAAGCTGATACCATCTGTCGTCGAGGCACAGGTCAGGAACCATAGGAAAACCAAGAGCAGTTTAAAACTTCACAAATAGCATTTTATTTTTCTCAATAACAGCAAAATAAAAAATAAAAATTATTCAGTTTAACTATTTACAAAGGAAGTACAAACAGAGAAAACTGTCCCTCTTCGGATGATATCTCTTAATTCCAAGTTTCAGTCTCTCAGTCTCTCACTCTCCTTGTCAAAAGCATTGCTGCTGTTTTTATAAGTCTTTGTCTGGGAACTGGTTAAGAGAGCCTTCTTCTCACAGAATGTTCTTGTAAGTTTACAGAATGTTTTTGTCAGTTTCAATGCAGATGCAGCAAAAAGAACATAGTGACCCAGAACTGTCTTCTTGCTTACAGCTCTGCAAAAGGCTTAAAAACTGCATCTTAGGTTAACCCTTTGAGTTCCAAATAGCTCTGCAATCATTTCAACAGTATAACTATATACAGTTTTAAACAAAGGGATCCAAGTTTCACATACAGTTTTACACAGAGATTCACATATATTTTTTTATAACTGCAGATATGCAAGGAGGTAGAAAAGACAGAAACAGCAAGGGAAGGCAGAGAGATAGCAAGAGGTGGAGAATTGCAAAACCGTTGGAGTGATCAGTTCCTAGGTCTCACAAGAAAATTTGGTTGTGCAACCAGACAGACAAGAGACAGAAAAGAAGAGGCTAGAACAGACCCTTGTGTTTAAACTCTTTCTGCATAACAAATGGGGCAGGGTCTTATTCAACTCTGTCACAGATCCCAGTGCTTAAAGCAGCAGTGCAACGAAATTGGGCAAATAAATGTGACCCTACCCTTTTTTCACTATAAAATATTCCAGGCATCTTCCAGTTTTATTTGATGGTACCATTTTATTTTTAATTCCACCAAAATTTAAGTATTTTTATAAAAGATGGTCACCACATTTTGCATAGAAATAGCATTGTAGACCTGGCAAGAACTAGGATTGAAAAAACAAAAAAGACTCATGGTGCACAGGATAGAAGGCACCTAGACAAGCATATTTGACAGGTATGCTAATATTTTTCTTAGTTGCAGCTGAAACTTGATGTTTTGGAAAAACTTTTTTCATCACACTGCTGCTTTAAGAATAAAAGGAATTCTATACAAAAAATCAAATTTAAGCTGAATTGTTTCTAAGTGTTAAATGCATGATTTTCAAAAGGGATGGACCTGGATACAAAAGCACATTGTCTCTGTCTATGGGTCTGCCCAAATGCTTCTATTTTCTAAAGATGCATCCATTTATGCCAATAGAAAATCATGGTTTATAGGAAAAGAATGCACAATTGCAGCTGCATCATTTTTTGCTGCAATTATGTCTTTTTTTTTTTACACAGTTCAGATGCTGTTAGACCATTTGATACTGTAGATGATCTAACAGTTTGGATGCATTTTTTTAACATATCATCAGACTCATCTCAGACGGATCCTGTTGAAAATCCGGTCCTACATTTTTTCAAAGTTTTCCAACCAGTAGATGGCTCACTTTAACCATACTCCAAAGTGGAATGTGCTAAGCCTGTCAATCAAAGCACGAGGGAGTTATGCATTTCAAAGCTGTTTCAGCTATATTTTTATATGTGCAGTTACTATGTTTCTTACAGTTATTATTGATTGAGGGAGCACTATCGACCAATCGGAGTGCTGCTTTCTACTGCACGTGAGACACTCTCATGCTGTGAAGAGTGTCTCACTCGCAGATACCCTGAAAACGGGCATGTTTCGGGACAGTTTTTTTTTCTTTTAAATGTCATTGAGTGCTCGTTGATCTATAATATTTTAATACATCCCCCGTCACCACTTGTTGCAGGTAAGAGTGGTTTCACTTGCCTGCTGCTTGAGCCAGAACAGCTCAGCTTCACTTCACTTCACTGTTCTCTCTCTCGAGCAGAATGTGCATGAAACCACTCTTATCCCACAACCAGTGGCTCCGGGGAATGTATATATATATATATATATATATATATATATGAGTGCATTCTCGAGTTCTTCAGGTGAGAAACCTGCAAAGAGAAGCTAAGCTCCCTACACGAGCAGCCGATCACTTCTCCCTACTGAAGTTCCTACTAAGCCTCATCTTATGTCCTCCTTAAGTATTACAGAAGCACTCTGAACTGATATGACTGATGTAACATTGAGTACTTACTTGCATTAATTGTTTTTTACTTGTGTTATTTGGCTCTATTGTAAATATCTCTGTATGCATTATACCATTTGACCAGGAGCTAACCAGGTCCATCTTGTAAATGAGCTTGCTCAACGATGTTCGTCTGGATAAATAAAGATTTTGATTGATTGGTTGAAGCAGTTCTGGCATATAATGGACTTGAGAGGAAACCCTTATAACCACAAGAGATGTAGGAACTGTACGTATAAACAGATAAATCATGTTGAAGATTCCTGTTTTTAAAAAATGGAACTTGAACTCTAAATCAAATATTTTACTTTGTGGAAAGTGATAGAAACCCTGATGAGTGGAACTGGACTATGCTAAGTGAACTTGGAACTTCAGAATTTTAGAACTATTAAGCAATACGGTATGACCAGAGGTTATATTGATGTTCTGTTACTCACCCCCTGGGGGTGTAATCTAGCATGAGGTGCAGCTTTATTGCTATTATAAAAATGTGTTTCTAAAATAAATGTTGTACCTTTTATTTAAATACTCTAAATTACATGTTAGCAAGTTCTTTACACTAAATAGTCCATCTGCACTGCTGTGGAATGTTGACAACATGTCGGTTGTTCTCAGAGTTTCATGTGAGTGCAGCATGTTCTCCTGAGTTCTGTGTGAATGCCATGTTTATGACAAATGATTTATAGAACTAAAAGACAGACTGTGGCCAGTTTAAAATGCCTTTATCAGAGTTAGTCAAATATTCAAGTTCGGTAAAGGGGGACAATGTGCTGTGCCATGACTTCAGCTAGCAGTTTATTGCATCAGCTCATGTGATTGCCGTTGCCATGCCAACGACGATATCAAGACACACATTGGTCAGCATTTGCAGCTGCAATTAGTCAGCAGGGCAGATTTACATTCAAAATAACAGCGGGACCACTATGAATGTGAGTGTGGCATTAATTACGGAGCTGCAGGAAAAAGGTTTCAGGAACATAGCCGAAAAGGGGGGGGGGCAGCACTTTCAATGATGTCCTTTGTTTTTGCAGGGGTTAGAGTTCATAGGAGAGATAGAGAGACACCATGAAAGGCTTCCAACTTAAAAGGAAATCAGCATTATTGGGAAGTAACTGTGTCTGACGGTCAGTTTAAAAGCAGTCAATACCTGGGCCCAGGTGAGTTCAAGTGGGGATGCGAGACAGACAGAGAACATGAAAATGGCTCAAAATTCCAGAAATAGAATTTGGAAAGGTATGAACTTCTTTTGACAAATCACTAGTCTTGTGATTGGGCTCCACAGACATACCAATTGAGAGGCTATGCCTATAGTTCAATGGACAAGCAGCCAGACACTCCCCCTTCCTGAACTATATAAGCAGTTTCTCCCAGCCTCTTTCTGAAGCACTTTTTCTTTGCTGCTGGAGGCTCTGTCTGCCTGTCCTTTGCTGTTGGCTGGGGCCTGCTGGGGTCTACCCCTCCCCCCCCCACCTTGCTGTTTGGATTCTTCTTGTTTCTGCTGGACTTCTGTTGTCTGTTCTGCTTGGTTTGTATATTGCCTCTGGCTATGTGCTTCATTTGTGTGCTTGTTCCCTGTTCCTCTGTATTTCTGTGTCTTTGTTTTGCCTTCTCTTTGTGGGGGCTTCTGTTCTAAACTCCTTGTGTGTTGCTATCCAGGAGCTCATGTTACTTGTTACCATTTACTCATGTTATTCCTCTTAATTGCTTTCACCTGATTCGGGCCCTCTCTGTAACCTAATCCATGGAACTCAATCCTGATCCTAAACTAATAACAAGAAAATATTGCTTTCTGTTTTCCGTGCATTGCCATGGAACTAAACTGTGCTTCCTACACTAATACCAAGAAAAGCCTTGCTGTTGTTTCAGCACATTGCTTCTCTCTATAGTTTCTCTGTTTGTTCAGATTACTACCCCTTCAAACTAAACTTAATTGCTGCTCCATGCTGCTTATTACTGGACACTGCTTGCTTACTTGCATACTGCTTTATTATACTTTGGAGGTCGGCTTTGGCTGCTGCCAGTGCTGTAAACTAGTTTTAAATGCTGCATGTGGGTTACGGTGCTTTACCATGGCTTCCTTGTTTTTCTTACAGCGGGGGACTAAGGGGTGTTGTTGAAGAGCCATGGCCCCGTGTGGCCTATTGCCTCATGTTTGAATCTTGCCTCTGCTGCTAAAATCCTCCGAGTATCATGTCACCTTGTAATTGGCTTCCTCAATGGGACTTGGTTGGCTTGCCCCTGCTGATCCTGTATTTGCTGCAGTAAAGCTTCTGCAAACTGAATAACTTCAGCAAACTAAATAAATAACTTCAGTATACTACATAAATGAATAAATGAACAAAAAAGAAATGAATGCATACATAAGAAATACCTACACGGATATATCAGGCATGCCGACCTTGTCATAGAGTTCCCTGTCGCAGGGCTCACCCTGCACTGACAGTCTCACTGTGCATCCCACAGTCCACATCTTGAGTATGCAAAGCTTGGGGCGGGGTCCTTCTCACCTTGCCCATAGCTGGGAATGTCCTTGCTCCGGGTGGACCATCAGTCGTCAACTGTACCGATGGCACCTCAAGTTGTAGAATTTAAGACTAGCCGTGAAGGGTGGTTACAATGCTTTCCTTTGGCTCTAGTATTCTACTAGCATAGGCACCTTCACCGCATTCTCCCTATGACTGCCTCTGGTTCACCTGGTTTGTTTTTTAGATTGATAGGCTGAGTGAGTGCCTCAGTGGTTGTTACTCTCCTCCTCCTGCTTAGAGGTGATTGTCGCAGAGCAAACCGGCTCGCAACCCTCCACGGTGTTCCTGTTAGAAGGACACAGTGAAAGTTTCCCTCCAAACTGGAATATTTTCCACCTCCCTTTTTACTGGGCTTTCCAAATTGCAGTAGCAGAGCCATCACTAACTAAATCATCCCACACCTGGAGGAAAGGCGACCTAGGCCTTGAATCCTCAGAGATTTCCTCCTCAAAGAGGTTTTTTTCTCTCCTCCATGTCGAAGGTCATAATGTCTAGTTAATTTTAATTAGTATTCCCTAGTTCCGTTAGATAGGTTCTGCTGTTGGGTGGAGGTGGATGGTGTACCTACTCTCCATTCCCTCTCTCTCTAGGAGCCCCCTTCAATCGCCAATATATCCAAAGCACCTATACTACTTTGCTAATCTGTGCACCTCATATTTTATCAAGCTGTGTTGCTGTCATTCTACTTCTGTGCCTCTTGGCATCTGATTGCTACTGTTCTTTGGTGCTACTACAACATCTCTTTGGGGATTCTTCCTAAGGTACCTTTAGCCAAGGGAACCTTCCTGCGGCACCTCTAGGGGTGGAACCCTCTTTCAGGGTTCCTTGCCTTTGGTATCCCCACAGGGTGGTAATTCCTCATGGAATAGAGAGTGTGAACAGCCAAAGTAAAATAACACAGTTGCACAAACATAACACTATACTGGTTGCGAAGGCCATTGAACTGAGAGGCTATGCCTATAGTTCAATGGACAAGCAGCCAGACACTCCCCCTTCCTAAACTATATAAACAGTTCCTCCCAGCCTCTTTCTGAAGCACTTTTTCTTTGCTCCTCCATCCTCTCCTCCTCCTCCAGCGGCATCGCCTCTCTTCTTTGGGGATTCTTCCTAAGGTACCTTTAGCCAAGGTAACCTTCCCACGGCACCTCTAGGGGTTGAATCCTCTTCCAGGATTCCTTGCTTTTGGTACCCCTACAGGGTGGTAATTCCTCATGGAATAGAGAGTGCGAATGGCCAAAGTAAAGTAACACAGTTGTACAAGCATAACACTATACTGGTTGCAAAGGCCACTAAATTAAAGATTAATGTAAGGCTATTAGAATTTTCATAGTCAATCAGGAAGATCCATTTCAGATAACCTTTTTTATAATGTGCATGAGACACCCTTTTATGGTTATAAGAGGACTTGGAATATTTACAAGTGAACAGTTCTGCCTGGCTAAGAACGATGTCATGATTTATAATATTGCCTGCAACCTATTGTCTGTCGCAGCCAATCATTGAACATTATATATTGATAAAACCCATTCTAGCCTGGTATTGGATGGCTGTTATTGGGGAAGAAGCTTGATCTTCTCATGTTAAATATACGCTAACTGCTGGATTGCAGTTGCATTAGACTTGGAAGCAATCATAGTGACTCACTGGTAAATTGAAAGGTGTATTTAAGGGGTTGTCTTAGGGTGGAGAGAGTGGTGAAGGGATATACGAAACAAGCTTTAAGAGTCTAGCAGCTAGGAGTGGAGGTACTAGGGAGCCAGTACTGAATTTGCAGTTAATGAAAGTCCCTCAATTTGGCACTGCACCTTTAATTTGGACCTAACATTTGAGGTCACTTGGGTAACTTTGAGGCTTCAGCATATAGATAAAAACTACTCTAGCCCTTTCTTGGTGGTTCTACCTTGTCCTACAGCCACCTGCCCCCCACACCAGTCTCTTTCCACCCTCCAGCCCTCCATCATTTACCCACACTTTTTTGTGATAAAAGAAAAGCATGTCAGCTCCTGGCACTGTGCCAGCCCATAGGATGCCATTTTGTTTGTTACAAAAACAATCTGGGATAATGGGGGTGGAGAGTGAGAAGAGACTGGGATGGTGGAAGGATGTAACATAACCCTACTTGTGGCAAGCTAAAATCCCATATCAGGCGAGGAAGTGTTTCAGCCAAAGTACCAAAGCTGATCTGAAGTCATGTGATGCCAAATAAAAGCCTAGCCCAATGTGCCAATGGCCAGCTTTCCTGAGCCTTAGTGGTGGATGCAATATTGCTCGGAAGAATAAGCTGCTGTTGTCAGTACTTACAGGGCTAATGTCCTGGAGAGTGAGAAACCGCTTCTTCCCTGCAAACTGCTCCAAACGGAGAAATGTCATCTGTAGGAAAACAGCATAAACCAGGAAGAAAGAAAGAAAGAAATTAGTTACAACATATAATACAATACAGTACAGAGCACAGAATTTGCATTAGTTACATGTAGGTTCAAAGGACCTTTGAATAGTTAGAAGTGGGTGAGATTAAACATCCACAGGTGAATGTTTGCAGAATTCTGTTACTCGCACTTCTTGGAAAAAATGCAGATTTTTTTGATAGCATTTTGCCAAAGCTTGCACTTGCAGAATTTGATTGAGTGATTTATAATAAGTTCACAGGGCCTCCATGGGGTGTCTCTATTGTATAAGAGACTGCTCTCATTAGGTCTGGGCAGCCAGAACTGCTGAGCTTTACTTTGCAGTTCTCTCACCCAACCTTCACCCTTGGAGTCTCTTATACTAATCAGAATTTAAGGTCAGATGGGACTTTAGGTACATGATTTCCACCCCTTGCTTCATAAGTAGTTAACCAAAGCCACTGACTCAATTTGTGAGCTTGAGTCATTCACAACCTCCCAGGGGAGCGCTCCACTCAGCTGAAACACGGGGTAGAAGCAAGACCTACTAAGAAATAACATTTTGTGTGTTAGGTGGGTAATCTGGAGTAAATTAATCATAAAAAACAAAATGAATATAGTACTGCCCTCCATTCTTGATTTTTCTCTGATAAAGAACTAGTGAGAAAATATTAGTTTTCTTTTTCTAATTTAGCAGCCTCAAAAATCTCCCAAGAAATTATCCTTTGATCACTCCTGGGTTACTTCAAATTCTGTCCAGCACAAAGCTGCCTTCATAATCATCCCTGCTGTGTAAATGGATTTGGTTTGAGTGAGTCATGTTTGCATGATTTGTTATCTGGCTTGACTACTTTTCCCTGTACCACAAAGTGATTTTTTCCTACAAAACAATTTTTAAACATGCTGAGGGAGACAGAGCAGGCATAGCATGATGTCGCTTTGCAATGTATTTAAATATTCATCTACGGTACAAGGTTAAAAAAGAATAACAATCTCAAAATATTACAAAGGAAAACATATTATCACCACCTGTTGTACACTGAAACATAAATACAGTACAGAAGAAAAAAACTTTTGTACCTGTGTTTTCTTTAAAGAAAGGTAGTATTGTTCAAATATTTATTCAGGAGATGTTCTATAGCAAATGTCAAGAGTAGAAAAGCAAGCTTCCGATCCCAGAAGTGGATATTGCAAGAAATACAAATACCAGGAGCTGCATTTTCACAAAATAAAATCTGGAGCACAGTTAGGGCCATGACCAGGGGGGTGCAAGAAATGAGGTTGCAGTAGGGCCTGCACTGTTAGGGGGCCCACTGCTTCGGAGTTCAGCATTAGAGAGCTAGTGTACTGCCTAAAACTAATATTAGATTTTAAAAGCAGCCAACCATTACCTTTATATCTGAGGTACTTTTTCTTTTCTCTTTGTTTAATTAGAAGATTGTTTACCTGATGTTGGTAGGTGTGACGTGTGGAACAGCACTCTGTTTGGCAGATGACATTATTGAACCAGGCCAGCCACAGTTAGCTTTGACAGGGAGCAGTGCCTGGTTGACATCCTTAAAATGTGCTTCCCTTGGAGGTGTGGATGCGGGTAGGAATTTGGAGAACACCGTGGACTCCAAGCTAAGCTCCAACCCTTGAGTATGTGGAGTTGGCAGCTGTGCTTAGTGGCTTTTTCCATCTTTGAAGCATTGCCCGGATCAAACCATTTCTAGTGGCCACTGACCTGGTGGTGATAGTTCATGTCTTCATCATATTGAAGTTAGATTCCTGTAACACTTTTTACTTAGGGTTATCTGGGAGTCTGATGTGCTGCCTGCAGCTGGTCCAGAATGCTACAAGCACGTTGATTCTCCAGGACATCCCATAAAGATCATTTCACTCCAGTGCTGTGCAAACTGCTCTGACTGCCCAATCAGTAGTGTGTCTGCTTCAGGTATGCTTGCTGGTATTCAAGGCCCTACAGTTTGGATCCTGGCTGTCTCAAAGATCTACTGACCCCACTTACCTCTGTCCGCTCTCTTGGCTCTACAGATGATGGCCTTCTGTCTGTCCCCATTCTAGGTTGAAGCTTTTGGGAGACAGATCTTTCCTGGTGGCTGTGTTAATACTTTGGAATACGTTACTTGATTATATCTGTTCTGCCAGCCCAGTGGGGGCCTTTAAAGGGATCCTGAAATACCATCTTTTCAGACTTGCCTATAGCCAGGCTTAATTATTTTATTTACTGATTTATTAACTTATTATCAAAACTCTTTTCTAAATGTATGGCTAGCTGGTACTTGTTGTATAGTATTTGTGGAGAAAATCTCCTGTTTCTTGTTTTGTCGTAGTGATATATTATGTATTTGCTCTGTACAGCACCCTGAGCCCCAGGGAAACGGTGTCTTAGAAATAAAATTGCCTTTCCTTGCCCATGCCTTGTATGATAGTTTTAACATTTCTTTAGTTTCTAGTCTCATCAGATATACTATGAAGAATTCTATAAAGTTCTTTCAGTTCATTTCAATTTCTTACATGCCTATTTCAGAAAAAGAAATGTTCTCCCCCTGCCATCAGACTTTAGTGGCAGTGCGTCCCTGGTGGGAGTCCCTCTATTGCCACTGAATATGGGAGGACATGGCCTGGACCACACTTGTGGAAGTGAGACTTGAAGACACCCTGAGAGTACATTCACTTAAATACCACCAACAGCATAATCTTGTTCAGTTTTAGCGGGCTTATATCTGTATCTCACCTCACCCCACCCCACCCCACCCACACCCCACCACCCCACACCCCACACAGGACAAGACTAAAAGTAGGCTTATTGCCTGGCACTCCTTTCCCAGTCAAAATATAAATGACAATAAATAAAAAATATATAGTTGGCACGTGGGAACACAGGAAGTACTAAATGAATAAAGACCAAGGCCTGGATTTTCATAGCTTTGGATGCAGGACTTGCAGCAGTTATTCTGCCACAGCTGCATCACTGTAAATGCACCAAAATGTTTGCATGTGATTTTTAAACATTTTGATGCAATTGCCACACTTTACTCACTTTATGGCAGAGAAATAATGCATATATCATTTTTCATGTGCATCTTGTGGCACTTGTGTCATGAAATTAGACTATGTTTTCTGTTGCCGTACAGTCATGACCCAAGTAGCGCAACTGTGACAAAATCATGCCACAGTTCTTTGAAAATGCAGCCCGAAGATCCCATTGTGTTCATTCCCTGCCATCCAGGCAGCAGCGTACTGCACTATCCATGAAACAGCTGTAGCAACTGTTGAACGGGAGGTGCTATCTGTAAATGCTACAGACTTTTGGTCCTATGGAGAGAGGAAACCATCAGTGGTGGACACCTCTAGGGCCCAAATACCAATTGTAGCACAAGTCAAATACTGAGAGACCATCATCGTTCTCCACAACTTGCTAGAGAATAAATATCAGAAGCCAATTCAAAAAGCTGGTCCAGTGTGCTGGAAGTTGAGGCTTTGGATGCTACACCTAGCGCCATGCTGGCGACCCAGGTTTGGGAATGAGCTCAGACCACTAGAGGTTGGCAGGGGTGAGAGAGGATTAAACATCTGGAGGACTGCTCTCCTCTCTCGAGGAGGGAGGGTTTGTCATCCCACCCACTGGTTGCCCTCTAGCGTGGACTGGAGGGCGATGCAGGTTGGGAGGCACATTGCTGGTACGTCTGATGTCAGAGGGGAAGGGAGTGGGGGAGAAAAGTGAAAATGGAGCTAGCAGGCTCTGTGATGGCCCCAGCTGTGCCTGTGTTGAACCCCAGAATCTGGACGCTGGCTTTCTGGGGGAGGGGAGAAAGCTGACACTCCTTGCCTCCGGACTTGTTGTGGGGGGGGGGCCCATGAGGGATTTCCCAGGGAGGCTTGGTGCTGGGATGCCAGAGCCAGAGAGATGAGCTCCTCTGAGGGAAGAGCCATAGCCACCTGCCAACTCCTCCCATAAAGTGCATAGAGAAAAAAGAAGTCAATTCAAAAAGACCATCACCTTTAAATCTTCTAGGTTTTTCTAGGTGCTGGCTTATAGGAATGGGATTCTATATTAGGCAACCACAGGTTTGGCTCATTTGACCAGAAAGCTGCATTTCAGGACATTTCTAAACTGAAACTGCACTACTGTTCAACACTTTCAGTAATACAGTGGGAGAAGCTCACCAGGGGAACACTGAGGAAGACTAACATCAAAACCTGTTATAGGGTCTAGTTGGGCACGTTACCTCAATGTAAACAGGTGTAAATTGAAAACTTTATTGTGAGTTTAGAAATGTCCTGAAATGCAGCTTTCTGGTCAAATGAGCCAAACCTGTGGTTGCCTAATATAGAATCCCATTCCTATAAGCCAGCACCTAGCACAGTTTCAATAAACTTCTACAAATCGCTAAGTTCAGCCAAAATAAAAAGACACCTGTAACTGTCATTAAGTCTCTTCCTTCCCCATGTGTGCCATATTTATCCACTGGTAAGGTATAATTGATTTGTCATATTAACTGCTTTCCCTTCCCCTTCTACTCCTGACTTTATCTTTGCTTACGCTCCACTGCTACTCTATCAAATCTCTCCTCCTCCCATATCAGTTGTAGACTGTTGTTCGTTCTAGCTGCCAAAATACTGTATATTTGATTTGATTTGATTAAATCAAATCACACCAGTCATCATGTTTCATTTATCAGTATGCGACCTATAAGTTGCTTCCCTGTCTCATATCAATGTTTACCACCTGCGGTCACCCTATGTGGTACCCTTGTATGTATATCCAGCCTGTATCATGTAACGTGTATTTCATGTATATACTGTTATTACCTATCTGTGTTTGTACTTTTTAAGTGTTTATGTCACAGGACCTCCTTGTGAATGAGCTTGCTCAATGGAGTTTTCCTGCAATAAACTTGAACTTGAACTTGAACTTGAATTGAACAAATAAAATGTTACAAAAACACTTATACCAGTCCAGTGTGGGAGAGTCGTTTTCACTGTGTTACTGAAAGTGGTGGAGAGAAGTGCAGTTTCCGTTTAGAAACATCTTCATATGATGCTTCAGGGCGAAATCATCCAACCCATGTCATACTCAATCCCATCCATCCTCACATAGTACAGGTTCCCAAACCCAGTCCTGGTCTGCTACATGCACAACATGAGCTGTCAGGTCAGGAGCCACAGCCTTAGCTGTACAGCGTACCTGAAGCCAGAAATGCCTGCCCTTGCACACTGGTAGGGTACTAATGGCACCTGGGGTGACCCCTGAAATAATCTGTCTGTGTCCCCTGCTGCAGGAGCAAGCAACATTTAGTGCCCCAGTAGGCCCTCACATCTAGTGCCCATATCTGTCAACTGTCCCTGAGTTTCAGGGATGTCCCTGATTCTGCCTCAAACTTTTCCACTGTCCCTCGCACAATTTGTGTTTTTGAGACAGAACAGTGGGGATTAAAAGCACAGAATAACGTCAAGCAAAGTTACCAGACTTGCTGTTCTTCAGAAAATGCATCTTAACACAAATCCCTTATTCTATCAGCTTTCTAAGTGAATAGTACCAGTTTTTAAGATTTGTCCCTGATTTTGGGTCTTTGTCCCTGATTATTTTAAGCCTTGTCCCTGATTCATGAGGCAAGAGGTTGAGAGGTATGCTAGTGCCCCAGTCCTCATCTGATGAATAGATGCCTGAGAGGAGATGGCAGGCCTAATCTTTAAAATGAAAAGCATGACTGTGGCAAAGGAGATTTGGCAGACCTAGCCAGCTTGCCATATCCCACAATCCCCTGCTCAGCAGGATTAGTGAATGAACAAGAGACACAACCTGAGCTTCTGACTGCAAGCACGGTGGCTGACTAAGCATCACCCCCTTGGTTGCTCTTTTTCAATGAAAGGAGGTCTGCAGTGGCGGCTAGTGGGGTCAGGATATATAAATACCACCTCCCATAAGCCAGGTGTAAGTAGTGGAACTGGTGTGTACAGCAGAGTGATACAGGCCAGCATTGCACAAATTAGGCACATGCTGCTGGTTCCCTTTGAGAATTGGGTCCTTAGTACCAATCAGTATTAGCTCTACATCCCTCATGTTCTTTTGAACTTCTTGTATAATAGCCAGCACCAGCCCTTACTGCTGTTTCCTTCTTGGAAGTATGCCAGCAGGACAGCATACTTTAACCTGAATGACTGTTTCTCCCTCTCATTTCCTGGATTTTTTCTGCTGTCTTGTATCAGGCTAGCATCCTGTCACTCTGCTGCTCACAACTGCAGACTACAATTGACAGATCCCCTGGAGGCTGTAATGAGCCATGATTTATCCCCAGTAGGAGGTCACCTGACCTCTATCAGTCATCCCCGAAGTTTCCAAACTACTGTAATCTGGCACTTAGGGATCTGTAAGCTCCCTTTCCCTTTAAACTCTTTCTCTATCTTGTATTTCTACTGGTACATTTCTTCGAGTCAATGACCAGAATAGAAAATAGATTTTTCTGTAGGTCAGAAAGTTTGTCTTGTGGAAAGGCTCCCAGCACAACATTCACTGGTGCATTTTCTGTTCCAATTCCAGATTTTAATGAAACAAGCATCATCAGGGCTCAACTGTATGCTTAAACCTGGGAGGGACTCCTGGACATAGTGTCACTGTGAATCACAACCTTTCCTGGTTCAAATGTGGATCCTAAGATTTCTTGGGAGCACTTTCTCAGAGCAGTGAGCAATACTTTTTCTTCGTTTTTGCTTTCTTCCACTGGCTTAGTTATAACGACAAAAGCAACAGCGCTGCATACACAGTGACAAATGACTGTTGACAAATATTTGCAGTTGTCTCTTTGTGATATCCCCTTGTTTTATACCTTATAGTGTCATGCACAAAAGGGGTCAGAAACTATCCATGCACGATGGCTAAACACATTGGTGGGGATTTTCAAAGCGCTGGATGCAGCCCTTGAAATCACATTTCAGATGCGCACTGCACTCAGGAAAATGCATCAGGATGCTTGCATGATATTTTCAAACATCCTGACACATTTGTCACTTTACCTGATTTACGTCAAAAAAAGATGGCTGCATCAAAATTTTGATGAATGCATCGTTTTCGTAACGCAAGTTGTGGAAATAGTGTCCAGAATTTAGACCACCTTCTAGGTAGCCTAATTATCTGGGTAGATGTCGTGTGGCCACAGCCAAAAAAATGGATGTGGCCCTTGGAAAATGCCACCCACTGTGACCACATGGGGAAGGGGACAGGGATCACCATGCAAATGACTCGCAGAGCCAGTCACAACCCATGGCAACCTGCCCTTATGGGCTGCAGCATTTCATAACATACCCACCTCTTGAAATACCACAGGCCAGCAGTAGGCATGTCACTATGTGACTGAGAATGAGGGAGCCCATGACAGATGGAGACCAATATGGGATCAGGCAGAAGGCTGAAATGTTTTGGCGGGCCAGGGTTTGGGAGGTGGAGTTCCATTTTATTCCAAGGACAGTGTTGGCCTGAAGTGCATGTGGGAAGGGCCACTGGTCTATCAAGGATGATCTCAGTTGAGAAACATAAACCAAACTTTAGTTGGCCCCAGAGCAAATCTAAATGTGAGACTCTGGCAGATGGGAAGACAGTATGTGGTAGCGCCACTCAGCTGGGGCTCTAGTCATAACATAGTGTCAGCATGCAATCTGTTACTCTCATGAGCCATCATGTTAGCAGCTGAATACCCCGTTTCCACTGACTAATGTCTGACAAACTGATTTGCATTTGGAATTACTCATTGAAGAGCCGGCCCCCCAGCTGTGACTAGGGTATCTGTGTATAGCAGTTTGTGGTGGTAACACAAAGGTGAGCTTCTCTTTGTCCAGAATTTGCCCTGCCACCAACTGTGTCTGAGAGTCTGGACCTTTACATCTCTTGCTCAAGGGAAATATCAAGATCATAAACTGCGTGATGATCTCTGTGATATGATAATCTGGTAAAGATGTATGCAAACAACAAAGTTAAAAAAAAAACTTCAGGGGATGTGGAAATACAGAGGCAGACCCAGATAACCAACATATTTTTTTGTCTTGGCCTCAATGACAAAAATATCCAGATGCCAAGACATATAAAATTCTTACAATAATTAGCGTTCTATTAGCCAACACTTGAAAAGGATTCATTTAAATATTGGCTGTTCTGTGATGCTTCTACTCATGGTGGCAACATTCCATACAGTACCTACAAAGGACTTATTATAAGATAACACAATACCACATACAAAGCTGTGGATAAATAACTAAATATTAATTTATCATTTATGTCACAGTTCTGTATTTCAGAGTGTAGGCACAATGGTCCCTTTTCTCCATGGTGCAAAGTGTCTATGCTCTGTGTATCTGGGGCGTGTAGACGCTCCACGGCCACTGCGCCCACATGCCCAATTCACCAATGTGGCGTGGGACAGTTATGCGTCAGTTCGCCCCAGACCGCCGATGGACTCTGCGTGGGGACGGTGCAGGAGGTGTGGCCGCACATCACGCCATTCTTAGAGGTGTGGAGTGCTGAGCACAGGTGTGAAAGGGGGCGCAGGCTACGCCTGGGAGACCCAACCATAATCCATATACAAGCCCTGCTCCATGGCACCAACTGGTAAGTATGAGGGTTGGGGAAGACTTGACAGTGCTGCGGGTGGAAAGGGAGGCCACCGATCTCCTATAGTCATGCTGGTGTATCTGGTCAGGGGTCAGGCAATTGTGCACCGGGACACTGCAGTGTGTGTGGGTGGGTGACTTGGATCTGGATGGCACACACGGTGGGAGCCATGCCTTGTACTGGGGTCTGGGCATAGTGTGTGTGTGTGTGTGTGTGTGTGTGTGTGTGTGTGTGTGTGTGCGTGCGCGTGCGTGTTTGTGTGTGTGCGATTGCGTGTGGAGGGGCAGCCATGGGTACAACTGAGTCAGGGCACTACTGTGGTGGTGGGGGTTTTGCTTTGGCTGCGACAGGGATGGGGCATGGTTGCACGGGTCCTGGTGCCCGCATTGGCTATTCCCACATCTATGCATGGGGATCCATTCTGGGACCCAGGAATGGCATCCAATTGGATGCTCGCCCAGGTCCGCTGCTCTGCCCCTGACCACCTTGTGCAGTCCTGCATTCTGTGGGGGTGGGGCCATAGACAGGTGCCCCGCAAGTGTATACAGTTGTAAATACCATGCACCCTACACCTGTCCAGGGCCACGGACCTCTGTGGGAGGGATCTGTGCCACTTGCGCACTTTCTGGCTGCCATAGAGAATCCCCACCATTAAGCCAGTCCAGGTTGTGGATCAAAGGATTTGAATGCATTTCCCAGGGTTTTAAGAACACTTATCCATCAGCCTTGTGCCTCAGTCCTTTGGGGTGTGCATTAAAATCCCTTAATGCATTACCTCATTGTAGCTTATTGCTTACTTTGATGTACTTTTCGGGGTGTAAGGATGCTCGGCTTTTAGCCTCATACCTCACTCTCCTGGTGAAAGCATCAAAATCTCTTAATGCACATCCTGCCATGGTTCATTGCTTATATAAACCCTGCCTTTTGCAAATTAAAATAAAAATCTCTATGTTACACCAGCAATGCTCCAACATTACATTTTTCTTACTAGAATTTAGTGTCCTTATCCCCTTTCTTGAACTTATTTTAATGGGAAAGGCTGTTCAGTTCTATTTTTTTTGTCTCGTTTCCCATTAGCAGATTATAAAGTTCTGCCGCTAGAGGGCCCTTAGTTTTTTTTGTAATGTGACTGAAGCAAGAAGATATTTCTCAGTCAACTCCCTCTGAGATTGCTCTGTAGTTACATGCTCAGCTCTTTGTCCATCTATTCTCCGAATACGGTCTTTGAATCTTAGTGTGGTGCTGTTATTCCATCTTCTTCACACTCCCTTCTTATATTAGTCCCCCCTCCCAAATCAGGCCCCTGGTGCAGTGCAGATCTCTCTCTTCTCCCTCCCTCTTTTTCAATTTCTTTCCCTCTCTACCAATCCCTCTTGCTCACAACATGCCAATGCAAAATAACTCGACAACCCCCTACATCCCCATCCTCAAATCCCCCACTTACATCCTCTCTATTACTCCCTCTCCCCCCCTCTGAACTATGGTCTCACTTCTGTAAGATTCCTTATGCATCACTACTATCTGTGCTGTCTATCCTTGCTGTTCTTCACCTACTGCTCCCTTACTCTACCCTTCCATTCCCCTCCAAACACCTGGCCTCCTCAGATTCTCCTTACAAATACCCGAAGCTCCACTTCCTCATCCTTGCTCTATTCCTGATCACCTCTGGGGACATCCATCCTAATGCTGCCCTGTTGCCCCCAGCACTTCTGGCGCTTCCACAGCTGCTGCCCCCTCCTCTGTTCCTACAGCCCTCCCAAGAGGCTTCAAGATCTTACATCTAAATATCTGTAGCCTAGTACTAAAACTTGACCTCCTACAAACCATGGTGTCCTCTCTAAAACCAGAAATCCTAATCATTATGGAAACATGGCTAAAGAGCACAATCCCTGACCATTCAGTCTCCATTCCTGCCTACTCCCTCCGAAGGCAAGATCGAGCTGGCAGGGTTGGAGGTGTCACAATGTACATCCTTACCTCCCTCCAATACTCCATAATTTACTTATCCTTCAACCCAATGATCCATGATGCTCTAGCTATTCATGTTACCCTTCCCTTTACTCTTCCTGTCTTTATAGCTGGTATCTATTGCCGCCCAAATGTCCAGCCCTCTACCGCTCTTGACCTCCTAACTTCCACCACTGCCCTCTCTCACTCTGGGGAGCTGTACATTCTAGGTGACTTCAATTTAAACTGGCTGTCACCAAAAACAACCAAAATACGAAATGAAATCCGTGCCCATAACCTCACACAGTTAATATCAGAACCCACCCGTCCCAACCACAAGACACAAAATCATTCCCTACTTGACTGGACTCTTTCCTCCCACCCCCACAAAGTCATCATCTCTGGTATCCTTCCTGACACACTCAGAGACCACAATCCAGTATTCATAGTCAGGAAAATTCACAGACCCAAATCCCTGCATAAAATTTTGCAACTATGCTCTTCAAATCCTTAGAATTAGAACCTCTCTTGCGCAATCTAGCCCTCTCTGACTGGTCTCCCCTAGTCAACATTCCATCGGTTAACAAGGCCCTTCCATATTTTACAGATATATTCCTAAATAATTGGAATACCTTTGCTTCATTCAAGCAAAACAGGGTTAGGAGAAACCACTTACATTGGATTACACCCGAACTATTGGCCTGCCTCAGAGCTAGAGATCGTGCCTGGAAACATCATGGAGCAACCCAGCTTCCTAGCAATCTCATGACTTACCGCAAGCTTCAAAATGGCTGTACCAGGGCCATAAGGCTAGCAAAGTCTGAATACTTTAACACCACCTTCCTCACAAACATAAATTCACCTTCCAAGTTCTGGAAGGTGGTTCATGCCCTCTTTTCTCCCATGCCCCCCCATACTTGAAATAAATGACATCCTTGTGGCTGACCCAGGTGCCATAGCTGCTGAATTTAACTCCTATTATACCACCTGCACCACTGAGCTACTGAAATCCTTCCTTTCCTACCATCACTCCTCTCCTCTCTCCAATGGTACCTCTCCTCCCTCCTCCTTCCACCCACTCTTTTCCTTCAATAGAGTCTCCACAAATGACACACTACAAGCCCTCCTTGCTATCAACCCCTGAAAAGGCTCCTCCCCAGATGGCCAAGACCCCAAACTCCTCTCTCTCTGCCTCGGCCATTGCTTACCCCCTTTCTCTAATTCTAAACCTCTCATTTTCTACTTCCTTGGTCCCTACCCCATGGAAACATGCTGTGGTCCTCCCACTTCTCAAAGATGGTGAGCCATCTTCCCCTGGAAATCACCACTCTATCTCTCTCCTCCCTACCCTAGCTAAATTACAAGAACACCTTGTCCTCTCCCAGCTTACCTCATTTCTAACTCACACCTCCTACTCCACCCCTTTCCAATCTGACTTCAGGAAAAATCACTCCACCGCTGCATCCCTACTTTGGTTCACTGACTATCCTTACCGGGATGGACAATGGCCAAATCACCTCTGCCATCTTTATCGACCTCACCAAGGCTTTCAACACTGTTTCTCATTCCCTCCTCCTTGACTCCCTCTCAATAGCTGGCCTATCTCCTTCAGCCACTAGCTGGTTCAAGGCCTACATCACAGGTAGAACCCAATCAGTCAGGATCTCTGATGTTATTTCCCTTCCCCTCCCAATTAGTACTGGAGTCCCTCAAGGCTCTGTGCTAGTGCCCCTAATATTCTCCGTCTTCCTAAATGATCTTCCATCTGCCTGCTCCTCCGTCACCGCCATACACATGTATGCTGACAATACGGTCTTGTATGCATCTGGCTCTTGCCCAGCTGAGGTTACATACAACTTGCAGCAAGACTTCGACAAGGTTCAGCTCTGGTTTGCTAACCATCAACTTTTTCTCAACATCAAAAAGACTGTTTCCATGACCTTTGGCACAAGGCAGAGACTCTCTAGGCTTCCCTCACTGCCCACTTTCCACACCCTTGATGGGACTTTACTTGAGGACACATTCTCCTTCAGGTACCTAGGAGTTTGGCTGGATCAACACCTAACCTTCTCCAGACATATTGACGCCATCCAAAAAGATTGCACCCAAAACTTGTTGCCCTGTTCAGGAATCGTAGTTGCATCCCCTCTACGGTTAGGCGTGTTCAGAAGATGATCCTGCCCATCTTCGACTACTGTGATGTAGTCTATGGTGCTGCTCCCAAGTCCTCCCTGGCCAGACTGGATACCTGCTTCAATTTCTTCTGCCGTTTTGCCTTTGCTGCCGACTCTTGCACCCGCCACTGTGATCTCTATCGTGCCCTGTCCTTCCCCTCTCTTAAAAACAGATGACTCTCCCACTGCACTAAATTCACCTCCAAACACTGGCTGGGTGACTCCCTTCCTACCTCTCCCCCTCATTTATAACACCTCTCACTCCCTTAGATCATCCAACTCCCATACACTGGCGGTCCCTCGCAGAGTCACCCTCATTGGCCAATCCGGTTACACTCACCACCTCCCAGAAATGTGGACTTCCTTCCCCCCTCAAATTAGTCACTCATCCTCCTACTACTCTGTCAGCTCTGCCCTTAAAAACTTCCTTGCACCTAGCTGTTCCTGCTACAACCCTCCCTAACTCCTCCCTCTAAGCCCCTGACAAACCCTGCCCCTCTTCAGTACCCATGCAATGCCCCACTGCAGCTTCACCCCTCACTCACCTATAATCCAGCATTCCTTCCCTTCTCCCAATTACTTCTCTTCAGATCTTCCATTGTTCTCTTACAGTGATTTCTCAGTCATCCAAAGTTGTACCAAAGGCCAGTCCCTACCCTATCCTTACACCATTAACCCAACTCTTTCCTCCACTGCTCTACATCCTGAAGGGCTGGGATTTGGCCTCTCTTCTCTCTCACCTCACCTTCTTTTCTGTTCTTCCTAATCCTATTCCCCCTTGCTGCCTACAATCTGCTTCCCTCCTACCGTACTCTACCTCTCATTGCCACAACCTGCTCCCTTCCTGTTGTGCTTGACAAGGCAGGGTCCTCAGCATACTGGAGGGGTCAGGCCCCTGCAGTCCTTTCTCCTCCTACCTCTTCCTTCATCTCCTCATTCCATCCCCTTCCACCACCCTCCCCCGCTTCTCTGCCTATCAACATACCTACCTCTCTCACCTTCCTCTCTCCCCCTTAAGTAGCCCTAGCTGTGGCTGACCCCTAATCTCTACTGCACTTGTAGTTAACCTGCACTTCTGTTATACCTTACCCAACCTGTCCTGCCTGTGTTTACTCCTCACTAACTTCCCTAGATCAAACTACAACAATTTTGTTCAGCCATTTTCTAACTACACAGTTATGTGTCATTTAGTGTATACCTAAATGTATTTTGTGTTGTTGTATCTACCTAGTCCAAAATTGTTGGTATAGTTCTATCTAGTTCAAAGCTGTTAGCATCCCACTATTTCATTACTCCTGTACAGTCTGCTCAAATTATTTGAATGTAATCTACTGTAAATTTTATTGTGTACCAAATCTCTGCAAACAATCCTCATGTTCCCCTACCCCCAGGTCATACTGGGAGATGAGCAACTTGTTGCTCAGCGTGCCTTCCTGATGAAACATTTCAATAAATAAATAAATAAATGCCCACGGTACATATGGGCTGTTTTTAGTTTTAAAGCAGCAGTGCACATTACAGTGAAGATTTTGCACCTGTACTTCCACATTTCATTTGTGATTGCTTTTTCTCCTGTCTTTCAAGATGCCCTTTTTTTCCTTTCTGAGTCTGTTTTGGAATGTTCTCTTTGCTTGAACAGTCCATGTATTGAGGTAAATGATCACAGGAGTAATTCATTCAGTTGTAGCATCCACAATTCATGTTCCATTCAGTTTATCATCCTGATTATTTCAAAGGACATACAGTGCAACAAATACAGAAACTGTATTGCTGTGCTACTCCAAGTTCATCACAGTGGGGTCTTTTACAGATTTGTATTGGATTGGGCAGAACTTGGTTGAAAAATAGAAGCTCTCGAACTGGAGGCAGGCCCTGGGAGCCATGTTTCAACTCTGCAATAATCTGAACTAAAAGACCAAATAAGCAGGACAGCAGGCATAGTATGAAGTTTTAGCAAGAGAAAAAGCCATATGAAATCTTTACAAACTGCATAAATACTGATATAAGAGGATAAAAGAATGGTGTAACCTGTCCACCCAGATTAAGAGTTGGTAGCACCTCAAACCGTAGGAGATAAGAACCACTGCACTGTGATCACATCATCAAGAAATGACTATTTTATGATTACAAATAGCTAAGTTAAGTATATATAGTGTTGTTTAGGATCCGATTAAGGGTATCGGATTCACTGTATTCTGATCCATTTTAAGGATTTCAGATTTTCAGAACTGAAGACCAAAAATCCTAAATCCTAAAAATGGTCAAATTAGACTCGGAATCAGATCAGATCAGAGTTCAAAATCTGATTATGGAATAGGAAATCCAATTTTGAATGCATACATTAAGTGCTTCTTGTATGCTAGGATTCTTAGGCTTTCAGATTCCAATTCAAAATTGGATTTTCTGAAATCCTGACAAATCTTATTGGCATGCATTTTTGCAAATCCGAGCACCCTTAATCATATCTCTAAATTACCCAATTAGTGTCATATTACTCATTGTTTCAGCTAAATGTCCAGGTTACAAACAAGTTCTGTTGTCAATGTAGCCTTTTGTTTGTTAATACAGTCACACTGGGAGGTATAAAGTACACCATTAACACCATTAGCACTTACTTAACCTAATCTTTCCACAGCATCTTAAAGTGACATAGCAGCACAGCTGTCCCCACCTTTTTATTTTATTTATTTATTTATTTAGACAGCAGTTTGGAAAACCTTTGAGCCATAGGCTCATTTACAAAGGTACCTTGTCACAGTAAGACAAACGAAAATACACAGTATAACAGTACAACACAGTATAACAGTAACTTAAGACATAGATACAAACAAGCTGGTACAGGTAGGATTGATGCAAACAATACCAGAGTTATGTTGTCCTTAGCAGCTTTAGTAAGCTTTGTCATAAGTATTGAGTACGGCTTTGACTAGTGGCAATTACAGCCTAGGTGTTAACAAGGTGGTTCCAGAAGGAAGTTTTGTAGAAGCACGATATATAGTTGGAGCTGAGATGGAGGGGGCAGTGTGTTGAACCAGGAGGGGCCCTAAAGCTGAAGGCTCTTTGGCTGTGAGAGGTCCTAGCTCTAGGGATAACAAGAGAGGTTTTCCCAGAGGTCCAGTATGAACTAGTGGGACAGGCGGCGGATGGTGGTGGTCAATCCTGTGAGGATAGCCCAAGGAGGGTCTTTTTGTAAGGGTACAGGTCAGATATTTGAAGCTCATCAAGATCAAGTACCAGCGCTTTAGCGTATAGGTAGACAGGTGTGTGTTAGCCTAGGTGCCCCAGTAATTAACCTGCAGGCCTTATTCAGAGAAAAGTAATTTTATGGAGTGCAGTCTGATCAGCAGCACCATACACCGGGAGTCCATAGTCCACTAGGGACAGGATAGAGGAGGTGATCATGTACAAGAGGCTCCGGGGAAGGCAGTGTTTATACCGATGTAAGACGCCAATCGGATATTAGTGGCAGTGGCTAGGGCAGCGATGTGTCCATGGAAGGAGAGGGAGGGGTCAAAATGGATCCCTAGGTATTTATAGGAGCAAACTTGTTTGAGTGGGAAAGAGGACCCAGAGTGAATGAGGAGTTTGAAGTTGCAGAACTTGTTTTGAGGATGAGTGAAGAACATGGTTTTGGTTTTTTTAAGATTTATTACCAATCTATGTTCCTTGAACCAACCCTCGGCTTCGGCGAAGGACTTCTGCAGCAAGTTCTGGAGGGCAATAGGGTTACGACTTGAGGCAAAGATGACTGCATCATCAACGTACAATAGAATGTTCCCCGAGCAAGAGCGTGGAAGGGTGTTAAGGTAAGGGGAGAATAGTAAGGGGCCCAGAATGGAGCCCTGGGGAACCCCAGAAAAGATGGGACAGATGTCTGAGTAGGTCCCATTAATTTTTACACACTGTGAGCGGTCAGACAGATAACTGGTGCACCAGAAGATAGGTCCAGCAGCAAAACCAGAGAGACTAAGGGCATTTTGTAACAGTAACAGAGCCAGTTGTCCTCCACTTTCATTTGCTGGTAAACATTTTAATCTCTAACATAATTTAGGCATTTTTAAATGTTTTAAATTATTGTTTTCCTCAAGAAAAAAGTATGGTCACTTCTTTGGTTTTGAAATAGTACTGTGGACAAGAACAGGAAATGGAGGCAGAAAAAGATATAAAGTATGTATACTGTTGTATGCTAGTTATAGTATTTCCCTTGTCTTCCCCAGATCATATCTGTAAATGAGATTTATTTTATCTCTGTATGTTTATCTAGTTAACCAATGTCAATAAATAAATAAATACATACTGTAACTAAATAAACAAGCATTTGTCAATGCCGAACATTCACTTGCAGGTATTTGTAGTGGTGTTTGGCATGTATGGTGCTTTACCCTAATGCCCTGTGCGATTGCTGGTATTTGCACAATAAATTGTCAGCATGACCTTGTTGTTACCCCCATTGTGCACTACATAGGCGGAAACACGTTTTGGGCAGGATGTGAAAAATGACAGCTGTACTGCTCATAAGGAAGTGTGGTAAAATGGCAATGTTGAAAATCTGGAGTGGAAATATTGAAAATTCGCAAACTGACGTGCGTGGGAACTGTGCAGCGCACGTCAAAAATCAGTCATTTTAGGATTTTTTCACTAAATTTCAACATTGCCATTTTAAACCTCTGCTAATGAACAGTGTCACTGTGATTTTCTTACTGTGTCCCATACATTGATTTCGCACAATCGACTGGCGCCCATTGTGCACTACATGGGGAAAGACGTTTTGGGCAGGATGTGAAAATGACAGCTGTACTGCTCATAGGAGGTGTGGTAAAATGGCAATGTTGAAAATCTGGAGTGAAAATATTGGAAATTCGCAACTTATGACGGCGTGTGAACTGCACACCATCGCCAGAAAAACAGTTATTTTGCAGGAATTTTTTTTTGGCCAAATTTTCAACATAGCCATTTTAAGATCTCTGCTCATGAACAGTGACACTGTGATTTTCTTAATGTGTCCCATACACTGAGTTCGCACACCGACTGTGCCATTGTGCGCTACATGGGCGGAAACACGTTTTGGGCAAGATGTGAAAAATGACAGCTGCAGTGCTCATAAGGAGGTCTGGTAAAATGGCAATGTTGAAAATCTGGAGTGAAAATATTAAAAATTCGCAAACTTACGATCGTGCGTAGGAACTGCGCAACTCAGACTCATAAAACAGTCATTTTTAGGAATTTTTTCACCAAATTTTCAGCACAGTCATTTTAAGACCTCTGCTCATGATCAGTGTCATGGTGATTTTCTTAATGTGTCCCATACATTGAGTTCGCACACCGACTGCGCCATTGTGCGCTACATGGGCAGAAACACATTTTGGGCAGGATGTGAAAAATGACAGCTATACTGCTCATGAGGAGGTGTGGTAAAATGGCAATGTTGAAAATATGGAGTGCAAATATTGAAAATTCGCAAACGTTCGAGCGTGCGTAGAACGCACGCTCTTAAAACAGTCATTTTTAGGAATTTTTTCACCAAATTTTCAACATAGCCATTTTAAGACCTCTGCTCATGAACAGTGTCACTGTGATTTTCTCAATGTGTTCCATACATTGATTTCGCACACCGACTGCGCCATTGTGCGCTACATGCGCGGAAACACATTTTGGGTAAGATGTGAAAAATGACAGCTGTACAACTCATAAGAAGGTGTGATAAAATGGCAATGTTGAAAATCTGGAGTGAAAATATTGAAAATTGCGAATTACTTAGCCTGCGTGAGAACTGCAGCAAGACGACGTCAGACAATGTTGATTTTTGAAATTTTCAACATGGGTTTAGGCCCTTTCTCGCGAATGATGTCACTGTCATGGTGTTATTAAGGGCGAAGGTGATTTTCACGCAGTGACTGTGCAGTGCCTCGTAAATCACCTTCGGCCCCGAATAATGCCATGACAGTGACATCATTCATGAGAAGGGGTCCCAAAACCCCATGTGTGAAAATTTGCGAAAATTCCAAAATGACTGAGATATGCAACAAAGTTGAAACCCCTATGTAGCCCATTATACAGCTTACCGGCATTTCCTCAGTTCGTGGTCGGCTTTGAAGAGTGCAGACATGTTCCTGGTCCACCAAGATCGTTGCGCCGGAGTCCGGAGGTAAGGCAGGGGGGTGTGGGAGGCTGGGTGCACAGTGGGTGGGTGCGGGTTGTGGGAGGGGGTTGGGAGATGCGCTGGACCGTTTTGTTTTACAGGTTTAAAAACAAAAGACAACATGGGACTTTGCCACGCTGGGGTGGGCTCCCAGCGTGGCAGAAGAAGTGTTGGGGCGAGAAGCCAGCGGGAGATTGGGCACCCCCGTCGGCAAAACAAGCGACCGTTTGCCACGCTGGGGTGGGCTCCCAGCGTGGCAGCAGGATGGCATGGGGGCCGTGGAGCCAACGGGGGATTGGGCCCCCCCGTCGGCAAAACAAACAATGTTTGCCATGCTGGGGTGGGCTCCCAGCGTGTCAGGAAAGCTTTGGGGGGGCGGCGTGACGTGCGCGGGGGAGAGCGCATGACGGAGGGGACGGTGGCGGTGCTCAGTATGGCAGCGGTGTTTTCCTTTGAAGCAGAGGAACACCGCTGTCATACTGAGCTCCTGGACCCATTGGTGCAGACCGCCACGCCTGCTCAAGAGAGCAGTGCATTGGATGGGAGAAGCACACCTCCAAGTGTGCTACTCTCCCAAAACGTTCCTTGCGCATGCACGCAAGCGAACGTAATAATTAGGAAGAACGTACGAAAGTAACTTTAACAGGCACAGTACAGTATCTTAATATTTTTATTTAACTGCTGTTTAAGTGTTGTCTTTTATTGGAGGAACAGTGCATGATGAGTAATGAAAAGGGGTGGGGCTAGGAGTGGAGCTTAGGATCCATTTTTTGCCTCATCCCAAGGTGGCAACCCTACTTAAGCTACACAAGCACCTTTTGGCCCTAAGTAGCTGTGAATGTGTCCATTAGTGAGCCTTCCCCTTTAGCCCTTCAAGTACTCTTCCCCCTTCCAATGTCTTCCCCCCTTCCTTTTACTTCCCACCCTTGTTCTTCCCCATCCCCCTCCCTCTACCCCTCCTCCACCCTAACAATTTCCTCTCCTAGCTCCTCCCAATACCGCGTTCACCCTTCACCTCCTATCTACTTCTACCATCTCTCCTTCTTCTCCACTTACCCCACATCTTTCTAGGCCACCCTTTTTCTCCTCCCCCGTCTTTGCTCCTCCCCTTAACCTTTTGCTCCCTTTCTCTCTCACCCGACAATGTCAATGCTGGCTGTTTGCACCCCCCCCCCCATTTCATGCCCACCATACTCATTATCACCCTCCCCTGCTGTTTTCTCCTATGCCCTCACTTGACAAGGTCATCTTTGACCGCCTTGTGCCCTTTTCCTGTTTTCACCCAGACCTATAACCTTGTACTTGCATCCTCCCCCCTCCTCCCTCATTTCTCTGCCCTTACCTAGGTACCTTTTCCTGTCTTCATACTTATGACACACTACTACAATGTTTATGATCTATACCCTAACTAGCCTTGTAAGCTTCCTGCTATGCTGCTCATGTTACATTTGTACTCCTGTTTTTTTATTGATCTGCTCTTGCTGTTTATGATTTACTTTGTTTTACTACTGTTAATTGTATGACGCGGAACGTTTGTAA
Source organism: Neoceratodus forsteri (assembly GCA_016271365.2). NCBI lineage: Eukaryota > Metazoa > Chordata > Ceratodontiformes > Ceratodontidae > Neoceratodus > Neoceratodus forsteri. Next base: position 1,390,347,417 of record CM057459.1, read on the forward strand.
AAGAACCTCGGGTTCAAAGGTACTTGTAATCCAAGATTCAATAAATAAATAAAATAAAATAAATAAATAACACTCTGAAAGATTTCTGCTGACATACACTGGAACAGACTCCTCCCACAGTGTTTGTTTTTCCTTTTTAAGGTACTGAGTCTTCATTCAGAAAACATAGAACCCCTAAAATCTGTCAGTTTCTAAAATTTATAAAGAAAGATAAGTTCTTTGAAGACAGAATTCTTTCTAGAGGTTTAAAATACACAAACAAATAATGTATTAAAATGTTCTCGCCAGGAAATAACTCCAGTAATAATGCTTTCCTTTCCAAGGGGGATCCTGAGGGAAATAAGAGAAAGAAACAACAGCATTTACAGAAGCCTACATACAAAATCAGTGAACATTAAAAACAATTACATGACTAGTTAAATATTTATGAGCCTAAATTAGTCTTTGATTGGTTTTTGATTCCATCATTAATCTCTAACAAATGATCAATCCATGCATTCGACAGAGGTGTGACAGCATGTTTGTTCTCAGTCACTACCCCCCATTGGTTTGCTGTTCATAAATGGGGTGAAACCCTGATAACGCCATCCCCCCTGATTCTTTATGCAACTCGTTCAGCATTGAGCTGCCCTTGGCAGCACCCACTCCCTAGGACAGGGGCCTTTTTGTGCCTTGGATGGTTCCCTTGCCACTCGGCAAGATACATGGACCCCATCCTACAATCTTTCTCCCTGATAACCACTGGGGAGTATCTCACCCAGTGGCTCGTGTGGTATATCAACACTCTACTGAGACTCTCCCATTGATTTTAATACACAAGTCCCTGAAATGGCAGATGGTGAGGCAGATGTCTAACACTATGGGAAGATGGATTCTTGTCCAACTCACCACGCCAGGTGGCCCATTAGTTGTGGGTTCCATTTACAGCCCAAACTCCAGTTACCCAGATTATTTTCTTTCCCTGATGTAGATGGCCACCAATATTACTGCAAGAGTGGGGTGGATCTAGAGGTCGGTGGGAGGAGATGCTCTTAACACAGATCCACTTTAACGATCAAAGTATCTAACAGTTCATTCTTTCTAGTTCTGATCTTTCAAGTTTACTTAGCCTCAGGAGACAGAGTACTTATTCAGCTGTTGTTTGGTGTCATTTTTATTGGGATTGGAGGTGACAAATCTGAAAAAGCAGTGACAACAAGATCCCGGGTCATTCAAAGCAGCTAAGCAGCAGACTGGTGTGCAGAAAGATGGAGCAGTTTCTCTGCTTCACTAAGGGCTGTAACCCACCAACATGGCCTTACTAGTGACAGTCCAGGAACTGAAGCCCAATCTAAAACAATCTTTAGGAGACTTGAATAAAAAACTGATACCTTCAACATGAGTGTGTTAACTGTGGAGACCTACTTAGACACATTGCAAGCAGATGTGAAGATAGCCACAGATATGATGGGGAAATGGTTGGCGGTCACGTATGGACGTGTTTGTGAAAATAAACTACTCCGACTGCACCTTTAACATTTAGAAAATGGTGCAAGCTCAGCTATCATAATCTGCAGCTTCTAGGGGTAAGGGAAGGAACAGAAGATATGGATCTCTTGGCATAAGTGCTGGACTTCTTCAAAAATATGCTTGACGTAGATCTCTCGGACAAAGTCTATAAGACTTACTGCATTACCCCCAGGAAAGTGAACTGCCAACCCAGATCTTCCCTGGACTATTCTGATCACCACTTCTGAAAAACATGTTAGGGACACTGTGTTTAACACAGAGAAGAAACAAGCTTTTGTCAATGCTGAATGTTTGCTTGCTGGCATTGGCATTGGTAGTGTAGGAGTTACAGAGCTGCATAATAGGAATGGCAGTGAAGTACTGAACTGAAGCCAACCCCACCACCACCCAGCAGAGACTGACAGGCATTGGGGTGTGCCTTTGGGTCATCAGGCACAACGGGCACACCATTTCACCACACCCTACCCTGCAGACACCGACAAGTGTCACGGTGTGCCTTGGGGTCTTTGGCCCTTATGCGCACCCCATTCCAACAGGAAATATGGTGAGATGGGTGCGGTTTAGGAGAATGGGGTGAACTGTGGGGCCGAAGAGTCCAAGGCATACCTCAATGCCTCTCACTGGCTGCAGGGTGTGAAATGGTATGAGCATTACAGGCGAGAATCCAAGTCACACCCCTGATGCCTGTAATTCTCTACAGGGTGGGGCATTAGGGTTGGAAACCCTAATGCCTCAGGCATTCATTGGTATTTTCAATCCAAATTTTCAACATGGTTTTTTTGTGACCCCCACCTCATGAACAGTGGCAATATCAGTTTGTTAGCTGAAAGCTGCTTTTGCACAGTGACTACAGCATTGAGCACCACAGGTGCAAAAACACATTCTGAACAGGATGTGAAAAATGACAGCTGTACTGTTCATGGGGAGGTGGAAAAAATGGCAATGTTGAAAATCTGCAGTGAAAATATTTAAAAAACTGGTGAAGTCACGAGCATGCATAGAAACTGTGCAAAGCACACCCATAATGTAATTAGTTTGGGGATTTTTTACAGCAGATTGTCAACACAGGCATTTTGGGACCTCTGCTCATGAACAGTGTCACTGTGATTTTCTTTATCTGTCCCGAACAATGATTTCCCACAGTGACCACGCATTTCTGCGCTGAAAGTGTGAAAACACATTTCGGCCATTTTGTGAAAAATGACAGCTGTACTGTTCATGAGGAAGTGTGGAAAAATGCCACTGGTGAAAATCTGGACTGAAAATATTACAAAGTCATGAAACTTACGAGGGTGCGTGGAAACTGCATAATGCTCACTTGTAACACAGTCATTTTATGGACTTTTGTCACCAAGTTTTCAACATAGCCATTTTAAGACCTCTGCTCATGAACAGTGTAACTGTGATTTTCTTAATCTGTCCCAAACATTGCTTTTGCACACCGACTGCACCATTGTGTGCTACATGTGCGGAAACACATTTTGGGCGAGATGTGAAAAATGGCAGCTGTACTGTTCATGAGGAAGTGTGGAAAAATGCCACTGGTGAAAATCTGGACTGAAAATATTACAAAGTCATGAAACTTATGAGGGTGTGTAGAAACTGCGTAATGCTCACTTGTAACACAGTCATTTTATGGACTTTTGTCACCAGATTTTCAACATAGCCATTTTAAGACCTCTGCTCATGAACAGTGTAACTGTGATTTTCTTAATCTGTCCCAAACATTGCTTTCGCACACCGACTGCACCATTGTGCGCTACATGTGCGGAAACACATTTTGGGTGAGATGTGAAAAATGGCAGCTGCACTGCTCATAAGGATGTGTAATAAAATGGCAATGTTGAAAATCTGGCGTTCAAATATTAAAAATTTGCAAACTTGCGAGTGTGCATAGGAACTGCGCAACGTATGCTCCTAAAACAGTCATTTTTGAGTTTTTTCACCAAATTTTCAACATAGCCATTTTAACACCTCTGCTCATGAACAGTGTCACTGTGATTTTCTTAATGTGCCCCATACATTGATTTCGCACACCGACTGCGCCATTGGGTGCTACATGCATGGAAACATATTTTGGGCAAGATGTGAAAAATGACAGCTGTACTGCTCATAAGTAGGTGTGGTAAAATGGCAATGTTGAAAATATGGAGTGCAAATATAAAAAATTCACAGACTTATGAGCGTGCGTAGGAACTGAGCAACGCATGCTCGTAAAACAGTCATTTTAGGTATTTTTTCACCAAATTTGCAACATAGGGTTTTTGAGAGCCCACCTTATGAACACTGGCACTGTTGTTTCATTAATCAGTCCTGAAAGATGATTTCACGCAGTGACTGCGAAATCACCCTTCGAGCCTGATTAACACCATGACAGTTCAAGAATTCATGAGGAGGGGTCCCAAAAACCCATGTTGAAAATTTGGTACCAAAATTCCAAAAAATGCCTGAGATATGCATTAAAGTTGAAAAAACCCTATTTATTGCATTATACAGCTTACCGGCATTTTCTCAGTTCGCGGTCGGCTTTGAAGAGTGCAGACGTGTTCCTCGTCCACGAAGATCATGCGCACCGAGCTCCGGAAGCAAGTATGGGGTGAGGGGTGTGGGGAGCAGGAGTCTTGCCCAGTGGGTGGGCATGGGTGGGCTGGGAGACTGCCAAGGAGCGTTTTCTTGTTTACAGTGTTTTTATTTTTAAGAAAGGCGACCACGGGGCGTTTGCCACGCTGGGGTGGGCTCCCAGCGTGGCAGCTGAAAACTGTTTAGGGGGCCTGGAGGTGGCGGGGGATTGGGCACCCCGTCAGCCATCTGGGACATGTGCCACGCTGGGGTGGGCTCCCAGCGTGGCACCTAAACTTTTGGGGGGGCATGGAGTCGATGGAATTGGGCACCCTGTTGGCCATACAGTGGCGCGTGAGGGGAGAGCATGAGCATGCAATATGCATGCGTGCGTTTGGAGGGGAGAGCGCTGCTCACTGAAGTGGAGCTCTCTCTTCAAACTCTACGGCACTGCATTTTCAACTGCTGTCATAGACAGCTGCAGCATTGATTGGAGAACTGCGACCGCGTCTGAAAACACACTGACTGAATTGGAAGACGACTGCCACACCTCCGAAAACTTGGATAATGGTATTATGTTTCTTCCACATGCGTGCAAGCAAACATAAAAAAGGACCCTCCTGCTACCTGATTGAACATCCTTGTATCTTTTCCCAGACATTAGCTTTGCTATTCAGCAGAGAAGTAAATAATGTGATTCAGTTTGCCTGGGTCTTTGGGAACTTGGAGGCATGCTCTTGCTCAGCTCCTGGCCTGACTCAAGTCTCTTTATTCCAGGAAAACCAACCATTCTACTGATGCTGCCAAGGCCCTTCCCCTCCAAAAAAAATTAAAAATGACTTTTCTGCTCAGAAATGATCCAGACACTCAGACCCTAAGGAAGTGGGCTGAAATGGGTCACTAGTTCAATATGTCTTTGAAGAGTTAACTGTTTCGTTGTATTAAGTTCACTGTGTGTCTAGCCTCTTGCTACTCAGCTGATGCTGTAAGATGATTCAGCTCCATTTCTAGCTGATAAGTAGGGATGGAAAAATTTTGTACGTGTACTTACAGTGCTTTCCCTGTATATAGATTACACCCTGCTGGGGTTTGATGCTGCGACTGCGGGTCAGGTGAGTAAAACATTTTTCATTCTACTCTTCTTGGCCGGTTATTGCCCCATTAGGTTTCAGGCTGTTTTGTGCTGAATGTTTATTTTTTCAGCTTAAAATGGATGCTGCCTTGTGGTGGGAGCACTGCGGGGGGAACACTAAGGGCGCTCTTTCCCTCATGCAGCACACGACCGCTAACATTGGGATCTCTTGGTTTGGGGCAGTGTTCTGCCTCACTCCTGATGAGCCATAACCCCCGAACTGTAATGCTAGAGCTTGGTTATACTGTTGATATAATTTCTATACCAGTCATTGACGTTGTTAACATTATAATTTTTTTTCAGATTATTTCGAGCATGACGATGCAGCTTATTGTAATGTTCTATGCTTTGCAGATGGGCTTTAAAATTTTGTTGAATGTTTATATATTTTAGTTGGGTATTTACCCTCTCAATTCAGGTTTTACTCAGTTTGTTTTTAGTGCGGTATTTACCTTCTCAATTCAGGTTTTACTCAATTTGTTTTTAGTGCGGTATTTACCCTCTCAATTCAGGTTTTACTCAGTTTGTTTTTAGTGCGGTATTTACCCTCAATTCAGATTTTGCTCAGTTTGTTTTTAGTGCGGTATTTACCCTCTCAATTCAGGTTTTACTCAGTTTGTTTTTTTAAGGTGGGGTGCTGTACTTAAGGACAGGCATTATCACTGGCATATTACCGATCCTGGGGACATGGAAACAATGGGTTATATTATTTGACCCGAGTGCTTCACTCTGGACTATTGTCTCCTTTGAAAATCACGGACATTTCCATGGTCTTGCTGCACATAATTCAAGTTGGGAAATTATTGCTTTTATGGACCATATACTGGATTTTTCTAGTGATCCCCTCACATTGACGTAACAATGAATGCAAGGTGTAACACCGCTATTTATGGTATTTCTTGCCTCTCATATTTCTGTAACATCAAACCAAGGCATTTTTCTATGCACTTGTTTATTTTGAAAAGCTGCAACATAAGATAATATATCAATGCAGGAGGGGTCTATAGAACCACTGACAGATTGCTCTGCATCTGTGCGTGAAGCCCACCATAAGGCAACTAAGGTAGTCCAGTCCCTGGTGAGTGATCCTGGTGAGTGATCTGTCTTTGACAGATGTTCAGAAAGCCCTGCAACCAGAGCTCAGGGATTTCTCTTTCATCTCCACTGCGCATGCCTCTGCCAGTTGAATAGACTGCTGGCTAGGGTCTCTGCATATTATGCAGGCAGTGGTAAAATCTACCATGGAGCTCATTATCTTATTTGACCATGCCATTGTATCCCTGTTAATGGTATATGAATACGCATTACTAAAGTCATCATCCTGGAGACTGGATCTGCTTTCATTGTAAGAGAAAACATTTCTCTCCTGGATTGCCGCTGAAACAGCTGAATACTTCCTAATTAATGATTTATTTATTTATTTTTTGTTGAGCAGAGAAGGAGGACTACATAGAGATTATGATGCAAGAGAAGTGTATGGGGCAACCCTTTGGGAGGCCTACAAGGCCATCATAAGGGTGCAGATCATATAACATTCTGCAAGGCATAGGAAAGGAAGGAAGGAAGGCAGATGTTGTAGCTCCAACAGCAAGGTTGAAAGACTTAGAAAACTCCTATAAGGAAGCACTCTCCTGAAAACCAAAGAAAGTAGTACATGCGGACTCCAGCTCAATACGTTTGAGTCCTGAAAAGCTGAACTGCCATTGCTGCACTCGAAGCACTGGTTCTGTGAAGGAGGTGATAAGTCATCCAGACTGCTCGCCTACTGCCTTAGAAAGCAGCAGGTAGAGTGGCATATTGTGGCCCTGTATGACCATTTCTGTAAAGTACTTAACAAGGCCTGACATATGAACAATATTGTGAAGGGTTTATACCAAACTTTGCATTTATCCACTGGTCTGACAAATACTGAAAAGCTGGACTCCTTTCTCTTTCCCCCCTTCCAAATTCCACATCTTACTTTGAAGCAACAGCCATCTCTGGAGGCCTCCCTGAGCACTGATCCGCAAGACCATCTCAGCAACGAAGCACAATGTTCTGGGTGGGGATGGAACCCCCGGACCTATATCAGCACTTATCTTCTCAGGTCAGTCCAGTTCTATGCAGACAATACTCAGAAAACTCACTCCTGGTAATTAGCTTTCATATGGTGAGCTCTACCCCAGCTCCAGCAGCAGCGGTAGCCATTCATTTTGAAAAAGCTTTCAACTCGGTGGAGTGTGGGTACCTCATCTGAGTGCTTGAGAGAATAGGATTCAGCCCTGAGTTCACATCATGGATCCATACTTGGTACACTAGACATACTACATAAGTGTTGATGAATAACACTATGTTGGACCAATTTCTGTCTTGACAGGGGTGCCCTCTGTCTCCTATTCTTTTTGTGTTGGCTATAGAGCCTCTAGACTTAGCCATTAGTGAGGACCCCAAAATATCTGGCATACAGAATCAATAAAGAGTTCTCTACCAAACTGTATGCAGATGGACTGCTGGTCCTCTTAACAGATGCCTCCCATGGAATTTGTCCACTCTCGGACCTCTTCAAGCTGTTTCACCAGATCTCAAGCTTGAAAGTAAATCCCTCAAAAACAGCAGTCTTCCTTCTTACCACCCACTTCCCCATAATCACCTTTTGATAAGTTGGGACTTATGTGGTCACCTGAAGCCATTGGATACCTGGGCATCCAATAAGCCCCAGATGTTTCCCAGTTCTGAAAGCTAAACATGGTGCTGTTGCTGACAGATATACAAGGTGAACTTGGCCTGGAATCAAACTCCAACTATCAATTCTGGGCAAGGTCTCAGCTTTTCACACTACTACTTAGGACTAGCAAAATTAGTCATACAATCTACTATACTACAGTAAATGATAAGTCAACCAAAATGTTTTTGCACACAAAGTGTGAATTGGGACCTGCCCCACACTTGAGCATGTGGCCCTTTGTGCTGAATGTTCCCCTTTAAGATTTTGCCTTACTAATTAACTACTAATTTCTATGGGATTGTTGTATACCATGAAGTTTTGTAATGTATTTTTGGTTTTATGACTGTTAGTTGTGCAATGGGGTTCTGCATTGTTCTATAGCACACAGTTAGACTTTATAGAAACCAAGAAACATAGAATTTGATGGCAGATAAGGACCGCATGGCCCACCTAGTCTGCCCATTTTCCTACCCAATGGATAAGCTGCAGATCCTAGTTAACCAACAGCCTACTTCCTCTTACCCCCTACTAGAACTGCCTTATGTCTGTCCCATGCATTCTTGAATTCCCCCACTGTTTTTGACTCTACGACCTCCTTAGGAAGACTGTTCCATGCATCTACAACCCTCTCTGTGAAGAAATACTTCCTCACATTACCTCTGAGCTGTCCCCCCTCTATCTTCAAATTGTGCCTCCTTGTTCTTGCACATCTCGTTTTCTGAAAGATGCTACCCTCTTGGACTTTGTTGATTCCCTTGAGGTATTTGAACGTTTCTATCGTGTCCCTTCTCTCCCTCCTTTTCTCGAGGCTATACATATTGGGCATGGATTTCCATACACTCAATTTTCTTGCTGGAGTACAGTTCAGACATCATATAAAGTTGTTGTATCATTCTGACATCACAGCTACTGTATGCCATGACAACTTTTCAGTCTTTTTTTTTTTCCAACTCTATTTTATCACTTCCAGACCCCAGAACTCTCTCAGGCTACTCAGTTCACCTGCCGCTTCTACCGCCCACTGTGATCCTACCTCCTCAAGGGCGTTACTTTCTCCTCATCAACCCCCCAAGCCCAGGGTCCATGAGGAGATCGAAGGGGTGGAGGCAGAGATCCAGTGTTGGGTGTGAGGCAATGAGCACTGTGAGAGCCATCGCCTATCTGGGATGGAGTTTTTTTTCCTTTCTTAATCCCTGCTCTAGACATGGATCATGCAATGCCACCCAGCTCATTATGTGAGTGTTCTCACTCACGTCTGAAAGGCAGCCGCCCAATGTCATTCCCCCGTACGTGATCCCGATGTCTGTAGTACACTCGGTCACCACTGCGTGTCACTTATCTTGCAGGATAAGGAAGCCTCCCTCAGAAGGGAAGAGCTGTCTGCCAGAGTGAATCCTCTCCTTCCTCTGCCACATCCCAGCGGCCCAGCTCGCTCCTGAACTGTACCGTTTTTTCTGACCCACTTGTTTTTTCAGTCAGTCAGGCAAAATAAAAATGAGTTCAAATCATGGCAGCTGCTGTTTAAAAAATCAAAAAATGAAGTCTAACTCACAAAATCACTGCACGACCGTATAGTGAATAGGGCAGCGGGGGGGGCTGGGAGAACAGCACACGTCACAAGTATCACAGCTAAACTTTCACTTTTTTTCTCACAGACGCGATGAACATCAGCCACTGACGACCAGCAGTATCCTTTATGTAAATGTGACTGTGATTGCTCATTTTCCCAATTTTTTTTCCAGAAGTTACTGTTAGCTGTAACAAATGACTTTGTTGGCTGAATTTTGAAATACAACAGTTGCTGTTTCAGTGAATCAGAGTATTCATGTATTTTCTTCACTACAGAAATTGAAAGCCTAGTTATGAATAGGGTCTAACCATATACTATATAAAATAGTGTATGGGTGACCATACACAGCAAGGCTGGTGTTTCCATCTGTAACCCCCCCATGGCTGGAGCTTACCTTAGAAGCCCTCCTGTCTGCTCACTGCCACCAGTCCTGGTCCTGGGATTGTGTCCTGTTGCTTCTGCCAGCCCCTGTGTGCTGATTCTATGAGGGAGGAATGAGGAGCCTGTATATAAAAGAATTAACTTTCCTGTTCAGCTGGACAGTGGAGTGCAGCCCGTGTTGTGGTATGCCAGCTGGCAGGGTGCATGCATGCGCATAACAGCGCTATGGTGCTCTGATGTTAAAGCTGCTGCAGCACCTCTGCCCTTGCTTTCTGTGTGTGCCCCAGCCACTGGTAGTATAAATATGGCAAAGGGGGCCTGGAGGCACTTGGGGGAGAGAAATAATGTTGTTAACATGCACAAGTAAGGGCCATGTCTTTAAGGGGCGCCTGTAACTTTAAAGAGTAGCCGTCGTTGCTACATCAATATTAATGCCACCGGGGGGACAGTGTATTTTGACAGCAGTGACAGGCAGGGGAAGCCCATTAGTAGCCCCACTCTGCTATTGGAAGCTAGGGCAGAGAAGCAGCTACTGGACTGTGAGGGCCAATATTTACAAAAGCTCCGCAGAGTTTGGAAAAATAACTGCAAAACTGGGACGCTGCATGAACTGTGTTGGACTGTTTACCATAGCAGCCATGCTTGTTACCCTTGACCCCTTCAATACCATATTTGCCACCTTTGACCTGCAAGCAGCCCATTGGAATTCAAGGAGCCCTGGAGAACTGAGAAATGGCTCCTGGGAAAAGGGAGAAAGGACATCATCTTGGTGCCCAAATAGCCAGCCAATCAGGCATCGGGGGACTTAATGTTTATAAATTTTAAAGATGAACAGCTGTGGCAACCAATCAGAAGCTGCCATTTTTTCTTCCACCCCCTGGGACAGTTACAGCTTGGATCAGTCCGTGGCTGAGGCTTACTGAGGACCGAGGGGAGTTGTGAGTGAGCGAGTCAGTGAGTGAGTGAGAGAGACTGTGTGAAGTCAGCCCATCGCTCCAGTGGCAGATGAAGTTAAACTTGTTGAAGTTCTTAATTGCATAGGAGAGCCAGAATCCCAGAGCCAGCTGACAGAAAATAAGTTGGCTTTCTGAAAACAGCCCCTAGCCATTAAAGGGGATGGAACAGTGTACCCAGAGCTTAAAGTTACAGCCTGGAGAGCCAGAAAGAGCTGAAGATTGCTGCCCAAGAGAGTGAGTTTCTATCTAGGGGCTGTATGAACTATTTGCCAGAAAGTGTTTCAAGTTTGCCACGAAACTGTGACTGCTGTATGTTACTAAAAGAGAGAGACTGTCTGATCCCCTGTGAGGAAAGAGACTACACGCCAACCTGGACTGCCTGGGGACTCGGCCCAGCACTACTGCCACTCTACCCTGCTTTTCATCCCCACTGAGATGTATCCACCATGGTAACAGAGACTGGCCCCATCAGTGCCCAGCGAAAGGCATTCTGAGGATGATAAGCCGTAACAGCCCACAACCACCTGATGGGGCAAGCTGCAAGACATCACTGTCAATCCCCCCAGTGCCTGCTGCTGCCATCAGGGATACCAGTTCATTGTGGAGGTCATCTGTGATGGCTGCACAGCTTCAGATTATAAACTGTTGTGCTGCATAACCGCAAGAACATGCAGGGCCTACCATATCTGGGAAAATAGACAGTTCTAAGTTACATTTTAAGTTGACTGATTCTCAGGGCCTTAACACTGGCCAAACCATGGCAGCGAACAGGACTGCACCTTAACCTGCGTACCCAGTCAGACTCATAGGGGACACTGGTACCAGTGGGGAGGTGGGTTTATGTGCTGTGTGGGTGGTGGGCACTGTTAATGTTATGTTTCATGGTTTCATTTGTTCATCACCTGCCAGTTATGTTTGCATCCCATTCCACTCTCCCCAGAAATAACTCTTTTATTGTTGTTGCTGTTAATACTGTCTGTGAGCATATTATTAGCTACATCTTCTGTTAGCACCCTTTGCAAACTGTGTGAGAGGCCTTTCGGCACCATGCATTTCTGCTTAAAGTTGAACCAGCATAATATTCTGTGGTGATTTGCATATGCAGCCCATGATGCTTTGCATTGTGGGGGCATGTGTGATTTTATATTATTAGCTATGGTCATTACCTGCATGCAACATAGAGTATTAAGCTGGTTTATGGTAATCCGTGTGTGGGGTGACTGGAAGGGGAGATGGGTAGGTACAACATTCCAGGAGGTTGTACTACGCAAACATCTGGCCCACTATACTTTACTCTGGGTGGAGGCACCTCACCATTTTACTTTTATTTTGGGAAAGAAGCCCCAGTCACCATCAGAACAGAGCCCAGGCCCCTCAACCTGTTTTGTGGTCATCAAACAGGTGTAGTAGCTCATTGGTACACGGCACCCGGGTTACACATCTTCAGAATGAGATGACATCAGGGACCTCTCAAGCTTTGCTCTCCAGGTTTCTATGATGTCATCTCACCCCCCCCCCCCGATGGAAACACAGTCTTACTGTGTATGGTAACCTATACACTATTCTATATGTATTGTATTGCACAAATACAGTACACTGATAAAAAAAGATTAACTGCAACAAATGACAATCCAGCTGCCAAGCACAGCTGAGAAACTTAATCACAGATGATACAGAATCAAACTGTCGCCCAACTGCTTATTAGCAAAACTTTAACTCAAACCAAACAGCTGTTGTTTCAAAAACTATCTCTATATGAGAACAGCAACTTCTCTAAAAACTGAAACAGATGCTGCAAAACTGATCTGATGATTTGTCTGCACTAACAGTATACTGTAGTAAGCTCCTGTAACCCAATGCACCCAGTGACTTCTAATCACAAACAAAATCATTTTTACAAATTTTACTGTTAAAAAACATACACACAATGTACTTCTACTTCATATAATAACAAACACTCATAAGAAACTCTTTTTTTTAACACTGAGCACCACCAAAACAGTGTACACAAACATACATCACCACATTACATCCACCAACAGTGTCATAACGCTCCCAACCATGTGTTTACCTCTAGCTTTCCCAACTTAAAAACAAAAATAAATAATATACAAACAAAGTTCAAAACATTCTACAATTTAATTTCTTAGATATTAGCTTTGTAATAGAAATAAGCTTACTGCTGGTCTTTTCCTGGGATTGATGACTGGGTGACATAGGGGAAGGGCTGGGGCTTGAGGCTGCTGCTGGCAGGCACATCAATGGAGGACTTGGCCTTCTCCCTCCAGCAGGGGGGAAGGGGTGCTCAACTAGGGCGCCTGACAGTATGCAAGGGAGCGGGAGCTTGCAGTTAACTGAGAGGTCTTGGGTTGGGGGGATGGGCGAGGGCAAGGGGCAGGGATGGTGGGTGGTCCTGATTAATGCCAGGAGCATAGGAAACAAGATGCCAGAGCTTCAGGCAATGCTAACTGAAGGGAATGTGGATGTGGCAGCAGTCACTGAAACTTGGGCCACTACTCAGCACGATTGAGATCTAAACCTGATAGGGTACACTGTGTTCAGAAAGGACAGGGCTGTGGGCAGGGGGAGGTGGGGTTGCACTCATCATTAGGAATGGCATCGATATATGCAGGGTGGAGGGGGCAGAGGGAAATGTAGCACATTATGGGTTACCTTGCAGGCACCTGGGGGAAGAGGGTCAACCTGGGGGTTGTCTATAGGCCACCCATGCAGACTGAGAAACTCGAGAAGGGCATGGTGGTGAATATAAGAGATCACTGTGGTCAGGGTGAGGGTAGAACTGTGGTGCTGGGTGACCTTAACATGCCAGAGGTTGATTGAGTCACTATGGCATCTACATCAACTAGGGACCAGCGCTTGTTGGACATTTTTCAGGATGCATTCCTATCTCAGCTGGTAGCTGACCCGATGAGGGATGGTAGCATCCTGGATGTGGTCCTGTTGGATTGCGATATGGTTAGGAACCTAGCTGTAGGTGACCCACTGGCGGGGAGTGATCATGCCATGGTTTGGTTTTCCTTAGAATTGGGAGGAAGGGAAAATCGCACTAAAATAGTAGTGGTTGGCTTCAGGGGAGTGAACTTTGAGGGTATGGTGGGGATTCTCAAGAGGCATTTGGAGGGGATCAAACAAGACATGGGCACAGAGAGCAGGTGGGAAATTATTAAAAGAGGGCTCCTGGAAGCCACTAAGGCCTGCACGAAGGTCCGATGCAAATCTGGCAGGGGCAGAAAGCTGTTCTGGTAGTCCAGGGAGGTCCAGGAGGTGGTGAGGGAGAAAAGAGCTGTTTATAGGAAGTATAAGCACTTGCGAGGGGACGTGGATGGGGGCAGTATGATAGGATATCCAAAAAGGTAACCAGAGTTGTGAGATCAGCCACGGTGAGAACAGAGCAGAGGTTGGCACAGGGGATCAGAAATGGGGGAAAAGGGTTCTTTAGGTATATCAGGGAAAGGAGGAAAGTGAAGGGGCAGATTAGCAGACTGAGGTCAGGGAGTGGGTGGGCCAAGGAGGCCAGAGAGCAGGCGGAGGTACTTAACGAATACTTTGCCTCAGTCTTCACAAGAGATGATGGATGGCCAACACCATATGGGGGGAGATGGGCTAGGAATGTGGAAGGGGGGAGCTCTCTAACACTGAAATTCCTGTTGGTAGGATGAGGGAGGCCCTTAGGTCCCTGAGAACGGATAAGGCACTGGGTCCGCATGGCCTTCATCCCAGGGTGCTGAAGGAGATGGCAGATGTCCTTGCTGCACCTCTGGCGAACCTTTTTAACTCCTCCCTTCAGATGGGTGAGGGTTGGGTGCCTCAGGGTTGGAGGATGGCCCATGTCATGCCTATCCACAAAAGCAGCCCACAGGAGGAGCCGGGTAACTGCAGGCCTGTCAGTCTGACATTGGTTGTGGGCAAGATGATGGAGGCTATCTTGAAAGAGAGGCTAGAGGTGTTTCTGGAGACAAGGGGCCATCTGGATGACCACCAATATGGCTTCGTTTAGGGAAGATCGTGTCAGACTAACCTTGTGGAGTTCTATGATTGGGTGACAAAGGAGCTGGACCAGGGAAGGCCAGTTGATGTCCTCTTTCTGGACTTCAGCAAAGCATTTGACTCGGTGCCACACTCGGGGTTGATGGACAAGCTGGGGGGAATGGGGTGGGGAAAGGATGGTTAGGTGGACAGGGAACTGGCTGAGTGGGCGATTTCAGAGGGTGGTGGTCAGGGGGGAGGTATCATCTCCTAGAAGAGGCATTAGCGGGGTCCTACAAGGGTTGCTGTTGGTCCCTCTCCTGTTTAATTCTTACATCTCGGATATCAGGGATGGTATCAGGAGGGAAATGAGCCTCTCTGCTAATGACTTGAAGCTTGGGGAGTGGTGGTGGATGGGGAGGAGGGTAAAAGAGCCCTACAGGGGGACTTGGAGGCTCTGGAGAGGTGGTCACAAACCTGGAAACTGAGGTTTAATGCCAAGAAATGCAATATTCTTCACTTGGGGCTCAGGAACCCTGATCATGAGTAACTTTTTGGGTGGGGAGAAACTGCAGGTTTTGTGGGGGGACGATCTTGGGGTGGTCGTGGATGCCAAAATGAATAACTCTGAGCAGTGTAGGAGGGCTGCGGCTAAAGCAAATAAAATGCTCTGGTGCACTGTCAGGGGGATAACCTAGAGGAGACGGGAGGTGATTTTCCCTCTGTATAACTGCCTGGTTAGACCACACCTTGAGTACTGCATGCAGTTTTGGTGCCCGTACTTGAAAAAGGACATAGCACTTCTGGAAGGAGTCCAGAGGAGGGCGACCAGGATGATAAAGGGTATGGGGGAAGATCCTATGAGGAGAGACTTGATGAACTGAACATATACTCCCAGGAGGAGAGGAGGGATAGGGGAACTATGATCAAGGTCTTTATCTAAAGGAAGTGAACAGGGTCAGCCTAAATAGGGCATTCCAGCTGAGAGAGGAAGGGGTCACCAGGGGGCATTCCATGATGATGGTTGGTGGGAGGCTCAGGGGGGAGAGTAGGAGATTCTACTTTACCGAGAGGGTGATGAACCCATGGAATGCATTGCCTGTGGGACTGGTGGCTGTTGATACAGTGGAGGGATTCAAGAGGGTCTGAGACAGGTACAAGGGTAAGGTAAAGCTGAGGAATGCCAGATCTGGAGGTGTAACTGATGGGTGATGGGTTGGGGGGATTTATGGGGGAGGCAGGGGGCAGCTACGGTATCCTGACTGGGTACTGACTTTTGAGCAGACTTGACAGACCTTTAGGCCTACTCTGCTGGCATTTTAGTATGCTAGTATTGGAGGTGGCCTGAGGTGACCCAACCTCGCACCTCGTTATTAATCCCCAGGAAACAATCTGAAGTTTGGGTTTTTTATTGCTTAAGTTATTTATTTTTTTATTTATTTTATTTATTTATTTATCAAGTCTAGGATTACAATTACCTTTGAGCCAAGGCTCTTTTACAAAGGTTCCACATCAGAGAACTACAAATTATGGGGAACATCAAGACAGAACTAACAACAATGAGGACATTGAATGCAGTTTGCAGATTAATGCAATTCAAGGGGAACAAAGTAAACAAAGCAGCCAGAGGCATATTGTCAGAGGAAACAGACAAGCGTTGAGAAGTGCTGGAGTCACAGGGAGATGGAAGAGGGGAGGAGAGGCTATGGGATGGGGCAGGAAGGGGGGAAGAGAAGTAGGAAGGTAGGGCGGGGAATGGGTGGAAAATGCAGCATGGGGTATACCAAGGTGTGAGGGGTGTGTCAGGTGAGGGGGGGAGGACCACTAGAGCATGCAGGGAAATAGAGAAACTGGGTTAAGTGGTGCAGTCACAGGAGCTGTTGGCAGTGAGATAGTCCCGGAGCCTAGTTTTAAACATACCAAGTGTTGGGGCACAGGAGATGGTGGGGCTAAGGCCATTGAACCAGAGTGGTGCTCTATAAGCAAAGGAGCATTGACCCTGGGAAGTGTGAGAGTGGGAGACTTTCAGTAGCTGCAGATTGGATCTCCGTAGGCAACGTTTGTTGGTTCGGTGTTGTAACAGTGCTGAGACCCCAGGAGGTGCAAGGCCAAGGTAGATTTTTTTCGCCATGGAGCAGGTGAGATACTTGATGTGGTTGGATAATTGGAGCCAGCCGGTCTGGGTGCGCAGGTCACGTGTGTGTGAGACGGTGGGCAACAGTGGTGAGCCAACATGCCTTATTTAAGGCAGTTGATAGGCGTCTAAGGGTTGTGGTTGTGGCAGAGCTATAAATGATGAGACCATAGTCTATTACAGAGATCACAGAGCTCTGGACAGCAATCTTCAAAGCTTCTGGTGTGAGGTGTTTGTGTTTGTAGAGAAGACCAAGCCATATATTAGCAGCTCTAGCAACATAGTCAGCGTGAGTTCCATAGGAGAGATTAGGGTCAAGCTGTATCCCTAAGTATTTGAAGGACACCACCTGTTCTAGGATGTTCCCCTGGGAGGTGGAGATAGCCAGGTGGTGTAGCTTGTGTGGGTTATGAGAGCTGCAGAACAGCATAGATTTGGTTTTCTTGTGATTGAGGACCAGCTTATGATTAAGAAACCATGTCTCTACAGTACTGAAACCAAGTTGGAGGTTGTGTTGTAGTGTTACTGGATCTTTGTGAGTGGAGAATACAACAGCATCGTCGGTGTATAGTATGATTTGTTCAGAGCAGTGCTGAGGGAGGGAGTTTAAGAAAAGGTTGAAAAGGAGGGGGCCCAGTATGGACCCCTGTGGGACTCCAGAGCGAACAGGCAGGGTATCAGAAAGAGCGTCAACAATTTTTACTCTCTGTGATCGGTTTTCTAGGTAGCTTTTTAACCAGAGAGCAGAGTCAGGTGACAGCCCAGCATTCAGTAGTTGGTCAATCAGTTGCCCATGGTGTACAGTATTGAATGCCTTGGAGAGGTCGAAGAAGATGGCCCCTGTGAGTAAGCCGTTGAAGAGGGATTTGTGCAAAACTCCAGTGAACTCAAGAAGGGCTGTGATGGTGCAGTGACCTTTCTGGAATCCGTGTTGTTGTGCACAAGGTATATTGTATTTATCCAGGTGGTCGATAAGTTGATCAGCTACGATGCGCTCGAGAGCCTTAGAGAGTGGGGGCAGTATGGAGATAGGACGATAATTTGAGTGATTCGTCTTTTCCCCACTTTTATGGACAGGTGTCACGATGGCTGTTTTCCATAAGTCCGGGAATTTTCCACAGCTGAGAGAGAGGTTTAGGATTTTTGTTAATGGACGGATTACCTCATCGAGGGTAAGCGACAGAAGCCCTAGATACAGGGTGTCGCCACTAGTTCTAGATTTAGAGACGGCAGCAGCAATATAGTGGCGAGTTTAATTTGGCCTTACCTCCCTGAAGTAGAAGAGGGGATGGTTAGACTGTGGAGGTGAAGTATTGGGGGGAGGAGGCCCTGTTTTCGAAAAAGTCAAGGGGTAGGACAGCGCTAAGGTCTGAAAAAGTTGTGTTAAAGATGTTAGCGATCACCATGGGGTCGAGGGTTGGGGATCCATCAACTATTAACATGGCTGGAGAGGTTTTGGGCTGTTTTCCTGTAACCTCCTTGATATTATCCCAGAATGCATGTCCATTTCCCCAGGTATTGGTGGGAGCATCTTTGTAATAGGTGGATTTCATAAGCCGGATGGCTTTTGTGCAGGCATTTCGTGCTTGTTTGTAATTTTGAATGTCCTGTTGTTTGCCGGTAGCTCTGGCAACTGCCCAAAAGTGGTCCCGTAATTTCAGCTGAGAGAGAAGACCCACGGTGAGACATGGGTTACAGAGAGATTTTGTTTTGTACCTTTTAGCAGGGGCAAAGAGGTCACAGGCCCCGTTGAAAATACAGATTAAATGATCAAGAGCCGAGTTAACATCTGTTGCTTCATAAATGGGTAGCCAGTCTTGAAGAAGCAGGTGGTGTTTGAGATGTGGAAGTTTTCTGCGAGGAAGGACCCTGCTAGTAATAATTTTGGGAAAGGGCTTGAGGAATTTGTTAGACCATGCACATATGACTGGGGAGTGGTCACTGAGAGAGTCTGGGAGAACTGTTGTACGAGAGATCCTTGTGGGGTGAGTGGTGAGGACCCAGTCCAGGAGGGTATTGGTGCCAGTCTTGTAGTTAGTTCTGGTAGGGGAGTTGACCATTTGCGTGAGGCTAGCAGCAGAGATGGAGTCTTTGTGGGCAGTGGCGCCTGATGCTAACCAGTCATGCTTAATTACTTGGCTTGCAAAGAAAACTGTAAATAGAAGTTTTAAAACACAGAATGTGATCAGCATAGAATCATGTATTCATTAAAAGTAGAAATGCTCTAAAGTGCATTCAAGGGGAACTAATGGCAAGTGAAAGGCTATGATTCAGACCCTCTGTTTCCGGTTCGACTTCCACACTTCTGCCGAAGACACTTTGAGTGCTCGGTATTGGGGTTTAGCAGGCTACAATTAAAGGTAAATGACACCCCTTAAACTACCAAACAGACAAACAGGGACCGCTCTGGATATGGCTGTGGCACAAAACTGAATTGGAATCAAATCAAGTCGAGCCGAGAACAGTCTTACCAGAAAAAAGTTGTATGCTGACCACGAAGTAAAGTACACAGATTACTTTATCAAGTACAAGCAATGTGCAAGACTGAGTACTAGCCTTCCAATGTTTCACACCTAATCCAGGTGCTTAATCATGATTGTCCCATGGACAGCTCTCCACCGGGCGCTATTGGCACTCTGGCATTTGAGTGACACCCAGCGGTGGCTGGGTGTACACCATGCCTGGATCATGTTTCAAGGGTGAGACATCTGCAGGGTGCGTGTGGGAGCATGTGTGCACGTGTGTTGACATCCTTGCATGTGCACATGTCTGGGGTGCATGCAAACTTGAAACTTTCAAGGCAGCGCATCATGAAGGCTCCAGGGCTGACTCATATTCCCATGCCAAAAATATGCCTGCATAAGTCTCAGACAGGACCTTATGGTTAATCTCAGTTTTTACCCTCAGGGACCTCTGCTGTGAGGTGTAAGTCACGGGCCACCTGCCCAGGCAAATTAGGTAGATGCAAGTGAAGGATGCGGTGTGTGTGTGTGTGTGTGTGTGTGTGTGTGGGGCAGATATGAAGTACATCCCTGCCTGACTTGAGAGCTATAAATAGAATTTATAACAAAACTAAAAAGTTCAGGGTTTGTATTCCCTTTAATGAAAAATGGGTTATCTCAAGTAATCACTGATCCTGTAAGGCATAACTCTTAAACTAGTAACCATTCATTCCTCTCACGTCACACAGTTGTGGCTACTGGAAAACTTCTTGATATTTAGCATTCATTGTACTACCTACTGTGTAAGAAATATTAGAGTCACTAAAGCTTCTATGAATTATCCGATTCCTGGCCAGATTGTTCTAGAACTTCAATACTGAAGATTTTCTTTCTGATCTGCACACTGCTGGCTGTGACACACTGCCCTGTTCACTTGATCCCAAGATGACCTTAGATAAATTTCAAATAATTTTCAGCTCAGCCTGTGGTAAACATGCCACTATCAGGAAAGCAAGGGTAAGAGGAGCACAACCTCCCATGGTTAACAAATAATATTATTGACCTGTTTCTGCTAAGAGATGCTGCATGGTCTAGACAGAAAATGTCTAATATACTTGCTGACAGACAGCACTATACAAAGCTAACAAACCTTTCAATTAATCATACAAGAAAATTCTAATCTCCTTACATTCAGAATAAATTATTTCAGTCCTCTATTGATGCTATAAATAAGAAAAGTGGTTCCTAATCTAGTAAATCATGTTGGTGAATCATCTTCAATCCCATCCCCCCTTGTACTGTAGGCTAAGTGTTCTGATTAACTTTCCATTGCAAAATCTCCGAGTCAAAACTTTGTTGACAGACCCAATTCTCTGGTCTCCTTGCTATCAGTTGGCCTCTGAGCTGCCTGTTTATTCATGACCTTGGCAACTGTTAATGATCAGATGATTTCACACCCCTCAGGGAAGCTGATGTACTGACCTGTTCTCAACTGACCCCACATCTAACACTGATTTAGATGGACTTTCACAAAAATTCCTTTTACTGGTGCCTCAGCTATATCAGTGCAGCTAACTCATGTGCTGAAATGCACCCTTGGCATCTAGCTGCTTCCCTAATATCGGAAAGCAAACTCTTGTTGTTCATCCATATAAGGGAGGAGCCTGGATATGCTTAGCAATTATCACCCAATCCCCCTATCGCCTGCAATTGCTAAGGTCTTAGTCATTAGCGAACCACTTACTACAACAAGACTAACATTTTCACAGTAATTCAGTTTGGTTTCTATGACAACTATTCCACCATCACTTCCCTTCTCAAAGTCACGGATTGCACAGTTTACAGTATGGACTCCAGAGAAAGCACTAGTGCTGTCTTTACTGGTTTTTCTAAAGCAGTTGACACTGTGAGCCATGCCTGTCTATTGACTAAATTGGAATCTTTTTGTGTTAGTAGCAACCCTTTTCATTGGTTCTGATCATATCTATCTGGTTGTTTAAAGGCTGTAACAACTGATCAGGCAGTCTCCTCCACTCTTTCTGTGATCTGGGGAGTTCCACAAGGGTCAGTTTTTGGGCCATTCCTTTTCTCAGTTTTTGTGAATGATCTTCCCTCTGGTGTCAGCAAAAGTAATGTAGCATTTATATCCATGCTGGTGAAATGGTCCAGTATACTGTTGCTCCAAGTTCAACTGATATTCTGTAGAGCCTACAAATAGACATCACTAATAACTATAACTGGTGCACCACAAACCAGATTGTACTGGACAAAAAAAAATCAACAGTTGTGATGCTTTTTGGTTTCAAACGCGGTTTTCGCTACTCTGCCGCACTGACCATTAAAAGCTGTGATAATAGTGTGTTAGACAGTGTACTGGAATTCAAATACATGGGCCTGTTACTTGACCAGGAATTAACTTTCTCCTCCCACATTAATTCAGTTATTACAAAGTGTTTTTTTTAAACTGGGCATACTATATAGACTGCAAAGTAGCCTTTCCCTAAATTTGAAGAACACTGTTGTGCAAATAATAAACTCAGACTTCATCTATGGAGATGCTACTTACTTCAATGCCCCTAAATTCTCTCTCTCCAGAACTGACAACCTGCAAAATGTGCGTTGTCAATTTACCCAGAAAGAGTCCCCCATACATCATCCTTGCACTATGTATGAACAACTAGGCTGGACAAGTCTGGACCTTGGGCGAACAAATCACTCAGCCCTAATAGGTGCCAAATTCTGAGCTGGTAAATTCCCTCACTACCTATATAATTTATTTTCCCTACCACTAAACCCTCTTATTTATACTTGAGTTTATGCTTCGGTTTAATGGCAATACTAGGCGTAGGGCCGATTAATGATTACCCTCCACTTCTCAGTGGTCACGACTGAACAGGCAGCCATCCTTTATTAAAATATCCAAATTTAATTTTAAAAGTGGAAAAATTATTGGAATACATGCTGTCATGAGGAAGCGTATTCTATAATCTAATTGCTCATGGGACAAAAGCATATTTTCTAATGTCTTTATTAGGTTTTTTTTTTCAATCAGTTGTAATTTGTGACCTCTCAAATTGTGCTTTGACCATTTAAATTCTTAGCTAAGTTCATTGAACAATTGTTCAGCTTGCAAAATCTTAAATAACAATAACAAATCAACTCTTACTCTTCTGTCACTTTATGACAACAACCCTCGATCCTGGTGCCTTTCTCCATTAGGTTTATCTTTGCATTTTGAAATTATTTTTGTGTATCTTCTTTGTGTCTTTTCAATGAGAACAATATCCTTCTTTAAAAAGGGACTAAAACCTGAGATCCATAATCCAGGTAGGGGCAGATGCAAACTCTATATAATGGCAACAGTATGGCCTCTGATCTAATTATAAAAGCATGTTTCACACGATTAACCAAATAGTTTGATTTATTGGCCAGTTTATGACGATCGCTAGTCTTGAGGGTGTTACTAATAAGTATTCCAAGATCCACAACTCTGTTAATCAATTTGATTTTAACACCATTGATATGGTATTCTTGAGAAATGTTAAATCTACCAAAGTGCATAACCACAAATTTATCAGTATTGAATTGTAATTGGTTCTTATTTGCCCAGTCTACTATGTTCTGAAGATCAGACAACATTCTTTGGGCCAGATATTCAAAACTTTGCCCCGGGGCAAAATTAGCACTGCCCGGTGGGCAAACTTAGCCTGGAGCACAGAGCAAGCTATATTCAAAAGGAATAGCCCAGGGCAAACAGCTTCTGAATATAGCATGGGAATGAGGCCGGGCAAACTGGGTTTGGAGTGCACGGCAAACTTAGCCCTGGAATAAGACAGCTCTGAATATGGCAACCAGGAAGTGCAAACCACAACAGCAACACAGTGCCAGCGATGTGAAGGTAGGTAGAGATGAACTATATGGCCAATGTGTGTGCCAGCCGTCGTGGACCCAGGTACAGCTGCAGGCAGCAGTGTATGTGAAAGTACAGTGTGCAAAACTGTAAAATATTCCCGAACTGTTAGGCGCCCAAGCTAACTACGTTAGCGGCGGGTTTAGCATGAGGCTAAACCATTGCGCGAGCAAACACGCGGTTGCCGGAGCTAAACTTTGCCATATTCAAAAGTGACATGCAAATGAGCCTACTTAGGTAGTCTGTGGGCAAACATCCAGATTAGCATCTCATTATGACCTGATTTGCATGCAGTTTGCACCGGGCTAACTGTTTAGCCCTGCGCTAAACCCGCGCAAACGTGTTAGCGCTGCTCAAACAGCTTGGGGAATATTATACAGTTTTGAACACTACTTCCACATGCGCTGCTGCCTGCAGCTGTACTGGGACGACACAGCATAGGCACAGATCGTGGTGGTGCTGCATGCAACTGTCACATTGTAGGTCATGCTACAGTGCACAGCAGAAACTACAGTAGCAAGGGGACCAGTAGTGTGTGGACACAGCATTGCCTCTGGTGTGTAGGGCAGTGATGATGACTGCACTATACACAGTGAGAGGCCCAACCTGCAGGTGTTTACTGACAGTGGACATTACTGTTACGCTGTTGTGTGACCCACAGATGCTGTACCTGTGGCATGGGATGCTCACAGTGACATGTACATTTCTGGCTTTGTTTGCTGTGGCAGTTGTATGGCTGTATGCGGTATGTGGCGGGGGGCATATATTATCCGAAAGAGCACACTGGTGTTGGGGTATTCCCAATACTGGCCCATGTGCACTGCATGATGTGTCCCAGCCTTGTGGCCACATCTGGTCTGCTTCCAGCCTACGCCACCCATACACATACTCCCCTCGCGTCCTCCATGCCCACAGTGCTGCATGTGTGTGCTGGCATCTGTTGGTGTCCACAGAAGTGTGGTCTGCAGGTGTGTGCTGTATGGCCACACTGCCACGCTTATCCATTGGCAGCAGGGTCACCACTTACTGCCTGGCATGGCTGGGGCTGGTGGCAGATGATGCCATCATTGTGATGCCATCAGTTAGCAGCATGCTTCCTCTATGTTTGGCTTTATCTATGTGTCATATTTCTTTGTTAGGGTCACGCAAAACCCGCGCTAAACCCGCGCAAACACCGCGCAAAGCCATAGTGTCGCGCAAAGCTAGTTGCCCATGGTTAAGACAAGCTTTTTATGGGCGGTAATCTACACCACGCTAAGTGTCACGCTAAGTCGCGCAAAACCACTTAGCACGGTGCTAGTTGCTGAATATAGCATTGCGCCTGTATTCATGTCAGTTTGCCCCTTGCATACATTATAATTTTGCCCAGAGCTAATGCAGTTTGCCTGCACTATTTGGCCTTTTGAATATAGCAGACCCGCGCTAATCCCGCGCTAAACCTGTGCAAACGGTTTTTGCCCAGTGCAAAGTTTTGAATATCTGGCCCTTGATCTATCCCGACACTGAGTTACTGTGCCACCTAATTTAGTATGATCAGCAATTTTAATTAAACAATTGTTGCTGTTAATTTTTAAATCATGAATATAAGTGTTGAATAACAGTGGGCAGAGAACTGACTCCTGAGGTGCGCTGCTGATCACCCTACCCTAATCTGATAGAAAACCATTAATTCTGTCTTTCTTCTATTTGACAACCGGGCCTGGACCCATTTTATACATTGATTATTTAATGCCTAAAGTTATCATTTTAGATATCAATACACCATGGGAAACAGTGGTGAATGCCTTTTTAAAATCCAAATAGATGACATCTACATCATTGTTAGTATCCAATTGTTTACTAAGTGTTTCACAGTGGCAATAAGATTGGTGCTGCATGATCTACTCTTAACAAAGCCATGCTGAGCATGGTCTGTATGACCTGTTCTTAACATATCCTCAGTAATTCTATCTTTTATAATTCCTTTAATGATTTTACTAACAATGGATGTTAAGCTAATTGGTCTATAATTACCAGACACAGATTTACTGCCTTTTTAAAACAATGGAATTATCATGGCTTTGCGCCAGTCCATCGGTACATTGCCTTCATTTAAGGATTTGTTGTATATAATTGTCAAGACTGGCGCCAGCTCATAGCAAAGTTCTCTCAGTAATCTTGGGTGGAGTCCTTTAGGACCTGCTGACTTATTTATTTATTTTTGTATTTGTTTGTGCGCCCCCACTGCCTGGGGCTTCGTGGCGGGCGTACCCACCGATCTGTTTTCCCACCAGGGGCTCCTTCATTGGTGGCAGTAGGGGTATTTTCCATTATGATTCCCTCCCCAACCCCAAGTGCGGCCGCAGTGGCGTGCAATTATGCCAATGGCTGAGCAGTGTACGCTTCCGCATGCTGCACACTGGGCATCCACTCTGCCTCTAACCCCCAATGAGTGGGACCAGTGTACCAACACCCAGCCACCACTAGGTGTCAGGCAAATGCCGGATGCTGACCCCACTCATCCCTGGGAGAGAAAAGCTGTCCTCTGGATGCTCGATCCTCTCCCTCTCCAGTGACTCCCAGTGACCCGCTTGCACAGCAAACATGGGTCACCAGCATGGCAGGAGAGAAAGCATCGATGCCTCAGCCCTCCATGCCACCGGGCCAGCCTAAGAACCTGCTGACTTATTAGGATCCAGGGCAGAAAGTTTACTGAAAACAGTACCAACATCTGTTGGGTATTGCCCAACAGTATTCTGTGCTGCATCATAGTCCAATGTCATGTGATCACTTCGTTTACTGAATACTGAGCAGAAAAAAATTGTTAAAGTGATTAGCCATATCTTGGGGATCGCTGAACATATTATGATCAATGACCAAGGGAGCTATTGCTCTAGAGTTACGTTTAGCTGAATCGATGTAAGAATAAAAGGCCTTCAAGTTATCCTTTGAATTTGATTCCAATGGTTGTGACTTCATTAGTGTGAAAAGCTTTCTTTTTTTTTGTCAATTTGTCTCAAAATCTTATTGCTAAACCAGGATGGATTTTTCTCTTTACTATTATAACCTTTTTTTACTGGGAACA
This sequence comes from Neoceratodus forsteri, assembly GCA_016271365.2. Classification (NCBI taxonomy): domain Eukaryota; kingdom Metazoa; phylum Chordata; order Ceratodontiformes; family Ceratodontidae; genus Neoceratodus; species Neoceratodus forsteri. Next base: position 1,390,373,764 of record CM057459.1, read on the forward strand.
GATTTGTCCACTAGGTCCTCAGTTATAGTGTTGAAGAGGATCCAGGATTGTTCTACGTCCACAGACTCAACAACTGTGTCCCATTGTAGCATAGTTAGCTCTATTAAACTTTTTTATAATAGTTCTACCCTTCATAATCTGTTTAGCTCTATTTAAAGTACAGTTTATTGACAAATAGTCCCTGGTATACAATGGGCCACCAACAGCTACATTATGGATATCATCCCTAATGTTAGCAAAGATCACATCAAGTATGTTGTCTTCCCTAGTTGGTTCTTTAATGACTTGACTCAAGTCATAAGTAAGAATGAGCACGTATACTGTACAGTCCACTCAGTGACAGTTCAATCAGGAGCTAGCAGTGGAGGTGTGAGGAGGACTGTGCCAGTCACCAGCTCTGTCTCAAGATGGGGGAGGGGCAGGGTGCTGGGCACTACCTACTGGGGTGGAGGGGCGGGGCACCACCGGACGGCCAATGTGAGGGGGTGTTTCTTTTGTAACAATAATGGGGACATCTGGGATTGGGGAGGAGGCCACAATACCAGCACAAAAGGGGGAATATTCTATTTTATGTATTCTTATTTATTTTAGTATACCAGGAATGACTCTGTTAAGCAGGATCATTTATAAAGAGGTCCTGGAAATATACCTATATGTTAATCATGGGGAATATTGGGGACTGGGGCAGGGGGTCATTATAGTACCAACAAGGGATTCTTTTCCTTATTAAATACAGGGGCATATTAGGGATCAAGGCAGGTGGCCACTATAGTACCAACGAGGGGTATTTATATATTTTAAATATAGGGGAACATTGGAGATCGGGGCAGGGAGGCACAATCCTACCAATAAGGGGTTCATTCATATATTAAACATAGGGGTGGATTGGGAAGGGAGCACTACTTGTCTTTGCTGCAAGGTGCCTGCGGTAAACCCTTCCGTGCACCAGTTGTTTGCTACACAAGAGGAGCTGCCACAAGTGTGGGGATGTAGGCACCAGGATCCCTCCTGTACCTGAATCAGGTGCAGGGTCCCTGGTGCAGGGGGCTTTGGGGCAAGCTGCCATTTGCTGCAGATTGTGCAGATCTACTCCTGTTTTGAGAATTGGGCCCCCAGAGTCTCCATCTCTCAAAATCTTGCTTTCCTCAGGGGTTTTTTTTGGGTCTGATGCTTAAGCACTCTCTTAAGTAGTCTGGGACAAGCTAATGTACACTTTTAACAGCAAAGATAGTTTTATGTAGTTTTCTGCAATTTTTGATGGAGAGACACCCACTCCAACATTTTATACAGCTCACAGTAGTGAGTTGGTTGGTTTTGAAGATGAACCTTGCTAAACAGTTGCATAGCATGTCCAGTTTGTGCAATCTTTCAAGAGAAGAGTTGATCATAGACTACATCTGCACAGTCAAATAGGGGTGTCCGCTTTGTTTGTGTGATTTTTTGCCTCAGTTCAGGGGATAAACAATTTATAAATACATATATCTCTCTAGCTCTAATCTGGTCCCTATTTTTTTAGTCAGACAATTGACAAGGGTGTTTCTGGATCCATCTGGCTCCATCCAGAAGCCTAGGTATTTATATTTATTTTTTTACCATCTTGAGTGACTGGCCGTCTAAAGCATGAATTGCAAACTGAGTGTTTGGAGCAGTTGAAGAATCAGGTTGTCCTCTCCTGCACTGGCCAAAATGACTGCACCCTGCCTTCTACTGTCTCATGGCTATTATCATGTACATTACAAAATTGTATATTTTTGTGCGGCTATGTATGCACTTGAGTGTTGGAATTCATTTAATTTTATTTGTATTTATGCTTAGGTAGTTACAATCTATGCCCTCTATTCATCTCTAGGTTTCTCCCCAGTACCCCTCCCTTACCACCTCCCTGGGGGTCACATCTATAAATGAGACTTACCTGATTCACTGTCTTGCTTACCTGGTAACATACATTTACATAAATAAATTAAATAAATAAGCTTTTCATGGGCTTTAAAACTTCAAGGAACACTGTCTGTCAATGTTTTCCTTTAACTGATCCAGACAACTATGTGTGAATAACTCAAATATCCCCTTCCAAGGAGACAGATGCCGATAATGGACAGTTTACTGGGATAATGCTGATCATTTCACAGAATAATGACCTGGATACCACATTATTGGTCTGCTCCCAACAACACAGATCTGTGTCCACAGTTGTCATTATCCAGGGTATCCTGAAGACCATTACCAGAAAGTTTGGAAGGCTCAGACCCTTTGGGTTACATGTGGAAACGCTTTCCAGATCTTTTTAACATTGAAGCTGAACACATGATCATAAGGACTTATCACATTACCCCAGGGGAGGAGATCAAGCAACTTCCCTCACACATTTCTGGTTACCACAGTGGGGGGGGGGCATACCAGGGATGTACTTTTACAGAAACTACAGTTAGCTGGAGTGTTTCAGATGCCTGAAGGTACTGTTATACACTGTTTTCCTGACCTTAGTTATGCCACCCACCAATGACGGTATGGCTACAGTGGGGTATGAGTGGGGCTGTGGCAGGTCAGAGTGCCTCATATTCTGCAGCTTCCTGCTCACCATAATATTATCTATTTTGGAAAAGTATTCACATATCGCAACCCCTCAGAGGCTGGATGCAAATTAGAGGCCATTCAACTTGATTTTGAAAAAAAGCCTCAGGAGGAGGAAAGTGAGTGAGATGAAGAGACATGAACTCACAAAGTAGGACTGTGCAGAGATTCCCCTTATGAGCTATTTACTTAATGTGATAATACCAGTTTTACACATACCTGATGCTTAAAGTTTTATATGTGTGCTTCTATTACCAGGTGAACCAATACTAACAGCTGATACGTGTATTTATACATTTCCTTAAGTTTATATCAATTCTTCAGTTTTCATGTGGTGCCAGATGCCACAGCAGGTAAAACATAGGTGGTGACCATGTGGCTGAATTGCTTGAAGGAGGTCTCTCTACCTCTTGGGTCATCAGGACTGCTAGCTCAGTCCCAGAGGGTCTTTTATTTAGACTGGAAGGTAAGCCCCTGCTATTGAAGGGAATATCCCTGTTTAATCCTTCTGTGAGGATTAATTGGTAAGTTTCTTAATATGAAAGAATGTTTGCTATAAAGTTGAAGTTTAAACTTAATTACTGTGTTTGTTATAGAGGGGTAATTTACTTGGGTTGGAAGCACCAGGAAGATTGGTGTCATGGTTTATTTTTGATTCTAAATAAAGTACTGCTTGCCCCTTATATTGATAGCCAGTTTTTATTTCTGTTTTTTATATCTTTAGATGTTAATTATTTGGAAAATAAAGTTTAAAAAAATCCAGAAGATTATCTAACTCTCTCTAACTACGATACTTACATGCATGATACACATTATACTGTATATTTGTGCAATGCTCAACTGTTTTATTTTATTATAGGGGCACACTCGTGCCCCCATAGTTAGGGTTGAGCAGCCTGTTTAATGTTAAACCTCATATTTTGCATTTTAATAACTTTGCAACCAATCAATGGATTTGCACACAATTTGGTATGTGGCGTACCGTGGGGTATATCTTTTGTTATGGCAAGTTCCTTTCTGGTGGGATGTACAGATTCTGAGATCTGGATAATGCTAAAATCTCAAAAGTCACAATTTTTTGCACTTTTTTCCTCATCACGTTGTGTCCACATGGTGTGGAATTTTTGTATACTTTTCATAGTAGAACCAGCTCGTGTAACAGGACTGCTGTGCTTAGTTCGGTGAAAAAATATTAATCTGTTGCAAAGATATTACATTTTTAAGTTTCCATTGTTTTCAATGGGAATTCCCCAGTCCAACTTAGAGGAATAAAGTTCAATCAAGAATTGACCTCACAAAAAAAGGATTTGCTCTTGTGAGATCCATTTGTTTTTCATGAGGAAAAAAAAATCCTTGTTCGTGAGGGAAAAATTCCTTTCTTCCAACCACCATCTTGTTTTTTTCCACAAACGAAAAAGTGTGGAAAATACATAAAAATGTTGTCATTTCACAAATCCGACACCAGAACCTAACAAAACAGGCCCAGATAGCTAGATTCTGCTGTTTTAATTTTCATAATTAGGGCCAGAAATACTTTTTCTGGGCACCCAAAATTCCGAGTGCCCAGCTTAGCAAGAGGAGCCTTCCATTGTGTTCTCTGTATGAAAACAGCATTTTTTTAGTTCTGCAGCCACAGCTAAACTCTTGCTGCTGGCTGCAGTGTGAGTTCTGAGCCCCCACATTCCCTGGTGTCTAGTGGCACCCCTCACTCCCCAATCAAAGTCCCCATATATTCCCTGGTGTCTAGTGGCATCCCCCCACCCTCAGATTGCTGTCCCCTTATTATTATTTATATTATCCAAAACTGGGATGCCCACCCCCCGGTGTCAGATGCTCCCTCCTCCACAGCCCATTGTTTTATTTCATTAGTCAACATCGGGGGGCCTAATTCCTGTGTCCACATTTAAAGCCCCCCCAAGTAGTGTGAGACATGGGGAGCCAACCCCCAGTGTCCCAAAATAGTTGTTTAGTATAATCCTGTCAAAAAGGAAACAGTCCCCTGATGTCTTTTTATTTATTTTAACCTCCAAAAAGGAAAATGGTCTCTCATCATCCCCGCCATCCCCCTGCCCCATCTCACTCTCCCAACTGAGCACCAACCACCCCACACCTCTTACTTGATACTTGCCACTGGAGGTCATCAGCTATCATCTTCTGTGGACCAAGACAGGTCTGCACTCTTCAAAGCCAAACCGTGAACTGAGGAATAAAGGTAAGTGCCGTATAGTGTATTTCAATGGCATTTTGAACTTATGTTCATAACTTTGCCATTTTTGGGAATTTTTTCACCAGATTTTCAACATGGCCTTTACCCCATCTCATGAACAGTGCAACTGCCATTTTGTTAATCAAACCCGGAAGGTGATTTTGCAGTCGCTGCGTGAAATAATCTTTTAGGACCGGATAATGAAATTTCACCACCAGTGTTCATGCGGTGGGGTCCCAAAAAGACAATGTTGAAAATTTGGTGGACAAATTCCTAAAGATGGCTGAGTTTTGTGTGTTCATTGGAATGTTTCTACACACACTCATAACTTTGGTCATTTTCAATATTTTGACTCCAAATTTTTAACATAGCAATTTTTTCACACCAACTTATGAGCAGTACAGCTGTCATTTTTCACATTCTGTCCAAAACATGTTTTTACACCTGTAGCGTGGAATGGCATTTTGGCATGGATTTGAAAATTTTCACTTATTGGATCTATGAAGTAGGGTCATAAGAAGAATATGTTGAAAATTTGGGGTAAAAATGTAAAAAACTGCCAAAGGTATGACCATTCATTGCAATTTCAATACACCCACTCGTAACTTTAGAAATGTTAAATATTTTAACCCCAGATTTTAAACATAGCCTTCTTATTACCCCACCTCATGTATGTTACAACTGTCATTTTTCAAATCTTGGCTAAAATGTGTTCTTGCAACTGTGGAGTGGAATGGTGCTGCAGTTGCACAGAATTAAGTTTCGGCAGGGATTCAAAGAGTTTCTATACTGGTACATGAGGTGGGGTAATAAGATGGCTAAGCTAACAATTTGTTCATTGCTGTCCTATAAATGGAAGCACAGAGCCCAGAGGACCCTGTGCTTCCACAGCTACATGCATATAAGCATCTACAGAGGGATGGGATGGACCCTGCACTCCCACAGTAAAATAAGGATACTATTATACTATCTCAAAAGTAAGGAAATAAGTTTCAAAAAACTTTGTAAATGCTCCAGTTAGGGTCAAAGTGACAGAAGTTGATAAATGAGGTGTTCAGGTTTCCCTAACACCCCACCCTCCCAAACCTTGCAGGAGAGCAGGTGTGGGGTGTGCCTTGGGCTTCTCAAGCCTAATGCTCACTCCATTCTAATAAAACCTACACATCTAACCTTATTTACAGATGGAATGGGGTGAGTGTTAGGCTTCAAAGGCCCAAGACACATCCCACACCTGTTCTCCTGCCTGGTTTGGGATGGTGGAGTGTAAAGGAAACCCTAGCACCTCGTTTCCCAGCTTTTGTCACTTTGACCCTAACTGGAGCATTAACACAGTTTTTGCAACTTATATAAGTTGTGTGGGGTGGTTTTTATATCTGTGAAGTAATATTCTGTTTATTTGCTGCTACCCTGGACTTCAGGAATGTGTCTCATACCACAGTGGTCTCCAGGTAGACAGAATGCGAAACTAGAAAAGGGCATGTTTGCTCTTGAATTGAACTACCACTGGTGTCTTCTGATCATAAACTTTATATGCAGCAACTCAACAGATTACGAACTGCTGATTCTCTAGACAGCATTAAGGATGTCCCTTCATACTTCTGCACACGTATCAAATTTCCGATTTTTTTTCCCCGAAACATGATGGTCATCAAAACATTTAAAATCCACAAAATAATCCATGGTTTCCATGCTCATTTCTGAGTTACATGGTCAGACTTAATGCCTCTTGATGTAATAAATCAGTAAGGGTCAAATTATTTTAATTAGTGACAACATAATTGGTTTATTACTTATTTATTTATTTAAAAAGTTCAACCAGAAAATGCTTACTGAGCTTATAACAGCTCGTTTCCAGATGTATCCTGGGGAGAGGGGAGAAGGAGCTAGCTAAACAATGTAATTACTAAAAATACAATCAGTCAAATACACTGATATAGAATTACATTCAGATTCATAAATATTAGAGGCAATTTAGTAATTAAATTAAATTAGAAAATAAAGCAATCTGTATATGTAAGAATGGGAAAAGTAATGAAACAGCAGGAACAGGGCAAAACTAGAGAAGGAGAGTAAGGGTAGAACAACCAGTAGCAAGTAATGCGGGAGTAAAAGAGGAAAGGGTCATGGACAGTTGCAAGAAGGATAACAAAAGTCATAAAGAAGAGTCTTTAGGGAGGAAGGAGAACAGGCAGATTGAACAGAAAGGGGAAGCGAGGACCAAAGTTTAGGAAAGAGGTAAGAAAAAGCAGATTGACCAACAGTAGATTTTCTAGAAGGAAGAGAGAAAGAATGGGAAATAGTGTTGTGGAGAGGATAAGACGAAGAAGGAGAAAGGGATGTGAGAAAGGAGGGAAGGGTGCCGAACCAGAATTTGGATAAAAAAGAGACACAATGGGAAATGTGCCTAGCATCAAGAGAGGGGAGAGAAAGAGCTGAGTAAAGAGAACAATGGAGAGTACGGGATGAGCAATGTAAAGCAAAATGACAGGAAGAATGAAAAAGGGGGTCCAGTCTGGCAAGGGAGGTTTTAGGGGTGCTACTGTAGACTAAATCATTGTAGTCAAAGACAGGAAGGATAATTTTTAATATGATTTCTCAGTGGGCAGGGGGCAGAATACTCATTACTGCCTACAGCTAACTCAATGAGCATTACAAAACACACCTATCCCCCCCCCAACTTCCAGCTTATTACTGTGACTGCAGTCAGAATTCTAAACAGCACAGCTTCACCGAACAGTCTAAACTACTGCCTGCAGCTAACTCAACTACCACTGAAACACTCTCACTTGTTCCTCAAACTCTGATTCTCACCCATTACAATTACTGTGATACTATCAGCTTGACTACAGCCAGAAACCTAAAGAGCACAATTTCACAGAACACCTCTGCACTCTGCCTGCAGCTAACTTAATTACCACTGAAAACAGTATCAGCTGTTCTGACACTCTGCTTCTCAGCTCATTTCAGCTCATTACAATTACTGTGATGCTCTCAGCTTCACTGCAGCCAGACTTCTAAATAATACAGCCTCACAAAAGTATGTTTCTCACTCCTACCTAAAACTAACTCATTTAGCATTGCAAAACACACTCATGTGTCTCCCAGAGTTTATAACACTGTCAGCCCATTCAGAAAAGCTCACACACAGAATGAGCAAACACATAAACAGGAACAGAACACAAGAGAGCATAACAAAACTTCTAGAACTCTTGGCCCTATTGTATATATCGAATACATGATGGTCAGATTGTGTGCTATGGCAAATATTGTCACTCCTGCAGAGTGAGCTCTGGATATCTCACTCTGCAGGAGTGACAATATTTGCCATATCACACTCATGCCCATCATGTATCCCCTATCTATACAATAGGAGTGATCAGATAACCCATTAGATAAAAACAGGTATTCTCACTGCAGAGAGACAACTCCAGTTATCACACTCTGATTATATTATCACAGTGTGATAACTCTAGTTTATCACACTCTGATTACATCATCACAGTGTGATAACTCCATCAAACAAACAAAAAAAAAACCAGCAGAAAACACACTCCTATTGTATAAAACAGATATGTGCTGGGCAGCTATGTGATAGCTGAAATATCAGCACTTGTGGCAACGGAGCTCAGGGTTAAATCACTCATGGCTCTGCATAGGGGAGCCATGAGTGATAACCCTGAGATCACTTGCTAGTCATGCTGATATATCAGCTATCACATAGCTGCCCATCACATATCCCCTTAGTAAATGCCATGTCCCCTTCATAAAATTATTTTATTAGATACTGAATATACAAACATACGAACATAAGAAATTGCCAGCAGAAACAGGCCTCACGGTCTAGTGAGTCTGCCTGAGTGTGCAACTAGCATCTCACCTCGTAGTTGCCCCTCCCTTCCCCCTCCTCCCAGTATCACTTACCCTTACCCTGTCCCAACCCCTCTTGAAACTGCCCACCATCTTACAGGACACTATCTCATTCGGTAAGGTGTTCCATTTGTCCACCACTCTTTCAGTGAAAACATGTCTCCTTATCTTCCTCCTGACTCTTCCCCTTCCAGTCTCAGTCCATGCCCTCTCGTGTCCCTTTCCTTTCTCATCTGGAAAATCCCTTCTGTGTTGGTCTTGTTTAGCCCCTTTAGATACTTAAAGGTCTTGATCATATCCTCCCATCCCCACTCTCCTCCAGTGAATACATATTCAGCTCTCCCAACCTGTCCTCATAGGGGTTGCTCTCTAATCCCTGGATCATCTTTGTGGCTCTTAACTGCACCCCCTCCAACAATCTGATGTCCTTCTTCAGGAATGGATGCCAGTACTGCACGCTGTACACTAGGTAGGGCCTGACCAGTGACCTATACAGGGGCAGGATAACCTCCCTCCTTCTGGATGAGATCCCTCTTGCTATACACCCCAGCATTTTGTTGGCTTTTGCTGCTGCCTTCCTGCACTCATCAGAGTTGTTCATATTGCTGTGAATGTGGCAAAAAGAAAGAAATACTTTATATGGGTTGCCATGCAGTTTTTGTCTGTATCTGCTTTGACAGTGGCAGGTTCAGAGCTGGTGGACTCGAGACAAACATCATTATAAGCCCAATAAAAAATAAAATTTGCCCAAATGTCATTCAAACAGTTAAAAATGCATACATAGGGTGGGATATTCAGAAGGGTTGCATACGGTGCAACACAATTGTGCCATGCACAACCCACTGATGCGCCATGGTGCGATATTCAATAATTCAGTAATGTATGTGGTGCAAGTGGGGGGGGGCGTACCCATGCATACCCCCGCACATCCCGATATTCAGCCTGGGATGTGCAGAACCCATAGAGGTGCAACCCCTACATGTGCTGCATACAGTTGTTCCAAAAAATAAAGGAGCAACAGCCGGCCACCCACAGGTGAGCTGCCATATTGCTGGGTGCAACACGGCAGCTGCCAGCTGTGGGTGGCCACCTGAGCTCCAGTGGCACCCTCCGTCGGGTAGCGCCCCCCATGCCCGATAGCAGACAGAGAAGTAGGAAATTAAACAGTCCTATATACCTGGTGGTCCAGTGGACCACTCGCAGTCCGATCGTGGGCAGAAGTATAAAGATAATAACCTCCTATATCCCTGGTGGTCCAGTGGACTGCTTGCAGCCTGATCGCGGGCAGAAGTCTATATAAAGATTAGATCCCATCCATGGTGGTCCAGTGGTACCCCCCTCCACACCTTCCCACTGAGCCCCGCGGCCCCGCTCCCCTCCCCGGTCAGCGGCGGGTGGCAGATCCACCCACAAGCAGCCCGGCCGCCGCCAACTGACTGCGTACAGAGTTGTTATGTTCATTAGGTCACAGCATGGGCCAATGGGCAGGCAGATTATATTGTATTACATAGTCCAGATATGTGAATTGATTCATTCACATATCTGGACTGTGTAGTACGGTACGGTCTGCATGCCCATTGGCCCACGCTGTGGACCAATGGGCATACAGCTGTACTGTACGCAGTCAGTTGGCGGGTGGCTGGGCTGCTTGTGGGTTGGGAGCTACTGCCCGCCACTGACTGGGGGGGGAGCGGGGTGGAGGGACTCAGTGGGAGGCTGGGGATGGGGTACCGCTGGACCACCAGGGATGGGATCTAATCTTTTTTTAGACTTCTGCCTGCAAGTGGGCTGCAAGCAGTCCATTGGACCACCAGGGATATAGGAGGTTATTATTTTTATACTTATGCCTGCAATCGGGCAGTGGGGCACTTTGTCACTTGTGCAGGGGAAGTCGGTCCCCGATGGCTGCAGCCTGGCAGGGTGCCAGGAGCAAGTCGCCGGGCAAGGGTGCTCCTGCATGCAAATGGGGCCATAATGACATGCAAATGGCCCCATTTGCTTGTGCATCTTTGAATATCATGGTTGATGTGCCTAGCACAACGGAACTTACGCTAGCGCATCCCCCCTGCCCCTCTCTGGCCACTTGCGCTGGTGCAGTGCCACTGCACCATGTGCAATGCGGTGGCCACAGAGCGATAGTCAACGGTGCTGAGCCATGGTAGGGTACACATTACCCAACAGGAGGGGGAGTATTGGGCAATACGGACCTAGGGCATAATGAGCCCAATGCCGCAGGCGGAGGGCCTTATAGCCCCTGGAAGGTCTGTATTGCCCATAACGCCCACCCTGGAGGGTATTATTGCACTTAGAAAATGGGCTACCTGTGGCATTTTTATAAGGGGATTTAATAAAATTAAAAAGAAATACAAAAAATTGACTAAAAATGAAGTTGAAGACTCTCTGTTGTAAAGTAGTCCGTGTCTGTGGTGTTCCATCTACCCTTGCCCCCCCCACTGAGCCATTCTCCTCTATTCCCCCCCATGACCAGCAGAAGAAGACATAGAGTTACCTCGCTCTTGTAGTGCTTTTAAAAAAAAAAAAAAAAGAAAGTTTTCTATTTTGTTGCCGATCACTTTACTTTGGGGGATGGGGACTGAGTTGAAGTTTCTGACTTGAAGATCTATGGGAACTGGGAAGTAAAGCGAAGAGACTGCAGCAAAGTGCTGTGGATATGATGGAGGGCAGTCAGTCAAGGAAGGTAATTACAGTATGAACTGTGTTAAAAAATGACCTAACGTTATTTTGTTTTGTCTCGGTTTTCCATTCCGGAAGAGCAGTACTGCATTTCGTGCAAACTGGACAATTTCCAAGTAGTCCTGAGCCCACGACATGCCAGCGCTACTACTTTCTGTCACAGAAACCGTTGTCCAGTTCAAAGGGGAAAAAATGAAAAGATTTTGTGGGTAATGTTGTTTGTGGTTAATTTATGTTACCCAGCTTTTTATAACTGCAACTGATATTAAGTGCAATCCAGCAGTACGGTTCTTCAGCAAGGTGTGTGGCTGTAGTGAAGAGAGTATGCCACTATGTTCGTGTAGGGCGCTGGCACTTAACACAAAAATCACGGAGGTCAAGCAAGCTGACAGAAAAAAGAAAAGCAACGTTAAAAATACTGCAGATTATTCTGTATTTAGTTGCTTTGCTGTGCATTTTTCAGAGGGGTTATTCAGCAGGTTTATGATTTTTGTACTGTACAGCTCAGGAGAACTGGGTTGGGAGTCATGATGACACGTTCGTGAGCTTCATTCCCTGGAGAAGGACACGCTGCTGGCTTGCACATTTTACTACATCAGGAGGCTTTTGGGGAAGTTGGGAGTGGAAGTACTAGGTGTGTCCCACTAAAGTAGAGAGTTACCGACCTGAAGTTAGGCTGGAGAGTAGAAAATCTAACTGCCAGAATGGCTATGGGACAGCGGGAGTAACGTTTTTTTTAGAATGCAACTGATTATGGCTCAGCGCAACAGCGAGGTCAGGAAACTGCTTTTGAATTGTTTGTGGCTGTGAGGAATGAGGAATCGTCTTTCTGTCCCCTGGCTGTAAATGGTGTTTTTTTTCTGTTTTGTTTTAAAAAATGCAGTAGCATCAAACTAGGGAGCTTTGGAGGAGGGGGAGACGATGTCCTGTTGTAGACAGAAAATGGCGGCTATTTCCAAATTCAAATGAGAGGGTTTTAGCCAATTGGAAATTAGGGAGGGCATGTGGATATTTCAGTGGGGTGAAGGGGCACTGAGACTGGTACTTTTTATTTCCTGGGCATCTATTGAAAGTTAATGTACCCCCCTGGCAAGGGTACTAGCCAATCAGATGCCAGGAAATAAAAAACTCATTTTCTAACATTGAATATCACCCTGTCAGTGCCCTGGCACATCCCAGTTGTGCTGCACCCAGGCTTGCGCCACAGCCTGGTGCAGTCTGAATATCCCACCCATAGTGACAAACACTTTAATATCAAAGAAGCAAAGCAACACAAGATGGATGGATAGCTATGTGCAAAGAATGTCTTGAAAGATACCACCACCTATAATTGTGCGAGCTTCTTAACCTCACTGTCATTGTATTCTTTTATTCATTGGTGACAGGGTAAGGCCCACTAGGCACATATGACTGTTTTCAGAGCTACCCAGGAGCACTAGGGAAGTTAAAGGGGCACTGTCAGCTTTTTCTAAATGTTGAACCCTAATGTTTAAAAGGTGTTTGCAGCTTGCTATGTAGCTAAGAATTATATATGTGGTTCCAGATTTTTATTAAATGGCCATATTTAGCAGATTTAATACTTTTTTACATTGATGGTCCTGTGTATTCTTGCAGCATCTCAGTGCTGGAGAGACAGTAAACTTGTTCATCAATGAGTTTTTGAATTCCCATGCAAAGCCAGGTAAAGATTTATCATGATAGTATTTATTTAGCTAAGCAATTTAAACTAAGTAATTGGTTTAGTTTATGTATTTGTTAGAGCACTCTATGTCATTATGACTCTAGGCACTTTATAAAATGCCCTAATAATATAAACAAATTGCAGCAGAATATATATAAAAATATAAACTAAGCATAATGAATTAAAAGGAGGGGAACGCTTTACTGAATAGAAAGGTCTTCAGGTCCCTTTTGAAGGCACCAACCGAGGGGCCTTCCAAAGCTACCAAGGCAGTGAATTTCACAGGATGGGCTCTGCAACTGAAAAAGCCCAGGTGCCAGATGTTGTGAATGTACCCTGGGAATCACTAGGAGGCCCTCCTCGGATGGCTGGAGAGGACAAGAAGGGTGGTAAGGTTGTAGGAGGTCTTACGGGTAACTGGGCCCCAGACCATGTAGGGCTTTATAAGTCAGCAACCCAACCTTGAAGGTGATCTGCCACCTAATAGGAAGACAGTGCAGAGAGCGCAGCACAGGTGTAATGTGACACGACCTCGGAAGGTCAGTCAACAGCTTGGCTGCCACATTCTGCACTGGCTGTAGGCAGTGAAGATTAACTCCCGATAGCACTAGGTAAAGGGCACTGCAGCAGTCAAGCCATGATGTCACAAAGGCATGTACTAGTGATGGCAGACCATCTGAGGAAATCAAGGCTTTAATGGTGATGTTTCGGAGGTGGTAAAAACCACTGTGCACCATGGCTGACACCAGAGATTCAAGTGTTAGGCTGCTATCCAGCACAACACCAAGATTTTTCACCCTGGGGAGGTGAGAAGCTGGGAATCTCCAAACCTAAACCCAGAGATGCGATCAGCTTGCACACCAACCCTCGGGCAACCCAGCTCAATCACTAGAGCTTCCATCTTATCCGGTTTAACCTCAGCCAGTTGGCACTTATCCAGTCCTGAATTTTGGCAAGGCACTGATTGAAGACTAAGAATGCATCCTGTTGTTCGAGTGCAAAAGACAGGTACAGCTGGGTATCACCAGCATAGCAATGAAAACGCAGTCTGTACCATCTTATAATGTCCTCTAGTGGTAGCATATATACCGCGAACAACATGGGGGACAAAATGGAACCCTGCAGGACCCCAAATGGCAGGGGCAGTGGTTGGGAGGAGAAAGCCCCTAAAACCACCCTCTGCATCCTGCCAGTGAAGTGAGAGTGGAACTAGTTGAGGACCACACTAGAAAGTCACAAAGCACCAGCAGGCGATCCAAAAGCACCCCATGGTCCACAGTGTCAAAAGCAACTGAGAGATCAAGAAGAACAAGAATGAACCACTCTCCTCTATCCCTCACCACTAGGAGATCATTAAGCACCCGAACCAGGGCAGTCTTAGTACTGTGGCCTTTTCCTCAAGCCTGACTGGAGAGGGTCGTAGATGTCGTGGGTCTCCAGCTGTAAAGACACCATCTTTTCAATAACCTTCCCTAAAAAGGATAGATTAGAGACAGGTCTGTAGTTTGCCAGGCAGTCCAGGTCCAGATAAGTTTTTTTCAGGAGGAGCCTCACTACCACCTCTTTAAGGGCCTCAGGAAAGATCCCCTTCACTAATGAACATCGGATTATCCTAGCACAGACCAGGCTAGTGGACTTGACACACCCTACAAGAAGGTGCATCGGACCTGGGTCCAAACTACAGTAGGTGGGTCTCAGCTCACAGCAGACCCTAACAAAATCTTCAACTGCCACCAGGTCAGAGTCAGACCTGATTGATGGAATGCCCATGACAATCACTCGCTACTGTAAGTCCCCATGTACGGTGCTGACAGGATTCCAGATCTGATAGAGGAGATCTTATCAGCAAAGAACCGAGCAAATGCATCAATCTAGACTGCAAAAAAACTCTAACCAGCTGAAGACAGGCTGGATTACACAGCCTATCAACAGTCCAAAAGACCTGAACTGGACTGTTAAATACTGCAGCAGTTTCCCTGAACAGGAACTCTGCCTTTTTATGGGAAATTGCTTTTTGATAGTCTCTATAATGAGACATCAAAACAAGTTTATCTTCAACAGATTGGGATCTCTGCCAGCAGCACTCCAACCTTCAGCCCCTCACCTTTAACTCCCTGAGACTCCCGTTGAACTATGGGGATCTTCAGTATGAGGCAAGGGGTCGAACACAGACTGGTGCAGTGGAATCGAGAGCACCGGTGACTGCCCTATTATAGGCCGACACCAATATCCCCAGCCCTTAGAAAGCTCTCATCACACCCAATAGGTCCAACGCTGCCATCAGACCTTCTGGGGTTAGATCCCTCAAAGGTCAGTACTGAACCATCTCCATAGGGGAGGGTTTAACAGGAAGGGCTTCAAATGAGAACTTCACGGTATAGCGGTCTGACCAAACAACAGATTCCACTATGAAGTCAATGACCTCTAATCCCAGTGAAAAGGTAAATTCCAAGGATTGTTCATGTAAGTAGGATGCAGAGGTAACCACCTATGTCAGGCCCAGTGATTGCATTAACCGGAGAAAGTCTTGTCCAAACGATGAAAGTTCATCGTTGATCCAAGTGTTGAAGTCACCCAGAACTATCCATCTGGGCAACTCCAAGACTAGTCCAACTATGAAGTCAGCGACTTCCTGCAGGAATTCCCTCTCATGCCCTGGAGAGCAATAAATGAGAAGGATCATGCAACCTGCACCTGCAGCCCACTCTGTAGCCACACACTCAAAGGAACTTGGTGTTCCCACTGGGACAGCCATGAGGTTCAAGTCTGATTTAAAACAAATATCCACACCCCCACCCCACGATACTTTTGTGGACAGTGAATCACCGAGAACCCAACAGGAACCACTGACTCCAGTACTGGGCCAGCATTTTCTTCCAACCAGGTCTTGGTGATACAGGCCAGATGAACTGTAGAGACCAGATCAGCTATAATGGCTGCCTTGTTTCTAATGGACCTGGCATGGCATAATACTTTCCGAGAAGGATGTGTGGATGAGGCTGGGCCTTTGGGTACTTGCACACCAGGTGTGGGGCCCTTGAACATGGGAAAAAAGCAGGGAGGACCCCTATCATGAACTCATTTCAACCTAGGGCACCTTCTAAAGCTCACCACACCTATCTGTCCAACTTGTGCATCATTTCCCAAAGCGGACTCATAGACCTGTGTCAAAAACACCCGGAGTCATGGCTTCACTTTTCATACAGACATTTAACTGGGTTCCAGCTCTCACTTCAACACAGGACTTAGTTTAAATAGCTTAGCTCAATAAATACTATCAGGATAAATCATTACTTGATCTTGCATGGGAGTTCAAAAACTCGATGCACAGGTTTACTGTCTTTTCAGCGCCATGTTGTTGCAGGAATGCACAGGATCATCGGGCTGCCAGAAATAAGGTCAGGACACGTAAATGTAAAAAAGTATTAAATCTTCAAAATACAGATATTTAATAAAAATCTGGGACCACATGTAGAATTCATAGCCATATGGCTGACTGCAGACACCTTTTAAACATGGGGCTGGATTTTCAAGGTGGCTAGATTGCCGCAACCCTGGGTGCACCAAAGTTATGGTGCACTGGGCTGAAGTAGCAATTGAATGA
Organism: Neoceratodus forsteri; assembly: GCA_016271365.2. NCBI lineage: Eukaryota > Metazoa > Chordata > Ceratodontiformes > Ceratodontidae > Neoceratodus > Neoceratodus forsteri. Next base: position 1,390,390,387 of record CM057459.1, read on the forward strand.
GATTTTCTATCTCGTACAGCAACTGCTGCAAGTTAGGCCATCTGTTTGTGGTCTATCTTGCGTTAATCACAGGGACCCTTTTTATGGTGCTTGCGACCTAGATTTGATGCAAGCTGCCGCAAATCAGGAAAACTGTCACAACCGCATCTGAGCCTTGACAGTCAGGCGCAGTTGCAGCAGATGAGATTGGCATACCAACAGATTCAAAGTGTTGTTGTGGAGGGCCTGACGCAAGCCCTGTACCATACTTTGAAAATTCAGCCCATGGGGTTCAAAATTTAGAAAAAAGCTGACAATGTCCCTTTAAGTGACGTCCTCAGAGTTACACAGTATTACAAGGGGAGGTTTGTGGAACCCAAACCCAGGTCTGCTGAATGTACCAAACTCATTCACAGCTCCTTGCTCTATACTGTCAGCCCTTTAGATCCTTAGCTGGATATACTGTAACACAATAAGGTAACTCATTAATCTAATATTTGTTCAATGCATATACAGTATGAATATACTATGTTGGCTAGAAAACTGTCTTGAGAACATTTTTGGGGGCATCAGAAAAATGTGAATTTGAAACACCAGAGAATGTCTTTGATGCTTGACCTGTAGTATTCTGGCTAACAGAGTATTGAACTGTATCTTAAAACATATTTCCAGCAGAAAAAGGGAGGTCTGCATCCCGTTGTACCGGTCCTTGGTTAGGCCAGTCTTGGAGTATGGGGCACAGGTCTGGTCACCATATAAAGAGACGGAGAAGAGTATGTTGGAAAGAGTTCAGAGGAAGACTACTCGGGCCACAGAAGGGCAAAAGGGAAAAGATTATCCAACTAGATTGAGGGGTCTGGATTTGTTCTCCCTGGAGTATAGAAGGGCCAGAGGTGACATGTGTCTATTATTTAGATTACTGACCGATGATGACCTGTGGGAGAGACTTGGATTATGCTTAAAGGATCAAGTGCACAGCACTAGGGTACACCCACTTCAGTTAAGAGGAGAACAGTGTAGGATGCGGAAGTGGCAAAAGTCGTTTTCACAGAGAGTTATATAATCTTGGAATGCCTTGCCATTACAGGTAGTGGGTAGTACATCTATGTGTAGTATTAAACTACAGCTGGACAACTAACACAGAGCTGGAGGATTCACCAGTCAGGTAATTGGTGAGTTTTAAGGATGCAAGTCTAAGCCGCTCCAAATAACCTGTGATACCTATGATGTTTTTGAAAGCAAAAATGAACTTTTGTTTGCTGGATTTCACAGATTTTGATCACCAATCAAGGCTGAGCCACATCCTTGGCCTCAGCCTAGCTGCAGCACCACCGTTGGAAAGAAGGTCATTGGTTCTATGAACTGGATCCATTTGTATGAGGAGGCCCTCTGCAGTGTGCTATGCACTTCCAGTTTATAACTGTACCCCAGATCTACCCACTTTTACCACTGGCAGAACCCCAGCACTGGGAAGGCAAGGGACTTCCTCGTTAGGATTATTCGTGTGATCCAGATGCAGTGTCCCAGTGGGCTACTTACCCCTGCCTGACTGGCCACACCAAGGTTAAAGGGCCTGGGTTCCTATTTCAGATTTTAAACTGGTTCCTTCCCATAGATTACAACATTGTACAGTGCCTCTACCCAGATTATGCCTTTAAGTGGGTTGGAATAGTACCGGGTACAACCCCTTGGGATGCTGTACCCACCCACAATACCACATAGTCACCCCACACATGACCCGATAACCAACACCATACAAATTAACAATTTCAAATTAAAGGCTCACTCTAATAATATGCTCATGACACCAAAGTTATAAAGACAAGCAAACAATTTATTTACAAGGGGTGAGCATTAGGAAGGGTGAATTGGAAGCAAAGGTTAAATATTTACATTGATTGGCATTTAGAATGGCATCAGGTAAATTGGGTTGGCATTCCTAGTACTGCAATCAAATAATCATAGGAATTGTAGGAAAATTTATGGAAGAAATCCTGACAAAGAGGCTGGTGACCTTTCTGGAGAAAAATGGACTCCAGGACAGTCAGCAGCATGGAATCATCTCTAGAAGATCCTGCCAGACCAAGCTAATTGAATACTACAACTGGGAAACGAGGAAACTGGATAAAGGCCATGCAGTGGATGTGCTATGTTTAGACTTCAGCAAGGCCTTTGATTCAGTGCCTCATGGGAAGCTGGGGGGTAAGTTGCAGTATGTGGGGGCAGGGACAAAGACTATAAACTGAATTGTGAACTGGCTGAAGGGGAGGCAGCAACAGGTGATGGTGGGGGAGGCATTCTCTTCCCCAAGGGCAGTGACAAGCGGGATGCCACAGGACTCAGTCCTGGGTCCAGTGTTGTTTGGGTTATTCATATCGGATATCTTACATGATGTTAGGAGCAAGATCAATCTGTTTGCATATGATACCAAGATAGGGGTGGTGGTGGATGACATGGAGGGGTGGCAGGGGCTACAGGAGGACCTGATCAAACTGGAGGAGTGGTCCAAAAAGTGGCAATTAAGTTCAATGTGAAAAAGTGCAAGGTTATGCACTTCAGAGCAAGGAACCCAGGGAGGAGCTACCAGTTGGGAGGGGTTCAGACAGAGGTCACCGAGGAGGAGAAGGACCTAGGGGTGATCATAACGGGTAACATGAACAACTCAGCTCAGTGCAGGAAGGTGCCAGCTAAAGCCAACAAGATGCTGGGGTGTATTGTGAGAGGGATCTCATCCAGAAATAGGGATGTGATCCTGCCACTGTACAGGTCACTATTCAGGCCATATTTGGAGTACTGCATGCAATTCTGGCATCCCTTTCTGAAGAAGGATATCAGATTGCTGGGGGGGAGGTGCAGCATATGGCAACTAAGATGATCCAAGGGCTGGAGGGCAAAACCTATGAGGACAGGCTGACTGAGTTGAATATGTACACCCTGGAGGAGAGGAGGGATCGGAGGGATATGATTGAGACCTTCAAATATTTGAAGGGGATTTACAAATGGGCACAGAAGGGATATTTAAGCTGAGGAGAGGAAGGGACAACAGAGCGCATGGTCTCAGGTTGGAGGGTGGAAGATATCGGAGTGAGATGAGGAGGCATTTTTTCACAGAGACGGTGGTGGAGAAATGGAACACTCTACCCAAGGAGGTGGTATCCTGTAGTACAGTGGGCAGGTTTTTTTTTTTTTGCTACTTTCTTTTTATTACCTCCTTTGGCCACCTGGTCTGCTCTCCCCTGTTGTCACATCCTTCATCCTGGAGAATCCAGCCACCATCCGCCTCTACCGCACAGCCTGGCACCCAACTTCTGAGGCTTACCCCCCCCACAGCAGGGCCACAGGGGGCCCCCAACTCCTCCATGGAACACGGATCAGACGAGTGCCATCTACGCAGCGAAACTCAAGAACAGCCATCAAGCTGTGTGACACAGATGCCATCCCCTATTTTCAAATTAGGACCCCCGAGCTGAGGACATGCAATAACATTGATGGGGGGGGAGCACGCATGCATCCACATGCACTCCCTCCAGATGTCTGCCCCCAGCTCCACCCTTAGAGCACAGCGTGCATCCTGTCCCTCAGCCTCCACGAAAGGGCAATCATGCAGTGGCTGTCATGGACTCCCCACCCCGGAGAGGGAGAGCAGTCCATTGGACTCTCAATCCTTCTCCTCCCCTGCCAAACCCCAGTGACCCATGGTTGTTCCCGAACACCAGTCACTGGTGTGGCACGAGGTGCAAGCAACCAGCAACTCAGCCCTCAGCATCACTGGGCTGGCTCAGTGGGCAGTTTTAAAAGGGAATGGGACAGGGTGCGAGGGGGTGTAAAGGTGAGGGGGTAGAGGAGGGGGGTCAGCTGCAATATAAGGGTGCTAGCTGCGCAATTGAGCAGACTAACCTGATAGACCATAAGGCTTGTTTCTGCTGGCAGATTCATATGTTCGTATAATTTCTCATTTTGAAGTCAAGCTTTAATCACAGTGGTCACCCACCAACCTCTGATGTATTCAGGATGTTATTCTCTCTATCTCTCTAGCTAGCTGCATTAGAATGGTAACACACATATACAGTACCCAATGCCCGTACTGGTTCCACTCTCCAGTCCAGATAAGGACCCTGCAATCCTACACTTGAATCTGGGTACCCAGTACTGAGTTCATAAGTTGCAGACCTGTTAAAGTTGCAGCTGGGTTGGCTAGCTTTGGGGCCCTTTAGAAGAAAAATATTTAATTAAGATAAAGTTAACTTTATCTTAATTCCTGAATCACATTTTAAACTATAAAAGCTGTAGCTTATCAGATGGCTCCCTTGCTTGAATAGCTTAGGCCTTGGATACTACAGACTTGGCACCCATTCTAAACTATTTATAGTCCTTCTCATGGCCAGACAAAAGCTGGCTTACTCATGGTTTTGAAGTCATCATTGGTGTAGAGTAGCTTTGGCTGAGGTGCAGACAGGAGCCGCGGCTGACCCCCTTTGCACCAGGCTCTTGCAGCCTGCAGGCTGGAACTCTCAGCTTCGGGTGATTGCCCCTTCTCTCTGGGCTTGTAGTCACAGATAGGCACAGACCAGGCTGGAACCGGGGCCGGCACACTTCAGACCTCCACATCTACGCTATGCCCCTCAGGGGGATGTGCCTATGGCAGCACATAGCTGGCACACTACCAGGATGACTCCCAGCCCGATCTGGAAAACACAGTCTCTTGCATTCAGCACATTTACATTTAGCACATGTCACAATCCCTTCAACAATGCGGCCAACGTAGCAAGCATGGTCCTTTCAGCTTTCAATACACAGTCTTTACTGATGGGTGATTTTCCCCTAGGTCTAGGGCGGACCCAAACTTGCACAGTCCATGCAGAGACAAATTCTCTTCCTCTCTTAAGCTGCAAAAAAAAGCTTGAGTCATGGCTCCCAACCACTTTAACCTTTACTTGTTGGCAAATTCACGTTCCCAGATGCTTCTGAAAGCACAGATCACAATAGGAAAGTCCCTCTAGGTTATCCTGGCATTTGCAGCTCCAAATGGACATTCACTGTCCTCACAGACAAAGCCAGGAAAAGCTCCATGCTCAGGATACTCCCCTTCCAGTCCTGTAGGCACTTTCAAACAGTCACATCAAGCATTAAGCTGGACCAGGCGTGGTCATTCTGGGAAACAGATGTCCACCCTATCTCAGGTGTTGATCAATCGCAGGGTGCAGACAGAACTTGAGCACCTCTTGCTTTCTGGGCTTCTCGGCCCCAGGCAGGTCTCCCAGTAATTTGAACTTGTAAGCAGAAGTTATCACTCAGAATTATTCAGAAAGCTTTTCATGTCCTGAAGCTACAGCTTCATCAGCACTCTCACTGCTGAGGCAGAATGTTCATGCAACTCTCTCACAGCTGAACACAAATTCTGGTTTCTACCACATTTTCCCCAAAATATGGAAAGGCAAATGCTAGCCTTGGGGGACAATTTCTGGCAACCCCCAGGCCAGCGACTCCAATGTCCAGCATCTGCTTTCCCTCAGAAGACAGAGCCCCTTCCCCTGTGGAGGGGCTCCCACTGAACACACTAGGCCCATTCTCCCTAGCAAAGGACCAGAGCCCCCCTCCCTATGGAGGGGCTCGCATCGAACTGAACTCAGCCTGCAAAGTCCCTGGGTTTTGGGAGCTCGCTGGGGCTCCAGATTGGCTAAATCCTCTTGTCTGTCCCAAAAGTGAATATTTATTAGGCTCCTTTGACACCTGATAGGCTCCCTGTTCTGATGCCTAAGTCCCTGCTTTTTCCCCACAAGCTTTTGGCAAAGTCCTAAAAGTCTCTGGCAAAGTCCCAGGAGTCCTTACTCTGAATCCTGGCTTTCCGATTGGCTCTCTGGCTGCAATCATGTCTGCCAATATTCACAGTCCCAATGCAGCCCATTACAGTCCCAGCAATAAAGTTCTGGTGAAGCCAGGGGAAACACTATTTTAATCATTGCCCCACATTTCAATGGCCCCTTTGGTGCCCTCAGAAATGCTGCCAATATTTAACATTTTATTTTAACCCTGCACCTGTTGCTGCTACCAAAATATGCAGTCCCCAGGTAGCAGACATGCAGCTCATCAGAGTCCCACTACCTTAGACTGGTGCAGCCAGTATAAACACTATTTATTTACATAGCCCCTTTTATTTAGCAGTTCCCTTCATGCCCTCTTAAGCACTCACAAACATTTACATTTATGTACACTCTTGTGCCTGTTGCTAGAGCCCATATTCTAAGTCCTTTGCACTAGAACAGGCTTGCCCATGAATATTAATTCCTGTCTCATTACTATTCATGAGTAGGAAACACAGACCGGTTAGCGGTCTTTATTTACAAAAAAATAAAGGAGGCTCTCCAGGGCCCCACTTTGGTCCTTGGTCCCCACCCAGCCTGACTGTGTGGCTGGGACCACCGGGAAACCATTCTTTGACTATGATCATGGTCGTTAAAAGAAGCACACTTTTGCGCACGTGCGAGCTTTCCGGCCGGCCTGAATGTGGAACAGGGAACTGCCAGCAGCTCCGCATTGCTCCCTAAGCCCATAAGAGGCAAAAACAAATGTGGGGTCACTCAGGGGCTCCAGGGCACACTTTTAGATTTGGGCCGGGAGACACGGCAGGCACCAGGATGCAAATGGGAGAATGGGAAAACAAGCAGGACAAACAAGGTAAGCCCCCATTGAGGGGTTACATACAGTGAGCTGTTTTCAACCTAATGGTGCTTAAGGTTTATTAGACTGGTGCCAGCCTCAGAATCATATTTTGGGTTTAAATAAGGCACTTCTTTTCTTAGCAAAATGTGGAAAGGAGAAAACAAGCACAGAAACCACAGAGGATAAGGCACAAGATAAAAAATATATTATTCTTCTGGGTGAGATTATCCCAGATTATAAGCAGACTTTTCATGGCACCCATCTCTAAGATCCTTTTGACACTGACTCACTATGATGGGGTGGGGAGACTGCAGGAAGTGGACACAGGATTGACACTGACAGATGCCAAAGACCGGAACTCAATTTTTGTCTATAGAATTGTTTTTTTATATGAAAAGATAGCGATACAGAGGGAGAGCAAGAGAGTCTGAAGGAGAATGAGAGAGAGAGAGAGAGAGAGAGAGAGAAAGCAGGAGGGGGTGAGAAATCATTTGCTTTTTGTGAAATAGCAATACTTCAGGCTCGTTTTTTGCATTTAACCATGTTCTGTGGGGGTTTTACATCCTGGGATGAAACTGTGCACGGAAAATGTTAAACAGGACTTTTGTTCTGATTCTAAATAAATTTAATTGAAAGGGGAAAAATCAGTTCAGGGAGTCCCAGAACAATTTCTAATCAGGCAACCGCATATCTACACATTTTGTTTTCTCATTGCAATTTTCCTTCTTTAAAGATTGTACATTATCAAATTATGAAACATGGTTGTTTTTTGCTTCAGAAGACCATTTTAAATCTGTGCATATAGTTAATGACTTATCTCCAAAAATAACACCACGCTGCTGATATTAAAATCTTGGATAAGATTAACTGTGATTAGTCGCTAGGCAGCCTTAACTATTTCTAAATTAAACTGTAATGAGAGAGAATTATTGCTAGCTAACTGGGTATTGAACCCAGGCCATAGATTACCAGCACAGCACACAAGTGGCATACTGAAATGATGAATGGATCCAAACAGGAGGCCCAGAAGTTGTTCAAAAAGTGAAAAATAATTTATTGCAGTGCACAGCAGCAAAAAGCAGAGTGCAACACACAGTAGCAGAAAGGGGAGTACAGTGCTAATCCTGGCACTTGGAACCTGTAGTATGGCTCTTCATCTGGGGGGCACTTTTTAACAGGTCACGTGCCTCCTGTTTGGATCAAGTCACCATTTTAGTGTGCAACTTTGTGTTGTTCCAGTATCCTTTTTTTTTTTTTTTTTTTTTTCCATAAAGCTGTTTGTACTTCTTGTCCAGGGGTGGCTGTTCAGCCTTGTCTCTGTTCCCCTGAGCCAGCCACCACCTCCTCTGGGACCTACCTCAGTCTTGGGTTCCTCCAAGAATGCTCCCTCATTGTGGAGTTGAAGGGAAGAACGTCATCCCCCCCCCAAACTACCAGAATCCAGGTGAGACTGAGGCATGGTCCTGGGTGACAGCGCAGACCCAGGTTGAACAGACAAGGCTTCATTAAACCCCTGACTTGCTTTTCCCTCATTGTTTCCCACGCCCCTGCCACCGGATGTCTAGGGTGTGCACGGAGGTGTACACCTCCTCCTGGTGGCAGTCAAAGGCCAAGCTGACATCCCTCCCTTCCATGGGAGAAGAGGGCAGTCCTTGATGCTCAATCTTCTCCCACCCTGCCTGACCCCCAGTAACTCGCGCTTGTTCTGTATTCATTAGTGAAGAGGTAGGATACTTACCTCAAACAGAGGAGGTGTACACAGGTATTACATGGCAGGTGACAGCTGCTGATATATTGAACTCTGTCCAGATGTGGAGGCAGAGTAGTTAGGGAAATTAAGTTGAATAATTCTCAGTGGCTAGGATTTGTATATCCTAAGATGTTCAAGTAGCTGCAAAATTAGAAGAAATACTGGCAGGAATATTCCAGAAATCACTAGACACAAGGAGATGCCTAGAGACTGAATTAGAGTGTAAGATACATTTGAGGGCCTTTTGTACTATATTTGGTCTGCCTTTCCTTAGCCTGGTGCCTCAGGCATATTTGGGGATTCTGTTTCCTTCTTTGAGAATCATTTTCATTCCCTCTGTGTTTACCTGCAGCTCGGTGTGTTCCTTTAGTGGTCGGCATTGATGATGACTGTTTTTTATACTTCTTTGCCTTTTATGCTTCAAAGGCTTAGAGACATTTACAAGTGTAAGAGCTTTTGGTGCACTTTTTAATTGCTGTTAAGTGAGCGCTGTATGAGTCATTTGCTGATGCTGCTACAAGTGTGCATTTTCTTTGGTTCTCTTTGTATCATGTTTCTTCCACAACTCCATTTGCAGCATTTTTTGCTTACCCAAGTCAAGTGTTTATTTTATATATTTCTTCTTTAACCACAGGTCTTGGTTACAGTGCTATTGCCGTCTAAATCATTTGTTTTTGCTGCAGTGTCTTCGTCTTTTTACTTCTGCAAGCTATGCTGGCACTGGGCTTTGCTGATGCAAACTAAGGATTTTGCATCACTTTTGTGACAGTTTTTGTCATTTTCTGAGACACCCACACTTCCAAGCTCAGCTGTGAGCCCTCTCCTCAAAGATTTATTAGAATGGGGGACTATTATTGGAAATAGCATAATATATTTAATTTGTCACCATGCTTTTTTAACAGTCTCTTTTCTTCTAAAAGTGCAAAGAACAACTCCGGAGCATGAGGCTGTCTCTCTTCGGCACGTCTGCCTTTCCTGATCTAGCAAAGCAAATGCAAAAAGATCAGCTCCCATCACGTAGTCCACTGTGTCACACTAAAAGGTGCAGTACATCTTCCTTTTTATTTGGCAATGGCAAAGTTCGGTTATGCCATCCCCTATGTTATCTGCTGGATAAGGTTTTTTTCACAATGGAGAATTGAAGGGCCCACCTGCAAAGACAGTTGAAACACAGGCATGCCGATCAGGCCAAGAGGACTTGCAAAAGATACATGCAGTTATACCAGAGTACAATAAAGTGGCTCTTCCAGATTTGCAGACCACTTCATATATTTTCAGGGCTTGGTTCTGCCATACAGCCAGAAAACAGTGACGAATATCTCGTTGGTAAAATCCCTATGATGCCAAAGGTTCCGCATGCAGAAGGGGCAGGAGTGTCTGATGAAGAGGAAGGGATATGGTGAGAGTGTGCTGAGTGTTCATCAGTACCATTTTTATTTGATATACCATTTACTTCCTTTCTGACTGAAGACACATGCAGAATTTTACAGCTGGCAGAATTTCTATCTGCTGCCCCATTGCCCATTAACTCAATCCTACTGAGTGCCAGAAACACACCCAGTGTGTTTCCATTTTTTATCATACTGAACAAGTACTCAGTTAGAAGTGGTAGACCTTGACAAAAAGGATCAAGTCTCAAAGAAGTGGGCCAAGTACTATCTATGTCGGGGGTGATCAAGTAGAATAGTGGGTGCAATGAATGCAGTGCTGCAATTTTATGGAGACACTGTGGAGAATGGGGTTTGTCCAGTATGTAACAGACTGTCACAATTAGAGGTGGAAGTTATCAGACTGAGGGGAGAGATGGAAAGTTGGTACATACAAAGTAGGGGCAGTAGAGGTTGCTGGGGGGCTAGCAGCAGCTCAATAGAGGAGCATCCAGTGAATGGGTGTATAAGGGGTTAATTTCCTAGGTAGGAAATAGTCCAAGTTATTTGAGAAGTAAAGGAGGAATGGAGGTGGAGGAGAGGGAAAGGGGGAGGGAGAGAAGAGGGAGGAAGCAAGAAAGGGGAACAGGACAGGGGAGAAAAAGATGGGGAAGAGCAATGTGACAATGGGTTGCACATATGTCAATGGGGGTGGGGTTAACCTGAGCAATAGGTATACACCCTTAAGGAAGATGAGGGATTCAGGAGCGCATGAGGAGGAAGGGACCAACGATGATATTAACGGAGAAGGGAGGAGAGGTGAGGAGCTAAAAAGGAACAGGGAGGGGAAATTGGGATGAGGGAACCCAACAGAGGTTATGGCTGGTGGTGCAAGGGTAGTAGGGCATAGGGATGTGGATAAGCGGGTGGGCAAAGCCATAATAGGGTAGACATTAAATGGGATGGATGGAGGTGTATGTATGAGAAGTGGGAAAGGGGGGGCTCCAGGGGGAAGGGATAGTACCATGGAGACAAGCAGGGCAGAACAGGGCAGGAAGCAGCAAAGTAGTGAATCCCTAGAATGTAAGGGGATTAAGGAAAGTAAAGTCCTTATTTTGGGGGACTCCATAATTAAGGGAATCCAGTGGGCGATGGCTGGTGGGGGGGTGGAGCTATTAGGGCTGAGTGTATGCTGGGTGTGGTGGCATTAAAGCATCACAATTATTGCACACCTTGGCCAGGAAACATGAGGGGATCACCCACATCATGGTGCATCTGGGCACAAATGATCTAGTGTGGACAACAGTGTGAAGGAGGTACAGGCTAGATTCAGGGAGCTGGTTAGGATCTGTCAGGTGAAGGGCATAACTGTCTCATTTTCTGAAGTCCTGCCAGTACTAAAAGCCAGTATGGATAGGAGGGGGAGAATTAAAGAGTTCAATTTGTGGCTGAGGGGTTGGAGTAAGGAAAAGGGGGTTGGGCTGGTGGGGGAATGGGACAGGACATGGGATAATGCAGAACTTTATGCTCCTGACAGGTTACATTTAAGTAAGAGGGGCACAATGGTCCTGAAGGATAAATTACATAAGGGAAGGTTTATATTTAAACTGAGCAGGGGGGACAGCAGGGAATAACCTATCTAGTACTCCCCCATACAATGGGGCAGGTAAGGCAGCAAGGGATAGCAAGGATGAAGGGGGATTATGGTGGAAAAGACTGTCAGCAAATGCCAGGAGTTTAGGAAACAAAATGGTGGACTTAAAGGCCATTATGGTGGAAGAGAGTCTAGACATTGTGGCTATAATGAAGATCTGGTGGTCAGAGCACCAATCTTGGGAAGTAGGTGTCCCAGGGTACAGGCTGTTCGGAAGAGACATGCTTGGCAGAAATGGGGGGGGGGGGGGCTTTGTACATCAAAGAAGACATTAGGGTGATGGAAGTGCAAGAAGTACAGGGGAGGCGGAGGTCCTGTGGGTCACATTGGAAAAATGGTCTGGGGTACCATTAAGACTGGATGTAATTTACAGACTTCCTACACAGGGAGAGGAAGGGGATGCAGATGGTACAAGAGTTACAATGAATGGCACTCGTGGGGGGGGGGGGAGATCCTACTGCTGGGGTACCTTAACCTCCTTAACATGAACTGGGTAATCCCAACGGCAACATCTGCTAGGAGCAGATATGTACTGGGAGCACTCCATGGAGCATTCCTGCAACAGCTGGTTAGGAAGCTCACTGGGGGGGTAACATACTGGATGTGGTCCTCACCAACAGAGATAATGTGGAAGAAGTGGGGGTGGGAGACTATCTTGGTACGTGCGACTACAATACAGTGAGTTTCAGGAGAAAAACGGGTAGGGAAACAAACTGAACCAACACAAAGGTTCTGGACTTCTGGTGAGCAGACTTTTCAAGAAGAAGGGGGATTTTCAGGGAGGAAATGGAAGGTACGGAGCTAATAGGGGACGTAGAGGAATTATGGAAATGTATTGAGGGGGTTACTGAAAGCCATGAGCTCTGCATCAAGAGGGTAGGAAAAAACAAAAAATGAAGGAGGCCACTCTGGTTTACCAGGGAGGTAGTGGGTGCAATTAGGGAAAGAAGAATGGCTTTCAGAACATATAAGAAGACCTAGAGGAGGGAGGACAGGAAGATATATAGAGAGAAGCTGAGGGTGGCAGGGCAAAAGATTAGAAGGGCAAAAGCTGACATAGAAGAGGGAACTGCTAGGCCAGCCAAAAGAGAAGATAACACTTTTTTTTAGGTACGTAGGGGAAAGGAGGAAGGCAAGGCAGGGGATAGTGAAGGTGGGGGGAAGGGAGGAGCACTGGTGGAGGGAGACTTTGAGAAAGCAGAGGTGCTGAATAGCTACTTTTGCTCAGCCTTTACAGTGGAAGGGGAGGGGAAGGGACTTGAGTTAATGAGAAAGCAGGGAATGACAAAGGAGTGCATCCCAGCCCGTTCAGTGAGGACAGGGTAAAAGAAGGACAAGAAGATTGAAGGCAGACAAGGCAATGGGGCCGGATGGCTTGCACCCTAGGGTATTCCAGGAACTGAGGAAGGAGCTGGTGGCACCACTGATAAGGCTGTTTTACTTGTCTCTGGATACTGGATGGGTGCCAAATGACTGGAAGATGGTGGACATGGTGCCACTGCATACGGGGGGGGGCAGCAGGGAGGAGATGGGAAGCTATCACCCAGTCAGCCTCACCTCGGTGGTGGGGAAGGAAAGGAAAGAGTGGCAACCTACCTGATGGACAGTGGACTACTGGATGATAGACAGCATGGTTTCACAACTGGAAGGTCATGTCAGGTGAACCTAACTGAGTTTTTTGACTGGATGACAAAGATGGTTGATCAGGGAGGGGTGGTGGACGTAGCCTGTCTGGATTCAGGAAGGCCTTTGACTCTGCCCCTCACAGAAGGCTAGTGAATAAGCTGGAAAGCTTAGGGGTGGGACAGAAAATAACTAGGTGGGTGGAAAACTGCTTGAGAGATAGAAGTCAGAGGGTGGTGGTTAATGGGATACATTCCAGGGAGGTGGGAGTGATGAGTGGGGTGTCCTAGGGGTCGGTACTGGGATCCCTCCTTTTTAATATCTATCTATATTAGTGACAGAACAGATGGGCTGGAGGGGAGGGTGTGCCTATTTGCAGATGATACGAAGATCTGCAATAGGGTGGACATCTGGGGTTGAGGCCATGAGGGAGGACATGAAGACTCTGGAAGGGTGGTTGGAGACTTGTCAGCTGAAATTCAATGTCAAAAACTGCAGTGATGCACATGGGGCAAAAAAACACTAGCAGGTTACACTCGGGGGGGGGGGGGAGGTAATTAAGCCAACTGAGCAGGAGATAGATCTGGAGATTATAATATCTAGCAACCTTAAGGTAGGTAATCAATGCAGTAAAGTGGTTGAAAAGGCAAATAGAATGTTGCCATGCATTGGGAGGGACATAACAAGCAGAAGGAGGGAGGTACTGATACCTCTTTATAAAACCATGGTGAGGCCACACCTGGAGTACAGGGTCCAGTTCTGGAGACCACACCTAGGCAAGGACATAGATGGGATTCAGGGGGAGCAGAGAATGGCAATCAAAATGGTGTATGACATGCAGGGAAGTCATATGAGGAGAGGTGGAAGCTTATTTAAAAGGAAGGTGGGGGTCAAAACTAGAGGGTATAGTCTAAGATGAGAAAGAGGAAGATTTAAAGGCAATGTGAGGGGGTGTTACTTCATGGAGAGGGTGGTGGAGACCTGGAATAAACTACCAGAGGAAGTGGTAGGGGCTGAAATGGTGGAGACATTCAAGAGGACATCGGATAGACATAAGGGGTTGACAGGTGGGGGGAAGGGGAGGTCCCGTGACAGAGGTGATGAGTGGGGGGACAGGCAAACTCGATGGGCCAGAGGGTCCTTTTCTACTGTCAGATTTCTATGAGTCTATGATTCTGTGAAGCTTTGACGCTAAACTAGGAGACCCCACTAAATTATGAATGTGGTGAGCTTCAATATGTAAGAGCATATGACAGTCCCACTTGAGGCAGCTGCTGCTCTCTTACGGTATACTAGAATGATGGTAAGTTTATGTCACTGGGATTACCTATTAGGGTTGCATCACCATCATCTTTCATGGCTCGAGCCCTCTTGAAATAGATACCATGCTGTCACATCTAGCATTCTTTTTCATTGGAGACTCTGCTTTAGAACTGGTGCAGATATCACCCAGGAGCACTGCTGCAGCTGTTATCATGCAGTGGTATGTAGAACTCATAGAACAGAGACTCGTTCTCTCACATATACGTCAGTGGTTCCAACCAAAGGGACAGATTAACTGCACATGATTCATGGGTTCATCTTGTCCTCTGGGATCTGGGAGTACTTCTTCAGAATTTTTATGAAAGATGAGTCTAAACAACAATAGCCTTCTGGGTTCTGGAGTTCATACTGGAGGTGCTGCATACAGTTTTCTACTTTTCCTTCCAGGGTTTGGTACCGACTCCCATAAATAGAAATCAGCTGACTTGGCAATCTGCCTTGCACCAATGTGTATGTACAGTTCACTGTTTCTAGTCTTTTATTTTTTCTATATGTACTTTATGCTTTTTCCCCTGGACAGTGGGAGGAGTGGCAGATGGGGCTGGGGTGACTGGGCACAGTGCCCGAAAAATGGTCCAGAGTGGTGGTGCAGCAAACAGTACTATGAAAAAAAAACTAATGGGGATCAAGTCAAGGACGTCAAGGTAGAGTCACCCTTGGGAAGCAGTGACCATCTAACAGTGCGACTCAGAGTGGATATGAGTAAGGAATCAACAAGTACTAAAATGAGCTAGACTTCAGAAGGCTGGTTATAGAAGGATGGGAGAGACACTAAGATGACAATTAGCTAGCCCTAAGATTCCCTAGTTAGCCTTAAGAATGGAATGGGGTGGACTAAAAGTGGACAGTGATCAAAAAAGGAACAGTGGCTGTCACTAACATCTACATTTGGCAAAAGTGGAAAACTCCAAAGAAGAGACCAAGCTGGGTTAATAGGGAGGTGGGCCAAGCAGTGAAGGAAAAGAGGGTCGCATATAGGCAGTTTAGGAAGTTAAAAAGGGATGAATATGGGGGGGAGCTATTTGGAGAAAGCTAGGGAGGATAGAAGGAAGGCTGCTGGGAAGTCTAAGGCTAAGAAGTAGCTACACACACTGTGGAAAGGATTAAGAAGGGAGGAAAAACCTTCTTCTGGTATGTCAGTGAAAAGAGAGAGACATGGAGGAAGGCATAGTAAAGTTATAAAGGGGGCAGAATGTTAGTTGAAGGCAGTAAAGATTAGATAGAGATGTTAAATGAATACTTTTTCTGTGTTTCTACTAAGGAAAAGGATGGAACACTGCCGTAAGAGAGGATGGAGGGAGGGGGAAGAGGAGGGAAGGATATGGTTGAGACCAGGATAATGGAGGATAGGGTTAGGAAAGGGCACATGTCTCTGAAGGTAAACAAGTCCCCAGGTCCAGATAGCATGCACCCAAAGCTTCTTTAACTGGGTAACAATATAGTGACAAGATCATGGTTGTTAATATTTTATACTTGGATTTCAGCAAGGCCTTTGGCTTGGTACCGACAAGGGACTAAACAGGAAGATGGAGGACCTAGGGATGGGATGCAAATTAACAAAGCGGGTAACAAACTGGTTCAGTGCAGGATACAAAGGGTGGTGGTGGTTGGGAGCTCTGCATTATGAGGGAGGTCACTAGTGGAGTCCCGCAGTGGTCAGTGCTTGGTCTGGTGTTGTTTAATGTGTTCATTAATGACATTGGAGATGACATCAAAGGCAAAATTTGCTTCTTTGCAGATGACAGTAAGCATTATGGGAGGCTGGACATGGATGAAGGGGTGCAGGACCTAAAAGAAAAACTAGTAAAGCTGGAAAGGAAAGATATGGCAGTTTGGGTTCTACATTATGTTCAATGTGAAGAAGTGCACGGTTATGCTCATAGAAGGAAAGAACCCAAACTGACAGAGTACAGTCTGCAGGAGGTCAAGTTCACTGAATCAGGAGAAAAAGGACTGGGGATAATCATCACTGGTGACCTAAAACAGGCTATGCAATGTAGGAAGGCAGCATCCAATGCAAGCAGAATGCTGGGCTGTATTGCAAGGGGGTTCACAAGCAGAAGGGAGGAGGTTATATTGCCACTTTACAGATCCTTGGTACGACCACAGCTGGAGTACGGCATGCAGTTCTGGAGCCCCTACCTGAAAAAGGATATCAATCCAGTCTAGACAGTTTAGAGGAAGGCAGCAAAGATGGTTCAGTGACAGCAGGGCAAGGCATATGAGGACAAGCTGAGAGAACTCAACAGGTACTCACTCAAGGAGAGAAGAAAGGGGACATGATTGAAATCTTTGAGTACCTGAAAGGTATAAACAAGGTAGAAACCTGGGACCTCTTTTGTCTCAGTGGGAACAGGATCACATGGGAGCACAGTTGTAAACTGGCAGGGGGAGGTTCAAGAAAGGGGTCAGGAGACAGTACTTTACAGAATGAGTGGTGACAGGATGAAATTAACTCCCATCTGGAGTTGTCACTCACAGGATGATAGGGGGTTTAAGAAAGGGTGAGACAGGGTAAAGAGGAGGGTCAGGGTTGGTAGGGAAGGGGAGCCCACTGTATTCACTGAATCAGGGGCTCTGCAATCAAGCAGACTCAGTAGACTGTCAGGCCTTCTGCTGTCTATTTTGCATGTTTGTATTTTAATTCTTGTCATTGTGTTCATGAGTGTGTTATTTACTATCTATCTTACATTACTGTACCATGTTACTTGTTCATTGTTACTTTGTATCATAGTGGTTTACAAGCTCAGGAGGACTATGACAACAGTAAAAATAGAAAGGGACCTGGGGGTAATTATATCAGATGACCTAAAGGTGGGCAAGCAATGTGAGAAGGCAGTAAGGAAGGCTGGGGGGATACTGGGATGCATAGGAAGAGGCATCAATAGTAGAAAACAGGAAGTTGTTATCCCTCTGTACAGACAGTTGGTGAGACCCCATCTGGAGTACTGTGTGCAGTTCTGGAGACCCCATTGTCAGAGGGTCTCCAAAAATAACATATTATTCTGATAGATGTTGTTGTAGCAGCCGGAACCCCCCCCCCTTTTTCCCCTTCATGTGTCATATCCTTGTCTCTTCTGTGTTGTTTTGTTGTGCATAGACTGGCCACCTATGCAATTTTAATCTAAGTTTTGTCTTTTTGTTTCCCCTTCTCTTGTTCTGGCTACTTGCAAGGACATCATCTGTTTGAATTATCTGAGGCTGGAATTTATAGAAGCATGGCCCCTTTAAATGGCCATTATGTTGAAAGCCTCTGTAAAGCCACTGTAATCCTCTTTATTTTTCATGTGCCAGATGATAAAAACACCTTTTGTCTAGCAGAGTAGCTTTTTTTTTGAGTTTAGTACCCAAGGAAGCACCTTTGCGTCTATTTCTTCCTTCGCGACATTTTTCACGAGCTGCACGAACGTGCGCACTATCGTGCAGCTCGCAAATGCCGCGACTAGTAAATAAAGCTGTCCTCTACATTTTCAAGCAGGGATAAGAAATTAGATGTGTGCCCTTAGCGCTAAAGCACTGTATTTTCAACATAAAGAGGATAGTTGTGATGCAGAAACAGCTAACGTATAAAAGCTGTATGTTATTGTGCAACACCAGGTTTTTTTTGCTTTCTACTTCCTGATACACAAACGAGAGTGTTTTGTGCCATTCAACCTTTTGTTTTTACTTGTATGCACACACTTAAATACAGAAAGAATACTATAAAAGAAATGGTATTGAAAATTAACCAGGTAAAAGAAATATGAGTGGGTACAATTATATTACCTGCTTTTGCAGGGTAGGTCCTTCTGTAAGCCTTTCCTTTAGGAGTCAGCCGGCCATTGTGTTGCTACCCTTATAGAGAAGGGGAGGGACTTACTTTGGAAACCCACTAAAAGATGCATTAAACCAAATATTAATGTGCTCACAACCATTATGTGAGGTTAAAAGGTATCAAGATAAATACCTTGTTGTATGGAATTCATAAATAAGCTGTTTGTAAAATAAAATTGTAAAGACATTTGATTGATGGGTAATTCACCCAATAAGAGCTCAGTATCAGGTATATAATTTGGTCAGTAAAGTAAAGAGTCAGTAGCGGTTGATGGTGACAAGTAAGCATCCAGAACTAGTGCTCTAGTTTAATGTGGATACTACTGCTCATGTTTGATGCCTTCACATTGATGTTCTTTTACTTTGTTTTATTTTATTGTTTGCCGGAATAAGTCCGCTTGTAATTTTCGTTTGAATTATTATGTTTGGAACCGATTGAATAAAAACTACCTGAAGTTCATCCTGAAGAATACAGATTGTGTCAGAGTCCTTGTGTAACCCACCTAGTGTCCTCTTACACCCATCTCCGCAAAGACATAGACAGAGTGGAGGCTGTCCAGAGGAGGGCAACCAAAATGGTGCAGGGTCTGCACCAGAAGACATACAAAGAAAGACTAAAGGAGCTTAATATGTATACTCTTGAGGAAAGAAGGGAGAGAGGGGACATGATAGAAACTTTGAAGTACCTCAAGGGAATTAACGAAGTCCAAGAGGGTAGCATCTTCCAGAAAAAGATATGTGCAAGAACAAGGGGGCACAATTTGAAGAAAGAGGGGGGACAGCTCAGGGGTAATGTGAGGAAGTATTTTTTCACTGAGAGGGTTGTGGATGCATGGAACAGCCTCCCCGAGGAGGTCATGGAGTCAAGAACAGTGGGGGACTTCAAGAATGCATGGGACAGGCATAAGGCAGTCCTAGTGGTGGGTAAGATGAAGTAAGCTGTTGGTTAACTAGGATCTGCAGCTTATCTGTTAGGCAGGAAAATGGGCAGACTAGGTGGGCCAAGCGGTCCTTATCTGCCGTCAAATTCTATGTTTCTATGTTTCTATGCCTTTAAATAAGCTTGTCACCCGAAGGTGGAGTACTTTTATAGATATTTAAATTTTATATTACCCATATGCTGATCCAGCTCATGTTTAAATGTTGCCAAGTTATTGCTCTCAAATAATAGGACAAGGAAGTGTATTCCATATATTAACTACACATTGTGTATACCATTGGTTTCTCTTATTGTTTTTTTCTAGTGGGCACCTCTTAATTTACAATTATGGGATCTGGTCTGAGTTTTGATAAAATTTGTACCCCCTTCATCCCTCTCCTGCACCCTCCCCCGCTTCAGGTCAGATCTGAAAATAAGCCTGGGCTCGGGTATGCCTTTCCTGGTTATCAACTTTCAGACTAATCAATCAATTCCAGTCTCTGGTGTTGGACAACCTCAGGAAAAGAGAGACAGTGGACCATACTCTGTCCCACTTAACCTGGGTTTGAGGAATTATACCTGTACCCCATCTCCCTGAGAGAGTTTTTTTCATGAACACCAAAGACAGCAGTGGTGAAGTCTCTTCTCAAAAAACATTGTTGGACCCCGATGATCTCTTAAATTACAGACCAGTCTTGAATCTTCCCTTCCCGGGAAGATAATCTAGAAAGTGGTACAGAATGCAGTAGCCCCAGCTTGTTGCTGGGACTTCCCATCTTGAGCATACAATGCAGGTTCTCTGTGCTCTGCACTGGTTGCCATTCAGTTATGCATGAACTTCAAGGTAAGCTTGTTGACTTACAAGGCCCCTCATGGATTGGGAATTGGCTATATTGGAGGCAGTATAGCACAGTGGTTTAAGTCTCTGAGCTGCAAACCTGGCGACCTGGGTTTGAATCCCACAGCCCCCACTTGCATACTGTATAACCCTAAGCAAGTCAGCAAGTCACTTAACTTCCTTGTGCTCCCAGGCTGCACCTGTAAACAAGCTTTCAGTTTAGTGTGTCTCACCTGGTTAAAAAAAATAAAAAAAGACCTCCTGACCCCATGCACTCCTGAATGCTCACTTCATTCAGCCAAGGCCAGTCTCCTCTCTGTGAACACAGCTGTGATAAAGTCTTCAGGGAGCAGGTGTTTGGTGTGGCTGCACTGATGCTTTAGAACATTCTCCCCCCAAAGTGAGAGGAGCACTTTAGGTGAACAGTTTTAAAAATCATTTCAAAACACTTCTTTAACGTGAGATTGGGGTCTGGTGTTGTTCTTAAAAATATTTGAATATCTTTTTGTATTTTAAACTTTTTTGGCTGTCACTGTCAGGTGCCCAGAGCCCTTAGGGTTGGACATCCTATAAATAAAATTGCCTTGCCTTATTATTACTATTATACTTCATGGCGATAAGGCCAGCTGATGAAGCTACTGTTGGAGTAAAGCACCAGGGCATCTGGGCACCGTTAACATTTTCTTAGTCTGCCCAATTACCTGTCTTTTTTTTTCCTACTATCAATTATTGTTAGTTTTGACTTGGGACATTTCACAATAAAGGGGTCTGGAGAATAACTTACATAGATACATAGACAGTGTCGGCAGATAAGGGCCTATGGCCCACCCAGTCTGCCCATTTGAGCTTATAAGTTCAGTTTGTTTTCCTAGAAGTCTGTTGCCCCTTGCCCCTGATCTCCAGAATTCCTTTATGTCTATCCCATGCATTCTTAAATCCTGTGATTGTTTCAGCCCCCACCACTTCCTCTGGCAGGGTGTTCCACTTGTCCACCACCCGTTCTGTGAAGAAATTCTTTCTCATGTTTCCTCTGAATCGTCCTCCCTCCAACTTCATCCCATGCCCTCTAGTCCTGGTACATCTTTTTCACTTAACAATAGTGTATTCCTGCACCCTGTTCCTCACTGTGAGATACTTGTATGTCTCTATCATATCCCCTCTCTCCCTCCTCTCCTCCAGGGAGTACATGTTCAGTTCCTTCAAACTGTCTTCATAGGACTTCTGATGCAATCCATGTACCATCTTTGTTGCCCTCCTCTGAACCTTCTCTACCCTGTCTATGTCCTTACGTAGGTATGGTCTCCAGAACTGTACAATGTACTCCAGGTGGGGCCTCACTAGTGTCTTGTATAGCGGAATTATGACCTCCTTTTTCCTGCTGGTGATGCCCCTGCCTATACATCCCAGCATCCTATTTGCTTTACCTGCTGCCTTGTCACACTGTTTCTACCTTGAGGTCATCAGAGATGATAACCCCAAGATTCCTTTCCTGTTTGGTGCATGCTATATCCTCACCCCCCAACTGATATATTGTGCCAGGGTTTTTGTGCCCCATATGCATTATCTTGCACTTCTTTGCATTGAATTTCAACTGCCAAACCCCTGGCCATTCCTCAAGTTTCTGCAGGTCCCTTATCATTCTGTCTATACCCTCTGGTGTGTCTACTCTGTTAGAGAGGTTTGCGTCATCAGCGAACAGTGAAATTCTGCCTTCTAGATCCAGCGCAATGTCACTGATGAAGATGTTGAATAGGACCGGTCCCAGCACTGATCTCTGTGGTACCCCACTGGTCACTCTTCCTTCTGTGCAGTGACAGTCATTTACCACCACCCTCTGTGTCCTGCCACCCAGCCAGTGACCTACCCACCACTTTATTTCGGCTGAATCTTGGGATGCGGCCCTCCCAGATAAAGTTTCCAATCAAGTTATTTAACTTGAGCAAGAAATAGAGAGGTATAATAATGGGATATTAGAAAAAAGATAAAATATTTTAGGAGCAATTGACATTTTTATCATAGCATTTTTGCCAGTTAGGGTTAATTTAATAGTTTTCCATTTATCAAAAGTCAATTTGATATCACTGAGTAAAGGAGGTTAATTTGCTTCCCAGAGTTTATCCAAATTGGGCACAATCTTAACCTCTAAATATGAAATACCTTGGGGGTGGCATTTAAAATTAAGGAGGCCATTCATATAAGGCTTGCATAGGTCATTTAAGGGCATAACCTCTGTTTTATTATAGTTTATCTCAAACACTGTGATCTGAGTAAACGTAGTCAGGAGTGATGTAAGGGACTGAGCAGCAAGTTCTAAATTTTCTAATAAGGTAAGCAAGTCACTGGCATGTGACATTGAAGTATATTGCCTATAAGTGATAGAAATGTCTTTAATTTTAGTGGATTGGCATATAGCAGAAGATAGGGGTTCAAGAGCTAATATAAAGAGAAGCAGGGGAAGGGGACAGCCTTGTCAGGTTCCCCTATTAAGACTAAAAGACTGAGATAATGTGGAATTAGTGAGAACTCGAGCAGTAGGAGAGGTATATATTAATTTAATCCAAGAGCAAAAATTGTCACTAATACCAAGGTGGAATGGTACAAGGTAAAGATAGTTCCAACTTAAAGAATCAAAAGCTTTTTCAAAATCAATTGCAATCACAGCAGCAGGACTTTTGATAAATTTAGCTTTATATTTGAGATTCAATAAAGAACGAAAATAATCAGAGCCTAACCTAGCTTTAACAAATCCCACCTGGGACCTATGCACTAGGCTAGGGATAAGGGGTTCTAAACATGCAGATAACAGCTTTGCAAATATTCTGCTGTCAGTGTTAAGTAATACGATATGGCGATAATTGGATGGGAGAGTAGGGTCCTTGTCTTTTTTTGGAAGAACTGTAATTATCACCTCAGTCATAGTTTGAGGTAATTTGCCTAACTGAAGAGGTTCATGATAGACCTTACAAAGCAGAGGACATAGTAGATCAGCTAGTGATTTATAAAAGTCAACAGAGAATCCATTCCCTGCAGGGGCTTTTCCAGATTTACATGATGAAGGAGCTTGATGAATCTCTTCAACTGAGAATGGTCTGTCCAAGGGATTTGCAGCCTCAGAGGAAATATGAGGCAAAATTAGCTTCTCAAGAAAGTTACTAATAGTGGGGGTTTGTGAAGAGGTAGAGAGTGAATATAAATTTTTATATTTATTATCTTGTTAATAGAGGGGTTATCCGTATGCGTGTAACCAGAAGTATTCCCCAAAGTGGCAATATAATGATCCATCTGTTGAGCCCTAAGCCGGTAGGCTAATATTTTACCACCCTTTTCACTTCTCTCCCAATATTTATGTTTTATTTTTAATAGTGCTATTTCGGTCTTGCGAGCAACTAATTAATTAATTTGAATGCACAATTGTAGTATCTCATAGTGGAGGAGGGATCTAGGATTAGGACATGAAGTAGCATAATATTGTGACTCTTTTGTTTTGAGTAAATTTTCATGATCTTGAGTTGTTGTTCCCTTACTTTCCTTCTATGAGCCTCATAACTAATAACTTTGCCATGAAGTGTGGCTTTAAGTGCTTTACAAGTTATACCCACAGAGGTGTCTTTTGGGTCATTATGAGAAATGAAATATTGTATTTGAGATCTGATCTGGGGCAAAACATTTGAATCTTTGAGTAACAAAGGGTCTAGATGCCATGAGGGAGATTTTAAAGGAGGGGAGTCCCAAATTAAATTAATTTTAACTGGAGAATGGTCCAATATTATTAAGGGCAAAATGGCAGAATCAACTATATTTTCTGTAACTGTTGGGAAGGCGAACCAATGATCAATCCTACTATATGATTAATGGAGGTAGGAATAAAATGTATATTCCTTATCATGACGATGAAACAGTCTCCATAAATCTGAAAGCCCATGATCCTTCATTAGCAGAGAGACAACAGTTATACTTCTAGGATGAGCATCTAAAGAGGAATTGCTTCTATCTAAATAAGGATCCAAAGCCAGATTTAAGTTGCCTCCTATTAGTATAGGGGTGTGAAGTAAATCTGATTTAGTTAACTGATTAAATTATGGAAGAAATTAGGTTCATCTGTATTTGGGGTGTAGATATTAATCAGAGTCAGAGGTCCTGATGCAGTATCAAAAGAAACGATCAACAATCTTCCATTAGGATCTTTGAGTATAGCAGATAAAGACCATCTTAAATTTTTATGAATTAGAATTGCAACACCTCTCTTTTTTTGAAGTAAATAAAGCTGCATAAACCTGATCAACCCAGTCTCTTTTTTAATCTGTTGTTGTCTTCAGCCAGCAACTTAGTTTCTTGCAAAAAGGCAATATGTGCTTTAAGTTTTTAAGATGGTTTAGCACCTGTTGCTTGGCACATTGAGCCCCTTGCATTCCAAGTGTAAAAAAATAGATCGGTCATAAGGTTCTAAATAACAAGGGCTGAAAACAGCTGTTAATGAAATTGTCAAGGACCCAGCGTGCCAGGCAAATGAAGCACATATTAAGCCAAAGATATAAACAGAGTTAAGTAAAATGTACAAACAGGCAGGGAAAATGTTACAGTAAATTCCAAGATTCTAAAGAATACTAAAAGGGTGTTTGAAAAGCAACGCATGTATCTCTCCATGTATAAGAATAAAAGTTATAGCAACTATAACTAGTATCTTAATACAAAAAGCCATCTTTGGTGAGCAAAGGCGAATGGGTCAGTTAAAACAGAAAGAACCATGACCCCTTCTTCAGACACCCAGATGTGGAAAGATCTTAAGGGAAGTGGATCGACTGAAAAGGGATCCACTATTCCTTAAGAAGCACAATAATCTCTTACACTCAAATAGAGTTAAGATATACAAAATGTGAAATCTTTAAGTCTTAAACACAACAATTATAACAACAGAATAGAGTTAGATTTATATAACAATGACAACTAAGCCTTACACTCCCATCTACCTCCATCATCCATCTCTGGGAAGGTATATAGTTTACAGAACTAATATCAAAACATTAGTAGAACAGTCCAAGAACCAAGCTGCAGAAAAAAGTAAATTATATGAAATCTGTAAGATTGCATTAATAAGCTTACCATTTCTTTTTTTCAAATTGAATATATTTTATTCATTTGTAGGAAGGGTTAGGATATCATTTAACTCATACATTTGACATTAGCTTGACACATACATTTTGTTTAAACATTGTTCTATGCTAGGGTCCTGTAACAATACAGAGTCTTATAAGGTATATATTATAAACATGGTTTCAGTTGCGTTCAAATATTACAGTCTCAACTAACTACAGAGACCCTTCATACTCCTCCTCCTTCTTCCCCCTCCCCAAACCCCCCTCCCTCTCCCTCTCTTTCAGGTATGCAGCAACAGTGTCCATCATTCCCAGTAATCCAGGTAAGGTAATCGGGGGGGGGGGGATCATATTTAATGAAGTCATATCACTCTTGCGGTGCTGTCCCCTTCTTGCCTTAGTTACTTATTTGGTATCCTTAAACCACTAAATAGTCAGTAAAGTATGTAAAGGTGCCCATGTTTTTTGATAGTATTGTGATTTCCATGCAATGTGAGCAATCGTGTTCTCGGCCTGCAAGGCAAATAGTATCTCTTTTAGCCATTCCGTATATGTAGGGATATTTTGGTCTAACCAGTGGCACATAATCACTTTTTTTGCACACACTGATATCAGCATCATATATTTTTATTGGATGCCACTTAGAACTTCACCATAGTCTCCTATTATACAAATTTCCGGCTTGAACGCATTAGCTAACCCTAAAAGTGGGTCTAAGTTGGACTTAATACTATTCCAGAAAGGCGTGACCTTATTACATTCCCACAATATATGCAACAAAGTGCCAGGCCTTTGCTTACAGCGTGAACATACATTTGAGGTGATTTTCCCCATCTGATAAAGCCTAGCTGGGGTATAGTATAAATCATGTATAACGTAAAACTGTAAGATGTGGTTTCTGATCCATTTCACATCCTGGTACAATTGTGACCAAATTTTTGGCCATGAATGAGGAGCTAAGGTGTTTGGAGGTAGTACTTGGTTCCAGACATAATACATCTCACCTTGCTTTTCTTCCATGGCCTCCTTAAGAGGCAATAGAAGTGGGAAATGAGGTGAGAGGAAGGTAAGTTAAGGATTGCCTGTAAAAGGGGGCCGTATAGACACTGTGTCCAGTATCCCACTCCAAAGTGTCTTAGGAGCATATGTTGCAATTGGAGGTGTTTAAAACAAAAAGTTTTAGGGAGGTTAAACCGTGAGCTGGCTACTTGAAAAGGTATCAGTGTGTGTTCATGAAGTAAGTCTACAACTCTCAGTTGGGTGTTACCCGGCCAGAGATTGTTTGAGAGGGGCAGTTCCCCTATTTTGAAATTGGGGTTAGCACATATAGGCTGGGAAACATCTTTTACCAGAGATATCTAAAAAAAGTTACACATTTGGGAGTGTACTTGAAGCGTTGTTTCCGTAGGTGTGACTTTGAGAGCTTTAGGCAAGTTCTTGAAAGGGGAAAAAATGAGAGCCCTGGGAGATAAGTTGTGTGGAGAGAGTAAACTTTGCTCAATCTGATATCACAAGGGAATATAATGAACACTCTCCTGACAGGAACTGTCCTTCATCCAATATGCTAGGACCGAACAAACAATGGAGAACTGATAAAGGAGCAGGTCTGGGAGTTGTAAGCCCCCATTGTTCTTACTCCTCTGCAGCTTAAAGAGAGTCCGACGAGATGTCTTCCCGCCCCACAGAAAGTTGGACATAATTTTGTTGACCTGGGTAAACCATGCTTTAAGTAGAAAAGGTTGTATCAACTGTAGGGGGTACAGAATTTGCAGAAAGATGTTCATTTTCAGAACATTAACCCATCCCCAAAGAGTTAACGGCAACATGGCCCAGCGGGAGAGAGACATTTTAATTTGCATAAGGATTTTGTCCAAGTTGTATTGTTTCATCCTGGTTTCCGAACAGGAGAGATATACTGTATACCTAGGTATTTTAGCTTATCTCTGGTCCAGCGGAATCCAAGGTGAGCAATTTCAGCCTGGAATGTATGAACATTTAAGGGCATCACTTCTGTTTTTGTGATATTGAGTTTGTAATTACAAAAGGTCCCAAATGTTTTGATAATTTCGAGAGCGGTGGGAGCCGATTTTGAAGGGTGAGTTATGTGAAGTCAAATATCATTGGCATAGACCGAGATTTTGTATTGTGTGGGCCCAATAGAGATACCAGTAATATTTGGGGATAGTTTAATACGTCTAATGAGCTGTTCCAGATATAAGACAAACAGGAAGGGGGAAAGTGGGCACCCCTATCTTGTTTCTTGTTGTAACTTAAAGGGATGAGATAGATGTCCATTGCATAGTATACGTGCTGAGGAGCAAGTATATAATATCTTGACCCATTGTATGTACTGTTTTGGGATATTATAAAGTTGTAACAGATGGAATAAATATTCCCAGGAGACCCTATCGAATGCTTTCTCTGCATCCAGGGACACCAAAGCAGCTGGAATTTGTGAGTTCCTGGATGCAGAGATCAAGTGTGCCAACTTGCGCATGTGATCAGACAAGACCCTACCAGCTACAAAGCCAACCTGTTCACAGCTTATTAGACTTTGCCAAACCTTGGATAGCCTAGTGGCCATAATTTTTGCCAGTATTTTTATGTCAAAGTTAATTAATGATATCGGACGATAATTTGTGACCTGAAGAGGGTCCCTATCAGTTTTGGGATAACCACAATAGTGGCCTCAAATAGGGTAGGGTCAGTAATACCATGCTCAAACATATAGTTGTAGGTATCTAAAAGCATTGGCCCAATTTGTTCTTTGAAAAGTTTGTAGAATTCTACTGTGAATCCGTCTGGGCCTGGTGATTTATCGGTGGGGAGGGAATCAAAAGTCTGTGTTATCTTGTCCTGAGAGATTGGGGCTTTAAGCAAGTTTACTTGGGATGTGTTGAGTTGCGGGAGTTGTATCGGCTGCAAGAATTGTTCCAATATTACTGGGCAAAAAGAATGGGAAGTATGGTAGTACAAAGTTTTGTAGGACTCTTGAAAGCAGTTAGTAATTTCTCTAGGGGAAGTAACTATTTGTCCTACAGAGTTTTGAATACTGGTAACAATTCTATGTGAGGCCTGTGCCTTAAGTCACAAAGCCAAAAGTTTTCCTGCTTTGTCGCTCTGATCAAAATACTTAATCTTAGAGCTTATAAGAAGACAGTCTACATGTTCAGTCAGAATTGAGTTATAGCGATCCCTTAAAACTTCTCGAGCTTTAAACGGATCCTTTGTGGAGTTCGGGGAGAGTGACATCTCCACGTCCCTGATATCCCTCAAGTGACCTTTGAGGTTGTTTTTTTTTAACCGTTGCCATGCAAATTATCTCTCCTCTAACTGTACCTTTCAAGGCACCCCATAGCATGTCTGTCTTGGTCAAGGAGGGGGCATTTATCTCAATAAATTTTGAAATGAATCCGGGCCAATTGGTTCTCCAGGTATTCTGATTGAAATAATTGACAATTAAATCTCCAAACCTTATCCCTAGGTATAGGCGGGCCCGGGTTCCAACCTAGTAAAGTAGGATGGTGATCCGAGATCACCTTGGGGAGGTAATTACTGGTTGTTATAGCTGAGAGATGTCCTACGTCTACGAGAAAGTAATCTAAGCACGAGAATGAGTAGTGTGGAATAGAGTGGAATGAATATTCTTTCTGGTGAGGGTAAAGGGCCCTCCAATGGTCTATTAATCCAGTGGAGTCCATCATTTCTCTGGTGGCAACCTGTGCTGGGGAGAGAGATGGAGAATGACGAGAAAGGGTCCTGAAGGAACTGGAAGTAATAAGAGTTGATAAAGCAATGGGGCCAGATGGGGTGCACCCCAGGGTCCTTAAAGAACTAAGAGAAGTGGTGGCTGAACCTCTGGCTATCCTGTTTAGCCGATCACTGGAAACAGGGGGGGTACCCAAAGACTGGAGGACAGCAGATGTAGTCCCCTTATACAAAAGTGGGAATAAAGAGAAAGCAGGGAACTACAGACCAGTCAGCCTCACCTCGGTAGTGGGGAAGATCATGGAAGCACTACTGAAGGAGAGATTGGTGGAACATCTGGTTATCAATGGCTCACAGGACCCAAGGCAGCATGGTTTCACCAGGGAGGTCATGTCAGACCAACCTCGTTGAATTTTTTGACTGGGTGACTAGGGAGGTGGATCAGGGAGGCAGTGGACATGGCCTATCTGGACTTCAGCAAGGCCTTTGACACTGTGTCACATAGAAGACTATTACACAAACTGGGAATATGGGTGTGGGCAGGACAGTAGTGTGGTGGGTAGGTAACTGGCTGGGTGGCAGGACACAGAGGGTGGTGGTAAATGGCTGTCACTCCACAGAGGGAAGAGTGACCAGTGGGGTACCACAGGGATCAGTGCTGGGACCGGTCCTATTCAACATCTTCATCAGTGACATTGCAGGATCTAGAAGGCAGAATTTCACTGTTCGCTGATGACACAAAGCTCTGTAACAGAGTAGACACACCAGAGGGTGTAGACAGAATGACAAGTGACCTGCAGAAACTTGAAGAATGGTCAATGGTTTGGCAGTTGAAATTCAATGCAAAGAAGTGCAAGATAATGCATATGGGGCACAAAAACCCTGGCACAATATATCAGTTGGGGGGTGAGGATATAGCATGCACCAAGCAGGAAAGGAATCTTGGGGTTGTCATCTCTGATGACCTCAAGGTAGGGAAACAGTATGACAAGGCAGCAGGTAAAGCAAATAGGATGCTGGGATGTATAGGCAGGGGCATCACCAGCAGGAAAAGGGAGGTCATAATTCCGCTATACAAGACACTAGTGAGGCCCCACCTGGAGTACAGTGTACAGTTCTGGAGACCATACCCACGTAAGGACATAGACAGGGTAGAGAAGGTTCAGAGGAGGGCAACAAAGATGGTGCATGGATTGCATCAGAAGTCCTATGAAGACAGGTTGAAGGAACTGAACATGTACTCCTGGAGGAGAGGAGGAGAGAGGGATATGATAGAGACATACAAGTATCTTACAGGGAGGAACAGGGTGCAGGAAAACACTATTTTTAAGTGAAAAGATGTTCCAGGACTAGAGGGCATGGGATGAAGTTGGAGGAGGACGATTCAGAGGAAACATGAGAAAGAATTTCTTCACAGAATGGGTAGTGGACAAGTGGAACACCCTGCCAGAGGAAGTGGTGGGGGCTGAAACAATCACGGGATTTAAGAATGCATGGGATAGACATAAAGGAATTCTAGAGGTCAGGGGTAAGGGGCAACAGACTTCTAGGAAAACAAACTGAACTTACAAGCTCAAATTGGCAGACTGGGTGGGCCATAGGCCCTTATCTGCCGACACTGTCTATGTATCTATGTATCTATGTATCTATGACTTGGAGAGCGATCTATAATATTACAATAAACACGGTTCCAATCTCCTCCTAGCAGTATGGGAAAGTGGGACCATGGGGTAAGGTCATTCATAAAAGAAACGAAAAAGGATGGGTCCTCCATATTGGGGCCGTATATGGAACCAAGCACTACCTCAGTTTGACCCAACAGGGCCCTAATTTAAATGTATCTATGCTGAGAGTCTACAATGGTGTCTATAAGTCTAAATGGGACTCTTCTTGCTACGAGAATGGCAACCCCTCCCTTCTGAGTATCCGGTCCACTCCCAAAGGCCTGGCCAACCCAGGATCTTCTTAATTGTGAGACCTGGGAAGGAGGCAAATGGCTGTCCTGGAGAAACACTATATCAATGACAAGGTTACGAAGATGCAACAATACTTTTGCACATTTAGCCTGAGACTGAGACCCTTTTATATTCCATGAACATATTTTATATGAAGTCACCTTATTGGCAATTTTTTTACTGGGTTATCCAGCTTTACTCCAAGAGTTTTAGCATTGCTCAGATTGTCCTTGGGATAGCCCTCTTTAAAAGGCTGTTGTGCTGCATACCTGATCCCACCCACCCTCTGTTCCCTTTTAAGCCCCTGCTTCTCCCTCCCCCTCCATCTGCTGTACATCACCCTTCCCCTGTACACAGCCATTTTGTAGAGGCTCTCCCAGGGCCATCTCCCAGTCTTATTATATTGATTAATCCCAGGCCACCAAAATGTCAGACCTGGGGAAAGGCCGGGGAGCACCTCACCTAAAGGCCGCATACTTCCCCCTCCCTTCATCCTGGTTCGCAACACCCTTCTTGAAACTGCAGTATCCAGATCTACCCCTTCCACTCCCCAGCTCCACACAATGAGAATATAGCATATGTAAAAAAAAAAAAGGGGAAGAGGGGGGTAAACAATAATATATAAGAATCTGCAAGCAAATCCCCTCATATTAACCTTGTTAAGAACAGCGTTAGAGCCATCTTTTAATTTTCGATCCCCCACCCTTCTTCTGTCCCTTCAGTCCATCTTCATTGTTCCAGTACTTGCTTCTAATAATGTTATCTTATTTTACCATAACAGTGGTACCCCTGCAGCCTCGTGGCTTATGGGAGGGGAAGAAGGGAGAAGAGGAAGCAAAATTGCTGAAGAAGAGAGAAAAAGACAAAACAAAAAAAAATGGGGGGGAAGTAACCAAACTTTGGAAGCCTTGCAAATTCTTTCAGTGTTCAGGTCCTCTTGAAAATGTTATTAGTGATACCCCTGCTGTTTTCATACAGCTCTGACCACTGTGGAAATGTGCCCAAGTCTATAGTTAGTCTGCCATGCAAGTTCTGTAAACCATAACACAGGGCAGGTGCATATCACGCCATCATAATTAGTCTTTCCTCAAATGGCAGGGATATATATACTAAAATAAAATAAAAAAAATCAAAAGAAAAAAGAAATATTTCCTCCTTGTTCAGGAGCGGCACAGTCAACCCTCTGATCCTCGTGATACGGGGCTTTTCCTATCAAAAAATGCAGTTCTCCAGACGAAAAGGAAAATAAAGCAGGTTAAGTTGTCCAATCAATCCACAGTCTTTGAGCGCCCTCTTGTGACAGTAAGTATGAATGTCATTAGGGCAATACAAAAAAAGTGGCAGTACAGCATATTGAAGCCTTGACACAGAAAAACTAATAGTTCCATGGGTGTTATATCCTTCCCAGTTAGTCCACCTCTTCATTTCCCAGCTTTTTCATCATCTAGAAGGAGTGAAAGCCCAGGAACCAGGGGAGGGGGGAACAAAATCGAGAATAAAGCCAGTTCTTACACATTTTCTGCAGTAAATGCGATCTTTCCCTTTCGCTATAAGCCTTCTTCATTCTGCCATATTTCAGAGAGATCCAGAACCATGGCAAAATTTTACTGAAACCGATGTTTATAAGTTAGATCCATATTCAACACCATTTGTCTCGGTTGTCTGTTCACTAAACACCATAACTAGCAGTAAAGTCAGCGTAGCTTGAACAAATCTGGAAACATCCCTCCTAATTCTGCCTGAGCTTGCTCAGTTGTATCAAAATTCTTCCAAGAATTTTGGTGGTACACTAATAGTTTGGATGGGTACTGAACTTTGAATTTGATGCTGGCAGTGATTAATTTTGTGACAGTGGGGTGGTAGGCAGCCCTTCGTTGCCTTATGGTTGCTGGGAAGTCTTGGGCAAATCTCAGCTTCTGCCCCTCCCATAGAATTTCCTGAAGGCTTCTAACCTTTCCCAACACATGCACTTTATCTAGTTAGTTAAGAAATTTTAAGATCAGGGGCCTTGGTGCTTGCCCAGTCGCCAGTTTGGATCGAAGCGAGCGATGGGCCCTCTCGATCACTTAGGTGGTGTTATTAGGTGAGGGGCCCGCTATTTTAGTTAGCAGCCGTTGCAGGAAAGTGATAGGGGTCGCCCTTTCTGAATTCTCCGGGAGGCCAAATATGAGGATGTTATTTCGATGACTACGGCCCTCCAGGTCCTCCAACTTAACCTCCATCTTATTTAATCTTTGACGCAGTACCGAGAGCTCAGAGTCAACTGTTAGCCTCCATCCCTCCAACGAGGCCCATCCTGGCTGTAACATCTTTGATCGCTCGATTAGTATCAGTAAGTTCTGTTCTCATAGTCTTCATTTCTGAGGTAAGTTCCTGGAGCGCTACTCGGAAGGGATTTAGTTCTTCTAAGAATTTCTTCTCCGTGTGAGGGATGGTTGGTGGTCCTGTAGTCGGTGGTGAGCCCGCTTTAGTAGCTGCCCAGGGCTGTCCTTTGGCCTGTTTGGAATTCTTCTCTGGCGTCTGCGGTGGTCTGTGTGGGGGAGGTGCCTGGCGCATCTCTGCCTCCATTCTTAAGTAGGCCTAATTCTTGTTTCGGCTTTTTCTCCCGGCCATTGCTGCAACCACTTTTGCCTGTTTAATAGCAGGTTCAGGAAGTTGTTGGGAGCTGTATAGCAGATGTACTTTTGGGATCAATGCAGTAGTTACTGTTAAATTTTCTCAATAAGGTGGAGCTGGGGGGGTGATGGGCTCTCCAAGCTGCTATTCCATCCGCGGCATCACGTGAGCCAAGCTTACCATTTCTAATATGTAATTGAAACAAATGAAACATAGAGTGCTGGCCATGTGGCTTGGACATATCCAAACAATTGATATAATAGTAATTCAGAGAAATGCACACCCACCTGCATGGTATTAATTGCAGGGAAGGACCCAAATAGCCCACATAAAGCTATTTAGACAGAGCTACAATATATACAAAATTAAATCCCTTCAAACTGAGCCAGAAAAGGGGGGATTTGGTAACCCAGGCATTCCAGGCTTCAAAAACGTATGGGGTACAAGGAATCAAATGGTATTATGAAATTGTAAGTGTAATCATTTAAATAAGATCAGTATGGCCCCTTATCACAAAAATTACCTACAAAGCCAAAACATTATATCGAAATAACAAAAGTATTAAAGAATAAACCCTCACTGCATCCAGACTGCCCAGGCAATGAGCATTGTACGCACACTGTATAGATTCATTATAATAATAATTATAGCACATGAAGTAGCTCGAAAAAGGCTTGCTGTAGGCGCATGAGGCAGCCAGGATATTTCATGTAACTGTGCATATAATGAAGTTGTAAATATCTTACATGTATTGCAGATAAATGACCAATTATTATTAATTATTATGGGCACATTTAAATAATATTACATAAAGACATAAAATAAAGGATAATACATAGAGAGCATTAAGTAATATAAAACAAACATAGTTATCCAAATAGCTAGGAAGGTGCACCGTAACAATCAAATGAAAGGGGAACAGTGACCGCCATGGACCTAAGAAATGCAAGTTGCAAAATAGGGCCTCCGAAGGTAATATAAGATTATTGACTGCATCCATAGGAGAGAACCCCAGTGTTTGCGTGGTACCTACAAAATACTATGAAGAGAAAAGTACCATTAGATACCAGAAAACAAGAAGGACTAATTTATGTCATCAGATTGGAGCTAGAGTCCAATTCACCCTTTGCTTTGTTTCTCCATTTTTTCTTAGGGGGCTCTGCAGCATTCGTGGGTGAGCTAGCTACAATTTCTGCCCAAGAGGAGTCCGCCGAGGTGTATTCCACATCAGGTAGTGCTGGAGTGCTTTCTATAGCTGGGGTACAGATCTGATGATTAAAAAACTGTGAATCATTTGTGATTGTTTGCAAAGGAGTGAATCTGTTATTTAAAGGAATAGGTGATACAACCTCATTAGACAAACTTGAATTTGCGGTAGAGCAGTGAATTGTGTCCGGACTGCAGCATCTGTTTTTTGCTGATGAAAGCTTGGTGGAGGCTCTTTCTTGCAAGCAGGATGCATATTTAATGGGTGCTGATGAAGCCAGCTGATTCGAAGTAGCTGAGGTGGGATGAGTGATAAGAATTGTGTCTCTCGAAAAACACTTACATTGGAAGGAGCGCTCACCGTATTACTTGTTGTAGCTGATGCATTGTTAGGGCCGAGATTTAAGTCAAGATGCACTTTATAGTTATTTAAGAATAACATAAGAGATTCCGGTGTGCCAAAGTCTCTGTAGGAATTGTTGATTAAACACGCATTGTTGCTGGATATCGCACGGTAAATCATAATCCAATCTGATGCAATATGTGCCAAGCTGGGGGTAAATGCACACCTTTTAGCACTAACTTCCTTGGAAAAATCT
Source organism: Neoceratodus forsteri (assembly GCA_016271365.2). Taxonomy (NCBI): domain Eukaryota; kingdom Metazoa; phylum Chordata; order Ceratodontiformes; family Ceratodontidae; genus Neoceratodus; species Neoceratodus forsteri. The sequence goes on from CM057459.1 coordinate 1,390,425,490, forward strand.
CTATAGATAAAAATATGATGTTCCTGCCATATGATTTGGCCCATTTCTCTAGCCTTTTGTAAAATTAGTTCTGTGTGGGCATAATTGAGAAATCTTGCAAGAATTGGCCTGGGTCTCTGATCTGGCAGAGGTTTAGGGCTGAGCGAACGGTGAGAGCGTTCGATTACCAAGCCAAGGTTGGGTGGAAGTTGTAGCAGTTGTGGTAAGACTTGCAATAAAAACGATGAAGTATTTTTGAGCTCAGCACCTTCTGGAAAGCCAAAAAGTCTCAAGTTATTTCTCCGATTATGGTTCTTTATGTCATCCAGTTGAAAGTGAAGTTCTTTAATTGTGCAGTCTTGTTCATGGATAGTGGCCTGTAGGACTTGCACAGATGCCTCGTTTTGTTGTACTTTGTTTTCCATGAATAATAATCGATTATCTATAGATTGTACAGCAGCTGTATTTTGCTGGGCAATAATTTTTAGATTGTTCATATCTGCAAGCATTTTTTCGGAACATAGCTTCTACCTTATCTAAGGGAACTTTATTAGCAGCAAAGTCAGCCATGCTGTAGGGCCCGAACTAGAGGCACTGAAAGAGCTTGAATTATAAAAAATAGCCCAGATAATAACAGAACAGAAGAAAAATAACCTCTGAAATTGTTGCAGATGGTTCTGTATGATGCACGTCTGCTTGTAGGAGTTCTGTATCTGGCTTGGATGGCTGTGGATGATGAAGGATGGAAGGAGGTATTGTAGAGCAGAGAGATCAAGCATTCATCTTGCTCTGGGTCAAGCCACACCCCCATATTGTATTGTTTTTGGCTGACTGATTTTGCTGCTCAATGGAGTGATCCCTCCTTTTGTTGCCAAATGAAAATATGTAAGTGTATAGGAGCCCATACACAAGAAGGTTATATTTTTCACTGAATTGTTACCATGATGACAAGGATCTCAAGAGCACAGCTCGAGAGGTACGTCTGTCATCATGGCAATCTCAAGTTGAAAAAGCAGCCTTGTTGTCTATTAGGGTTCCCATACACTATTTTACAGTGAATTTGCTGAAAAGATATGCTAAAACTCACGCTGTTTTTTTCCCTTTTTTAAAATGCACTAGACACATGTTTAGCTAGAGCGTTACCAGTTGTGGTGTGAGTGGCAATCCATTGATCAATGGCATTGTTGTGTGATGACCATACTGCAGCAGAATAAAAAGTCATTCTGCTGCAGCACGAGCATCACTACCACAGCAAAATGACTTTAGCCATGGCATAAAACTCCATGCTAAACAGGCTCACACTACACTTTATTACTGTATTCTGAATAGCTTTTTGCCATTCCATGGGCATTTGTTTATGTACCAATACCACCCTGCAAAGAAAAAGGTTCATCCATGTGATTTGGAATTTGGATAAATCACATACAGAATTCATGAGGCTTTTCGCTCATTCATGGTTTCCATCATAAACATTGCTGCTACATTTTCTCTTGCATAAAAACCTTCAACTAGGCCCCAAATAAAACTCCTTTAATTTAAAAAAATAAATATTTGAATGTTCTTTCCTCTCCTTATACACATATATTTAAATAACCAAGCAAGATTCAGAGGTTTCATTTCTTGAGTTTCTTTAATGACTACAAAAAATCACCCTGATATCCTAACCATCTTGACAGAATAATCTCATCTGCAACCCTGCCCCAGATCAAATTAAGGCTCAGCTTCCATATGAGGTCTTTGTGTATCTATGTCAGTGTGTGCCATTGGAACATTGCAAAATTCTGAATTAATGCATTCCATGTTTGTGTGTGTGTGTTGGGGTGGGGTGGGGTGGAGTGAGCATTTTAGTGGAGGAATACTGCAGAATACTGAATTCTTAAATTCCATGGTAAACAATCAAACCTACTGAATGCATAGAAAGACAGATGACTGATGGGTAAAAGCCACCGGTGAAGGTAAAATTTGACATTTTCTAAGCAATATTTGATTATACTTTTTCCTTTTTTTTATCTTTTAGAGATTTTTTTTAAAATTTGTCCAACACGGCTTCTAAGCACAATAAGTCCCTTCAAGATGTGGGGTATTAGTGGTTATCCAGACTTCCAGGGACTGTACAGCCTTCCACCTGTGGCTTTGAGCCTCATTACAACCCTAGGTGTGTGGGTATCCACCAATATTCCACACCCTATCAGGTTTTATTGCTTACGTAATGTATAGAGTCACCATATTTATTTATTTATATTTTTGGTAACTGGGTGAGCAAACTAATTCAAAGGACCATTTTCAGTTGTGACCTGGGTCGTACAGTGGCACAGACAATAGGTACAAGTTATAATACAGTAGGTACATATAATACAGTGAGTACAGTGGTATCAGAAACAGTGATAACTAAACATATCTTAAAAATATGGGTTAAGGACATAAAAAACAAGTTCATAAATAAATTGACACTTCTCTGCTTGCAGAGAACTAGGACATACACTTACAGCAAATCAAGACATTATTCCGCCAGTGCAAGATTTACAATAAAGTGCATAAAGTATTGCACTATAACAATCAACATTTTCACAATGGAGTCAAAAATGTGTCAGTTGTATATGTAGTAGCCAGTACTTAGGAAGTAAGGCAAATGGTACACTGAGCCCCTAAGGTGGATTTCTGGCAAAGGTGTTTCCAAGGGAGCAGGCACAGGTGGCCTGAGACATGAGCCAATCTCTTAGCTTTGATTTGAAGGACTGATGAGAGGGTAACATACGGATAGCAGGTGATATTCTGTTCCAGAAGTAGGGAGCAGAGACAGAGAAAGACTTGCTCCCCATGACAGTAGATACACGGGGGACTACCGGGGGGAATGGAAGAGACCGTGACCACCCTGTCAGTGAGAAGCGAGGAGTACGGGGACTTATGTGAGTTCCTGAGAGAGGTGTCAACTAGACAGCCCATAACATATTCAAAACAGCCCTGCAGAGAGAGCCAGCATAAGGACTAATATAGAGAGCAGTGATGAGTGGAGGAAGGGACCTGAAGGGCAAAGCAACAGATAGAGTTGTATGTGATATTTAGATGAGAAAGAAGTGAGGAGGAGGACATGGAGGGGAACACTGGGGAGCAATAGTCAAGTAGGGGCAGTAGATTGCCCTGGCAAGTGCAAGGCGAGCCTCTGGGGTCAGGCGGTGGTTAACATGGTAGGCTGCCCCCAGTTTCTGGTGGACTCTGTTCATAGTATTACAAATGTGGTCATTGTAGGTAAGGAAGGGATCAAGAGTCACTCCTAGGTATTTGAAGGAGGATACAGTGTCAAGAGGAGGGCCTGCAGGAGTGACTGTGTACCAAGGTTTTGATTTGGTGGCCTTTCTAAGGTATGGCTTTGAGCCAAAGAGCACGGCCTTAGTTTTTTTCTCATTTACAAGAAGTTTTTTGGAGCGGAACCAATGTTGAACTGATCCATAGTTTGTAGTGAGTGTAGAAGATATAGATTCAAGGGACTTGGTGCTATGGTAGATGATGAAGTCATCAGTGTAGAGGAGCACATTACAGTTTATGCTTTCTGCGGGAAGATAATTTATGAACAGTGAGAGTAACAGAGACCCCAGTATGGAGTCCTGGGGGACACGAATATGGATGGGTAATGCAGCAGAGGTATCTTTGCCTATCAGAACAGACTGGGCTTAGTTAGTGAGGTAGCTGATAAACCAAGCGGTGGCATTCAGGGAGCAGCCTAGGTTTAGCATGGTGGATTGGAGAAGGTGGGGGTCAACAAGGTCAAAAGCCTTTGATAGGTCCACAAACACCACACCTGTGGCCACACCGATGTCCATGTTTCTAAGGACATGGCTGGAGAAAAGGGCCAAGGCCGAAGAGGTGCTGTGGTGTTTGTGGAAGCCGTGTTGAAGGGGGCTCAGGAGATTGTACTTATCTAGATGCTTGGACAGCTGGTGGTGAATGATTTATTCTAACAGTTTGCTTAGATGTGGGAGGAGTGAGATGGGACGGTAGTGTTACAGGGCAGCAGGATCGCCAGATTTGAAAACAGGTACTACGTGCACATACTTCTATGAGTCAGGCATAGTTGATGATGAGAGGGCAAGGTTAATTATGTGGATCAGTGGCTTTACAAGGGCAGGGGAGAAGAATTTCAGAAAGGTGGGATACAGACTGTTGCTACCAGGGTTGCCCCTGGCGGGTAGCATCTTTAGGAGTTTGTCAGTGACACTGTAGTCGATGGCTGTGAAATAAAAGACAGGGCTTGAGGTCTGTAGGCAGCATGGCTGTTTTTTCTGGGTAGAAGGAGGCTATGGAGGGAGTTTGCTGGTGTAGGCAGTAAGGTCAGTCAACATTCTATTAAAGGTATCAGCGATCTTGCCTGGGTCAGTAATGGGACCAGAGGGGGGGTAAGTTCCATTATTTGTTTATTTGATTTTGGGTTGAGGAGGGTGTTAATTGAGGCCCAGAAACTATGGGGGTTGCCAAGAGACTCGTTTTGTAGGTTGGTGTAGTATTTACGCTTGAGTGACTTCACAGCCTGCTTGCAGGAGTTATGAAATCACCTGTATGCATTCAATAATTGGGAAGGGGGGATGCCTTGAAGGCTTGCCAGGTTTTGTCCCTTACTTTCATTTGGACTAGAAGTTCATTTGATAGCCAGTGGGTGTTACCACCTTTAACCCTCCTGGTGGTGATAGGGAAGTATTTGTCCTGAAGGTTGTGAAGAGCATCCATAAAAAGTGTCACTGCCATGGATACTTCTTGGAGTTGGTAGAGTGAGGACCAGTTTATGGCCCAGGCATCCCTTAGCACCAAGTCTGAATCCTGGGCTTTGAATTTCCTAAAAGACAGCATTTTGTGGCGAGGACGTATTGATTTGGTGGTTAGAGTGATATATGTAGGGGTGTGGTCACTGACAGAGTCAGCCATAGTGCCTGCTTGGAGGACTAGATTCGCACAATTTGTGGCAATCCAGTCAAGGGTGGAGTGGTTGGGGGAGCGGGGGTTGTATCTAGTAGGGAAGGAGATGACTTGTTCACTAGGTCTGACTATAAACAAACGTCTGTATTTTAGCTATGTACAAATTAAATAATTAAAAAGTTCTATGGAACCCTGAGGTAACAATGCACACACATTAAAAAAACAACATCTGCATCATAGCAACATCAATTTGGCAATAGGTACTGATGCATTGTAGTGGCCTTTAGTAGAATAAGGTCCAGTTGGGAGTTAATGCCTTAACTAGTCCTTATTCAACTAATAAAGGGATAATACAGAGGCCAATACTGTTGCTATAAACCTTCCTATCAGAAGTTAAAATTAAAATAATACTAAGAAAAGCATTTTTATAGCTGAGCACATTTAATGGGTCCGGGTCCTGCATTACATTTACACTAATCTGTTGGGATAAGGCAAGACTGTTTTATTTTTTTTCCTCCCTGTCCCCAAGGCTCAGGTTACCTTATAAACAAACAAAACAAATATCCACCTGAAACTGAAATCATAAAACCATCACAACAAACAAAACAAAAGCAATGCAGGCCTGTTCAACCAAGCGAGATTTTAACACTTATTTTGAAAGCCTCCACTGAGAGGAAGCACGAACGTGGGGTGGCAAAGAGTTCCAAAACAGGGGCACTGCCACTCCAAAGCTTCTTTGCCCATATTTTAGTACTCTTCCCAGTCTGCCCCCAACTAATTTTAGCTTTGATCAAGGGACGACCAAGAAACCCACATTGGTCCACTAATAAACCAATAGGAATGTGGGACATAAGGCAATTCTGGTGGGGGGTAGGAAGAAGTAGGCTGTTGGCTAACTAGGGTCAGCAGCTTATCCAGTAGGTAGGGAAATGGGCAGACTGGGTGTGCCAAGCTGTCCTTCTCTGCCATTAAAGTCTACATTTCTATGGATTCCCTACTCAATATTTCATAAGGTTTAAAATATTTAATAATGCCATTGCACTGGAACAATTGAAAGAAAACAACCAGAGCATGGCAATATGATGACTGTGAATACACTTTTAGTCTGGCTGTGGTATTTTCCTTATACAAAAAGGCCCGATATTTGTCCCACAGTTTATGGAAAGCTCACCATAACAGAACTTGACAACCAATGACTTAGAACAGTTGTGCTTTTCCAGATAAAAGATAAAATATTAACAAATTACTTTGGAGACATTGCACTGTATTCCAGTGTACGACATGCATCTGTCTTTAAGCAAGCGTGAAGGGGATTGATCAGTCAGAGGATGACTCTTATCTTCTAGCAGAACATTAGTTTTATGCCAAAAGGGTTTATTTTCTGGGAACTCTGTAGGAGGCATGTTGTCATATATCCCCTAGCTAAACTCTGGCCTCAGTCTTGTTTTTTTTTTTAGGCAAAAAGCTTACATTTTGATCAGGTGTTTTTTTTAGAAGCACATAATTTGTCAGCAGAAAAGGACTACTTAGCCCACCCAGTTAGCCCAGATGGTCTCTGCCTAGTCTGTCTCCACAGACCGTAACTGGTCTGCAGAGACCCTCCCTCTTCCTTGCCTATTTACTAATACTAACCTATGTCTATCCCACACATGTTTGAAGCCCCCTACTGTTTTCACCATCGTCACTTCTGCTGGCAGTCTATTCCAAGTGCCCACACTCTTCAGGGGCTTTTACACTACTGGATATGCACTGGTGCCAGTGGTGCAGATTCGCAGTGTAAAGAGATGCTGGAGCATTGCAAGCCACTCCTTTGTGGCAGACAGCATTCCCCGACTTGCTGGGATCGAGGAGCAGAGTGCACCAGTGCAGGAATATTTTTGCAAGTGTGTAAAAACTGCTTTGCCTGCACCATTGCCACTGCCATTTACTAACACCTCCACCGGAAATGCCCCCAGAACACAGGAAGGCCATCAGGAATGCTGCTGAACTGCAGCATATAAAAGAAAAGGGATGCGGTGCGACCAGAGTGGAGCAAACTGATTTAAGATGGCAATGCTCCAGGTAAGCTGTAATGTAAAAGCCCCATTTCAGTGAAGTAGTACAGTACTTCTTCACATCACTCCTAAACTCCCCCTACCCCTGTCAACTTCACTGCATGTCATCCCCTTCATAGAAAAGGAAAGGGCATTTCTTACAAACTGTATTCCAAAAGTGCTTTAATATTAAGGAAAGGGAGGGGAACAGAGAATGTTGTTGCCCTTCAATGTCACAAGCCAATCTGAAAGACCTTGTGCTAGCTACCCAGCAACACAATTCATAGATCACGGCAAACCCATTTATAGCATAAGAAAATCTTTTATTATAAAAGGCTAACATGCATATTAAAAAGGTGCAGACAGCTGAGGAGGCAAACAGAACTCCTGGCAAAGATGTGAACACCACCCAATGGCATTTTACACCAACAGGTGCTTTTTTCAAGGGTTAAATATTTATTTATTTGAATTTTGGTAACCGGGTAAGCCCACTGAGCCCATACAGTCCCTTCTTCAGGGACGACCTGGGGGAGTGTACATAGAACAAACAGTTTACAGCATACATAGAGGTATTGAATTATACAAAATCAAAATTAACATAAAAACTAATGTCTCATGGTAGTTCAATAAACAGGGCGATAGTAGGTATAGAGAGTCACAGTACAATATATCACCTATAGCAGTGTCCCCAGTGCAATTCAATTACAGTACAATGGTTGTTGAGGGTTAGAGAAATTAAGGTTTGGAGTTATAGGAGGACAAGGATAAGAGCAGGGGCCTGTAAGTCAGGTGAGGCAGGTACAGGTTCCTGAAACAGCAAGGTAGTTATGCAGGGCAAGTTTGAAGCGAGGGAGAGAAGAGCAAGAGAGGTTAGATGGGGGAGGGAGTTCCAGCGGAGGAGGCAGCATCAGCAAAGGAGCTTCTGCCTGCTGATAGATGTGTCTTAGGCATGTCTAGTAGTGGAAGAGAAGTAGAGTGGAGAGACCGTCTGGACAGTTTTCATACTATAATGTCAGATAGGCTAGGTGGAGTGTGGAGATGTGTGAGCTTAAAGGTAAGGCATAACGAGGAATTCTGGAATTTGTGTTCCAGTTGTAGCCAGCCCAGGGATGCTAGTACAGTACAATGGTGTTGGTAGAGGGCTGCTCCAAGAGCAAAACATTCAATCTTATGATATAGCTGTTTCAGTTGGTTTGTGAGAGAGGCCTTGATTGATAAGAATAGTGGAGCCCCGTAAGATAGCAGAGGTAGCAGTGAGGTAGTAGAAATTTTAAGACAGGATGCAGTAAATAGCAGGGGATGAAGACGGTATAGCAGATGAATCTTTTGGTGTATGGTTTTGGTGGTTTTATGGACATGGGCCTTGAAGGAGAGGTTAGGATCAAGCAGAATGCCCAGGTATTTAAAGAAATATACCGTTTCAAGGAGTTCCCCATTACTGGAGCGGATAGAGAGTTGCGGGTTAAGAGAAGTTTTATAGGAGAGGGTATGGAAAAGCATAGATTTAGTTTTTTTGTGTTTAATAGTTATTTTCAAATAACCATGCATCTAATTGGCAGAAGTCAGATTCCAGGTGCTGAGTAAGCCATTGGGTGTTAGCTGAGGAATAGTATAATATGGCACCCTCCATGTAAAGCTGAACTGACACCCCGCCGCAGAAGCCAGGCAGCTCATTAATGAATAACGAGAAGAGTAGGGGGCCCAGGATGGATCCTTGGGGGACTCCATGGGTAATCTGTTTGAATGGGGATCGACAGTTACCCCATTTGGCACTTTGGGTGTGACCAGATAGCTAGTCTCAGAGCCAGCATGTGAATGGCTGATCTAGACCCAAGGATTCTAACTTCATTATCCGCAGCGCTTGGTTCACCAGGTTGAAAGTCTTGGTGAGGTCAATAAGATAGCCCCCATTGCTAATTAAAAATCAAAGGCAAGGTAAATGTCTGAGGTGACTTTGATGAGTGCAGAGAGAGAGTACTGTGATTTTTGCGAAAACCATGCTGGCAGGGTGACAGGAGTTGGCAATGTTCGAGGTAGTCTTGCGATTGGTTGTATAGAATTCTTTCTTAAACATTAGCAAAGTAGCAGAGAATTGAGATCGGCCTGTAATTTTCAACAGGTGTGGGCGAACCCCCTTTGTGGATTGGGATTACTAGTGGCGTTTTCCATTTTGAGGGTAAATTTCCTTCGAGAAAAGATCTGTTTATCAAGTTTTTAACTGGCACTGCAAGTGCTGTTGCTCCTCATTTTAAGAACCTAGGCTCAAGGTTGTCAAGGCCAGGAGAGCCACGTTCCTTGAGGTTTTAGAGTACCTCTTTTCAGGTAGCTAGTTTGATGTGGAATTGCAGTGATGCAATCCTAGAGAGATTTGAGACTGGAGAGGGTTGGTTGTCTGTGAAGTGGGATACATAGTTGCCAAGGTCTGTAAAGAAATTGTTAAAACCTTCAGCTATTGGTGCTGGGTCTGACAGTACTTTGCCCTTCATTGAAATCGACTCGGGGCAGATGGAAGTTTTACCTTTGAGGAGGGAATTTATCTGGGCCCAGAAATCTTTGGGGTTCCTGAGTTTTTTTTGTTTGGATTGAATGGTAGTAGGTCCTCTATGTATTAATTATTTTAGACTTGCATGAATTTCTGAGCTGTTTGTATGCATGCCAGTCTGAGAGGAGACCAGTCTTCTTATGTGTTTTCCAGGCTGCATCGCATTTGGACATGTGGTTCCTTATATCTTTTGTCAGCCATGGAGCATTAGCGCCTTTGGATCTACATCTGGTAATTGGTGCATGGCTGTCTAGTACGGCAGTGACAGTGTTGATTAGGTATTCCAGGGCTTGGTCAACAGTAGGCAGGGTATGTATGGGGTCCCAGTTTACATTATTGAGATAGTTGAGGAAGGATGCAAGATTAAAGGAGGACACATTACGAGATTCTACAGTTTGAGGAAGAGGGTTTGGGGAGTTATTCCTCTAAATACAATAGACTGGTGAGTGGTCGCTGATGCTGTCAGGTAATACTCCTGAGGCAGTTTTTCTAAGAGCACAGTTGGATAGTAACCAGTCTATGATGGAGTGGGTTCCCATTCTATTATTCCTTCTTGTGGGTTCGATGATGTATTGAGTTAGATTGGCGCTGGCCAGAGTGGAGCAGGCTGTGCTTCTGTTACTGGTTAGCCAATCAATGTTTAAATCCTCACACAATATTAGTTCTTGTGGTGGAAGGTTAGAGAGGGAGGAAATGATGTTGGGTAGGGCTGCAGTAGCAGCCTTGGGTGGTAAGTAGGTACATCCTACTAATTGTTTTTTGTTGTTGCCTAGGGTTAAGGAGACAAAGATGGATTCTGCCAATGATGTTAGGGAGGCTGGAGGTGGAATTTCGGTAGCTGCAAGGTTGGACTTGATATATAAGAGATCACCGCAACCTCTTTTACCAGCCCTGTCACACCTGAATGTAGTGTGCCCAGGCAGGGCCACTTCATGTGGGAGGATGGCGGGTTTTAACCCAGTTTCAGAAACTCCAAGTACTACCGGATTGAAGGAAGTGACTCAGGCTTCAAGTTCTGGCATTTTAGGATGCAGGCTTTGACAGTTCAATTGTGCTATTTTGAGGCCTTTAGTATTAACCCTTTTAGTGGTCAGGGGGGCAGTGGTGGGATAGCAGGTGCAGGGATGTCCTGGATTGGACTCCACATTTCCAGCTAGTAGCAATCGATAGAGTAAGTGGAGTAGTGCATGCTGGGATGGGGGGGTTGATTTTTCTGTTTTTTATGTTAGGCATGTGTAGGTGGCTATATAGCCTGAACCCTTGATTGATGTCATCCTTTTTAGCCAGGCAGGGAAGTGGGAGTAGTCCCTGGGGGGGCGCTCATACAGTATGTTCTGTGGTGGGATACAGAAGCACTGTTCTTGGTAGCAGTTTTGTGCCTTCATTGTGCAGGAGTTGATGAGGAGGTCACTGGACATGAATATAAGAATATATAATGTGGCAACAACCTGTCCCAGATGCCGCATTATTCAGGACAGATAACAGGCAAGAGGGTTTAAATGTGCTCTTAATGTTGGAGAAGGGGCTAGGCACAGAGGATAAATGTGGATTAAAAATACTTAGAATAACACTCACTCAAGGCGATGGAGGATGGAAATGGAATGTTTGATTGAAGGGGGAGAGAGATAGAGAGCTGCTAAGAAAGGATTAGATGTCCTCTTTTCACTGTGGTCATGATCATTTGACAGATATGAATTGGTCTTGGTTGATGTTTAGAACAGTAGTGTCCCTCTAGCGGTAGGACTGTGTAATGAGCCAATTGCAGAAAGGGTAGATAGCCAACACATCAGAGAATAGCAGTATGGCTATAAAAGTAAGTGTCCAGATATGGCGGGTGGAAAGGGGGGTGGGTGGGGAGACACCACGAAGTGAAATGTGCATTACCAAAGACCTTCTTTTATAGTCCTCATGAGATGACATCATCCATGATGTAAGGCAGTTGTCATAAATCTGCATCTATACACAGCAAAATAACAAACAATGCAATACATACCTAAAGCATCTAAACCATCCTGTACAACAACTACATATGACTACAAGACGGGCTAGAAAGAAAAACTTCTTATATTGCTTAAATTGCTTTTCAATCTATTATCAAACAAACAGCAGCGCTGCATAATATGCTCGTATTAGAACTGCATGATGAAAGTTTGACACAGTAAATATATGAAGTCCACATTATATAAACAGCTTTTGTTTTCCAAAGAAGGTTACTCTTAATTTTGATTTCTTCCTTAATTGGTTTGTGTGGACTTTGGCTTCTGCACCACTCATCAAATTCATTTTCAACTGCCATAGGCCTTGGACATCTGCTCAGACAAAAAGTAGTACATAGTGGCATATAAAATATGAAAGGAAAAAAAAAGGTAATTAAATAACATGTATTAAAAGATACACAAAAAATCATAGTCCGAATTCCAGCCAGCCATGTTTTCACATTTGTAAATTTACATAATACTACTTTATTTTTATTTCCCTATCATAATGTATTTTATTTATTGTACCAGAAAGGTGTCAATTCAAAATGCACTGGGTGTCAATGCCCATTCTGAATGGACACCTTTCTTGTACAATAAATAAAATATATTACGCTGTGGAAATAAAATAAAGTAGTATTGTGAATTTACAAATGTGAAACAATGGTTGGCTGGAATTCTTATTATGACTTCTTTGTATATTTTTTTAATACATATTATTTAATAACCTTTTTTCCTTTCATATTTTAGACATCTCTATGTACTACTTTTTGTCTGAGCATATGTATGAGGCCTATGGCAACTGAAAATGAATTTGATGGGAGGTGCAGAAGCCACAATCCACACAAACCAACTAAGGAGGAAATAAAAATGAAGAGTGACTGTCTTTGGAAAAGGAAAACTATATACTTAATGTGGACTTCATATATGTAAAGTGTCAAACTTTCATCATGCAATTCTAATACAGCCTACCGGGAATGGGCAGACTCGAGCCAAGAAGGTCTTGTCTGCCGACACATATGAATCTATGACTAATAAGAACATATCATGCAACACTGCTGCTCATTTGACAGTAGACTGAAAAGCAATTTAAGCAATATAAGAAGTTTTTCTTTTCAAGATAATCCTTGTAGTAGACATATGTAGTTGTACAGAATATATTAGATGTTTTAGATATGTATTGCATTGTTTGTTATTTGGTTGCGTATAGATGCAAATTTATGGAAACTGTCTTACAACATGGATGATATCATCTTATGGGGTCTATAAAAGAAGATCTTTGGTAGTGCACATTTAACCCTTTGAAAAAGCACCTGTTGTTGCAAAATGCCATTGGGTGATGTTCACATCTCTGCCAGGAGTTCTGTTTACCTTCTTGGCTACCTGCACCTTTTTTTTTAATTATTCTATTTATGCTCCCCATCTGGCGAAGCTGACAGGTGGCTCTGCCCTCCCTGGAGTGGCTCATCCCACCTTGCACCCGACCTCCAGTAAATCCCTCACGGTTGCCCCACCTGTAACAGGGCCGAGGGCAAAGGGCTCGACTTTCCCCCTCCCCAGAGAAGGTTCCATGTCATATGGGTGAATGAAAATGGCAACCCTTCAGAAGGGCGCCAAACCTCCAGGGTGAGAACATTTGGAAAGTTTATGTGCTGGGGGCGCAACTCACACCCCTTACTATAGATTCCCATCTCGGGGAGACATAACTCGGGGAGAGTGCAAGTCCATGTTGCTCAAATTGTCAGCGCCATTATTCCATCACCCTTCTGATGGGTTAACATTATTCAGGTGACCTCTTGACGTGTTACCCCCGGAGACCAACATCAAGACTCCAGGAGGCCAGTGCAGGCACTGCAGGGCCATCATAAAGCCTGCCAGCTCCATTTTCCACTTTTCCTCCACACCCCTTGCCCTGGTTGCTCAAGCACATGTGGAGGCATGTGCACTCCACTATCCGTGGCACCCTCTCTATTTTAGCTGCTCCCATCTGCACTACCCTTGGGCCTCCACCTGGGGGCAGCTCTACAACGTGTGTGACTGGGTCCCAACCTGGGAGAGGAAAGCTGCCCTGCGGCTGCTCAATCCATCTCCTGACCCCCCCCCGCTGCTGACCCCTGACAACCCAGGCTCATTCCTGAATCCGGGTTGCCGGTGTGGCGCAAGGTGTGGTGTCCAGCATCTCAACCCTCAGTGCCACCAGGCCTGCCAGCTATCTGCACCTTTTTAATATGTATTTTGTCTTTCATAACAGTTTTTCTTATGCTATAGATGGCTTTGTTGTGATTTGTGAAACTGTGATGCTGGGTAGCTAGCGCAAGTTCTTTTAGACGGGCTTGTGATTTTTTAACCTTACTCAAAGTCTTGCCATGGGCAAATCCTGTTTGCTTTTTTATTGCCCTTAAACATGCAAAGACATTCAAACATCAGCAGTGGATTAGAAAGAAATTATAGAGAAATTAAAGGGCAGGTCTCCATGACCATTTTTTCTTTAAAACTGTTCAGGCTGTATGCTTGACCAATGATTGTCTCTATTGCACCCTCCTCATTTTATCTGGATATGAAAACAAACTTTATTCTGTCTTACTTTCTGTTTCCCTCTTTACCTATTCACTTTTCAGTACTTGTAAGATTAGTTATCTCGCCTATAATATCTCAATTGTACTGTATGTATTGCACATATCTGTAGTTCTGTTTAACCTTCTGTTTTTATGTTTGCTTGCACGCATGTGCAAGAAACACAGTGCCATCATCCAAGTTTTCGGAGGTGTGGCAGCCCTCTTCCAATTCAGGCAGTGTGTTTGCAGGCGCCTCCGCAGTTCTCCAATGCCTGCTCGAGCTGTCTATGACAGCAGACAAAATGCAGTGGCGTACAGTTGAAAGGGGGAGCTACGCTTCAGTGAGCAGCGATAAGATCTCGCCTGCTCATGTGCGCTCCCCCTATACACACACACATACACACACATGCACGCATACTGCATGCTCGCCCCTCCACACACACTGTGTAGCGATGGGGTGCTCAATCCCCGTCCCGGCTGTGCTCTGCCCAAAACAGAGTTCTGTATGCCCACGCTGGGTACCCACCCCAGTGTGGCTACACGTGTATAATCGGCAGGGGGGTCCCAATCCCCCTGTCTCCACTGCACAGTACCACAGGGTGCCACGCTGGGGCCCACCCCAGCATGGCAACATCGCTATCGCTGACAGGGTGCACAATCCCCATCGGCTCCATGACCCCACGCCACCAGCCATCCTTGTGCCACGCTGGGAGCCCACCCCAGCGTGGCAAACATCCCACGTCGTCGTCATTTTAAAGAAAAACACCTGAAACTCAATAACGGTCCCTCACTGTCTCTCCCCCGCCCCACCCACTGCGCCCTGCCTCCCACCCTTCACCCACTTACTTGACTCGGGCAAGACGATCTTCGGTGGACCGGGAACACGTCTGCACTCTTCAAAGCCGACCGCAAACCGAGGAAATGCCAGTAAGCTGTATAATGGGATAGATAGGGTTTTTTCAACTTTGCTGCGTATCTCAGGCATTTTTTGGAATTTTTGCACCAAATTTTCAACATGGGGTTTTTGGGACCCCTTCTCATGAATGATCTCACTGTCATGGCATTAATCAGCCCCAAAGGGTGATTTCACAAGTCACTGTGTGAAATCACTTTTCGGGACTGATTAATGAAACGACACTGCCACTGTTCGTAAGGTGGGCTCTCAAAAAGCCTATGTTGAAAATTTGGTGGAGAAATTCCTTAAAATGACTGTTTTATGAGCGTGCGTTGCGCAGTTCCTACACATGCTCGTAAGTTTAAGAATTTTCAATATTTTCACTCCAGATTTTCAACATTGCCATTTTATTACACTTCCTTATGAGCAGTGCAGCTGTCATTTTTCACATCTTGCCCAAAATGTGTTTCTGCCCATGTAGCATACAATGGTGCAGTCGGTGTCCGAAAGCAATGTTTGGGACAGATTAAGAAAATCACAGTTACACTGTTCATGAGCAGAGGTCTTAAAATGGCTATGTTGAAAATTTGGTGACAAAAGTCCATAAAATGACTGTGTTACGAGTGAGCATTGCGCAGTTTCCATGCACCCTCGTAAGTTCATGACTGTGTAATATTTTCAGTCCAGATTTTCACCAGTGGCATTTTTCCACACTTCCTTATGACCAGTACAGCTGTCATTTTTCACAACATGGCCGAAATGTGTTTTCACACTTTCAGCACAGAGCTGCATGGTCGCTGTGGGAAATCATTGTTCGGGACAGATAAAGAAAATCACAGTGACACTGTTCATGATTGGAGGTCCCAAAATGCCTGTGTTGACAATCTAGCGTAAAATATCCCCAAACTAATTACATTACGGGTGTGCGTTGCACAGTTTCTATGCACGCTCGTGACTTCACCAGTTTTTTTAATATTTTTACTGCAGATTTGCAACATTGCAATTTTTTACACCTCCCCATGAACAGTACAGCTGTCATTTTTCACATCCTGTTAGGAATGTGTTTTTGCATCTGTGGTGCTAAATGCCATAGTCACTGTGCATAAGCAGCTTTCGACTAACAAACTGATACTGCCACTGTTCATGAGGTGGGGGTCACAAAAAAAACATGTTCAAAATTTGGAGTGAAAATACCAACGAATGCCTGAGGTGTTAGGGTTTCCAACCATACCACCCCACCCTGTAGAGAATGACAGGCATCAGGAGTGTGACTTGGGATTCTTGCCTGTAATGCTCATACAATTCCACACCCTGCAGCCAGTGAGAGGCATCGAGGTATGCCTTGGACTCTTCGGACCCAAAGTTTACCCCATTCTCCTATACCGCACCCATCTCACTGTATTTCCTGATGGAATGGGGTGCGCATAAGGGCCAAAGACCCCAAGGCACACCGTGACACTTGTCAGTGTCTGCAGGGTAGGGTGTGATGAAACGATGTGGCCGTTATGCCTGACGACCCAAAGGCACACCTCAATGCCTGTCACTCTCTGCAGGGTGGTGGTGGGGTTGTCTTCAGTTCAATACTTCACTGCCATTTCTGTTATGCAGCTCTGTAACTTCTATACTACCAATGCCAATGCCAGCAAGCAAACATTCGGCATTGGCAAATGCTTGTTTGATTATGCTCCTTGATTCATTGTATTTAGTGTTTATTAACTACCACATCCCCTTACCCCAAGGACACTTCTTGGAATGAGCTGTTAGCAGCTGAGCATGTCTTTCCTGGTGAAACTTTTGAAATAAACAAATAACTAAAACCTGCTGTGCTCCATTACAGAGGTCATGACCCTACTCTTGCAATGCACCACATTAACATACAGTAAACTGCAGTCTCAGACAAAGTGGGCTGCTTTGCGGCACATAATACAATTATCTTCTACAAGGACCATTAACATCTCACAGACAACAAGAGCCTCCATCCAAAGCATAGCCTTTCAACTCTGGCACACTTTAACCCCAGAAAATAGCAGTGCACTTTCCATGAGGTGTATCAGCCAACATGACACAATTGCAAAATGCAAGCAGTGAGAAAGCAGGAAGACAGCAGCTTGAGCACCAACACATCATCAAGTCACATAGAAACAAAGAAACAAAGACGTTGATGGCAGATAAGGACCTCAAGGCCCATCCAGTCTGCCCATTTCTTTTTCTACCTTATGAATGTGCATTGGCCTTTGCTCTGTCAATGGCCTATCTATTCATTCTCATCTGTATTGCTCCCTTATGCCTATCCCATGCCTGTTTGATGCCCTGCACTGTATTCATATCCACCACTTCCTGAGGTAGGCTGTTTAATGCATCCACCACCCTTTCTGTGAAAAAGAACTCCCTCACATTACCCCTTAATCGGCCTCCCTCTAATCTCATGCTGTGTCCTCTTGTCCTGCTATTTTTCTGATATTGAAACATGTTAGACTCTTTCACCTTGTTAATGCCCTTAAGGTGTTTGAATGTTTTGATCATATCACTTCTCTCTCTCCTTTGCTCTAGGCTATACTGTACATATTGAACTCCTTTAATCTGTCCTCATATGTTTCCTGATGCAGTCCCTGCACCATTTTGGTTGCCCTTCTCTGGACTGCCTCAATTTGGTTAATGTCCTTGTGAAGGTGTGGCCTCCAGTACTGCACACAGTACTCCAGGTGGGGCCTAACCAGTATCTTGCAAAGAGGGATTATTACCTCCCTCTTCCGACTTGTGGTACCCCTACTAATACACCCCAACATCCCCCTAGCCTTACCTACTGCATTAGTAGTCTGCTTGGATGATTTCAGATCATTGGTGGTGATGATGCCCAAGTCTCTTTCTTCCCTTGTGACTGCCAGCAACTCCCCTCCCAGCCTATAGGTGGCTTTAGGGTTTCTCTTCCCTATGTGCATGCTCTTGCACTTCTTTGCATTAAACCCCTGTTGCCACTCTTCCGACCATTTTGCTAGTTTATCCAGAT
Source organism: Neoceratodus forsteri (assembly GCA_016271365.2). Taxonomy (NCBI): domain Eukaryota; kingdom Metazoa; phylum Chordata; order Ceratodontiformes; family Ceratodontidae; genus Neoceratodus; species Neoceratodus forsteri. The sequence goes on from CM057459.1 coordinate 1,390,443,382, forward strand.
CTCTTCTCATTCTGCCCACCCCAGCTGGATCATCTACTCTGTTGCAGATCTTGGTGTCATCTGCAAACAGACAAACCTTACTCTCCAGTCCATCTGCAATGTCACTGATGAAGATAATGAAGAGGACTGGCCCCAGGACTGATCCCTGAGTTATCCCACTTGTGATTTGCCTCTCTTCTGACTTTATACCATTTACCACCACTCTATGTTTTCTGCCGGTCAACCAGTTTGCCACCCAGTTGACCAACTTCTGACCCACTCCGAGCCTACCTAGCTTATTAATCAATCTTCTATGTGGAACAGTATCGAAAGCTTTGCTGAAGTCAAGGTAGGCAACATCAACTGCTCCCTCTTGGTCCGCCACTCTGGTTACCCAGTTAAAGAAATCTATGAGATTAGTTTGACAGGACCTTCCTTTTGTAAATCCATGCTGTCTTGAATCCTGTGCTCCTATGGATTCCAGGTGTTGCACTATCCTTTCTTTAAGGAGTGCCTCCATAATCTTGCCCACTACTGAGGTGAGACTGACTGGTCTGTAGTTCCCTGCCTCCACCCTGCTACCACTTCTATGGAGCGGGATCACATGAGCCCTTCTCCAGTCTTTTGGGACCACTCCTGTGCTCAGAGACTCACTAAACAGTTCTGATAATGGCTCTGCTAGTTCCACCCTTAGCTCCTTTAGTACCCTGGGATGTATGCCATCAGGTCCCATTGCCTTGTCCACCCTGAGCTTATCGAGCTCTTGTAGGACCCATTCTTTTGTGAAGGGGCTAGTGCATACCTCCTTCCCCCCTGTGTCCATGGTGCTGAGCTGTGGACCCTGCCCTACCTTCTCTTCTTTACATACTGAGCAGAAGTATCTATTTAGGATAGATGCTTTTACATGGTCCTCCTTCTCACATGCCCCTTATCTCCTTTGATCTTAGCAATATGCCCTCTGGACTTTCTTCTTTCACTAATGTATCTATAGAAAGTCTTGTCACCTTCTTTTACTGTTTGTGCTAGTGTTTCCTCAGTTTGGGCCTTTGCCTGCCTTACTGCCTTCCCTGCTTCCCTTCGGGAAGTTTGGCATGCCTCCCTGTCTTCATCCCGCTGTGTTCCCTTATATTTCCTGAAGGCCAGCCTTTTGGCTCTGACCTTTTCTGCTACTCTTTTTGAGAACCAAAGTGGTTTCCTTCTTCTTTTGCACTTCCTTTTCTAACACAATGGGATGTTGCTTCAAGTACTGCATCCTTAATGTTTGCCCACTTTGTCTGTAGCCCCTCACCTATATTTCCTTTTTTGCCAGGGCTAACTTAACTCTGTTGGCCATCTTATCAAAGTCAGCTCCTCTGAAGTCCCATACTTTTGCCTTGGAATGGAATGATTTAGTTCTAGTGGCCAAATTGAACCATACCATGTGATGGTCACTGGTCCCCAGGTGCCCTTCTACCTGGAGATCTGTGATCCTTTCGCTGTTAGTCAGTACTAGATCTAGGATAGCTCTGTCTCTTGTGGGTTGTTGTACCAATTGTTTGAGGCCTTCCCCCTGCAGGGAATCCACCATGTGTCTAGTTCTGACAGATGTTCCTGCTGGTATTGATCAATCTGTATCTGGCATGTTGAAGTCTCCCATTATCAGAACCTCCCTTTAGCTGTCCTGTTTTGTATATCTTCTAACAGTAATGTGTTTATGTCCTCCCCCTGGTCTGGGGGCATTTAACAACTCCAGTTCATATGGCTGTCCCATTTCCTGTTTCCAGGGTGACTCAAAGTTTTTCTGGCTCCTTATGTGTATTCTGCATTTCTGTAGCTTTGATATTTTCATTGACATACAGGGCCACTCCACCCCCCCCCCTTTTTGCACCTTGATCTCTTCTGAACAGTACATTGACAGGTACTGAAGTCTCCCAAGTGTGGTTACTGGTAAACCACATCTCGCTAATTACTACTATGTCCAGTTTAACCTCTGTTATTATTGCCTGCAGGTCTGGGATCTTGTTTCCCAGACTGCGAGCATTCGTGTACATGATTTTCCATTGGCCAGATTTCGGTGTGTTAGTTGTTGGGTGAGGTCTGGCATTTCCCATGTGTGTCGTATGGGGAGCTGGACCTTTTTCCTTACCTGGTGATGCAAATGAACTGCAAAAATATGCTGAACTCCTGTTTGACCACTAGCTGGGGGGGAGGAGAGTTCTTCCCATTCGACATATGGGGTGCTGCACCCCCTCCCCATTTGCTAGTTTAAATATTCTGCAAAGACGTCAAACTTCTGCCCCAATGCACTGACTCCCTCCTTAATCAGATGCAGTCCATCAAATTTAAAGAACTTTCGCTCCCAAAACTGCTGCCATTTCCCTACAAATCTGTGTCCTTTCTCCTGGCACCAGCCTTTGAGCCACATGTTTAGCTCCCCATCTCCCCTTCTCTGACCTTCTGTCCATCTGCCCCCCCCTCTGCCAGAGTGGCAGGATCTCAGAGAAGGAGATGCCAGATGAAATGGATGATAGTTTGTCACCCAGCCTGGACAGGTGTTCCTTGGTCTCCACAACTGACCAACGGGCGAGATCGTTAGTCCCTATGTGTACCAGGACGTCAATGTTTTCTCCTGCTTCCTGAACAATTTTAGCAATGCGGTCAGCGTCTCTCCACGCTGATGTACCTGGGAGACATCTGACCATTACCTCTGGCTGGAGATAGGTATCAACTCCTCGAATAATGGAGTCTCCTATGATCAGAAGTTTTTTGGATTTCCTTTTTGCTTTTTTTGTTTTGGTTCCTGTTTTGGGTGAGTTTTGTTGTGCTAGCTCCTGTGCTGCAGTGTCCTGCTCTACAGTGTCCTCTGCCCCTTTGTTTGATTTCAGAGATAGAGGCAGATACCTGATGTATTGCAAAAGTAAGGTCATGACTTCTGTAATGAAGCCAAGCAGGTTTTCGCAGTAGGACAGAGTGTAGCTTATTTAACTGTAGATCTGGAGGAAATGAGGAGAGAGTGCAACAGAGACAATTGTTGTTCATAGGTTCATAGAAGTGTGCGAGCAATGAAGGCATATGTAGGGATGCCCATTTTATGCTCGCCACCCATATATCCTATGGGTGGAAATCAAATTTTTTGTTTCCCATATGTTTATCCAATCTTTGTTTAAATGTACTTAGCTTATCACTATTAACGACACTTACAGGTACGTTACTCCACAAACCCACAACTCTCTGTGTGAAAAATAGACTCCTTCAAGTGGATATATATTTTTCTCCAATGAGTTTATAACCATGACTCCAAGTTGATTTGACGTTGGAGGCAGTAGTAAATCCAATTGTGGTTCTTAAATAATCATTTTTTAAGGTTTGATATGCCAATATTAAGTCACCCCTTATTTGTCTGTATTTTACAGAAAACAGGTTAAGTTTTTTTAATCTATCTTCGTAACTATTACTATGTAAAGATGATACTTTTTTAGTGAATTTACACTGAACACCCTCAGTGAGTTTTAAACCCCTTATAGAAGTTAGTGCACAAAATTGAGAGCAGTATTCCAAGTGGGGACGTACCAGACTGGTGTAGAGTGGCATAATAACCTTGGAGTCTCTACTTTTGATATTTCTTAAAATAGAGCCAATTATTTTATTACATTTTTTAACTTTAGTTATATTATTTTTTTCGAAAATTAAATTATCTGAGATTATGACACCCAAATCCTTTTCTTCCAAAATACTTTTTAGATAAACATTGTTTAAGGAATAATTGAAGGGGATATTATTTTTGCCCAAATGTGAGACTTTACATTTGTCAACATTAAAAACATACCATAAGCCTTTGCCCAGTTTGATAGGTTATTTAAATGATTTTGTACTGAGCATTTATCATGAAAGGTGCTTACCAAACTACCCATTTTACAGTCATCAGCATATTTTGTGACCCATATCTTATCAGTAGTAGGCAGTGTAGAGACCATAATATTAAACAGTATCGGACCCAGGACAGAGCCCTGGGGAACACCACTAGTCACCACACCCATCTCAGACAGGTGACCCTTGACTGATACCTGTTGAGTTCTGTTATCCAACCATGACTGTATCCAGTTTATAATATTGGGTTGCAACTTAATTTTGACCAATTCTTGTAGTAAGACTTTATGTGATACTTTATCAAAAGCTTTGGAAAAATCCAAAAATATTACATCTACCGGAATACCCAAGTCCAAGGCAGCGCTTACTGGTTCAAAAAAATGTAGTAGGTTGGTCAAAACTGATCTTTCAGTCACAAAACCGTGTTGAAAGATATCTACTATTTTATTTCTTTCTAAATGATCTATAATATGGGCTTTAAGCAATCTTTCCATAATTTTGCCTATGATGGAAGTCAGGCTTATGGGCTGATAATTATTAGGGTCATGTCTGGATCCACCCTTATATATGGGTGTAACTATAGCCTCCCTCCAAGCCTGAACAACTTTACCTTCTCTGATTGATGAATTAAATAACACAGCTAGTGGACCAGAAATTGAATGACTAATTTTTTGTAAAAATCTGGGTGGAATACCATCAGGACCAGGAGAGCTGTTTGATTTTAAAGATTTAATTTGTTTTGCAACCTCTGTTTTTGTAAAAACAGGAAAGCTAGAGTTCTTTACTAGAAGAGGCATATTTGCAGCTTCCTTAGTTTCAAAGACTTTTAGAAATGTCTCATTTAGAATTGTAACAGTAGTTGTTTCATCTAAAATAGATATATCATTGATGTTAAAGGGTCCAATTGTATGATTTCTTTCTTTCATGGAACCAATATAATTATAAAATTGTTTTTTGTTGTCTTTAACTTTAGTAACTAAGTTGAATTCAATTTTAGATTTAGATGATTTAATCATGTGTTTTAATTTTTTGGCTGCAATTTTGTATTTTCAGGAGACTGTTGGAATTAACTTTTTATATTTTCTATATAGTTTTCTTTTTTTTGTAATTGTTTCTTAATTTTGAAGACCACCAAAGAGGGACACGTTTATTGTTAGAGTACTTCGTACTATAAGGAACCCAATTTGAGAGACAAATATTGATTTTGTTATTAATTAAATCCCAAATTTGTAATAAATTTATGTTATTTAGTTCCATCTCCCAATTCCATTTTGATAAAAAATCATTTTTTTTTATAGTTTGCTTTATTAAAGTTTTTGATTTTAGTAATGCCATTTGTGCTTGGAAAATCTGCTATGTATTCATAATTGACCATGCAATGATCACTATCACCCAGAGGAGGAAGTATTTTGATGTTATCAATTTTCTCATTAACATTGGTGAGTACAATGTCAAAGATATTGTTACCACGGGTAGGTTTACTAACTATTTGTTCTAGGTTAGATTCAAGAAAAGTATCCATAAACATCTTTTCAGTATTTGAAGCTGATGTATAATTGTCCCAGTTGACAGTTGGAAGATTGAAGTCACCCATCAGTATATAGGAAGTATCAATGTGTACCTCAGATATTTCTTCTATTAAACTTTGATTTTCATCATTAGTTAAACTAGGAGATCTATATATTAGCCCAATTACTAGTGGACTATGGGGGAGAAAAATTTTGACCCATAAGCTCTCATTATTACTTGTTTTAGTTTTCATTGTGTTTGCTTTCAGGTGTTCGTTGATGTATAATATAACACCTCCTCCCTTTTTATTTTCATTTCAATTTTGTTAAACTTATTATATCCCTTTATGTCAGTGTTCCAGTCTTCATTCTTATACCAGGTTTCAGTAACTCCACAAATTGATACTTTTTGTGACTGAAGGATGTAAGTCAGTTCTTCTTTTTTGTTACGTAAACTTCTGACATTAGTTAATATAATATTTATATTTGGTTTAGAAATGACACCAGTATTGTTCATTTGAGGGAATTTACGGTTGATTATGGATGCAGGGTTTGAAGAAAAGTTGCAAAATTGAGGTTCAAGAGTTGTATCTAAAACATACAACTCCCCCTTGCTGGAAGTTTAAACAACTATTAATAGAATGCACTATGCTTTTGCCCAATTCCTACTACCCCTCCTACTGAGATGGACTCCGTCCCAACAACAGAGGTTTGATTTGCCATAAAAGTCCTCCGAATGAGTGATACATTGTATATCTTGTTTAAGATACCAAAATCTCAACCAATTATTTGTTTCTTTCATTTTACATTGTTGGGAAAGATTTGCTCTTGGAATAGGCAAGATTTCAGATAGGACTACCTCACATCCTAAATCCAATAATGTGTTTGTTAATGCAACATAATCTTCTTTTAGTTTTTGAGAAGAATCCTTTAGAACGTTGTTGGCTCCTATGTGAACTATTACCAAAGGTTTAAAATCTGAGTTTTGTAAGATGTTGCTGGACATCTCTGATGTCAGTAATGCCAGCACCCCTGAAGCTTGAAAGAGTTATATTTGTGTAGTCAGGGATGCAAATGATTCTATCAATATGTTTGATGATAGAGTCTCCTAGCACTATAACCTGTCTTTTTTTTGCAAACATCATCTTGATTTAGGTCCAAGTTGTCACAATTTTCTAGTGAAATCAAGGGATTTACATCAACTAGGTCATGTTTTTTGGCCTCTCTGGTGTCAGTAACATTTTGTAGATTGCTGGGAAAAGGAGGTGAAGAATTAAACTCTGCATTTGAACGATTCATATTTGTTATAGTAAATATTGGGTTTTCTATATTTTCAAAATTTTCAGAAATGGGGACACTTATTTTTTCTGGGTCATGGCCTGTATCCGAGATATATGTTAAGGGATCAAAGGAATTGAAAGTAGAAACCATAAATTGGTCTACTCTTCTGCCCTTTTTTGGTTTTTTTGAATTTGTAAAGTGTACCAATCTTCATCTGCATTATCAGATGGATCTTCTTCCCTTGTTCTCTTAACACTAACTTTTTTCTTTTCTTTTTGTACAGGGGGTATTTCAATAGATTCTTGACAAGTGGTGATAATTTCGTTTGCCTTCTGGCATTTTGATAATGGTCTAAGTTTTTTTCCCTGATGTTTGGGCTTTTTGCCTACCACATGAACTTTGGGGGATTGGGAAATATCACTAATTTGATTTTTAAATATACTAGACATTTCCTATTGGCTGGTCTCTAAAAAAACTTAACCTATTGTTAAACAATTCCAATTCGGCAGTTAAATCATGGTTAACTTTACATTTAACACAGGTAAAGGGCAAGGTGAAGTTGTTTATCTCAGATATTAAGTACATATTACAGGATTGACATCTGCAACCAAAGCACTCTTTGTTTATTTGGATAATATCTTCCATATTTTACGTAGTAAGTCTAACTCCAAGATGGTATATTACAGTTTATGAAAGCATTTGACTTCCCAAGCTGTCTGTTGAACAAAAATACAGCAAAGCTTAAAACAAGCTACAATACAGTATAGGAATAGTATTGATTGACTGAAAAAACAAAGTCCTCACCTTCTTCCCTCACGGATGCCGACCAGGCCGCTGGCCTCTGCCCGTGTCGCCTCCACTCCGGCAGACTCCCTCGCTGGAGCCAACAGTTATGTAGCACTATCGAGCTGGCGTCACCAGTTGCTATGGTGATCAAAGGAGACAACAAAGCAAAACAGTGGGGCTGGGCAATGTATAACTCGCCTTTATAAAGCGAGTTAAGGCTACCAAAAGTGGCTGCACAGGGCTGCCTTTTGAGCACTGAGGAACAATGCCTGCCCAGTTTTCCAAGCCCTCTAAAAGGGGGTTTAAAAAACGCCTCTACACTGATTTCCCTGTCAAAACAGTCCTTGAATTAAACAGTAGGCAGTACCTGTTAGCAATGCAGAGAGACTAGAAAATGAGCTAAAAAGCTCTCTGGAGCCCACAGTTATGTAACGCGATCGCTCTGATTTCACCAGTTGCTATGGTGATCAAAGGAGACAACAAAGCAAAACAGTGGGGCCGGGCAATGTATATAGCTTGCCTTTATAAAGGCGAGTTAGCCAACACCAAAAGCAGCTGCAAAGGGCTGCCTTTTGAGCACTGAGGAGCAATGCCTGCCCAGTTTTCCAAGCCCTCTAAAAGGGGGTTTAAAAAAATGCCTCTACACTGATTTCCCTGTCAAAACAGTCCTTGAATTAAACAGTAGGCAGTACCTGTTAGCAATGCAGAGAGACTAGAAAATGAGTTTAGGAAGGTATCTTCAAGCCTACTGGGAAGTTAAGAGAGTTGTGCCAGGCCTAAGCGGAGTGGCCATTCATTCCACCTGTTTTGGTCTCCTTATTTGCACATCAGAGGCGCTCATTGTACCTTTGCTTAGCTCTGTCTACTTTATATGCGCACTTGTGCTATGTTAAACTCTACTCCATTTATACTTTATTTTGTACCAATCAATACTACTGTGTAGGCTTATATTATTGTATTACGTGTCCCCAAGAGTTGCAGCTGGAAGCAAGCCTTGGCTGAGTGTGCCTCTCCCAGTTTCCAAGTTTCAAATATAAAATTCAATCAATCAATCACTCAAACTAAGGAAAGGGTGCTAATGCCTCTCATATCTGGCTACCACCTAGAGCCATGCAGAATGCACGATGTGGAATTCCACTTTCAAAACATTTCAGAATTTTCCAACATTTCTGCAGAATTCCAGTTTTATGTTAATGTAAACTGTAGATTTGTTTTCTTCAGTTTACAAAAGCTGCAGATTTTTTGTGCCCACAGCTTGCAAAAATCGAATCCATGCTTTACATAATCCACTGACCACTAATTTGTGGTTTCTATTAACCATTACAGAAATGGTCTGAGAAATAGAGCTTTCTGGTTGGCTGTAAGCATTCTACGAGCCTGATGTTAATCTTTTATTAACATACATGTAGAGCCTAGTCATATGCTGAACAAGGTTTAACATATTTTAAAAAAACATTTTTATTATAATAGCATAAGTCACTCTAAGGGGTTATGTTAATGGTCAGTTAATTACCCTCTAGGAGCATGTGGCACTCAGCTACACCTCGTACAATTTAACACTCATAGAGGGTGATTAACAGACCATTAACATAGCCCCTGGTTATGCCTTACTGCATAATTATAAAACAGTCTAGCATTTTCAGCCAATCAGAGTCCAGAATTACAGTACCTCTTATTTATCATATAATGTAGATGGTGTCTCACGCAGAACGCTCAGATGATTCCCACCCCACTGTCATTCATGTTTGTAAGAAAGTGCTGATCTGCCACTCACCTCTGTGACTCAGAGGTGCCATTCTGTTTGCTGGCTCAGATAATAGCAGTCAGCTGATTCCCACACCACTATCATTCATGTTCGTAAGAAAGTGCCGATCTGCCATTCACCTCGGTGACTCAAACACACCAGTCTCAGTTTGCTGGCCCAGATCCATTATAAAAAAAAGACAAAGAAAAGAAATGTCTCCACAGATGCTTCCTCCATAATGGAGTCCACCAGCCTCCCTTAGGTATTTTTAGAGTGCACTAATAGCGTGGACTGTCCTGCTTTTAAATATAATGGGGGGCAGAAAGGTATAAAAAAATAAAAACGAACTTGACCATTACATCATGTTTATAAGTCTCTGAAAATGTTAGCCTGCTTTACGTATTGTTATATGTATCATTTGCTGTGTCTCTTACTGAATCATAACACTATCTTATATTGTTTGGGCGGACAGACCTGCTCAGTTTCACTTTTTGGCCCTGTTCCCCCAAACAGCACAAGATAACACTATGATTCAGTAAGAGACATAGCAAAGTATATGTATAAACATACAGTATAAACAACGGAACACAAATCCATGGTTAAAGCAAACTGCCGATTACTTATCTGCATTAAGATGGCAGAAATCTGTCATTTTGCTTCCGACAGAATTCCTTGGAATTTTCCAAAATTGTGTGGGACTTGAGAATTCTACACATCACTGCCACCCATCCCTCCTGTACTTGGTGGTTTAACCCCTCCCTACCCTCAGACTGAGCCTATCACTTGTGCAATAAGAAGTTTCTCTGTGTCTTTGACACCAAGTCCACTCTCCAACCCAGAACTCCAAGTTAGCAATGTATAATGGAACTTTTCATTTAGTTTCTCTCTGTTTCATGCCATTTTCCCCATCATACAACCCCTATTGAGGATGCTGCAGCAAAAGTCTTCCTTCAGCCAGGCAGCTGAGTGAGCACTGCCAGCCCAGCTGATGCCAACATCAGTCTGTGAGCAGCTGGCAGGGGGTTGAACAAATACCATTGCCTCTCCCATGAACTGTATGCCTCCCCTGCACAAAGCAATTTAGCCTCAGCCAGCCTTCCAGTGTGGGATTCCGTGTCTCCCAAGCAGACATGTTACAAATTTAAAGTTTGCCAGCACAATACTGTAGCTGTAAGTTGGTTAAAACATATGAACATATGAAGAAGCCAACAGAAGAAGGCCATTTGGTATATCAAGCCTGCTCATATTGCAGGGTCCACAGCCTGAGTTAATGTCCCTGCCCATTCTCCCACTCCTCCCATCCTCCCTACCCATGACCCTTACCTTCCCCCTATGTTTATCCCAGCCTCTCTTAAAGCTGCCCACTGTCTTCAATGAGATGACCTCTTCTGGCAATGCATTCCAAGTGTCCACCACCCTTTCTGTGAAGAAGTGCTTCCTAATCTCCCTCCTAAACCTCCCACTTTCCAGCTTAAGACTGTGCCCCCTCATGTTATGGCTGCCACTCAGCTTGCAGAGACTCTCCTTATCAACCTTATTTATCCCTTGCAAGTACCTGAAGGCCCCAAAGTTTCCGTTGACCTTAAGAACTTCTACTTCACTGTAATTACAAAGTTTTTACTGTGAAGGAGCCATTTTTCTAAAAAAGTGGCCACTTTGTGAACACATTTTGGTCAATTTGCAGAACAAATGGCAACCCTGCTGCTTTAAACTTTATGAATTCTGCTGAATTCATGATTTTCAGCCACGTTGTGCACTTCTACTCCCAAGTAGATTCCTATCTCCCAGGCTGTAGCATGATGGCAGCCTGAATGGCTCATTTTTATTTGATAACCTGTGTTAATGACTGCACAAACAAAAACTGGTACCCACCACCTTGAGGAAAAGCACTCTTAGGCCCTGTCAACACTGAATGTGGTTAAGTGGTAGCATTCTTAAAAATGTTTTTGAAGCTGGTCCAGTAGCATGGAGAGAGCAGGCACCCATGCCTCACCTGCTGCCACACTGGGGACCCAGGTTCAGGAATGAGCCTGGGCTGACAGGAGGGGGTCAGCCAGGGAGAGGGGGATTACACATCCCAGTGGAAGCTCTCCTCCTTCTGGGAGGGAAGGTTGCTAGCTCCTCTGCAACACTGTCACCTAGGTGACCATGGGTGTCAGCGCAGGTAGGAGCAGCAGTTCTGCACATCCATGCACTGTCATGTTGCTTCCCTCACAGAGCATCTGAGGGACTTTTGGGGACAAGTATAATGGAAAACACCCCAGTAAGCAGAATAAAGCCTGCCTCTCTTCACAGGCCCTGCATTCACCTACTGGTCTTTTTGACCCAAAACCGAGCTAAATGTCTCCTGGGGTTAGCAAGGGGAGGCTCCAGTAGACCAGCCACAGGGGGCAAGCCATGGGTCACTATATGGGTTGGATGGGGTAAGTCCCAAAGATGGCAAGGTGATGGGGCTGGGGGAGAGACAGCGGATAAGGGCAGAGACCTGGTATCAGGGGGAGGGGGGTGTTTTAGAATGAATGAATGAATGTGCCATGCCTGTGTGTCCACACTTGCCTTGCCATGTTTGGGAGCGGTGACAAATCGCATCCATACTGAAAGGCAAACCCTGTGACAGATAAACACAGTTTCTGATCCATATGGTGCATTGCAGGACATGGTGATAGTGCCATGTGAGTCACAGCATGCAAGTGGGAACTGCCATGCAATGGATGTTTACATATAGCTGTGCTCATCGCTGCTGAAGAGCAGATGGTGGCAGTGGGGGTCATTGCACATTGCACTGGAAAGCCAGGGCTGAGAGGAGGCACCAGGTGGCCCAGCAGAGTCCAGAAACTTATCACCACCACCCCAGAGAAGGGAGGGAGGAGGAGGAGGAGAAAGGCAACCTATCCTGAGATCTGCCAATTACTATTTGTTTCCTGGTGCTGTTCCAGTTACCAGGTCTAGGGCAGTACTGGTAACTCATGTAAAATGCAACAAATGCTAAATGCACACCATTTATGGGGTTGTGACTGGTGGAGGGATGGGAGGAGAGAGGTCAGCAGTAGTGGGAGGGTTGAGCGAGCAGTGGTTCCTCGGAGGACTACAGTTGCAGCAGAGGTTACAACAAGGTATGGATGCCTGTCCCCAGTGACTGTGCTTGTTTTCAAACCATGTTGAAAATGGTGCTAAACCCTGATACTATCAGGGTTTCAACACGGGTTGAAAACATTACCAATGTGACGTGAACCATGTTTTGGAGCGCCTGTAACGTTTTACTGTGCTTGTAATGTTACAGGAGCCCTAATGTGAACAGGGCCATAGAAACTGCACTGCAACACTGTGCCATGCAAACAATCATCTTTAAAGGTGCTAAAACAGTACAAAGTGCAAATCAGATAACACCTGGCTTAGAAAGACTCATTCTGCACATGCAGTGTAGCCCACCAGGATGCAATGTAGTGTCTCAGATTACTGCAAGATAAAAGGAAGTAACTGCCATTGAAATTGCCTTGTTTCCTACAGTAACTTTGCTAAGGTGCTTATTTCACTCTCTCTTCTGTTTGTTTAGGATCCGTGTGTGCTCACCACACCTTTGTGAGTATAAATGCAGTATTGCGTTGCATCCTAGTGGACTCTGCTGGATGGACTTTTTCAAGGATCACATGGGCCAATATAAATGTAATGTTATATACCTAGGCATTCAAAGGTCCATACATAGGCTCTTCATAAATAATCCAATAAGTACAAATGTGAAGAGCAAAAAAAGCAGGGATAAAACAAGATACAATCAGATATTGTTCTCATTGGCATTGTGACTCAAAAGTTATGTAAGTATACAGAATTATTTAGGTTCACAAATTTCAGCTATTTCATTGCAACAAATGCTAAAGGAGTTTAGAAGACCATCTTTTGCTAGATTCATTTCATATTGAACTGCACTTGAGGCACTTTGCTCTGTGTTCTGCGACACTAGCTGTTTGCTGCGTTCTAGCAGAAAGGAGGTCCCCGTCTAGGCACTCGTTAAACTGCCAGCCCTGCAGATGCCAACATGAGTCTACGATCAGCTGGCAGGGTTTGAACAAATGCCAGATGGACTGTTCCTTCACCATGATCTTTGTGCCTAAACTCCATAAACCAACTTGGCCTCAGTCAGCCTTCCTTGGTTCAGGAATTCCATGCCTCCCAAATAGGGATGGGCGAACCTCAAAAGGTTTGGAGATTCTAAAAGGCTTGGATAAAGAAAAAAGGTTTGGATGCATATCCAATCCTTATCTGAACCTTTTAGAATAATATGCAACTTTTGATTTTTTGGTTTTCCCACTTTTCCCGTGTCTAACAGATCCCCTTCCCTATCCCCGATCAAGCCCCTGTAAGTAAAAAAAAAAATACAGTCTTAAAGCTTCCTTTTGAATCTGTGGACCAGTAGCCCCCTCCCTATCCCCAATCCCTTTTGATTAAATTAAATAACTAAGTGCCCCAGTTATTATTCTTCTCTGGTGTCTAGTAGACCCCCCAACCACCATGCTAGCAGGTACTGTTTCCCACCCCTCCCCCACCTGACACAGGCGGGCAACATTCACGCTTCACTCTCTGCCATGACTGGCTGCCTGCCCAACTGAGCTAACAATGAATGAGCATGTAATTCTACAAGCACGCATCATTCATTGACAATCACTCAGTGCATGCTTGTACAAGTACACGCTCATTAATTGTTAGCTCAGTTGGGCGAGCAGCCAGCCATGGCAGAGAGGGAGGGCTGTGCTGGTTGCCTGCTTGGGGTCGGGTTGGGGGAGCAGGGTGGGAGCAGTATCTGCCAGGGTGGGGGTCCTCTAAACACCAGGAAGAATAACAATTTGGGGACACTTAGTTATTTATAGACAAAAGGGATCAGGATGGAGGCGGGGTCCCACTCCACAAATTCAAAAGGAAGCTTTAGGATTGTATTTTTTTTTTACTTACAGGGGACTGATCAGGGATGGGGGGGGTCCACTAGACACCAGGAAAAAGGAAAACTGGGGTTGGGGGTCTATTCTGAACTGATCTGAACAGCCAAAATTGTTCGGAAGCTGTTTGTTTTCAAACATTTCAGCTTATTCAGATTTTTGCTGAACCAGTTAGCCCATCCCTACTCCCAAACAGATCCTTGTTTTCTAAATGGCACAATGGTGGCCAGATGGCCTCTTTTTAATTTGATAACAACTTTTATTAAATATTTGCACTTCCGGGAAAACTGATTTCTTCTTCCAGGACATTGTCTCCAACAACCTGAAGGGGAAAAACAAACATAAGGAGTGCGTTACAAGGTGCTACAGGGTTACTGCTACTTAAAACATATTTCATCCTGGTCAAATGTAACAGCTTTCATTCCCTGACATCAGATCAAGGGCATTTGAAACTATAAATGCCACAAGGGTCACTCGTGGGCCGTTGTTTTCACCCCCTCTTTCTCAGTGATCTTCCCTCATTCTGTCCTAGTTATAATGTCCATCTTTACACTATCATCAAAGACATCATAAATACTGTAAGAAAGTGCCTGTTGACTGCAATACAGTACTGTCAAGGATGACCCAAAATGACTCCGTGCTGAATGCATAGACAGCAAAGGCTTTGCTATTCACAAGTCAAGTAGGCAAAGAACAAATCGCCACATTCGTTCACTAGATGGAGACGTAATCAAGGTTGTCCCAGGCTTAAAGCTTCCAGGGACATGGCTCAGCCTTGACTTTGTGTTCAAAATGTACATTAAGAATATTTTGATAGCAGTCACAAAAGGTTTGGTATTCTCTACGGGCACATGATGGAACTGCTAAAACCATGAAACCAGGAATTATTTCTTCTATAGTCGCTTCTACCATTGCCTGAATATGCTGACATTATTTACAAATCAGCAAAATATACAGTACCTTGCTACAAAATAATGTAGTACTGTAGCTTCCAACAGCCTCACAGATATGTCCTAGGCTGCATCAGACATAACATAACTGTGACCTGTTTTCCAGCCCAGGACTATTTCCCATGCCTAGCAGCATAAAACTCCATTGGGCAGTTATTATCAATAAATTAATGCACGGCCACTGCTTTGAGTATCAAAGCAACCTCTTAGTAGATCTGTATATGCTTACAGTAGGGCTGGGTGAACTCAGCAAGCTCAGCATCAGTGAAATGTTCACAAAAGTCTAAAACATTTGCAAAATCTAGTGGAATTTCATGAAATTTCATGATTTTTTTTTGAATTCTTTTGTTTTTAACTCAGACGGCCATTAATTTATAGACGTAACACTTGGCAAGCTTACTTGTTATTAAGTGTTCTAAGGGTCTGTCGAAATAAAAATTTGCATTTTATTTCTTCATGAAATTTTGTAAACATATTTTGCTGCTCATAGTTTGGCCACCTTGGGAGTGAGATTCCTTATAAAAATAGGTATGCATATCCTTTTCAGAAGGGTTTTAAAAATTACTAAATTTGGTAAGATCTGGTTTAGTAATTTTTAAATTAGAGGTGCTTATAATTTCACAATTTAATTATTTCTGAATCTTGTGGAAAGTTTCTAAAAAATGTGGATGCATACAACTCTGCTGCCATTGCACATATAGCCTCAATTTTTGGCATGTTTACATAATGTCAAAGAATCCTGGATTATACCAAAGCTAGAGACATTTGCTGTAGCTGTTTTGAATTTACAGTGGAAATATAGCTGATTACTAATTGCCAAAATGTTTTCCAAAATTTGTGAAGGCAGAATAGGAAATGCAACCACAATTCTACATGTGGAATTTTAACTTCACAAAACACTTATCACCTTTGTATCTAGATAGGCTGCTCTCCTAATTTTCCATCTGAGCTGTTTGCAGTCCTATAGTACACCCTTGTATGTCTATTTTCCCCCACCACTATGGCTATTTTCTCTGTACTTAATCAGATGCACTTGTTGGAACTGCTTTTTCCCTGATAGTCTCCTTGGTTTTCAGGGAAACACTATTAAAAGAGGAAGCTAGCTGTCCATTCAGTTCAACGGTAGAGCTGCCAGTCACAACACCTGCAAAATGGATTCAGGAATGAGCCCAGGAGGCTCATAGGCTGTAGGGGGGATGGAAGATTGAACATCTCAGTGGATAGTCTCTTCCTTCAGGGGGGCAAGTCACTGCCTGCACTGCAATACTGCCACCTGAGGTATTGCAGAGGATGGAGGACACTGTCTGGGTTCTGAGCTGCCACGCTCAGTATGCGTTCTTGTGTGCTGGGAGTCCCTTGCATGCTGAAGTCTTAGAGATGGACAACAACAAATGGAAAACCCCAGATGACAGATTATTGCGTACTGTAAGTACTCTCAGGACCCAGCACTGTGATCAACTGCTTTTCACCAAGGGGTCTCCCATCAGATATGCATCTCCAGATGGGCCTGGTAAACCTGAATGATCCCACCATGGGATAAGCACTGGAGATACGTCAGATGGGGCTGGAGGTAGCTTAGGTGAAGAGGGTTAGTCTGGTGACCACTGGTAACAAAACCATAAACCCAACTACTCCTTTTCCTGTCAGAACTACAGTGGTGCCAGCCAGTATGCAACACAGTAATGATGCAGTATATCACAAAATGTTGCAGTATGTTGCAGGGAACAAAGTAATTCAATGGCAATTAAGCCCTTTAAACTGTAGTATTTTGTGACGTCGTTTACTGCAAGTTACTGTATTGTGTCATGACTGGTTCCACAGTAGCCTTATGAAATAGCCAGAATTCCTCCTTCTTGGTTTACTTGAAATTTTATTCTCCCACAAGGACCCTGTTAGTGTCACAAGTATTTCAGGAGACATTCTGGTGACTGCGGTGCTGCTTAATCTGCATGCACCTCACTGGGTTGTGGGAGAGGAGGTTGCTAGTCTCTGGGCCAAGCTAGCTAGGAGCTAGAGGACTTCTGGCCCCACCCAGGGCCACTGAGTCTGTCACCATTGCCACAGAGGTTGCCTATGAAAAGGAGTGTTGACTGGACCATAGTGGGCTCTGGAAGCATATGGGTGGCAGGTCTGGGGCACATTCTTCAGCCTGTGTCACTATAGAGCTTATTCACCATTTTGGCAGAATGGGACTGCAGAGAGGAGGCATCTGAATTTGTGGCAAGGGAGGATGTGGGGGTCCTCTGAAGGGGAGGCCCCAAGGTGGGAGGTAGGGGACCCCAGCAATGGAGGAAGCAGCTTCTGGTGGGGTACTAAGTTGTTAGAGAGGTACTGTATATCTGGGGACAGGAATTGGGGAGAAAGGGAGGTTAGGTGCCTACTGGAGCCATGGCTCAGAGGGATGGGCAGTGGATTCTAAGGATCTCTAGGGCAGCAGGGCATGAGGGGGGCTGAATGTCATAATCCACCTGGGGGTTAATGCCCTAGCAGGCGATGGGGATGGGATTGTACAGGGAGAGTTCAGGGAAACAGGGAAGGGCCTAAAGCATGTAACATGCATGGTGGCGTTCAGAGAGGTGGTATCTATCTATGGCCGAGGAAAGGACAGGGTACTCCTCATGGGTTCAGCTTCCTTGGGGACTGGAGATCAACCTGGAGGGATGTGGGTCTATATAGAGGTGATGGCCTGCATGCATTTGGGAGGGGAACCGCAGTCCTAGTAGATGGTTAAAATGTTGCTCTGATGAACATTTAAACTACCTGAGATGGATGGTGAAAAGATAAAGGGAGGCAGAAACTGCCCCCCCCAACCAATACAGACTGAAGCAGTAGGAAGAGAGTGCCCAAAGGAAGGAAACTGCCCCAGGGATCAGGTTACAGGAAACAACAGAGTAGTAGAGAACAAGGGGACAGAAACAAAAGTTGTAACAAGCGAAAGAAAAGTGAGGTGGGGCACAAGGGAGGGAAGGAGGATTGCAGGCAGAATGACAGCAAGGTGTGGAGGGGCATGTGTGCAAATGCAAGGAGTTTTGGAAATAAAATTTCAGACCTGAAGGCCATCCTGGCAGAAGCACACCTGGATCTTGTGGCCATTACTGAGTCATGGTGTGCAGTGAGCCACCACTGGGACATGGCCATACCAGGATACACTCAGTTCAGAAAGGATAGGGAGGGACGTTTGGGTGGAGTGGTTGTGTTGTATGTGAGGGAGGGTATCAAAGCAATGGAAAGCAATGGAGTCAGGGTGAAAAGGAGGGGTTGGAGGTGCTGTGGGTCACATTGGAAACAAGAGCCAGAGCCACTATTTGCAGTGGGGTAAGCCCCACCCCCCTCCTCCTACACACACCCTACTCCCTCCCCTCACCACCACTGTTCCCTTGGGCTCCCTCTCTCCAACACCCCCTGCCCGCTCTTGTATCTTATCTCACTAGCATCCCCTGTCTGTGCTACCCTGCCTACCCCTTATACTGCCTCACCCCCCCACACCGCTACCCCCAATCCGCGTAAACTTCCCCTCCGCCACCTCCTTCCTAGGGCTGCTCTCCTCCTTCTGCTCCTGTCTGGCAACATCCATCCCAATCCAGGGCCTGTCTTCAATGGTGCCCCACTGAAATTGACTGGACTTCGCATCGCTTCTATAAATATATGTAGCCTCCTCAAAAAACTGGACTCCCTACAATGCTGGGTGACTGTCCATAATCCGGATGTGATTGCCTTGGTTGAAACCTGGCTGTCTGACTCCACCTCTGACACACAGGTCTCTCTCCCAGGCTACTCCCTCCACCGGCTGGACTGGACCGGTAGGAGAGGTGGTGGTCGTGCCATCTATGTAAAAGACCCGCTCGTTGGTTTAGCCCTTCCTCCTCCAAGCCTTGACTATAAGGCCCAGGCCCCAACTCTAAAATTATCACCTGACCCTCCGGGGTCCTATCTACCTAACTACAGCTTACATACCTCAAAAAACAAACTCAGGCACTGGCCCACCTAATTGACTATATCACCTCCCTACCCAAGTCCTCTGACCAAATCCTGGTGGGTGATTTGAATATCAATTGGCTCTCTCCCAAGTCGTCTGCCTCCCGTGAGGCTTTGCTGCAGTAGATCTAACACAACTAGTCTCCCAGCCTACAGGTTAAATCCAGTAGGGGCACCAGCACTCTTCTGGATGTGGTCCTTACCAACAGGCCATGCCGCGTCCACAATATTCAAATCCTCCCAGACTGCCTTAGTGACCACTCCCGGTTCTCTTCTACTGGGCGACCTCCCAGCCCAAGCCCTCTGTTCATACCACCCTTTGTCGTCGACTTAGACCTGGTGGGCTAAAAGACTTAAAATTCTACTTAGCCTGCACTGATTGGTCTCCGCTACTAAACACCCCTGACATTGACAAGGCTCTTGCCTTCTTTGTTTATACCTTTAACACTGCCTGTGACATCTTCGCTCCCATAACCCCATGTAGATCTAAAGTAAAACACACACCCTGGATTACACCGGTCTTACGCTCACTTCTTAAGCAGCGGGATAACTTATGGCATATCGCAGTTGAAACTGGCCGCCCAGCTGACAGGCAGGCCTACGCAGCTGCCCACAATAAGTGTACTTGGGCTGTCCGCAAAGCTAAGGCTGATTATTACCAAGCCTCTCTTACCTCCTCTTGGGGGAACCACAGGTCCTTCTGGGACAACGTCAAGCAGCTAACTGGTGGAGCACACTCCCCCGTCACTTCTTGACATTGATGGGACTACCTCTACTGACCCTGCCCTCATTGCATCACACCTCAATAACTCCTTCACTGACCTTAGTGCAGTGCTCCCATGCAATTTCTTCAATCCTCCTCCCCGTGTCCCCCTCCATCTCCGCCCCCTTTCCACCTTCACTCTGTCACCTCTCATGAAGTCAGACCCTACCTGCAAAAAGCCCTAAAGTGCAATTCTATTGGCAATGACTCCTGATCCCTGTCTCCACGGCAGGTCCTGGATCAGGTCACCTATCCCATCACCTGCCTCTTTAACAAGTCCTTTGCCTAGGGCATTCCTCTGTGTCTGGAGGGTCGCCACTGTTACACCTATCCACAAGGGTGGTGACAGGAGCTCTCAGGCAACTACCGCCCATCTCTATCTCTCTCCCTCTCTAAAGCCTTAGAAAATTGTTGCTAGCCAAATCTCCAGCTACCTCACGAAATATGATGTCCTCTGCCTAAACAGCATGGTTTCAGAGTGCGGTCCATAACTAATACTGCACTCCTGGGTTTGCTAACTTCCTTCATAACTCACTTGATGCTGGCTCCCTCACTGGTGCGGTATTTATAGACCTATCAAAAGCCTTTGATACCGTCTCACACCCTCTTCTGTTAACCACCCTTGCTAGCGTGGGCCTTGCCGCTGGTCCACTCTCCTGGTGTGACAGCTACTTAACCAACCGCTCTCAACGTGTGAGGATTGGTGACACTCTTTCCAGCACCTGCCCAATTCACTCAGGAGTTCCCCAGGGCTCCATACTCAGGCACTTACTCTTCTCCCTCTTTCTCAACTCCCTGCCCAGCACATGTGCTGGAAATGTCCTGCTCTTGCTGGCGACGCAGTACTCTTTGCTTCCAACAGAAACCCTGTCTCACTCCAGAACTCCTTCAAGCGTGCCTACAACACTACGAGAACCTGGTTCTGAACACCATCTTGTCATCAACCTTAAGAAAACTAAAACTATGCTCTTTACTCACCCTCAAAACAAGTCCCACAACTTTCCTCTCTGTCCGCTCCACTTATAATCACCCCATAGAACTTGTTCACTCCTATAAATACCTTGGCATAATTTTCGATTCTGCTCTCCTTTCATGACCATATCTCTGCCCTGACCTCTGCCTCAGCATCGGCTGGGCATCCTCTCGGCACAAAAAGCCTCCCCTCTACTGCACTCCGCTTGGCGGTCCCACCTCCCTCAGTTCTTTCCCTAATTGACTATGGCCTTCCTGTATCTGACTCAGCTGACCAGGCGGCTCTACACAGGTACACCTAACGCTCAACAAAGCCTGTCGACTTATTCCGGTGCCCATAGACTCACCCATACCTGTCTCCTGTACTCCATGTCCTCCCTACTCAACCTTGATGAGTGCCTCATGTTCCTAACCTGCCAAGTTATCTATAAAGCTCTCCATGGTCTATCCCCTCCTGGCCTTGCTAACTCTATTCACCGAACTAACTCCATGGTGCACACTCATGCCTCCCGCAAAGCTGCCCTGGACGTTCCTAGGGCTCGGACTACCCATGGTCTAAGGGCATTCCCCTAGAGCCCCCTCCTGGTACAACTCCCTCCCCACTAGCATCACTGATGCTCCCTCACTTGCTTGTTTCAAATACAGTCTGAAAACTCACTTACTCAACTCACACTCTTGCCGCTGCCCCTGACCTCCCACCTCCTCCTTCTGACAATGCTCACTGAGCTGCATTCCCCCCATGGGAGCCTCTCCTCTCTGCTGCAGCCCCTACCTCATGATCACTGATCCTAATATTGCGGGTATCATGTGTTATCTCCCGCATTCTTGAAACTTGACTGTGCCTTATTGTTAAACTGTTTTGCTAATTTTTTTCTTGTATGTATGTCGTCGTTGTATGTCGCTGTCCTCCCTGTGACGAGGTACCTTTGTAAATGAGCCTCTGGCTCAAAGATTGTAAAACCGATGTTAAAATAAATAAATAAATAAAATATATATATAGGCCTTCAACACAGGGGCAAGAACTGGATAAGGCACTGGGGAAGCCATCAGCATGATGGCAGAAAAGGTGGAGGTGCTGCAGGTGGAGGACTTCAGTCTAACAGATATAGACTGGAGCCACCCAGGTGTGGCCTCAGCTATAAACAGGGCCATCCTAGACTTCCTTCAAGGGGCATTTCTCAAATACCCTATCAGAGAGCCCTGTCATGATGGGATAATACTGGATCTGATGCTCAGAAACAGGGACAGTATTGCAGACGACAAGGTGGGATGCCACTTTGGGACCAGCCATAATTGCAGAGTGTGATTTAATGTAAGTACTGTAGCAGAGACAAATCATACAAGGATGAGGGTCCTGGAATTCAGGAGAGCAGATTTTGAAAGAAAATGGGTGAATGCCTCAGAAATGACCTAGCGGGTTGGGGGTGGGGAATGCTTGGATGGGTAGAGGAACAATGGGCCAAATTAAGGGATGGCATAGTGAAAGCAACAAACCTTTGCACAAAAGAAGTAAGCAAAAACAGGAGGAAAAAGAGACCACTATGATTCTTGAGGGAGGGGGCTGAAAAGGTAAAGGCTAAAAGGGTAGCATTCAGGAAGTACAAGGAGACACAAAGTGAAGAGAATAGGAAGGTGTTGCAGGGAAAGCAGAGAGAAGCAGGGAAGGTGGTGAGGGGTGCAAAGGCACAAACTGAGGAAAGAACAGTCAAAGTGGCACTTAAAGGGAACAAGGCCTCTTTTAGCTACGTAAGCGAAGAGAGGAAGACAAGGGGAGGGATTGTGGGATTAAGAAGAGCAAGGGGAGATGTGGAGAGGAGGATCGGAAAAAAGGAGATATTCTGAACAGGTACATTTGCTCAGTCTTTACAGAAGAGGGAGAGGAGGATGGACTGAATCAGTGGTACTTGCACCACGGCTCGTGAGCCACATGCAGCTCTCTAACACTCCTCTTGCAGCTTCTACAATGCCATTACCTTATCGTTACAAAGTGGCTCTTTTCACCCCTGCCTGAATCTGGAAAATAATGCATGATGTTGTGCTTACTTGAGAGTGAGCTGAATCAGGGTAAGCTCGAAATCTCAATTGTTCTTATCGCAAGCCCAAGCATGATGCTTCCTTGAGAGTGAGCTGAATCGCCTCATCGTTACAGTGTGGCTCTGATTGTCCTGGGAGCGAACGCAAATGGCAGAGCTACAGAAACAGTTTCAACTGAATCGGGAGCCGCATGAATGAAATAAATTAACATGAAATTAACAGCAACCTGCAGCCAGCTTAATGCTAAATGACAGCTGTTACTTTCATTTCATTACTGAGGATGTGCAAATGGCTGATGTTCATGAACATTCATTCATTGAGGAATCTTAATGGGGGAAGGGGCATAGCAAATTAACCAGTGTCCACAGGAGAAACGTGCCTTATAGTCTCTCTTTGTAGTTTTTGCACGTCATCCACGAGGTTCAAAATTAGAATCAGGTAATATCTGAAACTAGGCTGGTGAGGTTGTGTTGTCTTTTATTCATTTTATTATTTTGGTGCACAGCAACGGTGATTGGGTTTTGTCACTTGTTCAGTTGGTGTCGTTTGAGAAGTGTGGATTTTGAAGTGGGGGTGTTCACTGTTTTGAATTTAAGGCTGACAAATGTAACTTATAGTAAATATTGTCTGTCTGTCTGTTATTTGTCTCTGACTTCATCAGTAAGGAGCAAAATCTCAAAGCAGGCAATGTCTGGCACAGGGTGGTGTTAGGGTTGGGGTGGATAATCTCAATGTTCCCATCCACATACAGATGTGATCTGACTGCTAATTATTTATATCTAATGTGTGTAACAGTTATATATATGATTGTATTTATGCTTTTATTTATGAATACAGATTGGTCAATACCAGCAGGAACATCTGCCAGAACTAGACTCATAGTGGATTCCCTGCAGGGGGAGGGCCTCAAACAACTGGTACAGCAACCCACAAGAGACAGGGCTATCCTAGATCTAGTACTGACTAACAAAGAAGGGATCACAGATCTCCAGGTAGAAGGTCACCTGGGGGCCAGTGACCATCACATGGTATGGTTCAATTTGGCTACTACATCTAAATCATCCCATTCAAGGCAAAATATGGGACTTCAGAGGAGCTGACTTTGATAAGATGGCCAACAGAGTTAAGCTAGCCCTGGCAAAAGAAACACAGGTGAGGAGGTACAGGCAAAGTGGGCAAGCATTAAGGATACAATACTTGAAGCAACATCCCATTGTGTTAGACAGAAAAGGAAGTGCAAAAGAAGAAGAAACCACTTTGGTTCTCAAATACAGTAGGAAAAGGTCAGAGCCAAAGGCTGGCCTTCAGAAAATATAGAAACACAGCGGGATGAAGATAGGGGCATACCAAACTGCCCTAAGGGAAGCAGGTAAGGCAGTAAGGCAGGCAAAGTCCCAAACTGAGGAAACACTAGCACGAACAGTAAAGAAGGTGACAAGACTTTCTATAGATACATTAGTGAAAGGAGAAAGTCCAGAGAGTGTGCTAAGCTTAATGGAGAAAAGGGAGCATGTGAGGAGGAGGACCCTGTAAAGGCATCTATCCTAAATAGATACTTTTGCTCAGTATTTACTGAAGAGAAGGTAGGGCAGGGCCCACAGCTCAACATCATGGACACAGGGGGGAGGGAGGTGAGCACTACTCCCTTCACAAAAGAAAGGGTCCTACAAGAGCTTGCTAAGCTCAGGGTGGATAAGGCAATGGGACCTGATGGCATACATCCCAGGGTACTTAAGGAGCTAAAGGAGGAACTAGTAGAGCCATTAGCAGAATTGTTTAGTGAGTCTCTGAGCACAGGAGAGGTCCCAGAAGACTGGAGAGGGCTCATGTGATCCCACTCCACAAGAGTGGTAGCAGGGAGGAGGCGGGAACTACAGACCGGTCAGTCTTACCTCAGTAGTGGGCAAGATTATGGAGAGCACTCCTTAAGGAAAGGATAGTGCAACACCTGGAATCCATAGGGGCACAGGATCCAAGACAGCATGGGTTTACAAAGGAAGGTCCTGTCAAACTAATCTCATAGATTTCTTTGACTGGGTAACCAAGTGGTGGACCAAGGGGAGCAGTTGATGTCGCCTACCTTGACTTCAGCAAAGCTTTGACACTGTTCCACATAGAAGATTGATAAATAAGCTAGGTAGGCTCGGGTCGAAGTTGGTCAACTGGGTGGCAAACTGGTTGACTGGCAGAAAACAGAGTGGTGGTAAATAGTATACAGTCAGAAGAGATGCAAGTCACAAGTGGGGTACCTCAGGGATCAGTCCTGGGGCCAGTCCTATTCAACATCTTCATTAGTGACCTTGCAGATGGACTAGAGGGTAAGGCTTGTCTGTTTGCAGATGACACCAAGATCTGCAACAGAGTAGATGATCCAGATGGGGTGGGAAAAATGAGAAGAGATCTGGATAAACTAGCAGAATGGTCAGAAGAGTGGCAACTGGGATTTAATGCAAAGGTGCAAAATCATGCACATAGGAAGAGAAACCCTGAAGCCACTTATAGGCTGGGAGGAGTTGCTAGCAGTCACAAAGGAAGAAAGAGACTTGGGCATCATCATCACTGATGACCTGAAATCATCAAGCAGACCTCTAAAGCAGTAGGTAAGGCTAGGGGGTGTTAGGGTGTATTAGTAGGGTATCACAAGTCGTAAGAGGGAGGTAATAATCCCTCTGTACAAGACATTGGTTAGGCCCCATCTGGAGTACAGTGCAGTATTGGAGGCCACACCTTCACAAGGACATTAACAAATTGAAGCAGTCCAGAGAAGGGCCAAAATGGTGCAGGGACTGCATCAGAAGACATATGAGGACAGATTAACGGAGCTCAATATGCTACCCTTGAGCAAAGGAGGGAGAGAGATATGATCGAGACATTTAAACACCTTAAGGGCATAAACAAGGTGAAAGAGTCTAACATGTTTAAATATAAGAAAAATAGCAGGACAAGAGGACACAGCATGAGATTAGAGGAGGCCGATTAAGGGGAATGTGAGGAAATTCTTTTCACAGAAAGGGTGGTAGATGCATGGAATGGCTTACCAAAGAAGTGGTGGCTATGAATACAGTGCAGGGCTTCAAACAGGCATGGAATAGGCATAAGGGAGCAATACAAATGACTATGAATAGATAGGTCACTGACATAGCAAAGGCCGATGGCACATTTATAAGGTAGAAAAAGAAATGGGCAGACTGGATGGGCCTTGCGGTCCTTATCTGCCGTCAACTTCTATGTTTCTATGTTTCTATGAATCAATGTTTATTTAAGTGTAATAAACTTTTTTTAAATTCATGTTTTGTATGCACGCTTTATTTCAGCACTGACCAATGCCCTGTATGCTAGTTGATTGTGGCCCCTGAGTTGAGTGAAAAAACATATGTGGCTCCAAAGCCTAGTATGAGTGAGCATCGCTGGACTAAATAAAGCAGAAGGAACACTGGGGTGATGGAGGTAGAAGCAAGTCCATTCACAGAGGAAAGAGTCCAGAAAGGGCTTGGGAATCTGCTATGGGGCTGGATGAGGTACACCAAAGTGTGCTGAGTGAGCTCAGGGAGGTACTGGCTGCATCTCTGACAGCCTTAGTCAACAACTCTCTAGAAAAAGGAGTGGTTCCCGAAGACTAGAGAAGGTCAGATGTAGTCCCACTTCATAAATGCACCAGCAGAGAGAAGGCTGGCAACTATAGGCCGGGCATTCTAACATCAGTGGTGGGGAAGTAAATGGACACATTTTCAAGAGAAAGGCTAGTAGAGTATCTTTAATCCAGTGGGTTACAAGGCCCAAGGTAGCATAGATTCACTGGGAAGGGGTCATCTCAAATGAATCTGATTGATTTCTTCAACTGGGTGACCACAGAAAAGGACAATGGTAAACAGCATTCGCTCTAATGAGGGGAGAGTGACCAGTGGGGATCTCAGGGCTCAGTACTGGGATCAGTCCTTTTCAAAGTCTTCATAAGTGACATTGCAAAAGAGCTGGAAGGAAAGGTATGCCTCTTTGCAGATGACATCAAAATCTGCACTAGAGTAGTTACTTTGGAGACCTGAGAAATCCCAAGGTGTGGTCAAGGGTATGGCAGCTGGGTTTCAATGTGAAAAAAGGCAAAATCATGCATCTAAGGTACAGCAAACCAGAGGCAGAGTATAAAATGGAGGGAAAGGTACTGACTGTCATTTAATACAGGGGTTCAAGAGTGCATGGGATAGATACAAGGGTACCCTGGAGATGTGCAGAGCAGGAGAGCCAAAGATCAAATAGGATTTGGGGCTGGAGCAGTGAGTAGGAAAATGGGCAGACTAGGTGGGACATATGGTCCTTATCTGCCAACAGATTCTGTCTTTCCATGTTTCTATGATAGAGACCTATAAATACCTCACAGGGCTGAATGTGATCCAGGAGGGAATAATTTTTCAGAAACGAAAGTGCATAAGAACAAGGGGGCATGCAGTGAACCTGGTGGGGAGGGGTTAGGAGGGATGTAAGGAAGTACTTCTTCATTGGAAGGGTGGTGGACATCTGGAGCAGTCTTGCAGTGGAGGTAGTAGGGGCGAAAACTGTTGCAGGTTTCAAGCATGCATTGGACAGGCACAATGGAATTTTACTAGGAAAGTTGGGGGAGAGTAGTCGGAGATCAGGTAGGGTCTGCAGTGACAGTATAGGCAAAGAAAAAATGGGCAGACTGGGTGGGCCAGATGGTCCTTATCTTCCAACAGATTCTATTTCTATTTAGGTCATGGTCTTTCAAGTGCATCATACTCTCAAGCTTGTTCATTTCAGGAGGTGGGGGAATGAAATTCTTATGAACTGCACCTGAGTGGATTTCGGGTGACGCTAGAGAGGAGCTGGGCGGCTTGAGTGGAGAACTCCATGAAGACCGAAGTGATTTACCTCCTTCCACCATGAGACCTTCAAATATCTGCACTGTTTATTGTTTTGTGGCGGTTATATATTTATGGGAAGACATCGGCAATCAAAAAAATCAGAAAATACTGCAGTGAAATTACAAGATCCAACAGTTACGCCACAGTGCTCAGCTCTGACTATGGCAATGGAAAGTTCTGGAGAAGGTTCACAACCAACGAATGCGGCCCTCCTAGCAGAGACTAAAGAATTTTGGGATGAGTCCAGGGCTCTTTATCAAGAATTGCTTTCCTCTATTGTCCAAATGGAACACAAAACACAAGTTCTTGAGAAATGAGTGTCTGAAACAGACAGAAGGGTGGATTGATTGGAGCGGCTCTTTGCCTGGTTACTTTAAGATACTTCAAGATGCCTTCCCTGAGTCTTGACATGTTTAAATACTGATCTTTGGCCATCTACATTGTTGTTTATTGACTGCTCTGGGAATTCTGTTTTATATACTAACTTAAGTTCTGTTTTTATATTGTTGGAATTGTAAGGACGCCTTGATCGATTGGAAAGGTGCTGCTTATAAATAAAGATGATTGAATGATTGATCATCATCTTAATGAGAAGTGTGGTGACCTAGACAATAGGTCTTGATGAAATAATATTCATCTTTATGGAGTGCCTGAAGAAGGTAAAGGAGACTTTTTAGAATTTCTGCAGGACCTGCTGGGTAGTTATTGATATTACAGATCTTATTCCTTTATGCATAGGGAGAGAGGGAGAGAGAGAGAGAGAGAGAGAGAGAGATCATTGATCACTTATTACCCCAGCACTAGGTTCCAGGGCTCATCTCTGCTCAATTATTATTCACTTATATAACTATGCTGCCAAATAAGCCATTCTCATTCGTGCCTAGAGGAAAGGACAGTTGAACTGTAAAGGTCACTGTATTATGTTAGGTAATTATTATTCTCCTACTCTATAGTGCCAACAGAGAGCCTTTGCCCCCTTCTTCAAGATCCTATGGGCTCACAATCTGAAATTTCATACTCCTTACTCAGTAAGTTTGAAAATCTTTTTTCCTGATGACCCCCCCCGCATCTTTGAGGACTATGACTTTGGTTTGCAAGCTCACAAGGAAAGACAAATTGTCCAGGAAGATGTAATAGAGGTTCGGGAAAATAGAGAGAAAAGAGCTCTCCAGAAGGAATTGTGGGTGAAGGTCTCCCCTGAGGGGAAGAAGAAGCATAAGGAACAAACCTTGGAAGAAATTTGATCTCTGTTACAAACCTTTCAGGGAGAACAGGTGAACTGATTGCGCCCTTTGAGCGCTTGGGTGAGTTACTCTTATCTATTTGCCGGACAGGATCTCTCTGATTATTAATAGGCATTTGATGGGGATGGAACTGTTTCATATACTGTATGTCTTTTGCTTCAGTTCAGTACCCCTAATCTACTGACTTTATACTCGGTCACTCCATTCTCAGCCTGGACTTCCTCACTGAAGATCTTGCTATGTGTAGGTTTTCCTTTATTTTAATGGACAGACTGCTTTGTTTAACAGTGGTTTCGGAGATTAAATTTTTTTCTTTCTTTACTTTCATCAGACTGGCTGGAAGGGTTAGAAACATAGACTTTGATGGCAGATAAGGATCGCTTGGCCCACCTAGTCAGCCCATTTTCCTACCTGTGGGATAGGCTGCAGATCCTAGTTAACCAACAGCCAACTTCTTCCTACCCCTCACTAGATTTGCCTTATGTCTGTCCCATGCATTCTTGAACTCCCCCACTGTTTTTGACTCCACGGCTTCCTCAGGAAGGTCACCCCATGCGTCCACCACCCTCTCTGTGAAAAAATATTTCCTCACATTGCCCCTGAGCCAACCCCCATCTTCAAATTGTGTCCCCTTGTTCTTGCACTTCTCTTTTTCTGAAAGATGCTACCCTCTTGGACTTTATTGATTCCCTTGAGGTACTTGAAAGTTTCTATCATGTCACCCCTCTCCCTCCTTTCCTCAAGGGCATACATATTAAGCTCCTTTAGTCTCTCTTTGTATGGCTTCTGTTGCAGACCCTTCACCATTTTAGTTGCCTTCCTAAGGATTGCCTCCATCCTGGCTATGTCCTTGCAGAGATGGGATCTCCAGAACTGCACACAGTACTCCAGATGGGGTCTCGCCAACTGCCTGTACAGAGGGAAAATAACTTCCTGTTTTCTACTGGTGATGCCTCTCCCTATACATCCCAGTATCCCCCCAGCCACCTTTACTACCTTCTCACATTGCTTTCTTACCTTTAGGTCATCTGATATGACTGCCCCAAGGTTCCATTTTTGGTGTTGTTAATACCTCCCTCCCCCCATTGTGTACTCTTCCCCTGGGTTTTTGTTCCCCAGGTGCATTACTTTGTACTTTGTTGCACTAAATCTAAGTTGCCACACATTTGACCATTCTTTCAGCCTTGCCAAGTCCCATCTTATCCTTTCTGCACCCTCTTGTGTATCAACCCTGTTGCAGATCTTTGTGTCATCTGCAAAGAGGCATACTTTTCCTTCCAGTCCCTCTGTAATGTCACTTATAAAGACATTAGAAAGGATCAGACCCACTACTGAACCTTGTGGTACTCCATTAGTAACCTCCCCTTTCTTTGGAGTGGACTTCGTTTACTATTTCCCTCTGTGTCTGTTGTCCAGCCAATTTTTTACCAAGGCTACTACCCTGGGACCCACTCCCAGGCTGACTAAATTGTTTATTAATCTTTTGTGTGGGACTGTGTTAATTGCTTTGCTAAAGTCTAAGTAGGCCATGTCCACAGCCCCTCCCTGATCTACTACTTTGGTCACCCAGTCAAAGAAATCTATTAGATTTGTCTGACGTGATCTTCCCGCTGTGAATCCATGCTGCCTTGTGTCCTGTGCCCCACTGGCCTCTAGGTACCCAACAATTCTTTCCTTCAGAAGTGATTCCATCATTTTACCTATCACTGAAGTCAGGCTAACAAGTCCTTAGTTTTCTGCCCCTGCTTTGCTCCCACTTTTGTGAAGGGGAATCGCATCCGCAGTCCTCCAGTCCTTAGGTACCACACCATCCTCCCATGATTCATTAAAAAGGGTAGTCAGTGGTGTCACTAGTTCTCCCCTTAGTTCTTTTAGAATTCTAGGGTGAATCCCATCAGGCCCCATTGCTTTGTCCACTTTCAGTTTTAGGAGCTCTGTCAGGACCCTTTCTTCTGTGAAAGGACTGGTATCGACCCCCCTATCCAGAGTGCTTCTATTGATTGGATTAGGTACCTCCCCCTCCTCCTCTTCTTTTGTGAATACTGAGCAGAAGTATTCATTCAGTAACCCTGCTTTTTCACTGTCCCTCTCTGCCCACCCACCTTCCCTTTGTTAAGCTTGACTATCCCTCCCTTGGTCTTTCTTCACTCCCTAATGTAACTACAAAAGATTTTATCCCCCTTCTTAACTGAGTTGACTATCTTTTCCTCAGTTTGGGCCTTTGCTATTCTGACTGCCTTCCCTACTTCCTTCTGCTTTAAATGGTACAGTTCTCTGTCCTGCTTCTTCTGTGTTTCCTTATACTTCCTGAATGCTATCATTTCCCTAATCTTCCCCGCCATCTCTTTTGAGAACCATAGTGTTTTTTTCTTTTGTTTTGATTTGTTTATTTGCTTCACACAAAGGCTTGTTGCCTCTGTGATGGCAGTTTTGATGTTTGTCCATTGTTCTTCCATCCCTCCTTCTTGCCTGTTTGCTAGTGCTTTAATGAGGCACTCTCCCATTTTGACAAAGTCAGCCCTCCTAAAGTCCAGTACCCTCACTTTTGTATGGCTTGACTCTGTGGCTGTGTTTATCATGAACCACACTGTTTGGTGGTCACTTTTTCCCAGATGGCTACCCACTTCTACATCCGAGATCCTCTCTCCATCCCCATTTGAAAGTACCAGGTCTAAGATTGCTCCCTCCCGAGTGGGTTTCGACACTAGCTGTCTGAGGCATGTTCCCTGTAGGGCATCAAGAATGACCCTGCTCTTGGATGTGGCTGCAGCAAAGGTGCTCCAGTTAACATCTGGCATATTCAGGTCCCCCACCAACAATATATCCCATTTTTCTGCCATCCTAAGTATGCCTTCTATTATTTTCTTGTCTATTTATCCCCCCCTGAGATGGGGGTCTGTAAACAACCCCTGTGTGGATTGTGGTGCCATTTCCAGTCTCCAGGGTGACCCACAGTGCCTCCTCTCCTCCCTGTTTACTCATTAGTTCCACTGCTTTGATCCCTTCCCTTATGTAGAGAACTACTCCTCCTCCTCTTCTACTCTCCCTGTCCCTCCTGTAGATTGTGTACCCTAGTATGCTGACATCCCAGCCATGGTTCTCTGTGTACCATGTTTCCGTGACTGCCACAATAACCAGGCATCCCTTCTCCATCAAGGCCACCAGTTCAGGGAGCTTGTTACCTAGACTACAGGCATTGGTACTCATTACCCACAATTTTTTGATGGCCTTACTCATTTTTGCCCCATCTCTGTCCTTACTGCCTTTGCCTTTTTGTCCATTTATCCCTGCCCTTCTATCTATTAACTTCTCTATCTTGGTGTTTACCTCACTAGCTACCCTGAATTTTTGGGAGGGCTAGGATTTCCCTGCTCCTTTTCAGTGCCTCCCCCTTGGCTAGTTTAAATGCTTACCAATGAAGCATTTAAACCCATCACCTAGGATCCTGGTTCTCCTCCTGGACAGATGCAGACCATTGCACCAGTATAGGCCTGCTTCCCTCCAGGTGGACCTTCAGTCCCCAATGAAGCCAAAGTGCTGAGCTCTGCACCACTTGTTCAACCGTTGATTGAATCCCATGGTGTGGAGTACCCTAGCCTCACCCATGCCATAGGCAGGCAGCACCTCTGAGAAGGTTACCATGTGTGCTACTAGTCTAAAGCCCCTCCCCAACTCCACAAACTCCTCCTGCATTGCTCTTATTTCTTTCCCAGCCAGGTCATTTGACCCTAGGTGGACAATGACTTCCAGCTCCCTCCCCTGTGCAGCTGCTCCTGTGATCCTGGGGATTCATCCCTGTCCCTCCAAGCCATGGCACCAGGTTGGCACCTTACCTCCCTCTCCCCCCCACTTCTACCCTCCTAACTGTGTAGTCCCCCACCAGAAGTTGTTTCCTTCCCCTGTGGGGTTCCATGCCACTCATCTCTGGGTCTTCTTTGTGGAGGTTTCCAGCATCCTCTTTGGTCTCCACTGCAGGTGCCTCCACAGAGGAATCACACTCTGCCAGAATGATGCACATATTGTGGGGAGGTACAGTTGGAGGGGTGCTCCTCTGTTCCACCATCCTCACCTTCCCTGAGCCCACTGTGGTCCAACCACTCCTTTTTCTTGGTAACCTCTGAGGCAGCGGCAGCCCTGGTGGTTCCTTGGTGGGAAAGGACCTCCCCCAAATCCTGGCCAACTCAGCCTAGAGACAAGCAACCTTTTCCCTCAGCCCCAGACAGGTGTCTGCAGATGGGACAACACTGCATCCTCCAGAATGTCTCCCAGAAGACTGACGCTCCACAGGCTTTGCACCACTCCCATCATGTCTTCTTTGTGGCCCCTCAATTGTTGTTTTGTATGCTTACTCTTTCCTCTCTCTGCTTATTTTATTTTTTTATTTTATTATTTTTTTTTCTTCCTACTTTCCTACTGCCTTTGTGCCCTTAAAGCTCCTGCTCTTCCTGTTCTGGGACAGGAAGTTCCTGTATTCCTTAGTAGTCTCCTTCTTACTTGCTCAAAGTCAGACCTCCAGCAGCTGGGGGGGGGGGATGGAGAGCTACTTTTTTCCTTCTAGGATGGTGATTCCTTTGTGGCTCTGTGATCACTCCTTTCCTGCTCCCAAACAGGAAGTTCCTGTTGTCAGTCAAATCATGTGCCTATAAAAGTGGAACTGACTGAAATATTCTCAGTAGTGCAATGAAGTTCTAACAGCACCTCCTTCCTCTTGCTGTTCTCTGCCAAAAGCTATCTAGGGCAGTTTTAAATCCAAACACCTGGCTTCCTGCTGCCTGAGCCACTCCCCCAAATTTACAGTTCTCTTCTTCACCTAGCTAACTGCACAGACAACAGTTCCCTTCAGCCAACGCAGACAAACACACTAACTCTTGTTTTTATTTTGTTTGTTTTTACCCTAAATTAAAGGTCCCAGTAGTAGAGTTCTAGTTCTTAAGTTCCAGTAGAGTAGTAAAGTTCTAACAGCACCTCCTTCCTCTTGCTGTTCTCCTTGAATTTGCTTCTCTGTTTTGAGCTGAAATTCGGGTTCGATTGGCTCTTCTGCATCGTTCTGGAATCTAAGACCAATCTAGTTTCCTGGGAGCAATCTGTTCTTGAAATGTAAGGAAGTTATTTTCGATTGGCTGCACAGTAAGGGGCTTCTGTATGTACTTCTGGTCTGTCCTGGAACACTTTTCATGAGATGATCTCCTTCCTGATATTCATCAATTATTTGTAAGTAACAGGAGTTACGCATTTTTGTATCTTTCCTTCACCTCCTCTAATAAATGGGCTGGTATCTATTGGATGGTTTCATCTTTACACTCCAAATTAGAATCCTGGTTTCATTGGATTTTCTACACCAATCTACATTTTTGTATCAAACCAGCCTTCTTCTTTGGACTTGGCTTTTGTCTTCATCTTGCCATTTCTGCTACAGTCTGGAATCTTGGTTTGATCAAGTTTTGAGGTTTGGATTAGTGATGCTGATTCAAACTAACCTTTCTTTACAGTGGATCAGGATTTCCTTCTGTATTAGCTTTTATAGAGAGATGACCATATAACTTTGAACCAGCCACTACCATTTAAAAATAGTCTGCAAGAGGTGTGCATGGAAACACTGTTTCAAGGTAGCTGGACTGGTAGCTATTGGATGATTCTACCTTCATACCCCGGATTACAATTCTAATCTGCCTGGATTTTTTACATCAGTCTACATTTTTGGATTGAATTAGCATTCCTGTTTGGACTTAGCCTTTGTCTTTATTTTGCTATTTTTGCTACAGTTTGGAATCCTAGCTAAATCGAGTTTTTGATGTTTTGCTCAGTGATTCTGATTCAGACTGGATCTTTTCTACATCGGATCAGAATTTTCTTCTGCAGCAGTTCTTATAGAGAGATTGTCATACAACATTGAACCGGCTGCTATTGCTTAGATATGGTTTATAAGACGTGTGCACGGAAAAACTATTTTTAGTTATCTGGAGACAATTACTTCATTAGTTGGAATTATGCCTTGGGATCCCCACTGGACATGGGATTTTCTTCAGATTTACATGAGACTTTCAGTAAACCTTTTCTTGGCTAAGGAATACTTCATTTAATTATGTGGATATTCTGTAGGCGAGAAAATCTGAGTACATTATCTTTAAGTTGAATCAGGGCTCTGTTGTTTCTTTTGATGGGCAGTTGGGGGGTTTAACTTCTAGGGTATTTATTTACTAGCTTGCACTCTCATTTCCTGTCCTCCCCATTGGCCATCTATACTATGCCCCTTTTTTGTTATTGATGTGAATATGCAAGGGGCTATGGAGTTTAGTTGATTGATATTCTAATTTTTCGAGGCCGGTATATGTAGAGTGGACTGTTCTCGATTACACAGGGGCCTCAGAAGGGGACAGTTTTTTTTGACAAGTCTTGCATTTGGAATGATGGGGGGGAGGGGATCAGTTGGGCAAAATATTTTACTCAGCTTCAGGATAGATTGTTTTGATAGTTATGTTGTCCCCCTCCTTAATGTTAGTCCTAATCCCAATGTTAATTTCAATTTTACTCTTCCTCTTTTTGAATTTTTCCTTTTTTTCCTTCTATTTCAATTCAGTCCCAATGGGTTTTATAAAGGGGCCATTTTTGTTGATTTGCTGGCATTTTAAATACCTTGTTTCCTGGGAAGACCTGAATGACTGCTAATAGGTTTCCTATGCTCTTAGTGACACTTTTTTTATAGGGACTCTGCCCTTATACGTTGTGTTCCCCAATATGGGGTAACTTGGAGAGTAAGTCTCTTTCCTTAGAGGTATATTTGTCTCTCTCGTCCCCAATCCTTCTATATTTTTCCATTTAAAGGGAGGAGATCATGAGTCCATCATATCAGACTTCCCACCTTGGGAGTGCAAGTGGACAGCTTGTTAGTCTTAGCTCCATGTTGACATTTTCTTATTTACAGTTTTTGTGCCCTACTTTTGTTTTTATTATGGAAGTGCACTGGGGCTCCTTGACTCATCAAGCATTGGTCGGGCATTTACAGTTGTTGTGTTGATCAAATATGAATTTTCTTCCTTTTTATGATGGATAACTCTACTATATTTTGTTCCTACAGTGTTAATGGCTTAACAAATCTGGTAAAATGTAGTAACATTTTAAGTTTCCTGAGGAGAACAAATGCAGATTTTTTATTTCTTCAAGAAATGCATCTTTCTCCCCAGGAACATGCTAAACTGGGTCGGTTTGGGTTCTGTGCTACCACCTGTATCTCATATAAAAAGGGTCACCATAGGGGTGTAGCCATCCTGGTACTCTCACAAGTTACTTTTGAACTGCTTGATACTTTGGTAGACAAAGAGGGGAGGTAGATTTTTATGAAAGGCTGCTATTGTGGCAAGGTCTTAACCCTAGCTTCCATTTATGTTCCCCCAGGGTCAGATTTTCAAATCTACCACAGCATTTTATTAGCTTTACAGTAGTGGGCTGAAGGGCAGGTCATTTGTGGTGGGGATTTTAATTTGCTCCTCAATCTGCAGTTAGATTCTATAGTGGGCATTATTAGATGGGAGCACAGAACCTCTAAGATGTTTGCAAAGTTGTTGTGGAAACTGGGTTACTTGTATACTTGTCATCATCTTCATGGGGAACAAAAAGCTTATAAGCATTATCCCCCCCCCCAAAATCTTATCATGGATAGATTATTTCTTCCTTCCAAGTGAAACTTTGGGCCTTGTTCAAGACTGTTGGATGGGGACCTTTTGCTATCTGATCATGCCCCCTTTTTATGAAAATGAAACTAGGAAACTTCAGAAAGAGTACTTTCTGGCATCTGAATTTATCATTGCTACAAGACCCCAAAGTAAAACAGGCTATACAAGAGGCCTTTGACCAAACCCTTTTAGATAATGATACCCCCGATAC
This sequence comes from Neoceratodus forsteri, assembly GCA_016271365.2. Lineage (NCBI taxonomy): Eukaryota > Metazoa > Chordata > Ceratodontiformes > Ceratodontidae > Neoceratodus > Neoceratodus forsteri. The sequence continues at coordinate 1,390,480,150 of CM057459.1, forward strand.
GCCTCCAGCCCTGTTATGGGATACTGTTAAGGCCATTTTATGGGGGAAATTTATTTCTTTGTCAGCTCATAAAAAGAAGTAATGGGAGGCTAGGTGGGAAGAATTAGGTCTGAAGATTTCACAAACAGAGGCTCAACAAGAAGTTTCTTTTGATAAAAATTGAGCAAAGACCCTATAGGCCCTTAAAAAAGAGTTAAAGAACATGCTTGACTATCAAGTTAAGCAAAAACTCCTTTTATTAAAGCAGCAATATTACAAAGGTGGGCCTAGGTTGCTGAGACTCCTGGCTGGAATGCATAGGGCACGAGCCACCATTTTAGCCCTGAAACGCCCACGCATGCAACAAACACTACAACTGATCCTTGAGATCACAGATGCTTTTAAATTATATTATCCCAACCTCTATACCCCCCACTGGAACAGGGTGTCTTAACCCATTATCTAAATGATCTCTCCCACCCCTCTCCCCACAGATAGGTGAAACATTGATGCCTCCTGTTACATTAACAGAATTGCTAATTGAAATCGTGCACCTCAAATCGGGGAAATGTCTGGGTATAGATGGCCTGCCCAGGGAATTTTAATAAACATACTAACATACTAAAATGCCAGCAGAATAGGCCTAATGGTCTTTTTCGTCTGCTTGTTTGGTCAGCCCCCACCCTAGGAGCTGACCTTGCTGCCCCCCTCACCTTCTCTGGCTTCTCCCTTCCCAGTTCCGGATATTCTCGCTGCATTGGATTTTGCTTCCAGAACCCTTCCCCTGTACCTGTCCAACCCCCTCTTGAACCCCTCCACCATCTCTGCCTCCACCAGCCCCTGGGCAGCACATTCCATGGCTCCACCACCCTCTCAGTGAGTAGCACCTCCTCCTTTCTCCCCTGAATCTTCCCCCCTCCAGCTTCCACTCATGCTCTCTAGTTGCCCCCTCCTCCTTCCTTCGAAGCACCCTGACTTCTCCTCCCCTATTTACCCTCTTCATGTACCTGAAGACCTCTATCATGTTCCCCCGTTTCCTTCTCTCTTCCAATGTGTACATATTTAGCTTTTCAAGCCTCTCCCCATAGGTCCTGTCTCCCAGGCCCAAAATCATTTTGGTTTCTCTCCTCTGGACCCTCTCCAGGAGTTTAATGTCCCTCTTTAAGTGTGGCCTCCAAAACTACATGCAGTGCTTGAGGTGCGGCCTCACCAAGCAGTTATACAGAGGGAGTATCACTTCCCTCCTTCTGGAGGTGATCCCTCTAGTGATGCATCCCAGCATCCTGTTAGCCTTGGCTGCTGCCCTCCTACAAGTCCCCGAGTTGTTCATCTTGACATCCACCACAACCCCTAGGTCCCTCTCAGCTGTCGAGACTTGTAGCATTCCCTCCCCCCAGGGTGTACACTTGGCTCGGGTTTCTGGCTCCCAGGTGCAGTACCTTGCATTTCCCTGCATTGAACCTCAGCTTCCACTTTCTAGACCATCTTTCCAGAGCCTCCAGGTCCCCCTGTAGGGCCACCCTCCTCTCCTCCCCATCCACCACCGCCCTCAGTTTTGAGTCATCCACAAAGGGACTCATCTCACTCCTGATACCTGTCCTTATGTCAGAAACGTAGACGTTGAACAGGAGGGGCCCAAAGACTGATCCCTGTGGGGACTCCACTAATTACCCTCCTTGGGGATGAGACTATCCCACCAACTACGACCCTCTGGGTCTGGTCCTAGAGCCAATTGCCTATCCATCTGATCATTTGGTTCCCCACCCCCATTTCTCCCAGCTTATCCAACAGGCCCTCATGAGGAACAGAGTCAAATGCCTTGCTGAAGTCTAGAAAGAGGACGTCCACTGGTCTACCCAGGTCCAAAGCACTCATCATCCAGTCATAGAACTCCACAAGGTTTGTCTGACATGATTTCCCCGGGACGAATCCATACTGTCTATTGTCCAGGCACCCTGACTTTTCCAGGTCCCTCCAGCCTCTCCTTGACAATGCCCTCCATCGCCTTGCCCACCACCGATGTCAGGATGACAGGCCTGTAGTTCCCTGCCACCCCCTTGATCCCCCCTTGTGGATAGGCACTATATGCGCCACCTTCCAGTCCTGGGGCACCCATCCTGTCCTCAGAGAGATGGTGAAAAGCTCTGCCAGGGGTTTCGCCAGGACATCCGCAAGTTCCTTCAGCACTCTGGAATGTAATTTATCCGGCCCCGGTGCTTTCTCTGTCTTAAGGGACCTGAGGGCTTCCCTTACTCTTTCTGCTGTGATTTCCACCTCTGCTACCTCTTCTCCCTGCTTAGCCTTCCCCCCTCCTGCCAGACACTACAAACACTGTAAACAGTACAAAGAAATGTTATCACCTTTATTGCTTAGGATTTACCAGGGAGCTATGACTCAGGATGGTTCTATCTCTAACTTCTGGTCTCAAGCGATTGTTTCTGTTCTGACTAAACCTGGAAAGGAAACCTCTGTTTGCACCTTTTATAGGCCCATATCCATTCTCAATACAGACTATAACTTACTTACTTCCTTAATCACCCCGAGGCTACAATAGATTTAATTCACCTTGATCAGATTGGGTTTGTTCCCGGCTGTCAGGCACAGGACAACCTTAGACGTACAGTACATATTATTAATCCTCTCCATTCCTCAGAATAACTAGCACTTTTACTCAGCCTTGATGCTGAAAAGGCCTTTAATAAGGTCTAATTGATTTTTTTGAGGGCTATCCTTATTAGGTTTGGGTTTCCAGAGGATTTTATTCATTTTTTGTTTGTTATACAGTAGCCCAGTTGGCTATATTAGGGTGAATGGGCATGTTTCATCCCAATTTATTTTGAGGAGGGGCACGAGTCAGGGGGTGTTCCTTATCCCCATTTTTATTCACTCTCTATATTAAGCCTTAGGCTCAAGGTATTCGGGAGAACCCAACAATTGAAGGAGTCTCTTTAGGGAGCTTCCATCATAAGCATGTGTTGTATGCTGATGATGTGTTATTATATTTAGCTAATTCAGAAGTATCTCTTCTGGAAGTATCTTAACACATTTCCTTTTTTTTGAACCTCTCAGGCTACACCCTCGATACTGCTAAAACAGAAGTTTTAAATTTTAATTATGATATCCCAATTACCCTCCAGAAAACATTTCCTGTGAGATGGGATCTCCCTTTTTTGAAATACCTTGGAATTCATCTATCACTCTTGGTCTCCCAGCCCAAAGACAGTCCCATCCTCCTGTCTTTCGAAGCCCTTACAAAACTCTTATTCTTTCTGCTGATCTGTATTGGTAATGTTGAAATCAATCCAGGCCCTGCAGAGGGCATCACCTCCCCAGCAGATCTAGCCTCCATCAAAGGACTAAGCTTCCTTCATATCAATGCATGCAGCCTCCTGAAAAAGCTTTCATTGATACAAGCCTGGGTCGCCCATACCTTGCCAGACTTTCTGGTAATTTCCGAGACATGGCTCAAACCTGCAACAGCAGATAGGGAGGTGAATCTACCCAACTACCAAATATTCAGAGCAGACCACCTGACAAGGGGTGGTGGAGTAGCTATTTATGTAAAATCAAATATATCTGCATCTTGTCTTAGCACAACATCATTGCCCAAAGAATTCGAATGTATATCCCTTAAAATAACTCTCCTCAACAAGGCAGCTTTTCAACTAGTTGGCTGCTATAGGCCCCCCTCTGCTGACCATAAGCTCTTAACCCACCTGGAAAACCTAATCAAACCGGGCCCTGAAGAAATCATTATCCTAGGTGATCTGAATCTAAACTGGCTCTCCAAGACAGCTGCACCTTTAGTATCATTTTGTGATACATATGGGCTTACACAACTGATAAATGAACCAACAAGAATCAATTTAAAGAATAGAAGTAGTAGCACCCTACTTGACATCATGCTGGTAAACAAACCCCACCTGTTCTCGCATGCTGGAGTGCTATTCAGTGGCATAAGTGACCACTGTCTTATTGTAGGAATAAGATCATCCGGCAAACCAGCTAACCCAGCAAAATTCCACCTGAGAAGACCTAAAAAACTTTTAATATTGAGGATATCTCCATGACCTATGCCACTCTACACGCTGGCAGGAGTTCTACCTTACGCATTCTGTGGAAAAAGCACATCAGGTGTTAAATAGCATAATCATAAGGTGCCCTCAATACTCATGCACCAATCACTAGTGTTAGAGCAAGCAAATCTTGCAGCTGGTTTTCAGCCGACCTTAAATCTGCACTGCTGGAGAGAGATAAGCTATGGAAACTGGCAAGGAAGACTAAGGAACCAAATGACTGGTTGCTGTTCAGGAAAGCTAGAAATAGCTGCACCAAAAAAGTAAGGGATGCTAAGGCTACTTTCTATATGGCTGAACTTGATGCCTCTTACCACAATCTTGCTAGATTCTGGGGCACCATCAAGGGGATCTTAGGGCAGGACTCTAGCACCTCTCTGCCATCTCAAGTGCACCTTAATAAGGTTGCTATCTCCGATAAACGGGAAGTATTGGATGCGTTCAATAATCACTTCACAACGGCTGGCCTTGCTTTTGACTCCTCTCCAGCTAATCTACTGCGGGCACAACTTAACTCCCAGTCTACTGAGGTTCAGAGGGCTGATTCTTCCTTCTCATTCAAACCGTTTTACTGAAGCAAGTAGAGGACCTAATGCTGCAATTGGACACTAAAAAAAGTGCAGGTGAAGACTCTCTTGACCCCCATTTTCTAAAAATTGCAATTCTTGTGCTTGCAGTTCCCTTAACACATCTTTTTAATCTATCTTTAGCCTCTGGTTCTATTCCTTCGCTGTGGAAAACAGCACAAGTGTTTCCCCTCCTAAAATCAGGGGACCCCATGGACCTCAACAACTACAGGCCCATATCCATTTTGCCAGTGCTTTCCAAGATGCTAGAGAAATTAGTGAGCATCCAATTAAGAGACTACCTTGAAGTTAATAATCTCTTAAACCCTGCTCAATCTGGGTTTAGGGCCAGGCACCATCTCTGCACTGGCCAAAGTCACAAATGACTGGCAAACTGAGCTAGACAAAAAGAACAGTGTCTGTGCTGTATTCCTTGATCTAAGCAAAGCCTTCGACACAGTGGATCATGAGCTGCTACTCTCTTCACTGCACTCCATAGGCCTAGACCCACCCTCTCTTAAGTGGTTCAGATGTTACCTCACTGATAGAATGCAGCAGGTGAAAGCTGAAGGTGACTTATCCTCATCAAAACCACTCCTAAGAGGAATTCCTCAAGGATCTATCCTGGGCCCTATCCTTTTTGCCATTTACATTAACAACACTGACTCTAATCTCACCAAAGCCAATGTTCACCTCTTTGCAGATGACACTGTTTTATATGTCAGTAACCCATCACCTTCAATGGCCTGTGAAATACTACAGTCAGAGTTCTCCCTTTTGCAATACCAACTACTTGAAGAAAAACTCCTCTTAAATGCAAAGAAGACAAAAGCTATGTTCTTCTCCACTAATTACTATACTAACACCTCCTCATCAAGCAATCTTCCCCAACTATCCACCATCCTTGGAGAAAGCCTTGACTATGTAGACAAATTCAAATATTTAGGGGTGTGGATTGATAACAGGCTTGATTACACTCAGCATATTGAAGAACTTCTGAAAAACTCATCAGAGCTCAGCCTGTTCTTCAGAATTAAACATTTTCTAACCAGAGACTCAAGGCTGAGACTAATCCAGGCCTCATTTCTTTCACTTATCGACTATGCAGATTTCCTTTATGGTCACTGTCCTATTTCCTATTTAAGCAAATTGGATACCTTGTACCACAGAGCTCTAAGGTTTATCACAGATCTTCCATTCAACACTCATCATTGTTCTCTCTATGCTGCAGTTGGTTGGACATCCCTACACCTCAGAAGGAACAGAAATGCTGCACTATGGATATACAAAGCTCTGTCTAACAAACTTCCATCCTATATTTTAGATTGCTTTACACTGGCCACAGCTAGGTCATATGCCCTAAGAAGCAACAACTTAATCACGTTTAAGCTACCCAAAGCCTGCACCCGGCATGGGAGATCTACAATCAGTTACTCTCTAGCAATGGCATGGAATTCTCTACAGAAGACTCTAAAGTTGTCCATCTTTATACCTCTAACATCCTTTAAAAAGCTCTACACAAGTCTCTTCCCAGAGAAATGCAATTGCTATCACAAGGCCTAGTCCAATCACATTCATAACCCCCCCTTTCAGCCAGCAATTATTATTGTCAGCTCTTCCATAAATCATCCCCTTAGTTTTTTCCCTCCCTCACAGCCCCTTATTTTGTATCTCAGCCCCTATCATACCTTTTCTACAGCTTTGCTACCCTGACCAAGACCTCCACATCAACTCCTGACACTTACTTCTACCCCAATCACTCCTCCATACCTCCTACTACTAGTAGCCTTAGTATCTATCTAAATCTCCCACCAGCCCTCCATGTCATTCTTCAGAGGCTGTTTATCATTATTTTAGCAGTCATCAATCATATCTGTCTGTCTGCGTTAGTTTGCCTTGGAGCCTGTAATACCGGCTACCCTGTGTTGAGTGGTACTTTTACTGTATCCTACCTTGCCCTGTCAAGTTTATCAACCCTTATCCTCCATTTGTATATGTGTTTATATTACTGTATCCATTTAAATAGAAGTGTTCTGTATATGTCTGCTATTGTACCTTCAATTTGTTCCTTGACCTATCAGGTCCATCTTGTAAATGAGCTTTGCTCAATGATGTCAGCCTGAATAAATAAAGATTTTGATTGATTGATTGATTATCATTTGAACTACACCCTGCTGCTTACACAACTATGGCAAGATTTGCAATGGCGGTCATTGTTGCCCTGCTCCACTTGAATTTCCAAGCTCTGAAAATGAATGCTCTGCCTCGACTCCTTTTCTTATTTCAATGCGTCCCATGTAAAGTGCCTATAAAAGAATTGCAGTCTTGGCAACAGCTGTCATGAAATATATTTGTCAGTCGAGGAGACCCAGGATTCTTCGGCAGATTTTATATATCCCCAAATGCTTGGGGGAACTCACTGTTCCATGTCTGTCCGGCTACTGGGCAGCTGCCCAGATGTGAGTTGCCTTAATGCTGGGACATGTGAGTTATCACTCCCACTTTACAACTATAGACCTGGCTAAACCCCTTATACCTCCCCTACTGATGCAGTGCTTATCTCCCTCGTGACCTTCAAGCTGGGAGAAAAAACCGTTTTCAGGTACAGAGGCAATGCTAGAAGGGTGTAAGCATGGACTTGTTCGGGGTATCACCAGATTTCACCAGTGGAAGTATCAGGGGTGTTTGGCTGATCCTACATTCCTCCCAGCGCAAATGGATGCATGGTTCAGTACCGTGGCACTCAGGGGTATTTTTGCTCCTTGCAACTTTTGCAAGATGGTGCTGTTATTTCTTTTGAGCTTGCTCAGGCAAGATTTGGATGGCTTGCCAGTGACAGATTGTGATACTGTCAAATTAGAGACCACATTAATGTCCTCCTGAGAAACTCCACATGGCCTATTGTGAGATCTCTGCCAGGCCCAACTTTTGAAACTATTTGGAAATGTAAGTCTGGGGAGAAGGCTATCTCTTTATTGTATGCTAACTATATATTGGATCTTTTGCAAACTCCAGATAAGATTTGCCAAAAGTGGACGCAGGAAATTGGTGATTAAAACTGAAGAGGGGCAATGGCTCCAGATGTGGAAGTACACCTGGCAGACCTCCTCATCCCCGGGGTGGAGGGAATTTTTATGAAAACTGCGCATTAGATATTTTGGGGCTGTAGTAGTAGTTTCCAAATGGACCTCATCAGTTACATCTGACTGCTGGAGGGACTATGGTGAGAGTTTAGCCTCACAGACCTCCGCATGGCTCTGCAGCCTTATTGGCTGGGAATCCAGGACCATTTGCAAGTCATTTTTGATTTGGCCTCCTACGCTGGCCCTGGAAACATTCTCTTGGGCCTTTCACCTTGTGAAGTGGTAGGTAGACAGGCAAAATATCTATAGAATATCCTATTGGCAGCTGCTTTTAAAGCCATCACCAGGAAATGGCTATCATCTGGTATTCCAGGTATAGCAGATTGGAGGGAGATAGTTAACTCAATCTATAAATTTGAAATAATTACTTTCTTACTACAGTAGAGATTTCCCCATTTCCAGAACTGATGGACTAGATGGGATCTATATGAAGGGTTTCAACCCCTCCTAACTGGTATTAAAAGGCTTGCCTTTCTAAACATTGTAAATAGATTATACATAGTGATAGGCCCCACAATAACCAGATTTACCATGCAGATGATATAATCTTTGGCATCTGGACCAGCCTGGTTTTCCTCGCCTTTTTTATTTTGATTGTATTGTATTTATTCTTTTGCCCCAGTGCATACCTTTTCATTGAAGGAACTACCTAAATGAGTTCTGAGGACCCACCTTCTTTTTTCAGTTATATATATGTATGCTGTGTTTTTTTCTTTATTTCTTTTAAACTAATAAATCCAGAACAAATGGTTTGATACCTTTCATTGGACCAACAAGGATGTTACAAAAAGAACAAATAGCTCTAGCTTTCTGACCAACAAGTCCTTCTTTGGAAGCTTAATGACAGTTATTTAGAAAATCCCATATTATTAACACTTAGAACAAGCAGAAAAAAACTAGAAATAATTCTCACTGGCTTAAAACAGGCTTTCAGAACATAATTAAATTGCCATCAGAGAACCTGAATATCTAAAGTGTGCCTTCAGCTGAACCAAACATAAAGGTCAAAGGTTGTCCAGAGATAACAGCAGGCAGAGAGTTCAACCCACATATATAACATATTAGCAAGTAAAAACATAAAAAATAAGCCCCAAAAATTACAGTAACAGAAATTATCTTTACATGGCATAAAGAAGGATGAAAGTGATGATAAAACATTGTTACTTTTTGTGAGATATGATTTCTTGAAGTTGCTTGAAAGTTTTTTTAAATGATGCAAGCTTTAAATAAAGATTGAGTATAAAAAAATGAACTACATCTTGGTGAGAATTGTTGTCCCTCTGTGCTTCCTTGCTGCAACTGGTGGTCTGCTATTCTTGTGCTATCCAGCTTTGCTGTCCTTACCTTGGTGAACCCATACATCTAATCTAACTCCTGGTACTGGTGACTCGCTACACTAGCTGCTTCCCCTATCCTCTAGTTTTGTTATTGCCCTGTCAGTTTGCCAGGCCATCCAGGTTCTACCTGTCATATGCCTCTTTTGTTCTCTCCTAGGTTATATCTGTAAGTAGGCATTCAGTTGTCTAGTGTAATCCCCTGGTTAACAAAGGCTAAATAAACAAATCCCCCCAACTGCCCTGTTCATTCTTCTAATCAGGGGTGTCGGCAGGCATATGCATTATACTCAGCAGAGTAAAGTAAATAAAATCAGGCAGGGGCAACAAAAAGAGGAAAACAAGACATTGTGAGTCACATTGTGTCTGTGTCATGCTGAGCCCTTTTGCCTTTGTTGTTCGCTATGGGGCACTGATGCCACCAGCCAAATACACAAACAAGAACAACTTACCAGGCAAGCAGAAAAAGGAAGGAGGATTACAAGAAGAAACTGATTACTTGAACTCAGACATGGCAAAGGGGGGGGGGGTTGGCCTATTGTTGGTGTGGCATGGCAGTGCATATTTTGCTTTATGTTTACATAATGGGGGGGCAACAGTGCATCCGTTTTGAGTACAAGTTTAAAATTCCTGGCTACACCCCTGCTCCTGATCAGTGCCCCTTGTCCCAGAATGCTCCCTGATGTGACAGAAAAAGAAGACCTTCCCTTTTTCAACAGGTCCTTTGTAAGAGTTAGTTTGCTTAATAGACCCCTGCCATTCCTCATAGGCTCAAGGATCATGAGGACATTGGAGAATATCACTCTAGTTACCTTTCCTTTTAGGAGCACACCTAGTCCTGTAAAGGACCTCCTCATCTCATCAGGACTTGTTCTTCCTATTGCATCACGGAAATAAATACCACATCATCTCCCTCTAGCTGCAGTACTTGGCTAGGGACCACACACTTATTTGACCTATACTGCAGCCAGGCAAATCACCATGCCTGCACTAGCATCATGCTCCTGCAATACTGCTCCAACACTGTTGCTACCTTTACTATGCAGTGCCCCTATGAAAGCTACCTTATTACCACTCTACTCAGCCTGTTCATTTCTCCTCTATAGCTGGTCAGTTATATGACTAGGCAAAATTTAGGGATATGGCTTCTACAAAATTATCGTAATATATTATGGTTTTCACAAAAAATAATGGGGAGGAGACACAGGGAGCAGGACTGAGCAACCAAAAGGCAGCTCTCCTCTCCCAGGGAGAACTCTGTCACCCACATAGTTCCACTGCCCTCAGATGGAGGTCCACGGGCAGTATAGGTGAGTGAGTATCAAGCAGTGGGAGTGCATTCCAGTACTGTGGCATGCATGTCTGGGACAGGGGCATGAGAAAACAGGGGTAAAATAAGGGATAAACAATAAATAAAAAAAATAACTAATGAGACTCACTTTGTTATTTTGCAATTTTTGGCTGCTTAAACCTTGACTATTCTTTAAGCAAGAAATTTGGTCAGTTGCCCCAACACAGCTTTCATTTTAGGGTCTATAAACCTGCCCAAACTGGTGAAATTATGTTATCTAGTTTTAATGTTTTAACCTGGGCTTGCTGTCTCACAGTTTACTTACTTGTGAATATGTTTGTTCCAATAACGCAGTCCCTTTAAAGCTAGAAATCTGAAACATGGCACATACACTCGGTATAGAATCTGAAATGTGCCAAATGTGGTGAACGCTAGGTGCCTGGTTTTAAAATTAGATGAAACAAAGTGAAAATTAAATTTCAGTGAATGTTCACAAATGTTTCATATACATTTCACAACCTTTTTGCTGAGTCTCAGCTTTGCCTGTGCATTCACTGGTAGAGTTCATATTTCACACAGTATTAGTTATACAGCCTTAGATCTTAAGATAAAGATGTTAACACATCTCAATAACAAAAAAACAAAATAAAAACTCTCTGTTAGGAGAAGTGTTCACTACCTAAAGTGTGTCAACTAGCTTGAATTTATTGCTGAATCACATAAGAGCCATATTACCTTAACAGACTCAGATTTGCTCTTTTCAGCCATCTGACAAACCAGTAAGGGAGGATAAACCTTGCTTTTCTTGACTTTGATTTCAGTACAGATGTATTTATATACAATATATTGTATTTATAAAGAATGATTCTGAAAGGACGAGCAGTGGGAATGGGTTGGAGGCAGCTACCTCGATAAACACTTGAGCGTTTTGCACTGCAATGCATCAAATGTATGCCTTTAATAAACTGAAAGTCTGTCAGTTACCAAGCTGATTGTGTGCTGTGTGTTATTCTGACCCTCTCCCCCAGGTATGAGTGCACCTCATTTTGTTTTATTGAATCAGTGGTTTGTTACTCGGAACCACAGTCCTGACACTAGTGTAAGTAAAGCCTGAATGTACTAAAAGATGCTGCACTGTCTCTTGTTTCTAATTTAAGTGAATATTGTTTGCTTTGAGTTGCCTTTCCCTTTCTGTTTATAATGTATAAATGAATTTGCTTGTAACCCCTGGGACCGTTCCTTACTAAATTCCCTGTGTTCTACAGAAAGGTTTCCGTGGGCTGCAAGTACCAGTCATGCCCTAAGGTATGGGTGACTTGACAGTTAGCAGGGGCTAAAGAGATTCACTATTTGGCATTAAAACAGGAGAGGACAGGAGAGGAGAGGAGAGGAGAGGGAGCACAGAAGACTCACCAGCACCTGACTCTCAGGTGGAAGTCTTGTGATGCCCACCCTAATCCCAGAACAATTGTTTGGTTAAGTACTGGGCATCTGACTGCAGTGACGGAGGTCATTAACTCCTTGTTGCCCCTCTAGAGGAGAAATCAGAAGTGAAAGATATGCAACTCGGGGACCAGCTCTTTTGGGACTAATCAGAGTAAAGTACAGAAGCCAGTAAAAATATTACTTTTGGGTACGAGACTTGTGGGTTCAGAACTGCAGAACAGTATATGTACAGTGTCTTTCTGGGCTGGTATGATGCTGCATGTAGAAATAACTAGGGCTCAGAACTCTGGGTATTGTATCAGGTGTTTTATTAAAACTGAGCTGAACTGCTTCAAACTGCACTATGTACCCAGTATGATGGAGTATGAGACTGGGTTTAGCCTCTATCTGAATGATGTGCATGGCATGGCCGTTGTACAAGATTAGGGATTGGATAATTAGTCACTTGTTGAAACTTACTATATTGAGTCTCATCCAGCCTGTAGGAGGTAGGATTGATGTGGTGAAAAAGACCAAGACTGGCTATGATACTGGTTGTGGGGAACTACTGGGAGCACTGAAAGGAGATCTCATGATTTGTGAATGCTGATTAAAAGCCCTGCTTGAGAACACTGTATATGGTCATGGACAATGCACTTATTGGCTCAGTGTTAGACATAACATCTGATACTTCTTTGGATCACACTCCATGTGTTCATCAGAAGGGATTCCATGGCACTGAAGAGACCTAGTCAGCCCCCTCTCCAGGCTGGAAAAACCTCTTATGTAACTTGACTGCAGGGGATAGGCTTACATTTTGCTTCTTGGCTTCTCATGGGTCCCACCTGGAGGAATATGAGTCTGTATCAGAAGGAGCAAGATGGTGGCCATGTTGGGCTGCTGTCTGCAAGCTCTCTAGCAGAGAGCAATACTGCTCCCACTGACCCTACCCTTTCATGTTATTAATATTAAACATAGAGAGCAATCTGGCATTTTCTTGACTTGTGGTCATTTTTCATGATTCAAGTCCTTAGAGTTTTGTAGTTTTTAAGTTGATTTTAGCCGGGTTTTAGGCTTGGGGACAACAGAATAGGCAAGGCTGGTTAGTGATCTGGCATAGGAGTAAGTTTTTGTATTTTTAGAAAGGCCATCCTATTGATCGCAGATCTGATCTTTACCATCTGAAGTGGAACTCTCCAAGACTTTGGGGCCCAGCTGGTTGGTGATTACCATCTTCTGGAGCAACCGGTGACCTAAAACTTAAAGGTAGAGTGACTGAGTGACCAACAAACAACCTCCTCTGGAGCTGGATGCCGGATTTTGGGGTGCCAGCTGGATACTGGTGGTGCCCTTTTGCCTTCCACAAAAGGGATGACATAATTAAGCCTGTCTTGACTCCCTGATGGACTGCTTTTTAAATAGTTAACCAAACATCAGAGCTAGGTGACCTAGTGTGTTTGTGAGGTGCCCTTCTTGCATAAGCAGAGGGGCTGACTTTTGAGTCCTGATTCATTTCTAGTTGGAGACTTTTTCAGGTGGATGCTTGGATATGGTCCTGAATCCTGAATTAGCTTTGGAGTCAGTCTACGTGGAGGAGACTGTGTGAAACCGACCGCAGCATGTGTAATCATCTGGCTGGTTTTCCTATTGGGTTTGTGCTCAAACTTTCACTTACTTTGGACAAAAAGGAGATGGACCATTAAGTGCAAGCCTGCCAGTGAAGGAGGTACTGGCTCTGCACTGAAGGTTGGGTAAGTTGACTATCACCATTCCTGCTGGTAAATTCATCTTTACCTTTTCTGTGTGAGTCCCTATTGCCGGAGAGAGTGAGAGAAGCTCCAGTTGGGTTTCAGGTGGATCCCCTTGATTGTGTGTTCCCCCTCAGTTGAATCTGTGTTCTGCTATCAATCTGCCCAGCAATGACCAAGGTCAGTGAGAAGGCCCATGGTCACTTAGTTTCTGGCCTCACAGCATAATTGTTTCCTTGCAACTGATCTTTTCCACATACTCTGTTGGCACTGGACTTGCATCTTGGGGCACTGCTTGGCGGATCTGCAGCCTGGAATCTGCTCTCTGAAAATTGGAAAATTAGACTTTTTCTTTTAGCCTTTGTTTTGTGAGGGGTGGTTGAGGGGGTCTTTGCACGGGTGGGGGTATTTCTTGCTTCCTTCGGGAGGTTGGGAAGGATTGGTTTAGGGTTTGGTTTTAGAGGTTACTGAGTGTTTGCATGGTGAGAGTGATTAGGGTTAGTTTTGTATTAGTTGTGTGGTTGTTTGTGTGACTGGTATTTGGCTAGTGGTGTACGGGGACTACCCAGTGGTAACAGTATGTCTCTGGGGAGGCCCATGGGTCAGGAGCAGGCTAGGATTGTGTATGAGGCATCCCAGCTTCTTGATCTGTGGCCCTTTACTGACCTCCCAGTTCCTACCACTACAACATGTCACTGTTGGGAGGTTGGGATTAAGAGGTGCTGCACTGACTGGGTATGGCGGGGCACCCCATGCCCAGCAGATGGGAGTAGGATTGAGGTTGTCAGCTGCGGATGGTGCCCTGGGTGCTTTCAGCATCTAGGGAGAGGCTAGACTTGGCTGGTTCCCATTCCCAGGGTTCCCACCAGACTGAGTGGGCTAGTAATCAGAAGGGCGACACTATCCACCAATCCCTTGAGGGCAGTGCTTTGCAATGCCAGAGCAATCAGGAACAAGACCACAAATATAGTGGACTTGATTTCTTTGGTCAATCTGGCTTGCATCACTGAGACCTGGGTGGGTGTCGATGCTGGTCCGGTTTTAGAGGCCGCTGTTCCCCACCGGTACTCAGTAGTGCACTGCCTCAGAGTAGAATGCAGGGACAGGAGAGTGGCCATCTGTTTTAGATCTGAACTTGGCTTCACCTTGTACCCAGTGAGAAAACCTGGATTCTTTGAACGTGTGGCCATGGGTGGGGGTCCAGGTGCAGGTTACAGGCTTCTCCTGATTTACTACCCCCTGGGGCAACAGGGGACTTCCTGCAGGAGGTAGCTAATTTTATCATCAATGAAATGCTGGAGTCCCCCTGATGCTTAATTCTGGGGACTTCAATGTTTGGGATGATGATGAATCCTCTAGGCTAAGTAATAACCTCCTCCAGATGATGTCATCTCTTTGTCTGTTGCAAGAAGTTTCTTACATGACCCACAAGGGCGGCCACATGCTGGACCAGATTTTCTCGCTGGGGCTTGAGGTTAGTAACCTCAAGACTGATCAGGTCATTTGGTCCGATCATTGCATGGTGGAGTTGTCATTTGGCCCCCCCCCCGAGATCCCTCCCCCTGCAGAAATAGTAAGCTACTGCCCTTTAAGGGGTTTGACCATGGAGGATTTTCTGGTGGTGGCTGATCTATCTAGTGTGGGTAGAGCATGCTTGAGGGGTATGGGTGAGGCTATTACTGCCTATAATAGGGTGATGTCAGCAGCATGTGACTCTCTTGCACCTGTCCGTGTATGACCCAAATCATCTCACTTGAGGTCCCCATGGTTTGAGGTGGGGCTCAAGGTGATGAAAATTTTGGGTTGGAGGTTAGAGCGCTGCTGGCAGAGGTCTGGGTTGGAGGTGGACAGACTGGTCCTGTGCTCCCACTATGGTGAGTATCAGGGGGCAATCACCCATAAGAAGGCAGAGTTCCTGTTCAAGGAGATTGCTGCCAGGAAGAATTGACCAACTGTGCTCTTTTGGATTGTGTACAGGCAATTTATTTATTTAAGAGTTTTACCAGGAAGGCATACTGAGCAGTGTACCACTCGATTCCAGATGTGCGCCCTGGGGGAATAGGAATAGGCAGGACACAGTAATAGTAGAATTTACACATGTACATGTTCAGTTGCAATCGTATCAGAGTAGTCAAAATCTTTATATATAAATAGCAAATATACAGACAGTGTGGTAAAGGTAAGGGAATAACATGCACTGAATTACGTATATACCCTGCAACCAACATCACACAGTAAGCAGGGTTGCCAACAAAGGAAGAAAAAAACAGTGGAGACAAATAAACAACTGACAACAAGGTTGCAAGGGATTCAGTGGGGCAGGATGCAAGAGCAAGTGGTAGAGAATTGAGTCTTAAGAAGAGCATTACGGTATGTAGTGCCAGTGGCGTGTCTAATATCAGCTGACAGGGAGTTCCATAATTAAACCCAGCTTGTCTACAGCTGAAAACGTATTTTTTAATGATTCATGTGAAGAGATTGCTGGCTTCTTCTTGGACAGGGTGTCCACCATCTGGAGGGGAGTACTGCCAGTGAGCCATAATGTGGCTGACAGTGGTCGCCTTGGGTGTCCAGAGAACACTTTGCTTGGTTCAAACCAGTGGAGGCAGCTGAGGTCACTCAGGTTGCTCGTGAGCTGAGGCACACATACTGTGAACTGGACCTGATGCTGACGCATTTCTTAATGAGATATGTTGACACCATTGGCCTGGTGTTCACCTTGATTGTCCAGTGCTCTCTCTCAGTGGGGGTCATCCCAGATGCCTTGAAGGAGGTACTGGTCAGACCACTTCTGAAGAAACCATCCCTAGACCCTGACGTCAAGCTGAATTACCATCCAGTCTCCATCCTCCCATTTTTAAGGAAGGCTGTTGAGAAGGTTGTGGTGCTTCAGCTTGAAGAGCACCTCATGGCCTTTGATTTGTATGAACCTCCCCAGTTAGGGTTTTGTGCGAGGCACAGCACATAAACTGCATTAGTTCAGGTGCACAAAGACCTCCTCAGGGCTACAGATTGAGGAGAGATAACAATTCTTGTGCTCCTCGACCTCTCCTCAGCTTTTGACACCATAGACCATTGTATATTGCTCAACTGCCTGAGGGAATTTTGTGGACTCACCGGCACTGTCATCTGCTGATTCGAGTCCTATCTCATGAATAGGAAGCAACAGGTAGTGATGGGGAATTCGTCCTCCTCCCCTAGCCTCCTGTCATGTGGAGAACTTCAGGGTTTGGTCTTGCCACCAATGTTGTTTGCCATGTATATGCTGCCCCTGGAAGAGCTCATTAGGAAGTACAGAATGGGTTTTCATGGGGGGGGGGCGCTGTGGAGCCTGAGTGATATGGGCGTGGGTAGTTAGAGCTCCAAAATCCATATTTAAATAACTTAGTTTCTTGAACATTATCGATGGTAAAATTTTGGTTTAAATGGAAAAATATTAATCTTGAAGTTTCGAATAGTTTAAATGCCTCACCCTCAGAGAGAGAAAGGACAAGGGAAAAGAGCAATTACTAAAACTGTTGCGGGAGCTCCCACAATGTGGACGGCACAGGCCTGAGACCGAGAGCAATCTGAGGAGACCTCAACAGAGACGCTGCAAGCCTTAGGGGCTAAATTGAATGTACTAATTAAATCAGTCACCTGTCTGTCAAACAAATTTGATGCCCTTACTCACTGGGTTACAGCTGTGGAGACCCAGATAAATACAGTTGCCACCACATCCCTAGAGGCTAAAAAGACAGCAGAAGCCACAATGGGAACAGCAGTCAAGACTATAAAAGAAAATTCTCATTTGCGGTCTCGATTAGAGACCTTGGAAAACCAAGCGAGATTCCACAATGTGTGCCTCATTAGATTTCCAGAAGGCTGTAAGGGAGATCATCTTTTCATGTTTCTTAGAGACTGATTTCCTCAGCAATTAGAAGTGGAAGTGCTCCCAGAAGTACAGCGCTTCCAAAAAGCTTATCACATCACTCCTAGGGGTCATCCTGAAAACCCTGAAGCCCCTAGGACAGTGGTGGTGGTTATGGATGGAGTGGGTTCGAGAGTTCGTTTGTTAGCCTTGGCCAGAGTAAAGAGATCCTTGCTGCAGGATGGCTTGCAGATAAACATGTTCCCCGATTTGAGTTATGCCACGAGGAAGAAACGTAAGGGCTTTGATGGGGTTCAAGCACTACTGCGAGAGGCTGGGTTCTCACACGGCTTAATCTTCCCAGCACGGCTGCATATTGCCCATCAGGGGAAGGTTTTTGTTTTCACAGATGTCGCAGATGCCATAAAATGGGCCCAGAGGAACACTCAAGACTGCATTCATAGGCATCAGGAGGATGAGTTGGTTTGTGAAGAGGACGACCCAACATTAAGTACCTCTATAAATGTGCTGAGATAAGTCAGGTACTTTTTAGGGCAGAGTTTACCCAGATTGAAATTATCTGTTAAAATTCCCTTGTTCTACCGAACTATTTAAAACAGACTGTCCAAAATGTTTGGTACAGAGTTATTTTTTGGAAGCTTGTATTAAACTTAAAATTAATACTAATTGTAGCCTGTTGCTGCACAAGAATCACTTTTTTATGAAAATGAGTAGGAGGTAAGAGGGCGCTTTTACCGTTCGATAGTTCAAAATATTATTCTATTGAAAAATTTCTCTGATTATGCTACAACGGATCACACTTTGTTTGGGGATGAAGCTGGTTGGGGCTTATAAGACCTACAGAGATCAAGTAAGAGCAATTGCTCTAAGGTGAGCATCATTTTGGTGCTGTAACTAGGAATTTACATGAAGAATACAAGTATTCATACCCTCTGGCAGGGTTAGGAACTGGAGACTTTGTGAACAATATAGTTTTAAAGTATCTCCATGTTGCTCATGGGTTTTGTAACAGCCTTTTGAAATACACTGTTTTCTTTTATTTTTTAGAATTTCCCCCCATTGATGTATCTGGTAACTTTCAATGCTCACATTTAATGCATTAAGAGGGGTGGCAACCTCATGCTTAGTAATCTGAATGCTAGATTGATTATTAGGAAAATAACTGTATGTCTTTATGAAAACAATAAAGTAAAAAAAAGGGGTTTTCTTTTCTATGTGGATGATACCCAGCTGTAACTTTCCTTTGCCCCTAGGACATCCAGTGTAGTGGAAATGCTAAATGAATGCCTTGCCAAGATCAATGACTGGAAGGTCTCCAGCTAGTTGTGACTGAACCACGATGAGATGGAGGTACTAGTTGTGGAGTCGAACAGAGGGTGTGATAGGATGGCATCTGGAGCAGAAACAGGTTTGTTCCTGGGGTCTGTGCCATTGAAGACCTCCTCTAGGGTACGTGATCTTGGTGTGACTTTTGGCAGTGGACTGACATTTGAAGCTCAGGTGGCATCCATTGTCCCGACCAGCTTTTATCATCTTAGGAATATCGTCAGGATCAACCCCCTAGTTCAGCCCTTGGAAGTCTCCACCTTGATGCATGCCTTCATGATGCTTGACTACTGTAATGTGCTCTACCTCAGGGTCTTGGGAGGTACCCTCTGCAGGCTGCAGCTAGTGCAGAACATGGCTGCCAGGCTGCTGATGGGACAGTTGAAATACTGCCATGTCACCCCAGTGCTGCGTGAACTGCACTGGCTGATGGTCAGGTGGAAGGTCCTCTTCAAGTTGGGCTTGCTCACTTTTAAGGCCCTACATGGGCTGGGCATTGGATACTTGTCTGGCCTTCTTACACCTACTGCCTCGGTCTGCTCCCTCTGCTCCCCCTGTAGGGGCCTCCTTGCAATTCCTAGAATTAGGTTGAAATCTGCCGGTGATAGAGCATTTAGTGTCACCGGCCATGTCCTGCGGAATTAATTTCCACCATCTGTATGGGAGGCCCCCTCAGTTGAGGTTTTCGAGTCCTGCCTCAAGATCCACTTGTTTAGTCAGGCCTTCCCAGACACTCTGCATTAGATCTTACTCTTGGGATGGCCCCTCTAGCTAATGTTTTTAGTTTTAGGCCTGCTTACTTATTTATTTGGTCTATCTAATTTATGGCAGTAATTTTATTTTATTGTTTTATGTTATTTTATGGATAGTAATGTTGATGTGTACGGCACCCAGAGCATCCGGGATTGGGCACCTGGAAATATAAAATTTGCCTTGCCTTGCCTCTTATAAATCAGGCATGGAACTGAGACTATACTGGTATGGATATTTTGAATATAAATAAAATTAAAAGCAACAATCCTACAAAATTCCAATTATTGCATCATATAGCTAGTTCTTAAAACAAATATTCTACAGTGGCAGCCAGCCTAATCTTTTGCTTTACCTCATAAAGGTGCTGGATAACAGCACTTTTTTTATTTAACCAGGTGAGACACACTAAGCTGAAAGCTTTTTTACAGGTGCAACCTGGGAGCACAGGGAAGTTAAGTGACTTGCTCAGGGTCACACAGTATGCAAGTGGAAGCTGTGGGATTCAAACCCAGGTCTGGTCTGCTGGATATCACCAGATTTGCAGCTCAGAGCCTTAAACCACTGCACTATACTGCCTCCCCATTTGACCTTATTGCAGTAACCTTCAAGGTACCACATTAGCTGAAATGTTACCTTTTCATGTGCTAAGCACAGTAAAGGTAACACTTCAGCCAATGCAGTACCTTGAAGGATACTGCGGAAAGGTGTAGGTGTTGTTGTCCAGTACCTTAATTTGATCATCTATTCTGTAGTAATGCAAAAGATCAGGATGACAGCCACTATATATCAAATCACTTTATTTACACAGTGCCTGGAATATAATCCTTGGATCTCCTGGACTGCAACTAGAAGAAGTGCGGTCCAGTGGCTAGAGCAACAGCTTGGAAACTGCTAGACTGCAGCTTCAAACCTCACTAGAGACAAACTGCTGTGGAACCCTGAACAAGTCATTTAATCTCTCAGTGCTTCATTCCACTCAGCTACGGAAATGGGTAGAAGTACTGGATTTACTGGATAAAGTTAGGACAAAAGAAGGCACAAGGCCCATCTGAATTGTCCTCCCACAACAGTGGGATATTAAACAGATTATTGAACGAGTAACCATGAATCAAACCTAGTTTTAAAGGAATCAAAATTAACTTCCTCTACAATAGGTGGAGGTAGAATGTTCCAGGATTTTGCTGCCCTTATACTGAAAAAATGTGTCATATTTTTTATTGTTAGCCACTCAATTTTTAATTGCTTAGTGTGTAATCTTGCTACAATTCTCTTATTAGCAAATGATAGTCCACATAGTACAACCCCACTGGAAATATGATGTTGCATTCCAGCTAGGCTATCCTGGTTAAATAAATTGTAGACAACTAACAATGCTGTGCTCTAGCCACTGGACCTCATGGCTTTCCCATCATCTTGACTGCATACATCATGCAGCAATAACCAAGGCAGGCAATCAGCTTTCATGTGCTGCAAGAAAATAAGCCTGAAGCAGCAAAACAGTTGCTGGCTGAAGGGGCCAGCTTATTGCTTTTACCGAGTCAGTGAAGTAAGATGATCAGAAGTGTGTGACTGGAGGCTGATAAACTTATAAATGGAATGAGAGTTGAGCTCAGGACCATAAGAGCAGAGAAATCATTTGGGCAAAATAGGGGCAACTAATATTCTGATCCTCGCACTAACTGACTGATCATACAGCCTGTGAAAATAATCATAATCTTTGTAATCTATAATGATTCTGGTTTTAAAGCCCTGCTCACAAGTAAGGCAATGGCTCCTCAGTGGAGTTTTGGATTTGATTCACTTAAATGAATAATGCATTAGCATATCTGGTCGCAAGCTATTAAAGGAACTGCCACTTAGCTGTACATGGATTGCATCTGAAGGCACAATGCAGCTCAGGCTCAGAGATTATTCATTCCTGAGTACTGGACATGCATAGATATGAATTATCTTGCAAAAATGGCCTTCCTGAGGCAATGCTGGTAACAATTACAGACAAGCACAAAACAGGTAAGCAAAAATCAGTGATTTGATTGATCAATGACTGTGCAGACCTGTGTGGCTATGAGACCATGACCACAAGGGTCTCCACTTGTATACTGTATAACTTGGAAAAAGTTACTTAACCTCCCCAGTGCTCCCAGATCACCCCTGAAAACAGTCATTGTGCTTAGTGGGCCTTAACCCACTTACTAAATAATTAAAAAAAGTGGTAGAATTTGTTTTCTGGGCTGAGCAACTTACTGGGAGATTCAGGGGACTTTTCACTTAACCCTGATTGCCGTCACAAACATGTCAGCCACCTTTACTGACTGATGACATGACATGACATAGCATGACAGAAGAAGGCTACAAAGATGATAGTGGGTCAGCAGGGTAAGGCATATGAGGAGAGGTTGAGGGCACTGAACATGTACTCCCTGGGAGACAGAGAGAGAGAGAGAGAGAGAAGACATTATTGAGACCTTCAAGTACTTGAAAGGGATAAATAAGGTTGATAAGGAGAGTCTTTTTAAGCTGAGTGGAAGCCATAACACAAGGGGGCACAGTCTTAAGATGGAGGATGGGAGGTTTAGGAGGGAGGTCAGGAAGCACTTCTTCACAGAGAGGGTGGTGGATACTTGGAATGCACTGCTGAAAGAGGTCATCTCATTGACGACAGTGGGCAGCTTTAAGAGAGGCTGGGATAGGCATAGGGGAAAGTAAGGATCATGGGTAGGGAGGATGGGAGGAGTAGGGAGGGAGGGCAGGGACATTAGCTCAAGCTGGCGACCCTGCATTACGAGCAGACTTGATAGACCAAATGGTCTTCTTTTGCTGGCTTCTTCATATGTTTATATGTACTGTGTAACCCTCAGCTAGGCCGTAAAAGTAAAACTTGCTTAAATTGAAAATAAATAAATAAATAAATAAATGTTTTTCCCTTGAACTTCCTCTACCTTACACACATGCAAAAATTTAAAAAAGAAAGTACTAACTACAGTTTGAATTTCCAGTGTTTCTTTACTTGGCCATTAAAATCCCCCTCCTATCAACCTGCTCACCTGGAAAACCTCTGTTGCTTACCCTGCAACAGATAAAACTGGCCTGTCTCTGTATGAGGCCTTATGCTTTGTGTGTGTGTTGGGAGAAATTAACAATGGCACACCTCAGGTAGGATGGCAGGCATACGCAGTGTACTCAGCTGCGTACACTTTTTCCGGGGGGGGGCTAACATTTTGTGCTTTTCGCCTGCCTACTCAGCTTCTTGTGCCAGGAATTTTGTTTTTTCCTTTCAGGGAAGATCAAATCATGATGGCCCTTTTCTGGGCTGAAAGCGGACGTGGGGTGTAAAGAAAACAAAAAAAGACGTGGTAAAGGTGCTGCTGCGCACCCCCCACACATGTTACACTTGACTCTTGAGCTGGAGCCGCCTGCCCGTAACAATCAATGGGTTTTGTTGGTTGCCCAAAATGTCAATTAATTTTGGCTGGTAACGTAAGCCCTCCCCAACCTCAACCCCACTGTTGGTCGACTACTCTGGAGCGTGGAGGTGCCAAGGTGCGGATCCGTGGGCTTTTAAAAAATCCAGGCTCGCTCCATTTGCCTTCATGATGGTCCAGACCAGAAATTCCGGCACTCCAGTCTGAACTTGGATTCTGTAGGGTGAGGCACAGTAGTTAGAGGAGGAGAGAGGCAGCCGAGTCTGAGTGCACACCACTGCTGAGGACAGAAGAGGAGAAAGCTACTGTCGAGGCATCACCATTGCCCAGATCCATCATAGAAACATAGAAACATAGAATTTGACAGCAGATAAGAAACGCTTGGCCCACCCAGTCTGCCCATTTTCCTACCTACTGGATAAGCTGAAGATCCTAGTTAACCAGCAGCCTACTTCTTCCTACCCCCCCTTCCCCTAGAATTGCCTTATGACTGTCCCATGCATGCTTGAATTCCACCACTGATTTTGACTCCACAACCTCCTCCGGAAGGCCGTTCCATGCATCCACAACCCTCTCTGTGAAAAAATACTTCCTTAAATTACCTCTGAGCCGCCCCCATCTTCAAATTGTGCCCTCTTGTTCTTGCACACCTCATTTTTTGAAAGATGCTACCCTCTTGGACTTTGTTGATTCCTTTGAGGTACTTGAACATTTCTATTATGTCTGCCTTCTCCCTCCTTTCCTCGAGGCTATACATATTAAGCTCCTTTCGTCTCTCTTCATACGTCTTCTGGTGCAGACCCTGCACCATTTTATTTGCCCTCCTCTGGACAGCTTCCATCCTGTCTATGTCTTTGCGGAGACTGGGTCTCCAGAACTGCACACAGTACTCCAGATGGGGTCTCACCAGCTGTCTGTACAGAGGATAATAACTTCCCGTTTCTACTGGTGATGCCTCTCCTATGCATCCCAGTATCCCCCAACTCTCCTTGCTGCCCTCCACATTGCTTGCCCACCTTTAGGTCATCTGATATGACTATCCCCAGGTCCCTTTCCATTTTGTTGTTGTTAGTATCTCACCCCCATTGTGTACTCTTCCCTGGGTTTTGTTTCCCAGGTGCATTACTTGCACTTCTTAGCATTGAATCTAAGCTGCCATACATTGGACCATTCCTCTAACCTTGCCAAGTCCTTCTCATCCTTTCCACCCCACCTGTGCATCAACTCTGTTGCAGATCTTTGTGTCATCTGCAAAGAGACATACTTTTCCTTCCAGTCCTTCTGCAATGTCGCTTATAAAGACATTGAAGAGGACTGGTCCTATACTGAACCCTGCAGTACCCCACTAGTAACCTTCCTTCTTCTGAGTGGACTCCATTTACTATTACTTTCTGTGTCCTATTCTCCAGCCACTTCTTTACCCAGGCTGTCATCTTGGGACCCACTCCCAGGCTGGCTAACTTGTATATTAATCTTTTGTGTGGGACTGTGTCAAATGCCTTGCTAAAGTCTAGGCAGGCCATGTCCATAGCCCTTCCCTGATCTACTACTTTGGTCACCCAGTCAAAGAAATCTATCAGATTCATCTGGCATGACCTTCCCGCTGTGAATCTATGCTGTCTAGGGTCCTGTGCCCCTCTGGCCTCTAGATACTCAACAATTTTTTCCTTCAGAAGTGATTCCATCATTTTCCCTATCACTGAGCTTAAACTAACAGGTCTGTAGTTTCATGCTTCTGCCTTGCTCCTACTTTTGTGAAGGGGAATCACATCTGCCCTCCTCCAGTCCTCGGGTACCACTTCATCCTCCCATGATTTGTTAAACAGGGTAGTCAGTGGTGTCACTAGTTCTACCCTTAGTTCTTTTAGAATTCTGGGATGAATCCCGTCAGGCCCCATTGCTTTGTC
Source organism: Neoceratodus forsteri (assembly GCA_016271365.2). Lineage (NCBI taxonomy): Eukaryota > Metazoa > Chordata > Ceratodontiformes > Ceratodontidae > Neoceratodus > Neoceratodus forsteri. The sequence goes on from CM057459.1 coordinate 1,390,504,991, forward strand.
CACCTTCAGTTTTAAGAGTTCTTTCAGAACTCTTTCTTCTATAAATGGGCTGGTATCAACTTCTGTATCCAGAGTGTTTCTACTGTTTGTTTTATACCTCCCCTCTTCATTTGTAAATACTGAGCAAAAATATTTGTTTAGTATCTCTGCCTTTTCACAGTCTCCCTCTGCCCACCCTCCCCCCCTTTATTAAGCCTCACTATCCCTCCCTTGGTCATCCTTCGCTTCCTGATGTACCTATAAAAGGTTTATCCCTTCTTAACTGAGTTGGCTATCTTTTTCTCGGTTTGGGCCTTTTGCTGTTCTGACTGCCTTCCCAGCCTCCTTTTGCTTTAATCTGATACAGTTCTCTGTCCTGCTCCTTCTGTGATTCCTTGTATTTCCTGAATGCTTTCTTTTCTCTTGAACCTTCCTGCCACTTTCTTTGAGAACCATAGTGGTTTCTTACATAGTTTTGTTTTGTTTATTTGCTTCACACAAAGGCTCGTTACCTCTGTGATGGCAGTTTTATTATTCCATTGTTCTTCCACCCTCCTTCCTGCCCATTTGCTAGTGCATTCCTTGGGCACTAACCCATTTTAAGCAAAGTCAGCCCTTCTAAAGTCCAGTACTTTTGTCTTTGTATGGCTTGACTCTATTGCTGTGTTTATTGTGAACCATACTGTTCAATGGTCGCTAGTTCCCAGATGGCTACCCACTACTACATCTGTGATCCTCTCTCCATCTCCATTTAAGAGAAGCAAGTCTAATATTGCTCCTTCTCAAGTGGGCTCCAATACTAGTTGTCTAAGGCATGCCCCCTGTAGGGCATCTAGAATAACCCCACTCTTCGAAGTGGCAGCTGCAACTGCACTCCAGTTAACATCTGGCATATTCAGATCACCCATCAGCAATATCTCCCCTTTTTCTGCCATCGAACAGGATTGAGAGATTCACCGAGTCAGCAGCCAAGACAAATCTCCTGCCTCCCCTCCTGGTCTCGGTCTCAGTGCCAGTGGTGAGCAGCCTTTGCTTTGGTCAGTGTGGTAACACTACTAGCTTAGCTCAGCAAGAACAGTAGTGAGCACTGCTGCAGCTGAGAAAAGCTAATCTCTTTAGTAGTGTGTGTGGCAGCAGCAGCGTGAAAAAAAGTTATCCATTGTCTGAATCCCGACAGTCAGCCAGTCCGATTGTTAGTCATGAGCTGAGGAGTGCCGTGGCCGTGACTGATCAGTCCATTTAGTTTACAGCAGACTCCAACTCCTGCCACCTCAGTCAGTCCTCTGTGTGAAAAAAGAGAAGTGACTGTCCAATAAGCCTGTCAGCCTGTCTGCTGTCTGCTCTTTCTGGAGTTACCAACTACCATACAGGTGGGTACACTAAGTCTGTCACTACTGTGGGGGGGGGGGTGAGAGGTCAAGACATGAAAAAATCAATAAAGGGTGGTGGTAGAGGGTTGGAACAAGTTGCCCAAATCTCTGATCAGTGCTAACATGGTGGAAGACTTTCAGAGGGTGGGTGTGGGATTTAGTTTTTGTTGACCAGGTAAGTGCACTAGACAAATCCTGCCTATTTTCAGGCATAACCCAGGGGAAGGGGATACAGATGAATGCCAACTGACCTTGAACCAGATGAAATTGTTTGTGGTATTTTAGTGAATGAGGGAAATTTGGCCAGCCCAGGACATTGGGGAAATCATAGATACGTAGACAGTGTCGGCAGATAAGGGCCTATGGCCCACTCAGTCTGCCCATTTGAGCTTGTAAGTTCAGTTTGTTTTCCTAGAAGTCTGTTGTCCCTTACCCCTGACCTCCAGAATTCCTTTATGTCTATCCCATGCATTCTTAAATCCCGTGATTGTTCCCCGTACTTTTTTCTATAAGTGCCATGGGGTCTTTAACATCCATCTGAACTACCACCAATCCAGGCAGATGGGACCTCGGTTTAACGTCTCATCCAAAAGACGGCACCTCAGAAGTACAGCAGCCCTCTCATGCTGCACTACAGTGTCAGTTCTGGGATATTAACCCAAGTGACAGATGTGGGAACTGAACCCACAGCCCTCTGATCTCCTGGCCTCAGAGGTGAGTGTGCTACCTACTGAGTCACTGACACTGCGCAATTAACATAAAGGGCTGGTCAATGGTCACAGGGAGGCAGGGGGGAGGTCATTCATTATCCGAGGAGGGGGGCATGTACAACCTCTCACAGAGCAGAGTTCAGAAGAGTGGCAGATTACAGTAGAAACAAGTGACCTAGGTAACAAAACAATACAGATGTATAACACGGGTAGTAAAGGACAACGTAATATATGCTATGGCAAACAGTAAACAGTACTAATCAATGCAAATACAAGACAAAATGAGACAAAGTAAATGCATTACAACAACACTTCAGGCTGCAGCATTCTGCATTCTGCAGTCAGTTGACTACTAGCAGAGACTGTTAGGGCTGTTTTTCTATAAAATTAAATCTCACCTATTTTTTTTTTCCCTCTTTTGGAAGTCAGCACCCCTGCCTCTGTTTTGTTATGAAAGTCTCATCTTTGGAAAAGGGAATTAAAGGGACAGTGTCAACCCCCTTGGGCCTAAAAGTGTCCTTACTTTAAATAACACACATTATGATTGTTAACATTGTGGCTGTACTTTTAGTGGAGAATCTCCTTGAATGAGGAAGGGGAGAGAAAGGGTTTTGGCTTGCTAGTGGACATCTGGGACAATCTGAATTGGACAGGGAGAGCGAGGGCTCTGCCCCTGGATGCTCATGCACTCCGATTCTGCACTCCCCTTTGAGTACATCTGCGTTCACAGGCTTACAGTACCTATTCTAATGTTCTTTCTGTGCTTTGCTAGATGAATCTTCAGCTACTTTTCTAATCTGTTATTCTGGGTGCTGGCTGTGGGTGTATCACTACAGCTCAGGTGCCCTGATTCCTATGCAGGGGTCAGCTTTTTTTTTTTAATCAAGAATCTGGAAGTTGGAATTTTCAGCAGCCTGCTTAGTTTGACTACAGTACTGGCCAGTGTATTGGTCTCCCCGAGAATGGACAAACTTAAGGAGACCCTACACAGACTGATCATCTGGTCAGACTTCTAGTTTTAGATATTCGAGGCAGCCCAATGCGATGCAAGGTACTTTATTTGGGGAGGACAACAGAGGTGGCACTACAAATTGTGTGAGGCTCTTCTTGTTGAAGTAAAAGAGGAAACAGGGCTGGCAGTCAAGGGACTAAAGCATGAGAAGCAGTGTAGAGTTTCTGTCTAGAAGGCTAGGGTACATGAACAGTGAGATGAACAGCAGAGCAAATGTAGTAATCCTGCCACCTCAGAGGATACTGGAGTGGCCACTGCACATTTAGAGTAATCTTTCAATGCCAATTAGATGACTTCCTTTCACTGTTTTAGTTGAATGCACTGTAGTGCCACTACATGTGCTTTCCGATATACTCCTTTAGACTTGTATTAACTTTGCTAGTGTAAGACGTATGTAAACCCCCCCCCCAAGTGTGGGGCTTACCTGGACTGTGCCTGGTGACCTCTGGAATGCTGCCAAACTGTTGTTGCTGTGGCTCTGCTGCTCACGTGTGTGTGTGTGTGTGTGTGTGTGTGTGTGTGTGTGTGTGTGTGTGTGTGTATATGTGTGTAAGGTGAGGGAGAGCCTTGGTTCCTGTTGGGATCTCCAGTGCCCCTGGCCTGTTTGTTCAGTGCCTGAGGATGCACTCTTCAGCTCCAGTCCCCCGATCTTAGCAGTTGGGAACATACGAAAGTTGCCAGCAGCAAAAGGCCATCTTGGTTTGTCTAGGCTGCTTGAGATTGCAGCTATCTTCCTATTCAGCAGCTGCCCCCCTCCAAAGACTTTCATGATAACATGAGTCATCAAGGACGCCTCCTCTTTTTGGCACCTTTGTTGCCACACTAATACCACCATTTATGGGAGCGGGAGTGCATACTGCCTGCAAGGGGCTCCTTCCCAGTACTCTCCCACTCCACCCAGCCCTGATCAGTTACATGCTTCCCCACCACACTACTGATGCACTGAATGGAATGGACATTAGCCCAGGAGGGATATAACAAAACTCTTGGACCACCACACAGTTTAGGGGTCAAATAAATTATAAAGTTAAGGAGCTAATACAAAAATGCATAAAAAGCAGCTCAAAGGGTCACGCGTACCCAGCATTTATAATCAGTGACCTTTAACAAAATAAAAGCGGCAGCTTTCACTACCTCCTTTAGGAATAGATCCTCAAATTAAGAACAGTTATAAACATATACACACACACACATATATTATATATATATATATATATATAACAACCTCTCCACACCTACAAGTTCTGAGACTATGTCTGTCTGATAATACCTGGGCACAGTCTAGTCTGGGGAGTTCAGGGTTCACACAGTGCCTTGCTGCTTTTTTACAGATGAAATGGCCATTCCTGTGATCTGACAAGGTATTAGTTAGAATAAATAGATAGATTGTCACCTGACTGTGTGTAAGTTGATTGAATTGAATGGTGGACCAGCCAGCCAGGTGGGATTACTAGAAAGGAAAATAAAATCAACCTGGCTGGTGTCCTGACTCCTGACCTGGGCTTGCTTCATTTACATAATGGGGGGGGGGCAACAGACATCACTTTCGAGTACAACTTTAAAATTTCTGGCTACATTCCTGATGAGAAGTACTGAATATTCTATTAGTGGATATGTGAAGAATATTAAATGCTTGTAAATGTTTGTATTCTATCGCCTGTGGATGTGTGAGGAAAGACAAAAAAACAGGGTGGTGGAAGGAGAAAATAATATAAAGAAAGAGGACAAAGGTGGAGGAGATGCAAATAAATGGGTCGATGCAAACAAAACTGCTTTAAAAAAGCAACAAAAAAAAAATAACAATCCACTTCTTAAAAGCCCATCTACTAGAAGCAGGGAGGGTAAACCCTTACATGATAAATCTGCATCACCCCCCTTACCACCACCATCCTGCCAGGTTCAAAATTTTTGAACATGTTAGCTTTTCAATTAATCATTTTTGGATTGGTTTGAAATGTAAATTAGGTAGTTAGTGGATTTATGAAAATGAAGCGCCAAACATGTTTTCATTGTTTTTGTCACCCCCATTAACAGAATAGGGGCTATTATTTTTTTCTTTAAAATTAAAATGGAAGTATATTTCAATAAAATGTCTTCATTTTTGCCTTTTTTAAACAAACTCTTTGGAAGACACATTTCAAACCATTTTATAAGCACAATAGCACATTCCAGAGCGTGCAACTATTGTGCAATATCTGCACTTACTAGGTGGTTGAAGGCACTCAACTTGTGCGTTGTGCCTCACAACCCATCTGGGACATGAAATAACTACAGCTCTGTCATGTATCATTACTTATTATGAAATGGGTAGCAAGAATGCTGGCTATTTATTGGCAAAGAGGTACTTTCAGCTGGGCCGTGATCCCAGCATAACAGCCTGGCTGGAAGTAGCTCAACAAAAATATGTTTAAAAAATACATTACTAAAAAGGATCCATTTCATAATCACAATAAGGCATTCCAGGGGGTGCATTATAGTGGGCTAATGGCCTTTCTCAGGTGTTGGAAGCATTTCGCTTTGGCTCATGCTTCAACCTACCCAAAGCAGGTCATTAGCCCACTATAACATGTCCCCTGTCAGGCCTTATTCCGTAACTGTGATGTATGAGTTAACAGCTTAAGCAATGTAAACTGGGGCTCTATTTAAGAGCAGATGGCAGCTTGAGGGTCTGCATCAAAAGCCCTATGAGGAAAGGCTAAAGAAGCTAAATATGAACACCTTGGGGGGATAACCTTCAAATACCTCACTGGGGTTAAGAAGGTACAGGAGGGGGTATCTTTCAGAGAAAAAGGTGCTCTAAAACAAGGGGGCATCCTATGAAGCTGGTGGGGGGTAAATTTAACAGGGATTTGAGGAAATACGTCTTCAGGGAAAGAGTGCTGGATACCTAGAACAACCTTCCAATAGAGGTAGTGGGGTTAAAAACAGTGTCAGGAAATTTTGGAAAACTTATTTGGCCACAGTTCATTGGCTATTTCACAACAGCTCTACATATCTTCTATACATTATTACAGCTGCAGTGGGCGTAGCCCTGAAGATGTCTTGCAAGTACTGTAGAAAAAAGGGAGCTCACCAGATACCAAATGGACATTTTAATAATGGAGGCGTACAGCAATCACTGCACATTCACCACGCACTATTTTGTTCATCAGTACTGGTGTGACAAAGGCACTGTCTGCTGTGCCCAAGATGGTGGCTGGAGTTCATTGTGCATGCGCGATGACTTGCGCCATGCGCACTGAACTCCTGGACATGGCAGCACAGTCTGCTGTGTCCAAGATGGCTGCTGGAGCCCAGTGCACATGTGCAAAAAACTCCAGTGGCCATCTTGGACGTGGCAGACTGTGCCCCTGTGCCCCGGAGTTCACTGCGCATGTGTGGGTTGTTGCGCTTGTGCAATGAACACTGGCCGCCATCTTGGACATGGTGGCACAGTCCGCCATGTTCCCTTACTAAGCTCAGCTGCAGCCTTACTGGCTCTGGCTAGATTCTATTTAATACTGAGGTCATATGTATGAAAACATGATCTTTGTTCCTTGAGAGTTTGTCAGCTCCAATGGTTTATGATTCAGCTGATGTCATAATAGTCTGCTTGTGGTCTCACAGTCATTCTCAACAGGCTGAGACTGCACAACAGAGGATTATGACTTCAAGTGAGGAATAAACTGCATTTACAGATGAACTCCAAGAGATTATGATCCTGTTTTAGAGCAAATTTTCTCAGTAATAAATAATGGGGAGCAGAACTCTACAGAAGAGAAATGAAATACAAGCTGAATTGTGTCTGAATATCATGTTTTCCAAAGCTTTCCCAAAGATGTCAGTGTCTCCTTAAGAATGGTTCTGTTTACTAGGGGTGTGCGAGTAACAAATAGTATTTCTTGAATACCACGAATCGTGCACTATTTATTATTCAGATATAAATAACGAATAATGGCACTATTTGTGCCTGTTCACATTTGTGAACAGCCCCCACCTAAACCCACTAGTGTGAAAAAAACTCCCAGCCCCCCAACCCTCTGCAACATCTCTACAACCACCCCAACAGACACAATTTAGATTCTATTGTCATTTTGTAACGTAAAAAAATCATTCTCCCAACCCCCCACCCTGGCAGCAGCATCCAAGTCCCCCACAGCACCCAAATTTCATAACATGAACTGAGTTTCCAGGCATGGGAATGCGACCAGCACAACCCACCCTCCTCCATGGCCAGCTGTCTTCTTGTGAATGGCACTCGTGTGCTTGCTCACATAATAACACAGCTGATCATGTGGTGTGCTGAACTGTGGCATCAGAGCTAGTGGCAGTAGTCCCAAGAGACTCGGCACCAGCAGGTGTCGGAGTGGAAACAGAAGTAGATACCACTTGTTGGACATACACATAATTGAACGGATAGATCTTACTTCAAGAGGGCTTTTGCAGTAGGTAGTAACCATTAGGACTAGAGCCATCAGGCACTAGAACTACATGGAAAACTTTAGCTAGCAGTGTCTGGCGGGGGACCGCCCACCCGACATCACGTGACAGACATCAGCGTAACTCTATATAGTGAGTGATCCCCATGCCCACCCTCCAGTTCTTTCCTGCCATTGACCTGCGCACGTCGGACCTCACGGAGAACACTGTTTCAGTTAACCACCATTTTCGGATGAGTATTTCGTCGCTTTATTTTTCTTTCTGTAAATCTTTGAAAAGTATTACCTTTTTCGTGCATGTCTTCTCCGATGTCTTCTGAGTTGCATAAAAACAAGTGCGAGTCCTGCGGCACCCAGCTCCCTCACAAGGATGACCATTCCCTCTGCCTCTTCTGCCTGGGAGCAGAGCACAAGACCAAAGACTGTGAGGCCTGCCAGAGTTTCAACCAGGCCACACGGAAATGCTGCCAACAGGTCCTGGAAGCCCACATCCTCAAACTCAGGATAGGGTCCATGGAGAAGGAGCTGCGGGCATTGTTCTCCTCCCCAGGGAGTTCTTTGGACTCCCACAAAAAGAAGAAGAAGGACAAGGGGAAGCACTGGGACTGTCATTGGTTTCCTTTGAGGATATGAGGATAGATTAACGGAGCTCAATATGTATACCCTAGAGCAAAGAAGGGAGAGAGATGATATAATCTAAACATTCAAACACCTTAAGGGCATTAACAAGGTGAAAAAGTCTAACACGTTTCAATATAAGAAAAATAGCAGGACAAGAGGACACCGCATGAGATTAGAGGGAGGCCGATTAAGGGGTAATGTCAGGAAGTTCTTTTTCACAGAAAGGGTGGTGGATGCATGGAACGGCCTACTTTAGGAAGTGGTGGATATGAATACAGTGCAGGGCTTCAAACAGGCATGGGATAGGCATAAGGGAGCAATATAGATGAGTATGAATAGATAGGCCATTGACAGAGCAAAGGCCAATGGAACATTTATAAGGCAGAAAAAGAAATGGGCAGACTGGATGGGCCTTGTGGTCCTTATCTGCTATCAGCTTCTATGTTTCTATGTTTCTTTCTGCCATGACCTCCTTCAGGGGCCACAGGCAATCAGTGGCCTCCTGCTAGCTTCAACCAAGCCTGCCCCTCCCTCTGGGGAGCAGCCTTTGTTCGCCCTGCCTGAGCTGGTTACAGCTCAGCTGGGCACCTCCGATTCTCTGGAGAACTCAGCCACCCTTAGGCCTCTCAAAGCCATGGGACCTAAGCCCGGTGGTGCGGCTGATAAATTGGTCATGAGCCCCTCTGATGAACGCCCGCCCCAGGCAGATAAGTCACACGCAAGCTCCTCTGGCATCCGCCCAGCCACTGCGCTTCCATTGGGCCACAATAACAGGCCTGACACCGATCCTTTGGATTAGTGTGTGCTGCTGCTCTTGTTGCAGTCCTCCCCAGAGGGTTCTCCCTCTCTGGATTCTCTGTCACCACCTATCCTGGTGGTGACTCATGGCTCTTCTGCACATTCAGAGTCAGAGTCGGAGGAGTGTCTGCCTGACACAACCCAATGCAACAATGGTGCCGGGGCTGGAACACCCGATGCTGGACATCCCTCAGGAGCCGGTGTCTCCTGTACCATGGATTCCCCCATCTGGGCCAACTCCTCCACCCCAGACTCCAGTGGGATGTTTGGCCCACTCAGGGCTGATGCTGGAACCTTCTCCAGAGGGTCTGGCACCAGACCTAACATTACTGGGCCCTTCATACTCTCCATCAGGGCCCCCGTCAGGTCCCTCAGCCCCTCCTTTGGGGTCTACACCTGGCTAACCACCTTCAGGACCTCCATCAGGACTTTTGGCTCCTCTGTCGGGTCCTACGCCAGGTTATCTGCTGTCAGGGCATCCGGCAGGATCCTCGGTCCACCGTCAGGCCCTTTGCAGGGCCTTCCAACACTAGGCTACCCCATGTCTCACTATCCTTCACCAGGGGACTTGTCACCAGGGTATCATACGCCAGGGTACCCCACGCAGGGGTATCTGACACTGGGCTATTCGCCCTATGGAGTGCTGGGCTACCATTACCCGATGCTGGGCTATACGATGCCGGTGTTTACCTTCCCAGAATATCTGCTTATCTATCAGCCCCCTCCTCCTCCTCCTCCTCATCCACACCCTCCACCACCTCAGCCTCAGGTGAATTGTAGGGAGGTATTACAGTCTTGGTGGTCTGAAACTAGAAAGCAGTTGGTCTCGGAACTGGACCGGTGGCAAATGGCTTCGGCTTCTATGCTAGCCCACATGGGCCCTACATCAAGATCCCCTTCTCCTGTGGAGTGTCGCCCCTCTACCTCAGGACAGACCTCACATCCTACCATGGTAGTTGGTGTCAGGAGGGGCCATGTGGTCTCACTGCAGGAGATACCACTCCCACGGGCTCTGTCTCCGGACAGAAGCCTGTCACTGGACTCTGACTCAGACACCACAGACTCCTTTGCCTCGGGTTTTGAGACCCCCTCTCTGGTGGATCCAAAGTCCAAAGATTCTCCCAAGTCCCCTTTGGAGGACCCTTCCAGTACTGAGATCCTTTGGAAGATTCAGGAGGCAAATGGGTGGAAGACGGAGGATCAGGATCCCCAATGCAAGAGGTCAGTGGAATACCTGGATAAGCCTGAGCTGTCCCCACTGCTCATCCCTCTGTGGACTGGATCACATGAAGACCTGACCTCCATGGTCTGGCAGTAACCTTCATTGGTGGCAGTAGTCAGCAAGAAGGCTGATAGACTGTATCAAGTCCCAGAGGTTAAAGACCACCTTAGTCCTCAACCTAAAGTGGACTCGGTGATTATTAATGCAGCCCATAACCATATGGCTAAACCTAAACACATGAGCACCTCTCCTCCAGGAAAGGAGTAATGGCAAATAGACCAGTTTGGACACAAAGTTTATTCCTCCTCCACTCTGGACCTCAGAGCTTTGAACTATCTGGCACACATACAGTAGACCAGAAATCTATCCTGGGACAGTTGAAGTCAGACTTCGAGGCTTTGCCTGATTCTGAGGCTAAAACCAAAATTTCCCAGACTGTCAGGACTGTGGAAATTTCCTGCCGTCATTCAATCAATCAATCAAACTTTATTTAACTGGGCTTTACACTTTTGAGTGAACTCCTTTGTAAGATGGTCCTGGACAACACATATGAAATGACAATAATCAAAGACAAGGGTATACAGATAAACAATAAATACAATAGAAAATTACAGTCATCGTTACATCTTAGGAATGTTACAGGAGTTACTAGCTACAGTCACAAGGATTAACATGTATTAATTCAATATAATAGCTGGTCAGCACTTTTTTTCATTGACTGACCCAGTTATAATTTGCTGTTATAACCCACGGGTTATAACGGCGAGCACGAGCTGAGTCAGTTAAAGGAAACACGCTCTCTCATTGGCTAATGTGCCATCCATGGGTGGGCTTAACATTTAAAAAAAATGGCAGCTCCATCTCTCGCTTACCGAGGAGCCACCAGAACCCACCACACCATCTCTGAACTCCGTAGAGTTCTACTTTATTAAAACTATCGGGTTGATCCTGCCTGTTTCTTTTTTTCTCTGTTATCAGGTTGATCCTGCTCTTAAAATGAAATGGACCCGTGGCTCCACACAGAGACGCAGCATGAGCAGATCGGGAACTGCACAATCATCGCAACAGTGGTCAGAGACTGTAAGTTAAAAAAATACAGAAAGCTGAAACTGTACAAAAGAAAAAAACAAAAGTAGGGAGACAAAGTGAAAGTGTGTGTGTGTGTGTGTGTGTGTGTGTGTGTGTGTGTGTGTGTGTGTGTGTGTCTGGGTGAAAGTCAGGACTCATAGACACTACAGGAAAGCTGGAAAAAAAAAACTGCTGTCCAGCAAATATAAATAATAAAAGATGGGAAGTGTGCTTAAATTTGAAATTAATGGTTGCCCTCGGTGTGGGTTGCTTTAATAAACCCCTCAGGCTTTGCCCTCAGGGTTTATGTAGCATTTCACACCTTAGGCAATCATTCATTTCTCATTAAGCACACTTCCCCATCCATTATTGTATATATAATGAACTACAACAGGTAGAGACTAAGGAACGGAGAGCAGAGGGATGGTAGAGGGGGAAGGCACACGAAGTCTAGCGGAGAAGAGGGTGGTGATAGAGAGGGGAAGGAACAGGAAGTGCTAAGTTGTCTTGACAGGCCAAGTGCGGTAGTGGGTCAACAGTAGCCCTGAGCAACTATCTGAAACATGTGCAAGTTTCCTTCATGACAGGTGTGAGAAAGGGACTTGAAGATGAATATTCCTGGGACTGTCATAAACTTAAGGGTCTTCTGCAGGGAGTTCCACAGGGATTTGATTTGATTTTTATTTGTATATGGGTAAGCACACTGGAATACAATCCCTTTTACAGGTACGACCCGTGGTCAATCAAATACATACAAAACCAACATCAGACAGATTACACTTAATACAAAACATGATTAAATAGGAATACAAACTCCACGTCTAAATAAAATAACATGTTAAGTGTACGTTTTAAAAACCCTAATACAATTTAAACTGCTGCACGAATCCATATCACAAGGGCCGTGGCTCCATAACTGATATATACATTCAGTAAGTAGAGCAAAGCTAATAGCTGCAGCGCTGTGTCATGTCTGGATCTTAGAGTCAATGAACATGATAAATTAGTATCGTCTCAGACAGTAGGACCCCGTGTTTCATTTAAATAGGTTGGAGATGTTCTGTAGGTAGGAAGATTATTTGTTATTGTCCTGTGGAACCAAAGAGATACATTTCTCTTCCTCCTAGTAGTAAGAGAGGACAATCCCAGTAGCTCATTGAGCGAACAGTGGTGGGTGTTTAGAGGAGCACTGGAAATGAATCTCAAGGCACGGTGGTATAAGGTGTCTAGTATATTTAGGGCTGATTTAGGGCAGTGGCTATAGAGGATGTCAGAGTAGTCTAATAAAGGTAGGAAGGTAGTTTGGACTAGTGTTCTCTTTGCCTCATAGGTGAGAAGATGTCTAATATGGTAAAAGGAGCCCAGGAGTTGTCTCTGCTTTTTAGCTGGTTCGTTCAGGTGTACCGTAAAGTTAAGCTTACTGTCTAACCAAAAACCCAGGTATTTGAAGTTGTCAACAATTTCAGTTGGTTCACCAAGTAAGGTGTGTATCCTGTGGTGTTGTGTGGTCGCTGCAGGTGATTGAGTTTTGGGGGATATAACCAAAGCTTTAATTTTTTTAGCATTAAGGAGCAGCTTCAGCTGCAATAGGTTTTTCTGCAAGATGTCAAGTTCGTGTTGTAACTCCTGAAATGCAAGCTCAGGGGTAGAGCACACAGTGTATATCACTGTGTCATCCACAAACAGATGCACGTTTGCCTTGCATATTTGAGAGTTTATACTATTGATATATATTGCAAAGAGTATGGGACCCCGAATAAAGCCTTGCAGCACTCCACGAGGTAGAATTTTAAGTAATGAAAGATCCCCTTGGGCTTTAATTTGTTGCATTCTGACAATAAGGTAACAATTGAACCATTTCAGGGCAGTATCGTCAAGTCCAAGGCAGCTCAGGGAGGACAGCAGCAGGTTATGTTCAGCGGTATCAAAGGCCTTGCTTAGGTCTAAAAACAGAGCATAAAACGTGCTTTTTTTGCATCCAGTGCATTTAGCCAATCACTAGAAACTTTGGCAAGGGCAGATGCCATGCTGTGATTTGGTCTGAAGCCCAACTATACGGGGTTTAATAGATCCATCGTTTCCAGGAAATCTCTTATTTGGTTGTTAATTATCTTTTCCAGCATTTTTGATAGGGTGGGAAGTAGGGAAATCGGCTGGTAATTGTTTAGGTCACACGTATTCTCGGACTTAAAAAGGGGGGTATTGTGTGCAATTTTCCAGATTACAGGGAGGTCACCTAATGATAAGGAAAGGTTGAAAAGATGTGTAATGGGGCAGTCAAGTGAGAATGACCTATTTTCAGAAATAAGGGCTCTAAGAGATCTGCACCGGCACTTTTCCTAATGTCCAGTGCCAGCAATAGATCCTCAACCTGCTTAAAGGTTACTGGGCAGAAACTAAAGGAGGACTTCTGGTTTCTCGTGCTAGTGGGATGGGGGCATCCTCGGTCTGGAACTGTGTGGCTAGCCTACTGGCAGGTGAGACGTCAAGTACTAGTCCTGCCATAGCAAAGTGGTTATTAAGTTGTTCCAAGGTGTCAGCCTTGTCAGTATATGTGACGTCTCCCACAACTATCTTGGCTGGCAGAGGAGGGGACGGCGAAAGGCCCTCGACCTCCTTTAGGATCTTCCAAAATTTGGTGGAACTGTTTTTGTTCTCTTCAAGTGAAGTTTGGAAATAATGAGCTTTCTCAGCTGTAATAAGTATAGTGCATGAATTTCTAGCAACATGGAAGGCAAGCCATCTGAATCAGTTTTTGTTTTCCTGGCCTTTTTCCACAACCTGTCTCTCCCCCTTAAAGCTGCTTTTAGGGCCGGCATGCACCAGGGGGATGACCTTTTTCTGGTCTTTATTTTGCTAAGGAGATCAAGATGTCAGCGTGGCTCAGTTGGTAGCACATCTGCCTCTGGATCAGAAGGTCATGGGTTCTCGTCCCACACCGGGATTGGACTTGCACCTAAAAAATCGCTGGCATCCGAGTGCAGTATTGGGGGGTGCTGTACTGCTAGGGTGTGCCGTCCTTCAGATGAGATGTTAAACTGAGGTCCCTTCTGCCCATCCTGGTGTTGTCCAGGTGGAAGTAAAAGAACCCAGGGCACTCTTTGCAAAGAGCAGGGAGCATTCCCGGTGTCCTGGCCAATATTCCCCTTCCCATAAACCGGTTCATGCAATTATCCAGGCTGTGTGTGGGTGATGATGTACGCTATGGCCGCCATGACACATTCAGTCACTTCACTACCAGTTAGCATTGCTTGGAAAGCGCTTTGGGATACTGTGTATGAAAAGAGCTATATAAATGCTGATTCTTCTTATCAATCACACCCCTGACAAGGTTAAGGAAGATGTTGTAAGCCTCGGTGACTGACAAAGCCAAATAAAAGTCCTGCCATCTAATGTTGCTTATGTCTGATAAAAAGGCAACCTGGCTGAAGTTTTTTAGGCATCTTTTACCTTAAAGGTGGAGGCTGAGATAAGCTTGGGCATATGCCTTATACAGGCTATGGCACTATGATCGCTTACATCATTATGGAATACCCCTACATGGGATATATTATGGGGCTTATTGACAAGAATTAAATCCAGAAGTGAACTGTGGTTTGGGTTTTTGCTATTAGGGTGGGTGACGTCAGGGGTCATTTGTGACAGGCCATGCATATTACAAAACTCCTTGAGAGTTTTGGAGCAGTCATCTCTCCAATTGAGATTAAGATGCCCCATAATAATGCATTCAGAGTTAGCCTACTCCAATTGATTGTGGAGGTGCGATAGAATTCCGATGCCACCAGACGTGGTCTATAGTAGGCAGGTATTGATATGGTTTCCTCAGAGGAAAGGGTCACCTTTACTGTAAGGCTGTCGAATTCCTTTGGAATAGAGGAAGTGTCAGTAACTGTTACTGTGAAGTTATCCTTAATAAAGATTGCACCTCCCCAACCCCTAGATGGTCTATCTGACCTGAAAACATTGTAACCAGAGATATTGATGCTATGATTGGGAGTGGAGCTCTTAAGCCATGTTTCTGAGTGAGCAACATATGATGCTTTAGATGCCTCTACCCGGAGTACTGCTATGGCTATAAGCATGTGCCAGTACTCCTGGCTGCAGGGTATCGGGACGGGCCCAAGATGTTCAGTTGGCCATCCAGAGCACCCCTTTCAGAGGACCAGTCCTTTTCAGAGGTGACGTCAAGGACATAATCACTGAGCTCTAGGACAGGGGGAAGGCACTGCGCTCTGTCCAGTCTATGTATAGCTCTAACACCAAGCCAAAACAGCCATTTCATCACCAGCAAATGGCACCAGAATAGGCAACAGCTAGCTCGACATCAGAACAAACGTTGGGCCCCGCCAGAGGGAGCCACCCCTTCAGCCAAGTCCCAAACGGTTGCAGCGGTGGCGCACCCCCACACCCCCTCTACCTTCTGACTTGTGGCATGACCCCCAGCTTCTGCCACCAGTTCTGGAGGAACCACTAGGGGGCAGATTAGCCAACCACCTGGCCGGGTGGGAGGCAATCACTTCAGACATGTGGGTCCTTCAGTTCATCGCTCAAGACCACACCCTCAAATTCACAGAGAAATCTTCAAGAAATCCTTCAGGTCTCTCTCACTACCCAATAGGCCACATTCCTCTCATAAGGGAAGAGATCCAAGCTATTCTGACAAAATCAGCTATAGAGGCCATTCCTCACATCCAGGAAGGAAAGGGATATTACTCCCACTTCTTCTTGGTCCCCAAAAAGACAGGGGACCTCCGTCTGATTCTGGATCTCAGCACGGTAAATCTCTATGTAGAGTACAAGAGATTTCACATTCTGACCATACCGGGTCTGTTGCCCCTACTTCACCAAGGTCATTAGCTGCGTGCTCTGGATATGCAGGATGCATATCTGCATATTCCAGTTTTTCCTTCCCACGGACGCTTCCTACACTTTAGCTTCCAGAAGGAACACTTCCTGTTCAAAGCACTCCTCTTTGATCTCTCCTCGGTACCCAGGGTATTTACAAAGTGCCTAGCAGTGGTGGTGGTGGCTTTACGCCACATGGGAATATATGTGTTCCTGTACCTCAAAGACTGGCTCCTCTCAGCACCATTGAGGGATAGCCTGGTGGCCCCCTGACTGCTACCCTGAATCTGTTCAGGCAAGTGGGGATCATGGTAAATTACCCCAAATCCCACCTTGTACCTTCCCAACACCTCCAATTTATTGGGGCGGTTTTGAATACTGTTCAAGGTCAGGCTTTCCTCCCTTTAGACTGGGCAGAAATCCTGCATCAGGCCTTACAAGTGGCTACCAGCCAATGGACCCCCAGCCTGTTTGGTCTTACACCTTCTGGGCCTCATGGCAGTGGCTATTTCCACTGTTCCCCCAGCCAGGCTCCACATGCAGATTACGCAGTGGACCCTTCTCGTCCAGTGGGACCAGAAATCAGACAACCTGGATCACAGGATTCTGGTGTCCAGCCCCATGCATCAGGACTTCCTATAGTGGCATGATCTGTCCAATCTCACCAGAGGACTTCCTTTTCAGACACCTCTGTCAGCCCAGACCCTGACAATGGATGCTTCTGGTTAGGGCTGGGGCTCACATCTGGACGAACAGAGGACACAGGGATTCTGGTCTCAGCAGGAGCCTTCTCTGCACATCAATGTCCAAGAGATGTGGGCTGTACTATATGCTCTTCAGGCTTTTCAGCCCTTACTACTCCCTGGGCCCCTCCTGGTATGGACGGACAACATGTGTGTGGTCTGGTACCTGAACAAACAGGGAAGCATGTGGTCATATCCTCTGTGCAGGGAAGTGATGCGCATGTAGCACTGTGTGATACAGCACAGCCTGTAGCTCATGGCAATGCATGTCCCAGGTGTTCAAAATGTCCTGGTGGACATCCTCAGATGCACTCAAGCAAGGGCACATGAGTGGGAACTGAGGCAGTCAGTAGTCGCAGACATCTTCGATAGGTGGGGTCGCCCAGATCTCGATCTGTTCGCCTTCCCATCCAGTGAAAAACTACCCAGTTTCTGCTCACTTATTCCCGGGCATGGTGTTTTTTGGCAAGACATGCTGTCTGTCTGCTGGACCGGGAGGTTCTTGGATGCCTTCCCTTCCTTCCCAATGTTGCAGAGGGTGCTTCTGAAACTACAGCATAAAGGGTCCTGCATGATTCTCATAGCCCCTTATTGGCCTCACCAAGTGTGGTTTCCTTTACTTCAACAGTTGAGAGTGGAGCCTCTGGTTCCCCTATCCCGCTGCCAGAACCTGCTGGATCAGGGCAAGCTGGTCCATCCGGGTCTCAGGTCCCTCCACCTTCACATGTGGCACCTGCTGATGTAGAGGTTGCATGCTTTGGGGTCTCTTCCAGAGTGCCTCAGGTCATTGTGGAGGCCCAAAGCCATCCACAAGAACCACATATGCTATGAAATGGAAAAGGTTCTCCATTTAGGCATCCAACAAGGGTTGGGACCCTTTCTCTTGCTCTGTCTCACAGGTCATGGAATACCTGCTGCATCTCTCTGATCTTGGCCTTAGTTATTCTTCGCTGAAAGTTCACTTGTCTGCCATTTCTGCCTACCACACTCAAGTGGATGGCAAAACTTTGACTCAGTTGGAAGATTCCAAAACGTTTCTGAAAGGAATTCTCCATCTGAACCCCCCACCCCCCCGTCTGGAACCCTGTTCCTCCATGGGATTTGAACTTCATCCTTGAGAAACTCACTTTGCCTCCCTTTGAACCGACTGCGAGTTGCAACCTGTGCTACCTTTCCTGGAAAGCGCTCCTTTTAGTTGCCATTACTTCAGCTTGAAGGATTTCCAAGCTTCAGGCACTGATGTGTAAGGAGCCTTATTTGATTTTCCCCCAGAGGTTGGGTGGCTCTGCGTACAAATCCTAAGTTTTTACCTAAGGTGGTGTCTGAATTTACTTTGAATCAGGCCATACACTTGCCAGTGTATTATCCTGAGCATTCTAATCAAGGGGGCCATTCTGCACACACTCAATGTGCACTGAACCTTGCGTTATTACACGAACCAGACAAAGTCAGTCCATAAAACGGATCAGCTTTTCATTTCTTTTGCACACAACAGAAAGGGTGTGGCAGTTTCTAAACAATGCTTATCCAAATGGTTAGCAAACTGCATTTTGTTTTGTTATCAGATGTATAACAAGCCCCTTCTGGGGGAAGTCAAGGGGCATTCAACCAGAGGCATGGCTGAATCTACTGCTTGTTTCAGGAATGTTTCTGCCACGGACATTTGTGTGGCAGCCACTTGGAGCTCTGTCCACACCTTTACTAAACATTACAGTCTGGACATTGCCTCTAGTCACGGGCAGAATTTGGACTAACTGTCCTTCAGGGCTTTCTGTCATAATCTGGTACCTACTGCAGACCTTCCCTGCCTGTCATGCTTCAGCATTTGTCTGAATTACACTGCTTGGGACTCACTCCTAATGGTTATGGCCTACTGCAAGAGCCCTCTCGAAGAAAGATAGTTCAGTTATGTAAGAACCTACCACAACAGTAGATCTTTGAGAGAGGCTCTTGCAGTAGGTACCCTTTTCCCTCCCACGTTCCCCCATGCTTCTGGGCTGCTTCTTTCTAACCTTTCTATTGGCTCCAGGAGCCCACTCCTTTTTCCTGTCGCACCTTCTTAGGTCTCTGGTGGGAGAACTGTAGGGGGGGCATGGGGACTGCCCACTATATAGTGTCACGCTGATGTCCATCGCGTTATCTCAGGTGAATGGTCCCCTGCCAGACACTGCTAGCTAAAGTTTTCCATGTGGTCCTAGTGCCTGATGGCTCTAGTCCTAATGATTACTACCTACTAAAGGAACCTCTCTTGAAGATCTACTTTTATGGTAAGTTCTTATGTAACTGTACTTTACTGATACTTGGTAAGCTGAGTTTGAGAAAGGTTAAGAAAGAACAGTTATGTAAGAACTTACTATAACAGTAGATCTTTGAGGGAATCTCTTTCGTCAGGTGACACATATAGAACCATAGCCACCAGGTGCTAGGACCACATGGAAACGTTTCTGCAGCAGTATAGTCGGGGCTACCCATGATGACATCAGATGCAATGTCCTACAGTATATAAGTGCGGGCGGCCCTGCTCCCTCCTCAGTTCCCCACAGGAGACCATACTTGCTAGGCCTCCCTCCAGGGAACCAAGAAGAGAGATGAGGTGCCAAGCTATCTAGGAGGCTGGAGCAACAGGTATGCCATCCTGGAGAAAGAGACAGGAACAAAAAAGTTCTGAGCCCAAAAGGGGGATGGAGGGCAGGGCGGCATGACCTGATGAAAGAGATTCCCTCAAAGATCCACTGTTATGGTAAGTTCTTATGCAACTTTTTTTATCTTCTTTGGGGATATTTCTTTCACCAGCTCACAACTATAGGAAGAGTCCCAAGCAGTACAACCAACTAGACAGTCCAGGTGGCAGTAGGCCAGAAGTCTAAGAAAGAAGTCCTTGAAGTGCAGCTAGGCCAAAGCCTGTCCTTCTCCTAGAGGTAATGTTCAGACTGTAGTGCTTTGTGAAAGTATGGACAGTACTTCAAGTTACAGCAGCACAGATTTCTGCAGCTGACACAGTCCTGAAATAGTCAACAGAAGTGGCCATGCCTCTTGTTGAGTGGCCATGAACATCTCCAGGAAGTTCTTTACTGTACTTCCTGTAACAAAAAGTAATACAGTTGGCCAACCATTTGGACAGACACTGTTTAGAAACTAGAACACCCCTCTTTCCAGGGGCGAAGGAAACAAACAACTGGGAGGACTTTATGCAGTCCTTTGTAATGTTTGTATAATACCTGAGTATCCTGTGCACATCTAAGGCATGGAGCAATGCTTCCCCTGGATTGGCATGCTTGGGATAATAACCAGGCAGATTAATTTAAAGTGATGCAGACACCATCTTTGGCTGAAACTTAGGGTTACTTTGCAAAGACACCCTGTCTTTGTGAAAAATCAAATGAGGATGCTGGCACATGACAGCCTGCAGCTCAGAAATCCTTTGAGCAGAAGTAATAGCAACTAAAAAGAATGCTTTCCATGACAGAAAGCGTAGCTCGCAAGTTGCGACTAGCTCAAAAGGAGCCAAAGTAAGCTTCTCTAAAACAAACTTCAAGTCTCAAACCTGGACTGAATTGTGGATGGGAGGCTTCAGATACAGAATGTCACAAGTGCACCTTAATGGAAGAGTATTGCAGCCCTGCATCTGATAAGGAGTGCAGATAATCTAAAATCTAGTTTACTGGGCAAATCAACAGATGGTGGGAAGCAGCCTATAAAATAAAACGCTTCCATTTCATGGAGTAGATAACCCTGGTGGAGGGCTTCCTGGCAGCCACCAGAACGTCAGTCACTTTTGGGGACATGCAAACCTCACAATGGCTATGTCCTTAGTAGCCATGCACATAGATGGAGTGACTTAAGGTCTGGATGGGCCAGGGTGCCCTGTCCTGTGTCAGCAAGCTCTTACACAGGGACAGGGATACTGGAGGTTCCACTGCTAATTGTTGCAGCAATGGAAACCTTATCTGATGAGGTCAGAAGGGTGCCACAAGAATTAAGGTGGCCCCCTCCATTTGAAGCTTTATGAGCACTGTCTGAATCATAGGGAAGGGAGGAAATGCATAGAGGAACCTCCCTTTCCAAGACAGGAACAACGCATCTCACCAGAAAACTCCAGGCCCTGGATCAAGCAAGCACAAAAACTGCAGTTTTGCATTAAGTGGGGACGCAAAGAGGTCCAACTCTGGAGGACCAAGGTCAGTAACTCCCATTCATGCATTCTGGACTGTGACCAGCTTTTCCTGTCTGCCAGTGTTTTGGACACCTGAAACATGGACGGTCAACAGTTCTAGACCATGTTCTAACTCTCTTCCCCTCCCTGCACAAGGGGTAAGAATGAGCTCCCTCTTGCATGTTTATGTAGTATACTACACTGAAGTTGTCCATCTGCACCAGCAGAGGCCCCAGGGACAGATGGTTCTGGAAGGCTTGTAAGGCAAACAGAGCACCCCTCATCTCCAGAACGTTTATGTGGAGGAGTCTCCCCCGAGAACCACGTTCCATGGGTTTGATGAGGACCCAAATGTGTACCCCAGCCCAGTCCCGAGGCATCTGTGGTGAGGATCTGCTGAGGGAAAGAGATAAAAAAATGGGATCAGAAACTTTCCTGAATACCATTAATCATGCACTATTTATTATTCAGATCTGAATAACGAATAATGGCACTCTTTGTGTCTATTCATATTCAGGAACAGGCCCCTCCCTCATCCTAAACCCACTAGAGTGAAAACAACCACTCCATCCCCCCAACCCTCTGCAACAAGCCTACAACCACCCCAGCAGACACAATATAGATCCTACTGTCATTTTATAATATAAAAAAAATCATTCCTCCAACCCCTCCATGGCATCAGCATCCAAGTCCCACCCTTCTCCCTCCCTCAGCACCAAAATTTCATAACATGAACTGAGTTTCCAGGCATGAAAAAAACTCCATGCCATCAGTAGGTTGGTGGGGTCCATCCACCACTGGAGCACCCTGCAGACAGGGGAGGAGACTAGAACCTGTCGTTCCAGATCATTGGTATGCTGATCCCACTGTACCACCAGTGTCCACTGTGGGATCCGCATGTGCAGCGTGACCAGGGGTATGGTAACAATGGCAGCTGCTATCAGGCTCATCAGTCTCAGCAATGTCCTGGCTATGACATACCTGCTCTGAGAGGAAAACTGGGCCTAAGCTATGAAGCATTCTGCCATGTCCCGGGGCAGGAAGGTTAGGCCTTGTGCTGTGTCCAGAACTGCCCCTATGTACTGCAAGTGCTGACAAGGGGTCAGGACAGACTTGGACAGGTTGACAGTGATCCCTAGGGCATTGAACAACTGCCTGGTATAGGCTAGGGTCTGAGACAGTTGCTCCTTGAACTGAGCTTTGAGCAACCAGTCATCTAAGCTGGGGAAGACTTACATTCCCTCTCTCCTGAAGGCTGCTGCCAGCACTGCTAAGCATTTGGTAAATATCCATGGTGTAGATGACACGCCAAAGGGCAATACCCTGAACCGGTAGTACACCCCCCCGGAACTGAAATCTGAGGAACCATCTGTGAGAGGGGCAAACCTTGATATGCAGGTAAGCATCCTGCATATCTAGGGAATTTATCCAGTCCCTTTGCTTCAGGAGTGGCAGCAGGCCCTGCAGAGTGACCATTCTGAACTTCTTATACTGGATGTAGAAGTGTAGGTCCCTGAGGTCTAAAATAGGCCTCAAGTTCCCTGTGGATTCAGAGACAAGAAAGAAGTGTGAGTAAAACCTTTGTTCCTTTGCTACTGGGGTACTGGTACTATGGCCCTCTGTTGCAGCAATGTACGCACTTCCTCTGGGGCACTGGTATGTGGTCTGGAGGGTAAGTTGAGGGAACAGATGAAAAGTCTGGGGGCTGTTCCAGCAGTTCTAGAGCACTGCCCTGTTCTGTTAGTTGCAGGACCCAGGCATCTGTAGTGAGTGCCCTCCACTGTTCCAGGTGGAGGGAAAAATGACCCCCTACCACCACCTCTTGACCTAATACTGGAGGGGGGCAGGCAAGGAGTCATGCTGAAGGAGATCCATGTCCAGTGCTGCTACACCACCTCTGGGGCTTTTGGGGTGGGTACAAGTGGTGGAGGTAGGGGTTGGCAAGGCAGATCCTGCTCTGTGTTTGCCCTGAGACCTGACCCCATTACTGTTACTTCTGCTTGAAGGATTTCCGAGCTTCAGGCTGTTATGTGCAAGCATCCTTATTTGACCCAGGCTAGTGGGAAGCCTTACGAAAGGGGTCCACTGTCTATTCCAGCTTTGAGTGTGGTAGAGGGAGTGGAAGAACCTTAAAGCCCTTCCTGAGGCCTGTAAGTCAAGTCAAGTCACTTTTATTTTGTAAGTGCCTAATCCCAGAGGCTCTGGTTGCTTTATACTGAGCTGAAAAACAATTTATAGCAAATAACGCATTTTAAATCAGGGTCAGTAAATTTTTAAAACATACAATAAATAATAACCATAAACAGTAATCTTAAAACTCCTTTAGCATTAATTAAAATTAATGGACATTGAATGCCCGATTAAAAAGATGTGCCTTAAGGCCCCGCTTAAAAGGTCATTGATGATATCATGCAGATTTGCCCGAAAGAGCTTAAGCCCTCTGAAAGAGGCATTCAGTATGTTCTGCTGGACATCAGCAGTGAACCTAGATGCTCTAAACCAAGAGTGTCTTCTGAGGCAAATGCTAGTAGCAGCTGCTCTGGCTGAAGTGTCAGACATGTTATAACGGGACCTTAGGAGGCACTTGCTTACATCAGCCACAGACTGAAGGGTTTTCAGCAGTTCCTGCCTCTGAGGACCCTCTGGAAGAGCCTGGGCTGCTGCTAGAGCCTTTTCCAGAGGGAGTTCTGGAACTTAACCATATGAGACAGTTAATTTGCATTTCTAGGGTCCAAAGTGGCAGAAGCAAAGGTTCTCTTACCCCAGAGGTCCAGTTTCCTCAAGTCCCTGTCTGGGGTGAGGGAACTAAGGTGTTTGGGCACCTTACACCTATCATGAGCTTTTTATCACCACCAAGTCAGTCTCAGTTTGGGCAGCGTAAAAAGGTTTAGCTGAGGGGCCTGGTAGTGCCTGTTTACCTTTCTGGGCATGGCAGGGATCATATTTGGTATATGCCAGGCAGCCATGGTAGTATCCTCTAATGTAGCTAGCAGAGCAGGTATGAACTTGAGAAGAGATTCTGCAATTTCCACATACTGTAATAGGCTTCTTTTGGTGAAACTTCCTCAGCTTGAAACCCCATAGCAGCTTGGAGCTTCTTCGTCAGACAGAAAAAGGAGGGGTCCTTGGGGTGTGCACAGTGGAGTTCTCACTCCTGGAAGAAATAGTGGACATGTCAGAGGAGTTTGCTTCCAGGTCCTCATCCTCCTCATCCTTACCTAAAAAGGTAAGGTCTGGATGGTATTCATCCTCCTTGTTGACAGGCTCAGTAGGAGGCAATGACAGGAGTGAAGCTGATGACACCCAAGACGGTACAGGGCATAGTGGCCAAAAAGGTATAGTCACAGGGACAGCTCCATTTGACCCTGGTGTTGTTGGGCCCAGTTTAGGGAGGAGATGCTGGATAATGGCCACAAAGGAAGAGAGCACCATCTGAACATCGATGGTGGCCTGCAAAGTAGGAGGGCCTTGTGGCAGTGAAGGGGGTGGTTGCAGCCCAGATGTCGAGTGATGAGAGCCGGCCAAGGATGAACTGGCAGAGCCAGAAGCCAGCTGCTTTTGCGGTTCTTGAGGTCTGAGTGGCAGGGCTGGTGACAGCAACACGGGTAAGCCTGATGTCGATGGCCCTTCACTGGCCATGGAAGGCCCAGCGGAACTCCTTACTATAGCCAGCCTGGAAAAAGCTGAGGCCTGAGCTGCAGGAGGGGTCAACACTGAAGCGTTATCCTGGTCAAGGCTGAAGGAAATGGGGACCGGTAGCGCACCAAGGGGGAATAATCCTCACTGCATTCCCTGTCCCTGTGAGCGTGTTTTCCAGAGGATTTGTCCCTGGCCTTAAGAGACCTGAGAACCCGAAGAGTTGTCCGGCGACTGGGAAGTGTCTTCCCCTGAGGCTCCTGCTTCATTCTGCCTACCTGTTCCGCTAGCAGGAAAGAATGCAGGGCTTTCTGATGGCGCAGCCAGGTAGCTTGGTTGAACTTCTGGCAGTGCTTGCAGGCTTGAATGTCATGATTAGGCCAGAGACAGAAAACACAGAGCTCATGCTTGTCTTTGGCATAGATATTCTTCCTGTAATGGCAGCAATGGGAGAGATTAGCTGGTTCTTGCTTACTCAACATACAAGAAGAAGAAAATCGCTTTAAAATAAAGTGATAAAATGAAGAAAGAAAAAACAAAAAGTAAGGCAATGTTGGTGGCTGACTGAACAATGAAGCTTCCATGGAGTCTGTGCGAGCATGGTGGATGGCAGGAAAAGGACTGAGGAGGGAGCTTATGTACTGTAGGATGTCGGGGTCTGACGTTGTCATGGGTGGCTCCTACTAGACTGCTACAGAAAAGTTTCTGTGTATCCTAGCACCTACTGGCTATAGTCCCATAGGTGTGACCTGATGAAAGAGATACTCCCAAAGAAGATTTCAGGATTCTCAGCATCTAGCCTGAAACGTTGTGGTGAGACAATATTTGCAGTTGCACTGAAATATCTTTCTGAAGCAACCAATACTGTACGGCATCCAAAAAAATGCAAAACCACTTCTGACAGTGCAGGCCAAATGACTTTTCTGCCTTGGCCAAATATGATTGGATCACTGCTAGTCAGTGGTTCTGCTAGATAAGCCTGCATCATGTGCTCTATTAACAGGTCTGACTCTTCCTTCAAAATGCCAGTGTGGCACTGGCATTACATACTGAAATACTCCCAGATGCCCTTGGTTGTCTCAAGATCAACACTAGCCATGTCCAAGTCTCCCTTCTATGTCACTCTGACACCTGGCAATAGCACAAGGCAATGTCAGCAGAAGAGGAGGAGCAGTGTGACCAGGGAGGTCTGTATGCACATTCATACCAGTTTATTGCAGGAATGACTCCATTGAGCATGCTCATTCACAAGGAGGTCCTGAAGACATACATCAGGAGCATATACAAACATATACAAGCAAAGGCAAATAGTATACATAAAACATAATAATATAAAGACATAGTACATCGTAATAAAAGGTACATTTGGTACACAATGCTCAACACAACAATACTAAGGCAATACTAGAAATTTCATAACAGAGAAGAGGAGAGGAGTTGTTAAAAGAGTCAATTGTCAAGGTAGAGACTAGCGACAGCTGCAAGTAGCTTTCAAGTTACTCATGGCAAAGGTTTTAAAGGAATTGACAGACTAGGCAGGAAAGTTTCAGTACTGACTGGAGCCGGTTCCAGGCAGCCGGAAGAGCGTAAGAGATGGCACGTTTATCAAAGGAGGTACGAGTCCTGGGCAAATCTAGAAAGATAAAATCAGATTTCCTAAGTGAGTAGGAGCTGTGGGAGATGTGAACAAGGGAAGAGATATAGCACAGGAGCTTGTTCAGAAGGATTTTAAGTCTCCAGGTGCCAGAGTGAATAAAGCGTCTGGTGGTACGTAACGTCCAGCCAACAGCTGCATAAGGTCACAATGGTGGGTATGAAAGGGGGAGCTGGTGATGAACCGAAGGGCACAATAGTAAAGTACATTCAGTTTATTCAGATTTATGGCTTCTGATGAATTTAAGATTATGACGCATAGTAGAGTAGAGGCAGGAATGTGGTCTGTACAATTGGTATTGGTAACAATGGAACACAGAGTGTTGTTAAAGCAATGAGTGAATAACTGAGCTTTAAAAATTATGAGAGATAATAATCGCATACAGCTGAGGTTTAAACACTATATAAAGGTGCATACCACTAGGAGGCGACACCCTGACGAACAGGTCTTTGTGGCCTCGAAGCACTGGGCTGCTCACACTGACATGGTATGTGAATCTTGCACATTGTGTTTTATGAATTTTGATCATGTATTTGAGATACGTATTTATTAAAATACTGCATTTTTATTATGAATATGCTCTTGTCTAAATACAAGGACAAATAATAAAATGAATGATTCTTAAAGATTTAAAACTGCCTTAGTGCCTTGTCTTGTATATAATATGGTCTGTACAAGCCTGGTTCTGATTTTGAATGGGAATAGAGACCTGTTCCTAAAGAAGAAGCCTAATCTAGATTTTAATTTACTGGCCAGATTGTCAATATGGGCATTAAAATTGAGTTTACAGTCTAGCCATATAACCTAAGTATTTGAATTTGGGAACAGCCTCAAGAGATTCACCTAGTGTGGTGACAATAAAATCATTAGGTGTATTTGGTGTGGAACAGGGGGTGTTATTGAGGGCATAAATCATGGCCTTTGTTTTTTTTGGCATTAAGAAGGAGCTTTGTGTTAATAAGGTTCAGTTCAAGCTGAGCAAAGTCCGCTTGTAACACATCTCTTACTTCAGATAGGGTTGAGCTGGAGGTGTAAAGAACTGTATCATCAGCAAAGAAATGTAGTTTGGAGTGAGTTATGTAATAGCCAAGGTTGTTAATATAGAGCGAAAAGAGGATAGGGCCTAAAATAGAGCCTTGTGGGATGCCGCTAATGATCAGTAAGGAGGCTGAGAATAGGCTATCAGCCTTAAATTTCTGGACCCTCCCTGACAGATAACTGGTAACCCACTGGGCAGTGAAGGGGGTAGCTCCTATACTAATAATGCTACTAGTAACTAGGTTGTGGTTGACAATGTTGAATGCCTTATTTAGATATAGGAAGACTGCACCAGTAATCTTTCTGGAGTCCAGGGCTGTAACCCAATCGTTTGTTACTTTGGCGAGGGCAGATATGGTACTATGGTTGGGACAGAAGCTGGATTGAGCTGAGTTAAGGAGGGAGAATGTTTTAAGATATGTTTAAGTTAAGAGTTGATCAATTTTTCAAAGATTTTGGAAAGGACAGGCAGGCTAGAGATGGACCTGTAAATATTTAAATGGCAGGGGTTGCCTGATTTGAACAAGGGGGGGACGTGTGCGGATTTCCAGCAGGAAGGCACTGTGGCTGTGTCGATAGAAAGATTGAAGATTTATCCCCCCCCATCTCCACAGATGCCGCTCTCTTCTGGAGTATCCTTTGCTCACTCTGCCCACCCCCGGTACCTCTCAGAGTACCGCCAGATCTGCCCCCATGCTGCCTCGGCCTACCCCTCCTTTAAGAATCATTCATTTTATTATTTGTCTTTGCATTTAGACAAGAGCATATTCATAATAAAAAAGCAGTATTTTAATAAATACATATCTCAAATATGTGATCAAAATTCATAAAACACAGTTATAGGCAGGGAGGAGGGGGGATCCCAGGATGTTCCCCTCCAGTCCATTAGTGTATGTTGGGCAGTCTGGATGGTTCCCGAGAGATGGGTTATGGTGTCTGGGAGCTTGGATCCCCATCTACTTTGGCATTCATGAGGCCATTTTTTCCAGGTTTCTGGTGCCATCCCCTGAGGAAGTACGCATGCAAGGGGGGCCTAGGGATGGAGCACGTCATGACATGCAGATGCTCAGCTCCTGGCCTTCATCCTCTCCTCTTACTAGCTGTCCCAGCTGCACAGCCGTGGTCACCCAGGTGGCGGTAGAGTAGCGGGACAGGCAACCCTCCCCTCCCTGGAGAAGGAAAGCGGCTGATGGGCATTTGATCTATCTCCCCCCAGCTGGTACTCGAGCTACCCGAGTCCATTTCTGAACCCGGGTCGCTGGCACCATGTGCGGTAAACCTACTGCTGAACCAGCAGGCTGGCTGCCACCACTTTTCTTAACATCCAACTTACTGAGCAGGTCTTGGACTTCTTTGAAAGAGACCTGCTGTAGTTGGAAGGGTTAAGGTGGAGTAGGAGCTTTGGGAATAATTCTATGTGAGGTACGATTCACGAGGCTGTTGTTCCATCATCAATGTCCACAACACTTTCTGTTTGACATACTCTACGTATGTATACGTACGGGGGGGAATAAACAGTCTTCACATCTGAGATCCTGTAGTGCTGCCATGCCAGCTAACAAGTGAGATCTAGTGCTGTCAAACCTGTTATCAAGTTGTGTCAGAAACAACTTTGTAACTTCCTCAATGAGTTTTGCATCCTGCTGCTGCAATGATTCAGATAAACCAGTGGTGTCACCTCCTGCTCCTCCACAGCCATCATCACTATCAATCTTGCCCCTACCACCAATCCTGCCACAGTTACCATCACCACAGATCTTGCTTTGTTGGGCTGCTGTAGAAGAAGATAAACAATGGTGTGG
Source organism: Neoceratodus forsteri (assembly GCA_016271365.2). Lineage (NCBI taxonomy): Eukaryota > Metazoa > Chordata > Ceratodontiformes > Ceratodontidae > Neoceratodus > Neoceratodus forsteri. Next base: position 1,390,534,060 of record CM057459.1, read on the forward strand.
GTGGCATTCAAGTAGATTCACCATGGGAATGACCATGCTTAGGGCTGCTGATTCAGCATTGAAATCTTTAGTGGCCTATTCATATGGTGAGAAAAATGAAACAAGTTTTGCAGAACACACTCCTGCACCCATGAAAGATAGCCCTTTCAGGCCACTTCATCAAGTTCCATAGCCCTGAACATGTGGATGGCTTTCTTTGCACACAATATGGTGGACCCTGCCCAAAGCAGCAGACTTGTTACAGATTTGTAAGTACTACGGACATTGCACACATATAACATTATTTCTTGTTTCATGACCCACTTCTCACCTTCAGAGCTAGTCGCTTCAAATGTCCCATTCTCACATATCAATATGCCCTCGAGTACATTTCTACAAGATACACAATGGACCCCTATGCACTAATGGGCCTGGTATGCACCAGTAGAGGTACCAGGCCATGCAACTATGTAATGCATAGCTGGTCCCTGCAGTATGTGCGGGGCCAGGATGCATGAACCCCAGGCAGCCCAATGTATGGCCATGTAGGTCCGCTAACGGAGCAGGACAGCTGGGAGGACAGACCTGGGCTGGACTAAGGGCTTCCAATCAGAAGCCCTGAATGGCATCAGAATGGATCCCCTGCTCTGTGGGAGCAGGGGATCATGGGACATGGCAGCTCGCTTATGGACTGCCTTGGTCCCTATAGACCACCTATAAATTTTAGTTTTGCTAAAATAAAGTGCCTCACAGCTGATATTCACCCCCAGACCACTGTGGCATGGAGGGAGGCCAGAGTCTAAGATATGGGGTGCCATAGGGCCGCATGGCCTCTGGTCAGTGGGTGCACCTGCTATGGCAGCCCTCTGGCTGCCATAACAGAAAGCTTTCCCCTGACACTGGCCTGAAGGAGAGTAAATCTGATGCAGACAGTCCTGGGCAGGGGTGCATAGTGGGTGCACATGGGTAGTGCATCCGCTGGTTAGATGGGACACCCGGGATGTGTGCATCATGGCCCTATGTGCTGCATATCGGTCCAGGATCACTTCACGCACAGGATTCTGTGCGAATATAATTTATATAATATTCACACATTGCATCCCATAACAGTGAACAGGAGTGCATGTGGATACGGGGCATGGGAAGGAGTACTCAGCAGCTGACTCAGGAGATGTACTAGCAAAAAAAAAAAAAGAAAGAAACTTTCTGTAGTGTGGGAATATTTTACAAATGACATCATAAATTCACTGAAAGCATGTGTTGCAATCAGTGTAGTAGAAAGTGTCAGTCTACTTGAATATTAGGTACCAGTGTTCTAGCTGATCATTTAAAATGTGAACAAGCCAGCCCGGTGGCACTGAGAGTTGAGGTGCTGGACACCTTACTTCGGGGCATGCCAGTGACCTGAGTTCGGGAATGACCTCAGGTCATCAGGGAGCAGGCATGGGGGGGGGAGAGGGAGGTAGCAGGATTGAGCCACCTAATGGCAGTTCTTCTCTCCTAGGGAGGTGGTCGCAACTCCAGAGTTCCGCCATCGCCGGGTGGAGGTCCGGTGATGGAGCAGGCGGGAGAGGGTGATGTGAAGGAAGGGTGTCTCATAGCGTGATGTGTGCGTGCCTCCACATGTGCGCGTCAGCACCGAGGGAAAGGGGATGGGAATGGGGAGAAAACCTAGAAAAACCTACAAACTATGTATGGAAAAATAAAAAAAAATTCGAACAAGGCAACTTTGCAGGGTTTAAGTTTTATGTGGTAGCAACCCTAATCTGCATTAGCATAATTTTGTTACATTGAATATATATATAGCATGTAATTTTGTGTTAGAGTATGTATTTGCTGCGTCTGTTCTCTACTTGGACAGACTCACCTCTAGCCCTTACTGAGAATCAAACTTGGTACCCTGAGTCCTGAAGCAGCAGCTCTAACCCTTCAACCAATGGGAAAGTGCCATTAATTGAGAGGCTGGACTGTGCCTTTGACATTATACATTGTAACCTCAGTGACAACCAGTGGTCCCTCTGATGTTGCCATTCCCAACCATTTGAAGAGGCAGTGGGGTCAAGCAGTCAGAGAAAAAGCTTGAGAACTGGGAGATCATAGGTTCAAACCCACCAAACTCTCACTGTGTGACTTTGGGCAAGTCAGTTAATCTCTCAGTGCTCCAGCCCACTCAGCTATAAAAATGGCTATAAACAGGACCCCACTGAAAATGAGATGTTGCATCTCAGCTGGGCCATCCTGGTTAAATATATTATTTAAAAAATGTTAAACTGTTATTTACAGATTTTACTTTTACTGCAGATGGCAGTACTTCACAAACATTTTCACATGTACTGTAAAAAAAAAACACACTAGTTCCATGTCTGCTTCGAGCCTTCTTTGCGTACACCCTAGTCTTCCTATATAAGAATTTGGCTAAGTCCTAGACAGTGTTTCTTAATTTCATGGCATGTCTTAGGCAGCGGTCTTCAGCAGGATTTAATCAGTGATAAAACCTGAACTAGATTTACCATAATCAACCCGTCTTTGTTACATTGTTGAATTTTTTTTTTTTTGGGGGGAGGGTAATTTGAATTTATTAACAGGGAAAAATGTTTAGGCACAAGTACCTATTTTCAAAGGTGACCCAGTCAAGTTACAATAAGACAGTACATTACAAATAAGACAGCAACAATTGAAAGTATATAAATACCTTGTCACAATACATGAACCACATCAATCTGAGTAGTAATTATCTAAAACAGTTGCATATCTTATGATCATTCAAATGCAATCTCAATCCATTCTTAAACTGCCCTACGCATTCTCTATACAATATAATCATGGCAGAATGTTCCAAGCTTTAACAAATCTATAAAAGATCTTTGTTTCAGGGAGGTTTTGCAATTTGGTATCTAATTGTAGATTTTTTTGTAGTTCTTGTATTATACAAATTACAGCACTTAGGTAGCAGTTCATGCAATGTACTAGTACTCTGACCATTAACAATTTTCCAGCTCTGAATAGTGTCAAAGTAGGCTACTCTAGCACTCAGTGGGAACCAGTCCAATCTCTGATACAAAACACAGTGATGACAATCCCTATTTGCATCTAACACAAAAGACAAATTCTATTATAAAACGCATTCTGTCCAATGGACTGTCTGTTGCCATCGCATGAATGAACAGGCCATAATCTGTCAAAGAAAGTAGTAGACACTAACTTTTGATCATCCAAGGTAAAGTTCTTTTTATTTATTCTGTTTATGTCTTGGGCTATGGGTGGGATACACCCCCTCTTTAGTGCCTGGACCTTGCACCCAGCATCCCCACTAGGCTGCCCAGACTGGGAGGCCAGCAGCTTTCCCCGTGCAGTAGGGCTCCCCAAGGGGAGAGAACAATATCCACCTGAGGCCCCAGTTGAGGCTTATGCCTCAAGCGTCATTCAGATGGCGGTCCAGATGCTTCACAGAGTGTCTGGCCAAGGGTTTTTTCCTTAGATTTCTCCAGGAGGTGTGGACATGCAATGACGTGAGTGCAGGTCGGGTGCACTCCTGCACCTGACCTGCAGACATCCACTATTGCCGCCTTCCACTCAATAGTGGTCCTGACTGTTGCACACCCAGTCTCCACTGGATGTCACTGGCATGCTGGGAAGCCACAACAATCCCCCCGGAGAAGGAGACCCGTCTGTAGGATGCTCACCCCCCCCCCTTTCTGACCGTCTGACACACTGCGTTAATGTAAATTTTCTTTATGGTCTGATCACTATGCTTGGCAAAACACATTGTAATATCCAGGTAGATACCTAGATAGTTAAAAAGGGTACTTACTCCAATTCCTCACCAATAACAGTTGTTATTTTCAGAGGACCACAATTTTGCATCTTTTTGTTATAGCAGTTCACCACTGTTTCAATCTTTTGTACATTCATAACTAATTTGCTTCTTATAGAAAAACTCCTAAATGTCTCGAAAATCATCCTGAAGTGGTTTAGGTAGATCAGAAACAGACTTGCCTCTAGCTGCCAGGACTGCATCATCAACATAAGGAGTGACTTTACAGTCCTAGCAAACACTAAGCAAATCATTAAAAAATGGTTAAAAAGTAGAGGACTCAAAATGGACCCCCTGTGGGACTTCTATATTAATCACCTTTTGTGATGATACAACATTACCCAATTTGACTTTTTGGGAATGATTCAATAGACAGTTTTGGACCCACTGACGCACATTCCTTGCCAATCCTAATTCATAAAGCCTTTCCACAAGCAGTTGATGGTTCATTAAAGCAAATGTTTTTGACAAATCAATATAAACAGATCCAACTATGTCATCAGTGCCCAAGGCACTGGACAGAAAATCTGTGTATTCCAACAATGCAGTCAAAGTGCTACAGTTTTCCTAAATCCATGTTGTGCGCTTGTCAAAATACCACTACCTTCTATATATCCCATCAGTTGGTCATGCATGATCCTCTCCAGTACCCTGGACAGTGGGGACAGAACCAAGCTCAGCCTATAATTTCCTGTTACTGAGGCATCTCCCCCTTTATATACTGTAACCACCACTGCCTGTTTCCAAATATCTGACACCTCCAGAGTACAGAATGATACATTAAATATGTTCCTAATTGGTACTGCCACTTCATTGATAACAATCTTCAATAACTTAATATCCAAACCATCACTTCCTACTCTTGTTTTTGTATTCATTTTACTTAAGTATTTAATTACCCCCCTTTCAGAGTAAAATTCCCTATCAGTCATAGATTCACACCCCAGGTTCCCATTTATATCACTTAATGTACTAGTTGTAGAGGACACTGAACTGAAAAAGGTACTACAGTCATTGGCAACATCAAAGGTGTCAACCAACGTACCACCTTCACTTTGTACTAGTTTAGGTATAAAATGTTTATTCCTCCCCAAAACCTGATTTATACTTTACCCAACTTTCTAGGATAGTTAGCTTCTTCCCTTTGTTTATGCTGAAAATAGTCCACTTTTGCTTCCTGAATCATCAATCTGCATTTATTATGCAACCGTTTATATGTTATTTTATCCCTGTTTAACCCACTACCTCTAAATCTCAGCCATGCTTTATCCCTTTCCCATATTAGCTGCTTAGCTGCCTCGTTTAACCAAATAACCCCCTCCTTTTTTTTTTCCTTTTAATTCTTACTGGTGCAAACCTATTACATAGTTGGATAAATTCAGTAATAAAATAATCTAGGGTCAAATTGACTGAAGGAATACAGTCCATAAAGGACCAATCAACATTGCATATTGTCTGTTTAAAGGCTGGTATTTCTATATTTAAAATTTTTCCAAAAACTAACCATTCCTGGTTTTGGCCAAGCTATCCTAACAGCCCAATTGCATACTATGGGGAATGGTCACTAAGGCCATCTGGAAGTATTAACGTTTTTTTTAACATTTTTACAATTTGACACTAGGACCCAATCCAATAAAGTATTCCTATTGGTTTTATAATTCAGCCTGGTAGTCTCATTCATCATCTGCACCAAATTTAAGGCAGCTATTGTATCTTCAATTCCATTATTAGCTTCTTTTGACCAATCATTGTAAAAATCCCCAAATAATAATTTATTGTGATTGCCGTTTAGTTGTCTCACATTTTCACTGAAACAATCGATAGCAATCTCACAAAATTTCAGAGGGATATAGGGTACTCCAACAACTAATTATTTTGTTCCCTCCACAACCAGCGTAGTTGCCAAATTCACATTCTGGATTACTTTCAGAAATGACAACATTATCTACCAACAGGTGATCTTTCACATACATCATACAACCCCGCCTTCTCTGCCTATCCAAGCAAATTATTGAATAATATTCTAAAGCCATTTCTGTGTCATCTATTTTGGAGGTCAACCATGTTTCAGTTAATAACATCTGGCTCCCAATATTCAAAAATGGGCAACGGAGACTGCAAAGTTTTGCACAGCGCTTACCAATTTCTCCGAACCCCAAGGATGCTACATTCAGTCGAATGGTGCAGCAGTGCTATCCAACTGAACATAGGGGCATGTCAGCGCAGCACTAAGTTGAAAAGTGCTGCCAAGACATGGATCCTGGCAGTGCAGGGAATAGCACCCCCAGACCCAGTTGCACCAGTAGCTGCCAGGACGATATTCAGAAGTCCCCATGCGAATGAGCCCATTGGCATGCAAGGCACAAAGGGGCCATTTGCATGCCCATTATGGGGTCATCTGCATGGAAAGTGGTGGCAGATTTCCACCCTTGTGACTGGCCCACCACTACACTGACTGCCCATCCCTATGAAAGAAAAATGTCCCTGGTGCCTGATGTCCCCCCCACCCTCCAATCACTGTCCCTATATTTGAAAATAATTCCTTGGTGCATAGTGGTCCCTCTGTCCTCCGATTGCCATCCCATTGTTTAAAATATATCTCCCTGGTGCCTAGTGCCCCCCTTCTCCAATCATTGTCCCGTTATTAAAAATATATCTCCCTGGTGCCTATGGGTCCCCCCACCCTCTGATCACCAGTCAGTATGTTTTAATAATTCTGCCTGGTGTTTAGCGTTCTTCTCCACCCTCCAGTTGCTGTCCCATATGTTTGTAAAATTATTTGTGGTGCCCAGTGGTCCTCCCTATGCTCCGATCACTTGCCTGAATTGAAAACAGTATTTCCCTGGTGGTCTATGGTCCCCTGTCCTCTGATTGTTAGCCCTGACAGTGATGAAAATTCCCTGGTACCTAGTGTCCCCCCCCCAGATTGCTAGCCCTGGTATGTGCCCAGTCATTCCCTGGTTCCCAGTGGTCCCCCCACCTTCTGATAGCTGTCCAGTATATTTGAAAGTATGTCCCTGACATCCAGTGGTCCCCCTCCCCCTGACCTCTGGCCCTACCACTTGTTAGCTACATGACTGTGTAACTCTTGCTCTTCCCTCAATTATATCATAGTTCCCCAAATACTGTAGCAGACATGACATATTAATAAAGGGGGACAAAGGCATGCAGGGCCTCTCATAATCAGAAAGCCCATGAAAAGCTCTTTCAAATGATGTGCGGGGCTAACCTGTCGATCTCAGCAGTCCTAACATATCCGTCCCTGTTAGCCCTTTATTAAAACATGGTGGCAGTCACTTTATGGAACCTTCACACAGAAAGTGATATCAACATTGAGGAAGCCATGTATTCTTAAGCACAGCTTCCCCAATCTTAACACCACTTTCTGTAAAACAGCATTAAGGAAACTTCTTCTGCAGCAGTGTTTTTGTTTTTGTAATAATAATAATAATTTTATTTATCAAACACAATTCAAATATCAAAGTGCTGTACGGGTATAAAATCATAAAACTTTAAAAGACAAATTAAAATTCAAAGTACTCAAATAAACAATTAATTCTCAGTAATTCACAAAAGCAAGATTAAATAGATGGGTTTTTAGTGCTATTTTGAAGATCTCCATGGTCTGGCACTCTCGAACCCAATGAGGTAGAGTGTTCCACAGAGTAGGTGCTACAAAAGCAAACAAACGAGCACCAGATGTTTTCAGCTGCACCCTGGGAACCTCTAACAATCCCTTGTCAGTGGAACAGAAGGGGCAGAGGGGGCGGTAGGGGCAAAGAAGCTCTTGCATGCAACTCGGACCCTGTCTGCGTAGGGCTCTATTGGTCAGCAAGCCAACCTTAAAGGTAATCCACCATTGCACTGACAGCCACTGTAGCACATTCAGCACAGAGGTAATATGGCTAGACCAAGAAAGCCCAGTCAGTAGCCTGGCTGCCGCATTCTGCACTAGCTGCAAATGGCGGATATCAACCCCTGGTAGCTCCAGATAGAGGGCATTACAGTAATCCAAGTGAGAGGTCACAGAGGCATGGACCAAAGTTAGAAGGTCACCAGGTGGAACCAGATGCCTAATCCAAGTGATATTCCTCAGATGGTAAAACAAGGTCTTGACCACAGATGACACCTGAGACTTCAGGGTCAATCCCTCATCGAGGATAACACCCAAACTACGCACCCGTTCAGAGTTCTTCAGCTGGCAGTCATCCAGTACCAGACCAGATGCTCGCCCTGCCAAAGACCCCCTCTACTCGGTGACCTGGGTCCACAATCAAAACCTCAGTCTTGCTAGAATTCAGCTTCAGCCAGTTGGCACTCATCCAGTCTTGGATCTCGGACAGGCAGGTGTTAAATACGGAAAGTGCAACATCCTGGCTGGGTGCAAAGGACATGTACAGCTGAGTATCATCTGCATAGCAGTGAAAACTCAGTCCGTACTAACTCTACAATGTCCCCGGTAAGGCAACATGTACACATGAACACATGGGGAAAATCGAGTCCTCAGGGACCCCACATGGCAGAGAGAAAGTACCAGAGGAAAAGATCCTTGACACTACTGTTTGAGACCTGCCAGTGAGGAAAGAATGGAACCATCTGAGGACTGTAAAAGATAGTCCACAGATCAGCCGCAGGTGCTCCAGTAATACCCATGGTCCACGTTGTCAAATGCCACCAAGAGATCAAGGAGGACCAAGATAGTATGGCTGCTCCAATCTCTCACGACAAGGAGGTCACTTAGCACCCGAACAAGGACAGTCTCAGTACTGTGCCTTTTCCTGAAACCCAACTGAAAGGGATCATAGATGTCATGGATGGCAAGATGATCCTCCAGCTGCAGCACAACCACCTTCTCAATAACCTTACCCACAAAGGGAAGGTTAGAGACGGGCCTGTAGTTGGCAAGACAGTCCAGGTCGAGAGAAGATTTCTTAAGAAGGGGAATCATCACTGTCTCTTTCAAAGAATCAGGGAATTCCCCAGTCTCTAACGAGCTCAAGACTATCTCCGCCAGGACCGGGCCAATGACATCCACACACACCCCACAAGGAGGATGGTTGGGCCCGAATCAAAACTACAGAAGGTCGGCCACATACTCTGGATGATCATCATGACATCTGAGATCACCACCTGGCCAAATGCTGACCAACTAGGCTGAGGTTGTACGACCTCCCACCGGTCACTGCAACCCCTCTTAGAGCATGCTGAACAGATCTCAGACCTGATGCCAGCAACCTTATCTGCAAAGAATTGAGCAAACTCATCACATTTTTCCTGTGACAATGCTCTTTGCAACTGCAGGCAGTCTGGATTGCACAGTCTGTCCACAGTGCGAAAGAACTGAGCCGGTCGGTTCTGTGCAGAAGTGATCTCCACAGACAGGAATTCTGCCTTCTTACGGGAGATCTCCGATTGATAGTCCACACAAAGTGCTATCAGTATATGCTTGTCAGCATCTTTGCATGATTTCTGCCAGCATTGCTTTAGCCTTCACCCCACTCTCCTCATCTCCCTCAGAGTACCATCAAGACATGGGGATCGAGGATGAAGGGAGAGGGGGTGAACATGGACAGGAGCTATGGAATCCACAGCTGCCACCACAGCCTTATTATAGGTTTTCTAGTAGAATCTCTGGACCCATGCTTCCACTCGTATATCCTGATAGGTCCAGCACAGCCATCAGGTCATCTGGGATCACATCCCTCAATGGGCAGTACAGGACCATCTCCAAAGGCATAGACCTATGGAGGGGTGCCTGGAAACTGAACCCGATAGTGTGATGATCAGACCATCCGACTGGTTCCACCACCAAGTCAGCGCTTTCCATACCCAGTAGGAAGACCAGGTCCAAAGAGTGACCCAAAGTATGAGTTGCAGAAGAAACAACCTGTGTGAAGCCCAACGCATTCATAAGTTGGAGGAAGTCTAGTCCAAAATGCGAGAGTTTGTCATTGATTCAAGCATTGAAGTCACCCAGCACCATCACTCTAAGTAACTCTGACACTGTATCGATGACAAAGTCCGCAACTTCCTGCAAAAATTGCTTCCCATCCCTGGGTGGATGGTAAATGAGAAGAATTTTGCACCCCACACCTGTGCCCAAGATATACTCAAAGGATCGGGTCTCACCCACTGGCACCTCTACCAGACCCAGCTCTGTTCTAAAACAAATGGCAACACCCATGCCCCTGCGATCCAACCTCGGGCGATGTATCACTAAGACACCAGCTGGCACTGCTGCCTCAAGAACTGGGCCAACATTCATGTCCTGCCAGGCCTTGGTTATGTATGCCAGGTCCAATGACTCAAACAAGATCGGCAATCAGAGGCATCTTGTTTTTAATGGACCTGGTATTGCATAACACCGCCCGGGTAGGATGGGGTTCCGAGGTGGCCTGAGGAACCTGCCCACCTAATGTGGAACCCTTGGGAATGGGTAATAGACAGAGGAGACCCCTCTCCAGTCTCCATTTTGGTCCAGGGCATTTTCTTGTCCCCACAACCCCAATCTGGCCACTTCTTTCCTCTGCTCCCCATCGTCCAGCACCCCACCTTCCACACCTTCTATTCACTATCCCCAGTGCCCTACAATGAGTATAAACCTCGGTGGACAAAGGTGGACAGTTAAAAGGGTGGAGGCCCCGAAGCTCTGAGGAGGAGTAACGCCCGACTAGGTTACCCATATACTGTTCTCCCTCATATGCTACCTATATGGTGCCCTCAGATTTTCAAATGCTGTCTGCTGATGTATGTCTGCTTACATGATGTTTGCATATGTAGATATAGATTTCCTTCATATTATTCATACTGATTTGTAACATGTCCAGAAAAAAAAGTGTATTGTGTTCATTATCTGCCTACTCCTTGATGTCCTAACCTTACTGTAACCTCTCGAGTTATACTGAAAATAAATCATTACTTTGTCTAGTGTACTTTCCTGGTCAACAACAGCTAAATCAATCAATCAATACAACTAAATAAATAAATAAATGAAATGGTGTCTGCCTTGAAACAATATAGGGCCCATTTTGACAGGGCTATCTCTGGAATAAAGACGCCTACACGTAAGCCAGTACTTGTTTTTAAAAGCACTTTCCATGATCTTTCTAACTTTGAGTAAACCTGTATACCTATGCTCCCCATTACATTTTAAACATAGCCTGTTGCTATTTATTGTTATGTATCTGACTGCCTTTTGGCCAATGAAAATATTTTTTTGATGGAGAATGTTACGTATTAGGTGTAGTATAGCACTCTACCAGGAAAGTGACATATCTAGAGACATTCCTCTTTAAGCCTCATTAACACTGTAACCTCACTCACATCCTATCAGTCTGGTAAAGCTGGGTCACTGCACTTGGGCAGTTGTGATGTCACAGTTATCAAGGTCTAACTGCTGATGAGCTAGGAAGAAGACTCAGATGCAACATGTTACCCTCCAGATAGCGTGCTTTTCAACATATGGTATTACACCTAGTACTTGCAGGTTGAAAATTGGTTAACTTGCCAAAGGACAAAGAAAAAAAAAGCTTCAGATAAAAAAAAAAATTGGTAGCTGACTACTTTTAAAAATGAACAATGTTTTCGGAGAGTGAACTGAGGGAAGAATTCTGATTTATACAGCCTCCAAGCCCCCAGGGATAACTTTGGAAAAAATATAATACAGTAATTCTAGCTTTTATTTCATAAACTTGCCTTCCTCTGACACTGTATTTTTTATGACATTAGCACAAACACAGGATTCTCTCTTTCTCACTTGGCCCACATCTGATCTGGCTTCACATCCATGAGTGACATCACAGTCATCGCTTGTGACATCACAACTGGTACTGCAGCTCAGAAATGATTATGATGTCACAAGCACTGGATTATGTGACTTGTAAAGAACTAGCGTGACCAGAAGAAGATCATGTGACAGAGATTGTGCATTTATGTAAATCTCCTAAGTTAAAAGAACAAGGGAACAGTAAGTAGTGAACTATTTGAATTGTAAGTTGAAGTGTGTCTAATTATAAAATGGGCAAGAGAAACCAACATAGAAACATAGACTTTGACGGCAGATAAGGACCGGTAACAAGTCTTCACTCGCCAAAGCCGATCGCAAACTGAGGAAATGCCGATAAGCTGTACTGTATAATGGAATAAATAGGGGTTTTTCAACTTTGATGTATATCTCAGGCATTTTTGGGAATTTGTTCACCGAATTTTCAACATGGGGTTTTTGGGACCCCACCTCATGAACTCTGTCACTGTCATTTTGTTAATCGGCCCCGAATGGTGATTTCGCGTTCACTGCCCGGAACCACCTTTCGGGATTGATTTATGAAACAACAGTATCACAGTTTATGAGGTAGGCCCCAAAACCCTATATTAAAAATTTGTGATAAAATCCCAAATATTTATTTTATAACATGCATTATGCGCTGTTCCTCATAGCTTTCGTGAGATTCCACGATTTTCAATATTTTTACTCCACATTTTCAACATTGCCATTTTACCACACATCCTTATGAGCAGTACAGCTGTCATTTTTCACATCGCGTCCAAAATGTGTTTCCACGAATGTAGCACAAAATAGAGTAGTCGGTGTGCAAAATCAATGTTCGGGACGGATTAAGAAAATCACAGTGACATTGTTCATGAGCAGAGGTGTTAACATGGCTATGTTAAAAATTCGGTGAAAAAAGTCCATAAAATTACTGTGTTACAAGCGACCATTGCGCAGTTTTCACGCACCCTCGTAAGTTCATGCCTTTCTAATATTTTCAATCCAGATTTTCACCACTGGCATTTTTCCACACTTCCTTATGAACAGTACAGCTGTCATTTTTCACACCATGGCCAAAATGTGTTTTCGCACTTCCAGCACAGAAATGCGTGGTTACTGTGGGAAATCACTGTTAGGAACAGATTAAGAAAATCACAGTGATACTGTTCATGAGCGGAGGTTCCAAAATGCTTGTGTTGAAAATCTGCTGTAAAATAATCCCCAAGCTAATTGCATTATGGGTGTGTGTTGCGCAGTTTCTACACAAGCTCTTGACTTCACCAGTTTTTTAAATACTTTCACTGCAGATTTTCAACATTGCCATTTTTTGCACCTCTCCATGAACAGCACAGCTGCCATTTTTGACATCCTGTTCGAAATATGTTTTCGCACCTGTGGTGCCAAATGGCATAGTCACTGTGCAAAATCAGCTTTCGGCTAATGAACTGATTTTGCCACTGTTCATAAGGTGGGGGTCACATAAAACCCATGTTGAAAATTTGGAGTGAAAATGCCAACGAACACCTGAGGTGTTAGGGTTTCCGACCATAATGCCCCACCCTGTAAAGATTGACAGGCATCAGGGGTGTGACTTGGGATTCTTGCCTGTAATGCTCATACCATTCCACACCCTGCAGCCAGTGAGAGGTATCAAGGTGTGCCTTGGAATCTTCGGTCCCAAAGTTCACCCCATTATCCTATACAGCACCCATCTCACCGTATTTCCTGATGGAATGGGGTGAGCATAAGGTCCAAAGACCCCAAGGCACGCTGTGACACTTGTTGGTGTCTGCAGGGTAGGGTGTGGTGAAATGGCGTGGCCGTTATGCCTGATGACCCAAAGGCACACCCCAATGCCTGTCCATCTTTGCAGGGTGGTGGTGGTGGTGGGGTTGGCTTCAGTTCAATACTTCACTGCCATTCCTATTATGCAGCTCTCTAACTCCTACGCTACCAATGCCAATGCCAACAAGCAAACATTCGGCATTGACAAATGCTTGTTGTTGTTGTTAGAGCCTCTCCCCCATTGTGTACTCTTCCCCTGGGTTTCTGTTTCCTAGGTGCATTGCTTTGCACTTCTTTGCATTGACTCTACGCTACCATACGTTTGACCATTCCTCCAACCTTGCCAAGTCCCTTCTCATCCTATCCATCCCACCCCGTGTATCAACCCTGTTGCAGATCTTTGTGTTATCTGCAAAGAGGCATATTTTTCCTTCCAGCCCCTCTGCAATGTCACCTATAAAGACATTAAAGAGGACCAGTCCCAGTACTGAACCCTGCGGTACCCCACTAGTAACCCCCGTTTCTTCAGAGTGTACTCTTTACTATACCCTCTGTGTCCTGGTGTCCAGCCAATTTGCTACCCAGTCTACCACCCAGGAACCCACTCCCAGGCTGACTACCTAGTTTATTAATCTTTTGTGTGGAACTGTGTCAAATGCCTTGCTAAAGTCTAGGTAGGCCATATCCACAGCCCTTCCCTAGTCTACTACTTCGGTCACCCAGTCAAATAAATCTGTGAGATTCATCTGACATGACCTTCCCTCTGTGAATATTAGATTAGATTTACAATCACGGGATTTAAGAATGCATGGGATAGACATAAAGGAATTCTGGAAGTCAGGGTAAAGGGGCAACAGACTTCTAGGAAAACATAAAGTACACTTACAAGCTCAAATGGGCAGACTGGGTGGTCCACAGGCCCTTATCTGCCGACACTGTCTATGTGTCTATGTATCTCTGTAGATTCATCTGACATGACCTTCCCGCTGTGACCTGTGACTTGTCAGATGTGATTACATGACCATGTATTATTCAGGCAGAACAACACAGGTGAGAAATATTTAACTTTCTGAACCTCATTACTCTGATTTTAAAATAAATATGAGAGGAACCATTTTATAATTGCAATGTAGCACTCCAGAGTGGGTGTAATAGTGTGATAACTGCACTTCTTAGGTGTGTAAGGCAAGAGGCACTCAGCATGCCCTCGTGCCCCACTTCCAGGGGTATGCTGTTATCCCACAATAATGCACACCCTATCATGCCTTGTTGCTCAAATATGTTTTGCAAAATGTTCCTAGTGACATCAGAGGCTCTATAAAGTCTTCAACTTTCAGAGTTCACCTTCTAGTAATACAGAGGGTTCTGATGGCAGGTCGATGGAGGTTACCATGAGTACATGCAGGATAGCCTTATGCAAAGAAACCACAAGGCAAAGCATTGTAGCTAACAGAAATGCACGTAACTATGTTGTATGGAAACAGAACTTCCAGTATATCTAAGAACTACCTGACCCAGACTTAGTTGGATATAGACTTACCTGGCAAAACAGCTGGTGATTATCTTCAGAAACCAGCAACAGACAACAACATTCTGACTGGGTCTCCTGCTGGAGCTAGAAAACAAAGAGAACATAGGAGTTATTTCTGTAGTGCAAACATAGAACTTATTTATTTCACACCATGATAGCCTCCTCACTCTGGCATAGTGCTTTGATAGTGGTGCGCAAGTAACTTTTCTGAAATACAAGTATTCATATCCTAGGGACCCTCAAGGGACACGGAAGTGTTGGACCTTGTGCTAAGAAACAGGGATGGCAGTGCAGACGTTACAGTGGGCAGTCTCCCTAGCTAGCAATGAGCAATGTATAATGTGGTTTAACATTAAGATGGTAACAGTTTAAGGAAATGGAAGACTTCCTCAGAAACTGCCTCGTTGTGGTGGGGGGATTACCAGGGAGGGATAGAGACACAGTGAGGAAAAATAAGGGAAGGTATTAATTAAGGCAATCAAACTCTGTGGGAAGGAAGTGAGTAAAAGTAGATGGAAAAGGAGACCGTTATGGCTCTCTAGGGATGTAGCCAAGGTGGTGAGGGGAAAAATGAGTAGTATTCAGGAGGTATATGGAAATGCAGAGGCAGGTATATCATGTAAAACAGAGGGAAGCAGGAAAGGCATTTAGAGGAGGAAGTGCCCATACAGTGGAAAGGATAGCCAAAAAGGTAGCTAAAGGGGATAAGATTTTCTTCAGCTACATAAGTGAAAAGAGGAAATCAAGGGGAGGAATAGTGGGGATAAGGAGGGTGGCGGGGGAGATTGTGCATGAGGATCAAGAAAGGCAGGCATCCTGAACAGGTTCTTCTGCTTAGTCTCTACAGTGGAGTGAGGGGTACTGGACCACCAGGGAGCAGCAGGTACAAAGGGGGTTGGGGTGGACACAAGTCCATTTTCATAGGAAAGAGTGCTAAGGGACTTGCAGTTCTGAAAGTAGACAAGGCTATTGGACTGGACAGGATACATTTTCAATCGCAAGAGTGCAGTGTGTGTATATTTATGGAACACATACAAACAGAGGAGAGAAAGAAGTGCCTCAGCTGGGACTTGAATACCATTCTGATTGCACTACCAAGTGCACCACCAAGGCAACTGGAAACTGGGCCATCCAGGAGCACATTACTAGAGCTGTGCAGAATAAAGAAATTTTGAATTTGCAAAATGTTGATGAAATTTGTGAAATTTTGTGAAAGTTCACAGAATTTCCTCAGAATTTTACAGAATTTTTAAAATGTATTAATTTGATCATAACTCAGCTGTCTGTTGAGTTAGAGCTCTGAAATTTAGCAAGCAAACATTCTGGGAGGATTGCAAATGATGTGACAAATATCATAAGATTAGAGTGGATTGACTCAAAATTACAGGTTCTCAGAGTCTGCCTTATTATTTTTGTGGGAAATTTCATGAAAATGTGGATATACCTCAGCCATCTAGTAAGCTAGAGATCTGAAAGTTGGCATGATTACTTGAAGACATGAGTGCTAACAATGAGCCGAATTTCATGACATTTGGGTGGATTGCCTCAAAATGATATGTGCTCAAAATCTGTCATTTTAATTTTTGTGGGAAATTTTATGAAAATCCTTTTCTTCATATAACTCAGCAGTCTATTGGGCCAGAAAGCTTAACTCTGGTATGGTTACTTAATTATATGTGTTGTAAAACTGTGCCAGCATTCGTGACATTAGGATACAATGGCCCAGCTATTCAAAAGGGTTGCGCATGGTGCAACAGTGTTGTGCCATTCACAACCCCCTGATGCGTCCACAGCACGATATTCAAAAGGGAAAAGTCGCCACACAGATCCCGATGCACCGGAGCACATCAGCAATGTATGCAGACACGGGGGCGCCCATGCATAACCTGCACAGCCCGACATTCAGCCCGGGATGTGCAGAGAGTTACATGCGCAACCCCTACCTGCGCCTGTACAAAGTTACGCCAGGAAAAAAAGGAACAAGTGATGGCCACCCACAGGTGAACTGCCACATTGCAGGGCACAACACAGCAGCTGCCACCTGTGGGTGGCCACCCAAGTTCTTGCTGCACCTGGCGGTGCCCCCCCATGCCCCATGGTGGGCATCCATGTCGCGAACTCCCCCCAAGTCCAATATCCCTGGTGGTCCAGTGGACCGATCGCTACCTGATCACAGGCATCAGTACCTCATCAAATACCCCTACTACCCTGGTAGTCTAGTGTACCTCCACCCCACCTGCCACTGAGCCCCACTACCCCATCAGCCGGGCGGTGGTAGCACCCCTGCATGCCCGCCCCGCCACCCGCCGGGTGACAGCTCAGTAGGGCTGCATGCCCATAGGTTCACAGCATGAGCCAATGGGCATGCAGCCCATACTCCCCATACTACTCAGTCCAGATAGCAGATTGAATTCATTCACATATCTGGACTAATAGCTCTGTTATGACTCGTGCTCATTTTATCATGCCTGTGAACCAATAAACGTCTATTCCGAGCTGTCAGTCAGCTGGTGTGCGAGGCGGCATCGCGGGCAGAAGTGCTGCCCGCCGCTGACAGGGGGGCGGGGCAGTGGGCTCAGTGGGCGGGTGGGGGTACACTAGACCACCAGGGTAGTAGGGGTATTTGATGAGGTACTGATGCCCGCGATCAGGCACATAGAGGTCCACTGGACCACCAGGGATATTGGACTTTTTTTTTATATTACAGGAATGCCTGCGATCAGGCTGCAGGGGGCGTCGGTCCCCGATGGCTGCTGCCTGGCAGGGCACCAGGTGCAAGTCATCGGGGATCAGTGCACCTGCATGATAATGGCATGCAAATGGGGCTGTAATGAGATGCAAATGGCCCCCTGTGTGCCTTGCATAAATTATAGCCCATTTGCATGTCCCTTTTGAATACTCCTTGGGTGCTGTGCATGGCACAATGGCACTTGCGCCAGCCAGCCTCCATGCTCCACTGTGGCCACTTGCACTGGAGCAGTGCCACTGCGCCATGCACAGTGGGGGTGGCCAGGGTGCGATATTCAAAGCTGCTGCACCATAGCACAGCTCCGTTGAATATTGCCCAGGCCACGCCCCTGCACAACAAAGTTGAGCTGCACTCAGGCTTGCGCCACAGCCTGGTGCAGTTTGAATATCCGGGCCATTGTCTCAAAATCATATGTGCTCAAAGTATATTATTTTATTTTTTGCTGGAAATTTCATGAAACATTTTATTTGCATATAAGTCTTGAACTTTTGGAGCTAGACATGTGTACATTATCACAATCAACCTTTTTATAATGGTTATAGAATCATCTAAATGTGGAGATAATTGGATTAGAGATTTTTAAGTTACAGGGGTTCATACTTTTAGTATGTAAATATTTGCAAAATGTTGTGAAAACTCTCAAAAATGTAGATGTTTGTAACTTATGTGCTCTTGTGACAGGTACCAGGTCAATATGTCACTGCCGTGAGAGCGGTGCAGAAACCGTGCTATGAAAATCATGGAAACATTGACAGTGACGGGGTAAAATAGAGATAAGGAATTACCACTACCCTTGTCACTGTACACAGATCAGAGGAAGGCATCAAGTAGGATTAGGTGTGGTGCCTTGGCTGATCTGCTCCTGTGACAGAGTGGTTAAGGTACTAACACCTGGAGAGAAGGCAAGCTAGGGATGAGGGTTTTGTTTCCCATTACCAATGTTGTAAAATATTTTTTTTTGAAAGACGTTTACCCCCCTCCCAAGTTTCTCCCTGTCCCCGTGGTCCACACCCCCTTGGAGTTGATTATAATAATTCTGTGGTGTATCGGGGTGAAGCTCCCATGTTAGGGGGTGCAGGGAGTGGAGCCCCCCAGAAAAAAAGAAATCTTCTATTATGCTTATTTGTTAACATTGTGTCCGTGGCATTTTGTGCCGGTTGGTGTTTTCACTGATCTTGTATTTTTTTGCACCATTTTCTGCCGCACTGTTTTTGTTTGCGGGGTTATTACCCTGTACCCCTGCGGCATAGACTTAACATTTGACATGCATATCTGATGTCAGTGTATCCTGGTGACTAACACAACTGGATAAATTGGTTTATCAGTTTTAAATTTCCAGCGGAAAAAAAAATATTGGTAACATTATCTCAAATATTTATGGTAGTATATAGATGAAACATCCAGAATTCTTTTTGTGGAATTTAATATTCACAATGCACGTATCACTACTTCATTTGATAAGCTGGGCTGAGCTTTTTGCAGTCCAGCTGTTCCTCTCTGGGTGACTATTTTGCCCCCCTTCACTCTTAGCATAGCCAGACTGACTCAGTAGAACTACTGATCCCACTGATATCTTCTTTGTTCTTTACAGTGACAAAATCCCTTAAAACAAGAGTCACCTACTCATTTTCCTATCAACCTATCCTGTTGGAATAGACAGAATTCTTCCTCCCTGGTGCCTCAGATATTGTCTTCCCGCACTACATCTTTCTGAGTTCCTCAAAGTCCCAGACTTGCACAAATGGCAGGCTCCCTGGATTGTCAGTTTACTGGGTGTGATCCTTATATATCCTGCATTCAGGTTTGAATTGTTGATACTCTGTGCTTCCTTGCTCCAGCTGTGGGGGTGGGGTGGGGGATCTACAGCTGGTGTGCTACCCAGCTCAGCTGTCCATTTCTTGGTGAAACTATACATCTAACTCCTGAACCTGGTGACCCCCTGCAATACCTGCCTCTTATATCGTTATGCTTTACTTTGAATCCCCCTGACAAGGCTGAGTGAAATTAGCAAGTTCCAATTTTATGGAACTTTAATAAAATTCTGCAATTTTCACAAAGACTTTGAATTTAAGTACAGATGTTATTTTGCAATTTCTGTCAGCAAGCAATTAATAAAACTGACACACGCAGTTGCCTTGTGAGGTCTAAGAACCTGCCAAATATAATGGAAATTAATTCTCTAGTTTTTTACATTTCAGAGGTTTATAAATTTATAGTTTACATTCTTGCAAAATTTAATTTTAAATGTTGTGAAAGTTTGACTAGTTTTAATTCAGTCCCAACTAATGCTGTAAACATTAACTTTGTCAGAAATGACAATTTGGAATAGTAGTTCAAATGTTTCAAATCTGGTTAAATTTTGATATGGCGTTTTAAAATTAGAGGGGAATAACTGAAATATTTAAATTTTGGCAACTTGTTTGGCAGGCTATAACTCAGTCCCATTTGATGCTAGAAATGTGAAAATATGTACATATATTAATGTAATGATATTCTGTATACCTGTAAAATTTTATAACATTTCAATGAATACTATGAAAATTGAGGTGAAATAACAGAAAGCTACATTTTGGCAAACTATTGGCTACCTGTAACTCAGCCCCCATTGAAGCTTAAGACTCAAAACATGGTGACCTTACTCATGTTGTAAGTTTCTCTAAATTCTGAAACTGTCGAGAAATTTTGATTAGAAATTTTAAAATTAGATGAAAATAACTGAAAATTAAATTTTAATTAAATGTTTGGCCACCCATAACTCCACCCTCCTTTAAAACTACAACTCTAAAATTTGGCACATCTATATAAATCACTATTTACTGTCCCGGTACCATATTCAGTGATGATTGGATGCACATTCTTAAAATTAGAGCAAAATAACTGCTATTTGAAATTTGGTGAAATTCTGCAGAATACTGACGCAAATTCTGCAAAATTCCATGGAATTGGAATGGAAATTCCGTGGGAATTCTGTGAGCAGAACTTTATATTCTGCACAGCTCTACACATTACTCTTTCTTCAATGCACGTCCTGGTGCTACACTGATAATTACATTTTCAGTCACAAGAGTGGGGTGTGGATATTTATGGAACACATACAAACAGAAGAAAGAGAAAGAAGTAAATGCCTAAACTGGGATTTGAACCAGGCTGCCTGGAATACAAGTCCAGTATCTCTACCAGCTGGGCCATCAAGGCATAAGGAAACTGGGCTGTCCCAGAGCACATTACTCTTTCTCAAATGCACAACCTGGTACTGCACAGATAATTACATTTTCAATCATAACAGTGTTGTGTGCATATTTATGGAACACATACTAGAGTGCAGTGTGCACTTACTTCTTTCTCTCCTCAGTTTGTATGTGCTCCATACTGTAAATATTCACACCATACTCTTGTGATTGAAAATGTAATTTTCTGTGCAACAGCAGGTTGTGCACTAGATAAAGTATAATGTGCTCTGTGATCACCCAGTTTCCAGTTGCCTTGGTAGTACAGCTGGTAGTGCAACTGGAATGGTATTCTGGGTGGCCTGGATTCAAGTCCCAGCTGAGGGACTTACTTCTTTCTCTCCTCTGTTTGAAACTGGACAGGATACACCCAAGGGTACTAAAGGAACTCTGCAAGATGCTAGCTGCCCCCACTGAAGGCCTAGTTCAATAGCTCACTGGAAACAGGCATGGTTCTCGAGGAATGAAAGAGAAAAGACATGGCCCTCTCCATAAGAGCAGAAGTAGGAGCCAGCCAGTCTTAATCAGTGGTAGGGAAATTAATGGAAACCCTGTCAAAAGAAAGGTTGGTAGAGAATATTGAATCCAATGGGCTAAAGACCACAGACAGCATGGATTCATGGGGGGAGGTCTTTTCAGATGAATCTGATTGATTTCTTTAACTGGATGACCAGAGAAATAGATCAGGAAAGGCAGTAGACATGGCTTACCTGGACTTTAGCAAGGCCTTCAATTCTGAACTGCACAGAAGACTGAGAAAGAAATTTAGCACCCCAGGGGTGGGGTCCTAGTGATGAAATGGGTAAGGAACTGGTCAATGGATAGATGACGGAGGGTGGTGTTAATAGCACTCACTGGTTCAAAATGCAGTGGCTAGGTTGTTGACTGGAAGCCCAAGGTCCAACCATATAACACCTGTGCTTTGCGAGTTGCACTGGCTGCTGGTACAGTGGCAGATCACTTTCAAGGTCATGTCGATGACATATAAAGCCCTACATGGGTTGGAACCCCACTACCTGGAAGAACTCCTGACTTCTTACTGCCCCTCCCGCTCCCTCCGATCCTCTGGTGAGGGATTGCTAGAGATTCCCAGGGTAACCTTAAAAATATCTGGTGGAAGAACATTTGCCTTTATGGCTCCTACCCTGTGGAATTCTCTACCTTGCCAGATACAAAATAGCCTGACTGTGGAGGGCTTTAAAAAAGCCCTAAAAACTTTCCTTTTTAATAAAGCATTTCATTAATGTAAATTATATTGAAGCTGTTATACATAAAATTGTATTTATCATTGTGGTTTTAAATGCTGCTTATGCTTATTTAATTTTGTAAAGGTGCCCTGAGCTTGGGAAGGGCGCCTTATAGAAATAAATTTTACTTACTTACTTACTTACTACTCAGAACTGGGATCTGTCCTCTTTATTTCTTCATAAGTGATATTGCAGAAGAACTGGAAGGGAAGGGAAGGTATGCCTTTTTGCTGATGACACCAACATCTGTAACTGGGTAGACAGGAGGAGGTGGAGAGATTGCGTATGGATCTTGGGAAACTTAAGGAGTGGTCAAGAGTGTGGCAGTTGTGTTTCAATACCAAGAAGGGCAAAATCATGCACCTATGGCATAGGAAACCAGGAGCTGAGTACAGGATGTGGGGGAAGTACTGACAGCCATTTAGCAGGACTGGAATCTTGGTGTTATCATATTATGCAGCTGCATGAAGCAGGAGAACAAAGACCTGTGGCAGCAATGATAAAAAGAACAGGCAGAATGCTAAGTGATCAACTATTAAGTTTACCCAAAAAAACAAATAACTCTGTTAATTATGGCTGCTAATCGTGTGCAGGTCATGGTACCAAGTGGGTATAAGAAAACTGAAATGTTCAATTGAGGGCTGTGTGACAGGCAAAGTGGCTCAGGTTAAGTAATAATAGTAAAATAAAAACAAACTACAATAAACTGGTGTAGAGCACAGGGTTTTGGCTTCATTGCGGACTGGGATTCCACCTGGAGGGATACCCACCTATACTGGCATGATGGTCTGCATCTGTCCGGGAAGGGAACCAGTCTCCTGAGTGATCGGTTTAAATGCTTCATTGGCAAGCTTTTAAACTAGCCAAGGGGGGAGGCAATGATAAGCAGCAGGGAATTCCCAGCCTCCCCCTACAAAACAGGGTACTAAATGAGGTAGAGGCCAATGCAGAAAGGTCAGTAGGGAGCAAGACTGGGATAAATGGAGAAAGCAAAGTCAGTAAGGGCAGGGATGGGGCCAAAAGAGGTAAAGCCATCAGAAAATGGAGACTAGTGAGTACCTATGTCCATAGTCTGGGTAAAAAGCTTCCTGAACTAGTGGCCTTGATGGAAGATGAACATCTGGATACCATGGCAGTCACAGAAACATGACTGGGATGTCAACATACCAGGGTACACTATCTAGAGGAGGGACAGGGAGGGTAAAAGAGGAGGAGGAGTAGCTCTCTATATAAGGGAAGGAATCAAAGCAACAGAACAAAAGGGTAAACGGGGAGGAGAGAAAGCACTGGGGGTCAACTTGGAGACAGGCAATGGCACCACAATCCACACAGGGGTTGTGTACAGATCCCCATCTTGGGGGGGGGGTGGACAAGGAAATGACAGAAGGTATCCTTAGAATGGCAGAAAAAGGGGAGATATTGTTGATGGGGGATCTGAATATGCCAGATGTTAACTGGAGTGCATTTACTGCAGCCACATCCAAGAGTGGGGTCATTCTAGATGCCCAGCAGGGGGCATGCCTTAGACAACTAGTATTGAAACCCACTCAGGAAGGAGCAATCGTAGAACTGGTACTCTCAAATGGAGATGGAGAGAGGATCACAGATTTAGAAGTGGATAGACATCTGGGAACTAATGACCATCGAACAGTATGGTTCACGATAAACACAGCAGTAGAGTCAAGCCATACAAAGGCAAAGATCCTGGACTTTAGGAGGGCTGACTTTGCCAAAATGGGTGAATGCCTAAGGAATTCACTAGCAAATGGGCAGGAAGGAGGGGTGGAAAACAATGGGGAATAATCAAAACTGCCATCACAGAGGCAACAAGCCTTTGTGTGAAGCAAATAAAACAAAATGATGTAAAAAACCACTGTGATTCTCAAAGGAGGTGGCAGGGAAGGTTAGGGAGGAAAAGATAGCACTCAGAAAGTACAAAGAATCACAGAATGAGCAGGACAGAGAACTGTATCAGTTAAAGCAGAAGGAAGCAGGGAAGGCAGTCAGAATAGCAAAGGCCCAAACCAAGGAAAATATAGCCACCTCAGTTAAGAAGGGGGATAAAACCTTTTATAGGTACATCAGGGAGCGAAGGATGACCAAGGGAGGGATAGTGAGGCTTAATAATGGGGAAGGAATGGGCAGAGGGTGACTGTGAAAAGGCAGCGATACTAAATAAATAGTTTTGCTCAGTATTCACAAATGAAGAGGGGGAGGTACCTAAACCAAACAATAGAAACACTCTGGACAGGGGGTTGATACCAGCCCATTCACAGAAGAAAGAGCTCTGAAAGAACTCTTAAAACTGAAGGTGGACAAAACAATGGGGCCTGATGGGATTCATCCCAGAATTCTAAAAGAACTAAGAGTAGAACTAGTGACACCACTGACTACCCTCTTTAACAAATCATGGGAGGATTGGGTGGTACCTGAGGACTAGAGGAGGGTAGATGTTATTCCACTTCACAAAAGTGGGAGCAGGGCAGAGGCAGGAAACTACAGACCTGTTAGTTTGACCTCAGTGACAGGGAAAATGATGGAATCCCTTCTGAAGTAAAGAATTGTTGAGTACCTAGAGGCCAGAGGGGCACAGGACCCAAGGCAGCATGGATTCACAGCAGAAAACTCATGTCAGATGAATCTAATAGATGTCTTTGACTGGGTGACCAAAGCAGTAGATCAGGGAGGGGCTGTGGACATGGCCTATCTTGACTTTAGCAAGGCATTTGACACAGTCCCACACAAAAGATTAATACACAAGTTATCCAGCCTTGGAGTAGGTCCCACGATGGTAGCCTGGGTAAAAACAGGACACAGAGTGTAATAGTAAACAGAGTCCACTCTGAAGGTAGGGGGGTTAACTAGTGGGGTACCGCAGGGTTCAGTTCTAGGACCAGTCCTCTTCAATGACTTTATAAGTGACATTGCAGAGGGACTGGAAGGAAAAGTATGTCTCTTTGCAGACGACACAAAGATCTGCAACAGGGTTGATACACAAGGGGGTGGAAAGGATGAGAAGGGACGTGGCAAGGTTGAAGGAATGGTCAAATGTATGGCAGCTTAGATTCAGTGCTAAGAAGTGCAAAGTAATGCACCTGGGAAATTAAAACCCAGGGGAAGAGTATACAACTGGGGGTGAGATACTACCAACAACAAAAATGGAAAGGGACCTGGGGGTAGTCATATCAGATGACATAAAGGTGGGCAAGCAATGTAAGAGGGCAGTAAGGAAGGCTGTGGGAATACTGGGATGCATGGGGAGAGGCATCACCAGTAGAAAACAAGACGTTGTTATCCCTCTGTACAGACAGCTGGTAAGACCCCATCTGGAGTACTGTGTGCAGTTCTGGAGACCCAATCTCCGCAAGGACATAGACAGGATGGAGGCAGTCCAGAGGAGGGCAACTAAAATGGTGCAGGGTCTGCACCAGAAGACATATGAAGAGAGACTCAAAGAGCTTAATATGTATAGCCTCGAGAAAAGGAAGGGACAGGGGGGACATGATAGAAACTTTCAAGTACCTCAAGGGAATCAACAAAGTCCAAGAGGGTAGCATCTTTCAGAAAAAGAGGTGTGCAAGAACAAGGGGGCACAAATTGAAGATAGAAGGGGGAGCGATCAGAAGTAATGTGAGGAAGCATTTTTTCACAGAGAGGGTTGTGGATGCTTGGAACGGCCTTCCTGTGCAGGTTTAAACTCCTTTAGTCTCTCCTCGTATGGCTTCTCTTGTAGACCCTGCACCATTTTAGTTGCCCTCCTCTGGACTGCCTCCATCCTGTCTATGTCCTTGTGGAGATGGGGTCTCCAGAACTAGACGAAGTACTCCAGACAGGGTCTTACCAACTGGCTGTACAGAGGGATAACAACTTCCTGTTTTCTGCTGGTGATGCCTCTTCCTATACATTCCAGTATCCCCCCAGCCCTGCCTACTGCCTTCTTACATTGCTTGCTAACCTTAAGGTCATCTGATATGATTACCCCCAGGTCCCTTTCCATTCCTGTTGTTGTTACTACCTTCCCCCATTGTGTAATATTCCCCTGGGCTTTTGTTTCCCAGGTGCATTATTTTGCACGTCTTTGCATTGCATCCAAGTTGCCATACTTCTGACCATTCCTCCAACTTTGCCAAGTCCCTTCTCATCCTTTCCATGCCTCCTTGTATATCGACTGTTTAAAAAACACAAATTACAAACTTATGAAAATAAAGACTAAATGATAAACACATAAAGGATGTAAATGCCTGCTTCTCTGCCCCTCTTACAGAACTGTAGGTTATGATACCATAAATGTATATGACTTCCTCACTACCTCCACATCTGTTTACTGATCACGTGCAGACCAGCAGCACAAACAGGGAGTCATCACACCACCTTATGTTGTCACAAGCCAGATAAGAATGCTGTGCTACGACACTTCAGACTAAGATGGTAACAAATCAAAAACTACATAAAATAGAAAGAAAACTCATACAACAGTGGTAAAAATAAGTTTATGTACCATGTATTATCACTTCTGAATACAAGATCCATTAATTACTATTTCCTGTCCCCTTTAAAGTGGCAGGGCAGTGTGAAAAAGCAGTGAGTGGGGCCAGTGGGGTGCTGGGATCCATAGGGAGAAGCATCTTAAGCAGGAGGAGTGAAGTGGTGTTGCCACTGTATTAGTCACTTATGAGACCCCACCTGGAGTACTGTGTCCAGTTCTGGAGGCAACACTGAAGGCATTGAACACAACAATGCAAACACTTCTCATAAAGAGAGATGAAATGTTGCTGGAGACGGACAGAAGATCCTTGCTATGGAACCAACTGACCAGGAATATAGGAATCCACCATCAAGATGGCAATTAGAATTAGGAAAGTACAGTATGGTGATAGACAAACCATCATCCAGGCACACCTCACAGCAGAATTTATATTATTATATTATGACCTTTGGTACATAGGAGTGGAAACCCCCATTCTGGAGGAAACACCTGGAGTTTCAAGGCTTTAGGCCACCATCCATTCACGTTTAATATTTCATTTAATTAATAAATCTCTAGCTGAGGATACCATAACCCCCAACATCCTAATTCATGATAGGATATTAGGTCCCCACCTTCTGCCTCATGTTTGAGGCTTCTGTCCCCCAGTGGCACTACACAACAAGGTTCTGCAACTAAAGGAACCCTGTCTACTAGGGGATCTGCCCTCAGAGGTGCCATGACTCAGGCCAGCTAGAGGAATGCGGGGTAACAAAGCCCCAAGGAGAAAGAGAAATCTGGTGGATAGCTGCAGAAAGTAGGGTGATCCAGCTGTTCTTCTCTGAAGTGCTGGGCCCATGGTGAACATCGCTGGAGCATCAAACTCTTAAGGGGCATATAACCCAGAATAAGTATGGAGCCCTTAAGATGCAGAAAAGGGAAGATACAAGAGGGCATTTGCTTTGTAGTTACTGAGGTGTTGTTGCCCAGTAGTCATTGGAGCATTGTTGCCTGGTAGTCCGGGAATTCTTGCATGGAAGAAAATATGTTGTAGTAGCACCCCCGAATGAACAAATATGAATGAATGAGTGTGGCCACAAAGGTGGAAGCTGAGCCTCCTGGGCAAGCTGGCGTATGGCTTTATGGAGGAGAAGCAGTGGATCAAAGGCACTAAAACCCTAGGAAAACATAGCACAGACACAGCTAAAGCAGCACAACATCCAGGCAGGAGGAAAGAGATGGATATTCACAGACCACAGCAGCAACCATCTGCAGCACAAACTACTGCAACCAGCAGCAAGAAGGAGTAGCCATGGCCAGCAGGAAGGAGCAGCAGATGGAGTACAATGGAGCTACAGGCAGAGGTCAGGAAACAGAAAAGAAGGCAGAAAGCCCTCTCCATCCCCAAACAGCAAGAGACCACGGGAGGGCAGGGCGTCCAAGCATGGATGGAAAGAGAACCAGAGCCCCTCACCACCAATAAAAAGAGACTGTGGTGGCAGGCAACCTTGAAGAGCAAAGCAAAGGATACCAGCACTCAGGGAGATGAGGAAACACCAAGTGGAGAAGATATTAGCTTCATGTCTTCATCATTTTATTTTAAAGGTATGTACATGTGACATGACAGAAGCTAATGCAAAACATGAAACAAAGAGCCCTGGTACTTCGGCTTACAAAAGTCTTCATCAGGGGGCATGCCAGTGACAATTTGCTACCCTCCTTATAAAGTACAACAAATTAACACCCCCCATATCAGTGCAATAAAAATTTGCAAATGTTGGCTTTTCAATACAGTCTCGAAGAGAAAGCAGCAGAGGAGGAGAGCAGGCTGCATGGAATACAGGGAGAAGGAGACAGGCTGGGGAGAAGGTAACAGTGAGGGCAACATCACCTGATCCCAGTGTGGAGACGTACAGGAGCCACAGTGTGACATATAAGACCAGGGAGCAGAGAGACACAAAACAGGTGGCAGAGTGATGAGATGAAATGGCTGCAGACAGCAAGCCACCAAAGTTGCGTGTTAGCAGTGAGGAGCAACAGAAGGAACAGGAAGATAGTTCAAAGAGGCAAGTCAGGCATGGAAGAAGAGTTGCCCCTGTACTGACAGCAGTAAAAAGGAGTGTCCAAAAAAGGGCATGCATGGCTTTAGTACAACTCAGTGGGGGCATGGCATGAGTAACCTCCTGTGTCAATGAATTGCAGGCATAGCAGTTTAATTAACTTCCCAAATATGGTGTACTGATAAAGTGCTTCAGTGAAGTGGGACACAATTAGGCAGATCATAGAGCGGAGACAGCTGACTAGAGTGAAGGAGGTTCTTCATATGATGTTGCTCTCAAACATGTATAAGGCACTGCACACACCACTTTCATTTAACCCTTGCTTTGCTGCCAGCGTGTACACATGTCCTAAAAAACCCTATACACTCTAAATCTTCTGGCAGCCTAAGGATTAAATATTCTTTGTATGCATTTCAGTTTAAGAAAGAAATCAGAAGTAGGATGTCAAGGTGTAACAGATCCATGTAGCATTTGGTATGCACACTGTACAAGAAAAAAGTTATGTTATGTTTTTGTCTGTGTTTTCCTAGGTATGCATCATTTGACATTCAACCAGGGCAAGACTTCTCAATGCAGGGTAGAACAGGAAAGGCATTGTTCAGTGCTGCCTTAATGGCTCTTGGAATTGGTACTTAGAAAGTAAATAGACTGGAGCCTGGCTGCCTGCAAAACAATCTACAATGTACTCCCCCTCCCCACTATGACTACAGCCAGCACACACAATGGGAAGTAGTTAAGGTAATGGGTGGTATGTTTAATACAAGGCTCCTAATTAACATGGCTAGCTACAGAAGTAAAACTATTCCAGACTGGTTAGTATCTCGTAAATCAAATAGATGATTCTATGTAGAAATTTGTGAAAATATTTGGAATAAAGTGTGCTGAACCTTTCGAGGGACATGATGTAATGAGCTGGGTTGGCCCAGAAGCATATAGCCACATCAGTCTTAGCTCTAGTGGATTAGATTTGGAGTCCCACTCCTTGATAGATCTTCAAATTTCAATGTCATTGCTTTACCCAAGAAAATTCATCTGGAGACTAAACAATACTCTTCTTAGGCAGGAATATATTATTAAATTTATCAACCTCTCAATTGAAATTTTTTTTAAAGAAAATTGTAATTCTGTGGAAAGGTTTGACACTATTTGGGCAGCTTTTAAATGTTATATTATGGGGGATTTTACTAGGTTTGCAAGAAAGCAAAAGAAACAAACTTCTGAAAAAACACAGCTGCTCTCTTTAAAAATAGAATTTTTAGAAAGCAAAGATCACCGTTCTTATTCTGAACAAGAAAAGCTTGAGCTGTGCAGGTATAAAAATGAAATATTTTCCTTCACTAAAGAGAAGGCTGATTTTACTATTTTGAAGAGTAAGGCCAGGTACATAGACCTGGGAGATAAACCCAGTAAATTATTAGCAAACAGGCTTAAACACCAGGAACAGTCAAGATATATAGAATCAATCATTACAGAGGACTCTAAGGGCCAGATATTCAAAACTTTGCCCCGGGGCTAAATTAGCACTGCCCGGCAGGCAAACTTAGCCTGGAGCACAAAGCTAGCCATAGTGAAAAGGAATAGCCCAGGGCAAACAGCTTCTGACTATAACATGGGAATGAGGCCGGGGCAAACTGGGCTGGGAGTGCAGGGCAAACTTAGCCCTGGAATAAGACATCTCTGAATATGGCAACCAGGAAGTGCAAACCACAACAGCAACACAGTGCACAGCGATGTGAAGGTAGGTAGAGGCGAACTATTTGGCCAATGTGGGTGCCAGCAAATGCGTGGACCCAGTATAGCTGCAGGCAGCAAGCGTTTGTGAAAATACAGTGTGCAAAACTGTAAAATATTCCCCGTACTGTTTGCGCAGTGCTAAGACGTTTTCGCAGGTTTAGTGCAGGGCTAAACTGTTAGCCCGGTGCAAACACGTTTGCCCGGCGCTAAACTTTGCCAAACGTGTTAGCACTGAGCAAACAGATTGGGAAATATTATACAGTTTTGAACACTACTTCCACATGCGCTGCTGCCTGTAGCTATACTGGGACAACACAGCATAGGCAGAGATGGTGGTGGTGCTGCATGCAACTGTCACACTGTAGGTCATGCTACAGTGCACAGCAGACACTACAGCAGCAAGGGGGCCAGTAGTATGTGGACACAGCAATGCGTATGGTGTGAAGGGCAGTGATGATGACTGCACTATACTCAGTGAGAGGCCCAACCTGCAGATGTTTACTGACAGTGGACATTACTGTTATGCTGTTGTGTGACCCACAGATGCTGCACCTCTGGCATGGGATGTTCACAGTGACATATACATGTCCGGCTTTGTGTGCTGTGGCAGTTGTACAGCTGTGCGGTATGTGGCCGGGGAGGCATATATTATCCAAAAGGCACACTGGTGTTGGGGTATTCCCAATAGTGCCCATGTGCACTGCATGATGTGTCCCAGCCTTGTGGCCACACCTGGTCTGTGGCACAGCCTGGCCACCCATACACTCTCCCCTCAACATCCTCCATGCCCACAGTGCTGCATGTGTGTGCTGGCAGTGTGGTCCTCAGGTGTGTGCTTTATGGCCACACTGCCATGCTGTCCACTGGCAGCAGGGTCACCACTTACTGCCTGGCATGGCTGGGACTGGTGGCAGATGATGGCATCATTGTGATGCCATCAGTTAGCAGCATGCTTCTTCTATGTTTGGCTTTGTCTATGTGTCATAATTATTTGTTAGGATCATGCAAAACCATAGTGCCACGCAAAGCTAATTGCCCAGGGTTAAGACAAGCTTTTCCTGGGCAGTAATGTGCACCATGCTAAGTGTCACGCTAAGTCATGCAAAACCACTTTGCACGACGCTAGTCGCTGAATATAGCATTGTGCCTGTATTCATGTCAGTTTGCTCATGCATACATTATGATTTTGTCCAGCTCTAATGCAGTTTGCCCACACTATTTGGCCTTTTGAATATAGCAGACCCGCGCTAATCCCGCGTTAAACCTGTGCAAACAGTTTTTGCCCGGCGCAAAGTTTTGAATATCTGGCCCTTAAGATGTTAAGACAGACCCAAAAGATATGGTGTCAGAATTTTATAAATTGTATTCCCTATTATATGGTCCAATGAGTAATCCTCCCTTATCTGCTGAGATACAGGAATATCTAGGGAAATGTATCTGCCCACAATTAAGGTTGGATCAGGCTAATGACTTATCTATTTCTATAAGCAAAGCAAAATTGAGGAAGCAATAGATAACTTAACTATAAATAAATCACCAGGACCGGATGGGCTCACAGCCTACTTGTATAGAACCTTTAAACAGTCACGTATCCCATTTCTTCAAGAGTTTTACAATTTTATTTTGGAAAATGGAAATGGTGGCGTCTTGCTTTTGGAAGCACTTTTAATTTTGATCCCTAAACACAATAAACTAAAAAATAAGATGGGGAACTATAGACCAATTTCTCTAATAAACTATGATATTAAGATTCTTACTTCTATTCTGATACAAAAAATTAAAAATGTTTGGCATCCATTAACCTCCAGAGAAGAAGTGGGCTTTATTTCCCACAGACAAGCTTCAGACCACATTAGGAAGCTCCCTCATGTTTCCTCTGTGTGTAGGGGCTCCATCACTCCAGTTATGCTGGTGTCCCTGGACACAGAGAAAGCATTTGATAGGGTCAACCACAATTTCCTTTTCCTTACTCTTCTTAAATTTGGCTTTCCAGAAACTTTTGTTAATATTTAAAAAAAAATCTTTATTCTTCTCCCACTGCTAGATTACATTGCAACAGCGTATTCTTGAATTCATTTAAACTTCATTTTGGAACCCGATAGGGATGTCCGTTATTCCTGATACTTTTTAATTTATATTTAGAGCCTTTACTCTTTTTCTTAAATGCAAATCCATTAATAATGGGCATTAATTGTGGGAAAGCCCAATCCAAGATCTTGGCTTTAGCAGATTATATTTTGTTACATATCTCTAACCCAGGTACTTCTGTAAAAGCCATTCTGAAAACAATGCAAAAATATAGTGTTCTTTCTAACTACAAATTAAATATAGAAAAAAAAGCGGTTTTACCTCTGAATAGCTTTTCTATAAAGAACTGAATTTCTCTGTTAGGTCTTTCTTGGTAGCCCCAAAAGTTAAAATACTTAAGTATATATTTAACACCAGATCAACGTTAATTTATCAAATTTAATTTGGATGATTTAATCATAACAATTAAACAGGATATGAAAAGATGGCAACACCTCCTTCTTTCTTTTCAGAGAAGGGTAAGCATAGTTAAAATGAATATGTTCCCTAGATTATTCCATCCTGTGAACATGTTTAACATATTCATACCCTTAAATTGGTTTAAAAATCTTCATTCAGAGATCACTAAATTTATTTGGTGTTGGAAGACTCCAAAAATAGCTATGGAAAAACTGTTTCTCCCCAAGTCACAAGGAGGGGTTAAATTACCGAATTGCATTTCATATTATATGGCTATCAATATAAATAAGTATATAAAATGGCTTCAACTACTGGAAGATCATGGGAGTTATACACCTATGTGGCTGGACTTGGAAATTAGCCTAATGAAAAAATGTAATATACTCCCAGAGGCCATTTTATACTTTAAATCTAGTCTTTTACCTTCTAAACTAAAGCATCTGGCAATTGAAACCTCAATGAAAGTACACCAACAAATTTAATCTTTAACAGGTTTTTCTGTCCAATAAGATATTAACCAACCTATCTTTGGTAATCTTAACTTTAAGATTAATAGAAAACCCATTCTTTCTAATTGGTTTCCAGGAACCATAAGCAGTAGTAGTAGTAGTAGTAGTAGCATTAGTAAAAACTTCATTTTTATACAGGAAGACATGTCGTTTAAATTATGCAACCCCGTTTTCAAGACAGCTCTGTTTGCTTCTAAGTTACCTATGCAATATATTAACTGACAGGAGAGACAATTAACATAATACATTCTGACTACCAACTTCTAAATACAGTACAAAACACTAAATACAGAATTACAAAATTACAAACTACACAGAAATAAACCTATAAATCTTATGGTTAACTCATTCTTACAAAATGGCTCTTTACTTCCACTTAAAGATGTTTTAGAGAATGTGCAGTTGAATAAAACATATTTACCCAATATTACGTTAATTAAATTAGCTTTGGAAGCTAATTTTGGGACCACCCCTTGGCTTTCTAATTCCCAGGACTTACTAAAGGATATGAAACAATGTGGCTCAAAACCTCATCCTATTGCCAACTTAAATTGCCTATTATTGACTTCAAAATATACTTTAGACCCTGTAATTTCCTCTTATTGGTGCAAAGAAACCAAAGAGAACCCACACAATTGGGTTAAGTTATGGAAGAATTCTTACCAATATATTCCTTTGGATAATTTAAGATTGATCCAATTTGAGATGTTACATAATGCATACATAACACCACAGAAACTGTTTAAATTTAGATTGTCAGAATCCAATATGTGCATTAAATGTGAATCAGAAGAAGGCATGATCAGCCATATCCTATGGGCTTGTCCAAAAGCACAGTATATCTGGAACATAGTAAAGAATGATACTGGTAAAAAATTATCTTTGCATAATGCCTTTAATTTTGAGACTTGTGTCTTGGGAAATCCGAATATGGTAAAAGGTTCATCTGCTAAATCAATTTTGCTTTGATAGCCATTTCAACAAAACAGCTAATAGTAAGACACTGGCTTGACAAAGATAATTTAACTATCAAAGAATGAACCACGAACATTATGCTTAACTTACAAATTACCAGGTTAATATATTTATTCTACAATAATATTTATACATTTTACCATAGATGGGGAAGGATTTATAATTTATTATTCTAACTTATTTTACAACCATATCTATCTCATTTTAGAAATAGATGACTCTGAGACCTATATGGCATTACTTTGTTACTGGAAGTGATTAAATAAGATTAAGTTACTTAATTTCCTTATAGGCTTCTAATATGTTCATATAAATACAGTCCACTCCACTTATACCACCCTCGGATATTACGGGCAGTCGATTATTGTGGGCAATTTCCATTTGCTATTTACCACTCCCATATGTGCACAGTTTAAATTTGATGGTTATAGCAACTTACTAGCGCCTGCTATTTCGGGCAGCTGGCAGATTAACACCTCATGTCCGGTGGGTGCAGCAATTAGAACTGAATTGCACAGCTGGTCATGGCATCTCAAGTCGCAGTACAGCTTTAACTGAATAGGATCAATTAACACCAAAATTAACACTTCATTTGTCTGGTGGGTGCAGCAATTAGAATGAAATCACAATGCCAGTCTCGGAATCTCAAGTCACAGTACAGCTTAAACTGAATCCCATCTTGTAGTGTGCTATACACCCATGCATGGACTCCCAGTGTTTCGATCATGACCGGGCAGAAAAAATGTCACTCTGTTTCAGAAACCTAAGCAGGACTGTCTACTGATGAAATGAACCTCCTGAATGAAAGATGTTAAGAAGCCTCCAGGTAAAAAGAACTTTTGCATCACAGCTGAAATGGAATCCTGTCTTGTACGGTAACCTGGATCTCGGCAGGGGAAGGTTTGATATGCTTAGTTGCCACTGTACAGAGTGAATTGAAGTGTGAATTGCATCTTGTGCTGTAGCTCTGATGCAGTATACAGTATTTAATGCTGTAGTAGATTAATGTGAGTAGCATCTTATTTAACTTGCAGCACAGTGCAGTACAGCACTGCATGTACATTAGCATATTGTTTTACTAAAAAGCGTAGTCTTTGGTTACAGTGTCTACTCGCTATAATGGGCAGAATCTGCTTACACAGATGTGCCCATTATAAGTGGCTTTGACTGTAGTATCCGATTACTTATTGAGGATTAGTAGAGGGAAAGGGGGGAAGGGATTTTACTGAGACATTTGAGTATATATGCATAATAATTTTGTATATGTAATGATCTGGAGATTTGTAACTCTGTGCTTGTATCTATGTTTTGACCTTGTTATGGTTGTATCATTAATGTTAAAATTTTTCAATAAAATAAAATAAAGTTAAAAAAAAAAATTTGGAGTGAAACACAATAACAGGTGCCTACTGAGCCAAAGAGGGAGTCATTGGTCTTTTAAATGTGGTCTATGGTCACCTCACTCTGCACATGTGGCCTCTGAAATACACTACAACCATCCACTTTTCCCTGCTAAGCCACCTTAGACTACTACCTTGGACCCCTACCCCAACCCAAACTCTCCCCCCCTTATGTACCCTCACCCATCCACCCACCTCCACGTCTCCCCCTCACGTCTTTTCCCTGATCCATCCAGCATACACATCTGAATCCATCCATCCATCCTTCCAACATATCATTCCCAATTCAAGCTCTGTTTTCCCCATGCCCTGTGCTCGCTCTGATCTCTCCCCTGTCATCTGTAATGACTTCCTTGGGTGATACTGCCTTTGTACCTTTTGGATGATGACAAGACTGGCTAGCCACTATCTATGTTTTCCCAAGCTTGGTCTAACTTGGGTTAACAAACTCTACTTACCTGGATAACTACGGGTGCTACATGCCCTGTACTCTTTATCTGTATCAATGTAATTTCTAGATAGTGCCTTAGCTCATACTGTAGTGTCTACCCTCTGTTATTAATTGATGATTATCGACAAAGCTTAATCTGCTGCTACTGTTTTCCCTATCCATGTATCTTAATTTATTCTAAATCCTCCTTGTTGATTCCTGACAATGCCTATTAATTGCCTCTGTCCCCCAACCCATGTGCTTGTTTACCCTCCCTTATCTGACGAGGATCCTTTGTAAAAGAGCTTTTAGCGCAAAAGTTGCAATTACAATTACCCAATAAATAAATAAATAAAAATAAATCTCAAGCCACTTTGGCAAAAAGGTATGTCATTTGCTGAGAAAGCCTGTAAGGTAAGAAACAGGCTTAAAGGGAAACAGTCAGCAATAAGAAGCCCACACCCAACTGAGGGACTGACTGGTCCCAATTTTCAGTACATTACCATTTTTTTTATCAGCCCTTGCTTGCTGGTTCCACTGTCCTCCCTGGGATAAGTACAGTCACAGAGGACTCTATTTAGCCCTGGGAGAACAGCGGGACCAGAAAACATCTGATCTGAGTTTGAAATAATTCTAACATTCATTACAGAATATTAATCCACAACTGCTGTAACCCATCTCTGATAACAGCTGTGGGGAATTTTGAGATTTCTGGTTACAGAAAATATCAGTTTTGGATTAGGCCTGATGCAGTCTATTATGCTGCAGTAAACAATAAGTTAAAAATGGATTTTTGCACACAAAGTGCAAATTGGAACCAGCCACATGGTTGGATGTGGGGCTGTTAGTGTTGACTGTTCCCCTTTATGTGAGAGTGTATGTGTGTGTGTCTGTGTGTGTTGGGGGGGGGTCTACCTATAAATCTGTCTGTTTTAAACTGTTTCTTCAAATTTCTTGGTGTTATTGTATATCCTTAGGCTACTGTATGTCTTGTAAATTTAGTGTAAATGTTAAATATTTTATATTAAATATAAATGTGTGTCTCCTATATGCCTCTTTGCAGGTGACACAAAGATATGTAACAGGGTTGATACACAAGGGGGCGTCAAAGGATGAGAAGGGATTTGACAAGGTTGGAGGAATGGTCAGAAGTATGGCAGCTTGGATTCAATGCAAAGAAGTGCAAAATAATGCACCTGGGAAACAAACACCCAGGGGAAGAGTACACAATGGGAGAAGTGGGGGTGGGGGTAGTAACAACAACAGAAATGGAAAGGGACCTAGGGATAATCATATCAGATGACCTTAAGGTAGGCAAGCAATGTGAGAAGGCAGTAAGGAGGGCTGGGGGGATATTGGGATATATAGGGAGAGGCATCACCAGCAGAAAACAGGAAGTTGTTATCCCTCTGTACAGACAGTTGGTGAGACCCCATCTGGAGTACTGCATTCAGTTCTGGAGACCCCATCTCAGCAAGGATATAGACAGGATGGAGGCAGTCCAGAGGAGGGCAACTAAAATGGTGCAGGGTCTACAAGAGAAGCCATGCAAGGAGAGACTAAAGGAACTTAATATGTATACTCTTGAGGAAAGGAGGGAGAGTGGGGACATGACAGAAACTTTTAAGTACCTCAGTGGACTCAACAAAGTCCAAGAGGGTAGCATCTTTCAGAAAAAGAGATGTGCAAGAACAAGGGGACACCATTTGAAGAGAGAGGGGGAGATGGCTCAGGGGCAATATGAGGAAATATTTTTTCACAGAGAGGGTGGTAGATACATGGAACCGCCTTCCTGAGGAGGTTGTGGGGTCTAAAACTGTGGGAGAATTCAAGAATGCATGGGACAGACATAAGGCAGTTCTTGTGTGGGCTAGGAAGAAATATACTGTTGGTTAACCAGGATCTGCAGCTTATCCAGTAGGTAGGGAAATGGGCAGACTAGGTGGGCCAAACAGTCCTTATCTGCCATCAGAGTTTATGCTTCTGTGTTTCTATATCTGAATCAGCACAGGTAAGCCATTTTTTTGGGAAGGTCCATGATTCGTGTCTGGAAGGGAAACTACAAAACATATAAAGTGAAACCTGGATTCTGATACAGAGAAGGAGTAAGGTTAACATGAGCGAATAAGGGGTTGCCTATGTCCTTGACCTTGTGCTGTGTGACCATGCACCTGATCTTGTTCTGTGTGAACAAGAGTATGTGGTAGGAATCAAAAGGAGCAGCCCCAGAGAGAGTTGTAACCAGGTAGGTGGCTGCATGATAGAGTAAGTCAGTCAGCCTCCTAGTCATGCCAGCCAGGGAATCTTGTGAGTTTGTGTGACATAAGGAAAAACAGTTTTTTTGTTGTTTTCATAATTTGCTTACCCAAAATAGTCCAGCTGATAGGCAATTTACAGTGATGTCCTACTCCCACTACAACCCCGTTACTACTGGGGGTACTGCAGCACAGCAAGGTCATATGACTTTTTCAAGGTTACACAGTAAATAAATGGCTCTGGCGGGATTTGAACCTGAAATATCCTGCTTTCCAGATCCATGCTCTGACTATTAGACAGCACTGCCCACCAGTCTGTTGGTGCAATATCCCAGCTGGAAGGGACTGCATTCAAGTGATCTGGGTTGAAATTCCCAGTTGAGTCTCATGATTTTTATTTCTCATCATATTTTGAATTCCTTGCCCTTCCCACTCAGTTTCAGTTTCATTTAGCCATTCATTGGAATCTCATTTATTTATTTATTGCAATTTCCTGGAGATGCAATGTGGTTCATAGTCTACAGTACAGGCTCAAAAAGCAGAAGATCCAGGATCCAGCCCCAGCCACGTACACACTGGGTGACCCCAAGCAAGTCACTACCCTCCCAGTCTACAGCCCAGAACCCTAGATTGGGGTTTCAGGTGGGAATCCCCAGGCTAAGGGTGTGGCAGGAAAGGAAGGTATGTTACTTTTCAGCGCATAAAAAGAGATACATCAAGTGTTTGGCGGACTGTTTAAAGGGATGGAGATCTAAGAAGGAAATCTCGACTAGTCTAGCAAGGTTGTGATCATCTCAGGGAAGCTCAGGCCACGGAGCAGGTGAGGGGATGAGGATTTCTGCATGAGCATCCTCTGACTCTGTGTACTTAAATAGCTGCTAGAGATCAGGATCCACTTCTGGGTGAAGTACGAACTGGGGTCTCGGTATCTGAGTCAGAAGCACCCACATGAACACAGACTATTTCTGAAATTTTAATGGTGGGTAACTAAACTTTGTGCAGCCTCTTCAACTCACAGTTAGCTAGATGAGATCAAGTGCACTTATGTTAATTTAAAACTGACAACTGAAAGTATGAACGGGTATACCCATAAACTGTTTACCCTGGAAGGCCTATCTCACAACAATGTAGAAAGGGATTTAACTAATATGCACTGCAGATTTGAGACCTTAGATAATCAGAAATGCTATAAAGATTTGAGATTACTGAAACATTAAATCTATCTCTTTGAGAGCCTTCCATAGTTTATGAAACATATAGAATTCTCTTTAGTTGAGAAAGATAGAAAGAAAAAGGGCACAAAACCCTGATGCTTCACCCTTAACAGGTCATGGTAAAGAACCGGAGAACAAGACATGAGGAAAATCAAACATATTTGCAACCTTTACCTTTGAAATAGACAAGGATATTGTAATAAGGCATACCAGACAAACTGCCTTGTACTTTTGTTGCTATAATTTTATATATTTTATATATTACATATCGTCACTTGTCTTATGCTACTAAACAGCAGTGAAAAAAGTTTATTCTTTATCGAGAGAAAGTGCTCGAGATTGGTGCCACATTCTCAGTATCATACCCTGCCAAATGTTCTCATATGTCTAAAATTACTCAATGGCCCAGATATTCAAAAGGGTTGTGCATGGCGCGCAACCCACTGATGTGCCCCGGCACGATATTCAAAGCCGAATGTGCATGGCACAAATCCCAATGTGCCGGAGCGCATCAGTAATGTATGCAGCGCAGGTGGGGGGGGCATGCCCATGCATACTCCGCACATCCCAATATTCAGCCCGGGATGTGCTGAGTCCATGCCTGCACAACCCCTACTTGTGCTGTACACAGGTGACCCAAAAAAAAAAGGAACAACGGCTGGCCACCCACAGGTGAGCTGCCGTATTGCAGGGTGCAACACGGCAGCTGCCACCTGTGGGTGGCCACCCAAGCCCCGGCTGCACCTCCGTGGCGGCGCCCCCCCATGCCCGATCATGGGCATCTGTGTAAATAAATTCACATCCTATATCCCTGGTGGTCCAGTGGACTGCTGTCAGCTGATCGCGGGCTTAAGTATAAAAGAATTGACGTCCTTTATACCTGGTGGTTCAGTGGACTGCTCGCAGCCTGATTGCGGGCATTTGTATTAAAAAAAATAAGTCCAATATCCCTGATGGTCCAGTGGTACCCCCCTCTTCACCGCCCACTGAGCCCCACTGCCCAGCTCCCCCCAGGTCAGCAGTGGGTGGCAGCACCCCACCCGCCTGCTGCCCCGCCACCCGCCGACTGATACCGTAGGTAGGACTGTATGCACATTGGTCCACAGCATGAGCCAATGGGCGTGCAGCTCAGAGCCGTACTACACAGTCCAAAATATCTGGACTGTGTAGTATGGAACGGGCTGCACGCCCATTGGCTCATGCTGTGACCAATGGGTGTACAGCCCCAACTATGGTGTCAGTCGGTGGGTGGAGGGGTGGCAGGCGGATGGGTGCTGCCGCCTGCCGCCTGCCACTGACTGGGGGGAGAGCGGGGCGGTGGGGCTCAGTGGATGGGTGGGGAGGGGGGTACCGCTGGACCACCAAGGATATTGGACTTTATTTTTTTAATACAAATGCCCACGATCGGACTGCGAGCGGTCCACTGGACCACCAGAGATATAGGACGTGAATATTTGTATACTTAAGCCTGTGATTGGGCTGTGAGCGGTCCACTAGACCACCAGGGATATAGGACGTGCATTTTATTATACTTAAGCCCGCGATTGGGCTGCAAGCGGTCCACTGGACCACCAGGGATATAGCACGTGAATCTTATTATACTTAAGCCCACGATCGGGCTGCGAGCAGTCCACTGGACCACCAGAGATATGGGACATTATTTAAATCTACATATGCCCACGATCGGGCAGAGGGGTGCATTGCCACGCTGTACAGGGAGCGTCGGTCCCTGATGACTGCTGCCTGGCAGGGCGCCAGGTGCAAGTTGACGGGAATCGGCACACCTGCATGCAAATGGGGCCATAATGACATGCAAATGGCCCCATTTGTGTCTTACATACATTATGGTCCCATTTGCATGTGCACTTTTGAATATCGTGGGTGTTGCGCATAGCGCAAGGGCACAGTGCCACTGCGCCATGCACACTGCGGGTGGCCAGGGTGCGATATTCAACAATGCTATGCCATGGTTCAGCTCCGTTGAATATTGCCCAGTCAACGCCACTGCGCAGCCAAGTTGCACTGCGCCCAGGCTTGCGCTACAGCCTGGCGCAGTCTGAATATCCAGGCAATATATTTTTAGGGGATACTGATGAACTTGACAGTTTTCTAAAAGGAAAGATAATGGAGAAGACACCAACAAAGCTTTTCAGAAAGTTCAGAACAGAAATCCTTAAAGTCAACTGAGCTTGCAATTTAATCAGAGGAAATGGAAACCCAAATGGGAGACCTGAAATTCCATTCTTGATCTTAAAAACTTTTAAAATTGTTCTGTAATTATATGTTGGAGGCTATAAAAGGGAATTTCACCTCTGCTTGTTTTCTTTTTAATATAAATGAACATAAGCTAATTAATTTAAAGTATTCATTAATTGTAACATGGCTCTGGCATAAAGTCCCCCTACTGTTCTTTCTACCCACAGAACTGTATTCCTCATGGGTGGAAGTTATATATGGGAAAATTAAATTACTAATTAATTTGATAAATTAATTTCAAACCTTACCTACCAATCCTTCAGTCTATAGCACTTACTTGAAATCCACCTGTTGCGAAAGGGTTACTAGCTATCTTTGTGGCTTTCTGATGTTTCTTGCACTAAAAGAGTTAATGTTCTATTCAGTTCTGAAACTTTTAATTTTTTTGTAACTGTGTTTTTATAAAAAATAATGTGCAGTCCAAGACAAGCAATCAGTACTGGTGTAGAAGTGTGAGTTCAGCAAGTACATGTGATAGTTTTATCTCATGCACTTTGCCAGGGAGCCCCCTTCTCCTTGGTTCAGTGGTAAGGATATTCAGGATCCTTTGTCATATTAAGCATTTAGTAAACTGTAGCAAAAGTGGCACTTCTCATGGTGGGGTGGCTGGTCGGTCGGATCTCCAAATTAATCTTCCAGTGACATTCCTCCCCCTTCAGTGGTTCCTCCCCTCCATGCATCTGATACCTAAGGGACAAAATTAGGGTCATGCTGTATGATATATAATATCCAAGCCACCCATCATAAAGTGAATATCTCTGATCTATCATTTAGGCAAAAGAAGATCCTTTCCACCATATATATTTTATTGTTTATGTCTCACCAGCCCCATATCTCTGGGGCTAAATGTGTGAACCTTTTTCTAGTGGTAGCCTTATGAGCCATCACCAACATGATTTCCAGAAAATATTTTTTATGCTTGCCTTTAATATGGCTAGGGTAGTGTTACAGGAGGTAAAGTTAGGGTGACAGAGGGAAGCCAATGTAGAGGACTACCACTGTCTTCTGCTCTATCTCATTAAGAAAAGGAGCCAATTGGGGTAAACAACATAATATGCACATGGGTGGCTGTCCCTTCCCCCCAGCCTCTCCAACAAGCTGCACTGCTCCCTGTCCCATATCTAGCTGTAACTGCAGGTGTCCTAAAATATCTGATTGTCTACTTCCATGTGAATTCAGGCCAGACATGAGATGATGTAATCCTTTCAGCCTCGGAGCAGCCACAACTCTTGGTTTCTGCCCAATTCCCCCCCTCCCCACTTTGTTGCTATGTAGATGGTATTGTAGGGCTGCATGCCCTGGATGGCTTTGTAAATGATAGATATCAGAAAGCTCAGAGGTGGCATGTTTTTATATGCAGCTAGAGTGGACACTAGAAGTGTAGCCTTAGTTCGATCCCTGGTTGCAATTGGTTGTGTCTATAAAGTGACGCACTTGCAGATATTGGAAAACATCTCTAAGTTCCAGACCAAACTGGGCTTTGAGATCATCAAAGGATCCTACTTCTGCTCCAGAATAGAACTGCACCAGATAGACCAGACCAAGTCCTCACAACCTCTGAAAGGTTGGCATCATAACTGCCACACCAAAGCCTAGCGATTGGCCTAATGGGCAGATCCAAAGGAGAACTGGGTGTAGAGCCAATGCAGATACTGACTCCCACCATATTTCACCCATGTGCTTTATCCAAGGGTTAGGATAGGAATAGGATAG
Source organism: Neoceratodus forsteri (assembly GCA_016271365.2). Classification (NCBI taxonomy): domain Eukaryota; kingdom Metazoa; phylum Chordata; order Ceratodontiformes; family Ceratodontidae; genus Neoceratodus; species Neoceratodus forsteri. The sequence goes on from CM057459.1 coordinate 1,390,577,658, forward strand.
GAACTTTATTTATATAGCACTCCTTCCCGTAGGCTCAGAGTGCTTAACAATACTAAAACACACATAATACAAGTTAGCACATAAAGCTCATGAAGCAGAGACTATACAAATTCCAGCCCATCTCATCAACAATATACAATATATTCATGAAACAAAATAATAAATTATAATTCTAAAAACACAACTGACAGAGAGTAGTTCACTCAATTAATAAATCAATAGGTGTAATTATCAAACCAAATTAAAAGTTTGCTCAAAGAGCAGAGTTTTCAGGCCTCTTTTGAAGGCTTCCGCCAAGGGTGCCTCTCGTAGATAATGAAGTGAGGAGTTCCATAGGGCTAGTGAGGCAACTGAGAATGCTTGATCCCCAGATTGCCAGAGCCTTGCCCTGGAAACCACCAGGAGACAACCCTCAGTGGAAAGGAGAGCCTGAGATGGGCAGTGAGGAATCAGGAGGTCTTGCAGGTAGGCTGCCCCCCCATGCAGGGCTTTATAGGTCAGCAGCCCAACCTTGAAGACAATTCTCCACCTCACTGGCAGCCAGTGCAGTTCACAGAGGACAGGTGTGACAGGATTCTGGACAAGATGCCTGAGTGCACTGTCTGATCAGGTACTGTGCTCTGTCCCAAAATGGGAATAGCGATTGCTCCATGTCTAACCACTATGGCCTGGCGCCAGCCATTTGCCACTGGAATAGAACCCTCAATTGTGTAGCCACATAATACATATGAAAGTACAGCAGGGCCATTCCCCCCCTGCTTTGGGCAAGAATAGGGTGCAGAAGCAAACTAGTTGTCTCTTTCCAGTCCAAATAAATCTGGAGATAGCTATTGCCATTTCTTCCAGTTTCACTCCTGAACAGGGACCAGTACATTTTAGAATACATAGAAAAATCTTGGTAACGTTATCATCCAGACAGTTTCCACTCTCTGACTCAGACTGTGTGGAAGTCTTTGCCGACACTACAAGTCCACTGTCGGTTACCCTGATGGTGGGCTAATATTTACCTCATAGTGTTGGTCAAGTTGTACTGGCAGCTTTAAGCTCAGATGTTTAAGTTCTTGCAAATCCCACTTAAAGGTGAATTGCCTTCTCTGTGCCAGGGAGGGTGATCAATGGATAGGCAGAACCTCAGTTTTGGAAGTATTCAATTTAAAAGCCTAGACTTTGCTAAAGACCTCCAGGATCCAGAATATGTCTGGCAAGGTGTTGGCCAGGTCAGCCATATGGAGCATCACATCATCAGCGTACATTGTGCTATGATGAATCAGTCCTCTCAGATCTAGTCCTTTAATGACCAGATTTTTCTCTAATAGTTTATGCTAACGACTCAATATTGTCATTGAGGCACAGGTCAGAAAGCGTAGGAAAAACCAGGAGCAGTTGTAGAATTCGCAAAAAGTGTTTATTAGTACAAGCAGTAACATATAAACTTGTTCAGAATAACTATTTACAAAGGCAGAATAAACAGAGAAGATCCATCTGAGTTTTCCTTCAATCTCTGTGTCTCCCCAAACATTGCATCTCTCTTTAAGTCTTTGCAACCCCACTTCTGAACAAGCATCCTGTTTTTTTCTAAAATGTTCTTGTAAATTTCAGGCAGGTGCAGCCAGAACACAATGTCCCAGAACTGAGGCCCCTTCACCACAGCTTCTGAAAAAGGGCTTAAAAACTGCACTCAGGTTAATCCCTTGAGTTCCCAATAGCTTTTTGCAATTATATCAAACTACAGGTATATACATTTCAATAGTAACACTATATAATTTCTAAACAAAGGGATCAGTTACATTTCCACATAATGATTTGCAAATATTTTTACACCAGCAGCTACACAAGGGAGGAAAAGACAGAAACAGCAAGGGAAGACTGAGAGACAGTGAGAGGCAAAGAATTGCAAGACTGTCGGGGTGATTAAGTCCTAGGTCTCACAGGAAAGTTTGGTTGTGCAACCAGACAGACACAAGACAGGAAAGGAAAGAACAGAACAGATTCCTGCATTCAAACTCTCCATAACAATTGGGACAGGGTCCTATTCAACCCTGTCACAACTATAAGTGGTGAAAAACAGTGGGCACAGGGGAAACCCCTGCCGAGTTTCCATGCCCAGAGAGAAAGACGAGGAGACATGCCCATTAAGTTTGATGAACACCTGAAAGGAGGTGTACACTCATTGAAGTAGGGTGATGAAATCTGTGAGGAGGACAAACCTTCCCAGAGTAGTGAATAAATAGGGCCAAGAGACTCAATCAAATGCCTCAGTTCTGAAACCTTAAAAGTTGTTTTTGTCTCCCCTAGCAACAGGGTGTTGCCCTGCACAGAGCACAGCATTAGGTACTCATGCCTCACACCATGATCCACTATCTTGGAAGATGTACCCTTCCAGTTTGGTACCTCTGTTCGGGGTTCTGTATAGTGCTGTGCCTTTCAAGGCATGGATACATCCCATGACCCCATCCCCTGGCAGCTGTGAGTGGATCATTCTTAGGATGGCAGAGAAAGGGGAGATACTGTTGATGGGAGACCTGAATATGCCAGATGTTAACTGGAGCACATTTGCTGCAGTCACATCCAAGAGCAGGGCCATTCTCGATGCCCTACAGGTGGCATGCCTCAGACAGCTAGTTTTGGAACCCACTTATGAGGGAGCAATCTTAGACCTTGTACTCTCAAATGGGGACAGTGAGAGGATCTCAGATCTAGAAGTGGGTAGCCATCTGGGAAAAAGTGATCACCAGTGTGGTTCACGATAAACTCAGCTACAGAGTCAAGCCATACAAAAGTGAGGGTACTGGACTTCAGGAGGGCTGACTTTGGCAAGATGGGAGAGTGCCTTAGAAAAGCATTAGCAAATAGGCTAGAAGGAGGGGTGGAGCAACAATGGGGAAATATCAAACCTGCCATCACAGAGGCAACAAGCCTTTATGTGAATCAAATAAACAAATCAAAATGAAAGAAAAAGCCACTATGGTTCTCAAAAGAGGTGGCGGTGAAGGTCAGGGAGAAAAAAGATAGCATTCAGGAAGTATAGGGAAACACAGAAGGAGCAGGACAGAGAGCTGTACCAGTTAAGGTAGAAGGAAGCAGGGAGGGAAGTCAGAATAGCAAAGGCCCAAACTGAGGAAAAGATAGCCAACTAGGTTAAGAAGGGGGATAAAACCTTTTATAGGTACACCAGGGAGCGTAGAAAGACAAAGGGAGGGATAGTGAGGCTGAATAGAATGGATGGTGGGTGGGCAGAGAGAGACAGTGAAAAAGCAGGGATACTGAACGAATATTTCTGGTTAGTATTCACAAAAGAGGAGGAGGGGGAGATACCTAATCCAATTAACAGATGCACTCTGTATAGTTGGGTCGATCCCAGTCCTTTAACAGAAGAAAGGGTTCTGAAAGAACTCCTAAAACTGAAGGTGGACAAAGCAATGGGGGCTGACGGAATTCACCCCAGAATTCTAAAAGAATTAAGGGGAGAACTAGTGAAACCACTGACTACCCTTTTTAACAAATCATGGGAGGATGGTGTGGTACCTGAGGACTGGAGGAAGGCAGATGTGATTCCTCGTCACAAAAGTGGGAGCAGGACAGAGGCAGGAAACTACAGACCTGTCAGTTTGACCTCTGTGATAGGGAAAGTGATGGAATCACTTCCGAAGGAAAGAATTGTTGAGTATCTAGAGGCCAGTGGGGCACATGACCCAAGGCAGCATGGATTCACAGCAGGAAGGTCATGTCAGATAAATCTAATTGATTTCTTTGACTGGGTGACAAAAGTAGTAGACCAGGGAGGGGCTGTGGACATGGCCTACCTAGATTTTAGCAAGATATTTGACACATCCCACACAAAAGATTAATAGTCAAATTAACCAACCTGGGAGTGGGTCCCAGGGTGGTAGCCTGAGTAAAACATTGGCTGGACAACAGGACACAGAAGGTAGTTGCAAATGGAGTCCACTCTGAAGAAAGAGGGGTTACTAGTGGGGTACCGCAGGGTTCATTACTGGGTCCAGTCCTTTTTAGTGTCTTTATAAGTGACATTGCAGAGGGACTGGAAGGAAAAGTATGCCTCTTTGCAGATGACACAAAGATCTGCAACAGGGTTGATACACAAGGAGGTGTGGAAAGGATGAGAAGGGTCTTGGCAAGGTTTGAGGAATGGTCAGAAGTATGGCAACTTGGATGCAATGCAAAGACGTGCAAAATAATGCACCTGGGAAACAAAAGCCCAGGGGAATATTACACAATGGGGGAAGGTAGTAACAACAACAGGAATGGAAAGGGACCTGGGGGTAATCATATCAGATGACCTTAAGGTTAGCAAGCAATGTAAGAAGGCAGTAGGCAGGGCTGGGGGGATACTGGAATGTATAGGAAGAGGCATCACCAGCAGAAAACAGGAAGTTGTTATCCCTCTGTACAGACAGTTGCTAAGACCCCATCTGGAGTACTGCGTCCAGTTCTGAGACCCTATCTCCACAAGGACATAGACAGGATAGAGGCAATCCAGAGGAGAGCAACTAAAATGGTGCAGGGTCTGCAAGAGAAGCCATACGAGGAGAGACTAAAGGAGCTTAATATGTATACCCTTGAGGAAAGGGGGCAGGCATGATAGAAACTTTTAAGTACCTCAGTGGAATCAACAAAGTCCAAGAGGGTAGCATCTTTCAGAAAAAGAGATGTGCAAGAACAAGGGGACACAATTTGAAGATGGGGGGGGGGCAGTTCAGAGGCAATGTGAGGAAGTATTTTTTCACAGAGAGGGTGGTGGATGCATGGAACAGCCTTCCTGAGGAGGTTGTGGGGTCTAAAACTGTGGGAGAATTCAAGAATGCAAGGGACAGACATAAGGCAATTTTTGTGGAGGGTAGGAAGAAATAGTCTGTTGGTTAACTAGGATCTGCAGCTTATCCTGTAGGTAGGGAAATGGGTAGACTAGTTGGGCCAAACGGTCCTTATCTGCTGTCAAAGTCTATGTTTTTATGATCAGTATGAGATGTTAATATGTTTAACACGCTGACAGCTGCGTACCCATGGCCGGCTGGCTTGGGTGCTGTAAATAATAATGAGAAAGACTGATTCCATGGCAGGGCTTTGGTCAGGACTCCTGCTGTGTAATCTGCTGTATCCAACAGGAGTGCACTGCATCTTTGTAAATAAATGTTGAAGTCTGGCAAGCAAGTTTTAACCTCAAATGTAGTACCCTATATCTCATTTCATTGTTGTAAGTCTAAGAAGGGAACCGAGTTTAACTGAACTAATATAGGCCTGAAAGTAGCTGCCAATTAAAGTTAAATAAATTGTTACCCTCCCAAGTTGCCTTTCTGTGGATCATGTGGTGCAAATGAAATCTATTTCTCAATCAACCAAATGTGGCTCTGAGGAGCCAGGATGCTGGCAGGGCCCAGAGACCCCTAAAGAAGTGGAGAACATGACGGTGGGTCTCACCATAGTTAGTGAGATGAAGCATGTACCTAGGTGGTGCCCTTCAAGGAAAAGAGGGAAAATAGCAGAGGTTGAACAGAGAAATATGAGAATGGTAAGCGGTCTCCCTGAGCATGGCACAGTGAAGTGTGGCCACAGCAGCTCCACTGAGGTGGTGCAGACACTTTTATAAATGGTGCCCTGGTAGGCATGCCTACAGGATGTGAAGCAGCTAGATGCTGAATGGCAGACAAGGGCTGGCTCCTGGTGAGTAGTTCCATCCAAACTATCCTTTGACATAGGAGTCCCACCTGGGCTATTGCTCACTCCCCTCCTCTCCTGGGCAGATGGTAGAGCTGGTCAGGAAGGGTTGGGGGGTGCCTACAGCATTTTTCTATAGTTTATCTAAATGTCATTATTATAATTATTTGTTAAAGTGATGCACAATAGATCCTGTATGTACTACTAAAAAAAGCATAAAATACGTTTGTTTTTTTTTGTTTTTTTATGGTTGGTACCTCAGTCGGTTATAGATAGAGATGTGCAATGTTGAGAAAGCTTCACTTCACATTAGCTTTGTGAAGTCCTGCAACATTGCAAATTCTTTGCATTTCAGAAAGTTAAACTTCACAGTATTGTCAACTTCGCAAAGTTCTTTGTGTTTTGTGAAGTTTAACATCGCAGTACTGGCAACTTCACAAAATTGTGAATGTAACACTTCACTGGTAAAGTGCTGTGAAACTTCACAAAAACAGCTGAGTCATCCAATGAGAGCTGGCACATGGCACCTTGCCAGGAGCCAACAGCATATTTATGTTACCCCATGCCCTTTCCCTAGTCCGACTACCCTACACCAGTTGATAAAAATAGCCTTAGTTGTTGACTGTTACCCACCATCCACTCCTCTCTCCTCCTGCCCCCTGAGCCCAATACTTAATTGGGGTGGGCTACTGCCAAATATCTAGGATGGCTAGTTGGTCCCCCCCCTCCGCCATGCTCTCCAGCCCACTCTGCTCATCAGAGCAGCTGATCAGTATGTACTACAGTATATAAAGCAGGTAAGAGTGGGGCTGGACGCGAATCATTGTAAGTGAAAGAGGAGGGCAGTAGAATCAGTAGTAGTAACCGCTAAGCTCTCTGACCAATTAGACTGCCTAGTGTCACTACTCCTGATGCTACTACCTTGCTCCTTTCCTCACGATCATTCATGCCTGGCCTCACTCACACATGCTCTATGCAGTACATACTAGGGTTGATCAGATAATCCATTTTAAAAACAGATAATTAGGATAATAAGTTATTTTTCATATATTATAATTTTAGGACATTGGTCCTCAAAATCAAATATCCTAAAAAACACCTCAGATTTTGGTACATTGGTCCTGAAAAATCAGATATCCTAAAAACACCTCAGATTTTGGGACATTGGTCCTGAAAAATCAGATATCCTAAAAAACACCTCAGATTTTGGGACATTGGTCCTCAAAAATCAGATATCCTAAACAATACCTCAGATTTTAGGACATTGGTCCTCAAAATCAGATATCCTTAAAAACACCTCAGATTTTACAATAGTGGATTATCTGACCTTACATCCGATATCCTAAAACCTGAAATCTCTCAATCCTACAGAAATTTCTAAAGCTACTAGCTTTAGCAATTACTGCAGGATGGATAAATTTAAAAGTTAGTAATGCTGTACTGCCCCATATTGGCACAACATAAAAAAAAATGCCTCTCTCTATCTACAGATCATGAACCCCTCCACCCATACATTAATTAGCCCCCACCTCCCTCCTCCTCATTAATCTTTTTGATAAAAGTAGAATGAAAGTTGGAGCCAACCACATCTGAGCCTGCTACCCCCTGCCAAATTAGTATTCATTCCACCCTTGCAATATTTAAATTAGCCCACCCATACTCTCACTAACCCCACTTCCCTCCTCCCCCTCCATAAAAAAATATAATAATATAAGGGTTGGAGTTAGCCACTTCGGAGCCTGCAGCCCCTCCCAAACCAATACTCCACCCCCCCTTGAAATTTTAAAATGAGCCCCCATATCTGGATCAGAGCAGGACCTCTGGTCCTCCACCCAAAAACGCAGTAGCCCACACCTTTCTCCTCCAACCCACAGCATCCAAACTTACTGAAAAAAGTGAGATTCAGAATCAGATGATGATAATAAAATAAATATGGTCCCACGGCAGAGTGGCTGGCACTTGTTTTCTATCTCTCCATTTTGGTGTACTGTGTAAGTAAAGGTTTGCAAGAAAAACAGGTCCTAATATTAGTAATGCTTGACTGGCTGACTACTGCTTGTGTCATCCATGACCCGAGCCTCCACTGGACAGCTCTCCTCCTCCTCGGTGAAGGGGGTGGTGCAGAGCTCGACATTAGCCTGGTCCCTAGTGGTGGTGGGGGGGCAGGGTGCAGGGACTGCAAGAGAGCAGGGGTGGAGCAGTGTACCATATATGGAAGTGTGTGTGGTGCCATCATTGATGCCACTGCATGCACACTCCATTGTGCCAATGGGGAGAGGGAAAAGAAAAAGGAAGGAAATTCCATGGCCGTCAGGATGACTTCTGGTCATCTTCGGGTCCCACACCCGACAATCAGGCAGTGTCATGAAACCAGGTCCGTTCGGTGGCAATGAAGACTGGAGAACCCTGCCACCCCCACCAGGGGGAGGGTAAATCTTGGAAGAACATGCAGGCATGTTGGGGCGATGGGCTGGGGTGATATACTGCAAGGGTGGGAGGAGTATTGATTTGGTGGGGAGAGCAGCAGGCTCCAATGCAGCCAGCTCCAACCCTTATTATATTTTAGTTTAAGGATGGAGGAGGGGGAGAAGGGGGACGGGGGGCCATTGGGTGTGTGGGTGGGGGTCCTACTCTGATATGTGGGATGGGGGCTATTGTATATAGTGCAAGGGTAAGGTGAATTGATTTAAAGGGCCACAAGAGTTCAGACATGGCAGGTGTCTTATAATATTTTTATTATAAGGAGGAAGGGTAAGGGGGCCTCTGGGTGTGTTGGGTGGAGGTTCTGACTCTTCATGTTTGGATTGGGGGAGGGAATTGTTTAATATTGTGCAGGGTGGGGGCAGCGTAATTTAGGAGAAAGGGTGCAGGGCTGTGTAACCAGCAGTAAGTTAGATAGTTGGCTCTGGACAGAGGAAGCCTGAGTCAGTGCAGAGGATGTCCTGCAGCTGCTTCATTTTGGATAATTACTAATCAGAGGACTTGATGGAGAGGTAGGCTGTGGGTTAACTTATTACAGGCTGGTTTAGTGGGGGTGGTGGAGTTATTTAATTGCAGGATGGGCATTCTGTTAGGATAGTTGGATTATATCCATATCCTAATCCAATGCCCACCTGAGGCTCGGATTGGATGTGGGATTTGGATATGGATTCTCCTAATATCTAACTATCTTAGCTGGGATTGGAGTTTTGGGGTATCCAAGAAACTCTAGTACTTCCTGATCAGCTGATTTGGTGAGTGGAGCAGGCTAGGGAGCACAGCAGGAGGAGGGAGGGGGCCAATTGACTATCCTGGATATTTGACACTCGCCCGCCCCCCAATCAATGATTGGGCTTGGGGTGGGGGGGCATCCATGCAGAGCCCAGGACTGGAGTGGATGGAGTATAACAGTCCACAACTAAGGTAAATTTTATCAATGGCGGTAGGGTTGTCATGTCAGGGAGAGGCAGGGGGTGACAGGAGTCAGCTCTTATTTTTTGTACCTCAGTGGGGCTCCAGTGAAGGTGTAGGTGGGTGCAAAAAAGTATGAAATCAGGAGAGAAGTTGGCCAGAAGACTAGCCCTGGCCACCTTGGTAGGGTTGGAAGCTTTTTTCCTGCCAAATGCAGAATATTTTGGCCTCAGTGCTATTTGCCTACCCCTAGTGGCCTTTTCCTCCCCTTCCTCAATGGCTTTTTGCTGCCAACAGAAAAGTAAATACAACTCCACCACTTCATTTACACATACACATGCCACTGGGATCAGTCCTGGGACTGATCCTCTTCATTGTCTTCATTAGTGACATCGCAGAAGGGCTAAAAGGGAAAGTATGCCTGTTCACAGATAACACAACAATCAGCAACAGAGTGGACACACCTGGGGGAGTAGAAAACATGAAGGAAGACCTGAGAAAGCTGGAAAATTGTCAAGGGTATGGCAACTGGGCTTCAATGCCAAAAAGTGCAAAATTATGCACATGGGGCACAGGAACCCAGGGGCAAAGTACTAACTGGGAGGGAGGAGGTGGCAACAACAAAGCAGGAAAGGGAGCTAGGGGTCATCATATCTGATGTCCCGAAGGAAGCTAAGCAGGGTGATGAGGCAGTAGGAAAGGCTGATAGAATGCTGGGGTGCATAGGGAGGGGTATCATCAACAGAAGGAGAGAGAGGTGGTGTTACCCATGTATAGATCGATGGTGAGGCCACATCTGGAGTACTGTGTCCAGTTATGGAGGTCCCATCTCAGGAAGGACATAGATCAGGTGGAGACGACACAGAGGAGGGCCACCAAGATGGTGCCTAGCCTGCATCGGAAGCCCTATGAGGAAAGACTCAAAGAATTAAATATGTACTCTCTAGAGGAAAGAAAGGAAAGGGGAGACATGATAAAAACATTCAAATACCTCAAGGACATTAATAAGATTCAGGAGTGTAGCATTTTTCACAGAAAGAGATGCTCAAGAACAAGTAGGCATGACTTGAAGCTGGAAGGAGGAGGTTCAGAGGGGATGTGAGGAAGTACTTCTACATGGAGAGGGTGGTGGACATCTGGAACAAATTTCCAACAGAGGTGGTGGGTTCCCAAACAGTAGTAAGATTCAAGCATGCATGGAATAGACACAAGGGAACCTTAGAAACAGGTCTGTGGGGGACAAGGCTTGAGCTTGAGTAGGGTCTGCGGAATTGCAGTAGGCAGGCAAATTTGGGGGCAACTAGGTGGCCAAGGGGTCCTTTTCTGCCAACAACTTCTATGTTTCTATGTTTCTGTTGACTTCCTCCTCCACTGCAGCTACTGTCACCTCCTCTTCAGGCTCCACCATGGGTGCAGCTGCTCATAAGAAAAGAAGATAGAAGTACACTACTGCATTCACAAACCTATGGGTCTTCTCTTCCATTGTTGCTGCCTGCCATCTCCTCCTCCAACACCTCCGCTGCCATTTACAGTATGCTGCCCAGTAGAGCAGAAGACAGACAAGTCCAACGTAACTCTGCCACTACGTTCACATGACTTTTTTCCTTGTCCATCCTTCAGTGCTGTGTTGCTGCACTCAATTCACAATGTTGTTCATCAAACTTCACATGTGAATCCTCATCGCAAAGTCTGTCATGAAGTTGGGATGGATGAGGAAAACTCTGAGAAATTTCCCAAAGTGGGAAGTTGCCAAGCTCGCAAGAATTTCACATGCAAAGTTAAAATTCGCTGCATCTTTAGTTGTAGGCAGGGATTTCCCACCTCTACTGGCAGGAAGGTGGGAAGGGATTATTGATAAGGATATTCTCTGACCTGTGCACTTAAATGAATGCTTGAAATCAGGACTATGCCTGGGTGCAGGATAAACAGGATGCTCATCACCTCAGTCATCAACACCTGTGAGCATGACCTGGCTGTGTTTTGACTTTAACTGTTGATAACTGAACTCTGGTTGCCCCCTTCAGAGGCCAATGTTGCAGATAAGATCAAGTGCCCCTCCATTCCAAGCTGGAATGGAACAATCTCTCTGGTGATTCAGATAAACATGCAGCACGTCTTTTTTTTTTTAACTGAAATGTGGCTGACTTGTGTTTCTTGCCTGCAGAGATGGATGCTAGGAATTGCCAGAGTGAAGGTACAGTGAGTGGCTCCTGTGATACACCTTACATGTCAGGGGCACACAGAGTGGTACGGGAATAGCAGGGAACAATGGATTGTATGGTACCAGAGAGTTGCCCAATCCCAAGTCCTCCACCTCATAAGTCCATCAAAGGCACCCACTAAAGAACCCTGGTCCAGACACCTTCATTTGTGTGGAGAATCCCCCGGTTATATGTACTTGCTTTGGTCTACTCAGTATAAAACTGTTGTAAAAACAGAACTCCACTGAAAATGATTAATTGCATCTCACCTGGGCTAGCCTAGTAAATGTATAGTATGGTATGGCATAGTATCAAACACAAGAACATTTTACATCAAATGGGAAGGGGGTCAGCCTCATGAGATACTTTCATCATCATGGGGGTTCCCGGCTGCAGTAGAGTACAAAACATGCTTAGATTATTGTGCAGTACCACAAGCCAAAGCTGAGAAAGGATACAGAAATGTGATTTGTAACTGTACAAGAGGGTTCCTGGCAATCTTGCCAAACAGCATCTGGGGCCTTTTGATGTCCAAAATGAGCCTTACCATACAAATGAATAATTAAAAAGAAACAGAAATTGCACCTCTTGCTGTCATGTGCTGATAAGTCCTCAACGCAAACACTTGAAAGAGTAGAAGCTTATTTAAGCTGAGTTTTTGTGTGCCACTTGCTTTAAAGCCTTGCCAGAAACCTGACTTTGTAAATAAGACAATTCAATCTGGACAGGTTCGGTAAATAAATTAAATTAAATGCTAACTTGAAGCACTCTCCAGCCTGAGAGTGCAATCAGGTTTCTTTGTGCTTGGCAGACATGTCTAAATACTGTGAGCGCCAGCTGAACAAACTGCATAAAATGGACAAACTAATAAACTGCACTCAACATTATATTCTGCACACAGGCAGATAACACTACATGCTGCCCATTCAGTCTTTGAGGGAATGGATGGGGAAGGGAGGATGTTTACAAATGATTTTGTATCTTAATCCCCACAAGATACAATTGACATTTCAGGATAGTGAAAGAAATTAAGCATGATACCCCACTGAAAATAAATACCGCTGTGCTAATCAAATCTATCAGCAGGCTTATGGAGCAACAAGAACATTTGTCTTTCATCATGCAGGACACCCCATAAATAGTCATATACCCAAAGATTCGTGCTTAAAGCAGCAGTACTACGAAATCAGGAAGTGAGCTATCAAAATTCTGTTTTTTGGCTGTAAGCAAGAGGCCAATGTTCCAGTGTCCATACCTGTAAATGTTTTTTTTCAGTCATCTTTAGTTTTTCAGACATTTGCAATTTATTTGAATTGTTGTAGCGCTACAACAAATATGGTGGCTGACTAATTTTCAGCTGCACTTTTTCTACAGGTCACATCACGTCTTTTGATAACAGCAGAGGGACCCTCTGCTGACCATTCCCGATGTCCCTGCAAGTCATACACATGTGCAGTTGGCAGCAGAGGGGGTTCCAGTGCAACATGCTTAGTGGCAGAAATGTAAACAAAAGCAGAGAATAACTGAGCAAATTACTCGCCGATAGTACAATGCCAGCGAGAAAGAGTACCAGGTATATGATTAGCAGGGCACAGGGAGTAAACTGTCAAAAAGGCACAAATTTTTTTTTCGAAGTACAGGTGCAGGGTCTGCACCGAAGACATATGAAGAGAGACTTAAGGAGCTTAATATGTATAGCCTCGAGAAAGGAGGAGAGGGGGACATGATAGAAACTTTCAAGTACTTCAAGGAATCAACAAAGTCCAAGAGGGTAGCATCTTTCAAAAAGAGGGTGCAAGAACGAGGGGCACAATTTGAAGATAGAGGCGGCTCAGAGGTAATTTAAGGAAGTATTTTTTCACAGAGGGTTGTGGATGCATGGAGCGGCCTTCCAGGAGGTTGTGGAGTCAAAAACAGTGGTGGAATTCAAGCATGCATGGGACAGTCATAAGGCAATTCTAGGGGTTGGGGGTAGGAAGAAGTAGGCTGCTGGTTAACCAGGATCTGCAGCTTATCCATTAGGTAGGGAAATGGGCAGACTGAGTGGGCCAAGTGGTCCTTATCTGCCGTCAAAATCTATGTTTCTATGTTTCTACTACTGCTTTAATGCAGGTTTACTTGATGCAAACAGTTGAAAACAGGTGTTACTTCTGACTCAACAGTGGACCACTAGCAAATCTGTCAACCCCCTCCATGCCCTCTCTTACAGTATGAGCCTGCAGAAAGTTACATGCACCAGCAGACTAGGCACAGAGGATACAGAGCTCCAGGAAGCATTGTCTGGTCTAATCTCTCCACCACCATACCCACAGTGACATGTCAGTGGCTCATTAGGTTGCACACTCTCCACTGGAACTGGAATATCTGAAGGGCATGAGTTCTAGTCCCTCACCGGGAACTTGAGCTAATACACAGCACTGACACAGTAGTGCAGTATTTGGGGGTGCTGCACTGGGGGTGCTGCACTGCTGAAGTGCCATCCTTTAGACAAGATATTAAACTGAGGTCCCTCCTGCCTATCTTTGGTCACTGTTCAGGTGAACGTTAAAGATCCAGTGGGGCAGTCGTCACAAGAGTAGGGGATTTTCCTCAATATACTGATTAACATAACCTTTGCCAATAAAACAGGTCAATGTACCCTTCCCCCACAGGACGCACCTGGAAATGAGCTGTTACAACTTTGTGCGTCTTTCTTGGCCATACATTATAAATGAGTGAAAATAGATCACCCCATCCCACCACGGCAAACAAGATTCATCATAAACACTGACAGCAATACTGGCTTGATAGTGCTGAGGGTTGAGGTGCTGGACACCACATCTCACACCACATGGGCGACCCGGGTTCAGCTGCAAGCTCAGGTTGCCGGGGTCGACCAGGGAGAGAGAGAGACTTGATCATTTGGAGGATGGCTCTTCTGTCCTGTGGAGGGATGGTTTCAGTGGCCAACACTTGCCTGGTCCCCAGTGTTAGCTGGGGGCAAGGCAGGCTGGGGCTATTAGCACTGGGGGAGCGAGTGATAGCTGAGACAGTTCAAACAGGGAGGACTGACGGCAGCCAACGTCCATCATGTGGAGGTGTGCATTTGAGTGTCTAGGCAGCATTACATGCTCATAGCTCAGGAGCTAGGAAAAATGGAAACTGTTGGTCTGTCAAGCGGCCACTGACATCCAGCCACCCAGTAGGCCTGCACCCAATGAATACCCAGGCCACACTGCTTTGAGCGAAAGTAAGCCTAGAAGGAAGACCGGGTGATGGGGCTAGGGTGGCTGGCATCTGGTGGGCTGTTTGATGTCAGTGGGAGAAATAACACTAGCTACAAAAAAAAAAAAATTAAACAATGATAGCAGCCTTCCCTAGACTGCCAGAAAATACGGACATGTCACTTTAAGCTTCAAGTGGAGGAAGTCTCCAGGATTGAAGGAGTTTCATTGCTCTAGTTTTGGTATGAGGTATAGCTAGGGTATTTATCATAATCCATTTAGATCTGGTTCCTGTGTCACCCTGCCAATCAGGTCTGCCATTACTGCATAGAAACGTAGACCCAGAAACAGAAAATCTGTTGACAAAGTCCTGTTGGCTCATTGTGTCTGTCCATCCCTTCCTAAGTAATGCTGAATGAGAGAGGCCTAGAGGCTCTTTACTCTCCTCTTCCCCCACTTCCTTTCTGATGTGGTCTTTACTAAGCTATTGTATGTGCACCACACATGTTTGAATCCCCCACTGATTCGGCACAGCTCACCACCTTCGGCAGCCTATTCCACCCCTCCACAACCCTCTCTGTTAAAAAGTACTTCATGGTAACTCTGTTAAACTTGTCCCCACTACAGCTTCATGGAGTCGCTCCTGGTATTTGTTCCCACTCAGTGTGAACAAGTCCCCGCTATCCACTTTGTCTACCCCACGGAAGCATTTGTACATGTCAATCATGGTCTCTCTCACTTATCGCCTCAGTCACTTTCATGTTCAGATCTGCCACCGTCTGCTTGTATGGCCTTTACTACTGTTCCTGTATCATCTTAGGCACCTTCCTGTGCACTGCCTCCACTCTGCCAATGTCCTTTTTTAGATGTGGACCTCAAAACTGCACACTGTAGTGCAGGTGTAGCCGAACCAGTGACCTGTTCAGTGTAACATCACCTTTCTCAGAACAGAAGGGGCCAGCATCTGCCTTCACAGCTGACACCAATGTAGTCTTTAGTCAGCTTGCAAAGCTGAGGGTGTGCATGAATGTGAGGGTGGCCCATGACTGCCCTCCCTGGGAGCTGAACATCTGAAAAATGATGGTGGCAGAGACATTTGGATGCTTGGGCTTGGGGTAGGGGCATTATGCTTTACATGAGTTTGGGTAGGCCATGGAAGGGTGGTAATGGCTGGGTGAGAGGGTAAGTAACTGTTTATCTGTTTTTGAGTCACTATATGAAGCCCCCCCACCGAGTTCTGTGTGTGACTACAGCTCTAATTTGTGTGGCAAGGTTTCTAGTCCTTTGTGGCAGCCCTTGCTCATTCCTGTGGCATGAACTGTTCATTTCTATGATAGAATGCAGTCCTTCCATTGGCTAAAATATGATGTAACATGAATAGTGCAATGCTAAACCACACATACAGTAGCACGTGCACGTCCAAATGGAACGGGGGCTATATTCAAAGGCGCTCACAGTGCGGTACTCAGTGGATAATGTGATCACACTAAATAAACCATTGCTCTCATGCAAATGAGGAACCCTCCTATATAAAGACTGGCCAAACTGGAACCCTCTGCAGCTCCGTCTGCTGCTTTGTGATCAACTCCCCCTCTCGTACTCACCACTACTCACTTCATCCCTCTTTAGACATTCTCCCTCAACCCTCACATTGCCAGATCCACTGTGCCTGATTCATATCCAAATACTGGTTTGGGTCCTTTCCCTGCTTCCTCACATCACTTCTCTCGCTCATCCCCTCTACCACCTCCTCCCTCCACTATAGGGACCCTCACAAATCTGCCATTCCTCCTCCCTGCTCCTCCACTAGGTAATCAGCCTTTTCCTATCATCACCCATCACCTTGGAGCCAACTCCCCTCTTCCCTCCACTTTACTACCTCCCCCGACTCCCTCAGGAATCAGCTGAAACTCCTTCCCTCCCTCATCCTCGTTTTCCCTCTACTTGACTGTTCCCCTTATATTTGCCTCCTACCCTGATACTGGTGTGGCAGAAAATGCCTTATTTTGTTGTTTCTACCTTGATTGCTCATTTCACACTGACTCCTGTAGTTTGTTTGTGTTCTTTGCATGGTCTTTATTTTAACTGCGAATTGAGTTTGTGCTTTGTATTTTGTATCTCCTATTCCTTGCCCCGGGTCGCACCTGGGCACAAGCCTTGGCTCTGTGTGCCTTTCCCAGTCACCAGTTTTCAAATACATAAATAAATACAGGGTGCAGTGATATATTTAGAGGATTTTGTAAGTGCTGAAAGGCTGTTGTGGCAGTGCTATTTACAACTTCCAAAACCCTACCCCTACCAACGTGACCAACGTGCACAGTGGGGTGTGATTCCCTCCATCTACCAGCACTAATGACAGTTATACCATCCTCCTCACACTCTGACCCCCAAGATAATGTGTTTAGAGTCTCAGGTAGTCCAGTGGTACTGTCTTCTGCCTGCCCTGATTCCAGATATAATTTCGTTACAGTCCCAGGCAGTCTAGTGGAATCCCCTCCCAACCCAATTCCAGAAGTTATATGCTATCCCCACTTGACCCGCCCACTCATCACCCTCCATCTGGCACCTGACCCATGTAAAGATGGCACATCCTTGTCAGCAGCCAGATCTGAAGACAGCAACTGGAATAGACCCTTCTCTTACCACACTGTCCGGCTGCTGTTTGAATGTCAGGGACCAAGTGCGCATATACTTTAGTAAAAGATGAGAACGATACCACTAGACAGTCAGGGACTGTAACCAAATTATCTCAGGAATCAGGGTGGGTAGTGGGAACCATTATACTGTGAATGGGAATTAGGTGATAGTGGGGGCAATGGCCAGGGCTCTGTGCAATGCCAGTACTCACTTGTGCATGGAGACATTGTGCAGAACTGCAAATAGTCACATAATGGCATGCAAATGGCCCTCAGCACCTTGTGTGCCCTATACCATCCCTGGGTACACTCTCACCTAGCAGGATCATACTAAAAGAGGTGGTGGTGTTGCCATCTACCTCTCTTCGACCTTCCAATTCATTCCTGTACTCTCTATCACATCTCCCTCTGCATATGAACTACTACTCCTCAAACTCTCTCTCACTTTCTTTGTCCCTGTCTTTGTGGCCGGTGTCTATTGCTGCTTTGATTCCCTACCAATATCTCCATACATGCCTCATCTGGTGAAATAGTCATCCTTGGGGACTTTAATATAAATTGGCTCTCCCCCTCTCAAACTAAATTCTGCCAAAACATTAAGTCCCTTCAACTTACTCAACTTGACACAATCATAAATCCGTCAATCACGCCTTACTGGACTGTGTTCTTACCTCTCAGCCCCACCGTATCACAGAGGCAGGCACCCTCCCCAATACTCTTAGTGACCACCTTATGGTCTGTTGTGTACGCAGAATGCACCATCCCAAAGCCCTACCCCCAAACTTCTCCAGATCCTGTCCTTCCAGTCACTGAACTTATCCTCCCTACATGCTGATTTGGCAGCCACCGACTGATCATCCATTTCTTCTGCCAGTGATATCAGTTCTGCTCTCAGCTAATTTACTACCAGTTTCCTGTCAATCTGGGCTCTGCATGCCCCTCTCAGGAAAACCAGGGTCCATGGTTCCCACCCTACTTGGATCTCATCTGAATTACTGGGCTGCCTATGTGTACGTGATCTTGCCTGGAAGACTCATACATCCTCTGGCTTCCCTGCAGACAATCAAATACCAAGCCCTTCACAATGCTGTCCAGAGTCACTAGGCTTGCCTTGATTGAGTACTTTTCTTCCACCTTCCAAATCAACCTTAATCTTCCCTCCAAGCTCTGGAAGGTCATCCATGTCCTTTTCATTCCCCAAACCAGTCCTCCTCCCCACTCTTCAAGGTGGGTGACATCTTCTTTTCTGACTCCCTCTCTGTTGCCTCTGAGTTCAACTCATTCTTCACCTCCTGTGCCTCTTCACTTCTCTTCTCCCTATCCCCCTATCCCTACCCCTATCCTACCACCTCATCCCTCCTCTTGTCTCCTATCACTCCTGCTGCCTCCCTCAAGGCTCTCCTGGCTCTTAACTGTCTCAAGGGCAGGAGCACTGATGGGCTCGACCCCAAACTCCTCCATCTTTCCGCCCCTGCCATTGCTCTACCTATTACCTTCCTTCTCAGCATCATTATCTCCCTTGCCTCTGTCCCTGGCTCCTGGAAACAGGCTACTGTCATACCCCTTCCCAAAGGAGGTTACTCCTCTTGTCCTTGCAACTACTGCCCTATCTCCCTGCTCCCCACTTTAGCTAAACTGCAAGAGCAGCTCATGCTGTCCCAGCTCCTGTCTTCCTAGACTCTTCCTCTTTCTTCACCCCTTTCCAGTCTGGCTTCTGCAAATTCCATTCCATGACCTCCTCCCTCCCTCCACTGGCTTACTGACTTCATTCTCTCAGGCATGGATCAGGGCCTTATCATATCTGCCATCTTTGTAGACTTGGCTAAAGCCATCAGTACTGTAGCCTACCCAATTCTCCTTGTCACACGTAAGGCAGTGGGGCTTTCTGACTCCTCAACCAATTGTTTTCCTTTCTACCTTGATGGTAGGTCTCAATCTGTTAAAATTGAAGATTCCTTATCCCCTCAACTTCCTTTCAGCACTGGTGTCCCACAAGGGTCTGTCCTTGACCCCAATACTCTTTTCAGTCCTCCTGAATGACCTCTCCATAGCCTGCACGTCTGTGTCCATCCACATGTATGCAGATGATACTGTACTATTTGCCCCTGGCCCCTCCACCTCTGATCTGATGGCCAGGCTTCAGCTGGATATCAACAATGTTCAGCACTGGTTCTGGTCAAATCAGTTATCCCTCAATGCCAAGAAAATGGTTTCCCTGACCTTTGGCACTAGGCAGAAGCTCACTAGACTTACTTCCTTCCCCTCCTTCCACACCTTAGATGGGGCCACAATTGATGATGTTCCCTCACTTAAGTACCTCAGGGTCTAGTTTGACTGGCACCTTGATTTTTGAAGGTATGTGGATGCCATACACAAAAAACTTCATTCTAAACTCAGTATTATACAGGAATAGAGGATGCATTCCTCCTCATGCTCGCTGAGCTATTGTTCTGAACTCACCCCATCTTCGACTATGGTGACATTGTCTACAGTGCAGCTCCTAAGACCACCCTAGCCAGACTGGATTGCTTCTTTCACTCCTTCTGTCACTTTGCTTTGGACTTTCTGCCCCACACCTATCACTACACTGATTGACTGGATACTAACTAATAGCACTGACAGGATCAAATCTGTAGGTACCCTAGCAGACACCATAAGCGACCACTCCCCCATTTATTGCTTCTGGAACCCTTCAGTGCCCCCTTCCCCACCACCTAAATATATCACCTTTAGAAACTTTGCAGATTTGGATCAAGCCAAGTTCCTACATGATATATCCTTAATTGACTGATCCTACCTTTATTTTTCTTGAGACACTCAGATGGCCCTCGATTACTTCCTTAACAGGATTGGGGAAATACAGGGCAGACATACCCCTCTCATTACTCGACGTGTTCGAGGACAACAAACCAAATGGCTACTTAAGGATCTGCTTGCCCTATTTCGGGCTAGGGACAAAAGTTGGAGACGTTATAAAAGATCAGGTCTCTTGTCAGACTACAATATTTACAGAGCACAGAGGAAGTCCTGTAAGAGACAAATCAGATTAGCTAAGAGTACCTACTGCAAGGAACTCTTACTGAGTGCTGCAGGTGACTCTAGAAAATTCTGGTCGCATGTGAAGACCTTCCTGGGCACCCAAAAATCCCACCCTACCAATGATATGATCCTGGATGGTGTGCATTGCAATGACCCGACAACCATTGCAAGCTATTTTAATATACATTTCACCTACCTTGATGGCCTTACCTCCACCTTCCTCAATGCACAATCAAGCCCATACCCTATGCAGATTCATTATAACCTAGATCCCCCTCCTTTCTATTTTAAAGTCATCGCTAAAACTGATGTCCTAACATTATTTAATTCAATCCATGACAACACCAGTGTTGGCGCTGATGGTATTGAGCCATGGCTACTGAAATTAGCTGCCCCTTTTATTGCCTTCCCTGTGGTGCATATTTATACCCTGTCCCTAAGTCAAAGTTATGTCTCTTGCATTTGGAAAATTGTCAGAGTCACTTCTGTATACAAGAAAGGGGACAAAAAAGACATCTCAAATTATTGGCCCATTGCGATCCTCCCGGTCTTTGGTAAAATCCTCGAAAAACTGTTAGCATCCCAAACCATTGAATATTTCTCTAACTACAAGCTGCTATCGCCTAACCAGCACAGTTTCTGCAAAGGACATAGTACTACCACTCCCCTACTGAGGTTTACCAATGATGTACTATGCGCCATGGATTCGAGACTTCTGACTGGGGCAATATTCATTGACCACACCAAAGCCTTTGATCTGATTGATCACCCTCTACTGCTCTCCAATCTCTCATCTCTTGGCTTTTCATCTCAATCTGTCTCCTGGTTTAATAGTTACCTAACTGTCAGAGCTCAGGTTGTTAAATTCAACTCTGCCATATCTGATCTAGCATCCATAAACATAGGCGTTCCTCAAGGCTCCATCCTGGGTCCTCTTCTTTTTTCTACTTTTATCAACAACATTACTCGGGACATCTCCCACTGCTTATCTCTCCTGTATGCGGACGACCTTGTCCTGTACCACAGCTCAAAGTGTATGTCAGAGATAAACCCTAATCTATCTACTGCCTTTCATGATATTCAGACTTGGCTCTCCAGGCTCAAGCTCCTACTTAATGTAGGAAAAACGCAGGCCATGGTATTTGGTTCTATGGCTAAACTGAGGACGGCTCAGAGTCAGCTAAGTGTCTCCTGTCTTGATGGCACCTTATTGAAGAATGTAAGCTCTTTTAAATACCTGTGAGTCCTGCTTGATAGATCCCTTGATTTTGATCAACACATTCTGGCCACATACAAGTCTGTTAACTCCAAAATCAGGCTGGTTTATAAGACTAGTCACATCCTAACACCCTCAGCTAGACTAGCCATTGCCAGAGGTATCCTGCAACCCTCTCTAACCTATGGAGTTGTGACTTATTTAAATGCCTCAAAGGCATCACTTCAAAGATGGGACACTACATACAACATCATCTGTTGCTATGCCTCAGCATCCCAGCGACTCAAACATCGATGTTAGCTGTATGCTGATCTAATCTGGCCTTCCCCCTCACACTTAAGGCTATTATCCTTCAGTTTGCTTGTTGATAACATTATTAGAACCAATGTCCCCGTATCTCTTGCCTCCCTTTTCTTCCACAGGCATTCTCTTATGGCCTACGATCCACTGATAAATCCCTACTTCACATTCCAAGATGTAAAACCTTCAAGGGAACCTGCGCTTTCTTCTATGCTGCTCCTAAATTTTGGACCTCCTTTCCCCTAGCAGTTCAGTCTGCGCCAGGCCATTTCCTCTTTAAGAAAATGTATCGATCTCACCTTTGTCAACCTACCCCTTGCATATGTTTTAATCACCCCTAGTTCTCTACTCTTATTAAATTGCCTGAGTAGGGGCGTCCTGCTCCCCTAATAGAGGTCTCCTCACACTCTTGCTCCTCTCTGCACAAAACCTCACCCTGCCTTGCTTTCTGCTCCAACTTAAGCTTTCTATCACTGTCTCACTCTAATGCTTCTGCTGTGGTCTGTCCTCATACCTCTGGCCTTCACCACATAGTATTGTCAAATTATAATGTTGATTGTATTGATTGTTACTAGCTCTTATGTCTTTTGTTTTGCTGCTAGCACTTATACTGGCACTGTACTATCTTCTCTACTGTATATGGCAAGTGCTGTGTTCATGTTTACCTTATCCACCAGTCGAACCATGTCTTGGTGTTGCAATTTACTTGTCTTGCTATTAAATTATATCTTCTATTGTATTTCACTGCAATTGTACCTTACTGTAAAACTCAAAACAATATCTTCTATTGTATTTTATTGCAATTGTACCTTACTGTAAAATTCAAAACTGTACCTCTGTTGGTGTTATCTCACCCTGTGCTTTGTGACTGTACTGTTTTTTTTGTAATTAATCATCTTTATTATTTTTACAAACATCCCAACCACATAAACAGAAGATGAAGTATTGAGCTGAAAGTGCAGAACAGAGTCACACAGATCACCCAATTGCTAGCTTCACACTTTCAGTTGGAATATGAAGCATCCTCCTTCCCCCCCTCTCATCCCTTCCCCCCAAGGTTACAGAAAAGAAGGGAGCATCTTAATTATCTACCCAAAGGCATTCTAGGAGCCAGGTTTCCAAGCCATAAGTGCTTCTAAGGAGCTCCAGAGCGACACATATGACTTCTGCCTGCCTTGCATATATCGATATGTTTCTCCAGCTGCAGCGCTAAGGTGCATTCACGGTACCACTCCATCAGAGATGGGGATTTATCAGTCGACCAGTGTCTTAAGATTAACAGTTTCGCCACAGCTGAAACAAGCGACATTTGGGCCTTTCTAATCCTGGGGGTGCCTGCTGGAAAAAGACACAACAAACATGTCTCAGGGGTGAACATATTAGTTAAGCCAAGGATGGGGTCTAGGAGACTATTAATGGCACTCCAAAAGTCCCGCATTACCGGACATGACCATAGCATATGATATAGAGTGCCGTTCTCCTTCTTACATTTCCAGCAAAGAGACATGTCCTTTACCCCGCGCCTACATAGACAAGATGGAGTTAGATACAAATGATGCATTATGTTAAAATACACCATCCTGAGTCTATCTTGTTTTATGCATTTATACATTGTACTCCAGAGCTTTTCCCAAAGGCCAGGGGTGTCCGGGATGCCTAACTCCCATACCCAGTAGAAACAAACCCCTGAAGGGAGCCTATGATCCCAATCCTGAAGTAACTTGTAAACTTTGGAAACTGCACGTGGTTGGACAGCTATAGCTAGAAGGGCATCAATATCTTTAACCCCATAGTCAGCTGGGGGCGTCTGAGGGAAAACCGGAGCTAGGGCCTTACTAAGTTGCAGCCACTTAAAAAAGTCTCGGTCCGCGACACCATGAGACCTCATCAAGTGATAAAAGGGCAGCGGGCCACCATGCGCCCAGAAGTCCGAGACTGTAAAGTGACTTATCTGGGGCCAGAAGGCCGTGGGCACAGTAGTACCCCCCACCTTAATATGCGGGTTTTCAAAAATAGGTTGGCTGTCTGATAAATACTTTTTGGACCCAGGATAGTGTTGCAATTGTTGAAATGCCTTTAACGACCATTCCATAGGGTTATTCTTCAGAGGTTTAGGGGTGGCTGACAGGGAAACAAATAGCAAGGCCCATAAAGAGCTCTTCGCTCTCTTCGCTAGACCACACTCGATGTCCAGCCATAAGGGTAGATAGGCCGAGTGCCTACTCCAATCACTCCAAAAGCTCAATTTACAAACGTGCTGTGCCGCATAATATAGGAAAAGAGAAGGAGCAGCTAATCCACCCTTTAGCTTTGGGGTTGTCAGTTTAAGATAAGATCTCGGATACTCTTCCCTGCCATAGAAAGGAGTTAAACATCCTCTGTAAATTAGAAACCACCTTCTGAAAGGTACACTCCAAGCATCCCCAGGGGTATAATAATCTAGGCAGAATATTCATTTTAAAACATTCAACCTACCCCACAGGGACAAAGAGAGCAATCGCCACCTATCCAAGTCTCCCAATATGGTTTGAACTAGGCTGCCTAGATTGTTCTTAATCATCATGCTCAGGTTTGCGCTAATGTTGATACCCAAGTATGTTAATGATTTGGCCTCCCAGCAGAAGCCAAAAGTCAGCAAGTCTGCCTTTATAACATTGTGATTTAAAGGAAGGATCTTCGTCTTTACTCGGTTTAACTTATAGTAGGATACCTTGGCGAAAGAATCAATTTCGTCCAAGATAGCCGGGAGTGAAGTCTCCGGATTTTCAATGTGTAATAACACATCATCAGCATAAACCGAGTATATATAATTGGCTTCCCCCACCTGTATACCTTTAATGCGTGGATTTCCTGCCAATCTGTGCAGGAATGGCTCTAGGTATAAGTTAAATAACAGTGGGGACAAGGGACATCCTTGCCTCGTGCCTCGCTCTAACTTTATTACTGGCGACAGTATCCCGTTGCACTTAACTCTAGCAGAGGGAAAGGAATATAAGATTTGCACCCATCTCAGGAAAACCTCTGGTAGACCAAAGGCCGACAGAGTAGCAAATAGGTAATCCCAGGACACTCTGTCAAATGCCTTTTCGGCATCCAAAGAGACGAGTACTGCTGGGGTTTTGGACTCTTTGGCCTCCACGATAAGGTGTAATAGTTTCCTCAGGTGATCTTGGGGTGATCTCCCCACCATAAAACCCACTTGTTCCCTGCTGACCAGTTGTCCATAACTTTGGACAACCTGTTATCAAGAACTTTCGCCAAAATTTTAATATCCGTATTTAGAAGAGATATAGGGTGATAACTGTCCATACTAAAGGGATCCTTCCCCTGCTTCAAAATTAATGAAATCGTCACCTCTTGGAAACTTGGGTCAGATAGTCCATTGTCAAACCAATATTGGAAGACTTCCAATAAGATTGGGGATATTATTGGGAGGCATACCTTGTAAAAATTGCTGGGGAACCCGTCAGGACCAGGGGACTTGTCTAAGGGCATCTGTTGGATAGCTTGATGGATCTCGAGAGCCAAGATTGGGGCACCGGAAAAGGCCATATCCCCCTCAGCTAACTTTGGCAGTGTAACTGAATTGAGATACGAGATAATATCAACCGTTGAGGGTTTGGATTCCGGATCTACCGTATATAACCTCTGGAAATACACCCCAAAGGCCTTCGACATTTCCCCCGGGTCCGTGCAGACCTGATCACCCTGCCCTATACGGATGCCCGCTATGTAATGAACTGAGTCTAGATGACGGATTCGCATGGCGATTAACTTCCCGGCTTTCTCCCCTATATCTAGGTATTGGAGCCTCGTCCGCGAAGGGCCAGTTCCGCCTGCTGCAATATTAAACCCGAGTATTGAGCCTGCAATTGATGTAGCCTTGCCCAATTTGCCTCGGTTGAGAAGCGGGATAGACTATTCTCTACGTCCCTGATCGAAGTTAGCAGGGAATCCAGTTTCTCCCTCTGAGCATGTTTCTTTCTGGAGGCTATCTTAATCAGCTCTCCCCTTAAGGAGCATTTTAAGGCAGCCCAAATTAGGTCCCTCTGGACTACTGAGCCTTGGTTATCTTCAAGAAGCGCTTGATAAACTCTTCAATGCACCTCAGGGAGGAATCTTCCTTTAGCATCTGACAGTTTAGTCTCCATTGTGGAGAACGTCTACACCCCAGGGCTAACCTGTATACCAAACTAACCGGCACATGATCAGATATTACTCTAGCAAATATATCCACCTGAGTTATACCGGGCATCGCAAATGAGCTGACCAGAATGTAATCTATTCGTGAACAAGTCTTATGTACCGGAGAGAAAAAGGTGTATTGCCGCAACACAGGATTAATTATGCGCCAAGCATCGACCAGGGCGGCCTTGATGATGAGATCCTTCAAGGCCCTTTGTGCCGGGGATAAGCCACGCCTCTCTTTACATGATCTATCTAGGTCGTTCTGAAGAACTAAGTTCCAATCTCCCCCCATTACTGTAAGCTTTTCGGGATCGGATACCACCAGACGCAGCAATTTCATGAAAAAAGCTGGGGAGTCACAATTGGGGCCGTATATTGAGCCCAATAAAATTGGCTGTGATTCAAGCAGACCATGTACAATAACATATCTACCTTCAGGGTCCCAAATCTCGTTCACCAACTTAAAAGGAATGTTCCTAGCAATAAGGATGGCAACCCGCCCCTCGTGGATGTCCCTGCCCCAAAACTTGTGCCTACGCCCTTCTGAAGTAATAAATGTCGCTTCTTTTTAAGTGTGTCTCTTGAAGAAACACATTTGTGCTCCCAATTGACGTAGGTGTCTTAATATAATTTGTCTCTTGACCCTATCCTTGGCTCCTTTAATGTTCCAGCTAATAAACTTGTATAAATTGCTCATTAAGCTCAATTGTATAATTAAGGGAGAGATGCATACAGAATGCCTCGGCAGGCTGAGCCACAACACTCCATAAGAGTATTGCGAGCTCCCTGACTCAAAACGTCAATGTTAGGCTCAGTCAAAACGTAACCTTGGTATCCCGCCCCCCAACGCACCAAGCCGACCACATCCCTATGAAGCCCAACCCATCCCCCCCTTATCAAAAACACCTCAACGAAGCCCTCCCACCCCAAAACAGTGTACATACCCCAGTTCCAAGGAACTGCCCTCCTAAACATAACACACCACATGATTCACCTCAAACAGCCCGATCTGTAGGCCCCTCCCCAGACCCCCCTCAATGAAACCCACTACAATACAACTACTTCCGTGATATCGAACTAACCTCAGTACAGGGCTCTTATGCCCTAACTATATAAAGATTAACCCCAACAAACTAGTGCCATCTACTGTCCAAAAATTAACTTAAAGCATTAGCTGACCCTCTTCGGGTGGTCTTGATAGACCAATACCAGAATTAATTAGCACCCAAGTGACCACTGACTCCTTGTACATATGTATAAAAAAAAAAAAAAAAAAAAGGGGGGGAGGAAGAGATCAAAGGAAATCCTTCGTATTCCGATCCTGTAGACAAGTCCAAAACACATGAAGCCACATAATATAAAAAATTAATTCAGAAAAACTATTGTGGGACTCTGCAGTTCTCCTATTTAGCCATCAC
This sequence comes from Neoceratodus forsteri, assembly GCA_016271365.2. Taxonomy (NCBI): domain Eukaryota; kingdom Metazoa; phylum Chordata; order Ceratodontiformes; family Ceratodontidae; genus Neoceratodus; species Neoceratodus forsteri. Next base: position 1,390,604,925 of record CM057459.1, read on the forward strand.
AGTGCGGGGTGCTCAAGTTCAATGGTTCGTCGCACTGGCCAATACCAATCCCAGGCTTCCACTCATGCCAGCTCCTTGGAATATCCGGTGACTTCTCTATATATAATAAAAAAAAAAATAAAAAAAGGGAAGGGGGAGAGGTAAGGAGAGAGGAAAGTCCATCATATTCAAGTCCTACAGATAAGTCCAGACCACATGAAGTCGCACACTATAAAGAGTTAATTTGGAGAGTTCAATATGAAAATCTACAGTTCTCCTGTTAGCAACTCCAGTAGTAGGCACTCAAAAGTCGATGGATCACAACATCAACTAATGCTGGTCCCAAGTCTCCACTCATTCCAACTCCCCCGTAGGACGGAGTTAATACTGCACACTGTGCTCTCCCGTAGGGTCCCTCCTCGAAAGGTGGCCAGCCCCCTAAAGAAACTAGTGGGGCTAATCTGAGTCATATCTTCGACCAAAAATGTCTGCGGCCCGAGATGAAGGAATTAGCGAAGTCAGAAGTGCTCAGGATCACGCAGTGACTTAGCTGCATAATAAAAAAAAAATAAAATCGGTCAACCAAACCCATCACAGGAACACCGATAAGCACCGATAAACAACATAAAGATTCTGTCATACATAACCGCAGACCGCCACCAGGGGGCGCAAGACATAACTCCTCCGACTGCCTCCAAATATCATATTTAGGACTTCTTGGTATATCCTCCAGAGGGGCTAATTATTTGTCCATTGAGGTCCTCAGGATTCTCAACTAAAACAATAAGATCGCCAGATGCAAAGTTCAAAACTAGAGAGATCACTAAGTATATTCACTTAAAGAGATCCGGGAAAATGATCTTCAACTCTTGCATTGCTTGTGAATAAGATTCGAATGATAACCACTTCTCCTCGTGTTTTACCAGCAGTATTGCAGGATATTTAACCTTATATGGCTTAGATGCTGCCACCAGCTTAGAGACAATCGAGTGCAATTCCTGTCTTCGTACTCTCACCAAGTGAGGTAAATCCTGGACGATACGGATCTTCTTGCCCTCCCATAATAGCTCCTTCACATCCCTTGCTTTAGCGAGAACATGCTGTTTATCTAAATAATTCAAGAACCTCAAAATTAGTGGCCTGGGTGGCTGGCCCTGGGCAGGTGGCGGGTGCAAGGCTCAGTGGGCTCTCTCGATAACATACTCTCCCCCCTCCCCGGGGGAGCGCCGGCGATTTTATGGCATAATTTCTGGAGAAAAGTAATTACTGCATTCCTTTCTTCCTTTTCTGGTATCCCGATAATTACTAGGTTATTCCTTCTACTGCGGCCTTCTAAATCCTCTAATTTCTCTTCTAGTTTCTTCATTCTCCATTTTACAATGACTAATTCTGTTTCATTCCTATCTTGTTTATTTTCCAACAAGTAATCTTGACTTCTGTGTCCCCAACCCTTCTAGACAAAACATCCACCGCTTTTTAATATCTTGCAAGTCTTCTGAAATAGGCAGCGTCGTCTGAAGAGGCTGCATGATTTCCAAAAATCTGGTTTCCGATAAGGGAGTGTCAGACGTGGGTAACTTAGAAAGGCTAGCGGCCTGCTGTTTGGCCCGCTTTACGGCCTTCTCTTTCTCTGGTGTCCGGGGAGGCGAATGCCTCGGTGGCGCCTTCTTCATATAGATTTCCATTCACTGACTGAATTCAGGCTCTGGATCACAGACCACAAGCACACCACTCTATTTGAGACGATCTGGCTATAGGAATACCGCTATAAAAGGCCAAAATGAAGAGGTAAATTGCGGAGCTCCGGAAGTATACTGTCTGCTCTCAGGCTGCCATCACGTGACCCCCGACTGTACTGTTTTTGCCTGTAACCTCCCAGGTCGTGTCTGAAAATAGTCATTGCTATGGCTAGCACTCCCACCCTGTAAACAAAAATTAAATAAAATAAATAAATAAACTGTTCTCTCTGTTCCTCCCTCCAAGCCAGATGCTTCACTCATTTTACCTCCTGTATCTCTACATACTGGCTAGGCTCTCTCCCACCTTACCTTACCTCTCTCCTTTATCCACTCCCCCAACCGTTCTCTTACACCCTTTGCAACTCTGGCTATTGTTCCCTTGCACTCCCTTTAAGAAAATCTTTAGCTGGCCAGGCTGCTTTCTCCTACCGTTTTCCAAAACTATGGAATTCTTTCCCCTAACTATCCTCTCTGTCTCTTCCCAATGCTCACTTTCTTTTCTTCTCCACAATTTCCCCTCTCACTCTTCAACTGCACCTGATACCTGTCCCTGTTCCACTACTCACTACCTTCTACTTCCTTCCCTACTCTCCCATTCCTCCTGAACTACACTCGACTACCCACCTTTTTCTCTCCCCCTATAGTAACATGCCCTAGCTCCTACTGTTAACCCCTGTTACAAAGAAGCATAGAATGCGTCGGCTGATGTGAGCCATGTGGATCATCTAGTCTGCCCATGTACACTGCCCTCTGCACTTTGAATTTGTATTTCATTGAATCCCACTGGATTGCATTCTCTGCCTCTCTCCTTGCATAAATTGCACTTTGCACTTTGAATTGTATTTCCTTGATACCCATAGGATTACATTTCCTCCCTTATCAAATGCTTATTTTTTTCCTGCTATGTAATTATTGTTCTGATTGTTATTTGTGCCCTCCTCTACCCTTCTCCCCCCAGGACACATCTGGAAACGAGCTGTTATCCACTTAGTATGTCTTTCCTGGTGAAACTTTTTGAAATAAATAACTAAATAAATAAACAAATACATGTGGCCTTTAGCCTACATGCCTTTGAAGATGGCAGCCAGGAAGTATTGTATACAAGTGGTCACAGAGTCCAGTGTTGGGTGGTAGCTGCTAACTCCCAGTATAGACAACAGAGTTCAAAGGGGCATCTTGCGGCTGCAGTTACTCACTCTTACCTGTGCCTTGCAGTTTGTACATGTCGCTACATTAAACAGCTTGGTATTGCATCTGGCTTCCAGTGGATTTTTCTTTGTTGTACTGAACTTGGAACTCCACCTCGAATGCCCAGCTCCCTCTGAAATGCTTTAAAAATGCCACCTAGGAGCAAAGGTGCAATTTCATTTGGGATGCACTGTCCTCCTTTGCTCTTGGGTTCCTGTTGCCAGCAGGAGGCTATGGGGCACCATGCAAATGCACACTGAATGGTGCTTCCAAGATCCAATATTCATACAGGCAACATGAGTCAGACAGGGTGCAGTGACTGCATGAATATGACTTCCATATGGTCATGCGTTATTTCCCCTAGAAGCACTATGTTGGAAATAAAGCCACATTGTCTTAATGTTCTTATAATGTCAAAAATAAATATATAAAGGATAAAGATGTTTTGTGTGGTACACACAGCCACTTTTGCATATGGGACCAAGCCATTTAGACGTGCAGGAGCTGTATAAGCATCTTCTAAAAATTACCGCATTTAAGGTATTAGTCTTTACTGCTAATATATTGTGATTGACAGCAGAGTAGCTGGAGGAGGAACTTCCAGGTTAAGGAAGACGACATTGTATGCAGTCTGCAAGGCATGCTGATACATAATCGTCACCACCTGTGTTTTTTTAAGTTTGGCAATTCCAGAAGTAATTGTGTAGAACACCACTGCAACCACCAGGGGGTGCTACAGCTCTTATGAAGCCTGTATCTACAAACATTTTGCCATGTTCTTCAAGAAGCTCACTAAACTATGATATGACCAAAGCAGATTCTGAACCTTCAGGATCTTTACAAGCAGCATTACCAGAGGTCCCAGTTGTCAGACAAGGGAGCCCAAACGAGATCTGGAAGATTGTCTGTGCAATCAGTGAATCTAAACTTACAATAAACTCATAATTACAGTATGTGCGAATAAAGATTAAATCCTCATAAATACTGCAGACTCTTAATGTGAGAAGACAAATGTGGTATACCTGTTAAGTTGTTTAAAAATGAGTACAAATGGGTTAAAATATTAGTTTATAAAATAAAAAGACTATGTTTGTTATCGCATTAATTTGTACTGCTGAGGAAGCGAAAGTTATGTAATGTCTAAGAGGTCAAGCTGTGAGGTAGTTGTTTAAGGTTGCGTCCTGCAATAAAAGTTCTGAAGTTTGCATCAGCCTGTGACTCCATCTCTGCATAGAAGAACCCTAGCAAGATTACACTAATAACTACTTGGAGTCCCTACACTCCACCGGCCCTTTTCTCTTCCTCCATTCTAGCTCCTGTTTCATTCTCATACTGCTGCGTTCTGTCTGCTTATCTTTTTAGTGGCTGACTTGTCAGGCCAGTGACTTCCATGCAGCATGCAAATTATTTCTGTTCACTGCATTTCTTGGTACTTCCATTGCCCCCCAGTGTCTATCCTTTATACCCTGCTTTGTAGCTGCATCAGGTTCCCTTACTGTAATTGTACTCTTCCTTGACCTTTACTCCTATCCTGTTATTTCTGTACCTCTTGAACACTGTTCATTTATCTTTCTTATTGTATTCACATTTTCACTATGTCACAGAATAGCTGTTTGTACTGCTGATCTATTTTTGATTTTACTTTTGATGTTTATTGTCTGGTATTGTTGAACTCAACCCCCCCAGTACTTCCTACTCACTGAGGTCTCACATTGAAATAAGCCACAGTGCAGTGTGCATTTCCCAGTCAATAATTTACAAATAAATAGCTAAAATAACAGTTTCCATAGTGTAGAGAGTATCACATTTGCCTAGCTCACAGTTCTGCACACTGTTTCACAGTAGAAAACCAAGTGGAAACAATGCCATTTTGCAACACAGCCTTGAGTGGCTGGGCACGAGGTCATAGGCTGAGTGCATCCAATACTTACTTCCTACCTTCCTACCATTACTTGACTATGGAGAGATTTTCTACAGTCACTGCCCAAAAGTTGCACTTTCCAAACTTGACACATTGTATCACCGTGCACTGCACTTCATCACAAGCTTCCTTCAACACTCACCACTGCTCGTTGTATACTGTGTTAGGCTGGTCCTCCCTTAGTGCCAGGAGATTGAGGAATGCTTCTCTCTGGATACACAGAGCCATTTCCAACAAGCTGTCCTTATACATCACTGGCCTTTTCCAATGGACGCAAGGGACCTACTGCCTAAGGTGCTACTCCCTTATCACACTCGTCGTCCAAAGGTCAGAACATGCTATCGTGCCTCTTCAATCAGTTTCACCCTCCCCACTCTTTGGAACACACTCCAGAAGTCTCTGAGACTTACCCAAATACCAGGTGTTATTGCCTTTAAATCTATGCTAAATAGTGTGCTATGCGAAACATGTAACTGCCATACTTACCTGAAACATGTAACTGCCATACTTACCCGAAACATGTAACTGCCATACTTACCCGAAACATGTAACTGCCGTACTTACATGCCCTACATCCTGGTCAGTATATCCGTTGTAGCCTGGCTACTTCCCTCTTCCCTGCCTTATTCTTCCTCCTCCTCCTCCACTTCACGCTTATGTAGCCATTCTAGCCTTCTACCTAGTAGCCCTCCATTTTTTCCCCTCTTCCTACCCTCTGCAAAACTTCCCTACCTCTAAAGTCTAAACCCATGCCTCTCACCCTCTTCCATCCTCTCCTCCTCTTCACCCCATGTAGCTATTTTAGCCTTCTTCCAAGTAGCCCTCCTAGCTCTCCTTTTTTACGTCTCCCTTCCCTCTTCAAAAGTTTTCCTACCTCTAAGCCGAAACCCTTTTCTGTCACCCACTTCCATCCTCTCCCCTTCCCACTGTTCTCCATCTCTGCCCTCCTTTGCCTAACCTCGGTTTGCTAGTCACCTTGTTTGCATTGGGTACTTTGGTCAGGGCAAAGTGTAATATGGAATATGTAATATGGGTGTGCTCCTGATGCCCTTTTGTTTGTTGTATTGTGTTATTTTTATTTGTGTTCTTAAACTGTTTGAAATTGTACATGTCTTTGTAAAAAAAAATTTTGTTGTCCATCCCAGGACCATCTTGCAAATGAGCACTGCTAAATGGTGTTTTGCCTGGTTAAATAAAAAATTGAATTGAATTGAATACCTGAGAAGTGACGTTATCATACATGATACACGCTGGAGTACATTTATTGCTATTATACAGTGGCTCATTTTAAAGAGAAAAAGATTAAAAAATGCATTCAAAATAGATAGTTATCTAATGTTTTTACTGTGTACGCATGCAGTGTAAACAAATAATGCTGATGTATTGTCTTGTGGTGCAGATTTTGAGTTGTTGCTGAAGCTGGCTCACTCCCCCCCCCATCTCTGTCTTCTCTATCTGTGTGCTATTTGGGGACCGACTCGTAAGTCAAAATCCCCCTTGTACACAAGTATGGAGTTTAAGTTACCCAGCCTCACTGCCTGTCCTGGGACTGGTAAACATGTAAAACAGGAACCAAGACTGAAAAAGTGGCTAATTTATACGGGGGCAGAGGGCACACTTGTCTGAAGTCCACTCAAAGAAAGTGGGAGAAGCATGTGAATCTGCTCACAGTGGCAGCTGGTAACACATGCTGCTGCTCAGGTACTCGGAAACTGTGGGCAAATTAATGGTGCAGTAAATTGGGGAACTCAAGAGTTCAGGAGTACTATTTGGTGTTCAGTGGTATGATAGTGGAAGGGAGTGGTTCATTTTTTACTGAGTTGGGGACTGTCCATTCGATAGAGTGAATTTTTTATCTTTTTGATTTGATGCAAACCTGTGTGTGCTGGACTTTCATAGAGTGATGTTATACTGGAATACCATCACTGTTAAAGGTGGGCACTGATCAATCAGTGGCAGGGATTTTTTCTTGCCATTGTATAATTGCTCTTATCCCACCTTAGGAATGACATCAAATGGCAGGAAAGATTGCACCTGTAAGACAATTAATTTGTTCTTCCTGTTGAACAAGTTACTTAATTTGTGAGTACACTGTACAATAAGCTAGCTGCTTCAGGCTGCTCTACATAGAGTTCAGATGTTCCCTTATGAAGAGCCCATCATCTCACAGGAGGAGCCCTTGTCCCCCCACAAACCTGAACCCCTCCACTCAACACCGAGCCTTCAGCCACACCTTTAATCGCTCAGCATAAACCATACCTACAGTGGAGCTTGCCAGGATGTACAGCAGTGTCACATATTCCTGCATGACAAAAGGGATTAGCTGCCACTGAAATCGTTTTGCTTCCCTTGGTAACTGTTCTGCAGAATTCTGCAGTATTGTGTTGCATCCTGTAAGGCTCCCTTGTATATCTTGTTATAAATATATCTTAACGAGCCTCAGATGTCCCTGGGAAAACACTAGAAATTAAAACACTTGTAGTTTTTCCTATATTTCTTGTTTTCATCTCCCTCGGATTCTCTATTACTAGGAAATGTGTACGGAAACAGGAATAATGCCGCTCAGTCTTCATCTGCTCCTGCAGCCTGTCTGAATACATTGTCATGGGGGGGGGGCGATTTTCAAAGAGATGGATGCGGCACTCACGGTTGTATTTTGGGTATGTGCTGTGTTCAGCCAAATGTGTCAGGATACTTGCAGCCTATTTACAAACATCCTGACGTGTCTGCGACACTTGCCATTTTTACTGAAAAAAAAAATTACTCATGCATCTAATTTGGACTCAGGAATCATTTTTGGGACACAAGTCAGGGAGATGATATCCAGAAGTTAGACCACCTTGTAGGTCGTATAACTATCTGGGCATATGTCGGGTGGCTGTGTCCCTAAAATAGATGCAGCTGTCTGAAAATCCCCCCTATAATTTCCTCCTCTTGACATTATAATATAATCACTCCACAGCTACTACTTGTAATTTTTATCTATTTATATGAGAACTGATAACCAGGAGAGGCACACTGAGTCGAAGCTTATTTCCGGGTGAGACAGGAGAGAGGGGAATAGGAGAGACGGCAGTACACAAATTAATGCAGTTGAGCAACGTTTGGTAAAAAGTTAGTACCAAAAGGAGTTGATACAAAACTAAAATTGTTACAGAAAAGGAAGTGCGGTCACAGCTCAATATGAGATGCCAGTTCAAGTGCATTGTGAAATGATAATGCACAGCTACACAGCATACAATTGCTAAACTGGCAACAGGTGAGGGACCTGTAGATGAGCATATGCCTAACTCCATGGTAGAGGGAAGAGTAGTGGTGGTGAGGAAATGCCACCAGTAGGCAGTAGTGGAGACCCAGCCTGAGGCCCAAACCAAGAACATTTGAGGCAAGGCCGGTGGGTTGTCAGGAGGAAGGGTAACAGGAGCAGGTGGGGTTGGAGTTTCAACTGGTGTCTGAGGGACCCAGGGAAAGAGACGAGGAGGAGAGGTGGAAGGGGTGAGGGGAAGCTGGATCTAGAGTGAGGGAAGTCAATAGAAGAAGGCAGATTGCACAGCAGAGGAGCAGGAGTGAAGAGTGGAGAAACTGAAATGATTTGGAATGGAGGGAACTGGAGACAGGAGAGATAAAGAGGAGAGAGAGGGGAAGGAAATGAACCAAACCAGTATTTGGATATGAAGGAGATACAATGAGCCTGGCGAAGTGCGGGCAGAGGGAGGATAAAAAGGGAGGTATAGAGGGAGCAGGTGGTGAGTATGGGGGGGAGTTGTAGTTTGTAGTGATTCATGAAAAAATAATTATGACAGCTGTAAACAGGAAGTAGAAACAGATGAAGTCTGAGAGACAAGGATCCACTTTTTCAAGTTACTAATAAAGACAGAGCAGAACATTACATTCAAAAAACGTGAAATATAAGCAGGCTTGTGTGTAAATATGCTTTTAAAACTTTTCCCAGAGATTGCATAGGATCTTTAACTGCATCTTAAAGCAGCAGCATTTGTTAGTCACAATTTCTTCTCCTATAATATTTTTCTGGTAAAAACAACGATATACAGGTGAGCTCATATGACGCAGTGGTAGCACTATCACTCCGTATGCCGGTGACTCAAGGTCAGAAGCAATCTTGGGTTGCTAGGTGCTATCGGGGGGGGGGATTGTGTATCTGCTGGACTGCTCTCCTCTCCTCTACTTGGAAGGGAGGCTTGATGGTAGCATGGGACAGGGAACAGCAAAGGAAGGATGGAAGCTGCGGGACTTTTACAGTGCATGGATTCCTTCACATACATGCGCCAATGTGGGAACCCCAACCATGGGAAGGGAGGGACCTGAAAACAAAAAAGGGTCTTGTGCAGGCTTCATGAAGCCGTGCCCATGCCCCTCTGGCCCACACCACCACCTGTCTACCAGACTCTGGATTTGGCTGTGCCGGGCGAGGGATATGTCTCACCCTCTTGGACCTGCTGTGGGGAGGTGGATCCATGGGAGAATCTCCAGTGGGTGGGTGAGGTAGGTGATGGTCAGTAGAGGCAAGTGGGAACATGGTTGATGGCTGCCCACCTGCCTTGTGGCAGAAGAACAGTTACAAACATATGAATGTGCCAGTAGAAACAGACCACCAAGTCTATCTAAGTCTGCTGGAGTGGGCAGCCAACACCCCTAGTTTGCAGCTGCCCCACCCCCCTCTCTCCTTTGTCACCCCACTGCCACCCCCACTTCTCCCACCCTCACTCTCCCCTGTTCCCTGTCCCACGTCCTTTTGAAGCTATTCACAGATTTACATGATACCACCCATTCTGGTAGGGTGTTCCATTTTGCTACCACCCTCTCTGTGAAACAGTGTCTCCTAATTTCCTTCCTAAATCTTCCCTCCTCTATTCTTAGCCCATGCCCCCTGGTGACCCTCCCCCTCCTTAACTTAAAGATCTCATCTGCCCCATCCTTACTGATTCCCCTCAGATACTTGAATCTCTCTATCATGTTCCCCTTGTCCCGTCTATCCTCCAGGGTGTACATATTCAGGTCTCCCAGCTTGCTATCACAGTCTCTCCGATCCATTCCACATATCATCTTTGTTGCCCTCCTCTGCATCCCCTCCAGTAGCCTGATATCACGCTTTAGGTATGACCTCCAAAACTGCACACAATACTCTAAGTGCAGCCTTACCAGTGACCTGTAGAGCGGCAAGATCACCTCTCTTCAGCTGGATGAAAACCCCCTCGCTATGCACCCCAACATTTTGTTCACTTTTGCAGCCACTCTCCTGCACTGGGCAGTGTTGTTCATGGTCCCTGTTATCATTACCCCTAGGTCCTTCTCCTCCTCAGTGATCCCCAGCTTAAACCCCCCAGCCAGTATTCTCTCCTTGGGTTCTTCACCACAAAGTGCATAACCTTACACTTCTTTGCATTGAACCCCAGCTGCCACCTCTCTTACCATTCCTCTAGCTTGTGTAGGCCCCCCTACAGCTGATTCCATCCCTCCTCTCCATCCACCACTGCTCCGATTTTGGTGTCGTCAGCAAACAGACTTACCTTGCTCACCACCCTGTGTGCAATGTCTGATATGAAGAGCCCAAACAATACTGGCCTCAACATAGAGCCCTGTGGCACCCCACTCATCACCAACCTTGGTGCTGAGAGCTCCACTCTCACCACCACCCATTGCAGCCTGCCACTCAGCCAGCTTGTAATCCAGTTCATCATTTTTGCCCCTACCCCTACACCAGTTAGCTTCTCTCTAAGCCGCTCATATGGCACCAAGTCGAAGGCCTTGCTGAAGTTCAAGTAAAAAACATCCACCACATGACCCTTATCCAGCTCACCTGTCTCCCAGTCATAATACTGTATGAGGTTGGTTTGACAAGACTTCCCTGAGACAAACCCATGCTGCTTCACATCCTGGAGGCCATTGTCCTCCAGATACGACACCAGTCTTTCCTTTAGTATCGTTTCCATGAGTTTGCACACTATGAAGGTGAGACTTACCAGACAATAACTACCCAGTTCATCCCTTGGCCCGCTTTTGTGTAGTGGTACTACATGTGCCATCCTCCAGTACCGTGGCACACATCCCGACTCCAGTGAAGTACTGTACAGATCCACCAGTGGCTCTGCCAACACCTCCGCCATCTCCCTCAGTACTCTGGGGTGGATACCATCTGGCCCTGGTGCCTTGTCTACATTCAATGCCCTCAGTCCCTCTAGGACTCTACTTGCCTCAATTCTTCCATCTGTCACCTCCTCTCCCTCTGTCCCCACTCTCCCATCCTATGCTGGTAGCGGTCCCCCCCTTTCTTCCGTGAACACTGAGCAAAAGTATTCATTCAATGCCTCTGCCTGCTCCTCCCCCTTTTCCATCCACTCCTCCCCCTTTTTTATCCTCACTATTGTCTCCTTGCACTTCCTTTTCACCCTGATGTATCTGGAAAAGTCTTTCTCCCCCATTAATTCTCTGTGCTAATCTCAGCTCCGTCTGGGCCTTGGCTTCTCTCACTTTTCTAGTCACCTCACTGGACATCTTGCATATTCCTCCCTGTCCACTTCCTTTCCTGTCCTCCTAAACCTCTGGTGCACCACTTGTTTTGCCCTCACCACCACTACAACCTCGCTGTTCAACCAGCATGGTTTCCTTTCTCTGCTCCTCTTACTCTGTGCCTTGGTGCAGGCTTCTGTTGCCTCTGTAATCCCCCGTTTAATAATATCCCATTTCTGCTCCACGTCCATCTCCTGCCTTATGCCCTCCAGTTTCCCTTTCAGTACTTTCTGCATCCTCCCAAATCCACCCCCTCCTGAAATTTACCACCCGAGTAACTGATTTCTCTGGCTCCCCGCACATCGTGATATTAAACCACACCATTTGGTAATCGTTGTCGGCTAGTGAGTCCTCTACCTTTATTTCCCTCACTGCCTCCCCATTTGACAATACCAGATCTAAAGTATTCTTTAGCCTAGTAGGTACACTAACCAACTGTGTCAGGAGACCCTCCTGGATTGCGTCCAGGAGCACTTGTTCCCTAGCACTGGAGGTGACCAGAACGCTCCAGTCAACCCCCGGCAAGTTGAAATCCCCCACAATGACCACCTTCCCCTTTCTACATACCTTTTTGATTTGTCCCTCTAGCTCCCTGTCAGGCTCCTCAGACTGGGACAGCGGCCTGTATACCACCACAAACCTCAGTTTCCTACCCCTTGAGTCTAGGAGCTGCAGCCAGATTGCCTCCGTTCTCCTTTCTTCTCCCTCGTCCCTTGTGCATTTGATCCCGTCCCTCACATAGACTGCCACTCCACCACGCCTTCCCCTTTTATGGCAAGCAAACAAAAAATTCATATACCCATTTTACTTTTCATTTTTCTTTCAGTTCCTGAACTAAAATACATGGTTTTAAAGTTTTTAAAACGTCCCGCTCCCATGCCATGCCTGCAATGAAAAAATTAAATATCTTGGTACAGTGCCATGTTGTTTACCATCAGAATCATGTGGCAACAAAAATCTAATATAGTTACAGTATGAATCAAGTATGTATATTCAACAGGTAACCTCAACAGAAAAGATTTTTAATAACTGCGAGTGGTGGCCATCTTTAATGACTTGAGTCATTAATTACAGAATTAGTTATAAAAGCTCTTTTAAAATATCTGAGAAAATATATTAAGACTGAATATAAGGATATCAGAAATACATTTTTGCTAGATAACTATATGATGAGATTTTTTGTTGACTAACAAACGCTGCTGCTTTAAAAATGAAAACAAAACCAACTTTTTGTTTTGTTTTGCACATAATCGTTACTCTGCCATTCCACAAGTCCAAGTAATTCAAACAAGAATCACACACTGTATATCCAGAGGCTGTGTGTGTGTGTGGGGGGGGGGGGATGCCAATGATTAAGGGTGATCAGGACATGCATGGAAATTCTGGATTAAAGAACAGGATCCTGGGTGCACATAGGAACGGTAACAGAGATACTTACATAGTGAATCACTTTCAGCTGAAGGGAAGCTGCGTCAAGGTCATAGAGCTCACCTGAAAGCAATCAGAAGAGAAGCTGGTTATTCATTATTGTTCTGAAGTAGCTGCAGTGAACCATAGCTCCCTTGTTTATGAATCTGTCAAGTGATTAAATGCTTGTGTGTGTAACTGTAGGAAGCAGCCCCAAGCCTCTTAATGAAATGGCATTCAAGTGGCTAGTCAGAATAGTCTAATTAACTTAGACTAATAGTACCTGCACTGAACTTGCAACGTGATTACATTTTAATATGCTCTTGTTTAATAATGGTTGAAATAAATAAGCTTGTGTTTTCTTCATTGAGGAGTCATTTGGTCGTGATTCACATCATATTGGGAAGCAGCATTTTTTCTGTAAAACTTATTTACTGAGAACAAAAATAACCTGCATCACATATAGAACACATGGTGTACAAGACTTACAGACAAAAGTTTACATTACAGGTACACAGGTTAGCACTGGTCCAGGTTCAGTTGGCATAGGCAAAATATGTCTGAACAAGGTATGCATTTCATGGAAGTTTAACAACGGCTTGGGACAATGTGTCAGTGGTCCACAAACTGTTGTGAGTGTTCCCCAGCTCCCCATGAGAAGCCTTACGTCAGAGCACTTCAGTCTGGAGCAGATAGAACTAGCTGGCCAGAACAGCCGTGTAGAATAAGGGGTTCCTCACTATATCAGCTACACTGGGAATGTGCCACCTGTGAATAACGAGTGCAGTATAAAAGAACTTGAGCATCAGTGCACATAAAAGTATTTGAGGATAGATGAAGGAGCTACTGTACCATACAGCTTGACTGAAAAATAATGAATATCAGCAAGGAATACTGTGCTTCAAATAGCTGAGGCTGCAGAAAATTGGTTTAACAGTACACAAAAAATGTACAAGGTACATAAATCAACCTGTCCTTCGTATGACACTTCCTGTGAGCTCCTAAAGGTTTTGGGTGGGATATTCAAAAGAGTTGTGCATGGTACAACAGGGGTGCACCATGCTCAACCCACCAATGCGCCCCAGTGCGATATTCAAAGAGGCAATTTGTGCTGCACAACTCCCGATGCACCAGGGTGCATCAGTAATGTATGTGGCGCAAGTGTAGGGGCGTGCCCATGCATATGCAGCACATCCCAATATTCAGCCAGGGATGTGCGGCACATATGCTGGCACAACTCTGCCTTGCACCGCTCAGGTGGGTGAAAAGTTGTGCCTGGTAAATCCAGGAACAAGTCCTGGCCACCCACAGGTGAGCTGCTGTATTGCAGGGTGCAAAACGGCAGCTGCCAGCTGTGGGTGGCCACCCAACCACCCAGAACACTGCCCACATGCTCCCTGCTCTGGGAGCATTGTGCCCCCCCATCGCCTGATCACGGGCATAGGTATAGTACATCCCTGGTGGTCCAGTGGACTGCATTCCAATGCCCGATTGTGGGCATATGATAATTATATCCCTAGTGGTCCAATTGACTGCTTTCCAGTGCCCGATCATGGGCATATGATGAAAGTATCCCTGGTGGTCCAGTGGAATCCCTCCCCAGTGCCCGATCACAGGTGAAAATACTGATTGACACCCTGGTGATCCAGTGGTACCCCCTTCCCCACCCATCCACTGAGGACTCCACCACCCAGCACCCCCCCAGTCAGTGGCGGGTGGTAGCACCCTGCCCGCATGCCGCCCATCCGCCCGCCGACTGACAGCATACACGTTCATTCATATATCGAGCCTGTGTAGTACAGTATGGTCTGCACACCCATTGGCCCACACAGTGGACCAATAGGCATACAGACCCTACTGTATGCTGTCAGTTGGTGGGCAACATGCAGTCAGGGTGCTGCTGCATGCAGCTGACTGGGGGGGTGCTGGGTGGTGGGGGCCTCAGTGGGCGGGTGTGGAGGGGGGTACCACTGGGCCACCAGGGTGTCATTGAGTATTTCCATCTGTAATCGAGCACTGGGGGGGATTCCACTGGACCACTAGGGATACTTTCATCATATGCCCATGATCGGGCATTGGAAAGTGGTCCACTGAACCACCAGGGATATAGTAAACATATGCCAGCGATCAGGTGAAATGGATGTGGAGACCACCAAGGGTCAGCAGGGTATCGGTCCCCAATGGCTGCAGCCTGGCAGGGTGCCAGGTGCAAATCTCCAGGGATCAGCACACCACATGCAAATGGGGCCATAATGACATGCAAATGGCCCCATTTGTGCCTTGCATGCATAATGGCCTCATTTGCATGCCCAGTGCTGAATATTGCGGTTGATGCACCTAGCGCAACCACACTTGCACTGGTGCATCCCCCTGCTCCCCTTCTGCCACTTGCGCTGGCACAGTGCCACTGCACCATGTGCAGTACGTGTGCCCTCAGTGCCATATTCAACAGTGCTGAGCCATGGCGCAGCACCTTTGAATATCGCCTGGTCCATGCCCTGGCGCAGCCCAGTTTCGCTGCACCCAGGCTTGCACCCCTGCCTGGTGCAGTCTCAATATCCCACCTTTGGAGTAATTGACTGGCTTCAAACAGAGTTGGACCCACTGCATATCAGGACAAGCAAATGCCTCCATGCCTATCAACTAATTTATAAAAATAAGTGCATGCCAAAATTGTCTGTTCCGAGGTCTGAAAGTGGCATGGGGCTCCTTAAAAACAACTCCACAAGCAGGTCTACAATTGTGGGTCAACAGTCCTACTTACTGTCATCAGGGAACTCAGATATAGTTACGGTCCAGCATCATGTTAAGAACAAATTCAAGACTACCTCAATCACCACACTGTCGAAAGCCTTCATGCAGGCACCACACATGGCCACCAGGCCAGCAGTAGTTAGGAGCCAACCAGCAACAGGATTTGCAATGCAGCACGTACGCATCTTCCAAGACAAAGACGAACAGCAGAGACGACTGGAGAGGAGACCAGAGTCCACAACCACAGTGGTAAATACAGGGATCTGCTGCAAAGGGTGGTCTGTTATGTTGTGTAAAGTTAGCGTAACCAGCCTCACTGTTCTATGCTGCTACACTTAACACTGAACAGTCTGTAACCCTGGCACTCACTAATGATCATAACATGTTGCTTTGGGGCAGAGCAGCAGGTTTGTACTACATAGCTTACTAAAAACAAGCCAACCCTCCAAAGGCTTTTATCTAATCAGTTACTCTATGAACATTATTTAAAATAAAAATGCTTTTTTGGACCCCCAGGCAGGTAATCCCCTGGTGGTACTTGCCTGCCATGAACACGCCATCTGCTCCTTAATGGGACACTGTTAACACCCGTTAGGCCTAAATATGTCCCAAGTTTAAAAAAACATTTTATGATTGGTCACATTTTCTAGAGGTTGTTTATATGAATGGCAGTTGGATTCTAATTCCTTTTCTCTATTAAAAAGTAAAAAAAAAAATAGACCAGATTGCCCACCATACCGGTCTTACCGTACAAACATGTTTTTTACATTCCTTGATCAACTCCCACTGCATTGTTTCTGGACTTGGGAACACCCCCAACACAGTCTAGCCACTCATGATGCAGTAGGAGGAGAGAAGCCTTATGAATCATGAGTGACTGCCTGTTTTGGGGTTTTCCTACTGTTCTGGATGTATGTAATAAGAGTAGAACAAGAATTTGAAACAAAAAAACGAGGTTGGGTATAATTACGTCAGTAGCATGTATTTCAGTCCTACTAAGAAATGAAACCGATAAAACAACCAGCAACATAAAATGAATTTTAGAGAACATATGCAATCATAAAATGGGGGTGTTTACCTGGAAACAACATGATGCAAAAATTGTTAACATGGTCCCTTTAATAGCAGAATGCTACCCAATATAGCTTTAACAATAATGTAGCTTGATGGATCTATTGGAAACCACTGCATGTTAAAGCAGAAAAAAACAGCACCGAGGATGTAACTGGTGCTATAACTAGGCATCTCAATTCATCCAAAGATGGGTTTTGAGCCAGCTTTGTTTCACACACAGCACTTTGTATTTCAATAAATGACTTTTTTGATTTAAGTCCTGGACTGGGTGCTTACTCTTTGGATGAATAAACCACTGCATGCCAGCACTATAGCAACCAGGTAGTAGAAAGTTGTTTGGTATCAGAGTGTCTCTTTTTTTTGTATAACCTTTTTATTAAATTTCCACAGGCAACAGTACGTGTACCATTAGAATTACCAAGTCATCTTCCATTTCAGTACAAGCTTTCCATTCAATCTTATAGTACATAAATTCCTGTCATCTACTGATATATTGATACTGTATCTCACCATAACTTCTACTGTACCTGTGCTTTTTTAACAAAAAAAAAAACAAGTGGAGAAGCAAGCTAATATGATAGAAAAACGAGCAACAAGCTGAAGAAAAAAGAAGAGAGAGAAAGAAGAAGGAAGCCGAATGAACAAAAACAAAAAAGCAAGAAAAAGAGAAAAAGAACATAGTTTAACGATACTTAAACTTCAACCTTTAGGTCCATGTTCTTTGTTTCCATGGAATTAGTCCTTACGATGGTTAATTCCCATCCACCACTCATGAAGTGGTGTCCACTCTATGGGTTGGTCATTTTATCTAGTGGTGCACCAGTTATACCTATCTTGACCACATCAGTACCCTCTCCTCAGGAGCAAAGGTGTTCCAAAAAGGAGCCCACATAGTTATGAAGGCTTCCTCCTTCCCCGTGGTTTTATACGTCAGGCTCTCCAACTGCAAGACCCCCCATGCGAAGTTCCTCCACTGTCCTATAGTTGGCCTATCCCCTGATACCCAGGTGTTCAATATACATTGACGTGCCACAGCCAACAGTATTCTTATCCATCTATCTGCAGGTATCCACTCTGCTGTCTCTGTGTCCTCCATGCCAAAGATCATCAAGAGTGGGAGAGCCTGTACGTCCCTCCCCCTCATATGCACGATTTCTTTTGCCACTTGGCACCAAAAGGTCTGAAGAACAGCACATGACCAAAAGGAGTGGAAGTAAGTGCCCACTGCCACCCCACATCTCTGACACATTGCGGACACCATTGTGTTATACTTATTCACCGCCACTGGAGGGCAGAAGAGCCTATGTATAAACCTATATGCGGACTCCTTGTACCTGTTGCACATCAGGAGCCCCTGATGTGTGTTTCGGAGTTGTTGCCACTGCTCCTCTGACAGGCTTACACCCAAATCCCTTTCCCAAAGTCCTCTAGTCTTGCTAGTTTTATCTGGAAGTTGCTGTCTCAAGAACTGGACCACCTTTCTAATACTACCCCTGGGCTCACCCTTAGTCTGCTCCAGCAGGGCTTCTATCTTCTGCATGCTGGAGTCTGGTTCCCTCTGCCTCTCAATATCGTGGATATATGTCCTGGCTTGGAAATATCTAAACAAGTGTGCATCTGGCAATCTGAGCCCCTCTTTCAGCTCTGTGAATGTATAAACATATCCCTTCCTCCTAAGGTCCTTTAGGCATGAGATTCCCTTATTTTCCCACACATGAAATGCCGGGTCACCTATCCCTGGCAGAAAAAGTGGGTTGCCCGCCAGTGGAATCATATATGTCTCTCCCTTTTGATGCCCCCTCTTCTTCTTGAATTGTCCCCAGCTTTCTAGTACTCCCCCCACTAAAATATTCTGGTGTCCCTGGTTTCAGTATATCCTTCTACCTTCCTCGGCTAATAGAGCCGACAACCGTACTTCATAGTTGGCCTCCTCTAGGTCCAGCCAGCTCGTTTCCCTGCTTTGATAAATCCAGTCCCCAATCACCCGGAGTTGCACCGCCAAGAAGTAGGTTTTCATAACAGGATAATTAAGGCCTCCCTTACTCCAGTCCGCCTTAAGCCTACCTAGGCTAGCCCTAGGCTTCTTCCCCCTCCATATGAATTGTGAGCAGGCCCTCTCAAATCTTTTATTATCTTGCTCTGTTAAGCCCATTGGCAACATCTGTACAGTATATAAAATTATTGGTAGGATATTCATTTTTATTAAATTGAAACGTCCTAACCATGATATGGGGAGGGCCTTCCACCTTTCCAAGTCCTCTAGTATTACTTTTAAAAGTGGGGTATAATTTAATCTATAGAGGGAGGAGAGATCATGCCCAATCTTATTGCCCAAATATTTAAAGGCAATACCCATCCTTTGCAAGCCCCAGGTGTTACTAACCTCCACCCCCCCTTGTCTTAGAAACATAACTTCCGACTTTCTGAGATTAAGTTTATAGCCAGAGAAGGTTGCAAATCTAGTGATGGTTTCCACCAAAGCTGGCATTGATCTTGAAAAGTCCCTGATATATAGTATCATGTCGTCTGCATACAACGTGATCTTGTGTTGTTGCTGACTCTTCCCCTCTATCCCTAGTATTTGTGGATCCTCTCTTATAGCAATGGCTAGTGGTTCAACCGCAAGAGCAAATAAAAGCGGCGAGAGGGGGCACCCCTGTCTGGTGCACCTATGCAGGGAAAATTGATCTGACAGTGACCCATTTACTAACACCGCAGCCCTAGGCGCTTCATATAGGGCTCGTACCATCTTGACGTAATCCTCACCTAACCCAAACCTTCAGAGCACTTCAAACAGGTATGGCCATTCAATCCGGTTGAACACCTTCTCTGCATCCATGGACAGGACTGCAGTTCCTCCCTGGAGGCGAGAAGAATGCTCGCCTACATTAAGGACCTTCCTAATGTTATGGTAGGAGTGTCTCCGTTTTATGAAGCCAGTTTGGTCTGGGTGTACTACGTCTGGCAACAGATCCTCCAGCTTAGTAGCCAAAATTTTGGCATAAATCTTAGCATCACAGTTTAGGAGGGAGATGGGTCTAAATGACGCACACTCTTTAGGATCCTTCTCTGGCTTGGGGATCAAACACACAACTGCACTGTTACATGAGGGAGGCATACCCCCACCTTCCCGCATCTCTTTAAATAGTCCCCATAACATTTCTACCATCTCAGCTTTGATCACTTTATAATATTCTGCTGGTAGGCCATCTGGGCCACAAGCCTTCCCAGCCTTCAATGATCCGATTGCTCTGCTAATTTCCTCCCTTGTTATCTCTCGGCCTAGGCCTTTTTGCTGCTGCGCCATAAGCTGCAGTATTTTACACTTATCTAAGAATGTTCCCATCTCTCTTTCCATACCCCCTCCCTCTGCCTGATATAGATTCTCGTAATATTCCCGGAATACTCTCCTAATTTCTTTATATATAGTGACAGTTTGACCACTGGCATTTTTAGTCCCCACTATATGTGAGGTACCCCTTCTGCCCCTGACCAGATTTACCAGCAGTGGGCCCAATTTGTTACCCCACTCATGTATTTTATGCTTCATATAAAACAGCGTTTTCCTAGCCTCATCCAATAACATAGAATTCAGTGCTTCCCTGCTTTTCGCCAACATCTGTAGCCCTGCCTCCCCCCCCCATCCCACAGGCCACCTTACCCTCTAGTTCTTTTATTTTCATCTGTAGCGCCCTCTGCTGTGCCAGCTTATCTTTCCTATATCTGGCCATGTAACCAATGAGGGCACCTCTCATGAATGCTTTACTGGCCTCCCATAGAAGTTGTTTAGAAGGGACGGATGTTGCATTGGTTTCCATATAAAACTTAACCTGGTCCTTTAAAAATTGCTGAAACTCCTGTGAACCTAGCATATATATGGGAAATTTCCAGGTAGTTCCCTTTCTCCCTACCTCCTGTATCTGAAAGGTCGCTGTAACCGGAGCATGGTCCGAGAGCTGGATTGGGCCATGATCCACTCTCACCAGCCTTTCCTACCATTTCATGGCCACATAGATGTGATTAATCCTAGACCACATCTTATGCAGATTTGAGAAAAAGGTAAATTTCTTACTGTGGGGGTTGGCAGTTCTCCACGCATCTACCATCTCTAGCTCCGCAATCCCTTCCCTCCATTTCCTAATGCAGGGGTCTCTTCTCCCTTTACCCATCGAGTGATCCAGATCCGCATCCGGAGTACAGTTAAAATTCCCCCATAATAAGGTTCTCAAACTGCTCTTTCACTAGTATATCTAGTATCTGACTAAAAAATTTAGGCTCGAGCTGTGCCGGTGCATAGACGCTACCGAACGTGACAGTCATTCCGTGCAGCGTTCCAGACACAAACACAAATCTGCCCTCTTTCGGGTCCGCCACCACTTTTGAAACCTGAAGTGGCAGATTTTTATGTATTAATACTGCTACCCCACTCTTATGGGAATTAAAAGAGGAGGAGTAGCATGCACCCACCCATCCCCTCCTATGTTTCCCATGCTCCACTTGTGTTAAGTGGGTTTCCTGTAGTAAAGCAACTTGAACATGCACTCTGTGGAGTGCAGTTAAGATTGCATTCCTTTTAATTGGAGAGGAGAAACCCCGTACATTCCATGACTGGATCACCATTTCAGTTGTAGCTCCCATGTTGTTTGAGCTGAGCTTCCATTCCCCCCAATCTATACCTTTGATTCCAACTTTCTTCCCATGGACCCCTATCTGTAACAAAACAAATAATTAAATGGACCTGTTGTAAACATGCAACATGTGGCAAACTTTTCAAACCTTGTAGTACAAAACACATACCCCTCAACTGTAATTCCTCATAAACATAACACAGATCAATACCCATTCTCTCAGATACTCCCTCCCTGTCCCCACCCCCAAGTGTTTGCCATCAGTATCAGACATGGCTATCACACCCATCATCTGCTATTCGAGCAACTGCCCCCGAGCTCCCCTGAAATCAACAATTTCAAAAATTCCTATTCATTCATTAGAACATGTAACCTACTAACATGTTTCCCAACACATCATTTCAAACACCCCACAAACTGAAGAGGGGAATGCAATTTAGATCTAATAATCACTGATAAGATCCCCCCCCATCTCCCAAACATTCCACCTCTTCTATGCAGCATTCTTTATGGTGCGACATCCCTCCGTGCAGTTTTCTGCACAATAATACCCATTCCTGTGCAAGGGCCCTGTTACTGTTCACAAATGACCTCAACATAGGCCGTTAACCTCCTCCTTTTCTCTCTGTCTGACAGTCCATTTCTCTCCCCCCACCCCAGCCATCCCTCCACGATATTCCTCGGTCCCAGACCTAAGGGAGGAGCCGGCGACAAAAGCCGCGTGAATAAAAACATAACATGCGCCGGCTTCCACCACCCAGCCCCCCTCCCCAGCCTACCTTATCCATGCTCGGGTCCACACCTCCTTGATCTTCAGGAGTCCTGGGGCTGAAAGTGCCCACCAATTTCAGTTCTATTCCACACATCTTCAGGAAGGGGTTACTGTGCTGAACCACGAGTCCCAAATCCATAAAACAAGTTGTTGCCATCCTACGAGGATAGAGAGTGGGTGGGAGGTCGAGCAGGTTCCGTGG
Source organism: Neoceratodus forsteri (assembly GCA_016271365.2). Lineage (NCBI taxonomy): Eukaryota > Metazoa > Chordata > Ceratodontiformes > Ceratodontidae > Neoceratodus > Neoceratodus forsteri. Next base: position 1,390,627,117 of record CM057459.1, read on the forward strand.
GTAATCACCAGCTCACCCGAGTACAAAGCGATGTCAGCCATCCAGACGCTGCAAACAAAGTTCTGTCCCAGTCTCTACTGCTCTCCCTATGAGTCTTCACCCCAGCCACTGGTCACAATCCGCCTCACCCCACTTTCTTCTTGAGCCCATCCACGAACTTCTGGGCCTTATCCACCTCCCAAAACGAGTACATGGCCCCCTCGTGCCATATTTTAAGGGTCACTGGGTAGAGGAGAAAGTTTTCCACTCGCATTTCTCGTAGTTGTGTCATGACTGCATTATAAGCCCTGCGTTTTTTAAGTAGACGCGTAGAGTAGTCTTATGTGATGAAAATTTTGTTCTCCTTGAACAGCACTGGTTGTTTTTGCCAGTAGGCGCGGAGAACTACCTCCTGATCCTGAAAATGATGGTATCGAATAATGATGTTGCGAAGAGGAAGGCCTGCAGCCAGTTTAGGTGCTACCGCCCGATGAGCTCGTTCTAGCTTGTGCTTGCCACCTTTGGGATGGATACCCAGCAGCCTCAGGATTTGCTCGGCACAGAACTGCAATACATCAGGGCCCTCCTGACCCTCAGGGAGGCCTCTCACCCGCAGGTTGAGCCTGCAATGATAGTTCTCCTGATAATCGAAGGCCTCCCTGAGGTCTTCCAACTCCTTTTACGGCGTTGCCACGTGGTCCGGCAGCCTATGCAAGGCATCCTCTACTCTTGGCGTTCGCTCCTCCACTTCCGACAGCCATTCCCCATGAGAAGCCGTCTGCTCCGCTGTCTCCTGGATTTTAGCATCAATTTTTTTTCCATTTTTCCTAACCATGGGGTCAGAGCGACGAGCACCTGTGTCATGACTTTCCAGCCCAGAACAGCTATCTCCACTGCAGAGAATGAGATGGTGCCCGATGCCTCAGGGGCAGGCCCCGCAGTTGACTTTTTTCCACTTTTACCGGCATTTCTGGTATTTTTGTTCGCTGTGCCAGTCAAATATTCATCCATGGCTGCACAGAGAGGCAGAATCTTCTAATTTTAATAGGATTTAGCTGTGGAAAATGTGTTATTTCTCTTAGAGTAAAACTTTAGGGCAGGAGCTCGAGGAGATCGCGTCCACTTTGCTAGCTGCTCATTAGCGCCCCAGAGTGTCTCTTTTAACTATGCATATACACTCTAGAGTTTCAGATTCAGTGCTAAACATCATGGTTATGCAAATCCTTGTGTGGAGAAGACTTATATGGTTTTTACCAGATCAAAAGTTAACCCTTTTAAACATGCTTGCACATAAATGGCAGTAAAAACTGAAAGCAAACTATAGACACGTGTTTTGTCCTGTGGGGGCTCAGTCTAACCAGTGCAGTAGTTATCTTAGATAATAACCAGGTCAGCCTCAGGGAGAAAATCAGGCATGTAGTACACACATGGGTAGCATACTGGCACAGCAATCTTAAAATAGAGTGGTGTGCATTATCCAAAATGGATGCAAGGAGAGAACAAGCATGCACATTATTTGGTTTATGTGTGTTTCCCCAAACCACCCTTAGTAGGATCCTGCACATTAAGAATAATAGGTACTGTAGGTAGTTGTGTACAGTACGACTATGTTTCCATTGAGGGGTTCTGTTGACATCATGGATTTTGACAGCAAAGCTCAGTCCCTGCCTAGTCTGTCTCTACAGACCTTATCTGGTCTACAGCGACCCTGCCTCCTCTCTGCCTATTTACTAATATTCCTCTATGTCTATCCAATGCATGCTTGAAGTCACCTACTTTTCACCTCCACCACCTCTGCTGGCAGTCTGTTCCAGGCATTCTCCACTCTTTCAGTGAAGTAGTACTTCCTCACATCCCTCTTAAACTCCTCCCACAGCTGCATCGCATGCCCTCTGGTCTTGGTGCTCTTTCTCATTTGAAAGAGACTCATCTTCTACACCCTGTTCACCCCCATGAGCTATTTTAAGGTCTCTATCATGTCCCTTCCTGCTCTCCTCTCTTCCTGGGTTTACATGTTGAAATCCCTCAGTCTCTCTTCATAGAGGTTTTGATGCAACCTCTTCACCATTTTAGTTGCCCTCCTTTGAAGGGCCTCTACTGTGTCTATGTTCTTCTGAGGCCTGGCCCACAGAACTGGGCACAATACTCCAGGTGGGGTCTCACAAGTGAGTGATACAGTACGCACACTACCTCCTTCCTGCTGCTGGAGATACCTCTCCCTATGCATCTCAGCATCCCACTGGCCATACCCACTGCTTTGTCATACTGCCCTGCCACTTTAAGGTCATCAGAGATGATAACCCTAAGGTCTCTTTCCTTGTTAATGACTGTCAGTGCCTACCCCCATCCTATACTCTGCTCCTGAGTTCCTATGCCGTAGCTGTGAGAGTTTGCTCTTTTGGCATTGAATCTCAACTGCCATGCTCTTGACCACTCCTTGAGTTTCCCAAGGTCACTACAAATTCTCTCCACCCCCTCCTGAGTGTCCACCCTATTACAGATTTTGGTGTCATATGCAAAAAGGCATACCTTAACTTCCAGTTCTTTTGCAATGTCAATTATGAAGACATTGAAGAGGACAGGTCTGAGTTCTGAGCCCTGTGGCACCCCATTGGTCAGTCTTCCCTCATTAGAGTGAATGCCATTAACCACCACCCTCTATTGCCTATCCATTGACCAGTTCCTTACCTAATTCACTACTGTGGGTCCCACCCCTAGGGTGCTCAATTTTTTCCAGTCTCTTGTACAGCACAATGTTGAAGACCTTGCTAAATTTCAGATAGGTCAAGTCTTCTGCCCTCACCTGAGCTATTTCCCTGGTCTCCCAGTCAAAGAAATCAACAAGATTTGTCTGGCATGACCTCACATCTGTGAATCCATGTTGCATTTGATCTTGCAGCTCACTGGATTCAAGATGCTGCACCAGACCTTTCTTTAACAGTGTTAACAATTAATTTTCCATCCTCTGATGTGAGACTGGCCATCCTACAGTTGCTAGCCTCCTCCCTGCTGCTGCTTTCAGGGAGAGGGACCACATCTGCTCTCCTCAAGTCCTTTGGAACCACTCCTGCTTCCAGTGAGATGTTGAATAAGGCCATCTGAGAGGCAACTAGTGCCTCCCTGAGTTCCTTTAGTACTCTTGGATGCATCTCATAGAGTCTCATAGCCTTATCCACTTTCAGAGCTTCAAGTCCCTTCAGAACTCTTTCCTCTGGTGACTTGTGTCCACCTTTGTTCCTGGTGGTCCACCCCCTCCTCCAGTGAGACAGATGAGCAGAAGTACCTGTTCAAGATGTCTGCTTTTTCTTGATCCTCTTCTGTGCAATCTCCCCCGCCACCTTCCTTATCCTCACAATCCCTCCGCTTGCTTTCCTCTTGTCAATTCTCACTTACATACCTGAAGAATGTCGTATCCCTTTTAGCTACCTCTTTGGCTATCCTTTCCTCTGTGTTTGTCTTTGCTCCATTTATGGCATTTCTTGCTTCCCTTTGTTTTACTTAGCTATGCAAAAATTACCTATATGTACTTTTATATAGTATATGGTTACAGACACATTAAAACACTAAAGGCATTCTGTTTTCTTCTTAAGGATTGATTGCCCATTGTAGGGCTGTTTTCTACAATCTGAATTACATTTAGAGGCTGACTGAAATGAAGACATATGACCATGGGCACTGGGTGACTACTAAGCAAATGAGCGTAGGTGGATTTATTCATTTTTTTAATTCAAAAGAAATGGCAAGACACTTGCAGCCATGGTTTCTGTTCTGCAGTACTCGTTTGTGTGAATACTAGTAGCAAGAGCTTTTAATCTGACAGAGCAGTTAAATGCACAATATGAGGGGGATAGGATGCATGAGCATTTAGAATGAAACCGTTGCTGTATCATAGTAATGACATAGCTAGCTACTATGGTACACCAACTGTTTTAACCTTTGACCTGTGGTACAACAGGATTTCTAAGTGTATAGAAACCCATACACAATAATGCCTAACTATATACTGTACTGTTTTTCTTCCAAACAGCTGCTCTGGTACTCTACCTCAAAGTGTCCATTATCCAACTAGCAGAAACACACTGGAACCATTAAAGATCCCCTGACACCATTAGAAAAACTTGAAAAAAATGTGAGATTTAGATACAGTTCAGTTTATAATCCATATATTTTATACAGTTCTTTCCCTTTTTTCTTTATTACTGAGGGCAGTTGTGTGAAATGGGATTAATGTCCCTTAGACGTTATCTGCTCTTTCTGCTTCCCTACACATAACATCATAATCCCCTGTTTATGGCATCATAATTACCTCCATAGCAATGGACTGTGATGTCATAAACAGAGCTGTGATGTCAGGCGTAGGCAAGCACCCAGAACAGATAGGGCTGTGACTAAGGGTGAGAATTACAGACAAAATTATTAAATGTAAGTTTAATTGTGTCTAAACTTTATATTTTTTCAAAGTGTCACAACAGTGTCAAGGGCTCTTGCAGGTAGGATAACCCAGAGTCAAGAAGTAATGTTAATAAAACAATTGCATTAAAAAAAAGGTGCACTGCGTGCAGTTAAGGATTTCCTAATGAATGAAACAAGGTGCACCATAGCCCAAACTTGTCTTATTCCAACATTAGAGTATGTGAATTTAGTGTGGGGAAGGGTATCAGAAAAAATAAAAAAAACAAAGGGTCTGCTTATATAATACCATTTGCAGAAGTGCCCTATGGGCAAAACAAATGAGAACATCACTGACGTATGTACAAAAACTTGATTGGTTGACTGCCAAACAGAGAGACATAATTCAGATGTCATATTTTGTGTTTAATACTTTGCACTGTGCATCGGATAGCCCAATGATAGCCTTTTTGAGCAGAAAGTAATACATAGAGCTTTAAGATCCCAAGACACTATTACATTAATAATTCTACCATATAAAACTGTAAAGAAACATAGAGCCTTCAAGCAGTTAGCTACAAAAACATGGAATGCTCTCCCAGACAGTATGAGGAATTTAAACAAGCATTTGTCAATGCCGAATGTTGTCTCACTGGCATTGGCATTGGTAGTGCAGGAGTTAGAGATGCATAATAGGAATGGCAGTGAAGTATTGAACTGACACCAACCTCACCCCCACCCTGCAGAGACACATTTTCAACATAGGCATTTTGGGATCTCTCCTCATGAACAGTTGCACTGTGATTTTGTTAATCTGTCTCAAAAGTTGATTTCCCACAGCAATCAAGCCATTGTGCGCCACAGGTGTGAAAACACATTTTGGGCAGGATGTGAAAAATGACAGCTGTAATGTTCATAAGGAGGTGTGAAAAAATGCCAGTGTTGAAAATCTGGCATGAAAATATTACAAATTTGCAAAGTTACAAGGGTGTGTGGAAACTGCACGATGCATGCTTGTAACACAGTCATTTTATGGACTTTCATCACCAGATTTTCAACAAAGGCATTTTGGACCTCTGCTCATGAACAGTGTCACTGTCATTTTCTCAATCTGTCCCTAAAACTGATTTTCCACAGCGACCATGCTATTCTGCGTCAGAAGTGCGAAAACAAAATGACAGCTGTACTGTTTATAAGGAGGTGTGGAAAAATGCCAATGTTGAAAATCTGGAGTGAAAATATTACAAATTCATGAAGTTATGAGCATGCATGGAAACTGCACAATGCACGCTCATAAAACAGTAATTTTTTGGATTTTTTTTCACCAGATTTGCAACACAGGCTTTTTGAGAGCCCACCTCATGAACAGTGGCACTGTTATTTTGTTAATTGTTCCCCAAAGGTGATTCTGTGCAGTGACCGCAAAATCACCTTTTGGGATTGAATAACGCCATGACAGTGACTGAATTCATGAGGAGGGGTCCCAATAACACCATGTTGGAAATTTGGTGCCAAAATTCCCCCAAATGCCCGAAATATGCACCAAAGTTGAAAAAAACCTATTTATGCCATTATATAGCTTACTGGCATTTCTTCAGTTCGTGGTCGGCTTTGAAGAGTGCAGACGTGTTCCCGGTCCACTGAAGATCATCGCACTGTGCTCCAGAGGTAAGTATGGGGTGTGGAGAGGCAGAGTGCACAGAGGGTGGCGTAGATTGGGGGAGGGGCCACCAGACTTGATGAGGGATTGTTTTCTGTTTTACAGGTTTTAACAAAAAGAAAAACATTGTAGGAAGTTTTTTTAACAGGGTATTTGGAACGCTGGGGTGGGCTCCCAGTGTGCCACCTGGAGTGTTTTGGGGGCTGTAGCTAGCAGGGATTGGGCACCCCATCGCACATACCAGTGGCGGGCAAGAGCCAAGGGGATTGGGCACTGGCACACAACAAATGGGGGCATTATGCTGATAGGAGGGACTCCCCATTGGCAGATTGAACTGGAAATGGGGCTGAAGCTGAAAGGATTGGGCCCCCATCGCAAAGAAAGACTGTTGGGGGTATGATGCAGAGGGGATTGGGCACCCCTGGCACACAGTTGAAATGGGAGGGGACATTATGCTGACGGGGAGTGGGCTCCCCCATCAGCACATGAACTAGGTCAGGGCATGCCGACAGGGGGATTGGGCACCCCTGAAGTCAGCGCGGTGGCAGTCACTGCCGCCATGTTTCTTGGAATGCTTCACCAGGAAGGACATATTGGGAGGTGTGTTATTGTTCCGCTGCATAATGAGCTTGCCTCTCATTGCAGCAGCACTTTTCTTAGATGTGGTGGCCACTTTATGTATCACCTGCATGCTGGCTTATCGGGAAATGAGGGATGCACCTACTGATGTGTGCCCTGCATTCGCCCACCTCCAAATCTGCTACTACTGCAATATGTTGGCTGACATGCAAGTGTGAGCCAACATAAAAACAGATACAGCTTTAAGACATCTTTAAAAAAATGTTGTTAAAGACAATGCACAGTGCAAATGTAATTGTACATGTAAATAAGGTGCTATATGTATTAATTTGGAATAAGAAATGTGCCCGTGGTTGACTGATCTAGTGCCAGATTCTCGCTCAACACTAATATTGTACTGCCTACTTATATATAGATATTATGTTTTTTAACACTAAATATATGTGTGTAATATGGATATTATGTTTTTTAACACTAAATGCCTGTGTTTATGATGTGTACTTATATACCACTAGCATGCCTCTGAGATTGTGTACATGTATAGAGAATGTGTGTAACTGGACAGTTATATTATTAAGTCAAGCCTGCAAAAGGGCCATGTGGCCCAGTGCTTTTTACCTGGTTAACAAAATGAAAAATTAAAAAAATAAATACATAATGACACTGAACTAATAATACAAACAGCAACTATGAATAAAGTGGATACCAGAAAAAGAGATAATACAGTTGAAGCTGTGCAGAATTTCCAAACTTCACTTCTGCCGCAGTTCCTTGGAATTTCTGAAATTCTGCCAAACTGTACAGGTTTCCACCAGAAGTGGAAGTGCACACTTCTGAAAGTGGAGTGGTACGGCAAAATCGTATTCTGCAGTTACTGTAAACTGTGGATTCATTTTCCACAAGCTGCAGAGTAATATTCCACAGATTCCATAGAAATGCTTTTCCAAATTCTGCAAAATTAAAAAATGTGACAGGGTTGAATAAGGCGCTGTCCCATTTGCTATGCAAAAAGAGTTAAATGCAAGGATCTGTTCTGTCCTCTCCTTTTCTGTCTCTTGTCTGTCTGGTTGTGCAACCAAATGTTCTTGTGAGACCTAGGAACTGATCACGGTCATGGTCTCGTGGTTCTCTTCCTCTCGTTGTCTTTCTAATTTCACTTGCTGTTTCTGTCTTTTTTTCCCCCTTATGTATCCATGGGTATAAAAATATATGTGAATCTTTGTGTGAAACTGTAAGTGAATCTGGTATCCCTTGGTTTAAAATACATATAGTTATACTGTTGAAATGATTGCAAAAAGCTGTTTGGAATTTAGGGGGTTAACTTGAGATGCAGTCTGAGCTCCTCTCAGACTTGTTTGCAAACTCTTGCAGAGCTGTCAGCAGGAGGCCAGCTTGGGACACTGTTCTATTTGCAAGCCTGCTCTACAAAGAAACGGACAAGAACTCTGGTACATTTTGTAAGAAGCAGGATGTCTCCTTTACAAGCTCAGGAAGAAGAAGTTAATTGTCAGGCAAATACTTGTTATAAAAAAAGCAGCAACATTTTTGCTAGAGAGACTTCTTGGAAACTGGAAAGAAACTTGACTTTTGTCTTCTCTGTTTGTGCTGCCTTGTATTTGCTATCCTGAACATTTTTTTAAAAATGTTATTCTACTGTTACTGATAATAATAAAATGCTACTTGTAAATTTTATAACTGCTCCTAGTTTTCCTATGCTTTCTGACCTATACCTCGACGACAAAAAATAAATTTCAAAAACCATTTCGGAAGTGGAATTGCCAATCCACACAAATTCCTCTGGTGGAATCCCACATTCCACACAGCTGTAACTGCAACAAACAAAACTGGCACAGGCTCTGAAGGCCTTTAGGTATAATTGTTTTTCAGACATTCAAAAACATTCAAACACATGGCAGTTACAACCGTGTGGCTGAGCGTACGAGTACAAGCTGACCAGTTTCGCATGTAGTGCATCTTCGGGGGAGCTTTAATTGCAATATAGGAAAAACAAAGTTATAACACTGCTAATAGAAGTGTCTGTTCTAACAACTACTGTATGGTGTCCTGTGTATTGAGAGACATTTGAATATTAAATATCAAGATAAGCAAACAGAAACTAGGCTGATGTGGAAGAAAGACCCATAAATTGTCCCAGTTGTCTTTGGAACCCCAGGACTAACTTCCAGATATACCTTTTCTGAATGTGCTATCCCTAACTGCGGCACCTTATGAACTACAGAAGGAAGGTATCTGTTGAACACTGAGTGTATTAAGACAAGCACTTTCAGTGCCTATTAAAGATTAAAATAACACTGTTTTCTTGATTTTTCAACATGCCGTGGCTCATGATTGGGGTCCCTTTTTAATCATGGTGCTGGAAACCCTGAAATTTGGAGGCATTACCCTGAGCAGGAGACTGGGTGGTCATTGTGATTTTCCTCATAATGACATCATGGTCTATGGTATGTTGGTTTACACAGACACATAGATTGTGTTGGCAGAAAAAGACCCAAGTGTGAATCCAGTCTGCCCATTTCCCTGCTTAGCTCCTGCTCGACCTACCACTGGGCTGAATTTAGAGATCCAAAGCCCTAGTGACTGATCCTGTATCTCTTTCCTACTTCTGCTTGTGGGTCTCACTATTCCCCTATATCTGTCCTTCCCAACTTTTAACCCTGTCCCAGTCTTGTTTCAACTATCTTTCTTGCAGTCTATTCTAATCATCCACCAACCATTCTATGAAAAACTTTGTCACGTCTCTTCTGAATCTCTCATCTACTAGTCCCAACCCGTGTCCTCTATTTACTGTGCCCTCATTCCTCATAAACAGGTCCCTACAATCCACCCTGTTGATTCCTTTCAGGAACCTACATTAGGGAGCAAAGAAAGACTAAAGCAGGGATACTGAGGCTGAATAAAGATGAAGGTGGGTGGGCAGAGATCGACAGTGAAATGCAGGGATACTGTATGAATACTTCTGCTCAGTATTCACAATGGAAAAGCAGGGAGAGATACCTAATCTAGTCAATAGAAGCACTCTGGATAGGGGGGTTGATATTAGTCCTTTCACAGAAGAAAGGGTTCTGAAAGAACTCTTAAAATTGAAGGTGGATAAAGCAATGGGGCCTGATGGGATTCACCCCAGAATTCTAAAAGAACTAAAGGGAGAACTAGTAACACCACTGACTACCCTTTTTAATAAATCATGGGAGGATGGTGTGGTACCTAAGGACTGGAGGAGGTCAGATGTGATTCCCCTTCACAAAAGTGGGAGCAAGACAGAGGCAGGAAACTACAGACCTGTCAGTTTGACCTCAGTGGTAGGGAAAATGATGGAATCACTTCTGAAGGAAAGAACTGTTGAGTACCTAGAGTCCAGTGGGGCACAGGATCCAAGGCAGCATGGATTCACAGCAGGAAGGTCATGTCAGACAAATTTAATTGATTTCTTTGACTGGGTGACCAAAGTAGTAGACCAGGGAGGGGCTGTGGACATGGCCTACCTAGGCATTTGACACAGTCCCGCACAAAAGATTAATAAACAAATTAGCCAGCCTGGGAGTGGGTCCCAGGGTGGTAGCCTGGGTAAAACACTGGCTGGACAACAGATCACAGCGGGTAGTAGTAAATGGAGTCCACAGTGAAGAAAGGGGGGGGGTTACTACTGGGGTACAGCAGGGTTCAGTACTGGGGCCGGTCCTTTTTAATGTCTTTATAAGTGACATTGAAGAGGGACTGGAAGGGAAAGTATGTCTCTTTGCAGATGACACAAAGATCTGCAACAGGGTTGATATGCAAGGTGGGGTGGAAAGGATGAAAAGGGACTTAGTAGGGTTGGAGAAATGGTCAAATGCATGGCAGCTTAGATTCAACGCAAAGAAGTGCAAAGTAATGCACCTGGGAAATAAAAACCCAGGGGAAGAGTACACAATTGGGGGTGAGATACTGACCACAACAAAAATGGAAAGGGACCTGGAGGTAGTCATATCAGATGACCAAAAGGTGGGCCAGCAATGTGAGAAGGCAGTAAGAAGGGCTGGGGGGATACTGGGATGCATAGGGAGAGGCATCACCAGTAGAAAACCAGAAGTTGTTGGCCCTCTGTACAGACAGATGGTAAGACCCCATCTGGAGTACTGTGTACAGTTCTGGAGACCCCATCTCCCCAAAGACATAGACAGGGTGGAGGCTGTTCAGAGGAGGGCAACCAAAACGGTGCAGGGTCTGCACTAGAAGACATATGAAGAAAGACTAACGGAGCTTAAGATGTATAGCCTCGAGGAAAGGAGGGAGAGGGGGGACATGATAGAAACTTTCAACTACCTCAAGGGAATCAACAAAATCCAAGAGGGTAGCATCTTTCAGAAAGAGAGATGTGCAAGAACAAGGGGGCACAATTTGAAGATAGAGGGGGGACGGCTCAGAGTTAATGTGAGGAAGTATTTCTTCACAGAGAGGGTTGTAGATGCATGGAACAGGCCTTCCTGAGGAGGTCGTAGAGTCAAAAACAGTGAGGGAATTCAAGAATGCATGGGACAGACATAAGGCAATTCTAGTGGGGGGTAGGAGGAAGTAGGCTGTTGGTTAACTAGGATCTGCAGTTTATCCGTTAGGTAGGGAAATGGGCAGACTAGGTGGACCAAGCGGTCCTTATCTGCCATCAAATTCTATGTTGCTATGTGCCTCAGTCATATACCTCCTTTCCCTCCTGGCCTCCAGTGTATACCTGTTAAGATCTGCCAAGTTTTCCTCAGACAACCTCCTCTGCGGCCCCTAGATCATCTCTGTGGCCCTCCTGTGTATGGTCCCTGTGCAGTCACTGTCTTTCTTCAGGTGTGGACTCTAGAACTGCATGCTATACTCCAGGTGTGACCATACCAGAGACCAGTACTGGGGCAATACTGGAGCAGTATGACCTCCACCCTCTAGTTATCAGATCCCCTTCCTGTACATCCCAGCATCCTGTTTGTCTTCCTATATGCTTTATTGCACAAAGTAGAGGACTTGTGGCTGTCACTAATGATGGCCCCGAAATCTCTCTCCTCTGTTGTCTGCCCCACCCTTACACCCCCGTCCAGTTGTTCATTTTCAAATTCTTTCTACCAGTATGTCACTTTGCACGTCTTTTGCTTTGAACTCAATTTGCTATAAACTGGGCCACGTTTTCCAATTTTTTTCAGCTCTCATTACATTTCTTTAACTCACTTCTCAGTTTCTACTCTGATACAGATCTTAACGTCTTCAGCAAAGGGACACACTTCATTCTGCATTCTCTCTCTTATACTGCAAATGAAGATATGGAAAAGCACTGGTCCCAGAATTGATCCCGCTAGTACTCCTCTATGCTCTGAGTGTGCCTCACTGATGACCACCATCTGTGCCCTAACCCCATTGCCAGTTCCCTATCCATCTGGTCAGTTTGACCAGTACCAACAAGTTGCCCAGCTTGTCTTATTAGCCTTCTGTGTGGAATGAAATCAAAGGCCTTGCTAAAATTGACATACAAAACATTCACTGCTTGGCTCCTGTCCATCACCTTTGTAACCCAACCAAAGAAGTTGATTAGATTAGTATGGCAAGTCTCCCTGCTACAAACCTGTGTGGCTACCTGTCCTGCAATCTATTTGCCACCAACAATTCCACTACCTGTTCCTTGATTATTGTTTACAACAGCTTGTCTAAAATCTAGGTTAGACCGACCCGTCTATAATTTCCTGAGTAATCACTGTCCCCACTCTTGTGAAGTGGCACCACATTAACAACTCTCTAGTCTGCTGTAACCACCCCCATCTCCGGGGAACAATTAAACCAATTAGCCAATTGCACTGCCAGTGTCTTCCCCACCTCCTTCAACACTCTAGGGTGTAGCCTATCTGGGTCAGGCACTTTGTCCACTTTCAGGGTTTTGAGGCCCCTGAGTACACTTTCTTCCAAGACCAGTCCTAACTCCAATCCTTTTACCCCCCCCCCCAAGAGGTGTCAGTGTGGCTTAGCTGGTAGCACATCCACCTCTGGACAATAATTTTGTGAGTTCTAGTCCCACACTAGGATTGAACTCATATCTTAAAAATGCTGGCACCTAAGTGCAGTTTTAGGGGGTTGCTGTACTGTCGGGGTGTGCCATCATTGGGATGAGACATTAAACTGAGGTCCCTCTAAGTTAACTACTAATTAGCTTCAAACTATTATTATGATATACTGTTATACCCCCAAAACTAAACCAAAACCTAGTGTGAAATAAAAAGAAAAACAGTTAACATATTTCTCTAAATTCTGAACATGCCAGCACAGTTTTTTCCATAAAGACCCAACTTTAAGCTTAGAAAAGAGCTTCTCATCTCTCTCCTTTACCAGCCATAAAGATATAATGAAAATTTTCAGTACTTCCATACAAAGTTATACATTTCTATTGTAAAACCAAGGAAGAATGAGCCTGCCATATACAATATTTCTATAAAGCCAATATAACCTGTAAAGTTTCAGGAGAATACTTTTTCCAGTGATCAGAGAAAAGGCCTAAAACTGAATCCTGATCGTCAAGACAGTAAATAACTGTTCCCTCCAAGCTTGTGCTATGTACCTCCAACTCTGAGAAACAGTCACATTCAAAGAAAAGACGTTCTTGAGTTTCAGGAATCTCCCTGCAACAAGGTTGTGGGCAATATCTGCCAGCTAACTGTTTATGCTTATGGTTATTTTTCACACCTAGCTTCCCATGGTTGCTAAGCCACAGGACATCCCATGCAAATGCAGGTATTCTGTCATTTGTTAACTGTACCAACGCAGTCTCGATTTTCTGTTGTGAGTAATCTGGAAAACTAAGTTCCCCTGAAAAAGCAGTGTCTATGATTAGTTTATACAATCCTTTTCTCGTGAGAGCTGGGGTTAAATTATATGGAACCTGCCATCTTATAAGTGTTTGTATAAGTGCTTTAACATATCGTGGTACCTTTCTTGATGCGGCTAACAACCTCTATTGATACTGTCCCCAAGCATCCACACATATAGATACCCATTCTGTCAAGACTATTTTCCAGTCCTGTCCCCTGGTCTTGATGCCTGGTAAAATATCTGTATTTATAAAATTAAATCTATAGCTATCTCAATATCCAGAGTTCTGATTGTACAAAACACATCACATGACCATGCGTATATCAGAGCGCGACCACACACCTGCACTTTAACCCCCGTCCAAAACAATTTTGCCATTTTATAAGATAGATAACCCACTCCACAGTGTGCGGTCGTGCTCTGATATATGCACGCCTTGGGTGGTTGACACACTCGGCCGTATATCAGAGTGCGACTGCATACCTAAGAGTGGGTTATCTATTATATATAAATATGGTGTAATAAAATACCAATGAGTTTATCATATTCACTCCTTCTTCACTAATAGATCTATAAGTTACTTCCCTTTTACTGGGATTAACTCTGCTTTACCAGAAAGCTTGGAAAGAAATTCTGTAAAGCCTAGTTTCTATTGCTAAGGGCAGTGGAAAAAACATAAATACAAACAGACTGGTAACAATAAAGTTTTAATCAAGAAAACCCTCTTTTGTTTTGAAATTTGTCTTCCCTTCAATCTACCCCCCATATAGGCTGCAGTCTTTAAATACAAATTCTAATTTCTTAGGGCCATATCCCCGTTATCAAATTCTATCCCTTGTATTCTAATATTTTCTTCTGTTACTGTCACACTTGCACAGGCATCCCACTTGCAGGTATAGGGACCTCCCCTACTGTTGTACCTTTACATTTACTGTAATGTACTTTAGAACTTGACACCTTCATGTACCTACAGTAAGGGCAAGAGTAGGGGATTTTCCCCTGTGTCCTGGACAACAACCCCCTTCCCATCAAGTCAATTCATGCAACTGTCCAAGGCTGTATATGGGTGTTGATGTGCGAAATGGCTGCTACTGCACATTCCGTCACTTTACTACCAGTCTCAAATTGCTTGTAAAGCTCTTTGGGGCACAATGTTCATGAAATGCGCTATATTAATGCTGATTCTTCTTTTTCTTCTTCTTCTCCCTTTGGTCTGCATTTCACAATCTGGTAGTGCTCCCCCTACTCCAATGTTGAGTATTTAACAAAAGTATTCATTCAGTATAATAGACTTTTTCCCTTTCTCCACTACCCATGCTTCTTCCTTCTTTCATCTGATAATGGCCTCATTACTATAGTTGTCTTTTCCTCCCTAATGTACCTAAGGGTTTTCTTTCTGCAACTCTCAGCTCTGTCATTGCTTTGCTATTTCTTACCATTATTCTGGCCTCTTTCAACTTTTTCAGATAATCCCCCTGGCTGGCCTTGTTCTGTTTCCGCTTATATTTTTGGACTGATACCCTTTCTGCACTTACTGCCTCTCACACCCCTCTGAAGAGCCAGCTTGGCATTTTGTGCTTTTGTTCTCCCCAATCTGTCTCATGCATGATGCTGTCACCTCTGTTACACCCCTCTTTATGACATCCCATTTGGCTTCTGTCTCTTCGACTAGCTCTGACCACTACCAGCTTATCTTTCAGCATTTCCTCCATCTTTCCAAATTCCTCCCTTCTGAAGTCCAGGACCACCGTTTTTGATATGGAGTCATAATTTCCTGTGGTAATGTTGAACCATGCTACATTGTGTTCACTGGACCTCAATGGTTTCCTCATCTCTACTTCTCTATCTCATCATTAGACATAGCCAGATCAAGGGGGGGGTCTCTAGTCAGTTCACTGACCCACTGTTTTGGAAAGCAGCCTTGCATCACATCCACTAGCACCTTACATCTTGCACTGCTCGCTGCCGTGATTTCCCAGTCCACAACCAGTCCACAACCAGCATATTTAGATCACCCACCAGCATCCCCTCTCCTCTGGCTGGTGCCCATCTGATATCCTCCCCTAATTCCTTGTCCCCTTCCTCCTTCTGGTTCATCAGTCTGAACACCACTCTGACCCTGATATTTTTTTTATAGTATTTTACCTCTCTCTCCACCAGTGACCCACATCTGCTTGGTGATCCACAGCCCTGTAACCCACCATACCCTAGGACTTATCTGCTGTTTTTTACCACAATAGATGGGTGGGGTGCTAGGCCTGTAGAGTATTGCATCATCCAAACAGTGGCAGTTTTTTTCTTTGTTTTTGCTCCCCTGACTCCGGCTAGAATACATGAGATGGTGTGCACATACTAAATGAAGATGCAATATTCCTGTGTGCCTGCTCTCAATCAACTAGGGATGCATCTGCTGCCATACCACCTAGCCTCCACTAGGTTGCAGCCAAGCAGCAGTGCTTTCCCCTTCCCCCCCAAAAGAGGAGAGCCATCAATGGCCATCCAATCCTCCTTCCCTGGCTGTTCCCCAAGTGACTTTAGTCCATTCCGGAACATGGGTCCCCAACGTGGCAGGAAATAGGGCCTCCAGTGCCTTAGCCCTGCTCCCCACTGGGATGGCTTGACCCTGATCTTTTTAACTTCTTGTCAGTTACACCCAAACTGCTTCTATTCCATGCCTCCCTCTGAATATTTTTTCTGTGGTCTCTACACCTTCCCTAATGTACAGTCTCCCCACCACACAAAAATGTTGGTAGAAAATGAGAGAAAGAATGACAGCAGTTGACTGAATAGAACCTGTCCAGTTGCCATAGGTGGCCGCATTTCAAGTACCCTCCCTAAAACGTCAGGCACCATACATGTGGCAGGGCAGAGAAACCTTCCCAGAAGAGGAGAAATAGAGCAGCTGTTGTAATGCTACTCCTCCTGCTGACCACTGCCTGCAACCCCCAAATGGGGACCTGAACCTGGGTCTCCAACCTGACAAGCAGACCCCAAGTGCCTTTGGTTATTGGCCTGCCTGAAAGAGGAAACATTGCCTCAAAAGGACACTGCACTAATCCACAGCTTTTTTTAACCAGTGCCACAGGATCGATAACTTCTACTAGGACAGTTACCAAGAATGAAGAGAAAATGTTTCAGTTGTTTTAATCACTTCCAGGGGCTACTGGAAAAATATATAGAAAATGGTTTAAGTTACAAACAAGATGACAACTCTCAGTGAAAAGTGTAGAGAATTAACATTTACAGATCTTATTAATGTTTAGTTCTTGCATCATACCTTATTTAAGCAGTAAGGCATGACAGGGTGTTCATTATTGTGGAATAATGGTACACCTTAGGGAATGAAACCCAAGGTGAAGCCAATGGCTCTATGCACCCAAGAAGTGTTATTATCCCTCAGTTATGCACACCCTGGAATGCCTTACTGCGATTATAAACTGGCTTTCCTGATTTTTGTATATTAGGACTAAGTAATGAGGTTCAGAATGTTCAGCATTTCAGACCTATGCTGTTGTGCTGGGATATCAGCATGGTCATATGACTGGATTCCACCAATCACAGTACAGTATTTCTCTTACCCATTTTATAATATTGTTTAGTGCTGATAAGAGTGAGGCTAGATAAGAGTGTTTACCTATGTTCACTGTGTAGAGAAGGAGGGTGAGAGGGGACTTAATTACGATGTACAGGTTATGATAGGTTGAGACTGATTTCAGGAGTGGAATTGATGGGTGGTAAAGTTATAACTAGAAGGCATGGGCTGCATATCCATGAAGTTCAGTTCAAGGGGGACAACAGGTAATGTTTTTATACACAGAGAGCAGTGAGGTGTGAAATGTTTTGGCAGAGGCCATGGTATACTGTACATGATAAGCATGCAAAAGTCTAAAGCTAGCCTAGATCGGCAAATGAGGGAGGTAGATCTAAGTAGGTACTACTGCAGCAAAGTACAGGATGGTGTTGATTGGCACATGTGATCATTTCCATCAGTTGCTCTTACTGTCTGTTCACATACTCTTTTTTCATTTCTTCTTCAATCAACACCACATACACTTTACACCAGTTATAACATTTTCTTTTTAATTTAAACTAAATGTAATGGGAAGGGGGGGTGGAGTTGGTCATTAACTCCCACGCATTGGTCCATCCAGTGTTCATTTTCTAAGCTGTAAATGACCCAAAAAATCAAGAGCATACCCTACTAAGATTAAAAGGAATAACAGGGACTGGTTTATTTGGTTCATTAAAGTCCCTGTTCTGAAGTCATTTGCAAAGCTTCAAATGAGTCAGGCTTTGGGTTGTTATAGTTTTGTCAGGGCTTGTAATAAAATCTGGGCATAATGAGCCAAGTGCAAGCAACAGCAGCTGTTACAGCCTTTGAAGCTAGACTCAGCTGTACATGTACACTGATGTACCATTTTACTCGCCTGCCCACTCACTCATGCTCGGATTGTTTTCTGCTCTATAAATCTTGGACACAACTAGTATGAATAGCACCATACAAAAGAAAGCTTGTATTATATGTACTTACATGTAGGTTACTTTGCTGTGATTCATTTAAGAGATTACTGATTGTGAGGTTCATTTCATGCATAGCATATTTAAGTTCAAGAAATGTGGCTTGTCTCTACAAGCACAGAAGCGAGCTATGCACCATACTGGAGATAGCTGTGCTATAGAACGTTAATCTAATGTGTAAGCCTGTTTTTTATTTACAGTTTATTTACGCAGCATAGACCAGCTGGTATGCAGTATCTTGTT
The DNA here is from genome assembly GCA_016271365.2 of Neoceratodus forsteri. Classification (NCBI taxonomy): domain Eukaryota; kingdom Metazoa; phylum Chordata; order Ceratodontiformes; family Ceratodontidae; genus Neoceratodus; species Neoceratodus forsteri. The sequence goes on from CM057459.1 coordinate 1,390,645,316, forward strand.
GAAAGTGGGGGCCCTACTTCTACTTAGATTTTGCAACTGCGTGGAACTGAAGCACTGTGAGGTTAAGTGACCTTCTAAAGGTCATGCAGTAAGTAGGTGGCTGAGTAAGTAATAAGCCATGATAGGGTTAGAGATGCAACAAAATTTTATTATGCCGGCGAAATTCTGGCGAAATCACCAATTTTGCCATGCAAAACATTTTGTGCAATTTTGCCCTTATGGCAAAATTTTGCCTGGCAGTTTCTGAAAAATGTCGCTGCTAATTTCGCCCTTCATCTGCACATTTCACCGCATGTAAGTATCAGGCGAAACTGGGGGAAAAAAGCTTACCACATGACTTTCTCTCTAGCAGACTGCTGCTCACATGGATGACTGCACTTAGGCAGGAAGCCAGACTAAATGTACTGCCTTTAGAGCTGTTTCAGTCTAGTAGTAGGAAGTAGGAGAGAGAGTCTACAGCAGGAGGGCTCAAACTTGTGTTTATAAAAAGTATTGTCTGTGTGTGTGTGTTTGCAGCTTATTTGATTTGTGATCTGTTCCCCATTAGTTTAAAAAGTTAATATTTTCTGTTAGTGTTTTTTCTTCATTTTTATATTTATCTTTTTTATTGTGTGTGCGTGTGTGTGTGTGTGTGTGTGTGTGTGTGTGTGTGTGTGTGTGTGTGTAAACTCCTTCACTCTCTCCCCTTTCTTTTTCTCTTTTTTTTTTGTAGCAAGGAGTTTTAGGAGGCGATAGAGATTAGAATGGATAATTCTAAGGCTGTGAAGAAGGCAGCTGGACCACCCCCACCCAGAGTTCACATTAATGGGCAGGCCTTTATGTCTGTGCCCCCCCAACAGCAGCAGGAGAACGTAGCCCCCACTCCCCAGGAACAGCTTATGAGCCCCTCGCCCCCTCCCAGCAGCAGCAGGATCCTCCTGTGGTCCCCACCCCCAGGCAGCAGCAGAAGGCTCCTCCAGATACCATCCCTCCAGCTGGAGCATGTGCCCCGCCTCCCTGAGCAGGAGCATGATGTGCCCACCGCCTCGGACATCAGCTGTTGGCCCCATACAGAAAGTGTCATCAGCTGTGTGGTGTTTTTTCAGCAAAAACACCAATGATAATACAGTTTGCTCTGCAACGTGTGTGGCAGATCTGTTAGAAGGGACAAGACTGGGGTCATTTTGGCACTGGTGACCAAAGGAGCCATCTGCAGCACTACCATGCTACAGATTGGCTTAAAAAACAGAACAAGTTGGCAGCAGGTAGAGGGGGAAGGGGGCCAGCAGGAGGCAGGGGCCAGTGGTCAGCAGAGGCACCACAGAACGCAGCAGCAGCAGCAGCAGCAGGAGGCAACTACAGAGCCCCATCACCCTCACCCCACAGACGCAGGCATCGGCGGGGACATGGTGGCGACCCAGCACAGCCTGCAGCCTCCCCAGCCGCTCATGTGCCAGCACCAGCAGCAGCAGCAGCACTGAGCCCTGAAGAAGACCTGATAGCGCTGCGCAGAGAGGTGGGAGCTCTGCGCAGTGAGTTCACTGATTTCTGCCAGGAGGTCAGGGGGACCTCAGGAAACTCCTTGAGGATCAACAAAAAATGTTTGACCTCCTGATGGAGCTGCGTGGTGGTGGTAGCAGGGCAGAATCTGTACCTGGTGCCAGTGCAGTGTAACAGTCAGACTCCAGACCAGTCTGCGCAGCACTGGCAGCAACATTTTTTTCTTTTCTTTCTCCTGTCCTTGCTTTCTTACTGTCACTCTTCCCTCATCTGCACCCTCTAAAAATAACAAAAAAGCAAAATAGATATATATATATATATATATGTATATTTTCTGTCCTCTTCTTCTATATCCTTTCATTTTTTTTGTCCATTTTTTTGTGTGTTCTGCAATGTTTATGCTCCCTCCCTTTCCTCTTTCATATGTGTACCCTGTCCCTGACCTGACCCGTATGATGCGCCCCCGTCATGTGTTACTGTCTGTCAGTCACTTTTAGTCTTTTTTACCTATAATCACTGTACCTTTCTACTTGGTTTATGTTAGTCCCTCTGACTTGTATGTATTTCCTCCTCCTATCCACAAATGTCAAGTATTGTAATTTGTAAATTGTTCCTAGGAACAAAATGTTTTCCCAAAGCTATGTGTGATGTTGTGTGCTGGCAGCAGTTGTTTTTGCTGTGTGCAGGATCATTCTGAATGAATATGTACACAGCAATAATAGAAACATAAGCACTTTTATTGTGAAGTTAAACATAATGTAATTTTTTTTATGCTTAATACGCGTGTCGGTGTCCCCAGTCCATGGCTTGGGCTTGCCACAATGTTAACTTGGTGTCACAGTGCCCAACCACACCGCCGCCACCACCCACTCCAAAATGTGCTCTAGTAGGGCTACAGTGTAACACAGCCTATTGAAGCCATGCTGTGCAGAGTAGGCATGATAAGATGAGAAATATAGTATGACCGGAAAAAATTAGGATGACATTGAGAATGTAGAGTGAGACAGAGTGTTGCCACTGTCTAACACAGCCCATAATTCCAGAAATGTTTCCCAAAAAATGTTACAGTAAATCAAGACTGAAATCAGGTCTCAGCCATTATGTTTAGGCTGCCCCCCACCACCCAGACATTAAATAGCTGTTTTAGGGCCTGTTTGCCAAATACCTCTGCCTGAATCTCACTGCTGCCGGTGCTTAACAATGCCCAGAAGTCCAGAAATGTTTCCCAAAAAATTGCACAGTACATTGAGACAGAAATCAGGTGCAGTTACATGGCTCACACCTGCCATGAGGACCCAAATGTGCTGTTTTCTGCACCATTTAAATGCTTTTCGGGTCTAAGTGTGGTGCTGCTGGTGCCAAACATGGCCCAGAAGTCCAGAAATGTTTCCAAAAAAATTGCACAGTGCATTCAGACTGAAATAAGGTCCCAGCCATGATGTTTTATGGCACCCAAACCACCACCCAGACCAAACGATGGTCTTTGGTCCACTGTTCACAATTGTTTTCCGGACCCATCTTGATTCTGCCAGTGCAGCACAGGCAGTAAATGTCCAGAAAAGTTGCAGGAAAAATGGTACATTAAATTGAGAGTGGAATCTGCTCTCAGACATGATGTTTTAGGGTGCCCCCCCCACCACCACCACCCAGACATTAAATGGCTGTTTTAGGGCCTGTTTGCCAAATACCTCTGCCTGAAACTCACTGCTGCCAGTGCCAAATGGGACCTACAAGTCTAGAAATGTTTCCAAAAAATTGCAAAGTACATTGAGACAGAAATCAGGTGTCAGACATGCAGTTACATGGCTCACACCTACCATGAGGACCCAAATGTGCTGTTTTCTGCACCGTTTAAATGCTTTTCGGGCCTAAGTGTGGTGCTGCTGGTGCCAAATGTGGCCCAGAAGTCCAGAAATGTTTCCCAAAAAATTTCACAGTGCATTCAGACTGAAATCAGGTCCCAGCCATGATGTTTTATGGCACCCAAACCACCACCCGGACCAAACGATGGTTTTTGGTCCACTGTTTACAATTGTTTTTCAGTCACATCTGGTTTCTGCCAGTGCAGCACAGGCAGTAAATGTCCACAAATGTTTCCCAAAAAATTGCACAGTACATTCAGACAGAAATCAGGTGTCAGACATGCAGTTACATGGCTCACACCCGCCATGAGGACCCAAATGTGCTTTTTTCTGCACCGTTTAAATGCTTTTCGGGCCTAAGTGTGGTGCTGCCGGTGCCAAACGTGGCCCAGAAGTCCAAAAATGTTTCCAAAAAAATTGCACAGTGGATTCAGACTGAAATCAAGTCCCAGATGTGCAGTTACATGGCTCACATCCACCATGAGGACCCAAATGTGCTGTTTTCTGCAGTGTTTAAATGCTTTCGGGCCTAACTGTCATGCAGCTACTGTCTAACACGCAACATAAGCCAGTTTACCATGATGAGAAAAATAAATCCTCCTGCAAAATGGTCCTGCTGTGACTTAAACTTGTACTTAATTCCTCCTGCTGCTGCTTTCTCAGTTGATTGCGAACTGTGGAATTATCATTTCACAATAATGATGCCCTGGTTTGCTCTGTTGTCTCTGTGGTTTTAAGTCAGTGTGGACTGAATGACATTTTGAGTGCTGCTGCTGTTGCCTGCCTGTAGCTACTGCCTGCTGCTCTGACTAGTTGCCACGAGAAGTAATGGTTTGTCTGCTTCATGGGGATCCTCTTCACATAGTCGATTGCTGTTGCTGCTGCCGCTGCACACGTAAGTATCTGTATTTATTTTTTCGTGTGCAAGAGAAGGTGGATGGTGGGTTGGTATTGGGATGTCATGAGTTCTTATATGTTTGTACTTATTTTATATTCATCTAGTGTGCTGAGGAGTACATCCTCATGACAACATGCATGCCAGCCCAGGATTTGGATACAGGATGTTGGAATGCGCCACATTTAACATTGCTTAAGGACAAGGTAAGTAATGAATTTTTCATTACGGGGATGGATAGGTGGCTGCAGCTCGGATATCTGAGTCAGATTATAATTGTATTATTTTTTATTTTCTAAACATATGCAGGAATTCAAGAGCTGTTAACTCCAGGTGTACCACTACTGCTGTTCAATACATGTGCAATTCATTAACCAGTGGTAAGTATTTCTTAATTTGTGGTGGTCTTTGGTGGGCGGGTGGTGGGTGGGAGGAGGTGGTTGAGGTCGGGTTGGTGGATATGGTTAAGTATTAAGTTTGTAGTTACTGCAGGACAGAGATGTCAGACTTTGACAGTAACTATCTTATATATGGGTCTGTCAATATTCAGGATTTCCGCTGCTGGGGTGCGTATGTTACCTCTCTCCAAACCTGGCTGCTGGCTGTGCTCATCAGACATAGTCTGTTCATGTCAAGTGTTCCAGTTAACAGCCGTTCCTGATGTAAGTATAGCTTTCTGTAATGATGTTGGGGGCACCCAGTTGTAACAATGCTAAAATGTTTTCTTCTTTTTTTCTTATTGCCAGACAGGTACAAAGTACTTCAAGTGGAATGGTGGCTTGGTTTTTTTGGTGGACATTTGCCAAAGCATCCCATCTCTGTGCGGCATTGGTGACTAAATAGAAGTCTTCCATCCTGGTGTTTGGAAGCTGGATCGAGGTGCTGCACCTGCGAGGTGTGGACCACTGCTGACAACTAAAAACATACGGTTCTTTTTGGTGGAAGACTGCTGGAGAAGGAGGAGTAATTTAGCTGGACTCAGAGGCAGCATTAATGTATACTGAGTAACATAGTACTGGCTGTGCACTGTCCGACTAAGTTGTCATTGTTGTACATACAGTGGTGGCACACTCATTAGACACTCATTTATGGTGTCATGGAGGAGCTATGTGTGGAAATGGGGGTGGGGATGCTGGTGGTGGTGGTGGTGGCTGTTGGGGTGGGGCACAACACCTTTAGCCTTCTTCCAGTGACACATCATCCATGAAGCAGCCCTCACAGTCTTCGAGACTGGAGTCATCACCAGGTGGAAATTCAGTCATCATTGCTGCTTCATCTACCTCCCTTCTAGTAGAGGCCTTACCACTGTGGATGTTTTCATTGTCATCATTGTCCCCGAGACATAGTTCTTGGAGCAACACCATCAAAATAATTATGTTATGTGGAATGTGAGCCTCATTCATTTTTACAAATGTTAGGATAGAAACATTCTTCAGTGACAGATTTGTCCTACAGTCACGCACAATGGCCCTAGTAGAACTGAATGCCCATTCCACTCTGACACTGGATACTGGGCAGCTCATTTAAAAGCAACAGATGCCAGTGCAGGCCACTCACTCACTTTGCTGCTCCAATACAGCAATAACGCATCAGTGATGCCAAAATGCTTGGTGTATCCCATGTGGGCATCCACCTTACATTGTACTACCCTGAGTCCTGCTGCCTCATAATGCTCCTCTTCCTTGTCTTCAATTTCTTCAATGCCCACCTGGTACAGAGCATCCCAAATGGGATTACCTGCCATGCTGTGCTGTGACTTTGATATTTTGTCCAATTTGGTGGCCTCTGATGATTTACTGGTGGTGGTGGTAGCAACACCTGGTATATCTATATGTGCCTTTTGTGTCTCTGCATTTTTCATCTGTGCCCCATGTACCTCATCTGACAAGGTAATTGGTCAATTTCTACACTCGCACATGACCCCCTTCAATCATGGCAGGCAAGACACATTTGTACCATGGATCCAGCATGGTAGCAACAGCAAACTCATTAGATTGCATAATGCCACAGATATGTGTATTGCTGTCCAGTATATGGAGCATGTTATCCATTGCATGAACAGAACTGTGATCATTACTTGCCTCCATCTGGTGACGGACGTTTACCAGTGTCTGCCTCAGCACACATATCAGGGGTATTGACTGACCTATGCAGGCAGTGCCCCCACTCACAGCCTGTGTTACATGCTCAAATGGATGCAGAATGCGTATTATGCCATCCATTTGTCGCCACTGCTCCATTATTAGGGCAATGGACATTCCTGCACTGTCACTGGTGGTGTGCAGCAGTAGGTAATCTGAAACCACCTTATACTGCTCATAAAGCTGATCCAGCATGTACAGCGTGGAGTTCCACCTGGCAACAACATCAAGCTTCATAGGGTGCTGAGGCAGACGATTAGTGTGCTGCAGCTCATGCAGATGGTCACGGGCCTTTGCAGAACGGGCAAAGTGAACACAGATACATCTGGCGACAGACACAGATTCTTTTATTTCAATGTGGTTCAGAAATTGCTGCACGACTAGATTAAGGCAGTGCACCAGGCAGGGAACTCTTAAAAATCACACCATCACTAATGCACTTAACCACATTGGAGCCATTGTCACTGGCAATAAACCCCGCTGTAAGTGAGTGTGCACTGAGCCACTCATCAATGTTATTTAGCAGCACATTCAGCATTTTCTCAGCAGTGTGAGACCCTGTAACACTTTGCATAGTTATGGTTGCATTCTGTTGAATACCAGGGAGATTGCTACCACCACAATTTTGCTTTATGCAGCTTTTGCCAGGGCCCAAATCAACAACCACCCTAGGTACCTGTGCCCAGTGTGCTGTTATGCACAGATATGAGCTGTCCACTGTCTAACCACTTGTCCACATATCCATGCTAAGGTGGATATATTTTGAGGAAGAATGCTTCCTGGCATGTAGGATGGATTGTGAAACTCTGCTGTAGAGTTCGGGCACAGCACGTTTGGAGAAATATGTTCATGATGGCACCTGCCATTTGGGACAGGCACGGGCCGTCAAACGACTGAATCCTGGATTCTTCACAAAGGAGAAGGGCAACTGGTCAGTGGTGAGCATTTCAGCTGTGGCTGCGTTCAGTTCACGTGCAGCAGCATGATTGGGGGGGGTACTTTGAGTGCCGCTCAGACACACTCCTCAATGTGGGCTGCATCCTGGCAGCGGGTCAACAAAAACGCTTTACTTGTGCCACCAATGTTGTTCTTGCTGAGGTACCAGGTGACTCTTGGGGCCTAGGATGTGCAGCATGTATGAAACTGGTTATTTTGGTGGTTTTGGTGCCTGGTGGTGTACTTTTATAACTCGAGGGAGTGGCAGCTCCACTGCTACTATGTCCACTGCTTGGGAGAGAAAATGATTCCTCACACTACTCCTCCATCGATCCATTCAGCCCTCCCTCCTCCTGCTCTATTGCACTGCTGTCACTAACATTAAGCTTGACAAGGGAAGTCCTGCAAACAGCTAAGGTATCTTTCTGGTATTGGTGCCAGCGCAATGGGTGCTTGTTTTTCAAGTGGGCATGCTGTCCACTGGTGCCTAGGTGGCTGCTCTTTTTTCCACAACTTACACATGCTTGACACAGCTGACCGATCACCACGGTATCATCAGTTGCATCAAGCATGAAAAATTCCCAAACTAGGGACTTTGCAATTCTAGATTTGACATTAGACTGAAACTTGGACAGTGTAGCCAAAGGTGTGGATGTTTTTGCTCTTTGTGCCACTTGCATGATATCCACCATGCTACATTTGGGAGGTGGGGTGACTGGACTGCTTGTTTTAGGCTTGCTGATATCCTCAGCGTCAGTCTTGTCATCTAAATGGGCTACATCATCATCATCACCCTTCATCTTTTTTACTTCTGGCTCCCACGGGGATCCATCACCTCATCATCATCTGTACCAAAGCATATTATATCCTCCTCCTCCTCATCCCTATCACTGTCTACTGCCAGACAAACTTTTCCCTTCTCTGGCATCTCCTTACTGGGGGGGGAGGGGGGCTGACTTTCCTTATCTCCTTCTCCAGGAGAAACAGACTGAAGCTGGACACGATCACCCTCACCACCACCATTTCCTCCTTGAGCAGGAACAACAGTCACACTGACAACTTTTTCGACCTCCTTCTGGACCTCGGTGCCTCCACTGGTGTGAGTGTCTCCCTTATTCCCAGTATCATCCCCAACACACATACTAGCTACAGATTGGGCAGTTAAAAAATGAGTCACAGACTTGAAGCCACTTCTAACTTCGATTTTGCTGCTACTGTCTGCCACAGCAGTAGCGGAGGCAACAGAGGGCACTGATTCAGAATCAGACATAGGTTTGTTTTTTCCAACAGACTTCTTTGAGCCCCCTCCCACCCTAGCACCTTTACTTGAATGTCTCTTGGCAGGCATATTGATATGTTTGTTTCATTTGGCTTCCTCAGTCTGGAACTATATTATTATGTATTTCTATTAAATAAGTGTGATTTAACACCTGCAGTGCTAGCTACAAAGGGCAAAAAGAAATCAGAACAGGTAGCTGCACTGTAGTGTCTAGCGTATATTGTTACCTACAACTGCTATTGTAGCCTATTCGACTGTGAAGGCGAGTACTACAATGTGATAGTACTTACTAAATATAGTTTTGGCTTACAGATATATCAGACGGAAGGGACAACAAGATTTCAAATGAACAAAGTCACCTCCGAAACTCATGCAGGGAACACCACTATCTAGTTAAAAACGATGTCATTTTTTATATAGTAGCCTAGGTCAGGTAGTAAACAACAGTGGTGTAACATAGAGGAAAGGGTTAATATGGTAAGCAAATTCAATAGAAAAACAGGAACGCTGCAATGCAGAGGCTAGATCACAATTTTAATTTCCATGAGCAATTCAGCAGTGCAGTGTACCTGGATATGGACAAGTCAAGTGGTCAGGTCAATGTACACGAATACTTTCAATAAAGAAAATAAATCACAAAAGTGATTCAGCAAAGGGAAACAGGAACAGAACTACTCAGTCAGAAGAATGTAGTAACTGTTCAGATAAAGTGACCCAAAAAACAGTCAATATGTAAGAAAGATATAACAAATAAGTAGCACACAAACTGAAAATCTTCAGACTTAAAAGAAATTACAGAAACTCACTCACAATTTGTGAGAAATATGTCAAATATTAGGAACTAGCCTGCTCTGCTTTCACACACACACACACACACACACACACACACCACGGTCGACCTTCCCCACTCACTCCCTCACAGACACAGAGAAAACTGAAACACTATGTAAGTTTAACTAAGTATTCTCCAAAGATACAAAACCAAAAAAATGTTCACAAGCAGCACTAGGAACTAAACTTGCGATTTTGTGAGCAATTAACTCTCAAAAATCACAAATAAAGAGGTTTATGAAGAGTTTATTGGCTGTGATGCACCACACTGAACTGCTCTCTGATTCAACAGACAATATACTGTGCAGGAAACACCCTGCATGCGAGATTTCAGCTATCTACCCACAATGCACTGCAATTTTGCAGGCATGATTGGAAAGCATTGGCGAAATTCAGGCAAATTGCAAAATTTCACCTCACAGAGCCCGCAATTGGCGGAATTGGGTGAAATTGCGCATTTTACACAAAGCTGCACCGGAATCGAAATTACGTTTCACCTAGATGAAGCATTTTGCGTAATGTGGAAATTACGCGAAATATACTGCTAGGCAAAAGTTTTCAGTTTCACACATCTCTAGACAGGGTATGCATTATAGCAACAAATGCTTGCTACGGACCTCTCCCTTTTGGCTGTAACTGCTTTTAAAGAGTCATCTGTTTCCTTGTTTTTCAGCTGCAACACGCCTGGTTTCCCAGGACTTCAGTTCTCCTTGCACAAGGCTAGGAAGGTCACCACAGGTTAACTTCAGAAGTATGCTCTTCTGATGATGGATGCCAACAGATTTTTCCCATAGAGAAAATAAATCAACTACCTTACAATTAAGACACAGTCAGAACTGCTATGCAAATAAAAGTATTTTACTTTAAGAGTCACGGTGCGACTCCAGGATATCAACAGTACAAATGAGGGAAAAACACTTTAATACAATAGGGATGAGCTGGTATGCCATTACATAAAACCACATACCACCACTACGATGTGATAAATGAACAGTGACGTGCGCACTGTGAAAATAACTACCATTTATACACACAGGCCCAGATATTCAAAGGGGTTGCACATGGTGCAACAGAGTTGTGCTGGCGCAACCCCACACTGCGCCCCGCCAGGATATTGAAAGGGCTGCCAGGTGCAGTGCAAATCCTGATGTATTGTATGCAGTGCAGATGCAGGGGGCATGCCCATGCATATGCGGCACATCCTGATATTCAGCCCGGGATGTGCGGCACATATGCTGGTGCAACCTTGCAGTGCGCCGCATGGGGGGCTGAAAGTTAAACCTGTGAGGAGTAAGAACAACTTCAAGCCACCCATGGCAGGCCACTGTATTGCAGGGCACAACACAGCAGCCGCCAGCTGTGGGGGCCACCTGCCCACCCAGAACACCATCCACAAGCACACACATATCCCTGGTAGTCCAGTGGATCCCCCTTCCTGATTCCCCGATGCCCCATAAATGTAATTATAGATGTTCCCTGGTAGTCTAGAGGCCCCCCTCCCTCCTGTGCCCCTGATCACTGGAATAAGACCTTTATATAAGTCCCTGGTAGTCTAGTGGTACCCCCCCACCTGTTGCCCTGATCTTGGTACAGCACCATATCATATTTCCCTGGTGATCCAGTGGCGCACCCCTCCACCCACACAGAATCCCTTGCCCCACCCACCTCCCGTCATTGGCGGGTGGCTGCAACCTGCCCGCATACTGCCTGGCCACCTGCTGAATGACAGGTACAATCTGAGCTTGCAAAGCATACTGTACTAGACAGTCCCAAATACAGTAAGTGGATGACTTCATTCACATATTTGGGACTGTCTAGTACAATATGCCCTACAAGCCATTAGTCCACACTGTGGACCAATGGGCTTACAGCCCATACTGTACCTGTCATTCGGCAGGTGGCGTGGTATGCGCGGTGGTTACAGCTGCCCGCTGATGATGGGGAGCGGGTGGGCAATGGGTTCTGTGTGGGTGGGAGGGGTGGGGGTGCCACTGAATCACCAGGGAATATGATATGGTGCTGTACCGTGATCACGCAATGGGTGGGGCTACCACTAGACTACCAGGGACTTATATAAAGGTCTTATTCCGGCGATCGGGGACGCGGAGGGAGGGGGGGCTACTAGACTACCAGGGAAAGTCTACCATTACATTCATCGGGGAATCAGGAATCAGGAGGAGGGGGGCCACTAGACTGCCAGGGCTTTGTTCTACTGGGTGTAACTGCAATCGTGGCTACGGGGGCGGGGATGCCTTGGGATCCCACTGTGCCACGCCATGCTGTGCAGGGTGCCAGGCGAAGTCATCGCTGGCTGTTTCTGCTCTGGCATAAATGGGGCCATAATGACATGCAAATGGCCCCATTTGGCCTTGCATATATTATGTCCTTATTTGCATAGCCCTCCACTGAATATTGCAGGTGATGTACCTAGTGCAACTGCAGTTGCGCTGGTACATCCCCATGCTACCTGTCTGTGGCTTGCACCAGCGCAGTGCCACTGCACTGTGCGCAGTCTGTGCCATATTCAACGGTGTTGTGCCATGGCGCATCACCGCTGAATATCACCTGGTCCTGGCCCTGGTGCATCCCAGTTGCTCTGTGCCCAGGCTTGTGCCCCTGCCAGATGCAGTCTGAATATCCAGGCCACAGTGTACATATCACCAAAAGATCTTATCACAGTGACCACGTCACCAAACCTATTAGCCTAAACTATTTTTCTGATAGTAATTACTGAAACATGCAGCACCTGAAAACATTTACCTGCTAAAACATTCCAAAACCAAATCTTCATACTGCCAGCAACACTCGCTCGAACAGAGGCACGCAATATCACTTTACAGTATAGTAACAGACTGTCTCAGTGAAATAAACCGGGAAGTAACAACATTGAAAACATCCTATACAAGTGTCAAACAGTGAAATAAATGTGAGCCCCTAAAATGAACTGAAAAACACTCAAAGAAATGTTACCCAGCAGAAATAACTGATATAAAGTACACCTCCGGTGAAATAAACTGGAAAGTAATACACACCACAGCACATGAAATGACTCAAATGCAAAACATTAAAACTTACCCAAGTAAAATAAACTGCAGTAACCACAGTCCAGTGCACATATAACACCATAATATTCATCTTCAGAAACACGAATATCCTGCTGTATAACGGAAAAACAAACATATATTTCAATAAAAAAATACAGACGCCGAAAAACATCTCCTCAAAGAAATTCATTCAAATGATATGCCATACTGAAGTCCCGCCCACAAAACCACACTAACCAATCAACAAACAGTACCCAACACACTAACCAATGATAACACCCCAAAAGTACAACCATCCAGTCAGAGCTTACTTTCTCCCCTTCATTCAGAAAACCCAACCAAAAAACGAGAGAAACCGAACAAAACCGAAAGTAACAACTGAAAAAAAACAACCTATAAAATAATAAACCTTACAACTACCCAACCAGAAGTATATATATTACACGCCATTCAGATAACCAAATAACCCGTGGAAGAGCACTGCATATCCAAAAAGTACCCATATAACACAAAATATCACACACAGAAACACAAAATATCACAAGAAAAAAAACCCCAATAAAACCAACAAAAAACAAAGGACCCTTATATCTTTCACTCCTTGCTGTTCACACCTCGCCTCTAAAACTAAGCTGGGCCCGTACAAATCCAAGCTTCAGTCACTACTCTCTACAGCTATCACCTCTGACTGTCTCCCTTAACCATGTTTTCCCAAACCTCGACCTTAGCACTTGACCTCTTTCATAGTGACTTAGCACTCTTGCCTCCTACCCCTCCACTACCCCCTCCATCCCTTCCTCCCTCCCCTTCCCCACCTCTCCTCATGTCCTCCACTACCACCCCCCTCTCTTACTCTTCACAGCCCACCCTCCCACATTTCCTTCCTACACCCTGTGCCCTGTTTGTCTTGACAAAGCTTGCTGGCCAATATCAATGTACTGTATGCATTTTCCTGTGCCTGAAACTGATTAGCATAATGTGACTCTGTTGTTTTACGTTGACTATCCATTATGATTTTGTGTCCATTATGATTTTTGTATCTCCTATTTACACTTTATTGTACTGTATTTTACTGTCCTGTTTAATCTGTTGTCCTTTCTGCTGATGTGGAACCTTTGTAAGGTATATGTAATCCCAGACTTAAATAAATAAATACAAAATAAAATATTATAAATAACACACATGATGTCTAGGTGTGTGATACACTATGTATCTGAACCTTTTGGCAAGTGGCCTCAGAGAACCATCCCTTGTGGCTACATTATGCTCCACCACTCGTGAGGTTACCCAAGGTCACTGGCCACTCATTCAGATACATAGTGTATTACACACCTAGCCAACACGTATTCCCTATTTACAGGAAAAGTAAAGAAATGGTTTTAAATAACAGAAGTCAGAAAGGAAAACACTAAGGACTGCCTCAGCCTCACATAAAAAACACTTGCCTCAACTAAGCTCAAAGAGAAACTGATATCTAAACCTATTCGTCACTCCTACATAAACCTTACCTGAAGGCAGGCAGGCATCTGCTTAACACGGAGGATCCAAGGCAAAAAGCCCTGCTCCACAGTAATTCCCTGAATTTATAGCTTACATCTGAAACTCTGTGATGGGTCATCCCATCTGCCTCTACTCCTACCTTATTCTGTCACTCTGTCCCATCTCTTTCCTTCTCCTTATCCTCTCCCACTATGCTCCTTATCTTTGCCACACTCCCCCTCCTGTTTACCCCAATGTCTATCCCTCCCACTTCCCTTCCTGCCCTGCCACCTTTGCACTCCTGTCCTCAAAGCTCCTCCCCCACTCTTCCATTTTCACATCACCACCCCTTCCTTCACTCACCCTGGCGACCGGGAAACTCCATCCTTCACTTGCCCTGTATCCATTTAGCATCCCTTCACTCCTTGCTGTTGACACCTAGCCCTTCCCCTATCTATACTGCATTTTTTTCATCTCTTATGACCTGCCTACCTCGAAGGTGCATATCCGTCCCCTATAAGCTGCTCATCATTTTACTGCCCCTGGCAGCGGGGGACATAGAACCCAACCCTGGGCCATCCCATCTCCCCCCCCACTGAGTTCCCAAAAGGACTAAAAGTAATTCATCTCAGCATAAAAAGCCTTCTCTCAAAGATTGATCTACTTCAGCCTCTTATGATTAGCCTGAAACCTAATGTGCTGATCATTACTGAATCATGGCTCTCCTCCAAGATCCCTGACACTGCTATCTCTATCCTGGGTTACTCCCTCATTTGGCAGGACTGGTTAACCAGGGGCAGGGGGTGGTCATATATATTTCATCATCCATCCAGTATACTCTCTGCCTCTCCATCTCCTCCCCCTCTGCCTATGAATTTCTGCTACTAAAACTGTCTCTCCCCTGGTCCCTCCCTATCTTTGTAGGTGGTGTCTACTGCTGCCCAAGCCTCCTTTTTTCCTCTATCTCAGACCTCATCTCAACTCTCATCACTCACTATGTGACTGGCAAACTCCTCATCCTTGGGAATTTTAATATAAACTGGCTTTCCAGTACACAATCCAAAATCTGTAATCACATCTCATCCCTGAATCTAACACAACTGGTCTCTGAACCAACTTGCTTAAACCACAAGTCAGGTAAACATACTCTGCTGGACTGGGTTCTTGTGTCACACCCCTACCGGGTAGTTACATTTGGTATCCTGTCAGATGCACTCAGTGATCACCACATGGTCTACTGTGTGCATAAAATCCACTGCCCTAAAACCCTGCTAAACATCCTTCGTCCGCTGTTTTAGGTCTTTAGACTTGTCCTCCCTCCACGAGGAACTTGTTGGAACTGACTGGTCTCCTATTTCCACTGACTCTTCTGTTGATTCAGCCCTGAGCTACTTCAAAACCAAGTTCTTAAATGCTTGGGACCGGTATGCCCCAATCAGAAAAAACAGGGGCTGAGGCTTCCACTTCCACTGGGTATCAGCCGAACTGCTGGCCTATCAGCGAGCTCGTGACCTAGTGTGAAAGACATACAAGGCCTCAGGCACCCATGGTGAGTTGATTATCGTACCCTCTGCAATGCCTGCATCAGGACCATCTGTCTTGCCAAAGCAGAATATTTCTCATCCACCATCCAGGAGAACCCTCCTAGCCCATCTAAGTTCTGGAAGGTAGTCCATGCCCTATTCGTCTCATCGACCCAATCCCTTCCCCCAGTCCTAAAGGTAGGAAATGTCACTATTTCAGACCACCCCCTGTGGCTACCAAATTCAACATTTTCTTCACCACCTGTGCTTCTTCCCTTCTAGCATCCATACCCCTCCCAGCTCAACTGTCAGCTCCTTATTCACCTACTTCTCTTCACTGCTTCTCCTTCCTACCTGTCTCGCCCAGTAACACCCTGAAAGCTCTCCTATCCCTTGACCCCATAAGGGCAAAAGCCCGGATGTGCTTAAACCTAAGCTCCTGCACCTCTTGACTCATGCCATTGCCCACCCAGTCACATCCCTACTTAATCTCTTCTCCTCACTGGCCACTGTCCCCGACATCTGGAAGCTTGCCACAGTCATCCCCCTTTCCAAGGGCGCCTATTACTCAAATCCAGGTATCTTCCATCGGATATCCCTACTCCCAATCCTTGTCAAACTCCAAGAACACTTGCTAAGGGCTCAGTTTTCTTCTTTTCTTGACACCTCATCATTTTTTACCCCTTTCCAGTCTGGTTTTCATGAAGCCCATTCTACCACACCCTCCCTTCTCTGGCTTACTGACTCCATTCTCTCTGGCATGGATCAGGGCTGCATCTCCTCTGCCATCTTTGTCAACTTGGCCCAGGCCTTTGACACTGTTGCTCACACCCTTCTCCTGAACAAGTTTGCAGCAGCTGGTCTCTTCGAGACCTCAGCTACCTGGTTCTGTTCCTATCTTATGGGTAGAACCCAATCAGTCAGAATAGGCAACTCCCTCTCCCCCCTTCCCATCAACATCAGAGTCCCTCAAGGATCGGTACTCAGACCAATAATCTGCTCTATTTTTCTAAATGACTTACCTACTGCTTGCTCTTCCACTGACATCCACATATACACGGATGCTACTGTTCTGTTTGCCTATGGCACCTCCCCCTCTGATGGTGGTAACCAGCCTCCAGATGGATTTCAATAATGTCCAACACTGGTTTCGCTCTAATCAGCTGTCACTGAATGCCAAAAAGACGATCTCTATGACCTTTGGCACCAGACAAAAACTCACCAGGCTGACTGCCACCTCTACCTTCCATACCTTCGACGGGTCCACATTAGAGGATATCTCCTCCTTCAAATACCTTGGGCTCTGGCTCGACAGGAACCTTGAGTTTCATGGACCTGTAATGGTATGGGTAACTGGTTTCCCTGGGTTACATCTCCCTTCTTTCTATTATTTCCTCCTTTTTGTTCTTTATAGAGTGACCCCAGGGAACATATACCTTCTCCTCCGGGCCAGGGTGGGAGCATTCAAAGGTTTGGGGGGGGGTTGGGTTGGTGGGGTAGGATGGGATGTAAACATGGTGTTATATGTGTTCTTCTTTGTGTTATGGGTTCCAATTTGTTTCTTTCTCCTGTATTGAATGGTTCTAACTGTGAGTTTTCTGTAATTGAAATCTTAATAAAGTATATTTGATTTGAAAAAAAAAGGAACCTCAACTTTGCTGGGCATCTGAATGCTATTCATAAACAGCTGCATCCCAAATTAGGCACACTGTACAGACACCGTAGCTGCATTCCCTTTCTGGCCTGCCGTGAAATCATCCAAAAGGTGATCCTCCCAATCTTTAACTTTGGAGACATAGTTTATAGTTTTGCCCCTAAGACAACCCTCACCAAACTGGACACCCTATTCAACTCCTTCTGTCATTTTGCTCTAGACTGTCTGCCTCGTAATCACCACTGTGACCTCTACTCTGCTCTCTCCTTCCCCTTTCTTGGGGCCAGACACCTTGCAGTGCAGTGCCTCATTTGTTGGGAAGTTCTGGCTTGGCTCCATTTCACCCTACCTCAACGCTCTCCTCTCAATCCCTTCTATTCTCACCTATTCCCTCCACAATACCCCCCTACAGGACCCTTGCCCTCGCTGCCTGATCTTCCACTTCTGGATGTTCTGCCTTCTCCTACCACTTTCCAAATATTTGAAACTCCCTCCTCTTACTTATCAACTCCACCCTGTCCACTTGTTCATTATCTGATCTTCTTTGAAACTACATTTCCCCATCCTGCAACTGCACCTGATCCTCATTGTCTTAAATCACTTTATTCACTTCTCTTACTGCTGTGCCTGACTACTCTTACCTACTCATGTCTCCTACTTCCTTCCCTTCCTCTCCTCTCCTCTCCTCCCTCTCCTCTCCTCTCTCCTCTCCTCTCCTCTCCTCTGCTTCCCTTCCTCAAGTAAGCCTTTATCCCATGACACTGGCTAGGTGGGCATCGTGCTGTGTTCTAATCCATGTGAGGTTCCACTTATGAGGGTTAGGACTTACCCATCTTCTACTCTACCCTCTTACTAGTCAATAATATCTTTCCTCCCTATATACTCCTAATTTTTCCCTGACTAATCCCTTTGTGGTGTGTGCATCCCGGAGGGTCAAGTGTCTGCCATCATCACCTAGTTTTCCTCTCCCCACTTTTCCTTAGTCTGGCCGTGCTTTCTTTTTTCTGCTCTCACTTTTCTACCTCAAGTGTAAATCCTGCAAAATTATTATCTGTGCTGCTCGTCTGTCCCACAAAATATGCTTGGAATAAACTTATTAGTTTTCAGCTGCATGACTTTATACTTGTTTTATTATTTTGAAACTTGAATTGATTTGCCCTTTTTGTCTCAAAGTTGTATCTTATGACTGTCCTATTTTTATCTTTATGTATATTGGATATTGCTTGCAAATTGTATTCCCATCTTCCCTCTCCTCCAGGATGCATCTGGAAGCCAGTTATTGTAGCTCAGTATGCCTTTCTTGGTGAAACTTTTTCAAATAAATAAATAAATTAATTAACCAACCATTTTAAATTCTGTACAAGTTTGAATTCCTTTGCCCCAATCAACTTAAAAAATATAGATGACCAATAAAATCAATTTAACAACTAGCTTGTATTTGAAGGATCCAATCCTTTAAAAATCTGTGTGTATGTGAGTGTGTCCTCCCCCCTCCTTGGTCATTCCTGAGATTTATTACCTATTACACTGTCCAAATGGATTGCCTGCTAGTTACTAGAATCCCAGTGGTTTCCCCTTTGTTGTTAGCAAGCCCAGAAAAAACCTCTGGTGAGATTCAGAAGACCAGAAAATTAGTTTCAGTAAATCCAAACAATTAACTACTTAGTTCCCATTTCTGTCACAATGCCCACACTTCCTTTTGCTGTTCTGAAGCCACTGACATGCTTGCTGTCCTCTCGGTACAGTTGTCAGTTTCTTTTAAGCAAATACAATTAATCTTAGCAAAAAGACACAGTTTTCTAACTTTTCTAACAGGGTCTAAAGGTCTGGCAAGTGTCACTGTTGATAGCGCTCAGTCACGCTACATTTGAGGGAGAAACGTAAAGGTACTGTTAGAATAACAAAATCTGAAAGTGGCAGGATCAACCAGATACGTTTTTAAATGATTATTTCTTTAAAAATAATGGCAGGATCAACCAGATGTCAAAGTGTGGGGGGTGGGCAGGTCGTAGAGAGAGAGAGAGAGAGAGCCATGTGATCGAAAGTGAAAAACTTTCATTAGGATGAAGTATAGGAATGTGGAAATATCACCATGATATATAGGAACATGGAGATATCACTGATATCTCCACTGTCTGCCTCAAATACTACTTTTTATCCTTAGTGATATCCCAAAACATACAGTATGTTATATAAATATACAGTATTTTGATATATACTGTTTTTTTTTTCCTTCTTTCTTTTTCTATGTTGCTTTTTGCTCCCCCGTTACCACCTGTGCATACTTGGTAATGGGGAGACATGTATTTTCTGAGTTTCCTCCCCGTTACCCTGGGACCCCAGAATGTGGTTGCGCATGTGCTTGGAGGCACACATGGACTCTGTGGCTTCAGTGACGACCTCTTCCCACCACCCGGCCTAATGCCAGTGTTCCCTTATGGCTTGGTGCTACCACCTAGCCTTCACCAGGTAGCAACCAAGAGCCGGGGAACCATCATGTCCCTCCCTGGAGAGGAGAGCTGCCTTGTGGCATTGCGATCCTGCTCTGTTACATCCCCCCAGCCAACCGCTGGTGGCCTGAGCTTACTCCCATACTCGGGTCACCAGCATGGTGTGAGGTGTGGTGTCCAGCGCCTCAACCCTCAGTGCCACCTAGCCGCAGCCATGATATATACTGTTTTTTTACATCAGTGTACTCTCCATACAGTTTAGTGATATATGAAAAAAAACCAATATACTGTATGGACAGTATATTGATGTATACTGATATATAAAAACAGGTCAGTTTTGAAAAACACATTTTAGAAATACCTTTGGACAGTTCTTGCACACAGGCAGCTCAGGTTTGTTCCATGACTGTGCCTGGGACATCAGGAGTGGAGGCCATGTGGGAGAGATAAGAGTGGTCATGTGGACACTCCCCTCCCAGGGGTTGGGTGGCTGAGTGTGTAACTCACTGAGTGGCACTGATGAGTGGCATGGTAGAGGTAACATTAGCGGCACTGGTGAACATGCCCACCAGGTATCCCCTAGGGCAATTGCAAGCATGCAATACAAGGTGGGTGGTCCTTAAAGGGTAAAAACATAACCTTATTTTCATAGAATGCTTGATGGACCTCATTTGTAATCCAGACCTTAAAGACCCACGAATGTGCCATCTCCTTCCCCATGACCACAGTGCCACTGAATGCGCAACCTCCTTCCAACTGCAGTGCCATGTAAGAAGGTAATTATCAGAGGGAGGTTGGGAGGGTTCACCCATGCTGCAGCGACAACCAAGTTGCTGGTGTAAATGTTGGCACTGGCACTTGGTCAACACCCAGTAAAGTGCTCTGATAATCTGCCATCTGGCTGTTGGAGCGACAGTGACTGCAGGGAGCTGTGCACCCCCGGAGCCCCCGATGCGGGGCTAACCCCCACACCCTCATATATTTAAATAACAAATTATGAGTTGCACCCTGGTGGCAAGAAGGGTGACCCAGAGATCAGCAGCAGTGCCCGATGGCAAGAAACCCAAGTCGCACAAGATGCGTGCGACATTATTACCCCAACATTCCGGCAGCAATATTCTGTTGCCACATTAACGGACTATCGGTTGGGAGTTCTGATGGCAATGACTGTGATACAATATTTGAAAGCAGTGATGACAAGATAGATAGTAAAAACTGATGTCCAGTACATACAGTAGAAGCACAGAAATATCAGAATTAAGGACAAAAGACTTTTAAATCCATCAGGTCTGCCCTGAGGGCCTTAAGTGATACAGTACTGGTGGCATAGATTAATAACAATATAATATTGATAGCTTATGTCAGTATTATGTAAGACTTTAGATATATAATATTCACAGTTGGAATATACTATTGATTGTGCCATAAGGAACAAAAGAAATCCTTTTCAAGTTTTGTATTTTTCTCGCCTTCTCTTTTTCACTTTCTCTGGTTTTGTATATTTAAATATCTTTTATTTTTCTTTCCATTTTTACATTCTTTCTACAGTTCTGTATCTTTATTTTCCTTCCTTCTATTTCTTTTCACTGTCTTTCTCTAGTTCTCTTAGTTTATCCTTTTCTCACTCTCTTTGTCTTCATATCATTTTTTCTTTTGCATATCTCACCTGTACATAATCTTTTATTGTTTATTTTTGTCTGTACCACTCTGCGTATATATGCTTGCTTGTTTCTGTTTGTGCGTATATATTGGTTCTGTATAGATATTCTTATACCATATTTGTTGTACGTATTGCCAGTGTAGATTAGTATAACTGCATATCCTTACTTGTGACATCCACTGCATACCTTTGCCTGTTTTGTTTTGCCTCGCATATTCTGTTTATAGTGTCTGGTAGAGCGCAGTTGAGGATAGAATATTATCCCTAGAATAGGCTTTTTGTGCTGCAGTAGTGATGTCATGATGTTGTGCTGCATTGAGGGCACACTACTGCAGCAAAACATAGAACATTGTTGCGTGGCCACCTTATTCACACCATAGAACCTGATGAAGTGGCCTCGGTGGTGAGAACTGGACTGACCACCTGTGAGAACCTGTAGAGTAAGGACATTAGCGGAGCATGGGGAACTGTTTTTTATACATGCTGGGCACAGGATTGCCTTGTACTAACGGTTGCCCATACACTATAAAAGAATGTGCATGAGCAACCAGTCACCTAAAAGGCTATGTTTTAGTCTTGAGGTTTCTATAGTAACAAGAGACCTCTCAA
The DNA here is from genome assembly GCA_016271365.2 of Neoceratodus forsteri. Classification (NCBI taxonomy): domain Eukaryota; kingdom Metazoa; phylum Chordata; order Ceratodontiformes; family Ceratodontidae; genus Neoceratodus; species Neoceratodus forsteri. The sequence goes on from CM057459.1 coordinate 1,390,667,158, forward strand.
GCTGTGCTCTCGAGGTCTCTTGTTATGAAAAACTCTCGAATGATACACAACCTTACTGTGTATGGCTGCCCATACATTATACTCCATAGTCTGCTGTTCCTGTACCCACCCAGCTTCCTTTAACCTTCTTGAGTTTTGTACCTTTTATTTCTCATTTCTCTCTCTTTCACCTTTTTCACTTTCTCTAGTTCTACATGTTTTAGTTCCACCTTTTCACTTTCTCTAGTTCATTTTCTTCTCTTTCTCTAGTTTGGCATCTTTATTTTCTCCTTGCCACTTTCTCTAGTTGTGCATCTTTTATTTTCTTCTTCTCTCTCTTTTTTTTCTAGTTCACCTTTATCATTTTCTTTACTTCCGTATTTTTTTATTGTCCTTTTTTGCGTCCTTCTCTAGTTCTTTATCATTTATTTACTTTCTCTACCCGTACTTCAGTATATTTTTCCCCTATTTGCTATCTCTGGTTTCATATTGTTTATTTTCTTCTTGTCTGTTTTTCTGTTTTCCTCTTTCTTTATTTTCCCATTTCTTTACTCTTTTCAACAAGTGCCACAGAGACAAAACCATGGGAGCATGGGGGAGACAGAAATGGGCACAAAGAAGTGAACAACTGCACTTCTGACAGTACAGCAGCCCCCGCCCCCATATTGGGGCTGGCCAAACCTTTTACAGTTCTAAACTGAACCTCAAAGGAGTCAAACTGTTTTCTTATGCACATTCTGAACCTTTCAATTTGCATAAATTTGCATTGGTATGCTAATTGACGACTCATTTCTAAACAGTATTTCAAACCTGACAACATTTTTTATAATGGGAGCTTACTTTTGGATCTAAATTTTAAACCAGACTATTCAGTGGGGACTTTTTTAAGTACAGTTCTGCTCCTCCTAGCTTAGTACTACACTACAGTGTCTGTACTGTATGACATATGGACCATCTTTTCTGGTGTAGGTATGAACAAAGGCAAGAGTGCTGTAGAGGCCCAGCTGGGGAGAGAAGGATCAAGCATCCGATGGAGTGCTCTTCTCCTCCAGGGGGGAGGGTGGGGAAGCATTTGGTGCTTGACTAACTCCTGGTGGAGGACAGGGGAATCACAACCAAAGCTCACAGGTTTCGTGGATGTGTGCCAGAGGTAAGCGTGTATCTGCACTTACAGCATTGCATGCCACACCTCCCAACAAAGCAAGGGGAAAATTAGCCAGGCTGAAGCAGAAGCCTGTCCGCTCTCCGCACTATTGAGTTCCACGCAGCAAGGCTGAGGCACTCTGCTCCTGGATCACCATGAGGCACTGTACAGGGAGTTAGGGGATTGTCCTCGACAGCCCTACCCGGGGGGGGTGTAATCCAGGTAGGCAGCAGGTAAGTCCCTGGGGATGGGGTGAGGTGGTGAGAGAGAGAGAGGCGGACTGATGTTAGAAGCCAACTGTCAGCAAAAAAAAAAAAAGGCAAGACTGCTATGAGCTGGATGATAGTTATCAAACTGTCTTGACTTTAATAGCAGTAAAATGAACTTGCTGCCTCATAAGTGCATGCAGTGGAAGGCCCACTCTGTTTAGGAAAACTTGTATTGGGAGGATTTATTCTGAGTGAGGCAGTGATAAGGAAACATTTTTCATCTTGCCCCACTCCATTTTTATCCTGTGTGTGCTGCCATGTCCCCCGCGGGGAATCCTAAAAATACTAGAGAGCAACTCTGTTTAGTTTACTCAAGCTCCTTTTCTTTAATTTAGGAATCCTAGGTCCACGATGTGATCAGATCAGGGTTCAAGACTGAGCAGAGTGAATCTTCTTACCACAGAGCTTCAGGATCTTAGAGTCCAGCTCATCATAACTTCCACTTAATGCACTCTCCGGCTTGGCCAGGGAATTCTGGGAGGAGCTGCGTGACAAACTGAGCTGCGGCCAGCAACTAGGTTTTTGCAGTGCCTGAACTCTTTTGCATGCCACTGCCATCTGAAAAAAATGAAAATATTATTACTCCATTATTCTACTTCTGTTAAACAAGCAATTACCCCTTAATTAAGAATTAATGATAGTCTTAAAAATAGCTTAAAGATTACATTTCAAGTTTTGTATTGCATGCATCATAATGTACAGCATGTAGTTTTGCTGGACAGAACATCATTTACTTTAACGGTGACAGCAGCATTATAGTTCTGATTACACTTCCCATTTCTGAAGCATTTTGGGAGCTTGAAATGCCCCAAAACCTTTGACAGTGTAAGCTGTAAATTAGCTGGGCTGCAATCTGGGCTGCCTCCCCACAACTCCATGATCAAGGAGCTGAAACATTTTGGTAATTATACAGTAAGAGGTAACATAAATGCTTATACAATGGCAAGAAACAATCCAGTACTGTTATTAGCTAATACCAGTCACATGACCATGCAGAAATATTGCCCACCACACAGTCAGCCAGGTATGATGCCTCTTCATATATCCATTTGCCAGCCCACAACGGGAGACATCTGGCAGACATTTTTTTGTACCGCTAAAAGTTTGTGCCTTCCATCAAACCACCTCCACAGTTGACAGCACTATTAGGCTGTGTTAGCCTGACTGCAGTGTTACTCAATGTTTTGTCTCATAATTTGTAACAAAATGGCTAAATGTTACTTTAAAAAACATTTTTTTACTTAACTTTTTGAAAGACGTGATCGTACTTATACTTTCACTTTTAAAACCACTAAAAATGCTTTACAAGTGCTCCGGTCCACTAAACATCTTGATTTCTCAAACAATTTCTTTCAGAATGCTCAGTTTTACTTTAAATACATTTCTTTTCTGGACCATTTGAAAGACGTGACCGCAATCAGGACCCCAATCACTCTTTCACTTTCAAAACCGCTACTAGCTCTTTCCAAGCACTCCGGTACACTGAAACATCATTTGATGTAACAAAATGTATACCTTTACTACAGAATGCCTCCCTATCTTTCATGAAAGTGGTCTGAATGTTTCTGCATATTTAATAGTGACCCTGCTGGTGTTTTGTTGGTGTGTGGGGGGGACATTATAAAAAAAAACTACCTAATCTACAACTATGGCAGCCTCCTTAGGACAAATGTCCTAAAGCAAACTCATAAATACAAAGTAGTTCCAGCAGGTGGAGGGACGACTAATTGAGCAATATTTCTTGTAAACTTTTACATTTTTAACATATTTCTTCAAGAGTACTATAATTATGAAATAATTTGTAGAAAAAGAAGCCATTGTGTAAATGCAGTAAGACACTCCAGGGTGTGCATTATGCAAGATCGCTGCACTTCCCAGGTGGTTGAAGGCACTTGGCCTGTGACCTTGTGGGTCACAACCCCAGATGGTCATGTGATGATCTAACATAATGCACAACCTGTCGTAAAGACATTAAAGGACAACACAAGACACAAAACTCATACTGAACAAAGAAGTTTTCAAATGGTATTTGAAAGTTCCAAGTGAAGGGGCTCTTCTCACTTCAAGAAGAGCATTCTACAGTACCAGGGCAGCAGCTCCAAATGCCTGACCTCCCAAAGACTTCTGCCGGGATCTATGCACCAAGAGGAGACTCACCTCAGTCGAACAAAGTGGGCAGCATGGAGCATATGGGATCAGGACATCTTTTAGTTAACCTGGATCCAGTCCATGCTGGGCCTTGTAAGTCAACAAGCATACCCTGAAGATGATGTGGTACTGAACAGGCAACCAGTGCAGTGCACAGAGAACTGGCGTGATACGTTTGAACCAAGAGGTCCCAGTAATCTGCTGGGCTGCTGCATTGTGGACCATTTGCAGGTGACAGAACAACGTCCCTGTTAACCCTAGGTAAATGGTGTTTCAGTAATGTGCATGGTTTGTAGGGCTGGGTGAAATTTATCTTCTGCCAGCGAAATTCTGATTTCCCTTCTGCAAAATGTTGCAAAATTTCACAAAAAAAAAAAATGTGATTTCAGTTAGTTCCATCTAATTGGAAAAATATTTGTCCAAACTGCACCAAATGTAGACTGATGACACTGCCCATGCCCAGGCAGACATGTACCAAGTGTCGGATCTCTTTGTTGAAAGTTGACTGTGGTATAACCCTCCAAACATTTGGAAATTTTCAAATTACATTTTGTAATCATGTAAACTACAAATGTTTGTCCAAATTGCACCAAATCTGGTATGATGATTTTACCACAGTCCATACAGCAGTGTACCAAGTTTCAAATCTCTTTCTTTAAAGGTGACCAAGTTATAGGCCTCCAAACCTTTGGAAATTTTAAAATTACATTTAATGATCATGTACACTACAGAATTTTAAGCCCCTATAACTTTAAAACTAGAGGACAGAAAATCACCACTTTTGTTAGGTTCATTGACCTTAAATATTAGCCTTTGAGTCTACCCCTGTGGTCCATGAGCAGAGCGTTGTGCTGCCATGCTGATGACATAGGTTTGGAAGCGAGCCCAAGAAGTCACATTGGGAGGCAGGCCATAGCCTAGACAGCTGCTGCTCGGCAGTTCAACTCAGTTTTGGGAGGGTTGGCGGCAGGTTCCACCAACACAGCGACACCTGCAGCTGGTCCATGGAGCTTGCTCCTACCACAGAGGAAGCTGTGGTTGCGCGAGGCTGCCGGAAGCACCGCCCCAACCAAGGGAGTTGGGAGAGAAACAATCTTGGAGAAAAACCCAGTAGCCAACTGAATGATGGCTGGGTTCAACTTGATCAAGGTATATCCCTGAGAGATGAACTGCTAGCATGGCAAAAAATCATTATGAAGAAAAAAAAGAGGCTGTATGTCAATTCTCTAATCTGTTACTCAAAGGCTGGCCAAGTTGTAAGCAGCCAAAGGTTCAAAAAAGAAACATCAGTAACTGAAGCTGAATTTCATGAGCTTTTGTGAAATTGTGGAACGTCGTGATACTTTTGTTGAAGCCATGTCCATACATTTTACCTAGTTGTACACTTGAGTTGCCATTGTACAGGAAGGTAAAGGCTGGATAAAGTTACAATAAGGTAACATTCACAGGAGGCTCCATAGTAGAAGTATTGTGGTGCTAAGTGTCAGGTTACTATGTTGAGTGATAAACCCTGAAGAATAGCCATGGACATCACTGAGCACTTGCCTGGATTCTTGCAATGTGCCAGATAACCACTAGAGCTAGCTGACGCAATGATTTGTGGAAGCACATCCACATGCAGTATTGTTTCTGTACAATTCCACCTGCTGACTCTTTAATAACCCTGTAGATAAGAATGTATATTTTTTCTATTTGAAAAGATGGCACCAAGTGATGCCAAGCCCCAAGCCTAACTTGTTGTGACTGAGGCCATTGTGACAGAAGTATCTGGATATCTTTTGTCGTGGTGGAGCATGATGCTGGGTGTCACTGTTGCAGTAGTGTTGGAGGGGTGTTGCAGGGCCACGATGATAGTGCAGGTTAGAGATTCAGTGGTGATAAGTACTTTATGAATGTTAAATTCCACAAGTGGAATTCTAGTGGCATTATCTGTTATGCATCCAAGATTTCTTGAGCAAATTTTGCCTATTTAGTAATTTCTAAAGTATCCACAATACATGAAACTACATTTATTGAGCTTAATTAGACTCCAGGACATATTTGCGGTACTTTGCTACGCATGCCAAATCTTGAGTGCATACTTGCAATAGCAGTGGAGCTTTAAACATCCAAATATTGTGAAAGGTGCACACAATTTAACAAATAATGAAATTTGGAAATTAGGAACTTCTGCAACTTACAATTCACCCAAACAATTACCTCTCTAGCAGTTTATATGACTCTTTCAAGAAAGTATGCACGTACATTTTCAGTTATCTAGCTCCAGGGGTGCTAACAGAGGGGGACAGCCAGGACAACTGTCCCGGGCCCACGTGGCTTGGGGGGCCCGTATTTACACATTTATATGTCTTGGGGATGGGGGGGGGGCCCCAGACCTAAAAGTGTGTCCTGGGCCTGGAAATTTCTATTGGCACCCCTGTCTAACTCCAAAGGTGGCTAAGTCATAAGCATAGAAATATTTTCAGAAAGTTTCACATGGATAATAAAGTGCCAGCATTTCAGCCCATATAACTTCTCTGCCCCTCATCAAAATGTCATGAGATGTGGCATCCTTTTAAGGCTCAATCAAAAAAGCTGTTGAACTGTGAGTTCATATTAGGGGAGTGAGAAAGAGAAACGGGTTGGCTATTACCCGATATGTAAATTAATCTCAGTTCCAACAAACAAACAAAAAAGGTCTCTGCACTCACAGCAAATAAATAGTTTCCTGGTTTAAATCGGGGAAAAATGCTGTCTGAAAATTGTTCTTAGATTAGAATGTGAGGTGTATAACAAAGGATCTAGGATTTCAAAAACTTCAGCGCTGCATTTATTTGCATCACACTAAAGCAGTAATTACTTTCCAGCTTGCAGTAAAGCTCGAATAAAGTTATAAATAGCCGCATCCATAGAAAACCCCTTTTAAAAGCACACAATTCAGAGTGAAGTGCTAAATGCTGTGTAGATTTCTCAATAGGCAGACAGATTATAATATGAGGCTCATAATGTCATAATATTACCAGCACCAGGAACAGCCTCAGCCAGCAGCATGCTCAGTGCTTTGGTTCTCACAACTTTCATCTAGGAGTATAATTTGCCCAGTATAGACTTGCTCTTTATATAGTGACTGTGTTGCTATGATTACCATACACAAATTCTCTCTTGAAACATTGCTATTAGTACAATTTATAGCAAAGTGCCCATTTATGACTGCATAATAACATGCTCAACAACAATTAAGGACAGCATGAAAAATTCCAAATTTACAAAGTGGAAAGTGAATTAAAATAACACAGCTCTGAAGTTTTCAGCCTAATACATACATGTCTCTTGGTGGGGGGGGGGTGTTCACATCTAGAACTAAATCTATGCTAAGCTACACAATTTATATAGTCTATTCTTCAATGCAGATACTTGAGCCTCTTCCATAAATTCACCGATAATACTTGGGGCTGGATATTCAAACTGCGCCATTCATAGGCGCAAGCCCTTGAGCTGCGCAAAATAGTTGCGCAGGGGTGTGTCCTGGGCGATATTCAAAGGAGTTGCGCTATTGAGCAACTCCTTTGAATATCACCCCCCAGCCACAGCCACTGTGCATGGTGCAGTGGAACTTGCGCCACCGCAAGTTGACAGAGTGGAGCATTCAACTTGCGGTGGCGCAAGTACCATTGCGCCATGCGCAAAATCACGATATTCAAAAGGTGACATGCAAATGGGGCTATAATTCATGCAAGGCATGGGGGCATTTGCATGTGATTATGTCCCCATTTGCATGCCATTAGCATGTAGGTGCGCCGATCCCTGAGGACTTGCGCCTGGCGTCCTGCCAGGCAGCAGCCGTCAGGGACCGACGTCCCCTGCAGCCCAATCATGGGCATAGTGTACTCCCCCCTCCCACCAGCCCGATCGTGGGATCACTGTGGGTCTTCCTCCGCAGGTCTCAGGGATCCAAAAGTCAAAATGCCCACCTGTGTGTAGATATATTGACTGAACAGTTCTCGGTGCGTGCTGGTGTCTCCCCACCACCTCCACCATGAGTTCACTACTGCGCTTCCGCAGCAGCCGGCGGGTAGTAGCATCTCCACCCACCTGCCACCTTCGGCTGCCGATGCTGCCCTGTGGGCTGCATGCCCATTGGGCAGAGCAAGAGCCAATGGCGTGAGCCCCTACCGGGCAGTCAGTCAGCGGGCAGCAGGGTGGCAGGCGGTGGATGCTGCCACCCGCCGCCGCCGGGGAGCGGGTGGTGGGGCCTGGGTCGGGTGGGGGACACTAGCCACCAGGGCTATGTTCGGGGTGGTTTTTATCATACATACCGCCCATGATCGGGTATTTCGTCCACTGACCACCAGGGATGTGTACGGGAGGGGTGGTTTTATCATACATACCGCCCGCGATCGGGCATTTCGGTCCACTGACCACCAGGGATATGGAACGGGAGGAGGGGGGAGTTACATTGATGCCCGTGGATCGGGCTGGTGGGGGAGTATACTATGCCCATGATCGGGGCTGCAGGGGGGCACAGGGATTGGGTTAGGCCAGCCACAGGTGGCAGCTGCTGTGTTGCGCCATGCAATACAGCAGCTCACCTGTGGGTGGCCCTCAACTTAAGCCTTTTTTGGCTCAAAGTCCTGCAGGCGCAGATTGGGGTTGTGCCTGCACAACTCTGCACAGCCCGGCTGAATATTGGGCTGTGCAGTTTATGCATGGTCCCTCCCCCTCCAGTTCAGCATGCATTCATTTGCATTGCGCTGTTGCTCAGCATGTTTTCTGTGGCGCAACTGCCTCCTGCTGAATATCGCAGAATGGAGCAAGTTTGGACTTGCGCAGGCGCAACCCTATTGCGCATGGCGCAACCCTTTTTAATATCTGGCACTTGATCTTTAAAGCTATCCAATTTGGATTAAATTTGGCAGTAGCTCAACACCTCTTCTGAATACGATCAATATTGGTGCATGTGCAGCCAGCTCACCTTGACTAGATGCGACAACCTATCCCTTTTGTGTATACCTCAAAAAGCAAAAACACACTCAAACAGGAAATTCATGGATATACATACACACTTACAAATGATTGGTGAAGGTTCCTAAGTTCTTGTGTGGACCAGTTATATTAACTTATGTTTCAAGCAATCTTGGAACGTAATTTGGACTGGACATGTTATCACTTGAAAAGTGTGCATAAAGCAAAAGATTTATAAAAATAGATTTAAATCCAGTTCATAATTATGTCTATTGGGCTTTAAACAGTTTAATCTAAAGTTCCACTGTGTCTCTTTCTGTAGGATGTGCTGTTGATGGTTGCCACCTTTGGGATTTTTGCACACATGTTCCAACCTCACACAATACATTTGTTTTGGGTTTTTGTTGTGAACAGGACTTAAGAGTCCTCCCGGGGTTACCAGTCTTTCCCAGAAGAATGTCCTTGATATGCTTCTGCAGTTGTCTCTTAAAAGCCCTGTCTTTCCTGCATATATTTTATTGAAAGATTATACCAAGGCATATGCTACAAATGTGATGTGGCATGTCACAAACTCCTCAGTTCTATGCTGCACTTTGATTACAGGATGTTCAAAAATACCACTGACCTTACAGTAATTTCACACATTACAGTTTTAGCATAGAAAACAAAAACCATGTGGGGGAGGAAAAAAGCCCATTTCTATCTCTCTCTCTGTAGTAGTCTATTGGTATTGACTATGGACCAACTGGTCCCTTAAGTGAGGGGCTCTTCAAAATGTTAGTCTAAGTTGGCCCCCCCATGTATTCTTTAAGCTTGGGGTCTGCTTGAAGTATTTCCCTATATTTGTGAATCACATTTCCTATTGTCCCTGCCAGGTTCAAATGAGAATGTAACAAGTTGGCTTTTTCCTCTCCTTGCATTTCTGGACTGCAAAAAATCTTGCCTGTTTAACCTAGCCACTCTCTCCTAAGCATCTGTCAACACTTTTTGTCCATGCCCTCTCCTCTTAAAGCAACTTTCCAAATCATTCACTTGCTTATTATAGACATGGTTGACACTACAATTTTTGTATACTCAAAGAAATTGGGAGTACGGTATGAAGTCCTTTAAACTTTGAGGATGGGCACTGGTGGCTAGTAACAGTAAATTTGTTGCAATAGGTTTCCTGTATTGTTTCCCCAGCCTCCACCACCAATGTTACATCCAAAAAATCTATTTCATTTTTCTCAGCCCTGGATGTGAATTTTAGATTTAAGTGATTTACTTTAAACCACTTGACAAAATCCAGAGCTATCTGCTCAGTAGCATCCCATATACAGACAATGTCATCACTAAAGCAGTACCCAATGATGACACTGTCAGTGCATGGGAATGCATCACCATAAACCCTGCTGGACTCCCATATACCCATGAGAAAATTTGCATTTGACTGGGCCATACAGGTCCCCACTGCTGTTCCAAGGATCTTCAGATATTCCAAGGATCTGCAAATAGTAATCATTTGCAAAGTCAGAATAATTGTGCTGAAGTATAAATTCAATAGACGCCAAAAGAGAAGTTATGGGAACGTTATCACTACTAGTGTCAAGACAGAGTTTTACTGCCATAAGTCCATGCTGGTGTACAACTGATGAATATAGTGCTTCAACGTCTATTGTTATCCACCTACTGTATAAGTATCTTTCCTCTATAATCTGAAAACTCCTTGAGTAGGTCATCTATGTTTCTGAGGTGGACTTCAATTTCACAACTTCCCCTTATAGGAACAAATCTACAAATCTTGACAGATTTACTGTCATACATCTCTCCCCAGAGACTAACAAGTGACCCGGTGGTGGTGGTGCTAATATTATGGCCTTATAAGCCCCATAATCTGTCTGCCTATTGAGGAATCTACATAGCACTTAACACTTTACATTGGATCATTCTATGGATGCTGCTATTTAAAACTTTATTTAAGCTTTATTGCAAGCTGTAAACTTGATTACTACTTTAAGTGTGATACAAATAAGTACAGCACAGATGTTTTTGAAATCCTACATCCTAAGACCCCTCCCCAACAATACGCATACCAAATGTCAGATTTCTGGCTATAATGCTGACCGAGTTATGATGCATTAACTAATTTCAGAAATTTCCTCAAAATTTCATGTAATTTCATTAAAATTCAGCAAAATCAGAATTTGTTAATTTTGCCCAGCCCTAATGCTCAGTACTGCTAAATGAGTGCTTGCTAAGCAGTATGGAGCATGCACTGTGATTAGGGCAAGGCTGTTCTAGCATCTTCTTCCATAGTAGTTCCATTACTTAGCAGGATGCTGTAGTCGAGGGAGGGGAAGTGGGAAAGTCACTGCCAGATCTCTTACCAAACAAAGGAGGGCTAAAGATGAGGACTACCTTGTTTGCTGGATCCTGTTATTAGCCAGTATAAACAATAGATGTGCCAAGTGGGTTCTGTCCCCTGTGTTTGTGGGACAAGATTTGTGATTTTCAAAGGGAAGTTGATTTTGGATTGTTTGGGGAGGGGACATCAAGTGAACACCTGTAGGGATTGTAGAGTTATGTATCTGAACTTTGACTGTTGGATAGTTTACATAAGAGGAAATAATCAGGATAATTTTTTGCCATTTACTGGACATGGGAACTGAGGGCAAATATGCAGTGTAACTATTTCAGCTATATATTTTTTTCAGATACTATGGTATACTTTAATTTAACCAGATATGAACCTTTTAAAATATATTTCAAAAGCAGTTATTAAGAATCCCCCTTCCCCATATGATAGCTCTATCTAGGACATGGCACTCAGAGCAGGTAGTCCTCTATTCACCCATCTCTGTTTTATTTATGCATAATTTAGAATCGCTCACCCGTGAGAGATCCAGTAGGATAAAATGTCTTGATTTTAGGGGCATCTTGTCAATGGCAGTGCAGTGGTTACAGCACATCATATTCACAACAAAAACATTATGGCGAGGACCATATGAACCAATTGTAGTAGGTCATAGATAGAGCTTTTATATTCCATTTGATATCCTGAAAAGAATTGGTGTTGCTTAACTGTGGGTGGGAGGATATCCCAGGAATGTGCATATGACTGGAAAAAGTTTAACATCTCACATTTAGTCATAACTTGAGGTAATTAAAAAAAAATATTTTTCTCATCTTGCAAGTAAGAAAGACTGCAATGGGACCAGCCAATTACAGATGGTGTAGCTAAGCAGTTAAGAAAGCGGTAATTTCAAATCAGGTTTTAAACTCTCTGCAATGTCAGCAATGTCCTGTTCATTATGAAATGCAATTGCAAATGATAAAATGGCAATATTAATACAAGTGTGAAATGTTTGTATGAGGAGCACACCAAGTAATGTTTGGCTTATTGTAGGAGCAAAGAAACAGAGAAAACCACCAGCTGAGGATCTTATGGACTAACCAGTCTGCCCCATGAGGTTGCACAAGCACCCTGCAAAATCTTCAGACATGGGCTTCTCTCCCTCCTGACCTCCAGTGAGTACATGTTGAGGCACTCTGATCTTTGCTTGTATGTCCTCCCTATGTTGTTCCTGAATCACTGAGGTTGCCTCTTCTGCACCAACCCATGCTTGTTGATTTCCTTCTTTAGGAGAAGGTTCCAAAATTATACACAGTACTCCATGTGTGGTCTAACCAGAGTGCAGTATAGGGGAATATGACCACCCTTTTTCTGCTGCTGCTGAACCCCCTGCCAATGCCTCCCAGAATTTTGTTTGCCTTTCCTATTGCCTTATGACTTTGTGCTGATGTTGGGAGTAGAGATGTAGCAAATTTAAAATCCACTGGTGAACTGAACGCAAAGTGGCCACTTCGCGTTGGCACTTCGCTACGTGGAGTGTCCCACAGGAAATGCTCACTTCACCTTGTTATTATTACTTCGCATTGTCATTCCGCCTTAAATGCCAAGTAAGGCAGAGTGACAACAATATTGGCAGCATCTCACCCACACAGTCACCAGAATGAATGTGCATCCCCAAAGTGCTACTGTCTTGTGTCCTGAAAACTCCCCAGTGCTGATGAAGTGAAATGAGAGCGTAACAAGAAATGCAAAGTCTCCCAGAATTAATGACGCACTCAGTCATGCACGCAGCGGTCAGGTCACACACAGAGTCACCAGAATTAATGTGCATCCCCAAAATGCTACTATCTTGTGTCCAGAAAATTCCCCAGTGCTGACGAAATGAAATGAGGGCATAACAAGAAATGCAGTCTCCCAGAATTAATGGTGCCATGCAAACGCACAGACAGATTAAGATTGCACTGTACACTCAAGGGATGCATACGAAAAGGCACAAAAACACCTAACCAGTGCTCACAAGTCACAAATCCAAATCTGGAAAGGAATTCATTTTGCCAGTTGGGGGATTAGTGCATGGCAGTAACAGTCCTCTACCAGTAAAGATACCACAAAGCAGTATAAAAAATTCATGCAGGTGCAGTGGATAGCAGGTTCACACTGCTGCAATTACTCTCTAACACAATAAAAGGTGTCTGATTTAATGGCATGCATCACACACACACTCACATGCACACTCAAGTAATGCATAGCAAATTGAAAACCTTTAGTAATATAACCAAATGTTTTAAACAAATTGTACGCTGCTCACCACAACAATCAGCAAAGAAATGTCAAGAATTACTGAAAATATTACTGTGTGTACATTAACACAGTTATATAAGAAAAATATAACCAAAACAGAAAGACTGCTTTTTTCTCCCAGTTAATCTACCTACACCACAAATACGCCCTTCCGCCAAAGCACACTTCACAATACGCAGACTGACTGTTCTAAATTAACATTCAAAATCTACACACAACAATAAACACTCGATGATATGAGCACAGAAGGGTTTCCTACAGTCGATGTACTAAATTTTGAGCAAAAAATATTACTCAAAAAGGCATTTTAAACAGCTTTTAGAGGTTTTGAATCGCAGAGCTCTGAGAGCAAACTGTCTTCAGCTACCACTGCACACACACTACCCAGGCCAGAACTGAGGCTGTGCCGAACAACCTAGAGCTCATGTGATCAGCAATACCATGAATAACTGCAGAATTTCATTTGGAGTTCAATTACAGGGAGAAGTGAGGTGAATTACATTGATTTCAATGTAATTTGCCTTAAAATTGGTGGAGAAGTGGTTTGGAGAAGGCAGAATAATGCAAAGTCATTGGTTTCAATGGACTTCACATTCCTCATTATGAAGCAAAGTACTCCGCTTCACATTGTGGAGTTCTCTGCAGATTCCATGTTACTCAGTGAATGACTTCATGGAACAAACTTGGGCCACTTCGCCCACCACTACTTACAGTACTGTAACTCACATGCTGTACAGGAAGGAACGCGAATGCCTATGGCTGTATTTCCCCGATGGGCTGTAGCACAAAACTCCCAGACTTAAAAATGCTTATTAATGAGTACAATGGTGGAGTGGTGAAGCCGAGAGATACTACAAAATATGCTTACAATACATACAAGTAACTAGTAAAAAAATGAATGTTGTGATTCGTACGTGATCATGAATTGTGATTTGTGACTGCATTTGTGACCGTGATGATAAAGAATGTGATTCGGTGTCAAAGGTGTGAGATAACCAGTATGAAACTGTATTGGGAACATGAATGCCTACGGCTGTACTTCCCTGATGAGCTGTAGTGCAAACTTCCCAAAGTAAAATGCTCATTAATGAGTACAATGGCAGGGTGGTAAAACCTGGAGAGATACTACAAAACAGGCTTACAATACAGCCAAATAACTAGTAAAAAAATTTATGTTGTGACTCGTGACGTGATCGTGAATAGTGATTTGTGACTGCATTTGTGACTGTGATGATGAAGAACGTGATTTGTATCATGAGTGACTCGTGATGATGGTCCTGACTTAAAATGCATATTAATGAGTACAATGTTCATGCAGAATTATGCACCACACCTGTCCAGTACTATGAAGGGAAGCCGAAGAAACAACTGTGACTTAAGTTACAGATGGGGATTGGGCCTTAAAGAGATGCAAATGCACAGCCAGATTAAGATTGTGCTGCACACTGAAGAGATGCAGATGCAAAGGCACAACACCTAACCAGTGCTCACCATCAGAAATTCAAATCTGGAAAAGAATACCTTTGCCAGTTGGGGAGGGTCGTGGGGGGGGGCAGTGTACTGCACTGCTGCAGTAACAGTCACTAGTACTAGTACCAGTAAAGGTACCACAAAGAAGTACAAAATCACACAGCTGCAGTGGATAACAGGTTCACATTGCTGAAATTATGTGGCACAATAAAAGGTGTCTGATTTGATGACACACGTCACACACATACTCACACACACACTAAGTAATGCGTAGCAAATTGAAAACTTCAGTAATATAACCACATATTTTAAACAAACAAAAATTATGCACTGCTGCACCACAACAATCAGCAAAAAGATGGCAAGAATTATTGAAACTATTACTGTGTACATTAACACAGTTATACAAGAAAAATATCACCAAAACAAAAAGCAGTCTTTTTCTCCAAGTTAATCTACCTACACCACAGATACGCCCCACCCCCAAAGCACACTTCCACTCTCTTTCAGTACACAGACTGAATGTTGTACATTAACATTCAAAATCCACACACAAACAATAAACGCTCGATGATATGAGCACAGGAGGGTTTCCTATAATCGATGAACTAAAGTTTCAGCAAAAAAATTACTCAAAAAGGCTTTTTTAACAGCTTTTAGAAGGCTTGAATCACAGAGAGCTCTCAGAGCAGATTGTCTCCTGAAGCTTCTTACACACACTACCCCAAACTGAGGCTGTGCGGAACAATCCAGAGCCCATGTGACCTGACATCCCATGAATCACTGCAAAATTCACTTTTGGAGCTTAAAAACAAGGCGAAGTGAGTCGAAGTTTTCGCCTCAAGAATTGGTGGAGTAGTGGTTTGGGAAGGCGGAGTAATGTGAAGTCATTGTTTTCAATGAACTTTGCTTTACCGTTATAATCGAAGCACTCCGCCAGATTATGGAGCACTCCGCGACCCTTCACTCCGCGAACTACTGGCAGCGAATTGGGGCTACTTCACCCATCTCTAGATGGGAGGTAGTTTGAGATCACCACACACAGATCCTTTTCCTCCTCAGTCATGGTAACTCTCATCCATCCAACTTGTACTTTGCCCCTGGATTTCTGTTTCTCATGTGCATGCCCTTGGACTTTTTTGGGCATTTGCCAGCTGGCAGATCTCTGACCAGCCTCTAAAACATCTCTAGGTCCTCCATTAACTCATGGATTCCTTTCTGAGAGCTAACTCTGCCACAGAGCTTGGTGTCATCTGCAAATAAGCAGATTTTCTCTCTGATGCCTTCACCTACTGTATGTCGGTCACTGGCCCCAGCAATGACTCTTGCCAGACTCCTATGGGGACCTCCCTCATTCCCAAGAATTTCCCATCAATTATTGCCCTCTGTGTCCTCCCTCTAACCAGTAATCCACCCACCTTCTCAGTTTGTCCCCACGCAACGATACCCCAGTTTTTTGACTACTCTTCTCTGTGGGAAAGAGTCAAAGGCCTTATGTAAATCAAGGTGCAGTATGTTTACTGTCTGTCCGTCATCTGCTGCCCTCACTAACCAGTCAAACAAGTCTTTCAAATTAATTTGACTAGACCTTCCTGCCACAGAGTCATGCTGTCTATGATACTGTAGCCTGTTAGCCACCAGGAACTCCACCAGGCTTTCTTTGATTATAGTTTCCAGTAGCTTACTGACTATTGTCATCAAAGTGACTTGCTTGTCATTTCTGGGATCATCCTTTTGACTACTTTTATGCACCCTGTAGCAACTCCATCACTTTCTGCCTCGGCCCAGATTCTGCCAATAACAATCATCCTAGGTCCCAACCATAAAGCTCTGACTATTGTCTCCATATACATCCCACCCAGGGACCCTAAACATGGCTTCAACAATGTCCTAAACTTTATCAACTCTCATCCTCCTGAAGCTGAACTTATTCTACTAGGGGATTTCAACATGAACTGGTTAGCATCTAGCGCCAGTGCCTATAAAGACTCCATCTCAGCTGCTAACCTCACGCAAATGGTAAACTCTCCTACTAGGATTAACTACAAGACTGGCACCAGTACCCTCTTGGATTGGGTCCTCACCACTCAACCCACAAGGATTTCTAATACGACCGTTCTCCCAGACTCTCTCAGTGACCACTCCCCAGTCATGTGTGCATGGTCTAATAAATTCCTTAAGCCCCCTCCCAAAATTATTGCTAGCAGAGTCCTTCCTCATGGAAAACTTCCACATCTCAATACCTGCTTCTACAAGACTGGCTACCCATCTAAGAAGCAACAGATGTTAACTTGGCTCTTGATCACTTCATCTCAATGTTCAACAAAGCCCGCGACCTCTTTGCCCCTGCTAAAAGGCACAAACCAAAATCTCTCTCTAACCCATGGCTCACCACGGCTCTTCCCTCACAGCTGAAACTAAGGGACCACCTCTGGGCAGTTGCCAGGGCCACTGGCAAACAATTGGACATCCAAATTTACAAACAAGCACGAAATGCCTGCACAAAAGCCATACAGCTAATGAAATCCACCTATTACAAAGATGCACTCACCAATACATGGGAAAATGGTCGTGCTTTCTGGGACAATATCAAGGATGTCACAGGGAAGCAGCCAAAAACCTCTCCAGCCATGTTAATGGTTGATGGATCCTCAACCTTCGACCCCAAGGTGATTGCAAACATCTTTAACATGGCTTTTTCAGACCATAGTGCTGTCCTACCCCATGACTTTTTCGAAAACACGGCCTACTCCCCAAATACCTCAGCCTCTCAGTCTAACCATCCCCTCTTCTACTTCAGGGAGGTAAGGCTGAATGAAACTCGCCGCTATGTTACTGCAGCTATCCCTAAATCTAGATCTAGTAGCAATACCTTGGACCTTAAGCTTCTGTTGCTCACCCTTGATGAGGTAATTCATCCATTAACAAAAATCCTAAACCTCTCTCTCAGCTGTGGAAAATTCCCGGACTTATGGAAAACAGCCACCATGACACCCATCCGTAAAAGTGGGGATAAGACAAATCACTCAAATTATCGCCCTATCTCCATACTGCCCCCACTCTCTAAGGCACTCGAGTGCAACGTGGCTGATCAACTTACCGATCACTTGGATAAATACAATATACCTTGTCCACAACAACACGGTTTCTGGAAAGGTCACAGCACCACCACAGCCCTTCTTGAGTTCACTGGAGCTTTGCACAAATCCCTTGACAACGACCTTCTCAAAGGGGCCGTTTTCGTCGACCTCTCCAAGGCCTTCGATACAGTACACCATGGACTACTAATTGACCAACTACTGAATGCTGGGCTATCACCTGACTCCTCTCTCTGGTTTAAAAGCTACTTAGAAAATCGGTCGCAGAGAGTAAAAATTGCGGACGCTTTTTCTGACACCCTGCCTGTTTGTTCGGGTTTCCCACAAGGATCCATACTGGGCCCCCTCCTTTATAGCCTTTTCTTAAACTCCTTCCCTTACCACTGCTCTGAGCAGATCATTCTATATGCCAATGATGCTGTTGTATTCTCCACTCACAAAGATCCTGCAACTCTTCAACACAACCTTCAACTTGGTTTCAGTTCTGTAGAGACATGGTTTCTTAATCATAAACTGGTCCTCAATGACAAGAAAACCAAATATATGCTCTTCTGCAGCTCTCATAACCCACACAAGCTACACCACTTGGCTATCTCCACCACCCAGGGAACACTCTAGATCAGGTGGGGTCCTTCAAATACTTAGGGATACATCTTGACCCTAATCTCTCCTATGGACCTCATGCAGATAATGTAGCTAGAGCTGCTAATACATGGCTTGGTCTCCTCTATGAACACAGACAACACCTCACACCAGAAGCTTTGAAGGTTGCAGTCCTGAGCTCTGTAATCTCTGTAATAGACTATGGTCTCATCATTTATGGCTTGGCCACGACCACAACCCTTAGACGCCTCTCAGCTGCCTTAAATAAGGCATGTTGGCTCATCACTGGTGCTCACCGTCTCACCCACACGTGTGACCTGTACACCCAGACCGGCTGGCTCCAACTATCAAACCGCATAAAGTTTCTCACCTGCTCCATGGTGAAAAAAATCTACCTCAGCCTTGCACCTTCTGTGGTCTCAACTCTGTTACAACACCGAATTAACAAATGGTGCCTTTGGAGATCCACGCTACAGTTACTGAAAGTTCCCCACTGTCACACTTCACAGGGACAATGTTCTTTTGCTTATCGAGTACCACTCTGGTTCAATGGCCTCAGCCCCACCATCTCCTCTGCCCCAACAATTGGTATGTTTAACTCATTGCCTCCTAGCAACGTCTGTAGGCGTCAGCAAATCTAACTGCAATGTGTCCCAGAACGCCTACAGAAGTCACAGACAGATTTCCTGTGTGCCCTAGAAACGTCTGGAGAAGTGACTCACATATTTTAATATTACTTGCCAGCCAGAACTGATTAGAATTGACTGCATAGTACCATTAGAAAGATAATGTTGTGCTGAACAAGCCTGCCACTGACACTTTGTGTGTATCATGTTCACTTTAGGAGTTATTCATATTTGTTTATGACATTCTGTCACTCTAGAACCACCTAAGCACTTTGAAGAAAAAACACATTCTGGGTGTCTTAGCCAGTATAGAACAAAAACCAAATTGAGTACAGTTGATTGCATAGAACCATTGGAAAGGAAATTTTGTGTGGAACAACTTTGCCACTGATACGCTTTTGTAAAAGGCTATGTACACTTTAGAGTTATATGCATTTGCATATGGTATGGTGTGTATGGTTCAGATTTGTCCTCAAACCTCACCATACACCTTTGACTCAAATGGGGAAAATGATGTTTAATACTACAGAAATAGCTGTTCGTTTTAAAACAAATTATTAAAATTACATCTAATGTCTGGATGCTTAATTTGGTGTTGATGTGTTACATATTTCCCAACAAAAAAATGTTTATGGTGCATTTTTTAGTGGAAAAAATATTTTGTTTTGCTGTTTCAACCAGCACAGAAATAAAACTGAATTACCTGCTATTCCTTGGATACCACTGTCGGAAAGGTAATTTTATGCTGAATAATTCTGCCACTCATACTTTGTGTCTAGCACTTATGTTTTTTGTGCTATTAGCATTTGTTTGTGGCATGCCAATTATGGCTTGATTTTACTTAGAAGGGCCCAGGATTAACTGTTAACAGTATATAGGAGACAAGTGCTGCAACTTCAGAAAGCTCCTGAGGAGGCAATGAGTAAAAACTAGGCTCAGGGACTATCTCACTACCAACAGCTTCTGTGACGGCCCAACTTAACCTTGTTTCTCCACTTCCCTGACTGATCTAGTGGTCCCCCTTCCCCTCCTCACTGGATTCTACCCTCACATCTTGGTATACCCAATGCTGCACTTTTTACCCTCTCCCCACCCTATCTACATTCCTTCCCCCCCCTTCCCTCTCTCTATGACTCTGGCACTTCTTATCTGTTGTCTATTTTCTCTGACAAATGCCGGGCGTGCCTTGCTTACAATGCTACCCTTGAATTGTATTAATCTGTACTCTGTTTGCAATGTCCACATTGTTGTAATGTCTGTCTTGATGTTCCCCATAATTTGTATTTCTCTGACGTGGAACCTTTGTAAAAGTGCCTTGGCTCAAAGGTATTTGTAATCATAGACTTGATAAATGAATAAATAAAAATAAGATGTGCCATAACCTATATTCTCAAGGCCATCAGTACCTCTCCAGTTTCCAAGGAGTAACTGAAGAGGTCCATAAGGGGCTTGGCCAGTGCCTGTGACATCTGCTTCCCCTCCCTGGGGTGCAGTCTTTCTGACCCTGGAGATTTATCTTTAGTGTTTGTAGCCCCCTTGGCACCCTTTCTTGGGCAACTGGCACCATTCAGGGTTCTTGCCCCCTTCTAGTCTAGTACAAACATTACCCTCTGGAAGAGGTCCTTCCTTTTCCTTTGTAAGTATTGAATGGTAGTATTCGTTCAGTATTTCTACCTTGTCTTTGTTGTCTTCCACCTTCCTGTTTCATCTTGACAAAGCCTTCCTTTGTTTTTCTTTTCTATGTGATGTAGCAAAGAAAGGCCTTCTCCTCTTCTTTAACTTCTTCCACCATCCTTAGTTTCATGCTGGCTTCACCCATCTGCACTACTCTGTTGGATTTCTTCAGCTTAACAGGGCATATGTCCCTGTCCCCTTCCTTTGGACTCCCTTTAAATCTCTTAAAGGCTTCCCTTTCCCCCCTAATAAAACCCTCCACCACCTTTGTGAACCAGATTGGTTTTCTGTAGCTTTGCCTTTCCCCAAATGACTCAAGCAGGAGCTGGTGACCTTCTGTAGGCTATCCAAGATGATTGTCCATTCCCCCTCCTCCCCCAGCCCCTCTATTCCCTTCAGCCTGCCTCTAAAACCTTTGTTTTCACAAAATTAGCCCATTTGAAATCAAGGAAGTTTCTAAATTTGTGTGTTCCTTGCCAAGCTTTATAGCAAACCACACTTATAGATGGTCACTAGAACCTAGTGGCTCCCCTGTTCTGGTATCTCAGACATAGTTGCTATTTGTCAGCATCAGGTCCTGGGTTGCTTTTTCCCTAATTGGCTTCCACACCAGTTGGACCAGGAAGCCATCCTGGAATGTATCCAAGAGTCCCTGACATCTGCTATGACAGGTCAACTGGATGCTCCAGTCTATATCAGATTGACTGAAATCACCTGTGACCACCATATCCCCTAGTGCTGCTGATCTTCTGATTTCATCTTCAAGTTCTACATCTACACCCTCCTTTTGATTTAAGCAACTATAGATCACCCTTAATCTCACCTTCCTGCCCCAATCTGATTCCAGCTGTATCCATATTGTTTCTGTCACTGCCCCTTGTTTTGCTGTTATGTCCCTTGTGGCCTTAATGCCCTCCCTTGCATATACTGTAAGGTCACCCTTTCTCCCATGCTCCAGCTCTGTCCTTCATGAGGACTGAACACCCCAGTATTGTGAAGTCCCAGTCACGGTGTGGAGTTGCCCATTTTTCAGTAATGAACATTAAGTCTAAGTGGGATTTTACAGCAGGTGCCTGAAGATCCCCCACTTTGCTGGCCGGGCTCCTGGTATTGATGGTTGTGTCCTTCCATGATGACTGGTTCCCCTTAGTGTTTTTGTTAGAGTTCATAAGTTTCCCCTGGTTGAGTATGCAATGCCCACTGGTGCCCGTCTTCTGTGAACTGCATTCTGATATGCTGTCCATTTCTGTGACCATCCCACCCTTATCCTCCTTCTTATCCCCCACTACTTCCATGCCTATCCTGAGAGTAGTGCACAGAGGTCTCCATGGCTCTCGCTATATGAAAGCTTGGGGTTCTGCTCCCTAGTGAAGCCCTCCTCCTAACCTAGTTTAACACTGTACTTACTGACATATTCCTCCAGCTTCCTTCCCAGTGCCCTAGTTCCCCATCCACTAAGGTGAAGATGGTTTGATGCTTACAATGCCTTATCCTCCCAGAGGGTTCCTCAGTCCCATATAAGCCCATAACCTTGCTCACTGTACCACCCCTTTAGCCATGTCCTGAAGTCTGTAATCCTAGCCTTCCTCACCTAGCTAGCACTTGGTAGTGGTAGCACTTTGGAGAAGGCTACTGAAGCCACCATCTCTGTGACAGGGTTGGATAAGACCCTGTCCCATGTGTTATGTAGAAAGATTTTTCATGTAGACAGAGTTAAATGCAAAGATCTGTTTTATCCTCTTCTGTTCTGTCTTTTGTCTGTCTGACTGCACAGTAAATTTTCTTGTGAGACCTAGGAACTGGCCACTCCGATGGTCTCACTAGTCCCCCCACCCATGTTATCTCTCTGCCTTCACTTGCTTTTTCTATCTTTTCTTCACTTTTGCATATCTGAAGTTATAAAACATATATATGTGAAACTGGGATCCCTTGGTTTGAAAATGTATATGGTTATATTGTTGAAATGACTGCAAAAAGCTATTTGGAGCTCAATGGGTTAACCTGAGATGCAGATTTGCAAACTCTTATCAGAACTGTCAACAGGTCGTCAGTTCTGGGACTGGAATCTCTGCCTGTAGGTCTCTTCTGAGATGTCATATCTTTTCAGGATTTCTCTTTTGACAAGGTCATAGATTTCTGACTGTGCAGTGTCCATATTGTTGTAGGCAAGCTGGGCTTTACCTGTCAGGTAAGGTACCAGCCTGACTGCCCATTGCTGCTTTGGCTACTGGCAGGTTATGGCAACCCTTTCAAAGTTGTCAGGTATGCTTTAATATCATCCGAGGGACACAGCTTTGTAAGTTTAAAGTCTTTTAAGTTGTTGGTGTTTTGTTACTCTGCTGGACCTGTGCCAGATCCTCCAGCTTTGATTGCTTACAAGACATCCAGCCATCCCTGCTCCAGTCACTGCATCTCTTCTTTTCTCTGCTGCTCCTGTTGCTGCATCTCTTCTTTTCTCTGTTTCTCTGTCTCTCTTTGTTGTATAGCACACCATTTGAAGAAGGCAGACAGGCATTCAGGTTCTGTCACTGCCTGTTCTTTTTTCTTCCATCACTGGTGTTGGCTGTACAATCTCAGCTTGGACTTCTGTCTCTGCTAGTTTGGCTGCCATCTTTCTGATAATGATTCCTGGGCTTGCTGCTGCAGAATCCATACTTTTCTGCTATGCTTCCCTGGTACCAGGTCTAGTATCCATGCACAAAACTCCTGCCTTAGAGTATGCACAGCGTAAATTCCACTTAGTCTGACACCATCTGTCATTGAGGCACAGGTCAGGAAGCATAGGAAGACCAGGGGAAGGAATAAAATTTGCAAGTAGCATTTTTTTTTTCAATAACAGTAAAATAAAAAATAAAATATTTCGGTATAACTAAATACAAACACAAAACACAAAGTCTTTCATCTGAGGATATCTCTAATTCCAAGTTTTAGTCTTGCTCTCTCTATAGCAGACAAGTGAAGCCAGAGAGATGAAGGGGGTGGACTCTCCTTGTATTTTTTTCCTCCCCTTACAGACTAGCCACACAGCAGGCTCCTCAAGTGCAGACTGGGTCACACTGCTAGGCTCCTTCTGCATGGATTCGACCATAACACACTCTCACCTGGGGTCACCTTTGGAGCAATCAACCTATTGTATTCTATTCTGATAACCCAGCAGACTTAGCCATTCTAAATACAGGTCAATTGTCCTCCTCTATAATGAACTTCCTGAGAATATCAATGTGAACTTCTTTACACAGTTCAGAACTTCCATCCTCTGGCTGCTGAAGTTATGGCTCCACCTCCACCATCCTAGGATATGTGTACAGCTCACAAGTACAGTAATCAGCCTGTCAGCCACATCATACTGCTCACAAGCAATTAGCCTGCCAGCCACCAGTAAGCGGTGCTTCGGCCATATCATACTGCTCACAAGCAAGTAGCCCATCAGCCATGTCATACTGCTCACAAGTATCCGGTCTGTCTACTACATCATACTGCTCACAAGCAGTCGGGCTGTTGACCACATCATACTGCTCACAAGCAATCGGGCTGTTGACCACATCATACTGCTCACAAGCAGTCAGCTTGCTGGCCTCATCATACTGCTCACAAGTAACTGACATATCAGCCACATCTTACTGCTCATGAGCAATTAGCCTACCAGCCACATCATACTGTTCACAAGCAATTAGCCTACCAGCCACATCATACTGCTCACAAGCAATTAGCCTACCAGCCACATCATACTGCTCACAAGCATTTAACCTGCCAGCCACATCATACTGCTCACAAGCAATTAGCCTGCCAGCCACATCATACTGCTTACAAGCAATTAACCTGCCAGCCAGATCATACTGCTCACAAGCAATTAACCTGCTAGCCACATCATACTGCTCACAAGCAATTAGCCTGCCAGCCACATCATACTGCTCACAAGCAATTAGCCTGCCAGCCAGATCATACTGCTCACAAGCAATTAACCTGCCAGACAGATTATACTGCTCACAAGCAATTAACCTGCTAGCCACATCATACTGCTCACAAGCAATTAGCCTGCCAGCCAGATCATACTGTTCACAAGCAATTAGCCTGCCAGCCACATCATACTGCTCACAAGCAATTAGCCTGCCAGCCACATCATACTGCTCACAAGCAATTAACCTGCCAGCCAGATCATACTGCTCACAAGCAAGTAGCCTGCCAGCCACATCATACAGCTCACAAGCAATTAGCCTGCCAGCCACATCATACTGCTCACAAGCAATTAACCTGCCAGACAGATCATACTGCTCACAAGCAATTAACCTGCTAGCCACATCATACTGCTCACAAGCAATTAGCCTGCCAGCCAGATCATACTGTTCACAAGCAATTAGCCTACCAGCCAAATCATACTGCTCACAAGCAATTAGCCTGCCAGCCAGATCATACTGCTCACAAGCAATTAGCCTGCCAGCCACATCATACTGCTCACAAGCAGTCAGCTTGCTGGCCACATCATACTGCTCACAAGCAGTCAGCTTGCTGGCCACATCAAACTGCTCACAAGTAACTGACCAATCAGCCACATCTTACTGCTCATGAGCAATTCACCTTCCAGCCAGATCATACTGCTCACAAGCAAGCAGCACTTTGGCCACATCATACTGCTGACAAACAAGTGCCTTGTCTGCCACATCATATCACTCACAAGCATTTGGCCTGTCAGTCTCATCATACTCCTCATAAGCAATCGGCCTATTGGCCACATTATACTGCTCCAAGCATTCTGCCTGTCAGCCACATCTACTGCTCTCAAGTATTAGGTCTGTTGGCCAATACTATCAAACAATATAGTGTATATTGGATCTTCAGTATACCTTAATATGCATCTATCCTAGTTTGTACTTATCCAGTCCTGCAGTTAAAAAAGCATTCCTTCAAGACCTGAGAAATTTACTCCTCAAGGACTGCCCTCTAGGAAGCCTGTAGCCCACGTTCTATATTGTAAACTAATAAATCTCTTACAAAACAGAGTCTTTGTTTTACTAACCATTCAACAATTACAAGAGGCTATGACCTTAGCCTTCTTTGCATTCCTAAGACCTGGGAAATGTACATTCTCCTTAGCTGCATTTGATCCCAATATCCACTTTTCCAATCAATTCAAAGCTGCTTACCCTCATGACAACACAAAAATTACTCCTTTTCCACCATTCCAAGAGCTGCAAATGAACTAAATACACAGTTAACCATACTTCTGCTACCATATGGAATTCTCTAGCTGCATCAACAAGTCTGTCTACAGAGCAGCATGGAAGAAATACACTACCTCCTGTGCCCTTCAGAATATAGACTCTTTGCTAATTCTGTTCCTCATGTTCTGGTATTTGTATCCTACTGCTTTCAAACATTTAGCTAGACAGCCAAAACAATCAAATATATCTCAAGCATGTGGTTTAGCTTGAGCTGATACACATGCTCTTACATATGCTGTCAAACAATCAAGACTTTTCTTTGAGGTTTGAGAAAATCTACTCAGTATCTTCTAAGAGGAAGTCTATAGATTACAACACGTATTCTTGACTGAGGGACTTCTCAGAATATGGAATTTGGGATTTCCTCTGATCCTAATCTACAAAAAGTCATGACATTAGCATTCTTTGGTTTCCTAAGACTTGGAGAGTATACCTCGTCTTCTGTCTTCGATCCTGAAATTTACCAAAGAACAGCCTCATGAAAGCATCAGCAGATCACTTTATCCATACTTTATCAAGAAGAAAAATTGACAAAAATAACAGTGGGATCCACATATCCTATTTCATAACCAGCTCATCTTGGTGTCCTATTCAAGTCCTCAACCAACTGCAAGCTATGGACAGATATCTTGATTGTACTCATCCTCTGCTGAGTACTTAAAACTATTACATCATGACCACTTCCTGGATCATCCTTCATGTCAGAGTGTTGCTATCTCATCTGGGTCTCCATTCTTCATCCTTTTCCAGCCATTCATTCAGAAGTGCAGCAGCCATCTCTTCTTCCAGAAAGAACATACTGGCTTGCATTGTCAAGATCATGGATTATTGACTTCATCCTACTTTAAAACCTAGACATCCAAATTCCAAAGTCCTCCAAGCTTATCAACAGCCAGCTTCATAATTTTTAAAAGGCTGGAGGGAAGGCTAACCCAGTAACATTGGTTCTCCAGAGGTTCCCCCATGGGGAGGATTCCTCACCTCCATGTTATAGGGTTTGTTGCATGAGTTGGAGGAGATGGGTTCTGTTACATACTACTTTGATCTTTTGGCTCTTTTTAGCCACCAATTTCATTTGACCTTGAGACACGTTTCATGGCACCTCTACCAAGGGTGGAAATCCAAAGGAAAGAGTAAAATCAAAGTAACAAGCACTTACACAAGTGTCAGCCACACACTGAATTGAAAGTTTGCACTTGTGCTTTGATAGGGCTCTACCAGACCCCACACCCTGCCCTATATAAGCCAAACACTCACACACCTCCCCTGCCTAGAGTTTTTCACTACCACCTCCCCCTCCTCTTTCTCTAATGCTCTGCCTCTGGTGTGGCTCTTTTTAGCTACAAATTTCCTTTAGCCTTGAGAAATGTTTCCTGGCACCTCTACCAAGGGTGGAAATCCAGAGCAAAGAGTCAAACCAAAGTAAGTCACCAGAGTAACATTGCACAAGCACTTACACAACTGGCAGCCACACACTGGACAACATGACAATACATGCATGGTGCCCCTACCTAGCACATGCTGCATATAAGAATATATGACCATGCTAGTGCTATGCAAAGTGCACAGGCACAGTGCACCACAATTTCCTTCTGTTAACAGTCACCCAGGAGTGAAGGAGCCCAACTCAAATAAGTTAGCACAATTGCTCCTGATTGCTATATTCAAAGAATCACATGCTAATGATCACATAAGGCATGCAGTGTACTAAGAGTCCTGTGAAATGCCATTATGTGGCAATTAGCAGCTCTGTGCAATGCCTCCATGCCTTTGTACAGTATGTGAGGAGGCACTGCGCACAGTGATGTTCAGTGCAGCCTCCTGCCTAGATCCCCATGTATATCACATCCTTGGTGTTAGTGGTATCCCCATTCATCACCAAAGCATCATATATATTGCATCCCTGGTACTAGTGGTAACCCTCTGAACAGCTGATCTGCATGTATATCATACCCTGAACCTAGTGGTACTCCTTCCCTCACCTAATCCCCCTGTATTTATATCCCTAATGATAGTGGTACCCACCTCCCTCACCTAATCCCTATGCATATCGCAACCTTGGTGATAGCAGTATCCCTCTCCATCTCCCAATCATCATCTGCATGATTGAAAATTTTCTAGTGTCCAGTTATCCCACCCTTCTTTCAGGTAGCCTTCTGCCTCCACCCTAATGCCAACCTTCCTGACAGTGGGCAACACTTACCCTCTACTCTCATTCCTGGCTTGCCACCATCTGCCCTGCACACAACCTATATTGATACACAAACTGTATGTCAATACAGGACTTGTGGCTGAAAATGTATTTATTTATTTATTTGTTTGTTTATCAGGTAAGTGCACTAAGAAGACAGTTGAAAACTACGTGATAATAATAGAAACATAGTTTTTGAAAAAATATAATATATATTATACCCTTAAAATGTATGTGACATTATCTTTCAGTGTCTAACATTATAAATGTTGTACATCAACTGTCATATGGCTGTACAATAAAGTACTTATAAAAAAAAAAGGTAAGTGCACTGGTCCCAGGGACTGTTTTCAGGCACGACCCGGGCCATAAAGTTGGCACAGTAAGTGATACATAACATGAACTATGTCCACACACAATGGCACTGTGCAGGCACAGGGACTTGGTCCATTTTCATAGACTCTACTACTACCATCTGTAACTCTGGCAAATGCAAAGCTTTTGTCACTAAACTTGGGTGATAGGTTTCAGACCCCACCACAGTGACACCAGTGGTGCCATGTAACTCTCACCCAAAATGGGCATTCAGCAGACAGTAAACTGGTTTCAGCATTACCACAGCAGGGAAGGTCTTTTTTGGTGGGGGGTTGTGCACTGGGCCATTTGGCTTTGGAATTGTGCTGCGGGCCATAGCACCAGCAGTTTTTAAGCAGTCTTTCTGTTGTTTTTTAAGTTTTTAATGTTAAACAGCCATGACATTCTGTAGACAGTGCTTGCACCCTGTGTTGGAATTAAACTTCATGAAGTCTGGGAGCTAATGGAGGCCAATAAGGGTCATATCTTTAAACTGAGCGTGAGCCCCCTTCTCATTATAAGTCAATGGCAGTGACACTTGAGCTACGAGGGCTTACTTCAGAGCTAGGGGGTCAAGTCCCAGTAAACTCCCTTGTAATTTCAACTCTGCTTACACCTTTTGGCAAGCAGCAATGTTCCCAGCCTTTCTACTATTACTTTGAATTTCTAGCACCCTCATTGTGTAAGTGTTGTGCTTACTTATTTTACATAGTTTGCACTGTACCAATCTGTAGCTACTGTTTTTTTCTAAAACTGCACCCCCCACCCCACCCTGGTCACACCTGAAAATGAGCCTCAGTTCCATGTGCCTTTCCTGGTCACCAATTTAATGTAAATTGAACAAAGAAAGCTGTACAAAAACTCAGTGACTGAAACATTTCTACAGCCACTGTTAGAAATGTAAGAGTGGGTTCATGTATCTTTCTGTGTCTCTTTTTCTCCCACTCTTGAATAATTTGTCACCCTTCTTGTAAATAATGCCACCTATCAAGGCATCAGCAGTTGAATTTATCTCCTGAAATGTTAATGCCTTCCCTTCAGCTGCAACATCTCTCCATTTCCTGTCTTGGCTTTGTAGATCATTTTCCTTTCTTGCTTTCATCATTTAGATCAGTAATCTGAAATTAAATCTTTGGGCCTGTGATAGGCCAGGGAGGGGGAACTTTAGGAGAGATACACAAATAACATACCCCAGATCAATCTCTCGTACATGCATGCATTCACTGGGTTCATGGGATGTACATGGCAAGTTCTGAAAAAAAGGACATTGACACATCCTATATCTGCTAAGTAAATGAACTCTTTGGGTCCTTATGGCAGGGGCTGACACTTATTTTATACTTTTATTTTGTTTTTTAATGCTACAGCTCACTAATGGGGCTAAGCAGCATAGCTGCATCGGTTTGGATGTGTGACCTCTGACCCTGACAGTATTTAAAAGGCACCTCTGTGAGCAAAGATAATGCTCAGGCAGAGGCAAGCACATCTGCCTGTGTCCGCCATGGTAGCCACCCTACTCTATCATTTCTTTGGCTTGACAGGGGAAGAAACATCTTATTTTAAGCACCTTTCAGTAAGAAGTGGTAGAGAAAAAGATGAAACAATATGGAGGTAGCTGAAGACTTTCTGGAGCTACTATGCAAGGAAGGCTCTGTCCTTAACTGTACCTCATTGAATATGTATTGCTCATCTCTCAGCACAGATAGATAACGTGTGTAAGAGATGCACTGAATTACAGTATCTGAACTTAAAATTGAGCTTGCTGAAAGCTTTGCCAAGAGCATCGTAGCAGAGAAGCAACTAGTAGCATGCTCAGAAAAAGAAGGTAAAAAGTGCACTAGGGAAGAACCTGAATCTGACACTAGTTTGTTGATAGAACAAAGATGCTGCAAAAGGGGAAAGGAAGAACAAACAGGACCCTCTGGGTCAGACAATAAATTGTACTCTACAGGGGAGGTGGATGATGTGGTCAGGGATGGTGGTTAGCACAAAAGGGATAGGGAGCAAGTGGACTCTCAGGAGGATGATTGGTGCCTGGTGCAGAGCAATGTTAGAAGAAAAAGGAGGAAGGTCCTATCCCCAAGGTCCATATCTTTTTGTACAGGTAACAGATTCTCAGTTCTGGAACACAAGAAAGATTAACCCAACCCCAACCCCCTATACAAACATCATTACATGACACCACTAACAAGACTCTTGTACACAAAAGACCTCTTTACCCTAATGAAGGTTAGGGATCAAGCTTGATCCACCTATAAAGCATGCCCCTCCCTGGCCCTCTGGGATGCCTACCGGTGTCGGAGAAACCTATGTAAACATCTGATGAAATCCCTTAAACAGACGCTTTTCTGTAATCTTCAACAAGCAAACCTTGTTGACCCTAGGAAATTGTGGGCCTCCATTGGCTCCCTTCTAAACCCCAACTCCAGCAAGCAAGCCCTGCAACTAAACTCCGCTGATGGCCTTATTACCAACCCGCTGGAAGTAGCCAGGGCCTTTAATGACAAATTCTCTGATATAACTATATATCTGAGTAAACTCCTGAATGGCCAGCAAAACAAGTCGATCCCCCACCCTACCTCCCTGCTGACCTCCGCCTGGCCTATCACCCTGTCCCAAACTCCCCCATTTTTCTTCAAAGCTCTCTCGTGTGCTGATTCAGCTAAATTCCTTAAGATCCTCCCCAATCATGGCTCCCCTGGAGCTGATGGCCTATCCCCTGTCTTCCTTAAGCTTATCTCCCTAGCCATTGTTGCACCACCCACTTGGATCTTTAACCTCGCCCTTTCCACCTCTTCCATGCCCGATCTCTGGAAAACTGCAAAGGTGATTTCCATCTTGAAAGCAGGGGGCCCTCTATCCATGGACAACTATCGTTCAGTCTCCAGCCACAAAATTACCATGTGCTCACCAATGGAGTCAGGTGCAGTGAAGAGACTGCAAGTCTCTAACAATTGTAACAAGCATCCAGTAAACTCACTGCTCTCCCAGTTGAAAATAGGACAAACACTGCTTGCTAATTTCAAAGTCCAAAACTGGTTTGGAGGAGAGTTACTTCATGTTTGAACCTTAAGGAAAACCTGTTAAGAATTTTCTACCAAATTAAAGTTTTGGACTTTGAACTTAGCAAGCAGTGTTTGTCCTATTTTTAACTGGGAGTGCAGTGAGTTTACTGGATGCTTGCTTGAGAAAGCCGCCCATCATCAGCTTGCCAGCCACACCAGCAAATACAACCTCCTGTGCAGTCAACAGCATGACTTTTGCAAGAACCATTCCACCACCACTGCATTCACACTTCTGATCAATCACATCATCATACACTGGACCATGGTAACGCCACTGGCGCAGTCTTCATTGACCTCTCAAAAGTCTTCGTTATGATTAACCACATCCTCCTACTCACCAAAGTTTGTCACCTTGGCTTTTCACAGGAGGCTGCAACCTGGTTTAAGAGCTACCTCACCGACCGCTCCCAATTTGTATGTTTTGGCCCTGCCTACTCCCCCACCCTTCCCATCTCTACAAGTGTCCCCCAGGGCTCCATCCTGGGCCCCCCTTCTTTTCTCTTTATTTATTAACTCCCTTCCCTCGGACTCTGTCAGTTGTCACTCACTCCTCTATGCAGATGACCTCATGCTCTTTTACAGTGATAAATCTCCTGCCCGCATTTCCTCTGCTCTCTCACTAAGCTATGCTGCAGCCCATAACTAGTTTGCTGACAACTTCCTACTGGTCAATGCAAAAAAAAAAAATCTATGTTGTTCAGATCCAAACCCTTCTTAGACAAATCCAAAGCTGACTCCTCTCTGAACATTGTATCCCCTGTCAGCCAAAACCTTGAAGAGGTAAAGCGTTTCAAATACCTAGGAGTCATGCTCAACCCCTCCATCTCCTTTTCTGAGCACATTAGCTCTTTAATTCAAAGGTTCCAACAGAAACTAGGTGCAGCCTACAGATTCCAGCAATACTTCACCCCAGAGTCCAGACTTGCTATCGTCCAGGGAAATCTTCTCCCTATCCTGAACTACTGCTCCCCTATCTATGCCAGGTCTACTGCAACCATCTTGGCCAAACTCTCTTCAGCCTACAACAATGCCTGTCAGTTCACCTTGTTGGCACCTTTCACCACACACCATTGTGTCCTTTATAGTTCTCTAGGGTGGCTGCCGCTGCAAGACCACTTCGACCTCACCCTGTATTGCATGGTGGATTCTGCCATCCATCTTGTCCAGAGGTCTCCTCTCACACCTCTCCCCACTGTCCGTACCTCACACCACAGCCTCCACTCAAACAGTACCCCCTCTCTAAACATTCACAGGACATCCACAAACATTAGCGGTAGAGCCCTGTCAGTGGCTGCCCCCACACTATGAAATAAACTGCCTCCCAAACTTTGCTCCATCGACACACACCGCCAGTTCAAGATCCACCTTAAAGACTGGCTCCTGACAGCGTCCAGCTGCCACTGCTTCTCGGAGTAGTCACCTCATTCCCGACTGCTCTTATCACTGGACTTAATGTCTTTATTATCCCCTTGGTTAAATCCTCCGTTCCCCTCCCCCCTCCCTACTTGCTCACCTCACCCTTTTTCTAATTTATTTTCCTGTTTGAACTGGGATTTTACCTAGGGCAACTTGTTTGACTTCATTGTATATCTGTTTTATTAATTTTGTTTTAGCCTTAAGATGCACGTATTTCCTAAAACACTGTATCAAGTGATTCACCTATTTCTTTGCCTTTGTACTCCTATGTACTATTGTAACCTTCTTATTACTTGTATACAGTGCTACTGTTCTATGCCTTGCTGTTGCTACATTAAGTGGCCTGGGTCATGCCTGAAAACAGTCCCTGGGATCAGCGCACCCTATCTGGTTACCAAAGTCATAAATAAATAAACAAACAAATAAATAAATCATTGGTGATTCTATAATAAAATTCATAGATGTTTGTCTTTGTAGGAATAATGGAGAGAAAACTATGGTAAACTGTATTCCCAAGGCTAGAAGTTCAGATGTACATCAAAGAATTTAAAAACTCATCAATACACAAGGCATAAATATATAAAAGTTGTACTTCATGTGGGTACAAGTAATGTGGGCTACTCTCATGAGAAGGACATAGGTAATGAAATCTTTGAGGTGGATAATGAATTGAAAGCAAAGAGGTGTAAAGTAGCAGTGTCAGGAATTCTTCCAGTACCTGTAGCCTGTCATGAAAAAAAATGATGCAAGCAACAGAATTAATATTAGATTAGCCAACTGGTGTGGAAAATATGGACTAACATTTATAGACACGTGGACGAGTTTCCATGACAAACTGAACTTATTCTCTCTCAAAGGATGGGTTACACTTTAACAAACCTGGGGCCTGGATTTTAGCACAACTCTTTGAAAACACTTTTAACGATCTGACTTTAAGTAGCAGGGGGAAAAGAATTCAAATCCAAATAAATATAAAAAAATAAGTATAAAGAGGATAACAATAAGAAATGGAACTGTGCATTATTTAATGCAAGAAGCTTAAACAATAAAATGGATAAACTGGTTACCCTAATAAATGGAAAACAACTCAACTTAGTTGAAATTACAGAGACCTGTTGGTCACCAGAAATGACCTGGAGTAAGAAGATGCCAGGTTATCAGTTATTCTACAAAGACCAAAATGAAGGGGGATTGCAGTATAGGGAATCCTGTGCCCTGATATTTCTAATAAAATCAAGCCCCTAGATACTGAGAGAGAAACCACCTGGATTAGCATAACAAGCAAAAATATGAAAAATGTAAATGTAGGTGTTTGTTACAGACCACTTGACACCACATCAGTGTCTAATGTGCGTCGCTAATACTTGGAATCATACTCCCCTTAATATTTAATCTATGAGTTCAATACTTGACTTCAAGAAAGCCTTAATAAACTTTTTAACCAAACCATGTACATGTAATCTACAAGTTGTAAGTTGGGCTACTGTTTTGTGTTTTGTATGTTGTGTGCTTTTATGTTTTAATTACGTGTATTGTTTTACATATGTGTATTTCTCACAGATCTACAGTTGAAAATAGGATTTTATATCCTAACAGTATGTACCAGTATAAAAATAAAGTTTTATGAATGAAATCAGATGCTACACAGCAGATATTTGCAGAATTAGAGGATGCATGTGAAAGGGCTAATATGATTATGTTGGGGTATATCGACCTGGGGGATATCAACTGGTTAAAAAACTTGGCTACTACAACCACCAGCAAACATCTATTAAAACTAACCAAATAGCTAAGACTATCTCAATATGTTACATCTTCTACAAGAGAGGGCAACATTCTGGACATTGATACTGGGCACCAAGAGAGTTAATATTGAAAATGTCCTTACACATGCCCCCATTGGCAGTGATCATAACATCATATTGTTTAATATCCTAACAAGGCACTCTTTCAGACAAGTGCTCACTGAAATTTATTAATACACCAGGGTTGATATCAAAAATATTAATGAGTGTTTGGGAAAAATTGACTGGGATGCACAGTTTGAGGACAAAACAACTGAATAAAAATGACAGATCCTAAAGCATGCTATATTAACAGCAAGTAATACATCCATCCCTGAGGTTAAGAAGTATAGCAGTACAGGAATCAGACCCAAATGGGTGTCCCCAAAAATCAAAAGATTAATAAATAAAAAAGGCATATGTACATTATGTAAGGAACAAAATGGAACATAATTAGACCATATATAAAAGAAATTAGCACAATTGTAAATGATCTATTAGGAAAGCTAAGATCTCCACTCCTAACGCATTCCTTTTGATGTATTAGAGTGAAGGTAGGCTTGCCCTGTCTACTGGGGATGTGAATCCATGTCTTCCACTTACATCTATTTATCACTCTTTCAACCATACCAGCAGTCCAACAGTCTCCGTCCCTAACTCATACCTTTTGAGGTATTGGAGTGAAGGTGGGCTTGCCTGTCTTCTGGAGATGGGAGTCCATGTCTTCCTCTTACATCTGTTTACTGATCTTTCAACCATACCAGCAGTTTGACGGTCTCCATCCCTAACTCATATCTTTTGAGATACTGGAATGAAGGTGGGCTTCCCTGTCTACCTATGATGGGAGTTTGCTCTTCCAGCTATCATCCTTCCTTAATTCTGCATTATTCTTAGTTCTATAGGTCCTACTGAACAAGACGTGGGTCTGCCATCACCAGTTGGAGGTGAGAACCTTCTATCCATCAGCAAGATATCGCCTGTACTTGAACCTTCCTTCAGTTCAATGCCTGGCCCTAACCAGTAAGGGCTATTCTTAAACTTTTAGTCATACCCAGCATAGTGGCATCATGGCATCTCCTGCGCCTTCCAATACTTTGCCTTCAAACCCTGATGAAGGCCCTGCAAGGTCTCCTTGGACCTTTTCCCAAGCTCCCCCTGCACATTAGTGGATTTCCGAATCCAACTTCTCCATTAAGGATTGGACTGTTCCCCACCTCATGGCCAAACTGAAAAGTTGGGGTATCCAACACTCGGCTTCTGCCTGCAAGCAGGAGTTATACAATTTTTTTCTTGCTTCTCAGCCTCATCCCATTTGGGATCCTGGTCCCTGCTAGCCTGCTGTTCCAGCAGAATCATCTCCATTGACTGAAATTCAGGACTTCATGGCTCAGCTTGCCACATCAGTTTCCAGCGTGCAAACTCATACAACAGCAATTGAAGGTCACTTCCCAGCTCAGCCTACTCCTGCCACTGAAATGTCAGTCCCGTCTGCAATTCCATCCACCAGCTTTGCTCCAGCCATTCCTGTTCTTGTGAATGCTCATTTCAGTGTCACTGCTCTATCCGGCTGTGAGCCATCACCACTCCAAAACTCACTTATGCCGTTTCCTTCATCTTTTCCCATTATCTCTCCTGTTCATCTTATCTCAGATCACCTATGCAGGGACATTATTGATGGGAAGGACATTAACCTTATTTGCCTCCTCATCTCATCTTATGAGACTATGGACAACAAAATGGTCTTCTGTGGCGACATCTCCATAATATTGAAGTCAAAGGATCCTAGATTCCTGAGGAAACTTACTTTATCCGAAGTTGTCCTGGCATTCAGCCTCTACCACAATATCCTTTGTTCTGCATTTTCTTTGAAATGAGAGGAATTGGACTTCTACCCCTATCTTCTGGTCGACTTAGGTACTCATTCTAGAGGAACTCATTTCTATGACTATCATTGATCCTTCTCTTCAAAAGCCACTGCAGCTAAGCTCACTACAATATGAAACTGTATTGGGCTGTTGTTGACAATGAGATTTTTTGCCACCACTTCACTGGACACCATGCTTACTCCTGCTCCCCATATAGCTCTTTTAATCATTTTTCTCCCTTGTGTCCCCTAACAGTCACTGCCTCAGCTTCATCCACCACTCCTGGCAGACTCAATTGCCCATCAAGCTTGATCTCTGCTTCTCACCACAACTCTCATACCTTCTTCAACACTTGTCCTTGCCTGAATCTTCGAGGCCGACCTGTCCAATACATTGGGGGCAAACAACCTTGCAACAATTTCAATGACACAGGCTGCCCTGCAGCTGGCTGCATGCTCCTTCATAACTGTAGCTTCTGTGGTGATGCCCATGCTCAGTATATTTGCCCAAAAGCTCCCAGGCCTCTTCCTTGGCAATCTGTTCTGCCATCTACTCCTGTCAACATCCCAGCATTGGCCAGGCTTCTAGCATGTCATCCCTCTTGTCCAGTTGTACAGCATATCTTGGTTGGCCTTTCCCATGGATTCCACTCAGGCATCTCAGTGCTCCCTTCCAATTCCTTCCACTGTTCTAACCCTCAGACCGCTACCAAGGAACCTGCAATCATCTGTCAGCTGTTGCAGAAAGAAATTCAAAAAGGATTTCTTCTCTGTCCTTTTTTAGCACCTGCCATTTCCTACCTATTAAAACGATCCCGTATGCATCGCTACTAGAAAATTTTCTTGCAAAAAAGTCTCATCGTTAATGTGTCTGCACCTCACTCCTCCTCCACTCCTAGCATCAATTCATTGATTCCTTCTGATGAATATTACCTATCGTATGCTTGTATTGATGATGCCATGACCATTATTAAACACTTTGGCCCTGGTCCTGGCTCTCAAAGGCCGATATCATGGATGCATTAAAGCTGTTGCCCATTCATCTGTCTCTCTGATATCTCTATAGCATGTCTTGGGAGGACCACTATTACTTTGCTGTTTGCCTCAAATTTGGCTGCAAATGCAGCCCTGAGCTTTTTGATGTATTTGCTGAAGTACTTTTTTGGGTTTTATTTAATGTTTGTTGAAGTCCAGCAGTCATCTATCTGTTAAATGATTTCCTCCTGATTGATCCACCAGACTCTTTTCCAGCAGCTGATATTTCTGCTCTTGTCCAGCAGTTCCAAGAACTATTAGTTCCTCTATTTGAAGAGGAAACTTTAGATCCAGTGACCTCCCTCGATTTCCTTGGCATAATATTGGATACTGATTGTGTGGAAGCTCAATTACCTACAGATAAACTGCACTGGATCCAAACCCTAGTGGAGTCTTTTTTGAACCAATTCTCATGCACAAAATGTGAACTTCTTTCCCTCTTGGGATACCTTAAATTTGCAATGAGGATAATTCCTCAAGGTCAATCCTTCATCTCCTTCCTCTTGTCATTGGTATCATAGGTTTCCAAACTGCACTATCATATCCAAATCACAGCTGCTGCAAAATCAGATCTGTCCATGTATTCCCAATTTTTAGCTGACTGGAACGTAAGTGGTCATATTGCTGGCAGACAAACGGTCGCAGACAATACAGAGTGGACTACTGGTAGCGTGGACTAAATGACGCCGGACTAATTGCCAATATTTTATGTGGTTGTGACCTATAAAAGGCAAATTTAGAAATGCAGAAAAATGGACAAATAGTCACCTACTTACATCACCCTTCTTCTTTTGTTGCCCCAGCAGCAACAACAGCATCCAAAAAAACAAGAATTCTATTTATTTAGCTAGTGCCGTTATATTGAAAGAAAGCAAATTTCAGATGATGAAGGAGTCCCGAGCCCAGCACACACTGTTTCATTTAAAAATCCAGTTAGGCAAGGCAATATTTATTCATTCAGTGCCCTTTTCCTCAGGCTCAGGGCACTTTCCATGTCATACATACTCCCCAAGCTACCTGTCCTACTGAGTGTGTTTCTAGTATGGCATGCTGACATTAAATCTATGAACCATATTTTTCTATCTGCCTCTGTTTTTTCATTTACTACCATATGGAATACCATGTTTTTGCATAACAGTTCTCATTTCAGGACAACAAAACTGGGCCCTCTTAATTTCCACACAGTAAGCAAGATTGTTAGCCCACTGGGCTATGGCTGTGTGAGTTGGGGCAAGCCAGTGCTGGGTTATTAAAGAGTGTAAAGAGTGTCAAAGGCAATCGGAAGCTATGCAAAAGAGGGCCGCAACGTAATTGTTGTTTGTCATCACAGGAAAATTCAGAATGTACTTGCCAAAATGTCCGCAACCGAAAATCCAGTGAAAGCATGTCTTTTCAACACAGAGACCACTCTGATTTAACCGCTCCTATTTGTACCATGGTGTTCTGTCTGTATGCCAACTGGAATGGCCAGTCAATGTTTTACAAAGGCCTTTTTCCCGATTTGCATCCCAGAATCTACACTGACGCACCTCCTACTCATGGCTTTGCTGCCATTTTGCAGCATTCTTGGGTTGCTTCTCCTTGGCCTCCAGACATTACCACACTTCATGATTTTTCATCTACATCTGCTCTCTTTGAGATTTACTGTATCACAGCAGCTGCCTTCCTATGGGGTCATCTCTGGTTCCTTTGGACAGCATTCATCTTTTCTGATAATCAACTCACAGTGGCTATCATCAGCAAAGGCAGGTCTTTGTTTCCGTCATGCTGTTCATATGGAGGCTGACTTAGCTATCTCTCTGTCACAATTTTACAATGTAATGTTTTCATATACCAGGTTATGCAAATGAAGCAAACAATGCGGTATCTCATTTCCACTTTCAGAGCTTTCATCTCCTTCCTTCAGCAAGCTCAGTCATGACTCCACCTCCTTCTTTCAGTGACCTCATAATGATTTAGAATTTTATCACCAGCAAGCCAGCACTATCATATAGACCACCTTAGCTTCTGCCACCTGAGCTACATATTCTACAGCATGGAAAAAATATTCCTCTTTTTGCGCATCACAGTCCTCCCAGAATACTTCTGTACATGTAGCTCATGTGCTAGCATTTCTAACCTTTTGTCATCAGGCCTTAAAACTGTCATACGGAACTATTAAACAATATCTTTCAGGTATCCAGTTCTTTTCCTCACAATCTAATCCATCCTTGCCTTCACTGTTTTCCAATCCATCAGTTAAACTTTTTCTACTGGGCATTCAAGGAGTTTCAATCACCAAAACTCCTCGTTGTCTCCCTATAGATGCCTCCAGAATGAGAAATATATTGAATTTACTGAACTCAGATCCATTTGATTCTACCTCGAACATCATGGTTTCTTCTGCTGTTTGTCTTGCTTTCTATGGATTTCTTCATCCCAGAGAATTCACTGTCTTATCATTCCTCTCTGCCAAATTCCTCAAAATCATCAATTTACAGAAAAGAGACATTCATTTTATTCTGTTGCTACAATCTTCAAAGACTGACAGATTACATAAAGGTGTTCTCATAACTTCTTACCCATCCTGTAATAACTGACGTCTGGTAGTCCTTCTAGACAAACTCATGTTTTTTCATTCAGATATTCATATTCATATTCATATTCAGATCTATCACAACTTCTGTTACCTTCAACAAGCAATCACCTATGCCCACAAAATGGTTCCTTGATCATGTTAGAACCATTCTTCAATGACTTGGACTTAATCCTTATTAATTTTTTAGACATTCATTTTGGATTGGAGCAGCTTCTTCAGCATCAAAAAATAACATCTTGGCTCACATCATTGAGAAACTAGGAAGACTGACTTCATCAGCTTTTGAAACCTACATTCCTAACCCAGAAACAGAATTAGACAAGTATTTATAATCATCTCCTATTAGTTTGCTCAGAGGATAGGCAGGTCAGTAGCCATGGGTCCTCAGAGGTTTCCTCCATGGGGAGGTCCTCTCCTGTGTGCTACTAGTCATAGTCTCCATGAGTTAGAGGAGGTATCCTTTTTGGGCCTTCTATTTCCTACATGCTACCTGGCTTATCTGTCAAGGGTGGGAAAAGAGAAAGGCCAACAGTTTCATACAGTTTACACAAGCATCACTCTATTTTCCAAACACTGAATAGGAGGGCTGAAGCCCAAGATTCAGCATGGGGAAATAGCTCCTCCCACATCCTAAATAAAATCCATATCCAATCAGCAGCCCATGCTTAGCAGTATTTTCCATGTTTTCTAGTTTGAAAACCAAAAAAATGTCAGCCATTACTATCATGAACCCACTCCTGTGGGTCATGTCCACTAAGCTCACAGTGCCCACCCCTAAGTGCAATCTATGACAGGGAGGGGGAAAACAGGGATACCCTCCCTGTGTCCTTCTAGAATACCCATGAGGTCATGACTGAACACCCACCATGAGACCCCAGGGCTCCCTCTCTACTCTCTATTTTTTTTTTTTAATTAACAAAGCTTTATTATTTTCCAGCACCAAGTTAAATACAAAGGACAATCCACCATCGGAACATTAGGTGCAAATACAAAGAAACAATATAATCCCTCCCTCCACCCCTTCCCCAAGAACTACATACCATTATTAACCACATAACTGCAATAATAGAGGAGACTCATCAATTATGCTTCCAAGTTGTCAAAATAGCCTCCAAACTGCCCCACAACAAAGTAAAGGCTTTGACTCTATCTTGCATAGTTGCAATATGCCTT
Source organism: Neoceratodus forsteri (assembly GCA_016271365.2). NCBI lineage: Eukaryota > Metazoa > Chordata > Ceratodontiformes > Ceratodontidae > Neoceratodus > Neoceratodus forsteri. The sequence continues at coordinate 1,390,708,422 of CM057459.1, forward strand.
TCTAGTTGTAGTGCCATCATAATCTCCCTATACCATTCCAGCACCGAAGGAGATTTCGCATCTGTCCAATGTCTCGTTATTATTATTTTAGCAGATGCAGCCACCAGTGCCATATGTGCTCTTCTACACCTAGGTGTACCAGCTGGAAAGTAATTAACCATACAAGTTTCTGGAGTGAAGAGCTCACACAAACCAAGGATAGGGTCCAAAGTATTATTAATAGAAATCCAGAATGTCTTTATATAGGGACATAGCCACATCATGTGGTATAAAGAACCCGTATCTTTCTTACATCTATTACACAATGATGTAACTAATGTCCCATATCTGAAGAGTTTAACTGGTGTCAGGTATAAATCATGCATAATATTATAACAAACTAACTTTAGTCTATCTTGTTTAACCAATTTATACATTGATGTCCATAGTGTCTTCCATAAAGTAACGTCATCTGAAATACCTAATTCTCTTATCCAATAGGAACAAGATCCAGACGGCAACCTGTGGTCCCACTCCTGTAAGGTTTTGTACAACTTAGAAACAGCATGCGATTGAGAAGCTATCTGTAAGAGTGTAGTTATCTCTCTCTCACCTGGATCTTTTAGGGGGATCTGCAAAGAGAATGAGGTAATGGCCTTGCTTACTTGGAGATACTTAAAGACATCATTATTTAATGCTCCAATCGACCATTGTAGTTGAGCAAAGGAGATCAATTTCCCATTCTTCCACATTACCGAGACCTTACATTGGTTCAACCGAGGCCAAAGAGATGGAGATGTTGGTGAACCCTCAATCTTGAAGTGCGGATTACTAATAACTGGCTGGTCGGAGGATTGGTACCACTTTACTGTGAGATATCTTTGGAGCTGGTGAGAAACTTACATTGACCATCCCAAGGGGTTACTACTAAGGGGCTTGGGAATATGTGCGGGGGAGGCCTATAGAAGGGCCCATAGTGAACACTTAACTTGAGACGCTATGTATCTTTCAATAGATAACCACAGAGGGGAATATGCATTAATCTCAATGGCATTATGCCAGAAGGCTAACTTATTTATATGTTGGGCTATATAATATAAAAAGAAGGAGGGGGCCGCAAGGCCTCCCGTCAACTTCGGGGCTGTTAACTTTAAGTAAGACCTGCGAATACCCTTTTTGTTCCACAAAAAGGAATTAAGCTTACTTTGCAGCATAGAGAACCATTTTTTTGGCAGATACATGCCTAACATTCCTAAAGGGTATAATATCCTTGGTATAGATTAATTTCGATGATATTTAATCTACCCCAAAGAGATATAGGTAACAATCGCCATCTCTCCAAGTCCCTAGATATTGTTGTGATTAGATTGTCAATATTGTTACTCCTTATGGTCCCAAATTCCCTACAGATCTTGATACCTAGATAATCTATAGATTCTCTGCTTTCCCAAACAAAGCTAAGGAAGACAGCTCTACCTTGTTTACTTTATAATTCAAAGGCATTATCTTAGTTTTTGTTTGATTCAACCTATAATAGGATAATTTAGAGTATTTCTCAATTTCACCTAGAACGGCCAGAACTGACGACCCAGAGCTCTCTAAATGTAATAAAATATTGTCCACGTATACCGAATAGGCATATCTTGTTGCACCTATTTGAATGCCAGTGATATTCTTATTTCCTGCCATTCTTAAAAGCAAGGGCTCTAAATATAAATTAAACAACAGTGGAGAAAGGGGACATCCCTGTCTAGTACCCCTAGTTAATTTAAAAGGGAGAGATAATAAGCCATTACATTTAACTCTGGCAGAGGGACACGAATATAGAATTTCAACCCATTTTACGAATTTCTTTGGGAAGCCAAAGGCAGCTAAGGTGGCAAACAAGAAGTCCCACGAGACTCTGTCGAACACCTTTTTGGCGTCCAATGAGGGCGAGTACCATAACCTTCGAGTCTCTAGCAGTTGCAATAATGTGTAACAACTTTCTCACGTGATCTTGAGATGACCTTCCAGTCTTAAATCCGACCTGCTCACATCCTATCAGATTGCCAATAATTTTTGTGAGTCTATTAGCTAAAATTTTTGCCAATATTTTGATGACTGTATTTAACAATGATATAGGGCGATAACTATAGAGGTTTTGCAGATCCTTCCTGGGTTTCAAGATTAAAGATATCACAGCCTCCTGAAATGTAGTGTCTGATAAACCATTATCAAACCAATAGGAAAAGAGATCCATAAGCACAGGTGCAATAGCAGATTGACAAGCTTTATAAAAATTATTTGACAGGCCATCCGGTCCAGGCGATTTGTCAAGAGGTAACTGCTGGATAGCCTCCTGGATCTCTCCTATTGTGACTGGAGCACTTAATAAAGCTGCCTCTGTAACAGTAACCTTAGGCAAATTCACTGAACTAAGATACGAATTTATGTCCGCTACATCAGGCTGTGCCGATGGATCAACTGTATATAGTTTTTGATAATAGAAACCAAACATTTCGGCCATCTTTTGAGGCTCAGTGCAGATTTGGCCATCTTCTCCAGAGAGGATTCCTGCAATAAATTGTGAGGAATCTATTTGATGAATCCGCATCGCAAGCAATTTGGTTGCCTTCTCTCCTATGTCTAAATATTTCAATTTGACTCTGTGCAAGGATAGCTCAGCTTTTTGAGATATCAACTCAGCATACTGGGCCTGTAATTGGTATAATCTAGTCCAAGTCTCTGCCGGGGACGTACGTGATAGACTAAGTTCTATGTTTCTAATTGACATTAAAAGGGTGTCTGCCTGAGACCTTTGATTTTTTACTCTTTTGGAGGCCATTTTAATAAACTCACCCCTTTAAAGAACATTTTAAAGCTGCCCAAATTAAATCATACTTGTCTACAGATCCCTGGTTACAATTGAGGAAGAAGGTGATGTGTTCCCTAATATAATTTAGAGAAACCGGATCTTTCAACAACTGACTGTTAAGACGCCACAGCAGGGAGCGCTTTCCTCCCGAACCCAACCAAAATTCCATATCAACCGGAGCATGATCAGATAGTACCCTAGCTAAAATTCCAACTTTTGTAACTTCAGGAATTGCAGAGACACTTACAAGTAAATAATCAATTCACGAGTGTGTTCTATGTGCAGTCGAAAAGAAAGTATACTGCCTTTCCGAAGGGTTAAATACTCTCCATACATCTACTAAGGCAGCATTGCACATAAGTTCCTTCATTGCTCTCTGCGCTGGGGATAAACCTCTTCGTACATGATCAGACCTGTCCAGGTCTGTCTGTAATACCAAATTCCAATCCCCACCCAATATAGTGAGTTTGAGTGGATTAGTCACTATTTTATTTAACAAATCCACAAAGAAAGAGGGAGAATCACTATTTGGACTGTATATGGAGCCTAGGAGGACCGAGCGAGCCTCCAGGATTCCATGTAACAATATAAATCTACCCTCCGGGTCCCAAATTTCCTGAGCTAATTTAAATGGAACACTCTTGGCCAGAAGGATCACTACACCTCCTTTACTCGTGGAGATTCCCACGCCATACACCTGACCAACCCATAATCTCCTAAATAGGAGGATGTCTTCCCTCTTCAAGTGTGTTTCTTGTAAAAAACAATTTGTGCTCTTAGTTGTTGTAGATGTTTTAAAATGACCTGTCTTTTGACCCTATCCTTGGCTCCCTTGACATTCCAGCTCACAAAACAATAATTACTACTCAACATCTATGACAATTGTCTTTCAGTAGCATAATTAATGAAATTCTTAATGGGGTACCCTAATGGGTCCCAGTGTCTTACCATCATCAGCAGCACAATAGAACAGTTGAACAACTGATATGCACCTTAATGAAGTTTTATCATTTAAATCTTGACAGTGTGTAGTTCTTTCCCCATTCTCCCTCAATATTTCACTTCCCATTCCTCCATAATTATTTAACTTATACATTAAAATAACACCCCCAGTGCCTAATCACTGTATACCCCACCTTACTATGCCACGTGATTTATATCAACAAGCAAGCTTAAACCTACTCACATTAATCCCCATAGCCCCCCTCCATCCCAAGTATCCCACTGTTAATAGCTATTCCAAAGAAAGAAGAAAATTCCCCTTCATTAACCTTATATGTAAATGCAGCATCAAATTAATACATTCTGTTACTCATGTGTACTTATCATTACCAACCATCTGATAATCTGAAAGTAAAATGTCATAATTTTGTATTGCTGCACACCAAGAATTTAGTTTCTAAACAAAATATATATATTATGGCATTCTACAAGCCTGCAACCCGTTTGTGTCTAACCCCTCGTTGCTTAAGCTATTTGACCATTATAAATACACCTATAGCAACATTAACAGTGAGGCAGTCAATTGTCAAACTGAAAATCCACATTACTTAGGATGCTAATTTATATCTCCACGTGTTACATTCAGCACCCCCACGACATTCCCCCAAGAGACACTATTTCTTTCTGCCAAACAAATTGTCCGTTAGCATCCGTGGAAAGCATGCACCGATGCATCAACTTCAAGCCATCACACCTACTGAATCACCACATATCCCCGCCAATGCCCAGTACTTGCAGCAGCTCGGGTATGCTATTCTGGGTGATGTTAGCCCGCCAGTGTCCAAGCATTTCGATAATTTCCACCGCAATCCATTTCCTTCTACTTCTTGTTCGAGGTACAATGGTGGATTTAGGAGCAGCTTCAGTAAATCATCAAATCGCACTTGAATTCACAGATAACAAGCCCCCCCTTTGTGACATTGCCACGCCTTTTATGCCGAAATACCTCGTCCTTCTAAATTTACATCTCCATTAAATATGCGTTTGACAGGACAGTACAGTAGATTACACCAACAGTACCTTTATTTAAATAACTCTGGGAAGAGCTCCTTCAGACCAGTTAGGGCTTGTGCTGGAGAATCATAAGAGATCCACTTATCTTCGTTTCTGACCATCAATATAGCTGGATATTTAACCCTGAACTGCTTCATGGCCACAATCAACTTGGATAGTACAGGGTGAAGCTCTTGTCGTCGCAGTCGCACCGAGTAGGGTAAATCCTGCACAATTCTTATTTTCTTTCCCTCCCAGGTCACCTCCTGAAGCTCTTTTGCTTTGCCGAGTATATGCTGCTTATCAGTGTAATTAGGCAGCTTAAAAATCATCGGCCTCGGGGACTGACCAGAAGCAGGTGGGGGGCACAAGGCTCGATGAGCCCTCTCGATCAAGTAATCTCCTCCATTTGGCGAGGGACCAGCTATTTTCAAACAAAATCGTTGCACAAATGAAACCGCTGCACTCCCTTCCTCTCTCTCAGGAATACCGATTACCACCAGATTATTCCGTCTTCTGCGTCCTTCCAAATCTTCAGTTTTCTCCTCCAGTTTTTTGAGCCTGTGTTTCACATTGACAAAGTCTAACTCCACCTTATCTTGTTTTTTTTCCATAGCTATAATTCTGGTTTCCGAATCCCCCACTCTTCTAGATAAAGAGTCCACGGAGTTCTTAATTACTTGAAGGTCATCAGATATAGTAGATATTGCTGTCTGAAGGGGCTGCATTATCTCTAAAAATTTCTTCTCCGATAGTGTAGTTGTTATGGCAGTCATTTTCGGCTGCGTCTGTGCTTGTTGCCTGGGTCATTTTGCGGACTTTTCTTTCTCAGGCGTAGATGGCAGGGATTGTCCCGGTAGCATTTTTTTTACATAAGCCTCCATTCAATACTCGGTCCCCACTTCAGATCACCGTTGCACTGCTGTTAGAGTTCTTTAGAGGGGTGAGTCTTATCTCGGAAAGCTGTTTTTGGTTAAAATCATAGAGTGATGAACGGAGCTCCGAGGATCTGCTGCTTCAACTCAAGCTGCCATCATGTGACCCCCTCTCTACTCTCTAGATAAGTGTACAATACCAGTCTTAAGTCTTGTAGCCAAATGAGAACCCTTCTGGGTCGTTGCACAAAGGGGGAAATCCAGGCATCACAATCTCTTTGGGGTAGCTTCATGATCCTGATTTTGTCTTCTCCCACAGGGCATGCAATAACCTGGTTCAAATCCCCACAGACTTCTTCCTGAGACTTTTGTGTTCTCCCTATCTTTACCCAGATTTCCCTTACAGATCCTTGTTCAATTGGTAGCTTATGGCGACACCCTTTAGCAATAACAATTTAGTCACAGATTATTACTAAATATCCCACAACCACACACAACATGAAAAATCTCGCTCAGGCAGGTTTCTTAAAAACAAATGTTTTTACTGAAATACTTAATTAATAATCATTCAGCTACAACTAAAAGATTTAGAAAATTATGGTCACAGAATAACACAAATAAAAGTGGAAAATATACATGAAAAAAACACATTAACTGTTATCTAACATTCTACCTTAAGTTCTTAGTAAATTGAAGTCCAGAAGGATAAATGTTTTTCTCAAAGGTTTCAGTCCTTCTGTCACAGTCTTGCTTCTTGAGTGCCAGAAGAGTGTCCAAAATGAAATGCCAAAAAGCCAAAATGCTATGAGAAATGCCCTGAGCTTCTAGCTGGAGGTCCTTAAATATGCATCCCCCCATGGTCTGTGACACTGCCCTTTGTCAGCTGGTGGCCTTGTCTTTGTTTTGGGGGGACCAGTAGATGTCACTCTTGCTCTTCCAAACTTTGTGGGAATTGTTATATCTATTTTCCACAACCCAATTTTCTCACTTCCCTTTTGATGTCCTACTGCCTTATTAGTATGAAAATTTACACCAGCTTATCAAGAAGGGCTATTTTCCAAACCTGGCTTCCCAAGCATCCTGCCTTTGAAGTGCAAAGGTTTATAACAGGTGGTGGTTTTCTGGTACATCCTTGTTGAGCAGCCCATTGGCTTCCTGCCCAGCAAGCTTCCCCTCAGGTCACAGAGGAAGGTCAAATGTTTGAAAAATCCAGTCTCTCTCTCTCTGACCCTTTCATTAACACTGGCATTCTTGTGGCATTTACACATACACAAAATCACATAAAAATATAACAAAATATGTCTGCAAGTATGACTGGCAGTGGCTAGCTCACCACAGTTACAACATGAAAAAATGTTTTCCATGTCATGAGAACTAAGTGGTGCAAAAGAAAAACAGTTTCGCAACATGAACATTTTTGTGTCATATTCAAGGGTTATCCAAAAACCCTATTGAGCATACTTAGAAAAAACCTTTAAATCCTTGTAATGCTGGAACTGATTATTAATTTTTTCACAAAAAACTTTGAAAGTCACAACCTTGGCACAAGCTGCTTCTACCCTAAATGTTTTGAAGAAACATTTCTTACTATTTAGGCTGTAGGTGCGAGCAAAAAAAGTGTAATAAGTACAGGAAAAAACATTCATTTTCATTTAAAATCAACATCTTTATCTCAAAAACCATGCAAGCTGGCATCATAAAACTTCTTACATCTTGAGAACAAAATCTTGGGCACTTTTGTTGAATGCCACCAAAGTTATTATGGTGCAAAAACTGGAGTTTAGCATTAAACTCCTAGTCCAACCTTAACTATACTGGCTCTACCATGCCTGGGGTGTGTGCCTTGGGGTTTTCAACACTAGTGCTCACCCCATTCCATGAGGAAATAAACTGAGATGGGTACAGTATATGACAATGGGGTGAGCGTTAGGGTTGACAACCCCAAGGCACACCCCAACACCTGTTGCTGCCTGCAGTGTGGGGTTGGGGTGTGAGGGTTGGAAACCCTAATGCCACATTTCCCTACATTTGTGGCTTCAACTGTAACTAGTGTATTAATTAATTTTTTTAATTCAAAGAATTTCCTTTTTTTTGAGGTAGTATAATTATATCCTTATGCATGCAGTAGTGCAGGTCAGTCTGGGCCCTATGCTCCCACCCATCCATCATTTTTAACATAGTATAATTGTATTCCTATTTGCTTGTGCAAGAACAGGATCCTTCAGACCCTTTGCTCCCATCCCTCCATACCAAAATTCCAAATCACCTGGGAGATACAGGTGTCAGAAGAAGAAAAGAAGAACAAATAGCAGATGAAAATGTTCATATGAAATACAATTTTCCTTTGATATTGTGCTTCATACCCTTTGAATGCCTTAATATTTTGCATCAAACCGGCAAAAAGCACATCTGTGGACCTTCTCCTTTCAACCCTGAAAATTCCAGATGAAAATTCTAAAGCACCTAGGTGCTACAGGTGTCAGAATAAGAGAACAGCACAAACAGGAAAAATCCCCTTCGACGATACAAAAAATGAATCTTTTTTTCTTTTTTATTGTAGTTCATAACTTTTGAATGGTTGAATATTTCTGCGCCAAACCAACAAAAGGCACATCTGTGGACATTCCTCTTTCTATCCTGCCAATTGCATTGCAAAATTATAATGCACCTTGGTGCTACAGGTGTCAGAAGAAGAGAACAACCAAATAGGAAAAATTCCCTTCGACAATACAGTACAGAACAGAATTCTTTTTTTCCATTTGTATTGTAGTTCATAACATTTGAATAGCTGAACATTTTTTGCACCAGACCAACAAACACACATCTGTGGACCTTCCCCTCTCCACCCTGAAATTTTCAGGGCAACATTTTAAAGCACCTGGGTGCTACAGATGTCAGAAGAAGAGATCATAGGAAAAATCCCCTTGGATAATACAAAAAAAAAGATTCAGTTTTCATTTGTATAGTTCATAACTTTGGAAAAAGCTGAATATTTTTACACCAAACCATCTGTGGACCCTCCCCTCTCTACCCTGAAAATTTCATGCTAAAATTCCAAAGCATCTGCACGCTACAGGTGTCATAAGAAGAGAACATATATAAGGAAAATACCCTTGGAAGAATACAAAAAACTGATTCTTTTTTCATATATATTGTAGTTCATAACATTTGAATGGCTTAATATTTTTGCACCAAACCAGCAAAAGGCAGATCTGTAGGACTTTTCCTCTCTACCCTGAAAATTTCTGAGAAAATTCTAAAGCACCTAAGTGCTACTGGTGTCAGAAGACGAGAACAACACCAAACAGGAAAAATTCCCTTAGACAATACAAAACGATTCTTTTTTTGTTGGTATTGTAGTTCATAACATTTGAATAGCCAAATATGTCTGCACCAAACCAGCAAAAGGCACATCTGTGGACCTTCCCCTCTCAACCCTGAAAATGTCAGGCCAAAATTCCAAAGCACCTGGTGCTACAGGCGTCAGAAGAAGAGAATATAGGAAAAATCCCCTTAGGACCGCCAATATAAAAAAATATATTCTTTTTTCCTTTTGTATTGTAGTTCATTATTTTTAAATTACTGAATGTGTTTGCACCAAACCAGCAAAAGATACATCTGTGGACCTTCCCTTCTCTACCCTGAAAAATTCAGACCAAAATTCCAAAACACCTGGGAGCTACAGATGTCAGAAGAAGAGAACATAGGAAAAAATCCTCATAGGCAATACAAAAAAAGATTTTTTTCATTTATATCGTAATTCATATCTTTTGAATGGCTGAACATGTTTGCACCAAAGTAGCAAAAAGGCACATCTGTGTACCTTCTCTTCACCACCCTGAACATTTTTAGACCGAAATTCTGAAGCACCTGGGTGCTAAAGGTATCAGAAGAATAAAAAACAGCAGCAAGTGTTTCTGTCTGATATTTTCATTCACAAATTTTGAATGGATGACTATTTTTTGCACCAAACCAGCAACAAGCAAATATGTGGGGCACCAGCTTTCTACCCTGAAAATGTCAGACCAAAATCAGGGATTTATTTAACTCTAAAAATTGCTTAGCGTTTTGCTCATAAACATGCTAAATCTTTGCGAAAATGCATAGCTCTTGCCTCACTGTGTTTAACAAACACAGCACTTCAAGAAAATCTATATAAATATTTTCTGTACAGTTAGTATAGTTCCAAGAAAAAACTACTAATCAATTATTTAAAACCCTGAAAATTCCAAAGCATGTGGGCACTACAGGTATCAGAAGAAGAAAGCAACACCAAGTAGGTAAATGAAAAAGATTTCCCCACATGAAAAAGGATGATATCATATGAAAAAATATTCTTTTTTCATATCATGAGTCATGAAAAAAGAATTTTAATCTTAAAAAAACAACATTTCAACAGCATTTCTTCAAATTTAAGTGTAGAATCCAGCTAACAGGGTCCAGATATGCAATATACGTGTGTTGGCCACTCTAGAATGTCATTTTTGTGGTTTTTGAAATTGTGAAGTTGTAGATAAAAAGGGAAACAACATGGTAGCATACCAAAAAAGATTTTCCCCTCACGAAAAAGGATGAGATCATATGAAAAAAGATTCTTTTTTTGTATCACAAGTCACAAAAAAATAATTTGAATCTTAAAAAAAGGAACATTTCAACTGCATTTCTTCAATATTTAATTGCAGAATCCAGCTAACAGGCTCCAGATAAACAAGATACATGTGTTGGTCACTCTGTAGAATATCATTTTTGTGGCTTTTGAAATTGTGAAGTTGTAGGGAAAAGGGGAAAACAAGATGGTGACATATGAAAAAAGATTTTTCCCTCACAAAAAAGGATGACATCATATGAAAAATGATTCTTTTTTCATTTCATACAGCTATCTTGAAGTGCTTACTGAATATGCTCAGAACCAATTTATGAAGACTTAAAAGTGAAATAACTTTTGAATGGATTAATATTATCTCACTAAACCAGCAAAAGCCACATCTGTAGACCAACCCCTTTCTACACCCTAGAAATTTCAGGCCAAAATTCCAAACCATCTGGCCACTACAGGTGTCAGATGAAACCCCATTAAAACCAGTGGGAAAAAAATGGAAAATATTTACTTTTTCTACTATTCAGAACTTAGAATCTGCACACCCAACTGGAACAAAATGTGGCACATCCAGAGATCTACCCCTCACAACCGTGCATGCAAATTCATTCAAATCCATTGAACGGTTGCAAAGTTATTAAAGTTCAAATATTGGGGTTTAACATTAAACTGCCTACTCAACCCTAACTATAGGGGCACGACCGCACCCCTATAAGATATATATATATATATATTTTATAAATATACAGATATAGATATCAATCAAAGTCTTTATTTAACCAGGTGAAACACCTTTGAGAAAAACTCAGTTTTGAGATGGATCTGGGCAGTATACATAGTCAGTACACAGAGTAAGGTTACACACAACAAGAATTTACAAGAGAAACAGGATGCAATTAGGAATTGAGACAATAAACAATATACAAGATACAGATAGAGTAAAAATGGCAGATACCTAAATTTCCATATATACAAAGTATACATGGAGCTTGCAGGTAGTCATAAGTGAAAGGAACTTAAAGTAGGCATGTACAGAGAAGGTTAATGAACAGGGTAAGCTTGTAGCATTCACAGTAGGGAGGAGGGGGTAGGAAGAGGGTACAAGTGTTTGAAAAAGCCGGGGCAAACCTAATGAAGAGCGTCTGCTGGTTGAGGACAAATGGCATTAATCAGAGGAAGCAATTACAGGGCTCCTTGACAGAACATGCATATAGCATTTTGAGTGCAGATAGAGGAGAAAGGAAGAGAGTACGGAATGTTGGAAGGTGCTGGAGGAACACAGTGTGGAAGTCTCTGTTTGGCTGGAAACATGGCAACAATCAGGGGAAGCAGCTGCAAGACTCCTTGACAGAACATACATAAAGCATTTTGAATGCAGATAAGTTGATAGGGTGGACTGATTTCAAGATTTTTTGCAATTTGTTCCAGAGTTGGGGTAGCGCATAGCTTATGGATGACCTATCAAAGCGCAACAACAATAGATATAGATATATACAATATGTGTATGTATGTATGTATGTGTGTGTGTATATATATATATATATATATATATATATATATATATATATATATTTCTGACATTCTCCATTATTTTCATAATAAGGCATCAAAATGGTCCTGGCACTGCCTGCACTGAGGTATGGGGTGAGCATCATAGTTTTATCTTCTTGTAACTAAATCCAGGTTTGGTGAAAGGGAAGCTATTGTGCTCACAGTCACAATTTAAAACAGCAGCTGGAAAACCCATTCCCAGTGTGTACAAGACAGTAGTAGTCATTTTTTGAGTACCCATTCCTGAAGGCTCAAAGATTTTTACTCAGATAAAAACTCAGAAATAAAACAGTTATGTGCAGATTTTAAATCACATGAAATTAAAATAAATATATATCAGCAACAATAAATGGAGATCTGCTAAAACACTGGCACCAGATTTTGGAGGTATCTAGCTAAGACCAAAAGCCTCCCTAAAAGGGTAGGTCTTAAGGCCCTTCTTAAAGGCCTTCACTGAGGGGACCTCCCTCAAAGATCTTGGAAGCACGTTCCAGAAGGCTGGGCTAGCAACCTCAAAGGTGCAACCTCCGGATGATTTAAGATTAATCCTGGGAACAGCCATAAGGCCCACTTTGGAGCAGTGGAGAGTGTTTAAGGTACAATAAGGAATCAGGAGATGTCTCAGGTAACCATGGCTCAGTCCATATAGGGCTTTATAGGTCAGCAAATGCAGACCATGCAGGGCAGTGGCTACATGACAGGACATCAGAAGGCCTGTCAGTAACCTGACTGCTGCATTCTGCACCAGCTACAGGTGCCATAGAACCCCCTTGGTAAAGAGTGTTATAGCAGTCAAGTCTGGAAGTCACAAATGCATGTAGATGTCAGGTCTTGTGGGAGGATCAAGGTATTAATCCAGGTGATGTTCCTAAGATGGCAAAAACCACTCCAAACTACTGCAGACACCTGAGCCTCAAGTGTCAGCCTTTTATTCACAGTGAGCCCCAGATATTTCACTCATGTTGGTGGGATCAAGCATAAGGCCAGTCATTGCCCCAGTTGCCTCCACACCCCACCTTCGACCACTCTCAAGTCACTACTACCTCCATCTTATCTTAAGTCTTAGCCAGCTTGATGGCATCCATTTCTGAATGTCAGTGAGGCACAGATTTAGTACTCCCACCACATCTGGCATCACGGGTACACATGACAGATACAGCCAAAGTATCATCTGCACAGCAGTGGAAGGCCAGCCTGTACCATCTAATGATCCCTCTCAGGGATGGTTCCACCTATTCAGAGCACCAGCAGCAATGCACCCGATCATTAGAGTGCCATGCTTTTCATGTCACTGCTCCCTTTTTCTGCATGGGGCTGTGTCCCCCACACCTCCCATGCGAGGGGCTGCATCCCCATCCCCCTTACTAAATATTCTAACTCTGGGGGGGTGGACCTTGGGGAGGGGTGGTGAATTCCATTATTTGGCACCCTAATGAGGGGCACACTGCCACTGGTGCCCTAATAGCCAGAAAGTCTCAGGTATAGCTTGAATACAACAAACAACAAAGGAGACAGAACTAACCCCTAAGGTACACCATACAGGAGGGACTTTGGGAGTAAGGAGAAATTCCCCCTCACCACCCTCTGGGTCATTTATCTGAGGAAGGACTCAAACCAGATGATGAAAATGCTGGTGAGTTCATAATGCTCTCCCTGATATGGTCCAACAGCAACCCATGGTTCACAGTGACAAAAGGTGATGACAGATCAAGTAGAACAAGAAATGGCCTTTCCTTCTATCTCTCACCTTAAGGTCATTATGCACTCTGACCAATACAGTCTCTGTGCCGTGCCTCACCCTAAAACAAGACAGGAGAGGCTCATAGAGGTCAGATTCTGTGAGGTGTGCCTCAGGCTGTACAGCCACTATCTTCTCAATAACCTTTCCCAGAAAGGGAAGGCTAGATACTGGTCCATAATTCACCAAGCAGTCAGGGTCAATGGTTTCTTCAAAAGAGGCCTCACCAGTGCAACTTTTAATGCAATAGGAAAGGACCCCTCTGAGAGGGAACACCGGACTATCTCAGCGAACATGACCCTAAAACCCCACACAGCTTATTAGAATATGTGTTGGGCCTTGGTCCTGTTCACAAAAGGTGGGCCACAGCTCTGAGATCACCCCAAAAACCTCTTCCACTAAAACTGATGTAAACTCTCCCCAGACAGGAGAGGTGCACTTGTTGTCAACCAGTTTACCTCTGCTGGGCTTCAACACCCGAACTGTGGATATCATGACCCAAATAAAAGACACCGTGTCAGAGAAGAACTAAGTGATATCTTCATTCTAAGCAAATGAAAAGGGTCTAACCAGTTGCAGATAGGCACGATGGACTAGCTTGTTTAAAGTCTGGAAGAGTTGAGTGGGTCTGTTCATATCTACTGCAATCTCCCAGGACAGAAAAGCTGTCTTCTTCTGGAAGTTTGCCCCTTGATACTCACTATAGCGAGTTCTTGAAGCCAGTTTGTCCTCATCAGTCCTAGATCTCCTCCAACAATGTTCCAACCTCTGACCCACAGACTTCATCTCCATGACCTCCCTATACAACCATGGAGATCTCAGTCATGAAGCCCTGGGTCATAATATGCACCAGTGCAGCTGAATTGAAGGCTGATGTGATGGAGCTATTATAGGCTACCACTGCCTCCTCCAATCCTATCCCACAAGCAGCCATCACACCAGAGAGGTCCATAAGCACCAGATGCCTGCTGGGGACAGCCTCTTTAAAAAGCAGTATTGGACCATCTCAACAGGGGACGGACTACAAGGGGGCCCTGAAATCAGACCTTCACTGTGCAGTGATTTGACCAACTGAATGGCTCAATCTCAAGGTTTTTAATCCCGAGCCCCAGTAGGCAGACTAAGTCCAAAAGTAACTACTTGTGCTATGCCTAGTGAAACAATCACTAGTGGAAATCCTGACCAAAATGCTACAGTTCATTATTGACATGGGCATCAAAGTCATCCAGACCTAACCATCTGGGTGACTCCAACATCTTCTTGGTGATGAAGTCCATGATTTTTTGCAGGAACTTCCTCTTGTACCCTGGCAGACAGTACACAAGTAGGATCCTGCAACCTGCACCTGGACCTCCACGTGCAGGCATGATTACAAACAATGAAGTTCCCCCAACTAAGTGCACAGAAAAGTTTAACTCAGATCTAAGACAAATGGTCACTCTCCACCCCATGATCTCTCTTTGGGTAGTGAACAATGGAGAATACGGCTAGGACCATGACTTCCAGAACTGGACTAGGGTCATCCCTCAATCAGGTCTCTGTAATGCAAGACAGATCAATTGAGAAAAATGAAATCTGCCATAACAGAGGTCTTGCTCCTGATCAATATGGCACTGCTCAGCACAACCTGCAGAGGATGAGTGGAGGCTGCTGGGCTGGGTTAAAAGATACCTGCCCACCCTGTCCAGTGTGAGCCCTGATTATGAGACCCAGTCATGTCTGACCTCTCTCTATGCTCCATTTCAATCTGGGATGCCTCCTGCTCCTCCCCAACTTAATTCTCCCCCCCAACATTAGCGCTGCACACACCCTGCCATCAGTCATCCCACCTCCTTATGATGCTCATCTCCATGAAGCACCTATATGCCTTCACTTGCAGCTGTGAGATCCTTAGAAAGAGATAGAAAGAAAGCAAAGAAGAAAGCGAGGAATTTTTATTTGATTTGGAGGTCACAGTGAAGGAAGCCTCTTATGCCCACAAGATAAAAAAACAATAATGGGAAAAGTTAAAGAAAATAGGTAAGTAGAATTTCAATGCAGGTTGCAAATTTTTGAGCAAACCATAACAAACAAAGGCACAGGTCAATGGTGGTAGTAGAGTCTCGACAATAAAACACGTGAATTAGAAATCTCCTCACTAAAGAGAATAATGCAGGCCATCAGCACAGCAGTAGTGCTACAAATCTGGGTCATAGAGGGCTGGCCGGGGGAGAAGGACTGAGCATCCCAAAGGATGCTTTCTTCCTCCTCAGGGGAGGTAGGGTTGCTGACTCTACTGGTAGACTGCCACCTGGGATACCATAGGTGGCAGTGCAGTTGGGATGACACAGGGGAAGAGGGAAGCAGGCTGCTGCAGCACTATGCATGTTTGCATGCATAGAACTGCACGCTCTTGCCACCTGTGTGCCAAGGAACGGGACCAACAACAGAAAGTGAAATACCCCGGCAGAAGGCAGGATGACTACCTGGCTTCCCCTCAGCCCCACACCAGCAATGTGGGTCTCCTCCAGTCTGGGACTTGGTCAGAGAAGTGTGATGGCCCAGTTCACCACCCACTGTCGAGATGGACTGACAAGTGAAGGACAGAGTTGGAAGGTAAGCCCACAAGAAGCCAGGTATTGGGACTGGGGAAGGACAGTATGAAGGGGTACCTACCCAGAAAGGGGAGTAAAAAAAAAACAACTAAAGAGAACTCCCCACCTACTCTTTCAATACTTGGGTTTCACTTTTTGGCATTTCTGTTGCTCGCTCTGTTTCACAGTTTCTCATTTCATCACTGCTAAAACCTGCCTCTAAGCATTCCAAATGACTGATCACATCAATCTTGTTTTGTATCCAGGCAAACAGTTTGATCCAGATGATGCACTTTACCAGATTTTCATTTTTGTTGCTACCATAACTTGCTTCTTCACTTTGTAATTGACTGCTCACTCCATTTCTGGTGTTACTGCCTAGGAAATTTAACTCTTTGTATGCTGCAATTTGTATGGCTCGTTTGTCCCTTACTGTACTGTATTGTAACTCCACTTTCCACTCTCCTGGGTCATACCTGGAAATGACCCTCGGCTCAGTCTGATTTTCCTGGTTATCAAATTTTCAAATAAATAAAAAAGAGAATGATACAGATTCTACAGCAATACTGATCATTTATACTATAGCATTAAATAAATTCCCTTTTGAGAGACTCACATAGAGGTGTTCATAAACTCATGAAAAACAAATGTGAAACACATCAAGTTGTGAGATCCTTAGCTTGCTGGAGAACAATCTGTGAATTAAACCTTCATGAATTCTACAAATTTCACAAATTACCATGAACCTAATGTGATTCTGATAAAATCTCATAAGCTCAGAGAAATCCTACAAGTGTGGTAAGACCTTGGGATATCATGAAACCCATTCATGCCCAATGGAATCTCATGAGTGCAGTGAACTCAAGCATGGATGGTTCATTTTCATGCCTGTATCAATGCCTCCAGTGAACCTGCATGACTCAGAAAATCTCCTGAAACTGGGGGATATTTTATAAGTACTTTCTTATGAGTGGGATTCATTTCATAAGCTTAGTGCTGTCTCACAAATAACAGGGAATTCTCATGAGCCTCTCTGAAATCTCGGAAACAGTGAATTCTGATGAGTGTATGCAGTGAAGTGTCAGAAAACAACTGAAATCTCATAAGTACTGTATTTACAGAAAAGGAAAAAATTGCACATAGAGAGAAGAGAACAGATTGGTGAAAGCTGACAGCACATTATATGAGCAAAGTGAATGTGTTTATTTTTTTAAAGGATTTACAATTTTTAGCTGGTACTGAATATAAAAAGAAAGTAAGAGGAAAAGGAGGAGGAAAAGGGGGAAAGAAAGGGAAAGGGGAATATGGGGAAAGATGGTAATTTATAAATTTAATCTGTGTGACAAATTAGTACAGACAAATTATGTATATGTTTTTATAAGTGTTTTTACAAGTGATTTTTTTTGTTATATGGAAAATATTTATTTATTTATTTATTTATTAGGCCATCAGAATTACAACCCTTTGAGTCAAGGACTCTTATGCAAAGGCTCCACATCAGAAATACAAGGATTACAGACAGTGCAAATATAAACAGTGGCAAAGCTAGGATATACATGTAGAGTAGGGCCGGTGACCCAGCATCAGGTATTATCACAGTACAATATTGTTGATACAAAGAAAACAATAATAAGCAAATGCATAATTAAGACACCAGAAGGCTAGGGAAGAACTGATATGTGAGTTATGCCACACCACTAACAAGAGGAATTAAGCTAGTCGGGAGAACAGTGTATACATATATATAGATATATATATATACACATACATATATATATACATACATACATACACATATATTAAGCTAGTGGGGAGAGCTACAAGTCTGGTGAGAAATACAATTTGTAATGATGAAAACTGTTGACCAATAAACTTGAACTAAATTGAATTGATAGCTGTATTTAAATAATGGAAAATGACGTATGCATTATTGAAATATAATTTTTTTATTTGTTTATTGATAACCAGGTAAGGCGAACTGAGACATAGGTCCCACCCCACCAGACAGAACTACAAGGCTGGCACCAGCACCCTAATTGACTGGGTTCTGGTCAGCACACCATCCAGATTCTCTGAACTCAGAGCTCTCCCAGACATACTGAGTGACCATTCACCGATCTCCTTTTTCTGGAACGGTAAAATTGCCAAAAGCCCACCACGTCTCATCGAGAGCAGGGTCCTGCGAAAAGGCAAACTAGGTTCCCTCAAATCAGCACTGTCTGCTTTCAACTGGTCCCCCATACACAAGGCACCCACTCTGGACTAGGCACTCCACTTTTTCACGGAGGGTTTCAACTCCATCTGTGATATCTATGCCCCATGCACTAAACGGAAAATTCGAGGAGTGGAAAGCGGATGGCTGGATGGAAAGCTCCTCTCTCTCCTAAAAGAAAGGGACTGGTTCTGGGCCAAAGCCTTAAATTATGTCTGTAAGCATGACCTACAACATTACAAAACTGCTAGAAATCAGTGCACTAAACTGGTCCGGCTGGCTAATGCAAACTTCCATAAGACCTAGCTCAACAATGCTTGGGGAGAAGGAAAGAGGTTTTGGGATAGTCTCAAGAACACCCTTGGCAAAGACCAGAAGCTTAGCCCTACAACACTCAATATCAACAATGAATCCTCCACAGATCCTCTAGTCATTGCTGTTGCCTTTAACCAGGCCTTCACTGACCTGTCTCCAGTACTACCCCCAGACTACTTTCTGCCGGTGGATGACCAAGGTTGCGCCAACCGTACCACTACAAAACCACCCAACTTTCTACTTTAAGAAGGTGATGGAAAAGGAGGCCCTAAAAATGGTCAGGAAAGTCCTAGGAAAAACTAGGCTGGGGAGTGATGGGATAGACATGAAGATACTATCTCTGACACTTGATGTTCTGATCAAACCCATTACGATGATCTTTAACAAATCCCTGGCCCTAGCTCAATTCCCAGAAGTTTGGAAGTAAGCCCTGGTAACTCCAGTGCATAAGAATGGAGACAAGGCACTGGTATCAAACTACAGGTCAATATCTATCTTCTCCCCTCTATCCAAAGCGCTGGAGAAAATCGTGGCAAACCAAATCACAGAATACTTAAACAAGTACAATATGCTCTGCCCAAACCGACATGGCTTCTGGCAAAAACATAGTACCACCACTGCATTGCTTTCATACTCTGATTACGCACACAAGGCACTAGATGAAGGTAAATTGGTGGGGTCCATCTTCATCGACCTCACCAAAGCCTTCGATACCGTCAACCACCCTCTACTGATATCCCAGCTCCAAAGACTGGGAGTGGCACCAAACACCCTAAATTGGTTCAATGATTACCTATCACAAAGGAGTCAGCGAGTCAAAATCGGGCAGACATTATCCAGCTCCAGAGAGGTACTCCTAGGAGTTCCTCAGGGATCAATCCTTGGTCCCTTGCTTTTCAGCCTCTTTGTTAATGAACTGCCCATGGCCTGTGACACCAATTTCATCCTGTATGTGGATGATGCTGTGCTGCTGTGTAGTGGCACCTCCCAGGCAGCATTACAAACAGAACTACGGACCTCCTTTAACAAACTCGAGGACTGGGTCTGTATGAAAAGACTGCTACTGAACTACAAGAAAACTAAGGCCATGCTCCATTCCAGCCATTACAATAAATGCAGGCTCCCCCCCTCACTATTACCAATAATACTGGTGAGCAGATTGAGCAGGTACAATCGTTTACGTACCTAGGGGTCACTAGTGATGACTCTCTCACGTATACGAACCATATTGACTCCCTTGTCAGATCAGTAAATACAAAGATCGGGGTCCTCTACAGACATAAGAAATCCCTCACTCTGGAAGCACTCCAAATATCAGTCTCCAGCTCAATACTCCCCACGATAGACTATGGGCTTGTGGTCTATGGAGCTGCCACTGACACTGCACTCAACAGGGTCCAAATTGCATTAAATAAGGCATGCCGCCTGACCCTGTGCATAGACCATTACACTCACACTTGCACCCTATATGAGAGCACTAACTGGCTTAACCTAAAAGACAGGCTCAAATATCAAACCTGTCTACTGGGTAAAAAGACACTCCTCGGAAAAACACCACCCTGCATAGAAAACCTGCTCGAGGCCTCTCTCTCATCCCATATCACCAGAGGGAAGAAGAATGGAGCACTGTCCATCCCATTCCGGCGAGCCTCACTTGGGCAGCATACTTTCTCCTACCGAGCCCCCCTCTGGTTAAATGAACTCCCACAGAAACTACAAACACACAGCCTGCCACAGTTCAAAACAGGCCTCAAACAGCACCTACAGGCTAGCTCACAATGTACATGTTCTTCAGGCCAAACCTGAAAGACTAACCCACTTCCACCGTTAAACCCAGCACTGACACTGAGAAAATTTGCCCTCAACCTAGCCTTGCCAGGAGCACTAGTAAGCTACTAGTCCTCCTTTCAGGCTCTGCGTACAGCCCCCAACCCCCCGCCTTTTCAACCATAGTCTATTAATAGACCTCTCGAGGTTTCTAGGGCTGATACACCCCTAGAATCTTCCAAGACATAACCAAATTTCCTCTTACGTTAGATTTGTTTCCCATTACTTGCAAATAAATCTCATACTACTCTTTAATCTGCCTAATGTGCTGAACCCAGTAATAACTGTATTTGTTGTGAAATCTTTAACTACTGTATTTGTGCTAAATCTGTAACAACTGTATGTGTTCTGAAATCTGTAACTACTGTGCAGGTGTTTTTTTTATTATTTGTCCACCCAGACTTGGAACCTTTGTAACTGAATTTGTTCTGAAATCTGTAACTACTGTACTGGTGTTTGTCCACCCTGACGTGGAACCTTTGTAAAAGAGCCCACTCTCAAAGGTCTTCCGAAAACTCATAAATAAATAAATACATTTTTCAGCCATGACTCAGAATCTGTTTTTCAGCCATGACATGGAAGTCAGCAGGGAAAATAGTGTCATTTAATACAGTACAATACCATACACTATAATGTAATACATCAGTTTCAGCGAATTATGTACCATGAATAAGTTTAAGTGGATTCTGGTTATATGCAAGACAGAATTCTTGACTGTTAGCAACGCAGCAGGGTAATCACATAGACAGTTTACACATTTCTATTAGTAATTATGAAAAACAGTTGCACGCTAAGTTGGTCATAAGGTAGGTTGTAACATAGTTTTTAAATGAGCATAGTTTTTATTCTGATTATTCAAAGTAACTAGACAAGACTAGAAGCTCTAACTTCACCGCTGCTATGTAAAGTTAAGAAAGTGTAAATATTCTACATAAAGGGATAATGGGAAATTATATGATAACAGTGGCATAAAGGATACAATTGATCAGAAAATGATTATTTGTGTATTATGTTACTTTTGTTAAATATTTGATCCATGGTATTGGTTTTTCACCTGTGTTTTGTGTATTATACTAATACTGTGTAATAGATTATAAAGTCTCAGAGGATAATCAAAAAATGACTACATACTATTAGTATAGAGAATTGTCACAGGCCCAGTAAAATCTCATGAACCTACAGATGTAAGATTTCACAAGTGCATTGATTTCTGCTGGTTACAGACAAAAAACCTGGTTCAACATCACAAGCCAAGCACACAGATGGCTGCACTAAACTCTCAAACTTGATGAAACCTCACAATACTGGCACTTCCATGACTCTGCTGTGCTATCACAAGCTTTGTGATACCTCACAACCTGGTACGCTCACAAGTGCCTGAGCCCTCACGCAGTTAATGAAGTCACATAAGCAGAGCACACTCACATATGAACTGAGCTTTCACAAGCTTGTTGAAACCACACAAGGCTGGGATACTCATGAGTGTGCGGAATACTCATAGTCTTCCTGATACCTTGCAAGCCTTTTAGAGTCATATGTGCACCAAACTCTCACAAGTTTTATAAAACCTCACAAGCCCATCCTACTCATGAGTGGTCTGAACTCTAACATGCTTTGTGAGAATTAAATCCTGACACACTCATGAGTGCACCAAACTCTCTCAAGCCTTGTGATGCTGTACCTCACAAGCCTGGCACACTCGTGAGTATACTGAACACTCAAAAGTATGATTAAACATCACAGCCCAGAACACTCATTAGTGCTCTGAGCTACTGCAAGTCTGGTAATGCCTCACCAGTATGGCACACTCAAAGGTGCACCGAAATCCTGAAAATCCAGCACACTCATGAGTGTACTGAACTCTCAGTAGGGCTGTTCACATGGTATTTTCAGCACCATTGTGAGTGGTGCAGAGCTGTTACTCTGTGATGCTTTTGTCATGAGAACGTAACCCGCATTGCAGTGCCTGCATGTGTTGTGTTTCACCATGATCCCTATTTTCTTGGGATGGTGTAGTGGAGTAGGTGTTTCACATGGCTGTCTGAACAGCTGACTCTGCTCACAATGGTGCCAGGTGATTAAAAACACAGGTTTCAGGAAAGCAGTCATCCTCTCCTGCTCCTATCAGTTTAGGGAACAGCACTTTCTATTTTACCAGATTTGACTAAACACCCAACTTTGCACTATGTGCCTAAAGAGCCTCTACACACACACTCTTCATCTGACTACAAACTGCACTGAACACTGTTGGTCCCCCCACCCCACAGAAGTTTGGCCAAAACTTTGGAAGGTCAGTTATCGCAATGTAGGGGGCTGCTGTGTGAATGGGAGCCACATTGCTACAGCTTGAACAAAGAAGCCTGCACCACAAAGCAACCATGAATGGGGTAGGTTGTGTGAACACACCTAAAAACTTAAAAACCTCACAACCCTGGCCAACTCACAAGTGCTATAAACTTCCACAGGTCTGGTGAGTAATGTCATAAGCCTGGCACAGTAATGAGTTCACCAAAATCTCACAAATTTAATGAAACCCAATAAGCCCCACACACCTTTAAGAACACTGAGCGCTCACAAGTTCTGTGACACCTGACAAGCTCAGTACATTCGTGACTGCACTGAAATCTCACAAGCAGGATGAAACTTCTCAAACCCACCCAGTCCACTCATGAGTGCAGTGAACTCTCACAAACTTTCTGAATGCTCACAAGCCTAACACACTCATGAGTGTGTTGAGCTCTCACAAGCCTGATGGAACCTCAGAAGTCCACAAAACGTGAGTGTGGTAAACGTTCACAAGCTTTGTGATCTCATAAGCTCAGTACACTTATGAGTACACTGAACTCTCACATGATTGTTCAGATCTCACACACTTAGAATAGTCATGTGTGCACTGCACTCCCACAGGCTTTGCAAATCCATACAAGTCAGGCACAATCACAAGTGCACTGCACACTCACAAGCTTGGTGAAACCTCATATGCCTGGCACAGTCATGAGGGAGAGGCTGAATGATCTGCAGAAAAAATAAATAAATCCACTAATAAACAGAACCTAGTGAAACACTAAGGGGGAGTCTTCACTATTGGACCTGCACCATTGCCAGCGGTGCAGATGAGTTGCACTGGTGCAAATCTGACAGGGTAAACAGCTGCTGGAGCATTGCAAGCCTCTCTGCAGTGGCTCAGAGTGTTCCCTATTTTGATGGGAATGTGTACCAGTGCAGGTGTTTTTTGCAAGCAAGTAAATACGCTACTTTACCCTGTGCCAAGCATTATCCATATCATTTAGGCCAATGTAGACTATGCACTGTGCACTTAATAGTTACAAATGTAATTTTATTTTGTTTGCTTACTGATAGTCATTGTGACTGACAGGCAGCTGGGACAAAGCAGATAAGTTCCTATTCCAGCTTGAGCATGAGAGTACTGACTCATGAGCTTGGTTGGGGAAACTAATTCTAGGGACAAGCAGGAGAGATCAGTGATCACAATACATCCAGGTGGCAGAGCAGCTTCCCAGGGGACAAAGCAGGTAATACGTAACTGTAGCTTTTGGCCAGTCTACTCTGTAAATGTAATTGATGGAAATGCCAGAAGTACTGCATGCAACGCAGTCTCAGCCTACACTGGTGCAGACTGTGTATGTGTGTAAATGCTCATCTAGAGATGTGTGAAATTGGAAAATTTTGCCCAGCGAAATATTTTGCGTAATTAGCACATTTCAAGAAATATTTTGCTGGATGAAAAGCAAAATTTTGCCCCCAAGCTGGTGGAATTTCACTCTCGGGTGAAATTTCACCACCCGTGGTGAAATTGTGCCTCCTGCAGGAGTAATTTCACCTCCTGCGGTGAAATTTAGTGGCCACTGGCCAAAGTTCTCCTTGGTGTCTAGTGGTCCTCCCATCCCCCCCAGCTGCTCACTGGGCCTAATTGTTTTTCCTTGGTGTCCAGTGGTCCCTCCCGGCCAATCACTGGCGTAATTTAGATAGATAGGCACCCCCAAGTTACCTTGGCCTGGCCAGTGTTTTATTTAAAAAAATCAACCCCAACTCCCTGGTGTCTAGTGGACCCCACCCCCACCTGCATTAGCTAGCAGCATCCAGCCCACCCAGCTCCCCCAGTACCCTATTGGGCCCACGGCTGGCCCTCCATTCACCTCCACGGCCAGCAGCCTGACTGAGCATGACTGAGTGTTGAATGGGTGAGCACATTCGTGCTCATACATTCAAGCCCTCAATCACATTCAGTCAGGCTGCTGGCCGCGGAAGTGAGTGGAGAGCTGTGCTGGTGTCCGATCGGGTACTGGGGGCTGGGTGGTGCTGCTAGCTAATGATGGGGTTGGGGATGGGGTCCACTCAGACACCAAGGAGTTGGGGTTTCATTTTTTTAAATAAAACAAATGACTGGAGGTCAAGGTAACTTGGGGGCTGCCTATCTAATTAAATTATGGCCAGTGATCGGCTGGGGGGATCCACTAGACACCAGGGAGTTGGAGATGAATTTTGTTTTTGTTTTTAAAATAAAACAAATGACATGGGGCCAAGGTAACTTGGGGGTGCCTATCTAAGTAAATTACGGCCGGTGATCGATAAGGGGGACCACTAGACACCAGGGAGTGGGCGTTGATTTGTGTGTGTGTATGTGTGTGGGGGGGATGCTTACTGCCATTTGCGGTGGTCAGTGGCGGCGGGCAAAATTGTGAAATTTCACTGCAATTTCGAGAAACATTTTGCATGCTGAAATTGCTTATTTCACCGCAATTTTGCTGGCAAAATTTTATTTTGCTGTGTCTCTATGCTCATCATGAATGCAGTGGGTGGAAAGCTGGGGAGCAGAGGAGACTGCAACGCTACCACACAAATAGTGTAAACACAGTATAAAACGTCACTGCTTTCTTTTCGCTAATGCAGAACTTGATCACTTCCCAAGAATAGTGCTGAAGGTTGCTTTGAAGAAGAATAAATGGACTGTATAATTTTTATCTATTTCAACTACTGCAACAGTGGGCAAGAAGGCAGTACAGGTCTTCAAGGTAAGCCAGAACACATTTCTGCTTACCAAGGGAACCACTGGATACCTTGGATGAATCACTATAAATTAGCACATGGTGCACAGCATACAGATTCAGGGATCTGGAATGTGAAGCAAGTGTAGCAACAGTTCTTCTTAGAAGCAGAACATTGCCAGCTGCTCTAATTCAGGGAGCTTTCATATGAGGTGTGCTGTGCACTGAGGCGGTGATCTGATTGGCTGATTGCCTATACAGAGTTTAGTACAAAACTACTGCTTACACATACCTTGCAGCTATGTTGAAATGCACTGTAGATGAACATAAAGTCATTTGCTATTAAAAGGACTGTCTGGGAGCACATGTGTATTCCCATATGTGCATAGGAGTTGGTCAATGTACAGCAATAGTTGTCTGCCACCATATTTGAAGATGGAACTTATCATATCTCTACAATATATAGGATTCAAATTCAACTCAACATAGAAACATAGAAGATGATGGCAGAAGGAGACCTGTGGTCTACTGAGTCTGCCCAAGTGAGGTATCCCAGGACCTATTGTGCTCTGTCCACCTTGACACCTAGCCTAGCCCTTGCCAGTGACATGTGTTTCTTCCCAGTCCTTGTCCCACATGTGCTTAAAGCTTGATACTGACTTTGCAGCCACCACCTCGGGAGGTAATCTATTCCAAGGTTCCATCACCCTCTCTGAGAAGTAATACTTTCTGATATCACTCTTGAACACTCCACCCTTCAATTCTCACTCATGCCCTCTTGTAGTAGAATTGACATTCCTGTTAAAAAAGCTGTGCTTCTGGCACCATGTTGATACCTTTAAGGAACTTAAAGGTCTCAATCATATCCCCCCTCTCCCTCCTAGTCTTTAGCAGGTACAATTTCAAAGCCCCAAGCCTCTCTTCATAGGTGATTTCCTGAAGGCCATGTATCATTTTTGTTGCCCTTCTCTGGACCACTCCCAATCTACTGTATCAATGTCCTTTCTTAGGTTAGGCCTCCAGAATTGTACACAGTACTCCAGATGAGGCCTCACTAATGACCGGTAAAGTGGTAGTATCACCTCCCTGTCCCTGCTGTCTATCCCCCTGCCAGTGCATTCTAACACCCTGCTAACCCTGCTGTAAGCCTTATTACACTGACTTTGGTGCTTGAGGTCATCCCTAATGACGACTCCCAGATCACGTTCCTCAGCAGAGGTTCTCACTTGGACTCCGTTTAGCCAGTATTCTTCCTTGGGGTTGGCCCTACCCAGGTGCATCTCATTACACTTCTTAGCATTGAAGTTTAAATGCCATATTTGTGATCGCCTTTCCAACTTCTTAAGGTGCTCCTGCAGTTGTCTGACTCCCTCCGTACTATCCACTCTTCCGCTGAGTTTCATGTCAACCGTAAACAGGGTGATGTTGCCATTTATGCCCTCGCTGATGTCACTAATGGAAACATTGAAGAGGACTGGCCCCAGGACTAACCCCTGAGGCACCCCACCAGTGACCTGCCTTTCTTTAGAGTTCACCCCATTTACTACCATCCTTTGTTTTCTGTCCTTCAGCCAACTCCATATCCACTTTACTATTTGTTCTGTTACCCCAATGTCTTCTAGCTTTTTAAAGAGGTGTCTATATGGTACTGTGTCAAATACCTTACTGAAGTCAAAGTAAAGCAAGTCCACTACATGACCCCTGTCCAAATCTTTGGTCACTTCATCAAAAAACGTAATAAGGTTCGTTTGACATGACCTACCTGTCACAAACCCATGTTGTTTGTAGTTCTAGAGATTATCTACTTCAAGGTATTCCACTAGATCTTGCTTGATAAAAGCCTCCATAGGTTTAGCCACTACTGATGTGAGGCTGACTGGCCTATAGTTACCTGTATCTTCCCTGTCTCCACTCTTGTGCAGTGGCACCATGTCAGTCACCTGCAACTACCCTGACTCCAGTGACCTGTTGAATAGGTGCATGAGATGTGCTGCCAGCTCTTCTACAAGCTCCCTGAGCACTCTAGGGTGTAAACCATCAGGACCAGGTGCCTTGTCGGGTCTGATGTCTGAAAGGCCCTTCCTGACCCTGTCTGTGGTGAACTCTTGGGTGCACATTCTCTGAACCCCTCTGGTCTCGGCTCTGATACCGCTGGCTGGTGGTGGGCCTTGATTCTTCCTCATAAATACCGAGCAAAAGTATTCATTTAGGGCCTCTGCTATTTGTCTGCTGTCCTCCAGAGCCTCATCCCCAGATTTAACTTTACAATTCCTCCCCCTTTCTTCCTTTTTTCACTGATACAGCGGAACAAGGTTTTCTCCCCTGATTTTACTCCACAAGCAATTTGTAGCTCTTTTGCTGCCTTGGCCTCCCTCACTATTTTCCTGGCCTTCTTACTTTTCTCTCACTCCCTGTCCCCTTTATGTTGCCTGAACCCTTTGTATGCATTCCATTTGGCCCTGATTGCCTCTCTTACTGGAGGGGAGAACCACAGTGGTCTTTTAAACCTATTTTTCTTTGTGGTAGTCCTGATGCAGAGCTTTGTTGCCTCTAGAACAGTATCCCTAATATCTTTCCATATTTCCTCCACGTCTGGCTTGTCTCTGATGTTTGCTAACTTATCCCTCACTGTCTGCCTCAATCTACCAAATCGGCCTTCTGAAAGCACAGCACCTCTGTGCTTGAGGTGGTTTTAGTAGTGCCTGTGGTTATTTTAAACCAGACTATATTGTGATCACTTTTTGGCCAAAGGTTCTTCCACCCTCACGGATCTAATTTCTTCAGAGTTTGTGAGGATCAGATCCAAGATGGCATACCCCCTGGTCAGGTCCTTCACTAGTTGAGACAGCATGCAGTGCTGGAATGTGTCCAGAAAAGCCTGACTTTTGGAGCTGTTGGCTGCTGGGATATTCCAGTCCTCATCTGGCAGGTTAAGGTCCCCAACCACCACTATGTCACCTTTACCAACCATCTTTTGAACTCCTCAGCAAACTGTCCATTTTTCCTCTCCCCTGCCCTGGGGGTTGGTATATTACACCCATGTGCAATTTCTTTCCTGCATTGGTGGCTAAGTGGACTCAGAGTGACTCCAAGCCCCCCTACCCCAGCCTTGGTGCTTTCATCCTCCATTGCTTCGATGCCCTCCCTCACATAGAGGGCAACCCCCCCCCCGCCTCTCTCTACCTGTCTATTCCTTCTAAACAGTGTGTAGCCTGGGATAGCCAGGTCCCATTCCTTGTTGTCCATGGCCCAGCTTTCAGTAATAGCTACCAGATCAACCTTTGTGTCTGCCACTAAAGCCTGGAGGTCACTGATCTTGTTGCCCAGGCTCCTAGCACTGAGGCAGATGCCTTGCCATGAGACAGCATCATGATTTTTATTGGGCGATTTTGTTTCCCTTTTTCCTACTGATGATCCCTTGTGTCATTTTTCTGATGCTGGCCCTTTGTTGTATGCTTTGTTTGTCCTGATGTGATTGGTGCACGTATATTTGCTTGCAATTTTCCTGTTGGGGGAGAGGTTGGCAAGGCACACCACCTGTTTCCTTGCCTTAGCCTCCCCTCCAATTAGTTTAAATGGTCCAAGTATACTTCCATCTTCTGGGCCAGTGCTCTTGTTCCCTCTTGTGTGAGGTGAAGTCCGTTCTGTTTGAAGAGTGATCTATCCCAGAAATTGCCCCAGGATCCAATAAAATGGAAGTCTCTTGTCTGGTACCAGCTGTCAATCAGCTGTTGAATTCATCTGTTTCCTCCAGTCTGATTCTTTCCACGCTGCCATCTTTACCCCATACAGGCAAGACTTCTAAGATGGCTACTGTGGTCTCAGTTGTTGAAAGCCTGTCTCCCAGTTTCTCGATACTCTGTTTTGCATCCTCCACCATCTGGTCAGCCAGATCATTTGTTCCAGTGTGTACCAGTATTCCCATGTCTCCTTCCTCCCTGTCCACAATTCTCCCGATGCGATCGCAGTCTCTTGTTGCTGAGGTACCGGGAAGGCATCTGACTCTCACCCTCTTCTGTGAGTACTTGTGCATCCTAGATTCCATTCCTAGATTCCATTCCTCTGATCATGGAGTCACTGACTACCAGGATCTTCTTGGTTCCTTGACTGGCCTGCTGAAGTCTGCTGCTGGTTGTTGAGGTTGCTGCACTCTTCGCCCCTTCATGGTTCCTTGACTGTCTTGCTGAGGTCTGCTGCTGTTAGTTGAGGCTGCTGAGGATGCTACAGTCTTCACCCCCTTGATGGGACCAGCATCCCCCCTAAGCAGAGCTGACTGATTCCTTCTGCTAGTACAGTGCAACCCGCTTAAGTGAATACCCCTCGTTCTGTCCGAGTTTATGCGGCTAACCAGGCTATTCACTAAAACAGATTGCCAATTTTCTGTATAAGTGTAGGCTAAAAAAATGACAGAAATGCATGTTGGAAATAGTGGTAATGGATAGCCTGAAACAGGATGTCAGCAGCTCGGGCATGTTCAAACCATAGAAGGAGGGCTTCATCAACTATGGAGTCCTTGCCCTCCCACTTCCTTTTCCTGTTGCGTTTGCTGTTGCCCTCAAACTCAGCAAGGATTCTGTCTCTGTTGTTCTGCAGCTGGCAGCTCTGAGGCTGTGAGACACCTCAGTGCTGAACCACTGCTGACTGTGTCATCCCCAACTCTGATAGCATTTCTAGAGCCTCTGCTTTCTGTCTCAGGGTCAGCTCTTTGTTTCTCCAGTGCGGCTCGGGCTTAACCTGAATCACCATTGTTGCTGATCGCTTGTTGCTGATTGTGAGTGCAAGCTAAATAAGACTTAAATAGCACCATTAACACCTGATGCAGTTATGTAGAGCAGCTGTAAATGGGCTTTTAATTGCTCCATTGCCAGCTGGAGCTGTTAGAATCAGCGGGCAATTAAAATAGCTAGTCAGACTGCCAAGACAAGGCACTGGAACAATGATTACAGCCTAAGAGCAAGTACATTTTTTATTCACTTAAACAGGATTTTGTATTCATTTAACAGGAATGTTTTAGCTGTGCAGTTTAGCACAGGAGTCAGGATTGCATAATTTTATTAATTAAAATGGAATATGCACTTAAACAATATTCATACTAGGAAAAATAGTTGTACAGAAGGCTGAAAGCCCATTTGAGTACAACTCCTGCAATGCGGGGGTAATTCCCTGCCTTGTTTAAGAAGGAGCCTATCAAGATTTATTTTAAAGGCATCAATGGATCCCACTTCTACAATTTCTCTAGGAAGAGAATTTCAAATGGATATGATTCTCTGTGTAAAATAACCTCTTCTTGTGTTACTTTTTGGATTGGTAAGCATTAATTAGTACAATATGGCTCCTGAGGTTAAACTCCCTTTGATTATATATGAGACCCAAGTCGGATATTAGAGAGATATCCCTTGATATTCTAAACATTTGCATAAGATCATCTCCGGTGCATCTTTGTTCCAATGAGTAAAGTTTCAGTTCTCTCAGTCTGCTATCATAATCAGTTGTTTGGAAACCTCAAACCATTCTCATAATTCTCCTCTGAACTCCCTCCAGTCTATTAATATCCTTACGTGGGGATGGATTCCCTAATGAAGAACCATAGTCCAAATGGGGTCGGACGTATGCCCAATACAAGGGGATAATGCAAGCTCTACCTCTTGATGTAATTGACCTTTTAATACAACTAATAATGTTATTAGTTTTTTTACCTACTTCAGTGCAGTGTTTACTGAATTTTAGATCATTGTTGATGAGTATGCCCAAGTCATTTTCACTTTCGACCGGCCTCAATTTACTACCTGCTAATGAATAAGAATTAAGTATATTCATTTCCCCCAAGTGCATGACAGCACATTTTTCTGGATTGAATACCATACCATTGTCTACAACCCATTGTTCTAATTTGACAAGATCATTCTTAAGTATGGAGATCCCTAGGTCGGTGCTAACGTCAATCATCAGTGTGGTGTCATCTGCATATTTTACAGCAAAGCTATCTCTGTTTTAATTTTGATCTGAAATGAACACAGTAACTAGTGCAGGACCCAGAACAGACCCCTCTGGTACGTCGCTTGTAACAAGGCACTCATTGGATTTAAATCCCTTTTATTCTCACTACCTGAGATCTCTCCCTTAACAAGGCACCCACCCATGCAATTAATGTCTCATTAATTTATAATTTCTGCAACTTAGCTATCAAAATATGATGTTGGACTTTGTCAAAAGCCTTACATAGATCCAAATAGATCATGTTAACAGATCTTTTCCCTTTTGGAGTGAACTTACTATTTCATAGAAAACTAAGTTAGCGGTGACACAAGAACTTTGTTGTCTGAAGCCGTGCTGAGAGTTATCAACTATGTTTTTTGATACTACTTCATTTTCTAATCTATCTTTAATAAGAGATTCCATGACTTTTCCAGCAATACTAGTGAGCCTAATAGGTCTATAATTAGCAGTATTGCCACGGTCCCCCTTTTTGTAGATTGGTACAACCTCAACCAGTCTCCTGTCTTTTGGTACCTCGCCTGTTGTTAGTGAAAAATTAAATAATTGCAGCAAAGGATCAGTTAGCCAGGTTTCAATTTCTTTAATGTTCCGGGGTGTAGATAATCAGGACCCGGTGAAGTGGTCACTTTTATATGTCTTAGTTTCGAAATTATCTCATTCCTAGTAATTTCTGGTAACTGATTATTTTGATTCACAGCATTGAGGGTTACAAAATTTGACTGCTTTGGACCGTATACCAAGCTAAAATATTTACTGAACTCCTGAGCCATAGCCATGGGGTCCTTATTCACAGAGTTATTCAATTTAAGAGGACCAACAGAACTAGTAGTACATTTTTCATTATTGACATAAGCATAGAAGCTTTTGCACCCATCATTAATGTATGCATGTTTGAACTCAATTTGTCACTTTTCATCTCCAATATTCATCTTGCAAATCCTTAGTGCTTCTGTATATTTATGCTTGTTATAGTTATTATTGTCTTTCTTAAGGGCCTTGTAAGCTCTTCTCTTAGCTACTAGGGATTTCTTTACCTTAGTTGTGAACGACATGGGTTGTTTACCTATCCTGTTATAATAGTTTGATTGGGAATGTATTTATCACTGAGTTCATTGAATTTTGTTTTGATTTTTAACCAAAGTTCTTCGACGTTATCCAAGTCCCTATTCCAGTCCTAGTCATTCAGTTCTTGTAACATAGATCTAAAGTCAGTTTTACTAAAGTCCTTAGATGTAGTAACCCCCTGTTTCTCTTATTAGATTTGATTCAAGAGAGAAGAAGATAGTATTGTGATCACTATTAATCAAAGGCTCACTGATTTCAACCTCATGAATTTTGTCTGGTATATCAGTAATAATAGGACAATAATAATGAGTACTAAAGTGGGTTTCATTGTATATCAAAATGATTTGTTGTCCTAATTGGGGTGTCTTGAGTTGTTTTGTCCATGCTTTTCTTTGCTGGTTTCCCCTGTCCTCTTTTCACCACTTTCCAGCCTCCTGGCCCTGTGGATCTTTGGAGGGGGGGGGGGGAGAGAGCTCTAAGTCAAATGATGCTGAAGCCTTTCTATTTCATTCCTTGCTGCTACCAGCTGGGCCTGCAGGTCATATATCTTCATGCATACTGGGCAATGACCTGTCCTCCCAATGTGCTCCTGGGAGATGAGTACTCCACAGACATCACAGTGTAATACCCCCATGATGAACATTCTGGTGAGGTATTTCCTATATGATGATGCAATCTTGCGAGACTGGTGCTCTTCCTTTCAAATGCAAGAAAGTCATGTCAAATCTAATAGACTTTTTTGACTGGGTGATGAAGGAGGTGGATCAGAGAGGAGCGGTGGATATTGCCTATCTCGATTTCAGCAAGGCCTTTGACACCGTTCCACACAAAAGATTGGTTAACAAGTTAGGTAGCCTGGAGGTGGGCCACAAAGTGGAAAACTAGGTTAGAAACTGATTGAGGGACAGAAAGCAGAGCAAAGAAGTGTAAAACCATGCACCTGGGGTGAAGAAACCATGCAGAGGTTTACCAGATTGGGGGGGGGGAGAGTTGCTGAAAGTTACCAGGGAAGAAAGGGATTTAGGGATAATCATCACAAATGACCAAAAGGTTGCCAAACAGTGTTACAAGGCTGAGGGGAATGGTCAGTGGGATATTGGGTTGCATCGGAAGGGGTATCACTATCAGAAGAAGAGAGATGGTGATGCCACAGAACATAATGCTGGTGAGGCCTCATCTGGAATACAGTGCACAGTTCTGGAGGCTGCATCTTCACAAGGACATAGACAGGGTGGAGGTGGTCCAGAGAAGGGTGACTAAGATTGTGCAGGGCTTGAATCAGAAGATATATGAGGAGAGATTAAAAGACCTCCATATGCTTACACTGAAATAGAGGAGGAAACAGGGAGATATGATTGAAACCTTCAAGTATCTTAAGGGCTTGAGCAAAGTGCAAGTGGGGGACATATTTCAGTATAGGAGTTGTACAAGGATGAGGGGGCACGATATGAGATTGGAGTAGGGCAGGAAAAAGGGGCATGTAAGGAAGTTTTTCTTCATGGAAAGGGGGTGGATGCTTGGAATAGCCTGCCCCAGGTAGTAGTGGGAGCTAGCACAGTGGGGGGATTCAAACATGCATAGGATAGGCACATGGGAATCCTAGAGATGGGAAAGAGAGGCAAAAGCCAATGACCAAATAGAGTCAGCGACCGTTGATGGAGGCAGGGAATACAGGCAGAATAGGTGGGCCTAGTGGTCCTTATCTGCCATCAATTACTATGTTACTATGTTAGGCAGGGAGAGAGAAAGGTTTGGAGAGCCATGTGTGCCAATGCAATGAGTCTAGGAAATAAAATTCCAGACCTGGAGGCCGCCATGTTGAAGGTGGAACTGGACATAGTGACCATAGCTGAGTCATGGTGCACTAAAAATCATGACTGGGACATGGCCATATCTAGCTACTCTCAGTTCAGAAGAGACAGAGAGGAGGGTTATTATTTATGCAAGGAGGGTATCAGGGCTATGGAAGTGTAAGGGAATCTAGAAGTAAAGGAAGGGCTGGAGGTACTGTGAACACCATGGAGACAGGAACTGGGGCCCTGTATCTATACTGGGGTATTATGCAAACCTCCAGCACAATGGGAGTAATTGGATAAAGCAGCAGGGGAAACCATCAGCAGGGTGGCAAAAACAGGGGAGGTGCTGGCAGTTGATGATGACAGTCTGCCAGATGTGGACTGGAGATTTCCAACTGCAGCTTTGGCTAGAAGCAAGGCCATTCTTGACTCCCTGCAGGAGGTGTTTCTCAGGCAGCTAGTCAGTAAACTCACTAGGGATGGGAGAATACTGGACTTTAGAGATGTGTGAAGTTGAGAAAACTTCACAAAGCTGGCCAACTTTGCAAATGTTTTTGCCAGGCAAAGTGTACTTTTTCTGTGAAGTGACCAAGCATCATTTATGAAGTTGTCACTTCATGGGAAAAAGTGGCATTCTGCCTGAAAAAACATTGTAGAAGAAGAAAAAGAATCAGCATTTATGTAGCACTTTTCATACACATTGTATCCCAAAGCCCCTCCATAAGAATGGAACCCGGGACGAGCCAGGTAATTACAGGCCGGTCAGCCTCACGTCCATAGTTGGGAAACTAATGGAGAATATCCTAAAAGAAGAAGAAGAAGAAGAAGAATCAGCATTTATATAGCACTTTTTATACACAGTGTATCCCAAAACACTTTACAAGCAATGCAAGACTGGTAGTGAAGTGACTGAATGTGTGGTGGCGGCCACATCACACATCATCACCCACACACAGCCTGGATAATTGTATGAACCAGTTTATGGGAAGGGGAATGTTGGCCAAGACACCGGGAATGTTTCCTAGTCTTTGCAAAGAGTGCCCTGGGTTCTTTTACTTCCACCTGGACACCAACCAGGACGGGCAGAAGGGACCTTGGTATAACGTCTCATCAGAAGGTCAGCACACCCCAGCAGTACAACACCCCTCAATACTGCACTCAGATGCCAGCAATTTTTAGGTGCAAGTTCAGTCCCGGTGTGGGACGAGAACCCACAACCCTCTGGTCCAGAGGTGGATGTGCTACCAACTGAGCCACGCTGACACCTGGTAGAGGATGGTGGCATTCTTGGAAGAGAATGGTCTTCAGGACAACAATCAGCATGCGTTCACCTCGGGGAGGTCCCATCAAACAAACCTGGTTGACTTTTTTGACTGGGTTACTAAGGCACTGGATAGTGGTCAGGCAGTTGATGTCCTGTATCTGGACTTCGGCAAGGCCTTTGACTCAGTGCCACATGGGAGATTGACTAATAAGCTGAAGAACCTGGGGGCAGGGGAGAAGCTGGTCTGGTGGATAGGGAACTGGCTGAGGAACAGACAGCAGAAGGTGGTGGTAGGGGGGAACTCTCAACATCCTGAGCAGTCATCAGTGGGGTTCCACAGGGCTTGGTTCTGGGGCCAATGCTATTTAACATCTTCATAGCTGATATAGCTGAAGGAGTTAAGAGCAACATGAGCCTGTTCACCAACTATACCCAAATAGGTGCGGTGGTGGACAGGGTGGAAGGAGTGAGGGTACTGAAGGAAGATCTGGAAAGACTTGAGCACTGGTCAGACACTTGACAGCTGGGTTTCAATGCTAAAAAGTGCAAAGTCGTGCACTTTGGAGCCAGAAACCCAGAGTACAGTTACCATTTGGGTGGGGAGCGGTTATCCATCTCTGTGGAGGAAAACGATCCGGGGGTGGTGGTCACAGAGAATATGAATTACTCAGCCCAGTGTAGAAAAGTGGCAGCCAAGGCCAACAAAATGCTGGGGTGCAATGCTAGGGGGATCACCTCTAGGAAAGAGGAAGTAATTCTTCCGCTGCACAAATCATTGGCAAGGCTTCACTTGCAGTACTGTGTGCAATTCTGATGCCCTATATAAAGAAGGACATCAAGCTTTTGGAGGGAGTGCAGAGGTGGATGACCAAGTTGATCAGCAGGATGGGAGAGAAACCCAATGAGGATAGGTTGAGGGAGCTCAACATGTACTCCCTGGAGGATAGAAGGGACAGAGATGATATGATTGACACCTTTAAGTACTTGAATGGCATAAATAGAGTTAGCACTGAGGGTATATTTTAATTGAAGAGGGAGAGGATCACAGGAGGGCATAGCCTGAAACTGGAGCAGTGGGTAGGTTCAGGAGGGAGATGAGAAGGCACTACTTCACAGAGAGGGTGGTGGCAGCATGGAACACACTGCCAGAGGAGGTGATCTCTCTGAAATCAGTGGAGAGTTTTAAAAGGGGGTGGGATAGGGTCAAAGGCAGAATAAAAGTCGGAGGGGTGAGAGTTGACCAGAGTGGGGAATTCAGTTTGAGGGTAACAATGTGGATAGAGGGGCAAGGGGGGAAGCAACAGTTGTCTGAACTGTAAGCTGTGCAACCAAGCAGATGTGATAGACCGTGAGGCCTGTATCTACTGCCATTTTCTTATTTTCATATATAAAGTGCTTTACAAGCAATGCTAAACTGGTAGTGAAGTGATTCAACGTGTAGTGGCAGTTATTTCACACATCAGCACTCACACACAGTCTTGAACAATTGCACGTGTAACCCCCCTGCAAATGGGGGTTCCCAAAAGTCTTCCAAGAGTTTGCCTGAATGCTCCAAGTCTGGTCGGTGTTCGGCGTTTAAGCTGTTTAAATGTGGTTCCAAGTGAGTGCTATTTGAGCCTCCACGTACTGTCTCTTTAAGAGCTGTCTGCTCGCAGACTTAATTAGTTTGTATGGGGGGACCATGTATTTAATGCTCGAATCCCACCTGAGCTGCTGTCATTTTGCTCCGTTTCTGTTGTTGCTACTTGTTCAGAGGGAGCCTTGTTAAAAAGATATAACTGTTTGCCAGAAATCATTTAGAGTGACTGAGAAAATGTAGTTTGTCTAACCTGCCTTCCTTTCAGCACGAACTGTTTCAGTGTAGCTCTTTCAGTTTGGTTCTGAATAGCTGACTTGGACCAATCAGGATGTTAGGGAGACCCTAAAATGGAGTGTATGAATTGGAGCTTGGACTCTCAATTTTGAGCCAGCCACAAGGGGATTGTATGGGCAGTGACTCTGGGAAATGCAGTTTTAACCTTGGTGCCTTTTTTCCACCAACAGAGGGAGTCTTATTGTGAGTGACAGCCGAACCAGCCAACAGGATTGTGTGGAGCTAAAGGAAATGCCCTGCTCTGTGACTGGAACGATTAGATCAGTGGTGACTGTGAAGAGAGAAGGAGCTCTGTGCTTCTGCAGTGTATAGTTTCGTGCGGGAAGCACGTGTGAGGCCCTGAGTTTCGGTCTGCAGCCTTTGTGAATGCCGGTTTGAACTGAATCCGAGTTGCGAGGGGGAAGAAGCACTAGAAGTGTGGAAACCAGGCTCACCCTGTAGAAGACCGGAGAAATTGCTGAATCACGCTCAGTCTGTCAGGAACTGAAGCTGCTGTGTGTGCTCCCGGGTATTTTGCAGTAATTGCGATCGTGAGCCTGCTTGGTATAATACTTTCCTTTTACATATGAATGTGCGTAGTGCTAATGGGGAATCACTGTATCCAATCCCCAGTGCTGTGTGCTGTGTGTTGAAGCTGGAAGCAAACCCCAGCTTGTCTCGGACTAAATCCGTTTGCTATCAACT
Organism: Neoceratodus forsteri; assembly: GCA_016271365.2. NCBI lineage: Eukaryota > Metazoa > Chordata > Ceratodontiformes > Ceratodontidae > Neoceratodus > Neoceratodus forsteri. The sequence goes on from CM057459.1 coordinate 1,390,746,626, forward strand.
GCAGTGGGGTCCAGTCACAAGGACTTTGTCTCCATGCCTTGTTGTTCTGGCAATCCAGAAGAACATCCACCATCCGGTTTTCAGCTTGGGTATTGTGAGTACAAGTCAGGGTATTCCCCTCTAGCCTGTTTTCAATCACAAGTGAGTCATCTAATTCTTGTTGTTTCACTGCTTCATGGACTGAGCTATCCAGCTCCGGATTACAATTGGGTGTAGTGCATATATTTTCTTCTACAGGGCCCTATCCATCTGCACCTGCCAGCCAACCCTGGGCAATGGACCTGGCTACCCCCCCCCCAACCTGGGTACCCAGAGTGTGACTTTTCAGACCCTATATGTGTGCACAGTACTGTGACATAATGCCACTAATTAACCTGCTTTCCCCCTCCCGTGTTACTGTCCCCTAAATAAATCAGATTTGTTGTTGTTATACTATATACTGTCTGTGGAGTTGGTACTTATGGAAACAGTATTGTATTTTGCTGTGTATGTTGTTTAACCTTACTTTACAGGGGGTCCCCAGAAACATGTTGCAGAATCAGTCTCGAGGGTAAGTGGTATCTATATGAGTTTACAGTGTGTATACGTGGGGTATTGGGCAGTAACTCCAGTGTACTGTGTGAGCCACTAGAGGGAATAAAAAGAGGTCTCAATGTCCCAGAGGGCTGTGACCAAGCTAGTCTAACCACTACAAACCCTGACCTCTGGGTAGAGGCACCTGCCATAGGACCTAGGCCCCTCAACCAGTCCATAGTCAAACAGGCAGGGGTAGTAGCCCTTGGGATAGTGCCACCTAGGAGTTACACATGAACTGGTTTTACGGGAAGGGCAGTGTTGGCCAGGACACCAAGAAAATTCCCCATCTCTTGCAAAATGTGCCTTGTGTTCTTTTACTTCCTCCTGGGCACCCACCAGCATAGCACCAGCAGAAGAGAAGCAGCCACAAAAGTCTGTCCCAATGGCAGCAGCCAGTTGGAGGAGGCTGGTCTGGGAGATGGATCTTAAGGTTTCTCCTAGTTGGTATTGCTGTCATTACTACAAATTGCACTTTTAGAAGTCTGAGCCTTCCATTGCTTAACTTTGATTCAAAACTGTTGCCAAGGAAAAACTGAGCTAAGATAACAGGTACGGGAACTAGATGAGCCGGCCAGTTATATTTCATCTCCCAATCCTATCTACTATAGCTGTTGTATGAGCCAGTCATTGGTGAGACATGCTCATGGTTTGAGGTAAAGACACAGAATGTGATAAGGTACAGTATCTTGTCTCTATACAAGTTGAATATCATGCTTGATTACATTAGAGAAGTTTGGACACCTGATTGGCATTTCTAGCTGCACCAGGATTTCACAGTTGTGGATGCAAGCACTTAAAATAGATATTGTCTGCTCCACTCTGGGGTAATCCTTTTTGGTGAGCCTTGTTAATGTGCATGCATCCTTTTTAAAGGTGTGATCAGGTAGGGAATCCCTTTGAACCAGAATATGTTTGCACAGAATACTTTTTGTCATCCCTGCTTATGAAACCTTGTGTACAGATCGTCCATCTCACATTAAACAACAATGTTATTATGAATTACCTTTCCTGAAGTGTTTCCAGGTCAAATGCATCAATGGTGTCTCATCAGCATTGAAACTGGCACTTAGGACTTAAGAAAAACAGAGGCAAACAGCTCTTTTGAAAGATCTCTACAATTAAGCGTATTTAATTAATTTGGAATTTTGTGCATTGGGATATTCACATCTAGGCTCACATCTACTATAATCAAGAGGGTCTCAAGGAAAGATGTAACAGGAGGCATACCTAACAGTTACAAGATTATCTTAGTATGTAGTTAGTAAACAGAAAGCATACAGCTACTACAATTTTATTATGGTACTTGGCTTGTACCACCGAAAAGTGAGGGGTGGTCATGATGGGCCATAATGGCCTCCTTCCATCCTATAAACCTAGTATATGGCAGGCAAGGAAGAGCATAGTATGTAGAGGTCATGCACAGATTGCTACAGTGGCATACGGACAAAACACTGCAGTGTTAATAGGTGCAGTTAAGACGGCGCAGTCTGTATGTCGAAAAGACATTCCGTCGACATATTTTAGGCTGCAAACATTTCGGCACATATTTTTTTTAATTATCCTGCGACAAAAAACCTTTACTTCCTTTGTGGCCAGTTTCACATGCCAGCTTGAACCTCCAGCTCCAAAACGAGTTTAGTTATCAGATGGCCAGTCTACACTGACCCCTGTTCCACAATTTGAGGCAGGAGGAATCAACCAGACCTACAGCCTCAGACTAACTCAGTTATCCCCCAACCTCCCCCTTCAAAATAAATTAAAATATTGCCTTACTTACCCTGATCCATGATTTGGAGGAACAATGTCCACAATTTCAGGACAACTGACTCATCATTCTTTGATGTCTCTTCCTTTAACTCCAAATTCACCAGCTGTGCTCTCTCTCATCCTTTCCTCACCCTCCCTATTCTCTTCCCTCTCCCTGCTCCTACTTGGCTCAGCCTTTTCTCTGTTCCAAAGCCCTGCTCACGGCACATACATGGCACATACACAGCCTATTGCTGCTCCTGTCCCTAGCCCCTCCTTCCTGACTCTGGAAAATGTCTGTTATTGATTAAGTCACCCCCCAGTGGCTGTCGTTATTACTGTGCACTGTTCTGCTTACAGTATATGCGCTGTTTGCACACCATGCATGCTTGTCACATGCTGCTTAGGGCCATTTGTATGGAAGTTGGGTATTAGGGATCAGTCACATGTGAGGATTCCCACATGCTTTGAAAATGGTCAGTGCAGGATGTCTGTGTAACAGGATGGGTGAGGAAGGAAGCTGATGCTATTTAGCTGCCAGTTTTCCTCTTTCAATTTAATGTTTTTTCTTTAATGTTTATCCTGCTGAACAAATTGAGAAAGCTTTTGTGTGGGGCGACTATTTGTCCTTTTTTTGACAATTTCAATTCACCTTTTGTTGGTCGCGAGCGCATTAAATATCGACAAATTGTATGGCACCATTAAGTCCTCACGACCAGTAGCCCGCTACATATTGTCTGTGATGATTTATCCAATGGCAATATGTCCGCTCTCGGCTACAGTAGGTGATTGGATATTAGAAAAAAAAAATTGGAGGCAGAAATATAAGCAATATTTAGAAGTTGTAGAACTAAAAAAAAACATAGAACATGTTGGAGAAAAAGACAATTGCTCCATCCAGTCTGCCTTAATTTACCCTGTCCTGCCCCAGGACCTAATATCTAGTCAGGGTTATTGCCCACCCCCCCCCCTTGCCTGCTGCCTCACTGCTTTCCCTATATATAACTTTTAAGACTTTTATTTGGTCCCAGCCATGTATGAAACCATTCATGATTCTTGTACCCACCACCCCTGCTGGTAGGCTATTCCATGGCTCAACACTCTCTGTACAAAATAAGATTTCTCACATCCCTCCTGAATCTCCCCCCTGCTAGCTCTCATTTATACCCATGTGTTCTTGATTCACCAGTCTAGCTGAATATTTCCCCACAATTTACTTTGTTCATTCTATTCAGGAGCTTGAAGGTCTCTATCACATCTTCTCTCTTCCAAGTGCAATCAAATCAAAAGCGTGTAGCTACATTTGCCACATCCCCTCAGGAAGACCCATGGTAGAAGATCTGGGGTGGTGTGGCTAATGTAGCTACACACTTTTGATTTGACTGTACTTCAGTTCTGCAATTAAACCCACTTATTCAGCTAGCTTTGTGTTTGTGATCTATTGATGAATTGATGTATACGACTTCATTGTCAGTGAGTGCTTAGAATTGGCTGGACAGTGTGACAAGGCAGTTGGGAGGGCTAGTGGGATGCTGGGGTGCATAGAGAGAGGTATCAACAGCAGAAGGAGGGAGGGAGGCGGTGCTGCCTCTGTATCTATCACTGGTAAGATCTTACCTAGAATACTGTGTACAGTTCTGGAGGCCACATCTCCAAAGGACATAGACAGATTGGAGGCAGTCCACAGGAGGGCAACTAACATGTGTGGGTCTGCATCAAAAACCCTACGATGAGAGACTAAACAAACTGAATATGTATACCCTGGAAGACAGGAGGGAGAGGGGGATATGTTAGAGTCCTTTAAATATATCACAGGGGCAAAAAAGGTACAAAAGGAAAGTATTTTTCAGAAAAAAGTGCACAACAACAAAGGACATGCTATGAAGTTGGAGGGGTTATGTTCTGGAGAGTTGTTAACAGCCTACCAGCTGAGGTGGTGGGGGTGAAAACAGTGGTGGGGTTCAAGAATGCATGGGATAGGTATAAGGGTATCTTATTGGAAAGGAATGGGGGCGAGGGAGAAAAAGCTTGAGATCAAACAGTCTTAAGTAATACTGTAGGAAGAGAAAAATGGACAGACTGGGTAGGCCAAGCAGTTCTTATCTGCCAACAAATGCTATGTTTCTATGTTTCACTCAGGGAGAGTGGGCACATTCCTTCTGAGTCAGTGAAAATGAGCAATAGCTCAAATAGGCAGAGATGCAATGTAGTCCCAAAAATAAGTAATATATACTGGTTTATTCACCCAACAGTGAGAGAGTGGCACTGAATTCCCAAGCCCTTTTCTGACTCTTTCCACTGTAAATGCCACCTGCCTCATTACTGGGATCCCTCTTTATGCTGCTTTCAGGCAAGGGCCCACTATCCTTCACTGTGAACACAGAGCAAAAGTAGTCATTTAGAATGGCTGCCTTCTTCTCATTCTCCTCTATTATCATGCTCCTTCCATAAGCCTAATAATTTCCCCTCTTGTCTTTCCTTTTTACGTTCGCTTGCGCGCATGCGCAAGGAATGTCTTGGGAGAATGGGACACTTTGGAGGTGTGCCTCTCCTAAGCAATCCCCTGCTCCCTTGAGCAGGCATGGCGGTCCTGCACCAATCCGCACAGGTGCAGTGTATGACAGCAGTGGTCTTCTCTTCAAAGAAAACCACAGCTGTGTGCTTGCACCATGTCACACCCCCTCCCCAAATCTTTGCTGCCACGCTGGGAGCCCACCCCAGCGTGGCAAACGTCCCGCTTCATCTGCCGACGGGGGTGCCCAATCCCTCGTTGGCTCCACGGCCCCCCCCAGCCATCCTTCTGCCATGCTGGGAGCCCACCCCAGCGTGGCAAGCGTCACCGTGGTCTGCCGATGGGGGTGCCCAATCCCGTCCGGCTCCGACGCCCCCCAGCCATCTTCTGCCGCGCTGGGAGCCCACTCCAGCGTGGCAAATGTCCCGCATTGTCAAAGTACAAAAAAAAACTGTAAATTAAAAAGCGGTCCCACGCAGTCTCCCACCCTCCCACAACCCGCACTCACCCACTGTGCACCCTGACTCCCCACCCCCACCCCATACTTACCTCCGGAGCTCGGCGCGATGATCATCACTGGACCGGGAACACGTCTGCACTCTTCAAAGCCGACCGCGAACTGAGGAAATGCCGTAAGCTGTATAATGGGCTAGATGGATTTTTTCAACTTTGTTGCATATCTCAGGCATTTTTTGGAATTTTGCACCAAATTTTCAACATGGGGTTTTTGGGACCCCTTCTCATGAATTCTGTCACTGTCATGGCGTTATTCGGGCCCGAAGGGTGATTTTGCAGTCACTGTGAAATCACCTTTTGGGCCTGATTAATGAATGACAGTGCCAGCGTTTATAAGGTGGGCTCTCAAAAAGCCTATTTTGAAAATTTGGCAGCAATCTAAAAATGATGGTTATCTGAAGCATGCGCTGCTCAGTTCCTACGCAGGTTCGTAAGTTCACGAATTTTCAATATTTTCACTCCAGATTTTCAACATTGCCATTTTACCACACCTTCTCATGAGTAGTACAGCTGTCATTTTTCACATCTCATCCAAAACTTGTTTCTGCCCATGTAGCGCACAATGGCACAGTCAGTGTGCGAAATCAATGTATGGGACACATTAAGAAAATCACAGTGACACTGTTCATGAGCAGAGGTCTTAAAATGGCTGTGTTGAAAATTTGGTGAAAATATTCCTAAAAATGACTGTTTTATGAGTGTGCGTTGCACAGTTCCTATGCACGCTCATAAGTTTGCAAATTTTCAATATTTTCACTCCAGATTTTCAACATTGCCATTTTACCACACCTCCTTATGAGCAGTGCAGCTGTCATTTTTCACATCTTGCCCAAAACGTGTTTCCGCCCATGTAGCGCACAATGGCACAGTCGGTGTGCGAACTCAATGTATGGGACATCTTAATAAAATATCAGAGTGTCGCTGTTCAGTAGCAGTGGTCTTAAAATGGCTATGTTGAAAATTTGGTGACAAAATTCTTAAAAATGACTGTTTTACGAGCGTGCATTGAGCAGTTCCTATGCACGCTCGTAGGTTTGCGAATTTTCAATATTTCCACTCCAGATTTTCAACATTGCCATTTTACCACATGTCCTTATGAGCACTACAGCTGTCATTTTTCACATCCTGCCCAAAACGTGTTTCCGCCCATGTAGCGCACAATGGCGCAGTTGGTGTGCGAACTCAATGTATGGGACACATTAAGAAAATCATAGTGACACTGTTCATGAGCAGAGGTCTTAAAATGGTTATGTTGAAAATTTGGTGAAAAAATTCCTAAAAATGACTTTTACGGTGTGCGTTACGCAGTTCCTACGCACGCTCGTAAGTTCTCGAATTTTCAATATTTGCACTCCAATGACTTCCAAATACCTAAATAGCACATAGAAGCAAGCAACATTCGGCATTGACAAATGCCTGTACTTCTTTGTCACTGATTTTTTTAAGCCATGTCCAAGTGCCAAATACCACTGCAAATACCTGCAAGCGAACATTCGGCATTGACAAATGCTTGTTCCTTAATGTATCGAAAGGACCAGTTTCTTTCCCGTTGACTCCCTCCACAATACACAGTTCCATATCTGCTTTTCTGTCCTGGACATTCTTGGCCTCCCTTATCCTTAACTGGCATTCCCTCCATTCATCGTCTCCTTGATGCTCTTTGTATCAAATGAAGGCCCTCAACCCCCAATCCTCTTTGAGAACCAGATTGGTCTTTTGTTCCTGTTACTCTTCGCAACTGTTCTCAGTCTTGACTTAGCTGCCTCTAGAATGGCACCTTAAATTACTACCCCCTCCCCACCTCTCCTCGGCCCCACTGATTTGTCCCATTTCCTTCAGCCTACCCTTGACTAGTTCCATTATCTGTGCAAAATCTGCTCTTCTGAAATCTAGAACCACAGATGTTGAGGAGGATATACTGGTATCCAGGGCCAGTTCTAATCGCATGGTGTTGTGGTCACTGGACCCCGGATGTGCCCCAGTCCTCATCTCGCCTACCGTTTTTGAGTTACTGAGGAGCACATCATGAATGACTGTCTTGAGGGTTCTCTGACCAGCTGCACCAGCAGGCAGTCCTGCAACGTATTTAGCAGGGACTGACTCCTAGTGCTCCTAGCTGCTGTAATGTCCCAATCCACATCTGGCAGATTGAGATCCCCCACCAACACCTCACCCTTTTCTGTTACCTTCTGAATCTCTGCCCCTAGTTCCCCATCTCCCTTGTCCCCCTGTACTGGTGGTCTGTAGTCCATCCCTATGTGCAGCTTCTCACCCTATGTGGTTGTAAGCTGGACTTACAGTGATTTTGTCTCCCCCTTCCCTCCCCTGATGGACCTCTCCTCAGCTGCCTCTATGTGTTCCTTGACATAAAGGGTTACACACACCCTTTTTCCATACCTCCATTTCATCTATACATGATGTATTCTGGTATTGCTAAGTCCTGTCATTATTGCTAGTGGTCCATTTTTTTGGGAGGGGTACGAGGTCTAATCCTGCATCTGCCTCCATTCCCTGGAGCTGAATAATTTTGTTTCTCAGGCTCCTAGCATTTAGGCAGACCACCTTACAGAATTTACTATAATCTTCCCCTTCTTGCTAGCACTTGTTCCCTTCCCTTCCCCTTCCTTCCTTAATTTCCTGCCCTCTACTTGTTCTGTGTGGCCTGCCCTCAGATTCCTTTGCTTACTTTGTTATGGACACCCATCCAGAAGCCTACATTCCCACTTTCTAGCCTTCATTTCTGGTGTTATCTTAGCTAGGTTCCCCTTTCATTCTCCTTCCTCTGTAGTTTCCCCAGAGTCAGTCTTACCCTCTTAGTTTATATGTACACCAACATAGATATCAAACTTCTGCCCAACACACTAGTCCCATCTCATGTCAGGTGAAGGCCATCACCCTTGATGGGTCTTATGTTCCAGATGCCCCCCAGTCTCCCACAGAATGGTACCCCTCCTCCAGACACATCCCTTCATCCCAGTTAAACTCTTCAATCTCCTCCTCCCTCACCCTTCCCTTCTCTCCCCTGGCTGAACCTCAGAAAAGGCCAGGGATGCCAAGTGTGCCTTTCATTTGTCCTTGGCCTTCAAATGCTGTGCTTCACTGTTTCAGTTGACTGGTTTGCCCAATTGCTGGTACTCAAGAGTACCAGTACTCCAAGCAACCCTCCCTATTCTGCTCCCATTCTCACTATCCAGTTCATGTCTCAGATGGTCCCAGAAAGTGTAGGGTAGTGATAATATAACCAGCTAGGTAGCAAACTGGTTAACTGATAGAAGCCAGAGAGTGTTGGTTAATGGGGTTTACTCTGGGATGGGGCGTGTGATGAGCGGGGTGCCCCAGTGGTCAGTACAAGGACCCCTCCTTTTCAACATCTCATTAGTGGCATAGCAGAGGGACTGAGAGGATGGGCAGGCCTTTTTGCAGATGATACAAATATCTGCAATAGAGTGGACACCGCAGGAGGGGAGTGGAGGACATGAGGCATGACCTGAGGACTTCGGAAGGATGGGCGGAGACTTGACAGCTAAAATTCAATGTCAAAAAGTGTGCCGTAATGTACCTGGGGAATAAGAATCCAAAAGCAGGATAAATGCTGGGGGGGGGGGACATCAGGGTTACAGAGCAGGAGAAGGATTTAGGGGTTATGGTATCTAGTAACCTCAAGATGAGAAACCAATGCAGCAGGGCATTGGGAAAAGCAAATGGGATGCTGGCATGTCTTGGCTGGGGCATCACTAACAGATGGAGGGAGGTACTGATGCCCCTCTACAAAGCCATGGTGAGACCACACCACGTCTGTGTAAGGACATAGGATTGAAGGGGTTCAGAGAATGGCAACTAAGATGGTACAGGGTATGCAGGGTAAACCGTACAAGCAGAGATGAAGGGATGTAGGGGTTAAGGTCAAACCAAAGGAGAACCTACTCAATAAACCTCCTTGCAACTGCAATAGGTAGCATATCTTAATTTTCCTATCACTGACCAGAGCAATCACTAGGTCACTTGCTCAATTTTCAGTTAATATTTTCCCACTCATTTCTCTTAACCCCTCTCTCTTGTCCACCTCACTGCTTCAATGCCTCTTTTTTCCTTCTAAACTCTTTCAGAGTATTTCCTGCCTTCTCCCGTGTATTTGTACATTTTGTTTAGACTTGCTGTTAATACTGTAGCTGCTGTACATAAGTCATTTTGTATGTAACTGAAATTTCTCTATACGTTTTTGTCTTTGTATTTTTTGAACCATGTTTGTATAAAGTATATATATCCACCACTGTAAAAACCCTAAAACTGGACGCTTGTGAAAATGGGCATTTGTACCCACATGCCTTTCCAGTATAAAATAAAAATGAAATTAAATTAAATGAATTGGGACTGTACTCCTTGGAAACTACTGTAGAAGGAAAGAGGTGACATGATAGAAACTTTCAAATATGTCAAGGGGATCAACCAGGTGAAGGCAGGGAGTCTACTTCAGAGGGAGGAAGGAAGGTGCAGTAACTAGCAGCCCCTTGTAACTGTCCCATGCAATCTTGAACTCCAGCACTGTTTTGGTACTCACTACAAGGTGGACTTTAAATACAACAATTTGGTTGTTTACACTGTTGTTTCTTGTGTTTTTTTTAAGTGGTTGGAGCACAGCAGTTTCAGTACTTTGGTGTTGATTGTTGGGGTAGCCGCCCCTCTGCTGTGAACCCCTCGCATATTGAGTGCAGTCTGAGTTTTTCCTTTTTTTCGTTGGGATTTTTATTTTGCTGCCTGAAAAAGGTGCCAACTGGAAGGACTGTGGTGACTGTATAACTGCTTGATATGTCCTATCAATATTTTCTATTTTTAATAGCAATATTTGCTATTTTTATGAGTCAAAAGGACAATGTCAGTCTACCACTGGGCACTTTTGGCCCTTTCAAACATTTTAATTTTTTTGAAAACTGGTGACTGGGAAAATTACGCTCAGCCGAGGCTTGTGTCCAGGTGTATCCTGGGGGGAGCAGAAGACGAAGAGGGGCTGCATTATCAAAGCAGAAGAGGGCAAAGTACATAAAAATAAATGAAAATACTACTAAGTACACTACATATGTAACAGTAAGGTAAATTGCGCCAATAATGTGATATACATATGATAATAAAATAAAGCATGATATAAACATAACGTGCAACATCTACTAATATGGGAGCTGAAGACTGCACCAATAACATTACATACTTACAGTAATAGAATAAAGCATGGTATAAACATAATGTGCAACGTCTGCTGATAAGGGAGTTGAAGATTGCACCAATAACATGCTACACTTATTGTAAGAAAATAAAGCATGATATAAACGTAAGGTGCAATATCTGCTAATGTGGGGGTTGATAGTGTCTTAAACATAGAAATTAATTCTGCATTTAAGACCGCTCAGTGAGGTCTAGTTTAGAAATAAATTAAAAATTGCATAAGAGCAACTGTGGTGAAGTAACATATAAACACAGACTCCCCATTTCATTCAGTGTCTTCCCAGCATGTACACCCTTTTAGTAACATGCTGCTGAAATCATTTTTTTTTAAATGTAAGCCCCCCCTTGCAGAAGGGGCTTATGCTCCCATTTAGGAACCCCTTTCCTCCTCCTCCTACCCCCCTCCCCTGAGCTAGGGAATTTAATAGTGCTTTGGGGTCAATACCTGCTGGAAGCCTCAAGGAGGCAGCAGAGGGAAGGTTAGAGAAGGTACATAAGGCTAGAAACAGGAAGTTTTGGGACCTTTTCCAGCCCAGGCATTAGACCTGGGGTTGGAGGAGGGCGGCTGGAGAAGCAGAGTAGGCAGTCAGGAAGGGAGCTTGGCGGTCCGGGTGGGCATGTGGGGGAAACCCCCCCCCCAAAGTGGCAGATTAGGATGGTCTCTGCAGTGAAGTGGTGTTGAGAAGCCAGGGTGGAAGCTCCGTGGAGAGGATGGTCAACCAGGTGCTTGAGTCATCGGGGTAAGGGAGGTGCAGGTGGTGGTAGGATGCCAGGATAGGCAGGAGCCCTTAAAGAGACCATGCAAGTAGTTGCTCAGGCTGCCAGAGCTGTGGGTACTGTGGCAGGGTCCCTACAGTGGGAGGCCAGTGGCAGTGACTCTTCCCCGTACCCAGTGTGGCAGGGTGACTTGAGGGTAGAGGGAGTAAGGGGGCCCTTCACCCATTGCAGGAGACCTGCTTAGAGAAGCAGGTCCTGGGGCACTGGCATTAAAGGGCTGGGTGGGTTGCAGGTCTTCGGACAGGTCTTGGAGGGTGGCCTCTGGCAGGTGCTTACCACAAGCCCAGGATGTGTTGGCAGGGAGGTGAGCCTGGGGCAGGACTCTCCTGAATGGTCAACTGGGAGTGCATAGAAGAAGTGCCAGCTGCAAGGAGTTGGCTGCTCGGAGGGGCCTGGGCCATGGCAGGTCCTGGAGGCTGTCCCATGACAGGGCAGCCTGATCAAGATAGCTCAGGTACTGGGGCAGGGCTGGGTTTGAGGGCCGCTGCACCAGTGAGCGCAGTGCAGAGACAGAGTGAGCAAAGCCAAAAGTATGGGAACTGGTGCCATGCATTTGGGAGCACCAGCAGGTTTAGGTTCTCTGTAAAGTGAAAGAGAGTGGGTTACAGGGCCTGGGTCAGAATAAAAAATCCTGGTACCCTTCAAGCTATGGGCCAAGGTGTAGGGGCCAGGTGGGGAAGCGGCATGCTTTCCCGCACCAGAGATAGGACAGCTGACCAATGCCAGACCAGACAGAGGTGGACAAAAATGTGTAACCCAGAATAGAAAAAAAAGAGATTTATCTTACTGGCACTAGTGAGCCAGGAGCCTGTGGATTTTTCCAAGTAGGGAGGTTCCTTGGGAAAATAATCCAAGAGGTTAGAGGGAGGAAGCCCTACTTGTACTGCCTGGAAACCATTTATGCTGCTCAGAATGTCCAGCTTTGGGTATGTTGTAAAAAATTCAGAGAGTCCCATGGAGCTGCTTTATTTATTCAATGAAGGATGTGATCCTTGTATTCCTGGAATCATTTGGGGTGCAGGAGCTAAAATACAGAAGCTAGTTGGGAAGAAACTTTGCAATGATTCTTTATGTTGGAAGGGGAATAAATGAAATGGAAAGCCCACTCTCTTGTGTCTAATTTATTTCCTATGTTGTAATTCCAGAAGGGTTCCATCAGGCTGCATCGGGATTGAGGGGCTCTGGGGCTCAGAAGAGACAGGAAGTTGCAGTTTAGAGATCCTGGTCCAGTGGTCAGTGTATGGGAGACATACAGATCCAGAATTGGAGGTGAGATTGAGAGTGTACCTGGAAATGAAGCCGACAAGAGGTAGGACAGAGGTTCTTCCTATCTTATTTGGGGATGCACTGGCTTGGATGTTGCGCTTGATGTAGTCCCCTCCAATGCCCCCTGGAACAACTGCGATGATAATTTATGCCCCTAGATGAGAGGGCCGGGGGGAGGGGGTTACATAAAGTTTGACCTCATTCAGAAGTCTTCAACATAGAATCAAATTCTTTGTTTTAGACACAATAGACTCCTCCATTAGTTTAAACGGGCAACAACTGGCCTAGTGTGGATGACATTGTCCCCTCAAGTGGAGGTTGTGGGATTGAAACCTACAGTATGTGACCAGGGTCACACAGAAACAGAATTTGTCTGCCAAAAAAGGACCACTTGGCCCACCCAGTCTGCCCAGAGGGTCCCTGACTAGTCTTTCTCCACAAATTATAACTGGTCTTTTGTGAATCTCCCTCCTCCCTGCCCATTTCCCAATACAGTATCCCCCTATGTCTATCCCACCCATGCTTGAAGCCTCCTACTCTTTTTGCCTCCACCACTTCTGCTGGCAGTCTATTCCGGGCATCCACCACTCTTTCAGTGAAGTACTACTTCCTTACATCCCTCTTAAGGCTGGCAGTATAGCCTAGAGGTTAGAGTAGCGAGCTTGGCGCATCCAGCAGACAGACCTGGGTTTAATTCCCACAACCTCCGCTTACATACTGCGTGACTCCGAGCAAGTCACTTAACTTCCCCAATGCTCCCGGGTCACCCCTGAAAACAGGCACTTGTGCCTAGTGGGCCTTACACAGTTATCAAAGAATAAATAAATACGCCACCCCCACCTCCAGCTTCATTGCATGCCCACTGGTTTTAGTGCTTTTCCTCAGTTAAAGGATACTCCCGTCCTGCACACTGTTCACCCCTGTGAGGTACCTGTAGGTCTCTATCATGCCCCTCTCGCTCTCCTGTCTTTCAGGTTGTACACGCAGAGATCCCTTAGTCTTTCCTCATAGGGCTTTTGGTGCAACTCCTGCACCATTTTAGTTGTCCTCCTCTGGACTACCTGTACCCTGTCTATGTCCTTTCTGAGGTGTTTCCTTCAGGACTGGACACACTACTCCAGATGAGGTCCCACCAGTGAGTGATATAGTGGCAACACCACCTCCCTCCTCCTGCTGGAGATGCCTCACACTATGCATCCCAGCATCCCACTGGCCCTACCCACCGCTTTGTCACACTGCTGTGCCACTTTGAGGTCATCAGATATGATAACCCCAAGGTCCCTTTTCTGCCTAGTGACTGACAGTACCTCCCCCCATCCTATATTCAGTTCTTGGGTTCCATAGCTCTGCACCCTAACCAGTAGGCCACACTGGTTCCCTATGCCACTAGGGTTAGCTAACAGAGGGTGTCTTCCACCTAAAATTCAGTAAGTAGCTTGTTTATTGAATTTGCAAACACAAGCCACAAAATGGATTTTGCAACCTGGCTCCCCATCCCACCCCATTCAAGTACTATTCTCTGCAAGTGTCTCCGTATCACTTGCAGATGACCGGAATTGAATCAAATCATACAGAGAAGGCTGAAAGAGCACTATCCTGCGGCGAGGAAATGCTGACAACAGACTTTCTGAAGATTGAAACTGTTGTCTTGTCAGTGAGTCGATGTAATAAAGCCATATGTTTTACATTATTTGTTTCCTCTTTTCATCAATTGTGTGCAGTGACTACAGCAGCAATAAGAAGAGAGAGACACAGAGAAAATAGCTTCTGAATGTTCTCACCGCAGGTATCCAACAGCAGAATAATACTCTTCTTTATGTCTTTATTCACCCCCAATACATTAGCTCCAGGTATTTTGTAGGCTTTGTCTTGTTCTATTTCCATTTTTTTACTGTTTTTGCTTTCTACACTCCATATCTACTCCCAGCATAGACAGTGGCAGCAGAAAAAGACAGATGGCCCATCCAGTCTGCTCATATTACCCTATCACACCCTGGGACCTACCATCCCACTGACCCTGGTCAATCTCCAGTCCAGTCACTACACCACCCACACAGAACATACCCAAGCAGATTGCACAGGCACATAGTATTTTGATGATACCCCGTTGTGCTTGTATTGGCATCTGACATGCCTGATGAGATTTCTGTGCTATACCAGTGCCTTACGAAAACCTCTGACTGTATGGACAACAGCTGCCTGATTAACCCAGAGAAGGTGGAGGTGCTGCTAGGGAAACCAGGTCTGAGTGGGTTAGAAAAAGTGGAGAAGTCAGGGTTGCTGGTCAGCTCTTAATGGCTGACCCCTATGAGCCATGGATAGGGTAAAGGATCTTGGCATCATTGTGAACAATAAGCTGTGTCTAGAAAACCACGAGGCAGCTGTAGTCTGCAGTAGATTTTTCCAGCTCAGTAATATCCCCCACATCAAGCCCTACCTAATTACTCTGGTGCATGCCTTCCTAACATCTAGACTCAGTTCCTGCGGAGTGCCACATGCAGCTGATGCAGAATGCTGTGGCCTTGTTGATTGCCAGAACTAAGACCTCCAAGCATATCACTCCATTCCTGCATGAACTGCAATTCATTGGTGCACCACCAACAAAATTGCATTCATAAAGCACTGCATGGTCTGGGTCTTCACTACCTTAAAGATGTTTTAGCCTTATATACTCTGGGCTGCCCTTTCTGCTACACTGAGGTGAATATGCTCTCTATCCCCAGATCTGTTTTAAGGCAGTTGAGTGACAGGACTTTTTTATTGCAGGTCGATCTATTTGGAACTCTGCACAACAATTTTTGGAGCTCTGCCTTGCTGGAGGCATTTAAGAACAGGCTTATTTTCCATCTTTTTGAATAAGCGTTTTATGATAGCAAGGTGGTGTGAGGTTCAGCGGTCAGCCTATTAAACTGCTTTGAGATATGTGATTGAATTTTACCATTCCTGCTTTCCTATTGTTGTTTGTTAAATGGCATGTTGGATCTGTCTATATTTTAGTCTGTATTTGTTTTAGTTGGACCGGATTGTGCAGCACCTAGCCCCTTATGGATTAGGTACTATACAGATATATTTGCCAAGCCATGCCTTGACTAAACACAAACACACACACACACACACACACACACACACACACACACACACACACACACACATGTACGCACTCACACACGCACAAACACAAGCAAGCATGCATGCTCATGCGCACACATACACACATACAGTATATGCACCATAAACACACACAAACACACAAAATATAACGCACTTAAGCACACACTCACAAAGACACACATGTACTCACAAAGAGACACACACACACACACACACACACGTCAGTACAGATACTGGTTTAGAATGGTCTATAATCAGATACACAAAGTGAAGCTCAGGATCCCTAGCTCCTTGTTAGATTTAAATGGAAGAGTCCAAACAAACCAGATAAACTTAGTGGATTGAAACACATGTTGGACTTCAAGTATGTCAAAACCACCTTTAATTTAATCCATAGGTACCATACTTGATACATAAAAATACATCTTCAGTTCAGTCCGTAAGTATCATGCATGATACATTTCAGACAGAAATTCATATCTGTTATATTCTTCTGAGAATATTTCCTTATGAGGACCACTAATCCCTTTCAGTAATCCAACCAATATATTTTAAATTATAGTTGGTCTTTGAATATTGTAGATTCCCATAGAACATGTTTATATAGTTAGCCACTTGAAATTTTCAATATTGCTAACATTTTGGAACTTCGCATTCCTTCCTTAGAGGTTGTGGGTATTAAGCTTCTTTCAGCTTGCACACCTCTTGGAATCCAAGGAGAAGAAGAACTTTCATATAATTTTTATATTTTTATTGCTATCTGGTGATCATTTTGTGATTTTCAATACATATATTAATGGACATTTATATGCCCCAGGAAACAAGTTTTCATTCTTCAGTTACTGGCATTCACAGAGCAGAACTTGCATGAGCAGTCTTTGTGACTTCTGCCCCCATATCCATAAGATAGCTTCCTTCCCACCTAGGGGAAAGTGCAGTCTCTCTGTCAGATGATAGGCCCTCTCAATCCCCACACCAGGGACTTGCAACTTTTTTATGGGCATTGTCTGTCTTTTTATTGATCTTGATGATTCCAGGCATTTTTGGTTTTGCCATAATGGTGTTTCTCCTTGGGCTGTAGGTAATGGCTGTCAGCCATATTCACATCCCTGACCAGCACATGTCTCCTTAAGCTACCCCCACAAATTGCTTCCTGTGGTGGAGCCAAGAAGGGAAGGGCTATCATGCCGCCAGTACACAAGTCCAGAGTCAGCAGCCAGGTGATGGAGCAGCCAGAGGAGAGCAGGCTTGGTACTGTTTAGCCCGACCCAAACCCTTTGGTCCCTCCCCTTAGCTGGGGCGTGTCTGCTCGAGTGGGCATGTGGAGGCATGCATGCTCTGCAGAGTCTCACAGGTCCCTCCCTACTATGCTGCTTCTGTCCCATCCTACCACCAGGCCTTCACATGGTGACAGCTGTGTGGCTGAGTCAAGAACCCTTCCTCCCCTGGAGAGGGGAGCAGTCCAATGGACACTCAATCCTCTCCCCCCAGTTGGCCCCAGGGCCTGAGATAACTCCTGATTCAGGGTCATTGGCATGGTGGGCTGTAGTGAAATCACCACACCACTGGGATGATTTGATGATTCTAGGCAGTTCATGGATATTTGTGAGACACGTACCACAAATTCCATGATGCCTTGCATGAGTTGGGTTACGAGTTTTGCAATGGAGTTAAGTAGGTTTTTATTTATTTATTTCATGTTTAGGATTCAATACCTTCGAGCATGAGGCTCATTTACAAAGGTTCCGAGTCCGACAAGTAACAAGAACACATCAATGGCAATACACAACAGGGGATAACTGATGACAATACAACAGGATTACATATGTTACATAAAGCAAATATTTGTTGTTATTTACATAAAGACAGGAGCAGAGAATTCCACACTGCAGGAGTGTGGTAGGTTTTCACATTCGACTTAAGTAACTTAATCTAAATTTAAATCCTGATGAAATTAAGAAGGTGCAATAGAGGCAATCATTGTTCATGCCTACAAACTACACAGGTATACAGAAAAATAAGCTGAGGGGAACTTCCCCTTAGAGCAGGTGGCTGTGTTGCAATCTAACTCTTTCTCGGAATTCAACAACTGGCTTCAAGGCAGCAGAGGGCTACTGTGATGACATCAGCGGTGTGAATGCGGCTTTTAGTTGGTTCTGTTCTCATGCGTAGGTAAAGGATAGTGACTTTGATATAGCTTATCTCTAGATAAACAATTATCTGGAGGGTTAGATGGTGTGATAAATTCATCAGGGCAACTTTATAGCCACTGGTGTTATATAGTTAAAGGGACACTGACAACCTTTTTTGCATCATATTATTTCAAGGTAGAACCCCACATTTTATGACTGGTTACCTTCTCTAAAATTCACTAATGTTGCTGGTTGTTTAATCTGCCTCCTTGCTTATTAGAACTGAAATGTATGGAAATGTATAGTTATACACAGCTTTGTTTTACTCCAAAATATTTACCTAAGATTACTGCATACTTCCTGAACATTAGAAACGCCCTCAAACAGTACAACCACTTGTGATACAATAGCTTCATGTATTCCTCACTGCACAGTGGGTAGCTAGTGTTGGGGGTGTTCCTGTGTCCAGGAAAGATGCAGTTGTAGTTAGTCAAGAAATGTAAACAAACATGTTTTGGTGTGGTAACACCAGTCTGGTTGATACTCAGTTTTTTACTTTTTAAAAGGAAAAAGGAGTCTAAATCTAACAACCAGCTATACCAGCAGTTTCTATAGAATGAGAACAATCATAAAATGTGTTTTTTAAACTAGGGACACATAGAGGCCAAATGGGGTTGACAGTGTCCCTTTAAGCAATAATATACAGTCCAGCGTTGTGTGTTATTATGAGATAATACCATGCCTTGGATGCATACACCTGACGCCTTTTACCACCCATGAAGTAGCATCCTCTTAAATGATTTTTTTTTTTTTTTAAATTTGATTTTTTCTTACTCCCCCGAGCTACCTGCCGCCTTACTATCTGCCCGGTCATGGGCTGCCTCTGCACCCCAAATCAGCCACAGCCCCTGATACTCCCATGGCTTGCCTCACGGAGCCTGCGGCACTCGGGTTATGCCAGGGGCACTGGGATTAGGTCAGGGGCCTGGCCTGGTGAGCACATGAGGCCACAAGTAGCTTCATCTCGAGGCGGCAGGCAGCTCCTCCATTTTCCACTTTTCTGGGGAGGCGGGTCGTGCCATGATGTCACCATCCACCCCGCCTCCCTATGAGTTGTCAAGCGCTGGCTTATGTGGGAACTCCCCGCCCTGGCAGGGGTCCCCAACGCACCGATCACTACCCACCCTCCCCAGAGAGGAGAGCTGCCCAGCGGGCACTCAATCTACTCCCCGGCTAGCCCTCCAATGACCCGGATTCATTCTCGAACCAGGCGCCGCGTCAGAAGTGGAAATCCCACCGCTGCGACGGCGGGCCGACTGTATCCTCTTAAATGATAACACATGCCATGGAGTGTATTGTTGCCATTATTAAATGTTCAATTTATGGAAAGGTCCATTGAGCTGAAGGATTGGAGGTGCTGTGTTTAGGACTAGAGTCCTAGCTCTGGTCCCATCATGGGCTGGAATCACAGTTACCCAAGTAGAGGGAAAAGACAGCATAATGAATAATGCATGGGGATGTGTGTGTAATAAAGTTTTTTATGCACTTGATGTGTGGAATACCTAATGAATGACAAGAGTGAAGTTGAGTTGTTTATTAGGGCATCCCACACCGAGTGTGAGGGGGAAAAACATAATGTTACCACACCTCTGCAGGTGACAGGTCTTATTTTTAAAACAACCTTTTTTTGAATGGCAACAGTTTTGCAGGCTTATGCAATTAGTTTGGTGGTGCTTGAGATAGGTTTCAGTCCTGACAGCTGTGAAAAGTGCGTACAGTGGTTAAGCATGAACAGCTCAGTCAATTGTCAGACTCAAAGACAGCATTTTGAGGCTCAAAAACATTCAAAAGCTTTTTTCTGGATATCTGGAATTTGGCTAATTAAACGCTTATACCTGCCCAATTACAAAATGGTGTGCATTATGTACTGTAATTTGTGATGTGCTGAAATCTGTGTTGAAGTAAGGTTCACCAGTTATTGTAAGTTCTTTCTAACCACACTTAATCATATCTATCCTGGCTCCCTAGCTGAATCATCTGCAAATATCCAGCAAGTTGATAAAAGCTGCCTAGAACCCTAGATGTTTGTGTTCACTGCTGAACAGATGACTAACCTGCTATGGTACTGTACTCTGTGATCACAGTTCTTTGTCTTCATCTAATCACGGCACCTGTAGTCTTCATTGCAAGACTAAGGCTTCTGAATACCACTGTGGCCATAAATACTAACAGCCTGGTTCCAAGACATTTATTCATATTCTCTTATCTAAACCTATAACGGGGAACACTCACCATGTATCTCGAAGACGAAAGCCTGTATCATGTCTGTGAATTATATGAGTAAATGCAGTGTAATACCATGCACCATAAAACTAAAATAATAATACCCGTTTTATACCTTGAGATGTGATCCATATATCTGATCCCTCTTCTATTTATTCTGTTATTTTTTTTTCAGGTTTTGTACCATTCAGAGACAGAACTGCGGACGCTATCATTTCCCTGGCTTTGGTCTTCTGAGTTCATAATTATTATGCAGATGTTTGTCTGCCTTTGCAATATTTCAACAAAGGTAATTTGTTTGGGTAATTGTTTTGAAGCACATATGGAAAACCCATGCTCCGGTTTCATTAGTTACTAAAATGCCTTGATTCCCTGATGCAAGAGCCACTATCCCTATTGTTTTGTCAGCTTTGGGGCCTTTTGTATCTAATGAGTAGATGAATGAAATGTTTCATGCTTTTGATCTGAACAAAGTGAATTGCCTATAAGTGCTTTTCCAGTGCCTTTGAAATGCTGGCAGAAAATTGCAGTACTGAAAGGCAAATGGCACATTTATAGGAATGTATACAAAAGTATTTGTTTGAATGGTCTCTTCTTTCCTACATTTGAATGTTCATAGTTCTCTAGTTCTCAACCTCATCCAATTATTCTGATATCTAATTTCTGAATGGCGAATAAGTGGGCAGTTGTCACTGCGGCCCCTCAGCTGTGAAATAGCTTTTCAATAACAGATAAAAAATGTGATGCCTGGCCCTGTGTTGATGAAGAATTTAAAGTCTTGTCTGATGTCTTTTGGGTGAGTGTAATCATGTTCAGCTATGTATTGTTGTTCTGTAGATCTGTTTTATTCATATTCTTGTGCTGCTTTCTATTTGCAGGGTTAGTGTATAAAATGAGGGTGGGGGGAGAACTGACAGTCACAAAGCCGGAAATAGACCTAGGAGTTATCATATCTGATGAGCTTAAGGTGGCAGGACAGTGCGACAATGCAGTAGGCAGGGCCAGTGGGATGCCGGGGCATAGGGAGGGGAATTCCCAACAGAAGGAGACAGGTGGTGTTGCCATTGTATTGATCATTGGTGAGACCCCATCTGGAGTACTGTGTCCAGTTCAGGAGACCACATCACAGGAAGAACATAAACGGGGTAGAGGCTGTCAAGAGGAAACACGGAATCATAGACCATGATGGCAGAAAAAGGCCAGAGGTCCATCCAGTTGGCCTATATTCCTTTTAATCTCTGGAAACCTCCCTGGAACCTATTTTCCTCCATGATACTAACCCACCCTGCCCTATCACCATTCTCCTCCTAGGTCTTGTCACTCCAGGCAACCACTATTCCCTTCATTTTATCCCATGGCTGCTTGAATCCCCCGACTATGTTTGCACCCACCACAGTGGCCAGCAGACTGTTCCAAGGGTCCACCACTCTTTCCATAAAGAAGTACTTCCTCACGCCCCTCCTGAACTGCCCTCCTGTTAATTTCCACTCATGATCATGTAACATCAAGTTGGTACTCAGGGTAAATAATTCCATGCAGTTTACCTGGTTAATTCCTTTAAGGAACTTGAATTTCTCTGTCATATCTCCCTTTTCCCTTCTGGTTTCCAGTGAATACTTATTTAGTGTCTTGAGGCACTCCTCATAGGATAGAAATGTAGAAGTTGGTGTCACGTAGACAGCCAGTTCTGAGTTATGTATTATATTTTTTTAATACAAAATGTATTAATGTCTCTGCTGAAGATTCAGATGCTCTAGGAATGATCTCTCTCATCCCCCTGCCCCGGCAGATTTCAGCTGACAGATGCAGGCCAAGAGAACTGCTGACAGTTACTGGAAGACTTTTATTAAGGATCCTGTTTCTCTGAACTAGTTACAGAGTTGTTAAGTTAATGTTGTTAAGAGAGAAATCATAAACTAGGTTTATGATGTTAAAATAAGGGAAGCTAGGATGTTACATAGAGGTGTAAGGTTGTAAATGACCCTATGAAGCCTGTGTGAAGAGGGTACAGCATGAGATCAAAAGAGGTGTCATTGGAACTTGAGTTATGCTAAGGTTGCAGAATTAATACTTTGAAATTACATCCTGTGGTTGTATAAAAATATATTTTTGTTACATATTTGACCAGAGGAGGGGCTGAATGACTTCATCAAAAAGGGGTTGGCCAATACTGCTTGTAAAGATTATTCTCTTGCACTATAGAGTGGCTTTTGTATCTGACACTGACCAAGAAAACATCTGAGCACTGAAAAGAGGTACTTAGAAAGCTAGACAAATCTAAATATTGTTGTAGGAATTGCACTGTTTTAAACCTTGTTTTGTTTTAAAGATTTGTATTTCGTTTGATATAAGAGTTCTGAATTGTATGTTTGACGTATTATTATATATTTTAGTAAAAACTCTAATTTTAGAGAAAACCTGGTCTGCCTTTGAATTGCTTTCTTTTACTAAGAAATATTTATGGTTCAGCAGACATATAGCTGGAAAGAGAAGAGTTTTAAATCTGAGGTCTTTATAAAAGTTTTTAAGGGTTCATCTCTGAATACCTGGTTAGGTGATCGTAGGCAAATATATCTAGCCCCCGGAAGACAGATTTATCTGAGCCTGTGCATTGGGTGTGCTAGCAAGAGGTTAACAGTTTGAATCCCTCCAGAACTGAGACCAAAGGTTGATCTGAACTCACAAAAACAGATCGAGAGGGTTACCTTGTCTGTTACACTGTTCACAAGACTACGCTTAGAGGTTGGCACTTTGGGAGTAGAGGGCCTGACCTGCTGAGTGAATCTGTGACAGTTGGCATATGAGGACCTCTAGGCCACCTAGTCTGCCCAGTTTTCCCTACCTACCTCCTGTGCCACCGCAGACCCTACTTGACCTCTGGTTGTCTCCAGCCCTTGCCTTACTTCCAGTGTCCCCTTGTATCTGTCCCATGCATGCTTGAATCCTGTAACCATTTTGGTACCCACCACTTCCACTGGGAGGCCATTCCAGGCTTCCACCACCCTCTCTGTTAAGAAGATTTCCTCACATTTCCTCTGAGCCTCCCCCCCCGCAGCTTCACAATATGACCCCTTGTCCTCAAGCTTCTTTTTCTATGGAAAATGCTACCTTCCTGTGCCTTATTAATACCTGTTAGGTATTTGAATGTTTATATTATATCTCCTTTTTCCCTTCTTTCCACTAGAGAGTACATACTGTATTTAGTTCCTTGAGTCTCTCCTCCGAGGGCTTTTGATGCAGGCCCTACGCCATTTTGGGTGCCCTCTCTTTTACTGCCTCTACCCTATCTATGTCATTCTGGAAGTGGGGTCTCCAGAACTGGACACAGTACTCAAGGTGGGGTCTTACCAGTAATCTATACATGGGTAATATTACCTCCTTCTTCCTACTGGTGATGCCGTTCCCTATGCACCCAAGCATCCCACTGACTTTCCCCACTGTCTTATCACTCTACTTGGCTACCTTCATTTCATCAGAAAAGATTTCCCCAAGGTCCCTTTCCTGTTTGGTGGTTCCCAGTACCTCCCCTCCCAGTTGGTACATAGCTCCAGCTTCCTGTGCCCCAAGTGCATGATTTTGCACTTTTTTGCATTGAAACCCAGATACCAAACCCCTGACCATTCTTCCAACTTTCTCATATCTTTCCTCATTTTTTCTACCCCCAAATGTCCACCCTTTTGCAAATATTTGTCACCCACAAACAGACATACTTTCTCTTCTAGCCCTTCTGCAATCTCGCTAATAAAGACATTGAAGAGGACTGGGCCTAGTACTGATCCCCAGAGGCACTTCACTGATCACCTTGTCTTCTACAGAGTAGACTCCATTCACCACCACCATCTGACTCCTGTTGTTTAACCAACTTCCTACCCAGTTTACTACTTTTTGACCCACTTCCAGACAGGCTAGCTTGTTCACCAGTCTTCTATGCAGAACAATGTTAAAGGCCTTACTGAAATCCAGGTAGGCTACAGCTTCCGCTCCTCCCTGATCTACTTCCCTGCTCATTAATCAAAGAACTTGATCAGGATCTGCCCTGCTGGCCCTGAATCATTTTTGTTACTCTGCACTGCACTGTTTCCAACCTCTCCCTGTCCTTTCTGAGGTGAGGGCTCCAGAACTGAATGTAGTGCTCCAGGTGAGACTTTACCAGGGATATGAATAGGGGAAGTATTACCTCTTTTCTTCTGCTAACAATACCCCTCCCGATACATCCCAGCATCCTGTTAACCTTGCTATTGGCCTTGTTGCACTGGCTCACTTGTTTAAGGGAGTTACTGAAGATAACTCCTAGATCCCATTCCTCTTCTGTAGTGTTAAGTCTTACCCTTCCCATCCAGTACTGCATCTTGGGGTTCCTTTTCCTAAGTGCATTACCTTACACTTTTTGTCATTGAATCTCAACTGTCAGACCCTTGACCACCCCTCTAGTTTTTGTAGGTCCCTCTGCTCAACCCTTATTACCTCATGACTATCCACCCTCCCACATAGTTTTGTGTCATTTATGAAGAGATACAGCCTACCCTGGATTCCCTCAGCAATGTAACCAATGAACATATTGAAGAGGACCAAACTCAGGACAGATCCCTGTGGAACCCCGATCATAACCTCCCTTTCCTCTGATTTAACCCTGTTGACCTCCACCCTCTGCTGCTTCCCTTCTAGCCAACTACCTGGTTTTAGCTGCATGCAGGTCTTCCATCTTTTTGCACAATCTTTTGTGTGGTACCAAATCAAAAGCCTTGCTGAAGACAAAATACAGCAGATCCACAGTGTGGTCCCTGTCTACTTCCTTGGTCATTCAGTCAAAGAAAAAAATCAGGTTAGTCTGACAAGACCTTTCTGCCACAAAATTGTATTATTTACTATCCTGGAGCCCGTTGCTCTCTAGGTAGTTTACAAGGTCCTCTTTGATTAGTGATTCCATCAGCTTCCCCACGATGGAGATCAGACTGGCAGGCCTATAGTTCCCTGTTTGCTCCTATTACCCCTCTAATGAAGTGAGAGCTGGGCCAGAGGAGGCACTGGACACCCTACCTCACGCTACGCTGGTGACCTGGGTTCGGGAACAACCTTGGATCATCGGGGAGCTGGCACAGGGGGAAGGGAGGGCCCGGGATTGAGCAACCATAAGGTAGCTCTCCCCTCCTGGGTAGTTACCATCACCCCTAGTAGTCCCGCTCCCACCGGATGGAGGTCCAGTGAGAAGCATAGGTGGGAGGGGATGGTGGCAATAGCCAGGGGTGAGGCAGAAGGGGCTGAGCCAATGCTCAGTGTGCACCTCCATGCATGCGCACGTAGGTGTCTTCCGGGGTCTCAGGTCGGGGAGAAAACTGGGGTAAAATATCCAACAAATCCACAAAAAAAAAAACATATACACCCTGGAAGAGTGAAGGGAGATGGGGGACATGATAGAGACCTACAAATACCTTACAGGGGTAAACAAGGCACGGGAGGAGAGTATTGTTCATAGGAGAAGGTGCACTAGGACAAGACAGCTTGTATTAAAGATGGATGGGGGAGTTTAGGAGAGATGTGAGGAAGTACTTCTTCACTGAAAGAGTGGTGGACGCCTGTAACACTCTACATGTGGAGATGGTGGGAGTGAAAGCAATGGTGGGCTTCAAGCATGCATGGGATAGGCACAAAGGAATCTTCATAAAAAAGTGTGGGCGGGAGTAGTCAGAGCTCAGGTAGAGTCTGCAGTTACAGTATAGGCAGGGGGAAAACTGGGTAGACTAGGTGGGACAAGCAGTCCTTATTTGCCAATAAATTCTGGCGTTTCTGTGTTTCTATTTGGGTTCCAAGAAGGGCACATTTTAAGTAACTAAGTAAGTAATTAAGTAAGTTAATGAATGAATGAATTAATTCACACAGTGAATGTGTCTTTGGTGGGCTTTGAACTCAGGACCTCCAAACTTAGGGGTCTGGTCTGGTGGTGTTATGCACAAGCAAACCAAGCTACTGCTTTGGGTGCCAGCACAGATGGGGCACATTAAAGCAATAAGTGTGTGTAAAGACCTGTTTAAAATGCTCAAATTGCAAATACAAGCAAAAAAAAAAAATTTTTGCTGTCGCTCATGTAGTTGCAGAATTGCTATCACTTATTGGATGTGGGTTGGGGCAGAAGGGAGAAGGGGGCCTCACAAGTATATTTGCTTGAGTGCCATGAAGTGTAAACCCAGTCCAGGGTCTGAGTTGTAACCACTGGACCACAATGACATCCACTGCACTTGCAGCAGTGCTACCTTCAGGAAATCCCTGAATCAAAACATCGGACCCTGAAGGAGAGAGAAATGCTCTGAACATGGACACAAGGCTCAATGCTGAAAACAGCCTTTTATTAATGTCCTGCAAAGCAGTGGGACTTGGGAGCATGCACCTTACATGAAAAGATACATTGCTGTTTCGTGCAGTTGCACTCTGTCAACAGATTCTGTGGTCTCTTGTCAAAGACTGACTGTGGAAAAAATCGAGGCTGAACATAGCTGAACATGTGCTGTGCAGAATTTCCAAATTTTAATGAAATGGATTCCGTGGAAATTTAGAAAATTCAGCCCAGTTCTGCAGTATTCTATTGGTGGCAGAATTCTGAAATTTTTAAAGTGGAATTTTTTGGTGTATTAGTAATACAGGTTTTATATAAACACTGCATTCCTTTTTCGCAATCTGCTGATTATTATTCCATAGTTCGAGTGTTCCATGGAAACATGTTCTGTGGTTTATATAGAGATGCTTTTCGGGATTCTGCAAAATTAGAAAAAAGATACTGAAAAGCATTTTGTAAGTAGAGTAGCTATTCTGCACAAATTCCACCTGCAGGATTTCACATTCTGCAGGGTACATTATACAGCTGGTATTCTGAGTCTGGAAGCTAGCAGCTGTGTCTCTGTGACCAAGGACACAAACTGTAATGCAACTGCTGCTCATACCTTCTCGGCTGTCACTCAATTTCACACATGTTTAAGATTTCATTATTATTTATTTATTTACCATTTTTGACCAGGAAAGGCACACTAAGCTGTGATAGCTTGTTTCCAGGTGCATCCTGAGGGGTGGATTACATGGAACTGTTTTATTGATGGGGGAATGTTGGACATGTCACCAGGGAAACTTCCCTACTGTCCTGTAGGAGGACCTGTCATCTTTCCGGGATAACAGACTCTGGCACACCTTGTGAGGAAGGAGGTGCGGAGGCTTTGCTGCAGGTTCAAACCTCAGCTTCTGCTAACTTGGTACGGACATGGTACTTTCCACTCCTTTATCACTGGAATTGGATTCTACTGACCAGATAGATGCTCGTCAATGAGATGCTGATGTTCTTCCTGCTGCAGTTATGCTGCTTGACTTACCGACCGATGCTCTGTTGCGAAAATACAAAGATATCAAGAAAAGGCTCCTCCATTTGTTGTGAGTGGAGGATGGCAAGACTGTGGCTGAATGCCAGTGTTTACTCGTTCTCCAGTAGCATGCTTTTTTGAGTTCTTTGGTGGCCAGTGTGCTGCCTGATGTGAAAATTTCTGGCATGGTGGTTTTCCCTGAGGACCAGGGCCACCCACTAGGACCCCCAGCTGTTTCTTCCTCGGCTAGACAGTCGGCAGCTGCTCCAGCCTCCTCTTGGTCACCGGAGAGGGCACTTCAGTCAGCTGGCTGGATTGCAACTACATTGGAACAGTGGGTCCCACATGCCAGAGACCAGAAGGTCTGACAGTATGCAAGGAATGCTGTTGCTACAGGTGCTGTTCCTGGAGCCCAATTAGGTACTGCTTGTGTTCCTGATCCGGTCTTCCCCATCCCTGTTTTGGACAGTAGTGTAACTCTGCCACTGGACTCTGTTATGCATCTCTCTCTTGTGACTGGAGCTGTTTCTAAGGAGTCTTTCCCTGTTCTTTAATCTGGAGTTGCTATTTTCCCTTTGACTGTGGTTTCTGTCCTGGCCATGGCTGATCTGGAGGTGTCGGTTCCTGGCAATCCTGATACTGTGCTTTCTGAGGTTGCTGGGGGAGGGAGTCAGGCCCCTTTACAGCTGATGGGTCCTGGCACAGAGTGCCTGAGCTGCCCTCTGTGGATACAGCTAGGCCCAAGCAATGCCCTGATTTCTTCCGGTTCCCAGGTGAGCCTGCACCTTGTAGAAATGTGGTCCACAATATTTAAAAAGGAGGTCTGGAACACCCACTGGACAGTGTGTACATTGCCAGAACCTTGTTGAAGGATTACCTCAAGTTTTTTACCTCTGAGATTTAAGCACTTATTCATATAGTTTACTCTAATTACGGTGTTAGCTTTAAGCAGATTTACAACTTGTACAGATTTTGGAAACAATATAATCTCTTGATGGATATTCCATTGTGGTTCCCCTTTTTGGCAGTACCCCTTACCAGACCCACCGTAAGAACAATCACAGTGCTGTTCCACAATGAGAGTGTCCATGTTCAGGACATTCTTTACTGGCTTAGGTAGCAGTGTGAAGTTTTAGACTGTCTGTCTCCGATCACTGATTCGGAACAACTATGGACCGGGGGTTGGAAATTGAAAGATAAATTGTTTCAAACTGATCGAGGGGTGTTGCATCTCCCCAGTAGTTTCTTCCTGGATAGGGATAAGGGCATGCTGTTTTATGCAGCCCAGCTCAAGTCCCATTTTAAATGTGGCTCTACTCACCATTGAAGTATTGCATGTGATAGTGCCCACTGCACCCACTGTTTAGAGTATGGGCATTCTACTAAGGATTGCTGTAATGCTTTCGAGTGCAAACTCTGTGACAAGAGGGGTCACCCTTTTCCAAAATGTCCATGGCCCCTTGCATAATAGGGGAGTTTTTTGTCCCAGGAAGACCTCTGTTACCCAGGCACAACAGCAAGGTGCTGCTAGGGCCTCAGAGAGGCACATGGATACTATTATACTATTGCAATGTCCTGTACCTAGGGTTATCTAGAGGCAGCCTCTGCAGGCTACAGCTGGTGCAGAATGTGGAGGCAAGGTTGTTGACTGGGGTAAGAAGGTGTGAACATTTATTTATTTATTTTATTTATTTAAAATTTTGATGACCAGGAAAAGCACACTGAGCCGAGGCTTGTTTCCAGGTGCGACCTGGGTACAAAGTATACAGTGAGGAAAACAGGAATAAAACAAAAGGTGAAGAATACAATCAGTTTGTACAGACATAATTACATGGAAAGTAATACAATATTTATATTAAAACCAACAGTAAGTGAACAGTATAGGTGAGTGGAGAGGAGCAGGGTGCAGATGAGGGGGCTAGGGAGGGTGAGTAGAGACTGTGAGGGGCCTCTGCTGCATGCTGGGGCCATTTGTACAATTTGGGCAAAGTGGAGTGGGTAGGAGCCTGAGAAGTTGGGAGAAGTCCTGACGAGAGTGTGCAAGGTGAAGATTTGAGGGGAGATTGTTCCAGAGAAGGGGGAGATGGTAGGAAAAGGCAGCTTGGCTGATGAGAGTGTGAGGTCGGGGCAGGTGGAAGGTGCATGGGTCCCTGCAGCAAAGAGAGTAGTTTAGGAAAGTGGCTGATGTGAGGTGGGAAGTGAGGTAAGGGGGTAGGGAACCAAACCAAAATTTAGCTATGAAAGAGGCACAGTGGATGGCTCTCTGGTGGGACAGTGGAGCAAGGGCTAGTGCGGAGTAGAATAGGCAGTGATGAGTGCGTGGGATGGAGGTAGTGGCGAAACAGCCGAAAGAGTTGAGAAGGGTATCTGGTCTGTAGAGAGAGGATGCTGGAGCCATTCCGTAGACAATGTCGGCATAATCTATGATGGGCAGGATTGTTTTGCTTACAAGCTCACAATGGGTGGGGATAGGCAAGCTGGTTTTGTGGCGATAGAGGATGGTGAGTTTAATGAGTTTGGAGCAGAAGGCCTCAATGAGTGGAGTAGTTAAGGTATATCCAGCCAAACACCCAGGTACTTGAAAGTTGGGACTAGCTCCAGCGGTGAGCCATCCAGGGTGGTGATCATTGGGGGGCAGGGAGGGTAGCACGTTTTTGCTTGGTGCCAAAGACCATGGTGACAGGTTTTTTTATTGCATTTAGTGTGAGCAGGTTGTCGAGAAATCAGGATTGGACTCTATTGAAGTCAAGTTGGAGGTTAGGGAGGACAGAGTCAAAGGAGGGGCCTGAGGCAAAGATGATAGTGTCATCTGTGTAAAGATGCACCTTGGAGGAGAGGCAGGTAGAGGGAAGGTTGTTAATGAAGAAAGAGAAGAGGATGGGACCAAGTATAGAGCCTTGGGGGACACCTGATACGATAGGGAGAGGAGTGGATATAGTGTTGCTTATTTGAACAGATTGTTGTCTATCATGAAGATATGAATGGAACCAGGTGATGGCAGGTTGGGTGACGCTAAAAAGAACTAAGTTTGTGGAGTAGAAGTGGGTGGAAGACAGAGTCAAAAGCTTTGGCCAGGTCTATGAATATGGTGGCTGTGGTTTGGCTGCTGTCCATGGCAGAGAGGATAGGGTAGGTTACACTTAGAAGGGTGGTGATGGTGGAGTGGTGCTTTCTGAAACCTGACTGTATGGGTGAGAGGGAACTGTTGGAGGAGAGAAAGGCTGACAATTTGGACAAAATGAGAGATTCCTGGACTTTGGCAAGGGCGGGGAGGAGAGAAATGGGCCTGTAATTTCCTGGGAGGGAAGGGTCACCACCTTTGTACAGAGGGATGATAATGGCCGATTTCCAGGCTTTTGGGACAGTGACTGTGTATAGAGAGAGATTTAGTATGTGAGTCGGGGGGGGGGGTCACAATAGAGGCAGCAGAGATACGGAGTAGTTTAGGGTGAAAACCATCGGGGCTGGATTTGGTTGTGCTAAGGGAGGATAGTGCATGATGGACTTCATGTGGTGTGAAAGAAGGAAAGAGGAAGCCAAAGGATGAAGAGGGTGGCCTGGCCAAGTTAGGGGAGTGAGGAAGGGGGGGAGTTTGGGAGGGCACAGGAGACGAAGAACTTATTTAGGAGCTCTGCTACAGAGGCAGGGTCCAAGATGGTGTTCCTGTCAATATTAAGGGCTGGACATGCCTGTTTAGTAGGGGGGTCAAGATGGGAGTTAATCGTCTTCCAAAAGGACGCACAGTGATTCTGGTTCTGCGTGGATTGCGCATTGAAGTATGAGGATTTAGATTGCTGGATGGCCTTAGTACATTTATTTCTAAGCTGTCTGTAGGATTGTAGGTCCTGTGAGGCACTGGAGGCTTTGTACAGTCTCTATGCCTTATCCCTGGTGCGACACAGGGAGATAAGTTTGTGTGTAATCCATGGGTGGTGGTGGCGTTTTACCCTGGCCTTCCTGAGGGGTGCATGTAGGTCCCAGATATGCCGGAAGATACGCCAAAACTGGGAAAGAGCGGTATCTACATCGGACGCGGTGAGTACTGGTGTCCAATCTGCATTAAAGAGGTCATGCTGCAGGGCATGTTCATTTAGGAGGTGTAGAGGGCGAGACCAGATAAAATTGGGATGTGAGAGAGTGAAGTGGATTTTTCAGACATAGTAAGTCATGCAGTGGTCACTAAGGGCATCGGGGAAAATTCCTGAGGCAGATATACGGTGGGGATGGGAGGATAAGATCCAGTCCAGAAGGGTGAGGTTTTGGAATCGAGGGTTTAGGCAGGTAGGTTCCTGGATTAGCTGAGAGAAGTTCAGGGCTTCAATTTTTAGGGAGGTATGTTTGACAGAGGGGGAGAGTCAGTCAAGACTGAAGTTGCCTAGAAGCACAGGTTTGCTTTTGGGTGCTCTGGAGGAGATAGACGAGATGGCATTAACTACTGAGTCGGGCAAAGTTTTCGGTGGAGTGTAAAGAACTCCAATGTAGAGGGGGGTGGAGAAGGGGAGTGATAGGTGTGCAACAATAGATTCGTGGGAATAGTGGTTGGATTCACTGAAAATGATGGTGCATAGGAGGTTTTGCCTGACATATAGTGTCACGCCCCCTCCTCACTTACCTCTGTTCTGGCGAAAAGAGTTGTAGTCAGGAATGGCAATAGAGGAGTTAGGGATTTGGGCAGATAGCCATGATTCTGTGATGCAGAGAATGTCAGGGTGGTACTGGGTAACCCAAACAGTAAGGGCATCTAGTTTCGGGAGGAGGCTCCTGGTATTGATATGGAAGATGCGGAGGCCCTTAGTGAGTGAGTCAGGGAAGTGGCGAGGGGGCAGAGCAGAGGAGGTAGGGGTGAGTTTGGGATTTGCTTGAACACAGCGGGGCCAGGGTTGGGATCTATGTCACCCGCCCAGAAGCAAGAGGAGGATGGAGTATATGAGGAGAGGGGACTGTTTGGATGCCACGGAGCAACAATTTGATGGAGGGGTGAGGAGGTTCAGGCATCGAAGTAGAGCCTCCAGGTTAAGGAGGTTTGAGTGGAGCAGAGAGGGGTGAGTGGATGGAGAGGGTAGGAAGGGGTGAATAGGGGGAGAGAAGGAGGGGAGAAGGGGGGAAGGTGAGAGGAGAGCAGTTAGTAAGGGGATGGTAAACACGGGGCAGGGGGAGGCTCTTTGGGAGTGGAAGGGGTGGAGGATTGTAGGGCAAGGGGAGAGAGGTTATCAACAGGAGTCTTAATGAGGGGAGGAGCAGGTTTTGAGATGTGGGTTGTTGGTAAGAGAAAGCAGAGAAGCAGAAGCGTCTGCATATTGGATTTAGCAAGTGCAAAGTAATGCAGCTGCATGTAGTTTCAGTAGCGGCCACTAGGAGCAGGAGAAGACACACTGTAGAAAAAGGAAACTGCTGGCAGAGAGGGCTAGTGGCCACTACAGGCTAGATCAGATAATCTGAAAATGGTGAAAACCTCTGATAGTTTTTTTCCTACACATGGTGATAGCTATAAAGCTCAGGATCCACCAAGGCTGGTGGTGGGGGTGGCAGGGCAGCCGACACGGAGCGTCAGCAGGGCTCTCCTAGCCATTTCGCTGCACATGCTGGAGCTCCTGCTTGCTACTGGATTTGGAAGTTCATACCTTGTTTTAAATGCAGTAGTAGCCTTGGGGGAAGGCTGCATTGTCCTGCCCTCACGACCCTCAGGCACCCTTGGGGGAGCCTAGAAATTCTGTGGAGAAAGAGAGAGGAGAGGAGAGGAGAATTTATTTACAAAACATGTATGCTGTAGAAGTGTCTGGTCAAACGGGGGGGTGAGAGTCACGATAACTTAACAGAACAAAGAAAAAGGCACCGAAAATTGTGGAGATGACTCAAGGAATAGTAAAATAATGAAAAAGAGATTTTTAGTGCTCTGAATCTAGAGTGGGGACTGCTGCTTGATGCAGAACTTGAGGAGGTGGGGAATTTAAGCAAGTGGGGGGGCAGCTTTTTACTGTGATGAGTGGATTATTTAAACATAAAGGGGTATGACAGAAAATGAATAAATTGCTGTACACTAGGCAGTTTCATTTGTGAAAAGCACAAAATACAGTTTCAAACTGGCTGCAGTTCTAACATTTGTGCCTTGTGAGGAAGGCAGAGGATTATGCTAAAAAATATAAAGGCAGATTGAAATAGCGCACAAGCAACACATCTGGCTGTAAAGTTAAAAGCAGGCACTGGTATCTCCTAAGGTGTCCTGCTAAAACTGCCTAATAACTCTACATTTGCTAAGAAACAGGCTGCACAAAACCCAGTGTGCTGGAGCTCCCACTTGCTCCTGGATTTAGAAGTTCGTACCTTGTTTTAAATGCAGTAGCAGCTGTGGGAGAAGGCTACGTTGTCCTGCCCTCAGAACCCTCAGGCACCCTCGGTGGAGCCTTGAAATTCTTGTCTTAAACGCAGTAGCAGCTGTGGGGGAGGGCTGCATTGTCCTGCCCTCTCGACCCTCAGGCACTCTCGGGGGAGCCTAGAAATTCTTGCTTTAAACGCAGTAGCAGCTGTGGGGGAGGGCTGCATTGTCCTGCCCTCATGACCCACAGGCACCCTCAGCGGAGCCTAGAAATTCTTGTTTTAAACGCAGTAGCAGCTGTGGGGGAGGGCTGCGTTGTCCTGCCCTCACTACCCTCAGGCACCCTCGGGGGAGCCTAGAAAAACATATCACCCCGGTTTTCCGCGGACTGCACTGGCTGCCAGTCAGGTGAAGGATTGTCTTCAAGGTAGGGCTTTTGACCTACAAGACCGTTGCATGAAAGGGGACCTGTCTATCTGTAAGATATCCTTGTCCCCTACCATCCACCCCAGGTACTCTGTTCTGCCGGGGGAGGCCTCCTTGGAGTTCCCAGGGTTAGGTTGAGGCATTCTGGGGACAGGGCGTTCTCAGTGACCAGGCCTACCCTGTGGAACTCCCTTTCTGTTTATTTGAGGGAGGCTCCCTTGGTAGAAGCCTTTAAAAAGGGCCTAAAAACCTCTCTGTTCCAGCAGGCTTTTATTCGGTGATTAGTGGCTTGTTTTAGTGATAGATGAATTTTAAATCTTCTCCCAGTTGAATAGTTATGTACATTTTTTTGTACACTATTTTATATTATTATATTGTTTGTTTTTATTATACAGCACCCAGAGTTCCTGGAAATGGGTGCTTTTATAAATAAAATATTTATCTATCTATCTATTAGAGCTGCTGCCCCTGTTCCCCTTTCAGCAGGAGACTCCCCCTGCAGAAGTTACTTCAGATCCCCTGACTTTGATGAACACTCTGGTCCTTCCAGATTCAGGGCAGGTTACTGATGCACTCACTGTACAACCCTTGACCGCTGTATTAGTACAGGCCTAGGTCCTCTCCATGCACATGCCCCCACCCCTTGATGATTTTGAGCTGGTTCGAAGTAAAGGTAAGACAAAACATCCAAGGTCCATGAGTGCCCATTCCTCTGAGGGGAAAAAGGGAGATCTGGCTCTTCAGAACAAGTATAGTGCTCTGTCACTGAGTAGGGACTGGGGGGACACTGAAGAAGATGGTGGGGTCTTAGACGCATCCTCTCTCCCATCCTCAATCCATGATGATTTTTCCTCTGATCTTCAGGACCCCCCATGGATACTGACAATCCTTTAACAAAAAAGAGGGCTACTAGTTCTTCAGTGAAAAAGAAGAATAAAACTTGATCATGCTCCCATGTTTCTCCCTTTTCCATGATGGGATCCCTGACTGCCATGGTATCTCGTGCACAAGGCATCTGTGATTGAGTGCTTTCAAAAGGGTGACTCAATCATGGTGCCTGTGTACGGGGCTGCCTGGGCAGGGCAGCAACCTGATATGGGGGGGATTGGCTAATATAGCTATGGGATGTTGCTATGTATACACTCACATGGGGGTGGGGTGGGAGGGACCATGCCATGTGACAGATGGAAGGAGAGGGAGGGTTTAGGGGTATAGTGCATTGAAGGCTGCCAAGCTGGCTGTATGGCATGGTGGGTAGGTGCCAGGCTGGGCTTGGGAGGGTGCTGGGTTTGGTTTGGAAGCGATCGTGTTTTCGCGTCGGCTCAAGTTTAATTTTGCAGTTTACACCCCAACATGCACCCCCTGGAGTTGAGAATCCTTTGAAACAGTGAGATTGTGGGGGTGCCAGCCCACATAACATGGAGACCAGGTGCCGTCTTGCAGTGTACATCGCCCTAATTTATTTTTAGCATTGTACACTTGTCCAAATGGTGATCACTATACCACGATTAAGCAATAAGGCACGACAGGGTGTGTGTTATTGTGTAATAACGTCACTCCTGGGGTGGGTCAAAGCACAAGGTGAAGCTGAGTGCTTCCACCACCCTAGGAGTGACGTTATTACACAATAACACACACACTGGAGTGCCTTATTGCTATTATACAATGGCTCGTTGTAAAATAATATTAAAAAGTAAAAAAACAACAAAGTTGTATTTGTATTGCATTTTGTATGAGATGCATATTTAGGCATATTTTAGAAATGAAAGAAAAAGTAGTCCAGTAGGTGGTGCTGTTGGTAGTATCTGTGTTTCTTGTGCATGGTGATTACCCCACACACACACACACACACAGACACTCACTCGTCTTGAATCTTTGGGTGAATAATATGTTATCAGTGTGCTCCCGCTGCTTGTCGTGGGAGCAGTTGAAGATTTTTTTTTTATTTTCTGAGCCCTGTGAGGAATATGTGGAGAGCGTAAAGAAAACACCGAAGCCGAGCGGTTACTTCCGGTTTCCCGCTTCGCTCCGTAACTGGACTTAAGTCGGAAGTTGTAAGTTACAGATCTTTTCCTCAAAAAGCATTTTAAGAAAATAATTGTTTGCTGAGAAGGTGGCGAACGTTTAAAATGTAATTGGCGACGTGGTGAGAGAGCAATGGAGTAGACGTCTCTGGCAGCGCTCCCGAGCCCCGCTACAAATTCAATACTAGTCGCGATTGTCTAGATTCCCCACATAGTCAGAAACGTTTGGTGAGGTACCCGACTTACAGCTGCTGCACTCTAAGAACCGAATTGGTTGTTTCGAGATTAACGGAGCCATTACTGCGCCGCCTGAGCAGTGGGTAGTAGGAGAGGCCGAGATGGAGCTAGGAAGCCTCAGGCCTCTGGCGGCTAGAACCCCAGTGACCAAGCGGTCTAAGCCCCATTCGCCGGACCCGGAGGTATCGGAGGACGGGAAGGTGGAGGGTCAGGAAGAACGCTCAATGGCTGAGGACATTACAGAGATTAAGCAGCTCCTTAAAGGTCTGGTATCTGACTTTTCAGTCCTGAAGCCAGCTCTACAGGCACTTACTCAGCGAGTGGGCGATGTGGAAGCCAGGATGGCATCGCAAGAAAGAAAAGTTGGCACAATAGACCAGGAGGTGGTCAGTCTGAAAAGGCAGGTGAAGAAATTAGAAATCCGCTGGAAGATCAGGAAGCGAGGAGCGTAGGAACAATTTAATATTGGCAGGACTCCCTGAAAGATCAGAGGGTACAGATTGCGTGGCTTTTATACAGGAGTTGCTATTGAAGCTGTTTGGGCCTACTCCGTTCGGCGATGCATATAACCTCGAGAGGGCTCACCGTGCATTGAGGGAGACCCCTCCACCGGGAGCTCGTCCCCGAGTAATAAATTATTTTGGATAAGGTTAAAGCTAATAGAAACCTGCACTGGCAAGGGGCCTCCCTCTGGCTCTTTCAGGACTTGGTTCCCTCGGTGAGGGAGAAGCAGAAAGCGTATAGTAACATTAAAAAAAAGCTGTATATGGCAGGACTAAAATTCAGGCTTCTATACCCAGCTGCTTTGGTGGTCAAACTCACAAATGGGGACAGAAGGTATTCTACTGCTGATGAAGCTCTTGAGAGCCTTAAAGTGGAACTGCCAGACCTGTTTAAATCAGGGACCTGAAGGAGAAGAACAGGCGGAAATTATCTACAGGGCGTCGAGAATTGGAACTTAACTAACACTGTGGACATATGATTATGTTGGAAAAAATCTTACTGGGTTAGGGGTCCCCCTTTTTTTTTCTCTGCTGTTGTTTTTCTACAGGGGATTCGAATATTGGTTAACCTGCTGATAATTTTAATGGAAGAAATTTAAACTATCAGACAATGGACTCCCCCTTAAAATTTTTAATGGAAAGGGACTGCATCAAGAGAATAGGGGGTAGAAAGTTGTTGGGGGATAATATGGGGGTTTGAGGCGACTAGAGACAACTCAGGAGCCAACTCACACACGTCCCAGGCTAATTTGGGAGGCGATCGAGGATCGGGGGTAGTATGAAGGGGTATTTGGAGGGGAGGAAAGAGAGTATCCACGACTGGCAGCGAGGAGAGGAAGATAATGGGGGTGAGGGATTAGGGACGGATGTAGTAGATGGGGTTACTAAAATTATATCTTGGAATGTGAAAGGTCTCGAAGTAGGAAGAAAAAAGGCTGGTTGTACTTAGATATATCTGGTCAGATGGGGTACATGGTTGCGCTTCAAGAAACCCACCTTTTGACTGAGGAATCGATTGCTTAGGAAAGGTTGGGTAGGTACAGCTGTGGGATTGGGAAATGCGAAAAGCCTCGGGGAGTAGCGACATTAGTTCGAAAGGGGTGTCCTTACACAATTGGGTCCACTCGAATGAGGGAAGATGGTAGAGCGTTATATACATTAGGCTCTTTTGGGGTACCCACTGGTCTTTGCTTCTATTTATGGGCCCACACCAGCTAGATCAGATTTTTTTGCCTCATTGGAGGCGGATATGGTTACACTCCATACGGTTCCTGGTCTTGGCAGGAGATTGGAACGCTTGTGCTGACAATAGGATTGACAGAAAACCTTCTTCAAATAAAGGGCCTATCCATTCGCAGCTTATGCTATATAGATTTTTGGAAGTTACTGCATTAGTTGACCCATATAGGCTCTTCAGAATTGGAGAGACCGAGATGACTTTTTATTCTGGGTGCATAAGACTTACTCTAGGATTGACTTTTTTGGTCAATAGGAAGTTTTAAAGGGGTTGTAGGGATTTGTACTTATGAGAGAACACTTTCTGACCACTCACGATACAAATGGTATGGAAGATGGATCATATTCCCTCCAAACCATATCGATGAGCGTCTAGATGATAGGTTATTAGCGATGAGCAATTTGATGTTGTTTGGAAGGTAAACTTAAAGAAATAATTCAAGATCAAATCCCAACCCTTGGGAACAGGAATTTGGCATGGCCTGCATGCAAAGTTTTGTATCATGGGATGGGCCAAGAATACTCCGCTAGGTGTAATAAGCTTACCAGGCTAGGAGGAATTATATTGGGGCCGTTAAGTCCTTGTCTCCTTTGGAAGGATCATCTAAGGAGATTGACAGGGAGCTTAAAGAGCTGAAAGAGGAATTTAAAGGGATCTGGTATTATAGGGCAGACCGATGGCTGGAGAGGCTGAATGCTAAATACTTGTTGCAGGGGGATATACCAGGTCGGTTATTGGCTCATCGGATTAAGGAGTGGGAGGCTGAAAGAACAATTGTGGCAGTGCAGTTTGAAGAACAGATGATCTCAGAGCCTCAGCAGTTAGCTGATGCCTTTTCGGACTACTATGCTGCATTATATCAGGTAGGGGCCCCTAAGACAGCGAGTGAGATTAATGGGTTTCTGGACCAGATACCCCTACCCAGACTTAATTTAGAACAGGCTCGTGCCCTGACTGCCCCAGTATCAGAGTTGGAAATACTTGAGGTTATTAAAGATCTACCAAATGGGAAATCACCAGGTCCTGATGGCCTTCCGGCTAAATTTTATAAAGTCCATGCTGAGATGGTTACACCCTTGCTGAAAGACCTTTTTGAAGCTATTATGAGTGAAGGGGTTCCTCATCCTCCATTGTACCAAGCTTATATCGTGTTGATTCCAAAATCAGATAAACCCAGGCATCTACCAGGTAATTATAGGCCCATAGCCTTAATGAATCAAGATATGAAGATACTTACAAAAATTTTGGCTAATAGGATCTTGAAAGTTGCCCCTTTATTGATTAGCCAAGAACAAGTAGGGTTTATGCCGGGGAGGGGGGCCCAAGATGCTCTGAGGAAACTTCACCATATCCTCGAGAGAGCCGCCTAATTCTAATCTGCTATGGCTCTAATAGCGTTGGACGCTGAGAAGGCCTTCTATAGGGTCTCCCATCAATTTCTGTTTCTACAATGGAGAGAATGGATTCCCAAAGGAGCTTTTGGTAGGACTTAGAAATCTCTACAAAGCTCCTACAGCCCAAATTTTGTGTAATGGCTATCTCTCTAAGGAGGTTCCCCTTCAGAGTGGGACAAGGCAAGGCTGTCCATTGTCACCTATTTTATTTAATCTTTACCTTGAGCCCTTGTTGAGATTTTTGGGGAAGGAATCAGAAGTACAGGGGATTGAAATTGTGGGGCTTGAGCTTAAATTATCGGTATTTGCTGATGATATTTTGCTTCATTTATCCAACCCGGCCAAAAGCTTTCAGAAAGCTTTGGAAATTATTGAGAGCTTTTCAAGGGTGTCTAACTATAAACTGAATTTGTCTAAAACTCAGGTTCTACCACTCACAGCTCATACTCATAGGGCAGATTTTGATCATTTTCAAATTAATTGGGCTCCGGACAAAATCAAGTATTTGGGGATATGGATTCTGGCTAGATCTGCAGATGGGGCGGAAGAGAATGTGGAGGGTATTGTAGTTAAAATTAAGCAAGATATTGAAAGGTGGAGGAAGCTTCCTCTAAACTTCACTGCCAGAATAGGTCTAAGTAAAATGAATCTCCTGCCTCGACTGCTTTATCCGATTAGTCTTTCTCCTTATTGTATCCTCAAGAGCAAGTTTATTCATATTCAAAGGATTATTCAGGAATTCCTCTGGAGCTCTAAACCGGCTAGGAAAAAACATGTTGTTTTACGCCCCTCATCAGGAGGGTGGCATGAAAGTTCAGATCTGATGTTGTACTATGTTGCAGGACAACTTGGGTATATGGGACGATGGGATAGACAGGGGAAAATGAGGCATATATTCCAACTTGCTGCGAATTGAAAGGCTTATTTGGAGGTCCTAAAGCTCTCCCCAAAAGCCCTTCTATATGTGGACCGGCGGCTTTGCCAGGAATAGGTAACCAATCTCCGATATAAAGCAGTTAAGCGTGGTGGGGTGGTTATCTCCGGGGCAAAGAGAATACAAAGAGGGGCTCGGGACCAGCCGATAGTGGGAAACCCTAACTTTCGAGTGGGGAATCGGGTGCTGGGAGGGCGATGGAGGTCATTGCTATTGGATTCTAAAGTAGCGGATTGTATGGATGCAGATGGGGTGCTCCTGCCTATGTCATCTCGAGATTGGGACTTTTCCAAAAAGATTCAGTTAACTACACTCTTGAAAAAATTCATACGAGAGCGTATAACAGAGGGGGAAAGTCAAGTTTTTACGTGGGAGCACTTAAAGAAACTGGATCTTTCATGTCATCCCTTGTCTAAAGTATATAAGATTTTGTTAGATTTTGTTGGTACAGGTTTTGAAAATAGGACTTTATACTGGGATAGGGTTTTATCCCCCCTGAGAATTGACTGGAATATAGTATGGAAATATATGAAATATCAGCCTATTCCAAAATATACTACTATGCAATTTTTTATATGTTCAAACATCTACTACACTCCAGCTAAATTGTGTTCTAGTAAACTCAGACAGACAGATCGGTGTTTTCGATGTGATAGGGACTCTGGAGATTTACTACATGTCTTGTGGTCCTGCTCTAGGATTCAACCATTATGGGCCCAAATTAAAGCAAAGATGGACC
This sequence comes from Neoceratodus forsteri, assembly GCA_016271365.2. Classification (NCBI taxonomy): domain Eukaryota; kingdom Metazoa; phylum Chordata; order Ceratodontiformes; family Ceratodontidae; genus Neoceratodus; species Neoceratodus forsteri. The sequence continues at coordinate 1,390,787,909 of CM057459.1, forward strand.
CGGTATTAAATTATGCGGAGTATATCTCCTGAAATATGTATACTTGGGGACATGGGTAGAATACCAACGAATTTTGCTAAGTGTCATGTTCTCTCTTATCAGCAGTGGTCAAAGCTTTTGTTCTTAAACATTGGAAGGATGATATTACCTATAATTATGACCAATGGCTGGGAGACCTTCTCCAGACTTTGGAGAGACTTAAGCAGCACATGTGGATGGAAGGGAAAAAGACAATATTTGACAAGAAATGGGGAGCCTTGGAGGCAGTGTATTCATTGCAGTGGAAATGTCCTCGGGTCCGGATCTGTCTGTCTGAAGAGTAGTACCTGGTCTAGTTTATACAGGGCCAACCCTTCGGGGGGAGTCGCTGTAGGTGAATTGGTGCTTAATTGCTGGGAAGTTTTGTATCTTCTTCTATATATCTCTACTTTTCGGTTGGAAATTAAGCTTAAAGGTTTGGTCTTTTTCTGGGTTGGGGGTCGGGAATCTCTCTCTTCTTAGGGGCACAGTTACTCAGGGACAGATGCAAATAGCAACATAACGCTTATGTTGGAAGTGAGGAAAGTCTGAGTAAGAAAGGTCTGCTATCTTTATGAGCATTTTATTGTAACTGTGTATGTAAATAGTTGAGGGGTTGTACATAGTTTTCACTTCCAGTTTGGGGAGGTGGGCCCGGGGTAATCCCTCGGGATATATGTGTATATGTCCTTGTCTTGAAAATTATTGCATAACTTTAATAAAGAAGGTTGGAAAAAAAAAAAAATGTAATTGGCAGTATTTGTGGGTTTGTGTTTAAATGGGCGAGCAAGCAGCGTTACTGAACCGCGTGACCGGCAGTTAGTGTCATCACGGTTCAATGAAGCCAGTCGCTTCGGAAATAAAAAAAATAGCGAACAAGGGAATGACAGTAGTTTTCTATCCTACTGTACTGTGACTACTTCTGTTGTTGCTGGAAATGGTGTTTAGGCGTGCTGATGTTGTCGGGGGGGAGGAGTGAAAGTATTTAAACCGTGCTGACCAGAGCTGCTGCAGCAGGTTGGGAGACGAGGATGATTTCATGGTTTGTAATGCGGTCATTTGTTGCCTGGACTTAATACAGTGATGTTATTGTTCAATAACATCACTGTCCCAGGCACACACTGACCAATCACAGAAGGACAAATTCTCTTGCCATTGTATAATCGTCGCTATCACATGGCACCAACTGCCATCACACTGAATATCAACAGTATTACAGACTATCAGAAATGCCTGGCCACTTTCACTGCAGTATTGGCTTGTGCCGCTGATATTTTGTTATTGCAAGACACTAGACGTAAAACTCATTTTGTCATTTCTCAGGCTTCCAAACTCTGGTGAAAAGGCATTGCTTTCTGGTCTGTGGGACCCGACAGATGTGATGGGGTGGGGATCTTGTTTTGTTGGTACTGAATTCCAATTAACCAAATTAATAGATGTTCAGCAAGGGAGGGCTCTAATTCTGGATGTCTCTTATCGGTGTAACATCTGTGCATTATAGTTACTTATGCTCCGCAGATGAAAGTTGCTCGTGCGGCTTTATTCTAACTGATACAACTCTTTCTGCACACATCTCAACTGCTCCTTTTGGGGGGGGTGAATTTAATTGTGGGATAGAAAGGGCAGATAGGGGTTTAGGAATGCAGAAGATGTTTTGTGATTCAAATTGTTTGCATAACATTGTTCAAGATGCCAATTTACTGGATGCCTATAGAGTTTTTTGTAGGATGGGTGGTTTCTCCTTCACTAAGTGAGCCCTTTCTACTGGAATTGGCTTCCTTTTTGTGTCACCCCTTTTTACGGTTTCTCGGGTACACAACAGGAGCACCAACATGTCCGATCACAAAACACTTATTTGCACACTGTAATGGGGGCTGTCCCCACCTCAGGCAAAGGCCCATGGAGACTCATTTCCCTCCTCTGATCTGACGCCAATTTGCTCCAGTAGTGGCATGTGTTACGGACTGCTAGGCTGTCTGTTGTTTGTATGTATGATATTATTTCCTGGTGATAAGACAGCAAAAAAGGATGTCAGGAATTTATTCCAGTCTTTTTCTGGACAAATAGCTACTTCCCAATGTTTGCAGTATTTGAACTTGAGGGGGTTTGCTTCATAAGTTAATTTCCAGGGTGGAAATGTATGACACTGACTGTTCCTCCTTAATTTCCCAGTTGACCACTAATATGCACAATATTCAGTAGGACAAAAGAAAGTCTTTACACCAGGAAATGCAGTTTGGTACTCAGAATACAAAACAGACATTTGATCCCTTTGCTTGATTGCAAACATAGGGTGAATGGGAGGTTGATTCAGGGCTTGAGTGATGGCCATGGGCATTCGTTTTCTGACAGAGCGGCATTCTGCAGGAAGTTGGCAGACATGTTTCATTCACTTTTGGTACTTCTCCAAGTGCTGCTGTGAATCCAACATTTTTTCAGAGACTTGTTTTGTCGGCTCTGTCTGATGCCAAACGGACTAGGCTCCCATCTCTGTTCTGGAGGTGGAGAAAAGTATTGCAGCTTTGAACAAAAATACTGCACCTGGCTCTGACGACTTGAACACCAAATTCTATCAAACCTTTAAAAGTCAGCAGGCTCCCCATTTGGCGGTAGTTTTTAATTATTGTTTATTAACTGGACATCTGTCAGAGTCTCTGTCCCAAGCTTTTTTGATCTTCTTTTATAAAAAGAAGGCTAAATCTAAATTAATAATTGGAAGCTCTCAAGCTTCTTAACTACGGATTATAAAATCCTTGCCGAAGTTTTGGCAGATAGATTGCCTATTGTGGCCACCAAACTGGTTACTCCTTTTCAAACTTGCGCTTTGTGAACCAGACATATACAGGATAATCTCATTTTATTGAGGGAAGTGTTTAGTAGAGGACATACTGTAGCTTCCTTTTAAAGGGATTTGTGCTAAGTATTGACCAATAAAAGGTCTATGATAGGTTGTATCATGACTATCTCTTCTAGGTCATTAGGACCTATGGCTTGTCCCCCTGTTTTTGTTAACTGGATAACATATTTGTATAATGGTGCTTTGGTTACCCCATAATTAATGGTTGGTTGGGATCCCCTGTCATTCTTCATAAGGGGATCCAATAAGGATGTCCCCTCAATCCCTTGTATATTTTTGGGCTGGACCCTTTACTGTACAACATTGCCTCAAACCCTGGTACTAACAGCACTCTGTTAACCCTGAAGTCCCCGCCGATAAAGGTTTTGGTGTATGAGGACAATGTTGTCTTACTAATTCAAGACAAAGCATCAGGTTGGGAGGTTAAACGTACCCCAGATGACTTCTCCTTGTTATCTGCTTCTAGTGTAAATTATGATAAGAGTCATGGTTTATTTATTTATTTAAGTCTTTGGCAACCAGGTAAGTGCATTGATCCAGGGGATCATTTTCAGGCATGACCCGGGCCATGCAGGCGGCAGTTACAGAGGTAGTGACAAGTAATACAATGAGTACAAGCCATGTGGATAGACAGACAGCATTGGTGAACAAAGTAGAAATACAGACATCACTGGTGAACAAAGAAAGTAACATAGGAAAGAAAATTAATGAGAAGCTGAAAAAAAAACAGTCAGTACATCATGATAAGCAGCAATTATGATAAGTGCAAATTAATGCATGATGCAAAAAAGAAAAAAAAAACATACAAGACAATAGCCAAGTGGGAGGGCCCAAGAAGCAGGTAGTGAGGGATGTAAGAATGGAGTTCAAAGAAATGAGAGAGGGCAGGGGAGGGCAAAGCAGTCCAAGAGGGAAAAGTCAGAAAGGTGTACATGTGTGTGTGTGTGTGTGTGTGTGTGGGGTTATCCAAGCTAGCAATGTCATGTGACCTCATCAAGCAGCCTGGATTTGAGATGTGTCTTTAAAGTGGCATGGGAATCCAGGGAGTGGATGGGTGTGGGGATTCTGTCCCACAGAGTGGGAGCAGCTACAGATAATGCTCTGCTACCCATATCCGAGGAGACGTTTAGTATATCCGGGGACTGAGGATACACACACACACCTCAAGGGAGTTCTGGTCTTGAGGAGAGATGTATAAGGAGAGGCTTCACCATGCCTGATGGTGCTGTCCAGGAGGCAGCCAAGCCCGTAATCAAATCTGCAGTGTAGTGGGAGCCAGCCAAGAGTCTGGTAGAGGTGGCAGTGGTGAGTGGAATATGGTGCTCTTACTTCAGTCATGCTGCAAAAGAACTAACGTCCCCCTAGTGGCAGATCTTTATAATCTGCAGCGCCGCACCGCTCGCCTCAATACAAGTGTATGGAGGTGAGTGATGCGGCTCCAAACTTTCAGAGCAAATGGAGCCGAGAAGTGTCCGCCATGTTTGCAGATCGCAGACTTTCAAAAATAAAATAAAGTAATTTTCCATGGGCACATTTTTTTTTATTATAGCCAAAAGCCTAATCGGGGGTAACACTTTGGGGGTGGGGCTTCTACAAAAGGACAGTTTTCCTTTAAAATAGTACAGTCATAAGAAGATCTAGAACAGTAACTGGAATTATACATTTGTAGTTGTTTGCATAAACTTGGGGGGACCTGCACTCTTAATGCTATGTATAAACCTAGCTATTGAAAGTTTAAAGAATAAAGGGGTTGGCAACCAACCCATTTTTTTTAAGACTTCACAGTGATGTAATTTATTAGGTGCAAGCAAGGCAAATGTTCCAATTTTTTGTATCAAAGATTATTTTTTCGATAATATACAAATTGGGGTATTGCCGGTTACTAGTGCAGCATAGTTAACTATTGACATTAGACTCTGATTTGCTATGGCCAGCCTTGATTTAATAGTCAAAAAATTAAGTAACCTATACAATAAGGCAATTTAAATATGGATTTTAGCTGTTACTTTTTCCATATGGGGACCATAGCTTAAAACAGGTTTGAGTGTTACTCCCAGGTAGTGGTGGGCAAAGTGGCCAAAATTCGCTCTGCGAAGTGATTCATGCAGTAACACAGAATCTGCAAAGTACCCGAAATATGAAGCGGAGTACTTCACATCATAATAGAGAACACGAAGTCCATTGAAAACAATGACTTTGCATTATTACACCTTCCCCAAACCACTTCTCCACCAATTTTAAGGCAAAGTACATTGAAATCAATGTACTTCACCTCACTTTGTCTTGTCTTTGAGTTCCAAAGGTGAATTTTGCAGTACTTCATGGGATTGCAGGTCACATGGGCTCTAGATTGTTCTGTACAGTCTCAGTTCTGTGTAGTATGTGTGTAGTGGAAGATAAAGACTTTCCTCTCAGAGCTCTGCGATTCAAATCCTCGAAAAGCTGTTAAAAAAGCCTTAATGAGCTATTTTTTTTTGCTCACAATTTAGTACATCAATTGTAGGAAATGCTCCTGTGCTCATATCATCGAGTGTTTATTGTTTGTGCGTGGATTTTGAATGTTAATTTAGAACAGTCAGTATGTGTACTGTGAAGTGTGCTTCAGGGAAGGGGTGTATCTGTGGTGTAGGTAGATTAAATGGGAGAAAAAGGCAGTCTTTCTGTTTTGGTTATATTTTTCTTGTATAACTGTGTTAATGTACACACAGTAATATTTTCAGTAATTCTTGACTTTTTTTGTTGATTGTTGTGGTGCAGCAGTGTATAATTTCAGTTTGTTTAAAACATTTGGTTATATGACTAAAGGTTTTCAATTTGCTACGCATTACTTGTAGTGTGTGTGAGTGCGATGCATGCCATTAAATCAGACACCTTTTATTGTGCCACAGAGTATTTGCAGCAGTGTGAACCTGCTATCCACCGCACCTGCATGAATTTCTTATACTGCTTTGTGGTATCTTTACTGGTAGTGGACTGTTACTACTGTGCACTACTCCCCTTCCCCCAACCGGCAAAAGGTATTCTTTTCCAGATTTGGATTTGTGGCTTGTGAGCACTGGTTAGGTGTTGTTGTGCCTTTGCTTCTGCATCTCTTGCATGCGCAGTGCAATCTTAATCTGTCTGTGTGTTTGCAGTACACCATTAATTCTGGGAGACTTTGCATTTCTTGTTACAGTCTCATTCCACTTCGTCAGCAATGGGGAAATTTCTGGACACAAGACAGTAGCATTTTGGGGATGCACATTAATTCTGGGGACTGTGTGACCACTGCGCGAATGACGGAGTGCACCATTAATTTTGGGAGACTTTGCATTTTTTGTTACCCTATCATTTCACTTCATCAGCACTGGGGAATTTTCTGGACACAAGACAGTCGCATTTTGGGGATGCACATTAATTCTGGTGACTGTGTGAGACCACTGCACACATGACTGAGTGCACCATTAATTCTGGGGGACTTTGCATTTCTTGTTACACTCTCATTTCACTTCGTCAGCACTGGGGAATTTTCTGAACACAAGACAGTAGCATTTTGGGGATGCACATTAATTCTGGTGACTGTGTGTGACCACTGCATGCATGATGGAGTGCACTATTAATTCTGGGAGACTTTGCATTTTTTGTTACCCTCTCATTTCACTGTTAGCACTGGGGAATTTTCTGGACACAAGACAGTAGCATTTTGGGGATGCAAATTAGTTCTGGTGACTGTGTGTGATCCCTGCGCACATGACTGAGTGCACCATTAATTCTGGAGACTTTGCATTTCTTGTGCTCTCATTTCACTTCGTCAGCACTGGGGAGTTTTCTAGATACAAAACATGAGCATTTTTGGGATGCACATCAATACTGGTGACTGTGTGTGTGTGTGAAGGGCTGCCAATATTGTTGTCACCACCTTACTTCACGTTAAGGCGGAATGACAATGCAAAGTAATAATTACAAGACGAAGTAAGCCTTTTGCATTGGCCACTCCGTGTAGCAGAGTGACAACACGAAATTCCCACTTTGCGGGCACTTCGCCAGCAAAATTTAAATTCACTGCATCTGTACTCCCAGGTACTGAAATGAGAAAAAAAAAATTTTCATAAGTTGTACCATCCAGTGATGCAACCTGAAAACCACTGTATGTGCACCATCCCTGAGTCTGGCTGCAGTACTAAAAACCATTGTTTTGGTCTTTGTTTTGTTAAGACCCAATTTATTTAACAACCAATTCTGTAGAATACGCATCTCCCTTGTTAAAATCCCACTTAAATCATTTACTATAGAACCCCTAACCTCTAGGCTCTTTGCTTATGTGTCCATACCTGAAGCATGCTTTTCACTGCCAGATGTAAAGCACATGCTCAGTCAGGCACAGGCCCAGACCTGTAGCATGTGTTCAAGATATGCAGAATTGGAAAATTCTGAATCCATGGAATTTTGATGAAATTTTGCAAAATTCCATGAAATGTGACTGAATTCACAGGGGAGGCAGTATAGCGCAGTGGCTTAAGGCTCTGAGCTGCAAATCTGGTGACATTCAGCAGACCAGACCAGGGTTTGAATCCCACAGCTTCCACTTGCATACTGTGTGACCCTGAGCAAGTCACTTAACTTCCCTGTGCTCCCAGGTCTCTCCTGTAAAAAAGCATTCAGCTTAGTGTGCTACTCCTGGTTAAACAACTAAAAAAAAAAAAAAAAGAATTACATCAGAATTTTGCAGAATTTTAAAAATGCTGTCATTTGATTATAAGTCAACTGCCATTCCAACTCTGCAATTTGGAATGTGTACTCTTTCAGCCACTGGCCATGAACCTGTCAAATATCATGAAATTTGGATAGACAGTTTCAAACGTATAAGTGCTCAAATGTTGTCATTTTGTCTGTGCAAAATTTCATGAACATTTTTATTTGCACATACCTTAACCATCTATTGGGTCAGGGATCTTAAATTTAGCAAGATTTATTGATGATAGGTGTTCTAACAATGTGCCAGATTTCATGACAATATGATGCATCATGTCAAAATTATATATGCTCAAAATCTGTCATGTTATTTATTTCAGGAAATTTCATGAAAAAATCCATCTGCCTATAACTCAGGCACCTTTGGAGCTAGGCATGTGTAAATTAGTACAGATGACATTTTTGTAATGCTTATAGAATTATCTAAATATGGACATAATTAGATAAGAGGTTTTTAAGTTACATGGGATTTAAAAATTTACTATGTAAATATTTGCAAAACTTTGTGAAAACTATCAAAAATGTGGATGTTTGTAACTTCTTTACTCTTGCATACATAGAGTAAACATTTGACATGCATATCCATAGTCAGTGTATCCTGGTGTCTAACACAACTGGATAAATTGATTAAGCAGTTTTAATTTAGCAGAAAAAAATGATTAGTAACCTTTTCTCACATATTTATGATAGCATATTCTGTAGATGAAGCATTCAGAATTTTGTGGAATTTAACATTAACAATGCACATAGCACTACTTCATTTGATAAGCTTGGCTGAGCTTTTTGCAGTCCTGCTGTTCCTCTCTGGGTGACTATTCCAACCCCTTCTCTTTTTGGCATAGCCAGATTGACTCAGTAGAGCTACTGATACCACTGTTATCCTCTTTGTTCTTTACAGTGACAAACTCCCTTAAAACATGAATCATCTACTCATTTTCCTATTGACCCACTCTGTTAGAATAGCCATAATTCTTTCTTCCTGCTGCCCCAGACATTGTCTTCCCCCACTACATATTTTTGAGTACCTCTAAGTCCTAGACCTGCATGTACAACAGGCTCCCCAGATCATAAATTTACTGGATGTGGTCCTTAAATATCCTGTATTCAGGTTGTAATTGTTGACACTGTGCTTTCTTGCTGCAACCTGGGGGTCTACCACTGTTGTGCTGCCCAGCTCAGCTGTCAATTTCTTGGTGAAACTGTGCATCTAACTTCAGTACCTGGTGACTCCCTGCACTACCTGCCTCTTATACTCATATCCTTTAATTAGAATCCCCCAGAGAAGATTGAGTGAAATTAGAAAATTCCAGTTTTATGGAATTTCTCATGAAATTCTACAATTTTTCACAAAGACTTGTGGGATTTGACTTTAAGTATATATGTTATTTTGCATTTTCTTGCAGCAAGCAGTTAATAAAATTGCATACACAGTCTCCTTGGAAAATCTAAGAACCTGTCTAATTTAATGGTAATGCATTCTCTAGTTTTAAAGTTTTAGGGGTTTATAAATTTGTAGTTTACATTCTTGCAAAATAAAATTTTTAAACGTTGTGAAAGTTTGACTACTTTTAATTCAATCCCATTTAATGTTGAAAATATGAACTTTTTCAGAAATGACCATGTTGTATAGTAGTTTAAATGTTTCAACTCTGGTTAAATTTGGGTATGTAGTTTAAAAATTAGAGGGAACTAACTGAAATTCAAATTTTGGCAACATGTTTGGCAGACTATAACTCAGTCCCATTCAAGGCTAGAAATCTGAAACTATGTGTATATACAAATGTAGTAATAATCTGTATACCTGTTATTTTTTGTAACATTTCAATGAGTACTATCAAAATTATATTAAAATTACAGAAATCCAAATTTTGGCAAAATATTTAGCTACCTATAACTCAGCTCCAATTGAAGCTTGAGACTTAAAACATGATGCATATATACACCTTCTTGGTGCTTCTCTAAATCCTGATATTGTGGAGAAATTTGGATAAGAAATTTTAAAATTATTTTAAAATAACTGAAAATAAAATTTTAAGGATTAAATGTTTGACCACCCATAACTCTGCCCCCTTTTATTCCATAGCTCTGAAATTTGATACACTCTTGTAAGCTATGAGGTACTGTCTGTGTTCTAAATTTGGGGTTATTTGGATATGCATTTCTCAAATGATAGTAAAATAACTGAAATTTAAAATTTTGCAAAATTCTGCACAATCTGAGTGGTCATTCCATGGGCATTCCTTGAGCAGAATTTTATATTCCACAAAGCTCTAATATGCATGGGCCATCAGGTATGACACTGGACCTGTAGCTTGCTTTGTGTATGCTACAGTGATCCATACACAAAGCAGGCAAGCCATCTGTATTTTCCCAGCTTTCATGATTATATAGTCCATGAAAGCAAAGGTTCTAGGTCACAAAAATGGGTCACTGCTTGAGTTGTGAAAACAAGACACAAACAAACTCCTGTTTTCATGACACACAACAAACTATTTCCATCACTATTCAAAAAAAAACTGCTGTACTATTTATTTTTAAACTAACACTTGAAGTGACACTATCCTCATACTCTGTTGATCACCCCAGTCTGAGACTTAAGCTTCCAGGTGTTTTAGAGCATTTAACACCCAAACATTTTCCCAATTTCATGCCCACTAAGACGTATGGAAATGACTCCTATATGTTATGAAAATGGACAATGAGTGGCAAAAAAAGCAGCACCACTTTCATAAAAGAACACCTCATAAAAAATTTGTGAAAAAGTGAACTGCGCATTTGTGCAACCTCATCTTTTTTCTAAATAATTCAAATTTTACAATTTTTTTTAAAATTAAAGCAAATAGTCACATTCTAATAAACATGAAAATTTCAGTTTTCCACTCTTAACTGAGTAATCCATGAGAAAAAAATCAAAGCCTTAAAAAAATTTTTTTTCACATGTTTTCCACCTTCTGGAATATTTAAACCGCCGAACCAATCTTTATCAAATGTTCTGGATCTCGAGATCCTGGGACTGAGCATGACACATTTTAGGTTAGTCTGCCCATGGACAGCCTCGGTAATAAGATGTAAAAATCTGGACTGAACACAGAAATGCCATTTTAACCCAAACTATACTTGCACAGTTACCACAGGAGTTGGACTGATTGTTGAATGATTGATTGCAGTTGATCTTTTTATTGAAGTTCTTTTGTTTGTTTGAATTTTGATAATCAGGTGGGCCACTGAGACAAGCATGTCCCTTTTTCATGGGTAACACAGAGGCATAGGAGAACTGCACTGAATCTGTAAGCCATTTTTCCCTGTAGAAGTTGATTTTTAAGCACTAATTCGAACTCTGTTATTGTTCCATCTCTACAGGCAGTTTTATTATCCTAGTGGGTGTTTCTGATTTATACACACATACTAGGTACCATTTTAAAACTGTATGATGCAGTTTATGCCCCTTGATCAGTGCACAAAAGGTTGATCAGGAAGTTGGTGGAACTTGGGGTTGGGGAAAAGATGGCCAGATGGGTGGAAAACTAGCTGAGGGACAGATCCCAGAGGGTGGTTGTGGGGGGAGAGTTATCTGGTATCAGAGAGGTAACTGATGGAGTTCCATAGGACTCTGAGCTGGGGCTGGTGTTGTTCAATGTCTTCATCAAAGACACTGGGGGTATCATTAAGGGCAAAATGTGCCTGTTCATGGATGACACCAAGCTCTGCGGGAGAGTGGACACAGCTGAAGGGATACAGAACCTACAGGAAGCTCTGGAAAAGCTGGGGAGGTGGTCTAGGATCTGGCAGCTTGGCTTCAATGCCAGAAAAATGCAAAGTTATCCATATTGGAGACAAGAATTCCAGGACAGAGTACTACCTGGGTGGAGTCCTAGTATCTGCATCAGAGGAGGAGAAGGACCTGGAAAAGATGATCACTAGTGACCTGAAGCACTCCATGCAGTGCAAGAAAGCAGCAGCAAAGGCAAACAAGATGCTGGGACACATATTTAGGGGGATCAGTAGTGGGAGAGAGGAGGTTATATTGCCCTTGTACAGGTCACTGGTACGGCTGCATCTAGAGTATGGAGTTCAGTACTGGTGCCCACACCTCAAAAAGGACATTAACCTGCTGGAGAAGGTCCAGAGGAGGGCTACAAAGATGATAGTGGGTTAGCAGGGTAAGACATATGAGGAGAGGTTGAGGGCACTGAACATGTACTCCCTGGAAGACAGGAGAGAGAGAGAGAGAGAGAGAGAGGGAACATCATTGGGACCTTCAAGTACTTGAAAGGGATAAATAATGTTGATAAGGAGAGTCTCTTTAAACTGAGTGGCCACCATAACACGAGGGGGCACAGTCTTAACCTGGAGGGTGGGAGGTTTAGGATGGAGGTCAGGAAGCACTTCTTCACAGAGAGGGTGGTAGACACTTGGAATGCACTGCCAGAAGAAGTCACCTAGCTGAAGACAGTGGGCAGCTTTAAAAGAGGATGGGGGAAGTAAGGATCATGAGTACAGAGGATGGGAGGAGTGGGGAGGGAGGGCAGGGACATTAGCTGAAGATATGGACCCTGCAATATGAGCAGACTTGATAGACCAAATGGCCTTCTTCTTTCTGGCTTCTTCATATGTTTGTATGTTCTTCCATTGTTGGAACAATGCATTTATGTTCTACTGTAGTACTCAATGGTTGGAGAGGGACATAAACTACATCACATAGATTTAAAAGGGCACTTAACACCAGAATGTAAATTAGGAACAACCACTAAGGTCACTAATATGCAAGTATAGATGGAACAATAATAGAATTTGAACCAGGTTTTAAAAAACAGCTTCTACTGGGAAAAATTACCTTTAGGTGCAGCACAGTTCTTCTTTAATTACATAGAGTAATAAATACAGATTGCACATACAATTACATTTAAGCAAAGATTGCACTGATCCAATATAGTAGTGAAGTAATAGTAACTTTAATTATAAGGCACCCTTCCCCAAAGGTTCAGGGTGCTGTACATAAACAAAAGGCAATCTAAAACAATACAGTGATAAGTAAATAAATAAATAAAACAAATAATTTAAAATAGACACATTAACACATTTATTACATCTGTTAAAAGTAGATGAAACACAGGGATACTAAAAAAGAACTACTGGTACCCAAAGGCCTGACTAGGAAAATAGGTTTTTAACCCCCTTTTAAAAAGCCTCCACCGAGGGTGCCACCCTCTGTCCCCTAGGTAAGGCATTCCATAAAAGAGGGCGGGTCACTTTAAATGAATGATTGCCAAAAGACTTAAGCTGAGCTCTCTGGACTGAAACAAGTCCCTCCTCAGTAGAGTGAAAGGGTTGCATGGACTGGACTGAGTGCAAAAGCTCTGCCAGGTAGTCAGGGCCCCATCCATGTAGGGTTTTGTAGGTTAGTAAACCAACTTTGAAGGTAACTTCCCACTTCACAGACAGCTAGTGCAGGTCATGCAGGACTAGAGTGACATGACTAAACCTCAAAAGGCCAGTCAGTAACTGGTCACAGCATTCTGCACCAGCTGCAAGCATACCTCCACTAACAACAAGGTAGAGTGCATTACAGCAGTCATGTACATTGCACATACATCAAAAATTAAGCCAGGATTGCACTGATACAATATACATACATGGTATTTAATTACAAACAAAGGCAATAACAATACATTCAGTTTTCAGCAATCATTAGACAGAACATTGCATACTGTATAGCAGGTAGAGTATCAAGTTCCTCCAAGAAATATATATGCAATACATTCACCAACACATTAACAGTATTCCACACAAAAAAAAACACATTTAACCCTCTGGAATGGGATTATAAGTGACAAGATAAAAATTACACCTTGGCTGATAAAAGCACCAACAGCAAGAAATCAAAAGTATGTCGCTGTAAGTAATAGCATACTTGATATCCGTCACTGTAAGTAATAGCATAATTGATATTTTAAAAGTTAGTATCATTACAATGGAATACTGCACCAACCAGAAAACAGATTTTACAATACTGAAGACATGACAATTTCCTAACATAGCACTGAGATCAGCAGTTGAAATCAAAGAGAAGTGGTTATACTGTAGCTTCAAACAAACAACAGATGTAACAGTGTTGTATTAACTGAATGCGCAATTATCTGACTTACAATATGCCATTTATCATTACTTGTGGAGGGGGGGCAGGACTATCATATTCCGCCACTTGTGAGTTATGGTTCTGGCCTCTCACACCTGAAGATAAATTACATATTTTGAGTCAGGCCATTGCATACCCCATTTATACAGTATATAATTCTGCCACCAGTTTTATTTATGAATATGTGACAGTTTTCATCAGCAAACAGATCATTGTGGTTACTGTTACTTTCATATCTTAAAATAAAGAGAGCAACTGCATAATACGATGAGCCAAGACCCTTCAATGAGGTGCTGGGACCAATGTGATTCTGCTACTGGTGTCCTCATAAATTAACTTTTATTGTGCTTGCTACTGTAAAAAGGATTGCATTATTCAATCCTATAGTAATATCAGTGCACTGTAATTATACTCCTCCCTTCCTGCTGTTATTTTCCTTGATCCTACGGAACTCTGTTGAAAACTACAGTATGTGATATGCCAAAATAAGGCTATTTTTTGGCTGACAATTCCAAATAAATAAATCTGTATATTATGCTCCTACAGATTTTTATTTGGCATCCTCTTTAACTGCTTTTTGATAAGTAATGACCCACCATAAGGTGTGCAATAAGACACACTTTTACAAAGTGCCCCAGGTGCTTCATTTAACCACCTGGTAATTGCGACAAGATCAATCTTAGTGTCCACCCTTGAGTGGGTTATAGAATGTAAAAAATGACTCACTGAGGAAGAAACACATCCGAACAAGATGATTTATACATTTAAACAAAACTGCTAAGTTGATTGAAAACTACTCGTGCGGTAAGACAAATCTTACCGTACAATCACGTGATGCAGTTCATCCAATCCCATCCTTCCTTTTCTCCATGCCAGTTTATAAGAACAGAGTAAAAACTTGGCTGTTCAAAGAGGAAATTGTCAGTGTTTATTTGGATTATGTCAGCTACAAATGATACATTGATTACATGTCTTATTTGCTAGTAATTTTCTTTTTTTCTGGTTTATGATGATATTCCAAGTAACACCGTCGGAGGGGCATGATATGTGAATATATAATTGACTGATAAAATGACTGATTGATACTGATTGTCAGATAAGGGTAAGAAGAATTACACTGATACTGATTGTCAGATAAGGGTAAGAAGAATTACAAAATCACACATACCCCCATAATGCAAAGCCTCATAGACTGTATATGCAAATCACCACAAAATGTTATGCTCGTTCAACTTTAAGTAGACATGCATGGTGCCGAAAGGCCTCTCACACAGTCTGCAAAGGGTACCAACAGAAGACACAGACACGTGTTTCATCCTACCAGGACTCATCAGTGTGCCTTGTCCGTGTGACACCCCAGTGGAATGAACCAGCTACCCTAAGTTGGTCTATCAGGCATGGGTTGTGGTAAGAAGAATAGTTACTTGCCATGTTATAATAACTGGGTATAATTTTTTACTAAGAGAAACCCAGTTACAATTCACTGTTATAACCTGTGGGTTATAATGGTGAACACACGCCACGTTTCACTGCTTCTGTCCATGTGCCAGTTGCCATTCAGCCTTTATTCCCCACCAGCCATCATACCTCAACGCTCGTTGCATCACCACTCAGAGTAGGTGGTAAATTCACTAAAAATGAGTTGCCACAGCAGGTGGTGGCAGCAAAGACAGTGGCCAGTTTCAAAGGGGTGGGGTGGGACAGGGTAAAGAAGATTAGGATGGGGGAAGTCTCCAGGGGTAGTGGGGGGGCAGGTCCAGGTAATTAACTGAGTTGTGCACTTGAGCAGACTTGATAGATCTTTGTGACCTTTTCTGCTGGCAAATTCGTATGTTTGCTTGAACATATGCACAAAAAAAAAAAAAAGTAACTGGGCCGAAAAATACTTTTAAACAGGGATGCCTTAAAAAAAATGAAGAAAAAAAATAAAGGGAAATGTTTGTTTCTGCAGTCGCTTCTGACCACGGACTGCTTTGAAGCCAAAGTGGACAGCAGCTGCAGACAGACATCTTTTTATTTTATACAATTGTTGTGGTGAAAAAAAATGATACCTAGCAATTATATAAAATAAAACATGGGGTGGTGTGTTTAACTTGAGATTTTACATACACCCTTGGTGTTGGATGCTAAATAAACCCCTCAGGCTCCACTCTCGGGGTTTATGTAGCATCCAACACCTGAGTAATGTAAACATCTCGCTCATCTACCTTCTTCTATATATAACAGTAGATCTTTGAGATAATCTTCTCATTGAGCTACATCATGAAACTGTAAGCTGTGGACATTAGGACCCTCTGAAAATTTTGTTACCTGGGGCTGCCCACGTTGACATGCATTGTCACCGCCACTGTACATGGGTGGCCCCATCATGCTTAATTTCTCCAATGAAAACAAGCTTGGAGGATCATCAGACCAGCAGGGAACAAAGCAACCAAGACCAAACCAGGTACTATACACAGGACATGATATGGAAACTTGAATAAATATGCCAAATTCAGGCGTAAAAGGAGAACCAGCATGCGAGAGCTGGCAGAATAACCACGCATCAAACAAAAGGGGGAGAAGTAGGGAGGGAGGGAGAGTGGTGGCTCAATGTAGAAGATTCTCTCGAATATCTACTATTACATTAAGTAATTTTTCTATCTTCTTTTGGCGATCTTGCTTCACTGAGACACATCATGGAACGATTCTTAAGCAGTACCAAAGCACTGAGGGAGGAAGGAAGGAAGGATGTAAGGACCTTATGTAAGGATGCCTTGCAGGACAGTAAGGCAAAATCCAGCATGTCTGTGAGAGACAATGTCCAGACGGTAATGTTTATTGAATGTATAAATACTACTCCAAGTAGCGGCAGCAGATATGTCAGCAGTGGACACATCGTCAAAACAAACTATGGACATAGCCACTCCAGGGGTGGAGAGAGCATGGACAGATCCAGGAACCTGCCTTTTTTGTTACCAGGAGAGACACACTAAGCTGAAAGCTTGTTTACAGGTGCGACCTGGGAGCACAAGGAAGTTAAGTAACTTGCTTGCTTATTGTACTTCTGGTAACAGAAAGAAATGCAGCCGATTTTGAAAAGCCCTGCTTAGAACCATCTTAGGGTGAAAGCTGCAAATAGCTGAGAGGGTTTTCTACAACTGTTAGTATGAGTCAGGTACCAACACAATGTCCAACGGACATAAGGTGTATGCAGATGATGTTCTCCACTATCTGTGAGTGTCAAGAAATAAACCAAAAGATCAATATTCTGATTCAGTGTTCACTCAGAAATGACCTTTGGCAGAAGACAAGGATTGGTATGCAAGGTAAACCTGTCCTTGTGGAACATTAGAAAAGGAGGATTTGTAACCAGAACCTGCAATTCTGAAATGCATCAAGCAGATATCATACCCACTAGAAACTGTGTCTTCCAAGAGAAGAAACATAGCTCACAACTAGCAGCAGTCCTGAAGGGAGGTGCAGTAAGGGTCTACATAACCATTGTAAAGTCCCACACCTGAACAGGATCACAGACTGGGGATGCAGAGTAGAATACCTCTGAGAAACTTGCGAGAAACCTCAAGCTGGGCCATTATTCTAGTGTCAGTGAGGACCCGAAAAACTGCCACTGTGGCCAAGTGGACCTTAATGGAGCAATACCTGAGGCCTGTGTCCATAAGGGACTGGAAGTAGTCCTTCACCAGACTGACTAGACACATAAAGGGGTCCAACCAATTTGCAGCACAACATGTCATAAAATATTACTATTTTTGTGAGTAGATGTACCAAACAGACAGCTTCTGAAACACCAGTAGAACAGCTGTAACAACAGGGAAAACCCCAAAGCGGGAGGGCTCTGTGTCCTCAGAAGCCATGCATGGATGTACAGGGACAAATATCCAGATGCACCAGAGCACCCTGCTCCTGTGATAGAAGTCCTGCTCATTGAAGGAGCAAGACAGGGGGTTCCACTACCGGTTGCTAAAGCAGAGGGAACCATATTTGCCTGGGACAGTACGTGGACACCTGAATCAGGTTGGCCCATATGACCCTCAGCTTGACCATAATCCTCTGTTTGAGAGGGAATGGGGGAAAGGCATACATGAACCTCCCTTTCCAGGAGAGGGACAAAGGGTGTTGCTAGAAAACTCTAGGCCCTGGAGTGAGCAAGCAGAAATGTGGCAGTTTTACATTGTATGGAGATGCAAAAAAAAAAATCTAAGTTTGGGGGACCCCACTTTAGGAAGAGGTTGTCCACAATGGAGTCCAATAACTCCCAGTCATGGCAGAGCACCTGGGACTGGATAACATGATCCACAAGGGCATTGAAGGTATTTGGAAGGCAGGTGGCCATCAGGAAAATATTGTGTTCCACGGCACAGTACCAGACCCTCACTGCCTCTTTGCAGAGGGGATACAAATGGACACCACCTTGTCTGTTCATGTAACACATCACTGAGATATTGTCTGTGTGGATCAACAGCCAATTACCAAGAAAGAGGGTGGAAAAGGCCTGTAGGCCAAGCAGAACAACCCTCATCTCTAGATTGTTGCTGTGCAGAACTGTATCCAAGGGAGATAGTTGACCCTGAGTTCAGAAAGGGCCCAGACTGGCACTCCAACTTGAACCTGAGACATCCATCATCATCACCAGTTGAGAGGATGGATGGAGTAAGAGGGATCCTAACTCGAGTTTGGCATAGTTCCACCACAAGAGCAGGGAGTGAAAGAGTGGAGGGATTATTTCTATGAGACACTCCAGTTTATCGGAATGCTAAGCCACTGGGCACAGAGGAACCACTGTGGGATCCTCATGTGACAGAAAAGCAGTTCACGACAGCCATTGTGCTAAACGTCAACTCACATGTGCATACACACTGAGCACTTCCTCATGTGCAAATGTGCCAGCAGGACAGTCAGAATGGCAGCAGCCATGAGCCCTATTAGTTGTATGAGACATCTGACCAAAACATAGTCACTGGAAGAGACCAGTTGAGCGTGGGAAACCAGCTCAGTAACACAGTTCAAGGGAAGGTAAGCCTGACCCTGACCCTGCCTCAATGTCTAGAACAGGTCGTATGTATTTCAGGTATTGGCACAAAGAGAGAACCAACTTTGGATCATTTACCAAAATTACCAACTGTCTGAATAGTTGTCTGGTTTGGCACAGTGTATAAACAATAGCTTCTCCTGACAGGGCCTTTAGAAGCCAATCATTGATGTATGGGAAGACATACAAGCCCAATCACATGAGGGCAGCTACAACCACTGCAAAGCATTTGGTAAAGACACGCTGTGTAAACAATAATCCAAAGGGCAAGACATTAAGCTGGTAGTGTGATCCCTGGTGGATAAACTACAAGTACTGTCTGTGGGACTTGAGGATTCTGATACAGAGGTAAGCATCCTTCATATCCAGAGCAACCATCCAATCCCCTTGCAGATACATGGGAAGAAGGGACTGCAGAAAGGCTATTCAAAGCAAGTTATATTTGACAAGCAGGTTGAGACCTCTGAGATCTAAGACAGGCTGTAAATCCCAGGTTCATTTTGGTACCAGAAAGTATTCAGAAAAGTAGTCTAGGTTAATTTCTACAACTGGGATGGGCTCAATGGTCTATTTCTGAGAAAGATGTGAACCTCCTCCAGCAGGAGGGCAAGATGTCATTGAGGGTGCACCAGAGGGACAGACAGGAGTTCTAGGGTGTGTTCTTGCTGAACCACTTCCCAACACCAAAACATTGGCAGAGATCTCCCTCCATTTTGGTAGGAAGAGGGAGATTCGGCCCCCCACCAGGTCTCTTTGAATAACAGGAGCCAGAGTAAGAGGGGGTAGTCAGAAGGCACCAGTGTGGGAGAAGCACTGCTGATACCTGCACCGTTGGTGAGCCTGGCATGGGCACCAGGAAGCAAACTGATCTGAGCTGAGGTTTGAGGCTGCTGGGAGTCAAGGCCAGGACCAGTAGAGTAACCTCTACTGGGGCTGTCACAGGGCCTTATAAAGGAACCCTGACCTCTACCCCAGGGCTTAAGATTCAGTGTATGCAGAGACTGTGGGGTCATCTTTGACGTCTGAAGGTTCCACAGGGCAGGTTCAACATCATTGCTGAAAAGCTGCTTCCCTCTAAAAGAAGCATTAAGGACTGATTGATGGACATCAGAGGCAAAGCCAGCAACATGCAGTCAGGAGTGGTGGGGTAGACAAATGCTGGAAGCAGCTGTATGTGTAAGTCATATCCAAGGCATCATAAGACTCTAGCAGGTGCTTACAAGCCTCCAGGCCATTGGCAACCATTTGCTGGACTATGAGATCATCAGGGCCATCCAGAAGTTTGTTAGCCATTGTAGTCATAGATTTCCACAGGCAATTCTGATATTTAATCATATAAGCCAAGTAACTGATAATTCAGAGCCCAGTCGACAAATAAACATATGTCCTTTTCCCATGACATCATGCTTCCTGGATTCCATAATAGGAGGAAGAGAGCTCATATGTTTTGCAGCCTTTGACCTGTCATGGGCAACCATAATAACCACTGAATCCATTTCTGGTTGGAAGGAATAATATGGTTTACTAGAAGGTGCTGGATATTGTTAATCTGCTTCCATGGAACCACAGACAGAGAACAAGGCCTGGGCCAAGCAGCTAAGTGGCATCGTCCAGAGCCAAATGAAACAGAGGGATCAGTACCGTAGGAAGAAAAACACCTCTGAAAAACTCAGAAAATTTTTCCTTAGTGGAATCCTCCTCCTCTGTCATAAATTTCATTTTGGACTGGAACTGCTAGAGGAAAGTCTGAAAGGAGCCTTCTTTAGGAGGGGAATGAGGAGTATTCTGTACACTTGCCTCACTACAGGAGGACAAAGCAGAACTGGAGCCCTCCACAGCCAGGGGGTTCAGATTTTCCTCCATCTCTTCATACTTCTCTTCCAAATACTCTGAATTGTATTCCAGCTTATCCTCAGTGTTGACGGTCATGGGCAGCGGATTGATGAGCAGAAGAGACCATGAAAGAGCGATCGTCATTGGACTTAGCATTAAAGGAGGACATTCCCTGTCTTGCACTATAGCAGGCAGAGGGAACTCCTGTACCATCGACAAAGTCGAGTAAGGCAATTCAGAGAGCATCAATGGGGCTGGCGCCACTTACTGAGACAAAAACAGAAGCTTTTGAATAACTCATTGTCCAGGAAAGCATCTGTGTGTCAACTGGCCCTGATGGGGTTGTCAACGACTGAGCCACTGACAGGACAGTGCCCAATGGTAGAATCAGCTGTGAATCCCTGATGGGGGAATACAGCCATTTCTAGATCCCAGCCTTGATGGTCAAGGAGGCAGCAGAACTGGAGGCCTTGACCTGGATCCTGTCTGTGTCGGTAGATTTACCGCTTTTTAAAAGAGAACAAGACTGGCCTGGAGAGGCTTCCTTTTCCTTGTGCCTCACCTCCTTGTTTGTATGGCAGTGTCTGTCTGCTGATTTAGCAGGCCTATCCATTTTGTTAGTTGAATCAGTGGCGAATGCCATCAACTGGGGAGAATGATGGGTTGACCGCGAACTGAGGGTGTAAGAAGTGGGAGACGACAGTGAAGCTACCTTTGACACATGCTGTTTCTCCTCCATTGCAGGCCTTCATGTTGTGAGCTAGGCCCAAGCAGCAAGTGCACATGGAGTGGTCATTGTCTTTGTAGAGCTTTACTTTACTGCAGCAACAATAATGGAACAACAGTTCCTTTTCATTTGATGGCTACATAAAAGATTAAGAAGTTTAAAATTACACAGAAGTAGCAGCATCAGTGATACTTGCAAAGTTTGATGGCATTCTTCAGTAGTGGTGGACTGATGAGTGGCTGATGGCAGGAGAATGAACTGAGGCATGATGGGGCTGCCCACATTGTATAGGCAGCGATGATACATGTCAATGTGGGCGGCCCCAGCTAGCAAAATCTGCAGGGTGCTCCTGATGCCAATGGCTTACAGTTCCGTGATGTGGCTCAGTGGAGGGAGATATCCTTGAAGAGGATCTGACTGTTACTAGTGCAAGTCAAATCAACAGTGGAAGCATTTATTGTTTCAAAATAGAAAGCCGGTTTTAGGCTAAATTGCATTTTCTGACAAACATTATGTAATCTAATATCCCAGGTTCTTATAGTATATGGCTCAGTTTGCTCAAATATGTTTTATTTATTTATTTAGTTTTTGTTGACCAGGTAAGTGCACTAGACAAATCCTGCCTATTTTCAGGCACGACCTGGGGAAGGGGGATACAGATGAATGCCAACTGACCTTGAACCAGATTAAGCTGTTGGTGGTATTTTTTGTGAATGGAGGAAATTTGGCCATTGCACCGGGGAAATTCCCCACTCTTTTCGAGAAGTGCCATGGGATCTTTAACATCCACCTGAACTACCACCAGAACAGGCAGATGGGACCTCGGTTTAACGTCTCATCCGAAAGATGGCACCTCAGGAGGGCAGCACCCCCCTCATGCTGCATTACAGTGTCAGTATTGGGATATTAACCCAAGTGCCTGGTGTGGGGATAGAACCCACAGCCTACTGATCTCCTGGCCTCAGAGGCGAGTGTGCTACCTGCTGAGCCACTGACATTGCACTTTGTTACTTTCCATTTTACTATATCCAGATCAGTTTTAGAACCCATCCTCCTGCTTCATTTAATTCCTAAAACACATTATTTTAGGTTGTGATTGTTAAATGGCTGAAGTGTTCCAATGACATATACTGTTTCCTGAATACCAAGAATAATTTAAGTTCTTTTATTTTGATCCAGATAATGAAAATCAGCCCTGATATCTGTTATTTATATCTAACCTCTAAAATGGAAAAAAAAAGCCTTTTCCCCCTTCCCCAGGTGGCCTGCGTTGGCCTCGAGTCTGCCCTCCCCAGACATCTCCTGCGCCACACTAAGAAGTGGAATTGGCAGCCCAGGGTAGCAGCAACAATCAGGAGTACATTTTTTTTTTTTATAAGATCCAGATGGACTAGTCATTGAACTGATGGCATGTGGTGTGGCTTACCATGCAGATGGGCAAGGGTTTTGTCCAATGCCTAGGATGCCATATGTCAGGTGGAAGAGGCTGTGCTGGAAATTTGTCTTGGACGTGCCCTGCCGTAAACTTGCTGTATGGCTCCTGCTGTTGAGTAATTGCCTCTCTGTGGTGCAGGGGAAGGGACTTGTGGACAGAAATACATGGCTTCAGATGGGGTAAAATCCTATCACCAGTGTAATGTGGAAAGTTGACATGCGATGCAGTGGTATCACAGGCGACGTGCCTGTGAATTTTAGTCAGTGTGTGTGGTGGGCATGCCAGGTCCAAGCCCCACTTCTGGCCGGCAATAAGGGTCCTCCATCTCAAGCCATAATTTGGTGTTTGCATGGGGGGATGAAAAAATGGTGCAGAACAAAGATGCTCAAGTTGATTGTGCTATGACTTGACTGAATACCAACGTTTTAGAAAATATTAAAGATTAATACAGTACTGGTTTCCTGAGTTTTGAACATGTCCTGGTTTATAATGGGATCCATTCTTGTCATGACATTAGCAAACTCTGAAAGTTGAGGACATTACAGTACCTCCCTACAAGAATCATATATTATCTATATATGACAAACATTGATTATATCTAACCCATGATTGGCTGCTTTTGGGGATTGTGTAAATATATGAACTATTAGGAAAATATATCCTGGTTATAGTGCAACAAAATATTGATAATGCATTCTCAAAATATAAAGGTGTGCATGCATGATAGATATATACAGTATTACAGTATTCATATGTATGCAATATATTTTCCCACTATTCTGTATATACAGTATTTGAAATATCTCAAAAGGCAGCCATCTTTCCAATACTTTAAATATAAATTTTACTTTATATGTAAATTATATGGTTGTTCAGTATGGATATGCTCTTCCTGCCAGTTGCAGCGCCTGGGTCACTGGATCCCTGGACCCCTCCCTCATCTCTTTCTTTTTAGGGCTGGTCTACATAGCAGACCCATTCCTACTTGGATCAGAGTCAAAAGTGTTTTGCAGCTGTACCACTGAAATGCACTGGCGGACTGGAATATGCCTTTTTATAGCTGTCATTGAGTGAGTGTTGTGCCTAGCTATTGCTCCTTGCAGCTGTCTATAATGCGATGCTTTGCTAACTTTCCACTGGCTATAAGTAGAAGAGTGCATGAGAACCCACTGAACCTGTTGAAGAAACTCTTGTGAACGTGCAGCTGATCTAGATGATACACTAAGGAGGCCCTCAGGTTGTTTAGCTCTGCCTCCCACCCACTGCTGATGGCAAGAATGACAATGAATGTGCTCAGAGAGAAAGTTCTAATAAACGGTCAGTCTGTACAAACATTGGATGCTTGTGAGAAATAGCAATGATCTCTCCCAGCCTCTTGATATAATGAAAAAAACAGCTGAGTTTCAAGTCAATCCAAGTATCCTAGCCAGAGACTGGGAAAATAAAATGGGGGTATTATTTGCTGGAGCAAGAAAGCCAACATAAAAACAGTTTTATCTCTTTTACTGTGCTTACTTACAAGTAGATATTCTTTTCAGCTTATCAGAGGTCCTGCATGCTTGCACTACTATTACACTGGAAACCTCCAGTGCAAGAAGTTATCAGCTGGCCTCAGCTAGAGACATTTTTGCTTATCAGAAAGAAAAAGAGCAGTGAAAAGTTACCTAATGATTTCAGGGCCCAAGCTGGCTGATTACGGAATAACAAAATATCCTTCTGCCTCAAAACAAACTGATGGATCCAGTGCTTGACCCCTCTCCTCCAAACTACTTTACAGGTCTGGTATGTAACTCAGCCTATCAGAGAATAAAGAAAATATGTCCCCCTTTGCTAATACACTGCTGCTATCAGAAAGTTTGGGCCTTTGTGTCACTTCTGGCCTGCAAGGTACTAATGTGGGAGAGCCGGGGGAGGGGACTGACAGCATGCACTTCCAACATTATAATCCTTAGTGCAGGTGATCCTGGCACCACCCTCTGACTCACCCTCTCTTACTGTCTTTCCTTCTCTCAGTACTCGATCTCAGCTCTGCACTCTCCCTAACACACACACAGGGTTCTTATCACCATGTATGCTCCAACCCAGTAAGCTGAGCAGTGGAGTACTTGCCCCTGAGTGACCCCACTACTAACAGCACCCATCAGAAGCAAAGTTTTTTGGAAAACAAAAAAGGCAGGTGTGGGCATCTTCAACTTGCCATCCTTAACTTTCAGGGAATAAATATATCATCCATCTACAGACTTCCCTGATGAATTCAGTGCCCAACTTGGGCTGTCACAGGAAAAAAAACTGTTCCTGCCTCCCAACTATGACAAGTTTGGTCCCTTACAAAGCACAAGAGTTAGATATCCGGTCCCTTACAAAGCACATGAGTTAGATGCTGGTAGTGCTGGGACTGTAGAATATAATGGAATTTGGTTTTATATAGTGACTTTCATGTACTCTGTATCCCAAATTGTTTTACAAGGCACAGGTGTTCTATACTGATAGGGCAGGGAATGTAGAAAAGAACAGCATTTCCTGTGTGCAACCTGACCCAATGGAATAATAAAAATCTGGCCCCCTCTGTCAGCTTCCTGATGGGTCTCATGACCAGCCTGACCATCAGGGTAAAAAAAAATGATCTTCCCCCAACCCCCACCTAACAACCTGATGACTCCTGTGTCCAATCCAACCCATCAGGGAATAAAACTAATTTGTCCCCCTCCCTCACAAACCTGACAGATCCAGTGCCAAACCTGACCCATCAAGGAATAAAAAGCATGTGCCCCCCCCCAACTATGTCTGCTTCCCAATTCTGCTCATCACAGAATAAAAAAATATATATATACTTTTTATGTCCCTCTCTCCCAAACTCCTGAGTGGTCTGGTATGCAACCCAGCCTGTCAAGGAATAAAAAAGTCTCCCTCCCCCCCAACAAACTGAAGGGTCCAGTGCCAAATATGTCCTATCACGGAATAAAAGGAATAAAAAAAATCCGTCTCCCTCACCCAAACTGCATCACAGGTCCCACTGCAACCCAGCCCATCAGGGAACTAAAACTGTTCCCTTCCCCCAACCAACCTGAAAGGTTTGGGTGCTCAACCTGAATTTTCAGGGAATAAATAAATCTGCCCCCCCCTCCAACAACCGGAGAGTCCTGAGTTCAACCAAGCACATCAGGGAATAATAAAAAAAACAAGCATTTGTCAATGCCAAATGTTTGCTTGCTGGCATTGTCGGGAGCGCGTCAATTCGCTCCTGACAATACGCGTCGCGACAACTCGCTCCCGACAATACGCTCCTGTCAACTCACTCCCGATGTCAATTCGCTCCCGATGTAAACTCACTCCCATTATTCCGTCATAACATGATTTGCAAAAACACCAGCACTTAGCCATTACTTGGCATTATTGAGCTTTTCCTTAAGCAAGCTGACAGAAGCAGATGCCTTTAGTGAGCCCAGAACCTTTCCAGGACTACTTGTGCCACAGTGCTTTTGGTCCCCGGTTTTCTGCTTGTCCAGTGCTCCCCCACCAGGATTTGGGAGTCCGCGGTGGAGGAGCCTGCATGTAGAGAGAAGCTCAGGAAACTCTGTGGGGAGCTGTCTGTAGGAGGCTGGAGGAGAAGCTTCAAAGACGATGGGTACAGTATGTTATTTTTTCATCCCCTGGATCCCGGTGCAACAGGTGCCGAGAGTGGCATCTTCTTGTGTCAAATGTTTTCTTTTTCCCTCTGAGTCACATGATTACAGCCCATGAAGCACATATGCAGCGTCTTGAGAGTTAGACTTGCCATTCTCTCCGTAGCTGGAGGAGACCTGCAGCAAGCCACTCTATGGTTTTTACTCTGGGACCTTTTTGACTTTTCCGAATTACCACTAATTAGGATGTGCTACTTGTGGCAGTAAGTTCATTATTTTAATCCTGTTTGCTTGACTGACCGTGTGGCATATACTGTACAATATTATATGATATTATTTGGGAACTTCCAACAAGCCCCAGTATCAGTAACGTAGCATTTGTTAGCCATATTTTTATAATACACTAGTCCCTCTCATACAGATCATGGAGTTTAGATTCTCAGGCAAATTCCGATATAAGGGTACTATTTGTTTTTCTCTCAGCCATATGCTTAATGATAGAATAAGAATATTAAAGAACATTAATGCCAGAAGTTTTGAATATGAATCAGAATAGTACTGGGAGTGAAAATACACGGAGCGTAAAGTACGGGAGTTAAATGACGTGTATGTGAATTGTCGGGAGCGAATTGTTGCGGCGCATATTGTCGGGAGCGAGTTGACATTGACCCGGCATTGTCTTTGGTAGTGTAGAAGTTACAGAGTTGCATAATAGGAATGGCAGTGAAGTATTGAACTGAAACCAACTCCACCACCACCCTGCAGAGAGTGACAGGCATTGGGGTGTGCCTTTGGGTCGTCAGGCATAACGGCCACGCCATTTCACCACACCCTACCCTGCAGACACTGACAAGTGTCATGGTGTGCCTTGGGGTCTTTGGCCCTTATGTGCACCCCATTCCATCAGGAAATATGGTGAGATGGGTGCAGTATAGAAGAATGGGGTGAACTTTGGGGCTGAAGAGTCCAAGCGTGCCTCCATGCCTCTCACTGGCTGCAGGGTGTGGAATGGTATGAGCATTACAGGCAAGAATCCCAAGTCACACCCTGATGCCTGTCATTCTCTACAGGGTGGAGCGTTATGGTTGGAAACCTAACACCTCAGGCATTCCTTGTGTTTTCACTCCAAATTTTCAACATGTTTTTTGTGACCCCACCTCCATGAACAGTGGCAATATCAGTTTGTTAGCGAAGCTGCTTATGCACAGTGACTACAGCATTTAGCACCACAGGTGCAAAACACATTCCGAACAGGATGTGAAAAATGACAGCTGTACTGTTCATGGGGAGGTGCAAAAAATGGCAATGTTGCAAATCTGCAGTAAAAATATTAAAAAAACTGGTGAAGTCACGAGAGTGCATAGAAACTGTGCAACGCACACCTGTAATGTAATTAGTTTGGGAATTTTTTACAGCAGAATGTCAACACAGGCATTTTGGGACCTCCAATCATGAACAGTGTCACTGTGATTTTCTTTATCTGTCCCGAACAATGATTTCCCACAGCGACCACGCATCTTTGCGCTGAAAGTGTGAAAACATATTTTGGCCATGTTGTGAAAAATGACAGCTGTACTGTTCATAAGGAAGTGTGGAAAAATGCCACTGGTGAAAATCTGGAGTGAAAATACTGAAAATTCTCAAACTTACGAGCGTGCACAGGAACTGAGCAATGCACGCTCGTAAAACAGTCATTTTTAGGAATTTTTTCACCAGATTTTCAACATAGCCATTTTAAGACCTCTGCTCATGAACAGTGTCACTGTGATTTTCTTAATGTGTCCCATACATTGATTTCGCACACCGACTGCGCCATTGTGTGCTACATGAGCGGAAACACGTTTTGGGCAAGATGTGAAAAAATGACAGCTGTACTGCTCATAAGGAACTGTAATAAATTGGCAATGTTGAAAATCTGGAGTGAAAATATTGAAAATTTGCAAACTTACGAATGTGCATAGGAACTGCGCAATGCACGCTTGTAAAACAGTCATTTTTAGGAATTTTTTCACCAAATTTTCAACATAGCCATTTTAAGACCTCTGCTCATTAACAGTGTCACTGTGATTTTCTTAAGGTGTCCCATACATTGATTTCGCACACCGACTGCACCATTGTGCTCTACATGGGTGGAAACACGTTTTGGGCAAGATGTGAAAAATGAGAGCTGTACTGCTCATAAGGAGGTATGGTAAAATAGAAATGTTGAAAATCTGGAATGAAAATATTGAAAATTTGTGAACTCACGAGCTTGCGTAGGAACTGCGCAATGCACGCTCATAAAACAGTCATTTTTAGGAATTTTTCCACCAAATTTTCAACATAGGCTTTTTTAAGAGCCTACCTTATGAACAGTGGCAGTGTCGTTTCATTACTCAGTCCCAAAAGTTGATTTCACGCAGTGACTGCAAAATCACCCTTCGGGCCTGATTAACGCCATGACAGTGACAGCAATCATGAGAAGGGGTCCCAAAAACCCCATGTTGAAAATTTGGTGCAAAAATTCCAAAAAATGCCTGAGATATGCAGCAAAGTTGAAAAAACCCTATCTATCCCATTACACAGCTTACCGGCATTTCCTCAGTTCGTGGTCGGCTTTGAAGAGTGCAGACGTGTTCCTGGTCCACCGAAGATCGTTGCGCCGGAGTCCGGAGGTAAGTATGGGGTGAGGGGTGTGGGAGGTAGGATGCGCAGTGGGTGGGCGCGGTGGGGCAGAGACAGTGAGGAACGTTTTTGTGTTTCAAGGGTTTTTAAAAAAGGGCGAGAAATGGGACGTTTGCCACACTGGGGTGGGCTCCCAGCGTGGCACAAGGGCGGCTGTTTGGGGTTGTGTAGAGTTGATGGGATTCGACACCCCGGTGATAGCATCTGTTGCCACGCTGGGGTGGGCTCCCAGCTGGCACCCTGTACTCGGGGGTGGGGGACAGTGGAGCCGATGGGGGATTGGGCACTCCCGTCAGTTATACAGTGTGTGCGTGGGGGGGGAGCACACAGCATGCATGCATATGTGTGTGTGTGTGTGTGTGTGTGTGTGTAGGGGGGGCGCTCATGAGCAGGTGATATCTTATCGCTGCTCACTGAAGTGTAGCTCCCCCTTTCAACTGTACTCCACTGCATTTTCGACTGCTGTCATAGACAGCTCCAGCAGTCATTGGAGAACTGTGGCCGCACCTGCAAACACGCTGACTGAATTGGAAAAGGGCTGCCACACCTCCGAAAACTTGGATAATGGCACTATGTTTCTTGCACATGCGTGCAAGCAGACATAAAAATTCCCTCCCCAGTAACCTGACAGGTTTGGTGCAAACCCCACCAGTCAGAAAATAAAAAAAAAAATCTGTCCATCTTATCCCTGACTATTTTACTAGGTGCCCAACCTAGCTCATCAGGGAATAAAAATCAGGGACTAAAAAATGTGTCCGCCTCCCTCAAACATAGAAACATAGAATTTGACGGCAGATAAGGACTGCTTGGCCCACCCAGTCTGCCCATTTCCCTGCCTACTGGATAAGCTGCAGATCCTAGTTAACCAGCAGCCTACTTCTTCCTAGCCCCACCCCCTAGAATTGCCTTATGACTGTCCCATGCATGCTTGAATTCCACCACTGTTTTTGACTCATGACCTCCTCCAGAAGGCCATTCCATGCATCCACAACCCTCTCTGTGAAAAATACTTCCTTAAATTACCTCTGAGCCGCCCCATCTTTAAATTGTGCCCCTTCTTCTTGCACACCTCTTTTTGAAAGATGCTACCCTCTTGGACTTTGTTGATTCCTGAGGTACTTGAAAGTTTCTATCATGTCCCCCTCTCCCTCCTTTCCTCGAGGCTATACATTTAAGCTCCTTAAGCTCTCTTCATATGTCTTCCGTGCAGACCACCATTTTAGTTGCTCTCCTCTGGACAGCTTCCATCCTGTCTATGTCTTTGCAAAGACTGGGTCTCCAGAACTGCACGCAGTACTCCAGATGGGGTCTGACCATCTGTCTGTACAGAGGATAATAACTTCCTGTTTTCTACTGGTGATGCCTCTCCTATGCATCCCAGTATCCCCCACCCTCCTTGCTGCCCCTCACATTGCTTGCCCACCTTTAGGTCATCTGATATGACTACCCCAGGTCCCTTTCCATTTTGTTGTTGTTAGTATCTCACCCCCATTGTGTACTCTTCTCCTGGGTTTTTGTTTCCAGGTGCATTACCTTGCACCTTAGTATTGAATCTAAGCTGCCATACATTTGACCATTCCTCTAACCTTGCCAAGTCCCTTTTCATCCTTTCCACCCCACCTTGTGCATCAACTCTGTTGCAGATCTTTGTGTCATCTGCAAAGAGACATACTTTTCCTTCCAGTCCTCTGCAATGTAAAGCATAAAGACATTGAAGAGGACCAGTCTAATACTGAACCCTGCGGTACCCACTAGTAACCCCTCTTTCTTCAGAGTGGACTCCATTTACTATTACGCTCTGTGCCTATTCTCCAGCCAATTTTTACCCAGGCTGTCATCTTGGGACCCACTCCCAGGCTAGCTAACTTGTATATTAGTCTTTTGTGTGGACTGTGTCAATGCCTTGCTAAAGTCTAGGTAGGCCATGTCCACAGTCCCTCCTGATCTACTACTTTGGTCACCCAGTCAAAGAAATCTATCAGATTTGTCTGGCATGACCTTCCTGCTGTGAATCCATGCTGCCTTGGGTCCTGTGCCCCTCTGGCCTCTAGATACTCGACAATTCTTTCCTTCAGAAGTGATTCCATCATTTCCCTACCACTGAGGTTAAACTAACAGGTCTGTAGTTTCCTGCTTCTGCCTTGCTCCCACTTTTGTGAAGGGGAATCACATCTGCCCTCCTCCAGTCCTCGGGTACCACCCCATCCTCCCATGATTTGTTAAACAGGGTAGTCAGTGGTGTCACTAATTCTACCCTTAGTTCTTTTAAATTCTGGGATGAATCCCATCAGGCCCCATTGCTTTGTCCACCTTCAGTTTAAGAGTTCTTTCAGAACCCTTTCTTCTGTAAATGGGCTGGTATCAACTTCTGTATCCAGAGTGTTTCTACTGTTTGTTTTAGGTACCTCCCCCTCTTCCTTTGTAAATACTGAGCAAAAATATTTGTTTAGTATCGCTGCCTTTTCACAGTCACCTCTGCCCACCCTACCTCCCCTTTATTAAGCCTCACTAACCCTCCCTTGGTCTTCCTTCGCTCCCTGATGTACCTATAAAAGGTTTTATCCCCCTTCTTAACTGAGTTGGCTATCTTTTCCTCGGTTTGGGCCTTTGCTGTTCTGACTGCCTTCCCAGCTTCCTTTTGCTTTAACTGATACAGTTCTCTGTTCTGCTCCTTCTGTGATTCCTTGTACTTCCTGAAAGCTTTCTTTTTCTCTTGAACCTTCACTGCCACTTCCTTTGAGAACCATAGTGGTTTCTTACATTGTTTAGTTTTGTTTATTTGCTTCACACAAAGGCTTGTTACCTCTGTGATGGCAGGTTTTATTATTCCCATTGTTCTTCCACCCTCCTTCCTGCCCATTTGCTAGTGCATTCCTTAGGCACTCACCCATTTGTACAAGTCAGCCCTCCTAAAGTCCAGTACCTTTGCCTTTGTATGGCTTGACTCTATTGCTGTGTTTATTGTGAACCATACTGTTCGATGGTCGCTAGTTCCCAGATGGCTACCCACTTCTACATCTGTGATCCTCTCTTCATCTCCATTTGAGAGAACCAGGTCTAAGATTGCTCCCTCTCGAGTGGGCTCCAATACTAGTTGTCTAAGGCATGCCCCCTGTAGGGCATCTAGAATAACCCCACTCTTCGAAGTGGCTGCTGCAACTGCACTCCAGCTAACATCTGGCATATTCAGATCACCCATCAGCAATATGTCCCCTTTTTCTGCCATACTAAGTATACTTTCTATCATTTCCTTGTCCATTTCCTCCCCCTGAGAATGGGGTCTGTATACAACCCCTGTGCGGATTGTGGTGCCATTGCGGGTCTCCAAATTTACCCACAGTGCTTCTTCTCCTCCTCCTGTTTTCCCTTTTGTTCTGTTGCTTTGATTCCTTCCCTTATGTAAAGAGCTACTCCTCCTCCTCTTTTACCCTCTCTGTCCCTCCTGTAGATAGTGTATCCTGGTATGTTTCACGTCCCAGTCATGGTTTTGTGCGAACCATGTTTCTGTGACTGCCACGATATCCAGATGTTCCTCCTCCATCAAGGCCACTAATTCAGGAAGCTTATTACTCAGACTATGGGCATTGGTACTCATTGCTTTCCATTTTTTGATGGCTTTACCTTCTGTTGCAGCATCCCCCACTGACCTTTCTACCTCGGTCTTTTTCTCATTTAGTACCCTGTTTTTATTTATTTATTTAGCTTTTGTTTACCGGGTAAGTACACTAGACAAGTAGTATGCCTATTTTCAGGAACGACCCGGGAGAGCACAAAACATACAGTATACATACATGGCAACATTGGAGAAACAGCATGATACAGTAAAAAACAGCTATAACAATGCTTGTATAAGGGCAGAGATACTGCCACACATAGTACAAATTATTACAGGACATTGATAGACATTAGAATCACTGAATACTTTGTAGGGAGAGGCTGAGATTTTCCTGCTGCTTATCAAACTACCTGATGGATCCTGTGCCCAACTCAGTCTGTGTATTAAGCCTAATGGAGATAAGGAGAAGCAGCAGTGAAATGGTGAGTGGATGGTGGAATAGGTGAGGCATTAAAACATTGCTCTTCACAAGCCCATCCACTCAGGTCACAGTGAGGGTCTCAAACACACTACATAGGCTTGGAGCTTCTGTCCCACTGCTGCTGCAACTAGCCTATTAAGGCATCTCCATGCCCTCTGGTCCATAGCACACTAGCATAGAAGAATGGACCCAAGCAGACTGATAGCACACACTTCCAAGGCTGTAACCCCAAGTGCCAATTCTCCCAGCTCTACTGCCAACTCTTCCTCTCCCTCTCCCACTCTTTCTTTCTGTCAGTGTTCAATCTCACCTCTGAACTCTGCCTAAAATGAACACAATGGCTCGCTCCAACACAGCCTGCTGTGTTGCAGAACAGGAATAGAAAACTCTGTCCCCTCCCACAAACTAAGTCCAAACAAAAGGTTCCAGCCCACCTAAGAAGTCAAATTGAAATGATAAGTAAACTGCATAAACTTTTTATCCTGGGGTCTTCCTTAAGGGGTTGCTTTGCAGCCCTTTTGCCCCTGCTTAAATAATACAAGCTGCTGATGCCATACAATAGTAGGAGGATTCCATTACAGTTAAAATGCAGCAGTGATTAATCAAGCAGGTTAGAAGTAAGAGCCTGCAAAACACCAGTGACGTTTTAGAAACCTGTGAACAGATCCCTGTGAACTATATTCCATTCATTATACAACACAGCATTACTAAAGAAAATTAACAATTTGTGCTGAATTGCAACAACACTTCTATTAGCAAAAAAAAAAAAAAATTACTGTTTCTTATATTAGAAATATTTTTTTTAATTCGATTGCATTAAGTTGCATATCATTACCATTTCAAGTATTTACATTTCTCACTCTAGTCTCAAAGACAGTAAAGATATAAGAAATTGAATGAGAAATGAGATAAAGATAGAAAATTGGTACTGCTGTCTTCCCAGAATAGAAAATCCCCAAGGGGTCCAAAATAGCAATCTGTAGTCTTTGTACATATAAGGGGATCTGCTCCTGTTTTTCCCTGGCTCTACATATGGAAAGGAAAATCAGTGAGTATAATAGCTCAGATGGGTCATTATGAGATTAGACTCACATCCACAACTAGCTGATCAAACAATGCATCCTTAAAGGGATGGTTTTAAATCCTGTTCATCACTGCGATGGTTTGGTTTCAGTGCATTTAAAGATAAATTCAATACATTTCCTTTTGTAGGAGTTTCTCCAGCCTGTTATCCCCCTCATATGCACGTTGACGCATTCCAGAGCCATACATTTTAAATGCTCAGGGTTTGCCGGGTGTACCTCCTGAAAATGGGTGATCACTGCTGTGTTGGATCTAGAATTTCTTATGTCCTTTACATGTCCCCATATCCTTTCCCTTAATACTCTAGTGGTCTGACCCACATAGATCTTGGAACAAGTACACTAAAGGGCATACATCACAAACATAGAAACAGAGAATTTGACAGGCACATAAGGACTACTTGGCACACCCAGTCTGCCCTTTTCCCTACCTACATTATTACTACAGCCTCTTCTTGATCTACATCTTTCTTCCTCCCCCTTCTTTTCCACTGTGATTCCCTTGTGCCTATCCCATGCATTCTTGAACCCCGCCATTGTCTTTGCCCCCATCACCTCTGCTGGAAGCTTGTTCCAGGAATCCACCACTCTTTCTGTGTAGAAGTATTTCTTCTCATCTCTCCTGAATCTAAACTGAATCTATCAAATGTTGAGGGGCAGTTCAGAAACTCTCTTATGGTTACTTTTCTTCTGATGTGCTTTAAGGAAACTAGATCTAACTGCAGTAACTGCATACATTACATCTACCACATCTAAACATGCCCTTGGGGGTGATGGTAACCAATTTGATGGAGGTGCCCCTTTAAGGATGCACTGTTTTATCAGCTGGTTGTGGATGTGTGTCTATTTCCATAATGACCCCACTGAGCTATTACACTCACTGATTTTCCTTTTCATGTGGATCCAGGAATAACAAGAGCAAATCCCCTTATATGTACAAGGACCACTGGAGGCAGGGTGATGGCTATTTTGGATCCCTGGGGATTTTTTTACTGTGGGAAGACAGTGGTACCAATTTTCTCTTTATCTCATTTCTCATTAAATTTTTTCTGCTTTTACAGTTTCTGAGAATGGTGTGGAAAATGCAAATATCAGAAATAGTAATGATATGCAACTTAATGCAATCACATAAAAAAATACATTTCTAATATAAGGAACAAAGTTTTTTTTTTGCTAATGTAAGTGTTTTTACACTTCAGCACAAATTGTTAATTTTCTTCAGTAATGGTGCATTGTGTAATGTATGGGATACAGTTCACAAAGATTTTTCACAGTTTTTGTTCTACAGGCTCTTAGTTCAAACCTGCTTGATTAATCACTGCTGCGTTCTAATTGTAATGGAACCCACCTGCTACAGAGTAACATCAGCAGCTTGTATTGTTTTAGCAGGGGCAAAAGGGCTGGAATCTAACCCCCCTGAGGAAGACCCCTAGTCAAAGCACTGGGGTTCTAGTCTTGCAGCCCTGATAATTGTAACCTGTGCCAGAAACCGTCACGCGAGTGAATAAAAAGTTTATTGAAGTTTATTTTGTGTTTCAGTTTGCCTCCTTGGGTGCACTGGAACCTTTTGTTTGGACTTAGTTTGCAAACAGAACTGCACACCCCTCACACTGTTGCACCACAGACTGTGGAGAGTGCAGTCCGATCTTTCCTCTGTTTTGTTTTGTTGCCAGTACCCTCCTGCAAACTAACTGAAGGAGTTCAGTGTCCAAGTCAACTCATCAGAGAATAAAAAACAAAAATCTGGCCCACATTCCCCAACTACCTTAATGGATCTGGTGCCCAATATGATTTGCTAAAGCATTTAAAAAAAAGTCTCTCCTTCTCCATCCAACTACCTGATAAATCCAGGGCCTAACTGGGTCCTCTGGTAGCATGTTTTTTTTTTGTATTTCCATAACTGGGACCATCAGTGAACAAAAAATAAAAATTCAGCCCCCTCACTTCAGCAACCTGATGATTCCCAAGCCCTCCCTAAGCTGTTAAGGAATACAAATAATGTGTCTCCCTTTTCCAAAGTACCTGTCAGGTCTGTTGCCCAACCCGGCCCATTAGGGAATAAAAAATATTTGTCCCTTTCCCTCCAACCACTTGATAGGTCTGGTGTCCTAACCTGGATCATCTGTGAATAAAAAAATAATCAGTAGGGGGCACTATAAGTGAGTTTGGTGCTGGGGGATGAAACTAATAGCCTGGTGTTGGGTGGAACTGAACCACTGTGTACAGTGCAGGATCCTTATTAGAAAGCAGTGCCTCTGCATCAAAGCCCTCCCTAGGGGCAC
Organism: Neoceratodus forsteri; assembly: GCA_016271365.2. Taxonomy (NCBI): domain Eukaryota; kingdom Metazoa; phylum Chordata; order Ceratodontiformes; family Ceratodontidae; genus Neoceratodus; species Neoceratodus forsteri. The sequence goes on from CM057459.1 coordinate 1,390,824,366, forward strand.
TGTATACAAACAATCTGTAAAACTGACAGGAATGTGGTCCTTGTATAGCTGCAAGTTTAACAGTGAGACTGGTGAGACAGTAAGGCCAAGATAACAACACAGAAAAAGCAAAACCAGACCATTTGGCATGGTTCACCCATTTCAGTGCGACAGTTGTTTTGTTGACATCGATATGGGCGCAAGCATTATGCAGTCCGCCATGTTTGCATCAGGCGTTGATGCTCCTGGGACAGAGACCCACACCCCCAGCAATGGCAATAGTGTAGATTATCGGGTACACATAGGAAGCTTGCTATAAAAGCTGCCTGAATATAGCACTGATTTTATTTATTTTGTTTATTTTAGTTGGGGGGCTTCCCCCCACATGCTCTTGTTTTTTTTTTTTTTTTTTTGTTAAGGGGGCGAAAAAATAAAAAAATAAAGGAATGGGTGATTTGACCAAATAGCATAACTTGAGCTCTGCGCTAATAGCGTAGGTCCTACACATACCCGATAAACTACACTATCACCCCCACAACTAAATGTAACCTTCTCTGGGGTGGGCATGCCCCAGAGGGGCCAAAAATTGTGTGGATACATTTTGCAGCATGACTGAGGGGTGATCTAAAATCAAGATTGCCACTGTCATCATCACCTTTATTGCAGCAACATTCAGTTGCCATTCTAATGGTATACCATTTGGCACCAGCTAAATCTTGTTTTCTTTTAAAGTGCTTTATTTATAGGTTTTTCTATTCAATTCAACACTTGATGCAGGAACTTCTCCCTCACCCCTTTCTGTTTGGGGAAACTACAGCCAGCTTGCTTTACCCATGTGGCCAAGGTGGCGGCCACTCCAGTAGTCATCAAATCGAGGGTTTGTTGATGTGCTGAAGGAAAGCCAGGACCACAGGTGTAAGGAGTGGACAAAAGGAAGTAAAAATAAGTAGCTGAAAAAATATTTTTACAGAAGGAGATAATTGTAACGTACAGATGCCAGTTAACTTTTCTCACTTCATTGGAGAAAAAATCAGAGAGTTAAGGGGCAATGTCACTCTTAGTCCTCAAAGTGTGTCTAATTTAAAAAACAAACATTTTATGAATGGTTACATTCAGATGTAGCTGATCATTTGCTTCTGATTTATTTTTTTTTTTAAAGTAAAAAAACAGACTGCACACGTATTGGTTTTACCACACTAAAAAGGTGTTTGTTTGCAGTCCTTGATCAACTTCCACTGCACCTTCTCTGGACTTGGGAACACCCCAACACAGTCTAGACACTCATGATGAATTGGAAGGATAGGAGGCTATTGCATCATGACTGGCTGCACTATTTTGGGTCTTAATGTTCAGTAAGTATGCAATAGGAGTAGATCAAGGATTTGTAACAAAGCAAGGATGGGTATGACTACACTATTAGCTTGCATTTCAGTTCCACTAAAAAAGGAAGTAGATAAAACAGCCAGCAACATCAATTAATTTTTGAGATGGCAAGCAATCATAAAATGTGGGTTTTTAGCTAAAAATAATATGATGCAAAAAGGTTGAAAGTATCTCTTAAACGTTAACATAAATTGTGAGCCTTGGTGGACTCTTTGCTCTTCTATAGTCCTCTAAGCATCCTACTATATGTTCCTAATTAGTGTATTCAGAGGGATATGATGCTAATATCAGGCAACAAAAAATTAGAACTGTGGTTGCACTCCATGCAAAAAATGTACTGTACACTCCGCCCATAAGCAACATACCAAATACTTTGTTTACAGGTGCTGCGGAAGAGGGTACTTAGGGTATACACATATCATCCTGTGCAATATGGGCGAGAGGAGCGAGAAGCAAAGCTGAGCACTTCTGTCTGCCCAAACTGTTTTAGTTGAAGCCTGGGATTGCATGGGGTTATCGTGCTTGGAGAAATTTCAATTAAAATATCATTAGAGATCTTGCACAGCACCTATGAACTTAACATTAAGCACTCAAGCTGGCTAGTTTGATTTATAATACATTTCACTTTTTTAATTTAAAAAGGTGGATTTAATGCCTCTAAAGAGGAATGCTCCACTTCTAATGTTGCTGCAAGAGATGACAGCTGAACTCAGGACATGAGGCACTGTTGTTCTGACTGTTACGAACATACGAACATCCGAAATTTGCCAGCAGATAAATGCCTAGAGGTCTATCAAGTCTGCTCGAATGTGCAGCTAGCACCCCTTATTCTGCAGCTGCCCCTGTCTTCCACCCTTCCCCTTCATTGACCTTCCCCCTTGTCCTGTCCCATCCCCTTTTGAAGCAGTCCACTGTTCTACTGGATACCACTTCTGCAGGTAAAGCATTCCACCCAGCCACCACCCTCTCTGTAAAAAGTGTCTCCTCATCTCCCTCCTGAACCTTCCTCCTCCAGTTTCATATCATGGCCCTGGTGTCCCTCCCCTCCCTTACTTTGAACAGCCCTCTGTACCTGTCTTGTTTATTCCTTTCATGTACCTAAAGGTTTCAATCATGTCCCCCCGTCCCTCCTCTCCTCCAGTGAGTACATGTTCAACTCCCTCAGCCTCCTTTTGTATGATAAGTCCCCCAGCCCCTTGATCATCTTTGTCACCCTGCACTGCACCCCCTCCAGTAACTTAATGTCCCTCTTCAGATACGAGTGCCAGTACTGCACGCAGTACTCCAGGTGTGGTCTAACTAATAACCTATACAGTGGCAAAATCACTTCCTTCCTCCTCGAGGATATACCCCTTGCAATACAACCCAGCATTTTTTTGACCTCTGCAACTGCCTTCCCCACATTCTTCGAGTTGTTCATTGACCCTGTAATGAGCACCCCAGATCCTTCTCCTCCTCTGTCTGGGCTAGGTGCACTCCCCAGCTAGTAACTCCTCCTTGGGTTCTTCATCCCAAAATGCAGCACCTTGCACTTTTGGCATTAAACCCAGTTACCAGGTGTCTGACCAGGTTTCAAGCTTTGCCAGATCATCCTGCAACCCTTGCCATCCCCTGATGTCATCCACCACTGCTCCTACCTTGGTATCATCAGCAAACAGACTGATCTTGCTCTTGATGTCCAATGATATGTCTGCAATGAATATCCCAAACAACACTAGTCCCAACACCGAGCCCTGTGGAACACCGCTTGTTATTACCCTTGGGTGTGAGAGCTCCCCACCCACCACCACCACCCTCTGTTGCCTTCCCTGAAGCCAGTTCCTTACCCATCTCACCAGCTTTGCACCTGCCCCTGTGCCTACTAACTTACTTCCCAGCCTTCCATGCGGCACCGAGTCGAATGCCTTACTGAAGTCCAGATACAGGACATCCACTGCATGGCCCCTGTCCAGTTGCCTAGTTACCCAGTCATAGAACACCACCAGGTTGGTTTGGCAGGATCTGCCCCATATGAAGCCATGCTGTCTGCTGTCCTGTAGTCCTTTGGCCTCTAGGAGGGCCACCAGCCTCTCCTTCAGGATAGTCTCAATTAGCTTACCCACGATGGATGTGAGGCTCACTGGTCTGTAGTTTCCCGGTGCATCCTTGGGCCACTCTTGTGGAGGGGCACTACATGAGCCATCCTCCAGTCTGTACCCTGAATGTAGTGAAGCATTAAATAGGTCTGCCAAAGGTCCTGCAACGACCTCTGCCAGCTTCTTCAGTACCCTGGGGTGGATGCCATCTGAGCCTGGTGCCTTATTCACCCTCAGTGCCTTCAAACCCTCCCGAACTCTGCCCTCCATGATTTCCCCATCTGTCACCCCCTCCCCCCGTTTCTGCCATTTCTCCCCCCTTGGGTGTCACCCCCCTCTTCTCTTTAGTAAATACTGAGCAGAAGTACTCATTTAGTGCTTCTGCCTTATCGCACTCTGCTTCCACCCAACCCCCTCCTTCCTAATCCTTACTATGTGGTCCTTACAGCTCCTTTTCTCCCTGATGTACCTAAAGAAGTCCTTCTCCCCCTTCTTTATGCCTTGTGCCAGCCTGAGTTCCGTAGATGCCTTGGCTCCCTTTACTGCCCTTGTCACCTCCTTCGATTCTGTCAAGTACTCCTCCCTGTCCTCACCTCTCCCTGTTTTCTTGTACTTCCTAAAGGCAGCTCTTTTCCTCCTTACCTTTTCCATGACCTCCTTGCTCAACCAGCTTGGTTTCTTAGCCCTAGCCTTCTTGCTCTGGGCCTTGTAGCAGGTTTTGGTTGCCTGCACTATCCCCAGCTTTATGAGCTCCCACCTCTGGTTACTGTCCATACTAGATTGAATTCTGGCCAGGTACCCTTTTACCACTTCCCCCATCCTCCCAAAGTCGGCCCTCCTGAAGTCCAGCACTCTTGTACCAGATTCCACTCCTTCCTTGCCCATATCCAATGTGAGCCATACTGAGTGGTGGTCACTCCCTGACAGTGGTTCCTCCACTGTAAGTTCTCTCACAAAGTCCCCATTTGCCAGCACAAGGTCAAGGGTATTCCCTAACCTGGTTGGTTCACTGACCATTTGCAGCAGGAAGCTGTCCTGGAAGGCATCCAGCAGTACTTGCTCCTTCTGTTCCTGGTTGTTAGGGTACTCCAGTCCACTCCTGGCATATTGAAGTCCCCACAATCACCACACTACCCTTCTCACAGGTCCTCCTGATCTGTCCCGCTAGTTCCTGTCTAACTCCTCCGTCTGAGATGGCGGCCTGTACACCACTCCCATTCTAAGAATCTAATCTTGGAATCCTGGATTTGCATCCAAAGTGACTCCATACTACCTTCTCCCTTCCTCCCTTACACCTTCAGTCCTTCCTTCACAGTGCCACACCCCCTCCTTTCCCAATCACCCTGTCCCTATGAAATAACCTGTACTCTGGTACAGACAGGTCCCAGTCATTGTATTGGGTGGCCCACATTTCTGTGATGGCTGCAATGTCCACCTCTCCCTCTGCCATGAACACCTGTAACTCTGCAGTTTTCCTGCCAAGGCTCCTAGCATTAACGGTAACCACCTTCCAACCTTCCACCCTCCCACCCTTCCCTCCTTTACTAGCATCACCAATAGTACTTGCCATGTGTCCTTTGTCACTGTTATGGGGGGCTAAACTCATATGGTTTCCCAACCTGTGGTCTCTGCATGTCTCTTGCCCAATTGCCACCCCCCACTCCTAGTTTAAATTCCCTACTTCCTCTATGTACTCCTCCATCCTCTGTTTCAACACCTTCTTTCCCTCCTCACTCAAGTGTAGTCTGTCCTTGGCATAGAGACTACTGTCCTTCCAGGTCCCTCCCAACCCCCCAACAGCAAATACCCTTTAGCACAACACCAGGTTCTTAGCCATCCGTTAAATTCCTCTATTCTCAGCTTTCTTGTTGTGCTTGCCTTGGGCAGTGGAAGTATCTCCAAAAAAGATTACTGATCTTCCTGCCCCCTCACATAATTGTCCTAGTTCCTCAAACCTCCTCTGGACTATATCTACTGTCTTCGTCAGCCAGGTCATTCATCCCAAGATGTATAATTAAATGAGGCTTATCCCTACCCCTTCTAGCATATTTCAGAACAGATTGTCCCACCCTTTCCGCTGTCATTCCTGGCATGGCCTCCACCCAAATGCGACTATGCCTCTCTGCCTTGCTACCCCACCTGACTCTTCTTAGTATTGAGTCCCCCAGCACTAAGATTCCACCACTCTTACTCCCTGCTTGCTTCCATTCATCTCCCTCTCTCATTTCTGGCTCCTCTTCTTCCTCCTGCACATTATTTCCCCCTTTTGCCCCTGTTGCAATTCTCTCAGCAGAACTTCCCCCCACTCCGGTTTGGTCCAGGCATTTATCAATTACTCCTCTAATTTCATCATTTCCCTCCTCCACCTTCTTCCTCTCTAGCAGAGCAAAACTATTTTCTGAAGGCCCTTCACAAATGTCGGCTTCCTCTCTCTTCATAGTAACCTGTTCTCTCCTTTCCACTCCATGACTTTTGCCACTTCTTCGCCTCCCCTCACAAGTCCCTATCTCCTCCTTCCATTTGTCTTTTGTCTCCTGACCTGGTTTCCCCGGCAATCGTTCTTCCTTGCCTAGGCTCCCTTGTCCCTGCTTCCCTTCTTCTGACCCTCTCCTCACCACTGTTGGCTTAAATCACCCTCCCTCATCTCCCATTCTTCCTCCCTCCAGTACTGGGCTAAACCCACCCCCAGTCTGCCTTGCCTGTCTTAGTTCCTCCTGCAGACCCTGAATCTCCTTTCTAAGTTTCTCTATGTGGTTGCACACTAAACATCCTCCCACACTCCAGGCAATTTTTAGAAAGATTGGTGCACCGCAGTTGTTGCAGCCTACCACCCTACCCATTGCTGTCGTTGCCACCAGCGACCCCACCCTTCAGATGCAGGATACCAAACACCCCCAAGTCTCCTCTCCCCCTCATCAGTGCAAAACATTCTTTTATTTCCCTTACCCCCTTTGTTGTACACATTTAGATATATTGAGCAACTGCTTTTTATATTCCTATCCTTCCTATCCACACTCAAAAAGAGACTTTAAGTAGCTATTGCACAACCTTCTTCAAACTCCTACTCCTCCTTTCCACAATGCAATAGCAATGCAAAATAGGTTTGCTACCAAAAGAAACAGGTCTCCAAGTCAAACAGCTTCACCAACAACACATCAAAATAGGCTTGAAATTAGAAGATATAGGTCTCTGATTCAAAGAAACAGACCCAGTTAAATCACACCAAATAGGTTTTAAATCAGAAGAAATAGGCCTCTACAAATGCTGCCTGCTGCACAGTGAAACATCAACAAATGAGCCTACTTATAGCCACCAAAACAGTTTTCAAAATTCCAGCAGCCCCAAAACAATACCCTGCTAGCCCCTTAGAAGTAGTAAGAAAGAAAAGAAATAACCTTCTACCAAGTAAAATGCACAAGAAACAATGTAAAAACAACAAGAAGCTACTGTACTGTACTTATAATCATGTAGAGAAGTATTTGTAGCTGTAACTGCTATTGCCTGATGAAGGACCCTGTATAACCTGAAAGCTTGTGTTTTCTAAATCTCTTGTTGGTCCAGTAAAAGGCATCAACTCACCCACTTTTTTCAACTGATTATAATCACATAAGAGATTTTAAATCTTTTAATTACTCACATGTTTTTCTAAAATGTTGAGGCTCTGCCCATCGGATTCCCTCAGCTGGCTGCATCGCACCTGGAAGTAAAAGAGTCTCTTGTTAGATGAACAGTAGCAATGCAGCAGTGATGCTGAGTTGTGAAGAGTATTTGTACAATGGTGACTGAATACTGATGCTGAGATGCAAACAGTATTCTTTTTGATAACTGGTTCTTGGTCTACAGAAAGAATTTTATACTTTCTTGTCCACCTTAACAATGAAAAGATGTTTAATCGATACAGACAAGACAAGAACATCTTCAGCATTATATATAAGTATGATCTTTAAACCTTCGGTTTGTTGTGCACAGAAATGAATTTTTGTGTTGAAAACAGCCTTCAAATTGGGGAAAGGAATAACTCCACCTGAACAGGAAAAAAACACTAAATAGATCTAAAGATTTTTTAAATATATTGCTGATCCATTTTCTTCTGTACATAGTAGCAGGCTATAATATGTGTTGGAAATTTCCTGCTTCTTGACAGGCCAAACAGGTTCTGAAATCCATACTATAGCTTAATATGCCACAACTACTTCAGTCTGAACAAGTTCAGGTGGTGGGATTGGAACTTGGGCAGCTCACGTACAGTTATCATGAGCCACTTCACTCATTCCTGATTGCCACCACAAACATGCCTGCCACCTTTACACATATATATGAAACCCTTCTACTAGGCCCAAAAATAAATGTCCTTTTATGTTAAACAAACTAAATAAATAACTGAATGTTCTTTCCACTCATGAGCCCCTCTTTACACACATAAACAAATAAAAAAAAAATCAAGTACTGTTCAGAGTTTCCATTGCTGGTGTTTCTTAGATGACCATGAAAAAAATCTTCTTTCTATCATTACCAGTTTGCCAGAGAACTCCCTGCTCCTTACCTTACAACAGATGGAATTGAGGTTCTAGCTCCACTTGAAGATGTGAAGGATGTTCGCTGGTCAGGATTGATTTTCTATTTTTTTTGTACTTTCTGCTGACCCTGGCACTGTGTTTGTGGCGTTTATGCCACCTGTTCTGAGTGACCGGCCCTGCCTGCTGTTGGAACTGTGGGCTCCTTTGGGGATCTCGGGGGTTTTCTGGCACTCACAAGGTTGGGGAGTGGGGCCGGTCGGAGGATCGGTGTTCTGTTCCCCACTCCTAGACTTGTGGGGTGGTCAGCCGGAGGGCTGGCTTACCCATGGTTGTGGTGATGTGCCATTGATCCTCTGAGATATTTTCCCCTATAGGCAGCTGAAGAAATTTGTGGGCCCTGGGAGGATCTTTCATGGATATTTTGAGATTGAAGCCTGGGATTTGCTGTTTCTTGACTCTGTCGGATATTTGCCTTGGTATTATGAATTTTGTGAGCGATGATCTGAAAGCAGTTGTTGGACGATATCGTTCCTTGAACTTTTCTGGACAGCAAGTACTTTTTCATTTTTGTATATTGCCAGCTTGAATTTCTACTACCGTTATGTTTTGTATTTTATTTTTGGAAATCAGTTCGAGCAGTGAGAGAGCTTAGTAAAGACCTTTAATCTCACCCTTATTCTGATAAATGTGAGAGGTTTATCTGGAGGGTGGATTATCAAACTGTTTATTATTATTATTTTTATTTATTTTGGTTTGTTTAGTTTATTATTTTGCATTGTATGTGTATTTATTTATTTGTTAAGTATCTGTAAGTTCATCCCCCACTGATATTTGTGAGAGAGTTCTTTGGAGGGTGATCGTTCAGATTACTTCTGTTTTCACATTCTGTGTTTTATAGTAGCACCAGGAAGTGTGAAGCCTGGGTGTGTTAAAATTGTTTTTTTATATGTTGTCCCCCAGGTAGTGGGAATACTTGTGGGTGGAATTGAGGTTGTGATAGGAAGTTAGGTTTTTATATTTTAAGTTACTTAAGTTAGTTATTTAGTATTTTTGTAGTAAGTATAGTTATTTAGTTGTGGGACAGGTGGTGAAATTAAAGATTGGCTGAATTTTATGGGTATTATATTACTGTTTTTAGATTGTTTAGTTTGACTTACAGTGTAGGGTTAGGTTGTGGGCCTGGGATAGTGTTTGCCTGTTACCCCCCCCCCGGTCATGTGCTATTCAGCCTCCTCTCTCCACACCTCTTCCCTTTTCCCCTCCTGGCTTTTCCACCTATCAATGTTGTCGGGCCTTGGGTATTGCCTGTAGAGGGGGAGGGTGGGGTGAACAGTGGAGGCTGGAAGAGCGGGACGCTCTCATTAGGGTGGTTAAGCCCAGGAGACGCCCTGGGGCGAAGTGGAGCTTTGAGTATGGACCATCCTGTTTGGTCCCCATATCCAAGGGCACCATCGCTGGTGATGGGCAGGTAGTCAGGGCAGCCCAGGAGTTTCGTCCAACCTGGGCATTGTTGTGCAATGCCAGATCTGTCCGGAAAAAGACTGCCATGATTTCCAATCTTGTTGGGTCGACAGATCTGGCTTGTATCACTAAGACCTGGCTGGATGACAATGTGGGCCCAATTTTTGAGGCCGCCATTCCAGCCGGGTATACAGTGATACATTGCCCAAGGTTGGACCGCAGAGGGGGGGGGTTGTGGTTATTTTTAAGACTGAATTAGAACTCATTAGTGTTCCAGTTGAGGAGGCCACTTCATTTGAATGTGCTGTTGTAGCAGGTGTGGGCTATCAAATTGCTCTTATCTACCGTCCACCCAGAGATGGGAAGCAATTCCTTAAGGAAGTGGTGGATTTTGTCATCGACATGGTATTTGAGTCACCCAGGCTGATGGTCCTGGGTGATTTTAATGCCTGGATAGATGACGAACTCTCGCAATTTGGACAACACTTCCTCCCGTTAATGGAGTCACTGGGCCTGACACAGGTGGTTACCACTGCTACACATAAAAGTGGCCATTCTCTTGATTTGGTCTTCCTCCTGGGGATCGAGGCTTCTGACATGGGTGTGGAACCAGTCAGTTAGTCTGATCACTACATTGTGAGATTCAATTTTGGCACCCCCCTTCTTGTAGGCTGACCCCTGTGGAGATGGTCAAGTACCGTCCTTTATGGAATATTTCTTCCGATGGCCTTGCTGTGGTCCTTGACCTATCATAATTTCCTGTGCATGGCAATGATCCAGAGGCACTGGTCTTGGCTTATAATAATGCCATTTCCTTGGCCCTGGATTCTATTGCTCTAGTACGTGTGCATTCTCTCTCCCTTCGACCTTGGACTCCGTGATTTGATGGAGCCTTGAGAGAGTTGCGGCGACTAGGACGCAGGTTAGAATGTTGTTGGTGGAAATCTGGCCTGTATACCGTCCACCTTAGACTGTTAGAACATTATCGGTTCTACCAGTCAGAAATCTCTCGTAAGAAGGCAGAGTTCCTGTCTGGAGAAATTTCTGCCACTCAGAATCGACCAGTTCAGCTTTTCAGAACTGTGGATAGATTGTGCAACCCAACCTGCCTACAGCTCCGAAGAGCGTTTTCACAATTACAGTGTGATGAGCTTGCTCGGTTCTTTGCTGATAAGGTGGCTGACATTAGGTTGGAGATCCACTTGACACATTCTATGCGAGTTGCTAGTGATCAGGGCCTGGTCACTTCCCCTGCATTTTCCTGGAGTACCTTCGACCACCCAGAAATCATTGATGTTATGCAGATTGCCCAGGGGATGCACCCTGCATGCTGTAGTTTAGATCCGGGCCCTACATCCCTGATTATGGGATGTGGTGATTCTATCACCCCAGTTCTGGCACAGATAGTCTGGTGCTCCCTTGACTCAGATGAATATCCCTGCTCCTTAAAAGAGGTGGTGGTGACACCCTTGTTGAAGAAAGCTTCTCTGGACCCAGAATCTCTTGCTAACTACAGGCCTATCTCGAATCTCCCCTTTGTGGGGAAGGTGATCAAGAAAGTAGTGGCGGCCCAACTGGAGAACCACTTAACCATCCATAGCATCTATGAACCTCTCCAATCAGGTTTTCGAAAGAAGCATAGTACAGAGACTGCACTGGTTCGGGTGCTCAATGGTCTCTTGATGGCAAGAGACCAGAGAAAATGGTCCATTTTGGTACTATTAGATCTGTCATCAGCGTTTGACACCGTCAACCACGAGGTTCTACTTGAGTGTCTGAGATGTATTTGTGGGCTTTCTGGGGTGGTCCTCAGATGGTTTACTGCATACCTCACCGGGAGGACTCAGAGGGTGGTTTCAGGGTTTTTTCTTCTAATCCCTTCTCTCTGTTTTGTGGGGTCCCTCAGGGCTCAATACTTTCCCCCATGTTGTTTACGGTGTACATGCTTCCCCTCGGAGACATTGTGAGATGGTATGGGCTGAGGTTTCATTGCTATGCCGATGATACCCAGCTATACCTGTCTTTGGCCCCCGTCCAGGAAGGAGCAGTCTTGGTATTTATTAACTGCCTCCATGAAATCCAGGATTAGATGAGGTCCAGTTGGCTGAAGTTGAACTCTGGGAAGATGGAGGTGCTGGTTTTGGACCCCGATTGCTGGATAGGGGGACTTGAGGCAGGCTCCTCATCAGGATTGTTTCTTGGGGGTGCTGAGCTACAGGTCTCTGAACAGGTGCGAGATCTTGGGGTGATGTTGGATGCAGGGCTGACACTTCGGACTCAGGTGTCAGCTGTGGTTAAGTCATCTTTCTATCACCTAAGAAACATCGCCAGGATCAAGCACCTTGTTCCGTCTGGTGATCTGCCAACATTAATCCATGCCTTCGTGACCTCGTGTTTAGATTACTGCTACTCGCTGTACTTTGGGCTTCCGGGGGTTGCTATCCACCTCCTGCAGCTGGTGCAGAATTCTGCAGCCTGGTTGTTGGTGGGAACTCCTAGATCTTCCCATATCACACCGGTGCTGCGGGAACTGCACTGGCTGCCAGTTCAGTGGTGGATCACCTTCAAAGTCGGATTACTGACATACAAAGCCCTTCACGAACTGGGCCCTGACTACCTGAAAGAGCTCCTGATTCCTTCCCACCCTGTGAGACCACTCTGCTCGGCTGACAAGGGGTTGCTGAAGATTCCAAGGGTAGCCTTAAAATTTGCTGGGGCCCATGCTTTTATGTTTGTGGCCCCATCCCTCTGGAATTCTCTACCCCGTCGGATTAGAGAGTGCACGACCATGGGGAGTTTTAAACAGGCTTTAACATTTTTTCTCTGGGTCAAAGCATATGGTAGCATTGATTGCTGATTTGTATTGCTTTTACGATGATGACTTTGTTTTATAGTGTTTTATTGTCTGATGATGACTCTGTTTTATGGTGTTTTATTGTCCTACTGTACTGCGCCTTGATACTTGAAAGGCGCATAACAAATAAAGCATTATTATTATTATTATTATTGTCAGTGTGTGTGTTTGTATGTGTATGCCAGTGGAACTGTGCAGAATTTTGAACTCATGTATGACATGTTACCATTCCATGTTTGTGTGTGTGTGTGTGTGTGTCTGGAGGGGAGTATTCTACTAGTGGAATACTGCAGTTTTAAAATCTTGTGTCCGTGGTAAACAAACACAACATATATTGAATGTGTAGAAAGAAAGATGACTGACAAGTGAAAACATAGAAACGTAGACTTATACGGCAGATAAGGATCGCTCGGCCCACCTAGTCTGCCCATTTCCTACCTATTGGATAAGCTGCAGATTCCAGTTTTCCAACACCCTACTTCATCCTACCCCTCATTAAAATTGCCTTATGTCTGTCCCATGCATTCTTGAATTCCCCCACTGTTTTTGACCCCACAACCTCCTCAGGAAGGTGGTTCCATTCGCCCACCACCCTCTCTGTGAAAAAGTACTTCCTCATGTTGCCCCTGAGCCGTCTCCCCTCTATCTTCAAATTGTGCCCCCTTGTTCTTGTACATCTTTTTTCCTTAAAGATGCTCCAGTCTTGGACTTTGTTGATTCCCTTGAGTTACTTGAAAGTTTCTATCATGTTCCCCCTCTCCCTCCTTTCCTCGAAGGTATACATGTTAAGCAGTTTTAGTCTCTCTTTGTATGACTTCTTTGGCAGATCCTGCACCATTTTAGTTGCCCTCCTCTGGACTGCCTCCATTTTGTCTATGTCCCTGCAGGGATGGGGTCTCCAGAACTATACGCAGTATTCCAGATGAGATCTCACCAACTGTCTGTACAGAAGGATGACAACTTCCTGTTTTCTACTGGTGATGCCTCTCCCTATACATCCTAGCATCCCCCCAGCCCTCCTTACTGCCTTCTTACATTGCTTACCTACCTTAAGGTCTTCTGATATGACTACCCCCATGTCCCTTTCCATTTGTGTTATTGCTAGTACCCCCCTCCCCACACTGTGTACTCTTTCCCTGGGTTTTTGTTTCCCAGATGCATTACTTTCCACTTTTTTGTATTGAATTTAAGCTGCCATATTTTTGACCATTCCTCCAATTTTGCCAAGTCCCTTCTCATCCTTTGCACCCCTTCTTGTGTATCAACCCTGTTGCAGATCTTTGTGTCATCTGCAAAGAGGCATACTTTGCCTTCCACTGGTCCTCTGCAGTGTCACCTATAAAGACATTAAAGAGGACCAGTCCCAATACTGAACCCTGTGGTACTCCACTAGTAACCCCCCTTTCTTCAGAATGTACTCTGTTTACTATTACCCTCTGCATCCTGTTGTCCAGCCAACTTGTTACCCATGCTACCACTCTGGGACCCACTCCTAGGCTGACTAATTTGTTTATTAATCTTTTGTGTGGGACTGTGTCAAATGCCTTGCTAAAGTCTAGGTAGGCAATATCCACAGCCCTTCCCTGGTCTGTTACTTTGGTCACCCAGTCAAATAAATCAATTAGATTCATCTGATATGACCTTCCTGCTGTGAATCCATGCTGCCTTGGGTTCTGTGCCCTGCTGGCCTCTAGGTACTCAACAATTCTTTCTTTCAGAAGTGATTCCATCAATTTCCCTACCACAGAGGTCAAACTGACAGGTCTGTAGTTTTCTGCCTCTGCCTTGCTCCCACTTTTGTGAAGGGGAATCACATCCACCCTACTCCAGTCCTCAGGCACCACACCATCCTCCCATGATTTGTTAAAAAGGGTAGTCAGTGGTGTCACTAGTTTTCCCCTTAGTTCTTTCAGAATTCTGGGGTGAATCCCATTAGGCCCCATTGCTTTGTCCACTTTGAGTTTTAGGGTTCCTTCATGACCCTTTCTTCTGTGAATTATCGCCCGTCCAGAGTGCTTTTATTGTTTGGTTTAGGCACCTCCCCCTGTTCTTCTTTTGTGAATACTGAGCAAAAATATTTGTTCAGTATCTCTGCCTTTTCGCAGTCACCCTCTGCCCACCCCCCCTTTTTTAAGCCTCACTATCCTTCCATTGGTCTTCCTTCACTCCCTGATATACCTATAAAAGGTTTTATCTCCCTTCTTAACTGAGCTGGCTATCTTTTCCTTAGTTTGGGCCTTTGCTATTCTGACTGCCTTCCCTGCTTCTTTCTGCTTTAACTGATTCAGTTAAATGATCTGTGGAGGGACTATTTTACATTTTTAGCAAAACTGTATTATATCTTTTTGTGGCTTTTAAAACTTTTAGAGTGTTTGTTTTATAAAAGTTTCCTATGGACCAATTTTATAAGCCTAGTAAGACACTTTGGGGCAGTGGTTGTGCTGGCTTTACCACACTTCCAGAGGCTGAAGACACTCAGCCTGCAGCCTCATGCCTTACTACGTCTCTGGGTGTGTGGTAAAACCAGCACAACCAACAAGTTACAGTTTCAGGTTTCTTTTTATTTAAAAGAAACATAAAAGGCACTTGCTACTTTGGGATGAAAGGTTCTGCTTTGCCTTTGGAGAAACCTGAACATGGTTATGTGGTTGCTCCACCTGAGTTCCTGTTGTACTGGTCTGTTACTGGGCGGGGGTTCTGGTCCCTTGCATTTTTGGATAAAAAATAAGAACTAGTGCCAAATGTGTCCAATTCTTGGCCAGAGGTGTAACCCAGAACTGCGACTTCATTAACTTGCCCAATCTTTTTTAAAACTCGTTTTGGGGTATGGCCCTGCTTATTATCGGTCCAATTAAAAATAGTATCATTGGCACAATCATTCGCATCCCTTTTTAACTTCTTTTCTTTTTCAGCATTCAACTGTCTATCATATTTTATCCAATTCCTTTCTGTACTCCATCAATTGTGAATCTGATGTACAATTAGCTAGTTGTTGCTCCAACTGTCTAATTTTCTCTGACATTTCTTCCCTAATAGGTACTGCATCAGCTCAAATGAGTTATATCCATTTTAAAGAAGCTTCATGGGCTATAAGTTTCCACTTAACCATAAAAGGCCCCATATTCAAAAGTCCCAGGCTGCACCTTGCAAGTGCCTGTGCCGTGCAACTGAAATGAGCTGGTACAAAATATTGGTATATTCAGAAGATGTACCATGAGATGTGATTGCACCTGTCCAGCTGAATATCCCCAACATGCATGATGCATAGTGTGGCATGTGACCTGAGCCCTACACGGAGCATAGGGAAATGTGCAATAGGCAGCCACATGCCTGGTGTGCAAAATTGACATATTCAGCTGAGCTATGCAAATGGCCTCATTGCACATTCTGAGCCCATTCCCCACATATGCAGCTCGTAAATGGAATGCATTCAGGCCATTTGTATACCCCTGGCATGCACAGTTCCAGCTTTGCAGGGCTGTCCACCCACCCAACAGCGGTGAACAGGAGGTACTGCAACCTAGCAGGAAAGTGTGATGGAATCTTTGTATGTGGGCGGGTGGGTGGACTGTATTGGCCTGGGTACAGTGCTATTATCAAGAGCCATGTACAGGGTTGGACTGGGGTACAGGGGGCCCACCTGAACAGTGACCACAGGGGCCCACCTAGATAAGCAACAGCAGAGGGCACAGGGTGACACTGTCTTATTGGTATACCACATGCATGTGATACACCAGCTCTGTATGCAGTGTACAGTCACTTGCAGTGCTCCACACCCCCCCATATGAGAGAAACATGGTGATAACTGCAAGGAATGGCAGTGTGCAAAGGGTGACCAGGTACCCGAGTGGGTGGGTCCCACCTGTGTGCACCTATGGTGTACCACAGTGGATGTGTGCCACAGGTCAGTCCCCGGCCTATGCCAGGCTGCCACTGATACCACCAGGCAACCTGGGCACCATTGCCCCAGACATCACCCTAGGTGCATGCCACTACTAGGTGGTGCCCTGCAGGCCACATGGGTGCAGGCCATGTTCCCTGGTACATGTACTGCAGTGTGGCCATCTGCTCCACTGGTGTGCTGGGGGGACCTGACAGCACTGGCATGTGGCAGCTGAGTGACTGTGTCCTAGGTGTGGTGTATGGGATGGCTCTCTGGGCAGTGCTTGTGGTGTACCGGCACCTGTAGCTTTGGGTACTTCCGTCCTAGCATGACTGCTGTGTATGGTGCCTGAAGCGTGTCCTGCAGCACCTCCAAGGGCTGTCTCAGGATGGTCTGTCTGCTGTTACATGGCCTTCCTGTGGGTGACTGGCTGATTTAGGCCATCCTTTTATCTGCCTACTGTAACTTTGCATGGCACATTTCTGGGATGTTCAGCTGCCCCTTTATTTGCGCCACATACATTATTTCTGTGTGATCACGCATTTGCAAATGCATGACACATCTCTCCCTTTTTGAATATTGCACTTCCAAGAATTTTTTGAGATGCACCGCACAGCTCCATTTTGGGCCACGCATCTCCTTTGAAAATGTGGGCCAAACTCCTCAGTACTGTTTTTAATTATATGTGATATTGCTATTTATTTTGTATGTGCACTTTTGGGTTATCATGGTTACCAGCACTACCGTATATAAGATTGCAAGACACTCAGGTAGATATTTCTGAAGAAGCCCCGGCCAGTCAGGGTGAAACGTGATGTCTAGTTGCCGGGCTCTCTGGCATAACTACTGCTGATTGTGGACAGCTGCTTTTACTTCTCCCATGAGTGTGTCTTGTACAAGCTTTTAAACGTAACAGTATGTATCTTTTTCTGTTTTTGCCACTAAAAGCTTACTAATTAAAAATGTTTTGAGGATTGTATTTTTGTGGCAAGTGTGCTGATGTACTTTTAGCTCTAGATACTGCACATAGTGCATACAGAGCTTTTTTTGGTGGGGGGATACACTGTTTATTTTATATTTTTTATTTTAAACAGGAAGAGATGACAATTGGCTAATTTAGCAAATGCTCATGTTCAGTGGTCTCCTGGGTACACATCATTAAAAGTTTGTGCAACAGTACAATCAACACTCCCTTTTGCCTTATTGCCTATGTAATTTAAGGTCGGAAGGGACTCTACACTTTATGTCCGTCAAATCAGCCTTCCTGCCATGTTTCATAAGAAACAACAAATCTGCTGCTCAAACAGGTACAGTATTAATTTAGAAGGACTTGCCATCCACCCTACTACCTGGGCCATAGCCTATGGAACAATATCCCACCCAATTGGAGGCCCTCCTCTTCTGATTTTGACTTAAAAACTCAACTTCATGATCTGATTAAGCCACACTGCACTGAACAAACTTCCGCTTTAGCCGTGAGGTTAGAACTTGTTGGGCTTGCCTCCCTGCACTCTGCTATTGGACTTTGATCCTTGAATTTCGCTTCTGCATTGGTTCTCACGTTGGCTACTATAGTACTGTATTGTACTGCTCAACTGCATTGGGCTTTTGTATTGATCGTTGTCATTTTATGATGATTGTATTACACTATCCTCCTTGCCTGCCTGTTAAATGTCTTACTCTATTACACTGCCATGGCCTTAGCGTAAACGCTTCATGCCACACAACACACTTGAGGTATGTGCATGCTGGAGAAAAATCTGTACCCCATTGTGTGTTCTTCCTTACCATACTGCACTGCTATGGACTTGGTGCAAATGCCTCATGCCTCACAAAACACCCAGGTCATTCCTTTATGCAAGCAATAAGACATGAGGGGGTGAATTTCTAATGCACATCCAGTGGCATTGTGAACCATGTGTTATAAATGTCTAATGTATACCACCAGAGTGTCTTACTGTGCTTATAAAATGGGTAATTGAAAAACATAGTTTAAAAATTAAAATAAATATGGTTACATATGAAATAAATTAACTATTTCTTTTGATTTTCTGTTAAAATAGCTCCTTCACACAGTCCAGTGGCAGAGCAGTCACACTTCAACTCCCCACAACAGTGATCTGGTTTCAGGAATGTACTAGTGGGAATGGTCTGTGTCCTTGTGCTTTACTATACCCACAAGCCATCCATTAGAACTACATCCCATGGTGTCTTGCTGCTTACAGTACTTCATAGCCATCTTCCCACTGTGAAATTATCCAAAGGAGGCTCAGCTGTTAAAGTGGCAAGATCAGCACAAACAGCTCCACACTCAAGTGTGGGGCTGGTCCCAATGTGCACTTTGTGTGCAAAAACATTTTGGTTGCCTTTTTGCTTACTGTAGTAAAATAGATTAGATCAGATGAATTTGGTTTACTTCTAGGCTGACATCTTCTGTTACTACAAATTCCAGAATACCCTGCACCTGACATTAGAGCCATAGGTAGCAGTGGGTTATTCAATAGCCTGCAGTGAATGTTTGAGTTTTTATAATCACTGATTATATGTTTTTCAGTTCTGCTTTTCTCCAGGGGTCAACTACAGTCCTCTGTGACTATAGACAGCCCAGGGAAGGCAGCGGCACCAGCAAACAAAAGATCAAAGTTTATATAAACTCTACATGCCTTGCATGCTATTTAATCTCCTACTGCTGCCTATTGCTCTGATGTCAGCTGCAGGGGATTCTGGGATATGTAGTTATAGAAGATGTCAGCCTAGAAGTAAGCTAAATGAGTCTGACACAATCTATTATACTACAGTAAACAGTAAGTAAACCAAAATGTGTTGGCACAGTAAGAACACATTGGGACCATATTCACATTTGAGGGTGGGGCCCTTTGTGCTGATTGTTCCCCTATAAATAATTCCCCAGTTCTCATTAGTCTTTTCTCCAATTATGGGGGCACCACTGTATCAAGAGTGTTTCTAATTATGGTGTCAGCATGAAAACAAAACACTCCTTCCTAATAAAACCTGTTTCATTTAAAATAACTATCTGACTATTTAATGCAGGGTTAAAATCCTCCCATGTGCAAATGTAACCATCTGTTTGAATGCTGGCAGGTTAAGAAGGAAGAACGCTACATAATTCATGCCCGCACTCACTGATACACATGCCTATTTTATAAACGTGTCTTTCGGGATAGACACAAAATGAGCTAGCATTTGTTTTGTATTCATTAAGTTTTGTTTGCAAAGCTCCAAATGCTAAAATACATCAGAATTCAGGACACACTGCAGATGCCATTAACATACATAGGTTTACCTTTACTCCAGCCTCAGCATTGATCAGAGACAAACATGTAAATAGTCTGGCAGAATGCAAGACAAGTGTGCCAACTAAATGTTGTTGCAAAGAGACAGTAGAAGACTGCAGTGTATTCCGATTAATAAAGAGTTTCCTGGATTAAAAGCACATCTGACATATTTAACAGGGGGGATACTTTTCATTATAAAAAGGGTATGAAAAACTGTGACATGCGATTGATCAAACGTGATCACATAACCATGTGCTATTCCAGTACAACACATATCAGAAATTCGGTCAAACCTACTATTAAGAACACTGAGTATTGAAGAGCAACAGAACTGAAAACACCTGCACCTGTTATCAATACCGAGATATTTGGTTTTGATTCTGTATGATAGTTGATGAAAATTATATGGGGCATCTCAAGTCTTGTGAATTTTCTTTTCAGATTGAATAAACTTTATTGAAAACACCAAAAGAAAAAATAATATAACACAGAAAATGTCAAGTCTTGAGCACATTAACAAGAGTGTTACAGAAATAAAACCAGATGGTGTACAATTTTAAGTTAAATACTCACACCCCACCCTCCCTGCCCCCACAATATCCCTACCCTCCTCACTACCAGGAAACCAGGTGAGCTCCCATTAAGATAAATAGAAAAAAAACATGGGGTACCCAGAAAGTATTGCACCTATACTGTAACAAAAAAGGCCAAAGAGAAAAACCAACCTTAGGAAAGAATGGCTGGGTTCAAAATGTTAATTGAACCTGTAAAGGTTCCCAGACCTGATTGTATTTGGATATTCAGCCAGCCATGCTGGCAATGAGGCACCCAGCTTGTAGGGTGAATAGAATCTCCCTGTGCCACGCAAGGAATTGGGGTATGCACTGATCCATCCAATGTAGGAGAATAACCTTATTGGCACATGTGGAGATCAGGGCCATATGTGGCCTTTGATTCCCAACCAAGACAGTGGTATACTCCCCCAAAATGCATATTTCAGGGAGAAAGGCCTCAGATAGCCCTAACAGGGAATCTAGGTGGGTTCAAATGGAATCCCAGAAGGGGGCCACCCTCTCACAGGACGCCGAGATATGAAGTAGAGTGCCCAGTTCCTTGCCACATCTGGAGCAAAGTTCACCAGGGAATCTACCCATTCTGTGCAGTTTAACAGGTATATAATAGAGGTTATCAATAATATTAAACTGCATAAGATGGTACTTATCCCATTTTATAAATTTATAAAGATGTTTCCAGATAATAGTCCAGTTCCTGATAGCATTGGATGGCGGGAGGAATTGGTCCCAGCAATAAAACCTTGGGCTTGCAGAAGTAGCTAGAAAGTTGTGCAATGCCTAATAGTAATATGAAATGTAGTTAGATGTAGGAGCGTGTTGAACTAGAGGGAAAACCAAATCACCAAATGAATAAGACCAGGGGCCACTACCGAAATGCTGGAGAAACATGTGTGATAATTGAAGATATCGAAAACACGAGGAGGCAGGCCAGTGGTGTTGGGCTTGGGCCTCCTGAAAAGAGAGCAATTTTTGATTGGAAACAAAGTTGCCAACTATTCATGCTCCCAATTCAGGCTAAAACTTCTGAGAAAGAATCTGCCCAGTTATACGAAAATTAAGATTCCCAAACAAAGGCTGGGATATGTCTTTATATGGGCAGGTTTTAAAGAAAGAGCAGAATTGCATGTGGATGTGCAGAGAAGTATCCGGGGGGGGGGTCCCGTATCACGGAAGGGAGCTTTTTCTGAGGAAGATATGGAAGTGATCGGATATCTGAACTGCTGTCCGAGCAAAGGGAACACTCAATGTCCACCCATTGTGGAACATAAGGGCAAGATGGGTCACCTCCTGTTGGTCTCAGCCAGTGAGAAAGCCAAGTGAATGGACAAATAGTATAGAAAGAAATTAGGCACCTGTAGCCCCCATCCAGTTTAGCACACATCAATTTAACAAAAGCTGTATGGGCTACTTTATCCCACCACAGAGAGAAGGCAATGAACTTGATCAAACCACGATTGGGGAAGGGGATAGTTGTACATCTGGAGAGGATACAGAAACCTAGGTGGGATGTTCATTTTAATAATGTTCAGGTGGCCCCAGAGTGTGAGGGGTAACAGTGACCAACGATCCAAGTCCACCTTGAAGCAAGTCACAAGAGTATCTAAATTATATTTTCACATCTTTGGGGGAGAGACACTAAGATAGATCCCTAAGTATTTCAATTTATTCGAGGTCCAAAGTAAGTCAAGGTGGACAATGGCAGCCTTAATAGTGGTATTGTTAAAAGGCATGACCTCTGTTTTGGAGTGGTTTAGTTTATAATTAGAGATATCACCATACTGGGAGATAATTTATAAGGCAGCAGGCAGGGAAGTACTGGGTGAAGAGATATGCAACAGAATGTCATCCGCATATACCAATAATTTATGAGCAGTATGTCCAATTGAAATACTTGATACCTGAGGGGAAAGATTAAGTTTATGGATGACGGGTTCTATAAAAAGATTAAATAAATAAGGGGAAAGTGGACAATTCTGTCTGGTGCCTTGGTATAGGGTGAAGGGTGATGATAAAACCCCATTACAAAAAATCTGGGCTGATGTAGAGGAATAAAGCACCTTAATCCATTGAATAGATACCTGGGGAATCCAGTATTTAGGGAGGAGGGTAAACAAGTAGTCCCATGAGACCTGGTCAAAAGCTGTTTCGGCATCCAGGGACACCAGCACTGTAGGAGTGAAGGAATCCCTGGATGCTGAGAAGAGGTAGGACAACTTCCTAAGATGATCAGCTGAGAGTCGCCCTTCAACAAGCTGACTTGTTCCCTACTAATAAGGCACCCTCATTCAAGCCCCAACTTACAGGCCAGTACTTTAGCTAGAATCTTCATATCAACATTAATAAGGGATATAGGCCTATAATTGGAGACCAGTGGGGGGCCCATATCAGGTTTAGGGAGGACCACAATCGTCGCAGCAGTAAGAGATAAGTCAGAACGATCAGCCTTAAAGATATAGTTATAAGTGTCTAAGAGGATGGGAGCTAGTTGGTCTTTACATAACTTATAAAAATTGGTAGTAAGGCCATCCAGACCAGGGGCTTTGTCCTGAGCTAGGGAGTCAATAGCTTGTAAAATGGTGACTTGTGGGTCAATAAATTTAGGGAGCGGTATGTCCTGTAAAAAGGATCTAATTGTGCAGAGCAAAAGGGGGAGGAGGGAGAATCATATAAGCATTGGTAGAACATCCAAAAAGAATCAACAATATCTCGTGGCGAAGTGAGAAGAGATCCAGAATCAGTACAAATAGAAAGTACTGTCCTATCCATAGCCTGGGAACATAGCCAAAGTGCTAACAATTTTCAAGTCTTCTCCCCCTGATCAAAGTATTTCACTTTTGAATAGAGCAGAAGGTGTTTTGCTTTTTTCCCCAAGAGAAAATTGTATTGAAAATGGAGGTTTTCCAATTGTACCCACTTTGATTTTGGGGAGGTCTGCGAAAGACGTCTCTCTAAATCCCATATCTGGGTAAGCAAAGAAGATAAGGTAGCTGAAATTTCTTTCTTCTGCTTCGTCCCGAACTGGATTAGTTCCCCATAGAATGTCTAGGGTAGGCATATAAGGAGAGTTAATCTCCATAAATGAGGAGATAAAGGATTGGAGATGTTTCAGCAGGTCACTTGATTTAAGTAATTGGTTGTTCAGGGTCCATACTTTATCTGTCTCACTAATGAGGGAGTAAGATTTAACTGAAGAAGGGCAGGGTAGTGGTCAGATAAAACCTTGGCAGAAAAATGACATAAAAGGACCCCAGGGAGATATTCTGCTCCAAGCAAAAATAATAATCTATTTGGGAAAAGGAGTGATGTGGGGGAGAAAAAAAGGAAAAATCTCGAGTAGTGGGGTTTAATGTTCTATATGGGTCTACCAAACCCATGGAGTCCATCATCTCCTGAAGTGCCAGTTGTCTGTGGGAGAGCGCAGATCGGGGCCTGCCAAAATCGATCAAGATCATTGGACTGGACCATGTTCCAATCCTCCCCAAATATAATGAGACAGGAGATCCAAGGAGCCAGAAGGGCCATTAGAGAGGTTAAAAAAGGAGGGGTCTTCAGTGGTAGGGCCATATATTGCTCCTAATATAACTTCCACATGGCCTAGCGAGGCACGGAGAACTATCAGCAGGTAATACTGACATCACACAACATGGGTTCGCAAAGGAAAATCATGCCAAACTAACCTGCTAAAACGTTATGGTAAGATTAGCAAAGCCCTCGATATTCAGGTCACAATCGATGTCATCTTTTTTGGATTTCTCCAAGGCCTTTGACATAGTCCCACATGGGGAACTTATAGATGCCCTAATTGAACTGGGAGTAAGTGGTAAAATTACTAGCTGGATCACGTCTTGGCTTTCGGACAGAAAAAAGTGAGTATGCATTAAGGGTTCATATTCTAATTGGGAGGAGGTGACCAGTGGGGTGCCTCAGGGGTAAGTGCTTGGTCCCTGTCTTTTCAATGTTTATATTGCAACATTAAACACTACATCTGGGATATGGCTGTCAAAATTTGTGGATGACACCCACATTGGGCATATAGTCAACAGTCTAGATGATGGTAACACCTTGCAAACAACTCTAATGGAACTAGAATGCTGGGCAAATAAAAAGAAACTCACCTTTAACATCAATAAATGCACAGTCATGCATCTTGGCAAAAATAATTTACAGGTCCAGTTTGTCTTGGGGGGTATGGTATTAAGAATAGTTGAGGGTGAGAGGGATCTCGGTATTAGGGTAAAAATGATCTTAGCCCTAATCTGCACTGCCAACAGGTCATAAAAAAGGCTAGTAGTATATTGCATTGTATCAATAATCATATCAAGTGTAGGGACCAAGAGGTGATGCTGCCCTTGTATACCTCCTTGGTGAGACCCCATGTGGAGTACTGTGCACAGTTCTGGGCACCAGGGGACAAAGGAGTTATAAAGGCTGTTCATGGGGTACAGAAGAGAGAGACCAGATGGATAAATGAGACTAGAGGACTGGACTGCAATAATAGGCTCAAGAGATTGGGTCTATATTCCCTCAAATACTGCAGGCTGAGGGGGGATATGTGCGTTATCTACAGGGCACTAAATGATATGTTACTATGGGAACAACTAGGTCTTGTACTTAGGGAACGAGTATATAATAGCAGAGCTCATCCCCTACTGCTGGAGGGCAAACGCTGTAGAACAAAAAAAAGAAGGATGTGGTTCTCAGTAAGAGTGACCAAGACATGGAACAAGTTTCCGACTGAGGTAGTGGCTAGTAGTAACATGGACACAGTTAAGACACATCTTGATACTTACTTTAGTATAAAAAATATTATGGGCTATTCATGAACAGATGGCGAGCTAAAATGGATGAAAGTCTTCAAAGCTCTTCAACACCTATGATACCTATGATATATTGGCCCTGAGGATCTGTAATTCCTGGTGGAGACGGAAGGGAACTCTCCGAGCTACTAAAATAGCAACTCCCTTCTTCCAGGAATCCGATCCAGCTCCAAATACCTGTCCCACCCAGGACCACCTAAAAAGGAGGACCTGGGATGTGAGCAGGTGGGTTTTTTGCAGGAACACTATAGCAACCTGCAGTCTTTGTTAGTGGAGGAGAACCTTAGCCCACTTAGTGGGGGACTGAGGGCCTTTAATATTCCAAGTACAAAACTTATAATTAGCCATTGGAAAGCAAACAATCAGATACAGGAGCCATACAGGTAGTTAGGTGCAAAAGAGCAAACCAAAAAAAGAGAATTAACCCTATTAATTGGGACAAACTCCCAGGGTAACTCCCCCCCCATCCTATCCCCCAGTGGTGCTCCCCAACCCCATAATATCTAATGCCAATATAAAACGAACAATAAACTTTGTGATTAAGTGAGGACTAGTAAAGTAAAGCCCAATTAAAAAAGATAAGATTATACTTCTATACTATAGGATACCACAGCCTGACAACAAAACAAACTCCCTCTCCTCCCATACCTAAATACCCATCTTCCCTCCATACAAAACCCATCCCCCTGCATGAAAACAGAACCAGCCAGTGAAAAACAACTCATACTGGTATCGGGGAAGGGAACCATCCCATCTCACTGGCTCGTGCCCTCTTTTTCATCAGCAGCATCAACCACTAACCCCTACCCCCCCCACCCACCACCCCAAGCCACTATAGTCAGAAATGCCCCAGGTTAACAACAATACTCCAGAACAAATAAGAACCCTGACTGGCCTTAAAATATATAATAAGCACAGAGTCAACCAACTCCATCACCTGGAGCATTAAGAAGCAAACCTAAACTTGGCAGAGATATAAAAGCATATTAGCAATGTATGTGGCAGATGAGCCAGCAATTAACAAAAAATAGTAAGGAAAGTATTCAATTTTATATATATTAATAACAGAGCTTCCCCTGGAAGGAAATATAAACATATCAATTGACGTGGAGACAAAACAACCCCTGAACAATAAAAATTAGTGGCAGGTCCACAAAATAAACCAGGGTTGATCTTTCCCCAGGGAATAATGAGAAGCTGCAGTCTCAAGTAATGACCTCCATAGATCATAACTCAAGTACAGATACTACCACTGCCAAAGGACCAGGACCAGAATAAACTGTTCCAGTGAAGAAAGAAAAAAAACTCCACATGTTGCAATAATCCAACAGTCTTACATGTGAGGGTCTGGTCCAAAGCAAAATAAATTCAGAGAAGTGTTCCCAGCACTGAACGAAGAGCAAAGAAAAGGCTTGTAGGGCACTCTGAGACAATTGAAAACTCAGAATGGGCAGCAGACAGTCCATGGGGAGAAAAATTCACCTGTGCTGAGCTGAAGTTGCCCTTATTTAAAGAGAGTGGGGCAGGATGAAACATTTCTGGTGTAAAGAAGAAGGTTGAACCAATGTGCTGTCCAGCTCAATAACTGGAGGTCCACATACACCAAATAGACACTGGTGGAGTAATGAAATAAATGATGCAGTCATTAAAACCAGAAACTCACTCTGACTTACATATCAGATATGAAAGCTTTAGGGAGGCAATGGGGAGGTAGCACCATCCTCAAATGAAATATCCCAGACATAGTTTGCTACTAACTCAATGAACTCTCAGAAGGATCCCGTTCCATCAAGGTACTGAATAGATGCTATGACAGTTCTCCATCACTGCTATATAGCAGGACCTACAAAATGTATCTGAAAATGATGGAGCAAATAAGGATCTCAGACATTAAACATGAAAAAGCATGAAAATCATCCAACTTGACAACATCTTTAGGCAGGCTGAGCAGGGAACATTAAATCAGGTATTAGAGAATAGATCAGGTAGGAGTCACTTCAATTCCATATTCATTTGCTCCACTGACTCAGACATGCGCTAAGAGTCTTTACAGTGGACTTGGAACTTGGCTGGGTACAGCATTCTGAATCAAATGGTGGCAGCAAGCAATTTAACACAGATGGGATGAAATGCGGCTCTCTTTTTTTGGGTCATAGCAGGTAGATCTTATGACACTCTGATCCAGTGTCCCTCCCATGTAATTGCTTGACTCTCCAAGGTTTTTTGCAGTATATGCTGCTTATCTAAGTAATTGAGCAATTTCGTAATGAATGGCCTAGGGGGAGAGCCGGTGGGTGGACAAGGCTGCAAGGATCGATGTGCCCTTTCAACGATATAGCATGTATTGTTTGGGGAGGGTCCAGCAATACGTTCCAGGAGCTTTTGTGTAAATTTAACTTGTGTATTAGCCTCCACCTCCTCTGGTAGACTGAAAATGACTATGTTATTTCTCCTGCTCCATTCTTCGAGGTACTCAAGTTTGTTTTTGACCTTGGACAGTTTCTGGCAGAGCAGGATTATATCGGGGTCTATCCTGGCTTTCCAGCCCTCCAGAGATATGGTTCATGTTTTAAGATTGCCAACTCTCTTTGAGGTAGTAGATACAGTCAACTGGAGTGATTTAATCTCCTCAGTAAGTGATTTTAAGCAATCTTTTAACGGCTGTATTCCAGATAGAAATTTCTCCTTGGTAAGCAGAGAGGTGAGCAGTGTGGTAGTAGAGGAGCGCCCTGAAGAGGTATCTCGGGCCTTGAATTTTTTTTAGCTCTTTTCAAGGGTCAGAGGCGGTGTGTGTTGTGGCAGGGCCTGCCTCATCTTGGATTCCATCACAGTACTCAAACTTCGGCAAATTTAAACAGAATGTGATCCATGTGAGTTCCAATGTGTTTAGGAGAAGTTTTCTCCAGCACTTAACTGATATCTCTGCCAAAAAGTAGCGAATTTAGGGTTAAGTAGATAGGAGCAGTGGAGAAGTGCAGCCACTAGTTCAGAGGCATCACGTGACTCCCCAAGTCCTGTGAAATTTTTATAATGAGCTGGTTTGAATCTTTCATGTATAACCCCTTTATAAGAATGAAATATGATAATTAACCAACCAAAAAAAAAATTCTACAGGTTGGATAATCCTGAAAGGATTGCTCCCCACAAAAATGATGGATAGGTTGCAAATTTGATGGATAGGTACAATATTTTTCTGAATAAACAATAATTGTTCCTAATTTTTCTGAATGAATAATAATTATTTCTAATTTTTCACTGGGACATGATGTTTGCAGCAGGGCTGTTATAATAACAACATTCTTTGGCTGTATTTGCTCAACTGCACTTAATAGCACTATCTGTACTGTATGTACTGGAATCACTCCCCTTTGTGTTTAAACTGTCAGTTTAATGGATATAAATTTCCAATCTTTATTTTGTTTAATAAAACTACAATTGGAATTGCAGCTTATGTTGTCTCGACTGCCTTTTCCTACTCGCTGGGAAGGTGAGTGCACAATAGTTTTAGTTCTGCTATGTTTCCAGCCTCCCTGGTTGGATTCTCAGTCCTGGCCTGGTCCTACTGTACCCTACCTTCAGTCGCAATGTAACCTAATGATGGGCTTTCTTGGATCTCCCTGTGTAACAGGAGTACAGAAGCAGTTAGAGGAGAGATCAGCACACATGTGTGACCCCCGCAACAGGACAGATTCAATGACTTGTTGGAAGATTTCTCCCTGACTCCCTCCTCTGCTTGTTGAAGTACCCCCGTTGGGCACTACACTTCATACTCTCTTGGACCAACAGTGACTACAGTCCCCAGGCTTGTCCCTTTGAATTAGTTGCAGAGGATCCATTAAGGGGTCCACCAAATTAACACAGTCTAGATTCTCTTCAAATGTGAATCCCACTCATTAAAGCCTTTGTTGTATCTTTCAAGACAGAATACTCTGGGGGCAATGGCAGGTTACTCTGATGATCTCATAAGAATGAAGTCTCATGTTACTCACAGACTAGATGACAGAATCTGTACATTGGGCTGTTCCCCAGCTGGGGCTTGATAAGGGATGGTCTCTGTTACTTTACAAGTACCTGGTCTTTCTGCACAACTTGAAGAATGGGGGTCTTACTGAGCAGAGACAGATGCAAGCAATGCACCTTCTTTGGGACTTTCTGTAAGAACTGAGTCTATGGGAGACTGCAGCATGACTTAAACTGTTGCAGCAAGTCCCTACCACCGTGGCATGCATGCCAAGGTTTCACAACAAGGGAGCTAGAGAGAGCCAACAGGTTTAACATGTGCTGCCTGGTAGCATTTAAACCACAAACTAGGAACACCAGGGGAATCAAATGTTGCATACCAGTATGAATTGTGCTATAGCCCAGTTGTCAAACCTGAGTGCTCTGTACCACAGGACAATCAGTTTTATAACCGGACATCATCCAAAACAAACGATTGTGCACTTTATTTGGCTTGATAATGAACTTTCAAAACCCCTAGAAGACTTTAAAATATATACTCTATATTTAGTATTAAATGCCATTAATGAGGATTGGCTGTCTTATTTGACCTCTGTTTAGAAACCTAGTTGCCAATTCTGTATATACTGAGGAGTTTAATGTGGATCTCCTATGATATTCACTGATTTCACACAACTTTTGGGGCATTTACATTTTGACACAGAGCCCCAGTATTGTGGAACAAGCTGCAGTATCCTTGAAATTAAACTAACAGGTTAGTCACAAAACTTTTAAAGAGTTGATAAACAGTCATTGTATTGATGTTGCAATTGTAACTAGATGACATTCCTATAGAGTATTTTTATAGAACAATTGTTATATGTTCTGAAACGTATAAAACTGTAACTACAGTATGTTTTTTTTTTTTTTACCAAGGACTTACTTAAAAAGAAGTTTTGGGGTAGTAATGCTACCGGGTCTTGTAAGTACAGGAGAGTGTCACCCACATACAATGAGACTTAGTTGTCTTCATTTCCTATTTTTATGACCTTAATATTACCCTGTGCTCTGATCTTAGCACCTAGTGGTTCTAGGCTCAACACAAAAAGCAGGGAGGATAGTTGGCTGCCCTGTCCAGTTCCTCTTTGGATTGGGAATCAGTGTGATATAGTGCCATTTACCCTTATTGGGTTGTGGGTTACAGTATAACGCTCAGACATGTGATCTGAAGTTTTGACCAAATGTGAATTTTTGCAAGGTGGCATCTAGAAAATCCAAGTTTAGGTGATCAAATGTCTTTTCTGCATCTCAGATAATGACTACCTTTGGCCGGTCTGTGGCCTTTTATGTGTGCTTGTCATTACCGTTGGTAGTCTCCGATACTGGCATGGAGGTGCCTCCCTGGTATAAACCCAGTCTGGTCTGGAAGTACAAGGTTAGGCACTACTCCCTGGAAGTGATTGACTATAATTTTTGCAAATGTTTTGCATCCTTATTTAGCAAGGAAATTGGTCTATACTCCCCACAGAGTGCGTTGTCTTTACCTGGTTTTAGAAAGACTATGATGATGCTTCCCTTCCAACTGTTTGGCATCTTCATGTGGCACTCACTGCATACCTCTAGTAATATGGGAGCATATATGAAATGCTTCCTTGATGACCTTATAGTAACATAGAACATAGAAACATAGACTTTGATGGCAGATAAGGACGGCTTGGCCCACATAGTCTGCCCATTCCCCTACCTACAGGATAAGTTGCAGATCCTAGTTAACCAACAGCCTATTTCTTCCTACCCCCCACAAAAATTGCCTTATGTCTGTCCCATGCATTCTTGAATTCTCCCACAGTTTTAGACCCCACAACCTCCTCAGGAAGGCTGTTACATGCATCCACCACCTCTCTCTGTGAAAAAATACTTCCTCACATTGCCCCTGAACTTCCCCCATCTTCAAATTGTGTCCCCTTGTTCTTGCACATCTCTTTTTCTGAAAGATGCTACCCTCTTGGACTTTGTTGATTCCACTGAGGTACTTAAAAGTTTCTATTATGTCCCCCCTCTCCTTCCTTTCCTCAAGGGTATACATATTAAGCTCCTTTATTCTCTCCTCGTATGGCTTCTCTTGCAGACCCTGCACCATTTTAGTTGCCCTCCTCTGGACTGCCTCAATCCTGTCTATGTTATTGCGGAGATAGGGTCTCCAGAACTGGATGCAGTACTCCAGATGGGGTCTCACCAACTGTCTGTACAGAGGGATAACAACTTCCTTTTTCTACTGGTGATGCCTCTCTCTATACATCCCAGTATCCCCCCAGTCCCTCCTACTGCCTTCTCACATTGCTTGCTAACCTTAAGATCATCTGATATGATTACCCCCAGGTCCCTTTCCATTTTTGTTGTTGTTACTACCTCCCCCCCCACTTGTGTAATCTTCCCTTGGGTTTTTGTTTCCCAGGTGCATTATTTTGCACTTATTTGCATTGAATCCAAGTTGCCATACTTCTGACCATTCCTCCAACCTTGCCAAGTCCCTTCTCATCCTCTCCACACCTCCTTGTGTATCAACCCTGTTGCAGATCTTTGTGTCATCTGCAAAGAGGCATACTTTTCCTTCTAGTCCCTCTGCAATGTCACTTATAAAGACATTAAAAAGGACTGGACCCAGTACTGAACACTGCGGTACCCCACTAGTAACCCCTCTTTCTTCAAAGTGGACTCCATTTACAATTACCTTCTGTGTCCTGTTGTCCAGCCAATGTTTTACCCAGGCTACCACCCTGGGACCCACTCCCAGGCTGTTTAATTTGACTAGTAATCTTGTGTGTGGGACTGTGTCAAATGCCTTGCTAAAGTCTAGGTAGGCCATGTCCACAGCCCTTCCCTGGTCTACTACTTTGGTCACCCAGTCAAAGAAATCAATTAGATTCGTCTGACATGACCTTCCCGCTGTGAACCCATGCTGCCTTGGGTCCTGTGCCCCACTGGCCTCAAGGTACTCAGCAATTCTTTCCTTCAGAAGTGATTCCATCAATTTCCCTACCACAGAGGTCAAACTGACAGGTCTGTAGTTTCCTGCCTCTGTCCTGGTCCCACTTCTGTGAAGGGGAATCACATCCACCTTCCTCCAGTCCTCAGGTACCATACCATCCTCCCATGATTTGTTAAAAAGGGTAGTCAGTGGTTTCACTAGTTCCCACCTTAATTCTTTTAGAATTCTGGGGTGAATTCCATCAGGCTCCATTGCTTTGTCCACCTTCAGTTTTAGGAGTTCTTTCAGAACCCTTTCTTCTGTGAAATGACTGGGATCGACCCCCCTATCGAGAGTGCTTCTGTTAATTGGATTAGGCACCTCCCCCCTTCCTCTTTTGTGAATACTGAGCAGAAATATTCGTTCAGTATCCCTACTTTTTCACTGTCCCTCTCTGCCCACCCACCATCCATTCTATTCAGCCTCACTATCCCTCCCTTTGTCTTTCTACACTCCCTGATGTACCTATAAAAGGTTTTATCCCCCTTCTTAACCGAGCTGGCTAGTAATCAGCTATCCAGGTCTGGGGCTTTGTTATTCTTATACTGCTTGATTGCTAGGTCTATTTTACCCACTGTGAATAGCTTATGTGGTCTTGCTGTTGTTTGACAGTTAGTTCTGGTATGTAAATTGCTTGTACAAAGTGTTTAATTTTAGCTCCCATATCTCTGTCTTCCTCCTGTTTGTATAGCATATCATAAAAACACTTAAACGTTTCACCTATTAGAACTAACCCAGTCCTTTCAAGGTGGAAAAGAGGTGGCTAGCAAAGAATTGAGCAGGTCATGGAGGGAGGGAGGGTAAAGGCCTTCATGTAGCTACAAAACCAGTATTGGCCTCGAAGGCAACATCTAGAATCCATTATCTCCATTAGACTTCTATTTATTTGTAATTTGTGACCAGGATAGAAACACTGAACTGTGACAAATCATTTCCAAGTGCATCCAGAATTGGGAGTTCGGTTACATAGACCTATTTTATTGACAGGGCATGTTGGTAATGGCACCGGGGAAAATCAGTTACCCTTACAAAATGTGCCATGGGATACTTAACTTCCACCTGGATAGCCACCAGAGATTGGTAGAAGAGAGCACAGTTTAACATCTCACCTGAAGGGCAGCACCTCAGCAGTGCTGCACCCTTCTAGCACTACAGTATGTGTCAGTATTGGCTATTAGCTCAAGTTACTTGTTTGGGACTAGAACCCATGAGCTTCCAATCTTCCAGCCCTGGAGGTGAGTGTGCAACCTATTGAGCCACTGGCACTGTTTATAATGGCAGTTACAGAACTAATGGATAATGATATACAGAAATGCCAATATACATCTCTTCACCCCCTTTACCCCTTCCCCCACACACACACTACCCAATGGCTTGAAACATGATGATGATAGCACTCTACAGGGTGAAATGAGCATTTACGGTTATTTTTAACATATCTTTATGTTTGCTTGAGCTTACACAGAGTGAACATATTGCTACAATAATGTCACTGTCGGGTCCAATGCAGGGAGTCTGCAATGGGCTCGACACTGTCAGGTCAATGGTCAGCAAGGCTGGGCAGGACACATCTTCCTGTTTGTAGGTCAGAAACTTTGTGCAGTTGAAAGGAAAGAGCCGCTTGTATTACAGTGTGGCGCTAGGCTTTCATCTGCATTATATGACCAGCAAGCAGCTGAGTGGTGTCACAATCACCTCTAAAAGCCCACCCATGCAAGGACATATGCAAAAACAACTTCTGTCCACTGACAAGTATCCATCCTAGCTCCCAATACTTTCCCATGCCCCAACAGTCCAAAACAACTCCCTCACACTGCCAATTACTCCTCCCACTTCCTGATCCTTCCCTGTACCATGTCCATTGAAAAACAACTACCTCACACTGCCAAGTATAAGGCTCACCTCCTGATACTTCCCCTTGTTCTGTCTGTTGATAAATAACTCCCTCCCATTGCCAAGTATATCACCCACCTCCTGATCCTTTTCCATGCCCTCCATTGAAACACAACTCCCTCCCACTGCTAAGTATCCCGCCTTCCTCATGTTCATTTCCCATGCCCCATCAGCTGAAAAACAACTCCCTCCCACTGCCAAGTATCCCACCCACTTCCTGATCCTTCCCCATATGCTGTCCATAGAAAAACAACTCCATCCCACTGCTAGTATCCTGCCCACCTCTGATCCTTCCACATGCACTGTCCATTGAAAAACTCCCACCCACTACCTAGTATCCCATCCACCTCCCAATCCTTACCTGTACCCTGTTTGTAAACCTATAAAAGAAGAAAATGGTTTAGCAACTTCTTCTTACCCCAAGCCCACACCTCAACCCCCTCCTCAGCACCCACCACCCCATGCCCCCCCATACTTACTTTTCTGCTCCAGCGCTGCTCTTTCTCAAATGCCCTGCTTCTTCTGAGCTTCAACAGCCAATAACTGAAAACAAGGAAGGATTAGTTATTAGCTGTTTAATGCATTTTGAACTGTTACTTGTAACTTTGCCATTTCTTAGTATTTTACCCCAAACTTTCAACATGGCTTTTTTAACCCTATTTCATGAACCAGGTAAGTGAAATGTTTCAAATTGCCTCAGAAACATTTTTTCGCAGTCACTCTATGAAATCACATTTTGAACAGGATTTAGAAACATTTCACCTATCTCGATCATAAGGAGGGGGTAATAAAAAGACTATGCTGAAAATTTGGGGTTACAATCTCAAAAAATAACAAAGTTATGAAACAATGTGGAAATTCTTCGAAGTTTACTCACACCTTTACAATTTTTCTAGATTTTGACCCCAAATTTTCAACATAGCCTTTTTTACCCCACCTGATAAACAAGAAAGGTATATTTTTTCAAATATCATCTGAAACATGTTTTTGCAGTCACTCTGTGAAATCACCTTTTGAATTTAATTAAAAAAATTCCATTTGTCTCAATCATAAGGTGGGGTAGTAGAAAGAGTGTTGAAAAAGGTGGGGTAATGAAAAGACTGTTGAAAATTTGTGTTAAAATATTAAAAAAACAACAAAATTATGAAGCAACTTTGAAATTCTTCAGTGTTTTCTCATAACTTTGCTATATTTCTTGATTTTGTCCCAACTTTTCAACATCATTATTTATGTACCACTTTAAACATGGCATGTATCATTTTCCAAATCCTGCCCAAAATGTTTTTTCATGCTTGTGTGAAAAATGGCTTATTTTAGACAGGATTTCATAAATGAGACTGGTCATGTTCATAAGGTGGTGTACTAGAAAGATTATGTTGAACATTCAGGGCCAGATATTCAAATATGTGCACAGCGGAATGCAAACATTTGTGCTGCACCTTACCCTTGCTTGGGTGCCTGAAGATGTTATATTCAGTTGAACAGCACACAGGTACTATTCAACTGAATATAGGGCTATGTCAGCCCAGCGTTAAGCCACTTAGCACTGCCCTGACAGGGCTCCCAAAATATGCCACCAGACTAGATAGCACCAGAGCACTATTCACAATATTCAAAGGGACCCATGCAAATGAGCCCACTGAGCATGCAAGGCACAAAGAGGCCATTTGCATGCCCGCTATGTGCTCAATTGCTTGGGTATGAGGCAGGTTAGCACGGTGCTCCCCCCAATTGCCCAGTCCCTTACATGTACATATTCCTGGTGGTAGTGCCCCCCTCACTGATTGCTGGACTGTTCTGTATAATAATATCTCCCTGGTGCTAGTGCCCCCACCCCTTGATCACCAGCCCCAAGTGTCTACATATAATCCACGTTGCTAGTGGTTCCCCCACTTTTAATTGCTAGCCTCAAGTGTCCATGTAAAATCCCTGTTGCTAGTAGTCGCCCCTCTCCCCAACCACCAGCTGGGAATTAAAACACAAACCATCCATGGCATCCAGTGGTCCCCATGTGGCACTGGGCACCCTCCTCACCGCATCTGTATCCGCAGTGCCATGGGTGCCTATGACACAGTCCTTCTCACACCTCCTTGGCCAGCCATTATATGTCCAGGTAGGGAATGTACCTTGTATTTATAGGACAGGGTGATGCACCCCCTACCTGGACATATGGTGGCTGACAGAGGAGGTATGAGGAGGGCAGTGCCGGTTGTTGTAGGCACTTGCGGCACTGCAGATACAGATATGGTGAGGAGGGTGACAAGTGCCATGGGGGGACTACTGGATGCCAGGGATGGTTTGTGTTTTAATTCCTAGCTGCTGTTGGGGGGGAGGGGAACCACTAACAACAGGGATTATACATGGACACTTGTGGCTGGTGATTGGAGGGGGGGGGACCCACTAGCACCTGGGATTATACAGTGACACTTAGGGCTGGTGATCGGAGGGTGGGGGAACTATGAGCACCAGGGATTATACATTGACACTTGGAGCTGGCGATTGGGGTGAGGGGAGCCACTAGCACCAGGGAGATATTATTATACAGAACGGGCTGGCAATCGGTGGTGGTGGTGGTGGGGCATTAACTCCAGGGATATATTATTGTACAGAAGGGGCCTGTGATAGGGTGGGTCAGGGATCACAAGGGTGGTTGTGCTCCCCCAGCGGCCAACTGCTTAGGTGGCTGCATTACCTCTGGCAGCAACTAGGGTTGTCCGGAGTTAAGTCAGGGTTTTGCTTGGTGGTATTTGCACTGTGCAAAAGGAAATCACTAAACATTTCTGTGCAGTGCAAAGCCGCTGAATATAGGGTAGCGCGCATATTCATGGCCACGCTCCTCCCCTTGCCTGCACACATGCATTATGTTTTGCATGGGTGCTAACCTCTTAACCCATGCAACAGCCCCTTTTCAGTATGGGGCTCCAGCACAAACCCCTGTTTATGTGGGCAAAAATCCTGTTAGCACCCACCAAACCTTTGAATTGCAGGCCTCTGAGGTTAAAACTGAACAAAAGAAAAACAAAATTATGATCTAAACATTGACCATTTTCAGCATTTACTCATAACTTTGCTGGTAGTATACTCTAGAGGTTAGAGTAATGAGCTCTGTGTGAGCTTGGTATATCCAGAAGACCTGGGTTTGATTCCCACAACCTCCACTTGCATACTGTGTGATTCTGAGCAAATCACTTAACCTTCCCAGCGCTCTTGGGTCATCCCTGAAAACAGACGCTTGTGCCTAGTGGGTCTTACCCAGTTATCAAAGATTAAAAAATATATATTTTTACTTTTTTTTACCACACATTTGCAGTATACTCATGATTTAATGCCCATAGAATTAACATGGCAGGTGTCATTTTCCAATCCCCCTCCAAAACCTGTTTTCACTATTGTTCCACAAAACAATGGCTAAGACCAAAAAGCCCAGCTGGTTCAGTAAGGAGCTGGCAGAGGTGGTGGGGGACAAGAAGTCAGCCTTTAGAAAGTACAAGCATGCTCAGAAGGAGAAGGAGAGGATGGATTATGCCACTAAGTCAAGAGAGGCAAGTAGGGTAGTAAGGAAAGCAAAGCCATGAGAGAGGTACAGCTAGCCCAGGGGGTAAAAGTAGGTGAGAAGGCCTTTTTCTAGTATATAAGGAAAAAAGAAACATAAAGGCTAAAAAAGGTGGGGGTTGGGTGTCAGAGGGTTGTGATGATAATGTGGAGGTACTTAAGGGGTGCTTCTGTTTAGTCTACACTTGGGAGAAGTATGGACCAATACCACAGGGGAGTAGGGGGCTGGAGACTGGAAGATGGGAAGTCAAGGGGGGGAAGTCACAGATGGCACAATTCAAGCCAACAGGGTACACAAGGGTCGAAGGGCCTTAAAGGAGGACTATCACCTGGGCCAGATGGTATGCACCTGAGGGTCCTTAGAGAACTGGTGGAGATTCTGGCAGGTCCCCTGGCAAACCTGTTTAACATATCTCTGGAGTCCAGAAATGTGCCCCAGTACTGGTGATTGGCGCATGTGGTGCTGCTCCATAAAAGTGGGCCGAGGGAATGAACCTTGGATAGATGCCAAACTATGGTAGTTGGGGGAGAGTTCTCAGAAGCAAGGTCTGTGACCAGTGGTGTCCTACAGGGCTCAGTGCCTGGTCCAGTGTTGTTTAACATCTTCATCATAATTGACATCACAGATGGGAGCAAGGGTAAAATCTGTTTGCAGATGACACCTAGCTCTTTGGAGCATGGACATGGAGGCAGGAAGACAGGAACTCAGGGAGGACATGGCTAAGCTAAAAATATTGTCTGGCATTTGGCAGCTGGGGATCAATGCTAAAATGTGTAAAGTTATGCACTTCGGGGTGAAGAATCTGGGGATCAAATACCGGTTGGGTGGTGTGCAAGTAACCAAGTCAAAGGAAGAAAAGGACCTGAGAGTAAGAATCACAAGTGACCTGAAACACTTGGCACACTGAAACAGAGCGGCAGCCAAAGTGAATTGTAAGCAGGGCTGCATAGCCAGGGGAATTACCACCAGGAAGGCGGAGGTCATTCTAATGCTGTACAGGTCAGTGGTATGGCCACACCTGGATTACAGCATGCAGTTTGGATGCCTGTATCTAAGGAATATCAGCTTACTGGAGATGGTCCAGATAAGGGCAACCAAGATGATCCAGGGCCAGTAGGGCAACGCCTATGAGAAGAGGCCCAGGGAGCTCAACATGCACTCTCTTGAGGAAAGAAGGTAGAGGGGAGACATGACTGAGATCTTCAAGTACCATAAGGGTATTAACAGGGTGAGCATTGAGGGCCTCTTCAGCCTTAGTGGGGCACAGCCTAAAGCTGGTGAGGGGGAGGTTCTGGATGAAGATGAGGAGGCACTTTTTCACAGAAATGGTGGTGGCCAAATGGAAAGATCTGGAAGAAGAGGTGATATCTCTAAAAATGGTGGACAGCTTCAAGAGAAGGTGGGACAGGGTGAGGGAAAAAGTTATAAGTAGAAGGGGAATGAGTGGTGGGAAGGGGAAATTGAGGAAGATCACAATGGAAATGGGGAGGGGAACAGTTCCCGTTGTAAATACAATGGGAGCTGCACAACCAAGCAAACTAGATAGACTGTAAGGCCTTTATCTGCTGGCATGTTTGCAGTGTTTTGGGACTCATTTCATAAATGATACCTGTCATGTTCACATGCTGGGGCAAAAAAAAACAGTGTTTTGAAAATTCAAGGTCACAGTCTAAGAAAACAACAACATTACAGTATTTATGAACCACTTCATTTCCCAATCATGACAATTTCACTATTATAACTTGTGTTATTACTTAGTTAATTGTCATCTTTGCACTATGATTGCCAAACTCCTACAAAGCAAATACAAGGAAACAAACATTCAGTTTAGATAAATGCTTATTAAAGGTGGTTTTGAATGTAACCTAATAACCCAAGCCAATTATACTTTGTACTGAACATTTTTTCTCCACCACAGGTATAAGCTGTACAGTATCAACACCATGAATCATTCTGCCCTTTGTTTTTATTCCCGAGTGGAATCCAGATCATTAGGAATATGCTGAAATGGGCTGCTGTATTCTTGAGACCAAAATGTCACACCTGCCAGTTTGCCATTCACATTGCCTGTTCACATCACTGACAAAGTATTAGCGAAGTGGGATTGACAGGCAGAGCAAGTGCTTTAATCTCCATGATAAATCATGTTTCTCTGCTGTCACACTGGTCACTGACAGCATCAGCTGAATAAGCTTTGCAATTTATGTGATTACTTTTTAGAGTCAGTGTGGCTTAGCTTAGCTTAAGTTTTACCTTTCGGGCCGGAAAGTCGTCAGTTATTCTTTTTCCAGACCAGGGATTTTGGCTGACACCTGGTGCTGATGGGGATAGGGACAGCCTTTGGGTAAGATGTTAAACAATTGTCCCTTCCTCCTGTTTCTGGGGGTTGTGCAGATAGATGTTAAAAATCCTATTAGAAAGTGTAAGGAGTGACTGCAGTGTCCTCGTTAACTGCAGTTGTTCATAGCTGTGTGATAGATTTTTGTCAGAGAACAGCAGATGTTCCATTTGCTGGCATATAGTACTGTTACTGCACGTTCTTAATTTTTTTTCAGTTTTTATTGACCGGGTAAGTGTAGTAGACAAATTCTTGCCTATTTTCAGGTAAGACCCTGGGGGAGAGGGATACAGATGAATGCCAACTGACCTTGAACCAGATTAAGCTGTTGGTGGTATTTTAGTGTACGGGGGAAAATTTGGCCAGGGCACTGTGGAAATTCCCCTACTCTTTTCGAGAAGTGCCACAGGATCCATAACATCCACCTGAGCTACCACCAGAACAGGCAGATGGGACCTCTTTTTAATGTCTCATCCAAAAGACGGCACATCAGGAGTGTAGCACCCCCTAATGCTGCACTGCAGTGTCAGTACTGGGATATTAACCCAACTGCCTGGTATGGGGATAGAACCCATAGCCTTCTGATCTCCCAGCCTCATTCTGGTCTATGAAACACTAATTTGGTCACACTGGAAACTGAAGCCAGAATATTTATCCAAGCTTCTTGCCCTCAGTGGCCCCACTGCTCCACTGATCATTGTCATTGTCATGTCTATCCACTTTACATTGGCAAATGCATCTCAAACTGCTGGAAATCCAGTGAGGGACCCTGAGTCCCAAAGGCAGCTGCTGTTAACATTCAGCTAATGGGAAATTCCTTCTAACTGGGAGGATGATGTGCTCCATTGAGTTTCACACTTGCAGTCTCATGGACCACCACTAGCCCATATAAAACATCACCGTTTAGGTGAATACCTGCTCTTTAATATATTTGATGCCCTTGGCCTGTCTGATTGCTTGTTATGATGTATATATTTCAGGGGCTGTATTTTTGCATGATTTTTGTGCAACTTGTACTGTTTAAATATGTACTGTACAAAATGTAAGGTCTCCATTGCAAATGAGCCTTTGCATAAAAATGGAATGAAAAATGAAACCAAGAATGAAATAGAGTATTGTACCTATGTGAGGTATCCATTCGTTAACTGTCACAAATAAACTCACAGCGCTGAATTCTTAACTCACAAATGAATCCACTGCACTAAAGCCTCATAACCATTTGAGGTATCCATTCCTTAACTGTCACTCATAAACCAATGCACTGGAGTCTTGTAACTATGCGGGGTGTGCATTTCTTAACTGTCAGAAATAAACCCACTGTACTGGAGTCTTGTAACTATGTGGGGTGTGCATTTCTTAACTATCATAAATAAACCCACTGCACTGGAGTCTTGTAACTACAGTATGTGGGGTGTGCATTTCTTAACTGTCATAAATAAGCCCAGTGCACTGGAGTCTTGTAACTATGCGGGGTGTGCATTTCTTAACTGTCAGAAATAAACCCACTGCACTGGAGTCTTGTAACTATGCGGGGTGTGCATTTCTTAACTGTCAGAAATACACCCACTGCACTGGAGTCTTGTAACTATGCGGGGTGTGCATTTCTTAACTGTCAGAAATAAACCAATGCACTGGAGTCTTGTAACTATGCGGGGTGTGCATTTCTTTACTTTCAGAAATAAACCTACTGCACTGGAGTCTTGTAACTATGCGGGGTGTGCATTTCTTAACTGTCAGAAATAAACCCACTGCACTGGAGTCTTGTAACTATGCGGGGTGTGCATTTCTTAACTGTCACAAATAACCCCATTGTACTGGAGTCTTGTAACTATGTGGGGTGTGCATTTCTTAATTGTCACAAATAAAACAAATGCACTGGAGTCTTGTAACTATGTGGGGTGTGCATTTCTTAACTGCCATAAATAAACCCAATGCACTGTATTCTTGTAGCTATGTGGGGTGTGCATTTCTTAATTGTCACAAATAAACCCACTGCACTGGAGTCTTGTAACTATGTGGGGTGTGCATTTCTTAACGGTCACAAATAAACCCAATGCACTGGATTCTTGTAACTATATGGGGTGTGCATTTTTATTAATTGTCACAAATAAACCAAAAGAACTGGAGTGTTGTAACTATGTGGGGTGTGCATTTCTTAACTGTCAGAAATAAACCAATGCACTGAGTCTTAACTGTCAGAAATAAACCAATGCACTGGAGTCTTGTAGTTATGGAAGCAGAAATGAATGAGATGCTCCTTGTGCTTATCTAGTCTACTATTGACATGCGCCCTGACATGTAACACTCCCCATCACTTTGCCAATGCCGTACTGACCCCTCTCCCCCCCCCCACCATGATAATAGTATATTGTACATTTGAAAACAATGACTGAAAAATTTAGAAAACAAGTCATGGTGGAAACATCTGGCATGTATGTCCATAATATTTATTTTTGAGGACATATGTGTAAATAATAACAGAGACACTACTGAATTAGTCTTGTTGCAATGACATTTATTTTTGTAAAATATAGCCTAGAGGCTAGAATAACAAGCTGTGAATGAGCTTGGTACATCCAGCAGACCTGGGTTTGATTCCTACAACCTCCACTTGCATGCTGTGTGGCTCCAAGCAAGTCACTTAATCTCCCCAGTGCTCTTGGGTCGCCCCTGAAAACACATTTGTGCCTATTGAGCCTTACCTGGTCACCAAAGAATAATAATAAACATAATGTTAGCAATAACATTTTTTAGTTTTCACAGGACTATAATGTTCTGCTTGTGTGCTGCAACTCTTTTATAAATGGGAATCCTCCTGATATGCCAATTAACTCATCCATGACCTTGTGCTATTCTATCTGACCTCTCGGGATCTTAGGTTATAGGGTATTATTAAAAATAGAATCAATAGATTTATGTTAAAGTTAATGCAACTTATTAGAAGATACTTCACCAATTAGTGCATTTACAAATCATATCCAGCCTAAACATTAAAAACAACATACAGAGGACTTATGTCTAAAAGATTTAAGAGGTGCTGACTTATCTTTTTTTAGATAATTCACCTATTGACAAAGCAGTTGAAGGAGTGCAGTTAGCATCCAACATAATGTGAAATGCAAGGATAAGCATTTTACATTGGGGCACAGAGCAATAGCAGACTAGATAAACATGAGGAGCTGTGTGACTGACAGGCTACAACCCAACCAAAGCACAAAATGAAGAATTTCAGCACTCCAGGTCACAATGAGCCCACAGAACGCAAATTGTAGCCAAACAAAAATCCATTATTGGAAGCACTTATCAAAACCGCCAGGAGGCAAACAATTACCCCAGTGCTTCGGCCATACTCTCTGGCCTCTGTCAGGGGGTGTGTCCTCTAGAACCAAAGCTTGGCAGTTTCAGTGCCTTGAGCACACAAAGTGTGTTGCTTACATGGGCATGATATTTATTTATATATTTATTTGAAAACTGGTGACCAGGAAAGGCACTCTGATGCTTGTTTCCAGGTGCAACCTGGGTGAGGGATGCAAACGATAAAAACGGCAACAAGGAATATAGCAAGACTCCATTAGAAGAAACAACATTACTAAGGTGAGTAATTTTTTCCTTTTCTGCTATCTTTTTCTGTGTTTCTATATTTTAACTGCCACTAATAAATCCAATGTGCTGAAACTATGTAACTACTGCATGTAGTACATCCTTTTATCAGAACTGTTACATTTGTTTTATATGCTTTTCTTTTATACTGTATGCCATTTTCATTCAGTCACTGTAACTATCCTC
Organism: Neoceratodus forsteri; assembly: GCA_016271365.2. NCBI lineage: Eukaryota > Metazoa > Chordata > Ceratodontiformes > Ceratodontidae > Neoceratodus > Neoceratodus forsteri. Next base: position 1,390,867,743 of record CM057459.1, read on the forward strand.
CTGAAAAAGCCTCCACTGAGAGGCAAAGTGTTAGGTGTTTGTGTTGTGCCTTCTCCTCACAGCAATAAATCCACTGTGATTATAAGCACTTCCAGTCCCAGAGTGTGTCCCTTCTTTTTATGTTGATTGTGCACATGCACAAGAAACATGTTGTGGCAGGTTTCTCCACAAGCAGGTTGTGGAGGTGTGGCACTGTTGTGGCCAATGCTCCCACAGCCTCTAAAGGCTTGTCCCACTTCCCCCAATGCTGTGGCATGCTGCTGCTGACACTAGTTCAGCCAGTGTGCCACCAATTTGTAAAAAATAAGCCACTGCAATCAGGGGCCACCTCATCATTGCAGTGTCAGCCATTCGCTGCAATGAGGGAGTGACCCTTCATTGCAGGGCGGGATCTTTTGTTTGTGAACATGGCGATGGCTTGACGCTGTGTTCACAAACAATGTTAACCTCTGATGCTGAGGGGGTGCCCAATCCCCCTTGGCAGTATGTGCCCCCCGACCATGTTTAGTTGCCAACGGGGGCCCCAATCCCCGTCGGCTGCAGTGCCCCAATATTTATGTTGCTGATGGGGGCCCATTCTTCATTGGCATTATGTTCCCTCTCTGCTTTTGCTGTGTGCGACAGGGGTGCCCAATCCCCATTGGCTGCAGCTGCCCCCAAAAGGAAGACTCCGTTGGCATGCTGAGGGCCACCAAAGCGGTCCTGCAATGTCTCTTTTTTTTGTAACTTGTAAAAAAGGAGACGGTCCCAATGCAATCTCCCTGCCCTGCCACAACCCACACCCACTCACTGCACACCCTGCCACCCCACACCCCCTTCACCCCATACTTTCCTCTGGAGTCCGGCACGACGATCTTCGGTGGACCGGGAACACGTCTGCACTCTTCAAAGCTGACTGCGAACTGAGGAAATGCCGGTAGGCTGTATAATGGAATAAATAGTTTTTTTTCAACTCTGATGCATATCTCAGGCATTTTTTGGAATTTTGGCACCAACTTTTCAACATGGGGGTTTTTGGGACCCCTGCTCATGAATTCTATTACTGTCATGGTGTTAATCTGCCCCAAAAGGTGATTTTTCGGTCACTGCGCAGAAACACCTTTTGGAACTGATTAATGAAACAACAGTGCCAGTGTCCATGAGGTGGGCTCTCAAAAAACCTATGTTGCAAATTTGGTGGGAAAAATAAAAAAACTGACTGTTTTACGAGCATGCATTGCGCAGTTGCTACGCACCCTCGTAACTTTGCGAATTTGCAATATTTTCACCCCAGATTTTCAACACTGGCATTTTTCCAGACCTCCTTGTGAACAGTACAGCTGTCATTTTTCACACCCTGGCCGAAATGCATTTTCACACTTCCGGCGCAGAATAGCGCGGTCGGTGTGGGAAATCAGTGTTCCACACAGATTAAGAAACTGACAGTGGCACTGTTCATCCTAAAATGCCTATGTGGAAAATTTGGTAATGATATTCCATAAAATGACTGTGTTATGAGCATGTGTTACACAGTGTGCACACATGCTCCTAAGTTCACAAATTTATAATATTTTCACTCCAGATTTTCAACATTGCCATTCTTCTGTACCTCCTTATGAACAGTATAGCTGTCATTTTTCACATCCTGGCTGAAATGTAATTTCACAGTTCCAGCACAGAATAACGTGGTTGCTGTGGGAAATCTGTGTTCGGGACACATTATGAAAATTACAGTGACACTGTTCATTAGCAGAGGTCCTAAAATGCCTATGTTGAAAATTTGGTGATGAAAGCCCATAAAATGAGTGTGCTACGAATATGTATTGCACAGTTTCCACGCATGCTCATACCTTTGCAACTTTGCAATATTTCCACTCCAAATTTTCAGCATTGCCATTTTGCCACCCCTCCTTATGAACAGTAGAGCTGTCATTTGTCACATCCTGGCCAAAATGTATTTTCGTTCTTCCGGTGCACAATAGCGTGTTTGCTGTGGGAAATCGGTGTTCAGGAGAAATTAAGAAAATCACACTGACACTGTTCACAAGCAGAGGTCCTAAAATGCCTATGTTAAAAATTTTGTGATGAAACTCCACAAAATGACTGTGTTATGAGCGTGTGTTGTTCAGTGTCATGCACCCTTGTAAGTTTGCAAATTAGTAATATTTTCACACCAGATTTTCAACACTGGTATTTGCTCACACCTCCTTATGAATAGTACAGCTGTCATTTTTCACATCCTGGCTGAAATGTGTTTCTGCACTTCCAGTGCAGAATACCACAGTCACTGTTGGAAATCAGTGTTTGGGACAGATTAGGATCAAGCGACTGGTGGGGGGGAGTGACTGAGCTCAACTGAGCTCCATTGGGATTGCTGCGGATGTCTTTGTGGGCAGGAAAATGCGACAACACAGCCAGGAGCCCAGTACAAAAGGGCAGCCTGCATTGCCGGGAGACACAGAATGAGTGAGTGAGGGAGGGGGAGTGAGTGAGTGAGCTCAAGGGAGCTCTGTTGGGACTGGTGCGGATTTGTTTGTGGGCAGGAAAAGGTAGTAATGCATGCAGGGCCTGCGTACAAAAGGGCAGCCTGCAGCGGTGGGACAAACAGAATGAGCAAGTGAGAAAGGAGGACTGAGTGAGCTCAACAGACTCTATCAATACTGCTGCAGATTTCTTTGTGGGCAGATAAGGGTGGCTACACTGGCAGGAGCCCAGTATAGAAGGGCAGCCAGCAGCGTCAGCAGAAACTGAACGAGCAAGTGAGATGGGGAGTGAGTGAGGCCAATGGAGTTGTGTCGGGACTGCTGCAGATTTCTTTGTGGGTAGATAAAAATACCAACAGAGGCAGGAGCCCAGTACAAAAGGGCAGCCTTCAGCACCAGGAGAAACAGAATGAGCAAGTGAGACAGGGGGAGTGAGTGAGCAACCTCAACGGAGCTCTGTTGGGATAGCTGCGGATTTCTTTGTGGGTAGGAAAAGGTGGCAATGCAGGCAGGAGCCCAGTACAAAGGAGCAGCCTGCAGTGCTGGGAGACATAGCAACTGAGAGAGGGGGAGTGAGTGAGCTCAGCGGAGGTGTATCATGACTGATGCAGATTTCTTTGTGACCAGGAAAAGGCGGCAATGCAGGCAGGAGCCCAGTACAAAAGGACAACCTGCAGTGCCAGCAGAAACGGACCGAGTGACTGAGAGAGAGGGAGTGAGTGAGCTCAACGGAGCTCTCTCAGGACTGCTGCAGATGTGTTTGTGGGCAGAAAAAGCCAGCAACTCAGGCAGGAACCCAGTACAAAAGGGCAGCCTGCAGTAGCGGGAGACACAGAATGAGCGAGTGAGGGAGGGGGAGTGAGTGAGCTCAACGGAGCTCTGTTGGTACTGCTGCAGATTTCTTTGTGGGCACAAAAAGGCAGCAACGCACACAGGGGCTCAGTATAAAAGGGCAGCCTGCAGCAGCAGGAGAAACAGAACGAACAAGTGAGAGAGGGGAAGTGAGTGAGCGAGCTTAACAGAGCTCTATCATGACTGCTGCAGATTTCTTTGTGGGCAGAAAAGGGTGCCAACGCAGTCAGAAGCCCAGTACCAAAAGGCAGCTTGCACCACAGGCAGAAACAGAATGAGCAAGTGAGACAGGGGGATTGAGTGAGGCCAATGGAGCTCTGTCAAAAGTGCTGTAGATTTCTTTGTGGGCAGAATAAAATGCCAACAGAGGCAGAAGCCCAGTACAAAAGGCTAGCCTGCACCGCCACGAGAAACAGAATGAGCTAGTGAGACAGGGAGAGTGAGTGACCTCAACGGAGCTCTGTTGGGGCAGCTGCGGATTTCTTTGTGGGCAGGAAAAGGTGACAATGCAGTCAGAAGGCCAGTACAAGAGGGCAGCCTGCAGCGCCAGTAGAAACAGAATGAGTTGAGTGACGGGGGTGGGGGGAGTGAGCAAGCTTAACGGAGGTCTATCATCACTGCTGTGGAATTCTTTGTGGTCAGGAAAAGGCGACAATGAAGGCAGGAGCCCAGTACAAAAGGTCAGCCTGCAGCCCCCACAGAAACGGAATGAGCCAGTGACAGAGGGCGAGTGAGCGACCTCAACAGAGCTATGTCAGGACTGCTGAGCATCTCTTTGTGGGCAGACAAAGCCACCAAAGCAGGCAGGAACCCAGTACAAAAGGGCAGCCTGCAGCAGTAGGAGACACAGAACGAGCGAGTGAGGGAGGGGGAATGAGTGAGCTCAATGGAGCTCTGTTGGGACTGCTGCGGATTTCTTTGTGGGCAGAAAAAAGCAGCAATGCATGCAGGGGCCCAGTGCAAAATGGCAGCCTGTAGCAGCAGGAGAAACAGAATGAACAAGTGAGAGAGGGGGAGTGAGTGAGCGAGCTCAGCGGAGCTCTATCATGACTGCTGCAGATTTCTTTGTGCCCAGAAGAAGGCGGCAATGCAGGCAGGAGCCCAGTAGAAAAGGGAAGCCTGCAGCACTGACAGAAACAGCACAAGTGAGTGAGATGGGGACTAAGCGAGCTCAATGGAGCTTTCTCAGGACTGCTGCAGATTTGTTTGTGGGCAGAAAAAGGTGCCAACATAGGCAGGAGCCCACTACAAAAGGCCAGCCTGCAGCGCTGGCAGAAATGGAACGAGCAAGTGATAGAGGGGGAGTGAGCTACCTCAACGGAGCTGTGTTGGGACAGCTGCAGATTTCTTTGTGGGCAGAAAAAACCTGCCAATGCAGCCAGGAGCCCCGTACAAAGGTGCAGCCTGCAGCACCAGGAGAAACAGAATGAGCGAGTGACACAGGGTCACTCAGCGAGCTCAACAGGCCAACGCAATCAACATTCGGCATTGACAAATGCTTTTTTGTTTTACCTGGCAGCTAGATCCCTCTGTTTTGAGGACAAGAACTTTGCAAAAAAAATATTGTTTCCAGTAGTTTGGGGGTACAGATCTTTTTCTTATGTGGCCCTTCATTTTTTGAACTCCACTGGATATATTCCACTGGATATCAAAATTCCCCCTCTTATTCTTGCTTGAAGATTAAACTTAGCAGTCTGTCAGTGTCTATGAACTTATGGTATCATCAGCCAAGATGATGTGCGCTGTAGTTAGATGTCAGCAGTTCCTGCATAACAAGCTGGAGTACTTGTCAATGGATTACATTGAGTCCTGCAGTACTCTTCAAGATATCAGTGGCTGAGATGGTGACACTGTGCTTCATCCTAGCACATGGCACTACTTGTTTTTTAACAGTGTTTGCTGTATCTTAATGTATTCTTGTGTATATATGCACTTTGTTTTGTTCACCTATCATGTCTTTACTGTACATTTGATGTAACTGGGTCATGCCTAAAAGTCAGCCTCTGATCTAGCGCACTTACCCAGTCAACAAAAACAAAATAAAAACATACACTGTATGTTTTGTATTGTGTCCTATGTCACCACAGTATACAGGATCACATGCAATGGGCCTTATCCTGCTATCAAATCAATGAATAAATAAATAAAAAAAAACTGTGGCATAAGAAATGTTCAGCACATTCTGTGATGAAAAGGCTTTCCAAAACTTCCCTGATCCCTATATACAGTACAGGCTGCTTAAAACTATATCAGTATTCCTCAGTATTTTCATGCCTTTACATGCACAGTCCCACAGTAAGCAAGATTTAATGGGACTTGAACTCACAGTCTTCCAGAACCCAAACTGTGGGTGTGTCAGTCGGCTAAAGGAGAAGCTGCCAAATACCAGGTACTGTATATTCATCCAGTTATTTCTTCTTCACCTAATTTAGCCCGAACAGTCCAACTGAGCTGTAACTTCTTATTTTCAGTGAGGGATTGCTTACAACCAGCACCACAAGCACTGGGACCCCTGTTGCTACCAGTGTTACCGCCAGCACTGTGACATCAGTCGTCACTGCTAGCACACTGCAACTACCACATGCAGTATCCCCCACCATGTCATTGACCCCAGTCACCATTATGAACACCAGGACTTTGACCTCCAGTCACCACTAGGGGTGCTCAAATATGTTCTAAAGATTTTTTTTTCTGAATGCTAGTATCTGAGAACACAAAAAATTATTAATGACTACTTTCTTTGTATGATTTGTTTATCCCAAACTGTGTTTTGTAGCAGATCAGCAGTGAAAAACAATTTAGAGCCCCACGATTCCCTTCCCAGCTACCGCCACTCTCTTCTCTTCTCTTCTCTTCTCTTCTCTTCTCTTCTCTTCTCTTCTCCCTGCCATCCTCTGATTTTCCAGTGATATAATGATAATCCCCAATACAAGTTATTTACCCAAAAACATGAAGAATATGGGTCTTATTTAACTGATACCATATCTGTGTGCTCAGAGGCACCCTTGATCATATTTAGCTTGTTGGTGTTGACAATGTGAAAGTCGCTGTAGGTGTCAGCACCAGAAGGAGGCATTGTGCCACAACTGCTGGGAGTGACCAGGCAGACAGTGGTACCAGTACTAGTGGGAAGATTTCAGGGAGACTTGCCACCAGGAGGTGCAGGAGTGTGACTAGCTGTAGATGTCACTTGTTGGACAAGTGAACAATCATAAATAATTAAAACTGATCCTTGGTAAGCTAAGTTTGAGAAAAGCTAAGAGTTTAAGATTCTTAGGACCTAGCTTTGACATGAAATCGATGAAAGAGGAGGAGAAATATGTCCAGAAGGTTGTGTGTACACATTGTTGCTCAGTTCTTTAAGCTGTCTTTGTTGCTCCACTGTAAGGGTACACAACAGTTTCTGTTTGATATACTGTAGTCCATTTGTAAAGGGTGATTGACATATCTTTCCATCTGGGATCCAGTTGTGATGCCATATTAAACAGTGTGTTCAATGTAATGCTGTCAAACCGGTCTCAAATTGTGTCAGCCACATCTCTGTCACTTCTTTAACGAGTATTATATCCTTCTGCTGTGATGATTCCAATGCATTACCAACTCCTATATAATGATGCCAATCTGTCCTATTGTACCACGTGCTATGCAGTTTGCAGGAGGGACGATGATGTTACCCTCATGCCACTGTGACACTTGACCAAGACATGAGATGAGGGAGACTGTATTAGAATAATTTTTATAAATATTGTTGTTATTATAAAGCAAAAATGTATTATCTGCTGTGAAAATGTGATTCGGAAGATAGGAAGGAAAGGGGAGGCTGACACCAAATAGTTTTTTAAATGTACTAGTATGAGAGCCAGCCCATCAGCATAGCAGTAGTGTTAGCACTCGGGATGCCAGTGACCTGGATTTGGAAGTGAGCCCATGTCATTAGGGGGCAGGGGGAGGAGAAGTGAGTGTCTCAGAGAATGCTTTCCACTTTGGGGGAGGTGGGTCTGTGAGCTGTGCTGCAACACTGCCAACTGGGTGACCACAGGTGGCAGTGCAAGTGGAGCCACAATGGGTGGGTGGATACCTCCTGACCAAGGATGTTGGCATACATCTGTGTGATGCCATGAGGTGCCCAGGGGGAGGAGAAAACAGGACAATGGAGCCCTTAACTATAGGATGATGTCACCTCTCTTCTCGACTGCTCACTGAGCTGCCAACCAAACATCCAAGCTAAACTCCTCCTACTATATTCAAGATCTAAAATGTGAAGAAAAGCAATGTGCTGAGAAACGGAATATCATTTTGAACTATAAGTGACTGTTTAACTGATTACTCCTAAAGGAAGAGAACTTTTTAAGATAACGGGAATGCTTTATCAGTCTGGGTCTAGGTCTGGGACTTGGATTTAATGAAGTGCACTGTTTTTTACCTGACATAAATATGTATCACCTGAGTTTCTTTATTGTTTCAATAACTGGTTAATCAATATGTATTAATTGTTTGCATTATAAAGTGTAACACTGTCGTCTCCCATTTGCCATGCCCGCTGATGAAGGGTTGTTTAAATCCAAGAGGCCAGAGCAAAGAAGTGACCAGTGGGCTTACTTAGTAATTCACCAATAAAATTGCAATTTTTGTATCATAATCGTTGTTGTCTTTCTTGGAGTGCCAAAACCCTGAACTCCTCCTGGGCCTGGAGAAACCCAGAGGCTCCATCTTGGGGGGAGGGGGCAAACCATAGGGCACTGTCAGGTCGGAGGTAAGCTCAAGGGACCATGGGTGACAGGGTTGGGGGAGAGAGTGGCTGATGGGACTGGTCAAGTGTGAGAGATAAATTAAAAAAAAAAACAGAAGTGCTAGAATACACCCACATGCCACAGTGACTCATTACAAGGACTTATGATGAACAAAACTATTACTATAAACATTTTTAGTATTTCTATTATTATTATGTAAATACTTTATTTAGTTTTTGTTGACCGTGTAAGTGCACTAGACAAATTCTGCCTATTTTCAGGCATGACCCGGAGGAGGGGGATACAGATGAATGCCAACTGACCTTGAACCAGATTAAGCTACTTATGTATTTACTTGCCTTGAAAATTAGATTCATTATGCAAGGAGGAGGGGACCTTCCTTTCTCCCTCCTTCCCTCCTTCCTTCCTTCCTTCCTCTTTTGCCTTTACCTTTTCTTTCTTTCGCTCTCTTATTTTTGTTTCTTTTCTTCTCACTCTGTTTTTCTTTTGCTTTCTGTTTGTCTTCTTGTCACTCTTTCTCATTCTCAGTTCTTAACCTCCTAAACTTTCCATAACCTCACTCAGTCTGACAGCCTTCCAATGTATGACAATTAGCTGCTGATGACTACTGTCTGTGGGCTCTCTGAATAATGTACCCTTTATTTATATTGCTTACCACATGCAGATTTCCATTTTAACAACACTTTAGCTATTGTAATGACCTTAGAATAGTTTTGGATATTGTATTTTTCTTATCAGTCAATATTTGTTGCCCACTTTTATAACCCACATTTGTATATTTTGTAATAGCAAATTATTTTTGCTGATCATAAAATAAAGAACTATTACTATTGTTCATGGATTGTATATCACTTTGGGATACAGTGTGCATGAAAGAAGCCGCATTCCTTTCATTTCTTACCTTGTACTGCAGGTAAAGAGCCTTATGCTTTTGGAAGAACCCTTGTTCAGAAAAGATGCTGGATGCCACCCTAGAGTATGAGAATCTGAACTTATAGTTCACAGAATGAACATGAACCAGAAGATTCCATATCAGATTAAATGCCAGCATAACCACTGGCTCTCTGTGTGACCTTCATGGGTCACACAGTTGTACAGGCATTGTCTCACCACCCCTATGTACCCACTGCAATTTGGCCAAATCAAGTGACCTCTCTGTGCTTCAGATCTTCCCAGCAGTAATAATGGGGGTAGAAACAGGACCCCACTGTAAATTAGTATCTGTAGCTCAGTGGGGCCATTCAGACTGAATAAATTCCTAATAAAAATATAACAAAATTGTGTTATGAATGGAGTGATTGCTCTCAGCTATTTGCTTGGATATAGTTTCTATCTTTATTTCAGAACAAACAACAGAAAGGGGCATGCAGCTAAAAGAAACGAGCTATGACAGCACTGCTTGCCTTCCCATTCAAGGACAGTGGCAGTACAAATTAAAAACAGAGTAGGGAGAAATTAGAGTTGTATGTAGATGGCTCATACTGTTCTAGTTCTTAGAACTCAAGGTGCAGCCTAATGCGTTGAACATGATCTAGCAATTACCTTGTAGGTTTTTCAATTTACAAGTCGTCACACTGGCTTCAAGGTGTTATTAGCTGGAACATAACTTGTTGAAAAGATCTCAATTTGTTTGAAGGGGACAGAAAATTTGTGTGAATTTCTAGCTGACCTGCGATATTCATATTTTTAGAAATGATATTCATATTTCCCAAGTGGCCCATTTTTAACCGTACCTGAACTAAAGATGATGTAAAAACTCTGTGTTAGACACATAGAAACGTAGAATTTGACGGCAGATAAGGATCACTTGGCACACCCAGTCTGCCCATTTTTCCCTAACTACAGTTTCACCACAGACCCTAATCTTTCTCCAGCTCCTTCTCCCTCTCACCCTTCCTTTCCAGTAAGATACCATTACACATATTCCATGCATTTTTTTTCTTTTAATTTTTATTTTTATTTGATAATGCACAAGATACAGAAGTATAATATGTCACATCACATAGAAAACTGTCATTGGCAGTTACACGATTCCATGTCATTTATATTTTAAGACATAAACATCAGGGATGACCTTAAAAATCAAAGTGTACACAAATGTTGACACCTTGTCAAGAGAATCCAGACACCTTCACAGAAAAATATTCCATGGATTCTAGATAACCCACCACTGTGTTTGCTTCCACAACCTCCAGTTGAAGGCTATTCCAGGAATGTGCCACTCTTTTTGCCCTCCTCTGGACCGCCTCTACTCTGTCTATGTCCTTCCAGAGATGTGGGCCTGATTCTCAAAAGGTTTAGACTCCCACAAGCCCCAGGTGCACTGAACAAATAGTGCATGGGGCTTGTGGCATTCCTGGGTGAGCAATCAGGATTCTCTATCCTATGCGCCACTTGCCCCAAGTGAGATGAGCTTTTGCTGGTCTAACATTGCCAACCATTCTACAGGGTTTGCATCAAATATTTGGCACAAGCCACTATAAAAAAGGGAAAGTGTCACAAATGCATGCAACCTTTCAGAATTGAGTGCATGGTGCACCAATGTGTCTCCCGCACCACAGGGTTTGACGCATGACTTGTGCAAGCTCTGCGTCAATCTTTCAGAATCAGGCCCATGATCTCCAGAACTGGACACAGTACTCAAGAGTGGGGTCTTATTAATGACCTATACTGAGCAAACACCACTTTCCTCTTTCTGCTGGTTATTTTCCTTCCTATGCATCCTGGCATCCCATTAGCCCTCCCAACTGCCTTGTTGCACTGCCTGGCCACCTTTAGGTCATCCAATATGATTACCCCCCAGGTTGTTTCTTGCTTGGTGGTCATCAATACCACTCCACCCCAGGGTTTCTGTGCCCTAAGTGCATTATTTTGCAATTTTGCACAATGAAACCCAGCTCCCATATCCTTGACCACGCCTCAAGTTCTCAGGATCCTGCTCATCCTTTTGATCCCCCCCAGGAGTGTCTACCCTGTTGCAGACATTAGTGTCATCTGCAAAGAGGCAGATATTTCCATCCAGCTCCTCTGCAATATCACTTATTAAAGTGGACTGGTCCCAGCACTGATCCCTGAGGCACCCCACTGGTCACCCTCCCTTCCTTGGAGTGAACTCCTTTTAGCACCACACTCTTTCTCCTATCCCCTAACTGATTTTCACCCTGTTCACCACCTTTGGACCCACACCTAAGCTACCCAGCTTGCTCACTAGTCTCCTATGTGGAACAGTGTTGAAATCATTACTGAAATGTGGGTAGACCCTGTTCACCACTGCACCCTGATCTAATTCCTTGGTCCCCCAGTCAAAGAAATTTATCAAACTCTTTTGACATGATCTCCCTGTAGTGAATCCACGCTACCTTGGGTATTTTAACTCACTGGATTCAAGATATTCCACAATCCTTTCCTTCAGAAGTTTTTCCATTAACATTTCCACCACTATAGAGTGGTATTGTACTGTATAAATCCAAATAAACTGTTAATTCAGAATAATAAAAAAAATAAAAAAAAATTCCCATCACTGAGGTCAGGCTGGCTGGCTGTAACTGCCAGCATCCTCCCGACTACCACTTTTGTGAAGTGGGACTAAATCTGCCCTCCTCCAGTCCTCTGGAATCACTCCTGTTTTTAGTGAGCTGTTAAACAGGACTTTCAGAAGTGCAGGTAGCACCTCCCTGAGCTTTGTCAGTACCCTTGAATGCACTCCAGCTGGACAAACTACTTTGCCCACTTTCAGATTAGCGAGTCCCTTAAGGACTTTCTCCTCCAAAAAGGGACTAGTGTCCACCTCACTCCTTATAGTTTTTGTTACTTTTTTGTGATCTCTCCCTTTCCCCTTCCTCTGTGAACACTGAGCAGACATATTTTTCAGGATGTCTACCATTTTCTGGTCCCCATCTGCACAGTCCCCACCTTCCCTTTTTAACCATACAATCCTTCCCCAGTCTTCCTCTTTTTGCTGACATACCTAAAAAAATGTCTTGTCCCCATTTGTTACTACCTGGGTTATTCTTTCTTCAGTTTGCAGCTCCGAGCTCCTTACAGTTTTCCCCATTTCCTTCTGTTTCCCCTGATACACCTCACTATCCTCCTCCCTCTGCACCTTCTTATACCTTTTAAATACAACCCTTTTAGCCTTTACCTTTTCTGCCACCTCTTGTAAGAATCGCAGCAGTCTCTTTTTTCTCTTATTTTTGCTCACTTGCTTGATGCAGCAGTTTATCGTCTTAACTATTCCCCCTTTTATCTTCACCCACTGTTCCTCCACACCCCCCACATCATCCCCTCACCAGGTTATCCCTGAGGCATATGCCCATCTTTATAAAATCTGACCCTCATCAGTCCAGGACCCTCATGCTTGTGTAGTTTGATTCCGCAGCCATCCTTATATTGAACCACATTGTATGGTGATCACTGATCCCCAGGTGGCCTCCTATCTTTGCATCTGAAAATCTGCCCCTGTTAGTAAGTTCCAGGTCCCGCATTGCCTCATCAGGAGTGTGTTCACTGAGTAGTTGCCTGAGGAACACCCCCTACAAGGAGTCTAGGATGTCCCTGCTTCTAGCTGGTCACAGCTGGGAGGCTCCAATCTAGTGTTGTATATTTTTGTATAGTTGTATAGTATTCCATTAATGGATAACATCCTGTACAGTTTTTTTAGGAAACCAGGAATTTGAAGTACTTTCTATGTCTCTGCATGGGTATGAAACTCTGACCATGAGCTTGTAACCCATTAATTGTTCCGAATCCATGCCGTGACATAGACAAACCCCAAATCCCTGAGGAATTCTGTATGAAATGTTGTCCATAAAAACAAAACAATATAAAATGTAGTTTTTGCTTCAACTCATATTTAAGTACAGTTAAAAATTGGTCATGAGGGGGTCTGAATATAATTTCTGAAAACAGCAGCATTACAAAGAGCTGCACATTCACACGTTTCCTCTCCCTACTACCACCCAGAGAAATGGGTGCTCTAAAATGGGTTAGAAAAATGGGCAAGTGAAATTCTGTGTTCTAATTGGCTGTTGTCATTACAGTGGCATATATTTAGGTACAAGTACCACCCTGTAAAGAAAAAGATCTGACCACGTGATCTAGAATTTGGGCAAATCACATACAGAACTCATGAGCCACTTGAATCTTTCCAGGTTTCTATCACAAACAGATTTACTGCTGCAAAAAAACCCTTCAACTACAGTAGACCCTAAAAATAAAATTCTCTTAAATTTAAAAAATGAAATGTTCTTTCCAATCATGATCCTCTCTGCACATATAAAAGCAAACAAACGAAAAAAATATCAAGCACTATTCATAGTTTTAATTTCTGCTATTTCTTAGATGATCATCAAAAATCCCCAACATATCATAACCAGCTTGGTATGGAAATCTCTGTTGTGAGCCCTGCCACAGGCAAAATTTAGGCTCTGGAACCACATGAGGTTTGTGTGTGCCTGCATGAGGGTTTACCAGTGGAATACTGCATAATTTTGATTTCATGCATTCCATGCTAACATTCCACGTTTGTGTGTGTGAGTGGGGAACATCCTACAAGAGACCATCTCTTTTTAGATATTTTTATTTCATACTTGCCTGACTCATTTTCTAAGCACAACAAGACCCTTTAGGGTATGGGGTATTGGTGGATACCCACACTTTCATGGGCTATATGGCCCGCCACCTGGAGTGTTGCACCTCATCATGCCCCTATGTGTGTGGGTATCCATCAATACTCCACACCTTGTTGGGCATTAGTGCTTACATAAAAATGTATCCTGCAGATTATAAAATGTCCACTACGACATGCACTACTGTGTTAAAAAAGGTAGCTTTTATTTTGTTGTTTTTAGATTAATATACTTATACATTGAAGGCTGGGGAGACAGCAGCAGATGAGATAAAGAGAAGAGAAAGAAACAAGAAAGTCCTGGCCAGAGTATGAAGGGAGATAAGGACAAGGTGAGTCATCATGGCTCAGGATTTTAGAGGCACTGTGCATCAGATCTTCATAACCAGTCTGGGAAGAGGTGGGCCCAACACAGTACACACCACTGTTCATTTGATGAACAGCTTGCTGGGCCATCATTTCCATCTATGTGTTCCTGATTCCCACCCATACTCTGTCCGCAGTTGTTATTTTTAGAATGAAATACCTCATGTATCTCAGGAGTTCTAGTTCTGAATTAGAACTGCAACAACTTCAGTAAATTGATTCTGACTCTCTTAGGGTGAGTTCTGAGAAGTCTTTTCAAAACAAAAGTCAGGTCAACTGAATGATGCTGGTTGAGCGACATAATCATACATCAGTACAGTGTATGGTAGAATGCTACTACTGTTTGAAATCCATCCTAAGAATGTCCTTGTGTTGCCACAGTAGCTACACCAAAATGCTACTGTGCTGTACTAGCAACACACAACGTCATCATGCGACCGTATTCCCCTCAAGCTGTGTCAGTGATAGTGAAGGAAATTTCTTTTTTTTTTAATTAGCAGTTCTGTGGCAGTCTGCGTTGTTTGTTCTCCACTGCAGCTCCTCTGTTTGAAGTCAGCACACTGCAGCTCGGGAGAGGCACATAAAGTAAGACTTTTTTTGTTTGGGTGAAGTACAATACCCAAAGGTGTCAGTTGTTTAACACATATAAGGAGACATCTGTTCATTTGACTCAGGCTTTTAGTGTACTGAAAACCATACACTATAAAAGACTGTGCATGGGTCTCCATACACAGACAAGGCTACATCGGAATCTCTCGAGGTTGCTGCTTGGCAACCTAAGGACCTCTCGATCTGCACGCTCGAGGTCCCTGGTTGTCACAGCAACCCCTCAATTCAGACATATCCTTGTTGTGTATGGAAAGCCATACACAATCCTCTATATTAGTTTCAGCAGTATCTCCAAGCTTGATGATGTGCCCATACGATAAGAGCCAGCATCACACATTATCCCACATTTTGAGTGTCGGAGTCCAACAGTTCAGAGCCAAAAGTTGGAAAGGTATGTGCAATTGTCATTTTACTCCACTGCTGATTCCACGCTGTCCATCAGAAGTGGAGCAAAATGAAAACATGAGTAAAACAAAAGTGAAATATAATTACTGCGAAAAAGCTTTATTAAAGACAGGATGAAATGAAAATGAAATATTAACAGCTTCGTGAATCCTAAAGATTTATAAAAAATAGGCCACCGCATAGAAAGCACGTCCCCGTAGCATCAGTTCTCTTTTATTTGCATCATCTTAAAAAACTAGGTCAAACTAAAAGGTTGTGCAGATGTTGTGAACTGGAGCCACTGCATCTGTGCCCACAGTTTCTTTTTACAAAGTTTGGCTCACAGAGGGACATAAACAAAACAATAGATCGTTGTAGTTCATGTGGTCACAGACTACCATGGAGTAGGGTCAACAAAAGTGTTTAAGATAGACTGCAAACATAGTTACATGATTTTGAGTAGACCAATTGTGGCTCACCAAAAAGTATATAGGTGTTTACACCTGTGATACACCACAGCCTTGATAATGCATAATTGCATGTGAAACATTGGCTGCAGTGAAAGTTGCACTGCTAAGTGAATATCTCAATTAAATGTATTGTTCACCCTACAAATGATCTATGGTTTTGCTAATGTCCTTCTGTAAGCCAAGCTTTGTAAAAAGAAATCTTCAAAACTCCCAATCATTCTAAACACCGCTACCCACAAACTACTCTTTGGAGCAGGCTTCAGGTGTTTCACAATTGCAGGCTGTAGGACTCCTGACATTCGTTGTTGAGATACGCATGTAGTGATGATTAGTTTCTCCTTTTGACCTGGCATGAAGATTATTCAGCAAACTGGGTGCCTTTGCTCTATTTCCATCATCTGGAAAAGAGGGTGGGGTTGTTCTTTTCATCAACTCAATTTGCCGTTGTTTAGATATTAGTTCGCTCACTCTGTTCTGCCAACGAGGTGTTGCTAGAAGTTCCCAGGTTCAAATTGAAGACCTCTGAGGCCTGTTCTTTTGCTTTTGTGGCCCCAACACTGTGTAACTCTCTGTCTCATCGGATTAGAGAATGCCTGACCGTCAGGAGGTTTAAATCTGCACTGAAAACGCACCTGTTTGCCTTAGTGTTTTCTGAGGCTAGTAATTGTTAATCTGATGTTTTTTATTGGCTTAATTTTAGTTGAATATTCTAATGAATTGTTATTTATGTGGATTTTGTGCTTTTATTGATTCAATCTGTACAGCGCTATGATCTCCAGAACAGTGCTTAAGAAATAACGTTTTGATTGATTGATTGATTATCAGCTGGGCCAATATTTCTCACACAGGTAACTTTTCTGCAGTAGATAAATCCCTGAATAAAGTTGCTTGCAGATAGTCTTAGATTTTGTGTTGTAAGTCATTTTATATCACAGGAATCTGAAGTGTGAAATCTTCTCTTGATACATAGGAAACAATGTTTAACAAAGCTGAAAAAAGGACTCTGTCGTTTTTGAAGCAACAAACCTGGATTTATCCTGTTTGTTAAGGCAACAAATTCGAATCAGAGGCGAGATGGTGCATGGTGTGTTCCAAACACAGTGACAACTGGATTTTCAGCTATGCATCGGTACTTGAGGCATGATTGTACTGCACTTCCTATGCTCTCCCTGATATCTTAGACCACCTAAATGGTGGTCTAAGTATTGTGCGCATCTGCCGCAAGTTACAGTGGAATGGGTGCGTTATAATGAAGCATCCACCAATATTTGATGCATGTCTCATTACTGTACTATTGAGCAGCATCAGGTGATGAAAATGCAACACAGTGTTTGAAAATAACATTGAAACACTGAGCCACATTTATTCTGCCTCAAGTGCTTGCCACAATAAGGTCAGGTGCCTATGGCAGGACCTTTGAAAATCCCAGCTAACTGTTCTAGCCACATTTGAAATGAGAGGATCCAATTGTAGGCAACATTTGACCATGGAAACCTCAATAAAATCAGTTGCTAACCTCCCCAAATATCCCTACAATTTGGAAACAAGCTAGAGTTGTCCCTATATATGAAATGGGTGACCCAAAACTCCTTGACAATTACCAGCCAGTGTCCATTCTCTCCCACTCAGAATAAACTGTGTGCTGCACACCCGAGACATGACAGACCGTAATGGCCTGTTTCTGCTGGCTGACAGACCATAATGACCTGTTTCTGCAGGCATTTTTGTATGTTTGTATGTTCGCACTTACATAAAGTTCTGGAGAAAATAGTCTTCTAGCAAATCTCAGATAACATATCATTGTGCAATCTGCTCTCCCTTCAGCAGCAGGGCTTTAGAAAGGGCCACAGCACCACCACCGCATTGGCGTGTTTCACCAACCATAATTTCACTGACCATATCTTCAGGAGCTTGGATGAATAGAAGCTAGCTTGTACCATCTTCATTGACCTAGCAAATGCATTTGATCTTGTGGATTATGGCATACTCTTAGAGAAACTGCACATCTATAGTTTCACTGCAGATGCTATGGCCTGGTTTGGTGACTACCTCACTGGAAGATCACAAGTGGTCTGTACTGGGGGGTACCTTCCAACACCATGTGGGGTGAATAGTGGGATGCCCCAAGGGTCCATATAAGGGCACATACTGTTCTCCAAGTTTGTGAACCCCCTCCTCAGAGAAACATGCGTTGCCACATGCTAATGTATGCAGATGATCTGATTCTTTATCAGAGCAGTAAGAACCCAAGCACTTGTCCCTCTCCCTCACCAGGAAATTCAGCACCACCCACAAGTGGTTCACTGCAAACAGGCTGCTTATTAATGCTAAAAAAATGAAGGTAATGGTTTTGGGGTCTAAATAATGACTTGCCAAATGATCAGTGGGATAAACCAGCCCCTACCTCCTGAATATATGGGTTCCAGATGAATCCTACCTTGAACAGATAACTGAGTTCAAATATCTAGGGGTCACCCTTGATCCCCGACTAACCTTTACAGATCACATCTGTCAAGTTGTTAAGCATGTGAACCAGAAACTGAGAGTCTGTTGTATGCTATAGAATCTCAGCATCCCAAATGTGTGGTTGGCCATTTCCCAAGGCATGCTTCTACCCCTCCTGGACTACTGCTCTCCTATTTATACATAAACCTCTAGTTGCAACCTTGCTAGACTCAGCACTGCCTATAATAATATCTGTAGGTTTGCTTCTCTGGCCCCTTTCAACACACATCATTGCATCCCATATTTGATGCTTGGCTGGCTATCCCCGCAGGCCTATCGTGTCTTCCTTATGGGTACCCTAATTGATAAGTCTCTTCAGGATAAGGAGAACTCCCCCCATCATGCTCCTTCAGTCTTAGGTCTGGCACACAGATTCTCAGATCCTCCTTTCAATGTTTCCTTGAACATTGCTAGACTGCAACCGAAATGGATCGGAAAGCCTTCTCTTTCACCCCACCTAGGCTTTGGAATGGACTGCCTACCTCACTTCACCCACTGGACAGCTCCCCCTCTTCAAATTTTATTTAAAAATTACCCTTTGAGTACCGCTGTATTCAAGTGCCCACCTGACCTGGGGAGGGGGGGGGATTCCTCCACCTGGCCTCAGTCCTCTGATCATGTTCCCGAAGCATTTGTTTATTCTAGGGTTGGTGAACTGGCTCTGCTGCACTTCCAAATCTCCCTGGGCCAGATCAATCCAGCTCTAACTGGGAGAACTGAGCCTTTCATGGCTCGACCTGGGTTGATAAGTTGGCCTGGTTTGGAAGTGCGGTCCAGTTTGGTCCAGCACTTTACCGCTGTTCTATGCTTCAACTTCATGCCTCCGTTGCCTATTCCAATGAACGTTCTGTGACTGCTGTTCTCACTATGTCCTGAATATCCTTTTCATATGCTCTGCTGGTCTGTTTGGTCAGCAAAAAATTCTGTCTCCACTCCATGCTTCAACTTCAGGACTTTGTGGCTCAATTGCTTAATCCAATAGGTGGCCAGTGGCCATGTTTTACACAGTGTACTTAGTGTCCACAAGCACCATTGAATTGTCAGCAAATAATATAATTTTTACTTATTTAGGCTACAAACTTGCCATTCTATCCAACAAAACTAGATATTGCCAAAATACATTTAGGTACATGATGGGGAACTATGGGGCATGCTGGAACTCACTGCCTACAGCTTTCAGCTTAAGCTCTCCCCAGGCTGGGGCAGATGCTGAAACAGGTGCTGAACCAGTTTAATTTCAACTGCATTTAATTAGCCACCTTCTTACAAACTAATAACCTAAACAAAGAGTGTGAATTTTGTGAACAGTAATCCACGGAACATTACAGTACCTCTGTGGTCAATTTTCCTCACAGGATTAGACTACTTAATTTCCACAAGCATCTCCGAACAAAAGAGATTGATTTCTTCTAACTTTTCATTTCAAATAGCTATTAACTGTCTACACGATTAACCCCTTCTGAAATGCCTTCATTCCAACCACAGAATATTACTGGAGAATATGCATTTTCAACAGTGTTCCTTCCCAGAGTGTTTCAACGGAACTTAGGAGGAACTTCACAAATGTTTGCCACATTCCAGCTCATCCGAGCTTTTGAAAAGAGTTAAATTATTTCACTGACAAAAATACAATCAGCAGAGTGCAGACGTTGTCGCAGAGTACTCTACAGGAAAAAAAATTTGTCATGAAAGAGAGAGAGTAGAAAGAGAGAATGATCAACAAATTCAACAGTAGACAACAGCAGAGTGCAGACGTTTCAGACTCCAGAGTAAAAAGGCATTTTTCGTTAGGTTTGTAATTTATCAGCGAAAATCACAGTAAATCAAAACCTTTTGGAAAAAAATCAGAGTCAGAATCAGAACTGGGTCACTGCCGACCCACCCATCCCTAGGCTATTCAGTTGATTCATTGTTTATTGTTGGACTTTGTTGATATATATTATTTGGGGTCACCCTCCTATCCAGCCAGGATGCTACTGTTCTGTGTTGCTGCACTTGTTCTATGCCATATGTAACATTGTAGCTCATTGTGTCGCTGGCTTGAGTCTATAACTGGTGGTTTAATCCATCATTTGTCGCTTAATGCATTCTCTGTATGGCTGTATTGCTTCTGCCTGTACAAACTGGGTTGTACATGCCTTCTTATTTTATTTTGAATTTGGTAACCAGTTAAAAAAGCACTGGGCCATGTGGCCCTTTTACAGCCTTGACACGTGTACATGTACACAAATACGACAATAATTAGATACATAATTCAGTAAGATAAACAATGAACCAGAAAATACATTGTGAAACATTTACAAACATGTACTTACTTACTTAATTGGCACAAGCAATGTTAGTAATCTTAAGGCTGTAAAAATATAAACATTTATAAAATGGGTTAACAGAATAACTAATTTTCATTGGATGAGGACAGTTTTTAGCCGTGTCCTTATCAGCCCATATTTATGCCAACAGGCACTACCATTCAGTAAGTGACCTCAGAACAAACATATATCAATACGTATCTGAACTGCAAACTGATTTCTCAAGCGGGCACAGATGCTGCAACAGCAGCGAACAACAAAAATTCCATTCTGTACCCAAGGTCCCCCTTCCTGCACAAGACAGAAACTTTAAACATTTTATTTTACTCACTGCCTGTCTCAAAGTTCCACATCCAGCTCTCACTCCCGCTGTTCAAAATTCTGCCCGGTACGCTTCTACAATCTTCTGTAGTCCATACCGCCACATCCCCTTCCTGGCAACCGTAACTGGCTATCTCCTGTAATCTGACTCGCAACAACCCAGGAGTTTCTATTTAAAATGTCCACTAAGCCCACAAATGTTAAACGATTCTCATTTTCTTCCCTTCAGTGTTTCTTCAATTTCACAACCACAAAGCAGTAAATAAGTACCTTGTCTACGGCAGCCGTTGAAGTACACGCTCACTCCAGTTAACACAGCCAAATAATTCATTTACATAGATAGACTTTCACAAAACTAAACTAAAACTGTAAAATAAAAGTGTTCATTGGAAGAAACCTCACAAAAAACAACACGTTAATCCACATAGAAAACGCTTGATTCCACTTCATAACTAAAATGAAAAAAACAGTAAACTAAATGGTTTTGAGAGAGAGAGAAAAAGATAGACAGACTGACTGTGTGTGTGTGTGTGTGTGTGTGTGTGTGTGTGTGTGTACAGACAAGCACCAGCATTTTAATAAAACATCTCCATTACAACAGGATGCCAGGGACTATTTTTTTTCTACTAATGAAATCATATTTTTTATTATTTTTATATACACTTTTTATGCGCATGTTTTTCTTATTAATTTTTCTACTGTGGACCCATTTTATAAGCACAATAAGACATGATGAGGTGTGGGTTATAGGCCTGATAAGAGCACTTCCCAGGTGCTAAAGGCACTCGGCACAAGCTCCTCATGCCTCATAACGCACCTGGGGCATGCTCTTATCAGGCCATAACCCACACCGTGCTGTGTTTTATTGCTGGCATAAGAGTTTGTGTTATTAACACATGTTATAAGAACATCAGGAGTAAAGACAATATTTATTTATAATAACACCAGTCTTCAGATGTTACAGTGAATTTAAGTAAAGATTTAAATTGATAAAATGCTTTGGGCATTTCATATATCCAGTGACAAGCTATTTCAAAGTTTCACAGCAGTCAACTTGAAAGCGTTTTGATTTTTTATAGTCCTGCATAGAGGCACTGGGAATGTCACTGCATCATCTGATTTCAAAGATTTTACATTTTGTTTTTTGTCCAAATAGTCCAATGAGAGGACTGTTTTTTGATTGTATGCATGATTTTAAATATAAAACAGGATGTACACAGTTTATCTTTTTCAGTAAGTGGGAGTCAATTCAATTTTTCATAAAGTCTGCAGTGATGTTCTCTTTGCCTTGCTTTCAGTGTGAATCTGCATAACATATCATACATGCAGGTACGCTGTTTTAATAATTTTTTCAGATGCCCCCCCCAAATGATATTCCCATACTCACCCTACTGTCTGATGACTCACTGTAAATAGTTTTAACTGTTTTTATTTGTACTAATACAAATGACCCTCCATGGTTTCTGTCTCCTTCTGTAACTAGATGCCAATGCTGTATATATTGTACGTAACTGACACGTGATTGTTCATTGACAATGTTTCTGTGAACTGCTCTATGTCTGTTATCCATTTCTTGACAAGGAACCTTGGCAAATGAATATCTGTGCTCAAATGTGTACATCCTAGCCTTGAATAAATAAATACTCAACAGAGGGAAGCAGTCAACTTTGTGCCAACACTTTCCTGGTATCATCAGCCAAATAGTCTTTTACAGCATGCAGTGCACCTAGTTTCTTATGTAGCTATTTAGCAGTATTCTGCACAAGTCTGTCAAAGTTTAAATATGAATGCAGCAAAATACCCAGATATCTAAATTCACTGACTACCTCCAAGCAATTTCCTCCTCCTATTGTGATTTGAAACTTTTCTTTGATGTTTTTCATTTTTTGAGTTGTACAGTACATCATTGACCTGGTTTTCTTTTTGTTTACAGCAAGCCTGTTTTTAGTGAACAAATTTGCCATTCTCTCATATTCAATTTCCAGTGTAGCATTCACATTTTTTTATTTTTATTTGCTACATAAATTACTGTGTAATCTGCATGAAGATCTATTTTTGCCACATTACACATCGAGGGGAGTTCATTTATGGACAGAGAGAAAAGCACTGGACCCAATATGGATCGCTGTGGAACACCATATTATAAGTCTAATTAATGATTCATGAGATGAACTAGCTCATTCATTGGCTGTTGTGCCTTGGCTAATATTTCTATGAAATGCCTGGCACGGCAGTCGCTCAACTGTTTGCACTATGCTGTTCGCACTACTCCCACTGTGTTGTCTACCAGCAAGTCACACAGTAAGTCTGACAGAACATCAGTAAGTGACAACTTCCAAACCAAAACCACAGCAAATCCCCAAAAAGAATGGCAGTACCTGGTATACATTTCAAAATGTTCAGGGGTGCTGAAGCAGAGGAGTGGTTCATTGAGATTTATTTCAGGTCATACTATGTTTCATTTACATACCCCAAATGAATAGCCAGCATTACATGTG
Organism: Neoceratodus forsteri; assembly: GCA_016271365.2. NCBI lineage: Eukaryota > Metazoa > Chordata > Ceratodontiformes > Ceratodontidae > Neoceratodus > Neoceratodus forsteri. Next base: position 1,390,890,896 of record CM057459.1, read on the forward strand.
CTGCACCACATTTACATGCTGTGCCATGGAAAGAAGGATTTAAAAAACAAAGAACAAAATGAATTGCTAAAAAGGTAATCATTATTGCAAGTAGACTTCTATGTGCTTATGCAACTGGATGAGATAATATGAGATAATGCTTGTGTAACTTGATTTGCTCTGTGGCTTTCCACCTCTCTATCCGTGGGATATACCACCCTGTAGGGGTATGATGCAAGGAACCCTAGAAGAGGATTCCCCCCCTACAGGTGCCTGGAATGAATGCGTCAGCTAAAGGTAGGTTAAGAGGAAGCCCACAGGGAAGAGAGACCAGCTGCTGGAGGAGGAAGGGTGGATGATGGGCAATGAGAAAGAATTCTGGAGAGGCCCAGGATGTTTGTGACCTTTAAACTCAATGGGGGAGTGATGTTGTTGCTCAGCTCATCGAACCACGGGCATAAAGCCCTCCCATTAGATGTGCTTATGCAACTGGATGAGATAATATGAGATAATGCTTGTGTAACTTGATTTGCTTTGTGGCTTTCCACCTCTCTATCCATGGGATATACCACCCTGTAGGGGTATGACTCAAGGAACCCTACAGGAGGGTTCCCCCCCTACAGGTGCCTGGAATTAATGTGTCAGCTGAAGGTAGGTTAGGAAGAAGCCCAAAAAGAATACCTAAGATGTCAAGCTTTAAAGATGATGAATGAATTCTGTGAAGAGAAGAGCTAACTTCCTAAGGAGAGAAGGGAAAGCAGGGGCCACCATCCGCCTCCATCCAACAGCAGAACCTAACTAATTAACATGAAGAAAGCATAAAATCTAACTAATATTATAACCATTGGCACGGAGGAGAGGAAAAATCACTTTGAGGAGGAAACCTCTGGGGATCCAAGGTCTAGGTCGCTTTCCCTCCAGGCTGATGATGTTTGATTTGAGGACATAAGTCAGTAAAGATAATGGTTCATAGATGAGGGATCTAAGTAGTGAAAAGTAATGAATTAGACATGAGTAGGGAAGATGATGACAAATAGGGAAATTCTCTGAAAGAAAGCACAATAAAATATGGAACATGAGACTGCACATGTCTCGCAGGAATGGAGACAAGGATGAATATGAATGATGATGATTGCCACAAGAGGGTGGCAGGACAGTGCGATAGCATGAGATCGAATGAGAGGTGTGTCTGATTGAGTGGTACACCTGATTGAGCAAGGTGAGGATGTAGACACAGGCTGATGAGGTATGAACATGCGGTATGAACAATTAGATTCTAATGTCATGGGTGATGAATATCATAGGATACAATAGATTGATGCAGTAATGAGGCTCCTCAAAAGGAGACATCCTCCGAGGCCAATAAAGCATATCTGGAACCAGAGAGTATGTGGACTATATGGATGATATGCTTGATAGAGCAATGTGACTAAGTAGACTCCTTGAAGGAGGTAGATTCAGAATGAATAGAAAGATGTGAATAAGGAGGCTTCTTGAAAGGAGGTAGATTTGGAAAGGAATGAGAAAAGAAACTTGAATGATGGTGGTGAGCCTCGAGCCTGCCCTTAACAAGGGCAATGGACATGAAGGCATGGCTCTTGAGTGGAGGCGGAGTCAAATTGAGGTAACAGTGATAGATGAGGAATGAGGCCATGAGTGGAGTGGATCCCTGATGACTGGCACTAGAAAAGGCATGCCTGGAACTCGCTATGCTAAGAAAAGTAAAATAGGAATGGATGAGGTATGAAGATGGATTGAAGCCATGAGGGCTGGAGCAGAAAAGTGAAGTATGAAAGGCCAAAGGACGGTAAGGATGCAATGGCTTAGCAAAAGGACCCCGCCGGTAGGAAGAAAACTGCACTGGAGGAATCAGAGGAGGTCAGATGGAGTCACGAGAGCATAATGCTATGGAGGCTGGTAAGCAGACCAGGTTGAGTCAACTGAGGCATGGTAGGAAAGGGGAACCCCAAAAGAAAAGCACAGGCATAGCTGAGGAGGTGAAGGGAAGGACACGGATCTAGCATTCAATGCGAAGGAGAAGACTCATATGGAGGTAGGATGATGAGAGAGGGGAAAGAATTCCAAAGAAGGACAGAGTAAAGAAGGATCGAGAGGTGGCAGATACCCAAGGAGGGCATGCTCAAGGAGTTGACAAGAGATAGTAGATAACAGAAGCAAGGATGGGAGGGAGGGAATCAATGTAGGAGTCAGAGAAACAAGGGGTGTCCAGATGCGCTTACGAGGATATTCCAGAGTTGCTGATGAGGAGACAAAGAATACTGCAGACCAGCTTGGAGAAGCGATGCACTTGATTGAGCAATGTGAGTGAGCAGAAACTGAGGATGAAGAGGTATGCTTGATTATGCAATGTAAACGATAAAATCCTGAACGATGAGACCCTGAGGTTGTAGTCAATGAGGTAGTATGAAATTCAATGATAGGAATGGCAGAGTAAGTTATGTAAATAGACAAGCTTTGAGGTAATGCTGAACGGTTGAAGACTAGATATATGAACTCAAAATGACTGGAGTTATGAACTCTACACATATGGAAGGATGGCCGTGGTTGATAGGCAGCACAGGGGTTATGGTAGGGACGCCCAAAGGAATATCGACAGAAGACCATGAATGGAGTGAATCTTGAAGAGCCTGCATGGCAGCGGAATAAGAGGAGATGGAAATAAACATGAAAATAACTGGAATGAAGGTACCGTGCACCATGGAATGACATGAGCCATGATGCTCCTAGAAAAGAGGCATACTCTGAGGCCAAGAAGGCATGACAAGAACCAGAGGGTATGTGAATGAGAAGGTGATCACAGGGCGGTGACCAAGCGGAGACAAATCAGATGATGAACGATGAGGAGGGAAGCCATGAGCAGAGAGAATCCACAATGGACAGAACTAGAAAAAAACGATAGGCTGAGGAAGGGAACAGGAATGGATGAGGTACAATGAGGGACTGACGCTAGGAAGGCAGGTACTGGAAAACGAGATGGGAAAGGATGAAGGATTGCATGGAGGTCAATAGGGTAGCATAGTACCCAGTCGGTATGGGATGAGAACTGCATGGGGGTGAGACGGATTAAGCAGTATGTGATCCCAGATAGGTGTAGCCAGATGGAACAAGGGAATAGCGCAGATGTGGCAGCGAACCATGTCAAGGCATACTGAGAAAGGGCTCGAATTAAATGAGCAGGTTGAGGCTGTCACCAACTTGCTCAGCCAGTCAGCCCTCTACTCCCAAAGTGCCAACCTCTGAACATATGATTTGTGTACAGTGAACAGAACAAGGTAACCCTCTTGTCTGTTTTGTTGGTTCAAGTCACCTTAGTCTCAAGCTCGGGAGGGATTCAAACTGATAACCTCTTGTTAGCATACCCAATTATCGGACTCAGATAATTCTGTCTTCGGGGGGCCAGATATATTTGCCTACGGACACCCAGCCAGGTCTTTCAAATGGACCCTTAGAACTCTATGCAAGACTTTAGAGAACTCTATCCATTTCCCAGTTTGGTATACAATAAGCTCATACACAGTGTTACTTAGAACCTTTAAAAGCTCCACTTAAAAAGAAATGTCAAGGCACTCTAGACAGTTTCTGTTGTAAAAATATCTCTTTACTTTAAAATATCAAAAAGTTCAATAAATACAGAGCAAATATACATCCCAACACATACAGCCTTAAAACAGACAAGTAAAAGTGCAGTTCCTACAATTAATAAGTTCAGACTAATCCTGTCTAAGGTCCTTACTTCAGTGCTTTGATGGTCTCGCTTCTCTCAGTCAGAAAATTGTCTTGTGTGTCTCTATCAAGGTCCTCTCAACAATTAAACACAGTTCTGAGCTGGCCTTCACTGAGGTCACCAAACTCCACCTTGGTGTAACAAAAATCTATATTTTATATAACACAGGATGTCTAAATAAAATATTTGAAAAAACATAATAGGTAACCTCACTGACTTTCCTCTCCTCAGGTTAACCAGACAAAACTGGTTTGTGCTCTGCTACACATACATCTCAAAAGTTTATTTGATCAAAGTCACTATATTCAAAGCAAAAGTGTATTTGCCTCTTTAATCCCGTCTGGGCCTTGGAATCTACACCTCAGAGATCTCTCTGATGTAATTCAAGAGTTCCCCGGGAATGTATATTTGGCCTTCCAAATTCATCTGGGTCCTGTTTGGCCCAGCCATCAACCTCTTTGATGACATAAGCTGGTTCCTGGAAGGTTATTCATAACCTATGCATGCTCTTTCCATATGACACCTAGAGCAAAATGAAAGGATTCCCCTGGGGATGCCATAAATGGCTAATTTCATTTCCTGGGAACAAAGCAAATTTAACATGCTAATTGAACCTCAGATCTATGTAGTTTAAATACCTCCTGTCTTTTGAACTTATCCTTGGGTTTTCTTTTTGGATGTGTCACTTCAGCAAGACTGTGGGTCTTCTGACTGCCCTTCCCATCACATATTTTATATGTAATGAAAAAAATTAGATACAGCACTCAGAGCTGGCTGTCTACATCACACTGCTCCCCACCTACACTGAATTTGGGGTCTCTGTCCCCTACATGGGATGAGCATCCCAAATCAGTTCACTCCTCATAGACCCTAGACAGCCCATCGGAGTTCTGATTCTTGGCTCTGGCCCTATGTACGATTTTCAAATCATACCCTTGTAAAGCAAGACTCCATCTGAGCAGTCTGCCATTGTTTTTCCCCATCTGCATCAGCCAAACTAGGGGGTTGTGGTCAGTCTGCAGCACAAAAGGCTGCCCATACAAGTATGGCTCCAATTGCTTTAGGGCCCACACTATGGCACGACACTTCTTTTCCACCATGGAGTATGCTTGCTCCCTGGGGAGCAACTTTCGGCTCAGGTAGGCAATGGAGTTGTCCCTCCCTTCACTGTATGTCTGGCTTAGTACTGCCCCAATACCCATGTCTGAGGAGTCCATCTGAACTATAAAAGTTTTGCTATAGTCTGGACTTGTCAAAACAGGAGCACTGCACAGTGTCTCCTTCAGTTTGGTAAAGGCTTCCTCACAGGCTGGGCCCCAGGTGATTTTCTTGGGCATCCATTTCTTTGTCAGGTCAGATAGGGGAGCAGCCAGGGCACTGTAATTAGGTGCAAACTTTCTGTAGTACTCTGCTGTCCCTAGAATGCTCCTGACTTGCTTCTGGGTTTCTGGTCTGGGCCATGCCTGGATCACCTCTATCTTTATTTGGCTAGGACGGAGTTGTCCTTGGCCTACCACATGTCCAAGGTATGCCACTTCCCCCATGGCCACCTGGCACTTCTTGGCTTTGACAGTGAGCCCGGCTCTCTGTATTCTGCCCAGCACTTCCCTAAGGTGTGAAAGGTGTTCCTCCCCGCTGGTACTGAAGATGGCAATGTCATCCAGGTACACCATGGCGTACTTCTCAGCACCATTTAACACCTGGTTCACCAACCTTTGGAAAGTGGCTGGGGCATTCTTCATTCTGAAAGGCATTACTTTGAACTCAAATAAGCCTATCGGAGTGATGAAGGTCGACCTCTCCCTAGCTCTGTCCGTCAACTCTACCTGCCAATACCCCTTTGTCAGGTCAATGGTTGTAAGGTAGGTTGCCCCTTCAACTTGTCCAGGAGTTTGTCCATCCAGGCCATCGGGTGGGCATCTGACTTCGTGACTGCATTCAGTTCATGATAGTCTACACAGAAACGAGTTGAGCCATCTGGCTTGGGTACAAGGACTACGGGTGAGGCCCAGAGACTGTGGAATCTCTGGATTACCCCTAAATCCAGCATCTCCTTCACTTCCCACCTAATGTCCTTTTGGACAGCCTCTGACACCAGATATTCTGTCTGCCATATGGTCGTCTGTATCCCTGTCTCCACATCATGCATCGCTAAGGGGGTTAGTCCAGGCTTGGTGCTAAACAAGGGGGCAAAGTCTGCTAAAACCTCCCTCACTTTCTGGATCTGGCCCGGGGTCAGCTGGGGAGACAATTTAACTGCCTCCACGGAGGACTCCCGCTTACTCTCTTTCAGCAAGTCCAGAAGGGGGTCTCCTTCGTCTGTTCCTTCCCCATGACCACACACTGTGAACACCATGTCAGCCCTATTTGCATATGGCTTCATCATGTTGACATGGTACATCCTTTCTGTCTGTCTATGGTCAGATAACTCCACAATGTAGTTAACGTCATTTATATTCCTAACCACTCTGTATGGTCCTGCCCACTCAGCTTGCAGCTTGTCTTTCCGGACCAGAATAAGGACCATGACTTCCTGACCCACCATGTATGAGCGAGCTGTGGCTCTGCGGTTGTACCATACCTTTTGTTTCTGTTAGGCAGCTACCAGGTTACTCTGGGCTGTCCCCATAAGCTCCTTCAGCCTTTCCCTAAACTGTAGGACATAATCCACAATAGGAGTTGCCTGGGTGGCATGCTTGCCTTCCCAGTCCTCCCGGATCAAGTCTAGGAGCCTATGTACCCGGCATCCATAGAAGAGTTCGAAGGGGGAAAATCCTGTTGACTCTTGGGGCACCTCCCTGTATGCGAACAACAGGTGGGGAAGGTATTTCTCCCAGTCCCTCCCATGCTGTTCAGCAAACGCCCAGAGCATTGATTTTAGGGTACCATTGAAGCATTCCTCAAGCCCATTGGCTTGGGGGTGATACGGTGCCGTGCATCTCTGCACCACTCCACACTCCTTCCATAAACATTTCATTAGGTCCGACATGAAGGAACCCCTTCGATTGGTGATTACCTCCTGCAGAAACTGAACAAGGGAGAAAATCCCAAGTAAGGCATCTGCCACTTTGTCTGTCCTCAGAGAGGATAGGGCGACTGCCTCTGGGTACCGGGTGGCGTAATCCACCACAGTCAGGATGAATCTCTTCTCTGAGGAGCTGGGGGTATTTAAAGGCCCTTCAATATCCATTCCCACCCTCTGGAATGGCTCCTCCACTATGGGCAAGGGGATCAGGGTGGCTTGGGTTTTCTTCCGCCTCCCTATTTCTTGGCACCGGTGACAAGACCTGCAGTACTCCTTCACCTGCTGGGTGAAGGTAGGCAAGTAGAAATTCTAGGCTAACCGCTGAATTGTGCACATGATTCCCAGATGACCAGACAAGGGAATATCATGGGCAACCTTGAGCAGCTGCTCACGATATCCCTGGGGAATGACAAGCTGCCTGCCTAGCATCCCTCACTCTGTCTGTACTGCCTGTGTATACATAAGTCCATTTTCCCAATAAACCTTATGTCTGCCATCACCTCCCTGTGCACCGTCCATGTCTGCCCAGGCCCTCAGCTTCTCTAAACTAGGGTCACTTCTCTGAGCAGCAGCGAACCCCTCACACCTTTCCAAGGCATGGTACAGGTCCCCTTCCATCGCTAACTAGGGTCCCTAGCACTAGCGTCAGGGCACTTGGGATCACTGTCAATCCCAACCCTCTGACAAGAGGTCATCCCCCTCTTCAGAGTAACCCTTTGTAGCTATGTGGTTACTTGCTACTGGGGAAATTTCTACCCTATTTTTATCAGTCTCCCCTTCTGGAGACAGAGGCTGGGGAACCAGCCTCTCAGTATCTTCCCCAGTGGCTTCTGGGGGGCTCAGGGAACTATAAATTTCCCTGGCTGCTTGACTACGGGTAACTGCACATACCACCCCCTGCTAGAGATTGTTACTCAGGATCACATCCACTGCTAATGTGTTAGCTACAGCCACCTGTTACACAGTTCCCCCTAGTTCACCCCAGTCCAGGAGAACACTGGCCAGTGGCAATGTATTCTCTTCACCTGTAAAGTCCTGTACAGTCACGTATTTATTGGTTATAAGCTGACCAGGCTGTACCAGATCCCCCTTTATCAAAGTCAGGGATGCCCCTGTGTCCCTTAACCCCTGCATCTGTATGCCATTTACCATGACTGGGTGCATGTATTCCCTCATGTTCACTGGCATGCTTCCAGGGACACAGAGATAACTGGTATTATAATTATAACTGGCTTTCTGGTATTACTTTGTGTATTATTGCTTGCCCTTCTTGGACACTGTCTGGCAATGTGCCCAGTTTCTTTACATAACCAACAAACATTTCTTACTTCAGAGAAATCTTTTATTTGAAACCTGGGGCTAACTGGTTTCGGTGGAGGCAGTGAGGGTTTTAGCTGCCCTGAAGGTGCGCTTTTCCCTTTCTGTGCTGCCACACTTGCCCCATTTGCTCTCAGAGCAGGTCTGCTCTTGGCATAGCAGTCCGAGAGTTCAGCAGCCTCTTGCCCTGTTTTTGGATCTCGGTCTTCTAGCCAGGTTTTTAACTCTGCTGGGCATGCCCAATAAAACTGTTCTAATAAAATCACATTTTCAATTTTATGAACAATGTTTGCCTCAATTCCTTCCCACCAACATTTTAAAAACTGATGCTGTTTCATGGTTAGCTCCTTGTAGCTCATATCAGGGCTTCTCCTGAGCTTACAGAATTTAGCTCTGTATGATTCAGCAGTTAATTCAAACTTTTTTAACAGTGCAGGTTTTAACTTGCTGTAATCATTGCTGTCTTCATTGTCCATTTGGCCCAATGCATCCCAAGCTTTTCCGGTAAGTAGCGGGGATAGCTGGAAGCTCCAGGACTCTCTAGAAATTTTAGCCTGAATACAAACTTTTTTAAAAGAATTTAAAAAGGCGTCCATGTCCTCCCCTTCCTTAAACTCAGCTATTAATTTGGAGTTCAATTTGTAACCCAGTCCTGCAGTCCCAGTTAAACCCAACCCACTTACCTGCCCTGGTGCCGCTGGTTGGAGTCGTAGCTTCCCCAGTTCACATTGCCACTGGTGTCCCTCTCTCATCTCCTCTGTCTCTCTCTGCATTCTCGCTCTCTCTTCTCCTCTGCCTCTCGCTGGCGGTCACGTTCCTGACAGTCCGTCTCCCTCTGTTGTCGCTCTGCCTCACGATCCACCTCTCTCTGTTGTCGCTCTGCCTCCAGTTCCATCCTGCGCAACTCAATTTGCAGTTTGAGTACCTCTGGATTCAGGATACTGGTGATCATTCCCTGCTGCTGTGGCCCTTCACTGACAGTGGCCCTGCTGTCCACCTCATCGGCTCGGGATCCCTCACTGGCCACTAGTTCTGCCACACTTGAGGTCTGGTCCCTTTCAGTCATGGTCTGTGACTCCCTGCTCTGGGTATCTGCTACTCTCAGGGTGTCTATGAGGTTCTGCTTACTGGCTTTCACCCTAAACGGGATTCCCCTGTCCCCACACAACTGCTTTAAGAAATCTACAATGTGCCTGCTGTAGTCAGAAGCCATTTTCTTCTTCCCTCACTACTAAAACTATTCTGACTGGCACGTCAGAAAAAAAAATAAAATGGGTGGGAACTTAACTGTAAGTCAAGGGATATAGTTCTGTTATTTTCTGAAATAAAACACTGCCTTTCTTTATTCCAAGTGAGCTGAATGGTTTCAAGCTAACACACTGAACAATGACGCTTATACCACCAAACTTTTTATGCCACTGCTGCCACCCAATCTGTCACCAACTCGCTCTGCCAGTCAGCCCTCTACTCCCAAAGTGCCAACTTCTGAGCGTATGATTTGTGTACAGTGAACAAAACAAGGTAAACCTCTTGTCTGTTTTGTGGGTTCAAGTCACCATAGTCTCAAGCTCGGGAGGGATTCAAACTGATAACCTCTTGTTGGCATACCCAATTATCAGACTCAGATAATTTTGTCTTTGGGGGGCCAGATATCTTTGTCTATGGGTACCCAACCAGGTCTTTCAAATGAACCCTTAGAACTCTATGCAAGACTTTAGAGAACTCTATCCATTTCCCAGTTTGGTATACAATAAGCTCATACACAGTGTTACTCATAACCTTTAAAAGCTCCACTTAAAATAAAAAGAAATGTCAAGGCACTCTAGACAGTTTCTGTTGTAAAGCTATCTCTTTACTTTAAAATATCAAAACAGAACAATAAATACAGAACAAATATATATCCCAACACATACAGCCTTAAAACAAACAGGTAAAAGTGCAGTTCCTACAATTAATAACTTCAGACTAATCCTGCCTAATGTCCTTACTTCAGTGCTTTGATGGTCTCACTTCTCTCAGTCAGAAAATTGTCTTGTGTGTCTCTGTCAAGGTCCTCTCAACAATTAAACACAGTTCTGAGCTGGCCTTCGCTGAGGTCACCAAACTCCGCCTTGGTGTAACAAAAATCTATATTTTGTATAACACAGGATGTTTAAATAAAATATTTAAAAAAAATGTAATAGGTGACCTCACTGACTTTCCTCTCCTCAGGTTAACCAGACAAAACTGGTTTGTGCTCTGCTACACATACATCTCAAAAGTTTATTTGATCTAAGTCACTGTATTCAAAGCAAAGTGTATTTGTCTCTTTAATCCCATCTGAGCCTTGGAATCTACACCTCAAAGGTCTCTCTGATGTAATTCAGGGGTTCCCCAGGAATGTAAATTTGGCCTTCCAAATTCATCTGGGTCCTGTTTGGCCCAGCCATCAACCTCTTTGATAAAATGAGCTGGTTCCTGGAAGGTTATTCATAACCCATGCATGCTCTTTCCATATGACACCTAGAGCAAAATGAAAGGATTCCCCTGGGGATGCCATAAATGGCTAATTTCATTTCCTGGGATCAAAGCAAATTTAACATGCTAATTGAACCTCAGATCTATGTAGTTTAAATACCTCCTGTCCTTTTAACTTATCCTTTTTTTTTTTTTTGGATATGTCAGTTCAGCAAGACTGTGAGTCTTATGACTACCCTTCCCATCACATAATTTATATGTAATAAAAAAATTAGATACAGCACTCAGAGCTGGCTGTCTATGTCACAGAAGCCAGGTATCATGGAGCTGAGGGGCTAAAGGAGTCGAAGGATCTCCGATGAAGGGATCAATGATGGACAACATGGGGCAAGTGGACACCGGGAAGGAGGAAGGCTCCTCAAGGGGGCAAGAGGATGAGCTGAATGAGATGGCATGTGGCTCGGTGTGAAGGAAGGTCAGATGGAGTCAGCCATGGATGGCCCAAGGATATGAATAGCAGAGCAAACAAACAGATAAAGCACAGCATGAGGAGATAGAAGCCATGACTGGAATGAATCCTGAATGGCTGAGTTAGTCGAGAGTGCCGAGGAGAGGGAGCAGCATGAGGGCACGCCGGAAGCAGGAGTGGTCGATGAGGAAATTGAGGTAGGAAAGAACAAAGCTCAGAAGCAATTGAAGGAGATGAGCATGGGATGACCAAGCCAATTGGCTGCATAGGGAAGAAGAGCCATATGAAAACACTGGAGAAAGACAAACAATTAAGCCTAATAAAGAGAAGGGTGAGGAGAAACATGATCGAAGAGGTCCAAATACCACAAGGAATAGACAGGGGAAGAATACGTACCTGTGGAAGCCAGTGAATGCAAGCAGGACTACAGGGAAGATCCCCAAGTGGGGGGGGGATAAGGCTAAACATCGGAAGCACTAAGATACACAGAGGGCAACAATCAGCATGTGGAGCAGTCCACTGTGGGAGAGAGTGGAAACTAGTAAGGGTAGACATTCAGTGCAGAATGAGACATATTCCCAAGGGAGACTAGCACTGAGGAAGACACAGAAGGATGCAGTTGGTAGCATTAAATAGAGAAAACTTGAAGGAAGGATGAGCGAACGATTGGAATTATGAACAAATTGCTGCTAGGAACGGAGATTGAGCTGAATCGAGGTGACTGAGGAAGATGAATACGGATGATGAGGAGTGCTGCAAGAACACAGTAGGTAGAGGAGGTAGCATGGGACCGAATGTGAGGTGGCCCAAGGAAATATCGGTGGCAGGCTGGATTCAGACAGCTGAGGCATACAAATTGAGCAGTTGAAATATACGAACAGATCGAGGGAAGGTATCGAGGACCAGCATGTCCTTGACTGGATGACAGATCGATCTGAGGTAGCTCAGAGATGAGGCAGCATAGGAGCTATGATAGGCATGCCTAAAAAAAATGATCAAATGTAGGCTCCGATGGGAAATAGACCCTGATGTCGAGGTTGATGAAGTAGCACAGGATGGAATAGTGATGCAAGCAATGAGGTTCCTTGAAAGGAGGCATACTCTAAAGCTAAGAAGGCAAGCCCGGAACCAGAGGGTATGCGAACTATAGGGGAAGGGCGAGGGGTCAGCAGAGGACCCACGGAAAGCAAGACCAGTCGAGGCAGCATGGTCAGGGAGCAGAAAATGTGGAAAGGCAGGCCAAAAGAATGTCGATTGCTGGCCAATGGAAGCAGCCATTGCAGGTTTGTTTTTTTTTAATATTTTAATTTATTTATTTAATATAATATGCTATCCAATTGGGAAGTAACAGGGGCCGAACAGAAGCAGACGGGAACCCAGTGAATCATTGAAACAGTGGAGAGTAGAAGCACAAGGGCCAGACGCCAACTGCGTAAAAATTAATGTAAGGCACGCTTCATAAGACATGGCAAACCTGGGCTGCTCAAGATATAAATAAATGAAAAGCACAGCTGTGAAAAGGCGATACCTAAAGCAAGTGAAATGACACGTAAGCATACCACAGAAGATGCAGAAAACCTGGGATGCTGAAGAGAGAAAGAAATAAATAAAATGCCCTGCACTGCCAAATGCAGTGGCTGAGAAAGCGCACCTGAGTGAGACCCAAATGCAGGAGAAAAGAAAGGCAGCTGAAAGTGAACCTCAAGCGGGGCAGAGAATCACCCCAACTACACGGCTCCAGGGATGGAGGGCAAACAGTGCAACAAAGGAAAATGCAAGGCTCACTCAGAGATATCCCAGGCCCATTAGTGAGCAGAGCGAGCAGAAAGACCCAGAGGCAGAGCAACAAACAGCAGATGAACCCGGCACAAGCAGCAGATCCGGGTTCGAGTCCTACAACCTTCACATTGATCATACCTGAGAAGGTGCAGTACCAGTGCCAGGGAGACTGCAGGACATGGATAGTGGGGTTAGCATTGAACACCAAGCATAAGACAGTGATGCAGGGAAGGCGCAGCCAAAGCCCAGCGGACAAAGCAGGTAAGGAGAGGAAGAATGCAAGGAAGGTACAGGGAGGAGCAGAAATGGGGCCACAAAGAGGCCGATAGGAGGGAGAAAAAACGGAGTGGGAGGGGGGCAGGTAGAGCAAAAACAGGACAGGGAGAGTGAGGGGAGGTATGGGTAGAGAGCTGCAGAGCCAACGTCTGCAAGAGGGAGGAAGCAAGAGGACAAAGTGAGCAGGTGGCTGAGGGGAATATCTATAATGCAGGTAAAGGATGCACAAAAAAACAGAGACGTGAGGAGGAAGGAGCGATGAGGCAGAGCGCATGATGAGGGGTCCCAGAAGAGAATGTAGGAGCCATCGATGCAAGCAAGAGCAGCTGGGGGCCATACAGTAGAGCAAGAAGTAGGAGAAGGTGCAGCCAACATAACCTCTGGCTGCAATGAGAAAGAATCCTGGTGAGGCCCAGGATGTTTGTGACCTTTTAAACTCGATGTAGGAGTGACGTTGTTGCTCCGCTCATCGAACCATGGGCTTAAAGCCCTCCCATTATAATCACAATAATGACCTCAGAGCCATTCATTTCCTATCAATTAATGACCGGCTGGTGGGGTTTGGCCCTCTTCTCCCCCAGCCAGTCGTTAATCTCCATGAAATGACCATCTCTTCTGTCTTTATTGCTTAATTATGTCTAATCAATTATTCCTGAACTAATGAAGCTCATTCGTTGGCTGTCGTGCCAGTCAGAAATCTCTAAGAAATGTCCATCATGGACGGTAGACATACAGTTGTTCACATACAGCCAGCTCTGTTGTCAAACGATCCACAGAGAAACAGCACAGTGTCAGCATGTGACGCGGGCCAGAGAAACTGAAGGAATAAAAAAAAAAAAAGACAAAAAAAAAAGTTGGCAAAAGTTCATTGCTGCAATTAGACTTATAATTACAATAATGACCTCAGAACCATTAATTTCCTGTTGATTAACGACTGAGTGGGTGAGTTGGCCCTTGGTTGTGCCTTGGGCCACCCTCCCCCCAGCTGGTCATTATCATTAATCTCCAGGAAATTACCATCTCTTCGATCATTATTGCTTAATTCAACCTTTCTTAGTTCTGAAAGGGACCCATTAACTCTGACTTGCTGTTTTATGTTCATTAAATAGTCACCTATCTTGTTTACCACTACTCTACCAAACCCAGTTTTACTCAGCTTGGTCTTCAGGAGGGAGTGGTCCACTAGATCGGATGCCTTGGTCAAGTCCACAAACACCACTACTGTGTACAGTCCCTTCTCCATATTCTCTTGTAGGCTGTTTGTGACCCTTACCAAGGCATTCGATCTAGTTGACCACTCCCTCCTGAAGACCAAGCTGAGTAAAACTGGGTTTGGTAAGCCAGTGGTAAACTGGTTAGGTGACATTGTAGCAAATAGAAAATAGCAGGTCAGTGTTAATGAGTCCTTGTCAGAACTAAGAAAGGTGATTTGTATCTTGTTTTGACTGTACTGTATGTGCCATTCGATGGCCTGGGTCATACCTGACAATGGTCCCTCGGACCAGTGTACCTACCCCATTACCAAATTAATTAAATTAAACATCCTTCTTGGTGGAGCTACTCCCAACATGTCCATAAAATCATTGTCCTCTGTCTCTGGTAGTGGGATGTGGAGGGTATCAACCACTTGTCTGACAAATGAAAAGGATGAATAGTCCTCAGTTTGCCGTGGTGGAGGTTCAAAATTTTGCTCAGGTGTGCCCCGTAACTCTATGGGGTCACCTTCCTCCATAATCTTCTTTTTCCTCCTCCTCCTCTGCAGACAAATAGGTTGGAGCCTGAGCGGGGGTGGGGGGACGTATTTTATTAAGACTGCCCATGGCCTGGACTGCCTGGAAAAATTGTCACATTTTTGATATGTCCTCTGTGTTAGATACCCCTCAACACCCTTCCTGACACCAGGTACCCAATCCCTGTCTCAGATACCCACAACTAACTTCCTGATATCGGGTACCTAGTCCCAGTGTCAGATACCCCATCAGCATTCCTGAAATTGGAAACCCAATTTGGGTATCAGACACCGCCAACACCTTTCCTGACACCAGGTGACCAGTCCTGTTGTCAGATAACCCCCCAACATCCTTTCTGACACCAGATGCCCAATTTCATTGTCAGATACCCCCAACACCCTTTCTGACACTGGGTACCTAATCCCAGTGTGGAACCCACAACACCCTTCCTGGCACCAGATGCCTAATCCCAGTGTCAGATAGCCACACACCCTTTCTGATACTGGATTCCCAATCCTGCTGATGAACCCCCCCCAGCACCCTTCCTGACACCAGGTACCCAATCCCAGTGTTGGATATGCTCCCAATGCCCTTCTCGACACCAGGTGCCCCACCTGGCAGTTTAGTTTTGTTCCCCATCTGAAGTTCAACACAACTCCCAAAGTCTCCCACCTTCTGAGTTTCATACCTCCCTCCAACCCCCCCACTGGCACCTGGTACATACTTTTGTAAGGATTCCCAGGGTGGAAAACTGCCTCATCTGTACCTCCAACTCGGCCAGTCACCACCTGTCATCCACCAATGATTGAAAACCTGTAACCCTCCACCACTCTTTAGCACCCATGCCACCATCCTTCCCCCCCCCCACTGACACCCAGCATCTAGTACATTTGAAGTTAGGAATCCCATAGTGGACATCCAGGACAGCCCACCCTCCACCTCGGCCAGCCACCATCTCATGATTTGCTATCTCTTGCAGATCTTGAACCTATAAAATAATTTCAAAAACAAACCTCCACCCTCACACACCCTCTAGCACCTCTGCCACCCTCCATCCCCCTACAGCCACCTCAGTGCCTACTGTTTGTAGGGGTCCCACGTGTTTACCAGCACAGCAGTTCCTCCACCTCAACTGGTTACCATCTTCTGCTCAGTCCTACTTTGCCAATTGCCAACTAAAACAAATAAAAATGCTTAAAAAAGCTAGTCCAGTGAAGCAGCGGTAGAGCTACGGCCACCATGCTGGCAACCCTGAACCAGGAGCAATCTCAAGTTGCTGAAGACAGCTGGGAGGGGGGAGGATAGAGCATCCGATGGACTGCTCTCCTCTCCTGGGAAGGAGGGTTGCCTGCTCTGCTGCCTGACTGCCATGAGGTGGAGGCTTGGTGGTAGGATGCTTAGGGAATAGCATGAATGGAGGAAGCTGCGGTACCTCTGCCGCATGTGCCTGCCTCTACACGCACAGGCTGATGTCTGCTTCCCAGCAACCAGCAGGGAGAAAACCAGGAAAAAACATGGGTATGGGCTTTATGTAGCCTGGCCCATGCAAGTCGTGGCCTGTTCCACATCCATCCAGGGACACTCTGGAAACAGGTGATGAAGGGGGAATGACCCTCTCCTCCCAGACTCTGCCACATGAGAAAATCTGCAGGGGAACTTGCCCCTGGCTGGTACAGGTCAGGGATGTCTGTTATTCATGGGGACAAGGCTGATAGCCTCCCATTCTGCATGGGAGGATAAAAACCTTTATGGCAAGAAAATAATGCTTAGATAAAAAAAACAGCTACTGTGCATATACAGGGACATATGATTTTTTAGCCAAAAATGATGAATCTATCTAGTGTCTCCAAAAACGTATTTAGGGGTCAGATTCAAACACCACATTTAGGTGGTTGTGGAAGGGGGTGAGCATCAGTCAATCAAGTTTTACTACAGGCAAAGAAATCATTCAATCTGTTATTCAAGATAATTACCAGTGAACAGAGAAGATGATTCTGTGACACAGGACAGTTTTCTGTTTTTTTCAGAAGTGAAACATTACTTTTTGGGGAGTGCTGAGGGGAGAGGGAGATGGGGCCAGAGTGGGCTTGGGCAAGGGCTGAGAATGTCTTCCTTGGGGTTGGATCTGCTGGGGGAGGTGAGTGGTATGAACTGTGGCTTGAGGGTCAGGGGACAGAACATTTATATATACCTCAGCATATTGTGAAACTTACTTCACCGAGAGTAGGACTAAGGGGAGGTGGGGGGATTTTTTTGATGAAGACATGAGGAGGGGTGAGGGAATTTACATGAATGATCTGGGAGAAAGGAAGGGGTAGTGGATACAAGTAAATGTAGGTAGTGGGCTAGGAATTTGTTATAAAAAAGGGGTTTTATATTTTAAAGCAGCAGTGTAATGAAAAAATGTTTTTCCATAAAAAACCTAGTTTCAGCAACGTAGATACAGTACATACTGTAGATACATAGAAACTGTTGGCAGATAAGGACCACCAGGCACATCTAGTCTGCTCATTTTACTGCCTGTAAAAGTGACCCATGACGCTACATGGTCATTGCCTTTAGCTTTACTTTCCCATCGCTAGTGTTCCTTTATTCCTGCCCCATGTATGTTTAAAATTAATAAACGCTGCGTAGTCTTTGCCCAGTGAGGTAGGCTCTTCGTCAGGTGAAGAACTATGAGAAACAGTGCTTTGAGCTATGCAGAGTTGAGTTCACTTTCTGAAACGGCACATGGAACCAAGTTTTCCTACTATATGTATCTCTACTTTCAGAGCCTGGGTCCAGTGGTTTGGATAACACCAATATCCACCCTAGATGAAATCCAGAATGGGCAGACCAAAACAGTAAAAACCAGACTGACTGGTCTGGATGGAACAGCTGGACTGCACAGTTTGCTCCTTGTCCAGGTTGTCTAGCCAGACAAGCCAGTCTAGTTTCTATCATTTTGAGTCTGGTTTGCGGTCCCAATTTTACCAAATCCCCATTTAATTTGTACAATCTGAATGGATTTGAGCCAATCTGAGGCCCTGAGCCTTGGGGTAGAGGGGTCTGCATCTGGAGTGACTCCATTCCTGCTTCCCAAATTTACTATATATAATGTGAAACAGTACAGTGTACCAGGGTATTTGCTTACAGAAGAGCCTTAAACTGCTTTCAGAAGAATTTTTGTTTTACTTTTTTCAGAAGACAAAAGAACCTACAAACCGAGAGCACAAAACCAGTCTGTAGCACCTCACATTTTAGGGCTGCAGTGGGCGTAGCCCTGCAGACCTCTTGCTATGAGAAAAGGACTCTCACATTCATTGCAACCCAACAACATGTTGGAGTGTCAACACAGTCGCCTCTGCATCTGTGAACACCCCGCTCAATGTCTCTATAGGCAGTTGCACTGCACTATTTGAAATCCTCTTACTGACCCCCCATCCACTACCATGCATGTGTGATTAGTTGTGCCTTTTTTAATATATTTATTGTTTCCTCCCCCAATCTGAGCCTCCCTCTCAGCACCCTCCACCCCACCCCCCAGAAATGTAGCAGTGGCACTGAGGGGTGCCCAATCCCCCAGTGGCGTAATCCTCGTAGTGTCCTGATCTACTGCTCCCCTGTCCACTACCATGCATGTGTGGTTATTTTTGCCCATTTTTTTGTAAATATATTTATTTTTTCTCCCCCCACCTGACCCCCCTCAGCACCCCCAGAAATGTAGCAGTGGTACTGGGGTACCCAATCCCCCAGTGCAGGAATCTTCATACTGTCCTGATCTACTGACCCGTCCCATCCACTACCGCTCATACATGGTTATTTTTGCCTTTTTTTAATACACATATAGTTTGCTCCCCTCATCTGACCCTCCCTCTCAGCACCAACGACCCTACTCCCCCCTCCAGAAACATAACAGTGGCACTGGGAGATGCCCAATCCCCCAGTGCAGGAATCCTCATTTGTTTGTCTTTTGCAGCCATTGTACTCTCACCCACCTGACCCTCCCACTCAGCACCCACCACCCCGCACCCCCCCAAGCCCTTACTTACCAATCAAAGGTCTAACACCATAATCCTCTCTATACCTCAGACACATCTTCACTCATCAATGCTGGACCATGAACTGAGGAAATCAGTGGCTAGATATTCAAAACTTAGCCCAGGAGCAAAATTAGCACCGCACGATGTGCAAAATTAGCTCAGAACCATTTGCATGCTATATTCAAAGGAATAGCCCTGGGGCTAAATCAGTTGAATATAGGGTGCAAATGAAGCTGTGCAAACAGAGCTGAGAGTACAGTGTAAAAATACCCCAGCAAATAAGACAGCTCTGAATATAGCAACTGGGAAGGCCAAACTGCAACAGCAGCCCAGTGTACACAGAGGTGGAGTAAGGCAGAGTTGCAGTAGGTGGCCAGTTTGGGTGATAGCAATGAAGTGATGCACAACAACTGCAAACAACATTACAGGCCAAACACAGCAGAACTGTACTATGGTTTTGGCAGGTTTGCCTAGGGCTAACTCATTTGCCTGACGCTAACACGTTTGCCCTGCGCTAACACATTAGCCTGGTGCAAAATTTTGCTATATTCAAAGCTCCTAAGCAAATGAGTCTACTTAGGCAATCCATGGGCAAACAGCCAGATTAGCATCTCATTATGGCCTGCTTTGCATGCATTACCATGTAGATTGCCCTGTGCTATTGCATGGAGCACATAGCTCCAGCTGTATGTCAGACTGGAACTACAGGTCAGTAAATGCAGACTGGGTGCACTCACAGCTCTGCCTGTTTGTCAGACATGATAAACAGTTCAGTAGCTGCAGGCTGGGTTTGGATACAGAAGCACAGATTATTGTGGCACAGGGGACTAGCACCACAGGAATGGGTGGTTGTGCTGCGTGCCACAGACATATTGTTATTCCTACTGCAGTGTGCATCAGATGGTACACTACCATAGTAGCTGGTATTGTGAGGGACACAGCAATGCCAACAGTGTGTCAGGCAACAATGACTGCTGCTATCCATACAGTGACATGTACAACTTGCAGGTGTGTTCTGACAGTGGACACCACAGTCATACTGTCCTGTGACCCACATACACTGCACCAGTGGCATGGGATTCCCACAATAACATACACATGGCTGGCCATGTGTGATAGGGAGCCTGGACTGGTGTGCAGAATGTGCCCTGGGTTGTGGGAACACATAACATCATACAGGCACACTGATATGAGATGCATTCCTGTCACTGGTACATATACACTGTGTTTATGGCCCCAGCCGTGTGGCAGCACCTACTATGTGGTGCAGCATTGGCCACCTGTAAAACCCTCCCCTCAGTACCCTCCATTCCCCCAGTGCTGCATGTGTATGCTGGACTGTGGTGGTGTACCCCTATGTGGAGACTGGACATTTGTGCAGCATGTCTCTTCCACAGCATATGGAGTGACCCAGGGCAGCCATCTGCCCTCTCTGCCTCCTCATTGTCTGCAGTCATCAGATGCCCCATGATGCTATTGTTGCTTATGGCCTTGTTGACTGTTGCTGCTGTTTTCAAACCCCTATCCTTGTTTTGCCCAGAGTTAAGACTACCTTTTTCTGGGTGGTAATTTACACAGCGCAAAATGTTGTGCAAAGTCACACAAACACAATTTGCGTGGCACTAACACACTGAATATAGCATAGCGCCTGTATTCATGTACATGCCCCTTTTCTTTGCACAGTGCATACATTATAGTTTTGTCCGGCACTAATACAGTTTGCCCATGCTATTTGGTCTTTTGAAAATGGGGGACCCATGCAAACCTGTTGCAAATGGTTTGCGCCCGGCGCAAAGTTTTTAATTTCTTGCCCCAGGTATGCTGTTCAATGTATTTTAATCAGGTTTTTAACTTAGAAGCACAACTTGACCATTTTTCAAAATATTGCCCCCAATTTTTCAACATGTCTTTTGTAGGACACCTCCTCATGAACAATACAAGTGACATTAGGTGAATCTGTCCCGAAAGCTGAAAATTTCTCTGCCCTTCTTCATGAGATGGGGTCATAAGAAACTATGTTGAAAATTTGATGTAAAAATCAATTAAGCAATCAATCTTTATTTAACCAGGTGAAACACCATTGAGAAGGACTCATTTACAAGGTGGACCTGGGCTAGGTATGCATATATCAGTAATGCAGAACAAAAACAGTGACGAGTCATCAGCCGTAACAGTATATAATATGCAACACAAACGTCATCAGTGAAAAACAAAACAGTATAGGGTCAGCAAATATTGCAACACTACAATATATACAACATGTACAGATGAGTACTATGGCTAGCCAAGGAGAAAAGTCACAATAAAGTTAAAAATGGACCATGGAAGTTTGAGACATTAGAAGGCAAGCTAAGTACATTAACTACAACACATAATTCTTAATACACATAATACACAACACAAAGGTCAGCAGTGAAAAATATTGCAAATCTACAATATATAACAGATGAATACTAATAAAATATTAAAAAGCAACAAAGTTATGTGCCTACATTGAATTTTGCGAACACAGGCTCATAACTTTGGTCATTTTCAATATTTTTACCACAAATTTCTAACATAGCCATATCTTTACATCACCTTATAAATGTGACAACTGTCATTTTTCAAATCCTGACCAAAATATTCTTTTCACACCCCGAAAGGTGATTTTGCAGTCTCCGTGTGAAATCACCTTTCAGGCAGGAGTTGAAAAATGTCTCTGCCCTTGTTAACGAGGTGGGGTCAGAAGAAGGCTATGTTGAAAATTTGGTGTAAAAATATTTAACAAGCATTTGTCAATGCCGAACGTTCGCTTGCAGGTATTTGCAGTGGTATTTGGCACTTGGACATGGCTTAAAAAAATCAGTGACAAATGTTGCTTGCTTCTATGTGCTGTTTAGGTATTTGGAACTCATTGGAGTGCAAATATTGAAAATTCGCGAACTTCTGGCGTGTAGGAACTGCGCCTGCGCTCATTTAAAAACATAGTCATTTTAGGAATTTTTCACCAAATTTTCAACATAGCCATTTTAAGACCTCTGCTCATTAACAGTGTCACTGTGATTTTCTTAATGTGTCCCATACATTGAGTTCGCACTCGACTGCGCCATTGTGCGCTATATGAGGCGGAAACACGTTTGGGCAGGATGTGAAAAATGACAGCTGTAATGCTCATAAGGAGGTGTGGTAAAATGGCAATGTTGAAAATCTGGAGGAAAATATTGAAAATTGCAAACTTACGCCAGCAGTAGGAACTGCGAACGATGCTCGTAAAACAGTCATTTTAGGAATTTTTTCACCAAATTTTCAACATAGCCATTTTAAGACCTCTGCTCATGAACAGTGTCACTGTGATTTTCTTAATGTGTCCCATACATTGATTTCTCACACAACTGCGCCATTATGCGCTACATGGGCGGAAACATGTTTTGGGCGAGATGTGAAAATGACAGCTGTACTACTCATAAGAAGGTGTGGTAAAATGGCAATGTTGAAAGTGAAATATTGAAAATTCACAAACCTATGAGGTGCGGAACGCTAGTAAAACAGTCATTTTTAGGAATTTTATCACCAAATTTTCAACATAGCCATTTTAAGACCTCTGCTAATGAACAGTGTCACTGTGATTTTCTTAATGTGTCCCATACATTGATTTCACACACCGACTGCGCCATTGTAAGCTACATGGGTGGAAACACGTTTTGGGCAGGATGTGAAAAATGACAGCTGTACTGCTCATAAGGAGGTGTGGTAAAATGCAATGTTGAAAATCTGAAGTGAAAATATTGAAAATTTGCTAATTTACGAGCGTGTGCAGGAACTGCGCAATGCACGCTCGTAAAACAGTCATTTTTAGGAATTTTTTCACCAAATATTTCAACATAGACATTTTAATATCTCTGCTCATGAACAGTGACACTGTGATTTTCTTAATGCATCCCATACATTGAGTTTGCACACCGACTGCGCCATTGTGCACTACATGGGTGGAAACATGTTTTGGGCAGGATGTGCAAAATGACAGCTGTACTGCTCATGAGGAGGTGTCATAAAATGGCAATGTTGAAAGTCTGGAGTGAAAATATTGAGAATTTGCAAACTTCTGGCGTGCGTGAGACTGCACAGCGCATGCTCGTCAAACAGTCATTTTAGAATTTTTCACCAAATTTCAACAGTGCCATTTTTAAGACTTCTGCTCATGAACAGTGTCACTGTGATTTTCTTAATTGTCCCATACATTGAGTTTGCACACCGACTGCGCCATTGTGCGCTACATGGGTGGAAACACATTTTGGGCAAGATATGAAAAATGACAGCTATACTACTCATAGAAGGTGTGGTAAAATGGCAATGTTGAAAATCTGGAGTGAAAATATTTAAAATTCCAAACTTACGAGCCTGCGTAGGAACTGCGCACACTGCGCTCATAAAACCGTCATTTTAAGGAATTTTTCCACCAAATTTTCAAAATAGTCTTTTTGAGAGCCCACCTTATGAACGCTGGCACTGTCATTTCATTAATCAGGCCCGAAAGGTGATTTCACGCAGTGACTGTGAAATCACCCTTCGGCCCGAGTAACACCATGACAGTGACAGAATTCATGAGAAGGGGCCCTAAAAACCCATTGTTGAAAATTTGGTGCAAAAATTCAAAAAAATGCCTAAGATACGCAAAAGTTGAAAACCCCATCTAGCCCATTATACAGCTTACCGCATTTCCTCAGTTCGTGGTCGCTTTGAAGAGTGCAGACATGTTCCGGTCCAGTGATGATCGTCGCGCCAAGCCCGGAGCTAAGTATGGGGTGAGGGGTGGTGGGGAGGCAGGGTGCACAGTGGGTGAGTGCGGGTTGTGGGAGGCGGGGAGACTCGTGGGACCGTTTTTACTTTACAGGTTTTTTTTATAATTGAGGACCGGGATGTTTGCCACGCTGGGGTGGGCTCCCCAGCGTGGGCAGAAGGGATGGCTGGGAAGCCGTGGAGCCAATGGGAGATTGGGCACCGCATCGGCAGATGACGGACGCTTGCCACGCTGGGGTGGGCTCCTCAGCGCGGCAGCAAAGATTTTGGGGCATGACGCGGTGCAAGCAGACAGCGGTGGTTTTCTTTGAAGAGAAGAACACCACTGTCATACACAGCACCAGTGCGGATTGGTGCAGGACCACCACGCCTGCTCAAGGGAGCAGGGGATTGCTCAGGAGTGGCACACCTCCAAAGTGTCCCATTCTCCCAAGACGTTCCTTTCGCATGCGCGCAAGCAAACGTAAAAACAACAAAGTTATGAGCCTACATTGAACTTTGTGAAAGCAGGCTCATACCTTTGGTAATTTTCAATATTTTTACCACAAATTTACAACATAGCCATATCTTTACAGCACCTCATGAATATGACAGCTGTCATTTTTCAAATCTTGGCTAAAATATTTTTTTTCATATCCCAAAGGGTGATTTAGTGTTCCCTGCACAAAATCATCTTTTAGGCCGGAGTTGAACATTTTCTCTGCCCTTGTTCATGAGGTGGGGTCCTAAGAAGGCTACTTTGAACATCTGGTGTAAAAATGTTAAAAAAACAAGTTATGACCCTACATTGAATTTTGCAAACACAGGCTCGTAACTTTGGTAGTTTTCAATGTTTTTACCCAGAGTTTACTACGTAGCCATTTCTTTACAGCACCCTATGAATGTCACAGCTGTTATTTTTCAACACTCCGGCCCAAAATGTGTTTTTACATCCCGAAATTTGATTTCGGAGTCCTTGCGCAAAATCACCCTTTGGGCAAGAGTTGAATATTTGCTTTGCCCTTCTTCATGAGGCCGAGTCATAACAAGTCTATGCTAACAATTTGGTGTACAAATATTACAAAACAACAGATTTTGAACCTATGTTACATTTTTCTAATGCAGGCTCATAACTTTGGTACTTTTCAACATTTTTACCCCAAATCTTCCCATGCAGCCCTATCAGCTCTGGCCAGAGATTGTGTTTTAAAGGCAGTGGTAAACATACTTATGTTGTCTCCTGTCTCACAGGATTCAGAATCATTTTCACAAACAGTTGCTGCCCAGAATCCATTAAAAATCACATGTTTTGACTTATCATAGAACAGCTCTCAAGCTGACCTCCCTAGGTAAGCTAGAGGACTGTTCTATAGAATAGTTCTACAGACATCCAAGTCTGGAAGCTAACAGAGTCATCCACTTCTAAACTGGGTTAACATTGTTAACACAGTTCAGATATGTAGTCTGGGCAAAGCCTGAAGAGCCCAGTAATCATAAACTTCAGTGGGTACAATAATCATACCTATCAACCTCTCAGATTAAAAAATGTAGCACTAAAGCGAAGAAAATGACCAGAATCTATAGCATATTTCATAATTTAAAGATTGCGGATAAAGTAACAGATGCCATAAGCTGAATGATAAAAATTTGTATGTAGGCTATGACCCACACACAGCAAAGTGTGGGGCTTTCCTTTGGACTCTGTTGCCTGGCCCAGACTGACACTGTCAGGAGTTTAATAACTTCAGCCCCTGAAGACATGGACTCTGCAGTAACTGAAGCAGGAGTGGGGCAGTGAGAGTGGAGGAGAAAATAGTCTTTTGCACCTCCTGCATCATAACAAAAGCAACTCCTCACCACATATCAAAAGCATTCCTGCTACTGCCAATGGAACAAGTGTATCTGTAGTTGCAGTGAGCAGGTGAATTCCCTAACCAATGCGACCAACCAAACAGGACGCTAGCACAATCATCACCAACACACCAGGATGCACCAACTAAATGTTTTAAAAGCAGAAGCCCTATTTAAAACAAGACATTGGGGCTCAGGCCCCTTAGGACTACAAATTGGCAGCCATCTTATTTTCCTCTGACCCTTTACAGCATGGCTGCTGGGATCATAAGACAATAATCATCCAATCAGGCTCCAGCCAGAGCCTGAGCTAGAGCCACCAGAGAGCTCTAGGAACACTGGAGGACTTCATAATTCACCTGGGAGTTCAACAGTCAATCAGACATCACATGACAGCCAGACAGACCCTCCCATGTGACTGAAATGAGGATTAAGTCAATAGGGAAGATGTCTGCTGTTGTGTGACTGAGTAATTTTCCAGCACATTCTCAGTCTAGAGAGGTGCATGCAGAGAAACAGACATCGGTCATCTGCTGGAGTTAGAACCTGCCTTGAGAGACTGCCAGAGAAAGGAAGGCAAACAGACCTCTGTTCTGCTAAGAAGGAGAGAGAAGCAGTGCTGACACTGTGGAGGTAGAAGTGTGCTCTTGCAGCCGCTTAGGAGGAGACTACTGCTTGCAGCGACAGAGAGAGAGAGAGAGAGAGAGAGACTGAAGCTACAGATGATAACTTTAAACTGCAAGTGTAAGCCACCCTGCAGCTAGACCTCAGTGCACAGCCTGAGACACTCCCCTTATCAGACCTGTGGGGCGTGCACTGCATCAGTGGCTGTTGGGACTAAGCCCACTGTGCTGGTGCTACAGTAGCGTGAGCTGCAGATCCTCAAGACACTGCAACAGACCAACAGAATGTGAGCTCAGCTGAATCACCATAAAGTGTCAGAGAGACTGACCAGGACAGGAGAGCTGAGAGAGTTGTCAGAGGTACAACACTGGACTGTGTATCAGAGTGAGTACTTCCAGCCAGTCGTGCAGCTGGAGATGGAGGTCTGCCAGCTTCAGGGTAATGGAGAGTACTGAATCATGGTCCACTGGTTCTGTGACATAAAACCAGTACATAGTTCTTCAAGGCCCTAAGTAATTTTAAATTTATTGGACTAGACCACCCAATCAAGATTACAGTTTGAGGGTTTTGTTACCCATTCTCAGTCATTTAATTTAAGTGATGCAATGCCAGCCAACCACATGCAATTGCAATGAGCCTACACTGATTCAACACCTGGGTACTTAGG
The DNA here is from genome assembly GCA_016271365.2 of Neoceratodus forsteri. Classification (NCBI taxonomy): domain Eukaryota; kingdom Metazoa; phylum Chordata; order Ceratodontiformes; family Ceratodontidae; genus Neoceratodus; species Neoceratodus forsteri. Next base: position 1,390,917,595 of record CM057459.1, read on the forward strand.
CTTCCCTGGGAGCTCCCTAGGAGCAGGGGTATATTTATTGTACCTGAGTGTAGTACCCAGACAGTACAGTCAGGCAGGGCACTGTGCATGATGTGGGGGAAGGCTGCACTCATTTGTTTGGCTGTGCCTAGATAGGCATGTGAAGAATAGCCTCTCAGGGAGATTGTCTCTACATTTGCTTTAACCTTTTTTCCTTCCCATAGGACCTTGTTCCTGTCCCCCAGTAAATTCCTGTTGTTTATTTGCAATCCATATGCTAAGCATATTAGTAGAGTGTTAAGTTTCAGATTTAGTCAAACTGTTGATTGCATTGTATGGGAGTTGGGTGGATTGGGCCATTGAGAGTCACAGCGAGTTGGTACAGTTTCCCAGGGGGTAGTACTAGCTGTAATCTGGCCTACTTAAGTTTTCTGTGGGTGAAGGCACCATGCAACTTATCATCGAAATACATTTTGGATAAAAAAAAATCCCCACTGGAATTATCATCCCTGGACAATTAACCTAGTTTGAGCCCATAAGGTGGGCTATTGTAATGACATCTACAGTGACCCAGTACAGTTAGCTGAATTTGTAATAGTTTGTCCAGAAGTGGTGCTAAGATTCTATGGGAATCAGTATATCTTCACGTGTGCTAGTCCTACCTGGCTACAAGGTTTAAGTGACAGACCAATGTGGACCTGGTTGTGGGAGGTTTGCAGGAAACCAATTTCTGAAACAGTCACAAAGAGTGATGAGAGGCTCCCTTGAATGCAGGCCATGGAGAAATTCATTAAAAAAATAACTAGTCCATAACAAGGTTTTCACAAACTGTACAGCCTTTATAAAATGTCTAGGGAAAATCTTGAATCCTCAGTGGCCAAGACAGGCTGGCACTGATACATTTACATCAGCATAAATCCTGGTTAAAAAAAAAATAATAATCATAAAAGGACCAGTGCCTGCCTGCCCCATTAAAAATAAAATCATTGTGCCCACCTCAACATCTTCACTTCAGAATTGACAGTCATTTTTATGTTTTCTTGCATGCATGCACAAGAAACATTTCATCACAGCTTAGGAGAGAAGTGGGGTTTTGGAGGTGCAGCACTGTGGGGGCCAATGGCCCCAGTTCCTTTTGAGGCTTGGCCTGCTTTCCCCAATGTAGTGGCACGCTGCTGCTGACACTAGTTCAGCCAGCATGCCACCACCTTGAAAGGAATCTGCTGCTGCAATGAGGGATCAACCCGTCATTGCAGGGCGGTATCTTGCAGTCCCCGACCCAGTTCATTTGCCGACAGGGGAGCCCACTCCCCGTCAGCATACTGTAACCCCTTCCCCCATTTGTTGTGTGCCAAGGTGGTGTCCAATCTCCCTCGCATCATGCTCCCCCCAACAGTCTTTCTTTGCTGATGGGGGGCCCAATCCCCATTGATATAATGTCCCCTCCCAATTTGTTGTGTGCTGAGGGGGGTGGCCAATCCCCTCAGCTCTCCCCCCGCCTCAGTATGTGCCAACAGGGGTGCCCAATTCCCCATCGGCTACAGGCCCCCCCAAAAAAACACTCAGGTGGCATGCTGGGAGCCCACCCCAGCATGCCAAATGTCCCTGTAAAAAAAAAAAAAGTCCTGCAATTTTTTTTGTTTGCTTTAAACCTGTAAAACAGAAAACGGTCCCTCGTTGAGTTCAGTGGCCCCTCCCTCAACCCGTGCCCACCCTCTAAACACTGTGCTTCCCCAACACCCCCCCTCACCCCATACTTACCTTCAGAGCCTAGCACGGCGATCTTCGGTGGACCGGGAACACATCTGCACTCTTCAAAGCAGACCGCGAACTGAAGAAATGCTAGTAAGCTGTATAATGGCATAAACAGAGTTTTTTCAATTTTGGTACATATCTCAGGCATTTTGGGGAATTTTGGCACCAAATTTTCAACATGGGGTTATTGGGACCCCTCCTCATGAATTCAGCCACTGTCATAGCATTATTTGGTCCTGAAAGGTGATTTTGCGGTCACTGCATGGAATCACCTTTCGGGACCAAGTAACGAAACACAGTGCCAGTGTTCATGAGGTAGGCTCTCAAAAAGCCGATGTTGCAAATTTGGTGGAAAAAAGCAAAAAAATTACTGTTTTACAAGCGTGTGTTGCGCAGTTTCCACACATGCTCATACCTTCGTGAATTTGTAATATATTCACTTCAGATTTTCAACACTGGCATTTTTCAACACCTTCTTATGAACAGTACAGCTGTCATTTTTCACATCCTGACCGAAACGTGTTTTCACACTTCTGGTGCAGAATAGCGCGGTCACTGTGGGAAATCAGTGTTTGGGACACATTAAGAAAATCACAGTGACACTGCTCATGAGCAGAGGTTGTAAAATGCCTATTTGGAAAATGTTCTTGATGAAAGTCCATAAAATGACTGTGTTACGAGCATGCATTGCGCAGTTTCCACACATGCTCATAACTTCGCAAATTTGTAATATTTTCACTCCAGATTTTCAACTTTGCCATTTTTACACACCTTCTTATGAACAATACAGCTGTCATTTTTCACATCATGGACAAAATGTGTTTTTGCACTTCCAGAGCAGAATATCGCGGTCACTGTGGGAAATCAGTGTTCAGGACACATTAAGAAAATCTTAGTGACACTGTTCATGAGCAGAGGACCTAAATGCCTATGTTTAAAATTTGGTGACAAAAGTCCATAAAATGACTGTGTTACAAGCGTGTGTTGCGCAGTTTCCAGGTATGCTCGGAAGTGCGAAACATTCGTAATATTTTCACTCCAGATTTTCAACATTGGCATTTTGCCACACCTCCTTATGAATAGTACAACTGTCATTTTTCATATCCTGCCCGAAATATGCATTTGCACATCTGGCGCAGAATGGAGAGGTTGCTGTGGGAAATTAATGTTTTGAACAGATTAAGAAAATCACAGTGACAGTGTTCATGAGCAGAGGTCACAAAATGCCTGTGTTTAAAATTTAGTGAAATAATTCCACTAAATGACTGCAGTACAAGCATGTGTTGTTCAGTTTCCATGTACGCTCAGAACTTCAAGCATTTTTAATATTTTCACTACAGATTTTCAACATTGCCATCTCTTCACACCTCCCTATGGATGATACAGCTGTCATTCTTCACATCTTGCCTAATCTGTATTTTCGCACATCTGGTGCAGAATGGCATGGACGCTGTGGGGAACTCAATGTTCCGGACACATTAACAAAATCACACTGCCAGTGTTCATGAGAAGAGGTCCCAAATGCTTTCCTGAGGTTGGGGTCACAAAAAGGCCATGTTGAAAATTTGTACTGCAAATACCAACACACTACCGGGGCATTGGGGTCACACCCTGTGCAGACTGACAGGCATCAGAGGTGTAACTTTGGATCACTGACTGCATTGATCATGCCATCCCACCTCCACCCTGAAGCCAGTGACAGGCATCGAGGTGTGCCTTGCACTTTTTAGCCCCAGACTTCACCCCATTCGCCTGTACTGCACCCATTTCAGCATATGTCCTTATGGAATGGGGTGACTGTGAAGCTGAACACCCCAAGGCACACCTCAACACTTGTTGGTGTCCACAGGATAGGGTGAGGTGAAATTCCATGAGCATTATGGGCAATGACCCACAGGCACAGCCCAATGCCTGTCCGTCTGCAGGGTGGAGGTGGGATTGGCGTGAGTTCAATACTTCACTGCCACTCCTATTCTGCATCTGTCTAACTCCTGCACGTCCAATGCTAATATCAGCAAGCAAACATTCAGCATTGACAAATGCTTGTTTTTCTAACCTTGAGTAAAAAACTAGCAAACCATATCCCCAGCATTACATAACATGCTGAACTGCTGTTAATGTCCATATGCAACCTTCTTTTTAACACGTTTTAATTCTTATTTCTCTCGAGACCAATTGAATACTTTATTTACTCACACCCCAGCCCAGTCACTCCCTCGCTCGCTGATCGATGTCACTGTGACAGAAGAGTCTATCCTGCCTGCTCAATTTCCATCCACACAAAGCCCATTCCCTAAGGGGGCTTACCTTGTGGGGTCCCCCCAAGAGCTGCTCCCTATGCAGTGTGCTTTTCACTCCACTTCACTCCTGGCCCTGAGATTCCAGAGTGGGGCCATGGAGTACTGTAGTAGCACCCCATAGTTTCAGATTCTCTGCCAGAATCAGCAGGGAAGCCAAACGAGCCTTGCGGCACTGACCGTGCGAATCAAATAAACTGCTGCCAGAAATGAGCTGAATGCCCATCAGCTCACAAGCTCTCACAACCACTTCCTGTCCACAGGAAGATAAACAGTGGGGACAGCAAAACAACAGAAGGAAAAAGCTTTCACAACCACTCCCTGTCCTCAGGATAGACAGCATGGGCAGCAAAACAGCAAAGGAAAAAACTCACAACCACTCCCTGTCTACAGGATAGACACTGGGACATTGAAACAGTAAAAGAAAGAGCTGTCACAGCCACTCCCTGTCCACAGGATAGACAGTGGAGACAGCAAAACAGCAAAAGAAAAAGCTCTCACAGCCACTCCCTGTCCACAGGATAGACAGCGTGGGCAGCAAAACAGCAAAAGAAAAAACTCACAACCACTCCCTGTCCTCAGGATAGACAGCGTGGGCAGCAAAACAGCAAAAGGAAAAAGCTTTCACAACCACTCCCTGTCCTCAGGATAGATGATGGGGCCAGCAACACAGCAAAAGAAAAAGCTGAAATGAAGGATAAACTTTGTAAACTAAGTACAGTAAAGGCAGCCTGAAAGAATGTTTAAATAAGACACTATACAGTAGTATTCAACCTATGCTGCATTGAACACTAGCAACCCATTGACAGCCCACCAGCAGAGAAACTACTTAATAATTACTTTGGTTAACTTTAACACTTTTAAGCTTTGTTTTCATGTAGTTGCTACCCAAAATTCAATTTAAAAGTGCAATAAGGTACCTCAGACTGTTGGTTAGGCTAGATAACCATCCTTCTAAGAGCTGTAAAGCCCTCCATTTGCAGGGTCATGCCCAACTATCAAACCCTATTGTTAAATTTTATGATAGGCCTTTGTTAGCAACATGACACTGCTATCATTGGAACCAGAAGATACCTTAGAATGGTTGGCAGAAGTTGCAAAATAACTCTGGAATAACTGTTGGAACCCAATGAACTTTGTAACTGATATTTCAGAATGAACACCAGTTTTGGTCTGATGCTTCCGATGCACAATAACTGTAGATCAGTAGCTTGGAAAACATGACAACTGCAGATCGGCTGCTTGGTATACAACAGAGTTTTTAACTAGCTGCATATGTACAGGAATTCTGGGTCAGCTGCTTGGAATGTAATGGTCTTACAGCCAACACACAGTCACTGGTACATGCAATTAGTCATATGGGAAGTTTCTTCATTTAATTATCACTTCTAAAATGACATGTTTGTACAGTAGACAATCTTTTCAATAACCCTAATTATTTCAATCAATCAATCAAACTTTATTTAATCAGGCTATACACCTTTGAGCAGGCTCATTTACAAGATGGTCCTGGAAGTCATGGAGGACATTACCAATACAATGGTGGTTATACAGATAATACATAAACACAATAGTGACATTACCAATACAATGGCGGTTATACAGACGATACATAAACACAATAATGCATCTAACAAGTAAGAAGGTCAAGGCTTCTTACCCATTTATGCACCACTTTGCAACACCTGACAACATGTGGGGACTTACTTTTAGTAGGAGTCCTGCACATACACATCTTTCATTAAATTAGGCAATTTCTGTAAACAAGCACTTACTTAAACAAGCAATCTTTCAAAGAAGCCTTCTCAATGAGGCAACTTCCTAAACAGGCAGTGTCAAATATTGCAATTGGGCAGACCTGATAGACTATAAGGCCTTCTTCTGGCAGTTTTGTACTATATGTTCACATGTTCGTATGTTGTGCTGCCTGCCTGCATCAAGTCCCTCTTCGTGTCTGCTTCATGCTTTAATATAAAGTCCTGTTTTCCCTGCCTTGAGTGGACAGCAGACTTCCCAATATTTGTCTCTTCCCCTGGAATGGGACCAGTCATGACTGCTGCTGGGCCTGGTGCCACTCCTGATTAGAGTCAGTATTGCTCAAACTGTCCAGAATTCCTGCCTCTTGCACTAGGGACTTGTTTTGTGCCACTTGTGGCAAGGATATGCTTCCTAGATGTACTGTGTTAAGAAAAGATTATGGAAACACTTTTTTGTTTTTATCTTGCATCCAGCACCAAGATTGGTTGGTACTGCTCACTCACCAGCACTGCCCGGTATGTCAGTGTGGCACCAGTTGCTGCTGCCATTGCTGGCCCTCCTCATCCCAAGGTCCATCCCTCATTGCATTTGGGGTGGGCTGCACTGCAACCCTGCTGGAGCCATGAATTAGAAAGGCAGCCAACAATCAACATGTCCAAGTGAGGGGAGTGGGAACACACTGCCTCCCTGGAGCCAATGAGAAAAGCACAAAAGAGAGGAATTTCTGAAACCACTCAGTTAGGACACAGAAAAACAAGCATTTGTCAATGCCGAATGTTTGCTTGCTGGCATTGGCATTGGTAGTGTAGGAGTTACAGAGCTGCATAATAGGAATGGCAGTGAAGTATTGAACTGAAGCCAACCCCACCACCACCCAGTAGAGACTGACAGGCATTGGGGTGTGCCTTTGGGTCATCAGGCACAATGGCCACGCCATTTCACCACATCCTACCCTGTAGGCACCGACAAGTGTCACAGTCTGCCTTTATGCACACCCCATTCCATCAGGAAATATGGTGAGATGGGTGCAGTATAGGAGAATGGGGTGAACTTTGGGGCCGAAGAGTCCAAGGCACACCTCAATACCTCTCACTGGCTGCAGGGTGTGGAATGGTATGACCATTACAAGCGAGAATCCCAAGTCACACCCCTGATGCCTGTCATTCTCTACAGGGTGGGGCATTATGGTCAGAAACCCTAACGCCTCAGGCATTCGTTGGTATTTTCACTCCAAATTTTCAACATGGTTTTTTTGTGACCCCCACCTCATGAACAGTGGCATTATCAGTTTGTCAGCTGAAAGCTGCTTTTGCACAGCGACTATGGCATTTAGCACCACAGGTACAAAAACACATTCCAAACAGGATGTGAAAAATGACAGCTGTACTGTTCATGGGGAGGTGTAAAAAATGGCAATGTTGAAAATCTGCAGTGAAAATATTAAAAAAACTGGTGAAGTCATGAGCATGCATAGAAACTGTGCAACGCACACCCGTAATGTAATTAGTTTTGGAATTTTTTACAGCAGATTGTCAACACAATCATTTTGGGACCTCTGATCATGAACAGTGTCACTGTGATTTTCTTTATCTGTCCCAAACAATGATTTCCCACAGCGACCACACATTTCTGTGCTGAAAGTGTGAAAACACATTTCGGCCATGTTGTGAAAAATGACAGCTGTACTGTTCCTAAGGAAGTGTAGAAAAATGCCACTGGTGAAAATCTGGACTTGAAAATATTAGAAATTCATGAACTTACGAGGGTGCGTGGAAACTGCCAATGCTCACTCATAACTCAGTCATTTTATGGACTTTTGTCACCAAATTTTCAACATAGCCATTTTAAGACCTCTGCTCATGAACGGTGTAACTGTGATTTTCTTAATCTGTCTCAAACATTGCTTTCACACACCGACTGCACCATTGTGCGCTACATGTGCGGAAGCACATTTTGGGCGAGATGTGAAAAATGGCAGGTGTACTGCTCGTAAGGAAGTGTAATAAAATGGCAATGTTGAAAATCTGGTGTGCAAATATTAAAAATCTGCAAACTTGTGAGAGTGCATAGGAACTGCGCAACATGCGCTCCTAAAACAGTCATTTTTGGGAATTTTTTCACCAAATTTTCAAGATAGCCATTTTAAGACCTCTGCTCATGAACAGTGTCACTGTGATTTTCTTAATGTGTCCCATACATTGATTTTGCACACCGACTGCACCATTGTGCGCTACATCTGCGGAAGCACATTTTGGGCGAGATGTAAAAATGACAGATGTACTCCTCATAAGGAGGTGTGGTAAAATGGCAATGTTGAAAATCCAGAGTGAAAATATTAAACATTTTCGAACTTACGAGCGTGTGTAGGAACTGTGCAACGCACGCTCGTAAAACAGTTATTTTTAGGAATCTTTTCACCAAATTTGCAACATAGGCTTTTTGAGAGCCCACCTTATAAACACTGGCACTGTCGTTTCATTAATCAGTCCCAAAAGATGATTTCATGCAGTGACTGCGAAATCACCCTGTGGGCCCAATTAACATCATGACAGTTCCAGAATTCATGAGGAGGGGTCCCAAAAACCCCATGCTGAAAATTTCATGCCAAAATTCCAAAAAATGCCTGAGATATGCATTAAAGTTGAAAAAAACTATTTATTGCATTATACAGCTTCCTGGCATTTCCTCAGTTTGTGGTCGGCTTTGAAGAGTGCAGACGTGTTCCCGGTCCACTGAAGATCATCTTGGCGGCCTCTGTAGGTAAGTATGGGGTGAGTGGGGGGTTGGGGAGGTAGGATGCGCAGAGGGTGGGCGCGGGTGGTCAGGGAGACCGCAGAGGGAACTTTGTTTTGTTTACAGGTTTTGTTTTGTTTAGGAAGATGAAGCGGGATGTTTCCCATGCTGGGGTGGGCTCCCAGCGTGGCAGCTGGAAGGCTGTTTGGGGGGGGTGGAGCCGATGGGGGATTGGGCACCCCCGTCAGCCATAACAATTTTTGCCATGCTGGGGTGGGTTCTCAGCATGGCACCTGGAAACCTTTTTTGGGTGGGTGTGGAGCCATCAGGGGACTGGGCACCCCCATCTGCCATACAGTGTGTGTGTGTGGGGGGGGAGTGCATAAGCATGCAATATATGTGCGTGCTTGTGGAGGGGGGGAGCAGTACTCACTGAAGCAGAGCACTCCCTTTCAACTGTACGGCACTGCATTTTCAACTGCTGTCATAGACAGCTGCAGCATTCATTGCAGAACTGCGGCTGCACCTGCAAACACACTGACTGAATTGGAAGACGGGTGCCACACCTCCGAAAACTTGGATGATGGCACTATGTTTCTTGCACATGCGTGCAAGCAAACATAAAAATGGAGGCCAGGATAAGTCCCCCTTTAGGACCACAGGAATAGATTAGCACCAGATCTTCATAATGCTACAAAATAACTTTATTAAAGTGTAAGAGTGCTATCACATCACACCAGGTATGGCAAAAATAAATACTCAGATGCCACTAAGTCCAACTGGTTTCACACCACGTACTTCTCAGGAGCCCCATATGCAGCATGGGGGCTGTATAAATAGCCCGCATGTTTGAAGTAACAGTACACCATAGTGAAATAAAAACATACTAACAATTAAAAACAGTACAAAAGAAGTTAGGGAAGAATAATAGGACAATTTCATCAAGATAAATTAAAGGGAAACTCCCCTCAGCCTTTTATTCTGTTTCCCTGTGTAGTTTGTAGGCATGAATGATTGCCTATATTGTACCCTCCTAATTTCATCAGGGTTTAAAATGTAAATGAAGGTGCTTAAATCTGGTGTGAAAAGCTGCTTGACTCCTTTGCAAAGGTCATTACTAGACTCGTGCAAGGCATCCTGGCATTTTATGATGTTTTGGCACTAAAGCCCGCAGTAGTTACTCTGTATGAGTAAGTGCTGTTGCTGTCCTCTGCAGTCCCTATGTTCTTGTCTTATGCTGACCATGGAACTTTTTAAGGTATAGTAAGTGCCCTGCAGTTTTCTGTAGTTTAAAGTGTAACTGAATTAGAAAAAAAAAAAGATTTTAGAGACTATAGGGACTTCACAAGACATGTAACAACTGAATGAAAGTATAACTTCTGCTGGCTTATGCATGTACACATCAGCTCCCATGATGCCTTGCATGAGTGGGGTCATGACCTTTGGAATGGAGGCAAACAGGTTTTTACACTGGGGCAAAACAGATTGAAGCAACCTAATTTGTATTTAAATTAGGATGACATTAGGTGGATGTAAGAGACAGATTCATTGTTCATGCCTACAAATTACACAAGTATACAGAAAACAGGCTGAGGGGACTTTTCCTTTAATGCTTGTTTCTCATACTGTGCAGACTGAAATAACCCAGTATTATGCTTAGCAGTAAAAATAGCCACTATAACAGAATTGATATAATAATGTGACTTTCTTGCTGTGCAAAGTTAGTTGTCTGGACCATCAAAATTCTTCTTCCATTCTATGTAGCATTCAGAAATACAGTAATCAATTACTGAAATACAAATATCCATGTATGCTAAAAAAGATGAAATAAGTTAGCTTCTCTTTATCATTGCCTCAGAAAGGGGGCAAATTCTGTTTTGTAACTGAAAACAGGGTTACTTAATGCACCCAACCTAAAGATCCAAAAGGTCCCCTCCTAAGTAGAAGGGATTCTAAATCCCCTCCCCTTTTGCCCACCTGAACCTTCTCCAACCCACAGTATTTGAAAACATGATTGCCAATCCCGTACTAACATAGATGAGAAAGAAGTAAGTGCCTCAGCTGGCACTTACTTCTTTCTTTCCTTCGTTTGTATGTATTCCATAAATATGCACATGGGATTGAAAATGTAGTAATTATTTGTGCAGCACCAGGTTGTGCATTGGAGAAAGAGTAATGTGTGCTTGGGACGGACCAGTTTCCAGTAGCCTTGGTGGCACAGCTGGTTAGTGAGATCGGAATGGTATCCCAGGTGGCCTGGGTTCAAGTCCCAGCTGAGGCACTTACTTCTTTCTCTCCTCGGTATGTGTTCCATAATTGCTGATCCCTACTCACATGCTGTGTCTAAACATTTGAGGAAGCCCCTTTAGCAATAGCCCTAGGGTGTTCTCCTAGCCTTATTTTGGAATTGTGAGATGTCTTCTCCACATAAAATGCCCCACACTCACACTATACTAAATATATTGTACCATAGTTTGGGAACTGCAGTTTATAAAATTATGAATTTTAAAAGATTTATTTGCATGTGCTGTGGTAAAGTTCTTTGTTTTTAACAACTGAAGGGTAGAATTTACAATAACCACATGTAAATTTACCCTATAACAATTTGGCAAATCAAGTTTCTGTGGGATCTATTCTATTGTTCAGGACTTACGGAAGATAGTCCATGACTTTGTCTCCTCCAGACTACATTATTGCAACGCTCTGTATTTAGGGTTATCTGGAGTTTTGATGTGATGCCAGCAGTTGGTCTAGAGTGCTGTGGCCTGACTGATGATGAGAACTTATCAAAGGGATCACATCATGCTGGTACTGCACGGTCTACACTAGTTGCCTGTACAGTGGCTTATCACGTTCAAAGATCTGCTTGTTAACATTCAAGGTCCTACCAGTTTGGGCCCAAACTATCTGAAACACATCTTGATGTCCTACACGCCCGCCCTCACTCTCCAATCCATGTTCCTTATTCTTGCCTTAAGCGACTGGAAGACAAGGCCTTTAAGGTTCTTTACTCTTCTTCTCTGTGATTCTTTGCCAGAGGGAATTAGATCTGATCTCATGGTGGCGACTTTTAAGCTTCAACTGAAAACATATCTTTTTGTACAGGTCTTCCCAGACTAATTTATTAAAATTGCGTACTATTTTATTTATTATATATTTATATGATTTATTGAAACGTTTATGTTGTTTTAATGTTGTAAGGTGCTCTGAGCCTTTGGATGAGGCACAAAACAAAATTGTCTTGCTTCACCTTACCTACTGGGTTGAAAGCTATGCACTAATCGATTAGGGGATGTGTTTGCAATTTAGATCAGTTCTATTGTATAACATTATGTATTCCATTTTCATGTCTGGAATATGCTGGCACAAAACTAAATACCGGTCTGTCTTGGGCATCTTTCATCCTGTTGTATAAAAGGGTGACAGCTAGTGGCATATAAAAGGGTGTTCCAGTCTGCTGATTTACATTACAAGCCTGTCTTGAGGAGTCCATCATCTGTTTTAAAGATGTCCAGATCTAGGAATGTGATATTCCTACTGTCAGCCTGTACACTAAATCTCAAATAAGTATTTTGTCCCTTCTAGATAATTTGACAAAATCTACTAATTCTGCTTTGTCACCATTCCACACTAAAAATAGTCATCTACAGTATATGTTTCCACATGTCAATCTAGTTGTAAAAATGATTGACTCCAGAATCATAGACAAAGTCCATTTTTGCAGTGTCTTAAAGAAACGCAGCCCATTTCTTTGGTGTGAGGGAAAACACTGAATAAAATTCATGAAGAATTTAAAAACTTTTCTGTGTGGAGTTCGTCCCTATCATTTGGTACATTGAATTATACTGGTCAACCAGTGGATGACCCAAGACTATAAAATAAATACAAACAGCCCTGGAAGGACAGGGGCAACCTGAACCAACACTGTACACAGCATAGTCATACCCCAAAACTATAGACAGAACTCATACCGAAAAATGAAAACATTAGAAATCAGCACAAATTCAGCACATTAAATCAAAAAGGTTTTGAGGTTTTCCACAAAATCTGTATGGTAGTCAAGCTGGTGTTGTACTGCTGAAAGTCTACCCAGATGGTGCATGTTAGCGTACAGTACAAGGATTCAATAGCCCTATGGAATTCCTTTCCAGTCAGTGTGAGGGAGGTCCCGACAGTAGAGATATTTAAGAAGGGTCTAGAGGCTCATCTGTTCTCTTCGGCCTTCCCTGAAGATATCTGATACAGGACCAGGGCTAATTTAATTTTAGATTCACCTGTTTTTATAGGGTTATATTTATGGTTTTAATATCTATGTATACTGCTGGTATATCATGGGTGGGATATTCAAAGGAGTTGCTCATGGCGCAACAGTGTTGCACCATGTGCAACTCACTGATGAGCCCTGGTGCAATATTAGAAAGGGGATGTTGCACTGCACAGATCCCGATCCGCCGGGGTGCACCAGTAATGTATGCAGTGCATGTGTGGGGTGCGTGCCCATGCATATTCCACACATCCCGATATTCAGCCTGGGACGTGTGGTGCATATACAGGTGCAACCCCTACTTGCACTGCACACTGGTGCTCAAAGTTGAACCAAAAGAATATAGGAGCAAGGGCTGGCCACCCGCAGGTGAGCTGCCATATTGCAGGGTGCAACACGGCAGCCGCCAGCTGTGGGTGGCCACCCAAGCTCCGGAGCCAGGGTCTGTTAGTGTGGCCCCCCCACACCCAATCGCAGGCATAAGTATACTTAACTCTCATCCAATATCCCTGGTGGTCCAGCAGACCCCTTCTAGCCCGATCGAGTGCATTAGTACATTTATAATCATGTCCAATATCCCTGGTGGTCCAGTGGACCGCTTCCAACCCGATCATGGGCATTAGTATATTGAAACATTTTACATTATCCCTGGTGGTCCAGCGGTGCCCCCTCCACACCTGCCACTGAGCCCCGCCTCCCCGCTTCCCCCCTGGTCAGCGGCAGGCGGCAGCTCCCCACCCGCAAGCTGCCCGGCCACCCACTGACTGACTGCATACCATATGGCTGTAAGCCCATTGGTCCACAGCATGGGCCAATGTGCGTGCAGAATGTACCATACTCCACAGTCCTGATATGTGAATGGAGCCATTCACAAATCTGGACTATGTAGTACAGTACGCAGTCAGTCGGTGGGCGGCCGGGTGGCTTGCGAGTGGGAGAGCTCCGCCTGCCGCTGACCGGGGAGAAGAGGGGAGGCGGGGCTCAGTGGCAGGTGGGGAAGGGGGCACCGCTGGACCACCAGGGATAATGTAAAATGTTTTTATATATACTAATGCCTGCGATTGGGCTGGAAGTGGTCCACTGGACCTCCAGGGATATAGGACGTGGATTTAAACATACTTATGTCCACAATCAGGCTGAAAGCAGTCCACTGGACCACCTGGGATATTGGACATTTTTTAAATATACTTATGCCTGCAATTGGCATTGGGGCACTTTGCCGCGATGTGCAAGGGGCGTCGGTCCCTGACGACTGCAGCCTGGCAGGGCACCAGGTAAAAGTCACAGGGGATCGGCGCACCTACATGCAAATGTGGCCATAATGATATGCTAATGGCCCCAGTTGCACCGTGCATGCATTATGGTCCCATTTGCATTTCCACCACTAAATATCCCGGCTCCTACACCTAGCACAAACGCACTTGCGCTGGCGCATCCCCTGCTCCACTCTTTCCACTTGCTCTGGCACAGTGCCACTGTGCCATGTACAATGCGGGGGGCCAAGTTGCAATATTCAGTGGTGCTGAGTCATGGCGCAGCTCCGTTGACTATCGCCCAGTCCACACCCTGGTGCATCCCAGTTGTGCTGCGCCCTGCTTGCGTCCCTGCCAGGTGCATTTTTGAATATCCCACCCCATGTGTTTTTACTTGTCTTTCCCTACCTGCTTTTATGTAAGGCTCCCAGGTGGCCACCCACAGCTGGCGGCTGCCATGTTGCACCCTGCAATATGGCAGCTCACCTGTGGCTGGCCAGAGGACTGGGCGCCATAGAAATAAACTTGCCTTGCCTTGCCATAGATACCAACGTCTAGTCTTATTCAAATTCAGTATCCATAGATACTATACCAACCATCAGTCTTATTCAAGCTGTACATCCCCAAGGAAGTTGAGGATATCTGTGCTGTTTCCAAAGAAGGATGACACCTCTTTTACCTACTTAATATGGGCATCCACTACCTGAGAGAAAGTCTCCATGAGTGAGCTTATGCCAGCCACTATTGGACTAACGAATTATATGGTGGGCTGCAGAAGCTTTGGGTTCCGTCCTAGCTAGTCAGCTTTCATTAAGGTGGAGAGAATCACATTTAATGCAAGATGGCATTTTTGGAACTTCGCATTTCCTGTGGACTATCTGAAGTTGGGCCATGTTCCCAGGGACTTGCGATTCCCTGAGTTACCTAAATATTGGCTTGAGTTTGTGCCCCTTAAGTCTACTGCACCCTTTCTCAGCACCACGTGAACTACACTCCAGGAAAGAATAGTGGTCAGTGTGAAATGCAGAAAATAATGAAGATGCACTCCAATAATGCTGTCCCAAGTGTTTTAATTCCATAGACAAATAGCAAACTTTATGCACACTCTCAAACAAAACAAACCAACTGGTTGGCTAATGACCACAAAACAGGTTCTCCCTGTAGCTATAGCTAAAGATACCCCCTATAGCTTGCCCTTACCACAACACTGACAGGCAGGTATGAAGGACCAGGGAGGTGGGTTGTCGGTGCCACAGGTGGGATGGAGGCCACTAACCACCACCAAGGGATGGCTGGGGGGTGTCCAGATTGCTGTTCTGGAATGGGACCAGGGCTTTGTTGTGGGGGGACTTACTTGTAAATTGGATGCTGCCTGGCAGTGATGAGCTGGTGATCACCATGAGGGGGTAGACTTGACAAGCTGGAGGATCTTATTCTCTACAGGCAAGGGGATCAGGTGGGGGGATGGATCACTAGATACCAGGTAAAGTTATAGTTCCTATCGGGCATGGTATTGGGTGGTGGGAGGGACCACTAGACACCAAGGACAATGCTATTTACTATCAGACATGGCATGGGATGTGGGGAACGGCCACTGGACAGCAAGGAAATGGATATTTCCTAGTGGGCATGGCATCAGGTGGGGGAAGGGACCACTAGACACCAAGGACAATGCTATTTAATATCGGTCATGGCATCAGGTGGTGGAAGGGACCACTGCACACCAGGGAAATGCATATTTCCTATTGAGCACAGCATCAGATGGGGGGGAACACCATTAGAACCAGGGACAATGCTATTTCCTATTGAGCATGGCACTGGGTGGGGGGGACCACAGAATGCCAAGGATATTGCTATGTAATATTGGGCATGGGTACAGGTGGGGGACAGACCACTAGCACTAAGGATTGTTCCTCTGGGACCAGCAATGGGGGGCTAGCTGCGCAAACCAGCCTTGCTTCCTATGTAAATTAGCCCATAATGGGCATGCAAATGGCCCCTTAGCACCTTGTATGCCCAATGAACTCTTTTGCATGGGTCCTTCTGAGTACTGGAAAGTTATCACGGGCACAAGCTATTGTGGTAACTTACTTCTCGAACCATGTCAGCAGAGCACTAAATGGCTCAGCGCTGGGCTGTTCAGTCAAATAATGCCAGTGTGCTGTTCCACTGAATATAGCATCTTTGGGCACCTGGACTGTCAAAGTGCAGCATGAATATTTGTGCTCTGCTTTGCACATTTTTCAATATCAGGCCCAGCAGTCATTTGGGACAAATGAATGCTAAGACGTAAAAATTAATTGCCCATACAGCACCAGCAATAAGATGTGCCACAGCTCCATAGCAACTGATCCCTGGTAACCTGCTCTTAGAGATAAAACAATTTAGCTGTCCAGTAAAGGTAACATTTACTAGAGAAAGTATGACAAGAACAGATGACTGTAATGCAGGTACATTACTTTCACTTCTGAACTCAACATTTAACATGTAAAAATACAACTTATGGAGGCAATCTTATCAATATAAGAGTGGCTTCCCTTGTGTCTGCATATCAGAAATACTCAGATTTGCTGTTCTCACACTCAAAAAAACAATGTTGAACTACTTATAATTATATACATGCTTCTGTGGACCATATTAACAACACATAAACTTTCTACTCTAAAGAATTTTATTAATGTGTTTATTGAAATTTGGTAATCAGGAAAGGCACACTGAGCCAAGGCTCATTTTCAGAGTGTGACCTGGGGGGGTGGGGTGGGGGTATTGTATAGAAAAAGCACAGACAAAAGGTAAAATACATTCAGTGTAAAAAATGCAGTATAAGGGTATTTGTGAATTACCAAGGTTACTGAGCAATAGCTAACAGGTTATATCAAAGGGAATTAAAGAGTCAGACAGGAGTTTATATAATTAAGCAATATAATAATGGGCGGAATAACTATACTGAGAGAAGCAGTGATGCTGGGCATACAATAAAATGAACTACTGTAGCAGGAACAGGCAAAAAAAGAAGGAGACGGGAAGGAGAAATAGGAAAACACATACAGGGACAGAGAGAAGACAGAAGGCATAAACTTGGCAAAACAAGTAATTTAGGTAACGGGCAGACAAGTCAAAGCCAGAGCACAGAGCAAGTAGGAACAAAAAGAAGTCTGAGATGGTGTGTGAGAGAAAAATAGGAAGGAGGCAAGTGTAGTGTGGGACAGAGGGTGTTCCAAATGAAAGGAAGATGAGAGGAGGAAGTGGCTTACCCAACAGCAGATTTGGAATATGGGATAAATAGAGTGCTTGAGTCCCTAAAGCAAAATGGATAAGTAGAGGAGGAGGTGTTGGGAGAGCGGAAGGGACAGAAAAACAATAACTAGTATTTAGAAATAAATGAAGCACAGTGGAGTGCTTTGCTTCAGAATCTTGCACTGTCAAGAATAGTTTGCTACAAAATCATTTTTGTTATGCTCAAAAAAATATTAATAGTGATTGAAATTCTAATCTTTCTAGCTGTGAAACTACACATGATCATTCCCCTATAATCTTTACAACCTGGGTTAGATTAAAATCAATCCTGCACTTACCAGAACAACTGCTATCACCTTCTCAACTTCCTGATCCACAAGTGGGATAATCAGAACTGAAACACAAAAAAAGAAAGCAATGGTCATGGAATGAAGTCATCTTCACAATTCAGCACTGTGACAGGAGTGGCACAAGACTGGTGGGTTGGACACATTACTGAATACCAAGGGAATTGCAGGGTGTCCTGGGTAGTAGAGTGGATGCAGTATTGCTAACAATTAGCACGTGTTTACACAGTATACTTATTAATCCCACCTACGATGTGAGGAAGGGGGACCTGATGGACTTAAGAGTCCTTTCTGACCTTAAATTACTGTGTTACAAGTACTGTATAGCTTCATTACTTTCTACTGACATAAACAATAAAACATGTGAGAGTGTGTGCTGATACACTGTGTTATCTGCCACACAACATGGGTCAGTTATTTTTAGGCACAAGACTGAGCTAACGGCTTATGATTACACTTCAGTTCCCAGACAAAGCCTCCTTTTGAGCTGAAACATTTGGACATTTTTTTTGTCTCAGTTGGCATGGCCTCCTCTCATTTTTAAGTATGTTTTGTATATTTATATACTTGTATATTCTTTAAAAATGTTTTTAAGCACCCTTTATGCACATATCTTGCTCATTTATGTTATGCTATATGCACACATTCTAAATCTTGTATCAATAAGGTGCCGTTTAATCTGAGATTTTGTCTGGTGCCTTATGTGTTGCTCTTTCTCCTGTTCATTGTTGCAATCACACTTAAAATACAGTTATTATAATATAAGGAACATTCTTACATATACTCTTTCTACTTTGCCTTTGTCTTTCTCTGAAATTATCTACTTGTACTGTTATTTCTTTGTACATGTTCATGCACCTATTGTTGCCACTTTGTTATTGCTGTTTCACTCCCTGTTGTATCCCCTATCCCCCTGCAAGAGAGCCCTAGCTAAACGTGACTATCCCAGGCACCACATTTTAAAGAAATATATAAATTAATACAAATTCTGTAGTAGGTCATTGCACCTAAGTGTACAGAAAAAGCTGGAAAAAAACAGAAAAGATATTGTAATTACTGTACAGTAATTTTATTGGGCAGACTGGGTGGGCCAAGCGGTCCTTATCTGCCGTCAAAGTCTATGTTTCTATGTTTCTAAGTTACACCAATTGCCATACAGGGTTTCTGTATCCATTTTATAATTCATTTAAAACAAAAATATTTTATATCTGTAATTTTGTAACTGCAGTAAGAGACGGCAGGGTATGCATAGTTATGGGATTTCTCAGGCACATTCTGTCTGCTTCACTTCATGTCTCGATTCCTTTGGTGAGCCACCATCCCAAAACAAATAAAACACCCTGTCATGCCTTATTCCTTAATTAGAACCTTTCTGTCAAGCAGTAACAGGCCTATGATTAGAGCTGTGCGGAAGTGGAAGTCTACCAGCAGACTTCATGCAGAATGGCAATTCCACTTCTGAAATACACCTTGGAATTTGTTTCTAATGTTGTGGAATTCCAAAAAGCATTTCTATTTATAAAACATCAAGGAAAACATCTAGAAATTTCATTGGCTGAGAGGTGTCACCTGATCATAAATTAAATCTCTATAAACACACTGACTGGTGTTGGATCTCATTGGCATTCCCAAAATCCTACTTAGAGACATTTTATAAGTGTAATAAACCCCTCCAGGGTGTCATCATAGGATTTTAAAGGACTTCCCAGGGGCATAAGGACACTCGGCCTTCAGCCCCATGCCTTATTACACCCCTGGGGTGTGCATTAAAATCCTATATAGCACACCCTGTTGTGGCTTATTACTTATGTAAACCATGGATTGATATTCTGCAGATCACTTAATCCACAGGCTAAGATGCTGCAGTTTGCAGGGAGTGAATCTGCAGTTACCTAAACTGTAGAATATTATTCCACAAGTTAACATTCCACTTTTAGAATTTTGCCATTCTGCTTCTGACAGATTTCAGCAGAAATATGCAGAAGTGGAATTTAAAAATTCCACACAGTGGTACCTATGAGTTGATCTTCTTACCTGCTTTTCAATCAGTGAAGAACATGGATCTCATAAAAAGGGGAGGGAAGGATGCCATCAGAATGTGAAGCTTCATGTTCCAACAAAATATATTCTTTAGACAGTGATGTCTTCTAACATGCACCTGCTTAGTAACAGCACAACATGATAAGCATGCACATACTGTACTCATTGTTCTTAAGAAAACTCTAAATGTTTCACAGTCTCTGCCAAGCAAATAAATGTATCGTTCTGTGAAGGTCAGTGTTTCAGAAAGCCAGCATACACCACTTATGCAACATGTAAGGAAGTGCTATTGTTGTATTCAGGTTTGGTAAGACCCACAAACAACCCCCAAAAAACCTAAAGGCTGCTTTGCTTGAAATCCCCGGCTCTTTTGATGGAATCTCAATGTTCAGTTTTATTTGGAATTTGATGGAATGTAGTACCTGCATAAAAACCTACAGACCTGGACTGATCAACTGGCACAGGAGCAATGTTGCTGTTGGGGATGCCAGTAACCCAAGTTCAAGAATGCGCCCTAGTCTACAGTTGGCTGGTGGGGAGAAGATGACTGAGCACCCCAGAGGATGGTCTCCTTCTCTGGAGAGGTTTGCTGCTAGTCCCTGGCACAGTACTGCCACCAGGGTTATCACAGTTGGAAGTGCATGGCAGGGGGCCCTGTGAGGGGTATATTGGCTGACTCAGCCTGCCAGCATGCAGCTGTGCAGATGCAGCCCTTGCCATCAATATCCTGAGGGCCAAGATGGAGGAAATGGAAGAAAAGTACTCAGCCTGCTGGCTGATGTTTGGTACACTCTGGCCCTGTGCAACCTCTTGTTGCCTGACCCTACTCACTTAGTGCTCCATGGGGAGGGAGGGGGTCTCTAGTCCTACCACTGGGATTGCAACCCATGGAGTTAGAGCAGGGACGATGGCAGGAAGGATAGGGCTGAGTAGTTGCTGATGCAGGTGGCGCAAGGGCAGGTAAGGAAGAATGGAAAACCTACAAATGAAAATACAAAAAAGTACATGTCAGCATCTTGATGCTGGTTGTGATTCTGATTTTTCTTTTGACACCTACAGTGGACCAGATTTTTTCAGCTTGGAATGTCTGTGCAAAAATTGAAAATATTAGGAAGCAGGAGAAGCTGTGTGTGGCCGCTGTCAAGACAGTTAGCAAAGTGCCAGATGCATCAAAGGGGTTGCCCAGCAGAAAAGGGGATGTTATCCTTTATTTTTACAAGGTCCTGGTCAGCCCCCCTCCCCAGAATACTGTATGCAGCTCTGGGATCTCTAAAACAGAAAGGACATTGAGGGACTTGAGAGGCCACCCAAATGATCAGGAGTACAAAAGACAAAAGCAATAAATAGAGGCAGGTGTCCCTTAAAATGTTTTCACTGGAGAAAAGGAGGATATGAAGGACCAAAATTGTAGTTTTCTGCATTCTCCATGAAGTCAAAAAGATTGAACAGAGATGTCTGGATCTTGTGCTCTCCAGCAGGACACAGGGACCCATCATGAAGCTCAGAAATGGGAAGTTCAGTGATAATTGTATAGGGACAGACAAACGTATGAACTTTCCAGCAGATAAAGGCCTTACAATCTATCTAGTCTGCTTGAGTGTGCAGTTTTCCATTGTATTTACAGAAGGAACTGCCTACCCTCCCTGTTTCCCTCATGTCCTCCATCAAACACCACTCCCCCTGTCCATCGCCCTCCCACCTGCAACTTTCCCATTCACCCTGTTTCATCCCCTGTTGAAGCTGTCAACTGTATTTAGGGATAACACTTTCTCTGGCAGCTCATTCCACTTTGCCACCACCCTCTTGGTGAAACAGTGCCTCCAGATCTCTCTCCCAAACATTCTCCCCTCTAAATTTAGGCTGTTCCCCATAGTGGTATTGTTCCAACTAAGGCTAAAGAGGCCCCTAGTTCTCACCCTGTTTATACCATTAAGGTACTTGAAACTCTCAATCATGTCCCCCCTCCCCATTGTTTCCTCAATGGAGTGCATGTCAAGGCCCCAGAGCCTCTCCTTATAGGTGTTGCAGTGCTGGCCCTGTATGATCTTTGTAGTCCTTCTCTGGACCATTTCCAGGAAGTTGAGATCCTTCTTAAGATATGGGCACCAATCCTGCACTCTGTATTCTAAGTGCAGTCTTACCAGATGCAAGAAACACTTCTTCTCCCAGAGGGTGGTAGACTGCCAGTGTAGGAAGTGGATGTGAAGATAGCACAGGCCTTTAGGGAAATCTTGGTACATTTCTGAATAAAAGGTGAAACACTGTATTTCCAGGGTGGTAGCATGGGTAGGAAACCCCTTTCAAATAGTATGTGTCTGCACAGAATTTTTATTCATCCCTGCTTATTAAGTGGAGGAAGGGGTACATACATGATGCACCTAGTGTCCATTCTGACTTTAAATGACTATATTACTATATACATATACCTACCTCCTCAGTAAAGAAGGTGTTGGTTTGTGCCCCAAGTACTGTTACTTGGAGAGTGCTTTTGACTTTTCTAATGGGATCTGATGAATAGTCTATCTATCTGACTCCAGATCCAAGGTCCTATCCAAGCCCATTCAGATTTCAGATCCAAGGTCCGATAGTGTGGTCTGAGGTCTGATAATGAGACTCAAGGTTGGTTGTCTGCCTTGGGTTATGGATAGTCACACTGGATAGTTGGTATCCAGTAGGATGCCAGGTGAAAGGTACCAATGGTATCCAGTGTCACCTGGTATTTGAGACAATAGGTGGGATCTAATGGTATCTCATTGGCACTAGTCCCAAGCCCCTCTACCAATCTCTGGCATGTGGAATGATGCTTCTGAGGGTGTCCCACATCACTGATCTCTGTTGCTGTGCCCCCCCCCCCAGCAATCTTTATCCCGTCTGATGAACTAGAGATGTTCCAACTGAAAGTAATGGACAGAGTCCCATAGCGGGTCAGGAGCAGTGGGGATGATCTGGGTGGAGCTCAGGCAGCCAAACTGTGGCTCCAGCGAGAGGCAACTTGCACTACAGAGGCATAAAGGCAGGAGCTAAGCTAGGTAGACTGACTATGTGGCAAGAACAAAAATTAAAAACAAAAAAAAACCCCAAAAACTGCCCTTTCCACATTCTGTAGATGGAACCCTTTTTTTTTTCAAATCTTGCACCGGAGGTCCCTTTGTGGCTACACTAAGACCCCTCACTGAAGGGAAACATCAATGTTCCATTCATAAAGCAAAAAGTCTGTTGAGTGCACCAAATCACTGATGATGGTTACATGAAGTTGCCACTTGTCTACTAGCGACTATGCTAAGATCACCAAGCTCATCTCCCAATGGTGAGATACCAGCCTTGACCTGCAGCTGTGAAAAGCTAAAGGACATTCTTTCAGGTCACACAGCTAACAGAGAGACATGAACACAGCCTCATACATTTGTAAGTGAAATTGGGCCAGTGCTTTGCACATGGTCAGGGATTTACAGGTCTACTTGGGAGGAAAGGAGGGTCAACTGTGAAATAATTGGTTTCAAGCTAGTTTTTTCTATAAGGAAATATGTGGAAATAACTATGTTTTCCAGACAGTCTGCCTTGTTAGTGCAGTGATGTATCAATCACTAGAGTTTGGAGAAAATAAAAGGCTTACATTAGAAGCTACACAAAGTTATCTGAAGGTCAGGAAAAGAGAGGCATTCAGCATCTGAGATAGAGAGCCTGAATTATAGGAGGCCTAAGTCCAATAATTAGAGGAAGTGTGGTCTAGCAGTTAGAGCACTGGCTTGGGAACCAGGAGAATACAGGTTCAAACCCAACTAAATCCAAAATAGTCCCATTGTGATCTTGGGCAAGTCACTTTGTTCCAGTCCACCCAGCTGTGGAAATAAAGGACCCCAGTGAAAATGAGATTTGCACCTCAGTTGAGTTATCCTGGGTAAATAAATTGTACCTGGTCCACAGAAGTGACAACAAAAGCTGACATGTTAATTTGTTTTACCTGCAATAAAATTAATCCAGTAATTCCACTAATACAATATATTTTTACAATATCTGATAAGTGGATAGTCCACGTCTAACTAAGTACATGCCTTCAAGAGAGCACAAACTATCAAATACAATAAATCACACATACCCCAATACTGCAAAGCAGTATGGGATGTATATGTAAATCACCATGACAATTTAGACTGGTTCTACTTTAAGCAGGAGTGCATGGCGCCAAACAGCCTCTCACTCAGTCTGCAAAGGCACAGAACAGAAGACACAGACATGAGCTTTGTCTTCCTCAGTACTCATCAGTGTGCCTTATCTGTTATCTCAATGCAGGGGAAAACAAATGAGCCCTTAATGTGGTCTTATGGGTTTCAGTCATGGCCAACACAAAATAAGAATGCAAACTAAAAAGACAAAGAACATAATTGCAAAAATACTAAGGCAAGACTTTGAACTATCAAAGTTTGCAAAGCCCTGCAGAGGGGAGAAAGACATATAGGAATTTATGTAGGAGGCACCCTAGGTCCATTGGGTCTCCCCCCACACCATAAGCAGGGAGGAATTAGTATGATTTGCCAATGTACTAAATTAAAAAGGAACCCTGTGATTCCCTTGGAAAGGGGAAGGGCCCACCACCCACCCCCATCCCCAACCACCCCATGCTACACTCCTTTTATAGAGTAACAGATCAGTTGTGACATTTCCTGTCGCAAAGCAGGAAGGGGAGGTCAGAGGGGTATCCACACAGTGACCTCACTTACAGGGGCACAAGTAATTTAACTTGTTATAACAAGTTATACAAACAAACAAAAAAAAAATCAAACTTTTGCATTCATTTTCCTCCTTCTAATTATTCAGACCAGGTTATAAACTCGGCAACTCAAGTGGAATGGATATTATTAACTGCAGGCACTGCAGGGCACTTTTTCAAAAGGGCAGTTATACAGGATTTAGGATGCTATCCTACATGCTGGACCACTGAAGAGCTAAAGGCTCAGATCCAGGCAACATGAGCAGAGATGGCGTGCCTCAAATCGCATATTCAGGAGGAAATATATTATAAGAACCACCTGCTATTTCCCTAACATCCAACTGAAGCACCTTGACCGCAGAGGGTAGTTGGTCCAGGAGGCTGGCAGGTGGTTAGGAGGGGCAAATCAGGTGCCCCATCACTCAATGCTCTCCAACGTATCACCTCCATAAACCATATAAAAACAGCAAACAGTTATCTGCCTCTATCTCCAAAATCAAACAAAGGGGAAGAGGACACTGCAGAGCAGGACACTGCAGCACAGGAGCTAGTACAACAAAACTCACCCAAAAAAGGGACCAAAATAAAAAAAAAAAAGCAACACAAAAAACACTTCTGATCATAGGAAACTCCATGATTCATGGAGTTGATGTCTACCTCCAGCTGGAGGTAATGGTCATATGTCTCCCAGGTACATCAGCATGGAGATACACTGACCACATTGCTAAAACTGTGCAGGAAGCAGGAAGAAACATTAATGTCCTGGTACATATAGGAACTAACAATCCCTCCAGCCGGTCATTAGATAAGAAAGAGAACACCTGACAAGGCTGGGAGACTAACTGTCATCCATTTCATCTGGCATCTCCTTCTCTGAGATCCTGCCGGTCTGGGAGAGGAGGGCAGATGGACAGAGGGTCAGAGAAGGGGAGATAGGGGAGCTAAACATGTGGTTTAAGGGCTGGTGCCAGGAAAAAGAAAAACAAATTCGTAGGTAACTGGCAACAGTTTTGGGAGCTAAAGTTCTTTAAATTTGATGGACTGCATCTGGCTAAGGAGGGAGTCAGTACATTGAGGCAGAAGTTTGATGTCTTTGCAGAATATTTAAACTAGCCAATGGGGAGAGGGGTGCAGCACCTGGTACATCGAACAGGAAGAACACCCCTCTCCCCTCAGCTAGTGATCAAACAGGAGTTCAGCATGTTTGTAGTTTATTTGCATCACCAGGTAAGGAAAAAGGTCCGGCTCCCCATACGATGTGCAGGGGAAAAGATGGACCTTGCCCAACAACTAACACACTGAAATCTGGCCAATGAAAAATCATGTACACAAATGCCTGCAGTCTGGGAAACAAGATCCAGACCTGCAGGCAACAATGGCAGAGGATAAACTGGACACAGTAGCCATTAGCGAGACATGGTTCGCCAGTAACCATACTTGGGGACTTTAGTACTCGGCTATGTACTGTTCAGAGGAGACCGATGTGCAAAAATATGGGGGGGGGGGTAGTAACCCTTTATGTCAATGAAAATATCAAAGCTACAAAAATTCAGAATACACATAAGGAGCCAGAAGAACTGTGGGTCACCCTGGAAACAGGAAATGGGACAGCCATATGAACTGGGGTTGTCTACAGGCCTTCAGACCAGGAAGAGGCCATAGACACATTACTGTTAGAAGATATACAAAACATGACAGCTAAAGGGGAGGTTCTGAAAATGGGAGACTTCAACATGCCAGATACAGATTGGTCAATACCAGCAGGAACATTCACCAGAACTAGACATATAGTGGATTCCCTGCTGGGGGAGGGCCTCAAACAACTGGTACAACAACCCATAAGAGACAGGGCTATCCTAGATCTAGTAATGACTAACAGGGAAAGGATCACAGAACTCTAGGTAGAAGGTCACCTGGGGGCCAGTGACCATCACATGGTATGGTTCAATATGGCCACTAGAACTAAATCATCCAATTCCAATGCAAAACTATTAGACTTCAGAGGAGCTGACTTTGATAAGATGGCCAACAGAGTTAAGCTATCCCTGGCATGAAGAAATACAGGTGAGGGGGTACAGGCAAAGTGAGCAAGCAGTAAGGATGCAATACTTGAAGCAACATCCCACTGTGTTAGGGAGAAAAGCAAAAGAAGGAGGAAACCACTTTGGTTCTCAAAAACAGTAGCTGAAAAGGTAAGAGCCAAAAGACTGGCCTTCAGGAAATATAAGGGAATGCAGCGGGATGAAGATAGGGAGGCATACCAGACTTCCCTAAGGAAAGCAAGGAAGGCAGTAAGGCAGACAAAGGCCCAAACCGAGGAAACATTAGCACAAACAGTAAAAGAAGGGGACAAGACTTTCTATAGCTACATTAGTGAAAGAAGAAAGTCCAGAGAGGGTATTGCTAAGATCAAAGGGGGTAAGGGAGAGTGTGTGGAGGAGGACCAAGGAAAAGCATCTATCTTAAATAGATGCTTCTGCTCAGTATTTACCCATGAGAAGGTAGGACAGGGCCCACAGCTCAGCACCATGGACACAGAGGGAAGGGAGGTTTGCACAAGTCCCTTCACAAATGAAAGGGTCCTACAGGAGCTCACTAAGCTCAGGGTGGACAAGGCAATGGGACTGGATGGCATACATCCCAGGGTACTAAAGAAGTTAAGGGTGGAACTAGCAGAGCCATTATCAGAACTGTTTAGTGAGTCTCTGAGCACAGGAGAGGTCCCAGAAGATTGGAGAAGGGCTCATGTGATCCTGCTCCACAAGAGTGGTAGCAGGGAGGAGGCAGAGAACTACAGATCAGTCAGTCTTACCTCAATAGTGGGCAAGATTGCAGAGGCACTCCTAAAGGAAAGGATAGTGCAACACCTGGAATCCATTGGAGCACAGGATCCAAGACAGCAAGGGTTTACAACAGGATGGTCCTGTCAAACTAATCTGATAGATTTCTTTGATTGGGTAACCAGAGTGGTGGACCAAGGGGGTGCAGTTGATGTCACCTACCTTGACTTCAGCAAAGCTTTTGATCCTGTTCCACACAGAAGATTGATTAATAAGATGGGTAGGCTTGGGGTGGATCAGAACTCGATCAACTGGGTGGCAAACTGGTTGGCAGGCAGAAAACAGAGAGTGGTGGTAAACGGTATACAGTCAGAAGAGATGCAAGTCACAAGTGGGGTACCTCAGGGATCAGTCCTGGGGCCATTCCCCTTCAATATCTTCATCAGTGACATTGCAGATGGATTGGAGGGTAAGGTTTGTCTGTTTGCAGGTGCCACCAAGATCTGCAGCAGAGTAGATGATCCAGATGGGGTGGTCAGAATGAGAAGAGATCTGGATACACTGGCAAAATGGTCTGAAGAGTGGCAACTGGTGTTTAATGCAGGGAAGTGCAAGATCATGCACATAGGAAAGAGAAACCCTGAAGCCACCTATAGGTTGGGAGGGGAGTTGCTGGCAATCACAAGGGAAGAAAGAGACTTGGGTATCATCATCACAGATTACCTGAAATCATCCAAGCAGACCACTAAAGCAGTAGGTAAGGCTAGGGGGATGTTGGGGTGTATTAGCAGGGGTATCACAAGTCATAGGAGGGAGGTAATAATCCCTCTTTACAAGACACTGGTTAGGCCCCATCTGGAGTACTGCGTGCAGTACTGGAGGTTGCACCTTCACAAGGACATTGGCAAAGTGGAGGCAGTCCAGAGAAAGGCAACCAAAAGGGTGCAGTTCCTGCATCAGAAAACGTATGAGGAGAGATTAACGGAGCTCAATATGTATACCCTAGAGCAAAGGACAGAGAGAGGTGATATGATCGAAACATTCAAACACCTTAAAGGCGTTAACAAGGTGAAAGAGTAACATGTTTCAGTAAAAGAAAAATAGCAGGATAAGAGGACACAGTACGAGATTAGAGGGAGGCCGACTAATGGGTAATATGAGGAAGTTCTTTTTCACAGAAAGGGTGGTGGATGCATGGAACGGCCTCCCTCAGGAAGTGGTGGATATGAATACAGTGCAGGGCTTCAAACAGGCATGGGATAGGCATAAGGGAGGAATACAGATGAGTATGAATAGATAGGCCATTGATAGAGTAAAGGCCTATGGCACATTCATAAGGTAGAAAAAAATGGGCAGACTGGACGGGCCTTGCAGTCCTTATCTGCTGTCAACTTCCATGTTTCTATGTTTCATTGTGAGTTCTGTGTCTGGCTGGAGGATACCAGATCAAACATCACTGACTCTTTGATCTTCTTGATATCCTTGTGTATGCAAAAGACTGAGATTGTGTTCCCACTGAATCTCCTTTTCTCTAAGGTGAACATAGGAAATGAGCCTCTCCTTATAGCTTTTGTTCTCATAACACCCCTTGCCATTTTGGTGGCCTTCCTGATTGCTCCAATGTTCTTTTTGTTTTGATGAGTGCAGAACTGTCCACAGTGCTCCAGGTGGAACTGCTCAGGGTCTTGTACAGCGGCAAATCCACTGAACAACTATTTTTACAGTCTCCTTGCAGTATTTGCACACTCGTTTTTCTATTTTGTGCCACTTGTGTAATGGCAGGATTACTTCTCTTGACCAGGACCATGTATAGTGGCAGGATTACTCACCCTGACCAAGGCCTTATACAATGGCAGGATTACTTCCCTAAATAAGGCCTTCTACAGTGGCAGGATTACATCCCCTGACCAGGGCCTTTTATAGTTGGAGGATTACTTCCCCTGACCAGGGCCTTGAATAGTGGCAGGATTATTTCCCCTGACCAGGGCCTTGAAAAGTGTCAGGATTACGTCCCCTGACCTGGAGCTTGTACAGTGGCACAATTACTTCCCATGACCAGGGCCTTGTATAGTGGCAAGATTACTTCCCCTGCCCAGGGCCTTGTACAGTGTCAGAATTACTTCCCCTGACCAGGGCCTCGTATGATGGCAGGATTACTCACCCTGACCAAGGCCTTGTACAGTGGCAGGATTACTTCCCCTGACCAGAGCTTTGTACAGTGTCAGGATTGCTTACCCTGACCAGAGCTTTGAAAAGTGGCAGGATTACTTCCCCTGACCAGGGTCTTCTACAGTGACAGGATTACTTCCCCTGACCAAGGCCTTGTACAGTGGCAGGATTACTTCCCCTGACCAAAGCCTTCTACTGTGACAGGATTACTTTCCTTGACCACAGAAACAAAGAAGTTGACAGCAGATAAGGACCGTCTGGCCCATCCAGTCTGCCCATTTACCCTACCTACTAAAAGTGCCAGCTGACTGTACTTAGTCACTGGCTTTAGCTAATCTTTCCCATCTCTAAGATTCCCTTATGCCTATCCAATGCCCATTTGAAGCCCTGCACTGTGCTCATTCCTACCACCTCCTGAGGCAGGTTGTTCCACGCATCTATCACACTCTCAGTGAAAAAGAACTTTCTCACATCTTCCATTAATCAACCTCCTTCTAATCTCATGTCATGTCCTCTTATCCTACTATTGATTTTATGCTGGAAAACATTTGTCTCTGCCACCTTATTAATGCCCCTGAGATATTTGAATGTTTCGATCATATCTCCCATCTCCCTCCTTTGCTCTACAACATACATATTGAGATCTCTTAATCTGTCTTCACGTCCTGTGCTGCAGATCCAGCACCATTTTGGTTCCCTCCCCTGCACTGTCTCTATTCTGTCAATGTCCTTGCATAGATGTGGCCTCCAGTACTGCATACAGTATTCCAGATGGGGCCTAACCAGCATTTTGTAGAGTGAAATCATTACCTCCATCTTACTACTAGTGATTCCCCTACTAATACATCCCAACATCCCTCTATCCTTCCCTACTGTTTTTGCAGTCTGCTTGGAGGCTTTCAGGTAATCTGTGATGATGACCCCCAAGTCTCTTTCTTCTCTAATGTTTGTCAGCAACTCCCCCCCAATCTATAGACGATTTCTGGCCCTGGTCAGGGGATTATTTCCCCTGAAAAGGGCCTTGTACAGTGGCATTATTACTTCCCCTGACCAGGGCATTATATAGTGGCAGGATTACTTCCCCTGACCAGTGTCTTGTATCGTAGCAGGATTACTTTCCCTGACCAGGGCCTTGTACAGTGGCAGGAGATTTTTTCTCTGACCAGGGTCTTGTATAGTGGCAGGATTACTTCCTCTAACCAGGGTCTTGTATAGTAGCAGGAGTACTTTTCCTGACCAGGGCCTTGTACAGTGGCAGGAGATTTTTTCTCTGACCAGGATCTTGTATAGTGGCAGGATTACTTCCCCTGACCAGTGCCTTGTATAATGGCAGGATTACTGCTTCTGACCAGGGCCTTGTACAGTGGCTAGATTCCTTCCCTGACCAGGGTTTTGCACACGGGCAGGATTGCATCCCCTGACCAGGGCCTTGTATAGTGGCAGGATTACTTCCCCAGAGCAGGGTCTTGTACAGTCACAGGATTATGTCCCCTGACCAAAGCCTTGAAAAGTGTCAGGATCACTTCCCCTGACCATGTCCTTGTATAGTGGCAGAATTACTTCCCCTGACCAGGGTCTTGTACAGTGGCAGGATTACTTCCCCTGACCAGGGCCATGTATAGTGGCAGGATTACTTTTCCTACTCTGCTGGTTACCCCTTTTAGTAAAGCCCAGCATTCTGCCAGTGCTCTTGACATCAGCCATGCACTGTTCATCATGCTGCAGCCCCATATTCTAATCTTTCTTGCCTGTAACAAACCCTGTCCCTTTTTATGGCTGCAGTGTCCGTAGCCCTCAGACATCTTGCTGTGGTAGTAGAGAAAGGGAGCTCTTCAGATATCTGATGGACTAGATAAAATCAGAGGATTTGTAGAATCACTGTTCTAATTGAAACAAGCAGTCTGTTGTATTCATTTGAGCTGAGCAGACTTGAAAGCACTATTTTGTTCAACGTGTCTAGAATTCTCTTTCAAAAAAGAAACATAGCTCATAAACATGTCAACTTAAATAGCCTTTCAACTGTACTTGGGATTAATATTTCCCTCTCTTTCTAACTATTTTCTCTTGCCTGTGTTGAAGTGAGATGCACAAAATAGGTGATTTCATAGCAGGCCTTCTCAAAATAAAAAAGTTTCATACTATGCATGAATGCCACAGTTTTAGAGAAATAATTAGCTGGGAAACACTGCACTACAGACAAGGTAAAGCAGTATTAAGGTCAAAAGCCACAAAAGGAATGCTATGCAGATATGCAAAGTCATAAAACATCCAGTGTTGAAGTCTTACTAAAGACTAGAGAAACTGAAAGACACGCTACAATTGCATTTTCAATGCTGGCACTGTATAAACAGATTTCTATCTGTAACTATGTGTTTATTTATTAATATTTGTGAATATTCAAGCTTGCACTATTTAAACATTTTCAATCTATAAGGTTGTGTTGCACTGAAAACTTAATGTCTGATCTATATGGTTTTCTCTCTCCCATTAATACTACCTAACTGAAAGTCTGCTGTGTATTTCATTCATATTACCATCAAGACACAGTCTACACAAAACGTATTTATCACACCTGAACTGATCATGCACTTCTTTGCACTGAATCACAGCAGCCATTTTTCAGATAATTCTTCCAGTTTTTAAGGTCTTCCTTCAATGGAAGTCCACCAGACTGAGTGGCCAGGTATCCCAAGGGGCTGCCTTGTCTGCTGATCCCCTGCAAGCAGTGCTGTGCAATGCCAGATCAATCAGGAACAAGACTGCCATTATTGCAGACTTGATTTTCTTGGTCGATCTGACTTGCATCATGGAAACCTGGATTGGGGACAATGCTGGCCCAGTTGTTGAGGCTGCCGTCCCTTCTGGATATACCATTCTGCACTGCCTCAGAGACGAGCATAGGGGTGGTGGAGTAGCCATCTGTTTTAGATCCAACTTGGGCTTCACTGTGCACCCAGTGAGAACCCCAGGTTTCTTTGAGTGTGTGGCAGTCTGTGGTGGTCCGGGTGCAGGCTGCAGGATTCTCCTGATTTAATGCCCCCCTGGGGCAGCGGGAGATTTCCTGCAGGAGGTTGCTGGATTCATCATCAGTGAAACATTGGAAATCCCCAGATGTATTGTTATGGAGGATTTCAATGTCTGTGCCGATGCTGAATCATCTCGGCTTGGTCATAACCTCCTCCAGACCATGTCATTGCTGGGCCTGTCACAGGTAGTTTCCTCTGTGAGTCACTAACGTGGGCACACTTTGGACTTGGTGTTCTCACTGGGGCTTGAGATAAATGATCTCATGATTGATTTGGTGGCATGGTCCGATCACTGCACAGTGTGGTTGATGTTCAGGGCACCCACTGGATGCCCTCCCCTTACAGAAATGATGGGCCATCACCCTTTGTAGGGAGTGACCCAGGAGGGTTTTCTGACAGTGGCTGATCTATCTATTATGGGCAATGCATGCATCAGAGGCACTGGCGATGCAGTTGACACCTATAATAGGGTGCTATTGGATGCCATTAACTCTCTCGCACCTGTCTGTATATGACCAAATTCTTCCAACTTGAGATCCCCTTGGTTTGATGTGGGACTCAGGGAGTTGAAGAAGAAGGGTCAGAGGTTGGAGTGTTGCTGGAGGAAGATCAGGCTGGAGGAGGACAAACTGGCCCTGCATGTGCATCATAATGCATAACCAGTGGCAAGCAACCATAAGAAGGCAGAATTTCTGTCCAGGGAGATTGCTACCAGGAATAAGTGATCAGCACTTCTTTGGACTGTGGACAGGCTACACCATCTGGCCTGTCTACAGCTGAAGAAGGTCTTTTCCAATGCTGAATGTGAAGAGTTTGCTCAGTTCTTCTCAGACAGGGTGTCTGATATCTGGCAGGGAATTTCTTCAGTCAGCCAGTCCAGAGCTGACAGTGGTCACCCAAAATGTACTGAGTGCACTCCGTCTGGTTGGGGAGAGTTTAGACCGGTGGAGGTAAATGAGGTTGTTGAGGTAGTGACCAATCTGAAGCACACCTTCTGTGAAGTGGACCTGGTGCCAACGCATTTCTTGATGAGATGCGTTGATGCTGTCAGCCCGATGTTTGCCTTGATTATCCGGTGTTCCTTGTCAGAGGAAGTCTTCCCCATGTCTTGAAGGAGACATTGATGAGACCACTCTTAAAAAAACCCTCTTTGGACCCGGAGGTCAAGGTAAATTACCATCCCATATCCAATCTCCCATTTTTGGCGAAGGTTGTAGAGAAAGTAGTAGCACTTTAGTTGGAGGAGCACCTTGTGACCCATGAGTTATACAACCCCTCCAGTTGGGGTTTTGGGAGAGGCATAGCACAGAAACTATGCTTGTTTGGGTGCAGAATGATATCCTCAGGGCTAGAGATCGAGGGAAAATGACAGTTCTTGTTCTCATTGATCTCTCCTCAGCATTTGACACTGTGGACCATTGTGTGTTGCTGGACCATCTTAGGGAATTCTGCAGACTCACCGGTACTGTCATCTGCTGGTTTGAGTCATTTTTAACCAACAGGAAGCAAAGGGTTAGGATGGGGAATTTCTCCTCCACCACCTCTAGTCTCCAGCTGTGCAGAGTTCCTCATGGTTCGGTGTTGTCCCCAGTGCTGTTCGCAGTGTACATGTTGCCCCTTGGGAGGTGTCATTTGGAAGTATGGTCTGGGGTTTTATTGCTATGCTGATGATACCAAGCTATACTTGTCCTTTGCCCCAGGAACATCCAACACAGCGGACGGGCTAAACAGCTGCCTTGCTGAGATTAATGACTGGATGACCTCCAGCTGGTTGCAGCTGAACTCTGATAAGATGGCAGTATTGGTGGTGGAGTCGAACAAAAAGCGTGATAGGATAGCCCTTGGTGCAGAGACTGTATTCGTTCTGGGATCGGTCCCATTGAAGGCCTCCTCTGAGGTGCGGAATCTTGGTATCATCCTGGACAGGAGTTTGACAATGAGGCACAGATGTCTTCCACTGTCTGCTTCAGTTTTTTCCATTTCAGGAATGTTGCCAGGATAAAGCCCCGTGTGCTGCCTCTGGACAGCCCCACTTTGATACACGTCTTGGTGACATCAAGGCTTGACTACTGTAATGCGCTCTACCTTGGGGTCACGGGAGGATCTCTCCACAGGCTGCAGCTGGTGCAGAATGCAGCTGCCAGGTTACTGACGGGGCAGACAAAATATTGCCATATTACACCTGTACTGCATGAGCTGCACTGGCTGCCGGTCAGGTGGAGGATCCTCTTTAAGGTGGGTCTTCTCACCTATAAGGTCCTAAATGGCCAGGGCCCTGGTTACCTGATGGACCTTCTTATACCTGCTGTCTTGGTCCATCCCCTCCGCTCCTCCAGTATGGGGCTTCCTGGCAATTCCCAGGACAAGGTTAAAAATGGGCGGCAACAGGGCTTTTAGTGTCACTGGCCCCATCCTATGGAATTCGCTACCCCTCGGGGTTAGGGAGACCCTGTCTTTGGAGGTATTCAAGGCCCACCTCAAGGCCCTCCTGTTCACCAGGCTTTCCCCAACCTAGCCTTTTAAGCGAGATCAGTATGCTAAGGTTTTGATCTCAGTCCCCAGCCTCTATGTCTTTAAATTTCTTTAGGCAAATTAATTTTATTTTATAATTTATGGAATTTAATGTTTATTGATAGTTATTCTGAGTTTTTGGTTGTGTTTATCTGTCTGTTTTATTTGTACAGTGCCCAGAGCCTCTGGGATTGGGCTTCTTTTTAAATAAAAATTGCCTTGCCTCATTCTTTCAACCCCCCCCAGCATGTCCACCTTATTGCATACCTTTATATCATCTGCAAAGAGGCATATCTTCCCCTCCAGTCCCTCTACAATGTCCCCAATAAAGTACAGATAGGCCACATCCATTGCACCTCCCTGGCCCTATACCGTAATTACCCAGTCATGCCATAGATTAGTACAATGAGTAAGTGCAAAACACAGTGTTTGTCCAAAATACAGTAAAAGTTAGGGTTAGGTGTATAAGTAGATAAATACCATATACGGCAGCGTATGTGTATTTGTGTGTGTGGCAATGCGCTGTGTGTATAGACAGTGCACTGCTATGCTATGCTGGAATATATATGCATATACACGTATGTGTATATGTGTTAGTGTGTGTGTATCACAACAAGTAGAAAGTGCAGTTAAGTGGCTCAGTGGTTAGTGCAAAAATTGTTAGTCTGCATTCCCCCACCGTCTAGATCAGTTTCAGCCTTATGCATGTTATTGCTGATTTAAATGAGGTGTCTGGCAAAGCCCCACCCTCTGATGTCCCTCAGAGCCTGAAAAGAAGAAAACGGTCCCTCAATGTCTTTTTTTAATCTGTAAAAATGTTTGTAGACAATGTACTGCTATGTTATCCTGGAATATATGTGTATATATGTGTATATGTGTATAAGTATTAGTGTATGTGTATCACAACAATTAGAAAGTGCAGTAGGTGGCTCTGTGGGTAGTGCAAAAATTGCTAGTCTACATTCCCTCATTATCTAGAACCGTTTCAACCTTATGCATGTCATTGCTGATTTATATGAGGTGTCTAGTGGCAACCCCCCACATTCTAATGTGCCTCTAGCCTGAAAAGAAGAAAATGGTCCCTCAGTGTCTTTTTTTGTCTGTAAAAATATGTGTAGACAGTGCACTGCAATGTTACACTGGAATACATACATGTATTAGTCAGTGCGTGTGTATCACAATTAGAACTTGAGTTAGGTGACTCAGTGGTTAGTGCAAAATTTGCTAGTTTACACATTTCTCACTCCCCACAAAACCATTATTTTTTAGCCATATTGACTCTTGCTAGATTCTAGTAAAGATAGGGACCAGACTGGCCAGTTTATAGATCTCCAGCACCATCTCTGTTTGAGTACCATTCTGAAAAGGTGATCTCCTGGGGTTCAGTCTGCACCAGAGTATGGAACCATCAGGAGGTATCAAACCAAAAGCAAACTGTTACAGGGAATATCAAAGTAAACATGCACCAAGGTGGTGGGAGGACAACCATAGGAGAGACAAAGAGAGCAAGAGGTATAAATGTCACTGGTAGCATTGAGGATTTCAGAACAATGTGAAGGCAGTTTAACCTAATTGGAGGACAAAGCTGTGAAGCTGAAAACCCAGATTTGAGTCCTAACACCAGTATTTACTTACTCTGTGACCGTGATTAAGTCATATAAACTCCCCGTTCTTAACCTCCTCTCTGCCCCTCTTGTGTTTTACTATCCAAGTTTTTTTCATCAGTCTTCTTTTAGTACATACAATGCCAGTCCATGTGGACTTTAGATTGAGGTTTGTTATTGTAACTTGCTATCCTCACAGCCCTGTCAGCCACTCTTCCCTCTGTCCTTAAAATGGTGGTCCAGTGGAGTGAGGTTTGAGAATGTTGGTGACCATCATTTAGAAGGCACCCTGCATTATACACAATTTTCTCCCCAATCAGCTGCCTTCTCCCTCCCACTGTAGTCAGCTCATTCAGTGATGTGATGCAGTAATAACACACAGCATCCCCTCAGTAGGGAAACAAGCTCCTTGTTCCTCAGTTAGTGATCCCCGCAGCACCCTGCCTATTACCATATTCTCTCCCAGACAAGAAGCACTGCCACTGGCAACCCCTGCCTGACCTGAATGCCTGATTCACTGGTACCTGAGTTCACTCCCAAACTGAGGTCACTATGCAGCACAGTGTAAAATCACATGGCCCTCCCCAAGTTTTTTCACTTCCTTTTATTCCTTTTAACCTGATGTGTAAAGCACCTTGAGAAACAAGTGTTAGTATAGGTACTGTATAAAACCAAAATTCCCTTTTTTTATAAAGTTAGAGCCCATTTGAACATTTTGGGTGCTGCCATTTTTAATGCAGCCTGCCAATAATTATGCAAATTAAATGTTATTTAAAAAGGCATCTTAGGGCCAGTTCAGTGGTGTGGAGGGCTAATGTACTGGGTGCCTCACCTCGTGCCACGCCGGTGACTCAGGTTCAGAAACAGATGTGTGTTGCTGGGGGATGGCTGGGGAGGGAGGATTTTGTATCCCAAGTACAACTCTTCTTCCTCATGGTGGGGGTGACAAGATGCTTCACTTGATGGTTCTGGATGGCAACATAGCACATCTTCAGGGATGCCAGCCAACCCATTGACACTGGGGCAGTATCCATGGAGGCAGGGTGTGGACAACACATCATTGCACTTGACACGGGCCCAGGGAGAAAAACCAAGGTGGAAAACTGTCGACCCTGGCAGGATGGCATACTGGTCCCTCAGACCTCTCACTGTGCTCTGGCTGAGGTCAACAGCTAACAGCAAGGTAAGCTCCAGAGAAGCTAGGTGACAGAGCTGAGGGGACCAGTGCTGAGTGGGGCCAGGTCAGCAGTGAAAGGAGATAAACTACTAATAAAAAAAGGAAAAAAGAAAATACATCATATATAAACCAAGACAATAGTGGTAACTTGGACAGTGGCATGAACACATTAAACATAAAGCTTATTGCAAAAGCACTGGATCTTTTCAGCTCATCAAACCAATCAATGAATTGGGATACAAATGTAAGTTCATCAAATCTTAAGGGGAAGAGACAGGGTCAACCTGGGTACTATTGTAAACGTAGCACAGAGGGCCTGATTAAAAATGGAAACTAAATGGAATCAATCTCAGAGTAGCCTGTGTCAGATAATGTAAGGAATAATGTCTGAGAGAGGCTGCAGTGGGGAAAAATACTGACAATATTCAACCAAAATGCCCACTACTGTTCTTAGAGGGACATTGTACTAATACAGAACATGCCTTAATGGGTCAAACAGCTGCCTCTTGTTTCCAGATGCTCTTCTGTTCTTCTGGAAAGTTTAGGCAAACATTTGTCTTACCCGTAGGAAATGCACATCTACTTATTGCCTTTCTGACACTTCTATACGTCAAGCTTCAGTTGGTGCAGCTCTGTATCATTGAAGACATGTAAAAAGTTGCCATTGATTTTTATTTTCATGCCTTATTTACCTATTTTATCTGGCACCACTCCAGCAGCATTCCATCTGGAGCCATTTAGTAGATGGGGCTTGTGAAATGTCATCAGTGATTGAAGATAACATTTTATCAAAATTCATTAAAATGCCCTTATCCCATGACGCATATTAAATACCGAGCCCCTAATCAGATAACAGATTTGACATTTTGCTTTGCTCAACACAGCAGTAATGCAACCTGTTCCATAACATTATCTGTACCACATCCTCACCGAACAGCAATGTGCAAGAAGCAATGGCTAACTGCCTTATTATGGGAAAACAGCACCCATGTACAGGGACATGTCTGTAGCTATGTACTGTATTATGAGTAACCTTTCATATACATTCATAGGGCATTTGCAGGGTGCCTTTTATGGTATAACAGACTCCAAGCATGAGGTTTGGGCGCGAGGACTGCAAAATGAAGCTGTGCAGATCTGCCTGCCAAAATGTTATGAGAGGAGTCTCTTATACTATAAGAGATACCCAGTAGAAGCCCAGATAAGTTATTACAAATCAATCAAGTTAAAGAGAGTAATTGAAAATAAGTTTTAAGAATTTTTTTATCATTACAAAAGTTAAATGAAGTCCCCCTTCCCTGGTTGTGAAGTAGAATACTCCACTCCTAACATTCTTGCATGGGAGACCACTGTAAGCAGAATGAGAGTTACAGTGGCACTGTGCACTGACTGGTTAAAATCACATAAGCGATTTATAATGTACTGTATATAAAGGCTTTTTATTTATCCAAGGTAGCCCAAGGTACAATGTGTGACTACCTCCACCCTCAGGTGAAAGACCCAGCAGAGTATAACTATGGGATTGTGGGGTTGTTACGTTTTCAGGTGGATGGCACACGAGTTCTCATGTTGTTACAAAGGTTCATGTGGCATGGTGCCTCCACCCATGGGGACCCCTTTAACACTTACGCTGCCAAGGTGCAGTCCCACAGGAAAATGTAGAATTCCCACCTATGGTGGTATTGGATCTGATACCATATATAGAGAATACTGGATGGGCAACTATGCACAAGCAGTGCCTTCTGCCATGGAGGGGTTCTGATTCATGCTGACCACAAGAGCAAAGCTTGAGAGGTCCAAGGAAATCAGAAGCCTGAGCTGGTAAAAAAACACTGGTTGTGCATAAAGTTGCTCGTCCTGTATTTTTTGTAGTGTATAGTATTTGCTTTTAGAACAAAAGTGACTTGTGCAATCTCTAGGTTTCAGAATGATGTTATACCACAGAAAGATACAATCACA
This sequence comes from Neoceratodus forsteri, assembly GCA_016271365.2. NCBI lineage: Eukaryota > Metazoa > Chordata > Ceratodontiformes > Ceratodontidae > Neoceratodus > Neoceratodus forsteri. The sequence goes on from CM057459.1 coordinate 1,390,957,192, forward strand.
ATCCTTGACCTTTGAACTGTGGCACAACAGCATTTTGAAAGGGGTGGAATTCTATACAGAACAATGCACCGTTAATATTTCTCCAACCATCCTTGAGCCAAAAATATAGGAAATATACCTGTATCAATCTGATGTTTGATGTATAAAACCTATATGAACTAAGCTTGCACCATGTAAATTACATTTTAAATGCATAGTTATCTATATTTAAAATGTGTGTACTTTTTATAAACTTATCCTGACAATGCCATATGTCCATATGTTTGTTAATATTGTTATGATGTATATTCTTTTTACCATTTTGTAATGACTATAATAGTCAGACAATAACTTTTTCTATTACAGAATAATGCTGTATTATTTACTATAAAGCCATATTCCTCAAATCAAATGCAATATCACTGCATAATAACAACAGTAATATTAATAACATACAAAGCAGTGATAAACAGTGAGACAGTAAATTCAACCAAATATGGAGAGGTTTTATTGGGGGGGCAGGAACCTGGGAACAGGGGTCTAGACATGAAACAGTTAAGGCAGGATAAATAGAGAATAATGGATGTGGAAGGGTCCGATATGAGAATTTAATGCATAGAAACATAGAAACATAGAATTTGATGGCAGATAAGGACCGTTTGGCCCACCCAGTCTGCCCATTTTCCTACCTACTGTATAAGCTGCAGATCCTAGTTAACCAGCAGCCTACTTCTTCCTATCCCAACCCCCTAGAATGGCCTTATGACTGTCCCATGCATGCTTGAATTCCACCACTGTTTTTGACTACACAACCTCCTTCAGAAGGCCGTTCCATGCATCCACAACCCTCTCTGTGAAAAAATACTTCCTTAAATTACCTCTGAGCCGCCCCCTCCCATCTTCAAATTGTGCCCCTTGTTCTTGCACACCTCTTTTTTTGAAAGATGCTACCCTCTTGGACTTTGTTGATTCCCTTGAGGTACTTGAAAGTTTCTATCATGTCCCCCCTCTCCCTTCTTTCCTCGAGGCTATACATATTAAGCTCCTTTAGTCTCTCTTCATATGTCTTCCGGTGCAGACCCTGCACCATTTTAGTTGCCCTCCTCTGGACAGCTTCCATCCTGTCTATGTCTTTGCGGAGATTGGGTCTCCAGAACTCAGTATTCCAGATGGGGTCTGACCAGCTATCTGTACAGAGGATAATAACTTCCTGTTTTCTACTGGTGATGCCTCTCCTATGCATCCCAGTATCCCCCAACCCTCCTTGCTGCCCTTTCACATTGCTTGCCCACCTTTGGGTCATCTGATATGACTCCCAAGGTCCCTTTCCATTTTTGTTGTTGTTAGTATCTAGAGCCCTCATTGTGTAGTCTTCCCATGGGTTTTGTTCTTGAGTGCATTACCTTGCACTTCTTAGCATTGAATCTAAGCTGCCATACATTTGACCATTCCTCTAACCTTGCCAAGTCCCTTCTCATCCTTTCCACCCACCTTGTGCATCAACTCTGTTGCAGATCTTTGTGTCATCCATAGAGACATACTTTTCCTTCAGTCCCTCTGCAATGTAAACATTAAAGACATTGAAGAGGACCGACCTAATACTGAACCCTCGCGGTACCCCACTAGTAACCCCCCTTTCTTCAGAGTGGACTCCATTTACTATTACTCTCTGTGTCCTATTCTCCAGCCAATTCTTTACCCAGGCTGTCATCTTGGGACCCACTCCCAGGCTGGCTAACTTGTATATTAATCTTTTGTGTGGGACTGTGTCAAATGCCTTGCTAAAGTCTAGGTAGGCCATGTCCACAGCCCCTCCCTGATCTAGTACTTTGGTAACCCAGTCAAAGAAATCTATCAGATTCGTCTGGCATGACCTTCCCGCTGTGAATCCATGCTGCCTTGGGTCCTGTGCCCCTCTGGCCTCTAGATACTCGACAGTTCTTTCCTTCAGAAGTGATTCCATCATTTTCCCTATCACTGAGGTTAAACTAACAGGTCTGTAGTTTCCTGCTTCTGCCTTGCTCCCACTTTTGTGAAGGGGAATCAGATCTGCCCTCCTCCAGTCCTCGGGTACCACCCCATCCTCCCATGATTTGTTAAAGAGGGTAGTCAGTGGTGTCACTAGTTCTACCCTTAGTTCTTTTAGAATTCTGGGATGAATCCCATCAGGCCCCATTGCTTTGTTCACCGTCAGTTTTAAGAGTTCTTTCATAACCCTTTCTTCTGTAAATGAGCTGGTAACAACTTCTGTATCCAGAGTGTTTCTACTGTTTGTTTTAGGTACCTCCGCCTCTTCATTTGTAAATACTGAGCAAAAATATTTATATAGTATCTCTGCCTTTTCACAGTCTCCCTCTGCCCAGCCTCCCTCCCCTTTATTAAGCCTCACTATCCCTCCCTTGGTCTTCCTTCACTCCCTGATGTACCTATAAAAGGTTTTATCCCCCTTCTTAACTGAGTTGGCTATCTTTTTCTCGGTTTGGGCCTTTGCTGTTCTGACTGCCTTCCCAGCTTCCTTTTGCTTTAACTGATACAGTTCTCTGTCCTGCTCCTTCTGTGATTCCTTGTACTTCCTGAATGCTTTCTTTTTCTCTTGAACCTTCACTGCCACTTCCTTTGAGAACCATAGTGGTTTCTTACATCATTTGTTTTGTTTATTTGCTTCACACAAAGGCTTGTTACCTCTGTGATGGCATTTTTATTATTCCCCATTGTTCTTCACGCCCCTCCTTCCTGCCCATTTGTGGCACGTTCTTGAGCACTCACCCATTTGGTAAGTCAGCCCTCCTAAAGTCCAGTACTTTTTGCCTTTAGTGGCTTGACTCTATTGTTGTGTTTATTGTGAACCATACTGTTCCATGGTCGCTAGTTCCCAGATGGCTACCCACTTCTACATCTGTGATCCTCTCTCCATCTCCATTTGAGAGAACCAGGTCTAAGATTGCTCCCTCTCGAGTGGGCTCCAATACTAGTTGTCTAAGGCATGCCCCCTGTAGGGCATCTAGAATAACCCCACTCTTCGAAGTGGCTGCTGCAACTGCACTCCAGTTAATTGCACTCCAGTTAACATCTGGCATATTCAGATCACCCATCAGCAATATCTCCCCTTTTTCTGACATTCTAAGTATACTTTCTATCATTTCCTTGTCCATTTCCTCCCCCTGAGAAGGGGGTCTGTATACAACCCCTGTGCTGATTGTGGTGCCATTGCCTGTCTCCAAATTTACCCACAGTGCTTCTTCTCCTCCCTGTTTACCCTTTTGTTCTGTTGCTTTGATTCCTTCCCTTATGTAAAGAGCTACTCCTCCTCCTCTTTTACCCTCCCTGTCCCTCCTGTAGATAGTGTGTCCTGGTATGTTTACATCGCAGTCATGGTTTTGTGTGTACCATGTTTCTGTGACTGCCACAATATCCAGATGTTCCTCCTCCATCAAGGCCACTAATTTACACCCAAGTTGTGGGATGCTACATCGCCCGAGGGGTTTATCAAAGCATCCCACAATGAGGGTGTGCATTAAATTCTCATATGAAACACCCTTCCCATCTTTTATTTTTTATAACAACAGGCCAGCAATTTTTCTCCATCAGTTTGTGAGACTGTTTGGCCCGCCCACACACAGAATGTTGGCCAATGAGGCAGCAGCATATGTTGACTGGCATGGCTCATGAATGTCTTAACAACCAGCTGGTTGTTATGGAAAATATCAATCTGGTCAGTACATTGACAGAAATTGCTGACCAGTTGTTATAGGAAAATAATATGTAAATATAGTTTAAATCCTACTACCCTCTGAACACATACACTATCTCTCAGATCCTAACAGTCCTTCCCACTGGTTTTCCTATTATTGTGGTAGTTAAGGGCAGGAGATGCCCTAGCTGGGTGGCAATTCCTGAAAGGGATGTCCTCTTTCTTACTCCAGTACCTAGGGATACCTCCCTGGGAAGGGAGTGCAGCCAAATCAGGTGGCCTTTCCCCTTCCCTTGGGGTGATTTTGTGTAATTCCAGGTCCCTGAGGAACAATATGGCAGTAGTGAGAGAATTTATCACTGACTCCTAAGTTGATCTGGAGTGTATCATGGAGACGTGACCCATGGATGACTCCAGAGATGGTTATACTAGACTGGTATTCTATGGTGTGCCACCCGAGGTGAGAGCCCAGGGATGATGGGGTGGAAACCTGTTTTAAATCTGAACTGGGGCTCTCTGCATCCCCTTTGGTGGACACTGGGTTGTTTGAATCTGTGGCGGTTTGGCGTAAGTTGGGCACACAGTGCAAGATTCTCCTCATCTATTGGCCCCTGAGGGATAAGCGAATATTCTAGTGGGACTCTGGGGACTTTGTCTCTGGCTTGGCATTGAGGTCCTACAGTCTTTTGGTGCTGGGGGGGGATTTAAAAGCATGGGTCAGTGATGAAGGTTTGCAGTTTGCTATTAAATTCCTCCAGTTTATGTCAGCACTAGACCTTGTGCATATAATTTCCTCCACTACCCATAAGCTTGGCCATACATGTTCTTTGGTAAAGCAGAAGATTAGAATGGCTACCACTGTACCATGGACCTGGTCTTTACCCTGGGACTTGACATTTCCAACAACTTGGTTAGGTCATTTTGTGGTCAAATTCCTATTCAGTCTCGCCTGTATATTTTAACCCCCCCCCCCATTAAGATGGTTCAATATTTCCCTCGATGGATCATGACTTTAGATAGGATCCTTGAAGTGTTGGAAATCTTGGGTATGCTGACTGCCTGCAAGTATGGTGTGGAATGGATTAGAGATGCAGCGAATTTAAATTTTGCTGGCAAAGTGAATGTGAAGTGGGCACTTTGCATTGTCACTCCGCTTCACGGAGTGGCCAGCATGAAATGCCCACTTTGCCTTGTTATTATTACTTTGCATTGTCATTCTGCCTTAACGCAAAGTAAGGCAGAGTGACAACAATATTGGCAGCCCCCGACACACACAGTCACTAGAATTAACATGCATCCCCAAAATACTACTGTAGTCTTGTCTCCAGAAAATTCCCCATTGCTGATGAAGTGAAATGAGAATGTAACAAGAAATGCAAAGTCTCCCAGAATTAATGGCACACTCAGTCATCCGGACAGTGGTCAGACATAGTCACCAGAATTAATGTTCATCCCCAAAATGCTACTCTCTTGTGTCCAGAAAATTCCCCAGTGCTGACCAAGTGAAATGAGAGTGTAACAAGACTTGCAAAGTCTCCCATCTTAGAGATACAGCAAATTTAAATTCCGCCAGTGAAGTGCCCGCAAAGTGGGTACTTTGCGTTGTCACTTCACTTCACAGAGTGGCCAGCATGAAATGCCCACTTCCCTCATTATTGTGATTGTGAATTCTCATTGTCATTCCACCTTAACCTGAAGTAAGGTAGAGTGACAACAATATTGGCAGCCCCTGAGCCCCCCACACATCACATGGCTTACAGTACTGTAACTCACATGCTGTATAAGAACGCGAATGCCTACAGCTGCAGTTCCCTGATAGCAATGACCTGTATCACAAACAGAGATGTAGTGAATTTAAATTCCACCAGCAAAGTGCCTGTAAAGTGGGCACTTCACATTGTCTCTCTGTGGCCAATGCAAAAGGCTCACTTCGCCTAGTAATTATTACTTCGTGTTATCAATCTGCCTTAACTCGAAGTAAGGTGAAGTGACACCAATATTTGGCAGCCATTCACACACACACAGTCACCAGAATTAATATGCATCCCCAAAATGCTCATGTTTTGTGTCCAGAAAACTCCCCAGTACTGACGAAGTGTAATGAGAGCACAAGAAATGCAGTCTCCCAAAATTAATAGCGTACACAGACGTCATGCATTCAGTAGTCACAAAAATTAATGTGCATCCCCAAAATGTTAATGAGAGCATAACAAGAAATGCAAAGTCTCTCAGAATTAATGGTGCACTCTGTCATGTGTGCAGTGGTCACACACAGTCACCAGAATTAATTTCATTCCCCAAAATGCTACTGTCTTGTGTCCAGAAAATTACCTAGTGCTGACAAAGTGAAATGAGAGGGTAACAAAAAATGCAAAGTCTCCCAGAATTAATGGTGCACTCTGTCATGTGTGCAGTGGTCACACACAGGCACCAGAATTAATGAGCATCCCAAAAATGCTACTGTCTTATGTCCAGAAAATTCCCCAGTGCTGACGAAGTGAAATGAGGGCGTAAGAAGAAATGCAGTCTCCCAGAATTAATGGTGTACTACAAACGCAGACAGATTAAGATTGCACTGCGCACTCAAGATGCTGATGCAAAGGCACAACACCACCTAACCAGTGTTCATAAGTCACAAATCCAAATCTGGAAAAGAATACCTTTTGCTGGTTTGGGGTAGTGCACAGCAGTAACAGACAGTCCACTAATAGTAAAGATACCACAAAGCAGTATAAAAAATTCATGCAGGTGCAGTGGATAGCAGGTTCACACTGCTGCAGTTACTCTGTGGCACAATAACAGGTGTCTTATTTAATGGCACGCATCGCACACACACTCACACACACTACAAGTAATGCGTAGCAAATTGAAAACCTTTAGTAATATAACCAAATGTTTTAAACAAACTGAAATTATACACTGCTGCATCACAACAATCAGAACAAAAATGTCAAGAATTACTGAAAATATTACTGTGCGTACATTGACAAATTATACAAGAAAAATATAACCAAAACAGAAAAGACTGCCTTTTTCTCCCAGTTAATCTACCTACACCACAGATACACCCATCCCCCAAAGCACACTTCACAGTACACAGACTGACTGTTCTAAATTAACATTCAAAATCCACACACAAACAATAAACACTCAATAATATGAGCACAGGAGGGTTTCCTATACTCGATGTAGTAAATTGTGAGCAAAACAAAAATAGCTCAAAAAGACTTCTTTAACAGCTTTTAGAGGATTTGAATTGCAGAGCTCTGAGAGGAAACTGTCTCCATCTTCCACTACACACACACTACACAGAACTGAGGCTGCGCAGAACAATTTAGAGTCCATGTGACCTGCAATCCCATAAAGCACTGCAAAATTCTCCTTTGGAGCTCAAGAACAAGGTGGAGTAAGGCAAAGTAAGGAGAAGTACATTGATTTCAATCTACTTCACCTTAAAATTGGTGGAGAAGTGGCTTGGGAAGGCAGAATAGCAAGTCATTGTTTTCAATGGACTTCGCTTCCCATTATAACGCGAAGTACTCCGCTTGACATTGCGGCGCACTTCTCGGACTCTGCGTTGCTCCGTGAATCACTTCACGGAGTGAATTTCAGCCACTTCACCCACCACTAGTATGGATACAGCTGTGGATGATTATAGTAAAGCCCTTTCTACTGTTAGCAACATCTTGCCTCTTCATGTTTGGCAATTGTTCCCATGCTGTAGCTTACCTTGGTGTAATGATGAGCTGTGGTCATAGACACAAGGATGGAGATTAGAGTGTACCTGGTTGAGGTCACACTCAATAGAGGACAGACTGGCTCTGAATGCTGATCATGGGGTGTATCAGAGGGCAATCACTCAGAAGAAGGCAAAATTTTTGTCTGGGCTGATTGTGATGGGGAGGAATTAACCATTCCAGCTCTTCTAAAATGTAGGCAGACTTTTTGCATCCTGTCTGTCTGCAGTCCAGAGGAGCCATTTCCATAAATAGGTACAAGGAATTTGGTACTGTCTTCCCTGATAGAGTGTCCTCTATTAGAATCATGATCTCCTAGGCAGGGGTGATCCATGTAATGGAAGAACTGGGATGCACACAGTCACTCTTGAGCTATGGATAGAGTTTTAGTCAGTGTATGATCAGGAGATTTCTCGGATGTTGTCTCTGCTGCAACAACTCATTGTAGCCTACATCCAGGGCCAGCCCAGATGTTGGGGGACTGCCAGGAGACCCTGTTTCTTGCAGTGGCCAGAATTGTCTAGGAGTCTGTAGGGAAGGGTCTTCTTCCAACCCAATTAAAAGAATGAGGTGGTGATCCCTCTCTAGAAGACACCATCTCTGGACCTGGGAATTCTGTCCAGCTATAGACTTGTCTCAAACCTTCCATTTTGGGGGGAAGATACTTGAGAATGTGGTTGTGTTGTGGTTTGGAGGCACATCTGGTTCTTCATAAAATCTATGAGCTGTTCCAATCTTGGTTCAGATCTCAACACAGCCTTGGTGAAGGTGATGAATGATCTCTTTCTGGCATGAGATCAGTGAGAATGCTCTACAGCCATCCTTCTTGATCTCTTGAAAGCATTCAACACTGTGGACCATTGGGTTCTGACTAATCCCCTGAGGAAAAATGAGGGATTCTCTGGTACCATGTTGTGATGGTTTGAGTCCTTCTTGGCTGGTAGGGAGCAGCATGTGGCACTTTAGAAATTTTTCTTTAGGGGTCCTGCTGTTCCCTCCAACATTTCACAAGGTTTGATTTTTGTCCCCTATGTTGTTTGTAGTGTACACATTGCCTTTGGGAGGGATTGTGAGATGGTATAATTAAGCAATAAGGCATGATAGGGTGTGTGTTATCATGTAATAATGTCACTGCTGGGGTAGGTTGAAGCATGAGGTGAAGCCAAGTGCTTCTACCACCCCAGGAGTGACGTTATTACACGATAACTCACATCCCTGGAGTGCCTTATTGCAATTATACAATGGCTCGATGTTACACAAAATAAAAATATTAAAAAAAAGTTTTAGTACATTTTTAGTGTAGCAATATATCTCTGTTTCTTAAAAGTAGCTCCAAACAATCATCCAAAAAATCAGCACGGTGATATTATCATGTAATAACATCACTGTCTTAGGCACACATTGACCAATCAGAGTCCAGGAAATGTTCTTGCCATTGTATAATCTGGGTTTCCAATGATATGCAGATGACATTTTATTGTACCTCTCCTCCTGCTGAACTAGGTGTAGTGTGGAGGCAGGATAGCACAGTGGTCTAGGGCTCTGAGCTGCAAACCTGGAAACTTGGGTTTGAATCCCACAGCCCCCACTTGCATGCTGTGTGGCCCTAAGCAAGTCACTTAACTTCCTTGTGCTCCCAGATCACACCTAGAAACAAGCTTCAGCTTAGTGTGCCTTTCCTGGTTAAACAATTTCCCTGTTCCCTAAGTTGATATGTGATTAATCAATGTCTATTTGAACTAAGCAATCTGATGGCTGCATGATGGCTGAGTCACAATCAAGGCAAAAAAAAAGAGCTGCTACATTTAGAACCAGAATTCCAGAAGTTGGCAGTGAAGAGTAACAATATCATATTGCCCTGTTTGGGAGGTAATATCTTCAGAGCTGTAGATATGGCTAAAAGTCTAGGGTTAATTGTGGACAGCTGTCTGTCATTCAAATCACAGATGGCAGTTGTCTGCTGTGGATTTATTAATTTTTTTATTTAGTATATGTTTTTGGTGCCTCTGCCTCTATAGCTTAGCCCCCAATGGCTCCGTTCCCCAGTCACCCCCCAGGACTTACCTCTAGATGGCAGTCCTCCTAGGCTTGCCCCCCAGGGCAGGGCTGCTGAGTAGGTGCACCCCCGATGGAGACTGACATCAAGTTTTTGGCAGGCTGGCTAATGCCAGTGTTCCTTACCCTAGGGTGGTGCTGCGGGGTCCAGCTGTTCCTGATGGAGGACTGAACACTGTCACCAGCTGAGGGTCACAGCATGAACAGGAAGTGGGGCATCACTGGAGGCTGTGACAGGGAGATCCTGACACTCTTGAGGTCTGACCTTTTCTTAAACCTGTTGCAACAGTTCTTCTATTTCTTAGCCTAATCTATCCTTTATAATTTGTAGTCCATAAGGTTGGCCACCTATGGGCTGCTCCCTCCCTCTTCTTGACTATGCTATAGTGTACTCTTTGGTTTTCCTATTCCCTCTCAGGTTCTCATACAGGGAGGTTTTTGTGGTGACCTCCGAGCTGATGTAAAACAACAGGCTGTGTTCCTCATTGTTGGATTTAGTATGCAATAGTGCTATGTCATAAAATACATTGATGTATATACCTTATGTGTATGAAACCCGTAAATGTTGAAAATACCATGGCACTAGGTGTTTTTCAGTAAGGTAAAAAGAAATAGGTGACTGTATTATAGAAATTACGTTACCGGGGTAGAAATACTGTATCAGAAAAACCCCTGTTGTGTTGTTAAATACATGTAAATTGCAGATTGTTTGAGAGGCCCTTTTGGTACCATGCATTCCTGCTGTAAACTGATCCAGTCTGAAATTTCATGGTGATTTGCATATACATCCCATGATGCTTTGTATTATTGGAGTATGTGTGATGTTGTGTTTCTTTGAAACTTGGCTTATTGCTAGTGCCCTTTGGGGTAACCCTTGCTTCAGTGCTTCTGCACTGAGGTTCTTTATCTTTAGCTTGTTTTTGGTTTTTTTATTTGAGCCCCCCCCCACCCAAGAACACAAGACAAACATAGGGATGAAGTGGTTTTCACTAAAATGTTAGATTAGTAGATCAGTGGGTCAGTAGGTGCTGACTAAGTGAGAGGAAAAACTTGCATAGTCTGTTGCTGTAAACTGATGTATTGAAGAAGGGATATGCCATTGATGAAGGTTATCTCCTGTATTTTGAATAAACATCACACAGAGATTGTATATTGAATTTGGTGTTCAGTGTTTGGTCTGTCTGTTATCCCACAACCCCTCCACAGCTGGGCTGGCAGGTTGTGGTGCTTTTGTACCCTGGGAGGTGTGATGTGCAGTGTCATAGGGTGCTCAAGTACTGACATCTGACATGCCTCCCCAACAACACAGCTTTGGTCACTGCTCCCTCTGGCCCCCGCCAAGGGTCAGTCACTAACCCACCCTACCCCCAAAGGAGGAGAGCCGTCCATGGAATGTTCAGTCCTCCTCCTCCTCTCCCCCAGCCAGCCCTCAGTTTCCTTGGGTTCGTTCCCTAATCTAGGGTGTCAGCATTGCAGATAGAAGCTCTACTGCTGCACCAGGGTGGGGGCGGAACAGCTTTTCTGCTGTGAATTTTTCCATTTCAGAAATATAACATGCCTGAAGCCTTATCTTCAATATGAGGAACAGATGATTGTGTTGCATGCCTTTGTGTTTTCCTGTCTTAACACAAGGTGTTACTGTATAAGGTACAATAATGCCTTCGCTGATCTCAGCCCTGTCCTTCCCCCTAATGATTAGTCTGACCCCACTGTCAAACTGATGTCGATCAATCCATTGTCCCTGCCAAAAACTCCAAACAGCCCAAAGTTCTTCTTTAAATCCATCACTGTAGCAGACACTATCAAGTATGTAAAATGGGTTCTAGGTAAGACCAGAGTGGGAAGTGATGCTTTGGATATGAAACTGGTGGCCCTGTCCTTGGGTGAATTTGCTCTCCCCAGACCAAAATGTTTAACTTCTCCCTGCAGTACTTGCAATTCCTGGATATCTGGAAAATTGTTCTAGTCACCCCTGTGCACAAAGGTGGGGACCACTCTCTTGTTGCCAACTACATTCCAGTATCAATCCTCTCTCCATTGTTTAAAGCCCTTGAAAGAATCATATTTGACCAGCTAGTCACCTGCCTCAGTAAATATAAAAGCCAGTGTCAATGACAGCATGGGTTCAGGAAGCTTGATAGCACTAGCACTGTCCTCAATGAGTACATAAGCTTCCTGCATGATGCCCTTGATAATGGCCATCTGGTATAATCCATTTACATTGACTTAACAAAAGTGTTTGCTTTGGTTAATCACTCTCTACTCCTAGAAAAGCTGCTCACCATAGGCCTTTCCTCAGATACAGTGACCTGGTTCAGGAGACGTTCCGGAGGATGTGGTGTTGTCCCATCTGCAGGTACCTCTCTGGGCTGAGGGAGGAGGTTGCTCATCTCCAGGCTGAGTTGGCCAGGATTTGTGGGACCTCCTCTCCCACCCAGGGACCACCAGGGTTACTGCTGTTACCTCAGAGGCTGCCAAGAAAGAGGAGCAGTTGGACAACAGTGGGCTAAGGGAGGATGAGGGTGGTGGAACAGAGGCGCATCCCTCCAGTTGTACATCTCCACAATTTCTATGCCATTCTTGAAAAGTGTGGTTCCTCTATGGAGGCACCCACAGTGAAGACCAAGGAGGATGCTGTGAACTTCCACAAAGGAGACCCACAGGAGGGTGGCCTGGGACCCCACAGGAGAAGAAAACAACTCCTGGTGGGGGACTCCATTGTTAGGGAGGTAGAACTGGGGGAGGAAGGGGAGAGGGAGGTAAGGTGCCTGCCTGGTGCCATGGCTTAGAGGGACAGGGAGCGAATCCTCAGGATTGCAGAAGTAGCTGCACAAGGGAGGGAGCTGGATGTCATTGTCCACCTAGGGACAAATGACCTGGCTAAGAAAGGGATCAGAGCAGTGCAAGAAGCATTTGTGGAGATGGGAAGGGGCCTTAGACAAATAGCATGCATGGTAACCTTCTCAGAGGTGCTGCCTGTCTATGGCACAGGTGAGACTAGGGTGCTCCACACCATGGGATTCAATCAGTGGTTGAAAAACTGGTGCAGAGTTCAGGGATTTGGCTTCACTGGGGACTGGGGGTCCACCTGGAGGGATGCAGGCCTATACTGGTGTTATGGTCTGCATCTGTCCAGGAGGGGAACCAGGATCCTAGGTGATAGGTTTAAATGCTTCATTGGCAAGCATTTAAACTAGCCAAGGGAGGAGGCACTGGAGAGGAACAGGGAAATCCTTGCTTCCCCCAAAAATCAAAGTAATTAGTGAGGCAGACACCAACATAGAGATGTCGATAGGGAGAAGCGAAGGGGTAAATGGAGAAAATGACAAACACAATAAGGACAGAGATGGGGCAAAAAGGGGTAAGTCCATCAAGAAATGGAGGGTAATGAATACCAACGCCTGAGTCTGGGCAACAAGCTCCCTGAACTGGTGGCCTTGATGGAAGAGGAATGTCTGGATATTGTAGCAGTGACAGAAACATGGTACACAGAGAACCATGACTGGGATATTAACATACCAGGGTACACAACCTACAGGAGAGACAGGGAGGGAAGAAGAGGGGGTGGAGCAGCTCTGTATGTAAGGGAAGAGATAAAAGCAACTGAACAAAAGAGTAAACAGGGAGGAGAGGAGGAACTGTGGATCACCTTAGAGACTGGAAATGGCACCACAATCCACACTGGGGTTGTAGACAGACCCCCATGTCAGGGGGAGGGAATGGACAAGGATATGATAGAAGGCATACTTAGGATGGCAGAGAAAGGGGAGATACTGTTGATGGGGGACCTTAATATGCCGGATGTCAACTGGAGCACCTTTGCTGCAGCCACATCCAAAAGCAGGGCCATTCTCAATGCCCTTCAGGTGGCGTGCCTCAGACAGCTAGTTTTGGAACCTACTCATGAGGGAGCAATCTTAGACCTCATACTCTCAAATGGGGACAGTGAGAGGATCTCAGATCTAGAAGTGGGTAGCTATTTGGGAACAAGTGACTGCCAAACAGTGTGGTTCATGATAAACTCAGCTACAGAGTCAAGCCATACAAAAGTGAGGGTTCTGGACTTCAGGAGGGCTGACTTTGGCAAGATGGGAGAGTGCCTTAGAAAAGCACTAGCAAACAGGCTAGAAGGAGGGGTGGAGCAACAATGGGGAAATATCAAAACTGCCATCACAGAGGCAACAAACCTTTGTGTAAAGCAAATAAACAAATCAAAATGAAAGAAAAAGCCGCTATGGTTCTCAAAAGAGGTGGCGGTGAAGGTTAAGGAGAAAAAGATAGCATTTAGGAAGTATAAGGAAACACAGAAGGAGCAGGACAGAGAACTGTACCAGTTAAGGCAGAAGGAAGCAGGGAGGGTAGTCAGAAGAGCAAAGGCACAAACTGAGGAAAAGATAGCCAACTCAGTTAAGAAGGGGGATAAAACCTTTTATAGGTATATCAGGGAGTGTAGAAAGACAAAGGGAGGGATAGTGAGGCTGAATAGAATGGACAGTGGGTGGGCAGAGAGGGACAGTGAAAAAGCAGGGATACTGAATTAATACTTCTGTTCAGTAGTCACAAAAGAGGAGTTGGGGAAGTGCTTAATCCAATTAACAGAAGCACTCTGGATAGGGGGGTCGATCCCAGTCCTTTCACAGAAGAAACGGTTCTGAAAGAACTCCTAAAACTGAAGGTGGACAAAGCAATGGGGCCAGATGTAATTCACCCCAGAATTCTAAAAGAGTTAAGCAGAGAACTAGTGACACCACTGACTACCCTTTTTAACAAATCATGGGAGGATGGGGTGGTACCTGAGGACTGGAGGAAGGCAGATGTGATTCCCCTTCACAAAAGTGGGACCAAGACAGAGGCAGCAAACTACAGACCTGTCAATTTGACTTCTGTGGTAGAATCACTTCTGAAGGAAAGAATTGTTGAGTACCTAGAGGCCAGTGGGGCACAGGACCCAAAGCAGCATGGGTTCACAGTGGGAAGGTCATGTCAGACGAATCTAATTCATTTCTTTGACTGCGTGACCAAAGTAGTAGACCAGGGAGGGGCTGTGGACATGGCCTACCTAGACTTTAGCAAGGCATTTGACACAGTTCCACACAAAAGATTAATAGTCAAATTAACCAGCCTGGGAGTGGGTCCCAGGGTGGTAGCCTGGGTAAAACATTGGTTGGGCAACAGGACACAGAAAGTAATTGTAAATGGAGTCCACTCTGAAGAAAGAGGGGTTACTAGTGGGGTACCGCAGGGTTCAGTACTGGGTCCAGTCCTTTTTAATATCTTTATAAGTGTCATTGCAGAGGGACTGGAAAGAAAAGTGTGCCTCTTTGCAGGTGACACAAAGATCTACAACAGGGTTGATACACAAGGAGGCATGGAAAGGATGAGAAGGGACTTGGCAAGGTTGAAGGAATGGTCAGAAATATGGCAGCTTGGATTCAATGCAAAGAAGTGCAAAATAATGCACCTTGGAAACAAAAACCCAGGGGAAGACTACACAGTGGGGAGGGGGGGGAGGTAGTAACAACAACAAAAATGGAAAGGAACCTGGGGGTAATCATATCAGATGGCCTTAAGGATGGCAAGCAATATGAGAAGGCAGTAGGGAGGGCTGGGGGGATACTGGGATGTATAGGGAGAGACATCACCAGTAGAAAACAGGAAGTTGTTATCCCCCTGTACAGACAGTTGGTGAGACCCCATCTGGAGTACTGCGTCCAGATCTGGAGACCCATCTCTGCAAGGACATAGACAGGATGGAGGCAGTCCATCGGAGGGCAACTAAAATGGTGCAAGGTCTGCAAGAGAAGCCATATGAGGAGAGACTAAAGGAGCTTAATATGTATATCCTTGAGGAAAGAAGGGAGAGGGGGGATATGACAGAAACATTTAAGTACCTCAGTGGAATCAACAAAGTCCAAGAGGGTAGCATCTTTCAGAAAAAGAGATGTGCAAGAACAAGGGGACAAAATTTGAAGATAGAGGGGGGATGGCTCAGGGGCAATGTGAGGAAGTATTTTTTCACAGAGAGGGTGGTGGATGCATGGAACAGCCTTTCTGAGGAGGTTGTGGGGTCTAAAACTGTAGGGGAATTCAAGAATGCATGGGACAGACATAAGGCAATTTTTGTGGGGGGTAGGAAGAAATAGGCTGTTGGTTAAATAGGATCTGCAGCTTATCCTCTAGCTAGGGAAATGGGCAGAGTAGATGGACCAAGCGGTCCTTATCTGCCATCAAAGTCTATGTTTCTATGTTTCTATGACAGTTACCTTTCCAACTGCTCACAATGTGTAAAGATCAATGGGCACTATCTGATGCCAAAAGTGTCTTGAACGGGGTGTTGCAAGACCCAATACTGGGGCCACTTCTTTTCAGACTCTTTATAAACAATCTTACTGAAGCTTGCCCAACCTCTAAGGTACTTCTATATATGGATGACACTGTCATCTACCTCAGTAGTCCACACCAGGAGATTCTCACTCATGAGCTACAGTGTAGCTTTGTGTCACTGGAAAAATGGATCAGACTGAATAAACTCATACAGAACTACACAAAAAGCAAAACCATGTTGTTTGTTGGACCACTAGTGAAGAAGAAGACCCCCCCTTTTACCATTATTAATGAGAAAGGAGTTACTCTGGATCAGGTTGACTCATTTAAATACCTAGGTGTCACCCTTGACAACACACTGTCCTTTGTGCCCCTTGTGGATATCATTGTTAGTACTGTTAATAAAAATACTAGGAACCCTGTACAGGCAGTGACACAACCTCACTCCGGAAGCCAAACGAATCACTGTTTCTAGTACAATCCTCCCGATATTTGACTATGGCCTCCCTATATACAGAGAGGCCACTGACTCAGTTCTCAACAGGGTCAGACTGGCATTAAAAAAGACATATAGTTATGCACTTTTGGCGAGACTCACCCATACCTGTTCCCTCTATTCCTAAGTCAGTTGGCTTCCCCTTCAGGAGAGAATAAGATACCTAAGATACCAGACATACCTGTCTGGGAAAAAGGCACTCCTGAGCCTCACCCCATCTGCAGTTCAAAACCTGCTGCTTACAGAACCTCAACCACTATTCTACCAGAAGGATGGCCAGGAATGCTCTATCAATATCCTTCCATAGGACAAGCCAAGCCATGAGCTCCTTCACTGTGAGAGCCCCGCTGATACTGAATGAACTACCAGAATCCCTGCTGGCCCTCCCTAAATTAGTCCAATTTAAGAGGGCATGAAGACATGCTTTCTCTCTCTCTCTCTCTCTCTCTGTCTCGCTCTCGGTTCCTTATGTAACTGCTTTAACAGTTCCTTGACCACTTGTAACCATTTGCTGTTTTAAAGTATGGTCTTCTGCTTGCTCTGCTCTTGACAATGCCCCTTCAGAGCTGCTCTTGGTCTGGCTCATTTGTTTTGCAGCAACATAAATTCACTTTACGTGTAAGGCTCTTGACAATGTTCCTATGTGAACTGCTTTTATTATGACTCTTATGGATCTGTATTCTCTTATGTTTAAATCACTGTAATTGCTTTGTGACATGGAACATTTGTAAAAGAGCACTTGTGCTCAAAGGTGTAATTCCGAAGAAAGAAAGACAGACAGAAAGAAAGAAAGAAAGAAAGAAAGAAAGAAAGAAAGAAAGAAAGAAAGAAAGAAAGAAAAAAACATTTTCTATATTTAGAGCTTTCTTGAGTTTTGCTGCACCGTCTTAGGTTGGTGCAAAATGCCTTGGTCAGTTTGTAATCCGGTTCAAGCACTTTCCATCACATCATTTCTATGTTGCAGAATTTGCACTGGTTTCCAGTCTGATGGAATATCACCATCAAGATTTGCTTAATAATCTTCAAGGCTCTGCGCAATTTGGGCCCTGGCTATATTAAAGGAGAACTGCACTGAATCTGTAAGTCATTTTTCCCAGTAGAAGCAGTTTTTGAAATAGTGGTTCAAATTCTGTTATCACACTAGCTATGCAGGCTTTTTAGTTATCCTAATGGGTGTTTGAGATTTACATGCTGCCGATAAGACCCATTTTAGAACTGACTTCCAGTTTGGTGAGACAACAAATGGCGACTGATTAAGCTCTCTCCGCAAACTCCCAGGGCTAAAATCTGCCAGATTCCATAACAAGGGGTCCTCAAAATCTCCCCCATATCCCTGACTGAACATCTTACCTTCTCTATCATCTTCCGTGGCTGACCGATCATGAACGACTCGGGGATTCTACAGTTCACTACCAACTTTAGTGACGAGAGAATGGAACCGCCTCAGGTCGCACTTGGTGAGCTGCAGGCCTCGCTGTCGGCACTCCTCTCGGAGTTTGAAACCTATCGCACTGAGTATAAGGCTGACCAACAAGCTCTAAAAAATACCTTGTTAGCTTTGGAGCAGAAGGCAGCAAAACTTGAAAGTAAACCGGGGGAACATGATCAGAAAATCCACAAACTACACCAAGTATCTGTTAAGTTGCTCAGAGATAACATTGATCTGTGAGAAAAACTTGAGGACCTGGAAAACCGCTCAAGGCGGTCTAACATTAGAATTTTCGGGGTGCCTGAGGGAATGGAAGCAGGAGACCTTAGAGCATATATTGAACACCTCTTTGATGAGGTCTTAGCTCTACAACATCTCCGTCCCTACGACATAGAGCATGTACATTGGGCTCTTACCCCCCCAAAGACCCCCAAGCAAGATTGCACTCCATTGTCCTGTGCATGCAGAGTTTCATTAAAAAGGAACAGATTATCAGAAAAGTGTGGAGTCTTAAGAAAATCTTGCTGGATGGTGTCCATAGAATTACCTTCGACCATGACTTTTCCCTGGCTGTGGTGCAGCAGCAGAGAATGATGTATACCGCCAAAAAGGAACTGCAGGCACATAACCTAAAAGCTACAATAATCTTTCCAGCTAAATTAAAAATATGGCTTGGGAACTCTAAAAGTTTTTGATACATTGGATGAGGCGAAGCTATACCTACAACAAAATAACCTGCTCCCTACGCAAGAGAACATGGAATCAGAGACTACGAGGGAAAAATGCACTCATCAGTCGCCGAGTAAATCTTCTCTGTCCATTGCCCACAAGCACAGTAAACAAGCTGAGGCTCTGAGGGATAAAAGGGCAATACTCCGGGAATATGCATACCACCCTGATAGCTCACCTAAGCCAGCAACGCAGGTCTCTCAGGACTGTGAAGACACCACATTTAAGGTGTAGAGCCTTCTCGTATAGCAGCATCTTCCTGGCTTGTCAGCAGCACCTATGGATTTTTTCAATTTTTAGGATGATTAGGCTTAAGAAGGGATTACTCTCCCTTTTGCTGTCTGCTGAATATCCCGAAGGAAGCTGAGAGATGGGGGACGCTGCACTTTTACACACACAGCCTGGGCAGTTAGCCTATCCTTCCTTCTGGGCCTACATTACCCAGGCTCCTCAGCGTTGACTGCCAGGGCAATCTATGATACCTTTGAACTGAGTTCCTGACCTCCTGATACAGGGCTTGCTACATTGGTTACAATCTCCACTATTCCCCACTATTCTTCTGTTAGAACATGCTGGAGGATGAAACATATACCTGGGCGAATGTTTCTCCACGCATCTCCTTTGTGTGACTATATTATGTGCTATCCTTTGTTCCCGTGGAAGGGTCCTATGCCTCGGATTGACTATATCTGTATTACTTATACCCTAGTATTAATATTTGGTCATTACTGAAGTGGACACACTCAATACTAATCAGTGGATTGTGGCCTTTTTTTTCCCCTCCTCCCTATTTTCCTATTCCTTTTTTAAATTCAACAAAGTTGATTAGCATCGCTGGATACAATCTCCCCTATTAATTAGATTGGTCTTTACCCCAGATGGGGGAAACCCACTATATATTGCATTCTTATCCTCTTAGAAGGTGTTTCTATAGGGGGGGAGCGTTGACATGCTGACAGGACAAGGGAGGATTGGAGATGGTAGAGTGCTGCCATGCAAGATAGAGTGGAGAGTATGCACCTATCTTCTTTCCCCCTCCTCCTCTTAATATTACCCTCACACCCAGCCCTTATTACAGTATTGGCATTTACCTTCACTTCACATACATATTTAAGACCCCCTTCAAGAGGTAAATAATTACCCCGGGAAGCGGGCATTTATTCTCTTATCCTGCCTTAATACTCTGAGAACATGTGATGCCATTTGGTGACTTGATTTGTTTTCTACCCTTTACTGAAGCTCTTGAATTAGAGTCCAGGGAGTGCCCAGTTAGCCAGAGGGGGGAGCCTTCCCCCAGATCTGGACTCCTATTTGGAGCACTTCAATAAACTGCTCCCTATGTGGAAGTCGTTCTGGTTGGGTTTTATTCATCTTAGTACTTAGTTTATCTATTAGTTTAATGTTGGACTGTTGTCAGTTGTGTCAGTTACTTTGTGTAGAATGTAATTATGCAGCTTCATGGTTACAATTGAAATGCAGCCTGGTGGGGGTTGGGGGGGGGACCGGGGATATGGCTCCATTAGGAGTTACTGGCGAGGGACAGGGAAGGGGCACGACATTGTTGTCCTGGAACGTGAATGGTATCGCCACCCCATTAAGAGACAGAGGTTATTCAGGGATATAGGGAGGGCTAACTCCATGTTTGTGTTTCTCCAAGAGATGCACCTTAGCCAGGCTGAACATGCTAAGTTAGGGGGCACAAGAGGATAACAGTTGGTTGGGGCATCCTCGTATAATAGGGGTAGAAGACATGGGGTGGCGATCCTAGTACAATCCAGAATCACGTGGTCAACTCTGAAGGTGGTCCAGGACCCAAAGGGATGTTTTATCCTGGTGGTGGGAACACTTGCAGGATGAACCTACACACTGGTATCCTTGTATTTACCACCGGGGACCCAGGCGGTGGAGTTGAAAAGGTTTTTTAAGGTTTTGGATCAGAACACCCAGGGCTCCCTCATTATTGCCGGGACCTGAATCTGATGGTTAACCTTCTCTAGATACAGAATACCTGAATAGAAGCAGATATACCCCCCTTAGAAAATTCTGGAAAACTGAGATGTGTAAAAGAGACTTGTATGACGAATTTAGAATCCTATATCCCAGTGCTAGGGAATATATGAGGTACCCCCAAAATTCCCAGTCTGCTGCCCGGCTAGACTATGCTTATGTATCTAGGGGCCTTATAGGATCTGTGTCTGTGGTAACAACCACCTCAACCCTGCTTTCTGACCATAGGCCACTACAGGCCAGTATAGATTTGGGTATCAGCTCAGAATGTTCCCCATGGAGACTAAATGTTATGCACCTTGCATCCCCTGAGGCTTGCGACTTTATTCGGCAACAAATTCAAGATATCCTTGTCCATAATGGCCAGAGACATAACCCAGCAATATTATGGGATACTATTAAAACTATGCTGAGAGGTGCATTAACTGAATGGGGGACCAGGATAAAGAAGGATAGGGAGCGTACAGAGAAGGAATTGGTACAAGAATTGGACCATCTCCAGAAGCTCCCTAAGCATATGCAACCATTTTTTCATCAGCGACTTCTCCACGTCAAAAGCCAGCTTCAGGGGATACAGGATCAAAAACTCCTAGCCCAACTCTATTATCTCCGTAGTTTAAATCATCAGGGTGGCCCCACCTTTATGAGGCACATAGCTAGAAAAGTCTGAGGGCAGAGGATTCTTACCAGAATCCCCAAATTATGGTCTGCTACCCATGGTAATTTTGGTGAACCTCCCTTCCCAGATACGTGTGGTTTTTCAAGAATATTACTCATGGCTCTATCAGGCCTCTAACATCACAGATCAAGAGGCAAGGCTGACCTTTCTCCATCGGTTAGGCCTCTCGACTTTAACTAGGGAGTGCCAAGCAAGCTTACTCTCTCCAGTTACTGAAGAAGAGTTATCCCAAGCTATTAAGAGAGGAAAAACTAGAACAGCACCTGGCTTTGATGGCTATCCCATAGAGTTCTATCAGGTTTTTCGGGAGGAACTTACACCCCACTTGTTACAAGTTTTAGTTTCAGTTCAGGAAGGTAGGGATCCACCACCCTCTTGGAAGACCTCACTGCTAAACCCTATCCCCAAACCTGGAAAGGACCACACTAAACCAGACTCATACTGCCCAATTACATTGGCCAACGTGGATTACAAACTGTTTATGGCAATATTGGCACACAGGTTAGAAGAAATAATGCCCCTTATTATATACCCTGACCAGGTAGGATTTATCAAGCAGCATCAGGCGGCGGATGCTATCCGCCGGACTTTGCTGGTACAGCAACTGGCTGTCCATTCTCTGTAGCCCACCCTATTTCTTAGCTTAGATGCCCACCAGGCATTTGATGCAGTACAGTGGGCTTTTCTGTGGGATGTCATGAACACTATGGGGTTTCTGCATTAATTAATATATCAACTTAGGTCGATACATAAATCCTCAAAGACTTACTGTAAAGTGATGGGAGGGATATCACAGGCTATTTCAGTCTGCCGAGGGACAAAGCAAGGGTGCCCCCTTTCACCCTATCTCTTTGCCATCTATATCGAACCATTAGCACAAGCTATTCGGATACATCAGGGTATTAAGGGAGTTACTACCCATGGTGCTCCACAGAATTTATCTTTATATGCAGATGATATACTGCTTACCTTGTCTGACCCATATGCCTCACTCCCTGCAGTTTGGGCCCTCCTTTCCAGGTTTGGGGAACTCTCGGGGTATACCCTGAACTCTAATAAAACAGAAACACTCTTGTGCAATTATTCCCCTCCCAGGGATTTAAAATCCAGATACCGTTCAAATGATACCAACTTAAATTAAAATATCTGGGTATACAGCTCATCAGATTTCCTTCACACCTGGACATGAATAATTTTGAGCACCTCACACTCCAGTTAGAAAATCTGATTGGTAACTGGAAGCTGAAGGCGGTCCCTATGCAAGAAAGAGTTCTACTGGTTCATCAACAATTACTATCCCGGGTGCTCTATCCAATCCAAACCTTAGCTGTACCCCCACCTAGCTGTTATATATGGACATGGAATAAACTTACCAGATGACTCATCTGGCTGGACAGCCCCCCCTAGGGTATCATTAAAACTGTTGCAAGCTCCAAAAAACAGAAGGGGTCTTAATCTCCCCAATTTTGAGACTTATGTTAAGGCTGTGATGCTTTGTATAGCTCTCCTCTGGTTTACAGCCCCGATCCATGCTATTTGGCTTGGGATTGAATCCACACTCCTAGGTGACATCATTGACCCAGTCTTAATGGCTGGTGTGCCTCCGCCTCAACATCTTCCTGTGCCTACCCAAATAATCTGGAAAGCCTGGTGTAGGCTCTTCCCTTCCCTGATAACCCCTCGGTATATCTTTCAATTCCATACTCTCAGGAGTTTGGGTCCCTCGGGGGATAGACAGATGATACAGGCTCTTAAGTTGTGGGAGAGGTTAGAGCTCAAATGGGGTTTTCAGCTATATAGGGAAGAATTACTTGGGGGATTCTCTTACATCCAAGGACTATACAGTGCCCCTGGGAATACATATCGAGACTATGTTCTTATAAACTGAATTATTGGTGGAATAACTCACCCCCAATACTCTCATATAGAAGAGATCCTGAAGGTAGTCCTCTGGCTGAGAGAGAAACTGTCTGTTCAGAAGTCTAATCTTACAGTGAGTGAGCTATACTGGTTTCTCCATAATTTAGAGTATTTAGATAAACCCCCATGGTTAATTAAATGGGAAAGGGAATATGGATTCCCGCTCCCACTACAACAATGGGTGGCAAGCCTAGACATTATCCCGACAGCATATAAATCTCCTTGGTGGCATTTATTTGCTTGGAAAGTTATTGCTCACTGCTTCCTGACCCCAGAGAAGACTGCCTGGCGACACCTTCAACCAATTCCCTGCTGCAGAGGGTATGGAAGTCTGAGCCCTAATTTAGTGCACATACTTACCTTATGCTCGAAATTAGCAGATTTTTGGGATGGAGTAATATGGGATATTGTTAAAATCTGCAGTGAAGAGGAGTGGCTACAACCACATTTCTTTGCTTCCCTATGCTCAGTGACCTAACTGACCCCTCTAAGTCTGAACTTCAGAAGGTATTAATATTTTTTCCGCCTACAATGAAAGCTATTACCAGAAAATGGGGTCAGGCCGAGGTCCCTACAATACAGGAATGGCGAAAAATGGTTCAGGAATTCTCTGATGATGAGAGAATTGCAGCAAAATATAACGGGTCAAAAAAGGTGGGATGATAGATGGAGAAGGTGGCTTGATACTCCAGGATATGTTGGATTCTGATTAAGCCACTCTATGCTCTCTGAATCATCGGACACTTAGGCAAAAGCTCAGGGATATTAATCTGGGACAGTTCTGCTGAGTCTGTAGGTGGTTCTGCCCCCACTCCCCCCATGCCCCCGGATGGCTGTGTTCCTCTTTCTCTCATTCCCCGCACCTAGCTGACCTCCTAATAACACCTTTAAACAAGGCATAGGGGCCACGTGGGATACTCAGGGTGTCATCTCAGCCGCATAAAGTAGGACAACTGACTTGTTCATAGTTGGATAGGTAAACTGTCTTCTCCTAGTTAGCCTTATTGCTTCCTTCTTTCTGGAAGCTTTTACTTGTTATTACAATGTAGGGTTTGGCAGGTCCACACTTGATGGTTGGGGGTTGGGTATGATATCATGGGGCCACTTCTTTAGGACCTGTGAATGCAGGTTGGGATTCTGGATAAGTGAGAAAGACCTGTAATTTCAGAGCTTAGCCCTTGAGTGGACGGGATGATATAGAACACTGTTATTCAGATATGTGTGATGTGCATTGTTCAATATTGGGAAGATGTATTGGATTATGTGATACTTAATGTTTTTGGCCGGCGTACATTCTGGCTATCTGTAACACTCTGATGCTATACATTTTAGAACTGTGTGACATAGTTTATGTCCCTGATCTGCTCTTCTATTGTTGGCACACTACATCGATGCAGAATCAGTGGTTGTTAGGGACATAGTGTTCATCATACAGTTCTAAAATGGTACATACCACCAGAGTGTAAGGCAGAAACACTCAATAAAGTTACTGAAAGGCCTCAGTTTAATGTTTCATCTGATTGGCAGTGCCTCTACAGTGCAGAACCCCTGTAGTTCTGCACTACAGTATCAGTATTTGGTACATGCCTAAGTTCCTGGTGTACGACGTAGAACCCACAATCTTCTTATTTTCTGGCCTCAGAGGTGAATGTGTAGCCTACTGACATATTGTAATTGTCTAAATTGCTTATGTCTTGCAAACAGAATTCTTTCTAGTTTTATGTTGCGGCATGTGTACTTTCCTCAGTCTGAAAACCTTGCCTATGTTTCCTCTTGCCAGAGTGGCCAGGCATTCCTTTAGAGATTCCACAGGTTTCTTTGCGCTTCAGTGCAACCAGCACCTGTTCTCCCTCTAGCCTGCTGCTGATTCTCTTCCTCCTCAAAGTGTCTGAAAGCTTATCCTCTCATGAAGGATTCCAGCCAACCCCTATAGATAGCTAAGCAGGATTGGACTCTTGTGAGGGAAGAGGAAGTGGGGACCCAAGATGTGGTAATATAGGGCCACGCCATATAGGATGTAGGGGACATGACAGCCTTTTCTGCTTTAGTCTTCATCCAGATTTGCTTCTCTCTCTCTGGGTTTATGTGGCATCCCACCACTCGGTGGGAGGGTTAAATTCCCCATTATAACTACCTACCCATCCATTATTCTCAATGTAACTTTTTTAACATTCTATATGTTTATGCACTAATGAGCTCGAGTTCACTTCTAATAAATAGACAACTATTTTATTTGTTGGGTCTTAATTTGTTAGTAATTACTTTCTACTTTTATAATAAAATATTTGTTTGTCCAGTGAAACAAGAGGGTTTTCACCTTTGTTTTTCACATTGCTAGTAAAAATGAATCAACAGAATTCTGGTGTTGTGATGTCAGAAGCTACCAACTACTTTGGAGCCTAATGTATTTCAAGAGAAACTAGGTATTTTTCTTACGTTTTACAAAAGAAGTAGATCATTCCTTTGGCAATAAACTTTGCCTTTTATATGTTTGCACTATTGTGGTTCATCTGTATGATTAATTGGCTTCTCTTTTCTTCTTTCCAAATAAAAATCTGGTTAGGAAGAAAATATCGCCTGACAAAGTTTAACAAAAGATCACAGGTTATGAACAATCACATATTTCTAGTAAATATAGTTTAATGGTAGTAAGCATTATTTCTCCATAAAAATCTTTTAGACAGATTTGCTTTTGCCATTGTAATACACTGACAGCCTTGCCAGTAAAGATTTTCTGACTTTATAATACAATGACTCCATTGGATTCTTTTTTACTAGTAGTTGGCAAAATACAAGTAAAATGGTGAAAATGTAAGTAAAGGAATAAATAAAAGCAAACAAAATGATTACAGAGTCATCTAAAGGCCCCAAACCTTCATTCTTTAAGATGCATCCTTACCAAGCACTTGCTCTTTAAATGCTAGACAATAGAATCCCAATATCATCCAGAAATTAGAATAAAATTGCAATTTCAATAACAATAATTTCAAACCTTGAAAATCGACTTGAACAACTTCAATTACTTGCCTTAATTAAAGGCAGGTAACCTTTAGGACAATGATCTCTGCTCATCCACTCATCCCCTGAGGGCAGTATTGTGCAATGCAAGATCGATAGGGAACAAGCCCACAATTACATCAGATTTGATTTCTATGGTTGATCTTTTTTGCATTAGGAGACCTGGCTGGGTGATGATGCTGGCCCAGTTTTGGAGGCATCAGTCCTGGCTGGATTCTCTGTGGTTCACTGCCTACACAGTGATCATGGGGGGTAGGGTGGCCATCTGTTTTACATCCGATTTGAACTATGCTGTGTACCCAGTGGGAAACACTTAGTTGTTTGAATGCATGGCCATACATGGAGGTCCAGGTGCAGGTTGCAGGATTCTTCTCAAATACTGGCCTCCGAGGCACAAGAGGGAATTCTTGCAGGAAATCGTGGACCTCATCGCCAAAAATGTATTGGAGTCACCCAGGTGGTTGGCGCTGGGTGACTTCAATGCCTGGATTGATGATGAACTCTCACTATTTTTACAGGATTTCTTCCAGTTGATGGAATCATTTGGCCTCACACAAGTGGTTACTACTGTAACCCACCAACATGGTCATGTCTTTTACTTAGTATTCTCACTGGAGTTTGAGATTAACAATCTCAAGATTGATCTGGTCTGTTGGGTGGATCACTATGCAGTAAAGTTCTCATTCAGGGCCCCCCTCTTTGTGGTTCACCCCCCCCCAGTGGAGATGGTCCACTACTGCTCTTTAAGGTGGTTGTCCTTAGTAGGGCTCCAGATGGTGATGAACCCCTCAGGTGTGATGGCTGCTTGTGAGACATGATCGGGGTGATGGTGGTAGCCTATAACAGGGTGGTTACCTCAGCCATTGATACTGTAACACCAGTTCATATATGACCCAGGACTTCTCACTTAGGATCCCAATGGTTTGACAGGGAGCTTAGGGAGATGAACTCCATGGGTTGGAGACTGGAGCATTGCTGGAGGAAGTCTGGGACTGACAAGAAAAGACTGGCTCTGAGAACTCCCTACAATGAGTATCAGAGGACAATCTCAAACTTCCATCCTGGGAGATTGCCACTGGGAGGAACAGATCATCTCAGCTGTTTTCGGACTGTAGACAGGTTATTACATCCTGCCTGTCTCCAACTGACAAAAGCAATTTCATCTGCAGGTACAAAGAGTTTGCTCAGTTCTTCTCTGATTGGTGACCCTGGATCAACTCCGGGATAACCCCAACTGGGCTGTCGAGGCCTAGCTGAGAGGAGCTGGTTGTCATGAGGAGCACTCCTATTTTTTGGAGTGGGTTTAGGCTGGTATTAGTGGGGGAGGTCTGTGAGGTTATCTTAGAGTTGCATCCCACTTATTGTGAATTGGACATGGGTCCGACATGCCTCCTAGTGAGCTGTGAGGGATTTTTGGGTCTGGTTTTCACTGAGAATGTCTGGTGCTCCCTTTCAGAGGGATCCTTTTAGAGTGCATTGAAGAATGAATTGGTGAGTCCTCCTCTTGAAAAAAACATCTTTGGGCCCTGACTGCTTGGTGAATTTTAAATTGGTCTCTAACCTATCCTTTTTGGGAAAGGTTATTGAGGAGATGGTGGCTGTGCAACTGGAGGCACACCTCACAACCTTTAATATTTATGAACCACTTTTGTCTGGATTTAGATCTAGGCACAGTGGAAAATGGATTGGTCAGGGTGCATAATGACCTCCTCAGAGCTATAGGAAAGAGAAGAATGATCAGGTCGATTGCTGGTCTGTATTTCTTAATGGCTAAAACAGGGACCATGCCCCTGTAGATCTCAGGGGCCTCTGAATGCTCCCATAGTGCCTCACCTCTTCCCACAAATTAAACTGTTACCCATCCTCTTCTTTGTCCCACCAGCCACCTGCCCCCTCCTCTGCTCCTATTAATCTCTCCTCTCTTTGTCCCTTTCTCTGCAGGGGATCTCCGCCCCTGATTCGGGCTTCGGGCTCCTCCTGCAACCGCGTTCTGCAGTCCTGAGCTGGTCAGCACCACTGCCATCTGCCTGCTCCCTTCCAGAACCCAGGTGCAGTACAGCAAAGAAGAATTTTGAATTTTGGCACCTAAACGCCAGACTCCTTAGGGATGCCACTGACCTCACCCAAGTGTCTTATTCGTTCCAGGACAGCTTCAATGCATTTTAAAAATGTTAAAGTGTGAACTCCTCTGCCATCTCACCTAAAGTGCTCATCCTTGGGGCTGATTTTGTGTCCCCCACCCACCCCATCCTCCAACCTTTGTTAAATGCTCTTTGCTAACCCTTGCACCCACCCCAGTCTGCTTGGCCCAGCCCACCTCTTAAAGGGTAAGAACCAGATAGGATTTATATTTACACTACTGCCCGAGGCTACTGAAAGCAGGCTGATGAGACATGTATTAACCTGTTTCTGGGAGTAGGTTATCCAGAAGGTGCTCCTTTATACAACTGACAGCACTGATTGCTCCTACTTATATCTTTTATATATTTTATTCCTTAACAAAAATGCCACTGATTCATAGAAATGGGCAATTTTCACTCCTTGTCATCCTCGCTCTGATAATAGGGAAAGAGACCTCCGCTCCCACACTGAACTCCCCCACGGACCCTGCAACTACTCTAGATAGGACACACAAACCTAGCACAGTAACCTCTGTGGCTGAGCATAAAAATGCTTTCAAACTCCCTCCACAGATCTACGTATTGCAGCCACATCCAAAAATCCCTGCAGCAGCTCTGCTATGCGGTCGCAATGCTGTAGTGCCCACAAATGTGCCCAAAGGCCACAGAACAAAGTTTACTGGCCACAACTGGGTGCACTGTGCGTGCACTTTCAGGAAATTGATCCTACTATTATTACTAATCTCTGGAAATGTGCACCTAAATCCAGGTCCCCCTACAATAAAGACCAATACAAAACTGGGGCATCTCAAGATAGTCTCACTTAACATATGCAGCCTCTTACTACTCAATTCCAGGCCTGGGTAGAGCTGCACAAACCGGATGTAATTGCCTTAACTGAGACCTGGCTCTCGCCAAAGATCAGTGACGCTACAATAGCTCTGGATTGCTACACTATATTCCACCAGGACCAGTTGTCCAAATGTGGGGTTGGCTGTATGGTCTACCTATGGAGTGATATTAAATGCCAGCTACTATCTAGTACCTACACACTAAAGAGGCTCAAATACTAAGCATTAAACTCACCACATGGCAGCAGAATAAAGTACTGCTACTGTCTACATCTATGTTCCACCGGGTAAACACAATACCAGCATACAGCAGATCCTGACCTACCTTGAACTAACAAGGAAAAACTAGGAACATGTAATAGTTGGGGACTTTAATACCAACTGGGAATCCCATGATTCAATTACAGTCTGTGACCAGATAGTTGGACTTTATCTCACTCAGCTGGTTACAGAATCCACCAGACAGAACTACCGGACAGGCACTAGTACACTCATTGATTGGCTCCTCTCTACCCACCCAGCAGATATATCTGAAGTCACTGTACTGCCAGACTCCCTCAGTGACCACTCCCCTGTATTGTGCACTTGGACTAACAAGTTTTCTAAAACTGTCCCCCAGATCTCTAGAAATCGCTCACTGAGAGCAGGACTAGCAGATACCTTTAGGCAACGTCTGACTCTAATCGACTGGACACCACTCGATAGTGCCAAAGATGGGAACCAGGCCCTTGACTACTTTATTATGGCCTTCACAAAGGCCAGTGATATCTTCCCCCCTTTAAAATTAAGAAAATAAGAAAGGCCACCAACCTGTGGCTCTCAGGCTCCCTGATTGAACTTATACGCCACAGGGACAACCTGTGGCACAAGGCTAAAACCTTGGGAAAACAGGCTGACCTTCTTGCCTATAAAACAGCCAGAAATAAATGCACAAAACTCATCCACACGGCGAAGGCCTCCTACTACAACAATCTTCTGAAAAGGAGCTGGGGTTGTGGCAGGGAATTCTGGGACTCGGTAAAATCACTTACAGGTAAAGAGCCCCGAGCCCCACCCGGTCTAATAGTCACAGAATCTGGGACATTTCAGGAACCCACTCTCATTACCAGTGAATTTAACTAGGCCTTCACTGACCTTAGTTCAATACTGCCTGCTAATTACCTCAACCCCCTTCCACCTGACCAGCTCCTTAGGTTGCATTCCCCATCCCCACCAAAAAGCAATGTCCCTCATTTCTACTTTAAGCAAATCAAAAGAAATGATACCATAAGATATGTTAAATGGGTACTAGGAAAGACCAGGATGGGGAGTGACCTCCTGGACATGAAGTTGATAGCCCTCACTTTAAATAAGATAGCTGGACCCCTCACCATATCTTCAATGCCTTGCTGAGGTCAGGTGTTTTCCCAGACAAGTGGAAAGAGGCACTTGTCACCCCGGTCTTCAAAGCTGGTGATGCAAACAACCTGTCCAACTACAGGCCCATCTCAATCCTCCCCTCACTTTCGAAAGCCCTCAAGCATGCGGCCTATGACCAGCTCACAGAATATCTCACAAAACACCGTCTACTCTGTGCACAGCTACATGGTTTTCACAAAGACCACTCTACCATCATGACTCTGATCAACTACACCTCTCAAATCTACGATGCATTTGACAATGGACTAGCAGTGGGGTCTATCATCATATACCTCACTAAGGCATTTGATAGGGTCAACCATCAACTCCTCCTAAACAACCTGCTAGTCACCGGTCTGTCCTCTGATGCTGTAAGTTGGTTTGATGGTTATCTCTCCAACAGGTTTCAAAGCATCAAAATCTGTGGAAAACTATCTGAGCCAAAGGTAGTTAAGCTTAGAGTCCCCCAAGGGTCTATATTAGGGCCAGTCCTCTTCAGCCTATTCATAAACCCACTACCATCTGCCTGCCCAGGGCACATTGTGCTCTATGCCGATGATGCTGTCAACTCAGTAAGTGGAAAGAATCAGACCACTATTACGGTGGAGTTGCAAACCAATTTCTGCAGAATTGAAAAATGGTTTCCAGACAATAAACTGCTGCTCAACTATAAAAAAAACGAAGTGCATGCTGTTTACTGTCTCACAAACCAGTTTGGACAACTGCAAGTCATGAGTCTGCACCTTTAAATACCTGGGGGTACACTTGGATGAAACCCTTTCATTCACAGCACACATAGCTCATGTCATCAAGACTGCAAATGTGAAACTTGGTGTGCTCTATCGGCACCGTCTCTCCATAACCCCTGAAGCACTAAAGCTTGTCACAAGTAGCTGTGTACTAACAACCATAGATTATGGCCTGGTGATTTACGGTGCTGGTGCTGATACTGCTTTAAAAAGGGTAAAAACACTACTTAACAAGGCCTGCAGGCTGGGCCTGGTGGCCAACCACTAGACCTACACCTGTGCTCTATATACTGCGACTGGTTGGCTCTCTCTTTACCTCAGGATTCAATACCAAACTTGCCTGATTGCCAAAAAATCCATGTTAGGACTTACCCCGGAATCTACCTCCTCTCTCTTCAAAGCCACCCACCCGACCTTCTCCACTAGAAGATCAGTGAGGGAAGGACTAGTAGTTCCTTTTAAGCCTACAACAATAGGCCAGATATCGCTCTCCTTCCGTGGACTTAAGTGGCTGAATGACCTCCCCGCTGACCTAATGGAGTGCAGAAAGACTAGTCTATTTAAATCTGGTCTCTACTCCCACCTAACCTCTGCAAATGTCTGAATATGTGTTATCTAAATGCTTAACCTCAACACAGCACACGCTGATGTATAAACACCAGGTCCCTCTTAAACAAATCCCGGCACTCCTATGCAACTGTCTCCCCAACCCTCCTCCTACTCCAACCCTCAAGACGATTTAACCCTCTTCCTACCCTGCCTTTACCCCCTTCACCTCGCACTACTCACCTCCCCACCCCATACTTGCCACCTTCTGCCACCCCACCCTCCAGTTTACTCCCCTCTCCCCCTCCTCCCACTGCCCTCCTCACCCCCCTTCCCACTGCCTTATCCCAGCCCTCCTCACTGACAAAGCCAGCTATGGCTGCATTAGTTAACATGGAGGGTATCTCCTATCCTGTTGTGCTACATTGCACATAACATCTAAATGGAACTTGCATATAAGTTGTCTACTAATGATACATATTATAGTACAATGATGAACTGTCTCACTGTTGAACTCTAGACGCAGTGCATATATTTTTGATAGCCTAATCCTTGCAAATGCTGTGGACCATCCACTACGCTCAAATCTAATGGATTACCTACAAAGATCTCCAAACTAATGTAACTAAACTGTAACCGATATTCTTTGTCATGTCCATGTAATCAATGTTTCTTTGATATGTTCATGTTTTTGTATGTCTGACCTGGAACCTTTGCAAACGAGTCTTTTGGCTCAAAGGTTTTAATCCTAAACTTAAATAAATAAAAATAAGGAATTTCTCCTCACTCTCGAAGCCATTACTCTGTGGTGTACCCCAGGGTTTGATCCCCTCACCTATGGTTTTCTTGGTGTACATGTTGCCCTTGGGCAATGTCATCAGGCAGTATGACTCGGGTTTTCACCACTATGCTGATGATACCCAGCTGTACATTTCATTTGCACCTAGACACCTGGTGCAGTTGATGTACTGAATTTATGCCAGTCGAGATTCAGGACTGGATGTCCTTCTTCTGGCTAAGACTCAACCTGGAGAAGACAAAGGTATTAGTGACAGGCCTGGCAATGGTGGGGTGTGGGGGCTATGGCAGAGAGACTGCATAGTGCTTAGTTCCTCCAGCCTTGTGGCCTCCACTAAGGTTAAGAATCTGGGTGTCATTCTGGATGAAAGATTGACCCTTGAGGTTAAGGTGTCATCTATAGTTGGGAGTGGCTTTTCCAGTTCAGAAATATCTCCCAGATTAAAGCCTTGATCCTTCTGAAGACCTCCCCTCACTGGTACATACCTCTGTGACCTCCAGACTCAACTACTGTAATGTTTTGTATCTTGGGATTAGTAGAGGAGTCCTGCAGTGCCTACATCTAGTGCAGAATACAGCAGCTAGGTTACTGATGGGCCTCCTGAGGTTTGTCATGTGATCCTGGTCCTGCGTGATCTACACTCGCAGCTGGTGTAGTGGTGAGTCACATTCAAGGTTGGTTTACTGACCTACAAAGCCCTATATGGATTGGGTTTGGATTATCTGAGTAATCATCTGTCTCCTTACCATCCTTCCCACCACTTCTGCTTCTCAGAGGTGGACCTCCTTGCAGTTCCCAGTGCCAGGCTTAAGATATCTGGGAATCGTTCTTTTGAAGTAGCTGGCCTGGCCCTGTAGAACTCACTTCCCAAACCTCTGAGGGAGGCTCCCCTCTGTGCAGGCCTTTTAGAAGGGCCTTAAGAGCCACCTGTTCAGACAGGCGTTTGACTCTAGTTAGCCCAGCCCCAAACTAACTGCACCGCTATGTTTATGTTATGATTTTATTTTATGATTTTTACTATATACAGTGCTCATAGCCTCCGGGATTGGGAGTTGTAAAAGTAAAATTACTACTACTACTTAAAAGAGAAGGAAACATTGCTAGGATCACTCATGTTGTGAAAACCATGGAAAGCTATTTCAGATGAGGTAATGGTTTTACTAGTAGGTGTCAGAAGTCCTGAGATATAAATATCTAAGTCATCTGTATGTAAATTACTATAAATCAAGGCAGTGGCCATTTCAAGGAATCTTGGCCAGCATCTCCCTCAGATAGTGGCATTATTTTTGTCTCAAGATTTCATGAAATGGCTGTTCCCCTTGGATTAATTTACAGATGATCCATTTAGTTATATCTTAGGTCTGCTGACAACTACAAGGTAAGTCACATACCTTGTTTGAAGGATCTTTCCATGTGCTTTCAAAGCATGAGTGACCTTGACAATGCTTCTTTCCCCATATTAATCAATGGTGTCCCTGCCCATGGTCACCCTGGTGGTGGCTATATTGCAGTAGAAGCCCCAACACACCCACCCTGGAAGACAGCATTCCCTGGGATTTTTAGTCCTCCTCCTACCAGACCAAATCAGCATTCCAAGCTTGGAACCCAAAGTGGGCTTGCCAGCATGGCAAGCAAGGCCTGTGGCCACTGTTCTGTTGGTGCCATATACCTGACTACTAGTGGGAAACAAGTCTTGTTTACTCACCACCATCATTTCATGCAGAAGTAGTACAAACAAAATTCTTGCTCATGGAGAAGGTCTAAAATGATATTCGTGGAATAAACAGCATATTCTCCAGAGATCTTTTCATATTAAAAGCATTCACCTTGGGAAGTGAACCCAGTAACCTCCATCCAACATTTTACCCCATGGGTATATTTAAGATATTCCATTAAATGTGTCCCAGCCGGCTGTGTTTTGTATTATTCACAAGCTTGCTACCTTGGGATTTATTACTTACAAAATAACATTTTCTCCTGACGTGCTGATGCCGAGCAAATGGAAGTCAAGTTCACACAGGGTTTCAAAATAATAAGTATTCTGGCTCTACAACTGCAAGTATAGCTCTGCGGTGTTACTGGCACTGCAGCAGGTCAGGCAGGAAGGAGCTTATGGGGATGAATACTGAGACCCCCAAAACATCTGTCCTTCCTGGCACTCACTTCTAATTTTATCTCATCCATTTGGTGGGGAAATGAGTGCTGAGTTTTTTCCCTCCCTTCCTCCCTTCCTCCCTACCTCCACCTCTTCTGCAGTGTTGGAATTATACTTACAGAGGTATCAGGGCCCTAAAATGTATGGATCAGGGACCATCTGCAGCTGTTTCAAATCAGTGTGTAATGCACACCATTGAGTCAGATGGAAGGTACACTGCACTTAAGACTACTCCTTAGTTTGTGTAGCCCATGTTTTCTTGGTAAAAATAAGTATACAGTGTAATGCTTTGTGTTTATATGGCTTCTAATGCATTTTCTGAAAACTATACAGTATATTTGAGCATGGCATATCTGAGAAAGGCACACTGAGCCAAAGCTTATTTCTATGTGTGATCTGGGAGTGGAAAAAATGATGTTCCAAGCCAAAAAGAAAAAAATAGCTACAAGGCACACTTAGTTATTCATTTATGTATTTACTTATTTATTTGAGGGTAGGGAGGTGGTGGAGAACAGTGCAGTCTGACAAGGTGCAATAAATACAAAACAATAACAACTGTAGAAGAAGCAAATAGCAGGTGCAGAGAAATACACTACAATAACCTCATATCAGTCAGCACTGAATCAACAGGTGATTGGCAAAAATGAAAACAGTAACAGTTACAAAACACTACAAGGACTCTTAGAGCAAGTATAGGTGTTCAACAGACTGTCTTACATACTGTGCTGCTCCTTTAGCTTCTTCTGCCAAGGTTCAGAACTAAACAGGCCTGTTACAGCAGCATATATGCACTGCACAAGAAAAAAGCCTATGCTATTGTGAAAGAGCTCCTGGTGACCATCAGCTGTCTGAAACAAGCTGTACTGAATAATAACAGAGAAAATGTGCTGCAGAAAAACTTTCATTTCAGTGTTTCTCTCTCTCTACAGCTCTTATCATACTTAAGCAATAAGGCACGACAGGGCGTTGATTGCACTACGTTTACCCCACAGTCAGGGGCATTGTAAGGCATACTGCAAAGTAAAATAGGCCCAGAGGCAACTTTTTAAAAAAACGAAGACTGTAAAAGTTTCCAGACCCACAAAAATATTTCAAAATATTGCTAAATAATGCAAACTAGTCCCTCCACAGATGTTTTTCATCTGTCAGTCACCTGTCTTTCTTCATATTCAGTACACTGTGTGATTGTTCACCATGGAATAGAAGAATTCAAAGCCTGCATTGTTTCAGTAGTGGAATGCTCCACCTCCCCCAACACACATACATGGAATGGTGACATGGAATACATGAGTTAAAAATTCTTCACACTGGCATGCACATACAGACAGAGGAATACCTATGGAATCTAGAAACTCAGTATCCCGAACCCCACAAGACCGAGTTCGGGATACTGAATCCCAAAATCCTGATAGGCACTTGAGTGTAATGCAGGGGTCTTTTCCAATACAACCCCTCATGCGGGGGGCTCTGCTCCCCCTGCACCCCCTGTAACTTAAATAACCAACTCTGAGGGGGAGTGGACCTTGGATTTAAAAAAACAGTTACTGGGGTGAAATCATGTTTCAGAAAAATGGTAGCCGAGAACAGAACCTGGGTCCATCAAACCATGCTGGCTGAGCTGCTAATAGCTTAGCCGTCCATGCCACTGGAGCAGCTCGGCCAGCTTCCGCATCCTCCAGTGTGTTGTGGTGCCTGACAAGTGGTAGGGTAGCAGTTTGTCACATCCACTACCGTATCCCTGTCAGCATTACCTTCCTCCTTGGCAGGCTTCTAGAAGTAGGGAAACTGAACTCGGTCCCGTGAGTTTTGGAATTCTGAGTTTCAGTCATTTAAAAATGTATATCCAGATGGACACACAAACAAAGTCCTCAGGTGGAGGGACAACCTTAATTTTATCAGTTGCCTGGTAAGGAGCAGGGAGTTCTCTGTCAAACTAGTGGGGGTAGGAGGGGGAATGAGTACAACCATTCTATAATGACAGCCAGTTTCTGAAAGGATAGTGGGTAGGGGCCGGGGGGGATGGAAATGTTCTACAAGCATTACTCAGCAACACTTGTAACCAATCAGCATCAAGAATTCTCCCTACCCATTTTCTAAAACAAATATATTACTCTGTCATTTTGGGAAAAAAGATCATCCCTCAGCTTAGAGCTGGGGGGGGGGGGGCTCTGTCTTCAAAGGGCCTGGCATGGCTCTTTGACTAAGTCCCCAAGTGCAACTTGCTGATGCAAAGAAAAACCTCACACAACTGAAAATGTTATTTTCAGCTTTTTGTTTGTGTATTGGTGGGGTTGACTGGTTTTGCCCAAGTATAGTATGCAAAAAATTGCTATTTTTAGTACTACCAGATGTAGCATTTTTGCACAGTCATGTAAAATAAATCTGTGCAAGCTGCTCTAAACTGTGGAAAAGGTTGCAAAAAAACTGTGTTTTTAAACACTGTGTGCATGCCAAATTGCAGCTCTGCAAGGGTACACACCCTTATGCAACTTTGTATGAGCACATGCACAGTTATTCAGTTTTTGAAAATCTGGCCCAAGGTTCATTAATGTGCTGTACCTGTATCTTCAGCGTACCTGGTTTGGGTAGCTCTAATTATCCTTTCACTTCCAAAGAGCACTAAATGCATCACATAAAAGGTTTAAAAATCATAACCAACCTTCACAGGCCCATCAAAAGTAAAGCAACAGAACATTAGGAGAGTAGTTCTAGTATCACAATGAATTATTTGGCATTTCTGCTGCTGACATTCCATGACCCACCTGCAAGTTTTCTCACAAAGTCCCTTGTGCCCACAGGCTAGTGGCTAGAGTACACTTTCTAGATCAGCAAATGTTTACCTAATTTCACAGGACAAACAAGAATAGTGTCTTTCTCCAAAAAAGTGTCCTTCTGACACACCAGCAACAGTTCAGGTTTTCTAGCTTCAAAGCTGAAAAGCTGTGGCAGTTTTCATGGCAAGCTTCTAACAGTGCTTTTCTCTCTTTGAGATCTAATCCCTGACCCATCCAACTGAAAGAGCCATCATTCTCTGCCCCTCCTCCTAAGAGTCAAAAAAAGAAGAGCAAGGAGCATGATGTCACATTTCAACCTGATAGTACTGAAAATATGTACTCTTAATTAACTGCACCAGTGATCTTCCTCCTTTAAAATAATGAATCCCCAGTCTGTTCTCAGACAGAAGGCATGTCTGTGTTATCTCTAGTATTGGTGCCAGCTCTAGAAAAATGGGGCATAATTATTTCTTTACAGGATTCACAAACGTCTTGTATTTCTATTGCTTAATGATGCATTTAACTGTTTTAAGGACCTTAACCCATTAATGTCTTGCTTCCCACAGTAGTAATAGCCTTGCATAGATTCCTTTCTCAAAAGTTGCTCTTTTTAGGTCTGAAGGGTTAACGTGCAAGTTCCTAGTGAAGGAAGAGGTACCAGTGTCAGAAACAAAGCCCTAGCGCATGGATTTATTTTTGATTGCCTATTAGGGCTTCTTGATTAATTACCGGGGCTCCACCCCAGCAGGTCCCGGCTTAATTCTAACAGTGCTCTTCCCTCTCTTTTCTTCCTCCTTATCTTGCCACCTTTCTCATTCTCTCCTTCCTCCTCTTTTCCTCCCTTCCTCCTCTCCTTTCTTCTTCTTTCGCCCACATCCCTCTCTTTGTCCCTGTATCTCCTGCTCTGTCTCTCTCCATCTCTCTCTCTCTTCTCTCTCTCACTCTCTCCATCTCTTTCTAGTAATTTAATTCAAATTAAGGTTGAGCACTCACTAGTCAAAGGAAAGAAAGATTTCAGAACAAATCACTGCCGTGCAAATATACTGTATCGATTTATTAATAGCATATATTGTAGCTACAATTACATATAGAGGAAAACAGGCACAGGCACCTGCACTCCACACACACTATCCAACGTTTTGTGCCCACATGTACTTTTTCATGGACTGATGACCCCTATTGAGAGATAACATTATGCACTCCACTTTTTAAGTTACAAGTGATAAAAACATGTTAAATAATTAGACACAATCACCATTTAAAATATGGTTTAAATCAGAACAGTTCTATCACTGTACAGTAAGTACATATTACTGAGCAACTCCTAACTCATTTATTAAAGTTTGTCAAAATTAACAAGGTTTGGATAAATCAATGAAGATCATATTCAATATGACACACACATTCTAAGGAGCACAAACTGTGCAAGCATAAATTGCCTGCTGCCAAAATTCATTTCTCTTCTCATCATGTGTAGAAGGTCCACTCCATATAAGTTCCAATAGCACCTTCTAAGGTCACATCTGTTAAATACAATTCATAAGACTAAAATGACTAGTCATGATTTTAAACAAATGATCCCTATACTACACATACATAATTGTATACGTAGACATGCATTCTGCAGTGGCAAAACATAAAGCCTATGCAAAAGTAGTGTAAAAAAGGCAACATCCAGGTTGTGTTTTCCTGGCATTGAGCAAGCTGGGTGAGGGTGTAACCACAATAAAGCTCTTCCTTTTGTATCTTCACAGTGGGGGCCTGTACCCATCCAGGTCTGAAGCACCACCTCAACCTGGCACTGTTTTTACACTAAGGCTTTGGTACTGTTTCATAGGTGTCATGCTTTGCCACTGCAGAATATATTCATATGAATATATATAAGTCTGATTTGTATATAATCATGTCTAATCATACAAATTATATTTTACAGCTAAAGTGTGACTTAAGAAGATGCTCTTGAAACTATTATCAAGGGGACTCTCTACACATAATGAGAGCAGCATTGAATTTGGTAGTGGGCAATTTATGCTTGTACAGTTCATGCTCTTTAGAATGTTTACATGTTTTATTCAATATGATCTTCACTAATTTATGTCAACCTTGTTATAGGGATAAATTTCAGTAACTGAATTATGAGCTACTCAATAATATGTACTAAAATAGAACTGTTATACAATAGATAGTTAGCCCTCATTGTACATGGAAAAAATAATACTGCCAGGCCTGCCTGATAGTGCTGAGGGATGAAGCACTGGATGCCACACCTCATGTCTCTCCAGTGACCCGGGTTTGGGAGTGAGCCTGGGTCATCAGGGTTCAGCTAGGTGCTGGATTTAACTGCCACAAGGCAGCTCTCTTCTCCTGACAGGGATGTGGGGTTTTCCAGGCTCTTTGCTACCACCTGCTGGAGGATGGGTGGTAGCACCAGGCCATAGGGAGCCCTAGCAATAGCCAGGGTGGGGTAGAAGGGGCCATTACTGGTACCATGGGGGTGAATATGCACCTCCATGCCCATGCATCTCTGGGCACAGGGGTCCCGGGACAGTGGGAGAAAAAAGGAGAAAAACCAGGGGGAAAAAATCTGAATGAAAGAAACTGGTACAGCCACAAATACTGCTTTACAAGAGTTCAAAGGTCAAAAATGTTGTTTTAGTATAGAAGCTACTGCACATCACTACTAAACTACAGCAAATTTTTCATTGTTTGCCTCGAGCCACTGTAGTACTCACACACCATAGCCGAGCAGTTTAAAGTACTGTAAGATTTTGCATGCTCCAGGTGCTGTGAGTACTGTGATCACGATGGCAGATTCAGTTTTTCAAAACCCGTAAGTGACTGGGTTAGCTTCATTCTAGAACAAGAAAACCGCTGGACAAATCAAAAAATTGCAGCCATCTTCAGATAATAACCCAATTTTAATAATTTAAGAAACTTTGCCATTTCAATTTTTTTAGTTTAAAAGCCTAATTAACAAATTGTATGAGAATGTTTAGCTGAGTGTTTACTGCTGTTACTCTAATCTCCCATTAGTTAACAGAGTTTCCTTGAATCCCACTTTTTTTTGTGTAAATGAAATGTCTGCTTGTAGGAAAATGTTTAAGAGAATGTTTTACTGCATCTGCCTTCAGTTAAACTAGTTTCCTTGAGTTTCTTTCTTTTTTTTGTAAATGAAATGTCCATTGTGCTGCCAGTAAAGCCTTATTTGAAAGTACTTGTGTCACTGTCAGAATGCTTACTGCCATGTTGTTTTGTTTTCTGTGCATAATAAGAGCTCACTATCTGTGGTTAATCTTTTTATTAAAAAAACAAAACATAGATAAAATAGAAACAGGTATACAATGGTGAGGCAAACATGGAAACAATCTTAACATATATACACGACATATGTAACCAACAGGAAAGACTATAAACAAAACAAAAACATCAAAGAACAAAACAATAAGGTCATAAATAAAACAGCCCTCAGAACAGTTATAAGAACAATCTGAACAACAGCCAAAACAAAGAAGAAACAAAGAACCACCAGAACAAATAACCACCAATTGCTACTCATCTAATACACCATGGCAAAAAGGCAGACAATGGGAAAAGAGCTCACTATCTACTATATAAATGAGCACAGGCTGAGTTCTGGATTCTAAAACATCATAGAATCCCCTGGATGAAAACACAGCCTCGTTATACACACTTACCTATATATTATTCTATATGATGTACACAACATTTTTAAATGGTGATTGCCTTTAAAAAGGTTTTTGTATTTGTCATTTTAAAGCAGCAGTACAACAAAAAATGTCTTCCCAAAAAGGTAGTTTCAGCTCCAACTAATTAAAATTGTAGCACACCTGTCAAATTTGCTTTTCTAGGCATCTTCTATGCTGCACACCGTAAGTTTCTTTTTTTGTTTGTTTGCTCCTAAACCTTGCCATGTCTACAATGTTATTTCTTTACCAAATGCAATGGCCATCTTTTTTTTTCTTGAGAAAAAACTAATTAAAACATTCATTCAATACTCATATTTTAGTGAAACTAGAAACATTTACCACCAAATAAAACTAGAAGATGTGTGAAATCTTTTACATTGAAAAAAAAAAAAGGATTGCGGTAATTGTTCTGCCCAGTTTCATTGCACTTCTCATTTTAAATATGGAATATAGAATGTTGTCTCTCAGTAGGGGTCCCCATTCCTTGAAAAAGCCTTACCTGGGTGTGACACAAAAGACAGTGTGTGTGGGAGCACAGTAGCCTGTGTCTGTTTTTCGCTGTATGTAATTGTAGAAGCTACTGTACATACTACAAATAAATCTGTACCATGCATTTGCACAGTGGTGATGTGTTTTGGAATCTTTCCTGAGAATAGTGAGTGCCCAGCATTCTTTTCGACTGCTGATTGTGCTAGTGGCATGGTGCACCAGGGCCCCAAAGTGGCCTTGCATTTGGATTATTTATATTCAAAATAAATTTATTGGCATGACCAGATATACAGGTGTTACCAAACGTGTATGCATCAATCTGTTAAAAAGACAAAAGCATACTGCAATGCACCTAAATTAAAATAACATGTATAATATGTTGCATCTCAAAGCTGGTTGCACAATGCTACATAGTTTGCAGCCATTTCTGCTACATCGTGCCTTTATTTTGTTTCTCCCTCTCTCTGTGCCCCTCTCTCTTGCCTATTCTCTTCCTCACTGTGCTAGAACGGATTGCACTAACTCCATTCTAATAAAGGAACATTCTCAGTCTCCAACAGACTGACTTTGTTCCTGTTTAATCCACGTGAAGTTTGCCCCTGAAACACTCACTTTGTGTCTTCAGTTAAATTTGCTTTTCAGTTAAGTTTTTCAATGAATCAACTAATTAGAGCCAGCATTGCTAAAGGCAGTAGTATTCACAGACTTGTACGTGGTTGCAAATGTTGGAAACAACACTGTGATTTCAGAGTAGGTTTGGTCCTCTAACTCTGACAGATTGGCATGAGTTTCACTGGGAAACAAAATGACTTTCAAATGCATATATGGTGACTCGTATATATTTGCGTTACCTCTTATTAAGATCCACCAACAGGTTCAGGCTCAGATC
Source organism: Neoceratodus forsteri (assembly GCA_016271365.2). Taxonomy (NCBI): domain Eukaryota; kingdom Metazoa; phylum Chordata; order Ceratodontiformes; family Ceratodontidae; genus Neoceratodus; species Neoceratodus forsteri. The sequence continues at coordinate 1,390,999,733 of CM057459.1, forward strand.
TCAAAAATTCAAAACACAAAAAATGGTCACACTCTGGAGGACAAACCAACATACAGAAAACATTAAAATACTGAGTATATGCTGCAGAAAGAAATTTTTTATTAAATACATAAACACATATGGAGAGTGGCATGAAACCTTAATAGTTCACTTCTTATTCCTGACGTTTTGTCAGGGAGCCCTGGTGAAGCATCATGACTAGAATGCAAAGCACTGGGGGTTTGTGCCACGTGCCATATGTGTTTTTTTGTATAGAAAAAAATTTCCTTTTTGCAGCATGTCCCTGGGAATTTTACCTATTTTTGTATCTTGGTATATCATCCCAAGCGTGACCGTTTCTGTTTTTTGGCTCGTCGCTCTGGTTTGGTTGACACCTGCTAACTGCTGCAAGCATGTGGATTGTGTGTTATGTTCCTGTTTAGATCACAAGAACTTGCCTCACATATTAAGACCAAGAGCAACACTAGAAAAAATATATTTAGATAGATGGAGCCTCACAGCTGGAATGCAGTGCTGGATGCTAAAAAAATATACAGTTGCAGAGTCCTTATCTGGGTGGATTACTGACAATTTGACCAGATATTTATGAGGTAACCCCAGAGAAGTAATGGGTATAGAAGGTGAATAAATGGATTCATATGCTCACAAACACCAAGGTCAAGGGTGGAAGTGTTATAGGGATGAATTATGCTTATTCCTGAGTTTAGTCACAATTAAATTGCAGGTGACTACTATTACTAATTTATTATTTTGAGCTTAATATCTCTACTGTCCTGTAGGGGCAAAACAGTGTCACCTGATGCTGCAGTCTGCTGTTCAATTAACTTGCTAAGCCAATCATAATGCAGGAAGCAGGATACTATACAATTAGTGGTGCTACTGTACAGTTATGTGGGAATAAACCAATATTGTAGTGCCTTTGCATTATGATTGGCTGAAAGGGTACAGTTGTAGCATAATTACATGATATTATATAACCCCTCCCTAAAAGGGGAGCTTACATTCAGGCTTCCTTACTGAGAAAACAGATAACAATCCCTCCGGGGACTCTGCAGTCACCAACTTTCTTCACAGTATCAGCCACTGGTACAGATTTGCACCTGGTCCTGGCAGATCACAACTGTGGGACTGGACAGCACACAACAAGTGGTAGCACCCCTCCCTCCCAGACCCAATGGTGCACATCATCATAGCAGCCACCAGTGCCACCATGAATCACTGAGGGATCTAGGAAATTAAAATAAATCAACTTGGTTGCCTGCCACAGAGCAGGAAGAAAGCCCAGAGAGAGATGACACAATGGAGAGGGAGCTCAGGCATACTCATAGACTCTCTCACCACTTTTAGAGCCACGATAGATAGCAGAGGGTTGGGCAACAGCACCAACCCATCAGCACGGCTGGGACCAGCGGCATGCACAAGTGCCCAGATTCCAAAGAGAGGGACTGACAGTGTGACTGACAGTGAGAAAATTATAAACGATGTACAGGAGGGCATGAAGGCCACCATGTTTGTTTACCTCAGGCCCACAGGACTTGGGCGAAGGGCCAGAGATCACAGCATAAGCTTACACTGTGGGGAGCCAGTCAGGAGGTCCTCAATGTCTTAGGCCATACTTCCTCATAGCCCAGTCAATCAGAAGAGTATGCCCTGCAAGACAGAGGCAATTGGACAGTGGAATGCATTATAAGAATAGTGCCAAACTGGGACAAATTAGGGTATTCCTATTGCTGTTTGTGACTGCATCAACCAACAGACATGCATAGGGCCTATGGGCAGATTGGATGGGCCTAGCAGTTCTTATCTGTAGAAAATTTCTGTATTTCTATGACAATGAATCTTTAGCTATGGGATGTACTGTATACAGAGTGCCCTGAAGCTCAGCCTGTCATTTCATATCTTCCTGATCCTGAAGAGAGTAAAGATATGCTTTCCGCTGCTTAGACACTGTGTTGGATCTTGCCAGAAATCTCTGTTTAGGACTGACTGTATTTAAAACAGATTCAGAGACTAAAACTGAAGTGCATGCAAGCAGAATGCAATGAAAATGTTGACCTATACTTTTTTATTCTATTTTAGATTGCCAGTAAGTAAGATGTAATGTAAAATAGAATGATAAAGTATATGTCAACATTTTCACCACATTCATGCACTGCTGCTTTAATGCTTAGAATAGGGGCTGTCTTGCCAAAGCTCCATTACTGTGAGGGAAGTCAGTCACCTCTTAACAAATCCTGCTGTCATGATACATCCCTGGTGAATGGCAATGTTCAAAAATCGCTATATAGCTGCCTACCCTCGGGGTAGGTGAAAAAAGTCCCCCCTCCCCCCATAGGGATAAGGTGATCATGGAGGTATTTTTTTTTATCAGAAGAATATCCACACAGCTTGCACTGCTGCAGTCCTGGTAATAGAGTATGTCTGCCAGTCCAGTGTTACAACTGCTCAGCCATCCAGATCATTGAGAAGAGCACTCCAAAGTGATCACTTCAGCTGCACTGAGTACCTCTTTGTGAATACCAAATTAAGGCCCTGCCCACCAATAGTTACAGTTAGGTAGGGACTAGTTAAACAGACTACCTGGCACAGCCCAGTGCAAACTCAGAATATACCTATCAAGCCAGCTCTCCTACAGTGCCTCGGCAGCTAAGAAGTAGTTGCATTAATATTTCCCTGGCATTCCCAGCTACAGTATATTTCATTCATCAGTACCACACTGCTTGGACACACGTCAGGTCAGAAATCATCTTCAGAAGTGCACACATCAAAGACTGTGAGATCTCCCATTAGGGATTAGGGACTGTGAAGCAACTGGTGCACCAATACGGGTGATCTGTGGGAGCCTAATGCTTACTGGTGGGAAGTGTGAATTGTGCGAGTGATTCTCATGAAATTGTTTACCCACTTTAACTTAAACATTTTCCTCCCCTTGATCCTGTTCCTGTACCCCATAATAAAGTCCTGGTATGTCATTTACAACATCTTCACTATTGTCAACATCACCATCATTTTTATTTCTCTCTACACATCTCTGCAAACAAAGTGCATTACAATAAAATCAACATGCACAATATTACAATATTTACAAAAACAGACAAGAAAAAAAAACAAAAATCATGCTTACAGACTAGAAATTATTCACCAAAATCATTGACAAAAAGGTGGGGTTTTATCACACTTTTAAACTCATCTAATGAATGAATGACTCACATTCCTTGAGGTGAGGAATTCAGTAACTCCCAAAAAAGCATCACTCAACCACAGAGCCAAGACAGAAAAATATATACAGGAAAACAATGTAGCAATTTAAATGCCGGTTTTATTTTGAACCAAAAAGTAGTGCAAAACAGCAATCCCATACAAAATATGTGCAATACTGTCCAACTCCAGCAGGATGGTAACAGCATCTTACAGAGCTTCTCACCACTGCCCCAGTGCTTTGACTCCTACTTACTCTTCATCAGGGGCCAAAAGTCGAAGAGCTAGCGCTACGGTGATAGGCTATTTTGCACTGCTTTTTGGCTAAAAATAAAATAGGCATTTCAAATGCTACTTTGCTTTCCAGTATACATTTTAAAATCTTAGCTCTGGGGTTGAGTGCTGCTACTTTTGGGTGTTCTGGGCTAGTTTAAGGGCTAGCTTCCCCTATCGCAGCACTCCTTCCCCCTGCACCAAAGCACAGGCACAATTTTTGTTTTTCTAAGGTATTGCATAACCCTAGGGCTGCCAACAAAAAGGCTCTGTCCTCTACAGATCTTCTTAACCTGGAAGTGGGTTGAGCAAGTAGTCTTTCTGTAGCAGACCTTAAGCTACCAAATGAAATATACCAGTTCAAGACCTAGACAATAGCTGAAGATCATAGAAACATAGAAACATAGACTTTGATGGCAGATAAGGACCGCTTGGCCCATCTAGTCAGCCCATTTCCCTACCTACAGGATAAGCCGCAGATCCTAGTTAACCAACAGCCTGTTTCTTCCTACCCCCCACAAGAATTGCCTTACGTCTGTCCCATGTATTCTTGAATTCTCCAATAGTTTTAGACCCCACAACCTCCTCAGGAAGGCTGTTCCATGCATCCACTACCCTCTCTGTGAAAAAATACTTCCTCACATTGCCCCTGAACTGCCCCCCTCTATCTTTAAATTGTGTCCCCTTGTTCTTGCATGTCTCTTTTTCTGAAAGATGCTACCCTCTTGGACTTTGTTGATTCCACTGAGGTACTTATTTGTTTCTATCATGTCCCAGACCATGTTAGGCTTTAAAAGGGAGTAAGAGAATCTTATAATAGATTCCCCATCTCACTGACAGCTAGTGCAGTTTTTAGCACTGGAGAAATCTGACAATTGGCATGCTCCCCCACCACTAGTCTGATTTATTTGAAGATTATGCAACACAAATTCCCCTTAGTTAGGCATTTAGAGTTTCCTAAATACTGTGAACTGACACTTCACTGGTTGAATTACTCTTTAAGAATTCCAGAACATTTGCTTTTACTATTTCTATAAATTCTTGGTCTCTTAGTAAGAGGGGGTTCAGTTTCCACAAAGAATCCTTTTCAACCAGTGAATTATTAATGACATCATATGGGTAGCATGATCCAAGAGTGTGAAAGGGCCATAATTAATCTCTTTGACTTGGCACAAAATATTTTGTGATTGGAGAGGAAAATTGGTTCTAGAATATGAACTGTGTACACCAGAGAAACAGAAATATTTTTCTAAATTAGGCAAGGTGTGTCTGAAGGGATCAAGTAGTACTAAATCATCTATAATTTTTTTTTTTATATATACACTTTTTGTTCCTGTCATCTCCAGCTGCCCCATTCTGACTGACCGACTGACCGTCCCAGCCCCGTTACACCGGAATCACCAGGACTTACCTTCCTGCCAGGTCTGGTTGTGGAGCCTGCGAAGGGTCAGGCCATCATCCTGCAGCCGGAGGGATTTACCACCATTTTTCTCCCATTTCCCCTGCTGGGACACACACAGCCCAACGTGCATGCGTGGAGGTGCGCGCATGTCTACAGAAGTCCCACAGCACCCTCCCTCTCCTCTGGCATCCTCAGACCCACACTACATTCCGTCCTCCACCTGGGGGCAGTCGTTTGGTGGGACAGTTAGTCCTCCCTCCCCAGAAGACGAGAGATGGCCTCCAGATGCTTGATCCTCTCCTTCCCCTGTCGCCCACCAGCGCCCATGCTTGTTCCCGAACACGGGTTGCTGGTGTGGAGCGAGGTGTGGTATCCAGCACCTCAACCCTCAGCGCCGCCGGGCCAGACTTCTATAACATTTTTAAATAAAAAACAACTCTGCATCTTTTGCAAATGCCATTATAAGCAAGTGACTCATGATGACCCTCTTCCTGGCTTGCAAGCCTGGGTAAACCAGTGCAAACACATAAGGAAAATGGAGAAAATCCCCCACCAGCTGAGAAAAATCACCCACCATCTAAGACTACAGGTGGACCTATACAATGTTGGATGGCTGCCCTTCCCCTTCTCCATGGAGGAAATGGAGGGATACCACATCCTGGGCAAACTTTTGGACCCTAGGCTCCTTGGAGACTAAATACAAACATACGAACATACACAGAAGCCAGCAGAATTAGGCCTTTTGGTCTATCTAGCCTGCTTGTTGTGCAGGGTTGTCAGCTCAGGCTGGTGTCCCTGCTCCCCCATCCCCTACCTTTCCATCCCCCTTTCCATGACCTTTATCTTCCTGCTATATCTATCCCAAACTCTCCTGAAGCTGCCTACCATCCTTGATGAGATCACCTCTTCTGGCAGTGCATTACATTTGCTCACCACCCTTTCTGTGAAGAATTGTTCTCTAACTTCTAAACATCCCCCCTCCAACATTAGGCAGTGCCCCCTCATGGTTTTGCTGCAGTTTAGCTTGATGAAACCCTCCCTACTCACCTTATTGAGCCCTTTCAAGTACTTGAAGGTCTCAATCGCATCTCCCCTCTCCCTCCTATCCTCCAAGGAGTATATATTTAGTGCCCTCAGTCTCTCCTCATATGATTTACTCTGCTACCCTGCAATCATCTTCATAGCCCTCCTCTGGACTATCTCCATCAGGTTGATGTTATTTTTAAGGTGAGGACTCCAGAACTGCACCGCAAACTCCGGATGCAGTCTCACCAGTGACCTGTACAAGGGCAGTACCACCTCCTGTCACCTACTGCTGATCCTCCTGGCTAAGCATGTCAACATCCTGTTAGCCCTTGCCACTGCCTTCTTGCACTGTGTAGAATGCTTCAGGTCACTAGTTATCATCACTCCCAGATCCTTCTCCTCCTCTGCTTGAGATACCCGGACCCCTTCTATGGTAATAGTCCTGGGGTTTTTGGCTCCAGTGTGCATAACCTTACACTTCTTGGCATTAAAGCTCAGTTGCCAGTTCCCTTGTAAAGGTAATACCAAAACTGGCATGATAAAGGTATGAACCAGGATGCCCCCCAATACCTATCCACCCAAAGAGAGTTATTTGGGACAGTGATGACAGTCTGGGTCGTCACAAAAATAACAGCTCCCTTCCATCACTGGACATCAGGAAAAAAAGTAGCAGAAACCAATGAGTTATCTAATTGCAGCAATGAATCTGTCTATTATCTGTGTTCTTAATCCTAATGAACAACTTAAGACTCTTAGAAATGGAACTTGAAGTTCTGTTTTTTGAATGCTAGTTTTCTTTCTTCTTTGAGTCAGAAACAGTTGCAGATTGATGTAATGCTGGACTGAAATATATAATGCACTGACTAGCATATACCATCTGTTATCAATAAGTTTTTTTGACTGTAATAGATGCTTCATAATTTGCACAAAAATGTTTGTTTTTTTATCAAAAAATGAAATAAAATATAACTTAGGAAAAGGAAAAACAGCTCTTAACAGTGGCAGAACTCTGAGAATCAGACTGAGGGACTGATCCAATATAACATCCAAACTGTGAGTATTTGTTTTACCAAAAGCAAATCATCTCAGCAAAAAATGGGAATCATTAGTGCCCACTACAGAATTCCTAAATGTTCCACCATGCCAACCAACATCCCCTCTGATTTTACTGGAATGAGCTTAAAGAGAACAGGAAATTATATCTAACTGAAATTTGTTTACAATATTCTGGGAGGGCTAAAAGCCTGAGGTTCAATGAGGGGGAAAATAGTTCCTCCCACATCCTCTACTTAACTTAACACTTCCATCTGTCTCACCTTCGAGCATTTCAAAATCAGCTTTCACAGTGCTCTGGGCTTCTGCATGGCTCTTGGCCTGAGCCTCCTTTGGTGTTGTACCTCGCTGCTCCTCCCTCCAACAGCCTGCAGCTAGTTAACTAGTACGGCCTTGGCAGTGTTTACGAACCACATCAGCAGGGTATTAGATGATAGGGGGGTTGCTGGTGCTGTTTTTGTGTACCTATGAAAGCCCTTTGACTTGGTGGATCACCCATTGCTGATTAGGAGACTGGGTGACATAGGATTAACAGATTCTCCATTAAACTGGGTTACTAGTTATCTGGCTCAACATCCCTTGAGGGTCTGTACTGGAGGCTAGATCTCTGGTGTTGCTCTAATGACTCAGGGCATGCCCCAGGGGTCTATCCTGGGGCTGCTCCTGTTTTCTTTATTTATAGATCCCTTACCAACTATTCTTCAAAAATCATATATATTAATGTATACTGATGATGTGATATTATATCATAGCTCAGACTCAGTTAATGCATTGAGCAAATCCTTAGGTCCTGATTTTCTTTTATTGGAAAATTGGTTTAGGGAACATTGGTTACTGCTGGACAGTAAAAAGACCAAATCAATGTTATTTGGGTCACATCCAAAAATATCAAAAAGCTGTCCTTTAGAAGTTTATAATGGGAGCAGTGAATTGATTGAACAGGTAACATCCTTTAGATACCTGGGTATCCTACTGGATCCTCAGTTAACCTTCACCCATCATCTAAAAATAGTATGTCACCAAGGAAATTGTAAAACTGGGGTGATATTTAAATTAAAAAAGATGTGTCCTTGCTGCCAGAAATGCTATTGGAAATAGTGCACTTTTACTAGCCTTATGCTACAATTCTTTTTTGTTCATCCAGATTTCTAAATCAGACTTATCTTTATTTAACACTACAGTTAATGCAATATGTCATTTTGTATTACAATTACCCCTAGGACACATCATTGCACTTTGTATAGTAAGCTGGGTTGGTTACCCCCTACATTTAGTTGCAAATTCAATTTGTTGTGCCTAGTTGACAAGGCCTTACATCAAGCTGCTACATCACCATTGTTTCCCTTGCTTGTTTATAAAACTGAGGCTAGACTTTTGAGATCTTCTAACAATTCCTCTTTAGTTATTCCCAGAGTTAAAACTACTATGGGGGGGCGCCTTTAGTGTATGTGCTGCTAGATGCTGGAACGCTCTTCCAAAAGTATTACGTGTAGTGTCCAGCTATGCTTCCTTTAAAGTAGGTCTTACACAGTTTTATCATGACCAATTGCGTTGTACTTGTTTTATTTGACTTCTTTGCAATACAGTATACAAAAGTCTTTATTGTTGAGCAAAAAGCTATTACAATATACTAAGATTATTAACATGGCTAATTAAAAACAATAACATTTATTAAAAATGCATTACAAAGTCCAGAATAAATACTTATCTATTTACAAATTCTTTCTCAAATCTTTAAACTGTTTCCAAAGTATTGCACAATCCTTAGTCCTACATTCCTATTTCTTTTGTTCCTTATAAAGGTATAATTGTCAGGAATCTAGTTATTGTCTCTAGTGTAATTTTCTCATGACAGGTAAAGAAATATTCTCTGATCCTAGCAGGGGGAAGGCTGAGGCCACCCAGCAGTCCACCCACTTTCTTCTGTTTTGGTCAAAAAGAGGACACAGTAAAACAACATGTTTTAGATCATCTACAAGTGATTTTCCACATGTACAGTATGGAGACAAAATATCTTTCCTTTTTTGTCTATATAAGATAAACTGAGCCTTATAGCTTTCTGTTCTAAATCTAGAACAAGTTCTTCTAGACTTAGGGCAAGTTAATTGTGATAGATAAGGCTCAAAGCCCCAAGAGGTCTTAAAGCACTTATACTTACTATGTAGTTTCAACTGAGACAGCTTAGAGAGTATTTGGTTTATATCTAAGTCCCGTATTCTCTGTTTAACTGTAAAAGCAGTCTCCTCCCAAGGTCTAATATAAAGATTATGTAAAATATGTCCCAGGCCCGAGGGAAAGATTGTATTTTAACTAGTTGAATGAATTGAGATGTATAACCTAATTTTGCCATTCCAGTTTCCTCCTCTAAGCACATTCTTGGAAAGTGATAATCTTGTAATAGGAAAGTTTTAAGAAGAAATGTAATTTGTCTCTCCTTTAAAAGTGAAATCAAAGAGTGCTGTCCCAGTTCTAATTTAAGTATGCAATTTGGGGTCCCGGGAGGAAGCATAAGAATATTTCAATTTAGCTTATTAAGAATAATTTCTAATGAATTATTATTAGTAAAGTCCCACACTTCTCCTGCATATATTATGCTAGATTTTATTTTAGCATTAAGGACCTTCAAGATCCCTTTGATTGAGCTTTTCCCCATTTTAGCATGAAAAACTTTGAATGCATTTACTGCCGAAGTAATTTTATTTTGTATGTATTCTATATGCTTATTCCAATTAAGATTATAGGAAAAATGGACTCCCAGGTAATCATAGGTATTAACAACCTTTATTTTATTACCGTCTATTTTGAATCCCAACTCCTGATTTGATTTACTTCCAAAGATTAAGATTTTAGTTTTGGTCAAATTTATCTTTAATTTTCTGTCTCTGCAGAGGGTCTCGAAATATTTTAATTTCCTCCTCAGGCCCAGTGCAGAGCTAGACAACAGAACCAAGTCATTTGCATATGCCAAGCTGTCGATTTTATAGTCATTGACTTTAGGTATGTGGAAATCAGGATTTTTGATTTTAAGTAGAATAAGGTTTATTTGACTTGTTATGTATTGTATGTCAGATCTACCTACTCTTAATATGTGATCAATGTATTTATGTTAAGTGTATTCAATGTTTGATTTCTATTATATTTTGTACCATCAATGACTTTTTTGGCCCCTGGTCATGTATGAAAAAGGGCTTCAGTTCAAACACTTACCTGGATAACAAAAGTTTAAATAAAAATAATAAAAACTCCATGATTGCTGTTGTGGGTGGACCCTAAAAAGTCTGCTGCAATTCAGACTTTTCACCAGCATTGTGTTTGTTTGCAGGGGCACCACCACACCACTTCTGGAGACAGATAGAAGGTTGTCAGGTCTACTGGCGAATCTCCAGACCACCGTCCACCTGTCAATCTCCATGCTTGCAATCACTGACCCTTTGGGAGCCTTGAAAATGCCTGCCTCCCACCAATGGCAACCTGTTTCCTCCTCCCAATTGCTGTCTCCCTCCATTCTCTCTGTTTCCTTTTTGTCCATTTGCCCCCTTTTCTTTTTCTCCTCACTCATCTGCTGTTTCCCATTCCTTGCTTGTTCCCACCCTTCTGTGCCCCGCTGTGTCTCCTTTGCTCCCCTGTGCTCCGTTTCTTCCCCTTTCCTGCCCTTGTCAGTCATTTCTCCATACCTCGTCTCCATGCCTGTTCCTCCATTGTTGTTTTGTTCCCTTGGGGGGCACCTCGCTCCTCTCCATATTGTCGCTTCTGGGTTGTCTTGCTCTGTGTCACTATACGCATGCTTGAACATGATGCTTTCCTTCCTATCCTGTTTTTTTTTTTACCTGTCTCACACTGTGTTCAATTTTATTGTAGGACAACAGATTCACCCAGTCTTCCCCCACATATGGCGGTTAGTAAGTCTGAACTATTTTATTGTTTCTCCTGTCTAGTTCAACCTGGTATGCCTCAGCCCATTGTCCTGGGTTCAGCCCTTCCCTGCTACCTCGGTGGCTCCCCTTCCCGGCTACTCATACAAGTGTTCATTCCCACCTCTTCATGAACATTGTACCGGTGACCAGATCATCAATTCCCATTAGATGGTTTCGAACTGAGTAACAATGAAAATGAGGATGTAGCATTTTGGGGGCAGTGCTTGGCTGGGTAGTCTTTAGCTAGGCATGAGGTGGTGTTTTTTGTACCAAAACTACTGCTATGTGTTTTGAAGGTGAAAGTAGGGCAATACTCTTCTCCCAGTTTCCCTTTTAGCCAATACAAACTCCCCATGTAAACCTCCTTGCAACTTTGTGATTCGTGCTTCTGTATCTCATCAATTTTACTTTAACATCAAATTTCTGTAACCCGGCTTGCACTCCTGGTATGTCTCCAGCAATGTCTACACTACACTCCTCCTTCTACAGGTATCTGCACAATTTCCCAAGCACACAGAATACCCCCAGGTTCATTGACCCCATGACATTACCGTACTCTCCTCTGCCTATCCTGCCTTTCATTCTCCACTGTTGCAGATCCCTTCCTGCTAGTCACTACCTGTTTCCAAGCTGTGTCTCCCATCATTCATTCCTCTGTCCTTACTTATTTGGTATTACCTACCTTGGCCTTTGCTCATCAGTTTCATGTTTCACTGTATGTATTTTGTCCTCCTCCTGATGTCCTCAATCCTCGCTTCCTTGGTACTGTCTCCTTCCTTCTGCTCACTATTCCTGCTTCCTCTTATTTTCTTATGCTGCTGTCACCTGACCCTTTTGTCTAGCTCAGCCTATGCCTGCAGCCTCACAGCTTCCATCCCTAACTCTACCTATTGGGGTATCAAGTGATGGTGAGCTTTCCCTGTCTACCAGGGATGGGAGTCCTGTTCCATCAGCCTCTGACTTCTTTCATCTTTCTCACAGTCTCTGTCCTTCATTCTACCTGCTGGGGTATTGTGTGAATGTGGCTTTGCCCCATCTTCTGCAGCTGGGTGTTCTGTTCCTCCTTTCCAGTGTCTACCATTATTCTACTGTATACACTCCTCCAACAGCCTCCATCCCTGGCTCTGCCTGTGGGGGTATCACGTGGCGGTGGCCTCGCCCTGTCTTCTGGGGATGGGAGCCTAGTCCTCCTTTCTGGTTTTCCCATCATTCCGGCCAAGTACCATCATTTGACAGTCTCCATCCCTAGCTCTGTCTAGTGGGGTCCTGAGCAAAGGAGGGCTTCCCCTGTCTACTGGTGGTGGGTGCTTATCACTGTTTTCCATCTCTACCATTGATATTGTTGTATTGCTCCATTCCAAGCTCAACCTACTGACTGCTGTATGTATACCATCCTCCCCTGTACCCCCCCAGGTCGCACTGTAAGACGAGCATCTTTTTGCTCAGTGTGCCTTTCCTGGTGAAACATTTTCAGTAAATAACTAAATATTCTATACTGTCTTTTGGGGATCTCAGTCCCCACCTCATTACTGGGAGGTATTTGAGTACAGGTTGACTCATCATGTCATCTGGAGCAGGGAGTCTGTTTCATCCAATTGCGTATCCTATCAATTTCATTCTCTACCATCATCGTTCATCTTCCTACCATTTCCTCCGATGTGTTTCCTCCATTCTGTGGCTATATGGGATGTGAATTGGGTCCACCATCTACTTTTGGAGATAGAGCCCACTAACCATCAGCTTTCAGTCTCAGAGGTGCTGCCTGTCAATGGCATGAGTGAGGCGAGGGTACTTTGCACCATGCAGTTTAATGAATGGTTGAAAAAATGGTGTGGAACACAGGGATTTGGCTTCATTGGTGACTGGGGTTCCATCTGGAGGGACACCAGCCTATACTGGCAGGATGGTCTGCATCTGTCCAGGAAGGGAACAAGTCTTTTGAGCAATCAGTTTAAATGCTTCATTGGCAAGCTTTTAAACTAGTCAAGGGGGGAGGCATTGATAAGCAGCAGGAAAATCCCAGCCTCTCCCTACAAAACAGGGTACTAAATGAGAAAAAGACCAAGGTAGAAAGGTCAGTGGGGGATGCTGCAACTGAAGGTAAAGCCATCAAAAAATGGAAAGCAATGAGTACCAATGCCCATAGTCTGAGTAACAAGTTTCCTGAATTAGTGGCTTTGATGGAGGAGGAACATCTGGATATCGTGGCAGTCACAGAAACATGGTTCACACAAAACCATGACTGGGACGTAAACAAACCAGGATACACTATCTACAGGAGGGACAGAGAGGGTAATAGAGGAGGAGGAGTAGCTCTTTACATAAGGGAAGGAATCAAGCAGCAGAACAAAAGGGAAAACAGGGAGGAGAAGAAGCACTGTGGGTAAATTTGGAGACCGGCAATGGCACCACAATCCACACAGGGGTTGTATACAGACCCCCTTCTCAGGGGGAGGAAATGGACAAGGAAATGATAGAAAGTATACTTAGTAAGGCAGAAAAAGGGGAGATATTGCTGATGGGCGATCTGAATATGCCAGATGTTAACTGGAGTGCAGTTGCAGCAGCCACTTCAAAGAGTGGGGTTATTCTAGATGCCCTACAGGGGCGTGCCTTAGACAACTAGTATTGGAGCCCACTTGAGAGGGAGCAATCTTAGACCTGGTTCTCTCAAATGGAGATGAAGAGAGGATCACAGATGTAGAAGTGGGTAGCCATCTGGGAACTAGCGACCATCGAACAGTATGGTTCACAATAAACACAGCAATAGAGTCAAGCCTTACAAAGGCAAAGGTACTGGACTTTAGGAGGGCTGACTTTGCCAAAATGGGTGAGTGCCTAAGGAATGCACTAGCAAATGGGCAGGAAGGAGGGGTGGAAGAACAATGGGGAATAATAAAAACTGCCATCACAGAGGTAACTAGCCTTTGTGTGAAGCAAATAAACAAAACTAAACAATGTAAGAAACCACTATGGTTCTCAAAGGAAGTGGCAGTGAAGGTTCAAGAGAAAAAGAAAGCTTTCAGGAAGTACAAGGAATCACAGAAGGAGCAGGACAGAGAACTGTAACAGTTAAAGCAAAAGGAAGCTGGGAAGGCAGTCAGAACAGCAAAGGCCCAAACTGAGGTAAAGATAGCCAGCTCAGTTAAGAAGGGGGATAAAACCATTTATAGGTACATCAGGGAGCGAAGGAAGACTAAGGGAGGGATAGTGAGGCTTAATAAAGGGGGGGGTGGGCAGAGGGTGACTGTGAAAAGGCAGAGATACTACACAAATATTGCTGCTCTGTATTTACAAAGGAAGAGGGGGAGGTACCTAAAACAAACAGTAGAAACACCCTGGATACAGAAGTTGATACCAGCCCATTTACAGAAGAAAGGGTTCTGAAAGAACTCTTAAAACTGAAGGTGGACAAAGCAATGGGGCCTGATGGGATTCATCCCAGAATTCTAAAAGAACTAAGGGTGGAATTAGTGACACCACTGACTACCCTCTTTAACAAATCATGGGAGGATGGGGTGTTACCCGAGGACTGGAGGAGGGCAGATGTGATTCCCCTTCACAAAAGTGGGAGCAAGGCAGAAGCAGGAAACTGCAGACCTGTTAGTTTAACCTCAGTGGTAGGGAAAATGATGGAATCACTTCTGAAGGAAAGAATTGTTGAGTATCTAGAGGCCAGAGGGCACAGGACCCAAGGCAGCATGGATTCACAGCGGGAAGGTCATGCCAGACAAATCTGATAGATTTCTTTGACTGGGTGACCAAAGTAGTAGATCAGGGAGGGCTGTGGACATGGCCTACCTAGACTTTAGCAAGGCATTTGACACAGTCCCACACAAAAGATTAATATACAAGTTAGCTAGCCTGGGAGTGAGTCCCAAGATGACAGCCTGGTAAAAATTGGCTGGAGAATAGGACACGGAGAGTAATAGTAAATGGAGTCCACTCTGAAGAAAGGGGGTTACTAGTGGGGTACCGTAGGGTTCAGTATTAGATCGGTCCTCTTCAATGTCTTTATGTTTACATTGCAGAGGGACTGGAAGGAAAAGTATGTCTCTTTGCAGATGACACAAAGATCTGCAACAGAGTTGATGCACAAGGTGGGGTGGAAAGGATGAAAAGGACTTGGCAAGGTTAGAGGAATGGTCAAATGTATGGCAGCTTAGATTCAATGCTAAGAAGTGCAAGGTAATGCACCTGGGAAACAAAAACCCAAGGGAAGAGTACACAATGGGGGGTGAGATACTAACAACAACAAAAATGGAAAGGGACCTGGGGGTAGTCATATCAGATGACCTAAAGGTGGGCAAGCAATGTGAGAGGGCAGCAAGGAGGGCTGGGGGGATACTGGGATGCATAGGGAGAGGAATCACCAGTAGAAAACAGGAAGTTATTATCCCTCTGTACAGACAGCTGGTCAGACCCCATCTGGAGTACTGTGTGCAGTTCTGGAGACCCAGTCTTCGCAAAGACATAGACAGAATGGAAGCTGTCCAGAGGAGGGCAACTAAAATGGTGCAGGGTCTGCACCGGTAGACATATTAAGAGCGACTTAAGGAGCTTAATATGTATATCCTCGAGGAAAGGAGGGAGAGGGGGGACATGATAGAAACTTTCAAGTACCTCAAGGGAATCAACAAAGTCCAAGAGGGTAGCATCTTCCAAAAAAAGAGGTGTGCAAGAACAAGGGGTACAATTTGAAGATAGAGGTGGGGCGGCTCAGAGGTAATTTAAGGAAGTATTTTTTCACAGAGAGGGTTGTGGATGCATGGAACGGCCTTCTGGAGGAGGTCATGGAGTCAAAAACAGTGGTGGAATTCAAGCATGCATGGGACAGTCCTAAGGCAATTCTAGGGGTTGGGGGTAGAAAGAAGTAGGCTGCTGGTTAACTAGGATCTGCAGCTTATCCAGTAGGCAGGGAAATGGGCAGACTGGGTGGGCCAAGCGGTCCTTATCTGCCATCAAATTCTATGTTTCTATGTTTCATACCTGGGCCTTATTGATAGTTCCATCTCCTCCGATTTCAGAAGAACTTCCTCCAGGAGCTCCTGGGACTTCTTCCTCTGCTCCTCAGCCAGTCCATGGGCTTTGGACTTGCACTACTTTGTTGATGTCAGGATTGCCTTCCTCGTGGCTGTCCTCCATTTGCTGAGCTTTCCAT
The DNA here is from genome assembly GCA_016271365.2 of Neoceratodus forsteri. NCBI lineage: Eukaryota > Metazoa > Chordata > Ceratodontiformes > Ceratodontidae > Neoceratodus > Neoceratodus forsteri. The sequence continues at coordinate 1,391,015,760 of CM057459.1, forward strand.
CTTCCTTTTCAGCTCTCACCTTGCATTCATTTTATTGCCTTCACTCCCTCGAGTCTTCCTCTGGGATTTGTCCATGCCTGTCCTCCTACTCACTCCTGCTTTGGGCTCCAGTCCAACACCCTTCCATGCTGCTTGGCTTCACCCTTCCGTTCATGGGCAGCCTCTACCTCAGACTGTGCTTGGGCATCCCATACATTTCAGTGCTCCCTTCCCATGCTTTCCTTTGTCCCTTTCCTCATTATGCTGTATGTAGTCTTTCTGTAGTCCTTCCTTTCTCTCTCTGTTTCTCCTGGTTTCCTGAAATCCATTCCAGTCCTGCTTTCTCTCCCTATTGGATCAGGACTTTCAGTTTTCCTCCTCAGCTATGTCTGACCTCCCATTTTGTCTCCTCAGCTCATTGACCTTGCAGTCCTCCTCTATAACATGTTCTTACTCTACATTTCAGTACTTTGCCCCATGATGTCTTGGCACTGTCTTGGTGCTCCTTGAGTGCCTCAACCTGGACTCCTCACTCTCTGCTTGGTTTTCAGTTGCCTTTGGCTTCCTTCCTCCTCATCCACATCCCTAGTGTCTCCATGGCTTAATTGTTGATCTGCTACTCTGTTGCTACCTTCATTTCCCTGCTTCAGTGGCCCCAGCCCTGGTAAGTTTGCTTCCATGTCTTCTGTTGGGCATTTCACCAGTTTGCTGCAGCTTGGCATTCAGCCATACATTCGAGTTCCAGCACTCAATCATCAAGTTGATAACATCTCAAGCATTCAGTACTAGTTCACTGAAGTACCTACATTCATGCTTCTGGCACTCAACCATCTGGGATTATGTCTCCTCATTTACGTACCTTATAAGCTCCACATGATCAGCATCATTGTTCCCGGTCGGATTCGTAAAACCTATCCCTTACTTTCACAAATGACTCTCTTGGCCGGAAGACGCTCCTCGACCTGTATGGCATAGTAACCACCAGATGGCATGGAAACACCATTACCTCCTTTTCGATACTACCAGCTTCTGCTTGGCCATCCTCCAGGAATCAAACTATATGGAGGATCTGACTTCTCAACCACCTCCACGGACTCTTTCCTTGGAAATATTACTGGATTCAGATTCACAGAATCTTCTTCCTCCTGATATTCTCCTCGGTAGCAACCTTCATGAATTGCTCTTCAAACCTATTCATCTGTACCAGACTCCTTGCCAACACTGCAGACTCCCTGATCTAATCAAAGGACCTCTTTATCCCTTTCTTCTCACCTTCCTTATGATCTGCCAGATGTTATCGAGGAATCCTTTTTCAAGTACTGAAATCCGGCATCTCTGATACAGACTTCATGCTCTTCCAGTGTTCAGATCTCTCTAATTGTCCACATACTTCCACTACCATACTACCAAATACCGCAAAAGAATTCCTGGATATCATTCAAACCCAGTCTCTCTTCCATCTACTGATTATTCCTCTGTCTTGGCATTCTCAGTCAACTCCAAGGATTGACCCTTCTTCCTCCTCCACCCTGACTCAGAAGTCAAATCCTCACTGTCTACTCCATTCTGTCATTTAATTGGTCAGCAGCTCTTCACCACTCCACCAATCGGATTACTACACGATTTCTCATGTGATACGTAGTAACTTATTGAACTTGAACCTTCTGGCTTCCTGTGAGCAAATACCAAAAGAGTTGTTCTGCCACTGATCTCCTGCATTTCCAGCTATAAGACTCTTGCTCCTCTGCAGCTCGAATCCATCTCGTCACACGTATGCCTTCAAGATCTTTCTACCAACCACCTCAATGTTTATAGACTACCGATATCTGCCTTGGCAGTCTCACTCTGGAACATTCTCCATTCCTGAATCTGCTCCTTACTGCTGCTATTTGCCCTACAAATCCACCTGATGCTATGGTAAGACATTTTGCAGTACCTGGCCTTCTTTGTGGTCCTCATCTTCCAATTTCATTATTTTCAATTAATTCTGTTGCAATGACAGTCTCCATCCCTAGCTTTGCTTTTGGGGTATTTAGCAAAGGCGTGCTTCCCCGGTCACCACGGATGGGAGTCCCTGCCTTCCAGTTTCATTCTCTGCTCATTCTGCTCCTCAGTCAGTCTCCATCTCTAGCTCTGCCTTGATGGCATCGAGTGAAGGCTGCCCTTCCCGCCTGCCAGTAATGGTAGTCTGTTCCTTGTATGTCATATTCCTTTCCTACCTTCTGTCCATCATCGGTCTGCTTTGGATCCACTCAGTGCTGGCCCCTTCCTCACCATCGGATTGGATTCCTTGTTTTCTGCCTGGATTTGGACAGCCTCCTGGACTTTCTCCTTCTGTATTGTTTTTTTTTGGAGCCTCTACTATGCCACCATTTAGTGCTCAACCAACCATCGATTGTGCTCCTTGGATCCATCCTCACTTCAGGCTCCCAGTAACCATTCCACCATCCTACCATGTTTTCTCCATCCGGTACATCATCAGTGGAATTCCAGTTTTGCCATCCACTTCTTAAACCTACACTATTCCATCAATCGACTCCAGTGCTCCAACGCCACCTTCATTACTTCTCTCACAACAAATCAAGACTTTCCAGTCTACCAACATTCCTTGACCTGGCTTTTATCATAAAACTTTAGGGGCTCCAAAGTGCTATTACTGTCTCATAATCACTATCCATCAGCTGCAAACCCTTCATATCACCATATTCAAATTCTGACAGTCATCACCTAGGTATAAAGCTCATGCTTATTCATATGTTTGAATCTATCCAATCATATATATACCTCCCAGACTTTGATACTGGATAATATAAAGGTTTTCCAGACATTATCTAACCACCATCTTCCTTCATCTGGACTCCATATGACTTGGATTGTCCTGCAGAATCTTCCAGAATTGACCTTCCTACACTCATCATTAAAGATTCAGAATATGACTCATCTACCTAACTCCATCCTCGCTTCAAGCTTCCAGTATCCAAATACCACCACAGAAATCCTGAACTTCATCTAACCACCCTTCTTCCTTGATCTGGATGTCCATCCGACTCAGATTCTTCTTCATCTTCCAAAATTGACCTTCCTACATACACTGTCAGAGATTCAGAGGATATGACTCATTGACTTAATCAGAATTGGAACTAAATCCACATAATTTAGGATTATCTCCTCATAGTTTGTCCGGAGGATGGGAAGGTCAGTAGCCATGGGTCCTCATAACTTTCCTCTACAGGGGGGTTTTCCTCTCCTGCATGCTACTGGTCACACTCTCTGGAGTTGGAGGAGGTAATCCAATCGTCAACAGTCTTTTTGGGCTGCTATTCCTACACCTACCCAGCGTTCCTACCAAGGATGGAAATAGAGAACAGCCAAATTAAAAGCTCATAATTTCAAAGTTTATAAGTATACACAAGCACTATGCTATGCACCACACATTGAATGGGAGGGCTAAAAGTCTGAGGTTCAATGAGGGGGAAATAGCTACTCCCACATCCCCTACTTAACTTAGCACTTCCATCTGCCTCAGCTTTGAGCATTTCAAAATCACCCACCATCCTCCCCAGCCTCCTTCTCCTCTGGCACTCTTCTCTCACCCTTGACACTGGGTCTCTATTCCTACACCTACCCAGCATTCCTACCAAGGGTGGGAATAGAGAAAAGCCAAATTAAAAGCTTTTAATTTCAAAGTTCATAAGTATACACACATGCACTACATTATGCACCACACATTGAACTCAAAGTTATATTTAATTGTATCTGAATACAAAGTGATGCATGCAACTATATTTTGCATTGTTTTGTTTTTATGTGCAGCATTCTGTTACAGTTCTCTTCATGGAACCTGTGATCTGGAGTTTTAACTATGTCTCAGTCTGGGTATAGAACTCCAAGCATGGTTCTGACAGGTGAAGAGCTCATTCTTAGCACTCAGTACACAAATCATGACATGGCAAAAGCTCCAAATTACTGGATCCATGAACAGAACTGTAACTGAATGTTGTCCTTAGGAAGAAAACTATTGAAAACAGTTTTTCACATTGGTGTTTTATTCCAGTACAGTTAACTATGAATCATTTTGGTATGAATTTCATTTCTGTGCATAGCAACATTACCACCTACTGCCAATTAGTACAAATTTCGTGTCCCCTTTAAGCCACCTAGACTTCAGCCTGTCAGGAAATCTGACAAGCAATTATTAAAACTGACACTAATGCATGCATATCAGATGACACAGAAAAATAAAATTTAGACTCAACTGTGTCCATCGGTGAAACCCATGACACAGAAAAATAAAGTTTAGACTGAACTGTTTCCATCGGTGAAACCCAGGTTCACCCAAAATAGTTGTATTTACATTCCAGAAATAAATAATTTGGAATTAGTTAAAGGACAATAATTGACTCCCACCCATTTATTATTTTAGACAAGATTAACAAAGAAATAGTGACCAAAATGTCTGTATACAGTCACCTTTGATATAATAAAGATAGTGTCTATTTTTTCATCTTAAGTTGTTAAACCTTTTCAAATCTGATACATGATGGTTCTAATATGATATAAATTGTTATTCTAACTTTAGGTTTTAATGAGTGTTGTAGTATTTATTGTGAACAACATTTTTAACATTTGCACTATGTGTTTATTCTTGTATGTCTGCATTTAACTGTGTATGTCTGTGTATGATTTTTGTAAAGGCAAATAGCCGAACAATAAGATTGAACTGAATTAAACTGAATTGAAAAGCAGTTTTCATGAAAAGTTCAGCAAATGGCAGAAGATGCATTGTGGTTTATGCAATATTTCTGACTCTACTGCCATCTTTGAAAGTATGTTTGTATATCTTAAAAAAATCTAGAAATTTCACAACATTTAGTTTGCTGCAGTATACAAAGCAAAAAGTGGCTTATGTGGGCAACTAAATGCAGGAAGACAGAGGTATTTACAGTATTATCTGTAGAAGCCAGTTATTGCAAGTGTATTTCAACAAATTGAATGTTATTGCTATTACGTGATTAGGAAAACAATTAAAAAAATAAACAGAAAAAATAATATACAGTATAAGGGAAGCTCATAGGTGACTAAAGCTGTAAAAATTGCTTTTTCAACACTGATGAGACTGAGAACTAGATAGCTTATTGTGGGCATATTTTTTTGTAGGAGACAGCACACAACAGGGTTTGTGGTATGCTCTGATATATGAATGCCACAGGTGCAGTGTGAGGCCTGAGACAAAAGCTGACTGCTTCCAACAACTCGAGAAGTGTATATAATAGGCAGTGACTGCATGGCATGAAGTATGTTATAGCTCTTATAAAAGAGGGTACAAAATTAAGATATAGGGCAAAAAACACATGAACCAGCTGCAGGCATGAGGTAATTGGGAAATAATGCATGGTCATGTGATGTGTTTGCACCAATGGTAGAGCAGTATTTTTCTTAGCCATTTTACAGATGTTAGTAACTGCCTGGGGTAGTGGCTAAGCTGAATAATTTATTTGTCTATGTGAAGCGTGTCAGGGTACTAAATTTTGTATTGTCTTGATTCTGATTGACTCAGAATAGATGATTGTATAATCTATGACAATCCACATGTTACCTGAATAATGACTCAGATACTTGGGTATGTTATCAGGACAACTGGGTCAAGCATTACCATTTTCTGGGATCTCTGATGCATGCCATAGATTAAATAGCCACTCTAAGCAGTACCTTGTCCCATTTAATGTCAGCCATGTACAACATCTCAACAAGCAATGAACTAGATGGTGAGAGTGGTCCTTACAGCCCAGTTTCATTTAAGTACTTTAGCACAGATAAAGACTGGCTTCTTGTAGTCCCTGAAATAGTACCAGTGCCAGTGTACTTGTTGTTCCTTGAATGATGTACTAACTGTTTACTTTGCAATGCAACTTCATTTTCACCATCTTGTCTGTCAATAACACAGTACTGAAAATCATGTGATTTTCCTGTTACTGTAACCCCCCCCCCCCATGGCAATATATGGCAGAATCTAATACTTAAATGGAACATCAACAATGTTTTAATATAATTATATATTTGGACATCTGTGAAGTCTGTTCTACCATCCCAGTGTACTGGGGTGTGTTTCTGTTTTGAAATAATCCTATTTTTTCTTTAGTTAGGGCTTTATACTAATACAGCCTTTTCCCTATACAATAGTAATTTTTTTATTAGTTAGCAATTCCAGGACCCAGTGACATCAGCTGAACTGAAGACTACAGTGAAGCAGAACACAGTGATGTAGGCTCAGCCAATGTCATTGTGTTCCACTTCACTGTAGTCTTCGGCTCAACTGATGTCACTGGGTTTTGAAACTGCTAAGTCACTAAAAAAGAATATTGGGTGCGGAAACGGCTGCATTAATATGAAGCTTTAACTAAAGAAAAAATATGATTATTTCAAAACAAAAACACAAACTAATGCACTGGGATGGTAAAACAGACTTCACACATGCCCACATTTGCAAGTACAGATCCTGAAGCAAATGATTCACATTTGCAAGTAAAATTTCTGATGCAGATGCAAAAGTTGAAAAGAGCGACACCAGGAGAGCGAAACCTGAAAACAGACCATTACAACGACAGCCGCTGTAATGGTCTGTTTTTAGTGATGCAGCTTCTCCCTGTGTTCTGCCCCTTCCCTGAAACAACTCTGACCTGAAGTTGATTATAAATAAATGTGGGGGGCATGGGGGGGCAAAGAAAAACACTTTCTTTTGTGACGGCACAATACTGGTGTCAGTATTGTGCCATCACTGTGCAGGACGTCAGGGAATTTGCTGAAGAGCCCAAGTGGTGCTTCCAGTTGATAGCATAGTCTTTGAACAGTAATGCAGCAAGGCTGTTTACCATTATTTTCATTGTCAGAATCTATGCAGAGCCTTCCTTCCTTCCTGTAAACATACAGTCATGCTGTCAGGCATGTCACAGGGGTGCGGAGCCAGCCAGTACCCTCTTTAGTTTCTGTTTATATCTCCCCAGCACTGTCAGCTTACCTTGTTTGTCAGGTGGTAAGGGTGCGACGAGGCTGTTAATCTGCTTTTCCTGGAGTTCTGACTGGGACAGGCCATTGCATTCTATCCTCTTCTGCTTTATGACAGCATCCCTGAAAAAAAGAAACAAGCATGATCAGAATCACCTATTTCAGTTTTTTTTTCTTTTACTCCTTATCTTCCCTGAGTCTTCTGCTACACCACTTGTTTCCAACATTACCTAGTGCTTCACAAACCCATCTACAGAACTTCCCCAACCACCATCTCTCTCTCACATGCACCCTTGGAATCCAGCAGTTCACCCAATATCCGTGACAGGTCCCCCCATTAACTGGTGCAATGAATACTCTATCACCCAACATTCAGGGCAAGTTCCCCTGTCACATGATGCAATGTATACTCCATCAATCAACATTCATGAAAGATTCCCCCATCACCTGATGTGATGCATATTCCATCACCCACTATCTGTGGTAGGTTCCCCTATCACCTGATGTAGTATGTACGCCATCACCCAATGTGAATGGTGGGTTCCCCATCACCTGATGTGATATATATATATATATATATTCCAATACCCAGCATCTGTGGCAGGTTCCCCCATCACCTGATGTGATGTATACTCTATCACACAATGCAGCTCCTCTAATCACCTATTCTAGTAGTAGTCATAATAAAAGTATTTTTTAAACAGGATGTTAATTCTTTTAAACTGGTGTTTCATTTACACAGGCATCCTGGAATGGCAGCAGCTAAGTTACAACACTCAGGCATCCCACTAGTCTTATTCTGAGGATACCCCAGTGTACAGTGGTGTTCCCCCAGGATGAAATGCAATTCTGCAGCATTTTGCAGTGCTCTGCAGAATGCTACAGCAGACCTACTGAATAAAGCAATGTAATTTCAATGGTAATTAGTCCCCTTTGTCATTCAGAAAAATGTGACACTGCCAGGAAGAAGTGTATGCCAGAGTTTCCTGCATGATAAAGGGGACTAATTGCCATTGAAATGACATTGCTTTATTCAGTAGATCTGCTGCAGCATACTGCAGAGTGCATTAAAGTGCGTTTCATCCTGGGGGACGCCACTATATTTATAAATTTTCATTATTTAAACATTTTGGCCAGCAGATCACATTGAGTAAAAAGCTCATATCCAGACTTGTCACATTGAGATGTGAGTTACAAAGGAAAAAGGACAGGAAAAGTACAGTATAAATACATCAAGTGCAACTGAATACAGATTCAATATGAAGGCAGACTAGATGGGCCAATGGTCCTTTCTTACATCATTGTCTGTTTACATCCATGTCTATGAATTTGCAAACACCACAACAAGGAGCGATATTATGTTTCACAGTCACTAGTTAGCCAGGCTAGTGACTGGGAAAATCCCAGGGCAACCCAAGCTTTCTATAAGCCTGACTGGTGTACTTACTGAAAAGTTACCTTCTCTAATACAAGACAATAGGGCTACTTGAAGGAAATTTTACTAGCCCAATACAAAATCTATCAGCATTTGGATAGTGGGCATTGGCCAGTTCCTTTTTTTTTTTTATAATCGAATTTTTATCGAGTTTTTGCTTTGAGTGCAGGGGCCAGTTTCAATGGTAGCATGACAAGACCTTGCGGACAAAAGGAGTAAGATCAATACTGCATGATGAAAATGCCACAAGACAAAGCCATGCAGTGTACAGCCTGATGAGGTGCCTTAACTGCACGACCTCAAATTTCACTGGAGTGGTGATCCATGGCAGTATGGTGTTGGAATATTAAATCTACACTTCCCTCAAAGTGCACTGGAGTGGTGATCCATGGCAGCATGGTGTTGGAATATTAAATCTACACTTCCCTCAAAGTGCACTGGAGTGGCGATCCATGGCAGCATGGTGTTGTAATACTAAATTTGCACTGGCGAGAATTGTGCGCTGTTGCACCCTAGCTGTTTGTGACACGCAATGTTTTTGTCTTGCGGCATTTTCACTGAGCTGTTTGTTACCACGGTAAGTTTACTTTTGTTCCATTGTCATGGAACCAGTTTCAGCCACTACTACATAGAGAATTAATGGATTCAGTTCATTTCATATTTTCTAGTTTTGTTTGTTTTATATTATTTTGTGCTATATGGTATTTTTATCTATGGTATATATTTTTAAAGTATTTATGAGTGTTCTAAAATGCTGTTCACATGAAAATGGGCATTTTGGCTCACAGTGTTTACCAGATAAATCAATAAATGAAATGAAAGTTGTAAGGGATCTTCTATGGGTAAGTATCCCCCCCCAGTACTGCCTTGCCTTTTGTTCCAGTGATGCTCTGCAACCCCCACCCCACTTAAACAGTGTTACCTCATTCATATGAATATGGTTTTAATGCAGGCAGTATAGCACAGTGATTTAGGGCTCTGAGCTGCAAACCTGGAGACCTGGTTTGAATCCCACAGCCCTCACTTGCATACTGTGTGACCCTAAGCAAGTCACTTAACTTCCCTGTGCTCCCACGTTACACCTGGAAACAAGCTTTGGCTTAGTGTGCCTTTCATGGTTAAACAATTTCCCCTTCCCCTTCCCCCACAATGCACATGTTCATTTACATTTGCCTTAGGCTGGAATTGATTGAATTGATTAATTCTGTATGTAGCAGTGGCTGAAATCTGTATGGCCTGCTTGAAGGGGACCCACCCTCAGCCCTTTACTACTTCCACCTTTCTCCAATTCCGCTCACCCTCCAGTCTGCTGAGCATCAGAAAGAACCACCAATTTATGAACTTGCCCCATCACATAACACAGGGAGCAATCTAATACATGCACTTAACTCTGTAAGTGCAGGATTGGGGGGGGGGGTACATGAACCATACATCTCAATCTCTTCTGAGGGGAGGGGCTATAGTATCAACATGGTTAAAATATGTTGATTTCATTGAGGAAGTTCTTCAAAACCATTAACATATTTATACATTTCAACATTCTATATGCAACTCTGGAGAGCAGTAGCTCTTGAACCCTAAATGCTAATAGTGTCAGTGGCTCAGCAAGTTGCACACTCACCTCTGAGGCCAAAGGATCAGAAGGCTGTGGGTTCTAGCTCCACACCAGGCACTTGGGTTAAATTCCAATACTGACACTGTAGTACAGAATGGGGGGGTGCTGTACTCCTGAGGTACTGTCTTTCAGATGAGACGTTAAATCGAGGTCCTATCTGCATGTTCAGGTGGATGTTAAGGATCCCATTGCACTTTTCGAAAAGAGTAGGGTAATTGTCTAGTTTTCCTTTCCCAGTCAATAAAACTAAAGTAGTAATAGCTCAGACTATATACTTTGGGAAAACTGAGACTCAAAGTAAAATATAATAATGGTCTGATTTTTTACATGAAAATGTATTTTCAAAATGGCTGAAATTGTGTTACAAAAAACACTGTATGTACGGTACATCTTTATTTTGTTGATTAGTAGGCCCTGGGTCAGTGGGATCTCTACAGTTTCTGAAACATTCCAATCGAATGGGAATCAGAAGCTTCTAAGCAGCCCTGTTCCTTACCCCTCTCCACTTTTGCCACCATCCTTGCCAGATCTGTATGTCTGTCCTACCTATTTTTGAACACCCCTACTGAGTTCACAAAGACTCCCTCCTTCGTAGTCTATTTTACCTTTCTACCACTCTCTTCATGAAGAAAGGATTTCTGATGTCCCTCTGAAATCTCCCACCTGCCAGCTTCATGAGGTTGCCCTGGTACTTGTGTTCCCACGCAGCATCAACAACTCTCTATTTACTTAATTCATCCAATGGAGGTATTTCTACATCTCTGTCATGCTCCAGCCCACACACACATCCACGCCTCTTGTGTGTACTGTACCTGTCAAAATCTTTTATCCTCTCCCTCTAAGTCTTTTTTTCTTGACCCTGGATCATTTTGGTTATCATCTGTACTGCCTCCACCTGCCTTATCTTTCTTTAAGTGGAGGGCCCCAGAATTTCATACAGCATTCCAGGTGAGGACAAACCAAGGACCTGTGCACAGTGGCATAATCTTCTCACTCCTGCAGCTACTGATACCCCTCTACATCCTAACATACTAGTTGGCTTCCATACATCCTTATTGCACTACACTGATGTTTTTTCCATATGTCCGTAGTAATTATCCCAGTATTAACCCACTGGTCCAGTTATTACTGTGTAAAGCCCCCTACCGCTATAGCTGTTATTATAAAGCTTTCCTGTTTTCACTCAATTAAAGTGAATGGGAGGGGTTGCAACATATGAAGACCACTTATACAGCAAAGTTAACCCCTATCAATCCACTTTGCCTCTTCTTCATTAAGTTTGTTCTTTGTGACTTTTCTGCTCCCACCTGTAACTGTTCATGACCCCTACTTCTTTGATCTCCTTCCCCCTTACTCATATTTCCCCCTGCCATTTTTGTCTCCCTCCTCCCATGCCTGTAGGGGTAGTTTCCCCATTCCTAGCCAAACTCAGATTTATCCACCAGATGTACTTGTTGTAATGGTATGACTTGCAGTGTTAATGATTTTGCCCTTTTGATGTGCCGTATTGCTGTATATGATTATATTTTGCAGTGCTAATTACTATTTATTTTTTCTTCTCTTGTACTATCTATTTAGCCTGAATACCAATTTGCGGTCACGTGGACATGAATGGAAATAAACAGGAGGTAGGTTCAGGAGGGATGTGAGGAAGTACTACTTTACAGAAAGGGTGGTGGAACCTTGGAACAGTCTGTTGGCTGGGGTGGTGGGTGCAAAAACAGTCAAGGGATTCAAGCAGGGGTGGGACATAATGAAGGGAATAGTGGTTACTGAGGTTGACAGGACCAGGGAGGAGAATAGAGAGATGACAGGGAAGGTTAGTACCCTGGAGGAATAATAGGTTCCAGGGATTATAGAGAACTAGGGCAGACTGGATGGATATCTGGTTTTTTTCTGCCATCTTTGTTTATGTTTCTATATTCTATCTTCCTTACCCCTTACCCGTCTCCCTGACACATCTGGAAACAAGCTGTTATCAGTTCATTTAATCCTTTCATTGGTTAAATCTTTAAAATAAATAATTAAATAAGTAAATACTGTACATACATACATAAATGTTTCACATGTTGCAGCCTCTGACTGTTACAAATTTTGTCCTTGCATAAAATACTGATTTATTCTTATGTTTGCTTGCACACCTCCTCATGAACAGCACAGCTGTCATTTTTTACATCCTGCCCGAAATGTGTTTTCATACCTCTGGCACCAAATGGCACACTTGCTGTATGAAATCACCTTTTGGGATTGAATAATGAAATGATACTGCCACTGTTCATGAGGCGGGGTTCCAAAATGCCCATGTTGAAAATTTGGAGCAAAAACACCAACACCCAGGGCATTAAGGTTTCCAACCACAACCCCCACCCTGTACAGAGTGACAGGTGTCAGGGGTGTGACTTGGGGTATTCGGCCACAATGCTCACTAATTACACCCCCGCCCCCACCCTGCAGCCACTGACAGGCACTGAGGTGTGCCTTGGGGTCTTCAGCCCTAACATTCACCCCATTCTCCTATACTGCACCCCATCTCAGCTTATTTTCTTATGGAATGGGGTGAACATAAGGGCTGAAGACCTCAAGGCACACTGCGACACCTGTCGGTGTCTGCAGGGTGGTGTGAGGTGTAATGGCATGAGTGTTATGCCCAATGACCCAAAGGCACACCCCCAACACCTGTTAGTCTCTGCAGGGTGGGGATGGGGGTTGACGTTACTTTAATACTTCACTGCCATTCCTATTATGCATCTCTCTAACTCCTGCACTACCAATGCCAGTACCAGCAAGCAAACATTAGGCATTGGCAAATGCTTGTTTTAAGATGGTAGTCAGGTATCCCAAGCATGAAGTTACATACAAAACAGAGAACACACATGTCTAGTGGCTACACACAAAAGTCACAGACAGTATGATAGCATTACAGAATTTTAATCTTTGGAGAAAGGATGGGACTAAAAGGGGGGAGGGGTTGTTATGTATGCTAGAAACTGGGCTGAACTAAAAGAAATGAGAAAATTGGATGAGTGGACAGGAACAAAAATTCTTCCTGTAGAAATAAAATTACCATATTCAAAACTGATGTTACTCCTGGATATTTACTGCCTGCAAAAAAAATAATTTTCAAGTGTTTGAGGAACTGCAAGAGGCATTGAAGGGTTATCTTACATCTCATGAGTTACTGCTGATTGGAGACTTTAATGTTAATTGGAGTACAACAGACACACATCACAGTTTAAATGAAATGGCTACCACCCTAGAGCTAACTCAGCTTATAAAATATATAACTAGATTGAATACAAAAAATCCAAATTCATTAACGATACTGGATTTAATATTTGCTACCAAACCAGAAAAGTATGTGGCAAGTGGAGTATTACTGGATATGATGTCTGACCATTAATTATTCTTCTGTATAAGAAATCAAAAAGTACGGAGGGCCCCCAGTTGGATCATATATTTATTTATTTATTTATTTCAGTTTGGGATTAATACCTTTGAGTCAAGGACTCATTTTCAAAGGCTCCATGTCAGTGCTGAACAAACATTACAAAAATACAAGGTTTACAGAGAAAAAAAAAGAGAAAAAAACATTGAAGCATATACACAGGCAGTAATAGTAAAATTTGAACTTATACACATCAAATGAGTAAATATTAACAGATAGACCGATTAGATAAGAGGGAGTTTGGAGGGGATCAGCTGAAGGTGGCATCGTCTGAGATGGGAGAGAGGTGGAACTTTCAACCAAGTGAGGCCACCGTCAGGTAATTGGGGTAGTGGAGTGGGTTAAGAAAAAAGTGGTATATAACAGAAAGATGTAGAGGGGGGTAGGTAAATGTAAAACTGGGGGCAAAGTACTATCACATTAGCGTAGGCAGGTGGCATCGTCTGAGGTGGGAGAGAGGTGGAGCTTTCAACCAAGTGAGGCCATCATTAGGTAATTGGGGGTAGGGGAGTGGGTTAAGAAAAAATGTGGTATATAGCTGAAAGATGTAGAGGCGGTAGGTAAATGGCAAACTGTGGGTGAGGTACTATCACATTAGTGCAGGCAGGTACAATTCATTTTAAAGTCAAGGAGAGATTTGAGCCCAGCTTTGAAGGTACTAATCTTGGTAGTATCAGTGAGGACAGCAGGTAGTTCATTGTACCATTTTGAACCTTGATGCAGGATGAAGTTCTGTATAAGTTTTGTCCTTATGAAGGGAACCACCATCTTGTCAGCGACTGCACTGTGGGTAGATTTCTTTGGGATGGCCAGCTTAAAGTGTCAGCCCAGTGTGGGGGGATGTCAGTCCAAGTAGTGCTTTTTTTAGAACTGGCAGGTTTGGTATTGCCCTCTATACATACTAGTTGTATATACACTAGTTCATGTAATATTTTGACTACATAAAATTCATGTTAGACCTGGAAGGGTATAATTGGGAAAGGTTGGATTTGATCCTAAATGTGGGTGATGCTTGGGATCTGTTACAGAAAGATTTCTTACAGATTTGTAACACACATGCCCCTATAAAAGCTAGGCAGGTTAAATAAAATAATGCTCCATGGTATGGTTCTAAGGTGTTCAAAATAAAAAGAATTAGAGATAAGACATGGAAAAGAGCTAAAACAACAAAACAGAATCAGGACTGGTGTACTTATAAACAAATGCAAAATCTCTACATCAAAGAATTGAGGAAAGCCAGACAAGTATATTATAAAGAGCAACTTTCCAAAGATGTAACAGATAACCCAAGGGCATTTTGGAACACAATGAACAAACTGTAATGGGGATAGAAAGTGGACTATCCAGACCACTTTATGATAAAAGGACATAAAGAGGAAATGTGCACTGCAGTGGTGGATGAATTAAATTACTTCTTTGTTAATATGGTAACAGATGCATTGAAGTCTCTAGTTTAAATAGCAGAAGGAATCCACCTAAAACAAAATCCTGTGGGGAAGGACTAGGTAGGCATAACATATATGAGGGGATGGAAGAGGAATTTAAATTTGCCTCAGTAACAGACAAGAAAGTAAAAGAATTATTATTCAAAATTATAATAAATAAAGCAGGTGGTTTGGACAGTATATCAAATGTCCTACTAAAGTCAGCTGCCCCCATTATAACGCAGCAGATGGTTAATCCATTTAATATGCCACTTACCTATGCTGCAGTACCAACCATTTGGAAAATGGCCAGGGTGGTACCGGTTTATAAATCGGGGTCTAGGACCCAACTGAAAAATTACAGACCCATCTCTCTATTGCCAACTATTTCAAAACATTTGGAAAAAATAGTGGCAAAACAATTGCATGACTTCTTCATTAAGTATAAAATTCTCAATAAATTTCAATCAGGTTTCAGGCCACTACATGGAACTACTTCAGCTCTACTGAAGGTTAATAGGGATATTGCTGAGGGTCTGGCTGGGGGGATGTCAGTGGGAGCAATATTTGTTGATCTTTCCAAGGCTTTTGATACCTTGAACCACAGCATCCTCCTGTCCAGACTAAGGTCTTGTGGTATATCTGAAATGGCCATAAAATGGTTTAGAAACTATCTGGATAATAGGTAACAACAAGTGACCATTAATGAATGGTCCTCCACTGTGAAAATGGCCATCTCAGTTGTACCACAGGGATCTATAATAGGACCAATACTCTATAATCTCTATATGAATGACCTGATATTTTCTCAGCAGGGGGTGGAGTACCACCTCTTTGCTGATGATACCATTATATTTGTAAAGGGGCCATCTGTAATTTCTATTATAAAAAGGGTCTCAGGAATGTTGCAATCTAAACTGGCTGTTTAACAGCCTTACATTAATTCCTGCTAAACTGTCATGTCCAGCCTTATCACTGTGGCACATGAATTCTTTCTGTCAGCATTCCATCCTCTAACACTTTTGAATGACTGGAATGAAGCATTCTGATTTTGAACCAGCATTCTTAAACTGTTGGTGGAAGAACTAACTTATTAAAAATCTCCTTTTAAATGAGGAAAACATTAAAAAAATATATTTTTAACACTTTTCTTTTGGAATACATTTTTATAATAGCAATTAGGCACTCCCAAGAGTTAGATCAACAGTGTTAATCATCCCTAGGGGCAATATGCCACTCGGCTGCACCTCATGCCACATTACACCCCCAGTGGGTGATTAACAGACTGTTACTCTAACCCCTGGTCATGCCTTATTGCTTAATTCAGCTACTCTTACAAAAGGCTTTTGATCACTTACAGGACTTTCTTTTAAAGTCCAAATTGGTTTTGAATGCAAAAAAAAAAAATTGTAGGTAATGTTGTTCCACACAGGAAACAAGGTGAGCCCTGAGAAGAATAATTTAGAAACTGAGACCCTCTTGGAGATTAAACTAGAACAAGTTAATAATTACAAATACTTGGGGGTTTATTTGGACAATCATCTAAAGTGGAATATTCACATTGATGCAACAATAAACAAGCATTTGTCAATGCTGAACGTTCGCTTGCAGGTATTTGCAGTGGTGTTTGGGATGTATGGTGCTTTACCCTAATGCCCTGTGCGATTGCTGGTATTTGCACAATAAATTGTCAGCATGACCTTGTTGTTACCCCCATTGTGCGCTACATAAGCGGAAACACGTTTTGGGGAGGATGTGAAAAATGACAGCTGTATTGCTCATAAGGAAGTGTGGTAAAATGGCAATGTTGAAAATCTGGAGCGGAAATATTGAAAATTTGCAAACCTACGAGCATGCGTGGGAACTGTGCAACGCACGCTCGTAAAACAGTCATTTGTAGGATTTTTTTCACCAAATTTTCAACATTGCCATTTTAAAACCTCTGCTAATGAACAGTGTCACAGTAATTTTCTTACTGTGTCCCATACATTGATTTCAGACACCGACCAGCCATTGTGCACCATAAGGGCGGAAAGACGCTTTTGGGCAGGATGTGAAAATGACAGCTGTACTGCTCATAAGGAGGTGTGGTAAAATGGCAATGTTGAAAATCTGGAGTGAAAATATTGAAAATTTGCAAACTTACGCGCATGCGTAGGAACTGCGCAACGCAGAGTCATAAAACAGTCATTTTTAGGAATTTTTCTACCAAATTTTCAGCACAGCCATTTTAAGACCTCTGCTCATGATCAGTGTCAGTGTGATTGTCTTAATGTGTCCCATACATTGAGTTTGCACACCGACTGTGCCATTGTGCGCTACATGGGCGGAAACACATTTTGGGTGAGATGTGAAAAATGACAGCTATACAGCTCATAAGAAGGTGTGATAAAATGGTAATGTTGAAAATCTGGAGTGAAAATATTGAAAATTCGCGAACATACGAGCCTGCGTAGGAACTGCAAAACGCACACTCGTAAAACAGTCATTTTTTGGAATTTTTGCACCAAATTTTCAACATGGGATTTTTGGGACCCCTTCTCATGAATGATGTCACTGTCATGGTGTTATTTGAGGCCAAAGGGTGATTCCGCACAGTGCCTGTAAAATCACCCTCCGGGCCCGAATAACGCCATGACAGTGACATCATTCATGAGAAGGGGTCCCAAAAACCCCATGTTGAAAATTTGGTGCAAAAATTCCAAAAAATGACTGAGATATGCAATAAAGTTGAAACCCCCCCTATGTAACCCATTAAACAGCTTACCGGCATTTCCTTAGTTTGCGGTCGGCTTTGAAGAGTGCAGACGGTTCCCGGTCCACCAAGATCATCGCGCCAGAGTCTGGAGTTAAGTATGGGGTGGGGGTGTGGGGAGGCTGGGTGCACAGTGGGTGGGTGCGGGTTGTGGGGGGCTGGGAGGCGTGCAGTGGGACCGTTTTGTTTTTCAGGTTAAAAAAAGACGACTGGGACCTTTGCCGCCTGGGTGGGCTCCCAGCGTGGCAGAAGATTGTGGGGGCGAGAAGCCGACGGGGATTGGGCACCCCGCCGGCAAAGTAACGATGGTCTTGCCACGCTGGGGGCTCCCAGCGTGGCAGCAGGACGGCTTGGGGGCCGTGAGCCGACGGGATTGCACCCCCTTGGCAACAACGCTACCACGCTGGGGTGGGCTCCCAGCATGGCACCAAAGCTTTGGGGCGCATGATGCACGGGGAGGTAGCACGGACGCAGGAGGGTGGCGCCAGTATGGCAGTGGTGCCTCCCTTGAAGCAGAGGAACACCGCTGTTACATTGAGCTCCTGCACCCATTGGTGCAGGGACCCCACGCCTGCTTAAGGGAGCAGTGTGATTGGTGGGAGAGGCACACCTCCAAGTGTGCTACTCTCCGAAAACATTCCTTGCGCATGCACGCAAGCGAACGTAAAAAGGTTTGGAAATTAGGATCCCTATATAGAACTGGAAATTGTATGTCAACTGAGATTAGAAAGCATACTGTAAATGTTATGGTATTACCTGTTTTAGAATATGGAAATTTAGTATATGCTGGAGCATCAAGAACACAGCTACATAAATTGGATATTATGCACAATAAGTTGCCTCGATTTATCTTAGGTGTACCACAAAGGACCCACAGAATAGATATGTACAAGGAATTAAACTGGATTTTTCTATCAGAAAGAAGAAATTTAAACACTATGCTATTTATGGCTAAGTGTATTTTGAGGAAAGTTTCTGACTGTACCCTGGAAACTATTCATGCTAAAACCCCATTAAGTGGCCTGAGATCAGCTGAAGGTTTAGAATGTACAGTGCCTAAACGTAAAACTGAGGTGGGTAGGAATCATTTTATATATAGTGGCCCAGTTCTGTGGAACAAATTACCACAATATCTGAGACCCTTGAGTGGGAAAATTCAGACTGATAAAATAAGAATGTGGCACTCTGAGTATGTAAAACAGAATTGGTTAAAAGGATATGAAGAATGCAAATAGAGTAGAAAGGAATGTAATATGTTATGAGCTTAATCATGTTTGTCTTGAGATGGTGTAATTGTGGTACTTTACTGAATCTGTGTATATGTTATTGTATATTGGTGCTTATGCACAAACGAGTGGGAGTTACATGCCAGAGGCATGTATCCCACCTGCAGAACTCCGCACCTGTGGACGAGTGTGCACCAAAGGCATTCATGACCGCCTGTCACCTTTTCATGGCCCCACCCCACCAGCACGTAGGTTTGCGTGGGGCAGACAGGGGTAGAGTTGTGGTACCAGGTGGGTGGCCAATCAAATGGCTTGCCTGGGACCCGGAGTGGATCCCCTGTGCAGGATGGCATGGTACCAGGATCGTGCATTGGGCGCAGGGCATGGAGCCACAGATGCACCTGCGGTCCATGCGGGTGGCTGTTGGTGGCGGTACAGACCACCCCCCAGGCCTGCCCCAGAGGCATCCCCTATTGTTAAGAGTACTGCCACTCCCCACTACAGCATGGGGCAGCACCTACCCTGGATCACCGATGCCTGCCTGCTGCCCATGAATGAAGTGGAGCCCCGTCCCCAGCAGTGAGCCACCTCCCACACATAGTGGGGCACCAGCCCCGGGACGGTGGTACCACTGACTGCACACATCCTTGAGACACCCCTCTGATGCACAGACCACACCACCCATGGACCTAGCAGGAGGTGCCACAGCCATAGGCTGCCAGCAGGCATGCCCAATGGATGCCTCCCCCACCACCTGCACCAGGGATGGGGCATACACTTGCAGGGGGGTTTCTGGGCTGCAGGGATGGGGGGGCTCCATGAGTCAGGGTGAAAGTGCTCAGGTCAGGTTGCCATGCTGGGGGAGGGACCCTGTGGGTGCATGGGTAGTGCCGTGTATGACCATTATGGCAGGGTCCCCCCTGGCATATCCTTCCCACCACTTTGCCCCCCCCCCGTGTGTCATGCTGCGCACCTTAGTGCATGGTGCATAGTGTGGACATGCCCCCCTCCCATCCCTGGTGCATTGCTGTCTGTGTGGCTAGAGCATTGGGTGCTTAGTGGCTGTGTGCCCCATCTGGTGATTCCGGTGTGGGGGATGCAATGGGTGCGGAGTGGCTACATGCCACAGTTATGTGGCACGTAGCCACTCCACACAATAGTGCATGGGGCCCATTGTTAGTATTTATGTACATGATGAAATTATATGTTAAAGTAACTGGAATTGAACTTCTGGACCTAACTGAAAATGAGCTTCGGCTCAGAGGAGTAATCCAATTAATTTTGTAAATATATGTGAATAAAAAGTTTTACTACTTACTACTGCTACTACTACTAGTATCCCCACCATCTCACAAAGTTTACATTTGTAAAATATCCTAAATTGTATTATTCTGTTTCATTTTAAAAATTGGGTATTTTGTGTTCGTCATTTACTCCCATAGTATTCAGTATATCCTAACTTCCTCTTTCCATAGCTGTCACTTCAGCTCCTAGCAGTAGCAGTGTGTTTCCCAGTAATTCAGACATACACTACATAATTAAGAAAATCAGTTGAAGGCAATGTACACAAACACAGCAAAGTCTGCTTGCTGTTGTCTGTGATACCATCGTACCTCAGAAACTAGTACAAAAAAACAGGAAGTGCGTTACTTAAATGAATTTTTTTTGCCCCACCATGACCCAGACCTGAAAGACCACATAAAGGGCTGGTTTATTTTCCCCTGGGTGTGGTACAGATGAGGTTAGGTGATGAGTCCTGAGAAGGACGAAACACATACCTTTGTCTTCTGTTCTCATCCTTTGCACATCGTTTGGCACAATGAACTGCTGCTTAAACCACAGCCAGTCTAAATGTTTGTGTTATTTGCATATACATCCCATTACGCTTTACATTACTGGGGTATGTTTCAGCTTATATTTCTTACTCAAAAGAAGTTGACTGCAAAAGTAGTCTGTAATAAAAATACCACACTACAGTTTTTTGTGTCCAAAAAGTCTGCCTGGGTTTGGTTGTTATACAGGACTTGTGCGTGAGGGGGTGGGGATGGGGGAAGACAGTTACACTTAAGAAACTGCTTCTAAGCTTTCCCTGTACCTACTAATGGAAATTATGTGTTTCACATCAATAACAATTACGCCAGTTTTTGTTTTGTGATTAAACTTAAATTATTCTAGTCCTGCTATGTTATGAATCTGTTCTGTGGACCAAAGCAGTTGCTCACATGAGGGACATCAGCTGAGGTTATTTATTAAAACAGTAGTGTTTGTTAATTGGCCAAAAAAAAAATTTTTTTTTTTTAGCAAAAATGTATTTCTGGCATTTATAGCTAATTTTGTAACTAATGACTCAAGTAATTAAAGATGGCTACCACTTGTATTTTTTTAAATCTCTGCCATCGTTGACTGTACATAGTAGATTTATACTGTGGAGGTATTAGGCTGGTGTTGCCACATATTTCTGATGGTAGAAAGCACAGCACAGCACTATATCAAGATATTTAATTTTTCATGGATGGGATGACACAGGAATGGGAACTTTTAAAAACTTCAAAACACCTTTTCTTAGTTCAGGAATGAAAGAAAAATGAGTATATTGATGTTTTTTGCTAAAAAAAAATACCGCTGAAAAAAACTCCATGGTGACAAATAAATAGTGCTGTTTTAAAACCTTCTAGCATTTTTTGTTTCTTCCAGACTGTTTTAAGGATCACTTTAAACTTTATACAATAAAAGCAAAATCACTGAATGCCTCTCTAGCTCTCTCACACTCCCATCCCCCCCCCAAGTTCTCTCTCTCTCTCTCTCTCTCTCTCACTGTCACTAGCACTACAGCACATCTGTGAAAAAACCTGAACTGTTAGGTGGTTTCTCACAGATACGCTGTAGCATTAGTCTTAGCCAGTCAGAACAAAGGGATTAGCACAGTCCGATTATTGAGTCTACTCTGCAATTCTCACAGAATAATGGAACTGTAGCTCTGTGTTCTGATTGGCAGAGGGGTATCTTTTTCAGTATAATATGTATTTATTGTGGAAATATGAACAGAATCAGTATCATAGTTCATTAAAAGTAATTACAACACATGAACCCATAGTTTTAAATTTATTCAGATTTTCGTGTACTTATGTATTTATCCAGGGTAATATAGCCACTAAGCTATACATCATATTTATGATGGCATCTCTTAAAACAGCAGCAGTGAGTTATAGTGTACATAATGCATAATACATGCATACCCAGATCTAACAAAACTAATAAACAAAAACACATAGATGTCTAAATACAAATACAGTATCTGACAATCTCCCCTTGTCAGCTGTTCAAGGTGTTCTGCCCAGTTGGAGGTCTGATGCTTGAAAGGTATTTGTAGGATATGTCTTGATAGACAACATTTCATAAAATGGACGCAAAAACCACCACATTTAGTAGATTCAGAGCAAACCCTATGAGTAACACTTTATGCTTGTAATAGTTTATGTTTCTTTAACTACACTGCAACTAATGTATAATTACACTGGAACTGCAGGGTTACTTACCTGGATCCATGTTTAACTACTCTGCTGTTTAATGTACTTTCACATTCACAATGTAATTATACCTTAACTAACGCAAATACATAATAGTTACAGAAACTTAATGTAAAGTGCAACCACCCTGTGTAATAGTTTTACAATGTAGACACTGCTGTATACTCCATGCGATACTTACAAACTGGAGATGAGGGTGGGATGTGGACCTGGGGATGTGTCATGTACCTTGCCTCCGGTGGTAGTGCAAGGAGAAAGACCTGCATTACTAGACAGAAACTGGCTCAGGCAGATCAAGTTGAACTGGGAAAAGATCTTCAACATAAATACTGTGACCAAAGCACCTCAAGATGCACTAAAGAAAGTATTGGACAAACATGGTCCTATTTTCCAGGACAGCTATGGCACAATCTGGGATTTTAAGGTGAATATCTGAGTGCAACCGGCAGCTGTTCCAATTTTCCACAAGCCTTGACCAGTACCTTATGCTTTAAGGGAAGTGATAGAGAAGGAACTGGACCATCTCGAAAGCCATGGTATCATCTCATGGGTAGAGAGGAGTGACTGGGCTGTTCCTATAATGTGTGGTGACTTTAAGGTTACAGTGAACCATTTTATACAGCCAGACCCATACCCATTACCCAGTGCAGAGGACTTGTTTGTCACACTCTCAGGGGGCAAGTTCTTTAGCAAGTTGGACTTATCTTTTGCATACCAGCAATTAGAACTGGAACCAGAGTCAGAACCATATCTAACCATTAACACCGACAAGGGACTGTACCAATATTGTTACTGGGCATGTGGAGTCTCCACAGCACCAACCATTTTCCAGAACACAGTGGACCAGATACTGCATGGACGATATCTTGGTAACAGCACCCACAGTGAAAGAGCATCTGACAATCCCGGACCAAGTTCTGGGCAAACTGCAACAGTATGGATGAAAGTGAAACTATCCAAATGCCAATTTCTGCAAAATTCTGTTGAGTATCTAGGCTACCAGATTGACGCCCTAGGCCTACACCCAACAGAGAACAAGGTGGATGCTGCATCATCTGCATATGAAATCAGGTTTGTAAAGACTTGGAAGGCTCCTTATACCACATTCTGTGGTCTTGTCCCTACATTACTTCTTTTTGGAAGCTTATAGAATCTAGATTTAATCCTTTATTAGGCCATCAGGATGCTTTAACACTTGAGATTTATATCCTAGAAGACTACACTGCTCTTACGGGGAACTCCCATGAAGCTCATATGGTCCTGATCTCTGCTGTTGCTAAATTGTTGATTCTGAGACACTGGATTGATTCCTCTCTTCCCACTTGATCCGAATGGCTAACTGAAGCACTTATGCCATTAAATATTGAAAAGGCTATTGCAGCATTTTATAAGTCTGTGCATGTACATAGGTCTAAATGGGAAATTTTGCACACTCTGCTTTCAGTGTCTTCGGCTAGTCAGCCCCTTGATACCCTTTTTCATTGTTCCTTTTTCCTAGCTTAATGTGGATTGCAGGAAAGGGGAGGGAGGTTTGTTTGGAGGGGGTGAGAGGAGGTTGTTAATAGTATTTATTCTTTTGCTTCTTTTTTCCTTTTCTTAGTTATGATTGTTTATTTTATATATAATATTGATATGGTCCTTATTGTGATATTGCCATCAACCTATATTGTTGTATCTAGTGGGTTAATTTTTTCTTCCTTTATATTTTATTTTGTGCTGGTTTGTTGTCATGTATTATTTATCTTATAACTTTAATAAAACATATTAAATCATAAAAAAAAAGAACAAGGTGGATGCTATAGTCAAGGCACCTGTACCAACAAATTTGACAAGAGTTAAGATCATTCTTAGGACTCTTGGACTGCTACAGATGGTTCCTAACCCATCTGTCCACATTGTTGCAACTACTCCATAACTTGCTACAGAAATAAGCTCAATGGAATTGGTCACCACAGAGTGAGGACGCATTCCAGGCTTGCAAGCAATGCCTTCTAAACAGCAAATGGTTAGTGCACTATGACCCAGCCATACCTCTGAGGCTGGCATGCGATGTGTCACCATATGGAGTGGGGGTCATCATCACCCATGTGTTACCTTCTGGGGAGTATCTCTCAATCACTTTTGCTTCCAGGACCTTTTCCCCAAGCCAAAGAAACTATGCTCAGATTGAGAAAGAAGCCTTGGGCATAATTGTTGGTGTCAAGAAGTTCCTTAAGTACTGGTACATATGGAAATTCACTCTGCTAACAGATCACAAGCCTCTACTGACAATTCTGGGGCCAAAGGCCACCATATGAACTCTCACAACACTCAGGATGCAGAGATGGGCCCTGATTTTGTTGACTAATGACCATGACATTGAATACAGACATTATCAGGATCATGGAAATTGCAGATGCATTATTGAGACTGCCATGCAAGGATGCTACAGAGAAGATAGGCGGGGCAGTATTCCATCTTTCACATCTCAAGGAATTACCCATTGCTTCACAGGATGTTGCAGCAGAGACACAGTGAAATCCTGTCCTCAGTAAAGTCCTAGATTTTACCCTAAATGGTTGGCCCAACTTCACAAGGAATCTGACTCACCAACCATTCTTGGACAAGAAGGACCAGTTATCCACAGAACCTGCACAGATTTTCCATCTTGGGGAGAGGGTGGTGGTTTGAGACTGTATACATTCCAAGATTTCTTGGATTCCTGTGGTGGTGATTGAAACTCGTGGACCTTTGACCTATGCAGTTCATGTGGGACATTGACTTGTTCACGTACATGTGAATTATCTGCTGCATTCTGAGGTTCCAGAAAATGCGGCAGAAGACATCACTACAGATGAGGACAGTGACACAGAGGAGTTTGCTCCTGCCCGTGAAGTTCCACCTTGGCTAGTGCCAAATAATAGTGATGCACCTGTTTCACCAGTAGTGGTTGTCCCAACCCACAGATATTCCATGTGGCACTGAAGACCACCACAAAAACTTGACCTTTAAGTCATGTACTGAACTTGCACCTCTGTGCAACTGGACTCTTACCTGTACTGTTACTTAGTTAATAACAAGTTCTACCCAAGGGGGAGAATAATCCCCTGAACTTGTTTCTTGGTACCGAATAGTCTACATCAGCCTGGAAGTTAGGAAATGCTACTGTTGAAGTGTTTTGGACTAGTTTCTATCTAATGGGAGGAATGTAGTACATATATGGATATATATGGTAGGAATTATAAGGAACACCATTAGGACTGTAGTTTATGCATATAGATAATTGTATTTTATTTTTCTCCTTTTTCTGGCAGGTCCTCCATCAGGCTCTGCCCTGGTCATGGCCACGGGGCTCCCACCAACCATCAATTCAATTGCCTACATCTCCCGGTCACCCTCGGCTTGCCCCCTGGAGGACGGTGCTGCCGCGCCAGTTACCCTAATTCCAGTGCCACAAAACCAGTAACTAGTTGGGAGTGCTGGCAACAGTGGCTAATTGAAGCCTGGGGAGGGCTTCATGTAGACAGAGGACCCACCCCTCCTTTTTCCATTTTTCCTCCGCGAGACGGGGACGTGCAATGACGTCCGGTGTCTGCCCCGCCTCCATTACACGTGAGCGCCGGTAGCTGCATGACTCCTGGCCTCCACCAGGGGTCCATCTCATGCCAGGTACTTACCCACCTTCCCCCCAGAGAAGGAGAGCAGTCCATAGGAAGCTCTATCCTTCTCCCCCCAGCAGGCCCTCCAGTGACCTGGGTCCATTCCCTAACCCAGGTTGCCTGCGTCGTAAGTGGAAATCCAACTGCTGCGCAGACGGGCCGGCCCTATATAGATAATTGTAGTCCTACAGTAGGTATGTTCACTTCCTATCATGCCCAGTGGGCTTTTCTTTGTCTATGTCCAGTGGTGTGTGACTAGTATCTCTCAGATGAATAAAGATGGCTACTGAACAGACGTGTAGTATATGAGTCTCTTTTTTGAGGACACCACTATATTACACATGCAATACTTACAAAGGTGAAAGTTATCTTTTTTTCAAGCAAATGGGTACAGTCTTAAATTTCTGCTTTTGCATATAATTAGATGCCAGCCTGGGTTCTTGAAGAACTAGTCCAGGGTGCTGAATGAGTTTTCTTTAAAGGGACACTGTTAACCCTTTTGCATCATATTATTCCTAGCTGAAAATCCACATTTTATGATTGCTTACCTTCTCTGAAATACATTGACATTGCCGATCATTTTATCTGCTTCCTTTCTAAGAAGAACTGAAATACATGTTAATGGTATACCCAGCCTCATTTTGTTTCAAATCTGTGATCTACTCTTATTGGCCCCTATGCATGTAGGGGTGGGAAGTACGTGCCTGAGGTGCATTTCCCACCCACGCAGCAAAGCAACTGTGGACAGGTGCACACCGGCGGCATTCACCACTGCCAGCCACCTGTCCGCTGTCCCGCCCTCTGGCACGCAGGTCCAAGCAGGGTGGGCATGGGTGGAGTTGCGGACCCAGCCGGGCATTCAATTGGATGCCTGGCATGGGTCCAAAAGTGGACCCCTTATATGGCAGGGCACACACTGGCAGCATGCCCCGCGGATGTCTGAGGGCCAGTGACTGTGGCGGGTGGTAAGAGGGCAATGCCGCCAGCCCTTCAATGGCACTGCAATGGTGCAGTGGGATGGGGGCCTGTTGGGTGGCGGTGGGGGGAACCATACTGCCGGTAGAGGGAAAGGGGATTCACATGTGGTGCTGCTGGGGGGTAGCAGCCATTGTACCGGTGCCCCTGTGAGGGGTATGAGTTTTGTGGGGGGGCACCACACTCACTGCTGTGTGCTGGGATGGGTGGGTGGCACTGGGTGGCAGTGTCCTTGCGCTATCCACCCTGTCCTGCGGCATATACCGGGGTGTGCACAGGGCTTGTAGAGGGTTTACATCAGTGTTCTCCCTGGCATACTCTGCGCCCCCCTTTGCACCCCCGTGGCCATCACTATGTGCCTTAGTGCATGGCGCATAGTGCCGGCCAGCCCCCGGCATGTTGCTCTTTGCGCAGCCAAGGGATCGAGCACGTTTGTGCTGCACACTCCCCGTGGCGCATCCCGCATGGGGGGGCAATGGATGCAGAGTGGCTATGCACCACAGTTGCGCAACGCATAGCAGTTCCACCCCTTCATGCATAGGGGCCCATTGCATATTTCCTGAACATATGGAACACTGCCAAACAATGCATCATGAGTGGCTAGACTGTGTTTGGGTTTTTCCAAGCCCAGAAATGATGCAGTGGGAGTTGATTAAGAAGTGTAAACACACGTTTTTATGTGGTAACACCAGTATGGTGGGCAGGCTGTTACTGCCTTTTAAAAAGAAAAAAAATTAAAATCAGACTACAGCTACATCAGTAATCAATCAATCATCAATCAATCAAATCTTTGTTTATCCAGGTGAACACCATTGAGCATAGCTCATTTACAAGATGGACCTGGTTAGCACAGAAACACAGGATATACACTATATGAACAGTCACAACATAACACCTCAGTAATATTACACACCACAGAGTTACAATAGTTAAACGTAGTCATAAGTGGAGAACAGTTTGGAAACAGTGGTTCATTTCCTTCATGGTGTATAATGAGTCTAGTAGTAGTAGCTGGAAGTACTAACGAGGACAATTGTCAGGTAATGGTATATTGCATACAATGCCATAAGAAACAAGACAGACAGTGAGTTAAAAAAAGAAAAAACAAACAAACAGTGTAACAGGGTAGAAGGGGGGATGTGGTGGGTAAGGCGAGATAGGGTATAGGCAGGGTGGTAGGGGATAGACGAGGGACAGATGAAGCCTCGGAGAGGACACAGGACAGGAGGAAGGGGAGCACAATTAGGTATTAGAGAAATGTGAAGGAGAGGCCACAAAGTCACACGTAGTGGAGAGGACAATGCCATCATGGTACGCTATAAGTGCAGGGAAGTTTAGGATCGGGGAAGCAGCTGCAGTCTCTATAGATTGTGAGCAATCATAAGATGTGTTTTTAAACTAGAGACACAGAGACCTAAGAGGGCTGACAATGTCCCTTTAATGTTCTCCACATGTTATTGCACTGCCACGTGAGTGTAAAAATTCCCCTAGACTCGACTACACAACTTGGCAAATTAAAAAAAAAAATTGGCTTGGATTTCAGATGTGCAATTTTGAAAGCCAAGGTGTGTTTTTTTCCGGGGGGGGTGGTGAAACCATGTGTTAGGACATGTTCAAAAATACACATTTTCATACAAGAGAACCAGGTATATCCCATTTCACTAAATATCAGTTACTACATGCCAGTCTACAGTTATGTCTTAGACAAACCTGTTTCGTCTTTTTATTCAAGTTGAAATTGTAAAAACTGATGTATTTGTAATTGTTGTGTTTTTGCTAGTTATGCTGGGCCATGCAGGGCCATGCAGACATCCTGCAGGCCTGTATCAGTATGCGCCATGGATGCTTAGACTTCAGGGTCCATGTCAGTAGGTTGCAGGTGCAACACAGTAGCAGAGCCTTTTCCCAGAGCTGGCAAGTGGTGCTGTGTGGACATCATGCCAAGCCAGGTGACTGAGGAGGAGTGTAGTCATGGGTCAACCAGTTCCATCTTGAAATCACCTATAAGGTATATAGTCACAGCTATGGCCATGCCTTGTGGCTTGTAGGAGTACCGGTTAAAGGGCTGAAGGCAGGAAAAGTGCATGAGCTAGGGATACAGAGAAGGAGGAATGGTTCAGTGTGCCACTCAGGCATTCGAAGTGAGGCAGCAAGGTAAAAGAATGCTCAAGGGGGTGGGTTCAGTATTTGGGGACCAAAGGTTTTTTTTCATTTCTGTGTGTACCTACTTTAATTGTTATTTTGATCTGTGCTGTTAATTAATTAAAACACAGTAATCAATCTGACCATCAGTGAGCAGACAGTGAATTTGCACAGTTGCAGTGTGTTACCAATTTATTTTTATATTATGGTGTTGACCTTACCTTAGTGCCCCAAGCCTTTTGAAGGGGGTTGCATATAAAAGCAAAGTGACCTTATAATACCATACCTTATTCTGGTGCCCCTCACATGCATATTTTACCTCATTTGTCAACCCTGGACCTTGCTCCCCTTTTACAGGGTGTCTCACCGGAGTCAGGGCCCTACTTTTAAACACACCAGCATTACTGTAAATCTGTTTTAACACTTCTATGATACCTATACAGATCTGAAGAACGATATATCCTCATTTGTAAAAGCCAGAAAGTCAAGCTACACACTGATGGAAAGAGAAGTTACAGTATTTTAATGGTGTATAACTTGAGCTACCAAATTTATGGGCTAAGAGATATTGTTCTCCAAAGTTTCACTATCAAAGTTTTTTGAATATGCTGATGTCTGAAGCATATTTGGTTGGCAGTATAACCTGTAGGTTAGAATAATGAGCTGTGAATGAGCTTGGTACATCTGGCAGACCTGGGTTTGATTCTCCTGACAACCTCCACTTGCATACTGCGTGACTCCTAACAAGTCACTTAACCACCCCAGTACTCCCAGATCGCCCCTGAAAACTATCCTTGGGCATAGTGGGTCTTACCCAGTCACCAATAAATAATTAAAAAGAAAAGAATACTGGCACATCCCTCCCAACTCAGTATTCCCTTTCAGAGCTCCAGCAGAGCCTAACAAACCCCAAAAGAGCATCATTTTTAGTTCAGATCTCATTGCTTACCATTCCCTCCCAGAACCCAATAGACTCCCATTATTTGTTTAGATGTACTGTACCCTTCCACTCCAAGTTCACTTTTCAGTTTATAGAAACACAGAATGCGTCGGAAGATCGATCCATGTGGACTATCTAGTCTGCCAATGTATACTACCCCTACCCCCCCCCAATCAGGCTGTTGTGTTAGGTTTTCCATACTGTCTGTCCCATGCCAGCTTGAATTCTCTGATTGTCTTCGACCCCCCCACCTGATGGGGAAGGTCATTCCAAGGCTCCACCACCCTTTCTGATAGGAAGAACTTTCGTTATGTTGCTCCTGAACCTGCCCCCCCTTAGGCGCCTGTCATGACCTCTGGTTCGGGTGCAGCTGTTTACCTGAAGGAGATCCTGTGCCTGAACCTTGTTGATACCCTTCAGGTATTTAAATGTCTCTATCAGGTCCCCCCATCCCTTCTTTGTCCTAGTGAGTACATGTTGAGCTGTTTTAGCCTTCCATCATATGGCTCATGATGCAGACCTTGCACCATCTTTGTTACCCTTCTTTGTATAGTCTCTAGTCTTTCTATGTCTTTCCTAAGGTGAAGCCTCCAGAATTGGAAACAGTACTCCAGGTGAGGCCTCACCAGGGACCTGTACAGTAGCATAATCACCTCCCTTTTTCTACTGGCTATACCCCTCCCTGTGCAACCCAAGATGCCGCTGGCCTTTTGTGCCACCTTTTCACATTGCTTGCCAACCTTCAGGTCATCTGCAATGACCACCCCAAGATCATGCTCGTGTTTTGTTACCGCAGTTGTACCCCATTCAGAAAGTAATTTCTTCCTGGGTTGCGTCTTCCTTGGTGCATAACATTACATGTTTTGGCCTTATACCCCTTGCAGTTTCAGTGTCTCCTTTCAGAACCCCAACAGTTTTACATCTTTTGATTAGATGTACCCTTCCCCCTCAAAGCTCAGTATTGCATAACTGAACCCCAAAAGATCCCCATTAGTACTTTTGATGTATCCCTTCCCCTCCCAGCTGAGAATTATCCCCAGAACCCCAACATACCCTAATTGCAGTTTTGATTAGCTCTCCCCTCCCAACTCTGCATTTCCTCCCAAAACCCAGCTAAATCCCTAATTGTAGTTGTGATATATCCTGACCCTTCCTAGTTCTACATTCCCCCAGACCTCAACAGAACCCCATTTGTAGTTCAGAGTTATACCCTTTCTGAGCTCTGAACTCCCTCACAGAACCCCAACAGAACCCTGTTTGTAGTTTACAGTTATACCCCTTCTGAGCCATTAGTAGTTTAGAGGTTTACCCCTTCTGAGCTCTGCATTCCCTCCCAGAACTGAACAAAACCCCATTTGTAGTTCAGAGTTATACCCCTTCTGAGGTCAGAAGCATCTAATGGCTTCAACAGTTTTTACACTGACCTAGATGCATACAAGGCGAACTTCCTTCCCAAAGCATCTGGCTTCCCTAGTACTCCTAGAACAGAATCATGATATCCAGAATTCCACCTAAAAAGGGTAAGGAGAGCAGATGTGCACTCTCTACTTAAGAAAAAAAAGGTGAGAGGCTCTGTGGGACCTGACGAGTTGCCCCTCAGAATACTAAAAGATGCTGTTCCTGCTATACCCACCCCACTCACCTGGCTAATCAACAGATCCTTTCAAAAAGGAGTTGTTCCCTCCAAATGGAAGGAGGCCAATGCAGTTCCTTTACATAAAGGAGGTCCTAAGGAACCAATCAAAAACTATAGACCAATCTTGCTCCTATGTATTCTGTCTGAGATACAGGAGCGACTTGTATACAGCCAACTCCGTGACTACCTGGAGATGCACCAACTGCTAACACCCAATCAGCATGGTTTCTGATGGAGCCACGAAACTGACATGGCGCTTATCAAATTCACTACTTACACCCTCAAGGCCCTCGATGATGGTGCCACCACTAGTGCCATATTTATAGACCTAACCAAGGCCTTTGATCTGGTCGACCACAACCTCCTGATAGATAAGCTAAAAATTACTGGACTTGACCACCATTCCCTGATCTAGTTCAAAAGCTACCTGTCCCACCGAACTCTGCAGGCTACGTGGCAGGGAACCTTTTCAGATTGACTTAGCATCATGGCGGAGAAGCCCAAGGTTCCATCTTAGGGTCCCTCTTGTTCACCCTGTTCATCAATGACCTCAGCAATAACTGTGGTGGTAGTTCAGTAATTCAGTATGCTGATGATGCTGTGTTGTACAGATCCTCAAACAGTGCACCGACCCCTGGGTCTCAGCTACAGGAGGATTTCATAACCCTAGAAAAGTGGCTACTGTTAAATGATAAGAAAATGAAAGCTATGTTGTATGGTCCCAGAACTTTTGGCTAGGACAGGTTCCTTATGCTCCCACTAGTATCCGCAGCAGGCACACCCATAGAAGTCATGAGCACTTTCAAATACTTAGGCCTTTTTCTGGACCAAGGCCTATCTCTCAAGTGCTACATGGACCATGTCATCAGAGGGATACATCAAAAGCTAGGTATACTATACAGAATGAATTCCCATCTCCTCCCTGAAACCAGGGAAGCCATCACAAATTGCATCCTCCTCACCAAACTGACCTATGTTGCCACAGTTATACAGTCCCTCTCTGTCCGGGAACTGGGAAGGGTACAAATACTTTATAACAAGGTAGCTCGATTTGCAACCAAATCCCAACAGAGTCATCATCACTGCCAGGTGCTTGACTCTTTAAACTGGCCATCTTTTTCCCAAAGGCTCCAATACCCCCACCTGTGCACCACCTTCAAACTAATAAATGGTCCAAGCCCAGCAAGCCCAGCCAGGCTGTTAGCCACCAAGTGCCCAGGCAGACTGCTCTGAACCTCTTCCTGAAAGCTCCTAGAGGTTCATAGGTGAGGACCACAGCTGGAAACAAGTCCTTCTCCCATGCTGCCCTGACTCTATGGAACAGCCTCCCTGAGCAGTTGCATAATTCCAGCACATTGGTCTCCTTAAAAAAAAGGTTCCAAGCATACCTAATTGAAAACAACTCATGCTCATGTCAAAGGTGACTCTACTTCTGCTTGAACTGTATAATATGAAAAAGACTGTTGTAGCCTGTTGTCCTGTCCTATATCCATAGTAACTTGTAATACCACTGTTGTAACAAATCTCACTGTTTAACTTATGTGTATATAGCTACCCAAGTATACTCCACTAGAGGGAAAGTCATGAGGGATTTCTGTGATGTTTTACATTATTGTCCTACAGTTATTATTCTAAAACTATTTATGCAATAGACATGGACATAAATCCTATGTGATAAACCTGAGCTACTATGTGATATATGTAAAGTTTTACATTTATACATATAGTAGATGCATCATCACAGATTTATACACATAGTAGATATGTCACAATCACTCCGGAACTCATTTAAAATGTTCAGCCTCAGCACCAGTACTAACTATATTCAAATGCAAAGAACTTTAAAACAAAAGAAGAAAGCATAGTGGTGTGAGCATAAAAGTTGTTCAGCACAAAATTATCTACAAAATGAGTGGTATTTCACTTATAGATACCTTATAGATTTTTTTATAATTAGCAAAAAACACATGCAAAAAAAGATAAGAGATCAAAAGTAAATGTCCATACACTGACAGAAAGCATCCCTATTGCATAAATGAAATATACAATGGTGAACTGTCAGATAAATGATTTATCTACACTTGTGGTGTTTGACCTCAGACATCTCACGCATGGCTTACCCCACTCATGAGGTTACCCCAGGTCAAACAGCACTTGTGTAGATAAATCATTTATCTGACAGCTCACCATTGTATATCCCTTATTTTTGTCATCAGTATGTATTTTTGTCATCAGTATTATGTATCATTGATGTATCCTGCATCCTTTTTTTCTGTGTAACTAAATCCAGGTCGCCCCTGGAAAAAGGGACCTTTTGGGCCCTGTGGGCTTACCCAGTCAACCAAATGAAATAAGCAAAATGAAATAAATAAAATAAATAAATAAATAAATAGAACTACCACCAATAACTCCAGCAGAACCCCGTTTGTAGTTTATGTATCTCATCCTCTCCCAGCTCAGCGTCCCCTTCTAAAACCCCAACAGAACCCAGTTTGTAATTTATAAGTATCTCCTCTCTTCTCAACTTAACATCCTCTCTCTGAACCCCAGCTGACTCCCATTTATTTAACTGTAACTTAAATATTTGGTATTTATTTAATAATACCTATTTATTACCCTTGATGGTACTAAGATTGAAGATGTTCCCTCCTTTAAGTACCTTGGGGTCTGCCTTGACCGGCATCTTGATTTCTCAGTGCATATTGATGTTATCCACCATAAGTTGCACCCTAAGCTTGGATCATTGCACAGGAATAGAGAGTATTCTGCTGCCTGCCTGCTGAGCAGCTGTATTAAAAATGATTCTCCCCGTCTTTGACTATGGTGATTTAGTCTATAGTAAAGCCCCTAAATCCTTCCTTGCCAGACTGGACCCCCCTTTTCATTTTTCTTGTTGTTTTGCTCTAGATTTCCCACCTCATGCTCCCCACTGCTCTCTATACTCAGGCCTTTCTCTTCCCTTTCTTGATGCTAGATTCCTTTCCCATTGTGTCTCTTTTACATCCAAACTCAGGTTTGGCACTCTTCCCTCTTATCTTAAATCCCTTCTATCCTCCCCTCCCCTCCTTCTTCCTCCTACCCACTCCGTAACAATATTTTCCTCTCTCTCTCTCTCTCTCTCTCTCTATCTCTCTCTCTTCTCTCTCATTTCCTTCTATAAAATCTACTGTTGGTTAGTCTGTTTTTTCCTACTGCTTTCCTAAACTTTGGTCCTCCCTGCCCCTTTCAATTTGATCTTCTTCTTCTCCCTCCTCCCTAAAGTCTCTTCTTTATGACTTTTGTTACCCTAGCTGCAACTGTCTATAACCCTTTTCTCTTCATTCTCCCCTTCACTAGTTTTGCCCTGTTTATGGTTTTCCACTATTTTTCCATTCCTTACATATAATAAGAGTGTGTTTTCACATGTATTTATTTACTATTTCCCTCTAATATTTATGGTTATGGTTCTCATATTACTATATTATGGTATATGACTTCTTATTTTTAGTAGTGTTATTCTTTAGCTATCTCTGTCTCCCCTTTCTCACAGAACACATCTGGAAACCAGCTATCAGCTCAGTATTTTTAGTAGTTGTATTGTTTAGTTATCTCACTCTCCCTTTTCCCCCATGACGCATCTGGAAATAAATACATTTATATTTAAGCAATAAGGTATGTACATCGGTTAGTTTAACAGTCTATCACCCCCTTGGGGTATAATGTGATATAAGGTGCAAATGAGTTCCATACTTCCCCACGGTGGTGATTAATTGACTGCTACTCAAATCCTTGTATAGTCCGTATTGCTATTATTGAAATTGAGAATTAAAAAAAAAATTGTTTCATTTGTGTGGCACATTTTATCCAAAAACACCCATTTTTCAGTTTTATAGTCCATCTGCCTTTTTTTGTGTTGTAGATGTGAACAAAAGACTGTGAAGAGCTGGCAAACAAACTCGCTCACCGTCAGTAATGATTTCCTGAAGTGGGTTGTATAATGGCTTCTATCTGTCAGTGATGGTTATGAAAATAAGTCTTGGAAGTTACATGTTTTGTTAATTTTAGAAAGTTTGTTTAACAATGAGCAGGTGCAGTAACTCGGATGATCTAAATGATGTGAACTTGCATCTGAAGGCAGTTGCTTAACGTGTCATTTGACACAATCAAATTCTTAGTAAGCAGTATATCTATAGAGCAAGTACTCAGTATGAAAGCAGATAGTGTTCTGCCCATTGGATGAGATTCTTTCAGTGGGTGTTAAATCGTCTTTTTCTTTGTAAGAGAATATATTAGTTAATAATTCTGTTAATGTTATTCCTCTGTGGGAAACTGTTTGTAAGTTTTGCTTGCAAAACCAAATAAACAAAAAATATCAACACCCCCACCAAAAAAACAAAAACAAAAAAAAAAAAAACAAGCAGTGTAAGTGTCTCTTTCAAAAGTTGTAAAATTTACACTTTGGCAATGAGCATGCACAATGCAGTCCTGTATGCAGATCCACAGATGTTTAGAAAGTGCAGGTGATCAACAAAGCTAATGACACATTGACTAGAGTCAGCACTTCATCAGTGTGCACAGACATTAACCTGTCAGCTCAAAGCATGGAGTACTTGTTAGGTGTTGTTGAGGTGTACAGAATTGCCAAACATGTAGAGTTGTGTATCAAGACAGCCACAGTGTGCAGTGACAAATTCCAGCACTTGCAAAAAAGACACTGATAAACTGTGAAATAGCCTAATAGAATTCATATCACTCACATCTTTATCACCAGAGGACACCTCCTTGGACTTCTCCGCACGCATCCTGTGTCCAAGAATTAAAGCTGCAAAAGAACTGGCCCGAGGTGTGTCTTAACTGAATGTTGTCTCCAGAAGAAAGGCATTTGACTCAGAAAGTAACTGCTTTAATGGAAAACTACACCCTCATATAATTTAAATTTTATTTGTTTCCATGTCAACAGATAACTCCTTTCCTGTAGCTGTCAGGGCTATATGTATTAGTTTTAGTTTGTTTTCACTGCTCATGGTATCCCCCTGTGACTGCCTTGGGTGTCTGCATTTCATGGTTGTTGAAATCTCATTGTCCATGAGAACTGCATTAGCACATGAGAACATGATGTCAGATCAATCAATCAATCAATCAAATCAATCAAAGCTTTATTTTTAAAAAGCGTCTTTCCAAAACCAAAGTGCTTTTACAGTAGATCAAATACATAAAATTAAAACAACATCCTAAAATCAATCAATAAATATATTTAAAAATCATCTGAATATGCCAGATTAAACAAATGCATCTTTAGGGCTAACTTAAAACTTTGGACGGTCAGGCAATCTCATGTATCTCTATGCTGAAAGAACAAATACCCTGCAAAAACTCTCTGAAAACACACAAAAACTGAATGGTGTTTAAAGGGAAAAACCCTGCATTACAACTCAGATAGTTTGCAAAGCTCACTGAAGGTAAATGTGGTATCTCATACCTTCTTACCACTTGTTTCTTTGAAGACTAATTAAGCAGACAGGCATACTGGGGAGTTTAAAGGTAGATTGTGCATCATGTTCTCATATGCTAATGCAGCTCTCAGGGACAATGAGATTTCAACAACCACCAAATGGAGCCTCCCAGGACAGTTACAGGGCCTAGTATGAAATGTGAAAACAGACTAAAGCAGTTGCATACATCTCTAACAGCTACATGAAAAGAGTTATCTATTGACACGGAAACTAATACAATTTAGAAGATAGTTTTCAGTCCTATGGAGGACACCGGTACCACACAAGCTGTGCACATTTATGAACTAAATGTGTGAAGCCCAAACTACCGGGTAGGGATGTGTGAGTAATGAATAACATTTCCTTAATACCACGAATAATAGGCTATTCATTTCTCAGGAAGAAAAATGTATATTCAGCACTATTTGGTGTTTTCCTGTTTGGTGGGAATTCAAGATCTCCTGAAACTTCCTGTCCAATCAGAGGCTAGTTTGGAAGTTCACTGAAAGCAGGTCATGTGACCCAGAACTTGCAGAAACTACAGGCAGGAGCTACAGACAATTGAGCTGCTGCTGATAAAGAACCTACTTCCATCTGCATGTTAAAATTAGACAAAAATCAGAAATACTGATTGTTTTTGTTCCCTCTATAAATCCCAAGCTAGCGAGGATATATTGTTTACAATGTAGAGTGAAAATCAAGCTTTCAAGAAAGGGAAAAAAAGAAGGGCTGTTTGCTGAGAGAAACAGGCAGGACTCCAGTACACACATAAAAACACACATGGCGGTGTGTGTGTGTGTGTGTGTGTGTGTGTGTACTAAAAACCAAACCAGATTTAAAGTTGCAGTGCTGTATTATAAACACTAAGGACCAGATATTCAAAACTTTGCACCAGGCAAAAACTGTTTGTGCAGGTTTAGCATAGGATTTGCGTGGGTTTGCTATATTCAAAAGGCCAAATAGCATGCACAAACTGCATTAGCGCCAGGCAAAATCATAATGTATGCAAGGGGCAAACTGAGTGGGTGTGTTCATGAATACAGGTGCAATGCTATATTCACAACTAGCACCACGCAAAGTGGTTTTGCGTGACTTAGCGTGGTGCACATTACTGCCCAGGAAAAGGTAGTCTTAACCCTGGGCAATCAGCTTTGTGCAACATTATGGCTTTGCGCGGTGTTTGAGTGGCTTTTGTGCGGCTTTGCGTGACCCTAACAAATAAATATGACACACAGACAAAACTAGACATAGAGGAAACATGCTGCTCACTGATGGCATCACAATGATGCCATCATCTGCCACCAGTCCCAGCCATGCCAGGCAGAAAGTGGTGACCCTGCCACCAGTGGACAGCATGGCAGTGTGGCCATACAGCACACACCTGTGGACCACTCTTCTGTGGACACCAACAGATGCCAGCATACACATGCAGAACTGTGGGCATGGAGGATGTTGAGGGAAGAGTGTATGGGTGGCCAGGCTGTGCCACAGACCAGGTGTGGCCACAAGGCTGGGTCACATCATGCAGTGCACATGGGCCAGTACTGGGAATACCCCAACACCAGTGTGCCTTTCTGATAATATATGCCCCCCCCGGCCACATACCGCACAGCTGTACAACTGCCACAGCACACAAAGCCGGACACGTATAAGTCACTGTGAGCATCCCATGCCAGAGATGCAGCATCTGTGGGTCACACAACAGTGTAACAGTAATGTCCACTGTCAGTAAATGCCTGCATGTTGGGCCTGTCACTGTGTATAGTGCAGTCATCAGCACTGCCCTACACACCATAGGCAGTGCTGTGTTCACACACTACTGGCCCCCTTGCTACTGTAGTGTCTGCTGTGTACTGTAGCATGACCTACAGTGTGACAGTTGCATGCAGCACCACCACCATCTGTGCCTATGCTGTGTTGCCCCAGTACAGCTGCAGGCAGCAGCGCATGTGAAGGTACAGTGTTCAGAACTGTATAATATTCCCTGAACTGTTTGCGCAGTGCTAACATGTTTGCGTGGGTTTAGCGCAGGGCTAAACCGTTAGCCCGGTGCAAAGTGCATGCAAATCATGAGATGCTAATCTGGATGTTTGCCCAGAGACTACCTAAGTAGGCTCATTTGCATGTCACCTTTGAATATGGCAAAGTTTAGCACTGGGCAAATGTGTTTGCACCGGGCTAATGGTTTAAGCCTACGCTAAACCGATGCAAACATGTTAGCACTAGCAAAACAGTTAGGGAATATTATACGGTTTTGAACACTGTACTTTCACATGCGTTGCTGCCTGCAGCTGTACTGGGTCCACACATTTGCTGGCACACACATTGGCCACATAGTTCACCTCTACCTACCGTCACGTCACTGTGCACTGTGTTGCTGTTGTGGTTTGCACTTCCTGGTTGCTATATTCAGAGCTGTCTTATTCCAGGGCTAAGTTTGCCCTGCACTCCCAGCCCAGTTTGCCCGGCCTCATTTCCATGCTATATTCAGAAGCTGTTTGCCCCATGCTATTCCTTTTGAATATAGCTTGCTTTGTGTTCCGGGCTAAGTTTTCCCGCCAGGAGGTGCTAATTTAGCCCAGGGGCAAAGTTTTGAATATCTGGCCCTAAATAGGGAGCAAAGAAAGTCTCACACTGGTTTATTTTGAGAAGAAATTTAAGTTTTTTTTTGTGACACAGTTGTCTGAAACAAAGAACAAGGGAAGTAGTCTAATGAAAGTGCAGTCCGCTATTAGGAACCTTTCTTCTATTGTTCTTAGTGGCTTGGCTTCATGCCTAAGAAAAAAAAAAAAATAATAAACCGTTGTGAGACTTTAATCCAGCTTGACCATAGTGAGTGAGATTTGTCAGCTCAGTATTGCTGCAGTGACTTATGTAACTTTATGTAATAATAAATACAGTTCAAATTTAATTCATTTATTTATTTGAAACCTGGTAACTAGGAAAGAGGCACTCTGAGCGGGAGCTTATTTCCAGGTCCGACCAGGGGAAGGGGGCATGGGATAAAGAAAATACATTACATAGTTACATTCCACAGTTTGAATAAAGTGCAGTCAGAATAAGATGATGGGAACAGCTACAAGTGCAGGCAAAGAAGCAGTACAAAACTAATCAATTAACTGACCTGGCAGCCAGACACACCAGCACTGGGGTAAGATGACAATGGAGGAGAAGCTATCAGAACTCTTCCTATAAGGAACCCGGGCTCAGGTCCTTCCATGGCCACTTGTGCAACTGCGAGTGCACCATGGCTAGTAGGGTCAGTGGGATTAGTTGCCTGACTCCCACCACTTCAGTTAACTACTTTTTTATTCTGTGTGACTGCAGGGCTGTGCAATCAAGGCATTTTTTTAAAGTTTGTGGCTGTGTGCCCAAGATGAAATGAAAAAAAATATATATATATATATATATATATATATATATATATTTATTTATTTATTTCTGAGAATTTACTACTTAGGCTTGACTATAAGTGAGAGAGACTTGTCAGTCCAAAATTGCTGCAGTGACTTGAGTGACTATATGCCATAATAATGTAATTTAAACTTAATGCACCTTTGCTACTTTTACCATTTTTCTATTGCTTTCTTGCATGCAATTATTTGTCTCACAAATATAAAAGGCTGCCAACTTTTATTGTTCTTTTACAATCCTTTCATTTCATTTTTGTTTTACACACATGCATTTTGCTGAGGCCGTCCTACAGGGGAGGCACTGTCTGTGCCTCCACTTCCCGAAAGGATAGCCATCCATGGGATGTTCAGTCCTCCCTCCCTTAACTGGTCCCCAAGTGACCAAAGTCCATTCAGAAACTCAGTTCGTTGGAGTAGTTAACAGTACATATGATACTGTAGCGGTATAGGGCTGGTTCTTTCTTTTAATTTTATGAAACCAAACCATTTTTTTTTTATCTATTATTTCCCCTCCATGCTACTGTCCACCAGGGATATATCTTGTAATCAGACAGGGATGTACCCTCAAAACAGACAGGGATATACTCTGCCCTGTTATCAGACAGAGTTACGGGATATACCTTGTTCAGGCTCTACGAGCTGTCACTGAGACAGCCGGGAGTTTTTATTCTGTCAGGCCCTTTCTACCACATGATACCTGCCCAGTTCTTCTCCTGAACTTGGCACATCGGGGTAGCCACACAAGCAAAACATTTTGACAGTGCCATGATGGTCTACTAGTGGGTTGGAGAATCCTACAAGGAAACAAGTATAATGCTTTATAAAAGAAATGTCCTGTGAGGCCATGCCCTTGGGCCCGTCTTGGAAATGAAATGAAATAAAAGGATGTAAAAAGAGTCATAAAAGCAGGCAGCCTTTTTTATTATTTTTGAGATAAATTAATTACTGCAAGCAAGAAAGTAAGAAGATAGAAGAGGAGTTATTTGAGTCTGTAAAAAGATTTTCTGGTTGCACATTGCAACACCAGAAAGGAATGTATGTGTGATTCACATGGGAAAACTCAAGGGGCCTTAATTGGCTGAACTCTCATAGCTCAGTTGGTTAAGAGCTAGAGCATGGATTGTTGAGGTCCTGGGTTCAAATCTTAGTAGAGTCACACTTTCCCTTTCATTTCTACAATTGGATTTGCAAGTAAGAAAGGGATAGTAAAATGATGACAAGAGTAAAAGCACTCCCCTTAACAAGCCCCATTAGTGAAACATAGAGGTTAATATGTGTGGTTTTAATGGAAACAATTTGATATGGGAAATGTTCTGTATTGTTTTGCTTTGTGCAGATTGCAGTTGCTAACTGAATAGCATGTTTCTACAATACTACACCTAATGAGATCTGTTTTATCATTTTGCCAAAATATGGAGGATTTGCGCCAGGCTGTGACCAATTCCTGCTTGCAGAACAGAAACAGGCCTGATCTAGTACAACTAATTTTTTCACTTTTAGGAAAACAAAACACTTTTCTAGCAGTTTTCCTGAGAAACACTGAAAATTACTACACAGAAGTGTGAAAAAAATGACCCTTTCTAGCTTGGGATTTAGAAAAGAAACAGCACTGTAAAGATTTCTGCTTTTTGTCTAATTTTAACAGTGGATGGAAGCAGATCATCCTTTCAACACAGTTCAGATGTCTGTTTCTCCTGCCTGTAGCTTCTGCAAGTGTTGGGTCAAATGACCTGCCCTTATAGGGCTTCTAAAGAGGCCTCTGATTGGACAGGAAGTCTTAGGAGATCTTGAAGCCTCGCATCCTGTTCTAGTGGCTGAATAATGAATAACAAAGCATGAATAACAAAAAATTGGGACCCCCTCAATACAAATACTCGGCAAAAATTTGAAATAGGGTATTCCCGCACGCTACTAGCGGGCATCATTCTGCCAGATCTGCTTCGAGGCTTTTTTGCAGAGACTGAAAAGGAAAGTAACACCTGGTGAGAGCTCATTACTGGAAACAAAGTTTAATTTTCTAAGGTATAGGAAAGTAGATGAACAAGTACTTGTTTTAAGTAATGATTACTGTGAAATCTTGGTATATAACCAAACATAAAGATACAATAGATATAGACATAACCTGAAGCAGCATTATTAATGATTCCACTAGTTAAGATCATCTGAATGAGGATGTGTGCAAAAAGAGTAAGCTAGAACTGCAACATTTCTGCTCTTATTTTAAACAAGAAATATTGGAAACATGCAGTCATTCTGTCCAATGTGCTGATGTGACTGAACGTATCAATATCTGTCACCGGGAGTAAGCTTGAACATATCCAGCATGGCACAGTAACATGCACACACGTGCAATGCGGAGTCTGTCTTTGGGGGGGGAGATATACTTTAAAACATATTTTGTTTCAGAAAAGAAACATCTGATTATTGAAACACTAATGAACTGCGGCAAAATGTTTATTTAAATGGAAATAAAAAAATGTCTATATATATTTTGACAATTTCCTTTGAAGTACAGATCCTATTTTTCTTTTAAAATGTGGTTAACAATCAGTAAGAGCATCATCTCTCATTTTAATTTCATACAGTTATTAAGTTATGCTGCCTTGTCTGACTGAGGCAATCGAGAAACCTAGTAATGTGGTATCTACATCATGAAGTTGTTACATTAACCTGAAAGTGGGTGGGTGGTGGGATTTTGATATGTACAAAGGACAGCAGAATTTCTTTTATTTCTGTTTAAGTTCTTAAGAATTAGATATGATCAACAC
Organism: Neoceratodus forsteri; assembly: GCA_016271365.2. Taxonomy (NCBI): domain Eukaryota; kingdom Metazoa; phylum Chordata; order Ceratodontiformes; family Ceratodontidae; genus Neoceratodus; species Neoceratodus forsteri. Next base: position 1,391,059,151 of record CM057459.1, read on the forward strand.
AAGTCACTACATGTATGGAAATTATTATTAAACTGCTTGACATATTTGATAGGGTACCGGGAACAGCCATTTTGTTTCAGAAAATTCAAAGTTTTTGTACAATTACTGGGGCTTCATTCACTAGTAAGCCTTAAAATCATTTGCTGTAAACAGGCTCTAGATGGTAGGGTAACATGGGTTAATGCAATCTTGCTAGAACTCTGGCAACCAGAGTAGTTGAATATTTCTTGCCTTGTAATAATTTAGACTAATACCATTTCTGAGCTCAGCAGCCCCTTCCCCACCAGACTCATGGTTTACTTTGGATGTATTCCCCCCCCTTCCAGATATCTTTGGAATATTTTAAAGGAGAACCTCATGGTTTGTTTCTATAGCCATGGTCATCATCGTGTTGGATTCTGCACAGTTTTCCTTGTGGCAACGCTGCCACACATGTGCTGCAGTATCAATTAACAGAAAAAAAAAGAAAAACAAATAAACCTTTTGTTCAGTTATGGCACTGTGCTGCAGCATTTTCTTGACTTTCAGAAATCCAGCAGAAGGCACGCTTCTGTACTTATCTGTAATTTATGTGGAATACATAATGGTTTGTGTTGGAATAACACATTTATAGTATCTCCACAAGTGAGTGGTAAGACCCATAATTCAAAAGTGGCAAGGCCACAAATTAGTTATAAAGGTCTTACCACTCATTTGTGGAAATATAAGTATTATTTTACCACAACCCATTATGTATTTGTTATATGCAACACCATTTGTAATGCATTATACTAGTGCTTACTTTGCTTTTTGTCTTTCTTTTCATCATAAACTATCAAGTCCACTGTTCTCTAGTGTTCTGTTTCCAGACTTCAAGTGGAAATAATATGTTCTAAGTGAAATAAATTGTGTTATAAATTAAATAAATTGTGTTCTAAGGAAAAACAAATATCAAAAATAATATGATTTATTTACCCAATTTATTCACCACTGGTGTGGTATATTACAGTTATTCATCTGCAATAACCCAGATAAGAGATGCAATATTTCATTTTTCAATGGGGTCCTACTTCATCCCATTCTCATGGCTGGGTGGACTAAACCACTGGGAGGGTACATGATCTACTCAGGGACACACAGTGAGCATATGACTCTAGTGGGTTTGAACTTGTGATTTCCTGGTTCCCACGCTGGTACTAAACATGGTTTGTACAGCCTCCCGACTATACATCCTTCTTCAGCTACACATCAGTCATTCCTGACAATCTGCTCCAAAACAACTGGCTACAGACATTGCACTGCTGCATCAATTCACTCTTCTGACAGCTGGCTCTACCATCAATTGCTCCCACTGACATTCACAGTGTGAGGAGTACAAATTTCAGGAAGTCAACATACTGTAGTCCTTTGCTGAGAAGAAAACACGTGGGTGAAGTTAGTGATAACCATTAGAAGAAGGAGGGCACATGTCAATCATTCCCGAGAATTCACTCAACAACACATGACTCTGGACAATGTGCTCCCTCATCAATTCATTCCCTAACAGTTTGCTACAGCAACAATTACTCCCAGCATTTCACTCCTGCTTCACTATTGTCGCAGGAGCGAAATGTTGGTGGGAGCAATTGACAGTAGAGCGAACTGTTGGGAGAGTGAATTGATGTGGGCGCGCAATGTCTGTAGCATGAGTTATGGGTTTCTGTGGCTGAATGCAGTCCTGTCATTAGCTAAAATATGATGTAGTCATCAATGAATAAAAAAGGAGGGGCAGGGAGCCAGGCACAAGAGCAAGACAGGTGAAGGAGAAACATCACCAAAGCAATGAATTTCAGAGCTCTACAAATACTCTATGACATGATGCAAATTCTGTGGGAACTTTTCCTTTCTTGGAATTGTAGAATTCTGGGGGCTTGACAATTGTATTCTTTTAGTAAGATCTCACTTTGCCAAAGGAAGCTTTGTACTTTTCCAGTGGTCTGATATACCTTTCGGTATTTGCATGATGTTATTTGCACTTTGAATGAACATTTCTTTGTATCTACACTAGGATGAGGCTAAAAATAAGATATATTGTATTATACAATGGCAAGAAAAATTCTTTGGCTCTGATTGGTCAGTACCAACATTCAACAGTCATGTTATCCCAGCACAACATCACACCTATTCGAAAAGCAACTAAAATGTATTTTAAAAATGAATTTTTCACTGTTATTTCTTTTTTTCTTTTTATAAGCAAGCCATTTTTTAACTACAATAATGCACTCCACAGCGTGTGTCATGGGAATGACGGCACTTCTCGGGAACTTGTCACACTTGACTCATGCCCAATCACCCAAACTGTGACATTATCCCAGCATGACACACTCTCTGTCATGCATTGTTGCTTAATTTCCTAACTCTCTGGTCACAGTCAACTTAAAAAGAAACCTGTGGTTTTATTTAAAACCCATATACTGCTACAATAATGCCATGATTATTTTTCTTTCTGTCTTACCCTTCTAATGACATGTTGCCAGTTTGCAAACATCACAGGCTCAACAGAGTTCTAGCTTCTTGTAATAAACTGGTTACATTTTCCAGTTACTCTGTAGTCCTCTTACTGAAAAGAAGCAGGTAAGGTAATAATTAGGCAATAAGACATAAAAGAGGAATGGGTCATTGTAAGATATCATCATTCCTTAGGTGGTATGGCACAAGGTAAGACCAAGTGCTTTAAGGAGACATTGTCAAATAATTTTGCATCATATTATTTCTAGTTGAAAACCTACATTTTTATGATTGCTTACCTTCTCTAAAATGAATTGATGTTGGTGGTAGTTTTATCTATTTCTTTTCTTGCTAAATCAGGAATGCATGCTACTGGTGTAATTATTCTCAACCTTGTTTTGTTTCAGATTGAACTAGTCTTATTGCTTACTTCCTGAACATTAAGAACACTCCCAAACTGTGCAGTCACTCTTGATACAATACTGTCTTCTCCTCTCGTTGCATATTAAGTGGCCAGTCTGTGTTGGGGTTGTTCAATTTAACCAAAAAGCGACACTCCAGGCTAGTGTTGCTGTTATTCAAATTTATTTTATTAAATAATTTGTTATTAATCTAAAGCAATAATTCAAATACAAAACATTTGAGTACTTTTTAAAACACAATGTACAGGATCACATACCATTTCAGTGATAGCAGCCTGCTATAACTGAAATGTCATGTTAACCTGTACATTGTGTTTTAAGAAGTACTTGAATTATAAATTATTTAATAAAATAAATTTGAATAACAGCAACTCTAGCCTGGAGTGCCGTTTTTTTGGTTAAATTTAATATATTTATGTTTTATGGCACCTGACCGTAATTGAGTGCACCCTCTTCTTTCTTTTTTAGAATTGTGTTTGGGTTGTTCCCAAGTCTAGTAAAGATCCAATGGGAGTTGATCAAGAACTGTAAACCAACATGTTTTTGTGTGGTAACATCAGTATGGTGTGTGGTCAGTGTTTCATTTTCAAAAGGAAAAAAGGAATCAGAATCAAACTGACAGTCTACATCAACAAATTCTACAGAATGTGTACGATCCTAAAAGGTGCTTTTTAATCTAGAGACACATTGAGGCCTAAAGGGGTTAATTTTGTCACTTTATATCATTATAATGTGATGATGTCTGTGAACCAAGTAAAAAAAAAGTTGTAAAAATATAACAAAGTAGAAAAATAGCTTTGCTTTAAAAAAGTAATACATGAACAGTATGTAGCAACACTTTCCACCACCAAGATTATTCCCAAATACTTAATTTTATCATGGTTTATTTTAATTAACAAAGGCTATGTTAAGCACTTTGCATCTCCCAAATACAACATTTCACTTTTATTCCAACTGACCCAATGGCCTGAATACAGGCCAAACTCCTCCAAAATCTCTTCCAGCACTGGAAATGCACCATTAGGGTCTCTCAGCACCACCAAGATGTCATCAGCATATAACATACTAATGATTGGTTCCTTATTCACCATGACTCCCAGTCTATTTGCCATGGTTCTTATTTTAATGGCCAGAGGTTCCAAGAATAGGGCAAAACTGAATGGGAAATGAGGACATCCCTGCCTGGTCCCTCTTAACAGTAGGATTTTCCAACTGAACTCTGATCCTTTAATACATATAATAAAGCAAGATCTGGAGAAATGGCAGTACCTCTCTTTGGCCTTAATAGGGAGAGTCAACATACTAAAAATGAATATCCATCCAAAATTCTTGTTTCTTTTTGAATCAATACCCACAATAATAAAAAAGCAATTCTTTCAGGACCTGGAAAAAATTATCAGAAAGTTTTTAAGGAAAGGGGCCCAATCAAGGATTTCCCTTGATAAGCTATTAGCTATATCTTAGCAGAGATAGAGGAGTGCTAGGATGTCTACTATCTAGCAGCATAGCTAGAGATGATCTATTATTGGTTTCACTCCCCTGAGAAATTTAAGCAATAATGCCCGACAAGGTGTGTGTCATGCTAGGATAACTTCACACCTCAGGTGGTTGGGCACGAGGCTGCAGGCCAAGTGCATCCACTGACTGAGGCATGACATTATCCCAAACGACACACACCCTGGAGGGCATTATTGTTGTTATACAATGGCTCATTGTTATACAGACTAAAAAAATCATGTTAAAGATGTTTTTGTGGAAAAATATTTTTGTTTTTTAAGAGAAGATGAAACAATCAAGCATAAAAAAATCAAGTAAACAATCATCTCCAGGTTTACAGTGAGGCTGAGACTAGACCTGTGATGTGCTGGGATAACATCACGGGTCCAGCCCAAGATGGACCAATCAGAGTCCAAGATTTTTTCTTGCCATTGTATAATGGACATTAGCTGGGATGATCAATGAGCAAGATCAGTTGAAGGGGTTGTCTTTGATAAATTTTTTGACATTATTTCATTCTAAAATCCAACCTAGTTTCCTTGAAACATTAGAGGTTACATTATCCACTACAAACAAATGGATACATGTAGCCAAAATATACAATGACTTGTTGGATATATCTAAATTTGCCCCAATATATAACAACCTTTTTTTTACACCGGTTAGGGAAGCTCCTATATTTAGGGCTTGGTACCTTTCATCTCAAATAAGTTCGATTGGAGAACTCTTTGAGGGGAACACCTTTATGTCCTTTCAGCAGGTTCATGAGAAATTTTTGGATTTGGATATACAGAGATGGCATTATATGCAAGTTAAGAACTTTGTTTTTAAAAAGAATAACAAGCTTTTGATTTCGTACTCCATATTAGAGAAATTCTTTATGGAGTTGGAAACAAATACACATTTGATATCCACATTGTATCAATTTATAATGAGGGGTTTATCATGTTTGTTAGATCAGGTTAGCAAAGCATGGGAGAGAGAGTTTTAGGTACACCCATATTAATAGAAAGATGGAATAATATAGTTAATCTTGAGAAAGTTGGGTTAAAAATAATATGTTAATGCAAATTCATGCCAACTTACTGCATAAAACTTATGTAACACCTGTTAGGCTAAATAAAATGGATATCTCCATCTCCAAATTATGCCAGAGGTGTAAAAAAGAAAGAGGAACTATTTCCCACATGTTAGTAACCTGTGAAAAAATCAAGGGGTACTGGGGTAGGATATGGCCTATATTGTGTAATGTATTAGGAAAATAAATTCCATTCAATCCTGGTACTAAAACTCATTGGCCTTGTTTCCCAGGCTCCTCACATTCAAGGAGACTAGCTTCCAGTATGCCCAGTTCTAGACCACTCTTACTGCCCCCTTATTAACATACTAACATACTATTTGCCAGCAGATTAGGCCTTATGGTCTATCGAGTCTGCTCGAACCTTAGATCCTTAGTTGGGTGCCGAGGCCCTCCCATCCCTTGTGCTCCAGAAACCCCTATCATCCATCCCAACCCCCCTGGGACAGGCCATCATCTGATACATCCACTTTCTGTGTCTGTCCCACCCTCTCTTGAAGCCCTCCACTGTGGATCTCTGAACCAGCTCACCAGGCAGTGCATTACAAGGGTCCACCACCCTCTCAGTGAAAAACCTCCTCCTCTTTCACCCCTCACCCTTCCACCTTCCAACTTTAAACCATGCCCTCTGGTGATACATCCCTGCTTTAGTCTAAAGATCCCCTCCATGTTTACCTTATTTGTTCCCTTGAGGTACTTGAAGACCTCAATCATGTCCCCCCCATCTCTCCTCTCCTCCAATGAAAACAGGCAGAGCTCCTCAAGTCTGTCCTCATACGTCAAATCTCCTAGCCGTCGTGTCATCTTAGTTGCCCTCCTCTGTACCCTCTCCAGGAGCTGTATGTCCCTCTTCAAGTGTGATCTCAGTACTGTACACAGTACTCAAGGTGTCAGTCTAACCAGTCCATTGTAAAGCGGCAGAATCACTTCCTTGCTCCTAGAGGTGATCCTTATGATGCATCCCAACATCCTGTTTGCCTTGCTAACGCTCTCCTGCACTGCTCAGAGTTATTCATACATGCATCCACCATGACCCCTAGGTCTTTTCCCCTAATGAGGCCTCCTGTGCCTCCCTCCCAGAGTGTACCTGTGTTTAGGTTTCCCTGACCAAGATGCAACACCTTGCACTTGGTAATATTGAAATACCTATGTGTGAGCCCAGCTCCAGGGTGTCCAGGTCCCTTGCAGGGGCCAACCTCCCTCTTCCCCTCAACTACTGCTCCCATCTTGGAGTCATCCACAAGAGACTCATTTCACACCCTATACCCTCCCTGATGTCCAATATGTATGCATTAAACAGGATCGGACCCAGGACTGAGCCCTGTGGTACCCCACACTAACCTCTCTAGGGTTTGAGAGCTCCCCACAGACCACTACTCTCTGGGTGTGTCCAGCTAGCCAGTTTTCAATCCATCTGACCATCAAGGGCCTACTCCCAACCCATCAGTTTCTCCACCAGACCATTGTGGGGACAGAGTCAAGCATTGCAGAAGTCCAAGAATAATACATCCACAGGCTTTCCCCTGTCCAGTTCTGATGTTTCCCATTCATAGAACTCCACAAGATTGGTTTGACATGATCTACCTGGCACAAACCCATGTTGCCGACTATCCAGACCTCCCACCTCCTCCAAGTACACCCCCAATTGTTCCTGTAGTATACTCTCCATTAATTTTCCCACCACTGAGGTCAAACTGATGGGTCTATAGTTATCTGGTACTTCCCTTGACCCTCCTTTATGGATTGGCACCACATGTGCCTCTCGCCAATCCCTAGGTACCCTCCCTGTCTCAAGTGACCTGTTGAAGAGCTCCGCCAGGGGTGCAGCCAGTGTGTCCGCCAATTCCCGTAGTACTCTCCGATGAATGCCATTCGGCCCAGGAGATTTGTCTTTCTTTAGGGCCTTGAGGGCTAACCACACCCTTTTGGTGGAGATAGCATCATCCATCCCCTCCACCTTACTGGCCTTTTTATCCTTATCCAGATGTGACACCCCTGGGGTACCTCTCCCTCCCTCTTGCTCCACTTCTGTTGCTCCACTGTTCCCACTCACTGCCGCTTCTATCCCCTTCATGCCTTGCTTTGTAGATATCCCATCCCCCTCCCTAGTGAACACAGAGGCAAAGTACTCGTTAAATGCCTCTGCCTGGTCCCTTGCCTCTTCCACCCACCCTCCTTCTAATCTCAATCTGCTGAGATGGCCCTTAGTTTTTCTCCACTCCCCAATGTACCGGAAGAACCCATTTTCCCATCCATGTATCCCCTGTGCCAGCCACTGCTCTTTACTGGACTTTGCTCCCCTCACCATATGGGTGACTTTTCTAGATGCAAGATGGTACATTTCCTTATCCCTATCCCCTCTTGTTGTTTTATATTTTTTGTAGGCCTCCTTCTTTTCTCTGACTGCTACCTGTACCTCACTGGACCACCAGCATGGTTTATGTGACCTTGCTCCCTTACGTTTCAACTTAGCACAGATCCTGACTGCCTCATGAAGTCCCCGTTTTATGACCTCCCATCTCCTTTCCACACTTGTCATTGATGTAATCCCCTTCAAGTGATCCTTGAGAATATTCCCCATGCCCACAAAGTCTGCCCCCCTGAAGTCCACTGCCAGTGTCCTAGATCTCACCCCCACTCCCCCCATGCTTATTTGAAACCAGACAGTATTGTGGTTGCTCACAGTCAGGGGGTCCTGTACAACCAGGTCCCTTACCAGATACCCATCTGTCAGAACCACGTCCAGGACATGTCCCTCCCTTGTGGGCTCCATCACATGCTGTGTTAAGAACACATCCTGGAAGCCGTCCAGCAGCCTCTGCTCCTTGGCCACCTTAGAGGACATGGTTCCCCAGTTTGTACCTGGCATATTAAGGTCCCCCATCAACACCACTCCTTCCCCTTTTGGTCCACACTGGGTAATGATGTTGTCCAGCAAACCATCCTCTAGAACATCACTCATCCCACGGGGCCTATATACTACACCCAGCTTGACCTTCTCTCCTGCTGGGGATCGTAAGGTGACCCATAAGGCCTCCACGTTTCCCTCTGCCTCTTCTACCCTAGCAATTTCTATGTCATCTCTAATGAACATAGCCACTCCACCCCCTCTGCCCTCCTTTCTATCCTTCCTAAGCATAGTGTACCCCCATACGTTTAGGTCCCAGTCATGGTTTTTGTTGGCGCACGTCTCCGTGACCGCCACCACATCCACCCCTCGAACAGCATGGCCTGGAACTCTGGCAACTTGTTTCCCAAGCTCCTGGCATTTACTAACACCAACCCCCACCCCTTATCTCTGATCCTCTTTGTCAAACCCTACCCAGATTCCTTATACTTCCATCCTCCCTCTGCTCCTCCTGAAACCTCCACCCCCAGTCTGTTTCCCCCCTCCCTTGGGCTTGAAGGCTACTCCCCTCATCTGGAGGAGAGGGCTTATGGTCAGCCCTTCCCTTATCCCTTCCCCCCTCACAAATTTAAACCTCACCTTTCTTGAATGTAGTCAGCCAACCCCTGTTTAAGGACTTCCTTCCCTAATGGGGCAAGATGAAACCTGTCCTTGGCATATAGTCCCTTATCCTCCCAAACTCCATTCCAGTTCCCTAACACCCCCAACCCACTCTCTTCACCCCATTTCCTGAGCCAGTCATTTACATCTGTGAGCTTCATTTTTTTCTCCACTGAGGCCTTTGGTACTGGCAATATCTCTGAAAAGGAAATGTTGCATCCATTATCCTGACAGACTCTGGCAAGTTCTTGGAACCTTGCTTGGATTTCAAAAACGCTATTTCCCTCTAGATCGTTAGTTCCAAAATGCACCAGGAAATCCAGTTTCCCTCCACAATCCCTAACCATTTCATACACCATGAACTTTGCTCTGTGCACTGTCAGCCCAGATATACTCACTACCTTCACCTGGCTATGGCATCCACCCCCTGTCCTCCACTGGATACCCCTAATCATTGAGTCTCCCAATAACAGAACCTTAACACCACCATCATCCTTATGGTTACCTCCACTATGCCTTCTCAGCCCCCTTCCCCTTTATTCATGATCTCAATTCCATGGAGTCTTCCTGCCTTATTAGAGACCCCTTGTCACCCTCCCCTTTCTGCCTCCCTCGTTATTTGGCCCACTTAACTCAAACCCCCTCTGAATAAGTGTCCCCTTTAACCTCTCTTATCCGAACTATTTATCCTGGCCCTGATGGTTTCCCTTCCCACACCACCATCCTCCCCCCTTGTAATAGTACCCCTGCCTCCAGAGGCTCTCTGTGGGTCCCCTTTAGCTAGGGCCCCATCCTTGGTACTGACCCCCCTGCTGAAGGGGGGCTCCTCTCCCACCTCCTTGTCTCCCAGTTTCTCTCCAATCTTTCTCTCCTCCCTCATGTCTGCAATATGTTGCATCTCCCCCATTAGCTCCATTTGCTTAACATTTATGTTTCCCCTTCTCCCTCTGGGACTATTTCTATCCTTTCCATTGCTGGTCTGTGATGCCCTATGGGTATCCGACTCCTTCCCCCTGGCCTCTGTATAAGTTTCCTCATTTCCATCAACCCCTTCCTCCCCCTCTAGGTTGCTTAGTAGCTCAAATTTATTGTGACACTCTATGTCAGCCTCCATCAAGTAACCCGAGTTTCCCCTGACTGCACCTCTAAACTGCCCCTCTTCTTCCCCTCTTGCTCTGTTCACCTTAGGAGCTCCCTTCCCACAGCCTGGTGTTTTAGGCTTCTGCACAACAGCCCCTCCTGACTCTTCCCCCTCCACTCTCTTTGTATTCAGAATGTTCACCCCATACACTTTCCCCTTAGCATCAACATCCCTATCTAAGGGTCCTCTGTCCCTAATATCCCCCCTCCTGCTTGCTGTAACATAACGTCCTGTAATTTCAGAGCATTGCCCCAGCCTCCCCTCAGCCCCACCCTCCTGCTGCCCATATCCACACCCCTTATCCTTGGACACCCCCCAGCTCCCCAGCTTACTCCTTAACCAATATACCTCACTCCTGATACAAGATAGCTGTCTACAGAGTGGGCAGCCTCCCTCTCCAGGCCCAATTGAAATTGTGCCATCCCACAGCCTGTGCAGCCTACAACCCCTTCTGAGATGCCTGCCATGGTGGAATATGGCCACTCTGTTTATCCCCTCTGTTTATAATGGCACACCCCTTTTCTCAGTACCTTTCCCTGGAATACAGTTTCTCTCATACTGACTGCAGTTATTTACAAACCCAATTTCAACCCCACCAATAAAGTTCCCAAGTCTCACAACACATACAGTCCAGTGTGTGTTCAGTCCCACTAACAGTGTGTGTATGCAGACATCAGGTATCGTATGATGTCACAGGCTCCCGCTCCTGTTGCTTCAATTTCAGTCCCAAACAAAAAACTTAGCCCTTCAATCCCAACCCCCAGTGGCTTTTCAGTATTTAAGAAAGCCAAAAAACAGGGTGGATGGGAGGGTCTCCCTTACACCAGGCAAACAACACATTTAAATTTCACTCTAATTATCACTGCCAAACAACTGTTCCCAAGCCTCCAAAGTTACAATATCACAGCCCAAGTAACAGTTCTAACTCAAGGTAATAATTTTTAACACATAGAACTAATTTCACTTACAAAACTATTCAAATACTTCAGTTAAAACAGAATATAACCCCAGACCTCTGTCCTTACCAGCCTCCTGCTTATGTTCCCAGGTGAACAAATTATTATTTTTGAATTCTCAATAGAAGCTCAAGATGAGCTTAAATTTCAAAAGGTGTTTCTGAAAATTAGCTTTTTAGTTGTTAATAAAATCATACTTCAGCATTGGAAGGACCTAACCCCCTCCCCCCATGTTCATAGAATGGGTTCAGAAAATATTAGACCGGGGAAGATAGATAAGGCCCTATATGCTATAGAGGAAGAACAGGATAAATATGCCGGAATCTGGTTACCATTTCTTTCTGTTTTGGCTAATTTGGCAAATTAATAAGTAACACTATAGCAAGGATGATAAAGTGAAGTCTTCATGAGGCTATACAATGACTGAAGCACCAACACTCTGAGCTACTACCTAGATAAAAAAAAAAGAATGTAGCAACACTGCACTCTTCCAAGCCATGGCTTTATACCAGAATATTGCCACAAGTTCTAATCCTAACTGGCCAATCAGATTGCAGGATGCAAATTAACCATTGTATAAGAAAGCAATAATCATCAGAGGATAAGCATTGTGCTAAACTATAAAATGCTTCAGAAAAGTTCTGCTTCCTGATTGGCTAAATAAGTTCTGAGACCTTTATGTTAATCCAGTAGGTTCAGGCAGTGTGATTTGAAGTTTGGAAAACTCACATACTGAATTCATGACTCACTTCACTCATTCCTGACTTGCCATTCCAAACATTGCTGCCACATTTACACACTAAATGTCTTCAGTAAGGCAATAAAAAGTAAAATTCCCCTAATTTTAAATAAATAACTAAATAAACATTTTTTTCCTCATGTGATCCATTCCTTACACACATAAATAAACTTAAAAACTGAAATACTATTCACAGTTTTTATTCCTGGTGTTTCTGTGGTGACCATACCCCTCCACCCCTCACTATCATTACGAGTTTGCCAGGGCAATCTCTTCCATACAGGATTTATGCTGTGTGTGTCGGGGGCAAGCATTCTCCCAGAAGAATTCTGCAGAAGTTTAAATTCCTGTTTTCTGTAATAAACAAACCAGTAGAAAAGGGAAAAGGGGGTATTCAAAGGGGGGGGAGTAAGAGTGGTCTAGAACTGGGCGTACTGGAGGGTAGGCTCCTTGAATGTGAGGAGCCAGGGAAACAAGGCCAATGAGTTTTAGGCACTGATGGCAGAAGAGGAGGTGGACATAGCTGCCATCACTGAAACACCCATCCGTGACTGGGACCTGGTGATCCCAGGGTACAAGATGTACTGGAAGGACAGGGGAAGGGGGAAGGGTGTCTTATCTTTGCACTCCTCAAGTGGATTATTTGTAATCTGCAAACTGCCAAGGCACTTACCCTGTACCCAGCCTGTTGAAACTTCATTTGATGTGTTGTGCAAATATCTCTGTTCCCTTGTTGTACTATCATATTTATTGTACTTGCATTGTTATGATGCACTATATAAAATCTCTGTTACCTTGTTTACCATCATATTTTGTTGTACTCTCATTATTATGTGCCCAATTGTCACTGGTGCACTTTTGTGTTTTTTTCCAACTTGCAGTACCATGTTATTATGTAACTGTGACTTTGTAACCTCCTGGGTCGTGTCTGAAAATAGTCACTTCTGTGTCTAGTACATTTATCCAGTAATAAAAAACTAAATAAATAAATATGTAAAGGAAGAAATTCCTTGTAGCAGGGATGAGGGGGAGGAGGGCAGGGCAGAGGCCTTATGGGTAGAGATACAGGACCCAAAAAGGAGGAGGGTGAGGCTGGGGGTGGTGTATAGGCCACCGGCTCAAAGTATAAATATTGATAGGGATCTGGGGGAGCAGATAAGGAGGGTCTGTACAAAGGGTCACACTGTGAAAGTAGGGAACTTCAACCTGCCAGAGGTAGAGTGGAGTACCCCTACTACCACAAATATCAGGGAACAGCTCCTCCTGGAAGCTTTCCATGACAGCTTTGTGGTTCAATTGGTAAGGGAGACAACCAGAGAAGGAAACATACTGAACCTGGTACTGACAAATGGTGAGAGCATACAGGAGTTGGGGGTGGAGGATAACCTGGCAGGGAGCGACCACCACACAGTGTGGTTTTCACTTAGTATGAGTACGGAGACAGTCAGCACCAGAACTAGGGTGATTGACTTCAGGCAGGACATATTGAAGGGACACCACACCAGAATCCAACCACACATGGATGCTAATCAGAAATGGGGGACTATCAAACTGAAGTTAGCGGAGGCTACAAACTCATTGTCAAAGCTCCAAAGCAAAAAGGCGAGGTCCAAGAGGCCAAGTTGTTTAAGCAGGGAGGGTTAAGGAAAAAAAAGGCTACCTTCAGAAAATACATGAGATCCAAAAGGGCGGAGGATAGGGAGGAGTACAGGAAGAAATCAAGAGAGGTGAGCAGATTGGTCAGGGCAGACAGGGCAGCAAGAGAGCTCAGGCTGGCACATGGGAAAAGGATGTTTTCAGGTACATAATAGAGAGAAAGCTGTAAGGATCAGATTGTGAGGATCAAGGTAGATGGGGGGGTGGGCAGAGAAGGGGGTGGAGCAGGCAGAAGCCCTCAATGATTACTTCTGTTCTGTGTTTACCAGGGAGAAGCTGGGGCCAATGCCACAGGGAAAGGGAGCAGTGGGTTCAGGAGGGGCATAGCTTACAGAGAGGGCAATCCCAGGGAGCAGAGTGCTAGAAGGTCTTAGAGCCCTAAGAATGGATAAGGCACCAGGTCCAGACAGACTACACCCCAGGGTGCTGAGGGAGATGGCAGAGGTCCTGGCAGAACCACTGGCAAACCTGTCCAGCACCTCCCTGTTTGGGTGCCCCAAGACTTGAGGATCACGCATGTGTTGCCCATCCATGAAAGTGGGCCCAAGGATGAGCCAGGGAACTATAGGCCAGTCAGCCTCACATCCATTGTGGGGAAGCTCATGGAGTCTATCCTCAAGGAGAGGCTGGTAGCATTTCTTGAGGGGAATGGTCTCTGGGACAGCAGGCAGCATGGGCTTGTGTCTGGTAGATTATATCAGACAAACATGGTTTTATGACTAGGTAACAAGGGTGATCGACAGGGGCCAGGATGTGGATGTCCTGTATTTGGACTTCAGCAAGACCTGTGATTCAGTGCCACTTGGGAGGTTGGTTAGCAAACTGGGTTACCTTGTGGTGGGGGAGATGATGGTGTAGTGGGTCAAAAACTGGCTGTGGGATAGTCAGTAAAGGGTTGCTGTAAGTGGGGAACTCTCATCTCCAAGGGCTGTGGCAAGCAGGGTTCCACATGACTCAATACTGGGTCCAGTGTTGTTTGACATATTTATTGCCAACATCACAGATGGGGTTAGCAATAAGATCAGCATATTTGCAGGTAATACAAAGATCAGTGCAGTTGCGGAGAGCGGACAACACAGATGATGGCTAGAAATGCTAGAGGACCTGGATAAACTCGAACACTGGTCGGACATATGGCACCTGGGTTTCAACACAATGAAGTGCAAAGTTATACACTTGGGAGCCAGAAACTAAAAGTTCTGCTATAGGCTGGGGGGGGGAGTTATCCACTACAGAGGAGGATAAGGATGTTGGGGTACTAATCACAGGGCAAATGAACCATTCAGCACAGTGCAGGAAGGCAGCAGCTAAGGCAAATAAGATTTTGGGGTGTATTGCCAGGGAAATTACCTCAAGGAGGAGGGAGTTTGTTTTTTTTGCTTTAACTACGGAAGCTTGTTTACAGGTGCAACCTAGGAGCACAAGGAAGTTAAGTGGCTTGCTCAAGGTCACACAGTATGCAAGTGGGGGCTGTGGGATTCAATCCCAGGTCTCCAGGTTTGCATTTCAGAGCCTTAAACCACTACACTGTACTACTTCCTTAATAGGTTATCCTACCACTGTACAGGTCAGTAGTCAGACCAAACCTGGAGTATTGCATGCAGTTCTGGCGCCACCACTTAAAGAAAGATATCAAGCTACTGGAGGGGGTCCAGCACAGAGCAACCAGGATAATCACAGGAATGAAGGACAAACCCTATGAGGACAGACTGAGGGAGCTCAACATGTACTCATTGGAGGACAGGTGGGATAGAAGGGGTATGATTGAAACCTTATAATATATGAGGGGAATAAACAGGGTTAGTACAGTGGGGATATTTAGACTACAGAGGAGAGACACTGGGGGCACAGTCTGAAATTGGAGGGAAGGTTCAAGATGGAAATGAAAAGACACTACTTCATGGAAAGGGTGGTGGCTAATTGGAACGCACTGCTGGAGGAGTTGGTATTGTTAAAGTTGTGCAGTTTTAACAGGGGGTGAGACAGGGTCAGGGGGAAGGGCCACTACTCTGCAAGGGGGAGGGGCAGACCCAGAGTAAAAAAAAAACACACTGATGACTACACCCTCAAGCAGACACGATAGACCTTAGGGCCTGTATCTGCTTGCATTTTTTTGTATGTTTGTAACTTCTATCCATTGAGTGTGTGTAAAGACAGATGATTGACAGCAGGTGGGATGGATTACATTTTACTAGTTACTCTTACAAGAAAATGCCTTTGGTTGTCTACGGTTAAGGCACTTACGGGTGCTAAAGGCACTTGGCACAAGTGTCTTATGCTTCACATCGCACCAGTGTGTGTATTAAACCCAGACTGCTTATGCCCTGTTGTGTCTTACTGCTTACTTATTGCACACTGGGGCTGCACAGAGAGGCATGAGAGATGGCCTAGTGCCTTAAAGCAACTAGAAAGCACACTAATTTAGCACAGTACAAGCCCTTAAATGGGTTATTGAATGTATAAAATGGGTTACTGTACGAAAAACAATGAACAAAAACATCATTAAAGAAAACCTGTTTTGTTATTGAAAATTAGTCATTACATCTAGGTTACTATATAGATGTATGGTAGCAATGCATAGTCATGTGACTGTATTCCTCCAATCACAGTACAGTATTTCTCTTACCCATTTTATAACACTGGTTTGTGTAAGGAGGTACAACTGAGGTGACAATGCCATTGTCCTCCCTGCAGTTCTATTCAACAAACTGTTAATGAACCAAACATTATGCAGTGTCTACAACATAACATTGCACACCTGAGGACCTCATAAAGTGCAGGACCTGAGCTGAATGACTGTGGAGACAAAACTACCCCCTCATCCAGAAAAGGGAAGCTGCATCAGGCCAGACGCCTATTAATTATCAAGGCTATGTGAAGCATAAAAACAGAATGACTAGAACAGAAGGTCCAGGTGTACTGGATGTATTCCAACATGTTAAGTCATACCTCAACTGCTATGAATTGCATATAGCACTATGACTTTTACACTAAAATTTACCCTTGCTCTGCCAGAGTTTACTGATGTGCCTCATAATGTTAGAGTCATTTCTGGACACACAAACTATTATAACATTGAACTAACTTTATGGAAGCATTCCTGAACACGAAACATATGGGGTCTGCTATTCTTAGACATTTCTTTAAAATAAGAAAGTGCTACTCATTCTGGTCATTTGCTCTGAATTATAAAGGCCAGTGCTATGCATTTTCATGCTGAGAGATTGAGAGGTATATGCAGTGCATGCAGAATGTGGAATTTTGCTGGCAAAATTAGTGTGGCATGACCATTCCACTGGTGGAATTTACCTTGGAATTTCACTGGTCATTCTGCAGAATTCAGCCTGCCATTATCTGCAGAATTATGTTCCATGAAAAAACATTTTTCCCTTGGAAAATCATTCTGTGACTATTTCTGCAGAATATGTCAAGAACAGTTGAATTTTAGTAACGCAGCGGAAAACCTGTTCCACATTATTTCACTGCAGAATTCTGCCATTCCTCTTCCAATGAAATGTGGTGGAATTTTACATAATTCCACAAAATTCTCTTCCACTGGAATTTTAAAATTCCACACATCACTAGGTATGTGTTAAGCCCTTGCCTTCTTTACCATGGCTACACCATGGAAGCTGTGGTTGCACTGCAGCAGCCTGGCTACAGAGCTCTATGGATATTGCTTGAGGGTGAAATGAAACAAGCAATGGTAACATCATCAAGGCAATTCTATATGCTATGATATGTGATTGCCATTCTAGTCCTCGTATTTCTATGACATGGTCTTAGTTAGCACAATGTCTGCCCACCCCTAGCAAAGGCTTTCAGTTTCCTGCACATCACATTTCACAAGCACACCAACTGAAAAGAGAAAGGTCTTCACAGACTTTGGGATTCCCTGTCTACAGCAGAGAAGCCCACGAGCTGGGACTATTTCTGATTCTGCTGCCTTTTGTCAGAAATCCCAGTGTCCTCAGATCTGGGATGCACAGAAATGCACACATGTAACCTACATGGTCAATTTCACCACAAGCTGTGAGTAAAAGATTTCTGTCTGTGCAGCCTGCTTGGAGAGT
The DNA here is from genome assembly GCA_016271365.2 of Neoceratodus forsteri. NCBI lineage: Eukaryota > Metazoa > Chordata > Ceratodontiformes > Ceratodontidae > Neoceratodus > Neoceratodus forsteri. The sequence goes on from CM057459.1 coordinate 1,391,076,687, forward strand.
GATTGTGGAACAGTCTTCCCAACAGATGCCACTCTGCCTGGGCACTTGCAAAGCCTTTCAAATGTTTTTTTTTTTCCCTATGAAGCAAAATAATTGGTTTAAATTGCTTAGCTAATGCTTTAGGTTTGATAACTGATTTATCATACATAGAGCAGTGCTTTAAAATTCATTAGCAGTGCCTTAGTTTGGAGTAGTAAATGGATGCACTAATGTTACTGATTAAATACCACAGTGTGTTGCTGATGGTGTACATATAACAGTGCTTTGGCCAAGAAATCTGTAAAAATACCCTTGCACATAAAGGTGTTTAGATTTGGTTTCAAGGATTTGAATGTGGTTAGTCCCTCGAACATTCTGACACGTACATATATGCAGAATGTGCACTTCCTTTTCCATTTGAGTAGTAACAGGTGGGTGGGGTTAATGGTGGTGGAAATTAATTTTTACAGCTGGCAGTATTGCATATTCTCCCAGTGGAAAATCGAAAGCATGTACCTGTTTTTAAATGTATCTTGCTCTTGTCAACCCTCTATATGTCACTATGTACATTTTATTCGAATTATTTATGTAATCTGGTAAGACCATGGGCTAAATAGCCTGTTAACATGATTGACCAGAAACAGATACAAAAACAGCCAAAACAAATGCTTCAAACAATAAATGAACACCAGCAACTGCATTCAACAAACACTTTAAGAACCCATCTAAAGTTGCCAAATCAAGGGGCACCAGAGACTGTAACAGGAGCATAGAAACATAGACGATGACAGCAGAAAAAGACCACTAGTCCATCCACTCTGCCCATAAACTCTAACAAACCCAAGACCTATTGTCCATACAGGGTTCTAACCCACAATATCCACCTCAATTCTACCCACCCTACTGCTATTACTCTGAGCAACCACTAAGCCCTTCACTCTGTCCCAGCCATGTTTGAAACCATTGCTAGTTTGGCACCCACCACATCAACTGGCAGATTGCTCCATGGCTTTACCACCCTTTCCATAAAACAAATCTTTCTCACTTCCCTCTTGAATCATCCCCTCCGTAAATATCCACTCATGCCCCTATGTTCTTGATCTGCTACTTATGCTAAGTAGTTCCTCACAGTTTATCTTGTTCATTCCTTTCAGAAACTTGAAGGTCTCTATTATATCTCCCCTCTCTAGTCTGGCCTTGAGGCAAAATAATATTTAATTATTATTCTTTTAAATTGAATGCAGTTTTATTTTTAGGGCCCAGTTGAAGGTTTTTAGTGAGCAAAGGTGGTCGCCATGTTTGTGATTGTAATTAGGGATGTATGGCAAGTCCTGAGTTTATTGTGAAGAGGCTGCTGGATCTTTATCCAGTGCTGTCGTGCAGAGATAACAGCACAGGTAAAAATGGCCCTCAGCTGATCAGGTTTCACAATTTTTTAAACCCATTTTATAATGACCATTGTCATATGCTTCATGGATCACCTGAGTGAATCCCACCAATGCAGTTGAGGTGGAATGGCCAGGTCAAAATCCATGCTGGATTTTGAGATATACTTTGTCAGGTGGCCTAGTAACTGATAAAAGGCAATCCACTCTAACACTTTAGCTAATGAAGCCAATAAAGAGATGGGCCAGTAGTTTAGGACACTCAATCAGTCTCTGGCCTTAACAGCTGGTGCAACCATAGCTTTTATTCAAAAGCAGTTGGAAACTGACCTTTGCAAAAGGAAAAGTTACATTTTTTAAGGGGAAATGAAATGATATGGTGTCTGCTGAACTTTTTTTAAGTCTGTAATCCAATTCTTCTAGGCCTACCAAGAGCTTTGGGTTCATGCAATTCAGATAACATGAAACCTCATCAGGGAAAAGAAATGTACATACAAATGTGGCACACTGGGATCAAAGGAATGGACTGGGGTTATCAAGTCATTAATTAATTAACCCTTGATGTGCCGTGCACTGATATAGCAGTCCAAAATTCCTATGTAATCTAATTCTATTGGCAGCCTAAGGGTTAAAAACTCTGCTAGGGGAGTGTTTAGACATATCAAAGAAATGATTAAATTCATGTTATTATTAAAGCCCCTTCCTAATCTCATATCCCCTTCCTTGACCATTTCCTGTCAGCTCCCCTTCATTTGAGGCTCTTTAACATAGCCCTCCCCCAACATGCACTGCGCACTTTGCTTCGCTTAGGTCTAGCCACTGTACCACTGCAGTATTTATACTGCTATTTTATGTTTCCAGTCCATTTGCTGCTACCAATGTATTTTTTATGCCAACATCCATATTTCTGATATGTAATTTGTGTCCATGTTTTGCTATATGAGTTGTCCCTACTTATTCCCCCTCCCCCCAACCCGGATTACACCTGAAAACTAATCTTGACTCAGTGTTCCTGTCTCGGTTACTGACTTTTAAATGAATAAATAAAATGTTCAATGTCAAAGAGTTCCATTAAGCTGCCCAAAAGAGTGTTTAATGAAACAGGATTCAATTTTTGATTCTTTACCCAGCATGTACAGTAGTTAATCAAGGCCTAAATCAAAGCCACATTCTTGCCCACAAACATTTGCTATTTCTCTAGAAAAGACTGATGCTTTAAAGGGACACATTTTTGTCCAGTGACCATCATAGCTGAAAGTCCATAAAAAACAGTTAAACAATGAGGATACTATGTTCATCTGTAGCTGGAAGCACTCTAGAGATTTATTTATTTATTTATTTCAATCTAGGATTAGAAAATACCTTTGAACACAGTGGAGCTCATTTACAAAGGTTCCACATCAATAATGGGGAGGGGGTTACAAAACAGACAGAATATAAAGCACAATAACATGCAGAGATAATATCAAATACAGCAAACAGTAGAACAGCACAATACATAGTAAACATAGGTGACTGCAATTAGATACATAGTTGCCATTCTAGGACTTTATAGGTGAAAACGTGGGTGGGTAATCCCATTTGGAAATCGGGAAGGGTGAGTCAGGGGATGAAGAGTAGCAGCAGGACAGAGAACAAGGGGGGTGCAGCTGGGTGGCATTGTCAAGCATGTTGAGCAAGGCAGGAAAGAGTAGAATGGGAGAAAGCACAGTAGGAGAAGGTGACATGAGGGAGGGGATGGTGAGGTGTGGGGGAAGGGAGGGAAGAGGGAAGGGGAGGAAGAAAGGTGTAGAAAAGAGTCAGTCATGGGTCATAGTGGGCAAGTTAGTGGGACAGAGTAGGTGGGTCAGGACATGACAGGTAGGGGGGAGGGTGAGAGAGGCAATTGAGCAGGAGAGGAAGGATGCAGCCAGGGGCCTTGTCGAGGAGGCTGGGGAATGCAGGTTGCCAGATGAGGTGCAAGTCGCATGTCTAATTAAAGCAGGTATGCTCGCTCTCCTCCGAGATGTGCAGATGCAGGAGACACTTAAACTGAGTAAGTTGAGGTATGCTAGTCAGTTCACAGCTCAGGCCATTCATCCAGTTTGGAACTCTGTAAGAGAAGTATCACTGGCATTGGGTGGTCTGAACCCTAGGAACGTGAAAGAGTTTAGAGACAGAGGACCAGCTTTGATGCGACTTTTGAGGCTTTGATAGAAGACTGGTGATGCCTATTGGCAGGGCTCCAAGCAACACTTGCTTGGCAAGTATACATGAGAGGTACTTGATGCAGTCTTGTAGTTTGAGCCATCTGGTTAGGGTGAATGGATCACAAGTATGGGTGAGGTAGCTGGCACCAGTGATAAGTCTACCGGCTTTGTTTAGGGAAGTATTTAGTCTTTTTAGAGATGTAGCTGTGGCAGCTCCATATATAACCAAGCCATAGTCAAAAACAGATAGTACCAAGCTGTGGATTGCAAGTTTAAGTGCTTCTGGGGTCAGACTTGATCTGTGACTGTACAGCAGTCCTAGTTTAGGATTTACGTTCTTAGCAAAATTTTCAAAGTGTGGCTCATTGGTAAGGTGGTAGTCCAGGGTTACTCCAAGGTATTTGAAGTGCTGGATTTGTTCAATGGCGGCTCCTTGGTTATTTTTAGCTGTGAGGGTATATGACTTGTGTTTATGGTGGGAGGATGAGAACAGCAAAAGTTTTTTTTTTGTAGTTTAGAACTAGCTTGTGGGATTGGAGCGATTTGTCAACTTCAAGGAACCCATGTTGTAGGTTGTCTTCAAGCACGGTGGGATCCAGGTGACTTGCAAAGATGACAGCATCATCTGCATAAAGGAGGGTCCTTAAATGACAGGCCTTTGGTAGGTTGTTTAGGAAGATACTAAACAGAAGGGGTCCCAGGATGGACCCTTGGGGTATGCCTGATCTGATAGAGTGCAGTTCAGAGATGGAATTTGAAATATTTACCCTCTGTGACCTCTTGACAAGGTAGCTGCTGAACCATTTTAGTGCTCTAGGTGAGAGACCAGTCTTTGTGAGTTGGTCAAGGAGGAGTTTGTGATTCATGGTGTCAAAGGCCTTAGTAAAGTCTATGAACACCGCTCCTACCAGACTGCTATTGTCGATGGACTGTTGGATGAAGCAAGTGAATTCTAGCTGAGCTGTAGTCATGCTATGCTTTTTCCTAAAGCTGTGCTGCTGTGTGCATTGCAGGGAGTACTTATCAAGATAGTCCACAAGCTGGTTGGTTACTATGCGTTCCAGAACCTTTGACAGTCGAGGGAGGATGGATATTGGTCTGTAGTTGCTAGGTTCCGTGCGATCACCTGATTTGTGCACTGATGTGATCAGTGCTGATTTCCAGACTTCTGGGAACTGGGACAGAGTGAGGGATAGGTTGAGTATTTTAGTGATAGGCAGGAGAACCTCTTCTAGGGTAAGTGCAATAAGTTTGAGGTCCAGCGAGTCCCCACTATGTCTGGTTTTCCCCAATACTTTGGATTGCAGTTTCCTCACCTGGGTGGCAGAGACCTGTTTGAAGTAGAATGGAGGGTGATCAGGCTTCTCTGCAACTAAGCATGGGGCAGCTGATGGGGAAGCATCTTCAAAAAAGTCTTTAGGAAGGACCTCTGATAGATTAGTGAAGGCAGTATTAAAAGTATTTGCAATTGAGAGAGGGTCGGTAATGGGATTGCCTTCAAGATTTAACATAGTCGGAGAGACCTTCTGAACTTTGCCCATGACATCTTTAATGTTCACACAGAATTTCCTGCTGTCACCCCAGGAGTTTGACAGAAGCTGTTTATGGTGGTTTTGTTTTGCATGATGAATCGCCCTTCTACAGGCATTTCTGGCCTCTTTGTACACCTGAGAATCATGTTGCCTCCCTGTTGACTTGGCATTGAGCCAGAGATGGTCATGTTGTTTCATTTTGGTAATGAGTTCTGGTGAGATCCAGGAGTTCATAGTTCCATGGACCTTCATCTTTCTAAATGGAGCATTGGTGTCGCAGGCCATATTGAAAACTCTGATGAAGTGATCAAGAGCAACATTGATGTCACTGATAGAGTCCAGGAGGGACTAGTCATGGGATTGGAGTTGGCGCTTTAGTAGATCTAGATGCCCACGCTTTAACATTCGGTTGTAGATGGTTAGGGGTGAGGGGAGCGGAATTTATTTGACCTGCTACACGTGATAGGGGAGTGGTCACTGATGGAGTCAGGATGAACTCTCACATTAGATATGCATTCAGGGTGACTTGATATGATCCAGTCAATGGTGGTGCTAGTACCTGTTTTATAGTTTATTCTGGTGGGTGAGCTGACGAGTTGAGTGAGGTGTAAGGATGCTAAGGAGTCTTTTATAGCTCCATTTGCTGATGATAGTCAGTTTATATTAAAGTCCCCCATTATTACTGTCTCAGCAAGGTGCGTTTCCTCCTGAAGATGGTCTAGAATACTGTGTAGGCCAGGGGTTGGGTCCTTAGGCAGTATATAGACAAAGAATACAGTGAGGGTTTTATTGTGTGCACCCAGAAGCAGTTGTACAGCTAGTGCCTGTGTAGGGCATTCAAGGTCCACCTGTGGTCACACCAGCCCTCTAATACTATTTTTTAAATATATTGCGCAGCCCCCACAATGCTTAGAGGATCTATCCAGTCGATAGATCGAAAATCCTGGCAATGCAACTGCTGCATCTGGCACTTTGGGTGACAACCTGGTTTCAACGATGGAGAGTACGTCTGGGTTGTTCATGGTGAACCAGACTTTAAGGGTGTCAATTTTGTTGAGGAGACTACAGATGTTGATATTGGTCAGCGTAATGGAACTTTGTTTGGGGGGGGCATTTGTTAGGGTTACCTCCTTAGGTCCAGTGTTTGAGTGAATGTTTCCCGATAGCATCAGTAGAAAGGGCTAGGCTATGAGGTACAGTCTTTGAAGTTTGGTTGAGTGTTTGGTGTGCCTTCTGTAGCAGAGGTATTTTTTCTTTTTTTACTTGAGTCAAAGATGAGGTAGAGATCCAGGCAAATGTGGTGGCAGGTATGCTTGTTATTGCTCTGCAACCTACAGTGTTGAGGTTGTGAAAAGAAGGGGGACCAAGGTCCGCAGTTTAGAGTGAAGAAATTTCCTGTTGTGCAGCCAATAGTGTAGTAAGGGCTGCTAGCCATATATTTGTTTGTCAATAGAGTGATACCTGGCGGTTAAGTCAAAAGCCCAGATGGCATCCACCCCAGGATACTGAAGGAGCTGTCAGAGGTCCTTGCAGGACCTTTGGCAGACCTATTTAATGCCTCACTACATTCGGGGTGTGTACCTCAGGATTGGAGGATGGCTCATGTGGTGTCCCTCCACAAGAGTGGCCCCAAGGATGAACCGGGAAACTACAGACCAGTGAGCCTCACATCCATCGTGGGTAAGCTAATGGAGACTATCCTGAAGGAGAGGCTGGTGGCCCTCCTAGAGGCCAAAGGACTACAGGACAGCAGACAGCATGGCTTCATACATGGCAGATCCTGCCAAACCAACCTGGCTGAGTTCTATGACTGGGTAACTAGGCAACTGGACAGGTGCCATGCAGTGGATGTCCTGTATCTGGACTTCAGTAAGGCATTCGACTCAGTGCCACATGGAAGGCTGGGAAGGAAGTTAGTAGGAACAGGGGTGGGTGCAAAGCTGGTGAGATGGGTAGGAAACTGGCTGCAGGGAAGGCAACAGAGGGTGGTGGTGGGTGGGGAGCTCTCACACCCAAGGGCAGTGACGAGCGGTGTTCCACAGGGCTCGGTGTTGGGACCAGTGTTGTTTGGGATATTCATTGTAGACATATCATGGGACATCAAGAGCAAGATCAGTCTGTTTGCTGATGATACCAAGGTAGGAGCGGTGGTGGATGACCTAGGGGGATGGCGGGGTTGCAGGATGATCTGGCAAGCTTGAAACCTGGTCAGACACCTGGCAACTGGGCTTTAATGCCAAAAGTGCAAGGTGCTGCATTTTGGGATGAAGAACCAGGAGGAGTTACCAGCTAGGGGGAGTGCAGCTAGCCCAGAAAGAGGAGGAGAAGGATCTGGGTGTGCTCATTACAGGGTCAATGAACAACTCAGCACAATGTAGGAAGGCAGCTGCAAAGGCCAACAAAATGCTGGGTTGTATTGCAAGGGGTATATCCTCGAGGAGGGAGGAGGTGATTCTGCCACTGTATAGGTCATTAGTTAGACCACACCTGGAGTACTGCGTGCAGTACTGGTGTCCGTATTTGAAGAGGGACATTAAGTTACTGGAGGAGTGCAGCGCAGAGTGACAAAGATGATCAAGAGGCTGGGGGACTTATCATACGAGAGGAGGTTGAAGGAGTTGAACATGTACTCACTGGAGGAGAGGAGAGACAGGGGTGACATGATTGAAACCTTTAAATACATGAAAGGAATAAACAAGATGGGTACAGAGGGGCTGTTCAAAGTAAGGGGGAGGGCCACCAGGAGCCATGATATGAGACTGGAGTGAGGAAGGTTCAGGAGGGAGATGAGGAGACACTTTTTTACAGAGAGGGTGGTGGCTGGGTGGAATGCGTTACCTGCTGAAGTGGTATGCAGTAGAATAGTGGACTGCTTCAAATGAGGATGAGGCAGGACAAGGGGAAGGGTTAATGAAGGGGAAGGGTGGAAGGGAGGGGCAGCTGCAGAATAAGGGGTGCTAGTTGCACATTCGAGCAGACTTGATAGACCTCTAGGCCTTTATCTGCTGGCAAATTTCGTATGTTCATAAAAGCCAAAAGAAATGATCAACAGCTGAGGTCCAGAGTCACAGAATGTGTTTGAATTCCTGAAGGTGATTAACTGTGCCTGCGCATTTGCAGGATGTGAAATCCTTTTGTCTGTATGCTTCTTTGTCATTCAAAGAGGTTGCTGAAAAGCCCACACACAGATCATGGAGCAGGTCAGATGAAAATGTGGATTCAAGCAGGACCCAGAGTCACTGAGTTTGTCTGACTTAGTTGCTTCACTATGTTTTGCTTTTGAAAGCTTCCAAAAAGCTGATTTTAAAATGAAGATGCAGATACCTGGTGATGATGTTTTGCAGAAATTCAGTCCAGGAGATTTTCACGGATGCAGTGAGCAAGAATGGTGTAGTTACTCCAAGCAGAAAACCATGTAAATCAACAAAAACTAAGCTACAGACACAGACAAACACAAGCAGCCACCACACAGACCCAGGAGGCGGGAGATTGGGATGACGAAGTCTGTTCACCATTATTAGTATATTGCAGTCATTTTTAGAACAGTGGGATGTCATCAATGAACAAGCTGTGCCTAACTCCACTGAGCCAAACACAGCGTGTTTGTCAGTGACATCACTATTCTCTACAAATGGCTGTAATGTAGTGTTAATATTGAACATACTCATCCATCTATATCTCTGGAGTACCTCTAGCTACAGCTAAGTCCAATATTTCATTTGATAGTGCTTTTCATGAGCTTTCAAACAATGTCAGCCACTGTACATGAATGGTTCCCTGTAAGCATCTAATGGTAGACTTACATTCATTACATAACCATTTGTAGGCAAGAAAGGATGATGTATCCCTGAGCCTGTGGTAGTCTTTCTAACATTTATCTTTTCCTCTGAGTAATCGAAGGAACTATGAAGTAACCTACTCTTGCTTATTGTTCTGTAATCTCTGCCTTCTAATTGGGGCAAACATATTGCAAACTTATTGAAGATGTTGTTGAAGGCTGAGCAGAAGACAGAAAGTTTGCCATTCACATTAGGAGAGGTGCCAGTTTTGTAGTTTATTCTACTTAGAGTATAAGTGATCTGTGTGAGTGAGAGGCCTTCAATTATATCCTCAGCTACAAAAGGGTTTCTACCATGCCAATTAACAATGAGATCTCCTAGCAGTATAGCCTTGTGACTAGAAGATGTTCCTAAAAATAACAAATTATTTGAAGGTTGTCTTCTTCACAGCCTGGGGAGGGGGGCATAAATAATTTCCACAGTAAAAAAAATTGGATTTGCCAAGTAAAACTGTGAGAGGTGCATGTTAACATGAGCCAACATTACTGGAATCCCATTGGCTGACAGTGAAATGGTTCTTAATCTATATTGGGCAACCACTACCTTTCTGCCCACCTCAGTCACAATGAAAGATATTATACCCATCCAAATTTATCGATGTGTTAGGGAGACCTTATCAGTCACCCAGATCTATGTCACAGCAGTGACATCAAAATTAAAATGCTGGACCCCAACAGAAAAGCCATTCCATTGTACTAGGAGGCTTTGAATGTTTAAATGTGCAAAGATCATAGCATGCTTTGAGAGACTTAAAGAATGGGCACTATCAACTGGGCCAGGATTTAGTTATACAGAACTGGAAGAATTGAACAGTGGAATAATTAAAACCCTCTTTATCTGATGTCTACTTGGAAGGAGTATTTTCTTTTTTATCATAGCATAATTTTTTTGAGAAATTTTTGCATTACACAAAAATAAACATTGTACAGAACATTGTTTCCCAGAGTTAAGGTAGCCCTGGCAAAAATAAATACAGGCTCGGGGGTACAGGCAAAGTGGGCAAGCATTAAAGATGCAATACTTGAAGTAACATCCCATTGTGTTAGTGAGAAAAGGAAGTGCAAAAGAAGAAGGAAACCACTTTGTTTCTCAAACACAGTAGCAGAAAAGATCAGAGCCAAAATGCTGGCCTTCAGGAAATATAAAGAAACACAGCAGGATGAAGATAGGGAGGCATATCAAACTTCCCTAATGCAAGCAAGGAAGGCAGTAAGGCAGGCAAAGGCCCAAACTGAGAAAACACTAGCACAAACAGTAAAAGAAGGTGACAAGACTTTCTATGGATACATTAGTGAAAGGGGAAAGTCCAGAGGGGGTATTGCTAAGATCAAAGGTGATAAATGGGTGTGTGAGGAGGAGGACCATGTAAAAGCATCTATCCTAAATAGATACTTCTGCTCAGTATTTACCGAAGAGAAGGTGGGGCAGGGCCCACAGCTCTACACCATGGACACAGGGGGGAGGGAGGTATGCACTAGTCCCTTCACAAAGGAAAGGGTCCTACAAGAGCTCGATAAGCTCAGGGTGGGAAAGGCAATGGGACCTGATGGCATACATCCCAGGGTACTAAAGGAGCTAAGGGTGGAACTAGAAGAGACATTATCAGAACTGTTTAGTGAGTCTCTGTGCACAGGAGAGATCCCAGAAGATGGAAGAAGGGCTCATGTGATCCCGCTCCACAAGAGTGGTAGCAGGGAGGAGGCAGGGAACTACAGACCAGTCAGTCTTACCTCAATAGTGGGCAAGATTGTGGAGGCACTCCTAAAGGAAAGGATAGTGCAACACCTGGAATCCATTGGAGCACAAGATGGAAGACAGCATGGGTTTACAACAGGATGGTCCTGTCAGACTAATCTCATAGATTTCTTTGGCTGGGTAACCAGAGTGGTGGACCAAGGGGGAGCAGTTGATGTTGCCTACCTTGACTTCAGCAAAGCTTTTGATACTGTTCCACGCCGAAGACTAATTAATAAGCTGGGTAGGCTCGTGGTGGGTCAGACATTGGTCAACTGGGTAGCAAACTGGTTGACTGGCAGAAAACAGATATTGGTAGTACACAGTATACAGTCAGAAGAGATGCAAGTCACAAGTGAGGTACCTCAGGGATCAGTCCTGGGGCCAGTCCTCTTCAATATCTTCATCAGTGACATTGCAGATGGACTGGAGGTATGGTTTGTCTGTTTGTAGATGACACCAAGATCTGCAACAGAGTAAATGATCCAGATGGGGTGGGCAAAATGAGAAGAAATCTGGATAAACTAGCAAAATGGTCAGAAGAGTGGCAAATGGGGTTTAATGCAAAGAAGTGCAAGATCATGCACATAGGGATGAGAAACCTTGAAGCAACCTATAGGCTGAGAGGGGAGTTGCTGGCAGTCACAAGGGAAGAAAGAGACTTGGGCGTCATCATCACCGATGACCTGAAATCATCCAAGCAGACCACTAAAGCAGTAGGTAAGACTAGAGGGATGTTGGGGTGTATTAGTAGGGGTATCAGAAGTCAGAAGAGGGAGGTAATAATTCCTCTTTACAAGACACTGGTTAGGCCCCATCTGGAGTACTGTGTGCAGTACTAGAGCCCACACCTTCACAAGGACATTAACCAAATTGAGGCAGTCCAGAGAAGGGCAACCAAAATGGTGCAGTGACTGCATCAGAAAACATAAGAGCACAGATTAACTGAGCTCAGTATGTATACCCTAGAGCAAAGGAGGGAGAGAGAGGTGATATGATTGAAACATTTAAACACCTTAAGGGCATTAACAAGGTGAAAGAGTATAACATGTTTCAATATAAGTAAAATAACAGGACAAGAGGACGCAGCATGAGATTAGAGGGAGGCCGATTAAGGGATAATGTGAGGAAGTTCTTTTTCACAGAATGGATGGTGGATGCATGGAACAGCCTACCTCAGGAAGTGGTGGATATGAATACAGTGCAGGGCTTCAAACAGGCATGGCATAGACATCACGGAGCAATACAGATGAGTATGAATAGATAGGCTATTAACAGAGCAAAGGCCAATGGCACATTCATAAGGTAGAAAAAGAAATGGGCAGGCTGGATAGGCCTTGCGATCCTTATCTGCCATCAACTTCTATGTTTCTAGGTTTCTATGTCAGTACATATGCACTAAAAGGAAATATGACTTGAACAGTCCAACTACAGTACAGGAAGGAAACTAAGTGTATACAATTCTAAGGCTAAAGCTACAGCTCTGCAAAGAAATTAACAATCTGAATTATCCGACCCACAAAGAATAGTATATGAGTTGGTCATCCAACTATAACTGCTCCCCGGGAATCAATCAATCAATCAAATCTTTATTTATCCAGGCGATCACCACTGAGTAAGCTCATTTACAAGGTGGACCTACTGTTGGCAGGGAAAATTGTAAAATTACATATAAATATACATAATACAAAAGGAACAACATGTTTACAATACTGATAGGAGCAGAGTATTTACATTCCAAGTCACATGTACAAGAAAGATATACATAACTCAACCTGAACATAATATATATATATATATATATATATATATATATATATACATATATATATACATATATATATACATATATATATATACAGTTCCCACAGGAGCAGGGTGTGTATGGATGTCATATACAAACCATAGAAGAAAAAAGAAAGATTATTTATATTCCTGTCCAGCAGAAACACGTTACAGGCCTGGATGGAAATTCCTAAGCTATGGAGGTGCACATAACAGTGTGTAAGCCTTAGGTAAATGTGGCAGAAGGGGGGTGGTGAATAAGAGGGATGCAGAGGGTGCTTAGGGCAAGTGGAGCAGAGGAGGGGGGAGTAGTAGTGGCAAGGGCTGACTTGGGAATGTAGCCACTGTAAAGAAGAAGTATTTTCTCCTTGGTATGCAGATGCTTATGGGTCCAGAAATGACTGGAGAAATATTTCTGAATAATTTCCCAGGAGGTCAGGCTGCAACCAAACAAGGCCTTAGATGAATAACTGGGAAAGGACACTACATACAGCTGCATTGAGAGCTTTAGCAACTTGCTATTCACCCAGTGTGCTGGGTTGCTTTCATTGTGTGCAATATAATGAAAGAGCAATAGATATTTGCTCTGTTAGTGTGCTGTCTGTGTGTTGTTCAGATTGCCAGGGAACCACAGCAAGGGAAGCTGAGGGGTGTGGTTCACTAGCGAGGCTGGGAACTACAAAACTGAAGGGTGCATGACTTTGTGCTGGTTAAAACTTTGTATTTACTTATTTTACAAGCACATGAGCACTTTAACCTTTAGTAAGGCACTTTTGGCCTTACAAATATTTTAAGTGAGTTTTTTAGTAAACTTGGCATATGGTCACGTGATTACCATCCCATTTCCTGGTCCCACTATAAAACTGAGCCACAGAGCAAGTGGGGCGAGTGTATGCAGGGCAAGCGTATCTGCACATGTCTGCTGTGTCTGCTGGGGATGACAGGGACACAGGTAAAACATTTTTTCTCCTCCAAGGTCTGTTATTTATTTGGTAGTCAACTCTGGTAGCCAAAATATTGTACTGTGTTTAGCAAGGCTATAAACTACCATTCATTAGGTAACAAGCTATAGATTGGTAGTCGTCACTACCAGGAACCATTTGCTTGTGTCCCATGGTTTTAATTACTCAAGTTGGTATGTATTTAATGGCCTAAACTTTGTTTGTCTACAATTAAGGAAGACACGCAACATTAGGGTTACATTATAATTGAAACCGAAGTAGTTAGTGCTCCCCCACCCCACCACAGGCATCAGGTACTTATCCAGATTCCAGGAAGGCTCACTGCGAGGTGTAGTGAGACTTAAGATAAAGAAAAATTGTGTTTCTTTCATTAGGGAGCCTTGTACACTGGAATACGCTCCTTTAGACTCCAGTACCCTTGGGTGACTATTAGCCGCCCTCTTGGCAGTGAGACTACAAGTTTAGAGAGAAAGAAAATAATCGGAAAAAAATATATATTTTTACTCTTACCATATTCATTCATTCATACTTTAGAACAGTACACTTTATCAATTGGGACTGAAGGTGCTTTACAAAGATACAGTAGATTCATGAAAACAATAAAAATGTACAATAAACAAAACATTAAATTATTTGATAACAAGTCAGCTAAACTAATCAGATAAAAAGCCTGACTAAACAGAAAAGATTTCAGATCCCATTTAAAACTTTCTAGGTCTTAGGACCGTTTTATTAGTGTGCTTGCCTACTAATCATATTGCCGTTTGCATAAATCATTTCTGGTCCCACCATGAGTGACACAATTATTACCCTCACTGGGGATGTGGGCTTTAAAAGTATTGAGTGCTCAAAGTACTGTACATGATGATAAAAAACAAAATTGACAAGGGGAAATTTGTGTGCTAGAAATGTATCACATCCGAGTTACAGCAGTTATGCCTACGATGACTGGATAAACTGGAACAATCTCTAGCACAAATGGATACAAGGCTCATGGGGGATAACCTAAAATCTGTTCATAATGCACCAAAAGATAATGAAACATTCCTCATTAAATGCAATAAAAGAAAGTGGACTGGAAAACAGGAAATCCCAGAAGGTGACTGGAGTACAGTTCAATCTAACAATAGAAAAAGAAGGGGGAACTTTATTATACCTCCTAATAATGGAATATCACTGTCAAATAAATACACTGTATTAACCAATGTACAGGAGGACAACAGAAGTATCAGAGAGGATCCCCCCTCCCTTAATCTCTACTATCCTGCCCAGCATACAAAAAAGAACAGCAGCCGGAAAAACAAGATAATGATATAATAAAGGAGGTGGCTCAGACAAGCTCTGGTACAAATATGGATCATGAAAAGCCAAGACAGACTTTTGTTTTAGGGGACTCTAATATAAAATACTGTGACAGACAAATTTGCAACCTCAACAAATACAATCATATGTGCAGTAGCTACAGAGGGGCAAAAAGCTCTGAAATATCAAACCAAATAGACGTAGTCCTAAAAAAATGCCTGTACCAGCCCCCTTGTGATTGTTCATACAGGAATCAATGATATAAATAGCTCAAATATTGAGGGCACAAAACATGATTTTCAGACACTAAAGGAAAAATCGAAACAAAAGGGCTGCAGTATCTGTTTTTCAGAGCTGTTTCTTGTTCCCAGGGCAGGAAGATTAAAGTATATTAAAAAAGTGGCATTAATGAGTGATTGAAAAAATGGACACTAGAAAAGGGATTAAAATGCATCACACATTGGGAGACCTTCAATAATGACTATGGTCTTTACTGCTGGGATGGCCTCTATTTAAATAAAAGAGGTAACTCACTCCTGGGGACAAAAATCAAAGGTTTCGTTTCTAAGAATTTAAACTAAATATTAGGGGGAGTTGGGACACAGGGTCAACTATAGGAACCAAGATGACCCACAACAAAGAAGCCAAAGAATGCAGATTCCTATTCACTAACACAAGAAGCCTGAACATTATAAAAAAAAAAAAACTGAATTGGAATTAATACTGTTCAGATATTATCACCGAGATGAGGAGGGACAAGACCAGCTTATGGTCCAGAGAAATCAATGGATATAAACTCTTTTTTAAAAACAGACCAGACAAAAAAGGGGGGAGGTGTCTGTCTTTACATCAAAGAGAAATATGAGTGTGGTGAGACTGAGATTACTATTGATAACAACTGTATCTGTAATACTGAAAGCATAAGGCTTCAATTGCAATTTAATAAAAAAAAATATATATTATATTAGGTAATTGCTGCAGACCCCGTCCTAGCACCCTGAAATATAACAAACACTACAAAAAGAACTATCAATGGCAGACAATTTCAGCTGAAGCTATAATAATGGATGATTTTAACCTCCCCGGGATTAATTGGACACAGTTAACCAGCAGCTCCACCACTGAGTTGACATTCATAAACCGTTTGCTAGCAGAAGGACTAGAACAAAAAGTTACACAACCACCCAGAGAAAAGAACTTCTTGGATTTGATTGTCACCAATGTAGATACTGGAATCTCAGATATTTCTGTTAAGGGCACTCTGGGAAATAGTGACCACAATATGGCCACTTTCACATACTCATCAGGACAGACTAGTGACAATAGAACAATTTATGCTAGAAACTACAATAAAGCTGACTACAGTAAAATTAAGAATACATTGAACCCTATAGACTGGAAGGGAATGCATCATCAACTGCCAGTTGAAGAATGTTCAAAGTGTATCCACGACATTCTAAAGATGGTAGAGGAATGGTACATCCCAAACAAGTTAATAAATAATAGAAGGGGTAAAGTACCCTATGAATGACCACAATATTGAAGAGGCAAATAAAAAAGAAAGGGCCTATGTGAAATATAAAAGGAATAATACTGAACCATCAAAAATAAGAAATAAGATGGAACTGAAAGCAATGAAACAACTAATGAAAAAGGAGAGGCGAAATTTGGAGTTTAGAATAGCTTATACAAACGATAATCAAAAATCTTTCTCTTATATAAACAATATGAAAAAGGGTGGTAGATTCATTGGCCCTTTGTTATATAGATGATATTACACTGAATGACCCCACCACTTTAGCTAATTGGTTTAATACTTATTTTTGCACTGTCTTTAACACTAAAGATGATTTTAATATCACAGGTAATCTGACAGACAAACTTTATAGGCTTTTCTAATGAAGAAGTTTTGACAGTCTTAATGTCATTAAAGCCATATTATCCCCAGGATTAGATGCTATGCTATACACCCTAGATTCTTAAAATAATTAGCAAACTCAATCTGTATACCATTTAGAATATTACTTAATAAGTCCCTAACTTCTGGAATAGTACCTTCCAACTGAAAAAAAAGATCTGGTTGTACCAATTCATAAAAAGGGGAGTAGGGCATTACAGAGCAATTAGTCTAGGGGGCGCTAGGCAAATGGGCAGACTAGATGGGTCTGGAGGTCCTTTTCTGCCGACACTTTCCTATGTTCCTAACTACAGGCCTATGACCTCAATACCTGGCAAATTGAAGGAAAAAATAATAAAGGCAAAATTTGAAAACAAAACTATTACCAAGGGACACATGGAACTTACCCAATATGGCTTTATGCATGACAGGTCCTGTACTACCAACTTGCTGTTTTTTTATTAAAAAAATTAGCACTACCCTTGATGCTGGACTACCACTTGATGTAATTTTTTTAGACTTTAAAAAAGCCTTCATTACAGTTCCCCACTTAGAATTGATAAACAAACTCTTAACTATGGGGTACAGTTCATACCTGGTAACATGGGCAGACTCGTGGTTGAGTGGGAGAACACAGCAAATAAGGATAAATGGCAAACTTTCCACAGTGAGATTGGTTACATGTGGTGTTCCACAGGGGTCTATTTTGGGACCAACACTATTTAGTAACTTTGTAAACAATTTACATCAACGGTTAAGTAACCCAATTGTAAAATTTACTGATGACACCAAAATCTGCCGTGAGGTAGATACAGAGGGAAAATATATCTCCCTGGTAAAGGACTTTCAACAAATTGAAATCTGGGGGGGGGTAACAAACAAAATGGAGTTCAACCTAAGAAAATGTATAGTCTTACATTTAAGCAGTAATAACCCCAAAAATTCCTAAAGGTACCCCCCCCCCAAGCCTACACTACAAGAAAGTGACCAGAGCATCATGATTGATTGTACATTTGATATGCATACCCATATAAGATAAAAACAGTCTGCTAACAAAATTATAAATATGATAAGGAATGAATTCATAACTAGGGATGAACAACTGTTTAATCCATTTATACAGGTCCGATGTCTGACCACATATTGACTCTGGGTCCCCATTTTGGTCACTCTACTTGAGGCAGGATGTTGAACTCCTGGAAGGTGTACAAAGGTGGGCAACTAAGATTATTCCAAGGCTAAAAAAAATCCTGTAGTCAAAAGGATCAAGGAACTGAACTCCATGACATTAGAACAAAGGAGGGATAGAGAGGACTTATTGCAACTTTTTCAAATCTTAACCCCGAAATTGCATCTCAGTGTAACATAAAATTTAAGAAAACATTGCTTAACCTTAGATCACACAATAATCAATTAGAGGTACCTAGGGTACTCATTAAGAAAAGGGACAATTATTTTTCAGTCAGGGCATCATTTAAATGGAACATGTTATCACAGAGTCTTGTAAATATTTCATCCTTTGGATTATTTAAGAAGTAACTGGACAGATATCTGGGTTTCTAACTGATTTGACTGCCCACATAGTGTGGGAGATAGTATTGCATTGTGTGGGCATGTGTGATTTTGTATTTTCTTGAAACTTGGCGTCCCAGCCAAATGCCCTTTGGGATAACCCTTGCCTCAGTGTTTGCGCATGGAGGTTCTTTGTCTTTTAAATAGTTTTTTATTTTAATGGGTTCACCACAACATATCCAAGATACACTGTCTTAGGGTAGCTGGTCCATTCCACAGGGGTGTCAAACAGACGAGGCATACTGATGAGTCCTGGTAGGACGAAACACGTGTCTATGTCTTCTATTAGCACCCTTTGCAAACTGTGTGAGAGGACCAGCGTAATATTCTGTGGTGATTTGCATATGCAGCCCATGATGCTTTGCATTGTGTGGGCATGTGTGATTTTGTATCTATGGGCTTACACCTTTTTCTGCCTATATATACCATTTTACCAAGTTTTGAGTAGTTATAGGTAATAAAAAGTCACTGCCAAACAATTCAGTAGAGACTGTGGAAACAGGTAGATTAAAACAATGTGCCCCAGAATAGGCAGCCACCTCATTAGGCTTTGACAGGCCTATGCTAAGAGCAAACCAGCAGATAAACCTTAGCCAAAACATAATTGCAAACTAAATAAAACAAAAATAAACTTAATATGAACACTGCTAAATTAAACACACAGGCACTGATTCAAACTGGGGACAGCCATTAAGCAAATCAGACATCAAGGGTGTGGGTCCCAGCACCAGCTTGGGCTGTAAGACCACAGGCAGCATGGATTCAGGGTGGGATGTCTTGCCAGATAAATCTGTTTTGATTTCTTCAACTGGGTGAACAGGGAAATTGATTGCGGGGGTAGTGGAAATGGCCTCTCCAGAGTTTACCAAGTCCTTCTATACTGTATTGCATGGAAGACTGACAAAGAAACTGAGAAGCCTAGGGGTGGCATCCAAAGTGCTGAAATGGGTTAGAAACTGGTTAACATATAGGTGACAAAGTGTGGTGGTTAGCAGCCCACACTCTAATGATGAGAGAATAACCAGTGGGGTTCCTCAGGACTCAATTTCAGCACTGGTCCTTTTCAATGCCTTCATAAGTGACATTGCAGAAGAACTGGAAGGGCTTCAGCTGGAAACAGTATCATCCTAGACTCCCTGCAGAGGGCATTCCTGAGGCAACTAGTCAAGAAATCCACTCATGATGGGGCAATACTGAACATGGTGCTTACAAACAGGGACAGTGTTGAGGAAATCAGAGTAGGATGCCACCTGCAAACAAATGATCACCGGACAGTATGATTTAATGCCAGGATAACAGCAAAGGTGAACCACACAAGGACAAGGGTCCTGGACTTCAGGAAGTCAGATAAAAAAAAATGTTGAACACCACAGTGGCGGTCTGGCAGGAGGAATTACCATGATGGGGGATAGGGACAGTAGGCAAGATTAAGGGATGGAATAGTGAAGGCAACAAACCCCTGCAGAATGGAGGTGAGCAAAACAGAAGCAAAAAGAGACCAGTATGCTTCTCAAGGGAGGAGGTGGCAAGGGTAAGGGAAAAAAGGGCAGTGTTCAGGAGATACAGGGAGATGCAAAGGGAGGAGGATAGGGAGGCATATCAGCAAAATTGGAGAGAAGCAGGTAAGGTAGTGAGGAGCACTAAGGCACATACTAAGGAAAGAATAGTCAAGTGGGTAACAAAGGGAGACAAGACCTTCTTTATGTATATAAGTGAAAAAAGAAAGACAAGGGAAGGAATTGTGAGGCTGAGGGGCACAGAGGGAGGCTGTGCAGAGGATGATCAGGAAAATGCAGATATCCTGAACAAATACTCATGTTCTGTCTTCACAGTGGAAGGGGAAGAGGATTGGCCATATATAGGTTATAGAACCACTGGAGGAAGGGAAGTAGATAGACGTCCATTGAAAGAGGAAGGACTCCTGAAAGGATTTGTGATCTGAAAGTGGACAAGGCTATGGGACCAGTTGGGGGTACATCAAAGGGTATTAAAGGAGTTTAGGAAGTTAATGGCTCTACATCTGACAGCCCTATTCAATGACTCACTAGCTACAAGGGTGGTCTCTGAGGACTGGAGAGGGGCATATGCAGTCCTGCTCCATAGCAGTGGCAGAAGAAATGAGGCTGGTAACTACAGGCCAGTCAGTCTGATAGTGGGGAAACTAATGGAGTCACTTCTAAAGTAAAGACTGTTACTTTACCTTGCATCTGGCAGGTAACAGGATGCAAGGATGCATGGATTCCAAGGAGGGAGATAATGTCAGACAAACCTGATGGATTTCTTTGACTGGGTGACCAGAGAAAGGGATCAGGGGTGGGAGATGTGGCCTACTTAGACTTCAGCAATGCCTTCAACACTACACCACAAAGGAAGCTCGTAAATAAACTGGAAAGCTTGGGGCTGGGAACCACGTTGGTACACTGGGTACGGAATTGGCTGATGGGCAACAGAGGGTGGTGGTCAATAGCACTCAATCGGGGAAAGGAGAGTGACTAGTGGGGTTCCTCAGGGCTCAGCACTGGGACCAGTCATCTTTAATACCTTTATATGTGACATTGCAGAAGAACTGGAAGGGAAGGTGTGCCCCTTTACAAGTGACATTGCAGAAGAACTGGAAGAAAAGGTGTGCCTCTCTGCAAATGACATCAAGATCTGCAATAGGGTGACACTCAGGAGAGGGGTGAAGAGAATGAATAGAGACCTGAAAAAGCTTGAGGAATGGTCAAGGGTATGGCAGCTAGGTTTCAGTGCAAAAAAGTGCAAAATCATATGCCTTGGGTGCCAAACCCAGAGGCAGAGTATGTAATGGGGAAGGTACTAATGGCGACTAAACAGGAATGGAACCTAGGGGCGATTATAACAGATGACCTTAAGGTGGCAAGATAATGTGACAAAGCAGCAGGGAAAGCCAGTGGGATGCTAGGGTACCTTGGAGGGTATCACTAGCAGGGAGGTGGTGTTGCCACTGTATTGGTCTTTGGTGAGACCACACCTGGAGTACTGTGTCCAGTTCTGGAGACCACACCTCAGAAAGAGTATAGACAGGGTAGAGACCATCCAAAGAAGGGCAAGAAAAATGTTGCAGGGACTGCAGCAAATGTCTTACTAGGTGAGACTGAGGGATCTAAACTTGCACAGTCTGGGAGAGAGGAGGGAGAGAGGGGACATGTTAGAGACCTTTAAATACCTCACAGAGTTGGATAAGGTACAGGAAGAGAGCATTTTTTAGAAGAGAAGGTTTACAAGAACTAAAGGGCATGCAATTAAACTACAGGATGGAACCTTCAAGAGGGATGTGAGAAGGTATTTCTTACTGAGAGGGTGGTGGAAGCCTGGAACAGTCTTTTAGCAGGGGAGGTGGGGGCAAAAACAGTGATGGACTTCAAGCATGCATGGGATAGTTGTAAAAGTAAGTAAGTAAGTAAAATTTATTTTTAAAGCACTTTTCAAAACCAAAGCGCTGTACAGATAAAATAATTAAAATACATACATATAACATACAACAACAAATAACAATATGATTACAATAAAATCACTCTCCATATGCCTGTTTAAATAAATAAGTTTTTAATTCTAACTTAAAACTCTCAATGGTCAGGCAGCCTCCTATCCGATGAGGTAGAGAATTCCACAGGGTAAGGGCAGCATAAGAAAATGCCCGAGCTCCATAGGTTTTTAAACGGACCCTGGGAACCTCTAGCAATCCCTCGTTGGCAGAGCGGAGCGAGCGAGAGGGACAGTAGGGAACAAGGAGATCTTGAAGATACCGTGGTCCCTGTTCGTGTAGGGCTTTATAGGTCAGTAACCCGACCTTAAAGGTGATCCGTCACTGAACCGGCAGCCAGTGCAGTTCGCGCAGCACAGGCGTAATATGACTTCTCATAGATGTCCCAGTCAAAAGCCTGGCTGCTGCATTCTGCACCAGCTGCAAGCGACGGATATCAACCCCTGGTAGCCCTAGGTACAGGGCATTGCAGTAATCAAGGCGAGAGGTAACAAAGGCATGGACCAGTACCGGAAGGTCAGCCGGAGGAACCAGGTGTTTCACCCGAGCGATATTCCTGAGATGATAAAAGGAAGATTTGACAACGGATGACACCTGAAACTCAGGGTCAAACCATCGTCAATAAGCATGGGGTTACGCGCAGTCTGAGGTTGGGAGCTGGGCACCATCGATCCATATGCCCGAAGGAAGCCCAGCCCTACAACCGCCTCAAGGTGACCTGGGTCCACCACCAACACCTCAGTCTTATCCGGGTTTAACCTTAGCCAGCTGGCACTCATCCAATCCTTGATCTCGGATGACAGCTGTTAAGTATAGATACTGCATCTTCCTGTCCAGGACTAAAGATAAATACAGCTGGGTATCATCTGCATAGCAGTGAAAACCCAGCTGTATTGCCTAATAATGTCTCCCAATGGCAGCATATAGACAGCGAACAACATGGGTGCTAAAATGGAGCCCTGCGGAGCCCCACAGGGCAGAGAGAAGGCATCAGAGGAATAAATTCTGGTGATAACCCTCTGTCTCCGCCCCGTGAGAAAAGATTGAAACCACTGCAGAACTGTACCAGACAGTCTGCAGTAGAACCGCAGGTGTTCCAAAAGCACATCATGGTCCACAGTGTCGAATGTTGCAGAGAGATCAAGAAGGACTAGAATAGTATATGCCTTTTGATCTCTCGCTATCAGGAGATCATTCAGAATCCGGACAAGGACAGTCTCAGTACTATGTCTTTTCCTAAATCCCAATTGGAGAGTATCATAGACATTGTGATTTGTGATATGGTCATCCAGTTGCAGTGCAACCACCTTTTCAATAACCTTACCCAAAAAGGGCAGGTTAGAGACAGGTCTGTAGTTAGCTGGACAGTTCGGGTTCAATGAAGGTTTTTTTAGGAGTGGTTGAACGACCACCTCCTTTAGGGGACCAGGAAAGATCCCCTGCTCCAGAGATTTCCAAACAATTTCAGCAATGGTCGGACAGATAGTATCTACACAATCTAATAATAGAGGCGTAGGGCCCGGATCCAAACTACAGCTGGTTGGACGTACAATCTGGACAATCCTCACAATATCCATGAACTCCGGCCTACCAAAGTCAAACCAGGCAACACAGGTGTTTGTTTCCCCCTACCAATCACTGCAAACCCTTGAAGAATGAGCCTGGCCGATATCCAACCTAATGCTGGCAACCTTATCAGCGAAAAGCCGAGCAAGCTCATCACACTTTATTTGTGAAAAATCTCTTCCAGACTGTAGATAGAGTGGATTGCACAGTCTGTCAACAGTCCGAAAGAGTTGAGCTGGTCGGTTGCACGCAGCCGCAATCTCCCTGGACAGGAATTCTGCCTTCTTACGGGTTATTGCCGATTGATAGATAACATAATGATCCATCAATCTAAGTTTGTCAGCATCCAAGCAAGATTTCCACCAGGCCCTCTCTAGCCTTCACCCTACTGTCCTCAGTTCCTTCAAAGACTCATCAAACCATGGAGTCTTTGGGTGCTGGGTGAGTGGGCGAACACGAACAGGAGCAATTTGGTCCAAGGCCCTGCTCACTGCCTTATTATAGCCAAGAACAAGGTCTCCTGGACTCATGCTCACACCCATAACACCCAATAGGTCCAGTACCGCTAATAGGCCCTCTGGGTTTACTCTCCTTAAAGGGCGATACTGGACCATCTTCATAGAGGCAGGCCTATTAGGGGGTGCCCCAAAACTGAATCTTATGGTGTGATGGTCTGTCCACACATTTGGTTCCACACCAAGATGGGTAACATCCAAATCCAGTGTGGACACCAGGTCTAAAGAGTGTCCCCCTATATGGGTAGCAGAGGTAACTACCTGTCACAGGCCCAACATAGACATGAGTTGTAGGAAATTCTTTCCAAAGTGCGAGAGTTCATCATCGACCCAGGCATTGAAGTCACCCAGTATTAACCATCTGGGCGACTCCAATGCCATGTCCACGATGAAGTCCGCGAATTCCTTCAGGAATTCTCCACCATCGCCGGGTGGACGGTAGATGAGGAGAATCCTAAACTCTGCACCTGCTGCCAGGATACACTCAAAAGACCTGGCATTACCAACTGGCACCTCCACAAGACTCAGATCTGATCTAAAAAGATGGCCACTCCCCGCCCCTACGATCCAATCTCGGATGGTGCATCACCGAGAACCCAGCCGGTGCAGCAGAGTCTAAAATAGGACCTGCATTCTCATCCAGCCAGGTCTCAGTGATACATGCCAGGTCACATGTTGCAACAAGATCTGCGATAATAGCAGTCTTGTTCCTAATAGATCTGGCATTACATAGTACCGCCCAAGTTGGATGGGTTTTTGGAGAGGAACACGGCATCTGCCCACAATCTGTGGAGCCCTTGGGTATGGGAATCAGGCAAGAAGGACCCCTCTTCTGATCCCATTTCACCCCAGGGCATCTCCTTGACCCAACTATCCCTATCTGCCCACCCCCCTCCAATCTCCCACTCTGTCTGGCCCACCCATCCCTTAAGTGCCTTCTCGTTATACCCGCTATGTGGCAGTTATTAAGAACGTCATTTGACAGCCGAGGACAATAAAAGGGACAGAGGTCCCGGAGCAGGGTAGGAGAATAGCGCCTGACCGTTGTGGACCCCAAACATATCTTTAATAGCAATTATCTAATAAATAACTCAAACACACCTATCAAATAGAGGCTCCTCTTTCTCTCACAAAGAGGAGGCAAAATTATACAAAACTAAAATAAATCCCAACTCAAAACTAACCCTAAACAATAAAATACCATTAAATACAGAACTTAAAATAATTTTGTATTTTTGAACACTGAAGCACCGCTCACATGCAATAGTGCAATAGATATTATAATATCTCCCAAAATTACCTCTCACATAGCAGGGGACATTTTCAGAGTGTTCAGAGCAAATAGAAATCAAATAAGTCCAAATAAATAATATTGCACACAAAAAATCCAGTGGTAAGGATCCGAATCCAAACTCAACTCAACAAAGGGATCTGAAGGAGTCCAGAAATCCAGCAGCAACTTGTACTTCAAGGACCATACTCCAAACAGTCAATTTACCAGGAAACAGGTAGATAAATGTGTTACCTAAGACAGCAGTAATAGCAGCCTTACCCGGTCAATGACCCGCGGCTATAACTATCCCACGAGTCAGCCCAAGCAGCCGAATCCTGGGAAGGTCTAGAAGAAGCCCTGGTCCCCCCAGCTTCCTAGGGGTAAATGGGCAACTCCTGCCCGGTCGGAAACCGAGAGGCAGCCACTGCTTCTACAGCAATCTTACCCGGCTAGCGACCCGCACCTACAAACATCCCATGAGTCAGCCCAAACAGCCAAATCCCGGAGCGGTCTAGGAGAAGCCCTAAGTCCCCCAGCTTCCCAGGGAGCAAACTGGGCAGCTCCTGGCCAGTCGGAAACCGAGAGGCAACTAACGATTCTCGAACATCAACTTCACATATAAATATAAAATATATATAAATATAAAAGAAAACTGGTATCAAAGCCGGGAGGAGGAGGAGGAAGCCAGAGATCAGGTAGTTTAAGCAGAGGTAAAAAAAACAGGAAAGAGGGGCAGACTAGATGGACCAGGTGGTCCTTATT
This sequence comes from Neoceratodus forsteri, assembly GCA_016271365.2. NCBI lineage: Eukaryota > Metazoa > Chordata > Ceratodontiformes > Ceratodontidae > Neoceratodus > Neoceratodus forsteri. The sequence continues at coordinate 1,391,102,484 of CM057459.1, forward strand.
TGTCAACAGATTCTATATGTCTGTTTCTATGTAAGGTATGCCTTTTTGAAGATGATACCAAAATCTGTAATAAGGTGAACACTTAGAAGGGGGGTGGAGAAAATGTGCAGGGCTCATTGGAAACTTGAGGAGTGGTCAAGAGCATGGCAGTTGGGGGTTAAATGCCAAAAAGTGCAAAATCATGAAAAGTAAGGCATAGGAACCCAGGAGCTGAGTATAGGATGGCAGGGGGAGACACTGTCAGTTACCAAGCAGGAAAGGTGCCTTGGGGCTATTATAACTGATGACCTCAATGTGGCAGGGCAGCATTACAAAGCAGTGAGTTGGGCTAGTGGGATGCTGGGATGCATAGGGAGGAGTATCTCCAGCAGGAGGAGGAGGGAAGTGGTGTTGCCACTGTATCACTCACTTGTGAGACCCCACCTGGAGTACTGTGTACAGATCTGGAGGACACACCTCAAAAATTATGTGGACATGGTCGAGGCAGTCCAGAGGGTGGAAACTAAAATGTTTCAGGGGTTGCATGAGAAGCCCTCCAAGGAGTCACTGAGGGATCTGAACATGTATACCCTGGAGGAGAGGAAAGTGAGAGGGGACATGATAGACACCTACCAGTGCCTCAGAGGGGTGAACAAGATGCAGGAGGGGTGTCTCTTTCAAATGAGAAAGAGCACCAGTACCAGGGGCATGTGATTAAACTGGAGGGGGAGAACTTTAAGAGGGATGGGAGGAGGTACTTCTTCACTGAAAGGGTGGTAGATGCCTAGAACAGTCTGCCAGTGGAAATTGTGGAGGGAAAAACAATGGGGGGGAGGGCTTCAAGTATACATGGGATAGACACAGGAGAATATTAATAAATAGTCAGGGAAGAGGGAGGGTCACCAGAGACCCTTTTATGATCTGGGAGACAGATTAGGCAGGGAACATCTGGCCATACTGGGCAGGTCCAGTGGTCCTTTTCTGCTGACAAATTCCGCATTTCTGTGTTTCTAACCAAACTGAACAGCAGTGATGATAAATGCCGGGGTTGAAAAGGAGTGTGAAATGAAGTATATAAAAATGTTTCAACATGAACTGCTGTTTGAATCAATAGTTTGCCCCTTTATTCACAGCTAGTCCTTCCAGTTACTTTCCCGGACAGTGGAAAAGCTACCATGACAACCAGCTAAAGCTGTTTCCTATGATACTAGTGGGAAAAGCAATCTAACCCCAGATATGAATGCTTCTAATTTGGTTATAAAAAGCATGCTGCATTCTGAGACCTTGAACTGAGATGAGACGTAGACATTAATTATCCGTCCTATGATTTTTATCTCAGTACCATTTCTGCAATTAAATCTTTCTGGCACCCTGATCACTGCAGAACAGAAGCTTGAATATCATTTATAGAAATCTTAGCCAAATGCCAAGGCTGCAAAGCTGAGGTACACAGATAAAGGAGCGGACTTTGTCTATGCAAATTCTGGAATAAATACCAGCAAATCAGAGAGCTGTCATTATTGCAGCTACACTAGGTGTGTTTTTTTTATTATTTTTGTTTTTGTAGAAAGCACAACACAGTATAATTTCATATCATTTTCCATGGACAGATGTTCTGCTTATTCTGAACTTAAGTGGTCAGGCCAAAACACACACATTTTGAAGTCTGTATGTTAATTCAGATCTTGTTGCATTAGGGTTTCAGAGGTTGAAAAAGAGTTTCAGGCAATGTCCTGGTACAATGAAGACATGACTACTGATAGCTCAGCTGAAAATATACATACCCCCAATTAATTTTCTGTTTTTCTCTCTATATGATTGCTTGTTAAATACAACAAATATTTTTTAGAATACTTTGCTGACGCCTGTGTTTTTGGTTTCTATGGATATTTTGAAAAGCACTTATTTTCAATAGGACATGGGGCTCAACCTCACCTGTTCTGTCAGTCCTCAGGGGTGTCCCCCAGGGTTCCATACCTGGGGCCACTACTATTCACCCTTTTCATAAATGAACTTCCCTTGTGCACCTCAGCATATAACACACAAATGTATGATGACAGCATATTTCTATTTTCCTCCAGTGACAATACCCCTATAGTCACATCCAGTCTACTGTCAGATTTCCCAAAATATAATAGCAGTTCCAGGCAAACAGGATCATTTTAAACAAGAAAAATGTTGTTATCTTGCTTTTCAAATCCAGGTATTTCCTGCACCGTATTAACCCTCTCCAGACATACACTGCCTTGAGGGCTCCACCTAGACAGTGTTACCTCCACAAATATTTTGACCTTACCCTAGACCAAAAGCTGGACTATGCTGTCCACACTGAAAAATTATCTTGTGTTGTACCTCAAGCTGGGTGTCTTATTGTACATCAGAGATTGCCTCTCCTTGGCCCATAGAAAACAGATTCATTTATTTTTTTCCATTTCACATTTTTTTGCTAGGAAAGGCAGACTGAGTCTGAACTTGTTTCTTGGTGTATACCTGAAGCACAGAGAAGTTAAGTGACTTGCTCAGAGTCAGGCACTGGTGCTTGTGGGAATCAAACCCAGGTCTGTTGGATGTACCAAGCTCTTTTTTTAACTTTTATTTCTGTGTGTGGATATTTACATGCTCATAAAAAGTGCTGGATTGACAGCAATAGAAACTGAAATCCTCTGTTTATCCATATGACAGATACAGCATAACTGATCACAGTGCAAGCTTCCCCACACTGTCCTGCCAATGCACCTCAACTCTGTTATGCAGGGGCCACCTTGCAGATGAGAGGCTTGTTTAGAATCCATACCCATTCAATCCTTGACCTCTCATGTGAGCCTTCCAGCAAGTGTGCCAATCAGTGCCAATGGTCTTAGTGTGATGTGAACACCTGCCCACTGGGAACTGGACTGACACCTCCACAACTCCTTTCAGGCAAGTCCCTGAACAGCCCCAGGTGATAATGGCTTTCAACCACTACCAGACTAGGCTGGATTTGAACCAGTACCCTAGAGGTGAAAGGCTCTTTAAACAGCTACCAATCCACTGAGCCATCCAGTTCCAGATGTACCAAGCTCATTCACAGATCAATGCTCTAACCTGTAGGCTATACTGCAAGCCCAGATCATTGAACAGATGTTATTGCCCTCCATCGATTTGTCTATGGGACTACTGTGTATGGCCCTGTTATCAAAGCTCAGCAGAACAAGCTGGACTTGCTTTACAATTCCCTATGTCACTTTGTGCTGAGCTACCCATTCCCTAATCATCACTGCTCTATGTACATGCAACTGGGGTGCTTCTCCCTAAGTAACAGATGCAACATGCAGACTGCACTGTTAGGTGCACAGTTGTGGCACAGCCAGCAATATCTAAGCAGTGTATTGACACCAGTCCCTTATACACCATATCAGTTCAAAGCTTTCCATACCCATAAACTCGTATTTTCCAGTTGCAGAAATAAAGCAGGTCAAACTGTTGTCAACTTTTGGGAACCCCCTACTTGGAAGGACCTCTTAAGTATCACTGTATGCTTCTCCTGGATTAAACAACTTAATAAATAAGTAAACAACTAAATAAATACATATTTTAAGCTTGTAAGAGCTTTATTTGAGGGCTGTATGTGTAAGTCTGTCATTCTTTGGTGATAACTGGAGGAGGGATGGCAGGAAGTAAGGGCTGAACCTTTGTATCAGAACATACCCAAATGTTCCATTGTGTGAGTGCTCCACAGTAGGAGTGTGGCATCTGCATAAGTAACATGGGAGTCCACAGGACTGTAAAGGACTCTGGAAGTCCATACAGGCATCTGATAGAAATAGGGTAGAATGTGTAAGGGGAGCCTAGTAATTCCCTAACTGGGGTAGCCCAAAATAGTACATTGTAAGGGTATAACCATGAAACTGTATTAAGGGTAATTCAACAAGCAGTCTATCTAAGGTGGGGCATAGCTAAAGAGGTTTAAGGCAGGCAGAGGACAGTTGGGTTAGTAACAGGGTGTATTTCAGTTTATATGGGAGTCAAAATAGGTGCTGTGTAATGGGAAAACTCAAAAAACATGGACCACCAGTACAGAATAGAAATAGCTCTGTGGACAAGAGGTTGCTCATCTCCCAGGCAACAGTCGAGGAGAGAAGAGGACACTGCTGCATATGTAGGGTATTTGTGGAGGATTACCCGTTTAATCACACAGTGAAAACCCACATGGTAAAATAGTGTGCAGCACAGACACCCCTAAAGCATGCGGGTTGAAAACCACGTAAATAGATGAACTAAACCAGGCATGTTGATTCGACCACACGGTTTTCGACCATGACCTTGATGGGATACCGTTTGTGGAGCTCCATGCACAGCTGGTAGCAGCAGAGGGAAGATATCCCAGCTGCAACCTCCACTGAACTGGTCCCCACGCATATACCCTGAACCCCCACTCTCCAGAGGCCCTCTGACCAGGAAGTCTAGATGGTAGTGGGGAAGGGAACAGGTGGGAAGTGCAGTCATGAGAAAGTCATCCAGTCTCACCATATCCTAACAGCAAATTGCTTTATACTACTGGAGGAGGAATAGGTACCAGACTCCTTCGGAGGAGGCTGAGAGTGAGTCAGGAAGGGAGACCATGATGACCTGGTGGTACCCAGTGGTAAGATCAAGAGGAAGGCAACAAGTAGTATCCTAGTAGTAGGGGACTATGTGATTAGAGGGATCAAGAAGATGGTGGGATCTGGGGGAAAGGGGAGGGGGTGGTCAGATCCCTTCCAGGTACACCAGCCATCCAGAACATGGATAGGATAGGGAGGATGGTAGAGGAGGGGGAAGTGGAACGTGGGGTACTGCTATACCTGGGTAACAAGAATCCTGCTTGGAGAGCTGGTGTACTTGGGTAACAAGGATCTGGTGTACCAGTCTACTGAGATGGTGAAGCATGACTTGTGAAGACTGTGGGACACACTGATGGCTCACTTGGCTTCCCTGGCATTTTCTGAGGGCCTCCCAGTGAGAAGTAAGGGGGAAGGAGAAGGAGAAGGAAAGAGTGAGGAAGAAAGAGACTAAGGTGTTTAACAGGTTGCTGAAGGGGTGGAGTTAGGAGGAGGGATACTATTTTGTGGGAGGCTGGAGGGGATTCAGGGACAGGAGGCTCCTCAAGGGTGAAGGCCTTCACCTAACAAAAGAGGGGGCTAGTGGACTAGGGAAAATATTGATGTCTATATTGTTGGACAGTTAAACTGAATGCAAGAATGGCTGAAGCTGCAGGGAACAACAAAGGAAGAAGAACATAAGAGGAACCTTGCTAGGACTCCCACAGAAATGGGATATAGAAGTAATCAGGATGTATGTGTCCTGACAGGGGTCCATAATAAAGTAAGAAAAGGAATAAGAAAGCTGTGGCACTCAAGAAAGGCAAGGAACAGGAAATTTGGGAGTGAAAGGAAGGACAAAGGGGGAGGGGTATAGGTACATGTTGGAAGTCAGTCTGCCTAAATGCCAGGAGTCAAAGGAACAAAATTAGTGAGCTCCAAGTGATAAAGGCAAATGAAAATTAGATCTTGTAGCCATCCCAGAAGCATTGACCACTAGGAAAAATTGCTGGGACTTAGTAGTACCAGGGTACAGCATGTATTGACAGACAGAGGTAAGTAAAAATGAGGTTGGGTAGCCCTTTATGTCAAGGAAGGCCTACGGGGGTGGGGGGAGAAAGAATCACTGTGTGTTTATGACCACAGTGGGTAACAGGCTGTGCATGGGGCTGGTCTACATACCAGTACCCCTCTAGAATAGTGCTACCAGAATAGTGCCAGTCAACTGAGCACTACTCTGGATAGCACTACCACGGACAGTTAGAAGGGATTTATAGTGCTTGCAGTAAGCGCTCCTGAGGTCACTGTCCATGGTGTTGACAGTAGACAAGGGCAACAGAATCCAGGAGGCTGGCTGAGTTTCTCCAGTGGTGTGGAGGGCTGAGACACTGAGGCATATAGCAGCTCAACCAGGAGGCAGTGGAGACCAGGGTTCTAATCCTGGTCTCCTTAGATTTTGGCAATCGAGACTTTGTATTTTATACAAGGGGCCATGGAAACAGTATTCCATGGCTCCACAAATTCCATCATGCCCTGTGATCTGCTCCTCCCTGGAGTGAGAATCCTTTAGTCTGGGGGGGAGGTGCAAGAGGCAGAGCCCCCAGAAAACTGAAAGAAACTGCATTTTTGCCATGCGGCTCTTGACCCTGCTGTTCTGGTCAGTAATGTTCTGATCCAGTGCCCTACAGACCACAGGAACAGGGGATAAGGGCCTTGGGAAATTAGGGGTAGAGCTGTGCGGAATGGGAAAATTCTGAATTCGTGGAATTTCATTGATATTTTGCAAAATTCTGCAAAATGTCACGGAATTTCATCAGAATTTTGTGGAAGTATTTAAATTTTGTAATTTGGCCATCACCTGGCTGACATTAAAGCTAGAGCTCTGATGTTTGGCATGCACACCCTGTGGGTAGAGGGCCAATAACTTTTCAAATATCATGACATTCAAATGGATAGTTACAAACTTACAGGTGCTCAAAGTCTGTCATTTTATTTTTTTGAGCGAAATTTAATGAACATTTTTATCTGCATATACCTCAGCCGTCTAGTGGGTCAGAGATCTTAAATTTGGCATAGTTTCTTGATGATAGGTGTTTTACTAATGTTTTAAATTTCATGACAATATGATGCATCATCTCAAAATTATATGTGCTCAAAATCTTTTATTTTATTTTTTGCGATATTTATTTACGTTATTTTCATGGAAAAATTTAATCGGCATATAACTCGGGTACCTTTGGCACTAGACATGCGTCAATTAGCATGAATAACCTTTTTGTAATGCTTATAGAATTGTCTAAATAGGGAGACAATTGGATTAGAGATTGTTAAATTACAGGGATTCAAATCTTTAGAATGTAAATACTTGCAAAGTTTTGTGAAATCTCTCAAAAAATTTGAACGTTTGTAACTTCTATGCTCTTTCAGGCATAGATTTAACATTTGACTTCCATATCCATAGTCAATGTATCCTGGTGTCTAACACAACTGGATAAATTGGTTCAGCAGTTTTAAATTTGTGTTAGAAAAAAATATTGGTAATATTTCCTCACATATTTATAGTAGCATATAGACGACCCATCCAGAATTCTTTTTGTGGAATTTAACATTAATAATGCATGTATCACTACTTCGTTTGATAAGCTGGGCTGAGCGTTTTGCAGTCCTGCTGTTCCTCTCTGGGCCACTATCCCCCCCTTCTCTTTTGGCATAGCCAGATTGACTCAGTAAAACTACTGCTCCCACTGACATCCTCTTTGTTCTTTACGGTGACAAACTCCCTTAAAACATGAGTCACCTACTCCTTTTTCCTATCAACCTACCCTGTTGAAATAGCCAGAATTCTTCCTTCCTGCTGCTCCAGACATTGTCTTCCCCCACTACATCTTTTTGTGTACCTCTAAATCCCAGACTTGCATGTACATCAGGCTCCATGGATTATAAATTTACTGGATGTGATCCTTAAATATCTTGCATTCAGGTTGGAATTGTCACTATGTGCTTCCTTGCTCCAACCTGGGGGTCTCCCACTGTTGTACTACCCAGCTACACTGTCCATTTCTTGGTGAAACTGTGCATCTAACTCCTGAACTTGGTGACTAGAGTGCACTACTGCTTGGGTCTCATTCTCGACCTCCTGCACTACCTGCCTCTCATTCCCCTATCTTTTATTTAGAATCCTCCAGATAAGGCTGAGTGAATTTAGCAAATTCCATTTTTATGGACTTTTTCATGAAATTATACAATCTTCAAAAAGATGCATCAGGTTTGACTTTAAGTACAGATGTTATTTTGTAGAGCTGTGTGAGAACCTTTTTCCAAATATTCAGCCGAATATTCAGTATTCGGGTCCCAGATATTCTATATTCAGTATTTGGCCAGGAAAGTTGCTTTATTAGAGAATGGCTGCAGAAGTCCTTAAATTGCTTCAGGAGAAGGAGGAGGAAAGGTCATGGCACTTTGGCCTGTACACTGGTGCCAGAGGCTGTCTTGTGCTGCCAGTGCTTCAGGAGGAGGATGCAGAGGTCACAGCACATTGGCTTGTACACTGGTGCCAGAGGATGTCTTGTGCTGCCAGTGCTTCAGGAGGAGGATGCAGAGGTCACAGCACATTGGCTTGTACATTGGTGCCAGCGGCTGTCTTGTGCTGCTGGTGCTTCAGGAGGAGGATGCAGAGGTCACAGCACATTGGCTTGTACACTGGTGCTAGAGGCTGTCTCGTGATGCTGGTGCTTCAGGAGGAGGATGCAGAGGTCACAGCACTTTGGCTTGTACACTGGTGCTAGAGGCTAGCTTGTGCTGCTGGTGCTTCAGGAGGAGAAGGATGCAGGTGTGACAATCTCTGTATGGTCAAAAAGGTCTCAAGAGGTACTACAAGAATAACATATGCTGCACCCTTAAATAATTGTGGCCATTAACAAAATCAAGTAATTAATCATAACGATTCCCATAGGATAACTCTGGAACTTCAACAGGCTATAGCTCCACCAATATTTGGAGTTAACTAACAGTCTCTATATGGCCACAATGGACTCAAGGGGTACTACATGAATTACATGTGCTGCACCCTTAAATAACTGTGGCCATTAAAAAAAAGCAAGTAATAAAACATAAAAAATCCCATAGGATAACAGGGTTTTAAATAATTGATTAGCAGTTTTTTCTTGGGACAATACTAACTGTATGGAAAGCATTTATATAGGTTTTCTAGAAGTGTTATGTTTGTTAAACACAGTGAGGCAAGTGCTATGCATTTTCACAATGTTTTAGAACTTTTATGAGCAAAACGCAAATCAATCTTTAGAGTTAAATAAGACACTGAGATAACACTGGAATTTCATAACTACATCAATATTTGTAGTTATGTGACAATCTCTATATGGTCACAAAGGTCTCAAGGAGTACTACAAGAAATGATGGTGCTGCAAATGCAGTAGATAGATGATGGCACTAGCACACTGTTCTGACAGCAATCGAGTAATGGACTGCTTATACAAGCAAAGGACAGCAAGAATACATTGTTTTTGTCACCACAATGTGCATCCACTTCATTATTTCCCTGCTGTCAATGGTGCTTCTTACCCAACTGGATAAGCAGATTGCTTTCAGAACAGTGTGCGGGTGCCACTCGCCACATTTCAAGAAGGACTCCTGCTATTCTGCTGCACCTCAATCTTCCTCTAATATGGCAGACGCATGGCTTCAACTGAGCCACTGGATTCTGCACTCTAGTCTCTCTATATATTGAACTCTATGCTACACACTCAGAGTGAGGAGATCACATGGTGTGCCTTGCTGGGAGCTCCAAAAACAGCCTACGATTGGCCAAGAAAGCTCTGTGAGATTTTGAAATCTAACCCACTGCATAATACATCCTGAATAGTTGCCAAATAGTGGACTATTGAGAACGTCCATCTGAATATTCAGCAAGCCTACTATTTAGGTATTCAGGAAATACTATTCAGTCCATGCACAGCCCTATTATTTTGTGATTTCTGGCAGCAAGCAATTAATAAAATTGGCCTGCACAGTCTCCTTGTAAGGCCTAAGAATTTGCCAAATTTCATGGTATTGCATTCTCTAGTTTTAAAGTTTCAGGGGCTTACATTTATAGGTTACAGCTGGCCTGGTGGCACTGAGGGTTGAGGTGCTGGATGTCCTTGCACCATGCCAGCAGCCTGGGTTCTGGAGTGAGCTCTGGCTGCCAGGGGTAGGTCGCAGGGAAGGGTGTGGACTTGGATTGAGCTGCTGTCAGGCTGCTCTCCTTTCACAGGGGAGAGATGTATGCACTACCCAGCTTTGGTAGCTCCTAATGGAGACTGGGAGGCTTGGCTGACACAATGCACACCACAGAGGGTATGGGGTAGTGGTGGATGTCCCACACTGCGCTGGATTTCATTGCACAACCATGCTGCCGGGACCACTAAACAAGTGAAAATGGCCCTAACACCCAGGCAGGATATTGAGTCCAGTGGCCAACCCCCAAACTCCTTGCTGGATCTCTCCTGGCCAGCTTCCATATCTCCTCCTCTCCCCATTTGCTTCTCTAGATTCTAGATAGAGCACCAGAGGAGTTAGAGTGGTCCCACTCCAGGGGGCTCAGATCCAGGGGCCGGAGTGTTTGGAGGAGTGCCCTGGGAATGGAAAGTCTGGACCAGTGAGGATCTCAGGCTGGGGTGGGATAAAGGTGAACCAAGAAACCCCACCAGAGAGGAAGTCTAAGGGACTGGTGAAAAGCATAAATAAAATTTGAAAAAAAAATTGTAGTTTACATTCTTGCAAAATTAAATTTTTAAATGTTGTGAAAGTTTAATTACTTTTAATTCAATCCCATTTAATGCTGCAAATATGAACTTTTTCAGAAATGGCCATGTGGTATAGTAGTTTTAATGCTTCAACTCTGGTTAAATTTGGATATGTTGCTTTAAAATTAGAGGGAAATAACTGACATTTAAATTTTGGCAACATGTTTGGCAGGCTATAACTCAGTCCCATTTGAAGCTAGAAATCTGAAACTATGTACCTATACAAATGTAATGATAACCTGTATACCTGTCAAATATTATAACATTTCAATGAATACTATCAAAATATACTAAAATTACAGAAATCTAAATTTTGGCAAAATGTTTGGTTACTTATAACTCAGCTCCCATTGAAGCTTGAGACTTAAAATGTGGTGTATGTACTCATGTTGGGTGCTTCTCTTAACCCAGACATTGTGGAGAAATGTGGATAAGAAATGTTAAAATTATCTAAAAATAACTGGAAATTTAATTTTGATTAAATGTTTGGCCGACCACACCTCTATCCCCTTTCAACCTGTGAATCTGTAATGTGGCACACATTTGTGTATTATTGTGTTCTGTTTACATTCTAAATTTTAGTGTTAATTGGACATGTACAATTAAAATTATAGCAAAATAACTGAAATTAAAGATTTGGCAGAATTCCATGGAATGTTCATGAAAATTCTGTGAAATTCTGTGGAATCGGAATGGTCATTCTACAGGCATTCTACAGGTGGAATTTTATATTCCATACAGCTCTAATTAGGGGCAGAAATTCAGAAAGGGGCCATAAAGGGGGAGGCAGTAATGGAGGTAGGATCTCAGTCTACCAGACATAGATTGGGAAATTCTAGCAGCTAAGTGCACCAGGTCAGGCCCTGCTAGACACCTTGCAAGACTGCTAACTGGTATAGCTGGTCAAGGAATCCACAAGGCAGACTGCCATTCTCAACATGGCATTCGCCAGTTCAAAACTGGTAGGTGGAATGTAGGTTGGGAAACAACTGGAGTCCAGTGACCATAACACCATATAGTTCAAACTGGCCCTTGGTATGAGTATTACTGTTGTCAAAGGCTTTGGTTCTGGATTTCAGAAGAGCAAACCATGTCCAGGTGAGGGGAATTAGTCAAGGATAAATTGGGGGAGTGGACAAAATTAGGGGGGTAGAGGAGAGGTAGAGAGTAATTAAAGGGGATATTTTAGAGGCAACCAAGTAATGCTTCATAATGATAACCAAGAGTAATGGGCACAAGAGATCAATCTGGTTCTTGAAGAAGGTCAGGGAGGCAGTGTGGGGGGAAAAAAGGCCTTCTTAGATATAATAACAAAAAGGGAGAAGGGAAATGCCGCAAATACCAGTTAAAGTTGAGAGAGGTCAAGAAGGCAGTTAGGGACCCAAAAACAGACACAAAGCTCAGTATTGTGAAGGAGATCAGGGGTAGAGTTCTTCAGGTACAGCCAACAGTCACAACATCTCCATCTCTACACAGGGATTTGGGGGCATGACTCAGGGGATAAAAACATTCTGAGGTTGCCTATAATGTGGGCCTGTGAGCCCGAACCAAACAACAGAGTAAAGGGACAGCTTACTCGCTGTTCATACTAGGATTCATACTAGGATGTATTAGAAGCAAGACAACCATGAGGCCCATAATTTGCTCCTATATACTAATAATAACTAAGAGGAGAGCCTGAAAGGATAAGCTTGTCTAACCGGGTTTTAAATGTTGATTTAGAGCTGCTGACAATTACTTCCATGCATGACTCATGCCTGCTCTGGATGTTTCTCACGGTTTTACTTCTCACTGAGTACCATCCATCCTGCTGACAGGCCCTTATACTGGCAGGTTCCAAGTTCTGGAAAACTTGTCAACTCCAGGTTCACAAAGAAGTTACATTCATTGCAGGATATAGCACCACATAGACACCATGAATTGTTAACTATTGCACTTCCTGACTCCAGCATTAGTAACTTAGTTGTCTTCAGTGTCCTTTCAGTTCATTGTAATAAACATAGTTTTATAATGGTCAAGTAAGGGGGGAGAGAGAGGTCATAAGTGGGGTGCCACAGGGTTCGGTTCTGGTCTGGTCCTTTTCAATATGTATAGCAGAGACCCAGGAGAAGTAATATAGGGCCTGATGTGTTTCTTCGCAGATTACCTTAAGCCCTGTGGGAGGCTAGACAGTGAGGAAGGGGTAAAGGAGTTGCAGAAGGACCTGCAAAGGTTAAAAAGGTGGTCCAACATTTGACAGTTGGAATTCAGTGCCAAGAAGTGCAAGACGATGCACATAGGGAACAATAAATCCTGGACAGACTATTGAATGGGAGAGGTTAAGCTGGACATTGTATATGAGGAAAGTTACCTGTAGACATTATAAGTGACTCCCTTAAGCCGGCCTTGTGGTGTGGAGGACTGAGGTGCTGTGTGCCTTATCTCTTGCCATGCTGACAATCCAAATCCGGTAACAAGCTTGGATCACCGGATGTCAGTGGGGGGAAGGGCTGGGAGTGGATCGAGCAGCTGCCAAGCAGCTCTCCTCTCCCAGATCAGGGTGGCATGCTGACTCAGCTTTTGGCTGCCACCAGGTGGAGGCCTGGTGGCAGCGCTGACATGCAAGTGTCAGACGAAAATCAGGGGTTGGAGGGAGCTGCGGTTCCAGGACATAAGTGCTCCTCTATGTGTATATGTAGCCCTTACTGCCATAGCTCTAAGGGAGAAAATTGAACAGGGACCCAAGGACATCATGAAGCCTTGTGCCTGTCTCCAGGCTGGCACCAGAGACAACCCAGACACCTTTAGCATCTGGATATGAAGCTCTGGGGGGATGACCCTCCCCACCACTGGGGGCAATCCATGGGAGACTAGCTTTGAGGTAAGTCCTGGGGAGGTAGATGCTGGCAATGGGAAGAGGAGGACAGGAGGCAATAGCTCTCTTGGAGGTAAAAAGCAGTTTGGAAAAAAGAAAAAGTGATTCCCTAAAACAATGTAGGGCCTACAGCAAGGTAGCCAGAATGTCAGAATGTATTGGGAATAAGTTCAACAGCAAGAGGAAAAAGGTAATACTTCCTCTCTATAGATCACTGGTGAGGCCTCATATGGAATACTGTGCCCAGCTCTGGAGTCCCCACCTACGGAAAGATGTAGACAGGATGCACTAGTATTAATACTGGCCTTTGTGTGGCTCACCCGGGTTCTGTCTTGTTTCTTCTGTATATGCTGATTTTAATTTGGCTATTAATATTTTTTCTGGATGTGTATTTACTTTAACTTATTGCCACTGTCTGTGAATTGTACAGTGCACTGAGGCTCAGAGATAGGGCACTTTATAAACAGAAACGTACTCATTCACAGATGACACAGTGTAGAGTAACCAGAATGATTCAGAGTCAACAGGGCAGATCCTACGTTGATCAGCTTAAGGCTCTGAACATGTATTCATTAGAGACCAGAAGGGAGAGGGATGATATGATAGAGACCTTCAAATTCCTGAAAGCAATGAACAAGGTAGAGTATGAGGAAATATTCAGCAGGAATGGCAAATCAAAAACAGGGGGACATAAGTGGAAGCTAGGGGGGCATGGAAGGGATATGACAAAGTTTTCTTCTACAGAGAAAGTGGTTGAACTGAGAAACAGCCTACTGGCAGAAGTTATGGGTGCATGAACCATTGACGGTTTCAAACATGTCTGGGACCAAGTAAAAGGCTCAAAACTTACTCATGGGGATAGCAGTAGGGCAGGAGGCAAGGGAGGCGAGGAGAGGGTAACCCCCCCAACTAGACAACAGGTCGTGGGCTAGGATAGAGTGTAACAGGGCAGACTGGATGGACCAATGGTCTTTTTCTGCTGACATTGTCTATGTTTCTGTGTTTGAAAAATGGCTTTATTGATTACGACCTTACTGGGTAACCCTTTCTTCAGTTATTTGCAGGGTGGTTCTGATCATTAAATTACTTCAGCTCACCCCACTCACTATATGAATAATGAGTTATAAAGTGTCCAGTCTTACTGTATGCTTCAGTGAGCTTAAGCAACAGATAAAACACACTGCTGGGTTCTAATAAGAATGATCAAAGAGCTTATAGTATGTAAATGTCAGCCTTTGACAAAGACTTTTTTAATGACCAAACTTCATGCTATGTAGCACAGATGTTTGCAGTACCATGATAGAACAACAGAGGTCTCTCCAACTCTTTTGAAGCAGTGACATGCTGTATGTAACTCATTCAAAGCAATGGCATTTTGAATGTAACTTCAATCAGATGTATGCAGTACCATGACAGAGCAATAGGTCTCTGTCTCTCTGGAAGCAGTATAGTGTAGCAGTTAAGGGCACTGAGCTGCAAACCTGTAGATGTGGGTTTGAATCCCATCAGCCTCCACTTGCATACTGTGTGACCCTGAGCAAGTCACTTAACTTCACTGTGCTCCCGGGTTGCATCTGGAAACAAGCTCTGGCTTACTGTGCCTTTCCTGGTTAAACAATTTCCCCTTTCCATTTACTCTCTCTTTCTCTCATCAGTGACATGCTTTTGGTAGTTCCATCAGAAACATATGCAGTATCATCACTGACAAATAGAGGTTTTTTTCTCTCTCTCTCTCTCTGTTTCTGGCTCTCTCACACAAAACAACAATATTGCTGCAGTTGATCTTGTTGCAGTTGGGTTTGGGGGGGATAGGTTTGGGCAGCATCCAGTTCCTGGACAATTAAGAGGTCAGTGCTGATAGTGCCACTTAAAAATATGTCTCCATTAACATGGGAGCTGTAATGCTGTCATAAAACAGCAAGTGTGCAAACACAACTTAAGTTTACAAGTTGATTTTAAGAAACTAATCACAGCAGCATCTCCTAGCATGTTGCCGTGGTAGCTGCAAGGCACCGTTTCCCTCAGCAACAGTCAGTCAGGCAAGTGCCCGCAGAAATGAAATGAGCACCAGACCGCTGAGTACTATAGCATCTATCTTTTCATGATAGGGCTGGAGAGGGCATAATTTAGTTCAGAAATGGCTCCCCCTTGAACCAGCCATTTGTGTAATGCCTAATGATTTTGATCCACACGCCATAACAACACCTATCCCTTGCATTTTTGTTACATTTGTTTACCCTGAATGATGCAGCAGAGATTCAGTGCCTAGATGTTAGGGGATGCAGCTTTTACAGGGGAACAGTTGCAACCAATGTGTACTTTGAGTGCAAAAAACATTTTGAATCACTTACTGTTTACTGTAGTATAGTAGATTGCATCAGACTAATTTGGCTTAGTTCTAGGCTGACATCTTCTCTTTCTACAATTCCCGGACTCTCCAGAAGATGACATCAGAGCAGTAGGCAGCAATAAGAAGATTTAATAGCTTGCAGTGCATGTTAGATTTTATATAAACTCTGATCTTTTGTTTGCTGGTCCTGCTGTCCTCTGTGGGCTATGTATATTCACAAAGGACTGTAGAAAAGCAAACCCGGAAAACATCTGATCAGAGATTATAAAAGCACTAAAATGCACTGCAGGATGCTGAATCTCTCTATCTCTCTCTCTCTCTGCTGCCTACTGCTCTGATTTCAGCAGAAGGGGATTCTCGGATTTGTAGTAACAGAAGATGTCAGCTTAGTAGTAAACAAAATGAGTCTGATATACTTTATTATACTACAGTAAATAGTAAACAAACCACAAAGTTTTTGCACATAAAGTGCATACTGCGGCCAGCCCCACACTTGGGTGTGGGGGCCCTTGTGCTGACTGTTCCCCTTTAACATGTGTTTAGAGCTGGGTGACACAGTTGGCTAGTGATTTCAAATGGGATTTAATCCTGGATCCTGGAACCTGTGCTCTAGCCACCAGACCAAGCCCCCTCTTCTTTAGATCTCAGGTTCATTGCTGGGTGGTTTATGTAAATGAGGCTAATGTCTGATGTCAAGCCAACTACTCAGAAAAGAAAAAATAAATCCTTGTGATAGACCCTGTTACAACCACACAGTGGAGATACCGAACTTAATAAATAAATAGCAATGCAAAGACTGTAGGGTGATTCTATAGGGTGTAATAAATCCCTGAGGTGGTGCAGGTAGAGATGTCAAAGTCTCATGCACTGAGGATGAGACAGACGGTATGAAATTTGGGGTATTGCCTGAATGGTGGGCTGAAGCTATCTGTCTTCAGTGCAGTAATAAAACTGATCTTCCTGCATTGCATTCATTTGCTACTGTGTTTGCCTTTATAGAGTCCATCAGTGTGGACTGGCACTTCATTTTCATTGGTTGACACTGTGGTCAGTGTCTCTTAGGATATGCCCCCCTGTGTGGTGACACTATTACAGCGAACACATCTATGCCAACAACATTGATGTTTTCACTGTAATAGTCCGCCCGAGACTCCGGCATTCTGTCTCCCAGTTCTGCACCCCCTCCCCGATCCAACTCTGACTCAGAGTTAAAATCCTATAGATTGGGGGTGGAGGGGGGAGCAAAGCCCCCCCACATGGGGGTTCAGGGGGCAAAGCCCCCTGCTGAAAAAACAGCCGGGGTCTCCAGTCATATTTAGGTCAACCACAAGTTGCGGTCGACATAAATCTGTCACTGTGATGATGGTCGACAACTTAGTTGTCGAACTGGCATTGTAGAGTCATTCCTTAGCATGCCTTTTTACGGTGCTCCATGTTTTTTTTCTTTTTGTGTGGAATATTCAACAGTACCATAGCCCATGTTACTTCTGAACATCTGACATGCTCCAATACAATGGCCAACAAAATTCCTTACAGCTCTTTTACTGTGGATTTCCCAAAGGAAAAGATATTTTAGAGAACGACAGTCATTTTTTGAACCATGATTTTTTTATGGCAAGGGTTACAAGCACTCCTTCATTCTTATCAAATGCTTCAGTTTATTTAACTGTTGTTGCAGTCATAACCACTATTTATCCTGAATTACTGCCATCCAGTTGTTTTTGCCTTTTATTGTAAACTGTCCTATTTCTTTATTGTTAATGCTGTGTAAAACTTTTTTTTAAATTGCTCTACTGATTTTTTTTTTGTTGACTATTGTATTGACTGTTGTATGTAATTACATCCAGGTCGCTGCTGAAAAATGGACTTCTAGTCTCATTGGGCCCACCTGGTCAACAAAATCCAAATAAATGAATGAATAAAGTGCCCTATCGCGGAGGCTCAAGGCACTGTACATACAATTTAAATCAAATAAGCTACTTAAAACAAACAAAATATAACACCAGAAATAAAATATGCAGTAATAACTGATAGTTAAAAATACATAAAAGGCAGATTTACTAAGTGAACGAGCTGGGGAAAGCTTACTCAAATAAGTTATTTATTTAACATAATAAATAGTACATATAATGTCCTTGAAATGTACAAGTTGCAATAAGTTTCTAAAAATCCAAGTTGGTATAGAATTTGTTTTACCCAGGGTAGAACAAGGAAATGCAGACCTAAGTCCAGAGGTTCTAGTTTTTATCCAGTTTCTTAGCTGGGAGCAGGGGGACTGAAATGCTGGAAGATCATGTGATGTACCCAACATTACACAGTGAGCCAGGGGTTACAGTAGTAGTCTATGCAAGCTCTCTTGGTTTACAGCGGTGAATTCAGAAGCCATTTTAAAAGCCTTTGATCCCATGAATTAAAATCAAATCAAATAGTCCAGTCCGGCACTCCATTAAGGCTTAACTAAAGGGGAGGAGATATGCAAAATCCACAGCTTCAGTTTGACTCTTGAGTCAGATGTCTTGTCTTTGGTCTGACATGGACACATCAGCAAAAGTCACTTCAGGCCCTTGTTATGGGGATCTAGCAGGCTACCCCCCCCCTTCCAGTTTGTAACCATTCCTCCCTTCCTGAACTATGTATTGCCTTTTTTGCACAATACAAAGTGTTCTCCAACTGTACTTTATTGCATTGTAGTGTATTCATTTACACAGAAGCATTGCCTTTGCACAACTGTTCATTTTGTTGATTCTTATTTCCATTTTTGTAGATTTGTTTTTCTTTTACTTATTGTACCTCATTGTTCATCTCTGACTCTCCCTTCCCCCCAGGATGCATCTGGAAAAAAGCTGCTACCAGCTCAGTATGTTTTTCCCAGTAAAACTTTTGAAATTAATAAATAAAATAGGGGCTAGAGGCATCACTTGCTTACCCACTCCAGTCTGTTCCAAACTCCTCCCCTTCTACTCATCTTTCAGTCAGTTTAAAAAAAAATACTCAGGCAGCACCAGGAACAGTGTCAAAATACAAATTAGGGGCTGAGGTGGGCACAACAGCAGCCATAACGCTAGGTCTGCTTTTTTTTAATTTTGTGGCTGAAGGTCAGTGATTTAAAGTGGTCCAAAGGTTTTATTGGGTGGAATCAAGGGCAAAAGTGCTAAATCTTGGCACATTCACCAAATAAAAATTCATCGTTAGACCTTTTGCCCTGGTAATGAGGCAGTAGTGGACTTAATCATAAATTCATGAGGCCAAAGACTACAGCATGCCTTCCAGCTTTGCCTTGGTGGGTATAAAGGAATCAGCATGTTTCTAATACTGTTTTTTTAGTTTTATGTTTTAATCAATGCACCTCACTGCCAATAAGACTCATCTCAGAACTGAGACAACAAAATTGCTCTGTGACTTTCATGGCAATGTTAATGCTTTACAGTCACTTAATTAGCTCCTTGAAATAATAGTTCTTCATATGATTCTAGTTTTTAATAGCTGAACATTGGCAGTAACTTGGGGCATGACAGAGATGTACAAGTATCTCCATGTAATTAAAGCAGTAGACAGTGGAGAGTTGTCTACACTAAATGAGAACTTCAGCACCATGGGAAACTCAATGAAACCGATGGGCTGGGATTTAAGCAGGATGTCAGAAAACATTTCTTCACTGAAAACATGGTGAAGGGGATGGAGTAGTATGCCAAGAGAAGTAGTCTGTGTGAAATCAGTCAGGGGATTCAAACATGATGGGATAGGCATATGCAGCTGGTCAAGACAGTGGCAAAGAAGGAGGAAGGGGGAATGGGGGAGTGATATGTCACTAAGGCCTTCACAAAATACACATTAGATAGATGAGGCTGGGCAGAGTCCATGGGCCACAGGGTCTTTTTCTACTGACATCTATATTTCTATATAACCTTTGTCCTTTCAGTTCAGCTCAAGTCTATTAAACTGTATTCAGAAGCTTAGATCCTAATCATCTGCTTTTGACATCACAATTTGTTGCCACGGAACTGTCTGTGATGTCACATCCTGAGGATTATGACCTCAGCTCCTAAATGGCATTAGGACAACTAGGACAACGTGCTTTAGAGGACAAGGATCATGCTTTGAGAAATATAATTTTGTATCTTTTTAAGACCAGAACGACTTTAAATTTGATTCTGTTTTGAACTGTTATATTGATGGGATCTGTGAAAGATGACTTTGATTTCTGTACTGGTGGCTGGGGCCCCTCTATAAATATTTACTTTTTATTTATTTGAATTTTTGTTGACCAGGAAAGGAGGGCTAGCCAATACTAGACAATACTGCCTATTTTCAGCCTCGCCTCATGAACCAGATGAAGCTGTTGGTGGTATTCTAGTAAATGGGGTAAATATGGCCAGGACCCCAGGGAAATTTCTGTAATGTTTTTGAGAAGTTTCACATGATCTTTAATGGCCCCCTGAACAACCACCAGAAAAGCAGGACCTCAGTTCAATGTTTCATTCGAAGGAAGGCACAGCCTGACAACATGGCATCCCCGTAGTACTTCACTTGTTGCCAGCATTTGTGGGATGAGCCCAATCCGGGTGTGGGATGTAAATATAGAGTATAATTCCTTGTTTAAGTCCCTATCAGCCCCCACATTAGATTTCACGCATCAAAATCAGCCTGGGGACAGGGGGATGGCAATGTCTCTTGAAACACAAACACAGTTAAAACAAATCTGCAGACCTTCCATAAAGGTGATAGGAAACAGCTTTTAACATTTTTAGATACCCATTTGTTTTCCATTTAGTGTCTATCCAGTATTCAGATATGTGTTGATGTTTTTTTGATTAAACTAATAACCTAGTTGTTATGTCTTTCTTTGCTACCACACCAAATCCCTCTCTCCTCAGCAGTTGCTGCTGTCTCTTTTTATGCTGCCTGAACATTGTACGATATCAGTAAAACCACTGCTGGCCATTCAGATCAGCAGCATAGAATGGTGTACTGTAACTGATGTCATGAAATGTCTTAAAACTTTGAAAAGAAAAGAGCAGCAGCTGGTCAGAGGAGTCGAACTCTATGTAGATATGAGGACACCCCAAAGCTAGATTACTTATTTATCTGAAATGTGTCAAAGCACATCAGAATTCATAACTGGCATGGAGAGGAAATAGGAGGGCAGCTAACTATGTAAAAATTATTTCCTATTACCATTAAGATAGTTTAGAACTCAAGGACTTAAAACTGCATTAAAAGACGAGTATCTCCAAAAAGGGCACAAGGAAAATTTAATTAGTTTTGACAAGTAGTCAGTTGTTACTTTTTATGTCTGGAGTAGTTTTCTTTTCCATTTGCTCATTAAAAGGTTTTCGCAGTGGTGCTGTAAAAAAATAAATTGCACTACCTGATTCATTTCGGGGTCAGGCTAAACTTTCATAGCCAGTAATTTATTTTATTTATTTATTTAGTTCATCAATCAGATTTACAACCTTTGAGTCACAGACTCATTTACAAAGGCACCTCGTCACAGGGAGGGGAGACAACAAGTAGTGCGGCGAGACAGGGTGGAACAATACAGGTGCGTACATACATTATAAAGAGCATGAGACATCGGTGTTTTACAGAGTAAATTATACATAGCATAAAGAATCGGAAGAATACCATCGTATCACAGAATGGAGAACAAAAAAAAAAAAAAAAAAAAAAATGGAGTGGGGCAGGCTGTCAAGGCTGGAGAGCAGTGGATGGCCTTACCGTAGGCACAAACACTTCCGAGTGCCAAGTATGTGGTTGCGCAGAGCAGTTTTGAACTGCCCAATTTTAGGGGTGTTTGAGATGTGATTGGGGAGGGAGTTGTACCAGGACGGTGCTCTGTAATAAAAGGACCTTTGGGCAAGGGAGGTCCTGGTTCTAGGCACCTGGAAGGCAGCCTTGCAGGCGGCACGGGTGGCGGTTGAGTGGTAAGCAGGCTGGAGTTGAGCAGTGACACCAGGGGACACAGACCTAGAAGAGTCTTTTGGTTATATACCAGTGTGATATTGCAGACGTTCTTCTAGATTGAGTATGTTCTGGTGGCATAGAGCTGGCATGTATGGGTTCCTCTAGGGGCACCGCCAGGAGCCTACAGGCTTTGTTGATGGAGGTCTGGACTTTGGTGAGGGTAGAGGGGCCAGCAGCAGATATGGGGAGGCCATAGTCAACTAGTGACAAGATGGCGGAAGTAATGGCCAACCGTGAGGTGACCAGGGAGGCAGTCTTTGTGACGATAGAGGCCCAATCCGGTGTTCATGGCAGAGGATAGGGCACTGATATGGGTATGGAAGGAGAAGGCCGAGTCAAAGGTGACCCCCAGATATTTGTAAGTTGATACCTGCTCAAGGGGATGGAGGGTGTTGGGAAGTATGCAGAGGGGGGTATTTTTGAAGCTACTTTGGTGGTGTGTGAAGATCATTGACTTTGTTTTCTTGAGATTCAGGACTAGGCGGTGGTCGAGGAACCATTTTTCAGCTTGGCTGAAGGAGGTTTGAAGGCTGTTCTGGAGTGTGGTCGGATTGGGGTGCGAGGATAGCAGGACTGCATCATCTGCATATTAAATTTTCCTGAACACGAGCTGGAAGGGTGTTCAGGAAGAGACTGAATAATGTGGGGCCCAGAATGGAGCCTTGAGGGACTCGGAGAGGACAGGTAGGGCCGAGGATAGGCAACCAGCTAGCTTGACGCGTTGTGATCTATCATCAAGGTAGCTGGAGAACCAGGCTAATGGTCCAGATGACAGCCCTACTTTACAGAGGGTGGCAAGCAATAGTGGGTGGTTCACAGTGTCAAAGGCCTTGGACAGGTCAATGAATACTGCCCCAGCCAATTCCCTGCTATCTAGTGCAGAGTGTATATGGTGGGAGAATTCCAGAAGAGCTGTGGTGGTGCTGTGCCCTGGGCCGGAAGCCATGTTGTTCAGGGCACAGTATGTTGTGGCTGGATAGATAAGTTACGAGCTGCGTGGATACTATTTTTTAGAGCGCTTTGGAGAGGGGGGGGAGGATGGAGATGGGCCTGTAGTTATTTGGTACAGTGCGGTCTCCATTCTTATGTATGGGGATGATTTCAGCCTGCTTCCGTGCCTTCGGGAATTGGCCAAGACACAGGGATTGATTAAGGAGGTCAGTGAGGGGGACTAACATGACATCCAATGTTAGGCGGAGTATCCAGGAGTCGAGGGGGTCCTCACTAGGGTTGCGGGAAGAAAGAGCGTTTTGGAGGATTGGCTTCGCATCCTGTGGGGAGATAGTCCTAAAGAGAAGTGGGGGGCGAGCAATAGCTGGGTTGTCGCATACCGGTATGGGGTCAAAGAAGTGGGCCGGGAGAACTGAGCCTAGATCAGTGAAGGTTTCGTTGAGGCAGTTGGCAATACGGGAAGGGTCCACGTTAATGGCACCATTTATGATCATCTGAGAGGAAGGGGTGGAGCAGGTCGACCCGTTTAACTCCTTCATGTTATTCCAGAAGGTGCGGCATTGCCCCAAGTGGATGTCAAGGTGGATTGGTAGTGGCTGGCTTTGGCTTTTCTTATGGCCCAGGTGCACTGGTTACGAGCTGCATTGTAGGCCTGCCTGTCAGCTAGTTTGCCAGTATTGACAGCAATGTGCCATAGATTATCACGTTGCTTCAGCTGTTGGAGCAGGTGGTGGTTATCCAGGCGTGAGTGCCTCTTGGTACGGGGTGGTGACAGGGCAAAACATCACAGGCCTTGCAGAAGGCATTTGTGAGGAAGGCAAGGGCATCGTCTATGTCCGTTGCAAGGGAGATTGGGGACCAATCCAGTTGTGCAAGGTGGGACGCTTAAGTTTACGAGACCTCCCGGGCGAAAGCGACGACGGGGGGTGGCAAGTCGTGTGGTTTTGATCGTGGGGGTGGACCAGTGGCAGAGAATTGGTGAGTGATCACTGAGGGAGTTGGACAATATATTAATATCCTTTATTTTGTGAGGGCGGTTGGAGAGCACAATGTCAAGCAGCGTGCTAGTCCCACTAGATTGGTTAAATCTGGTGGGTTGAGTCACTAGTTGGGACAGATCAAGGGCAGAGAAGGTATCTTTGATTTGAGCTGAGGAAGTGCTGAGCCAGTTGATGTTAAGGTCACCCACTATGAGTTGTTCTGCCTTGTGAGGCAGGGAAGAGAGTATTCAGTGAGGGAGTGGATAGCTTGGTTTTGTTCACGTGGGGGTACATATGTCGTTGTGAAGTAAAGTGGGCCACGGCCTGGGTCAGGGGAGATTTTTAGGGTGATAGCTTGAGCCCCATGATCTAGTTTTGGGGTACGCAGGGCATGACCCAGGAGGGAGTTCCTTAGGTAGACAGCGCAGCCCCCCACGCTTACCCACACGATCTTCTCTGAAGAGGGAGAAGCCAGGGAGGGAGACCGTCGAGTCCGGGGTCAATGGTGAGAGCCAGGTTTCCACTATGGCAAGGACATCAGGCTTATGCTGGGAGGCCCAGCATTGGAGTGCAGCAGTCTTTTTAGGCAGACTGCAGATATTCATGCAGGCAATGCGGAGGCCATGCCCTGTGGAGGGCAGTGCACCGGGTCCTGGGCCAGGGTTGGGGTGGACATTACCCGAGAGCAGGAGGAGTAGGATGGTGAGCCGGAGTAAGGGACTGCAGCTGTGATGGTGGTGATGTCGGGGCGGTCGGGAGGGTTTGCGAGGGGTATTGCAGGGGATAGGTAGGGAGCTAAGGGTGGGCAGGGCTAGCGCAGGGGGATGCCACAAGCTATTATGGGCTGCACAGGGTATGGGTGTCGGAGGGAGTGAAAGGGTGAGAGGAGGCAGTTGGGCAGGCCAGTGTGTGAGGGTGCAGGTGGAGAAAGGAGGGTAGAGGAGGGTTAGAGGAATGGGAGGTGGACAAGAGGCTGGCATAAGAATATATGTCGCAGTGTCATAGAGGTTTAGGGCTGTGTTTTTGTAGCAGTGTTGGGGTGAGGAGAAGCAGTATGAACAATGTAAGTCCTAAAGGAGTCATTATGTTATGTTGCTGTTTGAGAGATAGGAGGGCTTAGAAGGGCAGGATCCCTCTAGTGTTCAGCCAGTATAACCTGCAGATGGTAAAGTGGGCTGATTGGTTCTGCAGCCTCACGTGGTATGCCTATAAAGTGGAGAGCCGACCAAGGGTGGTGGTGGGGTGGTGGGGAGCAGCACGCAGTGCCGGCGGGGTTCTAACTGTGAGCTGCAGAATCCCTCAGCTCCGCGGTGTGCCGTACCTGTGGTCGGGGTGGCGCGGGCGATCCGGTCCCCGAGTTGGGCTGCTGCTGCTGGGGAGGGCAATCTCCTTCTAGCCCTCGCGACCCCAATGACTGATCTGAGGAGAGAAAGGGGAGTTAAATACTGGTAAGAGGAGGCGGGACAGGTAAGACAAACGAGCAATGCAGTCAGCTTTTTTCCATTACTGAGACTGAGGACTAGAATTAATTAACAGAACACTGCCCGTTTATCTTTTTTAACTTTTCAGTTGTTTAGCTAAGGCGATGCAAGGCTACACAGTCGGACTATAATTACTAACAGAACACCAGATAAAATAGCAGCCTAAACGCTGTGGAAAAGCAATTGTAGGCGCAAGCAAATAGTCCAAGTTTAGGCGCCAATTCAACTGTGAGCTGCAGAATCCCTCAGCTCCGGGTGTGCCGTACCTGTGGTCGGGGGTGGCGGCGATCCGTCCCGAGTTGGGCTGCTGCTGCTGGGGAGGGCAATCTCTTCTAGCCCTCGCGACCCCAATGACTGATCTGTGGTCGGGGTGGTGCTGGCGATCCGGTCCCGAGTTGGGCTGCTGCTGCTGGGAGGGCAATCTCCTTCTAGCCCTTATGACCCCAATGACTGATCTGTGGTCGGGGTGGGCGGCGATCCGGTCCCGAGTTGGCTGCTGCTGCTGGGGAGGGCAATCTCCTTCTAGCCCTCGCGACCCCAATGACTGATCTGTGGTCGGGGTGGCGCGGCGATCCGGTCCCGGTTGGGCTGCTGCTGCTGGGGAGGCAATCTCTTCTAGCCTCGCGACCCCAGTGACTGATCTGTGGTCGGGGGTGGCGTGAGCGATCCGGTCCCGAGTTGGGCTGCTGCTGCTGGGAGGGCAATCTCCTTCTAGCCCTCGCGACCCCAATGACTGATCTGTGGTCGGGGGTGGCGCGGGCGATCCGGTCCCCGAGTTGGGCTGCTGCTGCTGGGGAGGGCAATCTCCTTCTAGCCCTCGCGACCCCAATGACTGATCTGTGGTGGGGGGGGTGGCGCGGGCGATCCGGTCCCAAGGGCAATCTCCTTCTAGCCTCGCGACCCCAATGACTGATCTGTGGTCAGGGTGGGTGGCGCGCGCGTGTGGCGGCGATCCGTCCCGAGTTGGCTGCTGCTGCTGGGGAGGGCAATCTTCAGCCCTCGCGACCCTCAATGACTGATCTGTGGTCGGGGGGGTGGCGCGGGCGATCCGGTCCCCGAGTTGGGCTGCTGCTGCTGGGGAGGGCAATCTCCTTCTAGCCCTCGCGACCCCAATGACTGATCTGTGGTCGGGGGTGGCGCGGGCGATCCGGTCCCCGAGTTGGGCTTCTGCTGCTGGGGAGGGCAATCTCCTTCTAGCCCTCGTGACCTCAATTACCTAGGTTTTACATGAATTATCCGATTCATGGGTGAGATCATGATCCTTGATTTGTAGCCATTCTTTATGGTGGAAGACATTGACTATAGAAGACTCTTGGAGGAACTCAAGCCCAAATACAACATTCCATCACCATTCCAATATTCTCAGAATGTTATCCACAGTATGTATGATGCAGTACATATAAAGGGGAGTAGTCGGCACTAAAAGCCCCACACCCAAGTGTGAGATTGCCCCAATTTTCAATTTGCATTTTAGAACCTTTATTTACTTACTGTTTAATGCAGTATAATAGATTGCATCAGACAGATTCTGCTGATCTGCAGGCTGACATTTTCTGTAACTGCAAATAGCAGAATCTCCCTTGCAGCTGACGTCAAAGCAGGATTGCTGCAGTAGAAGATTCAATAGCCTGCACTGCAAGTCAGAGCTTTCATAAGCTCTGATCAGATGTTTGCCAGTTATGGTGTTCTCCCAGGGCTAAGTACTGTCCTCTGTGACTTTACTTAGCCCAGGGAGGACAGCAGGACCAGTCTCCTTCTATGGGGGTTGCTATGGGTCGGTGCTTAGTCTCAGAACCCGGGGTTTCTTGGAGTACCTTTGACCTGCTGGAGTTCATTGATATTATGAGGATTGCCCAGGGGATGCGTCCCACATACTGTAGGTTAGATCCGAGCCCTACTTCCCTGATTTTGGGTTGTAGTGATACTATCGCCCCGGTTTTGGCTCAGATTGTCTGGTGCTCTTTGGACTCGGGTGAGTTTCCTAGCTCCCTGAAGGTGTCGGTGGTGATACCCCTCCTGAAGAAAGCTTCTTTAGACCTGGACAATCTTGCGAACTAGAGACCTATCTCTAACCTTCCTTTTGTGGGAAAGGTTATTGAGAAAGTTGTGGCAGCTCAACTGTAGAACCATTTAACCATCCATAATTTATATGAACCTCTCCAATCAGGTTTACGTAAGAGGCATAGTACCGAGACTGCTCTGGTTTGGGTGCTCAATGATCTCCTGATGGTGAGAGATCAGAGGAATCATTCCATCTTGGTAATCCTTGATTTGTCATCAGCCTTTGACATTGTGGATCATGGGGTTCTGCTCGAGTGCCTGAGGTACATCTGTGGGCTGTCAGGTACAGTTCTCAGATGGTTTTCATCCTTCCTCGCTGGTAAAACTCAGAGACTTGTCTTGGGGAATTTTTTCTTCTGAGCCTTTCTCTCTGTCTTGCAGGGTTCCTCAGGGCTCGGTGCTGTCCCCCATGTTATATGCAGTGTATATGCTGCCCCTTAGAGACATTGTAAGATGGTATGGGCTGAGGTTTCATTGCTATGCTGATGATACCCAGCTCTACCTATCTTTTGCCTCCGACCATGTTAGTGCTATCTCGGTGCTAAATGATTGTCTCACAGAAATCCAAGACTGGATGAGTTCTAGTGGGTTAAAGTTAAACACAGGAAAGACTGAGGTTTTGGTGGTGGACCCGGGTTGCAGGACTGAGGGGCTGAGGACTGATCTCCCCTCTGGTGTAATCCTGGGGGGGGGCACAGATCCTTACCTCTGAACGGATGCATGACCTGGGAGTGGTGCTTGACAACAGGCTGACCCTTCATCATCAGGTGTTGGCCTTGGTCAAGCCAGCCTTTTACCATCTTAGGAACATTGCCAGGTCAGGCACCTTGTTCCACCTAGCGATCTGCCTGTTTTGGTCCACGTCTTTGTGACTTCGCGCCTTGACTATTGCAACTCCCTTTACTTAGGGCTTCCCGGGGTTGATATCTGCCGCTTGCAGCTAGTGCAGAATGCTGCGGCACATTTGTTGACTAGGGCTTCTAGAAGATCTCATATCTCCCCTGTGCTGCATGATCTTCACTGGCTGTCTATTCAGTGGCGGATCACCTTTAAGGTAGGTTTATTAACCTACAAAGCCCTACACGGTCAGGGCCCCCCCCATTCCTTATACCCCTCTGTGACAGCTCCCCTCAGCTGACATGGGGTTGCTGGAGATTCCGAGGGTTGGTTTAAAATCTTCGGGGGCCTGTGCCTTTGGGTTTGTGGCCCCTACCCTTTGGAACTCTCTGCCCCATCAGCTTCCGGGGTGCAAGACTGTGGGGTGCTTTAAGCAGGCACTTAAGACCTATTTATGGGGTAAAGCATACCCTGAATTCTGCTATTTTTAACTGATATTTATTGTACTGTTTTAATTTTCTTTAACCTATTCAATGCCTTGTTGTTTGAAAGGCGCTATATTAAATCAAATGTATTATTATTATTATATTGTGTTAATGTTTAGAGTCTGCACTTTATCTGGATTTCAGGCTATCTGGATGCCTAGATACTGCATGTGCTTCTCCACCAGTGTGAGGCCCCATGAGCATCTTGTTAGGGAGCCAATCTCCAAGCAGAAATTTAGGACTGTGTATTTGGAGACATTAAGTATGTAGCCTGATATGCTGCTATACTTCTGGGTCACTTCTATATGTGCTGGGATTGAGTGCTCTAGTTTAGCAAGCATAAGGAGCACATTGTTGACATAAGCAAGAGCTTTATGCTCTTCCTAGTGCTATACCATGTAGTTGGGGGTGCAATATTATTGCTCATAGTAGGTGTTCAAGGGATATCAAAAACAGGAATAGTGACAGAGGGCAGCCCTGCATGGTCCCTCTACTAAGAAGGAAGGTGTCTGTGTCCATGGGCCAGGACTGCTACTGAGGCCCCAGTGGCTAGTTGTGCTGTCCATTTAGCTGCCCAGAGCATGTTGCAGAGCTTCCTGGTATTGTCAGTGCCTCATTGTGCCAGGACAAACACCAACTGATCAGTCTTGACCAGTAGGAGTATGACGTCTCTCACCCTATTGGCTAGAAGTATGGCATACACCTTGCAGTCTGTCATTAGGAGGCAGATGGGCCTATAGCTACTACGGTTAGTGATGTCCTTCCCCTGCTTGGGGATAAGTGTGACAAGGGCTGTGCACATGTATTGGGGAAGTATTCCCTTTTCTTTGGAATCTAATAACACTTTGGCTAAATGCTTCAGCAGTATCTGTTTGAAAGAGGAATAGAATTCTTCTGGTAAGCCATCCCCACATAGGGCTTTGCTGCTTAATGTGCTCCTCAGGGCTTTATCTACTTCTGCAAGCATGAAAGGGAATTCTAGCTTATCTATTTGCTCTGCAGTGAGTTTGGGGAGGTTTAGGTTCCCATTGAAAAGTGCAACTTCCTGTTCCTTGGCTGTCACTTCACACATACAAAGAGACATACAGAAATGCAAGAAGGCGTCATTGATGACTTGGTGGTCTGTTTTTCTCTATTGGCTTGCTTGATGGCAATGATTTTCCACGTTTCATGTCTTTTTCTCAGCTGGTAAGCTAGTAGTCTGTTTAGTTTCTCTTCTGCTTCCCAGAAGGTTTGCTTTAGCTGTAAAACAGCATATCTGGCTTTCTGATGAAGGTGTTCCTTCTGCCAGTTATTTCAGCCAGGAGCACTTTGTTCTTGTTAGGGTCTGCTCTGTATTTATTATCCAATTCCTTAAGTTTGGCTAGTTCCTCCTTATGGTCATTGTGTTTGAGCTTCTTGAGGCATGATGAGAATCCTATGCATCAATGTCTGATAAAAGCCTTCATAACATCTCACCAGATTGCCAGGGAAGTGTCACTTTTTCTATTCAGTTCATGAAACCCCTTTATTTCTCCTTATGGTTGCTTCCTGAAGTATGGGTTTTTAGGTAGTGAAACAATCAGTCTCCATTGAATTCTAACTTGTCCCTGAGGACCTGTGGGTAGCCAGGAGAAGTATACGGGGGCATGGTCCAATATTATAACTGTGCCTATATCTGTCTCAGTCACATCAGGAACCCAACCAGTTGGGATCAACCACATCTGTGTTTTCTGCTAGCATTTGGGTCATGGTTAGAAAGAATTGAGGGTCTGGTACAGTAGGGGCTTAACTGCTGCACAAGGTGACCCTTTGTCCTTCCAGGTCTCCCTGAACTCTGATATAACTTCCCTCTGCATCTCAGATAATCTCCAGAGGTTTGAAATCCACCATCTTATGTACTAATATAGAGACAATAAAAACTAGTATTTTGAAAATTCAAGGTCACAGTCTAGTAAAACAGTAACATTATGTGTGAACCTTTCCATTTTCCACTCATGGCAATTTCACTACTATAACACCTGTTATTACTTTGTTAATTTTAGCCTCTGCACTATCATGGAAAAACATTTACACAGCAAATGTCAGTATAGAGTAAATCAGGTAAGCAAGAAGGAAGGAGTAAAAGAGACAGGTAACGAAGAAGGTAACATGGGGAGATGTGGGTCAGGTGAAGCTTCACAGCACAGGCAGGAGGGAGGAAGCGGGAAAGCAGACAGGGAGGAAGTGAGGTTTGGAGAGCCATGTATGCCAAGGCAAAGAGTTTGAGAAATAAAATTCCAGATATGGAGGCCATCTTGGTCGAGGCCAGCCTGGATTTGGGGCCATAACAGAGACGTGATGCACTGACAGCCACGATTAGGACACGATCATACTGAGTTACTGTCTGAACAGGAGAGACAGGGAAGGGAGGTGGGATTGTACTATATGTAAGGGAGGGAATCAAAGCCACAGAAGTGCATGGGCACCCAGTGGAAAAGGAAGGTCTGGAGGTGCTGTGGGTCATCCTGGAGACAGGCACTGGAGCCACTACCTGTACAGGAGTGATATAAAATTATACAATGGGGTATGAAAATCCTGTAACCTCATTGGTCAAAACACATCACATGACCATGGTATATCCTGTAATAACCCAAGGCTGAGAAATGGCATTTATAAAAAACATACTTAAACACATTTAACATTTATTTTACACATGGGTTCATTGTATAATTGCAATAAGGCACTCCAGGGTGTGGGTTAATGGGGGATTTACCCACTTCTTGTGTAGTTGAGTAACTCGGCTGCGCCTCGTGACACCACACAAGGCATGGGTAAATCCCCCAAAAACCCACACCCTGTTGTGCCTTATTCCTTATCCCTCCACCATAAGGACAGGAATTGGACATGGCACTTAAGGAAGACATCATCAGGATGGCAAGTAAGGGGGAGGTGCTGGTAGTTGGTGACTTCAGTCTGCCAGGTGTGGAGTGGAGCTTTTCAACTGCAGCTTGGGCAAGGGGAAGGGCCATCCTTGACTCCCTACAAGGGCCTTTTCTCAGGCAACTAGTCAACAAATCCACTCAAGATGGTGCAGTCCTGAACCTGGTGCTTACAAACAGGGGCAGCATTACAGACATCACAGTTGGCAGTCCCCTAGTTACCAGAGATCACCATACAGTGTGCTTTAACATTAAGATGGGAACAGAGGCACACAGGAGGGGTAGAGGGACAGTGTGGAAAAATAAGGAAGGACATAATTAAGGCAAACCAACCTCTGTAAAGGAAGTGAGTAGAAGCAGAAGGAAAAATAGACTGTGATGGTTCTCTAGGAAAGTGGCCAAAATGGCAAAGGAAAACATGGTGACATTAAGGAGGTATAAGCATGACCACACAGCAAAGTTTGAATTTCTTTCTAAGTTACATAATTAGCATAAAATTCTAAAAGCTCTGGGGCAGCTCATTCCAAGGGAATGATTGCAGTTGTTAAGTGTAAGTGAGGGACTCCTGGGGTTTGAAAGTGACCTTGGGGTTATCATATCTAATGACCTTAAAGTGGCAGAGCAGTGTGACAAAGCAGTAGGTAGGGCCAGTGGGATGCTGGGATGCATTGGGAGAGGGTAGCTCCTGCAGGAGGAGGGAGATGGTATTGCCACTATATTGCTTGAGGGTGAGACCTAACCTGGAGTACTGTGTCCAGTTCTGGAGGCTGAACCTCAGGAAGTACATAGACAGGGTGGAGGCAGTCCAGAAGTGGACAACTAAAATGATGCGAGCATTGTACCAAAAGTGCTATGAGAAGAGACTAAGGGATCTCAACATGTATTCCTGGCAGAGAGGAGAGAGAGATGGGACATGATAAACACCTTCAAGTACCTCACAGGGGTAAACAGGGTGCAGGAGCAGAGTCTCTTTCAAATTAGAAAGAGCACCAGGACCAGAGGGCATTCACTGAACCTGGGTGGGGGGGGGAGTTTAAGAAGGATGTGAGGAAGTACTCCATCACTGAAACAGTTGTAGATGCCTGGAACAGACAACCAGTGGAAGTGGTGGGGGCAAAAACAGGACGGGGCTACAAGCATGCATGGGATAGGCACAGGGGAATATTAGTAACTAGGAAGGTAGGAGGGAGAATCACAGGAGACCAGTTAGGGTCTGTGGAGACAGAATAGGCAGGGATCATCTGGGCAGACTGGGTGGGCTGAGCGGTCCTTTTCTGGTGACAGATTCTGTGTTTCTATGTTTCTAAATAAAAGCAAGCAAACTTTTGGCATTGAGAAATGTTTGTTGTATTGTATGAGGTACTATAAACTTATGCTGCACATCCCGTTTTCAGTTTGTCGGCTTCAGGTTTTAACAGGTGTGTCTCATGGAGGAAAAGTATCCCTACACCCCCTCCTTTGAGATGATCTAAAATGTTTCACCTCTTAACAGGTGTCTTAATCTTTCATTTATTTTATTTCAGAAGTTTCACCAGGAAAGACACACTGAGCTGCTAACAGCTCGTCTCCAGATGCATCCTGATGGTAGGGGGTATGAAAAATCATATATATCAAATACAATGCATTAAGGAGCATAATCAAAAACTGAGCATAAATCAGCTTAAAAAAAGTTACATTCCAGGAAGCAAATGTGATGCCTTGGCCTGCCACATGTGCTTTTTATTGGTCTACAGAGGGCTGCAACGGTATTTGAAAAGTTCTTGAATTTCCATCCATTTAAGTTAGGCTGAGTGTATTGATGACCAAAAACATTGTTTCAGTCAAGCACAGTTTAGTTATTAACTTAACTACAAAGACATTCTTATTGCTGAACTACAAACTAAGGTGGACTTTTGGTGCCTTCTGGCCTTCACCTACTGCACTGCTAACTTCTTTAACATGAACTACTGTACGAAAGACAAGCATTGTTTGCAACATATCCATACAAATACATGCATAAAGTAAAGAGAAAATTTGTTTCACTGCAGAGGAAACACCCTGCAGGGGCAAGTACTCTCCATATCAGCCTCACCAGTCAACATGAACACATGCTGGCCCTAACAGCCTGGGAGCTTTTCTTCCACCCTTAGCATGGATTGGTCAGTTGGTCTATTAATCTCATACAGAAACTGTATACCAGAAAGTAAGGAATTTACCTTGAGCTCCATTGATTAGTGCGGTTGCTACTGGATAGCACTGCCCTGAGTCAGCTTGTGAGTATGCAGTAGGAATGGAGTGGGGTAGGGGGAGGACTTGGAGAGTGGGACCAAACCTTGGTTGCTGCTGTGCCTTGCTCTGTTTTTGGCTAGTTTAGTTTGGTATGTAAAAACACTTTTGTTACAAATCATCACAAGAAGTTCTGAGATAGTAAGTTGTTGAAAATGCTCAGACTAGGCTGTAGAGATCTTAATTATTACCTATGACTTGCTACCATGCAATGAATGTCTCAGTTCCAGCCCATTACCAAGAGGGGGTGGGCTGTCTCTCTCTCTCTCTCTCTCTCTCTCCATGTCGAGTGGCTCTGGGGAGTCAACTACAAGTATCTGGGGTCAGTGCACCATTCTGCATGCTGATGTGCATGTATCAGTCAGAGGCATTCTGTTTCCCTTATGCAGGCTGTACTGTGCAGCCTTCTCTCATCGTTCTCTTGGAACGTACTGTTTCCGGTGTGGTTTGCTGCCCCCAGGTGCACAGAGTACCTCAGGCTGTATCCACTACAGCCTGCTGTCCGGCCACTGCACTGAGAGGAACCTCCCTTATGGGGTGGGTCTCAGCCACCATTTCAGCTCCATCCTCTGCCCTCGAGGTACACTGCTCTGACACTCTTTCCACCAGCTTTTGGCCACTTTGTGTTGCAGAAAGAGAGGGAGAGACAGAGTAAGTGTGTGGTCTAAAAACATTGAAGGTGGAGGTTGGATTAGTGCACATTGTACTCAGCTACACTGCATGGCAGGGGGTTCAGCAAGTTGTGGGATGAGGGTAGTGAGGGGAATTAGCGAGCCAGGTCTAATATTCTGCTGTTCTTCTCTGTGATTCTCCTCTTGTTGAGATCTCTTTGCATATTGAAGAGATTGTACTAGTTTGTGTGTGTGTCTGTGTGTGTGTGTGTGTGTGTGTGTGTGTGTGTGTGTGTGAGGGGGCTCTTATACTGTTGTGGGGGCTTGCTGTGGGTGTATGTAATACACCCAGTTAGAGCTAGAAAAGCCTGGCTCCTCCAGACTTTTTTGTCAGTAATGCAATTCGATGGCATATCAAGGGCAGGTGAATGGGGGTGTCGTTGAGGCTAGATGCTCTTCTGAACTGTGTCAAACAGGAGCTGAAATAAACATGCTTTTTAAGTGTTACTCTAACAAGCATTGTTATTCACTTACAATAAAGGCATTTAGAAGAGAGTGTTTACCTTAAGTTGTTTTATACATAAAGTCCAGTGTATTTAGCAGAGTCTATGCTAATACGAATATAGTGCTGTGGGGCTGTTTAGTCATCTCAGACTGTCCATCCATGTGTCCTGTAGTGTCTGCTGAGGTCCTACTCTTTGCTTTTTTTTGTTTTTTTTTTGTTTGTTTAAATAATTTTATTGAACGTTTAACATGGCAATTTCATACCAATTTTGCAAACATCATAGTTCATGTACATCACAAACATCTTTACAATGCGATACTAACAATGCAATTCATCTCACTCTGCTGAAACAATAATATGACCTTTTTACCAATCCTGGGGTAATCCCATCCAGAATTTTCGACCCTGGTAGGGAGCAAGGTCACAATACTACATTCACACTGGGGGGCTGCCCTACCCTTTGTTAAGCTCTGCTGCATTTCTGACAATATCTGTCAAGGACTGTAAGTCAGTCCCCAGTGCAGACTAATGTGGTGTTTCTTTAAAAAAAAAAAAAAAACGTGCATTCAGATGTAAGCTGCAAAATTTGCACATTTATTGCATAGTCTCTCACAAACACAAAGGTGAAACAGCTCGAAGTTCCCAGCACTTCAAAGTGCACGACCTCATCTTTGGGGGGGGGTGCATGGTTTATTTCTACGTTCCTGGAAACACAATTATATAGGCTAACACATAAATAATTTATAAGCCCAGCATTAATATTAAAAAAACTCTGCCAGAAGGCAATCAACATAACTGGCTCTTATTGCCTAAATGTTTCCATATGGCTCCATTCATATTTCTCCACCACATACACTAATACAAACCTTATGCACAATATGAAACACATATAAATCTAACAAAATCCATGCTAAGATAGAGTGCCAATTTTATGAATGGTGCCCGTAGAACAATTGGAAAAAAATGATCGCCTACACTAAATATACATACAATTTAAAATGATAGTACCCCAAAATCAAATGCCCATACAAATGTGGAAACCTACACTAAACACACTGACCCAGAGAGCACATCCTTGTGTGTTTTTGTTTTACTAATGTGGTATTTAGCCTAGGCCCCAGCTCTAGTGGCTCCGTTTTATTTGCTGAGAAGGACAGATCATGCTCAGTCCTTTTTGGTGCTGGCTCTTCAGCCGAGTCGGTGCTGGTGGGGTAGGTCCTGTTTTGTTCA
This sequence comes from Neoceratodus forsteri, assembly GCA_016271365.2. Classification (NCBI taxonomy): domain Eukaryota; kingdom Metazoa; phylum Chordata; order Ceratodontiformes; family Ceratodontidae; genus Neoceratodus; species Neoceratodus forsteri. The sequence goes on from CM057459.1 coordinate 1,391,138,300, forward strand.
AGATGCTCCCAAATATGACTTTTGGGGCTGTTCTGTAAATGGTCTCCTCAGATCCACTACCAGTTTCTTCTATTTTCTCTCATCATCTTAGTAGTTGCCTGTCCATCGCTAGCAATATCAGTTCTGTGTGAGGTGGAAGAGGGCCTCAGTTATAGTCCATGAGCACAGGCCTAGACTGAAATGTGGAAGCAGGCTCACCAGCCAGCTGTGAGGAGCGCTTGTCTGGCAGTCTATTGGGCCAGATTTTAGTGATGTAGTGGCTTGCTTCCTTCAGAGTGTAGAAGGCATGGAAGACTCTATTACGATTTATCTTAAGGGTGGCTGTATACTGTATTTGGTAAGGAATGCTTACGGCCTGACATTGCTTCATCCCATCCATGAACACTTCCCTTCTGTTACCCAGCTCTGCAGAAAAGTAATTGAAGATATAGATTTTACAGTCCTGCCAGAAGAGTGGGCTCTTTCCTCACGCTAATGGCAATTTTCTGGGAACTGGAGGAATTTGACTAGCATTGGTCCTGGTCTCACTTCTTGTTTGAGTGACAAGAGACATGTGGGCTTGCACTACTTCCACAGCGGGCTACCAGCTGTATCACAGAAGCTTTGGTAACTCCTGTTGTAGGCAGGCTGCTGCGTTAGGTTGCACAGTTGCATCTGAGAGTCCAGTACAATGGAGGTTGTTCCTCCAATTTCTGTTTTCAGAGTCCTCAGCTCTATGCAACAGGAGCCCCACTAAGCTCTCAAGTTCTTGAATGCGGCTTTCATGCCCTGAGTCCTTTCCATCAATGTAGGACTTGAATAGTTCAATAGCTTTTGCTGTATTCGGGAGCCACCTGAACATGATATCAGAAAAATCCAGCATCTTCCTCACAGAGCAGCTGATAGCACTGTGTTAGCCCATCCCTGTTCCATGAGGACTGCTCCTCCCACCCTGGTCTGTCCCCCAATTTATAGTCCCATCCTGTCACGTGATCGTCCATGCTAGAAACTATCGCTCCACTGTTTCATTTGCGGGTTCTACTACCTGTCATCCAGATGTCCCTGTTGTGCACCCTACCCTTTCTTGTTGCTCTTTTCCCTGCCACCTCTGTGTCCACTAGGAGTCACTATTGAGCACTCCTCAAGTCCCCCTTTCATTGTTCTGTACTAATCCCGACCCTGCCATTTCTAGCTTATCTTCCACCTTCTCTTTCTTGAATTTCTGTATACTCCCTTTGCTCTGCTGTACCTGTCTCCCCTGTACTCAAACCTCCGACTTCCGGCACCAGAGGCAGCAACACTGCCACTGCACCATAGCAGTAGCTCTCATTGCTACTATTTTTTTTGTGTCTTTCACCTTTTTCCACTAGCCACCTCCTCTACTCGGCTTCTCCAATAACTCTGAGGTGACTCCCTACCTTGCTTCATACAATGGCCCCTGTCTCCCCATCCTACTTGTCTCACAGGACTACCATGAGCACCCTTCATGCTATCATCCCCCCTTTCCTAGTTCTTCTCTTCCTCCCTCCCACTGCCCCCCCTACTAATTCCTTCTCCTACTCCAACACCCTCCCTCTTACTTTCTACACTTTCTGCAACGTATCCACTCCCACGGTTACCTCCCACCTCCTCCCTCCCTCTCTTTACTTCCCAACCTCGCATCCTATCCACCCAGGGCTACTCAGTTGCACTCTTTTAAACTTTGCATCTATTCAAGAACTACTTCCCCCAAACCTCCTTTGTGAGCCCCACTCCATGTTTACCGAGTCAAGTGCAAGTTTCATTCCCCCACCTGCACCTTTTCATCTTTCTGCTTCTCCTAGCTGGTGATGTCAAGCCAGATCCCGGCCCCCTAGTCCTTTCACCTCCTCCCCAAAGGCTTGCATATTTTTCACATTAACACTCGTAGTTTATACCCCAAAATGGACAAGCTGAAGGTGTGGGTCACTCGGCACTCCCCCGACATACTATGCATAACAGAAACCTGATTGTCCTTCTGCATCCCTGACTCCCACCTAGCCCTTCCAGACTTTTACCTCTATCTGCAAGACTGTCATAAATAAGGATGTGAGGTGGCAATCTACTACCACAGCACCTTAAAATGCACTATCTCCCATTGTGAAACAATCCCTGGCACCCATGAACTCTTCCTAGCCAACCTAGCTTTTCCTTCATCCTCTCTCCTCTTTGTGGGTGTCCTATATGCCTCCTCAAAACTTCCTCCCTATCCCTTATATCCTGTATCACTGCAGCCTCCTCCCTTGCATCTGCAGGAGAACTAATCCTTCTCAGAGACTTCAATCTGGACTGGCTCTCCCCCATCTCTGAATTTACAGCACCAGATCGAAACATTAAACCTCACCCAGCTTATCAAAGAGCCTACCTGCCCTAACAGTAGATCTCAGTCTAATTCCCTCCTGGACTGGGTGCCATCTACCCACCCTCACTGCATCTGCTCTACCAGCATCCTACCCAATGCACTCAGCAATCATTGCCCCAACTTTTGTAATAGGAAGTCTTGCCCTCCCCCACTCCCCCAAACGATATCCAGTACTGCCCCCTCAAATCCCTCAATACGACTCAATTATTTCATGACCTGGCCCTTGTGAACTGGTCCCCAGTCTTCTCATATGTCACTGTTGACACTGCCCTTGCCCACTTTATATCCATCTTCCTAAAAATCTGGGATACCCATGCTCCGCTAAGAACCTTACGAATAAAATGTAGTCACCATCCCTGGATCACCCCTGATATTTTGGCCATGTGCAGAACTTGCAATCTCTCTTGGTACCATTATAAATCTGTAGGTAAGCAGGACTCCCTACAAGAATTTTGCACTCTCCGCAATAGCTGCACTACCAGTACCTGTCGCACCAAATCTGACTTCTTTAAGGCATGTCTCTACCCCTCTAATAGTACCCCTTCTTCCTTCTGGCAGGACCACCGCTTGCTTCTGCATCCCCTCCATTGAATCCCCCCCTTCCCTACAACCACGAGGCAGATACAATAATCTCTGATCTCTATCTTGTCGCTAAAGCCCTCAATACATTTTTCACTTCCTGTGCCAATTCCCAGGAGCCCCCCACTTCTCCATCATGCCCCCCAATCCCTCTCTCAGTCCACTGGTTTTCTGCTATTGCCTATTTCACCATCTGAAGTTCTAAGAGCCCTTATTTCACTTAACCCCACTAAGTCAAGCCCCGATGGCCTGCCCCCTAGGCTCCTCAAAATCTTGGCCCCCTCCATAGTCACCTCTTTAACCTTCATCTTAAATCTCTCACTCTCTACAGCAACTGTCCCTACAGCTTTGAAGTCTGCTACTGACCTCCCACTCTTCAAAGGTGGTGACCCTACTCTCCCCGGAAGTTAACACCCCATCTCCCTTCTCCCTTCCCTCGCCAAAGTCCAAGAGTCCCTAATTCTCTCTAGACTCAATGACTTCCTTCTTGCTTCCAAAACTCTCTCCCCATTTCAATCTGGGTTCAGAAAATTCCACTCTACCACCTCCTCCCTTCTATGCTTTACTGATGCTACGTACACTGCTATGAACCTTGGCCAGATCACCTCTGCCATCTTCATTGACTTGGCTAAGGCCTTTGACTTCATTTCCCACCCTCTCCTACTCAACAAACTAAGCTTTGCTGGCCTAATCCCTGCCTCTGTGTTCTGGTTTAGTTCCTACCTCACTGGTCACTCTCAGGCAGTCTCTATTAATAATATCTTATCTTTCTCCTTCCCTATCCTTGGGTCTGTTCTCTTTTCCCTCTTTATTAAAGATCTCCTCTAAGTATGTACTCATGTTAATATACACATGCATGCGGATGACACTGTCCTTTTCATGTCCGGCCCCTACATCCAATCCATCCAATCCCCCCTTTAACGTGATCTCACAGCAGTTACAGACTGGTTTAAAGCCAATTGCCAAAAACTTAATATTAAAAAAAACGGTTGCCATGACCTTCGGCTCTAAACAAAAACTCACCAGGCTTCCCACGCTACCAGTATTCTTCTCTGCAGCCAACACCTTCCTAGACAATTTCCCCACTGACAAGTACCTGGGAGTTTGGCTCAATCCCTCCCTCGACTTCTCCTCCCATTTCAGTGCTTTACACTCAAAGTTGCACCCTAAACGTGGGCTGCTATACCGTTACAAGACCAGCCTCTTTCTCCCGGTTAGATGTGATCTCTTAGGCAAATGGATCCTCCCAGCCTTTGACTATGCTGACATAGTATACAATGCTACCCTTGCCACCTCCCTAGCCAGATTCAATGTTCTATTTCATGCCTTCTGCAGGTTCACCGCTAACTCCCCCTCTTTAACTCACCATTGTGACCTATACTCCTCACTTTCAATCCAATCCCTTGCACAGAGATGCTTCTCACACTGCTCTACCTTCATAGCCAAATTCTGGTTTGGGACCCTACCACCCTACCTTGCCTCTCTCCTAAATCCGGCCACACCTTTACCCTACAACTCGCGATCAACCTATGCCCACACTTTTTCCCTTCCACGTGTACACACCTCAGCTGGCAAACTTTCCTTCTCTTTTTGACTTCCCTCCCTCTGAAATACTCTTCCCCTCCAAATTCATCTCTCTCTCTCTCCCCCTTCCCTGCCCTCAAGCACCTTCTCAAGCCAACCCCCCAACTACTTCTTATATCTACTCTCTTTCCTAGAACCCACTCATTTCTGTTTCTCTCCTGCCCTCTTGCTGCATCTCACTGTATATCTCCGCTTTAATATTGTTTGTACATAGTCATGTATGTACACATTATATATAATTGCTTTGCATTTATTAGTTACTCCTCTATTGTAAATAGCATTCAATAAATTATTTTGTACAATCTCTGTACCGAATCTCAACTCTGATATTTCAATGCTGTATTTTGTCCTTTGTACCCAACCACCCCTCCTGGTCGCAGCTGGAAACAAGCTTCTGCTCATGGTGCCTTCCCCGGTCATCAACTTTTAAATAAATAAATAACATTATTTGCTGAGACTTGTATCTCTTCTTCCAGATTGTTTATGGCTGGTTTAAATACTGCTATTTCTTTTGGCTCAGATTGTAGTAGTTTCTGTATTTCTGCTGTATTGGAAAGAGAACCTGTTAGTTAAGCCGCCACTGCCATCTCGGTTGCCAGACTGCCACCATTAGGTACCGCTGACTTCAGATAATGATTTCTCCTGACTACAGCACCAAATGCGGTAAAACTTCAGATTTTGTTAATGAATATTTATTCCTAACAGAAAAGTTACTTTGGTTTTGATCTGCATGGCCCTTACTGTGGTTTTAAATGGATTGTTAAAGTGGGTAAAAGGAGCAGCTCAGTTTGGCTGCCATCTCTTTCATGTCTCATGCAAGCACCCCTGGAACAGAATTCTAAAGGTTCACCCAATAAAAAGGGCAGTGAACTGAATGCGTACCAAATTTTCCCAATGGCCACCTTCTCTTAACCCTACTGCATGGGTGGCTAACAGGTTGTGAAGTTAGAGAAGGCCTTGACCACTCAGGGTTTTAAATACCAACAGAACCATGAACTCAATCTGCCACCTAGCTTGCATACAATGCAGAGAGTGGAGCACAGGAGTTATATGCCCCAGCCTCCTGGTGGAGATCAGCAGATGCACTATCAAATTCTGCACTAGCTGGAGTCAGCAGTGGATTGGATTCACAGGTAGGCCCACGTAGAGCATTACAGTAATCCACTTGGGAGGTAATGAGTGCCTGAAGTAGTGTTCTCAGATTGCCCTGATTAAGGCAGTGACACAATCTGGCAATGTTTACGATGGAAAAAGCCACTCCAGATGATTACGAACCCAAGTTACAGGAGGCAACTTACCATCTATATTAACTCTGAGATTGTATATAACCTTGGGCTGGTTTATTCTTATATTTTTATTTTAGAATATGTGGCCTGGAATGGCACACTGAGTGGAAGCTTGTTTCCAGGGGCATCCTGAGAGCACAAGGAGGTTAAAGGAGTAGTACACCCTCATATCTTGTAAATGTTATTTGTTTCCTTGTCAACAGATAACTTTTCATGTAGCTGTTGGGGATATACTGTATGTGTTAGACTAGTCCCTGTAACTAGCCTGGGGGGGGTCTCTGTTTTCTGCTTGTTGAAATCTCATTCTCCCTGAGAGCTACATTAGCATATGAGAAGTTGAACAGGATGCCACTGCACCAATCTACAAGATGTATCTCTATGCTGAAAGTACACATAACCTGAAAACACTCTCTAGAAACACACAGATTGAATGCAATTTAAAGGGAAAAAAGTGCGTTACATTTAAGACAGTTTGTAAAGCTAATTGAAGGTAAATTAGGTATTTCACACCTTCCTGTACCTTGTTTTGTCTAATTGTAATGAAGCAGATAGGCATACTATGGAGACTAAAGGGTGCTGACACAGGATCTCCAGGATAGTTACAGGGACTTTACGCTTGTTGGGAAGTTGTGTGTTGGGCAAACGGAGTCAGGATCTTGTGTGCTGGGCAGACACGTGTCGGGATTTTGCAGAGCTCCCATAATACATCATGTTCTTATATGCTTATATAGCTGTAAGGCACAATGAGATTTCAACAACCATAAAATGGAGATCTCCAGGATAGTTACAGGGACTAATATGAACAGAGAAAATAAAGTAAAGCAAACACAGATAACCCTAACAGCTACATGAAAAGAATTGTCTATTGACCAGGAAACAAATACCATTTACAAGATATGAGTGTGTGCTGCTTCTTTAAATGACTTCCATAGGGTTATATAGTATGCAAGTAGTGGTTGTGGTTTTCAAACCCAGGTTTACTGGGGATTCTAGGTTCATAGCTTAGTTTGTCAACCCTCCAGGATATACTGCCTCCCCACCCTAGGAGTACACTTTCAATAATGGGAAACCCGAGGCAATCCCAAATGGATAACTTAAGTCAATTAGAAGAGCCCACCAAAAGGTGAGGCAAATCTTATTGTATGTATTTTTCATTTTATTTATTTATGTACTGGATTTGTTTACCAGTTACCAGTTACTACAGCAACTTATCCTAGAGGGTCTGGAGTTCACAAAAGAAATGTTACACGGCATCAATTCCACATGTGATATAAAGGCATTTAAATAAAGTGTCAGATAAATACATACGCATCTCCATTTCCTCTTGATACTGTGTATCCTAAAGCTTCTGGCCCTCATCTACCCCATGGATTCCTTTTTTTTTCCTATGTACATTTTTGTGCCCTTATCACACCTGGCTTACCCCCTCCTGTCCGGTCCCCCCAGCCTCGTCACCTGGTTTCTCCACGACTTACCTTCATGCCAACATCCTGACTGTTCTGGACTGTAGAGGGGTGCCCGGTGACCACTGCAGGGCCTGAGAGGGCCCAGACTTCATCCTGCAGCCCGAGGTGTTTTTCCTTTTGGTGTTTGTTTCCCCATAGGCCCAACCATGCAGTGGTGTGATGGACGAGCTCAGCCTCTGTGGAGACATCCTGGGAAAACATGGTCAAGGCCCTGCCTACTGACACCTACAGACCTGCACTGCCACCTGGACACCTCCAGGTGGCAGTGTAGCAGAGAGTTGCAGTGACCCTCCCAACCCCCGAGGAACTAGAGTTATCCTTTGGATGCTCGCTTCTCCCTCCCTCAGTCAGCCATTGAGCGACCCACATCCATTTCCAAACATGGGTCACCAGTGTGACAGGAAGTGAGGCACCAGTACCTCAGCCCTCCATGCCACTGTGCCGGCCCCATGTGGTGTTTTCTTTACCCACATAAAGCAAGCAGTCATTCATGGCCATAGAGACAGGGGACAAGTCCCTGCAGCAGGAGTGTGAAAAAAACAAGATGACTTTGCTCTCATAGAAATCTAGCTTTTTCAACACACACCCTTCTCTAAAGGTTGAAGTCTGAGTCACAAACTGTAATTCTTTGGTTCTGAAACTGTTTTGGAGTCCCTGGCAGGAACTCTGATAGCTTAATTCATCCCATAGGTGGACCTGAAGAAATAAAGTCTTCCCTCTCTCTGCCTCACTGGCAGATCTGAAAAGATGTTTCTGGAAGCTGCAGACAGCCCAGTCATCAAGCTGCAGTATCTATCGGCTGAAACTGTCACATAATGGGCAGGATTCACAATGCAGTTTGGGACTAAGGCCCACTCTGCAACCACAGTGGTGCTCTGAAAGCGCCACAGCTGCAAAGCACCCGATTCAGAGCCACCACAGTTGCGGAGGGTGTTACAGCAGGTCCCACTGTCCGTAGTAGCCTCCTGCAGCTGCAGTGCTGTCCCTGGCAACAGCACCTGAATGCTGCCGTAATCCGTGGAGCCAGTCGTAATCCGGCTCCACCTTTGTGAATATCTGCTGCTGCGGGTAACCTGCAGCTTCACAAGTGGCAACCCTCTTGCACTGAGGTTTTCCCGCAGCTGCGGGACCTTTCCTGAGGTTTGTGAATCCTGCCCAATGATGTGGAAGCCCTCTGATTGGGCCCTTTTTATGGGCTTTGTCCCAAAGTACTACATTATCCAGAAATCTCCATGGGGCTCCTTCTTGTCCTCTCTGAACTCTGATTGGCTGTCACTGTCAAATGAGGTTTTGTGAGCCTCTGGTTGATCCAGGGTTTACTCAGCTCAGACTGGTGTCTTGTGACCCCTGTTCTGTCCTGTGGGGCCAGGGCAATCAATATGCTGCTGGTCAAGGCTTGGGATAATTTCATATTTGCAAAGTCCCTTGGTGCAGCTTCTGAGTATTTTCTTTGTGCCATTGGGCACTGCAAATATTAATGACATGGTTCCTGTGCCCTGACCCTCTCTCTGTGTCTGTTGGGTGGGCAGTGTGGCCAAGGAGCACCTGATAAATGCTCTATGTGGGCTCTGTTCCATTTGTGGAGTTGTCTACTGCTCTCTGCTAGTCAGCATCTAGCAGGAAGCCAAGTTTATTTTGATAAAATATCAGTCCCTTGCTGGCGATGCAGTGGCAGTGGTCACACTGTGCACTGGTTGGGCACGGAAGCAAAGATGCCTCTCCATGCTGTGCTGCCCAGTCCCCCTGTACAGCTCTGTTCAGACTGAGAGCAGCAAAGTCGGAGTGTGGCTTGTAGAGCTGAGCTACAAAGATATAGCTTCTGCTGAGACCCTCAGCTGAGGCAGTCTGGTGTGTGCTTCTGGATGGGGAGCTGGAAGGTAAGTCATTGGGAGGGGTGGTTACAATGTAATTTAGGGATATGAATAATATCATTGGTGACTGCTGTAAATTTCTTGAATGAGTTTTACCCAATCCATCAAAAACAGATGAATCAATCTAATGACTGAAATATTGCAAGCAAAAAAAAAACAAAAAAAAACTCTCAGCTTTCCATAATCCAAATGCAAATATTTATCAGCTTTTATATGTATTTGTATATGACTTGGACCCCCATTTAAAAAAACACTGCCTCAGCTTGGTACATTTGAGCAGACTAGGAATGATCACACATGGCAACATGCCAACTATAGTCACAGCACATACAGTAAATAAATGTTCAGGAACAAACAGGCCATTACCATTCCCCCTTTCAACTCCAGGCACAGACATGCTCTGAACTCCTATCACAAACAGCCCACAACAATGGCGGTCTTTCTCTGTCTCCCTCTGGGAGCATTGCTCTCTGATAAAGCTCTTTAGAGGCCGATAACAGCATTTACCAAGCAATATAGGAAACGCAGGCAAACTGCAAACAGCAGGCGAGGGGCAAGCACCACTGTTTAAGCTGGGAGGTTTAACAGCCTGCACAGGCTTTGAACAGCGCAAAGCTGTTAAGTAGCTAATCCAGTTTGCTGGCAAGAAAACATAGCTAGCCTTTTTTATTTCTTATTGGGCTAAAGCACCAGACTTCTCAAGAAAGTCAAACAAAACTATGGTTTCAGGTGGGTGAATCTTGACAAGCAACATTCTCTGCTGCCCTTCAGACAGGCTGTTCTTAGACCTTCCCTGAGACCACTTACATCCTGCTGCGTCAAGGCTGAGTGATCCTGCAGTCATGTACTGATTGGTAGACAAAAGGGCAACATTCCCAGAGGCCCACAGTGAATTATGAGCCATAAGTTTTTCCTGAAGCAAAAATCATTCTTCTCCCCTCCTTGCTGAGGCAAAAAATTGACAACGCCAGCTAAGCTTAGTGTTCTAAATTTATATGGATCTCTTTCACAACAAAGGCCTTTCAGAGGCATATCACCAGGGCAGATCATTTATTGAACAAATGACCATACGGTCTGAAGCCCTAATCAAATTTTTATCTCATCCCAAATCTGAAAAGAACATTCCAAAGTAATCAGAAGGTCAGCTGGGTGACCTACATTTGTTGTCATTTGTGACCGAGAATGGCTCTCTGAGCTTTCACAGCTTGTTTCCAGTTGAATCCTGGAGGGAGGCTTATATCGACCATTTTTATTGACAAGGGTAATGTTGGCTAGGACACTGGGATAGATCCCTTCTTCTTTTGATGAGTGGCATGAAATCTTTAACTTTCACCTGGACAGTGACCTGAGATGTATTTTGATGTAGTCTTTTTTTGGGGGAGGGGGGTTGGAAACTGCATCCTGTTGGCTACCTGTGACAGTCCTAAATATAAAGAATGATGCATGGGCAACCATGTGCAACAAGGCTGTGTTTCTATCAGGGGGTTCTGATGACATCATGGAAACCTCCAAAGTGCAGCTCAAGAAATCCCTAATGTCATTAAAACCCCAACATGGAAAAACAGCCAAGTTGTACATTGTTGCCCATATGTTTATTTTGTGTTATACAGTATGAAACATAAGCGGAATGCTGCTTTTTGTTTTGCATCCCAATACACCTTCAGTTTCATTTTCTTTTGATTTAATAAACAAGAAACCTAGAAACCCACCCTTACCAAGCTACTGAAAACTGGCTGGGGTGAGGGATGGGTTTCTGTTTTTTTTAAATGATGAAATAATGTAAGAGTCTCTGTTAGGGGAAGTCTGTATTCTTTGTGTGGGAAGGGGTGTGGGGGATGAAAGTAAAATGGCAGGTGGCACGAATTTCCATTCTAAGTAAAAAATCTATTGTGCCACAGAAGGGTATAACACCATCCTATGAACTTTGAACTGTGGTACAATAGCTTTTTAGTTGGGATGTAAATCCATACATAGCAAGGGTTTACCATATGCTATATATGAATTTGGATTGGCAAGATATTCCACTGCCATCAATATGTTATATCCTTTTGTAGCAAGTAAAGATGGTCAGACCCGGAACTTAAAGACATTCAGGAAATCTCACCATGCTGTCCCTAATGGAGTCAAATTGAATATTCTTTTATTCACATACTGCAGAATTGAATTTCTTGCAGTAACTGTTCCAGAAGCAAATGGTATGATACCTTTTATTGGACCAACATAGATGTCACTAAAAGAACAAAGCGCCTAAGCCTTCGGACCAACCAAGTCCTTCTCTGGAAGCTTATGACAGTTATTTAGAAAATTACATACTATTTAAACCCAGATCATACATAAAAAACCCACAAAGAATTCTCATTGGTTTAAAATACACATTTAAACCATAGCTGCAATTTTAATAAGAGGAATCACATTTCACCAGTTTGTTGTTAGCTGAGGAGCCTTTCAAGGTCAAATGTCTCCAGAACAAGATAAGAACCCTTCAAGCAGAAAGCTCCACTAACATAAATTCTGAATGCCTCAGTGTGTTTGTAAATACAGTCTAATGAAAAGCAAGACCTTTGGATTCAGTACTCACTTAAGTACAAGATAAAATGTGATATTATTGTATGTTATAAACAAGAACAAATATATAACAGAAATTTTCTATATATAGCATTAGGAGAGTGTAAAGTTTACCTAGTGTGAGCAACTGTTTCAGAAATGTATACAGTACACAACCTACCTGGAGGCAGTTTTCCAACTATACACTCAACCAGTTACTATATTACGCAAACCTTAAGACCTTCAGTGCTGTAACAGGATGTTATACAAGAAAATATCAATTGTCAGTATAAGAGCCAAATTAAAAAAACAAACCTGTCAAGGACTCCCAAGTGAATGAGATCATGCATCCTAATATGTTTAGAGTTCAAAAAAGTGACAGTATATAATTAAACTACTATATAGAAAATAATTGATAGGTAACTGTGTGTTACAGATTTTTTTCACACACCCAAAGTGTGTGAAAAAAAATCCATAAACTTACATTCACCTATCCTTTATTTTTTATAATTCCTGGTGCCTGTATTTCTTTGATTTGTAGTTGCCTGCAGTTAACCAGGTAGCTGTAGCCCGGCCAAGCGGTGTTTGGTGTTCTAAACAAAACTTCAAATTTTCAAGAAACGGCACTGCTTAGTATAAAAAGCCTGTTAAGTTTCTTTATCTATCTTTAATTTTCCTATTTTCATGAGTAATAAGCCGCTGAGTGTGAGTGAGTAGAGCGACTGACTCAGCGGCTTCAGTACAATGACGAAAGCCTAGCATAATCCTTGCATCAGTCTACTAAAGCCACCAAGTCACTCGCTCTCTTCACTCGTACTCAATGGCTTCTTTCTCATGAAAAGCGGAAAACTAAAGGTACAAAAAGAAACTTAACAGGCTTTTTATACCAAGAAGTGTTGTTTCTTGAAAATTTGTAGAATTTTGTTTAGATCATCAAACACCGGTTGGTCACGTTAAAACAGTGGGAAAGTGAAAGTTGTTTGGGATGCCATAATAACCGGATTTTGAGTTTTTACTGTTTTTGACAGTGAAATAACCCAAAGTCCAGTTATTATGGATTTTGAAGGTAATTATAATCCAGTTGATAAATCACTTACCTAGTAATTATATGTAGAGTAACAGTCTAAGGAATCTGAATAAAAACCAAGTGAAATTATCCCCCCCCCCCGAGAGATAACTAGTTAGAAGAAAGTAAATATTAACTACAGTATGTATGTGAACTAAGAGTCCTAACACACTGCAACACTATTATGTCATGTACCTGAATGTAAGCCTACCTTAATATAACCACAACCCCCCACCATACCCCGCCACACCCACGTAAGCTCACCCCCCCACCCACACAAAAAAAGAACACCATACCCCCCACACACATACACACACACATAGTACTTTGGTGAGAAACCAACATGTAGATAACCAATTAAAAGGGACTCTATCAATTTTAAAACACAAACCAAAGGCACTCTGAAGTCTTATTATATGTCTATCCTTTGAAGTAAAAGTCTGTGGAAGTTTAAGTGTAATAATGTGACATAAACCTCAAATCAATGTTCATGCCATCTTCCACCATATTGAGAAGTGAAATAAGTCTGATCTCAGAAGCCCGTCTCTGTTGTGTACTTCTGAAATGTCCTTTTAAGACCATTATTACTAACATATCAGAGATTGAGTGGTCATTCTGAGAAAAGTATTCCCCCACTAATTTTTTTAAAGTAATAGTATGTCTGTGCAAATTCATTCTAATGTGGAGTGGTTGCTTTGTCTCTCCCACATATCCTGTGTGAGGACATCTTATTCATTGAATGAAATAAACAACATTCCTTGATGTACAGTACATGTATAATTCCCCTGTATCCTGAATTGTCTGTTTTGTGATGTAACCACATAATCCGAAGAGGAAATGAGCACACAAGTCTTACATCTGAGTTGATTACAGGGTCATGTATCATTTAGTGTTAAGGTATTCTGTTCTAGTCCTAGTTTACTCCTAATAATCAGGTTGGCTAAATTTGGTGGTTGTTTAAAAGATAGTAGTGGTAGTTATTGAAAAAATACAATTTAGGGTCTCATCCTCACTACATATTGGGTGGCGGTCCTTAATAATATTACGTAGAAGTTCAAGGTCAGGGTGATATGTGACTACTAAGGATATTCTGTTGATAGTGGTCCTTTCCTTGTACTGAAGTAATTGTTTTCTTGGTACCTATGTTGTATGTTCTACTGCTCTGTCAATTTCTCTGAAAGAGTGTCCCTGCTCAATAAAGGTGTTTTTCAACATAGTCAAATGTGAATCTCTGTCTTCCTCTTTTGAAAAAAATACGGCGATACGGAAGTGCTTGACTGTAACTGCAGTAACTGTCTTGTGAGGTGCAACTTAATTTCCTGTATGACATTTCATTTGAAATACAAAAGCATGCCAGAGGCTGAGCTTCTTTTGGTTTTTGCCCTAATTGTTCTGGAAAGCAAGAACATAAGATACCTAGAAATAGAGCCCTGTGAAATTTTTTAATTTTTTTTAATTTTTTGTTTTATTTTTCTGGGATTTCTTATTATTTCTTTTTATTCATTGAAAATGTAGTTTTATTTCTTGTTATCACATTTACATTAATAAAATACCTCAAAATGACCTTATACATACTAGAAATCACATTCCTAGTACTGTATATTACATTGTATTAAGCAGCATTATTCTATACTCTTGTCAGGTTTTGTGAATCAGACAGTTCCAGTGCTACTTTCTTGCAGACCATCTCTGTGGTAACAATGGAGCCTAAACAACAACTGCCACAAGCATTTATTTTATTTTTGCCAAAAAACTAAAAACAAGCAATTTTTAACTTTTTTCCTGTGTTTGTTTTTGTTCAAGCTAAATAGTACCCTGCAGATCACATTATTAATTCCTTTAAGGAACTTGAAGGTCTCAATCATATCTCCCTCTCTTTTCTGTTTCCAGTGTGTACATGTTCAGTACCTTGAGGCTGTCTTTATAGAATCTTCCCTCATCACTATTCACCTTACCACATAGCTTTATGTCATCTGTGACGAGACACAATCTGCCCCAGATTCCCTCTCCAATGTCAGATGGACATGTTGAAGAGGACTGGACCCAGAACCAACCCCTGTGGTACCCTGCTCATAACCTTTGTCTCTTCTGATTGAACTCCACTGACCACAACCCTCTGCTGCCTCCCCTATAGCTAGTTACCCGACCAGTATACTATGAGTTTAGCTGCACCTAGGTCCTCCATCTTCTTCAGCAATGGTTTGTGAGGTACCAAGTCAAAAGCCTTACTGAAGTACAGCAAATCCACAGCCCCTATCTAATTCCTTTGTCACCCATTCAAAGAAAACTATCAGATTAGTCTGACAAGAACTTCCTGCCACAAATCCTTGCTGTTTTGCATCCAGGAGCCCATTGTTCTCCAAGTAGTCTGTGAGGTTCTCTTTAACCATTGACTCCATTAGCTTCCCTATGATAGAAGTTAGACTGACAGGTCTATAGTTCTCTGGTTGCTCCTTGCCTCCCCCCCATGAAGTGGAACTATGTCCACTGCCTTCCAATCCACTGGAATGTCTCCCTTTCTAAGTGAGCTGTTAAACTGACCCACTAGTGGTTCATCCAGTCCCACTGCTAATTCCCTGAGTCAAGTCAGATACCATCCATCTGTTCCCAGGGCCTTATCTATCTTTAGGGCAGCCAGCCCTTTCAAGACCCTTTCACTAGTAAATATTGTCTGTCTCACCTCCAAGACTCCCTTAGTGGCTGTTTTGATGCCACACTCTGGCAAGAACCTGCAGTCCTCCCTAGTGAAAACTGAACAAAAGCCATTATTAAGGATTGTGGCCTTTTGCCCACCCTCCTCTATCACCTTACCCCCCGAACCTGCTGTACAATTACTCATCTTTATTTCCCTTCTTTCTCTGACATATCTGTTAAGAATGCATTTGTCCAGTTGGGCTTTCTAACAGTTCTTCCATTTACATCATTTTCCTAAAGAAAATTCTGCTAAGCACTCCATTGTTGTGTGTTGTGAATGTTTGTACTTCTCAGAGGCATTCCACAGCATGTAAAAAAAGACAGTATCTGGGTACACATTACAATGCCAAGATGTTTAGACTTTCAAGAGGTTCCGACAGAAAATGCGTCTCTAATCTTGATTGTTCATAAATGATAGTAATCTTCTATAGCCAGGTAGCAAAAGAGGATGCCATATCAGTTGCATCAGTCCTTGATCTTGCCAAAGAGTAAGTAAGTGACTTTCTCAAAAGGTGATTCACACACACTTGTTCACACTTGTTCAATTGGCTAGCAAGCAGCTGCACAACACTGAGCAATAGAAAACTAGTTGTAACCCCCTTCCCCACTCAAAGTCAGAGCAAGCCTCTTAAAAGAGAACAGTTAGCACTACGACCTACTCCTAAGTGTGGGGCTGGTCCCAATTTGTACTCTGTGCAAATTGTTTTTAGTTACTAAAAACATAAAAAAGTAGAGCACACACACCTCTAATAGCAAGGGTGCATGTCTGTTAGAAAACTTTATTCAAAAATACCACAAAATGCCAAAAAAACTGACGTGTTTCGGATGTCTGTTACATCCTTTCTCAAAGGTAAAACCCCTAATGTGAATAGTCCCTTAAATACTCCAACCAATTAACTACAACTGGCATCATTAATCAATTCACCATCATGTTAAACCAACTACATACTAATTAACTTAAAAATACACATACAAATGCACATAAAATGCTTAATATTATAATACTACAACTATTATTTCAAAATACATTAATCCAAGCTATTTTCTAAAAATTAAAAGTAAATCTAGGCTTGTAACAATAATAAATCAAAAAGGAGGGAGGGGGAAAAGGGAGACAGATTAATTGGAAGGGAACAAGCAGGGAAACATATCTAATTCCAAAAATATAATATATACCTGCACCTTTATATATTAAATAATTGCCTACTATATTAACTCATTGTCCAAATAGACAATTTTCAAAGCACAAAACTGCATAGACAGAGCTCCAATATATATATATATATATATATATATATATAAAAGTGCAACCAAAAATCACTTATTTTACTAATACAGGGAGATGACACATCATTAACTCCAATCAAAATCCGTAAAAATAGATACATGGATAAAATCAATGCATGGAAATGATACATTGATGATTTATTTTTTATTTGGAGGGATACTTTGGAAGAACTTGCACAGTTTGCAGCTTTTCTGGAAAGCACAAACCCCAATTTGAGTTTCACCTATACAGCCTCTCAAGAAAGCATTTGCTTCTTAGATTTAAGAATATATAAAAAAGGTAATCTGGGACTAAATACTGAGATTTATAGAAAACCAACAGATGGCAACACTATACTACAAGCAGAGAGTTGCCATCCCAGACATACAGTTGTTTATATTCCAAAAGGTCAATTTTTAAGGACCCGTCGTAATTGTAGTGAAGTAGAGGGATTCGAAGAAGGAGCAGAAGAATTAACTAGACGATTAGTAAATAGAGGCTATAGTGATAGGTGTACAAAAAACAGGTAGAGAATACGCTGAAAGAACGGACAGAGTAGAATTGTTAAAAGGAAATAAAGTAACATTACAGGAGAAACAAGAAGAAAGGTTTAAATTTGTTACTACTTTTTCGAAACAAGCCAAGGAGATAGAAAAAATTATTCAAACTCACTGGAATGTTTTGTCCAGTGATGTAGGTTTGAGGGAGACTGCTAAAATGCCACCAAGAATGGCATATAGAAGAGCCAGTACTTTAGGGGATAGATTAATGCACAGTCATTTTGTTGACACGACTAAGGAGGTCGGAACGTGGTTAAACAAAGATATAGTAGTTTGTTACCCTTGTAAAAGTTGCAAGATGTGTCCAGTGATTAAACAATGTAAAGATTTTACTTGTAGTAATATAGAACGGACTTTTGAAATCAGGCAGTTAATTACTTTCAACACAGAGGGTTTAATATACATGGCAGTTTGTAGCTGTAATAGCTTTTACATTGGAAAAACTAAACGTAATTTTAAAGTTCGAGTGAGGGAACTTTTAAAAGCTGCTGAGAAAATGGACTTAACATATGCTACAGCTACACGTGTAGCTACAGCAAAAAATGATGAAGCACATGTATTTAATTTTATTGGCAAAGACAAAGTAGAACGTAAACCACGAGGGGGGGGGGACTTTGATGATCTTTAATTGAAGCAGGAAGCATTCTGGATCATTAACCTGAATGCTACTAAACAGAATGGACTGAATGCCAGATTTGAATTAAAACCTTTCCTTAAACAAAAAAGAGTTAATAAAAGATAAATATAATGATGTCTCTTATAAAGTTGGGAATTATTGGTGTTTGATTTGAATTGTGACTGCGACTTGGCTGCAGTATAACTTGTTAAAAATGTAGACAGCAAAGTTGTTTTGGATTATGCAGCCTGAGATATATAGTCACAGTCTTCAGTAGTTTTGTACAGTCCCTCTGGAATAAAGACAGAATGTTTTATTATAGTATATTAAGGGTTATAATAGAGAAATTTCCCCATTTTTTTCAAATATAATTTGTCTTTTTCCTCGTTCCTTCTTTTCCTCATCCCCCCCACCCCCTACCCAATTTGGTTGATTAATGTTTCCCCTATCACTATAGAAACAACAAACATAGTCTTGTTAGATACTTATAAGTTATGAAGATGTAAGAACTTGATGAGTAAATAATAAGATACAGTTATGATCGTGATTCAGATATATATTTTACAACTAAGTAGTAAACTCTTTGTGATCGGAATATTTTTTGTGCTGTTCCTTTTTAAAATCACTTTCAGTGATATAAGTATTTTGATTGGAGTTAATGATGTGTCGTCTCCCTGTATTAGTAAAATAAGTGATTTTTGGTGGCACCTTTATATATATATTTTTTGGAGCTCTGTCTATGCAGTTTTGTGCTTTGAAAATTGTTTATTTGAACGATGAGTTAATATAGTAGGCAATTATTTAATATATAAAGGTGCAGGTATATATTATATTTTTGGAATTAGATATGTTTCCCTGCTTGTTCCCTTCCAATTAATCTGTCTCCCTTTTCCCCCTCCCTCCTTTTTGATTTATTATTGTTACAAGCCTAGATTTACTTTTAATTTTTAGGAAATAGCTTGGATTAATGTATTTTGAAATAATAGTTGTAGTATTATAATATTAAGCATTTTATGTGTATTTATATGTGTATTTTTAAGTTAATTAGTATGTAGTTGGTTTAACATGATGGTGAATTGATTAATGATGCCAGTTGTAGTTAATTGGTTGGAGTATTTAAGGGACTATTCACATTAGGGGTTTTACCTTTGAGAAAGGATGTAACAGACATCCGAAACACGTCAGTTTTTTTGGCATTTTGTGGTATTTTTGAATAAAGTTTTCTAACAGACCTGTGCCCTTGCTATTAGAGGTGTGTGTGCTCTACTTTTTTATGTTTTTTGTGACTTCAACATTAGTATTGAGGCACCACGTCCTTGTGCTTACTCCAGTTAGATTTTTGTTTTTAGTTACTGTTCACTGCAGTATAATAGATTGCATCAGGCTGATTCTGCCAACATCCAAACTGACATCTGTTGCCTGCAACCAGAAGTCCCAGAATCCCCTGCAGCTGACATCAGAGCATGACTGCACTTTTAGGAGATTCAATAGCCTGCAGTGCATGCTAGAGATTTTATAAACTCAAATCAGATGTTTGCCAGTCTTGCTGTACTTGCAGGGCTAAGTACAGTCCTCTGCAACTGTACTTAGCCCTGGGAGGCCAGCGGACCAGCAAACAAAAGATGAGAGATTAGAAAAACAATAACATGCACTGCATATTGTACACACTATATTTTTCATGTACGGCCAAAATGTGTTTTATTATAACAAAACTGGCTCCTTTTTGGTATATTTAAAGTACAGCACAGATTGCATTAAGAAACTTTACAATGTATTACAAACTAATCAGCAGATTGGGAGTGGAGCTGAGCAGCCACACACTATTCTACTGAGGAGCAAGCAGGAGAAGCAGGGACACTGACAGGTG
Source organism: Neoceratodus forsteri (assembly GCA_016271365.2). Taxonomy (NCBI): domain Eukaryota; kingdom Metazoa; phylum Chordata; order Ceratodontiformes; family Ceratodontidae; genus Neoceratodus; species Neoceratodus forsteri. The sequence continues at coordinate 1,391,158,059 of CM057459.1, forward strand.
AGCCATTTATTTTAAACAGGTATGCCACCATTGCCTGTAAAGTCTAAGAATTGGTCTTAGTATAAAGTAAACGAGGGTCTATGGACCTACAGTCAGTGCCCTTACCAGGCCGACTTGTGCTGACAAAGTCTCAGCACAAATTCTGTGGTTCTGCGGTCCTTGTTCCCTGAGTTAGAGTCCAATTTGGTGGTGGAGCCTACTCAGGAGACGGAGACAGTGGGGCATCCCTGCAGAGGGAAGGGTGCCACAGGAGGAGTGCTGCATGAATGCCCAACTAAGATGCCATTGGAGATCGTAAAAATGATGCCTATCTAAAAGGCTGATATTCTTCATTCCTCAGCATACAAAGACTCCGCAAATCCAATGATTCAGAGATTTAACTCTCAAAGATATATATGGGCTGTCTTTTATATATTTTTATATATGATTTAAGTGCTTAAGCATTTTAAAGTATTTTTTAATGTGTCAGATGGTAGTTTGTTTGTGACACAAAAGTTCAAAATCCATAAGTCTGAAAGTTAAAAGCCCATACCCTTCCGGGTGGTTATATACTTACATACTTATTGAGAAGAGTTTATTTGCCACTGGAAAAGTGTTTTTACTTTTAATTTGGAGATATATTAACTTTGATTTTCACAACTTGTTCTTCCTGGTTCAGTGTAGAAGTGTATTACGTCATTTACACTCTCAGTGCCAATCGGAAGATGTGTTGTAACATGAACTACCTTTATTAGGTACATGAATGGCATTCTCTGATTTAAAATGCCAAATGCCAGATGCTCTAGAACGCCAATATAGCTAGTGGGTAAAACAAACCTGTTGCTGCAGCATCAGTCCTTACATTTAGCTTCTTTTACTTCTTGCCATAATATACATTCTCTAAAGCAAACTTTACTCTGTGAAAAGGGTTGGCAACTGCTTGGTTTGCAATGGAGACTTACTTTTACTGAAGTTGTTAGTTAAAAAACCTTGCCGACTTGGACTGTCTGGCCTTGGTAACCAGCAATCGGAAAACAGTAAATGGTCAGCTGAGTGGCAGTGGCAAAAAGACCTTTTTACCCCAGACCAAAATACAAAATGCAAAATCTGAGGTGAGGTGAGGTGAGGATGCTCAGAAAGTCCCACTTATATTATTAGAAGAGAATCACAGAAAGAGGAAGGAAAAAAGAAAAGGAAAAGATAGTGAAACAAAAAGGAATAATGGAGATAAGCTGGATGAAATAGTAGAAATTATAAGAAAATATGAAGGAAAACAAGAATAAGAATGGGAATGTAAAACTGTGACTATGTTCAGGTGGGAAATAGAAAGGTCTGATGCAATATACTCAGTTAAGAATGAGCTGCTGTCCTTCTTTGCACATTGGCCCAGGTATTCAAAAGGGTTGCGCATGGTGCAACAGTGTTGCACCATGCACAACCCACTGATGTGCCCCGGCGCGATATTCAAAAGGAAAAGTCGCTGCACAAATCTCGATATGCTGGGCATCATCGTGTAATATCAGAGCACAGGTGGGGGCGTGCCCCCATGCATAACCTACACAGCCCAATATTCAGCCTGGGATGGTTGCAGAGTCATGCATGCGGAACCCCTACCTGTGCCTGCACAAAGTTAAGTAAAAAAAAAAAGGAACAAATGATGGCCACCCACAGGTGAGCTGCCACACTGCAGGGTGCAACATGGCAGCTGCTACCTGTGGGTGGCCACCCAAGTTCCTGCTGCACCTGGCGTCGCCCCCATGCCCTATCATGGGCATCCATGTAAAGACACCCCCCAATATCTCTGGTGGTCCAGTGGACCCCTATGTGCCCGATCACGGACATCTGTTTAAATCACACACACCCCCGTCCAATATCCCTGGTGGTCCAGTGGACCAATCACTGCCTGATGGCGGGCATCTTTTTAAATCACCCTTCCAATATCCCTGGTGGTCCAGTGGACTGCACTCTGCCCAATCGCGGGCATCTGTAAAACACAGAACAGTCCTCTTACCCTGGTTGTCTAGTGTATCCCCCTCCCCATCCACCCACTGAGCCCAACTGCCTCACTCCCCCCCATCATCTGGTGGGCGGCAGCACCCCACCTGCCTGCCACCCCACCGCCCGCCGACTGAGAGATCAGTAGGGCTGCACGCCCATTGGTTCACAGCATGAGCCAATGGGCATGCAACCATACTATACTACTCGGTCAAGATATGTGGTGATTCATTTACATATCTGGACTGCCGTAGTACAATATGGGCTGCATGCCCATGGCTCACGCTGTGAATCAATAGGCGTGCAACTTCTGAGCTGTCAGTCGAGATAGCAGAAAGGTGGGGTGCTGCCACCTGCCAGCTGACTGGGGGAGTTGGGTGGTGGGACTCAGTGGGTGGGTGGGGAGGGGTACACTAGACCACCAGGGTAAGAGGACTGTTCTATGTTTTACAGATGCCTGCGATTGGGCAGAGTGCGGTCCACTAGACCACCAGGGATATTGTCGGGGGGGTGATTTAAAAAGACGCCCGCAATCGGGCAGAGTGCGGTCCACTGAACCACTAGGGATATTGGTGGGGTGTGTGTGATTTTAACAGATGCTTACGATCGGGCAGTGATAGGTCCATTGGACCACCTGGGATATTGGAAAGGTGGGGTTTATTATACTGATGCCCGCAATCAGGCACATAGCGGTCCACTGGACCACCAGGGATATTAGAGGGGGGTTTCTTTTAGACAAATGCCTGCGATCGGGCTGCAGGGGGCATCAGTCTCTGATGGGTGCTACCTGGCAGGGCGCCAGGTGCAAGTCGTCGGGGATCGGCGCACCTGCATGCTAATGGGATGCAAATAGGGCCATAATGACATGCAAATGGTCCCATGTGCACCTTGCATAAATTATGGCCCCATTTGCATGTCCCCTTTTGAATATCACAGGTGCTGTGCATTGCGCAATGGCACTTGCGCTAGTGCATCTTCATGCTCCACTCTGGCCACTTGCACTGGTGCAGTGCCACTGCATCATGCACAGTGGGGTTGGCCAGTGTGTGATATTCAAAGCTGCTGCGCCATAGTGCAGCTCCATTGAGTATCGCCCAGGCCACACCCCTGCGCAACAAAGTTGAGCTGCACCCAGGATTGCGCCACAGCCTAGTGCAGTTTGAATATCCGGGTCACTATTTACAAGTTAAGACACCCAGGAATGCAATAAGTGGAATTAAGGTTTATAAACACACACATGATACTTCACAATTAGACATCACCTTCAAAACTCTATCATTAGCAGCAGCACTATTAAAAGTGGCTGCAAAAGCTGATGGACTGGGTATTCATATAATAAGTCTCCAAGATCTGAATTCACAGAAATCAAAGACTGACTATCAGGAAACAAAGGAACCAGAGGATTTTCTGAAACAAAACAGAGTCCTTCCACAAAAAAACACAACTAATCTCCGACAAATATTTGCAATAAAACATAGAGATACTGAAGTAAAGGGTGAAGATAGGGGCAGATTTTATACTGATCAACAGTGCAAACTGGTCTTTGGCCCATGGACTTTCCAGTTTAAACAAATAAAACAAACACACAAACAAATTCAAATAATATCCTGGAACACAGGAGATCTGCACCTTAGATTTTCATATCCTGAGGTAAGAAAGTTTATAATGGCTAATGAGATGATTGGCATACAAGAGACTTGATGTGAGAACAACAGAGTACCTCTCTTAGCAGGCTATACAAGTTTCTCCCTTGCTGCAATAAAATTAAAGAAATCTGGATGGTATAAGGGGATACTGGTGATTTACGTTAAGACTGTGTTGAACTACAAAATTATTACTCTCCTCACAGCCTCTGATTACTTATTGATGTTGTTCTTAGAAAAGGACAAAGGAATCAGAAACTGATCCTTTTAAATATGTACCTCCCTCTTTCTAATACAAAGGACAAAATGAATGCAACACTATCACAGATAAAATTGCTACTGGAAAGTATAGTAACTACGTGGGGTAATATTGCTACCTTAATAGTGGGAGATTTCAATGCTAGACTCCCAGTACATGGCCAGTTCCCTGGAACTTGTAAAGAGCTGCCACAATATCTTACCCTGATAAATCCTAGAATAAGCAGCATAAGAGAGTCAAGAGATCAGAAAAGTAATATCAGAGGGAAAGCATTATGCAAAATGATGACAAATCTAAATATTAATGTACTGAACAGATGCTCAATAGGAGACAAAAAAGGCAATCTTACATACATGAGCTCAAAGGATCATCTATAATTGACTTAATATGGGTCAATATGGAAGCTTTAAAAGTGGTCTATAACTTAAAGGTGCAAAAACACCTAGAATCTGCTCATGGAGGTAGTACTACAATTTGGTCAAAGAGAGATAAGACAAGTAGTTGTACACATAAAGGAAGGTAATGAGATCATAAATCAAAAAAATGATAAAATGGAATAATAAGCCTAAAAAATAATTGAATGACCTTTTATATATAGGACTGCTACTGGACATCCCTACAAATTGTGAAAAGATAGTCGAAATGTGGCAAAAACTAAATTTACTGATTGGACCTCACTGTATAACTGCTAAGCTTGCAGAAAATAAATCAAGAAACTTTTGGTTTAATAGAACATGTAGGAAAGCTAAACAAGAGTTAAACAAAAAAAAATAACATAAAAAGGAAAACATGGCCAATTAGGGTAAGATAAATAAGAATTCAAACATAAATACAGCTAGGAAGGAATACAAGAATGTCTTGGAGACTGAACAACATAAATATAAAATAGTTCATGGGAGAAACTAAGACAAGCTGCACTAATAAAGGATACTAAGCAATTCTGGAAACTAGTCAGTGAAGGTTACAACAGTTATTCTACCAAGGCAGAGGCTTACATTACCCTGGATATGTGGACAGAATATTTTACTAAACCATACTTCTTGGAAGAAGAAGAATTTGATTTCCATCAATATGCCAGTACTGAAAAAAGAATAATGTGCCCACTCCCTATACACTTTACAAAACATGAAATTTGTGAAGCTCTACTCCAGCTTCCTTCAAACAAAGCGCCTGGCCCAAACTTGATCATAGGTGACATACAGTATATAAGGCATTCATAGACTGGTGGCTCCCTATATTGGAAAACTTATTCACACAAGGCCACACATTCCCAAAAACCTGGTTGGGTAGTGTACTATTTCAAATATTTAAAAAAGGTGATCCGAGAGATCTAAAGATGTGCAGACCCATAAGTCTTATTGATATAACACAAAAACTATTTACTAAAACAATATCAGCTAGACTTATTTCCTGGCTTGATGAACATAACACACTGAGAGAATTTCAAAATGTATTTAGAAAAGCAAGGTAAAGGATTCAGCACTGCTACATCTTAAACTTCCTGATCTGGAAATATGTAGAAATAAAAAAGGGAAAATTAGTCTGCTGTTTTGTGGACTTTTCATCTGCTTTCAACAGCATCGCTAGGACCTTGCTTTGGAAAAAATTAGAGCACTATGGAATAGAACAGATTTTACTGAATACCATAATTAGGTTGCTATACATAAATATACTTGGAGTAAGGTACAGTTCAACCAATATGGCCATACTATTGAATAATTTGCAATAACTTTAGAGGTACAACAGATATACCTGTTGGCATCAGTGTTGTTTAATATATATATAAATGAAATCCTTCAAAATCTTTGGGTTCCTGACTTTCACTCCCCAATGGTGGCAGGGGAAAGTGTACTGTGTCTTGTTTATGTTGATAACCTGATTTTAGGGCTTAAAAGGAAACTGGCACACTTTGCAGAGCTATGTAAAAGAACTGAAACTGAGAGTGAAGAAAAAACTACAGTAGTGATTTTTGGAAATAAAAGTAAAATATTGCCAACAATTTGGATAAAGTAAGACAGGATTGAAGTGATGAAACATTATGACTATCTGGGTATCATCTTCTCAGAAAACATTACTTGGAAAGAACATTTAAAAATGATTACTATTAAAGGTGACCACCAATGCTTTTTAGATATTTTATGCCAAAATGAGGAAGAGCTCAGTACCAGGAGAGCTCAAAGCCCTAAACGTAACAATAAAAACAAGTGCTCTGTATGCTGTGGAAATTTGGGATTCCTCTGAACTTAAAGAACTGGAAGCCATTATGAATAAAATGTACAGATATATATTAATGGTACCCCAATCAGTTCCTTCAGTCATCCTAAGAATGTAACTGGGGCAAACAGCAATTTCTACTCTGGCTGTAGAGAGGATATTGTTTATTCTTAAATTGTTCCAATTGCAAGAACACAGACTCCCTAGAAGGTGTCTGGAAGAGGAAATAACATACTCAGTGAACAGATTTGCACCTTCAAGCATTGAGTGCATTAATAAATATATATTTACCCAACGGGGTGGGACATTGGAACTGGGAAATCTTCCTAAATCCATGGGAAAAATTAGTTCTCCAGGTCAAAACAAGGTTTAAAGATATAGAATGGCTAAAAATACCAGCTCCCCTAAATAATCTTCAATTATTATCTATTACAGATAAATCAAGAAAAGGACAGGCTCTAAAATTCTGTATGAAACATCTAACTTGCCCAACTGCTAGGAGATTATTAATAAGGTTCAGAATTGAACTATTTGCCTCTAATTATGTATACTATAGACAAATCGTGAAGGGATTACATCTCCATTCTGCAAATGTGGAATCAAAACAGAGGATGATTTAAGACATATTATATTGATATGTCATTTGTACAAGGAAAATAGATCCAAATGGTTTGGTGAGGTGCTCAGTGGTATTGGTCTCACTTCAGAACAAACAGTGAACTTTTTGTTTTCCACAAATGATGTGAGAATATTGAACAAGTTAGTTAAATTCTTATCAACTGTACACTTGTAAAAGATTTGCAAGTTTTATACAAGATACATTTATAAACTAAGATTAATGCAGAACTGCCTGTATAGTCTACACTTTGATCATTTTTAATTTTTTGATGGCTGAAATGTGAACTATGAAAATGCTATATTTTACAAGGAACTTTACAGGACATATTTTAATATGAATATTTTATGTATGTATTGTCTGATTGTAATGGCTATGTAGCTAATCAATATACATTTTGTACTTGTAACTAATCAACAGCCATAAGAGACAATTTGTTTCAAACTTGCTTCTTGAAGAGTTCAATTTCATTGTGAATGCATTCATAATGCAGTGAATGCAACACAATATCTTGCAAGATGGTGGGGGAATTCAAGCGGGCATGGGACAGACAATATGGGATACTCAAGCAGGCAGCTAAGTGGGGGGGGGGGTAGGAAACCAGGGCAGACTTGATGGAGCATATAGTCCCCACCTGCTGACAACTTCTATGTTTTAATGAAATGGAATTTACAAGTGACTGACAACTCATTTGAAACGTATTGCTATTCAGTGCATTTGCAACTCAAATCTCAGTTCTTTACCATCTAAATGCAAAATTGTCTAAATGCTTTCTGTACTGTTTATGCAATAGTAGGACACACACATTATAAATATACATATGTGTGTTCTAACATTTATCACACATATGCAGAGATAAATGGATTTATCACATGGATTTTGAGTCTACGCCTGTTGCATAAATATATATATATATCTTACAGGGTTGGGCCCTTGTCCCCATTGAAAAAGCCATCATTTATTTCTCCATATATGATAGCCAATTAGCATATATGACACCAAAACCCAATTAGCCAATTAGCATATATGATACCGACACCTTCCATAACTGATGGTAATTAACTAACATTAAGTAATTACAACATACTATAACATTATAATTAACACTCTATTACAAGTGTGGACAAAATATACACATTATTAAAGAACTGTTAACATGTGTAACAACCACCTGAATAACACATGTAACAACAACAACCTACTAACCACCCACATTAAGCCCTACTAGCTTCTCCAAATATAGCCCCTGCAAAAAACAGCCCCCAAAATAAATATGAACCATTTTTACTGCTCCTTCCAAATCACTTGCCAAACTAACAACCACACATAGAAATCAAAGTTAAGCTGTATAGAACAAACAGCTCCTGAATCACTTTCCAAACATTTCGCATGCTGTGCTCCATTTTGCTAACTCTGCAAAACAGGCCCTCTGAATCACTTTCCAAACATTTCACATGCTGTGCTTTGTTTTGCCAACTGTGTAAAACAGACCTGAATTGCTTTCCAAACATTTTGCATGCTGTGCTCCATGTTGCTAGCTGTGTAAAACAGGCCTCCTGAAACAGTAAACAAACATTTCACATGCTGTGCTCCATGTTGCTAACTGTGTAAAACATGCCCCCTAAATCACTTACCAAACATTCCACCTGTTGCCTTCCATGATGCAGTCTTGAAAAACACTAAAAGAAAAACCAGTTGAAGCAGCCTTCCTTATATACAAAACCAAAAGCAAAGCCTACCAACCTAATGCAATATATAAAATTAAAGATGGCAAACTCCAGCATACTCATGAAATAATACCATCTTGGGGTTGACCAAGCTCATAAAGGCCACTCGCCCTTCAGGATTGTGGCTTTATGGCATGTTCAACCCCAAGAATGTATTACTTTCTAGTACACCACACTTTGCCAACATTTATTCACACTCTCTCTCTCTCTCTCTCTCTCTCTCTCTCTCTCTCTCTCTCTATATATATATATATATATATATAGTTAGATACCTGGCCACTTCTATGTTAAACCCAAAAGTTTGCACTTTAGTAATGTTGCCACTATACAATGGATTTGCCTGAAAGTGGTGTTGAGTTACGGTCGGATAAGCAGTTGCGGAGCTGATACGCTAATTTTTTTTGCGTGTTTCTTTGCTCGGGGCTGTAGCTCACATGATTTGGCCATGTGGTCTGAAATTGTCAGGGAAGATTCAGTCTGGGTCACTGATGTGCCTTTTGAAGATTTGGTGAAAAAATATTACACCGTTCAGAAGTTATTCAATTTTTAAGTTTTAAAATTGAAGTCAATGGGGGAAAAATATATGTGCCTCTCAAAACTGTCACAAAACCACTTTTTACTGTTGCAAATCCACTTTTTACTGTTGTGCTGATGCCATCTTGTTGCAGTTAGTGGCGAAGAAAACTATCTGTAGTTCAAATTCTAGTGCCCCTAGGTAAACACTGACAGTTCTGTTTACCTAAATGGGACCTGAGGAACACAATGGTGCCATCAGTTTTTTTCTAGGACCCCAAGAAATAACTTTTTTAGAAATTGGTCCCCCGTAGTGTCGCAAATCATGACAGTACATATGCGACACTTTCGCAAATCATGACACTGTCACATCTGTACTGTCACAATTTGTGACACTACTGTGTTACAAAATACCATTTCTTTGCCACACCACTGCACCTACATGGTTGGGGCTTTTTAGCTGACATTTGCAGGGTGGCAAGCCCGGGCCCCACAGATGTGCCTTTTGATGGTTTGGTAAAAATTTTTTAAAGGGTTACAAAGTTACAGTGCTCAGAAGTTGAGAAATTTCCCATAGGATGACATTGCAGTGCCCGCGGTGCCGTTTCTTGAAAATAGTGTGAGATACAGATTTTACGTTCTTCACATCTTAGTCCACCTTTAGGTGAACTAAGTCTACATGGAGGTTTCAAAGTCATGATTATGACTGTTGTGGAATTTTTTGTATAGTTTCTACGGTCACTGAGATATTGCCAAATTATGGTTACATGGATTCCTTGTCAGTAGTATATGGCTGCTGTATGGCTCAGTATTTATGTGTAAGCAGGAGCACAGGGCCCAGAGGGCCCATGCTCTGACATACGCATACCATTACACAAAAATGGGCATCATGAGGGGAGTGCAGGACCCAGAGGGCACGCACTCCCACAACCACATATCAGTTACTAGTTACATTACATTTTCTCAAAAAGAAGGGGATTTCATTGCAAAAAACTTTGTTAATGCATCAGTTTGGGTTGATAGCACAGTGACAAATGTGTGAAATTGTGATGTTAGGGTTACCCTCCACTACCACCACCACCCCTCCACACCCACCCACATTCCACACACTAATAGACATTGGGGTGCGCCATGGGGTCGTCAGGCCTAACTCTCACCTCATTCTCCTATACAGTAGCTTGTCAGCCTGTTTACATATGGAATGGGGTGAGAGTTAAATATAATGACCCCATGATGCACCCCAATGTCTCTTGGTGTGTGGAGTGTGGGGGGAGGTGGTGGTGGGGTGTGGGGGGAGGTAACCCTAACATCACATTTCCATACTTTTGCCACTGTGCTATCAACCCTAACTGATTCAATAATGAAGTTTATTTGCAAAATAAAAAAATATATATATTATACTGGTATAGTTAGAGTTGGCAGGGCAGTTTAATGTTGAATCTCAAACTGCACTTTAATAACTTTGCAACCGTTCAAGGGATTTCCTCAAATGTTGGCATGCTTTGCAGCTTGGGGAAGGTCTCTTGATGTGCCAAATTTAGTGTCAGTCTCTTTTGCAGTTTTTGAGACACAGAGTGTTGAAAAAACAGAGGGTTTTGCCATTTTTGGCTGTTTTTTTGCTCAATTGTATCTCAAAAACACTGTAATGTTATTGGCTGAAATTTTATGGGTAGAAAGCTTTCACCTCACAGATGTACCTTTTGTAGATTTGGCGGAAAAATATTAATCTGTTTCAAAAGTTATGAGATGTTGAATGTCCCATTATTTCCTATGTGGAAAAAATAGATGTCAGGCATGAAATAAGATTTCTGAATGGACTGCGTGTCGAAGTTTCACTTCGGTGAAGGATATGGAGAGATGTGCATCTGCCATCCAGTAACGAGTTCATAGTTATTAAAAAAAGTGTTGACAATAAAAGAAAGACACAATCTCCATCTCCAGCAGTTGTGAGCCATCCGTGTATAGGGATGCGACCTGCTCCACAGACAAGGTACCGTGCCTGTTGTAATTCAAAGCAGGATTCTATGTCACATTGTGACCCGACCTGTTAGTTAACTAGGATATGCAGCTTATCAAACAGGTAGGGAAATGGGCAGACTGGATGGGACAAGCGGTTCTTATCTTCAGTCAAAGTCTATGTTTCTATAGCCATGTATATCAATGCGACCTGCCCCCATCACCAGTATAGCTGTCTGCCCTCAATTGCTAGTCACCCAGCACCAACATCAACTTGGCAGTTATAAAAAAAAATGACAATACTTCTTTTCAGTGGTTCATCTGTATGAATGCCACCTGCTTCCACACAGTACCATGCCTGTGGGGATTTGAAGCAGGGTTGTATGTTGCATTCTGACCCACACATGTATAGCGATGCCACCTGGCTCCGTCACCAGTACAGCTGTCTGCTCTGCATTGCTATTCACACAGCACCTCGTAAACATTGCAGCTGCTTTGCAGACTGTGATGCTCCGTTTCCGCAACCTCACTGTTTCTACTGCGATACATGATTTACATTAGGTCAAACTTTAAAACTGCAACTGCAAGCCCAATCATGCAGTGCCGCCCAGGAAAACTGGAGTCAGTTTGGGTGTTTCTACACTTTTTGGACCCTGTGCTGCTGCCACTGTGCTCAGTCTGCCCCCCCCTTGGAGGTAGTGGCCCAGCAGCTGTTAAGTGACTGTGCTCTTTGCCGACTCACTTTGCTCCACCCAACCAGACCCATCACTCACAGGGCAGGCAGCAGTGTCTGTGTCCAGTAGCCGTGCCATTGACTGGACCCATACCTGACCCTCCGAGTCTGACTTCAAGGTGTATGACCATGGATTTTGTAGTAGCTGCACAGTACACTGAGGTCATCTCTCACTCAGATGGGACAGAGATGGACTCACTGTCTGTCACCCACCACCACTCACACCCCTGGTCCCCCTGCCTGGCCAGACAGAGGGAGCCAAGCACCATCACCAACCCACAAAAAAAATGTGTTCTTGCTGGGGTCCTGCTGGCTATGTCTGTCTGCTGATGCTGACAACCCAAAAACCTTACCTCACAGACACACTCATGGTGGATGGGTGGACACTGACTGCTGTGCCATTGCAGACAGCCTAGCTTTGTGGTAAGTGAAAGACTGAAAACCAATTTTGAAAGACGGAAAATGATGGAGGAAAAAAAATCCAGGAGTATGTCTGTCAGCATCCTTAACTGACCTCCTACTGTGAGTCTGCCAATATCTACAACCAAACTCAGACCTCCTGCTGCAATGCAGAATTGTCCTCTGAACGGCAATCCTGCATCGAAATGGGAATAGGCATGGCACTGAAGCAGGACATCACAGTCTGTCAACAATCTGCAATGTTTAGCAGGTGCTGGGTGACTAACAAAGGAGGGCAGACAGGCCTATTTGTAAGGCAAGCTTGTCGCATTCTTATACTTGGTAAGTGAGAATGTCACATAGGCAATCGTTCTCAGAATGGAAATTGCACATCGTGCCAGGAACAGCTCATCAAAGTCTGCAAACAAGTTTCTATGTGACATTTTTACTTGCCTATTGCCTGTTACACTTCCCAGTGGTGCAATCTAGCATGGCTTTCACTGTTAAAAGTCAAATATATAAAAAGAAAACAAAAATGAACCATTTGTGAGCCAGACATGCACAGAAATGCGATCTGCTGTGCAAAATAACAGTGACAAATCCTGCATTGATCGCATTACTAGCTAAGACTAGGCTGCCATCTTAGTTATTACATCCCTTCTCAGAAATACAGGCACTGGGTAAGTGAAAAGAATTGTTTGCACTACACATCAGAAGTTTCAATTGTATGTGGCTATATAAATATGAACTATGCAGGAAACTCTGTGCTGCACAACTTCTGCCACACTGAGCATCAGTTATTACCGAGCCATGTGCCAATGCACACTTCTGTTTGCCCAATCATGTCTCTGACCTACAGGAAGTACTCCTCATATCAACTTGTATTGCCGTAAAGAGTTGGCTCTAAACAGATGCAAATTATGTTTTTCATTCCTTTATATTGCTTCAGTTTTTTAAACAAGCATTTGTCAATGCCGAATGTTGATTGCGTTTGTCTGTTGAGCTTGCTCACTGCCCCTCTGTCACTCACTCAGTCTATTTCTCCCAATGCTGTAGGCTGCTTTTTTGTACTGGGCTCCTGCCTGCATTGGCACCTTGTTCTGCCTACTAAGAAATCTGCAGCTGTCCTGACAGAGCTCCATTGAGGTGGTTCACGCCCCCTCTCTCACTCACTCATTCTGTTTCTCCTGGCACTGCAGGCTGCCCTTTTGTACTGGGCTCCTGCCTCTGTTGGTGTTTTTTTCTGCTCATAAAGAAATCTGCAGCAGTCCTGACACAGGTCTGTTGAACCTGCTCACTCCCCCTCTCTTACTCACAAGTTCCGTTTCTGCCGGTGCTGCAGGCTGCCCTTTTGTACTGTGCTTCTGTCTGCATTGGCACCTTCTTCTGCTCACAAAGAAATCTACAGCTGCCCCAACAGAGCTCCGTTGAGGCTGCTCACTCCCCCTGTCTCACTCACTCATTTTGTTTCTCCTGGCGCTGCAGGCTATCCTTTCGTACTGGGCTCCTGCCTCTGTTGGTGCCTTTTTCTGCCCACAAAGAAATCTGTAGCAGTCCCGACAAAACTCCGTTGAGCTCGCTCACTCCCCTTCTCTCACTCACTCATTCCATTTCTGCTAGTGCTGCAGGCTGACCTTTTCTACTGGGTTCCTGCCTACATTGCCACCTTCTTCTGCCCACAAAGAAATTTGCAGCAGTTGCAATAGAGCTCCACTGAGGTCGCTCACTCCCCCTTGCTCATTCTGGTTTTCTTGCCACTGCAGGCTGCCCTTTTGTACTGGGCCTCTACATGCATTGCTGCCTTTTTCTGCACACAAACAAATCTGCAGCAGTCCCAACAGAGCTCTGTTGAGCTCACTCACTCCCCTTCCTCACTCGCTCATTCTGTGTCTCCCGCTGCTGCAGGCTGCCTTTTTGTACTGGGCTCCAGCCTGCATTGGTGGCTTTTTCTGGCCAGAAAGACATCTGAAGCAGTCCTGACACAGCTCCATTGAGCTCGCTCGCTCCCCCTCTCTCACTCACTCATTCCATTCCTGCCAGCGCTGCAAGCTAGCCTTTTGTACTGGGCTCCTGCCTGGGTTGTCGCATTTTCTGCCCACAAAAAAATCTGCAGCAGTTACAATAGAGCTCTACTGAACTCGTTCACTACCACTCTGTCATTCGCTCATTCTGTTTCTCTTGGCACTGCAGGCTGCACTTATAAAAGCATGGGGTTCCTGGCTGCATTGTCAGCTTTGTCTGTCCACGGAGAAATCTGCAGCTGTCCTGACAGAGCTCCATTGAGGTCGCTCAGTCTCCCTCTGTCACGTGCTCATTCTGTTTGTCCTGGCGCTGCAAGCTGCCTTTTTGTATGGGGCTCCTGCCTGCATTGGTGCCTTTTTCTGCCCACAAAGAAATCCACAGCAGTCCTGATAGAGCTTTGTTGAGCTCACTCAGTCCCCCTGTCTCACTCGCTCATACTGTTCCTACCACCGCTGCAGGCTGGCCTTTTGTACTGGGCCCCTGCCTGCACTAACACCTTTTTCTGCCCACAAAGAAATCTGCAGCAGTACTGACAGCGCTCCGGTGAGTTCACTCACTCCGCCTCCCTCACTTGCTCTCTTGTTCTGTTTCTCCCAGTGCTGCAGGCTGCCCTTTTGTACTGGGCTCATGTGTTGGGGCCTTTTTTTCTGCCCACAAACAAATCTGCAGCAGTCCCGACAGAGCTCAGCTGAGCTCAGTCACTCCCCCCCCCACTCGGTCGATCTTACTGTGTCCAAAAACACTGATTTCCCACAGTGACTGTGCTATTCTCCAGCAGGAGTGCAAAAACATATTTTAGCCAGGATGTGAAAAATGACAGCTGTACTGTTCATAAACAGGTGTGAAAAAATGGCACTGTTGAAAATGTGGCGTGAAAATGTTACAAATTTCCCAAGTTACAAGGTGCATGGAAACAGTTCAACATATGCTTGTAACACAGTCATATTATGGAGTTTCATCACCAAATTTTCAACATAGGGATTTTAGGACCTCTGCTCATGAACAGTGCCACTGTCATTTTCTCAATCTGTCCCAAACACTGATTTCCTTCAGCAACCACGTTATTCTGTGTCGGAACTGTGAAAACACATTTCAGTCAGGATGTGAAAAATGACAGCTGTATTGCTCATAAGGAGGTGTGAAAAAATGCCACTGTTGAAAATCCTGCGTGACAATATTACAAATCTGCAAAGTTACAAGGGTGTGTGGAAAGTGCGCAACTCACACTTGTAACACAGTCATTTGATGGGCTATCATCACCAAATTTTCAACATAGGCATTTTAGGGCCTCTGCTCATGAACAGTATCACTGTCATTTTCTTAATCTGTCCCAAACAGTGATTTCTCACCGCGACTGCTCTATTCTGCGCCGGAAGTGTGAAAACACATTTCGACCAGGATGGGGAAAATGACAGCCATACTGTTCATAAGTAGGTGTGGGAAAATGGCAATGTTAAAAATCTGGAGTGAAAATATCATAAATTTGTGAAGTTACAAGCATGCGTGCAAACTGCGCGACACACGCTCGTAACACAGTCATTTTATGGAGTATCATTACCAAATTTTCAACATAGGCATTTTAGGACCTCTACTCATGAAGAGTGTCACTGTAATTTTCTTAATCTGTCCAAAACACTGATTTCCCACAGCAACCGTGCTATTCTGCACCAGAAGTGCAAAAACACATTTCGGCCAGGGTGTGAACAATAACAGCTATACTGTTCACAGGAGGTGTAAAAATGGCACTGTTGAAAATCTGGCATGAAAATATTTCAAATCGTGGAAGTTACAGAGTGTGCATGGCAATTCGCGCTTTTTCCATTAAACAATCAATTCTTTGGATTTTTTCTACCAAATTTGCAACATAGGCTTTTTGAAAGCCCATCTCATGAACACTGGCACTGTCATTTCATTAATCAGCACCAAACGGTGATTCCGAGCAGTGACCGCAAAATCATCTTTCAGTTCCGATTAATGCCATGACAGTTTAAGAATTCATGAGGAAGGGTCCCAAAAACCCCATGTTGAAAATTTGGTGCCAAAATTCCAAAAAATGTTTGAGATATGCATTAAAGTTGGAAAAACCCAATTTATTCCATTACACAGCTTACCAGCATTTCCTCAGTTCGTGGTCAGCTTTGAAGAATGCAGATGTGTTCCTGGTCCACCGAAGATCATCACGCTGAGCTCTGGAGGTAAGTATGGGTTGAGGGGGGTGTGGGGAGGCAGGGTGTGCAGTAGGTGGGTGCGGGTTGTGGGTGGTGGGCAGGGAGACCGCCGAGAGACAGTTTAATTTTTTACAGGTTAAAAAAAATAAGATGTCACGGGACCATTTTTTTATTTTACAGGGGCATGTGGCATGCTGGGGTGGGCTCCCAGTGTGCCACTGGAGCTCTGTCTTTGAGGGGGCAGGTGGGGGTATTACATTATGCTAACGGGGATTGGGCACCCCGTCAGCAGACAATAAAAGTGGGGGGTACATAATGCCAATGGGAGTGGACTCCCCGTTGGCAAAATAAACAGTGGGGCACTTAAGCCAACTGGGATTGGGGCCCCCGTCAGCAAATAAACACGGTGAGGGGGCTATATTGTTTGTGAACACAGCGGCAAGCCACCGCCATGTTCACAAACAATATCAGTGTTTCTATATTCCACCCTACAATGACGGGTCGCTTCCTCGTTGCAGCGGATGGCTGACACTGCAATGATGAGGTGGTCCCTGATTGCAGTTGCTAAATTTTCACAAGTTGGTGGCATGCTGGCTGAACTAGTGTCAGCAGCAGCATGCCACGGCATTGGGGGATGCGGCACAAGTCTTTATAGGCTGTGGAGGCATTGACCCCAACTGTGCCATGCCTCCACAAACTGCTTGTGGAGAAATCTGCCTCAACATGTTTCTTGCGCATGCGCACAATCTACATAAAAATAAAGTGGATGTGGGATCACACCACTATAACCCTTACACAACACAACCCACTATGCAAAGCAGCTGGAATGGTTTTACCATGTGGTAAGTCCTGAGAAATAATGGACAGACAGTTTTATTTTTCAAATAAGTATTTCTACAACCCAAGGAGGAACACAACCTCTTGTGAATCCAAAAACAATATTATCAGATGATCCGCTAGGGTAATGGGATGATGTAACTGTTGGACATAGATAATCCTCCTGTGATGTACGATTTCATACCATCTCTTTCTGAATTTGAAGTGGCATGGTACCTTGCCTGTACTGCATTTGGGGTGGGAGGACCTGTCAAATATGTCAACACCCTTACTTTCTAGGCCAACACAAACACATACAGTAGCGTTCACCAACTAAAATGTACCACCGTGGTCTCCCACCATCATGCTTTGAAGTGCTACTGTAAAACACAATCATACTTTGAGTCAGAAATCTTACTTCCTGCCTCACATCTCAGAGACACAAAATTCTGATACAAAACACAATTTCATACCCCCGCTTCTCTTAATCTGAAGTAGCATGGTATCTTGTGAGTAGTGGATTTTGGAGGGAGGAAACCTTCCTGCCTCACAGCTATATTCTTCCACATATCAAATTACGGGACATTCCATATGTAACAACTGTTTACTGCATTACACTTTTTCCACACAATCTTCAAAAGGCACATCTGTGATGCCAAGGCTTTGTGTATATTCAGATTTGGAAAAGGGGGAAACGTGTCCTTTTCTTTTTAAAACAAGAGGGCCAGAAGAAGCGACTACCATTTTTTGGAGAAACATAAATCAAAGTTCTGACTATCTTACTGTTTCTTACTTCACTGAGGCACTCATAACATAAAGTTATTTATAGTACATGTTTACTACATATACCAAATAATAATTTTTTCTCCTATGTTGGAGGAACTTCACACATTCCAACATGTATTATGCAGCTATGTGTGATGTAACACATTGAAGAAAGCAGTAAACCAATGGTATGATTACCGTGTTGGAGTTCAATTTGTTTGACAAATAGATACAAGTTGCTGTTTCTTAAACATTTTCATAACTCTCAAGGTACTTCATATACCAATATTTACAAACCTAATGTGCCATTTTCTTTTTAAAACAAAAGGGCAGGAAGACGCAGCTGCCATTTTTTGGAGAAATATAATTTAAAGTTCTGATTTTCTTATTGTTTGTTACTGCACTGAGGCACTCATAGGAAAAATGCATTTATACTGCATTTTTGTTTATATTCCTTTGGTACCTGCACAAAAAGGTCATAGACAAATATGTCTGTTTAGTACTATGCTGAGTAAATTCTGATTTTGTCACTATTCTTTAACTGAGGCACTTCTACCATAAAGTTATTTATACAGTGGTTTAAGTTGTATTCCTTTGCTACTTGTAAAAAACATTATAGACCAATATGCCTCTTTACTTATGTGCTGAGCAAAACCAACAATATTACATCCTTGTTGTATTTCACTGTCCTGCAGTCTACATATATAAAACTTTAACTGAACACTCCTGGAAACACAACCTTCCCACACATGCAGTTACCCATATATGTTTGTTTGTTAGTTTTTGTTGGCCAGGTAGGTGCACTAGACAAATCCTACCTATTTTCAGGCATGAATATGATTACATTATCTGAAAAAGTAAGGAAATTAACTGCAAAAAACTTCATTAATGCACCAGTTAGGGTTCCTGTCATTCCCTTGATAGTATGGAAATATTAAGTTAGGGTGTACAATCAAAACAGCACATCCAGACTCACAACACAGTTATACACATTGCTAACATGTAGAACTTTGACTGCAACACTTACAACACCTTATGTTACACACACTCATAAGGGTCAGCACTTTTAAGCCAACTAATGTCCCTAACGTTCGGTAGAACACAGTAGTCAGTTATATGAAATCACAACAGTACTGCAGACTTCCTATTCTACTGAGCATTAGGGATATGAGTTGGCTTAAACTGACCTTATGATGTGTGTATCATACAAGCAATAACACATGATGAGGTGTGTGGTTTATGCATACGTGAAACCGCGCGGCCAGGGTGGCACTAAGGCACCAGGCGCTTCGCGCGGTGCCTATGCCACTGGGCGTGCTCTTATCAGGCGATAAACCACACCTCGGAGTGTGTTATTGTGCTTATAAAATGGGTCCCATAGTAAAGAAACCAATTAAAAATGCACAGAAAGAGTGCATAAATATAGAGTAAAAAACACGTGAGCATATTAGTAGAAAGAGAAAAAGTAGTCCTTATTGTATTGGAATATAGCTACTTCATTAAAAGTAAGTACAGGGCTTTTGTGCTTGTCTGTTGGTATACTATATTGCCACGCACTGAAGCTCTTGTATAGCAGGGTTAATTTAGTTTTTTATTAACGTTTTTTTTCTTTGTCTACATTTTTATGGAGTGAACTATTGCCCAGTCAGTTACGGGGAGCGTGTGATGTTTCTCGGCAGCTACTGTGATAGTCTGTGACCCCCCCCGCACACAAAACAGAGACTCAGAAGATACTACAGACTAGGGTTTTTCTTTTTAGTTTATATGTGTGTTTGTAAAAGAATGATGCACTGCAGAGTGATTTTTTTTTTATGATGAGACTGGGAGCGAGCACGTCCCTCGCTACTCGCCATACTTAGGACTGCCGTGATAGCGCTTCTGGTTTCCGCGTTTCAGCAGCTCAGTCTGAACTAGGAGATTTAAATAAATTAATAAATAACTAATGGTTTTGTGGGATATGGTAGAGAAGCAGTAAAGCATCGGGTCTGGTGAGTTCTGAAGGAGCAAGTATGACAATTTGAAAGCCGTGCCACGCGGGACTTGCAATGCTTACCAGATAAACTTGTCTTGCTGCTGGGGTCAGTAATTGTTATTTTTTTTAGCAGGGAAAGCAAACCAATTAAAATAAATTGTTTTCTTGTGGTGATGTGCACTGTAAATGGTGGCACAAGTAACGGACATTGCGTTGAGGAATGGCAGGAGCAACGGGCACTGTGTGTACTTGTCTGTAAAAGCACTTTAAACATGAGGGAGGTTACTGATATTTCCTTGTTGTGATATCGCCCAGGGAAGAAAAGTGCCTGTTAGCATAGATATCAGCTGATAAGGACACAGCTGGAAGGTCCTTCCAGCCAATCAGTTTGCAGCATTTTTTTGGCCCATTTTATAAGGTGGGTTATAGAACAGGTTTGTACTTGTTTAGTGAAAATGTATTTATTTATATATTTGAAACGTTTCACCAGGAAATGCACATTGAGTTAGAACAGCTCGTTTCCAGGTATGTCCTGGGGGGGAAGTGGGCAAGTATATCACATTTTAAAAAATATAGTACAATAAATGGGTTACAACAGAGTATAGCGATTCAAGGTAACAGTGAACATATGTAAACAGTTGAGATTGAGCATACAATCAGCACAAATGAATTAAATATTGATAATCAAATTAAATTATATACATCAGATAAAATTAGGCATGAGAAGGCAATTTTCTTGGAGCAGAGGGGGAGTAGTAGAGAAAGCAGTGGGGAGGATAGGTGAGAAGGGAATGGAGAGGGGAGAGGAGAGGTATGTCATATGACCACTGGGATGATAACCCCACAAGGGCCAGACACAGAAGGGTGGAGATTGAGACTATGTACTGTTTGCCTGGCCTATGAGAAGTAAAAAAAAGGGGGGGAGTAGGAGAGAAGCAGAAAATATATTAATCTGATCCAAAGTTATTGCATTTTTAAGGTCCCATTATTTTCAATGGGGATTTCAGTTTCCAGGATAGCTTCCTGGAACAAAAAAGGATTTTGGACTTATGAAAAAGGATTTTTTTTGTGAGGAGCCGATCCTTTTTCCTGAGAAAAAAATCCTTTTTCATGAGCCGCCATCTTGTTTTCACTTTTTGCACATAACAAACTGTCATAACTCAGCCTAGGGATGTCTTTTACAGACATCCAAACATGTATCTTGATCATTGGGAGCTGATGAGCTTCTCTGTGTATTTTCTTTATAGTTCCCATGGTTTCTGAACTTTTATTTTCATATATTTAAATCCTTTTTCGCCACTCACCAAGTTCCTTTTTCTCAATTCCTTTTTCATTCTCGTGAAAAAGGAAATTGGCTCACAAAAAGGATTTAAAAAGAAAATCTATGTCCAAAATCCTTTTTCATGAGCTGATTTCTTTTTTGTGAGAATGAAAAAGGATTTGCAAAAAAGGTTATGAAAAAAAATCTAGATCTGAAATCCATTTTCACTAGCCAGAATCCTTTTCTTTGACCATGGCAAAGGCTTCACAGAAAAGGATTCCTTTTGTGTGGAAAAGGATCCCTTTTCCATGAATATGGCAAAGGATTAGCAGAAAAGGATTTCCGCTTGTGGAAAAGGATTTATCCCTGGTGTCTAGTGGCACCCCCCCACTCTCCAATCCCCATATCGGCTTTAATTTTTATTAACCCCATTGGTGGTTATTGGCCCCCCTTCACTCTCCCATATCCTCATATATTATAACCCTGATGTCTGATGGCACCTCCACCCTCCAGTGTCCATATTTATAATAATTTTACACTTCATTGGTGGCTAGTGGTACCGCCCACCCTCCCATGTATTAGTCAAGCTGCAAATAAGAAAACTGTCCAAAGGGCCTTATGTGTGGTCCCCTTGTGTTGGCAGATACAGACACCCAAGTGGTTGGTGTAGGTACTGCAGTGGCTCCTGCTGCTAGCCAGCCCAGTTATAAACAAAAATTTTCCCTGGTGCTAGTGGTTCCCCGTGACCCCACCCCTGCAGACAGTGCCCACCACCTGATCCCCCAATCCTGAACCTGAGCTGGCAACCAGCACAGCTCTCCTCTCTCCACCATGGCCATTTGCCGACTGAGCTGTCAATAAGCGTGTACTGTATATAGTACATGCTCACTGATGGAAAGATTACTCTGAGCTGTCAATCAATGAGTGCATATTGTATACAGTATGTGAACATTGACAGGTCAGTTGGTGGCTGGCCATGGTGGTGAGAGAGGGCTGTGCCAATGTCTGACTCGAGTTCAGGATGGGGGGATTGAGATGGTGGGGCACTACCTCCCTGGGTGGAGGGTTGGGGGGTCTGCTAAATGACGGGAAAGGGACATGTGGATATTTTACAGGGGACTGAGGATAGGGAGAGGTTCTGCTAGACACCAGGGAATGAGTTTCATTTATTGTACAGGGGATCAGGGAGCAGGTGGGGGGAGGGACCACTGGACACCAGTGAAATGATACCCTTATATCGGCCGGGTAATCGGGTGATTGGTGGGGGGAGCACTAGCACCAGGGGAAATTCTTATTTCTACTCATATTGGCAATCACGAGGGGGCCACTAGCACCAGGAAGAATTCTATTTTTGTACTTTGGCTGGCAATCAGCAATCATGGGGGAGCACTAACACCAGGGATAATTCTTTGTTTATACTTGGGCTAGTGATTGGTGATCATGGAGGGGGACCACTAGCACCAGGGAGAGTGGTAAACCTACCGACACTGGCTGCCTCTGAGGCAGGCGATGGGGGCATGCTAAACTCTCCATAGCCTATGTAAATGAGCCCATAATGGGCATGCAAATGGACACAGTGCCTTGCACACCCAATGGACTCATTTACATGGCTGCTTTAGTGAACTGGAAATAGCACACTTGTGCTACTTATTGCAGAACCATACTTCTAGCTGCATGTCAGGGTGGCGCTAATTGGGTTTGCACTAGTGATATTGGGGTTAGCACTGACTCCAACTAGCCCTAGTCTCAGTTGGATAGTGCAGTGTACTATCTGACAGAGAACAGCAACATTTGACTCCTGGGCAAATGCAAAATGCGATGCAAACTTTTGTGCTGTGCTTTGCAATTTTTTGTGAGTCTAGCCTCTGATATTTAAACATTTTACAGTTACTGTCTTTAATTTCCTCATGTTGTTAACACAAAATCCATTTTATAAGTGCAATAAGACACTCTGGGCTGTTGGTTGTGCTACCACAACCACACTGTCAGGGGCCGAAGACACTCAGCCTGTGGCCTTGTGTTTGCTGCTCCCCTGGGCATGTGGTTATGGCAGCACAACCAACATCCTATCATGTCTTATTGCTTAGACATTTTATTTCATTTTCTTTTTATGATGCAGCCAGATTAAAAAAAAAAAAACATTGATCTTGTGGGCTGGAATCTGCACTAGTGTCAACCCAGTGTCTCAAGTGGTCCAGCGGAATACCTACTGAATGCTGATGTAGCTCAGTAGATGTTGAACAGTGACACCAACAAAGGGCAGTGCATGGGAGAGTAAAGTGACCTATTGTGTGTGTTCCCTGGCTGAAGATGCCCTTACATAATCTGTCTGGTCTCAATAATTCCCTGCAGACACCCAGCACAGAACGGTTGGACAGCGACACGAAAACCACTCCACAGATTCCAAGAAGTAATGCAGTATATGCATAGCAGTCCAGCTGATTGCAGTGGTGCAGCAACTGAGCACTTTGCCAGATATAACCTGGAAATGAAATCATCTAAGTTTCATTATGAAACATTTTCATTCATTTATTTGTTGACAAGCTTTATTCAGGAGGATACACTGAGATTGTTTCCAAGTGTGACCTGGGGTGCAGATTACAGAAATGGGAAAGAAAAGCACAAAATAAAAAATACAAAAATATACAATGCAGTATATATACTATAAGCAGCATTATGTGGTAAAGGGGCGTGATATTCCAGCAATAGTACAACATCACAAACAGCATAAAGAGGCCACAATACTAAGACCTACATACATGTACTTATTTATATATTCATTTATTTGTTTATTTCGTTTTTGTTGGCTGGGCAAGGAGGGCCAGACAATATTGCCTATTTCCAGCCTTGTCCAGGTGTCTGTGTGTGTGTGGGGGGGAGGTGGATAGTGGTATAGATTCAAACCAACAGAAACTGAACCAAATGAAAATACATTTTCAAGATTCTATTTTTATTTATTTGGGCTTTATAGCCCATTATCTTAAAGCATCACTGGACTTTTGCTGGCAAAAGTAGAATTTTTAGCATGTCCTGTTCAGGATGGAAGGGATCATAACTGGAGCTGAACCCATGGGCAGCCAATGCCTTCCACATCCTAGTCCACCAGCCCTGCCCCATGTTCAGACGTTTTGTGACATCTAAGCAGGGAGAGCCCAGAAGCATGCCCCATACATGTCTTTGGGGACAGTGTTCAATGCATATTTATATATATGTTTAAGCAACCCTGGAGAAAAATGAAAGTTACTGCTCAACTAATGGGGCACTATTAGTAGAGCGGTGGCTTTCATTTTAATCCCCTAACATTGTGGAAATTCTCTTACTCTTTTCAGAAGTTCCATGAAAAATTTAACGTCCACCTGAACAATGACTAGAACAGACAGACATGACCTTGGTTTAACATCTCATCCAGATGGCACTCCTTGACAGTATAACATATCCTTAGTACTGCACTTGGATGCCAGCACTGATAGTATGAGCTCACTCCTGGTGTGGGACTAGAACCCACAACCTTCTGGCTTAGAGGTGGATGCACTACCAACTGAGCCATGCTGACACGTGGAAAGCAGGTGCAAGAGCAACAAAATAAATACAGTAGAAATACCCTAAAACAGCATTAGTAGCAATGTAGAAGTTATAATACTCTAGGAAATGTACTTGTGCATTTCTCTATACAATACACGCAGTCTAAAACCTCAGTCCCAGTGCAAAGCATCTTGGGTATGGAAATTCTTGTGCAAGGCAGGTAGACAAGGCTTCACCAGAACAGATTTTGCCTTTTAAACTGGTTTGGTCATCTGATACAGTATAGGCTGAAAATGATAAACTGCAAACATCTGTTATGTCCTGTTGGGACCCCTCAGTGTAGTTTAGGGTTCTCAGCCAAATCCCATGTCATTCACAAGGGCATTGAGCATTTAGTAGACATGAAGATAGCATACCATAGAGGCAATTCACAGCAAGAGCAGTGCATAGTATATGTTAAAGGATGTTAGGAAAGAAGAAATGTCCAAATTGTTTATTTCTTATGTGTCTCTTCAAGCCGTGCACATACCCTGAAGCCTCAGTCCTACTGCAAGGCATCATGGGTATGCAAATCCCTGTGCAAGACAAGCTGACAAGGCTTTTCCAGAACAGATATCTCCAGCCTTGGTATCTCATTGAGATGATGTGTATGCAACACAGAGGAGTCCTAACAGGAGGAAACAGGTATCTGTGTTTGCCATTCTCTGACTCTACTGGATCAGATGTACAACACTGTTTAAAAGGTGTCGTCAGTTCTGGTGAAAGCTTACCAACCTACCTGGTATGAGGATTTGCATACCCATGAGTCCCTGTGCTAGGGATCAATGCCTTTGAGTAAGATTGTGGTTTATAGTGATGCACAGAAAACAAAATATTTGGATTTTTCATCTCTCCCAGCTTCCTTCTACTGATCCTATGCAACTAGCCTCTTTGCTATGCTTTCTCTGAGTTTACTAAATGACCATAATTTAATGTACAATATTGTATAACACCAGAAGCAGCATACTTGGTTCTCAGTTCTAAGATCTGAATACAGGGGAGTCGGTACCAATCAGAAAGATGGGCAGAGGAGATTGCATGTTACAGGAGATATGAGATTAAAGAAAAAAGATACACAAGCTAGAAAAAAATGGTAGGGCATACATGTGTATCTTCAAAAGCATTCAGAGTCCTGAGCAAGAATACTGATGTTATTAACGGAGTTGTGCTGCAGACTGATATCAGTCCAGAATTCCTATGTGTTCTAATTATGTTGACATACAGGATTATCAATATCTTACTTTCCACACGGGTTGGGGGGGGTACCTACATTTTATTGGTCTTTGATAATTTGTTTCCTATGTATTTTCCCTACTGATGGCCTTGGACTTATAGGTTAACTGCCGCTTGAGCCTGATTGGCTGGTGGCCTGCCCTGGTGGATGTGGTGCCTGCAGGGGATGCCAAGTGAGCTGGGGAGGTTTCCTCTGACAGTTTTTTTTGGGTGGTTTCCCCCAGGGTGTCGTGCTTGCAATGGCATGCATGCCCCTGCACAGAGGTGCATCAACGTACCTTGTCTGCCGATGCCCTGCCCCATCCTACTGTTCCCACCATCACAGCCTTCTGGCCAGGTGGCAGTCAGTTGGCAGGACAGAGACACCCCCTTACCCCGAGGGAGTAGAGCTGCCGTGGGATGCTGAATCATGCCGTCCCCCTGAGTGTCTGTGGTCCATTCCCAAACCTGGGTTGCTAGTGGGGCAAGTAATGTAGCATCCTTCACCTCAACCCACAACACCGCTGGGCCAGCAGAGATATTGTATCAATATTTATAATAATAATAACGGATTTTATGTATTTACAGTGCATATTTTTCTCCAAACAAAGCACATTACCCAGTAAATGAAAACCAAATGCTCTACTTTAACTTCTTTTTTTTTCATTCAGCAGTTTGCCCTGCCACCGCCACCTTGCAACTCTCATCAGGCATGAGCCTGAGCACCCCCAGTCCCATCAACCACTCCCCCACCATCGGGCTGGTGAGGATCCACATGAAGCAGGACCCAGAAATGTCAGGGGCTATCATACACGACAGTGGGAGGACATGATTTTTCACCTTTTTCTCTGCAACCTGAAGTCATGGCAGTATGGTGGGCGCGTGCTCATGGAGGCATACGTATGCACCTGGCACACTTTCCCATCCACCTTCCTGACGATTACATCACCCTCCACCCATCTGCTCTGACACATGGCCTCCAGCAGGTGCAGCCTAGAGAGGGGATAATCTACCACCCGCAATCCAGGAGATGACAGCTGCCTGGAGGCCGCTCAATCCACTCACAGCCCTCCCCCCCAGCTGATCCCCAGCTACCTGAGCTTGTTCCCAAACTCAGGTCACTGGCGTGGCATGAGGTACGGCACTTTGCAGTGCCTCAGACCTCAGCACCACTGAGTTGACCTCTGCTTTAACTTCATAACCCATTTGAAAACCTCCCTTTTCATTTATTTATTTGAAACTGTTGTCCAGGAGAGAACATTCTGAGCAGCCAACCATTCATTTGTTGTAGTGTCCCTGGGAATGATACACTAGATTAACAGAACAAAATACAGGTGCACAGGAAATTAGTAATCAAACAATATACAGAAGAGCTGTGTGGAGTGTGCAATTCTACCATCGGAACATGTGTAGAATGGCAATTCTACTTCTAAAATGCTTTTTGGAATTTCCATTTGAAGCCCTCAGAATTCCCAAAAGCATTTCCATGTAGACCATGGAAAACCTTTTCATACATTACATAACCCACCAAGTAATGTTGGTGGGTTCTGGGACAGGAATCTACAAATCTGCAAAAAAAAATAAAATCCACTTTTGAAACATCACAGTTCCACTGTAAACAGAATACCACAAAATCTAGCAGAATTTTCTGAAATCCCATGGAATTCCATTCTGCTAGAATTTAAAAATTCTGTGGAACACTACAGAAGCAAATTAGGAGAATGTGTGCACAAAGTAAGGAAATGACAAAAAAATGCAAACTACAAAATTAGCGGGAAAAAAAATCAGTTTATGAGATAAATTAAAAAAACAAAACTGGGTTGGATGTCAACTAGTGTAGGTAGCAGTCACAGAAAGGTCTGGTAAGTTCCTGACTTCGTGAAAGACAGCCTCAAATCAGAGACTTGGACCTGAGAAAGGAAGACGTTCCAGAGGGAAGGGAAGGTGTAGTCACCCAGGTGGTGGTAGCACAGGGGAAGCTGCTACCCTCACTCATTGGAAAAGAAGAGTTCCCTGCAGGATGTTTTTTTCTTATTCACAGTTTATACCCACTTCCTCATCGCAACCCACTCCACTACTTCTGGGATTCCCAAGTCAACCTTTGTGGCTCAGCTGCTAGAAGGAAGGCTTTTTTTTTTCGGTTACGAGGCAGTTTAAAGTACTTTTAGTGCAGCTGTTTTTTTAAGTTTTTCCACCTCATCAGAGTGGCAGTCTAGTCTGTGGCCATTGGGTTCTCTTGCGGCGCTGCAGAAGAGTGGCAGCTGGCACTAGCACATGCGCAGCAGAAGGGGAACCCGGCATGTGTTTGCCATAATATAAATTTTTTTTATTATGGCTAATTATGCTATGGGTTTCCTAAGGGAAAAAAATGAAACCGCACGCTTCAAAGCAACTGAAGGGGAGCGTGAGATAATCTATTACACATGTATACAGTATGTGTAATTGGGGAAGGGGTAATGGAGTGTTACACAGGCTGTTTTTTAGGTTATTATATTACCTAATCAGTAGTTATTATTGGTTGCTCATACAGTGCCATACTGAAGTCAACTTTTAGCACAGTCTAAACACAATCACTTCACACATGGAAAAAATGATTATACTGTACTACCCCAAGGAATTTGCTACCAAGTGCAACATAGTGCGAAAAGGATGTATACTATGGTCTAGCATTATGTTTGTTTCTTTGTTATGTTTAGGAGAACAAATGAGCAATGCTCATTTCCCCTGGCATCCACTGCTTGCACAAAATGTCAGAACAAATAGTTACAATACAAACAGTTAAAGGAGAAGACTCCTGTATATGTATGATTTGGATATATCTGATGTATTTAATATACATTACATCAAGTACTGTACATATGTCAATAAGAGATCAGCCATTTCTTCTGTTGCAACACATATCTAGAGTTTGAGGCTCTGACACGAGGTAGTAAAATGTCAAGCAAGCCTCCATTTACATGCAAATGAGTTACTTGTAATACAGCCCCTCCCATTCCTTGATGTCACTGCAGCAACAGTGCAGAACAAAACATAAGGGTATCAATGCTGTCTAGCCTGATTTTAGTTTAAGTTTGCAATGGCTTAAGGCAGTTCTGTCATGCAACTCACACAGAGAGTAGTACTTATAGCCTTAATACTGTATGTGTAGAGCAAAGAATACATCTAATAGTATTTCATTCACAGGAAACAAAAGCTGTTTCTCTGTACTGCTCATTTCTCTCTGTGAGACAGTTGTAACATGTTGTAGAAAGCAGTAGACTGAATCAGTCAATCAACCAATCAATCAATCAATCAAGCAGTCAATCGGTCACTCTGTATTGAACCAGGTGAGCACCCTTAAGAAGATTTGTTACAAGATGAGCCTGGGCAGTTTACCAAAGGATCACACAAGACTGACTTATACACATCCCCTTTCAGCAGCCTGAAAGTGGAGAGCTAGATCATTTACTTTATAAAGTGTATTGTTTTACATTTCAAATGCTCCTTAAATCTGAGTTTCTGACCGGAAATACCAAGGCACAGAATGCATATGACATGGGAGGAGTGAGCTAAGCAAATACAGAGCGCTACAAACAGAGACTGATTAGTTTCTTTATCTACAACAGCTGAGGTATAGCATTTGATTTGTGAGGGACATCCTACTTCAAATGCTGGCATTACAAAGTGGGGGCTGCCACAGCTTATCCTTAGTACCTTGAAAGTGAAGTGCTGTAGCTCTCACATCACTGCAAATGATTTATAATGGGAATTGGGGCACTTTTAAAGTCATGGACCTGTGGAGCCATCACAGTTTTAAGGAGGTTAGAGGAACTTCTTAAGGGTTAGAGAGTAAGGGACTCTAGTAGGATTTGAACCAGAGTCCCCCAGTGCTTGTGCCATTGCTTTCCTGGTAACCTATTCCTTGCCATAGCTGAATTCTTTATTGCCTTACAGCAGCCATCCAATCACTGACTGCCTAGTTACAAAGGGAAAGGGGCCTATTTGCAAGATTGTTTCTCACTGCTGGTGTCAATCAAAACAGAGAATGTTAACACACACACACACACCTTAATACAACAGCTGCATAATACCACTTAAAACTCTTGTTGTACCCAGACTGATTTATTGGGTAAACTGTTTTTGCTAACAGAAACAGTAACACAACACATACAGGCACTTTCTTATGTGAATACTATATATACCTCAAATCAGTGCTGCATTACACTCACATGGTCCTAGTCCCTATTAGACCTGCACTCCAGGATGTGCACAACACTTAAAGGGTTCCTCCATTGCTCAAGTGAGGAACCAAACATTGTGGGTTTGGTCTACTGGTGGAACTGCATTTAGTGCAGCACCATTATCTGTTGCTCTGATGACATCATCCTCCAGCAACATTGATGGTAAAATGGAGGAAAAACACATTGATAACTTTTTGGGGCTGTATATTTTTATTTATAATCTAGATCTGGACAGCAATAGGACTGCTGGCAACTGGAGGAGGCACACAACAGTTACACATAAGGAGTTGGGAAAATATTGGTGTGAAACTATGGGAGACTTCCACTTTAATACTAAAAAAACATGCAACAGTTCACAATTTGCAACAGCAGCATAAAACATTCAGTGGCACAGGTTTAACTTCCATTTTCTTTCTTGCATATTACGTAGTCCTTTAATTGAATATGGTTATCCTTGTGCATTAATTTGCATTCCAGCTAAAAAACTGTTGTACCACAGTTCAAAGGCCATAGAATGCTGCTGTACCCTTCTGCGGTGCAACAACATTTTTAATTAGATTGGAAACTCGTGCCACCTACTGTTTTACTTTCATTTTCCCCACATACACAGCACTAAGACATTCTCCTAACACAAAGAAACAGAAACCTACACCTCTCCAGTGTGGGTTCCGAACAGTGGACTGAGCTTTTTTTTTTTGAAATAATAAAAAATTAAACCAATGATTTCTTGGGAAGAAAAAAACAGATTTTTTATTTTATTTTATGGTTCTAACCATATACTATACAAAATGACACATGGACAACCATGCATAAGTAGGCTGTGTTTCCATCATGGAGTTCTGATGACATCCATAACCTCTCAAGCTTCACTCTCGAGGACCCTATGATGTCACCAGAACTGCTTGATGGAAAAACAACATGGTTGTGCATAATTGCCCATGCAGTATTCTCTATATAGTGCATGGTTAGAGCTTATTCAACATTGAAATTAAGCAGATAAAAAAAAACTCTTGTTGTGCAAGTTCTAAAGTTATTGTGAATATTCTAAAGTTACTGTGCATGTTCTATCATCAAATGCAGCTACGATCCCTTCACGCTCAGTCCTGCAGGCTGCTTTCACTTTGTGAACAGTGCCATAGCGTGAAACAGCTCTTTTCACAAGGAAACCTATGTGTCAGTAGCAGGAAATGAAACATCCACTGGACAATCATGAAACAGTCTTTAATATGAGAAGAGGCAAACAAAAAACACTTTCTAAATTGCAATTTCTTTTCCTGGTCTCCAGAATTATGCAGTGTTACATCTCATAACAAAAACAGATGCTGGAAATGTTTTGCTTTGCCACATTGACATCACAGTTGTCTCGGGGGCAGGAGTACCAGTATGGAGATAATTTCACAATTTGTACTACCGCAAGATTTGATCAGGACTTCAGTCTGTCTATTGCTAAAGATCAACATTCCTTGTTAAAACAAGTATTCCAAATCACTTCACTGATACAATAAACAAATTGTTACAGTTAGCAAATTTAGCAGCTCTATTACTTGCATTCTGTTCTTCATTTTTTTTAAACCATACACTATAATAAATAAATAAAATATGGTTGACCATACACAATTTCACTCTCAAGGTCCCTACGCTTTTATTCCAACCCCACAAGGGAAACATAAGCTCATTGTGTATGGTCGCCCCTACATTATTCCTTATTTCAATGGTCATTATATTTCCATTATGTACCAGAAAGAAATGCCAAGCTCAGGAGGGAACAAAGAAATCTATGAAGCAAAAGTTCGGATGTCTCAGAAACACAGGTACAGTCTAGAGACATACGGGAGACTGCTTTCATCTAAGAATAAACTACCTAATGTTATAACATTTCCATAAATTATTTTCAGACGCAACTGTCTCTCAGTGGGAACTGAAAACACTCACAATTAGAATAAATAGATATCTTTTGAACTATTTGTTTTATATGAATATATTTCACTGAAAAAGCAGATGAAAAAGCTAATGTTGACAAAAAAGCAATAAAATAATAAAAGAATGAATCTGAAATAAATAGCATCCGGTAACTGTGACTGATAGTCACAGGTTTTTGTTTCATTTGTTAATTAAAAGCGCAGTCTTTTGTGACAAAATAAATTGCCAATTAATTCCCCAGTCCATCTCTTACCCCCAAATGCATAATAATGAGGGCATGCTATGATGCAGATGTTAATTAATTATTATTATGCTCAGAATTTTTTTATCCTAATACCTTTGTTCATATCTAAAGATTTTACCAGTATTTGTACAGTTTCCAGTGTTCAGCGTAGACAGCTGAGTGGGTTTTCAGTTATACATCTTCAAATGATTACATCTTGCTCTTTCTTCAAGTGTTTTTTGACATTTCAAGCCCAAGGGAAGTGAAAGAAGATGACTAGGTGTCACTTTTTAATTGTACAAGACATTCCTTCTTTTACAGACTGAATTTTTTTTTTCATTTCTTTTCTGTTTTGCCGCCTTTTATTTATGATTATAAGTTTTATTATTCATGATCCGAGTGAGGCTCCTGATTGGCTACTTCTGACCGATCCAGCTGCCAGCTGATGCTGTGCAGCATGCATGACTCACGCCACACAGCTAAAACCAAAATGTAAGTACGAAAGGCATGAACACAAGTTGTTACTGTGGTTTGACTTATATTCACAATAACAACCTCAAAGCTGCTCATTTCCTTGGATGAACAACTGGTTGGAGAGAGGTGCCCCAAGGTGCAGACTAAGGCTACCCATCCCTTCAACCGGTCATTAATCTCTTGAAATTAACTGGCTTCAAGGTCATTATTGCTTAAGCATGAACCTACTGATGGACAGAATGGAGGGACCTCATGGTCTTTGTTTTTTTTATCAAGCATTTTGCTTTCCTTGCACTGCCTTCTCCTCTGTATGGGCTCTGACTCAGTTACCTCCCTTCCCCTCTGCTGCTACCCCCACCATAAAGCCAGTGAGGATTCACATGCTGCAGGGCTCTAAGAGTACTGGTGGACATTGCATGTGGTGGCAGGAAGGCATTGTTTTTTTAATGATTTTTCTCCTCCCCCGTCCATGACATCAGGCACAGTTCGTGCAACCATACAGATGAGCCCTCTTGTTCACACAGCAATGCCATAATGAAGAAAAGCTTCCACGGCCCACCACAGGGGTCACTATGGTTGGTGAACCTGAGTGCTTGCCTCCCCAGGCTGGGAAAACTGCTATGCAGAAAGTAGCACCATTCTACCCCCCTGACCACCCAACCTGACTCCCGGAGTCTACTCGTGATCCTGGGTCACCAGCATGGAAGTGCATAGCACCGCCAACTGGCAATTGTGTGACTCTCTCTGTTGTCTTTTTCTGCTGACATAATATGCATTTCTGTGTTTCTCATATGGGAGATAAATCTGATGCTTGTTTTCCATTCAGTTTTTCCTGTCCATCCAGAAGGGCCTTACTGGTCAGGACCTCCCTCAGAGTCACCTGTGCTTACTCCCACCTGACCAGTTTCCTGGAACAACATAATGCTGCTTATCCTGTCCACTTATCACTGTAGTCCCCTGCCCCTTCCTCTGATTTTACCACCAAAGGAATTGCCAGGCCTCTGGTTACATAACAGGCATTTACCCACAAATTCAACTAACAATGTTGCATGGAGGAGGCACATGAGGAACTAGGTTATGGAGGGAAGGGCCTGATACTGACATTGGGACAGGGTACATTGTTACCTGCCTGTATGAGGAAAACCATTTTTACCTTTTCTCCCTTGAGCTCTCCCACAAAAGCACTGTGATGTCGATATCAGCAGGTCAAATGTGTTGTGCATGGCTTTCCTGTCATACTTACATACCCACACTTCACTACCAGCTGAGCTGGCATTTTTATTGATCAGATAGCAGGTAGGTGTTGGGGTGAGAGATGGTTCTTTGCAAGTCAACAGCAGCAGGAGAAGTTGACTAATTTCGAAGCAGACTGGGGTGACATATGGGGGAGGACCCAGCATATTTCTCAATCTATTGTCACAGGCATGTGGGACAATGGCATTCGAAATGTTGGGTAAGGTGGAACACTGGCCCTAATAATGTTGGGTTTCAATGCCAAGAAGTGCAAGGTACTGCACTTCAGAGCAGAGAACCAGGGGAGGAAATATCTGTTGGAAAGGGTACAGCTGGAAAGCACTATGGAGGAAAAGGATCTAGGGGTACTAACAATGGGGAGTATGAATCACTCAGCTCAGTGCAGGAAGGTGGCTGCAAAGGCAAACAAGATACTGGGGTGTATAGCGAGGGGAATCTTCTCCAGGCACAGAGAAAGGATCCTACCCCTGTACAGGTCACTGGTCAGGCCACATCTGGAATACTGCATACAGTACTGGCGGTCATTCCTGAAGAGGGACATCAGATCGCTGGAGGGAGTGCAGCATAGGGCAATGAAAATTATACAGGGACTTGAGGGAAAATCTTATGAGGAGAGGCTGGGAAAGCTGCAAATGTATCCCCTGGAAGAAAGGGAGATGGGGGGATATGATCAAAACATTTAAGTACCTAAAGGGTATTAACAGGATTAATACAGAAGGGATTCTTCAGATCAGAAGGGGGAGGGACACGAGAGGGCATCGGCTGAGACTGGAGGGGAGGAGATTCAGGAGGGAAATCAGGAGACACTTTTTCATGGAAAGGGTGGTAGATAAGTGGAACACTCTGCCTGAGGAGGTGGTATCATGTAGAGTGGTGGGAGAATTTAAGAGAGGTGGGACAGAGTGAGGAGGGGTGGTTATGAGGAGGGGAGGGAGGGAGGGAAGGGTGGGCAGCTGAAAGTTGAGGGGCTAGCTGCACAATCGAGCAGATTCAATAGACCATGAGGCCTGTTTCTGCTAGCATTTCATATGTTCATATGTAATGTGGGACACTGGCCCTTATAATGTGGGGCACTGGCCCTTGTAATGTGGGACAATGTGGGACACTGGCCCTTGTAATGTGAGACACATCAAACATGGACAAGCTCAGACCACAGCGGAAATCAGTGCCTTTACTTGTGCAAAGTTTAATTTTCATTTGATATCTTTGAATATTATAAATTTCTTATTCAAAGTCTGATTTTACAACACCTTCTCTGTGTGGGCAGCATCTTTTCTATGTGGGATAGATGTGGGGTACAGTAAAATTGATGTGTAAAATGAGAGCCGTCTCTTGTAATGTGGAAAGTGTGAGAAAGAAGGGTGCTAGACACCAGGGGCTCAATTAGGAGATGTGCCGGGAATGGCACAAGCCCCAGGCGTGCCACAAATACAGTGCATGGGACTTTTGGCTTTTCCTGGCCGGCAATCAGGATTCATGATCCCATGCGCCATTTGCTGCCAGTTAGACCAGCTTTTTGCTGGTCTAACTTTGCCTCAAACTTGGGACCTTTTTACAGGATTTGCACCAGATAGTTGGTGCAAGTAGGAAAAGTGTTGCAGATGTGTACAACTTTTCTGAACTGAGCACAAGCTGTGTCAATGCATTTGGCACAGTTGCAGGTTTGACGCATGGCATGATACAAGCCCTGCATCGACCTTTCTGAATTCAGACCCATGAATTTCTTTAAAACATGACCAGGGAATGGGAGGGGGACTACCACTACGCAGCAGAGAATTATTTCAGACAGCACCAGAAGGTGGAGAGAGTACCACTAGTTACCAGGATATTTTTTTTTTCTTTTAATAATTAAAATGTATTGCATTTTTACAGAAAAAGGGAAAGGGGGAAGGGGGAAATTGTTTAACCAGGAAAGGAACACTATGCCAGAGCTTGCTTCCAGGTGCAATCTGGGAGCCCAAGGAAGTTAAGTAACTTGTTCAAGAGCACACTGTATGCAAGTGGAGGCTGATGGGATTCAAACTCAGGTCTCCAGATTTGCAGCTCAGTGTCCATAACCACTGTTCAATACTGCAAAAAAACTGCCACAAACAAAAGAACACAACAATCTTTTAATAAACTGTACAAAAATACAGACAGTGCAGATACAGTTTGTTAATTTCACTGATAAAGACATAGGTACATGCATATAAAATGGTAAAAAAAGAGTGCTCTAGTATAAACTCCATGTGAGTGCTCTCTTTTCAGCAGGACAGATTTATAGCCTTGTCTCCCTTCCCCCAGATCCCCATAACCCCTACTTGCCTTAGGGTCAAAAGATGGCTCTCGGTCCATAAAATATTTAAAAGTCATCTATTCCACCTATTCTGTCTCTCATCTACTGTACCTGATTTCTCATGACATAGGTTAGCCTTTCCATA
This sequence comes from Neoceratodus forsteri, assembly GCA_016271365.2. Taxonomy (NCBI): domain Eukaryota; kingdom Metazoa; phylum Chordata; order Ceratodontiformes; family Ceratodontidae; genus Neoceratodus; species Neoceratodus forsteri. The sequence continues at coordinate 1,391,194,381 of CM057459.1, forward strand.
TGATATATGGCATTAACCAGTATTATCCTCTCATCTACCTTGGGAGTCACTAGTGAAAGCCATCGCTTGGTGACACATTTTTTGGCCACTGCCAGTAGCAATACCAGGAGATATTTTCTGGTGCGACACCTTTTCTCCTCCCCCCTGAGGATTCCCTCCCTATATATCTCATTACTGGCATGGGTTGCTCAAATCCTGACATTTAGATTACATACTGCCACGTGCCACCCTTCCCCACCTGCCTTCCCTATATATTCCCCTCCTCCCCATTCCTTTCAGTTTCCAACGCTGTACGCTCCTCCCTGGTCCCAACCCCTCCTCTTTCTGTCTGTTATGGATGGCATCTTGCCACCCTCTCTTGACTACCTGTATAACACCATTTATTTTTAACCCTACTCCCAACCCCTTCTCCCCTTCTTTTCATGAAAATGACAAAGCCTCCTTACGTCTTGCTAATTATGTGACTTAAGCACACGGCACTCACTATGCTTCCTGTGATATACTTGATCTCAAATAGCTGCACCAATTTATGAACTGTCAAACCTATAAACAAAATGCTACACATATGTATGAATTAGCCCCAAATTGTAAATAGATTATTTGCTGTCACATCTTGTTCTGTTCTGTTCTTGCCTCAGCACTAGTGTACCCATAATCTGTAACTTACTTTTCTGTGTTTTGTCCTCTTGTCATGACGTGGAACCTTTGAAAAAGAGCACTGTGCTGAAAGATTATTTCCGAAAGATGAAATAAGTAAATAAAATAAATACATATTTATTTGTAGGATCCCACAAACCTTGTGGTACAGTGAAAAAAGAAACAGGAAATCTGTAAGGGTTAAGGCTGGCCTAAATATTTCATACAGTGCCAATTCGATTGTATTGGGGAAAGGTTTCATTTGGGTGCATTGCCAGAAATAGAGAATAATAATGCCTGTGCGGGTATGTGTTATGAGGATTTTTCACACACCTGAGGTGTGTGATAATCCTCAAATCTTGAAACTGAAGCTTGAAGGGTTCATGAGATTATCACACACCGAGGGTGTGTGAAAAATCCTCTTAAACACACCTGCAGAGGCATTATTTTTTATAACTGGTGCAAGGTTTCAGCAGAGAAACTGTAGCTGTATTTGTGTGAGTGAGCATGTCTCTGAGCAGCCATGCTACTCACACAAATACAGTGATGTGAGAGCGCAAGGAAGAAAACACCGTAATAACCCACTATTGAGTTACATATGAACATACGAATTTGCCAGCACAAATAGACCAACTGGTCTATCAAGTCTGCTCAAGCGTGCAGCTAGATCCCTCCCCTTGTAGCTTCCCCACCCTTCCCCTTCGCAATTACCCCCCTCACCTTGTCCCATTGCCTTTTGAAACTAGCCACTGTCTTACAGGCTACCACCTCCTCTGGTAGAGCATTCCATTCTGCCATGACCCTTTCCATGAAAAAGTGTCTTCTCATTTCCATCCTAAATCTTCCCCCCTCCAATTTAAGGCCATGCCCTCTCTTGTTCCTCCCCCTCCTCAGCCTGAGTATCCCTTTAGTGCCTGCCTTGTTTACCCCTTTACATGCTTAAAGGTCTCAGTCATATCCCCAGGTCCCTTCTCTTCTCCAAGGAGTACATGTTCAGCTCTCTCAACCTTTCCTCATATGGTTTGTCCTCCAATCTCTGGATCATCCTTGTTGCCCTGTGTTGTACCCCTTCCAGTAATTTCACATTCGTCTTCAGATATGGGTGCCAGAATTGCACACAGTACTCCAGGTGCAGCCTGACCAGTGCCCTGTAGAGAGGCAGGATCTCCTCCCTGCTCCAGGAGGAGATCCCTCTCATGATACAACCCAACATCCTGTAGGCTTTCACTTTCGCCCTACTATACTGCTCTGTACTGTTCATCTTCCCCGTTACAACCACCCCTAGATCCTTCTCCTTCTTGAAGGAACCTAGCTGCACCCTTCCCAGCTGGTAACCCCTCCCTGGGTTCTTTGTTCCGAAGTGCAGGACTTTGCATTTTTGCGCATTGAACCCCAACTGCCACGCTTCTGACCACTCCACCAGTTTGGTCAAGTCATACTGCAGCCCCTGCCAACCTGCTTTATCATCCACCACCGCCCCCAATTTGGTATCATCAGTGAACAGATTGATCTTATTCCTGATGCCATACAAGATGTCCGCTATGAATAGTCCAAACAGCATTGGCCCCAGTACTGGTCCCTGCAGCACCCCGCTCATCACAGCACTTGAAGATGAGAGGTCCCTCCCACCACTACCCTCTGCTGTCTCCCCTGCAGTCAATTCTCAATCCATTTCACCATCTTAGTCCCCACCCCGATGTATTTCAACTTCCCTTCCAACCTCCCATGTAGCACCGAATTGAAGGTCTTACTGAAGTCCAAGTATATGACATCAATCGGATGACCCTTGTCCAATTCGATCGTGACCAAGTCATAATACTCAACTAGGTTCATCTGGCAGGATTTTCTTGGAGATAAACATTTATCTGAATATTATCAAAAGAAAAAAAAGTGCAAAAACACATCTTAAAAAAGATTTAAAAAATCACTCCTGTCATGTTTATGAAGAGGTGTGAAAAATGGCTATTTTGAAAGTTTGGAGTCAAAATATTGAAAATTAACGAATTTATGAGTGATCATTGAAATACTGCAGCATTCACTCAAAACTTGTTCATGTTACCATATTTGTACACCAAATTGTCATCATAGCTTTCTTATGAGTCCACCTCATGAACCCGGTAGGTGAAAATTTTCAAATCTTTGCTGAAATGTCATTCCATGCCACAGGTGTATAAGCAAACTTTGTCCAGGATTTGAAAAATGACAGCTGTCACATTCATGAGGTGGTGTAAAAAAATGGCCATGTTTAAAATTTGGGACAAAAGATTAAAAATTATCAAAGTTATGAGCAAGCATAGAAAAATTTCAATGTTTGCTCATAACTTTATTGTTTTTTAATATTTTGACCCCAAATTTTCAACATAGCTTTCTTATCACCCCACCTCATGAACAAGTGTGGAGAAAATCTTCAAATCCCACCAAAAAGGTAATATTGCAGAGTAATGGTGAAATTGCCCAAAAAGGCCATGTTGAAAATTCGGTGAAAAGGTTCACAGCCCATTCAAATACATTAAACTGGACTTATCTCATGTTGCAGTCACCAGTTCTAGCAGCAAGATGTGTCTTTGACTAGAAAGTGGATCTACACTCTGGGACATGTTCAGGTGAGTGAGGGTGTATGGGGGTATGCGGTGGTGGGTTTCTTAGTAGGCATTGGGGTGTAGTGGATGGGAGTGTGTGGGAGATCAGATCAGGAAGGGACAATTTTGTTTTTTACAGGATTAAAAAAATCAATGAGGGGTGGTTTTCTTTATTTCAGGAGACTTTCTGACACTGGGGATTGGGCACCACAGTGTCAGGCTACTGTTCGGTAGCAGCGGGTATGGACACCCCAGTGTTACCATGTATATTATGGAAAGGAGGGTGGGCAACCTGGAGGGGAAGGGGCTGAAGAGAGGTGGTACTGGGGTAGGCATACTGGTCTGCCTGTGAAACTTAAAATTAAACATGGGAAAGGAGGACAGGTGACCTGGAGGGAAGGGGAGAAGGACACAGTACTGGGAGTGGGCATCCTGGTCCTCAACTTATTACAATACTTATTACATCTGGCTGTCTATCTGTCTGTCTGTCTGTCTATCTATCTATCTATCTAGATAGATAGATAGATAGATAGATCGATAGATAAACAGACAGACAGACAAATGATAGGTAGACAGGCAATCAGATATACAGAGAGAGAGAGAGAGAGAGAGAGAGAGAGAGTAGGGGATTGCCAGCTCACTGCTGTATCTGAAGTTGGCAGCACAACTCCAGCTGTGGCTTCACATTTCAAGAAAGTTCCATTATTCTCATACTGCGAACATAAGTAAAAGATTCCTCTCACTAAGCTGGGCAACCAGGATTTTTGGATGCCCAGAAATATTATTCCAGGGTGATTTTCTGAGAACAAACATGAGAATCTAGCTAAGTGGTCCCATTTACCTAGGTTCAGGTTTTTTTTTTAAATACATCATTTTTATATATTTCCAGTGTCTCAAGTTAAAAATCACAAGATGGTGGCTATCATGATCATTTTCTTTCTCATAACAAGTAAATCATGAAAATAAGCACCCATGATCTGTGTTTTTTTACAGTTCAAGCTTGATGGCTATCCAAAAATTCCTTATGTCTCTGGAACCATGTAATATTTTTCACATGAAACCTTCAAAAGGTATTATCTTGGTACAGGCTGCTAGTATCCTGAAAGTTTCATGAAAAAAATTCTGCACGGTCTACGTTGTGCATAAGAGCAGAAAAAAATCTGAAAATTGGAACAAGATGCTGTTACAAAACTTTTCATGTCTTGAGACTCTGCCAGTCTGACCACACATGCCAAATTTTGGGCTACTTCTTTGAATGCTGCCAAAGTTATTAAGGTGCAAAAACTGGGGTTTAATATTAAACAGCCAACTCAACCCTAGGTATAGGGGCACTACTGTGACTCTATAATATACACAGTACATATACTACACCAGTGGTGAATAAATTGGGAAAATAAATCATATTGTTGTGGTCTAAGTATTTATTTTCTTTAAGAACACATTATTTCATCTAGAATATGCCATTTTCACATAGAATCTGAAAAGAGACCTCAAAGAACAATGGGCCAGACAAGAGTTTAAAAAGGACAGAAAAACAGTTTTAAGATAAAACAAGACAAAACACAAATGCAAATATTATAAATAGTATAATATTATGGGATATGTAATGGCCTGACTCAAAATTAACTTTTATCTTCAAGTGTGAAGGGGCAGGAGCGTAACTCATGAGTAGAGATGTGCGAAGTTGGAGAACTTCGGTTTGCTTCCCAGTTTGCAGAGTTTACCCAATCTTGCATTATGCTTTGTGTAGTTCTTTGCCTTCTCACCTGGTGAAGACTACATGTGGTGGCACTTTGCTGGCACACTGCCAGCTGAGTGCCACTATGCATAGCTCTTTCTGAGTGAAGTCACACTTTCCCCATAAAGAATTATGTGAAGTGTTTATTTATTTTTTTTCTAAACCCTTTTTTAATGACTCCAACCCCCACTCACTCCATTTACTTGTTCTATCCACCCCCTTCAACCACACCAGGCCTGTGGCATTAACTTTCACCACCACTTCTTCAATCTGAAAAAAAATTCCCCCCATCTCGACACCTAGTCCTGGTGAAGTAAGTTGTTGTATCTTGTCATACATATCTTAAATTCCGTTCCCACCACCTGCACACCAAAATCAGATCCACTGTAGACAATCAGGTTTTACTCCTGGCAAAGACATTCTGATAACAATGAATAGAAAGCACTTCTCTCACTACAATGCAGGACAGTTTTCTTCTTTTACTGGTGATAATTTTTTGAGTATACTTGGGGCTGAGAGGGAGGTGGGTTCTGGGGTGGGTGGTGGTAAAGTATTTATTGGGGCATGTGGGGGAGGCAGTGTATGTGGATTTTGGCACATGGCTAGGGGATGGCAATTTAATTTATCACACGATACAACAATAACTTACTTCACCGGAACTGGCAAGAGGTGGGTGATTTTTGCGCAAATTGAGAGGAGGGGGGAATTCATATCACAGAAAAGTGTGGTTGGAGATGGTAGGAACAAGTAAAAGGAGTAGGTGGGGGTCAAATTTGTTAATTTTTTTTAATTAGAGTCTTCACTTTGATAAGTTGAAGACAAAGTCAAGAACTTTGTGAAACGTTGTGAAATGCGAAAGTCCCATCTTTGTACCAATTTTACCAGCAAACAAAAACTTTTCAACATCTCTGCTCCTGAGTGGTACGGCCATAAGTTAGTTTTGGAAGTCCTGCCCCTTCACAAGTGATGATAAACTGCATATTGTGAAGCAGGCTATTGCATATTTGATTTATACAATATCAGTTTACTAGTTGTAGATTTTTAAATCTGTTGTTGGAAGACTGAACTGTTTCACTTTGCTTTCAACTGTTGGTGTCAGTGCTGTACTAGGAAATTGTGGTGTAATCGAAATTGTGAAAGCTAGTCTCTAATTGGTTCAGTATTCTACAGTTATGAAGCAAACCTTTTAGATATCAGTTATGATAAAACTAGCAACATGATCATCATATACAGACTAGTGTATAGACAATCATAGCAAGGCTATATTTCCATCAGTGGGCTGAAATGACATCATATGGATCTCAAGAGTGAAGCTCGAGAAGTCCATATTATCATCTCAACAATGAGTTGTGTTTGGTTGCCCACATAAATTTTATATAGTGCATGGTTTAGGTAGGTTTTTAAATGAAAACTCAGTACAAGTCCTGAAAAAGGGACCAATGGAAAAGCCTGGAAAAAAAAGATGCAGTCTTATTTTTAACTTATAACTTAGAATACTGGTAGCTTCATAGCTGTTTAACTGCTCTGCGAAGAGTTTTCTCTCTCTCTCTCACTTTCAGACAAGACGTTCAAAAATATTGTCACAGCACCCACTTCACTGCACTCAAAGATATGAGGAAAAGGCATTTTCATGGCTTGATGATGCCGCATGATGAATGACTCAGTTCAGATTTTTTTTGTACCACAGCTGTGGCATCAAAACTATGGTACAATGGAGTTTTTAACTGAATGGATTTGTGTAGATCCTACACAATATCTTGATATCTTGAAATTAGCTACAAATATAACATTTATCTTGCAATTTTTATCTCCACTGGTGTTGTATAAATATCAGACAAAATTACGGGTTACAGTGGAATAACACATTTATTGCCACTGGAGTTGTAAGACCTTGAAAGCTTACTTGTGACTTTGTCACTCATGAGATATTGGTCTTATTGACAGAATAATGCAGATAAATGCATTATTGCACAGCAACCCATTATATATTCCCTATTTATTTGGAAGTCTATGAAGCAAAACAGCTGCTGTTTCTTATCAATTTTTATTGTCTCTATATTGCAGATTTAATGCCATTATATCAAGAGGACAGAGTTTGGAGTGATATGACACTTTAATAGTCTTTATATGTTCAGTAGCATAATTGCTCTTTAATCCTATTGTGAAGTTATGTTTTCTGTTTTTAAATCACTGTTGTACATTTCACTTTAAGCAATGCTTGTTGTAGCATTTGCTATGAATTAAATTACATTCCATCCAAGCTTGCCCCAGAGTGTGATTGATACTGACCTGTTTCAGGTATGAAAGGACACTGTCAGGTGGGTCAGATTTACTCTGAAGTGCTGTGAGATTCTGGTGCACAACATTAGTCCAGTGTGGCAGAGGTTTTGGTCAGCCACCCCCAATCGTGCTGTTTGATTTTTATGTTTTTTTAAAATCAATTAGATTTTATTAAATGATGCAACTACATAAACATATTACATATATAATTTCATAAAAATACATGCAGCAGTAACAAGAACAAATATAATTCACTACAGTGACATACAGGACCTAACAAAGGAATTCTACTTCAGCAAAGCTGTGTATAAATCATTCTCAACTGCTATTTTCTAATTTTTGTATTACAGAAATAAAAGAATACAAAAGACAAGACAAGGAAGAGACAGAATGAAGGAGAAAGGAATAATATAAAGAGGTGCAAGGCAACTATACATAAATAACCTGTGAGAAAATGTTTACCCTTATCATAATTAATTTTATACAGATGAGCTAATTAAAAGAAGAAGAAAAGAAGATATAGAAAGAAGGAACTTGTTAAGATCTATAACACAGGTTGAGAGAATAAAATAAATATTTTCAGCCCCATGAGCTGCTGGTATGCTGGTATTTTTATTCCTTTAAACATCTGTACCTTGGATCCACTGGGCTGGGTGAGTAGCAGCCTCCCTTTATTTTGGATTTATGCTTGATCACATACAGTAGGGGTGTACCACCACCACTTCCACTGATGCAGTCTGAACTTTTGTTCTGCTGCTGCTATTTTTCTGACTTGCACAGGTTTTTATTAAATCCCAGTACTGAGATCCTGTTTATAACATGCTTTCTAACTAAATATTTTTTTTGAACATTGCTATGTGCAAGGGATAACTGATCTGGTCTCGGCTACTGACATCTTTGGGGGGGTTGCCATATGGGCTTGTAGAAGCAATTTTCATCCATTCAGGTGGAGGCAATCCCTTTTTAATTTGGATCATGTATTTTATTTGAGAAATTGGAGAGTTTCCCTAACACCATAAAATAGACATTTATTCAAGTTGAAAGGATATCACTGTGAGTCGGGTGTATCTACTGGCAGCAGACCATGTTGAATGCCTATTTGAAAGTGACTCACATACCGAAGGTGTTGCACCTTCTTAAAGATCTACCATTTGGTGCAGAGAGATTTTTTTTATAGATGAATGGTGTGTAATATTAAAGAAAGCATCACAGAAACTTATTAGAACTAATTTTAGATGGTACCAAAGCTATACTGCTATAGCATAGGTAGCAAAGGACATTGAAGCTAAAAAGCAGAATTTATCTACATATATGGGACAGTCTAATTTCCAGAAGATTAATACAAAACTAAGAGACACTATATCAAGTTATGATTATAAATAAAAAATGCAAAGAAGAAAATGTCATTTCTGACCAAAAAGACATCAAGTGTGTTAGAGAAAGAAAGAAATCAAAGTACCAGTGATACTAAAGGTACCAAATAGCATCTGTAAAGTGTGAAACAGTTACGTATTAAAATGCAATATGCTGTACCACTGATCATTTGCCTGCTTAGTGAACACACATTCAGTGTGCCACTGAGCAGCAGGTAAAGGAACTGCAGTTCCTGCAGTGTAGATGTTTATCCACAACCTGCAAAACAGGCAAATGGGGATCTAATCTCAGCAGGTGATTCACCTTTACAAAGTGGTGTTCTTAGCTAAATTGACTTCTCATATACAGTAGTAGCACCGAATTAGTCAAAGGATTTTTAAAGATTTTTAAAAATCCCTATTGAGAAATGTGAAACCTTTAGTGAGGGATTTTGTGTTGTTTGTTAGTATGTTCACAGCTACCCAGAGAGGGTTGTCTCATCTGATAATGTAGTTGAAAATCTACCAGATGGCACTTAAGTACTGTAATAGGAACTGACCTCTTTCTGTAGGTATAACAAAAATAATTTCAGAGGATTTTTTTCCCTAAATTTTGTGAAGGATAAATAGGGAATCTCACAAAATTGCTTGACAAATTTGGAGCTACTGCTGTAATTAACTATTCCTCACCACACCACCAAGAATCACCACTCAAGTGAGTTTCCATTTTACAGAAAATATTTGAAACAAAAGTTGAAATCACTACCAGGATTTGAACTGCTGATCCTTTGCCTGCTAAGTGAACACACATTCAGTATGCCACTGAACTGCAGGTAAGGGAGTAGCATTTCCTATGGAGTAGAGGTTATGTCATAACCTGCAAAACAGGTAGCTGGGGATCTAATCTCAGCAGGAAACCTACCTTCACAAATGCTTGTTCTTAGCTAAATTTACTGCTCATATAATTTACTATTCCAACTCCATACCACCATGAATCACCACTCACATGAGTTTCCATCTGACAAAAAAAAGTTTGAGTCCCTGTGAGGATCTGAAACACTCATCCTTTGCCTGCTAAACAAACACACTTTCAGTGTGTTACTGAGCTACAAGTAAGTGAGTTGCTGTGCCTATGGTGAAGTGGTTATGTTACACCCTGCAAAACAGCTGACTCAAATTGTATTCAGACCTAGACAAGCCTCAACTAGGACTAATTTAATTGACTACAACATACTATAGAACTAAGTTCAGTTATCTGAAATTCTGCTGTTTAGTTCTGCTGAAACCCTTCACAACATCAGAAATGACATCTAACAATTTCTCTCATACAATGAAAGTTGCAGTGAGAAAGAAACATGCTAATTCAGAGGATCAAAGCCAGGTCTGTGTAGGTCTGAAACCCAATGCCTAGTGCTAACAGCCCCATCACTAAAATTATTAATGACATCATCCAACTGAATCACTCACATCGACTGTAACCTTAAACATGACTAAATGCGCAAAAGAGTACACATGACCACAGTACATGCTAACAGCTAGGCAACTAAAAAGTGGCAATCCTTATACACTACAAGCAATTATTATGAGAACACACAGGTCAGTTCTTAAGTCAAATGATAAAACATCCCTTGATGAAAGCACTAGCCTGGGGGGGGGTAACTCAAGTTATTTTTAGACAAATCCAATTTCTGGATCCCCCACATCATTGGAGGCACAGCAAAGCATTACACAGTTCTACAACACAGACAGAGGAGGATGAAGAGGGGGCAGCAAAAGGTTCCCCCATGCTGCAATGACAACAGAGTTGCTGGTGTAAATTATAGTACCAGCACTTCTCTGACACCAGGAACAGTGCTCTGACAATCTGCCATCTGGCAGTTGGAGCAAAAGCAACTGTGAGGGGCTATGCCCCCACACTCCCATTTATTTAAATAACAAACTCCAATTCACAGTCACACCCTGGTGGCAAGAAGGGTGACCTGGAGACCAGTAACATTGCCTGACAACAAAAAAACAAAATTGCAAGAGAAGCATGCAATATTATTCCACTGACAACATTCCGGTGGCAATATTCTGTCTGCACATTATCGGCATACTGCAGCAAAAAAGGAAAAGGAACAATGAGGAGGAGATGCAGATAGCCAGCTAAGGTTCCCTTTCGCTACTGTAAAGAGAACCATATGCCACTTAAATGATTAATAATTCCTGTTATCCCCTTTCTTTGGAAGAACATCTAGTTCTGGGTAAAGGTCTCTCTTTTGTTCCTACAGAAGACATTGACCAATTCCAAGCCATTCACAAAATGATAAGAACTTCAAGTCTAAAATAAATTTTTCAAATTCAGAGGAATGCATAGTGTAGGAAGCAACAAGTTCAGGTGATATCAAATGGAACATGGATTCATTTTTTAAGAAGAAATCCACATCCCCCAAGTCTTTGATGACTTTTTCCAGGGCAGATAAGTTGAACTTTGAAGATTTCTTGTAAACAAGTCCACCCCCTAATATAGTAATATGAATAACTACGAATGGTACACCCTTAAGCATCTGTGTGAGAATGCCATCATAATAAAATCAAAGAATAAGATGGAGGTCATACTGTTGTTATCAACATGGATAGATACATTGGGGATGTAGAATAGAAAATTAATAACTCCATGTTCTATAAGAAACTGTCTTGTGCGCTGGACGCCACACCTGGCGCCACGCCGGTGACCCGGTTGAGAGCGGACTCGGGTTGTCGAGGTCGGCAGGGAAGGAGGATCGAGCATCCTAACGGATGTCTCCTCCTTGAGAGGGACTCCGGGTGTTTCATACACCCAATGCCGGGAGAGCCGTGGAAGCACAGCTCTCGGGCAGTGGCGGCTCCCATTGGGGGAGTCGGGAAGGGGACACCATTCGGCACTTGGCAGCGGTGTGTAACGCCCGCCCGAGCTACGCCCTCAGTGGGAGGGAGGGAGGGACGTAAGAAAAACGGAAAACAACCGCGGCACTCTGGATGACGGCCACTTCAGCCACCCAGTCTGCAACCACGGGCAGACCCCGCTGTGCAAGGTGAAGGAGGCAGATAAAAAGAGGTACTCTAGGGGCAGACCCAGTGGGGACTGGAGGGCATAGAGCTAGCCCGAAGGAGTAGAGTGACAAGGGCAACCAGGAGGATAAACAGAAAGTTAAAAAAAAAAAAAAAGAAACTGTCTTGTGATCCTACCACATAGTGTAAAGTGAAAATTGATCATGCAGTTTAGTATGCATTTGAATTAGGCACCATTCCCTGACTAGATATTTTCCAATACAAGATTATCCCCTTAAGCAAATGACTTACTGTCTGTACTCTCCAAAGTTCACATGGGTTTAATAATCCCCTCAGAACTGGATGGTCTATTATTTTGGGAGTAAGCAGTTCTAGTTACCTCCTGTTGAAATACGTGGATGCATTTTCACAACATATGTCACCTCCCTTATTTTTTTTTTTTTAGTTGTTTAACCAGGAATAGCATACTAAGCTGAAAGCTTTTTTACAGGTGTGACCTGGGAACACAAGGAAGTTAAGTGACTTGCTCAGGGTCACACAGTATGCAAGTGGAAGCTGTGGGATTCAAACCCAGGTCTGATCTGCTGGATGTCACCAGATTTGCAGCTCAGAGCCTTAGACCACTGCACTATACTGCCTCCATAGTTCTCATATTAGAGACATTCCTGATACCATAAAAAACATTAATGACATAGATGTTTAGGAGGCTCCTCGTTGTGACTCTAGACATAGAGTCATTGTATACAAGTATTCTCTATAGTGAAGGACTTGCTGCAATTGACCATTTTCTGAGTTTAAGATGAGGGCCTTAGTGTTGTACACTAGAGTTTATCATTAAGTTTACAGGATGTGCACTTAAATTTAATTGTTTTCAGTTTTGGGTCACTACATATTTAAAGGGTACAGTAATGGTGGCTACATCGACCCTCGGCTTCGCCAGTCTTTTCCTTGGGCATTCTGAGTCCTGCTTTGTCCATAATTCAGATCTAAACCCATTCTATTATCACCTCAATTTATACAGTTGGTATACTGATGATATTTAAGAGGTAATAACTGATTTATTTAGAAAGCCAGTGGACTGTTATACCATCTGGAGGGCTATTTTTTCACCATCTTCCTGATGTTATGTGCAACATCTCAAGAAGCCTAGACCTGGTAGCAGTCACAGAGACGTGGACAACCTTGACCCACAAATGGGATATGATGACACCAGGTTACTCATGGTTCAGGAGGGGTACAGCAAGTGGCAGGGGAGGGGGAGTAGTAGTATATATAAGGGAAGGGATTGAAGTAACTAAAATAAAAAGCCTTGGAAATCCAGAAACACTGGAAGCCATGTGGGTGGTAGTGGTGATGGGTTATGGGAAGCAAATCAGGACTGAGGTAGTCTATAAACTTGGGGAGGAATTCTGAAGAGCAGCCAAGTCAGAGGAGGTGGTGGTGGGAGAGGATTTTGATATGCCAGATGTGGACTGGAAAGTTCAAATAGCGGCAAGCACAAGGAATCTGCTCCTAGTAAATGCATTTCAAGAGGTGTTATTGGCTCAGCTAGTCCTGCTCAACAAGGGAATGCCTTGCTGGATCTAGTACTCATCAACAGTGTGAGGATCCAAAATGTTGTAATCCAGGAACAACTAGGTTCCAGTGACCACAGAACAGTGCCTTTGGATGTCCAAACAGAGAACACTAAGGGGGCTCCGGCCTCCTCAGCAACTCCTCACATTCACTCTCATCTCCTTCCACTGTGGTCCTCTTTCTCTCTGTTACTACCCAGGAAACCTTTATTGCACTTTACTCCCTCAACCTGTGCAAATGCAGTCCTAATGAACTGGATCCTAAACTGCTCCAAATCTCTGCAACTGCCATAGAACATCCACTGACTCACCTACTCAACCTCTCCTTCTCCCTCATGGCTGTCTCTCAGTCCTAGAAGTTGGCCAGAGTTCTTCTACTCCACAAAGGGGGGGGGCCCTTCTTCCATGGATAACTTCTGGATAATCTCCTCTCCCTCCCTTGCTAAACTGCAAAAGAGATTCTCTACACTAGTCTCTCTGATTTTCTTCTTTTCTATATTGTTTTTCTTGTCCCTTGTCACCTCTGGCATGACCCGTTCTGTCTGGACCCCCTAGCTCCATCATCCAACTGCTCTGGGTCTTACCTTCTCACCAACATCCTGGCTTGATGGACTGTGGCAGAGTGGCCTGTCACTGTTGCATAACCTACCAGGACCTGGATGTTATCCAGTAATCAGAGGGGTTTTTCTCCTTGGTTTGTCTGCCCCCTGGACCTACCCATTCAATGGTGTGATGGACAAGCTTTGCCTTCATGGAGACATCCTCAAACACCTGAATGCGGTCCATCTACTTGACATGCCAAGACCTGCACTGCCACCCAGACACCTCCAGATGGCAGAAGAGTAGTGGGTCATGTTGACCCCCTCCATGAGGGAGGAGAACTGTCCTTCAGATGCTTGATATTTACTCCCACAGCCAGCCCTTGAGTGACCCATGTCTATTTTCAAACCCAGGTCACTGGCATGACAGGTTGTAAAGAGCACAGCATCTCAGCCCTCCATGCTAATGGGCCAGCTTTGACTCTCTGATTTTCTAGACTCTACCAGTTTTTCTCTCCCTATTTTAATCTGGCTTCCAGAAACATCACTTCACCATCTCCTCCCTGCTGCATGCAACTTATTCTGCCTTCACTGGGATGGATCAGGGGCACATCACAGCTGCCATTTTTATTGATGTGGCCAAGGCCTTTGACTCAGTGTCCCACCCTCTCCTAATGTGTAAGCTTAGTTCTGCTGGCCTCTCAGCTCCTGCTATAGACTGATTCTCTTTTTCCCTCTCTGGTCACTTCTAGTTAGTATAGGTTGATAGTGCCCTGTCACCTCCATTTCCCATACAGGCTGGTGTCTCACAAGGCTCCATCTTGGGGCCCATCCTGTTCATAATCTTCCTTAACTACCTCCCCACAGCTTGCACCAACTTGAATATCTTCATGTATGTAGAGGACATAGTTATTTACACCTCTGGTCCCTCCACAACAGCAATAGTAGGTCTGCTACATCAAGACATCCTCAGTGTCCTGCTCTGGTTCCAGTCTAACCAACTCTGGATTAACACAAAAAACACTATGTCCATAAGCTTTGGCATCAGCCAGAAATTGGCCAGATTCCTAACTTTGCCTTTCTTCTCCACAAGGGATGACACCCCTCTTGAAGTGGTTCATTCATTCAAATACCTTGGTGTGCAGCTAGACAGCAAACTTGACATCTCTGCCCACATCCGCACCAAGCCCCACCCCAACCTTGGTGCCTTGTACCACAGTAAAGGCTGTCTGTCTCCTCAGGTATGCCATGAGGTTGTCATCAAAATGTTGCTCCTGGTCTCTGACTATGCAGATGTGGTCTATGGCACCACTTCCTCAATCTCCCTGGCCATAACGAACACCCTCTGCAATGCCTTCTACTATTTTGCTACCAACTGCCCCTCTCATACACACTATTGTTCACTCTACTCTTCCTTATCCATTCTTCCTCTATCTTCATGTCACCAGCACCAGTGTGCCTCCCATCCCCTCCTCTCTCCTCTCTCCTCTCTCCTCTCCTCTCCTCCATTCCCTTTGCCTCCTGTTCTCTCCAGTCCAGGAATACTCACACTTCACCATTCCTCATCTCATTCCCACTCCTCTGCCAGGCAATCAACTTTCTCATATTGTCTCTCTTCACTCTGGAACCTACTCCCATTCTCCCTCCATTTCCATTCTCTGTCTTTCGGATGAGATGTTAAACCGAGGTCCCATCTGCCTGGATTGGTGGTAGTTCAGGTGGATGTTAAAGATCCCATGGCACTTATTGAAAAGAGTAGGGGAATTTTTTATTATAAGAACATTAAAACAAATGATTACAAACAGTGTTGAATCATACAAAACAATATACCAAGCATACAGTAAAAGAAATAAGAGCATGACATAAATAATAAACAAAAAAAATCTATCACTCAAGAAAAAAATTAAGAATCCAAATGAAATCATTAAAGAAAATTCATTATACATAAAAGGAAAAGAAGATTAGATCAGTATTGCATCTTACACTCCACCCAATAATCACTAATACCTTAATTCACCCACTCCCCCAACATAATAAAAAAATAAGTATTTGTTCTGACAAACCTTCAATACTATCCAATAATTTAAAGTGATACAATAATGATGAAAAAATGTGAAAGTAAATAAAACAATACACATCCAAAATTCAAAATTTTACATAAGTCTAAAGACAGACTTTAAGAGCCCATACTTCCCTCACTAATATATGTGAACCAGTCTCATTACTCCTTAAAAAAGGGATATTTCCAACCCCCTCCTTTGAGTCATTTATATTTAATGAAATAAGTCATTCCTTTCCACCAGTTATCAACTTGCCTGGTGGATGCGAAGGTAACATCTGTCAAATATACTTTCGTTAAAGCCCCGCTTATCAAGCAACAGACAATCTCAACTGGCATTAGTTTCTGATATATCACCCGCTGGCATCTAGTCTGCCATAGGTAATATATCATTGCACAGCACAATATCTGTAAAGTCCCTTTATCATACTTCGACTGTAAATGAGAAATTGACCCAAAACCAAAATGTTATAATCCAGTGTACCGAACCACATCATGTTCCACTGGACCACTAATAATTTCCAAAGAGACTGAGCATAGGGACAGTCAATTAAGAAATGTTCCATTGTTTCTTCCGTATTTATACAGTGTAAATAAGGACAATTACATTCTGAATGAGCCTTATATTTAGCATTTCCTCTAACCCCAATCCGTCCATATACCGATAACCATATAAGTTCCCACATATAAGGAGGTAATCGTGCATTATTTAACCTCTGAAGCACTTCTTTAATATTTTGTGATGGACAATTCTTAAAAACAGGTTCACTGGGGTATAATTGCAACATTACCTTATTATATAACTTTTTCCCTGAACCGTCCCGTATGCAGTCCCCTGACAATTTCCATTTAAATAGTTTTTTTACAATGGGTAAAAAAAAACTAGGAATCCATAAAGTGGGAGCAGGTTTAGGGAGATCAGTAGACCAAGCTCGAAAATACCTATATAACAGCACAGAAAGTAGTTTCCCATCATTCCTAGGGTGCAAATCCCATACATCCCTAAAATTTGAGGAAATAAACAAGGTTGAGAAAAATATAATAGGATCAATCATACCCAAACCCCCACTCTGTTTTGATAAATATGTATAGTGACGCTTAATAGGATTCAGCCTATTTCCCCACACCATTTGAAAAAATAGACTATATAATTTAGTTTCTAAAGTAAGTGGAATCAGAAATATATGAGCAATATATAATAATAGTGGCACAAGAAATTTTTTTATAACTACAACCCTCTGTAATTTGGGCAATTTCCAATGTTTCTATATGTTTAGTTTACTTTCAACAGCATATAATCCCTTTTCCCAATTCAAACAAGGTCAATTCTGAGGTCCATACCACAGCCCAAGTATCTTTACTCGTTCAGAAGAAATATGTATTCCCTGAAAAAGCAAAGCCGCAGGGGTCTGCACCCCAATAAACAAACCTCTACTTTTAGAGGGATTAAGTTGTGAATTTGAAACACCAGAATACTTCAACATGGAGTCTAAAAAAAATGTAATTTGGTCATAACGCTGGAAAAATAAGCACAAATCGTCAGCATAAGCCAGAACCCTTACTTCCTGAAACAAAGGAGGTGCCGAAATCCCATCCCAAAATGAAATTTGTGGGACATACCTAATCAAAATGTCTATAGTATAAACATATAATAAAGGGCTCATCGGGCATCCCTGCCACACCCCTGTAGGAATATGGAACCCATCCCCTATTGAGGTATGTAACATAGGGTAAGTTATATTGGTATCATATATACCCTTAAGCCAATTCACAAATTGGCCAGGAACCCCATAATGGGACAATACTAAAAATAAGAATGGGTGATATACCCTATCAAATGCTTTCCTTTGATCAACAGACACAATACAGCCAGTTAATTCATAAAGATTTACATATTCAATCCAATCCCTAATTAATCTGTGTGCTTGAAAGATAGTTTTTCCTGTCAGACCACAGAATTGAGTTGGGGATATAACAGTGAGGGCCGCTTTCTTCAACCTGGTAGTAAATATACTCATCAAGATCTTATAATCCGAATTTAATAAAGTAATAGGTCTCCAATTTTCCAATGAGCATCTATCCCCGGATTTAAATAAAAAAATTAAGATACCCTCAGAAAACCACAATGGGAATATTGCAGATACAAGAAAAAAATTATACACTAATTCCAAACCCGTAGCAAGGGAATCAGGAAAAGCTTTATATAATTCCACTGTCAACCCATCAATTCCTGGTGATGTTCCAGGTTTCAGACGCTTAATTGCTTCAATAATTTCCTGCTTTGAAATAGGTAAAACCATCACCCCCATCTCAGCAGAACTTACTGGCCTCTCTAATTCTGCTAAAAATTGTTTTATGAACGGAATGCTAGGTGGAGACTCAGGCCTATGGGCCTCAAAAAATTTTGTAATCATTTGTTGCAAACTGTTTTGTTCTGTAACTATATTACCATCAGTGTCCTTAAGTTCATCTATGGTAGTATTCAGTTTATATGTTTTAAAAGCCTCATAAGGATCTCCTGCCGGACAATTTTTTTCCCCATATTTAAACAAAGCTTGCAGAGTTCCCGCCCTGTCATACTGCCACTCCTTAAGCTGTTGTTTAATGTGAGCAATTTGCCCAGAATTATCAAATTTAGAAGTATTTGCCAAAGAAATCTGCTCATACAGGTGTTGTCTCAATGTTAGATAATGCAAAAGCTTCACATTACCCCTTGTCTTACCTATATTTTTGAAAAATGAAGCAAAATCATGTTTCGAATCCAACCACCATTCCCCTAAATTATCATATAAAAAAGCCACTGATAATCTTGCCTGTAATAGTACTGCAAATTTATCCCAAACCTCCGGACAACATAACAATAATGCATTCAGTTTCCATCTGGCCCTTGCCTGTGCAGGCAACCTTAAAGGTCCAAGTTTACACAGCAAAAGCATATGATCCAAAAAAGATACAGGTACCGTAAAAAATTCAAATGACAAGGAATCTGAAATAAACATATAATCAATAGTGGAAGTAAAATTATTCTTTTTATAAGTAAAATCCACTCCACCCTGTTGCCTATTCCTACCATTCACAAGGCCAGATCCATTTATCAATTTTTCCAATGCATTAGAATCACAATATACTTTTTTTTTCCCTTTTCCTGTTCCCCAATCTTAGTAACCCCAACACGCCATTTGAGCTCGCAGTTAAAATCACCACATAAAAAAATATTATATGAAGTAAACAAGTATGGCTTTATCAAATGAAATAGGTCTATTCTTTCAGATTTGGTTTGTGAACAGTAAACAATAAATCTGCATGTCAATGACATCCAAACCCCATCTAAAATCATTAATCTTCCTGGAACGATATCCATTAACTTAATTAATGAAAAATTATAGGAATTAAATAAAAATCCTATACCATCAGCAGTGTCTTGTCCAAATGACCAGTAGGAAGGCCCCCAGCACCATTCTTTCTGAAAGAGCCTAGTTTGATCCAGAGAATACATCCAGGTTTCTTGCAATAGACAAATATGCAAATCCTGAAAATGAATGTAATCATATACTATCCGCCTTCTTTTGAAATTCAAAAGGCTGTGAACATTCATAGAGCCCAGGGTAACAGCCATTTAAAAAAAAGACAAAGGAAAGAAAAACACCTCAGCCATCTTTTTTCCTCTTTTTTTTCTTTTTACCTTTATATCCTTCAGTAACTCTCAAGGACTATCCTGCATGAGTTGTGAATCTACCTCCTTACTATCCATTTCCACCTCCCCCCAAGACGTAGCCAAAACAGAAAAAGGATTGTTCGATTCCAAATCTACCGTACAAGGCCCTACTGTATACTTAGTATTCCTAGATGACCGTCTCACCGGAACCAAAACCATAGGTCTTGTCACCACAATGTCACCTGTCTCTTTTTGTATCCCAATTTCACCCTGATTTTCCTCAGTAGGTAACCGAGGTTGCTCCTCTTCAGCCTCATTTTGACCTTTTTCCATTATACTAACATCATCCTGAACAACCTTGGACCTTACCCTATCTACCACTGGTGGAACAGAAGTAATTACCTTATCCTGTGCTTCCTGAATCATTACTTCAGGGCAACCAATGGATGTTTTATTCCTTGCAGCCCACTCACACTCTGCAAAAACATGCCCAGACCCCTCACATAAATCGCACTTCATAGAGTTCATACATTGAAAAACCCCATGTCCCATTTCACCACAATTTTCGCACCGGGGTTTGTCACAAGAACTTGTCAAATGGGTTTGAGCCCCACACCTATAACAAGCTCTTGGCTGTCCTGCATAAAAGCATACACCCCTATCTCTCCCCAAAAGAAAAGAGTTAGGGATGTGTTCAATTCCCTTGTCAGTTTGCCAAAGTTTAACTTTAAATTTCCATCCCCCAGTCCAAAACTGCTCAGAATCAAGGATAGCCTCCGGGGAACTTAAAACTTCACATTTTTGACCCAGCCAATAAGAAATGTCATCCACGTGAACACCCTTGTTCCGAAACATCACGGTAACAAACTTTATTGAAGGTTTTGTCAAGGGAATCACAAAAAAGGGTGTCCACAGGGGCGAGAATTTCACCTGACTATATCTCTCCCAAAATAGGTCCAATGCATGAGCTGATCTAAAACTAACATCAAAATTATCCTCCCCAGATATGTTTATGAAAGCGAACACATCCCTAGGTGAGAAATGCAAAGACTCTTTTAATAAACATTTCCCCACATATACTCTATCTGGCCTTACTTCTAATCCACCTTATACCTGATCCGCACCGCATTCCTACGCAGAGCTGCCTCCTGCTTAGTTCTAGAAAATAACTCTGACATTAAAGGCTTTTTCACAGGCAAACCATTTTCTAACGCCACCCCCGGCTGTACTTCTGGCACAAAGGAAGCAGCACTAACATCGGGTAAAACAGAATCCTGTGGAACAAACAGGCCCACATCACCCCCCCCCCGCAGCAGTAACTACAGGTAAAGGTACAGTAGGTTTCCATCCAGGTACATTTTGTGAAAAATTAAATGTAGGATCCCAGTCAGGTGTTGGGTGCCAAGACCCCTTATTTAAAGTCCAGCCTGCGTCCTGCAATGCTTGTTCTGGGGACCAAACCTCCACCCGTGGGGCTTGCTCCACAGACCCCAGTCCCATCAGAAGTTTATCTTTAGATTTTACCTGAGCCATTTCAGTTCCTCGAGTTTCAGCTGGTACCACCAGATTCTGTTTTGCAAATAGCACCGCCATCCGTTTGTCTTTCCCTTCTTCTCCAACTCTATCCCAGCTGGACTCAGAGCGTTTGATAAAAAAGAACTCCGGCACCCCTTCCTGCTGTAAAGGAGCTGTCTGATAAACGCAGGGCCGATCAATCTGTTCAACCAATTCTCCTCCACCAAACTCTAAACCAGCCGCCTCCGTACTCACAACCGGGACCTCCTGGTGCACATCCAGGTTACTGACAACTGCCATAGAAACTGATGCCACGCTTTCCGTTGATACAGAAAAATTTAAAGACGCCTCACCGGTTTGTAGCAATTTCTCCTTCTCGCAACCCATCGATACCTCCTTCCACAGGGTACTGTCCATTGCGCCACCTGTCCCACCTTTTCGTGGAGCACTCTCCTCGATCTCTGCCATGTCCACTGCTGGTCTCTCAAGCATTTCTGCCCCATACTCCGTAGGGTCCTGAAAGTCCACTTGCTTCTCTGATTCCAAAGCTGAAAGCTCTTTCAAAACTTTATCATGCTCAAAACATAGCATACTTAACTTTTCTTTCAATGTTAAATGCAATGGTGATATTTGTGCAACCTCGCCATAATTTACCGAAACTCTGGCATTTGATGGCTCCGTAGCCGAAGCCTGACTCTCCACTCCTTCACTCAAAAGAACTAGTGCCGACTGCACTTGTTCCAACCTTCCATTTCGCTGTACCTCTCTCAGACGATCACTGTCTGCCACCTCCGTCCTAGCGGCCATCCTCTCACCAGTACAACCTCTACTGACTAGACTTGCCTGCTGCCACTAGCCCCCTACTGCCAGAACTGCAGTAGGGAAATTTCCCTGGTGTCCTGGCCAAATTTTCCTTATTCACTAAAAATACCACCAATAGCTTAATCTGGTTCAAGGTCAGTTGGATTTCCTCTGTATCCCCTCCCCCCAGGTCGTGCCTATAAATGGGCAGGATTTGTCTAGTGCACTAACCCGGTCAACAAAAAAAAAACTAAAACATTTCATTACCTCCCCTGTTTCCCTCAGGTACCAGCTGAAACTCCCTCCTTCCCCTCAACTCTGGTTCTCCCCATCTGACTGCCCGCCTTACATTTTCTCCCTACCCTTGTGCAATTGCATTTAACACTTCACTTTTTCCTTCCCCCAACTGCACCTGGAAATGAGCCTTGGCCCAGTGTGCCTACCCGGTCACCAATTTTCAAATAAATACATACATACATAAATAAATAAATAAACAAACAAAAAAACAAATAAATAAACAAACAAACAAGCAAATAAATAAATGGCACATGGTAAGGGTATGGGACTTCAAAAAAAGACAAGATAACAGGACTGTTATTAAGATGCACTAAGAGAATGGATCAGGTAAAGAAGTAGAGAAAAAATAGGAAGATATTAAAAAAGCTATGCTGGATATGGTAGAAAATTTGACTGAGAAGGTAATAAAGGGGAAAAAAGAGAAAGGTACAATGTGATTTACAGACGAAGTAAGGAAGGCAGTAATTAAGAGACAAAAGGATGTCATTCTTGAAATATAAAGTAAGTGAAAAGAGGGAAGATAGGAAGAATACCCAGAAAGGTAAAGGTAACTAGCAGGAAGGTAAGGGGAAGCCAAGGTGGAGTTGAAACTCCAGCTTGCAAACTGATAAAGCAAGGGGAAAAGGTATTCTTCAGGTACATCCAGTGGAAGTGTATAGTTAGGAGACTGGTTCGGTGAACCTGAAGAGTAAGGAAGCATTGGAGGAGAGGGACAAAGGAAAGGCAGAAATCTAAGCATTTTGGTTTGCTCAGTTTTTACTAGTGAGAAGGATGGGCCCCTACCAGAATATTGGTTTAAGAGAGAAAGGGTGAACAACAAGTGCTCAAGTAGCATGGGCATAATTATAGCAAAAAGGGTGTTGGGAAAGCTCACAGGTTTGAACTTATATAAATCTATGTGATCTGAAGGCTTACCTCAGATGGTATTGAAGGAAGCAGCAGAGGTGATAGAGCCACTAGCAGATATATTCAACAGCTCTCTGGCTATGGGTGTGGTCCCTAGGAACTGAAGGACAGCAGACATGGTCCCACCACATAAAAGGGAGAGGAAGGATAAGCCAGAGAACTACAGACCAGTTGCCCTGACATCTACAGTGAGAAGGAGTATGCATCTGTGCTAATGGAGGAACTAGTGTAATTTCTGGAGGGAAATGGACTACAGGACTCCAGACAACGTTTCACTACAAGAAGTTCATGCCAGACTAATCTTGACTTCTTTGACTGAGTGACCATGATGGCAGATAACAGAAGGCAGCAGACATTTTTTATTTGGATTTTAGCAAGGCCTTTGACTCAGTCCCCACAGAAGTCTAGTCAAAAAGCTAAGGGACAAAGGGGTGGAGAAAACATTGGCAAATAGGGTGGAGAATTGGCTTATGGGTAGAACACAAAGGGTAGTGGTTAATGGGGAGTATTCAGAGGTAAGGGCAGCAACATGCAGAGTACCTTAGGGAGGTCAGTGCTGCACCTGGTGCTTTTCAATGTGTGTTCGTTTTCAACATAGGGGAAGGCATAAAGGGCAAAATCAGCCTCTTCACAGACAACACAAAGATCTGCTGAAGACTGAACATGGTGGAAGGGATAAGGGAACTCAGGGAGGATCTGGGCAGATTGGAGAGCTGGTTAAAGATCAAGTAGCTGGGATTCAGTACTAAAAATGTAAGCTGATACACAGTGGGAGGAGGAACTCAAGTGTACAATATAAAATGGGGGTGCTTAAAAGTGCCAGGAAGAAAAGGACCTAGAGATCATAATATTGGAGAATCTAAAAACAACAGCACCATGCAGCAGAGCTATAGATGAGGCAATTATAATGATGGGATGCATAGGAAGGGAAAAAATGCAGTATAGGTCAGAAGGTGAGCCTCTCATTGTACAGATCACAGGTGCATCAATATCTGAAATACTGTCCAAGGAACTGGAAACCACACCTGAAGAAAGAGTGTGTACATCATAGGACTACCAAAATGATCCACGGACTAAGAGGTAAGGCATTCGAGGATAGGCTGCTTGACTTGACCATGTACATCCTTGAGAAAAGGGAGGAAAAGGGGGACATGACTGAAATGTATAAGTACCTGCACAGGATAAATACGGTGGATGCCAAGGTACTATTTTAACTGAGTATGAACAAAGAGATAAAAGGAGAACTCACTTAAACTCACAGGAGGGAGACTCAAAACAGATGTTCGCAAGCACTGTGTCACAGAAGGAGTTGTGGACTGTAACAGGGAGAACCTATCACTCTAAAGGACCATCTCTTTATTCTTAAAAGCTGTTGCAACAGTTCTCTTGTTCCCTTGCTTTAACTAATCTTTACAATTCTAGTCCATATGGTAGGCCACCTACAGGTGCCCCCCAACTAGTCTATAGTGCCCAGCCTTATTTTTCCTTATCCCTCTCAGGTCCTTGTACAAGGAAGTTATTGTGGTGACATTCAAACTGATTTAAAACAACAGGCTGCATTCCTTGTTGTTGACCTGCTTTGCATTATGGGGGTATGTGTGATTTTGTATTTCTTTGAAACTTGGCTTTATTGCCAATGCCCTTTGGGGTAACCCTTGCTTCATGGCTTTTGCACTGAGGTTCTTTGTCTTCAGCTTGTTTTTTTTTGGGGGAGGGGCTCACCATGACCCAAACATGCAAGACCAACATAGGGGATGATTCATTTCCACTGGGTAGATATAGATCCTTGGGTCAGTAGGTGCTGAACAAGTGCAGAGGAAGGATGTGCATAGTCTGTCACTGCAAACTGATGTATTGAAGGGACATACCATTGCTTCCCCCGAGAGACTTATGCCCATTTCAAGGAGCTTTGCTACAAATGGTTGCAGCCAGATAACAAGAGCAAGGACCAACTTCTGGAGGTGGTAATTACTGAGCAGTTTATTCAAGTTTTACCCCAGGATGTACAACTTCAGGTTCGGGAGCATAAGCCTGATTCTGCTGATAAAATCATCAGGTTGGCGGAAGACTTCCTGGCAGCCTGACCATCCAGACCAGAGGGTTCCAAGGGACAGTTACAACCACCAGCTATCCGGTAAAGAACCCTGTTACTTATAAACTGTCAAATCTAGCCCCAGTGAAACAAGATTGGAGAATGGGGGGGGGGGGTAAATTCCAGTAGCAGAGATTGTATGTCATGTGTACCGAAAGAAGGGACACTATGTAAGAAACTGTCCTAATATAAAGAGAGATACAGAATGCTGAGGAAGAGGGTAGGGATTGGGATAGGTACCTCCCCAATTTACTCTTCACTTACAGAGAAATCCCTCAAGCATCCATTGGTTTCTCTCCTTTCTCATTACTGTATGGGAGGAACCCAAGGGGGGGACTGAATGTGGTTAAAGAACACTGGGAAGAAGGGAAGGAGGACAATTGCCCATGAAGGTGAGGGATGAGGTGATTTAGAAAAAAATGGAGCAGTTAGGCATAATTGTGCCCACAAAGAGTGCATGATCTTCACCCATGGCCATAGTGGACAAGAAAGAGTGTGGGATACATCTATGCCTAGATTTTAGAAAGCTTAACAATGCGTCACTATTGAATGGCTATCCAATGCCCCGAATAGATGACATATGTGACAGGCTAAGCAGTGCACAGTATATCTTCATCCTAGACCTTACTAAGGGGATACTGGCAAATCCTCTTGTCACCTGATTCACAAGATAAAACTGCATTTAGCACCCCAATCGGTTTATGCCAGTTTATCACAAGGCCATTCAGACTACATGGGGCCTCAGCCACTTTTCAGCATTTTATGGACCACATACTAAGACCACACACTGACTACGGTGCTGCTTATTTGGGCGATGTGGTTATATTCAGCCCTGACTGGGAATCCCGTGTTAAACACTTATCCCAATTTTTACAAGCAATAAAGAAGGCAGGAGTGACCATTAACCCCACTAAGTGTGACCAGCGAAGACAGAAACAAGATACCTAGGGTTAATTTTGGACAACGGACAAGTGAAGCCCCGAGGTAGAGAAGGTTACAGCAGTAGCAAATAGCCTAATACCTATCACAAAAATACCTGTGAGCTCTTCCTAGGCCTGGCTGGTTATTACTGGAGATTATTCCTAATTTCTCAACCATAGCCAGCCCTTTGACCGATCTCACTAAAAAGAGATGCCTTAATAAGGTTCAGTGGACCACTATTTGTAATGAGGCTGTCAGGAATATCAAGGCCATTCTATGTACAGCTCCTGTATTGAAAAACCCTTACTTCAACCAAGTGTTTGAGGTTCAAACCGATGCATCAGAGAATGGTATTGGGACAGTCTTATCTCAGAAAATAGAGGGGGGAGAACATCTGATCATGTATATCAGCAGGAAGCTACATGAAAGGGAGATAAGATATGCTACAATAGAGAAAGAATGTTTAGCTCTGAAATGGGCTATTGAATTTCTTAAATATTACTTGTGAGGTGCTGAATTTAAGGTCTTAACTGATCACAACCCCCCTCTGCTGGTTGAACCAAATGAGAGAAAAATCCTTGTATAATGTGGTGGTACTTAGCTCTCCAGCCCTATCGATTTACTGTGTCCCATAGGGCAGGTACAGAGCACAAACATGCTGATTTTATGTCTAGGTATGGAGTAGGAATTGATGTTAATGACTTTCCCTAAAATGAGATAGTACAGAGACTGTTGAGAAATGTATTAATGCGAGAGGGATAGATGAACAGTATGGAATATAAGGGAAGGCAAAGCAAAGCAAATTTATTTATAAAACAGCATTCCAGAAGACCATGGCATTGTATACAATACAATTTAAAAGCACAATTATCTTAAAAACATATACTTAAAATCAAATATAAAATTAACAGGAGTTACACCTCATGAAAGGCAAAGTTAAAAAGATAGGTATTTAAAGCCGATCTAAAGGCCTCGATGGACAACAACCTCTCAGTAAAGGAAGTGAGCCAAACCAAAAGGAAACAAGCATTTGTCAATGCCGAATATGGGCTTGCTGGCATTGGCATTGGTAGTGCAGGAGTTAGAAATGCAAAATAGGAATGGCAATGAAGTATTAGAAGTGATGCCAACACCCCCCTTACAGAAACTGAAAAGTGTGGGGAGTGTGGCTTTGGGTCGGCCATAATGCTGATGCCATTCCACCTCACCCCACCCTGCAGAGAGTGACAGATGTCGGGGTGTGTATTGGGGTCTTGGCCTTTATGCTCACCCCAACCATAAGGAAATAAGCTGAGATGAGTGCAATATAGGAGAATGGGGTGAATGTTAGGGTGACAGAACCCAAGGCACCCCTCAATGCCTGTCAGTGGCTGTAGGGTGGGGAGGTGGGGCTAGAATTCTGTGAACATTATGGCCGTCGAACCCAAGTTACGTCCCCGACACCTGTCAGTCTCTACAGGGTGGGTGTATGGTTAGAAACCTTAATGCCCCAGGTGTTTGTTGGTATTTTCACTCCAAATTTTCAACAGTGGCTTTTTAAGACCCCACTTCATGAACAGTGGTGCTATCATTTCGTTACTCAATCCTGAAAGATGATTTCACACAGCAACTATGCCACTGGGAGCCACAGGTGCAGAAACACATTTCGGGCAGGATGCAAAAAATGACAGCTGTACTGTTCATGAGGAGATGTAAAGAAAATGGCAATGTTGAAAATCTGAAGAGAAAACATGAAAAATTTGCAAACTTAGCGAGCGTGCATAGATACTGCGCAATGCAAACCCGTAATGTGGTCATTTTTGGGATTTTATTTACCAGATTTTCAACATGGGCATTTTGGGACCTCTCCTCATGAATAGTGGCACTGTAATTTTGTTACTCTGTCCTGAAAATTGATTTCGCTCAGCAACCGCTCCCATTATGCGCCACAGGTGCAAAAACACATTTTGGGCAGGATGTGAAAAATGACAGCTGTACTGTTTATATGGAGGTATGCAAAAATGGCAATGTTGAATTTCCGGAGTGAAAATGTTAAAAATTCTTGAAGTTACGAGCATGCATGGAAACTGCGCAATGCACGTGTAGGCATTTCAGGACTTCTGCTCATGAACAGTGTCACTGTGATTTTCTTAATCTGTCCAGAACATTGACTTCCCACAGCAATCACGCCATTGTGTGCCACATGTGCGAAAACATATTTCAGGCAGAATCTGAAAAATTACATCTGTACTTGTTCATAAGGAGGTGTGAAAAAATGGCAATGTTGAAAATCTGGAGGGAAAACATTAAAAATTCTTGAAGTTACAAGTGTGCATGGAAACTGCTCATTGCACGCTTGTAATACAGTCATTTTTTTGGAATTTTTTCACCAAATTTGCAACATAGGCTTTTTTGGAGCCCACCTCATGAACAGTGGCGCTGTCATTTCATTAATTTGTCCTAAAAGGTGATTCTGCCTAGTGACCATGAAATCATCTTTCTGGACCGAAAAATGAAATGACAGTGACTGATTTCATGAGATGGGGTCCCAAGAACCCCATGTTGAAAATTTGAAGCCAAAAGTCAAAAAAATGGCTGAGATATCCACTTAAGTTGAAACCCCCCATTTATGCCATTATACAGCTTACTGACATTTCTTCAGTTCACGGTCGGCTTTAAAGAGTGCAGATGTGTTCCCGTTCCACCGAAGATCGCTGCGCCAACCTCCGGAGATAAGTATGGGGTGAGGAGGGTGTGTGGGGAGGTGGGGTGCCCAGAGGGTGGGTGCAGATTGGGGAAGGGGGTGCCGAGGACAACGAAGGACCATTTTCTTGTTTTGCAGGGAAAAAAAATTTGGGGGGAAGGTTTTTGTTTTTACAGGTGACACTAAGACATTTGGGCACACTGGGGTGGGCTTCCAATGTGCCACCAAGGTTGTTTGTTTGGGGAGACTGGAGCCGATGAGGATTGGGAACCCTGTCAGCAAATAAAGCATGTTTGTGTTGGGGGCTTGATGCCAAGGGGGATTGGGTACCCCCATTGGCAGACAAAACTGGGGGGGCATTATGCCAACAGGGATTGGGCAACCCATTGGCAAACAAATTGAACTGGGAAGGGGGCATACCGACAGAGGGATTGGGCACCCCGGAAGTTGGCTTTTCTAGGGATTGCGAGAGGCAGACGATGACAGCCACTGCCATGTTTATTGAAATGTTTCACTAGGAATGGCACGTAATGGAGGAGTGTCAGATCTGCTGATGCAATGATGAGCCTGACTCTCATTGCAGCGGCAGATTTCTTTCAAGTTGGTGGCACTCTCTGAAACTGCTGTCATTGGCAGCATGCTCACTATTTGGCAGCTGAGGGATACACTGGTTAAAGAATTCCCTGGATTCGCCACAACACTGACACACCTTTGAAAGTGCCAGTACAGTGCTACTACCACAAAATGTTGCTTGCGCATAGACCATTATGGTTCTCCAGGGACGTGGACACAGTGAAGTAAAAAAAGGGCAGCATTCAGGAGGTAAAAAGAAACTCAGAAGGAGGAGGACAGAGAGGTGTATCAAGTAAAACAGAGGGAAGGATTGCCAGAGGGGTAGCTAAAGGGGAAAAGACTTTCTTCAGATACATAAAAATAGTTAGTTGCATATTGGTCCTTGTAAGAACAGATCCAGAAACAAATGGTTTGATATCTTTTATTGGACCAACAAAGATGTAACAAAAGAAAACAGTGTTTTCTTTTGTTACATCTATGTTGATCCAATAAAAGGTATCAAACCATTTGTTTCTGGATCTGTTCAGGCACATAAGTGAGAAGAGGACAGCAAGGGGAGGGATAATGAGGATAAGAGGGACAACAGAGGGAGACTGCACAGAAGAGGATCAAGAAAAAGCAGATATCCTGAACAGGTATTTCTGCTCAGTTTTCACAGTGGAGTGAGGAGGATAGACCACCCAGGGAACAGCAGGAACACTGGGGGAACTGGACACAAGTCCAGTTTCAGAGGAAAAGATGTCTGAAGGGACTTGCAGCTCTGTAAGTGGACAAGGTTATGGGACTGGGCAGGATACATTCAGGGGTATTAAAGAAACTCAGGAAGGTGCCTGCTGCACCACTGATGATGTTATTCAACAGTTCACTGAAAACAGGCACAGTTCGAGAGAACAGGAGGAGAGTAGACATGGTTCCTCTCCATAAGAGTGGCAGCAGGGAGGAGGCTAACAATTATAGACCAATAAATCTCATATCATTGATGGGGAAATTAATGGAAACCCTTTTAAAGGAAAGGTTAGTAGAGTATCTTGAATGCAGTGGGCTACAAGACCAAAGGCAGCATGATTCAGGTTGGGGTGGGGTGGGGTGGGGGTCATGCCAGATGTATCTAATTGACTTTGTTGACTGGGTGACCAGGGAAATAGATCAGGAAAGGACAGTGGATGTGGCCTATCTGGACTTTTGCAAGGCCTTTGACACTGTGCCACACAGGAGACTTATAATGAAATTAAGCAGCCCAGGGGTGGGATCCAAAGTGGTAAACTGGGTAAGAAACTGGTTAATGGATAGGCATCAGAGGATGGTGGTTAATGACAATCACTCTAATAAGGGGAGAGTGACCAGTGTGGTGCGGCAGAGCTCAGTACTGGGACCACTTATCTTCAGTGTCTTCACTTAGGGCATAGGAACCCAGGAGCTGAGTATAGGATGGTGGGGAAGGGGAGGTACTGACAGTCACTAAGCAGGAAAAGGACCCTGGGGTATCATATCTGATGACCTCATGGTGGCAGTCAGTGTGACCAAGTAGTGGGTAGGGCCAGTGGGATGCATAGGGAGAGGTATCACCAACACGAGGAGGGAGGGAGGTGGTGTTATCACTGTATCGCTCACTGGTGTGACCCCACCATGAGTATTGTGTCCAGTCCTGGAGGCCACACCTCAGAAAGGAGATAGATAGGGTGAAGGCAGTCCAGTGGACAGCAACTAAAATGGTTCAGTGGTTGAATCAAAAACCCTACAAGGAGGGATTGAGGGATCTCAACGTGAACACCCTGGAAGAGAGTGAGAGGGGAAATGTTACGCACAAGTACCTCACAGGGGTGAAAAAGGTACAGGAGGTGAATCTCTTTCAAAGTAGAAAGAGCACCAGGACCAGATGGCATGTGATGAAACTGAAATGGGGGAAGTTTAAGAGGAATGTGAGGAAGTACTACATCACTGAAAGAGTTGTAGATTCCTGGAACAGTCTGCCAATGGAAGCAGTGGAAGTTAAAACAGTATCAGACTTTCAAGCATGCATGGTGTAGACATTGGGGAATATTAATGATTAGGCAGGGAAGAGGGAGGATCACTGAAGACCATTTAAGGCCTGTGGAGACATAATAGGCAGGGACCATCTGGGCTGACTTATGGACCAAGTGGTCCTTTTCTGTTGACAAATTCTGTTCCAACGTTTCTGTTAGTTAACTCCAACTTGAAATGTTAGTTCATGAGACAAATGTCATAAAAATATATGTAGTGCAAGATCATATGGTTAACATATTTAGTGTACCTTCTGGAACCAACGCAAGTGGGAGTTGCTACTCTCAAACAAGTCGCCATGCCATCTGCAATAACAGGGGTGCATCCATATAGCTGTGGTGCACTGTCATGCATCAATGTGTCAGCTGCTCAGGATCCGAGGACTGCGTAGTATGACATGAGATACTGTACCTACTGCTGTCAGTGTCAGTGTCTCTGCAACATATTGGAGAGAACCCCATACCTATATAGCACATAAAAACCTGCTAGGGAAAGCTCCTATAACTGGCATCTTAGGTTCAAATCATAAATAAAAACGGTAAAGAAACATGATAGTTTCACCCAATAGGTTGTCAGTTTTCTTATGGTGTATAATTCACATAGAAAACTTTGTTATATAAATGTCTGTCCTACTGAACAGTTTTGGCAAGTTTTCTGAAAGATTTGCACTGAACAGTCTTTCTGTTCTGTTTTAATGTAGTTGTATTTGATTAAAGTAGAATTGTATAATTTGCTTATTATTTTTATTTTGCGGTTTTGTACATGAATTGTGCAGTATCCAATGCGGTATATTTGCCCAGGGGGTCACAAATTCACCTTGAGCAGCTAGTGACCTCCCATGACACCGGACAAGCAGCAAATCAGAGTTGCTATTCACATACTCTTAGCATCACACCATAGGAAAACAGAAACCTTAATGGGTGAAGCTAGTATGTTTCTTTATGGATTTGGTTTATGTTTTTAAGTTGACAGTAACATGAGTTTGCCCTAGAATGGTGTAGTTGCTATACAGCTATGGAAGGTTCTCTCCAATAGGTTGGGGAGACACTGAGAATGACAGACGTTACTGTTCCACATCATAATTATAGACCTCAGATTGTGAGCATCTGACAACAACATGTGACATCATGATGCTTTGGCACATGCTCAGTGCACTGTGGCTATAATGAAGACAAAACATGTGCTCCCATGGCATTGCAGATGGCATGGTGACCTTTTTATGAGTGGCAATTCCCATTCGCTTTGACTCCAGGAGGTACTCTAAATGTGTTAAAGGTATGATCCAGCACTATATATTTTTTATGACATATGTCTGTTGAGACCTAATATTTCAAGCTTGATGTAACTAATTCTGCATTATACACTATTTAAATCAGTTTTATGACTAATGCAATGAACTTTGTACCAGAACTATTGCTATATTTGTTTACATTATAGGACCATTTTCCCTTTTAGAAAGCTGCAATGTTTATGCAGCAAAACGTCGGAACTTACTGTAAGTAAATGGCCTGAGATGGAGTGGCAACTCCAGCAATAAACTTCCTGATTTCTGATGCAAAAAGACTTTGATCTCATGGTGGTGTTTGGTAACCTACTGATTAGCTACAAACCTGTCCAGGCCCCAGACTCACACTAGAGACTCTAAAGCTTTTCATAACTAGTACAGAATTGCTGTAGGAGAGGCTACCGGTTGGATGTTTCTATTTTATTTTTATGGCACTATTCTTTGAAGCCAAGTGATGAGCTCCAATGATATGCATTAATACATCTGTAGAAACCACTCTTACAGTTGTATGAGTGGTATCAAGGGCAATCTTAGGATGTGAGAACTGAAAAGTGAAGGCGAGTGGTTCTGATATCCTAAGGATGTGAGAACACTCATAAAATCGTAAGTGACCTCCCTGATGTATTAATATTTTATTGATCAAGGTGGATCAATAATGGATCCATAAGTTTAAAAACTTACACTGAATGAGCTTCCAAGGCTCCTGAACATGACACTTTTTACAGAATAAGGGCCCTATCCACGTAGGTGGTTGGAATACACTCAAATTGAACATATCCCAGCCACGGTTCTGAGAACCCCGATGCCCATACATAACGGACAGCATCCTCAATCCTCCTCACTGGTGTGGGGCTGCTTGTGGTAGTAGAGGGTAGCACTGAACTACACCATGGGCATCCGATTGGATGACTGTCCCAGTACTGTAGTGGATCCATGCCTGTGCAGAGAACCATGGGATATGGCAGCCCTACAGGACTGCTATATCTGCACCTGAATCAGGGAAAGTCAGAAAATACACTGGTTAGTGCCAGTGATGCCCCAGCCCACCATGAAGGCTCCTAGGGCTGGGGGTTGGAGGAGGGAGGGCTGAACAGGCCCGGAACATTCAGCTGTGATCTAGGTGGAGGGAGCATAGATAGCCGCACCCCTAGCCTGCCCCTGTCCTGCCCACGCATCAGGGATTAGGTGCAGAGGTGGCTAGTAGCCCATGTTCCTGGGTGTGCAGCGGTAACTGCATGTTATTAGTGGTACTGTGTACCACGAACTGGCATAATGACCCCACTGCAAGTGTGGGAGGTTGTGCTGGGCCATTTAGGATCGGGCCCTTGGAGTATTTCACACACAGGGAAAGAGAGCACTCTGATTGGTCAGGAGCTTTCCCTTGATCTACAAAGTGAATAACATGAATAGCCATGTAAAGAAGTCATATTTGGCTGACCCTTCACTGTGCTACTGTTGCATCTCCCCTTCCTCTTTGTGCCTTGCAGTGACCTGAAGTTGTCTAGGCAATCAGTATCAGATGGATTAAGCTAATTTGCTTGGATAAGTGCTGCCAGTTGAATGAGATTTCTACATACAGCACATGTATCTATCTGTAGCTATAGATATACATATTTAGTTCTTTCAGACTTCTGTAGGTAAGTGTGTGAGTGTTCAGCAACTTCTAGAAGGACCTTGCTGTCATCCTCCTGCCCGTAGTCTTTCTGATTGTGCTTTCATTTTCCCTTTTAGTGTGCATGAAAATAGTATTAGTATTAATATTATTTTTATAAGTGTGTTGCTCCTTTTCATTTCAGTCAAGTTTCCCTGCTATTTAAAACCGTGAATGGTTATGTTGTTTTTTTTTTGTTTTTGTGCTGTTCTTAATAGGAAACTTCAGGTCCTTCACATGAAGGTTTCTCTTCACTGATGTTTCTCCTTGACACCTTTTTCTGGCAGTATCTACATTGTGTCTGAAAACTCTAATTGAAATGTCTGCTGCATAAAGGCTTTTCATTTTCCAGAGTTCTTGACTTCATAATACAGCTGAAGGATGCTTTGCTAGATATACTTTTATGCTTCCATCTATCAGTCAGTCACAATTTAAATACCAAGTAGCTAAAGCACACCTTGATGGCTGCATACAGTTCTGGTCATAGCAGGATGAAACTGGATCCTGCCCTGACCCAGTTTGTAAAGACTGAGGAGGAGGTTCTGTTGCCAGTTGTGGAGGGTATCTGTAATGCCTTTGAGTGAGGGGTAGTTTCCTATTGCCTTAAAGAAGGTGGTGGTTGGACCCCTGCTAAATAAGCATTCGCTAGAGCATAATGATCATACAACATGCTGGCCTTTTTGCAACTTGCCATTCCAGGCTAAGGTCATGGAAAAGGCAGTGGAGGAGCAGCTGAGTGACCAACTGACAAGCAATAACATTTCTGATCCTTTCCAGTCTGGTTCCCAGGAGAATCACACAGCATGGAAACTACTATGGTTAAGGCATGTAATGATCTTCTAGTTTGGAGGGACAGAGAAGAAGTTTCCATCTTGGTCCTCTTCTGTCTCTCATCAGCATTCAATATAGTTGATCATGGGGTTCTAGCTGATAGACTCTGGGAGTAGGAAGCTGTCACTGGTACTGTATTGAAGTGGTACCAGTCTTTCCTAGAAGAACAGGAGGAGTTCATGTTGATAGGTTTATTCATGTCATATCCAACTACATAGATACATAGATACATAGACAGTGTCGGCAGATAAGGGCCTATGGCCCACCCAGTCTGCCCATTTGAGCTTGTAAGTTCAGTTTATGTTTTCCTAGAAGCCTGTTGCCCCTTACCCCCTGACCTCCAGAATTCCTTTATGTCTATCCCATGCATTCTTAAATCCCGTGATTGTTTCAGCCCTCACCACTTCCTCTGGCAGGGTGTTCCACTTGTCCACCACCCGTTCTGTGAAGAAATTCTTCCTCACGTTTTCTCTGAATCATCCTCCCTCCAACTTCATCCCATGCCCTCTAGTCCTGGAACATCTTTTTCGCTTAAAAATAGTATATTCCTGCACCCTGTTCCTCCCTGTAAGATACTTGTATGTCTCTATCATATCCCCTCTCTCCCTCCTCTCTTCCAGGGAGTACATGTTCAGTTCCTTCAACCTGTCTTCATAGGACTTATGATGCAATCCATGCACCATCTTTGTTGCCCTCCCTGTCTATGTCCTTACATAGGTATGGTCTCCAGAACTGTACACTGTACTCCAGGTGGGGCCTCACTAGTGTCTTGT
Organism: Neoceratodus forsteri; assembly: GCA_016271365.2. Taxonomy (NCBI): domain Eukaryota; kingdom Metazoa; phylum Chordata; order Ceratodontiformes; family Ceratodontidae; genus Neoceratodus; species Neoceratodus forsteri. The sequence continues at coordinate 1,391,230,173 of CM057459.1, forward strand.
ATAGTGGAATTATGACCTCCCTTTTCCTGATGGTGATGCCCCTGCCTATGCATCCCAGCATCCTATTTGCTTTACCTACTGCCTTGTCACACTGTATCCCTACCTTGAGGTCATCAGATATGATAACCCCAATATCCCTTTCCTGCTTGGTGCATGCTATATTCTCACCCCCCCAACTGATATATTGTGCCAGGGTTTTTGTGCCCCATATGCATTATCTTGCACTTCTTTGCATTGAATTTCAACTGCCAAACCCCTGGCCATTCTTCAAGTTTCTGCAGGTCCCCTTCTCATTCTGTCTACACCCTCTGGTGTGTCTACTCTGTTACAGAGCTTTGTGTCATCTGCAAACAGTGAAATTCTGCCTTCTAGGTCCTGCACAATGTCACTGATGAAGATGTTGAATAGGACTGGTCCCAGCACTGATCCCTGTGGTACCCCACTGGTCACTCTTCCCTCTGTGGAGTGACAGCCATTTACCACCACCCTCTGTGTCCTGCCACCCAGCCAGTTACCTATCCACCACACTACTGTCCTGCCCACACCCATATTCCCCAGTTTGTGTAATAGTCTTCTATGTGGCACAGTGTCAAAGGCCTTGCTGAAGTCCAGATAGGCCATGTCCACTGCCCTCCCCCTGATCCACCTCCCTAGTCACCCAGTCAAAAATTCAATGAGGTTGGTCTGACATTACCTCCCCCTGGTGAAACCACGCTGCCTTGGGTCCTGTAGTCTATTGACAACCAGATGTTCCACCAATCTCTCCTTCAGTAGTGCTTCCATGATCTTCCCCACTACCAAGGTGAGGCTGACTGGTCTGTAGTTCCCTGCTTCCTCTTTATTCCCACTTTTGTATAAGGGGACTACATCTGCTGTCCTCCAGTCTTTGGGTACCTCCCCCTGTTTCCAGTGATTGGCTAAACAGGATAGCCACAGGTTCAGCCACCACCTTTCTTAGTTCTTTAAGGACCCTGGGGTGCATCCCATCTGGCCCCATTTCTTTATCAACTCTTATTACTTCCAGTTCCTTCAGGACCCTTTCTCGTGTAAAGGGACTTGTGTCCTTTTCTGTACCATTCTCACCCCTTGTACTCCCTTCAGACCCATTATCCTCCTCTTCCTCAGTAAAGACTGAGCAGAAATACCTGTTCAATATGTCAGCTTTACTGTTGTCATCCTCCACACAGCCCCCATCCTCCCCCTTCAGTCTCACTATCCCTCCCTTTACCTTTCTTTTTTCACTTATGTACCTGTAAAAGGTTTTGTCCCCTCTACCCACTGATTTTGCAATGTGTTCTTCTGTCTGAGCTTTGGCTTCCCTTACTGACCTCCCTGCCTCCCTTTGCTTCTCCTGGTACTTCTCCCTATCCCCTTCTGCCTGTGTCTTTTTGTATTGCTTGAATGCAATCTTTGCTGTATACTATGGCATACCCAAGAATCAGTCCTCTCTTTAGTGTTGTTAACTATTTATTGAAAATTGTAACCAGGAAAGACACACTGAGCCAAGGCTTATTTCCAGGTGTGACCCAAGGGGAAGGGGAGAGGGAGATGCGATATATAAAATATACACGGTAGCAATGCGCAAATATGCAAAGAAAATACAAATTGGTAAGGTGCAGCTTCAGATACTTTAGCTGATACCTTTGAGGTAGGACATTAGGAGAGGCAGCATGGGTTTGTTTGCTATTCTGATGATACCCAGCAGTTATTTGCTATGCCAGTGATACCCAGCATTACTTTGCTATTCCAGTGATACCCAGTATTACTTTACTATGCCACTGATAGCCAGCATTACTTTGCTATGCCATTGATACCCAGCGGTTCTTTGCTATGTCAATGACACTCAGGATTACTTTGCTATGCCAATGATACCCAGCACTACTTTGCTATTCCAATGATACCCAGCATTACTTTGCTATGCCAATGATACCCAGCATTACTTTGCTATGTCAATGATACCCAGCATTTTTTTGCTATGTCAATGATACCCAGCAGTTCATTGCTATGTCAATGATACCCAGCAGTTCTTTGCTATGTCAATACCTAGCATTTCTTTACTATGTCAATGATACCCAGCTTTTCTTTGCTATGTCAATGATACCTAGCAGTTCTTTGCTATGCCAATGATACCCAGCAGTTCTTTGCTATGCCAATGATACCCAGCCTTTCTTTGCTATGCCAATGATACTCAGCTTTTCTTTGCTCTGTCAATGATACCCAGCATCACTTTGCTATGCCAATGATACCCAGCTTTTCTTTGCTATGCCAATGATACTCAGCTTTTCTTTGCTATGCCAGTGATACCCAGCAGTTCTTTGTTGTGCCAGTGTTACCTAGCAGTTCATTGCTATGTCAGTGATACCCCACATTTCTTTGCTAAGCCAATGATACACAGCATTACTTTGCTATTTCAATGATACCCAGCTTTTCTTTGCTATTTCAATGATACCCAGCTTTTCTTTGCTATGTCAATGACACCCAGCATTAATTAGCTATGCCAATGATACCCAGCATTACTTTGCTATTTCAGTGATACCCAGCTTTTCTTTGCTATGTCAATGATACCCAGCATTACTTTGCTATGTCAATGATACCCAGCAATACTTTGCTATTTCAATGATACCCAGCGGTTCTTTGCTATGTCAATGATACCCAGCATTACTTTGCTATGTCAATGATACCCAGCTTTCCTTTGCTATTTCAATGATACCCAGCATTACTTTGCTATGTCAATGATATCAAGATTTACATTGCTATTTCAATGATATCCAGCATTACTTTACTATTTCAATGATACCCAACATTTCTTTGCTAAGCCAATGATACCCAACATTACTTTGCTATTTCAATGATACCCAGCATTACTTTTCTATGTCAGTGATACCCAGCTTTTCTTTGCTATGCCAATGATACCCAGTGGTTCTTTGCTATGTCAATGATACCCAGCAGTTCTTTGCTATGCCAATGATACCCAGCAGTTCTTTGCTATGTCAATGATACCCAGGATTACTTTGCTATGTCAATGATACCCAGCAGTTCTTTGCTATGCCAATGATACCTACCATTGCTTTGCCATGCCAATGATACCAAGGATTACTTTGCTATGTCAATGATACCCAGCTTTTCTTTGCTATGTCAGTGATACCCAGCATTACTTTGCTATGTCAATAATACCAAGCTTTTCTCAGCTATGTCAATGATACCCAGCTTTTCTTTGCTATGTCAATGATACCCAAGATTACTTTGCTATGTCAATGATACCCAGCTTTTCTTTGCTATGCCAATGATACCCAGCATTTCTTTGCTATGTCAATGATACCCCGCTTTTCTTTGTTATGCCAATGATATTCAGCTTTTCTTTGCTATGTCAATGATACCCAGCAGTTCTTTGCTATGCCAATGATATCTAGCATTACTTTGCTATGCCAATGATACCCAGCATTACTTTGCTATGTCAGTGATGCCCAGCATTACTTTGCTATGCCAATGTTACCCAGTAGTTCTTCGCTATGTCAGTGATACCCAGCAGTTCTTTGCTATGTCAATGATACCCAGCTTTTCTTTGCTATGTCAATGATACCCAGGATTACTTTGCTATGTCAATGATACCCAGCTTTTCTTTGCTATGCCAGTGATACCCAGCATTACTTTGTTATGCAATGATACCCAGCAGTTCTTTGCTATGTCAATGATACCCAACTTTTCTTTGCTATGTCAATAATACCCAGCTTTTCTTTGCTATGGCAATGATATTCAGCTTTTCTTTGCTATGTCAATGATACCCAGTAGTTCTTTGCTATGTCAATGATACCCAGCAGTTCTTTGCTATGCCAATGATACCTAGCATTATTTTGCTATGCCAATGATACCCAGCATTACTTTGCTATGTCAATGATACTCAGCTTTTCTTTGCTATGTCAATGATACCTAGCAATTCTTTGCTATGTCAATGATACCCAGCTTTTCCTTGCTATGCCAATGATACCCAGCTTGCTTTTCTCTCCTATGGCAGTGATACCCAGCTTTTCCTTGGTATGCCGATGGTACCCAGCTTTTCCTTGCTGTACCAATGATACCCAGCTTTTGTTTGCCATACTGATGATACCCAGCTTTTCCTTACTATGCCAGTGATACCCAATGTCATCGAGGCATTGGTCAGGAAGCATAGGCAAACCAGGAGAAGTTATAAAATTTGCAAGTAACATTTTAATATTATCAATAACAATAACATATAAAAAACTATGCAGGATAGCTCTTATACAGGCAGTTACAACAAAACAAGTCCCTTCATTTGAGGAGATCTCTAGTTCTGAATTTCACTCTCTCTTTCTGTCTTTCTTTCTCTCTCTCTCACACACAAACACACACACACACACACACACACACACACACACACACACAATATTGCTCTGTTTATATTTATGTCTTTTCCTGGCAATTACCTTCTGCATCCTGAGTTTGTTAAGATACAGTACATATTCTGTTTCTCACAAAAAATGTTATAGAACATTGTCAATTTCTTTCCTGCAGCTGCAACAAAATAGAACATTGATTCCCAGAACTGATCACCTGTTGAAAGCTCTGCAATTTTTTTCTATTTATTTATTGAAAGTTTTACCAGGAAGAACATACTGAGCAGCAAGTGCTCATTTCTGATATTAAGCACTGGTTAGGTGCTGTGCCTTTGCGTCTGCATTTCTTAAGTGTGCAGAGCAATCTTAATCTGTCTGTTCATTTGCATCTCTTTAGGGCCCAATCTCCATTTGTAACTTAAGTCACAGTTGTTTCTTTGGCTTCCCTTCAGAATACTGGACTGGTGTGGTGCATATCTCTTCATGAACATTGTACTCATTAATATGCCTTTTTAAGTCAGGAACATCATCACGAGTCACTCAAGATACAAATCACATTCTTTATCATCACGGTCGCAAATGCAGTCACAAATCATGATTCACGATCACGTCATGAATCACAAAATTACATTTTTTTACTAGTTACTTGCATGTATTGTAAGCCTGTTTTGTAGTATCTCTCCAGGCTTCACCCAGTCACCACCACTGTACTCATTAATAAGAGTTTTTAAATTGCGGAGTTTTATGATACCGTCTCAGCTCATCAGGGAAGTACAGCTATAGGCATTCATGTTCCTTCCTGTAACGCATGTGAGTTACAGTACTGTAAGTAGTGGTGGACAAAGTGGCCTCAATTAGCTCCAATAGTGATTCACGAGTAACGGGAATCGAGTACTCCGCATAGTGAAGCAGAGTAATTGACTTTGCTCATACCGAGGAACTGAAGTCCATTGAAACCAATGACTTTGCATTATTCAGCCTTCCCCAAACCACTTCGCCACCAATTTTAAGGTGAAGTACATTGAAATCAATGTAATTAGCCTCACTTCACCTTGTAATTGAACCCCAAATGAAATTCTGCAGTGATTCATGGGATTGCAGGTCACATGGGCTGTAGATTGTTCGGCACAGCCTCAGTTCTGGCCTGGGTAGTGTGTGTGCAGTGGTAGCTGGAGACAGTTTGCTCTTAGAGCTCTGCGATTCAAAACCTCTAAAAGCTGTTTAAAATGCCTTTTTGAGTCATTTTTTTTTGCTCAAAATTTAGTACATTGATTGTAGGAAACCGTTCTGTGCTCATATCTAGTGTTCATTGTTGTGCAAGGATTTTGAATGTTAATTTAGAACAGTCAGTCTGTGTACTGTGAAGTGTGCTTTAGGGAAGGGGCGTATTTGTGGTGTAGGTACATTAACTGGGAGAAAAAGGCAGTCTTTCTGTTTTGGTTACATTTTTCTTGCACAACTGTGTTAATGTACACAAAGTAATATTTTCAGTAATTCTTGACTTTTTTTACTGATTGTTGTGGTGCAGCAGTTTATAATTTTTCTGTTTAAAACATTTGGTTATATTACTAAAGGTTTTCAATTTGCTACACATTACTTGTAGTGTGTGTGTGTGTGTGTGAGTGTGTGTGTGATGCATGCAATTAAATCAGACACCTTTTATTGTGCCACAGAGTAATTGCAGCAGCGTGAACCTGCTATCCACCACACCTGCATGAATTTTTTGTACTTTACTGGTAGTGGATTGTTACTGCCATGCACTAATCCCCCAACTGGCAAAAGGTATTCCTTTCCAGATTTGGATTTGTGACTTTTGAACACTGGTTAGGTGTTGTTGTGCTTTTTCATATGCATCTCTTGAGTACACAGTGCAATCTCAATCTATCCGTGCATTTGCAGTGCACTATTACTCTGGGAGACTGCATTTCTTGTTATGCTCTCATTTCACTTCATCAGCATTGGGGGATTTTCTGGACACAAGACAGTAGCATTTTGGGTATGCACATTAATTCTGGTGTCTGTCTGTGATGTCACCACATCCACTGCGTGCATGACTGAGTGCACCACTATTCTGGGAAGCTGCATTTCTTGTTATGCTCTCATTTCACTTCATCAGCACTGGGGAGTTTTCTGGACACAAGACAATAGCATTTTGGGGTTGCACATTAATTCAGGTGACTGTGTGTGTGGGGGAGGCACTGGGGGGCTGCCAATAATGTTGTCACTCCGCCTTACCTCACGTTAAAGTGGAATGGCAACACAAAGTAATAATTACAAAGCAAAGTGAGCCTTTCCTATTGACCACTCCATGTAGCGGACTGACAATGAGAAGTGGCCACTTCACGTTCACTTCACCAGTGGAATTTAATTTCACTGCATCTCTACTCAGTACCCCCAGCCAATTCCTCTACCTACTACCTCATTCCTTACCCCCCCCTTTTTGACACCACAGGCCCTCTATATCTGTCCCACCTGATCTTGAACCTATTTATAGATGCTCTCTCCACTCCTTCTTTTAGCACTGTATCCCACTGTTCCACCACTCTCTTGCTGAAGAAGAACTTTCTAATGTCTCTCTTAAATCACCCCACACACACACACACAATTAGTCTCCACCCATGCCTTCTTGTCATTGTATTTCCATTCCCTGATGAATTCCAGTTCCAAGGTTCGGTATATTTATGGTTTATATATGGTTATACTGTATGCGTTCTTCTTCTTGATGTGGAAGGCTGCTATTTTACAGTTTCTGCCAGAAAAAACAGTAAAGTCATCCATAATTAAAATCACAGAATTTCATGGGATTTGATGTTTTACACTAAAGCAGTGCATCTATAGGATATACATTTTGATGTAATTATTGCATGTACTGTTTTCATTTTATTTCATTTGCTGAATAAATACTGTTTCCTTTGTATATGCTATATATTTATACACATAAAGAGCCATCGGCACCTCAAGAAGAACTTTGAAAAATATAATATTTAGACACAAAGCAGCTTATATTTTTCATTAGCTCTGTATTTCTTATCTCCATTATTCATTACTGAGGTCATATGCATGAAAACAGGAGAGTTGTTCCTTGAGGGTTAATCAGCTCCTATTGTATCTTCCCAACTTGATGTCACAATACTCTACTAGTTACATCATAATTATTCCCATGGCAACAGACTATGATGTCACAACAGAACATTATCATTTCAAGCAGGGAATACGCTATAGAAGCAGATCAATTTTTCAGGGATAAAAACTTGTTATTGTGGACATTTTTTCAGGAATAAGTAATGGAGGGAAGAAATTTGCAATATATATATATATATATATATATATATATATATATGAAATACAAGCTGAATTGTGTCTAAGTATTGTATTACATTTTCCAAAGGGGTCAGCTGCCCTTTAACAAAACTAGACAGTAGACTCCTGATAGACTTCAGAAATTAGAGTAGCAATTACCAGTATAATTCTCAGAAGTTCAGGCCTTGGAAATGGAATTTTACAACTTTAGGACCCAATCCACAAAACATTTCTGCCATAGTCAATGAATTGGAAAAACTGTTTTGTGAATCGTGCCCTAAACTATTATAAATAAGTGAACCTGTTGATGTGTAATCAATAATATATGACAGGCTGTGCATTGTGCTGAGATAACCATATGCCCAGGGGCATAATTAGGCCCTGGACAGTGTGGTTATCTCAGCACAATGCACACCGGAGGGTGTCTTATTGTGCTTATAAAATGGGCTTTACTTTTTAAAATGGGTTCAGTTTCTAAAAGACATATTTTTCTCCATTTAAAGTTGAAGTAAATGATTGTTTTTTTAAGTAAAATAGTCCTTCCACCTACTGGGACTACATTCAAATGGTTCCAGGGCATAACAGCAACTCCTGAATGGTGCAGAGTCAAAACAGCGCCAAATTATGGTGAATGCCAAACTCTGCAAACTCTCTTTTTGTGGGGGGCTGCACTCCCTGTACACAGCCTAACCCCTTACAAATATACCACCTCCTGGGGGGGGCGAACCTCGAGGAGAGGGGGTGCAGTAAGTTTGCTGATTTTGTAATCTGGTGCTGTTTTGACTCTGCACCATTGGGAGTCACTGTTTGGATGGTATATGCATTCAAATTACTGCTTTGATTTAGATCTTTTGACCTAATGTACATTCCATACTTGTAGATCTGTAGTCCCCCTCCTCCAATGATTATATTACTTTAACAAATATATACAAGCATTTGTCAATGCCAAATGTTGGCTTGCTGGCACTGGCATTGGTAGTGCAGGAGTTAGAGAGATGCACAATAGGATTGGCAGTGAAGTAATTAACTAATGCCAACCCCAGCCCTACCCTGCAGAGAGTGACAGGCCCTGGGGTGTGCCTTTGGATCATCGGCCATAACGCTCACACCATTTCATCTCACCCTACCCTATAGACACCGACAAGTGCCACAGTGCACCTTGAGGTCTTCGGGCCTTACATTCACCCCATTCAATAAGTAAATAAGCTGATATGGGTGCAGTATAGGTGAATGTTGGGGCAAAAGAGTTCAAGGCACACCTCAACACCTGTCACTGGCTGCAGGGTGGGGGTAGAATGGCATGAGCATTACAGGCGACAATGCAAAGTAACATCCCTGATGCTTGTTAGTCTATACAGGGAGGGGCATTACAGTTGAAAACCCTAATGCCCCTGGCATTTGTTGATATTTTCACTCCAAATTTTCAACATGGGACATTTTGTGATGCCACCTCATGAACAGTGGCACTATGAGTTTGTTTGTTGGAAGGTGATTTTGTACAGCGACTGTACATTTTGGTGCCACAGGTGTGAAAACACATTTCGGGAAGGATGTGAAAAAATTACAGCTGTACTCTTCATGAGGAGGTGTAAAAAAGTGGCATTGTTGAAAATCTGGAGTGAAAATATGAAAAATTGGTGAAGTCACGAGCGTTCATAGAAACTGCACAACACATGCCCATAACACAATTATCTGGGGAATTTTTTTAACCAAATTTTCAACATAGGCATTTTGGGAACTCTGGTCATGAACAGTGTCACTGTGATTTTGTTAATCCGGCCTGAACATTGATTTCCCACAGCGACCGTGCCATTGTGTGACACATGTGCAAAAATGCTTTTCAGGCAGGATGTGAAATATGACAGCTCTACTGTTCAAAAGGAGGTGTACAAAAATGACAATGGTGAAAATCTGGAGTGAAAATATGAAAAATTGTCAAAATTACAAGCGTGCATTGAAACTGTGCAATGCACGCTCGTAACAGTGTCAGTTTTTCGAATTTTTCCACCAAATTTGCAAGATAGGGTTTTTGGGACCCCACCTCATGAACAGTGGCATTGTCATTTTGTTAATCAGTCCTGAAAGGTGGTTTCACACAGTGACCACAAAATGATCTTTCAGGGCCAAGTAACAAGATGACAGTGCATGTGTTCATGAGGTGGAGTCCCAAGCACCCCATGTTGAAAATTTGGAGGAAAAATTCCAAAAAATGGCTGAGATATCCACCTAAGTTGAACCCCCCTCCCCCCCATTTATGCCATTATACAACTTACTGGCATTTCTTCAGTTTGTGGTCAGCTTTAAAGAGTGCAGACGTGTTCCCGGTCCACCGAAGATCACAGTGCAAATCTCTGGAGGTAAGTATGGGGTGAGGGAGGTGTGGGGAGGCAGGGTGCACAGAGGGTGGGTGCGGGTTGGGGAAGGGGAAGCGAATACAACGAGGGACCATTTTCTTTCTTTCTTTCAGATAAAAAATTAAAAACATCACGGAATGTTTCCTTTTTTTCAGGTATGAGGAAAAATGTTGGGCACACTGGGTGACTTGGGGTGGTGGGTGATGTTGGCCACACTGGGGTAGGCTCCCAGTGTGGCACACAATGCGGGTGGGGTGGGGGCAGGAACATGCCAACGGCGGTCGGCTTTTGTACCATGGAGGCACACTGAGTTGGGCTCCCAGTGTGCCACACAATCTTTGGGGATTATTTAACATGCCAACAAGGGGATTGGGCACCCCCAAAGTCAGCTTTACAGGGATCATGTAAGAGATGGTGGCAGACACTGCCGCCATGGTTATTGCAATGCTTCACCAGGAAAGCAGGCACGTCAGGAGGCGTGTTATTGTGCCGCTGCATGACGAGCTTGCCTCTGATTGCAGTGGCACTTTCTTTACAAGTTTTGTCCACTTTACATATTTCTTGTGTCAGTGACTGCATGCTGGTTCATTGGGGAATGAGGGATGAACCTACTAAAGTGTGTCCTGCATTCGCCCACACTGACACACCTCCAAAATCTGCTACTACAGCAAGACGTTGGCTTATGCCTGCACGGCAAGCCAACATAACAAATGACAGATGGTGGCACTTATCTAGAAATTACTTACATATTCCTTGTTTTTTTGTGTCAAAAGGGTAGTACTGAAGAACACAGCAGTGAGGAAGAGAGGGAGAGAGAGAGAGAGAGAGAGCAGTGCAAATGAGAAAGATAATTGCAGCCATTACCAGGGAGAAAGTGAAACTGGGAAGTGAAAGCAGCTGTCACTGCTGCGATCGAGTGTTTCTCCATTTTTTTCTTGCAACAATAAGTTGGAAAATGTGACTCTTATTGTTGTTTTAGCCAAATGCCGTTTTGGCACATATATGTGTATAATGTACATATCACTTGCCCACCCATCGGTCACTTGTTTGCCTGACTACATGCTGGCCACTCATCAGCCTACCTGTCTGACAGTTGCTAGCTCACATGGCTGGTCACTCCCTGCCTTGTAGCTGAAAGGATGCAGTCAGTTTCAGCTGAGAGTTAGCTTAGTCATGTAGAACTTTATTTTTATTTTTTTATTTTATTTAAGCATCTTGGAATTACAACCTTTGAGCTAGAAGTTCATTTACAAAGGTTCCACGTCATGACAGGTACAATATACAGGTACAAAGGGACGTTATATAAACAGTAACAAGGAATAATACAAAACTAAGATTACAATTTTATATACAAAGAGAACTTGAGTTGAGAGCAGTCAGAGTTTGACATTGTCAGTGGGTGGTAAATGGGTAGAGCAGGAATGGATGAAGATGTAGTAACTGGGGGGGGGTTGGCAAGTGATTGGGGGATCAGGGGAAGGAGGGAGGTTGATTACTTGGTGTGGACAGGAGTTGGAGAAAATGCAGTACAAGGTGGGGTGATAGGAATGGGAGTGGAAGGTGGGGATAGCGAGGTGGGGAGACTAGGGCTGGCAGTCACAGGTACGTAGTGTGGTTAGGTGTTAAAGGAGTTTGTGCTTAAAGTGTCCGAGCTTAGGTTCTGTAACAACCTCCAGGGGGAGATCATTAACCCAGCCTGGAGCTTTGTAAATGAAGAAGCGTTGGGCTAGAGCTGTGCATTGAAAGGGGATGTTTAGAGCATTTCTGGCCTTTCCTCTTGTGTGATACTGGTTGGTTGCAGGTGTAAGGAGGTTTTGGATGGATGGCGGGGTGGAACCAATGATGGCTTTTTTCCCAACGAGGCATACCTGGTACTTAATTCTCCCCCAGAGGTTAAGCCAGTTGGTCTGGGCATATAGGTGTGGGTGAACCTATGTGCTCCTAAGACCAGCCTGCATAATTTACTTAGGGCTGTTCTTACCCTTTTAAAGCCATGTCAGTGGCAGTGCCATACATGACTAACCCATAGTTTATGACCAAGAGAATTTAGCTTTTTTTATAGCCTGCGACAAGGCTTCAGTGAGCCATGCTATGTCAGTGTCTATAGAGTAGGCCTATTCTGGTGTTGATAGCCTACAACACAGTCTATATATTGGACATATGATAGGGAGCTGTCTAGTGTGATGCCTAGGTACTTAAAGGTGTTTATCTGGCCGAGTGGGTCCTATTTGTTATTAAGTATTGTCATCTGGTAGGATTTGTGTTTGCTTTGGGGGTTAGTGAACATTATTACTTTTTTTTTTTTTTTTATTATTCAGGAGGAGTTTATTTTGGTGAAACCAATCTTCAATGGTGGCAAAGCTTTGCTGTAGGCTAGCTTCTAGAAGGCGTGGGAGTGGGTTACTGGAAAAGATGACTGCATTATCTGCATACAGTAGGATTTTTTCAGGCCAGACTAGTGGAAATTGGTTGAGGAACAAGCTGAATAGGAAAGGACCAAGAATGGAGCCTTGTGGAATGCTGGTGGTTACCTGCCTGCTATCAGGGAGGGTGCCCTTTATTTTTAGTTGTTATGGTCTTTGGGCCAGGTAACTTTGGAGTCATCCTAAAGTTTCTGGTGAGAGTCCAATGGTACAACGTTTGTTTACCAAAATCTTATGGTTAATGGTGTCAAAGGCTTTGGTGAGGTCGATGGCTCTTATTAAATGCCTCATAGAGAAAGTCAATGTATTCCAGTAATGCTGTAGTGGTGCCATGTGATTTCAGAAAACCATGTTGTTGGGGACATTATATAGTTATTTTGGGGAGATGTACAGTGCTTTATGTTCAGTATTTGTTTTAATCCTAGTGGTCGAAGCGAGTGAGACAAACATAGGTGATGGTGATTTAGCAGGCATGTTAATTCGACAGTTCCATACTGTGGGGTGGACAAGACAGCAGGTGCTGCTACATTTTGGCAGGCAAATTAATACAATATGAAGGGAAAGGGACATTACAAGTTTCATTGATTTATTTTTGTAATTCACACCAATGGTTTGTAAAAGGCTGGAGGCAGAAGGAGATTGGGATCTTTACTGAGGGAAAAAATGGTGGCCTAAGAATGTAAACAGGAGCAGTGATTGTTTGTATGGCTGTGAACCAGAATAACCATGCATTACAGGGGATTAATGCATGGTGGTTTGACTGATTTTGACCAATAAGGAATAAGAACCTAACTTGCCCATTTTATAAGTAAGCAATAAGACACGACGGGGTATGGTTTAGACTGGATAAGTGCATGCCTAGGGGTGTAGTGAGTCACGAGGCCACAGGTTGAGTGCCTTACTGCTACTAGAAGTGTGTTTATCCAACCTAAACTACACCATGGAGTGTGTTATTGTGCTTATAAAATGGGGATATGTTGAGAAATATTGCAACTTTTAAAAGAAAATAACAAGTATTAAAAGTTTTTCTTTTTTAAAGTAAACTTGTCCCTCTGCCTAATTGTCTGTAAGGGCACTGGAGAGCAAGATGACTTTTTAAGTTTTGTCTGCCACCCCGTCTCTATTTATTCTGTGCATGGTTTTCTCTCCCATCCACCATTCCTTTCATTCATTCATTCAGCTGACTCCCACCCACTTTGGTGTCTGCCTTAAAGCACAACCTTGGGGGTGGCTAGGCCACTGGCAATACCAAGATTTCCTTGTGGTCTTGCTGGTGGCACACATGTATCTGTAGTGGCATGTTTTGTGAAAGTGCCGGCAATCTCATTCTGTGCCAGTCAGAACTGAGAGCAAGGGCAAGAGGCCAACGGTGACTCAGGTACAACAGATCCATCCAGGTCCAGGATAAACCATTGTTTTGTGTATGTTAAGTTGTCCTTTTTTTTTTGTTTTGTTTTGATTTGTTTCACTGAAGAAAGGAGGGGGGCGATCACTATGGAAAATAAATGGCTACTACTTTACTGCACCAGATTCCACTGAGTAAACAGGCCACTTGCAGTGGGCCTTGTTATTTACTGTGGTACAATGCAATTAAAAAAACATAGCTGGAACATCATCTCAGCCAATCAGCTTCCTCTACTGTCTCTACCCATTTTATAAGTTATGTTTATATTTATGCAATAAGGCATGATGGAAGTGTGCTATTGTGGAATAATGGCACTCCTCAAAAGGTTAGGCGAGATGCAACTCCATGTGCCTTACGCACACCAGAAGTGCCACTATCCCACTAACACACACTTTCTGGAGTGCCGTATTGTGATTATAAAATGGTCTCCTTGTTATTTTTTTACGCTGAGTAATGCTACTCAGAAAGTTAAGAATCTGAACCTGTGCTGTTGTGCTGGCATAATGTATGGTCATGTGCTCATGTCTGACCAATCATGTCTTGGTTTCTCTTACACATCTTATAATGTTTTAAAACTTTTGGTGATTAATTAATGGATGATATCGGTTTGACAATATTGTTTGCTGCTGAGATGTTTGTTTATTGACACTGTGATTTTATCATTGTTAGGTGCCTTGTTTTTTTGAAAGGCGCCATACAAATAACGTTTATTATTATTATTATAAAGCAGTTTCAGCCAGTTGAAACCAGTGCTTAATAAATAATTATAAAAAGGGTTGATCATTTCTGCTTCCTGATTGGCTAAACAAGTTCTTAGACACATTCAAGGGTTCTCACAGGTAAAAGAAACAAAACAAAGCAGACAAGTGCACCCTGTTATTAAATCTGAGCCAAACTGAACATTTCATGGCCAGCTTAGTTCAAGTTCAAAGTGGGTGTGAGACAGGGTGCTTGCAAGGGCTTGGAGTCTGGCAAATCTGAACTGCTCAACCCTCCATATGATCCATTTTCCCCAGAGCCTTAGGAGTCAGAGGGTGTGGTGCATGGATGCAGACATGGTTATTGGTGTTTCGTCAATTCTCTGTCAGTGACTTCTGGCCAGATACTAGTAAGTGCCTGAATGTGTGAGCCATGTATCTAGGCAAAACTGTTTGTCCCGGTGTCAGGAAAAATATGTCTTGCTGTGGGCAACATGCTCAAACTGGTCCACTTTGGCCACACTCCAAATGTACTCGTGGTATGATTCACTAATGCTGTCCCTTTGGTGCAGGTAGCTCCCTGCTGCAGTCCCTCATCCCATGGTGCAGAGCTATAATCAAATAGGCACCTGATTTGCATGAAGAACAAAGGCCCCGCTCTGCTGCCTGCCCTAGAGCTGAATGAAAGTGATCTAGCTGCTTTCCTGCTACTCAGTTCCCAAAGCAAATCTGGGGATAGGGACTGGGTGAAGGGGACAGCCGGTTGTGAGGTAATGCAGTTCATCTGGTGGTCCTAGAGATCCCATAAACTAAGCCCCCAGCCTATATAACACCTGAGGTATAACCCTGAAATGTTGAATGCAGTTTGATTTCTGATAAGGCTGGGGAAACTACTGAGGAAGGAGAGCGAGTTAGAAACCTAACTAGGTATCCCCCAGAAATGGGGGCTAGGAACCTTGGAGAAGGAAATAGGAAGGCAGAAGTTCATAATAGGTTGAAAAAGGAGGACGGGGAGGGAAGAACTACATAGATACATAGATAGTGTCGGCAGATAAGGGCCTATAGCCCACCCAGTCTGCCCATTTGAGCTTGTAAGTTCAGTTTGTTTTCCTAGAAGTCTGTTTGCCCTTACCCCGACCTCCAGAATTCCTTTATGTCTATCCCATGCATTCTTAAACTGATTGCTAAGCTGGTAAAAAGTAGGAAAATAGGAAATTGAGGAGGTTTAGGGATGGAGAAGGGGAAGGATCCATAAAAGACTAGTTGTCCTTACCCCTCATGGAGGAGCCTAGACTTCAGCCCCTAGTGGGGGGAGTCGGGCATAAGACTAGGGAAGGATGATACCGTAGGTGAGAAAGGAGGGCGGTTGCAGAGGATATCCAGTGGGAGCATGGCAAAGGAGGGTAGAGACAAGGGTTGGGGGGTGGTGTTAGTAAATGCCAGGAGCCTCAGGAATAAGATGCCGGAGTTCCAGGCCACGCTGTTTGAAGGAGAGGTAGATGTGGTGGTGGTCACGCAAATTTGGGCCAACTCTAGCCACGATTGGGATCTTAAGATGAGTGGGTACACAGCACTTAGGAAGGATAGAAAAGAGGGTAGAGGCGGGGGAGGGTAGCATTTTTCATTAGAGACAGCATAGAGATTACTAGGGTTGAAGAGTCAGAAGAAAACATGGAGGCCTTGTGGGTCTCCTTGCGAACCCCTGCAGGAGGAAAGATCAAGCTGGGAGTGGTATACAGGTCCACAGGGATGGGGGAGGTTCAGGAGGATTATTTTCTGGATAGCATTATGGGTCAGTGTGGACATGGTGGGGAGAGTGGTGTTAGTGGGGGACCTAAATATGCCAGCTACTTACTAGGAAACCATGACTTCCATGGTGGCCAGGAAGCAGAGGCTGCTGGATGGATTCCAGGATGTGTTCTTCACCCAGCATGTGTTGGAGTCTACAAGAGATTGGCATGTCCTGGATGTAGTGCTTGCAGATGGGGATCTGGTAAGGGATCTGGCAGAGGAGGATCCCCTGGCTGGGAGTGACTAAGATACTGTCTGGTTTCATCTTAATTTGGGGGGTGGAGGGGATAGTTCTAGTTCTAGGACATTGGCTGTGGACTTTAGGGGGGCAGATTTTGGGAGCATGGGTGAGATTCTCAGGGGGCATTTGAAGGGGATAACACCAGGGATGAATGTAGAAGAGAGATGGGAGGTCATAAAATGAGGACTTCAGGAGGCTGTTAGGATTTGTGCACAGGTAAAGCGGAAGGGGGCGAGGTCAGGTAAACCGTGGTGGTGGTCCAAGGAGGTTCAGGAGGCAGTAAGGGAGAAGAAAGCTGCCTACAAAGTATACAACTAGACAAGAGGGGACAGGGACAAGGAAACTTACCGTCTTGAATCCTGACAGGTCACCTGGTTGGTGAGGAGGGCAAAGTCCAGAAAAGAGCAGAGGCTGGTGCAGGGGATACTGGGTGGGGAAAAAGGGTTCTATAGGTATATTGGGGAGAAGAGAAAAATCAGGGGCCAGATCGGCAGATTGAGAACAAATGGGGGGTGGGTGGAGGAACTGAGGGATCATGCAGAGGTATTAAATTAGTACTTTGCCTCTGTGTTCACTAGGGAGGGAGCTGGGAAACCTAATAAGCGGGAGCTGATGGAGTTGGATGGGGCAGCGAGGAGTATTGTCGGGGGAACAGATAAGGAAAGAGAGGGAGGGAGGAAGAGGTACCTCAGGGGTCTTACAACAGGATGGTTCGGCTAATGGGGGAGGGACCGATGATAATATACCCATTGGATGGGTGTGGAAAGCCTTAAAAAAGGAAAATCTCCAGGGCCAGATGGCATACATCTGAGAGTTTTATGGGAGTTGGAGGATGCATTGGCAGCACCTCTCGCGGATCTCTTCAAAATGTCGCTTGAGATGGGTTGGGTGCCTAGGGATTGGAGCATGGCTCATGTGGTGCCCATCAATAAAGGGGGATCGAGGGAGGTGCCGGGTCACTATAGACCCGTCAGTTTGACATCAGTGGTGGGTAAAGTATTGGAGGGTATACTTATGGAAAGTTTGGGGAGGTTCTTGGAGGAGACGGGATTCCTGGATAGTCACCAACATGGGTTTATGCTAGGTAGATTGTGTCATGCTAACCTTGCAGAGTTCTATGAATGGGTAACATTGGAACTCGATAGGGGGAGGCCTGTGGATGTACTGTTCTTGGACTTCAGCAAGGCGTTTGACTCGGTCCCTCACAATAGCCTACTGGAGAAACTGAGTGTGGATGGGGGCTGGTCCATTGATTGTTAGATGGATACGAAACTGGCTGGCTGGGCACACTGAGAGAGTGGTGGTAGGTGGGGAGATATCGATTCCTAGGGGAGTTATTAGTGGGCTACCACAGGGTCCTGATTAATGCTTACATCTCAGATATTATGGAGGGTATAAGGAGTGAAATGAGCCTCTTCGCGGATGACTCCAAGCTGGATGTAGAGGAGTGGAGATTGGCCCTGCAAAGGGACCTGGAGACCCTGAAGAGGTGGGCTCTCACCTGGAAATTAAAATGTAACTCCTCTAAATGCAAGGTGTTACATCTAGGGTGGGGAGAACCTCAAGCATGAGTACACCCTGGGAGGGAAAGGGTTGGAGGCCACGGTAGGGGAAAAAGACCTG
This sequence comes from Neoceratodus forsteri, assembly GCA_016271365.2. Taxonomy (NCBI): domain Eukaryota; kingdom Metazoa; phylum Chordata; order Ceratodontiformes; family Ceratodontidae; genus Neoceratodus; species Neoceratodus forsteri. The sequence continues at coordinate 1,391,248,360 of CM057459.1, forward strand.
GGAGTCCTGGTGGATGCCAGCATGAATAACTTGGAGCAGTGTAGGAGGGTGGCAGTAAAGACAAACAGGATGCTGGGCTGCATCACATGGGAGATTGCCTCAAGGTGCAGGGAAGTGATTCTTCCACTGTACAATGACCTGGTTAGACCACAGCTTGAGTACTGTGTGCAGTATTGGAGACCGCATTTGAGGAGGGACATCCAGCTCCTGGAAAGGGTCCAGAGGAGAGCAACCAAAACAATTCGGGGTCTAGGGGAGTTGTCAAATGAGGAGAGATTGGAGAAGCTCGGTCTGTTCTCACTAGAGGAGAGGAGAGGAGGGACAAGGGGGACATGATTGAGGTCTTCAAGTACCTCAAGGGAATCAAAAAGGTAAATCAGGAGGGGATCTTTAGGATAAAAGTGGGGGGTATCACCAGAGGGCATAGTTTGAAGCTGGAAGGAGGAAGGATGAGGGGGAAAAGAGGAAGAGGTACGACGAGGTATTTCACTGAGAGGGTGGTAGAAATGTGGAATGCACTGCCCCGTGAGCTGGTTCTGGCTTCTACGGTGAAGGGGTTCAAGAGAAGGTGGGACAGGTACAGAAAGGGGATGAAGCAGAGGTTGGCTTGCCCTGGGAGAGTTGGGAGGGAGGGCAGGAGCAACAGAAATGGGATAAGGGGGATGGCTTCTGTACCCACCCAGGGTTCTGAGGCACAAGCAGATTCAATAAACTGTAAGGCCTAATCTGCTGGTGGCAAGTATGTTAATATGTTAGATGGGAGGGGTTTTGGCACAAATGTAAGGTGGCCTTAATGCTAGGAGCCTGGGAAATAAAAATAGTGAGCTCCAGGCAATGGTGGCAGATGCAGGGTTGGACCTTGTTGCCAATACAGAAACTTAGGCCTACAAGGCAAAGAAGTTTTATTTATATGATGCCCAATCCTGGGGGATCCGGGCACCTTATAGTTCATAATAAAATCTTCAATTTTAAAAGAGATTGTCAATAATCAATGTAAATTAAAATATGAATATAGTTAAAACATTTCTATAAAGCAGTACCAGACTGGAAATTCATAAAGAACAAATGAGTTTTTAAGTATGATTTAAAATGATCAAGCTAAAGTGCACCTCTCACTTCTGGGGGAAGGGAGCTTCATAAAATCGGAGCTGTCTCACTGAATGCCTGATCTCCTGAGGACTTTAATCTAGATCTGGGTACAGAGAGGAAGCTTGCCTTTGCTGACTGGAGTGGGAACCAGGATTGTACGGAGTTCGGAGATCTTTCAGGTAGCCCAGACCCAAATCATGCAGGACCTTATAAGTTAACAAGCACACCTTGAAACTGATACTCCACTGCCCTGGCTACTAGAGCAGATTACAGAGAACCAATGTGATATGCTCAGACTGAGCAGTTCCAGCAATCAGCAGGGCTGCCACATTCTAGACCAGCTGCAAGCGCTGCATCAGCTTCACAGATAACCCAAGTAATAAAGCATTACCGATGTCCAGTTTACGTGTAACCAGGGCATTCACCAGAGTCACCAGATCAGCCAGTTCAAGAAAGGGTTTGATCTGGATGATGTTTCAGAGATAGTAAAAGCCACTGTGGACAACAGCTGACACCTGATATTCTAAGGTCAACCTAGAATCCACAATGACACCCAGATTCCTCACCCTATCTACAGCTCTGTGCATGGCACCATTTAGCGATGTAAGAATGGCATCACCACTCATTATTGCCAAACCATGCTGACCCAGTTCCATCAATAGCATCTCTGTATTTGATGAGCTAAGTCTAAGCCAGCTGGCCATCATCCAGTCCAGGAATTTCCTTAAGGCACTCACACAGTTCTGAGACAGCAACATCATCATCAGGAGCACAAGACACATATAGCTGCTTATCATCTGCATGACAGTGAAAACCCAAGCCATAGTATCTAATGATCTTCCCTGATGGCAACATGTACACAGCAAAAAACAAGGGTGCTGAACTTGACCCCTGAGGCATACCACAGCAAAGTGATGCACTGCTTGAGATGAAGGAGCTACATGCCACCTGCTGCACCCTGCTAGATAAGTAATACTCAAGTTACAGTATACCTTGTGTTGGCAAGATAGAGAGAAAGGCAAAGGAGGAGGGTTAGCACTTCATTTCAGGGAAGGCATTGAGGCCATAGAGGATTGGTCCATCAGGGGATGGAATGGGGAAACAGAATTACTGTAGTTTGAGGTCACAATGACATCAGTCAAGAAATTGCACATATGGGTCGTCTACTGTTCACTGAGATGGGGGTCAGGGCAATAGAGAACTAGGGTCAGAAATAAAAAAAGGGGGCCTTAGACTGGGAGGTAGTGGTATTGAGGAAACTCAACCTGCCAGATGGAACATCCAGGCAGCTGGGAGTATGAGAAGTTAGGCCCTGCTAGGTATCTTACAGAACTGACTGCTGGTACAGTTGGTCAAGGAAACCCACAAGGCAGGATACCATTCTCAGCATGGTGCACACCAACTCAAAATGATAGGCAGACTGAGGGTGAAGGAACCACTAGGGTACAGCAACCATAACAACATATGGTTTGAACTGCCTCTCGACACCAGTGTACCCTTGTCAAGGACTGAAGTCCTGATGTTCAGGAAAGAAGATTTTAACCAGATGAGGGTATCAGTCTATGGTAGGATAGTTACGGTGGACAGAATCAGGAAAGGTGAGTAAAAATTAAAAGGGACCATCTTGAAGGCAACAAAGTCATGCTTGATGGTCACCAAAGAAACAGGTGCAAGAGACAAACCTGGTTATCTAAGAAGGTCAGAGACGCAGTGAGAGCCTCAGAGACAGTGAGAGCCAAGAAAAAGGCCTTTTCCAGAAACAAGGAGAAGTAGGGGGATGAAGAGTGGAGTAAATAACAGGTGAAATGAAGGAAGGTTAAGAGGGTAGTCAGGGACATAAATGCAGATACTGAGAGCTGCATTTTGTAGATGGGGTTAAGGGTGGGCAAAACTGTATATAAATGTATAATAATGAGAAAAAAAGAAGGGAGGATTAATTGTTATGCTGACACAGGGGGCAGGAATAAAAGAAGACATGCAGAAGGTAATTGTTCTTAATGACTATTATTGCTGAGATTTCACAGTGGAGAACAGCGGGCCTTTGCTGGAAAGCAGCATAAAGGCTACTGATAGGAGATCCTAGAAATGAGGCAGAAGATATTTACAAGTGAAAGGGTCAGAAAAGGGCTGGCAGCCTTAGTGGTAGATGAGACCCCTGGGTTGGATGGGATGCATCTGAGGTTGCTTCGGGAACTAGCATGGGAATTGGCTGAACCCTTGGCAGGGCTATTCAGTATCTCATTAAAGTAGGGGTGGCTCCAAAAGGCTGAAGACTAGTGTAACTAGTTCTTCTCCATTAGGATGGGGACAATTAACAACCAGTTAACTACTGTACAGGCCTGTCAGTCTTACCTCTGCTGTGGGTAAACTGATGGAGACATTAGTCACAGAGGATCTAGTGGACTATCTAGAGAGTAATTGGCTCCAGGATAGTAAACAGCATGAATATGTGGCTGGGAGGTCTTGTCAGATCAGCTTGATAGTATTCTTTGACTGGGTAATTAGAGCCGCAGACAATGGACGAGCATTAGATTTACCCTACATCAATTTCAGCAAGGCATCTGACTCAGTGCCATGCAGAAGGTTGCTGAAGTAGCTAGAGAATCTAGATGCACTGAAGGACATAGTTAGAGGGGTAGGTAGTTGGTTGGGGGGAGACAGCAGAGGATAGAGGTACAAAGTTAAATCTGGGGAGACAGAGATCACAAATCAAGTGCCATAGGGTTCAGTCGCGGGTCCAGTCCTTTTCAATTTGTTCATCAGTGACACAGGAGAAGGAATTTGGAGCAAGATATGTCTCTTCACAAATGACACTAAACTCTGTGGTAGGGTACACAGTGAGGAGGGGGTAAGGGATTTGCAGAGGGACCTGGAAAGGTTGGAGAGGTGGTCCAAAGTTTGGTTGTTGAAGGTCAATAACAAAAAGTGCAAGGTGATACACATTAGGAACAGGGACCCTAGCATGGAATATTTGACAGGACAGGGTTAAGCTGGACACTACTGCTGAGGAAAAGGATCTAGGAGTCATTATACATGACTCCCTTAAAAAAACTAGCCAATGCAACAAGGCCTACAGCAAAGCAAACAGAATGGTGGGGTGTATTGGAAGGGATCTGATAATGGGAAGGAGGTATTACAGCCTCTCTGTAGATCATTGGTAAGGCTACACTCAATGTACTGTGCCTAGTTCTGGAACCTTCACTTGAGGAAAGACAGGAACTGACTGGAGACAGTGGTGCAGAGAGTAATAAAATATTATTGGTCTGCAGAACAGATCCTACAAGGACCGACTTAGGATACTGAACATGCATTAGCTGGAGGTCAGAGAGGGGTACTATGATAAAGACCTTCAGGTTCCTGAAAGGGATGGACAAGGTAAACTGTGAGGAACTATTCCACAGGAATAGTGAATCTAGAACAAGGGGAAGTGAGTAGAGGCTGGCGGGAGGGAAATTTAGGATGGACATGAGGGAGTTATTTTTTTACAGAGAGTGTGGCTGAACCATGGAATGGCCTGCCAGTTGAGGTGGTGAGCATCAAGACCATTAATGGCTTAGGTCATGGTTGAAACAGAGTTAATTGCTTGATCATCACACCAAGGAGCAGAAACAAGGTAGGGAACATGGGTTCGGGTAGTGTGTGCATAAACCCCATTTAGACAACACATCTCCAGAATGAGATAGGGTATTTTGGGTAGAAGCTTGTCTGCCTGTACTTCAAGCAAGGATTTGGAGAGAAGCACCAGCTTGCACCACAATAATCTTTGCAAAAAACGTTTACTTAATAACACGCCAAAATCATGAGCTGACCAGCCTCCAACATTTTGGAATGAGTACACTTTTTCAAGGATCCAAATCCTTGCTTAAAGTATGGGCAGCCAAGCTTCTGTCTCAAACTGTAATATGGTATCATCACTTTTTGCTCAGCAACATCTGTTCCTCTGCACATACTGTAATATTTCAGGCAGACTAGATGAACCAATTATCTTTTTCTGCCATCAACTTCTATGTTTCAGAGTTTCTATGATGGACCTCTAGTCTGTTATTTTTCAAATTCATTTATTTGCTAGTGACAGTTCAGCTAAAATGAATGTACAGTGTACAGTGGGGTAGTGTTTCTACCCAAATGTAAAGCTGAGTGATTTGTTGCCAAGAAAGGTGATGCCTCTTGGACAAGTTTACAGAGTTAGCGGCTTTTCATTTGAATCATGACCATTGGGTAATAATTTATTTATCTATGTATGTATGTATTCATTTATTTATTTATTTCATCATTTGGATTACACCTTTGAGCACAGGTGCTCATTTGCAAAGGTTTCACATCTGAGTCAAGAAGATGATTTATAAAACAGTAACCATGAGTTCATTATATAGCTAGTAATACAGTAACGGCAGCTCACCTGGAGAGTAGTCTGCAGTAGAAATCAGCAGCTCATGTAGAGCACTGTCAACAGAACATACGAAAGGTACAGTAACTAGAAAAGAGCAGCTCTGGGGTGCATAATCAGCAGTGAGCATTGGAGGCCCTAGGTACTTGTGAACAAGCAGTTCATAAGAAGTTGGGGGGGGGGTGAGGCAAGGGGATCTAATTTGTATATTGATAGTTTTATGGATAATTGATTTACTGCAGCTTTGTACCTGGGTCCCCCTTTGAAAATAGGCATTCAATGCTCTAGGATTCTTAACCGGTTAACAAACCAAATAAATAAAATTAACTCTAACCGATGCATTTGGCACTTTTTGTCAGTTCTGTTCTCATGTTCTCAGTGTTCTGTTCTGTTTTCTGTTCTGTTCTCCAATGCATATATATATATATATATATATATATATATATATGTATATATATATTACTTCACAGAAAGGTGAGACACTAACACATTATTTGAAAGCATCATGCCAGTCATTGCAGCTGATGCAAAATTCAGTCAAGGACACCCCTTACTGTATTTGTCTTCTCTCAGATGTACCAAATGATAGAAAGGGGAGCTATAGTCCTACTGCTAAAAAAACAAACTCTGGTCAGAACCGATATGGCTGTGGAGTGCTTTTGGGATGCGTTCACCCATTATTTCTAATGAATTTGCACAATGCAGATCTGTAGAGAGGAAGTTTCAATGTGGTCTTCCTTTTACACATTTTTACAATGTGTTTTCCTAGAATATACCTGCTGATTGCTATATGTTTAGCCTGGACAGTTCACAGAAGATATGGCATCTTATTTTCAGTGGGGCTCTGCATCTACACAATATTATGCTGCACTGCATAAAATCAGAACACATTGAAAACAATATTTTACATCTGGAATAGGCTACCCTGAATACATTATAAAAACGGTAAAATCATGACCCTACTGAAAACAAGATATTGCATCTAATATGGGACATCCTCAGTAAATACAGTGCAAAAATGTGTAAAATGAAGATCACAATGACAGTGAAATGTAGCATCTCCCCAACGCCATCCAGGATACAAAATATAGGATAAGAAATATTTAAAGAGCTAGTGGAACCAAAACAAGCAGACAGGAAAATAATACACATTTTAAGTAGTAGTCAGTTGTATTTTTTTAGTTCTGAACTATTTTTCTTTTTTCTTTTGCTCATCAGAAAGTATTCTATGTGATAATATTGTGCTGGATATGTGGAACAGCTCTCAGCCTGGCAGCTGACATAGCTTTTTCTACTGCTCCATGCTACATCATCAACATTGTGATCTCACTGACTGTGACATCACAGATGAATGACCTGGCACTTACTCACTTACTGTTCCTAAGAAGCAGTAATGTCATAGACATTGCGGTCACAATGCTGACGATATAGTGTGAGGCAGTAGAGAAAGATATGTCAGCTGCCAGGCTAAGAGCTGTTCCACACATCACACCTACTAACATCAGGTAAACAATCTTCTAGTTAAACAAAGGGAAAAGAAGAAGTACTTCAGATATAACAGGTAATGGTTGTCTGCTTTTAAAATCTAATATTTATTTTAGGCAGCACACTAGCTCTTTAAATGAACTTTACTGTGTTCACGGACATAAACAGTTTCTTCATTGTTTTATAATATATTAGATTGCAATATTTATTTTGAATGTTGTGGTCATGAGGATGGTGTGTGTGTGTGTGTGTGTGTGTGTGTGTGTGTGTGTGTTTGCTGTAGCTCAATATACTTATTCCCCAGAAAGCATAGTAAAAAATGCCTGCTGACTACTATATAATTACTGTAGCTCGGATAGTTCACACAAGACTGGCATATGTCTGAGAAAGTCCTTATCAGAGTGTGTCTTAAGAAGAGGTTAAAAAAACTGTGTAAATCTTTGTACATTTGTTCCTGGGAAAGAGTGACATTTATGAGGTATGAATCATTCTTGAAAGACAATACTTGCCCAGCTGAATCTTGTAGCAAGAACATGTTTAAATGCTAAGTATTTAAATGTGCAAGTTGTTGCATTTCGAAGGGGGTAAACAATTGATAGGTTGAAAAAGCATCAATGTAACATGAAATATTGACGTTCATGTTCATATTTGGGGGTTGCTACCAGTCTTCATGTGCAATAAATGATACGTTTTAATTGTCTCAATGGTGTGGTTTGTTTCTGTGCCTGAAATGTGCAACTGTTTTACTTTTATTTGCGATGGTTGAAGATTGGTTAACAGTGTCTGACATTCTTATTTTTTGATAGGGTTATGTGGGATGCGACCAAGACTAAAAGTAACCTGCATATCTTATAACGGCATGGCCTGAACCTTGAAACTCAAGGGTTAGCTGTGGAAAGAGGTACTGTACTTGTAACCATCTATAACATGTCACCCCAGTTAACTCCTAATCTTCCCTTGACCATGCAATAATAATAAATGTTTTTGTAAAATTAATATTGCACTCCTATAATACAAGGAATATTTTGTGGACGACCATACAGAGTAAGACTGTGTTTCCATTGAGAGGTTGAAATAACAGCATATGGACCTCAATAGCTAAGCTCTCAAAGATATTGACAATGTTACCTCAGCCCCAAGGTGGAAACACAGGTGAGTTGTGTAAGATCACCCATATTTTATTTTGTTATAGTATATAGTTTTGACTTGCTCTTCTCATATCAGAGACATATGGAACACTGGTAGTTTCTTGCATCATGCTACATCAGATGGTAGTGTGCTGTTGGAAAGAACTCTTCACAATCATTGGGCTTAAATTCTGGCCCACTCAGTGAGATGCTCACTTTTTTGCCCAGTGGCACTTGTCCTCTGATACAGACCACAGGTATGGAGTGGGGGGGGGGGGAGGAGGAGTGAAAAAACAAAACTGAGTATTGCCTTGCTCAATGCCTGTTCAGTTTGACATTGAGTGATGTGCTGGCTGAAATTGAAAGCAGGCATTAGTTAACATGAGCAGGGACACAGATGCAGTTGATAAAATTTGCACAATGTTTCTAGAAAATGCACAACAACTTAGAATGTATCCAACATGTTTTTTGAACTATCTGATTTCTAAGTACATTAAGGCAGAACCATATACCTTATACGCATTATGTGAGCTTACACAAGAGGCTAACTTACCGTTTGCATCTAGCACAAAACAACGTGACTCAGGATATGTTTCACTGTAACAGGTCGACCACAGTTCTGTGTTCTAGGATTTGTACTATCGTCCAGTAGGTTGGTCAGCAAGGTTTAAGGGGATAATACTAATGTACATGGTGACCCTTAACGTACTGCAATTAAAACAGTACAGAAATGTGTGTGTGTGGTACTAGTAAGTGGTGCAATAGCGGGGGAGCCAGCCAGTCTGGGATATTCAACCTTTCTCACGATATAACCTCTAATCTCCCTGCTTTGGGACTATATAGTACATTTTATTTCAGAAAGTCATATAATTAGTCGTTAAGTGTTTGATACACAAATCACGTGTGTGAAGTTATGATGAAAAAACTATGACCTTTCTTTTTCTCTAACCTAGGTTTAACTGTATTGAAAACTGCCATTACACCTCCCTTAGGTTGCCAGATGCACATCACTTCAGTTCAGCACTGCTATTGTTAAGTGCACCCTGACTCAGTATCAGAGTCATGGAATTTGTTGCGGGAGTTCCAAGCACTTCAAAAGAAATGGAGTGGTCATAGATTCTGGTGAGAGTGATTCTTTTCTTTTCTACATATTTCTTTTTAATTTATAAAGATTTAGTCCATCAAAATAGTCAATGAGACACATACAATAGATCACTGATAGACCTGGATGATATTACATGTACAGTGAAGCTCGCCAGGATGAAACCCAATTCTGCAGCATTTGTATGTGGGGTTTATGTGACAAGTGCTTGATTTAACTTGCTGTCTAAATTGCTCTCACTATATTCCTTTGTAGTATGCATTTTTACTCTGCAATGCTAAGTTCTTAAATTGATATCTCAGTTTTCACTGTTTTTCATTCAGTTAACATTATTTATTTCAAAATGTGCTATGTGTGATGTGACGTGTTTGCTTCTCTTGAAGCCCTCGTGGCAGAGAGCTACAAGTTTACCTTGTTTGAAGGGAGAATGGAATTCCAATTAGCTCAGTTGAACTTATCTTTCTGGTTAACATACCTGCTGTTACTCTGACAGGATGGTACAAAAGGGGAATGTCTGTAATAGGAGCCCGTTCCCTGACAAAACACGACAGAGTGAAGCATCAGGCAACTCGACTGTTGGTCGAGTAACCGGTGGCTCAGCAATACCATTTGCAACTTTGCTGCATTACTTTTGTTATTGTGTGTACATTTGTATTGCAGTCCCACTGGTAATAACAAAAGTAAATCACTTGATTTGCACCTATAGAAAGACTTGGATTAGCTATTTTGTTGCTGCTGGATCCAACTTAGGGTACATAGCTTTTCAGTTTATCTGTTCCACAATGTACTGCAACCTGCTTACTGTATATACAATACAAGGCAATGCTGTAAGTTTTTGGCAGAGGAGACTTGCTTTCAGAGCAAGTAACAACTGATTAAAACTACAGCATTTCTAACTGATAAATCACTTCTGTCTCAGCAGGAGTCAGTGCCTGTTGTGATTAAGCAAACAGATACTTTATAGAAGCAGGGGTCTCATTTATGTAAAAAAAAAGTCACTGTGTGTTTTTCTGTTTGAGCAAGGGGGCTGTATCAACTTAATTCACTGAGGCAGGAGCAGAGGGAAGAAGCCAATTGGGGGTGTGGTTTAGGAGCTTAGGAGTACAAAAGCAGCTGTATCCAATTACAGCTTCCTGCTGTGAGTTCTTGGCAGAGGAGACTTGCTTTCAGAGCAAGTAACAGCTGATTAAAACTACAGCATTTCTAACTAATTATCCTCCTTCCCACCCTAAGCCACTTCTACTTTTATAGCCACTGGATTTGACTGAAAACAGGAACTTCCTGTTTGGCAGTAGGAAAGGAAGGATCACTGAGACACATTAGTTTCATTAACCTTGAAGGAAACTAAAAATAGCTCTTTCTCACCCCTGGCTGCTGAAGGTCTGAATCTGAGCAAGGAAGGAGGAGGCTACTGAAGACTACAGGAATTTCCTGTCCCAGAACAGGAAGGTCAAGAGTTTTAAGTGCGCATAGGCAGTAGGGAAGTAGGTGTAAAAATCCATAGAGGAAGGAGACAGTAAGCATACAAAGCAACAGGAGAGGGGACACAAAATAAGCCAAGATGGGAGTGGTGCAGTGCAATGGCTGTGGGACAGCAGTCTTCTGGGAGACATTCTGGAGGCTATGATGCTGCCCTATTTGCAGGCACCTCTCTGGTCTGAGGGAGGAGGTTGCCCATCTCCTGACTGACCTGGCTAAGATTTGTGAAACCTCTTCCCCCACCCAGGGACCACCAAGATAACTGCCGCTACCTCAGAGGTTGCCAAGAAAGAGGAGAAGTTGGACCAAGGTGGGCTCAGGGAGAGAGAGGATGGTGGAGCAGAGGTGCATCCCTCCAATTGTACCTCTCCACAGTGCATATGCTGTTCTGGCAAACAGTGTTTCCTCTATGGAAGCACCTGCAGTGGAGACCAAGGAGGATGCTGGGAACCTCCACAAAGGAGACCCACAGGAGGGTGCATGAGACCCCACAGGGGAAGGAAACAACTTATGGTGAGGGACACAACGGTTAGGGGTAGAAGTGGGGGAGAAAGGGGATAGGGAGGTAAGGTGCCTGCCTGGCACCACGGTTCGGAGGAACAGGAAGCAAATCCTCAGGATCACGGGAGCAGCTGCATGAGTGAGGGAGCTGGATGTCATTGTCCACCTAGGAACAAATGACCTGGCTGAGAATAGGATCAGAGCAGTGCAAGAGGAGTTTGTAGAGTTGGGAAGGGGGCCTTAGACAAGTAGCATGTATGGTGACCTTTTCAGAGGTGCTGCCTGTCTATGGCAAGGATGCTGATAGGGTACTCCCCATCATGGTATTCAATGAATGGTTGAAAAACTGGTGTGGAGCTCAGGGTTTTGGCTTCTTTGGGGACTGGGGAGCCACCTGGAGGGATGCAGGCCTAAACTGGTGCGATGGTCTTCATCTGTCCGGGGGGGACCAGGATCCTAGGTGACAGGCTTAAATGCTTCATTGGCAAGCATTTAAACTAGCCAAGGGGGGGAGGCACTGAAAAGGAGTAGGTAAATCCTAGCCTTCTCCCACAAAACACAGTAGTCAGAGAGGTAAACAGCAAGGTAGCAAAGTCAGTAGGGAGCAGGACAGGGGGAAATGCAGAAAAAGGCAGTAAGGGCAGGGATTGTGCTAAAAGGAGTAAGGCCATCAAAAAATGGAGGGTGATGATTACCAATGCCCATAGTCTGTGTAACAAGCTCCCTGAACTAATGGTCTTGATGGAACAGGGATGCCTGGATATTGTGGCAGTCACTGAAACATGGTACACAAAGAACCATGACTGGAATGTCAACATACCAGGATACTCAATCTATAGGAGGGACAGGGTAGGTAAAAGAGGATGAGGAGTAGCTTTCTATATAAGGGAAGGGGTTAAAGCAACAGAACTAAAGAGTAAACAGGAAGTTGTTGAGTCACTATGGGTCACCATGGAGACAGGAAATGGCACCACAATCCTCATGGGGGTTGTTTACAGATCCCCATCTCTGGGGGAGGGAATGGCCAAGAAAATTATAGAAGGCATCCTTAAAATGGCAGAAAAAGGGGAAATATTGTTGATGGGGGACCTGAACATGCCAGATGTTAACTGGATCACCTTTGCTGCAGGCACATCCAAGAGCAGGGTCATTATTGATGCCCTACAGGGAGCATGCCTCAGACAGCTAGTGTTGGAACCCACTCGGGAGGGAGCAATCTTAGACCTGGTACTCTCAAATGGGGAAGGAGAAAGGATCTCAGATTTAGAAATGGGTAGCCATCTAGGAACAAATGACCACCAAACAGTGCGGTTCACAATAAACACAGCCCTAGAGTCAAGCCATAAAAAAACAAGTGTACTGGACTTTAGGAGGGCTGACTGGGAAAACGAGAGAGTGCCTCAGAAAAGCACTAGCAAGAGGGCAAGAAGGAGGGGTGGAGAAACAATGGGGAATAATTAAAACAGCCATCACAGCAGCAACAAGAACTTTGTATGAAGCAAATCAACAAAACAAAATGAAGGATAAAACCACTATGGTTTTCAAAAGAGGTGGAAGGGAAGGTTAAGGAGAAAAGGATAGCATTCAGGAAATATAAGGAAACACAGAAGGAGCAGGACAGAACACTTTATCAGTTAAAGCAGAAGGATGCAGGGAAGGCAGTCAGAATAGCAAAGGCACAAACTGAGGAAAAGATAGTCAACCCTGTTAAGAAGGGGGATGGAACCTTTTATAGGTACATTAGGGAGCGAAGAAAGACAGAGGGAGGGATACAGAGACTTAATAAAGGGGAGGGAATGTGGGCAGAGGGAAACAGTGAAAAAGCAGGGTTACTGAATGAATATTTCTGCTCAGTATTCACAATGGAAGAGGAGGGGCAGGTACTTAAAACCAAACAAGAGAAACACTCTGGATAGGGTGGTCAATACTAGTCCATTCACAGAAGAAAGGCTTTTGAAAGAACTCTTGAAACTGAGGGTGGACAAAGCAATGGGGCCTGATGTGATTCACTCCAGGATTCTAAAAGAACTAAGGGTAGAACTAGTAACACCACTGACTACTCTCTTTAACAAATCATGGGAGGATGGGGTGGTACCTGAGGACTGGAGGAGGGTGGATGTGATTGCACTTCACGAAAGTGGGAGCAGGGCAGAGGCAGGAAACTACAGACCACTTAGTTTGACCTCAGTGGTGGGAAAAATGATGGAATCACTTCTGAAGAAAAGAATTGTTGAGTACCTAGAGGCCACAGGACCCAAGGTAGCATGGCTTCACAGCAGAAAGGTCATGTCAGATGAGCCTAATAGATTTCTTTGACTGGGTGACCAAAGTAGTAGACCAGGGAGGGGCTGTGGATATGGCCTACCTAGATTTTAGCAAGGCATTTGACACAGTCTCACACAAAAGGTTAATATATAAGTTAGCCAGCCTTACAGTGGGTCCCAAGGTGGTAGCCTGAATAAAAAACTGGCTGGACAACAGGACGCAAAAGGTAATAGTAAACAAAGTCCACAGTAAAGAAAGGAGGATAACTAGTGGGGTACCGTAGGGTTTGGTACTGGGACCGGTCCTCTTTAATGTCTTTATAAGTGACATTGGAGAGCACCTGGAAGGAAAGTATGTCTCTTTGCAGATGACACAAAGATCTGCAACAGGTATGATACACAAGGTGGGGTGGAAAGGATGAAAAGGGACTTGGTAAGGTTGGAGGAATGGTCAGATATATGGCAGCTCAGGTTTAATGCAAAGAAGTGTAAGGTAATGCACCTGGGAAACAAAAACCCAGGGGAAGAGTACACAATGGGGGATGAGATAATTACAACAAAAATTGCAAGAGACCTAGGAGTAATTATATCAGATGACCTAAAGGTGGGAAGCAATGTGAGAATGCAGTAAGGAGGGCTGGGGGGAAACTGGGATGCATAGGGAGAGGCGTCAACAGTAGAAAACAGGAAGTAGTTATCCCTCTGTACAGACAGTTGGTGAGACCCCATCTGGAGTACTGCATGCTATTCTGGATACCCCGTCTCTGCAAAGACATAGACAAAGTGGAGGCTGTTCAGAAGAGGGCAACCAAAATGGAGCAGAGTCTGCACCAGAAGACATATGAGGAGAGAGGAAAGCAGCTTAATATGTATACCCTTGAGGAAAGGATGGAGAGAGGGAACATGATAGAAACTTTCAAGTATCTCAAGGGAATTAACAAAGTACAAGAGGGTAGCATCCTTTGGAAAAAGAGATGTGCAAGCACAAGGAGGCACAATTTGAAGATGGGGAGGACGGCTCAGAGGTAATGTTAGAAAGTATTTTTTCAGTATTAGGGGGGTGCTGTACTGCCGGTGTGTGCCATCCTTCAGATGAGACATTAAACTGAGGTCCCTTCTACCTGGTGGGTGTCCAGGTGGAAGTAAAAGAACCCAAGGCGCTCTTCACAAAGAGTAGGGAACATTCTCAGTGTCCTGGCCAACATTCCCCTTCCCATAAACTGGTTCATGCAATTATCCAGGCTGTGTGTCGGTGTTGATGTGTGATATGGCAGCCACTACACATTCAGTCACTTCACTACCAGTCTAGCATTGCTTGTAAAGCACTTTGGGATACACTGTGTATGAAAAGTGCTATATAAATGCTGATTCTTCTTCTTCTTCACAGAAAGGGTTGTGGATACGTGGAACAGCCTTCCTGAGGAGGTTGTGGAGTTGGGAAAAGTGGGAGAATTCAAGAATGCATGGGACAGACATAAGGCAACTCTAGTAGGGGTAGGAGGAAGTAAGCTGTTGATTAACTAGAATCTGCAGCTTATCTATCAGGTAGGGAAATGAGCAGACTAGGTAGGTCAAGTGGTCCTTATCTGCCATCAAATTCTATGTTTCTATGTTATGCAATGTTTCTTATGTTGTTCTTCCTAGTAATTGTATCACAACTTGCTTTTCAACTTTAGCAAATGTTAAATGCTATGAGCAGAGCCTTGGATGGTACTGTGAATGGTTTAAAACCTCAGAGCCAATGAGGCAGTGTGCTTAGACTAGGAGTTGCTGATAACAGAAATGAGTGTTGGGATAAGGTTTGAAAAGGTGAAGATAATTGGAGAGTTGGAAAGTGTGAGTGAGAGAGAGAGAGAGAAAGAGAAAGAGGAGGAAGCGAGGAGGGTGGCAATTACAGGCAAGGGAAGCAGCAGTGGAAAACACTCTGTAACCAACAGTAGATGGGTTTTAGGACAAACAGAGTGCAGAGCTGCAGAGAAACAGTGAAGGGAGCAAGCGGAAAAATAGCAAGCAGCAGACAAGGTAAGAGAAATAGGTAGGGTGGAACAAAGGAGGTTTTTAAAGTGAGGGAGGGCAATTTTGAAGTTTATCCTGAAAGAAATGGGGACTCAATGGTACTAATTTAAAACAGGGATATATTTCTGACTTAATTAACCCCTACAGCCTCTACATTAGCAACCCTGTTACCTTGGATTCTAATTTAATCAGATCTCAAGAGTTAAGCAGGGTCAGGCCTGGTCAGAAGTTGGATAGGAAACCTTCAATGAACACCAAGTGCTGCAGGAAGTGCTGCTGGTAGCTCTGTAGGAGGCGCTCTATCATTGATTAAAAGTTACTATAACAATGGCCCAGCATGGTGTTTGAAGGACACTGTGCTGTCGGAGCTGCAGTTCTTCAGATGAGACATTAAACTGTGTTCCTGTATGCCTGTTCTGGTGGTTATTCAAATGGATGTTAAAGATCCTATGGGTAGTCTTGAAAAGATCAGGGGAATATCCCCAGTGTCTTGGCTAAGTCTACCCCAGTCATTATAAACCACCAACAGCTTTAAACCTGTGAAATATCCATAACATTGCATCAGTATACCCCTCCTCCGCGTTGAGGTTGAAAACAGGTAACATTCCCTAGCCCTCCTTTCCTAAGCAACATTATTTATTTATTGTATATATTTATTTATATCTCGGATTAACGCCTTTGAGCTGAGGGGTTGTTTACAAAGGTTCCATGTCATAGATACAGTACACAGGATATACAAGGGATATTAAGAATAGGAGACCATTGATACATAGAATCCATGTCCAGGCAAAAGTTAAAAGATCCATAGGTTAATAGACAATGTTGCATAGATACCAAACAAGAGTACACAAATGCAGATTCTTAGTGCAAAGGGAATAGTCAGAAAAGAGTGGGTTGGATCAGTAGAATACTGAGGGAGAAAGTAAGAATGGCAGAAATAGTGGCTAAGGTACGGTGCATGAGCATTGTGCGGTGCGGGAGCGGGAAGTAAGGAGATGGGAGAGGTAACCAAAATAAATGAGAGAACACCTCTTTGGTTCCGAAGAGGAGGAGTTACCTATGCTACCATACTCTTTCTTAAGCTCAATGGGGACTTCTTTTCTTTCCTGTTTTTGTTTTTTAGTTATTATCCTGTTAAAAAATGGAACTTTATACATATTAAAAGACAAAGAACTTCAGTACAAAAGCACTGAGGCAAGGGTTACCCCAAAGGGCATTGGCAATAAATCCAAGTTTCAAAGAAATACAAAAATACACATACCCCCATAGAATCGTGGGATGTATATGTAAATCACCATGAAATTTTAGGCTGGTTCAGCTTTAAGCAGGAATGCATGGTACCAAAAGGCCTCTCACACAATCTGCAAAGAGTGCAAGCAGAAGACACAGACATGTGTTTTATCCTACCCAGGTCTCATCAGTGTGCCTCGTCTGTATCACACCCCAGCAGAAATGAACCAGCCCTAAGTTTGTCTTGCAGGTTTGGACGAGGTCTTGTTTACAAAGGTTCCATGTCACAAAGCTACAATACACAGGATATACAAGGGATATTAAGAATATAGCTTCCCAAGAAACAAAAAATAAGCTAAATGACAAAGAACCACAGTACAAAAACACTGAGGCAAGAGTTACCCCAAAGGGCACTGGCAATAAAGCCAAGTTTCAAAGAAATACAAACACACACACACACACACACACACACACACACACACACACACACCTTAATGCAAAGCATCATGGGATGTATATGCAAATCACCATGAAACCTGTAAGACTAACTTAGGGCTGGTTCATTTCCCTGGGCTGGTATGTGATACAGATGAGGCACACTGATGAGTTCTGGGTAGGATGAAACCCGTGTCTGTGTCTTCTGTTTACACCCTTTGCAGATTGTGTCAGAGGCCCTTTGGCACCATGCATTCCTGCTTAAAGTTGAAACAGCTCAAATGTTCATCATGGTGATTTGCATATACATCTCATGATGCATTGTATTATGGGGGTATGTGTGTTTTTTATTTCTTATTACACATTAGACAAACTGCTTTTCTTTCAATTTTTGAAAAGTTGTCTTTTTATGAAGTAAACTTTTAATAACCTGTAGTTTATTGTGTAAGATTCATTTCTCGGAATGTTTTTATATATTAGATTACAAACTCAGTCACCCTGAAGCTACTTTATTTTTTTGCTCATTTTACTTTAGGTCATGGAGTTTGCCTTTAATTGATCTTTTTTTACTGTTCTGCAACTGCAGAGTGTACTTACATTTGCACTTAATATTTTTTACTAAGATTTAGATGTGGTCTCTATCCACATTTATTGATTCTGACATAAAATTAATGAGGTTGTGTTTGAGCTAGGGGAAACATCTTCATATAGTCTATGCTGCACAGCTAAAAATTATATTGTCTCCAGATTAGTTTCCTGGGTAGTTATTAACCTTGTATCCCACAAATGTCTACAGTATTTAGGTAAAATAATTGCCCCAAAGAAGAGGGAAAAACCTGAGCTGTTGACATATTTTACAGTGTAAACAGTAACTGCTTTAATTGTATTTACAAATAAATTCAATATACAGACAATCTTGATGGCTTCCAGGAATGGTGTGGTGCAAACATCAAAAGGTACAAGCAGAAGACAAGCACACACACTGTAAGAATGTGACAATTCCAATAGTTGTGAAATACTCTTACAATATTTTATTGAAAATACAGGTTAAAATCCACACTGAAGTAACAGCACACTAGACCTCCCTCTCATGCCAATGTTTCGTGTGTCACAAGTGCTTTTCCAAGGCCTTGAAATAGCACATATGACGAGTGAAACAAAATGAGAGGGAGGTCTGGAATGCGCTACTGCTGTATGAATTTTAACCTGTATTTTCAATACCATGTTGTAAGAGTATTTCACAACTGTTGGGATTCTTACATTACTAGAGAGTGCGCTTGCCTGTCTGCTTGTACCTTACAGATAAATTCACTAAACAACAATACTGATGAGTGAGTCATTTCTCCAGAGCATGGTCTAGGGATTTCTCTAACCACACAACTGCCAAGGGCTCCCTGTGATTCGATTGGCAATCAGGAATTTGTCCAGGTTTACTTTATAGGTTTTGTTTGTCTTCATGTCTGTGTTGGTAGGCTGTCCATTAGGTTCACACCCCCTCTGGGAGAAGAAGTGCATGTTTAGTTTGTGCAAATGGTAATTTACCTTCTCTGTTCTACCGCCTGTATTACTCGGTAGTTTTACCTTGCGGGTACAAAATATGTAAATAATGACTGTTTTATATCCATGAGAACTTGTAGTATCTACACACCTAAATGTAAATGTCTATAAAACAAATTGTAAAAATGTCCACTGTTTGTGTTACTCTATCGCCACCTTGTGGCCCAGGTAGTGACTGAAAATGGTCCACTGGATCAGTGCACTAACCTGGTTACCAAAAACATAAATAAATAAATAAATAAATATTACCCCTGAATTCCTGCATTTACTACCTTTAAGCTTCAGGGCATATCGCTGCATCTTACTGGAGGACACTGGATCAAACATTTTTGTCTGCTCAACCTTGTTGATACCCTTTGTTATGAAGAAGACTGCGATCATATCCCCACTCAGCCTCCTCTTCTTCAAGGGGAACATGCTAAGAGACTCCAGCCTCTCCAAGCTTTTGTCTCGCATACCCCTGATCATTTGGGCAGCCGTGTGTTACACCATCTTGGCTGCCTCAATTTCCTTCTTGAATTAAGGAGCACAGAGCTGCACACAGTGGGCTAAATTTTCAAAGGGTGATGCAGGGCTTGTATCAGCCCTTGCCCTGGCACAGCTGCACCAAATGCCTTTGACGCAACTGCTCCTTATTTTAGTACATTGGGAGCAGTTACGACATCTTCTATACTTTACAGTGGCTTGGCACAAGCCCCGTAGAAATGGTCCACAGCATGCCGAAAGTTAGACTAGGGGGAGCTGGTCTGACATGTGGTATGTGGCACACAGGAGTGAACATCCCGATCGACGCTGGGAGAATGCCACAAGCCCCATTTGTCATATAATCAGCACACGTGGAGTTTACGACATTCTCTAGCATTTGAAAGCTGAGCTTAGTATGTCCACATGCATCATACCCTTATCAATGTGCAAAAGCTATTGCCTCAGCACAGAAGGGGGTGGCTTTTGCATTGAAGTAAAGTCCCTTTAGTTTACTGTCCCTCACAAGATGGAGCAGAGAAGTTCTGGAAGAGTTTATGGAGATGATGTCTACCATGGTGTTGGATGCCCCAAGACTACTAGTGCTTAGGGCCTCTAACTTCTTGGTTGATACTGTGAGAGATGAGATCACCTCTCAGCTCATCCAGTTAATGGAGTCTCTGAAATGTGTTCATTGTGTCCAGTCTGTATGTAGTCACATATGTAACTAGGTTTTCTTGCTAGTATAGAGCCTGACAACCTTCAGTTTAAGTTTGTGGCCTGATCAGACCTAGTCAGACCACACAGTCCTATCCTTCAGCCTGTCAGCTCCCCGCACCTTTTTGTCCCCCATGGAGATAATCCACTGTAGAGTCTGGAGCAGGCACAGTCCTGATACTTTCTGGGAGACAGTGGACAGTTACAGCACAGCTGCTGCCTCTGCTATTGGTGTCACTGAGGCAGCAGAAGCTTATAAATAAGCATCCTGTCTGCAGCTGACCAACTAGCACCAGTCTGTAGCTACCCTGTGCGCTTGAGGAGGAGAGACCAGTAGTATAGTGAGGATCTCTGCTAGCTGTGAACACAAGATCAGAGGTTGGAGTGCAGGTGGAGGCAATCAGGCTCAGAGTCCAATAAACTGGTCCTGGTATTCCATTATCAGAGATACCAGGAACTTCTTCTTGGGCATCATTTCAGCTGAAATAGATGCTCTATTCAGGGTGGTGATTGGGATTCTTCACGCAGATGCCTCTCACAAAGCTTGGGAGAGGTGACTCTGAAAAATGTGAGGGGTTTGGTAATTTCTTTTCAACCAAGACTGTGGATACTGGAGCCAAGTTAGCCTCCACATTTGCTAGCCATTTTTCTAGTGGTCCAGTCCTTCAGGTGGCTGAACTGCGGTTTGCTTGGAATAGTTTCCATCCATCTGAAGTGGACGAGATTGATCAGGTGCTGTTGGACCTTTGCCTCAGAATCTCTGTCTTGAACCCCACACCCACTTTTCTGGTGAAGACCATGAAAAAGCGCTGGTGCCCATTTTCATAGAAACGAATGCCTCTCTAAGTCACTGGCTGCTACCATTTGCTTTGAATGAGGCAATGGTGCAACCCCTCCTGAAAAAGACATTTTAACATCCTGACGATTTCTAGAATTTTAGACACATCTCTAATTTGACCTTTTTAGGCAAAGCTTTTGAAAAGGTGGTGGGGCTACAGTGCTAATAGAGCATATGGAAGAATTTAACATCTGTGAGCCTTTCTAGTCTGGTTTTTGTCCTCACCAACATACTAAAACAACTCAGGTGAAGGTTCTACAGGATCTCCTCCAAACAAGGGGCCATGGAGAGCTCTTTTTCATTGTAATGCTGAATTTGTCATCTGATTTTCACACCAGTTAATACCAGCAGCCTTTGCGACATACAAGGAATACGGCTGGTATGGCTGGTACCAAGCTTTGCTGGTTCTGATCCTTCCTCAGCAACTATTATCAGTCAGTGGTTTGGAGGATTTTCAGATTTTCCCCTCAGTATAACATTGAGTGCGGTGACCTCAGGGCTTCATTTTATCCCGTTTGTTATTCATGTTGTTCCTGCTTCAGCTTGGAGAGATGATCCAAAAGGATAGCTTCAGTTTCCATCTGTATGTATATGATACTCTGCTACTATATATATCTTTTATTTAAACACGGTCAGGGCTCCCCAGTTGCAGTGCTTGAGAATGCACTGTCAGAGATCAGATTGTGTCTCATGTATTTTATTTATCTGAAAATTGATAACTTGAAAGTCACACTGAGCAAAGGCTCATTTGTAGGTGCGACCTGGGGGAGGGTGAACAAGGGGGTATAAAGTGATGATAAATGTGTAACAAGGTACAGTAATGCAAGACAGAAATAACACAATTGTGGATACAGGTACAGGAATAAAAATGGGTACACACTGTACCAGGTACTATACAGCAAGGCAGGCTTAGGGTAATTGTAATTATTTCCAGAAGATAAGATAGGCCAAGATGAGTGAACTGCACACAAGGTGAAAGGCAGAGTGCAACGCCAACTGTAAAAGGTATTGAGATACCATAGATAGGAGAGGGAAAGATGAAGGGAAGTGGGAAATTTGTTCCAAATTTCCAAATTGCTGAAAGCCGGAATGAGAAGGCAGATTGGCTAGTGGAAGTGTAACAGGCAGGAACAGTAAGACTATGAGAGTGAGAGGAATGGAGGGTGTATCTGGAAGGAGGTAGAGGGATAGCGGATGACTGAGATAGGGAGGATTTTCGACAGAATGAAAACACAGTGAAGCAGATGATGGGGGCCCAAAGAGGACAGGGGGAGGGATTGGTAAAGGACACAGTGATGAGTGAGCGGAAGAGAGACTGAAGCAAAGTATCAGAAACAGTAGAAAAAAGGATCCAGTCTGGCAAGATTTGTGGATGGCTCACAGTGGAGTTTAGCTAAATTCTGGTAAAACATGTTTTCTGCTGTTTAGGCTAGGCTGTCTCAGATCATCCATACTGGACAGCCTGCATCTCCCAACATTTAATGGAGTGAGACTTGAGGTTAGGCAAGTTGTCCGCAACCTGGGTGTCTCTCTGAATACAGAGCTGACTTTGGTTCCCAGTTGTCTGCTATGATCTGAAGAAGCTTTTACCATCTTAAAAATATTATTGACTTGTGGCCATACCTTAATTGACATGATCTGCTGACACTAGTGCATGCATTCTTCATCTCCTATCTGGAGTGCTTTACTGTGCTCTACTAGGGACTTTCTGCTGGGTTAACCTGCTATCTTCATCTAGTGCAAAAGGCTACTGTAAGGTTGCTAACTTCAACAAAAAAAGATTAAAGAATGTTATTCTTGCTCTGCCCACCATGCACTGGTCACCAGTTAGATGGCAGATCCACTTCAAGATTTTATCATTGACTTATAAAGCCCTGTATGGACTTGGCTCCCACTACCTCCAGATTCTTTCTGCAACCTGCAGTCACAGCCATGTCTGAGATTTAAGATCCCCTGATTCACGGGCCAGCCCAGTAGCACTGAGGGTTGAGGTGCTGGACGCCACACCTCACGCCATGCCAGTGACCCGGGTTCAGGAACTGACTCAGGTCATTCCAGGGTCAGCCAGGGGAGGAAAGATTGCTCATCTGGAGGACTGTTCTCCTTCCTTGGGGGGCAGGGGGATTGTGCTGCGCGCTGTCGACTGACATCCTGTGGTGGCTGGGGTTGGCACCGGCATGCAGTCATGCAGAGGGGTTGGCCCAAGCCCTGGGTGTTTGGCTGCCTCTGTGGAGGTGTAGACAGCCTCCCCACCCATTGAACAGATGTGGGTGTGGGAGAAAAATTGTGAAAAAATCCGGGACCCGGCAGGACCCATGATAGCCGGATCACTCCAGTAAGTCTGTCCCCCGATTCTAGATTTGACATATTGGCACAGAAATTCTGGGGGTGGATGGATGGGGTGATCACAGGGGCCAGAGGATGTACCCCTCCGAAGGAGGGGTCATAGCCCATGTTGGGTCTGCAACGGCGAGGGAAAAATTACATATGAAAAAAAAAAAGATCCTCTGATTCACAGATCCTGGCTGTTCTACATCACTTTTAAAGTCAGTGTGTGACAGGGCTTTTTCTATTGCCAAGCCACAATTGTGGAAGAGTCTCCCCTTGGACATTCAGACTACTCACCTAGTACATTATTTTAAAAAACAAACTTAAAAACCTGGCTTTTCAGTCAAGCCTTTCTGAGGACTTGTTCTATTTCTGAGAATTAAATGTTATGCAATGCTAGAGCGGCTGTTATTAGGGGGTTTACTTTTATGTACTATAAACTTGTTGACATTTACTAAAGTTATGTGTTTATGTTTTATAGAAGCTTTGCTTTCTCTTTGCAGTGTTGCTTAGTACTGTACTCTGTGCACTGGTTTAAGAAAGGCATATTAAAATGTCAAAGCAAAAATGTAATATTAAATACGTTCTAAAAACAGAAAATAAAGTTAGAATCAATGTTTCGACCATAGGTCTTCTGCAGGAGTTATCTAAAAGAGAGAAGCAAAGTTAGTGGAGAGGTAAGGGGAAACAAGGGACACACATACACATATATATCTATATACACACACACACACACACACACACACATATATATATATATATATATATATATATATATATATATATATATATATAGATAGATAGATATAGATAGAAAATAGGAGGAGGAGGATCTAGGAGAAAATGTGTTTATAGCCAAGGTAAGGACAGATGCTGGAAAACAAAAAGGTGATGATGATGGGAATGGAAAGGCATAGCAGAAGTAAATGAGCTGAGAAGTCCTCAAGTGAGGACTAATTAATAGGGTGGTGGAGAACACTGGTCGAAGACATCAGTTTATTACAAACCCGTTGACTCACACAGCTTTCTGCTCTACAGCTCCTTCTATCCCAGACATGTAAACAATGGTTTGATATATTCACAGTTTCTTAAACTTCACAGGTTGTGCAGCGACAATGATGCTTGTGCTGAGCAGGCTCAAATGACGCACCATTTTTGTTATTATAAATCACTACAGCGATTTCAGCCAATCAACTTGCAGAGTCACTGTACCTCTTATTCTGTGTACAGTGTGCTGTCATGCGGGAGCGTTAGGGGAGAGCATGCCACATCAGCCCCAGGGCGAGGATGGCAAAATTAAGTGAAAAAAAAGACTCTAAACCTATTATAAATCATGTGATTTATAGTAAGTCAATAGCACCTCTCAGGGATGTGTCTTATGGTATGAGACACCTCTCATGAGGTTTGGACAGACAGAACCATTCAGTTTCACTTTACAGACCTCTCGCCCAAATCTCACACTCTGTGTCTCTTACACCATAAGAAACACCCCTCTGAGACACTATTAACATATAACAGGAGTTATACAGAAAGCATCATGGACCGAGCACTCTCTTTCAGGTCAGTAATATGCCCCTTAAGCTTGACCCTCACAGGAGGGAGATTCTCACACAGCAGCAACAACACATTTCACTGGTCCTTCCATTACATTCTAAGACCCCTTCTCTTCACAGGACCATCACATGGAGCTTTTCTATTCTGCAAACTTACCCTAATATCGAAGTTCTTTTACAGAGCCACTAATTGTCTCATACCATAGAACACCTAACCTTTCGAATCTCTTGGTATGTAGCAGCCTCCATACTCCTAACATATTCTTCTTACCAAGTACCAAAGCTTGTAACCGAACCTGCTGTTAACTCTGCAAATTTATTTCTAGTCTCACTGAAACTCAAAATCCCACAGGTGTTTTTCACATCACAAAGGAGTTTTTATACATTTCCAACAATGTGATATACTGTGTTCTTTGCAGGAAGTGTTCTGCTATCTGCATCAGAGAAACTGACAGACGCCTGGCTGACTGATTCAGAGAACATTACAGGACAGTCAGGAATGAAGACACTAACAAACCCATTGTATCCCATTTTACCTCCAGGGACCACAATGTCAGTGATCTTTCTGTTTGTGTCCTTTAGCAGGGTTTCTGGGATGCTGACAAAACAAAAAACATGGAAACAAATCTGATCATCTGCCTAGGCCCCAGTAGCCCTCTGGATTAAATGAGACATTTTCTGCTAACATCTTTCAATCACCTTATGGTTTACCACGCAGTCTGTCTTTTTTACCGCTCCAGTCCTCACACTGTCATAGCTTTGCTTTCATGCGAGCATGGTACGTTTGCATGTGTGGGTATGCCTGCATGCACTTTCATCCAGATTGTGGGGGCATCTATGCGCCCTTATAAGTGACATTGCAGAAGGACTGGAAGGGAGGTATGCCTATTTGTGGATGACACAAAAATCTGCAACAGAGTAGACACATGGGGTGTGTGTGGAAAGAATGAGAAAAGATCTAAAAAGCTGGAGAAATGGTCATGGGTTTGGCAGCGGGGCTTCAATGCAACAAAATGCAAAATCATGTATTTGGGGCACAGAAACCCGGGGACAACATATCAACTGGGAGGATATGTACTAGTAGTCACCCAACTGGAAAGGGACCTGAGGGTAATCATTTCTGATTACCTGAAAGTAGGTAAACAGTGTGACAAGGCAGTGGGAAAGGCTAGTGGGATGCTCAGATACATAGGCAGGGGTATCACCAGCAAAAAGAGGGCGGTAATGATACCCCTGCATAGATTACCAGTGAGAATGTGTTTCGAGATATAAGTGCACCAAGAAGTGGCAGTGCCAAGGTATGAAAATATATGACATTGGCAAATCAAAGGGAACTGGCACCTGCCAAAGGTTATGAGTGCAAGCCAGCTACTTCGTAATGCTCTGTAAAAAGTCTTGCTCATGGAGTATTTCCAAAACAGTACTCACTTTTATTGAAATTCCAAAGTCATACTCACAGCGATAAAAACAAGTTTAAACTCAGGTTCAAACACAATCCAGGAGTCCACAATTTCAAACACCAGCAAAACCCTTGCTCTCTAAGGTGACTGGATGGTCCCCTGACGTGTTTTGCACGTGATGTGCTTTCTCAAAGGTCTACTAGTGAGACCCCACCTCGAGTACTGTGTTTAGTTCTGGAGGCCCCACCTCCAAAATAACACAGACAGGGTTGAGGCGGTACAATGGAAGGCAACTAAAATGGTGCAGGACCTGCATCAGAAGCCTATAAAGAAAGGTACAAAGAATGACATATGTTCTTCCCAGAAGAATTGAGTGAAGGGGGATGGGGATATGATTGAAACATTCAGATACGTCACAGGTATTAACAAGGTACAGGAACTAAACATTTTCTGGAGAAAAAGATGCTCAAGGACAAGGGGTCACACTATGAAGCTGGAGGGGGGAGGCTGAGAGGAAATGTGAGCAAGTACTTCATGTAAAGGATAGTGGATGCTTGGAACAGCTTCCCAGCAGAGGTGGTGGGGGATAGAATGGTCACAGTATTCAAGAAAGCATGGGATAGACACAAGGGGATCTTGGAAGTAAGGCAAGGGCGGTGCAAATTGGAGACTGAGTAGGATCTGTGGTAGCACTGTAGGTAGGGAAAATAGGGCAGACTAGGTGGGCCAGGAGGTCCTTATATGTCAACAACTTTCATGTTTCTATGTGCATAACCATTTTAATTTTCTCTCGATGTTCCTGTCTCCTTTCCCCACCTTTGTCATCTTTCAGTCTTCTTTATTTGCCCTGCTAATTGGTCCTTACTTGAGTACTCCTCAGCTTATTCACTCCATCCCTATCATCACATTTTTTGTTTTCCAGCTTCTATTCTTACCATGTCTATTATCCCTTTTTTTTCTCCTATATCTTCCCTCTGTTTTCTTTCCTCACACATTTATCCATAGTTTCTCCTTACCGCTCTGTTAACTTTTGTTTCTCTGTCTTTTAGATAAATCCTGAAGGAGCCCTATGGTCGGAACATCAGTTCCAACTTCATTTTCTATTTTCAGAGTGCATTTACTGTTACTGTTTTTATTTCACTTTCAGCCTACACCCTGATGCAGCACCTTGTTTTTTGTATTAAAATGTCTGTCTGTCTGTCTGTCTGTCTGTCTGTCTGTCTGTCTATCTATCTATCTATCTATCTATCTATCTGTCTGTCTGTGAAATTAAGAAAATAATCTAGTGTGAGAGGTGGAATACCAGTACCCCAAATTTCTTATTCCGGCTCAAGGTCTGGTATTCTGCCTATCCAAAAGAACATGCTAGACATTTAGCTGTGGAGTGTAGGCATGGATGAATGGTATTCTGGTCAGAATACCAGCATGATAAAAATGGTATTCCATCTTGAAAACTGGTATGCAAACAGGGCTGAATACCATTAACTTGTAACCCTAGTATTTTACATCACATTCTTACTTGGGGTTCTCCATGACACAAACCCTTGACATCATTTGGTCAGGTGCCCCTCTTCCCGGGCTGAGGCAACAACTAGAACACACTGATGAGTCCTATCAAGGGGGAACCACATGCCTGTGGTTCACTGCTATCAGCCTATACACATAGTCCCAGTGGACCCCCCACCGAAATCATCTCACACCCACACAGCTCTTACATTGGTTCACCAAACTAGCTTTATTTGGTAGATCTGCATGATCATCACATTTAATTACATTTCACAATATCCATCCTTTACATTACAATTTTTTATACCCTTCACCACAGTTCCTTTACATTTTGTTTCTATCACCGTCCATTGGGATAGTCCCCTTAATCACAAACAATGATAATTTACATCTGTCTTTTTACTTGGCCCAGGTGTACTGACCCGGTGCCTCCTCTTTCTGGTATTTTCTGTCTGGGTTCAGGTGTCTCACCTGCTCCCCAGCCCTGCCACCCCCCCCCCGGGTGACCACCCCATGGGGGGCACTCCCTTGCCCAGCCACCCTTATTCTGGCTGGGCCCCTCCCTTATTATCTATATTTTTTCCTTTTATCTTTAACAGACTGGCCCCCACAGTCAGCTGACCATCTCACCTCTTTGCATGACTATTGCTCTTGTTCCAGCAACCCCCCAATTCTGTGAAGCCCTTTGTTGCCCTCACTCAGCATCCTTTTCCATTCATCACCCAAATCCCCTTCATCTGTTTTTGTTCCTAACTTTTTTATTTGGGTGGGGTGGGTGTTATCTCTGAAGAGTGCTGCAGAAAAGAGGAAGCTCCTCTTCTCTGTAGCACTGTATCTAGCCCCCATGGCTCCTCGCTTGTCTGAGCTCTATCCAGTGTCCCACTGCCACCTCATTCCCATAAGCTCTGCCCCCTTTGTGACCTCACTCATCCTGAGCATTCCCTTTCCCTCCTCTTCTGTGCCCCTCCCCCTCTTGCTGCTTAACCTGCCTCTCTCCTATAACCTGCCCCTCCCCCCACATAGAAACTTGGAAACACAGACTTTGATGGCAGATACGAACAACACTTGGCCCACCTATTCTGCCCATTTCACCTATGATATGCTGTAGATCCTAGTTAACCAACAGCCTATTTCTTCCTACCCCAACAAGAATTGCCTATGTCGGTCCCATGCATTCTTGAATTATCCCACAGTTTTAGACCCCACAGCCTCCTCAGAGCTGTTCCATGTGTCCACCACCCTCCTGTGAAAAATGCTTCCCTCCGCACCTGGGCCATCCCCTCTTTTTTTTCAAATTGTGTCCCCTTGTTCTTGCACATGTCTTTTTCTGAAATATGCTACCCTCTTGGACTTTGTTGATTCCACTGAGGTACTTAAAAGTTTCTATCATGTCCCACTTCTCCCTCCTTTCCTCAAGGGTATACATATTAAGCTCCTTTAGTCTCTCCTCATATGGCTTCTCTTGCAGACCCTGCACCATTTTAGTTGCCCTTCTCTGGACTGCCTCCATCCTGTCTATGTCCTTGCGGAGATGGGGTCTCCAGAACTGGATGCAGTACTCCAGATGGGGTCTCACCAACTGTCTGTACAGAGGGATAACAACTTCCTGTTTTCTGCTGGTGATGTCTCTCCCTATACATCCCAGTATCCCTCAGCCCTCCCTATTGCCTTCTCACATTGCTTGCTAACCTTAAGGTCATCTGATATGATTACCCCAGGTCCCTTTGCATTTTGTTGTTGTTGCTACCCCCAATTGTGTAATCTTCCCTGGTTTTGTTTCCCAGGTGCATTATTTGCATTTCTTTGCATTGAATCCAAGCTGCCATACTTCTGACCATTCCTCCAACCTTGCCAAGTCCCTTCTTATCCTTTCCACACCTCCTTGTGTATCAACCCTGTTGCAGATCTTTGTATCATCTGCAAAAAGGCATACTTTTCCTTCCAGTCCCTCTGCAATGTCACTTATAAAGACATTAAAAAGGACTGGACCCAGTACTGAACCATGCAGTACCCCACTAGTAACCCCTCTTTCTTCAGAGTGGGCTCCATTTACAATTACCTTCTGTGTCCTGTTGTCCAGCCAATGTTTAGCCCAGGCTACCACCCTGGGACCCACTCCCAGGCTGGTTAATTTGATTATTAATCTTTTGTGTGGGAATGTGTCAAATGCCTTTCTAAAGTCTAGGTAGGCCATGTCCACAGCCCCTCCCTGGTCTACTACTTTGGTCACCCAGTCAAAGAAATCAATTAGATTAATCTGACATGACCTTCCTGCTGTGAATCCATGCTGCCTTGGGTCCTATGCCCCACTTTCCTCTAGGTACTCAACAATTCTTTCCTTCAGAAGTGATTCCATCACTTTCCCTACCACAGAGGTCAAACTGACAGGTCTATAGTTTCCTGCCTCTGTCTTGCTCCCACTTTTGTGAAGGGGAATCATATCTGCTTTCCTCCAGTCCTCAGGTACCACACTATCCTCCCATGATTTGTTAAAAAGGGTAGTCAGTTGTGTCACTAGTTCTCCCCTTAATTCTTTTAGAATTCTGGGGTGAATTCTGTCAGGCCCCATTGCTTTGTCCACCTTCAGTTTTAGGAGTTCTTTCAGAACCCTTTCTTCTGTGAAAGGACTGGGATCAACCCCCCTATCCAGAGTGCTTCTGTTAATTGGATTAGGCACCTCCCCCTCCACCTCTTTTGTGAATACTGAGCAGAAGTATTAATTCAGTATTGTAAAAGAAGGGTACTGTTGCACCTGGGACTATGGTTGTGCCTCTGGTTGGAAATCACAATAGAAAACGTTGAGGCTAAAAATCTTCGGAAACCTGGCACCAACTAAGGCAGTCTATAGGCAACAACTATTTGCTCTATGTTTTCTTCATTGAAGAGAAATGAAGGCAGCAATTAGACAAACTCACCCCAGGACTGTGGTACAAAATCCATCAAATAATCCTTTACTGTATAAAAGAGGTGAAAAAAGCAATTCTAAACTGCTCGCTGCTTGCAACAATTCACTTCCTGGATATTCAGTATCCTTGCTTTTTCACTGTCCTTCTCTGCCCACCCACCGTCTTTCTATTCAGCCTCACCATACCTTCCTTTGTCTTTCTACGCTCCCTGATGTACCTGTAAAATGTTTTATCCCCCTTCTTAACCGAGTTGGCTATCTTTTCCTCAGTTTGGGCCTTTGCTATTCTGACTTCCCTCCCTGCTTCCTTCTGCCTTAACTGGTACAGTTCTCTGTCCTGCTCCTTCTGTGTTTCCTTATACTTCCTAAATGCTATCTTTTTCTCCCTATCCTTCCCAGCCACCATTTTTGAGGACCATAGTGGATTTTTCTTTCATTTTGATTTGTTTATCTGCTTTACACAAAGGCTTATTGCCTCTGTGATGGCAGTTTTGATGTTTCTCCATTGTTGCTCCACCCCTCCTTCTAGCCTGTTTGCTATTGCTTTTCTAAAGCACTCTCCCATCTTGTCAAAGTCAGCCCTCCTGAAGTCCAGTACCCTCACTTTTGTCTGGCTTGACTTTGTAGCTGAGTTTATCATGAACCACACTGTTTGGTGGTCTCTTGCTCCCAGATGGCTACCCACTTCTAGATCTGAGATCCTCTCACTGTCCCCATTTGAGAGTATGAGGTCTAAGACTGCTCATTCATGAGTGGGTTCCAAAACTAGCTGTCTGAGGAATGCCACCTGTAGGGCATTGAGAATGGCCGTGCTCTTGGATCTGGATACAGCAAAGGTGCTCCAGTTAACATCTGGTATATTCAGGTCACCCATCAACAGTATCTCCCCTTCTCTGCCATCCTAAGGATGTCTTCTATCATATCCTTGTCCATTCCCACCCCCTGACATGGGGGTTTGTATACATACAACCCCTGTGCGGATTGTGGTGCCATTTCCTGTCTCTAAGGTGACCCACAGAGCCTCCTCTCCTCCCTATTTACTCTTTTGTTCTGTTGCTTTCATCCCTTCCCTTACATAGAAAGCTACTCCTCCTCCTCTTCTACCCTCCCTGTCTCTCCTGTAGGTTGTGTACCCTGGTATGTTAACATCCCAGTCATGGTTCTCTATGTACCATGTTTCTGTGACTGCTACAATATCCAGGCATCCCTCTTCCATCAAGGCCACAAGTTCAGGGAGCTTGTTGCCCAGACTACGGGCATTGGTACTTATTACCATGTATTTCTTGATGGCCTTACCCCTTTTTGCCCCATCCCTGTCTTTATTGACTTTGTAATTTTCTCCATTTACCCCTGCCCTTCTCCCTATCGACATCTCTATCTTGGTGTTTACCTCACTTACTACCCTGATTGTTTTGGGGGGGCTAGGATTTTTCCTGCTCCTTTCCAGTGCCTCCCCCCTTGGCTAGTTTAAATGCTTGCCAATGAAGAATTTAAACCTATCACCTAGGATCCTAGTTCGCCTCTTGGACTGATGCAAACCATCAGGCCAGTATAGGCCTGCATCACTCCAGGTGGACCCCCAGTCCCCAATGAAGCCAAATCCCTGAGCTCGGCACCAGTTTTTCAACCACTGATTGAATCCCATGGTGTGGAGCACCCTAACCTCATTCATGCCATAGACAGGCAGCACCTCCGAGAAGGTTACCGTGTGTGCTACTTGTCTAATGCTCCTCCCCAACTCCACAGACTCTTCCTGCACTGCTCTGATCCCTTTCTCAGCCAGGTCATTTGTTCCTAGGTGGACAATGACATCCAGCTCCCTCCCCCGTGCAGCTGCTCCTGCGATTTTGTAAGGATTCGCTCCCTGTCCCTCCAAGCCATGGTGCCAAGCAGGCACCTTACCTCCCTCTCCCCTTCCTCCCCCAGTTCTACCCTCCTAACAATGGAGTCCCCCACCAGGAGTTGTTTCCTTCCCATGCCACCCTTCTGTGGGTCTTCTTTGTGGAGGTTCCCAGCATCCTTCTTGGTCTCCACTGCGGATGCCTCCATAGAGGAACCACATTTTGCCAGAATGGCATATAAACTGTGGAGAGGTACAACTGGAGGGATGCACCTCTATTCCACCACCCTCACCCTCCCTGAGCCCACTGTGGTCCAACCACTCCTCTTTCTTGGCAACCTCTGAGGCAACGGCAGTGGCCCTGGTGGTCCCTGGGTGGGAGAGGAGGTCCCTCAAATCCTGGCCAACTCAGCCTGGAGATGAGCAACCTCCTCCCTCAGCCCAGAGAGGTGCCTGCAGATGGGACAATACCACATCCTCTAGAACATCTCCCAGAAGACTGCTGCTCCACAGCCACTGCACTGTACCACTCCCACCATGTCTTATTTCTGGCCCCTTAACTGTTGTTTGGAATACTTACTCTTTCCTCTTTTTTTTTCTCCCTATTTACTTACTGCCTCTGTGCCCTTTAAGCTTCTGATCTTCCTGTTGTAAGACAAAAAGTTCCTACATTTCTCAGTGGTCTCCTTACTTGCTCAGAGTCAGACCTCCAGCAGCTGGGGGATGGGACGGAGAGCTACTCTTTTCCTTCTAGGATGGTGAGTCGTTTTGTGGCTCTGTGATCATTCACTTCCTGCTCCCAAACAGGAAGTTCCTGTTATCAGTCAAATCCTGTGCCTATAAAAGTAGAACTGGCTTAGGGTGGGTTGGGGGTGGAGGGCTGGGAAGGAGGGCAATATATTCCCAGTAGAGAAGTATAGTTATAACAGCAGCTCCTTCTCCTTGGTGTTCTCTGCCTGTTCTCTGGCAGAAGCTATCTAGGGCAGTTTTTAAATTTGGCTTTAACCTGGCTTCCTTCTAGCTAAGCCACTCCCCCTACCCCCCCATACTTCACAGCTCTTTCTACACTTAGTTAATTGCACAGATAACAATTCCCTTCAGCCACCTGAAACAAACACCTAGATAGCAGCACAGATAACAATTCACTTCAGCCAACTCAGACAAATACACTAACTTTTTTTTTGTTTTGTTTTTACCCTAAATTGAAGGTCCCAGTAGTAGAGTTCTGGTTCTTTAGTCCCAGTAGAGAAGTATAGTTATAACAGCAGCTCCTTCTTCTTGGTGTTCTTTGCCTGTTCTCTGGCCTGCTGCCACCTCCCCTTGCCTATACCTACCTACTCCCCTGCTTGATTCCAAGTAGCCAGTGACAACTTAGGCTGCCCTTGAAATAGGGGAACCCCTTTTGTTTGTGTGATCTATTAGCACTCCACTGTCCTGTTTAAAGCTCAGCTAACTGTGATCCCTTTACTGTAATCTGTATATGCTACAGGTACCCATGATGTCTTGCATTAGGGAGGATGTGTAATTTTGTTTGTTTTATTTATAGCTATATAAATTATTTATTCTCATCATATAGTATTTAAATATTTATGGTATTTGTTATTTGTACTTTCTGTTCTCATATCCTAACAGAAACCCTTAATTATTGATAATGGAGTTACTGCAGCATAATATTCAGAATGTAGTTTCTTAGTGTAAAAAAATCATGAAATGAAACTATAACACTGATGACTATCAGTCTGCCTACAGGACTATATGCAGAGATCCCCTGACTGATTCCATGAATCATGGTGATGGTTACTACTCAAGTCAGTCTCCTGGGGTTCAAACAGCTGCCACAAAAGTGCATCCTCTGTAATTGGCTATGATATGCATATGCCCCATAATAGTATATAGTAACAGAATATAGTACGATATGCCTCATAACAGTACAAAAAAGCACTCTCAGTCTTCCTGATACTATACAAAAGTTACTCCACCTCTGTAACTGACAATGAGAGAGGCTACTTTTAGTTGACCACATCCTACATTACACAGTTTGCATCTAATTATTTGTGCAGTACAACTACAACCAGGGGGCACCATACACAGCTGCTATTTAAATTCTGTTCTGATGCTATTTAACAAATATATATATATATATATATATATATATTTATTTATATGTATCTATATATATGTATGTATGTGTATATATATATATATATATATATATATATATATATATATACTGTATATTTATTTATACGTGTATATATCAGTGTAACAGGGAATGGATTCAAGGGCATTATCTGTCTCTTTGCAGATGACACTAAGGAGTGAGGCAAGGTAGATACTGAGAAGAGAATAAAAGGGACCTGGACAGGTTAAAGTGGTCCAAACTAAATGCTAAAAAGTACAAAATTCTGCACAATGGCAATACAGGTTCTCCCAGGTCACCCCTGTAAATGGGCCTTATGGAACAGTGGTTGCCAAAACAACATACATAGAAATAAAACCCCAAAACCAAACATCGGGCTGGAGGGGTAATGGTGGATCGCACCTCTAAAGAAAGACCTTGAAGTCATCTTCAGTGACAGCCTCAAATCTACTGCCCAGTGCAACAAAGCTACTGGGAAAACTAGCAGGATGCTGAGGTGCCTATGAAAATGCTTTTCCAGGAGAACAAAGGAGGTAATATCACCCCTCAACAAATCCCTAGTAAGGCCGCACATGAGGCAGCAGGTAGAGCTGCTTGGACTTCAACATTCTACTGGCAGAATTGCTTTAGAATGGCAATTTTGCTTCTGAATGGCTTTTCCACATTGTTTTACTAAATTCTGTGGAAGTCCAAAAGTTTTTTTGTGTTGTAAACTGCGGATTCGTTTTCCAACAGTTCACGTAATCTGGAAATAAGTTTTCCATGATTCGTGGAAACCTTATCCTTGGTTTACTTGAACCACGAAACACTAATCCATGGTTTCTGTTAACTGCAACCTGTTAATATGTGGTTTAAATGCTCCTTCGGGAATTTCAGGATTTGCTTCTAATGGAATTCTATGGCATTAGGCAGACTTTCCAAAATTCTGCTGCCTTCAGTCCTAAACGGACTTTGAATATTCTGCTCCATTCGCACAGCAGTGGAAAATCTTATGAGCGGAGGGTAGTGAGTCTCAACATTTATACAATGGCACCCAAAAGGGAGGGGGGGCATGATAGAGATTTATAAATACTTTCAGGCAAACAGCACAATAAAAAAATCACACTAGGTTGGTGGTGCACACCACCTTCTGAATACAAATGACACAACTCCTGAGTTATTTCAAAATGTGCTCACTGCATCATTTTACTGAAGACATGCAAAACGGACACAAGCCCATGGGCCAGTCGTCTGATGCATTCTGGATAAGAGTCAATCTTTGAAAGAGGATTGACTCTGTCTGCAATGTGTCAGGCAACTGACCCACGGGCTTATGTCCATTTTTGTACCTTCAATAAAATGATGCAATGAGCACATTTTGAAATAAATCCAGAGTTTCAATTTTTTGTATCCAGAAGGTGGTGAGTGCCTGATTTGTTTCATCTTCCTGTACTTTCAGGGAATGAACTGGGTAGACTGACCAGTGAACAATTCTTAATGAAAGGCCACATGTTGAAGTTCATGGGGGAGGATTCAAGACACACATATGGAAGCTCTTCTTTATGGAAAGGGTGGAAGATGAATGGAGTAGACTGACCAATGAGGTGGTCCTTGCAAAGTCTGTGACTGGATTCAAACACTGATCAGACAGACACAAGGAAGCAGTAGAAACTGTAGGAAAAGGAGCTGGGGTTCTAGGGAAGAGGTGTCAAAGAAATCACTGTGACTATTGGCAAATAACTCTGGGCTGCTGTAAGCCGGGCATGGCTACTAGACAGGCCGCAGGGTCTTTGTCACCAAATACTATTTATCTATGCAATTTTGTGGAACTGTACCATTGTTGAAATTTCTGCTCCTATGTGCTATGAACAAAGGGGTTGCAGAGACACTGCACTGTTGCAGTGATCACTGTGACCTCGGGGGAGGGGTGTGGGCCAGTATTCAAATAAAATACTATGCCATTTGTAGTGCTATGCCAGTACTTACAACCCCCTGTCACATGCTGGAACACCACCAGACGGGAAAAAAAAACTAGTAAAAGCAGTTCTTCAAGGTGGCACATACATGCAAGAGGGCAGTGAGAAGTGTTGGGGGACTATTTCATAGGAACATGGCTAAGGAGGGGTTATACTGGATGCCAGGAATCTGATTACCATCATAGTGGTTGGAGGTGCCACTGGACAACCATGGATTAACATTGAGGGGCGTAAACATAAAAAGACGGCATGGCCCACAAGGAGGCCTTAACATTTGGATTGGATTGGTGGTGGGTGCCAGTGCCTCCTGTTGTGACCTCTGGGCATGACATCATGCCATGTGACTGGCCCAGTGTCATGTCCAGATATCTATGGTGGTCATAGTTTACAAATATCTGGTGACCATCATTTGTACTGTGACAATCACCAGGATAATGCCTCCCCAATGACTAAGTTTAACTTTTGTGTACAGCACTTTTAGGTGGTGGCACAATAAGGAGCTCTTTGCACCCCATATTCTATGCCACCATCGTCAACTGAGATTGTACATTGGCCCTCAGGTAGCGTATTTTATAAATGCTGTTAAAAACTAACTTCATTCTTGCTGGCATGTCTTCATATTGCTACAGTTTTTTTTTTGTTTTTTTTTTACTTTGGTAACTGAGTAAGGCCCACTAGGCACAAGTGCCTGTTTTTAGGGGGGCGACCAGAGAGCACGGGGGAGGGTAAGTTACTTGCTTAACATCACATAGCATGCAAGTGGAGGTAGTAGGAATCAAACCAAGGGCAGCCGGTTGTACCAAGCTCATGTACAGTTTGTTACTCCAACCTCTAGGCTATACTGGCAGCCCCTGACAAAATGCCAAGTTTATGAGCAGAATCACATTCATTGTGTTTTAAGTATGCTTTATTATTTATTTTAAAAAAATACTGATCCCAGTTATGATTAAAAGTCAACAAAATATGAACCATTCACTAATGCCAGTTCTGTGTTGCTCAGATAGTATTTTGCCAGGGGTAGACACCATTGGATACGATCATTTTGGTCAAGTATCTAACAGCTTCGGATGGCATAGACATCTGACCAAGGATCCAACCTCCTAGGATTCACTGTAAGTGTCTGACGGATCTGACCAGGGTCCGATGGATCTGATGGTCAAATTCATGGATCTAGTGGTCAGATCCGATGGATCTGATATTGGGCCAATGGCTCCATCCATCAGATACATCTGTCCAAGGTTGAATCTGAGGTATTTGACCTCAGATCTATTGGCGGGATGCTAGGTAGGATACCAGCACTATCCGACGAAGGATAGTCAGATCCATAAAAGCACTACCCTATCAATACTACACCAGATACT
Source organism: Neoceratodus forsteri (assembly GCA_016271365.2). Lineage (NCBI taxonomy): Eukaryota > Metazoa > Chordata > Ceratodontiformes > Ceratodontidae > Neoceratodus > Neoceratodus forsteri. The sequence continues at coordinate 1,391,286,037 of CM057459.1, forward strand.
TCATCATAGCACCTGTACTTGTTTCTATTTATTTATGTATTTGTAATTCAGAATTACACCTTTGAGCTAAAAGCTCATTTACAAAGAAGCCTCGTCAGACAAATAGACATGGGGTCAGCAAGTAGTACATACAAGGGAGGACAGAACATTAGCAGCTAACAAGCATTGTCAATTAAACATTACGCTACAAAACAAAAATGGAATACAGACACTATGCAAAAATGTGGATACATTCAATATGTCAAACATTTAGCATCCAGGTGTAAGAGGAGATTATCACAGAGCATCCACAGACATATTAGGTAGAGTCTCTTCAGTTGCAGATAAATAAACTTTGTCTGCTACATTTAGGAGGTATAGTATGCGAGTATTTCTCAATGAGTGGCACAATCTCAGGCACATTTACAAATAATAGAAGACACCAAAACAAAACAGAATACAACAGAACAGAATACAATGATGCCCAAGTTAATACAGAGCAGAAAAGATAGATGATATTGCTGGGGCAGTCACGCCTATGGGGGTAGAAGAGGGAGGAAGTTATGGTTTCTGGAGACGAGATTAATTTATTTGTTGAACCTGATTGTATTAGTTTTATCTTTTGTATTTCTATGTATTGGTTGTACTATCTGGTCACTAATGAAAACAGGCAGTTTTTCTCATTAGCTTACACGTATGAAAAAAATTCGCAAAATGAATGAAATGAAAATGAAATAAACACCCAAATGTTTATTTCTGGCATTTTGTGACAAATGTTAGTGCTTTATTCATTAAAAACATTAAACAGGATTCCACTTGTAAACCTGTACCCATACAAATAAAAGTGTCAATGGCACTGTGCAGCACTGTGCAGCGCCAAGATTTGAATGACAGTCCCCGCACAAATGATACCATGTTTAAGGTTTCTAACTGCAATGATGGCTGAGTTCAAAGCTTCCTAATTTTCACAGATGTTTGCAACATTCTGCAAATAGGTAAACTGCATTATTGTAATATCCTGAAACCAGAAGAGCTAAACAAAATGTCAGGGCATTTCCAAGGTGTTTTATCCTTACTACAGAGGGTGTACCTGTCAGTAATCATGTCAATGGCGCCAAGGGTGACTGAGTTATAAACAGCTTCATTTTCTTCAAGTTTTTAAGAAATGTTGTAACTCAGTAAAACCTAACATTAAAATTAGTTAGCACACTGTCCACACATTTGGCAGGTGTACCCTACCCAGAACACAAGTATGTGACTGTGTTTCAACTTTCAAATATCCTACTTAAAGGATAGCTGAACAGGGCATGGCTTGAGCTTTGAGGCAAATGGCAGCTTAGGCTGATAGCTTCTGCTAGTTGGAAATAAATCAGTACTCTACGCATTAGTATACAGACAGTACTTACCGCAAAGTTCGAGGTTAACTCCTGTAGTGTCAGTAATAAAATGAGTGAGTCAGGGACAGTTAAATTGCTCGTGCGGTGTTGCATAGTCCTGCTATACCTGGCCTTATCATTGCGACGGCAAAATTTAGCATGGCAGCGAGAAATTCCCAGGCTGTAATGGCACCAGCAGTCATGGATGGCCCCAAATTGACCAAGATGTTTAATGCATTAGTCCAAAGGATGTCGGAAGTAACGGTGGCCTCCAATGTGACCACTTTGGCCATCCATCAACTGGACATGCGCATTTTTCATACTGAGAGGAAATCGTTGGTGAACAAGGCTGAAATCACCAGCCTTCATTCCATTGTAACGTAGCAGAACCATACAATACAAACGCTAGCGGCTAAGGTTGATGACCTTGAAAATAGAAGTCGGAGGAACAATCTCCACATTTTGGGGGTGCCAGAGGGAGCTGAAAAGGAATATGTAATGGACTTTCTATATGAGGTACTTGCCAGAATTTTACAGCAAGATCTACCCCCAGGCTTTATGATTGAGAGAGCGCACCAGACCCTGGGCCCCACTCCCAAAACTGGTGACCGGCCACGGCCCATACTGGCCTGTATTCTTAACTATGCGGACAAGGACTGGGTCCTCATCAGAATCAGAGCAAGGGAGATGGGGCAACTCAGCTGGAATGGACATCGGATCCTGATTTTTCAGGAATAATCAAAGGAGCTGGCAATGCGTAAGAAAGAATATACCCCACTATGATCCAAATTGCATAACTTGAGAGTATATTTCTCTCTCAGATACCCAGCCATGATTTAGCTAATGGTCAATGGCTCTCCACTGTCCTTCTCCACTCCTGAAGCACTCCAGAATTATATGGCTAGAACGTGGCCAGAGCAAAGAGCAGTTTCACCTTCGATCTCCAGGACACCACCACAGGACCAGACCTTGGATCAGCAGCACCTAGACAGATCTCTATCACTGGCCACAGGAGACATGGATACCAGTAACCCGAACTTGCTGTCTACAGCACGCCTTCCTCCCAGAAGCCTCAAGAGACATCAGAAGGACCATCACCCCAAGAAAGAGTACCCAATGGAGCACCCATCTGTGGACACCCTGCATTCCTCACCCACAGAAGAACGGGTGGTAATTACTAGCACCTATTTTTCCAAAAATCATTTTGAGCAGTTAGGGGACCTTCCTGAAGAACAACCGCTGAGCCCAGAGGCAGAGATGCAAGAAATACAGATTAGCTGTCCTCAGGGGGAACAATCACCAGAAGGAGAGTTGCCTACCCAGAGAGCGGTTCCATCTCAGATCTTCAGGGGCAATACAACCCTCCTCAGTCTGGATTTAGCCTTTCTGAAGCAGGCAACACATGAAAAGGACACTGGTTTATTTTTTGGATGGGACTAGATCATCATTTTTTATTGTAGCAGATATGTTACACATGGTGTTTCACCTAAAGGGGTTGAAATGCCTAAAATAGGAAGGGGATCATTAACCATACAAGAGGTAGAGATGTGGTTGGTGGATGGGGGGGATGGCAGGCATACTGTGAATGGCAATTTAAATTGGGTGAGGTTCCTTTGGGCTCGTCTGAATGAGCCATAGAAATATAAAGGTGGGGGGAAGGGGGGGGACAAGCAGGCCTAATGTTTTAATGGGTATGAAAGAGCGTCTTTACTAGCTATCTCCTATTTGGGGGTGTGCTTTAAGAAGGTCAGATTTGCTATAGTATGGGGACTAGCTGAGGACAACAGTCAGTTATCCTAAGATGAAACAGCTATATCCTACAAAAGTACTTGGCGGGGGGCTCTCTAATAAGCGGACTTTCTTGGGGATAATTAATACTACTTGGAATAAGGTTATATCCTTTAAATAGTGTGGAGCCAGACTCGGCAGAGTCACAAGGCCCAACTCGCAGAATCTCTACCAAGTACTGCCAGTTACAAGGGATGTGTGAGTTTTCTAGGGGAAGGTGGGGATTACCTTTCTCTCGCAGGCTAGATTGCTCAAATGTCATTTCCCATGGGAAGCGGCTGGGTCAAGATGGGAACAAGACTCCCAGCCCCACATGGTTGCTCTCTCACAAGCACCGATTGGTGCAACTGTAAATAGGTTAAAGTTGTTATAATGTATGTTAGAATGCTGTTAACCTTAGGAAATCATCATTTCCTAAGGTTGTTAACCTATCGATGTGACGTAGATATGTTGTTAACCTATCGATCCTACGTCACATCGATAGGTTAACAACAGCGAGTGGTCTGCGCATGTGCGCGCTTTTTTTCCGACGGGGAACCGACTGAAGGGAAACCAGCAGAGAAGGACTGAAGGGCCGCGGCGGTGACTTTTTAAAAAACCTAAGCCATTTAATTTTTGATAGTGGGACCATACACTATAAAAAATAATGTATGGTCCCTCTATCGGCAACCGGTCAATTTTAACCATCTCGAGGTTGCCATGGCGACGTAAACCTCTCGAGCTTCGCTCTCGAGGTTTACATGGTCACCCTGGCAACCTCTCGACTGTTAACTGACCGGTTAACAATAGAGGACCATACATTATCCTCTATGTTTACATGTACTGTATGTAGTCATTTAAGATCTGGAAAGCAGAGGGCAGCATCATATTACAAAAGGCCAAAACAAGTACCTGAAATGAATATTTTTAACTACTGGCAGAATGATGAGTGCAATATCTCACTCATTAAATTACCAAGAGGCATGCAGTATCTTAAGGCTGGCTCCTTGCCCACTTCAGGTATTTATGCAGATCAAATGGTAAAAGTCCCTGAACACAAAGACAATGGTTGAGATTTCTGCATGTACCTGGAATGTTAGGGGCTTGAATACCCCTATAAAGAGAAAAAAGACTGCATCTTACCTGAAGAGAGCCAGTGCCCATATAGCTTTTTTACAAGAAACCAAGCTTGTGGGGAATGACCATGCTACGTTAGTCAAAGATTGGGTGTGGCTGGAGGTTCACACATGTGCACCCACAAAGATGCAAGGGGTGGTCATCCTTGTCCACAAATGTTTACCATGGACGGTCATTAAGTGTAAGAAAGCTCCACAGGGACATTGGGTCATGGATCTGGTAAGCACGCCAGAAGGACCACTTTTACGGGTGAATATATACACCACGAATGAGGATGACCCTGAGTTTTTCCAGGAAGTGTCAGATAAAATTGGCACTATGGGAGAGAGCAGCGTTCCCATACTAATGGGTGGAGACTGCAACCTGGCGCTGGTTTCAGTTATAGACAGGAGTGATCTGGGGAAGGAGTCCCACCCGAGGGGTATAAAAGCACTGCAACATCTTATGCAGGAACATAATTTGGTTGATATCTGGCAGTTAGGGCACCCTAAGGACCGTGATTATGCTTTTCAATCAGGAGTGCACGGCACTTTTAACAGAGCAGATTACTGGTTAGTTTCTCCCAGTATATTGCAGTTCTCTGTTAGTACCAATATTCTCCCAGTAATACTTAAGGACCGTGCCCTGGTACAGCTCCTTTTGATGTGGGGCCCCACATCTAAGTCCACCCCAGCGTGGAGTCTTAACCCATTGTTATTGAAAGATCCCGAATTTATCCCCTGCTGTAATGCTAGAAACTAATCATTTTTTTAAGGAAAACCCCCTGAATGACACCTCGGTCTGTAATATGTGGAAGGCTTATAAGGTCAGCAGAAGAGAGGCAATCATGGGGTTCTCATCCCATAGGCGGAAACAAAGAGATGTTAAACTAAGCACCCTGGAACACTAGTTATCCAAAGCCAAGAACCAATTGAAGAAAGCTAAAGATCCCAAATTACGGTCCCAATGGGGGAAAGAGATACTCAAGCTACGGCTGGAGATGAATGAACTATTATCTAGGCCCAGGCTGAGTTGGCTATGTTCCGCATTAGGCACAGACAGTATACTGGGAAAATGGGGACAAGAACGGAAAAGTGCTGGCCTATCAGCAGTGTAAACAGACAGCCAGTCATCACATTGCAGGCCTAGTAGATCCCCAGACCCAGAAATGACATACCTCCCCATCAGAGATTAATAGCATCATGACACAGTTTTATGAGCAATTGTATACCACCACTCGTACCTCACCTCTCAGGGAGGCCCAAGACTTATTGGGTACCATACAGCTCCCTTCACTAACTCAGATGAACAAGGAGGCCTTGGAAGCTCCTCTCACTGAGGAAGAAATTCGGCAGGTACTTAAGCTCTGAGCTGCAAATCTGGAGACCTGGGTTTGAATCCCACAGCCCCCACTTGCATACTTAAGTCACCTAACTTCCCTGTGCTTCCAGGTTGCACCTGTAAACATGCTTTCAGCTTAGTATGTCTAACCTGGTTAAACAATTGGAACAAAAAAAAAAAAAAAGGTAAGGCCCCAGGTGGAGATGGCTTTCCAGTTGAGTATTTTCAGGCACTTTCCCTCATAGTCATACAAGTACTATGTCAAGTATACCAGGAAGCAGTTACCCTAGGACTGTTCCCACCTACCATGAGAGAGGCGGTGATCACTATTGTCCCAAAGAAAGGGAAAGATACCTCCAGTGCTGGCAACTACAGGCCTATATCCCTGATACCTGTAGACAGTAAACTTTTTGTTAAGGCAATAGCAAATAGACTGAAAACTTTTCTCCCAGGGCTAATACACCCATCCCAAGTTGGATTTGTTCAGGGGCGATACAGTGCAGATCATATCCGGTCGGTAATTAACTTAATTCATACAGCCAAAACCCTTGTTACACCACCAGCAGGGATAGCAGTGGACTTTGAAAAGGCCTTTGATTCGATAGAGTGGGATTATTTACTATTAGTTTTACAGAAATTCGGGTTTGGGCTTACCTTTTATGCATGGATTAAGGCCATATACACATCGTCATCTGCCAAAGTCCTTACTAATTCCACTATGTCCAATCCCTTTCTCCTGGGACGAGGCACTTGACAAGGATGCCCACTTTCACCTATGCTGTTCATTCTGGCAGTGGAACTACTAGCTGCAGTTATATGGCAACATGAAAGTAAACATAGAAACATAGACTTGGACGGCAGATAAGGACCACTTGGCCCACCCAGTCTGCCCATTTCCCTACCTACTGGATAAGCTGCAGATTCTAGTTAACCAACAGCCTACTTCCTGCCACCCCCCACTACAATTGCCTTGTGTCTGTCCCATGCATGTTTGAATTCCCCCACTGTTTTAGCCCCAACAACCTCCCCAGGAAGGCAGTTCCACGCATCCACCACTCTCTCTCTGTGAAAAAGATTTCCTCACATTACCCCTGAGCCGTCCCCCCTCTATCTTTAAATCATGTCCCCTTGTTCTTACACATCTCTTTTTCTGAAAGATGCTACCCTCCTGGACTTTGTTGATTCCCTTGAGGTACTTGAACGTTTCTATCATGTCCCCCCATCCCTCCTTTCATCAAGTGTATACATATTAAGCTCTCTCAGTCTCTCTTCATATGATTTCTGATGCAGACCCTGCACCATTTTAGTTGCCCTCCTCTTGACTGCTTCCATCCTGTCTATGTCCTTGCATTGATGAGGTCTCCAAAACTGCACACAGTACTCCAGATGGGGTCTCACCAACTGTCTGTACAGAGGGATAACCACTTCCCTTTTTCTACTTGTGATGCCCCTTCCTATGCATCCCAGTATCCCCCTGGCTCTCATCACTGACTTCTCACATTGCTTACCCACCTTTAGATCATCCGATATGACTACCCCCAAGTCCCATTCCATTTGTGTTGTTGTTAGTACTTCCCCAGCTATTGTGTACAAGTTAAAGTATAAGAGGTATCCCTATAAAAGATCACTGCTATGCCACTCTGTTATACGCTGATGATTTGTTTATACCCTTGCTGGATCTGAATATGTCACTGTCTCTCCTTACAGACCTTCTTCACTCATTTACTGTAATATCTGGCCTGAAAGTTAACACCTCCAAAACTGAAATTCTGCCTTTTAATGAGCACTGCAATGCCAGTGCTGTGTCTTATGCGGAGCTGAAATGGGTGAAGGAAGACCTGACGTATTTGGGGATAAAGCTCCATACTCAACTGGATAGGTTATGGGAGAGAAATTTAGGACCTCTTATGGCAGAATGTAAGGAGGAACTGTGCAGATGGGCTAGGTTAAAACTTAAGATGGCAGGAAAAATCTCAGCCATTAAAATGAGCTGGCCCCGAAGGTAACTTATCTTTTGCCTCATACTCCTCTATACCTCCCCCCATGTTGGTATACCAGATGGGATAAGATGATAGGAGCTTTTATATGGGAGGGAAAAACACTTCGGTATAGCTGTACTAAACTGTGAGCTCACTTGAAAAGGGGTGGATGGGGGTTGCCCTGGTTAGAGGGATATAAGATAGCCTTCCACACAGCTCAAACACTACAGTGGTTCCAACCTCTGACTGCTGAATCCCCACAATGGCATCAGATGGAAAGAGATCTGGTGGGTTTTCCAACTCTATCATCTCTTCTATAGGGGGCATCCTCTGCCCCACATCCCATGATAGGCCCAACTATTAAACATTAGAAGCAGCTACATAATCTCCTTAAATTATCACCAGACCCCATCAGTTATACTCCTCTGTGGCATAATCCTCAAATTACCATAGCAAGAGTAGTGATATGTTGGACGTCCTGGGTCCAGAAGGGGATATATTACCTCTGAGACATTCTCTCACTTACAGGGGGGCAGGTGGATTCTTTCCAGAATTTCCAGGAGAGATGGGATATTCCCCAAAGGGAATTTTGGAAACACCTGCAAATACGGGAAGCCATCAGTGCTCTCCTGTCACGATATAAAAGAGAAGCCAGGGGCAGTGTGCTTTTGTCTAAGTGGCTCGCAATGGTCAGAGGTCAGGCAGCCTGTATATATTCAGGGATCATAGAAGCCCTTCCTGCCCAAATGGAGAAAGCTAAAACACATTGGGAAATGGCTACGGCTATAACCATTTCTAAAGCACAGTGGGCCAAGTGTTCGTATCTTGCACACTCACAGTACACAGATGTCAGGAGTAGAATGATACAAAACAAAATCTTACACTGGTGGTATAGGACCCCACCGATACTGCAGCGTCTTGGGCTACTTAAAAATGATCATTGCTGGCACTGCCACCAGCCTGGGGGGATCTCTTCCATATTCTCTGGGCCTGCTCGGTACTCTATCAATTATGGAGCCAGGTAGGACAACTTGGAGCTCATATATTGAAAAAACAAGTGGAGGTGACTCCCGCGTCTGTCATATTGGGAATATAATCCTTGACAAGTCCACTAACTATTATAAGAAATATAAATGGTATTTGCTGTTAGTCATGCAAGCTAAATGCCTACTGCTTGGTTATTAGTGTACAACCACCATGCCCTCAATGGAGGAGAGTCTCGCTTCACTGACCCCAGTATATGAGATCGAAAGGAAATCTTGCACACTCTGAATTAGAAATGCAGATTTTCACATAATCTGGGCACTCGTTTTGGCATTTCTGGCACCCAGGGCAGGGATAGGTGAGATACAAGAGTGACCGCTGATGGATTACCTAAAGAAAACAAAAAAAAGAGAATTGTTTGGCACCAGTATGTTAAATAACCAGTTAGTCATATGAGATAGAATGGCATAATCCAACTAACTATAGGATTAAGTATGTAAAGAGATATGCCCTAGTTAAAAGCTACACTACAGTACATTTAGTTTATTTTGGAATAGGTTATTATAAATAGTTATATTAAGAAAAGTAGTACAGTTGATAAGCTACAGTCTGAGGCTGTTTCTTCTTGTTTCTCTTAACTACAGATGGGGAGAATTAGAAACCACATGGAGTTAAAACACCCCAGTCATTAGATGCCTTGGTGAATGTTGATCTGACTATTGTCTTCATGGTGGTTAGACCTCTCCTCTATATGCCCAGGTATGTATCCTTGACAGTTGGAATGTATGGAAGGTTTAAATCCATGTTTATTCAGGTAAATGATGTATGTCTATGTCTTTTGCACACCATAGGCAATAGCCTGTGAGCAGCCAATACACCAATATATCATTGTATCCAATGTATAAGTGGTTTACATGTCTGTACAACTGAAACTTAATAAAAATGTATAAAAAAAAAAAATAGCTGAACTATAAAACTATAAACAGCCAAACATTGCAAATTAGCAGACGTTCTTAAAGAAACAGCATTCATTAGTCACCATATATTTTTTTTCAGCAATTATGTTTCTTTGGCAAAAATTATCAAGATACCCATTTTTCTTATCATTTTCTTTAAGCACTGCACCAAGGTATGGGATATTGACATTTTCAAAAGTTCCCACTCCCCCGCTATCCCCGCCATGAAAAAAAATTCAATATCTTGGTACAGTGCTGTGCTGTTTACTATCAGAAACATGTGGTAACACCATCCTAACACACCCACAGAATTAATCTAGCATGTACGTTCAATGTGTAACACTAGCAACAGAAGAGATTTCTAAGAATTGAGAGGGGGTGGTCATCTTTAAGGGTGTGAGTCATTAATTAAATTTCCTATAAAAGCTGTTTTAATAATATCAGAGAAAACTAAAAATACGCTGATGATGGCTGAATCTAAGGATGTCAGAAATGCATTTCTGCTAAAAAAACAAATATGACAACATTTATTGTCAATGAACAAATACTGCTAGACTATTTTACAGTTATGCATCAGGACATAAAACTGGTAGGCAAGCAAAATGACAAATGGGTACACTGCTGCTGATCAAATGATCAGTTGGGTAGTTTTTTGCCAAACAGTTGGTGTGGCCACCACCTCGCATGACAAGGTGATGCACCCATGAATGTATGTTCCTCACTGAATGTAGTTCACAGTAACAATAATGTCCTTTAGAGCATTCAGATATGACACAGAAGTACCAGTCTGTTAGGACAACAGATATTGTTAACCCCTGCTGACGAACTCCCCAGGAAATTTACTTATGTGTTTAAATATTGGTAGCCAGAAGATGCACACGGAGTTGAGGCTTATTTTCAGGTGCGACCTGAGTGACAGAAACAGGAGAAGCACAGTACAATACATGAAGAAAGTCAATAGAGCTATATCTGGTAATTACAATGGGAGCAAAAATAAGTACAGGTACAAAAATAGAATTATACTGACAAGTGCAGTCACAGCACAAAATAAGACACCAGATTCAAGTGCAAAGGAAAACAACAGTCCACGGCACACAGTTACTCACTGAGATAGGCAAGAGACCAGAAAACCTGCTTAAGATGTGCTGATGGAAGAGCTGTGGTGGTGAGACAGTGCAGTCAATAGGGAGGTAGAAGAGACCCAGGTAAGGGTGGATGAGGCAAGGTGGTGTGTGTGTGTGTGTGTTGAAGTTAGGAGGAAGGGTGACAGGAACATGTGGGGTGTGGATGGAGTGTCAACTGGTGCCTGAGGGAGTCAAGGGAGCAGGAGAGGTGTGGGGGGTTGTTCCAGAGTAAGGGGGGCAGATACATTAATGAGATGAAGAATGGGGCTCCCAGACAGGGCAGACATGAGACCCCCAGAATGCACACCCCCTTTACTGCCCCAAAAGAGAATGGCATTGTTATTAAGCAGCAAACATCAGTTGCACAATAGAGTTGACCTCCCAGGTGGTATTGCTCAACAAGGAGGAATATCAATAGCAGCAAACAAATAAATAGTAGTGACCCAGAAGGCAAACTGTGCAACATGATGTTAACCAAAACACACCATGGCTCAGTACCCCCAACATGTTGCCCTGCTCTGGGGGATGAAGCCCTAGACAAGGACAAAGTGCTTGAGTACTGAGCCATGGTGCATTTAGTTTATTAAATCTTTCATTTTGCAGTTTGCTTTTGAGTGCACTCTGATTTATTTGCAGTGGCATTGTTATTGGCTGTGAAGGCAGCCACTCATCTGTCCGGCCTCCTGGCAGAGGAAGGGGGTATCATGGTAACCCTCAGTGATATTGGGGGGGGAGAGGGGCAAAAGCAGCAGCATGGAAAAAACAAAAATAATAGAGGACAGAATCCTTCTGTATTAGCATAACCACTCCCTACGTGTTCATCAAGGGTGCATTTGCTAAAGAGGAAAGCTGGTTGCCTGCCATCCCCCACACCCTCGCCCACAGTTTTATGCACCTGCTCCTACTTTTCACTCTAGCCCATTTCAGAAAGAACCACTAATCAATTCTGACATGATTTCCTTCTGTCTTATTTCCATGACAAACATGCTACACTACAGCAGCTTCCCCATAAACCACTTTTGTCAGTTTCATCATGGCCTCATCGGTGAGCTGCAACCTCCTGCCTTGGGTTCTCCACCTGTGACTCTAGCTTCTCAGTGGGGCAGGAGAAGGGAGGGCATAGGCAGCAGTTGTGCATTCTTACTGGCTGAGATGAAAGTGTATTAGGGCTGCTTTAAATGGAGTTTATTGATTCTGACAGACTGCATGAACACCAGTGTGGAACTGACAAAGCATGAATAAAGTCTCACATAATTGAAGAAAAATAATTCACAGCATTATCTCAGTGTGCAGCCCAAGTATCCTTCTCACATTTAAAATCTGTTTTTAAGTAATAAAATAAGTAAAATGCTAGGAGTTGCAATACTACTGATTTGATATTCATGGTAAAAATAATCTTCGAATTTGTTTTTCTTTTATCTTCACCATTTTTACCTACTTACTTATCAGTAGAATACCATCACAACTATAATCACATGTGTATACGTATGAGTGTTGTGTGAGTTATAAATACAAAATCCTATATACACAAATAATGAGTATTTTTCACTATTCTGCAGTACTCAGGAAAAAAAATACTTGATGGTGTCTCAAAATATTGCAGTTTTTAGTCTGTCAGAAGACATTTCTGGAGCTCATTAAGGCTAGATTTATTTATTTTACTTTTATTTATTTATTTGAATTTTGTCAACTGGGTAAGCCCGCTGAGACCGAGAGTCCTTTTTTCAGGGGTGACCCAGGGAGGGTACAAGTTGGAAGAAATTTATGCAGTGTGTAACAGTTTTACATAGTAGTCTACAAGGATAGAGTACAGCGAATTACAGGGAATAATAAACAAAGGAATAAGTACATAGAATAAATATACATTAGTTGATAATCAAATGTTGAGATTACCACATGCCAATACAAGGCAAAATGAAGCACAAAATGGCCCTAACATACTAAACATATAGATACCAAACATAGGAATTCAGACAGCTGTAGATGGTGCAATGAGAAGCATGGGGGTAAAGGACTGTAAAACGTGGCAGGGGATTAGCTAGAGGTAAAGGAGAGTAGCGATGGTAGGGGATTAGCTAGAGGAGCTATGGTGGACAGCTGAGTGTGACACTAGTAAGGGTACAATGGGGGGGGCCTACGTACTAGGGCTGTGCAAATACCTTTTTTCTAATATTTGGCCTAATATTTGTAATTCGGTGCTGAAATATTCGTTATTCGTTATTCGATATTCGTTATTCGGGTGGCTAGGAGGTCAGTATTTAAAAATAAAAGAGCACCCCCCCTCCTGGCCAGCATGAAATAAATATTTTATCCCTGGTGTCTAGTGCCCCCCCCCCCAGCCGATTGCTGGTTCAAAATAAAAAATCCCTCCCCTGGTCCAGACTCTCAACAATACCCCAGGTCCTTTGTCCCAAAATGTAAAAAAAATTAAAACATTCCCACATTTCCCTTGTGTCTAATGGACCCCCCACCCCTCCACCCTGTCAGGTGGTGCCCCCAACCCCGCTCCACTGGCACAGCCCTCCACTCACCTCCACGTCCATCAGGCCAAATGAGTTTTCAATGAATGAGTGTGTGGGGGTCCAGAACGCTGTTCCCACCATCCCACCCCCCCACACCAGTAACCAGAGCAGCTCCTCCCTCCTATCTAACCCCTGGTAGTGCTAGTTACTGCTGGTGGCTGAATCTGAGTGTCAGTGAATGAGCGCATGCTTATACAAGCTCATGCTCACTCATTGGAAACTCAGTCAGGCTGCCAGCCGTGGAGGTGAGTGGAGGGCTGTGCCAGTGGTCTGATAAGGTTGTGGGCTGGGTGGGGCACTACCTGACAGGGTGGGGGTTGGGGAGTCCACTAGACACCAGGAAAATGAGGAATTATTTTTTATTTTATACATTTGGGAACAGGGGACTGGGGGTATTACTGAGGGTCTGGGGGAGGGGGGATTCTTCATTTTGGACTGGCGATCAGCCAGGGGGTGGGACCACTAGACACCAGGGCTAAACTATTTATTTAATGCTGGCCAGGAGGATGGGAAATGTTTTTTTTTTCCTTGTGCATGGTCAAATATGGAATACCAGCCAAACAGTGGGCTATTCAGTATTCGGTTCCGAATATTAAGATAGCCCATTATTCGTGGTATTCAGAAAACACTAGTCAGTATTCGCACAGCTCTACTACATACAATGACAGAAGAGGGAGGGAGTTAGATAAGACATGAGAGAGCATTTAAACTGAGATATTGAGGAGCAGGTGAGAATCCTCTGAGGGAGGGATACTATATGATCGACTCAGTCACTTGAGGTAGAAGAGGAGAAAAACACGTTAAAATATAGTGTCTCTGTTGGGCTCTGTAGTCTGAGATCCAAACTACCAATTGGAACTGCTAATATATTATAGGGGTGCAGTAGTGCCCCATAGTTAGGGCTGAGTAGGCTGTTTAATTTTAAATCCCAAATTTTGCACCTTAATAACTTTTGGCATCATTTGACGAAATAACCCATAATTTGGCATGTTCGGTAAGGCTGTCAGACTCTCAAAATGTGGAATGTTTTGTGACAGCATCTTGTACAGTTTTTGAGACACGGAGTGCCAAAAAATGGAAAAAAAAAAAACATTTGGTTTCCCTGGTTCCACCACACCAGTTCGACAACAAATACAATGATGACCTCTACAGTGATGCAGTTACCCTGACATCCCCTATAATAACAAGTAGCCACAACAATGATACACCAAGACTCTGACAAGCACCATAGCTAAACAGCGCAACATGATATACCTATGAATGTGTGGAGCTGTGCCCCCTGCACCCCACTTCATTAATATAATCAACTCGACGTCACACAGACAGTGGAGAATAGGGTATTATATCAGGCTGAACAAATACCACCACGGCATGATACTCTACACACTTCCAGTATACAACATTTTTCCAACTCTGCTTCTTCTGGTACACAGAGCCACTTTCATCAAGCAGCTGCTTCCCATGGGCACTCTGAACATTCTCTGGTTTCATATCTCACATGTGCACATGCCTATCCAACCCACAACACTTTTATACCCACCTTATGTGAAATACCTGTCAACACTTCCACCTGTGAGCATACAAATTCTGTAGCTCTCATTGCTGTCACTCTAGAGCATTCACTGTACTTGTCTCATTCTCATTGCATCGCTATAGCAATGGTATACCAGTTTTCCTATACTTAACATTTGGTATTTTTTGCTCTCACCTACACATAGCTCTGACCATGTGGAATTTTTTCACAAAATCTTCAGGGTTGAAGGGGCTCCTGCCAAGTGTGTGCCTTTGGAAGGTTTGGTGAAAAAATATTACAGCGTTTCAAAGTTATAACCATTTTTGAGATAATGTTCCAGTTCAACTAGTAAAAAAAAACATTTTGAAAGGTAAAAATACATATCGCAAGTGGTTATTTGCATGATTTACTTGTCATGGGGAAAAACAGTCGAGATGGTCACCATTTTCTTTTTACTGTTTAAAATTACAGACATTCAAAGTACATAAAAATAGTGTCTTTTTAAAAAAAAAAACACCTGAACCTAGCTAAATGGGGCCCATTTGGCTAGATTCTGGTGTTTGTTTTCTTAAAAAGTTGCCAGAAACATGTTTTCTGGGCACCCAAACTCCGGGGTGCCCAGCTTAGTGAGAGGAGCCATTTACTCATCTTCTTTGTTTAAAAACAGCAGGACTTTCTTGAGTTCTGCAGCTGCAGCAGGAACGCATGCTGCTGGCTGCTCTGAGAGCAGTGAGCCTCTATTTCCCTGGTGTCTAGGCCCCCCTCCATTGCTGTCCCTTTCTGTATGTAATGTCCCCCTTGTGTCCAGTGGTGCCCCCCTCCAATCACAATCCCATTAAGTATGTTACATTTTCCTGGTGTTTAGTGGCCCCCGATTGCCATTCCTGTATTTATATTATGTTTTCCTGGTGTTTAGTGGCACTTCCCAGAACCAAACTCAAATCTTGTCGCTGGTTCTCTGCTGACTTAACTGCTGCTTGCCAGAGATAAACTCTGAAAGGGGCAAGAAAGACCAAGGATCCAAATGACTGGCTTCAATTCAGAAAAGCCAGAAACTCCTGCTCAAAACAAGTGAGAAATGCCAAGGCTGCCTTCTACACAGCTGAATTGGATGCCTCCTATCACAACCCTTACAGGTTCTGGGGTACCATAAAGGGGATCCTAGGTCAAGCTTCTACCCCTGTCTTACCACCCAAAGTGCACCTAAATAGTGTTGAAATCACTGACAAGCAAGAAATCTTAAATGCCTTCAACGATCATTTCATTACAGCTGGCCTAGCTTTCGATTCCTCACCTGCAAACCTATTGAGGTCATCACTAAACTTACAATCTACTGAGAGACAAAAGGCTACTTCCACATTCTCCTTCAAATCAATACTCTTAAAGAAGTAGAAGACCTACTATTCCAACTAGATACAACTAAAAGCGCTAGGTGCAGACTCCTGGATCCCTACTTTCTAAAAGTAGCATTGCACCCTTATAGCTGCCCCCTCACTCACCTTTTCAATCTGTCCCTAGCCACTGGTTCCTATCCCTCAATATGGAAGACAGCTCAAGTGTTTCCACTACTTAAGGCAGGTGATCCATGGACTCAACAACTATAGGCCCATTTCCATCTTACCAGTACTGTCCAAATGCTCGAAAAGTTAGTGAACTTTCAGTTAAGTGCCTACCTTGGTACCAATAATCTCCTTAATCCAGCTCAATCTGGGTTTAGATCTATGCACAGCACCATCTCTGCCTTAGCAAAAGTTACAAATGACTGGCAGACTGCCTTAGACAAAAGAATAACACCTGTGCTGTGTTCCTGGATCTAAGCAAAGCCTTTGACACTGTGGACCATGAACTACTAATCTCCTCTCTGAACTCCATTGGCCTTGACTCACTCTCTCTAAATGGTTCAGATGCTATCTCTCCGAAGAATACAACTGGTAAAAATGAAGGTGACCTATCTACCTCTAAACCACTCCTAAGAGGCATACCCAGGTTCCATCCTGGGCCCCATCCTCTTTGCCATTTACATCAACAATATTGACTCCAATCTCTCACAATCTAATATTCACCTCTTTGCAGATGATACTGTACTATATGTCAGTAATCCTCACCATCAAAAGCCTGTGAGCTTTTACAGTCTGAGTTCTCCCTCCTACAGCACAACTTACTAGAAAAGAAATTACTACTAAATGCCAAGAAAACGAAAGCTATGTTCTTTGCCACCAAGAGCTGCTCTTCCACTGTCCCATCATTCACTCTCCCACAATTATCACCATCCTTGGTGAAAATCTGGAATATGTGGACAAATTCAAATATCTTGGAGTCTGATTGACAATAAACTTGACTATACTAGCCACATTGAAGAGCTCCTGAAAAAGCTTAGACAAAGACTTGGCCTATTTTATAGGATCAAACACTACCTGACCAGAGATTCCAAAAAAAGGCTAATCTTGGCATCATTCCTATCCCTCATTGACTACGTTGACTTCCTTTATGGTCACTGTTTCCTCTCCCATTTAAATAAATTAGACACCTTGTATCATAGAGCTATTAGATTCATTACAGATCTTCCCTCCAGCACCCATCATTGCTCTCTCTACAATGCAGTCAGTTGGACATCCCACAACATAGAAGAAACAAAATGCTGCTGTCTGGATCTACAAAGCTCTGACAAACAAACTCCTTCCTACATCTCAGATTGTTTCAACGGATCACATCCAGGCCTTACACCCTAAGGATCAATAAACTCATCATGCTGAAGATTCCTATCACCTGCACCCGGTATGGAAGGGCTGCAATCAGCTACTCCTAGCACTTATCTGGAATTCTCTTCAAAAGACCTTGAAATTGGATACCCTCATTCCATTAACGTCCTTCAAAAACTGTACACTAGTCTATTCCCAGAATCATGCAATTGCTTCCATAAGGCCTAGTCCTCTCACACCCCTCCTTCCCCTACCCTTTTTATACTACCTCCTACTTCTTTATTGTTCTTCTAGCTTGTTCTCCAACCTACTTCATACAAAAATGCCCCCCCAAGTCCCATTACCCTAGCTTTATCCCTACAATACTGTTTGTTTCTTTCCTTTAATATGATCTAGGTCCAATGTCATTTCGCCTTGTATATATGTAAATATTTGTATACCTGTCTCATTCTTAAATCTTTGTATTTGTGTTCATTCAGTACCATGCTTTTGTGTAAAATTTGTAAATTGTTATGACCACTCAGGTCCATCTTGTAAATGAGCTATGCTCAATGATGTTCGCCTGAATAAATAAAGATTTTGATTGATTGATTGATTGATTGATTGCCATCCCTATATTTATATTATGTTTTCCTGGTGTTTAGTGGCACCCGCCACCCTCCAATTGCCAGACCTGTATTTATATTATGTTTTCCTGGTGTTTAGTGGCACCCCCATCCTCCCATCCTCCGATTGCCATCCCTGTATTCATATTATGTTTTCCTGGTGTTTAGTGGCACCCACCCTCTGATTGCCATCCCCGTATTTATATTATGTTTCCTTGGTGTTCAGTGGCACCCCCTACCCTCCCATCACTGGCCTTGTATTTATATAAATTATGTTTTCCTGGTGTTTAGTGGCACGCCCCCACCCTCTGGTTGCCATCCCTGTATTTATATTATGTTTCTCTAGTGTTTAGTGGCATCCCCCACCCTCCGGTTGCCATCCCTGTATTTATATTATGTTTTCCTGGTGTTAAGTGGCACCCCCCACACTCTGATTGCCAGCCCTGTATTTATATTATGTTTTCCTGGTGTTTAGTGGCACCCCATCCCCCCATCCTCCGATTGCCATCCCTGTATTCATATTATGTTTCCCTGGTGTTTAGTGGCACCCCCTAACCTCCCATCACTGGCCCTGTATTTATATAAATTATGTTTTCCTGGTGTTTAGTGGCACATCCCCACCCTCTGATTGTCATCCCTGTATTTATATTATGTTTTCCTGGTGTTTAGTGGCACCCTCCATCCTCCAATTACCATCCCTGTATTTATATTATGTTTTCCTGGTGTTTCATGGCACCCCCCACACTCCGATTGCCATTCCTGTATTTATATTATGTTTTCCTGGTATTTAGTGGCATCCCCCTCTGTTTGCCATCCCCGTATTTATATTATGTTTTCCTGGTGTTTAGTGGCACCCCCAACCCTCCGATTCCTATCCCTGTATTTATATTATGTTTTCCTGGTGTCTAGAGGCACCCCCCACACTCCCATCACTGGCCCTGTATTTATATTTTATTTCCCTGGTGTCTAGTGGTATCCCCTACCCTCCCATTGCTGGCCCCTTATTTATATTATGTTTCCCTTGTGTCTAGTGACTCCCCTCACCCTCTCATTGCTGGTCTCATATTTATATTATGTTTCTCTGGTGTCTTGTGGCAACCCCCACCCTAACATCACTGGCCACGTATCTATATTATGTTTCTCCTGGTGTCTAGTGGCTCCACCACCATCCCATCACTAGCCCATATTTATATTATGTTTCCCAGGTGTCTAGTGGCACCTCCTACCATCCCATCAATGGCACCATATCATTACGTGCTTGAGCATGGGGATGTGGTGGACGAACCCAGGCACTAGCTGCTCTCAGATAGGTCAGAAATTCTCTTTAATGTTTAGTGTGGACTGTACTGTATGGATTAGAATGTTGCATGCCAGGATAACCCCTTTCAGGTGTATCATTTAGTTTCCAAAAGGGGTGGGGTCTTGGAAGGAAACAGAGTAACAGCAGAGTAATAACAAAATAGAGTTAGATATGACATTGATACACAGTGATTAAACATGTACAAGGTAGGAGATAGTGTATATGAGACAAACTACAATGTTACATACTATCTACAGGATAGGTAATGTACACATGAATGTACATTTGTACCCCTGTTATTCTATATCAGTGTAATATATGCTGGTCAAACAGGAGCTGCTGTAGATGTGTTAGAGATCAAGTCCAAGTTTGAGGGAAAGGTAAGGACATATAGGAGGAAAGATAGGGGTTACAGGGGGAATTCAGATCATCGAGTGGCAATAAAACCAGAGGTGGGAGGACATGGTCCATTTTTTTTACTTTATTTTTACTGCATTTTATAGTGATACAGCGAAAGACACTGCATGCAAGACAATGTCAATAATATTTGCGTAGTAATGTCACAATAATTAAGGCCGGCACCTAGAAACTCAAGTCTTAGTGATGTCACATGGTAGGCTTGCTAACATTGAAAAGTCAGATCGTTTAATGCAGTTAAGCTTATTACGCAGCCAGTGCAACACGTTATCAAATTTTGCAACTGTAGGAAAATGTTTATCAAGCAGAAACACTTCCAGTGCCAGCTCTGTTTAATATAAACACCAGCCTAGGTCCTTTTCCCAACTCCCAGGTGCTTTAATGAACTTTGGGGGAATTCCCACCAATATTGTATCTAGACATCATAATTTCCAAAGCGAAAGGCATTTTAAACTGAAGAACAGAAAAGTTCATTTTTTGTCAGTGTTGTCTGGGTAACAGTTTCAACTGATTGGAGTGGCAGCAAAAGAAGATATTTTTTGCCCATGGATTTGAAACATCTAGGAATATCCAATATGTCTCTCACCTGTGATCTTAGCTAGGAGATAAGCACCATTTTCTTAAGGAGCTGCTGAGGCAGTCTGAGCATGGGCCTTGGCACATTTGTGTAGGCATACTATAATTCATGGCATACTTCAGAGTAAAGCAGTCCAAGGCTGGAATATACATGGCAGGGGTGTGTGCATCTGTCACAGCTGAGGGCAAATCTGCACATTCTATTAAATGTCACAGTGATTTTTGTGTGGTGACTCGCAGATGGCAGTTCCATATACTGTACTTCACTTCCATATGCAAGGGATGGTAAAGAGACCAGCTGAGCAGGAGTTTCCTGGTGTTGAAGTTATGGGTAGTCACTGTACCATAAAAGTAGGCCTAGCTTTTGGTAGTGGTATTGGACTATTCTAGAGATGTAATCGGTGAATGTCAGTTTGGGGTTCAATCAGAAGCCAAGGTATTTGAAGGCCTGTACATTGTCCAGAGGTGGGCCATTCTGGAACATACTTGGTAGTGAATAAAGAATATATGATTTCCCCATGAGCACCATAACTTTTATCTTGGGGCTGTTCAGGAACATGTTGTTAGCCACCATCCAGTCTTAATCTTGTTGCTCAGTGTGCCTTTCCTGGTGAAACTATTTCAATAAATAAATAAATAAATAAAATCTTTACTGAAGGAGGCTTGCAGTGTTATGTTGAGTTCATCAGAACTTCTTATTTGGCCTGTGCATGTATGATGGAATCATCTGCATAGAGATGAATGCTGTTAGATAAGTTGGAGCCGGTTGAGGGAAGGTTTTTGACTAAGGGACTTTGTAAGAGGGAGCCTGTTCTGTAGCATGTTTACACTACCTTGCCTTATGTAACATTTTATTATTCATTGCTCCACTGCTCCTCACATTGTGATTTGACTGCCCTTCTATGCTAGTGCTGGCCTGGTTCCTTCTCAAATAGAAAGTTTCTGGCATTTTGCCCTGCATTTCTGGAATGGAGTACGTGGTGCCAGAAGTTAGAACAAGATAAGACTAGACACAACAACGTACAGTGAGTGTGATGAGATGGATTGTCGGGACAATCAGAAGAAGCTGCTGACCTCTGAGTATTACAGCCCGGAGCTGGAGAAACTGTCCAGTAGGTGCAGAGAGCTCCAAGAGCTGAGTAACACATTTTTACAATTTCTAGACAGAAAGGATGCAAAGTGGTGTCATTAAAAAAATAAGCAGTTTCTTTTTAAATTAATCTAATGACAAGGCATTAAAAGGAAAAGTGAACCTCAGCACTCAGTCACTTTAGGGAAAGTGAACCTCAGCACTCGGTCACTTTAGGTAAAGTGACCCTCAGCACTCGGTCACTTTAGGGAAAGTGAACCTCAGCATTCGGTCACTTTTGGGAAAGTGAACCTCAGCACTCGGTCACTTTAGGTAAAGTGAACCTCAGCACTTAGTCGCTTTAGGGAAAGTGAACCTCAGCAGTCGGTCACTTTAGGGAAAGTGAACCTCAACACTCACTCACTTTAGGGAAAGTGAACTCCAGCACTCAATAGTTACAGCTTGTATTCGTAAAAATAGGTCATAACAGTAAGGTGGGCAAGCTGTCAGGAGGGGGACAATTCAGACTAGTGTGGGGTATTGTGGGGTTATACTGGTGCAAGTGGAGTGGTGTGTTTACATGCTTGTATAAAATGCCCAGTACATATTCCCAGCAAAACACCAATTGCTGTATGCCGCTGAGTGGTGTGTTTACACGCTTGCATGAAACGCCTGCACCTGTACACGTTCCCAACAGAACACTGATCATGTATGCCACAGCAGAGTGACTTACACAGCTCCAAAAGGTGTTAACACTACAGGGTCTGCATTGAGGTAACTCATCTGCACCATTAGTAACAATGCAGATCCAGCAGTGTGACTGTACCTAGAGTATGTGGGCTTGGTGTTCAAGGGTCAGTGATTTTGGAGCCAAGATTGAACCATTGGCTTTGGCCACCTGTAATCTTCCAATAAGTTAGTCTTTGACCTATGTCAATGCTGTCTGGGATAAGCCAAGGTCTTATAGCTTTTAGATGAGAGTGATATGGTTAATAGCATTACATGCCTTTGGGATGTCAATAAAGATGACTAACATTAGATTACCTGTATCTAGCACAGCAGCTGTTTATATGGGTTGGGCTTGAAGAGCTGTTGGATCTGAAGCATGACTGAGCTTCTGTAAGTTGGTGTTTTTTTTTTGTTTGTTTTTTTACTAAACTGTGTTTTACACTACTTTAGTGTTTTGCACTGTTTTATGGCCAAATACAGATGGTGTACTGTATATTGGGGTCCCCAAGTAAGAATATTTTCCCAGTATTTTAACAAGTATTTATACACCCCTAATACTTATGCGAATTATTGCTGGATGGGCAGACTTGATTGACTGCTGTTCCTTTTCTATCCCATGTGTGACTTTGTTATTAGGTTACAAACGTTTACTTAGTTTTACAGTATCCCATGATATGGGCAACTCAAATTGAGTGAGTCAAATTGAGCAACTCACTTTGAGCACCTCTGGCAATAGCGACAATGAAAAACCCACGACCTTAATGACATAGCGAGGGTGAGAACAGTAGGGTAGAGAGGAGTAATACTTGCTGCATGCAGTTCAGCCACTGTGGGCTGAAAACTGTGCTGCCAGCATGGCGAAGTGGTTAGGATCACCACCTGTGTGTCTCTGCTACATGCGGCAGAGCTGGGTTTGATTCTTGTGGTTGCTGTTCTCCCCTCCTCAGTTTGTTCCCATCCTTCATGTCTCCCCCTGCCCCTCAAGTTCTGTCACCCCCACAGGAATTGCATTATTGACTGGGCACCCCCCAACTTTCTCTCCCTCCCTGAATTGCATCCCCAGGACAATATCCACCCTCCTGAGTTTCTCCCATTACCCGACTTTGGCCCCCCCCCCAGAGTTGATTATTTTACTTGGGAGGGGTGTGTGAGGGTGTGTGGGGGGGGGGCATAGCCCCTCCCCCACATAAAAATGTAGTTTTCATTGCCTACTGCAGAGACAGTAAGTGCCCATCACTGTTTCTGGCAGGCACTGTAGTGCACATTGCCATTTTAATTTTCCTCGATGTACACCTGCTTTTTTTGTTGGTGCTGTTTTTGACTCGCGATTATCGCATAGAACTAAATTTACACAAACACACACACACACACTTATGTACAACACTATAAATTAGATTTTTATTAAAAATTTATTTTTATTGGGTCATTTAGTGGATGTCTTCATGCACAATGGACCCAAGATGAAAAATGGGTCCCTGTTCTAATGTCACCTGCAGATTGCCTTCCACTTTGAATTCATCTGTACTCCACTGTAACCAAATTACCCTTAGAAAAGAAAAAGAAAAGAAAAGCTACAGAGAGGCTTGGCTGGCAGCTTCCCCTTGCTGGCCCCTTTTGGATGCTTGATCCTCCCTCACTTTTCTGGCCCCCTTGGAATGCTCCATCCTCCCCTAGCTGGCCCCGTTGGGATGCTCAAGCTTCCCTCCTCTGGCCAGCCCCCTTTGTATGCTTGATCCTCCCTCCCCTGGGCAGCCCCCTTTGTATGCTCGATCCTCCCTCCCCTGGCTGGCCTCCATTGTATACTCGAGCCTCCCTCAACTGGATGGCCCCCTTTGTGTGTTCGATCCTCCCTCCCCTGGCCAGCCCCCTTTGTATGCTCGATCCTCCCTCTCCCTGCTGACCCCTTTTGTATGCTCAATCCTCCCTCCACTGGTCAGCCTCCCACAAGAAGACAGTATAGTACAGTGGGTTAAGGCTGTGAGTTGCAGATCTGGAGACCTGGGTTTGAATCCTACAGCCTCCTAGGTGCATACTGTGTGATTCTGAGCAAGTCACTTAACTTCTTTGTGCTCCCAGGTCACATCTGAAAACAAGCTTTGGCTTAGTGTGCTACTCCTGGATAAACAATGTTCCCTTTCCCTTGTATGCTCGATCCTCCCTCCCCTGGTTGTCCCCCTTTGTATGCATGAACCTCCCTTTCCCTGGCTGGCTCCCTTTGTGGCATGAGCCTCTCCCCGGCTGGCCCCTTTGTATGCATGATCCTTCCTCCCCAGGCTGGCCCCTTGTATGCACGAACCTCCTCCCTGGCTGGCCCCCTTGTATGCTCAACCTCCTCCCTGGCTGGCCTCTCGATGCTCAATCCTCCTCCTGGCTGGCCCCCTTTGTGTGCTTGATCCTCCCTCTGCCTGGCTGGCCCCCTTTGTATTCTCAATCCTCCCTCCTCTGGCTGGCCCCCTTTGTATGCTCAATCCTCCCTTCCTTGGCTGGCCCCCTTTGTATTCTCAATCCTCCCTCCCTCCCTTGGCTGGCCCTCCTTTGTATGCTCGATCCTCCCTCCCTTTGCTAGCCCCCATTGTGTGTTTGATCCTCCCGCCCTCCCCTGGCAGGCCCACTTTGTATGCTCAATCCTCCCCCTCCTGACTGCGAACCTCCCTCCCTCCCCTGGCTGGCCCCCTTTGGATGCTTGATCCTCCCTCACTTGGTCAGCCCCATTGGGATGCTCAATTTTCCCTCCACTGGCAAGCCCCCCAGGGATGCTTAATCCTTGCACCCCCTCCTGGCTCCCTTGGGATGCTTGATCCTCCCTCCCCTTGCCAGCTGTCTTGGGATGCTCAAGCCTCCCTCCCTCCCTTGGCTAACCCCCTTGGGATATTCAGTCCTCCCACCAGTCGCTGGTTCAGAGAGTCTCAAGTTCATTAGTATTACCCCAGTACTACTGGGCCATGCCCCCCAACCCCCTTTTTTAACATGAACTACTGGAAAACCTCGGGTCACAGTAAGGACACTTTAGGGTCTGCTACATACTGGCTTCAAAACATATTGCAAGTCGTATGTGATTTCTGGCAGCAGTAAAGTCACTGATTTTGTGCACAAAATTTGCAAAACCCTATTCAGTGTCTCCTCTGCCACAGGTCATCCCATGCTATCGCTCTGTTAGAGCTCCTACAATGTCACTGGTCTATCATAGTTGGTGTCAGGTCACTTGAGCTGTCAGACCTGATCAGTCACTACTGTTTGTTCTGTAAGCATGCAGATGCATATTTACACATGCTTT
Organism: Neoceratodus forsteri; assembly: GCA_016271365.2. NCBI lineage: Eukaryota > Metazoa > Chordata > Ceratodontiformes > Ceratodontidae > Neoceratodus > Neoceratodus forsteri. The sequence continues at coordinate 1,391,311,363 of CM057459.1, forward strand.
AGCCCAGTCTGTTGTCACGGAGTCTAGAGGAGTCATTATCATGAGCAGAACTCATTAGAAGAAAGAGCAAATATTCCAATCTGAGTGCATTTTACCTCTCTGCCATCCCAAGAGACAACTCTTACTGAATGAACTTGGAGCATGACCCTGCCTTTACCACTTTTCAAATGGATTCCCTGCACATTATGGATGAGGAACTCTGTTTTCAGATTCAGCACAATTAATCTTGAAGGCTGTCCACCGTATTCTGATGATACAGACTAGAAAAGCAGTGGTCACTCCTTGCTGCCCTTTGTTAGGGCTGAACAATGGGGCAGGGAATGGATTATGATGCATGTCGTTAATACAGGTTGCTGAAATCTCATTTCTGGATACTGTCACCATGACCTCTATGTCATCCCCAGGCCTCTCTTCACAGTCCACGTTCTGGTTACCAACAGTTCCTACAAATCTGTGAGGTATTACTACAGTTAGGGTTAGAGTAATGCTGGCTGCAGTATGGGCTTCTTCAAGTAACTCTCTACATACCAGCATCAACGACTCTACCACTGTTCAAGCTGTCAGATCTGCCAGGTATGACCACCTCCTCCGACACTGCAAATATTATACCAGCACCAATACTTATGATTCACCAAGCTCCACAACTAAATTACTACTCATTACAATCTCAACTCACCCCACTAACACCACCCTCTCTACCTCCCCCTTATAGTGATGCACTAATATACTATTTTAGCACAGTATGAAATAACTACTGTATCTGTTTGTCTGTCTGTCTGTCTGTCTGTCTGTCTGTCTATCTATCTATCTATCTATCTATCTATCTTTCTTTCTTTATAAAGTAAGGAAATTACTGCATCCTGATTGATCAGCAGCTGTGCAATGTCAGAGTATTACCACTGGCTAAAAAAGTTCTGGCAATCAGGACACAGCACTTCAGAACACAGCACATAGAAACATAGAAGTTGACGGCAGATAAGGACCGCAAGGCCCATCCAGTCTGCCAATTTTTTCTACCTTATGAATGTGCCATCGGCCTTTACTCTGTCAATTGCCTATCTATTCATACTGATCTGTATTGCTCCCCTGTGCCTATCCCATTGCTGTTTGAAGCCCTGCACTGTACTCATATCCACCACTTCCTGAGGTAGGCCGTTCCATGCATCGACCACCCTTTCTGTGAAGAAGAACTTCCTCACATTACCCCTTAATCAGCCTCCCTCTAATCTCATGCTGTGTCCTCTTGTCCTGCTATTTTTCTTATATTGAAACATGTTAGACTCTTTCACCTTGTTAATCCCCTTAAGCTGTTTGAATGTTTCGACCATTTCACCTATCTCTCTCCTTTGCCCTAGGGTATACATATTGAACTCTGTTAATCTGTCCTTATATCAATGCCTTTTGCAAAATATCTCAAATTGTTATAAACATGGTCACAACCTTTCACAAAAAGTTAGCTAGGTGCTAAAAATGAAACACCCTCAAAATATTAAAAAAATAATACCACAATGTTCTTTTCCTTTATAATCCCCCTTTTACACACATACACCAGCTACAAAAATAAAGTACTACTCATAGCAAACCTGAAGCATAATTTGCTTTTTTGTGCTTCCTTCCTGACCCTTATAAACCCCTTTCTATCTTTATCTGCCTACCAGGGAAATCTCTGCTTCTTAGCCATGCCCAGTTGAGTAACCAGCCTTAAAAAAAAGTGTACGCACTGAAAATGTAAAGTACAGGCTAGAAAATTTTGTATTTTTGGTGCATTCTGGTGCATTTTGGGGGTCATCTGAAGCATAATTTGCTATCCTGTTACTCCTCTCCACATGCCCAGTAAGTTGCACTGTAGCCCCCTCCACAGAGACAGAGCCCCCCTCAAGTCCAGCATGTTGTCTGAATCCTGCTCCAGCAGCAATGGAGCTGTTCTAAAAGTGTGTGTGTGTGTGGGGGCAAAGTCTGGGCACAAGGGGGTAGCCGTGAAAAATGTTCTTAAAAAGCTGGGGGTCCAGGGACCACTATGCCCCCAGAAGCGCTGGGGTTTTAGATGCTCTGTGGTGAGTTTGGGGGCTTTTATTAAAAATAAAACTCACTTTTGTCACATCTTCCCTACCCTTTACATGGTTTACACTGTTTTGTTTGGTAGAAGTAGGCCATAAGACCCATCTAGTCTACCCCCCACACTACGTGGGATATTCAGCTGTCTTCCCCATGTTGTAGATATAAGTCTAAATTTCTTTTAAACTGATCCATTGTACTAGAATTAACTACATATTGCGACTTCAGGGAAAACAAATATTTTTTTTTTGTCCTGGAGTCGGGGGTGTGGGAGACTCTGGCTGGCCTTAAAATCTGCAGTTGCAATACAACTGGGATGAGCAACTGCCTGATCAATGCCATTGAGAATCCACACCATAGGCATTATTGTAATGTACTATGAAACATTTTTATACAAAGGCTGGGGTCCTGGGGGCCGCTGTGCCCTAGTGGCCCTCAGATCCCCAGCCTTTATAGAAAAATCTTTCACAGTATATACTACTTGGAATAACCTCTGTCCTAGTCCCAAAGAAGCTACTAACTGCCAAAGCGTCAACACCTTCAGACACATCATGTGTGTACCGCCCCCCCTCGCAACTGCATATGTCCCCAGATCCTTGGTGTTCCAGCTGCCTAGTCCAAGTCCCTTAAGGCTGTCCCTGACACCTTTTCCCTTAAATATTAACCCTGCTATGCATGTACTGTAATTATTGTATAAAGCTGCCTAAATAGTATTTTTTGAGGAAACATTAGCCTGCTGTAACAGTCCTCTGTGGGGACCCTCTTGAAAAATGGGTGTTCAAAATATGTCTGTTCTGGTGTTCACAATTTTGATAAAGGACAACACTGAGGGTTAAACACAGCATAAGTAGGGGGATGCATATGCTTAAACTGTGATGCAGACTGCAGTCACACTGACATTTGGCAAGAAGTCATAATGAGTACATCAACAAGGTGAAATCTCAAACCAGGACAAAATTATTTAAAATCGGATTTTCATGAAAGGGAGGGGGAATGGCAGTGCAGTCAAACAGGTGGGAGAGCAGATCCATGGGAAGAAAAGCCCTGCTTTAGCCGTGGGGCTTTTGGTGCAGTCGAACGGGCGGGGGAGCAGCTCCATGGGCAGAAAAGCCCTGCTCTAGCTGAGGGCTAAAGATCTCTGCTTCCCAAGTGAAATGTTATTGGGGCTCCTACTTATAGTTTTAGACCTAGTATGGGCCTAGACCCACTCCTCAGAATCTGGAGTAAATATAAATGTTATTTTGTGCCCTAACCCCCTGCACCCTTTAGACTGTCAATCCAGGTATTCACCCCAGAGCCAGGGGTGATACCTATTGTTTTGCCAACTTGTGGCCTGTTGCCTTGTCTGTGGCATGAGTTAGGAGGGCCATAGTCTGCTCCTGGCCAGGGCATGGGTTACATAAAGGCCAATGATCCACTTAGACTAGACACCACAGCAGTGTTGAGGAAGAGATAGATAATAAAATAAGCAACTGCATGGAATGACATACTGGATTTTTGTTTGTTGATTGGTATTCGTCACCCACCAGGCACACCCTTGAATATATAATTAAAGAGATTCTATTCATCAAGGATGAGCAGAAAACATTGTGAATTTCTTGTAACATTAATTTGACTCGAAAAGAGCTATATTGCAAACCACTCTTTTTATGTTTGCTTGCACGCATGTGCAAGAAACATAGTGCCACCATATGAAGTTTTGTAGGTGTGGCACCTCGGTTCCAAAGCCCTGCTCCTTGTTGCAGGTGCGGCCTCACCGTTCCAATAAACATCCAAGCTGTACACGACAGCAGTTCAGATGCAGTGGTGTACAGTTCCAAACAAAACACTGCTACAATCGGAGGGTGGTAACTAGGTAATTTGCATACTGCCGTCGGCAGGCATGCAGCCTACATGTTATTTCCATTGAAACAGCTGTCATAGACAGCTCCTCCCCCCCAACAAACACTGAAGTAGCACGCTGGGAGCCCACCCCAGCATGCTTATGTGCTTCCCACCCACACACACTGTATGGCTGATGGGGATGGCCAATCCCCCATCGGCTCCACTGCCCCCAACAAACTTCCAGGTGCCATGCTGACAGCCCACCCCAGCGTGGCAATGGTCCATATGGCCGTTGGAGGTGCCCAATCCCCCATCAGCTCCACTGGCCCCCACAAACAACCTTCCAGCTGCCACGCTGGGAGCCCACCCTAGCGTGGCAAAAGTCCCGCGTCATCTTTAAAAAAAAAATACAAAACATCACCTGTAAGAAAACACGGTCCCTTGCTAACTGTCTTGCCCTCTTCCCTCAACCTATGCCCACCCTCTGAGTGCCCTACCTCCCCACACTCCCACCTCACTCCATACTTACCTCCAGAGTCTGGCGCGATGATCTTCGTTGGACTGGGAATACGTCTGCACTCTTCACAGCCAACCGCAAGCTGAAGAAATGCCAGTAAGCTGTATAATGGCATAAATGGATTTGTTTCAACTTTATTTTCATATCTTGGGCATTTTGGGGAATTTTTTCACCAAAATATTCAATATGGGGTTCTTGGGACCCTACCTCATGAACTCAGTCACTGTCATTTTGTTATTTGGTCCCAAAAGGTGTTTTCACGGTCACTGTGCAGAACCACCTTTTGGGACTGATTTATGAGATGACAGTGTCACATTTCATGAGGTAGGCTCCCAAAAACCCTATGTTGAAAATGTGGTGCCAAAATTCCCAAAAATGACTGTTTTATGAGTGTGCATTGCGAAGTTCCTACGCACGCTCGTAACTTTGAGAATTTGTAATATTTTCACTCCAGATTTTCAACATTGCCATTTTACCACACCTCCTTATGAACAGTACAGCTGTCATTTTTCACATTCTGCTCAAACTGTGTTTTCGCACATGTAGTGCACATTGGCGCAGTCGGTTTGCAAAATCAATGTTTGGGAAACGTTAAGAAAATCACAGTAATGCTGTTCATAAGCAGAGGTGTTAAAATGCCTATGTTGAAAATTTTGGTGACAAAAGTCCATAAAATTACTGTGTTACATGCGTGCATTGTGCAATGTCCATGCACCCCCATAAGTTCACAAATTTGTAATATTTTCAGTCCAGATTTTCAACATTGACATTTTTCCACACCTCTTTATGAACAGCTGTCATTTTTCACACTCTGGCCAAATTGTGTTTTCGCACTTCCAGTGCAGAATAGAGTGGTCGCTGTGGGAAATTAGTGTTTGGGATAGATAAAGAAAACTACAGTGTACTGTTCATGAGCGAAGGTCCCAAAATGCCTAAATTGAAAATCTGCTGTAAAAAAATCATCAAACTAATTACATAATGGGTGTACATTGTGCAGTTTTTAAGCACGCTCATGACTTCACCAGTTTTTTTATATTTTCACTCCAGATTTTCAACAATGCCATTTTTTACACGTCCTCATGAACATTACACCTGTCACTTTTCACATCCTGTTCGAAATGTGTTTTCTAACCTGTGGTACCAAATGGCGCAGTCACTGTGCAAAATCACCTTTCACCTAACAAACTGATAGTGTCACTTTTCATGTGGAGGAGTCACAAAAAGCCCATGTGGAAAACCTGGAGTAAAAATACCAGGAAACGCCCAGGGCATTAGGGCTTTCTACCATAATGCCCTACCCTGTAGATACTGACTGGTATCAGGGGTGTGACTTGGGAATATAGAAAGTAATGCTCATGCCATTTCACCCCCCACCCCCACTCTCCAGCCAGTGACAGGCATCAAAGTGCACCTTGGACTCTTTGCCCCCAGAATTCACCCCATTCTCCTATACTGCACCCATTTCAGCATATTTCCTTATGGAATGAGGTGAACGTAAAGTCCAAACACCCCAAGGCACACCTCGACACTTGTCAGCGTCTGAAGGGGAGGGTGAGGTGAAATGTCATGACTGTCATGGGTGACAACCCCAAGGCACACCTCAATGCCTGCCCATCTCTGCAGGGTGAGGGTGGAGTTGGCGTCAGTTAAATATATCAATGCCATTCCTATAATGCATCTGTCTAACTCCTGCACTTCCACTGCTAATGCCAGCAAGCAAGCATTCGGCATTGACAAATGCTTGTTTTTGTAAGCCATAATGTTATCATCAATACTCTTGTTTCTTCCCTAAATGGAGCTGAAAAGAAATCTGCGTGGTGCCTCCTTCACTTCCTGACACTCACACTATAGTAGTTTTGAAATCAGTTATGCATTTTGGCAGTGACTCATATCGCACACCTACCTCTTTCATCTGTCTCTGGACTCTGACTGACTGGATGACTGCTGCTGGCACTCTGAGTCATCTGACAAGTCCTGGCCCAGTCCTCAGTGGGGCCTTCACCCTCTACACACTGCACTGCTGCTTCTGGATGGCTGAGGCTCGATGGGAGACCAAGTTGTCTGCTCCCACAACACACAACACAACAGACACTGTGTGAGACACAGAGAGTCCTGACTCCTCAGGCTATACAGACAGAACAGTCAGGAGGAGGAAAGATGGACCAGTGACTGGCTGGCTGGCCTGGCTGTGGGAGGGAAATAGGCCTAATAGCCCTCCCAGTCCTTCATCTGTCTTTCTTTTCCTCTCCACTCTTCTGGCGACGACTCCAGAGTTGTCGGACAGTGGAACCCAAGAGACTGGCCTAGGAGACTGGAGCTGATAGAGAGACAGATGGTGATGACACAGTGGCAGGTGGGTGGCAGCCTAAACAGGGCAACCAGTTCGGTGGCACCGTCCCATGTCCTCCATATGGTGCTGGCTCAGAGGAGCAGAAGACTCGAATGTCACTGTGGCTCTGTCAGCCGTGGACTCAGAGGGAGTCTTCTGGTGGTGGACTGCTCTGCGGAGTGAGGGGATGATGAGTGAGCACTAAGACACCGGGGGGGGGGTGGATGCTGGCTGGGAATCACTGGGAAATTGGAATCGGGATGGGGAATGGGACTAACCAACTAGGGGGGCTACAGCCGAGACAATGAGGAAGGGGGCAACTTTTTCAAGTGGGATTCAGCTGCTGGCTCTCTGAGTTGGCTCTCTCTCTTATTCTTTGTGACTGCTCTGAGACTGCTCTCAGTCTCTCTAGGACCACATACAAGACAGAATGGCAACTGTCTGGGCACTGTTGTTCCCCGTGAGTGAGGTAACAATGAGAAAATGTCAGAATCTGCTTGGCGGAGGCTTGCTGAGCAAATAAGCATGTGGATAAAAACTGTCCAATTGCTCTGCTACTTCCTGCCAGCATGTCTCTATCAGGCCCCGGTCAGCTGCCCACCAAGGGGCCAAGGTTTGGGACCCGGACAGTTTAAAAAAAAAAAATGGCAATTTTAAAAAGGGAGGATTTTTTCTGCATGCAGTGGCATACAATAAGTATGCATGGGTACGCCACTGACCATGTTCAGATAAAATTGAATCCCTGGTTTTATTGAGGCCTTATTCTGTTGTGTGTTTGTGCATGGAGAGGTGACCATTTTGTCAATATACTTCTGCAGAGCTCTGAATTCCTGTATTCCATGATAAACAAACATTCTCTTTACTGAATGTGTGGTAAGATGGATGATAGGTGGGATGGACTGCTTTCTACTAATCACTTTTGCTAAACAAAAATACCTGTTTTAAAATAAAAAAAGTTGCTTTTTTTTAAAGATTTCTCATCTTAAACTTGCCCAAAGAATCCCCTCACTACACTCCCTTTTGGTCTTTTACAAACAGAACCCATGTTTCCTCTTTCCCAATTGCACCAGTAAGCAGGATATCTTTGCTTCTTCTCACTCAGCAGTTCAGATTCATAAACCACTTTGTCTGTTCCCCGCCTCCTGTTCCATGCGTGGTTCATCTTTTAGCACTACTTTGCTCCCCATTTTCAGGCTGGTGACGTACTAATGTACTCAATGCCTCCAAAGTTAGAATTTGGTCCAATGTTAGCAAAATATGTGATGCTTAAATTCACATTTTAAATGTTGGTTTGTAGTCAGTGTTTAAAAGTAGCGGGACAAACTAGAGAACAGGCTCCAGTGCTATGTACTGGTTTGTAGTAGTGGGAGTGAATTGATGTGGAGCATGGAGCTGAGGAAGCGAAACAGACAAGAGTGTAATGCTGGGAGCATGTTTTCAGGGAGCAAATTGTCGGGAGCGAAATGTCATGCTCTCCCTTCCCCCCAGGACGCATCTGGAAACGAGCTTTACAGCTCATGTTGCCTTTCCTGGTAAAACCTTTCAAATAAATAAATAAATAAGCTAGGGCAGCCAGCTTTGCCCAGCATGATTTTTTCTCTTACCAGCAAGCTAAAGAGTCATCCATAATACTAATGTTGTGCTCAGACAGATATACATCTACCATGCTTACTACTGAGCATGCATTTTCTCCTTGTGGAATTTCAGTGTCCTGCAGCTGGCCCCAAATGTCGTCTGCCTTATTGTCTGCTTCTGTACTGGTTTTTGGAGCAGTCTTTTGAATTTGAGGTGGTGTCATTGTAGTACTGCTTGCCAGTACTCCTAATGAAACCTCATCTACTGCATCAATCAAAAGTTGCCTGTAGTTCAACTCCTCCATATCATCAAAAAACACATCAGGAAGGTGTCTGTTCCGGAAACGTGGCTCTAGCAATGTTGCTAAGACATACTCCTTGCTCCGTGTCACGGCTGATAATTTCTCATCATTGCTAAGTCTGGTAAGCATGTTATCAACTAGAGATTGGTTCATATCTAAGTTGCTCCTCGTTTTCTCCAGCCTTCTTTTGAGAAGTAGAATGAGTGGAATAACTTGGCTAAGGGATGCCTTTTTTGCACTGGCCTCTTTTGTAGCACTAATGAATGCTTTCAGAATGTAACGCAACTGTTCCAGCAGAGATCATCGAGTAGAATGGAGTACAATGCCCTCCCCGAAATCATCGTACATGATATACTCAATGATAGCTACCTTTTGTTCAAGGATGCTTTCAATCATAAAGTAAGTTGAATTCTACCATGTTGTTACATCCTGAACAAGTTGGAGATAAGGAAGACCTTTGTCCTTCTGGATATCAGCAAGGATGCCACAGGCTTTTACTGAATGATTGAAGTGGCCACACACTTTGTGCACTGTACCCACAGTGGTTGATACTTGCTGGTCATTATCCAGGAAGCTTTGAATGATTAGGTTAAGACAATGGGCGAAACAGCATGTACACAGTTGCCATTGTTAAGTACTTTTTTAATATTTGAACCATTGTCGGCAACAAAAAACAACAACTTTCAAACCCTGTGAAGTGACCCAAGCAGTAAGTACTCTTTCCAGTTCTTGCTCAATGTGCTGTGTGTGTGTGTTTTGAAAGTGACATACTTGCAGAACTTCCATTTTCTGAAATGTGATGGGTTTTTGAGCTCTGAGAGATAGTAGTGGTAGTAGTAGTAGTAGTACTGGTTGAAGTGGTAGCAGACAGACTAGTAGTACGTGAGGATGATGATGAGTTGCCCACAAAACTGACCCAGTGTGCAGTAAGAGAAAGATAGGCAATGGTTTGGCTGCTGGTCCACATATCAGTAGTGAAGTGAACTACCTTGTCCTCAGCCTTTCGGAGAGCATGCCTCACTTGTACTACTAAGCTGTCATACATCCTGGGCACAGTGATTACTGAGAAGTATTTTCTACTTGGCATTAAATATCATGGCTCTAAGTATTCCATAAGCCTTCTGAAACCCAGATCTTCCACTACAGAGTATGGCTGTAAATTAAGTACAATCATTTCTGCTATTTTTCGATTTATTGCCAGTGCTATGGAATGGTTTCGTAAATATTTAGACTTTCTTTCAAAAACTTCTTTTATATTCAGCTGCCTCTTATCAAGGAGGTACAGATACATTTGGCTGAGGGTGTTGTATAACTACATGCCATGCCTGGTAAAATTGAGGACCTTACAGAATTATTGTGACCGTGACCGTGAGGCTAAAGTGGACTTTTGGATCTTGCCTGGTGCTCGTCTCCCACTGTTTCAGTTGAATGTTCCTGTTTACTGAGTGTCCTGCTAGATTTCCAGCCTCCAATGTTAGACTGTTTTTTGTACCATATACATTGATAGGGTGAAGTCGTGGACGATGTCGCATCATTGTTGTGGTTCCAAGATGCCCTTTTTTCTTTTCCCCTACTAACACATCTGTTGCAATGCACATGTATAGCTTGGCAAGCATCGTTGGCGTTCATGTAAAAATGATTCCAAACAGTAGAGGCGGACTGTTTATGTCTAGTAACAACCTCAGTCAAGGACTACGAGTCGAGTGGCTAGGTTTATGTGGGGAAGACATATCAGCAGAGGATTCAGGTTCATCAAGTGAAACGATCATAGAATCATCTACAGCACCATTGCCGTCATCATCACTACTGTCAGACTTTGTTTCACTTTGTGTGGCTTGTGCCTTTGACTTTTTCTGTTTCCCTTTTGACACTGTACTACTGTCATTGTTTTTATCCACACTGTCGCTGTCAGAACCAGAATGAGACATGGCTAAAGGTATGGTCACAAGCTCATCATCATCAGTCTCACCATGACCATAGTCGTCACCATCATCATCAGACTCGGTGGAGCTAATGTTTGCAGTCACAGATTGAGTTATTAGACATGCATGTGTTGCAAATCGAGCAACTCCACTGCGAGTCATACCTGTAAGTGCTATAACTTTATGTACAATTGGAATACTCTTTGTTTTTGCACTTTTGTTCTCAGACTACTTGCCATTGCCACTGACCTTTGACACTTTGTTGGCTGTATGACTGAGCCCTTCTGACATACACTGTCCAGCAACCCTTGCTGGATTTTCAGTATTTTGAGAGTTAGCCTGCACATGAATAGTAGTAGCATTTAGTTGAGCCCCTTCAACAGACTGTGGTGCTTCTTGTTGTTGTTGTTGTACTTTACTTTTTGGTCCACTTCTTTTTGGGCTCCTATACAAACTTTTTTTACGTTTATTACTTCCTTTGCCCCCGCCTTTTGCTTTACTATTTTGTGGAGTACTCATAATGGCAGTTTGTTACTTGTTCAGAGTCAAAAAGTGATTATTATTTTTTTTCCTTATTCCACGTGATGTGACGGAATGCCCTGCCCACTGAGCCAAAGCTTATACCCCACTAATCGAGCACAGGGAGGAAGATGACAGATGACTGACTTCTTGGGGGGTGGGCACACAGACAGTATGCAAGAAGTGGCACTGGTGCACTGACAATTGGCTAGTAGATTTTATTTCACACACAGAATTTATTTCACACATCACCTATGCTAAGGGCAAAGCTGCAGGCACTGCTGCTGGTATATCCAGAGAGGTTCTGGGGGACCCTGCCTGGCTTAACCCTCTCTAACACAGTACTTTTTCCCTTCAAGGATTGTTTTAATTTTTTTTTTCTTTATTCCACATGATGTTATGGAATGTCCTGCCCACTAAGACAAAGCTTATACCCCACTGAGTGAGCACAGGGAGGAAGATGACAGATGACTGCTTTCTTGGGGGGAGGGGTCACACAGACAGTATGCAAGAAGTGGCACTGGTGCACCAATGACTGGCTGGCAGATTTTGTTTCACACTCAGACATTATTTCACACACCACCTATGCTAAGGGCATCCTCCTGATTCCTCTGCATAGCTCTAAGGTGGACCACATAGGTTGCTAGAGCAGCAACCCAATCAGGTGCCACCTTAGAGAGATGGATAGCTCGGCCATCCAATGAGGGACCAGAGTCTTGTCTCTGGTCCCTCCTGTGGGTTCCTCCTGCTCTGGTGGTTCTTGTGCTGCAGTTCCCATGATAGGAGCCATCCAAACCAATCCAAACAGCGGAAAGTGTTCGGAAGCCGTTAGTTTCTGAACACTTCAGCATGTTCTGGTGGGTTCATATTTTCGATGAACTGGTTTGCCCATTCCAACTCACAATGCACCCAGGTGTGCATTTATCACATTGTTACCCACACACTGTGGTATCTTATTGCTTATATACACAACATGAGAGAGAGTAAAAATGACAAGTTAAAAAAGATATCTTAGCTAGTGACATCAGTAAAAGTAACATATCAAAAATATATTCTTAGTGTTGTCACAATACATATTTTGAAAGAGGACAGGAAATTATTTCTAACTGGAACACATTTACAATGTTCCTGTTTTCAGAAACTATATTCTTACCCCTAAATGATCCATGTTTACCTGTACCTTAATAAGAAAAATGATGTGAAAAAATGTATTTTCCATTGTTTTGTTTTTATTGGCAGCATTCTGGTACAGTTCTCTTCATGGAACCGGTGAGCTGGAGTTTTAACTAGGTCAGAGTTTGTATATAGAACTCTAAGCTTAGTTATGATATGTGAACTGATCATGCCAAGCATTTTGTACATAAATCATAACACTGTAAAAATTTCATATTACTAGTTCCATGAAGAAAACTGTGCAGAACGGTGTCATTAAGAAGAAAGCAATTGAAAAAACAGTTTTCACTTTCATGTTTATTCAGGTAAAGTTAAAAATTGATAATTTGGAGGTAAGACTTTCATTTCTGTAAATAGGAAATAACTAACTGCTTCCAATTAGAACAATGTTCTAGTACCCCTTTAAGGTTATAGTCAGTACAGTGGACTACTGAGCCAATCAGAGAGAAGCTTTTACAATGCTGTTAACATCACAATGCCTAGTGCAGCACTGAAGGCAGCTGTTAAAATCAAAGTAAAACAGCAACATCTTGAAATGAAATTGCAGATTTAAAAGCTATGACTTATAAACTACTGTTGTATATATTGAATATACAATAGCCTGACTCAAAATAGAAAATTTATCATCACTTATGAGTAGGCAGGACTCTCAAAACTCACTGGCAGCTGTGCCATTCATGAGATATGATCCTGCACCCCACACTGGAAAATAAATTGCATATTTTGAGTCAGCCCATTGTATAAACAGCATATAGATTTAAAGATACTCTGTATTTCTGTTTTGTGTATATTTGGTACTATTACATTTAATTGTCAGGAAATTCCTGCTACTAAAACTGTCCTCTCCAGACCTTTTGAAAACTAGGCATCATATATGGCACTTGGGTTAATATCCCAGTACTGACACTGCAGTGCAGCATGAGAGGGGTGCTGCACTTCTGAGGTGCCGTCTTTCAGATGAGACGTTAAACCGAGGTCCCATCTGCCTGGATTGGTGGTAGTTCAGGTGGATGTTAAAGATCCCATGGCACTTATCGAAAAGAGTAGGGGAATTTCCCCGGTGTCCTGGCCAAATTTCCCTCATTCATTAAAAATACCACAAACAGCTTAATCTGGTTCAAGGTCAGTTGGCATTCATCTGTATCCCCCGGTCGCGTGCCTGAAAATAGGCAGGATTTGTCTAGTGCACTTACCCGGTCAACAAAAGCTAAATAAATAAATAAATAAATAAATATATCCATGTGGATATCTTGGTGTGCAAAATTCTAAATCAATTAACCAACCAATCAAAGCAGAGAGAGAGAGAGAAGCGTATGTTTCAGTGTAAGATGGGCTATGGTGACATGGGTGAGCAAAACAAAATAACCTGGGATTGGCAGATAGCCTTGTGTGAGCTTTGTAAGGGTTTACTCACAAGAGTTATTCATATGCTTTTAAACATTCGCTGTTTGATTTAATACAGTATGTTTCTTAAAAGAAAAAGTGTACTTTTCACAAGCAGCTTTTTACTTAGGTAGATATGCACTGTATAATAACATTCAAAAAGAACTGTGCCATTATTCCAAAACAGTGGTGCACTATTGTGGCTGGGGGGTAGCATTTGGAACAATGGGATAACGTTAAGAAGACTGGCGTGACAATTTCAAAGATATCATGTTCTAACAACTTGTTTAGCTAAGCCCTCCTAGCAGCAGAAATGGTTGACTTACTGGACAGGAACAGATAATGAGTGCCAATCTTCCTAAGAAGCTCCTACGGCACTCTGCTAGGCAAATGTAACAGCACATTTGTTGACGTTCTGCAAGTGAATGCATAAAGCTACCAGAACTGGACTCCCAGATCAGCAATGATCCATTCCTGTAATTAATAGGAGCATGGAGCTGTCTACAGCAAAACTATTACAATAGACTCATGTTGCTTGTACAAAACAGAGTAGTTCAGGACTCATAGTTAATAATGCAGTCATCAGGAAAACACAATAACATCTTCTGCATATTAAAGAAAATGCTAGCCTAATCTGGGAGCGTTGCCACTGGAACCATCTCCCTCTTATTCTGCTGTTGCATCACACCAGACAAAAAAATCTTGTTTGAGTATTTATGGGGCTATCCTGATCAGGGAAAAATCAGGACCTAAATATATAATTTTTCAGGCTCAAAAAAAAAGAAAAAGTACATTATGCAACCAAGTTAGTACTAAATTCTTATAGGTGATAGGAAAAAGTACTTATACCAGAAGATGCCCTCCTGTTTTCCATTAAATGTCTGTCCTTAGAGACAACTAAGAGGGTGAACACAAAGTTTGCAATCACCACAAAAAACAAGAAGCATAAGAAGCAAAGAGGACCAGGGAAGAACAAAGGAGCAAGAAGGTTCAGGAGTTAGATGGAAGGGGGGTCTGCCTTAATGCCAGGAGCCTGAGTAATAAAACCAATGAGCTCCAGGCAATGATGACAGAGGCTGAGATGGACCTTGTGGCCACTGCAAAAACATGGGCCTCAGAAAATAATGACTGGCACCTGACTGTTCCTGAGTACTCTCCATTCAGAAGGGACAGAGGAAAAGGTAAAGTGGGATACATAGACCTTTATGTCAAGGATGTCATTGAGGTTGTGGAAGATAGATGCATCAGGAGTAGTAATGGGGAAACAGAATCACTGTGGATGAAACTCACGGTGACCTCAAGCAAGAAACTACACTTGGGGCCGATCTAAGGACCACCAAGGCAAAGGGAAGAGAACGAGAGAGCTTGGGGAAGAACTAGAAAGGGGGTGGCAAAGAGAGAAATAGTAGTAGTGGGTAATCTGAACCTGTCGGACACTAATGGGATGTTCTAGTGAACAGGGGTACCAGAAGTCAAGCTTTGCTGGATACATTCCAGAACTTTCTACTGTTACAGCTAGTTAATGAACCCACCAAGCAGAAGGTATTTCTGATGTGGTGCTCACCAACTCAAAAGTTGTAGGAGCTGTTAGAGTAGGAGAGTCATTAGAAAAGAGCGACCACAAGTCCATTTTGTTTGAACTGACCCTTGGACCTGGAAAACCCAAGTTCAGAGCTGAGGTCCTTGATTTCAGAAGGGTGGAATTCTGCAACTTTAAGGGAATTGGTCTGGAACAAGTTAGCTGGGGTAGACAGTATAGGAGGTGTAGAAAAGAGATGGGGGCAATAAAGGGATCCATTCTCAAGGCATCTAAGCTATGCATGAGAACAGTAATCAAAAGAAAAAAGTTCAAGAGAACATTATGGTTCTTGGTAAGGGTCACGGAAGTGGTGAGGGCCAATAAAAGGGCTGTCTCTAGGTTTAAAGAAAAGCAGGGGTAGGAATAATGGAGAAAATACTTACTGAGAAATAAGGAGGCAAAAAAGGCAGTTAGGAAGGCAAAAGTAAACACAGAGCTGCATATTGCAGAGGGGACCAAGGGCAGATGAAAACATTTCTTCCAGTATATTAAGGAAAAAAGGAGAGGGAGTTGTTAGGCTGCCTGAGGGAGTAGGGTGATAAAGGAGGATACGCAAAAGGCTGCTGTCCTTAATGATTACTTTTGCTCTGTCTCCACTACAGAAGAATGAGGACCCATGCTAGAGAGTGGCATCAAAGTGGCCACAAAGAGCACTCTGGAGATGAGGTAGCCAGTATTTACAAGTGAAAGGATCCATAAAGGGCTAGCGGCCCTAAAGGTAGATGAGGTCATGGGACCAGATGGAATGCATCTGAGGTTGCTCAGGGAACTGGCATATGAAGGTGATGCACCCCTTGCAGGACTATTCAATAGCTCATTACAGATGGGGGAGTTCCAAAGGACTGAAGGGTGGCAGACATATTTCTGCTCCATGGTAGGGGGAGCAAGGAATAAGCAGGGGACTACAGTCCTGTCTGTCTTACCTCTGTTGTAGGGAAGCTAGTGGAGTCACTGATCAAAGAGGACCTAATGGACTACCTAGAGAGCAATGGTCTCCAGGATAGTAAGCAGCATGGATTTGTGGCAGGAAGATCTTGTCAGACTGCCCTGATCGTTTTCCTTGGTGGAGTAACTAGAGCATTGGATAGGGGACATGCCATGGATTTACTCTACTTCAGCTTCAGTAAGCTTTTGACTCAGTGCCTCACAGACACTTACTGAAGAAGATGGAGGATCTGGGTGCAGCTAGGGACATTGTAAGATGGGTGGATAACTGGCTAAAGGGGAGGCAGCAAAGTGTTATGGTTAGTGGGGTAAAACTGAAAGAGAGGGAGGTCAGGAGAGGAGTATCACAGGGATCGGTCCTGTCCTCTTCAATATGTTAATCAGTGACATTGGAGAAGGAATCTGGGGCAGGTTGTGTCTCTTGCAGCTTACACTAAGATCTGTGGGAGGGTGGATAGCAGCGGGGGAATCAGTAAAATGCAGAGTGACCTGCAAAGGCTAGAAAGGTTGTCTAAGGTTTGGCAGTTGAAATTCAGTGCCAAAAAGTGCAAGGTGATGCACCCTGGGAACAAGAATCCCAGAATACAGCGCTGCCTGGGTGGGGAAAGACTCAGCACAATGGCTAAGGAGCAGGACCTACAATAGGAGCTATTACCCGTGACTCCCTTAAACAATCAAGCCAGTGCAACAACGCCTGCGGTAAGGCAAACAGAATGCTAGGGTGCAATGGGTAGGGTATTGACAGCAGAAGGAAAGAGGTAAATACTACCTCTTTATAGATCTTTGGTAAGGTCACACCTGGGGTAGTGTGCCCAGTTCTGAAATCCTCAGTTCAGGAAAGAGAAGGACAGGCTGGAGACGGTGCAGTGAAGGGTGAGAAAGATGATTCAGGGCCAATAGGACAGGTCATGCAAGGAGCACGTCAGGGCACTGAACATGTACTCACTGGAGACCAGAAGGGAGAAGAGAGATATGACAGAGACCTTCGATTTTCCTGAAAGGAATATAGAAAGGTGAACTATGGGGAATTATTTAGCATGAGTAACAATTCAAGGCCACAAGGGCATGAGTAGAAACTGATAGGAGGGAAATTCTGGAGGAACATAAGGAAGAATACTTTTGGTGGAACCGTGGAACAGTCTACCAGCTGAGGTGGCGAGCGCTACAACCATGAATGGTTTCAAGCACAGCTGGGACAGAGTGAAAGGTATAGTGGCTACTTAGGGCAACAGAAACTGGGAGGGGAATGGGGGGTAGATAGGGAGGGCTAAGACCCTGGATGGACATTAGGTCCCAGCGTTAGATAGGGAACCACGGGCAGACTGGATAGACCATTGGTCTTTTTCTGCCATCACTGACTATGTTTCTATGTAACTCTGATTTGTTTGGACCTATCTTGAATTCATTTCACTTCATTTATTTGATTTCCAGGTAGGCTTACTGAACCTGTAGAGCCTGTTTTTATCAACCTGGGCCACTAGGCAGTAGTACAAGAATGAACAGCAAGTTGTTTCTCCTCGGGAGCGCTACTGTGCCAGCAAGTTTTGGAACAAGTTAATCTCCATCTCCCTCTGATTCTGGCACCAAAAAAAAAAAAGAAAAACTGCACTGTTTAAACTAGATAGGGGGTATAGCTTACAGCAACTGTTTCTTTACTCACTGTATATTTGAATGTATGTATCCACCTTGTCTGGCTATAATCCCAGTGTAAACTGAAAAGGCAGGGACCTGAAGCTTTTACAGGGGAGCTGATATTACAGGGCTCCATTTAGCTTGTTGGCGCCACTTTTTAAACCATCGCCCCATAGACAAAACTCAGGCTAAAGGCTTGCAGCTAATCATTTAAAAAACAAAAAAAGGGGGAGCCGAAAATAGAGAAAAAAAAAATCACAAGGAAAAGGCTAAAAGCTGAGTGAAGGCAGCATTTAATCCTCTGCCCTTACTAGCAGCTAGCGATTGACAAACAAAAGCCCATCCCCTCACAGAAATGCCCAGACCTTGCTGTACTTAACTGACTGACTTACCCTTTCTCCTTGTCCACAGACCGGGACCCAGGAGGTCGAGAGGGCCAGTTCTTGGTCGCCCTCCCCCCAAGCTAGGAAACGGTCACGAGGGACTGCTTGCAGAGCCCCACAAGCCTTCCTCATATCGTAAGTGTCTGCAGGAAGCAGTGTTTTTTCTCCTCAGGAGCGCTACTGTGCCAGCAAGTTTTAGACCCCACCAGCGCTGCGAGCGATCCCCACCGCCCCACCACCTTAGGTGACTCTCTTAACTTTATAGGCGCACTGCGTGAGCTCTAAAACCAATCAGCTCACTTTCCCATTGGCAGGTTATACGAAGTAACCACTAGGGGGCTCACCTAAAGGAAAAAATAATTAAGACATTTGTTCACTCATTAAACACCTTGTTAAACAGCCTAATGTCACCTCTACACTTCATTTTCATCATAGCACTTGCTGCTCACACACTCCCTCACTCATTTCGCAGCAACAATTCCCCACTTAAGCACCTACACCCCCAACACCATTTCTCCAACATATCCAAGAGCCTAAGCTGCACCATAAGTGGGACTGTACAGGCAAAGCAAGCAGCTCAACCTAACACACACCTCCTGAATTACCGCCATCCTCTCCTTCTACAAGGACAACTAGTCCTATGAACCCAATCCATTCCCATTCCATGCAGATCGCCCAACCACAGCACAAGCCCACGTCGCGCGCCAAGAACTTTTCCAAACAACTACAGTTAGTGGCATTCAGATACGCTCTCCTACTCCTACTACTCATGGCCGGAGACATACACCCCAACCCAGGCCCGGTCCTGACGGCCAGATCCAAAAAACAGAGTAATGCTGGTCTGCTACTAGCATCATTAAATATCCGCAGCCTACCAAAAAAACTAACACTATTACAAGGGTGGGTTGCACAACACTCACCGGACATCCTGGCTCTGTCCGAAACATGGTTAGCTGGGAAACGTTCCGGACTCAGTAGTGGCCCTTAACGACTACATAGTCTACAGAGATGATAGAGAAGGAAAGAGGGGAGATGGCTGTGCTATTTATGCCAGGACAAAATACAATCCACTACTAGTTCCCTTGCCCTCACCGAAACATGGGGCACAAGCAGTCGCAATCAAAGCGACGACTGGCTCCCAAGGGAAACCACTATACATAATGTCTGTCTACATACCTAACAACCAAAAATTAGCCTTTAACTCGATTCTGGCCAATATTGTGCTGCTCCCCCCCCCAGAAGTGATCTTATAATAATGGGTGATTTCAATACAAACTGGCTAGCTAAGGCATCAGACCCCTTCAAGGACGCAGTAACTGCGCATGATCTGTCCCAAGTTGTACAGACCCCTACTAGACTAGACCCCAGGGCAAAAACACATACCCTCCTAGACCTCATCCTGACTAACTCCCCTAAACACCTATCCAACGTTAAAGTCCTCCCGGATGTCCTCAGTGACCACTCTCCCCTCTCCTGTCTCTGGTCCAATAAAATCTCACCAAACCACCCCAAAATATCCCACCAAAGGCACCTCAAAAAGGGCACCTTAACCAAGATAACCCATTGCCTCCTCACCAGTAACTGGACACCTGTCCATACCACCCAATCCACCGACGAGGCACTCACATGCTTTATCAAAATCTTCAACACAGCCTGCGACACACATGCCCCAATCACAAAAATTTTTTTTAAATCAAGGGACACCCCATGGATCACACAACCCCTGCTAGACCAGATGCACCATAGAGATAATCTCTGGTATAAGTCACTCAACTCCCAAGTTCCCCACGATAGACAACTCTACAGAGAGGCATGAAATAAGTGCACCAGGGCTATTCGGCTAGCAAAGGCCAACCATTACAAACAAGCCCTCACTTCAACCTGGGGCTCAGGGAACAAGTTCTGGAGTAATATCAAGGAGCTTTGTGTGAAAACCGCAAACCAATCGCCAACCCAAATAAACTATAATGGCGCCCTCAAGCAACACCCCACCATAATGGCGAATATCCTGAACAATTCCTTCACAGACCTCAGTCACATTCTCCCATCTAACTTCTTTGACCCTCCCCCTGGGGCCCCATCCGCCCCCCCCCCCGGCATAACATCCCACCTTTCTGGCTCAAAACAATCTCCTGCAACAAGGCCAAACACTACATTACAATAGCCTTAAGAAACAAAAGGTATAGTAGTGACTCAATAGATCTCAAGATACTCCGTCTAACATTAGACGCGACCCTCCCTCACCTCACCAAAATCTTTAACCACTCACTTCATGTAGGGCAATTCCACACTCTCTGGAAAAGGGGAATAATCACACCAGTCCTAAAAAAGGGTAGCCCAACTGATAATGGCAATTATAGGCCTATCACTATTCTTTCCCCGCTCTCAAAAGCCCTTGAAAAAATCATGTCTGATCAACTCACCGAGTACCTGGCAAAACATTCCCTGCTCTGTCAAGAGCAACACGGTTTCAGAGCAGGACACAGTACACCACGGCACTCCTCGAACTCACGTCCTACATACATGAGGCTCTTGATGAGGGGGAAATAGCAGGCGCAATCTTCGTAGATCTAACCAAAGCGTTTGACACCGTCAATCATGACCTTCTCGTACATCTGCTCCCCTCCCTCAACGTAGCTCCGAACACAATACTTTGGTTTAAGAACTACTTACAGGCCGAACGCAAGAAGTCAAAATAAACAGCACCTTATCTGCCAGGAACTCTGTCCAATCGGGTGTACCCCAAGGATCTATCCTGGGCCCGCTTCTATTTACCCTCTTCCTTAACTCAATTTGATTGGCGTGCAATGGTAAGTTTCTTCTCTATGCAGACGACTCAGTAGTCTACTGGAAAGATAGTACCCCAAACTCCCTCCAACACATGCTTCAAACTCACTTCCAGGAACTAGAAGCCTGGTTCACAAAGCACCGGTTAATACTTAACTATATTAAAACAAAATCCATGATCTTTGCGCAACGACAAAGCCCCTATAATAGTTCCCACCTCAACATCTACAACTACCAGGGCACCAAAATTGAACAGGTCACACACTTCAAATACCTTGGCATCACACTTGACACATCGCTTACCTATCACATGCGCAACAACCACCTCGCCTCATCAGTAAACACCAGAATAGGGATCCTCTATAGACATAGACAGTGCCTCCCACCACAGGCCTTACGCCTGGCAGTTACCAGCTTGATCTTATCCTTGGTTGACTACGGTATAATAATATATGGGACAGCAGACCCCACAGCCCTCAAGCGAATCAACCTTGCCCTCAACAAAGCCAGCCGTCTGGTCACAGAAAGTGACTGACTTACCCATACCTGCGACCTCTGCAAAAAAGCTGTCTGGCTGACCTTAAACAGAAGGCTAAAATACCACACCTGCCTTCAGGCCAAGAAAATTCTACTGAAAATTGGACCCACTGGCCTGCACTCCCTAATAAAACCAAACACATACAGGAGCACCCCAAGGCACATAGCAAACATGCCCATCCATGTCCCCTACCGTAGGACCATGTTAGGCCAAAGGTCCTTTAGTTATCGGGCACCTACCTGGCTTAATGAACTCCCACCATCCCTCTCCCTGACCCAAAGACTAGGCCAGTTTAAAACTAACATCAAGAGACATCTCATTGACTCAGAGATGTATAACTGCAACTGAACACACCTCACCACCTGACACAGGGTTGACAACCAACCCCTAGATACTACCTAAGTACTGTAATGGCAGATACAATTTATCAAAAAGTACGAACATCTCACCACTATGTAGCATGCTCCTTGACCCTGGGCTGCTATGCAACCCATACTGAGATTTGTCACTATCTGTAATATGTATGATGTCTTTATGTAATCACTATTGTATATACCAAGCAATTGTTACATGCTTTTCTTGCATATTCTGTGTGTCTGTCCTGACGTGGAGCCTTTGCAAAGGAGTCACTGACTCAAAGGTTGTAATTCCGAAACTTTAATAAATAAATAAATAAATAAATAAATAAATACAAGAAAAATTACAAGTCAGGACACTGCATCAGAGAGAGAATTAACCTGTCAATAGTACATGAATGAATAAAGACAATAACATACATACCAGAGAATGAACTGACTGTGATTAAGGCAAGCAAATACATACAGATTGTTCATAAACATTGGCACTTGGATTTTTTCATAACTGCCTGAACATTCTACGACATCTGTTGTACAATTACAGGACTTTCAGATGAATACCATATGTATACCCCTAGCCCTGAGGCTGCTGTTTAGAAGTAGAATTAGCAGTTTGATGTAGTGATCTAGCTGGTCATTACACAGTTAAAGGTTTAGAGTGGTGTTTCTCAAATTAAGTTATCATGGCCACATGCAGCCACCAGCACAATTTTCTGCAGCTACAGAGCTCTTTAGAGACCCAATTACAAAGGTAATGAAAGGCACAAATTCTTACCTTTGAAAATCTAGGGAATACATTTCATGTGAAAAATATATCAGGGATTTGATTTAACATATATTGTGTGATAAGAAATGTGTTACATCAGGGAGTTGGGGGTGTTGCTAGTCCCCTGTAACTTTCCTGGGGGGTCTCCATTTTATGGTTATTGAAATATATTTGCTCATGAGAGCTGTATTAGCATATGAGAACATGATCTCACCTCAACCATTTATACCATGTATCTCTGTGCTGAAAACACAAATGTCTTGAAAAAACTCCTTGGAAACACACAAATTGAATGCAATTTAAAGGGAAAAATCCTGCAATGTAATTCAGTTTGCAAAGCTAACTGAAGGTACATGTGGTATTTCACACCTTGTTGCAACTTGTGTTGATCTGTAATTAAGCAGACAGGCATACCATGGAGTCCAAAGGGTGTTGACACTTCATGTCTTCATGTGCTAATGCAGCTCCCAGGGACAATGAGGTTTCAGCAACCAGAAAATGGAGACTCCCAGGATAGCTACAGGGACTAGTATGAACAGTGAAAATAAACTAAAGCAGACAGGTATATCCCTAACTGCTACATGAAAGGCGTTGTCTGCTGACATGGAAACAGAAAACATTTACACGATATAAGGGTATAGTTTTCCTTCAAGACAATCCATCAGAAGATTGTAATGCTTTTCAGGATTAGAAAAGACTTAGCTTGGGAAACAAGGAAACTGTTGTCCAGCAGTTTCCTATTTTCCACAATTGACTGTGGGCTTGTCTGCTATTCCTTGGCAGGGGTGTGTCATCAAGGCACAGATCAGGAAGCATATGAAAACCAGGAGCAGTTGTAAAGTTCGCAGTAAGAGTTTCATTATTCATAACACTAAAATGAAAAAAATAAAATTGTTCAGTATAACTATTTACAAAGGCAGTGGTTGGATTTCTGCTTGCGACTCCGGCAACCCAGGTTCGGGGATGGACCCGGGGAGCCAGAGGGCCAGCTGGGGAAGAAGGATCGAGTGCCCTCAGGGCTGCAATCCTTCTCTGGGGGGAGGGTCGGTGAGTGTCCGGTGCGCATATGACTCCTGGTGGAGGCCGGGGGGAATCGTAAGCACTGGCACCAATCTAAGAGAGGGGTGGGGAGAAAGCAGGATGTAATTTCATGTCCCCACCCCTGGGGCAATCTAAAAAAAAAAAAAAATCACACTTGTTGCTGCCACGAATGAAGCCTGCACTTGGCTTCAATTACCTTCCAGGCCGGCTCCACGATCCAGTCCCACGATTGCAGCATAGGCCCGGTACCACAACTCCACCCTGGGGAGTAAGCAGGGGGGTGTCAGGGGAGTCGAGGCATATATGGAAGTAGAAACACAAGGGTCCATGACCAGACAGATGCTCCATCTGCTGCAGGCAGGAAAAAGAAGCAAAATTAAAAAACCAAAAAACAAAGGCAGTATAACCAGAGAAAGTCCATCTGGGTTTCTTCTCAATTTCCAATCTCAGTCTCTCTCAGTCTTTGTGTTTCTCTTGCAAGAAATTGCAGCTCTGTTTTTATAAGTCTTTACAACCTCTGCTCATTTAGAAAACAGCATGCTTCTCATACAGTGTTCTTGTAAGTTTCAACAAGTGCAGCAAAAAGAACGTTGTAACCCAGAACTGACCTCTTGCTTACAGCTTCTCAGACAGTTTGCAAACAGGTTAACCCCATTGAGTTCCAAACAGCTTTTTGCAATCATTTCAACAGTAAAACTATATACATTTCTAAACAAAGGGATTCCAGTATCAGTTACATTTCCACATAATGATTCACATATATTTTTATACCAGCAGATATGCAAGGGGCAAGAAAAGACAGAACAGCAAGAGAAGGTAGAGAGACAATGAGAGGCAGAGAAATGCGAGAGGCAGAGAATTGCAAGACCATCGGGGTGATCAAGTTCTAGGTCTCACGGGAAAATTTGGTTGCGCAACCAGACAGAGAAAAGAAAAGGAGAGAACAGAACAGATCCTTGCATTTAACTCTTTCTCCATAACAACTGGGACAGGGTGGTATTCAACCCTGTCACAGAGTGGAACTATTAACCAGAGTCAGTTCTTTGTATATTCTTGTTTGATAGTTTGTAACTGGTCTTCCACTTCAAACTCACCATTGCACTCTTTATAAGACCATGGGGTGTCTCTCATTTGAAGATCAAAAAAAAAGTTAAACTTTCTACATTTATGCATCGGGTTTCTCTGGATAACTACCCAAAATGCACAATTAGCCTTTTAAATCCTTTAAAGAAGATTAGAGACACTCATGCCATGGAATCTCAATCATTCTAATTTGTTGTTCCTTTTAGGAATACCCAACAGGGCCAGAAAGTTTTGTTAAAGAATGAAAACTGTACAACAATCTTCCATCAACCATTACTCAGTATAACACCATTTCTGCTTTCAGATGAAGACTTAGAATTTGGCATAGCTTGATGTCTTGATGTCATTGTGATGACCAACAATGATATGTGATGTATTTATATTGTTTTATTTATAACGTTGCTATTGTCAATGTAAAATCCATTAGAGGTTTAACTTATTCTGGTTGCTAGTAAAACCAGGCATTATTTTCACTACTATGCTAATTGGTATATTTAATAAAAGAAACAAACACCCACACATACATGCACACACACACACACACACACACACATGTGCACACACACACACACACACACACACACACGTAGCCAAAATCAGTTACCACATGTATCTAGGGTAGCATATCATTACAGCACTGCAAATATAGCGAGTACAATTGGGCTACTATTATAGCGCTCATACAAGTACAGTGAACGGGTCTGTGGAGCGCATTACAAAAGGGGCTTCAAGTGAAATACAGCACCTGTGCCATAAGGATGATGGTTCAACTAGAGTACAAGAGGGAAGCAGGTTAATACAGCACATGATGCATATGGGCAAATAGCCCAGCCCTTTCTCACTCATGGCCTACAAACTATCCCTGTTGTTATGCATACAGCTATTTTCTTCAAACTGTTAAACTGATCTGAACAAATAGTCATATCTATGATACCACCATACATATGTCACTTTGCTTGCCAATTCTTTTATTCTTGTGTCTGTATTCCTGTTGTTTGATGTCCTGAATTAACTCTGTATCTTAGACATTGTACATTGATATGTAACTTGCTCTTGCCACATTAAGTGGCTCAGGTCATGCCTGAAAACGGTCCCTGAGATCATTGCACCTACCCGGTTACCAAAGTCAAATAAATAAATAAATAAATTATACCAGAACACTACGGATAGTGAAATCCACTTACCTGCTGTGTTAATAGCCTACCCCCACAATCCAGGTGCAATGTGGTGTGGTAATCCTTGAGATGAGGGGGTTCAGGGGGCATAGCCCTCTCCGTGACATAGGAGATGATGGGTGGGGCATGTGTGAATAAAGGTACGGCTCAGGTATGGCCTCCTCAGTAGACCCCGGAGTCAGTTGAAAAAACAATTATGACTGACTTACCACACATTATGACGGATTTTTTCAACTAGTTTGACATTTCTGACTTTAACTAACTGAAGAAAATCCAACCAATTTTTTCAACTTTCACCATTGTTGAATTTTATTATGTAGTAGTTTGTCATACTTTTTAAACCTGATATCTTTTTTTAATTAACATTGCCACCATAGTCAGAGAGATTCCAGTTGTGCTGCCAGCAGTAGATCGATGTTGATTGGTCATCTTGGCTTTTCAAGTTTGGCCCCCTCGGCCCCACAACCCCCAAGCCCTCAACCAGCCAGCCCAGCCACAGCAGACACACAGACAGACTGAGTAGTCTGTGGGAGACCATCCTTCTCCTCCTTCCTACTGCCCACTGCCCAGCCCTGGTGGGCCTTACTTACACATCCCATACAGTACCTTGCTCACTGTAGTAGTCTGTTGCCAGTTCGGTCAGGTGTCAGGTGATGATTCGGTCAGAGGCATCGGGTGGCTCCATGGCTCAGGCTGCTGCTGTTGCTCTACTCGGTGGTGGTGCCGGTGTTTTTTTGGATCTGTATGCTCCCTCCTCCCAACCCAAGCAGTCAGTCCCCAACCCAGACCCACGTCCCCACTCTGGTACTCCGCGCAGTGGAAGTAGTGCACCTACCACTCCTCCTCCTCCTGTACTCTGAAGACCTGACCAAGACTGAGTGAGAGTCACCCGATGGACCCAGCCGATGGGGTCACTGGCTGATCCTGACCATGACCAGAACACTGACTTGCTGCCTTCACACTATTGCTGCCTGGCTTTGCTGGAGGGCTGAATGGGACTTGCACAGCCACACACTAGTCTCTTTCCGGGCACCGGACACATCAGGACAGTGAATACAGTTAACTTATTTTTAAATTAAAAGCCAAACTGCCAAACTTCATCCCTGCAGAAAAACGCTGCTTGCTCCATTGCCCACACACCTACAGGGATACCTCCTCTTCTGACAGTCTCCTCTTCTACCTAGTCATGCTCTCCCTGCCACCTCGTGCAGCCAGTCACAGACACTCTCAAGCTCCTGGCTCCTCCTTCTATCTCTCCTAATTGGTGGATGCTTTGTGTCCAGGAGCCAGGGGTGCATTTTATTGGCTGTTAGGCTCAGTGCCGGTGATGGAGGACCGTTAGATATTTATGCCCTCCTGCCCCCCTCCCCAGGAAAGAATAAAAGAAAACACACTGCAGTGCACCACAAAAACAAACCTGGATGGGTCACGGAATCGTCAACTGCAGTGGATTTCAACTCCACTATTTTATGACTGCAATCCAATGCAATTGCAACTGATTGCAACTGCATTGAATTGCAACTGACTATTTCAACTGCCGACGACTGCTCCGGGGTCTACACCTCAGGGCATTTTGAGAATGGCAGTGGAGTTTATCCAGAGCTAGAGGGGAATGTCCCTGCTGGTTTATGGTGGATTTGTATCTCAGAGAGACAAGGAGGTGCTGTAGAAGGTTTACTGGAGGTGAGAATGTCAGTGGTGGGGATGGAGCAGGTTGTTTCAGGTGCAGCTGACGGGTCGAGCTGTAGGAGGTACTGTGACCTCACCGAGAGAATGGTGCAGGTTGTGGGTGAGTACTCCTCACGTACCCGCCTGGAGTACCTTCATGGAGTGGCTTATAACATCCACATACATGTCTAAAATGGTGGAAAATCGCTAAATGGAATTGTGTGCTGGCAATGCAATTGATATTGACAAATTGAGCATTCGACGTATATACTGGCACTCTGTAATATTCGCTCAAATTGCATGCACGCAATGATATGCACTGTAATGACATGGAACCGTATCTAGGACAACGGTTACTATATAAGGAGATCCTGGCATCCCTTAAAGGAAAACTACATGCAAACATTATAAAAGCATATGTTGTGCATTTGTTTTTTTGTTTCTGTGATACTATATGCGGAACAAATCAGATGTGACAAATCAAGATATTACTTCACAACCTTAGCCAGAAGTTGAGCCAAGTCTAAAGTTCTACGAAAGGTACTTTAAGCTATAAACAAATTAATTAGTGCAGTGCCTGGTAGTATTACTGTGGAAGATAAGAAACCATGAGATAACATTTCAGTAATTGAAGCTTTTAATCAACACACTTCACTGATGCTTGGCATGTGTGTGCAGCAAGCTCAGATATCTAAATCTGTGATGCCCTCTAGAATTCATGAGAATCAGGATAAACAAATGGCAGTTAATTCTATAATCCCCAATCAATATGCTGACGTCTTACTTTAAAATCTTTTGCTTACAGATCCATGGGGTAGGATTTTCTAAACAGTGGGGTGGATGCATTTCCCAATGTGGTATACATCTTATGCTGAAGACAGTCAACATGCATTCAGTATTTTCACACCTGTGTCTGTATGGGCACTGGATATACAATGTCTCCATGGTAGTAGCTAGGAATTAACGCGTATTATAAGGCAAGCCTTGCTCAATTTTTAGAAGTGCCCAGACACATGGGTTACTTCATTTCGCTCACAGACTTTGTTTTTAAACTCTAACTTAGCTCTTAGTGCATTTTAGACCTTTCATAATCTCTGATCAGATGTTTTCTGGGACTGCATTTCTCCAGGGGCTCAGTACAGTCTTCTGTGACTGTACGTAGTCTATGGAGGACAGAGGGACAGAAAACAAAAGATCAGAGCTTATGTAAATTCTAACATCCACTGCAGACTATAGAATCTTCTCACTGCTGCCTACTGCTCTGGTGTCATCTGCTGGGGATTTTGAAATTTGTAGTAACAGAAGATGTCAGCCTACAACTAAGTAAAATTAGTCTGATACACTCTACTATACTAAAGTAAACAGTATGTATACCAAAATGTTTTTGCACACAAAGTGCACATTGGGGCCAGCCCACACTTGAGTGTGGGGACCCTTGGTGGTGACTGTTCCCCTTTAAGCTCACCAACCACTTTGTTCTCAACTTAACATAAGCTTGCTGACCACAGCAAAAGTGGTGCTCCCTGTGCTGAAGCAAAGGGATGGTCCTCCCATCCAGCCCCTGGGTCTCATGTCTGCAGAATGGACTGGGACTGGGTGTGGAGAAGCAGCTCAGGGAAGGGTGGCTGTGGGACTCTGGAGGGGAGCAGAAGGTAAGCCCTTTGGGAGTGGGTCACACTTACAATACATGGCTCCCCCTTGACCCTGATCCATAATCTGGGGGGGGGCTAGTTGTTGTTAAATCAGGCTCACCTGTTGTTCCACCCTCCCATGGTGCACCCACTCCATAGCATAGTGCAAATCTCACTTGAGTTAGTAGGCATAGCATTAGAAGGGAGAGAGTAGAGCAATTAATCTACCATCACTAATGATGAAATTGCTCCCAACTGTGTGCCCACTTGGTCCAGTGAGACTGCCAATATGCTATGGAGTAGGCACTGCCTGAGAGGTGACTGATCAACTAGTGGTGGAGGGGGGTTGGGCTGGGGTGGGTATCATTCAAATGATGCTACTGGCTTTGACATAGTGCCAGGACACAGCATTTTGGTGCAGTTTCTGTTTTAAAAATTGAGACTACGGGGAAGAGGGATCTCGGTAGGAAATGACTGGAATGTAAAGGGGTGGCCAGGCTCCTATCCCTGGCCTCCTGGGGAGGGGGAAATGTATGTTTCTTCCACCACCCAGGCCCTGAAAAACAAATGCTGAATATTGGAACATTTGGCGCCCAATATGAATATTCATCCAGATATTTGGAACTAGGCATTCACACAGTTCCAAGGGCACCAATTATACATAATTATACCTCAGGTATCTAGTGTTAGCCAATCAGAACACAGGAAAACTGGCAGTTATTATCTCACAGACTACTACCTACATGCTCAGAGTAGGTTATCCATATTCAGCCACATGCACAGTAGGTTATTCACCTGTAACCACATCCACTGTAGGTTATCCATATTCCCTTTCTCTGCTGCCCACACTACCTGTCCGCTCTAATGTCTAATTACACTCATGCTCCCCCAACATTCTCACATGAGCCCTCCTATACTGCAGCTAAGTTTATATTTTCTATCTGCAACAGTACATATCTCTGAGGCTCAGCAAATGAAACTGACTGGAGAAACTACAGTCGAGCAAGGAGTAAGAGATGATTTTTTGCTCAAGTGAGCCAGGTACAGGGGGAAGATGGAGAGAGAAACAACTTTTTGGATTGCAGGCACTAGAACTCAGCAACAGTAACAAACAGGAACAGTCTTGTTTTTAATCTCTACCTTTCAGAGATTTTTTACCTTGAGCAGACTCGGCTTTGCCTCTGCACATTTAATCATCCACAGAAGCTGGTTATTGCTTTATATTAGTGTTGCGCAGATCGTGCATTTGTGGGTCCTACCACTATCTGTCAGGTAGTGCTGGTATCCAACCTAGGATCTTACCAGAAATCTTACCAAAGACAGATATGGGAGCCGAGGTCAGATAGCGATGGATCCTAGTTTGAATCCACAGATTCAAGGTCAGATCCAGGGGTCGTAGGTCAGATAGTTGGGATCCAGGGTCAGATAGCAATGGATCCTAGGTCAGATCCAGGGATCCTAGGTCAGATAGTTAGGATCCAAGCTGGAGCTGTTGCTAGG
This sequence comes from Neoceratodus forsteri, assembly GCA_016271365.2. Classification (NCBI taxonomy): domain Eukaryota; kingdom Metazoa; phylum Chordata; order Ceratodontiformes; family Ceratodontidae; genus Neoceratodus; species Neoceratodus forsteri. Next base: position 1,391,342,045 of record CM057459.1, read on the forward strand.
ATCAACAAGATCCAGAATGTTTGTAGGATCCATGCACTGGATCCTAGAAGGAAGGATCCATGGTCAGATAGCACTGCTGTCCTACCACAGCAACTATCTGGCCAAATGGGAGGTATCTGTTGGTATCCTAGTTTCCAGGATACTATTTGAGCAACACTATTTCATATACGCCACCGAAAGGAATGTTAGCACTTAAACAACCACTAGGCTGTGCCAGTCCTTGGAGGCTGGATATATAGATGAACAAATGTGGATTCCTTTACTTTTCTAGTTTGAACTGGTAAATATTTGTGGCCACACAAAATCTCACTGGTAAGGCATAATGGGGCATAAAAAAACTCTGGCTACATCATTAACAGGTCCCCACCTTTTATAGTTCATATCAAATCACTGCCAGTTTTCAAAGAATCACAGTTTGTTTACAACTGTAATAGTTATGTGGCAGAATGGATGTGTGAGCCCACCCCAGCATGCCAAATGCCCTGTAACATAGAAACATAGAATTTGTCGGCAAATAAGGACCGCTTGGCCCACCCAGTCTGACCATTTCCCTACCTACTGGATAAGCTGCAGATCCTAGTTAACCAGCAGCCTACTTCTTCCTACCCCAACCCCCTAGAATGGTCTTATGACTGTCCCATGCATGCTTGAATTCCACCACTGATTTTGACTCCACAACCTCCTCCAGAAGGCCGTTCCATGCATCCACAACCCTCTCTGTGAAAAAATACTTCCTTAAATTACCTCTGAGCCACCCCCCCATCTATTTGTATGTATGGATATATATATGTATGGATATATAGATGAACAAATGTGGATTCCTTTACTTTTCTAGTTTGAACTCGTAAATATTTGTGGCCACACAAAATCTCACTGGTAAGGCATAATGGGGCATAAAAAAACTATGGCTACATCATTAACAGGTCCCTACATATGTACCCATGCAAGGTGAAAAGTGTCCCGCGAGGGCTTTCCTTTTTTTTCCCCTGCAAACAAAACTGTCCCTCGTAGTCTAGATGCCTCTCCCACCCACACCCACCCACTGTGCACCCTACCTCCCTCACCCCCCTCATCCCATACCTACCTCTGGACTCTGGCACAATGATCTTCAGTGGACCAGGAACACGTCTGCACTCTTCAAAGCCGACCGCGAACTGAGAAAATGCCGGTAAGCTGTATAATGCAATGAATAGGACTTTTTCAACTTTGCTGCATATCTCAGGCATTTATTGGAATTTTGGCACAAAATTTTTAACATGGGTTTTTTGGGGCCCCTCCTCATGAATTCTATCACTGTCACGGCGTTTATCAGCCTCGAAAGGTGATTTCGCAGTCACTGTGCGAAATCACCTTTCAGGACCCATTAATGAAATGACAGTGCCAGTGTTCATGAGGTGGCCTCTCAAAAAGCCTATGTTCCAAATTTTGTGGAAAAAATCCAACAAATGCCTGTTTTATGAGCGTGCATTGTGCAGTTGCTACGCAGGCTCGTATCTTTGCACATTCGCAATATTTTAATGCGGGATTTTCAGCACTGGCATTTTTGTGCACCTCCTTGTGAACAGTACAGCTGTCATTTTCCACATCCTGCCCGAAATGTGTTTCCGCACTTCCGGTGCACAATTGCACAGTCGCTGTGGGAAATCAGTGTTTGGGCCAGATTATGAAAATGACAGTGACACAGTTCGTGAGCAGAGCTCCTACAATGCCTATGTTGAAAATTTGGAGCTGATACTCCATAAAATGACTGTGTTATGAGCGTGCGTTGGCAGATTGCACACATGCTCGTACCACCGTGCATTTGTGATATTTTCACTCTGGATTTTCACCATTGCCATTTTTCCACACCTCTTGATGAACAGTACAGCCATCACTTCACATATCCTGCCCAAAATGTGTTTCCGCACTTCCAGCGCAGAATAGTGTGGTCGCTGTGCGGAATCACTTCATGGGACACTTTGAGGAAATGACAGTGACACTGTACATGAGCAGAGGTGCTAAAATGCCTATGTTGAAAATTTGGTGCTGAACGCCCATAAACTGGCAGTGCTGCAAGCATGCCTTGCATATTTCCCATGCACCCTTGCAACTCCACAAATTCCATATATTTGTATGCCACATTTTCAGCACTGACATTTTATTACACCTCCTTATGAACTGTGCAGCTGTCATTTTTCACATCCTGCCCAGCATGTTTTCCAGCACTGCACTAACAAACACCCACAGGGACACCCTAATGGCTCTCACTCTCTGCAGGGTGGGGGTGGGTTGGCATTAGTTCAATACTTGACTGTCACTCCTATGCTGCATCTCTCTAACTCCTGCACTGCCAATGCAAGACAACATTCGACATTGACAAATGCTTGTTTTATTTGCTGTCTGCTGTGTGGGGACATGCTGTTTACAGAGACGCCAGTATCTTTTGTTCTTCACCAGGCTCTTGACTGAGGAGATATTTCAGTCCTAAATGGAACCATTTAAAGTGCACCTGGCTCGTTACGAGTTAGCGCCACTGGGTCTGTGACAGCAAGCAGAAACAAAAGGATGACCTGCTGTAGCTGATGTTAGCTCTTACAAATAAAGGGTGGTTAAAGTAATGGATTTCATCCAAATCATTAACTAATTTAAAATGGTAATAGCTGCTTGGTACAACCAGCTTTACCCTAGAAGACTGGGACAGAGACCAGAGTTCTCATGTAATGGGGAGGGCATGACACGAAAGTAGTGGGTTGAGTCCAGCTGATTCGATTCTTGGAGATCTGAGTATATGTCAATATTAAACATTTTATACTTAATATATCTGTGACTGCAATGTTTTGATATGTACAGGTAATCTGTTTTCTGGGCAATTATGATATGCCCCCTTAAGAGTGAACTATCAGCTTAAAAATAAGCCTGAATCTGATACAGAGTAGGGTGTTCATGCAAATATAAGGCTAGAAATGCCAGAACTACTATTAGCATCATCATGGGAGGGGGGCAATACAAATGCAAACCAACTAAAATTGAACCCGATTAAACTGTAGGTAGTTTTTTTAGTTTCTGTTTTTTCTTTAGGTGGTGGGTAGCCTGGACACCTGGGACACTAACCCACTGTTTTGAGATGTGTCATGGGGTGTTTAATGTGCACCTGAACAGTCACTAGAAAAGGCAGACTGGACCTCAGTTTAACATCTCATCCAAAGGATGGCACACCCAGAAAGTACAGCACCCTCCAAGTACTGTACACAGGTGCCAGCATCTATGATACTATGAGCTCAATCCCACTCTGGGACTAGAACCTATGACCTTCCGGCCCACAATATACTACCACCTGAGCCATACGGTCACCATGGAAGTGTCCAATTGACTTTAATTCCATGGTTATGACCATTTTAGAGTGCTGCAATAGACATTGAGTTGGGAGTCCTGGGGGAACCTTGTATTATACAGGGAAAAGGATCACAAGGAATTCTTCTCATGACTAGGGAGCACCGTTACAAGCAGTGTGTAGCTATCCAGATGTGGGGAACAAGATGGCTCCACAAGTATATGGATCCACAAGTAGATCTCATTGGTGAGGTTTAGCATGACTTCTTGTGGATGCCATTGTCCTCTCCGAGTAGCTGGCACCTGCCAGAGTAGTAAAGGTGTAGCATACTTGGTAGGCACTATGTAGACATGGGTTGTAACAGAATCTTGGGGACACAGACTCTAGACTCCACTGAGGCAGCCAGCCAACAGGATTACTGGGAAGGTAAAACAGGCAGGTGGCCAGAGAGCAGAAGTTTAAGACCCTGCAAAAAGGAGAGAAAAAAAAAAGAGAAAAAGATGGGTGTCCACATGGAGGCCAGCAATTTGGGGGCTGTTACCTAGAAATGATAAAATGGCAAAGAGAGAAATAGTCTGTCCAGACAAATAGACCAGAATATAAATCTTGTTAGTGTAAAATAAAAAAATAAAATAAAAAGAGTGGTAGTGAAAACATAAATGAAGTGATTACTAGCAGTATCTGACTACCCACATGAAAAGTGCCTTTTGGGGGAACCAAGGAGACATGCTTTCATTTTTCTCTTGGGTGGGGTGAATGTATCCATTATGAAGCAGAATAGATATGAATTCCATTTATGTTTTTTGGGGTATCTCTAAATTCTATGAAACACAGCCACAGTGATAGCCAGGGGCAGGAAGTAAGGCAGGTACCTAGCAGCATATTGTGCCTAGTGGAGACAGCCAGAACAATCCAGCAGGGAAGAGACCCAGCCCTAGCAGATCTCACAGAGCAGAAATGGGGGGGGGGGGGCTGACTGGTAGAAGTGAAATCAGGTGGCTCGGGGGCACAGCAGCAAAGAAAACACTGTGGACCAGGTGAAGAAGATCAGCTCAGGCAGTGGAGCCAGAAGCACAACACACCAGCTTAGGTGAAGGATGCAGAACAATTACCAGGCGAAGTCAGAAAGAACTGCCAGAAATCAAGGCGATGGGAGCAGTTTCAGGAACACTGTGCACCACCAACAGGAGTGATGGCCAACACCGGAGCCAAGCAGGGCACACGAAGGAGCACTGGAGAGAAACACAGACCAAAAGAACAAGAAGACGGAAGAGCCCGGATACAGCAGAAGAAGCTGGCAGGATGAAATCTGGAACACCCTGAACTGCAGCCACTCAGAAGCCATGTAGGTGGAGGAAAGCCAGGGTGAGTAAAGAAGCTGCCAGTCATCTGACTGCAGCAAAGAAAAAAGTATCTAAAGGATGCTTTACATATGCACACTTCAGCAGTGTTCAGTGGAGGAGGACATGATGAATATTGTCTGCTGCCCCATCGAACTCCCCCGACATAGCCTTGCAAAAATCCACAAGTGTGTAATCAAGCTCTTATCTTCACTAGTGTAACTAAATATACTATCCCACAGCATTCTGTTTCATATGTTACTGTAAAATTATTCAGAGAACATTGCTGAAATCCAGCCACCTCATTGCTTTAATTGTAAGTCTATGGCCATTGTTTAACCCTCAATATTCCACACCAATTTTTGCCTTATTTTTATTTTGCAATTCATTTACCAAGGATAGCCCAACATAGATGCAACATCTCATTTTAAAGGAGTCCCACTTTCAACCATTTTTAGCACAAGGGTGTAAAATTGCAGCTGATATTATCAGGGCATGCAGTTCCCACCAGGGTCCTATCATACAGCACCTCCCTCAGTCTAAATATGCTCATTAAACAAATGTTCCCTAGAGTATTTAATTATATTGCTTTTGTTGACTGGGAAAGGAGGGTTAGGAAATACTATTGTATTTCCAGCCTTAGCCAGGGTGGAGGGGATAGAGATGTAGACACACTGATACTGAGCCAGGTTAAGCTGTTAGTGGACTAGTGAATGGGACAATTTGGCCAGGACATTTGGGAAATTCTCCCCCACTTTTTGAGAAGTGACACTGCTGCTGGTCTGCAATTACACTCTACTGGACTTCATGGGGGTGCAGTTTAAAGGAGTGGCTAACCCCCACAAACAAAACACTGAGATCCATTAAGCTGCACTCCCAGTGCAACAAACCGAATTCAGAAGTGGTGATGCTTCCAACCATTTTATTTTGCCAAAACAGAAATAACAAGTGACAAAAAAGGAGTTTGATACCAGTCACTTGTGAAGTGTGTGCCCGGGTGCTTTGCCAGTAAAAACAGGTAGATGGGATCCGGTTTTAATGTTGCATCCAAAATACGGCATCTATCACACAGTGGCTTAATGAGGCATACTTCCCGGAAATACTTCCATACTGATTCTCTTTCACATAAAAAAAAAGAAAGAGTCTGTAAAATGTTTCTAAAACAAAATGTTCCAGTGCTGGCACTATGGATCTCTTGTCTGTGGGTGATTTCATCAGCTGGATTTAAGATCAGGTTGCAGTACTGCACAATCATAGACACACTCATTGTGTAGTTTATTATTGTGATAAGAATGTCAACAATGAGAGACAGTACATCACCACTAGACACAGTGCTCAGCCAATGAGCACTAGGTTTAGCAAGTCTGAGGATTTTCCACCTTTCCCTAAGCCACGCAGAATGGTAGGAGAAAGTTCAAAGTTGTGGCTGAGCTAACACAGGCTGCAGCCTGGTTTTGTCCGATGCTGGGGGGCCCCTGATAACAACGGAGAACTGTACATGAGAGGCAGGTCCAGTCAATAGCTGACTAACTTGTAGTTGTGTGGCAGCTGGCATCATAGACTGGGACAGAATTGTTGTTGGGGGAAGACTTTGCGAGTGGATGCATCATGGAGGAAAAAAAACCCACAATCACGTCATCCAAGAGCTGACTGAGTAGTAGCCAAGCTGGGCATGGGGAAGGTTACAGTAGGAGTCAGGAATTGTGTCCTGTGGGAGGAAGGGTTGAGCAGGTAATGACCAGCAGGTTCAAAAAAAGTTAACAGAGTATAAGGCACAGTTAGTTTAGTAACCAGCTGCAAGGCATTTACATAGCTGACATTTGATATATGTCTGACCTCTATATAGATATGATCCCTATACACAAAAGGACATATGTTCAAACATTGGCTATGCAATAAACAAGGGCTTTAAAATGACAAGCTTATTTATTTATTGAAATGTTTCACCAGGAAGGCACACTGAACAACAGGTTGCTCGTCTTCCGGTGCGACCTGGGGGGAAGGGATACAATAGGGATAAGACATTTTACATTAAAGTTACAAATATCAACATAGCATACAATTAATTAAGGTAGTTATTACAAACAGTGTTGCACACATATGTAATTTGTGAGAACAATTAATAAGTGCAATGGTTATAAGTGAACAAGTGCGATCATGAAATAAGGGGTGAAGGAGAGAGAGGATGAGATAATAATAATAATAATTTTATTTATCTAGCGCCATTCAAAATATCAAAGCACTGAACAAATTAATAACATAAATTCAAATTTCCATACAAGCATAAAAACATATAAAAACACATCATAAAAACATAATAAATTACAGTAAAATCCAATCAAATTCCAACTAACTTAATTCTCCAAAAAGGCCATTTTCCATAGAAAAGTTTTTAAGTCTTTCTTAAATATCTCCACAGAGGTGCACTCCCGTAACTGGTCTGGTAGAGAATTCCAAAGAGTGGGAGCAGCATGAGAAAATGCTCTGCTGCCTGAAGTTTTTAAACTTACTCTTGGAATCTCTAACAACCCCATGTTGGCCGAGTGGAGCGATCAACCAAGGCAATAAGGAACCAGGAGGTCTTTCAGATAGGATGCACCCTGATTGCGAAGGGCTTTAAAAGTCAATAAAATGACTTTAAAGGTGATCCGCCACCGTATAGGCAGCCAGTGCAGTTCGCGCAGCACTGGGGTAATATGACAGGACCAACATGTCCCAGTCAAAACCCAGGCTGCAGCATTCTGCACCAGCTGTAGGTGGCAGATTTCAACCCCAGAAAGCCCAAAGTAAAGGGCGTTGCAGTAGTCCAGGCACGAGGACACAAAGGCATGGACCAACATTGGCAAGGAGTCAGGTGGAAAAAGGTGCCTAACCCTGGCAATATTCCTAAGATGATAAAAGGAAGTGCTGACAATGGCTGACACCTGAGATTGTAAAGTCAGCTTATCGTCAAAAATCACCCCAGGGTTACGCACCCATTCAAAGGTTGGTAATGACATGCCGCCAAGAAAAATTCCAGAAGGCACGCCAGTACACGACCTCTCAATCTGACCACCCGAGTCCACCGCCAAAACCTCAGTCTTCTCAGAGTTCAACTTTAACCAACTAGAATCCATCCAGTCTTGGATTTCCCCCAGACAGTTGTTAAACACCGAGAGAGCTCCATCCTGGTCGGGTGCAAAAGACAGGTATAGCTGGGTATCATCTGCATAGCAGGGAAACCTCAGCCCAAACCGTCTTATGATATTTCCGAGGGGCAGCATATACACTGCAAATAACATGGGTGACAGCACAGAACCCTGAGGCACTCCACACCAAGATGGAACATCTCTTTTGATCCCTTGCCATCAGAAGATCATTAAGATGACACATAGTGCAGAGTCATGTCCCGGAGAGACCCCTTCAGGATGCAGGGAACCCTGCAAGGGGGCAGGGAACTGGAGTAGGGATTAGAGAGGGGGAGAGAGAGAGGGAGTAAGTGTGATTAACACCTAGGAGGGGAAATAAGGTCTGACCCAAAAAAAGAACCCTTCAGGATGTGATGAACCCTGCAATGGGGCAGGGAAGCTCAGGCGACTGTAAATCCTCCTGCGGTTAGGCATTGTAATTATAGAGGGATAGTGAAAGGAAGGGAATGAGAAATAACACCTGGGAGGGGATGAGGCCTGATCCAAGCAACCCACCAGGCTGCTGGGGACCCTGCAAGGGGACTTGGAAGGTCAGGGACAGGTAGATGGGGGAAGAAAAGGTGGCAAGCCTAGGCACTATAGGACCCCTTCAGGATGCTGAGAACCCAGCAAGGGGAATGTGAAGGCTAGAGGAAAAAGGGGGAGAGATTAGGGGAAGGGAGAAAGGTATGAAAACTAGCACCTAGGAGGGGTTAGGGTCAGTAGAGGCGGTAGAGTTGATAGAGGCATTGGGTAAATTCCGAAGGGGGACGAACTGTAAGGAGCAAGACGAAAGAAATTAAGGCAGGTCATAACAGGAACAGTTAGGTGCAAGATAGTTGGAGAGGGCAGTGTTGATGGAACAGAGGGATGAGGAATGTCAGATTTGGGGAGGTAAAGAGTTCCGTATTTAAGGGAAACAGTGAGAGTACCCAGGCTGGCTGGAGAGGGTGGAGCGGCAGGGGACAGTGAGTGTGCAAGTGTCAGTAGATCTGAGGGAGTGGGAAGGAGGAGGGGGTGTTATAAATGAGGGGGGAGAGGTAGGAAGGGAGTTCACCCAACTTGTTATGCTTTATATCAAAGACATGCAATATGAAATTATTCTTGGTATTAACTTCTACCACTACCACCAAGCAAAACAACCTGGAATATGTCTGGTTGGATCTGTGTACAGAAGCCTCACTCCCCAAAAAAATTAAAAAACTTGCGTTCAGATTTGTACAGCTAACCTAGTGGCCTGACTACATTGTCACTTGCTTAGCATTAGGGAATGAAACAGACTGAAAAATGACCTTCATGTTTCTGATAGGTAGGGTGTCATTTTTTTCTGCAGTCTCCTTTCTTAGATTATAACACATGGACACCCAATACAATTCAAAGAAAATGGAGGCTGCAAATTCCCCTTACACATCAAACGTGGAGGTATTAGCTCTGAACACTGTGGAAGCTAAAGCCATTTACTTGTGCAAGTTTAATTTTCATTTAGAATCAGAGTTTCATTATGAATTTCTGCTTTGAAGTTTGAATTTACAGTTAGAACCTTCTGTATATGGGTGCACCATGTGGGGTGGCTGTAGGGCAGAGTGAGGGGGTGGAACATCCCTAGAAATGTGGGAGAGATAGGACAGTAAATGAGTTTAATCAGAGTGTATTAACTAACAGCAATATTATGTTTGAAACAGGATATTGCTGTCTGCTAACACTAATCTTTTGAAAATAAATCCACTACTGAACATTTTGTATCAGATGTGCCACATGAAAAAATATATAACAGGTAAAAAAAATGTTTAATTTAGGGCCTTATTCTCAAATGTGGCTCTTCTGTGGGTCCCTGGAGCGGAGACATACTGAAATGGTTCGATTGGCTAGGTGGGGGCTCAGCTGCAACTTGTTGAGCTGGGGGAAGGGCTGGGGCTAACTTGGGAGTAGCTGGCTGAAACTATGGAGAGGGGATTCAGGGGTAACAACTGGATTGTGGGAACATTGGATCTGGCAGGGGCTAAGGTGCAAGTTGCTAAGCTGGGGACAGGGAGGTACAGATCTGGCTATATCCTCATTTTTCATAGCAAATCCAGTTACAGAGGATCCCAGAATGCACCAAAATTTAAAAATGTTAGGAGGCCTAGGCAGCCCCCAGACCCCTGATCTCAAGTTTAAAGTTTTCAGACCTTGTGTGTACACGTTTTTAAGCTTACTCAAGTGCTGTGACAGTATAGTGACCCCCCGCCAAGAAAACACTCATGCTGGGGCCTCAGTACATTACTTTTCATAAAGGGGAGAGTGTTCCCTGAAAAGTTGTCAACACCACTTCCTGCAGGACCTAGTGTTTGTTGGAGGTCTTCTGGTTAATTACTGACCAGTCCCAATCCTGGTTAGCTTCCGAGATCTGAAGGGATCCAGGCCCCAAGGTGGTAAGACTGCAGGCGACACTTTAACCTGAGATTGCAGTAGCCCTATCCCACAATTAGCATAATGAAAATGCTGTTTTGGGGACAGAGCTACAGCTTGTCACTTCAAAGCATAATGGGTCATAACAAGGCTTTTTTGTGCTCTCACCATTTATGCATCTAAGCTTACAGAACTGATAAAGCTCTGAGTGCGGCAGTGAAACAAGATCTTTTGGGAGCAACCCTCATTCTATGGAATCTTTTCGTGTGTGCATACCCACAAAAATAAAGTGTTCTGGATGATTAAATGAACCTCCCGTTGCCTTGTTAACTATACTGAGGTTCCAAAAGCTCGACGACTCCGGTTCAACAAATATCTTGTTGACCGACGTTACAGCGATGAATTTATGTCAACCGCAATTGTGGTCAGCATAAATCCATCCAATAACACTTTGTTTCTTGTGGGGTGCTCTTCCCCCTCCCTGCAACCCCTGTAATTAATATAACCAACTCCAAGTTGGAGTTGATTCGGGGAGGGGGTGAAAGACCCCGAGAAAGCAGTGCCGGGGGCCCACAGTGACAGTAGAGTGACCCGTTGTTGTGTCATTGTACTGTCGTTCATGTGTCAGTGTTCAGTCGGCATACTGGTTCCGCACAGGTGGGTAAGCACAATGCTTTGTTCCTGTTTTGTATTTAATTTGTGATCTGATCATCCCTGGTGTCCTGAGCTGCTTTCGTCAAATTGTCTGTAGGCTTGCAAAATACCAGCCTGCCTTACAAATGCTTTTATCTAATTAATTACTCAATGAGAACTTTTAAAACTGCTCATTTAGGACCTGAAGCAAGTGGCACCCTCGTGTGACTTGGCTGCCCCACTTTACAAAAGGTGTCAGTGACCCTTTAAAGGTAAAGTCCTCTCAACCTATCTTCAGTATACCTGTGTAGTTTGTAAGCGTGAACAATGATTCCCTCACTTGCATCCCCTTAATTTCATCCTAATATAAATATAAATGAGATTGATTCATTCTGCTTTGCCACGGTGTGAAAACCTGTTTGTCTCCACTGCAAAGGTCATGATCTCACTCATGCAAGGCATCATGGGAGTTGATAATGCCTACCTGCACAAGCTAGCAAGTTATAATCTCATTCAGTTCTGTTACATGTCTTGCGAAGTCCCTGCATTCTGTAAAAGCATTTTTCTAACTCAGGTACACTTTAAACTACAGAAAACAGCAGGGCACTTAGTATGCCTTGAAATGTTTCATGGCCAGTACAAGACAAAAACATAGGGGGCAGGATTTTCAAAACAGTGCAAATGCCATAAGCCCAAGTCTTGAACATATAATTGCATAGGGCTTTTGGCATTCCCTGACGGCGACGGGACTTTCTATCCCATGGACCAAATGTCCCAAGTTAGACCAACTTTTTGTGGTCTAGCTTGTGACAATCCTGAGGGCCTTTTTAATGGCGTTATGCCAGATACCTGGCCCAACCTACTGTATATTGTGGAAACTGTCACAACTGGGCCCGAGATTGTAGAATTGGGTGCAGTTGTGGCAAAGAGGTTTAGCGCACCACCAGAACTTACATATCATGGCACAGGGTTTGTCACAAGCCTTGCGCCACACTTTGGAAATCCTAGAAACATAGAAACATAGAAGTTGATGGTAGATATGGACCGCAAGGCCCATCCAGTCTGCCCATTTCTTTTTCTACCTTATGAATGTGCCATCGGCCTTTGCTCTGTCAATGGCCTTTCTATTCATATTCATCTGTATTCCTCCCTTATGCCTATCCCATGCCTGTTTGAAGCCCTGCACTGTATTCATATCCACCACTTCCTGAGGTAGGCCGTTCCATGCATCCACCACCCCTTCTGTGAAAAAGAACTTCCTCATATTACCCCTTAATCAGCTTCCTTCTAATCTCATGCTGTGTCCTCTTGTCCTGCTATTTTTCTTATATTGAAACATGTTAGATTCTTTCACCTTGTTAATGCCCTTAAGGTGTTTGAATGTTTCGATCATATCACCTCTCTCCCTCCTTTGCTCTAGGGTATACATATTGAGCTCTGTTAATCTGTCCTCATATGTTTTCTGATGCAGTCCCTGCACCATTTTGGTTGCCCTTCTCTGGACTGCCTCAATCTGGTTCATGTCCTTGTGAAGGTGTGGCCTCCAGTACTGCACGCAGTACACCAGATGGGGCCTAACCAGTGTCTTGTAAAGAGGGATTATTACCTCCCTCTTCCAACTTGTGATACCCCTACTAATACACCCCAACATCCCCCTAGATTTACCTATTGCTTTAGTGGTCTGCTTGGAAGATTTCAGGTCATCGGTGATGATGATGCCCAAGTTTCTTTCTTCCCTTGTGACTGCCAGCAACTCGCCTCCCAGCCTATAGGTGGCTTCAGGGTTTCTCTTCCCTATGTGCATGATCTTGCACTTCTTTGCATTAAACCCCAGTTGTCACTCGTTCATCCATTTTGCTAGTTTGTCCAGATATCTTCTCATTCTGCCCACCCCACCAGGATCATCTACTCTGCTGCAGATCTTGGTGTCATCTGCAAACAGACAAACCTTGCCCTCCAGTCCATCTGCAATGTCACTGATGAAGATATTGAAGAAGACTGGCCCCAGGACTGATCCCTGAGGTACCCCTCTTGTGACTTGCATCTCTTCTGACTGTATACCGTTTACCGCCACTCTCTGTTTTCTGCCCATCAACCAGCTTGTCACCCAGTTGACCAACTTCTGACCCACCCCGAGCCTACATAGCTTATTAATCAATCTTCTACGTGGAACAGTATCGAAAGCTTTGCTGAAGTCAAGGTAGGTGACATCAACTGCTCCCCCTTGGTCCACCACTCTGGTTACCCAGTCAAAGAAATCTATGAGATTAGTTTGACAGGACCTTCTTTTGTAAACCCATGCTGTCTTGGATCCCATGGCTACTATGTATTCCAGGTGTTGCACTAACCTTTCCTTAAGGGTGCCTCCATAATCTAGCACACTACTGAGGTAAGACTGACTGGTCTGTAGTTCCCGGCCTCCTCCCTGCTACCACTTTTGTGGAGTGGGATCACATGAGCCCTTCTCTAGTCTTCTGGGACCTTTCCTGTGCTCAGAGACTCGCTAAACATTTCTTCTAATGGCTCTGCTAGTTCCACCCTTAGCTCCCTTAGTACTCTGGGACGTATGCCATCAGGTCCCATTACCTTGTCCACCCTAAGCTTATCGAGCTCTTGTAGGACCCTTTCTTTTGTGAAGGGACTAGTGTACACCTCCCCCCCCACGTGTCCATGGTGCTGAGCTGTGGGCCATGCCCCACCTTCTTTTCAGTAAATACTGAGCAGAAATATCTATTTAGGATAGATGCTTTTACATGGTCCTCCTCCTCACATGCCCCCTTATCCCCTTTGATCTTAGCAATACCCCCTCTGGACTTTCTCCTTTCACTAATGTATCTATAGAAAGACTTGTCACCTTCTTTTACTGTTTCTGCTAGTGTTTCCTCGGTTTGGGCCTTTGCCTGCCTTACTGCCTTCCCGGCTTCCCTTAGGGAAGTTTGGTATGCCTCCCTATCTTCCTCCTGCTGCGTTCCCTTATGTTTCCTGAAGGTCAGCCTTTTGGCTTTTACCTTTTATGCTACTGTTTTTGAGAACCAAAGTGGTTTCTGTCTTCTTTTGCACTTCCTTTTCTCTCTAACACAATGGGATGTGGGATCCTGCCCAGAAACTTCAGAGGACAGTGACAGCACTGACTATTACAGTATAACTACTTCAGGCCATAGCACTAAAACATCATAATGTTCCATAATATGTCTGACCTCTCACTTTTTAATGGCATAAGGCCTATTTCCTCATAGTCACCTGTATTGTATTAAAATTGCTTCATGTACAGCCTGCCCTTTATTAAAGGGACATTGTCAGTTTTCTGACGTTTCTAAGATGTCCCTTGTTATGGTGCCTGTAGCCTTCACTTTTCAATAATGTAATACTGGGTCCCCTATTTTCATATAGTGCCCTTTTTGTGTGAAATATTAGAAAAAACAATAGTAAGCTGAGAGGTTCACCTTTTATACAGCTCCCAATCAAGATACACGTTCCTGTGACGAATGTGGTGCAGAGGTGCCGGCAAACTAGTGCATGTACAAGTATTTCATTTTTGGGGCAAATTTAGATAAATGTGTCCTTTGAAACAATCCCAGCCCCTGAATGTAGGAAAGTCCTATAGCTGTAAAATGAGTGGTCAAATATGGTACAAAATGATGTTGGAAACTAAAGCCATGAATCCGGACATGTGCGTCAGCAACAGACGCTGATGCACATGCCCAGAGTCATGGCTTCAGTTTTCAGTGTCATTCAGTGTCAACAGTGGACGCACGGTTTGGCGCAAGCCTTGTGCCCACCTTCTAAAAGTGGGCCCATGGAGTTTGGCTTATGTGCTTGTAGTGGAAATGTGTGGGTCCTTTGTTTGTGTCTGAGACCTTGCATTTGTAGCCTGGGGTGTGGTGGGGTAATATATGTGTGTGTGTGTGTGTGCACCATACTTTGTTCATTTCAATCTGTGTTTTCATTGACTTTACTTTTTTATTTGGTTTTGTAGTTGGTCACACTAAAACTGGTTCATTTTTATTAATAACCAATAGAAGCAATCACACCGACTACTTTGTTCGCCTACTTTATGGCTCAAAGAAACTTTCAAATACCTCAAGGGAATCAACAAAGTACAAGAGGGTAGCATCTTTCTGAAAAAGAGATGTGCAAGAACAAGGGGGCACAATTTGAAAATAGTAGGGGGACGGCTCAGAGGTAATGTGAGGAAGTATTTCTTCACAGAGAGGGTTGTAGATGCATGGAACAGCCTTCCTGAGGAAGTCATAGAGTCAGAAACAGTGGGGGGATTCAAGAATGCATGGGACAGACATAAGGCAATTCTAGTGGGGGGTAGGGGGAAGTAGGCTGTTGGTTAACTAGGAACTGCAGCTTATCCATTAGGTAGGTAGGTAGGGAAATGGGCAGACTAGGTAGGCCAAGCAGTCCTTCCTTATCTGCCATCTGTTTCTATGTTTCTATGTTTCTAACCTTAAAGATGTTTGACTGCTTGTTTCACACTTATAAGACTTTCTCACAGTCAGGGTCTGGGATTCTTTCAAAGGCACCTTTATATAAATTTGCCTGAAAAATTAAATACTCATACATGCACAAGTTTACTGGCACCTCTGCGCTATGTTCATCTCAGAATTGCATATCTGGATCGGGAGCTGAGCAAAAGGGTGGGCAGTGTCCCTTTAAGCAATCTGGAACCCACAAACATTTGCATATATTCTGAAATCCTGCTTAGTGTTCTCTGTACCTCATGAAGGGACCTAAGAGGTTTCAAAAGCTTGTGTAAAAATTCTTTGGTTAGTCTAATAAAAGGTATTATCACAAAAAAAGTGCACCAGCTTAAAATAGTGCATTATTTTTTCTCGTTACAAAAGAATTACATCATCGAAAATGTATAAAGGTTTTACAGGCTGTGCCGCATTTCCCTCAAAACTAGTGCCAGTACATGGAAACTAAAATTAAATGTGGTCATTAAAGGGTTGATGATCAAAGAAATACAGGCATTTTTATAACTCCATGTGGGATAAAATAATTTCAGACAGAAGAATTAACAAGGCATTGGAGACCTTAATTAGCTCCAGCAAAAGGTACAATTTTAAACGTGCACATACAGAACATTTTATAATTGATAAAACAAAATGATTATCCTTGACATGCCTCATATCCCCTAGGAGATTATTTTCTTGGAATTTAATTCCTGCCTGCTGAGAAAGAAGTGATACCACTGATGTTGCTTGCAGCATCAATTTTTCAGCCATCAAAATAGCCATAACGCTATATCACCAATGCTGTCAAGTAGATTCCTGTCAGTCTTTGATGATAGACTGTTCGCATGTTACTTGTCTGGGAAATAAAAATGGAATTTACTTTTTTTTTGTTTCCCAAACCAGGCCCTATGTACCATTGTTATTTTGCACAGCTGTATATTTGGTAGGGGGCAGTGTCCCTTTTGCAAGCACTCTCTGCCTGAGACATTAAATTCCGATCACTTCTGCCTGCAGTTCTGTGGCTTGCCCTTGAGGCAGCTGAAAATCCAGTGCCACTATTCTCATACTCACTTACCTCCCTCTACTTTTTGTAACTTTCTCTGCCTATCTAAGTGGACTATAGCTTGTCTCTAGTTCAGGCTAAACCGTATTATGCTGTCCTTAAATGCACTTAAGGTACCCCTGCCAAGGGTATACTCAAAATTCTGTAAATATACTGACTTGTATGTCATTTTGTTTTTTTGAGTGCTTATGTATATTGCTTTCTCATTTCCTGTGGTTGTAATAACTCTACTGTGTAATGTTTACTGTTCTCAGTTCCTGACTCTGTATAACCTTTGTTTGTTATGTTTATCACTGTATGGATGTCCAGGTCCACTTTGTAAATGAGTTTTGCTCAATGGTGTTTCACCTGGTTAAATAAAGATTTTGATTGATTGATTGACTGGCTATTCTAAGGCCATAGTAAGGCTGGCTGGGCATCTGCAGTGGGGTTCAGCTTCTACCTTTTTATGCAACTGGGTAGACAGAAGCACAGGGAGGTTAACTTGCTCAAGGTCACGACGTGAGTACAGTGATGGACCCCGTAGCAAGGCACCACCTGGGCTGTGTATTTAGTACTGCCATGACCTTTGGTAAACCAGTGCGGTCTGGTAAAAGGCAGTTCAGGGGTAAGTGCTGGAGACACTCCAACTGACCAAGCTGCAAGGGCTTTGGCTCAATAAGGAAACCATTAATTTCTCTGCCACACTGGGAGATAAAAATCAGCTCAAGTTTAATAGAATAACACAGCTTTATTAGCTGGGCAGACTAGGTGAGCGAAGCTGTGCTTATCTGCCGTCAAAGTCTATGTTTCTAACCACAGACCACCTGGAAGAAAATGGCTAATGAAAACATCATCTTTAAACATGGCCCTCATATATGCCCGTCTAGGCTGGCTGGATATACCCTTTCCCTCCTGGTACTAGGATTTAAACAGACCCAGATGGGAGTTCCATTATCTCAGTCCCAGGGTACTGTAGGTGTAGAATCAGAGCAAGGCCATAGATGTTGCTGCGGGTTGGCTGGCACTGGTGCACTTTAAACTAAGTAATGTGCTCAATTCCTCAAATGCCACAGACCATGCAATTGTTTAAATGGTAGAAAACCCCTCAGAGCATGGTATTTGTAACTGAAAAATTCAAAATATGGTAAAAACAACAAGTTCTGTTTCTTGAAACAGTGCTGCACTGTGGCATACTAACAGCTCCCAACCTGGATGGCCCATCCTAATGCATCAGGCTGCTGGATCTCTGCTCCTCCTGGGTGTCTGTGATGCAGACAGGCTCCCTCTCTTTCTGCTTCATGATGAACCAGCCACCTGTGGTGCTGATCGCAGGCTCTTCCGAGTCCCGACCTCATTTCACTCTTTCCTGACTGCTGATACCCTTACCCGACTCTTACATGTTGCGGTTTCCAAATCCTCAGGTTCAAGGCAGCCTGACACTGTGTTGCAGTACCTGTTTCAGGACCTGGATCAGCAGCCCTCAGTCTCTTCTCTGAGCTGGATCTTCAACACTCCACACATTCTGACTTGCATGCAATTGCCATTCTCTTCCTCTCTGGAACTCAACAACTCTGTTCTTAGTTTGAGCTCCACTTTTCAGGCCTGGAATGGCACAGATTGCATCCACTCCCAGCACAGCAGACATTTCCAAGACAAGATCTACACCAGATCTGCTTGCCCCCAGCATGGTTCTGCCTTTATAGACCCTGCTCACAATCCATTTCAATTTTTCATGTGGGGCCATTGCTCCAGCAACACTGCAGCCCACACAGGACTGTGAAAGGACACCATAATCCGAGGCCCTTCCCTTCTCTAGAAGCCCAGTGCACAACGTAGGAGATTCAAATGAAAAAAAATGACTCTAGCCACCTGACGATGAACAGTGGTTTGAAGTGCTGGGGAATTACACCAGCAGTCTCAGTTTAGTTTGTGTGCTGGAATTTATTTCTAGTGAATTAAACAATAAAAGTACAGCGACATAGCACACTGACATAGCCAGTGTTCTTCATTGATATCTCCTAAGTTGTGCGCTGTTTTCTTGTCATTGTATAAATTACTTCAGGGTGAGCCATACCCTCAGCAACACCATCAGCCTGCACCAGGGAGCTCAGACCTTTACTGCATGATTTTCCCTTGAAGCCTCCTGGAGTCCATTGCCTTGTAGGGGCTCTAAGTGTAGGGTGGGTCCACTCATGTGGGTGCATTACAGTACATTATTGGTCTCCAGTAAGGTTTGAACTTAAGGTATCCAGGATACTAAGCCAGTGCTCTGACCACTAGTCCACACTGCCTCCAAATTTGGTAAGCAACCCACATGTAATTTATAGCTCACTGACAGCTTGGCCATCAAGCAGTCTCTCTTGCCTCTCACTGAAAAATGATGCTACTCCTCACTGCAGTTTCTGGCATTGGTCAACAGCTACTGAGGATGATGAGAAGATGCAATCCTTCTCCTGGCTAAGGTTTCCGTCACTCTTAGTCTGCGCAGAGGCTCAGATAGTTCCCATCTTCTTCACAAGCATGCTCAGTCCCAGTCCATCTCTCTCTCTCTCTCTCTCTCTCTGTCTCTCTCTCTCTCTCTCATGCTCTCTTTTCCACAAGGTGCAATTACTTTCCAGTGTGCATACATGCATGCACCATCAACTGGATGGGAATGGGTAGGGCTCCCATGCAAGTCTGGCTCCAGCCTAAGCACAAACCTGTAAATCAAGAGATAATGGGTTCAGTTCCTCCCATATTCAGGTTTAAGGACAGTATGGGCCACCCTAAGGAACCAGTGGTAGCCCAGCATACTACTACGCAGGTGGTCCAGGTTCAAAAGTGAGCCCTGGTTTCAGCTTATCATAGACCCATCTGTTGGAAGTGTTGGCAAAGGCAGCACTGCCCAGCTTGGGGGGAGGAAGATACCAACTTCCTGCTCCTCCAGGAAATGACCAGACTGAGCAGGGCTTGAGATGCACGCACCCCTACCTTCTCCACAGGGCCACTCTGGAGTCAGGAAGGGCCACTGTGCCTCCACCCTGGAATGAGGGAAGGGACAGGTAGGGGAAAACAGAGGAAAATACCACAGTCAGTGGATAGTGGTCCAGGGAACTTTCAGGTCCCACACAGTGACCCTACTGCATTGGGCTGTGATTGAGGGGGTCCTCCAGAATCCTGGCCACATGGGGCAAGCTGTGGGGATGCCAGATGGAAGACCATGGGGCTGGGTGGTCACATGTGTCCAATGGAGAAGCAGCCATGGCAGTAGGGGGATACACACTTGCAAAAATAAGACAAAATATATTTTGGAGACAGTGTAGTGTAGCATTTAGAATATGGATCTGACAACCAGAAGACCCAAGTTCAAATCCATCAGAGTCACATACTCCTTTCATCCCCCTGTGCTTTGTATTTCTGCAATATAAATATGCCAACTAGTAGTGAGCACTGTCAGGCTGCCAACTGATGCCCAGAGGCTGGCTGCAGCACACTGCCTAGGCTCCCTGTCCTTCCCCATACTGTACAGAGCAGGCATAACTGAGCCTGGCACTCATGTGCTGTACTTCTAGTGAACTTGAAGTGTACTTTTTTTGTGAAATAATTTTTTTAATTTTGTTTTTGCAAAGTAAAAGTGCTAACCAACTACAGACACTGGCACACTGCCAGCCATCGTCCAGATGCTACCCACTGCTCAGGCTATCTATCCCTCCCTTTACTCTACCTTAAGGCATCAGGGAGTCTTTTCACAGTTCAGCATGAACTACAGAGCAAATCCTCCTGTATTAAATATCAGCTGGTAATGGGCACCTCTAGACTGAGATCCGACACCCACTTGTTTGCTGCCCACTTCCCAAGCTCCTGGACCCCCCTTCACTTTTCTCCCAGGCCACGGGGGTCTGCACTTCTCAGCCTAAAACACACAGAATCAGCAAATCTTCCTGTAAAAAAAGTTGCTTGTTTTTTAATGTTTTTATTACTCTTGTTATTGAAAAATTGATATGGGCCACTGCCAAGCTGCCAGTCTAGGAAGGCCAGCTTGAAACCAGTCCACTGCCCCGCAACACACTCCCTCCCTCCCTCTCTCCTGTCCCTACTCTACCACTTGATCCCAGGAGCCTGCTGCACAGCTCAGCCTAACACACTATGGGCAATATAGGGTCACATATTTTCAGGTCAAGTATCAATGTGCATTATGGGCCTGGCTCGCTACTTTCTGCTAAGAGCAAGCCTGTTATCTGAAGGTTGAAATTATTGTACAGTTGTTTTTCTGCTAAGCTTCTATTCAAGCATATGTCTTTGCTTGTGTTAAGATTCAGTATAATCTGGAACCTTGTTTACTTGTTTAGGAACAGACTGAAGAGGTGGCGCTGAATATGCACAAACAAGTGCGCCATAAGTATAATCAATTTTGCTAAGTGGAGGTTTGTGGAACTCATAGGTAAAAATATGTTATGTTTTGAGCTGAAGTGTAAGCAAAACTCAGCTTAGCCTTCTTAATGAATGATGACGTGAGAGGAAAAACGTTTGCTCTGTAAACTGTACTGTATAAAAATATGACCATTTCTCGAGAGAGATTATGGTATGCTGACCCTCTCGTGCTATCAAGAGATGCGGTATTTCTGGACAACAATACAATCAAGATGATATTTCAACATATAATGCCATTGAGAACTCTGCTATTTCTTAACATCTAATGCCATCAGCTATGGTCTTTTGAATATCCAACACCATCATCGTGTCAACTACAGCAACAAGTCTGTCTGCAACAATTCAAAGTTACAGGACCTCAGGAGAAAGACAACAACGTTCAGGATCCTGTGCCATCTACCATGCCACAAAGTCACAATGCAACAAGTCGTTCAGGAACAAGACTCCCACCAGCTCCAAACATCTGCCATGGGATCAGACCATCGAGGGAGAGAATGCCACAAAGCATCCCCCCCCCCCCACAGACCAGGTAAAAGCAAATGTTTGTCAATGATTGAAAGCCCTTGCCAAATAAACTCTCTAACTAACATCTCACCTGTGACAAGAGAATAAAAAGTCTGGGAATGAGATTTTCCTGGGGGGCTGTGGGTTTATCAAGTGGCTAATGTGTGTACATGTTTTGCTAAGAAATGCATAAACCATCATCATCTAGACTGGTTATATGCCAAGTTGGAACTGGGAGTATTGTACTGAGAGTATCAGCTAAAAAGGAAGGGTTCAAAGAACATACCTTTCCAGCGATCATCCCCCCCACCCTTCCAGGAGGATGCCAAAGACTGTCAGCAATGTTATGTTCCTCTAACAAGAATAAGCTGGTACAAATAAAACAGACTGTTGCTTAATTACTTGTTAATTGCTTATATGTCATCTTTTTCCAAGTCTGTTGCTTAAATAAAATGAATTGAATGCATACCTCTCAACTGCTATGAATTTTGCAAAGCACTATGATTTTCACACTCAAATTTACCCTTGCTCTGCAAAGGTTTACAGATTTCTTAATAATGCTTGTGCTATTTCTGACACATAAACTATTAAATCATTCAAGTAACTTTATATGGGATCCACTATTTGTAGACAAATTATTCTTTCAAATAAGAAAGTGCTACACATTCTAACCATTTGCTCTGAATGTTGAAGGCCAGTGCTATGAACTGTAATTAGTGTTGCTCAGATAGTGCTTTTGTGGATCCTACCACTATCTGTCAGATAGCGCTGGTATCCTATATTGGATCCTACTAGAAATCCTACCAAAGACAGATGTAGGATCCAAGGTCAGATAGTGATGGATTCCAGTTAGGATCCAGGGATCCTAGATCAAATAGTTAGGATCTGGAGCAGATAGTGATGGATCCTAGTTAGGATACAAGTATCCTAGTTAGGATCCAGGGATCCTAGATCAAATAGTTAGGATCTAGGGCAGATAGTGATGGATCCTAGTTAGGATCCAAGTATCCTAGTTAGGATCCAGGGATCCTAGGTCAAATAGGATCCAGGGCAGATTGTGATGGATCCTAGTTAAGATCCAGGGATCCTAGGTAAAATAGTTAGGATCCAGGACCAGATAGTGATGGATCCTGGAGGGTAGGATCAATGGCCAGATACTACAACTATCCTACCAAAGCAAACTATCTGGCCAAATGGGAGGTATCTGTTGGTATCCTAATTTCTAGGATACTATCTGAGCAGCACTAACTGTAATGCTGAGAGGATGAGAAGTATGATTGATTGGTGTAGTATGGGCTTCTTGTCATCTGCGTGTCCTGTGAAGCTCACAACATTGTGGGATTTATGAAGTAAAATGTTACTTCACAGTGCTTTCAAGTTGGATTTTGCTATTGTTTTCTCTTGTTTTTTTTTTTTATACAAGACTTTTGCTAAGTGTAATTTTTTAATGTCAGAAACCTAGATAAATAAGCTGCTCTGACCAGGGATCCCTGTCTAGTTGCCTTTAAGCCCAATGCCCAGTGTGTGAGTGAGCTCTCTCATTGCAGCTGTGTATCATGTGACTGCTTCTCTGGCAACTTCATAATTGTATTAGTGCGTGAACTGTGCTTTGCCCATTCATCATTTGATCATTTGACTGGTCCACCCGGTTCAAATACATCAAACTAAAAGTTCATGTTTTGATCCAAAAGTTTGCAAGAGTCAGAAAGAATCAAACACATGAAGTTTGACCTGTTCAGTTCTGTGGTAGAGCCTAACTAGCAGCTCTGTTTTGCAGTATATATTCTTTTTCCCTCTGTTTTGTACATTGATATAGTCTGTGCATTTGTAACCTTTGTTACATTTTACATCTGTCCCATGTCACATCTACCAAGATTTCTTGACTGATGAAGCCAGGAAAATGGTGGCACAAAACTGCTTACTTCCTGCAGTGGATTGTGGGAGTTTAGTATTTATTTATTTATTTATTTATTTATTTACGAGTTTTACCAAGAAAACATACTGAGCAAACATGCTCGATTCCAGATGTGACCTGGGGGCCAAGGCCCACATAATGTGACAAGCAAAGACCGTACAGAGATGAGCATAGGCTTGTACTTTACATTTTAGGAGAAAATTACATGCAGTGTAAACATTCAGTTAGTTCTGTACAAAACATATTTAATTATAAGAGCACGACTTATATAAAACTTTCTTAGCTAAAACAGGAACAGCTGGAGTGAAATGCGCTAAGTAATTGGTTTCGGAGGGAGGGTTTGGGGCATGTCTGATGGGGGCAGGTAGGGCATTCCAGGTCTGGGTATACAATATTTAAAAGTGGCCTGTCCTTTGGATGTGCGCATGAACAGGATATGGAACAGTCTTTGGTCCACACTCCTGAGGGAGTATGCTGGTGTAAGTTGTTGGGAGAGGACAGAGGACAGGTAGGGGGGAAGGGAGTGGGACCAATATTTGGCAGCGAACCTAGAACAGTTAGTATGGGGAGGGATATCAGAAAAAAATATTAAAAAAGCAAAGCGTATCTGTATACTAAGGATCATACTAAAGATCATATTAAGGATTTGTAGGAGCTAGAAGGCTTAGCGGCTCATAGATGCTCCTTATATTAATAATAATTAATTTTAGCACCTGAGAGTATCAATATATCTGATCTGTTTTTAAATGCTAATTTTGATTTACTTGAGATTACTTTAATAGGAAGCGCATTCCAGGGATTAGTAATTCTTAAGGTATAATAAAATTTCAGTGCCATCAAATTAAACCTTTTGTCATATAACTGTAGAGGATGCCCACGAGTGCCATATTTAATGTTTTTAAATTCAAATCCCAATTCAGTAAGTAAAAATGGGTCCTGCATAATATCATACATTGTAAGGAGATCCCCCCAATACGTCTGGTGGAAAGTGACATGAAGTTTAATGATATAATTCTAGATTCATATGAGAGATCTTCAAGACCCCATACTAATTTTGTGAATTTTCTTTGTACCCTTTCAGTTATGTAGATGTCAGATTTCTTGAATGGGCACCATAGCTGTGAAGCATAGTCAAGGTGAGGCCAGATGTATGCTCACTTTTTGTGAAGGTTGAAAAATATCACAACATTTTTTATTAAAGAAGTTGAACATTTCTTGTGGATCATTGATTGTGTTATTATTAATCAATAAGGGTCCAACCTGACAAGTGGGTTTTTTGAGTGAATTAATATATGCAAAGAATGATTTACTGTTATTCTTTTTTGCTTCAAATGCTATCTTATGCTCCCATTTAATGTTAGCCTTTAGAATACTGTTTTTACACTTTTTTGACTATGTAAATAAGAAGTCCAGTTTGTTTACGTTTGAGCTTTAAGGTACTTTGCATGTCTGTTATTTTTTTTTTGTTTTATTAGTTTCCTTATTGATTTATTTGTCCATTTAGGAGAATGTTTATTCTTTATACTTTTGGATTTAAGGGGAATATACTTATCTCTTAGGACACATAGGGTACTGTACAATTTATCCCAACTTTCATTAATAGGTAATGATGAAAATATATGATCCCAGTCAAAATTATTCCTTTCGAATATGTTATTGGGAATATCTGCCTTATCATACATATATATTTTCATTGTACTATGACTAGGTGTATAGGTGCTAACTAGGGTAAAGGAGATGGTATTGTGATCACTGCTGCTGATTGGTG
The DNA here is from genome assembly GCA_016271365.2 of Neoceratodus forsteri. Classification (NCBI taxonomy): domain Eukaryota; kingdom Metazoa; phylum Chordata; order Ceratodontiformes; family Ceratodontidae; genus Neoceratodus; species Neoceratodus forsteri. The sequence continues at coordinate 1,391,366,991 of CM057459.1, forward strand.
ATTTAATCACATACTTTGTCATCTCCATATTTTAATTATGAATAATAAGATCAAGAATACTATCCCCTCTTGTTGGTTGATTGATTCTTTAAGCAAGATTACATTGCTGACATGGATAGATTTTTTTTTCCTAACCCTGATGAAGACGTCTGGTCCTTCAAGGATATTTCCCCTAGATTAAAGTCTCCCATAAGTAATATATCCCCTAATGTGCATGCTGCTTCTATTTCTCAACATACTGCATCTAGAATCTCCGATGATGTATTAGGTGGAAGATAGCAAAGTCCCAGAATTACATGTTTTACTTTATTTAGGACTAATTTAATCCAGATGGCCTCTGTATTACTATTTGGAATCTTAATCTTTTCTGATATATTTAATGTTTGCATGGTATTTTTTTATGAACATTGCCACACCCCCACATATTCTTTCTATTCTGGTTAGAAAATAGGGTATGTATCCTGGTAGGAGGTTATTCCAGTTGTCTTTATCATCTCCTCATGTCTCCGTTACTGCAACTATAGTAATATCACCCTTTGCTAGTCTTTTTTTTATATTTAGTATGCTTTTTCGGCGTGTGCCTAGGCCATCGATGTCTGCCCTGGTCACGGACCCCAGTGCTCCCACCTCCGACTATGCCTGCATGCTCCCAGGCACCCCCGGCTTTTCCCCCAGAGGGTGAGGCTGTGGCACTGTCTCCTTACCAGTGCCGCAGTACTAGTATCTGGTCAGGAGAGCAAGCCGTGGAGGCTAATTGAAGCCCGAGGGCAGGGCTTCATGGAGATGGCCAGGCACACACAGTTTTTCTCCTGTAGGCAGGGGTGAGGATGTGCAATGATGGCCAGTGTCTGCCCCTCCCCTGAATTCTTGAAGGTGTCAGTGCTGTGCAATGAACCCAGCCTCCCACTGGGTGTCACTGCTTCACGGGACACACACCCACCCCTCCCAAAGAAGGAGAGCAGTCTGGGGATGCTCAATCCTTCCTCCCTGACCAGCCCTCCAATGACCCAGGTCCATTCCCAAACGTGGGTCACCAGCATCGCAAGCGGAAATCCAACTGCTGCACTGATGGGGTCCTTTGCTAGTCTTAATTTAAGCTCATCTATTTTGTTGGTTAGACTCCTAGCAGTAAAGTATAAAACATTCAGATTATTTCCAGTGCTTTTCTTGCCATGAGTTACCTCTGTTCAGAGGGGGAGAAGTAGCCTGCCTCTCCACCAAGTCTATCAGTTTAAATGGTTATTTATATGGTTTGAAAATTGTTTACCTAGTAAGGTGCAGCCCTGGTGACTTAGATGGAGACTATCACCACAGAAGAGCTCAGACCTATGTGAGAACTCTTCCCGGTGAATGATACATACTATTTTTTGCCTTAGGCACCACTTACAAAGCCACTCGTTAAAATGTTTAATTGTTTGGTTAGTCTCGTGAGATGCACGAGGAACTGGCAAAATCTCAGAGAAACCAATCTCACAACCATGTTCAACCAGTTGATTAGATAATGATACTAGGTCATTTTTGAAGTCTAATAGATCGTCATGCATGATGTGTTTGTTCCTGCATGGATTACCACAAGGGGATTAGGTCCACAATTATTTAAGATATTCTTCACCATTGAGGTGTTATCAGCTATTTTTGTGCCCCAAAAACTTGAATAAGTTTGATTCACTTCATCAAGATTGCATATATCCCTATCCAGATGTTTAATAATTGAATCCTCCAGCACGTACACCTGTCTTTGGTCTACAGCTTGCGATACAGGACATGATGTTATTTCCATAGGAAAAATAGTGGTATTGGTCAGTGAGGAAGGGCAGGTAGTAGTTAGACTGTTGCTGTTGGTTGGTATAAGTAGCTCAGGGGGGTTAGAGACAGCACTCAGATTAAGTCCTGGTTCTATAGACTGCCTATTGATGTTATTGTCTGTGCTTTCATTTGCAGTGGTGTCAGGTAAATTCAACAGAGGGGTAAATCTATTATGAGTGTCAATAGAAAATACAGCTGCTTTTCGCCCTTTTTTATAAACTCTTTTATTTTGTACTTCATACCAATTATCATCTGAATTTTCACAAGACGTTTCTGCCCCATCATCATCCCTTGGCCATTTTCTATGGCTGATGTTAGCATTATTAACCACATTACTATCTGGGGTAACTGTGATGTCCATCAAGTAAGTGGTTGGGGGGCACTATGAGGCTGATTCTCTGGCTGGGAGTTAGCAATGGTGGAATTATTGTCTAAAGCAGAAAATCTGGTGAACATTTGGGCCTGACTTTGTTCTAATGCTACAAGTCTTGCACTAAACATAGAAATTTTTTGATGTAAGGAAGCATTTTCCTTACATTTCATACACACATAGTTTGGCTGTACTATGAGATTGGGCAGGAAAGCATACATAAGGCATTCACTGCACTTCATCCCCACTTCCCCATCTAGCATCATGATAGTTTCAGCCATACTATTTATGGAAATAAAAAACTAAATTTATAAATTCAAACGTATTATAATGTATGTGTTCATACTTAGATAAATTACCTAAACATCTGAAACCCTAGAGTATAGGGCTACAATACTGACCCTCCAAATATGGTTACTTGGAACCTTGTATGGTACAACACCTAGTGGAAATTCAAGGCCTTGATGCCTCTGACCTTGCAACCAATGCAAAACAAGCAGAACACTCGCAGGCGCATGTGTCTCTGCATGGGTCTCTGCGCACACCCCTGTGCACACTCGCCCTGCTCGCTAGTGCGAGCCTTTTAATCCTGCAGAAACTGGAAGCTCAGTCATTTAGACCTTCGGTTTCGGCACAAGTAAAAGTAGAAAGATTTTAGCCAAGTTTGAAGCTACAGACTGAATAATTCGCTCCCCAGTGTGCAGATAGTGCACAATACTGCTCCCTGCACAAGTTCTGTCCTTGTAATTAAAAATAGGGTTTGACACAGTAACGAGTACAGACCTCCACAATCCCTGTAAGCACTACAGAAATGTCACGGAGTGCTATACTAGTGAAGGTCTAGCAGGCAGTATTTAATTCATACAAACACAATCACTGTTAAAAAATATAAATGTTTCATAAACAAGGACCTCCTCTCTCCAGAAGAATGCTTACTCCAGCTCTGTTGAGCTAATTAAAGACCCACTCACTAGCGTGAGCCTTTTAATCCTGCAGAAATTGGAAGCTCAGTCGTTTAGACTTCCGGTTTCAGCGCAAGCAAAAGTAGAAAGATTTTAGCCAAGTTTGAAGTTACAGACTGTATAATTCTCTCCCCAATGTGCAGAAAGTGCACAATACTGCTCCCTGCGCAAGTTCTGTCCTTTTAATTAAAAATATGGTTTGACACAGTAACAAGAACAGACCTCCACAATCCCTGTAAGCACTACATAATTGTCACTGTGTGCTATACTAGGGAAGGTCTGGCAGGCAGTATTCCATTCATACAAACACAATCACTGCTAAAAAATAAATGTTTCATAAACAAGGACCTCCTCTCTGCAGAGGCGCTTGCCAGCTCTGCAATATATGCAGTACAAGTTTTGCTCTTGAGAGTAACCACGAGAATGCCATTTTTTTTTAAATAATTTTTAATATTCTTTGGTAACCAGGTAAAGCCCACAAGGCAAAATGCCTGTTTTCAGGGTTGATCCAGGAACACTGGGGTAGTTAAAGTGACTTGCTCAGAGTCATACAGTATGTAAGTGGAAGTAGTGGGAATCAAACCCAGGCCTGTTTGATGTACCAAGCTCAGTCACAGCTCATTACGCTAACCTCTAGGCTATACTGCCATCCCTGTAAACAATACAAGGAATTAATGTGGTAACAGGATGTACAGAAAGATAAATTATACAAAAGATGTTTTCTGTTTAAGGCCTCTCATAAGGGAAAGGATGGTCCTTTAGCTGGAATGTTGGCTCCTAAAACCTCTGTAAGATCGCTGACATCAGATAACTCCATAATATTACAAATGTCTTTCTGTAAATCATCAAAGAAACAAAAAACTTTCACATACATACCAGTTAAACTTTGGAAATGTATTGACCCAGAGATCAGGAATGCAGTAAATAGCCATCATTTCAAAGTTCACTACAAAGAAAATTTCTGAATGAAGCTAGATGCTATTGCTTTTAGCATAGTTTTGTTACAATGTGTTTATATTGTAACTGGACTAACACTGAACCATGATGAGTGTATGTTGTACATGCAAATATTTATTGATTGTAAAGAATGTATGCCTGTATCTGGGTCAGGCCTGTAAAAGGGCCATATGGTCCAGTATTTTGTTTTAACCCGGCCAACAACACTTTGTTAAATTTTTTCTTATTTCTGCTCCTTGCAGCTCAACCTGCCTTACATCCAGCCACCCTCTTCTCCCCCATTCAGCCCACAAGCTCACTCACATCTGGCTGGTGCACCATGCCCACAGAGGGGACACCCATGCCCTCTCGCCGGGCTGGGAACCACTACTGGAGTGCAATTCCACAACTGGCCCCTTGGGTGGAGAAGTGCAGCCATCAAACAGCCTAGCCAACTGCCATTATCCTTTGGTTTTCTCCCCTGAAGTGCAGTGCGGACATGCAATGACATCAAGGCACGACGTGCTGACGTCTGCCGCACTTCATCCCACAAATGCACCACTCCTGCAGTGCCACCACTTTCCATCGCATGCTGCTGCAGAGTGATGACAGCCCTGATCCCTCCCCAGCAAAAGGAGAGCAGTCCATTGGACGCTCAAGCCGTCTACTCCCTTGTATCCCCCACCCTGAAGTCAAGACTTAACACTACCTTAAACTCTATCAGTCATTTCATCCTTCAAGCTCCACACCAGACCCACCACTGCACTCTTTACAAGTGCCTGGGCTGGCTCCCTATGCAAGGTCATTTTGACTATGCTATGGGCTGCCTAGTACATAATGCACTAAGATACTGACACCTATCCCCCCTACTCTCTCCTCCTGACAGACAGAGTGGCTTCCAGGACACTTAGGGCATCCTCTATCCCCCCCTTTGGAGGCACCCTGTGTCTCCAAGGCAATGGGAAGTAGACCTTTCTCCATCTCTGCACCCTCCCTATGGAACAAGCTCCCACAGTCCATCCACTCATCCCCCACACACCTGGCTTTCAAACAGGCAATGCAATGCTGGCTCCTAGCTGGTGCTGACTGTCACTGCTCCCAGTAATTAATACTATGGCACCTTAATGCCCATGTCTCCTTTCCACTTCTCCTGCCCTCCAATCATCCCCTCTCTCAACTCTGTATCTGTCTAATAACCCTCCTTCCCTCATTATCTCCAACCACTGAAACTGATAGGAGTATCTAACTATATCAACCTGCACAGTTTTACTGATGAACCTGTACTAAACTGGTTTCATGTCATATTTATAATACTGCATATGTTCTTCTGCACCGTGTAATGTGGCTCCTGTATTTCATGATAGCTATATTTGCTACATATTGCTCGCTTTCACACTATGTGTTCCACGCCATTGCCTAATCCTGAGTCTATTGAACTATTACTTTATTTTTTTCCACTCCACCTCATGCCTGAGGTGTGAATTTACTGTATTTGATTGTATTTACCGTATGTGTATGTTCTGCTGTGTACTGCTGTGTGCTGCTATGTTTCTCTGTATTGTTTTCCACCTGTGGCCCGGGTCATGACTGAAAGCAGTCCTCTGGATAAGTGCACTTACCCAGTAAACAAATAAATAAATAAATAAATTCCCTCTCCAGCCAACCCTTGATGGCCCAGGCGTGTTCCCGAACCCAAGTCGTTGGTGTGACGTGAGGTGTGGAGTCTAGCACCTCGATCCTCAGTGCCACCGGGCCAATGGTCAACAACATTTTAAACAAAAAAAAATGAAAAAACACCTGGAAATGAGGGACTGCTCAATGTGCTTTTCCTACAAGAAGAAATAAACACTCACTCAATCATCAATAAATTAGGGATATGCAATGGCCTGACTGTAAATGAATCATTCATTTCCATGAGTAAGGAGGCAGTATGATAACTCATGAGTGGCAAAGCCAGAAGTAAGTTATAGAAATCCTGCCCCCCGACACGCAAAAATACAAATGGAAATAAATGATTTATTTTGTGATATGGATACTTCTCTACTAGAAACTAGACTAGGGCCCCACAGTTCTATGCAATTCTAGTACCCAGGTAAAGATCCATCTGGAGGGACCTTCTGTCTCTTTGTGGGGGTGTTAAAAAGTATCACTATCCTTTCGTTAATTCACTCTAGTGGGCTTAGTAGCAACTGTTAAAAGATATGTTGAGGTATATGGGTTGGTTTTATAGTCAGTTGATCTGATAATAACAGCTTCAACCATAGCTGAAACAGAGTTGGGGCTTAATAGTCACCTGGATGGGGGAGGGTAGCAGCAAGGCATGGAACGTGGGGGCAGGTAGCGTAGGCATAAACCCAATATAGATACTAGGTCTTGGGGTAGGATAAGGTATTAGAGGAAGACTAGATGGACCAATGGGCTTTTTCTGCCATTAACATTTATTTTTGTATCTAATAACAAACTCATTTTACTTGCAGCATTAGCCAGTCTCAAAAAGTAGTTGTGACCTGCATCACCTTTGAATCCACTACACATCAGCACAAGGAAGAACACATAAACCTATGGCGCAGAGCCATTATACACATTGTTTTGACAATTAACTTTCATGGGTAGAGAATCCCAGAATCCCCATCTTAGCACGATGGTGGAAGATGCTGTAGCATGGATCATAACCAAGGCCACTGTTTTTCAGTTTTTACCGGAAAATCTGGTAAAATTCCGGAATTAGGGCTGCCTGAAGACCGGTAAAAGCAAAGATTTCATGGAATCTGGTATTTTATATCAGATCAGTAGATCTACAAAACTTGTGTTTTTCTTTTAATTCCTTCTTGTACTATTTTTAATTTGCTCTATTTAATGCTCTGTATATTAAGCCTTCTTTAATTCTGATTACTTAGGCACATACTAAAAGAATGATAGCAGAATCCCGGTAAAATCCAGAAATTAGAGTAACAATCACCGGTGTAATTCTGGAATCTGAAGTCTTGAAAACGGAATTTCATTATTTTAATCACCGTAAATCAGTGGCCTTGATCATAACTGTAGGTATTCAGTCACACATGCAAGTGCTATAGCCTTCTGGCCACACAGTTCCCCTTCTCCTACAATATAATTTATGATGTATCAGGGCTCGCTTGCTGTCAATACATAATTACCACCAGCAAATGAATAGCTGCTGTCCACAACACTGTGAAGAAGAGAGGTTCTGCTGAGCTAGAGGCAGTGATTCAGTCATCTCCATTCAGTTTATGTTTCATTAGCAGAAATGACTGCAGCTATAATGACCTTCACGTAAAGCTTAGGGCACATATTATTTCAAATGTACTATGAGAGCCATCTGCCTCTGAAGCCATCAGTCCTACTTTACATGATCCTAGGTTGTGTCATATGTTCAATAGTTTCCTATATTAATAGTGGATTTGAACATACAGTACCGTCCTCCCAAGGCACAAACAAGTGATCCATTACCATCTGTTGACACAGATAGCAAATTGCAATATATATCCCATGTAATATATAAGTGACAGGAATTTCATCCTTCCTCTGAGCCAGCTATCTGCACCTTCTAGCCTCCAATCCATCAGCATGAGTGCACACAGCAAGCCTCAAGACATGCACAGGCAATGTTGGAATTACAGGGAGGAGGGGGGGGCTTGCCAGAGCTCGGCCCCCCCAGCCATGAAGTGAGCACTGTTAGCTAATGCACCACTGCCACTGACTTTTCATGGGAAGGGGGGCTCAGTTTAAAGATATGACCCATATGTGCCCCCCCAGCTCTAAAGTTTAATTCCAACACTGTGCACAGTACAATTAGAATGGCATAATGTAAGCAGGTGGTATGCTGTCACTCTGCCCCCTGCCTGCTGACAGTCAGTTAGGTTACATCACTGACGGCAAGGGATGCAGAAACACATACTATTAGTCAAGCATTGTGCAGGTCAGTCATCTCTTGCGTTCTTATTATCTACATCACTCAGGATCAAGGAGGATCATCATGATGGCTACTGGCCTGGACTCAGTGCAGTGGCTGGCTACTGGGAAGGGGAATGGAGACTATGTGTTAAAGTCACTTGCCTATTAGGCTGGGATGGGGTGAGAGTTGGGACCAGGTCCTGTTGGGGGGGGGCACTTGGTCACAGCAGGCTGTGCTTGGGGGGAGAAGTCTTTACAGTGCATGCATGTGTATGTGGCTTCAGGATGGAAGCTACAGTACAGCAGCACACAGCTAAATGAAGAAGGAAGATGACCCCCCCCACCAGCAGTAGCAGCAGACAGATGACCCCAAAGCAGCAGCAGAGATCCCAGCAGCAGCAAATGACCCCCAGAAGCATACAATAAGGCAAGCCTGAGCAAAACAAGGGCAGGGAAAGGGGAGGCCTTACACAGTTTAATTAGGACTCTATGTATGTGGTACTGGGTGGAGGTGGTTTTGATATGCAATCAGATTTTTGTTTTCAAAATTAGGATGTTTGAAGTCAAATTCCACAAATCCAAAATCCAAGAAAAAAACTTGAATCCGAAAAAAAAAAAATCAGATTATGAGAATCATATTCCGATAAATCCTCATCCTAGTTGGGACCCTTGGTAACATCTTTTAGGACTCTACAGACAGTGATAGTATCAGAAAACCATCTAACAGCCAATGTCATTGCTCCCCATTCAAGACCGGGATCAGACTGGACCAAGGTATCTATAGACTTGTGAGCCTTACCTTGGTGCATGGCAAATAGGATGCGTCAGTCCTAAAAATGTGGTGGTCTGGTTTGACTACATGGAAGAGTGTGGGCTGGTCTGTAGCACACAACATGGTTTCACACAAAATAAATCCTGCAAAACCAAACTTTGCAACATTATTACCTTTTTTGAGGAAATAGTTAGGTGCATGGATGGGGCCAGGCAGTGGATATAGTAGTGGTCTAGCAGTAGTTTTATCTATTTATTGAAACGTTTTACCAGGAAAGGCACACTGAACAAGATGCACATCTCACGGTGCGTCCTTGGGGAAAGAGGTGAGGGAAATGACATAACACAATCAAAGAAAGTAGTACACAAGGTACCGTATACAAGACAAGCTATCATTACAGAAGTATTGTACTTGCTTAGATAGGTAAAGCAGATGTAAATATGTCTGCTCACATCCATTATAATGTATATACATAAGTATTATAACAGCATTAGAACAGTGAAACCATGGAGAGTCTAGGGGACTAATAAGTGCTATATGTTTGCGAGAGTAATCGTCATTTTGCAATATAGTGTAACATTAGTGGATTAAGAAATTAGAGGGGAGGGTGGGGAGGTGGGGGTAGAGGAAGACAGGAGGGAAGAGCAGAATTAGAAACCAGGGATCCAAAGTAGGTATGTGAGGGTGGGTGAGGAGATGGTGGCGGGTTAACCACAGGTACAATTTAGAGAGAGGAAGTTGTGTAGCGATGAGGAGATGGAGTGGGGAGATGAGGAGTGATGGAGCTGCTGCAGAAGTGCATTCCATAATTTGGGAAGATGGTGAGAGAAGGCTAGAGTATCAGTATGTTGAATGTTTGCCACTGGAGCCAGAAGATAAAAAGCTCCTGGGTTCTAGTTCCTTCCCAAATCACAGATAATACTGACCCTGCAGTGCAGCATGGGGGGGGGTTGCATGGTTGACATGCCGTCCTTCGGATAAGACATTACTCTGAAGTCTCTTCTGCCCACCTCTGGTGGCTGTCTGGGTGCTAGTTAAAGATCCCATGACAATTTTCCCCTGGTGCCCTGGATCTTTATTCCCTGATGAAATAGATCATGTATGCACTGGCCAGGATGCACTTGGAAATTAGATGCCACAGTGCAGTGCGCCTTTCCTGGTCACAAATTACACATAAATCAACAAACGTAGTCTATTTGAATTTTAGCAAGGCCTTTACTACAGTACCACATGGAAAACCTATGGAGAAAGTAGCACAACATGTAGTCCACAAAATGTACAGAAGGTACATAGCAAATTGGCTGACAGGAAGCAGGGAATTGTGGTGGATAGTCAACATTCAGAGTGGATGGATGTTCTGAGTAGAATAGCCCAGGGGCTGGTTCTCAGGCCATTGCTTTTTAACATATTAATGACCAGTAAGAGGGTGTCAGCAGCAAAACACTTGATTTTTCAGCTAGCTAGATACAATACATAAAGAGAGAGAGACAGACAGATAGACATACACACAGACAGACAGACAGACAGACAGATATACACACAAACAGACAGACAGAGATAGGTAGGTAGGGGGAGAGAGAGAGAGATAGATAGACAGATAGCTAGATAGATAGACAGACAGACAGGTAGGTAGAGAGAAAGAGACAGAAAGATAGATAGATAGATAATAGACAGACAGACAGATATAGGTAGGTAGAGAGAGACAGATAGACAGCTAGATAGATAGCTAGACAGACAGCCAGATTAAATAAATACATAGATGCTGTGGAGAGATAGCTAGACAGACAGATGGACAGATAGACAGACAGACAGACAGATCGACATAGGTAGGTAGAGCGAGAGAGAGACAGAGACAGATAGATAAATAGACAGATAGACAGACAGTAGGTAGGTAGAGAGAGACAGATAGATTACATACGTAGATAGATACTGTAGAGAGATAGCTAGACAGACAGACAGACAGACAGATAGGCAGACAGACAGATAAAAAACTTTTTTTTATATAGGATAAAGACTGTTAGGACATTAATCCTATTTACAAAGTCATCCTGTTACACAATAAAAACTGGCTACAACTGGATACAAAATAAAGTTAACCTAATGAATACTAATCAGATTACCTCAAATAAATACAAACACAATGATATAAATTATATTAAACTGCCAAGAAGTGTATACACATCAGTGGTGGTTATGCTGTAGGGGGACCTGTACTCATTCGAAGCCTGGGAGGAGTACTGGCTAAGATTTAATGTGGGGGCTAAGATTTAATGTGGGGAAGTACAAGATACTGCTACTACTTGTGGGAAGGAATCAGGGTTGCAGCACTGGACAGCACAACAGAGGACCAGGATGTACAGGTAATTATGGACAGTAACCTGAAGCCAGACAGACAATGTGTTGCTGCAGTCAAGAGAGCAAATGCAATGAGGGGTCTGCATTAAGAATAGGGCCATGCGAAGTTTAAACTTCACCTGCATAGTTAAAGCCCAGTGTCCTATTTCATACTTCCTGTAGCCACTTCATGGTACACTTTAATTCATGAAGTTAGCTTTATGAATTCATCACTTCGCTGTAAAAACAGCTATGAAGTGGGTGAATTTCTGCACTCTGCGATTTCGCAGTTATATGACATGTGAACTTCATGTCGCATATTGCGACATGAAGTTCTGAACTTTACTGTAAAATTTGTGGAATGTGAAGTTTTTCACTTTGCCCAGTTATAATTAAGAGGTGGTAAGGAGCAACTCAGGGGAGGTAATCCTCCCCCAGTACAAGGCCTTGGTTAAACTACTGAGGAGCTGCAAAAACTAGCACCAACCACAGAAAATCGTTAAATAAATATACTTTAATTCACAAAAAGCATTTAAAAAGAGCACTTCACATAAAGGTATATAAACAGTTCAAACAAGAACACAAAGGCAAAAAAATCCCTGACCAGTTTCGCACAGGCACACTTTGTCAAGGACAAAGCACGCATGCTCAAAACGTGTCCTTTTTCTTGCCTTTGTGTTCTCATTCGAGTTGTCTGTACACTTTTATGACAGTAGCACTGTTTTTAAATGCTTTTTATGAATTAAAGTATATTTAATACTATTTTTTGTGCTTGGTGCCAGTTTTTGCAGCTTCCCGGTCTCATGAAATTGAATGTGGCACAGCTGTGGTGAAGCTGCCCTTGCTGCTTTTGGTGTCTTGGTTAAACCACACCTGGAGTACTACATGCACGTCTAGGCACCACAGTAGTTTATGCACTTTGAGGTGAAGTACTTTAAGTATGTTTTTCAATTTCAAAATATTTGCTAGCTGGCCTGGCCTGTTCCAACCCCAGGCTGTTGGAGTTCTGGTGGTGCATGGTTGGAGCAGCATGCTCAAGTTCTGGGAAAGGAGACGTACAAGCACCCCTCCCCCCGAATGGATCTTGGTGGCATGGGAGGAAATGCATTCTTACTGATCATCACAGCCATGGTTAGGGCACAATGTGGCAGCACCGTTGATCAGAGTAGGGTACAGACTGAAAGTACCGTACAAGGGAAAATCAGTGACCAGTTCAAAGAACAGGAAAGATATACCTTCAGACTCCTGATTATAATTCGCTGCACCAAATCCCTACCCCTGCATCAAATACCCTTCCCCACGGTAGACTGAGCATAGTAATGCAACACACCTGTGAACCTACAATACTTCAGAAGGCAGGAATCAGTGAGAAAAAATATTTGCAACAAGTTGGCATAGCAATCTGTAGTCTATTTGTCCCCATCTTGATGAAGACATCACTGTACACAGGTTGGGGGCGGGGGAGGGACTACAATCCATTGAATCTAGAGGCATGTCAATTTATATCTCGCTGTTTTAATTCTACATTTAATAGTGTACGGTCTTGAACTATGTGGCAATCTTTAAGAATGTAACACATTCCTGGCATTTCAGGTTTGTTTGCTGTTTATTTCTTTCAATGGAAAAGTTATGTTTCCTCAGCAGTGAAGTAATCAAATACAGTAGCGTGCCTTGAGCTGCACAGACTGTATACAGCTTACTGGAGTAAGGGGTGAACTGAATGAGCTGATGTGTCTTCCTAGGTGTATCTGGGTCTTATTCAATTAAAGGGGGATAGTATTAACTTCCAGCTGACAACATGAAGCAGTCAAGCACATGCAACATGAATTAATCTCAGGCTGTCCTCAGGTTTTATGACTCCCAAGACACATTTGGTTCAAATTTCTGTCCCATTTATGACTTTGTTTCTGCACTATGTGTAATGTGTTTTTGCCCTCAGTCCTTGCCATTCAATGTAAAAGCACCCGTTTGCAGCAAGCTCTCCTCCACCCCCACCCTTGAGTCACAATACAATTCACCCACTGCAGCTGTGTGCTCTCTGAGGCTTGAAGATGCAGCCCTTAATTTCATTAGGCTAATGCAACAGAAGCCAGTCGGACAAAGTGCTTCCGATGGCAAGAAACACCTGTGGCCTTCTCAAAATGGAATAAGTACTTCAGGCAGAAACTTTAACCTTTTCAGGACAGAATAACTCCAGCAAATCAATTCTATTGCTTATTAACATATTCAGTGATAACTTTTTTAATAAGCCAGTTAAGGTATTTTATCCAGTTTGGTCAGGAAACATCTTCAGGCCAACATGAAGGGGCAGGGCCAGCAGGGGCAGAGGTTACAGGTCATGAGCAGGTTGAGCTGAAGGTACAATAACATTGCTAAAGCCAGAATTAGTGGGTGTAAGTACTTAGAGGGTGTTAAGTTGGGAAATACCAGGATTCATAAGGTATCAACCCAGGCCATGGTCATATGGTATCCTAAACTGGGAATAGGAGCAAAACCCTATCTAGGGAAAGAGTATAAGAAGATTTACACCAGATACTGGGGAATGTAAGTAGTAACTAACAAAAAAGGGAATGTTAAAAACACACTAGCTGTGGTAAGGGTACATAACTCTTTCCAGGTAACACAGGGAGTATAGAAGTTGGGTATGCTAGGAGTGGTGCAGTACAGTGTCTACAGGGTGACAGTTTTCAGTGAGACCTTCTGAAGACTGTGGTGCTGCCCGATCTGCATGCACCTCTCTGGAGGTTGCTAAATTCCAGGTTGAGTTGGCTAGGATTTAGGCATCCTCTTTCCCCATCCAGAGGTCACCAAGTCTGCCACTGTTACCTCAGAGGATGCCAGGGAAGGGAAATGGTTCAACTGTGATGGGCTCTCAAAGGGTGTGGGTGGCAGGCAGAGGTACATTTCCCAGCTGGTACCACTATGCAGTTCCTACGCCACTATGGCAAGGCAGGACTGCCAGGTGGAGACACCCCTGGCAGTGGCTGGGGAGGATGTTGCGGTCCTCCATAGCAGAGACCCCGAGGAGGTGGAAGAGGACCCTAAAGGATGAGGAAATAACTCCTGGTGGGCAACTTCAGAACATAAGAACATGACAGCAGATGGGGACCATGTAATCCATCTAGTCTGCCCATTATTTGACATACTCTCCCCCAATTGTGATGGGGAAAGATTTGGGAATAGGAAAAAGGGGGGAGATGGAGGTTAGGTTCCTATGAGGTGCCATAGCCAAGAGGAATGGAAAGCGGACCATGAGGATTGTTAGGGCAGCAGAACAGGAGGCTTTTTTCACCTGGGGACTAATGATCTGGCTAGGGAGAGGGCTGTGATAGTGCTGGGAGAATTTAGGGACCTGGGGAGAGACACATACAGGTAGCTCACTCAGTAGCTTTAGCTGAGGTGCTGTCTATTATGACAAGGGGGAGGAGAGGAATCTCCACAGCAAGACTTTAACTCATGGCTGAAAGAATGGTGCAGAAACATAGACTTTGACGGAGAGGAGGGGATTGGCTACACTGGGGTCTGTGGATCTACCTGGAGTGATAAGGGCCTTTAACAGGGATGCTGGCCTGCGTCCACCCAGGAGCAGAACCACAGTCCTCAATGGACAGTTTAGATGTTACTTTAATGAACATTTAAACTACCTGAGGACAGCAGAAGAAATCAGAGAGACAGAAACAGCCCCCCCGGGCTGAAATAGAGAGTAGGGAGAACCCAAAGGGAATGGAATCCCTCAAGGTGCAAATTAATAAAGGAAGCAGGGCAGTAACAATGGAGGGGAATGGCAACAGAAGCATTAAAAAGAGAGGGGAGGGGAGGGGAAGGGAAGGAGGGCATAAAGGAAAGAAGAGTGGTAACTAGCAGAGTAGTAACAACATCTGGCAGGCCATGTGTGTGAATGCTAAAATCTAGGGAATAAGATTCTGGGCCTTCAGGCCATCGCGGCAGAGGCCAACCTGGATGTTTTGTCCATTACTGAGTCATGGTGCACTGAAAACCATGACTAGGACACTGCTGTACAAGGCAATAGTCTGTTCAGAAAGAACAGGGTGGGAAGGAAATGAGGGGTGTGGTGCTTTATGTGAGGGAAGGAATAAAAGCAATGAAGATACAGGGAATACAGTAGGAAGCAGAGGTACAGTGGGTCACTTTAGAGATGGGAAACAGAGCCTCTATTCACATTGGTGTGAACTACAGACTTCCAGAACAAAGGGAGGAGTTAGATAAGGTACTGGTGGAAGCCACTGTCAAGATGGCAGAAAAGGGTGAGGTGCTGCTGTTGGGGAACCTCAGTCTGTCAGATGTAGATTGGAGCTTCCCAGCTACAAATTCAGCTCAAAGCAGGGACATCCTGTTCTTAATCAGCATAGTATAGAATCTGGCAGCAGAAAAGGATCCTCTGGCCCATCGAATCTGCCCCTCTCCCCCTTACTCATTACCTATGTCATGGGACCTTCCCTTCCCCCCTACTTGCCAACCCCCTATGTCTGACCCATGCCCTCTTGAATCCCTCCACCACTTCTGCCCCCACCACTCCCTCTGGTAGTTTATTCCAGGCTTCCACCACCCTCTCTGTGAAGTAACTCCTCCTACATTGCCTCTAAAGCTTCCTCCCTCCAATCTTAGACTATGCCCTCTAGTTATAACCCCCACCCCTCTAAAGACTCATGAGAGTCGAGGTGCTAGGGGTGTTTTGTCTACTTGCAGTAATTACTTTGCACTGGTTCACACTTTTGTACTATCACCGTGGAGACTAATAAATTACTGAGTGTTTTCACTATAAGATGCTCTCTTTTGTTACAAAGTCTTCACTTATAAACTTTTGTTTCCAGTGCCTGAGGTTCTGTTGCGCTCTCTGTGTTTGGATTTAATTTGTAATTAGGGTTG
Source organism: Neoceratodus forsteri (assembly GCA_016271365.2). Lineage (NCBI taxonomy): Eukaryota > Metazoa > Chordata > Ceratodontiformes > Ceratodontidae > Neoceratodus > Neoceratodus forsteri. Next base: position 1,391,382,970 of record CM057459.1, read on the forward strand.
GCCGCGCTTATTGAGAGCTGCATGTTCGTCAATTGGACTGTTTGTCCGCAGTGTGTTCCATTTAGGATTTCTCCCTCCAATCTTAGACTATGCCCTCTAGTTATAACCCCACCTTCCTCTTAAATAAGCTCCCCTCCCTTACCTTATTGATCCCCTTTATGCACTTAAATGTCTCTATCATGTCCCCTCTCTGCCTTCTAGTCTCCAATGGGTACAGATCCAATTCCCTCCACCTCTCCTCATATGACTTCCCCTGCATTCCATGGACCATCTTGGTTGCCATTCTCTGCACCCTCTCAGTTCCATCTATGTCCTTGCATAGGTGTGATCTCCAGAACTGGACCATGTACTCCAGATGCGGCCTCACCATGGCTTTATAAAGAAGCATCAGTACCTCCCTCCTTCTGCTTGTTATGCTCCACCCAATGCACGCCAACATTCTATTTGCCTTTCCCACCACTTTGCTACATTGATGACCTACCTTAAGGTTGCTTGATACTAAGATCACCAGATCCCTCTCATGCTCAGGTGGCTTAATTACCTCCCCCTCCCAGAGTGTAAGCCGCTTGCGGGTTCTTGCACCCCATGTGCATCACTGCACACTTTTTGGCATTGAATGCCAGCTGCCAAGTTTCCAGTATTTCCAGAATAACAAGCATTTGTCAATGCCAAACATTTGCTGCTTCTTAAACAATTTGTTTTGTATTTTTAATTTTGACCACAACTTAAGAAGATACTTGTTTTAGGATTCGTCTTATAAACATGACATGTACCATTTATAGTACGTTAGCCAAAATGTCATTTCACATCTCATCCAGGATTTAAAAATTAACATGTCACATTTATGAGGTGGTGTGGAAAAATGGCTATGCTGAAAGTTTGGAGTCAAAATATTGAAAAGTAGCAAAGTTATGAGTGATCGCTGAAATACTCAGCATATTTTTAAGAAATACTCTTTAAAAAATGTTTGATGAGTATTGTTACTCATTTCAACCCTTGGAAATGCCCCATAGATACTTCAAAAAGAGCTGTTTTCCCAAGTGTAAAGACCTTTTGCTCATCAAAATGATATTTTACTCATCTAATGTCAAAAATGGTATGTTGCTCCTTTTTTTGCCACAGAGATTTTTCCCCACTGCCTTAGGCAAGCAAGCCTCAGCCCTGTCCCCGCTGCCCCCACCTTTCCCTCAGCTTGCCTGCCCATCAGGTCCACCTAGGCTTGACCCCCGTGGTAGGGCCAGGAGGGGGAGGGCCATTCCCCCACCCCCTGGAGGATAATACAGCTATCGTGGCAGGTGCTAATCGATGGTGAGGGCAGAGGGCTTAATGAAGCTTGCAGCACGCCAAGCATTTTTGCACCCCTTCAGTCCCAACCACCTTTCCAGATGTCTGGCAATGCCCCTGTAGGCCATGCACACTCTAGCTCCCTGCAGTATTAAGGAGCTCCACAGTGGGTCAACGAAGGAGCAGAACTGGATGTCCTCCCTCCCCAGATTTGGGTGCTGCTGTTCAGCAGCACTTACCCAACCCTTGAGTCTGCCCAGCCAGCTTCCCAAGCTCACTTCCAAGCCTGGGAAACTGGCATGGGAGTGTAGAGCGCTACCCGCGGGGCCGTCGGTTGGACCCCATGAGTACATTACTCTCCCACCCCCCAACATTTTCTAGAGCACTGAGGATAACACATATGATCCAGAAACAAAACACACAGACTAAAAAGAGGGTCATTTAACTTGAAAATTAAACAAAATACATATCCCCCCCAAAACCTCACAAACATTTGGGGTCTTAATTTCCAGATGGATTTAATACTTGCTCACTATTTACTAGCTACAGAATTAGTTTAATTGCCATATTGGTCCTTATAAGAACTGATCCAGAAACAAATAGTTTGATACACTTTATTGGACCAACATAGATGTAACAAAAGAAAACAGTGCCTAGGTTTTCGGATCAAGTCCTTCCTCGAAGATGAGTTGTTTGAAAGTCACATTTCATTAACACCCAGATCATACATAAAAACCCAGAAAGAATTCTCATTGGCTTAAAATACCTTTTTTAAAACGTAACTGAGGTTCCTTCCATTTAAACCTCAGTTATGTTTTATAAAAGATATTTTAAACCAATGAGAATTATTTCTGTATTTTTTTTATGTATGATCTGGGTGTTAATAGAATGTGATTTTCCAAACAACTGGCATAAGACTTCGAGGAAGGACTTGGTTGGTCTGAAAGCTTAGGCACTGTTTTCTTTTGTTACATCTATGTAGGTCCAATAAAAGGTTTGAAAACATTTGTTTCTGGATCTGTATTTACTAGCTAGTTACTGTACATTTTAAAACATTGCTGATAGGCATGGAAATACCACCTGAAGTCTCCAGGGATAAAGATCTACTTAAAGAAGTGAATTTAAAGGGGAACAGTCAGCACCTAGACTTCCACACCCAAGTGTGGGTGAGGACTCCATCTGCACTTTGTGTGCAAAAGCCTCCAGTCTTTTCTTTTTTTACCTAATGTTCACTGCAGGACACCAATCTGTACCCAGCCAGTCCTGCCAACCTCCAAGCCAACACCCGCTGCAACCATAAATCCCAGAATCCCCCACAACTGACGCCTGAGCTGGGCTGCAGCCATGGAAGACCCAACAGCCCAAAGTACATTCGAAAAGTCCCCACAAGCTCTGATCTTTTGGTCCCATTGTCCTCCTGAGGTTGATTAGAGTCAGGAAGGACTGTACTTAGCCTTGGGAGTACAGCGGGGCTGGCAAACAGCTAATCAAAGCTTAAAACAACTCCAACATGCACTGCAGACAACTGAATTTTCCAAGGCCGCAGCCCAGCCTCACAGGGGACTCTGGGATTTCTGGGCACAGCAAATATCATCCCAGAAGCCAGCAGGACCAGCCAGATATGATATAATATACTGCAGTGAACAGCAAGCAAAAAAAAAAATAGGTTTTTGCACACAAAGTGCAAACTGGAACCAGCCACACATGTGGACACAAGGCTCTCAGTACAGACTGTTCACCTTCAAACCTGCAAGCCTGAATTTTTCTGTTGAAGATGTTTTTCAAATACAACTGGTTCATATCTTGTTACTGTCCCATCTTTTCTGGCCTTTGAGTAACTTTCTTGAGTGTTTGTAAGAAAACAACTTTTGCAAGAGACAAATGACTTCTACATTCAATGAAGTTTTCTGTTAAAAGACAGCAGTCACACAAAGGCAAAGGTCTTAGATTTCAGGAGGGTGGATTTTACTAAAATGGGGAGATGTATCAAAGAGGCCCTGGTGAGGAGGGAGATAGGAGTGGGAGTTGAGGAGCAGGAGTAACACCTGAAGGGAGCCATAGAGGAGGTGACAAACCAATGCATCAGGATGATAAACAAAGGCAAGAGAATGAGGAAACCACTATGGTTCTCAAGAGAGATGGCAGACAAAGTAAGGGTGAAAAGGGCGGGTTTCAGGAAATATAAGGAGACGCAATGGGAGGAAGATAGGGAGGTGTACTTAAAGAATCCAAGGGATGTGGGGAAGGCAAAGGAGTGCAAAGGCACAGATTGAGGAAAGATTAGTGCAGATGGTGAAGAAAAGGAAGAAGCCATTCTATAGGTACATCAGTGAAAGAAGGAAAGTCGGGTTGGGGATTGTAAGGCTCAGAGGGGATACAGGGGCATGTAAGGAGGAAGACCTGAAAAAGGTAGAAATACTGAACAAATACTTCTGTTCAGTATTCACTGAAGAGGGGAAGGGGCAGGGACCACAGTTGGGTAACAGATACGAAGGTGGGGAAGGGGAGAGAGGTAAACACAAGTCCATTCACAGTGGAAATCTCAAGTCCTGGAGGAGCTCACAAAACTGAAGGTGGACAAAGCAATGGGGCCAGATGGCATACACCTGAGGATATTAAGGGAGCTGCAAAAAGAGCTAGCAGCACCTCTGGCAGCCATGTTCACCGAGTCACTCAACACAGGAGTAGTTCCAGAGGACTGGAAGAGGGCACATGTAGTTCTTCGACATAAAAATGGTAGCAGGGAGGAGGCAGGGAACTATAGGCCAGTCAGCCTCACCTCAGTAGTGGGTAAGATCGTGGAGGCATTGCTTAAAGAAATAATAGTGGCACACATGGAATCCAATGGGGCCAAGGATCTGAGGCAACAAACATAGATTCACAGCAGGAAGGTCTTGTCAGATGAATCTGATAGATTTTTTTGACTGGGTGACAAAAGAGGTAAATTGGGGGGGACGGTGGAGGTTGCCTACCTTGATTACCTTCGACACTGTCCCACATAAAAGGCTGGTTACCAGGATGGGTAGTCTAGGCATGGGACACAAGGTGGTAAACTGGATTAGGAGCTGGTTAATGGACAGGAGGCAGAGGGTGGTGGTAAATGGGATCCAATCCGGGGAGAAGGGGGTGACCAGCGGGGTATCTCAGGGATCAGTCCTTGGCCAGTCCTGTTTAATGTATTCATTGGTGACATTGTGGAAGGGCTGTAGGGAAAGGTCTGCATGTTTGCAGATGACACCAGGACTTGCGACAGGGTGGATACTACAGACGGGGTGTAGAAAATAAAGAGGAACCTGGGGAAGACTGAAAAATGGTTTGAGATGTGGCAACTGAGGTTCAGTTCAAAGAAGTGTAAAATAATGCACTTGGGATGAAGGAACCATGGCGACAGCTACAGGATGAGGGTGGGGGGGGAGTTGCTGACAATCACCAAGGAAGAAAGGGATCTGGAGGTTATAATTTTAGATGACCTAAAGGTGTCTAAGCAGAGTACAAAGGATGCATGGAGGGCCAGTGACATGCTGGGGTGCATAGGAAGAAGTATCACTAGCAGAAGGTGGGTGGTGGTGAAGCAATTGTATAAAACACTAATGAGGCCTCACCTAGAGAATTGTGTACAGTTCTGGAGACTGCACCTTCATAAGAACATAGACAGGGTGGAGGTGGTCCAGAGAAGGGTGACAGAGATGGCACAGGGCTTCCATCAGAAAACATATGAGGAGAGATTAAAGTACCTTAATATGTACTCACTGGAGGAAAGGAGAGATCGAGTGACATGATAGAAACATTCAAGTACCTTAAGGGCATAAACAAGGTGCTGTGGGGGCCACATCTTCCAATATAGGAGGAGTAAAAGAACGAGGGGGTATGATATGAAACTGGAAGGCGGCAGGTTAAGGGGAAATGTGAGGAAGTTTTTCTTCATGGAGAGTGTGGTGGACACATGGAATAGCCTGCCACAGGAGATGGTGGGAGAGAGCACAGTGGAGGAATTTAATTATGCCTGGGGCACGCATAAGGGAACCTTAGAGGTGGGAAGGTGTGGTGAAAAGCCATTGATCAAGTAGGGTCAGAGACCGTAAATAAGCGTAGGGCTTATGGTCAGACTGAATGGGCCTAGCAGTCCTTATCTGCCGACAATTTCTATGCTTCTATGTTTATATGAAGCCTAAAGGGAGATAAGGTCCTGCAAATGAATAACATTTAAAAATCTAGTTGTCTGGTGTGCAGTTGTGCTAGCAATGGATCCATTCACATATCTGGAATGTGTAGAACGGTACAGGCTGCACGCTCATTGGCTCATGCTATAGACCAATGGGCTGACAGCCCTACCGATGGTGTCAGTCGGTGGGCAGAGGGTCGGCAGGCAGGTGGGGTGCTGCCACCCGCCGCTGACCAGGGGGGGAGTGGGGCGGTGGGGCTCCAGTGGGTGGGAGGGGAGGAGGGGTCCGCTGGACCACCAGGGTTATTGGATTTATTTTCCTTTACAAATGCCCACGATTGGGCTGACAGCGGGCCACTGGACCACCAGGGATATTGAATTTATTTTATCAACACTTAAGCCCAAGGTCATGCTGACAGCGGTCCACTGGACCACCAGGGATATTGGATTTATTTCTTTTACAAATGCCCACATCTGGCTGACAGCAGTCCACTGGACCACCAGGGATATTGGATTTATTTTATCAACACTTAAGCCCACGATTGGGCTGACAGCGGTCCACTGGACCACCAGGGATATTGGATTTAGTTTCTTTTACAAATGCCTGTGATTGGGCTGACAGCAGTCCACTGGACCACCAGGGATATTGGACTTATTTTATCAACACTTAAGCCCACGAGGGGGCTGATAGCGGTCCACTGGACCACCAGGGATTTTGGAAGATCATATTTGTATGTATGCCTGCAATCAGGCATGGGGGGTGCAGCCAGGTGCAGCTGGAGCTCGGGTGGCCACCCACAGGTGGCAGCTGCCGTGTTGTGCCCTGCAATATGACAGATCACCTGTGGGTGACCAGTCGTTGTTCCTTTTTTTTTGGATCAACTTTGTGTGGCACAAGTAGGGGTTGCACATGCATGGACTCAGCACATCCCGGGCTGAATATCGGGATGTGCAGAGTATGCATGGGCACACCACCACTACCTGCGCCGCATACATTACTGATGCACCCGGCATCGGATTTGTGCCAGCACACCTGTTTGAATATCATGCTAGGAAGATTGGTGGTTGCATGGCGCAACACTGTTGCACCATGCGCAACCCTTTTGAATATCTGGGACCAAATGTTCAACATAGTCTTCTAATGACCCCACCTCATGAACAAGGGTGGAGAAAATTTTCAACCCCTGCCTGAAAGGTGATTTCACATAGTGACTGCAAAATCACCTTTCAGGACAGATTTGCCTAATTTTTACCACCATTATTCATGAGGTGAGGGTCCCAGAAAAGGTATTCTGAAAATCTAGGGCAAAACTATTTAAACATGACCAAGTTATACCAACAAGTTCAAAACCACACTGAAATACTGTACATTGAACTGTATACCTGATTTCCTCAATTCGCAGGCTGGCATTGAAGAGTGAAGATGCATCTGTGGTCCAGAGAGGATCACAGTGTTGGACCCCCAGTAGGTTAGTATGAGCTTTAAGGGGTTCTGAGGTGGTAGGTCCTGAGTGGGAAGGTAGGGTGGGGGGACAGTAATGGTAGCTGTAGCAACAGACGTCAATGGTCAGTTTTCTTTTTTACAGGGTATATTGAAAAAACAAACTACTAGGGACTTCTTTAATTTCAGGTAGTGACACTGGGGACTGGGTACCCCCAGTGTCAGTGTTATGTTTGTGGGGAGCGATGTAGGGTGGTGAGTGCTGAGTGGGAGGGTCGAGTGGGAGAAAGCAATGGTGACAGCAACAACAGACATTGATGGACATTTTTCTTTTTTTTACAGATTATAAAAAAATTACTTGGGATTGTTTTCTTTATTTCAGGTGGTGACACTGGGGATTGAGCACCCCTAGTGGCAGTGTTATGTTTGTGGGGAGTGTGGAGTGGTGGGCGCTGAGTGGGAGGGTCAAGTGGGGGACAGTAATAGTGGTGGCAGAAACTGACATGGATGGTTATATATATGGTGATATATTAAAAAAGCTATGAGGGATGTTTTCTTTATGTCAGGTGGCGACACTGGGGATTGGGCACCCCCAGTGTTGGTGTTATGTTTGTGAGGGGGGTGCTGAGTGGGAGGGCAGGGTGGGAAGACAGTAAGGACAATAGAAGCAACAGACATCAGTAAATGGTTTTCTTTTTTGCAGGGTGAAATTCAGCCTACAAGGGATGGTTTTCAGCAGGCTGATCATGACAGATCAGCTGTGCTTGCTGGGAGGAGCTATGAAGATAAAAGGAAAGAGCCAACTTATGATTGCATCAGCTGTCTCCTTTGAGCTACTTCACGTTTCCACCCAGCTAGCCAGAACACCATCATGGTCAGCCTGGCTGATGATTGGTGTGACACTGATGAGTCCCTTGCAGACCACTCTACATTGGACTGACAGTGTCACTCCCCTCAAAAGCCACTCTCCTAATAAAATGTTCATAGCATGTGCACACACAGCGAACATAAAAAGGCAGCTATCCAATGGGATCTGGTGGACCTCTGATATTACTTCCTGCCCAGCTCCACCACGGTATGTTAGGACAGTACTAGTGGAGCTGCTTAGCTGTTGTAGGTAACATCCTTTACATGTGGCATTCGTCTGAGGTTCGATTTCACCCTGTTTGGGGGTTGACCCAACATCTTGGTCAGCTGTTTGACCCAACATCTTGGTCAGCATCCCAGCTCTAGTTGGGCAAGAAAAAGCATGATTGGAATTGTATTTATTCACGTCTGTGGTTGAGTGCTACTGAAGTTCATTTTAAAATGGGTAAAAGAAACCAGCACATGCTGGTTCTCTCAGAACAATTCCTTACTGCTATCACAAATATGGCCACCACCTATACTTAATAGAAAACTTCAGTTACAGTAGACTGTTATAAAATAAAACTCTTTTAAATGTAAAAAAAAATATTTTCCTTCATAATTCTCTCCTTACATACATACCAACTATTGAAGCTGTACTCACAATTTTATTTTCTGGTGCTCTTTGCTGACCATGAAAAATCCCACTTTTATCCTTATCTTATTAATAGGACAAAATCTGCTGCTTACCCTGCCACAGATGAAACTGAGGCAAAGCCCCTGGCTCCATATGAGGCCTTCTGGTGTGTGTGTACGTGTACGTGTGTGTGTGTGCGTATATGCATGCATATGTGTTAGTGTGTATGTATTTTTTGTTTGTATGTGTGCATGAAGATTCTGTCTGTGGAATTCTGCAGAATTTCAAATTCCAGTATTCCAGCTGGCCCGGTGGCACTGAGGGTTGAGGCGCTGGATGCCACAACTCGCTCCACGCTGGTGACCCGGGTTCGGGAGCGAGCATGGGCCACCGGCGGTTGGCTGGGGGGAGATAGGCTGGAGCATCCAATGACTGCTCACCTTCTCCAGGGGAGGGAGGGTTCTCTATCCTGGCAAGCGGCGACCTCTAGCAGAGGCTGGGGGCATGACGGCAAGTTGGGGTCCTAGGGGCTGGATTGGTTGAGGACGTGGGTCAGCAATCAATCAGCCTCAGGACTACAGAGAAGGGGGAGGGACGTTGCCGACATTGGCATTTGCACCTTGATGTACAGGGCCCATGACGTCCCACAGGGAGAAAATTGGAAATACCCCCACTGTTGCTGAGAAGACGGAGCACCGAACCAGGGTCTCTATGTGCCAGATCCAAGCCTGCAGCCCCGCGGACCATGACACTTGCAAGATTCGGGGGATTGCCCCCACCCTGACCCCACCCAGGGGGTATCCGAGGCAGAATGGAGTTTTGTATGGTTGCCCCAATTTATTTTTATATAATATGGTTTTAAATGAGTGAATTGTTTACATTTTTAATGTTTTTTAAAAAGACAGTGGGTGTCACAAATTTTACTTTCCTTTTTTTTTGTGGGTGGTGCATGGATAGTGTTAGCAGTGTGGGGGGGCAGACAGTACGAGCAGAGGCACAGCTGAATTTGATTTGGAACATGCACAGTAACATTTTTGGAATGTGCATAACTTAGAATGTGCACGACAGCATTTTTGAACGGGCTGATTTGCATACATAAAGTAACAAGTACTAACCTTATAAGTTCAATAAGATACTCCAAGAAGTGGGCTGTTATGTGAGAACCACACTTCCAGGTGCTGAAAGCACATGTTATAAACACACATTGTGCCTCATAATGTATCTGGACATTATGAGATTGCAATCAACACTCTGGGGTGTCTTATTGCTTATGTAACAGCACTTCCGGGGTGTGTGCTTTGCAAAACAACCGGAGATACAGCAAGCATGAATACCACTATATTAAATTATTATATAATACCTGAATACCACTATATTAAATTATTATACTGTATAATAAACATAAGCAGGACTCATAAATATGGGTTTGGGGCTAGCTTGTTAGGGCTGGCTATCCAGTCTGCAGAATTACCTTGCTTTACATTAGCTTACATCTCTGTTTCCAAGGTTCTTGTCATGGAACACTGCTCCCTCGTAGTAAGAGTGTGATATTCATGTTAGCATCCTCAGGCTCCTCTGCAATGTAATTCCATTAGAGAGAAAGCCAGAGAACCATCTGACAGCCTCCTAACATCTGATCTGGCTTATATTTATGGATTTCTGCTTAAGATTCAAATCAGAAAATTTAAATTGTACTCATCACAAAAACAAACAAACAAAAAATAATTACATCAGACATTGAGGTTTTGCAGAAGGTCAGGCACTGAAGAAATGAACTGATCAACCACCATGGAAGGGATAAAAAGGAACAGAATGTTACCTTTTAAGAGTACCAGTCCTCCACATTTAAAACAAAATTATAAGCATTAGATCCTTTTTAGCCAATTAGAACTATTTGTATGTAAACCATTACATCTTTTGTAGCCGATTAGAACTATTTTTATTTAAATCTTTACATCCCTTTCAGCAGTTCTAGCTATTTCTAAACATTCCAAGTACTCATATGTATATTCCTATGCACAGGTACTGTGTCTTGTATGGTTATGTGTGCCATCTTGAGTTCTTTGGGTGAGAGGACAGCAAAGCTAAGCAGCTGTGGCACATAAAAGACTGAGAAGACACAGTGATAATACTACATTGGTCTGGGTTTATGAGGAAATAAATGGACTGGGGTAATAACACTGAGATAGAAGGCTGAGGTGTTTATTAGCACCCTGGACTGGTTATTACCAAGGAAACCCAGACCACAATTGCTATTATCTCTATTATACTGGGAAACTAAAAAAAAAATAAATATATTTTTTTAAACTGCCAAATCCTTGCTCTACAGCACATCGGTGAGAAAGGAGCAAGCTGGAACTGTTTGTCACAGAAGTGCAGTAGTGTTCCTAGACATCTCTGATTGGCTGCGGTGTGCTGAAGTGGAGGGCAAACTGGGCTTGGTCTCTGATTAGCCAAGTACATACACAGCAGCCAATCAGAATGCAGAGCCACTGTCCCCATTATTCAGTCTACTGTCCAGTTATCGCAGAACAATCAGACAGTAACCTTGAATTCTGATTGGCTAAGAGGGATCTTTTCCAGAATAATCAGTGTTATAACAATAAAAGGCAGAGTAACTGTGTGTAAAAGCATACTATAAATCACATTAAAAATGTCTGTGTTAAAAAAATGGAATTTAATTTAAAAAAAGTTTTGCTTTGCAGAAAATCTGTGAACCACCAGTGCAAGGAATGGACTACTCTAAGTGAGCAGAGATGTCTTAGTTATAGGGTGTCAAAGAATTGGAATTTGCTTCCTCATCATATTTTAAAATGTCAATTATTAGGTAAAAAAGTGGGGTTGACCAGTCACTTAGAAAAATTGAAATGTGCCATTATATTAAATAATGCCATTTTATTAATGAACGATGAATATTTTGTCAATCGTACTATGCATACTAATAAACTGTAAAGTATTGTATTTTTTGTATGACTGGGTCACTTATGAAAAGGGGTCACTTGTTGTTCATAGATTTTACCCTAATGAACTAACTAACTGACTGGCTGACTAACTAACTAATTAAAACTGTATGGGGACAGAGCAGATAGCATAGGTGATAGATATAGGGACAGAGTAGGTACAATATGTGATGATATATATGGGGACAGTACAGATACTGTAGGTGATTTGTGATATGGGGGAAGGGCAGGTACTGTAGATGATGTATAAATGGACATTGATGGTACTGTTGCTGATGATAAATATGGAGATAGAGCAGGTACTGTAAGTGACAACAGATATGGGGACAGAACAGTTACTGTAGGTGATGATGGATAAAGTGAAAAAGCCTGTGGTGATGGATATGGGATAGAACAGGTACTACTGTAAGTGATGGTGGATACATGGACAGAGCTAGTACTGTTGGTGACAACTGATATGGGAACAGAGCAGGTACTATAGGTGACAATGGAGAAGGGGCAGAGCAGGTACACTAGGTGACAGTGGATATGGGGACAGAGCAGGTACTGTAGGTGTTGATGGATGTGATGATGGATACAGGGACAGAGCAGGTACTGTAGATGATGATCTATATGGGGACAGAGCAGGTATTGTAGATGATGATCAATATGGGGATGGAGCAGGTACTGTAGGTGATTCTCAATATGGGGACAGAGCAGGTACTGTAGGGGATGATGGATATGGGGACAGGACAGGTAATGTTGATGATGGATATGGGGACAGAGCAGGTACTGTAGTTAATGATAGATATGGGGACAGAGCAGGTACTGTAAGTGACAATAGATATGGGAACAGAGCAAGTACTTTAGGTGATGATGGATATGGGGACAGAACAAATATTGTAGGTGAAAATGGATATGGGGACAAAGCAGGTACTTGAGGTGACAATAGATATGGGGACAGACTAAGTACTGTAGGTGATGTTGGTTACATCGACAGACCACGTACTTAGGTGGTGATCAAAACAGGGACAGAATAGGTACTGTAGATGATGGATGCAAGAACAGAGCAGGTACTGTAAGTGATAATGGCTATGTGAACAGATCAGGTACTGTGGGTGATAATGGATATGGGGACAGAGCAGCTATTGTAGGTAATGATGGATATGTGGCTAGAGCAGGTACTGTATGTGACAATGGATGTGGTAACAGAGCAGGCAATGGTGACAATGGATATGAGGACAGAGCAGGTACTGTAGATGACAATGGATACAGGGACAGAGCAGGTACCGAAAGTTATTATGGATACATGGACAGAGCAGGTACTTTAAGTGATGATGGCTATGTGAACAGATCAGGTACTGTAGGTGATAATGGATATGGGACAGAGCAGGTACTTGAGGTGACGATGGATATGGGATAGAGCAGGTATTGCAGGTTATTATGGATACAGGGACAGAGCAGGTACTGTAAGTGATGATGGCTATGCGAACAGATCAGGTACTGTGGCTGTTAATGGATATGGGGACAGAGCAGGTATTGTTGTTGATGATGGATATGTGGCTAGAGCAGGTACTGTAGGTGACAATGGATGTGGTAACAAAGCAGGCAATGGTGACAATGGATATGAGGACAGAGCAGGTACTGAAGGTGACAATGGATACAGGAACAGAGCAGGTACTGTAGGTTATTATGGATACAGGGAGAGAGCAGGTACTATAGATGATGATCGATATGGGGACAGAGCAGGGATTGTAGATGATGATTGATATGGGGACACAGCAGGTACTGTAGGTGATGACTGATATGGGGATAGAGCAGGTACTGTAGATGATGCTCGATACGGGAACAGAGCAGGTACAGTAGGTGGTGACTGATATGGGGACAGGGCAGGTACTGTAGGTGATGATGGATATGGTGACAGCAGGTACTGTAGGTTATGATAGATATGGGGATAGAGCAGGTACTGTAGGTAACAACAGATCTGGTGACAGTAGGCACTGTAGATGACAACAGATATGGGAACAGGGAAAGTATTTTAGGTGATGATGGATATGGGGACAGAGCACGTACAGTACAGTTATTGAAAATGAATATGGGGACAGAGCAGGTACTTGAGGTGACGATGGATACAGGGATAGAGCAGGTACTGTAGGTTATTATGGATACAGGGACAGAGCAGGTTCTGTAAGTGATGATGGCTATGTGAACAGATCAGGTACTGTGAGTGATAATGGCTATGGGGACAGAGAAGGTATTGTAGGTGATGGTGGATATGTGGCTAGAGCAGGTACTGTAAGTCACAATGGATGTGGTAACAGAGCAGGCAATGGTGACAATGGATATGAGTACAGAGCAGGTACTGTAGGTGACAATGGATACAGGGACAGAGCAGGTACTGTAGGTTATTATGGATACAGAGCAGGTACCGTAGATGATGATCGATATGGGGACAGAGCAGGTATTGTAGATGGTAATCAATATGGGGACAGAGCAGGTACTGTAGGTGATGACTGATACGGGGACAGAGCAGGTACTGTAGATGATGATCAAAATGGGGATAGAGCAGGTACTGTAGGTGATGATTGATATGAGCACAGAGCAGGTACTGTAAGTGATGATCAATATGAGGACAGAGCAGGTACTGTTGGTGATGATGGATATGGGGACAGGACAGATACTGTAGGTGATGATGGATATGGGGACAGAGCAGGTACTGTCGTTTATGATAGATATGGGGACAGAGTTGGTACTGTAGATGACAACAGATATGCGAACAGAGCAAATACTTTAGGTGATACGAACATATGAACATAAGAAATTTGCCAGCAGATAAAGGCCTAGAGGTCTGTCAAGTCTGCTCGAATGTGCAGCTAGCACCCTTTATTCTGCAGCTGCCCCTCCCCTCTACCCATCCCATCCGTTAACCCTCCCTCTTGCCCTGTCCCAGCCCCTTTTGAAGCAGTCCACTGTTCTACTGGATACCACTTCTGCCGGTAACACATTCCATCCAGCTACAACCCTCTCTGCAAAAAAAGTGTCTCCTCATCTCCCTCCTGAACCTTCCTCCCTCCATTCTCATATCATGGCCATGGGTGCTGCTCCCCTCCCTTACTTTGAACACTCCCTCTGTACCTGTCTTGTTTATTCTTTTCATGTACTTAAAGGTTTCAATCATATCCCCCCGTCCCACCTCTCCTCCAGCGAGTACATGTTCAACTACTTCAGCCTCCTCTCATATGATAAGTCCCCCAGACCCTTGATCATCTTTGTCACCCTGCACTGCACCCCCTCCAATAACTTAATGTCCCTCTTCAAATACGGGTGCCAGTACTGCATGCGGTACTCCAGGTGCGGTCTAATTAATGACATATACAGTGGCAGAATCACTTCCTCCCTCCTCGAGGATATACCCCTTGCAATGCAACCCAGCATTTTGTTGGCCTTTGCTGCTGTCTTCCTACATTATGCCAAGTTGTTCATTGACCCTGTAATGAGCACCCCCAGATCCTTCTCCTCCTCCTCCTCCTCCTCCTCCTCCTCTGTCTGGGCTAGCTGCACTCCCCCCAGCTGGAACTCCTTCTTGGGTTCTTCCCCCCCAAAATACAGCACCTTGCACTTTTTGGCATTAAACCCCAGTTGCCAGGTGTTTGACCAGGTTTCCAGTTTGCTAGATCATCCTGCAACGCCTGCCATCCCCCTAGGTTAAGCCCACCACCGCTCCCATCTTGGTATCATCAACAAACAGACTGATCTTGCTCTTGTTATCCAATGATATATCTGCAATGAATATCCCAAACAACACTGGTCCCAACACCGAGCCCTGTGGAACCGCTCATCACTACCCTTGGGGATGAGCGCTCCCCACCCACCACCACCCTCTGTTGCCTTCCTTGATTCCAGTTCCTTACCCATCTCACCCACTTTGCACCTGCTCCTGTGCCTTCTAACTTACTTCCCAGCCTCCCATGTGGCACCGAGTCAAATGCCTTACTGAAGTCCAGATACAGGACATCCACTGCATAGCCCCTGTCCAATTGCCTAGTTACCCAGTCATAGAACTCCACCAGGTTGGTTTGGTAGGATCTGCCACATATGAAGCCATGCTGTCTGCTGTCCTGTAGTCTTTTGGCCTCCAGGAGGACCACCAGCCTCTCCTTTAAGATAGTCTCCATCAGCTTACCCATGATGGATGTGAGGCTCACCGGTCTGTAGTTCCCCGGTTCATCCTTGGGGCCACTCTTGTGGAAGGGCAACACATGAGCCATCCTCCAATCCTGAGGTACACACCCTGAGTGTAGTGAGGCATTAAATGGGTCTGCCAAAGGTCTTTCAAGAACCTCTGCCAGCTCCTTCAGAACCCTGGGGTGGATGCCATCTGGGCCTGGTGCTTTGTCCACCCTCAGTGCCTTCAAACTCTCTCAAACTCTGCCCTCCATGATTTCCCCATCTGTCACCCCTCCCCCCATTTCTGCCATTCCTTTTCCCTTGAGTATCACCCCCTCTTCTCCTTTGTAAATACAGAGCAGAAGTAATCATTTAGCGCTTCTGCCTTATCACACCCTACTTCCACCCAACCCCCTACTTCCTAATCCTTACTATGTGGTCCTTACAGTTCCTTTTCTCCCTGATGTACCTAAAGAAGTTCTTCTCCCCTTCTTAATGTGTTGTGCCAGCCTGAGCTCCGTAGATGCCTTGGCTCTCCTTACTGCCCTTGTCACCTCCTTTGATTCCTTCAGGTACTCCTCCCTGTCCTCCTCCCTCCCTGTTTTCTTGTACCTACTAAAGGCAGCTCTTTTCCTTCTTACCTTTTCCATTACCTCCTTGTTCACCCAGATCAGTTTCTTAGCCCTAGCCTTCTTGCTCTGGGCCTTGCTGCAGGTTCTGGTTGCCTCCACTATTCCCAGCTTTATGAGCTCCCACCTCTGGTTAGTGCCCATACTAGGTTGAATTCTGGCCTGGTACCCTTTTACCACTTCCCCATCCTCCCAAAGTCAGCCCTCCTGAAGTCCAGCACTCTTGTGCCAGATTCCACTCCTTCCTTGCCCATATCCAATGTGAGCCATACTGAGTGGTGGTTACTCCCTGACAGCGGTTCTTCCACCCTAATTTCCTTCACAAACTCCCAATTTGCCAGCACAAGGTCAAGGGTATCCCCTAACCTGGTTGGTTCACTGATCATTTGCATCAGGAAGCTGTCCTGGAAGGCATCCAACAGTACCTGCTCCCTTCTATTCCTGGTTGTTGGGTGATGAAGGATATGGGGACAGAGCACATACTATAGGTGAAAATGGATATCGGGACAGAGCATGTACTTGAGGTGACAACAGATATGGGAACAGATTAAGTACTGTAGGTGATGTTGGATACATCGACAGACCACGTAATGTAGGTGATGATCATCAAAATTAGGACAAAAGAGGTACTGTAGGTGATGGATGCAGGGACAGAGCAGGTACTGTAAGTGATGATGGCTATGTGAGCAGATTAGGTACTCTGGGTGATAATGGATATGGGGACAGAGCAGGTATTGTAGGTGATGATGGATATGTGGATAAAGCAGGTACTATAGGTGACAATGGATGTGGTAACAGAGCAGGCAATGGTGACTATGGATATGGGGACAGAGCAGGTACTGTAGATGATGATGGATATGGTGACAGAGCAGGTTATGGTAGTGACTATGGGTATGGGGACAGAGCAGGTAGTTTAGGTGGTGATGGATGCATGAACAGGACCAGTACAGTAGGTGATGATGGATATGTGGATAGAGCAGGTACTACAGGTGACAATGGATATAGGACAGAGCAGTTACTGTAGGTGATTATCGATATGGGGACACAGGTACTGTCGGTGATGGATACAAAGACAGAGCAGGTACTTACTGTAGGTGATGATGGATACAGGGACAAATCAGTTACTGTAGGTGATGATGGTGGATAGAGCAGGTACTATAAGTGACAATGTATATGGGACAGAGCAGTTCCTGTAGACAGTGGAGACTGTCACCCAGCAGGGGCCCCATGCAAAGCAGAATGCCAGGGCACCAACAGATAGTGTCACCAGCAGGGGGTGGGGGATGGCAGGGCCAGGGGCCCCATCCACTGACTGGGGCCTCCATACAAATGCATGGGTTGCATGTACCAAATGCCTCCACTGCCTAGGTGATTATTGATATGGGGACAGAACAGGTACTGTTGGTGATGGATACAGGGACATAGCAAGTACTTACTGTAGGTGATGATGGATATGGGGACAGATCAGTTACTGTAGGTGATGATGGATATGTGGATAGAGCAGGTACTAGAGGTGACAATGGATATGGGGCAGAACAGCTACTATAGGTGATGATCGATATGGGGACAGAACAGCTACTGTTGGTGATGGATACAGGGACAGAGCAGGTACTTACTGTAGGTGATGATGGATATGTGGACAGAGCATATACCTTAGGTGATGATGTGATGATGAATACTGTATGTGGACAGAGCAGGTATTGTAGGTGACAATGGGTTTGGGGACAGAGCAGGTACTGTAGGTGACAATGGATATGGGGACAGAGGTGGTACTGTAGATGATGATGGATATGGGGACAGAGCAGGTTCTATAGGTGACAATAAATATTGGGACAGAGCAGGTAGCATAGATGATTTACGATTTGAGGACAGGGCAAGTACTATAGGTGATAAAGGATGCTGGGACAGAACAGGTGCTGTAGGTGATAATGGATACAGGGACACAGCAGGTACTGTTGGTGATGATGACTAGAGGGACAGAGACAGTACTCTAGGGGTTAATGGATGCAGCACCAGAAAAGGAACCATAGATGATGATGGATATGGGGACAGAGCAGCTACTGCAGGGGATGATGGATATGGGGACAGAGCAGGTACTGCAGAAGATGATGGATAGAGGGTATAGAGGGACAGAACAGGTACTGTAGGTGATGATGATGGATACAGGGACAGAGATGGTACTGTAGAGGATGATGGATGCAGGGCCAGAGCAGGTACTGTAGGCGATGATGGATACAGGGACAAAGAAAGTACTGTTAGTGATGAAGGGTATGGTGGCAGAGCAGGTACTGCAGAGGATAAGTAATAGAGGGACAGAGACAGTACTGTAGGTGATGATGGATATGTGGACAGAGCAGGTACTGCAGGGGATGAATGATAGAGGGACAGAGATGGTACTGTAGGTGATAATGGATATGTGGACATAGCAGGTACTGCAGGGGATGAGTGATAGAGGGACAGAGATGGTACTGTAGGTGATGATGGGTATGTGGACAGAGCAGGTGCTGCAGGGGATGATGGATATGTGGATGGAGCAGGTACTGTAGGTGATAATAGATATGGTGGCAGAGTAGGTACTGCAGGGAATGATGGATAGAGGGGCAAGCTGGTACTGTAGGCAATGATGGATACAGGGACAGAGCAGGTACTGTAGGTGATGATGAATACAGGGACAGAGCAGGTCCCGTCAGTAATGATGAATACAAGGACAGAGCAGGTACTGTCGGTGATGATGGATACAGGGACAGAGCAGGTACTGTTAGTGATGGTGACAATCAGCCCAAAGGACAGGCTTGTTGTGGAAATCACTCCATTGCCATTCTCATCAATTCTCATGTTTTATATCAGGGAGCACAATAAAACCAGAGCTCCGACCTGCTGAGATTGTTAAGTTGCACTGCAGCATCATTATTTGGTTTGCTTATGTTACCATGTAGTTATATCTACATGCAATGAAGCAGAGTCAAAACCCTGACTTAATCCCACTGAGTGCATTCACGTGTGAGATTGAGACTTTTGTCACAGAGAAAAATTGGTCTGCTTCAGCTAGTGACTTAATCAAGAAGTGGGCTCAGACACATTTTATAAACTGAGTTGATTCTGTGAGACTTGACAGTTTGATACCCGCTGCAACTGGAAGTAAGAAACAATGACAACTGTCATCATTCTACATGTTTTTTATAGAAATATTGCCTTTGGAATCACTTATCCTTAATGTCAGATATTCTCTTTATCTTGGTCCGTTTCTCCAGCAAGTTAAATATTTACATTCTAATCTTTTTTTATCTTACCGTTCCATAACTGTACAGGATAAATAACCCTAATTTGCTGGTCAACAAAAACAAACTAACTAAACAGTGCATTCTTCCACCTGAATCACCATACACACACAACTCTAATATCCACATCCAGGTGGATACCCCCAGATAAAAGTTCAGTTGGCTTGTTAGTTGTTCCCCTCACGAGGTTGTGCTGGTCAACACGCTGTTCCTTTTCTCATGTTGGCCCTACCCTTCGGGATGCCATTCTCCTGTATATTCGCCAGTCTGCTAATGTCTAGGTTTTTTTGTGGGGCTGGGAAGGATCTTGTGATGCCATCAGCATTGTTTAGGCTGTTCTCTGATTGGTTCTTAGGTTAAAGATACTACTCATTGTAATATATCTAACGTACAGATAAATCTTTTTCTGGAGGGTAGAACATGTGATAACATGGGATATGCGATGGCAGGCTGTCAGATAAATTATTTATTTTTATGAGTTCCCGGTGAAGCTGGGTAACCTCAAGAGTGATGTAACATAGCCTCAAATGGTGTTCCTGAGTTCAGTGAGAATAAGTGAAAATAAATCATTTATCTGGCAGCTACCCCATCGACATTCAATTTATCCAATAGGAAGCAGCTATTTAGTCAAGTCCATTTTATTATTCTTTTATATATATATATATATATATATATATATATATATATATAGCTTTTGCTCCCCATTGCTGCCTCAGTTGTCCATCAGCGGGGAGACATAGGTATTTTGCTTGGTTTTCTCCCTGCTAACCCCAGGACCCCAGAACATAGCTGTATGTACCCGTGGAAGTGAGCATGCACACTGTGGGTGGCCCCTTTCCCCATCTGGCCTAACTCCGAGTTCTCCCTTGGGCTTGACACTACAACTAAGCTTGCACTTGTTGGCTGTCAAGAGCCTGGGAGACTTCAGATCCCTCCCTGGGAGAGGAGAGCTGCCTGTCGGCAGCTCAATGCAGCTCCTCACCACCCCCCCGGACTCATGGTAACCCAAGTTTGCTCCCAAACTCAGACTGATGGCATGGCATGAGGTGTGGCATCCAGGACCTCAATCCTCAGCACCACCAGGCCAGCTATTCTTTTTTTTTTTAATTATGTGGGACTTTTTGGTGTTTTTCCATGTATAGCTACACCTAGTGCACAGGTTGCTAGGCTGTTGCTAACATGCTTGGATGTCCTGGTGGCTTTGATGCTCCTGACGTGTACAATTATGCTGAAATTTCAAACACAAGATGGTGGTGGCCTAAGCAAGTGGAATAGATGGGAGCCTGCCATGGGAAGAGCTACCATTCACATTCCCCACCTGCAACTGCTCCTAATCCTTCTTCTCATTGTCCCCATTCTCCTACCTCATCTTATCCAGCTTTAATCCCTCTTGCAAGTATCTCCCCTAGTCCCTTTGCTATTTTACCATGCAATTGTATATTACCTGTAGATAAAGCCTATGGGCTGGATATTCAAACTGCGCCATTCTGAGGCGCAAGCCCTTGCGCTGCGCAAAATAGTTGTGCAGGGGTGTGGCCGGGGCAATATTCAAAGGAGTTGTGCTATTGAGCAACTCCTTTGAATATCACCCCAGCCACAACCACTGTGCGTAAGCGCAGTCAGAGGCTTGCGCCACCGCAAGTTGTCAGAGTGGAGCATTCAACCGGTGGCCAAGTACCATTCGCCATCGCAAAATCATGATATTCAAAGGTGACATGCAAATGGGGCCATAATTCATGCAAGGCACAGGGGGCCATTTGCATCTGATTATGGCGCCATTTGCATGCCATTAGCATGTAGGTGCGCCGATCCCCGAGGACTTGCGCCTGGCGCCTGCCAGGCAGCAGCCATCGGGACCGACGCACCCTGCAGCCCGATCGCGGGCAGCAATGTGGCTCCCCCACCTCCCCTACATCTCCCAGGTGGTCCAGTGGACCGTAGTGCCCGATCGCTGGCAGAATGTAAATGAACCCCCGAACATGTCCCTAGTGCCCGATCCGGGCAGTAAGTAAAGTGCCCCCACCCCGAACATCTCCCTGGTGGTCCAGTGGACCGTAATGCCCGATCGCAGGCAGAATGTAAATTGACAACCCCCAAACATCTCCTGGTGGCTGTGTCCCCCACCCCACCACCACGAAGCCCCACCACCCTTCCCCGGCAGCTGGCGGGCGTCGCATCCACCGCCTGCCACCCCCACCACCATGACTGACTGCCGGTGGGGCTGCAGCCAGTGGTGCAGAGCAAGAGCCAATGGGCATGCAGCTATACCGTACATGACAGTCAGATTTGTGAATGAATCATTCACAAATCTGGACTGTCATCTTCTGATATGAGTACATGCCCATTGGCTCTTGCTTCACGCAATCGGCGTCTGACCACCGGAGCCAGTCGGCGGCCGCTGGTGGTGGCGGATGCTGTATAGATTGGCCTGATAAATGTGTTTATTAGCGGTCAACTGGGTCCACATCAATTGCATAAACAAATTTATACAGTGAAAGGGAGAGTTGCACCTGACAGGTAAATTCTTTATTTTAGCCACTGAAACATTCTAAATGTAGATTAATAAGAGATATGTCATGGGAATATGAGTAGTACATCATTCACCTGTACAAGGGCAGTTTGACATTGTGTAACCTAACGAGTGGCATAAGCCAGGAGTGATGTGCCTGAGGTCAAACTGCCAGAGTGGAGATAAACGATGCATCATACAAGGTCCCCACTGCATATTTAATTTAAGCAGCCTGTGTGTTGCATTGTTTTACTTTTAGTTTTTTTTTTAATTTATTTTTAAGTAACATTTTATGGCACTTTTTGGTGAAGTAGTGTCTTTAGGGATGGACAAAGTTGGCAAAATTCACTCTGTGAATATATCTGTGAATTTTCTGCAATTCACAGAGCACAGATTGATTTGCAAAGTGTGTAGTTTTGCAGCAAAGTGTGGAATTTTGCCCATGAAGTGTGGAATTTCACGGGTAAATTTCCACACTTTATGACAAAACTCCACACTTCATAGTGAAAACTTCGCACTTCATGATTCAGGCAAGTGGAAGTTCTTGAGGTCTGGGAAAACTTTGCAAAGCTCTGCAAATGCAAATTTTTGCCACTTTGCAACAACTTCACTGGTGAATTAAAACTTCGCCACATCTCTAAGTGCCTTTTCCCATTTTGGATGTGTGGTTGCTGTGGGTGTGAATCATGACATCATCACTGAAACAACCATGTCACTGGTGATTGGTCAAGTGAGTTATTTTTTTTTAAAACATTCAGAGAAAAATGGAGGGGGGCTTTAGCGAGCAGTGGGCAGATGTGATGGCTGGTGTCAGCTGTGTATGTCAAGGAGCAGTTGCTGGTGACTTGCAGTCTGGGATTGTTTTGTTTTTTTACTCATTTTTTTTTTATATGAATTTGCCATCTGACAGAGCTTGCATTTGTGCCACAGAAGGAGTGGAGTTATAAGAAGTGAGACTATACGCTCGGCCAGCAGTGCATGCCATCCAGAGACAGCCAAGAGTAAGACTGGCTGCCCAAGGTTCAGGATCCAGGAGGGAATCTGTAATACATTTAGTTTGAAAAAGGTACTGCTTTTGTGGTTGGGGTTTGATCTGCAGAGTAAGATGGGACCAAAGAGGCACAGAGAGAGGGGTGAAGCAGGGAGAGATGGAATCATGCAACATGAAGTGAGGTGGGGGAGAAAACATTCAGCGCAAAGTGCAGTTGGAGTTAATAAAAAAAAAATGTAAGAGACAAAAGTGTTCTGTTTTGTGCTTTCACTTTGCTTTTACAGTTTGGAGGACAGCAATTTGAATGCTGTAGGTGTAGGCAGTAAAGGAGCTTGAACGTTGTGGAAGCATGTTTCTTCAGGGTGATTCATCGGTTCAGTGGTTGCTAAAGAAAAAGTCAAGCCAGGAAGGGGTGGGGGTCATGACGAACTTGCTATATATATAAATGGCTGATGCCATACTTAATGTATGTATAAATATAGGATTTTACATTTACACATACAAGCTCTGATAGACGTTTATTTGGGTGAGTTGTGTCCACACCTATAGCATGAATTATCTTTCTTTATTTTAGCCATTTATTTCAACTTCAGACAGGTCACAGAGAAACCCTTAACCAATGGGAGAGCAGCCTGAACAATATCTGATTATATCACGGTGGTCACTTGTAGATTCAAAGCAGTGTAGTGAATTCAAATAGAAGCATTTACATTTTCATAAAAAAGAACTAATTTAAACATTTTATAGTTTAACAATATACATTGTATATATTGTATGCACACTGTGCTGGCTCAGAATATACTGCTTATCATCAACTGTTAGGGGACAGGAGTTGCAGAACTCACTCGTGGCCCTGCCACTTAACATATTAATATACTAATTGCCAGCAGATTAAGCTTTACGGTTCATCAAGTCTGCTCGAACCTTAGGTCCCATGTTGGCAACCGAGGCCCCCCCTTGTGTTCCGATACTTCCCCTTTCTTTATCTGTCCCACCCTTTCTTGAAGCCCTCCACCATGGAAATCTGGACCAGCTCGCCAGGTTCCACCACCCTCTCAGTGAAAAACCTCCTCCTCTTTTACCCCCTCATCCTTCCACCTTCCAACTTCAACCCATGTCCTCTGCTGATACCTCCTTCCTTTAGTCTAAAGATCCCCTCCGTGTTGACCCTATTTATTCCCTTGAGATACTTGAAGACCTCGATCATGTCCCCCCTGTCTCTTCTCTCCTCCAATGAGAACAGAATGAGCTCCTCAACTCTGTCCTCATAAGTCAACTCCCCCAGTCCTCAACTCATCCTGGTAGCCCTTCTCTGTACCCCTTCCAGGAGCTGTATGTCCCTCTTCAGGTGCGGTCTCCACTACTGTACACAGTACTCAAGGTGTGGTCTAACCAGTCCATTGAACAGTGGCAGGATTACTTCCCTGCTCCTAGAAGTGATCCCCCTTACAATGTATCCCAACATCCTGTTTGCTTTGCTAGCCACTCTCCTGCACTGCTCAGAGTTATTTATACATGCATCCACCATGACGCCTAGGTCTTTTTCCCCAGCCGAGGCCTCCAGTGCCTCCCCTCCCAGGGTGTACCTGTGTTTAGGGTTTCCCCGCCCAAGATGTAACAGCTTGCATTTGGTGGTATTGAAATTTAATTTCCATGTGCAAGTCCACCTTTCCAGGGTATCCAGTCACTTGTCACTTGTGAGTTGTTGTCCCGCTCCTCACTCGTGAAAAGAAATGGCATACTCTGAGTCAGGTTGTTGCATATCCCATATTAAAGAGGGACTACAGTCAAAATTTCTGGCATAAATACATTTCAGAATTTGGATCAGCATAGCCCCAATCAGCCTCATACCAAAATTGAGATCTCTAAGTTACTTTGTTTAAAAGTTACAAATTGTTTTACAACTCTAAATTCACTACCTGTTCAAAAAAGCCAGTTTCAGTGAAGCGCTGCTGATGTCATCTCCAGAACTCAGAGTCTAGTCTTCCCTGACAGCAAGCTTATAGAACTGGTTTCTTCAGAGGTTTGAGTTCATGTGCAATAGTTTTCAGAAGTTAAACAGGCAGCAACGTTCAAAAAACATTGCTATAAAAACTGTGTTTCAGGCTTTGTAAAACTTGACAAATGTGTATTTTTTTTCTTTATTTATTTATTTTGGTGCCTTATGTTGTCCTTTTCTCCAGGGTTGCTGAATGCTGAATCATAGCACTGCAGTGAGGTTTAGTTTCAGTTTCAGTTTATTTTTATGCTTGCTTGCACGCATGTGCAAGAAACATAGTGCCGCCATACAAAGTTTCGTAAGTGTGCCACTCAACTTCCAATGCCCTGCTCCCTTTTGCAGGCACTGTCTCACCACACCAATAAATGTCGGAGCTGTCTATGACAGCAGTTCAGATGCAGTGGCATACAGTTGAAAGCGAAAAACTGCTGCAATCAGCGGTAGTAAGGTGTAGACAATTTTCATACTGCTGTGGGCAGTATGCAAATTGCCTACACGTCACACTGCATCTGAACGGTCATAGACAGTTCCCCCCCTACCCCGAACACTTATGTAGCATGCTGGGAGCCCACCCCAGCGTGCAGCATGCACTCCCCACCCGCACATTGCGGGCGACTGACGAGGGTGCTCAATCCCCTGCCAGCTCCGCTGCCCCCCAAAACAGATTTCCAGGTACCATGCTGGGAGACCACCCCAGCGTGGCAAAAGTCCATATGGTGATGGGGGTGTCCAATCCTCCATGGGCTCCACTGACCCCCCCAGCAAAAAAAAAAACAACTTCCAGTTGCCACGCTGTTAGCCCACCCCAGCATGGCAAATCTCCGTATGGCTGACTGTGGTGCCCAATCCCCAGTTGGCTCCACTACCCCCCCAAAAAATAAACTTCCAGATGCCATGCTGGGAGCCCACCCCAGCATGGCAAAAGTCCCGCGTCATCTTCTAAAATAAAAATAAAAGACACCTGTAAAAAAAAAAGGTCCTTCATTGACTGTCTTCCCCCCCCAACCCACTGCCACCCTCTGCCCACCTCCCCACACCCCACCCCATACTTACTCCAGAGTCCAGCACGACGATCTTCAGTGGACCAGGAACATGTCTGCACTCTTCAAAACTGACCGCAAACTAAAGAAATGCCGATAAACTGTAGAATGGCATAAATGTTTTTTTTTTTTTCAACTTTGGTGCATATCTCAGCCATTTTGAGGAATTTTTTCACCAAATTTTCAACATGGGGTTCTTGGGGCCCCACCTCAGGAACTCAGTCACTGTCATTTTGTTATTCGGTCCCAAAAGGTGATTTTGCGGTCACTGCGCGGAAACCACCTTTCAGGACTGAGTAACAAAATTACAGTGTCACAGTTCATGAGGTAGGCCCCCGCAAAACCCTATGTTGAAAATTTGGTGAAAAAATTCCCACAAATAACTGTTTTACTAGTGTGCATTGCTCAGTTCTTATGCACACTTGTAACTTTGCGAATTTTTAATATTTTCATTCCAGATTTTCAACATTGCCATTTCACCACACCTCCTTATGAGCAGTATAGCTGTCATTTTTCACATCTCACCCAAAATGTATTTCCGTGCAAGTAGCGTACAATGGCATGGTCAGTGTGCAAAATCAATGTTCAAGACAGATTAAAAAAAATCGCAGTGACACCGTTCATGAGCAGAGGTCTTAAAATGGCTATGTTGAAAATTTGGTGACAAAAGTCCATAAAATGACTGTGTTACAAGCGTGCATTGCGCAGTTTCCAAGCACCCTCATAAGTTCACGAATTTGTAATATTTTCAGTCCAAATGTTCTACAGTGGCATTTTTCCACACCTCCTTATGAACAGTGCAGCTGTCATTTTTCACACCCTGGCCAAAATGTGTTTTCACACTTCCGGCGCAGAAATGCGTGGTCACTGTGGGAAATCAGTGTTCGGGACAGATTACGAAAATCACAGTGACACTGTTCATGATCGGAGGTCCCAAAATGCCTGTGCTGACAATCTGCTGTAAACAATCCCCAGACTAATTATATTACAGGTGTGCGTTGCGCAGTTTCCTCGCACACTCGTGACTTCACCAGTTTTTTTATATCTTCACTCCAGATTTTCAACATTGCTATTTTTACTCCTCCTCATGAACAGTACAGCTGTCATTTTTCACATCCTGTTTGAAATATGTTTTTGCACCTGTGGTGCCAAATGGCATAGTCACTGTGTAAAATTAGCTTTTGGCTAACAAACTGATATTGCCACTGTTCATGAGGTGGGGGTCACAAAAAACCCATGTTGAAAAATTGGAGTGAAAATATCAATGAACACCTGGGGCATTAGGGTTTCCATCCATAACGCCCCACCCTGTAGAGACTGACAGGCATCAGGGGTGTGACTTGGGATTGTCCCCTATAATGCTCATACCATTCCACCCCCATCCACACCCTGCAGCCAGTGACAGGCATCGAGGTGTGCCATGGACTCTTCGGCCCCAAAGTTCACCCCATTCTGCTATACTGCACCCATCTCACCATATTTCCTTATGGAATGGAGGTGAGCATAAGGCCCAAAGACCCCAAGACACACCGTGACACTTGTTGGTGTCTGCAGGGTAGGGTGTGGTGAAATGGCATGGCCATTATGCCTGATGACCCAAAGGCACACCCCAATGCCTGTCAAGCCCTGCAGGGTGGTGGTGGGATTGGCTTCAGTTCAATATTTCACTGCCATTCCTATTATGCATCTCTCTAACTCCTACACTTACCAATGCCAATGCCAGCAAGCAAACATTTGGCATTGACAAATGCTTGTTTATACTGGAAAGGCATGTGAGCAAAATTTGCTGTTTTCACTGGTGAGATTTGCAGACTGAATAATTTTCTGATGTGGTGGAAGGCTGTGATCATTCACATCTGTCATTCAATTGAGGTGATTTGTCAGGATGGCACTTTAAAACAATTATTCTATCTTCCTGTAAATGGGGATGGGAGAGGCAATGCTGTTTTGAAACCTTACTATGAGTTTCTATGCAGTAGCCAACACAGCCAACCTAGGGCCAGATATTCAAAACGATGCCCCGGGGCAAAATTAGCACTGCACGGTGGTTAAAATTAGCCTGGAACCATTTTCACGCCATATTCAAAGGAATAGCCCTGGGGCTAAATGAGTTGAATATAGCATGCAAATGAAGGTGTGCAAACAAGGCTGAGAGTGCAGTGCAAAAATAGTCCAGCAAATAAGATAGCTCTGAAGATAGCAACCAAGTGCAGTGCAAACTGCAACAGTGGCCAAGTGCACACAGAGGTGGAGTGAGGTAAGGCTGAACAGTGTGGGCAATGTGTGTGCTAGCAAAACAGTGGAGTACAACAGCAAACAGTGCAGGCCAAATACTGCAGAACCATGTAATGGAACATTGCAGTATTGAGCGGTGCTAACATGTTTGCACGGCGCAATCCCATTTGCCCAGTGCTAAAGTTTGCTATATCCAAAACTGCAATGTAAATGAGCCTACTCAGGTGATCCAAGGGCAGACAGCAACATTAGCATTTCATTCCAGCCTGCTTTGCATGTGGATTGCCTGGTGCTATAACATAGTGCACACAGCTCCACCTGTAGGTCTGACCGGGGAATTACAGGTTGGTAGCCACGTTTCTTTCTGTGCTCACAGCTCCACCTGTAGGTCTGACTGATATTACCGGTCAGTTGCCACATTCACTGTGTGCTCACAGCTCACAGAATATTAGCTGCAGTCTTGGTTTGGACACAGATGCAAAGACTAATGAGGCCCAGGGGAGTAGCACTACAGGAACAGGTGATCGTGCTGCATGCCAGAGGCAAATCGCTGTTCCTGCCACAGTGCTTATCAGATGGTACAGTACCACAGTAAGCAATATTGTGAGGTACACAGCAATGCTTACAGTGTGTCAGGCAATAGTGACGGGTGCCATCTACACAGTGACAAACACAGCTGAAAGGTGTGGTCTGACAGTGTGGACACCGCAGTCATGTGCTGCACCAGTGGCATGGAATCTCCACACTACCATACACATGGCTGTCTGTGTGTGCAGGGATCCCAGACAGGTGTAGGGTATGTGCCCTGGGGAGGCACACATACCATCATAGTGACACACTGCTGTCAGAAGCAGTTCCATCAGTGGAACATGTACACTGTGAGGATGGTCCCAGCCGTGTGGCAGTACCTACTGTGTGGTGCAGCCTGGCCACCTGTACACCATCTCCTCAACACCCTCCATTCCCCCAGTGCAGCATGTGTGTGCTGGTCTGTGTTGGTGTACCCCAATGGGGGAACTGGAGGTGTGTGCTGCATGGATGCATTGCCATGGTGTCCACTGGGTGCTGGGGCCCCAGTAATGCCTGGCAGGGTTAGAACTGGTGCCAGATGACAGCGACATGGGTGGTGCCATCTGTGTGCAGCATGTCTCTGCCATATATGTGTTCTGTTTATTGTTTTTTATCACCTTGTTCACCAGGTAAGCAAACTGGGCCCAAGGTCCAGTGTCAGAAATGACCCAGAGACACTAACTGTGTGGCTGAGATGCAGTGGTGCACAATAAAGACATAAAATGCAAACAATACACAAATATCACATTAGGTACACATTACAGTACATTAAAATACCGTACAAATAGTTTGTTGCTGCAAGTGGTGTTCTAGCTCGGGTGTAACATTTACATAAGTGTTCACTTCACAGCACTGTTGGGGCATTGCATTCCACAGTTTGTGTGCCTGTGCATATGCAGTGGCCCAGGGTGGCTGTCCACCCACACTGCCTCCTCATTGGATGCATACAGCCTCATAAGGCAATTCTAGGGGGTGGGGGTAGGAAGAAATAGGCTGCTGGTTAACTAGGATCTGCAGCTTATCCATTAGGTAGGGAAATGGGCAGACTGGGTGGGCCAAGTGGTCCTTATCTGCCGTCAAAGTCTATGTTTCTATGTTTCTTGTTCCCTGTTGCTGCTGTGTCCATGCCCCCAATCCTGGGTTTGCCCGGCATTAAGACCACCTTTTCATGGGAGGTAATTTGTACACTGCACTACGGTTAAAGTAACATTGTTATGCCGGCACTATACTTTTGAATAAATTGTTGTGCATGTATGCATGTCCCTGCCCTCACTTTGTGCTGTGCATACATTATCTCATAGCATTGGTGCTATCATGTTGCACTGGCACTATTTGGCCTCTTGAATATAGCACTGCAATGCAAATGTGGCACAATTATGGTGCAATCGATTTGCACCGGGTGCAAAGTTTTGAATATCTGGCCCCTAGTGTTTTCTCCCTGGCAGGCTGTTACTTAACCTACATTCAGACTTCTCTATGTTGTATTCCACATTAAAATGATAATTTTACCAGGGCTAACACTTCCACCATTACCAGGAATTGACACATATTAGGCCCCTGTTAAAACTTATTATAAAGC
Organism: Neoceratodus forsteri; assembly: GCA_016271365.2. Classification (NCBI taxonomy): domain Eukaryota; kingdom Metazoa; phylum Chordata; order Ceratodontiformes; family Ceratodontidae; genus Neoceratodus; species Neoceratodus forsteri. Next base: position 1,391,413,276 of record CM057459.1, read on the forward strand.
AGACACTGACAAACAGCAGTGATGTTACCAACATTATTCAAATCTAGTAGCAGTACAAGTTCCTAACAAACACGTTAGAGTAGCACCCCAAATGGTATCAGCAGCCTGGAGGCATGCCGACTCAGCATTCAACAACCCTGGAGAAATGGACCACATCAAAAAGGCATTAAAGATATGAATTTGTCAACTCTGTTCCAAAACCTGAAACACACATAGTTTTTATAGAATGTTTTATAGAATGTTTTTTTGAATGTTGCTGCCTCTTTTACTTGTAAAAACTATTGCACATGATTTTTAAACTTTTGAGGAACAGGAGAAGACTAGACTGTAAGTTCTGGAGATGACATCATCAGTAGCTCCTCACTGAAGCTTTTTACAACAGGTGGTAAAATCAGGGTTACAAAATAGCCCATAACTTTAAAATGAAGTAACACAGAAATTTTTGGTACGTGATTTATTGGGGATATGCTTATTCTAATTCTGCAAAGTAGCACTGTTGGCCAGAATCCCTCTTTAATAAGGGAAGATTTATCACCACTGATGCCATAAATATAGTTATTGTACACCTGCATAATTGTAATGCCTATCTAAACCAAAAAATGCATTGTAAAATTAGCCTTTTGCTCAATGGTCTATTCCTAAGACTTAATAAATATATAATCAATGGCAACATCAGTGGCCAGTGTCAGTGGCTCAGTAGGTAGCACACTCACCTCTGAGGCTGGGAGATCAGAGGGCTGTGGGTTCAGTTCCCACATCTGGCACTTGGATTAATATCCTAGTACTGACAATGTAGTGCAGCATGAGAGGGGTGCTGCACTTCTGAGGTACCGTCTTTCGGATGAGACGTTAAACAGAGGTCCCATCTGCCTGGACTGGTGGTAGTTCAGGTGGATATTAAAGATCCTTATCGAAAAGAGTAGGGGAATTTTGTGGGGGAAAAGGAATAAAAATTCATAAACAAAGCAGAACTACACAGTGCAGTCATAGCAATACCATTCAAATCTCAAAATGAAATAATCATATAGTGACAAAAATTTTAGTGAAGGAAAAAATACTAGCACACTAAAAACAGTGTCCTACAAAGAATAGATAGAGTCAAAAGTCATGCATGTAATAACAAATGGTCACAGCCCTTCCATAAGTGATGCATTTGAGTCTGAGAACAGCATCTCAAATCATTGTCATAAACGTTCCAAATTTCAGCTTGCACCAAGTTCAGCAAAACATCATAGGGAACAAACTGTTGCTGAAGGACCCACTTACAACGAGCCTGCCATAAATAATATTTAAAAATGGCAAACAGGATCTGCAAAGTAGGCCTAACAAAAGCCTGCCAGGTAGAAGGCCATTTAACATAAATCAATTCTAGGTAAGTAATAAAACGAAACTGTCCGAGTCCCCAACTAGTCGCTACATAATCCCAAAATCGCTTAGCATATTTACATTCCATAAAAAGACATTCCTGCGTTTCCAAAAGCTGAGTACACGTGTGTCTCAAACAATACCTCTCCTGTAGTGCTTTGCATTTGTTATTGCCCTTCACATTCAATTTGCCATGCGTAGTTAACCATAAAACATCCCAAACAAACACTAGCATTCTCTCATTCAACAATTGTTGAAACATTTCTAGACTATTCTGGTCAGTACAATGAGGTAAAATAATAACTTCCAAACATTGTGGGGCTACAATCGTATCATAAACACCAATCCTCTTTTTAATTCTTTCAACTGTATATTCAACCTTCCAGGTTATTACCTGCTGAAAAAGTTCTCTCACAGCTCTGGAAACCACCTGAAGTTTAATCAATAGTCTACCCCTCTTCTGGTCCCAAGCAGTTAGACAAGGCCCAATCCAATCCAACAATAACGGATACCAAACCCTGTTTTGCTTCTGCCTAGGCTCAATCACATTATAATACTATAATAGAAGGCAACAGGATGAACCATACCTATACCTCCCTCCCCTATACTGCGGTACGTGACATGTCTCTTTATCGGGTTCAATCTGCTCCCCCACAAAGCTCTAAAAAATAAACTAAACAATCTAGTATGAAGTAATTTTTTTTGGGGGGGGAATAAATATAACTAACATAGAGCAAAATTGGGCTAGGCAAAGATTTCATCAAAAGTATCCTTTTCTTTTTAGAAAGAGGGCCATGTGCCCATCTTACCAAAGAGCCCTCTGTTTTTTGTAATTTAGATTCCCAATTCCTCAACGCTGCATCCTCAATTCCAAACTGAATTCCTAAAATAGTAATAGGTGTACAGGACAGTGATATGCCCGCATACATTGGAACAACCAGTTTCCCCCCCCCAACTGATAACCCACACTCTTGTCGGTATTAATACAGGAGCCAGAAGCCCCCCCAAAAAGCCTGAAGCCGAGCCTGTATTAAGCTTTCATCAGTAGAGGAATTAACCCATAAAACCACATCATCCGTGTAGGCCAACACCTTCAATGGAGGAAAGGAGTCAAACAAATGCACTCCTCTAATTTCCAGATCCAACTGAACGGTTTGCAAAAAAGGATCTATACCAAATACATAGAGCAAAGGACTCATAGGACAGCCCTGTTGAACACCCCTACAAACAGACACCCTCTTACCCTGCCACCCATTAACTCTCGGAATCACTGAGGCTTCTTTATATAGCTTCTGGAGCCATGAAATATAAAGTTGTGGAATACCATACTTTTGTAAGATCAAAAATAAATACTCCTGAGAGAGGGAATCAAAAGCTTTCCGCTGATCAAGACTCAGAACAAAGCTAACGTCTCCCCCTCTGGGATGCCTATCAAACAATTCCCTCAATAAAATCAGATTACTCTGAATTCCTCTCTGAGGGATAGCAGAACCCTGTTCCCTGCCAATTAAACCATCAGCACACGCAGCTAAATGATTAGACAGAATCTTACTAAAAAATTTCAGATCAGAATTCATTAAACAAATGGGTCTCCAATTATGCAGCTGTGACCTATCTCCCTTTTTAAAAAGAAGGATCAACTCAGCTTCTACTAGGGAACCAGAGATAGAAGGAGAGCTCAAAAATTCATTGAACAATGTTACTAACTCCTGACATGAAGAATCACAAAAGAATTTGTAGAATTCAGTCAGTAGGCCATCCAAACCAGGAGTAGCATTGTTCTTAGCAGCAGTGATAACAGTCTTAACCTTCTCTTCAGTTATTAAAGCAACCAACTGTGACTCCTGGACCATAGAGATATGCTTTTCCTCCAAGCCCTGAACAAATTCAGCCATATTAGTAACCTTAGGTTCAGTACCAAAATTATCAGTCACATACTCAAATACTATACGTGATACGAAGGATTTATCTTTGTATAATATTCCAGTCTTATCAACCAACCCTTCAATCAGTTTTTTACCCATAAGATGACTACTATCCTTAAAGGGTTCAAAAGTCTGTTTCTTGCTAACAGTGCCAAACCGTAGTTCCTGATGTAATGTTTTGGCCCTGTCATATTGAAACTGATACATATCCCGTTTAACCTTCTGAATTTGTAAACCAAAATCCTGCCCTGTCGTATCAGCCAAAGAAAGCAGTCTATGCAGTTGTTTCCTATGGTTTAAATAGAGAAAATATTTATCCCGATTGAGCCTCCCTGCAACTTTCTGAAAAATGGACTTCACTTCCTGCTTAGTATCCTACTACCTGGATAGTTGGTCATCATACAAACATTTCACAGAGAGCCGTGCTTCCCATAAAGACCGAAACCGAGTAACCACTGCTTCTTGATGTAACAATGAAACATTCAATTTCCAAGGAGGTTTCCCGGGAAAAATGTCAGCATTCCAATGACAATCAATATGCTCTGCCGAGTGATCCGAAAATGCGAATTCTACAACTGCAGAGTTTCTAACCAATACAGATCGTGAAACTCCAAAAAAATCAATTCTTGTTTTTTGTAAACATTTATAAAACGTAACCCCCGCCGAACTATGCACAGAGCGATACACATCTTTTAAATTTGCAGTAGCAGTAATATCCAAGAGAGCATTGGAATCACAAGACAGTTTGTTAGTATACAAACCTCTATCCTCCTGGTGAACACTACGATTAAAATCACCCCCCAGATAATCTGTCTAGCAGTGCACAAAAAGGGTTGTACTTTTTTAAAGAGAGTAACTCTCAATGCTTTTCCCTGAGAGGCATACACATTAATCAGTCGAAATCTCAACCGTCTATAAGATATTTATTTATTTATTTGCTTTTGTTAACCGGGTGAGTCACACTAGACATCCAAGTGCCTATTTTTAGGTGAGACCCGGGAGGGTTATAAACTGGGTTACAGAGAGTTTACATACAACCACGAGCGAAGTTTACTTCGAGATGCAGGACGAGCATAAACAGGGCAAGGAGAGTTGAGTGAAACAAACAGTAAGTCAAAAGCTTAGGTTTACATCAAGATACATGACAGCTTGACAGGGCTATCGTAGGAAGCGAACAACATATGGAGACAATATAGTACAGGATGCATCAAGAATCACAGCCCTACCTGGTTCCAGATCTACTAGTCTGGAAACCTTCAAGTCAGAACTGGAAAACAAAATCCCCAGCCCATCACATTGATCCTGACCCTGTGACTAGAAAGAAACCCCTTTATGCCATTTGGCAGAACATTGAGCAATTTCCTTGAAAGTTTTAATTCTGGTATCCTGTAAAAAAATAATATCAGAATGTAAGTCCAGTAATTCCTGAAAAACAACATCCCTCCATATACTGTTCTTAATACTATTCACATTAAGGGTTAAAATACAGAAGGCGTACATAGGGGAAAAAAAGAGAGGAGTAGCAAAAGATTAACACTGAGATCTTGTAGCCCATCTCTTCCTTCTAGAGCAACCTTCATGTAATTCCGAAGAGGTCCCCTTGGAAGAAGCCACTGAGGAAGTATCAGACCCAGAGTCTCCATCCTCTGACATATCAGGGGGTGGGTCTATAAGTAAAGGGGCAGATTTATTAGATCATAAATGCACTGTGTTCTTTGACATCTTCTTCCATTCTTTTCCCTTTGGTTCAGGAGGGACACCAACCTTATCTCTCGACCTTTTCTTATAAACAACTATTGTGAAAGGAGTCTCAGAATAAAGCACAGATGGAGGAGGTGGGGGGGCATAGATGGCTGGCCCACAACTGAAGGTACTGGAGGCAAGTCTTGACTTATATCCTGAGAGAGATCTTCATGCTCCTGGGACACAGGTTATACCAAAGTGCAAGGAACAGGCTGTTCATGAACCAGCTGGATTCCTTCCATACCTTGTTCCTCTGCAGCTATTGGGGGGCATCACTGAGAGAATGTGCATCAGGCACAGTAGCGACAGGAAGCAATCGGCTTGCGTCTGCCACTGAAACATCCCTATGTAAGGTCGAAGTAGTAGGTACAGCCATATCTACAGTATCAGTCTCCTTCTGGTTCAAGAGCACTTCCATCTGCCTAGCCGAGGCCTGAACACAACTTTTCTTCTCAGCCTGTCTAATCAAGGCTTCCTGGGAAGGACCATCACCAGAATTGTGAGAGGCCCAAGGGCATTTAACATAAGGGTGACCCCATTCCTCACAAAGGTTACAATGAAAAAGATTCTTACAATTAGCAGAAAAATGGCCAGTCTCTAAACAGTGGGTACACTTAGGGGTGTCACATGCATTATTAAGTTGCAGGCGAGAGCCACATTTATGGCAAGACTTAGGTTGCCCCGGATAAAACAAGGAACCCCCGGTCCTTCCCCCCAAAAAACAAACCGGTAAATGAGCTATTCCACTGTTTGTGGTGAACAGCTTACATTTAATCTTCCAACCCCCAGTCCAGAACTGTTCAGAGTCAATAACGGGATGGATGTTCAAGCACTTCACATCACTGTTTAAGCCAATGCAAAATATTTGCAATATCCACCCCTTCATTTTTGAACAAGACAGTGATGACTCGTACAGCTGGCTTAGTAATGGGGATGGCCAGAAAAGGGGCCCACAATGGAGAATCTTTAAGAGTATTATATTTAATCCAGAATTTGTCCAAAGCGTCTACTGTTTTGAAACTAATATCATAATTAGACTCATCAGTGTGTATCAGAGCAAAAGCTTGGAAGCATAAAATTTCAAGGAATCCTTAAGTAAGCGTCTGCCAATATATGTTCTATCCGGGGGATCCTCTAAACCCCCTGTATACAGCAACCTAATTGCATTACATCGAAGTGCAGGTTCTTTAGCTGAAGTTTTAAACAGATTAGCCATACGTAATAGAGGTTTAAACAGTTTCTGTTTAGTGGGATCCTGCAATATTTCCTGCCCCAGACCTACTGATAATGGTGCAGCAATATCACGATGAGTAGGCACATCAGGCACTGAAACTTCACCAGAGTCACACTGTTTCAATTCCAGTGCCAATTTAAGGTGCTCCCCTGATCGTTTAGCAATTCCCAAGGTTTTGCCCTACTGTCCTCTCTGGAGTTTAGGTAACGGGTCAGCAAAGTCCAGAGTTGTATCCAATTTAGAAAGTAGATCCACCGAAGCTCCTGCTGTAGCGGGAGGCAAGCATCTGGGTAATCGAATGGCTGTGTCTGCTCCGGAGCCCACTCTGGTAATAGGCAAGACCGGTGCAACAAGCAACACCTCCTCAGTCAATACTTCCATGTCTGCCTATTCAGAACCAAGCAATACAATCTCTTCACCATCTCACTCACAAGGAGTTACGTGGAGAATATTGAGATCAACTGGAATGTAAGTAGCTGGAAAAACACAGGTAGAACTTTCAGATCCAGACAGTATCGACGAAAAAGTCACTGATTCAGCATGGGTCTCTAGAGGTAACAAGGGTGGAGAGGAGACCCACTCCCTTACCTCACAAGCATCCTCTCCCATCGACATCTGGGACAAAGTGGCCATCCTCACTAGGGCAGCAACTCCCCCTACCAACAGAGTAGGGAAAAGTTTTATTGAAACACAAAATCATACAGCAGTAAACAAAAAAATACAAAGGAATCCTGACAAAGGGAACTAAAAAAAAAAGAAAACATATACAGGTAAGCAACCTTGCACAAGTGAAGTAACTGCAGCATCTGAATTTGTAATCCAAGGAAGAGCTGTCCAAAGTTCCAAGAGCACATTCCTACTCAATGAAATACATTCAAAATCATAAATGTTCCATAAGTCCTGTACAATCTTGTGTTCAAGCTCCAAAAAGGAAAAATCTTTCTGTTGCAAAGTAAACAGACAGCGTGCCATCCAAATATTCAATTTTATAACTACAAAAACCAGGTTCAGGGAATCCTTGTGCCAAACAGTCCATGGGGAGAAAAAGCACCAGACATGATGTTTGAATAGGTTACTGTCTGAAACAAGGGAACAGCCCAAGCCTGTGCCAAAAAAGACCACCAATCTTGAATAAAAGAACATTCAAAAAATAAGTGGGAAATAGTTTCTTGCTCAGCAATACATAATGGTAGGGAACAAAAACGTTCCTGTGACTGTTTATGTTTTTGATTCACTTTAACATTAATATGGTCATGACACGACAGCCAGTGGAAATCCCACATGTGTGCCGGCACTCTCTTACATCTTAAAAGAAGTAAAAGGGAAAGAAGATGCTGGCTAGGACATTTATTAAAAGGCAGCTGCACAACACAAATGGTCAAAAGTAGACTTTTGTATAAAAATTTATGGGAAGAATTCAATACCATCTGTGTTGTCACCTTCCATTGTTTCAGACATAAAAACATGTGTTTAATATAAGTTGGTATGCCATTAGAATGTCGAAGCACCGTCGAAGACCTGCTTTCCCACTGATGGAACCATACACGACAGGAGTCATAGAACCATATCATAGTTCCCAGCCCCTTTGAGTATTAACCAATAACGATCTTAAGTTGGCAGTAAGAAAAATGCTTGTAAAAAACAACAGAGGGTTAACCATTTGTACACCACTATCAGTGATGGGAGGATAAGTTACATTCCTTCTAATGGGGTTCAACCTGCTCCCCCAAGAGGCCTGAAAAAACAGGCTAAAAACAGTAGCTTCCAACCGTTTAGGAACAGGAAAAACATAACTCAAATAAAGGAAAGTCAGAATCAAATAAGATTTAATCAAAAAAACGCGCTTCTTTTTCCTAACCTGTCCTCTGTTCCAGTGGGCTACTTTAGTTTTGCCTTGTTGCAATTTAGCTTCCCAGTTTAAAAAATCAGAATCAGGAACCCCAAACAAAACACCCAAAATACAAATGGGACCCCCAATGAAGTGCAAGGGACCAGTGGGGCCTAAAGGAACCGGAGATAAACCCAACCTGACACCCAGACTTTTATCAAAATTTAAAACTGCTCCTGAGTAGTCTCCAAATTTTGTACACACCTCAAGAGAGACAATAACCAAAAGTTTGGCCGCCACTAAAAAACATACATCATCAGCATATGCAATGGCCTTGTAAGGTGACATCAGTGCTGGACTAGAAATAGCTCGAATCTGAGGGTGAACATTTAAACAGCATAGTAAAACATCAAGGAAAAAGACATACAAAAGAGGGCTCAGTGGACAGCCCTGACGGACCCTTCTCTTAATTGGTATCATCAGACCCACTCAACCATTTACTACCAGTATGACAGTAGCCGTCCTATAAAAAGTATCAATCCACCGGATTATTACAACAGGTATACGTAAAAAACGAAGTGCCTCCCACAGAAAATCATGACTAACAGAATCAAAAGCCGCTTGCTGATCCACCGAAACAACAAATCCCAAAATCACATTGGCATATCCATGAGAGAACAATTCTCGAAGTAGTATCAAATGGTCTGATACTCTTCAATTGGGCACTGAACAAGATTGTGCTGGATGAATAATCAACTCTGCAATCAACAACAAATGTGTCACTATTATTTTCATTAATAACAAAATCAGTATTTAACACACATAAAGGGCGCCAGTTCTTAAGAAAGTGAGCATCTCCTTTTTGTTTATATATGTAAATCAGGGTACCTTTTGCAAAATCTAAGGGAATTAATTCAGTATCCAAGACAGAATTAAAAACAGATGCAAGTTCAGGAACCAAGTGGTCTCCCAACACCTTGTATAAGGCAGCCAGAAGACCATCCAGACCCAGGATCCTATTCAAAGGTAAAGAACTGATAGCCAGTTTGAGTTCCTGTTCAGAAATAGGAGAACATGCCTTATCCAGGCTTGTCTGTGAAGGGACTGGGATATCCAAGTCATTATAAAGGGAAGCAGGATCACTAGCTGCAGCAGGGAGGGGAGAAAAAGGGGCTGACGTATAATCCGTCACTATCCTGCAAATATTGGACTGGGAGGTACATAAAGCACCTTCAGTGTTCACCAGGCAGGACAAATGTTTCTGTGCAATTAAGCGTGAATTAGATTCAAAAGGGCAAACAACATTATGCTTTTCCTGTATGCCAAATTTGTGCTGATGATAAAGTTGATGGGATTGTCGAGACTGATAACTCAACACATCAGCCTGTACAAAGTGCAACTGTTGGGAAAGGTCTTGCCCTGACGTATGTGCTATCGTTAACAGTGACTGCAAGTGTACCCTCTCCTGTAAATAGTCTAGGTATTTCTTTCTGCACTTCTGACGGCTATGGTTTTTCAGAAAAATACCCAAATCATGTTTTGTATCTGTCCATCACTGAATGGGGTCCTAATAACAAATAAAGACAGATTCCCGAGCCTGAATAAAGGATAGCAGAGAATGCATAAACATCAGGACATGTAATAAGGAAGTATTACATTTCCAAAGTCCTGGCCCTTTACATAAAGGCACAATTGGCCCAACCCCGACAGAAAGCAATTTATGGTCTGAAAATGCCACAGGTTGTACAGAGGCAGAAAAAACAGGTAAAGTGCATGACAGAAAAACAAAGTCAATCCAGGTGGCCAATCTACCTTTTTGGAACGTAGTAGTATGCTGTTTGGCAAAAGATAAATAGGCATCACTGAGATGAGCAGTCCAAACCATTTTCACCAACTCATGAGAATCGCAGAACAGTTTCTTAGTGGTAGCAAAAGTACTCTTATCACAAAGGCTCATACCACAATTAAAATCTCCAGAAAATAAAACTTGGAGGGAAGTCTGCAAATAAGGGTGGACTGAGGAAAACAAGTCAATACGAGATGCCTTCGTCTGAGGTGCATAAATGTTAATCACCCTATAGGAACAGGACCCAAGTACAAAATCTAAAATAAGCGCTCTACCTGGGGCTACATCAAACAATTTGAGCAAATGAAACCCAGGAACATTTATCAAAATTCCCAGTCCAGAACATTGGTCTTGGCCAATAGACCAAAACAAGGGGCCTAATAACCAGTCCTTTTGTGCCTGATGGATCTCATGAGTTGTGTGAAACCTGGTATCTTGTAACAAAAAAATCCCCAACGGCAGAAGCCGCAAAAAGGAAAAAAACAATTGTCTTTTTGCAATGCATTTTACACTATTTACATTAATAGTGTGACAGACAAAATGAGACATTCAAATGAAAAATTGAGTGAAAAACACATCAAGATTTCTTTTTCCCTGCTGCTTTTTTACCCTTAAGTTTCACCTTGGCCTTCCGCTTCTGAGAGAGACCAGTGCCAATCTGAAATTCAGAGTCAGTTGTACTATCGGGATGAGAAGAAGCAATGGAGGAAGAGTCAGACCCCCCCCCCCGCATCATCATCAGAGATAGGTTGTAAGATCTTGTATGTACTGGACAGTGGTACAGGGAAGGGTTCCAGGGCCTTAGAAGGGGAGGGGACATCGCCCGAGGGTTACTCCTCGTCGATCTCCAACAAGCAATAAAGGCTGGTCCTCTGGGGGGTGACATGTTACTAGGACCTGGAGAGGCATCTGGGACAGGCAGAAAAGACCTGTCAGATTCAGGGGCAGGCAGAGCCGTGGCAGGAGGGATCTCAGGAAGAGGAACCACCAGAGGCACTACCGCTGCCGCAGTATCAGAAGCAGAGACTTGTGGCATGGGCTGAGGGACTACAGGAGGTGGTATAACAGATCTAGTATGCAAACGAGCCTTCTGTGCCTGGGTAATAATAAAGCGCTGATCTACCCCACCATCATGAAACTCCTGATTATGGGCAGCCCACTGACAATTCTGAAACGTGTGCCCCACCTCTTCACAGAGGTTGCATTTGCACTCATTCAAACAGTGAGCCCCCCACATGACCCAGATCCCCACAGTTGTTACACTTAACTTTATCACACACACTACTGAGATGAAAGAGGTCACCACACCGATAGCAGGCCCTCGGCTGTCCTGGATAAAACAGGACCCCTCTGTCACGACCAATGAAAAAAAAGTTAGGTAAATGTACAGAGCCAGATTCAGTAGTATTCAGCAAAACTTTAACCTTCCACCCTCCAGTCCAAATATTCTCAGTGTCTAAGATAGCCTCAGGTTGCCCTAGAAGAGTACAGTGTTGTTTCAGCCAATAAAGTACGTCAGACATATCAACACCCTCATTCCAAAATAAAATAGTTATAGTTTTATAGAAAATACAAAATCACACATGCCCCCACAATGCAAAGCATCATGGGCTGCATATGCAAATCACCACAGAATGTTATGCTGGTCCAACTTTAAGCAGAATTGCATGGTGCCGAAAGGCCTCTCACACAGTTTGCAAAGGGTGCTAACAGAAGACACAGACTTTCAGTGTCTTCCATGTGCCCTTACACAACTGTGTAGAGGCCTGCCCTTCAAGTACAGACAGATCTTTATTCTGTAATATACAACTTATGACTCTTTACATTAATAATTATATAACAGAAACAACTTCCAACCAAATGCCCCTTTGAGGCAATATAACCACTTCAGCATGTTGCACTTTGAGAGTTCTTTGTCTTTTAAATAGTTTTATAGGCAGGTTTGGTTAGAGGGATAGCCAGAAATGGGGTCCATAAAGCAGTAGTTTTCAAAACATGATATTTGGACCAAAAACACTCTAGTCCTCGAGATGTTTGAAAACTAATGTCGAAAGTGAATTCACCTGAGATGTGAATTAGAGCATATATTTCATGAGAAAAAAATTTTAAAGCGTCTTTGAGAAGTTTGCCCCGCCACATACACACGGTCTGGGGGCTCAGGTAAACCACCCACATAAGAGAGACGTACAGTGTTATGTCTTTTCACAGTCAAAATTGGGAATTTGAACAAGGAAGAAAAAGAACGACCTGATCCATCTTGTTTCGAGGGATGCCGCAGAGTTCCAGGGCCAGAGTTCCCAGGGACATAGCAGGGGAAGATGCCTTAGGAGAAGAACCCGTCAGTAATCCTAGAACAGGGTTCTGTGTAAGCTCCAGTTCTGTCGGTAAATACAATGGGTCAGAAGGAGCCACAGCCTTGTTAGGTGTATGTTGCAGGTCAGAAAAGTCTTTGGGGTGGGGAGACTGAACAGGAGAAGGGCCAGAGATCCATCACCCAGCAACAGGCTCCTGCACCCAGCCAGCACCCCGTAAAGCAGTCGCCACAGTCCAGGTAGGCACAACTAGTGGGTCTGCAACTGGGGGGGTGCTGTTGAAGAGGAAGACAACATTTCATCAGTAGTAGCTATAGCAGTACTTACAGCAGTTGGCATCAAAGCAGTAGGTGATAAAACAGGCTGCTCCCAACCATCAAGTTCATGTGTAGTCGAGGGCTTCTCCACATTCTGTCCCAAAGCACAACCAGGCGCAGCAGTAGAAGGACTAGCACTGGAACCAGAGTTGTCAGCATGAATCCATCGAAGTTCGTGTTGTAGTTTCATTCTTGTAATCACAAAATGGCATTCAGCCAGAGCCAAACGCTCCTGGATTTCTTTCTTCTCAAGGACAGCAGTAACAGGATCAGAGGAGGGAAAATACTCCTCGACTCCAGCAACAGTCGAAATAGGCACAGACTCCATAGCACAGGGTGTCTTCAAGGGTTCAATCACAGCTTCCTGCTGGTGCATGTCCAAATAAATATTATCAGTATTATTTTCAATAACAGTCATGATTTCACTCGAGGCCTCCAGTACTTCAGAGGTGGGAGCCGAGGCCATGTCACCCACCTCCATAGCTTCCTCCACAGCAATCAAGGTCATGGCCGCCATCTTGGAAAGAGGTTCCTCCACTGGTGAGTAGGGGAATTTCCCCTGTGTCCTGGCCAAATTTCCCTCATTCACTAAAAATACTACCAACAGCTTAATCTGGTTCAAGGTCAGTTGACATTCAGCTGTATCCCCATCCCTGGGGTCGTGCCTGAAAATAGGCATGTTTATCTAGTGCACTTACCTGGTCAACAAAAACCTAAATAAATAAATAAATAAAACATTACTGCAAATGATAACGTACTGAAAATGGCATCATGCATACTCTACCTGAAGCTGACACTTTTCTTCCCTATTGGCACTGGAAATGTAAAAATAACAACCCACCTCAGTTTGCTGTGATCAAAAGACTGCATCTTACATTCATTATTTAAAATCAGCTCTTTTGGAACTTTAAAGAGCAGCTTCCTAGTAGCCACTCCCCTAAACATATGTGATAACTGACCTGGCCTGGAGTTGCTATACATAAATCATTCCATTAATTTCTTCCATTTAAAAAAGTTAGTTGCTCTGCAATTTTGTCCCCGGACTACACAGAGAAAAATGGAGCACTTCCCTAAACTGCAGCCACGCCTCCACGCCAGCACATGCAGCCCTGTTTTGTGATGTCAGACAACAAAATCTGTGTGTGTGAGCTCCATTGACTTGAATGAGGGCTATTTTCGTATGCATTTTATTACTATTTAGCATTGCGATTTCCATAAATCAAAGCGATCGCTCGACTAACTGTTACTCAAGCAGTTGCTTTGATTTATTAAAATCACAATGCTAAATAGTAATAAAATGCAAAAGAAAGTAATCCCCATTTAAGTCAATGGAGTGTGAACATGCAGCCTTCATTTGCTGACATCACAAAACGGGGCTGTGTGTGTCTGCATGAGGGCGTGGCTGCAGTTCAGGGAAGTGGCTCAGTTTTTCTCTGTGTGGTCAGAGACAAAATTACAGAGCAAATAACTTTTTTAAACAGAAGAAATGAAAGAAATGAATGGAATTATTTCTATATGGCAGCTACAGGCTAGGTCAGTTATCACATATGTTTGGGGGATCAGCTGGTAAGACACCATGAAGCTACTGTTTAAAGGGGACCAGTTGCCAGTTTTCTACCAGTCAAATGACACAGACCTTTCACAAGTGTTCCTTGAACAGTGGTGCAAGTCTCAAGCATTTAAAATAAAAAGCATTCAATTATGTTTTTTTTCTTAACTATTGCAGTACTAGGATTCCATTTAGCAAGTTCATGTCCAGCTGTGATGTCACCGACATCCTGTCATGGCTCATGTTACCCTACTGCAAGCTGGCTCCTGCAGGGTAGAACTTTCACTGCACCTATGTTGTAACATCAGTTTTTTGTTGTTGTTAATAAACAACTGATACCTCCTTTGCTTCACCTGCTTATTCTGTTCCTCACCTCCGACTCTTGTGCTTCACCCACTGATTCTGCTTACCTAATTAGTGGCTGTCTTGGGGCCATGGATCAGCTGATTCTGCTCCCAGTCACCATGCCTGACTAGCAGCTGGCCACTGCAATCCTGGGGCAAGAGACCAGCTAACTGTCACTGTTCTGGAATCGAGGAGTCAAAGCCAATAGAAGCACCAGGATTTTGTGCACTTCTCAAAATAAATTTCAGAGCAACTGACTCCTTGATGTGTGCTGCATTCTTTGTATGTAGAGTGCAGCTTTTGTGTGAGGGCTGGAATCAAGGACTAGCTGATTGTACTCCCAATTTCCATAATTAAGTTACTGCTGCTGTGGCAAATTCAGAATCATGGCAAGCCCCTTGCAACAGGCTCTCTTAAAGGGAAATTACTCGATTTTTATGAAACAAATGTACTTAGTGTCCACATACCATCGTGTATAATATTATAATTACAGGTGTTATGCTACATACCGATGGACCATCTAGCCTTACTAATACATATATAAAACACACTTATGCAATGAAAGAAATTATAAGTCATACATACTGTATATATAAAGAAGCGATGGTTCAAGTCCATTAAAACATTTGATTGCTTTTTGCAAACAATGTCCTTAGAATTTCATGTACCCAAAGTAATGAAACAAATGGATGATTTACAAGAATAAAGTGCTGGTTTAGAAAGAATGTCTTCTGTATTATGGCATATATACAATTTCTTATATATTGGAGCATATGAAACATAATAATTAGTAGACAGAAATGTAACTATATATGTGAATGCAGTCTGTCTCATTATTTCTATTTGTATATATGTTTGGATTGATGAAGTAAAGCAAGAACTAATTTTTGTAAAGCTGTATCTTAAACAGCGATATCGTAGGTAAAATTCTGCATCTATAAGCCACTATTGTGTGACTGGACACATCGTGTGGACACTGAGTTACTGGGTTTCAATATGAAATGTTTAAGATGCCTCCTCCACCCCAGGACCCAGTCCATCCAGAGACTGTTAAAGAAACCCAGCCTCCCCCCCAGCCCATGGTGGAATGTCCCATAGTACTCAACAGCTGGAGGCTGGCAACACGTCTATTGCACTTATTTGTCCAGGACTGTGTCTTTATGTGTAGTGGTGGTTGTGGTGGGGTGGGTCTGCTGACCACATCTGAATGCACTGTTTGTACAGTCACAGCACTCACAATATCTAACCCTTTCTTTGTAAAGGGCTTTGAGATCAACCGTATATGAACAGTGCAGTTTTATTAATCTTATATGATTTTGTTCTCTGCAAAACAGATGCAGACGTTCATTGTCAGGCGGTCCTCTGAATTCTCTGTTGCCTACAAAGAACTCCTTAATATGAAGGAATTTATTTGCTGAGCAGAATTGATTCTCCTATGCTCTAGAGTCTAGCTTCCATACAGGGTCAGACCAGATTCTGCAGGGCTTTGATAAATAACTTTGTTGACTGACAGCAGGACTTCTTATGCCAGCCAGACAGTGACTGATAGAGGCTAAAATCTGTAAGCCATAATGGAGGAAGGGAAGAAAGCGATAGCAGTGTCCCATTACTGACCCAGTGAGCCATGTAATTATACAGGACAAACACATACAGGGTCAGTTACCTATCAATCTAGCCACACTGTCCCCTCTCTGTCACTCACTGCCTCTGATGCTATCAAGGGACTGGGTGCGTAATCAAGGTTAAATCAAGGCAACACTGGAAGTCATAAAAATCTTCCAGTTTTATTAATTTTGTGACAGCAATCCATTTGTTCGATGCCATCTGAAAGATATATGGCAGCTACTGAGGCAGGGAGCTGGGCTCCAGGCAAGAAAATGAAAAGATTTTATCTCAGCCCCAACCCCCTGCTCTGTGCCTGGAATGATTAACATTTTCAATGGTACAACAGAGGTTAAGTTTAGTCAAAATAATTCCAGCTGGGTGTTGAATAAGCAGAGGCCCTGTCACTGGTTGGCTTAACTAAATACCTGTTTACACTTAAAGAGTCCCTGACACTGTTGTGATAACATTGAAAAAATGCAATATTTTGACACAATTAAGCTTTTTCTGTAATTCTCACCCTTAGTTCTTTATTACTAAGGACACTGCATGTAAACAGGATCACTGCCCTAGCTCTTCTGGGTGTTTGCCTATACCTGATGCTACTGATCTGTTTTTATGACATCAAAATATGTTGTTATGGAGATAATTATGATGCCATAAACATGGGATTATGATGTCATTTGTAGGTAAATGGAGAGACCAGATAAAGTCCAAGAGTTGGTAATCATCTTTCATACAACTTTCCTCAGTAATAAAGAAAAAAGAGAAAGAATTATAGAAAATATATGAAATATAAATGGAACTGTGTCTAAATCTCACTTTTTCTCAAGTTTTTCTAATGGTGTCAGGAGCTCTTTAAGGATGTTTTACACTATGTGCTGTGATATGCAGCTTTCGGCCTTATACATGATGCACAGCACACCACCTGTTCCCCAGTGTGTCCACATGCAGCCTCCCACAGCAGTGTTATTTGTTCCTCATGTTGCCAGCAGTTTCAGGGGTGGGAAGCAAAGGGCAGCAGCCACCAATGTTGCCATCAGGCACCTGCATCATGACGTCACTTCAGGAAATCTTGAACCCAGTACCGGAATGTTTTTTTTTTTTAATCATAGCTCTCTCTTCCATTCTCTCCCTCTGCATGCTCATTCCTTCCAGAACCTAGTGCCAGATCACTGTTCATTTAAAAACTTACTCTTCCTTCTATTCTTTCTCTCCCTGCACGCTCTCCCTCTAACCTCTCACCCACAGGCCACAAACTCACACATAGCGGTGTCAGTGTATGCAGTGGGAAGCGTCCATAAAGAGTCACAAAATGCCTACAGTGTTTCTGTTCCCCATCACCACAGCGAACAAAAATGCTCACCTCTGAGCATCCCTGCAACACTCCTGGTCCTGCCCACACTGAACCACTGGCAGGAGATCAGAAAGTGAGTGTAAACACACCGTTAACACCCTGCACAACTGTGGCAGGTGCAGAGTTGCTGATCAGCTGCCAGAGGGTAAGCGTAGACACATCTGGTAGCATTGTAAGAAGTCCACAGCTTGCAGTTGGGGATCAATGCCAAAAAGTGCAAAATCATGCACCTAGGACATAGGAACCCAGGAATTGAGTATAGGATGGGAGGAGGTACTGTAAGTCACTAAACAGGAAATGGACTTTGGGGTTATTATAGCTGATGACCTCAAAATGGCAGGGCAGTGTGACAAAGCAGTGGGTAGGGTTAGTGGGAGCTGGAGTGCATAGGGAGGGGTATCTCCAACAGGACAAGGAAGGAGATGGTACCACTGTATTGCTTGCTGGTGAAACACCACCTGGAGTACTGTGTCCAGTTGTGGAGGCCGCACCTCATAAAGGACATAGACAGGATAATGTAGAGGCAGTCCAGAGGAGGGTAACTAAAATGTTGCAGGGGCTGCATGAGAAGTCCTATGAGGAGAGACTGAGGGATCCCAAAATGTACACTTTGTAAGAAAGGAGGGCGAGAGGTGACATGATAGAGACAAGTACCTCATGGGGAAACAGGGTGCAGGAGGGGAGTCTCTTCAAATGATAAAAAGCACGAGGACCAGGGGGCATGTGAAGAAACTGGAGAAGGGGGAGTTTAAGAGAGATGTGAGGAAATATTTCTTCACTGAAACAGTGGTAGATGCCTGGAACAGACTGCCAGCAGAAGTGGTGGGGATGAAAGCAGTAGGGGGTCTTCAAGCATACATGGGATAGACATAGGAGTATATTAGAAAATAGACAGGGAGGCGGGAGGATTGCCGGAGAGTGGAGACCAGATATGGTCTGTGGAGACAGATTAGACAGGGAACATCTGGGCAGACTGGGAGGGCCAAGTGGTCCTTTTCTCCAACAAATTCTATACTTCAGTGGCCCCACTGAACCCTGTGGAGTGCACCCCATGTCTCCATACTCTTATAACAAAAATTTGCAGGTGAGTGGGTGATGCTCAGGACCAGGAAGTGAAAGGGATCAGGATCTCGGCTCCATGGATCCTAATTACAACCCCTTCCATTCCAAATTACACAGGCACAGAAAAATTCTTCTTTATACTGCATTGGACTTGGGGGGCAGGTAATCGTACTATTGTGGTTCTGGGGTGAGCAACAGAAAAGGTGCTTTTTAATGCACATCATGGAGGGGCTTGTTGCACTTACTGTGTAAAATGGCTCATAGCACTTACTTATTATATGGAATGTGAGATATTTTAATACCATTATTTACATAAAATCATTTGTTTAAATACATTATAATAACTGAGTAACTCTTTTTCCCATAAAAAAAGTCAGGTGTAATTTGCTGTTATAAGTAGCTGGTTATAACAGTGAACATACGCCACTTTTTGTATGGGAAAGTTGCGAGCCAGGCTGTGACTCGCACCACTCAGCTGCCTCTCACACATGCTGACTCCTTTCTCACTGACTGAGACAGTGGGGAGAAATAAAAGCAAAACAAAGAGCTAGAGTGTGCTCTGCATGCTGCCATGGTTACTGGCAGCAACAGCCAGTGAGTGTCTGCATCGGGTATAGTTCCATAACTGCAGAGATCATTATGTGTTTTTTTTTAAAGAGCAGCTGACATGTTTTTGTGCTTCGGGCAGGCAACACATAGTAAAACAGTAATTGACAGCAGATAAAGACCGCTAGGTCCACCTGGTCTGCCCGTATTCCCTGCTTGTGTCAGTGGCTGCTGACCCTGCTTGGCCATTGGCTAGTGCCTCTGTTACCCACCACTAGTGTTCCCTTATGCTTATCCCTTGCATGTTTGAATCCCCCCACTGTGCTAGCTTCCACTGCCTCCTGTGGCAGGCCATTCATCCACCACCCTTTCAGTGAAGAAAATCGTCCTCACATTCTCCTTTATCCAATTCCACCAAACCGGCTCGACAAGAAATTTGCCGGCATCCTTTACAGCAACACCCTTACAGTGACACCCCCTACATCAGCACAGAAACACAACAGCAGAGCAACACACTGGCAAACATTGCAATGCACATATAAATGCAGGGGGCTGTGCCCCCCACACACTCTGTATTAAAGATAACTAACTCCATGTTGCACATACAGTGGAGTACAGGGCAGTTCCTCCAGCCACACAGGGACAAAACAACCTTCTCCATGATCCGCTGACCTCCCTACCAGAGACAACCTGCTGCAACTTCATCTCCTTGAGGCCATCCCACACACAGCACCTAAATACCTGATTTATCAAAACACCTGTCGACACCTACACCTGTTGACATTGCATCCCTCTTGATGTAGTTGCCTTTGCTATACAGCTGTTGCTGTAATGCTTCACTGTTTTTCCTTTGCTCACATAATGGTATACCCCTTTATCCTGCTCCCCCAATCTCATATCATGTCCCCTGGTTCTTGTACAGCTCCTATACTGAAAGATATTGCCCACCTGTACTTTGTTCAAGTGCAGTGGCGGAGCTAGAGGGGGGCTGAGGAAGTGGCTGCCCCTCCTGGCTGCCCCAGTGTGAGTAGTGGTGCCCCACCACCATCTTTATTCACTGTTTAGTGCCCATTGTGGAGCCCATGATTGACTGAATGGCCCCCCCCCCGGCTCCCAAACACTCCCAAACCTGTCTCCACCACTGTTCAAGCCCTTAAGATACTTGAAAGTTTCAGTCATATCTCCCATCTCCCAACTCTCCTCCAATGTATACATATCGAGGTCCCTCTGTCTCTCCTCATATGTCTTCAGGTCCAAGCTGTGTATCATCTTAGTTGCCCTTCTCTGGACTGCTTCCACCCTGTCCATGTCCTTACAAAGATGTGGTCTCCAGAACTGTACCCTATACTCCAGATGACGCCTCACCAGTATTTTGTACAGCGGCATCACCACCTCCCTTCTTCTGCTAGTGATACCTCTCCCTATGCACCCCAACATGCCACTGGCCCTCCTCACAGTTTGACTACCTTTAGGTCCTCTGAGATGATTATCTCCAAATTCCTTTCTTCCCTGGTAATCGTCAGCAACCCCCCCCCATCCCATAACTCTCTGCAGGGTTTCTGTGCTTTGTACCCAAGGTGCATGATTTTGCACCTCTTTGCACTGAATTTCAATTGCCACCTTTTGGACCATCTTTCCAACTTACATAGGCCTCTCCTCATTCTTTTGACCCCTCCGGAGTGTCTACCCTATTGCAGATCTTGGTGTCATCTGCAAATAGGCAAACCTTTCCCTCCAGTCGTTCCAAAATGTCACTAATGAAGACACTGAAAATTAGTGGCCCCAGAACTGATCCCTGAGGCACCCCATTGGACACTGCTGTCTTTGGATTTAATCCCATTTGCTACCGCCTTCTGCTTCCTGTCCCTCAACCAATTTCTAACACAGTTGTCCACTTTGTGGCCCATCCCCAGACAACCCAAGTTGCTTTCCAGACTTCTGTATGGAATGGTGTTGAAGGCCTTACCGAAATCGAGGTAAGCTATGCCCATTGCTCCCCCCAATTACCTCCTTCATCACCCAGTCAAAAAAGTCTATCAGGCTTGTTTGGCATGACCGTCCTGCTGTGAATCGAAGAAAGTTGTGGTCCAGTTCCTAAATGTACATGATACATATACATCAGATGTAATGAGTCATGTGAGTTTGCCATATTTGATGAGACTTTGAAAAACATTATAGTTACAAACACATTTCAGCTTACAGACCGTCTGCATTTCTCTTCCTAGTTCTTCATTACTGAGTTAATTTGTATTACAAAAAGGGTCTGAAAAATAGAGCTTTCTTGTTGGCTAATTAGAGCAAGGGGTATTTCACAGTTTGTTGCTATAGAAAGCATAAGGATGTCACAAACAGAGGGGTTATGACTTCTTCAGAGGATAATGCAGTAGAAGCATATAGAATCTAGTGGACAAGAATCTCATGTCCATGCAAATTAGCCAAGTAATGAAGAGCAAAAGGAATAGAAATGCAGACAAGACATAAAATATAAACTGAAAAGCATCTACATATTTTAAACATTTTGGCAAAAGTGATAAAATCACAAAAAAGGACAAAACTGCATGTGCCAGTGTATCACTGCCATCATAAACCCACTTGTATCAAATAGCAAATGCTAGGCTACAAAATCCATGACCTTCAGTAGCCCCAACAACAAAAACAAGCACTACAAACTCTCAATCAAAACTACAAAAGGTGTCACACTTGAACATACGCAATCCTTCATGTACCTTGGCATCACCTTGGACTCCCATCTCTCCTATGCTGCCCACATTAATAATGTGGCGAAGACTGCTAATACCCAACTGGGCCTACTGTTCCGGCATAGGAAACACCTTACCTCTGATGCATTGACAATTGCAGTCCATAGCTCTGTCATTAGCATTATTGACTATGGTCTTATCATTTATGGCTCTGCCACTGCCACCTCTCTCAAACGTGTAACTATCTCCCTAAATAAAGCCTGTTGACTCATCACAGGATCGCACCATCTCACTCACACATGTGACCTCTACTCCTGGACTGGGTGGCTGCAACTTGACAGTCGAATAAAATACCAAACTTGCATCACTGTCAAGAAAATAATGATGGGTTTTGCCCCTCCTGGAGTTTGTGCTCTTCTCACATCCTGGTCCAGCCTCTCCAATACAAGGAGGTCCAAGCCTCACTCCCTACAAATCCCATGGTGTCGTACTACCCAAGGTCAAAGATCATTTGCTTACAGGGCACCCTACTGGCTAAATTCCCTTAGTAGTGACATTTTTGCCGCACCAACCCTTGGGGTCTTCAAGTCCAGACTTCGACTCTCCCCGATTACTTCTAGCTCCTGTGATTGCTCACCCCAGTAGTCCCCCGTCCTCCTGCCTTCTCCCCTGTATCAAGAACTTTTGACAAAAAGCTGCTCCCTAACCTGGCACTTACACCTGTCTGTCCATGACAAGGCCCTCGGGCTGCATACCATCCCCCCCGCCTCCCTCCTAGCTCCTCCTACCCACTTTCTCCACCCCTACCACTGAAACTCTCTGTTCTCCTTCCCCGCCACCTTCACATCTTCTTACCTCTGTCCCAAGTTCCCCACTTCATTGCCCCTCTTGTACTCCTTGTTGCTGCATTTGCATGTTCATCAAATGTTAATGATCATTTACTGTCTCATACTGTATACTGTACTATTTCTGACGTGGAACCTTTGTAAAAGAGCCTCGGCTCAAAGGTATTGTGTAATCCTAGACTCAAATAAATAAATAAAATAAATGGTCTGTTTTTGTACATTCTAAAACAGGGTAGACATGTTGCTACATTGGAATGAAAGGAAAATCTCCTGCTACAGTTCCTAAGCTCCCCTAATATACTGTATGTTAACACTGCCATGGAAAATAGATTTCCTGTTACAAGTTCCAAAGAACCCTCCTGATTTACTGTATGTTAACACTGCCACAGAGACCACGCTTACACTTGTAAAAGTGGTCTCATGCACATCCTTAGGGTATGAGAACTGCAAACAGAATGTGAGCAGTGCAGATACCCTAAGAATGTAATTGGGATTACTCCTAGAACCACAACAGTGATCTCCGTGGCAGTTTTAATATATTATTGATCGAGGTTTCTGTATTAGAAATATAAATACCTTTAAACGAACCCATTTCCATGGTCCCGGCATGTAAGACATTCTACAGAATAGGAGTGTGTCATGCACAGGGGAAATGAGTGCTCTGATTGGTCAGAACCACTCCCTCAATCTATAAAACAAAATAAAATGTCATTCTCTGTAGTCAGGAATGGTGCCCACAAGGTCTGATTTGCTCAGCCCCACACTGTATAACCCCCATGCAATTCATATATTTGTTTACATTTGAGGAAGATTTCACTCATGCACTCAGTTGTCTGGCACTGGGCCCAGGCAGCATTGCATAATGCCTAGTTCTTTTGAATGGCAAGTCAGTGTGGCCAGCACATAGGGCAGATTATAGCAGGTCAGCTGTACAAGAAACTGCTTACCTCAGCTTCCCTTCCTGGGGCAGTTCATGGGCTGGGTCATCACACACAAACTTGTTGGAATCCCCATCAAGCAAATAGACAAATATGCTTTCCTGCCAAAAAAAAGGAAACACAAAAAAGTCAGCAGTGAATTCAATCAAATGAAATACAATAAAAAAACCTCACAGTGGGTCTGAGTCACAAAGGGCAATGCAGGACTTGCTCCAAGCCCTGCGTCAAACCAAGGGTTCGGCACAGCTGTGCTGAAATCTTTGCTACAAACTGTGCCTGATTCAAGCAGATCAGGTGCATTTGCAACACTTTTCCCAATTTATGACAGTGTGCACCAAATAGCAGATGAAAGTCCCATAAAAAAGGTACCCAAAATTGCTGCAAGCTAGCCCAGAAAAAACTGATCTCATGTACGACAATTGGCACGTGGGATCAACAGTCCCAATCACTGGCCAGGGACTGCCATAAGCCCTGTGCAACATATGTTCAGTGCTCCCAGGGCTTGTACCTTTCTTGGGACTTTTGTGAAGCAGGCCCAGTATGTATAAAATGCTCAGCATACCTGTAATAACAAATACGTGATGCGCGTGTTCCTTGGAAAAACTTCTGAATGCTATTTTGCTGTCCCCAGCAGGACCTTTATCAAAGAGCAGGCATCACACACTTTTTTCTCTGGCCTGTTACTTGGTACTTCTCTATTAAAGCACCCATCTGGGTATGGATCACCTATGTTGAGGTTGCAGAATGCAATCCTACCAAATTTCTCCTCTGCAATGAGTGTCTTTCTGGGGCGTCAATTAAAAGAATGAATAAATGAGAATAATTTTGTGCTTAAATATTTCTGAAGGAATTCATTTCTCTTGAAAGGAAAAGTCTGGTTTTATATAGCACATTTTAATACATGGATGGCCACTTTTTCCATAGGAAAACAGCGGCATCCAAACCTCGAAATATCATCAATTGGATGTCATATCAATGAAGTTACAAGATTGAATATTCTTGAAAGTCCTGGTGTGCTGCATGACTCAACTTCTACTGCAACCAGTATTTACAGTAAAAACCAAGTTATTTTTATAGTTTGTACTCAAGGTGCATTGCCTGGTGTCAAAACAGTGCTCAGACAGTAAAAAGTTAAAGGAAAAAAAGATTTATTTTCAGGTTCAGTATTTCAAACTGTTAAACAATTCCTCTTCATGTACACAGATACCTAAACAGGCACAAAAATATATAGACAGTGAAAGGGCCACCAAAAATGAGAACCAAAGAGAGGCAAGAAAAAGAAGTGGGGGGGTGAGAGGAAATGTATACTAGAGGAAAACTGAGTGTGTATAAAACATCTGACAGTGTCTTAGGCCCATTGTTATTCTAACAGATTCATTCCCTTGGGATGGAACATGTGCGGGGGATAACACAAGTTCTGGATGGCACAGACTCCACCCCTTTAACCTCTGAATTGTTTAACACCTTTTTGAACTCTCTCTCTCTCTCTCTCTCTCTCTCTCTTTTCAAAGTTGTTTTCAACTTTCCCTTATGGTACTTGTTGACTACAAGAGGATGTGATCCCAGCAAATCAGAGGCCACTACCAGCCTCAAACCATCTGCAGGCTGAACCTCGATCACAATGACTTGGGTGCCAGGGAAGTACCAAGAAGACAGATAAAGTAGGCTTTTTATAAAATCTACTTGGGGGGGTCACGTGATGGCAGCCTGAGCGTCGACAGCACACTCCCGGAGCTCCGCCACTCATTTTCTATTTTTGGCTCTTTCTAATAACCTTTTGCCGGCTGAAACCTCTTCAAACAGTGGAACGAGTAATTTTAGAGATCAGAAGCTACTGCTCGATCTTTGTTATGGAGGCATATGTTAAAAAATCGCGGCCGAAGCACTCACCTCCCCAAACCCCAAAAAAACATAAGGCCGCAAAGCGAGCAAAGCAGCAGGCCGCCAGCCTATCGAACTTGCCTACGGCAGACGCTCCACTCTCCGAGGCGAGATTCCTTGAAATAATGCAGCCTCTTCAGGCATCTATGACATCCATAGCTGAGGACGTGCAGGAAATTAAGAATTCGGTCGACTCTTTGACGCGAAGGATGGGCGATGTAGAAGTTAAGGTGACATCCTTGGAAAGTAAGCAATCCGGGAATGACACAGAACTTGTGCTGGTGAAGCGGAGAATTAAAAAGTTAGAGGAAAAGCTAGAAGACCTAGAGGGGCGCAGCAGAAGAAACAATTTGGTTTTCATCGGGATCCCTGAAAAGGAGGAGGGGAATGCCCCGATAACTTTCCTTCAAAAGCTCTGCTGTAAAGTCGCAAGTTCTCCCCCCGGAGGGTGCGAATACATAATAGAGAGGGCTCATCGAGCCTTGCACCCTCCTCCTACACAAGGTCAGTCTCCCAGACCTCTAATTATGAGGTTTCTAAATTATTTGGATAAGCAGCACATTCTAAGCAAGGTCAGAGAGATGAAGGAGTTGTTATGGGAGGGCAAGCAGATACGGATCATCCAGGACCTGCCCCACTCGGTGAGGGTCAGACGACAAGAATTACACTCGATTGTCACCAAACTTATTGCAGCATCTAAGCTATACAAAGTTAAGTATCCTGCTACATTAATGGTTTCTCATGAAGGGAGATGGCTATCCTTTGACTCCTACCCGCAGCCGCTACAGGAGTTACAGCATCTTTTCCCGGACCTTTTCAAGTGAGGTCATGCCTCACTCACTTTGTTCCGATTGACTCAATGTCTGGAAATGCCTGATGTTTTTCTTCTAGACTAAATTCAGAAGTATTTGAGTAATTATTTGCTGTTTACTTGTTTCGGTTATACGAACCTCTACTTCTTTACAACTTCTCGGGCCAATTTGATGTCTCTTAAAATTGCGCCCCCCAGGTGATGAACTACGGCGATGTGTAGTGATATTTTCTTCTCCCCCTTTTATTTTATCCCCTCCTGCCATGATAGCTCATCGCCCTGTCATTGTGGTCTACATAACTACAGACAGCTTTTATGGCGCCTTCCGGATATGCCTTATCCTGAGTGAAAGGTCTCTTCGTGCATAGCTATCCACGTTGATTTAGAGCTACTGTTTAATAGATCACTGCCTTTTAAGGAGCTGACTCCGGGTCTTTGTGTCAATATTGGGACATGGACACATTGCCGATGACAGTGAATTGGAGGAGGGTGGCTATCTTCACTTGGACCCGGCTAAATAGCCTCTCTTTTGTATGCAGACCCAGGAGGGTTGAACTCCCCCCCTTTTTTTTTTATTATCATCCAGGTGATGAACAGCTCTAGGCTAGGGGGCTGCGTCTGATTTACTGAGCTTAATTGTATTTCCTTCTTTTTTATTGGGTGGGGGGGCTCCGGTAGGTAGTACTGTTTTTTTTTTTTTTGGGCTGTCCGGAAGTAGATCATGTGACATGTTTGCTATAGGAGAGCAGTTCTTGGGAACTGGGGTGTTTGTAATATGGGGGAAGGGGGGACATTATGAAAATTTGTCTCATTGGATTGGGGTGGGTTGGGTTTCTTAGTTTTGCTGTATGTATGGGATGTTGGGGGGGATACTCAAGGTTATGAGATAAATTGGAAGGTATGTTTTCATGCGGCTTCAGAGAGTCTGTAACTACTCCATGGTTTTCTTCATCGAAGTACCCCAAGTTGCAACTTACATAGATTCTTCCAACAATCCAGTTAACTACTATGACTCATACTTATAAATTTGTTAGTTGGAATGTTAAAGGAGCCAAGGATAGGGTCAAGAGACAAGTGGTGCTAAAGCACCTGTTTCATTTGAGGGCACAAATCGTTTTCCTCCGGGAGACTCATCTAAAAAGAAGTGACCTTCACTATTTTAGAAGAGCGTGGGTGGCCCAGGTTTTCGGGGCTGGGGCCTCGACCAAGAGAGCAGGGGTTGCCATACTTGTCACTAGAGGTGTCCCTTTTAAGTTAATGCATGAGTGCTGGGACCCCGAAGGTCGCTATGTATTTGTACATGCCATCTTCGCATCACAGCCAATTTTATTAGGTTCTGTTTATGGCCCTAATGCTGATTCCCCTTCCTTCTGTATGAATCTTTTACGTCAGGTGGAGTCTGATACCCACAAAATTACAATTATTGGAGGAGATTGGAACTTGGTGCTCCAAAATGATTTGGATAGGTCATATAATGGGCGACAGGGCTTATCCCACGCAAAGGGCCCTGAAAGATTTTATTAACAAAGCGGCTTTAGTTGATATCTGGTGTATATTTAACCCTGAGATTCGACAATATTCCTTCTATTCACCAGTACATAATTCCCATTCAAGAATTGATTATATTCTAGTCAGTTCATTAGCGGTACCCAACACGATACAGGCGGATATTTCCGCCAGAGTAATATCGGATCATGCCCCGGTTAATATAACCTATAGGCCATCCCCAGAGATTAGGCGTTCACCACAATGGAGATTAAATTCTCAAAGTCTAAAAGAGGAGTCCTCTGTAAGGGTCCTAAGGGACTTTATCACACACTTTGTAGCGGATAACCAGGACTCAATAGACCAAAGAGACCTGATCTGGGCCGCTCTAAAGTGTTCCTTAAGGGGAGAGCTAATCAAGATCGCCTCCAGGAGGAAATGGGCACAGAGGGACATGTTAGCCTCTCTTTTAACCTCGATTAAACAAATCGAGTTTGGCCTATCTCGGAGTTCACCTGATTCTGAGTGGGTTAGGTTACATCAGTTGCAGGCCCAATACTAGGGATTAGTTTTTCAACAAGCGGAGCTGGCTCTTTCTCGGGCGAGACTCCAATATTTGGATATAGGGGAGAAGGCTGGGAAACTCTTAGCTATGCGTGTACGACAGCTTGAGTCTGTTCATTATATTGTGGGCGTATGTATTGGTCAGGGTGATCAAGTTTGCACGGATCCGGGAGAGATATCTAAGGCCTTTGGGACATACTTTCAGAAATTATATGCGGAGGATTCTGAATTTAAGCCCTCAGCTTCAGAGATTACTTCATATTTGAGCACAATTATTCTCCCAAAATTAACACAAGCTGACGCTGAGGGCTTAAGTGCCCCAATCTCGATTTCTGAGATACACCAAGCCATTCAACAGTTGCCCCCTGATAAGTCCCCTAGACCTGATGGGTTCCCAAGTAATTTTTATAAGGCGTTTCTCCCAAACATATCCCCAATTTTATTAGACACTTTTAAGCATTGGTTTAATTTTGGTATCTCTGATCCAAACTTCCTAGAGGCAACAATATCTTTAATATTAAAACCCGGAAAGGACCCCTCCAGTATGGACAGTTATCGCCCAATATCTCTCCTAAATACAGATATTAAAATCCTGGCGAAAATCCTTGCTAACAGATTGTCCAAAGTTATGGATAGCCTGGTGAGCAGGGAACACGTGGGTTTTATGAAGGGGAGATTACCCCATGATCATCTTAGGAAACTGTTACACCTTATTGCAGAGGCAAAAGAATCTAAAACCCCAGCAGTACTCCTCTCACTTGATGCCGAAAAAGCCTTCGACCGGGTGTCCTGGGACTTCCTATTTGCCACCCTTTCAGCTTTTGGTTTACCCCAGGAATTCCTAAGATGGGTTAGAATATTATATTCTTTTCCCTCTGTGAGAGTCAAATGCAATGGGGTATTGTCGCCGGTCATCAAGTTAGAGCGAGGTACTAGGCAGGGTTGCCCCCTGTCCCCATTGTTATTTAATCTGTATTTAGAACCTTTTTTGCGTAGATTAATGAGGAATCCACTCATTAAAGGTATACAGGTAGGGGAGTCCAGCTACACATGCTCAGCTTATGCTGATGATGTTTTATTACATATTGAGAACCCAGGGATTTCCATACTACCCATCCTGACGGAAATAAATAGTTTCTCCAAAGTATCCTTTTACAAATTGAATTGTTCTAAGACAAAAATCTTCCCTTTAAACCATTATGTTAGAAAAGCAGACCTACAGGATTTGGGCCTTGGTTGGGAAACCAAATCTTTAACATATTTGGGCATTGCTATTAGTACTACTCTCTCTTCTATGATTAAAGATAACTTAGGTACTTTAGTCCATAATATCTCGGAAGATTTAAATAGAATGCACTTAATTTCCCTGTCTTTGTGGGGTAGGTTGAACCTTTTAAAAATGAACATTCTTCCTAGGATATTATATCCTTTGGGAATGCTTGGGACCTATCTCTCAAAGAAATGGTTCACAAATTTACAGAGGCTATTTAACTCCTTTTTGTGGCAAGGGAAAGTAACCCGTCGATCCTACTTTAATTTAACAGCCCCGAAATCCAAGGGTGGTCTAGCTGCCCCCTCATTGTTCCTATATTATCTGGCCCAACATGTCTGCAAGCTGAGCTTGTGGAATAAGGAGCATAGGCATCTAGCTTATCTACCTTTATGGCTCGATATAGAGCATGATCTGGCGAAGAAGGTGAAAAGCTCCTTATATGCTCTGTTATTCGTCCCACTGACTGTCATTCCCAAACCCTTAAAAAACAATCCTATGGGGTGGTCCCTTAAAGCTTACCACCAACTGCAATGTTATTTAGATGTTAAGTGGTGGCTCTCGGATACCCAGCCTATTTTTGAAAACCTACAAATCAAAGTAGGTGGCATTCCGATACCCGCAGCTTTCTGGCCTCAGATAAGTCATCTTTCTGTAGCCGATTTTTGGGAACAGGATAACCCATTTTCATTTGATCTCCTAAAAAGACTTCATGGATTCACTGATTCTTACTTTTTTAAGTGGCTACAGCTTAGTAAAGCCTTAGCCCAGGCATTCTCTCCGGTTTCCTCACCTCGTAATGAGTCAAAAGTATCGACTCTCTTTTGATGGCTGCTGCTCAATCACATGCAGTTTCCAAAGTTTATAAGCTCCTCCAAGAATGGGACCATAGGCTTCCCTCAGGTATTTGTTATTACTGGGTAAGAGAACTGAATCTACGGGACACTCCGGAAGTTTGGAAAACACTCTGGATGACTATGTATAGGTACATCAAACAAGATAGGCTTAGAATGGTTCACTTCAATATCATGCATCACCTCTACTTGACTCCTACTCATTTATACAGACGGGGAACACTCAGCTCACCTCTTTGTTGGAATTGCAAGAAGGCACTTTGTATCACTTGTTATGGTCATGCCCGGTGATTCGGACTCTTTGGAGCGCCATTAGCAGACTCTTAGACCCTATCCTTGGCTCAGCGAATATGGATACTCCCGAGATTTGTCTGTTATATTTTTTCCTGGTGGCCACCTCTAGGGCTTGGAGAGCACGTATCTCACTTGTTTCAGCCATTATGAAGTTGCTAATCTTAAGACACTGGTCGTCTGACAACTCTCCAACCCTATTAGAGTGGCATCGGGAATGTACCCTAACGCTGCAGCTGGAGAAACATATTGCTTATATGCGGGGTAAACATCAATATTATATATCTCTCTGGGGTCCTCTAGATACCTTTTTGATGACTTGG
Source organism: Neoceratodus forsteri (assembly GCA_016271365.2). NCBI lineage: Eukaryota > Metazoa > Chordata > Ceratodontiformes > Ceratodontidae > Neoceratodus > Neoceratodus forsteri. The sequence goes on from CM057459.1 coordinate 1,391,444,268, forward strand.
AAGCCGAGAACCTAATTATCCTTTGAATTGGACTGATTAATTCCTTATTTTCTATTCTATTTATTACTCATAACCTTTGGGGTTGGGGGTTGGGGATGGGGGGGTAGTAGTCTGTTTTGTGTTTTTTCTCTTAATATTCCATCAGAAAGTGCGTTGAATGTAATATTGGATTTAAGGGTCTTGGCCCTGCGCTTTCAGTGTAACACTTCATCATTTGTCCATTGGATGTTGTTGTTGGTTAAAACTAATAAAATTTTAATTACAAAAAAAAAATAAAATCTACTTGGATCCATATACTGTATAACAAACAGTAACAAACTGATTACTATCAAAATTCAGCTAGACTTCCATCTCAGGGATTGGGTGACATTAAGAAACCACTCAGACGCTGCTCTCATGGTTATGTCAACAGAAGACCTCAGTGGAATTATAACCTTGCAACTGATAGCTACCTATTTGAATTTTATTTATGTTTACCCATGACATTGTCACTAGGTGAACCTGTTGTCTGGACTGTCTTGCTCATGAGACACATATTGATTCCAACACAACAGTTCAATACATATCAAAAATTTAAGACACATCAAAAATGTAACACATCCTTATTCTTTATCTAGTATTTTGTTTTATATACATTGTATTCCAATGCAAGACAGAAAAGTGACCATCATACAGTGGCTCATTTACTGGTGACAGGATAGTCTCTATTATTGCATTATTCAAAGAGGCTTCACATTTCCCCTTGTATGTAAACCTCTCACTCACCATCAGACAAAAATGTTGAACAAGGTTTTATTGGAAAACAGCAAGATGTGTCATCAAAAACTAAGGAGGACCCCTACTGCCCAGATCTAAAATCCTGAGTGGTTGAACAGACATTTTCTTCACGGGATGTTCACTCTAAGTGTGCACTGACTATTTACATTATATTTCAACTATTTAATACACTTGCAAAAAGTAACTGCATAGCTACTGTAAAATGCAGACTTGATTAAATACTAGAAACATATAATATTGTAATTCTAGAATGTGCCACATGTCAGTGGTGAGCAATCACTCCTCTGTCACTTAGAGTGTCTGTATATGCACCAAAAGAGATAAGTTATTAATAAAATAATTTTTCTTTGACAGTTTAGTTGCTCAATGCATTGTAGACCAGCAGAGATGCAGCATATCATTTTCAGTGGGATCCTGCTTCCACCCTTGTCTGTAGCTGGGGTGACTGGAATCATGGGAGGTCAAGTGATTTCCTCAAGGTCACACCATGAGTATTAGTTGTTTGTGGGATCTGAACCTGTGATCTCATGGTTCCCAAGATGGTGTTCTAACTACAAATCCACAGTGCCTCCAATCAAGTAGCAGACTTAAAAAAATACATCGCTGAAGTGATGCAATACATACAAATCCAACAAAGCCTCATCTCAAACATTAATGGTTTTTGACCCAACTTTTTATGAATGAATGGCCAGAAAGTTCAGTCTATTTATAATATATTGTTCTTTAACACATTATAAAACTGTGCAAACATGAATTATACTCCAACAAGAAAAAGTTGTGCTGCAGTTAGTTTTCAAATTGGTTCCCAAGCTAAGTCTGATTAAAAAAAATGGGGTCACAAATATGGGGCTAGTATGTGCATTTAAATGTGACTAAATGGCAGGAAGACATTATGGCTGTTTGGAATTAGCAAATTCCAGTTTCAAGGATTTCTGGTGAAATTTCATTAAATTCCGTAAAATGTCATGACATTTTGGGGAATTTCACCTAATGTTGTGGAATTTCTCAGAACTTCACAAATGTGTCTATTTGGTCATAATTCAGCTGTCTGTCGAGCAAACAACATGAGAACTGTATTGTCGAATCTCCCACAGAAGAAGACTGTGCATTGAGAAGAAGTACAAAAAGCAAACTGCCAGTGTAAGCAAAGGCTGGTTTATTGATGCCAGAAAAGAGAGGCAAAAAAACCCATCCCTTTGGATCAGCAAATCTTGGGTGAGGGATCCAAGTGACCCCTCTGTAGAAGGATCTGTTAATTTGAAGCACTGTTTTTTTTTTTTTGGCCTCTCTTTTTTGGCACTAATAAACCAGCATTTGCTTACGCTGGAAATTTGCTTTTTGTACTTTTTTTCAATTGTGTAGCCTTCTCCAATGGGAGATATGTGGATATAGTCTGTTGTTTGGGTTGCTGCAAATGTTAGGTTCCAGTGACTGTACTTTGCTGAGTGGATTTCAACATGAGAACTGATATGCTCATGTGCAGTCAGCTGCCCTACGGGCATGCCAAATGTAGTGTGTGGATAAGCAAGTTTGAAATTATAGGGGTCCAAATGTGACTTTTTATGTGAAATCTGGTGAAAATATTTCTTTGCTTATAATGGGGCCACCTGTGGAGCTACAGGAGATACCTGCAAAGTGCAGTTATATCCATCATGTTTTCTGGCTATATCCATATATTTTGCAATATTGCTAAATGAAAACTCTCTGGAGGCTCCAAAGTGGTACTGTAGGTATTGAGGGAATTTCTCTAGAAATATTGAGATGTACAAATTAGGTGATTTGATAATTTGTGCATCTTGTTGTACAAGGACCAATAATGCAACACACATTTTCTAGACATATCAAAGAAACTTCTGGAAATATCTTGATTGTCAGTGGCTGCAAATGCAGCATGTACTGTATAACTTTCCTGGAAGGGTCATAAAAACTGCAAAATATGGAGAGATTCGGTTGTCTTTTTCAGTTTCAGGTGCCCATAATTTCAATAATTATTTGTGAAATGTTATAAATGTTCTAAACATATGCATAGTTGTAATGCCCCTACTACAGTATATATATATATATATATATATATATATATAGAATAAAGTATGGGGTAGTGTGTGTTATGAGAATTTAATGGAAACCTGAGGTGTGGGATGCTACATCGTCCTTGGGGTTTATCAAAGCAACCCACATTAAAGGTGTTCATTGAATTCTCATAACGCACACTCCCCATACTTTATGTTGTATATCTGGTGAGTAATTTTCTCCAGCCAGATTTCAGTGTCCAACTGTTGCAATTTGACAAAAGGGAAGTCTGAGGAGCCGCCACAACAAGAGTCATCATGTCTTCCTGATCTTTTTTTTTGAATGTATATATTTGATCCTACCGTTATACTTTTTTTTTTTTTTTTAAAGCAGTATCTGGTTGATCCTGGTGTTCAGTAACTTCAGAAGTACAAGAGGGAATGGGTCCATGGACTGACTGATTACACTCACAATCGCGATTGTGATCTCACTTACCTGTGAGTGTAAAGAGTCAGCAACAGAGCTGTTCCCTCTTGCACTTCTCATCTTCTCATATTCATTTTTATGTATCTTTGTTTTAATGCTATGGTTATTTAAAAAAAAAAGTGTCTGGTTGATCCTGCTCTTTGCTACTGTCAGGAGTCTTGTTATGGCAGCTCCATCTTCGCTAATGCAGAGACGGAGTTGCCATGTTTGTGGAATTGTTGAGCCTCCCACACAGAGAAGAAGAGCCAGTAAGGGAACACTGTATTTCGACAGACACAGCACATGTTCACCGTAATAACCCATGGGCTATTATGGCAAATATCAACTCAAAAACCTCACAGAGAAAATTTCTCACCTGTTATTATTATAGGTTTATACCTGAAATTTGACATGCGTACCCCAAATCTATGGATCCTGGAATCTAACACAGCTGGAGAAATTTGGTTCAGTCATTTTTCTCTTTATTGTACTCTATGAACAGACCTGTAAACTATTGTTAAATGTTATGCTGTATCATGCTGAATACCTTATTTTATCCTCTGTTTTTACTGTTGCTACCAATGTAATTATGCCCTTGCTGTTGCTATCAATGTAATTATGCCCAGGTCCATCTTGAAAATGAGTTCTTCTCAATGATGTTTCTCCTGGCTAAATAAAGATTGATTGCTTGATTATTGTACAGAGGAAATACTACAAATTACTAATTGACAAAATGTTCTTGAAACTTTATCGCAGTGTATAAGTAATGCCACCAAAATTCTACTCATGGAATTTAAAGAGCTAATATATTGCCTGGAATTAATAGTAACTTTCAGAAGTAGTCAGCCATCACTTCTTTGAAGCACTTATTTTCTTTCTGTTTTGTTAATTAGAATAATTTTTACCTGACAATATTAGGTGTGATGTGTAGAACAGCACTCTACTTGGAAGCTGACACAGCCAGTTCTGTTCCTCCCTATACGTCATCAGCATTGCAACCTCACTGACTGTGACATCACTAGTAACCCAGAAAAGCCAGTCTCCAGCTGCTTGATTGGTAACTTGTGACACGCTACCAATAAGACAGCAGGGGTTGTGATGTAACAGTAAGTGAGGCCACATGCTGATGATGTCATAGAAGGAATCCAGGTAGGGCACTGCTTTTCATAGCTCACCCAATACTGTTAGGTAGAAAACTATCTAATGAACATGTAGAAAAAGAAAAGCACTTCAGAAACAAAAAGTAATAAAAGACTACTTCTAAAAATTACTAACATGTTCTGCCTGCTATAGTTTTTGCACTACTAGCTCTTTAGTCTCGCAGAATTTTGCAAAAATCTTTCAAAATTTGAAAAAAAAAGAAAACATGCAAATTGACCTCTAGGTAGATTTTTGTATGTAGTGATAGAAAACTTGAAATGTTACTTGGTGTAATTTGTAATAATTTGGGAAATGTATTCATTGACCAGTGAGTCAAATGTGTGTATTTTTGATGTTTTTCACATAATTGTACATTAACTGTATTTTGACCCCCTTAATGTCATTACAGCATGTATGTCCTGCTTTTATTTTAAAGAACACATAAAAACCTACTTATGTTCCAATTTTCATGCTTTTTTTACATTTTAAAAGATTTTTGCAAAATTCTGCTAGGCTATATCAATAAACACCCCATTTGCAACCCCTAAACATTGCTGGATCACTTGTGTCTTGCTCTTATATGAAAAAGCATACAAAAATAGCCAACCCAGTGGTGTGGAGGGCTGAGGTATCAGTGCCTTACCTCCTGCCATGCCAGCGATCTATGTCTGCAGCACTAGTAGGCCACTGGGGATCGGCCAGGGAGGGGGGAGGACTGAGCATCCCTAGGACAGCTCTCATCCTCCACGGAGGGTGGAGAACAGTGGTTGGTGCTAGCTTGGCCCCCAGCAGAAGCTAGGGGCTTGCACACCGATGCTGTATGATGAAGGGGCAGAGGCAGGGCAGACACCGGGCTTGCCACATACAGGAACATGTGCAGCACCACCATCGGCATCCTTTCATGCCCTCCTGCATGGGGAAAATAAAAAAAATGGAGGAAATTGCTGGCAAATGGATGAAGGAGGGCACTTGCAGGCCCCACCCCCTACTAGCTGTGCTCACCAGCCTGAACTGGACCCTGTGCATGGCGGCGGTCGAGAGCCTCCCCCCGCCAACCCCACAAGGGGATTCAAGCCCTGGGGCCAGAAAGGCTAGCAGAGAGTCCTGGTGGAAGTTGGGAGGGATGGGGCTGGGGTGCCCTCCTGAACTTGGGCCATCCGGCATGGACGCAAAAATAGAGAGTAAAAAAAAAGCATACAAAAATATACCTATAGTCCAAAGTGCATTTTTTTTTTCAAATTTTGAATGATTCTTTTATTATTTTGACCTTTCCTACTAGACTACTTTAACTTTTACAAAGCACTTGTCACAGCTGCATCTGATGAGCCAAGCTGTTTGCAGTCCTATAGTTCCTTCCTGAGTGGCTATTTTGTCCACCCTCCCCTTTTGTCTTAGCTCAACCAGATGGGCTCAATGGAATTGCTTGTCCCCAACATTATCCCTGTTCTTCACCAGTGACACACCCCCCCACCCTTAAAAAGAGAAGGGGAAACTGGATTGATTGCTGGTTAAGGCACCTTTCACCTCCCGGTCACCAGTTTAAAACTAGCACAGCATGGGTTGGTAGTCACCAGAAGTCATTATCTTCTAAGCACTGTTCAGTGGTCTGTTTGAAATGAGTTGTGGTGGTTGCAGTCCAGCTTTTAGTAGGCAGCTGGCCACATTGCCAAACCAATAAAAGAACTGATATTAAATGGAAGCCTTGATGACAGTCTCACATAAGCGTTCTAGGAATGAACGGGCATGGAGTCTGCAAGTAACCTCTCACCTATATGGTGGGCACTGCTGGACAGGGTTGAGGCTCACTGGCAGGGCAGTGTAGAGAAGCTTACTCTTTGATCACTTATACTGCATCAGTCATCTGAATAAACAGAGCGCTTCAGTTTCCAGTGCTGTTGTTGGTGTGTGCTGTGTCTGTTTTCTCACCAGTATCAGTCAGAGAGACTGGCACAGACGGATGACAAGGAGTAACCTTGAAGCTGGCAACCTGTGGTGTTACCAGGGAAGTCACCCCAGCAACCAAAATAAGGGTGTTGCCCTATGTTTTGTACAATGACATATGTTCATTTTTCTATTCATACAGATATAATGATCAGTACATTTGTTTGTGTATTAAAAATGACTGAAGTATGTATCAGTATGACCCAGGCAATTGCCAGTAAAGACAGAAATATTTTTGAAGCACATTACTTGACAATTTCTCTTGCTATCTCACTCTCTTTCCTGGGGGTCATGGACCAATTATGTATAAGGGGAATGACAGCAGGAGTTTCCCTTGTTCCTGGTGAGGGATGTAGCAACCAGAACAGGGGGTTCACCTCAGCCAAGTCAGTGACCACTGGGGGCTGGTTTCACCTGGTTTAGAATAGTTTTGTTTGTCTTAGGGATTTTTGTCCTGGGACAAGGATAAACACTTGCAGCTGCACACACTGGTCATTGGGTAAAGGGCCATCTGGTTGAGCCTCTTGTGACTGTGTACTGGACAACTGTCCTGCTCTTAACATTCTGAGGCTGGGAATAGGCTTTCATAGGAAAGGGTGTGATAACTCCCCTCCTACTAGTAGGGGATTGGGGGATTGTTTACCATACCAGTCTGTCCTAAGACTGGCACATTTGTGCCAGTGTCTCATGGGTTAATGTGGAGGGGAGGAGCTGAGGCAATAAAGGGAGTAGGCTAGAGTTTTTGGGGCAGAAAATGTGAGGGAGATGAGGAAGACGGAGTCTGGGAGTTTCCAGACCTGAAGGATCTAAGAGTGACTTGTATCTATTTCTCTTAATTAGGCCCTTAGAAAGACCCCAGTGTGTAGTGGGACAACTAGGAGGGTGTGGGAATAGTAAGGGAAGGGTTCTTCTCTAAATGAGAGCTCCCTGATTGCTGGCTGGCCTGTAGATGATCCCTCCTGAAGCTCAGAAGAAGACCGTGGTAGAGGGCATGGTTAACAGTGCCCATACCATGGAAAAGACGTAGGATGATACCAGATGAAGAACCCAAAAAGCAGTTGCTGGTAAAATAATAGGGGATGCTGCATCTCCAGATTGCTCATGGTATCCTGAAGGAAGCACTGATGGGGGTAGGTGCTAGAGGTCATCATGGCCTACAGTATTTTTGAATCTCCTAAATGTAAATGGTTCTGTTTCTGTTAGATCTTCATGGCCCTTGCCTGCTCTATTTATGTTTTTAAACTGTATTGATGTGTTTATACTGCCTTTTTTCCCCTGACATGTCCTTATGTACTGTATGAACCATTTTAACCTGCTGTCTGTACGGAACCTAGAGCCTTGGATAGATGCCTGACAAATACATGTGCCTTGTCTTGCCTTGCTCAGAACAGAAGCTAAGATAAAGGGCTGAATTTTCAAAGGGAATGTCACAGGCACAGCTCTCATTTATTGGGTTGTCCTGCTGCATCCAAACTGTGCCAAACATTGGAATGCTTTTTTTCAAAATATTTCCCATATTCACTTCATGTGTATCTGCTTTGTGGCCTAATTTACCGTTGCATGCCTTGCAGATGCAGGATAATCATGCTACAAGTCCCCTATGCAGTTATGGAAATGCAGCACAGGACCTTTATGATAACAAGCTATGCTTTGAAGTCAGTTGCAGGGGCAAAGAAAAGCAAAAATGCAAGCACCCATACAGCACAATAAAAATGGCTATAGACAGAAATATAAACCCAAATTTAATATGCAGACCAGCACAGAACAAAACAATGGCTTGAATAAGTACTAACGTTTCACCTGGTACGCTGCCAGGCTTCCTCAGAGTAAAAGACAACATAACAATGCTTCACTTAAATACACAGTCCAATTAACCATGTGACTTTGGTTCACCAATACATGTAATGTCCCTATTAAATAAATAACAATCATCAATTAGTGACTCATTTGAGACTAAAAACTCTCCATATATTATATTAATCCATTAGGCCCATACTTTTACAAGGAATCACCCCAAAATTCAAAACATGGTGAACTTTGTGACCTCAGATAAAATGTTACATCAAGTGATATATTTATATGAAACTATTTCAAACACAATTCATATTGGCCCAGATATTCGAACTGCGCCATTCTGAGGCGCAAGCCCCTGCGCTGCTCAAAATAGTTGCGCAGGGGTGTGGCCTGGGCGATATTCAAAGGAGTTGCGCTATTGAGCAACTCCTTTGAATATCACCCCCCAACCACAGCCACTGGGCATGGCGCAGTGGAACTTGCGCCACCGCAAGTTGCCAGAGTTGAGCATTAAACTTGTAGTGGCACAAGTACCATTGCGCCATGCACAAATTTCCGATATTCAAAAGGTGACATGCAAATGGGGCCATAATTTATGCAAGGCACAGGGAGCCATTTGCATCTATTTATGGCCCCATTTGCATGCCATTAGCATGTAGGTGCACCGATCCCCGAGGACTTGCGCCTGGCCACCCTGCCAGGCAGCAGCCGTCGGGGACCGACACACCCTGCAGCCCGATCGCAGGCAGTATCTCTGTGTATACATTCCCCCACACACAGATCCCGAAGCCCGATCGCGGGCAGAAAGTATCATGACCCCACACATTCTCGATACTAATCGCTACATAGTAACATGACCCCCACACACTCGATGTCGATCACCGCGGCATAAAGCAACATGAATGCCCTCACCATTTATTTCGGCTCGACCGGCAACAAAGTAACATGAATTTCGCTCATTCTGCTCGATCGCGGCAGAACGCATTACCCTTGCGCCGATCGCTGGCAGAATAGTACCCGGTTCTCGGGGTCCAGGATTACTGTCGATCGCTGGCGGAATGTCGTTGCACCTCAATATCTTTCGGTGTTAGTGTCTCTTCACTCCAGTTTGATCGCTGCTTTCTTGGGGCTGCAGATCCACCGCCTGCGCTCGCCCGCCGACTGACTGTCAGAGTTACGCTTATTGGGCAGAGCTGTTTATCGGTGCAGTATCTGATGTCAGACATGATAGTCCAGATTTGTGAATGATGTCATTCACAAATCTGGACTGTCATGTACTGTGGGCTGCATGCTCATTGGCTGTAGCTCTGCACCACTGGGCGGCAGCCCTACCAGACAGTCAGTCGGCGGGCGGCGGGCGGCAGGCAGGTGGATGCTGCCGCCGACCGCCGGGGAGCGGGTGAGGGCTCGGGTGGGGGACACTAGACACCAGGGAGATGTTTGGTGGTTGTAACTTGACATTCTGCCCACGATCGGGCATTACGTCCACTGGACCACCAAGGAGATATTCGGTTGGGGTTTTTACATTCTGCCCATGATCGGGCACTGGGGTTGATACATCGCTCTGCCCATGATTGGGCTTCGGAGATGTGTGGGCAGGGGTCATGTTACTTATGCCCACATCGGCTTCGGAGATGTGTGGGGGGTTCATGTTACTTTATGCCCGCGATCGGGCTTCCGGAGATGTGGGGGCTGTTATCTTATGCCCGCGATCGGGCTGGTGGGGTTATTAGGACCGAGTTGGGGGCCAGTTAGGGTGCAGTAGCTGCTGTGTTGTGCCCTGCAATACAGCAGCTCACCTGTGGGTGGCCCTCAACTTGATCCTTTTTGGCTCAAGGTTGTGCAGGCGCAGGTTGGGGTTGCTGACAACTCTGCACAACCCAACTGAATATCGGGTTGCGCAGTTTATGCATGGTTCCTCCCCCTCCTGTTGAGCATGCATTCATTTGCATTGCGCTGTTGCGCAACCTGTTGTCAGTGGCGTAACTGCCTCCTGCTGAATATCGCAGAATGGCGCAATGTAGGACTTGCGCATGCACAACCCTGTTGCGCATGGCTCAACCCTTTTGAATATCTGGGCCATTATGTATTTCAATATTAATCACTTGTTCATGTAACCCAACTAAATTAAAATGAGGTGACCAGGCACTATCTTTCTACTAAGCAGCAGTGGGAGAAAACAAAGCAAAACCATGTTTCACTAATCCTTTTTGGGAACAGTGCATTCTAATATAGTTTCATTAGAGCTGGTGTTTATACAGATTTTCTAAAGTATGTAACTGTGATATCTAGGGCCTATAATGACAAATCCCACAAATCACTTATATTTTTTTAAAAAGGCTGCAAGCTCTATGTTCTCATTGAGGCCCATGTTAGAACAAGCTCCTAAAGTATAAATCCAGTAGCTTTCTCTCTGCCCTACCTTTTTATTTAGGTCACCCCCTCTGGGACCTAAAGTGACCAATTCCAAACCCAGAAAATTAAAGGTGTGTTTACTTGAACTATATTTCGAAATGTGTTTAACAATAGCATAAGACATATCATGTTTTTCCACTGCCATTACATGTTCACCTATCCTCACTTTCAATTTTTGCGTAGTGCGTCCAACATAGTAGGCCCCACAGTCACAAGTCAACAAATATACCACACCAGTACTGTTACATGTGATAAAATCCTTCAATTCTATGTTGTTGCCTGTGACTGGATGTTTAAAACTTTTGCAACAGTTAATGTATTTGCAATACATACATTTACCACAACTATATGTGCCCTTTGGCCTAGATGTTAATAACATTTGTTTGTCATTAATATTGGTTGTTACTATGTTGGACACAACATGATCCCTTACACTTTTACATTTTCGATATATAACTTTTGGTCCACTTTTGATCACATCCTTTAATTATGGTTCAAGTTCTAAAATAGGCCAATTCTTAACAATGATTTGTTTAACTTCATGAGCTCGGCTGGAGAAGCTGGTAACAAAGGGACACTCAGGTTTAGGTTTATTATTTTGTTATTTATACACCAAGGTTTCATTCCTGTCCAGTTGATCTACTTTCCTAATGGCAGATGCAATGCTTTTATTGCTGTAACCTCTATTTAAAAACCATTGCACCTGTTCATTACATTTTATTTCATTTTCTGAACGTTCAGTGCAATTTCTTAAGGTTCTTCTTAACTGTCCTTTAAGAATATTAAATTTAGTATGAAAAGGATGGCAACTATTGAATCTTAACAGAGTGTTCCTGTCAGTATTTTTTTGGAACAAGGTGGTACATACTCCACCTTTGCCATCCTTATAGATTTTCAAGTCCAGGAATGTAACAGTAGTCTGATGAATTTCATATTTATATGTCAAACTACTGCTAGTGGACTCCATCCACTGAACAAATTGTCCAAAATCATCTACTGTACCTTTCCAAATAATGAATATATGATCAATAAAGTGCTGCCACAAATCCACACTAAGTATGGATTTGTGGCGGCGCTATACAGATAATCCATTTCCCACAAATAGGTTTGCATAACTGGGGGCCATTGTGGTACCCATTGCTGTACCTCGAAGTTGATGATATAATTGTCCATCAAACATAAATATATTCATGGTTAGAACCAGTTTTGCCAACTGTACCAAAAAATGTGTAGGAATTTTTACTCTGTCTTCCTCTATTCTAGTATCTGAAAAATATGACAGAGCTCTCAATCCCTCGTCATGTGGTATTACTGTATACAAAGAATTAACATCAACTACAGAAAAATACCATGACTGTTCAACACATAACTCCTCAATGATTTGTACTACTTGGGTGGAATCTCTCAAATATGATTTTAGATTCTGTACTATAGGTTGCAAAAAACCATCGAGATACATAGAAATTGGTTCAGTAAGCCAACCATTCCCCAAGACAATAGGCCTCCCTGGAGGATGTTTTAAACTTTTATGAATCTTAGGTAAAGCATAAATAGTTGGAATAACCGGATGTGTAACTGTAAGTGTTCTGTATTCAACTTCAGAGATATATCCTTCCAAAAAACCTACATTCAGACAATTATCTACTTCTTTTTTGAAAATGTCCACAATTTTATGTGTGGTTTTAACATAAAAAATGTTTTCATTGATAAGTCTTTTCACTTCACTTAGGTAATCTGCAGTATTGAGTACCACAATAGCCCCACCTTTATCTGATGGCTTGATGGTTAATAATTTATTAGAATTTAAATTTTTTAGAGTATCCCTCTCTTCCTTAGTGCAGCTATCAAAATTCTGCATTTTATTATTCTCCTCTAGATGTTTTAAACCCATCTCACATTTTTTGATAAATACTGCAACAATGGGATTTATAGGTGGGCAGTATTCAGATCTCGGTTGCAATCTTGAGATGTTACTTCCAACACCATAGTTGTCATCATATTTATTCATTATACATTTGAAAGTCAAATTTCTACCTAATTTATGCAAATCCACAAATGTGTTAAAATAGTCAACTCCTGTCATAGGGCAAAAGGACAAGCCCTTACTTAAAATTGAAAGCTCATGCTGTGTCAAAATATGGCTAGAGAAATTCATAACCGGCAGCGTACCAGGTGAAACATTAGTACTTATTCAAGTCACTGTTTTGTACTGTGCTGGTCTGCATATTAAATTTGGATTTATATTTCTGTCTATAGCCATTTTTGTCGTGCTGTATGGGTGCTTGCATTTTTGCTTTTCTTTGTTTAATATTTGCTCAGCACCATACTAGCCCTGGTGTTCTTCGCTTTTTCCTTTTTTTTTTTTTTTTATTTAGTTGCAGGGGCACCAGAGATTCCTTGTGCAACCCAAATAAATTCATAGAATTCTAAAGGGCAGCTGAAGGTGTTTTTCTGTCTGTCTTTCTGGGCAGGAGTATCTGATAGTACCTGCTTCTCAGAGCTAACACTCAGAACTCCCATTTAGGCAACCCAAAGCATCCTGGAGCCTCAACATGGCGTATTGACATGGTATGGTCCTTTTGTTGAGAGGTCTGTAATCCAAACACGTGGGCTTGCTCCCATTCTGTTTCCCAACCACCGCAATGGGAGCTGCATACAGGCTTTGGGATTGATGATGCCAGTGGCCAGTAGGTCTTGCAGATGTCTCCTCACATCATCTATATCCACCAGTGCTAGTCATCAGGATCTCTCATGATTCTTTAAATTTTAATGATCTTTCTGTACGGACATTGTTCACTCCCCCTCTTAAATAAACTGGACACCCTATACCACAGGCCCATCAGATTCATTACTGACCTTCCCTTCAGCACCCATCATTGCTCCCTTTATAAGGCAGTTAACTGGACATCATTACAACACAGAAGAAATAGGAATGCTGCAATTTGGATATTCAAAGCCTTATCAGGCAAGCTACCTACCTATATCTCAGACTGTTTTACTCAGATTACTTCTAGGCCATACAACCTAAGGATCAGCAAAATTATCATTCTTAAGGTCCCCAATGTCTGCACCCAGTTTGGGAGGGCTGCTATCAGCTACTCACTAGCAATTGTTTGGAATTCTCCAAAAACCATGAAGCTAAATAACCTCCTACCCTTAATATCCTTCAAAAGACTATTCACCACCTATTCCCAGAACTCTGCAACTGCTTCCACAAGGCCTAAACCCTGGCCCTACCTACCCCCTGTGTTCCTATATGCTGATAAAACTCCCGATTTCCAGTCCCAAGATTCACCTCAAAATGCCTGCTAGGTCCTATAATCTACATATTACTCCTGATGTGCCCATTACCTTCTGTCTCACAGATTAAAAGTTTTAATGTGCCTTGTACATATGTATATTGTTATATATTAGCACTTATGTCATTGTATTACTGTTTATGTTACCCCTGTCATTGTATTACTGTTTATGCTACCCTTGTCAATGTAATAACACTTGCACTTCTTGACCACTCAGGTCCATCTTGTAAATGAGCTATGCTCAATGATGTTCGCCTGATTAAATAAAGATTTTGATTGATTGATTGAATAGATTGATCATTGTGTACCCTGGTGCAGTGCTCTCCATTTATGCATCCAATGTCCCAGTCACCGAGGGAAAAAAATGTGTGTCCTCAGACAACTTCCTACTTAATTGGGGCATCAATTCATTTAAGCGCCCCTGCTTCTCACACCTGTAACATATTCATTTGTTTATTTATTTTAAAGATTTTACCAGGAAAGACATGCAGAGCTGGTATCAGCTCATTTCCAGATGTGTTCTGGCTGGGAGGGGAGAGGGAAGAGGAGAGAACAGTGCAAATACAAAATACAATGCACAGAAGTAACAAAATGAGAAATTACAGTCAATGTTTCTGTGCAGGAATTTTGCAATACAATTAACTGCAGAATAATAACAATGGGCCCTATTTACTAACGAGGGAGGGGGTACGCTCGAATGGCATGTATCCCCTGTGCAGTTCCGTACCCCATGCACAAACACCGGTCCCAGCCTGGCTCCCTTACATGGCCCCCCATTGCACAGGTTCATGGGGGTAGTCTGGTACAGGGCTGTGGACCCAGCCATGCAGCCAATCAGCTCCCTGGACCAGGTCCTGGAGTGGATCCCTTGCGCCTGCAGGGTGCCATGATGGTCCCAGCTTGCAGAGTGCCAGGCATGATGGTGGGGGTGTTGATGCCAGCTGACCATCCTCAGCCCTCCCAGTGTGCCCCAATGGCAGGGGCTTCCCTACTGGGGGCTGATGCCCCCTGCTGTGTCCACAGCGGCCAACAGCTCCATCCCAAGGGGGTGCATAACCAGTCCCCCAGGTTTATGGCTGCCCTCAGATCATATAGCCAAAAGCCACCATGTGCAGCACTCTGCAGTTTTGTGAACTGCACGGAGTGCTGCTGCAGCCTCTGCCCCCCCGGTTCGAAGCTGCGTGCTTGGTCGGTGATTGGCTGGGGATCAGGTGTGTAGGTGGGGTGGACCTGTGATAAAGGGCATCACACCCAAAACTAAATAAGGTGTGCCTGAGCACTGGCATCTTAATAACATTGCACTTTACTCGAAGGAAAGTGAGCAGTTTCTTTATTTGGTGGAGGAGTGTGGGATTTTTTGATTGATGAATGCTCAGGTTTGACCCAGCACTCCCAGCCTGGTGCATCTTTCTACCCTGTGACTTTATTCAATACTAAGGGTAGAGATAGTGGCTAAAAACTAGATTAGGGGGCTGAACTGGTGACAATATAAGGGTGTTAGGACATAGATAAAAATCTAAGACCCAGTGTCACGAGCAGCTGCAGGAGTAAGTAGTGAAATCACAGAGGAGAGATTTCAAACCAAGAAGTGAAGATGAAGAGTGTATGGAAGGGAGAGAGAGAGACCTAGAGTTTAGGAAAGCGGAACAAGAAAGTAGCTTAGCTAGCTGAGGATTTCATGGGGGAGTCAGCAAGAGAGAGAGTGCGAGCAAGAGTAGCATAGGGAGTAAGAGGTAGTTTTGGGGTAAGAAAAGAGGAGGGAGGCAAGGTAAGACAGAAGGAAGACAAATCAAAATCTGCAGATAATGCAGGTACAGTGGCAAGGCATCTGGCAGCAAGGGAGGGGGAGGGACAGAGAACAGTGGTGAGTGCGCAGGTGTTTGTAGAGGGCAAATTGACATAAAGAGTGAAAGAAAGGGTCCAGTCTGTCTAAGGTAGACTTAGAACCAGCACTGTAAACAATGTCACCATAGTTGAAAATGGGAGAATTATCTTTCAGAGGATCTCGCTACAGCAGAAAGTGGGATGCTCCTCTTATTCCTGTAGAGTGCACCACGTTTGGGGTAGCACTTCCTGTGGATTACATCTACATGAACACCAAAATCTAGGTGACGATGCAGCCAGACCCCAAGGTTCTTGAAGGAAATTGCATCTTCAATCATTGCAGCACCATCAAGGGTGTGGCAGGAGGGAAGAGCAGTGAGTCTAGAAAACCTCTGCCTGGTGTCAAAAGTCATTGAGATAATTTTCCTGGTGTTGAGAGACAACTGGATTTCATGGAACCAATGCTGGACATTGTTAAAGTCCAGTTGGACCTGAGCCATGCATTCAAGGGCAGAGGAACCAGGGGTATAGAATCACTGTATCTTCTGCACATGTGAATGGACACAGTGGAGCAGACAGTTGGGAGATCATTTAGAAAAATGGAGAAAATAATTGGGCCAAGGACAGGCCATTGGGGGACACCTGAGCAAACTGGAAGTTGGAGGAGAGGAAGTCTCCAATACAAACAGGTTGAGCTCTGCCCTCTAGGTAGGAGCAGAACCACTCAGATGAGGAGGCTGAGAGCCCAGCAGCCTTACTCTTGTCTAGGAAAATGGGGTGGCAACAGTGTCAAAAACTTTGTCAATGTCAACAGTGGGGTGGAGGAAAAAGTTGGAGGTGTAGTGGGACTGCCTAAAGTCAGACTGGAAAGTTTCCAGGGGAAGAGTGGTCACCTCCTTAAGCAGGAGGATGACTGTATCCATTTTGCATGAGTTAGGAACTGTGGAAGAGGAGAATGAGAGGTTGAGAAGGTAAGTAATAGGTAAGGCAATGGCATGAAAAGAGAAAAAGGAGTTTAGGGTTGAGATCATCAGGGTTCCCACCTTGTGGGGGCTTAGAATACCTCCTGACGAAGGACTTGGATCCGAAATGCCGGGGCGACTAGTGTGTGTTGTTCAAATTTGAATTTTTGCACGCTTTCAATAAAGTATTTGTGCTTTAAGTCTTCAGTTTTTAGCATGATGATTTTTTGACTGAAAAGGTGTGCACTTGGTTTCTTGGTTGGGGTTTAGAACCAAGAGGGCCTTGACAGAAGCAGCAGGGGTGTTGGGAGAGAAGGATAAAGGAGGAAGGGATGGTAGGGAGGATGAAGGAGAAGAGAGAGAGAGAGTAGAGGAGAAGAGAAAGGGGAGAAGAGGGTGTGGGCACAAGATTTGAAAAAAGAAATTGAAGGAGGTGACTGTAGCAAGGTCAGAGATAGGGGAGTCACTCACTTTAAGACCGGGGGACTGGTCAGAGGGAAGAAGAGGGCATGGATTACTTTCCAGAACTTAGAGGAATGATTAAGGATTTTCTATGGTGTGGATGCACAGTGCTTGGACTTCGCAAAATAAGGGCTCAATAATTAGTAAGGTCAGAGGGGGAGCCAGTAGACTTGTAGGTCCACATGGCAAGGTCACTCACACAGTTACAAGTCATGAGCTCTTCTGCAATACATGGGAAGTCAGATTCTCGGATACTGGTTCTGCTATGTATTTGCTTCCCTTTTCCCTTCCCCTGGGTCACACGTGGAAACAAGCCTTTGCTCAGTGTGCCTTTCCCAGTCACCAATTTTCAAATAAATTATTATCCCAGACAGATCTGAGTCTGGAGGAGAAGAATTTGAGGGCATTGTCAGTGTTGTCAGTTGTAGTGCTAGGAGACCAGTCAGTGACTACCAGATCAACATGGAGGAGGGACAAGTTCAATGATCAGAAGGACTGGAACTGGATGAATTTGTGGGGAGCTTGGAACAATGAATCTTACACACACAGTAAACCATGTTGTAATCACAGTCACTGAAGGCATCAGGGGGAGTATCAGCATGCACAGTATGATGGGGATGGGAGGAGAGGACCAAGTCCAAGAGGGAATGACTTAGAGATTTGAAATTATGAAGGTAATAGGAGGGACCTAACGTTTTGGCAAAATTTATGTGGTGGGGGGGGAACAGACAATTGAAGTTGAACATACCTTGGATGAGTATATAGTGCTGGGCAGAAACAGCAAATCCAGATTTCATGACAATTTTGCAAATTTTCAAAAATGTCATAGAATTTTATGAAATTCTGACTATTGCAAAATCTGAATGTTTGGAAGATGTTTGGTGATTCTTTGCTCCATTCTGCAAAATGTTTTGCTGAACTGCAGAATGATGCACTTGAATTGCATAATGACAGTTCTGAGGGATTCCATTCTGCAGTTTAATACAGTTCATCAGTCTGCAGTTCATATATTCATTCCGCTGTTCTAAGTCAGAATTTTGTGAATGTAGCCAAAGCGCATTCTGAAATTCAACATTTTATGGTAATTCTACCAGCAGAATTTTTTAGTTTTGCACAGCACTATGAGTAACTCACCAGAGGAGGCATGGGAGGAGATGGTGGTGAGTAGCTTGATGACTAGTGGTGGAGACATGCAAGTACAGTAGTAGATGTCTTGACAGCAGTAGCATACATATGAGCCCTTCTCTCCTGCCTTGAGGTCTGGGTGTCACTTTCTGATTTCCATCTCCCTGAAGGAAAAAGTTCACATTGATCTGTATGGCAGTCGCATTCACTGACTTGGCCGTGGGCCAGGAATTTCCATCACTCTACTGTCCCATAACCAATAGGGTCAAATTGTTTGACTTATTATTTTATTTTTTATTTCACAGTTTTTGGCCAGGGAAGACACACTAAGCTGAGACTTGTTTTCAGGTGCATCATGTGAGCACAGGGAAGTAAAGTGACTTGCTCATAGTAATCTAGTATGCAAGCGGTGGCTGTGGGATTCAAACCCAGTTCTCCAGGTTTGCAGCTCAGTGCTGTTAATCAGTATGCTATGCTGCCTTCCTTGTGCCAATACTTCACTGATACTAGGTCCTTTTTGGACTGAAATGAGTACCATCCATGCAGAAGGTGAAAGGGGTCATATGGAAAATAATCTCACCCCTTGTGTTCTGACCTCATCCATCAAGTCTCCATAAGAGGGAAGCTTATGTAACCTATACTATTATTTGAGATTAGTCACAATCTGATTTGTGTAGACCGCTTCTGCCAATACTTGCTCTATTCACGTCATGTTCATATCTTTGCACTATTTTCATGGGATCCGGGAATTCTGTGCTTCTCTCCTTTCTGCTTTAAGTGTGATAACTGTGACAAATGCAACCAGGTTTCTTCACACTTTCAAATATTCATTTCAAAGTCAAAATAGTCCAATACTGTTGCTTCTAAAGAGAGCTAATGGCTGCTAGGCTGGTGGTCTGGGTTCAGCATTGGTGGTGGATTGCTAGGAGGCTGGCCTGGGGTGGAAGGACTGAGGATCCCTAGGACAGCTCTCATCCTGTGGGGAGGGGGTGGAACATGTGTCCTGCTGGTTTGGTGCCACCTGAAGGAATCTGGTCAGTAGTGCAGCAGGACTACAGAAGCAGGGGAAGGGACGCCACTCCTTGACACCAGTGGTGTCTCTGTAGAAGTGGAGCATGCACACTGCACCAACTGCACACACATGGTCCACGGGGAGGGGGAATGGATAAAAAACACCTCCAGGCAAGATGGAGAGATGGCCCATTCCCCTGCAGACTCCATGCCAGCTGGGCCCCTCTAGACTAGGTCCTGTGGGGAGGATACACCAGAGTTCACGTAAGTCCCAAAAAAGTCAAGTTATAGGGCTGTGGAGGGCTGTTGGGGAAGTGCAGGAGAGAAATATTCAGGATTAAAAAAAATTCCATCTCCCAATAAACCTTCAAGCAAAACTGCCACCATGGCTGCTCTGCTACTTCTGGGATGTTACTGACCAGAAACACTTTTTTGGGGTCCACAGCCTCAGCACAACAGCACACCATCCATAACAATTTGGATTCTATGTTAGAAACAAACTGCAAGTATTAGAATATGGAATCCAACCCAAGAAGCCAAAATTAATTAAAAAAATGTTTCTTCATTATTGAAAGGGGCAGATTTCAGTTTATTTCTGAAAACTTTTGAAAAACTGTGTACAGTTTAAATTCAACAGGGTTTCTTGGACAACTGACCTTATGCCACTACTTACAGGCCATATGTTAAAGGCATTTGCCAGAAGGGACAATGAGGACTGTATTGACTATGACAAAGTAAAAACTGTTTGCTTAGAGGAAATTTGTAAGACATGTATGTGGGCTTTGTAGTCCATTACCTTAAGTCAGTGCTAGCCTTTTGGTGCCCAAATTATAATTTTATATATCAGGTTCTGTGCAGGAAGGAAGGGGTCATATCTGGAGCTGAACCCATAGCCAGTCAATCCCTTCCACTTCATACTCTGCCAGCCTCGTCACCTCACTCAGATGTTTTGTGACATTTAAGCAGAGAGAGCATGGAGGTGTGCCCCATAGATGTGCACTGAGAAAGATTTCAGTAAATTTTTCTGTATGTTTAAGCAACCTTGAAGAAAAATGAAAGCCACTGCTCAACTAACAGGCCCCTATTAGTTGAGCGGTGGCTTTCATTTTTCTACAAAATTGCACAAACATATCAGAAAATGTACTGAAATATTTCCCCATAGACTTCTATGGGACGCACCCCTGTGATCTCCCTGATTAGACATCACAAAACATCTGAGCAAGGGGGTGGGGCTGGCAGACCAGGAAGTGGAAGGGATTGGCTAGCCATGGGTTCAGCTCCAGATATGATCCCTTCCCTCCCACACAAGACCTGATATAAAATTATAATTCTGGCACCAAAAGGCTAGCAACAACTTAAGGGAATGGGATAGAATGTCCAACAAGAAAAAAAAATCTTAGCAATTTATTTTAAACCCCTGAGGCCTATAGCTAGAAATTTACAGGGCTGAGAAAGAACCTGGGAGATAATTATTCAAAAATGTACAGTACGTGCAAATGTGTGATTTTTTTTAAACCATTGGGCCAAAGGGGCAAAAGCCAGGTCTGTTAATCAAATCAAAGATTTGCTTATAATGGAACAGTTTCTGTGAACTTTACCAGATGACCTACATGTGTGGTTGCTGGACAACATGCATAACATAACTACGAGCAACATGCATGACATTACTAAGAGGGAAATAAACACAGCTAGAGGAAGAATTACATTTTATTCACCCTAAGGTTAATAACAGACTGTACCAGAAATACTCTATTTATTTTGAGGGTTTATTCATCCTTCCAATGGTATATTTATGCAACACCTAAGAGGATATTAACTGGCAAATATCAGTGACATTTCTGCCACTCTGGGGGCCTGGAGTGAAGGTGTCATGATATTCTTACTCTAGGTCCATGGAGCAAAAGTATTATCACTTTAGGTCAGGACTGGCTAGAGCCCTCAATGTGAGAAGCATGATTCTATATTTAGAAAGCTGCAGGTACACTTGCATGCTGCTGGTGCTCTGAATGTTTGATAGTGAAGCCCCCTCACACACAGTGCCATCACACCAAACAGTACACATTACAACAAAATGAATGTAGCCCATGACCAGAGATAATACTTAACAAACAACTAAACTTTCAAGAGTTCTAAAAGAGCACAGCACTGTGCAACATCTGCATGCAGCAGCCCACCCCATACCAGTCTTGCTGTAACTTTGTTCTCCCTAACCAGCACTTTCCTCAGACTCACGCAGACTCCTGTTGCCTCCTTCCCTGGAACGCCACATCTGCAAACTCATTGACTCACTCTATCTATCTATCTATGAATGAATGAGAGAGTTAGTGATGGGTATGTGTGCTATACAAGGAAATGTACCCACCGAGGGAGGGTAATTAGATAATAAAACCAGAAGAGGCCACTGTGGTTCTCAAAGAAGGTGGTTGAAGCAGCAAAGGAGAAACAACATCTTCCAGGAAGTACAAGGAGGCCCAAACAGAGGTAGACAGGGAGGTATATGTAGAGAAACAGTGGGAGGCAGGAAGGAAGGTAAGGACACCAAAGGCCCTAACTGAGGAAAGAATCACTCAGGGGGTCAGAAATTGGGATAAGATTCCTCAGGTGCGTGAGTGAGAAAAGGAAGGCAAGGGGTGGTGTAGTGAAGATCAGGAGACTGGGGGGTAGATTGTGCAGAAGAAGACCAAGAAAAAACCATTTTAAACTAAATGTTTGCTAGGTCTACATGGTGGATGGAGGATTTGAAGCTCTTAAGGTACACAAGACAATTGGTCATGATGGGATTCACCCAAGGGTAGATAAGGAACTGAGCACAGTGCAAGCTTCCCTTCTGGCAACAATATTTAGCACCTCATTGGAGATGGGAGTGGTTCCAGATGAATGGAGGAGTGCTGATGCAGTCCCTCTGCACAGGCGTGGCAGCAAGGAGGATGCTGGCAATTACAGACCAGTCAGTCTCACATCAGAGGTGTGGTAGTTAATAGAGTCCCTACTGAAGAAGAAAGTGATGGAGTACCTGGAGACATATTGGCTGCAAGACCACTGGTGGCATGGCTTCAAAGGAAGGAGGTCATGTCAAAGAAATGTCATAGATTTCTTTAACTGGGTAACTAGGAAGGTGGATCAGAGGAGGGCTGTGGATGTGGCCTGTTTGAACTTCAGTAAGGCCTTTGACACTGTACCACACAGAAGGCTAATAAAGAAACTAAGCAACCTGGGAGTTGGGAAGAAGGTGGTGGCAAGCTGGGTATCTAACTGGTTGAAAGCTAGGAGGCAGAGAGTATTGGTAAATGTCAGTCACTCAGTGGATGGGAGAGTGCCCAGTGGAGTACTACGGGTCGGTATGGGGCCCTGTCCGCTTCAATGTCTTTATAAGTGACATTGCTGAGGAACTGGAGGGGAAGGTCTGTCTCTTTGTAGATGACACAAAAATCTGCAATAGGGTGGACACCCAGGAGGGGTGGAGAGAATGCAAAGGTATCAGGGGAAATTAGAGGTGTGGCCTAGGAAGTGGAAGTTGGGTTTTTGGAGGCCTCACTTGGAGGAAATATATGATTATTCCTATGGGGGGAAGTGTCAACCATGTATTATATACATAAATCTATCTATATACTGTATATACACATAGAGAGACAGAGAGAGAATAAATGATGGGTGGAAATATACTCACTGAGTGGCTTTATTATCTAGTTAGCCCCCTGAGATAGGTATATAGCCTTGTATGCTACACATACCCATCATTTGTCTTATTTAATACATGGCAGTTGTTTTGTTTTACCTGATGTGTGGGACTGGGGATGTTTTCTGGCAAACTGTGGCTGGAGCCATTTTTGGGTTTGTCTTGTCCCTGGGCTGGCCCCAAGTGTTTCTGTGGTGCAGGGCTCCCCTATAAAAAGGGGTGTGTCTGGATGGGTCAACCTTTAATTTATTGGTGGGTTCATGGATTGTGACTGTGTGTGACAGTTTGAAGGGAGTGGAGTCTACAGTCAAGAGGATGGTTTGTGGCTGGAGAGCAGCATGAGTTGTCAGAGCTGATGGATCCAATGGAGTATGTTGGCCTGGAGTCCTTGCACCTAGGTAAAGGAAACCCAAGGAAAATACACACACGCTCAATGGTGAACAATTAATCCAAACAAAAATTGAACTGGACCTCGGAGTACTTATTTGAGATTATTTAAAGGGGGGTAGACAATGTGAAAAGGTGGCGCAGAAAGCTAGTACCATCTTAGGATGTATTAGCCGGGGCATTACAAGTAGGAAGCAAGAGGTCATACTCCCTCTGTACCAGTCCTTGGTGAGGCCACATCTCAAGTACTGCATTCAGTTCTGGAGGCCACGCCTAAAATAGGACATAGACTGCTTGGAGGTTGTACAGAAAAGAGCTACTAAAATGGTACAGGAACTGCACCAGGAGCAACATGAATCTAGACTACAGCAACTGCAAATGTACTCCCTCGAGCAAAGAAAAACAGGGGGGATATGATGGAAACCTTCAGACACACAAACGGCATAAATAAGGTACAAATAGAAAACCTCTTTCACAAAAACTAGACCACGTGAACAAGGGGGCACAGTTTGAGACTAACAGGGTTAAGTTTAAAACCAGTATTCGTAAGTTCTATTTCACAGAGAGGGTGGTGGACCCTTGTAATAGCTTACCACCAGAGGTTATGGAGGCCAAAACAGTTACTGCTTTTAAGCTAGCATGGGACAAGTACTGCAGTAATCTCTGAAGAGGAACAGAATAGGGGGTAGGCAATCTGGGCAGACTAGATGGATCACAAGGTCCTCATCTGCTGACATGTTCTTATGAGTCTTGGATGGTGGCAGCAGTGTGGTGGTTGATGAGAGAGCTGGAGCTTTGAAGGAAAAGGCTGTTGGCAAGTAATAAGAGGGATCGGTTTCCTTCATGTTTCCTGTAGCTGGCCATCAACTGTTTTTTTTTTTGGTCTACTTTTTTTTAGGTTTTGGGAGCTCCAGTTTGGGGGGGGGGTTGCCTACAAATGATTTTGACTTTTGAGATTTGAGTGTTCTTGGACCGGAGGAGCTGTTTTCCCATCATCTACAGGTGCATCCTTGATTGGGAGGTATACCGCTATCCCTCTGAAGATATACAGCTCTAACCATGAGGTAACTGGTGAAGTAAACAAGGAAATACATGATAATGGTTTCTATGGGGAAACAGTCAACCACGTATTTATATATACTGTGGATATATGGATATATATATAAATATATATATATATATATATATATTACATGTACAGTGTGTGTGTGTGTGTGTGTGTGTGTGTGTGTGTGTGTAGGTCAGTATATAGCTTAATACGTGTTTGGGCCCTCATCTCCACTGAAAAAGCCATACTTTATTTCCCCATGTGTAATGGTAGCCAATTTACATATATGACACCAATTGAATTAGCTACTTATACTGTATTAATGTGTTTTTTAACACCTTAATAACACATTAATACCTAATGCACAACAAAGCACCAAATTAGACCCCGATAACACATGTAAAAACTCAAGTTACTGCCGCTTATTGATACATGAAACAGCTACCTTATGAATACAAGTAACACCCACATTAAAACCTCCAAAACTCTACCTGCAGAAAACTACCATAGCCTACCACAGAAATAGATCTTACACCCTCCCTCCAACCTCACTTACCAAACCGTCATGTCCCTCGATGTCACAGGTCTCTCTCAATCAGGCTCTACAGTATATGTGGCCACTGCCGAACCTTCCCCCATACTGTTGCCAATTGCCCATGACACTCCTGACCACAAACATGCCTGTCCTGCTGTCAGTCATGCTACCAACTGCACTGTGCCCCAAATTGTCACTCCTGCAGGCAGATAAAATGCTACTTTCTACTGCACACCAGCCACTTTTCATCCTGAAAATACTATAGCCTACCTAGATTTTAGCAAGGCATTTGACAGTCCCACACAAAATATTAATAAACAAGTTAACCAGCCTGGGAGTGGGTCCCAGGGTTGTAGCCTGGGTAAAACATTGGCTGGACAACAGGACACATAGGGTAATAGTAAATGGAGTCCACTCTGAAGAAAGGGGAGTTACTAGTGGGATACTGCAGTGTTTAGTACTGGGACCAATTCTCTTTAATGTCTTTCTAGGTGACATTGCAGAGGGACTGGAAGGGAAAGTATGTCTCTTTGCAGATGACACAAAGATCTGCAACAGGGTTGATACACAAGGTGGGGTGGAAAGGATGAAAACGGACTTGGCAAGGTTGGAAGAATGGTCAAATGTATGGCAGCTTAGATTCAATGCAAAGAAGTGCAAAGTAATGCACCTGGGAAACAAAAACCCAGGGGAAGAGTACATAATGTGGGGGGGGGGGTTGAAATACTGACAACAACAAAAATTAAAAGGAACCTGGGGGTAGTCATACCAGATGACCTAAAGTTAGGCCAGCAATGTGAGAAGGCAGTAAGGAGTGCTGGGGGGATACTGTGAAGCTTAGGGAGCGGCATCACCAGTAGAAAACAGGAAGTTGTTGGCCCTCTGTACAGACAGTTGGTAAGACCATATTTGGAGTACTGTGTACAGTTCTTGAGACCCCATGTCCTCAAAGACATAGACAGGTTGGAGGCTGTCCAGAGGAGGGCAACTAAAATGGTGCAGGGTCTGCACCAGAAGCCATATGAAGGGAGACTAAAGGAGCTTAATATGTATACCCTAGAGGAAAGAAGGGAGAGGGGGGACATGATAGAAACATTTAGGTACCTCGGAAATCAACAAAGTCCAAGAGGGTAGCATCTTTCAGAAAAAGAGATATGCAAGAACAAGGGGGTACAATTTGAAGACAGAGGGGGGAACCGCTCAGGGGCAATGTGAGGAAGTATTTTTTCATGGAGAGGGTGGTGGATGCATGGAATGGCCTTCCTGAGGAGGTTGTGAGGTCAAAAACACTAGAGGAATTCAAGAACGCATGGGACAGATATAAAGCAGTTCTAGTGTGGGTAGGAGGACGTAGGCTGTTGGTTAACTAGAATCTGCATCTTCTCCAATAGGTAGGGAAATGGGCAGACTGGATGGGCCAAGCGGTCCTCATCTGCAGTCAAAGTCTATGTTTTTACAGGGAAGATTGCTGGTGCAATGCCTCCTTTTTTAGGAGGTCCCCGCACAATAGAAACACTCATGGGACAAATGTAGTAGTAGTTATAGTAGCACTAAATTGTTTTATTCATTCAAACGTGAACATGGACAATCCTCATTGAGCCTACTGGCACAGTTTCAATAGGTGCCATGAGCATACAGAAACCTAGCTGCATAAATATGAAAGCAAGTATTAAACATATACAAACAGGATAACATTTTACAAGATAAAATCCAATCAAACTGGTAAACTTCACTTACAGCATGTATACATATTTCCTACAAAAAGGGTAATTACATTTTGCAGTACCGAGCTGATAAATAGGCAAGTAAGTGCAATGAGTTTTGAGAGAAACGTTATGAACAAAACGATTTTTTTAACTTTAATGGGCAGACTGGATGGGCCAAGTTGTCCTTATCTGCCATCAGATTCTATTTTCAGGCATATTCAAGACTGGGGCAGCACATAAGTAGCTAATTGGCCTGTTGCATGGACCATTTATGGATATTATCAAAATAAAAGACAGTCCCAAGAAAAACCACTACACTAGGGAAAAACACTGCCAAAACTACCACCACATTACAGAAAAGCACAACACTGCAGAAAAGCACTACAGTATCAGACATACCACAACACTACTGAAAATCTCTGCACCACAGAACAACACTGGACACAGCAAACCGTGTCCAACCTGAGTCTTAAGTAAAACAAAAGCTGACAAAGTGTGGTATACTTATTAAATAATACCATCTCAGGGATGAACAAGCTTATAAAGGCCACTCGGCCTTTGGGTTCGTGGTCTTATGGCTTGTACAATCCCTCACTTGTATTCTTTCCTTGTATACCACACTGCCATCATTTATTCTCTCATCCTCTTTCTAGGGATGGATGGATAGATAAATAGACACAGACAGACAGATAGATAGATAGATGATGATAGATAGATAGATAGATAGATAGATAGATAGATAGATAGATAGATAGATAGATAGATATGCAAGAGACAGCATGCTATGGAATGTGCTGTTATTCTGTAACATATGCATGCTTTGGGAATAGCTGAGTGCCTTCAACAACACAGGGATTGTGCATCCTGGACTACAACTCCACATTCTGTAATACTATATCCCACTTGCTTTAAAATGGCACAAATTATAAAGATAGATGAAATGCAAAATATGTTAGCAGCAAGTCTTAAGAGATTATAACATGGCTGTTCAGGTCTCATTGGTTAATCTGAGCACTGGGATCATTTAATCTAGGACCCATTTAATAAATGTTGTTATAAGTAGCACTCGGAGTACAACAGAATGCCAACAATGCTATATTATTTAAAAAGCTAGCAAAACATTAAGTGTAAAATATTTTGGATTGTTTTACTTTCCCCTGCTTTAGAAATAAAATGCATAACAATTCTGAAATCAAGTAATTGAATAAGTACACCGCAGTAATTATATACAAGGGCATTTTTTTAGTGCAGCTTCCAGGACAAGGGATCTAAGAAATGCAGCGAGAGACTCTAAACCAGGAGTAACTGGTCCAAATCCCAGCTCCCAGGCAATGGATTGTACTGGCTACTGTAAAGGACCATGAGCCCAAAGATTCAGGTTCAGTCATCAATGTACTCACTGGCTCACTTGGCCTCCCTACAGTTCAGCTCATGCAAGCAGTAAAGCTAGGCAGAAGCAGCAAGTGCTCTAGGATGTGACACCTCTGTTATGCACCTTAAGTCAATTTAAAAAATAATCCAGCTCTTCTGTCCTGTCTACATGCAGTTTAAAGCATCAGATGGAGGTCAAAAACACAATTTGCAGAGCTTTTTAGAATGCATTGATTAAAGTGGCAGAAGAAGGTGTGCTGATGGATTTCATCCTATTAAGGCTCTTAGTCTAATCCAAGGCTCTTTGGTGCACACTGTAAGAAAAATGCATGAATGTGTATTTTAACAGGCCAACATGAGTTGCCAGCCCAAACCAAAAATAAAATACCTCTTCCACATTCTGATGCTTTTTCCTCCAGTTGGGTCTCTGGAGACTAATACATTTGGTGGCTGGGTCAATCAGGTTAATTAAGCATTCATTAATTTAAAGGGCATGTCACCAGTAAATGGCAGTATTGAAATATTGCTCATCAGTGAGATCATGTGAAGGTTGTTTTCATACCTGGCAGAAAAATATTACCTCTCACATTTAATTTTCCTCAAACTGCCATGAGGGTAGATCACAAAAGTTCAAGCCGCTGTCTGTATACAATTTTACATATTTTTGTAAATAGCCCCCCCAGCTTGCACAGAAATCTAAAATAGGATAAGGTTAGCCCACAGAAACTCATTCCACTTGCCATTTCTGTTATCCATGCGTTTTTCCTCTTCAGTTCGCCCACCAACATATTCCTCTGTCTCACACATGGCAAAAACTTTCCATATTTTAATTCTTTTATTAAAAAAAAACCTGCATCCAACTTCTAAAAACCCACCCTTTGTCAGAAAAAGTAATGTCTGAAAAGAAGTAAAAGGAAATTCTATTTCCTTTTGGAAAAGATGCAACATTCAGCATTTCAGCACACTGCTGATCCTCTCTTTATGTAGTTCCATTTCAATCACGGAAGAGAATGCAGTAATAACCAGTGATGTTGCTAAACACCAAATGGCACATCTTTTCTAGAGGTAATGTGATTTTTTGTCATTCTTTTCCAAAAAACCCTACCATTACTTGCACAGGTTGGGATATTAGCAGCTGAGTGCAGGGTAGGTTTATTTTTTGTATACAAATGGCTTTTCTGTGGTTAGGGTTAGGTGTGGGGGGGGAGAAAGGATGGTAACACTCCTTAATTGGAATTTTAAACCATGTGTTATATAAGATAATGAATGGACAATCACTAGGGTTCTGATGACATCAGGAATAGCTCAAGCCTTGCTTTCTAAGGTCCTTATGATGGCATCAGAGAACCTTGACAGAAATACAGCATTGTTGCACATGGTTGCCCATTCAATATTCTCCATATTGTTATGATGGTCTCTGATGGGGGAATGAAGGAATCCTGTACAGGAGCCATACACTCTTTTACCTGCTGTCTGCTGCAATTAAAATAGGTCTGGAAGTTAGAGTGATTACTAATGTGCCATGACAGAGTCCATTAAGAACACTCGACGGGAGCATGCTAAAGCAGGTGGTTTCAGGGAAAGCAGTATATGGGATCCATACTAGGATGCTAGGAAAAAAGAAACATCCCAATTGTTTGGTTTCTATGCATTTCAGCAAACCATACACATACTACGTTATTCCCAGACAGAGCAAAGCATCATGGATATGAAAATCCTTGTGCAAGTCAGGCTGACAAAGCTTCAGAAGAACAAATGTATTGTGCTATGGCAGTGTTAGGGCATGCGGTAAGTTGGTTTACCAAATGGTAAAGAGAAATCCTGTAATGTGATTGGTGGAATTCCATCAAATGAGCATGTAGGTATTACAATAGAACTGCATGGGTTAGTTAAGATGTTTTTTCCCGTACTCTCCTTAATCAAGCTGCACAAGAACCTAGTGAGATCTAAGATGTCATTGTATTACAAGTTCAGCAGGAGCAATCCCTGTGGTGAATTCAGGTGCGAGTCTGTATTTGAAAAGGCCAGAAGCCTGGCCCAGTGGTGCAGAGGGCTGAGGTGCTGGTGTCTTACCTCACACCATGCCGGCGACCTGGTTTCGGGAACTACTTCGGGCATCTGGGGCTGACAGGGGAAGGAGATGATTAAGCCTCCAGAGGACTGCTCTCCTCTCCTGGGGTGGGTTGGGTGGGAAGCCCTGCTCTGAGTGTGCCCCGTGGAGACCAGGGGTACTACAAGAAGCAATGCACAAAAGGACCAGAAAGGTGTGGAAAATGCACGCAAGCGGTCCAGATGACGGCGGCCTGCCTCCCTGCATCTCCCAGCTGAGATACCTCCAGGGCTGCATTTCCGCTGCCTGGTAGAGCTGCAAGGGGGCACTATGTGTATTCTGATCTTTCCTCCTGATGGCCTGGTGGGATATGGGAGACACCCCCCCCCGGCAAAGGGATACGTCCAGGACAACCAGGGCATTGTAGCAGCTGGATGGTGGATTGGTCAGAGGAGGCAATGGCAGGACTTGGCCACAAGAAGGAGAGGATGACAGCAGGCGCGTTGGAGGAGGTATAAAGAAATAATGCAAAAAAAAAAAAAGAAAAGGCCACAAGCAAGATTAGTATCTAGATAGTCCCCAAAAGCCTTTTTCAGTCCCCTCCTTCAGTGTTGGGAATGCCCTCTCACCAGCCCATTGGAGGCTGGGTGATAGGAGCAGTTCTAATGTAAAAATATCACACACATGTGAAAAACAAAATCACACACACATGTGAAAAACAAAATCACACATGCCCCAATAATACAAAGCGTCATGGACATATAAATATATATATATATATATATATATATATATATATATATGCAAATGATCATTATATTTTAGACTGGTTCTTCTTTAAGTAGGACTGCATGGTACCAATAGCTTCTCACATAATCTGCAAAGGCTTAGGACAGAAGACATAGACATGTTTCAACCGTCTCAGGACTTATCGGTAGGTTTCATTTGTATCTCAACCCAGGGAAAATGAGTAATTCCATTCAAGCACTGCTAACTCCCTACCAGTAATGGATTAACAATGGTTCCAATGGCTCTGTAGAGCTAGGCTCACACTTGGAAGGGGCCCACTGGCCCAGGGGCAGCCGCTGCCTGCATGTCTTGTGGAAGTTGTGGATTGTTCTTTGGTGTGACATTATTTATTATTTTCTTTTATTTTTGCACAATAAGTGCCCTGCCTGCCCTTGTGTGTGCTCAAGCTGTGGCTGAGTCGTCTGTGACATCATGTGATGTGGAGAAGCAGAGTGTGCAAGTTGCGCAACACACACTTTCCTGCCACCACAGACAGGTTGCAACTCGGTCAATGATGAGGTGAGCTCTTGCTTGGTGGCATCAGAAAGAATTTTGGTCTCCTCGGTCTAGCTTGGACGCTCAGTGGGTCTGGCTACAAGCAAGCACAGGACTATTCGGGTAGTGATTGGGAGTTGTGATGGTTCAAATCCAGGAGAAGGAGAGGACTCAAGGAGGAGGTCTTAACTGGTGGGCTTACTGGGCTGGTGGCAAGTGGCAGGCCGCAGGTTCTGGATGGATGGCCAGGTAAGTAAGTTATTATAATTGCTCCCCATACACACTTGTAAGTTGTGTTTATTTACTTGAATCTTAACATCTTATTCTGCACTGTATACTCATTCAAGCAACCACCTGCCACCTCCAACTTGTGAGCTGATTCTGTACAGATGAAGTTCTGCTGTACTGAATCAGCTCACATGTTTGAGAAGGCAGGCAGCTGCTCCAATGTGCGCACAGCAGTCAGTGCACAGTGCCTGTGTGCAAATGCGCAAGAGGCCTAACTGGCACCTGACCCCACTGGTTGTTGCTCCATGCCCTCCTCTGCCCTGTAGAAATCTGAAATGGTTCCCACCCCTGGTTACCACAGCTCTGAGCATTTTGGTTTTACTCATATAATGCTGATCCTAGCTAGATAAGCAATCTGAACAGTCCCCCCCATGAAAATGGGGGCCCACAAAACGTTTTGGTGCCAGGACCACAAGAGGTTAATCCAGTCCTGCTCCCTACTAGTCAGAAAAGGCCCAGTATCTGTGACTGCCACTTCTGTCAATCCATGTATTGCAAATATTTTGCATACTGTGCCTACAGTAAATGTTAAAGGAAAGAAGCCCAGTACTCACGACCACAAAGGCAACATGGGCAGGCAATCGCAGTGCCATAGGTGGATAATTTATTTCACAGGTCAAAATGCAGGAACGAACTCAGTCATTGTATTTTGTTTTGATACCAAAGGAGATATAATGTATGGGAGAGCATTGTTGTGATGTCAAGAGGTTGTTAACCCCTCTTGGATACATCACAGCGATACCATAACAGCTTTAACTCCTTTGCGCATGCATGTCCCCTTTTCCAGATTTTTTTTTCTGGCTAAAAATCTTTTCTTCTCCTCCTTGTTACTTACAGCGGATCTGTCCATATAGGCAGTGACACAGAACTCTTGATGTTTTAATGGCAGTGATCTCCTGCATACACCGTTGCAACTATTCAGGAGGAGCAGTTTGTGGGACCTCTTGTGCATGCGTGTTTTGTGGACAAAAGCCGGGGCGAAGAGAAATAGAAACTAAGGACTCAAAGCAAGATAACAAACAAAAGTATGTACACATCCTTTTAAACTCTGTGCCATACACTATAAAATATAATGGATGATGATCGGACAGTAACCTCACTGTTATCACTTCTCAAGGTTTCCATCACAACAGTAAACCTCTCGAGCTATGCTCTTGAGGTTTACCATGTTGCCATAGAAACCTCTCAAAGTGATGACAGTGTGGTTACTGTCCGATCGCCATCCATTATCCTCTATATCTGAGCAAGTCTGAGCTTGTGCCTGCATTCTTAGCTTTGTTTATCTGTGTTGCCTTTGTGGGTGCTAGTTTTGTGTTTTATTCATTCATGTTGTGTAGTTTCTGCCTCAGGCACCGCATGGCTTTGGAGCAACATTATTTGTGATTTTTGTAGGCCTATACTAACTTGGGAGGTGGCTGTACTAGCTGTCTTGGCTTCTAGACTCTTAGAATGTGCATCAATGCCAGCCAGAGATATATTTTCCACAAATGGGTTGGCATAGTCTGCAGGCAGCTGAACCCAGGACATCTCAGGCCACTCAGAGAGTTGTAATGGAACACCAAATCCTTGTGGTGACATATCACAAGACAGGGCTAGGTCATTAGTTGGATCATTGTATACTAAAATTCTGTAGGAGAGCAAAAGCATTTCAGATGCCTTAGAAATGTTGTCCTGTTCTATTCCCTTTTTCCATGTAGTCTGTTTCTGTAACAACTGATGTTGTGGTGCCACCGTAGTCACTAAATTGGGGGAACATTTCCAATAGCAATTAAACATCCCCAAGAAAGACTTAGGCTCAGTAGTCACATTCCTTGAAGACAGTGCCTGCTGTGCTTAAGCAATCTGAAACACAATCATAGACTTTGACGCAGATAAGGACCGCTTGGCCCACCTAGTCTGCCCATTCCCTACCTAACGGATAAGCTGCAGATCCTAGTTAACCAACAGTCTACTTCCTCCTACCCCTCACTAGAATTGCCTTATGTCTGTCCCATGCATTCTTGAATTTCCTCACTGTTTTTGGCTCTATGACCTTCTCAGGAAGGCTGTTCCATGCATCCATAACCCTCTCTGTGAAGAAATACTTCCTCACATTACCTCTTAGCCTGACCTTATCTTCTGTGGGACGTTATCCAGCTTCATCCACCTTTTGTCCAAGTACATGACTTCTGGTGCTAGATACATGCATTTGGTCCAATTTACAGTTAGCTCCATTGCTGATAATCTCTAACATACCACTTTAACATTGTAATGATGGCTACCTTCACTTTTACCTGTAATTAAAATGTCATTCAAGTAGACACCCACATGTGGAATGCCCAGAAGGAGATTGACCCAAACCCTTTGGAAAATCCCTGGCACAGAAGCCATCCCAAAGGCAATCTGGTATATCAAAACAAACCTTTTGAGTGTTCATAGTCGCAAACTGCCTGGAATTCTCCTCCTGTAACAGCTGCTGGTAAGCGTTACTCATATCTATCTTGAAAATGCCTGTCCCCTGACAGTGTAGAAACAGACCATTTATTCATTGAATTGGAAAAGTATCCAGTTTATAAACCTCACTGTCAGCATACAGTCACCACAAATATGGACAGTTACAATTTCATTAGCCACAAGAACAACAGGAGTAATAAATGGAGACATACCGGCACCTGTAATGGTGGTGTTTACCTTCGTAAATTCCTTATTATCAATACCTCAAGCATACTTTCTGTAGGTACTTATTACAACCTTGGACATAGGACTGTTTCATCATAGTTCTACCTTTACTTTAAGTTTTTTTTTTAAAAAAAACAAATAGTCCTTACTTTCTTGCAGTCAGATTCAAGCAAACATAAGCAGTAGTTTCAAGTAAACATAGGAAGCAGCAATTTGTCTCAGTGCAGAACAGATTGTGCAAAGTAACTTGATTTGTGCAAAGTCTTTTAAAGTCCAGGTAGTGTGAGGTATTTAATAATGTGCAAACAGCCAGCCTCCCCCCCCCAAAAAAAAATACTTGCCCTGAAGCGTTTCACTCTGGAATTAGCTTTTACAAAGGAGTAGCCCACTGAAAAAAATACACTGGTTCAACGACATTAGCGTTGCAAAGTCTAGCCAACTCAGTGTCTGTCTTCTGTTACAGAGCAGAAAGCACTGATTAGGCTTAAAAAATACTGATAGTTGCACTGCACTCCACGTGATGATGGCTTTTCTGCCTTTAAAGGTACCAGCTGCATTCTGAAAAACATCTTGGTATTTCTCCAGGATGGCATGTTAGCTCCCCTAGTTGATTAGTTCAAGTCCATATTTACTTTGTTAGTTATGTATTTACTTATTTGTAACATAGTTAATCTATTAAGCAAGTAGATTAAAGAAGGCCTTGTTTCCAGCTGGAATCGGGGGGGGAGGGAGACACAGTAGTACAAAAACACAGTACCCCTAGTGAGACAGGAAGCTGAAGGAAGATGGATGGCCCTAATTTAACTGATTGGGACCTGTGTGATAAGTACGATTTGAACCAACATAAAGAGGAGGAAGAGACAGCAGAGGAAACTAGTTTGGCAAAGAGCAGTGGATGATGAACTGTATTGAACACCCTGGCCAAGTCGAGGAAGGTTGCACATGTCCACCGACTGACACCATATGTGAGTGGATGTGTCAGTGATTCAAAGAAGGAAAGTAGTAGCAGAATGAGCAGGGCAGAAACCCGACTGGAAGGGAGTAATGAAACCTGAATTAGTATAGAAACTGCTGAGCTGCCTACTGACCAGTCTCTTTAGTAATTTGAAGAGGGAAGGAAGCACAGATATGTGAATGTAGTTTGTTGGGGCATCAGTAGGGCTTTCTTTCTGGAGTTGAACAACCAAAGCATTCTTCCAGCTAGGAGGGAATGAGCCAGTGGACAGGGATTGATTAAAAATGTGAATAATGCGGATAGGCAAAGCAGGAGCCCCTAGGATTAGGAGCCTGGATGAAAGAACATAAGAACCTTCACTACAGAAAGTGTATTAATAGAACCAGTGCCAGTAATACCGAAAACAGATACAAAAAAATACGCATAAAAGGTGTTGCTAGAAGAACAAGTAAATGCTTGTAGCTCCCAAGACATATGAAAAAGGTAACTGGTAGGATCACTTCTAGTACCCTGGGATAAGTTCATCACAGCAGGTTAACATCAAGTTAATGAAAATTAGTACACAAATTAGGATACTACACTAACAAGTCCAAATATAGTACAATAACTTCTGGTGCACCTGTATCGTTTAAGGATAGGTCTGTGCAATGTCTATATCTTATTATGCAGCATGCCTTCCCACTGGCTGCATCCACAGAGGATGCCCAAAGTAGATACCAGCTTCTGTATCATGCCCTTTATGCTACGACCCTTAATGCGGAGGACTGCAA
Organism: Neoceratodus forsteri; assembly: GCA_016271365.2. Lineage (NCBI taxonomy): Eukaryota > Metazoa > Chordata > Ceratodontiformes > Ceratodontidae > Neoceratodus > Neoceratodus forsteri. Next base: position 1,391,480,221 of record CM057459.1, read on the forward strand.
CTGGGAGGACCACTAGATAATGAGCAATTATGAAGGGGCGGCACAGAGCATTTAGAATTCATACCCAAGAGGGAGGCCACATCCACAAGCAGCTTGACTGGCTGTTGGCCTCTGGCTGGAGTCCTGCAGTCCCTGCCAAAAAGACTTGGACACTTGTTTTGAACTACCAGCAGAGGAAGCTCTAGCTCCTGATCTTGGTAAGTCATTAAAACATTATTTATAGAGTGAGGGGGCATCATGCGATGCTCTCAGTCAATCACAGCACTCCTTTCATTTGCATGTGAGACACCTTATTTTGATAAGAGTGCCTGACGTACAACATTATGGCAACAGATGCTTACCTAACTGAAATGCTGGTCTGTTTGTGTAAAAAAGGAACTTTTTAAGGAACTTTTTAAAATAAAAACTGTCCTGATCTACAAAGTATTGATATGTTCTCCATTGCCACTTGTTGTAGAATAAGAACAGCTCCACTTGTGTTCATCACATGTCAGAGTAGCTCAGCTTCGCTGTTCTCCTACATGAGGAATGCATTTAAAGCTACTCTTACCCTGCAATGAGTGGCTTTGGGGATGTAGTAATACACATTAGTTCTAGTGCTGTACATCAAGGCCTGGATATTCAAACTGCACCATTCTGTGGCTCAAGCCCTTGTGCCACTCAAAAAAGTTGTGCAGGGGTGTGGCCGGGGTGATATTCAATGGAGTTGCGCTATTTAGCAACTCCTTTGAATATTGTCCCCCTGGCCACAGTCACTGTGCATGGCGCAGTGGAACTTGTGCCACCACAAGTGGTCAGAGTGGAACATTCAGTTGCGGTGGCACAAGTTCCATTGTGCCATGCGCAAATCTGCAATATTCAAAAGGTGACATGCAAATGGGGCCATAATTTATGCACGGAACATGGGGGGCCATTTGCATCTAATTATGGCCCAATTTGCATGCCATTAGCAGGTGCGCCGATATCCGACGACTTGCGCCTGTTGCCCTGCCAGGCAGCAGCCATCGGGAACCAACGCTCCTTGCAGCCTGATCGTGGGCATAAAGTAAATCTCCCCCCCCACTAGCCTGATCGCGGACATAATGTAATAAACCCCTACCAGCCCGATTCTGGCAGAACTCACCCCCACCTCCGACTCAGCCCGATCGCTGGCAGAACACATTCTCACTCCCCACTAGCCCAATCGTGGGCATAACATCAACCCTCCCAAAGTCCAATATTCCTGGTGGTCCAGTGGACCGTGAAGCATGATCTAGTGGCCCCCCACCCCACTCACCCACGGAGCCCCACCACCCTGCTCCCCCATCAGCCAGCAGATGGCAGCACTCCACCCACCTGCCGCGTCACCACCCGCTGACTGACAGCTTGGTAGGGCTGCATGCCCATTGGTTCAGAGCAGGAGCCAATGGACGTGCAGCCCATACCATACAAGGCAGTCCAGATATGTGAATGAATTCATTCAGACCTGACTAGGATTCATGAAACCTCCTCCACCACCCAGGGACCACCAGGGCCAATGCCACTACCTCAGAGGTTGCCAAGAAAGAGGAGAGGCTGGACCAGGATGAGCTCAGGGAGGGAAAGGATGGTGGAAAAGAGTTGCATCCCTCCAGCTGTACCTCTCCACAATTCATTCGCTCTTCTGGTGGATAGTGGTTCCTCTAGGGAGGCACCTGCAGTGGACACCAAGGAGGATGCTGGGAACCTTCACAAAGGAGACCCGCAGGAGGGTGGCATGAGACCCCACAGGGGAAGGAAACAACTCCTGGTGGGGGACTCAATCATTGGGGGGTAGAAATGGGGGAGGAAGGAGAGAGGGAGGTAAGGTGCCTTCCTGGCGCCATGGCTTGGAGGGACATGAAGCGAATCCTCAGGATCTTGGGAGGAGCTGCACAAGGGAGGGAGCTGGATGTCATTGTCCACCTAGGGACAAATGACCTGGCTAGGAATGGGATCAGAGCAGTGCAATAGGAGTTTGTAGAGTTGAGAAGGTGCCTTAGGCAAGTAGCACATACGGTAACCTTCTCGGAGGTGCTGCCTGTCTATGGCAAGGGTGATGCTAGGGTACTCCTCACCAGGGAATTCAATGAATGGTTGAAAAACTGGTGTGGAGCTCAGGGTTTTGGCTTCATTGGGGACTGGGAGCCACTTGGAGGATGCAGACCTATACTGGCGAGATGGTCTGCATCTGTCCGAGGGGACCAGGATCCTAGGTGAGAGGTTTAAATGCTTCATTGGCAAGCATTTAAACCAGCCAAGGGGAGGCACTCAAAGGAGCAGGGAATACCAGCCTCCCCCACAAACAACAGTAATTAGTGAGGTAAACACCAAGGTAGAGAAGTCATTAGGGAGCAGGCCAGAAGTAAATGTAAAAAGGCAAAGGCAGTAAGGACAGGAATGGGCTAAAAGGGTAAGGTCATCAAAAGTGGAGGTGATGAGTACCAATGGCCGAGTCTGTGTAACAAGCTCCCTGAACTAGTAGCCTTGATGGAAGAGGGTTGCCTGGATATTGTGGCAGTCACAGAAACATGGTACACAGAGAACTGTGACTGGGATGTCAACATACCAGGATACACAATCTACAGGAGGGACAGGGAGGGTAAAAGAGGAGGAAGAGTAGCTTTTCACGTAAAGGAAGGGATCAAAGCAACAGAACTAAAGAGTAAACAGGGAGCAGATGAGACACTCTGGGTCACCCTGGAGACAGGAAATGGCACCACAATCCACATGGGGGTTGTATACAGATCCCCATCTCAGGGGGAGGGAATGGACAAGGAAATGATAGAAGGCTTCCTTAGAATGGCAGAAAAAGGGGAGATATTGTTGATGGGGGACCTGAATATGCCAGATGTTAACAGGAGCACCTTTTCTGCAGGCACATCCAAGAGCAGGGTCATTCTTGATGCCCTACAGGGGGCATGCCTCAGACAGCTAGTACTGGAACCCACTCAGGAGGGAGCAATCTTAGACCTGGTACTCTCAAATGGGGACAGAGAAAAGAACTCAGATTTAGAGTGGGTAGCCATCTGGGAACAAGCGACCACCAAACAGTGTGGTTCACGTATAAACACAGCCATACAATCAAGCCATACAAAAGCAAGAGTATTGGACTTAGGAGGGCTGACTTGGGAAAATAAGAGAGTGCCTCAGAAAAGCACTAGCAAACAGGCAAGAAGGAGGGGTGGAGGAACAATGGAGAGTAATCAAAACAGCCATCACAGAGGCAACAAGCCTTTGTGTAAAGAAAATCAACAAAACACAACAAAGGAAAAAACCGCTATGGTTCTCAAAAGAGGTGGCAGGGAAGGTTAAGGAGAAAAGGATAGCATTCAGGAAATATAAGGAAACACAGAAGGAGAAGGACAGAGAACTTTATCAGTTAAAGCAGAAAGAGTCTGGGAAGGCAGTCAGAATAGCAAAGGCCCAAACCGAGGAAAGGATTGCCAACCCTGTTAGAGAGGGGATAAGACCTTTTACAGGTACATTAGGGAGTGAAGAAAGACCCAAGGAGGGATACTGAGGCTTAATAAAGGGGAGGGAATGTTGGTAGAGGGTGACAATGAAAAAGCAGGGATACTGAATGAATATTTCTGCTCAGTATTCACAAAGGAAGAGGAGGGGAAGGTACCTAAACCAAACAAGAGAAACACTCTGAAGACGAGGGTCGATACCAGTCCATTTACAGAAGAAAGGGTTCTGAAAGAACTAATAAAATTGAAAGTGGACAAAGCAATGGGACCTGATGGGATTCACCCAAGAATTCTAAAAGAACTAAGTAGTAGAACTAATGACACTGCTGACTACTCTTTAACAAATCATGGGAGGATGGGGTGGCACCTGAGGACTGGAGGAGGGTGGATGTGATTCCTCTTCACAAAAGTGGGAGCAGGACAGAGGCAGGAAACTACAGACCCGTTAGTTTGACCTCAGTGGTAGGTAAAATGATGTAATCACTTCTGAAGGAAAGAATTGTTGAGTACCTAGAGGCCAGTGGGGCACAGGTCCCAAGGCAGCATGGATTCACGATGGGAAGTTCATGTCAGACGAATCAAACAGATTTCTTTGACTGGGTGACCAAAGCAGTAGACCAGGGAGGGGCTGTGGACATGGCTTACCTAGATTTTAGCAAGGCGTTTGATACAGTCCCACACAAAATATTAATACACAAGTTAGCCAGCCTTGGAGTGGGTCCCAAGGTGGTAGCCTGGATAAAAAACTGGCTAGACAACAGGACGCAAAGGATAGTAGTAAATTGAGTCCACAGTGAAGAAAGGAGGGTTACTAGTTGGGTACCGCAGGGTTCAATACTGGGACCGGTCCTTTTTAATGTCTTTATGAGTGAAATTGCAGAGGAACTGGAAGGAAAAGTATGTCTCTTTGTAAATGACACAAAGATCTGCAACAGGGTTGATACACCAGATGGAGTGGAAAGGATGAGAAGGGACTTGGCAAGGTTGGAGGAATGGTCAAATGTATGGCAGCTCAGATTCAATGCAAAGAAGTGCAAGGTAATGCACCTGGGAAACAAAAACCCAGGGCAAGAGTACACAATGGGGGGTGAGATACTGACAACAGTAAAAATGGAAAGGGACCTGGGAGTAATTATATCAGATGACCAAAAGTGGGCAAGCAATGTGAGAAGGCAGTAAGGAAGGCTGGGGGGATACTGGGATGCATAGGGAGAAGCATCAGTAGTAGAAAACAGGAAGTTGTTATCCCTCTGTACAGACAGTTGGTGAGACCCCATCTGGAGTACTGTGTGCAGTTCTGGAGATCCCATCTCCAGAAAGACATAGACAGAGTGGAGGCTGTCCAGAGGAGGGAACCAAAATGGTGCAGGGTCTGCACCAGAAGACATAACGAAGAAAGACTAAAGGAGCTTAATATGTATACCCTTGAGGAAAAGAGGGAGAGAGGAGACATGATAGAAACTGTCAAGTACTTCAAGGGAATCAACAAAGTCCAAGAGGGTGGCATCTTTCAGAAAAAGAGATGTGCAAGAACAAGGGGGCACAATTTGATGATAGAGGGGGGACGGCTCAGATGTAATGTGAGGAAATATTTTTTCACAGAGAGGGTTGTGGATGCATGGAACAGCCTCCCTGAGGAGATCGTGGAGTCAAGAACAGTGGGGGAATTCAAGAATGCATGGGATAGACATAAGGCAGTCCTAGTGGGGGGTAGGAGGAAGTAAGCTGTTGGTTAATTAGGATTTGCAGCTTATCTGTTAGGTAGGGAAATTGGCAGACTAGGTGGGCCAAGCGGTCCTTATCTACTGTCAAATTCTATGTTTCTACGTTTCTATGTAGGCGCAGGTAGGGAGTTGAGCCTGCACAACTCTGCACGGCCCAGCTGAATATCGGGCTGTGCAGTTTATGCATGGTTCCTCCCCCTCCGGTTGAGCATGTCTTCATTAGCATTGCGCTGTTACTCAGCATGACTTGGGGGGGGTAACTGCCTCCTGCTGAATATCACAGAATGGCGCAATTTTGGACTTGCGCGAGTGCAGCCCTATTGCTCTTGGCTCAACTCTTTTGAATATCCAGGCCCAAGTCTATATTCTGCATAAGCTTGCAGTTTTATTGGGTTTCCTTTTATTTGAGAGGCCTATTATTTTCCCTCAACCACTTTTAAGTGTCCTCACTTAAGAACTGTAAGGGAAGCCCCAGTAACCTGTTCCATCTGTACTTCTTGTCCATTCATTCCAAAGCTATTATTATTATTACTGCATTGTAATTCCACTTCAGAATGTACTACACATGGCATCAGTGGTGGATCCAGGAATTTACAAGGGTTGGGGGTGTTGTGGTGGTGTGCATACTTGATACACAATTTTTTTTAATTTTTTAAATCCTTTGTCTTCGAATATCTTTTTCATTGCATTTTTGACAGAAAAAACAAATGTAATCTGTAGTTTTAAATGTACATTTTCTTACAGTCAATATATTAGACTTATCCAGCAAAGTGAAATGCAGTAGTATCAAGCAATTAAGTTATGATGGGGGGCTGTCACCTTCACCCCCCCCATCATGAACCCATTAGGTTCACTGCACTCACAGTGCCCATCCCTAAGTGCAATCCATGACTTGGGGGGTAACAGGGCTACCCTCCTCATGTCTTTTTAGACTGCTTGCTGAGGTCATGAATGCACCTCTGCAATGAGGACCTAAGGTGTCCGTCTAACTCTGGATAAGGGTACAATACCAGTCTTGTGTCTTGTAGCCAGATATGAACCCCTCCTTGGCTATTACACAAAGGTGGAAGACCCAGGCATCACACTCTCTTTAGGAGTAGTAGTGTAAAACCTGATTTGGCCTTCTCCCTACAGAACATGCAGCAGCCTGGTTCAAAATCCATGCAGACCCTGGCATTCTCCCTGTCCTTCCAGATCCCTTACAGACCCCTTTCTTGATTGGTTACTGATGGTGACAACCCCTTAGCAATAACAGTTTTGTCACAGATTATTAATACTGTCCACAAATTCACACACAATTATAGAAATCTCACTCAGGAATATTTTCTTTAGAAAAACAAAAGCTTTTACTAAAATACTTAAATAATAATTATACAGTTACAACTAAAAAACACACTAATTTGGTCACAGAATACAGAAAACAAATAGGAAAATATACATGAAAGCACACTCTGATTGATAGATGAAGTCTACCTGAAATTTGTAGAAACTTGAAGTCCAGAACAATAACTGAAAGTTCAGTTTCATTGGTCTTGGCAGCAGTTTTGTTTCCTTGTGTGTCAGGTAAAGTCCATATGAAAGTGTGTGTGCAGCCACTGAGTCTCAGCAGTTTGGCTTCTTGAGTGTCAGGTGGAGTCCAAATGGAAAGTGTGTTCAAATGCCCTGAGCTGGGGCTTTAAATACTTTCTGTAACTTGCAGTGTCATCAATTATTCCCAGTTCTAAAGAACTGGTCTAATTCCCCCAGAGCAACTACTCCATTTGGCCAAGAGATATCACTGTTCTGCTATTTCCCAAAATCGCAGCACAATTTTCTAGCTGCCTGGTGATGTCACCCAACCTTACATTTATAACACCTGTAATTAGGTCTCACACAGGTCTGCTAGGAAGGATGTTCCTGTTTTTTTCTTTCATCTCATCAAAGGCCATGACAATTTCCTTGGATCACAGCATCCTGCTTTTGAAGTGAAGGAGGGCAATCTCCTGAACATTTTATTTATCTCTGTTTCCCTTGGTTAGTTAACCAGGGAAATATCATTTGATCAGCTATCCAAAAGCCTTTTGACAAGTACTTGTCAGTTTCCTGGCAAGCAAGCTGGCCTTCAGGTCAAAGGACAATCACACATTTTTTTAAATTCAGTCTCTCTATGTCCCCTTGAATTAACACTGACTTGCTTGTGACATGTAAATATACACATAATTACATCTATATACAAATGTATCAGAATATCTACAAATAAGGACTGGCAGTAGTTGGGCAGCTTGCCACACCCCCTAGATTTGCCACTGCATGACACACAGTATGTCTCATCAGATTCATTATCCTCTGCCAGGAGAGGAGTCTTTGCTCTCTACAGTACTTAGGTTTACCATAGTTTCCTCAGAAAATGTTATCACTCTCTGGTCAGTCTACAATATTTTACAACATGCTTTCTTATCTTGCAGATGTAACAAACAACATCTTTAAAATGACAGGATCCTGCATTATATGGAATGTTTTCTTCAGTAGCTTGCTTTACTGTATGCAGAGTCATTGAGGAAGACCCTGTCACATGCAACTGAAGTACAATGCTCACTCATGTTTCCACTGCTTGTGCAATCTTCACTGCTTTTTTAAAACTGACTAAGGCCATGGACAGTAGCCTGTTTGGGATATGACTATCATTGATGCCACATACCAAACAATCTCCTAGCATGTAACCCAATAAGGTACCAAAAATTCTGCCAGCCAGCAAAGTGGTAACAGAGTGGTACGTACTGGTAGACTTTCTTGGATAATCAGTTGACAGGTTCCAGATACATCCAGATTTCATGATTTTTGACAGGAGTGTGAGATACAGATAATTAGAGATCCACACCGGATATCCAGGATCCATATTTCCAGAGCAGGTACTCATTTTTATCTGGCATATTCTTCAGAAGAGCCTCATTTAATAAATAATTTTGGTTGGATAACCCTGGATGATTAATTAGGATAATGTCCTGGATACTTCACTATCCTCTCTGGCCAAAAATGAAATATATGCTTAAAATGGCAGTTATCCAGGGTATCCAGTGGATATGGACTCCAGATAAGGATAATTAACTCAGGATATTGTCAAAAATGTTATCCAGAATATTTGACCTGGACTGAAGCTACTCAGGATAAGGTTAACAAGACTGAGTTAATTTCAAGTACAGAATTTCACAACTGCCATTCTGCTCTCTGTTTTGTAACACAAAAGACAGTATTTTTTGGTCTGGGCATTCATGCCCCTCTCCACACCCCCCACACACTAAAACACAGCTACCAGATGAACAAAAAAGAGCTGATTCACATCCCAAACACAGTCAGTGAACACAACACCAACAAAGGGAGGAGGCACACATGGCGCCAGCACTGTAATAGCTATGATTTGGTTAACAAAATTTTATAAACTTACAAGACTTGCAAAAAGAATACATTTATTCCAGAAAACAGGGAAAAAGAGTTTACAACAGACAAGACAGAAACCCCAATGTTTTGTGAATGTCCTCAATGGACCAACACAGTTTGATGATTGGTGTTTTAATGACTACATTACTTAAGATTGTTGTGGAGGTGCAGGTCAGGAAGCATAGGAAAACCAGGAGCACTTATAAAATTTGCAAGTAGCATTTTATTATTTTCAACAACAATAAAATAAAAAAATATAAATTGTACAAGATAGCTATTCTGGAAGGCAGTTCCAACAATAAACAAAGTCCTTATCTGAGGGTTTCTTTTCAATTTCAAATCTCCATCTCTCTCTCCAATAAAAGAATGCTCACTTTATATATAATGTATTTTTCTGACAATTACCCTCTGCATCCCGAGCTCATTAAGATACATGTCCTGTTTTCATACAATGTCCCGCAGCTTTGTCAGTTTCTTTCCTTGCAGGAGCAACAAAATAGAACATTGTGTCCCAGAACTGATCTCCTATTGATAACTCTGTAAATGAGCTTGTGGAGGTCAAACTGCATCTCAAGGTTAACCACCTGAGTTCCAAATAGCTTTTTGCAATCATTTTAACATAAAACCTATACAAATTTTCAAACCAGAGAATACAGTGTCACATAAAGATCCACATATATTTTTATAACCACAGATAGGCAAGGGGGAAGAAAAGATCGAAACAGTGAGAAACAGCAAGTGAAGGCAGGGAGATAGTGGGAGGGAGGAGAATCATGAAACTGTCAGAGTGATCAGTTCTTAGGTGTCACAAGAAAATTTTATTGCACAATCAGACAGACAAGAAACAGAAAAGGAGAGTATAGAACAGATCCTTGCTTTTAACTCTTTCTGCATAACAAAGGGGACACAGTCGTATTCAACCTTGTCTCAAAGACCCTCTACTGTGTTTAACCAGTTGTTAATTTACTGATGGCAGACTTTGGGCTGGATCTAGTGGCCCTTGCAGAAACCTGGACCAACAAGAACAATGACTGTGACCTGGTGACTAAAATATAGTTTACATAGGCATGACAGACGGATGGGTAGAGGTGGTCATTTACATCAGGAAAGGAATAGAAGCAGTACAGAGGATGCATCCCTTGGAGGGAAAGGGAATGTAGAATCACTGTGGGTACAATTCACAGAGTCGTTAGGTAGAAAACTTCAGTTGGGGATGGTTTACAGGCCACTGGAGCAGGGAAAGGAGAGAGATAAGGAACTAGTAGCAGAAGTAGAAAAGGGGTGGGAAAAAGAGGGGTTGTAGTAGTAGAAGATCTTAACCTGCCAGACATTGACTGGGCCATCCCAGCAGCCAGGACTGCCAGAAGCCAGGTCCTGCATGGTACTCTTCAGGACTGCATGCGGGTGCAGCAGGTCAGGGAACACACTAGTCAGTCCACCATTCTTGATGTGGTACTCACAAACTCAGAAAGAGTGAAAGTGTGGGTTGGGAAACCACTGGGGTCCAGTGACTACAATACTATATGGTTTGAGTTGGACCTGGGCGCCAGTAAGCCCTTATCCAAGGCTAAGGTACTAGACTTCAGAAGAGCAGATTTCAACCAAATGAGTGAACTAGTCTTGGGCAGGTTAGCTGGGGTAAACAGCATCAGGGGAGTAGAAGAAAGATGGGGGTTCACAAAAGGTGCCATTCTCACAGCAATTAAAACATGCACAAGAACAGTTATCAAGAGAAACAAATCAAATAGACCAGTTTGGTTCACTGAAAAGGTCAGGGCAGCAGTGAGGACCAAAAAGAAGGCCTTTATAAGGTACAAAGATTAAGAGGGGGCTAAGGAATTGGACGAGTGTCATGAAAAAACTAGAGCGGCTAAGAGGGCAGTCAAATTCGCAAAGACAGACACAGAACTGCATATTGTGGAGGGAGTCAAGGGAAGGGGAAAAAGAGTTTTTTTAGATATTATAAGGGAAAAAAAGGTGGGAAGGGACTGGCAGGCTAAAGGAGGGGACAAGGTACTAGAGAAAGACAGGCAGAAAACAGCTGTACTAAATGATTACTTCTGCTTGGTATTCACTACAGAGAACAGTGGGCCCTAGCCAGAGAGCAGCTTAAAGACAGTTGCTAGAGAGGTCATTGAAATGAAGCTGTAGAAGTATACTAGCAAAAGAGACAGAAAAAGCTTAGCAGCCCTGAAGGTAAACAAGGCCATGGGGTCAGCCAGGATTCATCTGAGTGTATTAAGGGAACTGGCATCAGTGCTAGCTGAACTCCTGGTGGGGCTATTCAATAGCTCTTTGCAGCAAAGGTTACTGTCTGAGGACTGGTGAATGGTGGATGCAGTTCTACTAAACAAGGTAGGGGACAAGGAGCAGCTAGTAAACTACAGACCTGACAGCCTTTCCTCCTGGGTAGGGAAACGGATGGAGACACTAGTCAAAGAGGACCCAGTGGAATACCTGGAGAACAATGGGCTTCAGGATAGCAAGTGACATGGGTCTGTGGCAGGGAGGTCTTGTCAGACCAACCTGATAGTATTATTTGACTTGGTAACCAAGGTAGTTGACAAGGGGCATGCAGTAGACTTACTATACTTTGACTTCAGCAAGGCATTCAACTCAGTGCCACACCGAAGGCTGCTGAAGTTGATGGGGGATCTGGGTACAGCTAGGGAAACAGTAAAGTGGATAGGGAGTTGGTTGAGGGAGGCAGCAGAGAGTTGTGGTAAATGGGGTCAGATGAGTGGAAACAGAGATCACCTGTGGAGTACCACAAAGGCCCAGTCCTGCTCAGTATGTTCAGCAGTGATATAGGAGAGGGAATCTAGGGCAGGTGTGTCGATTTGCAGAAGGCACTAAACTCTGTGATAGGGCTGACAACATTGAGGGGTTAAGGGAATTGTAGAGCGACTTGAAAAGTCTGCAAAATTGGTCCTGAGTATGGCAACTGAAACTCAGTACCAAGAAGTGCAAAGTAATGCATTTGGGGAACAAAAACCCCAGAACAGAGTATGGGATGGGAGGAGTTCAGCAGGACACAACATCAAAGGAAAGAGACCTAGGAGTCATCATTAGTGACTCCCTTAAACAAACCAGCCAGTGTAACAAGGTCTTCAACAAGGCGAACAGGATGCTAGGGTGCATTTGCAGAGAGTTGAACAATGGGAAGCAGAAAGTGCTGTCACCTCTGTATAGATCACTGGTAAGGCCACCCCTGGAGTACTGTGCCTGGTTCTGGAGTCCTCACCTATAAAAAGGACAAGGACTGGCTAGACATGGTACACTGCAAGGTGACCAAGATGACTCAAGACCAGGAAGGCAGATCCTATGAGGACAGGCTAAAGGCACTGAACATGTATTCACTCTAAACTAGATGATAAGGGAGGAGGATATGATTGAAACCTTCAAGTACCTGAAAGGAATTAACAAGGTGGACTGTCAGGAGCAATTTACCAGGAAAGGAGAAGATAGGACAAGGGGTCACAAGTGGAGGTTAATGGGGGGAAGGTTTAAAAAGGATGTGAGGAAGTATTATTATACAGAAAGTGTGGTAGAGCCATGGAATGTTCTGCTGGCAGAGATGGCGGGCGCCTGAACCAGAAATGTCTTCAGCGCAGTTGAGATAGAGCTAAGTGTATAGTTGTTACTCAGCAGGATGAGCAGGCAGAAACACAGAGAACAAGAGAGGGAATAGGGTAAGCATAGACCCCACAGAGACAATAGGTCCCAGGGTATGATAGGCTAATATGGGCAGTCTGGATGGACCACCAGTCTTTTGCCATCATTGTCTATGTTTCTGTATTTCTGGCCTAATCCAAGTCTATCTCATGTTTTAAGTCACAAATTGTAGGGAGAAAGAAATAATGTGACCTACTGGGAATTGAACACAGGCCCTTGGAATACTGTCCCAGTGCTCTAACCACTGAGCTACTGTGCTACAGATTCACACTGTTGGGCCTGGGGTACCTGCATATACTTCATTTTTCTGGTATTGTATATCCTGCAAATAGGAATAATCAAGAGGACAATTAGATGTTTTTTGGTGCAGTATTAGCCAATGCTAAGCAGTCTGCCTCCTTGTTCTGCTGCTGGCCAATGAAGGCTTGAAGCTCTTTTCTTTGAAATCCCTCCCTAGTGTACATCCTTCCTCTTAAGCTGTGTTTACACAACAGCAGCCTTACAGATTCTGACTACAGCAGTGTGGTCCCAACCACCTTCAAGTGGGAATCTGCCTGTCCATGTAGCCCCTTTCTGCACCACTACAGTCTGAACTGGTGATGGGCCATGGGTCAGGGGCCCAGACATACACTTGCCACCGTAAGGGCAGAGTGGATGGGATGCGACAGCACAGACAGTCCAAACAGCAGTTTAATCCACTGCAAATTGCTCACACTGGTCGGTGTCCCCAGCTTGACAGGGAATGTGGGACCAGCTTAATAGGTGGCTTACTGCAATCAGGTACGTGTCCACACAGTTGCATTTGCACCGGAGCAACCTGAGTTACTCCATTACAAATGTGACCATGTAAACACGGCTTTAGACTCTGTATTTCTTATTATTCAGGCTTCCTGGCTAGAACTCTAGGGGTGGGATATCCAGAAGGGTTACGCATGGTGCAACACAGTTGCACCATCATAACTACTGATGCGCCCCGGCACGATATTCAAAAGGGGAAAGTGCGTGGCACAAATCCTGATGTGCCAGTAATGTATGTGGTGCAAGTAGGGGGGAGGTGCCCATGCATACTCCGCACATCCCGATATTCAGCTCGGGATGTGCTGAGCAGATGCAGGCACAACCCCTACCTGAGCCACACAGAGTTGAGCCAAGAAAAACAGGAGCAATGGCTGGCCACCCACAGGTGAGCTGCTGTATTGCAGGGCGCAACATGGCAGCTGCCAGCTGTGGGTGGCCACCTGAGCTCCAGCTGCACCGTCTGTCATGGTAGGGCCCCTCCATGCCCGATTGCAGGCATAACTATAGAAATAAAATGTCCTATATCCCTGGTGGTCCCGTGGACCGCTTCCAGCCCGATCACGGGCATAAGTAGTAAAATAAAGCATCCTATATCCTTGGTGGTCCAGTGGACCACTTCAAGCCTGATCGTGGGCATAAGTATAAAATCTAAATGTCCAAACCATCCGTGGTGGTCCAGCGGTACCCCCCTCCCCACTCACCCACTGAGCCCCACCACCCTACTCCCCCCCGGTCAGCGCCGGGCAGCAGCTCCCCACCCGCAAGCTGCCCGTCTGCCCACCGACTGACTGCATACAGTACACTGTACACCTATCGGTCCACAGCATGGGCCAATGGGTGTGCAGACCATACTGTATTACACAGTCCAGATATGTGAATTAATATTGGGATATTGTAAGTTTAAATTTTATACTTATGCCCACGATCTGGCATCAGAGCGTGTTGCCGGAGGGGACAGGGGGCTTCGGTCCCTGACGGCTGCTGCCTGGCAGGGCACCAGGTGCAAGTCACCGGGGATCAGTGCACCTGCATGCAAATGGGGCCAAAATGACATGCTAATGGCCCCATTTGCACCTTGCATGCCTGTCCACCGCTGAATATCGTAGATGATGCACCTAGCACAACGGCACTTGTGCTAGCACATCCCCCTGCTCCTCTCTGGCCACTTGCACTGGCACAGTGCCACTGCACCATGTGCAATGGGGGTGGCCACAGTGCCATATTCAACGGTGCTGAGCCATGGCGCAGCACTGTTGAATGTCACCCAGTACACGCCCAGGCACATCCCAGTTGCACTGCACCTGGCTTGCGCCCCTGCCAGGGGCAGTTCTGAATATCCCACCCTAGGTGTGAAGTGAAAATGATGCCAGTCTGGGAATCACTTGGTACTGTAGCTGGAATCCCACATATCAATCTATCAACTACAAAACGTAAAAGCAAACTATGCAAGGTAACAGGACTGCTGCTATCAGCTATACCTGTGCAAGTGATGCAGTATGTCACAACAACTGATCTGCTCTAATTAACTGCATGTCCAATTTTTAAGTGTGTTATCATATTATACTGTAGTCTGAATCTTCCCTGCACCCTTTTCTGGGTGACACATCTTAAAAGGAACTGTTTCACAGCTCAGCATGTCTTCCTGGTCAAAATGTTTTAAATGGAATAAACAGTGGGAGATAGAGAGCCCTGTGTTCTATACTGTCCATTATGTTCCAGGATTAGGAGATGATGGCTGGAACAAATAATTCAAAACTGTGCTGTGCAGAGAGAAGGAAAACAATATTACATTGTGATATTTACAGGGGGGAATGATTCAATATTGCAGTACAGTACATTCACATAAGGCAGCTTTAATTAGAGCTGAAAGGTCTGCTAAAGACAGAGAGTTAAGTATGTCCCTGATGGATTTAGAACTGCAATAAAAATACCTTCTGGAAAGGAAAATGTTAATTGTTAAATGTTAAAATGTTAATTGGCTTTAGGGAAGGCAAGAGACTATGGAGGTTATAAAAGATGATTACTTGATAAGGCTGCATAATGTTATGTTTATATACATGCAAGAACATTGGTTATTTTTGAAATGCATTTTCCATATGTGGCAAATATATTATTTTTCTATATGGGTTAATGTAGGCCCGCTGATTTCTCTCCAGGTGCAGATGCAAATTTAAACAAAAGAGCAACTGACTAGCCTAAGGTTCTTTGGGATATTTCTTCCCGGTTTGTGATCATAATCCCCCACCCAAAAAAAAACAGAAGGAACGAAAATTATATACAGTATAGTATATGGTGGAACATTGCTCTAATCATTATGTGATTTCCATCTATACTGAAACACTGTTGTACCACAGTGCAAAGGCCATGGAATGCTGTTCAACCCTTCTGTGGTAGAACAGTGTTCCAGTAGATTTGAAAATCACACGAGTCACACACATTTAAAAACTGCTGTGGCAACAGAAACCGCTAGATCAAACAGATAACAGGAGGTGGTGATGGTGTGATCAGACACTCGCATATGCAGGATCTCCCAGATATGTTCTCTTATATATTTAAAAGTAAATGCAGGATCAACCAGATATTTGAAATCACTTACAAAATAAAAGTTGAGTCCTCTTGCTAAGCAAGAAATGTAGCCACCATGTTTTGTATATTTGGAAATCACGTACACACACACACTCAAGAACCAATAGAAGTCTGCGCTACTAACATGGGGACTTCTGTTCCCCAACAATCATACCACTCAGCCAGGCAACCATCCCTAACTCTAGGAATGAGACTTTACAGAGGGCGATTTCTTTTAGTATGTAAAAAATAAAAAAATGCTTCACACTGTTCTTAAATGATTTAGGGGGCACCATACACTATAAAAAATTCAGGATGGGCAACTCTATGCCCAACCAGTGTGATCTTCCACATTGGGGTTCTGATTCCCATGGACCTCTCGAGCTTCGCTCTCAAGGTCACAGGAAATCAGAACCCCTTTGTGGTAGAACACACTAGTTGTGCAAAGTTGTCCATCCAGTATTCTCTATTTCCATTGCCTGGTAATGAGACAATATTATACAAGTAAATATTTTTTTGTACACCATTAGTTAAACTCTTCTGCTTCAGACCAATATGTATTCTTCTACCACAACTGAAATCAGTGAATATGAAAGCAGTAACGTCTTGCAATACAACACAAAGCATGTACAAATAATTATTGAATAACTTCCCACAAGCACACCCACCCTAAAGGATGCTCCTTACAAGAATAGCATTGTATGCAAGAGAAAGTGCCCACTGCTATATGCTGTTGGGCATTTTGAACTAGAAAAAGTACTTTGCAGCCTAGGACTACCACATCAGCTACCTGAACCTACGGATAGCAGCTCTAAAAACACTGAGCCTCTGACAGCTACACACCAGTGGGCATAGAAATGTGTGCTGTAACAATGAGGATGACAAGTATGTTGCTACATGTACTTTAACTTATAAAATGTGCCAACATGCAGCCAGCACAAAAAACGGTCTCTGATTGGGCAAACCAGGCCCACTACTATACCTGCAGTATTGGTAACATAGAAACACAGAAATTGGCCAGAGGAAGATAGCCTTATGGCTATCAAGTCTTCCTGACGAGGAGCTCCTATACGTTCACCTTAAGGTTTCATGTCATTTTGCCCTCCTTCCTGACCACCTGTACTAGTCCCCTTACTCTATCCCAGCCTCTTTTGAAGCTCCCCAGGGATTTTGCACTATCAACTACCTCTGGCAGCCTGTTCCACTCCTCACCAGAACATATTAGTGTGAAATAATGTGTAAAGTTTGCCATATTTGCAAAGTGCAAAATGCCGATTTCGCAGAGTTTTTGGCAGGCAAAGTGTCACTTTTCTTTTTTTTCAATTTAATATACTTTATTGAATTTTAAGAATTACACAGTACAGACACTCACAAAACAACAGCCATGCATCCCCAAGCCTAAACACAATGACAACATTTGAGTATGCATATTGGAAGAAGATGTGATGCAGAGCACAGGGCTGACCTAAAGGGCCAGAGTGGAGAAAACAATTCTAAAACTTGTAAAGATGAAGTCCCCGGTCTAAAGGGGAGTCCCCTTTCCATAATACCAGTTTCTGTGAAAGACCAGTTATGACCTAGCCTGTGGAATCAGCTGGTTAAAGTGGCAGTTTTTCAGGAGAAGTTGCAACATCGCCTCAACTTCACCTAACTTTGTCTAAAAACTACAATTTCTTCAGAAAAACTCAATGTGAGGTGGCAAAGTGGGCAATTCACAACATTTTTCATGAAGGTGAATTTTGCAACTTCGCCACAACTTTGCCAGTGAAGTTAAACTTTGCAACATCTCTACATGCTTGGAAGCTGGAGGGGACAGATTCAGAAGAGATGGGAGGAAGTGCTTCTTCACAAAAAGAGTATTGGATCTCTGGAATAGCCTCCCAGAGGAGGTGGTGGGGGTGAAAACAGTGGTGGGGCTCAAGAATAAATGGGATAGGCATAAGCGAATCTTAAGGGAAAGGAAGGGGGGAGGGAGAATAGGCCAGAGATTAAGTAGGGTCTGCAGTGATACTGTAGGTAATGAAAAATGGGCAGACTGTGTGGGCCAAGTGGTCCTTATCTGCTGTCAAATTCTGTTTCTATGTCTCTATGGTAGGTAGCTGTTGTATAGGTCAGCTAAAAAACCTACAGGTACATGTACTAGTTCCTTCAGCACCACATGAACATTCCATATGGCTCAGGAGATTGAGTCACCTTCAGAACTAGCAGCCCCTTTTTGGGCCCTGCCTGTGGCAAAAGGGGTCAGCACACATCCTTGCTGCTCCCTCCGTCCCCGTTGAGCCCTCCCTCGTGGTAGTGGTCCTTCTTCCTCTTTTGTAAATACTGAGCAGAAGTATTTGTTTAATAGATACACAACATAAAAACATCTCATATGAGTAGCACTTACATGATGACTTTATCCAAAAAATCGTTTTATCAGAATTGATTTAACAATATTGTGGGAGTTGATTCTGAAAGCTAGTAGGCAGGCTATTCCAGTATTTTATTGCACGATAGAGAACTGAACTTTGTCCTATAGATGTCTTGAAAAATGGTAACCTAATATGCTGCCCTTGAGCTGATCATGTGGAATGGGAAACAGGGTTCATACTCAGTAAAGCCATAAAAGTAACTTGTACAGTACTTTTAAATAAATCTCCTAAAAGCAATCAAAATAAAATAGACGCATGGAATGAAAACCAATTCAACTTATCGTACAAGACACAATGAGTGACCTTAATAGCAAACTTAAAAACTGAATACCACATAGGAAAATGACAGCATCAACAAAGAACAATTAAAAGGGAAAAAGACATGATTATTTAAAAGCAAGTAAATGCAAAAAATGCCAGGTGGGAAGATTAAAGAGGCATATGCCCAAATGTCAATTGGATTAATAAAGGTAAAGCACGGTTTATGACTGTTTTCAATAAATAACTTAAATACTGTTATTGAGTTCCCTTTAAGCCTTCATAATGGTAGGGATGATATTCCTAGCTCATCTGTCTCTTTCCTTATAGCCCTTATTCTTCAGTATTGCATTAATCTTTGTGGTTTTTCAATGTCTCCTTTTATGGTGGCCCTGAAGTACAAAATGCAGACAAAAACAAATAGTAAAATGCTATCAAATAAGTAAAGCTACAAAAAACATGGAATGAAAACAAAAAAAAATGAAAAGCAACAAAACTAAATGTAAAGTGTGATGCCACAAAATAAAGTAAGAAAACAAAAAGAAATGTACATTGTAACCAAAACAAAGGGACAAATAAAACATCCAATGCAAACCAAAACAGTCAAGAGCAGCTAGAATGATGAATTAAAATAAAATATTAAAATAACTAAACAAAAGAATAAAAAAAATTAATGCAACTAAAAAACAAATGCAAGCAAAAAAACATACAACACAACAAAAAAGGGAATACAGACAAAATAACAGGACAGCTAAAAAGTTAATGCCAACAAAAAGAACAGCACAACTAAAAGTGAATGCAAGAAAAATAGTGCAGCATGACAAATAAATAATGAAAACCGAAAAAGCACAGCACAACACAAACATCATTGCAAACATAAAAAGCATAGCACAAAACAAAAGTGAATGCAAACATAAAAAGCACAGCACAGCATAAAAGTGAACAAAAACAAGAAAAGGACAACACAACACAAAAGTGTAGGCAAACAAATAAAAGCACAACACAACACAAAAATTAACAAAATCAGGAAATCACAGCACAATGCAAAAGTGAATAAAAACATAAAAAACACAACACAAAAGTGAACAAAAACATGAAAAGCACAGCCCAACACAAAAGTGAATGCAAATATAGAAAGCACAGCACAACACAAAAGTGAACGAAAACATGAAAAGCACAGCACAAGACAAAAGTGAATGCAAACATGAAAAGCACAGCACAACACAAAAGTGAATGCATTTGTCAATGCTGAATGTTTGCTTGCTGATATTAGCATTGGAAGTGCAGGAGTTAGGCAGATGCAGAATAGGAATGGCAGTGAAGTACTGACTCATGCCAACCCCACCTCCACCCTGCAGAGATGGACAATCACTGGGTTGTGCCTTTGGGTCATCGCCCATAACGCTCACACCATTTCACCCTACTCTATCCTGCAGACACCGACAAGTGTTGAGGTGTGCCTTGGGGTGTTTGGCTTTACAGTTACCCCATTCCATAAGGACATACACTGAAATGGGTGCAGTATAGAAGAATGGGGTGAACTCTGGGGCTGAAGAGTACAAGGTACACCTTGATGCCTGTCACTGGCTGCAGCGCGAGGGTGGGGGTGGAATGGCATGAGCATTGCAGCCGGCAATCCAAAGGCACACCACTGACTCCTGTCAGTCTGTACAGGGTGGGACGTTATAGTTAGAAATCCTAACACCCCAGGTGTTTGTTAGTATTAGCATTACAAATTTTCAACATGGCCTTTTTGTGACCTCCACCTCATGAAAGCATTTGGGACCTCTGCTCATGAACAGTGGCACTGTGATTTTGTTCATCTGTCCCAAACGTTGATTTCCCACAGTGACCATGCCATTCTGCGCCAGATGTGCGAAAACACAGTTCGGGCAGGATGTGAAAAATGACAGCTGTACCATTCATAGGGAGGTGTGAAGAGATAGCAATGTTGAAAATCTGGAGTGAAAATATTAAAAATGCTCAAACTTATGAGCGTACGTCGAAACTACACAATGCGTGCTTGTAACACAGTCATTTTGTAGAATTATTTCACCAAATTTTCAACATAGACATTTTGTTCAAGTTCAAGTTTATTGCAGGAAAGACTCTGTTGAGCAAGCTCATTCACAAGGAGGTCCTGAGGCACATACACATACAGTTCGCAATTACATAGACATGAGATATAAAATGTGGAACAACAAAGAAAAAAAATATATAATACAAGAGGTATACACAATAGAAGTCCTTATGCTATATATGCAGTTCATTCCAGCTTTAACCTTGCCCTAAAGTATGCAACACATTTCAGCTTAATAAGTAGAGGGCCAGTTGTTACCTAGGAAGTTGACTTGGCATTGGGGGCCTAGTAGCACCTCCATATGTCTTTTAATTTAGAGATAGCTAGTGTTTTATAGGAGTTAATTGATACAATGCTGGTTAGCTTCAGCATGGCTTGTAGTTTGTTCCAAATGTTTGGGAGGGAGTGTTATACACCTCTTTGGCCAGCTGTGGTACGTGTCCTGGGAACATCTAGTAGGATAAGGTCCGATTTCCTTAGGGAGTAGGCGCTATGCGAGATGTGCATTAGAAATGTTAAATAGACAGGCAGTTTGTGGAGTAAGTAAGTAAGTAAAAAAGTAAGTAAAAATTTATTTTTAAGCGCTTTTCAATATCAAAGCGCTGTACAGATAAAACAATTAAAATACATACAAAATACATACATATGACACAACAGCAACAATAACAATATAATTACAATGAAATACAGTAAATCACTCCCCATATGCCATTTGAAATAAATAAGTTTTTAATTCTGACTTAAAGCTCTCAACGGTCAGGCAGCTTCGTATCCGACGAGGTAGAGAATTCCACAGGGTAGGGGCAGCATAAGAAAATGCCCGTGCTCTTGATGTTTTTAAACGAACCCTGGGAACCTCTAGCAATCCCTCGCTGGCGGAGCGGAGTGAGCGAGAGGAACAGTAGGGAACAAGCAGATCTTGAAGATACCGCGGTCCCTGTTCGTGTAGGGCCTTATAGGTCAGTAACCCGACCTTAAAGGTGATCCGCCACTGAACCGGCAGCCAGTGCAGTTCGCGCAGCACAGGTGTAATGTGACTCCTCATAGATGTCCCAGTCAAAAGCCTGGCTGCTGCATTCTGCACTAGCTGCAAGCGGCGGATATCAACCCCGCAGCCCTAGGTACAGGGCATTGCAGTAATCAAGGACGAGGTAACAAAGGCATGGACCAATGTCGGAAGGTCGGCCGAGGAACAAGGTGTTTCACCCGAGCAATATTCCTCAGATGGTAAAAGGAAGATTTGACAGCAGAAGACACCTGAAATTTCGAGGGTCAGACTGTCGCCAATAACACCGCCCAGGTTACGCACTCCGGTCTGAGGTCGAGCTGGGCACCATCGATCCATACGCCCGACGGGAGACCAGCCCTACAACCCACCTCAAGGTGACCTGGGTCCACCATCAACACCTCAGTCTTATCCGGGTTTAACCTTAGCCAGCTGGAACTCATCCAATCATTGATCTCGGATAGACAGTTGTTAAGTATAGAGACTGCATCTTCTTGTCCGGGACTAAAGGACAAATATAGCTGGGTATCATCTGCGTAGCAGTGAAAACCCAAGCCATATTGCCTAATAATGTCTCCCAATGGCAGCATACAGACAGCGAACAACATGGGTGCCAAAATGGAACCCTGCGGAACCCCACAAGGCAAAGAGACAGCGTCAGAGGAATAAATTCCAGTGATAACCCTCTGTCTTCGCCCTGTGAGAAAAGATTGAAACCATTGCAGAACCGTACCAGACAGTCCGCAATAAGACCGCAGCCGTTCCAAAAGCACACCATGGTCCACAGTGTCAAATGCTGCAGAGAGATCAAGAAGGACTAGAATAGTACGAGCCTTTCGATCTCTCGCTATCAGGAGATCATTTAGAACCCGGACAAGAGCAGTCTCAGTACTATGTCTTTTCCTAAATCCCGATTGAAGAGTATCATAGACATTATGATTTGTAAGATGGTCATCCAGTTGCAGTGCAACCACCTTTTCAATAACCTTGCCCAAAAAGGGCAGGTTAGAGACAGGTCTGTAGTTAGCTGGACAGTCCGGATTCAATGAAGGTTTTTTAGGAGTGGTCGAATGACCGCCTCCTTTAAGGGTTCAGGAAAGATCCCCTGCTCCAAAGATTTCCAGAGAATTTCAGCAATGGTCGGACAGATAATATCTACGCAACCCAATAATAGAGTAGTAATTTGAGGGTCCAAATGCCAGCATGCAGAAGGCGTCTGGTGGCAAGAGAGGTCCACCCAACTGCTGCATAAATTTTGTGACCTCTGCTCATGAACAGTGCCACTATGATTTTCTTAATCTGTCCCGAACATTGATTTCCCACAGTGACGGCACCATTGTGTGCCACATGTGCCAAAATGGATTTTGGGCAGGATGCAAAAAATGAAAGCTGTACTGTTCATAAGGAGGTGTGCAAACATGACAATGTTGAAAATCTTGAGTGCAAATATTACAAATTCTCAAAGTTAAGAGTATGCGTGGAAACTGCACAATGCACGCTCATAACATAGTAATTTTGTGGACTTTTGTCACCAAATTTTCAATATAGGCATTTTGGGACCTCCGCTCATGAACAGTATCACTTTGATTTTCTTACTGTGTCCCGAACACTGATTTCCCACAGCGACCGCGCTATCGTGCGCTGGATGTGCGAAAACACATTTCGGCCAGGATGTGAAAAATGACAGCTGTACTGTTCATAAGGAGGTGTGAAAAAATGCCAATGTTGAAAATATGGAGTGAAAATATTACAAGTTCCTGAAGTTATGAGTGTGCATGGAAACTGCACAATTCACACTCATAACAGTCATTTTTTGAAATTTTTTCACCAGATTTGCAAGATTGGCTTTTTGGGAGCTCACCTCGTGAACTGTGACACTGTCATTTCATTAATCGGTCCCGAAAGGTGATGCCGGGCAGTGACCACAAAATCACCTTTTTGGACTGAATAACCAGATGACAGAGACTGAATTCATGAGGTGGGGTGCAAAGAACCCCATGTTGAAAATTTGGTGCCAAACTTCGCAAAAATGGCCTAGATATCCACCTAAGTTGAAAAAAAAATGTATGCCATTAAACAGCTTGCCAGCATTTCTTCAGTTCACGGTCGGCTTTGAAGAGTGCAGACATGTTCCCGCTCCACGGAAGATCATTGCGCCAGGCTGTGGAGGTAAGTATGGGGTGAGGGGGGTGTAGGGAGGTGGGGTGCGCAGAGGGTGGGAGCGGGTTGGAGAGGGGGCATCGGACACAATGAAGGCCAGTTTTCTGTTTTCACAAGTTTAAAAAAAAAACCTTGTGGGATGTTTTTTCTACTTACAGGGACAACAGGCACACTGGGGTGGGCTCCCAGTGTACCACCTTGGTATTTATTGGGGGGACTGGAGCTAATGGGGACTGGGCACACCGTTGGCACATACAATGTGTTTTGGGGGGACACATGAGCCGAGGGGGATTGGGCACCCCCCTTTGGCACACAATGAATGGGGGGACGTTATGCTAATGGGGATTGGGCTCCCCCATAGGCAAATGAACTGGGGAAGGGGCATGCTGACAGGGGGATTGGGCACCCCCATCAGCTTTCATGGGGATGGTGAGAGGCAGACAGCGACAGCCGCTGCCATTTTTATTGAAATATGACACCAGACAAGGCGAGCTGCTATTTGCTGCTGCAATCAGGTACCGCCCCAGCATCAGGCTGTCCAGGAAAAACAGCTGATTCTCCAATGATGGGGCTCTGCCTGATTGCAGCAGCAAATTTCTTTCGGGTTGGTGGCAAGCTTCAAAACTGCTGTCAT
The DNA here is from genome assembly GCA_016271365.2 of Neoceratodus forsteri. Classification (NCBI taxonomy): domain Eukaryota; kingdom Metazoa; phylum Chordata; order Ceratodontiformes; family Ceratodontidae; genus Neoceratodus; species Neoceratodus forsteri. The sequence continues at coordinate 1,391,504,416 of CM057459.1, forward strand.
CGACAGCGTGCTCCTCCATTGGCGCCACAGAGACCAGCCCCAAAAAGCACTGCCAGCACTGGCCACAACACTGCTGCACCTCCACAACCCTCTACTCCAGCAAGCTGCCACAAAATATTTCTTGTGCAAGCACGCAAGTAAACATAAAAAACACAGCTCAACACAAAAGTGAATGAAAACATGAAAAATACAGCACAACATAAAAGTGAATGAAAGCATAAAAGCACAGCACAACACTAAAGTGAACAAAAACATGAAAGTCACAGCGCAACACAAAAGTGAATGCAGGCAAAGCAGGATCTGTTCAGAGCCAATACAACTGCTAATACATTTGCCGATAAGGGATATAGAATAATTTGTGACTTAGTTGTAATTTACTTGTATTATTATGATGTAAACCTTCCGCATTTACTGGACAACAGGGACAATTTTTTATGGGGAATGGGTTCAACTACCCTCTGGGAACTACTTGAAATGGGGGGGAGCAGCTGGGTTTGCAATGGTATATATTTTCCTATGCAATCTATATAATTGCATTACAGCTCTGCTATGGTCTGCTCCCAGCTGACTTTTTCTCTTGGAGGGGTTAAAACAGCAAAGTTCTCTGGTTCTGATCACACCCAACAGAACACTAAAAAGAAAATTGTTTTTTTTTTGTATTGGAAATGGAAAATATTTACTGAAGGAACCCTTTGCTTGCAATCTAGTACCAAACATATCTGATAGGGGTCTGGAGATATGCTTCTTCATTATAGGATGCATCTTTAAACTTTATTGTGTCAATTTTATGCCTTTGGAAAGAGAAGGGGGAAATTGTTTAACCAGGAAAGGCACAATAAGCCAGAGCTTGTTTCCAGGTGCGACCTGGGAGCACATGGAATTAAATGTCTTGCTCAGGGTCCCACAGTATGTAAGTGGGGGCTGGTGGGATTCAAACCCAGGTCTCCAGGTCTGCAGCTCAGTGCCATTAAGCACTATGCTATACTGCCTTTAGGGTGTATATTTCACATAGAAGCAGTCCAAGACTAGGATCATTCTCGATGTCCTTCAAGGGGGCATCCCTCAGACAGCTAGTGTTGGAACCCACTCATGAGGGAAACATAGAAACATAGACTTTGGTGGCAGATAAGGACCGCTAGGCCCATCTAGTCTGCCCATTTCCCTGCCTACAGGATAGGCTGCAGATCCTAGTTAACCAACAGCCTATATCTTCCTGCCCCCCACAAGAATTGCCTTATGTCTGTCCCATGCATTCTTGAATTCTCCCACAGTTTTAGACCCCACATTCCTCAGGAAGGCTGTTCCATGCATCCACTACCCTCTCTGTGAAATAATACTTCCTCACATTGCCCCTGAACCGCCCTCCTTCTATCTTTAAATTGCGTCCCCTTGTTCTTGCAAGTCTCTTTTTCTGAAAGATGCTACCCTCTTGGACTTTGTTGATTCCCTTGAGGTACTTGAAAGTTTCTATCATGTCCCCCCTCTCCCTTCTTTCCTCAAGGGTATACATGTTGAGCTCCTTTAGTCTCTCTTCATACAGCTTCTCTTGCAGACCCTGCACCATTTTAGTTGCCCTCCTTTGGACTGCCTCTATCCTGTCTATGTCCTTGCGGAGATGGGGTCTCCAGAACTGGACACAATATTCCAGATGGGGTCTCACCAACTGTCTGTACAGAGGGATAACAACTTCCTGTTTTCTGCTGCTGATGCCTCTCCCTATACATCCCAGTATACCTCCGGCCCTCCCTACTGCCTTCTCACATTGCTTGCTAACCTTAAGGTCATCTGATATGATTACCCCAGGTCCCTTTCCTGTTTTGTTGTTGTTACTACCTCCCTACCCATTGTGTATTCTTCCCTGGGTTCTTGTTTCCCAGGTGCATTATTTTGCACTTTTTGCATTGAATCTAGCTGCCATACGTCTGACCATTCCTCCAACCTTGCCAAGTCCCTTTCATCCTTTCCACGCCTCCTTGGTATCAACCCTGTTGCAGATCTTTGTGTCATCTGCAAAGGCATACTTTTCCTTCCAGTCCCTCTGCAATGTCACTGATGAAGACATTAAAAAGGACTGGACCCAATACTGAACCCTGCAGTACCCCACTAGTAACTGCCCTTTCTTCAGAGTGGACTCCATTTACAATTACCTTCTTTGTCCTGTTGTCCTGCCAATGTTTTACCCAGGCTACCACCACCCTGGGACCCACTCCCAGGCTGGTTAATTTGACTAATAATATGTTGTGTGGGACTGTGTCAAATGCCTTGCTAAAGTCTAGGTAGGCCATGTCCACAGCCCCTCCCTGGTCTACTACTTTGGTCACCCAGTCAAAGAAATCTATTAGATTCATCTGACATGACCTTCCCACTGTGAACCCATGCTGCCTTGGATCCTGTGCTCCACTGACCTCTAGGTACTCAACTATTCTTTCCTTCAGAAGTGACTCCATCACTTTCCCTACCACAGAGGTCAGACTGACAGGTCTGTAGTTTCCTGCCTCTGTCTTGGTCCCACTTTTGTGAAGGTGAATCACATCCGCCTTCCTCCAGTCCTCGGGTACCACACCATCCTCCCATGATTTATTAAAAAGAGTAGCCAGTGGTTTCACTAGTTCCTTCCTTCATTGTTTTAGAATTCTGGGGTGAATTCCATCAGGACCCATTGCTTTGTCCACCTTCAGTTTTAGGAGTTCTTGCAGAACCCTTTCTTCTGTGAAAGGACTGGGATCGACCCCCCCTATCAAGAGTGCTTCTGTTAATTGGATTAGGCACTTCCCCCTCCTCTTTTATGAATACTGAGCAGAAATAATCGTTCAGTATTCCTGCTTTTTCACTGTCCTCCTCTGCCCACCCACCGTTCATTCTATTCAGCCTCACTATCCCTCCCTTTGTCTTTCTACGCTCACTGATGTACCTATAAAAGGTTTTATCCCCCTTCTTAACTGAGTTGGCTATCTTTTCCTCAGTTTGGACCTTTGCTATTCTGACTTCCCTCCTGCTTCTTTCTGCCTTAACTGGTACAGCTCTCTGTCCTGCTCCTTCTGTGTTTCCTTATACTCCGGAATGCTATCTTTTCTTCCTGACTTTCACAGTCACCTCTCTTGAGAACCATAGTGGCTTTTTCTTTCATTTTGATTTGTTTATTTGCTTCACACAAGGCTTGTTGCCTCTGTGATGGCAGTTTGATAATTCCCCATTGTTGCTCCACCTCCTTCTAGCCTGTTTGCTAGTGCTTTTCTGAGGCACTCTCCCATCTTGCCAAAGTCAGCCCTCCTAAAGTCCAGTACCCTCACTTTTGTATGGCTTGACTCTGTAGCTGAGTTAACATGAACCACACTGTTTGATGGTCACTTGTCCCCAGATGGCAACCCACTTCTAGATCTGAGATCCTCTCACTGCCCCTGTTGAGAGTACAAGGTCTAAGATTGCTCCCTCACGAGTGGGTTCCAAACTAGCTGTCTAATGCCTGCCACCTGTAGGGCATCAAGAATGGCCCTGCTCTTGGATGTGGCTGCAGAAAATGTGCTCCAGTTAACATCTGGCATTTTCAGGTCTCCCATCAACAGTATCTCCCCTTTCTCTGCCATTCTAAGAATGCCTTCCATCATATCCTTGTCCATTCCTTCCCCCTGACATGGGGGTCTGTACACAACCCCTGTGTGGATTGTGGTGCCCTTTCCAGTCTCCAAGGTGACCCACAGTGCCTCCTCTCCTCCAGGTTTACTCTTTTGTTCAGTTGCTTTTATCCCTTCCTTTACATAGAGAGCTAGAGAATACAAATGACTATGAATAGATAGGTCACTGACAGAGCAAAGGCAGATGGCACATTTATAAGGTAGAAAAAGAAATGGGCAGATTGGATGGGCCTTGCGGTCCTTATCTGCCGTCAACTTCTATGTTTCTATGTTTACTCCTCCCCCTCTTCTCCCCTGCCTGTCTCTCCTGTAGGTTATGTACCCTGGTATGTTAACATCCCAGTCATGGTTCTCTGTGTACCATGTTTCTGTGACTGCTACGATATCCAGGCATCCCTCTTCCATTAAGGCCACCAGCTCAGGGAGCTTGTTGCAGACTACGGGCATTGGTACTCATTACCCTCCATTTCCTGATGGCCTTACCCCCTTTTGCCCCATCCCTGTCCTTCTTGCCTTTGTCACTTTCTCCATTTACCACTGCCCTTCTCCCTATCGACACCTCCATGTTGGTGTTTGCCACACTTACTACCGTGATTGTTTGGGGGGCTAGGATTTTCCTGCTACTTTCCAGTGCCTCCCCTTGGCTAGTTTAAAAGCTTGCCAATGAAGCATTTAAACCTATCACCTAGGATCCTGGTTCCCCTTCCGGACAGATGCAGCCCATCATGCCAGTATAGGCTTGCATCACTCCAGGTGGACCCCAGTCCCCAATGAAGCCAAATCCCTGAGCTCCACACCAGTTTTCAACCACTGATTGAATCCCATGGTATGGAACACCTAGCCTCTCCTATGCCATAGATGGGTAGCACCTCCGAGAAGGTTACCGTGCGTGCTACTTGACTAAGGCCCCTCCCCAATTCCACAAACTCTTCTTGCACTTCTCTAATCCCTTTCTTAGCCAGGTCATTTGTCCCTAGGTGGACAATGACATCCAGCTCCCTCCCCTGTGCGGCTGCTCCGGCAATCCTGAGGATTCACTCCCTGTCCCTCCAAGCCATGGCGCCAGGCAGGCACCTTACCTCCTCTCCCTTCCTTGCCCAGTTCTACCTTCCTAACAATGGAGTCCCCACCAGGAGTTGTTTCTTCCCTGCAGGGTCCCCTGCCACCCTCCTGTGGGTCTCCTTTGTGGAGGTTCCCACATCCTCCTTGGTCTCCACTGTAGGTGCCTCCATAGAGGAACCACACTTTGCCAGAATGGCATAGGAATTGTGGAGAGGTACAACTGGAGGATGTGCCTCTGTTCCACCACCCTCACCCTCCTGAGCCCACTGTGGTCCAACCGCCTCCTTTCTTGGCAACCTCTGAGGCAACGGCAGTGGCACTGGTGGTCCCTGGATGGAAGAGGAGGTCCCACAAATCCTGGCCAACTCAACCTGGAGATGAGCAACCTCCTCCCTCAGCCCAGAGAGGTGCCTGCAGATGGGACAACACCGCATCCTCCAGAACATCTCCCGGAAGACTGCTGCTCCACAGCCACTGCACTGCACCACTCCAATCATGTCTTATTTCTGGCCCCTTAACTGTTTGCAATCCTTACTCTTTCCTCTGTTTTTTCTCTCTCACCTTACTTTCTGCCTGTGTTCCCTTTAAGCTTCTGATTGTCCTGTTCTGAGACAAGAATATCCTATATTTCTCAGTAGACCACTTACTTGTTCAGAGGCAGACCTCCAGCAGCTAGAGGGGGCCAGAGAGCTACTCTTGCCCTTCTAGGATGGTGGGTCCTTGGTGGTTCTGTGATCACTCACTTTCTGCCCCTAAACAGGAAGTTCCTGTTGTCAGTCAAATCCTGTTCCTATAAAAATAGAACTAGCTTTGGGTGGGGGGGTGGAGGGAGGAAGGAGCGCAATATAGTCCCAGTAGAGAAGTTCAGTCACACAGCAGTCCTTTCTCCTGGTGTCTTCTGCCAAGCTATTAGCAGAATATTTCTAAGGCAGTCTTTAAATGTAGCTTCCTTCTAGCTAAGCCACTCCCCTACTTACCAGATCTTTCTACAAGTAATTTAAACCTCACAGCAGTTAAGTCCTTTCAGTCACCTGAGATTTACACCTAGATGACTTTTCAGTTACCCATTCAGTTCAGTTAACCCAAACACACACTTTTTTTTTTTGTTTTGTATGTTAGTTTTTTTACCCTAAATTAAAGGTCCAAATGCAAAAGTTCTTCTACTTTAGTCCCAGCAGAGAAGTTCAGTCACACAGCAGTCCTTTAGGAGGGAGCAGTCTTGGACCTGGTACTCTCAAATGGGGATGGAGAGAGGATCACAGATTTAGAATTGGGTAGCCATCTGGGAATAGGTGACCAACACACAGAGTGGTTCACAATAAACACAACCGTGGAGTAATGCCATACAAAAGCAAGGGTACTGGACTTTAAAAGGGCTTCCTGTGACAAAATGGGGGAGTGCCTGAGGAATGCACTAGCAAGTGGGCATGAAGGAGGGGTGGAAAACAATGGGGAACAATTAAGACTGCCATTATAGAGGCAACAAGCCTTTGTGTGAAACGAATAAAGAAAACAAAAACAAAGTAAAAAAACACTTTGGTTCTCAAAGGAGGTGACAAGGAAGGTTAAGGAGAAAAACATCGCATTCAAGAAGCATAAGAAATCACAGAAGAAGCAGGACAGAGAACTGTATCACATAAAGCAGAAGAGAGAAGGGAAGGCAGTCAGGATAGCAAAGGCCCACACTGAGAAAAAGATAGCCAACTCAGGTAAGAATGGGGGTAAAACCTTTTATAGATAATTTAGGGAGTGCAGAAAGACCAAGGGAGGGATAGTGAGACTTAATAAAGGGAAGGGGAGGTGGGCAGAGAGCGACAGTGAAAAGGCAGAGATACTGAACAAATATGTTTTCTCAGTATTCACAAAAGAAGGAAAGGGGGAGGCACCTAAACCAAACAATAGAAGCACTCTTGGCTTGGGGGCCGATACCAGTCCATTCACAGAAGAAAGGGTCATCAAAGAACTCTTAAAACTTAAGGTGGACAAAACAATGGGACCTGTCAGGATTCACCCCAGAATTCTAAAAGAACTAAGGGGAGACCTAGTGACATCACTGACTATCCTTTTTAACCAATCATGGGAGGATGGTGTGGTACCTGAGGACTAAAGGAAGGCAGATGTGATCCCCCTTCACAAGAGTGGGAGCAAGGCAGAGTCAAGAAACTACAAACCTGTAAGTTTGACCTCAGTGGTAGGGAAAATGATGAAATCACTTCTGAAAGAAAGAACTGTCAAGTACCTAGGGGCCAGTGGGGCACAAGAACCAAAGCAGCATGGATTCACAGCAGGAAGGTCATGTCAGACGAATCTAATAGATTTCTTTGACTGGGTGACCAAAGTAGTAGACCAGGGAGGGCTGTAGATATGGCCTACTTAAACTTTAGCAAGGCATTTGACACAGTACCACTCAAAAGATTAATAAACAAGTTAGCCAGCCTGAGTGTGGGTCCCAGGGTGGTAGCCTGGGTAATAAATTGGTTGGACAACACGATGCAGAGGGTAATAGTAAACAGAGCACACTCTGGAGAAAGGGGAGTTACTAGTGGGGCACCACAGGGTTCAGTAAAGGGACCAGTACTCTTTAATGTCTTTATAGGTGACATTGCAGAGGGGCTGGAAGGAAAAGTTTGCATTCTGCAGATGCCACAGAGATCTGCAACAGAGTTGATACACAAGGAGGGGTGAAAAGGATGAAATGGGACTTGGCAAGGTTGGAGCAATGGTCAAGAGTATGGCAACTTACAGTGGTAACCGCAGACATTGTCAGCTATTTCCAGATATTTCGGGAAATTTCTGAAGAGTTTTTCTCTACTGCCCCTACTGTTTAAATGCAGAAAGCATCAGATATTTCTGGAAATATCACAGAAATTTTAGGAAATAGCTGGCAGTGTCTGTGGCTGCAATTGTAGTTCCAATACAAAGAAGTGCAAAATAATGCACATCAGAAACAAAAACCCAGGGGAAGAGTACACAGTGGGTGTGGGAGTGTGGGGGGTACTAACAGTCACAAACCCACTCAGCAGGTCAACCCTCTACTCCCAAAGTGCCAACCTCTAAGCACAGTCTTGCGAACAGTAAACAGAAACAGGGTAACCCTCATGTCTGTTTTGTGGGTTTGAATCAACCTTTGGTCTCAGTTCTGGAGGGATTCAAACTGTGAACCTCTTGCTAGCATACCCAATGCACAGGCTCAGGTAATTCTGCTCTTGGGGGGCCAGATTTCTTTGCCTATGGGCACCTAACCAGGTGTACAAATTGAGCACTTAAAAACTCTAATAAAGACCTCAGCTTACTCTTACCTTTTTCCAGTTTGCTATCACCATTCAAGCTTATGCACAGTGCCTGCTTTAACCATATATACTTCACTTGTTAAAGAAAAGAAATTCAAAGACAGACCAAGTAGGCTGTAAAAACAGAGTTTTACTAAAACAGATAAAAGTATGTAAAACATAAAATACAGAACCATATATAACAAGAACCATATAATCTTTTAAAAGAACAAGGTTTTAACAGTGCAATTCCTATTACAGTACTTAGATTTTGTCTCTTTCTACCTGTATACTTGCTTAAAGTGCTCAAAGATGTTTCTTTGTCAGAGTGTAGATAAAAGTGTCCCTGAAGGAAAACAGAATACTGTTTAAAAAAATATATCTTTGCCAACCCCTTTGTGTGAGGTCACCTAGCTCATCCTCTGTTTATTAAAAATCATACACCCAGGAAGTTTTATCATTTTTAGAAGGAAAGTTAATTAAGGTTACATCAGCAGAAACTCCTTTCCCCATGTGACTTTCCTAATTAAGTCTGTAAATTTCCTTTCATCTATGAGCAGTATCCCCGCTCATACAGACATCAAAGCATTTATGATTTTGCATCAGTGTGCCAAGCCTGGTTTCCACCTTGAAACATCATAAAATGGATACTGATTTTCCTCTTAGCAGTTAAATCTATATTTAACTTAGATAAACAGGAGATTCTTGATTAAGTCCTGTTCTAGTCTATAATTAGCTTCTGGCCTTCCAGGTAACACCCTGTATCTAAAACCTGTGTGTGTGTGTGTGTGTGTGTGTGTGTGTGTGTGTGATCTCACATGCCGTCTCAGCATCTCTCATGACAGACAGTCCATAACACATTTTTAAATTACAAAAAAAAATCATAGTGTACTCAGAACTGGCTGTCCACATGTCACAATCCTCCACACCTAGAATGAATTTGGGGGCTCTATCCCCGGCATGGAATGAGCTTCCCAAATCAGTTCACTCCTCATACACACGAGACAGAACATCCGAGTTCTGGTTCCTGGCTCCAGCTCTATGTACGATTGTCATATCATACCCTTGCAAAGCAAGACTCCACCTTAGCAATCTATCATTCTTCTTTCCCATTTGCGTCAACCAAACCAGGGGGTTGTGGTCAGTTTTTACCACAAAATGCTGCTCATATAAGTATGGCTCTAATTTCTTTAGGGCCCACACTATGGCAAGGCACTCTTTTTCCACAGTGGAGTATGCCTGCTCCCTGGGAAGTAACTTCCTACTCAGGTACACTATTGGGTGATCTGTCCCTTGGCTGGATGTCTGACTCAGTACTGCCCCAATACCCATGTCTGAGGCATCATTCTGAACTATAAAGGGTTTGCTATAGTCAGGACTTGTCAAACCAGGAGCACTGCACAGTGCCTCTTTTAGTTTGGAAAAGGCTTAGTCATAGGCTGGGCCCCAGGTAATTTTCTTGGGCATCCTTTTCTTTGTCAGGTCAGATAGGTGAGCAGCCAGGGCACTGTAATTGGGTACAAATTGTCTGTAGTACCCTGCTGTCCCTAGAAAACTCCTGACCTGCTTCTGTGTTTCTGGTCTGGGCCATGTCTGGATTACCTCTACCTTTATTTGGTTAGGACGGAGGCTGTCCCCGGCCTACCACATGCCCAAGGTATGCCACTTCTCCCATGGCTACCTGGCACTTCTCGGCTTTGACAGTGAGCCCAGCCCTCTGTATACTGTCCAGCACTTCCCTAAGGTGGGATATGTGTTCCTCCCAGCTGGCATTAAAGATGGCAATGTCATCCAGGTACGCCACGACGTACTCCTTAGCACCATTTAACACCTGGTTCACCAACCTTTTCAAAGTGGCCGGGGCATTTTTCATTCCGAAATGCATTATTTTAAATTCAGAAAAGCCTATTGGAGTGATGAAGGCTGACCTCTCCCTAGCTCTGTCTGTCAACTCTACCTGCCAATACCCCTTGGTCAGGTCAATCGTCATAAGGTAGGTCACTCCTTCCAACTTGTCCAGGAGTTCATCTGTCTGGAGCATCGGGTAGGCATCGGACTTCGTGACTGCATTCAGTCCATGACAGTCCATACAGAAATGAGTAGAGACATCTGGCTTAGGCACAAGGACTACGGGTGAAGCCCAGAGGCTGTGGGATCTCTGGATTACCCCTAAATCCAGCATCTCCTCTACTTCCCTCCTAATGTCCTTTTGGACAGCCTCTGACACCCAATATGCTGTCTGCCACATGGGCGTCTGTGTCCCTGTCTCCACATCATGAGTCGCTAAGGGGGTTAGTCCAGGCTTGGCGCTAAACAATGGGCAAAGTTTGCTAAAACCTCCCTTACTTTCTGGATCTGGTTCAGGGCCAGCTGGGGAGACAATTTTAATGCCTCCACAGAGGACTCCCACTTACTTTCCTCCAGCAAATCCAGAAGGGATTCGTCTGTCCCCTCCACAGGACTACACACTGCAAACACCACGTCAGCCCTATTTGCATATGGCTTTATCGTGTTCACATGGTACATCCTTTCTGTCTGTCTTCAGTCAGGTAACTCCACAATACAGTTCACGTCATTTACCTTCCTAACCACTTTATATGGTCCTGCCCACTCAGCCTGCAGATTGTATTTCCAGACCGGAATAAGGACCATGACTTCCTGACCCACCATGTATGAACGAGCTCTGGCTCTGCAGTTGTACCACATTTTTGTTTCTGTTGGGCAGCTGCAAGATTGCTCTGGGCTGTCCCCATAAGCTCCTTCAGCCTTTCCCTAAACTTAAGGATGTAATCCACTATGGAAGTTCCCTGGGTGGCGTGCATGCCTTCCCAGTCCTCCCAGATGTAGTCTAGGGGCCCACATACTCGGCATCCATATAAGAGTTCAAAGGAGGAAAATCCTGTCGACTCTTGGGGTGCCTTCCTGTATGCAAACAACAGGTGGGAAAAGTATTTCTCCCAGTCCCTCCCATGCTGTTCAGCAAACGCCCAGAACATTGACTTTAGGGTACCATTGAATATTTCCACAAACCCATTGGCTTGTGGGTGATACAGTGTTGTGCATCTCTGCACCACCCCACACTTCTCCCATAAACATTTCATCAGGTCCGACATGAAGGAACACCCTCGATCGGTGATAACCTCCTGTGGAAACCCAATACGGGAGAAAATCCCAAATAAGGCATCTGTCCTCACAGAGGATAGGGTGACTGTCTCTGGGTACCGGGTGTCATAATCCACCACTGTCAGGATGAATCTCTTCCCTGCGCAGTGTATTTAAATGCCCCACAATTTCCATTCCCACCCTCTGGAATGGCTCCTATACTATGGGCAATGGAATCCGGGTGGCTTAGGTTTTCTTGCCCGCCTTCCCTATTTCTTGGCACCGGTGACAAGACCTGCAATACTGCTTCATCTGCTGTGTGAAGTTAGGCCAATAGAAATTCTGGGCTAACCGCTGTATAGTGCACACAATTCCCAGATGACTAGACAAAGGAATATCATGTGTAATCTTGAGCAACTCCTCATGATACCCCTGGGGAATGACAAGCTGCCTGCCTAGCACCCCTTCCTCTGTCTGTACTACCTGAGTATACATAAGTCCATTTTCCCAATAAACCTTATGTCTGCCATCACCTCCCTGTGCACCATCTGAGCCTGTCCAAGCCCTCAGCTTCTCTAAACTTGGGCCACTTCTCTGAGCAGCTGCGAACCCCTCACATATTCACAAGGCATGGGACAGGTTCCCTTCAGTCACTAAACTAGGGTCCCTAGCACTAACATCAGGGCACTCAGGATCACTGTCAGTCATAACCCTCTGACAATGGGTCACCCCTCCCTCTTTGGAGTAACCCTCTGTAGCTGTGTGGTTACTTGCTACTGGGGACATTTCTACCCCCCTTTTCATTAGTCTCCTCATCTGGAGACAGGCTGGAGAACCAGCCTCTCAGTGGTTTCCACAATGGTTTCTGTGGGGTTCAGGGAACTACAATTTTCCCTTGCCGCTTGGCTATGTGTAACTGCACATACCATCCCCTGTTTGAGATTGTTGCCCAGGATCACATCCACTGCTAAGGTTTTGGCTACAGCCACCTGTTGCACAGTTCCCGCTGTTTCAGCCCAGTCTAGGAGAACATTAGTGAGGGGCAATGTTTTCGCCTCACCAGTAAAGTCCTGTACAGTGATGTATTTATTGGGTATAAGCTGACCAGGCTCTACTAGATCCCCTTTTACCAATGTCAGGGATGCTCCTGTGTCCCTTAACCCTTGTGTCTGTACACCATTCACCATGACTGGGTGCATTTGTTCCTTCACACAGGCATGCTTCCAGGGACACACAAACAACCTAGTTCTTTTCTAGTACCATTCTGAGTATTATTGCTCTTCATTTTGGGACACTGTCTGACAATATGCCCAGTTTCTTTACATAACCAACATTCACTTCTCTTTTCAGAGAAATCTTTTCTCTAAAATCTGAGGCCAACTGGTTTTGGTGGAGGCAGTGAAGGTTTTAGCTGCCCTGAAGGCGTGCTTTTCCCTTTCTGTGCTGCCACACCCACCCTATTCGCTCTCAGAGCAGGTCTGCTCGTGGCATAGAAGTCTAAGAGTTCAGCAGCCTCTTGCACTGTTTTGGGATCTCGGTTCTCTAGCCAGATTTTTATCTCAGCTGAGCATGCCCAATAAAAACTGTTCTAACAAAATCACATTTTTAATTTTATCAACAGAGTTTGCCTCAATACCTTCCCACCAATGTTTTAAAAACTGACATGGTTTCATGGCTAGCTCCTCGTAGCTCATTTCAGGGCTTCTCCTGAGCTTATGGAATTTAGCTCTGTATGATTCAGCAGTTAATTCAAATTTCTTTAACAGTGCAACTTTAAGTTTGCTGTAATCATCACTGTCCTCATTGTTCATTTGACCCAATGCATCCCAAGCTTTGTCGGTAATTAGTGGGGACAGCTGGAAGCTCCAGGACTCTCTAGGAATTCTAGCCTGAATACAAACTTTTTCAAAAGAATTTAAAAAGGCATCCATATGCTCCCACTCTTTAAATTCAGCCATCAACTTGGAGTTCAATTTGTAACCCAGTACTGCAGTCCCAGCTAAATCCAAGCCACTTACCTGCTCTGGTGCTGCTGGTTGGAGTCGTAGCTTCTCCAGTTCATGTTGCCTCTGGTGCTCCTGCTCCTCATAGTCTGCATCTCTTTTTTCTCACTCTGCCTCTCAGCATTCTCACTCTGCCTCATGGCATTCTCGCTCTGCCTCACAGTCCACCTCTCGTTGTTCACAGTTTGCCTCTCATTGTTCATGGTCTGCCTCTTGCTTCTCTTGCTCCCTGTTCCTTTGGAACTCCAGCTTCATCCTGCATAACTCAATTTGTAGCCTGAGTACTTCTGGATCCAGGATACTGGTGACCATCCCCTGCTGCTGTGGCCCTTCACTGACAGTGGCTCTGTTGCTCTCCTCATTGGATATGGACACTGCACTGGCCACTAGCCCTGCCACACACGAGGTTTGGTCCTTTCCAGTCACAGTCTGTGACTCAGTGCTGTGGGTATCTGCTACCATCAGGGCATCCGCTAGGTTCTGTTTGTTGGGTTTCACCTTGAATGGGACTCCTCTGTCCCCGCACAACTGCTTTAAGTAGTCTACAGTGTGCCTGCTGTAGTTGGAAGTCATCTTCCCTAACTACTGCTACTCTGACTTGCACTTTAGGAAAAAAATTAAAATGAGTAGGAACTTGACTGTACGTCAAGTGATATAGTTTTGTCTCCTTTTTTTAAAAAATAAATCACTTCCTTTTTCTTTCTTTGCAAGTGAGCTGATAGCCTCAAGCTGACACACTGAACAGTAAAAGCTTGTAATACCAAAATATCGCACCTCTGCCAACCAATCTGTCACAAACCCACTCAGCAGGTCAGCCCTCTTCTTCCAAAGTGCCAACCTCCGAGCACAGTCTTGCGAACAGTTAACAGAAACAGGGTAACCCTCATGTCTGTTTTGTGGGTTCGAATCAACCTTTGGTCTCAGTTCTGGAGGGATTCAAACTGTGAACCTCTTGCTAGCATACCCCATGCACAGGCTCAGGTAATTCTGTTCTAGGGGGGCCAGATATCTTTGCCTACAGGCACCTAACCAAGTGTACAAAGTGAACCCTTAAAAACTCTAATAAAGACCTCAGATTACTCTTACCTTTTTGCAGTTTGGTATCACCATTCAAGCTTATGCACAGTGTCTGCTTTAACCATATATACTTCACTTGTTAAAGAAAAGAAATTCAAAGACAAATAAAGTAGGCTATAAAAACAGAGTTTTACAAAATAGATAAAAGTATGTAAAACATAAAATTCAGAACCATATATCACAAGAACCATACAATCTTTTAAAAGAACAAGGTTTTAGAAGTGCAATTCCTACTACAGTACTTAGATTTTGTCTCTCTCTACCTGTATACTTGCTTAAAGTGCTCAAAGATGTTTCTTTGTCAGAGTGTAGATAAAATTGTCCCTGGAGGAAAACAGAATACTGTTTAAAAAAACTATCTTTGCCAACCCCTTTGTGTGAGGTCACCTAACTCCTCCTCTGTTTATTAAAATTATACACCTAGGAAGTTTTATCATTTTTAGAAGGAAAGTTAATTAAGGTTACATCAGCAGAAACTCCTTTCCCCATGTGACTTTCCCAATTAAGCCTGCAAATTTCCTTTAATCTATGAGCAGTATCCCCTCTCACACAGACATCAAAGCATTTATGATTTTGCACCAGTGTGCCAAATCTGGTTTCCTCCTTGAAATGTCATAAATTGGATACTGGTTTCCCTCTTAGCAGTTAAAGCTATATTTAACTTAGATAAACAGGACAATCTTGATTAAGTCATGTTCTAGTCTGTAATTTGCTTCTGGCCTTCCAGGTAACACCTTGTATCTAATGCCTGTGTGTGTGTATGTCATCTCACATGCTGTCTCAGCATCTGTCATGGGAGACAGTCCATAACACACTTTTATATTACAAAAAAAAATCATGGTGTACTCAGAACTGGCTGTCCATGTGTCACACTAACAACAACAAAAATGGAAAGGGACCTGGGGTACTCATATCAGATGACCTTAAGTTATGCAAGCAATGTGAAAAGTTAATAAGGAGGGCTAAGGGAATTCTGGGATGTCTAGGGCGAGGCATCACCAGTAGAAATTAGGAAGTTGTTATCCCTCTGTACAGACAGTTGGTGAGACCCCATCTAGAGTACTGTGTACAGTTCTGAAGACCCCCATCTCTGCAAGGACATAGACAAGATGTAGGCAGTCTTGAGGAGGGCAACCAAAATGGTGCAGGGTCTGCACCAGAAGCCATATGAAGACAGACTAAAAGAGCTTAATATGTATACCCTTGAGAAAAGGAGGGGGGCATGATAGAAACCTTTAAGTACCTCAAGGGAAACAATAACGTTTCAGAGGGTAGCATATTTAAAAAAAAGAGATATGCAAGAACAAGAGGGCACAATTTGAAGATAGAGGGGGGATGGCTCAGGGGCAACATGAGGGTGTATTTTTTCATGGAGAAGGTGGTGGATGCATGGAACAGCCTTCCTGAGGAGGTTGTGGGGTCAAAAACAGTGGGGGAATTCAAGACTGCATGGGACCGACATAAGGCAATTATAGTGGGGGCAGGAGGGGGTAAGGAGGAAGTAGGCTGCTGGTTGACTAGGCTCTGCAGTTTATCCAATAGGTAGGGAAATGAGCAGACTAGGTGGGCCAAGTGGTCCTTATCTGCCATCAAAGTCTATGTTACTATGTGTCTATGTTTCTATGCTTCTTGCTCATTTTACTCCTGGAATTAACTCAGACATTTCATTTCACTCCTGGAACTGAATACCCTGGGTTCCTTTCCACGTCCACTACTGTCTGCTTTAAGCTTTACTAGGCAGTCTTAAAAAGGTGATAGTAGGATGGTATTCGGGTATAGTAGTTAGAGCACCAGTTTGGGAACCAGCAAGTTCAGGTTCAAATCCCACCAGAGCCACTTTCTCACTGTTATCCCAAGCAAGCTACAATTTCTAAACATAAGAGCAAGGTCATGAGATGTAAGGAATTAGTACAGTATTTTGCAACAGGTTAAACTGGGGTTTGCTCTGATTCTATTAAGAAGCAAGTACTGAGGCTGATCTGTGGCACTGAGGGTTGAGGCACTGGATCCCAAACTTCACGCCATGCTGGCAAACAAAGTTTGAAAGTAAGCTCGGGATGCTATGGGTCAGCTGGATTTGGATTGAGCTGCCAAGAGGCAGCTCTTCCCTCCGAGGAAGGGATCTGAAGTCTCATGGGCTCTTGGCTGCCTCCGAGTAGAGTCTTGGTGGTAGCGCCAAGCCCAGGAGAGACTCAGTGTAAGGCTGGGTGTGGGGAAGGGGTCATCACCAGAGCCACAGGGTGCATGCTTACCTCCATGGGCACACATGACCATGTTCTAGGGTCCCAGGAATAGGACAGAGAAAACCAAGAAAAAGTGCTGATATCTCCCCATTGACAAAGCAGGTAGGAGGCGGCAAAAGGCAGAATGAAACTCTATGAAAAGAAGAGAAGCATGCGCCGAAGTGTACTTTATCAACAAAACTATTGCACTCACTTTTTTATCCTTTCTTCACCCCTCCTCCAACCCCACTGATTGCTGCAGAAGACATTGGGCTAGATTTTCAAAGCACTCAAAAATTTCACAGCTGCAGGGAAAAAACTGGTGCAAGTGGGTCTCCACTTGCAGAGCCACAGCTTTTGCCACACCTGCGGAATTTTCAAAAGTGGAGCTGGACTGTGACTGGCTCCACAATTTATGGCAGCTTGTATCCATTTTTTCATTGTAGCTGCAGGGAAAAGTTACACCTGGCAGGACCAACCATAACATTCTCCACAGCAGCGCCAGCTAAAACTACGAAACTCTGCAGGTACAGAGATTTTGTCCTGCAGCTGGGGCTGAGTTGTGGAACTTACAGTAGCAGCCACAGACACTGCCAGCTATTTCCTGAAATTTCTGTGATATTTCCAGATATATCTAATGCATTCTCCATTTGTACAGTAGGGGCAGCAGAGAGAAACTCTTTAGAAATTTCGTGAAATATCAGGAAATAGCTGGCAATGTCTGTGGCTACTACTGTAGTTTACATATCGTTTGAAAAATCTAGCCCATTGTGTGTAACTATGTTGATCTTGTTTGGTCTGTTCTGATGGAGAAATGTGGCAACCGTGTTAGAGTCTATGATGTGGATGACAAATATGCTACAGGTGATACAGTACCTTTTATTGGACTAACAAAATTGATTTTGAGCCTAGCTTTCAAGAATTTAAAGTCCAATAAAAGGTATCATCCACTTGTAACATACTGTATCTTGTAACATATTGCTTTTCTTCCCCTCTGTTATGATGCAAAGCAGGGTAATTACTTGTTTTATGATCTTGAATTGGTAAAGTTCTTTGTTGACAGGGATATACATTGGTAGAGTTCCTTGGTGGCCAGATAGGTGGCTGAGGAATGAGAGCAGAGATTTCAGTTTACATTGCCACTCTCTGCATAGCTATGTAAACTGGAGTCATTTTCAACATAGCCTGATAAACTCATCATTCTCTCCACCGTTTGCCTGTTTACACAGTACTGTACATACTATGGAGTTAAAAAAAACTGTTTCTGCTATGTCAGATCTGCATTATTTGATAGAGTTGTTCTGACACTTGCCCCTCTATGTTATGTAGTGTGTGCATTAAACAACATTCTTCCAGCTACAGGGGTGGCACAGAAAACAGAAAAAGTGTCATAGATTTATGAATAAGTTTCAAAGGCCTATGCAACCAGAATAATGTTATGTTTGTGCAACTGTATTACAATGATGTGGCCGTTGCACTCTCTATTCCATTAGGAATTATCACCCTTTAGGGGTACTAAAGGTAAAGAACTTTGTAAGAGGGTTCCACCCCTAAAGGTGCATCAGGAAGGGTCCCTTGGCTAAAGGTACCTTAGGAAGGAACCCCCTGGGAATAGAGAGGTGAGCCACTGGAGGAGGAGGAGGAGGAGGAGGGTGGTGGGGAAAAGAGAAAGTGCTTCAGAGGGATGCTGAAAGAAACTGCTCATATAGCTCAGGCAGTAGGTGTGGCCAGTTGCTCACCCATTGAAGTGCAGGCATAGCCTTTTAATTCAATGGCCCACGCAACAGAATAATGTTATGCTTGTGCAACTGTATTACAACATTGTGGCTGACTGCACTCTCTATTCCATTAGTAGTTGCCACACTTAAGGGGTACTAAAGGCAAAGAACTCTGTAAGAGGGTTCCATCCCTAGAGGTGCCATTGGAAGGATCCCTTGGCTAAAGGTACCTTAGGAAGGAACCTCGAAAGAATCGTAGCAGCAATCAATGACTAGGAGGTAGAAGAGCAGACTGACAGCAACAGGCAGCTTAATGAAACATAAATGAGATGCACAAGTAAGTAGGATAGTTCCAATAATATGGCTTGCATTGATGACAGCAAGGGGCTTTCTAAGGAGAGAGGGAATGGCTAGCAGGGCCACCATCCATCTCCATCCAACAGCAGAACCCCACCTTGGTAAGCTAAGAGTATTACTAAAACTAAGTATTGTGATTTGTGGCATGCAGGATAGAAAAAAAAAAAACTTTGAGGAGGAAATCTCTGGGGATCCAAGGCCGAGACTGCTTTCCCTCCAGGCTTGGGCTATTATATTTAGTGACGGTTAGGCTGCAATATTTGAAATTCAATTCAAGAGGGTGGAAAATATTCCAATTTGGTGGCAGGCTCTCACTCAGTCCCTCTAACGGGAACTATACCTCTCAACCTTTTGTCCCCCAAATGTGGAACACTGCCTCTCAAAATGTGGAACAAATGAACAAAATGTGGAACACTTAATCAAATCTTTACCTAGGAAGCTCAGAACACTGTTAAAATGTTTGCATTTATGTTCAGAAAGTCTGTTATTAATTGAGTACTATATTTTTTGCATCATTTACTATAGATTTTTGCTTTAAAAAGTTAATACTGAATGTGGGACAAGTCCTCACAATGTGGAACAGGGAGCTTTAGTAAAGTAAAATTAGGAACATTCCTCGTAATGTGGCACAGCTGAGAGGTACGAAGAACTCCATGAAGGGTTGTGAGGGTTCTTTGCAACAAGCACCTCCAAGGCAGAAGGAGAGCAATGACCACTGAAGCACTCAGCTAGCTTACCAATCTAAAATTCAAACCAGGTGAACCAGAGACAGTCATAGGGAGAAGCATTTAAGATGCAATGGTAGTAAATTAATACTACAGCCAAAGGGGGGATGCATGTAGCCACCTTTTGCAGATAGTCATAAATTCTACATCAATAGGTACCACTGTGTATGAATGGCTAAAGCTCCACCTGGAGTAAGGACATTCCCACTATGGGCCAGAAAGGAAGGACCCCACTCAAGGCATTGCACACTCAGGATGTGGACTAGGATGTAGAGCGAGACTGTCAGCTGAGAGTGAGCTCAGAGCCAGTAAATTGATGGGCATGGTCGACTAGTCTATTCTAGCAAAGGAGCAGGCCATACATTGCAATGCAGGGAATAACAGGTAAGATGCAACATAGAAAATACCTTTAGTAATGGTACAGGCCATATATGGTAATACAGTGAGTAATCAACAATGAGCAGCATGGTAAACACCTTTAGCAATGGAGCCGACCATACATGGTAATGCAGTGAGTAACAGGCAATGTGCAGCATGGTAAACAAATAGTACGCAGAAGCATGATAGCAATAGGAATTGCTCAAGCAGCTCAAGGTAACTTGGTCCTTTAGTCAGTGCGAGGCTAGCCAACCAGTCCATCAATGAGTGCCAATTAAAGGTGACATAAATACCTGCAGGGTTTTTAGCGCCAAAGGCAGTATATGAACATGAGATAATTGAACAACACAGGGCCACAACTCTCCTTTATAACTCCCTGTCCTCCACCATAGAGAAAACAAAGAAGCCACGGTAAAGTACCATGACCTGCAAGTTGATAGTAAAACTAGTTTACAGCGACAGCTGTAGTCGAGCTGACCTCCAGAGTATAATGAAGCATTGTACGAATAATGAGCAGCGTCCAGCAGTGATTAGTTATTGCTTCCAGTAGTAGTTGAGCTGAATAACTGAACAAGCATAGAAATAGTAGGCATAGGCAATAATGCACTGAAACAACAACAATAATTGCTGGTACAATGGCATTTAAGCAGGTTTGAATCACATGGAGAAAGCAATATAGAACTACAGTGGACTCAGGTTTGATTCCCTCTGAGTGCAAATAAACATGTTAAGCAGATTTCAGTCCCCAAAAGGGCTGGCTAAAACTGTAGGTGTACTGAAAGAATTGCGTAGCAAATAAATGAAACACTGAGGTAAAAAAGCAGGAAGGAAACATAGTGGAATGCAAGGCTGTTGGCAGTATCAGAGTGGAGCTAGCACTGTAATGGTGATAGGGTAGGAGCCCCCAAATAGAGATGATTGTACTTGCAAGGGCCTAGTGAAGAAAACAGCCAAACGACAGCAAGCCACTGAGGCAGTAGAGCAACAATAAATTGCAGCAGAGCTACAGAACAGGGAGAGGCAGCTAGCTTTGCAGAGTCAGCCAGGACCAGCTGCAAACAATTAAGCTGGCAGCACAGGAGACAGCCGAGAAACAGCAATAGGATCTGAAGCAGACAAGAACAATTGCATGAAAATGGAGGATTGGAAGGCAGAAAAGCAGCAGGGTGAGCTGAGCATACGAAGAACAATGCAGGGAACTGAGGGCTTGCTAAATTTGGTGAGTAAGCGAGGCCATAGCACAGGCACAGGGAAGCAAAAGCAAAGAAAACAACAATAAGTAACCTGCAGCACAAACAATGTAGACACAAAGCACTAGAAAACTAAAATCCCAAAAGAAGCAAACAAAGTAAATACAAGTACAGGAGCAGGAAAGAAACAAGCACACAAGGAGGCACTAGCAACTGGAGGTAATGCAATACAAAACAAAAGTAGGAGAACACAAAGCAGAAGTGCAGCATAAACCATGCAGAGTCCAAAGCACAGTAACACGGTGGGGGCAGATCCCCACCAGGCCTCAAGGGAGACGACAGATCAACAGGGCCTCCGGCCAGCAGGCAAAGACAAAGTGCTTCGTGGGGAGGCTGAAAGGGACTGCTTATATACCTCAGGAAGTAGGCATGGCTGGTTGCTCACCCACTGAATTGCAAGCATAGCCTTTTAATAGATCTGGATGGGGTAGTGGAGAGGGTTGGAGTGCAGAGACAGAAGAGGAGGGATCTGATGCATACCAATGAGGTGATGAAACTCCTCTGTGGATGTGGAAGGTAACATAGATCAGTTCCTGTTCCTGTGTGACCGTCTCACTCTTCTCTTGTTAGCAGTACACTCAACTTTTTCTTGAAATGCACTCTCTGGAACTTACAAATTAGAGCTACATCTTTATTATCAAGGAGTGCAGCGTGCATATATATGTGAAACACAATTTTAGAAGTGAGAAAGAAATAAGAGCCCCAGCTGGTTCCAGAGAGTGCATTTCGAGAAAAAGTAAAGTGCCCTTGGGGATCCTCAGGTTCCAGTTATCCTGGTAGCACAGTTGGTTAGTGCAGCCAAATAGTATTCTGAGCAGACTTTGGTTCAAATCATAGCTGGGGCACTTATTTCTTTCTCACTTCTAAAACTGTGTTTCAAACATAACCACACTCCTTGATAATAAAGCTGCAGAAATTAGCAGAACAGGAATCCATGGGAAATGAGACACTGCATCTCAGTGCCTGCTTCCCAGTATACAGTGCCTGTCCTGGAGCAAGTCTTGGGTCTGACCCTGCATGTTACCAATACTCATAATCCTCAGCAAAACCCAGTCATCTGCCCACCACCATGGCATCCCTTCCTACTCCAAGAACTGCAATACCTCATTCATGTCTTTAGCTCAATAAACACTACCTGTTGCACTACTAAAACATGCAAGCAAACATTAGGGCACCAACCAATTCTTAGTTGTGCAAAGCAGTTTTGCTTGCACTCACTTTTTGTTGTGCTGTGCTTTTCTGTTTACATTAACTTTTTAGTTGTGATGTGCTTTTTGTTTGCACTCACTTTTTAGTAGTGCAGTGCTTTTTATGTTTGCTTGTGCACATGCACAAGAAACATTATGCAGCAGCTTATGAAAGAAGCGGGTTGTGGAGGTGTGGCAGTGTGGTGGCCAATTCCAGCACTGCATTTGTGGGCTTGGCAGTGTGCACCCAATGCAGGCCCAGTGTCCTGATGACACTGGATCTGCAGAAGTGCCACCAACTTGAAATGATTTGGCCACTGCAATGAGGGGCCCCCTCGTCATTGCAGCATCAGCAATTCCGCTGCAATGAGGGAGCAACCCATCATTGCAGGGCCATACCTTGCCTATTGTAACATTTCTGTGAACATAAGCTGCCACCTCACAGTTCCATGCAAGCCGACGGGGGCACCCAATCTCCCTGTCAGCATGCCAATGACCCAATTCATTTGCCTACGGAGGAGCCCGCTCCCCATCGGAATAATGTCCCTCCCCCCATTTGTTGTGTGCTGAGAGGGTGCCCAATTCCCCTTGGCATCATGCCCTCTCAAACAGTCTTTATTTGCCAATGGGGGGGCTCAATGCCCATCAGCCTAAGTCCCCCTCTTTCCCCAAAATGCAGGCAGCACACTGGGAGCCCACCCCAGTGTGCACAAATGAAGCCTGAAAAAAAAAATCTTCCCGCACCATACTTTTTTTTATTTTTGTCCCTGAAATGAAGAAAGCAGTCCCTCACAGTCTGTCATGCCCTCTCCCACATCCCACTCCCACCCTCTGCTCACCCCACCTCCCCACTCCTCCCCCATCCCATACTTACCTCCGGAGTCTGGCGTGACGACCTTCTGTGGACCGGGAACACATCTGCACCCTTCAAAGCCGACCTCGAGCTGAAGAAAAGCCGGTATAATGGCATAAATAGTGTTTTTTCAACTTATGTGGATATCTTGGCCATTTTTTGGACTTTTGCCACCAAATTTTCAACATGGGGTTATTGGGACCTCTCCTCATGAATACAGTCACTGTCATGGCGTTATTCGATCCTGAACGGTGATTTTGTGGTCACTGTGCAGAATCACCTTTTGGGACTGATTAACAAAATGACAGTGCCACTGTTCATGAGGTGGGCTCTCAAAAAGCCTATGTTGCAAATTTGATGAAAAAAATCAAAAAAATGACTGTTTTATGAACATGCGTTGCACAGTTTCCACGCATGCTCGTAACTTCATAAATGTGTAATATTTTCACTCCATATTTTCTACATTGGCATTTTTTCAGACCTCCTTATAAAGAGTATAGCTGTCATTTTTCACATCCTGGCCAAAATGTGTTTTCGCACTTCCGACGCAGAATAGCGCAGTTGCTGTGTGAAATCAGTGTTTGGGACATATTACAAAAATCACAGTGATGCTGTTCATGAGCAGACATCCTAAAATACCTATGTTTAAAATTTGGTGACGAAAGTCCATAAAATGACTGTGTTACAAGCGTGCATTGCACAGTTTCCACGCACCTTTGTAATTTAGCAGATTTGTGATATTTTCACTCCAGAGTTTCAACATTGACATTTTTCCACACCTCCTTATGAACAGTACAGCTGTCATTTTTCACATCCTGGCTGAAATGTGTTTTCGCACTTCCGGCACAGAATAGTGCGGTCGCTATGGGAAATAAGTGTTTGGGACAGATTAAGAAAATCATAGTGACTCTGTTCATGAGCAGAGGTGCCAAAATGCCTATGTTGAAAATACAGTGACAAAAGTCCATGAAATTGCTGTGTTACGAGCGTAAGTTGTGCAGGTTCCACGCACCCTCGAAATTTTGTGCATTTGTAAGATTTTCACTCCAGATTTTCAACATTGGCATTTTTTCACACCTCCTTATGAACAGCATAGCTGTCATTTTTCATATTCTGCCCCAAATATGCGTTTACACATCTGGTACAGAATATCGCGGTCACTGTGGGAAATTAATGTTCAGGACAGATTAAGAAAATTATAGTGACAGTGTTCATGAGCGGAGGTCACAAAATGCCTATGTTGACAATTTGGAGAAATAATTCCACTAAATGACTGTGTTACGCATATGCATTACGCAGTTTCCACGTACGCTCGGAAGTTCGAACATTTTTAATGTTTTCACTACGGATTTTCAACATAGCCATCTCTTCACACCTCGCTATGAGTGGTACAGCTGTCATTCTTCACATCCTGCCCTATCTGTGTTTTCGCACATCTGGTGCAGAATGGCACAGTCGCTGTGGGAACTCAGAGTTTGGGACACATTAATAAAATCACAGTACCATTGTTTATGAGAAGAGATCCCAAATGCTTTCATGAGGTGTTGGTCACAAAAAGGTCATGTTGAAAATTTGTAGTGCAAATACCAACAAACCCCCAGGGCATTAGGGTTTCTAACCATAGTGTCCCACACTGTACAGACTAACAGGCATCAGGGGTGTGCCTTTGGATTGCCGACTGTAATGCTCATGCCATTCCACCCCCCCCATCCTGCAGCCAGTGACAGGCATTGAGGTGTGCCTTGGACTCTTTGGCCCCAGAGTTCACCCGATTCTCCTATACTACACCCATTTCAGCGTATGTCCTTCTGGAATGGGGTGACTGTAAAGCCGAACACCCCAACGCACACCTCATCACTTGTCAGTGTCTGCAGGATAGGATGAGGTGAAATGGCATGAATATTATGGGCGAAGACCCAAACGCATACCCCAATGCCTGTCCCTCTCTGCAGCATGAAGGTGGGGTTGGTGTGAAGTTCAATACTTCACTGCCATTCCTAGTCTGCATTTGTCTAACTCCTGCATTCCCAACGCTAATACCAGCAAGCAAACATTTGGCATTGACAAATGCTTGTTTTGTTTGCATTCCTGTTTTAGTAGTGCAGTGCTTTTTTGTTTGCATTCACTTTTTATTTGTGCTTCAGATTTGTTTGCATTTGCTTTTTAGTTGTGCTTAAAATATTTTGTGTTCATATTTTTTAGTTGTGCTAATTGTTTTTAGTTCGTCTTATTTGAACGCTTTTTACTCTTCTGGTTTGTACTGAAAGTTCTGTTTGTCATTTTCTTTTGGTTGCACTTTATATTTGTTTTTGTTACTTTATTTCTGTGGCATCACACTTCATATTTGGTTCTGTTACTCTTTTTTGTTTGCATTTCATTTTTTTGGTTGCTGCTTTACTCATTTGATTACATTTTCCTTTTTTTTTTTTTTTTGCACTTCAGAGCCACCGTACTCCTTTCCTTACCAATTCAACTGCATCCCTTCTTGGGAACTGTAACCAGAGCTGCATTCAGTACTCCAGGTGTTGCCTCCTGTATGTTCTACAGAGTGGAATTATTACTTATCTTGAGCTGCTAACAAAGTAAACCTGTGACACTGTTTGAGAGTATGGTGAAGTCGATATGCTTTATAATCGAGGCCACTGATTTACAGTGATTTAAGCAATGAAATTCCATTTGCAAGAGTTGAAATTCTGGGATCCACTGGTGATTGCTAATCTAATTTTTGGACTTTGCTGGGATTCTACTACTAATCTTTTCAATTATGTATATGAATAATCAGTTAAACACATCTAACATGTACAGCAAATTAAATAAATCAAAATAAAAATAGTACAGGAAGCATTTTAAAGAAAAACACAAGGGGCTGAATTCACAAAGGGCAATGCAGGGCTTATGTCAAGCCCTGTGCCAAACCTGGTGGTCAGCTCAGCTGCAACAAAATCTTTGCCACACACCACCCCCTATTCAAGAAGATCGGGTGCATTTACAACAACTTTCCCAATTTACGGCAGTTTGTAGCAAATATTTGGTGTAAGCTTCGTAAAAAGGGTACCGAGACTGCTGCAAGCTAGATCAGAAAAAGCTGGTCTAACTTGCAGTAATCAGTGCACGGGATTGAAAATCCCAATCACTGCCGGGGTATGCCACAAGCCCCATGCGCTATATGGTTCGTGCATCTGGGGCTTGTGGCATTCTCGGCAATTTTGAGAATTCATCCCATGGTCTATAGATTCATTGATCTGGTATAAAATACCCAGTTCCAAGAAAGTCTTTATTTTTACTGGTGTGCTGGTAGTCAAAATTCTGGTAAGAACGAAAACCATCGGCCTTGTTCATGTTATGTAGTTTTACTCCATGTCGTTCCTTGAACCCTTTTGGTCCTTCACAGCACTATTAGCCTGCCTTAATTCTAATCCCCATCACTTGCACAAAAGCCTCTGATGCTACTGTGACAACTTCGATAAAATGCAGTATTTTTCGGCAATCCTCATTGTTGTTACTTTATTACTAAGGACATTTGCATAAAAATGAGATCGCTGCCCAATCTGCTGTTGCTGTTTGTCTACATTTGCCATCATAATTCTGTTTGTGACATGTTAGTCTGTTGCTGTTCAGCTGCTTATGTCATGAACAGAGGATTATGATGCCAGTTGTAGAGAAGCTGCCAGAGCAGATAAAGTCTAGGGGACAGTGATCCTCTTTTCATGCAACTGCCCGAAGTAATTAAGGAAAATGGTAATTTACTGTATGATAGATGAACTTAAAATTCTGTAAAAAGCTTACATTTTCAAAGTTTTTACAGTGGTTTCAGGGGTTCTTTTGGGTTATGCAATATTAACACTCCCAGATTAATCTATCAGTAGTCTGCAAAACCCTTCCTTCCAGCAGATATTAACATAGAAACATAGAAGTTGACAGCAGATAAGGACTGAGTGGCCCACCCAGTCTGCCCATTTGCCTATTAAGTGATTGCTTTAGTTAGCATTGACTGGAAGGAAAAGTACAACAGCTAAATGAAACAGAGCTGCCAATTGTTTGAAATTAATGTTCACAAAAAATCTAATAGCTGTGAGGAGAGATTTAATCAATCTAACTTGCAAACAGGTACATGCCAAACTGGGAATAGCCTACTGAACCAGCTATATGCTCACTCCCTCTGCCAGGCTTACATAGAAACGTAGAATTTGACGGCAGATAAGGACCGCTTGGCCCACCCAGTCTGCCCATTTCCCTACCTACTGGATAAGCTGCAGATCCTAGTTAACCAGCAGCCTACTTCTTCCTAACCCCACCCCCTAGAATTGCCTTATGACTGTCCCATGCATGCTTGAATTCCTCCACTGATTTTGACTCCACAACCTCCTCCGGAAGGCCGTTCCATGCATCCACAACCCTCTCTGTGAAAAATACTCCTTTAATTACCTCTGAGCTGCCCCTCTATCTTCAAATTGTGCCCTCTTGTTCTTGCACACCTCTTTTTGAAAGATGCTACCCTCTTGACTTTGTTGATTCCTTGAGGTACTTGAACATTTCTATCATGTCCCCCCTCCCTCCTTTCCTCAAGGCTATACATATTAAGCTCCTTTCGTCTCTCTTCATATGTCTTCCGGTGCAGACCCTGCACCATTTTAGTGCCCTTCTCTGGACAGCTTCCATCCTGTCTATGTTTTGCGGATTGGGTCTCCAGAACTGCACACAGTACTCCAGATGGGGTCTCACCAGCTGTCTGTACAGAGGATAATAACTTCCTGTTTTCTACTGGTGATGCCTCTCCTATGCATCCCAGTATGCCCCAACCCTCCTTGCTGCCCTTTCACATTGCTTGCCCACCTTTAGGTCATCTGATATGACTACCCCAGGTCCCTTTCCATTTTTGTTGTTGTTAGTATCTCACCCCCATTAGTACCCTTCCCTGGGTTTTTGTTTCCCAGGTGCATTACCTTGCACTTCTTAGCATTGAATCTAAGCTGCCATACATTTGACCATTCCTCTAACCTTGCCAAGTCCCTTCTCATCCTTTCCACCCCACTCTGTGCATCAACTCTGTTGCAGATCTTTGTGTCATCTGCAAAGAGACATACTTTTCCTTCCAGTCCTTCTGCAATGTCGCTTATAAAGACATTGAAGAGGACCGGTCCTAATACTGAACCCTGCGGTACCCCACTAGAAACCCTCCTTTCTTCTGAGTGGACTCCATTTACTATTACTCTCTGTGTCCTATTCTCCAGCCAATTCTTTACCCAGGCTGTCATCTTGGGACCCACTCCCAGGCTGGCTAACTTGTATATTAATCTTTTGTGTGGGACTGTGTCAAATGCCTTGCTAAAGTCTAGGTAGGCCATGTCACAGCCCCTCCCTGATCTACTACTTTGGTCACCCAGTCAAAGAAATCTATCAGATTCGTCTGACATGACCTTCCTCCTGAATCCATGCTGCTGGGTCCTGTGCCCTCTGGCCTCTAGATACTCGACAATTCTTTCCTTCAGAAGTGATTCCATCATTTTCCCTATCACTGAGGTTAAACTAACAGGTCGGTGGTTTCCGCTTCTGCCTTACTCCCACTTTTGTGAAGAGGAATCACATCTGCCCTCCTCCAGTCCTCGGGTACCACCCCATCCTCCCATGATTTGTTAAAAAGGGTAGTCAGTGGTGTCACTAGTTCTACCCTTAGTTCTTTTAGAATTCTGGGATGAATCCCATCAGGCCCCATTGCTTTGTCCACCTT
Organism: Neoceratodus forsteri; assembly: GCA_016271365.2. Lineage (NCBI taxonomy): Eukaryota > Metazoa > Chordata > Ceratodontiformes > Ceratodontidae > Neoceratodus > Neoceratodus forsteri. The sequence goes on from CM057459.1 coordinate 1,391,532,979, forward strand.
CAGTTTTAAAAGTTCTTTCAGAACCCTTTCTTCTGTAAATGGGCTGGTGTCAACTTCTGTATCCAGAGTGTTTCTACTGTTTGTTTTAGGTACCTCCCCCTCTTCATTTGTAAATACTGAGCAAAAATATTTGTTTAGCATCGCTGCCTTTTCACAGTCTCCCTCTGCCCACCTCCTCCCTTTATTAAGCCTCACTATCCCTCCTTGGTCTTCCTTCACTCCCTGATGTACCTATAAAGGTTTTATCCCCTTCTTAACTGAGTTAGCTATATTTTTCCTCGGTTTGGGCCTTTGCTGTTCTGACTGCCTTCCCAGCCTCCTTTGCTTTAACTGACACAGTTCTCTGTCCTGCTCCTTCTCCGATTCCTTGTACTTCCTGAATGCTTTCTTTTTCTCTTGAACCTTCACTGCCACTTCCTTTGAGAACCATAGTGGTTTCTTACATCGTTTTGTTTTGTTTATTTGCTTCACACAAAGGCTCGTTACCTCTGTGATGGCAGTTTTTATTATTCCCCATTATTCTTCCACCCCTCCTTCCTGCCCATTTGCTAGTGCATTCCTTAGGCACTCACCCATTTTGGCAAAGTCAGCCCTCCTAAAGTCCAGTACTTTGGTCTTTGTATGGCTTGACTCTATTGCTGTGTTTATTGTGAACCATACTGTTTGATGGTCGCTAGTTCCCAGATGGCTACCCACTTCTACATCTGTGATCCTCTCCATCTCCATTTGAGAATCAAGTCTAATATTGCTCCTCTCGAGTGGGCTCCAGTACTAGTTGTTCTAAGGCTTGTTTCCTGTAGGGCATCTAGAATAACTCCACTCTTCAAGTGGCAGCTGCAACTGCACTCCAGTTAACATCTGGCATATTCAGATCACCCATCAGCAATATCTCCCTTTTCTGCCATTCTAAGTATACTTTCTATCATTTCCTTGTCCATTTCCTCCCCTGAGAAGGGGGTCATGTCAACCCTGTGCGGATTGTGGTGCCATTGCCTGTCTCAAATTTACCCACAGTGCTTCTTCTCTCCTGTTTACCCTTTTTGTTCTGTTGCTTTGATTCCTTCCCTTATGTAAAGAGCTACTCCTCCTCCTCCTCTTTTACCTCCCTGTCCCTCCTGTAGATAGTGTATCCTGGTATGTTTATGTCCCAGTCATGGTTTTGTGTGTACCATGTTTCTGTGACTGCCACAATATCCAGATGTTCCTCCTCCATCAAGGCCACTAATTCAGGAAGCTTGTTACCCAGACTACGGGCATTGGTACTCATTGCTCTCCATTTTTTGATGGCTTTACCTTCTGTTGCCATTGCCCATGGCATTCTCCTACCATCACTTACCTATGGGACTGCAACATATGTTTCTGCATGCAAATCAATCCTTAGGAATTGGGATGTTACATATAACGACATCTGTCGCTATGCCTCCTCCTCACACCGGCTGAAACACCACTGCCTCCTTTATACTGACCTGGGATGGCTTCCTCCTGCTGAACTAAGGCTACATGCTTACGGCTCTGTCATTGACAACATGGTTCATCTACAAATCCCTAAATCCCTAGCAGGCCTTTTCTAAAACCTGACTCCGTGCTATGGATTGTGTTCCATGGTCCAGGCCCCTGTTTTCATCCCCAGACACTGCACCACTAAAGGTGCTAATGCTTTTGCCTGCCATGCCCCCAAATACTGGAACTCCCTTCCACTAACCTTGCAACAATCAACATCCCATGCATCTTTTAAAAAAGGTCTACATACTCATCTTGAAACTTCTCACAAATGCTCTTGTTTCAAGCCTCCCTAGCCCTTATCACCCCAGTCCTACCTCTTCTTTCTTATCTGTCCCCTACAAGCTAAGCACTTTTCCTTTACCTCCCTTTTCCTAATCACCTACTTCTATCACCTACTAATATCCCTCCAGTAAGTTAACTTTTCAATCCCTTATTAGTGCTGATAATGTTATTATATCATGTTTCTCTCTAAGCAAACTGTGTTTGAATTTTGTTTTTGTACTGCTCCGTATTTTTCCGCACTGTTACCAAAACATCCTTGTTTTTAACTAATTCCTTGCAACCTACTTGTAAACCGTTGTAATGATTTTGTTGATGTACTTGTATTTGGAATGTCATCCCTGTATTGTTGTTTTGTATCCTCCCGGGGTCGTGCCTGAAAATAGTCATGACTATGGCTAGCGCACCTACCTGGTAAACAAAGACTAAATAAATAAATAAATTTGCAGTCATTATAAGCAAAACTCAGTTGCACAGCATTCTCCCCAAAAATACCTTTCGAGCAATATTTTCTAGATTGCTGAGGGAATTACTTGAAAACAGGATTTTGGACAATTTGAGTTCATCCCCTTGAAATGCTTAGTCTTTTGATGACATCTTAATCTTCAGCTTGTGACATCACAGTGATTGCCAGATCAACACAATGTGATGTCACAAGTGAAGGATTATGATGGGACAGGGAAGACAAAGAGGTCTAGTGGTGAAAGCACAGAACTGTTTTTGATTTCTTTCATTTCAAATTTGCATACTCCAGGATAACTATATTTAGGTAATGCACTAGATACCAAGAGGGTCCACTATGGACATTTGCAGCAGCAGAGTTGAATAGTTACGCATGTGTACAAAATTAGTTCATCTCATTGCAAAATTGCATTCACAATGTATGTAGTTAGATATTTACAATAATTACACTAAATCAGGCTTGGATGGTGTTATTTAGAAGTTCCATTAAAAATAATTTGTTGTAGCCAGCCCAGTGACACAGAGGGCTGAGGTACTAAAGGTGCCTTACATGTCTCATGCCAGCGAGCTGTTTGGGAATGAACTCGGGCCGCTAGGGGTCAGCTGTGGGGGGGGGGCTGGGAAAGGATTGAGCAGCTGCTTGGAAGCTCTCCTCTTTTGGACTGTGGAGGTAAGTCTTTCCATCCTTTGTCTGCCTCCCAGTGGAGGTTCAGTGGTAACACTGGGCAAATGACCGGGGTGGTGGAGTGGGGCCCACTGGTTCAGGAGTGCATGGGCACCTCCAAATGCATGTGCGACCATGTCTGCCATGGCCCCAGGGTGTAAGGGGAGAAGAAACTGGACAAAAAAACATATCTCTTGTCACTGTGTGTGTGATGGCCCCTCAGCAGTCTGTGGTCCTGCACTGTGAAGATCCCTTCTGGGTACGATGGTGGGGGGAGCAGCTGACAGCACTGGGGGTCTCAATAAATGAGCCCGACAAAAGGGGTAAGTTGCCAGTGGAGGGCAAAAAGTTATATAAAGAAAATATTATGTCAGGGCCGAGGGTTCATATGCACATATACTGTTGTGTTAGTGGAAAAGGGTAGAAGATGTGGATGCAATAGTGAGAGGTGGGAGACTGGCCAGGGCTTGAGGTTAGTTATAGGAACAGCTTGGTTGGAAGCACCTGAACATCTCTCTTTTTAATTGCATAGCATTTTCTGAGTCCGTGATAGAATTGTCAAGGAGGAAGTCACAGCTGTAAATCCCAGCATAACAACTGACTAACTGTGTAACCATGAACAATCCCATAATCTCCCAATACTGCAATTCACTGAGCTGTAAAATTGGAGGAAGTGGGACCCAACTGTAAATATAATAGCACTTCTATTAAAGTTGGGCTATGTGGAGGAAATCAACTGCAACAAAAAAAAGCACACTTTATTTTCACATTTATCTCCTATCTACATTCACACACTAATGTCCCAAACTCAGTGCAGAGCTTTATGGGTAGCAGTGTGCAAACCTTTGTGTGCCAGGAGGAGACGGACACTAGGAGACAAAGATCCTGTGTTTGTGTATGTATGCATGGTAAATGCCCTTTCTAATAAGATTGGCTTTGAGAAATGTTTTAGGGTTCTTTAAAATCTCCCAAGTTAAAGAAACACACTGGCTATATAGTGTCTTCATGCTTCTAAGCCTGCAGGTAAACTAGGAACAAGAAAGGGTATTCAATATGAGGAAAGATTCCATCCTTACATTAGTGGACAAGTTGGAAGCTTGGAGAATTTCTTTTTTGTTTCAGTGATTTCTGTGGTGAAATTTGATTGAAACAGGTTTTTTTCCTTCTTCCAGGAACTTTCTGGTACCTGTATGGACCCTCTGGTCTCTAAACAAACCCATAATTGAATGCTTGAATCGTCTTTTCTCACGTGGCTAAAAATCCATGTCAGGGATATGCAATGGTGTTACAGTCAATAACATTACAACTCTTATTAGATATTCAGTGTGCAAATAATTTTCAGAATTGTCTAGGTTAGTTCAAACCCTTGGCCAGATAATCTAGCTAATAATAATAATAATAATAATATTTTTATTTGTATAGCGCAATTCAAACATCAAAGCGCTTTACATACAGGACAACAAAAGACGATTCACTAAAATCACATAAAAACAACAACTTCAATTAAAAATCCTCAGAATTCCTAAAATTTCAAATATTAAAAACCTGTTTGAATAAATAGGTTTTTAAACTGATCTTGAAGCTCTCCATGGTCCCGCACTCTCTAATCTGATGAGGTAGAGAGTTCCACAGGGATGGTGCCACGAACATAAAAGCCCAGGCACCAGATGTCGTCAACTGCACCCTGGGAACCTCTAACAACCCCTCGTCAGTTGAGCGGAGAGGTCAGCCAGGGCTGTAAGGAACCAGGGGATCTTGCAGGTAACCCTGTCCCAGTCCTTGTAGGGCTTTATAGGTCAGAAGACCGACCTTGAAGGTGGTCCACCACTGTATAGGCAGCCAGTGCAGATCACGCAGCACGGGAGTAATATGACTGGTGAGTGAAGTCCCAGTCAATAATCACATTGCAGCATTATGCCCCAGCTGCAAGAGGTGGACATCAACCCCCAGAAGCCCTAGGTATAGGGAGTTGCAGTAGTCAAGGCGCGAGGTCATAAAAGCATGGATCAATGTGGACAAATCATCAGATGGAACAAGGTGCTTAATTCTGGTGACATTCCTAAAATGGTAAAAGGAAGATTTGATGACTGCTGACACATGCGCCTGCAGTGTCAGTCCATCATCAAATACCACCCCCAGATTATGCACCCATTCAGAGATAGGCAGCTGTACACCATTGAGCCAAAGCCCAGAAGTTAACCCCACCACCGACCTCTCTATCTGGCACCCTGGATCCACAGCTAACACCTCAGTCTTCCCAGAATTCAATTTCAGCCAACTGGACTTCATCCAGTTATGGATTTCAGCCAGACAGCTGTTAAACATCGAGACCGCACTATCCTGGTCGGGTGCAAAAGACAGATAAAGCTGTGTGTCATCTGCATAGCAGTGAAAACTCAGCCCATATAGTCTTACAATGTCTCCAAGGTGCAGCAGATACACTGTGAACAACATGGGGGACAGCACTGAGCCCTGAGGTACCCTGCATGGCAGAGAGAATGGTTCAGAGGAAAAAAGAAACGGAATCTCCCTCTGAGGCCTGCCGGCTTGGAAAGAATGAAACCATCTAAGAACTGGACCAGCCAGTCTACAGATGACCTTCAGACACTTGAGCAGAACCCCATGGTCCACAGTGTCAAACACTGAGGAGAGATCTAGAAGCATTAAGATGGAACAGTGCTTCTGGTCTCTCACCAGCAGGAGATCATTGAGCACCTGAATCAGAGTGGTCTCGGTAATATGTCTCTTCCGGAAACCTGACTGGAGAGGATCGAAGACATTGTGGATGGTAAGATAAGGCAGTATAGCACAGTGGTTTAAGGCTCTGAGCTACAAATCTGGAGACCTAGGTTTGAATCCCACAGCCCTCACTTGCATACTGTGTGGCACTGAGCAAGTCACTTAACTTCGCTGTGTTCCCAAGTTGCACCTGTAAACAAGCTTTCAGTTTAATGTGTCTCACCTGGTTAAACAATTGGGAAAAAAAAAAGATGGTTCTCCAGTTGCAGTGCAACTACTTTCTCAATCAACTTCCCAACAAAGGGAAGGTCAGTGATAGGTCTGTAGTTTGCACAGATGCTTGGGTACAAAGAAGCTTTCTTAAGAAAAGGTGTCACCACTGCCTCTTTCAGGGAGCTAGGGAACATTCCCAAATCTAAAGAGCACCAAACAATCTCTGCAAGGACCAGGCCAATGATCTCCAAACACACTAATATTAGGCATATAGGGCCTGGATCCAAACCACAGCAAGTTGACCACAATTTCTGGACAATCCGCACGATGTCCCCTATCTCTGGTCAGTTGAAAGATATCCAAGAAGACTGAGGGAAAGTGACCATACACTGACCACCACTAACCCCCATAGAGGATGCTGGACAGATTTCAGCCCTGATGTCGGCCACCTTATCTGCAAAAAATAGAGCAAACTCATCACACTTATCTTGTGAAAAAGCTCCTCAAACCTGTAGACAGGCTGGGTTGCACAGCCTGTCCATGGTTCAAAAGAGCTGAGCCGGTCGGTTTTAAGCAGCAGCTATCTCACTGGACAGGAACTCTGCCTTCTTTCGTGAGATTGCTGATTGATAGTTTTGATAATGATCTATCAGTCTAAGGTGGTTGACATCAAGGGCTGTTCTCCGCCAGCGACGCTCTAGCCTTCATCCCACCATCTCAGCTACGCTCTGCTAATCTTCTAACCTGCTGTGAACAGGTTGTGTTGAGAATTACTGTGGTATAGTAATGATGATTACTTTGTTGGGTTTATGTGGGAAAATTAGATTGCACCCTGAATATTTTCAGAGTATCAATGTCAGAATGTATATTGACAACATCTTAGGTTGACAGATGAGACCTGTAGGTGTCTGGAAAACCTCAGATATTTAAGGATCATTGAACAGTCATAGATGGCAGCTTAATGGACTATCTTCAGAATTATTTAACAACACATTTGTTCCCTTAGATGCCATATGGTGTCAGAACCATCCATTGCTAGATCCGACCCAAAATAGCCACCAGGAGCAAATGAGTTGGTTTCAACCTCAGAAACAGCACAGCAGTCTGAGTCATACCAAGACTCCATGTGGCTGTGGAGGATGGAGTCCTCGGAGTCCTTCTGATCAAAAACCCCAGACTGTAGGTAGCCAGAGCTGAACCAAAGCAGAACACCCTTCGGGGAGACTCCAAATCAGTATAGCCTATAGGTACTCCCCATGCAGAATACAGGGATATTCCATGTTTGCTTTCAGAAGACCCTTTGTCCTACTTTAAGAGGTTTAAGAATCATGAAGGGGATGGGACATTATGCAGTATTTGCAAATCATATCTAGTTATTTCACCCTGTTGCCTATCTGGATTTATCACTCTTTTTTGTTTTCTGTCTCACTGCTCTATAAAACTAGCTCTGTATGTAATCTGCCCCATGGGCCATTATGTGTGTGCCAATGAGTAGCACAATCAGCTGTCACCTGCTAGTGACTTCTTATGTGGATACCACAACTTGCATGGGCTGCTATACTGGTGAAATTGGAGCAGCTCCTCAATGGACTCAACTTTCTTTTTTTAATAATTCAATCTTTAGCAGGAGAACATTTTTTTTAGTTTACAGAACATACAGTGGAAAGGGAGAAATAAAATTAACAATACATTGCAGGTACTATGCTTTCCCTAGGTTGGGTAGACAGTAAATTAGACATAGTCACAGTTTAATTATGGTTTTCTTTTAAGCCTGGTAAGCTGCTTATACCTACTTAAGATCATATATATTTAATTTATGCTACAGTATTTAACAAAGCACGAAACTTCAAAAAGCTGAGGTAGTTGTTAAAATACCTTTTATCAAAAAAATAATGCAACTCACGACTCAGACAACATGACTGGTCTCCTAACTTCTGTGCATCTGATGTTAATTCTGCCCTGGACTTTTTCATCAACTCCTTCAGTGCTACTTGTGACACCTATGCCCCTGTCAAAAAGCATAAAATCAAAGGCCTCTGTAATCCATGGCTCTCTGCGGAGCTCTTAGCACAATTAAAAGCTCAGTACCATCTCTGGCATTGGGCTCGGGCTACAGGTAACCAAGCCGGCATAAACAACTACAAACGAGCTTGAAACACATGCACAAAATCCATCCACATGACGAAAAGTATATATTACAAAGATGCACCTACAAACACCTGGGGAAAGGAGAATTCCTTCTGGAGCAATCTTAAGGAAGGCACTGGGAAGGCGGTTCAAACTTCATCTACCATGTTGGCCATTGATGGGGTCATAACTCTCAACCCAACCACTATCGCAAATACTTTCAATACCACGTTCTTAGACCTCAGTAGTGTTCTCCAACCGGACTTCTTCGATGATGATCTTCCACCAACCTCCACCACCACCCCCCCTTCCAGCTAACCACCCCCCTTTCCACTTCAAAGCAGTCAGGTTGCATGAAGCCCGCAATTATATCAGTAGGGCAATTGCCAAATCCAGAACAAGCGGGGATGCACGTGACCTCAAACTGCTGAACCTCACACTCGATGAAGTCCTACCACCTCTAATTAAGATCTTCAACCTCTCCCTCACCCTAAGTCAGTTTCCCGACTGATGGAAATCTGCCTCCATAACCCCCCATCCATAAGGGTGGGGACAGGGCCCTTCATGCGAACTATCAGCCTATATCCATAGTACTCCCTCTCTCTAAGGCCCTCGAGTGCATAGTAGCTGACCAGCTCTCAGAATACTTGGAGAAATACAACATCTTGTGCCACCAACAACACAGTTTCAGGAAAGAACACAGTACAACATCTGCCCTCCTCGTACTCACTGGTGCTATCCATAACTCCCTGGACAATAGTCTCCTCACTGGGTCGGTCTTCATAGACCTGACCAAGGCATTTGATACCATCCACCATTGCCTATTAATTACACAGTTGCAAACTGCTGGACTCTCCCATGATTCCTTTACTTGGTTCAAGAGCTACCTGGATAACAGCTCCCAAAGAGTGAAGATAGCTGATGTCCACTCCGCTGAAAGACCAGTTCGCTCAGGAGTACCCCAAGGTTCCATTCTCTGGCCACTCCTTTTTAGCCTCTTCCTAAACAGCCTTCCACAATCTTCTCCTCAACAAATCCTTCTCTATGCAGATGATGCCATCATTTACACCACCCACAAGGACCCCCACCTCCTTCAAAACAATCTACAGAATGGATTCTCCACAATTGAATACTGGTTTAGCATTCATAAATTAGTCCTCAACTATAAAAAAAAAAAAGTCTATGCTTTTCTGGAGCTCACACAACAATCACTGGTCTCAACCCCTCTCAATTACTAACTGCCTTGGTGTTGCCCTCGAGCAGGTTCAATCATTTAAATACCTTGGGGTCACCATTGACAGTAACCTTTCATATACCACCCACACAGACAATGTTGCTAAAGCTGCAAATACATGCATTGGCCTTATATACAGGCATAGGCAATGTCTAACCGCAGATGCCCTAAGGATCGCAGTACAGAGCTTGGTAGTCTCACTAATCGACTATGGCCTGATCTTCTATGGCTCAGCTTCAGCCACCGCCCTTAGGAGCGTATCTCTGACCCTAAACAAAGCCTGCAGACTCATCACTGGATCCCACCGCCTCACCCACACCTGCGATCTTTACGCCAAAACTGGATGGCTCTAACTGTCAAACTGCATCAAGTACCAGACCTGCTTAATGGCAAAAAAAATAACATTGGGCCTTGCACCGGCAGACGTCCAAGCACTCCTCTGCATGGCACGGAACTGCCCACTAGGCTCAGAATCTCTGCTTGCGGATTCTTTCACCGTCACACCACCCAGAGACAAAAGATCCTTCACCCGCATAGCTCTCAGCTGGTTAAATTGTCTCAGCCATGACATCTCCTCTCTGCCTAAGCTTGGCCCCTTTAAATCCAACTTCCATCTCTTTCTTTCTTCCTCTAACTCCTGTGATTGTCTACCTTAATTTTCTCCTCTCTACCTTTATCTTCTCCTCTACATCTAGCACTTATCACCCCCCCTTACTCTCCTCCTCCAACACTCCTTCCTCCCCTTCCCTCCACACCCTCTCCCCCCATCCCCTCATTCACCCCTCTTGTTCCTGACAAATGCCTCCGGCTGCACCTGACTTTTGTCCCTATACATCCTTGTAACTTAAACACCAAGGTTCTGTATTACAATTCTCAAAGAGAACACATAATATTAAAGTCTTTATTTAAAACCATGAAGCACAAAGCCTGACATGTTTTGACTGACCAACAGTCCTTCTCAAAGCTCTTTCAGAAAGGACTGTTGGTCAGTCCAAAACATGTCAGGCTTTTGTGCTTCACGGTTTTAAATACAAGTTTTTAATATTATGCGTTTCTCTTTTGAGTTTGTGTGTGCCAGAACCTTGGTATTTACAGTCCTGTATGGTTGGATCTTAGAGCACCACGTCCCAGTGCGCACTCATGTAGGACATTCTTGTAACTCTGGATACCTGACTCTCCCTATGGCACTTAGTAATGCAGTAAATGTATTGTAAGCAACAGCCTAGAATTGATTGTAACATGTGTTTTCTCCCTCATTCTCAAATTGTATTATTCTTTCAAATTGTCTTGTTTTCTAAAGTCTCTCAACCCATGTGGAATCTTTGTAAAAGAGCCTTGGCTCAAAGGTACTTGTAATCCTAGACTTAAATAAATAAATAAAACTGTGTCAAAAGGGTAAATATTCACCATTGTTGGATAGTTGGGGGGCTTCAACTAAAGTCTCATTATCAACATTTTAGCCCCAGCCACTAACATTAGTAATAATTTCAGTTGGCTGCCTTGTATGAGAATCCCACCCCTGGGAATGGCCACAGGGTTGAAGGAAGGGGATCTGGAATGTCAAATAGGGATCCCAAGACGTTAAAGATTCCTGACCAGTAATGGATGAGAAAAGGACAGCCCCAGAATATGTGGGCCTGATCAGCACTAGTCTCCCCACTGTGTCTCCAACAGCACCGTGCCCAGGGTTCCAAGTATTTGCTGAGAACCTCAGGTGTTCAGAAGTAGTGAATTCTGCATTCCCAGGTGAATTCCTTTATATAAGGGGCCATGGATAGTTTGTAGATGGGAATGGTGTATTTGTGCCACTGTTCAGGGGGCAGGTGGTTTGAAGTTCCTCTTTCCATTTGTGTAATACTGAAGTGTAGAGTCTGATGAGAATCTGCCCTACCAAGTGAGAGCCCATCCCATTAGTGTTATTGCAGCAAGGCAAGAAGAACTATGGGAGGCTTGGGAAGCTTATGTAGCTGGTCTGGCAGTAATAATGTTTATTGTCTTCTAAATACTGATACCGATTAATACGCATTGTTCAAAGTCTATTATCTTTCTTTTACTCTAAATGTTATTGTCTTTTTCTGTATTCTCTGTATAGTATTGAATTGTATCGTATTGTATCTCTCCTGGGTCGTACCTGAAAATAGGCAAATGTCTGCCTAGTGTACCCCACCCGGTTAACAAAAGCTAAATAAATAAATAAATGTTAACATATGCCTTAAACAGGGGATACTTAAAACTGGCCAGTGAATGGGAGTTGCTAGGTATCCCTCAGCATCTGAAAGGGCAACATTCCCTTATCATCTAGAAATTGATAACAGTAGAGGAGGCCGTGTTTGCCCAGCATCGAAGAAAGGAGTCAGCTGCGTTAAGTGGATTGGCCCTGTCTCACCCCGGTGCTGGCAGAAGAGGGCCAAAATCCTGAAGCACATCCTGCTGAGTGAGAGCATGCCCGGTTTTTAGTACCATGGCCCTGTGCAGGCCAAACCTTGAGAAGGGCTGACACCCCAGGGGAGAGGCATACAAGACTGCATCTATGGTATGCAGCTCATTCAGGACAAATTCAATGTGTTTGCAATGGGCAGTGAATGTTGGAGAGGTCCAAAACCGTATTAAAGGAGACGATAGAGGATTTTTACACAGTTTACTGCCCTTTCATCTTCCTTTCCATGCCAGTTATGCTTTCTGGTATGCTCTGACCAATTTTTGGATAAAATAAATGAGTTTGCTTTGGGGTGCACTCACTTCGACAGAGTTCCATTCTCCTCACCAGCTACTACTCTTTCTTTTCGTATTTCTAAGACATCCTATGACATCAATGACACATCCCATGCTGGAATGGTGTTACTGATGTCATGAAAAGTTCAGGCAATATGAAATGAGACAGCAGCAGCAGCTGCTAAGGGGAGAGGGATTCAGGGCCGTTACAAAGGCAACAAAATTAGATTATTAGTTTAACATGAGAAGATCAAAAACATATTCAAATATTGCACAGACACTAAAGGGGCAACAGGAGAGCATCTAGAGGTGTAAAAATCTGTTTCTTATCAGTTTGCCTCAGCATAAAGTTTTACATTATGGAAGTTACCCCCCCTTAGCTATAGAGATCTGAAGAAGAGAGAAAGAGAGACAGGTGTGTCCATGGTCTGGCCCCATTCCAAAGAAATCTAGTCAGCAGCTAATCCTAGTATTGAAAATAATGGTGGTCAGGCAGAATGGGGAGGGTCTGAAGGTAATATAGTATTCGAGGGAGAATATTCAATTGGATAGCCTCGACTTTGTGTAAAAAGTTAAGGTGGGGTGACCCCAAGCTTGTAAATCCTTAGCCACAGCTTGGGAGAGAGGTTCACAGCTAAGGATATCCAAATAATTTTGGGTTTTGGTGGGCTGCATATCTAGATATTTAAGGGAGGTCCTATTCCACCTGATACTGAGTCATTTTTTTTATAGCAGCAGATGGGGTGAAGTTAAAAGTTTTGACCTCTGTTTCAGATGCATTTGATTGAAATCCCGCTATTTTTTTGAATTGCTCCAAGATATCCTACACTGTGGGCACGGAGTACTCCAGCTCAGTGAGGGTCAAAAGGATATCATCCACAAAGGGTGCAATTTTAAATTCCCTGCCCCTCAAGGAAATTCCCTGTATTGTGAAAGTTTGTGAATGAATGTTGCTAAAGTTTCTATATAAAGCGTAAAAAAGAGAGGTGAGAGGGGGCACCCCTTACATGCACCCATCCCTAGAAGAAATGAAGATGAAAGGAATCCATTAACTCAGACAAGTGGGCTCAAATTTCATCAGCCATAGCTATGCCAGTAGTGGTATTAGTGTCAGGAGCCAGTGACTGATTGAAATCAATGATGTCACAGATTTTAGCACATTTAGTGGTGGGATGGGGGATGGGGCGTGTCTCCATTCAGATTTCAGTTTACCAACCAGGCAGGTAGACAGAACCCAAGAAATGAGAGAGGTATGTTCAGACAGGTAACAGGAGTAAACACATATGAAATGGGAAGGCTACAGAGCACCTCCCCTTCCTCTTTAAGACTTCCATTTGTATTTACATGCATTTTAGTTTCTGCCTTTTCAATGGATATTGGAGTTCCTCAGGGATCTATATTAGGCCTGCTAATATTTACTGTTTATATTACTCACTGCAAATCCCTTGTCAACTTGCTGACTATCACCTTTATGTAGATGATACCATTCTTTATACCGCAGGGCATTCTATCATTCAGATCCAGGAAGCCCTTCAAACATCTTTTAATATTCTGCAGGACTTCCTGTATCACCATAGGTTAGTACTTAATGCAAAAATGTTTAAATTAATGCTTTTTGGAGCACCTGACAAACAGTTAACATTTGGGAATTTGGAAATGATTACATATGTGGGGAGGCAAACTTGAACAGGTCTGTTTATATAAATACCTATGGCTTTGGATAGATGATGGGTTAAAGTGGAATGAACATATAAATCAGATTGTGGGAAATCTGCATAAAAAACTTGGTGCTTTACACTATGTAAAAAGGGCATTACCTTCTGAAGTAAGATGCAGAATTATTGAGGCTTCTATATTGCCCATTATCCATTACAGAGACATTATTTACAGAAGTGCTATAGAAGCTACAATACATAAGTTGGACATACTATATAATAGATTTGCTCATTTTGCATCAAATGCTCACTGGAAAACACATTACTGTTTGTTATATAGGGAACTAAAATGGCCTAGGCTAGGGAATTGTTGGAAGTTGCACATTATTGAAACGATGCACAAAGTAATTAAGAAACAGTTACCAAATTATATACTAGAGATAATGCAAGTTAAAAAAAGTAGACCACACTTATGGTCATCTGATGGGGTCAAATAAATTCTGTAGTAATTTGAAAAAGACTGGTGTAGGTAGGGCATCTTTTAATCAGAGAGCCAATTATATGGAACTCCATTCCACTTCATTTAAGAAGTAATTCAAGTCCAATAACTGTTGGAAAAAATAAAAAAACTGGCCGCTACAAGAAAGTTTTATATCCCAGAGATGTTGCCCTGATTTTGGGTTGAGATAAATTTTCTGGTTGGGTATACGTTGATGTTACTTATTATGTCTCATTGAGATTGTCTTGTGTAATGTAAGTCATGTGCAGTATGTGTCAGTGTATATAATTATTATGTAATATTTTCATTTTTGTATGTTAAATATTGTGTACTTTGTAATCTACGACATTGCACTGCTTATGGTACCCAATGTAAATGAGTCTTGTTTCTCAATTGGGATTTTAACCGTGTTCATGTTTTTTTCATACTGATTAACATGAATAAAAATTTACTCTACTCTACTCTGCATTTTGCAGAGACTTAGGAATCAACTGCTCCAATTAATTTATGATCTCAGATATTCTCTTACTCGAGAGCTATCTTCACTTGTTTTATGATTGATAAGTCTTGTAATCTAATTGGTGTTCCTGAATGAGAAATTTTATGCTGTAATTAAGATTACATGTCTATTAATCAGTGATTTACTGAATCAAATAAAACATGCTCATTGTAATAATTGGCATTCACATGTAATGATAGTTGCAGTATATATATATACCAAAACCCTGTCAGTCTCTGAACTCAACAGCACTAGGTATAGTCATTAAAACTCAGACCTAGATAAACACAAAATGCCTTTTGTTGAACAGCTAAAAAATGCGATCCCTGCTGTCTGGTGAGAAGATAGTCCCTTCAACTCATTATGAGTCATACCCTCACCTAGGCCTAACATGTCTACACGTACCCTCTGGCAGCAGATCAGCTACTCTGAACCACTCACACTGGAGCAGAATGTCTGGGGCAGGGGATCTTACAGTCACCAAGCAAGAGAGAGACCTTGGGACAATCATATCTGAGGATCTCAGGGTGGAAGGGCAGTGCATCAAGGAGGTAGATGAGACTAGCTGGATGCTGGGGTGCATAAGGAGGGGTATTTCTAGCAGGAGAAAGGAAGTGATGTATACCACTTTATACAATAGGGGTTGACAGATACCATCTGATAAAAACACAGATCACCACTGCAAACTAAAGCTCTAGTCATGATGTGTACACAGTGGAAAACAATGGAAGGGCTTTAAGCCTGAGGTTTGATAGGTGGAGCGACAACGTCACTGCCCCATCGAGCTTAAAAGGTCATATATCCTGGGCTTTGCCAAGATTCATTTTTTGTTGCAGCCAGAGGTGCTGCTCTTTGTCACCCCTCTGACTGCTTGCTGCCTTTTTCCTGTCTCTGCAGCTGCTCTGGCTGCCCGTTCATTCCTATCTGTATTTTGGCCCATTTCACCCTGCTGCCATCAGCCATTCTGCGCTATGGCCCTGCGCTAGGAATGCCTATCTGCCTGCTGGGGATGGTCTGCCTCAGTGAGCCTCGTCATTCCCCCTCCACCGTCTCCCTCCCATTTTGTCTATTTATCTTTTTGGTAACACATCTCCCTTTCTCCTCCTGCTGCACTCACGGATGCCTGGTCCTGTCGCTCACTGCCTCATCCCTCCCGCTCCTCACGTTTTTTCCCCGTTCGTCTCCTCCGCCCCGGTGTTTCCATCCCTTCTCCACTTTCCTGCTCTATCCTTATTTCTCCTATTTGAATTTGTCTTCTCGATTCCCTCGTTCTAGCGGGTGTTGCATTTTCCCAGCATCCTTGGGTGAGAGCTCCTGTGTATGTCTGGGCCGCTTTGGCTGCCCCAAGGATCGCATATCGTACCTCCGCCTTCAGTAGTGCGGAGCAGACCTGGACTGGATTGGTGCTATTTGTGGTTGTATTCCAGGGTTTGCCCCATCTGCATACCTCGCTGTGCAGTGTGTAATCCCTGCAGTCTGCTGCCCAACCACTCTGCTATCTCCTGCTTCTTTTGGGCATTGTGGTTGTGGTGAACCTCGTATTTCTCAGACTGGTGTTTGTAGCTTACTGGACTACCATCTGTATTCTTTTCTGCAATCTCTTATGCTCTTCTCCTGTCCACTGTGTCTTGTTACCTTCCACTGTATTTTAGACTGTGGCACTGTACCTTTATTATGCATATCTACTAATGCTGTCAGCTGTGCTATTTCAGATGCTGCCCTTCTGTCAGCACTCGGGCAGCAGCACTGTAGCCTCTCTGGCACCTGTCTGCTGGTTCTCTGGCACTTTGACATGCAGCCTGCCTGTCTGTGGACATGGATAATCATTCTTTCAATGATTCAATTGATGTGTTCATAGGCCATTTGATCATCATTTCAAAACTTCCTCAAAAAAAGCAAAAAAAAAACCTGTATAGCCTTATTGGATCTGGACCTCCTCCATGGGTCTCATGCTCAAGTGAGTGCTGCAGTTTTATCAGTAGAATTCCTGATTAGCTTGTCAACTGTTCATGCAGTATCCATGGGGTCCTCTGCTGTCCTTTCTCTAGCTGTTGTTTCTGATGCGTCTCTGGGTTTTCTTCTCCAGCAGCGGTGTGAGGCTGGGATTTGCATATTTCCTGACTCCACTGTACTCGCCCTTCTCCCCCATCATTTATCTATTCCTTGTTCGTCTGCAGCTTTGGTTTCTTTTGGTTTTTCTCTCCATTCTGCTCCTTGCACCTCTATCCTGTGCTTTCTTTTGGGGTTTCATCCCTATGTTGGTATTGCCTTTCCTATTCGTATCCTCCTCCTACTACCCTAGTCCATCTGGTGTCCTGGTGCCTACGTCTGGTCTCACATATTTGCTAAAACTAGGTAGCTTCCTCATCCTCCCTCGCTTTCACTGTGCCAACCTCCAGGGCTTCACTCCTTCATCATACCTAGCCCTCTCCGTTCCACTGTACCTCACCTTGACCTGCTCATCCAATTCAATCCCTACCATCCTGCGTCCTTTCCAACCTTGCTTTCCAGTACCTGCCTTCATGGCGTCAATCCATCATCGTACTTCATCCGTTCCTATGTTACCTTCCTCAGCCTAGCGCCTATTCTCAACCTGGCCATCATGGGTTCTTTCTACTGATTGCTTCCCTCCTCATCGTACCTCATCCAATCTGGCTCCTCTTGATCGCCTGTCCTAAGCATCCCTTGTGGTTCACATACCCTCTGGTTCCTGCTATGCCTTCTTGGCCTTGGAGTCAACCTCCTGTCAAAGAGCCACACTGCTCACATAACTCCATACAGCGTGATACTTTTGTTCAAGTTCATGTTCAAGTTCATTCCTGTCTCATCTTATTCATATTCCGTATCTGCCTTTAAGGGTTCCCTCCAATCGAGGCCTGCAATCAATATTTGTTTTTGGGCATAATCATCCTGACTCATTCCTATCGAGGCCTGCAAGCCGCACTCCTGCAGCAATCATCATTATTAGTCCTGTCTCCTTCTCTTCCAATTCCATACCAGCCATCCAGGATTCACTCCACTCATGGGCTGCTATCGATATTTCTTTTTGGGCTTACCTATCATGACATCTATACCACCTTATCAACCCGCGGCCATCCTGCCGCATGTATCAAGTTCATAACTCCAGTAACCATTCACTCAGCATTACCTCAAGATCTTTCTATTTACATCGCTTACTTGAACATTCTTATCATTGAATCCTATGTTACTTCATCGACTACAACCTCGGGGTCTAATCGTTCAGGGTCTAATCATTCACATCGCATAATCAAGCATGCCTCTTCAACCTCAGTGTCTGGTCACTCACATTGCTCAATCAAGCTGGTCTGCATTATCTTCTGTCTCCTCATCAGCACATCTGGAATCTCCTCATCAGCACATCTGGATACCCCTTGCTCCTCTGACTTCTACATGGATTTACTCTCTCCCATCGACTACTCAAGCATACCATTCTTGGGTCCCTGCTGCCTCATGTTCCTTCTTTCATCTGTGTTTCTTTAGAGTTTTTTCCTATCTTGCCATCATCCTCCTTACTCATATCCCTCATTAATGAACCACTCTTTTTACTGACATACGTCCTCAAATCAAACATTGTCAGCCTGGAGGGAAGCAACCTAGGCCTTGGATCCCCAGAGGTTTCCTCCTCAAAGGGTTTTTTTCCTCTCCTCCTTGCCAATGGTCATAATATTAGTTAGACTGGGTGCTTTCTTCAGTTAGTTAGTTAGGTTATGCTGTTGGATGGAGGCAAATGGTGGCTCCAGCTTTCCCCTCTCTCCTTAGGAAGTTAGCCCTTATCTTCACAGAATTCATTCATCATCCTTGCCTCTTCGAAGCTCGACATCTTTGGATATTCTTTTTGGGCTTCTTCCTAAACCTACCTGTAGCCGATGCATTCATTCCCATGGCACCTGTGGGGGGGGGGTCCCTCCTTTAGGGTTCCTTGTATCGTACCCCTACAGGGTGGTATATCCTATGGATAGAGAGGTGGGAAGCAACAAAGCAAATCAAGTTACACAAGCATCATCTCATATTATCTCCTCCAGTTGCGTAAGCACATCGAACAGCAGGTTATCACAACCCTCTCTACATACCTACTGTTATCAGCAGTGTGTACACATCATCATCACAACACTGCCAAACTGTATTCAAGTCCTCCCCCAGCCTGCCCCTTTACTAACAACAGTGGAACAGCACCCAAAGAAACATGAACACCACATGGAACAGGTAAATAAGTAAACCACAATAAATATATCCTGACAACATAAATGTCAAGGGGTCAACCCCTATTGTATAAAATGGAAACATGATGGGCAGTCATCCGATAGCGAATATATCAACACTCGTGGAAAGTGAGATTGGGGTTTAATCACTTGTAGCTCCACTTTGTGGAGCCACTTGTGATAACACCGAGCTCACTTGCCACTCATGCTGATATATCTGTTATTGAATGACTGCTCATCATGTATACCCTTAATATTGCTCACTAGTGAGACCCCATCTAGAGTACTATGTCCAGTTCTGGATGCCACACCTCTGTAAGGACATTAGCAGGGTTGCTTTTGTCCAGAGAAGGACTACCAAAATGGTGAGGGAGGTTGCACAAAAACCATGCAAGGAGAGGCTGTGGGAGCTCAACATGTACTCCCTGGAGGGAAGGAGAGTGAAAGGGGACTTGATTGAGACCTATAAGTACCTCAAGGTGGTGGATAAGGTGCAAGAGGAAGGCGGCAAAGACAGTGGAGACCGCCAAGCATGCATGAGATAGGCACATGACCATAGTAAGTAGAGAAAAGGGAGCAGGGAGGGACAACTGAGATTGAATAGGGTCCAGGGAGTAGAAACAGGCAGATAAAATAGGGCAGACTACATGGGCCTAACAGTCCCTCTCTGCTGACATAGTTTATGTTTCTGTGTTTCTATTCAGTGTAAACAGGTCTTGTGACAATGTGACAAAAGAACACACTACTACTTTATGTATAGCACTTCTGGCTTCAATCCCCTGAGAAATGAAGGGAACTAAATCAGGTGACTATAGTATTCAAGAGTGTGCTTGTCTTCCTTAGCAGCCTGCTAGTCGGACCAACACAGAAATACCAAACTGCATTCCAAGACCAGAGAGCTCCTGTCCTACCAAGGATGTACAAATACTTTGGTGAGATGTTCTGCGCCATAGAAGTCAGTGTTACCTGGTCAGAAGATCGACCTTGAAGGTGGTCCGCCACTGTATAGACAGCCAGTGCAGATTGCACAGCACAGGAGTAATATGACTGGTGCATGAAGTCTCAGTCAATAATCATGCCGCAGCATTCTGCACCAGCTGCAAGAGTCAGACATCAACCCCCGGAATCCCTAGGTATAGGGAGTTGCAGTAGTCAAGGCACGAGGTCACGAAAGCATGGATCAATGTGGGCAAATCATTAGACGGAACAAGGTGCTTAATTCTGGTGATGTTCCTAACATGGTAAAAGGAAGATTTGATGACTGCTGACACCTGCCCCTACAGTGTCAGTCCTTCGTCAAATACCACCCCCAGATTACGCACCCATTCAGAGGTGGTCAGCTGTACACCATCGAGCCAAAGCCTGGAAGGTAACCCCACCACCAACCTCTCTATCCAGTGTCCCAGATCCACAACTAACACCTCAGTCTTCCCAGAATTCAATTTCAGTCAACTGGACTTCCTCTAGTCATGGATTTCTGCCAGACAGCTGTTAAACATGGAGACCGCACTATCCTGGTCAGGTGCAAAAGACAGATAGAGCTGTGTGTCATTTGCATAGCAGTGAAAACTCAGCCCATATCATGTTACAATATCTCCAAGAGGCAACAGATACACTGCGAACAACATGGGGGACAACACCGAGCCCTGAGATACCCCACACAGCAGAAAGAATGATTCAGAGGAAAAAAAAACTGGAACCACCCTCTGAGACCTGCCGGCTAGGAAAGAATGAAACCATCTAAGAGCTGGACCAGTCAGTCCACAGATGACCCTCAGACACTCGAGCAGAACACCATGGTCCACAGTGTCAAACACTGAGGAGAGATCTAGAAGCACTAGAATGGAACGGCGCTTCTAGTCTCTCGCCATCAGGATATCATTAAGCACCCGAACCAGAGCTGTCTCGGTACTATGTCTCTTCCAGAAACCTGACAGGAGAGGATCAAAGACATTGTGGATGGTAAGATGGTTCTCCAGTTGCAGCACAACTACTTTCTCAATCACCTTCCCCACAAAGGGAAGATTAGAGATGGGTCTGTAGTTTGCACAGATGCTTGGGTACAAAGAAGCTTTCTTAAGAAGCAGTGTCACCACTACCTCTTTCAGGGAGCTAGGAAACTCTCCCAGATCTAAAGAGCACCAAACAATCTCTGCAAGGACTGGGCCAATGATCTCCAAACACCCTAATATTAGGCATGTAGGGCTGGATCCAAACTACAGCAAGTTGGCCTGAATTTCTGGACAATCCGTACGATGTCCCCTATCTCTGGTCAGTCGAAAGATATCCAAGAAGACTGAGGGAAAGTGACCATACACCAACCACCACTAACCCCCCATAGAGGGTGCTGGACAGATTTCAGCCCTGATGTCAGCCACCTTATCTGCAAAAAATCAAGCAAACTATCACACTTATTTTGTGAAAAAGCTCTTCGAACCTGTTGGTGCTGGGTTGTACAGCCTGTCCACAGCTCGAAGGTGCTGAGCTGGTCAGTTTTAAGCAGCAGCTATCTCACTGGACAGGAACTCTGCCTTATTATGTGAGATTGCTGATTGATAGCTTTGATAATGATCTATCAATCTAAGGTGATCAACATCAAGGGCTGTTCTCTGCCAGCGACACTCTAGCCTTCGTCCCACCCGTCTCAGCTACCCTCTGCTAATCTTCTAACCTGCTGTGGACAAGTTGTGTTGAGAATTACTGTGGTATAGTAATGATGATTACTTTGTTGGGTTTATGTGGGAAAATTAGATTGCACTGTGAGTATTTTCAGAGTATTAGTGTCAGAATGCATATTGACAATATCTTAGGTTGACATATGAGAGCTGTAGGTGTCTGAAAAACCTCAGATATTCAATGATCATTGAACAGTCATAGATGGCAGCTTAATGGACTATTTTCCATATTATTTAACAACGTATTTGTTCCCTTAGATGCCATATGGTGTCAGAACCTTCCGTTGCTAGATCTGACCCAAAATAGCCACCGGGAGCAAATGAGTTGGTTTCAACCTCAGAAACAGCACAGCAGTCTGAGTCATACCAAGACTCCATGTGGCTGTGGAGGATGGAGTCCTTGGAGTCTTTCTGATCAAAAACCCCAGACTGTAGGTAGCCAGAGCTGAACCAGAGCAGAGCACCCTTCGGGAGACTCCAAATCAGAATAGCCTGTAGGTATTCCCTGTGCAGAATACAGGGATATTCCATGTTTGCTTTTAGAAGACCCTCTGTCCTGCTTTAAGAGGTTTAAGAATCATGAAGGGGATGGGACATTATGCAGTATTCTCAGTTCATATCTAGTTATTTCACCCTGTTGCCTGTCTGGATTTACCACTCTTTTTTTGTTTTCTGTCTCACTGCTTTATAAGACTAGCACTGTATGTAGCCCCCCATGGGCCATTCATTATGTGTCTGCCAATGAGTAGCACAATCAGCTGTCACCTGGTAGTGACTTCTTACATGGATACCACTACTTGCATGGGCTGGTATACTGGTGAAATTGGAGCAGCTCTTCAGTGGACTTAAATTTCTTTTTTTTTAAATTTGATCTTTAGCAGGAGAAAACATTTTTCAGTTTACAGAATATACAATGGAAAGGGAGAAACAAAATTAACAATACATTGCAGGTACTATGCTTCCCCTAGGTTAGCTAGGCAGTAAATCAGACATAATCACATTTTAATAATGGTTTTCTTTTAAGGCTGGTAAGCTGCTTATACCTACTTAAGCTCATATACAATATATATATATATATATATATATATATATATATATATAAAATTTATGCTACAGTATTTAACAAAGCATGACACTTTAAAAAGCTGAGGTAGTTGTTGAAAAACCTTTTATGGAACAAATAATGCAACTGTGTCTAAAGTGTCCATTTTCACCATTGTTGGATGGGGGGGGGGGCTTTAACTAAAGTCTCGTTATCAACTTTTTAGCCCCAGCCACTAACATTAGTAATAGTTTCACTTCTCTCTCTTGTATGAGAATCCCCCCCAGGGATGGCCACAGAGTTGAAGGAAGGGGATCTGGAATGTCAAGAAGGGATCAAAAAGACATTAAAGATTCCTGACCAGTAATGGATGAGAAAAGGAAAGCCCCAGAATATGTGGACCTGATCAGCACTAGTCTCCCCACAGTGTCTCCAACAGCACCCTGTCCAGTGTTCCAAGTATTTGCTGAGAACCTCAGGTGTTCAGAAGTAGTGAATTCAGCATTCCCAGGTGAATTCCTTCATATAAGGGGCCATGGATAGTTTGTAGATGGGAATGGTGTATTTATGCCACTGTTCAGGAGTGCAGGTGGTTTGAAGTTCCTCTTTCCATTTGTGTAATACTGAAGTGTAGAGTCTGATGAGAAGTCCCACAGGACAGCACATATCTGCCCTACCAAGTGAGAGCCCACCCCCTCCCATTAGTGTTATTGCAGTAGGCAAGAAGAACTATGGGAGGCTTGGGAAGCTTATGTAGTTGGTCTGGCAGTATTAATGTTTATTATGATGTATGATGAGCCCTTATTACCACTAAAAAGCGGCAAAATTATTTTGTGATAATGCCATCGCTATGACGTAAGTGGTTATAAACCTCTCTTGAGTATGTCATAGCGATGGGATTACAAATGGAGCCCATCTGCGCATGCGTGTACATTTTATCTTGCGCAGCGATGGCCTTCCCAAATTTAGCACAGTGGTGAGAAAATGACCCAGAATGTCTGCAGTGGTGACAAACATAAGAAACCTTAATTTGTTTTGCCAGTTTATGGGGACCATACACTATAGAATATAATGTATAGTCCCTCTATCGTTAACCTGTTTGTGTAATGTCTCAAGGTTGCCATGGTGATGTAAACCTTTCAAGCTTTGCTCTTGAGGTTTACATGGCCACCTTGGCAATCTCTCGACGGTTAACAAACCGGTTAATAATAGAAGACCATACATTATCCTATATGTCTTCTATATACTGCTCCCAATTACTACGCATTGTTCAAAGTGTATTATCTTTCTTTTACTCGAAATGCTACCAATGTCTTTTTCAGTATTCACTGTATTGTATTGTATTGTATTACATTGTACTGTATTGTATCTCTCCTGAGTCATACCTAAAAATAGGCAAATGTCTGCCTAGTGTATCCCACCCGGTTAACAAAAGCTAAATAAATGTTAACATATGTCTTAAACTGGGGATACTTAAAAATGGGCAGTGAATGGGAGTTGCTAGGTATCCCTCAGCACCTGAAAGGGCAACATTCCCTTATCATCTAGAAACTGATGACAGAGGAGGCCGTGTTTGACCCAGCATCGAAGAAAGGAGTCAGTTGCGTTAAGTGGATTGGCCCTGCCTAGACCGGGTGCTAGCAGAAGAGGTCCATAATCCTGAAGCACATCCTGCTGAGTGAGAGCATGCCTGTTTTTTAGTACCATGGCCCTGTGAAGACCAAAGCTTGAGAAGGGCTGATACCCTAGGGGAGAGGCATACAAGACTGCATCTATGGTATGCAGCTCATTCAGAACAAATTCAATGTGTATCCAATGGGCAGTGAATGTTGAAGATGTCCAAAAGCATATTAAAGGAGATAGTAGAGGATTTTTACACAGTTTACTGCCCTTTCATCTTCCTTTCCATGCCAGTTATGCTTTCTGGCATGCTCTGACCAATTTCTGGATAAAATAAATGATTTTGCTTTGGGGTGCGTTCACATATACAGTGTTCCATTCTTCTCCCCAGCTACTGCTTTTTCTTTTCAAATTTCTAAAAGACATTGTAAGACATTCTGTGACATCAATAACACCATTACATGCTATTCATCTGAATGGCCTGGAATGAGTATTATTGAAGCCATAGAATGTCCAGACAGTATAAAAAGAGACAGCAGCAGCAGCTGCTGTGGAGAGAAGGATTCAGGGTAGTTACAAAGGCAACAAAATTAGATTATTAGTTCAACATGAGAAGATCAAAAACATATCAGAATATTGCATAGACACTAAAAGGACAACATGAGGGCATCTAGAGGTATAAAAATCTGTTTCCTGTCAGCTTGCCTCAGCGTAGAGTTTTAGATTATGCAAGTTACCCCCTTTAGCTATAGAGGTTTGAAGAAGAGAGAGAGAGAGAGAGAGGTGTGTCCATGTCCTGACCCCATTCCAAAGAAGTCTAGTCAGCAGCTAATCCCAGTATTGAAAATAACTGTGGCCTGGCAGAATGGGGAGGGTCTGAAGATAATATAGTATTCGAGGTAGAATATTCAATCCAATAGCCTCAACTTTGTATAAACAGCTAAGGTGGGGTGATCCCCAAGCTTGTAAATCCTTAGCCACAGCTTGGGAGAGAGGTTCACAGCTAAGGATATCAAATTGATCTGGGTTTTTGGTGAGTTGTATACCTAGGTATTTAAAGGGACACTGTCAACCCCA
Organism: Neoceratodus forsteri; assembly: GCA_016271365.2. Lineage (NCBI taxonomy): Eukaryota > Metazoa > Chordata > Ceratodontiformes > Ceratodontidae > Neoceratodus > Neoceratodus forsteri. Next base: position 1,391,558,199 of record CM057459.1, read on the forward strand.
TAAGGGCTTAAAGTGTTCCAAGTTTTAAAAGCACAGGTTAAGGTTGTTAACATTCTGTAGAGACTGCTGATGTAGCTGGTAGTTTGATTCTGATTCTTTTTCTTTCAAATAGTGAAAAAATGACTCCCCACCATTTTGGTGTTACCATACCAAAACATGATTGTTTACATTCCTTGATCAATTCCCACTGCATCTTTCCTGGACTTGGGAACACCCTCAACACAGTCTAGCCACTAATAATGCATTAGGAGGAGAGCAGGCAATTGTTTCATGGGTGGTTGCAGTTTCCGGGGGTGCTTCTAGTTTTCAGGTAGTACACAGTAGGAGTAGAGCAAAGATTTGAAACAAAACAAGGTTGTCTACAACTATACCATTAGCATGCATTTCACTTGTACTAAGGCAGGGGGAAGATAAAGGAACCAGCAACACCAATAAATTTTAGAGAAGGTAAGCAATCATAAAATATGGGGTTTTAACTAGAAATAATATGATGCAAAAAAGGTTGATAGTGTCGCTTTAAGGGAGGTCCTATTCCACCTGGTACCGAGTTGTTTTTGTTATAGCAGCAGATGGGGTGTAGTTAAAAGTTATGACCTCTGTTTCAGATGCATTTGAGTGAAATCCCACTATTTTTTTGAATTGCTCCAAGATATCCTACACCGCGGGCACAGAGTATTCCAGCTCAGTGAGGGTCAAAAGGATATCATCCGCAAAGGGTGCAATTATAAAATCCTTGCCCCTCAAGGAAATTCCCTGTATTGTGAAAGTTTGTGAATGAATGTTGCTAAAGTTTCTATATAAAGCGTAAAAAAGAGAGGTGAGAGGGGGCACCCCTTGCATGCACCCATCCCTAGAAGAAATGAAGATGAAAGGAATCCATTAGCTCAGACAAATGGGCTCAAATTTCATCAGCCATAGCTATGCCAGTAGTGGTATTAGTGTCAGGAGCCAGTGACTGATTGAAATCAATGATGTCACAGATTTTAGCACATTTAGTGGTGGGATGGGGGATGGGAGGTGTCTCCATTCAAATTTTGGTTTACCAACCAGGCAGGTAGACAGAACCCAAGAAAAGAGAGAGGTGTGTTCAGACAGATAACGGGAGTAAATGCATATTAAGTGAGAAGGCCACAGAGCACCTCCTTTCCCCTTTAAGACTGCTGTTTGTATTTACATGCATTTTAATTTCTGCCTTTTCAATGGATATTGGAGTTCCCCAGGGATCTATATTAGGCCCACTATTATTTATTGTTTATATTAACTCACTGCAAATCCCTTGTCAACTTGCTAACTATCACCTTTATGTGGATGATACCGTTCTTTATACCTCAGGGCATTCTATGATTCAGATCCAGGAAGCCCTTCAGACATCTTTTAATGTTCTGCAGGACTTCCCGTATCACCATAGGTTAGTACTTAATGCAAAAAAGTTAAATTAATGCTTTTTGGAGCACCTGACAAACAGTTAATATCTGTGAATTTGGAAATTATTATGTATATGGGAGACAAACTTGAACAAGTCTCTTTATATAAATACATGGGGCTTTGGATAGATGAAGGGTTAAAGTGGGATAAACATATAAATCAGATTGTGAGAAATCTGCATAAAAAACTCAGTGCTTTAGACCATGTAAAAAGGGCGTTACCTACTGAAGTAAGATGCAGGATTATTGAGGCTTCTATATTGCCCATTATCCATTATGAAGACATTAGTTACAGTAGTGCTATAGAAGCTACGTCACATAAGTTGGACATATTGTATAACAGATTTGCTCATTTTGCATCAAATACTCACTGGAAAACACATCACTGTTTGTTATATGGGGAACTAAAATGACCTAGGCTAGGGAATTGTCGGAAGTTGCACATTATTGAAATGATGCACAAAGTAATTAAAAAACAGTTACCAAATTATATACTAGAGATAATGCAAGTTAAAAAAAGGTAGACCAAACTTAAGGTCATCTGAGGGGGTCGAATTCTGTAGTAATTTGAAAAAGACTAGTGTAGATAAGGCATCTTTTAATCATAGAGGGCCAATTATATGGAACTCCATTCCACTTTATTTAAGAAGTAATTCAAGTCCAATAATTGTTGGAAAAATTAAAAAAATATGGTCGCTACAAGAAAGTTTTATATCTCAGAGATGTTACCCTGATTTTGGGTTGAGATAAATTTTCTGGTTGGATATATGTTAATGTTATGTATTGTGTCTCATTTAGATTGTCTTGTGTAAAGTAAGTCATGTACAGTATGTGTCAGTGTATATAATATTTATTATGTACAATTTTCTTTTTTGAATGCTAAGTATTGTGTACTTTGTAATTTATGACATTGCACTGCATAAGGGACCCATTATAAATGAGCCTTGTTGCTCAGTTGGGATTTTAACCGTGTTCATTTTTTTTTCATACTGATTAACATTAATAAAGTTTTACTCTACTATACTCTGCTCTACATTTTGCAGGAACTTAGGAACCAACTGCTCCAATTAATTGATGGTCTCAAATATTCTCTTGCTAGAAAGCTATCTTCACTTGTTTATGATTGTTAAGTCTTGTAATCTAATTGGTGTTCCTGGATGAGAAAGTTTATGCTGTAATTAAGATTACATGTCTATTAATCAGTGATTTACTGAATCAAATTAAAACATGCTCATTGTAATAATTGGCATTCACATTTAATGATGGTTACATTATATATACCAAAACCCTGTCAGTCTCTGAACTCAACAGCACTAGATGTAGTCACTGAAACTCAGACCTTGAGAAACACAAAATACCTTTTGTTGAACAGAGGTTCAAGGTTCAGAGGAGGGCAACAAAGATGGTGCATGGATTGCATCACAAGTCCTATGAAGACAGGTTGAAGGAACTGAACATGTACTCCCTGGAGGAGAGGAGGAAGAGAGGGGGATATGATAGAGACATACAAGTATCTTACAGGGATGAACAGGGTGCAGGAATACACTATTTCTAAGTGAAAAAGATGTTCCAGGACTAGAGGGCATGGGATGAAGTTGGAGGGAGGACGATTCAGAGGAAACATGAAGAAGAACTTCTTCACAGAACGGGTGGTGGACAAGTGGAACACCCTGCCAGAGGAAGTGGTGGGGGCTGAAACAATCACAGGATTTAAAAATGCATGGGACAGACATAAAGAAATTCTGGAGGTCAGGGGTAAGGGGCAACAGACTTCTGGGAAAACATAAACTGAACTTACAAGCTCAAATGGGCAGACTGGGTGGGCCATATGCCTTATCTGCTGACACTGTCTATGTATCTATGTATGTATCTATGTAACAGCTAAAAAATGCAATCCCTGCTGTCTGGTGAGAAGACAGTCCCTTCAACTCACTATAAGTCATACCCTCACCTAAGCCAAACATGTCTACACTTACCCTCTGGCAGCAGATCAGCTACTCTGAACCACTCACAGTGGAGCAGAATGTCTGGGCAGTGGATCTTACAGTCACCAAGCAAGAGAGGGACCTTGGGATAATCATATCTGAGGATCTCAGGGTGGAATGGCAGTGCAGCAAGGAGGTAGGCAAGGCAAGCTGGATGCTGGGGTGCATAAGGAGGGGCATTTCTAGCAGGAAAAAGGAAGTGATGTATGCCACTTTATACAATAGGGGTTGACAGATAACACATCCGATAAAAACGCAGATCACCACTACAAACAAAAGCTCTAGTCATGACATGTATACAGTGGAAAACAACAGCAGGTTATCACAACCCTCTACGTATCTGTTGTTATCAGCACTGTGTACACATCATCATCACAACACTGCTGAACTATATTCAAGTCCTCCCCAGCCCACCCCTTTCCTAATGCGGAACAGCACCCGAAGAAACATGAACACCACATGGAACAGGTAAATATGTAAACCACAATAAATATATCCTCACAACACAAATGTCAAGGGGTCAACCCCTATTATATGAAATGGAAATGTGATGGGCAATCATCTGATCATCTGATAGCGAATGTATCAACTCTCGTGGAAAGTGAGCTCTGGGTTTAATCACTCATGGCTCCACTTCGTGAAGCCACTTATGATAACCCTGAGCTCACTTGCCACTCATGCTGATATATCCACTATCGAATGACTGCTTATCCTCATCATGTATACCCTTAGTATCGCTCACTAATGAGACCCCATCTAGAGTACTATGTCCGGTTCTGGATGCCACACCTCTGTAAGGACATTAACAAGGTGGCAGTGGTCCAGACAAGGACTACCAAAATGGTGAGGGGGGTTGCACAAGAAACCATGCAAGGAGAGGCTGTGGGAGCTCAACATGTACTCCCTGGAGGGGGAGGATAGTGAAAGGGGACATGATTGAGACCTATAAATACCTCATGGGGTGGATAAGATGCAAGAGGAGAGTCTCCTTCACAGGTGGAGGAGCATCAGAACATGGGGGCATGCTATGAAGCTTGAGGGGGAGAAGCTTAAGATGGATGTGAGGATATACTTCTTCATAGAAAGGGTGGTGGATGTCAGAACGATGTGCCAGAAAAGGTGGTGGCAACAAAGACAGTGGGGAGCTGCAAGCATGCGTGGGATAGGCACATGGGCATAGTAAGTAGAGAAAAGGGAGCAGGGAGGGACAGCTGAGACTGAATAGGGTCCAGGGAGTAGAAACAGGCAGATAAAATAGGGCAGACTACATGGGCCTAACAGTCCTTCTCTGCTGACAAATTTTATGTTTCTGTGTTTCTATTCAGTGTAAACAGGTCTTGCGACAAAAGAACACACCACTACTTTATGTATAGCACTTCTGGACTTCAATCCTCTGAGAAATGAAGGGAACCAAATCAGGCGACTATAGTATTCAAGAGTGCGCTTGTCTCCCTGAGCAGCCTGCTAGTCAGACCAACACAGAAATACCAAACTGCATTCCAAGACCAGAGAGCTCCTGTCCTACCAAGGATGTACAAATACTTTGGTGAGACGTCCCACGCCAGTCAGTGTTACCAGGAACCTGCTGCTGGATGAAATAAAATAGGCCAAAAACTTATGATCTTTCAAAAAAAAGGCCACGTTGGACTTCTGGTTGCATTACGACCCCGAATGGTGGCTTAGCCCCAATTCTACGCTATGCCAGGGTGAACACCAGAGTTAATTGGTACCATCCAGTATGAAATCGGACCATCCTGTACCAGACGCAACACACAAAATGAATTAGAGGATGGGGAAATCAAGAAAAAAAGTTTTGGGGGCTCCAGTATGCAGCTCAGCAAGGCAAATAATTTCATGGCCTACCAGCCCAGCTATGTGCCAATCGTCAATACAAATGGCATTGGCTGAGGAGGAGGAGGACTCTGCGTCAGATTCTAATTCCAAATCAGCATCTACCTTCACGAAGGCAGACGGGAATTGCATGTTGAAAATTTTGTGCCATATTGATGCCAAAATTTCGGGGCTTCAAATGGATTTAAAAAAACTGGAAGCACGCACCGCAGAGGTGAAGGCCCACTTTGACACTATCATTACAGACCATATGGCCTATGGGCGCTTGTTGGCTTATCTCCACCACAGGGAATGAGAACTTACTCTTAGAGCTGAAGTCGCAGAGGCGAGAGCAAGGCGCAATAATATCAGAATTTCAGGATTACCTGAACGTATCGAGCAAGCGGATATGACTGTGTACATAGACTCTTGGCTCCACTAGGAGCTTGTCTTGCCATCCAACTTCAGGTTAGATATCGAACAAGCTCATCGCTTGGTTGCGCCTAAGCCCAAACCTGGGACCCCGCCTCGTGTTATTCTGGTCAAATTCCTAAAGTATACTACTAAGGACAGAGTTTTACAACAAGCCTGGAGCAAAAAGAATTTTAATTTTGATGGCCAGCGTGTGTACATAGATCAGGACTTCCCTCCACATATGATGCTCAAGCGAAAAAAAGTCTTGTCTGTAGTTAAATCGCTTAGAGAGAAGGGATACAAAGCCTTCTTACGTTATCCAGCCAAACTGTGGCTCCAAGATGAAGAGGGTATCCAAGTACTGATCATATCCTGTGTTTCCGTTTGACCACTTTGTATTACTGTATACTGCATGCATTTTGATGTATTGTACTCTGACGAGGAGCCTTTGTAAATGAGCCTTTGACTCAAAGGTTGTAAATCTGATTTACTCAATAAATAAATAAAAATAAGTATATGATACCTTACTACAAGCAGACCCCAAACTAAACACCCTGGGGGTTCCAGTACCTGATACCAGTGAGGAGCAAGCAGACCTAGAAATTGATGAAAGATTATGGCAAATAGCACCGGAAGGCAGAAGACCAGGTAAACGATGTGTGGATACCCTCCTTCCTCTCCATGCAGACATAGCTAAATGGCTAATTCCAAAGCATTTTAATAAATGAATCTACCTTTCACGGTAAGGTGAAGTTTCACTTGTTTTTGAGCCGCAGCAGGACTGAGGAACTGACAGGAATGGGGACATTCAAGATGAACTTTTGAGAGGGGAACCGAGTAGGCTAGAGTGGTTCCAAGGAGCCGTATATTTGGGCAGGTCCCTGTGTCCCTTCTGACTCTTCCCCCAGGCAATCGATTTCTGGGCTACAAGGAACTGCTCACAGCAGGACTACACCGCCTGAAATTTTGACTTTTGGAGCTGTGATCAACGGACTGTGATGTTGCAGCAAGTACTTTTGGGCTTTCTTAACAGCCCATGTTGTGTTACTATTCAGTCTGAAAAGACATGAACCCAATTTTAACTGGGAGCAACATTCATTATCTTAAGGGGCATACTCCCATTAGTATACACCTAACATGTTATTTAATAGTTCATACAAAATATTTCCAGATGAGAGTTGTTGACCAGAGTAGAATAATAACAGTTAAGGCTTTGTATCAATGCAAGGCAAAGCTAATGGGGGAATCTAGACAGAGCATTATCATCCAAATCTTTTCAGGGGAGGGAGGGGTGAGTCGGAGAATCCTCCCCCCCCAAGTCAATGTTTACTCATAGAATGGGATACAGCAAAGGTTGCTGAATGGCACACAATTACATGCCTCACTGTGTTCGAGGGACTGATAATAAGATACGGGGATGGCACAATGGTTTACTATTGTGGGTATATGTCACATGTCTAATTCACCCTGGTGTGAGACCAGATGCAGCCACCAGCCCAAATAATCAGGACAGGAGGGGAAGAGTTAGAGACTGCAGAGGCAGGGAACTCTCTCTCAGCACATTCCATGCTTTACTGTCCATGTGCCCCAGGGAATATTTCCCCAGGGTCACATACCCCCGTGAGGGGTATCCGAAATTCATCTGCAGGACTCTGTGGATGGGATGTGAGACTGTCTCGCACCAACCCCCAATGAGGGCACTCATGTTTGTTTCATGTTTGGATTTTGTAAATCTTTTTACTCTTCTCTGCAGTTTAAAGTGGAGTATTGTTTTTTCTCTAGATAGCTCTTCTGTACTACTTCATTTCCTTTTTCTTATGGGAACCTGGGATGGGTGGAACAGGGGAGGGGGAAAACAGGGAACAATGATATACAATTTTTCCAATGAGTGCTCCTAATATTTGCACTGTTTATGTTAAAGGCTTAAATAATGCAGTGAAAAGAACAAAAATTTTGCAAGAGTTGCATAGGGTTCGTTGTGACATTGGGTGTTTACAAGAAACAAAGCTGTCCAGAGAAGAACATGGGAAACTGAGATGGATGTGGGTAGGGGAGGTTTATGCTGATTCACACCCCACTTCTGCTAAGGCAGGAATGGTGATTCTTGTTAGGAGGGACTTCCGGTTTAAAGTTGCCAGATGTCAAGCTGAAGGTAATGGCCGCTGGGTGATAATATCAGGGGAACTGCAAGGTACCCCATGTACATTGTCTCTGTGTATGCACCTACCCCCTCTTCAGGTCCTTTCTTTATCAAGTTGTTTAACTGCCTTGATGCCCCCCCCCACGATGATATGTGTATTAGGGGATTGGAACGTAGTGGAAAATTGTAATTTAGATAAGTCTCCTCCTCACAGAGGAGGCCTTACAGGCACATCCAGACTATTGGAAACCCTGATAAAGGAGAGGGGGGATGGTAGACATTTGGAGATGGCAGAATCCAACTGCTCATGATTTAATTTTTTATGCCCCAGCATCTGGGTCTTATTCCAGAATAGACCGCATCTATATGCTTAAAACAGGAGTACATTTGTTCCAGGAGGTGTCCATTCACCCAGTTATCTTTTTGGACCACTCGATGGTGCAAGCTTGCATACAATGGAGCCCTGGGTCAAGCCAGGGGGGCTGGAGGTTTGATCCAGGCACACTGGATGATAAGAACCTTGTACACAAAATAAAAGACACCATACTACATTACACAGAGGATAATAGAGAGACCGACTCAGCCCTGAAATTTATCTGGGATAGCCTTAAAGCGGTCCTTAGAGGGATATATATTAGTAATTCAGCATACCAGAATAAGAGATATAAGGGTAAAGTTGCAAACAATTGGGCAGAAATTAACAAACTGGAGGCAGAACATAAAATCTCAAGGAACCCACAGGTGCTAATCAGATTAAAGGCAGCCAGGGAGGAACATGACCAATTATTGACTCATAGAGCTCTTAATCATTTATGCTTTACCAACCAGAAGTATTATGAAGGGGAGAGAGGGCGGGCAGATTGCTGGTTGTTCGACTTAAAAAGCAAGAGTCAGAGAGGTATATCACCAAAGTGAAATCCCAGCACTCCTGGTTCATGGGTGACTGCTCCAAGTGAAATAGCAGGAGAATTTGATAACTATTACACATCACTGTATAAGAGAGAGAGAGGAGATAATCGTGAAGACCAGATCCGGGAATTCCTAGAAGGAGTGAAACTTCCAGCCATGACTGAGGAGCAAGGGTATACTTTAGACTCCCCCTTTACTGAGGTTGAGGTGCTAGCAGTAATTAAAGCTTTACCTTTGGGCAAATCGCCTGGTCCTGATGGCGTCTCAGCTGATTTTTTTAAGCAGTTTGCCCAGGAGCTTGTGCCATTGCTGACAAAAGTCTGTAATGCTGCACATAACCAGGGGGTTGCACCAGATTCATGGGAGGAAGCTTCAATACCCCTGATACCTAAACAAGGCAAGGATCCCACTGATTGTGGGAGCTACAGGCCAATATCCCTCCTCAATCAAGATGCAAAAATGTTCACCAAACTAATAAGTAACAGATTACAGATAATTATCCCATCCCTGGTGCACCCAGACCAGACTGGGTTCATACCCTGTAGACATATCCAAGATAACATTCGCTTATTCCTTAATGCTGTCTCTGCAGCAGATTCCCTCCCCAAAGGCCTCACAAATGTGGTTATAGCAGTAGATGCGGAAAAAGCCTTTGCTAGGCTTGATTGGCTTTATCTAAAACATACATTACAAAAATTAGGCTTTGGTGAGAAATTTATACAATGGATAGCTAATCTATACAGACACCCCAAAGCCAAAGTGAAGGTCAATGGTGTGACTTCTGTTTCTTTTGCGATAGAGGGGGGAACTAGGCAGGGATGCTCGCTTTCTCCCCTCCTTTTTGCCATTAGTATGGAACCCTTGGCAGCCTGGATCAGGCAGTCTGTAGATTATAAGGGGATTAGAATAGGAGGGGATGAATTACGGATCTCACTGTATGCAGATGATATGCTGCTTTATATCTCAGATCTGGATACCTCTATCCCCCTCCTTAATAATATGTTAACAAAGTTCGGAGCAGTCTTGGGGTTTAAGATTAACGAGATGAAGGCTGAAGTGTTTCCAGTCAGGGCTGATGGATGTTCTCCCCTTCCTCAGATAGGGCAATTCAAATATGTGAAGGATAATTTCTGGTATCTAGGGGTATACATCCCCAGGGACATTAAAAAACTATATAAAATAGACCATCTTAAATTGTTATGGGTAATACAAAAGGATTTACATAGGTGGAACCACCTTCCATTATCCCTCACAGGTCAAATTGAAAGTATTCACATGAATGTGTTACCTAGGTTCTTATTTCTTTTTGCTGCTCTTCCTATGAAACTTCCTAACCTGTTCTGGAGGAGTCTTAAGTCCTCTATTTCTCATTTTCTTTGGAGAAATCACCCACCCTGTATTAAATGGCATACCTTGCTCAGACCAAAAGCTCTAGCGGGGTTAGGTCTCCCAGATTTCAAAATATGCTATTGGCCGGCACAACTGAGCTCCCTGGCAAAGTTTTGGACAGAAGAGGATCCTCCCTTGTGGACTGAACTAGAAAGACCACTGATCCCGGTGGTAAGGTGAGAGACTCTATGTAAAAATCTCCAAATACCAAACATGTTAAGCCCTCCACACCACTTAGGGCATGCCTGGACTTTGCCCCACTACAAATGGATGCAGGGTTCACTAGATGGTACTCTAGGGGGTTAAACAAAGTTAACCACTTCTTTGATGGGGAACATTTTAAATCTTTCCAGCAATTACACACTGAATTTAATTTGTCAACCCAAGATTTTTTCAGTTTTTTGCAGGTCAGGCACTTTCTAATACGAGGGGACTCCAGCATAAAGAGGGTAGGACAGTTGCATCCGGTGCTGGGACAGCTGGAGAATCTTTTCCAGCAGAATATTAGCAGAGGTCTGATATCCAGATTGGTGATGACCCTGAGTGCACAGGATGCATCCTGCATCCCCTCCCGGGACTGGCCTTAAAATGGGAACAAGAAGGCAACATTGTGCTTCAGGAAGGAGATTGGATCAGGGTATGGGATGGGATACATCACACATCTGCCTTCCCGCCCTACGAGAGATTTGGTGGAAGGTGGTAATGAGGTTTTTTCTTACTCCCATCATCACAAAACATTTTGGAACCTCTGGCACTAGCCTGTGCTGGCAGAAATGTGGAGTGGAAAGCACACACACCCATATTTTGGGGGCTTGTGCGAAACTTAGGCCTTACTGGGATCAAATACAATCCACTTTCAACCAAATATTTGAAACTAGGTTTCCAAGGTTTGGTTGTTTGGATTGGTCTCTAAGGCCTTATTGACCAAGTCACAGATTCTGCTGTTTCATGTGCTGGTGGCAGCAGTACTGAAAGCAATCACCAAAAGGTGACTTGATGTTAATATTCCTACAGTAGAACTGTGGTACACACTCAGTCTGCAGACCATGCAGATGGAGCAACTAACTGCTAAGCTAAGATCACAAATGGATTGATTCAAGGCCAGATGGCTGCCCTTCTTGCACTTCCAGGCCCAGAGGGAGAACAAGGACATTTTGCAGGTATTGGCCAACATAAGCTAGTAAGAAATTAAGCAACACCCTGTCACACCACTCACATTGCCCCACGGGGCACCCCATTCCTCCCAAGACCAGGCCCACTCCATCTTTATTTCTATTTTTATCGTTCCTCTTATTACTCTCCTTTCTCTCTCACTTTCTATCTTCTTCTTTCTTCTTATGCAGCAGCTATGGTGTATTTCATTAACTTTGCCAGAACTGCCACCTGGAATGATTTTATTTAATACAACAGGTTTTTCCTTTCTCCCTTTTCTTTTGAACTGACATGGGTTTCACTATCAGTAACAAGTGTTGGGTTAGATGGCAGTATAAGTTTTTAGGTTGGAAATATGAGACAAGAAGTGATTAAGAAGGGAAGGGCTATGGTTACTCTCTCTCACAACTGAGGGTGAGGCTCTTAGAACCAATCTATTTAAAGGTCTACCATTTATAACCTATGTATGTACATTTGGATACTGAAATGCAGGGTCAGGTGTAAATTTATACAGCAATACAGTATAGAGAAAGGAAAACAGAAAATCGTGTTGGCATGGTTCATTTGTATGGAAGCTGTAATATTCAATCTTTGCTTTCTGTAAGTATGGAAAAAGCATCAATCAGCTACAATTTACAAAAAAAAAAGGCCATGTTTAATCACCAACAAAGCCATGTGACTGCTAGGCTCTTCAATGCTTTCCTATGCTTTCTTTCATCCATCTGTAGATTATTCTCTGTTTATTATGTTATTATATGATGCTAATCTTTGGATACATGCATTAATCAATGTCAGAAGTACAAGTTCTCTGTATCTATCTGTTAAGTATTGTCTTTGCTGCTCAATCAGTCCCTTAAGACCCTCTGGAAAAACACAGCAGGTATTCCACATAAATTGGGCTATCCTGGTGTTCAAAATTAGAAATAAATATGTTCTTTTTTTTTCCAATACAGCTTTTTCTCCCTGGCCACACACATCTTGGTCATGGATATACTCATTCTTTTTTACTCTTTGGTGACAGGGTAAGGCCCACTGGGCACAAGGCCTGTTTTCAGGGGTGACACAGGAGCACTAGGAAGGTGAAGTGGCTTGCTCAGCATCACACAGTATGTAAGTGGAGGCTGTGGAAATCAAAGCCAGATCTGCTGTACCAAGCTCATTCACAGCTTGTTATTCTAACCTCTAAGCTATAATGTTTAGGCCTGTGTCCCCCGTCACCCTCTCATACCTAGTACCTGTCAGTTTACCCCTATGGTTTTGCCCCCCCCAATAGCAGGGGCTCCAGGAGTGAGGTCTGTCCTCCTCCCAAAGCAGTCTACTATGTGGACAAGGATAAAGTACTTGCAGACACTGGGACTCAAGGGAACACACAGGTCCCAGGCTGTCATACAGATGGTAATGGGTTTTTCTTCCCCATTTTCTAGTCCCTCCTGTCTCCCCTGATGTGAGCGCAGTCTATTCTGGATCACACGCATGCAGCATGTCACCTACAGCAGGAGCAAGCTCCCTGGCCCACCTACAGGGGTTGCTGCAGCACTGAAGCTCACCATTGACCTTCCCTGGCTAAGGAACACTGTTATGTGGCAGTTACCTCAGTCTGGCCTGCCTCCCGATGTGGAGACTTTGGAGCACTGCTGAACCGTGGCCACCTGCATGCTGTGCATGACTACAATGTGGTTAGCCACAGCTTGATCATCAATGACATCACAAGGTTCTAAAAATGGTGGCTTCATAATAAAACAATATGGGGCAGACGTGATCATCAGTATCTCTGGAATACTGCCAGCTACAAGGAAGGCCAACACTTCATTTAAAAGAGTTTGGCATGGGCTTTCAAACTGTGATGGGCATAGTTCCTGAATGGTCCCCTTTAACTGTGCTAAGTAACAGAAAGTATTTTAAAAGGCAACTGACACAATCCTGGCTGGCAACCCATTCAATGGAGTTGCCTTCCCTAGGATCTATTTTCGCCATATTTCAGCTTTTTTTGTGACTTCTAAAAAAAATGATTACCTCTGTAAAACCTATCTCATAGCTTCCATGTATGAGCTGAGCAGCTGCCAAGCACTGCAGCCCCACTCCTAGAAATAGCATAATTATTACACAAAGTAGGGAACGGGGCTGCAGGCACTCTATGGAGCATGTAATAGGGCTAGAGAGGGGGGCTGCCTAAATGTACTTAGATTATCTTTGCTGGCAGGTATACATGTATGGGGCTATAATATATGCTATACATTAGCCCCATACATGTTTACCTGCCAGCAAAGATAATCTAAGTACATTTAGGGCCACCCCCTTCCTGATCCTATTGCATTCTCCATAGAGTGCCTGCAGCTCCATTCTCTACTTCATTTCATAATTATGCTGTTTTTTGGGGTGGGGCTGCAGTGCTTGATGGCCTCTCAGCTCATACACGAAAGTTATAAGCAGGATTTATGGAGGTAATAAAATGTTTTAGAAGACTCAAAAAAAACCCGATATATGGCTAAAATAGCTCCTAGGGCAGGCAGCTCACATGTTATGGGTTGCCTGCCTACAGCCAAACATAATGTCAGCTGCTCATTAAAACTGTTGGAGGGTATTCAAAAAGAATGCACCTCCATCTCAGCAAAGAATTCTGTGAATAAACCTAGTGGGAGCCAGTCTTGCAAACACTCAGGTTCTGGAAATGTATATTCTTCCATGGGTGAGTTTGGATGGGGACCCAGTAGCTTCTCGACTCTCTGCTGAAAAGGACTCCCAGGCTCAATGGCAATAATACTGCTGTTAATTTCAAGTCTGCAGAGTGTGGGTTGCCTCCAGAGCCTCCCCTTACTTGAGGGTCAGGATCTAGTTGGGGTCCTTCTCAAGTGCAGGCCACTTCCTTTGCCAGGGCAATATGCTCAGTGTATGTGGAAGACCAAACCTGTTAAGACTGTAACTGACTCTGATATGATACCAAAGCACTTATGTGTTGGTTCTGCCAAGTTTACAGTTGGTGCACATCCCCACCAAGAAGAGGGTCAGGGTACTGCAGCAAAACAGTTTGCATGCCCCAGGAATCTTTCATTTCATGGGGGCTAGCAAAGTGGAAGATGGTAGTCTGAGACAGGTCTCTGCTGCAGTCATCCAATAGGAACAAGACACCCAGTAAGCCTAGTGTAATGGAGATTTAATGCTAGCTAATGGGTACATAAGTCTCTGCTGAAGCTGCCAGTCGTAACTGATTGCTGCACAAAGAAGATGTAATGGACGATGAATAAATGCCAGCTATTTGACTTCATATTCTGGTGTGGGCAGTGATATGTGTTTCTGCTTGCCCACTCCTTGTGGTTCAGTGCTCCCACAGTCCATATGTGCCAAAGATCTTGTTTAAGTAAAACATACATTTTTGTGTTATCTACCCATCACTGAGAGCTAGTACCATCATCAAAAATCCTCTAGACCAAGGAGGGCCACTTACATTTGTAAGTCTGCTTTAATCCACATGTATACAGATGATAATTCAAAGAAGTGCAAAATAGTGCACCTGGGAAGAAGGAACCCTGGGGAGAGCTACAAGATTGGGGGCAGGGGGCTGATGACAATCACCAAAGAAGAAAGGGACCTGGGGGTCATCATTTCTGATGACCTAAAGGTGTCTAAGTAGAGTACAAAGGCTGCAGGGAGGGCCAGTGGCATGCTGGAATGTGTAGGCAGAGATATCAGTAGCAGAAGGTGGAACACTAGTGAGGCCTCACCTAGAGTACTGTGTGGAATTCTGGAGGCCACACCTTCATAAGGACATTTACAGGGTGGAGTTGGTCCAGAGAAGGGCAACTAAGACGGAACAAGGCTTGCATCAGAAAACATATGAGGAGAGATTAAAGGATCTCAATATGTACTCAATAAAGGAGAGATGGGATAGGAGAGACATGATAGAAACATTCAAGTACCTTAAGGGCATAAACAAGGTGCAAGGGGGAGATATCTTCTAATATAGGAGGAGTACAAGAACTAGAGGGCATGATATGAAATTGTAAGGTGGCAGATTGTAGTGTAATGTGAGGAGTTTTTTTTTTTCACTGAGAGGGTGGAGGACAAATGGAATAGTCTGCCTTAAGAGGTGGTGGGAGCGAACACAGTGGAGGGATTTAAACATGCCTGGGGCAAGCACAAGGGAACCTTAGCGGTGGGAAGGAGGGATGAAAAGCTGCTGACCAGATAGAGTAAGAGGCTGCATGCAAGTGTAGGGCTTACAGGCAGATTAGGTGGGCCTAGCGGTCCTTATCTGCCAACAATTTCTATGTTTCTATATGCTACTACATGCCGGTGGACCTAACTCTACTGAAGTAGAGCCCAGTCTGCAACATGAGCTGAAGGAGATACACAGATGTTTTTTCCACAACTGGCTCATAATTAACTGCAAAAAGTCTGTGACCATGCTTTTTTGGATCAAACAAGCTCTACCTAAGGTCACCACCTCATCCCAGTCTCTCTTTTGTATACTGTTTGGGCCTACTGTTGATTTTGAGAACAAGTTTGATTACCTCAGTATCTGGTTACACCTCCACCTTGACACACTTTTCTGCCCATATAAGGGAGGGTGGAGTTGCAGTCTAATGGACTGAAGTGCTGTACACTTGGGCAAACTAGATAGACTGTAAAGCCTGTATCTGCTAGCAATTTCATATGTTTGTATATAAATCATCTTGTGTCCAATCTTCACCCCATGCTTTGTGTTTGCTACCAAAATTGACCCCCCCCCCCGCAAGAAAGGAACTCATTTCTAAGATGAGCCTCCCTTCATGCGATTATGAAAACATTATCTCTGGGGTTGCTCCCAAGTCTCAACTAGCCAAACTGGGCCGCTTACTTAACTCCTTCTATAGATTTATCTTTGGCTGCCCAACTTACATCCACCACTGCAAGCTCTACAGTTAACTTTGTTGGCCCTCCCTTGACACTCACAGGACTCCCACTGCTCTGTGGTTCTCCACAAATTCTAGCTTTTTAACTTCATAGCTACCTCCCAGACTTCCTATCTCCTACTCCAAACTGTAACTAATCCTGCAGACCCTACAAAGTCAGGTGCCTTCAGAAGTCTAGGTGCTCCAGATCTATAGCTCAGGTGATTATTACTTTCTGGCTTCCATACCTGTGAAACAACTCTCCCTATGAAATCAAAGGTGAGGAGTCTGCCATTACTCTAAAGAGCGTGCTCCAAACCCACTATGCCACCATGCCAATAGATGGACTTGTTTGCCATTGCAGCAGACCAGTTCTGTCCCTTCAGGGTTTTTTTTTTTCATTTTGTTTGCCACCCTACCAAGAGTACTCTTGATATTATAAGCTGCCAGTTTTAGAAATGTACTTTTTTGTTCCACGTGGTTCACCTGACCTTCTGACTAATGCTCTTTGTAATAACTGTTAATTCCTTTGTCTGCTACGATCTGCATGATTTTCTTTGTAACATGTTATTCCTGAATTTTCTTCCTGTCTGTTCCCCTGTTGTTTTGTCCCCAGGACACATTTCAAAACAGGTTGATTTTTCAACTCAGCGTGCTGTCCTGGGTAGAAAACTTCAAATACATCAATATGTCAATAAAACGACCATCAAACAAACTTTAAATATATAAAAATATAAATTAAAAAAACATTTCAAAAACTTTAAACACACTAGTATATAAATAAAGCAACCATTAAATAAACTTTAAATACATGTATACTGTAAATATATAAATGAAACAACCTTTAAATACATAAATAAAAAACTAAAACGACCATCAAAAAAACTTTAAATGCATAAATATATAAATGAAACAGCCATCAAATGTGTGCCCAGAACATTCTGTTAACTAATTTGTGCCCATAAATATTTAAACATTATTAGTTATTTGCCTCGAGGAAAAAGGGGAGCAGTTAGTCTCACATCATGAATTAGTGAGGATCAGGGAAGTGAGACAAGAAGTTGAAAAATCACCAGGCCTCAAGTCATCCCAGCAATCATCACATACCACTTTCGGAAGCACTGCTGCAATCACTTCTTTGATGACTTCCCGTAAGCATCCAGTGTCGATGACAGACCCAAGGCTTAGCAGTGCATCCTAAGATCAAACAAATCAAGAAGATACAGTTAGAGTGCATTTGACACAAGGAGGGGGTAGAGTTCTGTGAGACAAATGAGAGGATCATTCTGTTCTGACTTTCAGTGCTGGCTTCCTCTCAGCCATTGTATGGTGTAGAATACACTGTGTTCTAAAGCAGAGATTGACACACTTTTCATGCACTAAGTACAACCTCAGAACTTCTTGTTTTCAAATCTGGTAATCTGAATACATTTGTAAATTTATAAATACAAATTACCTTCTGATTACATGCTAATTTGAATTTTAAGCCACTCAAAATGCTTTCTTAGGGGGAAATGTTTTAAGTTAAAAATATTGGGGTGACCAGGTTCTAGGAGATATCTGTTCTGTAGAACCAGCCTGACCCATTCCTACAGTACTTGTTTAATTGTAGCATTATTTCTGTGCAGCATCATGTAGCAGCACCTACAGTACAGCTTTTTTGAAGCAGTTTTTTTAAACAGCTCATTACCTCTTTGATTTCTTCCCACTCATTTTTAAGTAAACAGCAATACAAGAGAGGGTGTGCAGTAAAGTAGTTTGATGCATGTCATAGAGACTTTCTGAGGCATGAGGCAGAGCTGAATGCCTTCTGCTCCTGGGTTTGAAGGATTACGCCATGGAGTTTATTTTCCACTTATTCTTCCTTTCGTCTGCAACTTGGCCATTTTTGACCAGTTTGGCCCCACATTTTTAAGGAGGCCAAATCACCTCCTCACCTCATGATTACCTATGCAGCACATTGTAAATCTGACCTGTAATATGTTTTTGGGTACAGTCACCAAATTATATTTATGGTTGGAATACCCAGGTGTTGCTTATGTGGTCATGAGGTGGGATGGTGACATGGCCACCTTGCCCCATGTTACTAAGTTGCAAAAATAGGGGTTTAACATAGAACAGCATTTGTAACTGTAACTACAGGGCACTGCCAGGCACCTCTAAAATATATATTAATTAAAAAGTAAATGTGATAAACAAGGATATAAATGCATTAAGGGGGTTAACCAGATCATAAAGCCATAGTCCTGAATGGGTGGTCATCCCCCCTCTGCCCAGCTCACAGATAAATGAATTAAAATTCATGCATACCCTGCATGAAGTAGCATAATCATGGTGCATGGCCTAGATCTGAAGTTTGCTGCATGCAGGGCCTATAGGCCCTGTGTGAATCAGCAAACTGATAGGGAATGGCACCAGATCTGTTGCATTTACACACACTGAGCCAGTCCTGTAGCAGATATCAAGAGTGGCCTATAGCAAAGCAGCTGCATAGTCACACACATTGCACCAGACCTATAGTGGACTTTGTTAGTGGTCCACAGGCCTGTAGCATGCACACTCATGCCAGAGCTATAGTGAACTTCATGAGTGGTCCCACAGGCAAATCAGAAAACAGCTGCATTATTGCACACATGGCACCAGACAAGTATCAGACTTCATGAGTGGCCCACAGATTCATCATGACACATACTTCGCCGACCTGTAGCTTACTTTGCACATGGCCCTACAGAGCTGTCTAGATTTTTCTCATTTTTAGGCTAAGTGTCATGAAAGCAGAGGTTGTGTCTCACAAAAGTGGATCTTAGTGTTCTGAAAACAGTTTTATAAGAGTCAGAAACAGGATCTCTTCATGATACTCGACAACTTAATTTCATTAATATCTTAAGTACTGTTGTTTTTTTAATAAACACTTGAAAATTAGCTTTACACTTTATGCTATTGACCACACATGTTTCAGACTTAACTTCCAACTAATTTCCTTGTTTTTCATGTGTAAAATCTTTTCTTGTTTTACCTACTTTCGTCACCTACAAAGGTGCCCAGATTTATCTCACACTGACACTTCTAGGTATCAAGAAAGTGTAGGCTGTATCTGAGGAAAGTTGATTTGAGTGTCACAAGAAAAGGCTCATACCATGAAACAACGCCTGTTTTCATGTCACTTAGTATCATTACCATTATTATTTTACTGACTACTGTTTTAAAAAATACTTAAGTAATCAGCAATACACCCCACACTATCAACCGCACAAATTTCAGACTTAACTTGTAGCAGATTTTCTTGTTTTTATGCCCAAAGTTTTCTCTTGTTTAATCCACTTTTGTGACTTCTAAGATTCACAAAACCACATCTCACAAATGTATATTCTAAGTCATGAAGTATGTGCATCTACTTTGCAAAACTCATGTATGTTATAACATTTGTGAAAAATGAACTGTGCATGTACAAAACCGGATATCTATTTTCTTAATAATTTCAAATCTACACATTTTTTTCAGTAAAGCTACATAGTAAAGAAGTATCCTTGGAACAAACTGTGAGTAACCTGAAAGGTTCATTTTTGTAACTCTCTGCCAACTGTGTGCTATAAATAACTGAGGAAAAAAGTATTTCAAAAACATATTTTTATGTCTTTAGAACTTTCAAACCACCCACTCAACCAACCATTACCAAATTTACAGGATGCAGAACTCCTGAGGCTGACAATGTACAGTACATGAAACATTTCAGATTATACTGTTCAGATACAGCTGCAGAACTAAGATGAAAAAGCTGAGTTTAAAACTGAAGAGTATTTGAAATGCTATTGATAGGGGCCCTACTGTGCCCCTTTGATATGCAGCTACTAAAACATAAGATATGGTTGATATATATAGATATAGATATTAATGTATAAGAATTACTTATATGAAGGAAATTAAACACAATACATAAAAGACAACCTGCATGGTACATAGAGAATAATATATGGGGTGGTGTGTTTAACGAGATTTTACATACACGCGAGTGGTAGGATGCTACATAAACCCACGAGGGGCGGGGGTCTATAAAAAGCATCCACAACAAGGGTGTGTGTGTAAAATCGAGTTTTACACACACCCCATATTTTATTTTATAGTTGCAGGAGTGCCGCCTCAGCAATTATAAAAATTAAATTAGCTTACAGATTAGTGTTCGGAAGCTGCAGACCAGTCTTGATTTTGGCGTCCACAGTCTTCCTAATTATATGGCTGTACTTGTTGTCGAAAAAGGAACAGGATATTTAATTAAAAAATGTGTCGACAGATTTTAGATTTAATATAAACTTACTGCAAGGCGGCTGCAGCCTATCTGGGCTTCGAGAGGCAGGGGTAGTCTGACATGGACTCGCTGTGGTGTCAGGCTGACGGTAAAACACTTGTTTCGTTTTTAAGTTGTTTACTGGAGGAAAATTTTTTTTTTTTTTTTATGAAAAGTTCGTTTTCCGAATCGAGGGACCAGGAAGTGTGCTGCGCTAGGATTCAAATCCGGAACATGAGCGTCGGAGAACAGCGACTGAGGGATAGCTGTTCCAAGGGAAACCTGGTGCGTGTTTGCCATTATAACCAGCCGAGCTGGTTATAACGGCAAATTATAACCGGGTTTCCCTATGGGAAAAAACGCGCGTCGGTAATTATAATATTTTAATGCATGCTATCAAATGTAAAAACAAGTTTAAGAATTTTTATATTTATGTACTATATATTTAAACTTGCAACTGGAAGAGGCACAAAGTTACAGAATGTATAAAAACAGCACAGTATAATGCAACAATAACATGCTACCTATACAACTGAATATAACATCAATAACAAATTAACAATGTAAAAGTGGGCTATCTTAAAAGAAGCAGTTGTGAGGAACTGAAAATTAGATCCACTGCGGAATTAACACCTAATGAAGTTTAAACCTGCAGAGACCAGGGGCCGGATTCACAAAGTGCCTGAAAATCCTGCAGCTGGGGGAAAAACCCGGCACAAGTGGGTTGCTACGTGAGAAGCTGCAGTTTTGCCCACAGCTATGGTATTCACAAAGGTGGAGCCAGTTTATGACCAGACCCATGATTTATAGCAGTTTGTGGGTGTTTTTTCCCCTCTCCCCATTTCCCAGAGCTGCAACCTCTCCACAGCTGTGGTGGACTGTGAAAACAACTCGTCGCAGCTGTGAAGATTTCAATCCGCAACTGGAGTTGTCGAATGGGACTTAGTCCCATTTCATTTTTTTAATCCGGCCCCAGCTTTTTAGACATCCTCTAGAAAGAAGTGCACCTGGGGTTTATGTGAGAGTTAGAGCAAGTAAGATTAGAATCATAAGAAGACTGAGGTGTAGTGAGCACAGTGCAGCTCTCTGAGGGAAGCTTGGAGGAGGAGTGTTGGAAAGAATGAGGAAGAGGGCTTTAGAGGGACAGCACTCATGCCAAGAAGGCTGATGACCAGCTAAAGTGCCTGTGCAAGGAAAACTAAATGGCATGAGTCTGAGGAGTAGAGGGGGCATGGAGAGAGAATATGTTGTGAGAAAAGGTCAGAGAGGTAATAGGAAAGTAAGGCAAGCAAGTATTTAGAAAGGAAACTGGCAAAGTGAGAGGGAAGCTGAGATTTGAGAGAAGGAACAGAAAGGCCCTTGTAGAAGTAACAGTGCTGAGGGTGGGGATAGAAGTTAGTAACAAAGTTACAGAAGCAGTGGACGAGGGGATGCAGCCTGACCATTGTGGATTTGGCGAGCTGCTGCTCCAGCCAATCACTTTCACTTTCAAACCAGTTTCCCCGCAGCACTAGAGACCCGGCTCAGTACATTCATTTTCTTAACAGTTAAGCATCACCACCAAATCTTTACATAAAAAAAAACTTGACTAACCACCTTTAAAGTTCATATAGCAACCACAAGTTATTTTGTCCCCCTTCTCTGATGAAAATCACAGACTGCATGACCTCTGCGTCATCATACCTCTCACCATTTCCCAAAGCTGCAACCTCCGTAAGTCCGCTGGTATTCCTTTAATTTTTGATCCAGAACTAAGCTGCCTCATGGAGCCTCAAGCCACTCAGAGCTTCCTGTACTTTCAAAGCATTGCTCACCTGACTCCCTCTCCCAGTTCATGCTGAACTAACACACTGATGCACACCAACAGCATTCAAACATAACCAGCCACCCGGTCTCCACGCTTGGTCATCCTGAAGCACTCTAATGTAAGCAGCCACCCCCAGTCTCCACACTCGGTCATCCTGAAAACTTAAAAACACTGAAAAAAAAAACCCAGCAGAATTTGAATAAAAGAAATCCCTAAACAACATGGCCTTGCATAAATGAAATATGCCACAGCCCGTCCGGGAATATCACTGATGTTTTTCCCCTCGTGCTGTTTTACTTTTGACATCACTCATGGCTCCACCACTCATGATGTCACATGGTCAAACTGTGCTCAGGAAAAATATCAGTGATATCCCCTGACAGGTCATGGCATATCCCTTATATCTATATCTATATACAGAGAGAGAATTAATGCTAGGAAAGTATGTTATATGACAATATAATGCCATCAAGGGGCCTAATTAGCAAATGCCCCATGAGCCCAAGGGGTGAGGGGATTTACTGTGCTAATTAGCTCCCAAGATAGCATTATATCCTCATATACTACACTTTCCAAGCATTTGTTTTATGTAATATATTTGGATAGTAATCAACTTTTGTTTTAGATTGCATTTGCAATCATTTCTGGGTTTGCCTTGATGCATTTTGGCTGTTCTGGTTTTCTGTAGTATAGGGTCCTGCTATATAAGAAGGTGTGACTAGGCCAGTCAGTCCCTTAGAGTCTTTCAATGGGGAGCAAGAATGACATATGGTTGGGGCAGCATGGCATTTCTGTATGGCAGGTCAGTAGTTCGGTGTGGCGGTTTGGCAATTTTGAGCAGAAGTTCAGTAGTGGGGAGCGGTGGTGTGGCACTGTGGAGCAGAAGTTCCCCCGATCAGATGAGGTCAAATGTGATATGGGCCCTGTGTGAAGAAAGCTTCAACAGATTATATTGGCCATACTGCATCACTATGAGGCACGAGGTTGGAGCTGTATCTTATGCTTTGGACAGGAGGCTACGGGCTGAGGGAAGGGGGTGAACATTAGGGTTGACAACACCAAATAAGTAAGACCCCGCCACTGATTTGCCAATATTTTGGCTTGGCTTTGTGAGTGGTGAGGAGGAGCTAGCTGAATCATTGGGAAGCAGTAGACCAGAGAAGCAACAACAGTAGGGAAGTGCTGATTTCTTTTCACTTTGATATTGGAATAGTCTGTACTGTGAGGGTAGAAAGTGGTGGTGAAATGAATTCATGCTGTGGGTTGGAGCTGTTATTGAGAGTAATTTTGTGCTGGAATATTTATTTAGTTCTTTTTGGAATATTGGGAGCTGTTACTGTTTGAAATTCTATGCTGTGTAGCTAAGTCAGGAAACTACAGACCAGCTGGCTTTGTGAGTGGTGAGGAGGACCTAGCAGGAGCCAGTTTTGATAGCTGAATCACTGGGAAGCAGTGGAATAGAGGAGTATGGGCTGGTGGGTCAGAGCTGTAGCTAATTGTTTCTGGAGGGCATGAGCTTGATCCCACCCCATGCGCATCACTACCTTTATACCAGGGGTTCTGACATCACTTCCCAAAAAGGGCAATGGACGTAAACCTGTCATATCTTTCTCAGCCCAGCACACTGCAAAGGGGGTAAATGCATGCATACACTGACAAAAATTGGATTTCTTCAACCTGTGTTTATTTAAATTATAACTGTTCTGACAGTTACAGAGAGAACTACTTTAGATTTCTTCAACCTGTGTTTATATATTTATATATTTTTGAAATGTATAATTGTATAGTTATTTTATATTTATGTATAACTGGAGGCAAGGAGAGGCTGGGCTGGGAGGACGTGGGGAATAGGTACATGTGTGGGAAGCAGGAGAGGGTTAAACTGCAATAGCTGTGGGGCAGCAGTCTCTCTGGGGGTGATGTGGAGTAAAGGGGGGATGTCCTGGGTGTAAGAGCCTGGAACAGCTAAGGGCTGAAATAAGGCTGCTCAGATGGGGGCTGGGGAGGATGGTGTGGGAAGTCAGAGGAGCAGAGCAGTGGAGGGAAAGGTAGAGGGGTAATGCCCAGGGGAGTGACAGCATCAGGAAGGGTATGGGAATGGGGAGGAGCACTCAGTATACAGGAGTATCTCTTCCTTACAGGAATAGGGAGCCCAGGGTGGAAGAATGACAAGTGGTAAGGGGAAGGGGTGGGAGTGTGAGAGTAGCATCAGGGGTGGGATATTCTAAAGGGGTGCCTTTATTGAATATATCTGCACCACTGTCTGGAAGGAGGGAGGAGGCAGCGGGAGGTGAGACAGAACATCATATTGAGCCATAGTTGAGAGTATGAGTACAGGGAAGGGGGGAGGGAACTAATCAGAGAGGGCAGGGAAGAGGAGGCAGGCAAAATGGAGTGGAGGATGGGGGGATGGAGAGAAAAGGAAAGAAAGAGGGGAGAGAAAACTGAATGCAGATACAGATAGTCAGAAGGGTGGGGAAGGGCAGCTTGGGAGATAGAAAAACAGTTAAGGGGATAAATTGTGGATGTGGAGATAAGTTCACCAGGGTGCAGAGGGCACAGTTAGATGGGGAAGCATCGAGTACCAAAGGTGAGAAAGGAAGGACGGGGAGCACAGATGCAGGGGAAGGAAGAGTGGCAATCATAGGGGATTCCATAATTAGGGGTATTCACTGGAGAAGGAAAGAGGAATCAAATGCAAGCAGGAGGGTGGTTTGTATACCAGGGATGACAACAGGGAAGGTTGGCCTAAAAATAAGGGAAATAGGATAAAACCTAGGTGGCGCTATCCCAAGGGCTACTACCCCTGCCTGCTTGGCTAGTAGCAGGTTAAGGGGCCTGAGTTCTGAAATGGGTGCCTCCACCCAGAGGTCAGGGTTGGTAGTGGTCAAGCTAACCTGGGCACAGCCCTCTGGGACACTGTAACCCCCTTTCCTTACTAGTGGCCGGAACAATACACAATAATCACTTTCACAATACTCCTGATACACCACACAAGTACCCACACTGTTTGTACTTACCACCAGGGCTTTCCTCTGGCTCGGCCCTGGGGACCCCCTGTAAAACAAGGTTATACACAGCAAATAACAGCAGTACAGTACTCTTGCACAAACTGGAACCACAGTCAGGGTAAATTCAAAAAAGGGTTAGATCTGATTTATTTAAGAGACTTGAACAAGGGAGGGGCGTAATCAGGTTAATTTGCTTAAAGGTTCTATCAATCAAACAGTTATGCATGCACTTCAGGGTCCATAAACAGTCACACACTCTGGGTACCCAGATGGAGAATGGTGGGCTAGCCAGGAACATTGCCTCCCTGTGATGGAAGAAAACAACATACACAACACACACTATTTGTAATCCGGAGAGGGAGGGCTCAGTTTGTCAAAAGAAAACAACAAGACAATCAGATGACACACTTTTAGATTAGGCTGTTGTTGCAGGGAACTACCCTGATGATTACTCATGATACCCAAGACTGGACACAGGCTGGACAAAAATTGAGACAACAGGTGGTTAATCTGGAGTGCCAGGAGAAGCAGGGCCCACACGATTCACTGAGGCATTGTTCCTGTTCAAGTGTGGAGCAGGGGGCTGATTCCCAGGCAGGTCTCTCGTCGATGGCTTTCTCTGTATAGTGGGATAGTCTGGCAGGGCCAGCATGGCATGGCATGGCCCAGGCCAAATGGAGATAAATGCGGATTCAGTCCAATTAGGCTGAATAAAACTTCCAGCAAGCAGAATACAGTTCACACAGTGGGGAACCAAATCACGGCCCAATTTCAATACACAGCACATTTACATGTAAGAAAATTCTACTGTACCAGGCAAACCACTCTCCGATCATGATCGCAAAGTCTCTGCACAAACCAGGGATTCAAAAGCAGCTGGAAATCCTGACAGGCTGATCACATTCAGCAAAATCTTCAGTCTTCTTCAGGTATGAGCCTGGTAAAATCAGTGGCTTACTTAGTTCTCACAAACTTGGATTTCGTCCGAAATAATTCTCTTCTCTCCCTCTCAGGGGCAGCAGGCAGACATGCAGGCCACAACTCAGTCCTTTCCACAGTTCTCCCATGCAAAACTACTCAGACGACTGCGTGACTGTCTCAAGCTCTTGCTCATTCAGCTCCCAACTGAGATCTGACTCAACTGCCAGCAAGCCAGGGACTTTCCCCAGAATCCAAAAGGTTTGGTTGGCTGATCTGTCTGTCAGTCACAACAAAGGCTCCCCCTTCAGGTGCAAAAAGGTGCCAAAAGCCCAAAACTACAATTCCTACAGATTTTGACTCCAGATAGCTCCTGTAGTCCAGCTCCATTTTAGGTCCCACCAGAACTGATTGGCCCAATTCACAGTTCAGGACCAAGATAGTGGAGATAAACAAAAGTGTCCTTTCTGCAAAGAAGGCAGGTTAACATAGAAACATAGAATTTGATGGCAGATAAGACCCGCTTGGCCCACCTAGTCTGCCCATTTCCCTACCTAACGGATAAGCTGCAGATCCTAGTTAACCAACAGCCTACTTCATCCTACCCCCCCCACTAGAATTGCTTTATGTCTGTCCCATGCATTCTTGAATTCCCCCACTGTTTTTGACTCTATGACCTCCTCAGGAAAGCTGTTCCATACATCTACAACCCTCTCTGTGAAGAAATACTTCCTCACATTACCTCTGAGCCATTCCCCCATTTTCAAATTATTCATCCTTGTTCTTGAACATCTCTTTTTTTGAAAGATGCTACTGTCTTAGCCTTTGTTGATTCCCTTCCGGTATTTGAAAGTTTCTATCATGTCCCCCCTCTCCCTCCTTTCCTCCAGGCTATACATTTTAAGCTCCTTTAGTCTTTCTTCATATGTCTTCTGGTGCAGACCATGCACCATTTTGGTTGCCCTCCTCTGGACAGCCTCCACCCTGTCTATGTCTTTGTGGAGATGGGGTCTCCAGAACTGTACACAGCACTCCAGATATGAGCTTACCAACTGTCTGTTCATCTGGAAGATGCTCCCCTCTGGCACCCTGTTTATACCCTTAAGGTACTTGATGGTCTCATTAGACAAACTACATTATCATTAGCACTCTAAATGATTTTCAGCTAATAGTTACAGCTTTCAACAGAGCTCCATCTCAGATTACTTATGACTGCAATCCAGGCAGCTCTTAAAGAGACAGTACATAGAGGCTATACAGGTACTCTCTGGCAATCACATTTAAACTGCTAAAATGCAGGACACCACCTGGCAGTGAGCATTTAGGCAAGCTCAAGGAAGACTTTTTAGGAACCCCCATTTGTAGGGGGGTTACAATAGTAATGGAGGTTGGAGGAAAACCTAATTTAGTTATACATTTGGGAACCAATGACAAAGCTGGGGAGGAAGTTGAGATAGTGCAAAGTAGGTTTTTTCATAGATTCATAGAAATATGACAGCAGAAAAGGACCGAAACAAGGCCCACCAAGTCTGCCTATTTGTCTAGCCATCTGCTTGGACCTGTGCCCCCCTTTAACAATCCCCTGTGGTTGTCCCATGCCCTTTTGAATCCCTCTACTGTTTCCTCGCCAATGACTGCCTCTGGAAGTTTGTTCCACTTTTCCACCACTCTCTCTCTATGAAATAGTATTGCCTAAAGTTACCCCTGAACTGCCCCCTCCACTTGCAGGCCATGCCCCCTTGTTCTCTGATTTCCCTTCATCTGGAAGATGCTCCCACCTGGCACTCTGTTTATAACCTTAAGGTACTTGAAGGTATCGATCATGTCCCCCCTCTCCCTCCTCTGTTCTAGGGAGTACATGTTCAGATCAGTCTTTCTTCATAGGATAGGTGGCTTAACCCTTTTACCATCTTTGTTGCTCTCCTCTGAAACCGCTCTAGCCTCCCCACATCCTTCCTGAGGTATGGCCTCCAGAACTGGACTCCATACTCCAAGTGTGGTCTAACTAGATGGGTGTAGAAGGGTACTATGACCTCCCTATTTCTACTGGTGATCCCTCTTCCGATGCATCGCGGCATTCCACTCCCCCTAGCCACTGCCCTCCTGCACTGCCTTTCCACCTTCAGGTCCCCTGATATAATGATGCCTAGGTCCCTTTCTTGTTTCATCTCCTCCAGATCTCTGCCCCCCATACAGTACCCTGCCCTCTGATTTCTGTAGCCAAGATGCATGATTTTACATTTTTCTGTATTGAATGCAAGCTGCCACCTCTTTGACCTTGCCTCAAGTCTCTCCAAATCTCTCTGCATTTGTTCTACCCCTTCCTGCGTGTCAACCCTATTGTAGATTTTGATATCATCTGCAAACATACTCACACCTCCCTCAAGGCCCTCCACAATGTCCCCTACAAATATATTGAATAGTAGGGGCCCCAGCACTGATCCCTGAGGGACCCCGTTTGTGACTTTGCCCTCTCTGGATGCCACCCAATTTATTATGACCCTCTGCCTCCTTTCCCCAGCCAGTTTCCCACCCATTTAACTACCCTCTGCCCAAGCCCCAGTCCTGGCATTTTGCACAGCAGCCTTCCGTGGGGCATGGAGTCAAACACCTTCCTGAAATCCAAATAAGCCACATCTACCGCCTTCCCCTGATCCAGATCCTTGGTGACCCCATCAAAAAACTCTATCAAATTTGTTTGACAGGATCTGCCCCTAGTAAAACCATGTTGCCTTGGATTCATCAGGCTGCTACTTCCCTAGTATACCACAGAGGTTTCCTCCTCCTCTTATTTTTACTTGTCTCTTGGCACATGTCAGTGGCCCCTAGAATAGCTTACTTTATCCTGCCCCACATTGCCTCCACCTCTGTCAAATCCTCCTCCCCTTGTAAAGCCCTCACCACTATTTCCCCCATTTTCCCAAAGTTTGCCCTCTTGAAATCCAGCACCTTTAACAGGGAGTTAGGGAAGATTTGCAGGGAGGAAGGAAGTTTGCTGGCTTTCTCAGAGGTGATACCAGTACCAAGGGCCAACAGAGCCAGGAAAAGAAGAATAGAGGATTTTAATGACTGGCTGAAGAAATGGTGCAGGGAGGAGATGTTCATCTGTATTGGAAACTGGGAGGAGACCTGGTCAAACAAAACACTCTTTTCACCAGACAGGCTACACCTCAGTAGGAAGAGTTTGAGGATACTCAGGGACAAACTGTAGGAATACATAACCACTACACTTAATTTAAACTACTGGGGAGGCAGCAGGCGTGTAGGCCCACAGACTCGAAGAGGAGGAGTTCAGTGAACCTCCCCCTCCACAGTGATGGAACAGGTCTGGAGGGAGGCAGTGAAAGGGCCAAGAACACAGTTAGCAAAGGGTGGACGGGTGAGGAACACATAACAAGGGTATGTGGAGGGGTGCACACAGAGGGGATAAATATGATTAGAAGAACAGAGGGAAGAGAGGGAAGGTCAGATTCTATGTGGAGGGTGGTGCCTCTGAATGCGTGGAGTCTTGGAAACAAGATGGACAACCTGCAGGCACTATTAGCAGACAACAGGGTGGACATAGCTGCAGTAACCAAGACTTGGGTGACATCACACCATGGCTAGGACCTTGCGATCCCTGGATATAAACTATACAGGAGGGACAGGGTAGTCGGAAAGTGGGAAGGGGTGGCAGTTAATATCAGGGAGGGAATAACTTGCATGAGGGAGGAGGTCGAGGAAGGGGAGGTGGAGACATTATGGGTTCAGTTAAGGTCCAATAGATGGAGAAAGGTGAGGTTGGGGTGGTTTACAGACCACCCAGTCAGGATGAGGAGAGGGACAGGGAACTGAGCTCACAAATATTGGAAGCTGCAGGGAAAGTAGGGGTGGTAATTGTAGGGGATTTCAACCTGCCCAAGGTGGACTGGAGCATATCTTCCACAACATGTGCTAGGAGTAAGGTGATTCTTGAAGGACTGCAGAGTGGGTTCCTGACTCAGGGCATCACTGAACCAACAAGAGCTGAGACAATTCTTGATCTGGTGCTCACAAATGGGGAGCATATACAGGAAATAATGGTCAGGGAACCACTAGATGGAAGTGTCCATTGCACAGTGTGGTTCCAGTTGGATATGGGCAGGGAAAGCATCCCAACTAAGATCAGAATCTTGGATTTCAGGAGGGCGGACTTCAGGAAAATGGGCAAGGTGCTAAGGAGCCATCTGGCAGGCATCAGAGCAGATATGGGGTGGACCAAAAGTGGTCCATAATTAAGGAATGAATACTGGTTGCCACAGATGAGTGCATTAGGCTCAGGGGGAGGTCACAAGGTTCAAAGTGCCCAGCTGGTTCAGTTCTTGGGTTGCCTAAAACAGGAAGGGAAAAGAGGTTGGCCTATGGAAAATTCAGGAAGACTAGAATAGAGGTGGATAGGGAAAATTACCTAAAGTTGGCTAGTGAGGCAAATAAGGAAGTCCGGGGAGCAAAGACACAGAAGGAACTGCAGATAGCTGAAGGAATTAAGAAGGGGGAGAAAGCTTTCTTTCAATACATAAGAGAGAAAAGGGACAAGAAGGAAGGGATTGTTAGGCTTAAGAAAGGGGTGGAGTGGGTGGAGGATAATGGGTGAAAAGCAGATATACTAAATGAATACTTCTGTTCTGTCTTCACCAGGGAGAAGGATGGACCAGTGCCTTCAGGAGGGAAAAGAGGAGCGAGGGGGAGGGGAACACAGATGTAGTGTTAAAGGAGGATAGAGTAAGGAAGGGGCTGCTGGCACTGTAGGTGGACAAATCACCAGGCCCAGACAGAGTACATCCAAGGGTACTAAAGGAACTGGCTGAGGAGCTGGCAGGGCCACTGTCAAACCTATTTAATAGTTCACTAGAGTCAGGTGTGGTACCGCAGGACTGTAGAATAGCAAATGTAGTGCCCCTCTACAAAAGCGGTCCCATGGATGACCCAGGGAATTATAGACCAGTCAGTCTGACCTCCATTGCTGACAAGCTCATGCAGACCATACTAAAGGAAAGGTTGGTGGAATATCTAGAGAAGCATGGTCTCCAGGATGACAGGCAGCATGGGTTCATGGGGGGGGGAGAGCATGTCAAACAAATCTGATTGACTTCTTTGACTGTGTCACTAAGACAGTAGATAGGTGCCAAGTGGTAGACATCCTCTGTCTTGATTTCAGCAAGGTCTTTGACTCTGTGCCCCTCAAAAGGTTCATCAGGAAGCTGGTGAATCTCAGGGTTGGGGAAAAGATGGCCAGATAGGTGGAAAACTGGCTGAGGGACAGAACCCAGAGGGTGGCTGTGGGGGGAGAGAGCTGGGATGCATATCTAGGAGGATCAGTAGTAGTAGAGAGGAGGTTATACTGCCCTTGTACAGGTCACTGGTAAGGCCGCATCTACAGTATGGAGTTCAGTACTGGTGCCCACACCTCAAAATGGGCATTAACCTCCTGCTGGAGAAGGTCCAGAGGAGGGCTACAAAAATGATACTTGGTCAGCAGGGTAAGGCATACAGTTAGAGATTGAGGGCACTGAACATGTACTCCCTGGAAGACAGGAGAGAGAGGGGACATGATTGGGACCTTCAAATACTTGAAAGAGATAAATAGCATTGATGAGCAGAGTCTCTTTAAGTTGAGTGGCAACCATAACACAAGGGGGCACAGTCTTAAGCTGGAGGGTGGGAGATTTAGAAGGGAGGTCAGGAAGCACTTCTTCACAGAGATGGTGGTGGACACTTGGAATGCACTGCCAGAAGAGGTCATCTCATTGAAGACAGTGGGCAGGTTTAAGAGAGACTGGGACAGGCATGGGGAAGGTAAGGCTCATGGGTAGGAAGGATGGGAGGAGTGGGGAGGGAGGGCAAGGACTTTAGCTCAAGCTGTGGACTCTGCAATACGAGCAGACTTGATAGACCAAATAGCCTTCTTCTATTGGCTTCTTCGTATGTTCATATGTAATACTCCGTAGACCCAAATCCCTAATGTTTATCATTTCCCTTCTTTTTGCACTTTGCATTCTACAACCCTAATGTCTGCATTAATATAGTTTTTTGCAAAGAAGACTGGAGAAGAGGGATACAGTGGTAAACTACTGACCTTGAGGAATGAACTATGGCCTGACAATTGTCATATTGCTCAATGCTGAGGGCCAAAATCATGCACACAGGGCATATGGGCCCAGGAGCAGAGTACAGGATGGAATGGGAGATACTGGCAGTCACCAAGCTTGAAAGGGACTGTGGGGTTATCATATCTGATGACCTCAAAGTAGCAGGGCAGTGTGACAAAGCAGTGGGTAGGGCCAGTGGGATGCATAGGGAGAGGTATCTCCATCAGAAGAATGGAGGTGGTGTTGTCATTATCGTTTGCTGGTGAGAGCACACCTGGAGTATTGTGTCCAGTTCTGGAGGCTACACCTCAGAAAGAACATAAACAAGGTATAGGCAGTCCAAAGGAGAACAAATAAAATGGTGCAGGGGTTGTGCAAGAAGCCCTCTGAGGAGAGACTAAGGCTTCTCACATGTAAACCCTAGAAGAACACAGAGAGAGAGACATGATCGAGACCTACAAGTACCACAAAGAGGTCAACAGGGTGCAGGTGGGGAGTCTCTTTCAAATGAGGACAAGCAAAGGTGGCATCCAGAGAAGCTGGAAGGGTGGAAGTTCAAGAGAGATGTGAAGAAATATTTCTTAACTGAAAGGGTAGTAGATGCCAAGTAGTGGAGGCTAGGAGAGTGGGGACTTCAAGCACGCATGGGATAAATATTGGGATATATCTGAGTAAAACCAGGGAACAGGGAGGGTTTCTGGAGACCAGATAGAATCTGTGGAGGAAGAATAGGCAGAGAACACTTGGGCAGACAGAATGGGCCAAGCAGTCCTTTTCTGCTGACAAATTCTGTTTCTTTGTAACTTATCTTGTTATCTGGGATTGATCATGTAGCCTCCACTGTGAATACAGAAATGAAGTACTCATTTGGGGTGTTATTTCTTGCAAGCCATTCAGCTGTCCTTTGAGTTATTCTATTGTTTTGCCAAAGTCAACTTTCTTAAAGTCAGGTTCCATAGTGCTGGATTTGTGTTACTGAAACTACAGAACAAATTATGTGGATTTTAATAATGTTACAGCCACTGTGTTCATGCTGAGCCCTTAACTGAGACATCTCTGATAATGTTCTGGCTGGATATTGCTCTCCCTTGGTAGCTTCTGCACCCATTGAGTGAGAGAAAACCTTTGTTACTTCTATAAATGTCTGGCAACCTTGCCACCGGAGTGTTCTGGTCTACTGCATGTCTGTGAGATTAATGTCTCCCATGATCAAAGTTTTCCCTGATTTGGTTCCTTACTCATTAATCTTTTCCAGCTACTTGTCTCAGTCAGCCCCCTGGTTTGGAGACTTATAGAGTACTGCTAGTCTACAGATACTGCCCCCATTATCTCATACGGAGCCATAGTGCTCCATTTCCTTTCCCACCACCACCCCCTGAAACAGATTTGTCCTCTTTTTAACATAAAGTGACACATTCCATCCCTTGGCATGCTCCCTATGCTTTTTAAAAGAGTATAATCAGGGACAATTAGGTTCCAGCTATTGTTCTCGTTAGCTCACATTTCAGCTGTTGCCACTATATTCAAATGTTCAGCTGACATTAACACCTGCAGTTTGTCCATTTTATTCCCTATGCTCCTTGCATTTGTATATATTACATTCCTCTTGCCTTCCGTCTTCTCTACACTTCCAATCCTTGCTGACTTTTCAAAGTCCTCTTATTCTACATTTTCCCATGCCTGTTTTCCCTTTTCATTATGCCCCATGTGTTCCGGGGGAAAGTTCACTTGGCTCCCTTTGTGTGTTTGTGCATGTTCTTGTGATCTATCACTGCCACCCCTTTCCTAATTTAAGAACTTGCTAGCCTTACAGTATTTATCTTTTGCAGAAGATTTTTGTTGAAAGGAGTTCCACAGGGCTGCCGCAGGTGTATGGCAGTAACCTATGATTCCACTGTGGGACAAACGGTGATACTGTGGGACCAAAATTAGTGTGGGGACAATCTGGTTTAATCAGTGCACAGAGGAATGGGGATGGGGGATTGGGAGGTGGGTCCACCAGACACCAGAGATACCATTAAATGGCAGGAGTTGTCCATGAGCACTAGACCACAAGGGATGGCCCATGAGGGACACGAACAATAAAAAAGCATCAATCCAAAAGTGATCCATATTGTAAGGAATTTGGGGGGGGACAACTGGTGAAGAAGAAAACTTAGCATTATATAATGCATTTCATATACATTGTATCTCAAAATGCTTTACAAGAACTGAGAGACTGGTAAGGGAATGAACGTAAACATGTACTGGCTACAACAAGCTATGCCTCTGTCAATCAGATGGACAGATGTGTGGTGTTATGTTATATTCTTGTACATATTTAAAAAAAGGCCACATGGTAAATGCCAATGTGAAGAGAAGGGAATGTAACCTGCAAAACAGCTTGCTTGGCATGAAGCTAATTGCATTTCCTGACTAGCTGACACAGAGGAAATAAAATCAGCTTATTTACTCATAAACCTTATAGGATCTTCGTTGTAACTTAATTGAAGGAAGTCAGTTCAAAGCCCCGGATGTTTTAGCCATGAATTGAGCAGCAAATGACCATTCTGTCAGGCTAATGTTAATTTTGTCTTTGGGTGGGAATTGTCTACAGGGGACTTCAAAAGGGTTAAACTCTGAATTTCATATCCACGTTAACCATATGTGTCTGGATTTCATTTTTGATATTCTTGGAATTTTGGAAACAGCAGAACAGTGACGTCTCCTGCCCAAATAGAGTAGACCAGTTTCTTTGGAACTGGGATAACTGGGACACTACAAGTTACAGAAGGTATCTAAAGCCCTCAGTTCAGGGCATGTAGCACACTTTTCATCTGGACTCTCTCCTGACCACACAGAGAAGCAAAACTGTCACATCACAGAGAGTCAGAACCAGAGACTGCCCTTACTCTTTACGGACTTCAGTTCACTACAAACTAAGGTAGAACTTTAGACAACTGTATAGTGCATTTTTTGTATACCGTATATGCTTGAATTACCACCGGTGCTCGAATAACAGCCTGCTTGAATAAGCACCAGGAGGATTACAACGTCTAAATAAATAAGTACCTGTGTTTAATTAAGAGTCTGGTTCAGTCGAGGGCTGGAGCAGGGCAAAGAGGCTAGCTATTAGCACTGTCACTGTGGATAGCAAGGTGCGATTGAGGGCTGGGTAGGGCTAAGCGGCTAGCGATTAGAGCTGTCATTGTGTAAAGTCTGGTGCGATTAACACCCATTTCCACTAGCCGCGCAGCACAAAGCAACTCATTTAAAATCTGCAGTTAGATTAATTTCCAACATAATTGGGTGTTAGGCAGTTCCCCAGGCAGTTGCTCAGGCACCCCATTCATAAATCAAATGCTGCTCTTCTAGCCTCTACCCCCTGCTGCTAAGCACATTGCAGCTATGATCGAACCTGCAAAGCATCAGAGAGAGCACTCACCAAAGCAGGATTTGGAGTCAGACATTAAGAAACGATGGCGCTACAGCTATAATATTAATTTCAAACTGCAGGCCATTGATTTTGTCCGAAATGACAACATTAAGAAAAGTGCCGCTTGCAACTTTGGCATGGATGCCAAACACATCAGGGAGTGGTGTAAGCAAGCACACCAA
This sequence comes from Neoceratodus forsteri, assembly GCA_016271365.2. Taxonomy (NCBI): domain Eukaryota; kingdom Metazoa; phylum Chordata; order Ceratodontiformes; family Ceratodontidae; genus Neoceratodus; species Neoceratodus forsteri. The sequence goes on from CM057459.1 coordinate 1,391,594,032, forward strand.
CTTCAGGCAATGGCTTCATATGGTCGCCGGAAACTGGAAGGTGGTGGTCGGTGGCCAGTTTCTAAAATGCTCGAAGTGGAGCTGTATTCCTGGATCTAGTTGATGGGAGCCCAGCGCTTAAGGGTGACTAGAAAAGCAGTGAAAAAAGAAGCAGTTAAAATCTTTGCCAAAGCCAGTACCAGCACAGACAAGCAATTTATGGCCAGTGATGGGTGATTACAGAACTTTTTCTGCAGACACAGAATTACATTAAGATGCAAAACCACTGTTGGGCAACAAATACCAGACACAGCAACCCCAAAGCTAACCCCCTTCCTGCTATTTGTTAGAAGCTTACACATCAAAAAGGGCTTCTCCTTAACTCAGATAGGAGGGATGGATGAAACAACTATATGGCTGGACATGGCTGCTTACTATACTGTGGATTTCATCGGTAACAAATCAGTCCCCCTTAAAACTACTGGTACCATCCCCAACCACAAATATTTCAAGAATTTAATAAGCACCTGTGTCTAATTAAGTGCCTGCTTGAATAAGTGCCTGAAGCTACTGAGTTTGGAAATAACTAAGCGCCCAGGCTGTCATTCAAGCAGATATGGTATCTCCACTTTTTTTGTGTTATGTTGTGACCAAAAAGATTATTTAAGCCTTTTTAGTTGTAACTGTATGATTAGTAACTATTTAGTAAAAACATTTTGTTTTTAAGAAAACCAGCTTGATTGAGATTTTCTTATATTGGGTGTGCGATTGTGGAAAGTTCAGTATTAATCTGTGACTACACTGTTATTGCTATGGGATGCCATCATAAGCTACCAAATTGAACAAAGGGTCTGAAAAGGGAAAGTCTGGATAAGATAGGGGGAATACAAAAGTCTCAAAGGAGCATCTGTGGGGATTTGAACCAGGTTATTGCATGCCCATGGGAGAAGGCAGAATCAGGGTTACAATGCTACCCTGAAGAGTCTGTAACATATGGATCTTCCCCCTTTGTGTAACAACTGAGCAAGTGTTCTCATTTGGCTACAAGACTAGAGAATGGTATTGTACCCTGATCCAGAGTAAAGAGAGGACCCTGGGACTTCGTGGTGAGTGTTCAGTTGTGAAGCCAGTGAGCACTATAGAGGGACTCGAAGAAGGTAGCCCCTGTTTTCCCCCTCCCTGTCATGGATTGCACTTAGAGGTGGGCATGGCGAGCTCAGTGGACCTAACCCTCAGGAGCTGGTTCATGACAGATCTGGTGCGCACAGGTAGGATCCAAGAGATCTGGTAGCAGGAGATTCAAGAGATATTGGTGGCACAGGCATAACAGTTGGATTTGAGGCCAGTGTATCAGACTGATAAACTGAAAACAATCCACACACAATCAGGGCAGAAATTTGAAACAAATAATTTGGTTACAGTATAACGTTCCCTACCTGTTTTCTTTTTTTTTGCTTTGGTGTAAGCTAGTGTAGTAATAGTTAGGGAAGAAGATGGCTTCCAACTATAACGAGTGCACTGCAAACCAACTAAGGCAGTTGCATCAGAAAAAAGGAGTCCAGTACGAGGGGCAAACCAAAAAGCACCTTGTGGAGGCTCTCATGGCAGCCAATGAGCTAGCGGCTGCCCAGAACTTAAAGTCACTGACAGTGACTGAAAAGGACTAGAGCCTGGATGTGGGGGTTCCAGAGTCCATCATAGAGTCTAGTCCCAGGGAGAAGGACAGTGAGACCAGAAGGAACCCAGAGCCACAGCAGCAGAGGAAGGTTACCACAGAGCTGGATCTAGAAGGGATCAGGCTGCAGCTGGAGTTGAGGAAATTGGAGCTGGAATTCGAGCAGAGAAAGTTTGAAGCACAGCAGCAGAGGGAGTTCAAGCAGAAGAGGTTTGAACTGGAGATGTAACAAAAAGAAAGGCTGCTTCAGAGAGAGGCTGAGGAAAAAGAAAAACAGCGTGAGAGGGAATCTGGACTACAGCAACTGAAACTTCAAACATCAGCACCAGAGGAGGTAAGTGGCAGGGTTGAAATTGAAACTCCAGGGCTGGGGTATACCAGTAAGTTACATTCTAAATTAATAGCTGAATTTAAAGAGGGGGAGGATATGGATGCATTTTTGAATTTGTTTGAAAAGGTCTGTATCCAGGCCAAAATACCCAGGGAGTCCTGGAGCTTTCAGCTATCCTTGCTATTTACTGCTAAAGGACATGAGGCACTAGGCCAGATGGACAATCAGGAAAGTAGCAGTTATTAGAAACTTAAAACTGCTTTGTTTAAAAAGTATGAGTTAACTCCTGAAGCATACAGGGTTAAGTTCTGCAAGCTCAGAAGAAGCCCTGACATGAGCTATGAGAAACTCGCCACAAAGCAACATCAGTTTTTGAAATGTTGGTGGGAGGGAGTAGAAGCACATTCTGTGGAAAAAATTGAGGCAGTTATGTTGCTAGAGCAGTTCTTTTAGGCATGCTCAGCAGAGTTGAAAACCTGGCTAGAGGACTGAGATCCAAAAACAGCACAGCAAGCTGCTGAGCTTTTGGATCACTATGCCAGGAGCAGGCCTGCTCTGAAAGGGATCATGGCAGGTGTGGCAGAGCAGAAAGGGAAAAGCGTGCCTTTAGGGCAACTAAAACCCTCACTGACTCAACAGAAAGGGGGAAGCCCCAAGTTACAAAAAAAAGATTTCTCAGATAAAAGAAATGATGACTGTTGGTTACATAAACAGCCAGGGCATCTTGCTAGACAGTGTCCTAAAAAGGCACAGAGTGGACAAAGTAGTGCTCGAACAGAGTTGGGTTGTTTGTGTATCCCTGAGAGCGTGCCTGTAAACATGAGGGAGCACATGCACCCGGTTACTGCAAATGGGGTGCAGACCCATGGATTAAAGGACACGGGGGCGTCTCTTACCTTAGAAAAAGGGGATTTGGTTGGGCCCAAACAGCTTATACCTAATCAGTCTGTAATGGTGAAGGGATTCACTGGGGAAGAAAAAGCTCTGCTACTTGCTAGCGTTCTCTTGGACTGGGGTGAGACAGGTGAGATTGTGCAAAAAGTGGCAGTGGTAGACAATCTCACCCTGGATGTGATAATAGGGAACAATCTCCAGAAGGGGGAGGTGTGTGCAGTTACCCGCAGTTCGATGGCAAAGGCTGATTGTAGTTCCCTGAACCCTATAGAAGCCCCAGTGAAAAAAATGGGAGGCTGGTTTCCCAGCCTGTGTCTCCTAAAATGAAGGGTAGCAAAAGGGAGGTAGGACTTCCCCAAGTAGCCGTTCACAAAACAGCCACAGAAGGTTACTCTGAGGAGGGAGGGGTAACAAATGGTCAGAAGGTTAGGGATGACAATGACCCTGAATGCCCTGATGCTAAAGCTATGGACCCCAGTTTAGGAACTGATAGGGACATGTCCCAGACCTTGGGAAAATGTAAAGATTTTGCAGCTGTTCAGAGAACTGACCCTAGTAGGGAGAGGCTGAAGGTTTGTGCAGAATCTGATGGGACACAGGGAGGTGACATGAGACATAGGGTATTTTGGTACAATGGACTGTTGTATACACAAGATGTAAGGACAGAGGGAGGGGTGATGGACAGGCATCTTGTTATTCCCCAAGGGTACTGTGAGCGGTTGCTCAAGATCACTCATGATATCCCCATGCCTGGACATCTGAGCATCACTTGCACCACACAGCGATTGGCCCAGTATTTCTATTGGTCCAACTTCACCCAGCAGGTGAAGGAATATTGCAGGTCTTGTCACCAGTGCCAACAAATAGGGAAGGCAGGTAGTAAAACCAAAGCTGCCCTAATTCCCTTGCCCATCATGGAGGAGCCATTCCAAAGGGTAGGACTGGGTAGTGAGGGACCTTTGAGTACCCCAAGCTCCTCTAGGAAGAAGTTTATCCTGATGGTGGTTGATTACACCACCCGATACCCAGAGGTGGATGCCCTCTCCTCACTTAGGACAGACAAAGTGGCAGATGCCTTGCTAGGGATTTTCTCCCATGTCAGGTTTCTGCAGGAGGTCATCACTAATCAAGGGGGTACCTTCATGTCAGACCTGATAAAGTGTTTGTGGGAGACATATGGGGTGGTGCAGAGATACACAACACCTTATCACCCACAAGCCAATGGGCTTGTGGAAAGGTTTAATGGTACCCTAAAATTGATGCTCCAAGCATTTGCTGAACAGCATTGGAGGAACTGGGAGAAATACCATCCCCATCTGTTTTTTGTATATAGGAAGGTGACCCAAGAGTCGACAGGGTTTTCCCCCTTCAAACTCTTATATGGACGTAGGGTGCATGGGCCCCTAGACTTGATCCAGGAAGACTGGGAAGGTAAGCACGCCACCCAGGTAACTCCCACAGTAGAATGTGTCCTTAAGTTTAGGGAGAAGCTGAAGGAGCTTATGGGGGTGGCCCAAAGAAACATGTCAGCTACCCAACAGAAACAAAACATCTGGTATGATCGCAGAGCCAGAGCTCGCATGTACAGCACAGATCAGGAAGTCATGGTCCTAATCCCAGTCCAGAAGGACAAGCATCAGGCTGAGTGGGCAGGACCATACAAGGTTGTCTGACAATGACGTATATTATATTGTGGAATTGCCTGACTGGAGACATAGCCATTGGATGTACCATGTCAACATGATGAAGCCATATGCAAATAGGGCTGACTTGGTATTTGCAGTGTATAGTCCTGGGGAGGGGATGGACGAAGAAGACCCCCTACTGTACTTGCTAGAGGAAAGCAAGTGGGTGCCCTCTGTGGAGACAATCAAGATCTCACCCCAGTTGACCCCAGAACAGTCCCAGGAAGTGAGGAAGGTTTTAGAGGATTTTGCCCCTTTGTTTGCAATCAAGCCGGGATGTACCCAATTAGCAACACATGAGGTAAATACAGAAACATAAGCACCCATCCAACAGATAGCCTACAGAGTGTCTGAGGCCGTCCTAAAGGACATTAGGAAGGAGGTGGAAGGAATGCTGGATTCAGGGGTAATTCAGAAATCCCACAGTCCCTGGGCCTCACCCATAGTCCTTGTTCCCAAGCTGGATGGCTCTACTCACTTCTGTGTGGACTATTGTGGACTCAATGCAGTCACAAAGTCTGATGTCCACCCAATGCCACAGATGGATGAACTACTGGACAAGTTGAGGGTGACAACATACCTTACCATCACTGATTTGATGAAAGGGTACTGGCAGGTGGAGATAACTGCCAGAGCTAGAAAGAGATCGACCTTCATCACTCCAATAGGATTATTCGAGTTCTGGGTAATGCCTTTTGGAATGAAGAATGCCCCTGCCACCTTCCAAAGGTTGGTCAACCAGGCATTACATGGTATTGAAGAGTGCGCAGTGGCTTATCTGGATGATGTTGTCATCTTCAGTACCAGCTGTAAGGAACACCTATCCCTCCTGAAGGAAGTGTTGGACAGGATACTGAGGACAGGGCTCAATGTCAAGGCTGAAAAGTGCCAGGTGGCTATGGTTGAGGTGGCATATCTAGGCCATGTAGTGGGGCAGGGGCAGCTTCACCCTAATCAAGTAAAGATTGAGTCCATAGAGGCATGACCTATGCCCGAAACCCAGAAGCAGGTTAGGAGCTTCCTAGGGACTGCTGGGTACTATTGAAAGTTTGTATCAAATTACAGTACCCTGGCAGCTCCTCTATCTGGCCTGCTAAAGAAAAGAAAGCCCCAAAAAAGTAAACTGGGAGCCAGCCTGTGAATGAGCCTTTGCATGGCTAAAGGAAGCACTGTGCAGTGCCCCTGTGCTGGTTAGTCCAGATTACTCTAAGTGATTTGTAGTCCAGACAGATGTGCCAGATGTGGGGATCAGAGCAGTCCTCAGCCAGACATCTAATCTGGGAAATAATCACCCTATAGTGTACATTAGTAAGAAGTTACTTCCACGAGAGCAGGTCTATTCCACAGTTGAAAAGGAATGCCTTGCGCTGGTGTGGGCCCTGAAGAAATTAAATCCATACCTTTACAGGAGATGCTTCAAGGTACAGAACAATCACAACCCCCTGGTGTGGTTGAATCAGATAGGTACAGTAAGACAAATTGTCATATCTTAAGATGGAGTATTGCCATACAGGCCTACGATATGACCATCATACACAGAGCAGGGTCAGCCAACGCAAACACAGATGGCATATCTCGCCAGTTGGGGCAGTGAACAGAATTTGTGAAAATCATACCATGTATAGGGATGGATTCCCACAAATTCAGTCTAGGAGGGAGGGATGTGGCAAGCTATGCCCCTGCCAGTTGGATGGGGTTGTGTTGTCATGTCATGTCATGTTCTTGTACATGTTTAAAAAAAGGCCACATGTTAAATGCCAATGTGAAGAGAAGGGAATTTTTTTTTAATGGCTGACAGTCCTGTACCTGCAACACAGCTTGCTTGGAAAGTAGTTAATTGCAGTTCCTGACTAGCTGACCCAGAGGTAATAAAATCTGCTCGTATAGTTATGAACCTTACAGGACCTTATAACTTAATTGAAGGAAGCCAGTTCAAAGCCCTGGGTGTTTTAGCCAGGATGTGAGCAGCAAATGACCATTCTGACAGGCTAATGTGAATTTTGTCTTACGGGTGCGAATTGTCTACAGGGGACTTCAAAAGGCTTAAACTCTGAATGTCATGTCCATGTTAACTATATGGGTCTGGATTTAACTTTTGATATCCTTGGAATTTTGGAAACAGCAGAACAGTGACATCTCCTGCCAAACAGAGTAGTTGCTCTGACTCACCTGATTGGTAAATAGACCAGTTTCTGTGGAACTGGGATAACTGATGACACTGCAAGTTACAGAAGGTATTTAAAGCCCTCAGCTCAGGGCATGTAGCACACTTTTCATCTGGACTCTCTCCTAATCACACAGAGAAGCAAAACTGCCACAGTACAGAGAATAAGAACCAGAGACTGCACTTACTCTTTATGGACTTCAGGTTCACTACAAACTAAGGTAGAACTTTAGATAACTGTATAGTGCCTTTTTTGTACATTTCCACTTTTTTTGTGTTATGCTGTGACCAAAACAGATTATTTAAACCTTTTTAGTTGTAACTGTATGATTAGTAACTATTTAGCAAAAACATTTTGTTTTTAAGAAAACCAGCCTGAGTGAGATTTTCTTATATTGGGTGTGCGATTGTGGGAGGTTCAGTATTAATCTGTGACTAAACTGTTATTGCTACGGGGTGCCATCATAAGCTACCAAATCAAACAAATGGTCTGAAAAGGGAAAGTCTGGATAAGATAGGGGGAATACAAAAGTCTCAAAGAATGGTCTGTGGGGATTTGAACCAGGTTATTGCACACCCATGGAAGAAGGCAGAATCAGGGTTACAATGCTACCCCAAAGAGGTTGTAATGCCTGGATCTTCTCCCTTTGTGTAACAACCAAATAAAGGGTTCTTATTTGGCTACAAGACTCGAGACTGGTATTGTACCCTAATCCAGAGTAAAGAGGGGACCCTAGGACTTCATGGTGAGTGTTCAATTGTGAAGCCAGTAAGCACTATAGAGGGACTCAAAGAGGGTATCCCCTGTTTTCCTTCTCTCTGTCATGGACTGCACTTAGGGGTTTGCACTGTGAGCTCAGTGAACCTGACCCTCAAGAGGGGGTTTGTGACATCGGCAACCATTTGGCTCATCAACACCCATACACAGCCTTGGACAATTGCATGAACCAGTTTATGGGAAGGGGAATGTTGGCCCGAACACCAGGGAAAGTACCCTGCTCTTGTAAAAAGTGCATTGAGTGTTTTTCCTTCCTCCTGGATACCCACCAGGAGGGCACCAGTGATGGGCAGAAGGGACCTCAGTTTAACAGCTCATCTAAAGGATGGCACAACCTAACAGTAAAGCACTCCCCAGTACTGCACTTGGGTATTAGCATTAACGATATGAGCCAAATCCCACTGTGGGAATAGAACCCATGACCTTCTGACCCAGAGGAGGATGTGCTACCAACTGTGTCATGCTGAAGCAGTAGCGCACTTTTTCCCAGCCTTAGAGCATGGCATTGCAGCATGCCACTAGCATAATTCCATGTCCAGAAGTCCATGGTAGTCATAGTATAGATACTTGTGGTTAAACATCCTTTATGAAGCCACAGGCACCTACTGTATTTTTATTTAATTATTTGAAAAGCTTAACACCAGGTAAACCATACAGAGAACAACTGTCTTGTTTATAGCTGTGTGCTGGAGGGAGGGGGAGGGGTACAGGTAGGAGAGGGAAAGAGGAGAGGTACAGGTTTGAAATAGATTTCAAATATACAATATACAACACACACACAAATTTATATGTGTGTGTGTGTGTTGTGTATTTTTTATTTATTTATTTAGTTTTTGTTAACTTGGTAAGTGCACTATATATAATATACAACACACACATATATATATATCTATAGCTATATCTATATATCATATATTTATGTGTGTGTGTGTATATATGATATACAACACACACACACACATATATATATATATATATATAGCTCTATATGTCATATATATATATATATATATATATATATATATATATATATATATGTGATTTGCATATGCAGCTCATGATGCTTTGCAGTGTGGGGCATGTGTGATTTTGTATTTCTTTGAAACTTGGCTTCCCAGCCAAATGCCCTTTGGGGTAACCACTGCCTCAGTGCTTGCACACAGAGGTTCTTTGTCTTTTATATATATATATATATATATATATATATATGTATATATATATATATATATATATATATATATCTGTATACAAATACACATATACAGGTAGCAAGGCAACATAGTGTGTAACAAGACAGTAGACAAATATGGAGACAGGCAGCAAAATGACTGTCATTTGAACTGTGACTGGGCCAGTGGAGGAGGATCAGGACTTTGTTTATGGCAGTTTTGAGGGGCAATGGATTGGGGAGCCTCTGTGCGCTCCTAAAGTCTACCACCCCTGACTGTGACTTTTTATTGGGCCACTCTTGTTTATCAAAGGAAAAGGCCTTCTCAACAATTACTTCTGCAGAGCATTTGTCACTGTCAGAGCACAGGATTAATAACAGTAAAAACAGGGCCAATCACAGTCACCTCAAGCAAAAGCAGTATGAGATGGAGAGCAAAGGCAAAACAAAGACATCTGCCGAGTTATCTGGCATGAGGTTTAATTATAAAGACCGTCCCCCAATCAGTCCACCTCTGTCTTTGGTTTTGAACCTGTTATGAAGATTGATGCTCTCTGCATGTCCATCTCTCTAGTTCTTCATTCTCTTTGCTCCCCACTTAAATGTCAATGCATGCAGACAGATGCTCATCAGTGGCACCATGGAGGACTGCTATGCTCAAACCCTGGCGATGAGGCAGACAGGAATGTCTGCCCTCTGACTGATGTAAAGTAGGCACCAGCATATCTAATTACACAAGTGGGTAGGTGGGGGGGGGGAGGAGAAAGGGGCATATGCAAAATGTCACTCTTTACAGTGGAGAGAGAATCCAAATGATTTCTGAATTTCAGTATATTGCATGTTGTCACCACTTTATTATTAAAGTTTAAATTCTGTGATAAAAGTACCCTGGAGAGATTATTCAGCCTGCACTTTCTGCAGTGCATGACCCACAGTGAACTCATCTGCATACATTGTTTTGTACAGCTTGCTTGATCACTATTACCTCTGATTAGACTAAGACTTACATGAGCAGGTTTGTTAAAATGAGAGGGGGAGGATTCAAACTAAAGATCATAAATGATTTGCCCAACCCTGACAGAAATGCCTCTTTTTCTGGAGTGCACACACATGAAGGAACCGTGAGGTATGCACTTTCAGATGATGACAATACAGCAAGTAACTCAGCTGCAAATCCCAAGTCTGAGTTCCTCCTATGCTGATAGCACAACTTTTATATTTTTTTATTTTATTATCATTATATTGTACTAATACAGACAACATATTTGGAGTTGTTCATTCAAGAAAAGATTAAGCTGTTCAATTTAACATTTAGAAAATTTAGACATCCCCAAAACTTAGGTAAAGTCCATTAGTCAAAGGAGTCAAGAATAATAGTATATAATGATGAGGCGGACATCAGTCACAAGCTTATAGAATTCTGCCGGGTATATTAATCAATAATTTCTCTGTCCTCTTAACACATTAATGCCCAAAAATAAACTCATTTATCATGGTCTGTTCCTTGCTGGTCTGCAAGATGTAAATGGAATATTATCATTCAATTAAGATGAAGGCATTTATTGTTAAAGAAAAATTAACTATTCAATAATTAGAAATCAGAAATTAAGTTTCTTCTCCCTCAAGGGAAAGGCATCTCTTCCTTCACATTGTGGTCCCCATCCTGATCAGAGTTGAAGATTTGTTCAGTTCTTTGAGCCTTTTTTAAGATAATGTATTCTCTAAGTTGCTCCGGGTCAAAAATAAATGTTTCTCCTCCCCATATGTCAGAATACATTTGGCAGGGTACAATACTTTAAATGAAGCATCCAGATCAGTAAGGTCATCTTTAAACTGCAGAAATTGCTTAAGTGATGTCTTTTAAGAGTCTCAGGAGCAATATCCAGAATAATATGACATACAGCTTGTTTGAATTTTAAAGCACCCAGCTTTCTTGAAGTATTAAGTATAAGGTCCCGATCAGTGTCAAAAACCAAAGCAAATATGATCATGCTTTTGGGTCCAGCCACATTATTAAAAATATTAGCTGTGGATTGTGCTGACCAAGGAGTGCAGCCGATTTGGGTGAATGTAAGCTAAAGCTGGCATCCTGGTTAACAGGATTTGTCTGACAAAATGAGTCAAATTTTGGCTGGCGAGTCGGTGCACAAAAGGCCTTACTTACGAAAGGCAAGTTTTTTTTAGAAAGTTTTAAGATGGTAATGAAGAGATCTTTTAGCAGATCTCTCAAGGACTCATAAGTCTTATCAGACATATTTGGGACAGCCACCAAATGCAAGTTCTTATAGCATAGCGAATTTTCCATATTTTCAGTTTTTCTTTGCAGTACAATTACAGCATTAAGATTAGTTGTTGCAAGTGCTGCATTTGTTAAGGTTTTTTGTTGGATTGCTGCAACTTCCTCTTAAATAGTTTTTTGCGTAAGACTGACTTTCACCCCCTCAGTTTTAATTGTTTTTACTTCCCGATCTAGAGCTTTTGACCTGTTAGTTAGCAGGTTGAGCTTCTGGTCAAATGAGGAGAGGAATGTAAATAGATTTGTAAACAAAACAGATGCTTCTTTGAGGGACTTAAACCCAGTTTTGGCTGGAAATGAAATACTTCCAGTAGACATGCTAGGCAGGCTAGGAGAAGACTGAAGATTTTCTGCAAATGACAGCTTTTGATGTGCAACATCCAAATTCATTTCTCCTACCTTCACCCCAACAATGTTGTCAGAAATCCCCAATGCACTAGCTGAGTTTTTATTTGAAAAAATTTGAGACAGTCCTACATCTGATGAGCTGGAATTTAACTTAGGACTCTGTGCTTGAGGGCTTGAAACTATAGTACTGAATTTTCCCTCCTGGTCAGGTCCTTCTGAGTTTCCCACATCCACATCTTCAGCAATCAAGTCTGAAAAACTAGATGAATTTGGCCTCTCTCTCGAGGGCCAGAAATAACGGTAATGTAGCGATCCAATGGGCCCTTGCGAAGTGGAATATTCATTTCGGATGAAGAAGAGTCCTTCTTTCTTTTCTGGTGTTCCTTGGATAAAAAACACTTAGTTTGCAGAGACATAGACAGCGAAGAATTAAAGACTTTCTTCTTCATAACCCCTTTTTTGCATCAATAGATAAGCAGGAGCAGAGTGTCCTAGCATGTTTGAGTAGCCGTCACCATCTTGTGAGAGAGCTGTATATCCTATGCTGATAGCACAATTTGTGAATGCTCACAAACTATCATTCCTCTGAACTTCCTCCAGTGCTAGCATCATGAGGAGTGAAAGCACTGAGGAAAATCACACCTCTACTACTTCTCCCATGAGAACATGATGGCTGAGAGCATTCAGAGGGTTGCATATCTAAAGCTCCTCCTTTGCTGACATCACTGTGGATGCCTGGGCCTAATTTGGAAAGATGACTCACTTACCATCTTAATCTCATTTTCATGATATCTTTGTTTGAATATCCATAGAGTGTCAGTACTGCCCAACTCAACTAAGTCAATGTTTTGAGGATGTATCTTCTTCATGGCAAAGCAATTACTGTACCATATGGCTTCCCTTTAAGGGCTGCAGTTTGTTTGGATTCTAATAAGTATCTTTCTCTATCAGTATTATTTCATTGTTGACGCTCCTGAGGAAACTTGTCCTCAATACTATCTTACCCAAAGCTGGGGACAAGCGCAGCATGGCCTCCTGCCTGCCAACTTGCAGGGATGGGAGCTGTCTCAAAGGATTATGCATTTAAAATACCAGCTATGCAATTGCTGACATCACAACTGGTAAAAGCTCTTTGTGAAGGACAAATCTGAACCTCCTTCCATGATGACATAATGATGGATGAGAGTTCTAAGTGGATTATAAATGTAACCCCCTCCCAACTAGGAGGCTTACCTAACGGCTTCACAAATCCAGTACAGCCTCTCTGCCCATACCACAGCAGCTGACATTGGCTTATCAACTGATCCCTGTTTGGACTGCCTACAGTGGGGACTGGGCAACACATAGATACATAGATACATAGACACTGTTGGAAGATAAAGGCCCATGGCCCACCCAGTCTGCCCATTTGAGCTTGTAAGTTCCCTTTATGTTTTTCTAGAAGTCTGTTGCCCTTTATCCCTGACTCCAGAATTCTGTTATGTCTATCCCACACAACACAGAGAAGCAACCTTTTCATTCCTCAGTGCCACATTGGGCTCATTGCTGATCACAGCCACCAAGTCATGTACCAAGGGACTGAGATAAATCTGCCACTCATGACAAGGACTACTTGTTGTTAAATGTACCATCGGGTCCATATTGCCAAGCAGTGAGAGTGGCCTATGAAGGACCATGAAAAACAAGGTTTTCTTCTCAGAAAGGGGTTTACAGGCCCCTGGACAAGAGCAACAAATGAGGGTGTGAGGCACTAGAAACTGAGGGCAAACATGCTAGAGCATGCATCATGGGAGTAAAAGCACACATTTCTAGCCAATCAGAGATTTGGATTTCCTTTTCAGACCACCCACACTGTAGACTTGGCCAGTCTGTGGGGCGGGGGCTGCTGACAAATCAAACTGCAGAAGGAGCTGATTTTGACAGATTTGTTTAGGTTCCTGTGATATTTGGTTGGGACAGAGAAGAAGGAAGAAGCTCCTTCACGAAGGTGAAAACAGAAACTCCAGATTAGTGTTTGGATCTGGTCAGCCACCCTTAGAGATTTGCCCCTCTATGGGGTGAGTATTTGCAAACAGCCAGAGACTGAGTTTCATCAGACAACTACCCAACAGCCTGAGTGTTACAGCCAGAGCTAAATAGACAGAGAGGTTTGGAGGGGCTGTGGGAGAGTAGGTTAACTAAACTATATAACTTGATATATAAAAACACAGACAACAATGGCAGAAAAAGGCGTAGTGTTTCCAGACTTACCACCTTACCTAACTACTGTTATTATTGATAGTCAGAGAAGTCCCCATGTTAGGGCAGAAGAGGAGGAAAAGACACTTTCTAAAGGGTGAAAAGGAAAGGCCCTATACAGATTGAAGACTAGTAGCACTGAGAATGAGGCAAGCAAGACTAATTTTGTTTGATGCCCTTTACAAGTGGCTCGGGGTACCTTACAACAATGAAAACAGTTTAAAACAGCATAAAGAGCTGAACAGACTTAAATATTAAATAAGTAAAGTAAATTTAATAAACAGTTAAACAATTTCAATAAAGGGTAGTCCTGTACAAATAAATATATCTTAAGTTGATTTTTGAAGGCCCCCTCAGTAGAAGCAAATTGTACAGCCTCCGAAAGGGAGTACCAGAGTAAAGGGGCTGTAACCCCACAAGCCCTGTCCACTGATTGCTTAAGATGGGGATGTGGGATTGAAGCAAGCCTGTATCTGTGGAGTGGAGCAAGCCTGTATCTGTGGAGTGGAGAGGGCATGCACAGTAGGTGAGTAGGACATCAGCAGATCATTCAGGTGGCTTGGGCACATACTGTGTAGGACTACTGAAAATGATTACATCCCCAGCACAGTAGCTCAAAGGTGCAAAGTTCCAACAAAACCAAAAGACCTAAAAAACAGCATATATGTAAGAGTCACCAATCAGTTCTAGTTTTATTTAAAGTACATATGAAGTTTGGAAAAAAAGTGTTACTTGCTGTTACAGACTGCTCCTCATTCACATTCAGAGCTGGCATGGTCTTCATCATGTGCATTTGGAGATGGTGTGCTCCTCATTAGGGGATGGACATACCATACTGGATAGGGCCTTGAAAGATAACAAGCAAATTCTGAAGGTAATAGGGAAGGAGGGAGGGGTGGCAGTTTATATCAGGGAAGGAATAACTTGTATGAGGGAGGAGTTGGAGGAAGGGGAGTTGGAGGCATTAAGGGTTCGGTAAAGGTCCAATAGAGGGAGAAATATGAGGTTGGGGGTGGTTTAAAGACCACTCATTCAGGATGAGGAGAGGGACAGGGAACTGAGCTCACAAATATTGGATGCTGCGAGGAAAGCAGAGGTGTTAATTGTGGGGGACATCAACCTGCCCAAGGTGGACTGGAGCATACCCTCCACAACATGTGCTTGGAGTCAGGTGATCCTGGAATGACTGCAGAGTGGATTCTTGACTCAGGACATCACTGAAACAATAAGAGCTGAAGCAATTCTTGATCTGGTGCTCACAAATGGGGAGCGTATATAAGAAATAATGGTCAGGGAGCCACTGGGTGGAAGTGACAATTGCACAGTGTGGTTCCAGTTGGATATGGGCAAGGAAAGCATCCCAACTAAGACCAAAATCTTGGATTTCAGGAGGGAAGACTTCAGGAAAATGGGTGAAGTGCTAAGGAGCCATCTGGCAGTCATTAGAGCAGATATGGGGGTGGACCAAAGGTGGTCCATCATTAAGGAAGGAATACTTGTTGCCACAGATGAGTGTGTTAGGCTCAGGTGGAAGAACACAAGGGCCAAAGTGTCCAGCTGGTTCAGTTCTGGGGTTGCCCAGGCAGTAAAGACAAAAGAGGCTGGCTTATAGAAAATTCAGGAAGACTGAGAGAGGTGGATAGGGAAAATTACTTAAGGTTTGCTAGTTAGGCAAGTAAGAAAGTCTGGTGAGCAAAGGCACAGAAGGAGCTGCAGATAGCTGAAGGAATTTAGAAGGGGGAGAAGGCTTTCTTTCTCTATATAAGTGAGAAAAGGGACAAGAAGGTAAGAATTATTAGGCTTAAGAAAGGGGTGGAGGATAATGGGGGAAAAGCAGAGATACTAAATGAATACTTCTGTTCCATCTTCACCAGGGAGAAGGATGGACTAGTGCCTTCAGGACAGAAAAGAGGAGCGGGGGAGGGGAACACAGATGTGGTGATAAAAGAAGATAGAGTGAGGGAGGGGCTGCTGGCACTGAAGGTGAACAAATCAACAGGCCTAGACAGAGTACATCCAAGGGTACTAAAGGAACTGGCTGAGGAGCTGGCAGGGGCCACCAGCAGACCTATTTAATAGTTCACTAGAGTCAGGCATGGTGCCACAGGACTGTAGAACAGCACAAGTAGTGCCCCTCCACAAAAGTGGTCCTAAAGATGACCCAGGGAATTACAGACCAGTCAGTCTGCAATCAATTGTGGGAAAACTCATGCAGACCATACTAAAGGAAAGGTTGGTGGACTGTCTAGAGGAGCATGGTCTGCAAGATGTGAGGCAGCATGAGTTCATGGGGGAGACTGTCAATCAAATCTGACTTCTTTGACTGTGTCACTAAGACAGTAGACAGGGGTCAAGTGGTAGACATCATCCATCTTGATTTCAGCAAGGCCTTTGACTCTGTGCCCTACATAATGTTGATCAGGAAGTTGGTGGATCTCAGGGTAGGGGAAAAGATGGCCCAATGGGTGGAAAACTGGCTGAGGGGCAGAACCTAGAGGGTGATTGTGGGGGAGAGTTATCTGGCACCAGAGAAGTAATCAGCGGGGTCTTGCAGGGCTTAGTACTAGGGCCGGTGTTGTTCAATGTTTTCATCAATGACACTGGGGATGTCGTTAAGGACAAAATGTGCCTATTCACGGATGACACTATGCTCTGTGGGAGCATGGACACAGCTGAAGGGATACAGGACTTACAGCAAGATCTGGAAAAGCTGGGGAGGTGATTCAGGATCTGGCAGCTTGGTTTCAATGCCAAGAAATGCAAACTTATGTATATTGGAGCCAAGAATCCCAGGGCAGAGTACTACCTGGGTGGAGTCCGAGTATCTGCATCATAGGAGGAGAAGGACCTGGGAGTGATGATCACTAATGACCTGAAGCACTCCACACAGTGCAAGAAAGCAGCTGCTAAGGTACACAAGATGCTGGGATGCATATCTAGGGGTATCAGCAGTAGGAAAGAGGAGGTTATACTGCCCTTGTATAGGTCACTGGTAAGGCCGCATCTAGAGTATAGAGTTCAGTACTGGTGCCCACAACTAACTCAAAAAGGACATTAACCAGCTGGAGAAGGTCCAGAGGAGGGCTACAAAGGTGATAGTGGGTCAGCAGGGTAAGGGATATGAGGAGAGGTTGAGGGCACTGAACAGGAAAGAGAGAGAGAGGGGACATGATTGGGACCTTCAAGTACTTGAAAGGGATAAATAAGGTTGATAAGAAGAGTCTCTTTAAGTTGAGTGGCAACCATAACACACAGGGGCACAGTCTTAAGCTGGAGGGTAGGAGATTTAGTGGAGGTCAGGAAGCACTTCTTCAGAGAGAAGGTGGTGGACACTTGGAATGTGTTGCTGGAAAAGGTCATCTCATTAAAGACAGTGGGAAGCTTTAAGAGAGGCTGGGATAAACATGCGGGAAGGTAAGGCTCATAGGTAGGAAGGATGGGAGGAGTGGGGAGTGAGGGCAGGGACATTAGTTTAAGCTGTGGACCCTACAATACAAGCAGACTTGATTGACCAAATGGCCTTCTTTTATTGGCTTCTTCATATGTTTGCATGTATGTATGTATGTAAGTTCGTATGCTGCTAGTATTGCTTGTTGTATCATTGTCTACCAGGACCTCCTTGTGAATGAGCTTGCCCAAATTGAGTTTGTTTTCCTGCAAATAAACTTGAATTTGAAAAGCAACAGGACTACCTCGTAAACAGGTCCTTTTGGACCTTAGTGTTTTATCCTCTATAAAATAAAGGTTTTTCCAGTTGACCCAGAAGTGCAGCGGTTGGTTTGCCACTTGCGGCGCCGGCGACCCAGGTTTGGGAATGGACCCGGGTTGTCAGAGGGGTGGCTGGGGGAGAAGGATCGAGCATCCATTGGACTGCTCTCCTTCTCTGGGGAAGGAGAGTCTAGGTGCTTGATGCCACAGCGACACCTAGTGGAAGCTGGGTTCACCACGGCATTGATGCCAAATTGAACCTAGGGGTGAGTCAGACGCCGGTCATCATTGCACGACTCTGCTCCTGTTCACAGGAGAGAAAAATAACATCCTGCACCTGGCCATCTAAATGAAGCTCTGTCCCTGATGCCTTGATCAGCCTCCAGGAGCCGGCTCCCCAACCAAATATATGTTGAGTGGCCTGATATGGGGGTCGGTGCCATGACCCTGCTCTCTGGGGGCAAGTCAGAGATAACAAGGTGAATGCGGGCATATCTGGAGGTGGAGGCAAGGAGGTCCGTGACCAGAAGGGATCCCAACGGTTGGCAAGAGAGCAAAAAAGCAGAGAAATTAAAAAAAAATAAAATAAAGGTTTTTCACTACTACTACTTTCAATCCTGGCTAAGCCCCGTGGGTGCAATTTCCTTTGGAAGTTTCTGGGTGGGCCAGACAAGACACTATCCTAAAAAAGTTTTCTGAATGTCTAAATGACAACTCATGTGAATATGACTGTGATTTCATAACTAATACCTCTGATAGGGCGTTGATGAAGTGGGGAAGTTACCACATGAAACGCTGGCTGATTCTGTGTAGATTAAACACACAAGTAAAGGTGCTCCTTATGAATAGAAGTTAAACTCTAACACTTCTTTCTATTTCTTGAAGACACACAACTTAGGTAACTGTGGTTTATTCCAATTTTTCCTTTCAACAATACAACGGAATGGTAATCAAAACAAACAACAGAGTTATACAATATACATGCCAGTTTCATACATAAATTCATTCTATAGCGCACATCAAAAGTTAACTATAATCACAAGTTAATAATTTCTATGAAAAGTAAGTAAAGATATGATTTAGTAGTCAGACTCAGAGCTGATTAAGTCCAGTCAGAAGAGACTAGGAACCAAGGTAACAGAATTCAGCTACTAAATTTAAGAGGAACCTCCTTTGAAATGTCAAACAGCTTCTTTCAAAACAGACACAATCCAGATACCAGGCAAGGAAAGTAGAAACCAGGTTTTCATGTTATCTGTTTGCAACTAATTAGATTGTACTTACAGGTGTGCAAAGTGCAGAACATTTGCAACATTTTCTGCAATGTGAGAAGTTGTTTTGCTTTGCAAAGTTGGCAACTTGTAGGAAAAATGTGCGCTCTGTGGAATAATTGTTCTGCAGAAAGGTTATCCTGTGGGGGGAAAATATTCCACAGAATGCGAAGTTTTCTGCAAATTGCAAAGAGCTCACGTCATGAAAAACTTTGTGAAGTGCAAAGTGGGACACATTGCAGGAATTTTGTTGGCGAAATTGAAATTCAGTGCATTTCTAGTCATAATTAGGAAGGAAAAATTAACCACATCTGTTTTTAGCCAGGAAAACATGAATGGTCTGTGGGAAAAGAGCAATATAGTTAGCTCTTACAATGAATAGATCAGTTCATGGTGTCTTCAGGCCAGGGAATGGTACTAGAGTCCCAGTAAAATCCCAAACTGAGGATTTTAGATACCAAACACAGTAATATCAGTCTTCTACAAAGTCAATGATATAGATAAGATCCAAAAGACTGTGATGTTGAATCTGGTGTGCTCTAACAAGACGAAGAGACATGCCCTGACTATCATGACCCTACATGAGTACCCAGTTGGAGGGTGTCAATACTATAAAGTACTGTAACTTGGTGTCTGGTTTGACCAGGAACTCTCTTTCAAGCCACACACTGAACATGTCATCAAGCTGCTTTCCCAAAAACTGGG
This sequence comes from Neoceratodus forsteri, assembly GCA_016271365.2. Classification (NCBI taxonomy): domain Eukaryota; kingdom Metazoa; phylum Chordata; order Ceratodontiformes; family Ceratodontidae; genus Neoceratodus; species Neoceratodus forsteri. The sequence continues at coordinate 1,391,613,272 of CM057459.1, forward strand.
ATTAATCTATAAGCTCAAATCTTACCTCACCAATTAAGCCTGTCTCTCAGCAGCCTGCAGTGTCCTTCTCCTTATGTTACTGTATTGGGCCCCAATTCTCTCCTCCCTGAGAGGCACTGATCTCACAAAGTTTAATGGTTTGTACCACAGAATCAGCAGGTTTGCATCTGGTGCAGGTAATAAAAAGCATCATTGCAATGTCTTTTCCTCCCTTAACTGGTTCCCTTGGAAAAGCAACTCTGCTACCCAGCCCTCTGTCTGACCTTCAAGATGTTAACAGACCGCCTTCCCAATCTCAGGGATGTACTGGCCCAAAAACCTTTGAGGTACCTTTTAAGTATGTGAAGGGGATCAATAAAGTGAAGGAGGGGAGCTTATTTAAAAGGAAGGTGGGGGCTAAAACTAGAGGACATAGCCTAAGATTGGAGGGAGGAAGACATGGAGGCAATGTGAGGGAGTGGTTCTTCATGGAGAGGGTGGTGGAGGCCTAGAACAAAGTACCAGAGGAGGTGGTGGGGCTGAAGTGGTGGAGGGATTCAAGAGAGCATGGGACAGACATATGGGGTTGGTCAGTGGGGGAGGACAGGACTCATGGAAAAGGAGATGAGTAGGGGGAGGAAGAGGCAGACTCAATGGGTCATTGGGGTCCATTTCTGCAGTCAGATTTCTATGATTCTATGATTCTATGCGGCATCTACACTCCTCTACTCTGCCTCTCTTTGAGGTTCTCAGAACCCTAACCACATTCGGCCAATGGTCTTTCTCACGTAAAGCTCCTCTATTTTTGAATAAACTTCCACACCTCATCCAGGAAAGACTTACGTACCAGTCCTTCAAAGGACAGCTCAAAGGATGCCCTCCTTCTTTGCATGGATAGCCAATTGCAGGGACTGCAGGAGACCAGGGTCGTCCTGCTGATCGGCACTGTTTTCCTTTTTTTCTGTGCCTCTCACGATGTGGGAACATGCAATACTGTCATGATGCATGCCGATGTGTGTTGACGGCTACCACAACTCCCATGCATCTCGACTGTCTGGTGTGCCCAACTTCTGGTCTCCACCAGGTGTCAGGCGAGCTCTGGGATCTGTATCCCTTCACCACCCCCCCAAGTAAAAGACCAGTCCCTTATGTGTTCAATCCTGTTCTCACCAGCTGGCCCTCTGACTCCCCAGCTCACTATCAAACTCCGATCATCGGTGTCACCGGCAGCAGCATTGTTAATATACCAGTGAGCCAGGGGTTAGTGCTGCTCCTTAAACCTTCCAATCCTGTCACATGTAATCTGTCCCCTCTGTTTCACCATGTCTAATTTGGGAACCTAATGGGATGTGCTGCAAGGTGCAATATTGCACGTATGCACTTTGTCTTCTTGATCTGCACGTATGAACTGTTATACCCATTGTTACTACTACTATCATACTGTCTCAGTTGTTATCTCTGACTTTGTGTTAAGCAAAATGTCCTACTAGTGTATGTAATTAATCCCAGGTCACTCCTGAAAAGGGACTTCTTAGTGAGTTTACCTAGTTAACACAATCCAATAAGTCAAAGAAATAAAATGATCCAAGGTTAGAAATACTGCAGTATCCCTAGCAGGGACTTCTTTTTCCAGATGGTGTTGAACCTACAGAACAGCCTACCAGCAGAGACAGTGAACATGAAGGCAGTACAGGCATTTAATGTAAGCATGGACACATTTCTACTTACTAAGGGGATGACAGAGTACACTGGGTAGTAGAATGGATGGGGTATCCCTATAAACTTGTACATGTTTGCACTGCATACTTAATCCCACTGAGGAAGCTCCTTTGAACAGAAGTTAAATGTCAGTTCCCGTCCACTGGCAGGTGGTATTACTACAGTGAGCTAAAGTTTGTCTTTGTTCTCTCTGTATACTGTAAGCTGTAGCACAGCTCCCAATGTTTTTAACTATTTAGGGAAACTAAAATACATTTTTTCACTGATAATAGTGAACTAGCATTTACATTTTCTGTTGCACACAGTGCAGAGTTAGTCCATCAGGACAAGTGCTACCCTTTTGTTTTGCTTACCCAATATTGCTGTGGGGTTAGTAACATCTGAGCCACCAGTAGAGCAGAAATCAAGATTGGGACTGTATTATTCACTGCTTATAAAGCAGGGTGGAAGGCCCAGGTAGACCTAGAGTCCCCTTTTAACTTACAATAGTATATACTGTAAGTATGGCATCGGAGGAGTCTGAGAATCAGATAGCAATGCTTCCTTTTTCTGCCATGGCCAGAATCTAAAAAGATATGTTTTATTTTTCTCTGTTTCATCTTTACTTCTCATGGGAACCATATTTTGAATGTCCTTCCATTTCTGACAGTTCAGATTTCAATGTAAAACATCATCTACTTCTTGGTCATGGGGAAAGTCTGGATAGATATCAGTTTCTGCATGTATCCTTTACATTTTAATCCACCCCAGATTCATGTAATTTTTCAATTAACTTCTCTTTTTTATATACAGTACTTTATTTTTATTAAATGTTTGTAAAATTGCATCAATTACTTAAAGAGCTAATATATTGCCTTAAATTTATATTAACTTTTAAAGGCAGTCAACTGCTACTTTTTGATATCTGAGATACTTTTCTTTTGGCTTTCCTTCTTACATGATTTCCATCTCATAGCACTCAGTGTGATTTGTCGAAGAGCACTTTGTCTGGAGGCTGACCTATGACATTCTACTCCCCATATTACCTCTTCAGTTGTGTGTCCTGACTGCGACATCACAGCAGCTCAAGAAGAGCCACTTACTCACCACCTGCCAGACTGGTCACTTGTGATGTCACAGTGAGTGAGGTCACATCACACTGCTGCTTTGCCATGAAGATGAAGAGAACTGGGTAAGCCAGCTCCCAGGTAAAGCACTGCTCTTCACATCAGCTCTAATACTATCAAACAGAAAACGTTCTGATGAGCAAATGGAAAAAGAACAATTCTTCAGAAACACAAAGTAAGACGGGACTCCTAAAAATAAATAACATTTTCCTGTCTGCAATTTTTTGTGCAAGTAGCTCTTTAATATACACTAAAGGGGAAGTCACAAAACAGAAAAAAAAAATAACAATTACAGACATTTAAGTAAGTTAATAAGCAAACCATATACTTATGGGAGAGGAAAAGTAATGGGTCAGTATGACTTCAAGTGCCTGTATCTGTGGTTTAACAATACAGACAATTAAGGCAGGCAGGCTAGCAGTGCAGATGGAGCAAAGCAAGATAATTCTGACAGAAACACTACCAAGTAGGCCTCCATTCAATTCACTTAACAAAATAAAAAAAAATTGAATTGAAACCCTAGACTGCATTGTTGTGCTTATAAAATGGGAATCACTTTTTACAAGAGCAAGGTAAGAAACAGTGACAAAAGGGAATTAAGTTAGTGACTACTGGTTGAAACATGAAAGTGAGACTATTTCTTCCTGTTACTGGGGTTGGGGGGTTAGAAACAGTGACAGGAAAATTGCTGTAAGGTGTACTTTTGTTATGGTTCCTTTAAACTTCAAAGGAACCCCAGTGAAAGTGGCAGATGTGCTTAATCAAACAAAATTCCCCAACCATCAGCCAATCAGACTGCATGATTTCAGGAGTTCAGAAAGGAAAAGCAAAATGGATTTTCTAGAGTGTTGGGTGTTTTCTTACAAATTTTCCACATTCTGTGCCCCTTCAAAAAAGTTGTTGCAATGCGTAAAATATTTCAGAAAATTCAGAAATTCGGGAAAGATTTTCTTCCATTTTGCAAAAGCAGGTGAAAGTGAAGTGTGGGAATGACACATTTCCTCAATTAATGAGCAGGTATTTACATCAGTGCATAGTTTCATAATAAACATACTCTATTAATTTATTGTAACTTACTGAGTAAAATATGTTTGTTGAAGCCATGGCATTTTGATAATCCAGTGCATTATCATTCAAATAAATATATGTTTCTTGGAACCCATATTTATGCATATATTCTTAAACCAATACATTTTAATTCAGCCCATTAGATGGCTACTCTATCCAATGCATGTAAACATGTTATTTAAACCACTGTTTGCATACTTAATTGTTTACAAAGGAATATTATACAATGACAAGGAAAGAATCCTGGGCTCTGATTGGCCAGTGTGTGCCTGGGATTGGAGCACATTTGCTGTAGCCACATCCTAGAGCAGGGTCATTCTCAATGCCCTACAGGGAACATGTCTCAGACAGCTAGTGTTGGAACCCCTCTTGGGACGAAGCAATCTTAGACCTGGTACTATCAAAAAGGGATGGAGAGAGGATCACAGATTTAGAAGTGGGTAGTTATCTGGGAACAAGTGACCACCAGTGTGGTTCATGATAAACACAGCCATAGAGTCAAGTCATACAAAAGTGAGGGTACTGGACTTTAGGAGGGCTGACTTTGGCAAAATGGGTGAGTGCCTAAGGAATGCATTAGCAAATGGGCAGGAAGGAAGGGTGGAAAAACAATGGGGAAAAATCAAAACTGGCATCAGAGAAGCAACAAGCCTTTGTGTGAAGCAAAGAAACAAAACAAAACAAAGTAAAAATCCACTATGGTTCTCAAATAGGTGGTGGGAAAGGTTAGGGAGAAAAAGATAGCATTCAGGAAGTATAAGGAATTACAGAAGGAGCAGGACAGAGAGCTGTATCAGTTAAAGCAGAAAGAAGCGGGGAAGGCAGTCAGAATAGTGATGGCCCAAACCGAGGAAAAGATAGCCAACTCAGTCAAGAAGGGGGATAAAATCTTTTATAGGAACACTAGGGAGTGAAGAAAGACCAAGGGAGGGATACTGAGGCTTCATAAAGGGAAGGGGAGGTGGGCAGAGGGTGACAGTAAAAAGGCAGGGATGCTGAATGAATACTTTTGCTCAGTGTTCACAAAAGAAGAAGAGGGGAAGGTACCTAAACAAAACAATAGAAGCACTCTGGATTGGGGGTCAATATCAGTCCATTCACAGAAGGAAGGGTCTTGAAAGAACTCCTAAAATTCAAGGTGGACGAAACAATGGGGCCTTATGGAATTCACCCCAGAATTCTAAAAAAGAACTATGGGGAGACCTAGTGACACCACCAACTATCCTTTTTAACAAATCATGGGAGGATGGTGTGGTACCTGAGGACTGGAGGAGGGTGGATGTGATTTCCCTTCACAAAAGTGGGAGCAAGGCAGAGGCAGGAAACTACAGACCTCTTAGTTTGACCTCAGTGGTAGGGAAACTGATGGAATCACTTCTGAAAAAAAGAACTGTTTAGTACGTAGAGGCCAGCAGGGCACAGGACCCGAGACAGCATGGATTCACAGTGGGAAGGTCATGCCAGATGAATCTAGTAGATTTCTTTGACTGAGTGACCAAAGTAGTAGACCAGGGAGGGGCTGTGGATATGGCCTACCTAGACTTTAGCAAGGCATTTGACACAGTCCCACACAAAAGATTAATGAATAAGCTAGCCAGCCTTGGAGTGGGTCCAAGGGTGGTGGCCTGGGTAACAAATTGGCTAGACAACAGGATGCAGAGGGTAATAATAAACGGAGTACACACTGAAGAAAGAGGGGTTACTAGTGGGGTACCACAGGGTTCAGTACTGGGACCAGTCCTCTTTAATGTCTTTACAGGTGACATTGCAGAGGGTCTGGAAGGAAAAGTATGCCTCTTTGCAGACAACACAAAGATCTGCAACAGGGTTGATACACAAGGGGGGTGGAAAGGATGAGAATGGAATTGGCAAGGTTGGAGGAATGGTCAAAAGTATGGCAGCATAGATTCAATGCAAAGAAGTGCAAAGTAATGCATCTGGGAAACAAAAACCCAGGGGAAGAGTACACAGTGGGGGGGGGTACTAACAACAACAAAAATGTTAAGGGACCTGGGGTAGTCATATCAGACAACCTTAAGGTAGGCAAGCAATGTGAGAAGGCAGTAAGAAAGGCTGGAGAGATACTGGGATACATAGGGAGAGGCATCACAAGTAGAAAACAGGAAGTTGTTATCCCTCTGTACAGATGGTGAGACCCCATCTGGAGTACTGCGTGCAGTTCTGGAGACCCCATCTCTGCAAGAACGTAGGATGGAGGCAGTCCAGAGGAGGATAACTAAAATGGTGCAGGGTCTGTACCAGAAGCCATACAAAGAGAGACTAAAAGAGTTTAATGTGTATACCCTTGAGGAAAGAAGGGAGAGGAGGGACATGATAGAAACTTTCAAGTACCTCAAGGGAATCAACAAAGTCCAAGAGGGTAGTTTCTTTCAGAAAAAGAGATGTGCAAGAATAATGAGGCCCAATTTAAAGATGGGGGGGGGGGGACGGCTCAGAGGCAATGTGAGGAAGTATTTTTTCACAGAGAGAGTGGTGGACACATGGAACAGCCTTTCTGAGGAGATCATGGGGTCAAAAATAGTGGGGGGAAGTCAAGAATGCATGGGACAGACATAAGGCAATTATAGTGGGTGGTAGGAGGAGTAGGCTATTGGTTAACTAGGGTCTGCAGCTTATTCAATAGGTAGGAAAATGAGCAGACTAGGTGGGCCAAGCGTTCCTTATCTGCAGTCAAAGTCTGTTTCTATGAGACAGTGATGTTATTCCAGTATAACATCATTGTATCAAGTCCAGGCACAGACATGCTTGAATGTCATCAGTAAAAAAAAAAATCACTCCACATGCAGATTAGGGAGATAGAAAAAGTAACTATTTACTGTACCTGCAATTCCTCACTATGTAAATCAATATACAGGCTATTGTATTTTTGTATCACTACAGAAATAGGACAGTATATATCAGGAAAGAAATCTTGTCAGCTATCAGTGTGTGCACAATGCTTCATTTTAAAGATAAATATCTGAGATCTTATATTGTTGTAACCACTACTTAAATAGGAGAGTGTACCTCCAAGTAAGAAAAAGTAGAAAACTGCTTCATATCGTACCCACAGTGCCTTGCCACATACATTTACATATTAGGTATTATACTGTAGTCACCACTGCCAAAATATGAAACTGCATTGTTGAGTAAGGAAAATTTAAATTAACTTTATAATCCACCCAGAATTCCTTATTGTTATATGTAGATCAGCATATTAGTTGTTATATTGCCGTAACCACTACCAAAATAAGACATAATTGATTTAAGAAAAAGGGACTACTTTATGCCTAAATGTTAAAATGTAAGAGACACAGATGAGCCATTGCATAACAGCAATAATGCACTAGAAGGTGTGTGTCGTGCTGGAATAACGTCACGTCTTGGGTGTTGGATGCACTCGGCCTGTGGCCTGGTGCCAAATCACCCGAGGCATGATGTTATCCCAGCATGACACACACCCTGTCATACATTATTGTTTAAACATTATCTGAACCAACATATTTAAGTCTAAAACAATACATTGCTGAACAAGCCAAAGACATTCTGTGGCATTGCTGGATGACTGGAGCTCACACCTGAAGAATGACAGGAAACTCTTGGGAGCTATTCAGAGGAGGGCAACAAAAATTATTATGGGAGCCATCCAATGGCCCAGCAGAAGTGCTACACACTCTCATACCAATGACCCCGATTTGGGAGTGAACTTGGGAGTCAGGTCAGGCAGATGGGAGGGGGCTGGGATGGCACTGCTGTGCGGCACCACTCCCAGTGAGGGGAAGGTGGTGTCCTGGTATCACCAACATAGTGACCCCTGCGGTGGGCTGAGGAAGCTTGTCTCCCCCATAGGGTATCACTATTTGCATGTCAGCATCTGTGCATGGTGAGGCACGGCCTGCGTCAGGATGCCTGGGGAGGGAAGAGGCAGAGAAACACAGAAATCTCATGGCTTCCCATTGCCATTCATGATGGCCCCCAGTGCTTTTGGGTCTTGGACTGTGAAGATCCCCACTAGCTGGATGGTGGGAGGAGTGGCAGTCAAGGATGGGGTGATCGGTCAAGGAGCCCAAAGCAAGTCAAAGGTGATAATGGGGGAGCAAAAAACTTTATAAAAAAAAAAAAAACTGATCATGGGGCAGCAATAGAAGACATACAAGGTGAGACTGGAGAGTCTTAATATGCACACATTAGAGGTCAGGAAGGAGGGGGGAATGACAGAGATCTTTAAGCAGCTAAGGGGTATTCATAATATGGATAGCAGTGCCCTGTTTACAAGAAGCAAAGGCAAGGTAACAAGAGGCCATGGAAGAGGGATGTAAGGAAGCTCTTCTTTACAGAAAGGGAGGTGGAGAAATGGAAGGCACTTCCATAAGTGGTTGGTGTGGAGTCTGCCACAGTGCCACTGGCCTCAAACACAGGTAGGATAGGCACAAGGGAATATCCAAGTCAAAGTAGGTAGGGAGGGAGGGTAGTCGAGGGTAGAAGATGAGTGGACTAGAGAGGTAAGTGTCAAAATACAGTCAAGAGCATTGGTAGACCTGCTCTAAGCCAGCATGGCACTGGGTCAGACTAGCGCTGACAACAATAGTGCAGTCAAGAGCCGTGCGTCAAAAACAGCACCAATTTTGTTTGGGGGGGGGCTCTGCCCCCAGCACCCCCCAACATGGGAGACTCTGTCCCCCACACCCCTGGACTTAAGGATTCCTACTCCGGGGGGAGCGGATCAAGGGGCAAGCTAAATTTCTGGGGCCATGGAACACTGCTTCCATGGCACTTTGAAAAAAAAACTAAGTCTCGATTTGAGTAAAATGAATGGAGATCAGGATTAGAACCCTGGTCTCCAATAGCACTGCACTGTATGGTGCTAGTCTGGTAAGCATTCACACAGACAGCGACAGGGGATTTACAGCGCTTGCTGTAAGCGTTCCTCTGGTAGCTGTCCATGGTGCTGGTGCATCACACAAGGGCACCAGAATCCAGGAGGCTGGCTGAGCTGCTCCTGTGGCATCGAGGGCTGGGGTATAGAGCAGCTCAGCCAGCCTCCTGGATTCTGGTGCCTTGTGTTGCACCAGCACCACGGACAGCGACCAAGGGAGCGCTTACAGCAAGCGCCGTAAATTCCCAGTCGCTGTCCATGTGGGCCTTTTCCTGCCATTATCATCTACGTTCCTATGTTTCCATAATTTTTTCCCCTGTTCAGCACATTGTATATGGTACAAGGAAACATGTAGAGAATGATGTCCTTAGGGAAGCGCCACTGAACTGAATTGCTAGGTTTTCAAATACCACAAGTGTTGTCTTACTGCTTTATTACAAGGTACACAACAGTGGTTCCATTCTTTCCTCCGGCTCAGTCAGTTCTACACAGAGATCTTCCATCTGATAAATGTTCCTACTCCCACTGAACCTAACTAAACAAGACAGCTCATCTCCATTCAACGGAGACTGCAGTTACCAGCCTGCCACTTGCATGGCAAGGACTTCAGTGATAGAGCTGTGCAGTCTCCCCACGAAATGGAAAAGCTGCCTGTCCTGTGGTGTGTGTGCCATAATCGAATGCTTTACTTTGAAATTTTTTCGATCACCCTCAATAGCTTTGGCTGCAATAAAGGAAGCTGCTGATGGAGCAAGCTGGTGGAATGTTGACAATATTTCAGATGAAATGGCATTTTAAAGGTTCGCTGCACTGACATTTATTGTTAGTTGAACAGCTGTATGATAATTCTTTTTTTCATAGTATGACAAGGTGAGGAAGTCAGAAATAAGTCTGAGTCCCTACCCTTTCATATCAGCTCTGCAAGAAGGGAGATCCTTGCTGCCTTTTGCAGTATCACTATAGTCTGAATTACAGGCACAATACAATATTGATCCATTTTGTTTTAACTGTATTTATTACCACTGTTCTCTGCAGAGACATGTCTGCATTATCTTAGTCATTGTTAGCCCTCCCCAGGGGTCACACAAGGAAATGAGGTCTGGCCTTTATCGGTTACCAAATAATTCAAAATAATTAATTGATAATGTCCCAATTTCTTTTTAAATACTCAGATCCTACTCCTTCTCTGATACTTCTTAAAGTTGTTTTTTGCATGGAAGAATCAGAATATATTTTATATGATAGCTGTATTAAAGTATTATGTTGTAACTGTCTGTCTCCTGGTCACTTCTTTATAGTAGACTCACTTCCAGGTTGGCTTAAATGGTTATCAAAAACAACCAACCAAAGAAAGAAATAATGGCGACAGCAAAAGCAAATTTTAAATTAATAACAAAAAGTAATTTTGCTCCTAGACTTCTTTAACCCTTAAAATATTTAACAGTATGTATTTATAGACAGTGGGATATCTTTTATTATAAAATGGCAAGAACAATTCCTGGGGCTTTGTTTTAGAAGGCACCGATAGATCGGTGCATGCTATGCTGAACCTCTGCCTGCGGCAAACCTGGGTGGGCCAGTGACCCTGCACCTGATTTTAGAAAAAATGGAGTCCCAGTGCCAAAATCCCTGGGTTTCCTGCAAGCCAACAGCTGCAATGATGAAATAGCGCACTGAAGGGAAATGATGCAAGCCAAGGCTGAGGCTTGCAGAGGCAGTGGCCATCAATGGCCACCCACCAGCCAGTTGCCCTGATGGCAGGTGGGTCACCTGGGGCATGCCCTGGCTCACAGGGGGGTGAAATGGGTCAGGCAAGGGGTGACAACTTACCTTGACTTGTCAATTGCAATGACAGTGTGGGTCTGTGTATGTGTGTGTGTGGGGGGAGGACAGATGCACCAGCACCACCATGGGGAGGGGGGTTGCAGGCTCTGACCTGCCACGGACCACAGGCCACTCCAGCAGTCTGGCAGAGGTCTGAGTCTCTATGAATGTTTTTCCCAGAGGGGCACAGGGCCACCCCTCATACAGCAGGGTCTGCAGCAGTGACATATGGCAGGTTAGGCCAGTTCAGGGCTGGTCTAATGGCAGGGTCCACGCACCCATTGGGGGAGCTTCCAAAATCCCAAATGAGGGGATATGGCATCCCCACCATGACACAAGCCCCCTTCTGCCATGGTGCACTGGTGCGTCCATCGCAAGGACAGCTCAAGCCCAATTGACACAGTTGATCCCTCCAGTGGCACAGACAGTGTTAGAAAATTGGTACTGGTGCAAGGTGCAGCACAAGGAGTCCCTTGCACAATGTCTCCTTGACACAAGCCTCTGTGCCAGTCCCGATCAGAGATGCAGTGAAGTTTTACAAAGCGGGCAAAATTGCTGCAAAGTCAGCAATTTTGCCCCACCTAGCATTTCGTGTAATTTTTCCAAATAACCCATAATTCACCATTTGTGACTTCGCCGTGCTTTGGAGGTTAAGTGCAAATTGCACTTAAAAACACCAAAGCAAGTAGAGGTCACAAATGGAGAAGCCCCCGAACACCACCCCTGATCTATCCCTCGTGTCTAGTGGCCCCCACCCCTCCACCCTGTCAGGTAGTACCCCCCATCCTGCTCCCCCCAACACCAAGTTAGATCCAGCTAAAATAAATATTTACCCTGGTGTCTAGTGGCCCCACCCCAGTACCCCCTCAACCCTGTGTCAGATCCAGTTAAAAATATAATTTCCTGGTGTCTAGTGGCCCCCACCCTGTCAGATTTGCCATTCATTGATAAGTCACGTAATTAATTCAGTCCTTTAGGGTTGTACAGAAGGTTAGGCTGCTCCTCCACAACACCATTCCCCCATCCTGCCCCCCAGAGACACCGGGCAGCCCCCTCCCTTCTGTACACCTCAGCGGACTGAGTAAATTACCACTTTGTCATGAATGAGCTTGCTTGTAAACGCACGCGGCATTCATTGCTGAGTCAGGCGGCCTGCCAGCCGTGAAAGTGAGTGGAGGGATGTGCCTGTGGCCCGCTCCGGTCAGAGTTGGGGAAGAGGTGGGGGTACTACATGTCAGGGTGCGTGGTGGGGGCCAATAGATACCAGAGAAAAGAATATATTTTTAAACTGAATCTGACTCGGGTTGGGGGAATGGGTTGGGGGAAACGGGTTAGCCACTAGACACCAGGGAAAGAATATATGTTTTAAACTGGATACGACTTATGGTTGGTGGGGTGCAGGGTGGGGGTACTACCTGACAAGGTGGGGTGTGTGGGCCACTAGACACCAGGGAAAATATATATTTTTAAACTGGATCCGACTCGGGGTTGGGGGGAGCAGGGTAGGGGGTACTACCTAACAGTGTGGGGGGGGGGGCACTAGACACCAGGGAAACAAAATAGATGTTTTTTACGCATCCTGAAGTAACACAAAGTACCCACAAAAATGGCAACTTTGCGTTACTTCTGGATGTGTAGTTATTCATTTTGCTACTTGCAGTATGACCTGAAGTTTGGGTTATATGCAAAATACTATGGGTAGCAAATTTAATGCACTTCACCTACCACTAGTCCTGATTGTTTTAAAATCAGGCCCCTGGGCTCTGATTGGTCAATGCTGACCTTCAATAGTGATTTTCGTCCAACACAACATCACACCTATTGAAAAGGCAACTAAAATGTATTTTGAAAATCTATATTTTCACTTTTTTTTTTATAAGCAAGCCATTTTATAATTGCAAAATGCACTCCTTTGGATGGTGGTGTAATGTATCAATTTCACATCACACTGCTGTAGCTGTAATATCTATTTGCTATATCTATGTTGGTCCAGTTAAGCAATAATGCATGACAGGGCATGTGCCTTGGTGGGATAATGTCGCACCTTCGATGATTGGGCACAAGTCCACAGGCTGAGTGCGTCCAACATCCAAGAAGTGACATTATTCCCATGACACACATATACACACACACACACCCTGGAGTACATTGTTGCTTAATTGGGCCAACTTTGATATGGTACATGGCTATTACAGGTAGAGCTGTGTGATGTGAAATTGCTAAATTACACCACCATCCACGATGTTCAATGGCCACTCAGGATCTTTGTCTTGGAATGCTTAGTGACTGTAGCAGGATGATTGGCAAGGTGGGTATCATTGAACAAATAGTTGGAAGAAGATGACTGGTGAGGAAAAGGTAGAAATGAGGTAGTCTGAAAGACAGGTACAGTAGTAATCTGTGTAGGGTAGGGGACTGGTAAGTTCTGAGCTAGTCAGGAAGACAGGTTGCATGTAGAATGCTTGTGCAATACAGACTGAAATGCTGGTGTATGCTCTCTCTGTCTCTGTTACAGGGACTGTCACACTTCTGGGGTGCTGTGAAGACACAGGAGCCCTCTTGAGAAGGATTCCTCCCCTAGAGGTGCCAAAAGGACAAGGTCCCCTTAGATCAAAGGAACCATAGTAAAGAAACCCCAAACCCATAAGGAAAGATAGATGGCACTGGAGGAGGAGGAGGAGGTGGAGGGGATGTGGATGTTGGGAGTACCAGAATGAGCAACTGAAGAATGCTTGGGCATGTTCAGTTTATGTACTGCTTGACGGGGGCATGGTCTGCAGCACCTACTGTCCCACTGAATGACAGGCTATAGCCTTTCAATTAGGTGGAACATCCGGAACTTTGTGTTGCAATGCTGAGGCAATCTAGGGAAATGATTGGTAAGGTTTGGTAGGATTAAATTGATGGTGGAAAGCAGATGAATTGTAAGACAAAGATACATATAAGTTAATTTGGAACTCACATAGCATCTAGGGTAAGGGACCAGTATAGTGGGTATTGAGATAGTCAGGAAAGCAAGTCACATGCAGAATGCTTGTGTAACATACAGTGACATTTTGATGTATGTTCTCTCTGGCCCTGCTACAGTGACTACCACCCTTTTAGGGTGCCATGAAGACACAGGAATCCTCTTAAGGAGGGTTCCTCCACTAGAGGTGCCACATCAACATACAGGGCCATGGAAGACTTAGTGCTCCTTAAGAGATAAGGTCCACTTGGACAAAAGGTACATTGGGGAATAAGCCAAAAGCAGAAAACGAATTACTGAAGAAAAAAAAACCTGTTGCTTCCTGTAAAGACAGGAGATGCAGCCTGGGGAAGGGGATGCTAGTACCAAAGAAGTAAATACCAGTATTCAGAAATGAGGAGCACTGTCCAGTTCAAACACTCAGTGAAATAATTATATGACTAGCATTATAACTAGGATCTTTGGCGCAGAGTAGAGGACTCCACATGAGGAGGAAACCTTTGGGAAACAGGGCCTACGTCACCATCCCTTCAGGCTAAGGATTACTTATTATTTCTACAAAATGCTGTTTCAATTAAAGGACAGAATGCCTATCCTTCTGTTTAAAGACTTACACCATCCTAAAGATGCTGCAGGACTGACCATGCATCAAAAAGAGTCCTATGTCAAAGGACTCCACTCCTATGGAAGTGTATGAGGCTGAAGTTGATGCCAAAGACACAGTGGGATTACTGAAGGAAAGCCAAGGAGAATGAAGACTTTACTGATGGTTGCTTCAGCCTTGACCCCCCAGATGCTCTCCTCTGATAACAAAGCTCATGGAAGGTTGGAGCGAAGCTATTGAGGGGCAAGGTTGATTTGTAATAAATTACTAAAAACAAAAAGCCCATGGTTCACTCTTCCAAATTTTATGAACATGTCTCCTAATAGCGGGGTACTGGAATTCCATTTCTAGCTACTGTAAACAGCTCTGTCCAGTAAGATATAGACAGGACGTCTCAATGGTCCCACTGGGGATCACAGATCAGGCTCTATGTGAAAACCACCTGTCTGTGAAACGGTTGAACTCTGCCGCCATTATGGCCAAATGGCTACTCCTGCATAGATGGAGGTCCACTGATATACCGTACGTACCTTCAATGAGTGGCTACAAACCATGGGACAAGGACAACTGGCATCCCTTGAGCATCTTTCTAATTTGTCCATAAGGAAACTGGCCATATATGGAGCATCTGGAACCCCTTTCTGAAGCTCAAGGCCATGTTTCACCTACCATAGGTCTCTTCAGAGCACTCTGTACCTACTTCAGTACGATCCATGAGTATGAGAGCTCGCCACTATTTACAGTCTTATAGCATCATCTTCTGTAGGATATTGTTTTCTTTTTAGCCTCAGATTTCCATTGTATGTATATTCTAAATTATATAAGATATTGTACTATTTGTTATTAGCTTCTTTTGTTAACAATTGATGTTTGCTCCTGTACTGCTTGTTATTGACTGTAACTTCCTAAACTACAAATTCCTAATGCACTTGTCATGTATTGTACTTTGATGACATTTTTAATAAACATTTTAACATTAAAAAAGTCCACATTTCTAATTATGTTTAAAAATGTGAAAAACAAGGTATGTATTCCCTTTAATTTATGGAGCTCAGAGCAGTGTTGAGTAATAAAAAAGCAACCCTCAGCACAGAGAGCTGGTCCTCTAGGACAAGCAATGCAGTGATCGGAGCCAGTATGCCAGCAGGCAAGCTATTACTGAGGACTGCTTGCAAAATGTGCTTCTTGCTTAAAAGCTGGCCGCCCTTTCTTGCCAGTTCCTTGGGTCAGTCAGATCAATCACAAACATGCATTTGCAAAGTGGCGTCAGATATGCGGCTTAAACCCAAGCTCCTAGGCAGATTTGTCCTGCTGACTCTTTCAGCAAATATCCCTGTAAGTATTAAATCCACAGTTGTGTTATTACTGCTGAGACGACGCTGTGGAAGCGACTGCAGGGAAATGTGTTTTTTGACCCTTGATCTGTTTGCCTGATGCAGTGCTCTGACAGCAGAGCACACTGTAGGACAAATTCAATTGCAGAGATTCATCTCATGTTGATAGTTTGGGTCCCATCCTGTTTCCAGCATACCTCTCAAATATCCCTGAGTTTCAGGGAGGCCACTGATTTTGTCACAACAGTTTTCTTGCTGGCTCCAAACGTCTGGGCTTTGAATAATAAAATAATATAATAATAATAATAATAAAATAATACTGGGTATTAGTGTTACATTATGAAAATGGCATAACAACCCAGAATCCTGATTGGCTGACAGGAACTTTGTCTTCTTTATGAATTCTGGCGTAACCTTGCTGAAGTGACTGGAAAGGATCCCAAAACAACACCCACAATGTTGAACATAGATGGTACCATCACTCTTGACCATGTAATCATTGCCAACGCATTTAACACCACTTTTGCTGACCTTAGTCATGTGCTACCCCCTAACTTTTTTGATCCCACCACAGTCAACCCAGCTCCTGTTAGTTCAGGTTTGCCACCAGGGCACCTTTCTTTCCATTTCAAAGCAATCCCAGAAAACCTAGCTGAAAAACATATTCTTAAAGTGCTTGGAAAGTCTAGGGTCAGTGACGATTCACTGGATATAAAACTTCTTGCCCTCACCATTGATGAAGTCCTGCTCCCACTAACCAAAATCCTCAACCATTCCCTCATGCTCTCCCAGTTCCCCCAAAAGTGGAAGCTGGCAGTGGTGACTCCAGTCCATAAAAGTGGTGACAAGACTCTCACGAACAACTACAGGCCTATATCCATCCTCCCTCCTCTATCCAAAGCCTTGGAATGGATAGTGTCTGATCAGCTCACGGAGTACCTTGTAAAATACAGCCTGCAATGTTCCCAGCAGCATGGCTTCTGCAAAGGGCACAGCACTACCACGGCACTCCTCGAATTCAGCACACATATCCATCATGCACTTGATCTGGGCCAGTTGGTCGGTGCCTCTTTTATTGACCTGACTAAGGCATTTGGCACTGTCAATCACTCCATTCTCCTCAAACAGTTATCCCTCCTTGGTCTTTCAAGTGAAACTACCCTCTGGTTTCAAAGCTACCTCAGTAACCGGACACAACAGGTCAGGATTGGTGAATTCCTCTCGTCATCTCTACCAATCTACTCTGGAGTACCCCAAGGGTCTATCCTGAGTCCCTTGTTATTCAGCATATTCCTGAACAATCTCCCTGCCTCCTGCCATGACAGAATGTTACTGTATGCAGATGATGCAGTAATTTTCACTTGCCACACCGACCCCACCTCCCTTCAGTCTCAACTACAGAAAAGTTTCACAGAAGTGGAAGACTGGTTTTGCTCACATAAACTCATCCTTAACCACAAAAAAACTAAAACAATGTTGTTCCATGGAACCCACAGCAAGTACAAGGACCATGAGCTCATAATTAACAACCACGAAGGTGTCGCTCTTGAGCAGGTGGATATGTTTAAATATCTGGGCCTGACCCTTGACTGCTCCCTCTCGTATACCAAACACATTGACAATATCGCTAAAACTGTGAACTCCTGTATAGGGCTACTATACAAGCATAAACATTGCCTAACAGCTGAAGCCTTGAACCTCACTATCCAGAGCTCTGTTATCTCAACTATTGACTATGGGCTCGTTATCTATGGATCCGCTACTGATACTGCACTCTGGCACATAGCTGTAGCCCTTAATCAGGCATTTAGACTCCTTATTTCAGCGGCCCACCTTTCTCACATGTGTGACATTTACGAGCAGGCTAACTGGCTCCAGCTATCTGGCAGGCTAAAGTACCAGACCTGGATCCTAGCTAAGAAGACATCACTGGGCCTTATGCCCCCTGGAATCCAATCAATACTGACCCTGCAGCCTGTCCACCACCTAACTAGAAGATCGGACAGTCTAACCTTTACAATACCTCACTGTCGGACCTCTCAAGCTCAGCGTTCTTACCTTGTAAGAGCCTCCACCTGGTTCAACTTGCTACCTACAAAAATCTCCAACATTGCCACGATTGGTGCTTTTAAGTGTAAACTGCGTCAGCACCTCGTGGCTAGTGCTTTCTGTGATTGCTTCTTATAATCCCTTCCAGGCAGACTACCCTCAAGCATCCCTCCTCACTGCCTCAGCTCCTCCTCCTCCTCTCCTACCCACCATTACTGGGTATAGGATGAATTGGTCTCCTTTTCATCCCCCCGTTTCCTCCTCCCTTGCTGTTTCCCATCTACGACATACATAACGCAATGCCCTCCCCATCTCTCCCCTCCTCCTTCTCTCTCTTTCCCATACCACCCCCTCACCACCACTCTTCTTTCTCTTTTTCCACTAACCCGCTCCTAACAAAGCTTCACTAAGCTGCCTAAGACTGGTACTGTATAATTAACTCTCAACACAATTCCTTGACAATGCCTTTGGCTGCTATTATTGTAACCTTATTTGTCTTTTTTTTTTTGTAAGTTCCATTGTAATGATCATGTTATATTTTGTACCTTATTGTCCTTATTGCCTTGACGTGGAACCTTTGTGAAAGAGCCCCCGGCTCAAAGGTGTCATCCGAAATACAAATAAATAAAAAAAAAATAAATAAAATAAAATGGATAGTCCTTTCAGTGGGACCTCAGAATCATCTTGTTATCCATTGCACCTGTCCTCATCCAGGAATGATTCAACCGCCACCCTATTGCCTTCAACTGCCTCAGCTCATCATTATACAATGGCAAGCTGTGTCAGGTGGTCAGTGGTTGGACACAGACTGGTGCAATGGATTTGAGTGCCGCTGTAATAACTAAATTATAACCATCAATAGCTTCCCCCCATGCCCTCATTGCATGGGAGGGGAAGGGGGAAAGATGAGCCTTTAGAGCTCTCTCTTTTAGCATTAGACAGAAATGGTTCCATGTCAAAACAGCGATTGCAAAGCAGCAATTGCTGTTACAGCGAGTGTACATCACTGAAAAGCAAATCGTTGATGTATGCTAGTGGGTGACAAGATGTCTGGCAACTTAAAATAGTATTTATGCGGGGAGGGGCTGTGCCCCCCCCCCGCACTCTCCTGACTAAATGTAACCAACTCTGTGGGGGGTGCATGTTGAGGAGGGGGGAGACAGTCTGAAAGAAAAATAAAAAATAACAGCAGCAGTAAATATTTTCCCCAGTCCGCAGCCCCAAACCCAGTACCAGCTGCACCGAAGCTAGCCACCCTCACCACTACACCACATGGCTAGCTCAGTGGCAGCATAGCACATTACCCCACACAAACCCTCTTCCCTATCCCTCCCCTTCTCTTTGCTATCCTTCCCCTTCCGGTTGCCCTCCCTCGCTCATCCCTACTGCTGCTTTTGTATTCCATCATTGCCCTTACAAGGTAGCCCAAAAGGGTAGCACTGTAAATGAGTCACTGTTTTGACAGTCGCTCATTTGCAATCACTATCATCACTGGATACCGACAGAAATAGGCAGACCTGATGGGCAAACATGCCTTTTTTGTGGTCGACATATTCTATGTTTTTACGTTTTGTAAGATATGTTCCTGGTTTCTGTAATTTATTTCTGACTTATGCAAGTCTTGTCCTTGATTTAACAGGCAAGGGGCTGAGAGGTATGTTTTCAAGACTGCCTGCTACAGCAGAGCAGTGCAGTTGCAGCACAGCAGTAATGCAGTGATCCACCTGACTGGTGAGATTATGGGTTGGAATTCTATCATTTTGGTCTGACTCAGGCTCCAAGTTCGCTGCTTAAGTATTTAGTATGAGATTCTGGACTTTAGCTGTGCCCAGCCAGGAGGCTGTCCCCATCAGTGACTGGGAAGAGTGACATCTACCCAGGATTATATGCTGCACTATCATGGCTTAATCTTTTTTTGTTTCAATTTGTAGATTGTCTGCCCTTTCTGATCTGACTCCCCCCCCTTCAGACCAGCTCTCCCCCCCCCCATCCCCTTCATTCAACTTCTCTGTGGCTTACCTTACTCTGACATCCTGTGCCACAGGACTTGTGGAGGTATCTGGTCACCAGTGTTGTGCCATGGGGGGGCGGGCGAGGTCTCATCCTGCAGTCCATATTTTGTTTCCGATTATCTTGTCTCCCGGACCTACATCGTGTGCAATGTTAGAGCTCTGCCTCTGCAAATGACGCCCCCTGGCACCTGTGAGTGGGGTCCCCTCCCTAATGGTCAGGCTGTGCTGCCATCTAGATTCCTTTAGATGGCAGGCAAACAGCTTGACACATTAACCTCCCCTCCCTGAGGTAGGAGAGCTATATTAGAGATGCTCAGTCCTCTCTCCTTTGGTCAGCCCCAGGCACCCTTAATCCATTCATGAAGCAGGGACACCAGCATGGCAAAAGGTGAGGCATTCAGTGCCTCAGCCCTCCATGCCACTGGACCGGCTCAGGGCTTAATCTTTTTATTTATTTTATTTTATTTCATTTTTTATTTTAGTCTTTGGTAACCACGTAAGGCCCACTAGGCAGAAGTGCCTGTTTTCAGGGGTGACCTGGGAGCACTGGGCGTTAAATGACTTGCTCAGAGTCACACAGTATGCAAGTGGAGGTTGTGAGAATCAAACTCAGGTCTATTCTGCTGGTCTGCTGGATCTTGATGCAACTGTAGCTGGGTCACTGTGCTACCACACTTTTCCAACAGGAGTCATATTATTTTTTTGAAGTTTGCTTCCACCCTGGTATGAGGATTGCCCAATGAGACACAATATCTCATTTTTATGGGTGTCCCTGGCTACAGTGAGATGCAGAACAAGCAGTTGCATCTGTTACAATAATATCAGTAGTGACAGGGTAGTCAAATAGTAAAGAAGTACACAGGCTACGAATGAATTTGTGGTTGATAAAAGTCATTTTGGGGAGAGATGAGGTACCAAGAGTTACAGTACAGTACATAGTGGGTGGGATATTCAAAGGGGTTGCGCATGATGCAACAGTGTTGCGTCATGAGCAACCCACTGATGCGCCTGGCACGATATTCAAAAGCGGATGTTGTGCCACGCAGATCCTGATGCGTCAGGGCGCACCAGTAATGTATGCAGCGCAAGTGTGGGGGGCGTGCCCATGCATATTCTGCACATCCCGATATTCAGTCTGGGATGTACTGCGCATATGCTAGTGCAACTCCTACTTGTGCCGCACACTGGTGCGCAAAGTTGAGCCAAAAGGAAATAGGAGCAGGGGCTGGCCACCCACAGATGAGCTGCAGTACTGCAGGGTGCAACACAGCAGCCGCCAGCCGCGGGTGGCCACCCAAGCCCGGGGCCAGGTCCGCTCCACCCCCTGTTAATCATGGGCATGGTATATTTAAAACGTTTCATCTTCTTTGTGGTCAGTGGAGCCTCTTGCCGACCGCGGGCATTGTTAAAACACATTATTCCTGATGGGCTGCTTACCCACTACCGGGAAATATTTAGCAGTATTTCTTTATTCTGTGGTCAGCGACCCCTTCTCACCCACCCACTGAGCCCAGCCCATCTCGCCTCGGTCAACGGCGGGCAGCAGCTCCCCACCCAGCATGCCGCCCTGTCACCGCCAACCGATCATGCATAGTAATGAAGGTACACCCATTGGTCCACAGCTGGGCAAATGGGCATGTAGATTGTGTTGTACTACACAGTCCCAATATGAATGAGCCATTCATATATCTGACTGTGTAGTACAGCAGATCTGCGACGCCCATTGGCCCACGCTAGGACCAATGGGCGCATAAGAGCCATACTGTATGCAGTCAGTCAGCGTGGCGGCCAGGTGGCTTCGTGGGAGTGGCCACCCGCTGCTGACCGGGGTGGGGTAGGGGATCAGTGGGCGGGTGGGTTGGGGGTACTGCTAGACCACCAGGATAAAGTAAAATGCTTTTAAATATACTTATGCCTGCGATAGGGCTGCAAGCGGTCCACTGGACCACCAGGGATAAAGTAATATGATTTAATTATACTAATGCCTGTGATTGGGCTGCAAGTGGTCCACTGGACCACCAGGAATAAAGTAATATGATTTAAATATACTAATGCCCACAATCGGGCTGCAAGCGGTCCACTGGACCACCAGGGATATTGGACGTGTTTTTACATATACATATACCCGCAATCGGGCATTAGGGCACTTTGCCGCGATGTGCAGGGGGCATCAGTCTCCGACAGCTGCAGCCTGGCAGGGTGCTAGGAGCAAGTTGCAGGGGATCAGCACATCTGCATGCAATTGGGGCCATAATGACATGCTAATGGCCCCAGTTGTGCCTTGCATGCATTATGGGCTCATTTGCATATCCACCGCTGAATATCATGGCTTCTGCGCCTAGCGCAACTGCACTTGCGCTGGCACATTCCCCTGCCCACTTTTCTTCCACTTGCACTGGCACAGTGCCACAGTGCCAGCGCAATGCGGAGGTTGTTGCAATATTCAATGGTGCTGAGCCATGGTGCAGCTCCATTGAATATCGCCCAGTCCACGGCCTGGTGCATCCCAGTTGCACAGCGCCCTGCTTGCGCCCCTGCCAGGTGCATTTCTGAATATCCCACCCAGAGTGTTCAGAGCAGAGCAAGAGAACGTTAGTTAGTGAATGGAAACTAGAAGAATAATAAAGAGGAAAGCAAACACTGGCATGGAGTTTTGAGGAAGTAGTATTTATTAGTTGGCAAAAAAAAAAATCATCATATAGCTTGTAAGCATTATACCAGACTGCATTTAAGTAACTTAGCAATGTATTACCAACTCATTCACAGCCCAAACAGATCATTTGTTTCAAACTGGCTCTTTAGAATGTTCAGTTTTATTGTGTATGGATTGCTGGCATATACTATGGGCAGGGGTTTCCATAGTAGTAATAAAAAAAACATAGAAACCTAGAAACATAGACTTTGACGGCAGATAAGGACCATTTGGCCCACCTAGTCTGCCCATTTCCCTACCTAGAGGATAAGCTGCAGATCCCATTTAACCAACAGCCTATTTCTTCCTACCCCCCACAAAAATTGCCTTATGTCTGTCCCATGCATTCTTGAATTCTCCCACAGTTTTAGACCCCACAACCTCCTCGGGAAGGCTGTTCCATGCATCCACCACCTTCTCTGTGAAAAAATACTTCCTCACATTGCCTCAGAGCCTCCCTCTATCTTCAAATTGTGTCCCCTTGTTCTTGCACATCTCTTTTTCTGAAAGATGCTACCCTCTTGGACTTTGTTGAGTCCACTGAGGTACTTAAACATTTCTATCATGTCCCCCCCTCCCTCCTTTCCACAAGGGTATACATATTAAGTTCCTTTAGCCTCTCCTTGGATGGCTTTACTTGCAGACCCTGCACCATTTTAGTTGCCCTCCTCTGAACTGCCTCCATCCTGTCTATGTCATTGCAGAGATGGGGCCTTTAGAACTGGACGCAATACTCCAGATGGGGTCTCACCAACTGTCTGTACAGGGGGATAACAACTTTCTGTTTTCTGCTGGTGGTGCCTCTCCCTATACATCCCAGTATCCCCCCAGCCCTCCCTACAGCCTTCTCACATTGCTTGCCAACCTTAAGGTAATTTGATATGATTACCCCCCGGTCCCTTTCCATTTTTGTTGTTGTTACTACCTCCCCCCCATTGTGTAATCTTCCCCTGGGTTCTTGTTTCCCAGGCGCATTGTTTTGCACTTCTTTGCATTGAATCCAAGCTTCCATACTTCTGACCATTCCTCCAACCTTGCCAAGTCCCTTCTCATCCTTTCCACGCCTCCTGTGTATCAACCCTGTTGCAGATCTTTGTGTCATCTGCAAAGAGGCATATTTTTCCTTCCAGTCCCTTTGCAATGTCACTTATAAAGACATTAAAAAGGACTGGACCCAGTACTGAACCCTGCGGTACCCCACTAGTAACCCCTCTCTCTTCAGAGTGGATTCCATTTACAATTACCTTCTGTGTCCTGTTGTTCAACCAATGTTTTATGCAGGCTACCACCCTGGGACCCACTCCAAGGCTGGTTAATTTGACTACTAATCTTTTGTGTGGGACTGTGTCAAATGACTTGCTAAAGTCTAGGTAGGCCATGTCCACAGCCCCTCCCTGGTCTACTACTTTGGTCACCCAATCACAGAAATCAATTAGATTCGTCTGACATGACCTTCCCGCTGTGAACCAATGCTGCCTTGGGTCCTGTGCCCAACTGGCCTCTAGGTACTCAACAATTCTTTCCTTCAGAAGTGATTCCATCACTTTCCCTACCACAGAGGTCAAACTGACAGGTCAGTAGTTTCCTGCCTCTGTCTTGCTCCCACTTTTGTGAAGGGGAGTCATATCAGCCTTCTTCCAGTCCTCAGATACTACACCATCCTCCCATGATTTGTTATAAAGGGTAGTCAGTGGTGTCACTAGTTCTCTGCTTAATTCTTTCAGAATTCTGGGGTGCATTCCATCTGGCCCCACTGCTTTGTCCACCTTCAGTTTTAGGAGTTCTTTCGGAACCCTTTCTTCTGTGAAAGGACTGGGATCGACCCCGCTCTCCAGATTGCTTCTGTTAATTGGATTAGGCACCTCCCCACTTTCTCTTTTGTGAATACTGAACAGAAGTATTCATTCAGTATCCCTGTTTTTCACTGTCACTCTCGCCCACCCACCATCCATTCTATTCAGCTCACTATCCCTCCCTTTGTCTTTCTATGCTCCCTGATATACCTATAAAAGTTTTTATCCCCCTTCTTAACCAAGTTGGCTATCTTTTCCTCAGTTTGTGCCTTTGCTATTCTGACTACCCTCCCTGCTTCCTTCTGCCTTAAGTGGTACAGTTCTCTGTCCTGCTCTTTCTGTGTTTCCTTATACTTCCTAAATGCTATCTTTTTCTCCCTAACCTTCACCGCCACTTCTTTTGAGTACCATAGTGGCTTTTTCTTTCATTTTGAGTTGTTTATTTGCTTCACACAAAGACTTGTTGCCTCTGTGATGGCAGTTTTGATATTTCCCTATTGTTGCTCCACCCCTCCTTCTAGCCTGTTCTGGTGAGACCAGATCTGGAATAAGGTGTCAAGTTCTGGAGTTCCCACCAAAGGAAAGCAGAAAGACAGGAGATGGTACAGTATAGGGTAGCAAAAATGATCTGGTGCCAACACGGCTGATCCTATGAGAATCAGCTTAGGGCTCTGAACATGTACTCACTGGAGGCCAGAAATAAGAGGGACAACATGATAGTCTTTCAAGTTCCTGAAAAGCATGAACAAGGTAAACTACAAGAGGTATGGATAGAAGCTGGCGGGGGGCTGAGAGTCAAGAGGGATGCAATAAACCTTATTTTTTATCACAGAGTGCTTGAGCCATGGAACAATCTACTGGCTGAGGTGGTGGGTGCAAGAACATTATTAGACTCAAGCAAGGCTGGGATAAAGTTAAGGGTTTAATAGTTACTCAGGTGGGCATCAGTAAGACAGAAGATAAGGGATGGATGTGAGGAACTACTACTTTACTTAAAGAAAGGTAGATGCCTTAAAGAGACTGCCAGAGGAAGTGGTGGAGGTGGAAACAGTAGGAGGCTCCAAGTATGTGTGGGAGAGCTACAGGAGAATATTATCAAATGGACAGGGAGGAGGGAGGAGGGAGATTCACCACAGACCAGCTAGAGTTGGAGGAGACAGACTAGGCAGGAACCATCTGAGCACACTGGGTGGACCAAGTGGTCCTTTTCTTCTGACAAATTCTACGTTTCTGTGTTTCTTAATCAGAGCTAATTATCCTCCAAATGCTAAATTACTTAAATCCAGTCTGTTCTGTAGATTCATCAGTGTTTTTTTTCACACAATGTTTTGCCCTCTGCTGCTACTTGCTCCTGTCATTAGGCCCTTGACCTGGCAGCTCCCAGTCCTGTCTGCTGCTCCATCCCCCACCATCTCACTGGCAGCACCAGGGGACGTCACATACAGCAGCAGAGAGACATAGTATTTTCTACATTTTTCTCCAGAACCTAGAGCTGTGGTGACATGGTGGGTGCATGTGTGTGGAGGCGCACGTGCACTCCCAGAACCACAGCCCTATGCACCCTCCTGATGTTACATCAGTCCCCCAGTCCCCTCTGCTATGACACCCAACCTGCACTGGGTGTCAGCCGAAAGTGAGGAAACTCACCACCCCAGCCTGGGAGATGAGAGCTGCCTAGCGGTCTCTCATTCATCTCCCAGCCCCCCCCCAACTGACACTGCACAACCAGAGCTTGATCCTGAACTCCAGTCACCAGCATGGCACAAGGTAAGGTGCTTAAACAGCTCCTCAACCCTTAGCATCACGGGGCTGCCTAAATGAGTGTGTTTTTAATTACTTTCGACATTTTATTTTTTAATTTACACTTTCTGCTCCTGTTCTCCTTATGGCAGCCCCTATCTACGTGACCCCACCGCCCCATCACCAGGCTCCTTTGGGGTCTTACTTTGAGCTGTCCCTGACTGTGGGAATGGCTGCCCAGCCACCAGTGTGGAGCCAGCAAGGGGTCGAGCCTCATCCTGCTGCCGTGAAGTGTTTATTGTTTTTTTGTTTTCTCCCGATCTGCCCCATTGCTGGGGCATGAGACATCAGTGCATGGACATGGAGGTGTATGCATGCTGAGAAGTCCCGCAGCACCCACCCTTCTGTGGTGCCCCCCCTCCTGTCCTACCCTCAGGCCTTCACCTGGAGGGAAGTCATGCAGTGGGGCAGTCAAGTCTCCCTCCCTGGAAGAGGAGAGCAGTCCTCCTGATGATTGATCCTCTCCCTCCCTGGCTGACCACCGGTGACCCCGCTGGCACCACAAACAGGGGTCACTGGCATGCCAGGAGGTAAGGCACAGATGCCTCAGCTCTCCATGCCACTGAGACAGCTACTTCAGACATTTTTTAAACCATTTTCTATTCTTTTATTTGTTAACTGGGTGGGTGCACTGATTCCAGGGAACATTTTCTGGCACAACCCACAATGTAAAGATGGCGCAAACAAGGTAAAAACAACACAAGCACATGAGATTAGAGATGAAGCAAAGTTTAATTTCACTAGCAAAGTAGAAGCAAAGTGATTCACTCCACCTCAACATACAGCTATGCGAAGCGCCCACTGAAATGCTGTACTGCCGCCCGCATCATAATGACTTGACGTTATGATGACCCTGTGTTACTTCACTTTATTTTCTTTTAAAGGCAGAGTGTGTGGGCATTGTAACAGCCCAGAGATCACATGGCTCACAGTCTGCAGGTCACATGCTTCAGGTAGAAAGTAAATCATGCAAGACAGTGAATGACTTTCAATTTTGCCTTACCTAATGTGGGAGAAAGAGCTGTGTTTGAGAGGAGACAGAGAGATAGCAAAAAATATAAACCACATGTCTGAACCGGAGCACTTTCTGGGCTTGTGGTCCCCTCCCTGAAGCAGGAGGTAGTGGTACCATGGAAGCACGACCTCTGGTGGCACCCTACCAGCGCCCCCCCACCATAGTCACTACCTGCCATGCCCCTTGCACCAGCGGCTCAGTAGGAAGTAAGGGAGGAGCCTCAGCTGTCACAGCTGCAGCTGCAGCAGCAGGTTTCCCCACCCCTGGCCTGAGTTGAGCACCAGCAGTAGCCAGCAACAATATCTGGGGCCCCTTCCCCGCCTGTGCCCAGTCCTCCCTGCAGCTCATTAGTGTGGGAGTGCTTCAATACACTGTCTGTGGACACCAATGTAGTGAAGTGCAATCTGTGTGGTGAGGTGCTGCACTGTGGCCCCAAGGGAAGTCATCTGGACACAGGTGGTCATTGCACCCACCTATACAACCGCCACCATGCAGATTGGTAGGCCAAGCTTACCAAACAGGGCAGAAATGTGCTTGCTGGCCCTGCTGGGTAACTGGTGGCAGCACGGCCTGTACCTGCACATGGTGTCAAGTGGAGGTGGGCCATGAAGCAAGTGGCTGTTCCACAACCTGCAGGTGACGGTGGCAACCCTGCATGAATACCTGCCACACATTCTGATTTGGGCCTGATGTGGAGTGAGTTGGACCGTGTGAACCACTAGATTGACAACATGGAGCAGCGGTTGGAGTGCATGGAGGTTCACCAACTCCAAATAATGGGCATGCTTCAACTGCTGGTCTCACATCATAACATTGATCATTAGTTTTTGTTTGTCCATGCATCCACCACCCTCTCCATGAAAAAATTGTTCCTGATGTTGCCCCTGATCCGTCCCCCCTCTATCTTCAAATGTTGCCCCCTTGTTCATGCACATCTCTTTTTCTGAAAGATGCTACCCTCTTGTACATTGTTGATTCCCTTTCAGTACTTGATAGTTTCTGTCATGCTCCCTTCCCACCTTTCCTTGTGGTTATACATATTAAGCTTTAGACTCCACAATATTTGGGAAACTGGTTAACTTGTTGTCATGGGTTCAAACTGGGGCAATACTCATGCCATCAGCCACTTCACTACCACCAGTGGGGACAACAGCATCTTCGACCGTGATTGGAGCTACTGATTACGCTGTGAAAAACATAGAGAAATCCCTTCACTGGCATCAACTATGCACTTCAGCTGCATACTACCACACCCACGGCCACTCTTGCCACTGGCAGCAGTGCCATGGCCAGAAGCATCTTTGCATGCACGTCTCTTTGCTGGCATTTTTTGGGATTACACAGAAAATTCACAACAAATTGAGATTTCTGAAATTTGGGAAGGATGAGAAGCCAAACAACAACTGTGGCTTACAGATGTAGATTGGGCACTAAGCATATGCAAACACACAGATGCAGCTTGCACACTATAAAGAGATGCAGCCGCACAGGCTCAAAAACACCTTAACCAGTTGTCACACAAATCCAAAACTTGAAAAATAAATTATACCTTTTCCAGGTTGGAGGGTGGGTAGGCAGTGCACTGCAGTAACAGTCCACTGCCAAGATACCACAAAGCAGTACAAAATAACGCAGATGGATAAAAGGTTCACAGTGCTGCAATTACTGTGTGGCTGGATAAAATGATGGTGCACATTGCACACACACACACACACACACTATAGGTAATGCGCAGCAAATTGAAAACTTCAGTAATATAACCAAATCTTTTAAACAAACTGAAATTATGCACTGCACTACAATAATCAGCAAATAAATATCAAAAATTACTGAAAATATTCCTGTGTGTACATGAACACAGTTATACAACAAAAATATAACCAACACAGTTAGAAAGACTGCCTTTCTCCCAGTTAATCTACCTCCACCACAGATACGCCCCTCTCCGACAGCCTAATGTCCTAAATTAACATTCAAAATCCACACAAAAACAATAAACACTCGATGATATGAGCACAAGAGGGTTTCCTACAATCGATGTACTAAATTTTGAGCCAAAAAAAATGGCTTAAAATGGCTTTTCGAACGGTTTTTAGAGGGTTTGAATCTCAGAGCTCTGAGAGCAAACTGTCTCCAGCTACCGCTACACACACTACTCAGAACTGAGGTTGTGCAGAACAATCTAGAGCCCATGTGACCTGCAATCCCATGAATCACTGCAAAATTTGCCTTAGAGCTCATAAACAAGGCGAAGTAATGAGAAGTGCATTGAAATCAATGTACGTCTCATTAAAATTGGTGTAGAAGTGGTTGGGGAAAGGCGGAGTACCACGAAGTCAGTGCTTCCAATGGACTTCGCGATAATGATTGGAAGGCAGATTCCTCCACTTCATGCTGCGGATTACTCAGTGGATTCTGCTTTAATATGAGAATTGCTCCGTGTAGCGAATTTTGGACACTTCGCCTGTCTCTACATGAGATATAGGGTACAGTAGGTTGTTACCAAATATTAGATAATACAAAAACAAAGGGAACTGAAATGAACAATAGGGTAAAGAGACCTTAGTGCAAGAGATTATAGTACACAGTGCATAACATATATTGACGCAACTCAAACAAATTCCAGAATCGCTGAGTGACCCCAAGTGTCACAGCAATATGAGGTGGGGGGAGCACGTTGCTTTACCAGTGGATGGGTCATCATAACTTCAAGGGGGGGGTGGATTTCTACTGGTTGTATAAAAAGTCAATAAATATGGTAAGGCCAAGCCCGCCATCAGCAGTTTTTAAAAATCTCTTCCCCTGACTTTACTTGTTAACGTGCCCATCTTGAACACAGGGGAGGCATTAGGGCAAGGGGTGTCTTTTTGTAGATGGTGCCGCCAATCTCTGCAGGAGGGTGGTCAGCATTGGGGATGCAAGGAATATGAAAGGGGGATGCAGACAGATAAAAAAATTGATCTAGCATATGGTAACTAAAATTCAATGCCAAGAAAAATGCAAGGTCCTGCACGTGGGTAACAGGGATCCAAAAACAGAGTACTAGATCAATGGCATGAAAGTGGAGCAAGCAAGGGAAGAAGGGGACCTGGGGACAACCATCAGGAACAATATAAAGTCCACCTCCTGGTGCCATAAGGCGTATGGGAAAACTGAGCTTTATTAGTCACAAGAAGGAGGAGGTGATTTTTTCACTTTATGGGTCTCTGTTTGAGGCCTCAGTGAAAATGCTGCTCTCATTTCTGGACTTGCACCTAAAAAGTACAGGACCAGACTGTAAACCATCAGTCAGAGAACCACTAAAATCATAGAAACATAGAAGTTGATGACAGATAAGGACCGCAAGCCCATTCAGTCTGCCCATTTTTTCTACCTTATGATTGTGCCATAAGCCTGTATTCTGTCAATGGCTTATCTATTCATACTCATCTTTATTGCTCCCTTATGCCTGTCCCATGCCCCTGTTTGAAGCCCTGCACTGTATTCATATCCATCACTTCCTGAGGTAGGCCATTCCATGCATCCACCACCCTTTCTGTGAAAAAGAACTTCCTCACATTCCCCCTTAATCGTCCTCCCTCTAATCTCATGCTGTGTCCTCTTATCCTGCTATTTTTCTTATATTGAAACATGTTAGACTCTTTCACCTTGTTAATGCCCTTAAGATGCTTGAATGTTTTGATCATATGACCTCTCTATCCATCCTTTGCTCTAGGGTATACACATTGAGCTCCGTTAATCTGTCCTCATGTTTTCTGATGCAGTCCCTGCACCATTTTGGATGCCCTTCTCTGGACTGCCTCCATTTTGTTAATATCCTTGTGCAGGTGCGGCCTCCAGTACTGCATGCAGTATTCCAGATGGGGCCTAAACAGTGTCTTGTAAAGAGGGATTATTACATCCCTCTTATGACTTGTAATACCCCTACTAATACACCCCAACATCCCTCTAGCCTTACCTACTGCTTTAGTGGTTTGCTTGGATGATTTCAGGTCATCTGCGATGATGATGCCTAAGTCTCTTTCTTCCCTTGTGTCATCCAGGACAGCAGGGAACATCATATGAGGAAAGACTGAAAACTCCTAATATGTACTCTCTGGAAACAAGAAGGGAGAGGGGGGACATGATAGCATCTTTCAAGTTTTTGCAAGAGTACAAAAGGGTCAGCCACTCTGAACTTTTCCACGCTAATAAGAATTTGACCACAAGTATCCGGTACCTTACATTTGTGTGTGAGTGTGTGGAGTGTGTGTGTGTGTGTGTGTGTGTGTGTGTGTGTGTGTGTGTGTGTGTGTGTGTGTGTAGGGGTGAATACAAAAAGAATGTGAAAAGGTTCTTCTTAGGCCCTGTCCACACTACACCAGAAAAATCCCTCTGTAACATTACAGTGGGTCCAAACCATTACTGTAATGGTTTGCGTTTACACTGGTAACATAGAAACATAGGCTTTGACGACAGATAAGGACCGCTTGGCCCACCTAGTCTGCCTATTTCCCTACCTACAGGATAGGCCGCAGATCCTAGTTAACCAACAGCCTATTTCTTCCTACCCTACAAGAACTGCCTTATGTCTGTCCCATGCATTCTTGAATTCTCCCACAGTTTTAGACCCCACAACCTCCTCAGGAAGGCTGTTCCACGCATCCACTACCCTCTCTGTGAAAAAATACTTCCTCACACTGCCCCTGAACTGCCCCCCATCTTTAAATTGTGTCCCCTTTTTCTTGCACGTCACTTTTTCTGAAAGATGCTACCCTCTTAGACATTGTTGATTCCACTGAGGTACTTAAAAGTTTCTATCATGTCCCCCCTCTCCCTTCTTTCCTCAAGGGTACACATATTAAGCTCTTTTAGTGTCTACTTGTATGGCTTCTCTTGCAGACCCTGCACCATTTTAGTTGCCCTCCTTTGGACTGCCTCTATCCTGTCTATGTCCTTGCGGAGATGGGGTCTCCAGCACTGGACGCAGACTCAGTACTCCAGATGGGGTCTCACCAACTGTCTGTACAGAGGGATAATAACTTCCTGTTTTCTGCTGGTGATGCCTCTCCCTATGCATCCCAGTATACCCCCAGCCCTCCCTACTGCCTTCTCACATTGCTTGCTAACCTTAAGGTCATCTGATATGATTACCCCCAGGTCCCTTTCCTTTTCTGTTGTTGTTACTACCTCCCCCCATTGTGTAATCTTTCCCTGGGTTCTTGTTTCCCAGGCACATTATTTTACACTTCTTTGCATTGAATCCTAGCTGCCATACTTCTGACCATTCCTCCAACCTTGCCAAGTCCCTTCTCATCCTTTCCACGCCTCCTTGTGTATCAACCCTGTTGCAGATCTTTGTGTCATCTGCAAAGAGGCATACTTTTCCTTCCGGTCCATTTGCAATGTCACTTATAAAGACATTAAAAAGGACTGGACCCAGTACTGAACCCTGCAGTACCCCACTAGTAACCCTCTTTCTTCAGAGTGGAGTCCATTTACAATTACCTTCTGTGTCCTGTTGTCCAGCCAATGTTTTACCCAGACTACCACCCTGGGATCCACTCCCAGGCTGGTTAATTTGACTAGTAATCTTTTGTGTGGGACTGTGTCAAATGCCTTGCTAAAGTCTAGGTAGGCCATGTCCACAGCCCCTCCCTGGTCTACTACTTTGGTCACCCAGTCAACGAAATCTATTAGATTCGTCTGACATGACCTTCCCGCTGTGAAGCCATACTGCCTTAGGTCCTGTGCTCCACTGGCCTCTAGGTACTCAACAATTCTTTCCTTCAAAAGTGACTCCATCACTTTCCCTACCACAGAGGACAAACTGACAGGTCTGTAGTTTCCTGCCTCTGTCTTGGTCCCACTTTTGTGAAGGGGAATCACATCCACCTTCCTTCAGTCCCCGGGTACCACACCATCCTCCCATGATTTGTTAAAAGGGTAATCAGTGGTTTCACTAGTTCCCCCCTTAATTCTTTTAGAATTCTGGGGTGAATTCCATCAGGCCCCATTGCTTTGTCCACCTTAAGTTTTAGGAGTTCTTGTAGAACCCTTTCTTCTGTGAAAGGACTGGGATCGACCCCCCTATCAAGAGTGCTTCTGTTAATTGGATTAGGCACTTCCCCCTCCTCTTTTGTGAATACTGAGCAGAAATATTCATTCAGTATCCCTGCTTTTTCACTGTCCCCCTCTGCCCACCCACAGTTCATTCTATTCAGCCTCACTATCCTTCCCTTTGCCTTTCTAGGCTCTCTGATGTACCTATAAAAGGTTTTATCCCCCTTCTTAACCAAGTTTCTGTAACATTACAGAAAGTGTTTTCTAATGTTTTCGAAACTCTGCTTGACCCTGTCCACACTACACCAGTAAATCCTGTAACATTTTCAAAATGTTTTCAGTGGTAGTGTGGATGCATTGTAATGTTTTCAGTCTGTAATGCTTTCAAAACGTTATAGATTTTCAGTGCAGTGTGGACAGGACCTTAGTGGAGAGAGTGATGGATAAGTGGAATAGCTTGCCTAGTGCAGTGGCCAAAGTGTCCAGCCACCACTGTCTGGTTCAAAGCTTGCTGGGATGGTTTTAAAAGGCTTAATAAAGCAAAGCAACAGTTGAGGAAAGAAGGGAAATGGTTTCAAGATAGGATTCTAGAGCAGGCTGGGTGAACATTGGTCTTTATCTGCTCTTTCTATGTTTCTTTGTTACTTCCCTTTCACTCCTTTTCACCCTACACACTGGATTCATATTGCGGGCGTGTCAAGACTGTGCTAGCACACATTTCTAATTGTAAACAGCACCACGCCAAAATGTTTCATTTGACCGTGTTGGGCATGGTAAGGAAGGACTAGCTTTTAAAAACTTACAGACCACACATCTCAGGTTGGGAATGAGTGAAAATGGAAAGAGCAATGTATGCACAGTGATGTGTCTGCTTGAGGCAACTGTTGTCAGTATTATTTAAAAAATATTTTCTGCCAATCTACTGCCTTAACATACCTGAGATACAATATGAGCACAGGTTTAAAAAGTTAGGCTTTTTTCCCCTGGAGAAAAGAAGACTTCAAG
The DNA here is from genome assembly GCA_016271365.2 of Neoceratodus forsteri. Taxonomy (NCBI): domain Eukaryota; kingdom Metazoa; phylum Chordata; order Ceratodontiformes; family Ceratodontidae; genus Neoceratodus; species Neoceratodus forsteri. The sequence goes on from CM057459.1 coordinate 1,391,647,158, forward strand.
GTGACATATTAGAAGTCATCATAACATAATGCGTTGGGGGGGGGGTCTGCTCTGGCAAATTATTCACTGCAGTAAAGGGCTCCAACTCTGGGGGAACAAATTGAAACATTTGGAGACTAAGGGCTGGGTTTTCACAAAGCTGGATAACAGTAGTATGCCTTGTCCAGTAGGATCAGCTGCGTCCTTCACCCTCATAATGCAGCTTACACTATCTGTAAACCTGCATCCAATCTGCAATGATCAGTCATGGTTCCTGCAGCAGACTGTATATGCAAAGAACAGTCACTTACAGGTACCAGAATGAAATGGTAGATCTTTGAGAGAGTCTTCCCCTATTGGTCTACACATTTGGAACTGTAAGCCATTGTCATCTGGATCACTCAGAAACCTTTCCTATCTGGGAGCCATCTTCATCAAGTGGACGGTCCCATCACACCTCAGTTCCCTGATGCAGAAAAGCTCAGAGGATATTCTACCAGCAGGAACCGGGAGACCAGAACTGGACCAGGCAAGGGACTAGACATAAAGCTTGTAGGGCACTTTATGTATACCCCGGAAGGGCAGGAGGCATCACTGCAGGCAACTGTGTCATCCAGAAATGAAACAATGGAGGTAGGAGGGTGGATGCACTGTGGCTCAATGGGGGAGAGTCTCTCAGGATCTACTGTTATCATAAGTAACTGCTCTATCTGCATTGAAGACATATCCTCCACTGTACCACACCTTTGGAATGATTCTCAAGCAGTACACAAGGTACCCAGGGAGGAGGTCAGAGTCAGTCAAGATATCATGACAGGAGCCCTTGGAGAACAGCAAGGCCAAAGCCAGCATTTCTGGGAGAGAGAAGATGTAGAGACTAATGTTTCGTGAAAGTATGTATAGTACTCCAAGTAGCAGCAGCACAAATGTCAGCTGCAGAGACATTCGGGGAAACATACCACTGAAAATAAAAGGCTGAGAGCCCTTTCTGTAATTCTTAGTGTAGTCAAGGTTTTTTATGTATCTATTTTTTTTATAAAAAGTTAATAAATGATGACATTGTTTCTCAGTGTGATCTGATGAGCAGTTGGTGGTCAAAGAAAGAACTAAGGAGTCACAGTGCTACCCACATTATATAGGTGCCAAAGATGTACATCATCGTGGGCGGCCCCGGCTAGCAAAAACTTCCAAGTGGTCCCGATGCTGATGGCTTACAGTTCCAAAGGTGCGGTCCAGTGGAGATGTCCTCAGTGAAGAGCTGTGGACACATCCATCAGCAGTAAATAGTCAACATAGATTCTACCCCCCCCCCAACCCCCAAAAAAAAAGGTTTAGCTGACTAATTCCATGGATCTATTCCAGGCTCCCTGCACCCACCTGTGTCCTTGGACAAAAGGGTCAATGCAGCCTCTTTTAAACTTGCATTGACAACATCACAGGCTTCAGGGGTTTCAAACATTCAGCAACCCAAGAGTAAAATGACAAATTAGGCAGAAACTTTACACTCTAAAGGTATTTAAAATGTTTAGATTAGTTGAAGGAGGAGGCCACTGAGCCTGTTTATACCAACATAACGACTTTCTGTAGAAAGCAAGAATAGAGGAGTATGGTGACATAAAACAGTGAGCATGGAGACTAGAGCAACCTAAAGGCAGTGTGGTTTGGTGATGTGAGCAATGGCTTGGGAACTAGGAGACTGCAGGTTTAAACCTGTCCAGAGCAAATACTGACAGTATGGCCTTGAGAAAGTCGCATAACCTTTCAGTGCTGCAGTCCACCCAGCTGCAAAAATGGGTTGTCGAAACAGAACCGCATAAGAAAAGAGATGTTGCATCTTAGCTGAGCTGTCTAAAAGTTGGTTGGGCCTGTTTACTGGATTCAGGGGCCTTTTCCTTTTCCCCAAATTCTCATGTGTCTCTGAATGCAAGAGTACATTAAGATGAAGATGACGCAGTATCTTTTTGATTGCTAGGACTGTCTGAGCAGAGACTGCCACCCGGGTAACACATTAACACTTAAAAGCACAGTGCTAAACCGCTATTTAAAAAAAAAAAAAATTATCTTTATACTCCCAGGCCTGCTGGCTCCTCTCAAGCCTAGCCATCCAGTCCCATCACTCAGCTTCTCTCGGATGTATCTACCTGCGTTGCCTCACGGCGTACCCACTGTGGTGGGGTAGCAGGGAGCATACTCACACTGCCACATCTAGATCCAGTTATTGGCAGCACCTGGGTCATGGGTGTGGGGCCTGCAAAGGTTTGGCAACTTCATCCTGCCATGCAGGCATTTTCCTTATTCTTTCCTTCACCCACAGGAAGATGACACGCGGGGATGCAAGCACAAGCATGTACATGTGCACAGCAGTCGCCAGCTTCTGTCCCTTCCTACCATCACTCTGCCTGTACTGCCACTTGTGGTCCCCCAGGTGGCAGTCTTGCAATGGTGCCTGCAGCCCTTCCTCCCCAGAGGAAGAGCACATCCTCTGGGACACACGATCCTCCTCCCCACAGGCCGGCCCTCCAGCAACCTAGGCTCACTCAAGAACTCGAGTTGTTGGCACTGTGAGCAGTAGCCCTACTATGTTGCCGATGGGCTGGTCAATCAGTCATTTTTAAGTTTTGAATTTCAAGGATATTTGTAGCCCAGAGCATCTCAGCTAGTCAAATTAAAGAGCTAAACCAAGTGCAACCGAATGAAATGCCAAAGTGTGTGCAAACATGGTAAAAAGGCCATTAACTGGGACTGTAAAATATTTAATTATTGCATTGTGTCTCTCGCCTCTGCTGAAGTGCCTCTTAGTGTGAAATATCAGGTAGTAACAGTAGTAGTAGTAGTAGTAGTAGTAATAGTGGTAGAAAGTTTATTTCTTTATGGTGCCCTTCTGCAGAGATTCAGGGCACCATTTTAGCTGTACAAAAGGGACAGAACAGCAGCATCATCAAAACAGAAATAGACAATACTAAATCAAATGTCAATATCTCGTAATAACTTGTTATACAATGGCAAGAAAGAATGCTGGGCTCTGATTGGTCTGTCTGGTGCTAGACCTGTAATGTTATCCCAGCATATCACCAAGGATCTAGTCCCAGCACAAACAAGACTGCATCAGATTCAAAAAGGAATCACTTCACCTCGCTACAGTACAGATTGCCAGTAGTTAACATCTTTTTTTTTAAATCCCTCCCTCCCTCCCACGGCCCCAAACTAAGTACCCAGCAAATATGTTTCGTGCCCAGAATCTCCTCATTGCTCTCGTTCCTCCTTTTTTTGCCTCACAAACAAAATCTTAAAACAAGCTGAGTGAGAGCACGATCAACTTCCCCACTTCCCTTCTCGCAGAGACCAAAATCAGCTCCACTTCCTGCTCAATTGTTTTAAATCTTGGTACTAAAAAAAAAGGGAAACTGTAAACACAGCAAGCCCTCTCATGCTCCTACTTTCTGTGTAAAAAAAGAAAGAAACTGTAAAATAACAACACGATTCCTGTCATTGAAAAACAGACTGACCGAGCAAGCGTGTCTTTCGACAAGTGGTTCATTAGTCAGCATGTGGCTCTTGTAGCAAAATCCACACACCCTTCATGTCCCTTTCTTTTTTATTTATTTATTTAATTTTGGTAACTGGGTAGGCCCACTGGGACCGTAACAGTCCCTTTTTCAGGGGCGACCCGGAATTAATCACAGATAATGAAACTTATACAATTACAATATCCACATATAGTAATTTTACATTTTACAGTGAAGAGCAGCATTCAACATCTGTTAGTCCATTCTAGACATTTCTGGTTACATACGTTCTTTTTTTTTCTTTTTTTTTCAAACTCTATTTTGGCCCCTTACCTCTGAACTCTCTCAAGCGACCTCCTATTCCACAGTCTTTACCTCCCAACATGGCTCAGTCGACTTGGGCTCCTCTCTGGTACTGGGCATCCCCCGGGTCTATCCTCCGGGGAAGGGTCACTCCCACCCAGGGTGCTCTTTCTTTTCGTATTGAGACACTGGCCAGAGAGGACAGGATGAAGCCCAAGAGCCGAGTCCGTAAGTGGGAGCGTGGTCTGTGGATGAAGGTGCCTTCGCCTATCGGCGATGAGGGTTTTTTCCTCCTTTAGTGCTGCAGTCCCCTGTGGATCCTGGCCCAGCAAGGCAACGCATGCCGTGGCTCCATCCCCTTGGCTGACACCGCGACGCTCATTCGGCTACCCCAGCCCTCCCCAGGAAGAGAGAGCAGTCCTCCAGATGCTCGATCTCTATCCCCCCTGCTGACCCCTGGCCATCCAGGTCCGCTTCTGAACCCGGGTCGCCGGCGTGATGCGAGGTGTGGCGTCCAGCACCTCAGCCCTCTGCACCACTGGGCCGGCTTACATACATTCTTAATGTCGACATTTCTGGTTGCATTCATTATTAATGTATTCAAGTGATATGCAAGTACTATTTTGTGGTGTCATCGATGACAAGTGCAGTGATTAAATTCTAACAGGCAATCTTTGAGTCCCTTCTTAAATCCCTTAAGGGAATTTACTATCCTGGATACTTTCTGAAAGCATGTTCCAGAGGACCGAGATATAGGCAGAAAATAAGGAGCTGGCGGTTGGATGATCTGAGAGTTCTGCTGTTGTTACAGTAGCTGATAATGTATCTCCCAGGCTCAGGGGCATTTTCCAGCCTGAGTCTGTATGCTAGGTATAGTGACGGGTAACTTAGTCTTCCTTTCAATGACGGTCAGGACAGGGTTTGAAGCACCCGGCAATGATATTCCTGGGACGGGGCACCTGCTGTGAACCAGCTTACCCTGTGGTATAAGGTTTGAAGTTTTTGCATCTCTGCATTTTTAAAAGAATGTAGGATCAGGGAGCCATAGAGCAGGGTAGGTAGTAGGGTGCCAGTTGTCACCATTAGCCGGGAGTCCTGTGTGAGGAAGGGGATAAGACGATAAACTGTAATAGACCAAGCTTCTGATTCAATGATTTGGTCAGCAGGTCAATATGTGCCCTGAAGGTACAATTATGATCTAGAGTAATTCCTAGGTACTTTATGGAATCCACTACCTTGACACTTGAGCCGTTCTACAGAGTGGGTGTCAAATAAAGTGATCTGTTGGGTCCCAGGCTTTTAGGGACAAATAGTATGGCCTTAGTTTTTTTTTTTTTTTGCCTTTTAATACAACTTTGTTGTTTTCTAACCAGCCCTCAAGGCATAATAGATCTTTTATCAATGACTCATTCAGTGAGATGGTTTCCTTATCCTTAGATGTCTTATATAATACTGTACAATACTGCGTCGTCAGAATATAGGGTCAGTTTCACCTCAAAACAGTATTTTGGCATATTATTGATGAATAAGGTGAATAATAGTGGCCCCAAGATTGACCCCTGTGGGACCCCATCAAGGATTTGACTTTTGTCAGATAAGGTGTCTGGCCATCTGACAAGTTGGGACCTTCCCTGAAGGTAATCAGAGAACCATTTCATGGTCAGACAGTCTAAGCCTATGAGTTTTAGTTTCATGAGGAGCAGCGATGGTCTACCAAATCAAAGGCCTTGATGAGGTCAATAAAGACTACACTGGTTAGTAGGCCATTATCAAGAGCTGAATAGATGGTGGTGAGGCTGACTAGGGCAGTATTTGTCCCATTTTCTTTTTATCCATGCTGCCGGTTTGATGAATATTGTGTTGCTCAATATAGTCTATCACCTGATTATACACGACCCTCTCTAGCACTTTACTCAAAATGGAGAGGAGCAATATGGGTCGATAATTTTCTATTCGCTCCCTCGACCCACATTTGTGTATAGGTATAACCAGGGCCACTTTCCAGAGTGCAGATCCTTTTCCTTCTAGGAGAGATCTGTTAAATAACCATGTGACTGGGGTGGCAATAGTCTGGGCTGCAAATCTGAGTAATCTGGGCTCCAATTTGTCATACCCAGCTGACCCGGGGGTTTTGATATTTCTGAATAATTTTAGGACCTCTTTTTTATGCTATTAGCTTAAAGTGGAAGTTTGGAGAGGGAGGAGTTGTGTTTGTGTTATCTTGTGTGGGTTGGGATGTCCCTTTTACTATTTCCTTTTCTTAAACACACTATCTAAACATAGTATAATACCATTCTTCTTACCGCCTCCCTACCTTGTTTTTTCTTCATTACAGAGATCCTGACATTGGCGGCAGTGGGTGACCAGTAGCAGCAGTGACGGGGAGGTCCGAACAGTGGTCGGTGCCTAAAACATCATCCCACAATAATCTCTCAGTACAACATTAAATACAACTGCAAACTGTGCTGAAAGAACCAGAACCAGGACTTGGGTGGGGTGTAGTGGTAGACCAAAGCAAATGGAAGCACACATGGGACAGGCAAGCACATACAGAACAAAAGATGCTACCCACACAGCTCCACCTAGAGGACAAACACAAAAATCAAGTAAAAAACTGTTTAAAGAATACATATTTTTATTTTTTTCCCTTATATTTGAAGATTATCCATTGTATAATAGGAATAATGCACTCCAAGGTGTGTGTCATGCTGGGATAATGCAACTTCTCAGGTGTTGGATGTATTCGGCCTGGATCAGGTGCCCAACCACCTGAGGCATGACGTTATTCCAGCACGACACACACCCTGTCGTACTTTATTTAATTAATAAAATAAATAATTGCTAACACAAATAACTGTTTAGGTAACACTAGTCAGCATCGTATTTTGTTGCACTCTGCTTGTAACCACATGGCTCTGGTATTTCTGCAATAAAGAAAAGTCATTTGCAAGATATCTCATGTTGGGAACGTCAGTCAACTTGGAATTTGTCTCATGTATCCAGCCAACTACCAATGCAAGGCTGTCGTTAGTGCTTCCTTCTCTATGCAATCCACAGTGGTACGACACGTCTTCACTTCAGGCTTGCAACCTACTGCCACTGTGTGCACAGAAAATAGACTGTGTGTGCTCTCATAAGGGACTATGGGAATCCCTGGTGCACCAAGAGGAAGATCTGTAGAATAACGTGTATTGATGGGTGGTGGGATTTTGAGCTGGGAAATGCTTATGATTGTTAGCTTGTTACCTCCTTACTTTATCTTACAATACATAGAAACAGAAAATGTGGCCGGCCCGCCGGCACAGAGGCAGAGCATCTGACAGCGACGCCAATGACCTGAGTTCAGAAACAGACTCAGGATTTAGGAGGTCCGGCCAGGGAAGAAGGATTGAGCATCCGAGGGACTAATCTCCTTTTCAAGGGGTTGGGGGGTTGTGTGTCCGGTACACTATGAGCCCCTGGTGGAGGCTGGGAAAAGTACAGTGACAGCACCACATCAATGGGGGGGCAGATGCTGGCCATCATTGCACATCACTGCACCCAAAACAGCCCACAAAATGCCAGCTTCGCGAAGCGTGAACCTTTGCTCTGCCGCCTTCACTGCCTACCGTCTCCGCCGGGTGGGACCCCACTCCCGTGGCTCCACCCTATGGGGTAAGCCAAAGCAAAGCTATGTGGACCTTGGGGGTACAGTCCCATCCAGGGGGGTAAGCCTGGGCATGAGGAGGTAGCGAGGGTGGGAGCTGAGCCCCTGCGGGGGAGTTCGGGCTAAGCCAACCAAAAAAGATAAAAAAAAAAAAAAAAGAAACAGAAAATGCTGGTAGAAAAACACCATAGGTGTCAGCATGACTCAATTGGTAGAACATTTGCCTCTAGGCCAGAAGGTTGTAGGTTCTAGTCCCACACTGGGAGTGGGCTCATACCATAAATGCTGGCACTCAAGTGCAGTACTCAAGTTGCTGTACTGTCAGGGTATGCTATCCTTCAGATGAGAAGTTAAACAAATGTCCCATCTGTCTATTCAGGTGGATGTTAAAGAGTATGTGAATCTCCCTGGTGTCTAGGCCCAGTTCCCCCATTCACTAAAAAATACCACCATGCAGCTTAATCTGGTTCAACTTTAGCTGGATTGCATCTGTATCCCCCAGGGATGAGACTTGATAACTGGCTGCATTCTTTCTCTTGGTCAGCAAAACTACATGAATAAATAAACTGGTCCATATAGCCTGCCCTGTTTTATCCTATTCTACCCCAGGACCTAATGTCTAGCTGGGGTTATTGCCCTCACCTCCCCCCTGCCCTACTGCTCTCATCCTGTGTAACTATTAAGCCTTTTAATTGGTCCAACTGTGTTTGAAACCCTCAGCGTTTCTTGTACCACCACCTCTGCTTGTAGGCTGTTCTACAGCTCAAATACTCTTTCTGTAAAATAAAGCTTTCTTAACATCCTTCCTGAATCTTCCCCTTGCCAGCTTCCACTCACGTTCCTGTACTCTAGATTCACCAGTTCTGCTGAATATTTCCCACAATCTATCTTGTTCATTCCTTTCAGAATGTCTCCATCATATCTCCCTTCTCCCTTTTGGTCTCCAGTGAGCACATGTTCATGGCCTTAAACCAATCCTCAGAGAAATTACCCAGCTTGCCTGAATCATTTTGTTTACCCGACGCTGTACTGTACCTATCTGTTTTTGACTTTTTTTAAGGTGGGGGGCTCCAGAACTGGGCACAGTATTCCAGACATGGTCTCACCTGTGATCTATAGAGAGGCAGCATTGCCTCCTTCCTTTAGCTATGAACCCCCCTCCTGATACACCCCCAAATCCTGGTCACCTTGCTGTAAGCCTGATTACACTGGCTACATTGTTTTAGTGAGCTACTTAAGGAGACTCCCAGGTCCCTTTCCTTAGTGGTAGTGTTTAACTGAACTCCTCCCATCCAGTATCCTTTCCTGGGGTTTTTGTTTCCTATGTGCATCACCTTGCACCCTTTTTTTTTGCGTTGAATGTTAACCTCACCTCCCCATACCTTACCTTACCTTATCATACCGTTTCCTCCCCTAGTGCCCCTACAGCCTGCTCATTGTCCCTTAATAAAGACCTTCCTTTTTGTTTGACCTTATTTCTGATTCATTTGCCACTGATGTATCTGAAGGTCACACTTTTTGTTAGAAACACAGAAATATAGACTTTGATAGCAAATAAGGATCACTTGGCCCACCCAGCCTGCCCATTTTTCCCCTGCCTATCCTATTCTGTCACACAGATCCTACTTACCAAAATATGAACATATGATGAAGCCAGCAGTATAAGTTAATCTGGTCTATTTTGTCTGCTTGTATTGCAGGGTTCTCAGCTTAAGCTACTGACCCTACCCACCTGTACTTGATCTCTGACTCCTCCCCCCTGCTTCCGAACTAAGATTCCCTTGCTCCAAGCCCATGCATGCTTGAAGCCAACCACTGTTTTCACTGTTACTGGTTAATAGGAGGTGTTGTGCTGCATGCTGGTTGGAACCCCTGTCACCGTGGGTGTGGACAGCTAAATTTCCAATGGGGCAACACCCATGACAGCTTCTGCAAGAGGATCCATGCAGATGGAGGCACAGCTGTGCCTCCACTTAACCACCAAAGCACTACATATCTGGGCACCATCCACTCAGAAATCTAAAAGCTCAACCACTCCCTTCCAACTACCTAGCTGCACCACCTTGTGACTGGAGGTGTTTATTTCAGTCTTCGGCACACTTAAGGGTATCAACAAGATTAGACAGAAGGAGCTATTTGAGTGGGTGTCCTCCCTCAGTATGCTGATGCTCAGAGGTGCTAAAGTACAGGGGTAATGTTAGGACACAGCAATCAGTGGAGCAATGACGGTGTATTTAAATCACATATACTGTCTGCTTACAATGTCCCTTTAAACCACGAGGCTTCCGGATTCTATGATGTAAGTTAGACAGGACTGAAAGTTGTGGCTTCCACCTTATACACCGCCCCCTAAAGAAGCTCAAAGAGTGAAGTGCTGGGGTAGTGGACACAAGCCCAAACTGTAAGGCTTTCCTTTATTAACTATATGCGCTGTTTATATGCGACATGTCTCTGCTGGATTATTCTGTTTTGGATTTTGCGCTAATAAACCTGCATCAATTCAGCAACTGCCTGGCTTATGGCCTCCCCCCCATACAAGTGCAGGTTGTTCTGAACTAGTATTGTTAGGAGACACTTCTCCCAGTGGGTGGTGAAATTATCTGAACAGCCTATAAGCAGGGGCAGTGGATATGAAGACAGTACGGACCTTCTAAATAAACCTGAAATGATTTTCTGCTTACCAAGGGAATCATAGGGTACTGTACCTTGGATAGTTGAGTGGATATGAAATCCATATAAATTAGTACATGTTTGCTTGGCAAACTAATTTATCACTGCCCACAGAGCTGAACAAACCTCATGGATCCAAAGTCCCCTCTGACCTTTAATTACTGTATTACTAAGCTACTAATGTGAATGGGCAGTCCACAGTCAAAACAGGTTCAGCCTGACAAAGGCTGAATTAAAATACTGTACTGGAGAGGCGGCCCCTTTAGGTCAGTAGTTACTAAAGTACACTGGAGGTAATGTGCATGACAGAGTCTAGTAGAACGTGCACTCACCCATAGTGCACCTGACCTGTTGTTAAACAGAGCAATTCAATCTAGCTCTGTCAAGTCTCACACCTTTTATCAGTGCTAAACTCAAGACTCATCTCTGCAAACACAAATCCCTGCACACTACACACTGCCAGCCTGTATCTATAATTTAAAAGACTAAAACAAAATAAAATGACACATTATTGAACATTGTGCCGCAGGAAAGGATTTATGGAGGTAAATACCGAGCTTTGGAAAATGGGGCATAATTGAATGAGTGCTGTGCGGAGCTGGAATTCAGTGCAGTCAGAGTTGCTCAGTTAATCATCTCATTCAACAGGTACAAATGAGATATCGACCCATTATTAACAATGTCTGCCTGCAGCTGTATTGATAAAACCGACATCACCATGCTGGGAAATGAGAGATGTCCGAGCATTCAGTCTTGTAGTTTGAAGCAGACCTTAATATATCAAGGGCATTATGCTTATTTATTTCAAAAGTTTTAACAGGAATAACATTCTGAGCTGGTAGCAACTCATTTTTAGATTTGCATGGGTGCAGGGAGGGGGAATGGGAACTGCATAGAGCAGTATTGACATCAATGCAACAAGACATGGAGTATCACACTTAAAACAGCAGGGATAAAGTGAAATGCAGCAAAGAATGACAGTATTGTACAATAGCAAGAAAAAGAAGGTACTGAGTATGGAACATTAAAGAAAAATGTGCAAACATTAATCATGCAAAGTTGCCCACAATGGACAATGGTAGTGTGTAACATGTTCAGCCCAAGTAGTGTGTTCTGCCTTCAAGTGTGGAACCCTCACTGAGATGGGGGTTTCTGTAGTCATATGACCAAGCTCTATGGCACCATCATTAAGGTGGTCGTTTCCACCAGGAGGCAGAAAGGGGATGGCCAAACACCCAAGTTTGCAAAAGCATTCAAATATCTTTGATACAGTGAACTCTGGGGTACAAGGGTCCTGCTCCCATTTAAATTAGCCAAGTAATGAAGAAACAAAAGAAACAGAAACACAGAAAATCTATAAAGATAGAATCTGGTCTGTGTCTAATTATATTTTGAAGGTTTTCCCAAAAGTGACAAACATACCTTCAACTAAGGTCCTTTCAGCCCACCACCAACTATTGTCCAGGTGGAAGCTGTGACACCAACAGAAATGAGCAAGGGATAACCCAATGCCGTGCCTTATTAGTCTGGACAAAGTTCTTTGTACTACTACCGGAGTCCAATCCTAGCACGGACGCAGTCGTGGCACTGATGATTACTGCACCAGCATCCAATTTTACAATCTTGGGTGCAGTTGAGACAATCTACCCGATATACGGCAGCTTGCACCAAACCTCAGACGCAAGTTGCCGGTAAAGGGTCCCTGTTTCAGACACAAGCTAGGCCACGAAAAGATGATCTAGCAAGCGCCTTTCTGATAGAAGGGCAAAAAATCCCTTTAGACTGCTGCAAGCCTGGTGCACCACATCTTTGGCACACTCGAGGCTTGAGGCACTTCCGATCCTTGTAAAATCCAGCCCAAAATGTCTCGCTAATGGCTCTGTAAAGCATGCTCAGAGTGATCCTCAGTTCTGACCACCAGGATGGAGCACTGTGTGATAAAGATGTCACTTGTCTCCATGACAAAGTGGAGTAATGCCACGTCTCTCCATGACAAAGTGGAGTAACTGGCATGGGGTTACATTGTGTTCCTGTAATATCCTCCCAATGTGTCACCAGCACACATATGATAAGAGCACTTTATTCTGGTGGGCAGCCCTGTCTGTGAAAGATGCAGGCACTGTATAAAATTCTACCATGTACAGCTGGCAGAGCTGCTCCCTTAGCTTGCCTTTCCAACGGGTACCTGCCAACCCTGCTTACATCTCCAACACTGATTCCTCTAGATTGAGAAACTCATTGAGAGTGTTCCTGTGGGGGAGGCTACTAGAAAACTGTGACAGCTGTGTGATTGACATCTATGTGGCTGGCCACCTCACATACACCACCACCAACTAACAATAAATGTTGTGTTCACAAGCTTTTAAATGGTACAGCTCAAGAGCACTAGGTCCAAGTGGCAGAAAATTGATTCAACGTGAGTGCCCTAACAAAGAGTTTAACAATCTCAGCCCCATGGGGGGACTGACCAACAGAAGTAAGCAATTAAACCCTCACCCCTGGGAGCCGTGCAAGGTACAAAAATCAATTCCAAAGGAAATGTTATTTTTTGTGTGACTGGAAAGGTTAGGAAACTGTAACTAGTCTCAACTTGTTTTTCATTAACCCTTGACTGTTATGTCTTTAGTTATTATAAGTGCTATGTGCACCCAGCCTAGTGATGTGATAGGTGGAGCATACTCTGCAGGGGGAGAGGCCCTGGGTGCAATCCTCAATCACGGCTACTGAGGGCATGCTGCGAAGGCAGTGCACATGAGCTCCAGGGTGGGGTGGGCAGGATCACCCACTACAATAGCATGACCATTGGCTGTTAGCTTGAGGCAGAACTGGTGTATGTGACATGACAGCATCGCACCTCATGCCGATAGGAAGGGCAGAGGCTAAGGGAGGGGATGGCAGCCTGAATATTGCTGGAGAGTGAGGAGACCACAGGGAGAATGTTTTGTATTCCAGGATGAAGAAACAGGCAGATCCAGACCCCCTCTCTGAGGCCTGATACCTTGTAGTCACTGCTGGGATACTCCTCTTCAGCATAGCTCCATGGCCAAAGTGTCAGCTAATGGAAAAGCCCACACATGAAGGTAGAAGTAATTGGGAGAAAAATAAGATATCAAGTTTATGTAAGTGCCACATCCTGACCTTCCTTGTAAAGCAGTCCATACTTGCAGTGCAAGTGAAATCATTTGATACACCTGTCAGTATACAGAGACACCATTCTCAAGACCACTCTACATGGATGATGTCTTCTATAAAGCTGCCTGCCATGTCTTCCCACCACATTGCCAGTATACAATACAGTACACAGAGTCACAGGGCTAGAACACAACCAATCAACAGTAACGGAGGACTAAATGGTGTTTTTCTTTCATGATGTGGATTGGCAGAATAGCCTAGAGGTTAGAGTAATGAGCTGTGAATGAGCTTGGTACATCCAACAGACCTGGGTTTGACTCCAACAATCTCAACCCATATACTGTGTGACCCTAAGCAAGTCACTTAGCCTCCCCAGAGCTCCCAGGTCATCCCTGAAAACAGGCCTTTGGCCTAGTGGACCTTAGCCATTTACCAAAAGAATAAGAAAAAAAATGATTTTAAGGATGGGTGAAGTGTCTGTGACTCGATCCAGATTCTGGCTCTGATCTCCCAGGAATTTGACCCAGGTGATCTGGCCAGGCCCATCTTAGTTAGCCCACCTCAGTGCTGAGGGGTTCAGATCATAACCTGAGTCAGACCAGAAATTCTCAACAGCATATTCCCTATTAGACAGCCCCACAGAGAATGGAACATTTCACCAAAACACCTAGCCTTCAAAGTGTGTCAGTGTCAGTGGCTTAGCAGGTTGCACACTGATCTCTGAGGCCAGAAAATCAGAAGGCTGTGGTCTCTAGTCCCACACCAGAAACTTGGGGTAAAATCAGAATACTGACACTGTAGTGCAACATAAAGGAGTGCTGCACTCCTGAGGTGCCATGACTGGGATAAAATGTTAAACCAAGGTCCTGTCTGCTTGTTCTGGGTATTGTTCATGTGGACATTAAAGATTCCATGCTTCATGAAAAAAGGAATTTTCCCAGTGTCTTGGTCAAGTTTCTCCCATTCACTAAAATACCACCAACTGGTTAATCTGGTTCAACTTCAGTTGGTTTCCATCATTCCCCTCCCCCGATGAGGCTGGAAATAGGCAGAATTGCCTAACCCTCCTTTTCTGCTCAAAACAAATGAAATTACAAAAAAATAAATGAAAGTCAGAGAGAAATTAGTTACTGGTTCTGGCAAACTGTTCATTGTTGTGTGGATCTATCTCATGGTGACCATGCTGAGACCAACACAACGGGTTCCTTGCCATTTACTGGTTGGTATGATGACAAAGGGCATAACCGTTACAGCAGCATCAAGAAACATCACAAAGGGCAAAACATTTATTTTTTTTGCTTAAAAATTGGCATATTTCATACATCTCCCAAATGGACTTTTTGGATATAGCCACCTTCACATGGACACAATGCCTCCACAAGATCTCACGTGTAACTTATGAAGGGGATTCACATATAGGTTAACTGTGCACTCCTCATCAATCAGCAGGTAGGTCAGACTCCAAAAGAATAAGCTGTCTAGTACTCACTATAACATCACATAACTCATCCATTCAATGTTTTCTCCTTCATGGTTCTCACACCCCTTAGGCTGTCCTTCAGTTCTTCTTAACCCCACACTCTGAAACATGCCTCAGAAAGTGTCTGCTTTATTGCTTTCTGGTCACTACTGAAGAATCCATTTATATTCAAGAAATAACTCCAACTTGCGGGACCCCGCCATGCCTCTGTCAGATGTGGTCTAGCTGCACCTTAGCTGCACTGAAGATACATATGGGAGGAGTAGGAGGAGAAGCTGGAGATCAGGGATGGGTCCAAATAGGCAAGTGAGGCAGGGGAGGCAATGGAATACTAGGAAGCAGGGCCAGGTTTCCATTTTTCTCCCTTGGTCCCCTACTTCAGGGACATAGTGGGATGTCTGTGATATACACGTTGCATGTGTGCACCTTCCCTTGGCTTGCTCCGAACTGCACTTCCAGCTGAGGTCACTCTGTTGCAGAATCACCAAGAGGGTTTCTGCCTAAATCCCCAAAGGAGGAGAGCACCCTCTAGGATACTTGATCTTCACTCTGCCAGCCTGCACCGGTGTCCCATGTGGTACCTGTCCCTGCTACACCACTGGGCAGGCTCCAAATCACCTTTTATTTTTTTTTTGCATTTATCTTTTTATTCAAAACTTTTTCTAACAGTACAATCTTTCTTCCTTATACAAAAGGATGATGCAAAAGAAAATAAAGATACAACAAGAATTATGGCATAAAAAGGGGTATTTAAAAAAAATATATATATACCTTGCATTATGACATAAAAATGGGTATTTAAAAAAAATCTAGCTTGCATTAAAAAAATTATACCTTTCATCCAAATCACCTTTTAAAAGGTATTCTATTGGATCTTAAAATCTTAACATTATATATATGCTATGCTCACTAATTTTGTACTGCATATGTGATCATATACAGAATAATGGGCAGGCAATTGTGTGTTATGGATTTTATTTTACACACCCGAGGTGTGTGATGACCCATAAACCTCAAGTGTGAACCATGAGAGATATATGCAGTCATCATACACCTAGGGTGCATAAAAAAATCCATAAAAACACAGTTCTATATGCTTTACTTTTTTATAATTTCTGGTGCAGGGAGTGTATGCCAAAGTTAGTAAAGCAGTTCTCTCTCTCTCTCTCTCTCTCTCTCTCTCTCTCTCTGTCTAGTACAGACATTGTTTTGTTTTTTTCTTTTAAAAAATGAAAGTGTTGACCCGCCCTTAAGTCGGGGTGTAGTCAGGCACAGTCCCACTGGTGATAGTGTTGGTTTGGACTCACAGTTTCTTGAGCGTGACGCACAGCAGGACCAACTAGATACATTTAACAAATTGTAAAGGCAGGATGAATCAGATAAACTCTGAAAAAAATACAAATAATAATGAGTAGAAGTGACTTAGCATAAAATAAACTATCAGTTGCTGTAGCAGCTTGTCGCTAAGTGGCAAACAGAGCCGCCATGTTTGCAGAACTGTTCAGCCGACCCACACATAGAATAGGAGCCAGTGAGGTAGCGCAATGAATGGAACTGACAGAAGAGTTAAAACAAAATGCCATAATAACTTGTCAACCTGGTTATTATGGCATTTGAAACACAGATCGAGATTGTGCATTAAAGGGGGTCACCAGTTATTAAAATGTTAATGTCCAATCTTTCTGCTAGTCCTCATTTCAACTCATTGCTTTAGTCCAAATGCGTCTATTGTTCTTCTGATGCTCACCAGTTACTGTACAATTTTTGTTCCATTTTTGTTATTGACTTTGAACCCCAATGTTATTGTATATCTGACATGTACTCCTGATTTGCTGGTTCTGTAACCTTCTGAGTCATACCTGAAAATAGGCACAAAAGGTGTCTAGTGTTATTATGGTGAGTGTGTATCGCCAAAATATAAATTGGTGATGTACACATCACAGAGACCCAACATCCGACAACCAAAAAAGTGTTTTTGCAGAGAGGCTGCACCCCCAAGCCCCCCCACACCCCCATGAATTTAGATTGCTAACTCCAGGGGGGTACATTTTGGGGAGGGGTGACACTCTCATTGCTGCAGCAAAAATAAAGGCAGCAGCAGCAGGCAGCTGCAAAAATTAATGTGCTGGTCCCCAGCCCTGAACCTGGTACCTGCTCTGCTAAAGCTAGTCACCCTCACAACCACACCACACAGCTAGCTTGGCAGCAGCAGGCACACCGGTCCCCTACAAATCCCTCCCTGTCCTTCCCCTTCCCCTTCCCCTCTCTATCCCCTCCTTCTGGTCACCATTCCCTACCCTCGCTTTCACGTAGGGTCACTACCCTTGTGGGGTAGCCCATGAGTATAGCGCCCAATATGAGTCAACGTTCTAGATCTAGATGTGGGTTGCCATCTGGGAACAAGTGACCATTAAACAGTGTGGTTCACAATAAACTCAGCTACAGAGTCAAGGCATACAAAAGTGAGGGTTCTGGACTTCAGGAGGGCTGACTATGGCAAGATGGGAGAGTGCCTTAGAAAAGCACTACCAAACAGACTAGAAGGAGGGGTGAAGCAACAATGGGGAATATCAAAACTGCCATCACAGAGGCAACAAGCTTTTGTGTGAAGCAAATAAACAAATCAAAATGGAAGAAAAAGCCACTATGGTTCTCAAAAGAGGTGGCGGTGAAGGTTAGGGAGAAAAAGATAGCATTTAGGAAGTATAAGAAAACTCAGAAGGAGCAGGACAGAGAACTGTACCAGTTAAGGCAGAAGGAAGCAGGGAGGGTAGTCAGAATAGCAAAGGCCCAAACTGAGGAAAAGATAGCCAACTCAGTTAAGAAGGGGGATAAAACCTTTTATAGGTATATCAGGGAATGTAGAAAGACAAAGGGAGGGATAGTGAGGCTGAATAGAATGGACGGTGGGTGGGCAGAGAGGGACAGTGAAAAAGCAGAGATACTGAATAAATACTTCTGTTCAGTATTCACAAAAGAGGAGGTGGGGGAGGTGCCTAATCCAATTAACAGAAGCACTCTGGATAGGGTGGTCGATCCCAGTCCTTTCACAGAAGAAAGGATTCTGAAAGAACTCCTAAAACTGAAGGTGGACAAAGCAATGGGGCCAGATGGAATTCACCCCAGAATTCTAAAAGAATTAAGCAGAGAACTAGTGACACCACTAACTACCCTTTTTAATAAATCATGGGAGGATGGTGTGGTACCTACGGACTGGAGGAAGGCAGATGTGATTCCCCTTCACAAAAGTGAGACCAAGACAGAGGCAGAAAACTACAGACCTGTCAGTTTGACCTCTGTGGTAGGGAAAGAGATGGAATCACTTCTGAAGGAAAAGAATTGTTGAGTACCTAGAGGCCAGTGGGGCACAGGACACAGGGCAGCATGGGTTCACAGTGGTAAGGTCATGTCAGATGAATCTAATTGATTTCTTTGACTGGGTGACCAAAGTAGTGGACCATGTAGGGGCTGTAGACATGGCCTACCTAGACTTCAGCAAGGCATTTGACATAGTCCCACACAAAAGATTAATAGTCAAATTAACCAGCCTGGGAGTGGGTCCCAGGGTGGTAGCCTGGGTAAAACATTGACTGGACAACAGGACACAGAAGGTAATTGTAAATGGAGTCCACTCTGAAGACAGAGGGGTTACTAGTGGGCTACCGCAGGGTTCAGTACTGGGTCCAGTCCTTTTTAATGTCTTTATAAGTGACATTGCAGAGGGACTGGAAGGAAAAGTATGCCTCTTTGCAGATGACACAAATATCTGCAATAAGGTTGACACACAAGGTGGCGTGGAAAGGATGAGAAGGGACTTGGCAAGGTTGGAGGAATGGTCAGAAGTGTGGCAGCTTGGATTCAATGCGAAGAAGTGCAAAATAATGCACCTGGGAAAACAAAAACACAGGAGAAGATTACACAGTGGGGGGAGGGTAGTAACAACAACAAAAATGGAAAGGGATGTGGGGGTAATCATATCAGATGACCTTAAGGTTGGCAAGCAATGTGAAAAGGAGGTAGGGAGGGCTGGGGGGATACTGGGATGTATAGGGAGAGGCATCAGCAGCAGAAAACAGGAAGTTGTTATCCCCTGTACAGACAGTTGGTGAGATCCCATCTGGAGTACTGTGTCTAGTTCTGGAGACCCCCATCTTTGCAAGGACATAGACAGGATGGAGGCAGTTCAGAGGAGGGCAACTAAAATAGTGCAGGGTCTGCAAGAGAAGCCATACTAGGAGAGACTAAATGAGCTTAATATGTATACCCTGGAGGAAAGGAGGGAGAGTGGGGACATGATAGAAACGTTTAGGTACCTCAGCGGACTCAACAAAGTCCAAGAGGGCAGCATCTTTCAGAAAAAGAGATGTGCAAGAACAGGGGGGCACAATTTGAAGATAGAGGGGGGACGGCTCAGGGCAATGTGGAGGAAGTATTTTTTCACAGAGAGGGTGGTGGATGCTGGAACAGCCTTCCTGAGGAGGTTGTGGGGTCTAAACTGTGGGGAATTCAAGAATGCATGGACAGACATAAGGCAATTTTTGTGGGGGGGGTAGGAAGAAATAGGCTGTTGGTTAGCTAGGATCTGTAGCTTATCCTGTAGGTAGGGAAATGGGCAGACTAGGTGGGACAAGCGGTCCTTATCTGCTGTCAAAGTCTATGTTTCTACGTTTTGACAGTCGCTCATATTGGTTCGCAACACTCACTGGATACCCAGTCCACCCTGGACTGATCAATCAGTCAATCAATCAATCTTTATTTTACCAGGTGGAACACCATTGAGCAAGCTCATTTTCAAGGTGGGCCTGGGTGAACATACAAAATTAGTGAAAGATAAATTAAGACACTTACAGGTACAGAGCAATGCAAGAGCATCACAAGTACAACAAAATGTAGGATATACAATACTTTCCCATATAAGGATATTGATTACAACCAAAGTAAGATATTCAGTAAGCGCTCATATAATGTCAATAATAACAGCGACAGCTTGTGGCAGTGTCAAATAGGAAGAGCTGTTAGGGTAGCAGGAGATTTGTGAAAGAAGGCAAGGAGAAGGTGGGGAGAAGGTAGATGGGAGAAGCACTTGTGGTGTGACATATTGAACAGAAGAAATCAGAACAGGACAGAGCACATCAGGAGAGGCACTTACAAGGCTCAGTGAAGAATCTTATGTAATGCTTTTTGAATTCGGAAAGTTTTATGGGATTCACTAATTTTAGTCTTTTTTTAAGCTTGTTCTATAGCTGGGGTAAGGCAAAGCTAAAAGAGGATCTGACCACACCTGTGTGAGTTACTTTTTTCCACATCATCAAATTCTTTCAGAAGTATTCCACCCACACAAAACACTAGTAAGCCTCAGTCACTAGGAAAGCCTTCTATTGTGTCTTGTTTTATTACTGGAGCTTAAATAACATTGTTAGACACATCAGCACTATGCCAGGTAATTTAAGGGAATCAGCAAAGCAGCAATAGCACCACGGTTCTCACTCTGGTTCTTTTTCATTGCCAATGACATTTACCTCAGTAATGACAGGCTGAGATATAAGACAACAGCAACAAAAATCCTAATGAGAACTATACCGAGGGAAGTGACTACGTAAATTTCACAGCTGGCACTTCATTTGGGAGCTACAATGCAAGGGACGATTACAGAGGCATTTGTCAGTGCATGCTTCAATTACTATATTGTGCAATACCAAGGTCTTCCTGCAACTCAACCTTGCCCCCTGCAGGGTCGGACTGGCCCACCTGGATAACCTGGAAATTTCCAGGTGGGCCCCCTATGTTGGGTTCCTGGCCACCTTCTAAGCTCTGAGAATCTTTGGTTTTATCTTCTATTTTTTAATTAAATAGGCCCTGTAAGTAAATTCAAGATGCAAACACAGAGCTAGTGTATCATACTGAAGTGGAATATTGCTATGAATGTGATGCCCCCTCTTTCTTATTGATTTTCCAGGTGGGCCCTTGTGTCAACTTTCCAGGTGGGTCCTCTGTAGTCCAGTCCAAACCTGGCAGCAGGTGATGTAAGCAGTAGCTAGGCTTCTGATGACCAGAACCAGGAGTCAGGATATTAGATCATGTAAACCACAGCAGAGGAATGAAATGAAGCTGAGACGGTTCCTTCTGTTAGATCATGTAACCCCGATGCTATGCAAGCTGCATTGGCTACCTGACTGGTGGCATGCTGAGTAGCAATGCATGTTATGGTAAAATGTTGTACCTATTCCTTTTACTTCTAATACAGATTAACTTTTTCCTCCTGTTTTTAAGAGGCACCCCTTTCTGTAATTTGAGTCTGCTGTTGGATTTTTATTTAGATTTAAAATAAAGACATGCTCCTTTAAGTATGGTTATCCCTAAGTTTTCAACATTCCTCTGCTGTTTTTAAACACTCACCATTCCATAAGGTCAGAGAGCCATGTTTGTTGCATGAGAGTTCATCTTTATTTTTTTGTTAATTCTTCAGTAACCAAGTAAGGTCCACTAGACATAAGGCCTGTTTTCAAAGGCAACGTGGGAGCACTGATGAGGTTAAGTGACTTGTTCAGGGTTATATAGTATGCAAGTGGATGTTGTGGAACTCAAACCCAGGTCTGCTGCATGTGCCAAGTAGGGCTATGCAAGAGATGAATATTATTTCCTGAATACCATGAATAGTAGGGCCTCTGAACATTCAGGAGCCCTTCCCAAACAGGGGACTATTCGTATTCAGGAAAGAGTATTCGGTCACCTACAAAATTTAAAAAAAAAAGGCAAAAAAAACAGCCCTCACACCCTCCTCCCCTAGCCCAAAACCAAGTAAAATATAAACCCCATCCCTCCACCCTCTATCTAAAGGCCAATCCAACCCTTATGTCCTATAGCTCCCACAATTTGTTATACAGTATATCCCCCGCTGGGTGACCAGCTCAACTAGCCTGCCTCCATGGCCGGCTACCATCTTACTTAATGTAAAGCACTCATTTGCCCTTATAAATGATATTATTTATGCCCCAACCCAGGCACAGCATCAATCTACTCCATACTTCAATGTTAATTCCAAATCAACAGAACTGAGAAGGTGTCCAGCTCTTTCCTTCCTTCCTCCATGGCAGGCCATCTTCTAATGAATGAAAGTGCTTGCATGCTTGCTTTAGTAAAACCAGCTGACCACGTGATCAGCTGGTTTTACCACAGCAAGCGAGCGAGCACTTTCATTCATAACTTCAGTGGCTGGCTATGGAGGAGAGCGGGTTGAGACATTCACCTTCTTAAATTCTATTAAGAATTGTTGGGGTGGGAGAGGATTAGGTACTGTGTCACGGTGGGGGGGACATAAATTATATATTTTTAAGTGCAAATGAGTGCTTTACATTAAGGAGGTCAAGTTGGTTGCCCAGCAGGGATTTACTGTATAACAAAATTGTGGGTGCTGGGGAGGGAGGGAGGGTGTGATTGAGCTATTGGTAGAGGGGGATGGGGTTTACATTTTATCTGGTTCTGGGCTGCGGGAGGAGGGAGGGGCGCTTTCTTTTTCTTTTTTTTTTGTAGGTAGCTGAATACCTTTTCCCAAATACCCAAATACTTGACGGCTGAATACCAATATTTGGATGAATATTCAGGAAAAGGTATTCATGCAACCTTAGTATCAAGCTCATTCACAGCTCATTATTCTAACCCCCAAGCTATGTTGCCAGCTCATGAGAAAAGGGTTATTTTTATATTTTTAATGTTTCTCCAAGTGCACCCTGGTTTGCCTCCATCTGCTCATCTTCCTCTCCAACCCAGGCACCTACTTTCCCTTGGATTCACCCTACCACTTGGTCTGAACCAGTTGGTGGGGGGTACCATACTCAGTAGTGCAGGGCCTGCAGGATTCCAGCATCACCCTGCCTCCCAGTTTTTTTTCCTGCATATGTCTCCCCAGTGGAGCCAACATGCAATGATGCATGCTCCCATGCACATGCCCAGAGATGCACAGGCTTCTGGTAGTGCTGCCTACCTCAACTTGCTACCTCCAACTGCACTATCACTTGGCTTCCACCAGATGGCAGGTGCATAGTGAAGGGCAATGTCCCTCCATCCCAAATGAAGAGGAGAGCTGTTCCAGGGATGCTTGATCCTTCTTCCTTTAACAGGCTACCTTCCCCCCAGTGATCCAAGTCCATTTCCAACCCAGGTCGCCATTGTGGGAAGTGGTATCATTACTGCTGTCCTACAAGGCCAGCAGACATTTAACAGTAGGAGTTAATAAACAGCTGAGAATGCTGATGAAAACCTGGGGAAGAGCCGTATGTAAAGGAGAACTCCTTTAATTATTTTCAAACCTGGGAAAAAAATGATAAAGGTAATTCATAGCAGTTAAAAAAGGCTGACAGAATAGCCTTGAGGTTAGAGTAATAAGCTGTGAATGGGACTGGTACATACAGCAGATCTGAGTTTGATTCCCACAACCTCCACATGCATACTGTGTGATTCTGAGCAAGTCACTTAACCACCCCAGTGTTCTTGGTCACCCTTGTAAATGGGCATTGTGCCCAGTGGGCCTTACCCAGTTACCAAAGAGTTTAATAAAGGGCATTCTACAGGACAGTAGAAGAAGAGTAATCTAAAATTGAATAAAAAGGAATAGTGTACAAAACATTCATAATAAGATGCACTGCTGCTTTAAGATGTGGGTACCAATATACTGTACAAGGCCTAGAATGGACTAGATCCCACCTATCTCGTGGAATGACTACTCTGCTATGGAACTGCCCCCACCTCTTGTTTTGAAAATGGGGATTCTTTGTTTTCCTGCCTTCAAGAGTAAAATCAGTTGGTAACCAAGAATGTGTGATTGCAGCTCAACCACCCTTGTTTGCGGAGCACTTTACACGGTTTTACAAGAGCTGTTCCCACATTGCAAAATTGAAAAATGTCTTTTTAAAAATGTATATGTTTTGTTACTTATTATTTCTGCTCTTGGATCACCAACAAGCTCCCAGGTCCCACTCAGGAACCCCCAAATCTGCTCCAACTGCATAATCCTGCATTTTCCCAGGACTTATCATCCTCCCAGTAGTCACCCATGGTATCCCCTCCTCATGGTGGAGGTTGACTAGACTGGCCCAATTCCCCATCAAATCCGATGGGTGCAGAGCCTGCAAGAACAGTGAATCCATCATGCCACTGTGGCTGGGGTTGTTCTTATTTTTACCCAACCCCTTAGAGATGCCAGCATGGGAAGGGGTGTACACACAACGTGCATCGGCATCCACCCCAGCCAATCGGCATCTCCCCCCCCATAAAAGCATGACTGTGCCTGCACTGCTACCTGTGGTCACCCAGGTGGAGGTTGCCCAGCGGAGCAGTGCCCCTTCCCTCCCAGAGGAGGAGGGCATCTGGTGGGATGCTCAATCCTCCCCTCACCAGCCAGCCCCTGATGGTCCAGGCTTGTACCCCAACCCAGGTCACTAGCGTGGCACCAGATAAGGTGCACCAGCACTTCAGCCCTGTGCATCACTAGTCTAGCCCTGTATTTTTTTATTTAAAACAAAAAATTTAATGTTAATTGATAGACTGCACTAGGGCTGTTTTATGTACCTTATTTTGCTGTTTGCTAATTACTGTTAGACAATTTGATCATCAAGGAACAATGTGGTACAAACAAATAAAAATTAGAGGAGTTGACCATAGACTTCCCTATCCAATTTTAAGGCATGAGCCCCACTGCAATGTTTGGTTCCATGAAGTAAAGTCTACTGATGGATATCAATTATCACACATTTGTGTACTATTTACAGTATGCAATTTTTTTACCAATACGTTTGCAGGGAGGCCTTGCCAGTAATGGTTACACATTCTGTGCTGTTCTACTGTTACTATGATTTAAGCAATAAGGCATGACAGGGTGTGCATTGTTGTGGGAAAACAACAGACTCAGGAAGTGAGGCACAATGCAAATACAAGTGCCTTATACACCCGAGAAGTGGCATTATCCTAAAATTACACACACACTCTGGAGTGTTTCATTGCAATTGTACAAGTGCTTCCTTCATTTTTAATTTTAGAGCTGTGTAATGAGGTGCAGAAAGTTCAACATTTCAGACCTGTGCTGTTGTGCTGAAATAATACATGGTCATGATGCCAGATTGCACCAATCATAGCATAGGATTATCCCAAACCATTTTATAATATGTAAGAAGGCATTTTGACTTGGTAATTGGAGTGCAGAGCTGTGAACCTGGCTGTTCAGGTTTGATACCACAATCACGATGTACTTACTGTTTGACCTAGAGAGTCACTTAACCTCCCTGTGCATCATCTTTCTATAATCTTTCTAATCTCATTTCTTTTTTTCAGTTAGTATTTTGTCAGCCTTTCAGACCCAACTGCCCCCTTTAGACTGGCCCCCCTGGCTTCATCACTCAGTTTCTCTGGGGCTTACCTCGCTCCAGCATCCTCTGCCATTGGACTTGTAGAGGTACCCGGTCACCAGTGCAGTGCCTGCAGGTGGTCAGACTATCATCCTGTGTGATCCTGTGGTCAGGGTACTTTTAATTTTCATTCCCTGGGCCCACATCAGTAGCAAAGGTGCTATGTATGAGCTCTGTCTCAGCAGAGATGCACCCTGGTGCCTGTGTGTGGGGTCCCTTCCCTACAGTGGGACATGTTAACCCCCTCCCTGAGAGTGGAGAGCTGCCCTATGGATGCTTGATCCAGCCTCTCCCGAACAGCTCCCAAGCACTCCAGATACATTCGCAAAGCAGGATCACCAACATGACAGGAGGTGAGGCATTCAATGCCTCGGTCCCACACACCCCTGGGCTGGCTCACTCTGATTTAATTTCAGTAGTGAAAATTGCAAAATGATGTGTCACAGTAACAAGAATATGAAGGCAAAATACTAGCAGAACAACAGAGAGATTACTGACATGGATCAGAAATGGGATGAGGGATAATGATCAGCAACAACTCAAAATGGGACCATAATGGAGCCACAGCTAGCAAAGCACATTGAATCATGGTGTGCATCAAGAGAAATGTTGTAAGCAGATCAAGAGATATTGATATGGCCAGTGCCATGTTAGTTTCTGCCATGGTTCAGTTCAGCAGCACATCAGGCAATTACCAAAAAAAAAAGTTCTTTATGTTCTGTTTATTGATCTCTGACAACTTCTGTCATTATCCGGCCTAGTCACCTGATGTACCAGAAACCAGTTCAGTGCTGTGCACAACTGTACTGTAATGCCCTTGTACCAGTCACTAGACAGATGTCATCTTGAGTACTGTATGGTGTACCGTGCAGGTCTCCATACGTGAGGAAAGATATTGACAGGATTGAGAAGGCACGGATGAGAGCAACTAAAGTCACTGAAGACTTGTAAAAGAAGGGCTCTGAGGACCAACTGGCAGAACTACAACTGTTCTCCATGGAAAAGAGAAGACTCTAGAGACATAATAACAGCATTCATTCATGTATCTTAAAAGGATAACAGCACCAGATTACATGCAGCTTTTTGGGATGTATTTAGCTGTCTGCATGGCTCAATTGGTAGCACATCTGCCCCTGGGCCAGAGGGGTTGTGGGTTCTAGCCTGACACTGGGCTCATACCATAAATGTTGGGAACAGAGTGCAGTACCATAGAGATGCTGTTGTGTCAGGGTGTGCCATCTTTTGGATCTGATGCTAAACCAAGGTCCTGCGTGGTTGTTTGGGTGGACATTAATGATCCTATGGCACTTCTCAAAAAGATTAGGGGAATTTTCCCAGTGTCCGGCTACATTTCCCCCCTTCACTAAAATACCCCCAACAGCTTAATCTTTTTCAATTTAAGTTTATTTGCACCCTTTTCCTCCCTGTGACAAGGCTGAAAATAGGCAGTACTGTCTAACCTTCCTTTCCTGGTCAATAAAAACTAAATAAATGTGCATGGATGGAAAGACAAGGGGACACTAATTATCTATCGAAAGAGGGAAGATTCAAGAGAACAAAACAGTCAGAAAAATGCTGCAAACAAATTGATGCTGATTCTACCTTCAGGATTAAACTAGATAAGTACCTTGCAGGAGAAAAGGGTGACTAGGACCAGGCAAAATTTATCATCCACTGGTAGAAATCTGGCAAAATAATGATTTTGTTTCCATGAAATTTTGTGAAATTTCCATGAATATTTTGTGACATTTTTCCAAAAGTTTTTAATTTCAGTTATTTCTATATAATGTTATCCCTGTGGAGTAATATACCAAGTTGAAGAGTTCTGTCTTTAAAAGTGGCTGAGTTAAAAGCCTCCACATGTTCAACCTTTTTTAAAATTACATTTCCCAAGTATGTAAATAGCAGAATTTTAAGCCTCTGTAACTGTGAAACCTGGGGAAGGAATATCACTAATTTTGTTATGTTCATTGGCCCTAAAAATGAAGCTGTATTCATTTAGCTTTTGTTGACCGGGTAAGTGCACTAGACAAATCCTGCCTATTTTCAGGCATGACCCGGGGGAGGGGGATACAGATGAATGCCAACTGACCTTGAACCAGATTAAGCTGTTGGTGGTATTTGTAGTGAATGAGGGAAATTTGGCCAGGACACCGGGGAAATTCCCCTACTCTTTTCGATAAGTGCCATGGGATCTTTAACATCCACCTGAACTACCACCAATCCAGGCAGATGGGACCTCGGTTTTAACATCTCATCCGAAAGACGGCACCTCAGAAATGCAGCACCCCTCTCATGCTGCATTACAGTGTCAGTACTGGGATATTAACCCAAGTACCAGATGTGGGAACTGAACCCACAGCCCTCTGATCTCCCAGCCTCAGAGGCGAGTGTGCTAACTACTGAGACACTGACACTGTATGTGTCTCAGCTCTCTAATGTCTTGCTCACAGACTGGCCAAGTTATATGCAGCCAATGATTGCAAAATAACATCAGTAATTAAAGTTAAATTTCATGAGTTTTTGTGAAATTGTAGAATTGTGTGATACTTTTGTTGAAGCCATATCCATACATTTTGCTAAGCCTTACTCTTGAGCTTCCATTGCGGAGGAAGGAAAAAGTTGGGTAGAGCGGCAATAAGATAGCATTCGTGGGAGATTCCATAGTACAAGTATGGTGGTACCAAGTGTCACGTCACTATCTTGGGTGAAGAACCATGGAGACTATTCATGGACATCACTCCACACTAGCCTGTCTTCTTACAATATGCCAGCTATAATTACTAGAGCTCACTGACTAAATGACTTGTGGAAACACACGCATGCATTGTTTCTATACAATGCCATCGTCTGACTCTTTAACAACTCTGTAAATAACAATGTATACTTTTAGAATTGAAAAACAGTAGCACCAAGTGATGCCAAGTCTTACAACTAGTTGTAACTAAGGCCATTGTGGCAGAAGCACCTCAGTATCTTTAGTCATGATGGGTCATGGTGTCGGGCTTCATTGTTACAGGAGTGTTGAAGGGGCATTGCAGGGCCCTGATGCAAGTGCAGGTTAGGTGATTTGCCGGCCTGCAGTACAAGTCAAATGAATGTGATCATTAACCAACCTAAGATGGACTGAAGTTCTGAAAAGAGGGAAGGAGTATGGGCATGTTAATGG
The DNA here is from genome assembly GCA_016271365.2 of Neoceratodus forsteri. NCBI lineage: Eukaryota > Metazoa > Chordata > Ceratodontiformes > Ceratodontidae > Neoceratodus > Neoceratodus forsteri. The sequence continues at coordinate 1,391,675,440 of CM057459.1, forward strand.
AAAGGGAAGTTGAGGGGATTTGAACTATGGAATAAGGGAGATAGCTAGTGCAGGGTCACCAGTGCCTGCAGTTAGATGCATGGGTTCACCAAGGGAAGAGAAGCTGGGTTCAGCAGCAAAAGAATAGTAGAGCACTAGTTGGAGCAAGAAAGCACAGAGGGACAATTCCCACTTAAAAGCAAGATGTATGAGAATCAGACCCCACAAAATTGACTGGTCTGAGCATCAAATAAACTTGGAAGTCCAGAACTTAGAGATGCTCACAGAGATCTGTTAAGGGAAGAAAATGTGTGGGGAACCAAGAAGGAATGATCTTGGATATTCCAAAGGGATAGGTCCTATAGGAAAAGAAATTGGTTGCTCTTCTTTGAAGTGAGCTTGTCTGTGAGAAACAAGGAGGAAATTAACGTGACACGCAGATCTAGAGTCCATATGGTCAAGCTCAGAGAAAAGAAAACGGGGCAAAATAATCACCCAGAAAGGAACTACAGGAATCTAAACAGCCCAGCACAGCTTTTTTTTTTTCCAATTGTTTAACCAGGTGAGACACACTAAGCTGAAAGCTTGTTTACAGATGCAACCTGGGAGCACAAGGAAGTTAAGTGACTTGCTCAGGGTCACACAGTATGCAAGTGGGGGCTGTGGGATTCAAACCCAGATCTATAGATTTGCAGCTCAGAGCCTTAAACCACTGCACTATACTTCCTCCTACAGCTTAATGGATTCAGTGGTGATAAGTGGTTTATGAAAGTTAAATTCCACAAGTGGAATTCAGATGGCATTACCTATTATGCATCCATGAATGTTTGAGCAAATCTGGCCAATTAGTGATTTCTGGAATTTCCCTGGTACTTATTAACTTACTAAACCATATTTATCCAGCTTTAGTAGATTCTGGAATCGGATTTGCATGCCAGATGTTGAGTGTATACCTGCAATGATAGCAGAGGAGCTACAAACATCCACATATTTTGATCATTTTCACACAATTTAGCAAATAATTCAATTGTGAAATTATGAACTCTAACTTACAATTTTTGTGACCAACTGCCTCCCTATTTAGCAGTTCTTAAGACTCTTCTGAGAAAGTATCCATGTATATTTTCAATTATCTAGCACCAAAGGAGGCTAAATTGTAAGCGAAAGGAGAGTTTGCTAATTTTACGCAGCCTTTTTAGTGACAGGGTATTCCCACAGAGCCTGTGAGAGAAAGAACTCAATGGCCTTTTATTCAAAAATGTGTATGCGCTATTTTTCGTGGTTTGAATCTCTTTTTATGCCTAATTACAGTAAAATTCTCTCCCATCCTCAGCTGGACTGCAGGACACTTTGGGATGCAGTTTATATGAAAGATGATATTTATTTATTATTTCAAAAGTTTTACCAGGAAAGAAATACTGATCTGGTAACAGCTTGTTTCCATGTATGTCCTGGGGTGGGGGAGATAAGCAGAGGTACACTAAATACAATAAAATACAAATAGAACAAACAGGTAAATAAACATCATAAATAACAATTGTTCAAGGACATGGATTCTGTGTAAGCAAAATATCACAATACAATAAAGTGCCGGAGGGTAACAACATTTCCAATGTGCAGAAGGCCATACTGGGCACAGGGAGAGTAGCAATGGTTGAGGGAGGCAGAGGGTGGATGAGGGGACTGCAGTAGTCTAGGTACAGGGTGAAGGGGAAGCAGAAGCAGCAGGGTGGTGGGTAGCTGCTCACGGTCTAGTGTCAGGGGCATCTGCAGGAGTGAGTAGTAAAGTCACAAAGGAGAGAGGTAAATAGTGGGAAGGGGAATAGCAGATGTTTAGGGGTAGGGGGATATATCACAAACAATTCTTTCACTTCTCTCCCTTACCCTCACTCCTTCTTTTCCTATCAAAAAAACACATTTTAAACCCACTACAACAGTCTTGACTGTAACAATGTACAGAGTGTTAAGGGTTACTTGCACAATAGTCCTCCTGGAAAAGTAGTGCTGTTTTTAAAGTAATGCAGGTGACATTAAGAACAGCACTCTGTTTCCAGGGATATCATTGTTAACTCTTAGAACTCTATATACAATTCTGTTAACTTAGCTAATCAACAAGACCAAGCAGAGGGGCTAAACAGGCCAGTATCTACTGTACAAGTAAGTAACAGGGAGTCAGACTGTGACGACCCCCTCCTATGGGCTATTTGGGGTACTGAAAGTGAGAGAGACCCACCCACCATCTAAATGGGTGGAGCTGCTGCTGAAGCTCAGCTTGTGGAGTTCTTGCTTTTTTGGGGACACAGCAGTCTATGGTTGTAGTGCCAGTTGTTTTCTTTCTCTGAAATACTTTGTAAAGTTCATGATTATGATTATCTACTTTTTGTTCTTCCTAATCCTGTGCACCAGCCTCTCACAAAACATACCTTAACCCTTCAGCTGCTGCCCAAATTAGAACATATTCGGATTCTGGACAAACAGTAAATGTTCACTGCTTCCCTATCATACACCCACCTAGTGAATGCCTCAAAGAGGTCTATATACAGTATGGTTGGTCTGACAAGACCTCCCAATGCAAACCCATGCTGCCTTTCTCCCTATTAGGGACACCGCAAGACCATATGAGCTTTGAGAACATGAAAGAAGACTATAGATGACTGGCAACCATGGAAACTGCATTTTCTAGTAGTCGGAATTTTTTTGAAAGTTGAAAGCTTACAGAAAGTCTAAATAAAGATCCACCTCCCAAAGCTGACATAAGTCATTTTAATAGGTAGCACACTGCTGGGAAGAACACAAAGCCATGTCATATGTTTCTGAAGCCTTTTTTCTCCATACCACCCCATATAGCTGCCATTTTGAATTTCTCTGTATAGTTCCTTTCTTGTCAAACTATTTATAGAATGCATCTAAATACAGCAGACCACAGGGTTCCTCCAGCGCTTCCAGAGAAATCAAAGGCCAGTAATTAAAGGGGAAGGTTCATGAATAATGTCAAAGAAGCTTTTTTCAAACAAGGTATAGGGCTTACCAGTAATTATAACAGGGGTAGATAGAATACTGGCTCCTGATTGGCCAAGAGGTACTTTCAGCTAGGCAGTTATTTCAGCACAACAGCCTGGCTGAAAGTAGCTCAGTAAGAATATTTAAAAAATACATCCAATTTTCTGAAAAGGACCCATTTCATGATTACAATAAGTCACTCCTAGGAGTGAGTTATGGTGAGCTAATGGCACTTCTTGGGTGGTAGAAGCACTCAGCTTCACCTCATGCTTTAACCCACCTGAGATGGGCCATTATCCCACATAACACACTCCCTGCCATGCTCTATTCCTTTAGTGACAGCAGTCAAGAGAGATCTATTACTAAGTCTGTGTTACTAATTCAAAACAAAATCCTTTTCATATAATCTTGAAGCAGCAGGTGATACAGTATTATGGTTAGAGAAGCTGCATGCCTGACAATACATATTCTTCAACTGCAACAACACGTGGTCAGTCCATCTTTTTGTCTACCTTCCAAGTTTCAGATGTAGCCTTCCTCTCCCTAGTCATCTCTTATTCTCTCTCTACACTCTTAGGCCCTGGACACGCTACAGAATTGTTTTTGAAAACCATTTTTAAAACCAGTTTAGCTAAACCATTTCATTGCAGCCACACTACTCAGTAACCATGTTTATGTTGCTTGCACGCATGTGTAAGAAACATAGTGCCATTATCCGAGTTTCCGGAGGTGTGTCAGCCCGTCTTCCAATACAGTCAGTGTGCTTGCAGGAGCAGCCCCAGTTCCCCAATCTCTGCTGCAGCTGTCTATGACAAGCTGAAAATGCAGTGGCATACAGTCGAAAGGGAGGCTCTGCTTGAGTGAGCAGAGCTCCCCCACTCGGCAGCGCCGCGCGCATGCACTGCGTGCTCATCGCCCTTCCCCCCTCACTGTACTGCCGACGGGGTGCCCAATCCTCCATCAGCCTCCACACCCCCACAGCATCCAGGTGCCACACTGGGAGCCCACCCCAGCATGGCAAAATCATAGTAGGGCCGACGGGGTGCCCAATCCTCGTCGCTCCACTATCTCTCTCCCCATGCTGTCACCAACGGGTGCCCAACTCCGCCAGCTCCACTGTCTCCCCTTCAGTGCAGGGTGCCACGCCGGAGCCCACCCAGCGTGGCAACAGATGCCATGGCCGATGGGGTGCCTAATCCCCATCGGCTCCACGCCCCCAGCCATCCTCTGCCATGCTGGGAGCCCACCCCAGTGTGGCAAACGTCCCATGTCGCATTTAAAAAAAACCTGTAAAGAAAAATGGACCCACTCAGTCTCCCTGCCCCCACAACCCGCACCCACCCACTGCGCACCCTGCCTCCCCCACCTCACCCCATACTTACCTCCGAGTCCGGGCAGACGATCTTCGTGGACGGAACATGTCTGCACTCTTCAAAGCCGACCGCGAACTGAGGAAATGCCGGTAAGCTGTATAATGGGATAGATAGGGTTTTCAACTTTGTTGCATATCTCAGGCATTTTTTGGAATTTTTGCACCAAATTTTCAACATGGAGTTTTTGGGACCTCTCCTCGTGAATTCTTGCACTGTCATGGCGTTACTCGGGCCCGAAGGGTGATTTCACAGCCACTGCATGAAATCACTTTTCCGGAATGATTAATGAAACGACACTGCAAGTGTTCATAAGGTGGGCTCTTAAAAAGCCTATTTTGAAAATTTGGTGGAAAAATTCCCAAAAATGACTGTTTTACGAGCATGCGTTGCACAGTTCCTATGCACACTCGTAAGTTCGCGACTTTTCAATATTTTCACTCCAGATTTTCAACATTGCCATTTTACCACACCTTCTTATGAGCAATACAGCTGTCATTTTTCACATCTCACCCAAAATGTGTTTCCGCCCATGTAGCACACAATGGCGCAGTCGGTGTGAGAAATCAATGTACAGGACACATTAAAAAATCACAGTGACATTGTTCATGAGCAGAGGTCTTAAAATGGCTATGTTGAAAATTTGGTGAAAAATTCCAATATGACTATTTTTACGAGCGTGCGTTCTGCGCGATTCTTACTGCAGCTCATAAGTTTAAAATTTCAATATTTTCACTCCAGATTTTCAACATTGCCATTTTACCACCTCCTTATAGCAGCACAGCTGTCATTTTCACATCTCACTGAAAACATGTTTCACCATGTAGCACAGAATGGCGCAGTCGGTGTGTGAAATCAATGCATGGGACACATTAAGAAAATCACAATGACACTGTTCATGAGCAGAGGTCTTTAAATGGCTATGTTGAAAATTTGGTGAAAAAATTCCTAAATATGATTGTTTTACGAGCATGCATTGCACAGTTCCTACGCACGCTCGTAAGTTCGCGAATTTTCAATATTTGCACTCCAGATTTTCAACATTGCCATTTTACCACACCTTCTTATGAGCAGTACAGCTGTCATTTTTCACATCTCACCCAAAATGTGTTTCCGCCCATGTAGCACACAATGGTGCAGTCGGTGTGCGAAATCAATGTACAGGACACATTAAAAAATCACAGTGATACTGTTCATGAGCAGAGGTCTTAAATGGCTATGGTGAAAATTTAGAAGAAAATTCCTAAATATGACTGTTTTATTTAGCGTATGCTATGCAGTTCCTACGCACGCTCGTAAGTTTGCAAAATTTCAATATTTTCACTCCAGATTTTCAACATTGCCATTTTACCATACCTCCTTATGAGCAGTACAGCTGTTATTTTTCACATCTCACCGAAAACATGTTTCCTCCCATGTAGCGCAGAATGGCGCAGTCGGTGTGCGAAATCAATGTATGGGACACATTAAGAAAATCACAATGACACTGTTCATGAGCAGAGGTCTTTAAATGGCTATGTTGAAAATTTGGTGAAAAAATTCCTAAAAATGACTGTTTTACGAGCATGCATTGCACAGTTCCTACGCACGCTCGTAAGTTCGCGAATTTTCAATATTTGCACTCCAATGACTTCCAAATTCCTAAACAGCACATAGAAGCAAGCAACATTCGGCATTGACAAATGCTTGTTGATAACGGTTTAGTGTGGCCACACTGCTAGTATTAACCCTGTTCTCCTTGTAACTATTTTATGTTAAGTCCAATACACAGAACTGTGCTTGCCTGGACACACTGCAGCTAGAACTGTTTTAGTTAAACCTTTACAGCTTAAAACGCTTTTACTCCTGGACAGACCTGTAAGTGAAACCATGCTAGTTTCAAAATGTTTTTAAAATGGTTTTAAGACTAGGTATCTAGCAGGATTTAAAAACACTTTTGTTAAAATGTTTTAAAGGGCTTGTAGTCTGTCTGCAAACAATGCTAGGGGGATTTAAACCATTTTAAGGCACTTAAACTGTTTTAAGTTCCCCAGTGTGTCCAGGGCCTTAGACTGCTACTGTTGGCACATTGCTCACAACCCTGCTCCAGCAGCTAGCCATGTGCACTGATTATTAAGGGTGTGCAAGTACCTTTTTCCAAATACCCGGTGAGTAGTCCCACTTGGCATCCCCAGATCCTTTGCTACTCATCATTTGGTACTTGACTATTTGGCAGAAATTGCTTAATATGTAAAACATTTTTTTAAAAACTCTAGCCCTCCACAGGTGGCCATTGCTAGTCTCTGGGTTATCCTTCTCCAACCTAGTGATTCCCTATGCTCCTCCCCCTTTCCCTGTTCTTCCACACACTGATTTAAAAAATGTTGCTGATCCTCACATTTTGAATCAGTAAATAAATAAACCCGTAGTCACAATATGCCATGCAGCAGCATCTGCCCTGAATCAGTATAGGGTAGACAGTTTATGATATATTTGGACTGCTGCCACCTAAAGACAGATTAGTGATCGAAGGTCTACCTTTCCTCTCCCTGTTCCCACCTGAGTTGCTCTATTTTTGCTTTTGTCTTATGGAACATCTACTTCTTTCTACTTAAGCTTGCTGTAATATATATTTAAAACTCTGTTATAATCATCATGTACTTAGTTATTCGCTGATGGCAATGTTTATTTTTGTTTATTTGGAAACAATCAGAATTACAACCCTTTGAGTCACAGACTCTTTTGCAAAGGCTCCACGTCGGTTACAAGGGTGGAGGGTAGACAAATACAGTTGAGAACATACATGTAACAGGCAGAATATACATAAAAAAATCAAAGGAGCAGTCCAGTCAAACTTAGTGACTGTTGAGGAAGTTAGGCAGCAATCTTGGGATACCCAGGCGGGGATTATTGGTGAGATACGCGGGGCCTTGTGCCCTGAGTCGGAAGCGTGGGGGAGGGCAGATTAACCGGTGAGCAGAGTTAGCGAGCCACATATGGCTCTCTCAAGGAGGTGAGCTTTGAGGCCTGTTTTAAGTTGAAAGATGCTGTGGGTCTGTGAGAGGGAGTGTGGTAGCGCATTGAGCCAGAGAGGGCCCGGTATCTGAAGGATCTTTGCCCAAGGGAAGTTCTACATTGAGGTACAAGGAAGGGGAGCTATGGCAAGTCTTGTATTGCACGTGTGGGGTGCAGAACTGATTAGGGGAAAAGTCCGACGGGCCAGGCGGGCGTATTTTTTGCAAGGATGCAGGTGTGGAACTGTAATCGTTGTTGGAAGTTTAACTAACCAGATAACGAGAGATCACAGGTGTGGGTTAGCCGATCACAACCAGTGACTAGGCGGCAGGCTTTGTTCTAGAGAATGTTTATCCTGTCTAGGGAGGGGTCCAGCAGAGCGATATAGTGATCCCGAAGTCCACCAGGGAGAGGATGGAGGAGGTGACTGCTAGCCGCATTGCCTGCGGGGTAAGCAGTGCTTAAGCCGATACAGGATGCCTACCCTTGAGCTGATAGAGGTGGAGAGAATTTGGGTGTGCCTCTGGACGAGAGGGGAGGTGTCTAGGGTGACACCTAGGTATTTGAAATTGGATACTTGTTCGAGAGGGGCACCTGAGCTCTTGATGAGGAGAGCAGACTGACTATGAGGATTTTATGGGCAAAAATCATGGATTTAGTTTTATTATAGTTGATGATTAGGCGGTGTTCAGAGAACCAGGTCTCAAGTTCCTGGAAGTGCCTTTGAAGGGCCTGCTGGAGGGCGGTAGGGTGGGGTGTTTCCAGAACAGAACCGCATCATCAGCATAGAGGAGCAGCTGACCACTGCAAGCCTTGGGGAGGGAGTTTAGGAAGAGGGTGAACAGCAGTGGGCCTAGGATTGACCCCTGAGGGACCCCTGAGGCAACTGTTTTAGGGGTGGAGAGGGTGGAGCATATCCTGACTTGTTGCGAGCGGCCTGTGAGGTAATCCTGGAACCAGGACAAGGTCTCTGGGACCACATTTAGTTTAGGGAGGACTTGAAGCAGAAGCTCGTGACTGACCGTGATCAAGGCCTTGGTTGGGTCCATATATGGCCCCGCAATTGAGCCATGGTCGAGGGCTTCATGTAGGAATGAGGTGAGCTCTGTCAGAGCGGTGATGGTACTATGACCTGAGCGGAAACCATGCTGCTCCTGGCTAAGGAGCTTATGCTTGGATAGGTGTTCGGTTAACTGGTCAGAGACTATTCTTTCAAGGGCTTTGAGAGAGGTGGAAGTATTGAGATGGGTCTGTAGTTGCTGGTGTTGGTGGGGTCTCCACCCTTCAGGATGGGGTGATTATCGCTCTTTTCCAGGTAGAGGGAACTGGCCTAGGCAGAGCGAGAGGTTAAGAATTTTAGTGAGGTGTGGTAGAGTGGCATCAAGGGAGAGCCTCAGGAGTTTAAGATCAAGGAGTCATTGCTGTATCGTAATGAGAGATGGCCCTGAAATATAGCGTTTTGCCTCGCGGGAGGGTGATGACTGGAGCCGGAAGGGGGTATTGGTAGGGCTCATGTTGGGGGAGTTAGGAGGGGGATTGGGATAGATCCGAGAAGGCTTGTTAAGGGCTTCAGCGATAGTGGTATGATCTTGGGTGACCCCGCCATTATTAGTGTGAGTTGCGTGGGGATGGGGGAGCGGGTTGTGCACTAAGTTCCTTTATGTTATCCCAAAATTTTTCCCATCACCCCAGGTAGAGGTTAGGGTGTGTTGGTAGGTGGGTTACCGCCGCAGCCCATGTGCATTGTTGCGGGCCTCCCTGTAGAGTTGTCTATCCTGGATGCTTTGGGAGTCTATGGCTTTGTGCCAGAGGTTATCTCTATGCTGGAGCAGGCTTAGTAGGGGGTGTGATCCAGGGGTGGATCTGGATTTCACAACTAGCTTAGAAAAGGGGCGATAAATCACAGGCTTGTTGAAGGTGGTTATAAAGTGATCCAGAGCGGAGTCAACTGACTGGGCAGTATAAATGGGGAGCCAGTTGCTGGTGGTTAGGTGGGCTTTAAGGTTCTTTAAACCGCCTCTGTTTGAGTCTCACGCTGCAGGAGATTTTAGGGGTGCTGGGGCACTCTGCACGCACCACCAGCAGGTAACTGGCGAGTGGTCGCTGATTGCATCAGGGAGTACTGTACTTCGGAGAGATTTCCGCTGGTTGGTGAAGATGAGGTCCAGGAGGGTGGAGGCCCCGGATCTGAAGTCCCTTCTGGTGGGGAGGCGATTAGTTGGGTGAGATCAAAGGCCGGCGCATCTTTGTAGCTGGAAGAGGCCAGGATAACCAGTTTATATTGAAGTCCCCATAACGATGACTTCGCTAGTGTTGGGCAGATGGGAGATGATTTGGAGAATGGAGTCGAATGCAAGTTTTGATTTCTGGGGATGTAGCCCGAGACGATGTGGAGTGTTTTGGAACCCAGGCAGAGTTTTATTGTGAGTACCTGGGCACCGGTACAGATGCTGTGTATGGACTTAGTGGCATTGAGAGAGGATTTGACACAATTGCACAGCCCCCGCTTCTCTTGCTGGGCCTATCTGCCCGGAAAAGAGCATAATTAGGGAGGGAGACCGCTTCACTGGGTATTTTGTCTGTGAGCCAGGTCTCGGAGAGTGCAAGTATGTCAGGGGCATGCTGAGCGATCCAGCCTTGGAGGGGTGTGTGTTTTTTGGGAAGGCTGCATATATTTAGGGTAGCGAGCCGCAGCCGCCCCTCCAGGCTTTTAGGGGGGGTAATCTTGCTGGGTGGGCCAGGGTTGGGGTGGATGTTACCAGATACAAGGAGGAGTAGGAGGGTGTGCCGTAGGAGGGCCAGCAAACAGAGTTTTGATGAGAGACACTGTAACTGGTAGGCTGAGAGACATTTTGCTTTGGTGGTGGGGATGGGAAGGCTAGGGTAATACAAGAAAGTAGCTTAAGGGGAGAGGGGGGGATTAGGGAGGATAGGAGGGTGGTGGGGCAGGGGGGTCGGGAAGACACTAGGAGGTGCAGTGTATACCTGGTGCGAGTGTGGGTTAAGTTTAGCATGAGAAAAATAATGGCCACGGGTTCAGTTTGTCTGGTAAGGAGGCTCATGGGGTTGCAGAATCTGTGTGTACCTTTGATGGCTGAGGGGATGGTACAACAGTTATAATGGGAGGGGTTAGGTGCCACTAGGGGGGGTAGTGGGGTGAGCTGTGGGGACCAGGCAAGAAGGAGGATAGCAAGTAGTAAAGTGTTCATAGCAACTACGGAGAGAGGGATAGGTGCTGCAGCGGCCACTAGTGTGCAGTTTGTATAACCTGCTGCTGGTAAAGTTGGCTGATAGGATATTTCAGCCGAATCACCTGACCACACTTCCCTATAAATTGGAGAGCCGAGCAAGGGTGGTAGTGGGGGTGGCGGGGCTAGTGTCGCTGAGAAGCTCTGGAAATTAATACAGTCCTGGCGTGAGAGATGTTTTAAATTTGAACTCAAAAAAAAGGTGCCAACACGCAGTTTCGGTAGCCGCAATGCAGGCAGACGCTGGCTTTTCCTCACGCGCTGGAGCAGGGCTAATTACCTGGGCAGGGGGGTCGGGACTCGCTTCGGCGATGTGGGGGAGGGCTGAGAAGCACCTCGCACCGGGCCTCGGCTCACTGTTTCTGGAAGGAAAGGAGAGAAGAGGCAAGTGATTAACATAGGTAAGGGCGGGGAGGAGAGGGACAGAACAATGCAGACCAAATATGAGCTAGGATAGGTGGAGGGCTGGACCTCAGAGCACTGTAGTTAGACAGGGCGGAATGAATATCAGCTTCTAAGCAACTCGCAGTACCTGGACTGCTTTTGGGATTTTAGTAAGAACCAAGGGACACTACAAAAACAGTGGGCTACCAGGTGGCTAAACAAGTGCAAATCCCATCTAAATCAGCTTAACTTAAATTATGGAGGAACACAGTCCCATTTCATGTAACAGGGTAAAAATGCAGGAATCTAAAAGGACATAGACAGTAATTAACAAATCTGGTCTAACTTTCTATGTCGCTGAGAAGCTCTGGAAATTAATACAGTCCTGGCGTGAGAGATGTTTTAAATTTGAACTCAAAAGGCGCAACACGCAGTTTCGTAGCCGCAATGCAGGCAGACGCTGGCTTTTCCTCACGCGCTGGAGCAGGGCTAATTACCTGGGCAGGGGGCGGGACTCGGTGATGTGGGGAGGCTGAGAAGCACACTCGCGACTCCTCCGCCTCGGGCTACTGTTTCTGGGCAGGGGGTCGGGACTTGCCCGGCGATGTGGGGAGGGGCTGAAGCACCTCGCGACCTCCGCCTCCTCGGGCTACTGTTTCTGGGCAGGGGGTCGGACTCGCCTCAGCCATGTGGGAGGGCTGAGAAGCACCTGCGACCTCCGCTCCTCGGGCTACTGTTTCTGGGCAGGGGGGTCGGACTCGCCTGGCGATGTGGGGGAGGGCTGAGAAGCACCTCGTGACCTCCGCTCCTCGGGCTACTGTTTCTGGGCAGGGGTCGGGACTCGCCGGCGATGTGGGAGGGCTGAGAAGCACCTCGTGACCTCCGCCTCGGGCTACTGTTTCTGGGCAGGGGGGGCCGGACTCGCCTGCGATGTGGGGAGGGCTGAGAAGCACCCTCGCGACCCCGCCTCGGGCTACTGTTTCTGGGCAGGGGTCGGGACCGCCTCGGGCGATGTGGGGAGGGCTGAGAGCACCGCCACCTCCGCCTCGGGCTACTGTTTCTGGGCAGGGGGTCGGACCGCTCCGGCGATGTGGGGGAGGGCTGAGAAGCACCCTCGCGACCTCCGCTCCTCGGGGCTACTGTTTCATGTTGTGAATCACATGCCTCAGTGTTTGTGACTCATTCAGATTAACATTTCATTTGTAATATTATTCTCTGACAGGTAACTGTCCCCCATCACCTATTATCTGTATTCCCTCCTCCCCAGCTTACAACTGAAAATGAAACTGGTATTTTATTTGACATTATCAGGTGGTACAGACTGGCTTTTCACTGCCATGCAGATGATACCCAGCTGTACCTGTCCTGTGCACCTGATACCCAGGTAGCAGCTTCCATATTCAACCACTGCCTTGAGGAAATCCAGATCTGGATGACTCAGATCTGGCTTAGGTTCAACCTGGACAAGACTGAGGTACTGGTTGTGGATCCAGGTCACCAGGGTGGGGGTTGAGGGGTTACCACCCGGGCTTGTGCTGGGGGGTGGGTTCCCCTTGCCACATCTAGACAGGTGAAGGATCTGGGTATGATCCTGGATGACAGCTTGACCTTGGAATCCCAGGTGTCAGCCATGGTCAAAAGTGGATTCTTCCATCTTAGGAATATTTCTCGGATCTGAACCTTGATCCCACCTAATGACCACAGTGGTATACGCTTTTGTCATGACCAGACTGGACTAGTGTAATGCCCTGTACCTAGGGTTATCTGGAGGCAATCTCCACAGGCTGCAGCTGGTGCAGAATGTGGCAGTGAGACTTGTGTTGTGAGTGAGAAGATATGATCATATTACCCCAGTCCTCCGCAAACTGCACTAGCTGCCAGTCAGGTGGAGGATTGTCTTCAAGACAGGGCTCCTGACCTATTAGGTCCTGCACAGAAGGGGACCTGACTATCTGCAAAATGTCCTTGTTCCCTACCATCCACCCAGGGCACTTTGTTCTGCCAGGGGAGACCTCCTTCGAGTTCTCAGGGTTAGGTTGCAGCATTCTGGAGGTAGGGCATTCTCCGTGGCCACGCCTAACCTGTGGAACTCACTGCCTGGATATTTAAGGAAGGCTCCCTTGGGTGGAAGCCTTTATGAAAAGGGTGAAAAAATTTCTGTTCCAGCAAGCTTTTATTGATTGATTAATCGCTTACTATTTTAAATTCAATAGATAGATTATTGCTCCCAGTTATAGTGATTTTATGTCTGCATTTTAGTATGATTCATTGTATTGGTTTATTGTACAGCACCCAAAGTCTAAGGAAATGGGTGCTTTAAAATAAAGTATCTATCTATCTATCTATCTATCTATCTATCTATCTATCTATCTATCTATCTATCTATGTCTCTCTCTCTATCTATCTATCTATTGATCTACCTCTCCACTTGCCTGCTTGGATTAAATAAATCTTAGCAAATACATAAAGGAAAAGCACAATACCTTGTTTAAAAAAGTTTTAATGTACTTTCACTTTACATGGGTCACTGTTCCTGAAACTTTCTCCCTTTGTTATGTGAAGGAAAGAAACCAGAATCACCCCCGCCCTAAAAATCACCCTCCAAACATCACCCCTGCTAATGGTCTCTCTCTCTCTCTCTCTCTCTCTCTCTTGCTTGCTCTCTCAATCTCTGCATTTCTTTCTCTTTACAGATGGATTTCTTTAATCTTAATAAAGGGGTAAAGAACAGGTTAGGCAACATAGGCGAGGATGCGCTAGCAGGTAAATCCAGGTGCTCCCAACAAAGCACAGAAACAAGGAACACAAAAAGGAGCACCCCATCATGCAACTGCATTGTGTGCTTAGAATTTCATTTGAATAGGGCGCACAGCACTGAAAGCCACAAGTGTAGCTCAAAAGCAAGCAACAAACTAACACCAGCAACTAACTCCCCAACACTTTCAGGCAAACCAGCCTCTTCATCAGGGCAAAGAAAAGGCTTGATGTCACTGGAGAAACTCAAAGCCCTCTCCGTTTCCACTAGCCAGCCAGCAATGGTGGTATGCACAGTGCAGATCTCCCCTAAGGGTCTTCTTTCTGTTAATACTCTTCCACTGTAACCTAAAGGGGACTGTCAGTGCTCAACTGCACCCAACAGCTCTACCGGTAGTGTCAGAAGCAGCTGTACACTATCTAGCACTGTGGACCTAATTAAACAGAAATCTGATATGGAACTAAGTACTGTAGACCCGTGATGATATCAATATATAGAATAATGGCTGAGTAGGTGGTTATAATGAGAATATTACATAGACTTGAGGTGTGGGGGATACCACATAAACCCCAGCAGTGAAGATCGAGGGGTTTATAAAGGCATCCCACACAAAGGGTGTGTGTAAAATTCGAGTTTTACACACTAATGCAGCCTTTATTTTATATAATTGCTGAGGAGCATTTTTGTGTCACAGCAATTATATAAAATAAAGTAGACATGCCTGTGGAGCTGTGGATCGGTCAGGTTTCAGCACAGTCTATGGTCAGAAGTGACTGGCAAAACAATTTTCCTTTTTTTTTCTTTTTTTAAAGCTTAAGCGAAGCAGGAGAAAGAGCCCAGTTAACATTTTTTTAAGTAACTTACCACCGAATGCGACTGGTGGTGAAATCTCCGGTGCTAAGGAATGGCGCAGAGTAAGGGAAGAGCAGCGCTTGGTGCATGTGTGGACCAAGGGGAAACCCGGCACGTGTTCACCATTATAACCCACAGGCTATAATGGTGAATTATAACCGGGTTTCCCTGTGGGAACAACGCTAACCAGTTATTGTAAAAGTCTTGTGTGTGGGTTAGGAATTCACTTCATTTTTTCAGTGTATTTACATCTGTAAAACATGACGGATTTTGAGGAATTGTTGCACACTTCAATGTATTGACACTTTACTGCAGCAGAAGTAAAAGATGACAAAGATATTGCAGGTTCCACCAGTCGACGTTATTGGTCCTGGCTGTTATTCCAACAGGGCAGCATCTCCAGTTTCCTAGTAACACTGGAGACACATGCACTGTAGAATACAGCCAGGCCTTCCACTGAGGAGTCTTCAGCCTTGGGAAACTCTCAAAGGTATCCAAGCAATGTTTGTGTAACCAACTCTACCATTTTCTGCTCTTAAAGGCTATGACTATGTTTGTATCAGCTGGTGTGTGTTCAGATCCTGGGAAGTAATCATCACCCTATAGTTATAGGCTACAGAGCAAATAAACTGGAATAGGAACATTTCAGAATGTACAAGCAGCTACAGTAGGAGAGACTCAAAGCTGAACTAGTAGCATAACAACACAATAAGTCAAGGTTGAAGGGACTCTAAGTTCATCATGTCCACACTCCCCCCATTTCATAAGCAGGTATGAATAAGTATGCTGCATAAACATGTGTTAACCTAAAGGGGTTATTTACCCATTCTTAGTGAATCTCACTGATACAGATGTATGATATAATTATACCTGTATATCAGTCATTACTTCTATGCTAAATCACACATACCCCCATAATGCAAAGCATCATGGGCTGTATATGCAAATCTGGTTCATTTCACTGGGGTGTCATACAAACGAGGCACACTGATGAGTCCTGATAGAATGAAACACTTGCCTGTGTCTTCTGTTGGCATCCTTTGCAGACTGTGTGAGAGGCCTTTCAGCACCATGCATTTCTGCTTAAAGTTGAACCAGCATAATATTTTGTGGTGATTTGCAAAATACAGCCTATGATGCTTTGCATTATGGGTGTGTGTGTGTGATTTTGTATTTCTTTGAAACATGGCTTCCTGGCCAGTGCCCTTTGGGGTAACCCTTGCCTCAGTGCTTGCGGACTAACATTCTTTCTCTTTTAGCTTGTTTTTGGTTTTTGTTGGGTTCACCACAACCCAAACATGCAATTACTAGGAACAGTTCAGTCATAAACTCACCAACACCATGGGCAAAGATCGAAATCCAGTCTCCAGGGCTGAGATGAACACACTGAATTCTACTGATCAGCTAAAGATTAAGCAGCTCCTATAGCCTAGTTTATAGAGGTCTGTGGTTTATTCACCTGAGTCTGTAACAATCTGAGTGGAGGACCTAGGCAACAGGGATGGGTGAGACAGTGTGGCCTGCTTCCAATCTCAACCTGGATTTTTTGTAGCCAATCTGAGGCAGCTCATCTTGATGGGGAATGAGGGTCAAGATTTCAATCTTAGCAGGGCCCATGGTTAGGTTTTAGGCCACCCATCTATGATCTGGCTTGGATTCTGGCCTGCATTGCTGTGAATTACTGAGTCCATATGGTCTGAGAGTGGCAGGAGACTGCACACAGAAAAACAAGTGGATCCACAGCAGGGCCAAGGACGAATCTTTGCTTTTTGGACAGGACTTCCTCCAGGTGATGACATCTCTGGGCTTCACATAGGTTGTTTCCAGTTACGCACAATGGTGGTCACTCTCTTGATCTGGTCTTCCTCCTGGAGATTGAAGCCTCCGACTTGGTGGTGGTACCTATTGGTTGATCTGAGCACTGCACCGTTCAGTTCAATTTTTCTGCCCCTCTGGGTAGGTCAGCCCCTGTGGAGATGGTCAGTCATCGCCCTTTGCGGGATGTGGTCCCTGAAGACCTGGCGGCAGTGATTGACCTCTTGGTGATTGATGAGACCAGCACAGATCCCGAGCTTTTGGTCACAGCCTATAATATGGCCATTTCCTCAGCTCTCTATCTGATTGCTCCTGCCCGTGTTCACCCCCTTCCACTTCACCCTCGGGCCCCATGGTTTGATGGGTCCCTTAGGGAGTTGTGGAGGTTGGGACATAGGTTAGAACATCGTTGGCAGAGTTCTGCCTTGGACCATCTTATTTTGTTAGGGCATTATGAACTCTATCAATCAGAAATGTCCCTAAGAAAGCAGAGTTCCCATCCAGGGAAATTGCTGTTGCACAGAACCGACCAGCTCAACTCTTCTGAACTGTGAACAGGTTTGCAACCCAGCCTGTTTGCAGCTCCATCGAGTTTTTTCACAGAAAGAGTGTGTCAAGATCACTTGTTTCTTTGTGAATAAGGTGGCTGACATCAGGTAAGAAGTTTGTCAGTCTCTGTCTACGGGGGTTGCTGTGGGTCGGTGCTCAGTCACAGAACCTGGGGTTTCTTGGAGTACCTTTGATCTGCTGGAGTTCGTTGATATTATGAGGATTGTCCAGGGGATGCATCCCACATGCTGTAGTTTAGATCCAGGTCCTACTTCCCTGATTTTGGGTTGTAGTGATTCTATCAGCCTGGTCTTGGCTCAGATTGTCCGGTGCTCTTTAGATTCAGGTAAGTTCCCTAGCTCCCTGAAGGAGGCGGTGGTGACACCCCTCCTGAAGAAAGCTTCTTTAGACCTGGAGAATCTAGCGAACTACAGACCTATCTCTAACCTTCCTTTTGTGGGAAAGGTTATTGAGAAAGTTGTGGCAGCTGAACTGGAGAACCACTTAACCATCCATAATTTTTATGAACCTCTCCAATCGGGTTTTTGAAAGAGGCACAGTACCGAGACTGCTCTGGTTCAGGTGCTCAATGACCTCCTGATAGCGAGAGATCAGAGGAACCATTCCATCTTGGTACTCCTTGATTTGTTATCAGCTTTTGACACTGTGGATCATGGGATTCTGCTCGAGAGCCTGAGGCTCACCTGTGGGCTGTCGGGTACAGTTCTCAGATGGTTTTCATCTTTCCTCACTGGTAGAACTCAGAGAGTTGTCTTGGGAATTTTTTCCTCTGAATCTTTCTCTCTGCCTTGCGGGGTTCCTCAGGGCTTGGTGCTGTCTCCCATGTTATTTGCAGTGTATATGCTGCCCCTCAGAGACATTGTAAGATGGTATGGGCTGAGGTTTCACTGCTATGCTGATGATACCCAGCTCTGCCTGTCTTTTGCCCCCAACCCGGTTAGTGCTGTCTCGGTACTGAATGGTTGCCTCATAGAAATCCAAGATTGGATGAGTTCTAGCAGTTTAAAGTTGAATGCAGGAAAGACTGAGGTTCACAGAACTGAGGGGTTGAGGACTGATCTCCCCTCTGGTTTAGTCCTGGGGGGGGCACAGATCCTTACCTCTGAACTGGTGCGTGACCTGGGAGTAGTGCTTGACAACAGATTGACCCTTCATCATCAGGTGTCGGCCGTAGTCAAGCTGGCCTTTTATCATCTTAGGAACATTGCCAGGGTCAAGCACCTTGTTCCGTCTAGCGATCTGCCTGTCTTGGCTGACTTCGCGCCTTGACTACTGTAACACCCTTTACTTAGGGCTTTCTGGGGTTGATATCTACCGCGTGCAGCTAGTGCAGAACACTGCTGTATGTTTGTTGACTGGGGCTTCTAGAAGATCTCACATCACCCCTGTGCTGCGCGATCTGCACTGGCTGCCTGTTCAGTGGTGGATCACTTTTAAGGTAGGTTTATTAACCTACAAAGCCCTACACAGTCAGGACCCCCGCTACTTGAAAGAGCTCCTTATTCCTTACACCCCTCTATGACAGCTTCGCTTGGCTGATGAGGGGTTGCTGGAGATTCCGAGGGTTAACTTAAAATCTTCGGGGGCCCGTGCCTTCAGGTTTGTGGCCCCTTCCCTCTGGAATTCTCTGCCTCGTCAGCTTCGGGAGTGCAGGACGGTGGGATGCTTTAAGCAGTCACTTAAGACCTATTTATGGGATAAAGCATACTCTGAATCTTTCTGATTTTAATTGGTATTTATTGTAATTGTTTTTATTTTTATCTACCTGTTCAGAGCCTTGATACTTGAAAGGCGATGTACTAAATAAAATGTATTATTATTATTATTATTATTATAAATACTTATTACTTGGACATTTGCAAATCTGCAAAAGGGAATCCCTCAAAAATCTGATGCACTTTTAAATCAGTGGAAGGTCATAAAGAACCACCTACCCGACCCAATAATATTAATTATCATGGCTCTACCATCACTGACAAATCTTCGATTCTTGATAAATTTAATGCTCATTTCGCAACAGCCAACCTTGCTTTCAACTCTTCCCAGGCAGCAACCCTATGCCCCTCTATCTCGCGAACAGCAACGGTAACCAGTCCTTTCACCCAGGTTGCCTTCATCTTCTCAACCATCACATTCAAACAAGTCGAAGATCAACTAATCAAACTGGATACCAAAAAAAAGCACTGGTGCAGATTATATTGATCCCTTCTTCTTGAAGCTAGGTTACAACTACCTGACAAGCCCCACTACTCATCTTTTCAATTTGTCACCAATGCAGGGCATCATACCCTCTGAATGGAAGGTAGCTCACATACTACCCCTCCTCAAGCCCGGAGATCCTTGCTATATGAGCAATTATAGGCCTATCTCAATTTTGCCGGTTCTTTCTAAACTTCTAGAAAAAGTGATTAGTATACAGGTTAGGGAGTTTCTTGATAAGCACCAATTGACCAGCCTCCTACAATCTGGCTTTAGAAGTCATTATAGCACTAAATCTGCTTTGTCTAATGTAACAAATGATTGGTTGGAGGCCATAGATAATAAGCAGGTCACTGGAGCTGTATTGTTAGACCTTAGTAAGGCCTTTGATACAGCTGATCATGACCTTCTCCTGGACAGCCTTAAGGATTGTGGGTTTGAAAGCTCCACAGTAAATTGGTTTGTCAGCTATCTGGCGGATTGGCAGCAGCAAATTAAAGCCAATGGCACTTACTCCTTCTTACTTCTCCTGTCAAGTGTAGTTCCCCCAGGGCTCCATTCTGGGACCACTGCTCTTCTTGTTATATGTTAATAACATGAGCAATAACACTGTGCACTCCAAAATCCACCTCTTTGCAGATGACATGGTGTTATACGTCTCCAAACCTTTGTTCGCCCAAGTCTGCTCTGTGATTCAGTCCGACTTTAACCAGTTGCAATACAACTTAATCCAATCTAAACTTTTACTGAATGCCAAGAAAACCAAAGTAATGTTCTTCCATCCAACCTATTCCTGAAGTTCTCGCACTAACTGCTGCCCCTCCCCACCTCTCACTACCCTTCTTGTGATACACTCGGAGTAGTGGACAGATTCAAATATTCGGGCTTTTTGTTAGATTCTCACCTCTCCTTTTCCTTTCGCCTGGATGACTTAGCTAACACAATTGATACAGTGGCTCAGTTTCTTCTTCCGAGACAAAACCCTCTTTTCCGAGACCTCCATATGGAGATTAGTACAGGCCACCTTTCTGCCTCTGTTCGATAATGCAGATACCATATATAATAACTGTGCAATCACTTAACTCCACAAATTGGATACATTATATCATTGTGCTATCTGCTTCATTACCAGCACTCCAGCCAGACCCCATCATTGCACCCTGTACAAAGAAGTGAAATGGACCTCCTTGGACATGAGGAGACTTGTGCATACATATATATGGATATATAGTGCATGGTAGAACGTTGTAATTATCAAAAATCTTTCATTTACTAAAGCTGTTGTACCATCGATGTGACGCCCAGATGTTGTTATACCATCGATGGTACATCACATCGATGGTACAACAAGTTGGAATCTGGCCGCGCACCTACCTAGTGATCATCACGAATGATCGAGCTGGCAGAATTCAAAGCTCACCGATCGCAACGGCAACCGGCAAGCACAATGGACTTAATACATGACTCCTTTGAATCTGTCCTGTCATCTCGCAAGGTAAAGAAAAATGAAGTAATTTGTCGAACTTGTGTACAGTAATGTGAGTCGACAGCGATGCCCATACACTATAAAAGACAATGAATTGGCATCGCTGAACAATGAAGCTGCGCTGCCATCTCGTGGCTTCTTTGGCAACCACTGAAAACCTTTCGAGCTTCGCTCTCGAGGTTTACACGGGTTGCCAAGGAAGCCACTCGATAACAGCATGGCTTTGTTGTTCATCGATGCCCATTCATTATCCTCTATATAAAGCTCTATTAAACAAACTGCCTCCTTATATTACTACCCTCCTACATCACTCACATAGTTCACATGCACTAAGGAAGACTGCATATATTTCCTTGGAAGTCCCCAAAGCTCGTACACATTATGGTAAAGCAGCCATTAGCTATGTACTCCCTGCAGTCTGGAATAAACTCCAATTATCAATAAAGATACAAACCTTAATCCCTTTAAAAGCATTTAAAACCATTGTTAGCAAATTCACTACTGACACCTGTCACTGCTATTAACCCCGTACCCTACCTCCTACTTTCTTCCCATGTCTTACTTAACATCTCCTATGCTAGGGGCATAAGTTATTCCTGCACCTGTTTTGTTTATATAATTGTACTGTCCTGTTTTTCTTTGTGCTCTCTGTTGAATACATTGACACAGATGTCCATATTGTAAACATTGTAAATTTCTTATATTTTAGAAAATGTTTCTGTTATGTCAAACCATGTTATTCTTGTTTACCTTTATTCTGTATTGTTCTATATATTATATTGTTGTCATTTTTTGTACAAGGGACTTCTTTGCAAATGAGTTTGCTCAATGGAATTTATCCCTTCACAATAAACTTGAACTTGAAATACAGCTACTCACACAAGAAACTGGTCTCTGACACTCTTCACATGAAGGCACAGAAGTCAACTGTTCTTCCACTGATGCAGCTTTTTAAATAAATAGTACAAAGAATAAAACACACACCTCACATGTACACCCACAACATCTCCTGGAGAGTGTCAGAGACCAGATCCAGATGGTCTGAGCCAATTCGAAGGAGCTCACCTCAAGGGAGAGGAAGAGCCTGTTTGCCCATCCCTACTAGGTAGGTAGTGCAGACAGTAAAAGCACAGGATTCAAGGGACAGGCAAAATCCAAGTGTCTCACCAAGCCCAACCCACTGTGATCCTGGCTAATTCACCTATCCGGTGATTTGTTATACCTGCAATGTGCGTGCAAGCACAATATAAAGAATAATAGGGCTGTGCAAGTTGGCAAATTTGGCCCGATGGGCCAATTTCAAGCCGGGCTTGGCAAAACTTGAATTGGTCCAATTTGGCCCGAAATTAAATGCCCCAAAATTAAATGCCAAATTTATTGACTCACAAGGACCAAGTCTCCCACAGTGGTGATATCCACCCCGGTCTGCACATTGGGAGCAGGAGTGGTGATATTCAGTGTAAAAAAAAAAAATGTTCTGGGTCATTTTTTATTAAATAAATGTGCTGTTGCTTTCTGAAGGTTTAGGTTTCCATTTTGGGTTTGGCAGTGTGAAACCTGATTCAGACCATTAATTCTGAACACTGCCAAACCCAAATGGCCTGAACTTGTGACCCGACCTTATGCCCAGCCCTAGAGAAAAATGTCTTGATAAAAGTGTTTAATGTATTTTTGTACACACCTGAGTTGTGTGATGCCTCATAAACCATGAAAGAGAAGCTCAAGGGATCTATCAAGGCATCACACACTGAGTGTGTGTAAAAAAACACATATTACACAAGTCTACCTACAGTAAACAATGTTTTATATAATTGCTGACTTTAGTGACAAAAGTATAATACAAATGGTTGGAACTCCAATTCCTGCAGGAGAAGAGTTCAAACAGTGCCCCAGTTTACTAGGCTGTGCTCAAACTGCACAAGGCCACATCCCCTGACTACCGTCCCGTCCTGACTGGATCTAAGAATAAGGGCACCATAGGAACCTATTTCAAATGCTTTCACTTTTTTCTAATGACAAAACTGCTGTGTAGGGACTGTTGATCAACACTACTGGTACTCTTGCCGAATTTGCAGGTAGTTTAACTACTTTTTAGACTTTTTTAAATATTTTTTTTTTAACTAAACCACAACTTCTCTTTCCAGCCATGTAATGCATAAGGTGAGCATGTGAAAGGCACTGTTTTGGTGCCACTCAGAGAGACAGACTGTTACAGCGTGGCTTGCACTGCTCAGTGTGAGATTGCCAGCAAGAGTCGTCTTGTGAATCCTGTTATAACTGGACAGTTATCACGAGAAATAATGCACCGGTTATTGGCTATAATGGACCCTAGTTAGTAATTATGTTGTTTTATTTCATTGCTTTGCAGAAATGTCCCTTTGAGCAGAACTCTTTCTCAAGGGAATCCTGACCAAAAACAAAGTCACATAAGCTTGCATTGCACTTGTATGTGAATACCATGAAAACTTCATCAGTGTACAAATGTAGCACGAGTCAGCAAAAAAGAAAAGCGAGATTCTACTTTTATAGGTTTGATCCAGGAACGCACACTGAGCAAAACCGTGGGCTCAATTTTCAGAGCCACAAGAATGCCGCAAGCCCCTGGTGGGCTGATTGTTTGGTGCACAGGGCTTATGGCGTTCTCCCGGATCCCATCAGGATTTTCAATCACAAGGGCCAAATGCTGCAAGTTAGACCAGATTTTCCCTAGTCTAACGTGCATCATTTGGGGGACCATTTTTATGGGACTTGCACCAAATATTTGGCGCAAGCTGACATAAAGTGTGAAAACTGTTGTAACTGTGCCCGATGCACTAAAATAGGGTGCAGATGCATCATTAGGAGTTTGGTGCAGCTGCGCCAAAGAATGGGGCTGATGCAGGGCTTAATGCAAGCTTTGAATCAAACTTCAAAAATCAAACTCCATGTTTCTGGGTGCCATCTGGGAGGAGTTGGAGGGGAAGAGATGCAGAGATATAGAAGGAAGAGCGTGCACATTGATAAAAATACAAATCATACAATCTACAAACCTGCAGTAAAATGAAGTAAGTTATCAATGCAATCAAATTCAAAAATGCAGTATGTCAATGCATAGTATGTGCTGAATAGACATGGGTGCCTGATTTGACTGGTAGCCAAAATCTGTGAAACAAAATGTGTGTGGGTAATTTTAAAAAGGGGGTTGCATTTTCCCATTAGTGCCAGTGGGTGCATGGCACTGACAGCAAACAGTTCTGCATCCATCATTGTGAATGGGTAGCTAAGGACTCAGTCCATTTAAACCATTTTTTGGGGGCTGGGGGAAGGGCTAAGCAACTTAAGAGAAGCAGCTGCGTTTACAATTGGATGCAAACTACCAGAAACCACAGCAAATTGTTGCAAATTGGCTGTGGTTTTGAAAATAGCACCAGCTGCAGCTATGGGGGAATAGATGCAGTGGTTGTTGGTGTATCACTTACATCCACACTTTTGAAAAATCCAGTTTAGGGCGTATGTGTGACCTGGATTATTCACACATAAGGGAAGTACCTCAGGCTTCCCAACATCAGTCTTAAGCGCCTATTCTTT
The DNA here is from genome assembly GCA_016271365.2 of Neoceratodus forsteri. Classification (NCBI taxonomy): domain Eukaryota; kingdom Metazoa; phylum Chordata; order Ceratodontiformes; family Ceratodontidae; genus Neoceratodus; species Neoceratodus forsteri. Next base: position 1,391,699,659 of record CM057459.1, read on the forward strand.
GTTCTCCCCACCCCCAATGGATGCAGATCCCTCTGCAATACATTCCCGAACTTTGCTGTATTCCCCATTTTGGCCAGTTCGGAAACATCATTTCCTGGTATTGCATCTCACCAAAGCCAGTACCTATATGTATAATCTTTGGGTCTGTTCTCTTCAGTTTGTGAGATGGTGCCCCTCTGTCTCCTTTTCATTCTCCCTTGCAGCATCCCTTCCTGCGATACCCACAGTCTTAACTTCCATGCTTGCTTGTGACTCATCTGTCATCAAGATAAGACCACTTATCTCAAGGCCTTGTACTTGGATCTCTCTCTCAAGATTTTGTTTGTCCTGACCCTTATTGTGCTTCCTCTTTGCTCCCGCTCCATTGCTATTGTATACAAAGGATCCTCCTTCCGCATCAACTGTTAACACCATCTAGTCTCTTGATCCATGCCTTCCTGAAGGCCAAGTTTTGTTCTCTTTTTAATCCATCCCAGGTTCACAAATCTAATTTCTACTTACAGCACTAACATATACACTTAACAAAGAATTGGTCACCATGTGCTCATGGGGTGGTTCTATACATTTGGGGTGTGCAAGTAACAAACAGCATTTCCCTGAATACCAGAAATAATAGCCTATTCATTATTTGGGAATAGCAACGAATAATAGGCGTTGTTCGTGGCTTTTTGGTATTTAACTATTTGACGAGAGTTCAAGATGTCATGTGACTTCCTGTCCAATCAGAGGCTACTTTGGAAGATTAGTGAAGCCTGCCCATGTGACCCAGCACTTGAGAGAAGTGAGACAGATCTGTTTGGAAAAGCTTTTTAAAAGTTCCAAAAAAAACACTCATTTTGAGAGTTTTTGTGCTTTTTCTTAGTGCTAAACTAGAGTTTAGTAAACATGTTTTTCAGACTTTTGTGTGATAATTTAGTGCTTGCCAGGAGCATATAGTACCTCTCAACCTCCAAACTTGCAAATCAGGGACAGTTTGTGTTTAAATAAATAAATATATGAAAAGAGACGCAAATCAGGGACAAATCTGAAAACATGGTGATATCAGTAATTTGTCTGAAACAAAAAAGTATTCAGAATCAGTAGTCAGGCTTAAGTCTGACTCTGCACCAACCTTGGTCAAGTACCATTTGTACTTGTGGAGAGCAGTTACTTGCACAACTCAGTTGCACTTCTGCAGCTGTACTAATAAAAATAATAATAATAACTAATAACAGCTTCCTCTGTGGAACTCAGACTGGGGTCCCCCTTGTGAAACTGTGTAGCCCGAGGGCAGTCAGGTGACTTCTGCCACTTCTGGGCATCTGCATCACATTGTTGCTCCATGCTTCGCCCCCTAGTGGAGGTGATGCACATATAATACCTATGAATCACTGAACTTTCTCTTTCTTCCCCCTCACACTTCCCCCAGTGTAAAAAAAAAGTCCCACTTCCTCCCCCTCCGTGCTCTTCTCCCTTGCTACCTCAGTTCCCAGCCCCAGCACCAGCTCCAGATAAAAAGATTCCACCCACTGCAAAATGTCCTAGCCCCCTACTGATTGCTGCCCGTTCCCTACTCCATAAAAGATCCTGCTTGCTGTCAGATTTTCTGCTACTTCTAAATCACTGCCCCATCTCAGCTCCAAATACACAAATGATCCCACCCACACCCTGTGCAGACTACCCCCCTGGCCCAACAGTCGAGGAGACTGGGATGCCCACCCACAGCACCCCCAACTGGCAAGCCAACACTGGGATGCCTAATCCCCAGTGTTGGTAGGTACTGTACCTACAATAAAAAAAAATTCTGCAGCGTCTTTTTCTATTTTATACCTGAAATAAAGAAAAAGGTCCCTCATTGTCTAGTACCGCCTTTCCAATCCTTCACTCAGTACCCTCCACCCCTCACCACCCATACTTACCTACCATGGGTCCAATGCCATAATCCTCTCTGGAGTGGAGACACGTCTTCACTCTTCGAAGCCAGATCAGGAACTGAGGATATGAAGGTTAGTGCATTTCAATGTGTTTTGAACTTTTCTCACAACTTGGCAATTATTTAACATTTTTATCCCCAGTTTTCAACATGGTCTTTTTGGGAGCCCACCTCATGAACAAGATAGATGACATTTTTAAAATCTGTCCTGAAAGGTGATTACATAGTTGCTTTTGAAAATCACCTTTCAAATGGCATCTGAAACTTTTCATCTACTGGGTTCATGAGGCGCAGTCATAAGAAGACTATGCTGAAAATCTGAGGTCAAAATATTAAAAAAAACAACAGTGTTATGAAGGCGTGTTAAAATGTTTCAATGCTCATGCATAACGTTGGTAATTTTCAATATTTTGACACCAAATTTTCAACATAGCCATTTTTCATACCACCTCATGAATGTGACTGGTGTTTTTCAAATCCTGGCCAACATGTGTTTTCACACTTGTGGTGCAAAATGACATTTGTGCCAGGATCTGAAAATTTTCTCCTGGTGGCTTCATGAGGTGTGGTCATAAGAAGACTGTGTTGAACATCTGGGATAAAATATTGAAAAACAACAAAGTTAAGAAGATAAGCTGTAATTATTCAATGCTCGTTCATAACTTAGGTAATTTTCAGTATTTTGACAACAAATTTGAAACATAGTCATTTTTTTCGCACCACCTCATGAATGACATGGGTGTCGTTTTTCAAATCCTGGCCAAAATGTGTTTTTGTACTAATGTGGAAAATTATCTTTTGTCCAGTATTTTATAAATAGCGCCTGCCATGTTCAGAAGGGGCAGGGTCATGAAAAGACTTTGTTGAAAATTTTGGGTCAAAATGTGCCCCCACAATAAATTCATGAAGTGATGCTGTTTGTAGGGACTATTGACATTCCACTGGGGACCATGTTGCCTTCCCATGCCAGTGACCTGAGTTTGCATGCAAGCTCAGTGAGCTGGTTGAATGGGATGAGGTTGGTGGGAAGGCACTGTGACCACTAGCACTGACTCCAGTCTGGTGAGGGACAGAGCGGTGTTATGGCACACAGATGACACCTTGTGGTGGTCTGGGGAAACCTTCCACAAGAAGGTTGATGTGCATGTCAAGGCCTGATGGGATCATGCGCTGTGTCACATATCCTTTATCACTTTGATGCACTAGCAGCCATTTTGACTCTGACCAGATTTTGTCTTCTGTATTTACACACATACAGTACGTGAATTTGTAATGCCGTTTTGCAAGTGGTGTACTGTGTCCTCCTCATTTAGTTAATGAGCAATACAACAATGGCAGACTAAGAAGGCAGAAAACATACTTGGTCCAGCCCCAGAAAAGCTTCAGTAACTCAACATAAGCAAGTAGCATGTGAAGATAAGGGGAAGCAATTGAGCATGCTTCTGAGTTAGGTGCATTTTGCCACGCCAGACTGTATTTTACCCCTTCAAAGCCTGCTTCTTCCAGCAGTAGCATTACAGCATTGGCTGACCTCAGGGAATGCAGTCAAACTAGTAGTGCTAACAGTACATTGTTGCTATTGACTGCCACTGATATTTTTTCATCCCTTGTCTCAGCCACCAGTAATGCTGTCACCTCAGCCTTAACCACCACTACTGTGATCCTCACATTCATTGCCACGACCAGCACCCCAGCTTCTGCAGCAAACAGTAGTACTGGCAGCTACTTCTGCCACCAAGACCAAGACCATACCCACCACTGTGCATCTGTGCCCACTACTGATCTCTCTACTTTTCCCTCTCCATCTTCCCCCTGTTGTTTCATCACCAGGCCCACTGTGCTGCTTTCATTGACAAATACTGGTTTGTGTCCCTCAACTCCTGTCTATCTTACTTGCTATCCCCAGCACCCTACTCTTCCTACTCGCTTTGCCCCACAGACTCCCGCACCTTTTCCATTTCCCACTGTCATTCCTCTACTGGCCAATCGACTTTCTTCTATCACCTCTCCTCCTTCTGGAATTTGCTCCCCTCCCCCTTCCATCTCATCCCGTCTCAGCCAGCTTTCTGTCTCTGCCTAAGCAACTTCTCTCAACCTCCTGCTTATCCTCTCTCTAACACAATATCCTCTCCCTTGTTCCTTGCCTGCTCTGTTCCCTAACTGCTGCCCTTCACCTTTTTATCCCTACCCCAACACACACTGGGCACTTTTCCTCCCTCTTAATTGTTTACTGCTTCATACAATTGCTATATCATGTTATGCAATTTAATGATACCACTGCCTCTTTATACACTTTTTATAAAATGGCAAGAAAAAATCTAGAAATCTCATTGGCCAAGAGACATCAGCTGACTGTATGTTAAATCTCTATATACGCACAGTCATCCTGGTCCTAAACCACATCACACAATGAGCAAATCAGTCCTCAAACAACCAGAACTATCTTTCATCAGTCCACCTTCAACCAGAACTGATCTTCCATTATAAACATGGCTGCTGCCTTTACACCATAAGAAAACCTTCAATTGGGCCCTAAAAATAAAACGACCTTAAATTAAAAATAAAATAAATTAATTAAATGTTGTTTCCCTGATCATCACACTCTCCTTACACACATAAACACATTAGAAACATTAAGTATTGTTTATAGTTTTCATTACAACTGTTTGTTTACTAACAGTGAAAAATCCCCCTTCTGTCTTTATCTGCTCATCAGGGAAATCTCTTATGCTTGCTTTGACAGTGATATAATTGAGCCTCTGGCTCTAAAACAGGCCTTTGTTGTCTGTGTGTACAGAATATCAGGAGAGTAACATTCTACAAGTGGAATAGAGCAGAATGTTGAATCCCTGTATTCCATGGTAAACATTCCATGATAAACATTCTATGTCTTGAGTGTGGGGAAAAACAGAAAACAAAAAACAGGATGAAGAATGTAGGTAATACAGTAATACTTTATAAACAAAAAGAAAAGGTGGGAAAACACAGTTAAATAGGCAGAGGCAGACCCAAAGTGTCCAAATACATTGCTAATGTTAATAAAAGCACGTACATTTGAGTCTTATATAGCGTAGTTTTCAGGTGAAATTTACCCTCCTTGCCCTCCCAAAAAAGGCAACCTGGCAGGTTTAAAGTTTTTTTTTTTCTTACTAACTTTTCACCTCAATCCTATAGCAGTTTTCCTATTATGTACTAGACCACAGCACATAAGTACAAGCATTTGTCAATGCCGAATGTTTGCTTGCTGGCACTGGCATTGGTAGTGTAGAAGTTACAGAGTTGCATAATAGGAATGGCAGCGAAGTATTGAACTGAAGCCAACCCCACCACCGCCCTGCAGAGAGTGGCAGGCATTGGGGTGTGCCTTTGGGTCGTCAGGCATAACAATCACGCCATTTCACCACACCCTACCCTGCAGACACTGACAAATGTCACGGTGTGCCTTGGGGTCTTTGGCCCTTATGCGCACCCCATTCCATCAGGAAATACGGTGAGATGGGTGTGGTATAGGAGAATGGGGTGAACTTTGGGACCAAAGAGTCCAAGGCATACCTCAATGCCTCTCACTGGCTGCAGGGTGGGGTGGAATGGTATGAGCATGACAGGCAAGAATCCCAAGTCACACCCCTGATGCCTGTCATACTCTAGCAGGGTTGGGGTTATGGTGGAAACTGTAACGCCTCAGGCATTCGTTGGTATTTTCACTCCAAATTTTCAACATGGTTTTTTTGTGACCCCCACCTTATGAACAGTGGCAATATCAGTTTGTTAGCCGAAAACTGCTTTTGCACAGTGACTATGGTATTTGGCACCACAGGTGCAAAAACACATTCCGAATAGGATGTGAAAAATGACAGCGGTACTGTTCATGGGGAGGTGTAAAAAATGGCAATGTTGCAAATCTGCAGTAAAAATCTTAAAAAAACTGGTGAAGTCACGAGCGTGCATAGAAACTGTGCAACGCACACCCGTAATCTAACTAGTTTGGGGATTTTTTTACAGCAGATTGTTAACACAGGCATTTTGGGACCTCCGATCATGAACAGTGTCAGTGTGATTTTCTTTATCTGTCCCAAACAATGATTTCCCACAGTGACCACGCATCTCTGCACTGAAATGTGAAACACATTTTGGCCATGTTGTGGAAAATGACAGCTGTACTGTTCATAAGGAGGTGTGGAAAAATGCCACTGGTGAAAATCTGGACTGAAAATATTACAAATTCATGAACCTACGAGGGTGTGGGAAACTGCGCAATGCTCACTCGTAACACAGTCATTTTACGGAGTTTTGTCACCAAATTTTCAGCATGGCCATTTTAAGACCTCTGCTCATGACCAGTGTCACTGTGATTTTCTTAATCTGTCCCAAACATTATTTTTGCACACCGACTGTACCATTGTGCGCTACACGTGCAGAAACACATTTTGGGTGAGATGTGAAAAATGGTAGCTGTACTGCTCATAAGGAAGTGCGGTAAAATGGCACTGCTGAAAATCTGGTGTGCAAATATTACAAATTCAGAAACTTGCCAGTGTGCCTAGGAACTGCGCAACGCAAGCTCCTAAAACAGTCATTTTTGGGAATTTTTTCACCAAATTTTCAACATAGCCATTTTTACACCTCTGCTCATGACCAGCGTCACTGTGACTTTCTTAACGTGTCCCATACATTGATTTCACACACCGACTGCGCCATTGTGTGCTACATGGGCAGAAACACGTTGTGGGCAAGATGTGAAAAATGACAACTGTACTCATAAGGAGGTGTGGTAAAATGGCAATGTTGAAAATCTGGAGTGAAAATATTGAAATTTCGCAAACTTACGAGTGTGCGTAGGAACTGTGCAACACACGCTCGTAAAACAGTCATTTTTAGGAATTTTTTCACCAAATTTTCAACATAGTCATTTTAAGACCTCTGCTCATGATCAATGTCACTGTGATTTTTTTAATGTGTCTCATACATTGATTTTGCACACCGACTGTACCATTGTGCGCTACATGGGCAGAAACACATTTTGGGTGAGATGTGAAAAATGTCAGCTGTACTGCTCATAAGAAGGTGTGGTAAAATGGCAATGTTGAAAATCTGGAGTGAAAATATTGAAAATTCGTGAACTTATGAGCGTGTGTAGGAACTGCGCAATACACACTCTTAAAACAGTCATTTTTAGGAATTTTTCCACCAAATTTCCAAAATAGGCTTTTTGAGAGCCCACTTTATGAACACTGGCAGTGTCATTTCATTAATCATTTCGAAAGGTGATTTCGCTGCAGTGGCTGCGAAATCACCCTTTGGGCCTGAGTAACACCATGACAGTGCAAGAATTCATGAGGAGGGGTCCCAAAAACCCCATGTTGAAAATTTGGTGCAAAAATTCCAAAAAATGCCTGAGATATGCAACAAAGTTGAAAAAACCCTATCTATCCCATTATACAGCTTACCGGCATTTCCTCAGTTCGCGGTCAGCTTTGAAGAGAGCAGACTTGTTCCCGGTCCACCGAAGATCATCATGCCAGACTCCGGAGGTAAGTATGGGGTGAGGGAGGTGTGGGGAGGCAGGGAGCACAGTGGGTGGGTGCGGGTTGTGGGAGGGTGGGGCAGGGAGACTACAAGGGAAGGTTTCTTCTTTACAGGTTTTGGACGACGGGATGTTTGACACACTGGGGTGGCTCTCAGCGTGGCAGAAGGATGACTGGGGGGTGTGGAGCCAACGGGGGATTGGGCACCCCTGTCGGCCATGGCATCTGTTGCCACACTGGGGTGGGCTCCCAGCTTGGCACCCTGTAATCGGGGGGGGGGCAGTGGAGCCGATTGGGGACCGAGCACCCCTGTTGGCGGGCTACAACAGCATGGGGGGAAGAGACAGTGGAGCCAATGGGGGATCGGGCACCCCTGTCGGCCATAACATCAGTTTGCCATGCTGGGGTGGGCTCCCAGCGTGGCACCTCTATGCTTTTGAGGCGTGCAGCCGGCGAGGATAGGCACCCCGTCAGCCATAAAGCATTTTGCCATGCTGGGGTGGGCTCCCAGCGCAGCACCTGGATGCTTTGGGGGCATGGAGCTGGCGGGGTATTGGGCACCCCATCCGCCATACAGTCTGGAGGAGGGGAAGGCGCATGAGCACGCAGGTGTGCGCGGCATGCGCGCGACGGTGTGTGTGTGGGGGGAGAGCTCTGCTCACTCAAGTGGGAGCTCCCTTTCAACTGTATGCCACTGCATTTTCCTGCTGTCATAGACACCTGGAGCAGTGATTGGCGCTTTGCAACCGCGCCTGCAAACACACTGACTGAATTGGTAGAGGCTGACACACCTCTGGAAAACTCGTATGATGGCACTATGTTTCTTGCACTTGCGTGCAAGCAAACATAAAAAAACAAAATAAAGAGAAGGTTGCCTTCAATGAGACTATGTAACTACAGTACAGTGTAATGAAAATTAAGTTTTAATCACAGCTTATGTCTTACAAATTTACAAATGTTACAGTGTATTTATATGATAAAATTTACATGTGACAGAGAAATTATTTCAACCAACTCTACTAATAAATACTTTTACTGCAAAGTACTGTACTAGTTAACCTATTGCTGACATATCCTATTTTATGCATTAATAGGTACTCCTTTTTTCAGTTTTTAGATGTTTTAGAGGTGTAATGTACTATAAAATGGTCAAGAAAAATCATGTCTCCTGATTGGTTGACAGGGCTTGGAATCCAGTGGTATAAGGAATAATAACCACCGGGATGGGAACATTTTCCAGCCAGCTGTGCAAAGGCCACCCCGAAAAAAATACTTTCCCCACATTCTGTAATGGAATGCCCGACCTCCATGTTAGTAAAGAATCTGACTGGCAAGTGAAATCATCAAACTTTAAAAAATGCCATGATCCCATAACACAAACAAGAACAAAATCTCACACAATAAATCAAGTAAACCTTAGTGGCCATTGCTAGCTGCATCACTGTCCCTCTCCTAAACTGAACTGCAGCATTTTTCTGAGTAGGCCACACATCCCGCTGTTCGCAGTAGATGAACAACCTGCGCATCCAATCTCAGCTTCAGGAAACTGTCCTAACAGCTGATTGCACGCTCGTTCACCCTTCTCTCCCAAAGCACTGACAAATAATTGAAACCGCTTCTCTCCCACATTCGCTGAGTACATTCCCCCTCAGCATACACATGATAAAATGTAGGAATCGTAGTGCAATCCAGCCCTAGCTCCATCCCTGTCATACCACATGCCAGTCCCCACTGCGACACACAGCTCACATTCGTAGTTTGGGTGTATAGGTGAATCACCGCAGCAGCAGTAAAAAAAAGAAACTGATACTTATCATGGCACTGATGTAACTCGCAATCCATAGAGGTAATCGGCTGGTGACATGAGCTATCAGTTAACTCAAACATACAATGCAACGCAAGTGCAGAGAGGCATTAAAAAAAAAAGCTGATCACTTCCCGAGATGGAAGTGTGCGGTGCATGATGGTAGGCACCAAAAAGTTAAAGAAGTCCACCCCAGTGTGGCAAAAACTTCCTTAGCCGATGGGGGTTCCCAATCCCCTGTTGGCTTCACTGCCCCCCCCAAGCTGCCTAGTGCCATGCTGGGAGCCCACCCCGGCATGGCAAAAGCTTCATTTGCCAACAGGGGTGCCTAATCCCCTGTTGGTTTCACTGCCCCCCCAAAAAATGTTTGTATGCCATGCTAGGAGCCCACCCCAGCGTGGCAAAAAACTTCCTTAGCTGACGGGGGTGCCCAATCCCCCATTGGCTTCACTGTCTCCCCCAAGCCACGCTGGGAGCCCACCCCAGCGTGGCAAAAGTCCCTTGTGTGTGAATAAATAAAAAAAAACCTGAAACAAAAAAAACCTTCCCTCGTTGATTCTTTTGCCCCTCCCCCAACCCTTACCCACCTCCCCACACACCCACCTCACTCCCACCTCAACTCATACTTACCTCCGGAGCCTGGCGCAATGATCTTCAGTGGACCGTGAACACGTCTGCACTCTTCAAAGCCGACCGCGAACTGAAGAAATGCCGGTAAGCTATATAATGGCATAAATGGATTTTTTTCAACTTTAGTGCATATCTCAGCCATTTCTGGGAATATTTTCACCAAATTTTCAACATGGGGTTTTTGGGGCCCCACCTCATGAACTTTGACACTGTTATTTTGTTAATTGGTCCGGAAAGGTGGTTCCGCAGTCACTGCAAGGAACCACCTTTCCAGAATGATTAATGAAATGACAGTGTCACAGTTCATGAGGTAGGCTCCAAAAAACCCTATGTTGAAAATTTGGTGAAAATATTCCCCAAAACGACTGTTTTATGAGTGTGCGTTGCGCAGTTCCTACACATGCTCATAACTTTGAGCATTTCTAATATTTTCACTCCAGATTTTCAGTATTGCCATTTTACCACACCTCCTTATGAACAGTAGAACTGTCATTTTTCACATCTCACCCGAAATGTGTTTTCGCCCACATTGAGCACAATGGCGCGGTCGGTGTGCAAAATCAATGTTCTGGACAGATTAATAAAATCACAGTAACACTGTTCATGAGCAGTGGTCTTAAACTGGCTTTGTTGAAAATTTGGGGAAAATATTCCCCAAAATGACTGTTTTACAAGCGTGCGTTGCGCAGTTCTGACGCATGCTTGTAACTTCGAGCATTTTTAATATTTTCACTCCAGATTTTCAGTACTGCCATTTTACCACACCTCCTTATGAACAGTACAACTGTCATTTTTCACATCTTACCCAAAATGTGTTTTCGCACATGTAGCGCACAATGGCACGGTCAGTGTGCGAAATCAATGTTTGGGACAGATTAAGAAAATCACAGTGAAGTAAAGTGCAATTCATAAACTGAAACACATAGACTGTTTGCTAATGTTGTTGGTAATTGCTATTTTTTACCATTCAAAAAAGTTTACCAAGGGACTATTTTATCTCAATGTTTCAATTAATTCTCTATTCTGTTTTTAAATAAATGTTACAAAGTTTTCAAAATATAAACACCTTGTCAGTGTCCTTTTTTCCATAGTTATTTCCCATTTTATAAGCTCAATAAGACACTCCAGGGTGGTGGTTGTTATGTGATAACTGCACACCTAGGTGCGGAAGGACATGGGCCTTCGGCCTCGTGCCTCACCATGCACCTAAGTGTGCGGTTATCACATAACAACCACCACCCTGTCATGTCTTATTGCTTACTTATTCCTGCATTTGCTATGCTGACTCTGAATTGTATCTGTAACTGGTCTCCCTGCAACCCTTTCCCCAGGTCACACCTGGAAACGAGCCTTGTCTCAGTGTGCCTTTCCCAGTTATCAACTTTTAAATAAATAAATATTTTCTTTGTTCAACATTTCTCTTTTTACTGATATGACAAACATATCAAGCACATCAAATACACATATAAAAAGTTTATAAAAAGCAGGTTCTGTGACTAGACAGCTCTTAAATAACACTGTTCATACTTAATATCTGTGCCTATGACTAAGGCTGTGATAAGATATACAGTATATGTAACCCCACTTTAAATGGGGATTCCCAAAAGTCTTCCTTGGGTGTGCCTAAATACCCACTGCCTGGTGGTGTTCTGTGTTCTAACCATTTAAAAGTAATTGCATGCGAGTGCCCTGTTAGCCACCGTACCTGTCTCTTTAAGAGCTACCTATCTCATAGTGTATAATTGATCTGGGTGGGGGTTGAGTGTTCCTAAGCTTGAGTCCCACCTGGGGCTGCCAGATAATTGCTCCATTCTGCTATCGCTAATTGTGCAGAGGGAGCTCTGTTAAGAACTGTAATTGTTTGCTGATTATCTGCTTTCTTAATAATGATACCATAGTTTGTCTAACCAGCCTTCTTTGCATCATGGACTTTTTCTGTTAATCACCACCATCGTGGTCCTGGACTACCAGTATGCGCCAATCAGTACATTTGGGGCCCTAAAATGGAGCCTGCCCCCAGGGGTCTTGTGGGAGTGAATTTCTGTAGGAATTGTAGTTTTCTCCCTTTGGAGCCTAAATGGACCGGGGGGGGGGGTAACTCTTGCTGGGACAGACAGATGGCTCAATTAATCAAACCTTTTGGATCACTGGGAAAGTTCTGAGCTGTCTACAGCAGTGAGTCAGTCTGAAGTAGGAGTTGAGAGTGAGAGGAGCTCGAGAGATTCAAGCAGTTGCTCCTGTGTAATGCGCAGGGGAAATTGACTGGAAGGCTGTGACTGGCCTTCCTGTTTCCATCTTCCTCAATGAGGAGAACTAGAACCTGAATCGGACTTTATCCGAACTTGTGTTTTTCTATCTAATTATGACTAATTTCACCTGAGGAAGGACAGAAGACTTGCTTTTGAGTGATCGGCCTTTCAGGATTTCCACCACAACCGCAGAGCGTACGGTTTGTGCAGAAAATCCTGTGAATTGCAACCAGACTGTCATCCGAACTATGGTACTTCCTTGCCTTTACTGTAAGTGTGCTGAATGCAAATAGTGGGTTGTGATTTGGTTCTCCACTTCTTGAATGTGTCACGCTTGCTAAAAGCAGTATCCAGTAACTCTGACTGGATTGAATCCATTTCCTTCAACCTGCTGGGCCTCAACACCATGGCCCTGATTGCTGCTCACGCTGCAGAGAACCACCTGATGAGAGATCTGCCTGGGGATTCGGCTCCCAGCTCAACATCAACGAACAGGAATGATCCTGCTTCTCCTGACAAAACAGCACTTCATCCTGAGGTCTCCACTTCATGCCTCCTGCAACGTGGTCTGGATATCATGAGTAAATCACAGGGTAGCTTCCTACAACTACCTCCTAATCAAAGTGTGTCATCTGATTTAATTGTTTTGATTGAATGTCACAAACTGAGCCCTCCGGCTCTGGAATACAAATATTAGGTTAAAGTGCATGTTGTGTTTTCTTTTTCCTAAGGGTCCCAACAACAGCTGCAATGCTGGCCTACCCCGGGCAACACTTCACGGTAGCCTGTAACTCCAACCGAGTACCCAGAGTGTGTGTAACTGTGATAGAGGGACTCTTAGAGGCATGCATGCTTAAACCTGATTTAATCAGTAATAGAATCAAGCACCAGATTATGCCCCTTCCTTGTCCATGCCCCCAAGTAAATCAGATCTGAATCTTTTTGTACTTAAACTGTTTGTCGTGTACCTCTGTACAGACAGCATTGAAATACTGTTGGTTGTTGTGGTAAATCTTGTTTTATAGGTGGTCTCCAGGGCCGAGCCAGCTGACCTAGCCCTGGTGGTAAGTGCAACAAGTGTGGGGTTAAAGCTGTTGTCAGGTGTTAATTGCATATTCAGTGAACCATTTAGGCCACTAGAGGGAAAAGAGGGGGGTAACAGTGTCCCGGAGGGCTACACCCACGACAGCTACGCTACCATTGACCCTGTCCTCCCGGTGGAGGCACCCATTCCTAGAACTCAGGCCCCTCACCCTGCTCTCAGTCATGCAGGCAGGGGTAGTATCCCTTGGGGTAGCGCCACCTGGGGGTTACATGTACAACCAAAATTTTCACATAAATAAAATATTCATATGGATACGGAAGTGCATTTCTATGCTTACATCTGTGGCTAAGACTAAATCTGTACTAAATTCTCTTTCGTATAACTAAATACTGCAAAGAGGTAAGAAGGGGAAAAAGGGCAAAATGATGGAAGAGGCAGGCCTTAGCTAATTCTGACAAAATACAGGAATGTAATTGGAGTAGTTCCCTTACCCAGGGGTTCTAGTCCAGATACCTACATTTTACCCTGTTTTTCCCATAAGGTTGTATAAATTCACTGAAAGTCCAGTTAAGAGCCATTAGTGGCCATAATAATAATTGCCCATAAAAGGCATGTCCCATCTTTTTTCTAATGCAGAGCATCTATTCTTTAGCAGTACTGAGCCCTGTGGCACCCCACTGGTCACGATCCCTTCCTCGAAGTGAACTCAGTTTAACACCACCCTCCGTCACCTATCCCTTAACCAATTTCCTACCTAGTTTACCACCTTAAGACCCACTCCTAAGCTGCCCAATTTTCCTTATGACCCTCCTATGTGGAGCAGTATTGAAAACCTTACTAAACTCTAAGTAGACCACATCTGTCACCGCACCCTGATCTATTTCCCTGGTCACCCAGTCCAAGAAATCTATCAGATTTGTTTGACATGACCCCCCCCCACACCGAATCCATGCTGTCTCAGATCTTATAATCCACTGGATTCAAGGTGCTCCACAAACCTTTACTTTAGCAATGACTCCATTCACGTCTCCACCACCAATGTTAGGCTGACTGTCCTAGAGTTGCTGGCCTCCTCCTATTACCACTTCTGTGAAGCGGGACTACATATCCACCTACTACACCTCCAGTCCTCTAGAAGCACTCCTGTTTCCAATGAGTTGTTAAACAGGCATGCCAGAGATACAGCCAGCACCTCCATGAGCTCCCTCGATACCCTTGGGTGTGCTCTGTCTCGCCCCACAGCTTAGTCCATTTTCAGATTTGCGAGTCCCTACAGGACTGTCTCCTATGTAAAAGGACTTGAGTCTACCTCTCTCCTTTCAGTACCCTTGTTGCTTTTATGCGGCCCATCCCCTTCCTCTTCCTCTGTGAAGACTGAAGAAATGTATTTGTTCAGGATATCTGCTTTTCTCTGATCCTCCTCTGTGCAGTTCCTCCCGAACTTCTTAACCTCACAAGCCCTCTCCTAGCCTTCCTGTTGTCAATTGTGTACTTAAAAATGTCTAGTCCCCTTTCATTTCCACTTGGGCTGTTCTTTCCTCATTTTTGTGCTTTTGCACGCTTTACCACGTACCCTGCTTCCTTCTGCTTCACCTGATACACTTCCCTGCCCTCTTCTCTCTGCGTCTCTTTACACCTCCTGAAAGCTACCCTTTTAGTCTTCACTTTTTCAGCCACTTCCTTTGAGAACTACAGCAGTATCTTTTTCCTTTGTTTTTTTCTCACTTCCTTTATGCAGAGGATTATTGCCTTCACTATTTGAAGATGCCTATATTTGGTTTTCTAGTTAACAATGTGGATCTCAATGTTAGCAAGACAAAAACTATGTTGTTTGGCACCCCCCCCCCATTTGTTGAAGGAGGACCCTACTCTGTCAATTCATAATACTAGGGGGGTTTGCTGTTGAATTTGTAAAAGAATTCAGATATCTGGGAGCCCTTTTGGACCCGGGTTTAACATTTTCTTTGCAGGTAAAAGCTATAAGTAAGAAAGTTAACCAAAAACTGGGCATACTGTTTAAAATGAAGAAATATTTTTGGGAAGATATTAGAAAATCTATTGCCCTGGGAAAACTTTTTCCACATTTTATGTTGCAAGTCTTTATTACAGGCTTGCAGTTGGTGACCTTAACGTGCTAACTGTTACTTATAACAATGTCTGCCGATTTGTTCTGGATAGTTCTTATTGTTTTCATCCTTGTTCAATGTATTCCAATCTTGGTTGACCTGCATTAAATAATAGGATTACATTTTTTTTTCAGTTGTCAATTTTTCAAATCTATTCTTTTCTGTACCAAGTATCCGTTATCTGACTTGGTGGATATAAGGCTTCCTACCTGTAATTTATGTTCCTACAGTGGCACCATTCTCACTTCTGTTTCTTTTGGAACTAAGGTAGTGCAAGGTCTTTCTCAGTGGCAGCACCTCAATTTTGAAATATAGTGCCCCCTTGATGTCTGCTCTTCTACCTCTTAGTCACCTTTTAAGCAAAATGTTAAGGTCTATTTAAATTCAGTGGAGGTTTGTAGCTGTTTTGTCTAATTTTGTACTTGTTAAGTGATTGTCTTATTGTTCTTGTTCATTGTCGGGTCGGAACTGAAAACGGGCTTGTCCCAGTGTCCTTACCCAGGTAACAAATAAAAAAATAAACCATGCCTTTCCTTATCTGATCCCATTGTTCCTTCACCCCACCCATGTCATTCCCTACGGCTAAGTGTTTTCTGTGGCATTCACTATATTCTTTTTTTTTAAAACCTGCCCTCCTAAAGTCCAGGGCCCTCGTCCTTGTGTGGTTCACTTCTGCCACTGTCCTTATGTTGAACCACACTGTACAGTGAGCACTGATCCCTAGGTGAACTCCCAATGTGGCATCTGCAATACTGTCTCTATTAGTAAGCACCAGGTGCAGGAACACCCCCTACAGGGAGTCCACAATGTCACTGCTTCTAGCTGAAGCTGCAACTGGGAGCATCCAATCTACATCCGGCAGACTTAGTCCCCTACCAGCAACACCTCCCCTTTTTCTGCCACTGTGCCAACAGCTTTCACCAATGCCTTGTCTAATCCCCCCAATGTTGGAGGACTGTAAATCACACCAGTGTGAATAGTGGCTCTGTTTCCTGTCTCCAAAGTGACCCACAGTATCCCTAACCCCTCCATTCCCCACAGATGCTCTGTGTCTGTCACGTTGACCACTAGCAGGACTGTGTCAACAGCAGTCTCCATCTGTGGTCATTTTCACCACTTTATAAAAGCCACTTACTAACTGAGAGAGGTACAAAACTGCCTTGGTCTGTGTTAACATCAACTGATACAGGATATTAGTACACAATGGTATTCATCACACAGTACTTAATGCTCTCCAGACTCATGGGACAGAAGTGGACACTGCATGAAATAACAAAAGAACAATGGAGTATGACTATGGAGAAGTCCTAGGCCACCAGGAGTGGTCACTGATTGATGCCATGGTCACAGTACTTGCCTCATTTAAGAGGTACACCTGTGATCTAAATAGCTCTCTTGCCTTGCTAAGACAAGTGATCTCAGCAGTGCATAACCTGAAAACATCCTTGAATAGTTATGTATATGAATACAGGAAGATTCCAGAAGGGGCATCAGTGCTTGCTGAGCACTTTCCAGACAGAACTAGATGTAAGGTTTGCAAAAGCAATGAATAACAGCAGCCACATTTTTTTAGCCATGCTGGACCCCAATTCACATGCAAGGTCCTTCATATGGCCATGGACAGCTACAGAGTGAGTCACTTTTGACAACAACTGTGTGATGAGCTAACTGGTTACATGCAGGAACTGGTGCAACTCACTGGTGAAGAAGCTCATAGGGAGAGAGCGAATACCTTCTGTCAGCTCTGGTTCCCCTGGGGGAGACTGGAAAGAAATGCCTGCTAGTGGCAGAACTGATGAGAGTCAGTGGGGCACTGCTCATCATGTCCTTATGTAAAGCACAACATAAGAGGACATAGTCACAGTCTTTTTCTATGGAAAATATGTTGACTGGCTGTTTTGCAGAGTCTCTTGAGCTGTTTCATGTTGATCCATTGGGCTAATGTGCTCAGAAGATGCATTAGTCTTCTCACTTGGGGCAACTGGCTGAGAGATACATCAATCCCCCCCCCCACAAGTGTGCTATTCAAGAGGACGTCTATGCTACTGTACCTTTCTGCATTGCTGTACCTTTATTATAATAAATTAAGATCTTCCAAACCAGGTATAAATTTTGTTCTTGTTTGTTCATTGATTGATTGATTGATAGATTAATTTATGAATTTAAAAATTTGTAACCAGGAGAGGAACACTGAGCCAAAGCTCATTTCCAGGTACGACCCATGGCAAACAGAAAGGGGAGAAAAACAATTGCAAGCAAAATACAGCCAGTCAGGTGATGTTGATACAATGATGGCGGCATCTGTTGTTGTAATGCATGTCATTATCATACATTTTTGGAACAGCAAGAATGCTGAACACAGGTTAACGGCCCCAAGGTAAAGGTATAAACCAGTGGGAGCTTCTCAGGTTGTGACTTCTAAACAATGAGACTGTAAAACTGAGTGTGTAGGCCATACACTCATCCTTTGCGAAAAGCCTACAAAAACAAGATTTTCAAAATGTTCTTGTTTTATTCAAATACACACAGAGCTCCAACAGTTAGCCCCTAAGGCTTCTTCAGTGAAGTGTCTCCCTGTTTCCATTTCATAATTTTTTTATCCCTTTATTGTTGGCTAATATTTATCTCACAAATAAAAAGGCTGCTTGCTTTATTACTTAGGGTTCACCCATGTCGATGCAAAAGACATGCTGCCGACACTGATTACGGCACAAGCAACATGCCCCCTGGCATTACAGTGGCAGGCATTATGTCTCCCAGGAGTTACAGCACCAAAGCTTCGCCCCCTGCACCCTCCACAACTAAATATAACCTCCTCCAGGGTGGGCATGCCCTGGAGGGGGCAGAAACTGTGTGGGCTCAAAGGGCGGCATGACTGAGGGGGTGATGTAAAATCAAAATTGCCCATGTCATCGTTGCTCTTGTTGCAGTGACCTAATTGTGGCAACAAAATTCAGTCACTGTTCTAACACCATACCATTACTTAGTGGTCCAGTTGAATCAAGAATTGCCTAACAGGGCCAATGCTGAGTTTATATCTAAAACTATTCACCTGAAGTTTTATCTTATCTATAGACGTAGGGCCTACCTTACAAAGGAGGCAGCCCAGCCCATCTCAAATAAAATCCTCTTCCCTGCCTTCGTGTATGGCACCACAGCCCTACATTCATTAAGGAAAGCAGAGCTCAGCAGCAGTATGTCCTCTGCTTTAAACAAGCCCTCTAAAGAAGGTAGAATGAGCTACCTCCTACTCTGTCTTGCTTTCAGAATTACAAAAGGCTATGTGGGCTTGCCCCATTTTATGCCCTTTTCTCAATCACTCCAAGCGGAACAGGGGGCGATGCATAGCAAGCCAATTCCTTTGTCTGCCAAAATGTTCCTAGTATGAGTGCTCCAACATGGCCTGTGTGAACACCACTCTCGGTACCTTTTAGATATCTTGCTTATGGTAGCAAAGAAGGCAATCACTAGGATGTGGCTTATACCCCCGGATACCAACCTTGGCAACTTGAAGAACCATAGCCAATCAGATTTATAGAATGGAGAGGATTACTCATGCTTTGGATAATAGAATTCAACTCTGTTCATTGAGAAGGAACAGGTGGAACCTGCACGTGATGACTAAAGATCTGGACTTCATCCCCAGATGATAAAATTTAGAAAGGGCACTATTCTCCCCTCTTCCTAATAAATAAGAGCCCAATATCACCATGATGTTGTCGGAGACATACCCTGTGACAGTTCAGCTCGAAAAATGTGGCCAGTCCTGTTTGTCGCTCCCTTGCCCCCCTTTCTTGGGGACTGCTGACCCAGTTTCCTTGGCTCTCTGCTCCTCAGATACAGTGATTTTTAAACTGATCCTGGGTTATGGGAAGCTTAAGTTGCACATTTATTCTAAGTACTCCCCCCACACACACACTGTACCTTAGGGGGCAGAGGACATAATTAAAATCATTACTCTGTAAGGCTGGAATGCTTTAGATTACTCCTGGACTGTGATTGTACACTGATTTGTATGTATTGACTAATTGTTATACCTGTGGATGATGCAGACTTTGAAAATGTTGAATAAAGATTATATTTACAAAAAAAAAATATTACAAAAGGCTCCTCTCCACCTAGCCTATGAGGAATTCCTGAGCCAGAACCTCAGCAGTGACACCTCCGTTCCTTGGCCAGTATCCACTTAGCTGTCCCCAGGACCAAGTCAGGCACAGGCCATTGATTTTTTTGCCTCCTTAGCTGTGAATCTCTGCAACAAATGTTCTTTTGCGGTTCAGAACTGTTCCACATTCTTAGCTTTTACATCCAGCCTCAAGGCAAAATATCTTAGTCGCAATAACTGCAACTGTAATCACCAGTGATACCCTTAAAATGTGAAACTGAATCCTGCACATTCTCTCAGAGTAGGATTGTTTTTTCTCACTGTATTGCAGTTATGGCTATAATTGCTGTTTGTCTAGAAATAATTTACAGCTGTTTTTGCGAACCTCTGCTCTGCACTTATCATGTTTCACTCCTTGCCTTGGCCTATGTTTGTATACCAATATGTCATATATTTGCTCTTCTGATTTCTGTAATTAGTGTAACTCTGAGTCCAACCCACTACCACTCATGTGATTGATGATGAGTGTTACTAGTACTACTGTGCTGCTGCTAGCCTACAGATGTACAGACCATATCCAGATGGTAATCTTCAAACAACATGCTATGTCCTCCAAAAACCATATAAACACTACAAACAGGTATCTGCCTCTATCTCTGAAATCAAATAAAGAGGCAGAAGACACTGCAGAGCAGGACACTGTGGCACAGGAGCTAGCACAACAATACTCACCCAAATCAGGAACCAAAACTAAACAAGCACAAAGGAAATCCAAAAAACTTCTGATCATAGGAGACTCCATGATTCGGGGAGTTGATACCCATCTCCAGCTAGGGTGATGGTCAGATGTCTCCCAGGTACATAAGCATGGAGAGACACTGACCGCATTATAAAATTGTTCACAAAGCAGGAGAAAACATTGATGTCCTAGTACACATAGGGACTATCGATCTCGCCAGCCGGTCAGTTGTGGAGACCAAGGAACACCTGACTAGGCTGGGTGACAAACTATCATCTATTTCGTCCGGCATCTCCTTCTCTGAGATCCTGCCAGTCTGGAGAAGGGAGCGGATGGACGGAAGGTCAGAGAAGGGGAGATAGGGGAGCTAAACACGTGGCTCAAGGACTGGTGCCAGGAAAAAGGACACAGATTTGTAGGGAACTAGCAACAGTTCTGGGAGCTGAAAGTTCTTTAAATTTGATGGACTGCATCTGACTAAAGAGGGAGTCAGTGCATTGGGGCAGAAGTTTGACGCCTTTGCAGAATATTTAAACTAGCAATGGGGAGGGGTGCAGCACCCCATACGTCGAATGGGAAGAACACCCTCCCCTCAGCTAGTGGTCAAACAGGAATTCAGCGTGTTTGCCGCTCATTTGCATCACCAGGTAAGAAAAAAGGTTTGTCTCCCCATACGATGCACAGGTAATGCCAAACTTCACCCAACAACTAACACACCAAAATCTGGCCAATGGAAAATCATGTACACAATGCTCACAGCCTGGGAAATAAGATCCCAGACCTGCAGGCATAATGTCAGAGGCTTAACTGGACATAGTAGCACTTAGTGAGACGGGTTTACCAGTAACCACACTTGGGAGACTTCAGTACCTGGCTATGTATTGTTCAGAAGAGACCGAGGTGCAAAAGGGGGAGGAGTGGCCCTGTATGTTAATGAAAATATCAAAGCTACAGAAATTCAGAATACACATAAGGAGCCAGAAGAACTGTGGGCCACCCTGGAAACAGGAAATGGGACAGCCATAAGAACTGGGGTTGTCTACAGGCCCCAGACCAGAGGGAGGACATAGACACATTACTGTTAGAAGATATACAAAACATGACAGCTAAAGGGGAGGTTCTGATAATGGGAGACTTCAACATGCCAGATACAGATTGGTCAATACCAGCAGGAACATCTGCCAGAACTAGACTTATAGTGGATTCCCTGCAGGGGGAGGGCCTCAAACAACTGGTACAGCAACCCACAAGGGACAGGGCTATCCTAGATCTAGTACTGACTAACAAAGAAGGGATCACAGATCTCCAGGTAGAAGGTCACCTGGGACCAGTGACCATCACATGGTATGGTTCAATTTGGCTACTACATCTAAATCATCCCATTCCAAGGCAAAATATGGGACTTCAGAGGAGCTGACTTTGATAAGATGGCCAACAGAGTTAAGCTAGCCCTGGCAAAAGAAACACAGGTGAGGAGGTACAGGCAAAGTGGGCAAGCATTAAGGATACAATACTTGAAGCAACATCCCATTGTGTTAGACAGAAAAGGAAGTGCAAAGAAGAAGGAAACCACTTTGGTTCTCAAATACAGTAGCAGAAAAGGTCAGAGCCAAAAGGCTGGCCTTCAGGAAATATAAGGGAACACAGCGGGATGAAGATAGGGAGGCATACCAAACTGCCCTAAGGGAAGCAGGTAAGGCAGTAAGGCAGGCAAAGTCCCAAACTGAGGAAACACTAGCACGAACAGTAAAAGAAGGTGACAAGACTTTCTATAGATACATTAGTGAAAGGAGAAAGTCCAGAAGGGGTATTGCTAAGCTTAATGGAGAAAAGGGAGCATGTGAGGAGGAGGACCCTGTAAAGGCATCTATCCTAAATAGATACTTTTGCTCAGTATTTACTGAAGAGAAGGTAGGGCAGAGCCCACAGCTCAGCATCATGGACACAGGGGAGGAGGTGAGCACTACTCCCTTCACAAAAGAAAGGGTCCCACAAGAGCTTGCTAAGCTCAGGGTGGATAAGGCAATGGGACCTGATGGCATACATCCCAGGGTACTTAAGGAGCTAAAGGAGGAACTAGCAGAGCCATTAGCAGAATTGTTTAGTGAGTCTCTGAGCACAGAGAGGTCCCAGAAGACTGGAGAAGGGCTCATGTGATCCCACTCCACAAGAGTGGTAGCAGGGAGAAGGCGGGAACTACAGACCGTCAGTCTTACCTCAGTAGTGGGCAAGATTATGGAGGCACTCTTAAGGAAAGGATAGTGCAACACCTGGAATCCATAGGGCACAGGATCCAAGACAGCATGGGTTTACAAAGGAAGGTCCTGTCA
The DNA here is from genome assembly GCA_016271365.2 of Neoceratodus forsteri. Taxonomy (NCBI): domain Eukaryota; kingdom Metazoa; phylum Chordata; order Ceratodontiformes; family Ceratodontidae; genus Neoceratodus; species Neoceratodus forsteri. The sequence continues at coordinate 1,391,722,124 of CM057459.1, forward strand.
AACTAATCTCATAGATTTCTTTGACTGGGTAACCAGAGTGGTGGACCAAGGGGAGCAGTTGATGTCGCCACCTTGACTTCAGCAAAGCTTTGACACTGTTCCACATAGAAGATTGATAAATAAGCTAGGTAGGCTTGGGGTGGGTCAGAAGTTGGTCAACTGGGTGGCAAACTGGTTGACTGGCAGAAAACAGAGAGTGGTGGTAAATGGTATACAGTCAGAAGAGATGCAAGTCACAAGTGGGTACTCAGGGATCAGTCCTGGGGCCAGTCCTATTCAACATCTTCATTAGTGACCTCCCAGATGGACTAGAGGGTAAGGGTTTGTCTGTTTGCAGATGACACCAAGATCTGCAACAGAGTAGATGATCCAGATGGGGTGGGCAGAATGAGAAGAGATCTGATAAACTAGCAGAATGGTCAGAAGAGTGGCAACTGGGATTTAATGCAAAGAAGTGCAAAATCATGCACATAGGGAAGAGAAACCCTGAAGCCACTTATAGGCTGGGAGGAGTTGCTAGCAGTCACAAAGGAAGAAAGAGACTTGGGCATCATCATCACTGATGACCTGAAATCATCCAAGCAGACCTCTAAAGCAGTAGGTAAGGCTAGGGGGTGTTAGGGTGTATTAGTAGGGGTATCACAAGTCGTAAGAGGGAGGTAGTAATCCCTCTGTACAAGACACTGGTTAGGCCCCATCTGGAGTACTGGCAGTATTGGAGGTCACACCTTCACAAGGACATTAACCAAATTGAGGCAGTCCAGAGAAGGGCAACCAAAATGGTGCAGGGACTGCATCAGAAGACATATGAGGACAGATTAACTGAGCTCAATATGTATACCTTGAGCAAAGGAGGGAGAGAGGTGATATGATCGAGACATTTAAACACCTTAAGGGCATAAACAAGGTGAAAGAGTCTAACATGTTTAAATATAAGAAAAATAGCAGGACAAGAGGACACAGCATGAGATTAGAGGAGGCCGATTATAGGGGAATGTGAGGAAATTCTTTTCACAGAAAGGGTGGTAGATGCATGGAATGGCTTACCACAAGAAGTGGTGGCTATGAATACAGTGCAGGGCTTCAAACAGGCATGGGATAGGCATAAGGGAGCAATACAAATGACTATGAATAGATAGGTCACTGACAGAGCAAAGGCCGATGGCACATTTATAAGGTAGAAAAAGAAATGGGCAGACTGGATGGGCCTTGCGGTCCTTATCTGCCGTCAACTTCTATGTTTCTATGTTTCTATGTTAAAGGAGACTTGTGATGAATCTCTGAGTAATTTTTCCTAGTAGAATTATTTTATTAATTTATGTTTGCTTGTGTGCAAGAAACATCTGCAACAGTACCACATTTCAGAGGTGTGTCAGTGCTGTGGCCAATGCAGCAGATGCTTTACTAGGCACGTCCCTCAGCCACCAATCAAGGGGGAAGCTGCCAATTACAACTTCAAAAAGAGCCAAGGAGTTCAAATGAATCTGCCGCTGCAGTCATGAACAGTTTCATCACTGCAACAGCACCTCCCCCTTCCCTCACAACCTTGCCGGCTCCTCCCACCCAGCACTCTGCCCCTGGCCCTTGCTCTGCCAACAACTTGTTTGTTCTGTGTGTCTTTCCTGGTGATGCAAGTAATGAGCTATGGCTCCTGCCGCTCACCACACACTCCAAGAAAAGCCAACATTGGGGTGCCCATCCCCAAGTCAACATGTATCCCCCTCCCTCTAGTAATGTGGCACACTGAGAGCCTACCCTAGTGTGCCAAAATGTTTCTGATACCAGGATGCCCACTCCTGGAGTTGGATATGCCCCTTCAAATAAACATCAGTAATCTGCCAACATCAGAGTGCCCAATCCCCATGTCGGCATGCCCCACCCACTACCACCACTATTGTGGCACACTGGAAGCCCACCCCAGTGTGCTGCAATGTTTTATTTTTTTAAACCTCTAAAAGAAATAAAACTGTGCCCCCAGCATCTTTTTTTTTTTACCTGTAAAAAGAAAACAGTCCACTGTCGTCTCCCCAGTCCCCCTCCCACTGAGCACCCACTTCCCCACACCCACCTCACTCATACTTACCTTCCAGAGGTCATGAGCAGTGATCTTCTCTGGACCAGGACACGTCTGCACTCTTCAAAGCCGAACTGCAAACTGAGGAATCAGGTAAGCACTGTGTAATGGGAGTCAATGGGTGGTTTCAACTTAGGTTGATATCGCAGCCATTTTTAGGAATTGTGGACCCAAATTTTCAACATGGGTTCTTGAGATCCCACCTCGTGAACATGTCACTCTCATTTTGTTACTCGATCCTGAAAGGTGATTTTACGGTCACTGCATGGAATCACCTTTCAGGACCAATTAATGAAATGACAGTGCCACTGTTCATGAGGTGGGGTCCCAAAAAACCCATGTTGCAAATTTGGTGAAACAATTCCAAGAAATGACTGCGGACAAGCTTGTGTTGTGCAGTTTCTATGCACACCCGTAACTTCACCAATTTAATCTTTTCACTCCAGATTCTTCAGCATTGCCAATTTTTCACACCTCCTTATCAACAGTACAGCTGTCATTTTTCACATCCTGCCCAAAACATGTTGTTGCACTTGTAGCGCAGAATGGTGTGGTTACTGTGGGAAATTGACTTTCTGGACAGATTAACAAAATCACAGTGCCACTGTTCATGAGAGGAGGTCCCAAAATGCCAATGTTGAAAATTTGGTGGAAAAATTCCAAAAAAATGATTGCGATACGGGCATGCGTTGAGCAGTTTCTACGCACACTTGTAACTTCATCAATTATTCATATTTTCACTCCAGATTTTCAACATTGCCATTTGTTCTCACCTCCTCATGAACAGTACAGCTGTCATTTTTCACATCCAGCCTGAAATGTGTTTTCACACTTGTGTTACAGAATGGCATAGTCGCTTTTCCAAATCACCTTTCGGGACTTGAGTAACAAAATTATAATGCCACTGTTAATGAGGTGGGGTCCCAAAAAGCCCATTTTGAAATTTGGAGTGAAAATACCAACAAACGCCCATGGCGTTAGGGTTTCCAAACATAATACCCCACCCTGTAGAATCTGACAGGTGCCAGGGGTGTGACTTGGGGTCGCCGGCCAAAATGCTCATGCCTTTCCATCCCCAACCTTTAGCCAGTGACAGGCATCAAGGTGTGCCTTGGGGTCTTCAGCCCTAACATTCACCCCATTATTCTATACTGCACCCATCTCAGCTTACTTTCTTATGGAATGGGGTGAGTGTAAGGACTGAAGACCCCAAGGCACACTGCGACACCTGTCAGTGTCCGCAGGGTGGAGTGAGGTGTAATGGTGTAAGCGTTATGGCCGATGACACAAAGGCACACCCCCAATGCCTATCAGTCTGTGCAGTGTGGGAGTGGGGGTTGACGTTAGTTCAATACTTCACTGCCATTCCTATTATGCATCTCTCTAACTCCTGCACTACCAATGCCATTGCCAGCAAACAAACATTCAGCATTCACAAATGCTTGTTTGAAATGTAGTTCAAATTCTGTTATTGTTCTAGCTATCCAAACATTTTTTCTTTATTGTGTTTTGATTCAAGCTTGTTGAGAAGAACTATTTATTATCTGTATGATGTAGTTTATGTCCCTGTTCTACTCTCTTATTGTTGGCACACTGCATCCATGTTCTACTGTAGAATTCAGTGGCTGAGAAGGACATAAACTACATCATACAGTTCTAAAATGGCACTTACCTTCAGCTTGTAAACCAGAAACACTCACAGAGGTTACTAAAAGACTTGTATAATTGGAACAGTAACATAATTTTAACCAGCACATAAAAAAGCTTCTATTGGGGAAAATGACTTACATGTTCAGCACAGTTCTCCTTTAACAAAAGTAGGTATTATTTGTGGAGATTTTTTTTTTGGGGGGGGGAGGCGGGACTGGGAGTTTGGAGCTACAGGTAAGAAAGGCTTAATATACTGTATCCTAATAGCAACCGTAATGATTCAAGGGGATTCTTAAGGAAGAGGAGGAGGGGAAGGGGGAGGAGAGTTACAGGTGGAAAGGATTTAACAGTACATACAGCCTTTCAGCCACTTAAGCATGTTGGTTCTTCTTTCTTTTATTCTTGTAGGTACAGATCACATAAGTGATGACAGATCCAGTTGCTGACCTGTGTAATTCTAGCCTGGATCAGAACCGATGCTGATGTGAATAATATCATGCAATGAAGAAGCATGACAATAATTTACAAAGAACTAAATCCACATAAACATTATGTACTGTAAATGAACCGAGAGAACTCAAGAATAAGAGTGATGGACATCAAGTGATGGACCTCAGGTGACAGCAATCAGCTGCCCATGTCAGAACTAGATCTATAGAATTTGATCAGCAGAAGAAGACCTTACATTTATTTAGTGGCAGTCTGCCTTTCTTTAGCTACCAGCAGCATAACCATAAGCACATATTGTAGTCACGCATATTCCTTTTTTACATTTAGTCAAGTTCAAAAGTAAATTCAGTGTTATTGACTCAGCTGCATGATGTCACTGATGATATTAGTGAATGGGCTTTTAGTCTTGGTGTAAAGTTTCAGACCTACACAAGCTGGGGTTCTGTCCTCACTGTGGAATAATTTTATCTTTCTTATTAGAAAGGAGGGGACATAGAAACAAACCCAGGACCAGAAGTGTTGAATAACATATAAAACCATTCATGATAATGCTAGAAGCATCAAAAATAAAACTGATTTGTTTAGAACATGGATATCCACAGAAACCCCAGATATAGTAACATTAACAGAGACCTGGTTACATCCGAATATAGATATGAATGAAGTAGAACTAGAAACTGGATAGGGTGGAACAGCGTGGGGGTGGGGTCCTATTATTTACTAAATGGGGCTTAGCTCAAACTAAAGTTGTTTTTTTCAGGGCAACTTGGATTAAGTGATTATGTATTGATCAATATTCCAAAGTTAACAGTTATGATTGGGATGATTTACGCACACCCCAGAACTAAAACATGCAAATTTGATAACCTCTCATAGATTATTCAGGAGACCACTATCGGTCAAGACCTAATACTAACTGGGAATTTTAATGCAGCATGGGGAAATCAAAGAGGGAAGGCATTGGAAAATAGTTTTAAACCACTAGAGGTAGCCAAGTGATCTCTTCACTCACCCGGAAAACACTCTAGTCCAGTCCAGGAAACATACTGGATTTGGTATTTATAACTGCTAAGATTAGAACTCTGCAAGTATCAATAAACCAGCCATTTCTGGGAGATCACAACTATTAAGCTGTGTTCTTGAAATTTTAGACAGAAAATGGAATACACTAACAACAGTGCAATTTAAAAAAGATGTAGGATTTTTAAAAATTGTAATAAAGAACTTTTTTCTGGCTAAATTAGCTGGGGTTCGATAGGACACATTATTCTTAATGCCATCTCTTGATTTAGAAATGCAAGAATTTACAAAATGGTTTGGTGAAATTTGTGATGAGTTAGCTCCTTTTAAAAATCAGATTCAAAGAAAGGGTCACATACCATGGATAACTGAAAAATTGAAGAAGCAGATACACATTAAGAATAGACTTTGGAAATTAGCCAGTAAATCACTGGACCCAGTGGACTGGGAGAGGTATAAAAAAGTCAGGAAAGCTTTAAAGTTACAAATTAGAAAAAGAAAGCAAAATTATTATGTAACCAACTCCACTGAGACCACTGACACACAACAATATTGGTCTTTGATAAAGCTTTTGAAACCCCAATAAATCAGAGGCCCCCAATTCAAATGGTCAGAAATGGAGTTCTTCAAACTTCTAAATCCTCAGCAAACATCCTAAATGAATACTTTGTGTGATTGTCAGATATGGAAATCCCAACACCTGGTCTAAAAACAAATAATACAGATGTACATTTATTGACACAGAATGCACCTAGATTCAGACTCAAGTGTATAACCTGTAAACAAGTAAAAGATAAAATAAGGAAATTAAAAATAAGGAAAGTGTTTGGGTTGGACTGCATAGGGAATAGATTCCTGAAGGATTCAGTGGAAATTACTGCTCCTGTATTGACATGATTGTATAATTGGAGTGTGATGGAGGGATCTTTCCCAACTATATGGAAAAATGTAAAGGTGATTCCAATTTACATGGGTGGTAAAACCACTGAACGAACAAACTACAGACCTATTGCATTGTTGTCAGTGGTCTCCAAGATATTAGAGCTGCTGGTGCAGGGACAGCTGAGTGAGTATCTTGAAAAGTACTGCTTGTTGTCCATGTACCAGTTCAGCTTTTGCAAGGAATACTCCATGGGCACCACACTGACCAGCATGGTAGATATAATAGCTTCCAAACTAGAGGGGGCTGTCAGTGGGTGTGGTGTTAATGGACTTATCAAAGGCTTTTGACACTGTGGACCATGGGCTTTTAGGGGAGCGGCTGCTTGAGATTGGACTGGAAAAAGTATCCTGTGGATGTTACAGTGTGGGTCAGGTGCCACACCTTGTAAGGAAGCAGACTCCCTGGCTTACCATGAGGGTCCACTGTGATGTCAGAACCCAGATATCTAGACTGGCTTGCACTGTGCTCTGCAGCTCACAACCTAGCTGCTCTGATCCTGGTTGCACAAGTCCACTCCCAAACATGGGATGCCAGTGCGGAAGCAGGTTGCAGTTCTGCTCAGTCATTAGGCACCCCCTTACGATGGATTTTCAAAGGGCTTACAGGAAGACCTCTGGTGTAGACTAGTTTGTACAGCATGCACACATTCTGAAATTGATGGGGCATGTTTTCCCTTTTTTTGGTGTCATGCAGCAGATGGTAGACATGGGACTTAACTGGCCATAGATACACTACTATTATAATGATGGGATAAATCTCGATATTATCTTTTATTAATGCTATATTTATGGTGGCAGCCCATATTTCAGATTTTTATTCACAATTGCAACTGGAGATGAGTGCACACACTTGTGTAAAAAAAAAAAAACTGCTGGTAGTAGGTGCCCCAGTGCTTCACCCAATGATGAAGCTCATAGAGCAAAGTGCAGGGTAAATGAATTTAAGCCTTTTCATGCTTTTTTAACTCAAGTGTATGTGCTGATCTCCAGCTGCAAATGAAGTTCCAGGGGGTTAGCTTTACCCCACAGCAGCAGCACAGGTCAGCATCAGGAGGTGTTGATCAACAGAGGTTTGTGTGTTGGGGTTTTATTCCACTGATCTGTGTCCCTGCAATTGGTAAATTAGTTTTATGCATGCAGATCAATATTCAGTTGCAGATTTGGGGCACTCAAATGATGTTATTTATTCATTATTTTTGTTTCACAATTTATTTACCCAGGATAGCCCAACTGGGATGCAATGTCTTGTTTATAGTGGGAGGAAGAGGGTGGTGAATTTATCAAATGTTATGACTGAGTGTACTGAAGCACAGGGAGGACAAGTAATTTGCTTAGAGTAACATAATGAACAAGTGACCCTGCTGTGGACTTGGAAGCTGTGATCTCTTGTTTCACAGTTCTGTACTCTAACCATTACATAGCCCACACACACCCTAAATGTATACTTAGTTTGGTTCAGATTTGTCTTTTGGGCCCTTATTTTAATTCCCACCTGCCATAGTTTATTAAATGCTGCTCACAGGCAGCTTTTCTTCAGTGTCCAATTTAGTGGTGCTTAGTTGTGTTCCCAGTCTATGCTGGCATAGTTCCCCAACCCCACCCAGCTGCTCGGACACCCTCCCAAAGATCCCCCATTCTTCATAGTTTCTGCAGATTTTCTTATCCAGAATCTTGTCCTTTGACTTAGGCCAACAGTGGGCTGATAGTAGTGCAGGCTTCACATTCAGTAAACACACAGGGGCCACACAATCTTAAATGTGTGAGCTGCCTTAGTTTCCTTTCTTTGAAAGCTGGTGGCTCACACTTTTTAATCAGAGCTGCCAGCATACATTACCTGCAGAAAACATATCTACTGTACACTACTGCATGTTCACTGAGGACTGGAGCCAGAAGAGAACCTAGGAGGAACAGAACCTACCAGGTAAGGTGAAGAGCAGGAGCAGGGATGTCTCTGGGAGGGTGTTATCCATATGTGGGTGGGGAAAGAGTTAAATAGCACCAGACTGAACCAAGTTAAATTTGTCTATGCCAGACAGCTCTTGTTTACAGTTTGGGTCCTAGCTAAGACCCAACCCAGGAAAGACCCCCCAGGGAGGTCCCATGCTGAGCCTATCGGGGGTGGTGGGGGTGGGATTGCCACTGAGGTCTCCAGTTTTACAGTTCCTTGCTCCAACCTGAGGAATGCACTTCCTCACAAAGCACTTTACAAGCCAATGAATTTGAAACCAGTGGTACCTGCAGGGTAGCTACTTTGGCTATACTTACATGTCATAAATGTGTACTGTAAGTACTCTGTAGTTACACTTGTGGAGTGTGAATGTGCTGAAAATAATGTGTACTGCAGGCAGATTAGATGGACCTTTGTTTTTTTGTTTTCTGCTGTCATAGTCTATGTTTCTATGGAAACAGAAACTTTATTTAGTTAGTAAGTTTTTGTTTACTCGGTATTGGAGGTACTGTACTGTATATTTCATAGACAGTCAGTGAGGGTGGATGGTGGAGGTTGTTTGTGCTTGTCTCTGTGTATATTTGTTTTTGTGGATTTTCGTGTTTTTCTGGCTAGAGCACCTGCCCTCCCATACTTTATCTGTAATTCCTGAATAATTGTACTGTTGTTTCTTTTGTTCTCTCCCGGGTTGTACCTGAAAACAGACATTTATTTCTCCAGGGTACCCACCTGGTTAACAAAAGCTAAGTCATTAAATAAAAATAAATAAATAAATGAACTACCCACGTATAAGTCTAGATTTTGATGCAAAAATAGGCCCCAAGAAGGGGGACTCGAATTTTCTAGGTTGACTCATTTGCAGGGTTTACAATGGTAAACTAATTTTGTGGCTGTGAAGCCTAGTTTTGTATCTCACTGCCTGATGTTGGTCACAAAACTGATTTTTCCATCCTGTTTGGGTAACAAAATAAAGTCTGTAATTTTGCTAAAATTGACAAGGTATAGAGGGGTCAACTTATACGTGAGGTCAACTTATAGGTGAATAGATACAGTATGGTACACTGGACCAAAAAAATTTCTATGTTCAAGTATGGCCTGGGAAAATGCAAAGGAACAACACTGCGATATAAACAGGTATCCTAGGTAAGGAATCAGGTTCAATATCAATTGGTTTGCATCTGTGTCTCCCTCGCGGGATGAGGCTGAAAACAGGTAGCATTATCTAGCCCTCCTTTCCTGGTCAACAAAACCTAAATAAATAAATAAAATAAAGGTAAGGGAAAACAGAAATAAGTATTTTACTACACTATACAAATAACAGATACAATACTACTCTATAGAGACACAGTATAATGTACAATTATAATAAATACATCATAGTAGGCAGTCACTAAAATCTGTAGTGACAAATTGCAGTTTTCCACCTTAGGGAAAAGCATATCTATCAAATGAAAGGGAGGAGAAGGCAGGAATTAGCAGTGTGTAGCCTACAGAACAAGTGCTGTAACAGTGCCAGTATGGTTTTCAGGTACAGTTGCAAAGAGGAGGCTTGAAAGTATTTTCTTAAGGTTCCTTATATGAAAGGGTGGGAGGGAATATTTCATAAGGACCTCAGTAGGGAGTTCCAGAACCTTGGAGCAAATGAGAAGGCTTGCTCACCCATTCCAGTGTAATACTTAGAAACTTGGAGAAGGGACATATCCGATGATCTAAGAGTGTAGGCATGATGATTAATGCTGCAAGCAGTGGGGTAATACCCAAAACTGACGCAGTGGTGCAGTATGACAGAGGTGCTGTATCGTTTTGGTGTCATCCTTTAGAGACAGACGTTAAACCGAGGTTCCTTCTGCCCATTTCTGGTCACTGTCCAGCTGGAAGTAAAAGAACCCATGGCACTTATCGAAGAAGAGCAGGGGAAGTTTTATCGCAGGAAGAGCATCTATCAAAACAACTTACACAAGAAATTCAAACAAAACGGGAAAAAATACAAATTCCAAAGAAAACCAATAAGGAAAATATACTAACTTAATGTAAACAAGGGAAATACAGCTTACTTCAGCATTTTAAAGGAAAAAAGAAATCGGGTAACTGGAATATCTGAATCTGTGATCCATAACATATTACGCCACATTTTAAGTAAACAAGCATAAGAATATTTCTTCGTTTCTAAAAAATATAAACATTGTAGTTCTTTTGTGATTTTGTTGATTAATTCTAAATGAGAAATATGCTTCTGTTGTAAGGTAAACATGCATTGAGACTGCCAAAAAATAAATTTGATCACAGTAAATACACATAGAGTGTCAGCATCCCATTTCTGCCATCGCCTACAATAGCGACTATACAAAAGCATCTGTAGTGTAGTTGTAGAAAAATAGGATGCAAACCAAGTATCAGCTAATAGCTTCCAAAAACACTGTATATAGGAACAAGTAAAGAATAAATGATTGATCGTTTCCAACTGTTGGAAATGGTGAGGCCTACTACAGTGTCTCTCCTCCAGCTGCTTATATTTTTGTTTACTTTTTTTTACTCTTATTTTATCCTCTTGCAACCACTGACCTGCCAATCTCCAGCCACAACTCCACTTTCACCGCTAATCCTGGAGAGAGACGCGCCTACCTGGCATGTGCAGCTGTACCCTTGAAAGGGACCTCCATCATGACCCTTCGCCAGGCCAGGATCCAATACCAGCATGCGGTCGATCCAGGCATCACTGGCCGGTGAAGTAGCAACCATCAAGCTGCTGTGGACAGTGCCGCCATTTTCCTCCTTTCTTTAGCCCCTCAGAGTACAAGTGTGCAATGATGACAGGCACAATGTGCTGATGTCCGCCGCACTCTGTCCCTTGCTGGCACTGTTCTAGCAGTGCCCCCAGTCATCACCAGGGGCTGCTGCAGAGTGGTGACACCCTGGAACCCTCCCTGGGATAGGAGAGTAGTCCTCCAGATGCTCAATCCTATCCCACCCCTGCTGACCCCTGACGGCCCAGGCTTGCATCCGAACCTAGGTCACCAGTGTGGTACGAGGTGTGGCATCCAGCACCTCAACCCTCAGCACCAACGGGCCGGCTATTTTTGGTTATTTTTAATATTGCTCTTACCACGGCAAGACAACCAGTGAATATCCCACATTTTAGGCAGGATTCAGGGGCAGGTCAGAAGATTTGTAAAAGAATTTTAGTACTGTCTAAGGTAGGATGGAAAAGTACAATGTTCTGTAAAGCAATGTTGTATAATAAAAGTATATAGTTCCTTCTAAGGAATAGTCAAAAGTTGGGTACTAGTGACTTTTCAAGTTTTTTGCTTATAAAAGCATTCTCGAACATACTGGGGGGGTGAGAACCAATGCCGGAAGTGACCATAATGTACCCATATCATTCCATTTACCAAACCAAGACTGGCATGAGAGGTACCATAAATTGCATCAACTCTGTCCTGTGTGAAATAATACATTTTTGAAATTTGCAGAAAAGAAAACAGAATAAAAGAAAACTACAGGATTAACCATAATGCGGCCTCCTTTCTGTGTGGGCAAATATAAGATATTCCTTTTGATGTGGTTAAGTCTGCTACCCCACACTTCTTGGAAAAAAACACTATATAATTTAATCTCTAAGGATATAGGTGGAGGGGAAAATATAACTTAAATAAAGAATCAATGGTATAAGAAATGTTTTAATTAAAACAATTATTTTCTTTTTACCTAACTGCCTTATGTTACAGTGAGCCACCAGTGCTGAACCCTGATCCAGTTTCACTTCCCAGTTCAAAATGTCCATCTTATAGCCCCCAAATATAATACCTAAAATTGTAATCGTGAGATCTGAGATTGTGATACAGTACCTGCTATTTGTGTACATTGTGGTTGTTGTGCCCCAATATGGTATCCTATACTCTTATGTAAATTCAAGGAAGCTCCAGAAAAGCGGCCATCTTCCTGGTGGATGCGAAGTGTAATTTTGGCAGACTGGGTTTGTGCTGTCATAATGCAGAGATCATCAGCATAAGCCAACGCTGTGTATGGTAGAAGTCCTGCCGACATCTGCATCAGATGGATATCCGCAGAGTGATTCAGGGAACGTAAAACATGGTCGATGCTAAAATTATATAGAAGAGGACTTACTGGACACAATCTTGTCTCACCCCATGATGTATGGGAATAAGAGGTCCCAACTATCCATTCACTAGGGGCCGGACAGTGGCTGTTCTATATATACTTTTAATCCAAGAAATAAATCCTGATGGGATTCCATATTGTTGTAATGTGTAACAAAGATAGGTATGGTCTATTGAGTCAAAAGCTTTTGACTGATCGAGTGGCAACACATACCCTTGTAATTGATCTGAATTGCTCCTTTCAAAGATTTCTCTGAGTAGAATGAGATGTTCAGTTATAGATCGCCCCAGGATGGCACACTCTTGTGCATGGGAAATAACTGTTTGTGCAACTACTAGAAGTCTAGAGTTCAAAATTTTCATAATCAGTTTAAAATCCATATTAAGGAGACTAATAGGCTGCCAGGTTTTTATGTCCCTATTATCTACTGTTTTATACAAATAAATAAGTAGACCTTCTGACATATGCAATGGGATATTTTGGATATCTAGCATTGTAGTGAATACTGTTGCCAGTTCCTCTGCTAAATCCTCACTGAAAAGTATATAGAGTTCATTCATCAGCCCATCCCTGCCCAGGGCCTTGTCCGGAGGCAAGGATTGTGTTGCAGCCCTGATTTCTGCTGCAGAAATGGGTGCACTACTGCCAAGTAGTAGGTCCGCTGGAGGCTGAGGAATAGGGAAGGTGCTAAAAAATGATTCAAAAAGTGTTGCATCAATAGTCTGTTTTCCAAAAAGAGATTTCATGAATGAAGTGACTCTATTCAAAATTTCTTTGGTATCATAAATAGGTGTTCCTGTTTGATCCAATAAACAGGCCATATATTTCTTTTTTGTCCTATCCTTAAACAATTTTTGTATGGACATAACTTCTCTGATTTATCTTGGGTCCCAAATTTTTGTTGTATATTTAAATTAGCAGCCTGTTTTTCATGAAATGTGTCTCAAATCAGCAACAAAAGATAGTGAAATAAACCTTCCCAACTACCAGCTCTTCAGATCTGACCGTCTATCCAGGGGCGGTGGGGTAGCCATCTATGTCAAAGCAAACATCTCTGCATCCTGCCTCAATTCTACATCACAACCAAAGGAATTCGAATGCTTGTCAATTAAAATAACCCTTCCCAACACATCACCCTTTCAACTGATTGGTTGCTATAGGCCCCCCTCTGCAGGCCTCAAACTCCTATCCCACCTAGGATCTATACTTAATCTGGGCCCTGAAGACACCATCATCTTAGGAGACATGAACTTGAATTGGCTGACTAATGCATCTGCACCCCTGGTAACCTTCTGTGACACCTATGGATTCTCTCAATTAATCAAAGAACCAACAAGGATCAACCCAAAGAATATTCTCAACAGCACACTCCTGGATATTATATTGGTAAATAAACCTCATCATTATCCCTGTGCAGGAATACTATTCAGTGACATAAGTGACCACTGTCCCATAGCTGCCATTAGATCAACAATCAAGCCACCCAATCCTGCAAAATTCCTCCCACGAAGGTCAAAAAAGAACTTTAATATTTCAGGATATCTCCATGATCTGTGCCACACCACACGTTGGCAAGAATTCTATCTCACAGCCTCAATAGAGGCAGCTCTTCAAATCTTAAATGATATAATCACAAGTGCCCTCAATTCACATGCACCTCACCAGTGTCAGAACCAAACTCAAATCCTGTCGCTGGTTCTCTGCCGACCTTAAATCCACGACTGCTTGCCAGAGACAAACTCTGGAAAAGGGCAAGAAAGACAAAGGACCCAAATGACTGGCTTCAATTCAGAAAAGCCAGAAACTCCTGCACAAAACAAGTAAGAAAAGCCAAGGCAGCCTTCTACACAGCTGAACTAGATGCCTCCTATAACAACCCTTCCAGGTTCTGGGGTACCATAAAGGGCATCCTAGGTCAAACTTCTACCCCTGTCTTACCACCCAAAATTCAATTAAATAGTATTGAAATCACAGATAAGCAAAATATCTTGAATGCCTTTAACGATCATTTCACTACAGCTGGCCTGGCTTTCGACTCCTCTCCTGCAAACCTATTAACATCATCTCTAAACCTGCAATCTACTGAGGGTCAAAAGGTTGCTTCCACATTCTCATTCAAACCAATATTCTTCAAAGAAGTAGAAGACCTTCTACTCCAGCTAGATACCACCAAAAGTGCAGGTGCAGACTCCCTGGACCCCTACTTTCTAAAAGTAGCTCTGCATGCCTTAACCACCTCCCTCACCCACCTCTTCAATCTATCACTTGCCACTGGTTCTATCCCCTCAATATGGAAAACAGCTCAAGTGTTTCCATTACTTAAGGCAGGTGATCCCATGGACCTCAATAATTATAGGCCCATCTCCATCTTACCAGTACTATCCAAGATGCTTGAGAAGCTGGTAAACTCTGTTAACTGCCTACCTTGATACCAACAATCTCCTAAATCCAGCTCAATCTGGGTTCAGATCTATGCATAGCACCATCTCTGCACTAGCAAAGTCACAAATGACTGGCAGACTGCCCTAGACAAAAGAATAATACCTGTGCTGTGTTTCTGGATCTAAGCAAAGCCTTTGACACTGTGGATCATGATCTTCTAATCTCCTCTCTGAACTCCATAGGCCTTGACTCACTCTCTCTTAAATGGTTTCAGATGCTATCTCTCGGAAGATTACAACTGGTAAAAAATGAAGGTGATCTATCTACCTCTAAACCACTCCTAAGAGGTGTACATGCAAGGCTCCATCCTGGGTCCCATCCTTTTTGCCATTTATATCAACAATATTGATTCCAATCTCTCACTTTCTAATATCCACCTTTTTGCAAATGACACTGTACTGTATGTGAGCAATCCTCACCATCAAAAGCCTGTGAGCTCCTACAGTCTGAATTCTCCCTCCTTCAGCACAACCTATTAGAAAAGAAATTATTACTAAATGCCAAGAAAACCAAAGCTATGTTCTTTGCCACCAAGAACTGTTCTTCCACTATCCCATCATTCACCCTCCCACAACTCTCTACCATCCTTGGTGAAAATCTGGAATGTGTTGACAAATTCAAATACCTAGGAGTATGGATAGACAATAAACTAGACTATACTACCCACGTTGAAGAGCTCCTAAAAAACCTAAGACAAAGACTTGGTCTATTCTATAGGATCAAACACTACCTGACCAAAGATTCCAAACAAAGATTAATCCTAGCATCATTCCTGTCCCTCATTGATTATGCTGACTTCCTCTATGGTCATTGCTCCCTCTCCCATCTAAACAAATTAGACACCCTGTATCATAGAGCTATTAGATTCATTACTGACCTTCCCTCTAGCACCCATCATTGCTCTCTCTACAATGCAGTCAGTTGGACATCCCTGCAACATAGAAGAAAAAAAATGCTGCTATCTGGATCTACAAAGCTCTGACAAACAAACTCCTTCCTACATCTCAGACTGCTTCAACCGATCACATCCAGGCGCTACACCTTGAGGATCAACAAACTGATCCTGCTGAAGATTCCTATCACCTGCACCCGTATGGAAGAGCTGCAATCAGTTATTCCCTGGCACTTATCTGGAATTCTATCCAAAAGTCATTGAAAATGGATACACTGATTCCTCTTACATCCTTCAAAAGCTGTATACCAGCTTAATCCCAGATCCGTGCACTTGCTTCCACAAGGCCTAGTCCTCCCACACCCCCAACCCCTCCCACACCCCTCTCCCTCCACCCCTCTTTTAAAGCTCCTTCCTATTCTTCTATCATTCATCTGGTCCTTTCCCCATCAAACCTCATACATATATGCCCACCCATGTACCATTATCCATACCTTATCCCTACTAGACTGTTTGTTTTCTCTCCTTTATTAGGTTTTAGGTTTATTGTCCTTTGCCTTGTATATATGTCAATATTTGTACATCTATCTCACTCATAAATGGTTGTATTTGTGCTTATTCAATATCATGTTTTTGTATACAATCTGTAACCTTTTTGTTATGACCACTCAGGTCCATCTTGTAAATGAGCTATGCTCAATGATGTTCGCCTGAATAAATAAAGATTTTGATTGATTTTTTTTTTGAAATGTCATCATATCCTGTTTCAGGATTTGGATCTGTGGCTGCAAGAAACTCCAGTTTGGTGGGTGAGAGATAACAATTTTTGTTGTTGTTTCCTATTTTGTAAGCAGTGTATATACTCAGAATTATGCTGATATTTTATAGCAGATTTCAAATGTGAGATAAGTTCCATTTTTGTATCCAACCACCATGTACAATAATCACCATATATGATGACCACTGATTTTCTGCCCTGAAGAAAATATTTAATATTATATTGAAGTTCCAGACCAGATAGCAGGGTTGAATTTAGTCTTCATATCCCTGGGCCTTGTACCTGATCAGTGTTGTTACCTATATACAAGCTTAGCATTGTATGATCTGAAAATTCTGCTACATTATTAGTTACTGTATATTCTGAATAGAAATAGAGCTAGAAGTAAAGAAATAATCAGTTGTAGTTGCTAGAATTCCCTTAACATAAGCAGGAGCTGAGTATGTATGAAAGAGGGGCAGCTGCAGAATAAGGGGTGCTAGCTGCGCATTCAAGCAGACTTGATAGACCTCTAGGCCTATATCTGCTGGCAAATTTCGTATGTTCATATGTAAAGAAAAAATACCCATCTCTTAAGTCCTGCAGCTTTGATCATGGTATTCAAAAATGACATATCACAGAAAATCTTCTTGGTTTTATTATGTTTCCCCCTGTCCTGGAGAGACCATCCACAATGACATTCCTCCCATAACAAGAAAATATGACTGTATTTGTCAGAATACAGTAACTCTATACACTCCTCTTTAGACTGTGGCGCATACACATTTATGAACCTGTATAAGCTACTGTGAAGTTTGACATCCAGGATTAACACTCTACCAGGTACAAGGTCTATTAATTTCATGAGATGAAAATCAATACCCTGAAATAAGATACCTAGTCCCGAACACATATCATGTCCTATCATCCAATATGAAGGACCGACGTACCAAGATTTATTGCTTTTGAGAGTTCTGGCAGAGAGTGTAACCTAGTATCTTGTAAAAAAATAATGTGCTCGAGAGGAAATAAGATGGGAAAAGACAGTAAGTCTTTTCATGTGATTTTTAATACTATTAACATTAACTGTGTTCACTAATAGCTTCTGAGCCATAGAGGGCAATCAGGAGCCCAGTACACTTTAAACCCTCAGGTTACATGCACCTTTTGTATTTTTTTATTCCTAGTGTGTTTCTTCCTTATTAGTTTCCTAGGGCCTCCTGAGGGTTCTTTTTGGGGTTCATCAGTCTCTGAAAGTGCATCAGTTCATGCAGAACTGAGAGAAGCGTCAAGTCATCGCCTGATATGGAGCACTGTCTGTAAGGAACACCAAACCTGTTTTCCAAGGGAATCATCATTATTTTGGATGTCTTCAGGGGAGATTATGGTCACTCTTCCTTCTGGTAATCATCCATGTCATGTTGTGGTCAGGGGATGGGGAAGGGGGCATGGTTTGGTCAGTAGCAAGGACAGTGACATTTTCTACTGTAGGAGTGTCCCCAACAACTGGCATATCCTGTGGTACGGCAGGTGAAGGCACCATTTGTTCAACCTGCTCCATATCTGGGGGTATTAGTTCCTGATGTGGGGGCAGCAATGTCACATCACAAGGCTTTGGTGGTGGGGGGGTGGTCACTTGACTTAGAACACTGTGCTAAGGCTATCACCAATCTCTGTTCTTCGCCATCTGTCTGACCAGTCTGGGAATGTGCGGCTTTAGGACAGGTATGATAAGTATGACCAAGGGCACAGCAAAGGTTACATTTTGGTGCATTAGTACAATAACTGTTAGTGTGCCCCAATTCATTGCACTGTGTGCAGCATAGTTTGTCACATAAACTACTAAGATGTGAGACAGAATCACAGCAGTAATAAGCTTTCAGCTGTCTCTCCCTATAAAGAAATTATTAGGGAGATAAAAAAGTCCAGTATCTGTATCTGTAGAATCAGTATCTGTAGAATTCAAGAGGACTCAGAATATGCCATCCACTGGTCCAAATGTCCTCAGTATCCAGGATGCCCTCAGGAGCTCCCTAGACCATTCGTTTCTGTCCAAACCAATATAGTAGATCAGTCACACTGATGCCCTCGTTATGAAAAAGTACAGTAATCATCTTGAATGCTGGTCTTGTAAGGTGCACCGCTTCCAAAGGTGTCAATAAGGGGGTGCTTTACAATTGCTGATATTTAAACCAAAATTTTTCCAGCCCACTTTGTAGTTTAAAGCTAACATCAAATGTCCATTCTCCGGACACATGGGTGAGTACATACATTACTGTTGCATGAAACCCCATAGATCCTTTCAGCAGGGTTTTAGTAAGAAAAAGTCTGTTTGGGAAAAGGTCCATCCCTCCCTTATAATGGAGTCAGACCGCACTGTGCCTTTTAGCCAAATAAACTGGTTGTCTGAAAAAGGATGCATGTGGCCTCGAGGCTGAGCCTCTCGGTGGAGGCCTGTTTCCATTGGAATGTTGTTGGTTTTGCCCCATAGCTGAGCTAGGGTCAAAAGTAGAAGAATCGTGTGGGGCTTGTTGTTGTTGCTCCCCAGGGTCTGTTGGCAGGGGGTCTGCTATATCCATTTGGGCACTCCAAGATTGTTCCCTTAAAGGGACATTTGTATGGAGAGCCAGTACTGGGTTTTGTGTCAGCTAAAAACCCTCAGGTAATGGTGGGGGTGAGTGAGTACCCTGACTTACTTCCTCTATTTCTGAGTCCGGCACAACATTAGTGTTTGTTATCTCCATGGTTGCTCCTTTGGCAGGTGCCTCAACCGTTTTGTATTGTGCTCATTTCAGAGCTGTTAGTAGACCCTGTAACAGTGTTAGACATAGATATGGTCATGGATTCCACCTCTACATATTTTCTGATAGGAATAAACCCAGAAATCCACTTTCCCATGCTTTATCTTGTGTCTAGCCCACCCTTCTCAAAGCCAAATCTACTGACCAGGCCTATGCTTTGGGTTGAGCTGTACCCGTATTTGGAGTACCAAGAGTTTGTCTTAGGCTGAACTTAGTGGAGCTCGTTCCCGCCATTCCCGACAAAACTCTCTTTTATTGCCCTGCAAACACAAATAAGTCTTTGTCTTTTTGTCTGTTTAGAAAAGTAAAGACTTGTGGTAGCATACCTGGCAGATGGTCAGAAGTAAGTTGCAAAGAGAATCCCAACTGGAGTGATTCCGTCTGTAGCTTATTCACTTCTGCATTCCATGGAGCAGCGGAAGTCTGGGTCGGTAAAGCTCATGACTCAGTCATGGTTCCCAGATCTGGTTGTATTTCGGTAAGCACTGCTTGTAACTCCAGCCTCCTGGCATGAAATCCCTCCTCCTCAGCCTGCAAAAGATCTCTCAGTTCTTGCTGTGTGGGTTGATCAGAGCAAAGAATAACTTCACCAGGTAATAAAGTGGTGCTGTGTTGCACTCATATTCCAGTAACAATATCACCAGTCCCAAGAGGTTGTATCTCAGAAGACTCCCTGTGCTAGTTCTTGTTACCCAATACTTCACTTCCATCTCCTCCAGCATCTCTATCAAAACAGGGAACGTCATAAAACATCTTTGTGTCCACAATCTCAGGTGCAGGAGAAGAACCGTGTTCCTCCATTAAACAGACCTCCATTCCTTCTGATGTCTGAGCTACACTGGCCATTCTGAGAAAAATGGCCAGCGGTTCTCCCTACTGGAAGAGCAGGAGAGTTTCCCTGGTGTCATGGCCAACAGTCCCCTGTCAATAAAACTGGTGCATGTAACCCACCCCCAGGACATACCTGAAAATGAGCTATAATAGCTTAGTGTGCCTTTCCTGGTCGAAACCTACAAAGAAATATGTAAATAAGTAATATGTAAACCTAAATCAAGCCGCATTTACATGCTGAAAAGTGAAATAAACAAATAAAGCTGTCATGTATAAACATAAACTGAGCACTATTTACATGCTGAAAATCCTCTCCTGCTGGTTCACAAACAACTGCATTAAAACCTATCTTTCTGAGAAGGGACATATGTGCCTGGATTTTGAGGTTCATCCCTTCTAAAGTGCAATGGAATGCTTAAGTTTAGGTGGACAACCACCAGAGGTGGGGGGCATTTAGTCAGGTCTAACGGCAGAAAAAAAGGATGCATAACAAGATCTGATTGGCAGTTGATGGTTTGCATTTTTATTTTGATTGTGTTTCTATGTGCTCTCTTTAAAACATGGTACTTAAAAAGGCTTTGACCAAATCAAGGCCTCTGGGTGCCATGACAACCAAGAACTGTAGGCCATAAACTTCAGGAAAATCTAATTTGCTTACTCTTTATAGTAGTGAATAGATTTTATTTCTCCATAGGAAGTAGGGCGGGCTATATGGAGCCAATATAGTGTAGTGGTTAAGAGCACTGAGCTGCAAACCTGGAGAGCTGGATTTGAATCCCATAGCCACCATTTGCATACTGTGTGACCATGAGCAAGTCGCTTAACATCCCTGTGCTCCCAGGATGCACTGGAAACAAGCCTTGGCTTGGTGTGTCTTTCCTGGCCAAATATTTTAATAAATAAATAAAAATAATGTTTATCAGATTTATCTTCTGGACTTTACTTACAAACAGCACCATAAAGCTAGCAAGTTGTGTATGGCTTTTCACATATGGGAATAATACTAAAGTACTAAGAAAACACAATACCTTTTCCATAGACAAATACTAATACGACAGTCTGCTCCAAGCAGTGCTGCTTGTATGGTATAAATTGTTATGGTATTTTTAGAATCTGAAGTGAAATACGTTGAGGGAGTTCTAGCACAAAGTTTGCTTAACTGCTAAAACTAAAATGAATAAAAACAAATTCACTGATTTGGACTGACATCAACTGGGAAGAAAATCCTTTTTTTATTTATAAAATGAAAATCCTCAGCAAAAGCAAAGAAAACTTTGCTTCTGAGGTTAACGTGGAAGCAGGCTTCATATACAGTACCTCATTGAGACAGAGAAGCAATCCAAGACTGTCCATTAGTGAACTGAATATCTCAGAAGTATTATCTTAATTAATTAATTAATTAAAAAATCTTTAACTAGTGCACTTTAAATCCTTTAAATCCTAAGTAAGCATTGTCAGCCTAGTGTCTGGAATCACAGGGTATATGTGTGCAATAACCCACAACAGAGTGTGTGGGAACACAGTCCTTACGTCATGTCCAAAGTGGGTTATTATTATGTTCCTAGTCAGTTGCTGCTTGTCCTCCCAGGATCATCATCTTTTTGCATTTTATCACATGTGCAATATGAAGTAAGTACAGTAATATTAAAATAAATGCAGCAAGGGACATAGGTGTGTTACTGCCGGCAAATCCAGCTGCTCTTTGCTCTCATGGTTTATCTAGTATCACACACCTCGGGGGTGTAAAAATTCTCATAACATACTGATGTCCATATATTATTCTATATATAAAACATTGAATTTAGGCAGAACATGTCTGAACAAGATATTTTATAAGTTTAAAAGACAACTGCCAAAATTAATTAACAGCCAGTGGTGGCATGGTCACATGATGTGGTTCATCCAATCACGTTCTTCCTTTTTTCACAGCCATAATAAAGTTTCAGTTATAAATAGAATAATAGATAGGTTCAAGTGAATTACAAGGCAGTAATTCCATCGAGAGGTTCTGGGGACATAGGTACCTCGAGAGCGA
This sequence comes from Neoceratodus forsteri, assembly GCA_016271365.2. Classification (NCBI taxonomy): domain Eukaryota; kingdom Metazoa; phylum Chordata; order Ceratodontiformes; family Ceratodontidae; genus Neoceratodus; species Neoceratodus forsteri. The sequence goes on from CM057459.1 coordinate 1,391,744,085, forward strand.
AGCTCAGAGGTTCCTATGTCCCCAGAACTCGAGATGGAATTGCTGTCGAAAGTGATTCACTTGAACCTAACTGTTATTTTTTGTAATATATGGATGCAAGATGCTGACGAGGTCTTACCTCTGGATTCCTTGTGGGATGGTTCTGTGCTGCTTGTTGTCGCTCCTCACTCGCATCCCCCCCCCTTCCCGCGTGGAGTCCTGCTTCTCTCTCTCAAGAATAAAAAGAAAAGAAAGAAAAAAAAACTATGTTTGGACACTAGAAAAGTTGGTGATCGCTACGATAGTATTACGAGGACCGGAAGTATAGTATTATTGGACCGGAAGTATAGTATTACGGGGACCGGAAGTATAGTATTACGGCACTGACTAAGGTATTACTGGAGATTTTTTTGTATGGGTTGGTATAGTATTATTTAAGCATCTCCATATATTACAGTGACAATAATAAAAAGTATGTGTAGACAATTAAGAGGAAGCACAGTGCTTAAGTCGTTTAAAACATAGCATATCAATAGCAACAGTTTATCAAAGTGCAATTGGCAGAACTCGATTAAAGGGTCGAAGAAGAGTGTAACAAAAACAATGTACTGCAGCTCAGATGGGCCACCCTGGGTTGATAAGTTATAAAACTAGAAAAAATAGAATCCACAAGTAAAGTCTGTGAACTGCACCTGATGAATTTTAGTTATCTCATAACACACTGTACCCTACCCTACGTGTAAGCCAAAGTAACGTGTGTGTTGATGTGTACATTTCAGTTAGTTTCTGTTCTAGGTATTTAGAATGGCAAACAGTTCTGTTTCTATGAAAAAAATTGTTTAAAAAAATTGTAATTTTCCCTCACTCTTCTCAAAGTCCTGAATCTAAGGTATTGTGTATGTACAGTAAGATGATGGTACAATACATACTCAAAAACTACTATACAGTATAGCGCAGTGGTCTAAGGCTCTGAGCTGCAAATCTGGTGACATCCAGCAGACCAGACCTGGGTTTGAATCCCACAGCTTCCACTTGCATACTGTGTGACCCTGAGCAAGTCACTTGTGCTCCCAGGTCGCTCCTGTAAAAAAAAAGCTTTCAGCTTAGTGTGCTATACCTGGTTAAACAACTAAATAAAAAAAAATATATATTTTTGCCATCTTATTATCAACATTTTATCAAAGCCAATTTCATCTGGTAAAGGGTTAAAAGCAACAATCATCACTTTAAACCAAAACTGGCAAATTCACCCCCCCCCCCATCCAGTCTTTAAGATCAGTAACACGTCACCTCTCAGTCAAATCATATTTTTAAACTACAGGACTTTGGGGTTTGGGTGGCCTGTCCCTCAACAGCTTCACTCACATTGCCACTACAGTCCTCCTGAGTGCAACCTCCTCCCACATAACAAATCCTCCCTCACTGCTGCTGTCAGATGGGTCAGTGTTCCAAAAATTATTCTCCCTGTATTTGACTACAGTGATAGTGTCTGCAGTACAGCTCCCAAGTCCTCAGTAGCTAAAATGAACTCCCTCTTTTATGCTTTCTGTTGTTTTGCTCAAAACTGTTTCCCCCTCATGTCTCACCACTGTTAGCTGTACTCCAGGATGGGGAGACCTTCATTTGAATGATAGTGGCCCATGCATGACACCCAGCTGATTGTCAGGTGCTGTATTAGCTCTCTTCCTGATTACCTTCCCTCCTTCACTTCTGTCACCTACCCATCCCTCTGGCACCTCCTTCTGTCACTCCATCCCCACGCCTACCTTTCTCCCAAATGTCAGTTGCAAGCTGGATATGAAGAAGTCAGAAGAGGAAGGCCATTTGGTCTATCAAGTCTGCTCGTATTGCAGGGTCTACAGCTTGAACTAATGTCCCTTCCCTCCCTCCTCACTCCTCCTATCTTCCCTACCCATGATTCTTACCTTCCTTACGTCACATTCTCTTGGAAGATCCCATTTAGAACTTCCTTTATGACTCTGATGCCCCCCATTGCTGCTTCTCAAGAGACAGCTCTTGGAACTTCTCAGACCTGCCTGTGGCTGCTTCTCCATCACCAGTTGGCAACTGACCCTGGTTTTGGATGTGGATCATCACATTCCGACAGCTTGTCCTATAGTGAGCAGCATTTAAATTTTGCTTCTTTACATGTGTTTTGTAGGACTTCCGTACACTGTGTCCTCATTAACTGTACCCCTGTGAATATTGTTGACTGAGTTGTTGTAGCCCAGTGGGTATCCAGTGATGATAATGACTGTAAATGAGTGACTTTCAAAATAGCAACTCATTTACAGCGCTATCCTTTTGGGCTACTCTGTAAGGGCAGGGTTGGAATGTGACAGTGATAGTAGTGATGAGCGAGGCAGGGAGACTAGAATGGGAGGTATAGGAAGGGAGGGATGGATAGGGAAGAGGGTTTGTGTGAGGTAATGTGCCGTACTGCCACCGAGCTAGCTGTGTGGTGTGGTGGTGAGGGTGACTAGCTTCAATGCAGCAGGTACTGGGTTTAGGGCTGGGGTCTGGGGAAAATTTTACTGCTGCTGCAATTTTTATTTTATTTACAAACTGTTTCCCCCTCACCGACATGCATCCCCCTGGAGTTGATTATATTTAGTCAGGGTTGTGCGGGGCCAAAGCCCCCTGTGAAGGGGTGTGCAGGGGGTGGCAGAGCCCCCCAGGATAAACACTATTTTAACTTTGCATATGTGTTATCACCCACTAGTGTACATTGCCAATTTGCTTTTCAGTGATGTACACTCACTGTAACAGCAATTGCTGTTTTGACATGGAACCAGCTCAGGGTGTTTCTCCTGGTCAAAAATTTCAAATTAAATAAAATGGTAAATATTTCCTTAAAAACCTTACTTGTTTTATGCTGTCTACTGTAGTTCATCCAAACCAGCAGCCAGTGGCACATTTTTCCTTTCCACTATGTTTAAAACATAAACTAAAGCATGGAGCAGGATAGCATGTTTTTAATTTTTATTTTACAACTTACTGTATTTACCCAGGATAGCCTAGATGAGATGTCCCTTTCTGCCTAGTGTTATTCCCCTCAGTGTGTCAACACCATTGCCCCCTTCCTTAATGGGACTTCCTTTGTCCCCTAGTGCCCGCCCACCTGTGGCACCCTACCTAGCAGTAGCATTTTCTTCCCCTGTAGAAATAATACTCTCCCTTCCTTGATGTATTTTTGCCTTGTCCTGTCTTTCTATGCTCCTTCTCCACTAACACTCTTTTCTTGTAATAATAATATTATTGTATTTTATTATTTGTCATGTGCACTTTGTACAGTATTGCTGCTGTCCAATTGCATCTATTTTGAGTTCATTTATTTCAATATGCAGTGGCTTAAATATTTGATGTTTGTAGGTTTTGTTGTACCCCCGTCACACTTGGAAACAAGCTTCGGCTCAGTATGCCTTTGCCTGTAATCAACAATCTGTAAATAAATACACATACTGTTCTCAGTGGGGTCTTGCTTTTACCCATTTCCACAACTGGAAGTGGGACTGGCACACTGAGAGGTTAAGTGACTTGTTGAAAGTTACACAGTGAGCAGTTGGGTCTAGCAGGGTTTGACCTGTGATCTCCTGCTTCCAAAGCAAGTGCTCTAGACACCAGACCCTTCTCTACTATACAAGCTTTTAGAATTGTTGGTATGAACCATTTCCCTGCAAAACCTCAGTCCAAGATAGCAGAGAAAAAAAAGTTCTACTGAAACTATTTATTTATTTAGTTAGTTTTTATTGACCGGGTAAGTACTCTAGACAACTTCTGCCTATTTTCAGGCATGACCCCATGGGAGGGGGATACAGATGGATGCCAGCTGACCTTGAACCAGATTAAGCTGTTGTCAAAACTATTGCCATTCTGGTAATGCAAGATAATAATTCTGAGGCAGCATTATCAAAGGAATCTACCCAAGACCCTCTTGCCCCTACATTCAACAGTAATCCTGCACCTGCATCAGTCTGAATATGCAGGGCCATTTCTTAGATGATACAACATGTCCATGTGTCTGTCTTAATTTGTGACTGAATTTGCATCAGTAAGTCTTTGCAAACTGAGTTTTCATCCTTTTTGTATGCGAATTGCAACTTTTTGCTGCAAACGGATACTTTTTTGGAATACTCTTCAGGCCACTGCAAGAAGGAGTTGAGCAGATCAAGACGGACCATAACATTACATCGGAGGCTGATCACTTTGAAAATGTGGCCCTGGTCTGATGGTTGCAGCAGTGCACTGAGAAACAGCAGGGTCCCATTCAGATCCCTCATCACCCAGAGACTCGGAATGTGACATTGAGCAAGTAATTCACTTACCTCTGCACGTCAGTCTTTCCTGCTGTGAAAATGGGAAAAGCAGGACTAGAAAGGTAAGAAACTGGTAAACTTTGCTTTGCAGATAATTTGTGAAGTTTCCCAACTTTGCAAAGTTTTCACAAGCAATGTGACACTTTTTCAAGCAAAGTCGTGCATATTCGACTGGTGAAGATGCAACTTTGCCATGACTTCACCTGACTTCACCTGAAAAAGTGCCACTTCCCTAGGAAAATCCATTGCAAAGTGGTGAACTGATGAAGTGGACAAAAGGTTTTTTGCGACGACAAATTTCTCAACTTTACCCTCAAAAGTAGACAATTTGCAAAGTTTTTTTATGAAGATAAATTTCTGCAACTTCGCCCTGACTTCGCTGACAAAGTAAAACTTTGTAACATCTCTAAGCAGGATCCCACAGAAAATGAGAAGTTATATAGAAATGACCACTATCTTAGGGAAATAAATTTCAAAGTGCAGAAATTCAGACTGAGCCAGGAAATCTAAACATTCGCAGTGCTAGCCATGCTGCATGAATAATGTAACAAGTGTTCAAGTTTCACTTAAGCAGCCTGTAGTAGACATGAATTACACTCAGCACCTTTGCATTCAGAAACCTTTGGAAAGCACTCAAGTGTAAAATGTTATTTCACTCTGACTCTCAATAGACAAAGGGCTCTGATTGAAATCCTTTCCATATCCAAATCTGAATCAAGAAGAGAGATTACTGTCATATTCAACAGCAGTGCTGCCACACTAACACACTGCCACAGACAGTCTCTGTGCTTACTGCAGTGCAAGTCCTCGCAGAAATTGGAACATATGGTGATGGTATTACAGTGGCTATAAGACAAAAATAAAAGGAAGCACACTGGGAAACTGGTGCCAACATTAACACAAAATACAGAAAAATTTGTAAAACTCTGTCACTCACCACCAATAAATGGCCGTAGGAGTCAAGAACTGTGTCCAAATGTTATTGTGAAGCCAAACTCCACATAAACACCACACAAAGAGATGCCAGATGTGTTTCACACACCTCTGTGTGCTTTCTCAGACTCTAAACAAATAAGTGTATAGGTGCCCCCCTAAAAACGTACATGCAAAACTGAGGATCACCCACCCAGACATAAACAGTGGAGGGGGGGCAAGGTTTTCTCATCCACCCAGACATAAACAGAAGGGGGGGCAAGGTTTTATTTGAATATTGAGATGGAAATCTTTTATTGATTGATTGATTAATTGATCGATTGATCGATGCATTTTTTATAAAACTGTTGTACAGGAAAGGTAAATTGAGCCAAAACTTGTCTCCATGTGTGACCACAGGTAGGAGTGGGAAAGCAATTATGAGCAAGGAAGGCAGATCATGCAAAAATTACAAGTACAATAACAACATGTAGGCCAAAGCTCACAGAGAAAGTTAAATCTACAGGTACCCCAGCAGCAATGAATACAATAAATAATAAACAATAGTAAGGGTTGGTCTGAATACATGTTCTGGCACTAGGTTTAAACCGCGATTGCAACAACAGCATTGCCCAGAATAGCGCAGCAACAACGGAGCCTGCAACACCAGCACCCACTGAAAATACACACATCCACATGGTAGCGGCCCATACACACACCAAGGATCGCTACCACGGATCCAAAACAAAATACTAAATTTTTCCCTGCACTCCCATTACTAAAATAATCAAATCAGAGAGGGAGTTGGATTACAGGGGAAATGTGAAACTTAGGAGGGGGGACTGGGGGGAGAAGTAAAAAATTTGGGAAACCCATCTCACAGAAACAAATTGGAGACTGGGACCAGCACCCTAGTCTCCAGAACTATGCTAGCTGAGCTGCTTCATGCCTTAGTCCTCTCCATCATGGGAGCAGTTCAGCCAGCCACCAACTTTTTTCAGCTCTTCTTTACACCCTTCAGTCACTCCCCATGATGTGACAGCTACAGGGGTAGTGGTAAAGTACAGTTATGTAAGAACTTACCGTAACAGTAGATCTTCAAGAGAGGCTCTTGCAGTAGGTAATTACATATGGGACTGACATCGGCAGGCGGCAGGACCCCACGGAAAAATTTATAGCTAGCAGTCCCTGGCGAGGGACCACTCCCATGTCAGGTGACCGGCATCAGGAGACGTCGGTATAAAGGGGCGGTCCCTGACACCCACCTTCCAGTTCTTTCCCGCCACAGGCAAGATAGGCTGGATGAGAGAGGAGCAGATATTTCTTTCACTGGAAAAGGAGCTGAAAAAGTTTAGGGGGATGGAGGGCGGGAAGGTATTACCTACTGCAAGATCCTCTCTCGAAGATCTACTGTTACAGTAAGAGAGGGCTCTTGCAGTAGGTAATTACATATAGGACTGAATCCCAAGCAGTCTGGAACAAGGAGAAGCACCGGGAGGAGGAAATCTACTCTAAAAAGTAGTTCTAGCTGTGCAAGCATTAAGATAAGAGGCCTTGCAGAACAACCAACCCGAAGCCTGCTCTACGGCAAGAGGCAATATCCAAACTGTAGTGTTTAGTAAAGGTATGGACGGAAGTCCAGGTGGTGGCAGCACAGATATCTGCAGCTGACACATTCTTCAAACAAGCCGCTAAGACAGCTATTCCTCAGGTGGAGTGGCCTCTTACTTGACCCAGCAGGGTCTTGTTGTATTTGTCATAACAGAAAGTGATGCAATGAGCCAACCATTTAGATAGGCATTGCTTAGAGACAGCATTGCCTTCTCTTTTATGAGCAAAAGAGATGAACAGTTGATCAGTCTTTCTGAGATCCTTCTTCCTGTTGGTGTAGTATCTCAGAATCAGGTGAACGTCCATAGTATGGAGTAAATACTCCCCTTGATTAGAGTACTGCATAAAAAAGGTGGATAACTGTATGGACTGATTTAGAGTAGACTTCGCTACTACCTTAGGGAGAAACTTAGGGTTAGTGCGCAGAGCAACACGTTCCTTGTGAAAAATCAGGTATGGAATTTTACACATCAGGGCCTGGAGCTCGGAAATTCTCCGAGCGGAAGTAATGGCCACCGGGAAGAGAGTCTTCCATGAAAGGAACTTCAATTCTGCAGAAGCTGCCGGTTCAAAGGGAGGCAGAGTAAGTTTCTCGAGAACAAAGTTCAAGTCCCAAGGGGGAGCAGGAGTACGTATAGGAGGTCTCAGATGGAGGACCCCTCTGAGGAAGGTCTTAGAGACCTCCAGTTGAGCAAATGTTTTGTCTGCAAAGGGGACATGATAGGCAGAGATGGCTGCCATGTGGACATTCAGAGAGGAATGACTGAGACCCAGGTCGAACAGATGGCATAGGTACTCCAGCAGAAGCCCCTCTGAGCAGGGAAAGGGTTCCACATCCTTGGAAGTAGCGCAGACAGTGAACCTTTTGCACTTCATGGCATAGGTGGATCTAGTGGAGGGTTTTCTAGCCTCCACCAAAATCTCCACCACTTGAGGAGAAACCCCAAAATGGGATTGAGCTAAGTCTGCAGGAGCCATGCATGCAGCTGAAGAGATTTGAGGCCTGGATGGACCAGGGTCCCCTGATCCTGGGTCAGTAAACCTCTTGATAGAGGAAGATGAAGAGGATGATCCTCTGAGTATTGTTGTAGAAGAGAGAACCAACTTGCTCAGAAAGCGATATCTAAATCATTCGTAGGCTCCTTCTGGAAGCTAGTTTCTGCAAGACCTGTGGATATGGAATTGGGGGAAAGGCATAGACAAATCTGTCCTTCCAGTCTAGAGACACATGCCTCTCCAAAAATGCATCACTCTGGAACGAGGAGCAGAAGACGGAAGCTTTTATGCTAGGTGGGAAGAGCGCGAAGCCATGGTCGACCTGTGGTGTTCCCCAAAGTCAGAAGATACTGTCTAGGACCCCTTGGCCAGTTCCCACTCATGAGCCAGAGCAGATGAGTGACTTAGCTTGTCTCCCAGGGTGTTGTCTATTCCCGGAACTTGAAATGCCATGAGGTGAAGGTCTTGTTGTGTTGCCCAATCCCAAACCCTCATTGCTTCCCTGCAAAGAGGGGAGGACTGAGTCCCCCCTTGTTTGTGATGTACCAAACTGCGCACATGTTGTCCGTCTGAACAGCTAGGTGGCTGGGAAGAATGTATGGGTGAAGGGCTTGGAGAGCATGCAACACTGCCCGAAGCTCGAGCACATTGATGTTGAGTGTCTGTTCAAGCTTTTACCAAGAGCTCTGGGTCCAATGGTGACCTAGACGGGCTCCCCAACCTTCACCTGAGGCATCTGTGGTTAGAGTCTGGGAGGGGGGAGGACGAAAGAAAGGAACTCCCCGAAACAGGTTCTCTCGAACCATCCACCATTGCAAGTCTCGCAGCATCGGCGAGGAGACTAGAACTGAGTGACCTAAGTTGTCCACTAACTGATCCCATTGGGAGTGGAGAGTCCACTGAGATACTCTCATGTGGAGTCGAGTACGAGGAACTGTCAGGATAGCAGCCTCTATGAGCCTGAGAAGGCGAAGGACCAACCTCGCACTGACCTGCCTGTGGCCGGACAACAGACTTATTTGAGCCTGGATGGTGAACGCCCAGTCCGGTGGCAGGAAGGCCCTGCCAATGGTCGTGTCTAGAATCACCCCGATGAACTGTAGTCTCTGGGATGGGATCAAGTGAGACTTGGAATGGTTGATGGTAATACCCAGGCAGGCAAAAACCTGCTGGATAAGGGTGAGGCAGCGCAGGAGTTCCTCCCTGGATGAGGCCGCCAGGAGCCAGTCGTCCAGGTATGGGAAAACCTGCACCCTCCCTGGTACGCAGGTAGGCCGCCACCACTGCCAGGCATTTGGTAAACACTCGGGGCACCGAGGAAAGGCCAAACAGAAGTGCCTTGAATTGGTAGTGGTCCCCCTGGAACGCAAAACGAAGATATTTGTGATGAGATGGGCAAATGGAAATGTGCAGGTAGGCATCCTGCATATCTAGGGCACATAGCCATTGACCCGACCGGAGAAGGGGCAAAGGCTGTGCAATGAGAGCATTCTGAACCTTTTGTATTTGACAAAAAGATTCAGGGAACTGAGATTCAGAATAGGTCTGAGATCTCCTGTCTTCTTTGGGACCAGGAAGAAATGGGAATAGTAACCCGTCCCTTGAAGATGAAGGGGGATGGGTTCTATTGTTTGTTTCAGTAGTAGCGCTGAAATCTCCTCCTGGACCAAGAGAAGATGTTCCCGTGAATATGATGACTTTGGGGGGCAAGGTGGTTTCTGTAGAAACTCAATCGAGTATCCTTCTGCAATCAGCTGGAGCACCCAAGAATCTGATGTTATCCTCTCCCATCCCGGAAGGTGGAGGGAAAACCTCCCTCCTACCAGTTCCTCTGGGCAGTCTGGAGGCAGTGGAAGAGGGAAGGAGTCAGGTGTTGTGGGGCAGCGCTGCTGCTCTTTTGGGTGAAGGGGGCTTAGCAGCTGTGGGGCCCGACGTTTTGTGGCCCGCCTTCCCTGGGGTTTCGCCTTGGGCCAATTCCGTCTGCAAAAGGGACGGCGCTGTGGCTGGTGGGGGCGGTACATGGAGTCAACGGACTTCAGTGCCATACCCTTCTCCTGCAAATCGGTGATGATGTCCTTGACATCGCCACCGAAAAGCACCGGCCCCAGGAAGGGTACTTCCTGGATAGCGGATTGCACTTCCGGGACCAACCCTGACATGCAGAGCCAAGCATGACGATGTAGGCCTACAGCGAAAGCTGAGCTCCGTCCAGCTGTGTCCACTGCATCGTAGGTCGCACGAAGCATGTGTCGACTGGCCGAACGTGCAGAGCGGACAAGATCAGCCAACTCCTGCTTGACTTGGGAGTCCGGCAGGGAGTCTAGTTTGGCTTCCACATCAGTAAGAATGGTCTTCTGGTAGTCCCCCATATGGCCAACATAGTTCAGAGCCCTAATCCCCTGCATGGAGGAAGCAAAGATCTTCTTTCCATACTGGTCCAGTAGGTGGGATTCTTTGTCAGGTGGCGACGAGCTAAGATGTTTTGGGTTAGCTGACCGGCCGTGAGCGGTGCTAATCATGATCGAGTCAGCACGAGGGTGAGAATCTAAAAAATCGACAACCTCGGGAGCCTGATATAGCCTGTTTGATTTCCGTGGAAGTGGGGCTAGAGCTGACAGCTGTTTCCAGATGGTGGTGACGAGGTCGGCATGAGGCTCTATCCAGGGTGGCACCAAAGTAGGAGCTGTCAAGGGCAGATCCAGATGCTCGGCGAGTTTCAAATGCTGAGGGTCTGGTTCCACTAATGAACCTCCTGGATTTTCCTTAGCAACTCCGTAAAAGAAGGATCTTCCGGAGCAGACTTCAGAGGAGTCCTTGGCCTGGGCTTCGACGGAGAGCGTGGATTGCCGTGCCTTTCGGAGCATCCGTCGGAGGAATCTGAAGAGTCCGAAGGTGAAGAGGAAGAGGAAAAACACTCCCTTTCCCGACCCGGGGGAGGAACGGACCCTTTGAGAAGCACCCGAGGAAGTGTATCCTGCCCCTCTCTGGACCCAGATTGGAGAGCCCTGGAGTCCGGAAGTGGTGAGAGAGTGTGCCGCTGTGGACGTACGGGAACCTGAGATGGCACCATCTTTGGAAGGTGGCTTTCCACCTCTCTGGTGAGCTGAGCCTTGGCCTCAGCCCACCAGGAGGCCAGAGTCCACCGGCGGGGGGGTGGGGGATAAGGATATGGGTTGTACCCATATGGAGAGTATCCAAAACCCGGCAGTGGGTACCCCAACGTTGGGTATTGTGGCATCGGGTACTGCAGCATCAGAAAGACCGGCATCGGGTACTGCGGCGCCAGATACTGTGGTCCCGGATACACTGGCGTCGGATAGGACAGAGGGTATCCGGGATCCAGAGGAGCTGCTGGAGCAGACAGCCCGGCTGGCGGCCTCACGGGCGGATCCAAGTTGGAGGGCCCGGAGGGCAGTGGACCCGGTGGCGGGGCGAAATCCAGAAGCGGGATGTCAGCTGGATTCAGTAAAACTGGTGTCGGGGCCAGTGTCGGAGGCCCCGGCGTCGGAGGTGCCGGCGTCAGAGCCGGCATCCTGGGAGCTGACGGCAGCTCCGTCGCACCTGTAGGAGGACGGTCCGATGGAGGAAGAACCCCAGCGTCACCCGGGGATGGAGGAGAAAAATCCCCGGGGTCAGACTGGGGGGACTCGGGGTCCCCGGATGGCAGCAAAGGCTGCGGAGAACCGGGGACGATGGACGTGGGCAGGGCCGTCATCAGTTCTTACGCCGACTGGACGTCAGATGAACTAATGTGCAGTTTTACAGTGAGCTCCCTGCGGGCACCGGAGGAGCCGGTGTTCGACTTAGGGGAGCCTTCACTGGAGGCAGACTGAGAAGAAGAATCGGCCTGGTCCGGTGGAAGAGGAGCCGCACGCTGCTCCAAAGGATCGTGCTCCTTACCGGCTTTCTCTGCGTGGATGTCTGAGGGAGCCGGTCACCGCTAACAGGAGTCGCCTCGTGTCAGTAGGCCAAGAAGCCGCGGCCGAACTGGGCAGAGGCATCCAATTGCCTGGAGGCACCGGAAAGGCCCAAGCGCCAAGCCAGATGGGTGGGCGATGCCCCTCGGAGAACCTCCCGAGGCTGAGGGGCCGTTCCCCGGAGGGACATTACTTGAGTCCCAGCGACCCTTTAGGGAAGGTAGTGGAGGAGCTCTTGTCCCGGTGCCTCTCCTTGTCTTTCTTCTTCCAACTGGCCTTCGGGGAAGTGGACGCCTGCCTCAGTTTTTTGAGCTCCTTCTCATTAAACTCATCTTTTCTTCAGGATGTGGGCTTCCAGGGATTGCTGCAGCCTTTTCTGGGTAGCCGCATTGAAGCTGAGGCAGTGCTGGCACTTCTCAACCAGGTGATCGGGGCCTAGACAGAACAGGCACAGGGAATGGCCGTCCTTGTGCGGGAGTTGGGCGCCGCTCGAGTCGCACTTATTTTTGTGCTCGGAGGGTGTAGGGGAGGACATACACTGACGATGACCTGACGATTGTTGTAAAAATCAGAATAATTTGGTAAAAACTGACGCAGGGAGGCTGTCGAAGCAACAAACTTTTCTGTGAGGCACTGCACGAGCTAATGGCGGGAAAGAACTGGAAGGCGGGTGTCAGGGTCCGCCCCTTTATACCGACATCACCTGATGCTGGTCACCTGATGTGGGGGCGGTCCCTCACCAGGGACTGCTAGCTAGAAATTTTTCCGTGGGGTCCTGCCGCCTGCCGACGTCAGTCCCATATGTAATTACCTACTGCAAGAGCCCTCTCGAAGTAAGATCTGTCGTTCACTGTACTGCCCCTGTCACTGTTGTTGTTTTGCTCTTTTTACAGTACTCTTCTTACATATGTTGTTCAGGAAGTGTTGTTCTGACCGGGTAGGCATGTTGGAGTAGTAAGAGTTCCCTGGTGTGATCCATAAATTATAATTGCACTACATACTAATTTATCATGTGCACTGACTTTTAGAAGTGAGTACATCTCAACTGAAGATCATTAATGTCATCAAAAAGTATCAGGCATGACAGTGCCAGGAAGTTTACTAATGGTTCCACAACCAATGAGTTATTAAAACCTTATCCATGACAAACTTACATCCTTATAGATGACCTTCCTTCACCATGTGTCTTTTGCTGTTTCCATAGCGAGCAGGGAAGATATTACAGTAAAGGGAAGTTTGGTTGATTTTTATATTAATATCTCACTCTGCTACCTTATTTGAAAGAGTTTTTCAGTCATTAAGGAGTACTGCAAACAACTTCACCTTTAAAACATCTGCGGGGATTGCTCTGGTACTATAGTTTACAATCAGGGTTTTAAAGCGGCTGCATTTGTTAGTCGGTAAAAATGTTGTATAGTTTTTTTGTATTAATATATTTTTAAAATAATAAGATCCATCATCAGTATATTTGTATTTATTGCAGATGTTTATAAAGCAGCTTTCATTACTACTTTTTTAATTAATGACTCAAGTCTTTAAAGATGGCTATTCTCTTACTCCCCTCACAACTCTTGTTCTCACTCACTTGCATTCCCCCCAGTGAAATCCTGTGCTAATCAAGCTGCCGACTCCTTCCATTTCTTTAAACTCTGGGTCTCTCGCTCCCTTCCATCCACTATGTTCCTTCCCTTTATGCTCTGAAATCTGGATCCATGACATGACGGGGACAACCTTTTTCCAACAGGACACTACAGCGATGGATTTGTGTCGAACACAAGTTGCGGCTGGCATGTATCCGTCGGGAAACTTTCTGTTTCTCATCACTGTATTTTTGTATATTATTGCATTGTATATCTTGTCACTGTATTTTTGTATATTATTGCATTGTATATCTTGTCACTGTATTTTTGCATATGATTGCATTGTTTATCTTGTCACTGTATTGTTGTATATTACTGCATTGCATATCTTGTCACTGTATTTTTGTGTATTATTGCATTATATATTTTGTGAATGTATTTTTGCTTATTATTGCATTGTATATCATGTCGTATTTTTTGCTTATTATTGCAGTGTATATCTTGTCACTGTATTTTTGTATATTATTGCATTACATATATTGTCACTGTATTTTTTGTATATTATTACACTGTATATTTTGTCACTGTGTTTTTGTATATTACTGCATTGCCTGTCTTGTCACTGTATTTTAATATATTATTGTATTGTATATCTTGTCATTGTATTTTTGTATATTATTGCATTGCATATCTTGTCACTGTATGTTTGTATATTATTGAATTGTATATCTCATCTTTGTACTTTTATATATTATTACATTGTTTATCTAGTCATTGTATTTTTGTAGTTGAACTGTTGTATTCTCCCCTTGCGCCTCCCCCTAGGATGCATCTGTAAACAAGGTGCAACCAGCTCAGAAAGCTTTTCCTGGTAATACTTTTGAAATGAATAAACAATTAAATAATGAAAAAACCAACATACATGAATACATAAATAAATAAACAAATAAAGTTACTTTTTGACTTTACTTATAAAATGAGTAGTAAAATTCCTAAATCCTGACTGGCTGTTAAGTGTGCATTGAATCCATAAATGCACAGGTAAGAACAAGTACTGAAAAGCAAAACCGAAGTAAAAAAAAAAAAATCACTGGTCCATTAGAACACTGAGCTTTTAAAACACCACCATTTCTTCCTACCTAAGCAAGGAAAACATCCTTCAATAAAAGCCCTCCAGTAAACATATTTGGTATGTTTTTAATAGGACATTTCTGTCCTACAGTTATCACACATTGAAATATAATTAAAAACATGTATTAACAAACTTTCTATGTTCTTTGAGGTGCCAATTGTTCTCCTCCCTCCCTCTTTGATGCCTATAGGAGTCCTGTCTCCACATGCATTGAAACAAGTAAAAAACATCATTTTACTTCTATTTTTTTATTTTCAAATCCAGCCCACAGGTTCATAAAAACTATGTGTGTGTGTGTGGGGGTCAGAAATACAGCTGCTTATGCCATCACCATCGGGGGAGGATCCAAAGTACAAACAATCACTCATTTACTACTACTTCTCTAAGAATCTCAGGAAAATCTCAATACAGCAGTAATAGGCAAAGCATTACAATTTCTAAAAGAATTCACTTACAGTTTTTGGGAATAAACCTGAGATACAGTTATAGGTTAGTGATGACATGAGGAACACAGCATATACTGTTGGAATAACAAAGGAATGACAGTGAAGCCACAACATCGACTGCTGCACAATGACGTCCAATGCAGCAATAGGGAGTTTATGTCAGCAGGTGCATTCCATCAACAGGGAGGGTATCAGGGAGGCGGGTGGGATAAGTAGTGGGTGGGTTGTCATTGTACTAGATCTGGCAGAAAGGTCAGGGAGGCGGGTGGGATAAGTAGTGGGTGGGTTGTCATTGTACTAGATCTGGCAGAAAGGTCAGGGAGGCGGGTGGGATAAGTAGTGGGTGGGTTGTCATTGTACTAGATCTGGCAGAAAGGTCAGGGAGGCGGGTGGGATAAGTAGTGGGTGGGTTGTCATTGTACTAGATCTGGCAGAAAGGTCAGGGAGGCAGGTGGGATAAGTAGTGGGTGGGTTGTCATTGTACTAGATCTGGCAGAAAGGTCAGGGAGGTGGGTGGGATAAGTAGTGGGTGGGTTGTCATTGTACTAGATCTGGCAGAAAGGTCAGGGGAGGCGGTGGGATAAGTTAGGGTGGGTTGTCATTGTACTAGATCTGGCAGAAAGGTCAGGGAGGCGGGTGGGATAAGTAGTGGGTGGGTTGTCATTGTACTAGATCTGGCAGAAAGGTCAGGGAGGCGGTGGATAAGTAGTGGGTGGTTGTCATTGTACTAGATCTCAGAAAGGTCAGGGAGGCGTGGGATAAGTAGTGGGTGGGTTGTCATTGTACTAGATCTGGCAGAGGTCAGGGAGGCGGTGGGATAAGTAGTGGGTGGGTTGTCATTGTACTAGATCTGGCAGAAAGGTCAGGGAGGCGGGTGGGATAAGTAGTGGGTGGGTTGTCATTGTACTAGATCTGGCAGAAAGGTCAGGGAGGTGGGTGGGATAAGTAGTGGGTGGGTTGTCAATGTACTAGATCTGGCATGGCTGCAGAATGGTCAGGGAGGTGGACAAGATGTTCAGTGGGTGGAATTGTGCTTGTGCTGGATCGGGGTGGTTGTGCGGCCAGGGGAATTGCCGTTTCCTCCACTGTCTGTGTGACATGGAGTTGGTTATTTTTAATTCAGGGGTGCGGGGGGGCACATTCCCTGCATTGCTCAGTCTATAGTGCTCTTTGTCAGTGTGGTGGTTTGTCACCCTTGTATCATGTCATTGTGTCGGGCGTCGCTGTGGTGGTGTCGATGTGGTGGATTTCAATGTATTTTCTGTCACTGTGGCTTGGTGGCACAGAGAGCGGACAGTTTGTTTGAGATGACACACTGTTTTCCCTTACATGCAACTCAAGCAGGCACACAGTTTGACCAAGAGGATGCCGTTTGAACTCACACATAATCTGAGCTTACGCAGGAATACAAGAAACTTACCAGTACAGTATGGGGTTGGGGGGGTAAGTAGACCAGCTAGGTCATGGCTTTGTAAGTATGGATGCCTATAAAGGACAAGTGTCCTCAACCAATAACAGACACTTCAGGCAGAAGAACTATTTTACAATAAAAATAGTTAATTATTTCAGTTTTTCACTTTGTTTTTATCATTAACAATTTTTAAAAAAGAAAGAAACCCTTTTTATAAGCAAAATAAGACACTCTGAGGTGTGCATTGAACAGATCTGACCGCACTTCCAGGGACTGAAGGCACTCAGCCTGTATCCTAATACCTTACTATGCCCCGGCGCGTCTGGTCAGATCTGTTCAATGAACACCCTGTTGTGTCTTATTGCTTACATACTGGATTCAAACTATGGATGTATTAGGAGGGTGCTAGCACACATTTCTTATTGTAAGCAGCACAAAAGCATACCAAATGTTTTAATTGATTCATAAATGGCATGGCCAGAGAACTGGGACTTCTGAAAACTTCAAGCCCCCATATCTCAGTTCAGGAAGAGATACAATGAAAAGAGGAGCAGATATACTGATTTTATTTTTCCCCAGAAAATACATTATTACCAAAAAACTATCTAATGACATTTTTTACCACTAACAAATATTACTGCCGCTGCTTTAAAGCTGTTCTGCAGGTTCCGGGCTGTCAATTTCAGGTCCTCTAGAATCTTGTTCTAGGACCTGGGAGCCAAAAAGCTAGAAGCTTTCTTATCAGGTGAATGTTTTGAGGTTTTTATGAACTTTTTTTTTTGTTTTCAAATTTTCGATTATGAGCTGTCCGATTTCTGCATGGCTCTCACTGGAAGGCAACAAGGCAGAAGACGATGATAAAACAACTGGTATCCACTGAGGCCCTGCCAGAAGGCAGCTTGATGTGCTTGACACAAGCTTTTCTCTGTCCAGGGACTCACCATGTAGGAATTGACATTCCAAACTAGTCGTTCCATTGTTCTAAAGGACAAAATCATAGCACAATTAAGCAATAAGGCACGACAGGGTGTGGTTTATCATGGGATATCATCACGCCACGGGTGGTTGGGCACGAGGCCACATGCCAGTTGCATCCAACCACCCAAGAAGTGACAATATCCCATGACATACCACACCCTGAAGTGACTTATTGCTATTATGAACTGAGTTTGATGTTTTATAAATAAAAAAAAAATAAAAGAAACAGGTTTTAAAACATTTTATGAATGAGTTTTTGGGTGGTGTAGGAGTACATTTTGAAAAAATAGTTCTCAGATAGTAGAGAGCAAGGAGGCCGGTGGCGCTGGAGCTTTTTTGAAACTGTGATGATGTCATCATGGCTTCAAAGAGCTCTCGGCCAATCAGATTCCTCTATTTATGATCCTCAGTTCATAATGGTCATTATAATCAAAGGGCTTACATTACCATGTTTACGGTCTTGTAAAATGGCCAGAATGAATTATGATGCTAATTCATCCTCATTGGGAGAGAAAAAAATAATTTAGTTAGATTTAATGAGGAAAAAAGCCCTTTGCCTCAGTGTGGCCCTAATATTAATTGAGATGGAGTCACTACATGCTCAGCTGAGCTGTGTTGGCTATTACAATTGGTTCTCCTCCCTTCCCCCTCCTCCAGTGCAAGATAAACAATGGAAGCAAAATCAGTTTTCCACATATCCATGTTTGGCAGCAAAAGAGGTATTATTTTTATTTTCAAATGCAGTAGCTGGTGAGGGTATGTATTTATTTTACAAGCAATTACATTCAAAAAGAGATCTGGAGAACAGTGAGGGCTCTGAGAGCTAGTGGGACACGTCCTTTAACTCACCTGCTAGAGGACTTGCTGTTTGGAGGCCAGAAGGCTCGGAAGTGCAATTCTCACTGAGGACAAGAGGTTGGTCAGGCATGTGTACCACTGAATGCTAATGAGGCTAACTTAATCCTTGATTGAAGCATTCCAGCTGAAAATTTAATTAAAGTGTCACATTTTATGGTGAAAATTTTGACCTATACTTTCTTATTCTACTTTAGATTGTACCTTATCTCCTGTCTGTTGGCCTGTCAGGGCCTGTCAGTGGTCAGCAGTAGAGACCCTGCAAAGTTTTACTTCACTGGTGAAGTTCTGGTGAAGTTGCAAAATTCGCCTCTTCATAAATTACTTCACGAAGTTCCTGCTTCGCAACTTTATCTAACTTCGCCTGTAAAGGTGGTGAAGTTAGGCAAAGCTGGGTGAATTTAAGTCAATTTGCCTAGAAAAAGGGCAACTTTGTCTTGCAAAAGCTTTGTGAAGTCAGCACTTCGTGAATTTCACCAACTTCATGAATTAATTTGCAAAGTGAATTTTATCCACTTTGCCCATCTCTAGTCAGCAGTGACGGAGAGATGGGGCTCGTGGGAACTGCGATGGTCTGGAGTGAGTTCCAGTCAGTTGTTATGGGGGAGGTGCTGAAGGTGATTGCAGTGCTGTGGCCCACCTACTTTATGTTGGGCGCCGGGCACACTTGGCTGTTAGTCAACTGCCGGGTGATCCTGGGTCTATTGTTTGCCAGCACAGTCCACGGTTCCCTAACAGAGGGCTGTTTCCCAGCCACTTGTAAGAAAGCCACAGTTAGACTACTCAAAGGAATCTCTTTAGACCAGAGCAACAGGATCTTGGGTTGTATCCTATGCAACATTAGGAGTAGGGAAAAGGATGTGATAGTGCCAATGAACAGAGCCTTGGTTCTACCACACTTGTACTACCATGTGCAGTTCCAGGCACCATATTCAAAGAGTAACATTGGGCTACTAGAAAGAACAGAAAGAAATGCTACAAGAAGCATTAGGGCTCTATCAAATAAGCTGTACGAGGAGAGATTTCAGAATTTGAAGTTATATTCACTGGAATACAGAAGACACAGAGGTGAGTTGTGTTTAGTATATAAAGTCTTCCATGAAGAGGACCTATAGAAATGTGTGGGGCTTGAGAGAAAGGTAGTAGAAAGAGACAGATCCAGCTGCAAAGTTTTCAGTTAAAGGGTGAACTGTATAAAACAAATAGAAGAGGTATGTGGTTTAATCAAGGAGCGGTGAACTGCTGGAATGGTCTGCCAGTTGATATAGTTCAAAGTAATTCTTAGAAGGCCTTTAAAATACTGTTAGATAAATATATGGGAAGTAAAACTACCTCATTTTCTTCTTAAGACAAGTCAAGTCATATAGGCCACTGGCTAACAGTCTCGTATTATTCTATTATCCTATGATACTGTGAGGTGCTTGAAAACGACAAGCCCGTCTCGATCATTCCTGCCTTAGGGGAAGGTTATAAGAAAAGTGGGGGCAATGCAGGTGGAGGCTCATCTTGAGAGTTCTGACATCTATGAACCTCTCCAATTGGGCTTCAGGCCTCGCCACAATTCAAAGACAACACTCGTCAAGGTGTCTGATGATCTGCTTTTAGCCAGAGATGCTGGAATGCTCTGTTGTCATTCTTCTTGACCTCTGGTCAATGTTTGACACTGTGGACCATAGGGTTTTGACAGAGCATCTTGGGGAATATAGGGGACTCTCCGGGACAACTTTAAAGTGGCTTTAGTCCTCCTTGTCCAGCATTACGTAGTGGATTGTGATAGGAACTTTCTCATCGAAGCTGGTAGCGGTCAACTGTGGTATTCCTCAGTGCTCGATTCGGTCCACTATGCCATTCACTGTGTACATGCTGCTGCCAGGTATGGTTATCAGCTGGTATGGTGTAAGTTTTCACTTTCCTACAGATGGTACTCAACTGTACATGTCCTTACAGCAGACAGCTGGGAGGCAATCACTCTGCTGGAGCGTTGTTTTAAAGAAATTGCCAAATAGATGACCTCCAACTGACTGAGTCACATTCTGACTAAATTAGAGCTGTTGCTGGTGGAACCAGGTCTTTGAGAGTCAGCAAGAAGATGCTATCAGAATTCTCTCTCTGAATGGCACATTTCTGACAGCTGTGAATAGGGTTGAGAATCTGGGAGTCATTGTTGACTCATTGCTGACACTAAAACATCAGGTGTCAGCTGTGACCTGTAATGGATTTTGCTAACCAAGGAATATCTTCTAGATCAGACCTTATCTAGTGCAAGAGGATCTGATGACCCTAGTACATGTTTTTGAGACCTCAAGGCTTGATTAATGTAATGCTCTGTACCTAGGGCTATATTGAGGTTTGATGCATTGCCTGCAGCTATTTCAGAATGACACGGCCAGGCCAGTGGCAGGTGTGCTATACAGGGATCATATCACACGTGTGCTGCAGAAGCTACACTGACTTCCAATTAGGGGGTGCACCATCTTCAAGATTGCTTTGTTAACACACAAAACCCTGCATGGTTTGTGCCCTGCCTATTTTAAAGATCTTCTGGCTTGGTATGCTCCCAGCCGCTCTCTCCTCTCAGCCGAGGAGTTGTTGTTAGCCATCCTGAGATCCCATCTGAAACTATCTGGAAGCAAAGCTTTCTCAGTGGGGAGCATCAACAGTTTGGAACTCCAGTCATTTTAGGAACCTCCCCTCGGTATTGGCATTTAAACGAAAATCATCGCTTTGAACTTGCCTATGGATTAATACTGGATGGAAACTGTGTATTCTGAATTTGTGGACATTTTACAAAATTTCACAATATTTTCTGAAATTCCAACTTTGGCAAAATCCAAATCTTTTGAAGGTGTACCCCATTCCACAAAATTCTTTGGCTGAACTGTGGAATGATACATGTAAACTGCAAAATGACAGTTCTGAGGGATTGCATTATGCAGTTTAGTACATCAAACCACAATGCATGTAATCATTCCACAATTCGGTGATCAATTCTGCATAATTTCTTTTCACAGTTTAATACATTAATGCAAAATTCATACATTCATTCCACTGCTGTAAGTCGAAATTTCACAAAAGTGGCTAAAGTGCATTCCAAGATTTTACAGAAGCAGACTTCCACATTTCACGGTGATTCTGCTGGCAGAATTTTATTTTTGCACAGTATCACAAAGGATCAGATGTTTGACTCTGTTTGACCTGTACCTCTGAATATATTTATTACTAAATATGTTCTTTTTAGAGTTTTGCCATGTTCTTCTATGTTAAGTGCCCTGAGCCCTTGGGATACTGCTGGGCGCTATACAAATAAAATTACCATGTCTTGATACGGTACCCATCTTTCCCCATTTTGAGTCTGTTTTAGCACTTTGTTTTACATTTGAAATAATAAAAGGTATACTTCATTTAATATGGCCTAGTCTAAGTTTTCATCAATGTTCCCTGATGTTTTTGAACACACTTTGTTTGGCATCACTTTTCTTGTGACTAAAATAAACTAGAATGCAACAGACACTGCTCCCTGACATTATGGGACAGTAGCTGTACAAAAACAGCTGAGAATTCTGATGAAAACCTGGTCCAAGCCATATTAAAAGGACTGCTGCTCTTATTATTTGTAAAAATAAGTGCTAAAGGAGTCCATCCCTTGGGTCCCATGATCACACAGTTAGTGACTGATTCTGGTGGGATTTGAACATGGGGCCTCTGGTTCTCAAGGTCACACAGTCTGTGAGGGAGTCTAGTGAGATTTGAACATGGGGCCTTTGGTTTCCAAGGTCACAGAGTTAGAGATCGACTCTGGTGGGATTTGAACAGCAGGTTCCTTGGTTCCCATGGGCACACAGTCAGTGAGTGACTCTGGTGGAATCTGAACATGGAGCCTTTGGTTTCCAAGCTCAGTTAGTCTGTGAGGGACTCTGGTATGATTTGAAAATGGGGCCTATTTTTCCCCAAAGTCACACAGTCAGTGAGAAACTCTAGTGGGATTTGAACATTGGGCCTTTGTTTCCCAAGGTCACACAGTCTGTGAGGGACTCTAGTGGAGTTTGAACATGCCCCTTCACAAGTGATAAAAGCTCCTTGTTTTGAGTGAGACAATTGCATATCTGGCTTAAAGCTTTGCATCTGCAGTCTGTATGAAAACGTAACTTTTTTCTTTTATTTCAAGTGCTGGCTTCGGTGCTACACATGTCTATTTTGATGTTATCAGCATTGTGAAAGCTGTTCTCTGATTAATTCAGTATGCACTGGGACACGCTCAACTTTGAAAGATAATATTATCCTGCTATGTTGGGTCAATACAGCACTTTTTATATCGCTATTTTGCAGTGCACCCTTGCTGTATATATACCAAAGCTTCAAGGTGCCTCCAGAAGTGATCAGTTCCTGTCGAGAACTGTGCTTTTCATCAGACCTATCTTTTGCTTCAGGGCTTCCACCATGGTTTGACCCTAATCCTTCTTGATACCTTTGCCCAGCATCATGCAGAGATTTCTTTTTTAACAAATGAAGCAGGAGTTCCTGGTAGTTTGTCTCCCAGGCAGGATGAAGGTGCCCCCCCCCCCCCATAAAAAATCAAAACCTTTGCTGCTATCTTGAACAGGAGTAGGTTTATTCCCAGGGTGCCTAGTTCTATGCAGTTTTTCAACCTGTGTCTGTTTTGGGGCTCCTGAATGCCTGCTCAGTGTCCTTTGCTCGTTCCTGCAGCATCACATTCATTTCTGTGACAGAATGATGTTCAGTCATTGGCGAAGGTACCATGTGATGTCAGCAACAATATCAGACATCGAGCATGCAGGAGAGGTTTTAAGGGTAAATAAAGAGTGGAAGGGAAAGAGACAGAGTATGGAAAACAGAATGCTTTAAAGAAAAACACCAACAATCAGGACCTCACTCTGTGGCACCCCAGAGATTCTGCAAAAGTTTACAAGCTCTACAATTCATTCAGAGTCTGCAAAAAATACAAGATTTGAGGGGTCCTGTTTATGCTGCTGTATTTTCATGAAGAAGCTTGGTGTTCATTGATCAGCAGAGCTCAGAACTGTGACCCAGGGTTCAATCTCACAATGGACACTTAGATTAGGGGTGGGATATTCAGACTGCACCAGGCAGGGTTGCAAGCCTGGGCGCAGTGCAACTGGGCTGCGCCAGGGCGTGAACCAGGTGATATTCAACAGTGCTGCACCATGGCTCAGCACCATTGAATATGGCACTGAGGGCAAACACACTGCGCAGGGCGCAGTGGCACTGCGCCAGCACCAGTGGCAGGAGGGGAGCATGGGGATGCGCCAGCACAAGTGCGGTTGTGCTAGGTGCATCAACCGTGATATTTACCACTGGGCATGCAAATGAGGCCATTATGCATGCAAGGCACAAACAGGGCCATTTGAATGTCATTATGGCCCCATTTGCATGTGGTGTGCCGATCCCTGGTGACTTGCGCCTGTTGCCCTGCCAGGCTGCAGCCGTCGGAGACCAACGCCCTGCAGTTCCTTGGCAGACCCCACACCCCCAGTCTCGGGCATATGTTCAATATATCCCTGGTGGTCCAGTGGACTGCTCTCCATCGCACGATCATGGGCATATGTTCAATATATGCCTGGTGGTCCAGTGGACTGCTCTCCATCACCCGATCGTGGGCATATGTTCAATATATCCCTGGTGGTACAGTGGACCACTCTCCATCACCAAATCACAGGCATATGTTCAATATATCCCTGGTGGTCCAGTGGACCATTCTCCATTGCCTGATCGCTGGCATATGTTTAATATATTATTGGTGGTCCAGTGGACCACTCTCCATGTCCCGATCTTGGGCATACATATATAAACTCTCTGGTGGTCCAGTGGACACCCCCAGAACTCGATCATGGGTGGATATAGCAAAATCAATCCTGGTGGTCCAGTGGTACTCCCTCCCACCCGCCCACAGGGTCCCCGCCATCCAGCACCCCTCCAGTCAGCGGCGGACACCCCACCACATGCCCGCGTCGCACCTGCTGACTGACAGCATCAGTACTGTCTGTACACTATTGGTCCACTGCATGGGCCAATGGGCATACTGAACCATACTGTACCTACACAGGCCGATATGGTGAAAGCATTCATTCACATATGTACCTGTATAGTACAGTATGGTCTGTGCACACCCATTGGCCCATGCAGTGAACCAATAGGCATACAGACAGTACTGTACACTGTCAGTCGGCAGGCGGCATGTGGGCAGGGTGTCGCAGCCTGCCACTGACTAGGGGGGTGCTGGGTGGTGGGGGACCTAAGTGGGCTAGTGG
This sequence comes from Neoceratodus forsteri, assembly GCA_016271365.2. Classification (NCBI taxonomy): domain Eukaryota; kingdom Metazoa; phylum Chordata; order Ceratodontiformes; family Ceratodontidae; genus Neoceratodus; species Neoceratodus forsteri. The sequence goes on from CM057459.1 coordinate 1,391,768,505, forward strand.
GGGAGTACCACTGTACCACCAGGGATATATTACACATATACCCACAATCGGGCAATGGAGAGCGGTCCACTGGATTACCAGGAATTGTTGTTACATATGCCCACGATCGGGCGATGGGGGGGTACAACGCTCCCAGGGCAGGGAGCTTGTGGACAGTGTTCTGGTTGGGTGGATGGCCACCCACAGCTGGCAGCTGCCGTGTTGCACCCTGCAATATGGCAGCTTGCCTGTGGGTGGCCAGGACTTGCTCCTGGTTTTACCAGGCACAACTTTGCACCCCGCTAGGCGGGGCAAGGTGGAGTTGTGCCAGCATATGCGCTGCACATCCTGGGCTTAATATCTGGATGTGCTGCATATGCATAGGCATGCCCCCCGCACTTGCGCCACATACATTACCAAATCGCCCAGGCACATCCGGGGTTGTGCAATGCAACATGCCCCTTTGAATATCGCGCTGCGGTGCACTGGTGTGTTGTGCATGGCGCAACCCTTTTGAATATCCCACCCTAGTTCTTTTAACAAGTCTCATGAGTTCCCAGGTCCTTATTCCTTCCAGTTGCCAAACTGGGATGAAAAGAGCCAGACACCACTGAAAATTAGATGCTGGATTTTCAGCAGGCCTATCATAGTAACATAGTAATATAGTCACTTGTCAGCAGATAAAGACCGCTAGGCCCACCTAGTCTTCCCCCAATCTCTGCCTTTTCATCTTTCCAAATTAAAATATTATTTTGCAATGACAATTGGTGAGTACAGTTGTGTATTATAAAACATAAATTTATCTAATATCTTAGAGCCTGATCCACAAAGCAGATCTGGCTGTACACCAAGATGCATATCTGGGCCGTGGAGCTCTCCATTCACAGACGGACACACCAAAGGCACAAAAGACAGTCCAATACCCCTCCCAATGAGTGGACACTAGTGCAGAAGGGTCATTGGTTGTGTCAGGGTAGTGTGAGGAGGAACAAGGCACTCAATATCCGAATGCTTACTGTCCCACAGAGTATGGCTCTGTAGGACTGCCATGCCTCACTATATGACATTCACCATGAACATTTAAATTTATGAAAATGCAGGCCTAGTCCCCAGCCCCTGTACCAACTTGGGGGCTGGGACCTTCCAGCAGTGGGCCTGAACAAGGCCCAAAATTGTTATAGTGGGGGCACGAGGACTTGTGTACAAGGCCAGCTTGCATTATGGTGGCTATCCAGGACAGCTGTCCCGGATGCATAGTGCTACCAGCCCAAGCAGTCCCCCAGCCACACCAGCGTAACTCATGCTGTGGATAGTGCATATTTGCGTCCCTGCCCCCAGGCCTGCGTTTAACCCAGCCATGCACTTATATAAGCGTCAGTCACAGTGTTGGGCATGGAGGGGGAGCAAATCTAGGGCTGATGATGTGCAAGGGTCTCCACACTTACAGAGCTTACACTTATAGACCTCAATGAAAAACAAGCCCCACTATGCACTGTATGCAGATATGAAAGGCCCTCTTAGCCTCTTGTGGACTGGGCCCATGGCTCAGTCCACGAAGGTGTCCCAAGTACATGCCATAGGCACACATCAAGGCCATGGAACTCCACATCCATGGAGGAACATGCCATTAGCATCTCTCAAAGACTTCAGCAGCCCACACTTATACCCACCTCTCACGTGGACAGTAGCATAGAAAAACTAGGGAGCATGTTGAGTGTGGTGCACGAAGGCATGGCAAGCACTCAGTAAGATGTCCCAATACTGGAATCACTGGCGTCAAGTTGTCATGTGGAACATGGCATTGTGGGATATCACAGTCCTCCAAAAACTGCCATAGCTCAATGCTTTAAATTCATCAAAAAGAAAGAAATACATGTAAGAAAATCAGTGCCTGCCGCCAGCCCTCCATGCCAGCACAGAAAGCTGGTATGGGGCCAGTGGTGAGGCTGAACATGGCCCAATCTTGTGCCATGGGGGACTTGTGCACTGGCTCAACCAACATTAATACAGCCTCCTGGGATGCTTAATGCTGCTGACTCTTGCACACTCCCAAAAGTGCAGGACATCTGTTGTGGCTTCCACGGATGTGTCCCCCCTCTCCCCACCTACAGCCCACTCCTGACCTAGCTATGTATATAGACACACATAATGCTTAGTGTTGCATGGGGTGGTGGTGCATATAGAGCTGTGTATGCACCAATGTCCCTGCATGTGTTGACTGGGACCTCTGCATACCATGAGCCCCACTACGCACCAATACATCGGTGCAAGGCCTACTTCCTCTTTGTGGATCAGACTCTAAGATCAGATGATATAAAAGAAAAATATTGGGAGTGTGTGTGTGTGTGTGTGTGTGTGTGTGTGTTTGTGTGTTTCTCCTGTCAGCCATCTATAAGAATCCTGGCTGCAAACAGAGAGATACAGCTGACTGCCAGTGTGTGGTTGTGAGAGGCGTGCTTGTGTGCATGTGTGAGAAAACATCACTCATGGCCCTCCAAACCATATGTCTCAGGCACTGTATGATCCTCAATGAAATGTTTGATGGATTCTTACTGCACGGCTCCGTGTATGACTTATTCAGAATGGTGCCGAATAAATATCTCTCTGTCAATATATGTATCTGTCTGCCTGCTTGCCTATTTGTATCTCAGTTTATCTTTCCATGTCTGTCATCCTCTAGCTCTTAGTCTATATACAGATGTACTGCAGCTGCCTGTTCACTTTACTGACCTTATCTTTTTTAAATGTCACTTCAAACATTCCTTTTCTCTCTTGTGTATCCTTCTTCATCATCTCTCTATCATGGGCAGACAACAACAGTTTTATATTAGTTTATTGACTCAAAGATACGGTAACATAGACAGTAATTTAAGGTTATGAAGGGACACCAGGTCCATCATGTTGGGCCCCCTGGCCACTTCATAAGTAGGGCTGAAATAAGTCTGCTGTGAAAACATGTACAGTACCAGTTTAAAGAGATTCCCTATCCACTCTACTACTGAGGGTACCTGCTAATTTCCTTGATAAGCATGGAAACATAGAATTTGTCAGCAGAAAAGGACCACTTGACCCACCCAATCTGCCCATATGTTCCTTGCCTAATCTGTCTTCACAGACCCTAACTAGTGTCCACTAACCCTCCCTCATCCCTGCCTGATTCGTAACACATACAAACAGAAGAGATACCTGCTATGTCTGTCCCATGCATGCTTGAATCCCCCCACTGTTTTATCTTCACCACTTCCACTAGCAGTCTGTTTCAGGTGTCTACCACCCTTTCATTGAAGAAATATTTTCTCACATCGCTCTTAAACTTCCCCCCACCAGCTTCATTGTATGCCCCAGTTTTGGTGCTCTTTTTCATTTGAAAGAGACTCCCCTCCTGCACCCTGTTCACCCCTATGGGTTTCTTGTAGGCCTCTATTGTGTCACCTCTCACCTTCCTGTCTTCCAGGGTGTACATGCTGAGATTCCCCCAGTCTCTCCTTGTGTGGCATCTCATGCAGTCCCAGCACCATTTTAGTTGCCCTCCTCTGGACTGCTTCTACCCTGTCTATGTCCTTTCTGAGGTGTGGCTTCCAAAACTGTACATGCTGTGGTACTCCAGGTGGGGTCTCACCAGAGAGCAATATGGTGGCAACACCACCTCTCTTCTTCTGCTGGATCTACCCCTCCTAATGCATCCCAGCATCCCACCAGCACTACTCACTGCCTTGTTACACTGCTCTGCTGCCTTGAGGTTATCGGATATGATAACTCCAAGGTCCCTTTTCTGTTTAATGAGTGTCAGTACCTCTCCCCATCTTATTCTTAGTGCCTGAGTTTGTATGCCCTAGGTGCATGATTTTACACTCTTTGCATTGAACCCCACCTGCCATGCTTTAGACTACTCTTGAGTTTCTCCAGGTCCTTGCTCATCCTCTCCACCCTTCTCCAGGGTGTCCACCCTATTGCAGATTTTGGTATCATCTGCAAGAAGCCATACCTTTCCTTCCAGTTCTGAACAATGTCACTTATGAAGACAGTGAAGAAGACTGGTCCAGTACTGAGCACTTTGGCACCCTGCTGGTGACTTCTCCATCATTTGAGTGAGTGCAGTTTACCACCACCCTCTGTCTCCTATCTGTTAACCAGTTTCTAACAAAATGCATCAACTTGGATCTTACCCTCAGTGACTTTATCAGCCTCCTCTGTGGCACAGTGTCGAAGGCTTTCCTGAAGTCCAGATAGCCCATTTCCACTGCCTTCCTCTGATCTATTTCCCTGGTCACTCAATCAAAGAAATCCATAAGATACATGTGACATGAACCCCCCACCACCACCTTTAACCCATGCTGCCTGCGGTCTAGTCCAGCAATCCACTGGATTGAAGATACTCTACTAGGCTTTCTTTTATCAGGGTTTCCATTCATTTCCCCAGCACTGAAGTAAGACTAACTGGCATATAGTTGCTAGCCTCCTCCCTGCTGCTGCCTCTCTGAACTCTTTCTTCTGAAACTGGACTTGTATCCACCACCACCACCACCTCTTCCTAATATTACCTCGTGATCCATCCCCATCCCTCCACTATAAATACTGAGCAGAAATACCTGTTCAGGATTTCTGCTCTTTCTTGGTCCTCTTCTGAAGCAGAAATCTATCCAGGCTTATTTTAGAGGACTGTACTGCCTGCCTGTCCACTGTCCCCACTGGTAAGCTGGAACACTGGTGCAATCTGGATTCAAACATAAAACTGGAGCTGAAAGGGAGGAAAACCTCAGCCTCCACTATACAATCAGATTCCCCAACTATTGAACCTCTTTCTTCGGAGTGTGCCTCTGACTCACTGTTGCTGCTAGAGCACTTCAATGAGCATTCTCTTCAACTGCTACCACAGCCATGAGCAATGGGAGGGATTTCAAACAATCTCAAAGTTCTAGCCACACAATAGGGACCATGTGGGAGTCCCAGGGTGTGGCAGCAGGCACGATTCTATTTTGTATGTTAATACTGCTGCCCGAGACCACGCTTATGGTAAGAGTGGTTTCATGTGCATTCCTAGGGTATGAGAACTGTAAACTGAAGGTGAGTGAGACTGAGACCCTAGGAATGTAAGTGAGATCACTCGAACAACTGGTGGCAATATTAATACCATTATTGATCAAGCTTGATCAATAATACATTAATTAACAAACAAAAAAAAAACTTACCGGAACATGTACATTTCCAGGGCAGCTGCACCTGCAAGTGTCTCACACACAGAGGAAAGGAGCTCTCTGATTGATTCAGAGCCCTCCCCTGACTCAATCCAAAATTCTTTCAAAAATGAAAAATTGGGGTGCTGAACTGCATAAATCTCTACCAAACAAGCTATTGCTCACCACCTCTCCATTATCCACAGTCCAGGAAACAGGCTGGTCCCCTACCGCTGTACTGTGGAGGGGCATACAGCATCTGGCACACTACATCAGAACCGAAAGGGAGCCTTTTAGTATTTGATAGCTCATTCATCTCAGGGTAAGAAGGTAATGGGCCCCAAATTCTGCAATGCAACAAAGTAGTTGGGAAAGCCAGTGGGAGGATGAGGTGCATAGGGAACGGCATCACCAACAGAAGGAGGGAGGTGGTGTTTCCACTGTGTAGGTTAGTGGTGAGACCACACCCAGAGTATGGTGTCCAGTTCTGGAGACCAAACCTCAGAAAGAACACAGACTGGGTAGGAACCATCTAAAGAAGGGCAAAAAAATAGTGTAGGTGTGCACCAAATGTCCTAGGAGGAAAGAATGAGGGATCTAAACATGTGCAACCTGGAAGAGAAGACGCAGCCTCTGCAGTGCTCCATGGAGCCTGCACCCTCATGATCAGGGTGCTTCGTTACATTCAAGACTGACAGAAGCTCTGCCCAAAGTCAGGGGAGATAAAAGGGAGACAACAGGATAAAATTCACCCCAGGATTGTGATGATGTCCAGCAGTTGCCTAGCACCCTGCACAATGCAGCCCTCAACATCACAAAGGTGGGGATAGTGAAGGATGGGGTGGTTACCACAGGAGTATGCCACAGACCTAAGGATCAGGCAGATGGTGGCAGAGTAGAAAAAGCTGATAAAAGAAATAAAAAGCAGGTCAAAGGTACCATAAAGCTGGCAGTATAGCCTACAGGTTAGAGTAACGAGCTGTAGATGAGCTTCGTACATCCAGCAGACTGGGTTTGATTCCCACAACCTCCTCTTGCATACTGTGTGACTCTGAGCAAGACGCTTAACCTCCCAGTGCTCCCGGGTCACCCCTGAAAACAGGCACCTGTGTCTAGTGGGCCTTACCCGGTTAACAAAAGATTAAAAAATAAATAAAATAAAGCACACTTGTGAGAAAAAAAGTCAGTCCCATTCTTGACAACATGGAAAATGAATTCTCAAAAAACGTAAAGGCACATATAATCACACCTTTGATGCAATTGGCAAGGAGCTTCTAACTCATTTTTATTGCATGCTGTAGATTGGTGCTCACTGCTGCACTTCTATGACTGAAGGAAACTACTGATTTCCTCCGAGTGATTTGGGACACATTCATTCTCCTTTGATAGACAAGGGATTTTATTTTGCAGGAGCATTCACATAAATTTAACTTCAGGCTGTGCACCTTTTTATGGGGGTATAAATGGCAGAAAAGCACAAGTCACATCATCTTCATAAAATACTGTGAATACAAAGACTTCAGAATGAATAGCCAATGGCTTCAGGGAGATTTAAAAGTTCCATTCTTCTTTATTGGTCTGTCGAGCTGCAATAAACAGCTCCTCAGAGAGCTAGCAGACTGAGAACAACAGACAGAAAAAGTATTAAGTTTTAAAATTAGCCACTTGTTACTTTTTGGTTTTCTACCTAATAGTATTAGGTGAGGTACATAAAACAGCACTCTGCCTGAAACCCTACCTATCTAGTTCTACTTCCCTTCATGCATCATCAGCAGTGTGACCTCATTTATTGTGAAGTCACTGGTGACCAATCTGGCAGAAGGTGACTGATTCTTCTTTGTTAGTTGGGATGGCAAAGTCAGCGAGGTCACAATGCTGATGAGGTGTGAAGGTAAACAGAACTAGATGTTTCTTCTCCCAGACACAGAGCTGTTCCACTCATCACACCCAGTACCATGAGGTGGAGAGTCTTCCAGTATGCGAAAGTAAAAAGGTAAAGTACTTCAGATACACAAAGTAAGAGTGGACTGTTTTTAACAAATTAATTTCAGGCAGTGCACTTGCCTTTAAAGGGGCAATGCTAATCCCAGTACAGCCAGCTTTGATCATTCATAAAACAGCGGTGCTTTGAAATGTTTGTTTTGATAAGCAAATTGCCAGCTACAGATACACCAGTCCATATTATCTGCTAAAATGTAATTTTTTATCTGCTTCCTTTTGTATCTGCTTTTGCATCATTCCCCCTGCTCACTTGCCAGTAAAGGTGAACCAAAACTGCTGAAAAACTACTATGTATTATGTTCCTCGCTGTCTAGTGTAATGTACCTGTGCTGTATGCTACCCCATGTATTATTCCATGTAATTCCCCAGGTCGCCCCTGAAAAAGGGACCTTTGGGGCCCAGCGGGCTTACCCGGTTATCAAAATTTAATAAATAAATAACATTTGTATTTGGTAAATGTGCAATACATCTGCACTTTTACCATTTTGTTGTTTATTTATTAATAATCACGTACCCTGGGATAGCTTCACTTACAGTAAGTAATACACCAGCTTTCCACTTTCCAAGAAGGTCCACGAGGACATTACAACAGCAGGGTGCTGATTCACAGCATTCACACATCAGAATTAATCTGTACAAGCCAATACATGCTAACAGATACCTACGCAACAAGTTATACAATTAACAAGGCTGTCCTTATTTACATAACCATTGACATCACAGATACACTATGTGTAAAAATAAATATACACATATATCTGAATATGAAGATATTACACACCATAGACTGACCTTCTTTTTTTGGCTGTCAGATAGGAATAAATATATTTATAGCACTGAGGGGGAAAGCATAAATGAACTTAATAAAACATGTTATTAAGCACCTGCAAGGATGATGCATTTTTGTTTCCCCATAGGGTTATCATCCCTGCAGGTATGTCACAATGATTGGACCCAACGGTACAAATAGGGCAGCATATGGGGCTCTAGTATGTAAGCTTTTTTTATTTTCCTCTGCCATGTAGGCAACAATGCCCCCTTGCACTCATGGCTGTGCCACTTCAGCCAAGAGGTCATTGTTGCCAGCATTCCAGAGGACAATAAAAAGCTTGCACTCTGGAGTCCCATGCGATATCCCCTATATACAGTATATATATATATATATATATATATTTTATTTATCAAGTCTAGGATTACAAATACCTTTGAGCCTTGGCTCTTTTACAAAGGTTCCATGTCAGAGAAATACAAATTATGGGGAACATCAAGACAGACATTACAACAATGTGGACATTGCAAACAGAGTACAGATTAATACAATTCAAGGTAGCATTGTAACAAGGCGGCGGTGGCATTTGTCAGAAAAATAGACAACAGATAAGAAGTGCCAGAGGCATAGGGAGAGGAAGAGAAGGGGGAGGAATGTAGGAAGGGTGAGAGAGGGTTAAAAGTGCAGCATTAGGTATTCCAAGATGTGAGGTAAAATCCAGTGAGGAGGGAGGGACCACTACAGCAGGAAGGAAGTGGAGAAACAAGGTTAAGTTGGGCAGTCACAGGAGCTGTTGGTAGTGAGATAGTCCCGGAGCCTAGTTTTAAACATACCAATTGTTGGGGCAGAGGAGATGGTTGGGCTGAGGCCATTGAACCAAAGTGGCACTCGATAAGCAAAAGAGCGTTGTCCCTGTGAAGTGTGACAGTGGGGGACTTTCAGTAGCTGTAGCATGGATCTCCTAAGGCACTATTTGTTAATTCAGTGTTGTAACAGAGTTGAGACCCCAGAAGGTGCAAGGCCAAGGTAGATTTTTTTCGCCATGGAGCAGGTGAGAAACTTTATGTGGTTTGATAGTTGGAGCCAGCCGGTCTGAGTGTACAGGTCACATGTGTGGGTGAGACAGTGAGCACCAGTGATGAGCGACATGCCTTATTTAAAGGCAGTTGAGGCGTCTAAGTTGTGGTTATGGCAGTCCATAAATGATGAGACCATAGTCTATTACAGAGATCACAGAGCTCAGAACTGCAACCTTCAAAGCTTCTGGCATGAGGTGTGGTCTGTGTTTGTAGAGGAGACCAAGCCATGTATTAGCAGCTCTAGCTATATTATCTACATGAAGTCCATAGGAGAGATTAGGGTCAAGCTGTATCCCTAAGTATTTGAAGGATCCCACCTGATCTAGAGTGTTCCCCTGAGTGGTGGAGATAACCCAGTGGTGTAGCTTGTGTGGGTTATGAGAGCTGCAGAAGAGCATAGATTTTGGTTTTCTTGTCATTGAGGACCAGTTTATGATTAAGAAACCATGTCTCTACAGAACTGAAACCAAGTTGAAGGTTGTGTTGAAGAGTTGCAGGATCTTTGTGAGTGGAAAATACAACAGCATCACTGGCATATAGTATGATCTGCTCAGAGCAGTGGTAAGGGAGGAGTTTAGAAAAGGCTAAAAGGAGGGCCCGTATATGGATCCTGCAGGACACCAGGCGAACAGGCAGGGTGTCAGAAAGAGCATCCACAATTTTACTCTCTGCAACCAGTTTTCTAAGTAGCTTTTAAACCAGAGAGAAGAGTCAGGTGATAGCCCGGCATTCAGTAGTTGGTGTATTAGTAGTCTATGGTGTACTGTATCGAAGGCCTTGGAGAGGTCCGTCAAAAATGGCCCCTGTGAGAAGGCATGCATTGTCAAGGGATTTGTGCAAAGCTCTATGAACTCAAGAAGGGCTGTGGTGGTGCTGTGACCTTTCCAGAAGCCGTGTTGTTGTGGACAAGGTATATTGTATTTATCCAAGTGGTCAGTAAGTTGATCAGCCATGATGCGCTCGAGTGCTTTAGAGAGTGGGGGCAGTATCAAGATAGGGCAATAATTTGAGTGATTTGTCTTATCCCCACTTTTATGGATGGGTGTCACGGTGGCTGTTTTCCATAGGTCTGGGAATTTTTCACAGCTGAGAGAGAGGTTTAGGATTTTTGTTAATGGATGAATTACCTCATCAAGGGTTAGCAACAGAAGCTTAAGGTCCAGGGTGTCGCTACTAGATCTAGATTTAGAGATAGCTACAGTAATATAGCGGCAAGCTTCATTCAGCCTTACCTCCCTGAAGTAGAAGAGGGATGGTTGCATACACACATATATGAATATACTTTGGGCAATTAGTTGGAGATATGAGTGATTTAAAGGCAGGAGGGAGATGAGGATATGAAGGTGGGCAGAGGACCTTTTTTTATTATAAACAGTTTCATGAGGGGCAAAGGTGATCATAGATGAGCTTTTTAATACATCACAGGTTTCCTGCTTCTTTGATGGCATTTGGTAGGGCATTCCAGCTGGTTGGTACAGTCACAGAAAAGACTTTCTCTCCGACTGCTTTATGTGTTCAAGGGATGTGATACAGATTCCTGAATTGAGATCCTAGTTGATATCTTATAGTTGTCCTATTTAGGAGGTTGTAGAACTAGTTGGGATACTGTCCGTGGACACTTTTGTAAAATATAGTATTCCATTTTTGTTCCCTTATCTGTTCTGGTGATAGTATACCCAAATTCCTATATAAGTAACAATGATGTGTTAATCTGTCACATCTCAATGCAAATTAGCACAGGTTGTTGAGGTGACATTGATTTTTTTGTAAAGTGGTGCAGTGGACTGTTCTGTTTATTTTGCTGGCATATTCGAGTGCCAATAGTAGCTTTTGTCTGAGGAGCATTTGTTAGGTTTTAAGGCTGAGGCAGCTCTTGTTGCAAGAGAGCAATTTGAGTTTCTGACCGGTACATCTGATCAGTTTTGTAATGTGGTTGTTGAATGAGAGTTGCAAATTATTTGAAGGGGATTCAGCAAGGTTAGATAAATATTGATCAGTGGTGTGTACACAAGAAACAAATCACCTTAGTTCTGGAGCTATTGAGGTAAAGCGACTATCCATCATTGTGCCTAGCCAAAAGTACAGTAATTTGGAGTATTTTGTTAACAGCATCTATAGATTTTGCTTTGGTATATTAAATGGTATTGTCTGGATAAAGGTGGATGTTTGAGTTTCTCCTGGTGCAGATCAAGGAAGGCCATTTACAAAGAGACTGAACAGCGGGGTCCCCAGTATGGAGCTCTGTGGAACCCCAAAACTGTAGGAATAGAGCATGGATGTTACACCATTTGCCTTGACCACTTGAGTCTTTCCAGAGAGCTAGACTCTGAACCATCGTAACAGGTTCTTTTAGGTCTAGTAATCTAAGTTTGCACTGGAGTATGTTACGGTCTACTGTGTCAAATGCCTTTGTCAGGTCAATGATTATGGCCCCCAATAAGTAGCAGACACTGAGGGCTGATGAAATGTCATCGGTCAACTTGAAAATTGCAATGCTAATTTCTCAAGTATTTTCTGAGCATTAGCAGTACTGAGATTGAATGATAGTTGCATAGGTCATATAGTAAAGTAGACTTAGGAAGCAGTGCAACTCCGTCTCACAGACAGGTTTGAGAGATTCTGCCAATGTGTAGAGATAGGTTGTATAGTGTAGAAACAGGTTGTAGCTGACGGTTCTCTGCATGTTTGATAATTCTGGATCAGTTCCATCAAAGTCAGACCCTTTTCGAAGCATTAAAGCCTTGAAGTAGTTTTTTAGCACTTCACCAGGATTGATATCTCGGAAGGAGAAAAGTAAGGTTAGCATGTTAGGTTGGCTAGATGTCTTGGATGAGGGCAGCAGCTGACAAAGGAAAAAGTGAGAGGGTTAGGTTTCTGATGTGCAGATTTAGAGTGTTTGCTATCTCTGGGTTGCTGGGGATTAGGTTTCCATTGTATGATAGATGGGAAATGCTGGTGCACTGTTTTTTATCCACCACAGTGTTGATGCTTGCCCATGTATTTTTGCAGAGCTACTGAAAGTTTCCTACTGATTTACGTAGTACTCTCCTTTTGCTTTCCTCATGAGAATAACTGCTCTGTTTCTGAATACTCAGTAGCATTTCCAGTCTTGATCCAGGATAGTGGCTTTGTATTTAGACCAGGCATGGTCACATTGATAAAAGCAATCCAAGAGGACAAGGGAGATTTATTTATTATGGGAGCTTCTCACCATAACTAGCCTAGTTGGCAGGAGCTTGTCACAGATGTTCTTGAGGCTCATTGGCAAAGAATGTCCAGGCTGAATCAACATCTGAAATGAGGGACAGATGATCCCAGTTTACCTTGGTGAGGTCATGGCTGTGTTTACCCAGTTCAAGTTTGCTAAATGACTTTTGTCAGTTCTATGTGATAATAGTGATTGCCAAATGGCGATCGCTATTACGGCAAGTGCATTATCGCCGAAAAGTATATTTGGCGATATGCATGTAAGCGACGGTACACACAGTATGGTAACAGTGTGTGCTGGGAGAGTTGCACCGCACCTCCTAATTATATATTCTCAATTCCAGGGGGGTGCATGTTGGGGAGGGGGCACAGCCCGGTTTAAAAGAAATTTAAGTCCTGCAGCAGTGGGACCAAGCAACTTTTTTCTAGACCCCAGCCCTGAACCCAGAACCTGCTCTGTCAGAGCCAGCCTCCCTATCCACCACACCACATGGCTGGCTTAGTGGAGTAGGCACACTAGAGGGTAATAACCCTCTTCCCTATCCCTCCCCTTCCCCTCGCTATAAACCCTTTCCACTCACCCATCCCTCCCTTCCCCTTGCAGTTGCAGTCATAGCCATCCCAGGAGGTCGCTCATGATAATAGTGCCCTCATATGGGTTGCCATTTTTGACGGTCTCCCATATGCTAGCGCTGTTATCACAGGATACCCTTTTGTCCAATAATGAGATGGGACTTTCACAGGTTTGTTACCCCCGATGCAGTAAGCATGACTGTGTGTGATCATGGAGTCAGAGACCATTCCAGAACAAATGACTGAGTCTGGTAGTTGTATTGTTTAGCTGCGGCAGATTGACTGAAGTGGGTGAGGAATACCTCTTACCCTTATATTTAGAGTGCTGGACCCTCATATCAAACACCTGAAGTATCTTCAGCCAAAGTGTTGAAGACAGGGGGTCTGAATTGAAGTTGAATGAAAGTTGCCAGTTTTCACATTTGAACACCCTTACTTGCCAGGTCTCCCATGACCCTTCCCAGCCAGCTTGAGAAGTGAACCATGGGATGTCTGCTACTAGCACTACCTCAGTGTGATCATGATAAAGCATTAGAAGGCATTATAGATGTTGCAGTCAAAGGTTATCAATGCCTTACTGATTGAACATGACATTAGCAGCCAATCAGAACTTGGACGATGTCCAAATAGACCACATTAAATCACTTTTATTTTCTGAGTTGATGCAACTTTTCTTGCCTTCTACATTTTAGCCTGTGTATCACTATTTCTTCTGGGTTAAGTGAACCCTTCGACTGCTGCTGTCCACCCCAGGGCTGAAAAAGAGATGCTGCATCTCGTGGGGTTATCCTGACTGGAGTATTGTCAAATAAAGAAGTAATAGTAGAGGTTAGAGCACCAAACTAGAACAGAAGATCACATGCTTGGACTTCACCACAGTCACTGGTTTGCTATGTGACCTTGAGCAAGTCACTTGATCTCTCCAAAATAAAATTGGGTAAAGAGATAGGACTCCACTGAAAATGAGATGATTTTCTACAGCTGGACTACTGTTCTGAATGCAGGTTCAAAGCAGGAAGCTGCTTAATGTAGCAGTATTTGATAGTCAGCAGCACATTTCTATTTTTTAACATTACTATATTTCTGACATGACTAGATTCATTAGAAGTGTATTTTACTGTTGCAGATATTTTTAAAACAGCTTTTATTACTAATTTTATAATTAATGACTGCTGAAAGTTAGGGTCGCTAGGAGCAATATTTACAAATACCTTTCCTTGGCAATACCTTTTGACTTTATGTATTGAATTCCCACTGTAAATGTTTAAGAACGGCCCAGTCACACATTTTCAATGGTGATTGGTGAACAGCACTGCACCACACCACACCACACCACACCACACCACACCAAAATGTTTAATTTATTCTTAGTGACTATAGGAAGACAACAGAGGCTTTCAACACTTTAAAACCCCATCTCTCAGTTCAGGAGGGAACTAAAATAAAACCAAAAATGGATATACTGTTGTTTTTGCCACAAATGAATTATTACTAAAACAACAAAATCCCGCTTAACACTCTAAAAGACATGCAAACCCCAGCAGTGGAAGAACCATCCCATCCTATTTCCATTCCCTTTCCACCTAGCTGTAAAACTGGGAAGACACCCCACCCTTCTCTCTCCTCCAACCCCTCCTTTGCCCCTCAAGTAGGGTTTTTGTGCTTCTGACATGACCTCTTCTTGAAGTCCAATACCGGTGGCATGGCATGTTTGCATCTGCAGTCACATCATGGCTTATGTTGAACTGAGACTGGATAGTCTGCTTGTTACTCAATGGTTAATTTCCTTTTCTTTTTGAATATTAGTTCTCGCATTTGTGCTGTCAATGCCTTGAAGTATGAATAAAGTTAACATATTATGTTTAGACTTGTATCTCCAAGGGGCTTTGCCCTGACAAGAATTTGTCAACTGAGGATGTCAATTCTTTAATCTCTTTATGAAAATAAACTCTGAATTAAAAGAAAAAATGGAAAGACACACCATTTCCCTAAAAAGGAGATTGCTTCATCTCATCTAAGCTATCCTACATATGTGTGTAACCCCACCCAATCCCCATTGGTGATGAAGGGACCCTGGGGATTGAGTGTCTTTGTGTCCCTTTGGTCTTGCAGCGAAGGGTTGAAGGCTATGTGTCAGGAGAACCTGAGTTATACATTAACTCTATTGTTGAGAATTGCAGCATCTCGGTGACCTTTGATCTCAATGGCAACCACAGGGTGCAAGCCTACAGTGAAATAATGAAAACAGAGATGCACTTAGATGTAAACAGCAATTGCATTTCAGTATTTAACAACAGACAGCCCCCCTTTCAGGCAAACCTGACAATTATACGATGGTACACAACCACAGTGAGGATCAAACGGTCACAGAGAGGTGTCAATACTTTGATGAAAAACAATTACAACAGTCTCAAAATGGGGTCAGCATTAAATCATCGAAAGGCTCCTTGCAGACAAAGACCCCAATATTCAAAAATGGGCAAAGTAGAGCGCAAAGTTTTGCACTGGGCATGGCCATTGCCAATGATCTTGAAGATGCTATATTCAGTCAGATTGTACACCAGCACTATCCATCTGAATATGGTGCATGTTGGCACAGTGCTAAGCTGAATAGCACTGCCCTAACATGGAACCCAGCAGTGTAGGAAACAGCATCACCAGAAGCGCAGGTAACTCCTACCACAATAGTCAGATGGCACCATGTAAATGAGCCCATTGGGCAAGCAAGGTGCTAAGGGGCCAGTTGCATGTCCATTATGGGCACAATTGCATAGGAGCGGCGGTAGGTCTGTGCCCCTGTGACCAGCTCTGCTCCCACCTCGATTGCCTCATCCTGTAGAATTTACAGATTCCCTGGTGTGTAGTGGCACCCCCCACCCTCCGAACCCTTGCTCCATTAAAAGAAGAAAAGCCCCTGGTTTTCAGTGGACCTCCCACCCTTCAATCGCTAGCCCTATATGATATTGCATACTCCCTGGCATCTAGTGGCACCCCCCGACCCACCAATCCATGTCCCCATACCAATGTACTTTTCTCTGGCATCTAGCAGCCCTCCCACAGCAGCCCCCCCAACATGACAAGCACTGACAAAACCACTCTGCCAACCACTCCTTACTTTAAGAGCCAGTGCCGCTGAAGGCCATACGGCGATCGACATAGTCCTCCTCTCACCTCCTCCACTGGCCACCACATGGAAAGATACAGAGTGCACTTCCACTATAGTGTGCTAGAAGTTCATCCTCAATATTGTACAGGCAGTGCAGCCTGCTATACTGTACAGGAAATGCATGACCTGTGTACTGTACAGGAGACAGTATTTTGCAGTGTAAGGTGAGTAAGCTAACCTTTTAGCACAAATGTAAAGCTGAGTATTGTACTGCACCAGTATTCCTATCCCTTCTCTTTGCTTACTGAATACACTATTTTGTTTTGTGTGCAGTAACCCTGCTAGCATGAGTAAAGGCTCCCTTTGAATATTGCACATAGACACAAACCCGGGGCAAACAGGGCACAATCACATCACTAGCCAAAGTTTTGAATATCTGGCACAATGACTTGAAAATCAGAGAAACTAAATAAACAGTATTTATGTTTTTCATGTCCATTGGAGTGTGGGCACTTTCAGGGGATTAATGAGAATTAGTGGTTCAAAAACCAACATTCCACTCAGTAGGGACATTTCATGAGTGGCCTTGCACAAACATAGTTCCATAACACTTCTCACTCAACCTATGGGTGATAGCAATATACTTGAAATCCTGAAAGAGTCACATTTCAAGAGAGAAACAGGACTGTGCCCTGTTAGCAGATGCAAATTAACATTCATTTCACATTAACTTGAAACCACAACCCAGGAATCAAATTCATTAGGTTTGACACTAATGGGTTAGCCGAGAATTTATCTCCAGATAGATGCTTGGAAGGAATTGTGATGGTATTCCATGGTGGCTGTGGAAGCCATAGCATATTGGCCTGTTAGCCAGAGTAACAGTGAGAAAGAGTGCCTCAGAGCATGGGTGCCGAATCTGTCTCTCAGCCAATAGGGCAAACTCCAATGGCATTGCCAATCACAGACAGGTGGAAATCACCTCACTCCCAGTGGGTGGTCACTCCTTCCCTCCAGAGCCCTGGGAAATTTAACTTGGTATACACCACTCTATCACTGCCAGAGTCAAAGTGGAATTTCATCAGCAACCCAGTTTTAAGTCTGCTCCCCAACTTAAAGTGATTTTCATAATTCTTTCAATGGCAAAAACTGAAGTTTATGATGGAAAAGCAGAATGATGGGGGTACTAAAATAATATTTCCTGTAGATGTCCTCGTTAATAAAGGCAAGGAAAATAAAAACTGAATATTGATGAAATATAAGCCGTGTTGTATCTAAATAGTAATCTTTAAAAAGTTTCCTGGCATCCTGGAAAATCAGTTCAAGGGCTACACATGCACCGTGAATACTGGTGAAAGACGTGTAGATCTACAGTGTGAATGCTTGTGAATGATTTGCATATCTGCACATGCCTTTTAATCATGAATGAGACTCCCTGATAGACCTGTCTGATGAGCTGATTTACAAATTCATTATTTGTCAGTTCCAATTTCTCAACAGTCTTCAGTTTCTCATATTTTATTTAACTTTATTAGCTCAATGTCTCAATTTATTTTCATCATGAAAGGAAGATATTTGTTCACTTAGGGAAGTTTCCGTGTTCTAACTGAGACAAGACATTCTAGGCTCACAACAAGAATCTCTGTAACAGTTAAGGAGGCATGGAAAGCCTCACACTGGAAGCAATATCCTGTACCATATTACACCTATTCATAATCCACTATATGATATGATAACATATTGTAGTAGTAGGTTTATTTATAATGCACCCTTCCCAGGGAGCTCAAGGTGTCTCACAAACAGATAAAAGCATTACAATAATGCAGAGCAAGTATGAAATAAACCTATACTAAATGTTAATAAATGCAGCAATAAATAATAAAAGAAAATAGATAGCTAACAGCATCAGAACTTCATAAATAAAGAGGTATAATGCCATACCATACCATACCAGACCATACTTTACCATACTGTACCATTCCTTATCATGACATACTGTACTGTATCATAGGAACATAGAAACATTGAATTTGTTGGAAAATAAAGAACCATTTGGCCCACCTAGTCTGCTAATTTTTCCCTGCCTATACTGACATTGCAGACTCTACTTTATCTCTGGCTACCACCTCCTCCCACTTCGCTACCCAGATTCCCTTGTGTCTATCCCATGCATGCTTTGGCTACCAATTCCCTCTGCTTTGCGATCCAAATTCCCTTAGGTCTATCCCATGCATGCTTAGGCTACCAACTCTCCCTGCTTTGCTACCCAGACTCCCTTGTGTCTACCCCAAGAATGCTTGAAGCCCACCATTTCCATCCTCACTACCTCCACTGGAAGACTGTTCCAGGCATCCACCACTCTCTCCGTGAAAAAGTACTTCCTCGCATCCTTCCTAAATTCCCTCTTTCGGCTTCACTACATGCCCCCTTGGGATGGTGCACCTTCTCTGAAAAATACTCTCCACCTGTACCTTATTTACCCCCATGATCCTGAGGTATTTATAGGTATCTATCATGCCCCCCTTCCACTCTCTTTCAGGGTGTATATATTGGGTATATCATCACTACAACGACTGGCACACTGAAACCCCCACAGCAAAACTCCCACCATGCCTATATCAGCAGCGACGGGGGGTTCACCTCGATTGACTGTACGGTGATGGGGGGTAAATATCTAGCTCCACTGTCTGTGTGACATGGAGTTAGATATCTATAGAAGGGGGATGCGGGGGGGACGCAGCCTCCCTGCATTGATCGTCTCTGTCTTGCCAGTTGTTCCGGGGACGCGATGGGGACAGGGGTGTTGACGGGTTCCCAGCACAGTCAAGGATGTCACTGTATTTGCTGTCACACCGGCATTGTAGATCCTATATATTGAGATCCCTCAGTCTCTTCATAGGGATTCTGATGCAGTGCCTGCACCATTTTAATTGCACTCCTCTGGACAGCATCTACCCTGTCTATGTCATTCCTGAGATATGGTCTCCAGAACCGGACACAGTACTCCAGATCAGACATCACCAGTGATCTATATAGTGGTAACACCACTACCCTCTTTCTGCTGGTTATACCCCTCCCTAAGCACCCCTGCATCCCACTGGCCCTACCTACTGTCTTATCACACTGCCTAGTCACTTGAGGTTATCTGATATGATTACTCCATGGTCCTTTTCCTGTTTTGTGACTGTCAATACCTCATCCACCATTGTATACTGCACGCCTCTGGATTTCTGTGCCTAGGTGCATGATTTTGCATTTTTTCACATTGAAACCAAGCTGCCATACCTTATACCACTCCTCAAGTTTTCTCAGATCTCTGTTAATTTTCTCCACCACTGCTGGAGTGTCCACCTTATTGCAGATTTTGGTGTCATCTGCCAAGAGACATATCTTCCCTCTCAGCTCTTCTGCAATGTTACTTATAAAGATATCAAAGAGGACTGGTCACAGTACTCAGCCTTGAGGTACCCTGCTGGTCACCCTCTCTTTCACAGAGTGAGTGCCTTTTAGCACTATACTCTGTCATCTATCAACCAATTTCATACCCAGTTTACCACCTTAGGACCCACCCCCAAATTGGCTAGTTGATTTATGAGTGTCCAGTGTGGTACGGTGTTGAAAGCCTTGCTGAAGTCTATGTGGGCCATGTCTACCACCCCACCCAGATTTATTCCCCTGGTTTTCCAGTCTATGGGACTAACAATCTCTCCAGCAGGTCAATTGTGGAGACCAAGGAACACCTGACCAGCTGGGAGACAAACTGTCATCCATTTCATCTGGTATCTCCTTCTCTGAGATCCTGCTGGTGTGGGAGAGGGGGGCAGATGGACGGAAGGTCAGAGAAGGGCAGATAAGGAAGCAACACATGTGGCTCAAGGGCTGGTGACAGGAAAAAGGACACAAATTTGTAGGTAACTGGCAACAGTTTTGGGAGCAAAAGTTCTTTAAATTTGATGGACTGCATCTGACTAAGGAGGAAGTCCATGCATTGGGGCAGAAGTTTGACTTCTTTGCAGAATATTTAAACCAGCCAATGGGGAGAAGAGTGCAGCACCTGATACATCGAACAGGAAGAACACCCCTCCCCCCTCAGCTAGTGATCAAACAGGAGTTCAACATGTTTGTTGTTCATTTGCATCACCAGGTGAGAAAAAAGGTCTGGCTCCCCATACGATGTGCAGGGGAAATGCTGGACCTCGCCCAACAACTAATGCACCGAAATCTGGCCAATGGAAAATCATGTACACAAATACCCGCAGGCTGGGAAACAAGATCCCAGACTTGCAGGCAACAATGACAGAGGCTAAACTGTACATAGTAGCCATTAGCGAGACATGGTTCACCAGTAACCACACTTGGGAGCCTTCAATACCCGGCTATGTACTGTTCAGAAGAGACCAAGCTGCAAAAAGGGGGGAATGAGTAGCTCTTTGTGTCAATGAAAATATCAAAGCTACAGAAATTCAGAATACACATAAGGAGCCAGGAGAACTGTGGGTCACACTGGAAACAGGAAATGGGACAGCCATATGAACTGGGGTTGTCTACAGGCCTCCAGACCAGGGAGAGGACATACATACATTACTGTTAGAAGATATACAAAACATGACAGCTGAAGGGAAGGTTCTGATAATGGGAGACTTCAACGTGCCAGATACAGATTGGTCAATACCAGCAGGAACATCCACCAGAACTCGAAACATAGTGGATTCCCTGCTGGGGAGGGCCTCAAACAACTGGTACAACAACCAACAAGAGACAGGGCTATCCTAGATCTAGTAATGACTAACAGAGAAATGATCACAGAACTCCATGTAGTAGGTTACCTGGGGGCCAGTGACCATCACATGGTATGGTTCAATTTGGCCACTAGAACTAAATCATCCCATTCCAATGCAAAAATTTGGGACTTCAGAGGAGCTGACTTTGATAAGATGGCCAACAGAATTAAGCTAGCCCTGGCAAGAATAAATACAGGTGAGAGGGTACAGGCAAATTTGGCAAGCATTAAGGATGCAATACTTGAAGCAACATCCCATTGTGTTAGGGAGAAAAGCAAGAGCAAAAAAAGGAGGAAACCACTTTGGTTCACAAAAACAGTAGCAGAAATGGTCAGAGCCAAAAGACTGACCTTCAGGAAATTTAAGGGAATGCAGTGGGATGAAGATAGGGGAGGCATACCAAACTTCCCTAAGGGAAGCAGGGAAGGCAGTAAGGCAGGCAAAGGCCCAAACTGAGGAAACACTAGCACGAACAGTAAAAGAAGGGACAAGGCTTTCTATATACATTAGTGAAAGGAGAAAGTCCAGCGGGGGTATTGCTAAAATCAAAGGGGATAAGGGGGAGTGTGTGGAGGAGGACAAAGGAAAATTATCTATCCTAAATAGATACTTCTGCTCAGTATTTACTGAGGAGAAGGTAGGGCAGGGCCCACAGCTCAGTACCGTAGACACGGGGGGGAGGGAGGTGTGCACAAGTCTCTTCACAAAAAGAAAGGGTCCTACAAGAGCTTGCTAAGCTCAGGGAGGACAAGGCAATGGGACCTGAATGCATACATCCCAGGGTACTGAAGGAGTTAAGGGTGGAACTAGCAGAGCCATTATCAGAACTGTTTAGTGAGTCTCTGAGCACAGGAGAGGTCCCAGAAGACTGGAGAAGGGCTCATGTGATCCTGCTCCACAAGGGTGGTGGCAGGGAGGAGGCAGGGAACTACAGACAAGTCAGTCTTACCTCACTAGTAGGCAAGATTATGGAGGCACTCCTTAAGGAAAGGATAGTGCAACACCTGGAATCCATAGGAGCACAGGATCCAAGACAGCATTGGTTTACAACAGGAAGGTACTGTCAAACTAATCTCATAGATTTCTTTGACTGGGTAATCAGAGTGGTGGGCCAAGAGGGTGCAGCTGATGTTGCCTACCTTGACTTCAGCAAAGCTTTCAATATTGTTCCACACAGAAGATTGATTAATAAGCTGGGTAGGCTTGGGGTGGGTCAGAAGTTGGTTAACTGGGTGGCAAACTGGTTGGAGGGCAGAAAACAGAGAGTGGTGGTAAACGGTATACAGTCAGAAGAGATGCAAGTAACAAGTGGGGTACCTCAGAGATCAGTCCTGTGGCCAGTCCTCTTCAATATCTTCATCAGTAACAGCCAGAGGGCGCTGTGCTGAAGATGGCTGCTTGATTCTTCATCTCCCTGGATTCACCAAATATCATCATCCATCCTACAGATTCCAGACTTCCTACCTTCACCAACATCTGAGATCTTACTATATGTACATATCAGAACAGCTCTGGTACAGTATTTTATTGCCTCATAATTACTGAACGAGTTATCTACAGCTTTTCAATTCTCTATTAAGGCCTACAATAATGGCAGACCAATCTCCACATAACAGTTCTCTTAATAGAGTGGAGCAATGTTTCAGCAACTAATAAGTGAAATCAATGTATTAAAATTGCATCTCAACAAAATATCAATAATATGCAGGCACTTGATCAAAAATCAAGCGCTACTAATGTTAAAGCATCTCAAATGAAGATTCCATTAACTCATTACAGGCTACCATCAGGGAGCAGGACAGAGTTATTAGGAACCTTCAGGACAAAATAGATGATATTGAAAATAGAAACAGACATAACAACCTTAGATTTCTCAGTTTCCTGAAGGTGTTGAACTAGGAGACACCAGTGCTCTTCTAACTCATGTACTTCCTTCTTTGCGCAAATTACCATAGCATGAAGACCTAATCATCGAGAGAGTCACCGCGCCATTAAATCGAGGCCTGGACCCGACCAGAAACCCAGGCCCATCATTGCTAGATTTCTAAACCACGACATACTGAACTGATTCTTCAAAAGTGAGGCAATTAGGTGCACTTACTTGGCAAGAAAACAGAATCTAATTTTCAGAGACTATTCTAAAGAATTATCTAACAAACGAAAAAGCTTACAACCCCATTAAAACAATCCTTCATCAGCGTGGAATTAAGTTTGCACTCGTTACCCGCTACTGCCTTTTTGAATAATTCTACCAGAGATTTCGTACCCCAGAATCTCTCTCTCTAATTTCCTGAATTGGACACAGCCCGCACTTACATTGCCTTGCGACAAGCATGCAGCTCGCTCCTGCTCCAGCACAAGCACTTCGAATTACAATGTCTTGCCCTTCCTGCTGAAACTGTCCTTAAGGTCCCTGAGAAATCTGCAGCCATCATATTCTGCCACTGTAGCTCCTGCCAGAAGCTCTGCACATGCACAAGAAAAAGCATCTCTGCCCTTTTCCTCTAAATAATAATACTTTGTTTAATATTTCCACCCTCTCCGGCTTCCCATGTGGAGCGTCACATCAGTTTTTCTACTCCTCTTACCTAGTCTAACAAATTCTCCCCACGCCAAGAAGATCTGCTCCAAGAAGATCTGCACTCATCTATGGAGGATCTGAGACAGACTGTATCCAACCCCTTTACTCAAGACCAGAAGAAGCTCTCAATGGGTAATGACTCTCCCGATTCTTCCTGGGCTGATCTTGTGTCCAGCTCTCCCTTTAAATCATCTGAACCACCCAAAAAGAAAAGGAGAAGAAAATCGAAGAGCAAGGCTACCTGAGGCTTTTCCCACTAAAAAGGATCTCTTCTAATTAATCCTTGTGGTGCCAGACATTATATATATAATTGCTATTCACACTCTAATTTTTCATAAGCTTTGGCCCACCATGTAGTCGGATGCATACATACATATAGAGTTCTGTATTTCATATCAGTGTGCCCTTAACCCCTACTATTATAGCATTTTTCCACATAAATCCTATCATTTGAATGTGGAGATGATTAGACAAATACTCTAAAATCATTTACTTATTTAATATTTATTTTGCATCACTTCTGGTATGTAGTGCATCAATTGCATTCCATTATATCTCACAGATTTTGCACCAAAGTATGCTTCCAATTGTATTTCTATACATTGAGTTTTTCCGCCTTTTGACATTATTCTTCATCCCATTTTCTTCCAAATCATTGGAACTTATAAAATGATTCCACAATACACTGATGCACTATGAACCTATAGTATATACTGCATTCCCTAACCTAGCTTATGTGGATTAATACACATCGGGCATCCTTTATCTGGCTCACACTGTTTCAGCATTATCTGCCATCATGTTGGTATACTTTATTTAATATTGGACTTATTGCTAGGTCCAAGCTAATTCATTATGTTTGGAATTTAACACTATTACATAATTATCCTTTTTATTTGGTAGAATGATGTTTTGTTTTTCCAGGGTAATGCTTTAATTACCTCAGCACAAATCTCAATTACACTTCATTAATATACTGTTATATAAAGTTTAGTATCTTAAGATTATAGGGTAAACCGTATCTTGAGATTCACTAATTACTCTACGCCCTAGTAGTGTAGGTGAGAGTCCTAGTATATTTACCGACTCTTATTGCTCTGCATTTCATAAAAGTTTCAAATTAATATTCTTGTTACTGAGTTTATACTAACGTTTGTTGGTTCTAATGTTTAATTACTTGCTATTCTTATCTCTATACTCTCCCTCTCGAGACAAAATGAATACAAATACTCAATCATCTCGAACCCATACAAGTTAAGGGCCCTGCATACATTTGTTTATTATATTTACCTTTTGAATCTGTGACATCCTCCAAATTAATGGTATTGAGTCCCTCATTCCTATTTGTAACTAATTACCTTATATCCTAGTACCATGAGTGATCTAATCTTACATTCATGGAATGTCAAGGGACTCAACTCGCCTTGTAAACGTAAGCAAGTACTTACCTATCTTAAAAAGCATAAAACACATATTGCTTTCTTACAAGAAACTAAACTTTTATCAGAGGATGTCGACAGACTTAAAAGGGACTGGGTGGGTCAAGTATATCGTCATCTTCTCCATCCAAAAACATGGGGTTGCTATCTTAATACATAAATCTCTTAATTGCCCCATAAAATCATTAGAGACCCAGATGGTAGGTGGATTATAACCCTATTAAACACCACAGCAGGTCCGCTTATGTTTGTGAATGTATATGCACCCAACTTTGATTCACCCATTTTCTTCCATAATCTATCCCAACAAATTATGATTAATAATAAAATAATTCACCTATTCTAATGGTGGTGACTTTAACTTAGCACTACAAGCATATTTAGACAGAAGTAACTCATCACATATACCCACCCCGTAGTATTAATGCTCTATCAATGCTTATGAAGGATTTAGGTCTCTCTGACATTTGGAGACTACATCATCCCAGACAAGCGAGATTACACCTTTATTCCTCTTTACATAAATCATATAGTAGGATTGATTATTGGTTCTCTTCTCCCCTCATTACTGAAAAAATTATTGA
The DNA here is from genome assembly GCA_016271365.2 of Neoceratodus forsteri. Classification (NCBI taxonomy): domain Eukaryota; kingdom Metazoa; phylum Chordata; order Ceratodontiformes; family Ceratodontidae; genus Neoceratodus; species Neoceratodus forsteri. Next base: position 1,391,793,778 of record CM057459.1, read on the forward strand.
TACATCGATTCTCCCTATTGTTATATCTGATCATTCCCCTATCAGTTTGCATTTACTCTGGGGTCCACCTTCTTCTAAATCACTATCTTGGCGTTTAGACCCACTTTTACTCAGAGACCCTGAATTCACTCCTTGGATTAAAACCCAGATTCAAGATTTTCTTTCTATTAACGATACTCCAGATATGTCTCAAGGTACTATCTGGGAAGCATTAAAAGCCACTATTAGAGGTAAAATTATTAGTTATGCAGCGCATAGAAAGAAATTAAGAGAACAACAATTAGCTAATTTAGAAAAATCCCTTAAAGAAAAAGAAATCTAATACTATAAATTAAACAAACCCAATCATAATTCACAGCTTCATCTGGATATTCTACAATTAAGAATTAAAATTAACGAGTTGATATCCAGGAAAGCTGAACTTGCCCTTTTTAGGATTAAACACGGTTATTGGGAACAAGGGGATACATGCGGAAAGTTGCTCTCTTACCAGCTAAAAACTCAACAGATGCAGAGACATATAGCAGGTCTAAAAGATCCATCAGGTCAGACACACACAGACAACCTTTCAATCAATCGTATTATGCAATCCTTTTGCCATCAACTATACCAAGAACCTAATACTACAAATCCCAACCTAATACAACATTTTCTGGAAAAATTGAATCTACTCCACCTATCCCTCAGGACAAAGCTGTGCTTGATAAACCAATCACTTTACAGGAAATCCAAACTGCTTTATCATCATTAAAAACGGTAAAGCACCTGGCAGTGATGGGTTCCTATTGATTTTATAAAACCCTATCTGACACTCTTTGTCCTGTATTAGTCAATGTATTCCAAGAAGCAACCTTAATAAAGAAACTCCCATGCACAATGACCGAAGCCATCATAACAGTCTTACCAAAAAGACAAAGACCCTTTACTTCCTTCAAACTATAGACGATCTCACTTCTTAATACTGATGGAAAAATCTTTTGCAAATTATTAACTCTCCGCTTAGAATCTTTAATGACTAAACTCATCCATACTTCTCAATCAGGATTTATCAAAATAGAAACAGTTCCGATCATCTTAGCTCATTACTCAATTTAATTCACAAAGCAAAACTCTTAAAACCCCTGCAGCTGCAATAATATTGACTTTGAGAAAGCATTTGACTCTCTCAATTAGGAATATCTATATCAGGTGCTATCTCATTTTGGCTTTACAAATAATTTTTGTGCTTGGATTCAATTATTGTATACCTCCCCTTCAGCTCAAGTTCTCACGAACTCTATTTTGTCCCCCTCCTTTTACTTAGCAAGAGGCACCAGACAAGGATGCCCCTTATCACCTTCATTGTTTATACTTGCCATGGAACCTCTTTCTGCGTCCCTACGTCAATCCGGTACAATTAAAGGCATTACTATTGGTAACTCTCACTATACTTCACTCTCATATGCAGATGATCTCCTTATTTTACTTGAAAACCTCGAAAGTTCTGGGCAACCTTTAGTTAAACTACTGAATGACTTCACCTCCCACTCCGGACTAGCTCTAAACTCAACAAAATCAAACGCTACCACTGAATAACCTTTGTAGTCCCTCATGAACAACTCATTAGGCTTTTTGGGCCCCCCAAAGGTATATCTTATCTTGGCATTCGGATCATCCCGACATTGAATAAATTATGGGATGCTAATCTTTCCCCTCTGTTAACCAATATCCAAACAACACTTGATAGATGGAAGCTACTTAAACTTTCTTTTAATGGTAAAATTTCCGCCATTAAAATGTCAATAACTCCTAAAATATTATACCTATTTTCCAATATCCCTTTGATACTTACCTCTAGTTTTCTTACCAAAATAGACAAAATTATCGTCGGCTTCTATATTCTATTGGAAAATCATTCACAAGCATATTAAATCTAACCCCAAACACTTAGCTTACACCCCCATCTGGGGTAACCACCATATATCTCTTGATGATCACCCTATTTTTTGTCGTACCTGGAAAAATAAGGGTATTCTCTTGCAGGATATACTTGAACCCAAGTCATTAAAGTTAAAATCTTACACCGACCTCACGAGGGCATATGGAATCTTCCCCATCAGGATTTTTGGAAATATCTACAGCTTCATCACATGCAACTTACCTCACACCCTTCTCCATCAATTCTCTGTATGATAAGCACATCTCTAAATGGATAAAAACAACATCCAATTTAAATAGCACTGTTTACAAAGATATTTGTGATATCCTTCCTGACTACTCTGTCAATGCTAAAAACAGATGGAGTACTTTGCTACAATATAATATCACCAATGCACAATGGTCCAGATGTTGGCTCTCCTGTCACAAATCTTTTAATGATAAACGCAGTTCCCTCATTCAAACCAAGATCCTTCATTTGTGGTACAGAACTCCTGTTGTATTACAAAAAAATGGGTTTATTGAACAATAACAATTGCTGGCGCTGCAGTTCCCCCAATGGGGATTTATTGCATATCTTATGGCACTGTCCCCTCATACAAAAGATTTGGCACTGTACTCACAGATTTGCAATGAAAGTGGTAGGTCAACCTTTTACACTAGACCCTAAACATTGCATTCTTGGTATTTTAATCACCGTTCTTATAAAATTTCATATTCGAGAGCAGATGGTTAAATATACTCTTCCTTCAAGTTAAACGACAATCCTCATGCATTGGAGATCCAACATAATCCCTACCCTTCCGGTATCATTAACCTAATTTGCAATATGCCTCTCTGGACCGTATGACATATATCTTGTCTGACCGACTCATTTTATATAACAATTGTTGGCAGGGCTTTTTAATTTTTGGAATCAACTAAATCTTCAACACCAATGTATGGACTTAATATATATGGATTTTCCCTTTTACTGTTACATCATTGTAGTCTCACTTTTTCCCTTTTATAGTTCCCTGTCTCTCTTCTTAACTTTCTTATATATCTTTTCTTTCCTATACTCTGTTCTCAATCATTCTTTATTACTCCACAATCCTTTTACGAATGTACTTTTTTCCCTTTTGCAGCATCATATATAATTATGTAACATTTTAATATAAACCGTATCTAATCATACTATCTGCTTTAAGTTCACTACAAATGTCAAGTATATGCTAATTACATGACCTGTATTGTTTACTATATTTTAAACCAAAAGCTCCTTGTATTATTGTAGCAATGTTCTTATTATATGCTGCCTCAATTTCTTTAAAAAAAAAAAATCCTCACATTGTACTGTACTGTAAGAGGTTTGTCTGTATATCTTATGAAAAATTAATAAAAAAGTTTAACTGCAATATCTTCATCAGTGACATTGCAGATGGACTGGAGGGTAAGGTTTGTCTCTTTACAGTTGACACTAAGGTCTACAACAGAGTAGATGATCCAGATGGGGTGGGCAGAATGAGACGAGATCTGAATAAACTGGCAAAATTGTCGGAAGAGTGGCAACTGGGGTTTAATGCAAAGAAGCACAAGATCATGCACATAGGGAAGAGAAACCCTGAAGCTACCTATAGGTTGGGAGGGGAGTTGCTGGCAATCAGAAGGGAAGAAAGAGATTTGGGCATCATCATCACAGACGACCTGAAATCATCCAAGCAGACCACTAAAGCAGTAGGTAAGGCTAGGGGGATGTTGGGGTGTATTAGTAGGGGTATCACAAATCATAAGAGGGAGGTAATAATCCCTCTTTATAAGACACTAGTTAGGCCCCATCTGAGTACTGTGTGCAGTATGGGCTGCACCTTCACAAGGACATTAACAAAATGGAGCAGTCCAGAGAGAGGGCAATCAATAAGATTGCATAGGCTGCATCAGAAAACATATGAGAACAGATTAACGGAGCTCAATATGTATACCCTAGACCAAAGGAGGGAGAGGTGATATGATCAAAACATTCAAACACCTTAAGGGCAGTAACAAGGTGAAAGAGTCTAGCATGTTTCAGTATAAGAAAAATAGCAGAAGAAGAGGACACAGCATGAGATTAAAGGGAGGACGATTAAGGGATAATGTGAGGAAGTTCTTTTTCATAGAAAGGGTGACGGATGCATGGAACGGCCTACCTCAGGAAGTGGTGGACAGTGCAGGGCTTCAGCAGGCATGGGATAAGCATAAGGGAGCAATACAGATCAGTATGAAAAGATAGGTCACTGACAGAGTAAAGGCCTATGGCACATTCATAAGGTAGAAAGAAATGGGCAGACTGGATGGGCCTTGCAGTCCTTATCTGCCGTCAACGTCTATGTTTCTATATATGAAATAGATCAGGTTCATCTGACATAACCCCCCCCCCATGAATCCACGAGGGTGGGTCTTTCAGCCCACTGGATTCAAGATACTCCCATAGCCTTTCTTTTAAAAGTGCCTCCATAAACTTGTGCACCACTGATGTCAGACTGACTGGCATATAGTTGCCAGCATCCTCCAAGCTCCTTCTCTTATGAAGTAGTGCTACATCTGCACTCCTCTGGTCCCCTGAAACCACTCCTGTTTCCAGTGAGTTGTTGAACTGGGCTGTCAGAGGTGCAGCCAGTACCTCCATGAGCTCGCTCAACACCCTTGGGTGTATCCCATCTGCCCCCATTGCTTTGTCCACTTTCAGCTTTGCAAGTCTCTTTAGAACTCTCTTTTCTGTGAATGGACTTGTGTCTCCCTCCCTCCCCTCTAGTGTTCCTGTGGTCCATCACTCTCCCCTTCCACTATGAAGACTGAACTGAAGTATCTTTTCAGGATATCTGCTTTTTCCTGACCTTCTCTGCACAGTCCCCCCTTCCCCTCTTAGACTCACAATCCTTCCCCTTTTCTTCTTTTTACTTATGTACCTTAAAAAAGTATTTCCCCCCCTTTGTTAGCCCTATGGTTATTCTTTACTCAGTTTGTGCCTTTGTGCATCTCTCTGCTTCCCCTGCTTCCCTCTGCTTCTCCTGGTACATCTCCCTGTCCTCTCCCTCTACATCTCTTTGTACCTCCTGAATGCTACCCTTTTAGTCTTTGCCTTTTCAGCCACATCCTTTCAGAACCATAGTGATCCATTTTTCCTCCTGTTTTTGCTTACATCTTTTGTGCAGAGGTTTATTGCCTTCACTATGTTATCCTTTCATTTGGCCCACTGCTCCTCCACCACACCCAGGCCTCCCCCCCCCCGCTAGGTGGTCTCTGAGACATTCACATATTTTTTTTAAATATGCCCTCCTGAAGTCCAGGACCCTCATCCTTGTGCAGTTTGCTTCTTCTGTCATCCTAATATTGAACCAGACTGTACAGTGAAGGCTGGTACTCAGATGGTCTCCCACCTTGACGTCTGAAGCACTGTCCCTGTTTAGTGAGCACCAGGTCCAGTTTTGCCCCATCATGAGTGTGCTTCCTGACTAGTTGCCAGAGAAATGCACCCTGCAGGGAGTTCAGAAGGTCTCTGCTTCTAACTGAAGCTGCAGCTGCGAGGCTCCAATCTACATCTGGCAGAATGAAGTCCCCCACCAGCAGCATCTCCCCTTTTTCTACCATTGTGCTGTTGGCTTCCCCTAATGCTTATCAAGTTCTTTCACTTGTTTTGGAGGTCTGAATATCGCCCCAATATGAAGAGTGGCTCTGGCTCCTGTCTCCAGGGTGACCCACAGTACCTGCAACTCCTTCTTCCATCCCGGCTTCCTTGAATCTCCATCACCTTGATATCCTCCCTTACATGCAGCACAACCTCTCCTACCTTCCTCCCTATCCTATCCTTCCTGAACTGAGTATAGCCTGGTATGGCAATGTCCCAGTCATGGCTGCCTGTGCACCATGACTTAGCAAAGGACGCAATATCCAGGTCTGCCTCCGCCATGATGGCCTCCATACAATACTATGCCATGCCATACCACACCCTACCATTTACTTTAAACTATCCCCTTCCCATATCACAATCCAGTACATCAAACCATACAGTACCGCATCAAACCACACCTTACAGTACCATTCCACATCTTACTTTACCATAACATATCACATCACCCTGTATCATTGTCAATGTGTTGTTAATTGAGCTGATGTTCTGATGCGTGTATGTTTTTGATTGTTTTTATATTGTTAGGCACCTTGCAATAGACAAGGCGCCTTATAAATACATTTATTATTATCATCATATCATATGCATTTTATCTATATAGTGGCTTTTATAATGCCACCCTAAAAACACATAAAAAGTACACTCAAACGTACACATCTTCTTTTGATTTATTTATATGTTAGTTGAAATTTCTGACTAGGAAAGGCACCCTGAGCTGTGCCTCTGGGGTGCTTTTTTTTCTAAACTAGTTTTATTAACGCTGGAATGCTGGCGAGGGTATTGTTGAAAATCCCCGCTTTTGTTACAGATGCCATTGGATCTTTTATGCTCCCAGAGGTAGAAAGAAGGGACTTTGGTTAAACGAAGGGACAGAATCTCAGCAGTACCGCACACCCCAGCGCCGCAACATGGTGTTAGTATTTGTGGTATTAGTCCAACTTCCTGCTGTGGGACTAGAACCCATAATCTTCTTATCCTCTGGTCCTAAAGGGAGCATACAACCTACAGATTCACTGTATTGCAAATAACTGTACATAATACAGGTGTAATTGTATCTTGGGTTTCTGGAGACATTTACAAACCCCCAAGACCAAAGGTTCAATTTTTTGTATTTGCCTCCAGACTCCTGAGCTGCATTATACCTGTTTTTGTATGGTGTAGTAAGTACATTTTGTTTGTTATCACATTCAGCCTTTCATAGGAGTGTTGTACGCATTACAGGACTGTAAAACTGTCATCTCATATTTATACAGGTATTGTAATAGTTAAAAATACTATAAAGCACATTACATTTACAAGGTCTGACAAGGCAATACTGAACACAGCCATCTGCTGAGAAGTCACTAAATTACACATGACATACCTTTCAGACTGCACACGTGCCCTGGTGAGATTCAATCCCAACTAACATGTCTGAAAAGCATGAAATTCCAGAAGTCTACCAATATACTAAAGGAACAGCTCCCTGACCATAGCTAGTATGATTCTGGATTATGATCAGTCAGGTTCATTACATCCCTCCCCACAACAGAAGCTTGTCCATGAGCTCAGTCCCCTGTGACTGGGGGGGGGGTGTGCTCTGACAGGAGATGCCTCTTGTACCTGGGCCCAGGAGTCCTAACACATTTGGGCACCACTGTAAAGTACAGCAGTCCAAGCCAGGATGTAATGCAGCAATGCTGCAGTATTTCATAAAATGCTGCAGTATAATGCAGGGAACAATGTAATTCAATGGCAGTTAAGCCCTTTTGCCATGCAGTGTTTTGTGACATGTCACTTACTGCAAGTCACTGCACTGCATTGTGACTGGCTATGCTGTGCATTATAAATCAAGGCCAAACACACCAACACTCACCTCAACCACCTGTTGGGTGGTCATTGAATTATACATCAAATACATTTCAAATTTTAAACTTACCACTCACTTGATATTCCAACCCTGTCTGCAGGGCTGAAGAGTATGAACAACCAGAACTCTACCAGTACACTAAGGCCCTGTCCATACTATCAGTGCATTTGGAAATCATTCTGAAAACCATTTTGTACTGTATAACGGTTTTCAGAATGGTTGTCTGTCCATCCTCACTAGCAGCTGAAAATAGAGACTGCCCATTGGAGTTCCAAGGCATACTTGCAGCAGTCCCACAAAGCATTGTGGGTGCCCAGTGCATGCCGGGATACTCGGTAATGGGTATGTTAACCAATTGGGCTAAAAATAGCACCAATCAATTCATGATCCCATGGTCAGGACGGGGATGCAAGTATATGTATCCCCTTTTCTTGTAGGAGGCCAACACTTGCTAAAACAGCCCACGGACATTGCCTTAAACCACTTTACAGAACGGTGTGTGTCCATACCACTGTTAAAACAGTTTAAGGCAACTGTGTTAGGCTGCAACCATGCTCAAAACCTGCTCTGATCAGGTTTTGAGTATGGTTTCTTAAACTGCTTCAGAGCATGGAAAAAGCATGCTGTAGTGTGGATGCGAACCGTGTCTGCAGGTTTTGTAACGTTACAGACCAACTGTAATGTTACAAAACTCCTAGTGTGGACAGGACCTATGTGAGTTATGATCAGCCAGGTTCATTACATCACATAGAAACACAGACAATGATGGCAGAAAAAGACCAAAGTTCCCTCTAGTCTGTCTGGAGTTCCCTATCATGACTAATCCAATAAAAACAAGATTATTAGTCAAAGGCCTGACTAAACAAAAAGACTTTAAAGTTCAATTTAACCTTAAAAAAAGTACTTGACTTAAGAGACTAAGGCACCACTGGTAGGACATTTCAGAGTACAACGTTCAAAAGCCCCTGCACCACCAGTTAGGAATCTCACTTAAAGAGTCATCAAAAGACCAGGGCCTCTATTCATGAAGAGTAAGTTCGTGTTAGTGCAACCTTTGCATTGCCTTAACTAACTCGATGCAACAATCTCCCATGTTGTTCAATAGCAGGTTGCTGAATGAAGGTAGAAATAATGAAGTAAAGTGGTACTAATGCTGGAGGCATTGTGTGTGAATATAGGCCCCAATCTGGCAGAACACAAAAAGCAAAATGGCATAAAAGAAGTAACAAGCTACATTAAATAAGTAGGGCCCACTACTTAGAGACCCCCAAATACTAAAAATAAGAACTTTAAAGCAGTCCACTGTTTAACACAAAGATAATTTAGCCTGCATGCTGTGATAACAAAGGACACAGAGAAACATATAAACATAGACTTTGACAGCAGAAAAGGACTGCTTGCCCCACCCAGTATGCCCATTTATGCCTGCCTCTACTGTCTCAATAGACACTACTTGGTTTCTGGCTCCCTCCCCTTGCTTCCCAGCAAGAGTCCCCTGTGCCTATCCCAAGCATGCTTGAAGTCCACCACTGTTTCCTCCCCCACCACCTCCACTGGAAGACGGTCCCAGGCATCTGCAACATTTTCACTGAAGAAGTACTTCCTCACATCTCTTTTGAATTTATTCCCTTCCAGACTCATTGCATGTCCCCTAGTTCTTTTACATCTTTTCCTCTGAAAAATACCCCCCCCCGTACCTTAATTGCCCTGTGAGGTATTCATAAGCCTCTATCATATCTCCCCTCTCTCTTCTTTCTCACAGGGTGTACATTTTGAGGTCCTTCAGTCTCTCCACATATGGCTTCTGATACAGACAACTAAGAAGATTGTGACAGTCTCGCCAACTGGGCAGTCGACCTGTGGACAAGTTGCAACTTCCCCAAAGTGCAATTTGACAAACCAGAAAATTTACAAAAAATCCGACCACTAAAAGTGAGACCCCAAGCAAGTCATGTAATCCCCCCCTCAATGCTTTTGTCCCTCCACTTCCCATTGTAAAACTCAACAGAAGGCTCCATGATAAAATGTTAATCTGTGGTAAGAAAAAAATTGCTGTCATTGTACTGTAAATGGAAATGACCTTTTCCATATCAGGGGGCCCAGGATTTGGGGTTCATTCCAAACAGAGATACAGGGATGCACGCAGCATTTCTGTTGCCATAGTTACACCTACTGCAAGATTATTGATTTTAAAAATATTAGACAGTGGACTTTTTTGTCCCCAACCCCTGTGGCCATTTCTCTGAAACTCTTACAGACAAAGGTTCACTCAAGTCACGTAAAAAAATTTATTTAAATGGGTGGGATTTAGAAACATATGGAATGCTAGATGAACAAAAACAGAAACATAGGCCTGTGGTCATCTCCTGCTATCCAAGCAGCTGCAGTATTGGATATTATATATATAAAAAAACTTTGGAAACCTCTGAGAATCCCCAATAAATCAAAGGCTGCACCCAGTAATGCCATCCCTTATGAGGAACTGTTCCAATCTGAGTCAAAAAGATTCAACACTCCTCACTTGCACTTCTTGCTTTGTGATGGTTTACCTCACTGGGGGATACAAAATACTCCCTCACATTACATACATGCTAGTACCACCTTAAATGTAGGCTATACCCCCAGTTCTGCTGCCCTTCTGAATGGCAGATTGTTGATGATCACCTCCAAATAGCCCATAATGTCTATTATTTATTCTCCTCTAGCTACTGTCAGAGTAGCTTGACATTTTTATTTATTTATTTATTCATGTATTTATTTCAAAGGCTTTACCACGAAAGGCCTACTGAGCAGGTAATAGCTCACTTCCAGATGTGTCCTGAGGGGGGTGATTTAGGGAGTACAGTAAGGTACAAAACTAACAATACATTTAAGAGACACTGTTAAGCCACTCAAGCCTCAAGTTGTCCCTAATTTAAAAAAAAACATATTTTATGACTGCTCACATTCTGCATCGATTGTTAATGTAGCTGGTTGTTTGATTCTGATTCCTTTTTTCTTTTCAAAAGTGAAAAACAGAATGGCAACCATACTGGTTGTTATGACACCAAAATGCATTTTTTTACATTCCCTGATCAACTTCCACTGCACTTTTTTCTAGACTTCTGCACATCCCTAACACAGTCTAGCTGCTCACAAGGCAATGGGACAAGAGGTGACCACTGCAGAACTAATGGCTGCACTATTTGGGGGTGTTCATAATGTAAAGCAAGTATGCAATAAGAGATGGTCAAGATTTAGAAACAACAAGGTAGTGTATAATCACAGCATTGCCATACATATCAGTTCTACTAGGAAAAGAAGTAGACAAAACAAACAGCAACATAAATGAATTTTAGAGAAGGTAAGCAATCATACAATGTGGGTTTTCAACTAGAAATAATATGATGCAAGAAGGGCTGACAGTTTCCCTTTAACAGTTATGGATCAATGATATTCTAAGCCAAGTAACAAAGTGCAAACAAGGGAGGACTGTTCAGCTGATGGGGCCCCAGAGACATGTAACTGAATAGCTTTCTGGCACAGAGATGAACACGCTATCAACTTGAGCCATACTGGGATTGGGAAAATAGAAGCAGAAAGATCAAGTATGTAACTACAGTGCTGGCCACCCAGATGAAGCACTTATCAAAGTTTTTGCCAGTGATATCTTGCAGGATCCTGCAGAAACACAATGTAATTCAATGGCAGTCACTCTAATTTGTCACACAGGTAACTATGACAGCTGTGTCACAGAGTGATTCATTCTAATGGGTTACACTGTAAGATACGGAGCAGTTTATGTTTTTATGACACCATTCATAACCCTGAATTTGCCAGCCAGTACTGCCATATATCTTAGGTTCCGCTGCAATCTTGGTGTCACTGGATCACACCCAACAAAAGTGCAGCTTTGGCCAAAGCAGAGTGCTGTATAACTAGTGGCAACTTCTGAGCCTAGATTGCTGCACTCTTTCCACTTGGCTGCGACACTTGGCATGATGGTATCTAGTAGGGAATTATTCTCAAGCAGTCATTTTTGTGACACTTCAGAAACTAACAGTTGCACAGTGATGAGTCCCCAGGTCTGCTACTTGCGTCATCAGTATATAACTAGCAGAAATCAGCACTGTGCTAAGATATGGGGAACATCATTACACACACATTTGAACACACGCCCACACACATATCCACCTACACACACATTACAATGCCACTCTAAACTTTGCAGGTCATTACAGATAAAAACCTGATGTACTGGGAGTGCTTATGTATTTTAAACCAGAGTGTAATACATTGCTTGATAATAGGCACTCAGATGGAATTCAGCAGAAAGGATTACAGTGTATCAGCAGTATATATTTTTTTATTTCATTTTAGTCTTTGGTAACCAAGTAAGGCCAACTAGGCACAAGTTTTCCTGCCTGTTTTCAGGGTGACCTGGGAGCACTGGACAGTTAAGTAACGTGCTCAGAGTCACATAGTATGCAAGTGGAGGTTGTGCAAATCAAACCAAGGTCTGGTCTGCTGGATATACCAAGCTCATTCACAGTTCATTACTCTAACCTCTAGGCTACACTTCCAGCCCAATATACCATACATATGGGTCTGGATTTTGTTAGACAACTTGATGCACCATTTGCAGCTGCAGGTACTATAGCACAGTAGGTTAGGGCTCTGAGCTACAGATCTGGAGACCTGGGTTTGAATCCCACGGCCACCTAGGTGCATACTGTGTGATCCGGAGTGAGTTACTTAACTTCCTTGTGCTCCCAGGTCACATCGGGAAACAAGCTTGTGCTTAGTGTGCTACTCCTGGTTAAACAATGTTCCCTTTCCTTTCCCTTTTACTTCCACTGCAGTATTCATTTAAATGCACCAGAATGTTTGCAGGTGATTTTCAAACACTCTGTTGCATTTGCAACACTTTGCTCAAGTTAGGGCAGAACAATAATGCATGCATCACATATTTCATGCATGCGTCATTTTTGGTGTGCAACTTGCGGCACTTATTAAAAGAAGTTACACCACATTTTCTGTGGTCTTACAGTCCTGTCGCAAGGACTGCAAGTGCAGCAAAATCATGGCAAAAGTGTCTGAAAATCAGGGCCATGATGATTATCTGTCTGTCTGTCTACAATCTATCATCTATCTATCCATCTTCTGTCTCTCTGTCTATCTACCTACAGCATCTGTCTGTCTGCTTCTCATCTGTCTATTTCCCTCCTTCCCTCCTTCGTGCTGTTGATAATGGTTTCCATAGGCTGCTTTTTAATTAAGGTACTCATCAAGTTAATTTTATTTTCTGTCCTGTTTCTGATTATATTATCAGTGGTATCCTGTTTAAAACATAAACATTGTGTTTACCACATTAGTAGTTCCATCTTTCAAACTACTGTACATGTACAGTACTATAATCTTGAACACGCATTTGTCAATGCTGAATGTTGCAGCAGGTAATGCTGTTGTACCAGGTCTTATTTGTACACATTTTTATTATATATTTACCAAGGATAGAGCAAATGAGATGCAATATCTCATTTTCAGTGATGTCCTGCTTTGACACATTGTTAAATTGTAATTAACCAGGATAGGGCAGCTGAGAGGCAATATCTACTTTTAAGTGGGCTCCCACAGTTTGATCCCAAATGTCCAACCGCCTTTTTATGACCTGACGTTATGAACAAGACAAGTGGAATTTTTAAAATTCCATCCAAAAGGTGATTTGGCTGTATGACTGTGGAAACACGTTTCAGAGGGGATTTGAAGAATGACACCCGCCATGTTCAGGAGGTGGGGTAACACAAGGGATATGTTGAATATTAGGGGCCAAAATCTGCAAAAAATAAAGTTATGACTAAACGTAAGGACAATTTGTTTCCTCGTAACTTAATTGTTTTTTTTTACATTTTTACCCCAAATTTTCAACATAATCTTTTCATGACCATTCCTTCTGAGCATGACAGGTGTCATTTATAGAACAATGGCTGAAACATCATTTTGTGCCACAAGTGTTTCATGACGTGATGTGAAAAAATGGCTATGCTGAAAAATTAGGGTCAAAATATTGAAAATTACCATAGTTACGAGCGTGCATTGAACAATTGCAATGTAGTCTCATAACTTTGTTACTTTCACATATTTGTACCCCAAATTTTCAACATAGCCTTCTCATGAGCCCACCGCATGAACAAGGGCTGACAAAATGTTTAAATTCTGCCCAAAAGGTGATTTTGCACCACAGGTACGAAAACACATTTTGGCTAGAATTTGAAAAATGACTGCTATCACATTCATGAGGTGCTGTGAAGAAATGGCTATGCTGAAAATTTGGGGTCAAAATATTGAAAATTACCAAAATATTCCATCAGTAAAGAAGCTGAGATGTGTACAATGTATGAGAATAGAGTGAGTGTTAGGGTTGACAACCCCAAGGCAAACCTCACACCTGATTTATGAAGATGCAGGAAAGGTCAGATAGTAATATTTTTTCTTGGTGCTGCCTGCAGTGTGGGGGTGGGATGTTAGGGTTGGGAATCCTAATCCCAAATTTTCCAACTTTTGTCAGTTTAACCTGAACTAGTGCATTAATGAAGTTTTTTGCAATGAATTTCCTTACTTTTTGAGGTACTATAATCACATCCTCATTTGACTGCGGTTGGGGTGCTCAACTGATCTATAATAGATGCTTATACGCTATATAAATGTATTAATAGCTTCAGTCCCGCTCAACAGAATTGCACAAAATTTTGCATGCGCAGTCAGGGTGGGGGCAAGGTGTCTTGGCTTCCCAGTTTCATTGCAGTTAGACATGTGAATTCCAAGATCTGGATAGTGCATTTTTAGGAAAACTTTTGTTTTACTTTTTTTTTTTGTTTGTTTGTTTGTCATCACCTACTGCCCAGATGGTTTGGAATTTTGGTCTGAAATGTTTAGAGTAGAAAGGGCTTGCCCCAGAATGGTGGCTTTCATTGGTTTGGTAAAAAAATGTTTAGCTGTTCCCAAGTTACAAGGATCTGAAATTTTGATTCTGCACATGCTCCATAGGGTATCACGTTTATCCAAAAGACCCTGCTGAGCATGCTCCTAACTGAAATGTCAAATCCTTATAACTTGAAAACAGATTCATATTTTTTCACCAAACCAAGGAAAGTCACCATTCCTGGGCAATTCCTTTTTACCCTGAACATTTCAGCCCAAATGTTCAAATTGTCTGGGCTGTAGGCGATGAAAAAAAGCAACAAAAATCCCAGATTTTTCCTAAAAACGCACTATTAGGATTTCATAATTTGCACGTCTGACTGAAACAAAACTTGGCAGATGAATAGACCTTGCCTTCTAGACCACACATACAAAATGTTGCACAATTTCATTGAACGGGGCAAAGCGATTAGGGTACAAAGTTAGGGGTTTAACATTAAACAGCCTACTCAACTCTTACTTTAGTGGCACTTCCGCACCACTATAATAGATGAGGGTTTTGTGTTTAAAGCTCAAAACTGAGTAGTCAATTGGGTCCACAAAATGGGTATAAAGAAGTTAATTCAGAACACAGATTGTTGGGTTTTGAACCTATGAACGGTCAGTTCTTGAAGATGTGAATTCTTCAAGGAGAATTTGACTTGGCTATCAATGTAAAAAAACAATTAAGTTATGAGGAAACAAATTGTTCTTACATTTAGTCATAACTTTATTTTTTTTGCAGATTTTTACCCCTAATATTCAACATATCCCTTGTGTTACCCCACCTCCTGAACATGGCTGGTGTCATTCTTCAAATTCCCTCTGAAACGTGTTTCCACAGTCATACAGCCAAATCACCTTTTGGATGGGATCAGTGGGTAGCACACTCACCTCTGATGCTGGGAGATCAGAGGGCTGTGAGTTCAATTCCCACATCTGGCACTTGGGTTAATATCCCAATACTGACACTGTAGTGCAGCATGAGGGGAGTGCTGCACTTCTGAGGTGCTGTCTTTCAGACGAGATGTTAAACTGAGGTCCCATCTGCCTGGATTGGTGGTAGTTCAGGGGGATGATAAAGATCCCATGGCACTTATCAAAAAAGAATAGAGGAATTTCCCCAGTGTCCTGGCCAAATTTCTCCCATTCACTGAAAATATCACCAACAGCTTAATCTGGTTCAATTTCAGTTGCTTACTATCTGTATCCCCCCCTCCCCCGGGTGGCTCCTGAAAAAGGGACTTCGAGGCTGAGTGGGCTTACTGGGTCAACAAAATTCAACAAATAAATATCAGAAATCCTACATTTCAGCTGTTATTGGCTAATAGAGCTGGGCAGCATGCAGGATTCCATTGGCAGAGTTCAGGTTGAATGTCAATTCTACTTCCAAAATGCTTTTCAGAATTATCCAGAAAATTCTGCGGAATTCCAACTGTGTTGTAAAGTAAACCATAGATTAATTTTCTGTGGTTTATGCTAAGCATGGATTCCTTTTCTGTGGGTTGCAGGAAAACTAATCTGCTGTTTACATGCACTGTGCGACATTAACCCATGGTTTACAGAAACAAAATCATGGAACACTAATCCCAGATTTATGTAAGCCATGGACCAGTACTCTGTGGTTTACAAAATAATCCAAATACTGCCATTGGAATTATAACATGTTTCTTCAGATGGAATGCCAGATAATTGTTTGGAATTTTTCAGAATTTTGCAGAAATCTATTTCTATCAGAACGTGAACATTTTACACAGCCCTATTGGTCAATTGTCTCAGCAACGGAAAAAATAATCAGGCATCATGGTCTACCAAAAAATTACCTGTTCCCCTTTAAACTCCTTTATAAAAAGTTAATTGCCTTCCTGCCTTCCCGGGTCTTACCTGAAAATAGGCAACCATGCTGCCTAGTGTGCCAATCAGGTCAACAAAAACTAAATAAATAAAAGATGCATATAGTAGCATCCTCCCCACAATGCCGGTGTTGTGGGGAGGGTGCTGCTATATGCATCTTTTAACTTTTAATAAATGACTTTTTAAATGGAACCTATTGTAACAGGTCTTTTTTTCCAGTAGACCGTGATGCCCGACTCCTTTTGCTAGTCGTTTTGGATTTACATCGTAACTCTGGTCACAGTTTAAGTTGCTGTCTCTCTTCCTAGCTTTCTAACAGAAAAAAATACACCAGCCTAGAATGTTACTTTCTCAGGGGTCCACACTTCACTAAGTAAGTAGCCTTCTGAGCCATGAAACACTTGAATTTTTTTTTGTCTGTTGCTGACACAGTTGGCCAGGGATAAAATCATGGGTGTTCATGTAAAACAGAATGAAGATGAAGAATCTCTGTTAGAATTAATCAAATACCAGGTTAAAGCAGAACTAGGCCTTAAGGATGGCGGGGAAACAGTTCCTGGAGCATTTAGAAATTATGCAGATGTAGAACAAACTAGTTTATGTATTAATGAGAGAAATTAGCTATGCCAGTAAAGTGTGGTCCAAGATGTCTATCCTTCTTGGCCTAGGCCTGGATATTCCTGCTCCAGTGAAATATAGTACTGTATTGCTCTTTGGACTTGGCAATCATAAGACTAAGAAACCTGAGACATGGGATGAGATTAACAACACTATTATAGACTTAAAATGGAATTTCAAACAGTAAGGAGCAAACCCTGAAGAAAAAATAGTCTCTCTGTTTGGTATTGAGCCACTTAAATATGAAAGTAATAGAACATTAAAAGCAACCATGTGCTTCTTGATCTACAGAGTGAATGGGGGGGGACTGGGCAAACACAGATTGATATATATTTGAAAGGGAAAGAACTGATAGGCACAGTAATGTAAAAAGTTTCTTTTATGAATACCATGGGAATACACTTTATTGACTGGCATAACTTACATTTAGAGTCACAAAGAGGTGCATCAGCTGAACCATTATCCTGATTTTGTCCCTCAATTAGAATGAGATCCTTTGAGCTGTGAGTCGTGGGTATGGTTAATGTACTGGGAGGCAGAGTATATGACTAGAGCATCGGGGCATTCCCTCTGCTCATTGTGAGAGGGAGGTATTTCCTTGTGCCTCAATTCTCAATGGTTCTTTTATAGACTCGGTTATATCCCTCTTCTCGAACTATGTTTTTTTTTTTTCTGTTCTCATTATAATGAACGAGGACATGGGATGGAAGGGTTCTGTTATATATTGGAATATGGGCTGTTTCTGGCTGTAGCTCACTGAGGTACTGATGGCAGGGTTGGAATTTCATTTAAACACTCATTGGTAAGTTTTGCCTTTCAAACTGTACTCCGTCCCTTGTCCTCTGAAGCCATGATGTGATGGACTACCATTTTTTTCTGACCTCGCCTTGTCGATGCTTGGTTACAATTGCAAAACAGATTATAGTTAATGTAAAATAATTATAGTTATACCTGCTGAAGTAACACTTGCACTAAAATAAAATGACACTAATTGGCCAAAATTGCATATTTTCAATGGGTGTAAATTAGGAGCTAATTGCAGAGCGTGAAATTAAATTTGTGCAATTGTAGTTGATTTGTGCCTTGCACTAAATATAACTTGCTTAAGTATAAATAGTTTTACAGTATGTTGTTTGGGTCATTCATACTTAATTATATTTATTATCCTAAGTTATTTTTGGGGTATATCACTTTGCTGTTTCCACTTGTCAGTGTATCGCAAACTGCATATTACTTGTGTCCTGTATTATGCATACACTCAAAAAAAGTTGAAATATAAAAAAAAGAACAGAGTCCCAAAGAGGCAGGGGTGACATAACTACACATGTAACTCCCTCTTACGTAACTGACTGGAGGCTGAGTAAACAGAACACCTACATGACCCCACCAATGATGAGTCTCTCTATTGTTTCATGGAACATTTTAGGTTAATCTACAAAATCAGGGATCCAGAATGGGTTAATTACATAAACCAACATGAGTTAATTTGTTTTCAAGAAACATGGGCATGTGAAACTATAAGCTTAAATGGTTATGAGTCAATAAAAGTTTCAGCAGTAAAATGGAACAAATATGGAAGACCTTCTGGGGGCTTAGCAATTTATATTAAAATTGCACCCTACATTAAGCTAGCTAAAATACTTTGTAGCACAAGGGAAGGAGATGGACAGGGTACTAGTAGAAGCCATCCACAAAATGATAGCCAAAGGTGAAGTGCTGCTGGTGGGAGACTTCAGTTTGCCTGATGTGGATTGGAGCACATAGGCTGCAGCCACAGCCAAGAGCAAAAGGATCCTGGATGCCCTGCAGGGGGGCATAGTTCAAGCAGCTTGTGGCAGAACCCACCAGAGGAGGAGCAATATTGTACCTGGCAGTCACCAATGGGGACAGAATCAC
Organism: Neoceratodus forsteri; assembly: GCA_016271365.2. Lineage (NCBI taxonomy): Eukaryota > Metazoa > Chordata > Ceratodontiformes > Ceratodontidae > Neoceratodus > Neoceratodus forsteri. The sequence continues at coordinate 1,391,812,500 of CM057459.1, forward strand.
TGATGTAATGCTGGATAGCCACCTGGGATTCAGTGAACATCGTACAGTGTAACTCAATGTGAGAACAGCGGAGGAGTCAAAAAAGCAAGGATCCTGGATTTCAGACAGGTCGACTTTGCAAAAATGGGGGAATGTCCCAAGGAAGCCCTGGCAGGGGAAGAAGAAGGGGGATATAGAGAAACAACAGTCTAAACTTAAGGGAGCCACAGCTGAGGCAACAAGCCTTTGTGTTAGGCAACTAAGCAAAACAAAGAGAAAGAAAAAATAGTATGATTCTCAAAGGACATGGCTGGAAAGGTAAGAGAGAAAAGGCTAGCTTTCAGGAAGTACAAGGAAACACAGAGGGGGAAAACAGGGAACTGCATCTGGAAAAGCAGAGGGAGCTGTGGAAAGCAGTCAGGAGCACAAAGGCTCAAACAGAGAAAAAAAATAGCACAGTCAATTAAGAAAGGAGACAAGACCATTTTCAGGTACATTAGTGAAAGAAAGAAGACCAGGTATGGAATTGTGAGGTTAAAAAGGGAGGGATGTGTGTGTGCAGAGGGGGACCTAGAAAAAGCAGCAATCTTGAACAAATATTTTTGTTCAGTATTCACAGAAGAAGGAAGGAGAAGGACCACTACTGGGCGATAGAAGCACCAATGAGAGAGAGGTGGATACCAGCCTGTTTATGGAGGAAAGAGTCCAAAAGGAACTTGAGAATCTGAAAGGGGACAAGGCTATGGAGTCAGATTGGATACATCCCAGAATATTATGAGAACTTAGAGAGGTGCTGGCGACACCGCTAACAGTCTTATTCAACAAACTGATAGAGACAGGGGTAGCTCCAGAGGAGTGGAGGAGGGCAAATGTAGTCCCTCTCCACAAAAGTGAGAACAGGGAGGAGGCTGGCAACTTCAGGCCAGTCAGCATGACCTCGGTGGTGGGGAAATTAATGGAGTCACTGCTAAAGGAAAGGATTGTGATATTTCTTGAATCCAGTGGAGTACAGGATCTGAGGCAGCATGGATTCACAGTGGGAAGGTCTTGTCAAAAAAATCTGATAGATTTCTTTGACTGGGTGACCAGGGAGGTAGATCAGGGAGGGGTGGTGTATGTGGCCTACCTAGGTTTCAGCAAGGTCTTGGACACCGTCCCACATAGAAGGTTGGTAAATAAGTTGGGAAGCCTATGAGTGGGCCTCAAGGTGGTAAACTGGGTCAGAAACTGGTTGAGTGACAGGACACAGAGTGTGGTGGTAAATGGCATTCAATCCATGGGGGGTGACCAGTGAGGTGCCACAGGGATGTACGCTAAGGCCAGTCCTCTTTAATGTCTTCATAAGCAACATTGCAGAGGGGCTGGAGGGTGAGGTATGCCTCTTTGCAACAGGGCTGATACTCTGGGGGGGAGATGAGAAAGGACCTAAACATGCTTGAGGAGTGGTTGAGATGGTGACAACTAAGATTCAATGAAAAGAAGTGCAAAATCATGCATTTGTGGCACAGAGATCTAAGGGAAGAGTACAAGATGAGGGGAGAGGTACTGATTGCCACCAATCAAGACAGAGACCCGGGGTTAATCATATCTAATGACCTAAAGGTAACCAAACAATGTGAGAAGGCTGTGGGGAGAGCCAGTGGGATGCTAGGGTGCATAGGGAGAGGTATCACCAGAAGAGAAAAGGAGGTGGTTATGACACTGCACAGAGTATTAGTGAGACCTCATCTGGAGTACTGTGTCCAGTTCTGGAGGCTGCATCTCTGAAAGCATAGAGACAAAATATAGGCAGTCCAGACAAGGGCAACAAAAATGATGCAAAGACTGCACCAAAAGTTACACGAGAGAGAGAGAAAGACTAGAGGACCTCAATATGTAGTCCCTGGAGGAGAGGAGAGAGAGAGAGAGAGAGAGAGAGGATATGATAGAGACATTCAAGTACCTCAAGGGTATAAACAAGGTACAGGAGAGTAGCATCTTTCAGAAAAGGAAGTGAACAAGAACAAGGGGGCATGATATGAGGCTGGGGTGGTAGGCATAGTGGCAAAGTGAGGAACTACTTTTTCACAAAAAGAGTAGTGGATGCTTGGAACAGCCTTCCTGCAGAGGAGGTGGGGGCAAAAATTGTAGGGGGATTCAAGAATGAATGGGATAGACTTAAGAGTACTCTCACAATAGGGAAGAGAGGGTAAGCCTCAGATCAACTAGGGTCTGCAGTATTGCATTAGGTAGGGCAAAGGGGCACACTAGGTAGGCCACACGGTCCTTATCTGCTGTCACCTTCTATGTTTCTATGTCTCCTGGCTCTATGCCTCTTCAACTTGTATACAAATGATCTTCTAGCCAAATGCTCAGATCTAAGTTTTCATTCCCCACAGATGATGAAAACAGATTGTTCTTTGTTGGCCTATGCCGATGATCTGGTTCTCTTGTCACCATCTAAAATTGGAATTCAGTGTAAACTGGATAGATCTGAAGAAATATGTACAACTCTGAAACTTACGGTTAACTGATTGAAAACTAAACTAATTGGTTTTTGGCTCCAATAAAAGCTATGCCTGCTTCCTCTATAAAAAGAGAATTGAGCAGGTTAAGCAATATGAATATTTAAGAAACCTTCTATATTACATGGGAAATTGGGCTCACCACATTAATGTCTAAGCTGCTAAAGTAAGATTTAATGCCGGTGGCTATTCAAATTTAATTTCAAATATGGAGGCTGTTTGTTAATTCCGGCCTGAAGAGCAGCCAAAATAAAGCTCAATCCAATCAGTCTATATGGGGCTGAAGTTTGGGGATTTCAAGTAACTGATAATATGGATAAACCCTATAATATTTGTTATAAGACTCTGCTAAAAATCCCAAGATCCAGCCTTAATTGCATTGTGTGTGCAGAATTAGGTAGGGTGGCTATTAAAACTATAGCTACTTTGAGATTGATAACATATTGGCTTAGAATAATCAATGGAAAGGTTGTTCCTGCAACCTCATGGGCTTTGGAAGAAAAAGTAAGAGGGGACTGAGTTGGTTGCAATACCTTATAAATACACTATCCCAGATTTATTATGAGTCCCTCTGGCATTTATATTTGAACAAGGTTTTAATTTTACAATCTTGCCAAAGAAGAATCAAAGGAAAACTCTTTTACAAATCCATACAAGATGACCTGGCATTAATAGAAATACTTAAAGTAATAATAACGATTTTATTTATATAGTGCTTTCCATTTTTCAAAGCACTGTACAACTTAAAACACTACAAAATCAATTATTCAATTAAAAATTCAGATATCAAACATAGATAAAACCATCATATTCAAATACATTCAGTTTTCTGTAAAGGCCATTTGCCAAAGATGAGTTTTCATATCCCTCTTGAATTCCTCCACGGAGGTGCACTCCCATAACTGGCGTGGTAGAGAATTCCAAAGAGTGGGCGCAGCAAAAGAGAATGCCCTACAGACAGATGATTTAAGATTCACTCTTGTAATCTCCAGCAACCCCTCTTCGGCCGAGCGGAGCGATCGACCAGGGCAGTAGGGAACCAGAAGTTCTTTCAGATAAGCCAGACCCTGACTGCGAAGGGCTTTCAAAGTCAGTAAAAAGACTTTAAAGGTGATCCACGACCATATAGGCAGCCAGTGCAGTTCAGCACCGGGGTAATATGACAGGACCTACTAGAGCCTGTCGAAACCTGGGCCACTGTGTTCTGCACTAGCTGTAGGAGGTGAATTTCAACCCCGGAAAGCCCAAAGTAAAGGGAGTTGCAGTAGTCCTGACATGAGGACACAAAGGCGTGGACCAACGTTGGAAGGTCATCAGACAGAATCAGGTGTCTAACTCTGGTGATATTCCTAAGATGGTAAAAGGAAGTCTTGATGACAGCCGACACCTGTGACTGCAGTGTCAGTCTGTCATCCAAGACAACCCCCAGGTTACACACCTACACACCTCTTCAGAAGTCGGAAGTGAGATGCCACCAAGAAAAATTCCTGAGGGCGTACCAATGATCAACCCCTCTATCTGACGACCTGGATCCACAACCAAAACCTCTGTCTTTTCTGAGTTCAACTTCAGCCAACTAGAATCTATCCACTCCTGGATTTCTTTCAGGCAGTTGTTAAATACCGAGAGAGCTCCGTCCTGGTTGGGTGCAAAAGACAGATATAGCTGGGTATCATCTGCATAACAGTGAAACCTCAGCCCATACTGTCTTACAATGTCTCCAAGGGGCACCACGAAAAGCATGGGAGACAGCACTGAACCCTGAGGCACCCCACATGACAAAGAAGTTGGGCCTGAGGAAAAAACCCCGGACACAACTCTGTGTGATCTCCCCGTGAGGAATGAGGTGAACCATCCAAGGACGTTTCCGGATATTCTACAAATATGCCTCCGGTGTGCTATCAACACCATGTGATCCACGGTGTCAAAAGCTAAGGAGAGATCAAGGAGAACCAAGATGGAATGTCTCTTCTGATCTCTCGTCCTCAGAAGATCATTGAGCACCCGAACCAGTGCTGTCTCAGTGATATGACTTTTACGAAAACCAGACTGGAGGGGTTCGTAGATGTCATGGATGGTTAGATGGTCCTCCAATTGGGCTGCAACTACCTTCTCAATCACCTTCCCAATAAAGGGTAGGTTAGAGATAGGTCTGTAGTTTGTGAAACAGTCTGGGCCCAAGGTAGCATTCTTCAAGAGTGGTGTCACCACTGATTCTTTCAGGGAGCTGGGGAACTCACCCAGCTCCAAGGAGCACCAGACTATTCACACAAGGACTGGACCAATGATATCACTGCAACCCAAAATTAGGGAAGTCAGTCCAGGGTCCAAACTACAGCATGTAGGGCACACACTATGGATAATTCTCATGACATCCATGAAATCAGGTCGACTGAAGGAACTCCAAGAAAATTGAGGTACTGTGAACTCGCACTGCTCAACAGCATCCCCCCTAGAGAATGCTGGCTGCAGATCCGCCCTGATGTCAGCCACCTTAATTGCAAAAAATCGAGCAAGCTCCTCATACGCTAATTGCGAAAAGGCTTTCCGAACTTGCAGACAGGCTGGGTTGCACAGTCTGTCTACAGTTTGAAAAAGCTAAGCTGGTCGGTTTCAAGCAACCACAATCTTCCTGGACAGGAATTCTGACTTCTTACGTGTGATTGCAGATTGATAGACCGAATAAGGGTCCATCAATTTAAGGTGGTCGGCTTCAAGGGCGGACCTGCGCCAGCACTGCTCTAACCTTCGCCCCTGTCTCCGTATCTCCCTCAATGTCCCGTCAAACCAAAGGGACTTGGGGTGAAGTGGTAGGAGGTGCATACAGACAGGAGCAATAGAATCCAGAGCCACTGTAACAGCCGTATTATAAGCCAACACGAGGGTCTCTGGACTACTGCTCACCAACACGGGGGACGAGAGGTCAAGGACCGCTGCAAGACCTTGGGGATTAATATCTCATAAAGGGTAATACCTAACCATCTCCACAGGGGCAGGCCTTCTCAGGAGGGTGCAAAAACTGAACCTCATGGTGTAGTGATCTGACCAAGCGACTGGTTCCACCCCCATGTCGGATGTTTCGATCCCTAGTAGGAAGATTAAGTCTAGAGAGTGTCCAGATTTATGGGTAGCAGTAGAAGCCACCTGTGTAAGGCCCAGAGAAATCATTAACTGGAGGAAGGGATTACCAAATTGTAAGACTTCATCATCGACCCAGGTGTTAAAGTCGCCCAGAACCATCAATCTGGGTGACTCAAATGCCATGTCGATGATGAAATCCACCACTTCCTGAAGAAATCGCTTCCCATCCCCAGGTGAATGGTAGATGAGAATGATTCGAATGCCTATACCTGCTACCACTGTACACTCAAAGGACTCAACCTCCCCAACTACTACATTCATGAGGCCCAGTTCAGTCTTGAAACGGACTGCAACCCCCCTTCCACGATCCAATTTCGTGTAGTGTATCACCAAGTACTCAGCCAGAGTCATAGCGTCCAAAGTGGGGCCTGGATTTTCATCCAGCCAGGTCTCAGTGACGCAAGCCAAGTCCACTGAACCAACAAGATCATCAATAATGCCAATCTTATTCCTGATGGACCTGGCATTGCACAACATCGCCCGAGCTGGATGAACCTTGGAGGCTGTTGGGCCCATCTGCCTACTAAACTTGGTAGTGTCCTTGGGTATGGGCACCAGACATGACAAACCATGATCTGGGTTCCATTTCACCCCATGCCGCTTCTGGATCTAACTACCCTAATATGGTGGCCCCCCTCATCTATCCTCCCTTGTTCGCATTCCCCCGCCCTCCTCCCTCTCCTATGAATAATTCCCAGTGCTCTACAGCACTGGTACATCTCATATTGGAAAGGAGGGAAATAGAAAGGGTGGAGAGCGTGAAGAAAGGATGATGAATAGCGCACCACCATGGGGATTAAAGGCCAGCACATGTCACTACTGAACAGTCAAAACCAAACAATAAACCCACTTACAACAAATCACCCAAAATAATTTAAAATACTTAACAATGCAAAATAGTTAAAATACCAGCCCACCCCCAACAGGGAACATTGAATCTGGACCAGGTTAGAGGACAACTGAGATCCTCCTTATACTTAAAAATACCACAATGTAGCACCATGGCTGTCTCTAAATAAAAAATTACATGATTAAGAAATATATCTAACTTTACCTATTGCTCTAGAATATAAAAGATTGATAACAATGGCTAGATTTGAACTCCTACCCACAAATTATACAGAATACAGATACAGACTCTGAGCAGGTCACTTAACCACCCACTGCTCCCAGGTCACTCCTGAAAACAGGCACTTGTACCTGGTGGGCCTTACCCGGTTACCAAAGACTAAAATAAACAAAAAAAAAAAAAAAGGATTCGCCAGATAGTATGTACTGTACCCTTTAATAAGGGAACCCAACAAAACTCTTTCCCACATGATTATTTGTCCTTTGTATAGTAAATAGAGGAAAATTTACATAGAGAACTACCTGCAACTTATGCTAACAATCTAAATGATGGATTATACATATTGCTCCACCCTATGGAAAATAAACAGGCTATTGCACTGGCAAAATTTATTAGGGAGCTGATGAGATACAGAAAATCTTTTAATAATCAGAATGAACAGAATTTATAGTCATCTAGGTTGCATGCACAGAAACCAGGAAACAGTCTCCCAATGTAATATATTGTGTTTAGAGAGACAGATTATAATAAACTCCTACCACGTTCCATGGTTCAGAAGCCTATTGCTTTCTTTTAATAGTCTGTTTAGCCTGAACAACCTTAGTGGCTCGGTGAATTCCACAGTCTGCATGACTCTGCCTGGTGGCATACTATCCCCCAAGTCTTTTCAGGCTATACTGGCTTTTCTTAGATTCACGAGGATTATTTTTTGCAAAGCTACCCTGGGAAATAAAAATAGTGATTTATTATAATATTTAAGCTCTACAAGCTGATACTTCCTGTTGAAGCTGATATTAATTGTTTTACTATGATGCTTTTTACTATGTACATTTTTAATATTTGTAAAGACATATTTTGCCAAACAAACTTTGAAACTGAAATTTAAACTATTTAAGAAAAACAGTTCAATTTCTGAGCATGCGCAATTTAAAAATAAAATCAGTGTTCTAAAGATAGTAGAATTTTTACAACCAAATTGTTTAATGTGGTTGTTTTATGAGAACACATTCATTAAAGGTAGGTCCAGTTTCATGTCTGTATATGCTGTTGTACTATGTTCATTCAGCAGGGACTGGGCCACATGTCAGCACATAGCCTTGCCAATGCTGAACATGCTGTGTGTCTGTATTTATTTTTGTTGAGCAGAGCATCCACCATTAGCTGCACAAGCAGCCTTATTTATTTGAATAGGACGCTTCGGTTCCCAGTCTCCTGTGCCAGTTTAATAATAATAGATTAAGAATATACTCCAATGCTGGGGTTCATCCACCCCATAATGTCCCCTCCAACACATGTAATTTCATGTAATTTCAATTCTTTCGACACTGGATGCCCATGTCTTGGTGCTAGCCTCCCTCCCCCTGACTTAGCAGTCTCAGACACTAGAGTACCGACCCCTGGTGCCCCCAAGTGTCATGCTAGCACTGTAGTGCCCAATCCCCAATGCCGGAGATACCTTAAATAAAGAAAATTGTCCCACAATGTCCAAAATGTATGTGAACTTTGTCATTTTCTTTACTTGCAAGTGTAACAAAATACAGCATGATGTCCTAAAACTAATCTCCTGTTGACAACTCTGCAAAAGAGCTTGTGCAGTTTCTCATGGTTACCCCTGAGTTCCAAATAGCTTTTTGCAATCATTTCAACAATGTGATTATATACATTGGCAAACAAAGGGATCCCAGTGTACCGTACAGATTAATATATATTTTTATAACCACAGATCAGCAAGGAGGAAGAAAAGACAGAAACAGCAAGTGAAGACAGAGAGATAGCGGGAGGCAGAGAATCACAAGACCATCAGAGTGATCAGTTCCTATGTTTCACAAGAAAATCTGATTTTGCAATCAGACAGACAAGAGACAGAAAAGGAGAGGAACAGAACAGATCCTTGCATTTAACTCTTTCTGCATTACAAATGGGACAGGGTCTTATTCAACCCTGTCACAGTACTCATTCCATTCCTCCTACCCTTGCTTTTCTGCTTTCCTTGCACCTGGTGAAAGCCTTTTCCTTGCCCTCACTGCTTTCTGAGAACAATATTGGTCTCTTGTACCAGTTTTGTTTTGTAACAACTTTCGTGCATGACTTTTTTGTCTTGAGAACAGTTCCATTGATTGCCCCTATCTTTCCTCTACACTTTTAATGCTGTCCACCCTGGCCAATTTGTCTCAGACCAACTCCTTTATCCAGATTGTGTGTGCTCTTCTGTAATCTAGGACTTCAGTTTTTATAGAGGCATTCTGATCCCAAAGTCCAAACTGAACCAAATGGAGTTATGGCTGCTGGACCCCTGTGGCTCCCCTACCCTCACCCCACCCACCAACTCCAACTTGCTGAGCACCGAATGAGAATGAGAATGACTGCCTGTCTTGTGGGTTCTTTAACCAGCAGTACCAACAGGCAGGGCTACACTGTATCCAACAAGGCCTGACTTCTGCTGCACCTGGCTGCTGGAATGTCCCAGTTGATATCCAGTAGGTTCAGATCACCCACCACCACCACCACTTCCTCATTCTTCTCTCCCCTAGAGAGCACTTCCCCTAACTCCTTTCCTCTCTTTTCTCCTGCTCCTGGTTGTCTATAGATCACTCCACTTGTATTTTCTTGCCTGAGTGTGCTGTGATGTGAACCCACAGTGACTGTTACCTCTTTGCTTCCCCTGATTTATCTATCTTCCATAGCCTCTATGCCCTCCCTGACATATAGAGCTACTACCCCCTTTGCTTTTCCCTCTTTCCTGTCTAAATATTGTGTAACCTGGGACTGACAAGAAATTCCACACATTCTTCTCTGTGGCCCGTGTTTCTGTGATGGATACAATATCTGCCTCAGTGACTGCCACAAATACCTGGAGCTCACTGATTTTATTACTCAGACTCCTGGCATTAAGGCAGACCCTCTTCCAACTAACTCGGAATCATCTTTTGCTGTTTTGTGATCCTCCACCTGCATTTCTTCCCATTTTCCTTACCTTTTAGAGCCTTCAAACCTTTGCCTCTTTCACTACTGATTTTTAAACCTCAATCTTATTTTTACCCACCTTACTGCTACCTTTCCCAAGTAGAGTGGGAACAATAGCTAGTTCCTCCCCACTCCCTTTACCATTGTTCCCCTAGCCTCAGTGTCCACTGCAGCCAGTTTAACTGTCTGAGGTAGATGTCAAACTTCTCCTCCAGCACACTGGTCTCTTGTCAGGTGAAGGCCATCACCTTTGAAGAACCTCCTGTCCCTAAAGTCCCCCTTCCAACAAAGTGGTACCCTTTCTTCTGACACCATCCGTTTAACTACCCATTTAATTCTTCTATTTCTTTACTTCTTACTCTATATCTTCCTGACCCACCCCCCTCTCTACAAAGTGAGAACCTCCAAAAAGGCCAGAGAGGTTGAATGTGCCTGCAATCTGTCCCCCAGCTTCTGAAAGTTGCTCATCACTTACTCCACAGACTGGTCCAGCAGATCGTCGGTACCAACACACCCAGCTTCCCCTACCTATTTGCTGTTTTTCCTATTCTGTCTATGTCCTGGATGGCTACTGCCCCAAGAAGGCACCTAACCACCCCCACCCACCCCCTCTATACTCTGATCATAGACTCCTGACCACTAAGGCTGTTCTAGCTGCCTTCTTCTCCTCCATGCAGTGCATTCCAATGGGGTGGCAGTGATCGACGGGAGTTCATGACGCCTCAGCCAAGTTGGTCGGCTTTCAGTCAGGTGGTGATCTCGGGTGTCGTGATGGTCATTCAAAATATGAGGCTGACCTGCTGTGGTTTGGACCTGGGCCCACCACATCTCCTTGTGGGATGTGTTGAGGTCATCGGCCCAGTCCTAACTGCGATAGTCTGATGCTTGCTAGAGACCGGGGAGTTTCCTGACTCCCTGAAGGAGGCGGTGGTGACTCCACTTCTCAAGAAACCTTCTTTAGACCTGGATTGTCTCATGAACTATAGACCAGTCTCTAACCTTTGCTTTGTGGGGAAGGTTATTGAGAAGATTGTCACGCTGCAGCTGCAGGATCATCTTGCCATCCATGGCATCTATGATCCCTTCCATTCAGGACTTAGGAAGAGGCATAGTACTGAGACTGCTGTTGTCCAGGTGCTCAATGACCTCCTTATGGCGAGAGATTGGAGGTGCTGGTCCATCTTGGCCCTCCTTGGTCTCTCTGCAGCATTTGGCTCCATGAACCATGGGATTTTGCTGAAGCACCTGTGGCTGATTGGTGGATTTGGGAGGATGGTTCTCAGATGGTTTAAATTTTTCCTCATGGGCAGGTCTCGGAGAGTTGCGTCGGGGATTTTTTCCTCGAATGCTTTCTTCCTGCCACATGGGGTCCTACAGGGCTCTGTGCTTTTTCCCATGTTATTCGTGGTGTATATGTTGCCATTAGAGGACATTGTAAGGCAGCATGGGCTGATTTTCCACTGCTATGCAGATGATACTCAGCTGTATATGTCCTTTGTACCTGGAGAGGATCCAGCAGTCTCTGTATTTAACAACTGCCTGTCCAAAATCCAAGATTGGATGCACGCCAAGTGGCTGCAGCTGAATTCTGGCAAAAGTGAGGTGTTGGTTGTGGACCTGGGTCATCGAATAGAGAGGCATTCAGTTGAGCGTGCAACTGATCTTGTACTGGATGGCTGCCAGCTGATGGCCTCTGAACAGGTACAGAGCCTGGGTATTATTTTTGACAAGGTGCTGACCCTGAAGTCTCAGGTATTGGCCATTGTCAAGACCTCATTTTACCATCTCAGGAATATCACTCAGATTAAGAACCTGATTCAGCCTGATGATCTTCCGACACTGGTCCTGCCTTTGTGACATTCCATTTGGACTGCTGTAACTCCCTTTACCTAGGGCTTCTGGGGATGGATATCCACCTCTTGCAGCTTGTGCAGAATGCAGTAGTCAGGTTACTGACTGAGCTCTCACGATCCAGTCATATGACACCTGCACTGCGCTAGCTGCAGTGGCTGCCAGTTTGGTGGAGGATCACCTTTAAGGTTGGCTTGCTGATTTATAAAGCCCTACATGGACTGGGACCATCTTACCTGCAAGAGCTTCTGCACCCCTACTCTCCCTCCTATCTGCACTGCTCTGCTGATGAGGGATTGCTAGAGATTCCCAGGGTGTAGTTGAAGACTTCTGGGGCCTGGGCATTTGCCTATGCGGCACCCACTCTGTGGAATTCTCTACCTTATCAGGTCTGGGAGTACCAGACTGTGGAGAGCTTCAAAGCTAGCCTTTCCATAATTGTATGTATATTTCTGCTGTGTTCACTGAATCTGATTTTTACAATTTTACAGTGTTTTAATGGTGTTTTTATTGTAAAGCGCTGTGATAATTTGGAACTGTGTTATATAAAATTATTATTTTTATTATTTTACTCTCACCCCTGGCTGCCAAAAAGGTCATCACTGCCATTTCTCCTGACTGACCCAGAGCCCCACACCCCCCACTGGAGTCAGGTACCTGTGTCTCCTACAGGGGTGAAAACTGATTTGCCGCCAGGATGGTGTGGGGTTGTATGACCTCCTTGTGGCTACCTCTCTCCACCCTTCCCTATCCCCCTTCCCACCACTCTCCACTCCCCTGGAACAGGGAGTATGGGTGTGGGTGGTGGGCCCCAGCATAGTCAGTGCTGCAGGAGAGATATTACTTCCCTTGCTGCTACCAGCTGAGCACAGAGCTCTGCAAAGGTCCTGCAAAAGGGTAATTGACCCCCTCCTGCAAAGTGTAAACCTGGAGAAGAGTGCCCCACAGACCCTGCAACTGACTTGCTCCCAGATAAACCTCATCACTATACTAATCCTTATGATAACCCTTAGACTTCTGGTTGAAATGTTTTAGCAGAAATGTTCTAGCTGCCTCCGTCAGCTGTTTCCTTGCTCTGATATATATGTATATATATATATATATATATATATAGTCATAAGTTGTGCAATTCTGATAGGAAGATGGCACAAGTTCTGGAAACCTCCTTGAAAATCCACCCCCAGATCTGTAGCCTTATATATACTGGGCAAATGGACTACTGTACTTAAAATAATCTGAAGAAAATAGAGAAGAACAGCTAGTGCCGACTGGACCATATACGCAGATGTTTAACTAGGAATTGAACTCAGACTCTGGAATATCATCCTGCTGCTGTTCCAGCTGAGCTATCTGGCCAGTTAATTAACCTGCGCCTATAGTGGCCACATTTTATTTTGTACCATAAATACTGCTACTTCCTCTTTGCTTCCCCTGATGTATCCATCCTCCAAAGCCTCTGTGCCCTCACTAACATATAAGGCTTCAACCCCCTCTGCCTTTCCCTCTTTCCTGTCTAAACATTGTATAACCTGGGACTGACAAGAAGTCCCAGTCATTCACCTCTGTGGCCCTGCTTAGAGAATTTTCAATAGAAAAGGCCTGCCTTCCTTCCTTCCTTCCTTCCTTCCTTCCTTCCTTCCTTCCTTCCTTCCTTCCTTCCTTCCTCTCCTTCCACTGTGCTGGGAAATCTGCTAATTTCTCAGAGTGTCCTCCATAGGAAAGTTTACAAGAGAGATAATACAGAGCAAAGTAAAACATAGTTATAACTTTACAAAACTGTAGCCTCCACCTCAACTTCTCATGACAACACCCACCAGGTGGCTCTCCACCTAGCCCACCCCACCACCTCTTCCTGGTACACCATACCTATGTCTAACCTGGCCAGTGCCTGCTGTTTTTATGGTATGTCAATTAGATTGCTCAATTTTTGATACCAACTTGTGTAACACCTGTCTCAATTACTTGTACCCTGTAACCTGAATGTATTTTGTCTGACCTCAGTGTGACGTGGCACCTCTGATGAACACCTATTTTTAGCAAACCTGTGCTATGTAACCTAAAACTCTATGTATGTCTTTAATGTGACGAGGTACCTTTGGAAACGAGCCTCTGGCTCAAAGGTTGTAAACTGAGTTCACAAATAAATAAATAAAACTGAACAGATTTCTGAAACAAAACAAGGTACTGCAGATAAGCTGAAGAACATACAGGGCTCTATATTTGAAGATCAAACTTTGGCTGCACAAAGTCCCTTCCTATAGTACTAATTTGTGTAAAGTGCAAAACATGGCATGTTCATAGAAGCACACAGCATAGTGAGCAAACAAAGTATGTTGGATATATCACCAAGAGCACAGCTCAAAGCAAGTCACTGACAGGTTTGCACAGTCACAAAACACAACATCCTCCTGGCTACAGAACTGTAGGACACTGGATACATGTTAGGCAGTCAAGATTGCAGAGAACTACACTTGTTGCTGTTTATGCATAAACAGACAAAAACAGGTGCCATCATACATTGTAGAGCTTTTCAAGCCAAGATTTTTTGACCTGCTAAATACATCATCAGAGGGAAGGGAAGGGAATTCTTGGTTCCTCAAATTCTGAATTTCAAAGCTCAGAAATTATTTTTTTACAGAGGGACTAAAGTGCGGAACAATCTCCCTGTGAAGTTTAGGTCTGAAAAATACCGTAAGGGCCATAAGAAAGATTAACACTAGGGGCTATATTCATGAAGCTTTCTGGGACTAAGTTCCATGCCACAACTCCATTTGAAGACTGAAATCTCTGCAACTGTGGAGATTGCTATGCATAGAGCAGCAGTTGTGGACGATGTTATGCCTGGTTCCACCAGTCGTAACAGTTCCCTGCAGTTGCGGAGATTTCCCTGGCAACACCACCCACAAGCTGTCATAAATTGTAGAGCCAGTCATAACCCATCTCTACCTTTGGTAATACCCACAGTTGGGGGAAAATTGTAGCAACTTGCAGATCCTTAAGTGGCAACCTACTTGCATAGATTGTTTCCCACAGCTGTGGGAATTTCCAGTGTTTTGTGACTCTAGCTCTTGGTGTTGTGAAAAGTATCCTATCCTCACTAATTATTTATTTTATTTAAAATATTTGGTAACTGGGAAAGGCACAGTAAGCCAAGATTCATTTCCAGGTGTGATCCGGGGAAGGGTGAGATAAAGCAAAACAGCAGTAGACTATAGCAAAACACCATCTTAACAGATAGACGAGCAATGCGTTACAATAATATAATTAATGAAGAGAATTTGCATGTATAGTACCACAGTTAAAAAAATGCAGTGAACTTTAGCTGTGCTTAGAATCACATCCAAAAACTTGTATGGGTCAAAATCAAGACTTCAAGGATATCGGAAGAAAGGTAGCAGAAGCAAGTGGTGGTGGTGGGGGGGTTGAAGTTTCAGTAGGCATTTGAAGGTGTTAAAGGATGGTAAGAGACAGATGGAGGAAGTGAGTTTGTTCCAGAGAGAGAGAGATAGCAGCCTATAGGAGAATGCAAATTGTCTGGCAGAGGAACGTGGGTGAGGAATGGCAAAAGAAGATTTTTTTGTTTGATGTGTGACTTGTTTTGCCATTAAGGTTATGCGTAGAAATGGCTATACCTATTTAAGAATGTAGCTTGATATAGCACGCTATCTTCATTGCCTTTTAATATGTAATAATTGTTCAGTATGTATGTATTTGGGACTTGCATATGTTTTGTTCTTTTTCTAATGGGACACGGATGCAAATAAGCTGTGCTCAGCTGGCCATGTTCAATAACTTAATTCCAGGTTATAGTTTAATGAAATGGAACTGAAATGGCAAAGTATCAGTCTGGGCATTCCATACATGTTAGCACTTTTGGACTAAGTTGCTATATTTGAACGACTCTGTGCAAATGAGCTCCTTCCTCATTCAAGGCCATAAAGAACAATAACCAGCTCATTATACTGCAAATTTTAATATCATTATCAGGACTTTGCACCTTAAATTGCATAGCAGTTGTGCGCTGCAGTGTCACGCACTCACTCAGAGCCCAGTATAAAGAGATGTCTTGTGGGACTGCAGTACACAACTGTACTTAGCAGCCCTGGGACACAGGTATTATCATGCTGTGTTCAAAGAGCAGTTTATGCCTTTCACTTATTTCCTGTTATCATTTAAAGCAGCAGTACTTGTTAGTCTAAAAAAAAAGTCATATTGTTTAATATTTCTGACATAATTTGAATCATGATCAGTATGCTTAACAGCTTGTATTACTAATTTTATAATAACTGGGCATCAATTTTTATAGTGGTAATGACCAAATATTATTTGCTGTAATAATCAGCCTGTTATTATGGCAAACACATGGACACAGTAAACAGCTGCACTCCAGACACTAGAGCACAGAGTAATCACACTTAGTGTGCGGGTTCTTGCGACCCCATCTGATCAATGCTCAAGGAAGCAGTACTTGAAGAAAACACTACCACAAATAATAAAATGTACTTCATTCTTCTCTTGTAAGTCCACACTCTCAAACTGGCAGTACGCTCATGTAGTAGTGTCAGGATGACACTGACACTTAGAAAACTCATCAAAGCAAGTGTAAAAAAAAAGGTTAGAAGCTCATTTTTCTCAAGGAGTCTTGCCAGAGTGTCACAAATTTACTCAGGAGCAGGAGAAAGGAACACCACTCTCAAAACACAGAGTGATCTGAAACTGGTGAATAGCTTCTTAATGGAGAAGGGTGAAAGTCTGAATTGCACATCACCACCAGTGTGTGTATACCTTAAAAGTGGGAATCGGAATGACTGCATATTATGGTACAATAGCCCCATGACAGGTGCAAATCAGATCTTGCAAAATATATTTTCCCAAACCCATTCTCATGAACATCGTACTTGCAGCAAGGACTGGCACTTACTTCCCTGGTTTTCCATACATTTCAAACCTCAGATGTCATTTTTGGGCTGTTTGATGATGTCGTCCATAATTGTTGCTAAGTAAAAAAACATGCCTTAGAAAAGGGTTAATGTGTGCTGTGAAAAAATTCCTTAGTTCCATCACAATGCTTCAAATATACTGTAGTTTAGCACTTTCTATACTTTTGTTTATTTATTTATTTAAAAGTTGATAACTGGGAAAGGCACCAGTGAGCCGAGGCTCGTTTCCAGGTGTGACCCGGGGAAAGTGGGCATAGGGATAATAAATGCATAACTAAGCTTGATAAAATACAGTTAACCTCTCGCCCCTTATTTGCAGGTACACAGTCCCTAGGTTTATGCCACTGCCCAAATGGCTCTTGAGTTGCACAAAGGCTTTGAATATTGCAAGTCCTGCCCTATGTCCGAACTCATGGTACTAACCTTTGTTTGCAGAATGTACGTGACTTTTGCACTGTGCTAAGACTTCAAACATCTGGCCCACTATGTACAAGAGAAAGCTGTGAGCAATAACCCACAATGGGGTGTGCTGCAGTGCTAACTTGATGCCCACCCCAGGACCAATGAGGCATTAGGCATTTAAGCTGATTGCCTTTACAACTCTAGAAAGTTTCTCTATTTAGAATTACTGCACACCCTGGAGTGGGTTACTGTGCTTATCAAATGGCCCACTGTTCTTCAGTAAACAGTTTTTTTGGGCTATAAAAAAAAGAGATCCGAAAGGTCACATTGGTGCAGAGTCATGTGACTGGTCTCAGGCAATCAGGTTTATTTATATTCTGATGCCATTTTAAAAGATGCATTACACCACATTATATTCAGCAAGAAATGAGGCTCATGTTGCAGCACCAGAGAGACAAGAAACCCAGCATTAACCACCCTTGAGCAGTAGTGCTGAAACACATAGCAGTGAGATTATGATATGATTATGGGTGTACTAACTGTTGTTTCTTACTGTTTATTAAGTTTCTTATGTGCTGGTTGAGTGGTGAGAGGACCGCGACATGAAGCTAAGTGGTTCTGTCTTCCCAATCAGAGTGAGAGACACTTGTTAAACTGTAAGAAACAACAGTCTGTTTACCATGTTTACTGTCTACAGTAGCTTTTAATGCTGTGTACTGTCTGTCTAGGACCATACATCTCTACCGACATACAGATCACACAATCAGCTATTTTACTATGGGAACAAGCACGGGAATGCCACACTCAAGAAGGCAACCAGCCGAGGAGGAGGGAAGGTTATACTGGTCACCTTTTTGATCCTTAGGAACAGTTAAATTCTATGAAGGTTTGGTGCTCGGGGGGGAGGACTTGGGTGTTCCTGCTGGGGTAAGGGGATGGGAGGATGGTTTATAAAACAAAACATGGCAAGAGGAGATGGTAGCTGGTGGTGGAGGCTGGCGGGTTGTGTTGGGTATCTATTGTGGGACTTTTCTTTAATGAAAGCTAAAACTGTGGGTGCTGCAATGGGGAGGAGGGTAGGATTGGGCTTGTTGCACAGGATGGGGGGGACAAAGGGTTTCTTTTAATGTGATTGGTCTGGGGAGGATAGTGGGGGGCTGTTTTCTTTACTTCCCCCAGGTACACAAATATAGAATTTCCAAATATTAAGGGTCCTGAATATGAATATTTAGCTGAGTATTTGAAATAAGGTATTCCCCCACCCCTATAATAATTTTTTCCCTGCAGTGCCAAATTTGTAGACAGATCATCTGCCACATATATATAAGCCTGTCAGTTTTGTTGAAAGTCAGCTGATTTCCAATTCAGTGTCTGGCAGCAAGTGGCTATGACTAACAATGTCTTTTACATTCTTATCCCTACTGTAGGTTAATCTAGGGGGGAGAAGTGAAGAGATTTGGTACTGAGCAATGCTTCAAAATAGATCAATTCTTTAGAAGAATGTTAACCTTTGGGGCCATGGAATTAGATTCTGTGACACAAGTCAGAGGTTTAGAGTTTTCTGAAGTTTAGGTGGATGAAGCAACTGTGCCCAGTCAAGGGCTGATGGTTTTTCAACTGCCTGGTCCAGAGTATTTTTTTGATAGCCACACTGCAAAATCTCTCATGCATTCCTTTTGCTTGGGCTATGAAATCATCTTCTTTACAACAACTGTGGCATAGCCTGAGGAATTGGCCATATGGTATTGAAAAAATTAAAGTAGGAGGGTGGGCACTGCTGGTATAGAGTACAGTGTTGCCCACAGTGAGCTTCCTATACCCCCTCGTGGCCACCCTCTCATTATCAGAGACAAACAGCCTAAGGTCCAAAAATTCTATTTCTGTGGGGTCCATCTTAAAGGTGAAAGAAAGGGTGAGCTCATCATTATTGAGTTCTTGAATGAACTGTGCTCCTGATGCAGGTGTGCTGCTCCAAATTACAGTATAAGGGCACCATCAGGGTACCCGTACCAGTGCGCTATATGACCCCTGTAGCTGTTAATGTTGTCATCAAACACATATAGCTTTTCCCACCACCCAAGAAATGAATTAGCAAAAGAGAGGACTATAGTGGCACCCATTGCCATACTGTATTGTTGAAAGAAAATCTTACCGATGAATGTGAAAAAAATTCCTAGTCAGGATTAGCTTAGCTTAACAATTTCCAGCAAAAATGGGAGTGGGGGTGCACTGATACAAATACTGTGATGCAAAAAGAACTCCATAGATCTCAAATCGATTTCATGTGGAGTGCTTGTGTATAAAGATGATACATCAAGTCAGTTCATAAGAACTCTGGCCCCCGTTTCATATTTTATAACCTCAACATCATGTCAGTTAATATCTGATATAAGAGAGGAGGCTGGTGAGGTGACAAGTGGTTGCAAGAAAAAAATTGACAAAGTGATTTAGGTTCTCATACAGTGAACCAACCCCTGACACAATCAGTCTACCTGAGGGGTGAAAGATGATTTTATGGGTTTTGGGCAGATAGCAAAAAGACCTTGTAGTAGGTGTTTTTTTCTAAGATATAGGGATTCAGAAATAGTAATGTAACCTTGTTCAAGTGCACCATCAATAAAGTCAAATAACTCTGCTTGATATTGCATGGTAGGATCCCTGTTAAGAATTTTCATTCACAGTGCCATCACTTAATAGCCTCTCAGCTTCATGGATGTAAGCAAGCAATAATACCCTCGAGGGTGGGTGGTATTTGGCAATACCAGACTGCCCAGGGGTGTAATGAGACCCAGTGCCACAGGCAGAGGTCCTTATAGCCCCTGGAAGGTCTGGTATTGCCCACTACCACCCACTGTCAAAAGTATTTCTGCACTTAGAAAATGGGCTACAAGTATCATTTTTTTATATGATTACAAAAAAGTAAAGTAATCATACAAAAAATGGCAACAGATTTTTTTTTTTTTGTGGTTTTGTTTGGTAAAGTAGTCCATGTACTGGTGTGTTAGCCAGCAGAGGGCGCTGTAATTTGAGGCATTCATTGGGAGCAGCGAAATCCTGTTGAAAGTTGAGCCACTACATTCTCTATTAGGAAAACCAGGAAGTGTACATCAGACAAGGTGAGCTGAGCATCTTGCAGCTCTCACCTTAATTTCTGTAGGAGCGTAGCTTGTTAGTGTTTTTTTCTTTAGCAGTCCTTCTCTGTTTGTAGCGTGGGATATGGATGCTGTGCAGTACAGAGTCAGCACAGTCGGTAAGTGGACAGGAGCGAGAGAAAGCTGGAAAAATGGGCAGCCATAGGATGATACTGTGAGGTTTTTTTTAAAATTACACTCAAACAAGTGAAAACAGAAAAAAAATTTTCTATTTGTGGAAGTGAGCAAGTCAGCTCCTGTAGTCAACTCCTGCTGTAACACTAAGCTCACAATGGTTGTAACACTACACGTTGCTTGGCAAAAAAAACATTTTTTGTTTCTTTCATTTTAAATTGAAAAGACTTTAAATTGTTTTTTGTGTAGCATATTGGTGCTTTGATGGCTAAGTAGTGTAATTGGTGGTATTGATTGCGGAGGGCTCTCAGTAAGTAGGGGTCTTACTCAGGTGGCGAAGAAGCACTGGTTATATCTTTCCATTTTTTTTAAATGGTATGAAATTAATTTTTCAGAAACCAGTTGGATTTTGGGCACAAGGTTACTTTTTTTCTTTTTAAGGAAAGAATGGCAGTAGAGTTGTGGACAGGGTTTGTGTGCATGTCTGCCTGGTGGGGTGGAGTTTGTTTTTCCTGTTGCTTAGTGAAAGGAAATAAATTGCCTCATTTTTCAATTTAACATTCTATTGGCATCAGGATACCAGTTATAAAGTTGGCATGTCTGGCACTTGTTTCTAGTAGAGTTCTAACTGTAAGTTAATATATGCCCCTGGCATGCCTGGCAGCCAATCAGATTCTTTAGATTTGTAAGCCCATTTTCTAATCACATTTATTAATGACCACGATATTGCCCCCCCCCCACATTGTCTGCCTACCTAATAATCACATCTTTCATAAGCCTAAGTTCAAGTCCTTTCTCTTCCTTACAGAGGTTCTGTCTCTTTAAATTCTACTGGCCTGACAGTAACTGTTCCACTTCAGTGAGTACTTTCCTTTGGTATAGCCTAATGGAAGGATCACCAAGGAAGCGCAAGGAGCAACAGGCAAAGCCCATAGAAGCTCCTGTCAATTATCCATAATACCCCAACATATTGCTCAAAGAAATACATTTATCCAGTCTATTTTTAAAGGTTAATTTACAGACACTAAAGACCACTGACATAGGCAAGGAGTGCCATGGTTTACTAACTCTTTAAGAAAATAAATACGCTTGTTAGTGCAAAAGCGATTATGCGCCAATTGTAATGGGTGCCCCCTTATACTAAGATTCATACTAAGGATCTTGTAGAAGTGAGAAGGCGGTAGTCCATTGTGCTTCCATTATAAAAAATACCTTAGAGTAGCACCTGAAAGAATATATTTATCCCATCTATGCTTATAGGAATGTTTAGTATTAACAGTTATCACCTCAAGGGGTAGATCATTCCATAGCTTAACTGTTCTATTTGTATAAAAATACTTTCTCATATCAAATCTATAATGCTTCCCTTTTATTTGAGGAGGATGCCCTCTGGTTTCAAACTTAAGATCCTTAAATTCCATACCCAAGTCACACATCAAACCAGGGTCCTGCATAATGTCGTACATCAACAACAAATCTCCACGTGCGCGACATGTCTCCAAGGACATGAGGCCTAAGTGCTTTAGTCTGTTGGGATACTCTAGTTTGTGTAGTCTGTCCACTATTTTAGTGTATCAACATTGTATTTGTTCTAGCCTTAGCCTCTCATGCCTTTTATATGGGAACCAAACCTGGGACGAATACTCCAGATGTGGTCAAACAGAAGACCTATATAACGGCAACAACACAGTACTAGATCTAGAGGCTATATTTCTTTTAATAGAATAAACTACTTTATTTGCTTTGTTGAGTACAGCTGTAGCCTGTTCTCCATTGGTCAAATCATCAGCTATTTGTATGCCCAATTCCTTCTCACATTTAGTTTTTAATAATTAATGTCCTCTGATCTCATAGTTATAATGTAAATTTCATCTTCCTAAATACAATACCTTACATTTATTTAGGAGACATGTCCCACTTGGTGGTCCAGGTAGTAATGTTGTCCAAATTTTTTTGTAGATTTAGACAGTCAGTTAAATCCCCACAAGCTGCTCCTAACTTAGTATTGTCTGCATATTTAATACTCCATGATGAGTTATTAGACATCAGATCTGAGAAGAAAATATGGAACAGGGCAGGTCCAAGAACTGAGCCCTGGAAGACCCCACTCAGAAAACTACCAACAATTGAATAACAGCTATTAAGAACCACACATTGTTTTCAATAACTCAACCAGCTAGCTATCCAGTTTAGCTAGCTCGCTGAGTGATAGAAAACAATGTGTGGTTGTTAATAGTATTAACAGTGACTTGTTTGAAGTCCAGACCCATCTCAGTTATGACATCTTGATTTTTGATAATTTTCCATGTCAGCATAAGGTCATCTCGCAACCTTCTGGATTCTAATGACAAGTTTACATTTTTCAAGATGATCTTTGTAGCTCATATCCCATGCTCCATGAACAAGTTCAGTTATTTTCCTTTGGATTTTTTCTAAATGGGTAAAGAATCTATATTGCCAGGACAACATGTGGAATGCAGTTTGAAAACAACACTTCTTGGGACAGAGGAATTGCTCATATTTTGTTCAAAATTCTAATTTTGAGTTTGACCTGACAACATCTCATGTTTACTACTGTCATTACCAGAACTGTTCAAAAAGTCCAGTATGTTAATGCACAAATCAGATGCACCATCCTCCTTACTCCCTGTGGTGACATGTAATGCCTCAATCAGAAAACACAGTTTTTTGCAGCTGAATTCTGCATCTGAATTCCATGTCTGAATTGTCTTGCTGTGGTATGGGACTGTCTCCTATATTGTTGTCTGTGTTGTAAAAAAATTGTAGCATATATTTAATTTCCCAGAGGTCTTAAAAAGTTCAATATGCACTTTAAAGATGTTAACAATTGGAGATGGAATAAAACTTAAACTCCTTCTAAGAACTAACACCTGGGGGGGGTCTGTTAATATTGTGACCGGGATATTTCTGACTTCTCAATTTTGTCCCTCAAGGTGGACTTGTGTTAAGCCAGCTCAGCAGCACGAAGGGCTGAGCTGCTGTGAGCCATACTTGTGACCGTGCCAGCAATCCAAGTTTGGGAATGAGCTCAGGTCACTGGGTGTCACCCAGGGAAGAGGATCAATTTTCCGGAGGACTGCTCTCCCCTCCTGGTGTGGGGAGGTCTGCCATCTTGACTTTTGACTTACACCAGGTGGAGGCCTGGGGATTGTGCCAGCATCCAACTGTCATGAAGGGAGGGACTGTGGTTCCATGACATGCGCATGCCTCCATACACACACACACACACACATGCCACCACAGAAGGGGACCCAAGGAGACCATGGAAAAGAGACTGACTCAGGCTCGATGGCATTCCACCTGCCAACACCCCTTCCTGTGCTGCCACCTGGGCCATTGATCCGCACTGGATAATGAATGTCCATGTGGGGGAGGACAGCCCTCCCCTTCCAGGCCCAGCCATGGGGGACTAGTCATGTGGGTTACTGGATCCAAGTCAGTGCCAGGGAGGTGGTGGCAAGTCAGGGTTTGGGTGGGATGGAGCTGAGTAGCCCTGCCTTAGTCAGCCAGGGAAGAAAGCAATATGAAACAAGAAATGTGGACTTGCATTTGCGGCCTGTTCTTTATCACCTCCTTTTCCTCTGTATGTTTTTCTTTTCCTTTCAGTGCAGTTTTGTTTCAGTTTTTTTCTCTTCTTCTGTTGGGTTTGTTCTAGAAAATCAACAGATCTTGCATGTATAGTGGTAACTTCAGATCCTTCCTCAGACTCCATGATATCACAGGAAGTCGTTGCAGGTTCTTGACTTTTCTGTGCTTTATTGAATTTTTTTGGCTTTGTTATTTTGTTAGTTCAATCATGGGCTTGATTTGGAATGCAACTCACTACATTCCCTGCTCCAGCCCCTGCTTGCTGAGCAGGTTCTAAATTCCGATCCGAATACTTGATTACTGACACAGTGACAACTCCTGTTTACCTCTTTCAAATTTATTGCTTGCACTTCTTGATCTGTTTTTTCTAATAATTTATTAAGTTTCTGTTCTTTTTCTTTAAACAATTCAGTGTCCTTAAATGGGGTTAGTCCCCTTTGTACGTTGTCCATTTATGGATCCATTAGTATTTCTGCCTTCTGTATGAAATTGGTGTACCTTACAATTGTGTGTTTTTTACTGATATTCATATCCTATTTGTCTTGCCTCAGCTTTGCTCCAACACTTTTTGCCTAAGGATTTATAACATGTTAATATCATTAAAAAAAAAAAACCAGCAAACTGTGGAACGTGCCCCTTCTAATGCTTGTCGTAGTCTAAATGGTAGTATGGAAAAATGAAGTAAGGATTGAAAAATACTGGTTATGGATGATTCCATAATCAGAGGGTGTGACTCCAACATTTGTGGAGATGATAAATTTAACAGGAAGGCCACATGTTTGCCAGGTGCTAGAATCAAACATCTACAGGAATGTTTGCCTATGCTCTTAAAAAACACTAAGTATTCCTTAGTTGCTGTACACATATGGATCAATGACATAGGCAAAGAGAATGAAAGGATATAGCAACAGATATAATTGAGTCAAGTAAACAAATTAAACAATCAGAAACAACCCCAATTATATCTGGTATGTTGCCTTTATCTAATTGTCACCCAGAAAAAAAAAAAACAATTGAAAGGATCACTGCATGTTTGTCAAACAGAAGTGGAGCAATGAGGTTTCAAGTTTTGAACTCCTAGGACAATTGTCGTGACAAAAAAACATTCGTATGCTAAGGATGGCCTGCATCTAAAATTTTCAACATGGCTTTTTGTGACCCCCACCTTATGAACAGTGGCAATATCAGTTTGTTAGCCAAAAGCTGATTTTGCACAGTGACTATGCTATTTGGTACCACAGGTGTGAAAACACATTTTGAATAGGATGTGAAAAATTACAGCTGTACTGTTCATGGGGAGGTGGAAAAAATGGTAATGTTGAAAATCTGCAGTGAAAATATTAGAAAAATGGGTCAAGTCATGAGCATGTGAAGAAACTGGGCAACGCACACCCATAACGCAATTAGTTTGGGGATGTTTTACAGCAGATTGTCAACACAGGCATTTTGGAACCTTCGCTCATGAACAGTGTCACTGTGGTTTTCTTAATCTGTCCCGAACAGTGATTTTCCACAGCGACCACGCATTTCTGCATTGAAAGTGCGAAAACACATTTAGGCCATGGTGTGAAAAATGACAGCTTTACTGTTCATAAGGAAGTGTGGAAAAATGCCAGTGGTGAAAATCTGGACTGAAAATATTAGAAATCCATGAACTTACAAGGATGCATGGAAACTGCACAATGGTTGCTCATAACAGTCATTTTATGGACTTTTTCACTAAATTTTTAACACAGCTATTGTAACACCTCTGTGCATGAACGGTGTCACTGTGATTTTCTTAATCTGTCTCGATCATTGATTTCGCACACCGACTGTGCTAGTGTGCGCTACATGTGCAGAAACACGTTTTGGATGAGATGTGAAAAATGACATCTATACTGCTCATAAGGAGGTGTGGTAAAGTGGCAATGTAGAAAATCTGGAGTGAAAATTGTGAAAATTCACAAACGTATGAGCGTGCGTAGGAACAGCGCAACGCATGCTTGTAAAACAGTTATTTTGGAGAATTTTTCCACCAAATTTTTAACATAGCCATTTTAACACTTCTGCTCATGACCAATGTCACTGTGATTTTCTTAATCTCTCCCAAAAATTGATTTCGCACACCGACTGCGCCATTGTGCGCTACCTACGTGGAAACACATTTTGGGCAAAATGTGAAAAATGACAGCTGTACTGCTCATAAGGAGGTGTGGTAAAATGGCAATGTTGAAAATCTGGGGTGAAAATATTGAAAATTCACAAACTTATGAGCGTGCATAGGAACAGTGCAACGCGTGCTCGTAACACAGTCATTTTATGTAGTATCATCATCAAATTTTCAATGTAGGCATTTTAGGACCTCTTCTCATGAACAGTGCCACAGTCAGTTTCTTAAGCTGTGCAGAACACTGATTTCCCACACCAACCGTGGTATTCCGCAATGCAAGTGCGAAAACACATTTTGTCCAGGGTATGAAAAATGACAGCTGTGCTCTTCACAAGGAGGTCTGACAAAATGCCAGTATTGAAAATCTGGGTTGAAAATATTGCAAATTCACAAAGTTACGAGCGTGCATAGCAACTGCGCAACGCACGCTCATAAAACAGTCATTTTGGGGATTTTCCCACCAAATTTGCAACATAGGCTTTTTGAGAGCCCACCTCATGAACACTGGCACTGTCATTTCATTAATTGGTCCTGAAAGGTGATTCCATGCAGTGACCGCAAAATCACCTTTCAGGGCCAATTAACACCATGACAGTGATAGAATTCATGAGGAGGGGTCCCAAAAACCCCATGTTGAAAATTTGGTGGCAAAATTCCAAAAAATGCCTGAGATATGCAGCAAAGTTGAAAAAACAAAATACAAAATCACACATGCCCCCACAATGCAAAGCATCATGGGCTGCATATGCAAATCACCACTGAATGTTATGCTGGTCCAACTTTAAGCAGAATTGCATGGTGCTGAAAGGCCTCTCACACAGTTTGCAAAGGGTGCTAACAGAAGTTGAAAAAACCCTATTTATTCCATTATACAGCTTATCGGCATTTCCTCAGTTCACGGTCAGCTTTGAAGAGTGCAGACGTGTTCCCAGTCCACCGAAGATCGTCGCGCCGGACTCTGGAGATAAGTATGGGGTGAGGAGAGTGTGGGGAGGCAGGGTGCACAGTGGGTGGAGTGCGGGTTGTGGGAGGCGAGGTCAGGAGACCGCCCGGGGACTGTTTCCATCATTACAGGTAAAAAAAAACAAGACGCGAACGGTTTTTATTTACAGGGCAATGGCATGCTGGGGTGGGCTCCCAGCATGCCAACTGAGTCTTTTTGGGGGCCTGCTGTAGCTGATGGGGATTGGGCAACCCATCGGCACACAACAAGGGGTGGGATATGTTATGCTGACGGGCATTTGTCACTCCCATCGGCACACAACAACAGGGGAGGGTTGATCATGCCGACGGGGATTAGGCACCCTGTTGGCAGACAAGAAACGTAGGGGGGGAATTACATACTGTCAACGGGGAGTGGGCTCCCCTATCAGCAACATACATCTGGGCCACTGCAGATGACAGGGATTGGGGCCCCCATTGGCAAACAAACATATTGGGAGGGCACATGCTGCCAGGAGGATTGGGCACTCCCTCAGCAGGGAAGGGGGTTAATATTGTTTGTGAACAGGTGGCAAACCACCGTCATGTTCACAAACAATATCAGTGTGTGAACATCCCACCCTAGAATGATGGGTCACTCCCTCATTGTAGCGAATGGCTGACGCTGCAATGACGAGGTGGCTCCTGATTGCAGCAGCTAGTTTTTCACAAGTTGGTGGCAACGTTCCAAACTAGTGTCACTGGCTGTGTCCCCCATTATTGGTGGACATCACACAAGCCCCAAAATGCAGTGCAGGTATTGGTCTCAACAGTGCCACACCTCCAGAACCTGCTTCAGCACCAAGCTGCTGCAATATGTTTCTTGCGCTGCAAGGAAGCAAACATAAAAATTATAACTATTAAGTTCATGAGGTGGTGTACAAAAATGGGTATATTGAAAATTTTAGGTCAAAATATTGAAAATTACCAAACTTATAAGCACACATTGAAAAAGTTAAATGTACTCTTATAACTTTGTTGTTTTTAAATATTTATACCCCAAATTTTCAACATAGTCTTCTTATGACTCCACCTTATGAACAAGGGCAGAGAAAATGTTCAAATCTTGCATGAAAGGTGATTTCATGCAGAAACTGGGAAATCACCTTTCAGGATGGATTTGCATAATTTCATCATCCTTGTTCATGAGGTGGTGTCCCAAAAAGGCC
Source organism: Neoceratodus forsteri (assembly GCA_016271365.2). Taxonomy (NCBI): domain Eukaryota; kingdom Metazoa; phylum Chordata; order Ceratodontiformes; family Ceratodontidae; genus Neoceratodus; species Neoceratodus forsteri. The sequence continues at coordinate 1,391,840,527 of CM057459.1, forward strand.
ATGTAGAAAACTGGGGAAGAATTATTAATAAATGACTTAAGTTATGAGGACAAGTTCAACACCACTGAAATACACTGAACTGCATACCTGATTTTCTCTATTCACGGTCTGGCATTGAAGATTGAAGACACGTCTCTGGTCCTGAAAGGATTACATTGTCGGACCCAAAGTAGGTAAGGAGTGAGGGTGTGGGTGCTGAGTGGGAGGGTCAGGTGGTGGGAGGGTAATGGCAGTGGTGGGCCACCGGCGGCAACAGACATTGATGGACTGCTTTCTTTATTACCGGGTTAGAAAAAAAAGAGTATGAGGGATGGTTTTCTTTATTTGAGGTACTGACATTAGTAGCTGGGGCACCCCAGTTCCAGTTTAACCTCTAGGGACATGGGGAGTGATGGAGGAGGTGGGAGGGATACTTGGCAGACGGTGGAATTACAGGAAGTACAAAAATCATAAAAAAAGGCAACAAGGGACAGTTTTATTTATTTCATGTACCCACACTGGGCATTGGGCACCCCAGTGTTATGTTTGGTGGCACCAGAGGTGAGCTCCGTGGTGTCACATAGTGAAAATAGGCAGGGTGGGGGTACTAGCAGGCATAGGCGATTAGGCACCCTAGTGTCAGAAAATTAAGAAGGAAGGAGGAAGCAATAAGAGGTGAGAGGGATATTTGGCGGACTGTGGGAGGGATTGTTTTATTCATAGGATTCATAGGAATATTACGAGTCAAAAGCAAAAAGTCTTTTTGACTTGGCCATTTTTCAGTGGGTAGGACCAACAGTGACACATCTCTCAAAATCCATTATCATATCAATATGTTCACCTTACATAGGAAGGGGAAGGGAAGGGGAAATTGTTTAACCAGGAAAGGCACACTAAGCCGAAGCTTGTTTCCAGGTGCGACCTGGGAGCACAAGGAAGTTAAGTGACTTGCTCAGGGTCACACAGTATGCAAGTGGAAGCTGTGGGATTCAAACCCAGGTCTGGTCTGCTGGATGTCACCAGATTTGCATCTCAGAGCCTTAGACCACTGCGCTATACTGTCTCCTAGGCGTAGGCACAGGGGCGAATATAAAAATGGCCTTCTACTGAATACTGGTAAAACCAAGTATATGCACTTTGGAACAAAACAAAAGTTAAAGGCTTTACCCTCCTCTGACTAAATTAAAGATGTGTGTGACACCTTTGAGAGAGTAGACAGTTTCAAGTATCTTGGTATTACTAGAGACCAGACTCTCTTTTTAAAGAACATATCTCTACACTGGTTAAAGAGCACCATTCTTGATGTATCCTTGAGCTTACAAGGCTAAACAGGGAGTTTCCTTACCTGGATGGGAGCTCCTATGGGCTGCTGAATACATTTTTAATTTACCAGCTAAAGGAAGGGAAGGGATTGTAATTTGCCCCCAAGAGGCTCGCAGCATGATCCCTTTCCTCTTCCTCATAGTCAGTTCTGCCCCCATGCTCTGACATTTTGTGTCATCAGTATAGGGAAAGTGTAGGGATGTATTCCATTCTCTTGTATGGAGTGACTTTTTGCAAGTTGATTTCCTGATTTTAAATTGGGTTCTGGCACAGATCTATGCCAGGGTTCAACTAACAGGAGCATGCCCCACGCTCTCCATATACCAACCATCACTAAATATTGGAGCGGGGGCAGAGCTGAGTATGAAGAAGTAGAAAAGGATCATGTAGCAGTCTCCTCAGGGACACATTATGATCCCTTTTCTTCCCTTCCTTATAGGGGTAAATTAAAAAAATTATTCAGCAGCCCATAGGAGCTCCTATTCAGCCTCATAAGTATCAAGAAAAGTGCTCTTTAAGTCAGTACATTCTTGCCTTGGTCAGCTTTTTAGGCAAAAAAATAATTGTTTGTCCACTCACTTTAAGATAGCCTTGGCTCACTACCTATTCCTGTCATTTGTGGACTATGGACTTCCAGTCTATGCCACTGCTAATGTCACTGACTTGCAAAGTGTTACAAATCTATACAACTCCATTAGTAGATGTACTGCCTCCAGCCCCAGATTTTCTCAGCACTGTACTCTTTACAAACAGCTTGCCTTCTTTTGACTCATGTATTACTGTACTTATTTTCCCCTCATCATTTCTGAATGTGTTCTAAAAGGCCCAACTAGATTTGTATTTATGGCTGATGCTAGCCCCAGCACTGGATCCCTGAGTACTAGATCTGTTCATATTCATTTCATAAGACCCCCACACTTCCATTCCTTCCTGGGCCAACATTCTTTTATTTATAAAGCCATTATATTCTGGAATAATTTACCTGCTACATTACATTATCGAGTCACAGAATATGTTTAAAATGGTGCTAAATGATACTGTTTGGACTTATTTATGTACAAGTGTAATGTCATCTGATTACTGTGTGCATGGATGTATTGCATAGTTATTCTGTACTGTATATTTAGTCTGTATTGTTGCTCTTGTTTGCATCTCCATGTCCCCCATGAAAATAGTCATCTAACACTCTTGGGTCCTAACTGGTTAACAAATTACAATAAAAAAATTAAATACCAGAGGCACAACTGCAGATACAGATATAAATACCAGCAATGCAAATACAATACAAATATCAGAGGAACATATACAAATACGAGCAACACAAGTAAAAATACTAGAGGCACAACTGCAGAGACAGATATAAATACCAGCAACACGAATACAATAAAAATATCAGAGGGACATATACAAATAACAGCAACACAAGTAAAAATACCAGAGGCACAATTCCAGATACAAATTCAACTACCAGCAACATAAATAAACATATCACAAGCCCAAATACCAACAACACAAGTATAAATATTAGAGTGTCTCCTACAGATACAGATACAAAGACAAATACCAGAAGCACAAAGACAGTGATAGCAGTACAAATACCAGAGACATAAACAACTGTGTGTTATGGATTTGTTTTACCCACTCGATGTGTGTGAGGACTCATAAACCTTGAGAGTGAAGGTTGAGAGGTTTATGAGGTTATTACACACTGAAGGCGTGCAAAAAAAAAATCCATAAAAACACAGTTGCCTATCCTTTATTTTTTATAATTACTAGTGCAGGGAGTTCTGTCACACAGACACACACACACACACACACACGCCTTTCCAAATTGCATTCTTGAAAGTGACTGGCTTTACTGTAAACAAATAAGTGACAAAGTTTGAAAAGCTGTTCCCTTCTTAAAAGTTTTCAGCCATGCTTAATTTGTGGTGTAAAAAGTCAGGCACAGTTCCTCTGGTGATCACGCTGAGTCAGACTCTTGGTTTCCCAACCCAACGCACAGCAGGATCAACCAGATACATTTTAGTAATTTAAAAGTTAGGCTCAAGCAGTTAAATTCTAAAAAGAATAGATATTAATAAGTTGGAGAGACTTACAATAACAGAAACTCTCCATTGCTGTAGCAGTTCATCACTAAGTGGAAATGGAACGAACATGTTTGTGGAACTGTTCAGCCAGCCCACTCACAGAATTGGAGCCAGTGATGTAGAGTGACAATTTTGACTGATGGGAGAGTTAAAGCAAATGCTGTAACAACTGGGTGACCCAGTTAATTTGGTATTTGACAAGCAGATCCAGACTGTGTATTAAAGGGGGTCACCAGTAATTATATGCAAATACAAGGGGCACAAATACAAATATTAATGCCAGGGACACAACTACAAATACCAGTTCCAGAGAAGCACACAAATACCAATACTAATACCAGAGACACAAATACCAAGAGCAGGCAGATTAGTTTTCTTGTAAAATATATACTCTGAGAGGACAGAGAAAGGGGAGGCAGGTAAGAGATGGCTGGGGTTTGGGGGGGAAGGCAAGGGAATAGACCTGACCACCTAGGGAGGGATAGAGTATTTTTAGATATTTTTTGATGCCTGAATATTTTGCCCCAAAAAACACAGAGCGGTAAAACCCCTCAGCACTCACAGAGTACAAATAAGCCATTTATTCATGGGATTTCAGAATTAGTATTCAGATCATTCACACCCCTGGTTGGTAGTAAACACTACAGATGGTCAAAATTGCTCTGATCTGCCTAGGTAGCAATGGTGGATAAAGTTTATATAAATAACATGTAAAGGTCACTTTACAGACAGAAAGAAGAAGAGAGACTGACATTATAGAGGGGCTGACATTCATATTACTGCAGTGCAGGCATGTGATTAGGAGAAACTTAGAGATGGAAACCATCAGCATTGTGTTAACTATTTTCAAAACTTTGTCATGCTACCAGATAATGTTTGTCTTCAGGAGGTCCCATATTGTAAAGCCTGTAACATTCTTTATAACTGAATTTGTTTTTGACTAGGCAGCATGATGAGAAAATTAACAAAATGGGAACAGAACTCCTCAAAGGGCTATATAAAGGATGTACCAGCACTGTAACTACAGGGACTGTATGATAAGCAATTTAGAAGCCATAATGCTTGCAACAACAAGCACACAGCCATAGATAAGGGAAACATTATTTTACTGGAAGACTAAATTGACCACAGCACCATGGAATTTCCATACCCATGCAAAAAAATGTTTAATGAGATCTGTGTCTCTGCAAGGGAGTTGATTGTACATTCATGGCGGCCACCATGGAGGTGGGAGAGTGCACCAAGCACCACTCTTTGCAATGGCTCAGTGCATATAAAGGTGCAGGGGCACTGTGCAGAGCTGCTAATGGCCACAAAATGGCATGCCACGTAGCTTCTTAATGCCTTGCATGCCTTATATAGACATTAAAATGCTGGCGTTTGAATACAGCACTCATTGTGAGCAAAGGCACTAACCCATTTGGGATGCACTTTGCTCCTGGGTGTCAGTTGCCAGCAGGGGGCTGTGATGCACTTTGCATGGCACTACCATGGCTATATATTTATACATGCAGCTCTTGCTGGATAGGGGTACTTTGCATGTACGAATATACTGCACAGATGCTAGCATGCTGATTAACACTCTCCACTATCTTGTGAGCAGTGCTATGGGATGTGTCTGAGTATGGGGGCCTATCAACCCCCAAATTCATTTAAAGGGGCAATAAAGGCCTGTGGGCAGTTTTCTGTGTCTCTTAGGCAATATGACAGCTGAAGCATGTTGTACTGCTACTATACCCCAATACCTCTTTCTGTCCCTTCAGAGCCAATCAGTAATTATCAGCTGACACAGTGGTACATGCTATAAAAAGTATAGATTTCAACAAAAAAGATAACAGTTACTATTTTTTTGTTTACTTTTTTCCCAGTCCAGTTAAGGCCCACTGAAGCAGGTAATTTCTGTGAGGTAATGGACTATGCCAGTATGCTGAGTGCCCTCAGCTACACTTCATCATATTTGAGCTCTTGATGCAACCCATTCCCTTTAAGTGATGCATGCTTCGCTGGGTCTTATTACTGAAGCATCCCTAGACCTGCCATTCTGATACATATAGTTTTATTTTTGTGCGTTCAGTACATACAGCAAAAACACTGAAAATTCAAAAAGTTCATGTACTGCATAGGGAAGTTTAGTTTTTTTTAAACATACATTGAGCTTTAGGAAGGAAGGAAGACCAGTGATTCAACCAGTTCCTCCCTCCCATGAGCTCCATGGAAATACCCTAGCACTCTTTTTTTTCTTCTAGGTACTTTCCAAGTCTGAGCTTAAAGGTTACTGTAAAATCAGCTGATACCACCACCGGCTCGATTTTATGTTTTTCTTTATTATTTATTTGCCCAGGATAGCTGACAAAGAGGCAACATGCTGTTTTTCAGTAGGATTCGACTTCTGCACAGCTAGGTACTGAAGCACTGGGAGAACAAGAAAAAAGACTGATTGATTGATTGGTTGATTTACAGTGTTTTGCCAGGTAAACATACAGAGATACAGTATTCAAATGATCTCTTTCACAGAAGTGATCAGGGAAGGGCAATAGAGGGAACTAACATGCAACAAATACTAGTAATACAGTATTACAAAATGTAAGAATGTTACAGATTCATCAGGCCCCACTGGATAGACAGGCCTACCCCCAATGTAGCACCCAGCAGGGCTACCTAGAGAACCCTGCCTCCATTCCAGCCTAGCCAAGGGCTTAATAAGCTATCAGTCCTCTTTAAATGCACTTGGTACTGCCCTCCCAACCCCCCACACACACACACACCATACTCGACAAAGCCCTTTGAACTGCTCCCCCATCACAGCCCCCCATTTCACTATCCCCCACCTCTTGCTCTCTGCGGTTGGTTCAAACCCAATCCTCCTTGTTTCACTGTCACCCAGCCTCTCGCCATCTTGGATAGCATTAAACCCTATGCAGTTACTCTGCCATAGTCTATCAACGGATTTGGAGGTTTCCAGGGGTGTGCTACCTAGGGCAACCAATTAGAAATAGCTTAGTGTTCAATTAAAACTGCTCAGTTTTTTTCTCCTATTTGTCTAACTGTAATGTAATCGCTCTTTAATGCCTAATGATCAGGCCTCTGTAACCACTGAATATGTGTATTGTCTTATTATCCACCCTGAAGTGGAACCTTTGTAAAAGAGCTCATGCTCAAAGGTCTTTCCGAAATACTAATTAAATCAGGTACAGTACATTCAAGAAATTAGTGGACAGAAATATAACAGTAGTTTACCGGTAAATCAGGAGCAATCACAGTACGATACAACTGAATTCTTGTGAAGCAATTTTGCAGAGACAATACTGGTGGGTAAACTGTTACCCAAGGTAAGGTTGTTTCATAACTGAGGGAGTCTGTGACTAAAACCAAGTTGCCTGGAATTCAGTTTGCACCTCGGTACAATGAATCTGTTACCAGAGCGGGAGAGAAGATGATGTGCTGGCAGAGCAGCTGGAGAAAGGGGGGAGCAAAGGTGATTTGGGAGATTGTTAAGCCAGTGTTTAACCCTTAGACTGCCAACAGAATTAGAATGTATTGGAATTCTGGGTGGATATATCAGTCCATGGCCCTGGAAGGGTTAAAACTATAGACAGCAAGGTGTTGTAGTACATGTCTGTCAGAGAATGAGGGCCAGCCCATATATACCGTGAAATGATAGGTCCAGCTAGTGGGACATAGGCAAGTCTATAAAAGGCATTAAATAGGGTATCCAGTTTCATTAACTGATATTTTGTAGCGACATTGTAAACCAGTAAGGGAAAATTACCAGTGGTATGCTAGCAGTCTAAAATATGGACCAAGGGGCCAGCAACACCAAGGGCACCCAACATCAGTAGATGGGTGGGGAGGGCATCAGGCATAGAGTGAGAATTTGGCTTATGCAGGAAAGCACCTAGAGAACTTACATAGAACATAGAAACATAGAAGTTGACAGCAGATGAGGACTGCATAAGTCCATGCAGTCTGCCCATCTGTTTTTCTACCTTGTGAATGTGCCATTGGCCTTTACTCTTTCAATGGCCTATCTATTTATACTCATCTGTATTGCTCCCTTAGGCCTATCCCATGCCTGTTTGAAGTCCTGCACTGTATTCATAGCCACCACATCCTGAGGTAGGCCGTTCCACACATCCACCACCCTTTCTGTGAAAAAGAACTTCCTCACAGAACCCCTTAATCGGCCTCCCTCTAATCTCATGCTGTGTCCTCTTGTCCTGCTAGTTTTCTTATATTGAAACATGTAAAACTCTTTCACTTTGTTAATGCCCTTAATGTGTTTGAATGTTTCGATCATATCACCTCTCTCCCTCCCTTGCTCTAGGGTATACATATTGAACTCAATTAATCTGTCCTCATATGTTTTCTGATGCAGTCCCTGCACCATTTTGGTTGCCCTTCTCTGGACGTCCTCAATTTGGTTAATGTCCTTGTGAAGGTGCGGCCTCCAGTACTGCATACAGTACTCCAGATGGGACCTAACCAGTGTCTTGTAAAGAGGGATTATTATCTCCCTCTTCTGACTTGTGATACCTCTACTAAGGCACCCCAACATCCCCCTAGCCTTACCTACTGCTTCAGTGGTTTGCTTGGATGATTTCATGTCATCGGTGATGTTGACGCCCAAGTCTCTTTCTTCTCTTGTCACTGCCAGCAACTCCCCTCCCAGCCTATAGGTGGCTTCAGTGTTTCTCTTCCCTATGTGCATGATCTTGCACTTCTTTGCATTAAACACCAGATGCCACTCTTCTGACCATTTTACTAGTTTATCTAGATCTCTTCTCATTCTGCCCACACCATCTGGATCATCTGCTCTGTTGCAGATCTTGGTGTCATCTGCAAACAGACAAACCTTGCCCTCCAGTCCATTTGCAATGTCACTGATGAAGATATTGAAGAGGACTGGCCCCAGGACTGATCCCTGAGGTACCCCACTTGTGATTTGCATCTCTTCAGACTGTATACCGTTTACTACCACACTCTGTTTTCTGCCCGTCAATCAGTTTACCACCCAGTTAACCAACGTCTAACCCACCCTGAGCCTAGTCAGCTAATTAATCAGTCTTCTATGTGGAACAGTATCAGAAGCTTTGCTGAAGTTAAGGTAGGTGACATCAACTGCTCCCCCTTGGTCCACCACTCTGGTTACCCAGTCAAAGAAATCTATGAGATTAGTTTGACAGGACCTTCCTTTTGTAAACCCATGCTGTCTTGGATCCTGTGCTCCTATGGATTCCAGGTGTTGCACTATCCTTTCCTTAAGGAGTGTCTCCATAATCTTGCCCACTACTGAGGTAAGACTGACTGGTCTGTAGTTCCCTGCCTCCTCCCTGCTACCACTCTTGTGGAGAGGGATCACACGAGCCCTTCTCCAGTCTTCTGGGACCTATCCTGTTTTCAGAGACTCACCAAACAGTTCTGATAATGGCTCTGCTAGTTTCACCCTTAGCTCCTTTAGTACCCTGGGATGTATGCCATCAGGTCCCATTGCCTTGACCACCCTGAGCTTATCGAGCTCTTGTAGGACCCTTTCTTTTGTGAAAGGACTTGTGCACACCTCCTTCCCCCCTGTGTCCATGGTGCTGAACTGTGGGCCCTGCCTTACCTTCTCTTCAGTAAATACTGAGCAGAAGTATCTATTTAGGATAGATGCTTTTACATGGTCCTCCTCCTCCTCACATGCCCTCTTATCCCCTTTGATCTTAGCAATACCCCCTCTGGACTTTCTCATTTCACTAATGTATCTATAGAAAGTCTTGTCACCTTCTTTTACTGTTTGTGCTAATGTTTCCTTGGTTTGGGCCTTTGCTTGCCTTACTGCCTTTCCTGCTTCCCTTAAGGAAGTTTGGTATGCCTCCCTATCTTCATCCTGCTGTATTCCTTTATATTTCCTGAAGGCCAGCCTTTGGGCTCTGACCTTTTCTGCTACTGTTTTTGAGAAACAAAGTGGTTTCCCTTCTTCTTTTGCACTTCCTTTTCTCACTAACACAATGGGATGTTGCTTCAAGTATTGCATCTTTAATGCTTGCCCACTTTGCCTGTACCCCCTCACCTGTATTTCTTTTTGCCAGGGATAGCTTTACTCTGTTGGCCATCTTATCAAAGTCAGCTCCTCTGAAGTCCCATATTTTTGCCTGGGAATGGGATGCTTTAGTTCTAGTGGCCAAACTGAACCATACCATGTGATGGTCACTGGCCCCCCGGTGACCTTCTACCAGGAGATCTGTGATCCTTTCCCTGTTAGTCAGTACTAGATATAGGATAGTCCTATCTCTTGTGGGTTGTTGTACTAGTTGTTTGAAGCCTTCCCCCTGCAGGGAATCCACCATGTGTCTAGTTCTGGCAGATGTCCCTGCTAGTATTGACCAATCTGTATCTAGTATGTTGAAGTGTCCCATTATCAGAACCTCCCCTTTAGCTGTCATATTTTGTACATCTTCTAACAGTAATGTGTCTATGTCCTCCCCCTGGTCTGGAGGCCTGTACACAACCCCAGTTCGTATGGCTGTCACATTTCCTGTTTCCAGGGTGACCCACAGTTCTTCTGGCTCCTTATGCGTATTCTGAATTTCTGTAGCTTTGATATTTTCATTGACATAAAGGGCCACTCCCCTTTACACCTCGGTCTCTTCTGAACAGTACATAGCCAGGTACTAAAGTCTCCAAAGTATGGTTACTGGTAAACTATGTCTCGCTAATGGCTACTATGTCCAGTTTAGCCTCTGTCATTATTGCCTGCAGATCTGGGATCTTGTTTCCCAGACTGTGAGCATTTGTGTACATGATTTTCCATTGGCCAGATTTTGATGTGTTAGTTGTTAGGCGAGGCCCAGTGTTTCCCCTGTGTGTTGTATGGGGAGCCAGACCTTTTTCCTCACCTGGTGTTGCGAATACACTACAAACATGCTGAACTACTGTTTGACCACTAGCTGAGGGGGGAGGGGTGTTCTTCCCATTTTATGTACGGGATGCTGCACCTCTCTCCCCATTTGCTAGTTTAAATATTCTGCAAAGACATCAAACTTCTGCCCCAATGCACTGACTCCCTCCTTAGTCAGATACAGTCCATCAAATTTAAAGAACTTTAGCTCCCAAAACTGTTGCCAGTTCCCCACAAATTTGTGTCCTTTTTCTGGCACCAGCCCTTGAGCCACATTTTTAGTTCCCCTATCTCCCCTTCACTGACCTTCTGTCCATTTTCCCCCCTCTCCCAGACTGGCAGGCACTCAGAGAAGAAGATGCCAGATGAAATGGATGATAGTTTGTCACCCAGCCTGGTCAGGTGTTCCTTGGTCTCCACAACTGACCTGCTGGCGAGATTGTTAGTCCCTATGTGTACCAGGGTGTCAAAGTTTTCTCCTGCTTCCTGAACAATTTTAGCAATGCGGTCAGTGTCTCTCCATGCTGATGTACCTGGGAGACATCTGACCATTACCCCTGGCTGGAGATACGTATCAACTCTCCCAATCATGGATTCTCCTATGATCAGAAGTTTTTTGGATTTCCTTTTTTGCTTTTTTGTTTTGGTTCCTGTTTTGGGCGAGTTTTGTTGTGCTAACTCCTGTGCTGCAGTGTCCTGCTCTGCAGTGTCCTCTGTCCCTTTGTTTGATTTCGGAGATAGAGGCAGAAACCTGTTTGTAGTTTTTATATGGTTTGTGGAGGTAATATGTTGGAGAGCACCGAGTGATGGGGCACCCGATTTGCCCCTCCTAACCACCTGCCAACCTCCTAGACCAACTACCCTCAGCTGCTGAGGTGCTTCTGTTGGATGTTGGGAAAATAGCAGGTAGTTCTAATAATATATTTCCTCTTGAATATGCAATTTGAGGTGTATAATCTCTGCCCATGCTGCCTGGAGCTGAGCCCTTAGATCTCCCAATGGCCCAGCATGTAGGACAGTGTCCTAAATCCTGTAAAACTGCCCTTCTGAAAAGTGTTCAGCAGTACCTGCAGTTAATGATATCCATTCCAGATAAGTTGCTGGGTATATAACCTGGTCAGAGTAATTAGAAGGAAGAAAATGAAAGTAAAAGTTTGATTTTGTGTTTTGTTTGTTTGTTTGTTTTTGTATAACTTGTTATGACAAGTTAAATTACTAGTGCCCCTGTAAATGAGGTCACTGTGTGGATACCCCTCTGATCTGCCCCTTCATGCTTTACTACAGGAAATGTCATGACTGTGCTACCCTACAAAACGTCTTTGGAGGTGATGCTGAAGATGATGAATTGGACTCCTGGACTATGGGGAGCCATGAGGGGGTGGGATCTATAATCGGGAGGAGGAGTTGGGACAATAGCCAAGGGATCATTCGATAAATTGGGTATTCAAGGTATTAGCTATGGATTTCTGGTCTGTTACCACTCCAGAGGTACACCTGAGGCTGATGATATCAGAGGAAGGACATGAGGGGTGGAGCAGATTTTTCATCACTTTTCAGAATTTGGATGGAGTTGGTGATTCCCTACTAAATTTGGAATAGAATTGATAGGCTCTGATGTTATGGAGGGTCTTAGTACAGTGGGGCCAGCCAGCATAGTCTTATTGCAGTAAATCTGCAGAGTACTGCAATATGCTACAGAGAACAGTGAAATTAAATGACAATTAAGCCCTTTTGTCATGCAATAGTTTGTGATATGTAATTTTTTGCAAGTTACGGTGTTGCACTGTGACTGGCACAGCTGAACATAGGTTCCTGATCTTGGTGTACTGTTGATAGTCAGCAGGGAGTACTGGAAGCCATATGAACTGACAAGGTAGCATCTCTTAATTTAGATATTTTGATATGATCAGTAGAGACCGAAGGAAGAAGTGCTCCCCTTACTCTGGTTAACCTGATTGGGGCACTGGTGTCACAAATAACTAAGATAAAACACAGAAATGAGAAAGTGCCTGCTCAAGCACATGGGAATCACACAGTGGACTCCAATTAGCAATCAGTAAATCAGATAGGAGATCAGACAGGGAGAATTTATGGAAGGAATGGGCCTTAATAATTTTAGTTGGGGCCTTGCTCATTCGGATTTTATGGATACAATAAGTGACACAATGATGACTGAATGAATCAGGAAGCATGTGAGCATCAACAATGTGGTGGGGAGATCCAAACCAAGAGGGTGTGGTGGGAGGACTGGCTGTTAAATCTGGTAGGGTCAGAGAGTAATTAGTGAAGATTTAGTGCTTTGAATTTGGAGTTAAGAGTTGAGGATTTAGGACCAAGTCAGTTGCATTTTAGGTTTCCCAGAATGATGTGTTCAGGCCTTGGAGTGGTAATATGAGCTAGATAGTTGGAAACGATATTAGCAACGGAATTGTCACCCCATCAGGGGAGCAATATATATTGCTCAAAGACAGTGAGTCAGTGGTAGTGGTGGTAGTTAGATCTGTGAAAAACTGTTTCATAGAAACATAGAAACATAGACTTTGATGGCAGATAAGGACCACTTGGCCCACCCAGTCTGCCCATTTCCCTACCTACTGGATAAGCTGCAGATTCTAGTTAACCAACAGCCTATTTCCTGCAACCCCCCACTATAATTGCCTTATGTCTGTCCCATGCATGTTTGAATTCCTCCACTGTTTTAGACCCCACAACCTCTCCAGGAAGGCAGTTCCATGCGTCCACCACTCTCTCCGTGAAAAAGAATTTCCTCACATTACCCCTGAGCCGTCCCCCCTCTAACTTTAAATTGTGCCCCCCTTGTTCTTACACATCTCTTTTTCTGAAAGATGCTACCCTCCTGGACTTTGTTGATTCCCTTGAGGTACTTAAAAGTTTCTATCATGTCCCCCTGTCCCTCCTTTCATCAAGGGTAAACATATTAAGCTCTCTCAGTCTCTCTTCATATGGTTTCTGATGTAGACCCTGCACCATTTTAGTTGCCCTCCTCTGGACTGCTTCTATCCTGTCTATGTCCTTGCGTAGATGAGGTCTCCAAAACTGCACACAGTACTCCAGATGGGGTTTTACCAACTGTCTGTATAGAGGGATAACCACTTCCCTTTTTCTACTTGGGATGCCCCTCCCTATGCATCCCAGTATCCCCCTGGCTTTCCCTACTGACTTCTCACTGACTCCATATCTCCTACAACCCCACTGATCACATACTCCATATCTCCTACAACCCCAACTCATACATATGATATGTCCAACTTGCTTAAGAGGGAGATTTGGGTCAAATTAGTAGGAAAATTGGCCTACTAGTAGGGAGATGCCATAACGTCATGAGTTTGTCCTTAAATGGTGTCAAAAAACATTGCATGAACATGGCTCTGTGTTCTAGCTACCTGAAGACAAGGGGCAAATGATCACGGGGGTTATGCAGGATATGGAAGTAGTTAATATTGTGGGTTGCAGGAGACATGGGGTGAATGATCAGACAGGAATGTAGGAAACATGATGTAAGTGATCAGTGGAGGTTATAGAAGATATGGAGTCAGTGATCAGTGGGGGCAGTAGGAAATACAGAATAAGTGGTCAGAGGGTTATAGAAGATATGGAGTAAGTGATCAGTGAGGGTTATAGGAAATATGGAGTCAGTGACTAGTTGGGGTTGTAGGAGATATGGAGTAATTGATCAGTTGGGGTTGTAGGAGATAAGGAGTAAGTGACTAGTTGGAGTTGTAGGAGATATGGAGTAAGCAATCAGTTGGGGTTGTAGGAGCTAAGGAGTAAGTGACTAGTTGGGGTTGTAGGCAATATGGAGTAAGTGATTGGGGGCTGTAGGAAATACAAAATAAGTGGTCAGAGGGTTATAGTAGATATGGAATAAGTGATCAGTAGGGGTTGTAGGAGGTAAGGAGTAAGTGATCAGTGGGGTTGTAGGAGATATGGAGTCAGTGATCAGTGGGTGCTGTAGGAAATACAGAATAAGTGGTCAGAGGGTTATAGGAGATATGGAGTAAGTGATCAGTGGGGGCTGTAGGAGATAAGGAGTCAGTGACTAGTTGGTGTTGTAGGAGATATGGAGTAAGTGATCAGTGGGGGTTGTAGGAAATAAGGAGTAAGTGACTATTTGGGGTGGTAGAAGATATGGAGTAAGTAATCATTTGGGGTTGTAGGAGATATGGAGTAAGTGATCAGTCAGGTTGTAGGAGATATGGAGTCAATGACTAATGGGGGTTGTAGGAGATATGGAGTCAGTGGTTAGTTGGCATACGTGTGATATCTCCCCCTTTGCACATGAGACTCCTGGTTTTTTGACTGAACTCCCTCTCTTCCTCCTGGGAAACAAAATCTCCTGCTTAAGTAAAATGATGTCCAAAATATCCATTCATGTCTGTTTTTGGCAGATAAAGACACATAAAAAGTAAATTAGTGATGAATAATATAAGTAATAACTTTGTACAACTAGTTGTTGATTCTTTTTAGTGGTTATTCTTGACAAAATGAAATATATTAAATTCTTATTTTTTGACACCATTTAAGGACAAACTCATGATGTTACGGCATCTCCCTACTAGTAGGCCAATTTCCCTACTAATCTGACCCAAATCTCCCTCTTAAGCAAGTTGGACATATCATATGTATGAGTTGGGGTTGTAGGAGATATGGAGTATGTGATCAGTGGGGTTGTAGGAGATATGGAGTCAGTGATCAGTGAGAGTTGTAGGAGATATGGAGTCAGTGATCAGTGGGGTTGTAGGTGATATGGAATCAGTGATCATTGGGGTTGTAGGAGATATGGATTAAGTGATCAGTGAGGGTTGTAGGAGATATGGAGTAAGTGATCAGTGGGGGTTGTAGGAGATATGGAGTCAGTGATCATTGGGGTTGTAGGAGATATGGATTAAGTGATCAGTGAGAGTTGTAGGAGATATGGAGTAAGTGATTACTGGGGTTGTAGGCGATATGGAGTAAGTGATCAGTGAGGGTTGTAGGAGATATGGAGTAAGTGATCAGTAGTGACTGTAAGAGACATGAAGTAAGTGATGAGTGGGGGCTGTAAGAGACATTGAGTAAGTGATCAGTGGGGGTTATCAGAGACATGGAATAAGTGATTGGTGGGGTTGTAGAAGACATGGTGTGAGTGATTGGTGGGTGTTATAAGAGATATACTGTAAGTAATCAGTGGAGGTTGTAGGAGACATGAAGCAAGTGATTCCACTTTGTAATAGTTGCAGAAAACATGGAGTATGTGATCAGTGCAGGTAGGAGACATGGTGTAACAGATTACTGGGGTATGTAGTTGTGCAGAAAGTGTTTAGTGGGCATTGTAGGAGACAGGGAGTGAGTGATCATCAGTGGGGACTGTAACAGACATGGATAAAGTGATCTGCAGGGTAGTAGTAGACAAAGGGTGAATGATCTGTGAGGGTTAACTAAGATATGGAAATATGTAACAGGTATGGAGTGATTAGTGGTTGGTTGTTTGTTTTTAGGAGATATAGAGTAAGTGGTTTGGGGAGTTGTAGGACATGTGGAGGAAGAGACAAGTGATGTTTATAAGAGACATTGTGTATATGATTGGTGGGGTTTAGGAGAATGTGGAGTAAGTGTTTGGTGTAGTTGTGGGGGATGAGAAGTAAGTAATCAGTGTGACTTGTAATACACATGACTTGTATGATCAGTGGTATTGAGGGGAATATGGAGTAAGATGTAAGTGTGGTTTTGAGGGATGTGGAGAAAGTAATCAGTGGGGGTTGTATGACACATGGAAAAGTGGCAGTTGCAGAAGATATGAAGTGATTGGTGGGGGATGTACAAGGTATGGAGCAAGTGATTGGTGGGGTTTTAGGAGATATGGAGTTAATGATTGGTGTGGATATAGGTGATATGAATATATGATCTGTAGGAGCTGTAGTAGATACAGAGTAAGTGACTGGTAGAAGTTGTAGGAGATGTGCAACTGATTAGAAGGAGCTGTAGGAGATGTGAAGTAAGTGATCAGTAGTGGCTGTGGGGGATATGGCGTGAGTAATCAATGGGGTTGTGGGGGACGTGAAGTAAATGATCTGTGGGGGTTTTAAGAAACATGGCATAATTTAGTGGATATCCTAAAGAAATGGATCACTTGGTCAATGTGGGTTGCAGGGCTTGTGAAGTAAGTGATCAGTGGGGGTTATAAGAGACATGAGTAAGTGATCAGTGGGGGTTATAAGAGACATAGGAGTAAGTGATCAGTGGTTGTAATAAGAGACATAGGAGGAATCAATCAGTGGGGGTTATAAGAGACATATTAGCAATTGATCAATAGAAGATGTAGAAGACATGGAGTATATGATCAGAGGGTGTTGGGGGAGACATGGAGAAAGTGATCAATAGGAGTTGCAGGAGATATGGATAAAGTGATCAATAGGGGTTGTAGTATATATTTAATAAGTGTTCATGGGGGTTGTTGGGGGACTTGGAGTATGGGATTAGTGGATTTTTAAAAGATATGAACTCCTGAGTAAATGATCAGTAAATGTTCTACTTGTAAGAGATATAGGCTGTGTCCACATTGAGGCATTTAAACATTTTAACTCTGTTAAAACAGTTTAAAACTGTTGTGTCTAGATTGTAGCATGGTAAAAACCTCACTACAATCCATGTTCTAAAACTATGCCCAAACTCTGCTCAGAGGTAGGCTTGAGCACAATTTTAGACCAACATGGTTACCTTAGACCATGTTTTGAGCAATGTGGATGCACTATATGCTGCAACACAGTGTAAGGTAACTATGTTGACAAAAACTCTGTTTTTTGTACTTGTGATGATGGAAAAAAAGAAACCTACATATCTCTGAGCTAACAATGAGCTCCTGATTCCAGCACCAGATTTTTCCCGCAATTTACACCCACACCTGATTCTGAGTACCCCTGCATGTATTGTGATACTCACGGTGCCGTGCACTGATGCCGCAATCATTGCCTGGGAACTCACTTGGGCTAGCACAGTGTCAGAGCACAATCTAGCATGGGTAGAAAAGGTTTTTTTAAAACCTTTTTTAATTCACTAGATAGTGTGGCTAGGGCCATTGAGTATATGATTGGTGTGGGGATGTGGAGTGGGTGAATGGTGAGGATTTTGCGAGATGTGGATAATGTGATCAGTGGGTGCTTTGGAGATGTAGAGTAAGTGATCAATGGAGTTGTAGAGGACATGCAAGTGAACCAAGGGCATTGTAAGAGACTGGCACAACCACATTTTATGAGCAAATGTTTTCAAAATGTGTCCTTATCTGGATACTAAGAGCAGATGGGAACAGCAAAATCTGAAGTCTCCTCCCTCTCCCTGCAGGCTATTTCTGGATGCCATCTTTTCTCTCTCTGATGCTACAGATGGAATAAATATTTCTCTAATAGGTGGCTAATAGGTGGCTCCCAACCATACATATGTGGAAAGGAAAGCTAATAGAGAGGGGAGATGAAAGTTCCTTGATTATTGTGGCTCTTTACGCAGGACATACAGGAGTTTAGAGACTTGCACTCTTTCAGTGTATATGAAACATCTTAAAATTATTCCACATTCCAGCATGGTTTTGGGTACTGTATCTCCTGAATAGATGCCTCTCCTTGTGACACTATATATCCTGCCAATCTGAGTAGGGTCTGTTGGATGTCATGGAGTGGGGGAGGAGTAATATGCTTAATTCAGGTAATTGCCATTGGGTGTGGCATGGTAACTTAATATGGAAGGGAGTCTATGTCCATCTAGTCTATCACTCCTTGCTTCATTAGCAGTAACTAATAAATATATACGTTAATAGCACTTCTGGGGGATATTAGCTGTGGTATAAGAAACCCCACTCATGAGGTTTGGGCAAGATGTCTGCAACATGAAAGTGAACAGTTTTGGCTGCTCATACCTCACAAGAAGAGTCTCTTGTACCATAAGAGACATCCATTGGAGGTCCAATTAATTCATTATAAGTCACTCGAGTTACAATAGCTATGGTAATTTGTAAAATGTGTAAATATTGTCCAGTAGGTGTATTAAAAGTTAATGAAGCCCATCCAGCCCTGCATCTAAAGTCACCCTACTCCTCGTGCTTCTGCACAAGAGGTCACTGTATGCAGGATAAAAGGTTTTATGGTGCTATGCAATTACATGTTGAAATCAAGGAAATAATTTATAATGTTAATCACAAATGTTCATATACTGTACATATATATATCTATATATATATATATATATATATATACACACATATATATATATATATATATATATATATATATATATACACTGTTGCTGTTGCTAGCCTTGCTTGTAGAGAAAGCAGCTAACTAAAAGAAGCTACATTTTCATATAAATTTAACACATATCTCAGCAGGAGTCAGTGTCTGTTGAGATTAAGCAGACAGATACTTTATTAGAAGTAGAAGGGGTCTTATTTAGGGTTAAAAAAAGAAAGAAAAGAAAGAATGTCAGTGTGTGTTCTGTGCTGGGAAGGGTACTGTATCAACTTACTTTGCTAAACCAGTAGGAGGAGAGAGAGAGCTTAATTTGGGGTGTGGCTTAGACACTATAAAAGCAGGTGACTCAAATTACAACTTCCTGCTGCTAGCCTTTTTTCTTACTAATTGCCCTCCATCCCACCCTAAGCCAGTTCTACTTTTATAGCCACTGGATCTGACTGTCAACAGAAACTTCCTGTTTGGGAGTAGGAAGGGAAGGATCACAGAGAAACATTGGTTTTGTCAACCCTAAAGGTAAAAAGTAGCTCACTCTCCCCCCTAGCTGCTGGTGGTCTGACTCTGAGCAAGGAAAAGGAGGCTACTGAAGAATATAGGAAGTTGCTGTCCCAGAACAGGAAGGATGAGAGTTGTAAAGAGAGAAGAGGGTAAGCATACAGAGAAACAGGAGAGGGAACATAAAATAAGACATGATAGGAGTGGTGCAGTGCAATGGTTGTGGGGCGGCAGTGTTCCGGGAGACATTCTGGAGGCTGCAATGCTGCCCTATTTGCAGGCACCTCTCTGGTCTGAGGGAGGATGTTGTCTGTCTCCAGGCTGACCTGGCTAGGATTTGTGAAACCTCCTCCCCCACTCAGGAACCACCAGGGCCAATGCCACTACCTCAGAGGTTGCCAAGAATGAGGATAGGCAGAACCAGGGTGGGCTCAGGAAGGGAGAGACTGGTGGAACAGAGTTGCATCCCCCCAGTTGTACTGCTCTACAATTCATTCACTCTTCTGGTGATAGTGGTTCCTCTATGGAGGCACCTGCAGTGGAGACCAAGAAGGATGCTGGGAACCTTCACAAAGGAGACCCACAGGAGGGTGGCATGGGACCCCACAGGGGAAGGAAGCAACTCCTGGTGGGGGACTCAATCATTAGGGGGGTAGTAATGGGGGAGGAAGGGGAGAGGGAGGTAAGGTACCTGCCTGGCGCCATGGCTTGGAGGGACAAGAAGCGAATCCTCAGGATCGTGGGACCAACTGCACAAGGGAGGGAGCTGGATGTCATTGTCCACCTGGGGACAAATGACCTGGCTAGGAATGGGATCAGAGCAGTGCAAGAGGAGTTTGTAGAGTTGGGAAGGGGCCTTAGACAAGTAGCGCATATGGTAACCTTCTGGAGGTGCTGCCTGTCTATACAGGTGATGCTAGGTACTCCTCACCAGGGAATTCAATGAATGGTTGAAAAATTGGTGTGGAGCTCAGGGTTTTGGCTTCATTGGGGACTGGGGAGCCACCTGGCGGAATGCAGACCTATACTGGTGCGATGGTCTGCATCTGTCCAGGGGGAACCAGGATCCTAGGTGAGAGGTTTAAATGCTTCATTGGCAAGCATTTAAACCAGCCAAGGGAGGCACTGAAATGGGAGCAGGAAATCCCAGCCTCCCCCCACAAAACACAGTAATTAGTGAGGTAAACACCAAGGTAGAGAAGTCATTAGGGAGCAGGACAGAGGTAAATGTATAAAAAGGCAAAGGCAGTAAGGACAGGAATGGGGCTAAAAGGGGTAAGGCCACCAAAAAGTGGAGGGTGATGAGTACCAATGCCCGTAGTCTGTGTAACAAGCTCCCTGAACTGGTGGCCTTGATGGAAGAGGGTTGCCTGGATATTGTGGCAGTCACAGAAACATGGTACACAGAGAACCATGACTGGGATGTCAACATACCAGGATACACCAACTACAGAAGGGACAGGAAGTAAAAGAGGAGGAGGAGTAGCTTCCTATGTAAAGGAAGGGATCAAAGCAACAGAACTAAAGAGTAAATAGGGAGCAGATGAGGCACTCTGGGTCATCCTGGAGACAGGAAATGGCACCACAATCTCCATGGGGGTTGTATACAGACCCCCATCTCAGGGGGAGAGAATGGACAAGGAAATTATAGGTTTTCTTAGAATGGCAGAAAAAGGGGAGATATTGTTGATGGGAGACCTGAATATGCCAGATGTTAACTGGAGCACCTTTGCTGCAGGCACATCCAAGAGCAGGGTCATTCTTGATGCCCTACAATGGGCATGCCTCAGACAGCTAGTATTGGAACCCACTCTGGAGGGAGAAAGAATCTCAGATTTAGAAGTGGGTAGCCATCTGGGAACAAGTGACCACCAAACAGTGTAGTTCATGATAAACACAGCCATACAACCAAGACATACAAAAGCAAGAGTATTGGACTTTAGGAGGGCTGACTTTGGGAAAATGAGAGAGTGCCTCAGAAAAGCACTAGCAAACAGGCAAGAAGGAGGGGTGGAGGAACAATGGGGAGTAATCAAAACAGCCATCACAGAGGCAACAAGCCTTTGTGTAAAGCAAATCAACAAAACACAACAAAGGAAAAAAATGCTATGGTTCTCAAAAGAGGTGGCAGGGAAGGTTAAGGAGAAAAGGACAGCATTCAGGAAATATAAGGAAACACAGATGAAGCAGGACAGAGGACTTTATCAGTTAAAGCAGAAAGAGGCTGGGAAGGCAGTCAGAATAGCAAAGGCCCAAACTGAGGAAAGGATAGCCAACTCTTTTAAGAAGGGGGATAAAACCTTTTATAAGTACATTAGGGAGTGAAGAAAGACCAAAGGAGGGATACTGAGGCTTAATAAAGGGAAGGGAATGTGGGTAGAGGGTGACAGTGAAAAAGCAGGGATACTGAACGAATAGTTCTGTTCAGTATTCACAAAGGAAGAGGAGGAGGAGGTACCTAAACCAAACAAGAGAAACACTCTGAAGACGGGGGTTGATACCAGTCCATTTACAGAAGAAAGGGTTCTGAAAGAACTAATAAAACTGAAGGTGGATAAAGCAATGTGGCCTGATGGGATTCACCCAAGAATTCTAAAAGAAGTAAGGGTAGAACTAGTGACACCACTGACTACTCTTTTTAACAAATCATGGGAGGATGGGGTAACTGAGGACTGGAGGAGGGAAGATATGATTCCTCTTCACAAAAGTGGGAGCAGGGCAGAGGCAGAAAACTACAGACCAGATAGTTTGACCTCAGTGGTAGCGAAAATGATGGAATCTCTTCTAAAGAAAAGAACTGTTGAGTACCTAGAGGCCAGTGGGGCACAGGACCCAAGGCAGCATGGATTCACGATGGAAAGGTCGTGTCAGATGAACCTAATAGATTTCTTTGACTGGGTGACAAAGTAGTAGACCAGGGAGGGGCTGTGGACATGGCCTACCTAGATTTTAGCAAGGCATTTGATACAGTCCCACACAAAAGATTAGTACACAAGTTAGCCAGCCTTGGAATGGGTCCAAAGGTGGTAGCCTGGATAAAAAGTTGGTTAGACAACAGGATGCAAAGGGTAGTAGTAAATGGAGTCCACAGTGAAGAAAGGAGTGTTACTAGCGGGGTACCGCAGGGTTCAGTACTGGGGCCGATCCTTTTTAATGTCTTTATAAGTGACATTGCAGAGGAACTGGAAGGAAAAGTGTGTCTCTTTGCAGATAACACAAATATCTGCAACAGGATTGATACACAAGATGGAGTGGAAAGGATGAGAAGGGACTTGGCAAGGTTGGAGGAATGGTCAAATGTATGGCAGCTCAGATTCAGCGCAAAGAAGTGCAAGGTAGTGCACCAGTGAAACAAAAACCCAGGGGAAGAGCACACAATGGGGGGTGAGATACTGACAACAGTAAAAATGGAAAGGGACCTGGGGGTAATTTTATCAGATGACCTAAAGGTGTGCGAGCAATGTGAGAAGGCAGTAAGGAAGGCTGGGGGGATACTGGGATGCATAGGGAGAGGCATCAATAGTAGAAAACAGGAAGTTGTTGTCTCTCTGTACAGACAGTTGGTGAGACCCCATCTGGAGTACTGTGTGCAGTTCAGGAGACCCCATCTCTGCAAAGACACAGACAGAGTGGAGGTTGTCCAGAGGAGGGCAACCAAAATGGTGCAGGGTCTGCACCAGAAGACATACAAAGAAAGACTAAAGGAGCTTAATATGTATACCCTTGAGGAAAGAAGGGAGAGAGGTCATGATAGAAACTTTCAAGTACCTCAAGGGAATCAACAAAGTCCAAGAGGGTAGCATCTTTCAGAAAAAGAGATGTGCAAGAACAAGGGGGCACAATTTGAAGATAGAGGGGGGACGGCTCAGAGGTAATGTGAGGAAGTATTTTTTCACAGAGGGTTGTGGATGCATGGAACAGCCTCCCTGAGGAGGTCGGAGTCAAGAACAGTGGGGAATTCAAGAATGCATGGGACAGACATAAGGCAGTCCTAGTGGGGGGTAGGAAGAAGTAAGCTGTTGATTAAGTAGGATCTGCAGCTTATCTGTTAGGTAGGAAAATGGGCAGACTACGTGACTAGCGATCCTTATCTGACGTCAAATTCTATGTTTCTATGTTTTATATATATATATATATATATATATACTATGTATATATATACCACTCATATATGGTTATACATACAGTTACAGTGTCTTGTAGTTATAAGAGTGCATTCCTTGGGTGAGAGAACTGTGAAGCAAAGCTGAGTAGGAACTCATATAACCAGTAGAAACACCAGAACTGTACATAGAAAAAACATTATATATCACTTTGAAGATCTCTGTTTAAAAAAATCTATTTGAATTTAAAATAAAACTGTTTGACTGTAGAAAATGTTAGAAACTCCTGTGTGATGAAATTGACTATGCTAACTGAACCTAGAACTGTAGAATTTTAGAACTGTTTGCATGAGACAGCCTCTTGTGGAGAAAAGGATACTTGGAAAGTTTAGAAATAAACACACTTCGGATCAAGCCTTAACACTGTCTAATGTTATGTTGTCACTTTTGGGCAAGCTTTAAAAACATACTATTTAAACATTAGTGCATATACAGTAGATGACTCTTAATTGGGAGACCCTGGTGGCCGGCCCTTCATTCTAATTAAGTGGCCATTTTCATTATTAGAAGGCAGTGTTTTATGATGTGCCTGTAAATTCTAGTGTTTGCAAAGCACTGACACAGTTGCAGTCATGGTTACACAGTACCCCCCTCCAACCACATACACACAGGATGCTGATTTAATGTTTTGAAATACTATTTAGAACTAAGAAGGAAATATGTTCCATTGTTGGGGTTTGAAACCAAGTCTACTCAGAATATCATTCTTTTCCTCTAACCAGTTAAGCAACCAGGATAACTAGCAGCCTAAGACTAAATGCACACCCTATCCTTTTAAATAAAATGTAACTGAAATATGTGTCCTGCAGCTCCAGCTTGTTCGTTAAAAAAGATAAGTGTCTATGGGAATTCAAGGCTCCCAATTCTCCTGGTAGCTCAGCTAGTTAGAGCAGCAGGGTGGTATTCTGATGAGACCTTGGTTCAAATACCAGCTAGGACACCTATTTTTTTCCCTCACTTGTAAACCACATTTACAATACATGCACACCGCACTCTTCTAATTAAAGCACTGAGGGGTTGCCTGGGGGTATCTGTCAAACTAAAAGAGATGATGCCATTGCTAATGTGAGCTAATTAATCCTTCCAGAAACTGGGAAGTGATAAGGTGCAAAGAGTGAAATAAAATTCCAGTCTACCTGAGGTTAAGACAATCAGCCTTGGGGTTCCATGCTGACCACATCCAAGTATCTGAGCATGCTAGTTAAGCAAAGGGGTGCATGAGGGTGCAGGACAGAACTAGTGTGGAGGTATGTAACATACTGGTGCAAGTGAGGAACTGGCACTGTTGCAAATGTGGGGTTTGTGACAAACCCGTTATGGGTTTTAGTATCATTTCTGTGTTTTATGCCGTCAGTGATTTACCCAGGGTTGCTCAACTGAGAGACAACATCACAGTTGGGTTGATTGATTGATTGATTGATTGATGCAGTCATTCATTTATTGGCTGATTGATTTATAGAGTTATTAACTGATTTGAATGTTCATTTAGTTAGTTATTAATTTATTTGTTTAGTTTTTGGTAACCAGGAAAGTGCAGTATGCAACAAAGTGCCTGTTTTCAGGTATGACCTGGGATGAACAGAGCTTACAAACAGGACACAATAAATAGGTAACCAGTTTGTGACACAACAATATAATTTGAGCAACAAATTACAGTTATGACTCAAGGTACATGTAAGACCACAGTATATAGAAGATCAGTAACAAGTACACATAAACGAATGGCAGTAGTGCCTAATGAGGGCCACTTTAAAGGAACTATGACAATCAGAGGGTCTCTCTAGGGGAGGAAGGCAATTCTAGAACCTCGAACTAAATATTCCGAAAACCCCAAATTTGTAGACCGCCTTGATTCAGTGGCAGTCGAGGCATCACAGAAGTAAAGACTGTAGGGTGATCAGGAGATTGCAACAGGGAGTATAAACTGGAGTGGGGGGCTGCTTTAATAAGTGTTGTTCCAGGAATGTATACTGATGAGATAATAGTTTCCAGATGTGTCCTGTGTAATGGTGAAATAGGGAATAAGTATGTAATGAGACATAATGGTATACCGGTTGTGTTGATTTTACCGCATGCATAGGGATAAAAAAAGCACAAGGATGTCCACAGGCCACATATGTTGTTCAGCCTCTAGAAGTGTAGTAAAATCACCTCAGCCAATGTTCTGAAGTAGTTATGCAATTTAATACAAACAACTGAAGCAAGTTAAATGCTATTTGAAAAAAAAATGCAAATAAAACGTGAAATGGTCTACTCACCAGCCAGAAGGGTGTGGAAGGGTGGGTGGAGGGGTGCTGGTTAACCTTACTGTACTTTCTATGTTCTGTGTTTCTTGTGCTCCGGTTTTGCACCTGACCTAGCTGCTGTCACACTCACATTTGTCCCTCTGTGTGTCTTTAGTGCGGCTGAACTTAGTGCAACAGCCTTACAGGTTGGTGCTTGGTCTTAGGTTCTGATGTTACCTCTGTGCTTGTATATCATATAGTGTTTGACCAAAAGGAAAACAGAACACATAGCCATTGTGGTGCTGCCTTTTGTGTGTAGGGTTGGAGTGAGCGGTCAGAAGGGAACACAGTAGACAGCATGCCTTAGATGGTTAAAAAAAAACTAGTTTCCGTGCCAATGTGTAGGATTCTGTTTTTATATATATTTGCATCTTGCTGGTGAAATGGTGTGATAAACAATGGGGACTGCAAGCGTGGGAGTAGTTGGACAGGCATGCGAGCAGGCATGGCTGTCTTGAAAAATAATTTGTGATATCTCCTGTAAAGATCCATGACAACCATGAAAGGAAATTTGGCACAGAAAAAGAAAAGTGGAATTGGCATCATAGTTATGTCTGAGATAATGTTCATTAAAGTAAGTGTTGTGGGGGGGGGGTGGCTTGGTATCGAGCGACATGGCCACATAATTTGCATCGGGAGATCGGTGCAGGGCAAAAATCCTTCTAAAATTTAGTTTTGCGCTGGACTCCTCCATAATAAAAACAACGCCTGCATACCTGTAAGCTCCCGGTACTGAAAAATCCTCTTTTCTGACAGATCAGATACTCTGAGGAGTGGCAGGACCCTCTTTTCACTCATCTCTTATGACTGTGTGTCAACCTCTGCAGGGCCGAACATGGAGCCCACAGTTCAGGAGATGTTCTCTACCATCATATGCTACATGGACAAATTTACATTGGTGGTGAACAACATGGCTCTGGCACTGCACCAACTTGACGGTCGCTGTGGCAGCATAGAGCAGAAGGCCACAATGCAGGAGACAACCATAGATGGGCACTACACCACCTTATGGAAGCAAGCCAGACAGATGCGCTCCAGAAAGAAATCGATGACTTAGAAAATAGGAGCCGCAGGAACAATCTGCGGCTCCTGGGCTTCCCAGAGGGGTGCAAACAAGGACATACTTTGGACTTTTTGCAATGAGCCCTCCTCAAGATACTGAAACCTCCCCCTGTTACCAGGATAACCACTGAAAGATCGCATCACTCTCTACAGCCCTGACTATGCAAGGGGGAAAGACCAAGGCCCATCCTGATGAGGATCCCGAACTTGGCTGAAAAAGAAGGGATGAAGAAGAAGAAGAAGAAGAATCAGTATTTATATAGCGCTTTTCATACATCCAAAGCGCTTTACAAGCAATGCTAGACTGGTAGTGAAGTGACTGAATGTGTGGTGGCGGCCATATCGCACATCATCACCCACACACAGCCTGGATAATTGCATGAACCGGTTTTATGGGAAGGGGAATGTTGGCCAGGACACCGGGAATGTTCCCTACTCTTTGCGAAGAGTGCCCTGGGTTCTTTTACTTCCATCTGGACACCCACTAGGACAACACCAGGATGGGCAGAAGGGACCTCGGTTTAACGTCTCATCCGAAGGACGGCACACCCCAGCAGTACAGCACCCCCCAATACTGCACTCGGATGCCAGCAATTGTTAGGTGCAAGTCCAATCCCAGTGTGGGACGAGAACCCACGACCTTCTGGTCCAGAGGCGGATGTGCTACCAACTGAGCCACGCTGACACCCTGGGATTCAGGCTAGAGCTTGGGAGTTGGGCAACTTGTTTTGGCAGGGGCTCTGTATCTTAATATTTCAAGACTATTTTGCACAGAGGAGAAAGGAATTCATCAAAGCTCATAAACAATTACACGAGCTGGGAATCCCCTTCTCACTACAGTATCCTGTAGTCCTCCACATCATCCATAATGGAATCCCTGTTCAGCTTTCCACTTCTGAAGCAGCACTGGATTTCATAGCCTGAACCTGGCCCAGCGGGACCAAATCCTTGCCTTCACCTCCAAGGAGGAGGAGGAGTAGATCACCATGGAAGCTGGCCGAGATGGTGCCATCATATCATCAACTTGGGCAACGCACTCTCCCTAATGCAACCCTGCACCAAGGCCTACAGGGAGCCAAACATGATGCACCAGCAGAGGAAATGACCGCAGTAGGCCCACCATGCCAGAAGGGAACAGCCAATCAAAAGGGAATGGGCCACACTCCCTACCAACATTGACGGGGACAATGCTCCCCAAGAACCCATAATTGTCAGTCAGTATTTCACTAGCAACTGATACACTCCCCTGCAAGGCTATCATCATCTGATATGCACCTGGAGGCCCCGAGATGGACTGTACCTCTCCGGTGAACCGATCCCTACTACTAAATTCTCATCTTCTGCAGGTTACTCCTGGGCTGATGAAGGGGAACCTTTTGCCTCATCTGTCACTGTGAATCCCAAACTGGAGGCAGGCCAATCATTGCACCAGATCCCAGACTGCCAGCAGGACAGGCTCGCAGTAGCTGGTGAACCGGAACATCCTCCTTTGTGAGATGAAAACAACAGATGGATCAGATAAGTAATTTTTTCCTCTTTTCGGCTACAGGGTTGTGTGGTACAGTCTTTTCTGGCTGATGGGATAGGAAATGAGGGGGGGACTAGAGGGTAGTACTCACTTGATGAGTTTCCACCTCAGAATGACCCCCAGAATAACTGGGTATGATGTGCCTGGGAATGGGCCACTTATTCTGGCTCCTTCCCCTTTACCAACCCTCACCTAGGTGGGTAATGGCTACTTTTCTGTCAGCAATCTGTATATTGTATAAAATGATGTATATCCTCCATTGCTTTGAAGATCCTTAGACACCTTCTATTAGAAGATCGCTATTGTGGGGGCTTTTGCCCCTGTTCCCCTTGAGCTATGGCACACATGAGAAGGTTGATGTTGGACCCACCACCTTCGTTTTGTGTCCACTGGTTCCCGGGGATGTGAGTAGGCATGTACACTGGTTCTAATATCCTTATGATGGGTGCAACTCTCGTTCTGTGCCTGGGTGGAAGTGGGAGGACACATTTCTGCTATATCACCCCTCACTAAAGTCGCCATCTTTGCCCAAGTCTCTTCTGTAGAGGGACTAATGATACAGGGCTTGGAATACCTGACTCTACTTCTGATATGGGATGATTTGTGTTTCTCCCCCCCCAGTAACCCACTAGGTGGGTCAGAACACATTGGATTCCCCGCTACTCACTTACCACCCCACTCAGATAGGGACACAACACCCCCATTCCCTTCTCATAGCTCACCTCACTGGTGGAAAGGTACTTACTGTTCATAAAGGGTATGCTGACATAATCTCCCCAGCAGCTTACTTATCAGGGCTAGTGCCCATGCGCTGAGGCTCTCCCTCAGCAAATACTCCCAAACAACACAACCAGAGAAGAAGCTTATGGGCCTTACACTGCCCCTGAGCTCCACTCAGGGTGCGTCCACCCCCTTCCTTCCCCAGGGCTAGCTGGGAGAACTGCTTGGTGACAGCCACAGTCTTCATACCAGGTATGTGCCCCAAAGTTTGTTTTTGTTGCTCTCATTGGCTTTGTATATAGTTAGCTGCTCTGAAGCAGCTCTTAGTCCAAACTGGGTACATTCCAATCTATATGTTGCTTTAAATAAGATCTGTAGAGTCAGGGTGGATTGTGCTGTAACAGTGCACCCCTCATCTGCTGTGTTTTATTCAGGTGTGGGGATGGACTTGGGTGCTAGGGATGTCTCTTGTTCTGTGTGCCTGGGTCTCCTAAGAAGGGCACGCTGTGTCTGGATCATCCGTTTTTTTGTGATCTCAATTGCTTACATACTTTTGCTTCATGATGTTCATGGGTGAGCTCATCTGCCACAAGTGGAATGTGAGAGGGCTGAATTATTGGCTTAAAGAGAAGAAGGTCCTCTCACATCTCAAGCGACTCAGATCAGGGTGACCTTTCTCCAGGAGACCAAACTCACACATAAAGACCTGACTATGATAGTAAAGGACTGGGTGGGACAGGAGGTGCACGCAGGTGCACCCACTAGAAAGAGGGGGTGTGATGATACTAATTCAGAAATCACTCCAATGGGGCCTTGAGTCCACTGTTGTGGATCCAGAAGGGAGGTAGTTGTTAGCTAGATATTCAACCCCTCAGGGGCCGATTGCTTTCTGTAATGTATATGCTCCAAATCAGGATGACCCTGTCTTTTTTCATACTCTCTCTGGGGATATAGGCTCTTTCAGTACACCTTTGTGCCCCCTCATTGTGGGGGGAATTTCAGCTTGATTCTGGCCCCTAGCAGAGATAGAAATTACACCAGCCAGGAAGCACATGCTTGGAGTCAAGGGCTCTACACCAACTCATGCTGGAACATGGTTTGTCTGAGGCATGGTGCCTCTTTCATCCTCAAGTTCGGGATTATAAATTTCATTCTGAAGCCCATGCATTACACAGCAGAATTGATTTCTGTCTGACATCCCATAGGGTGATGGAAGTTGCACTTGGAGCTGACATTTTCCCCAGGCTGATCTCTGACCATGACCCGGTAATGCTCCATCTGACTTGGAGTGCCCCCTTACTCGATCACAGACCTGGAGACTAGACCCTACCTTGACACGAGACCCTGATTTTGTCCCATGGATTAAAGAGAAAGCATAGCACTATCTAGCACATAACCCCATTTCTCACACCTCGGCTCAGATCACGTGGGAGGCTTTTAAAGCCACACTCGGGGGAGGTGATGGGATATGCCTCCAGGAAACATAAAGAAAGAGAACATCAATTGGCCAGACTGGAGAAGAGGTTGACCCAAGTGGAAACAGAGTATTAAGCGCTTTCCCATCCCTCACCTCACTCACAGCTGGGTAGGGAGATCCTGGTCCTGAGATGGGAAATCAGTCAATTACTGACTAGGACGGCTGAGTTGGTCATTCTCAGACTTCATCATAGATACTGGGAGGGGGGAGATAAAAGTTGGAAAGTGCTTGCCTATGAGCTCAGAAAACAACAGGAAGCGCGGCACATACCTGGGCTTGCAGACAGTCAGGGGCATATGGTAACTTCACAAGAGGGGATTAGCACCATAATGGCCTCATTCTACTCTGCCCTCTATACATCAAAACATAATGTACCCGCCCATGCTATCCAATCCTTTCTTGAGAACCTTACCCTCCCCAGACTCACTCCCCAGTATACACTTCTCCTTGAAGCACCCATTGAAGAAAAAGAGGTCTGAGAGGCCATCATGGGCCTAGAGACTGGGAAATCCTCAGGGGAGAGATGGCTTCACAGTGGATTTTTATCAGGCTATAGTAGATCAGACTGTACCCCTTTTGATGGAGGCATATAGGGAGATGAGCATAACTGCCTTTTTTCCACCCACCATGAGAGAGGCAGTTATAACCGTCATTCCTAAAAAGGGGAAGAACCCCTTGCTGCCAGGTAGCTA
The DNA here is from genome assembly GCA_016271365.2 of Neoceratodus forsteri. Lineage (NCBI taxonomy): Eukaryota > Metazoa > Chordata > Ceratodontiformes > Ceratodontidae > Neoceratodus > Neoceratodus forsteri. The sequence continues at coordinate 1,391,871,458 of CM057459.1, forward strand.
TAGGCCCATCTCACTAATAAATTTGGATAGCAAGATTTATGCCAAACTATGGGCAAATCTTCTTAGCCCCCTACTTACCTCCCTGATCCACCCCTCTCAGGTGGGATTTGTCCCTGGCAGGCACAGTACTGACCACATCCACTCACTCCTTACCATTATTCACGCCTCACAGACCTTAAACACCCCTGCTGCAGCAGTGGCGGTAGATTTTGAAAAGGCGTTTGACTCCCTTGAATGGGAGTACCTCCAAACAGTGCTGGCTTATCTGGGGGTGGGAGAACACTTTAGAACTTGTGTCCAGATTATTTATACCTAACCCTTGGTCAGAGTCCTTACAAATGGATTTCTATCTGACCCTTTCCCACGCGAAAGGGGAACCTGTCAGGGTTGCCCTCTATCTCTTTTGTTTGTACTAGCAGTGGAGCATCTGGCTGCAGCTATCTGACAACACCCAGGGATAAATGGGATATCGGTGAGACAGGAGGCCTACTCCACCTTCTTGTACATGGACAACCTTCCTATCCCACTGGAGGATGCCCCAGTCTCCCTCCCACCTCTTCTTGAACTTTTGCATAAATTTTCAATTCTCTCCAGGCTTTGGCTCAACCAGTCCAAAACAGAGGTAATGCCCCTAACTCTCAATGCCGTCGGGCAGACATTGAAAATCTAGAACTCCTTTGGGCACCGCATGGACTCACATACCTGGGGATTAGGGTCACCCCTGAACTGGCAGGCTTGTGGAGAGCCAACCTACAGCCATTAATTCAAATCAGTAAGGCCGAGTTTAACAGATGGAAGTTGCTCAGGCTCACCCTGGCTGGGAAAATCACTGCCATCAAAATTGTGATAGCCCCAAAATTCTTTTACATTCTCTGTCATATTCCCTTTGATCTATGGACCCAAACTATAGGCAGATTAATTAGTGACTTTTTATGGGAAGGGACTAAACTTTGCTTTAGTAGAACCAAGCTTAGGGCCCACTGGTCCAAGGGCGGATGGCGACTACCCTGGATCGAGGGCTACAAATGGGCATTTTAGGCAGCACAAACTGTTCACTGGGTTTGTTATCCTACTGACCTCTCCCCATAATGGGTGGGTATGGAAATGTCAGTTGCCAAGGTAGCACAAGCTGCTGCCCTCTCACACCATAGGAAAAAATGCAGTCAGCACCCCCACCCCATAATAGACCCCTGAGTAGCAAACTGGTATCAACTCCAGAGGAAACTTGGGCTCTCTGCATTTCCAGCACAAATCAACACCCTCTGGCAGAACTGAACATCTTAATTGATGGCAAAGTTGTCTTCTGGCCCCGCTGGCTCCCTGAGGGCATTGCCAGGATTGATGATGTCCTAGAGCCCTCTCTTGCCAGAGTTGCCCCCTTTGTAGAACTTCAGCGAAAACGGGATCTAAGCCAGGAGGACTTCTGGAAATATCTCCAGTTGAGGGATGCCCTCCGTTCCATACTGAAAACTTACTCTGGCCCACAGCTACCATCTGACATACATAGCTGGATATCCCAACCTAAGGGACTGGCAGGCAAGTTGTATGCCACGTTGATAGATGCACTCCCTCATTAGTCAGATGCATCTCAAATTACTTGGGAAAAAATGACAGGCAGTGCTATCACAAAAGCATCAATGGAACCAAGCATGGAAGGATGCCCAAGCATGGAATGATGCCCATGCATGGAATGATGCCCATGCATGGAAGGATGCCCAAGCATGGAATGATGCCCATGCATGGTTCAGAGATGCCTGAAGTCACCTCATACAGAATAAAATATCCCATGTCTGGTACAGAACACCGGTCATACTTCACAGGGCTAAAATCCTAAGAATGATAAGTACTGGAGGTGCAACGGCCCGGGGGGATTTATATCACATACTTTGGAAATGTCCCCTCATCCAAGACCTGTGGAGACAGGTCATACGGATTACTTTTAGGGTCCTCAGAGAGCGGGTACCTTCCTCCCCCCTTTTCTTCCTACTGGGAATAAAGGCACTCTCGACACATCTTAAACCCCTTGAGTATAGATGGCTCACACTCTTGGCCTTACAGACCAAGAGAGCCATCTTGTGTAAATGGCGCACCACACAGGCACCCACCAATGCAGAGATTCTGGCCTTCCTTACTGCACTAGCAGGGCTCTACATACTTTCCCATATGCAGCATAATATGACGTTCACGTTTCTGCTCTGCTGGGCACCGTACATGGCCTATTTGAGCCCTCCTGCTGGTATAGGCTGACTTCACCCAGTAGACCTGACAGAAATTTGATCACCAATGCTATACTCCCTTACCTGCTCCCATAACAGTCCAACTGACAGTCCCATCTCTAGTATGGCAGCCACTCATTGGACGACTGGTCCACTTGGGTTGGCATCACCAAGGTATGACTATGGCACACACTTTGTCTTCTTTTTCCTGTTTAGCTGGTGTACTGTAAAAAGACTATGTTGTTTCAGAGCACAGGTTCTTTGTGTGTTTTGTTACATTGTTTCTTGTAGTGGCCCCTTATTATGACATGGAAACCTACTCATAAACAAAGATCCTACAGGATGCCCTGAAGTTAGCCCCAGGATCCAGCTGGAGTCTGGCATTGAAATACCCTTTCACCTACAAGTCAGTGCTCCAGGCTCTCTTTTAGTCTCAGAAGCAGGCACCAACCCCACATCGGTTTCATGCCTATTTGCTAGTGGCTAGCTCTGTGTAGGTGGTATAACCTCCTGCCCCCTCATAGTGATTTGTGCAATTTAATGTAGATCATTACTTGAGTATGACCCTTTGTTTTATAAGGGTAGATGGTACAGTACTGGTTATTTTCCTTTATCACATGGCTAATAGCTGGATCTATTATGAGTCTGCACTCTGTAACCGCCGTAGACGTTGTTGTGAGTTTCGAATGTATGTTAACTTCAGAAAATCAATAAAAAATCTTTTAAAAAAAGTAAGTGTTGTGTTTTAAAAAAAGGAATGGCTATTTTGTTCTGCAAATCCTATAACATGGTACATAGCAGTAGTTCAAAAATATTTCAAAATTGGCACTGGTTGTTGCACTTTATATTTAAGGTGTACGTATTTTAATTAAGGAAGAGTTCTGTATCTGTCACTTTGTAATACATAAAAAAGTGCACTTTACCTTTAAGGAACTGTATTATATAAGAACAGCACTGACTGGTTGCTACCATCCCTCTGAAGAAGCTTGTTAGTGCAAAATCGGTCAGGGAGTTGTTTGTTACTCCATGGTGTGAGAATAAAACACTTGCTTGGTAGCTCTATTGAGTGCTGACTTTTGATTTGTAATATTATAAAAATACATGTACAGATTATGTGCAGGGCAAGCACAGTGCAATTAGAACTCAAGGTGGGTCAAGGGATGTAGTGGGATCGGGTGCAGGAGCAGATATGAGAGATGCGAGTCTGGAGCAGTGTTTTAAGTGAAGATAGGGAGAAAGCAGGACAGATGGTGAGGAATAGGTCAGACCATAATCCAGGCAGCCTACAAGAAAAGACCGGCCAAGGATTCAGCCCTAGGGACAGACAAGGGGTGTAAGAAAATAGAATGGAGGGAGTCGGCAGAGGTTTAGAGTAGAAAAGAAAGGAAGTAAGATAGCAAAGAAGCAAAGCACACCATAACTTGGCAATAAGAGAGATGCAATGGAAGAGGCAATGGCATGCAAGAAAGGGGCGAGGACAAAGAGCTGATGGAGCAGTGGTTGCTCCCTGCCTCATTTTACAGCTGGTACGGTACAGGATGCAAGAAAACCCAATGGCTTGCTCAAGGTTGCACAATGAACCGGTGTAAAATTCGGATCTCGTGAGCTGTAGACTTCTGCTGAACGATCCATATCTTGAATGACATGGTTTACCACTCACATTCATTGTCAGTAACATACTTGATAAACTCATTGTACCCTGGATGTCCATTTTGAATCAGGTTAAGAAATGGATGGTTTGGACTTCAAATGGAGCTACTGGATACAATGTAAGCGTTTTAAAACCTACACTAAAAATTTCTGACTGCATGTAGAGACAAAGTCACATATACCTCACACTAGTTGCTGCAGGTCAAGTCGCCAGGACAAATGAATTCCTGCAACACTATGAAGTTCCCGCTTCCACACAGCAAGAAATACTGGCCTCACACTGCGCAGCAGTATTTGATACATACTGCCATAAGTGAATGAATTATCCTTTTAAATCTACAATTTTATTTGCTCAAGAAAGCCTGAGAAGCAACATCTCCTTTTCACTGGGTTACTGCCAATATATGATTTTTCAGCTGGGAGGGGCTTAAGCACAGGGTAATCAAGCATCTTTTTCTACATTATACAATGAGTTAAGTGACTGGTGAGATTTGAAACCAGACCTCCTGGTTACCATGCCTGTGCTTTAACAACTAGAGTACAAAAACAAAGGCTCTGTGTAGTGGACTGGTCTTTTTAGGCCTTCGCTCTCCTATCAGTTTTACTGCACTGAAGCCTCCAGCAAAGCCCACCGGTAGCTATGAAATTACCATTGGCTTCTCACCAAAGAACTCTGTCCAGTGCTGGCCATAGTTTTAGCAGCTTGTTCCAACTAACTGTGCAGGTGACTTTTGGTAGTCATTCCACTGCTCTTCAGGGGCAAGCCGCCTCACCAGGCATCTTCCCCATCCAATGGCAGGTGGTGCGTTATTGTCTCTTGGATTACAAGGGGAAAACCTTATGCATATGATGCACATCCACTCCCCCCCAGCATAGAGAAGCATCTGATTGGACACTTCACAGCCTCCAGCTATCCTGAAATGATAAGCCCAGGCCCGGGACACAAATCCACTCTCCCACATGACAAGGGACAGCGCTGCTATGGAACAGCCAGATCAACCCATCCAGCTGAAAGATTCTATCACTCAAAGAGATTTACAGAACATTGAGACTGAAGCTCAAAAATGTAAATTTTGCTCACATGCATCAGAAAACGTGCAAAGGGGGTCCTGCTGCACAACCTCAATTTTTGCCATATTCACATGAGTGCAAAAACGGCTGCCCGTTAACATATTAATTGCCAGCAGATTAGGCCTTAAGGTCCATCGAGTCTGCTCGAACCTCAGATCCCTAGTTGGGTACTGAAGCCCTCCCTCGCTTGTGTTGCAGAAACCCCTATCATCCATCCCCACCCTCCTGGGCCAGGCCATCGTCTGATACATCTGCTTTCTGTATCTGTCCCACCCTCTTTTCTCATTTGACAGCAGCTTGCAAAAAGTGCTTTGCACTGAGACTACACCTGCTATTACTAAGCGTAGCATTTACACAAATGCCAGAAAAAGCCACCTGTGCATATAAGATGCTGAAAACCACTGTATTTTCACACTACAAATGAGGACCTAGTCCTGAAGATAGCTTTGTCACTCTAAAAATTGGGCACTTGAAATCCTAACACTTCCATTATTGACTGTCCACCTCCGCTCACACCACTTCCGAAAGCAGTAGCTCCATTGTTCTAATCTGCCATCACAAGAACTGTAATATAAACCAGAAGTGATACTCTAGAAGAATGAAGGCCCCTCTAGGGAAATTCAGCTGCCAAGGCTGACTGAAACTTTAACTTTTTACACGTGCTGGCTGTCACTACATGCTCATAAGTGATCTTTCACTATCTGAATCTAATCTGTCTCAGGTAAGCCCCACTTCATTGTATCTGCCTCTGCTTGACCCCTATGAGCCATCTCTGCCTATAACCAATGGTGATTTCCTTACACTCCCCTTGTGTGAACAATCTTCTTTATCTAATGCAGTACTGGTGTGAAACAGATGAGTTCTTCCACCACCAACTCAGTATGCATACCCAAGTAATCCTTTCCCCAGTTTGGAGCTCTATCTATCTATCTATCTATCTATCTATCTATCTATCTATCTATCTATCTATCTACCTACCTATCTACCTATCTATCTGTCTATCTATTTATCTATCTATCTATCTATCTATATCTATATCTATCCATGTGTCTCTCTCTCTCTCTCTCTCTCTCTCTCTCTCACTCTACCTACCTACATACAGCACCTATCTGTCTACCTACCTACAGTATCTGTCTGTCTACCTATCTACTGTATAGTACCCATCTATTTATCTGCCTACCCACAGTATCTATCTATCTATCTATCTATCTATCTATCTATCTATCTATCTATCTATCTGTCTGTCTGTCTGTCTGCCTGTCTATCTATCTCTCGCTCTCTCTCTCTCACTCTCCTTCTCTCTCTCTCTATCTACCTCTCTATTGTATCTATCTTCTGTCTGTCTATTCTATCTAGCTGTCTATCTGTCTGTCTGTCTATCTATCTAGCTAGCTATCTATCTAGCCATCCATCTATCTATACATACATATTAGACAGACAGACAGGCAGACACAGACTATATAGAGATAAAAGGCCCCTTCCCTGTAACAAGATCAAAGGATGGATCAGGTTTCTTTGGGCTAACAAATTTTCTGAAGCCAGCACAGTTCAGTTTTATGCTTGACTGTTTCTCTCTTTTGAAGGTTTCTAAATTTTGAGAAACGTTTCAGAGATGTTTTGATTTATATTTAACCTGTATCTATTTGTGAGATTTTCTCAATAAAAAATGTCCCCCTATTGTTACAATACATGTCATGAGAACTTTAACTTCCACTTTGAACAGCAACCAGAGATTGGCAAAACGAATTTCAGTTAAACACCTTCTCAGAATGATGATACCTTAACAATACTGCAATCCCACCACCGTGCTGCACTATAGTGTAAGAAAAAACTTCTCAGAATGATGACACCTCAACAGTACTGCAAACCCCCACTGTGCTGCACTATAGTGTAAAAAAAAAACTTCTCAGAATAGGGAGGATGGAAGGGAACATTGTTTAACCAGGAGTAGCACACTAAGCCAAAGCTTGTTTCCAGATGCGACCTGGGAGCACAAGAAAGTTAAGTGACTTGCTCGGATCACTCACTATGCACCTAGGTGGCTGTGGGATTTAAACCCAGGCTCCAGATCTGCAGCTTAGAGCCTTAATCCACTATGCTACACTGATGATACCTCAACAGTACTGCAGTCCCCCCACTATGCTGCACTGTAGTGTAAGAAAAAAATTCTCAGAATGATGACACCTCAACAATACTGCAACCCCCCCCCCACCATGCTGCACTATAGTGTAAAAAAAGACTTCTCAGAATGATGACATCTCAACAGTACTGCAACTAGGGGTGGGCAAAAGTTGTTTTTCAGAATTTCCATGAAACATCGGAAATTTCCCGGACTTTTCTGAATTTCCGCCATTGATGAGATCGGAATCTTCTGAATGTGTTTGGTAGATTTTTGCAGTGTTCCGTGGAATTTTTGGGCTGAACTGTGGAAAAATACAGGTGAACTGTGGAATAACAGTTCTGAGGAATTCTTTTCCACAGTTTGATGAATTATTCTGCAGTTCATGTAATTATTCTGCAGTTCAGTAATCATTTCTGTGGACTTTTTTCTCTGCAGTTTAATAGAATAATCCACAGTTTATACATTTGTTCCCCTGTTGTAAGTCGGAATTTCCACAAAAGTTGCCAATTTGATTTTCACACTTTTGTGGAAGTGAAAATCCACCTTTTGCGGAAATTCTGCAGGTGGAAGTTTTTTTCGCACACCTCTAACTGCAACCCCCACCGATCTGCACTGTAGTGTAAAAAAAACTTCTCAGAATGATGGCACCTCAACAGTACTGCAACCTCCCCACCATGCCGCACTATAGTGTAAAAAAAGCTTCTCAGAATGATGACACCTCAACAGTGCTGCAACCCCCCACCATGCTGCACTACAGTGTAAAATAAACTTCTCAGAATGATGACACCTCAACAGTACTGCAACCCCCATCCCCCCGTGCTGCACTATAGTGTAAAAAAATACATCTCAGAATGATTGGGGTTCCTAGAAAATGTAGAGTGGATGACCTGAGTGGATGCACTACTGCTTTATGGTAGACAATATCCCTTAGGCATGGCGGATTGAAAATATTCACTATCTTATAAACAAAGCAGAGTATGAGGTACTGTAGCTTTGATTCATAATCAGGCCAATGCAGGGCAGTCAGGGTGTCACAGTGGTGTTTCCTAGTATCAGCCCATAAGGTGAAACACCCGATTCTATGATAAAGTTGTCAGAGCCTGGCAACCGATGATGGTTGGGTGAAGTGAAGTAGCGGGGCTCCATAGTAGAGTATAGGAAGAAAGGATGTGGAAGCAATTTTCCTGCAGGAGGTAGTGAATAAAAGTGGGTGGAGACAGTATAACAGACCTAATTTCTGGTTGATAGTTTTAGTTAACAAGGCGATATGGAACTCAAAGGAGAAGGCTGAGTTCAGGTTTAATCCTAAGTATTTAAAGTTTTGAACTACTTCGATGGAATCCCCTGATAGAGAACAGATAATTGAGAAGGGATTGTGTGCATATTTTGGATATTTTAGGTGAGGGATTACGAAAAAAACATGGCTTTGGGTTTCTTAATGTTAAGAATTAGATGGTTATTTGAGAAACAAGATTTGAGTGAGTTGAAATTCGAGTTTAGGTTAAGATTAAGCCAACCCATATCATGTGAGGAGCGGAATAGCTTGGCATCGTCTGCATAGAGTTGCACAGATGTACCGTCACAGAAATTGGGAAGATTGTTGATGAAGCACAAGAAAAGTAACGGACCAAGGGTTGATATCTGGGATGCACAATGTGTTTTGGGCCTGAGGGAGGATAGTGAACCAGACCACGTCATCCTTTGGGATCTCCCTATGAAATAACTCTTGAGCTATGTAAGTGCTAAGCAATCCAAATCCAGTAGGTTAAGTTGTCACAGAAGAAAGTTGAGGTTGACAAGATTGAAGGCCTTAGTCAGGTCGATAAATACTGCTCCTGTAACTGGCCTTTGTCACTTGCATTGACAATGTCTGCCATCACTTTTACAAGAGCTGTGGTCATACTATAATTCTTTCTAAAGCCGTGCTGGCAGTCAACGAGCAGGTGATGGGACTCCAAATAAGATGGAAGTTGGTTATAAAGTATTCTCCCTTGTATTTTACCCATGGGGCAGAGAATTGAAATAGGTCTGCATTTTTCAACTGCGTGGGATCCACCCTTGTGGAGGGGGACCACCATAGCAACTTTCCATTTACTTGGAACAGATCCGGAAAAGTTTATTAGATTTCTGATCAGTCCAGTGAGTGCAGGTGCCCCTAATTTGAGGAACTTGGGCTCAATGGTATCATGGTCAAGGGAACTCTCCACTTTAAGCTTTAATAGTAGCCTGAGGACTTTCTTTTTGGTTGTAGTTTTTAAGTGGAAAATGGGGTGTGAGCCTAGACTAGCATGGGGATGCGGGGGATAGTAAAATCAGATGCGGGAGGAAGATGTGAAGTGTATCTGTCTAGATCAGTAAAAAATTGATTTATAACCTCAGTGATGGAAGGGGGTCTTGTAAAAGGTTGCCATTAGAGAGAATCAAACTAGGACACTGCACTGATGTCCCTTTAATTAAAGAGTTAATCTGTTTTCAGAATTCCTTACGGTTGATAAGATTTTCTGTTTGTAGTGTACAATAGTTAGCCTTTTTGGCTGTGTGAAGCTTGGTTTTGAAGGAGTTTCTCAACTGGCGATAGACTTACCAGTCTGAATGAAGGTGGCTCATCTTGAATGATTTCCAGGTAGCATCCCAATGCTTCATAAGTGCCCTTAGTTCAGTGGAAAGCCAAGGGGCATTGCTGCCTTTTGAACTACACTTGGTTGGTGGGGTGTGCCTGTTAATAATGATGGTAAGTGTAGTGATAAAGTAAAGGGCCTGATCAGTCATGGGCAGTGTGACAAGTGGGCCCCAGTCAGTATTGTAAATTGAAGACAAAAACTCATTTATTTTAAAGTGAGTCATATTTCTTGACTTCACGATTTTGGGAGGGGGTGCCACGAAATTATTTCGCCAAACACAGTAGACAGGGGAGTTATTACTGATGCTGTCTGGGAGTACTCCAGCGCATCTTATTCCGTGGGGGCAATTTGACACTATCCAGTCAAGGAGCGTTGATGATCCAGTCCTGTTATTTTGTCGAGTGGGGCAACAATATGTTGTGTGAGGTTATTGACAAATAAGATTATCTAGGCCTTATTTTTATTAGGGGAAAGCCAATCATAATTAAAATCACCACAGAGCACCATGTCATGTGAGGGAAGATCTGATAGGGTCGACATCAGGGAGGGTAAGACATTGGTGGCATCTTTGGGTGGGAGGTAGATACAACCAATGCTTAATTTTTTTACGTTGCCAAGCATTACAAAAATAAACAAAGATTCTACTGATGGAAGATGCGCAGCAGGTGAAGTGATTTCAGAGGAGGATAGGCAAGATTTCACATACATAAGAACACCACCACCCTTTTTCCTTACACGGTCCTTCCTGAAACATGTGTAACATTGGAGATTCACCTCATCCTGGAGTATGCTATGCTTTAACTAAGACTGCTATGCCAAGAATATCAGGATTATGCTGCTTGGACCAAGATTGGACATCAGCCATTTTTGTGGGAAGACATTGAGCATTTAAATGTGCAATTTTGATGCCTTTCAGACTGTTTCTGATGCAAGGTGATGATCCTGCAAACATGAATGCAGGACCAGTTGGTCCGGGGTTAGATTCGATATCTCCTGTGTGTTTAAGAAGTTGGAGCAGATTAAAGAATACAGCTATCTTTACTAAGGGTAGGCCAACAGGGGCACGAACGCTCCTACTTAAATAGCGATGGAAGCTCCATGTGCAGAACCTGAGATAAAACACATCCTTTTTTGCATAAGAGATGAAGGAAATTAGAGGGTAATGCAGTCTTAGGGTAGTGAGTACAGATGGGTTGGGGTGCAGGACAGGCTTGTGGGTGCTCTAGACAGTTCGCCATGACAGTGACTAGTAGCAAAAATGAGAGAATATAAAGTAAAGCTAGAGCAACTCTGTGATACGCCATTTTGTGTCTACAAATTAGGTAAAATGAATGATGGTATAATAATATGGTGTAGCTCAGTCTTGTGATCTACCAGGCTATACAGGTATTTAGATTTAATAAGGTCAAGGAGAGGGAGTGGTAAACCCCTTTGTTAAGTTGAAAAAGTGCTTTTAACTTTCTAAACAACAAAGCAAAAGAAAGGGTAAAATGTATCTGAGTTTAATGCATTATGACCGTTACCCAATTTCTCTTATGCCTTATAAAATATTACTGAAGCTATTTCCACTAATGCAATGAAAACTCAGATATTTTAAAGCACAACACTAGATTAGAGGAAATATTCCATGCAATAAGCATCCCTGACTTGAGTTAAACCCCATGAAATCAAACCTAGAAAGATGTATACAGATGCCACCTACTGGTGTACTACTATAAGCTACTAATGGGAAAGTGGGGACTTAGTCACATAACAGCTTAGACTATATAAGGCAGAGCAGCAAAGAGTGGGCGTGGTAGGGAGATGGTGGCAGCGCGGATACAGCACCCCAACTATAGCTCATAATTGAGTACAAGAATAACTAGCAGCAGCTGTATTAATTAGCCTTTTGCCTAAAAAAATGAATTAAGTTTAAGCTGCCTAGAAATCTTGTGCAGTGGCTGTAATAAAATAGAGAGCTGTAGAATTACATGAGCAAAGTCCCATAGGGGGAGGAGATCTCCAAGTCCAGAAGCAGTTGCAGACAAAAAGGAAATAAGGTGCCAAGTTCAAATCTGAGCTGCCACTGTGTCCCTTCAAATCCTGACAGCAGTGTGTACCTTTTTCATGCTGGTGGGTGGCGGGTGGGCTCTGTGTGGTAACGGCCACCTAGAAGATGAGCCCTGTGAGGGAGAGCTGTGGAGAAGATTCAGGGAAGACTCTTTTACTTACTGGCAGGTGTCGGGTCTGCTCCATGTGGTAATGACTGCCTAGGAGATAAGCCCCATGACAGAGATCTATGGAGAAGATTCACGAGAGATTCTTTTGCTTTCTGGTGGGTGGCAGGTGGGCTCCATGCAGCAGTGGATGCCTAGGATATGAGCTCAGTGAGGGACAGCTGTGGAGAAGATTCAGGGGAGACTCTTTTGCTTGCTGGTGGGTGGTCTGCATGCATCAATGACCACCTAGGAGATGATCTCTGTGACGTACAGCCATGGAGAAGATTCAGGGAACACTCTTTTGCTTGATGGTGGGTGGGCTCTGTGCGGCAACTGCCACATAAGAGATGAGCCCCATGAGGGAGAGCTGCAGAGAAGATTCATGGGAGACTTAACAATAATCTTTATTTATAGAGCACCTTACAAAATCTCAATGCATTTTCCAGTGCAGAGACATAAAAATAATATGAAATCAAGGCATATTATAACTTAAACAGTATAAGAACATGTTTATCTTGCATTTAAAAATGTCAATTTTAAGGCAAAGTCACAGCTCAGAGCAGGTACCTCATCCCAGAGCTGGGGGGTGGGGCATATCTTGAAAAGACTTGATCACCATAAGTAACCCATCTAGAAGGAGAGACTGCCAGTAAGTGATGATCTGAGAAGCACAGACTACAACACAAAAACAAGTGTAGAAATAAATTGTGGAAGATAAAATTGCTATCTTGGCACCCCACTTACAAGATAACATGTCATCTTGCCAGTTGACTGAGCTCCATAATCACAACTTTGAATGGTGGGTACATCCCACTAAACTACTCAACCAATTAGAAAGCAGCTTTCGCAATGCTGATATCATCACAATAGCCCTGTATAGCACTGAAACCAGCAGATGAAATCAAAGAGAAACAGTTGATTCTTCACACAAATGTCTGATTAAAAATTGTAACTAGTAAACCAATATTGCATAAATCAAAAACACAATGGCCTGAATCAATATACACTGTTTATCATCACTTGGGAGGATGCAGGGCTTTTATAACTAAGTTGTGGTTTTACCACTTGTGAGTTATCGTCCTGTCCTTTACATGTGTGGATAAATTGTAGGTTTTGAGTCAAGCCATTGCATATTCACTATACTGTATCTTAGGGCTGCATGCTATACGGAATCCCGCCATCAGAATGGCAATTACACTTCCGAAATGATTTTTGGAATTTTATTTTAAATTCCTCAGAATTCCAAAAAGCATTTCATGTAAACAGCAAAATACTATTCTGCAGATTACAGAAAAAGTCTCTGCAGTATATGTAAATAGTAGATTATTAATCAATGAAAACCATCTTGCATGCAACATGTCAGAATTTTGCTACCAATGAAATTATGCAGAATTTTCCAAAATTCCCAGGGTTCCATCTAGTTAGAGTTTCAACATCCCACAAAGCCCTACTATATCTATATATTTTTTTCATTTCCTTAGTATGGCATTGGTGACCACACCTGTCTGTCCACTGTACCTGGATCCTCATGAGAACTAAACGTTTTCATTACTTTTGTGAAAAAGTCATGAAAATCAGCTGTTGCACTATACCAATTAACACTGTGCCAAATTTGATATTCTGATGTGAAACTGGCATATTTCACATTCATAGAACTTTGTGGAATACTTTTAAATACTATATATTTTATTTTATTTTATTTATTTCAGTTTTGGGAATTACAACCTTTGAGCCAAACTAGCTGTTTTACAAAGGCTCCAAGTCAATAGAAGAACAGTCAAAACTGCAATTTACATCATTTGATGAGAACATACACTAGCCAAGTGACAAAACTATTTTACAAGCAAGATAAATGTGGAGTATAACCTCAAACACAAATACTTTTATTACAGAAATATCTCTAGTCTATAAGTTTAGTTGTTAAGTGAAGGTTGCTCATAGTTGGCAGCCAAAATCGGCTTTGCCAAAGAAAAGGGGAGGAAGCAGGAGGTATGGAGAATATTGGCATGGGTAGAGAGGAGGCATATTGTATAATGTTATTAGGGAATAGGAGAAGGGAGTAAGATGATGAGGGAGAACAAGCTGATAAGTGCAGTATGCACAGTGGCAGCCTAGGGGAAGTATAAACCAAGTGGAGGGGAGGGGGGAGGACTCGTGGGGCAAGAAGGATAAGAAGGTGAGGGTGGGTAAGGGATGGAAGTCTAAAGCAGGGGATGGAACTTCTATCATTGTGCACAGCAGTTGCACTCTTGGTATTCTACCAGTAGGTGATGGAGTTCTTTTTTGAATTAGCCGAGTTTCATAAGGTGAAAAAGGGAGGGGGTAAGTCATTCATCCAGAGAGGTCCTCAGTAGGAGAGGGACCTCTGGGTGGTGGAGGTTCATTTGTAAGGTATATGCAGTACCCCACTAGCAGAGCTTCAGGTTGTTTTAGTGTTGGGGTTACATTGGAAAAGCTTTGAGGTTGATTCTGGGACCAGTCCTAGGAGGGCTTTTTCCTATCATACATAGTGGAACTTACCACCACACAAAGTCCCAATGTTTGTGGGGGAAAAATTCATGTTGAGAAAAAAATATAAGTTGTTTGCCCAGTTTGTAAAAAGAAACTTATTTGCATTTCCCTAATTTGGGTGAAAACAAATTCCAGAAATTTCACACAGTGCAAATACTAACTAGCCGACATGTGCAGAAATTTGATGAGAAAAGCAGCAGAATGGTGATAAAATAAAGCTAGGTATAGCCCCACCCACTTGCACTGAGCAGTACATTGCACTGCAAAGTGGGGTCCAGATTCTGACTCCATTCTTTCAGGTCCATAGGGTTCTGGGTACTCTGCTCAGGCAAAACACCAAGACATGGGGGGGGGGTTGGGGATTGGGGAATATTCATCCCACTATTGTAGCACCTCTACTGATGGGATGTGGAATGGCATTGCATATCATAGGTGATCACATGATATCCTGCCCTACCCAATCAAGGTGCACTGCAGCATGGGCAGAATGCATAGCATGAGTACAGTACAGTACAGTAAGCGTAGGTAAATACAATTTCAAGTAGCATAAAAACAACAAAGAAAAGAAAAACAAGCATTTGTCAATGCCGAACGTTCGCTTGCAGGTATTTGCAGTGGTGTTTGGCATGTATGGTGCTTTACCCTAATGCCCTGTGCGATTGCTGGCATTTGCACAATAAATTGTCAGCATGATCTTTTTGTAACCCCCATTGTGCGCTACATAGGTGGAAACACGTTTTGGGCAGGATGTGAAAAATGACAGCTGTACTGCCTTACAGGAAGTGCGGTAAACACAATGTTGAAAATCTGGAGTGGAAATATTGAAAATTCGCAAACCTACGAGCGTGCATGGGAACTGTGCAACGCATGCTCGTAAAACAGTCATTTTTAGGAATTTTTTCACCAAATGATCAACATTGCCATTTTAAAACCTGTGCTAATGAACAGTGTCACTGTGATTTTCTTACTGTGTCCCATACATTGATTTCGCACACCGACTGCGCCATTGTGCACTACATGGGGAAAGACATTTTGGGCAGGATACAAAAAATGACAGCTGTACTGTTCATAAGGAAGTGTGGTAAAATGGCAATGTTGAAAATCTGGAGTGAAAATATTGGAAATTCGCAAACTTACGAGCGTGCGTAGGAACTGCGCAACGCAGACTCATAAAACAGTCATTTTTAGGAATTTTTTCATGAAATTTTCAGCACAGCCATTTTAAGACCTCTGCTCATGATCAGTATCACTGTGATTTTCTTAATGTGTTCCATACATTGAGTTCGCACACCGACTGCGCCATTGTGCGCTACATGAGCAGAAACACATTTTGGGCAGGATGTGAAAAATGACAGCTGTAGTGCTCATGAGTAGGTGTGGTAAAATGGCAATGTTGAAAATCTGGAATGAAAATATTGAAAATTCGCAAACGTACGCTTGTGCGTAGGAACTGCGCAACGCATGCTCATAAAACAGTCATTTTTTGGAATTTTTTCACCAAATTTTCAACATAGCCATTTTAAGACCTCTGCTCATGAACAGTGTCACTGTGATTTTCTTAATGTGTTCCATACATTGATTTCGCACACCGACTGCGCCATTGTGCGCTACATGGGCTGGAAACATGTTTTGGGTGAGATGTGAAAAATGACAGCTATACAGCTCATAAGAAGGTGTGATAAAATGGCAATGTTGAAAATCTGGAGTGAAAATATTGAAAATTCACGAACTTACGAGCCTGCGTAGGAACTGCACAACACACGCTCGTAAAACAGTCATTTTTTGGAATTTTTGCACCAAATTCTCAATATGGGGTTTTTGGGACCCCTTCTCATGAGTGATGTCACTGTCATGGCATTATTTGAGGCCAAAGGGTGATTTTGCCCAGTGACTGTGCAGTGCCTGCGAAATCACCAAACGCCATGACAGTGACATCATTCATGAGAAGGGGTCCCAAAAACCCCATGTTGAAAATTTGGTGCAAAAATTCCAAAAAATGACTGAGATATGCAATAAAGTTGAAACTCCCCTATGTAGCCCATTATACAGCTTACCGGCATTTCCTCAGTTCGCGGTCGGCTTTGAAGAGTGCAGACGTGTTCCCGGTCCACTGAAGATCGTGGCGCGGAGTCGGGTAAGTATGGGGTGGGGAGGGTGTGGGAAGCTGGGTGTGCAGTGGGTGGAGTGCGGGTTGTGGGAGGGTTGGGAGGCAGCACCATGGACCGTTTTGTTCTGAGGAAAAAAAAAAAGAAGCGGCGAGGGCGTTTGCCATGCTGGGGTGGGCCCCAGTGTGGCAGAAGATATGTGTGGGAGGGGCGAGGAACCAATGGGGATTGGGCACCCCCATCGGCAACACAAACAAACGGTTTGCCACACTGGGGTGGGCTCCCAGCGTGGTGGCAGGATAGCTTGGGGGGGGCCGTGGAGCCGATGGGGATTGGGCACCCCGTCAGCAAAAAACAACGTTGCCATGCTGGGGTGCGCTCCCAGTGTGGCAGAAAAGCTTGTGGGGGCGTGAAGCGCGCGGGGGCCGTGGCGAGGCGGCGGCGCTCAGTATGGCAGCGGTGTTTTCCTTTGAAGCAGAGGACCACCGCTGTCATACTGAGCTCCTGCACCCATTGGTGCAGGACTGCCATGCCTGATCAAGGGAGCAGTGCATTGGGTGGGAGAGGCACACCTCCAAGTGTGGTACTCTCCCAAAACATTCCTTGCGCATGCGCGCAAGCGAACGTAACAATACCAAAAGAAATACACTTCCAAAACAACAGGTATTAATCTGTTTAATTTACATTTTGTACCTATTCATTTTATAAATGTATATAGGTTTAGACTGTTTTTGTGTTTATTTTTGTAATGCACCTTTGGCCTTTAGAATAGTGCTCCAGAAATAATGTCTGTCTGTCTGTCTATCTGTCTATCGCACACAAACTTAAGTTGCTGTAGTTGGTCTACTGTAATTCACATAATGAATGAAAACATGGGTATACAACTGGATAGGAAGTTGATAAAGTAATGTTTACAATGGATATGTAACACCCTGGGTGGGTGGACAGACATGCTCATTATACCCTAATGTTCTCTACAGTGTAAAAATGAAGTTTACATTTTCATATACTCCAGACATCGCCATGCAAGAAGTTATCATAAAATGAGGCAGAAAAGACCTCTGTTTCTTTATTTTGAAAATATAGCATGGTTTTAGCCAGCACTACTAAACAGTATAAGTAGCAGCAGCAAGGGATTACTTACAAGCAGGTACGAGATTCCATCAGGACATGGTGATGAATGAGATCACCACAAAAGAATCATTCTACAGTCAAAGTGGCACCAAACTGGGATTTGTATGAGTTAAATCCTGTACAACATATTGGGGAAGCCTGCCCTTGTCTTCAGGAAGAACCAAATGTCTGGGATTCCTCATAGAACTGAGAGTTAGTAATGCTTATGGCTAGACATACTAGGCAGTTGTCTTGGGTCACCAGAGCTGTATCCCCTCTGTTGTGGTTTACATCCTTTTATTTTCAAAAGTCCTGAGTGTAAATACCATTGCTCTGAGTAGCAGTTCCCCCCTCCTGAAAAGGACTCTGAGACCTTGGCATTCCCCCTACCTATCAGCACAAATCCTTAGGTTGGTCCACCCCCACCTAAAAGAGGATCCTGAAGTCTCTTTTCATCTGTTGCCCGAGCTGATGTTGCAGTTGGGGTCTGTGGTGAGGGGCTTAAGTCAGGCATAGAAAGCCCTAGCAGTTTTCAGGCGGCAGTGCACAGGGATGTGGCCAGGTGTGCTCTCCGGCTGGATGCTCTACTGCATCCCCATCCACCATTTGGACAGGTGCCCACAAAGATGTGTTTCAATGTGGTTCTACCTTCCCAAAGTTGTTCTCTTACTTTGCACCTTCAGCACTTAACAACAAGGTGGGAGGAGTTGTAAAGTCAGCACAGGGCATGGCCACAGTTATCAGAACGTTGTTTAATTACAGTAGTTTCTTTCAGTAGGATTTCAAGCATAATATGCTTTTAAAATTCTAATCCCACATCTTGAGTGTCCAGTGTACATATCTGGAATAGATATATGCATGTCATTGTAGTATGCCACGGACACACAAGTACATTCTAAATAAGATTATCTGGTGTCTGGTGGATGGTATTATTATTTTATATACAGCCTATTTTATTTAGGATTTACCCACTCCAGGATATGTGACCTGGAGAACAGAACAACAGCAGAGTTGGTTACACTGATTACAACCATTACACTGCATACAAAGTTTAACTTTTCTAGATATAAGGTTATATTAACATAAAATAACATAACATAAAATGTGGACCTTTCTTGAAAATTTCTTCATGCTAGGTTACAACTACAATATGATCAAATAACTTCAGCTGTTAAGCCAATCTGTGGATAAGTTGGCATAGAAGTATTGGGGTGTTGTAGAGTAGAAGGGTACGAGTAGAGAAGACAATGTAAGTTGAGGGGTCGGATCACGCACCATTGTATATTCCTTATTTATTTGTTTGTTAATTGGGTGGGATGGTCTGATTGAAAGGACCTTCTTCAGGCACAACCCGGGCCATAAAGATGGCACAGTAACACGGTACAAAGGAACTGGTACAAATAGGTAAAGTGAACACAAGTAGTACCAGTATTCAGGACATTCTTTTGTAGTATTCAGAATAGTAATGAGATACTCCCACAGTTCAATGCACTCACCATGTACTGTTGTATTGTTTACTGGGTGGGATCATGCATATATCGAGACACCCCTCAGTATTAGAGAAGTTGTGAATGTTTAATTTGCCAATAAAGTTTGCACAAATCCATAATTTTTCCCTCCAAGGCTCAGTCCTGGTACCCCTGCTTTTGATTATATTCATCAATGTCCTTCCACTGTCCATCTCAGCCAACAGCATACATATGTATGCAGATGATACCATAGTCTGTGCAATAGCTACCTCTGTCTCCTCCATTCCAGGATTCCTTCTAGCAGGGCTTCTCTGCCATCCGAAGATGTTTCATGGACAACTGTCTTGTCATGAACCAAAAGAAGACTCTGTCCATGCTGTTTGGCTCCAGACAATGGATCAATTCCACCCCCACCTCCCTGACCTTATGCTCCCTGGATGGTTCCTGTCTGGACTTAGTCATCACAGATAAGTATCTTCACCTCCACTCTTTACCAACACCTTGATTGCTCCAAGCATATCTCTCAAGTCGAAGTCAAGTCATACACTAAACTGGGCACACTTTATAGAGCCAAAAACTGTCTCCAACAAAAGATAAGGCCACAGGTTGTAGAACAATCTATCCTTCCCCTTCTGTATTATGGAGACATAGTTTATTCAGATGAAAACTCCACTTCCCTCAAGAAAGTAACCACTCTGTTTAATGTGCTGTGAGATTTGCACTGGGCTGCGCCACCATACATGTCACTGCTCTATATACAATGAGTTGGGTTGGACCCCCCCCCCTTGCAAGATAGATGATGCACACTGCTCTTGTCAGTGCAAACTACTAGTCTGGCAAACTACCTAAATATCTTGCTGACCTTTCCTCTCTCAGAGAACCCTATCTACTCCCTCAGATCTGAGACAAAATACTGTCTCCATGTCCCTCTATATAAATGCAATCTAAGCCAAGCCTCTACTAGCAACAGGATCTTCAATATCTAAAACAACCTACCCTTTTAAAGTCACTGCCCCTCCCTCAAACTAGGTAAAGCCCTGATCAAGGACTACTTCAAATCCCCATTGGCCTGCTTCTGATGTCTTAGCACCTCCCCATCCAGATGCTCCTGTAAGGCCACCCCTGGAGGGGCCTGGATACACACTCATATCTGTCATGGTACTTCTGATCCTTGAAACTGGATGCACATTGTTTTGCACATGTTTGTTGCCTTTGTTAATTCCATATCAAAAATTGCACTATTTGGTCTGCAGTGCAAAATTCTGAAAGCCTTGTATTGCTTGAATTATTGTCTTGATTCTTGTACTGTGAAACTGTACCCTCCTATACCCAATGACTCCCCTCAGGTTGCAAATGGAAACAAGCCCTGGGCTCTGTGTGCTTACCTGGTAACGTATGTTTTAAATAAATAAATAAGCATGTAAATAAATACAATTTCCATTCCGAAACAATTCACAAATTCTACAGCTGAGCAGCCAACTTCATTGGTGGATTTTTTTTAAAACTTAAAAAGCCTCCCCCCACCCACTGTGTTGTGAAACCATCCCTTCCCCCCATCCAAGAACATGGAAATGAGCAACCAATATAACCCACTCCCAATGCCCTGCTGTCACCCTCTTCTCTCCCCCATTCCCCATGAACATCATGTTGCTGCTTTCCTGTAAGTTAGCAAAATGTAATCCTTTTCCCCATCCCAGCTCCACATATACTCCCCCTCACCTAACCCGAGTCCCACTGTCTTTAATAGGTACTCTCACTTCCCCACCTAACCCCTCTCTGGTCCGTACTACTCTCCGCCCCCACCAGCACCCACAAAATACAGCATAACCTGCAAATCTGAAAATAAAGATGATAAATTTGCACCCTTTAAAAAATGCAAGGCAAGAGGAATGCCATCAGGATGGATCACCTCCAAACTCCTTGCCTACATGAGGGAGAAGGACAACATGTGGGCACTGGCTAGGGAAACAGGGTCCACTAGCCGTCTGTAAAAATATACCAGGAAGCCTTGCAATAAGGGCACCAGAATGATTAGAAAGGCCAGTTCTGACTTCTGTAAGGACCAGCAGACACAGAACTAGAGCAATGGCAAAAGAGTCTGCTACAACATCTCAGAGCTCCTTGGCAAGAGAGTTAAAACCACTCCTCAGATGCTTATTATGGTGGAGGATCAAGAGGACATTGATCCCACCAAATCTGCCAATTACTTCAACACAGCTTTTACTGACCTCAGTTCCATCATCCCCACTGAGCCTGCCCAGACCCCCAGCAGGGAACCAGATCTTGAAGGCTCCCAGATGTTGGGCTCAGAACCAAGGTACCCTAAATTCTTCTTTAAGGCTGTTTCAGTAGAAGACACCTTGAAATCATCAGTAGTGCACTTGTCACAGCTAGGTGTGGGAGTAATTGATATGGAACTTCTTGTCCTGGTGGTCGAGGAACTTTCCCACCCCATCTCTAGAATTTTTAAGTTTTCCCTGTTCAACTCACAGTTCCCAGAAAAGTGGAAATCTGGACAATCCACTCCTCAAGCTGTGTGCTCAGCAATCCCATGAGCTAGGTGCAGAGAAGGGGGTTGCTATTTAAAAACTATGATTCTGCACAACAGAAACATGCATACATATGTATATACATACATACGTCATTAAACCATCAGCACAACTTCAACAAACATTACTCTGAAAGCTAATAAAACAAGAAAACAGAGAATCTTTACAATATGTAAGGGAACTCAGTGGTTAGAGCACCACAATGGTATTCTGGGGACCTAGGTTCAGTTCTTAGTAGGTCACATTATTTCTTTCTGACTACAATTTGTGATTTAAGCAGTGGCTAATACTGCACCAAAAAACATCTAATAGTCATCTTGATTTTTCCAAGTTGCAGGATATGCAATTCCAGAGAAAGGATGTGTGTTCAGGGTCCCTGGGTCCAGCTCAGTAGTTAAAGCACTGTGATGGTATTCCAGGGGCCTTGATTCAATTCCCAGGAGGTCACACTATTTCTTTGTCACTACAATTTATGATTTAAATTTCTTAGCAGGGTCTAATACTGCACCAAAAAGCATTTTTTTGCCATCTTGATTATTCCTAGTTACAGGATATGCAATTCCAAAGAAAGGAAGTATGTCTGGGAACCTCAGGTCTAAACATTTGAGTCTGCAGCTCAGTAGTTAGAGCACTAGGATGGTATTCTGGGGAGCTGGGTTCAATTCCCAGTATGTCACATTATTTCTTTCTAACTACAGTTTGTGAATATATGAGGAAGTATTTCTCCCTTAAAGCACAGGAAGTGTTAAAAACTTGATGTCCAATTAGGGATGGGTGGTACTTTCTTCATATGGGGCAGATGGCTTCCGAGAACTAGAATGTGAGCAGCCCCTCCCTACTGATGGGTGTGGGTGGTTGAGAGGAAGGCAGCTCAGTTCCAGCCACTTTAACACAAGCCCCAGGAATATGCGTGCAAATTAACTCAGTAATAGGAACAAGGCACACATCATTACCCACAATTCCCGATCCTGTCATAGTAAAGTGGTAAGCTACATAGCGTGAGTTTGTATTTTAATTATATCAACAAATAAAGATACCATCTTTTGCTGCATCTTTGAAGTGCATTTCCAAGTATAATGAGAATCTAGAAAGTGTGGTCAGCCATGCATAAATGACAGATTAGCAAGCATCCCGAAGAAAACAGTTTAATATTGCAGTCTGCTCTTTGCACACCAATGTACAGATAAAAACAATCACTATACACTGTAAATGCATATATATATATATATTCATTGCAAAAACTTCATTAATTCATCAGTTAGGGTTGTTACTAAAGTGACAGAAGCAGGGAAATGTGGTGTTAGGGTTTCCAACCTAACACCCCCACCCACCCTGCAGACACTGACAGGCGTCAGGGGTGCCTTGGTGTCATCAACCATAATGCTCACCCCATTCCATAAATAAATAAGCTGAGATGGGTACAGTATAGAAGAACGGGGTGAGTGTTAGGGCTGACGTCCCCAAGGAACCCCACCCAAACACCACATTTCCCTGCTTTTGTCACTTTAGTAACAACCCTAACTTGATGCATTAACAAAGTTTTTTTTGCAATGAATTTCCTTACTTTTCAGATAGTATACTCATGTCCTTATATGTCTGTGTCTCTATAGATGCATATATGTATGTAGCCATGAAAGCACAGGACTCTCTGGATCTACACTTCCATTTATAGGACCACAGTGACCAAATTGTCAGCATAGCCATCTTATTACTCCACCTCATGTACCCCAGTGAAGAAAATGTTCAACTCTACGCCAAATGTAATTCTGCAAAAAAACACATCTTAGGCAGGATTTCAAAAATGATAGCTGTGACATACATGAGGTCAGGCAATAAGATGGCTATGTTGAAAATCAAGGGTCAAAATATTTAAAATTTCCAAATTTATGAGTGGACATACCAAAATTGCAACAAATGGTCATAACTCTGGCATTTTTTCATATTTTGACCCCAAATTTTGAACATAGTCTTCTTATGACCCCACCTCATAAATCCCATAGGTGAACATTTTCAAATCCATGCCAAAACACCATTCCATGCCACAGGTGAGAAAACACATTTTGTGCAGGATGTGAAAAATGACTGCTGTACTGTTAAAGAGGTGGTGTAAAAAAATGGCAATGTTGAAAGTTTTTACTCAAAGGCCCAGATATTCAAAAGGGTTGCGCCATGCGCAACAGGGTTGCGCCATGCGCAAGTCCAAAATGCGCCATTCTGCGATATTCAGCAGGAGGCAGTTCGCCACTGGCACCAGGTTGCGCTAAGAGAGCAATGCAAATGAATGCTGTGTGCTCAGCAGGAGGATCCATGCATAACCTGCGCAACCCGATATTCAGTCGGGTTGCGCAGAGGTTGTGCATCTTTGTAACCAAGCTGCATCGCACAAGTTTGAACCAAAAAAGGCTTAAGTCGAGGCCACCCACAGGTGAGCTGCTGCATTGCAGGGTGCAACACAGCAGCTGCCACCCTGGCTGGCCCCAACTCACTCCCTGTGCCCCCCACCAGCCCGATCGCGGGCAGAACCTGTATAAACCCCAGTGCCCGATCGCGGGCAGAACCTGTATAAACCCCCAGTGCCCGATCGCGGGCAGAACCGTATAAACCCCCAGTGCCCGATCGCGGGCAGAACCTGTAAACCCCCAGTGCCCGATCGCGGGCAGGAATACAACCCTCCCCAACCCGAGTAACTCCCTGGTGGTCCGGTGGACATGTAAAGCCCGGTCGCCCGGGCAGAATGTCACAACACAACCCCCAAACATCTCCCTGGTGTCTGATGTCCCCCCACCCACCCACAAGCCCCTCCACCCGCTCCCCCGCAGCCGGCGAGCGACAGCATCCACCCGCCTGCCGCCCGCCGCCCGCCGACTGACTGTCGGTAAGGCTGCACGCCCATTGGTGCAGAGCTACAGCCAATGGGCATGCAGCCACACCGCCCTTGACGGTCAGATTTGTGAATGATCATTCACAATCTGGACTGTCATCGCCAC
Organism: Neoceratodus forsteri; assembly: GCA_016271365.2. NCBI lineage: Eukaryota > Metazoa > Chordata > Ceratodontiformes > Ceratodontidae > Neoceratodus > Neoceratodus forsteri. Next base: position 1,391,896,070 of record CM057459.1, read on the forward strand.
GGGCAGTGAGCTCATGCTCCAATGGGCAGCTCTACCACCGACAGCGGAGTCGGGCGGGCAGCGGGCGGAGGCGGTGGATGCTGTCGCCACCGCCGGCGGGGGGAGCGGGGTGGAGGGGCTTGTGGGTGGGTGGGGGGACACTAGACACCAGGGAGATGTTTGGGGGTTGTGCTGTGACATTCTGCCCGCGATCGGGCTTCTACGTCCACTGGACCACCAGAGTTATTTCCGGTTGGGGGAGGGTTATTCTGCCAGCGATCGGGCACTGGGGGTTTACAGGTTCGCCCGCGATCGCAATTGGGGATTATCAGGTTCTGCCCGCGATTGGGCTGTGGGAGGTGTGGGGGCGACATGTATGTGTTCTGCCCGCGATCGGGCTGTGGGAGGTGGGGGCGACATGTGTGTTCTGCCCGCGATCAGGCTGTGGGAGGTGTGGGGGCATGTAACTGTGATGCCCGCGATCGGGCTGTGGGAGGTGTGGGGGGCATGTAACTGTGATGCCCGCGATCGGGCTGCAGTGTGCGTCGGTCCCCGACGGCTGCTGCCTGGCAGGGTGGCCAGGAGCAAGTCCTCGGGGATCGGCGCACCTACATGCAAATGGCATGCAAATGGGGCCATAAAGAGATGCAAATGGCCCCCCCTGCGCCTTGCATAAATTATGGCCCCATTTGCATGTCACCTTTTGAATATCGGAAATTTGCGCATGGCGCAATGGTACTTGCGCCACCGCAAGTTGAATGCTCAACTCTGGCAACTTGCGGTAGCGCAAGTTCCACTGCGCCATGCGCAAGTGCTGTGGCTCGGGGGCGATATTCAAAGGAGTTGCTCAACAGCACAACTCCTTTGAATATCACCCCGGCCACACCCCTGCGCAACTATTTTGAGCAGCGCAGGGGCTTGCGCCTCAGACTGGCGCAGTTTGAATATCTGGGCCAAAATATTTAAAATTACCAAAGTTACGCATGTGAACAGAAAAATTTCAACAAGCCCTCATAACTCAGTCATTTTTAGGAATCTTTCTCACCAAATTTTCAACATGGCCTTCTTATGACCCTACCTCATGAGTAATCTGACCGTTGTTACTCAAATCCCACCCAAAAAGGTGATTTCACCAAATGACCACAAATTCACCTTTTTGGTGGGAGTTGCATAATGGCAGTCACATTGTTCATGAGGTGGGGTCTCCAAAAGGCCATTTTGAAAATGTGGGGTCAAAATCTCAAGAAATGGCTAAGTTATGCATACAAGTTCAAACCACCATTGAAATACATTGAACCACATTTACCTTAGTTTCTCATATTAAAATCTCTGGTTACAGCAGCAAGATGTGTCTTCGATCATTAGAACAGCTCTAAACCTGGGACCTCTTCATGTGAGTGAGGGTGTGCTGTGGTGTCAAGGGGGTGTTGAGAGGTGGGTGCACTGTGGGAGGCCAGGTAGGGTGTGTGGTTGTGATTGTTGATGGATGATTTTTTTTTTGCAGGTAAAAAACAAATAAAAAAGACATCTAGGGATGGTTTTCTTATTTACAGCACCAAGGAACATGGGAGGGTGGGAGGATGCCACTAGCCACCAATGAAAAGTATGAAAACTGGTGGCCAGAGGGATTGGGGATGAGGGCCAATAGACCACCAGGAATTGAGAAATATATGTACTCATGAATCAGGCATCAGGGATCGGGGAGGGAGGGCCACTAGACCACCACGTAATAAAAAGATTTTAAACCTAAAAAAATACTTAATTCTGGGGTCTGTGTGCCCCCAAAATGCCCTGAAATAGGTTTATTTTATCTGCAGATGTGTTTTTAGGTTTTAAATAATGAAAGGCAAGCTCAACAGATTTCCTAAATATATGTTCAGATGAGCCTAGATTTGAAAGCCCATTTTTGACTCAGCTAAATTTGAACAGCCATTTTATATTTATGCTCTTTTCATGCCTCGGCCCCCTTCCCCTTGGAGGTTTTAAAACCTAAAACAATACTTGAATTATGTAAACACCAATAGGTGTTTACCTAATCGGGGCTCAAAGAATCGGATTCTAGGGTCAATTTTCCCCAAATAAATCCCCTGAAATAGGTTAATGTTATCTGTGGACGAACTGTATTTGTGCCACAAACTGCGGCAGCTGTTTTGCAAGACACCTTTCATTGTTTTATGAAACAATGGGATTTTGACACAGTTTGTGGCATAAACTCCCCATGTTTTGCGAAACAACTGCCACAACATGTGGCACAAATACATCCGCTGACAAAATTAACATATTTCTGGGCATTTGGGGTGCAAACAGACCCCAGAATCCAATTCATTTGGCCCAGATTAGATAAACACAACTGTTGGTGTGCACCATTTCTAACTATTTTTTGAAATATTCAGATTTGTTTGCCTCGCTAATTGAAAACAAGATGGCTGAACCTCAACGCCACATTATGCATTTGTGATACCAAATACCACTTTTGGGGCAACAAAAAAGTAGTTTTGCATGGCACATCCAACTTTTCCAACAGGAAATAATGGGAAACTTGAAAATTAAATAACTTTTGAACAGATTAATATATTTTCACCAATCCTTCAAAAGGCACATCTGTGACCAAAGACATACATGCCCTGCACGTTTAAGAGCACAACTCCACACAATTTCTGAGAAACAGTGAGACAAAGAATTTACACAAAAATGGTAATTTTCACATTTTTTTACACTGCACATCTGTGCACACATACATCCAACCAGAATGAAACTTGCCACATCAAGAGATTCTTCATTCTAGACAGTGCATGCAAAGTTTCATGTGAATCAGTCAAATGGTAACAAAGTTATTAAAGTGCAAAATTAGGAGTTTAACATAGAAGTGACCTTTGAACCCTAACTATAGTGGTGTATACATATATATAGATATATATGTATACACACACACACACACACACACACACACATATACTTGTATACATACATGTAGCACTCTTTTTCTACAATATACAGTAGGTATATTATATTACATATATTATACCTTATAGATAAATAGGTAAAACTCATAAATAAAGTATCACTTCAGCGTGACTTTAAGAATGTCCTATACTGGTTCCAAGCACACAGACCTTGGGTCAATACCTAGAAGACTATGTCCATGACCTTTGGCACTAGCCATAAGTTTGCTAGCCACCCCTCCCCTACAGTCTTTTCCACATTGGATGGCACTTACCATGATAGCATTACCAATTTCAAATAACTTGGTGTGTGGCTGGATAGTACACGTGGCTTCTTCTGTCACATTAACGCCATCCTCAGAAAGAGCTCTATGATGCTGGTTCGACAACTAAGTTGTTGACCACAATCACAGCAATGGATTTATGTCGACAGCAACTTGTGGGTTCACATAAATCTGACTGGAGACCCTAGCTGTTTTTTTATCTTAGGGCTTCGCCCCTAACCCCCCTATGTGGGGGGCTATATCCTGCGCACCCCTGATCTCTAGGATTCTGACTCCAAGTCGGAGTTGGATCAGGGAGGGGGTGCAGGACCGGGAGATAAAGTGCTGGGATTTCACACATACTATTACAGCGAAAATGTTGATGTTGTCAACATCAACATTTTTGCTGTAATAGTGCCATTGTACAAGGGTCATACCCTCAGAAAGCACCACCCCAAGCTTGCTGCCCTTTATTGCACCAAGGACTGTCTACCATTCCCAGTTTGTCATGAATTATTCACTAGGATGGTGTTTCCAATATTTGACTATCGTATTTCACTGTTTTGAAGCTGCAGCTTATATTAAATTTTTTTTGTTTTTTTGCTGAGGCTTCTAAACGGGGGCAGCTTCTAAATGGGGGTGGCTTTAATTGCTAACACGCCAAATGCCATCCTCTTCCATAATTTTCCCCAGCAGGCAAAGAATTATTTGACTGTGGGAGGTCTGTTGTAATGAAAATCTTATTTCTCCAATAACAGTGTTTGTATACCAGGAAGATCGAGGGACAAGTGAAGGCAAATAAGGACCATGTGGCAGACGACAAGGAGCAAGTCAAAGAGCAAGTCAACTCCTTAATGGGCATCTTTCAGGACAGTTAATTCTTTGTCTGAGAGGAGCGTGCAGGTCTGCATCTTAATACCGGTAGTACGCATCACTTCATTCACTGGAAGACAGAGTGTGTGAGAAAGTGTATCTGCCTTAGCTGTTCTGTGGCAGTTTGCATAGGCATTGGAGAGGGGAGGAAAGCATAGAAGATTATTACTGCCTGCTACACTATTTTGCTTGCTGCCCCCTTTAGAAGCCATGGCTGTAAATAGGGGGTGACTTCTATTAAACTTTTTTTTGGTTGCAGCTTTAATTTGGAACGGCTTCAAAGCAGTGAAAAACGGTATGTGTATGTGGTTTATGGCACCTGCACCTCCATTTCTGTCACCAGCCTGGATATTCTTTGCAATGCCTTTTGCAGTTTTGCTACTGATGTTCTCTTTCTAACTCATCATTCTTCCCTATATACAGTATTAATCTCTTAATACCTTTTCTTGCCTCCTGTTGGCTTATTTGCAGTGCTTCATTAATTTCTAAATGCTGGTTTTCGACTCTCCCTACTTACCTCTCCTCTCTCTCTCTCTCCCAGCCCCTCTTCTTCCTATGCCCTTCACTCCAGGGACTCCTGCACTTTCATCAACCCTTCTCCAAATCTGCTGCTGGGCAGTCTGCTTTCTCCTCTTGTCTTCTTTCTGCCTGAGACACTTTCTCCCCTACACTTCTCTTATTGCCTTCCTATCTCTCACAAACACCATCTCAAACTTTGCTTTCTTCCCATTTGCTCTTGCTCTGGCAGTGGCTAGTTTGCCCATTATATAACTTACTGGTTTTGTTTAATTTTCTGCCTTCTCTCTGTCCCTGTTGGTGTTTTCCTATCTCCCATTTCCATATCCTGTTTTTGTTCTCGTCCAGTTAATAGTTTTATCGTACTCCCAGCATGACCCTCCATCTCTCTGTATATTTATTTTAGTCATTGTTATTTTGCTTTAATTATGTAGATTCCTGTTATGTTCCTTTTGATATAGTCTGTTTGCTATTGCTTAGTAATCTTGATAATTTACACATGCACTTATACAGCATTTTATTACATCAATTGCATTTTACCATTTGGTTGTACTTTTTTTCTCTCTGTCCCCCTTTCCCCTGGATCGTACCTTGAAATGAGTCTTGGCTCAGTGTGTGCTTCCCAGTTGCCAAATTTCAGTAAATAAATACATAAATGAGTGAATGATTTATTTTAGCTGCTGAAGTATTCTAAATGTGAATAAATAATGTATCCTCTACTAATACATGTTATTTATTTATTTATTTCAGTTTGGGATTAATACCTTTGAGCCAAGGACTCATTTACAAAGGTTCCAGGTCAGACAGATACAGAAGATGAGCAAACAATACATAGGTTACATATAGGTTACGCAGGTTCCATAGTAAGTTTACATAGCAAGTTACAAAGTATACCTATGATTATATTGGTTGCAAAGGAAATTAGTGATCCCAGTAACCGAGGACATAACATGACTTAGATTTGAATTCAGTATGAACAGAAAAAACTGTTTCCAGTTAGGATGCAGTGATAACATAATACCATACCAGAGTAAGTGCATAGTACAGCTACATGACTAAGGATCCAAGTCTTGCATACTTGTGAAGCAGCCAGAGAAGGCTTTGTCAGCGCGTGGTGCAGGAGAAAGAATGGGAGGAGAAATGAGGTGGGTGGGCAGAAGGGAAGGGAAGGAAGGGGAGGAGGAGGAGAAAATGGCGGGGGCAGGAGAGTGGGGTGGCATGGAGTGGTAGGTGGAGTGCTGGGCAAAATGAGGGAGGGGTAACATGGGGAGTGGGGAGGGCAGGAAGGGAGAGAGATAGGGGGTGGGAGTTGGTGGTGAGGTGGTAGTGGAAGGGGGGAGGGGAGAGCATTGCAACAATTTAAACTAGTGCCTGCAAGTGTGATAAGAAAAGAGACAGAGATCCCTTCTTTGGCAAAGGGCAATATAATGTTAAGGTTAGTTAAAGCATTCACAGACATTCTCTAGTATCTGAAACATGTCACAAAGAACCTGAAGTCAATGGGAGTTCAACTTGAAAGATGGATGATGATGTCACAGCTTGCTCTGCTGCACTCAAAACAGAGCAGTGAAATCAAACAGAAACAGTCAAATCCTCATGAAACACTCTAATGTAAAGGTTTTACAGTTTAAAGCACATAATATAAATTGAGAACTCAATAGTCTGACTAAAAACATGTATTATATTTATATTACATAGTAACCTTCCCCACCATAATCCACTGACTTCAAGGAAGTGAGAAATGCTCTTAGTTATTGACGAGTTGGATATGACACAATACCCCTGAAAAACATTATATCAGCTGTGTTGTTATTCATGACTGAGGGTCTATTATTAACATGTGTGACAGCACACCTGTAATATAAACAACAAACCATGCTGTAGATGCCTGTGAATGTTAATATATCCTCAGAGACCACTCTTACATTGGTAAGAGTGGTATCATGTGCATTTGTAGAGTGCAAGAATCACAAACTGAACAGGAGTGGTTCCTGTACCCTAGGAATGTGGGTGAGACCACTCTTACAACCTTGAGGGCATATTACTATATCATTAATCAAGAATGCTCTGTAATATATTAAAAATGTCACCATCCTCCCCCAAACATGCCATTTTCTTGAGCAACTGCAAGTGAGGCACTCTTTATAGTATAAGAGTGTCCCATACACAGGGTAAAGAAGCGCTCTGGTCAAGCGTGCTCCCTCAATCTATAATGAACAACTCAGTGGTAATTTCATCTCATAAAGCTGAGTCAGGTGTGGGTAAGTCACAAATTTCTCTGTGAAGTGCAGAAATTCACATTGCAATACACTGTGCAAATTGTACACTTCGCGAAGCTGCCAATCATGAAGTTCACACTTCACTTGGCAAAACACTACATGAATTGTGGAAAGTCATCACTTCATAGCTATATTTTACTGCTAAGAGGCAATTTAATTTGTGAATTAACACTTCGCAGAATTAAATTGCAGTGCCCAATGGCCACTTTGCAGACAGTACACGAAATGTGTAGTGAGCCACTTCACACTAACTTCGCCAGCAAAGTTTAAACTTCACATGACCCTAGTCAAAAGCCACTTGGTCTTCCATCTTATTTATTTTATTTTAGTTTTTGTTGACTGGGAAGGAGGACTAGACAACAATTCTGCTTATTTTCAGCCTCATCCCGGGGAAGGGGGATACAGATGGATGCCAACTGACATTGAACCAAATTAAGCTGTTGGTGGTATTTCATGGTCACAGTATATTCTGCCCCAGCAGAGTTCCTCATGGTATATTCATATACCTCATGGTATATTCTGCCCCCAGGTGCACACAGTGAATCTGAAAACTTGTTGTTCACACAGAAAATATTTTATCGTTTTTTATTTAAAAGGCTTTGTGCCCCAGCATGGCCTGATGAGATGTAACATGTCGCTTTCTTGTATCTCCTAGGGGGACTGGCAGGAGTACATTCGATCCGTATGCCACTGAAACAAAGCTTAATATTTCAGAGAACCCAGCTTTTGCCAATCCGTGCACTACTTTATGCCTATGTTTTCCTGGTTCCCCACGTCCTATTCCATCCCTCTTTCTATGCATTTTTCTCTTATAGAATGTCTCATACTGTAGAGGCTTCAATAAGAAAGATCTAGCTATTCTCTGAAGGGAAATGGCTAAATATTTTTGAATTCCATTACTGTGCCATTTTAAAATGGTCAGTATACAACACCCCACCCATCATACATTTGTCCCCATTTTATTTGGGTGAGGCTGTCTACCACAATTGGTTTAACATAGCTGAGTTGTGTTTTGCTTATAAAGCACTTGCTGTCATTTTTAAAATGTATTGATACCATTCCTTTTTAAAGTGGTCATTTATTGACTTGTAATTCTATTCACTTTTTACAGCTGCAGTGGGCATAGCCCAGCAGACATCTTGCTGCGACAGTAGAGAAAGGGAGCTCTCCAGATACCCAACAGACTAAATAAAATTAGAGATTTTGTAGAATCACTGCATGAATTGAAGCAAGTAGTCTGCTGTATTAATTTGGGATGAGAAGCCTTGAAATCACTAGTTTGTTCAATGTGGGTAGAATTATCTTTCAAGAATGATTCATGGTTCATAAATAAGTCAACTTAATCAGCCTTTCAACTGTAATTGAGAGTGATATTTCCCTCTTTTTCTAACTTTTTCTTCTTCCCTGTGGTGCACTGAGATGCACAAAACAGGTGATTTCATAGCAGGCCTTCTCAAAAAACAAACAACAAAAACTCAGTTTCATTCTATACATGAATGCCACAGTTTTAGAGAAATAATTAGCTGGGAAGCACAGCACTACAGATAAGATGTAGCATTTCTTAAACTCATCTGCCCTGCTTTGATTAAACCCCTCACTTTCCTCTTCAACCTCGCCCTTACTTCTTCTATGGTTCCTGACTCCTGGAAACATGCAAAAGTCATGCCCATCTTCAAAAGCAGCGACCCCCAATCCCCTGATAATTATAGGCCCATCTCCATACTCCCTCACCTGAGCAAACTGCTTGAAAAAGTTGTGCACCTCCAGTTCTCAGAGCATCTCAAAAAGTATAACCTCTTATGTCCTCTCCAACATGGTTTCCACAAGCACCACAGTACCTCCTCTGCTTTGGCCCTTTTCTCTGATCATGTGCTGATAAATAATGTATGGATCAAGGCAAAGCCACAGGAGCTGTCTTCATAGACCTATCAAAGGCTTTTGACCTTGTTGACCACCACCTCCTCCACTCAACCCTGTCTCTCTTTGGCTGCTCCAGCGGAACTGCAGCCTGGTTCTATAGCTACCTATCCAATCAGTCTCAGTCTGCCATCATCAACAATGCCTCCTCTGCTGCCCTTCCTGTACACACTGGAGTCCTCCAAGGTTCCATACTCGGACCCCTGCTCTTCTCTGTTTTCATTTATTCACTCCCGAGGGATAGCCTCAGCTGTCAAGCACTCCTCTTTGCAGATGACCTGGTTCTCTACCACAGTGATAAATCCATCGAGCCCATCTCCTCCATCCTCACACACAACTATGGCTCTGCTCATAAATGGTTCCAGGCCAGCAGTCAATGAAAAGAAGACAAAGTCCATGCTTTTTGGTTCAAAATCTTTCCTCACCAAAGCTGCCAAATCCGACTCCTCCCTCCTTGTTCGCACCCCAGCAGGCACCCCTCTTGATAACGTCCCATCTTTTAAATACCTAGGTGTCACTCTTGACCCCTCCCTTTCTTTCACTGAGCATACTAACAACACTGTGCAGAGAATCCACCAAAAACTTGGCACTGCCTACAGACTCAAAAACCTTCTATCGGCTGAAGCATGCCTTGCCATCGCCCAGGGCAACCTACTGCCTGAACCTGACTACTGTTCCCCCGTCAACTCCCCGGTATCCCCCACCTTGAAATCAAGACTAAACACTACCTATAACTCTATCTGTCATTTCATCCTTCAAGCTCCCCACCGGATCCACCACTGCACTCTTTACCAGTCACTGGGCTGGCTCCCTGTGCAAAGTCACTTTGACTATGCGATGGGCTATCTAGTGGACAATGCATTAAGATACTGACACCTATCTCCTTACTTTCTCCTCTTGACAGACAGAGTGGCTCCTAGGACACTTAGTGCAACCTCTGTCCCCCCACTGAAGACACCCTGCATCTCTACAGCAATGGGAAGTAGAGCTTTCTCCGTCTCTGCACCCTCCCTATGGAACAAGCTCCCACAGTTTACCCGCATGTCCCCCACACATTTTGCCTTCAAACAGGCCATGAAAACCTGGCTTCTAGCAGCTGCTGACTGTTACTGCTCCCAGTAAGTAACTCTAAGGCAGCCTAGTGTCCATGTCTCCTTTCCTCCCCTGCCCTCCTGTTTATCTCCTACCTCATCTCTGTAGTTCTCTATAACCCTCCTTCCTTCGCTACCTCAAATCCTTGAAATTGATGTGAGATTCTGACTATATGAACCCACACAACTCTACTGATGACTATGCTAAACTGGTCTTACATCATATTTATAATGATACATATGTTCTGCTGCAACATGTAACGTGGCTCCTGTATCTCATGTTATTTCTATTGCTATGTATGGCCCACTTTTCACACTGTGTGTGTCTGGCCATTGCCTTGTACTATTATGTTATTTGTATTTCTTTTTTTCCACACTACCTTGTGCCCAAGGTGTGAATTTACAGTATAGTTTTATGTTCCCTGTATGAGCTGCTGTGTTTCTCTCTGTTGCTTGCCACCTGGTGGCCCGGGTCATGACTGAAAATGGTCCTCTGGATCAGTGCACTTACCCAGTAAACAAAGACATAAATAAATAAAAAAAATAAAGTGTTAAGGTCAAAAGCCACAATAGGAATGCTATGCAGATATGCAAGATCATAAAACATCCAATGTTGAAGTCTTACTTTAAAGACTAGAGAAATTGAAAGACATGCTACAGTTGCATTTTCAATTCTGGCACAGTGTAAACAGATTTCTGTCTGTAACTGTCTGTTCATTCATCAATATTATTTGTGAATATTCAAGCTTGCACTATTTAAACATGGTCTGTTTATAACTTTGTGTTGCACTGAAAACTTAATATTTGATCTGTATGGTTTTCTTTCTTCCATTAATACCATCTAACTGCAACTCTGCTATGTACAGTGTTTCTTTTATATTACCATCAAGACACAGTCTACACAAAATGTATTTCATTATCACACCTGCACTGATTATGCACTTCTTTGCATTGAATCCCAGCTGCCATTCTTCAGACCATTTCTCCAATTTTCTTTAAGGTTTTCCCCTCATTCTTTCAATCCCCCTGGCATGTCCACCCTATTGCATACCTTTGTATCATCTGCGAAGAGGCATATCTTCCCCCCAGTCCCTCTGCAATGTCCCCAATAAAGTCCAGATAGGCTACATCCACTGCACTCCATGGTCCTCTACCTTAGTTACCCAGTCATGCCATAGATTAGTACAATGAGTTAGTGCAAAACACAGTGCTAATCATAAATACAGTAAAAGTTAGGGTTAGATGTATAAGTAAATAAATGCCATATAAATCAGTGTATATGTATTAGTGTGTGTATGTGGCAATGCTCTGTGTGTGTAGACAGTGCACTGCTCTGCTATACTGGAATATATTAGTCAATGTGTGTATCACAATAATTAGAAAGTGCAGTTAGGTAGCTCAGTGGTTAGTGCAAAAATTGTTAGTTTACATTACCACACTATCTAGATCAGTTTCAGCCTTATGCATGTCACTGCTGATTTAAATGAGGTGTCTATTGGCACCCCCACCCTCTGATGTCCCTCGGAGCCTGAAAAGAAGAAAACGGTCTGTTGATGTCTTTTTTTAATCTGTAAAAATGTGTGTAGACAGTGCACTGCTATGTTATACTGGAATATATATGCATATATGTGTATATGTAGTAGTCAGTGTGTGTGTGTATCACAACAATAAGAAAGTGCAGTTAGGCCGGCCCGGTGGCGCTGAGGGTTGAGGCGCTGGTCGCCACACCTCGTGCTGCGTCGGCGACCCGGGTTCGGGAACGGACTCGATTGGCGGGGATCGACGGGAAGGGAGGATCGGCGTCCCAATGGATGCTCTCCTCCTCAGGGGTGGGAATAAGAAGCGGCTTCCGTTCTACATCACCCTCGTAGCCGGTGGAAGCACCGACAATAAGAGGAGATGGGCTCCGTTCAACGGAGTCGGGAGGGGACGCAGCGAGTGCCTGGCGCAGTATGAGCACGCCATCACCGGACGACGGCCCTAGCGCTCGGCCCCAGAGCGGAGGGAAACCAGGGAGAAAAGGGAAAAACACCTCTCGGTAAGCCCTAGATGATAGCCTCTTGGTACCATCCAGGACCACCAGAGGAGGGACAGACCCCACTGTGCAGGGGGAGAAGGAGGCACTCTAGGGGCAGATCCCCCCCGAAGTGGAATCGGAGGTTGAGAGGAAGGAAGGAGAGGGCTCCGAGAGCAGGAAGGAGGATAAAGAAATAAAGTAAAAAAAAAAAAAAAAAAAGTGCAGTTAGGTGGCTCAGTGGTTAGAGCAAAAATTGCTAGTTTACACATTTCTCACTCCCCACAATGCCAAATTATTTTTCAGCTGTACTGACTCTTGCTATTCCGCCCTTGCACGTAAATCTCTCCTAAACACCTATTTCTTCTCTTTTGCCTTACATTCCTAATTCTCTATCTCTTTTTTAAATTTCTTCTTGTCTACTTGAGGAACTATTCTACTGCCACCACATCTAGTATTGCTTGGTAGTATTTGACAAAGTTGGATCAGATGCCACCCCTTTTTTAGGGATTGTGGATGAAAATGAATATTGATGGTACCCAGCCATGGAGCTTATCACCTTGGACTCATGAATGGATCTGCTCGGAACCATAGGATCTGATCGGATCCAGGGGAACCAATGGTAAGATCTCTTTGCATCCCAACAATCAGACACATGGATCCAAGTATCTGATCCTCAGATCAAAATATTCTGACCTCAGATCTCAACATCCAACCTTAGATCCTAGAATCTGACTTCAGGTCCCCAAAATCTGACTGGGGGTCCCAAATCCTAATTTGCTTGGGCAGAGCTCAGATTTGGAAATGGACAGTAGGCCTATCTGTCACAGGGCACTCAGATATAAAAAAGCGCTTTCCAGACATCGTTAATTAAATCTCATTGTGCTGAAACTACCTTGTATCTAATAGTGTACGTACTGTACAATGTAAGGTGGTCATGTATTATAAATAGAATAATAGATACATTCTGATGTATTACAAGGCAGTAATTCATTGAGAGGATCTGGGGGCACAGCAAACCTCGAGAGCGAAGCTCGAGGTTTCAAGTGCCCCCAGATCCCTAGATGAAGAACTGCTTGTAACACAAGAATGTATTTGTTATTTTTGTAATACATGGATGCGAGAAATTGTCAGTGCTTACCTTTGCCAAAGAATGAGGAATGTTCGACTGGGGTGCTGAGGTGATTTTCATGTGAGAAGGAGCCAGTGATTGCGGCAACATTGAAAACTTTAAAAATTCAAACCGCTAAACTGTGCAGTGTTAAACTGCTAAAGCGAAACAAACAACTTTTTTCTCCAGCGGCAGTTGCTGTGGTCAGTTAGTCAGACTCCAAGTAGGAGTAGTGAAGCGAAGGAACAATTTTCTCTCGCTAAGCGAGAGACGCCTGCCATGTTTTTTGAAATTATTGATCCGCCCACAAAGAAAGCGCATCCAATCAGAAGGTGCGGTTTTACCAATGTCACCACACACAACTTTGGGGATGTCAGGAAGCCGGCTACGATCTTGAGTTTGCGCTGTTCAAGTTTTCTGATAATACTATCGTTCAGAGCTCAAACAATAGTATTATGAGCTCCGAACGATAGTATTATCACTAGGCAACAATGGTATTATCACTTTGGCTCCAGTGTATTACTGGAAATTTTTTATATGCTTTTCAGTAGTGTTATTTTAAATATCCATATATTACATACTGTTTGCATTTGATGGTTTCTTATTTTCCTGTACTTTGCTATCCATGTACCATGTTTACTGCTAGTATTTAATTTATTTATGGCTGTTACACTGTACTTTTTCTGAAGCTCATTTTACAACCCCAGATCCTCATTGTAAATGTTCTCTACTTAATAATGCACACCCTGTCATGCCTTACTGTTTAAGTCCAGTAGGTGGAGTAGTGTGAAAAGCAGCTTGTGAAGGAGTATTAGCCTGTTACTCTGAAGCATGGTGCTAGTTTATGTTTCAAATCCCTATGATTCCAAGAATAAAATGCCAAATTTAAAAGGGACCGAGGTAATCAACTCTATCTAGAAGCCCCCCTATCTCCCATGTAGTGTATTGTATTACAATGTAATGTTATATTTCATTATACCTAATGAGTACCATGTGCTGAAGTGTAATCGTCATTATGTAATGTTATGTCTCATTCTCTGTTACCTATTGTTTGCTCTGTACCCTAATTGTTTGATGTGGAACCTTTGTAAATGAGTCTGTGACTCAAAGGTCTTTCTGAATTTCTCAGTAAACTAAACTAAACTAATGTTTGAAGCAAAAGCAGGGACATACCTACAAATTGGGAGAGTTGAGGGCTATATCTGACAGTCTTGAGAATTCAGAAAGTTCCTTCCATCTTGCTCCTACTGCAGGAGAACAAGTCCCTTCTACTTGCATGTGTAACCCCATTTATACACTTTCTTGACTGTAAATTGACAACACTCTCGTACTGTATAATTTATCAGTTGCTTGTTGCCATGCATACTGTATTCCTCTCTCATAGGTATGCTTTGCTGATTTATGAATATTTATTATACATTTTCTCATTGTACACATTACTTATGCATCTAGAATATGTAGCGTGCTGCCTCAGCATGTTTGTGCTGTTTGCAATTGTGTTTTTTTATTTTTTTCGCATGTCTTTTTCATGTACCTGTTGTCTATGTATCCCTTCCCTTGCTCCATGTCACATCTCGCACATTTACTGGGATGCAGCTGCTTCAGTACAACCTCTACAAGTGCTACATCAAGACTTCTGGAAAAATCCAGGCATACAACCCCAGAGTTCATTTCTGTCTGTGAGGACTGAACCCATGATTTTGGAGAGGTTCCTTCATTCCTACTGTGAACCATTTATTTTTACTCTTTTTCTAAACCCAAACATAACCAAGGAAATTTAGAGGTGCAATCTAAGAAGTCAAACTATGTTACTAGGATTCCACCTTTCTCAGCTTTAATTTTTTTAACATTGTTAGTGGCTCCGTTAGCTACATGCTTACCTCTGGAGATGGACATCTGGAAGATCACAAGTGCCAGTCCAACATCAGGAGTGTTAGCTAATACCCAGTAAAGACACGATAGTGTTGAGGCACCGCCCTTTGGATGAGATGATAAACAAAAGTCCCTTTTTCCCATCTCTGGTGGAATTTTTTTTCTATTGTTACAATGTATTCAACCAGTATAGCCGAGCTAAGATTCAATGTCTTGTTTTCAGTAGGATAATAGATAGCTAGATAGATAGATAGATAGATGGATAGATGGATAGATAGACTAATTAATTAATTCATTCATTCAACTTTATTTGTATGGCACAATTCTCATTGCAATGCAGTGCACTTTACGTCATATTTAAAAGAAATTAAAGTACAGTACCTATAACAAACAACATATAAAATCCTTTTTAACAACAGTAAGTACTAGATCTAATCTGGGAAAGCTTGTCTAAACAAATGGGTTTTTAACTCTGCATAAATTGATCCATAGTTAAACTTTTTCTGATGTGATGAGGTAGAGAGTTCCAGAGGGTGGGAGCTGCATATGCAAAAGTACGGGCCCAGATCTTCGTAAACAGACCCTCAGAACCTCCAGCAACCCCTCATCAGTGGAGTAGAGAGAGTGGGAGGGGTGGTAGTGAACCAGGAGGTCTTGCAGGTAGCAATGCCCCTGCTTGTGTAGGGCCTTGTAGGTCTGCAAACCAACCTTGAAGGAGATCCACCACCTAACCAGCAGCCAGTGCAGATAGCAGAGCACAGGTGTGATATGACAAGCCCTAGATAGGCCAGTTAACAACCTGACCACTGCATTCTGCACTAGCTGCAGGTGGGGAAGCTCTACCTCTGAAAGCCCTAGATATAGGGCATTGCAGTAATCAAGGCGAGAGGTCACAAAAGCATGGACCAGTGCTGGCATATCACCAGAGGTGATCAGATGTTTAATCCTGGCAGTGTTCCTCAGATGGTAAAATGAGGTTTGGACCAAGGCTGCCACCTGCCATGGGCATCAGACCACAGCCCAGAACAACACCAAGATTCTTTACTCGATCTGAGGTTAGCAACTGGGAGTCTCCAAGCCATAGCACAGAGACCTTACCAGATTGCCCCCTCACCCCCAGTGACCAGGCTCCAGCACCAGTACTTCAGTCTTGTCTGGATTCAGCTTCAACCAGTCTGCCCACATCCAGCTTTGGATCTCAGTAAGGAAACTGTTAAACACCGAAACCGGCTCCTGCTGTTTGAGTGCAAAAGACAGGTATAGCCGAGTGTCATTTGCATAGCAGTGAAAACTCAGCCCATACTTTGTTATGATGTCCCCTAGTGGTAGCATATACAACATGAACAACATGGGGGACAAGACCGAGCCTTGCAGTACCCCACATGGCAGTGACAGAAGTGCCAAGGAAAAAATCCCTGACACCACCCTCTGTGACCTGCCAGTGAGGAATGATTTAAACCAGTTGAGGACTGTAACCACAAGTCCACAACAGAGCCACAGGTGCTCGATCAGAACCCCATGGTCCACGGTGTCAAATGCAGCTGAGAGATCGAGGAGAACAGATATGGTATGACTCCCCTGATCCCTAGTCACCAGGAGATCATTCATCACCCGAGCCAAAGCAGTCTCTGTGCTATGCCTTTTTTCTGAAACCAGACTGGAGAGGATCGTATATGTTGTGAGATGTTAAGTGGGTCTCCAGTTGAGCGGCTACCACCTTCCCAATAGTCTTACCCACAAAGGGTAGGTTACAGACAGGTCTGTAGTTTGACAGGCAGTCCTGATCTAGTGAAGGTTTTTTCAGGATTGGTCTTACAGCCACCTCCTTCAGGGGCTTTGGAAAGACCCCTGTCACTAAAGAACCTTGGATTATCCTGGCTAGGACCAGGCCGATGACATCAACGCACCAGAATAAGAGGTGTGTTGGTCCCGGATCCTAACTACAGCAAGTTGGTCATAACCCCTGGATGACCTTCACAACATCCACGACAGCGAACTGGTAAAAGTTAGATCAGACCGACCAACTGACCAAGATTTAAAGCCCATCACTGCAAAGCCCTTTAGAGAGTGCTGACTGGATTTCTGATCTAATAGATGCAATCCTATCAGAAAAGAAAAGAGCAAACTCATCACATCTCGATTCTGAAAAGGCTCCCTTGGACTGAAGAAAGGCTGGATTGCATAACTTATCTACTGTCCAAAACAGCTGAGCTGGTCAGTTACTTGCTGCAGCAATCCCCTTGGACAAGAACTCTA
Organism: Neoceratodus forsteri; assembly: GCA_016271365.2. Taxonomy (NCBI): domain Eukaryota; kingdom Metazoa; phylum Chordata; order Ceratodontiformes; family Ceratodontidae; genus Neoceratodus; species Neoceratodus forsteri. The sequence goes on from CM057459.1 coordinate 1,391,913,183, forward strand.
CCTTCTTGCAAGAGATTGCTGATTAATAGTCTCTGTAATGGGCCATCAATCTAAGTTTGTCCTCATCCAGGCCAGTCATCTGCCAGTGCTGCTCCAACCTTCAACCCCTTCTTCTCATCTCCCTGACAGTCCCATCAAACCAGGGGGACGTCTGGTGCAAAGTGAGGGGCCAAACATGGACAGGTGCGATAGAGTTGAGGACCTCGATAATAACCCTATTATAGGTCAACACCAATTCTCCCGGCTCCTTGCACACACTCATCAAACCTGACAGGTCCAGCACCATCATCAGATGTTGTGGGGTCACACCCCTTAAAGGGCGGTACTGAATCATCTCCATAGGGGAAGTTTTATTAGAGGGAGCCTCAAATGAGAACCTCACAGTATGGTGGTGTGACCAGGTGACAGGCTCCACCATGAGGTCAAAGACCTCCATTCCCAGCTGGAAGATGAGGTCCAACAGATGGCCGAATATGGGTTGCAGGTAACAACCTGTGTCAGGCCCAATGAACACATCAGTTGTAGGAAGTCTTGCCCAAACTGCGAGAGTTTGTCATTGACCCAGGCATTGAAATCCGCCAGAATAATCCATCTGGGAGACTCCAACACCAGCCTGGTGACAAAGTCTGTGACTTCATGCCGGAATTCCCTCCCATTCCTCGAAGGTCAGTAGATGAGAAGGATACTGCACCTACAGACCCTTGGACAGCTACACATTTGAAGGATCTCACTGTTCCAACTGGGAAGGCTGTGAGGTTCAGGTCTGACTTAAAACATATTGCTACCCCCCCCCCATATGATCCACTCTCAGGCAGTGTACCACTGAATTCCTGGCTGGAACAGCCTTTTCAACACAGGGCCAGCACTTTCATCCAGCCAGATCTTGATAATGCAAGCCAGATCAGATGTTACAACAAGATCATATCTATCATAGATGATAGATAGATAGATAGATAGATAGATAGATAGATAGATAGATAGATAGATAGCACCCCTTCCCATAGGCTCGGAGTGCTGAACAATGTTTAAAATCAACAAACAACAAAGGATTTCCAGTAACACAGTGCAGAATAAAAACAACAAATCCATCTATCTATAACCTAAAACAACAGTCAATCCACTACAAGAACCTCCATAATTATATATTATGTAGGTCATAAGCTTGACTAAACAGGAACATTTTCAGCCCTTTTTTAAATGTGTCCACCAAGGTTTCCTCCCTCAGATGTCTTGGCAGTGAATTCCACAGGGCCAGAGTGGCAACGGAGAAAGCCTGATCCCCAGAATGCCGCAGCCTAGCCCTGGGAACCACCAGGAGGCAACCCTCAAAGGAATGGAGAGTGCAAGTTGGGCAGTGAGGAACCAGGAGGTCTTGCAGGTAGTCTGGTCCCCGACCATGGAGGGCTTTATAGGCCAGTAATCTGACCTTGAAGGCAATCCTCCACTTTACTGGCAGCCAGTGCTGTTTGCAAAGGACAGGCATAATATGAACAGATCTTGAAGCGACAGTCAACAGTCTAGTCACCGCATTCTGCACCAACTGCAGACAGCAGAGGTTGCCTCCAGATACCCCAGGTACATAGCATTGCAGTAGTCTAACCTGAACGTGATGAAGGCATGCACCAGAGTGGCAAGGTCTTCGGTTGGTATCAGGGCCTAGATCTGAGCAATGTTCCTCAAATGGTAGAAACTGCTTTGAACAATGGATGACACCTGAGCCTCAAGTGTCAGACCATTGTCAAGGACCTCGCCTAGATCCCTGACCAGAATAGAGGGGGTCAAGGAGACATCTCCCAGTATCAAACCAGGGTCATTCTCAGATTCCTTCCATTCCATTGACAACCTGGATCTACACCAGTACCTCCATCTTGTCTGGGTTGAGTCGCAGCCTGTTTCAAGTCATCCAGTTCTGCATCTCCTCCAGCCAGGTGTTAAACACAGAGGCTACCATCTGGTTTCCAGGTGAGCAAGACAGGTATAGCTGGATGTCATCAGCATAGCAATGGAAATTCAGCCCATACTGCCTGATAACATCTCTCAAAGGCAACATATATACTGTGAACATTAGAGGTGACAAGACTGACCTTTGTGGAACTCCACATCATAGAGGCATTGGGCTAGATGAGGATAACTTCATCATCACCCTCTGCACTCTACCCATGAGGTAGGACCTGAACCAGTTGATGATATTCCCAGTTAGTCCACACCAGTTCTGCAGTTGATCTAGTAACACCTCATGGTCCACAGTGTCAAACGCCACCAAGAGATCTAGGAGAACAAGGATGGTTCATTCTCTGGTTCAATGTCAGAACTGCACGACCGCAAAAGCGTGAGTCATTTCAGTGAATACATTTCAGTGCTTGGTCACAATTGTGACCAAACAAAATATTGGTACTTGAAGAGCGACAAAGTAGGAGCTGATACCTGCCTCTCCAGAAGCAGTCAATTCTGCAGTGCAATATTTAAAAACTGCACAGGCATTAATCTGCACACCACAACAGTCACAAATAATGTGAGGTCTTAAAGACAGACCAGCTAAGTGCTGAAAGAAACAGTCAGGTAGTAGCACATAGCACATCAGCCCTGTTTTCACAAGAGTTCTATTTTCTGATTTAATAAACTTGTAGGGGGACTGGGATAGAGATCTTGGGTAGCGAATGGGTGACTAGAGGGGGACGGAACTCGGAAAACATGTATTCTAGAAATCAGCAATCCAAACAGACAATACAGTAAGAGTGGAGCTGGCCTGTGACCCTCCCCAGTCTCCATTTCCACCAGAAGTGTACCAACCTGATTAGAGATCAAACCAGATTAGATTAGACAGCAGACCAAACAGGCTCACACAGTTTTCCTGTATTTTCAGCACTTTTCAGTGCCAGTGCTCATCTGGCATTCAACGTTTTGTGTTAGCGCCTTTATGGCATACACGATTAAGGTAGCACTATGTTGACTTACGCTGTGTTTGATGTCAATTTTCACCGGATACCACGTTCTCCCCCATCTCACGCCATCAAGACATCATTCAGCACCTTCACCAGGGCAGTCTCTGTGCTATGCCTGGATCTAAATCCAGACTGGAAACACTCATAAGTGGCAGAGGAGGCAAGATGAGTCTCGAGCTGGATGGCCATCACTTTTTCTAAAACCTTCCCCAAAAATGGGAGGTTTGAGACCTGTCTGCAGTTGCTGAGACACTCTGGATCCAAGGAGGGTTTCTTCAAGAGGGGTCTGACCAAGGCCTCTTTCAAGGCCATAGGAAAGATCCCACACCCCAAGGAACACTAGATGATCTCAGCAACCACAGATCCAATCACACCCACATAATCAACCAAAAGTCTGTTTGAACCTGGGTCTAGATCACAATACGTTGGTCACAGCCTCGGGACTATCTCAACCACCTCATCCACTCCAACTGGATCAAACTCAGCCCACACAAGAGGGGTGCCCGGACACATTTTAGGTCCGACTCCACAAGCTCTTTGAGTGACACTGGAAGAGATCTCAGCCCTGATAGAGGACACTTTGTCAGCAAAGAACAGAGCAAACTCTTTGCACCTCGTGCTTGAACCTGCTCCTCCAGACGAAGAACAAGACCCCCCCAGTGAACTCATGCTGTTGTTTGTCCTGAAATCAATTTGCTTATATAAAATTCAATAGCCTTTCCTTTATAATGGCCTCTAGTAACTTACCAACAATGGACATCAGACTCACTGGTCAGTAGTGCCCTGGCTCATCCCTGCTCCCACTTTTATGCAAGTGTACTACACTTTCCTTGCTGTTCTCCAATCCCCTGGCACCATCCCTCATTCCAGTGGCCTGTTTAAGAAATCCACATAGGGTGTGGCTAGCTCTTGTCTTACTTCCTTTAACACTCTGTGGTGGAAATCATCCAGACCTCATTCAACACTCTTTCGTCAGTGATGGGTCCATGGCGATCCCCACCACCCTTCCCCTCTGGCATTCAGCCCACATTCTGGTAGTGAACCCGTCTCTTCTACTATAAACACTGAGCAGAAATTGTCATTAGGTATGTCCACCTTCCCCTTTTCCCCTCGTCCCATCCTCCCTCTTCTTCAGTATAACTATTTCCTCCTTGGATTTTTGTTTTGCCATACTGTTGTAGTAAAATGCCTTGCCCACCTTCTTTACTCCCTTTGCTATGCATAAATCTGCATCCAATTTTGCCTGACTCACATTCCCGTTGGCTTTCTTTAGCCTGCTTAAGTATCTTCCCTGTTTTCCTCTCTCTCTGACCTTGATAAAAGTCTTCCTTTTCTCCCTCACTGATTTCCCTACCTCTTTTGTGCACAACAATGGTCTATTATTCCTCCTATTTTTACCTACTGACCTGGTACAGAGACATGTTGCTTCCAATGACCCCTGCTCAGTTAAATCCCATTTGCCATCTACCCAGCCTTCCCCTAAATACCTCCCACATCCAACTAAAATCATCTCTTCAGAAGTCTTATACTTTTGTATGTGAGTGTTTGTTTTCTACCTCCAGTCTTAGTTCAAACCACATAGTCTAGTGACAACTGGATCCTAGAGGCTCCCTAACTTTGACCTCCATAATGCTCTCCCTGTTTGTGAGGACCAAATCTAGAAAAGCCCCCTCCCTTGCTAGCTCCTCTACCTTCTGTACCAGAAAAATCATCCTGCAAGGCCTCTATCAACATCTGGTTCCTCACACTCACTGTTACTGGGACACTTCAGCCTGTGTCAGACATGTTGAAGTCCCCAATCAGCAGCACCTCACCTTATTCCTCCACATTCCTGATCTCCTCTGCCATCTTTTTGCCTATTGCCTCCTTTGGAAATGGCAGCCTCTGTACTACGCCAACCCTAAAGATCCTTACCCCTTCCATAACTACCTGAACCCTCATTGTTTTCACATCTCTGACTTCCCGTATGTTCTTGACCTCTGTGGTCTTTATGTCATCCCTTACAGATAAAGCCACTCCTCCTCCATTCCTTTGCCCTCATCCCTCCTGTATATCAAGTAGCCAGGAACTAACAGTTCCCAGTCATGCTACTGTGTAGCCTATGTTTTTGTAACAACCACCAAGACCACCTCGGTATCTGCCATTATTTTTTATTCACAAGAGTGTGGCATGCAAATAAATGCAATTATCTGTGCAGCACCGGGTTCTGATTTAGAGAAAGAATAAGGTGCTTCTGGGAGTCCCAGGCATTCAGTTCCTTTGGTGACACAGCCGGTAGCTCAACAGAATGGTTTTCCAGGAGACCCACCTGGGTTCAAATCCCAGCTAGGTCACTTATTTCTTTCTCTCTTCTATTTGTTTGTGTTCTATATATATGCATACTGCACTCTTGTGTCATTCTTGCCCATAGGTCACAGACCTTATTTCCAAGACTGCAGGCATTCATGCATACTGTCCTCCATTGCTTCTATTGCCTTCCACACATACTCTTGTTTTTGTCCCCTATCTGTTCCACCCATACCTCCTGTGTGTCTTAGAATCTTCCTTCTCATGTTACCGTGGCCCCTTTTGTCCCAGAACTGTAATCTCCACCATGAGTTCCTGCTTCTCCTTGTTCCCACTCCCTGCTTGCTTCCCCTACCTCCTTCTCTGTCTCTATTCTTGCTCCTCCTATTCACTGCTGCTGCTATGCTTGTTTCTCAGACTCCTGGGACCAGATTTTCAAAAGGGCGAGAATGCCACAAGCCCCAGGTACAGAAACATATGGTGCGCCAGGCCTAGCTATGACAGTCTCCTCACTGGCAATCAGGATTCTCTGTCCCATGCACCAGTTGCCACAAGTTAGACCAACTTTTTGTGGTCTAGGTTGCAGCAATGCTGGCGGCATTTTTTATGGAGCTTGCACCGGATATTTGGCACAAGCTGCCATAAATCATGGAAACTGTCACAACTGTGCCCAAAATTGAAAAATTGGATGCAGTTGCGGCAAAGGGGTGCTGTGCACCATCAGAACCTAAGTGTCATGCTTCAGGGCTTGACACAAGCCCGCACCATACTTTGAAAATCCAGCCCCCTGGTGTTTAACTGTAACTTAGTTAACTTCACAAAGAAAGTGCTGGTGCCCCCCCCGTGCCAGTCCACAGTTTTACCCAACTAAGCCTATCCCACGTCAGACCCCTTATTTTTCCTCTGCAGGACCCTGCATATTTCCACTAGAAGAGGAAGTGCCTACCTGGCCTACCTTGACTTGTATAATACCCTGGTTACCCTTATATGCAACCTCACCCCTCTCTTTCAGATTAAATGGCCAGTGGTGTAAGAATCAAACCTTTGGGTCAAAGCCTTGGACCTTTCTGCTGCAGAGTGGACAGTGTCAAGCTTGAATAGCCTCCAGTCTCTCCAGAACTGTCCCCAGTCCCCCACTAAACTAAATCTCTCAGCCCTGCACCAACCCCTCAAACACTGGTTAAAGTGACTGATTCACCTATACAGTAGTTTACTACCAGAATGTACTATCAATAGAACAAATGCTCTATATTAGTGGTGCTTTTGTCAATCTGGCTATCCTTTGTTGGATAGCACTGGTATCCGACCTAGAATGTGACAAAAGTTGGATTCCGGATCCATAGTCGGATAATTGTGGATCCGAGGTCAGAAACATTGGATCTGACCTCAGATAGTTGGATCTGAGGCACTAGGTCAGAAAAGCACTGCCAATAACAGCGCCATCCAGAACAGTGGCACAACAGAATGCCGCCGCACAACACAGCATCAACAGCCCCCCGCACCCCCGAACTTTAAGATTCTCATTTCAGGGGGGAGTGGATCTCGGGGAAAGAAGAAATACATGGGGCCTGGGAATACTATTTCCACAGCCCCTTGTAAAAAGGAAAAAAGAAAGACCCCTGAAGGAAAACTAAAGATTGACCAGGATTAGAACCCTGGTCTCCACCACCATCCTGCTAAGCTGCTTCCTGCCATAGCCCTCTATGCCATGGGAGCAGTTTTGCCAGCCTCCTGATTTCCTCTTCCCTTGTGGTCTTCTGTAGTACATGGACAGCGACCTGGGAAGTGCTTACTACATAGTGCTGTTAATCCCCTATCGCTGTCCGGGGTAGCGCTGTACAGACCTCACTGTTCTTCCTAGCGCTATTATTGTAGCACTGTTCTAACTGGGTAGGGGATCAGATCCAATGGTTGGATCTGTCAGATCCAGGTCGGATCCACAGATACCTCAGATACTTACTATGAATCCCAGCAGGTTGGATCCTTGGTCAGATGTCTATGCTGTCCGATTCTATCCAATATCTGACCAAAATGATGGTATCCGATGGTATTCGACCTGGTAGGATACCATCCAAGCAACACTAATCTATATCCTCAGAGACTATCACAGGGTTGTGCAATATATATTTTTCATGGCTGTTCCTTTCCTGATCTCTGAGGGCCAGGATACTTTGATTATATCATTTTTTTTTTTATTAAAGTTTCGGAATTACAATCCTTTGAGTCGAAGACTCTTTTGCAAAGGCTCCACGTCAATACAAAATGGACACATTACTTAAGACAATTTTGAACATACCTCACTAAACAGAACAACACATTAAGACAGAATTGTACATGATTACATCATACCTTTACAGTCAGGGCTTCAGCTAACTACATTTTGGGAGTATTTGACTTCCAAAAATAAGACAAAAACTTTTAAAATTAAAAGGGAGGAAGTCATTGACTTCCAAATGTAAAATAACAAAACTAGATGACTTCCAAAACTGAAGGCACAGAAGCTAAGAAATTATGAATCTTTCTAAAAGAAATTGTATTTTACCACTAATATTTGTAGCAATATCCATAAATTGATCCTTCTTAGTATACTGGTTTTCAAACTGTGGGATCTGGGAAGTATTTTGACTTCCGAAAAATTGGAATGACTTCCAGATTTTAACTCATGGAAGTATTTGACTTCCCCAAAAATAAATTAACTGAACCCCTGTTTACAGTGCTTGGTTAGTATCTCTAGGGTTGATGAAAGACCCTGGGTCGTCAAGGTGGAGTGAAGCTGGATTCTGATTGTGCAGGCTTCCCATGCCTAGCTTGTGGTTAGAGTCCCATTGGGATTGTAGGCCTAGTTATGGATCATGGGAGACGCAGTTTTATTTTTTTTCGCGTACCGAATTAGGGAGGACTGTTCATAGCAGCCGCATGTCTCCGAGTCAGAGGTGTCTCTTAATGTCATTTTTGAATAGGCCAAGACTAGGGGCCAAGAAGATGGGAGAGGGGAGATTATTAAGCCAGAGGGGAGCCCAATAACGGAAAGACCTTTGCCCTAGTGTAGTCCTACAGTGGGGGACTAAGAGGGGGGTGCTTGCCTGGTGCTTAGGGATGCTTCTGTGTGGGTTTGGTGGGATGAGGGGGAGCAGGCCAGTGGGTGCAAGCTTCATGAGGATCTTTTTGGCTTGGAGGCAAGTGTGGTACTTTAGCCTCCCTTCAAAGGTCAGCCAGTCCGCTCGCTTATAGAGATCACACATATGGGTTAGTCTATCACTGCTTGTGACTAGTCGGCAGGCTTTATTGAGGGCTAGATTGATGCAGTTAAGGGTCATGAGGTCAGCCGTACCATAAATTATTATCCCATAATTGACCAGTGATAAGACTGAGCTGGTTACTGCCAGCCATAGGGCCTAGGGGGGAGGCAGTGTCTGTGTCTATAGAGAATGCCAAGCCGGGTGTTACCGAGGAGGAGAGGTGGTTAATGTGTATGTGATAGGTGAGGGATGTGTCTAGTGTGATGCCTAGATATTTGAAGTATGGGATCTGTTCAATGTGGATGCCCTGAGAATTAGAGATACTTAGCTGGGCACTACTGTAGGGGTTTTGGCAGTGAGCAAAGATCATAGATTTGGTTTTGGTGTAATTTAGTATTAATCGATGATCAGTGAACCAGGCCTCTAGTTCACTAAAGCAGCCTTGTAGGGTATGTTGAAGGGAGTTAGGAGCGGTATCTTTCCAGTACACTACGGCGTCATCTGCATAGAGCAATAGCTTACCACTGCAGACCTTTGGGAGAGAGTTCAAAAAGACGGTGAAAAGTAGAGGGCCTAAACCCTTGAGGGACACCTGCAAGAACTGGTTGCTTGGTGAATAGGGTGGTGTTGATTTTGACTTCTTGTGTCTGGTCAGTGAGTTAATGCTTGAACCAGGCAATTGTGTCACGGGCGAGATTGAGGAAGGGGAGAGAGTGGATTAGTAGAGCATGACTGACGGTGTCAAATGCTTTGGTCAGGTCAACAAAGATTGCTCCTGCTATTGACCCTTGTTCCAGTGCCTTGTGTACACAAGAGGTAAATTTGAGAAGAGCAGTGGTAGTGCTGTGACCTGCTCTGAACCCGTGTTGTTCGGGGCAAAGCAGAGTGTGATTAGCCAGGTACTCGGTGAGCTGGTCTGACACGATTCTTTCGAGAGCTTTGTGGGGGGGATAGTGATGGGTCTATAGTTACCAGGGTCGGTTGGATCATCCTTTTTTAGGATTGGCATGATAATTCCCCTTTTCCAGAGTGTAGGGAATTGGCCTAGATGCAGGGAGCAGTGTAATATTTTGGTGAGGTGAGGAAGGGTCTTGTCAAGAGTTAGACGGAGGATTTTAAGGTCTAGAGAATCGCTGCTGTACCTCGAGTTGCACAAGGCTTTGGATAGGTAGTGTTTAGCCTTATTACAGGAGATGGTTCTCAGCCAGAAGGGAGGGAGGGAGGGTGATAGTAGGGGAGGGGATAGAGGGGTCCTTGGGGATAGGGTCAAAGAAGTTTGTTGGGAGGATATGACTGAGATCGGAGAAGGAGTTGTTCAGGACATTAGATATGGTGGTAGGGTCCTGGGAAAGGGCTCCTTGGTCAAGTATCGGTGAAAGGTGCCATGAAGAGGGATAAGTTTGGTTGCAGTTATACAAAGTTATCGTTTGAGGTGTTTATGTAGAGCAAAGTTGACGTTCTGAACTGACACTAGGTTCTGGTGAGTACCCTTACATGATAGCTACTGGGAGCTTAGGAGGACACAGTGGTCTACCCACTTGAATTCCATAGTATGTCTCTACATAATAGTTTTTTTTTTCTCTTTTTTTGGGATAGGGCTGTTTGTGTCACCTCTATTAGAATGTTTATATCACCAGGAAATATATTAATATGTATTCAATAATGGGAAATGATATGTGTCTGTACCCCCATTCTTTTGGTATATCCCTTAGCCTTTCCTATGCTTACTATATTGGCACTTTACACCTATAAATGAGGCGTAGGGTGGTTAAATGTACCTACAGAACATGTGACTGTATACTGTATTATGATTTTTTCCATTTTTCCTATTTTCTTGGAAAATAATAATAAAAATTATTACAAGTATCGGTGAAGGGGTTGGGGAGACGGTTTTTCCACAGAGCTCCTTGGCATTGTTCCAGAAGTTGTTCCCAGAGCCCCATGATGAGATGAGTGCTTGTTTATAGTAATTTGTCTTAACTAGCCGAATAGCCCAGGCGCACTTGTTTCTTGCCTTTCTATAGAGTTGCCTGTCACGGGTAAGCTGTAAGTTCAGTGCCCTATGCCAGAGGTTGTCTCTGTGGTGCATCATGATGGTCTTTTGGACTAAATTCTCACACAGTTGCGGCATGACTGGACTGCACTTGCGGTACTTGTGGCAAGACTGCTAGGCCACAGAAAACATGATCTAACTTCATGTCATAAGTGCTGCTAGATGGACATTAAAAAGTTACGTGTGCATCAAAATTATTTTGTTGCTGTAGCACGAGTAGTGTTGTGAATGTGTCACAATGTTTGAAAAGAGCCTGTAGATACATTGGTGCATTTGCAGTGACACAGCTGCGGCAAAACAGCTTTCGCAAGTCCTTTGAAAATCCAGGCCTTAGTCTTTAAACTTTAATTGTTTCTACCCCAGGACTTTATAAACATTTTCTTTAAAAATGTAATAATATAAAAACATACAGAGACAGGATTCAATTTTATATACCCAAGTGCTCAGTGTATCTGTTTTTGACATGAAGACAACCTTGTTGTGACCAAAATGACATCATGGTGCCTTCCACAGAATGTTGCAGCTCTGAACACTCGGGGACGAGACAGCAGAGACGAAAACTCAATTTAGTGGCACACTTGAACATTATTTTTAAATAAGAAGTATTTTGTTGCTGTATAAATATAGTTCAGCAGTGAACTTAACACTAACACACATTTTGTTTCATTCAAGGAATCTTTAAATCTAGAAGAAAAAATTGCTTCACTTTAAACATAATACACGCCAATGACTCTCCCCATCCCATGATCCAAATAGCCATATTATACAGGACAGCTTTCAAAAGTGCAATATCTATTACTGTCAAGGGTCTGCCTTATCCTTTCATTTCACAAATTTAATCTCAGAACTGGAGTCCTGACCTCAGAAGAGCCATTCGAGGAATTCTTTATTTGAAAGCCCCCAATCTATAAGGAGAGCCAGTGGAATGAGACCGTTTGGAAGCATTAGGGACTAAAGGTACATAGTTTGCCCACTGTATCTCAGGTCCCCTTTTCCGTCACTATTACTGCCCGGAAAAGAATGATGCAGATAATTTTAATTTCAGTTAAAAAATGTAACTATGTACAGGTATGCACCTTTTTGAATAAATTGCCTTATTGTTAAGCACATTGAAGAGCTGTAAGATCAGGATGCAACCTGTGTTTCAGTTATTCTGAATTCAATATCATGCCTTTACAGTGACTACATGTGCAAAGAACCTTGATAAAGCATCTGTTTTCAGTGTGAAATGTCATATTTTTTTGTTTTTCTTTTTTTGCCATGAGGTTTCACTAGGACTGTTTTACAGTGAATGCACTGATATTAAAGCTGTTTTTTTTTTGTTTACTACATCCAAGCAGAGGTTCCATTTTTCTGTACAGTGCCCAGGTTCTGTGCTTGTATTGAATACTAGTGTTACCTATGCCACATGTGTACATGTGTGCGTGCACTTGTAAGTGTACAGTATTTATGTGTGAGTGTATGTGGGGGGTGTTTTTATCCAAGGTAGGGTTTGCTATAAATAAAGAAATGAACTGCAGGCATTTCCCATTTGCCAATGATCTCTCACCTTTCTCCACACCTGAAATCGATCACCATGTGAGGACGCCTCCATTAGTCATACTCACACTGTTCCCAAGACTGTGCATGTAAGTGGAAGGCCCCGACTACCCACACTATTATTCCCTCACTTCACCCCAGCTCTGAAGTCATTCATGCAAATCCCCATTACAAGAATACCAGTCTAGCTGGCCCGGTAGCATGGATGGTTGAGACACTGATCGCCTTATCTTCTGCCATGCCAGCAATTCAGGTTCTGGGATAACCAGGGGGTTGCTGGACGTTGGTGGGGTGGGAGAGGATTGAGTGTCCCAGGGACTCAGTGGCCAGTCATTTCAGCCTCCAACTGCCACTGGGTGGAGGCCTGGCGGTAGTGCAGGTTGCAAGCAGTTTGAAGGGCAGGGCCACAGTTCTGCAGGATGAGTGAGCCTCCATGTGTACATACCAACATGTCGCTGTGGCAGGGGTATTGGGAGAACATGGAAAAGTGGGAGGATGGACTTCATGAAGCTCTGCCTGTTTTCTCATGGCCCATGCCACTGCTGGACTCTGGGGTGGGCTGGATATGTTGACCAGGGGAAAGGATATCCCTCACCCTCCTAACCCCGTCATTGGGGGGGGGGGTCCATGGGAGACTTGTATCCCGGGCTGAGAGAGGTAAGCAATGGTCACAAAGACCGGGGACAAGGCTGGGAGAGCCACTCATCATTTAAGGAGGTAAAAAGTTTTATGGAAAAAAGAGAAGAATACCAGTCATTCTGTGAAGTCTTCTGTCTAATGATCTGTATAAATAGACTGTCATTAGTAAAGAGAATGTATCCGCCTTGGGTTTCTTTGATTCCACCCTGTTTTTCTCCATTTCCTCCATTTTCCCATCTCCCACCCTGACATTTGAGACTGTTAGGATTTTTACATCCTATGCCTAGCAAAGAGGTTTGCAAAAAGCTGACATTGCAACCAGTACCAATGCCACTCAACAGTCCAGCAGTGGGAGCTCCAATGCAAGTGGGCTAGGGATATAAATTTAATTAAGGGGAGGTGCATGCTCATGAGTGCTGGTAAGTTATGCAGTTACATGCATCAGATTCAGGTCACCTTCACTTAGCTGGAGACATACACGATGCTAAAGGTCCAGTTAATTTTAGGACTGAGAAGTATTTGCTGCTAGCTTCTTCTACCTGATGATAGCAGTTTCATGTAAATTTATTTATTTATTTATTTATGAGTTTTACCAGGAAGGCATACTGAGCAGTGTTGCTCGATTCCAGATGCGACCTGGGGGTCAAGACCCAAGACAATAGCACAAATCATAAGGTACCGTAGTTAAACAACACAATGAATGGCCACCCACCGTACAGACAATCATCAGATAGATACAGGAACATTTTAGAGAGACACATCTGAACGCTCAAAAATACAGTTACGTAGTTAGGCACTAGCTAAAGCAAGAGCAGCTGGAGGAGCAGTGGGTGCTGAGCAGGCGATTGAGGTGGCTGGGGTTGGGTGAGTATCTGATGTCAGCAGGCAGGGCGTTCCATAGCTGGGGGATATGGAATTCAAAAGCAGCCTGTCCTTTGGTTGTGCACATGAAGGGGACGTGGAGGAGCCTGAGGTCAGTGCTTCTGAGGAAGTAAGCAGGGGGAGGTTGCGGGGAGAGCGTTGAGGCCAGGTGGGGGGAAGGGAGTGGGACCATAATTTGGCTGCGGACATAGCACAGTGGGTTAATCTGCGGTCTTTGAGGGATGGCAGGGCTAGGGACCTATATAAGGTGCAGTGGTGGGTTGTTTGTAGGCAGTCGAGGATAAACCGACAAAAAGAGTGGAAAAGGATGTCAAGGCTGGCCAAGGTGGAGGAGGGAGCGATAGAATAGACTATATCGTCGTAGTCGAGTATTGGGAGGATCATCTTTTGAACAATAACTTTCCTGGCAGGAGAGAGGAGGCAGCTTTTGTGCCTGTATAGGGCACCGAGTTTAGGGAGTAGTTTCTTGTGTATTGAATCAATATGAGTGGCGAAATTGAGGTGTGGATAGAGTCAGATGCCTAAGTATCTGAAGCTGGTACATTGTTCCAGTAGGGACCCATCCAGGGTTTTGAAAGGGGGGCAGGGGGGCTTGGCGGGAGAGTCTTTGCTGTGAGACGAAAGTTAGTGACATAGTTTTCTTAGGGTTTAAGAATACTTGGTTTGACCAGAACCATTCCTGGATGGCGTTGAAATCCTGCTGTAGTAGATTTGCCACTTCAGTTGTAGAGGGGCCTGTGGCATACAGTACTATGTCGTCCACATACATTTATATGGATGAGTAATGACAAGCTGATAGGAGGTCGTTTAGGAATATGGAGAAGAGCAGTGGGCCCAAGACTGATCCTTGGGGGACACCGGCGGTAACTGGTAGAGGGTTAGAGATGTGTGAGATGACTTTTACAGCCTGGTGTCTGCCCACCAGGTAGTTGTGGAACCATGTGGTGGCTGGCTTGGACAGACCGGATTCTTTTAGTTTAGAAAGGTGCAGAGTATGGGAGACAGTGCCGAAAGCCTTGGCTACGTCTATAAGGATGGCAGAGGTGATGTGGTCTTTGTCCATGCCAGTGAGTATGTCATCAGTGACTCATAGCAGGGAGGTGATAGTTGAGTCTGATTTGCGAAACCCGGACTGCTATGGAGTGAAGAAGGAGGAGGCGTCCAGATAGGGAGAGAGCTGGGTGAGGACAAGACGTTCCTGTAGTTTTGCCAGAATCAGGAGTAGGGAGATGGGGCGATAGTTTCCTGGGGAGGAGGGGTCACCCCCTTTAGGCAAGGGTATGATGGTAGCCCATTTTCATTTGGTGGGTAATTTGCCCAGCGTGAAGGAGAGGTTGAATAGCTCGGCTAGAGGGGTGGCTATGGCTGGAGCGGACAAATGTAACATCTTGGCATCCAGTGACGTAGGGCATTTACCTTTGTTGGGGTTCAGGGATTGTAGGGATTTGAATACTTTGTCCTGGGATACAGGGCAGAAGGGAGAACTGTAAGGCTAGTGGTAGCGCTCGTGATGGGGAGGGGGCCAGGGGTGGGTGGACGCTGGAGGGCCGATAGAAGCAAGTCAGTACAGCTGGAGAAGTAGGTATTGAAAGCAGCGGTGACCTCACAGGGATCGGTGATGTAGGTGCCCTGAACTGACAGTGTCAGAGGTAGAGGCTGGGTAGGGGAGAGAAAAGGGATTTGAACGATTTCCAGAAGTTTGTTGGGTGGTTTAGGTTTGCGCTGAAAGCCGATAGAAAATAGTTCTTTTTTGCCTGGTGAATGAGGTTAGTGCAGGAGTTGCAGAGGGCTCTGTAGGTTTGGAAGGATGCCTAGGTTCCCAGTTTCTTGTGGGCTTTCCATGCGTGGTCCCTGGAGTGGCATTTGCTGATGATGTCAGCGGTGATCCAGGGAAGGTGGGCACCTCTGACCCTTTTTGTGCGGAGGGGGGGCATGTTTGTCCAAGACTTTTAGAAATTTGGCCTTGAAAGTTTCGAGTGCGAAGTCAAAAGATGTGGCCACTGGGATGAAGGACCAGTCTACTTGTCCTAGGTCTTGAAAGAGCAATGCTAGGTCCAGGGAATTATATGATCTTGTGCGCAGTGTCTTGGGGGGGGAGCTGTGGGCCTGTGCACTTTCCTGATCAGGAAAAACATGTGGTGGTCACTTAGGGAGTCAGGGAGCAGGCCTGTGCGTAGGATCCTGTGGGGGTAGGAGGAGATGGCTCAGTCCAGGAGTGAGTGATTTTGTGTTTTGTGGTTTAGCCGGGTGGGGTCTACAATTAGTTGTGTGAGATTTAGAGCCTTGATCTTGGTCTTAAGGTGGGCCTTATCTATGGCTAGCCAGTTGTGGTTACAGTCTCTGATGGTGTGAAGCTTGCCTCCTGTGGCTAAGGACTTTAGTGTGTCCAGGTGAGCTAGGATGTCAGGTAGGGGGTGCCAGTAGGGTAGTAGGTACCTGCAATGTACACAGGGGTGGTACATGAGAGCGAGAGTTTGATGGTAGTAATACTATCCGTTCAGCTGTCTCAGACCTCCGACTTCTAAGTCAAGTCTCAACCCCATGAGGCCCCTGCAGCCACTGACTTTGATACTGCTGTGGAGTTTCAGGATACTTACATACTCCCTGTCATGTAGTGATATGACCCTATTTTTAACATGTTGCCATGTTGCAGTAGCCCTTCTGGCCAGCCAGTGTGTAACTGCCAAAAAAGTCTCTTGCACTGTACATAGCTGATACTATTGCTGTCCCCACCTCTACTGCTTACACTCTGTGGGCCCTGCATGAAAAAGGAGATCAGGTGTGATATTGTTTACTTAGGGAACAGGGTGGCAGTAGCCGCAGCAATACACACCCAGTAATCCTCTCTGCAGAAGCAGCATCTGTACACACTACCCTGTAATCCTTTCTGCAGCATAGGCAATAGTACATACTGCCCTGTACTGCTCTCTGCAGTAGCAGAAGCAATACACACTGCCATGTACTCCTCTCTGCAATAGCAGGAATTAATAGCAGCAGCAGTACACACTGCCCTGTACTACTGTCTGCAATTGCAGCAGTCAGTAATAGCAGCAGTACACACTGTCCTCTACTCCTCTCTGCAGTAGCAGGAATCAGTAGCAGCAGCAGTACACAACACCTTGTACTCCTCTCTGTAGTAGCAGGAATCAGTAGCAGCAGCAGCACACAACACCTTGTACTCCTCTCTGCAGCAGCAGGAATCAGTAGTAGCCGCAGTATACAACACCCTGTACTCCTCTCTGCAGTAGCAGGAATCAGTAGTAGCCGCAGTATACAACACCCTGTACTCCTCTCTGCAGCAGAAACATAGAAACATAGAAGTTGACGGCAGATAAGGACCGCAAGGCCCATCCAGTCTGCCCATTTCTTTTTCTACTTTATAAATGTGCCATCGGCATTTGCTCTGTCAGTGACCTATCTATTCATAGTCATTTGTATTGCTCCCTTATGCCTATCCCATGCCTGTTTGAAGCCCTGCACTGTATTCATAGCCACCACTTCTTGTGGTAAGCCATTCCATGCATCTACCACCCTTTCTGTGAAAAAGAATTTCCTCACATTCCCCCTTAATCGGCCTCCCTCTAATCTCATGCTGTGTCCTCTTGTCCTGCTATTTTTCTTATATTTAAACATGTTAGACTCTTTCACCTTGTTTATGCCCTTAAGGTGTTTAAATGTCTCGATCATATCACCTCTCTCCCTCCTTTGCTCAAGGGTAAGCAGGAATCAGCAGTAGCCGCAGTATACAACACCCTGTACTCCTCTCTGCAGTAGCAGGAATCAGTAGCAGCAGCAGCAGTACACAACACCTTGTACTCCCCTCTTAAGTAGCAGGAATCAGTAGCAGCAGCAGCACACAACACCTTGTACTCCTCTCTGCAGCAGCAGGAATCAGTAGTAGCCGCAGTATACAACACCCTGTACTCCTCTCTGCAGCAGCAGGAATCAGTAGTAGCCGCAGTATACAACACCCTGTACTCTCTGCAGTAGCAGGAATCAGTAGCAGCAGCAGCAGTACACAACACCTTGTACTCCTCTCTGCAGCAGCAGCAGTATACACTGCCCTGTACTCCTCTTATCCCAGGCAGATACAAATGTCCAAGAGTGTATTGTCTTGCAGAAGAATCTATATAATGGTCATTTGGGAAGGGGGAGAAGGAAAGGTAGGACATATTTTATAAAACGTTTTACCATGTGGCATTTCTAAGTTTATTTAATTTGATTGCAAGGCATAATCGATTAACCCTGCTGAAAGAAGAGGCCAGAATTTCATCTCATTGTTATAAAATCTGAGATAGAATAAGTCTTATTTCCTTATTTGTTATATGCACCTATTGCAGTTAATATGAAGGTAACATTTTGTATAGATGAGGATGGTTTAATTTCTAGAGTCTTTGGATCCGGGGATCATTGCTGGGTCTGGGATTGCGCGCATCAGACGCCCCATTAGAAGGGAGGGTGTGTTTCGGCTGACGGTGGTCAGCGGAAAGACCCCTGGCACATTGTGTGCTGTACTCTTCTGTTACTTTTGAAGACTGTTGTCTTCCGAACCACTTTCGAAAGCAGGTGGTTATTGTTGGGCACTTGAGTTTGTCTTTTCAGGGCAAACTTTTTCTTTAATGTCCAGGTCCCGTAGGACCACTCTCTGTGTTATTGTTGATTGTTTTAATGCTCCAGTTGAGACTATATTTGTTATATGTTGTACGAGATGTGTATGTTTTATTTGGTTTTAATCCATGTAGATGCTTATGATTTTTTATGGGTTTTTTTTGTGGAATGAGCACTAAAATGGGAGAGGGGGCTGGAAGAAAGTAGGGCTGTGCGAATATGAATATCATTTCCCAAATACCACGAATAATGAGCTATTCGTTATTCGGATTCCGAATAACGAATAGTTCACTATTCACCCGGTATCCGGGAAACCCTTCCAAAAAAGCTAAAATTGCCCCCACCCTCCTCCCTAGCCAGATCTGGCAAGATAAGAAAGAACCCCCCCTTCCTCCCACCCTCAGATAGCACCCAAACTCCCCTCAACCAAGTGGTAATAAAAAAAAAAAAAGAAAAGATTCAAAATCCAAAGGCGACCGCACAACTCCACCCGCCTCCATGGCGGCACCTTCTTGTGAATGAAATCATTCACTTGCTTGCACTTACACTAGTAGAATGAGCTGATCATCACGTGATCAGCTGTTCTACTATAAGCATAAGCAAGTGAATGATTTCATTTAGAAGGCAGCCCGGCGAGGCGAAGGCTGCACCGCCGCCTTTTTTTTTACTTTGCTTTAGGCTGCAGGCTGTGGGGCATGCCGCTACTGGCTAGTGGGGTGGGACGGTGGGTGGGTGTGTATGTGTGTGGGAGGCACAGTATTAAAACTTGGTGGGCGGCCTGCCATTGAGGCGGGTGGGGTTCTGCCAGTCACCCATTGAATTTTGAATCTTTCTTTTTTTATCACATCTTGGTTGGGGGAGGGGTTTGGGTGCTACCTGAGGTTGGGGAAGGGTCTTTCTTATCTTGCCAGGATCTGAGTAAGGGAGGAGGGTGGGGGAAGTGTTAGCTTTTTAATGGAAAATTGGCAAAAGTGCCTGAATACGAATATTTGGCCGAATAGTCGAAAAAAGTTATTCGTACAGCCCTAGAAGAAAGTTGCAGAAAATGATTTTTTGGTTTAGTGATGGAGTCACTTAACATTTGTACAATCAATGTTAAGGGGATTAATTATGTTCTAAAGAGAGCCAGGATTTTAAAAGAGTTGAAGGATTTAAAATGTGATCTAGCATGTCTGCAAGAAACTAAGTTGTCTGATAAAGAACATGACAAATTAAAAAGGTCATGGGTGGGTCAAGTATTTGCTGACTCTCACCCTGAAGCGGCTAAGGCTGGGGGGTAATTCTGGTTAGAAGGGGGCTCTCGTTTATCCCCAGAACAGTCATGAGGAAGGGTTCTGGCAGATGGGTGTTGGTGTCTGGAGGATTGAAGGGCTCCCCTATCCACATAGGTTCTATTTATGCTCTGACCCCGCCATCTGGGGAATTCTTTAGAGGGTTGTTCCTAACGTTGGCAGGTCTCCCCCTGGACATCTCATACTTGCGGGAGACTGGAACTGTGTAGATGACCCCAGTTTGGACAGGGCCCCACCTGGGCGAAGGGGGATGGGGGGATGCCCCAGGCTTCTCCACACTCTGACCGCTGAGGCAGGGGTGGTGGACTTGTGGAGATGGAAAAACCTCACAGCAAAAGATTTAACTTTTTATTCTCTTGCCACCAACTTCTATTCTAGGTTGGATAGGATTTACACTTGGCGGTCAGAGACTCACCCTTTTGGGCAAGTTCGAATTTTACCAGTCTCATTTTTGGATCATGCACTGGTCCAGGTGGGGGTGGATTGGGACCCACTGACTAGAAAGGGACAGTGGAGATTAGATGCTGGGTTATTAGAAGACAAGGCCCTGGTCACTGCACTTAGAGATGAAATTACTTGGTACTTAGAAGTGAATCTTGAACCTGATACTAGGCTGAAATTCATTTCGGATGGGCTTAAGGCGGTGCTAAGGGGCAAATTTATCAGCCATGCAGCATACAGAAATAAGATGCAAAAGGCCAAAATAGCAAAATCTCTTGATGCAATTACTTCCTTGGAGACAGAGCACAAGCTCACGTGTGATTCTTTTATATACCATAAATTACAAGATGCATAGGAAGAACATAATAAATTAATGCTACACCGTACCCTTAACTCCCTAAGATTCACCGAACAAAAATATTATGAAGGGGGCGACGAGGCGGGGAAGTTATTAGCCTTGAGGCTCAAAAAGCAAGAGATGGATAGGTTCATCCCAAGAATTTAAAGTTTGAAAAACCCTGGGGAGATTTTGGGCCGACCCTTGGAGATAGCTAGAGCTTTTGTTGATTTCTACTCTCAGTTGTATACTAGAGAGAGACAACCAGATCATGAACTGAACATAGATAATATCATATCCATGGTGCTGCTCCCCATGTTGTCTAAGACACAGGCAGCTAACCTTGAAAAACCACTCACAGAACAAGAATTAGAATCAGTGATTAAATTCCTGAGCTCGGGGAAATCCCCCTGTCCCGATGGGTTCACAGGAGAATTTTACAAAATATTTCAGAAAGAATTAACCCCTATACTTTTGAAAGTAAGTATCGAAGCACATGAAAAGGGGTCAATCCCAGAGACTTGGAAGGAAGCCACTATTTCAGTACTCTCGAAGCCAGGGAAGGACCCTACAGATTGTGCTAGTTACAGGCCAATATCTTTATTAAATGTTGATGCGAAAATTTTTCAAAAATTGATAGAAGAGAGATTAAAAAGGCTGATCTCGGATCTGGTACTTGGAGACCATGCAGGGTTTGTCCCTGGCCGACATATACAAGATAACATCCGGTTGTTACTGAATGTTTTGGCTCCGGGTACTTCTCTCCCCCCTCGGAATCATAGGGCAGTGATTGCATTGGATACTGAAAAGCATTCGATCACCTTGACTGGGTATTTTTTTTTTTATAATTTAAAGTTTATTCATACATTTTCCACCATAAAAGACAGCATACAGAGAAACTGATAGACACTCATTGATCCACAGTGAAAGGATGCTGCCCCCCATTGCTGCAGTAACCCATCTCGGTACCAGTAGATGCCGAGCCTCTAATCAAAAAACCATATGGAAGCAACAACCCTAGTATAAGGTTAATTTGGAACCAGAGAGATTAGTGTGTGAAGGGGATCCCAAATTCTAGTATAAACTGCTAGATTATTATGTAGACTGGCTATTGCTTTTTCTGTGCACAAGTTGGATACTACTTCGCTTACCCATTCCTGGAAGGAAGGGGAGGACCTGTCTTTCCAATGACGGAGAATTATTTTCTTAGCCGACAGGCACCATGGATATGTGAAATTTACGCACCTTGACTCTAATGGAGGACAGGTCCCCTAACACACATATCTCAGGGATAAAATATTCTTGGAGGCCCAACAATGGGTCTAAGGAAGTTTGGATTGAAACCAATAAGGTGGAGATTTTGACTGGGTATTTTTAAATAAAACCCTGGCTGGCTTCGGGTTTGGGGCCAAGTGCCAGGATTGGATTCCTAATCTGTATAGTAACCCAGGGGCGTGGGTCAGAGTAAATGGGATATTGTTGGACAGATTTGAAATACAGCGGGGCATGAGGCAGGGGTGCCCACTTTCCCCATTATTGTTTGCTTTGAGTATGGAACCCTTCGCAGATAAAATAAGGCAATCTGAGCAGTACAGGGGGATTCGGCTAGAAGGAAGGGAGGTCCAGATCTCCCTGTATGCAGACAATACATTATTATATTTGGAAGACCCAGAGCACTCAGTCCCATATCTTCTGACTCTGATTCGGGAGTTTGGTTCCAACTCTGGGTTTAAGGTAAATGAAACCAAACTGAGATACTTCCTATTCCTCGGTCTGGATCAGACACACTCCCACAGGTAGGTCATTTCAAATGGGCGACCGAGGGCTTCCACTACCTGGAGGTTTGGATACCGAATATCATAAACAATTTATATCATACTAATTGTTTTAAATTACTCCAAAATATACAAACAGATTATAATAGATGGACGGAGTTACCACTGTCTCTTTTGGGTCGTAAAGAAACAATACGAATGAATGTATTACCACGCCTGTTATTCTTATTCTCAGTGTTACCATTAAAACCTCCACTTCCATTCTGGAGGAGCCTGAAATCAGTCACATCTAAATTTGTTTGGAATAACAAGCCACCTAGGGTTAGATGGCAGACATTACAAAGGGTTAAAGGGAAAGGGGGCATGGGACTGCCACATTTTATTAGATATTACTGGGCGGCTCAGCTCCAGGTATTAGCCCAACTGTGGCCAGGTGAAGACCGGCCCTTATGGACAGCACTGGAGAGGCCCACTGTTCCAAAAGCCCATTAGATAGATATAACTTTTGTAGATCAAGCAGCTTTTTCAAAATTCTGGTTAACCAACCCTTGGTCGATAGTCTTAAAGCAAGTGTGGGCCTGGATCACCAAAAATTTAGGTTTGCAATTAAGATTGTCCATTCAGATCCCTATTAAAGCATGTGTGGACTTTCTTCCAAACTTTATGGACCCGGGCTTCTCTAGGTGGGAGAGGGTGGGTCTTTATTGCATAGGCCAGTTATATGATTCACAATGTTTTAAAAATGTTCAACAATTAGCAAGAGAGTTCGGTCTGCCCCCACAAGACCATTTCAGATTTCTGCAGATCCGTCATTTTGTACTTGGTAAAAATCTGACTGTTGCAGAATTAAATGACATACATCCCCTAACAGAATTCTTTGTCCAAATATTTACTGGTGGGGATGGGAAGCGATTAATTTCAAAGTTGGTCACTTTGCTTTCCACTAGGGACCCCACTCTTATGGGAAACCTGGAGGCTAGGTGGGCTGAAGAGTTGGACTGTCATTTGGGGAAAACAACTGGCAGAGTATCTGGGAAGGGGTTCATACTACGTTGGCCTCACCCTTATGGTGGGAGTTTAGATGGAAAGTAAATGTGAGATACTTTCGTACCCCGGTCATCACCACACATCATGGTACTCCCGCCTTGGACCATTGTTGGAGAGGATGCGGGGAGCGGAGTACTCATGTCCATATTTTCTGGGGATGTCAGAAAAATATGGGCATTTTGGCAACAGATTATCCAAGTCATGGAGAAAATATTCCAGGTACAAATCCCACAGGAGCCTCAGTATTGGCTATTGGGCCTCCCCCCTCCTCAGATCACAACTAAGGGTCATTTATATCTATTTTCAATATTATTAGCGGTGGCTCAGAAAGCTGTCACAAAACGTTGGTTGAATAAAGTTCCCCCAACCCTAGACTTATGGTATTCTACTTGTAAACAGATACAAGAAATGGAAAAACTCACTGCACACCTGAGACTGCAAAAGCAAACATTTTTGGGAAGATGGCTTCCTTTTTTCCATTTTCAGGCAGAGAAAGAGAATACAATTGTGCTGGAAATTATGGCCTTATGCTCTTGATCTTTATGGTATATTATGGTTGGAGTGAGGGCATCTCCCTGAAATATGAAACTCTGGAATCTATGAAGTGAGAACTTCTGAACCTTGGCCCCCTTCTTTTCCTTTTCCGTTAGTTAATTTTTCTCAAATTAGATAAAACCACTGCCCTCTTGCAGAAACACTGAAGCAGAAAGTCTATCCTTTATATATTATACTATAAACTACATTTTGCATAGTACCCCCTTATGCTGGGCCATCATCCTAAAATAAAGTATATCTGATAGCAGCTCAATACCCCTCCTTCTCAGAAGTTCTCAATTCTAGCTCACGGGTTACAGTTATATTGCAATCTTTCCACTAGGTCCCCCCCCTTTTTTTTAAGCATTAATGTGGTTGTATTATATGTATGTTGTCTTAAATTTATTCTTGTATACATGTTGATTTGTAAAACTTCAATAAAAGTATTATTTCAAAAACAAAAAATTGTGGGTGCAATTTTCCAGTGGCCCTGGTAATCAGTAGCAGCAGCAGTACATAACACCCTGTAATCCTCTCTGCAGTAGCGGCAGCAGTACACACTGCCCTGTACTCTTCTCTGCAGTAGAAGGAATCAGTAGCAGCAGCAGTACACAACACCTTATATTCCTCCCTGCAGTACTAGCAGCAGTACACACTGCCCTGTATTAACTCTGTGTAGTAGTAGCACCAGCAGCAGAATACACTGCCCTGTACAGTTCCCTACAGTATCATCAGCAGTACCCACTGCCCTGTACTCCTCTAAACAGTAGCAGCAATGGTACACACTGCCCTGTATTCCTCTCTGCAATAGCATCAGCAGTGTACACTGCACTGTATTCCTCTCTACAGTAGCAGCAGCAGTACACATTGCCCTGTACTAACTCTATTGTAGTAGCAGCACCAGCAGCAATACACAGTGCACTGTACAACTCTCTGCAGCAGCAGCAACACACACTGCCCTGTACTCCTCTACGCAGAAGCAGTAATCAGTAACAGCATCAGTACACAACACTCTATACTCTTCTCTGCAGTATCATCAGCAGTACCCGCTGCCCTGTACTCCTCTAAACAGTAGCAGCAATGGTACACACTGCCCTGTATTCCTCTCTGCAATAGCATCAGCAGTGTACACTGCACTGTATTCCTCTCTACAGTAGCAGCAGCAGCAGCAGTACACATTGCTCTGTACTAACTCTATTGTAGTAGCAGCACCAGCAGCAATACACAGTGCGCTGTACAACTCTCTACAGCAGCAGCAACACACACTGCCCTGTACTCCTCTACGCAGAAGCAGTAATCAGTAACAGCATCAGTACACAGCACTCTATACTCTTCTCTGCAGTAGCAGCAGCAGTACACACTGCCCTGTACTCCTCTCTTCAGTAACAGGAATGAGTAACAGCAGCAGTACACACTGCCCTGTATTCCTCTCTGCAGTAGCAGTAGCAGTACATACTGCCCTGTACTTTTCTCTGCAGTATCATCAGCAGAACGCACTGCCCTCTACTCCTTTCCACAGTAGCAGCAGCAATACACATTGCCTTCTACTCCTTTCCACAGTAGCAGCAGCAGCAGCTCACAGATTACTGGCCAGCCCTGCACAGAAAGTATGGCTCACTGTTTGCTACCTATAGCTAACTAGTATAATAATGTGTGATTCTCTGATTATTTCAAAAATCTTCATTTACAGTTCAGTGCTGTAACTACTTGGCCTTTCTGCACAATGCACATCACACATGCAGTTAGAATAAAATATTGATGTTATGGTTAATACATATTTCAGCATCATACTTCTCACTTACATGACTCTGAGCTGAAGGCTTTTGCCTCAGGCTACAAGGGTATCTCTGAAAGTCTCTCTTCCTACACTTTAGCTTGCTCCCTAAGGTCTGCATGATCTGGTTGACAACCGTCCCTGAAGCCCAGTTTAAGTGACAGGGCAATAGGGCAGTTAGTCATGATGAAAGTCATAGGCTTGGGGTGTCTAACAATCTAACTTTTTTGTGTCTCTGAATACACAGCTCAGAACATACCATAATGTCATAGCCAGTTCTCAGAGCAGTGTAATCATCTCTAGCTGGACGTTTAAAATCTTATAGCATTTTGGCTAAATTACAACTGAACATTGTAAACAAATCAGAAAACTCTTAGGTAGACCTTGGAAATATCACTGTACAGAATATTGATCTGATCTGTGGCATGTGGAACTGCAGCAGCTACTTGGTTACTTGAACAATGTTATTTGTAGCTAAATATTGACTGTCTTAGGAAACCTTTATATGGCTAATGGGTAGCTTAAGTACTAGCATTTGGTTTAGATAACTCAGCACTTACAGCCCTTTAACGAAGTCTTTTTTTTCCCCTCTTATGCAAAGTGCATGAGCTATGTTAAGATGTTGAGCAATGAGATGGAAGTGCTTTATTAAATTAATACTGGGTTGCAGAAGAACAAAGTAGACTCTCTCGTTAAAGGGCTAGTACTGCCAAAAACAGCAGACAGAAAAGTGTGTATTCATTTTTGATATATTCTCTTTGTTCCATCTGGTTTCTGTGCTGCCATTCTCAGCCAGACCATCAACCAACCTCTTCCGCATCCCATCTCTGTCACTTACCTGGTTCCAGGGGGGGTCCATGGGGGGGCATTTCCTCCATTGAGGGCATTCCCCTATAGTGCGCTCCCTTCAAAGTACTGTTAGCCATAGTCACCACTGGGACCTTCATATGTGAGGACCGGTGATCAATTGAAGCAGGGGGCCCATGGTCCTGCTGCACATAGGGGGATTTTAATACTTTTCAGTTTTGCCCTTGGAGACACTACCAGCATGAGCTCCCAGGAACAGATGCACATGGTTATACATGACTGCACCCTGTAGCCAGGTTACATCTACTCCTGTGTTACTCTCCAACTGCATGACCAACTGAGGTCACCCAGGTCATAGTGTGGTGGTAGAGAGCCAGCCCTCTTTCCCCAATGAAGGAGAGCATCCACTGGGAGGCTCAGTCCACTTCCCTTGGCCAGCCCCAGCAACATGGGCACATTCCCAAAAGTTGATAACCAGTAGAGATGTGCAGTGTAACCAAACCTCACTTTGCAAATTAATTCATGAAGTCTGCCAAATCTGCAAAGTGTAAAGTGGCAACACTGCAAAGTTTTCTTCATGCAGAGTTACAGGTTTTTCAAGAGAAGTCATGCAACTTTGCCATGTCTTTGCCTAACTTCACTGGAAAAAGTGTCACTCCCCTAGGGAAAGTAACTGCAAAGTGGCAAAGCAGCAAAGTGGGCAATTCACAAACTTTTTTGTGAAGCCGAATTTTGAAACTTTGCAGAAACTTCGCTGGCAAGTAAATCTTGGCAACCTCTTTAGTAGCCAGCATTATGAGCTGCAGGACTACCACTGTGCTGACAGTTGGCAAAGTGTATTCATTTTTTTAATGTAACCAGTAGTTGTTTGAAAAAGCATTTGTCTTTTTTCCTTTACCAGTTTGAAGATTTTGTATTAAATGACAAAGAACCTCAGTGTAAAAGCACCGAGGCAAGGGTTACCCCAAAAGGCACTGGCAATAAAGCCAAGTTTCAAAGAAATACAAAATCATGCATACCCCCATAATACAAAGCATGATAGAATATATATATATATATATATATATATATATATGCAAATCACCATTACATTTTATGCTGGTTCAGCTTTAAGCAGGAATGCAAGGTGCTAAAAGGCCTCTCACACAATCTGGAAAGGGTGCAAAGAGAAGACAAAGATACAAGTTTCATCCTACCCAGGACTCATTGTGTGCCTCATCTGTATAACACCCCAGGGGAAATGAACCAGCCCCTAAGTTGGTCTTACAGGTTTGGGTCATGGTGAGCCCACAAAAACCAAAAAAAATCAAGCTGAAAGGCAAAGAACCTCAGGGCAAAAGCACTGAGGCAAGGGTTACCCCAAAGGGCGTTGACAATAAAGTCAAGTTTTTGTATTAAATAGTACAAGACAGGACACACAAAACAGCACTCCTGAAAGCTAGGATATCTAGTGCTATTCTTCTTCATACATCATAAGCATTATAACCTCACTCACTGTACTGTTGGTAGGTGGCATATTTATATATACAGTGCCTTCCCTAAGGGTCAAGGTGTTTTGCAGATTCTAACATTTGCAAATGAACAGACTATAATTCAGTACAAACAATGTATAAAATGCAATATGGAACAGTCAACAAATAAATAATTCAAAAGGAAACTACCTACAGGTAAAGTCAATATGCCCAGAAAATTGGCCAAACTGAAGCATATGGAGCAAAAAGAAAAGTGACTGTGTATACTGAATAAGGAATTCAAATAAATACTACTAAGGCTGATATTTAAAAATAATAAAGGAACTTGTCTGCAGTAAAGCTGTCGATAAGGTGTTCTGTAACACTGGGGCAGTGACTGGAAAAGCTCTCTCATAGGTTGACATTACCTGGGAGGGAGGGAGAGATAACCAGAAGCTTAAGTTCACTGGAATACAAAACTCTTGTGGGATGGTAGTGGGTCAGAAGCTCGTGGAGATAAGTAGGGCCATGTCTATTTAGAGCTTTGAAATAAGGAAAGTTACTTTGCATTTAATTATTTGCATTAGTGGCAGCTGTTTTAGGTTGCACCGCACTGGTGTAATTATTTTTCACAACTTAGAAGTCTCGTTGCTCCATTCTGAGCCTGTTGCAGGCATTGGCTATTTGAAAATAGCCACAAGACATGGTCTTACAGAGCACGTTGCAATAACTAAGTTGGCAGGAAACAGATGCCACTTCCAGAATATTAAAATCGCGTGTATCTAAAAATGGACACAGATGGGTGATATTCTTGAGATAACAGAAGGTGTCACCTGGTAATTCAAGGCCACTCTGCCATGAAGAGCTATACCCAGACATCACACAACCTTGCTAATCTCAAGTTGGATCACTTTAAGGACAAGAGAAAAAAAAAAGGTCACTATGAATCTTAAAAGAGGTGGCTGAAAAGGCAAAAGCTAAGAGGGTAGCATTCAGAAGGTACAAGGAGATGCAGAGGGAGGAGAATAGGGAAGTGTATCAGGGGAAACAGTGGGAAGCAGGGAAAGCAGTAAGGAGTGCAAAGGTGCAAACTGAAGAGAAAATAGCCAAGGAGGCAGTGAAAGGGGACAAGACTGTTTTTTTCAGATATGTAAGTAAAAAGAGGAAGACCAGGGGTGGGATTGTAAGGTTAAAAAAGGAAGTGGTGAGGATGTGCAGAGGGGGACCAGGAAAAGGTAGACATCCTGAACAAATACTTTTGTTCAGTGTTCACAGAGGAAGGAGAAGAGGAGGAGCCAGAAAAAAATAATAAAAGCTTTGTAGGGAGGGAGTTGAACACTAGTCCTTTTTTGGAGGAGAGAGTTCTGAAGGGACTTGCTAACCTGAAGGTGAACAAAGCAATGAGGCAAGATGGGGTGCATCTAAGGGTATTGAGGGAGCTCTGGGAAACACTGGTTGTACCTCTGACAGCTCTATTTAACTGCACAGTGGTTTCAGAGTACTGGAGAAGGGCGGATGCAGTCCCACTTTACAAAAGTGGTAGCAGGAAGGAGTGCGGTGAAAAGGATGAGCAATGACTTGAAAAAACTAGGGGAGTGGTCAAAGTTATGGCAGCTAGGTTTCAATGTGAAAAAAATGCAAAATAAAGCACTAAGGGCACAGAAATCTAGTTGCGGAGTACAATATAGGTAGGTTGGTATTGATGACCACCAAGCAGGAGAGAGACCTGAGGGGGTAATCATATAGGATCACCTAAAGGTGGTCAGGCAGTTCAGCAAGGCAGTGCAGAGGGCAAGTGGGATGCTGGGGTGAATAGGGAGGGGGATCACCAGCAGAAGCAGGGTGGTAGTGTTGCCTCTGTACAGACCACTGGTAAGACCCCACCTAGGATATTGTGTCCAGTTCTGGAGATCACATCTCCAAGAGGACATAGACAGAATGGAGGTGGTCCAGAGGAGGGCAACTAAGATGGTGCAGGGTCTGCATCAAAAGCCCTATGAGGAGAGACTAAAGGATCTCAATATGTACACCCTGGAACAGAGGGGGGGGGAGAGGGGAGATATGATAGAGAACTTTAAATACCTCATGGGGGTAAGTAAGGTACAAAAGGGGAGTATTTGTCAGAGGAAAGATGCTCAAGAACAAAGGGACATGCTATGAAGCTAGAGGGGGTAGATTCAGGAGAGAAGTGAAGAAGTACTTCTTCACAGAAAGAGTGAAGGATTTCTGAAACAGCCTTCCTGCAGAGGTGGTGTGGGGCAAAAACTGTGGTAGGGTTCAAGAATATATGAGATAAGCACAAAGGAATCATACTGGAAAGGAAGTGGGAAGGGGAGACAGAGCTGTAGATTGGGCACAGTCTGATGTAATAGTGTAGGTAGAGAGTAGTGGTGTGTGGAATTTTCAAATTCCAACGGAACAAAATTTGCAGAATTTTTTAAATTCTGCCAAAATTGTGCTGAATTTCACTAGAAACAGAATGGTGGAATTCTGCAGTAGAAAAATGTGGAATGAGTTTTTTATTCTGCAGATCTCAATAGTTTCTGCAGAAATGGTCACAGAATGAGTTTCCATGGAAAAAATGCTGTTCTGCAGAATATTATTCCACAGATCACAGCAGGCAGAATTCCACAGAAGAACCAGTGAAATTCCGGCAAAAAGTATACTGACAGAATGGTCATTCCCACTAATTCTGCTGGCAGAATTCTGCATTCCACACAGAACTAGTATTGATAAATGGGCAGACTGAATGGACTAAGCAGTCCTTATCTGCTGTAAGATTCTGTGTTTCTAACATTGTACTACAGTGACCCACATTATTTCAAGGAGGGGCATTTTGAGGTCACACTTCAGTGCAGATGCTTGGTGATCTAATTCCACTAGCAACAGTTCTGTTTTGCTAGGTGTGAGCACCAGCCAGTTGGAGGCCTTGTTCTCCACTAGACATCAATCTAGTAGCAACACAGAATAACCCTGGCTAGGCGCATATGAGAGGTACAGCTGAGTATCATGGGCATAACAATGACACTCCATGCTGCCTCTCCTAATGATCTCCCATGCTGGCATCAGATAAATGGCAAACACTAGTGGAGTGAGGACTGATCCCTGGGGGTATTTTATTATCTATAACAAATGGGTGTGACAGAAGGAGGTCTATCATCACCAACTTTAAACATACATCTGGAGTCCCCCAACTAGCAACTCATCATTCACTGTATGAAATGCATATATGAGATCAAAAGAGGACCAGAATGAAACATTTAACTGCCAGAGATCATAATATACCTTACCCACAGAAGTTTCTGTGCTGTGATATCTCTAGAAACCAGAACTGAAAGGCACAAATATGTTATTTCTTTCCAGGTGATTACCATGCTGGTCTATCATACCATTTTCCACGACCTTAGCCAAAAATGGCAATTTTGATATAGATCAGAACTCTGCAAGGTCACTGGTGTCTAATGAATGCTTCTTGAGTAAGGGGCATCACCACCTCATTTATAAGAGCAGCAAAGAAATGCTTCTTGCCCAAGTACACATTTACAATGTTGGCCACTGCTGGAGCCAAAAGGTCTGCTCCAACCTTCACAATCTGGGTTGAAGTATGGCTGTATAAGGTGTAGCACAACTTAGCAAACAATCTAGAAACATCCTGGATATCTACTTTGTACAGTTCTGTCTACTGCATCAGAATGTTTTATTCCTTCCCTCTCTTCATCTTATCCCTCTGCAACCCTTATCCTGAGAGGAGGTGGGAAATATGATTGCCAACAACTTTGTCCTTCGAGAACAGATTCATCCGGTCACACTTCTCACGGGAGATGCCCAACTCAACCTGTATGTAGGCAGAATATAAGCAGAGGATATGTGATGGCTACCTATGAGATATGATATTTATTTTCACGAGTGATCAGTGACCTCTTGACCTTCATAAGTGGCGAAGCCATGAGCGATGTCAAAAGGGATTACTGACCATGAGTGCAAATAAATGTCTTATCTTAATAAGCATGCATCACACATCTGACTTATATGCTATACATTAATATTTCTAAGCTAGTTGTATTTTACTTAAAAGTGAAAGTTTCAAAGTAGTGTAGGAGATTTGAAGCACTAGCAGCTGCCCCATGCTGTTTTCAGAGGTAGCTTATGCTTCTGGAGTGTGCAGATCTATTGATGGCTAGGCACAGGTGGTAGAAAAGGTTATTTATGATGTGCTCAACTCGCTAGATAAATTTTATGATGTACCCTACTGTGGAAATAAAAATGTACCTAGCTAGTTGGTGTTCTCTACTGCAGATAGCATTTTTATTTAGCCTAAAAAATGCTAATGTATACTGTATAAAGGACTGCACAGTACTGAAAAATGAAGCAGGTCTATCCTCTCCAATCCTGTAACATCAGAGAGGAATTAAGTCCTTGCCAACCTTTAAGCCTCCAGATAATGAACTAAATACACTACCTGGACAAGTATGTCAGTGTCTGCCAAAGACATTGTGACATCTCTAAATGGTTAGAATGTGAGTGGCTCTTCCGTGTTCACTAGAGGTGTCACAATAAGTGAGGTCACAATAGTGAGGAATGAATGGGAACTGCACTAGACATTTTAGATTCAAACATCGCCTGAAGTGACAGCACAGGCACCACAGAGCCAGGTCTCGAAACAACTGCACAGCAACAAGGCATGGAGAAAAGCTACCAAATGGGCAGCAACCAGCTTGTACAGAGAGGACAGAAATAGGGCAAACAGGAGGCCAGCAGCTGCACAGCTGAGCTGAGACAATCAAAATGCATGTCTGGAGGACACTAGGGCATGTGCGGTTTATCTACCACTCATGGGGTAGGGGGTGGTATGTGTCACCACCTACCCACCAAACCAAGGGCAAATACTTTGTATGAAAGACTTCTGTTTTTAAGCAAGCATTTGTCAGTTCTGAAAGTTTGCTTGCATGTTGTGTCAGGTAAGTTTTAGTTGTGTTGAACAGAATGATGAAGGCAGAGTTGTACTGTAGTAAGAGAGAGCTTACAATGGAGTCAGTGAGTAGCAATGTTTGTTTTATTTTTTATTTCTGAAGAAATATACTGGATTTTGAAGGTTTTAAAAACTCCCAGTCTCGTGCCATGGGTGCTATGTAAAAATGAAACATATTGGTACTGTGCTATGGTATTTACCATCTCAAATACATGATAGCATCATGCTGCTACATCCAAAGTTTGAATCGACCATGAACATTGAACAGGTAAGCTGGGGGGGGACTTTTTTAAGAAACAGTGAGTGGTGGTCATGTTTAATGACATGAGTAATTAATTACAAAAGTAGGCCATGACAGGCACAGTAATCCCTTGTAAGGAAGGCTCATTGGCCCATCACAAGGTGTCGCCTGTGCAACAGAACACTGCGCAATACCTTCCAAGACTTGAAGCGGTGGTGCACGACAGTGCTGTCCCCATCCTTGTGCTGCCCAGCTAACTCCTGAGCACAAACTTGAGTCACTGGCATGGAAGCACAACATACTACCCACAGAGCCAATGGCTGGCCCTGCATGCAACATATCTTCATAACTTTTTTTTAAATATTTTGACCCCAAATTTTTAACCAAATCTTTTCATGCCCCTCTCCTTCTGAACATGACAGTTGTCTTCACATGAGTACGAAAACATGTTTAAGGTGGGATTAGAAAAATGACACATCATGTTCATGCAGTGGTATGAAAAATGGCAAGGTTAAAAATCTGGGGTCAAAATATTGAAAATTACTAAAGTTGTGAGTGAAAGTTGGAAAATGTCAATGAACTTTCTTAGCTTTTTTTTTTTTTTTAATTTTGACCTCACATTTTCAAGCAATTTTTTTATGACCTCACTTCATGAAGCTGGTAGGTGACATTTTTCAAATCCTGCCCAAAAGGTGATTTTGCTGAGTGACTGCCAAATTGCCTTTTGGGCCAGATATAAAAAACTTTAATCTACCTTTTTCATGAGGTTGGGTCCCAAAAAGGCAATGTTGAATGTTTGGTGGAAAAATATTGAAAAATAGCAAAGTTATGAGTGAACTTTGAAATACACCACTGTCTGCTCATAAGTTGGTCATTTTACCATATTTTTTCCCCAAATGTTCAACATAGTCTTCTTATGACCTCACCTCATAATCCCAATAGGTGCAAATTTTCAAAATCTGCCTGAAAAGTAATTTCAGGAGCAACATTAAAATCACCTTTTGGGCAGATTTAAAAACTTCTACCTACCTTTTTCATGAGGTGGAGTCCAAAAAAGGTTATGTTGAACATTTGGTGAAAAAATATGGCATACATTGATTGTCTGTCTTCCCATGCTGTGAGACACCTTCCTGTGGTGTGAGACAGATCGGAGACAGAGGTGTGTGTCTACTGAGATGCTCATTTGTACAGTGTTATGGCAGAATAATCACTTAACTGAACTAGGAAGTACTTGTTGAGCTAGTAGTTCTCAGCAGTTTCCAGGGAGAACTACAATATAGCTTTTTAACAGCAGCTTTTACTGCTACTGTGTGGGTGGACAGTTTTATGTGGGTTTTTGTCATTGAACAGCACTATTGTACATTGATAACTTAGAGGAGGATGTTTTTGCTGCCTAACAGGTGTGCAGCCTGAGCTTACACTTCCGGGTCATGAGGGATTTAGATCTCGCCCCTTGGTGAGTGGAGCGAGCCCGAGCGGGGCAAGCCCGTGGCTCTGCGTACAGAGACAAGTGCCAAGACATGCACGTCAGTGCATGTCTAGAGTGTCAAGAGAGTCACGAGGGGTCCTAGGGCAGAACGCTAGGTATGTTTGATCTTTCTTCATTTTGGTCATCAGTAAGTTTTGACTGTATATGAAAGTGTGACTGTATATAGGAATTACAACATATACCTACATCATGGCAACTAGTGCACATTCAGTTATTATTACCTCTATGGGAAGTGTTGGCCTACAGTGCATTGCTTGCTCTATGTACATGTTAACATCATGTGATCTCCCTACTCACCCGTTCATTTGTAATAAATGTATGGAAATAAAAGACCTGAAACAAACTGTGGACTGTTTTAGTTCTCAGTTAATGTCATTAGAACAAAGTCAAGCTGACATGTATAAACAGCTAAACGCCCCTAATTCTGTACTGTTAGTGGACACAAATTATATACAGGACATAACTGAAATTTGCAATAACCCAGATGCTAACACTGTGGATAGTCATATTACCCCTGCTTCATTAAGAGATAAATCACAAAAGAGAATTAGAAAGAAAGATGGTAATTTTGATGACCACATGAATGGTGATGATAATTGGTTTAGAGTGCAGGGTAAGAGAGCAAGGAAAAAAGGAAGAAAGGCTGAATTGTTTAGCACAGAAACCTATAATATATTTGATCTTCTTGCCATTGCAAATGATGATAACAACATAGGTGGGGTTTACATAGGTGGGGAATCATTGGATCTGGTTAGTCATGTTACTTTAGATCCTATTCCAGTCACATTAAGTCCTACTGAGTCTGAAATTAGTCAATTGCCCCTCATTGACTTTCAACACATTGAACCTACCCATGATCTAGAGTGTGGTCCCAGTAGACTGGATTCATCAATTAGACAAGTCTATGTATTGGGAGACTCAATCAACAAACATCTTGATAGGGCAGTATGTAATGTTGATAAAATTAATAGGACTACTTCTAGTTTCAGAGGGGGCAAAAATATCTGGCATTACTAAAATGACGAATAATATATTAAAAGATTGTGGCACAAACTCCATCATTGTGATGCATGTTGGAGCTAATAACATTTTACATGATCCAATCTCTGTAATTAAAAGAGATTTCTTTGCCTTGACTAACAAATTGATTGATTTGGGTTGTGATGTTTGCCTGTCCGAAATTTTACCTATCCCCCACTTCTCTTCTTTATTGAATAGGAAAATAAAGATTATAAACAAATGGCTCCGTAAATGGTGTCTACTCCAAGATCTTACTTGCATTACACATTGGGAAGAGTTTAATTGTCATGATGAACTTTTCTGTTCAAATGGTTTGCACCTGAGTAAACATGGTAATGCCTTGTTGGGAAAACAACTGTTAACTGTTATCAACAATCATTTAAATTAATTAGTGGGGGGGGGGATGATGGAAACATTATCACCAAATTCAGTATCTAAATGTGTCATTAAACATCTCAACTTACATTGTCTAAGTTTTAATGCAAGGGGTCTGAACTATAAATTAGATGAACTAAAATGTAAAACTCACTTAGAAAAAAACTGATGTTATTTCGATTTGTGAAACATGGGGAAATGACAAATCATCCTGGTATCTTAACATACCTGGCTTTACTTTACATAAACTTAACAGACTAAATAGAAAAGGTGGTGGTGCTGCCCTTTATGTAAATAGTAGTCTAAACACTAATGACATCTCTGCAAATATTAAAGATCCTAATATACAAATTGAAACTATTTGGATTAAGGTGTTTCTTTCAACTTCTGATTTCATTATTTTTGGATGTTGTTATATCGCCCACCTAACTCAACTGTGGATATTTTAGAAGCTATTCTACATGAAATGGAACTGGCCAAATCACTGGGAAATGTTGTGATTACTGGGGATTTCAATATGACTGACATTAATTGGACTAATCTTTCAGCAAATAATAGCCTAGGGAATAGATTATTAAACACATGTTCCCAATTAGGAATTAAGCAATGTATAACAGTTACAATGAGAGGAAATAATGTGTTAGATCTTGATCTAGCTGATGATGACCCAATAATTGACAATATTAAAATGACTAATCCAATTGGAAACAGTGGTCATAATACAATTATATTTAGTATTAGAAAGGACTTTGTCTATACTCCTAACACAACAGTCATATATTTATATGACAAAACTGATTTAACTGGCATCAGACAAGATGTTAAAGCACTAAACTGAGAATCAGCTTTATTACACTCTTCCCCTTAGCATTGTTGGGAATCTTTTAAGAAGATAATTTGTCATTTAAGAGATCAGTATATTCCATACAAAACAAAAATCCCTAATCATAAAAAAGCACCAAAATGGATGAATCAAACTATTAAAAGACTAATGAAAAAAAGAAAAGAAAATATAATGCTTTTTAAAAAAAATAAATCATCAGTGCTCTGGAACTCTTACAAACGTATTCAAAAAAAATGCAAAAGCATGATCAGAAAAGCAAAATCCAGGTGGGAACATAATTTGGCATGTAATGCAAACAAAACAACAAGGAATTTTTATCTTACATAAATTCTTTAAAAAAAACAAAAAGCCAAATTGGTCCATTATTAGACAATAATAACACTATTGTTTAATGATTCCAAGACAATGGTGGACTTATTTAATACTCAGTTTTGTGAAAATTTCACAGATACATCAAATGATAATTCAGTATTGACCTTATCCAATTATGTTAGTGACACACCGATCAGTTTTTCTAAAGATACAATTTACAAAAAGTTGTTAACCCAAAAGGGCAAATGCAGTCCAGGTCCAGCCAATGTACCGGGCCATCTATTATTTTTACTGGCAGACATTTTGGCAGAACCCTTAAAATTAATATTTGACTTTTTTATTGCTGTATGTTAAGTCCCACATGATTGGAAGGATGCTTGTGCTGTCCCCATACATAAAAAAGGGCCAAAAAATAGGTGGGCAAATTATCATCCCATAAGTCTTACATCCTCAGTTTGTAAAATCCTTGAGACTATAATAAAAGACATGATTGAACCTGTTTTAAATGTTTGTGATCCTGAACAACATGGGTTTAGAAGTGGACATAGTTGCATCACCAATTTGATGTGTTTCTATGGAAATATCAGTTCTCTCATAGATAATAGGATTCCTTGTGATATTATATTTATAGACTTTAGTACTTTAGTAAGGCATTTGACATAATGCCACATTGGGCTTTATCCCAAAAACTCTGTAAACTGAATAGCAATTCATTTTTTGACAGAATGGATATTAAATTAGCTATGCTCCAGGACTCAACAAGTTATCATTAATGGAATAAAATCAGATAGTTGCTTTACCTCCAGTGGTGTGCCAAAAGGATCCATTTTGGGGCCTTGTCTCTTTCAAATATTTATTTCAGATGTAACTAAGGATTGTTCATCCATTAATATTAAGTATGCAGATGATATTAAAATTGGGGGTGCTTGCGCATCGGATTTTGATGTACAAACTATTCAGAAAGACTTAAATTATATCACTGAATGGGTAAACAAATGGGGTATGAAACTAAACACATCAAAGTGTAAAGTTATGCACTTGGATTTTTCCAACTTACATAATCAATAGATTCTGGCTGGTACAATGTTGGTTCAAACATCAGATGAAAGGGATTTGGGAATCATGATTTCTGATGATTTATCATATAATAAACATATACATGAAATCATTAACAGATCCAATAGGATCATTTGGTTTATTTTTTCAAAATATTAGATCTAGAGATCAGAACGTTTTGCTCCCTTTATTTAGAGCATATGTCAGGCCACACTTGAATATGCCTCTCAGCTTTGGAATCCATATAAAAAATCAGAATGTCAACTGCTGGAAGGTGTTCAGAGGCAATTCACAAAAAAAAGTCTGGTTTTGGAAAAGTACCATATTGTGAACGTATTGACTCTCTAAAGCTTATGTCACTTTCAACTCACCTCCTTCTAGGTGATCTTTTGATTTTGTTTGATATTGTCAAAGATCCATATCTTATGTGTGAAATGGGTCTAGAATTGAAGGACCACTCCTATGAGTTCAGGGGACATCCATTACAGCTGATTCAGAAATCATTTAATCGCAATAACAGGTAATATTTTTATATTATAAGGGTAATTGGCCCTTGAAACAAATTGCCACTTTATGTGGTTATTAGTGAAACAAAGAATATATTGAAATATTGATTAGACGCATTGATAAATTCCGGTGACAAGCTGATCTATTTTTCACTGGTTTAGTATGGGAGCATTATGGTTCTCGGCCTTCTAGCTCCCTTAACTGACCTTAGTATGAACCTTAGTAGTATGAACATTTGGTGAAAAAATATTCATAAAAGACAAAGTCATGAGTAAAAGTTCAAAACACATTGAAAATACATTGACTGCACTTCACTTGTTTCTTCCGTTCCTAATCAGTGTTGAAGAAGAATGATGTGTTTTCCTTGCAGAGTGTTTTTTTGGTGCTGGTCTTTTATTTGCTGAGTGAGGAGGATGGGTGGTGGATGCAGAGTGGGGGAGTCAGGTGGGATGGGAAGGGTTGGGTTTGGTCATCAAAGCTGCAAAAGACATCAATGGATGGTTTTCTGCTTTTCAGATTTAAAATAATAAAAAAAGGCATTGTGATAACACAAGGATGACTCTGAGGCTGGGCATGCCAGTGTCACAGTGGTGGTACGTGGTGATAAATATCAGACTTGGGGATCTCAAATGGATGACTCAGCCATGAAAGACATCGATGGACAGTTTTTTGCTCTTCAGGTTTAAAATAATAAAAAAAAAACAATGTTACATAGGGTGACACTGGGGGTTGGGCACCCCAGTGTCACAATAGCCGGGGGAGGATAATAAATATGAGGCTGGGGGGGGTCTCTCAGAAGGGTCACTCAGCTCAGGCAGTGATTGGAAGGTTGATAATGACACTGTTTAGCTGGATTCTGGGCAGCATCTTGTAAATGAAAGGATCCAGCTGCACTGTGATAGATGTGGCTTGATTCTTTCAATTACACAAAGTTTTCTCTCATCACCTAGCAGAACAATATCATGATCAGCCTTGCTGATCACTGGCCTGTCACCGTCGAGCCTATTGCAGCCTGAGCTGCACTGGATGCATTACTGACATGCCTCTGAAGCCCACTACTCTACCAATATGTGTATGTTTGTTTCAGGCATGCATGCACAAGTAAACATTAAAATGGAAATGGAATTAAAAAAAATATGTATTTTATTTTCAAGAAATTAGAGATACCCCTTTTGTAGCAAATGCAATATGCCAATTGAAAGTAGATCTGCAAAATACTAAGATTCATACTAAGAACTGATAGGAGCTAAAGAACCGTGAGGCCCATAGTTGCTCCTATTTACTAATACAAACAAGGGCAAGAGCCTGAAAGGATTAAGTTATCCAGCCTGGACTTAAACATTGCCTTGGAACTACTAATAATCACCTCAAGGGGTAATACCTTACAGGGCTTGATAATGCATAATGTATAAAAAAATTTACTAGGCAAACAATTAAATCTCCTTGGTTGTAACTGGAGGGGGTGACCTCTAAAATCATAAATGTCATCCCTAAATCTAAATCCTAAACTGGTCAATAAATAGGGATCATTCATAATGTCGTACAACAAAAGAAGATCCCCTCTCAAGCATCTGGTAGAAAGAGGCATCAAATTCAGAGAGCGAAGTCTGGTTTCATAGGAAATATTTCTTAAACCTCTCACCATTTTAGTGTATCATCTTTGTACCCTTTACTGTAATATAATATCCTGCATCTTCTTATAAGGGCACTATAGCAGAGAAGAAAAATCTAAGTGGGGGCATACTTAAGCTCTATAAAGGGGCATAAGAACTTTGCTGTCACTAGACCTAATGTTCCTCTTTATGGACCAAATAATCCGATTCTCCCTAAGAACTACCTCATTAATCTGTGAGTTAGGAAGGAAATCCTCAGATACCAGGACCCACAAGTCCTTCTCTATGTCAGTACTGATTAACTCTCTGTTGTCCAGTGTGTAATCATGAGAGGGATTACTGTTCCCAAAGTGCATAGTCCTGCACTTATTATGGTTCACTTTCATACCCCATGTGGTAATCAGTTTAGACACTAAGTCCAAGTCATTCTGGAGGGCATTTATTTGATCCAAGTTGGAACAGAGTCCGCCAATTTTAATATCATCTGGGTATTTAATAGTGTTGGAACAGCAATATTTTGTAATGTCAGCAATAAATAACTGAAATAAGCAAGGGCCCCAGACAGAACCCTGTGGTACCCCACTGGTGACAGCCCCAATGTTAGAACGCTGTCCATTAATTAGAACTTGCTGCATTCTATCAGTCAACCAATTGGCTATCCATTTTACAAAATTGGGGTTAATATCGTATAAATAAAGTTTATGCAACAATGCCTAATGGGGAAGAAGGTCAAAAGCCTTACTGAAGTCAATATAGATCACATCAAATGTTTGAACTACTTGCAGGAGAGACACTCTTTTATTTACAAGTGTCTAGAATCTTTAGAAAATTAACATCCTGATTGGCAAAGAGTGATGTCCTGAGTTATATTGTATTTTAAAGATCAATATCAATTTAAATGCTAGTTGCCTTTTTAATGTTAGCAGGTGCTAGTAACAGAAACTGAACCATAAGTAATAAAAAGAGTTCCTCAGACTTACAAAAGGGTTGTGACAAAGATTTTTCAGTGATGCTCCCTTCCTAATATCTTGGTTTCACCATATTTTGATGATGTCATTTTAGTGCTTAGTCTCAAATTATTCATACCCCAATCTTTTCATGAGAAGTTTTTTTTGTTTTGTTAAAAAAATAATAAGGTATACATTTATAGTGACTGGATTCATGTTACTTGTAGCAAGGTGTTTAATTTTCCAGTTTTTATTCAGAGGAAATCTATGCTAAGACTAAAATGACATCATGCTGTTTGCCAAGGAATGTTGTGGCTCTAGGCTAATCTGCAATTTATTTAAACAAGCACTTGCTAATATGCTGTTTATGGTAAGCATGAATTATTAATCTGTGTTCTATGTAAAGTAAGAATTACTAATCTACAGTTTATGTAAACTACTAATTACTAATCCAAGATTCATGTAAACTACTGTAGGAATTATTCATCCAGAGTTTATGTAAACCAGGAATTTCTAATCCATGGATTATGTAAAACAGGAATTACTAATCCATGGATTATGTAGACTAGGAATTACTAATCAACGGATTATGTAAATCAGGAATTACTAATCCATGAGTTATGTAGACCAATAATTACTAATACATGATTTAAGGAAACCAGAAAGTACTAATCTATAATTTATGTAAAGCAGGAATTACTAATCCATGTATTATGTAAAGCAAGCATTATTAATCCATGGTTTATGTAAACCAGCAATTACTAAAACATGAGTTATGTAAACCAGGAATTACTAATACATGAGTTATGGAAACCAGAAATCACTAATCTATAATTTATGTAAACATAGGAATTACTAATCCACAGTTCATGTAAATAAGGAATTGCTAATCCATGGATTTTGTAAATGACTGCATGATTTACTAATCCACAGTTCATGTAAACTATAAATTACTAATCCATGGTTTATGTAAACTACTATATGAATTATTAATCCCCACTTCATGTAAACTAGGAATTATCAATCTATGGTTTACATAAACCATGAATTACTAATCCATAGATTATCTAAACTACTGTAGGAATTACTAATCAATGGTTTATGTAAAGTACTTTAGGAATGATTAATCCACAGTTCATGCAAACTAGGAATCTTCAATCTGTGGTTTATGTAAACTACTGTAGGAATTACTAATCCATGGTTTCTGTAAATTATTGTAGGAATTACTAATTTGAAGTTTATGAAAACTACAGTAGGAATTTTTAATTTGACGTTTATGTAAACTAGGAATTAGCAATCTGCAGTAAACCATGAATTACTAATCTGCCATTTATGCAAACCATGGGCAGACTGGGTGGGCCAAGTGGTCCTTGTCTGCTGTCAAATTATATGTTCTGTTTCAGCCACAAATAACTAATATATAGTTTATGTATACTAGGAATTACTAATCTGTGTTTTATGTAAACTAGGAATAATTTGGAATTACTAAACCATTGTTAATGTAAACTACTGTATAAATTACTAATCTGCAGTTTATGTAAACCAGGAATTGAGGCAATATAGAGCAGTGGTTTAAGGCTCTGAACTGCAAATCTGGAGACCGGGGTTTGAATCCCACAGGCCCCACCTGCATACTATGTGACCCTGAGCAAGTCATTTAACTTCCATGTGCTCCCAGGTCACACCTGTAAACAAGCTTTTGGCTTAGTGTGCCACTCCTGGTTAAATAATTGGAAAAAAACAATTGCCAATCTGAATATTTTGAAAACCAGGAATTACTAATCAACAGTTAATTAAACCAGGAATTATTAACCCATGTTTTTTGTAAACCAGGAACTACTAATCCATGGTTTATGTTAATCAGGTATTATTAATCTGTGATTTAGGTAAACCAGGAATTAGTAATCCACGGTAGATGTAAACCTGGAATTTCTAATCCACAGTTTATGTAAACCATTATTACTAATACATGGATTATGCAAACTTTGATTGCTAATCCATGTATTATATAAACCATGATTTACTGATCTGCCATTTACATAAACCAGGAATTTCTAATCCACAGTTTATGTAAACCAGGAATTACTAATCCATTGTTTATGTAAACCAGGAATTACTAATCCACAGTTTGCATACACCAGAAATTTCTAATCCATGGATTACGTAAACCAGGAATTACTAATCCATGGTTTATGTGATCCAGGAATTACTAATTTATGGTTTGTGTAAACCAGCAATTACGAATCCACAGTTTGCATAAACCATGATTGCTAATCCATGGATTATGTAAACTACTTTAGGAATTATTAATCCATGGTTTGTAGAAACTGCTGCAGTAATTACTAATCTACAGTTCATGTGAACTAGGAATTACCAATCAGTAGTTTATGCAAACCAGGAATTATTAATCCATGGTTAATGGTAAACTACTCTAGGAATTACTAATCTGCAGTTTATGTAAACTAGGAATTACCAATCTGCAGTTTATATAAACCAGGAATTACTAATTCATGGATTAGGTAAACCATAAATTATTAATCTGCCATTTATGCAAACCATGGGTGGACTGGGTGGGCCAAGCAGCCCTGACCTCCTGTCAAATTATATGTTCTGTTTCTACCACAAATAACTAATATATAGTTTATGTACACTAGAAATTACTAATCCTTGGTTTATGTAAACCAGGAATTACTAATCCGTGGTCAATGGTAAACTACTGTAGGAATTACTAATCTGTAGTTTATGTAAACTAGGAATTACCGATCTGCAGTTTATATAAACCAGGATTTACTAATCCATGTATTGGTAAACTGCTGTAGAATGTAGACATTACTAATTTGAGGTTTATGTAAACCACTGTAGGAATTACTAATTTGAAGTTTATGTAAACTAGGAATTACCAATCTGTGGTTTATGCAAACCATTAATTATTAACCTGCCATTTATGCAAACAATGGGTAGACTGGGTGGGCCAAGCAGCCCTGACCTGCTGTCAAATTATATGTTCTGTTTCTACCACAAATAACCAATATATAGTTTATGTACACTAGAAATTACTAATCCATGGTTTATGTAAACCATAAATTACTAATCCTTGGTTTATGTAAACCAGTAATTACTAATCCTTGGTTTATGTAAACTAATGTAGGAATTACTAATCCACAGTTTATGTAAACCAAGAATTATCAATCTGCAGTGTACATAAACCTGGAGTTACCAATTCATGGTTTGTGCAAACTAGGAATTACTAACCAATGGTTTATGTAAACTAGGAATTACTAATCCATGGTTTATGTAAATCAGGAGTTACTAATTCATCATTCGTATAAACTAGGAATTAGTGATCCATGTTTTTTTTTTCCTTTCTGGGCCCTGACTGGCATTCACTCAGCGCTGTCCTGCCATGTCTGATTTTTGTTGGTGAACCCCCTCCTCCAGCCTGCACTCTGGGTCACGCTTCCAGAGACGGGGCCGCTGGCTTCCTGGCTGTTTTTTCTATTAGTTTGGAGTGGAGAGGTGGTCCTGAATGTGGAGCGGGGACCGGCACTGGCATCATTCATCTGGATCTAGATTTTTTGCATATTAGTTGGAGGCGGGGACGTGCAATGATGTCCAGTGCCCACCCCATCCCCAACCTAGATGTCAGCATGGAGGTTCCACAGCTTCTGCCAGGGGTCACATGATGCTGAACACTCTACCCCCTCCCCCCTGGAGAAGGTGAGCAGTCCAAAGGATGCTCAATCCTTCTCCCTCAGCTGACCCTCTGATGTCTCGAGTCCGTTCATGAACCCAGGTCGACAGCATCGCAGTCGGGCACCCTGTTTTTGCATCGGCGGCCAGCCCTGTAATCCATGGTTTATGTAAACCAGGAATTACTGCTCCATGGTTTAGATAAACCAGGAA
Organism: Neoceratodus forsteri; assembly: GCA_016271365.2. Classification (NCBI taxonomy): domain Eukaryota; kingdom Metazoa; phylum Chordata; order Ceratodontiformes; family Ceratodontidae; genus Neoceratodus; species Neoceratodus forsteri. Next base: position 1,391,958,105 of record CM057459.1, read on the forward strand.
TTAGTAATCCATGATATATGTATACTAGAAATTACTAATACACAGTTTATATAAACCAGGAAATACTAATCTATGGTTTATGAAACCAGGAATTACAAATCCATGGGTTATATAAACAAGGGATTACTAATCCACAGTTTATGGAAACAAGGAATTACTAATCAGCAGTTGATATAAACCAGGAATTACTAATCCATGCTTTATGTAAACCAGGAATGACTAATCCACAGTTTATGTAAATCTGGAATGACTACTCTATGGTTTAGGTAAACCAAGAATTACTAATCTGCAGTATAGCTAAACCAGGAATTACTAATCCATGGTTTATGTAAACCAGGAATGACTAATTCACAGTTTATGTAAATCTGGAATGACTACTCCATGGTTTAGGTAAACCAAGAATTACTAATCTGCAGTATAGCTAAACCAGGAATTACTAATCCATGGTTTGGGTAAACCAGGAATTAGTAATCCACAGTGTATGTAAACTAGGAATTACTAATCCACAGTTTATGTAAACCAAGAATTTCTAATCCACAGATTATATAAACCCAGAATTACTATTCCACTGTTTATGCAAACCATGATTACTAATCCATGGATTATGCAAACCATGATTGCTAATCCACAGATTATATAACTCAGAATTACTATTCCACTGTTTATGCAAACCATGATTACTAATCCATGGATTATGCAAACCATGATTGCTAATCCATGGATTATATAAACCATGATTTACTAATCTGCCATTTAAGTAAACCAGGAATTTCTAATCCATAGATTATGTAAACCAGGAATTACTAATCCACAGTTTATGTAAACCAGGAATTACTAATCCACAATTTATGTAAAGCAAGAATTTCTAATCCGCATATTATATAAACCTGGAATTATTGATCTACTGTTTATGTAAACCAGTAATTACTAATCCAGGGTTTGTGTAAACCAGGAGCTACTAATTCACGGTTTATGTAAACCAAGAATTTCTAATCCACCGATTATGTAAACTGGGAATTACAGATCGATGGTTTATGTAACCCAGGAACTTCTAATCTATGGATTATGTAAACTAGGAATTACTAATCCATGATTTATGTAAACCAGAAATTTCTAATCCACAGTTTATATACACATGGAATTACTAATCAGTGGTATATGTAAACCAGAAATTACTAATCCATGGTTTATGTAAACCAGAATTACTAATCCATGGTTTAGGTGAACCAGGAATTACTAATCCACCATTTATGTAAACCAGGAATTTCTTATCCATGAAGTATGTAAAACAAGAATTACTAATCCATGGTTTATTTAAACCAGGAATTAAAAATCCATGGATTACATAAACTAGGAATTAGTAGTCTGCAGTTTGTTTAATCCTGGAATTACTAATCTAACAGTATGTACTAATAACAACTACTACAACAATATTACTACTAAAACTTTACTAATCCATGGTTTATGTAAACCTTAAATTAACTAATCCATGGTTTATATAAACCTGGAATTACTAGTTTATGGTTTATGTAAACCAGGAATTACAACTCTATGGATTATGTAAACCAGGAATTTCTAATCCATAGTTTATGTAGACCAGACATTTTTAATCCATGGATAATGTAAACCAGGAATTACTAGCCCATGTCTTATGTATACGAGGAATTACTAATCCATGGTTTATGTAAATCATTAATTACTAATCTATGAGTTATGAAAACCAGGAATTACTAATACTTGTGTTATGGAAACCAGACATTACTAATCTATAATTTATGTATGTAAACCAGGAATTACTAATCCGTGGTTTAAATAAAACTTGCAGAATTACACTTACACTACACGTAGTTGGAATAAATTGTCAGAACCATTGAAGACAAGTTTTAAAAAATATTTTGTCTGATTGTTTGAAGTCTTCTTGCACATGTTTTTAAAGTAATTTGTTGTGATGTGATTTTCCTTGTTGTATTTTTGTATCTTTGTATTTGTATTATGTTTTTGTAAACTGTTTATTGTTTAGTATAATGAATTGAAACACAGGACTTTGTTGTAAATGGGACTTTGTCCCAACAAATGTTATTTCCTGTGAAAAAATGTATTTTATTCAATCAAACATCAATCAAACTTCTAACAGAATTCAATAGGAATTCGGAAGAAATAGGAAGAATGAAGGCAGTATAGCACTGTGGTTTAAGGCTCTGAGCTGCAAATCTGGTGACATCCAGCAGACCAGACCTGGGTTTGATTCCCACAGCTTCCACTTACATACTGTGTGACCCTGAGCAAGTCACTTAACTTCCCTGTGTTCCCAGGTCACTCCTATCAAAAAGCTTTCAGCTTAGTGTGCTACTCCTGGTTAAACAACTAAAAAAAGAATTTTTGAAATTCCATGGAATTCCATCAGACACATAATTTGAAGCTCTAGCTCAGAGACAGTAGTGGTAAAAAAACTAAATATAATTTAGTGGTACCATACTTTAAAGAATATTTTTGTTATACATACACATCAGCAGTGAAGCTAACATAGTGCATTTTATATCTCCATTAATTTATAAAGTTAGCTTGCAGAATCCTTTAAAAAATATACCAGTATAGGTTATGCATAAACTGAACAAACTAAGAGGTGTTGTTTATATCAGCACAGTGAAGAATAATATACAGTGCCTGGGAGGAACAGGAGGATGATCCATTATGCCTTCTGTTCTCAGAAGTTTCTGCCACAGGCATGTATTTCTATGTATTATAGTTTAAAGACTCTAACAAAAACAAGCTATTACACTTCATGTGTGCACATTACAGTTACAGTGAATTACATGACAGGGACATCTGCCAGGTCATAATGCGTGAAGTTGCCTACATTTGCTTCACAGGAAAATTTGAAAATTTTGGCAAATTCTCTTGACAATGACCGCAGTTCACGTATTTTTCACCAGGAAAATTGCCCAAATTCATGCAGCGGAACTACAAGAATTGCCAATTCATGGGTGAATTAGGCAATTTGCATAGTTGTGCTGTGTGAATTTATACAATTCACTGGTGAAAATATGCAAATTGTTGTCTATAAATTACATAAAATCCCTCCCCCACCCACTGTGCTTTAATTCCACCCTTTCCCACCTTCCACTGTTACATATCATAACCCCCTCCTATACTCTGGCAGCACCCTCCTCACGTGTCCCTCTCTTCTCTGGTGAATTTCTATGAAAGCAGTCATCTATGTGCAGTAGTACTTATATAGCCTTTCCAACACCCATGTGCCAAACACGGGGGGGGATGGGTGGAGGAAGGTGGTGAAATGGCAGAAGTGCTCAATGACTACTTCTGTTTAATCTTTACAAAAGAAAAGGAAGGGGCGCTATCCATAGTAGGAGGGAGGATAGAAACAGATGGGGGGGTGACAGATGGAGAAATCACAGTGGGGAGGGTGCTGTAGGGGTTAAGGGCATTGAGGGTAGACAAGGCTCCAGAACCAGATGGAGTACATCTGAGAATGCAGAAGGAGCTGGCAGAGGTCCTAGCAGGACCCTTGTCAGACTTATTTAATTTATTTCTAGACACAGGATGCATACCGCAGGATGGGAGACTGGCTCACATGGTTCCCCTTCACAAGAGTGGACCCAAGGATGAACCGGGGAACTGTAGGCAAGTAAGTCTAATGTCCATAGTGGGGAAGCTAATGGAGACCATCCTAAAGGATAGGCTAGTGGCACTACTGGAGGTGAACAGGGTGCAGGACAGGAGACAGCGTGGTTTCATCAAAGGCAGGTCATGCCAGACCAACCTGGTGGAATATTATGACTGGGTGACTAGGCAAATTGACAGATGGCAGTTGGGGTTCAATGCAAAAAAATGCAAGCAGCTGCACTTCGGAACAAAAAATCTGAGGAGAAGCTACCATCTGGGGAGAGTGCAGCTGGAGGTAACAGAAGAGGAGAAGGATCTGGGGTGCTCATCATGGGAGCAATGAACAATTCTGTGCAATGCAGAAAGGCAGCAGTAATGGTCAACAAAATGCTGGGGTGCATTTCAAGGGGAATTACCTTGAGAAGAAGGGAGGTTATTCTACCGTTATACAGATCATTGGTTAGACCCCACCTGGAATATTGCGTGCAGTACTGGTACCCGTACCTACAAAAGGACATTAGGCTGTGGGAGGGGGTGTAACCTAGGGCAACAAAGATGATTCAGGGCCTGGGGGAATTGCCATATAAGGTCAGACTAAGAGAGTTAAATATGTACACACTGGAGGAGAGGAGGGATGGGTGGATATGATTGAGACCTTCAAATACATGAAAGGAATAAGCAAAACAGACACAGAGGGTCTATTCAGGAGGAGGGTGGGGAGAGACACTAGGGGCCATGACATGAGATTAGAGGGGAGTAGATTCAGTAGGGAGGTGAGGAGGCATTTCTTTGCAGAGAGGGTGGTGGCAAAGTGGAACACACTACCAGCTGAAGTGGTGGCATGCACCACATTGGAATGCTTCAAGAAAGTGTGGGACAGGGCAAAGGGGAGGGTAAAGGGAGGTAAGGGAAGGGGGTGGTGAGCTGCTAAATAGGGAGCTACAGTAGCTGCATTCACAAGCAGCCTAGATAGACCATGATGGCCTTTTGTTGCTGGCACTTCTTGTATGTTCGTAAACACACTCCCCCACCTACCCTACTGAACAGACCCTATTTAACTAAAACACTCCCCTACCCAACTCCATCTGGCTTCCACCACCTTCATCCCCCTCCCAGCACCCAGAAAAAATAATTTCAGATGACCTACAGTAAAGAAAACAGTCCCCTGGTGCAGTGTCTTCTCTGTTCAGCATCTTTCTCAGTAACAGATAACGCTGATCATGAATGCATGGTGAATGGTAATATCTTTGCTTCTAGTAAAACCTGACTGGCTGACAATTCAGCCAATCAGGTTTTACTAGGAGTAACGATGTCACAGTTTAAACATGCAACAGCACCATTACAGAGAAGGACATTGAACAGAGCAGATGCTCTGCATCAGTGGGACTGTTTTCTTTATAGCAGGTAATCACATAAAGGATTTTTTCTGGGTGTATGTGGTGGAAGAAGGGTGGTGGGAGCCAGAGGAGGTTTTGGTGAGGGATCTTCTTGTTAAACATGGTCTGGCAGGGTGTAGGAGGCAGAGGGAGTGTGTTTGGTATGTCAGAAGGGGAAGGATATATATTATAAATACTACTGGGACTACTGCACACATTAAGGATAACTTCTTTCATGGAAATTCACTGGCGGGATGAAGAAGGTAGGGGCTAGTGGAAGATAGGAGTGGGTTATATATAACAGCATCTGGGAGGTAGATAACATTGCAGTGGGCAGGGGGAGGGACTTTACGCAATTCAGGAGTTTTCCAAAAAAATCACTTGTGAAGTCATTGCATCCACAAGGAAATTTGCAAAGCTTCATGCATTGTGAATTATGAGAATTCACAACAATTTCACCAATGAATTAAAACTTCACTACATCAAGATGATAGGGAATACATTAAATGGACCACTTGATCTTTTGTTCATTTACATGGCTCATAGAAACATCAACATTTAAAGGCAGAAAAAGATCTGTGGTTGAACCAGTCTGCACAAAGACCCTAGCTAATAGAAGTGACATACCCAACCAGATGAAACAATTTGAAGAAAAACATGTTCCTTCTCTATGGCCCCCCTCCTGCCACCACTACCTGACCACTGAATCTTTTCCATCCAGCTTTTAATCCAGCAACAGTTTCAGCACTGACCACACTGTTAGGCAAATTGTCCCATTTTGTCACCACCCACTCAGTGGAGAAGAACTGTACTACTGCCTCCCTCCAACTTGTGGTTATACCCTTCATGTATGAGCTTTCAAATCACGTGAACAGCTCAGAGGAGTTCACCCTGTAGATCCCATGAAGAAACTTGAAGGTTCCTATCATATCTCCCTTTCCCTTCTGACCTCTCATCTTTTCCTCATTTGAATTTACTTGCTGGCTCTGTATCTTTTTAGTCAGTCTTTTGGACTGCCTGCAAGCTGTCCCAGTTTTTTCTCAAATGTGGGCTCCTGAACTGCATACAGTATTCCAGGCTCCTCCTCACCAGGACCTGTACACAGAAAGGATTACCTCCTTTCTCCTGCTGGAAAACCTGCCAAAGTACCAATACATCCAAACCTGGATTTCCCATAAGCCTTACTACACTGTGAGCTGGAGCTGAGGGTATCATTAATGACAACTCCCAAATCCCTTTCTTCTGTAGTTTGTCCCACACTCACTGCAATAATCCAGCAGGGCATCTAATGATAATGAGATGGTGATTTGTCCAGCCCTCGTCAAAGTTGTCAATGTCTATCTGAGGGAGGGTGTGTTTCCCACTGTCTTGAAAGAGGCGGTAGTTCACCTACTCCTAAAGAAAGCTACTTTAAATCCTGGCAGCGTTGTTAGTTTTAGACCCATCTCTAAGTTACCCTTCTTAGGCACAGTTAGTGGGAAAGCAGTGGTGGCATGGATTAGACAGCATCTGCAGGAATTCTCCATCTATGAGCGATTCCAATCCAGTTTTCATTCTTGGCATAGCACTGAGACAGCGCTGGTAAGGGTTTTAAATGATCTGTTCCTTGCAAAAGAGCATGAAGAGGTTTCTTTCGTGGTCCTTTTGGATATGTCATCTGCATTTGCACTATTGAACATGAGGAGCTCTAGAGTATATGAGGAAATTCGGTGAAGCGGTTGGAACAGTCCTGGATGGGTTCTGATCTTTCCTCAGTGATTGCCATCAATCAGTGATTTTGTGGAAAATTTTATCTTGCTCCTCTGTCTCTGATTGTGGCATGCATCAGGGCTCCATTCAGTCTCCTTTTTTGTTAGCAGAGTTCATGCTTCTGCTTGGAGATGTGATTTGGAATTATAGTTTGGGTTTTCATTGTTATGCCAATGATACTCAGCTATATCTTTCATTTAAATCTGGAGGGAACTCCTTGGTGACTGCTTGAGAAAGTTCTATCGGAGATCAGTGGCTGGATGTCTCACAGCAGGCTGAAGCTTAATCCTGGTAAGACTGAGTTGTTACTGGTGAGATCAGATCATCTTTAGTCTTCCATTTTGGAGAGTCTGGATCTTCCTAGTTTTGGGGGAGATAAACTTCAAGCTTGGCAAGCTGTTTACAACCTAGGGGTCACTCTTGACCAAGAGCTGACTCTTGCACCTCAGGTGTCATCTGTGGTCAGGAGTGGCTTCTGTCATCTAAAGAATATAACACGATTACATCCTTACCTTGTCTGGGATGATCTGCTAACACTAGGGCATGCTTTTGTCATATCAATACTTTACTACTGCAATGCACTCTACCAGGACCTTCCAGCAGTCAGATCTGCCCTCTCCAGCTGGTGCAGAATAATGCAGCCAAAGTCTTTAATGTCTGTAAAGAGGAGTGAACATATCACTGTAGTGCTGCGTTCTCTGCACTGGCTCCCTGTAAGATGGAGGATTGACTTCAAGATTCTCTTGCTTACTTTTAAGGCCCTAAACAGACTGGGACCCTGGCAGCTTAGAAAGCTTCTTGCAACCTGCATGGATGTTAGTGAGTTACGTGCCACTGGCACAAGTTTGTTGGCTATCCCAAAATTAAGGTTAAAATTGGCCAGTGACAGAACTTTTCTATAGTGGCCCCTTTACTATGGAACGGTCTACCAATGAACATTCATGCTGCCACTTTGTCACCATTTGGAAGAGCAAACTTTAGACAGGGCTGTTCAGTCAGTCTTTTGTAGGTGACTGTTTATAGTCATTACTTTACATTGTCATTCTGTTGCATTGTTGTATTTAATTTCGCATTTTCTATGCTATGTTTATGTAAAGTGCCTTGGTTTTCAGAAGGGCATTTTAAAATAAATTATCTCTCATTATCTATCATTTTATTCCCCCATGTACCTTACTTTGCACTTCTAGGCCTAGAATTTCAACTGCCAGATGTCTGACTGTTTCCTAACCTTCCCATATCCTTTTGTATATTGGTAATCCATTCTGAACTACTTACCTTACTGCAGAGTTTTTCATCTTCCACAATGAGGGACGCCTGCCCTCTTATGCTGGCACCTACATCACTAATGTACATATTGAAGACAGTGGGTCCCAGAACTGACCCCTGAGCCTGGCCCCTGAGAGACACCACTCACAATGACCCTGACTTCAGAGCATTTGCTATACAGGGCAACCTTTTGAGTCCTCCCTTAGATGCAGCTGCCTATCCACCTAGTCTGGCATTCCTCTATCCCTAGATTCTCACCTTCTTGATTAATCTCCCATGTGGCACACAGTCAAAGGCCTAACTGAAAGCCAGGTGAAGGATATGAATCTCCTGGCACTTGTCAACTGATTTCATTACAGAATTGAAGAAGTCAGTCAGATTTGCTTGATGCAGCCTACCTCTCACAAATCTGTTTTGCCTTTTTACGTTCACTTGCACTTGCTCAAGAAACATCTTGCAACAAACAACATTTCAGAGGTGTCACCATGGAGCCAACTGCAACTGAAGCTCAAAGGGGTTTAGCACTGAAGACCAAATAGCAGCCACACTGGTCATGACACCAGTCACTGCTTGTTGGGCGGAAACTTTGTGTACTTGAAAGAAATCAGACGCTCCTATTGGACAGCAGCTGTCTTCTTTCATTTACGTAATGAGCTGGATGCCGTGGCAATTCTTGGGAGGTAGCCCACAAAAAAACTTCCTCCCAATGTTTCTTGTAAATCTTGTTCCAAATGTTTCTAGTTGGTGCCGAGGAAGCCCACAGAAAGACTACCTCCAGATGTGTCTATTAGGTGCAGGGTCAGAAGGGGGCCCACGTTGGGACAAAGTCAACCTTCTTCCCCTGTGCTGCTCACCAACTGGGCTTGTGCTGCTTGGTGCAGCTTAGCTGGACTCCTTGTAAAATCTTCCTCCCAATGTTTGTAGTAGGTGCAGCTTAGCTGAAAGCCATGTCCATTCTTGGGAGGGAAGCCCACAGAAAACCTTCTTCCCAATGTTTCTAGTAAATTAATAGTCACTGCTTGTTGGGCAGAAACTTTGAGTACTTGAAAGAAATCAAATGCCCCTATCAGACAGCGGCTGTCTTCTTTCATTTACATAACAAGCTGGACAGCAATGCCATTCTTGGTAGGGAAGCCCACAGTAAAACTTCTTCCAAATGTTTCTAGTAAATCTTCCTCCCAATGTTTCTTGTTGATGCAGGGGAAGCCCACAGAAAACATTCCTCCAAATGTGTCTATTAGGTGCAGTGGCAGAGGGGTCCCACATTGGGACAAAGCTTGCCTCCTTCCCCTGTGTTGCTCCCCGACTGAGCTTGTGTTGCTTGATGCAGTTTAGCTCAACTCCTTGAAAAATCTTCCTCCCAATGTTTCTAGTAGGTGAAGCTTAACTGGATGCCATGGCCATTCTTGGGAGGGGAGCCCACAGAAAAACTTCCCCCCAATGTTTCTAGTAAATCAATAGTCACTGCTTGTTGGGTGGAAGTTTTGTGTACTTGAAAGAAATCAGCTGCTCCTATCAGACAGTGGCTGTCTCCTTTCATTTACATAATGAGATGGATGCCATGGCCATTCGTGGGAGGGAAGTCCACAGAAAAACTTTCTCCCAATGTTTCTACTAAATCTTACTCCAAATGTTTCTAGTTGGTGCAGGGGAAACCCACAGAAAAAGTTCCTCCAGATGTGTCTATTAGGTGCCAGGGCAGGGGGTGGTCCCCACATTGGGACAACGCCAGTCTCCTTTCCCCATGCTGCTCCCAAACTGGGCTTGTCCTGCTTGATGCAGCTTAGCTGGACTCCTTGTAAAATCTTCCTCCCAATGTTTCTAGTAGGTGCAGCTTAGCTGTACACCATGACCATTCTTGGGAGGGAAGCCCACAGAAAAAACTTCCTTCCAATGTTTCTAATAAATCTTCCTCCCAATGTTTCTAGTTGGTTCAGGGGAAGCCCACAGAAAAACTTCCATCAGATGTGTCTATTAGATGTAGGGGCAGGGGGGGTCCCACGTTGGGACAAAACCAGCCTCCTTCCCTTGTGCTGCTCCCTGACTGAGCTTATGCTGCTTGGTGCAGCTTAACTGGACTCCTTGTAAAATCTTCCTCCCAATGTTTCTAGTAGGTGCAGCTTAGCTGGATACCATGGCCATTCTTAGGAGGGAAGCCCACAGAAAAACTTCCTCCCAATGTGCCGAGCTAGTGAGAGAGTGGGAAGTGGAGGGCAAGAGGCAGCACGGTCAAGAGTTCTGACAGCTGTCAGGAGAGAGGGTGACAGGGCAGGTTTCCAGGTAATTCTCCATGGTTGCAGGATATCACAGACAGGGTAAGTGTCAGAGACCCAGCTATTGGTGAGAAAAGAGAGACAGAGAGGTTTCCCTCAGTTGTGCACTGTAGGATCCCCAATAGCAGTAAAGCAGCGAGACAGCATCCCCAAGATTCAATCGTGGTCAGACACAAACAGAGCAAGTGACAATGCCAGTGGCTGGATGTTGCTGCTCACCTCTGCATTATCAGTTCCAAACAACTGCAGAGCACAAACCTGCAAGTGAACATTCAGCATTGACAAATGCTCATTTTCCTGTACCCACTGCTTTTCTAGCAACGCTAATATCTTTTCTTTAATTATGCTTTCAAGGAGCGGGTGACCAGATCTGCTAGTGGTTTTTACCAGGGCTATCCCCTTTTGCTTATGGATCTTAAAGGGAATACCATTATGGCACTGTCCTTCACATTTTTTCTCTTGAAGTGTGTGTGTGTGTGTGTGTATGTGATAGATTCTGGGTCTTGAGTAATTATTTTACTCCTTCACTTTTGCTCTAAGTTGAGATTAATACCATGTTTCTGACAAGTGAAGATGAGTTTACTATTAGACTGGCCACTCAGTTTCATCAATAGCAGTACCGCTGAGTAATGACTTTGGCCCCTTAAGCACTATTTTGTACTATTCTTTGAATGAAAAAATAAATAAAAGTGCATTACAGACGTGCTGTACTCCCTGTATTCAACCAAGGCTGACAACAATACTAATCTTTTTAACCTAGCAATATAGTAATTTAAGGCCAGAAGGGAGTGTAGGTCCATCAAGCATGTCCCCTCCTGCTTCATAAGCAGTCATCAACCAGTATGCTGTGCATCATGAGCTAATTTTAAGGGGTTTCTTACCCACTGTACTACTCATTGTATCTTTTGATTGCTTTTGTCAGCTAAAATTTGCCCATGCTTTAAGTACCTTGAAGGCCGTTTACCACCCTCAGGGAGAAGAAATAACTCATAACATTACCCCTTAATACAGTGTAAGCCTGTTATAACAGATGCATCTGTACACACAACATGTGTCCGTTATATCCAGTGTCCGTTATATTCAGGGGACATGGAACCTACCTGTTAGGTGTGTCTATGTGGGTCAGCATGGGCTCATAGTGAATGAGAACCTATTATAAAACTTCATAGACTATTCAAACTCCTGCCTAGCATATATGTTGCTGTATTCCATGTGTTCATGTATCTGTCAGGAAACATGACTTTTCTTATGGAAGCTTATTGCAGAAGGTAAAACGATAGTAACTCTGTTCTAGTGGCTGGATGGTGGGCTTCTAGGAAAGTAAGAACAAAGGCAATAGTACTGCAATGGTTTATTTAAATATTGATTCATGTCCTTTTAGTGCAATTAGTTTAAAAAGTTTATGCAGCTTGTGGATAATTATTTTGTTAGAAATGTAACCTCTGTAGTTCCTCCATCTAAATTCTACATTTTCCAAATCTCCTCATCATTTCTGCACTACCTCCCACAAAAAAAAGCACTACAAATGCCCATAAAAGCTTCATAGTGTCCATTATAAGCAATGTGTCTGTCCATTATAACCAGAGTAAAATGCATTGAATTTGATAAATTTGGTTTGGGAAATCAGTTTTTATCCACTATAAGCAATTGTCTGTTATAACACTGTCTGTTATAAGTGGAGTGCACTGTATATCCCACCTTTGAGCTTCAGCACAAGTTCCTGTGTCCAACTGGAACACACCAGATCAAACATCTCTGTCAGTGAACACATAATCCTTCAGAGGCAAAAGGTCATTATGCAATGCAAATGCAAACAGTAACAACCCCTTTTACAAGCATCGATCCCAACATAATGAACAAAGACCACCTGTGATGGTGTGTATGACTGTTATGCTCCTTTTACCCAGAAACAGCTTCACAATCCTGCAACACAATCAGTGTAGGTTTTAACTGGGGCTATGGTGGGATTTGTACCAAACCCCTACTGCTCTCAAGTTGGCCCTTTAAGACCTCACTGCACTGCTTGTTCTGGGTGTCGTTGTGTCTCAGGGGGAGGGGTGTTGATAAGCAGCACCTGGACCCAATAGAGGGAGAGAGGCAGAGGTTTCTGTTTCAGTGAGATGCAAGTGGAAACAAAGAGAAACTGAAATGAATTGTCTGTTAAGCTGAATACTAGCTGTTTGTTTTTCTGTTGCTGAAAGTAAAACAGATTTCATTTAATTTAAACTAGTGTCTGGAGTGTTCTCTTTCAAAGTGTTCCCCAGAAGCCACTCAGTTCGCTACCTTGTCACCAGACCTCACACCCCCAAAACAAAAAACAAAATGATCGCAAAAAGCAAACATGACAAATGCTTGCAAGCAAGTAAATTCCACAAGAGAAAGCATGGACATAGCCAAGAGTTTATCAACAGCAATTCTACAGCACATATCGTATTCAGCACCAGTGCTCCAAATGCTGCAAAAGTCAAAAATACCAGACTTAGAAAGAGTCCTCTTTCCAACCCAGGCTGAAGCAAAATAATGGCATTAGCCACAGCCACCCTCTCCAGGAAGAAGAATGACTTCATCAACCATTAGCCATATTCCTAAAGAGGCTTCAGCACAGGATCCCACTCTTAAATGGAAAACAACACGGAAAATGCCCATAAAACACTTTCATAAATTAATCATTAGCAGCATAATTGGAAATCGATATCCCAGACTTTGGAATTATGCTGTGCTAATAAACTGCCCAGGTGATTAAAAGCCTGTGGTGCCAACACACCAGGCAGTGTGTTGTCATGGCATAATCACCATTCTGTTGTATTATTTCTAACATTAAGCACTACTGAAAAAAAAAGGTGGTTAATTGTCAATGAATACCTCTTGATCATTCAGTTGGAAATCCTGAAGAGGCTGCATGATAGGCATTCTAATCCTCAAGAGAAAGGCCTCTCGGGTAGAGCGGAGTCCAACTGTAGGAACGTCCTTAATGACAAGCAAAAATGCTCTAGTTAAAGGGATGGCATTATAAATGGACTTCATTGGGAACAGTGAATGTCCATAGCAAATCAAGGATTATACAAAGGGTTCGGAAAATGCCGCTCTCTGACTGATTGGTTGGCACTTCAAACTCGTTGTAAATCCTCACCAGTACCAATGGGAAGAAGTGCCAACCAACTGCACCACCTGCCAAGCTGGCACATATCCATACAACCAGCTGCTATCTCGCTACACTTCTAAGCACCACGCTACACCGTCTGTTTGAACTCGCCGACGAGCGCTATAAACAAACCATGGGTAGATCAAAAAAATGTAACTGTCATTTGTTCTACTTGATTTAAAACTACAAAAAACATTGCATAATAGCAATCTACGCCCAGTGACAGGGTGCTTAGGTCACTAGGATTTACAAAGCCTGGTGTTTTGATCAGTTGGCCTATCGGCCTCGTAACCAAACAACACACCAGGCATTGTAAATCCTAGTGTAACCCACACCCTTGTCATGGTAGATTGCTTAACTGGTAGTGAACTAAAGGACATGCACGGAGACTGGGGTAGGTATGGTGGGGTAATGTAAGTGGAAGCACTGGAAGGTGTGTATTCTCATGGAAGTGATTAAAATGAAGAAATAGCCTACCCAGTACCATTGGAGAAGCTAGCACTGTTCAGGCATTCAAAGACTTGACAGATTCCTCAGGGAAAATGGTATTGAGGGAACCACAGCATGAGTAGGGGTAGTTTGCTGTCCGATAACCTTGAATTCTGCATGAATTAAAGGGACACTGTCAGCTGTTTTGGATATGTTTTATTTAGTGGTAGTTGATGTACATATATTGGCCCTGATATAGATAAAATTAGTAGTTATTGGGATATTTTGTCAATAAAACTTTTTCTGGCAACTCGACTTTGCCAGCTGCCTGACACTGACATGCACTCCTGTGATCGGTACAGTGCAGAGGCGCCAGTAAAACAGTGCCTGCACAAAGTTTTTAGTTTTTCAAACATGAATTTAAAGCATTTCCTAAAACCACCAATTACAGTACCTAACTGGATAAAGTTATTCTCAAATACAGTCTGAGTTTTCACTGTTATGCAGATGATACCCAGCTGTACATGCCTTTTGCCGCCCGGGACAAGTTTTGCTGTGAAAGTTCTAACTAAATAAGTGCCTGGCCAAGATCCAAGATTGGATGTCCTCTAATTGGCAGCAGCTGAATCTCAACAAGACAAAGGTACTGGTGATTGAGCCTGGTCTCTGGTGTGATGTGGCTGCTACCAAGTCAGGAGCAGAGTTGTTCCTTGGTCCTGCTTCATTGGTGGCAGCAACTAGGGTGAGAAATCTGGGCATCATCCTTGACAACAGTTTGACACTTGAAACTCAGGTGTCATCTGTCATCCAGAGTGGACTCTACTACTTAAGCAATGTTGCATGGATTAAACCCCTAATTCCAATTGGTGACCTGCCTGCACTGCTGCATACCTTTGTCAAGTCAAGGCAAAACTATTGTAATGCTCTTTACTTTGGGGTCAATGGAGGGAACCTCTGTCAAATGCAGCTGGTTCAGAACACAGTGGCCAGATTGCTGACAGGCCTTCCCTGGTACTGCCATGCATCCTGCAAGATCTACAATGTCTGCCTGTCAGATGGAGGATCCTCTTCAAGGAGGGATTTCTCACCTATAAGGCCCTATACGGATCAGGCTCTAGCTACCTGAGTGACCTTCTGACCCCTGCCCTCTCAGTGCACTCACTCTATTCCTCCTCTGAGGACCTCCTGGCAGTACCAAGGGCTAGGCTGAAAACTTCATGAGACTGTGCATTTGAGGTGGCCAGCCTGGCCCTCTGGACCTTGTTCCCCAGAGTTCTGAAGAAGGCTCTGTTGGTGAAGGTTTTTAAGAAGGGCCTGAAGGTACACCTTTTTAAAGAAGTATTCTTTAGTTCGCCCAGCATTGATCCTACTGTAATTTATTTGTTACTGATTTTAATGTTTGTATTTATTTAATTGACTCTATATTCCTGTATGAAATTCTTTTATGTTTCTTATACCTCTCTGTAAAGCACCCAGAGCCACTGGGATTGGGCACTGTAGAAATAAAGATTTACTTACTTACTTGCAAGTGAAAATGAGCATTATAACCTGTTGAAAATGAGCTTTGCAAAGTGAAGCTGTACAGGCATGCACATCAGGACTGTTCTTATGATTAGTGCTATCAGATGCTTAACTTCCACCTGGATGTTCATCTGAGATTTTAGAAGATGGCAGAAGGGTCCTTGGCTTAACAACTCATCTGAAGGATGGCATTTCAACAGTGCAGCAGTGTACCCCCCCCCAGTGCTGCATTACAGTGTCAGTTGTGGTATTAGAGCAAGTTGCTGGTGTGGTATTAGATCCCATGGACTTTCGATATTCTACCCCAGAAGTGTATTTTCTAACTACCAAGCCACTGATATGCAACAGAGCTATAAATGTTTTATTTTGCAATGTATTTACCAGGTTACCCATGCATTACCTCATTTTCAGTGGTGTTCTGCTTCTACCCATTTCCAGAGTTGGGTCGACCATCACTGCCATGTCTTCAACTAAACAAGGCACAGTAGTGCCCTACATCCTGCATGCCTTAGATACCTGTGACTTCAAGCCAAATGAGAAGTCATTGAATGAGTTACCCCTTTTTTGTTGCAAAAATAACCCAAACGTATCCACAGGAGATTGCTTTTTATGCAAGGTGATCAATAACATGTAACCAATCACTTTTCCAAAAAGATCTAAACATTCTTGCCAGTGGGGCACTGTGGTTAGAACACAGTGATGGGAGTAGGAAGAGGACAGTCCAAAAGTCCCCCCCCCAACACACACACAAGAGCCACTTACTCACTGAGTGACTGAGCCATTGACTTGACCTCCCTGTGCTATAAGGGGAAAAGCTAGAAACACCCTGTCAAGGATAAGGATACATAAGTATTTCCAGCTATCGCAGGGAGAGCAGGAATTGGGAATATGGGGACTGGTGCAGTGCAGTGGCTGTGAGGCAGCAGTTTTCAGGGAGACCTTCTGGAGACTGCGGTGCTGCCCCATCTGCATTCACCTCTCCGGATTGAGGGAGGTCGCTAGACTCCAGGCTGAGCTGGTTAGGATTTAGAATATCTTTCCCCCCAACCCAGGGGCCATTAAGTCTGCCATTGTCACCTGAAAGGATCCAAGGGAGGAGGAATGGCTGGACATGGTGGACTCTGGAAGGGCGGGGGGGATGGATGGTTGGAGGCACATTCCTCAACCAGTACCACTGCAAAATTCCTATGCTACTCTGGCAGATGGTACTGCCAGGAGGAGGCATCTGTGGTAGTGGCCAGAGAGGGTGTGGGCATCCTTCATAGTAGAGACCCCAAGAAGGGTAGGAGAGGACCACAGAGCAGGAGGAAGCAACTTCGGGTGAGGGAATCCATTATCAGGGGGATGGATCTGAGAATAGGTAGGGGGGGCAGAAAGGGAGGTCAAGTGGCTACATGCTGCCATGGCCCAGAGGGATGGGAAGTGGATCCTGGAGATCACTATGGTAACAGAATGGAAGGGCGATCTGAATGTCATTGTCCACCTGGGTGCCAATGACCTGGCTAGGGATGGGGGTGAAATAGTGCAGTGGGTGTTTAGGGAGCTGGGGAGTGATCTTGAACACATAGCACACTCAGTGGCTTTCCCTGAGGTGCTACCTGTCTACAACAGGGTGGAGGAGAGGAATCTCCACACCAGGAGCTTCAACTCGTGGTTGAAGGAATAGTGCACAGAGGAGGGGTTTCACTACATTGGGGACTAGGAATACACCTAGACAGATAACGGCCTATACAGGGTTGATGGCCTGCATCGATCAGGAGGTGAACCACAGTCCTCAATGGATGGTTTAAATGTTACTATGAACATTTAAACTGGTCAAGGGGGGTGGCGTAAGAAACCGGGGAGGCAGAAACTGAGAAGACATCAAGAGGGCAGATTTCATAGACAGGTGAATGCCTCAGGGGAGGACCTTGGCAGGGAGGGATGGCCTGGGTGAGGTGGAGGATCAGTTGGCAAAGATAAAAAAGGCCACAGTAAACCCAACAAACCTCTGTGTCAAACAAGTGAGCAAAAGCAAGAGGAGAAAGAGACTGCTATGGTTCTCAAAAGAGGCGGTGAAAAGGGTAAACGTTATGGGGCTAGCATTCAAAAGGTATAAGGAGATGTAGATGGAGGAGAATAGAGACCTGTACCA
The DNA here is from genome assembly GCA_016271365.2 of Neoceratodus forsteri. Taxonomy (NCBI): domain Eukaryota; kingdom Metazoa; phylum Chordata; order Ceratodontiformes; family Ceratodontidae; genus Neoceratodus; species Neoceratodus forsteri. Next base: position 1,391,975,619 of record CM057459.1, read on the forward strand.
GGGAAAACATAGGGAAACAGGGAAGGCAGTAAGGAGTGCAAAGGCAGAAATGGAAGAGAAAATAGCCCAGGCAGTAACGAAAGGGGACAAGACATTTTTAGGTATATAAATGAAAAGAGGAAAACCAGGGTTGGGATTGTAAAGTTAAAAAGGGAAGGTTGGGACTGTGCAGAGGGGGACCAGGAAAAAGCAGACATCCTGAACAAATACTTTAGTTCAGTGTTCACAGAGGAAGGAGAAGGGGAGGGCCACAAAAAGTAACAGGAGCATTGGAAAGAGGGAGATGGACACGAGTTCATTTTCAGCAGACAGTGTCCTGAAGGGACTTGCTAATATGAAAGTAGACAAAGCAATGAGGTCAGAAGGGGTGCATCCAAGGGTACTGAGGTAGCTTGGGGAGGTACTGATAGTACTGATAGGTTCTGTTTAATGGCTCATTGGAAAAAGGAGGGGTTCCGGAGGACTGGAGTGGGACAGATATAGTCCCACCACACAAAAGGGGTAGGAGGGAAGAGACTGGCAATTATAGGACAGTCAACCTGACATCGGTGGTGGGAAAGTTAATGGAATCACTGCTGAAGGAAAGGACTGTGGAATATCTTGAATCCAGTGGGTTACAAGACCCAAGGCAACATGATTTCACAAGGGGGAGGTCATATCAAATGAATCTGATGGATTTCTTTGACAGGGTGACCAAGGAACTAGTCAAAATTCCAGGGGTCCAGGCTGCCTTTTTCCTTATTGGAGATTTGCTTTGTATCTTGGGTCATCCAAAATGAGACTACTTCAGAACTGTATTATTGTGGATAGGATGAACTCCCACTCAAAAAACAATTCTTGTTCCTTTTATAAGTTTATTTTAACTCAACACAGCCATGGGCAATGTTCAATGGCAACGTCACCACTTCCTCAGGCCCCCTGTGTTTGAATTCTGTCAAAATATCAAGACAAAACTTTTTGTAAAAACAATTATCCAGCCATAAGCTTTATACAAGGTGCCACCCTGCTCCCTTTCACCAAAACCTGCTGAACACACTGTTACCTCTATAAGCACTGCACTGAGCAAAACTTCTGTGACTTCTTACCCATGTATAAAGTTCATGTTACGTCCATCTTTAACCCCCCTCTGGGGCATGGGGCTTACCTGGAGTCCCTGCATACCATCATCAAACTTTGCCACCTGTTTCTATGCTCACTGCAGCCCCATATTGAAGCTGGAGTGGGCACCAGAGAAGCAGTCAAAGGAAGTGCCACATTCTGCACTGCAGTGTGTGAGCTGTCTCAGCAGCTCAAAGGTTTCTCAGTGCTGGATGTGCCTGCCCACTAAGAGCCCTAGAAGCATATCTGTAGCTGCCACAGCACCTCCCCTAGTGTGCTCCAGTCCCAGGGACTTCAGTGGGCATTAGGGGGCACAGAGGCACTGGGGGAGGAGGGCAAAGACCAAGGCATTTTGGTGCACTGCACCTTTATTAGAGTGGTGCCCCACCACACAGAGTCTGCCTGCATTTGAGAGGGTGAGCAGAGAACACAGCTCCTGATGAGGACTGCACAAGTAAAACCCCATCCACATCACCACCAGAAGGTCAGGCACAGTTGTGCACATCAATCTAGGGACAGCACACAGAAAAGCAGCAGTCTGAATTAAATAAATGTGAAGACTTTGGGAGCACAGGGCTCCATTGAGTTAATAAGGTCTCTGTCTTGGTGACCCTTGACTCAGAAAGCAGCCAATCGAATAGCAGCAAAGCCAAGTGATGGATTGTGGGAGGATGAGGCAAGAGGTTCATCTCAATTTGACTGGCAGGCTTTTTAAGCCAATGAGAGGGCAGGATAGGGCAAAAGGATTGATGGACAGCTCTGTCTGCCCAATGAGAGATGGAAGAAGAAAGAAGTTTGTAAGCCCTCCAGAAGGAGGGGGGCATTTCATCTCTGATGCCAAGCAGTGCAGTGCTGCCATGCTGTAGGGAACTCAGACCTTCCCAGACCTGCTCCACATGGATCCTCCACAGGGTTCATTCATCGGTAGTTGCATATGTCCTCCCCAGGGTTTACTCCATAGTAGTTCCATGGGTTCTCCCCATGGCCCACTCCTGATCAAGTTTTGAGGGCTCTTTCCTGGGCTCAGATTTGTCAGAGAGAGAGAGAGCTGAAGTGTTAGTGCTATAAGGGGCACTATCAGGGCTGAAGTGTTTGTGCTAGGAAGGGTACCATTCTGAGCTGAAGAGTTTGTGCCAGAAGGGCACCATCACAGCTGAAGTGATTGTGCCAAAAAGAGCACTGTGAAAGGAAGAGAGTGGTCTATCCAGGCCATACATCCTATGAGTCCTCTCCTGGGTTATCCTGAAGATTTATTGGAGTACTTCCTGGGGCTTATCCAGAAGACTCCTGGTAGCCCTCCTCAGGGCTCCTTCCTTGTGAACCTACATCTGGTTTCACCCATTTACAGAGACTGCATCCTGTTCAGGCCACCTTGGAGCCAGGTAAGGGGCCAGCTAGCCCTTATCAAATGGGGTGGATTGGGGAACAGGGATCCACAGGTGCAGAGTGAGTGCTAGGGTAATCTCGACCCTTTGGGGGAGTCGGGTCATGGGCTCACTTCTGGGGTCTGGGTTCCTTGCGAACTGGGAAGCCATTGTGCAGTGCTCCCATAGTCTGGGTGTGATTCAGAATAGCCATGACAGAGAAGTGTGGGCCAGAAGGGCATCATAGCAGATAAGCGTGAGTTGGAAGAACTGCATTCAGAGAGCTGAGCCAGAAGGGTGGCAGTTTTAAAGCTGATACAGAAGAGCTGTGTCCATGGAGGTGTGAGAAAAGAAAGGCTGAACCGTTGTGGCCTGTTCAAAACAATCCAAGGCTTCAGGGCTATTTTCCTGCTCCTGTGTGCTGCCCCATGCTCCTTTGGAACCGCTGTTCTGCTTCTGATCTGATGCATCCAAGGGCCACTTGAGTTGCTGGCACTGCGAGCGAGACTTTTTATTTTCCTTGTTGGATTACAATTGGGGTTTCCAGTTTGTTCGAAGCAATACAAGCAAGTTGGTTGGAATTTCAGTCTTTTTTAAATTTGTGCTAGCACACTGTGGCCTGTTTGGTGGTGGTGGTGGTGGTGGGGTGGGGGAATTCAAATGCAAGCTTGCTGAATTTCCATCAAACACACCACTGGAAGATCCTGGGCAACTCTACAATCAGGCCTGCACCAGGACTGTGTTTTAATATCTGGGTACCCAGAGTCTAAGCAAGCAATACCCAACAGGGTGGGCAATATTGGGCAATACCAGACTGTCAGAGTTGTGAGACCTGATGCCACAGGGGAGGGTCTTATAGACTCTGGAAGGTCCGGTATTGCCCACACCGCCCACCCTAGAGGGTATTATTGCGCTTAGAAAATGGGCAATGAGAAAATAAATTTGTTTAATAAAAAAATTTTATTAGAAAATTAGTTTTAAATTAGTTTTGTAATAAAATAGTTCTTCCACCTATATTACAATGTACTCCCCAACACACACACACACACACACACACACACACACACACACACACACACACATATGCTCTCTTTTTACTCCTTGGTGATGGAGTTTCATTTATTTATTTATTGGGTAACATACTGGTTTGTCATTCCTTGCTCCCCCCAAAAAGTCATGCAGTGTTAGAGCAGGAGAGGCTGCGGGAGAACGATCGTGCTATCTGGAGCTGCTTAGAGGGACAGACAGTCTGAAGGTGAATGGAGAGAGCTGGCAAAAAAAAAAGTTGTAAGTCTGTAAAAACAGGCAGATTACTGTGCATTTTTATTTTGTTATGCGGCTCCTCTGAGCTCCCTTGCTTAATTGGCAGTGCTACCATTTCAAATTTTAAATTATATCGAGAGACGAATGCTGCTGACATGTAGCAGGAAGAGCGTGAATGTCCTGAGAGTGACGAGGAAGCGGAACATCAGGAGCTCTCCCGTCATCATGTAATCAGGTATGAGTTTCTGTTTCAAAACAGAGACACTGATGTGGACAAGTTCTGGGAAAAGCTGAAAGGGTGGTCAGTCGTAAGATTTTCTCGAGTCTAGCCATAGCGGGAAGCTGACAAGTTCACAGAATACTGCAGCTCATGGGGTATGATGTACTGAGGTGCAATTTTCTACTTAAATCGGCTGACGGTTGAATAGTGTGGGAGACAGCTAAGAGGGTGGGAGGCCATAGGATGTTTTACTTTAGCTAACTTAGTGACTTTTGTGGGACAAAACTTAGAGCTGTTAGCTGTTGTGGGGTAACTTTTTGAGGCGGGCGGGGCGGGAATGGAGAAGTGGATCATGGAGATTGTGCCCGTTGCTCCTTAAATGAGCAGTAGACAGTTAATTAAGTAAATTTAAGATATGTGCCTATTGTTGTGGGGGGAAACAAAAAAAGAGAACAGCAAATTTCTTGGGGACTGATTGTGGCTGACATGACGGGTCTCACTAAGCGATGAGAAAAAAGATGGCGGCACTTTGAATTTGTGTGCTCAGTGCCTCAGCCAATGGAAAAGCAGGCTGGGCACTAGGATACTTGTCTGGGTATGAGGCAGGTATGTGCTGGGGCTTTTTATTTGGTGGGCATCTATTGTCTGATAGATGCCCAACCAAATAAGTGGCTCAGCCAATCAGAAGAGAGAATTGTCTTTGCCCATTTTCTAATGTTTAATATTGTACTTGTGCTTATAGTTTTATTATTGGTACCTGATAAAAGTTACTACACCCTGTGTAAGATAGGCATCTTATGTGTCCCTTACTTGGGTGGGTGTGTATATGCAGTGGGGTTTGAGGAGAATTGTCTGAGGGTGGTCGTGAGTACAACTTATTATTGTCTAACCCCTGCTTTCTCCACAGTCTCCGGGCCTGTGTGCCAAAATAAAGCACTGTTTCATTTGTTGCACTTTATCACTGCATGGGTATTCAAGTTGTGCATCCTAACTGAATCATTGTGTGGTAAAGGTAATAGCTGTTGGTGATCCCCAGGGGGTGGTCTTGTCCGGCTACGGAGGTGGGTAGGTACTGCATCCTAGGGGGCGGTACTGCAAACAACATCTGGCCCACTTATTCTCTCTGGGTGGAGGCACTGTGCTATACACTAATTTGAGATGATCCCCCCTACTACAGGAAAATAAACAAACCCAACCCCCTCAACCAGGTGTTCTGCGTTGCAGTTATCAGGCAGGTGTATGACCCCAGTCGCTGCGCCAACCACGGGTGGAGGGGGGGGTGTCACACATCATAATAAGAACCTGACAGAATGTCTCATCATGCAAATGAGAGAACTTCAAGTATGGATTGGGGAGCACAAAAGGTAAAGATCTATTGAATTTTTAAGAAAAGTTAATAATAGTTTGTGGCTTTTAGAATGTTTTTATGATAAAATAAAGTAATCATGTTTCATGTGTAGAGACCACATATAGTAATGATAAGCAGGAAAAGAAATATGTTCAGGAAGTAACACAGGAAAATAAGAAACAGGTATGCATCTTGTTTCCCCACTGTTTATTGAAATGAAATGCAACAGTATAGGTTATTGGAGAATTTATAAATATAACATTTGCTTTGATGAGGCATTTTGTCAGGTTTTTAATACAGTGTATGTAACATGAACGTTATACATAGTTAAGAAGTCACTGAAGCATTGCTTAGTAATCTGTTAGGGAGTCTCATGTGACAGGTCATTATATAAACAAATGAAAATCAAAGTATGGCCGCTGGTATTTCCCTTTGTGCTTTATGATGCATGGGGAGTACAAAGTTATGTTTCTCTCTTAGGCAGCTGCCTGGGATGAATTCCTTTTGATGGAGTTTTGTACCCTTTCTTTTTATTTATTTATTTGCTTTTGTTTACTGGGTAAGTCACACTAGACATCCAAGTGCCTATTTTCAGGTGCGACCCAGGAGAGGTACAGACTTGAGTTTTTACATGAACAGTGACTAATACAACTTTTACATACAGTGAGTAATTGATACAGTTATGGATTAATAGAAGCTTTACATACAGTGAGTGACTAATACAGCTATCGAATACAGTGAGATGACAGAAGCATAGTGTGGGGACATTCAGTAAAGAACAGGACATTCAGTAAAAAACAACACATGTGCCCAGGGAGGTTACAGAATGACCTGGGAGAGATAAGAGCTAGGGCCTACAGAGGCAGTGGGAGGATCACGTTTGCCTGCTAAGGGAGAACAGACGATGCCAGAAAGAGAAAAATCCAGTTTGACAGGGGGGGTGCCCAGACTACCAGAAGGATAAGTGCGGTGCGCCCGGAGATGTAGAGGCCCCCTATGTCAGCATAGAGTGGTCAAGGCTATGAGGTGCAGGGGCAAGTGGAGGGGGGCCTTCAGGAAGTTCCAAAGGGAGGTCTTAAATCCAGTGTGGGAGGGGGAGGACCATGCTAGGAGTGGGAATGTGTTCCACAGTTTCGGGGCATAGTGAGTGAAAGCCCAGTCCCCTGCGAGGGTGTGTGTCCTTGGGACTGGTCGGTTGAGTGCAGCCTTGGATCTAAGATGGTAGGTAGAGGGTAGGGGTGAGGGGAGGCGAGGTGCAGCAGGGGTGGCTGATCTAATGATGTTGTCGATGAAATTTCCTACTACGAGATGATCGTGCTTCTCAGGGGAGCCACTCAAGACGAGCGTAGAAGTCGCAGCGATGTGTAAGGGGGGGGCGGATAGTGCGAATCGGCAGATGCTGTTGTAGGCCGTGTCCCATTTCAGAAGGGTGGTCTTTGGTACGGAGGCAAAGGTCACTAAACCATAGCAGAGAGAGGGGAGGAGGACACCCCTGGCTAGAGCAACTCGAGCAGCTGGGGTGAGGCAGGTTTTGGCTCTGTATGCGAGACCGAGTTTGGCATTTGTGGCCTTGCAGATGTTACGTATGTGAAGGGAGAGGTCCAGCTGGGGGTCCAGAGTGACGCCAAGATACTTGACTACAGGGACTGTCTGCAAGGGTGAGCCATCTGCTCCCAGGATTAGAAGGGGGATAGGGCAGGATTTTGTTTTGTTCAGGGAGCCAAAGAGCATGGCTTGGGTTTTTTTGAGGTTTGTGATGAGCTTGTGCTCGCCAGCAAGGATTGGATATGTTGAAAGTCGGAGCTTAATTGGGAATTGATGGAGCCAATGTTATGATCACTATGCAGGATGACAAGGTCATCAGCGTACACGGTGGTTAGTCCGTGGGTAGGGACTGACGGCAGTTCATTGATGAAGAGGGAGAAGAGCGTCGGACCGAGGACAGATCCTTGAGGGACCCCACATCGTACCATGGAGAGGTGTGAGTGAGTCTGGTTAAAATTTGTGCATTGCTTCCTACCAGTAAGGTAATTGAGGAACCAGGCATGAGTGGGGTTAGAGAATCCAAGGGAGAGGAGGTAGGAGCTGAGGAGGGAGTGATCAACCCTGTCAAAGGCCTTGGAGATCTACGAAGATTGCACCTGTAAGTTTTCCTGGTCGTGTGACGGTTCTGATATCTTGGTGACTACTGCGAGGCGGTGGCCATGCTGTGTCCTTCCCTAAACCCATGCTGGGCTGGGGAGAGAAGGTTGTGAGCCTGCAGATACTCGGTTAGCTGAGAGCACAACTTTCTCTAGGAGTTTGGAGGCGGCCGAGAGGATGGCAATAGGCCGGTAGTTAGAGGGGTCTTTGGGGTTACCATGTTTGGGGACAGGGGTAATCTTGGCTATCTTCCAGATATCTGGGATGACCCCAGTTGCTAAGGAGGAGTTGAAGATGTGTGCTATGGGCTGGGCCAGAAGATGAGCACCCAGCTTGAGCAGTTTTGGCTCCAGGTTATCGTGCCCTGTGCCAGTATGGGGGGAGAGGCTGGCAAGCAGCTTCTGAGCATCAGCAGTGGATACTTGTTGCAGGAAGAAGGAGGGTCGGGTCTCGGGTCTGGGTCATGGGGTGTTGGTGGGGGGGTCAGGCGGGTGTGCATTTGGGGATGTGACAGAGGTGGGGGGGGCTCAGTGAACATTGCATTAAGGATATTAGCTATGGTGTGTGGGCTGTTGCAGCTAATCCGATTAGTAGGTCTGTGACGTGCACTCAAGTGGAGCTCCCCACTGCACTTCTAATGTTCTGCCAGAAACTCCTCGGGTTGCTGGCTGAGGCAAGTAGGGCAGTTCGGCAGTGCTCGCTTTTAGCTGATCTGATGGCTTTCTTGCAGGTGTTTCTGAGACGCCTGTAAGCAGTGAGGTCATCAAGGCTTTGGGAGACTCTGTAGTTTTCCCAACATTTGTCCCTGAGCTTCATTAAGGAGAGCAGTCCCCTGTGAAGCCATTTGGTAACAGTGCCCCGCACTCTCCTTTTTGTGTGTGGGGCATGTTTGTTCTGCACTGGGATGTATTTGGTTAAGAATGCATCCAGTGCTTTATTCGGTCTCGGGGCGGTGACCCCAGACCAGTCGGTTGAGTTGAGGTCAGAGAGGAAGTCCGCAGGTGGAATTTTGAGAGTCCCTCATCTGAATCACTTTACGGGTATTTTCAACTGGGTGATACCCCATGTACAGTGAGCGGGTGAGTGGTCTGTGATGGCATCTGGTAGGATGCCCGGTGGCGTGATCCTGTTGGGTCTATTGGTCAGGACAGTCGATCAGTGCCTGCCCCCTGAGAGAGAGGGCCTGGTGGGTTCAGTGATAAGTTGGTTCAGGGCCAGGCCTGAGAGCATCGGCTCATATGTCTTCAGGTTTGTTCCTAACCAATTAAGGTTGAAATCGCCGCTGATAAGGACTTCATTTGTGCCCACACTCTCGCTGACATTGTGCAGGAGAGAGGAAAGCCCAGGTATGCCGCCTCTAGGAGGGTTGCAGCAGCAGAACAAGTGAATTTTTTTTGGTGAGTCCGAGGAGGAGAACGGCGTGCAGGAACTCACATGTCGGTGATGGGGGGGGAGGGTCTATAGCAGATATATTGAGGTGCGTTTTATAGTAAAGTAGCACCCCACCACCTCGTTTGTTCCCCACGCGATCTCTTCTGATGTGACTGTACCCTGGTAGGGAGCACACCGTATCAGGATTGTCAGGTTTTAGCCATGTTTCTGTGATGCCCAGTATGTCTGGGTTATATTGGGCAACCCAGGCGGTGAGCTCAGTATGGTTGTGAAGGAGACTGCGGATATTTAAGTGTGCAATTTTTAGTCCCTTAGTGGATAGCCATGGGACGGGAGGGTTGAGGGGGGGCAGGAGGCCACCCCGCTTGTAGGTGGAAGTTCCGCCCCTGGAGGCCCAGCGAGGGGGGTGGAGGGTGATGTCATGATAGCAGGGAGCTTAGAGATAGCTGAGATCGTCAGGCAGCGCGTGGGGGCACTGACCTTATTAAGCTCAAGCACTGTGAACGTGACAGATTTTTTTTTTTTTCCCTTTCTCTCTTCCTCTCTCTCTTTAGTACATCAGCAGCATGTGCATCAGGCAAGGAGATTGAGAAGAAAGAGAGAAAAAAAAAAAATCTCTAGGTGTGCCCCTGGTGGCAGAAAAGTATAGCTTGCCTATGGGAAAGTGGGCTGATAGGTGAATTCTCAGCCCATGTGATCACTTTCTGCCTATTTATAGTGAGAGCCGACCAAGGGTGGTGGTGGGGGCGGTGGGAGCCAAACGTGTAAGCGTCATGGCCAGGGACCGTCAGGAACAGCGCAATCACTTTCTGCCTATTTATAGGAGAGCTGACCAAGGGTGGTGGCGGGGAGGCCGAACGACAAGCCGCTCGGGCGGGCTAGACCATCAGGAACAGCGCGTGCATCGGCATACCCTTTCCCAACAACGCACTGTGTCCAGCTCAGCTTGCCTTCACCGTGTCTCCCGTTTAAAAGGGCGCCAACGCGAACAATGGCTCGGAGCCAGTAGATGTCTCAACACAGCGATTGGAAGGTCCCTTAATAATTACCTTTTTTTTTTTCTTTTTTTCTTTTCCTGTGATGAGATGGGGAAGGGCAGTGCTGTGGGTGCCCTCTCGACCTCGAGTCGGTGGTCCATGGAGTGCTGGCGTGGGGGGTGGGAGGAGGTTCGCGAGGTGCCTTCTCGACCTCCGATTTCAGCGAGCAGTGAGCTGTGGAGACAAAGGAGGAAAGGGTTGAAATAGGTAGGCTAGGGAGGGGGGAGGTGGCTATGAGCGTGTGTGTAGGGTTGGGTGAAGCGTTTTCAGGGACAGCAGGCTATGTGGTAACACAAAACAGCTGAGCAACGAACACGGCAGCCTGGGCTTCACTGTGAGCAAGTACTGCAGGCTACAAGATGCTAAGACAGGTTAAGTAGCCCCACATATGTATCCAATAACAATAACCGCTGCTTTACTTACTAACTGGTCTTTACTATGGAACATGATATACCAGGAATGTTGGTTAAATTGTTTTATTAATAGAGACCTCATGTTGTTATTTCCTAAGTACTATACAGTTGCATTATTTTACTACTTTCTGTTTCAATTTTGTCAATGTTGAGCTTATTACATTAATATTCATGGGTCAGATATTTTTTTGCAGGGAGAAACTGAAATCTTAGCTAGCTGCTTCTTCCCCTTTTTTTGTTCTTTTTATGTTCGCTTGCACGCATGCGCAAGGAATGTCTTGGGAGAATGGGACACTTTGGAGATGTGCCCATCCTGTGCAATCCCCTGCTCCATTGAGCAGGCATGGCGGTCCTGCACCAATCGATGCGGTGCTGTTGTATGACAGCGGCGGTCTTCTCTTCAAAGAAAACCACCGCTGTGTGCTGGCAGCGCATCACGCCCCAATCTTTGGTGCCACACTGGGAGCCCACCCCAGTGTGGCAAACGCCCCATGCCATCTGCCGACGGGGTGCCCAACTCACCGGCCCACCTCCCCAAACAGCTTCCCTGCTGCCACGCTGAGAGCCCACCCCAGTGTGGCAAACATCCCGCCATCTGCCGACGGGGTGCCCAATCCCATTGACTCCACGGCCCCCAGCCATCCTCTAAGCCATGCTGGGAGTTTCACCCCAGCGTGACAAACGTCCGCATCGTCTTTTTTTTTTTTAAACCTGTAAATTAAACGGTCCCACGGCGCTTCTCCTGGCCCTCCCACAACCCACACCCACCCACTGCACCCTGCCTCCCCACACCCCTCACCCCATACTTACCTCCGGAGCTCAGCGCGACGATCATCGCTGGACCGGGAACACATCTGCACTCTTCAAAGCCAACCGCGAACTGAGGAAATGCCGGTAAGCTGTATAATGGGCTAGATGGGGTTTTCAACTTTGTTGCATATCTCAGGCATTTTTTGGAATTTTTGCACCAAATTTTCAACATGGGGTTTTTGGGACCCCTTCTCATGAATTCTGTCACTGTCATGGCGTTATTCGGGCCTGAAGGGTGATTTCGCAGTCACTGCGTGAAATCCACCTTTCAGGCCTGATTAATGAAATGACAGTGCCAGTATTCAAAGGTAGGCTCTCAAAAAAGCCTATTTTGAAAATCAGGAAAAAATTCCTAAAATTACTGTTTTAGCGTGCAGCATTACAAGAGTCCTACGCAGGCTCGTAAGTTCACGAATTTTCAATATTTTGACTCCAGATTTTCAACATTGCCATTTTACCACACCTTCTTATGAGTAGTATAGCTGTCATTTTTCACATCCTGCCCAAAATGTGTTTCCGTCCATGTAGCGCACAATGGCGCAGTCGGTGTGTGAACTCAATGTATGGAACATATTAAGAAAATCACAGTGTCACTGTTCATGAGCAGAGATCTTAAAATGGCTATGTTGAAAATTTGGTGAAAAAATTCCTAAAATGACTGTTTACAGAGCGTCGTTGCTATGATTCTGTCACCGTAAGTTCCGAATTTTCAATATTTTCACTCCATATTTTCAACATTGCCATTTTACCACACCTCCTTATGAGCAGTATAGCTGTCATTTTTCACATCCTGCCTAAAGCATGTTTCCATTTCATGTAGCATACAATGGCGCAGTTGGTGTGCTGTAAATCAATGTATGGGACACATTAAGAAAATCACAGTGACACTGTTCATTAGCAGAGGGTCTTAAAATGGCTATGTTGAAAATTTGGTGAAAAAATTCCACAAAATGACTGTTTTTCGAGCGTGCGCTGCACAGTTCCTATGCTCGCTCGTAAGTTTGCGAATTTTCAATATTTTCACTCCAGATTTTCAACATTGCCATTTTACCACACCTCCTTATGAGCAGTACAGCTGTCGTTTTTCACATCCTGTCCAAAACGTGTTTCTGCCCACGTAGCCCACAATGGGGCAGTCGGTGTGCGAAATCAATGTATGGGACACATTAAGAAAATCACAATGACACTGTTCATGAGCAGAGGTCTTTAAATGGCTATGTTGAAAATTTGGTGAAAAAATTCCTAAAAATGACTGTTTTACGAGCATGCATTGCACAATTCCTACGTACGCTTGTAAGTTTGCGAATTTTCAATATTTGCACTCCAATGACTTCCAAATACCTAAACAGCACATAGAAGCAAGCAACATTCAGCATTCACAAATGCTTGTTTTTTATATTACAGTGTGACCCGTATTTCACACCGGCCATAATTGCTGGTGGTATCCCCTCAGTCTTTGAGTTACAAGTGATCAAGAGGAGGCATTGCCCCTTCTCATATTATGTTTTTAAAATATGGGGCATTCTCCTGACTGGGGGGTGGCCCATGAATCATTTTAATTAAAGCTGAGCTGCTGACCTAGGATACTTTTGTCTAGGGTTCCTTTTTATTAACATCAGGCTTAAAGTTTAAACACCTTGTTTGTGCTGAACTGAGACCTGAGCTCTGTTATTGGTATCAATGACCTTTTATTTTCCCTTTTTCTCCTGGAGAATTTTGATTTTTACTGGGTTTTTTTCTTGTTCCCATTTTAAGGAGGTTGTATTACCCCCCTGGAGGCCTAGGCAACATTATATACTAGTCATCCTTCCTTGCCGGTGACTTGCAGAGTTTTTCTTGGGCAGTCACCGTGCAGCCAGGGGGAACCATATTGTTCCCCCATCCTTGGAAGTCTGACTTAAAAGCTGTAGTTTTCATTATTATTGGCCTATTTTTCATTTATAATATACGCTCACAAGTTTGTGTATTATGGTTAAAGTATTACATTCCTTTTTGTAAAACTGTCTGTACAAACTGTTTGTATTCTGTATTTTTTCACCATGTGTTACTCTTTTCTCCTGACTGTACACTCTGTACCCAGGTCGCACCTGGAAATGAGCCTCGGCTCAGTGTGCCTTTCTCGGTCATCAAAATTTTAAATAAATAAAAAAATAAATTTGTCATATAATAATTTTTTGACAATGATTTTATTACCAGCTGCCAATATTGGGCCCTTTTGTTCATTTCTGAACAATTAAATTGGGGTTTTACCCTATAGTTCTGTCCAGTTGGCAGGTTGGGTGTTTTGTTATTTTTTTGTATGAGGAGATACCCCTGGCTATGCTGTGCCAGGTTAACTTGTTAAATCACATTTTTATTCATCTAGAAAATGTGTTCTCAGGTTCATGTTTACTCAGAGAGCTGTCCTTTTACTCATTAACATATGAAACAGAGGAAACTGGGGTCCTGCGTTTCCTGAGTTCATGCTTTTGGTTCCAGTGGGGGTTACCACTGGGCAACCCAGGGCGTCAGGAAGCAAGTATTTACAAGTGGCATGGTTTGATTGACATAAGACGGAGGAAAAACAGTGTTTTCCTTTATTATTTTTGGTTTGGGGAACACAGTGCTCTTTTTTTTTCTTTCTTGCTTTTCATTTAATTACGGTGGTCTCACCAGTTAAAATGTTCTCTTTAAATATCAATGGCTTAAGACAACCCCATTAAGAGATCGAGGCTGCTCCACTATCTTAAAAAATAATCAGCAGATGTTATATATCTTCAAGAGACCCTTCTCTTTCCAGGGGAGCACTTAAAGCTCTCTTTGGGAGGGCAGCATAGGGTTTTCCTCCTCTTATTGGAGGGGCAGGCATCGGGGGGGAATCACCATTATGATTCCTTCGGCCATAGAGTTCTTGCCACAACAGAAATATATTGACCCCTCTGGTTGTTTTATAATTTTGGTGGGGCAGTTGTTTGGTAGGGAAACGACTCTGGTTAATGAGTATTTCCCTCCTGACTTCACCAATGAAGCTTCACAGATTTTTTAATAAACTATTGGACCTACAACAGGGTATTCTTATCCTGGGAGGGGATTTTAATATCACTTTATCTCCTTCTTTGGATACTGCTAACCCAACCCCACACCGACTTTCGGCTTCCCAAAATGTTTTAAAATCTCAAATAACTCAGTTGGGGTTGTTGTGTGGCGTCACTTTTTTCCTACAACAAACATACACTTATTATTTGTCCAGATTTCATTACTTTTCCTGTATAGACTATTTTTCACAATAATTGAACATTCAGATTATCTAAGGGGTATGTCTATTGGGGCTAGTCTTCTTTCAGCTCACTCTTCATTATTATAAAAACATTGGATTGGGGAAGACCCTTTAAATTGACATCTTGGTGCCTTAATCCAACCCAGTTAAAGGATGAAGCCTTTAAAACCATAATAACAGAGAAAATTAAGCAAATTTTATTGATAATACTTCACCAGATATTTCATCTAGTATCCTATGGGATACACTTAAGGCAGTTCTTTGAGAAGAAATTATAACCTATTCCTCATATAAAAAGAAGCAGTCTGAAGCTAAATATAAAGCTTTATCTGACTAATTGGATTATTTGTGGGTGGACCTGGGGTTACGTGAGGGTCAAAAAACCCCATATTCGACAGATTAAGGTAGAACTGCAACAATTACTAGATCAAAAAGTGCAACTGGCACTAATGTACTTAAAGAAGTTCTACTATGAGAGGGGCCCCACATGGATCAAGGGTCTTGGCAAGAATACTACAGGAATATAAATCCTCCTCTTACATACACTCCCTAAAATGCCCCAATTATGTCCCAATTTATCCCCCTTCCAATATGCCCACAAAGAAGCTAACCCCAGGCCTTTAGCTACTGCTTGCCTTACCAGAGCACTCTCAATCTAATCACTAACTTGAGATGTAAAATGGTCTCATTATGTGTAACCTCTATGTCCTTACAGCCTGCATGTCTTCCACTACCTGCCGCCTGTAAACCTATGTATTCTAACTGTTAAAAACTTTACAATCACCTGACTGTACTGATCTGTTACCTGTAAGTTGTTGTTTTACTCGGGTCGCCCCTGAAAAAGGGACCTCCGGGGCCCAGTGGGCCTACCCGGTCATCAAAATTCAATAAATAAATGCCCATAACCAATAAACTATCTTTAACTACCCTGGACTTCATTAAACTCTTCCAGACTTTTTACAGTCAGTTACACACTGACCATAACCTTCTTGCTAGTGATAGAATTTCTGCCTTTTTGGCAACATTACCATTACCGAAGTATCTCTACTCCAGCAGGAATCCCTATTGGCCCTGATTACAATGGATGAGCTTTCAAATGCCTTATCCCAACTGAAGATGTTAAAAGGCCCAGGCCCTGACAGATTTCCCATAGAATGGTACAAGGCTTTCACTACATCTTTGGCCCTGAGGTTGCTTGATGTTTTCTTGGGAATCCAGACAGGGAAGACTCCTCCTCCTTCGTGGTCTAGTGCTATCCTTTCGATGATCATGAAACCGGGCAGCGACCCTATACTTCTAGCTTCTTATAGGCACATTTCTGTATTGAATACAGATTATGAAATACTGTATAGATGTCCATTTGGGCTCACTGAATTGAGCATTTCCTACCATCTGTCATACATCCAGACCAATCCAGTTTCATTTGGTACAGACAAACACATGATAATATTAGTAGAGTCATTCACTTGATGGAATACGTTGCTAAAAAGTCAATCCCTGCAGCCTTGATTAGTTTAGATGCTGACAAGGCTTTTGGTAGAGTGACATGCCCCTTTCTTTGGCAGACCCTGCTTGCTTTTAGTTTCCTGGAAAAAGTGTTTTTTTGGTTGCAAAGTATATACCAGTCTCCCACTGCATATTTGAAAATTAATGGGCAGTTATCTTTACCTATTAATTTATTTCGGGGTACGAGGCAGGGCTCTCCCCTCTCACCGTTACTGTTTGTTCTCTATCTTGAGCCTTTGGACAGTGCAATTAGAGAGGCAGATGGTGTGGAGGGCATCCCCATAGGAGGCCAAATCTATAAACTCAGCCTATATGCGGATGATATTTTGTTGTCCCTTTTGAACCTGGAGTGGTCTCTCCCTAGGGTGTGGGAGATCATCTGTGGGTTCAGTGACCTAGCTGGTTATGTTATAAATGATTCAAAAACCAAGGTGTTGCCACTTAATTTTAAACCATCCCTGGGGTTGAAATTACATCTACCTTTATGTTAGGGTTGTATCAAGATTAAGTACCTTGGGGCCCAGCTTCTCAAGAATCTTCAACATCTAGAACTTGTGAATTATGAACCCTTGACTCAGGCCCCTTGAGAGGGACTTGGGTCAGTGGTCTTTCCTATGTCTGCCCTTTCTTTCCCATATTGATACTATCCATATGAATGCCCTCCCGAGGTTACTCTATCTATTCCAGACACTCCCCTTAATACCCTTCCCCTCTTATTTTATGTCATGGAATAAAGTGCTGTCCCATTTTGTTTGGGAGGATCGGTGTCCTTGACTTCATTGGTCCCTCTTTCAATTGCCACAGGTCCAGGGTAGGTTAAATCTCTCTAATTTACTTGATTAATTTTGGGTGGCTACATTTAGAACAGTGGTGCTTTGTCATAACCCTACATACACTGCCCCCCTGGAAATATATTGAGTTTTTCTTGAATGACCTTTTTGGTAGAGGTAATAGTTTATTTGCTCCCTTAAATGACCTCTCTAACTTACTTCATTTTGGCTTTGGTACAGCTAATTTACTTCTGGTTTGGTTTCAGCTTAGAAATCTCCTCCCACTTGTCCTGCATATTCTACTATACTCACTTATTATCAGCTGGAAAAGTGGAGTTCCTCCTATCACAAACAGATCACACTTTCTCATGCTGGCACCAAATGTGCCTAACTTACATTTTTAAATTTTTGGATACCCAGGGAGTTCTTCTGCTTTCCCAGTTACAAGCCATGTTTCCCTTGACAAATCAGGAGCACTTTCGATATTTACAGGTTTGTTCGTTTCTCCTGCATAAAGTACTGGGAGAAGTGATGTCTGCCTAACCCCATGCCTCTATTATTGAAATTGCTCCATGATTCAATGAAATGGCTGCCTCAGCGACAATTGATTGGGCAAGCTTATAAAGCTCTAATTGACCTCACCATAGATTCTTCATTGTCGGTCCCTTGGGCCTGAAATGAGGAATTGGCATTGAATATTTCTTATTCAGATTGGATTAAATATGCCCTTCCTTCTTTAAAAGTTTCCCAGGCCTCCTATTGGAAGATATTCACCTGGACATGCCACTTGATGTTTTTTAATACAGTTTCTCATTTAATTAATTTTATTCCACCCCAATACAGATTTTGTTGGAGGAAGTATTTAGAAAATAAAGCTACCCATTCTCATATTTTTTGGTCTTGCCCAGTCATCTCAACCGTTTGGACTCAATTATAAAATAGGCATCCAGAATATAGAAGTTTCATTGGTGAAAATATATCATGTGACCATGTATGAAATCAGTTCCATGCACAGTCATCCTGGTCATAAACCACATCACACAATGAGCAAATCAGTCCTCCTACAACCAGAACTATCTTCCATCTGTCCCCCTACAACCAGAATTGATCTTCCATCACAAATATGGTTGCTGCCTTTACACTGTAAAAAACACTTCAACTGGGCACTAAAAATAAAACTACCGTAAATAAAAAAATAAAAAAAATTAATTAAATGTTGTTTCCATGATCATCAACTTTCCTTACACACATTAACAAATTAGAAACATTAAGTGTTGTTTATAGTTTTTACTACAACTGTTTCTTCACTGACAATGAAACCCCCCCTTCTATCTTTACCTGCTCATCAGGGAAATCTCTTCTGCTTTCCATGACAGTGAGATAATTGAATCGCTGGCTGTAACAGAGGCCTTTGGTGTGTGTGCGTACAGTATGTTAGGAGAGAAACACTCTGCCAGTAGAACTGAGCAGAATTTTGAATCCATGTATTCCATGGGAAACATTCCATATCTTGAATCTTGATGCTAGTAAGGACAAACTTTGTCCAGCAGCAATACAATGACATCATCTATGACATTATTTACAGTGGGCGGAAGGACTATTTTATCATAAATGCACACAAGTAAATCTATTGTTTCTACATATAAACATGCTTTTCCCAACTGTAAAAAGTTAAACAAAGGAGCCCATTTTATAAGCGCAATAAGCCACTCCTGGGTGTATATGAAACATATTTTACCACACTTCCAGCGGCTGAAAGGCACTCAGTCTGCGGCCTCATGCCTCACCACACCATTGGGAATGCAGTAAAATATGTTTCATACACACCACATCATGCCTTATTACTTACATAGCAGTTGCCCTGATGCAAATTGTGGGGTCGGAGACGGTCCTTACTTCTGAATTAGTTTTTTTATCAATCCCCCCCACCCAAGATATTAGACTTAATCCCAAGCTATGCTCTACACATATATTCTCATAGCTCAAAAAGCCATTACTCGTATGTGGCATTGGAGTCCCCCCCCGACACTTGCCCTTTGGTATTTAATTGTGAGCAAAATGTACTACTTGGAGCACTTGATTGCTCACTGCAATGGGAGGGAACAGCAGTTTGAACTAAGATGGAGACCATGGATATTTTCTATAGGGGAATGGGATGACTCTTTTTCTCCATAGGGGATGGGAGATACATGAAGGACACTAGTTTGAAGACTTATGCACAATAGAATGGGAGTTGTGAGTGGCCACGACCTCTATGGTTTGATTACTTTCCAGTTGCTTAGCCGTTGCCTTTGTCTATACTTAATTGGGTTCCCCGCTGTGATCCTCTGTCTATCATTCGGGTTTGCTTTTACTGCTATTTCACAGTTTATTTACACATATAGTTGCGTACTAATCAGCACTCTGTTTTATTCAAAGTGTTTTATTTGCAGACCTATTACATAAAATTTTTCATATCTCGATATGTATTTTGTAATATGATTGCCTGTATAGACTGTAATCCTGCGGAATTAAAATAAAGAGTACAAAAAAAAAGAAAATCAAAGTATTGAGTGGTTACAAATATGAGTATATAAAATATAAAAAGGCTCTTTCAGAGGTAACAGTGCATTCAGCAGGTTTTGGTGAAGGGGAGCATGGTGGCGCCTTGTATAAAGTTAATGGTTGGATAATTGTATTTACAGAAAGTTTTGTCTTGATATTTTGACAGAGTTCGCAGAGAGCCTGAGAAAGTGGTGATGCTGCCATGGAACATTGTCCACAGCTATACTGAGTTAAAACAAACTGATAAAAGGAACAAGGACTGTTTTTTGAGTGATGTTCATCTTATCCACAACAGTGCCATGACCAAGGAACTAGACCAGGGTGGAGCAGTGGATGTGGTCAGCCTAGATTTCAATAAGGCTTTTGAAACCATTCCACACAGGAGACTGGTAAGCAAGCTGGGTAACTTAGTGGTGTGTCCAAAGGTGGTAAACTGAGTAAGAAATTGGTTAGGGTACAAGCGGTACAGGGTGGTGGCAAACAGAGTTCATTCCAAGAAGGGAGAGTGACTAGCAGGATCTCAGAGATCAGTACTGTGGCTGGTCTTCTTTAATGACTTTATGAGTGACAGTGGAGATGAGCCAGAAGGGAAGATCTGCCTCTTTACAGATATCACCAGAATCTGCAATAGGGTAGACACACAAGGTCGGGTGGAAAGGATGAGCAGTAACCACAGAAAAAACAAGACATGATTGAGGGTATGGCAAGTGGATTTCAGTGCAAAAAAGTGCAAAATAATGCACCTGGGGCACAGAAACCTGGGGATGGAGTACAAAATGGGTGAGTTGGTACTGACAACCACCAAGCAGGAAAGAGACCCGAGGGTAATCATGTTAGATGATCTAAAGGTAGCCAGGCAGTGCAACAAGGCAGTTGGGAGGGCTAGTGGGATGCTGGTGTGCATAAGGAAGGGTATCACCAGCAGAAGATAGGAGGTGGTGTTCCCTCTGTATATATTGCTGGTAAGACCCCACCTAGAGTACTGTGTCCAGTTCTGGAGACCACATATCCAGAAGGACACAGACAGAGTTGAGGCGGTTCAGAGGAGGGCAACTAAAATGATGCAGGGTCTGCATCAGATGCCATAGAAGGAGAGACTTAAGGACCTAAACATGGACACACCTGAAGAGAGCAGAGAGAGAGAGAGGGGATATGACAGAGACCTTTAAATACCTCATGGAGGTAAATGAGGTACAGGAAGGTAGTATTTAAAAAAAAAAGTGCTCAAGAACAAGGGGACATGATATGAAGCTGGAGGAAGGTACATTCAGGGGAGATGTGAGGGAGCACCTCTTCACAGAAAGAGTGGTGGATTCCTGGCACAGCAGAGGTGGTGGTGGTAGGAAAACAGTGATAGAGTTCAAAAATGCAGGGGATAGGCACAATGGAATCTTAGGGGAAAGGAATGGGGGAGGGATAATGAACCAGCGGTCAAGTAGGATCTGCAGTGATACTGTAGGGAGGGAAAATGGGCAGACTAGGTGGGCCAAGCGGTCCTTATTTGCCTTCAGATTCAGTGTATCTTTGTCATGCAGCCCTCTGAGCTGTCAAATAGGATGATTAGCAAGAGCCCACTGAAAATGAGATGCTGCCTCCTAACTACTGTAGGTGGAATGAAACGTGCAATAATAGCAGGCCAGGCTGGCACAAAAGTAGCACTGCCACATGCAATGCTGATAGTTTGGATTCACATTCCAAGTCTGGGGCACATGGTGGGCTAGCAAGAAGAGACTCACATATCCATAAGGATGCTCTACCCCCCAACCCCGGGAAGGCAGTATAGCATAGCGGTAACAAGCCCTGTGCTGCAAACCTGGAAAACTGGGTTTGAATCCCAGAGCCACCACTTGCATACTTGTGACCATGAGCAAGCCACTTAATTTCCCTGTCCTCCCAGGATGCACCTGTAAAAATGTCTCAGCTTAGAGTGTATTTTCTGGCCAAAAAACAAACTTGCAGCCTGCTACTGCAATACTTTTCCATGAGTAATCACAGGTGACAGTGTGGCTGGCCAGGCACTCATACAGGAGACGCAAGTGTAGTGTATCTAGACTCACAAGCACACCCTTCCATCCTTGGGGGGGGGGTGGAGGAGAAAGATGAGAAAAAACAGGCAACTTCTCACAGGGGCTGAAGTTGCTTCACCCACTGGCAACACCTAGGTGGGAATACACAGACTTCAGGCTGCTCCCCTCTCTCCATCTGACAGATTACTCCTCTACAGGGGTAAAGCACAGAGCTGCAAGCTGGCCATGGAGGAGACCCTCTGATCAGAGATTAGAGGGCATTATCAGGGCATTGGCAAGTGGGGCTCAGAGAGCAGAGGCATGTTATCTGTTGCTAGCAGTGACTATTCCAGAAATAATTCCAAATGAACCTTGGGGTAGCTAGACTGAGGTCTGTGAGGAGACTGAAAAGCAGAAGCAAAACATATACATGATAAAAACTAATCATTATTATGATAATAATGCATTTCTGTGTTGTAGATGTTGCAGTATGGCATTCTAGTCTCTAGGTGGCAGTGTGTTTGAGCTATTAGATGACAGCTACAATATAAATGGGTAATGGGAATGAAAATGAAAAAAAAACTGCTTTTTTTCTGAAACAAATAATACAACTGTCATTTCTTATTATTCTCTAGTTCAAATATAGATCACTCCACAGGCTGTGACAGATGACATTAACACTGTGCAGATTTTTACAGCAGAACTGTCACTAGACTGACTTCTGAGGGAGAATGGCATTGAGGATTACACAGCATGAGTAGGGGTAGCATTCCAGCTGGTGAATCTGGATGTGTGTCCCTACTCAAATTCAGCTATAGTCACTGCCATGTGGCAGGATGGCTGGACACAGTGAACCCTGGGTCCCTTTCAGCATCACGGGGGGAGGGGTTCTTTCTATGGGTTTGAGAGACTGCAGCCTTATTCAGGTGCTCTTTTGAGGCTCCTTGTCCTCCTTCAGACTCCCCACTGATTTCAAAAACAATTATCACATTTAAAGGTTTTCCCAAGGCTTACCTCACTGGGTGCAGTCACTCAGCATTGGATCCAGGATTTTAGAAAGGGCACTGTGGCAATAATAAAAGGGACAGAGCTATAGGTGCTGGGTTGTCTGCAAGCAGGCAGAGTGCTTCTGTAGCCTTTATCCTGTACTGAATATGATACCACTGGGTAGTAAGCCATGATAAAGTTGTTTTTTATTGTGTTAGAAATAAATGATGCTTGTATGTCAATTACATTTCAAAGAAAGGTCTCACTGCCGTAGGATCATGAGTCATGCTGAACCCATCACTGCAGTCGATACAACCGCAGTCATTGAACCTTTTCTTGCTCCATGTGATCTGTGTGGTCGTACCCTGCATATTGTGCTCGCTGATTACTTGTACGCCAGTAATGACTTATAGACCAATTTCTAGCCGTAATACCTCTATATCTTTGTTTTTCTAACTACTGCATGCCAATCTGTTCCTGTGCTAAATGTAATGATTCACTGATGATATCTGCTTACTGCAATCGTCTTTGATTCTCTGCCACTTGCATTTTTGTTATAATCCAGAGTCGCTCATAATAAAGGACATTGTTTCATTGGGCTAACCTGGTTACTAAAATCCAATGAATGAATGAAATAAGTCTTTATTCCTGGTTAGCCTTTAATTTTTTAGTTGGGCTTGGTGAAAACTGTCATGGTTGCATGCCTGAGTTTTTTGCTAAATACAGCAAAACAATATTCACGCCGTTTTGTTAAAATTAGTGAAGTCTGTGAAAAACAAGCATTTGTCAATCCTGAATGTTGATTGTGTTGGTCTGTTGAGCTCGCTCAGTGCCCCTCTGTCACGCACTCATTCTATTTCTAACAGTGCTGCAGGCTGCTGTTTTGTACTGGGCTCCTGCCTGCATTGGCACCCTTTTATGTCCACAAAAAAATCTGATGCTGTCCCGACAGAACTCCGTTGAGGAGGCTCGGTCCCCCTCTCTCAGTCGCTCATTCTGTTTCTCATGGCACTGCAGGCTGCCCTTTTGTAGTGGGTTCCTGCCTGTGTTGGTGGCTTTTTCTGCCCAAAAAGAAATCTGCAGTAGTCATGACACAGGTTCATTGAGGTTGATCACTCCCCCTCTGTCACTCGCCTGTTCTGTTTCTGCCGGCGCTGCAGGCTGGCCTTTTTTACTGGTCTCCTGCCTGCATTGTTGCCTTTTTCTGCCCAAAAAGAAATCCGCAAGAGTCATGATAGAGCTCCGTTGAGCTTGCTCACTCCCCCTCTCTCACTTGCTCGTTCTGTTTCTCCTACCGCTGCAGGCTGCCCTTTTGTACTGGGCCCCTGAGTATATTGCTGCCTTTTTCTGCCCACAAAGAAATCTGCAGCAGTCCCAACAGAGCTCCGTTAAGCTCACTCACTCCCTCCCCTTCCCTCACTTGCTCATTCTGTGTCTCCCATTGCTGCAGGCAGCCCTTTCATACAGGGCTCCTCCCTTTGTTGGTGGCTTTTCCTGCCCACAAAGAAATCTGCAGCAGTTGCAACACAGCTCCGTTGAGCTTGCTTACTCCCCCTCTCTCACTCACTCATTCCATTTCTGCAGGTGCTGCAGGCTGGCCTTTTGTACTGGGCTCCTGCCTGCATTGCTGCCTTTTTCTGCCCACAAAGAAATCTGCAGCAGTCATGATAGAGATCTGTTGAGGTCGCTCACGCTCCCTGTCTCACTCGCTCATTCTGTTTGTCCTGGAGCTGCAGGCTGCTCTTTTGTATGGGGCTTCTGCCTGCGTTACCACCTTCTTCTGACCACAAAGAAATTTGCAGCAGTCACGATAGAGCTCTGTTGAGCTCACTCATTCTCCATCTCTCAGTCGCTCATTCTGTTTATCCCGCTACTGCAGGCTGCCCTCTTGTACTGGGCCCCTGCATGCATTGCTGCCTTTTTCTGCCCACAAAGAAATCCACAGCAGTCCCAACAGAGCTCCATTGAGCTCATTCACTCCCCCTCCCTCACTCGCTCGTTCTGTGTCTCCCACTGCTGCAGGCTGCCCTTTTGTACTGGGCTTCTGCCTGCAAGTGCATCTTTTTCTGCCCACAAAGAAATCTGAAGCTGTCCCGAAAGAGCTCTGTTGAGGTCGCTCACTCATTCTGTTTGTCATGGTACTGTAGGCTGTCCTTTTGTACTGGGCTCCTGCCTCTGTTGGCACCATTTTACATACTAACATACTATTTGCCAGCAGATTAGGCCTTACGGTCTATCGAGTCTGCTCCAACCTCAGATCCCTAGTTGGGAGCAGAGGCCCTCCCCCCCTTGTGTTCCAGAAACCCCTATCATCCATCCCCACCTCCCTGGGACAGGCCATCATCTGATACATCCACTTTCTGTGTCTGTCCCACCCTCTCTTGAAGCCCTCTACTGTGGATCTCTGAACCAGCTCACCAGGCAGTGCATTCCAAGGGTCCACCACCCTCTCAGCGAAAAACTCCCTCCTCTTTTCCCTCCTCACCCTTCCATCTTCCAACTTCAAACCATGCCTCTGGTGATACCTCCTGCTTTAGTCTAAAGATCCCTCCATGTTTACCCTATTTATTCCCTTGAGGTACTTGAAGACCTCAATCATGTCCCCGTCTCTCCTCTCCTCCAATGAAAACAGGCAGAGCTCCTCAAGTCTGTCCTCATACGTCAAATCCCCTAGCCCTCATATTATCTTAGTTGCCCTCCTCTGTACCCTCTCCAGAAGCTGTATGTCCCTCTTCAAGTGTGGTCTCCAGTACTGTACACAGTACTCAAGGTGTGGTCTAACCAGTCCATTGTACAGCGGCAGAATCACTTCCTTGCTCCTAGAGGTGATCCCCCTTACGATGCATCCCAACATCCTGTTTGCCTTGCTAGCTGCTCTTCTGCACTGCTCAGAGTTATTCATACATGCATCCACCATGACCCCTAGGTCTTTTTCCCCTATTGAGGCCTCCAGCGCCTCCTCTCCCAGGGTGTACCTGTGTTTAGGGTTTCCCATGAAGCTGTAACACCTTGCACTTGGTGATATTGAAATTTAATTTCCATGTGTGAGCCCAGCTTTCCAGGGTGTCCAGGTCCCCTTGCAGGGCCAACCTCCCCTCTTCTCCCTCAACTACTGCTCCCATCTTGGAGTCATCAGCGAACAGACTCATTTCACACTCTATACCCTCCCTGATGTCCGATATGTATGCATTAAACAGGATCAGACCCAGGACCGAGCCCTGCGGTACCCCACTACCAACCTCTGTAGGGTTCAAGAGCTCCCCACAGACCACTACTCTCTGGGTGCGTCCAGCTAACCAGTTTTCAATCCACCTGACCATCAAAGGGCCTACTCCTAACCCCATCAGTTTCTCCACCAGACCATTGTGGGGGACAGAGTCAAATGCCTTGCTGAAGTCCAAGAATAATACATCCACAGGCTTTCCCTGTCCATTTCTGGTGTTACCCATTCGTAGAACTCCACAAGATTGGTTTGACATGATCTACCTGGCACAAACCCATGTTACTGACTATCCAGACCTCCACCTCCTCAGTACACCCCAATGATTTCCTTTGGTATACTCTCCATTAATTTTCCCACCACCGAGGTCAAACTGATGGGTCTATAGTTACCTGGTACTTCCCTCGACCCCCCTTTATGGATTGGCACAACATGCGCCTCTCGCCAATCCCTAGGTACCCTCCCTGTCTCAAGTGACCTGTTGAAGAGCTCCGCCAGGGGTGCAGCCAGTATGTCCACCAATTCCCATAGTACTCTTGAATGAATGCCATCTGGCCCAGGAGATTTGTCTTTCTTTAGGGCCTTGAGGGATAACCACACCCTTTTGGCAGAGATAGCATCATCCATCCCCTCCACCTTACTGGCCTTTTTATCCTTATCCAGATGTGACACCCCTGGGGTACCTCTCCCTCCCTCTTGCTCCATTTCTGTTGCTCCCCTGATTCCACTCACTGCCGCTTCTATCCTCATCATGCCTTGCTTTGTAGATATCATCCCCTCCCCAGTGAACACAGAGGCAAAGTACGCTAAATACCTTTGCCTGGTCCTCACCTCTCTGCCACCCACCCTCCTTCAGATCTCAATCTGCTGAGATGGCCCTTAGTTTTCTCTGCTCCCCAATGCACTTGAAGACCCCTTTTCCCCTCCATGTATCCCCTGTGCCAGCCGCTGCTCTTTACTGGACTTTGCTCCCCTCACCATCCGGGTGACTTTTCTAGATGCAAGATGGTACATTTCCTTATCCCTATCCCCTCTTGTTGTTTTATATTTTTGTAGGCTGCCTTCTTTTCTCTGACCGCTACCTGTACCTCACTGGACCACCAGCATGGTTTATGTGACCTTGCTCCCTTACGTTTCAACTTAGCGCAGATCCTGACTGCCTCATGAAGTCCCCGTTTTATGACCTCCCATCTCCTTTCCACACTTGTCATTAATGTAATCCCCTTCAAGTGATCCTTGAGAATATTTCCCATGCCCAAAGTCTGCCCCTGAAGTCCACTGCCAGTGTCCTAGATCTCCCCTCCCATGCTTATTTGAAACCAGACAGTATTGTGGTCGCTCCCAGTCAGGGGTCCTCTACAGCCAGGTCCCTTACCAGATCCCCATCTGCCAGAACCACGTCCAGGACATCGCCTCCTTCTGAGGCTCCATCACATGCTGTGGTAGGGCACATCCTGGAAGCCGTCCAGCAGCCCTCTGCTCTTTGGCCTGTAGGGACATGGTTCCCACAGTTTGGCACCTGGCATATTAAGGTCCCCCATCAACACCACTCCTTCCCCTTTTGGTCCACACTGGGCGATGATGTTGTCCAGCAAACCATCCTCTAGAACATCACACATCCTGGGGGGCCTATATACTACACCCAGCTTGACCTTCTCTCCTGCTGGGGATCGTAAGGTGACCCATAAGTCCTCCGCGTTTCCCTCTGCCTTTTCTACCCTAGCGATTTCTATGTCATCTTTAATGAACATAGCCACTCCACCCCCTCTGCCCTCCTTTCTATCCTTCCTAAGCATAGTGTACCCCCGCACGTTTAGGTCCCAGTCATGGTTTTTGTTGGCCCACGTCTCCGTGACTGCCGCCACATCCACCCCCCACCGCAGACAGCATGGCCTGGAACTCTGGCAACTTGTTTCTCAAGCTGCTGGCATTTACTAACACCAACCCCACCTTTATCCCTGATCCCTTTGTCGAGACCCCACCCAGGTTCCTTATACTCCATCCTCCCTCTGCTCCTCCTGAAACCTCCACCCCAGTCTGTTTCACCTCCCCCTTGGGTTTGAAGGCTACTCCCTCATCTGGAGGAGGGCTTCTGGTCAGCCCCTCCCTTATCCCTTCCCCCTCACAAGTTTAAACCCCACCTTTCTTGAATGTAGTCAGCCATCCCTGTTTAAGAACTTCCTTCCCTAATGGGGCAAGATGAAGCCTGTTTTTGGCATACAGTCCTTATCCTCCAAAACTCCTTTCCAGTTCCCTAACACCCCAACCCTCTCTTCACCCCAATTCCTGAGCCAGTCATTAACCTTTGTGATCTTCATTTTTTTCTCCACTGAGGTCTTTGGTACTGGCAATATCTCCGAAAATGAAATGTTGCATCCATTATCCCGACAGACTCTGGCAAGTTCTTGGAACCTTGCTTGGATCTCCAAAACGTTATTTCTCTCTAGATCGTTAGTTCCAAAATGCACCAGGAAATCCGGTTTCCCTCCACAATCCCTAACCAGTTCATACACCATGAACTTTGCTCTGTGCACTGTCAGCCAAGAGATACTACTACCTTCACCTGGCTATGGCATCCATCCCCCTGTCCCTCCCACTGGATACCCCTAATCATCGAGTCTCCCAATAACAGAACCTTAACACTGCCATCATCCTTATGGTTACCTCCACTATGCCCTCTCAGCCCCCATCCCCCCTTTATTCATGATTTCAATTCCATGGGAGTCTTCCTGCCTTATTAGAGACCCCCTTGTCACCCTCCCCTTTCTGCCTCCCTCGTTATTTTGCCCACTTAACTCAGACCCCCTCTGAATAGGTGTCCCCTTTAACTCTCTCTTATCCGAACCATTTATCCTGGCCTGATGGTTCCCTTCCCTACACCGCCATCCTCCCCCTTGTAACAGAACCCCTACCTCTAGAGGCTCTGTGGGTCCCTTTAGTGAGGGCCCCATCCTTGGTACTGACTCCCCTGCTGAAGGGGGACTCCTCTCCCACCTCCTTGTCTCCCAGTTTCTCTCCAGTCATGCTCTCCTCCCTCATGTCTGCAATATGTTGCATCTCCCCCATCTGCTTAACATTTATGTTTCCACTTCTCCCTCTGGGACTATTTCTATCCTTTCCATTGCTGGTCTGTGATGCCCTATGGGTATCCGACTCCCTCCCCCCGGCCTCTGTATCAGTTTCCTCATTTCCACCAACCCCTTCCTCCCCTCTAGGTTGCTTAGTAGCTCAAATTTATTGTGACACTCTATGTCAGCCTCCATCAAGTAACCCGAGTTTCCCCTGACTGCACCTCTAAACTGCCCCTCTTCTTCCCTCTTGCTCTGTTCACCTTAGGAGCTCCCTTCCCACAGTCTGCTGTTTTAGGCTTCCCCACAATAGCCCCTCCTGACTCTTCCCTCCACTCTCTTTGTATTCGGAATGTTCACCCCATATGCTTTCCCCTTAGCGTCAACATCCCTATCTAAGGGTCCTCTGTCCCTAATATCCCCTTCCTGCTTGCTGTAACATAACGTCCTGTAATTTCAGAGCATTGCCCCAGCCTCCCCTCAGCCCCACCCTTCTGCTGCCCGTATCCACACCCCTTATCCTTGGACCCCCCCCAGCTCCCCCAGCTTACTCCTTAACCAATATACTTCACTCCTGATACAAGATAGCTGTCTACAGAGTGGGCAGCCTCCCTCTCTCCAGGCCCAATTGAGAACTATTGCCATCCTACAGCCTGTGCAGCCTACAACCCTTCCGAAGATGCCTGCCATGATGGAATATGGCCACGCTGTTTGTCCACCTCTGTTTATAATGGCACACCCCCTTTTCTCAGTCCCTTCCCCCGGAATACAGTTTCTCTCTATACTGACTGCAGTTATTTACAAACCCAATTTCAACCCCACCAATGTGTGTCCAGTCCCACTAACAGTGTGTGTATGCAGACATCAGGTACCGTATGATGTCACAGGCCCACCAGTTCCTGTTGCTTCAAATTTCAGTCCCAAACAGAAATACACAGCCCTTCAATCCCAACCCCAAGTGGCTTTTCAGTATTTTAAGAAAGCCTACAAAACAGGGTAGGTGGGAGGGCTCTTACCAACACCAGGCAAACATCACATTTAAATTTCACTCTAATTATCACTGCCAAACAAGTGTTCCCAAGCCTCAAAAGTTACAATATCACAGCCCAAGTAACAGTTCTAACTCAAAGTAGTAATTTTTAACACATAGAACTAATTTCACGTACAAAACTATTCAAATATTTCAGTTAAAACAGAATATAAACCCAGACCTCTGTCCTTACCAGCCTCCTGCTTATGTTCCCAAGTGAACAATGAAAGACAAGGTGATTCCTGTTAATTTCCCCTCCCCCTAACACCAGGCAAACATCACATTTAAATTTCACTCTAATTATCACTGCCAAACAAGTGTTCCCAAGCCTCAAAAGTTACAATATCACAGCCCAAGTAACAGTTCTAACTCAAAGTAGTAATTTTTAACACATAGAACTAATTTCACGTACAAAACTATTCAATTATTTCAGTTAAAACAGTTTTAACACATAGAACTAATTTCATGTACAAAACTATTTAAATATTTCAGTTAAAACAGAATATAAACCCAGACCTCTGTCCCTACCAGCCTCCTGCTTATGTTCCCAAGTTTCTGCCCACAAAGAAATCTGCAGCTGCCCCAACAGAGCTCCGTTGAGCTCACTCAGTCCTCCTCTGTCACTTTCCGCTCATTCCGTTTCTGCCTTTGCAGGCTGCCTTTGTACTGGGCTCCTGCCTGCTTTCTGTCTTATTCTGCCCACAAAGAAATCTGCAGCAGTCACGACAGAGCTTCATTGAGCTCGCTCACCCCTCCCTCACTCACCCACTCATTCTGTTTCTTCCACCACTGCAGACTACCATTTTGTGCTGGGCCCCTCGTGCATTGCTGCCTTTTCTGCCCACAAAGAAATCTGCAGCAGTCCCACACAGCTCCGTTGAGCTTGCTTTCACCCCCTCTCAGTCGCTTGTTCCATTTCTGCCAGCATTGCAGGCTGGCCTTTTGTACTGGGTTCCTGCCTGCATTGCCTCCTTTTCCTACCCACAAAGAAATTCTAGAACAGTCACGATGCAGCGCTGTTGAGCTTGCTCCTCCCCCTCTCTGACTCACTCATTGTGTTTCTTCCAGTGCTGCAGGTTGCCCTTTGCACTGGGCTCCTGCCTGCATTGGCACCTTTTTGTGCCCACAAAGAAATCTGTAGCAGTCCTGACAGAGCTCCATTGAGCTCGCTCACTTGCTCCCCCTCTCACTTGTTCATTCTGTTTCTCCCACCGCTGTAGGCTGCCCTTTTATATGGGGTCCCTGCATGCATTGCTGCCTTTTTCTGCCCACAAAGAAATCCACAGCAGTCCCAACACAGCTCCGGTGAGCTCACTCACTCTCTCTCCTTCCTTCACTAGCTCATTCTGTTTCTCCCGCTGCTGCAGACTGCCCTTTTGTACTGGGTTCCTCCCTGTGTTGGCGGCTTTTTATGTCCACAAAGAGATCTGCAGCAGTCCTGACACAGCTTTGTTGAGGTTGCTCACTCCCCTCTGTCACTCCGCCATTCCATTTCTGGCCGGTGCCGCAGGCTGTCCTTTGGACTGTGCTCCTGTTGCATTTCTGCCTTTTCCTGCCCACAAAGAAATCTGCAGCAGTCATGATAGACCTTCGTTGAGACCGCTCATTCCCCCTCTCCCACTCACTCATTCTGTTTCTGCAAGTGCTGCAGGCTGGCCTTTTGTACTGGGTTCCTGCCTATGTTGCCTCCTTTTTCTGCTCACAAAGAAATCTGCAGCAGTCATGACAGAGCTCCATTGAGGTCGCTCACTCCCCCTGTCTCACTCGCTCATTCTGTTTCTCCTGGTGCTGTAGGTTGCCCTTTTGTACTGGGCTTCTGCCTCTGTTGGCGCCTTTTTCTGCCCACAAAGAAATCTGCAGCAGTCCTGACACAGCTCCATTGAGCCCGCTCACTTCCCCTCTCTCACTCGCTCATTCTGTTTCTGCCAGTGCTGCAGGCTGGTCTTTTGTACTGGGCTCCTGCCAGTGTTACCACTTTTTCCTGCCCACAAACAAATCTGCAGCAGTCATGTTAGAGCTCTGTTAAATTCACTCACTCCCCCCCCCCCGACTCGCTCATTGTGTTTCTCCCGGCGTTGCAGGCTGTCCTTTTGTACTGGGCTCCTGCCTGCATTGGCACCTTTTTCTGCCCACAAAGAAATCCATCGGTGTCCTGGCAGAGGTTCATTGAGGTCGCTCACTCTCCCTGTCTTATGCGCTCATTCTGTTTCTCCTGGCACTGCAGGCTGCCTTTTTGTACTGCGCTCCTGCATCTGTTGGCACCTTTTTCTGGCCACAAAGAAATCTGCAGCAATCCCGACAGAGCTCCGTTGACCTTACTCACTCCCCCTCTCTCACTTGCTTGTTCCATTTCTGCCGGCGCTGCAGGCTGGCCTTTTGTACTGGGTTCCTGCCTACATTGCCGCCTTTTCTTGACCACAAACAAATCTACAGCAGTCATGATAGAGCTCCATTGAGCTTGCTCACTCCCCTTCTCTCACACGCTCGTTGTGTTTCTCCCAGTGCTGCAGGCTGCCCTTTTGTACTGGGGCTTCTGCCTGCATTGCCACCTTTTTCTTCCCACAAAGAAATCTGCAGCTGTCCCGACAGAGCTCTGTTGATGTTGCTCACTCCCTCTGTCTTACACGCTTATTCTGTTTCTCCTGGTGCTGCAGGCTGCCCTTTTGTATTGGGCTCCTGCCTGTGTTGGCACCTTTTTCTGGCCACAAAGAAATCTGCAGCAGTCTTGACAGAGCTCT
The DNA here is from genome assembly GCA_016271365.2 of Neoceratodus forsteri. NCBI lineage: Eukaryota > Metazoa > Chordata > Ceratodontiformes > Ceratodontidae > Neoceratodus > Neoceratodus forsteri. The sequence goes on from CM057459.1 coordinate 1,392,007,831, forward strand.
GTTGACTCCACCACCCCTCTCTCACCGGCCATTCTGTTTCTGCCGGGTGCTGCAGGTTGCCCTTTGTACAGGGCTCCTGCCTGCATTGCCACCCTTTTCTGCCCACAAGGAAATCTTCAGCAGTCATGATAGAGCTCTGTTGAGCTCGCTCGCTCCCATTCTCTCTCAGCTGCTCCTTCTGTTTCTCCTGTCACTGTAGGCTGCCCTTTTGTACTGGGCCCCTGTATGCATTGCTGCCTTTTTCTGCCCACAAAGAAATACGCAGCAGTCTCAACAGAGCTCCGTTGAGCTGATGCACTCCCCCTCCCTCACTCGCTTGTTCTGTGTCTCCCGACACTGCAGGATGCCCTTTTGTACAAGGTTCCTGCCTGCACTGGTGCCTTTTCCTGCCCACAAAAAATCCATGACAGTCCCAACAGAGCTCAGTTGAGCTCAGTCACTCCCAACTCACTCGATTCTAATCTGTCCCAAACACTGATCTCCGACAGCGACTGTGGTATTCTGCGACTGAAGCACAACAACACATGTCAGCCAGGATGTGAAAAATGACAACTGTACTGTTCTTAGGAGGTGTGGGAAAATGCCAGTGTTGAAAATGTGACGTGAAAGTATTACTAATTTGCAAAGTTACAAGGGGTGCGTGGAAACTGCACAATGCACGCTTTAACACAGTCATTTTATGGAGTTTCATCACAAAATTGTCAACATAGGCATTTTAGGACTTCTGCTTATGAACAGCGTCCAGTATGATTTTCATAATGTGTCCCAACACTGATGTTCCACAGCGACTGCGCTTATTGTGCGCTGGAAGAGTGAAAACACATTTCAGCCAGGATGTGAAAATGACAGCTGCACTGTGCATAAGGAGGTGTGGAAGCGGCAATGTTGAAAGTCTGGAGTGAAAATATTGCAAAGTTGCGAAGGTACGAGCATGCATAGAAAATGCACAATGCACGCTTGTAGCACACTCATTTCATGGACTTTCATCACCAAATTTTCAACATAGGCATTTTATGGCCTCTGCTAATGAACAGTGTCACTGTCATTTTCATACTGTGTCCCGAACATGGATTTCCCACAGCGACCATGCTATTCTGTGCCAGAAGTGCGAAAACACATTTTGGCCAGGATGTGAAAAATGACAGCTATACTGTTCACAAGGAGGTGTGTAAAAATGTGAAAATATTGCAAATTCTCGGAGTTATGATCATGCATAGCAACTGCACAACGCACGCTCGTAAAACAGTCATTTTTTTATTTTTTCCACCAAATTTGCAGAATAGCCTTTTTGAGAGCCCACCTCATGAACACTGGCACTGTCTTTTGTTAATCTGTCCTGAAAGGTGATTTTGCGCAGTGACCACAAAATCACCTTTTGGGGCTGATTAATGCCATGGCAGTGGCAGAATTCTGGAGAAGGTGTCCCAAAAATCCCATGCTGAAAATTTGGTGCAAAAATTTCAAAAAATGACTGAGATATGCATCAAAGTTGAAAAAAAAAACTATTTATTCCATTATACAGCTTACTGGCATTTCCTCAGTTTGCGGTCGGCTTTGAAGAGTGCAGACGAGTTGCCAGTCCATCGAAGATCATCGCGCCGAGCTCCGGAGGTAAGTATGGGATGAGTGGGGTGTGGTGAGGTGGGGTACACAGTGGGAGGGTGTGGGTTGTGGGAGGGGGCGCAGAGGACAAGGGTTCATTTTCTTTGTTTCAGGATTAAAAACAACAAAAACATTGCGGGACAGTTTTTTTATTTTACAAGAAATTTGGGCATGCTGGGGTGGGCTCCCAGCATGCCACCTGCATGTTTTGGGGTGGAGGGCACTGGAGCCAATAGGGATTGGGCACCCCTGTCAGCATATACTTTGGGGGGGATTCATGAGCTGAGGGGGATTGGGCACCCCCCCTTGGCACACAAGAAATGGGGACATGCCAACAGGATTGGGCACTCCTGTCGGCAAAGACAGAAGGAGGGGGGACATAAGCTGGCGAGGGGACTGGGAACCTCCCCCCAGCACACAAGAAATGGGGAGGGAACATGCCGATGGGGACTGGGCTCCCATCGGCAAACTGGATCGGGGAATGTTAGACAGCCCTGCAATCAGTGGTCATCTCTCATTACAGCAGATGATGCTGCAATGACGAGATGGCCCCTGATTGCAGTGGCTAAAACGTTTGTTGGTGGCATGCTGGCTGAACTAGTGTCAGCAGCAGCGCCATGGCATTGGGGAAGCAGCGCGCCTTAAAGGCTGTGGGGGTATTGGGCACAATAGTGCCATGCCTCCACAACCTGCTTGTGGAGAAAGCTGCCGCAGTATGTTTCTTCTGTATGCGCGCAATCAACATAAAAATACACTAAGTATGGCATACGCAGAGTTCTTTGCACAATTCCCGCATGTCTGAGTTTCTACAAGCATTTATTAACATATTTCTTGTAAGGATGGGAACTGTGAATTTTGTTTTATATGAGGAAAACAAAATACAAGTCCCATACTTAAAAAAAGTCAAATCCAGAACAAATGGTTTGATACCTTTTATTGGACCAACAAGGATGTTACAAAAAGAACAATAGCTTTGGCTTTGACCAACAAGTCTCTTCTTCTGAAGCAATGACAGTTTAAAATCCTATTAACACTTAGAACATGCAGAAATAAACAGAAATAATTCTCATTGGTTTAAAAACTTTAATTATGTTCTGAAGTCCTGTTTTTAATCCAGTGAGAATTATTTCTGTTTTTTTCTGCATGTTCTAAGTGTTAATAATAGGGATTTCTAAATAAGTGTCATTGAACTCTGAAGAAGGACTTAGTCCGAAAGCTAAAGCTGTTTGTCCTTTTTGTAACATCCTTGTTGGTCCAATAAAAGGAATCAAACCATTTGTTCTGGATTTGTTCTTACTAGCACCAATACGGCATTGAACAGTTTGTTTGTTAAAAAAGTCAGACATTCTATGTATGGTATGCTTTATTATTTGTTTGTTTTTCTTTGTTACAAACTAGCAGTTTTGCAGGGAACAATGCTGCAGATTTTGCACTTTGATACTGTACAAATATTTACTTAAACTTTGTTGACAGGCAAGTATGTACAACGAGCTATAGAGGTCGCCCCACCCATGAGACAAATGACGCCTGCTGCCCTCATGAGTGCCAAGTATTGGTCAGGCAAACTGCCCAGATATCTGTCCCACCTCTTCTTCCCTGCAGCAAACCCTTCCTATCTGTTCAGATCTGAGGCAGGTCAGCACCTCCATGTCCCATGTTACAAGCGCACTCTAAACCAAGACTCCAACATCAGCTACAGGCTCCTTAACACCTGGAAAAATGTCCCTGTCAGTGTCGCTGCCCACTCCCCACCCCCCATCTGAGCCTATCTAACTCATCTAACATTTTAATGCATATCATATTAAGCCAGTGATGCACATTGTGCTAACTGCGGGACAGTCATGATTCTACCCTTTTTTTTTCTTTCCTTGGGGCTGCCCCGTCATGTTGCTATAGTACACTGCATCAGGACATGCTGCTTACCATGTACTTGTTTCATTGTTTTTGGAATGTGTAATGTATGTAATGTATGAATACTGTAAGATTCCTCACTGTCCCAGTCTTCCTCTCCCCCCGGGTACAACTGGAAACAAGCCCTGGCCTCCATGTGTGTGCTTACCTGGTAAAACATGTTCAAAATAAATAAAATTAAATAGAAATGAAACAAAATATTATAGAAATAAAACAGTAGAATTAATACAGCTACAACTATTACAGTAAATAACTAAATAATAAAGTGCAGGTCCTATAAACTGGAAAAATTGATGCTGGCACAAAGTAGGGGTTATCTTAAATGCAATGAAATGTCAACATTTTTCTATGTTTTTCATAGGATTTCACAACAACAAAATTGATACCTTGTGGGAATTTTGCCTACATAATTGAAATTTCACTGTGGCCTAATTTTGGGGAAATATTTAGGGCCCCAAATATTCATAGGCTCTCACTAACGATGTTCTCTAAATATTCTGACACAGGTAAAGAGCACCCTTGCCTACTGACTCCAAAGGAGGTAACATGGTCAAGTCAGTAGAACAGTTAAGTGTGAAAAGTAAAGCCCAGGTTCAGATCCCACCATAGCCACTGTATGACTTGGTCAGCATGGCATCAGACCTCACAGCATTTCAGTCCTTTATATTTGAGCTGTAAAGTTGGGTGGAAGCAGGCCCTCCAAATATTGAAATTCTCACACAGCAGTGCTGTTTGTGTAGCCCAGTTGGGGGGGGGGGAGAGTGACACTGTACATCACCTTGTTAATAACTGTGGCTCTCTCCGTCCTGACAGGGGAAATATCTGTTCTGCAGGACAGGACATAACTTTCCCCTTCTGCGCAGTTCCGTTCTGCAAGCTGTCAGTATAAATTACGGCAGGCCGGGGACATGATCAAGAACTGAGAGAAAGAGGGGCAGGAAGTTCACAAGTCAGAAGCTGTACACAAAGGAGAAGAGGCACGAGATATTAATTAAGTAGGAGGCACCACACTTAGAGGAAGTGCAGAGAAAATGGGCTCAACTTCCAGTCTTTATTTCCCTCCTGACCTTTTGATCTCTATTTTTCCTGACCAGATAACTCATTTTGCCTTCTTCCTCAGCTGATGCTATGCTGCAAGGATGCCTGCAGCAGGAAGCAGAATTGTATATTAGGGCGGGGGGCTGTAACACCAAGCCTTTCTTGGCTTCAGAGGTTCTTCAGCTGGTGTTGCCCTTTAAACTGTGCAATGAACTCTGCTGTTTCCTTCTTAGAGTGTTGTGGGACTTACCCATACTTTAGGGGGAGATTTCTCCCTAAAGGAAAAGTCTTTCTGTATACATCAGGACTCAAATGTTTCATCAGACTCTCCAGTATGTGACTGCACAGATTGTTAGGGGGATGGTTACACTCATCGCCCCCAGATAAGAAGCTGTGCTGAGCTGTCGCATGTTCGATCCCTGTCACTGTTTTCAGTCCTGTAGTCAAATCAATTGCCTGTGCTTCTGAAATGTGGAACATTCCTAGGCAAGAACCCCTTCTCTAGGCTAATGATGCTCCAGTTTGAATTCTCTACTGTTAAATAAAGACATTATGAAAATATATTTAGGTTTTTCAACATGCTGTATTTATTTCTTGCCTGTTCAAATATACAGTATGTGTGCCCATGTTTAAAATGGTATTGTCCTGTTGAACACATGCTGAATAAATGCCGCAAGGACTGCTGTGTGTGAGAAAGCTACTATGCACAGCTCAAGATGACTATCCAGGTTACATTTGCTATTAAACTGAGTTATAAAATGGGTAAAGACAATCTCGGACTTTGATTGGTGAATATGATTGGGTGAACCTGATCATGACTATGCAGTGATTTTGCTCACTGCCAGTTATCCAGGCATTTTGCCTTATCATATACATCATTGCAGTGCAGCAAGGCAGTCGGGAGGGCTAGTATAATACTGGGGTGCATCATGGATCGGTATCAACAGCAAGGTGGGGTGTTGCCTCTGTATAGATGGTATTAGTAAGACACCACCTAGAGTATTGTGTCCTGTTCTGGATACTGCACATCTAGAAGGACATAGAGTGGAGGTGGTCCAGAAGAGGCAACTAAAATGGTGCAGGGTCTGCACAAAACCCTTATGAGGAGTGACTAAAGACCTCAATATATACACCTTGGAAGAGGGAGGGAGGGGTGATATGTTAGAGCTCTTAAATGCCTCACAGGGGTAAATACAGTACAGGAAGGAAATATTTTTCAGAAAAGAAAAGGTGCTTAAGAACAAGGGGACATGATATGAAGCTGGAAGGGGGTAGATTCAGGAGAGATGTGAGGAAGTACTTCTTCATAGAAACTGGTGGATTCCTGGAAAAGCCTTCCTGCTGAGGTGGTGCGGGTGAAAACAGTGGTGGTGTTCAATAATGCATGGGATAGGCATGAGGGAATCATTGTGGAAAGGAAAGTGGAAAGGGAGAAAAAGCTGCAGGTCAAAGTAGGGTCTGCAGTGATAGTGAAAGTAGGGAAAGATGGGCAGACTATGTGAGCCAAAGGATTCACTAAGAAATCCTGACATTCAGTCTCCCGAACTCCATAAGCCTGAGTTCAGGAGACTGAATGTCGGAAGACTGACAGTGTCTCAAGTGCAATGTGGAGCAAAGCCCCCCCCCCCCCGAGCAGAGGGCTCCTTCCCCACATCCCCCATAACTTAAACAACCAACTCTGAGGGGGAGTGGACCTCAGAGGAAAACATTTAGGCCTGTCCACACTACACGCTCTGGCCCAGTAATGGATGTAGACCATTACCGCGGGAAGCGGTGCAGTGCATCCACACTGTGGCCGTGTCCGTTATGGGACCGGCACCGCCAGTCCACACATGGGAGCTGGGCGGCCGTTATGGCAGCACCAATCCCACAAACAGTCATGCGCTCGCGCTCTGCAGAGAATCTGTTACTGCCTGTCCACACTACTGCCGTAACGCTACCAAGGCGGGACTGGTTTCATAACCATTGTTGAAACCACCTCATAAGTGGTTTCAACAACGGTTACGAAAATGCCTCCTGTAATGTTACAGGTGTAAATGCAAACCATTGCGGTAACGGTTTGGGCACTCTGTAATGTTACAGAGGCATAGTGTGTACAGGGCCTAAGCTACGGGAGAGGGGGGTGAAATGTAAATTGCGGTGACCAGGAACAGAACCCCAGTCTGCAGCACCATGTTGGCCAAGCTGCTGGTGGCTTAGCCCTCCACGCCATGGGAACAGCTCATCTAGCTTCCACATCCTCAGTTTATTTGTGGTGCCTGTCTAGGGGTAGGGTAGCAGTTCATCACATCCACTACCTTACCCCTGTCGGCACTGTCTTCCTTCCTGTCGGCCGGCGGTGTGCTGTGCTGCGGGCTCAAGATCCTGCATATCAGGATTTTGAGTGTTAGCATATAGAAATACTACTCAGGCCAAGTGGTCCTTACCTGACATCAAATTTTATGTTTCTATGTTTAAATATATCAAGACACCTGGCACCCTATTAAAATAAACTTGGAAGCTATTTTTGCCTCGAGCTAAACTCTTGAATTTCTAGTTTCCTAACTAGAATATACTGTACCAGTTTGTCAGTACGTGTACTGGTTAAATACTCACCCCAACTAACTTTTATCACAGTCAACCTACCCCTGCTCCTCAGCCCTATACACACACACACACACACACACACACAATTGTGTCACAGACTACTCACAAAGCAGTTTCAAATCACTTACTGGCTGTTACTTGCTAAACTCCAGCCAAAAAGTGTTTTGTGATGATAATGCTTGTTGCATCCCTTGCTCCAGTCACAAACCCATTGTTTTGTATCGCAATCCCATACACTGCACACCACTGCTCACAATGTCTCTGCAGCAGTCTCTCGCTATCTCACTGCACAGTTTTCAATGTGGCTAACTTCTAACCTCTGACCAGCTGACTAGCACCTATCAATGCTCCAAACAACAATGCACTCATTACAGAGTTAGAGAACTGGGGGGAGGGGGGTGCTGCAACTACAGCCCTCACTGCCACACATGCAAAAACTACAACCCAACTACAACTACGGAAGCCTCAACAGTCCACATTACTAAACTTACAACTAAAACACTATTAAGTTCCATCAGGCAGAAGAACTACTTAAAGGAAATGTATTCAAATATTTTTACTTTTAAATATATCAGCCTTTTCCACTTAATAAAAATATGTTGTTTAATTTAAAAAACTATTTTATATGTGCAGTATCACCCTCCAGTGAGTGCTATATCACTGTATTCGCCCGAGTGGTTGAAATACTTGACTAGCGTCTTCATGCCTCACAATGTATCCAGAGTGTGTGGTGGTCTAGCATAGTGCACTCCCTGCCATGTGTTATTGGTTCCATACAGTGAAGTCATGCAGTGTAAAACAACACTCTGCACTGCATCCTGGCTGGCTCCACTGTAGCTACACTACGCCAAGCAAAAAGGGAAGAGTCCCTTAGAGAATGACACCTCCATGTGTAACTTACCCAAACCATGTTCGTCCCCCAAGCCAATTTGTAAACTTGACAGACCTCAGCTCTCTTGATCTGCCCCTGAAACAGCCAGGTCTGATACAAACATGTATTTTTTTATCCAAATATTTAGCCAAGAGAGCACACAGAGCTGAGAAGAAGCTAATTTCCAGGTGCATCATATTGGGTACTGCAATAGGGGTAAGACTGCTTTAACTGTGCCTAAACTATAACAGTAGAATCACTTGCGTAGCCCCAGAATGGCTTTGAATAATGCATAAATCACTGTACTTTCATAAAGTCTATGAATACACTGAAATCAAAGCAAGATAAAAGTGGGCAGAAATTCCAGTGAGCAACGCCTAAAAGAAGAGCCTTACAAGCCTCACAGTAACAGTCCACCTGCAGTGCTAATCAGTTACTACTCAATTACTTTGTACCTTACACATCAGTCCACTCATTTATTTATTTATTAATTTTTTTATGTATTTATTTAAGATTTGGTAACACAGATAAGCACACTGATCAGGAACTCATTTCCAGGTGTGACCGGGGAGGGAATATATCAGGTAAACTATCGAGCAATAGCAAACATAGTGACAACAACCAGCAATAGCACATACAATGACAACAACAGGTGCATGTAAATAAACAAGAAAAGCAAGGTACTGTTCAAGTAAAATTTCCAGAAAAGGAACAGAAATGTATTTATTTATTTATTTATGTTTTGATAACCGGTAGGTGCACTGATCCAGTGGACCATTTTCAGTCACGACCGGCTACAGGGTGGCAATACAGGGAAAACAACAAGTGGACACAGTTTACATTGTAGTATACAGGTTTAGCAACATTGTAGTTCAGTAAGAAAGTCATTTTACATGAAGTATGCAGGCATGGGGTTATATTAAACATTTAACAAAAGTCAAACAAAGGAGCAGTTTTAACCCGGCAGACTGTTCTTTATATAGCAACAGTATACACTACTGCCCTGTCAGGATTGCTGGGGCAGGTAGGGTGAGGGATCCTGTATGGGTAGGCTGTGCTAGTTATCCATGAATAGTCATGCAAGTTTGTAGTGCTTAGGAGTGAAAAGGGCCAAAAGGCCAACACTAAGGGTAAGTTTAAGGTGGCTTGCAGGCTACTGTGCTGCCTAGCACGCATTTGCAGGTGGACTCTTTCAGTAGCCAGTCCTTAAGGTTAGATGTGAAAGTCACCTGGGATGGGGAGGTACGAATGGAAGTGGGAAGACTGTTCCAGAGTGAGGGGGCAGCTACAGAGAAAGCTTTGCTGCCCATTGCCATGGAGACACGAGGAACTTCAAGGGTGGAAATGGAGGAGGTCCTCAGGGGTCTAGTGGCTGTTCTAGTGATGAGTAGGGGAGCGTGGGGGGATAGCTGGTTACTCCTGAGAGCACTGTTCACCAGGTAGCCAGCAGCATAGTTGAGGTGTGCCTGGAGAGGGAGCCATCCTAGGGACTGGTAGAGCGTGCAATGGTGGGTTAATGAGGGGGCTTTGAGAATAAAGCGACAGATTATATGCCATGTTTAGGTGGGAGTGTTGCTTTAGAGACCTGAGGGAGTAGATGGGGGAGCAGTAGTCCAGGAGAGGGAGAAGGTTGCTTTGCACGATGGCGAGTCGAGCTTCAGGTGAAAGTAGGTGAATTGCACGGTATGCCGCACCAAGTTTTTGATTTATCTTTTTTATGGTCAGGGTTGTGTGGTCATTAAATTTGAGGGAGGGGTTGAGGGTAACATCGAGGTATTTAAAAGAGGTGACCTGCTCGAGTGGGGGGCCTGTGCGTGTATATACGGTGAGGGCAGTGTTAGATCTGGTGGCCTTGTTTAAGAAGGGCTTGGATCCAAAAAGCATGACCTTTGTCTTTTTTCCATTGACTTGGAGTTTTCTGGATGTGAACCAGTTTTCTGCTGCCTCATAGTTCTCAGAGAGATTTGAGGAGATGGGTTCCAAGGACTTATCGCTGTGGTACAGGACTAGGTCATCTGCATAAAGGAGCGCATTGCAGTTTAGGCTCTCTGCTGGCAGTGCATTGATAAACATGGAGAAGAGAAGGGGTCCGAGAATTGATCCCTGGGGAACTCTGGTGCTTATAGGAAGGGAGGCTGAGGCAACTTTGCTTATGAGCACAGATTGGGACCTGTTTGTGAGGTAGCTATGGAACCAGGCCACAGGTCCAGGGGCACAGCCAAAATCTCAAAGTGCGGAGAGATGGAGATGGTGGTCAACAAGATTGAGCGCTTTTGACAATTCGATGAAGACTGCACCTGTGGCCTTACCCATGTCCATGTTTTGGGGATGTGATTAGAAAAACTCCCAGGGCAGAGGAGGTGCTATGATGTTTCCAGAAACCGTGCTGGAGGGACATAGGAGGTTGAACTTATTGAGGTGTTTGGATAGCTGGGAATGGACAATCTTCTCTAGTAGTTTGCTAAGGTGCGGAAGCAATGAAAAGGGTCTATAGTTTTTGGGGGATAGTGGGTCTCCTGCCTTAAAGATGGGGATCACATTTGCATGGTTCCAGGTGTTCAGCATCGTTGACGTTGACAGTGCACGGTTAAAAATGTGTGTTAGTGGTTTGACCAGGGCTGGGGAGATGATCCTCAGGAAAACCGGGTAGATACCATCACTTCCAGGGCTGCCCCTAGTAGGGAGGGTTTTCAGGAGTCTAGTAATAGTAATGGCATCAATAGCTCTGAAATAGAAAGGGGGGAGGTGGAGGCACCAGGAGTTTGGGGAGTGAGGGTGCTGTCATTGTTGTTTAGGTGTGTTGGAGGGTGTGGAGGAAGTTTGCTAAGGTACTGGGTCAGGTTTTTAAATGTGGCATTATGAAGGTCTGCAATGCCCCCTGGGTCATTGATTGTGCCCGATGGGGATATTAGCTGCTTTATTTGCTTTTTGGTCTTTGGGTTTAGTATGGACCCAATTGATGCCCAGAATCTGCAAGGATTTCCCAGTGTGTTTTGCTGAAGATCGGTAAATTATTTCTTTTGAGAGACTTTATCATCCTCTTGCAGGCATTGCGTTAGCTGCCTGTAGGCATCCCATAGATGGGGGATGGAGACGCTTTAAAAGCTTTCCAACTGAATCCTTATCCTTCATTTGCTGTACAGTTTGTTCATTATCCAGCTGTAGCAGACACCTTTTACCCTTCTGGATTTGATGGGAAAATAATGGTCCTGTAGTTTTCGAAGGGTGCTGGTGAAGAGACTGACAGCAGAAGAGATGTTTTCCATCAGATATAGGGAGGACCAGTTTATGGACACTGTGTCTCTTATCACAAGGTCATGGTTAGGGGTGTTGAAGTTTCTGAAGGACAGTATCTTTGGTGGAGGGTGGGCCAACTTATTGTTCACCACTATGTAGGTGGGGGTGTGGTCGCTAATCGCGTCAGACATGGTCCATGCTTGGAGGATTGGATCGGGCCAGTTTGTTAGGATCCAGTCAAGGATTGAGTGGTTGGTTGAGCATCAGTTGAGGTTGAGATTACTTGCTCCAGGTTATGTGACTTCATTAGGGTTGAGTAGTCCTGGTTTGGATTTGCAGCCCAGTTTAGGTTAAAATCCCTGAGCATGAATGCATCCCTAGATGGGGTGGCGCATGCTAGACCAGAGAGAAAGCAGAAAGCCTGCAAAGTACATAAGTTACAGAGGTAGCAAGAATGGGAGCTGGCAGAGTGTGCAGTCGACGTATGACAAGATATTTATATAGATACATAGACACTGTCGGCAGTTAAGGACCTATGGCCCACCCAGTCTGCCCATTTGAGCTTGTAAGTTCCCTTTACATTTTTCTAGAAGTCTGTTGCCCCTTATCCCTGACCTTCAGGATTCTCTTATGTTTGTCCCATGCATTCTTAATTCCTGTGATTGTTTCAGCTCCCACCATTTCCTCTGGAAGGGTGTTCCACTTGTCCACTACCCTTTCTGTGAAGAAATTCTTCCTCATGTTTCTTCTGAATCGTCCTCCCTCCAACTTCATCCCATGCCCTCTAGTTCTGGAACATCTTTTTCACTGGAAAATAATGTATTCTTGCACCCTGTTCCTCCCTGTAAGGTACTTGTATGTCTCTATCATATCCCCTCTCTCCCTCCTCACCTCCAGGAAGTACATATTCAAATCCTTCAGCCTGTCTTCATAGGACTTGTGATGCAATCCCAGTACCATCTTTGTTGCCCCTCCTCTGAACCTTCTCTACCCTGTCTATGTCCTTACATAGGTAAGGTCTCCAGAACTGTACACTGTACTCCAGGTGGGGCCTCACTAGAGTCTTGTATAGCGGAATTACGACCTCCATTTTCCTGCTGGTAATGCCCCTGTCTATGTATCCCAGAATCCTATTTGCTTTACCTGCTGCCTTGTCACACTGTTTCCCTACCTTGAGTTCATCAAAGATGATAACCCCAAGGTCCCTTTCCTGCTTGGTGCATGCTATATCCTCATCCCCCAACTGATATGTTGTTCCAGGATTCTTGTGCCCTATATGCATTATCTTGCACTTCTTTGCACAGAATTTCAACTGACAAACCCTTGACCATTCTTTAAACTTCTGCAGGGCCCTCCTCATTCTGTTTACACCCTCTGGCATGTCTACTGTTACAGAGCTTCGTGTCATCAGCCAACAGGGAAATTCTGCCTTCTAGGTCCTGCACAATGTCACTGATGAAGACATTGAATAGGACTGTTCCCACACTGATCCCTGTGGTACCCCACTGATATCTCTTCCCTCTGTAGAGTAACAGCCATTTATCACCACCCTCTGTGTCCTGCTGCCCAGCCAATTACCACCCACCGCACTACTGTCCTGCCTACTCCCATATTCCCCAGTTTGTTTAATAGCCTTCTATGTGGCTGTATTTGTGACAGAAACATGATAGTGTAAAAATTAACATTATAGTGTATGCTAGAATCTATGCAGTATGATAAGTGACATAATAGGTAATAAGGGAGTGGGAGACAAAGGCATGGGCTGTTGTAATATGGAGAGAAGGAGAAGATGGTGAAATGCAGATGCATGCATTTGAGAACTGTGCTGATAAAAGTGGTCTGTAAGTCCTTGTTAATGAAATACTAGAAAACACTTCAGGAACACCCCTAGAAAGCAGAACAGGGTATACACATTACTGCCCATCAGGACAAAGCACTCTTTGATAAAGATGTCACACTTTTCTGCATGACAAATTGGAGTATTGTGGAACCCACTTATAACGGACCAGTTTGTGAGCACTGAATCTGTTTGTTATACCTGTTGTATGCTGTAACTGTGATTGCATACAGTTGTACAGTTTTGTTTGCATTTTTGTAATATTTTTGGGCTTTCAGTGCAGACTTTATTGGGGGTTATATGTGGTTTGTATCTTATACAGGTACAGTGATGCTTGTGCTTTAAAAACTCTAGTCTATTTTTTCCTTTCTTCTCCCATTTCTTGTGCTCTGTGTTAAGTGCAGGTCAGGAGTTTACTGTTTTCATGTTTTTCTTGAAGAAATCAGCTATTCTGGTTTGTGTAATACTGTAGCTGAGCAACAGTATTGGGACCACATATTTTCCATTGCCTGCATGTTTGCCCGATTGGTTGTGTCCACCTGTTGTTCCATGGTTCTCTTGAATGCCAGGAGAACTGAGCAGACATTGTGTGTGTAACCTTCTGCTGCTCTTGATCCTCCATGGCATCCTCTTCTTGTTCTTCATCTGAATCATGGACAGGCTCAGTGGACAGTGAGGTTATTGAGTCGCACAACCTGCGATGTCAACCGTAGTGGAGGTTTCTTCAGCATGGTTGCATAGGTGACAAAGGTCTACAAACTCTACTGACATCAAAGCAGCTGGTGGGTGGGGGTGGGGGCTGCTTCTGCATCTGACTCGATGTCAGCATCCAAGTCTAGAGTGTACTGAACAAAGCCTGGTTTACTGAAGCAGTGGAGAATGGTCTCCTACCCGATCAAATCCCAGGCTTGCTTCATCGCATGGACGGCGTTGAGGAGGCTTATTTTCTTAATGCAGGTTTGTGCAGTGAGCTTTTGGACACTGTCAAGCAGCTCCAGGATTTTGAATGCATTGCTCAGGCGTAATGACACTTACAGGCATAGATGATCCCCATGTCTAGTGGCTGAATGATGTGTGTTGTAGCGGTGTTTGACATTTTTCAGCCCCCTGGACATGGGGATGGCCTGTGAAGTTGTCCATGATAAGCACAATTTTGCGTAATCTAAGTTTACTATTGGCAGGGGATTTGTAGCGCAGTCAATCAGCTGTGATCAGCTGATGGTGGTGTGGGATCAGGTGATGATTTCATGGGATCAGCTGCTGTCACTGTTGCTAAGCAACTGGGTTCCCACTGAGTGACTACTTAACAACTAAGGAGGTGATAACAGTTGGCTAAGCATGAGACAAGGTGATGACTGATACTTGCTATGTCCACTGCAAGTGGAATGCAAGCTACATTGTAAGCAGAATAGACAGGAGAGAATAGTAAATGGTTTTTGACAAATGCTTATTGTCTATTATAAGCTCTTGCCTGTTATAACTGTGTCCATTATAAGTAGGCTCCACTGCAATTGCCATTTGATGATGTTGTGTTCCTATAGTTTTCTGCAAGATATCAAAGGCAGAAACTTTTATAAGAGTGTGTCATCCTGGTGGTGGCACTGCAGTGTGTGTGTGTGTCTGTCTCTATTTGTCTCTTTATCTGTCTATCTGTATTCTGCCTAGCCATCTATGTATCTGTTTGTATCTATCTATCTACTTACCTATCTATCTATTGGTGTAATGAGATGAAGTGAGACCTGTGTCACAGCTAGTTCACTACCCTTCTGTCCTAACAGCAATGATCTGAAATGTCTTCTTCTTTAGGTATAGTAAACAGTATATTTAGCCTGGCCATGAAACTCATCTACTCTGATACATTTTTACATAGCTCTCAATTCTCTGTGTCTAGCCTCTAGATACACTGAATGCTTGCATTCAAGACTAGGTATAACAGAGATCTGAAGGGGAGAGGTATTTCAGGTTGTTGCTGTGAGGATGACAGGGAGGCAAATGCCGTATGGTGAGCTGCACAGTCTTATTTCATCTCACCACATCTCTGTACATACATAAATCACTAATTGTTATTTTCTGTTATTGGTTGTCATGGAAACTAATTCTTGCTATTCACATATGCCTAGCTAGCTACAGCCTAAAAGTATGTTTACATTTACTAATCTTCACATTTTTCCAAGAATTGTTCTTGCTCAGCCAAGATACAACAGAAAACCCAAGCAGTACTGCAACTGGATGAGGTTGACATGAACCAGTATCACACAGCGACATGCTGAAATTAATGATGCTGGGAGGTCCCTCTGTTTTCCTAAACATCACTGATGTGAAGGCCAGTTCCTGTTGATGTCCTATTGTTGAGATGTATAAACAGTGCCATGGAACCTTGCCATGCCTTCAAGGACTTCCTATGTGGAAAACAACAGAGAGGGAGGGAGCGAGAGAAAGAAATTGTTGCAACTGCGTAGCATCCTTCCATTCACTTCAAAATACAATGTAGATGTATTTAAGACAAGTGAATTGTAGTATGTTTATGACTTATGACTAGTTTATTTATTTAGTCATTTATTTGTTGAAAACTTTGGAATTACTTTTGAGCACAAGTGCTCATTTACAAGGTTCCATGTCAAATACATGGTCAAAAGAAACACTGCAATAAGCAGTTCCAGAGGAAATGCAGTTGAGTCACATTCAAAGCACTTAAGGCAGAACAATTACTTACAGTTTGCAAAAGGAATCCATACAGATCGTTGTATAAAAGTCACAAGTTATGTGCAGAGAGAAACAAAACTGTTTAACAGTTATTCTTGCATTTGACTGCAAAGGCAGACTGCTGCCTTTTGTTTGTTGTATAGATGGTTTGATATATAATCTTTGGCAATATCGATATATCTTGTCATGCCAATAAAGTTATTTTGAATCTGAATTTGACAGAACGAGAGAGAGGGAGGCGGGGGATAGAGGAGAGAGAGAGAGAGAGAGAACAGCAGACTCTACTTAAAACTACCAGTTGGCAGTATTGATGATGCTAATTGAGTACATTAATTTCATATAGACTATATTGTGTACATAAGGTGTTCTATTACTGTAGCAGCAGATGACTGATATGATTGCTCTAACTGGACTTTTTGAGAACATGCCCAGCCTGGGCTCCTAGTATTGTTCTCTTAAAGCTATGAATATTATTGATATTAGTTGCCTGTTTCTTGTGCCAATTAAAGTGATCCTGTCACATCACCCTCAGGCCAATAGAGTCCTTTGATCAACAACGCTGAGATCCAAATACCCTCTATACCCATGGATGTCATTGTGTTAATGTTTTGATTACTGTATATAGTGACAAAAAATATGAACAGAAACATCTGCAGTTGACAGAATATATTTATTTTTTACAATTAAAATAAATTTCAAAAAAGTCACCTCAAAAACATAAATAAATGGTACAGTACCATATATTTTACATAACCCTTCTGATATTATAAGCAACAGTGGATATATATATATATATTTATATATACATATATATGTTGCAAAATCTTTGTTAATAATCCAGTTAGGGTCAAAGCAATAAAGGTTGGGAAATGAGGCGTTAGGGTTTCCCTAACACCCCACCCTCCCAAACCAGGGAGGAGAGCAGGTGGGGGTGTGCCTTCGGCTTCTGAAGCCTAACACTCACCCCATTCCATCTGTAAATAAGGTCAGATGTGTAGACTTTATGAGAATGGGGTGAGCGTTAGGCTTGAGAAGCCCAAGGCACACCCCACACCTGCTGTCCTGCCTGGTTTGGGAGGGTGGGGTGTTAAGTAAACCCTACCGCCTCATTTCCAAACTTTTGTCACTTTGACCCTAACTGGAATATTAACAAAGTTTTTTGCAACTTATTTCCTTTCTTTTTGAGATAGTATAATAGTATCCTTATTTTTCTGTAGGAGCACAGGATCCTTTGGACCCTGCACTACCATCCCTCCATAGATGTGTGAGTGTATGTAGCTGTGGGGCCTGTGCTTCCATTTATAGGACAACAGTGACCAAATTGTCAGCATAACCATCTTATTACCCCATCTCATGTACCCGGTACAGAAAATGTTTGAATCCCAGCAAAAACATAATTCTGCACAACTGCAATGCCATTCCATGCCACAGGTGTGAAACCACATTTTGGCCATGATTAGGAAAAATGACAGCTGTGACATACATCAGGTGGGGTGATAAGAAGGCTGTGTTGAAAATCTGGTGTCAAAATATTTAAAATTTCTAAAGTTACAGGTGAGCATATCAAAATTGCAGTGAATGGTCATATCTTTTCCTATTTTTTCATGTTTTGACCACAAATTTTCCACAGTCTTCTTATGACCCTCCTCATAAACCCCATAGGTGAACATTTTCAAATCTGTAACAAAATGCCATTCCCCACTACAGGTGCGAAAACACTTTTCGGACAGGATCTAAAAATGACAGCTGTGCTGTTCATGAGGTGATGTGAAAATATGGCTATGTTGAAAATTTGGACTCAAAATATTGAAAATTACCAAAGTTATGCACATGCATAGAAAAATTTCAAGGAATGCTCATAATGTGACCATTTTAGAATTTGTTCACCAAATATTCACATGGCCTTTTGGGACCCACCTCCTGAACACTGGTGGTAAAATGTCATTATTCTGTCCTGAAAGGTGATTTCATGCAGTGACCATGAAATCACCTTCTGTGTCCGCTTAATGAAATGACAGTGACAGTGTTCATGAGAGGTGAGTCCCAAAAGGCCATGTTGAAAATTTGCGAAAATTTCTAAAATGGCAAAGTTATGAACATAAGTTCAAAATGCCATTGAAATACATTATATGGCACTTATTGTACCTTGATTCCATAGTTCACAGTTTGGCTTTGAAGGATGAAGATGTGTCTGGGTCCATAGAAAATGACAGCCTATGACCTCTGGTTCTAAGTATAGGTTAAGGGAGGTGTGTGGTGGTAGGTGCTCAGTGAGAGGGTCGGGATGGGGAGGGACATTGGGGATGAAGAGGGACCATTTTCTTTTTCAGGCAAAAATAAAAACGTGTCAGGGGACTGTTTTTCTTTTTGCAGGAGTAAACTAAAGAAATATTTTAGGGCACTTGGGGTGGGCTCCTCAGTGTCCACACTGCTGGGGGCTTTAACTGCAGACACGGGATTTGGTCCCCAATGTCAGCTAACTGATAAAAAATAGGCTGCGGGAGGGGGGACATTCAACACCGGGGGTTAGCATCCCAATGTTGGATTATAAAAATTAATAAACAAAGGACTAGAGGATAACAATCAGAGGTTGGGGGTGCCACTAGACACCAGGGAATATATGATAACAGTGATCAGGGAGTGAGGGGTGACACTAGACACCAGGGAAAACAGGGGCTCACAACTCACACTGCAGCCAGCAGCAGGAGCTCAGCTGCAGAGCTAAAGAAAATCCGTTGTTATACAGAGAACATGGTGGAAGTCTCCTCTCGCTAAACTGGGCACCTGGGATTCCAGGTGTACAGAAACATAATTGCTGGCCCTAATTGTGAAAAACAAACACCAGAATCTGGCTAAACAAGGCCCATTTAGCTAGGTTCTGGTGTTTGATTTGTAAAATGACAACATTTGTGTATGTTTTCCACACGTTTTACTTTGTGGGGAAAAACAAGATGGCAACTGGAGAAAAAGGGTTTTTCCCGCATGAAAAAGGATTTTGTCCTCACAAAAATGGAAGAGATCTCATGAGAAAGAATCCTTTTTCACAAGGTCAATCCTTTGTCAAACTTTGTCCCTATATTCTGGACAGTGAACTTCCCATTAAAAACAATGGGAACTTAAAAATTGAATAACTTTGCAACAGATTAATATTTTTTTCACCAAACAAATGCATAGCAGTTCTGTTGCCCAAGCTGTATCTACCATAAAAAACACACCTAAATTTCACACCATCTGGACGCAAGGCGATGAGGAAAAAACTGCAAAAAATGGTGACTTTTAAGGTTTTTGCACTATTTGGATCTCAGGAATCTGTACATCTGACTGGAAAGAAACTTGCCACATCAAGAGATGTACCCCACGGGACAGCACATACCAAATTTTGTGCAAATAAGAGGTCTAACATTAAACAGACTACTCAACCCTAACTCTCTCTCTCGCTCTCTCTCTCTCTATATATATATATATATTATAGTAGCAGGAATTAGGAATTATGACCACTTCTATATTAAACCCAACCTTTTGCACGTTAATAACTTTCAACCATTTGCCAATTTGCCTTAAATTTTGCATGTGCAGTTTGGTATGATAGCTCTCCGGATCTGGCAAGTTTCTTCCGATTAGATGTGCAGTTGTGGAGCTGCGGAGTGCCAAAAAGTGTGAAAAATCCTCACTTCTTCGTGAATTCTTTACTTATCTCTACAGCCCAAATAGTTTGTGGTTCTGGTCTGAACTGTTCGGGGTATTTGGGGACTGGGTAACTGAAGTGACTTTTGAAGGTTTGGTGAAAAAAATATTAATCCATTTAAAAGTTATTAAACTTTTAACTTTCCCATTATAGCCTATGGAAAAAAATATATGTTAGGCATGAAAACATTTGTGAAAGCACTTTTTACTACCACAAATGGGTGTTGTACTTTCGTGCTGCCACCAACTTGTTTTCAGTTAGTGACACGTAAAAAATGCTGTAATTCAGAAAATACTGCCCCTTGGTAAACACCAACAATTTTCTTTACCTGATCAGGGCCTGAGGAACACGATCCTGGCATTAGCTTTTCAAAATAATGCCTGGAAATATGTTTTCTGAAGTTTTTCTGCCATTTTACGCATGGAACTTTTGCAAACGTTGCTCAGAATTTCACAAACTTTCACAAAATGTTGTGAAAGTTTTGTAAATTTGCGAGAGTGCACCTCCAAAAAACCACTTTCTTTGCCACTTTATAGCAAAAAACAGGTTAGGACTTTTGGGATGATATTTGCAGAGCAGCAAGGGCTTGCACTACGGATGTGCCTTTTGAAGGTTTGGTGAAAAAATATACAATGGTTTCATACTTATAACATTACAAAGTTTTGAAATTTCTCTTAGGATAACATTCTGGTGCTTGCTCCACCTTTCATCGGCTATATCTTGAAAATGGTTCGAGATAAGGATTTTTCGCTAAGCTCAGCTTAGTGCGCCATGCATTATGCATGTATGCATGCAGTTGCCAGGACATGATTACAACTGCAGTGGAACTCATTCCAAAGTTCCTACGGTTACTGAGATATTGCCACATTTGCAGCACAAGGGTTACTTGGAATGGCTCTAGGTCTGCACTATGTCTCTATACTTATGGGTATATGGGAGTACAGTGCCTAGAGGGCCCTACGTTCCCACATATGGACACTATTCTGCAATACTGGGAGCACAGGGCCCTCCATTATGCAGTAGTGGGAGCACAGGGAGAAGTGAGATCATTAAAATATCTCTACACTTATGTACAGTATAGACGGTTGCGGGCCCTGTGCCCCCACATGAAAATCAGAGACAAATACAAAATGCATGCATGCGTCCTCTTCACAGAAACAAAGTACCCCCAAATAAAGCCTGCCACCTTATCACAGGCAGTTATAGGAGGGCACCTACCTGCTCACTATATAGTCTCGCCAACTGGCTCAGTTTTGATGGGAGACTCAGGTGCCAGACATGCCTCCTTGTAAAAGATCACCAATGGACTAGCCCCCCCCCAGTCTTACTAGCCTTCTGTAACCCACCCCATTGGTGAAAGCCACCTGCAGCTCCTCCAAAAACTTCCCTCCTGATTCCCCACTGCCGAACAACCTTGGGTTAGAGATTCTTCTCTTACAGGGCCCCCTCTGGTTGAATGCACTGCCCAGTGTCATCTCCTCTGAAAACAAGCAAGGTCTTTTCAAAACCTTAATGAACATATCCATTCTTCTGGTACCTGTGACTGCTTCTAGTTCCCCCCCTCTTTATTCTCCCCCACCTCTAGCACTCCTATGGCCTCACTTGAAACGTGTATGTATGTACATACCCACCACCCCCCAACTCACCCCTCCCCTCTGCCCTGCTTGCTAACTGCCCTCTGGGCCCTGACAATGGATTTCTATTCTCTTTACACCATGTAGCGCTACTCAGCTTTCTTGACAAGGGATCCCTATCCTGCCAAACCTGGTGCTTTGCTCTCTCACTGCTCAATTGTATCTATTTTGCACCATTTGTAAAATTATTACATAATTATTGTAAAATTATTGGTTATTTTTTCTCACTGGGTTGTGTAAGTCTCTGTAATATTGTTGCTGTCTGTTACCTGATGTGGCACCTGTGTAAAGGAGTCTATGACTCAAAGAATTGTAATTCTGATATGTTTCTAAATAAATAAATTAAAAAAATGATGGGGGCCCTGCACTCCCACAACCACATACAAGTAACATTACATTTTCTCAAAAAGAAGGGAAATTAATTGCAAAAAACTCTGTTAATGTATCAGTCAGGGTTGCTATTACAATGACAAAAGTTTGGATATTCGATGTTAGGATTACCAACCCAACCACCCCACCCTCCACAGACCACCAGGGTGTGCCTTGGGGTCATCAGGCCTCTCACCCCATTCTCTTATATTGTACCATGTCAGCTTCCTTACACATGGAATGGGGTGAGAGTTAGGCCCGATGATCCCAAGGCACACCCCGATGCCTGCTGGTGTGTGGAGGGTAGGGGAGTGGTAGGGTTGGTAACCCATATATATATATATATTTACACAACATGTGTTTTCGGATAAATGTGGGGATAAAAATTGATATCTCAGATAGGCAGTGAAGATATCAATGATATCTCCACGTTCCTATACGTCATAGTGATATCTCCATGTTCCTATACGTCATGGTGATATCTCTATGTTCCTATACATCACTGTAAAGAAAGTGAAAGTATGTTTCACTCTCTTTACAGAGACGTCTCTCTCTAGTTCCTGCTTCATCCCCCAAAAAAGACACACACACACCTCTCAAACCTATCTGGTTAATCCTGCCGTCATTTGTAATTAAAAATAGTAATGTAAAGTGGTACCTGGTTGATTATCCCCCTGTGCTACCGACAAAATCCTGTAATACTTTCACTTTCCGCCCCGAACTGTAGCGTGACCGAGCGGCATGTAAACGAGCAGATTAGCAACATACACTCGCGCTTCCTTCTCCTGTTTTAAAGCGGACTACTCGCTCACTGTGCTGTCGTTGGTACAGACGGTCCCTTCTATTAAAAAGTAAAGCATGTTATCGGGAGGTAAAAGCCAGGATTTTCTTTACACTGCAGACACTTATTTTAAAGCTCTGGTGCCAGTAATCTGCTCGTTTACATGCCGCTCGGTCACGCTACAGTTCGGGAAGTGAAAGTATTACAGGATTTTGTCGGTAGCACGGGGATAATCAACCAGGTACCGCTTTACACTACTATTTTTAATTACAAATCATACCAAGCTCAATGAAATAACAATATTTCAAAAAAAAACTGTAAATTAACAGGATCAGCCAGATAATTTATTTTAATACAGTATGGAATCTGTGATGTTGCTGAAGATTTGGGAGTGGGGGGGTGCTTTAGAGGATCATGCTACAAAAAGCCCAAAACACATGTCATATAAACAGAATATGACATGGCCTGAGTGAAGATATCATGTTTATCTTTCACCACACACGAAATCAAGATATTCACTCAGGCTTCGCCACTGTGAGATATCATGATATCATTGGCCTCTCATGAAGAGAAATATGATATCTTCACTCAGGCCATGTCATATCCCCTATATATACCACAGGGGTGAGAGCTTTCTCAGTAGGATAGCCTGTGTTATTTCCACTGCAGTGAGGATAAATCCTGATGACATCAGCAGAGTGAGGATATTGACATTTATCCATACTCTGCTGATGTTACCAGAGTGAGGATAAATGCACTGCAGCTTGTATTCTAAAGGAAACTGCTTCAGAAAAAGTTTCTCTTTCTCACTGAAGCTGCAACTTACTCAATTAGCTTAACAAAAGACTCTCACCTATGTCCCATTGTGTTTCTAACATTCCTAACCCATTACTGTGCTGATCTCAGCTTCAAAATAACCTGAATTCTAAATGAAACTCTTTTACAAAGCAGTTTCCATTTCTCAGTGCTACCTACAGCAGTTTGTGTTTCTCACTGAGCCTCTGACTCACTCAGTTAGCTTTGCAAAACACACTCACCTGTGTTTCTGACTCCCAGTCAATTCAGAACACACACACTCACACACACACACTGACAGCACACACAGAATGAGCAAGAAACACACAGAATCATAAAAAATGTTCCTAAAGCTCTCACCCCTGTGGTATAAATAGCACACATGATGGGCAGATCATGGGATATGGAAAATATTGTCACTCCTGCAGAGTGAGCTGTGCATTTTCACTCGTGCCTTCGGCACTCATGAGAATACACAGCTCACTCTGCAGGAGGAGAATATTTTCCATATCCCACTCCTGCCCATCGGTATCCCCTATTTATTATATATAGATATAGATATATATATATATATATACATATATACATTTATGCAATGGGGTGGACATAAATGAAGTGTGATAAATCCATTTATCTGAGCAACTATGTGTATAAATGTAGAATCTTATATTTATACACATAGTTACTACATCATTCTCTATTTATGTACATAGTTACTATGTCGTGAGGCTGCCCCCCCCCCCCCACTGGCACTACTTGCTAGTTTCAGTTTGCTGCCTGCAGTTTAATAGTGTCGATGTCCCAGACCTTCTCTGCTGTCAGTCCCTACACAGTTGCTCCCTGCCAGCATAGATCAGTTCCAACTCTGCAGTGATGTAAAAAAAATCTAAACAGTTTCAATTTAAACAGTATTCCATGCACCATGAAAGCAAATCCCACACAGAAATAGCTGCAATTAGCAGTGCTTCTAACTCCTGCAGTTCTTTACACCACTCCACACTCCAGCCCGCTCCAGATGCTCATTACCCAAACGTGCATGCCAGGCACCACTATTCTGGACCACAGCAACATGTAAAAAAAATGCAGATGTTTACCGGAACCACACCCACAATCTCCTAGTAAACAGTGGAAACCCACCTACTCTGTCCTCACACATGAAGCACACCTTGTTGTGATGTTGCCAGCTCACTGAAAACTCTTCTTCTATTTAAAAAAAAAATGAATATACGAAATCACTCCAGAAGCACTACTCAAACTTAAATACAAGTGCTTCGAGGCACAGGCAGCTTGTGCTCTCCCTAAGAAGCTCAGCGATTTTGCTCAGATAATTATTTATAACTGAAGCAAATGACCAGTTGCACAGCATGTTGCAGGTAGCAGCAGCGTCGGAACTCTTACGCATCTGTAGTAACCACCTAGCAACCTCACAATAAAGCGCAGGTACACTAGTAACATCATAAAAGTCCTCACAAAAGTATTAAAAACAAAAGAAACCTTGTAAAACAGCCTCAAACTTCTGTATCATTAATAGCCCCTATTGCTTAAATGGAACATGTAGGGGCTGAGCTTGTGTGATACCTGATTTATCTGTACTCATGCTATTTGACGTTGGACACCTCACTCATGGCTTACACCACTTGAGAGGTTACCTGAGGTCAAACAGCACTTGTACAGATAAATTAAGTATCACTAAACTCACTATTGCATGTCCTTATATTACATACAGTAGTTTGACCTTATGATATCAAGAGTGACAAAGTGACAGGCCCGGTGGCACTGAGGGCTGAGGCGCAGATTGTCTTACTTCGCACTATGCCAATGACCTGTATTTGAGAATGAGCACGGGCCACCAGGAATCGGCAGGGGAAGAGAAGGATTGAGTGCCCAATGGGCTGTTCTCCTTCTCTGGATGGGGAGGGCTGCATGCTCCTGCTGCCATATCGCCACCTAGGAGTTCTCAGGTGGAGGAGTTCCTGGGTGGTGGTGCATTTAGGGAGCAGCAGAATGGGAGGAGAAGACCTCGGCCAAGGGTCGGAGCAAAAAGGCACATCTCAACTTGCCTTCATCTCCATGACCCTCCTTTTGTGCCAACATCTGTGGGATGGGAGGAAAATCAGGAGGAAAACACCAATGCAGGCTCCTGAAGATGGGCCTCAGTGCCACCGACCAAGAGGTTAGGAGGCGCCCGATCTGTCTGTCCACCTCATCTCAGCTAAGGGAGGGGTTTAGGATCCTCCTCTCCCTGCCCTGGGGGTAATCTGGGGTGCTCAAGGTTGTAGGGGTGGAAGCAGAGTAGGAGAGCACTATCCTCCATCTCGGGTCGGCAGGGCACGAGTGAGGACCCTGATGACAGGAGCCGGCGTGGTGCCAGAGGAGCATAAATACATGGTTAAAAAAAGTGGCAATGTCACGAGTGATGTCAAATGTTTACACACATGAGTAGGAAATATCAGAGATATTTCTGTTTAGGTCATGGCATATTTAAGTTATGCAATGTCTGATCTTTTTATTTGGGTTCAGGTGTTTTTTTCTTGTTTTGTTTTTAGGATAATTTTTGCAGATGACTGTGTGCTGTTTTGGGATGGTGGTTGTTTCCTTTAGAAGATGAGTGCACCAGTGCATTTTAGTGAAGTGTAGATAGTGCATATTAGAGGAGCCAGTGGGTGGTTCATGGTCTAATAGCAAGCAGGTATGGCCTAAACAGAAGTGGACATTTGTAGAGTCATTGCCAGCAAAGAAGCAAGGAAAGTGCCAGCTGGAGATACTGAGATTGCCAGTCAGGGTATTGGAGGCAAGTACATATTTTATTTAATTTATGTTACTTTATTTACAGATTGTTAGTCAGGGAGGGTACACTGAGTCAGGGCTCATTTCCAGGTGTGACCTGGGGAAGACTGGGGATCAGGAATAAAATAATAATACAGAGTGACAGTTACAGATATGATACAAACTATATCAAGATAAAATAAACAATTCATATTAATGAGTTACAATTTTCCACTGAGATAAAAACAGAATACAGAGTGATGAATTTCAATGAGCATAATAACATGTTTGAGATGAACAATAAATTACAATGTGGCAGTGCAGGGGGTGAATAGTAAGGCAAAAAAATCACCAAGTAATAAGCTGGCCCAGTGGCACTGAGGGTTGAGGTACTGACGACACACACTCCACGCTATGCCAGCGACCAGTTCGAGCTGTGCCGAGCGCCGGTCAGCAGGGGCGGTGAGGATTAAGCACCCACCGGGCTGCTCTCCTCCCTGGTGGGGGGAGATCGGGGGAGTCCCGGCATGCCAGTGGCTCCTGGTGGAGACCGGGAGTGCTGCAGCATGCTGGGCAGCATGCAAGTAGCATGGTCTGATGCAAGGCAGGGTTGCTGTGCACCGTTGTATCAGGGGCATGCCCACGCGGGGGGGGGATGAGAGCACTAGAACAAGGAAAAGCCCGGTTGGTAGGTGTAGGCAACTGCACCTGCTCCCATGCCTGTAGCTGGGTCCGGCCTGCCTGACCTCCCAGGTTCCTCCACCCGGGTCCTTGTCCACACCAGAGACTGACTAAGAAGAGCACCCAAGGGAGGGGTGGTCCCACCCCAGAAGGGTTAAGCTGGGGGTGCCGAGTGTGGTGCGTGGTTGAGGAGGAGGAGAGAAGGTACAAGCAAGGAGGACTTCAAGTTGGGCAGGAACCAGCATGATACCTGAGAGGCCCCTGCTGACCATGAGCGGATGGAAAATAAGTGTAAAAAAACAAAAATCACTCAAGTAAGAAACCTTAATGATAAAGGTTAAGGAAGCTGAGGAGTGGATTGATGGTCTAAGACTTTAACGATTAAAGGCTAATGAGCAGCAGCATGAGGTTACTGGATGCTGTATAAGCAAATGCTTTAAGGCTGGAAATGAGGAGATAAGGTGAATAGAAGTGGGAAGTTTGTTCCAGAGGGAAGGGAGACAAAAGGAAAAGGTTTGTTGGCCTGCCGAAGTTTGGGCTCGATGGAGGGGGAAAGTACAGGAAAGACAGGAGTGGAGGGGGTAGGAGGAGGGAGTGGCAGCAGAGAGGAGAGGAGCGGTAAGATGGAGGAAATCAAAACAATACTTAGAGATGAAAGTGAGGCTTTGAGCCAGTTTTCTCTGTTGAAGTCAGGGGAGAGAGAGAGACTGGAGTATAGGTGACAGTGGTGAGTCAGTGTAGGGGAGTTGGAGGCAAAGCAGCAGATAGCGTTGAAAAGCATGTCAAGCCTAGCAAGGGAGGAGGCAGGTGCTGTGCTGTAGATGATGCTGGCATAGTCAATAACTGGAAGAATCCATTTAGTTATTAGGTCATGACAGACTGGGAATGAGAGACCGTCTTTGTGCATGTAGAGCAGACCCAGTTTAGGGCTAAGTTTTGAGTGCATAGCAGCAAGATGGGATTAGAAATTGAAGGACGGGTCAAGCCAGACTCCAAGATATTTGTAGGCAGGAACCATGTCGAAGGGGTGCTCAGAGTGTAGTGAAGATCAGAGGGGGTGATAGCTGGCTAATTTTGCCTTGAGCCAAAGGGTATGGAGACATATTTTTTGGTGTTAATTTTAAGGTGGTGATCCTGGAACCAGTTAATCACCACATGAAAGTCACGTTAAAAGGGGATCTGGACACCTGAAACAGAGGGGCCAAATAGGTATATGACGGTATCATCGGCATACATGTGTATGTGTGAGTTGGAACAGTATGAGGGGAGATCATTTATAAAGAGAGAAAAGAGGATGGGTCCAAGGATGAAGCCCTAGGGAACACCAGACAGAATGGGGAGGGGGGGGAAGAGAGGACATTACTGACTTGCACAGCCTGTATCCTATCAGTAAGATAAGATTTAAACCAATTAACTGCTGGAGCTGACAGTCCAACATCATGGAGTTTGTTTAAGAGGAGGAGGAGGTGAAAGATGGAAGCAAAGGCTTTTGTGAGGTCTATGAATATAGCAGTGGTAAAATTACCTAGGTCTATAGCTGTCAGAATGGAATATGTGAAGGGTAGTAGGGAGGAAGTGATGAATGAGATGTTCTGAACACTGATTGGACAGGAGAGAGGGCATTTGTGGCTGTGAGGAAGTCATTGAGTCTTTCATGGACAATGGATTGTTGGATCTTGGCTAAGCATGGGAGTAGGGAGATAGACCAATAGTTACTCAGGGAGATATGGGTCACTACCTTTGTGAAGGGAAATAACTTTGGTTTATTTCCAGGCTGATGGAACTGTGGATGAGGAGAAAGAAAGGTTAAGGAGGTGCATTAGGGGGATTACAATAGAGGGGGAAAAAGTCTGAGAGGTCTGGGATGAAGGCCATCAGGGCTGGACTTGGTTGGGTTTAGGGACACAATTGCCTGATAGCCTTCAAGTTGAGAGATAGGGAGAAGTGGAAACTGTCGGGCTGGGGAGAAGGGGCTATTGGTTTCAGTTATAGCAAGGTCATCAAGACTGGGCAGGTAGTGAAATATGTATTTAGGAGATCAGCAACTGCTAATGGTTCAGAGAACAAAACTCCTGAGTCTTGAAGGGTAGCTGAAGAGAGTTCGGATGGGGAGGGGCTGTAGAAGTGAGCAGAAGTCATTCCAGAAAAATAGGTAGAGTGAGTAGATGATTGAAGACTGACTTGAAATAGTTTGCTTTGGCATATTCAGAGTCTGGCTCTGTGGGGACTTGTTATTTGGGGCAGTGTAAGGTAAGAAATAATTTTGAGCTCCTAGACATTTTTTATGAATGCTGGAGAGAGAATACCACTAAACTAAGACACACAGATAAAAAAAGTACTAGTGGAGCTTCATGTGAGAGAGAGCTGTTGAGTTCTAAATAAAGAACTGTGCAGCTCTCTACTGTGGTTATAGTTTTGGCTGGGGACCTAGAGTAAGAATATCATAATACACTCAGTCTAGGTCCAGGGAGACTAAGAATATCAAAATATGTGCCACTATTTGTCCCAGTAGATAAAAGCATACATTTAGGATACACAATGGCCAGACTCTGAATATGTAATTTAATATCATGAGTGAGGGTGCAGGACCACAACTCACAAGTGGCAGAGTCATGAGTGACTTATGAAAGCCGCCCCTCACAAGTGATGATAAATGACATATTCTGAGTAATGCTATTGTGTGTTCAGTTTATACAATGTATTTAAATGGTAGAGCTTTCAGATTGTTTTTTAATGAAGAATAAACTGTTTCTGTTTGATTTCACTGCTCTGTTTTGAGTGCAGCAGAGGTCACTGTGATGTCATCAGGCATTATTCAAGCTGCCCTCCCATTGGTTAAGAGCTGTTTTTGTGACCAACCTCAACTGATGATAAATGATGATGATCCACTTAGAATGATGACATATAGGATGGTGTGGCTCACTATCCTACGAGGCTATTCTCAGCAGTGGTTACTATGCCTACCAGTTGACCACGAGGCCGAAGCTCGAGAGGTCTCTTGGTCACAAAAGAAGCACGAGGCTGAGAAGAGCCTTTTGTAGATAGTGAGCCATACACTGTTCTATATAGTGTCTGGTGTCCTCGTAAAACAAATAAAAATATTGTTTGATACCTAAATGTTTTTGTTTAATTCCGTGTTTCATGCAGAGAGTTACTCCTGGTTGCTAGGGCATGCTGTGTGATTGTTAGGGACCTGGTGCATTTCAATTGATTGCCTTTCGGGTTTGAGCAGCATTTGAAGTTTAAAAATGGCAGCTGTTCCGCTCATTTAGCAAGGGACTTTCATTGTGAGGACCGGTGTTGCATTTTTTAAATATCAGGTTGATCCTGCAGCACAGTATTTTAGCTTATCTGGTTGATCCTGCCTTTTTCCTAGTGTCCAGTAGATCCTGCATTTCTCTGTTTGATTCATTGTCGCTTCCTTAGCATGAGTGACGAATGGCTTGGGAGCATTGTCTGCTGACGTCCCTACTGCAGCAGAAAGAAAAGTCATTCTGCTGCAGTACGCACATCACTAGTGCAGCAGAGAGATTTTTTTACATAGCATGGAAATCCATGCTGAACTATGTTCCACCATACACTATAAAATGATTTATCATAATATTAGGTCTTCAGGCCATAGACATAAATCATTTATCTGTAAGGTTTCATTCTCATCTACATTGTATAAATATATTTAAGAAACTTATGTAAAATTACTCTGAGACAAATAAATCAGCTGTTTTTGCTATTTGGAACCCAAGTGAAAAATAGTTATTTTGCACTTGGATACATCATAAATCATTTATTTTTCAATTGGGTATGTCATAGATACATAGATACATAGATACATAGACAGTGTCGGCAGATAAGGGCCTATGACCCACCCAGTCTGCCCATTTGAGCTTGTAAGTTCAGTTTGTTTTCCTAGAAGTCTGTTGCCCCTTAAACCTGACCTCTAGAATTCATTTATGTCTATCCCATGCATTCTTAAATCCTGTGATTGTGTCAGCCCCCACCACTTCCTCTGGCAGGGTGTTCCACTTGTCCACCACCCGCTCTGTGAAGAAATTCTTTTCATGTTTCCTCTGAATCGTCCTCCTCCAACTTCATCCCATGCCCTCTAGTCCTGGAACATCTTTTTCGCTTAAAAATAGTGTTTTCCTGCACCCTGTTCCTCCCTGTAAGATACTTGTATGTCTCTATCATATCCCCTCTCCTCCTCTCCTCCAGGGAGTACATGTTCAGTTCCTTCAACCTGTCTTCATAGGACTTGTGATGCAATCCATGCACCATCTTTGTTGCCCTCCTCTGAACCTTCCTACCCTGTCTATGTCCTCACGTAGGTATGGTCTCCAGAACTGTACACTGTACTCCAGGTGGGGCCTCACTAGTGTCTTGTATAGCAGAATTATGACCTCCTTTTCCTGCTGGTGATGCCCCTGCCTATGCATCCCAGCATCCTATTTGCTTTACCTGCTGCCTTGTCACACTGTTTCCATCTTGAGGTCATCAGAGATGACAACCCCAAGATCCCTTTCCTGCTTGGTGCATGCTATATCCTCACCCCCAACTGATATATTGTGCCAGGGTTTTTGTGCCCCATATGCATTATCTTGCACTTCTTTGCATTGAATTTCAACTGCCAAACCCTTGACCATTCTTCAAGTTTCTGCAGGTCGCTTCTCATTCTGTCTACACCTCTGGTGTGTCTACTCTGTTACAGAGCTTTGTGTCATCAGCTAACAGTGAAATTCTGCCTCTAGATCCTAGCAATGTCACTGATGAAGATGTTGAATAGGACCGTCCCAGCACTGATCCCTGTGGTACCCCACTGGTCACTCTTCCCTCTGTGGAGTGACAGCCATTTACCACCACCCTCTGTGTCCTGCCACCCAGCCAGTTACCTACCCACCACACTACTGTCCTGCCCACACCCATATTCCCAGTTTGTGTAATAGTCTTCTATGTGGCACAGTGTCAAAGGCCTTGCTGAAGTCCAGATAGGCCATGTCCACTGCCCTCCCTGATCCACCTCCCTAGTCACCCAGTCAAAAAATTCAACGAGGTTGGTCTGACATGACCCCCTGGTGAAACCATGCTGCCTTGGGTCCTGTAGTCCATTGACAACCAGATGTTCCACCAATCTCTCCTTCAGTAGTGCTTCCATGATCTTCCCCACTACCGAGGTGAGGCTGACTGGTCTGTAGTTCCCTGCTTCCTCTTTGTTCCCACTTTTGTATAAGGGGACTACATCTGCTGTCCTCAGTCTTTGGGTACCTCCCTGTTTCCAGTGATCGGCTAAACAGGATAGCCAGAGGTTCAGCCACCCCTCTTAGTTCTTTAAGGACCCTGGGGTGCACCCGTCTGGCCCCATTGCTTTATCAACTCTTATTACTTCCAGTTCCTTCAGGACCCTTTCTCGTGTAAAGGGACTTGTGTCCATTTCTGCACCATTCTCACCCCCTGTACTCCCTTCAGACCCATTACCGCCCTCTTCCTCAGTAAAGACTGAGCATAAATACCTGTTCAATATGTCAGCTTTACTGTTGTCATCCTCCACGTGGCTCCCATCCTCCCCCTTCTGTCTCACTATCCCTCCCTTTGTCTTTCTTTTTTCACTTATGTACCTGTAAAAGGTTTTGTCCCCTCTACCCACTGATTTTGCAATGTGTTCTTCTGTCTGAGCTTTGGCTTCCCTTACTGACCTCCTGCCTCCCTTTGCTTCTCCTGGTACTTCCCTATCCCCTTCTGCCTGTGTCTTTTGTATTGCCTGAATGCAATCTTTTGGCTTTCACTTTCTTTGCTACCTCTTTGGAAAACCATAATGGTCTCCTCTTCCTTTTCCTCTTGCTAACCTGCTTAATGCAT
Source organism: Neoceratodus forsteri (assembly GCA_016271365.2). Lineage (NCBI taxonomy): Eukaryota > Metazoa > Chordata > Ceratodontiformes > Ceratodontidae > Neoceratodus > Neoceratodus forsteri. Next base: position 1,392,040,177 of record CM057459.1, read on the forward strand.
AATTCTGTTGTTCTTGTAATCCCATTTTAAATACTGCCCACTGTTCCTCAACCCCTGATTCCTGTCCCATTCCCTTAATGCCTCTTTCAAGTATCTCCCCATTTTCCCAAAGTCTGCCCCTAAAATCCAGGATACGTGTTTTGTGTGATTTGGTTCTGCTCTTTCTGTGATTTCAAACCACAATGACTGCTGGTCACTTTTACCCAGGTGCTCCCCACTGTTATCCCCATCACACTGTCCCTGTTTGTGAGCACAAGGTCCAGTATTGCCTTCTGCCGAGTTGGTTCCATGACCAGTTGCTTGAGAAGGCACCTGAAGGAGTCAGGATAAATCTGCTCCTAGTTGATGCTGCTGCTGGGATGCTCCAGTCCACGTCTGGAATACTGAAGTCTCCAACCAGTACTACCTCACCTTGTCTGCCATCCTTTGGATGGCTAGCATCAACTCCTATCTGTTTCTTCCTCCTGGGCTGGTGGTCTAGACCACACCTGTTCAGGATGGCTGTCCCCATTTCCTTTCCAGCTTAACCCACAGTATATCTCCCCCATTTTGTTCCTCCTGGATCTCTGTGCCTTATGTCATTTTTCACATACACTGCCACTCCTCCTCCCTTCCTGCCTGCTCTGTCTCTTCTGAATATGTTGTAGCCAGGTATGGCCATCTCCCAGTCATGGTTATCATTACACCAGGTTTCAGTGATGGCCACAATGTCCAGATCCGACTGTACCATGACAGCCTCCAGATCTTCCATCTTGTTGCTAAGGCTCCTGGCATTTGCACACATGGCTTTCCATGATTTGACGTCCCTAGACTGCTTCACTGTTCTCTCCAGCCCTTCCTTGGTTGTCATTTATCCCTGGTTCTCCTTGCTGTCTGCCCTTCTGCTGAATTTTGCCCTTTCTGCTTATCCACCTCTTGGGCACTAATCTCAATCTTTTGCACTGCTTTGCAGAGATATCCACTCCTCTGGTTCACTGGTTCCACTGCTAGCTGTGGGGGTGAGCAAATAGGTACCTTCCTTGCTGGCCACCCCCCCTTTGCTAGTTTAAATGCTTGTCAATGTAGCATTTAAACTTATCATTGAGTGCTGGATTCCCCTCCAGGATGGATGCAGGCCATCAGGCTTGAACAAACCTCCATCCCTCAGGTGGGTCCCAGTCACCAATGAATCCAAACCCTTCCTCACAGCACCAGTTCTTCAACCATGAGTTAAAGTTCCTGGTGCATGCACTCCTATGCTCTCCCTTGCCTCTCACAGGTAGTACTTCTGAGAAAGTGACAGAAGTAGCTACTTGCTTGACACCCTCCCAGTTTCCTAAACTCTTTCTGAACTTCCTTTGGCTCCCCATTTGCCAGGTCATTAGTACCTAGGTGGATAATGACATCCAGCTCACCCTCCGTCTTGCCTTCCCAGTGATCCCCAGGATCTTCCTTCCATCCCTCCATGCCGTAGCACCTGGTAGGCACCTCACCTCCCTGTCCTCCTCCTCCTGTGTTCCTAGCTGGATCCCTCTTATGATGGAGTCCCCCACCAGGATTCGCTTCCTTCTCCTCTGGGGTCCACTGCTTTCCCCGCTGAGGTCACCTCCTTGGCTAACCTCCACATCCTTTCCTTCCACTTCTCTGGGTACCTCAATTTGGTTGTCCTCGTTTGCCAGTGTGGCATATGAGTTCTTGAGTGGAATAGGATCTGGGATGTGCCTCTGCCTGACTGCTCTAACCCTCCCTGAGCCCACTGTCATCCAAGTGCTCCTCGTTCTCGGCATCCTTTGAGGCAGCTGCATTGGACTGGGTGGTCCCTGGATAGGGGTGATGGTACTCCTGACCCAGTTTACTTCCGCTCTGAGTCTGGCTACCTCATCCCACAGTCCAGAGGGATGCATGCAGATAGGGCAGCACCTCAGTGTCCAGAAGGTCTGCCTGAATATGGCTGCCCCACAGCCACTGCATTGCACCACTCCCCACATTATACTGCAATTCCACTACTTGTCTGCTACTGAAGCTCTCCTAGTTCTCTTTTTATTAATTTACTGTACTAAAAATCCTGTCACTAATCCTCAGATTTTTTTTTTAAAGGAAAAAGAAACCAATAAATAAATAAATGAGTCAAAACACTTGTTGTGCTGAGGGTGGGCTTCTTCCCCCTTATGCCCCTCCTACTTCACACCCCTTACTATACCCTGTGTTTAGCTCCTGTCAATCAGATTTATCAGGGCATATAATTAAGAGTTGGGGGAAGGGGAGAGGGGCAAAATTGCAGCAATTAAAGACAGCACAGAATTACACCACCACTATGTTTTAAATTTTCAACAGCCCAAAAACAATTATAAGTAAAGACAACAAAGAAAGTATAGTGTCACTAAACACCCACAATCTAAGTTTAAAAGAAAAATAGCAATTACCAGTTACTCTAAAGCACTGAATTGAATATGTTTCCTTCCTTCCCCTTCTGGCTTCTTCTCATACTGACATTCCTCACAAATCAGCCACAAAACAGAATTCCTTTCTGTTTCATCCAATCAGGCATGTATTTCACAGCCTGAAAACTGCTATCACTATCATCTTGTTTCCTTGACTGTGCAATGTCGCTACTGCTAATGCTTGAAGTTTATCTTGAAAACCTGATAATGTCTGCTAGCTAGTTAATGGGCAGAAAACCAGTGTGACTGGTGGGGCTTGCTCCTTTGAACTACAAGACGTCTGTGCCCATCATCTGTAACAGTTCCACCTACACAGCCCCTATACTTCAGTAATAATATGTTTGCTTTGCACATTTGTGCAAGAAAACATAAAAATGGCAACAACAAAGTTGCATAACTGGAACATGGAACACCCTGACTGAAAAAATGATATTTATTTCCATTTTTGAAGGGACAGGACTACTATAACTCACATGTGGCTCACCACCCATGAGTTATTGTCCTGTTCCCTCACTCATAGAAATAAATGTTACATTTCAATAAAACTAATGTATGTATGCACTATATGGATACTGGGGCCTATTCACTACAGTGAGTGGGGTTATGAACAAAAGGCATGTATCCCACTCACGTTGCTCCACACCTTCGGGAGTTCCACGGGTTGGCCGTATTCCTGAACGCCAGCTAACTAGGGCTCCCATCACGGCCCCACCCCTGGCATGCAGGTTTGCAGGGGTGATCTGGTGTGGAGCTGTGGACCAAGGCAGGCAGCCAATCAGCTGCCCTACCTGGGTCCCTTGGTGGATCGCTTGCGCCCGTGGCCTGCCATGTTGGCGGCTGGTGCATACTGCCTCGACTGCTTAATGGGGGATGTCCTCCAGATGTCCACCACCATCCCACCCAGAGTGCCCCGATGGCTGGGCCAGCTTCAGTCAGGGATCTGTTGATCCCTGCCGTTCCCACCACGGCATGTGGTGGTAGCCACGGGGGGACAGGTAACATTTACAGCTGCCTCCAGAAAGCATGGCGATCACACCCCATGCACCACACTCTGTACCTTCATGAATGGTGTGGAGTGCAGCCACGCCCCCTGTGCTGGCTGCTGGCCCACCCTGGCATGGAGCTGCATGTCTGGCCGGGGACACGGATGCATGGGGGGCATATCTTGTACCTACATGCCACACAGAGGACACAGCAGGTATGGGCAGGTGTGGAGTGGGCTATGTGCTGGGGTTATGTGGTGCGTAGCTACTCTGCACCATTTATGAATAGGGCCCATTATGAATAATACTATTGAAAGTCATATGAAGTATTTCCCATAATACTATTGTTGGAATCCATCAATAGTATTACAAGATCTTGTAATACCATCAATGCAACTCCAATGAGAGTAGAACAGGAAAGGAAAAAGAGCTCAAGCCACAAGCAATGCTCTCAGCTGAGTATGAGCCAGATTCTACTATAACCATCAGGTACAGTAAATGCTGGCTGGCTCTTTAGCTGTAATGACCATAATACCAAACAAATGGCAGAAAAAGAGCAAATAAATCAAAATGAGGACAGACTGAATTTTAGAACTAAAAAATGTAAAACTCAGATCCATATTTTTCAAAAAATAACGTATATGGGGCAGTGTATTCTCAGCTATAATACCATCTTGAGGTTCTGGTGACATGCAGGAAACTCTCAAGATTGGCTCTCGAGTCCACATGTTCTCAAAGCCTCCATATGGTATTATAACCTTGTAATACACAGTCTCCTAATATTCTATTATAACTATTGGACCCCTATAATGACTAAATTTCCAGTCCTGCTAAAATGCAATAATTACCCTTGAATTCCATAATAACTCAACATGAGATTATTACAGTGTTTTCTTCATCGCACTCTCACTTCACTGTATTTTGTGTGAGTACAGTGGCTGCTCAGAGACACACTCACTCACAACCAATACAGGTATAGTTTTTCTGTTGAAACCTTATACCAGTTATCAAAAAAACAATAATGCCTATGCAGGTGTTTGCTAAGAGGGTTTTTCACACACCTCGGGTGTGTGAAAACTCCTCATAACACACACCTGCACAGACATTATTATCTCTCTTTATGTACTAGAATATCACTGATATTTTCCCCCAGAGTGCAGCTTGACCTTACAACATCACAAGTGGTGGAGCCACGAGTGATGTTAAAGGTCAAGCAGCATGATGGGATAAATATCAGTAGTATTCACTGACAGGTCATGGCATATCTTATTTATGCAAATCCTCACTTTTTTGTTCTGTTTTATTTTATTTTTTTTAATTGTGCTGATTTTAAATGTTTCTGTTGAGTGCTGACAGTGTGGGCCTGATTTTAAAAGTGGTTAGAATGACTCAAGGGACTTGCGCCAAAAGAGTTTGATGCAAGTGGTGACTTGTGTCACAACTTGCGTCAGACTGCAGTTTTGTAAAGCAGCCTGTGTCTGACCCAGACATGACTGCACCAAAGCCCCCTTGCAGCAGGGTTTCATCCAACAACCCAGTAGGCTTAATGTGGTACAGCTGATGAGGTCATTGCTTCCACAGTCACAAGATGTGGAGAAATGAAACAAACCATACAATTTATAATAGTACATAGCCTAACGCTGTCCTTCAGCTCAAGTTATCAGTCCTAACCTGGGGTCTTCTATGCTCTACAATTCCTAACTATCTAAACAGAAAAACACCAGGTGCAGAGCCTAGAAACCCTAACCCAGACTCAAAATATCCCTATGTCCCACAGGCACACAGATGTTGGTCACCTTAGAGTCACTGCTCTCCAACTCCTGGTTTCAATCTTCCTTCCTTCCTCCATTCTTTGATACACATTGAGGGGAGTAGGATCTTCTGGGACCAAAGACTTTTGGGGCTCTTTGCCTCTCATTTCCAGGCTTTCCCAGACCTCAAAGACCTCACAAGTTGTGCAGCTCCCCAAACACCGTACCTCACCCTTTTAGCACTATGCCCGCAAGGGTAGAGCCAGCTCTATTCAAAAAAGAAACTAACAGCACACTCACCAGAACATTGATGTAGCAAAGGTATTTATTGGAGTATAACAGGTTAAAAACTAACGCAGCAAGTCTGCCCGACATATTGCCCTGTATACAGGACTTCATCAGGGGGTGGAGGCAAAGGTTATTGCTTGCTTATTAAATAGTACAACTCATTAATATTCAATGGACAGTAATGCAAAGAACACGTGAAAAGTGCATACAATATGTTACTGGCAAAACGTTTGTTTGAATAACATTAAAAAGTTAGTTTTCACTTCAATTCTTGCAGATAAACTCTGACATATATTTCATTAATTTATCTATCCCCATAGGTACTTTAGTGTTAATTTGTGAAACTGAAAATAACTAAAAAAAAGCTGCAAAGAAAGACATCATTGTTCCAGCAGACCTAATATTCCTCATACTGTATTAATATAGTATTTTTATCTTTATCTTATTACTTTTGAGGGAATTGGGCTGGAGATCAAAAGTACAACTTCAAAGTTAAAAGAGTCAACTGTTATAAAGTGCAGTATCCCTTCAGTGGAGAAAACAAAGGTAAAGAAGTGTGTGGGGGGTGAGGGGCCGGTGCTGAATATGAAAGGACCCCTATCCAAAAGTGGCTAACCCTGAGTGGAGAACAAAATCCACCAACAGACAGGTGATCAATGTGAAAAGGCTAACTATAAAGACTTTCATGTATTCATGTCAAATATAGATGGGGCATGTAACAAAATGTAAAAAGACTTTTAGCTTGTACCCTACAGATCATCAATCCAACTTCCCTTACTTTCTAAAGGGATAGGTGATCCCTAGAATAATGATTAATAAGAAAGGATGTAAGAACTATACAATGCTCACCTAGGAGCTCAGTGTGTGGCTTGCAATAAAGTCAATGATTAATAATTTAAATACAAACTGATTGCCAAGCAATCTGAAAGACATGAATTGGGGTGGGGGTTATATAGAAACATTTACAAAAATAATTGGAACTGCATAAATAAACACCCCAGGGCCAGGGAAAGGTGGGACAGAGGGGAAGAAGAAGAAAAGGAAAAGACAAGGAGAATGGGAAAAGTGTGGAGTGGGGTGGGTGTGGGTGTGGGGTAAAAAAAGGGAGATGCATGAGGGGTTATTTTGGGGGAAACCTGCACAAGCTTCAGAAATCAGGTAATCTAGAGATATAAACGCCCTCATTAACTTCATAAAGTGCTAGCTACAATTTCTAATAAATCAAATTGTAAATCTGTATTGCACACACAGAGAAAGCTATTTATTGGGATGCATGAATCACACAATGGAATCAAAATATAACCTCAGCAGTGAAATCACAAGAAAGGCTTCCCCTAAGGAAGCTCCAGTTGAATGAAGCCCAGGGGCGTCTGGACTGTGGTCCCCTATCTTGTACATAGATCCTATCCTTTGTTGTATATTTTACCAGCACTAAACCTTTTTTAACACCTGTGAAATTATGGATTATCCGTGATTCTTTGACTTGTTCTCTGTGCATTTTCATTGTGTGAGTGCAGCTACACTTGGCTCTGGTGCATGAGTGGAAACTAACAGGAAGGAGCTTAAGCGAGATATGAAAAAGTATTATTTTACAGAAAGGGTAATGGAACCCTGGAACAGTCTACCAGCCAAAGTAGTGGGTGCCAACACCATTAATAGTTTCAAGTATGACAGGCACAGAGTGAAGAGCATAGTGATTACTTAGGGTGACAATAATAGGGAGGGAATAGGAGTGGATAGGTAGGGCTAGAACCCTATATGAATAATAGGTCCCAGAGTTACATAGGAACCATGGACAGACTGGATGGACCATTGGTCTTTTCTGCCATCATTCTCTGTTTCTGTTTTCATCTACAGTATCTGTCTGACCATCCATCTGTCTGTCTGCTTGTCTATCTAGGCTTTGCCTCCATAGCAATTCATGAAGCTGAGATCAACATGAGAAAAATCTCCAGTCACCATCAGGATGGCGGCCCTGGTACTCTTAGGCCCCATGGGCATTCAACTCAACACCATCTGGAATTATGATTGCCTGAAGAGGGATGTCCCCAAACCAAAGACTCCACCCGGAAGAGGGACCTGTGGAAGCCACTGATGGTGTCAAATGATGATGGGATTGGAGTTTGACTGAAAAGGCCTGAGGGGAAGGGTGGTGCTGGAGCATAAATACAGGATTACAAAAATTGGAATAACTTTCATATTTCTGCATGGCACATTTACTGTATTGACTTCTAGTTCTTTTTCATTGGCTCTCTCTGCTCCCCATCCCACCCACATTTATGATATTTGCTTTCCCAGCTAATGTTCAAAGCATGTCTCTTATCACTGCATTTCTAAAATCATCCCATCTATTTTTCAGTTCAATTTTAATTCAGTTTTATTCAAGATAAAACTACTAGCAGAGCTCCTTTACAATGGTGTCCTGTTACAGTCACATTTTGATGCGTAGCAGGCAAAGGAAGGCAAGGCAAAGTTTATTTATAAAGCTCCCAACCCAAAAAGACGCTGAGCACTGTACAACATTAAACACACTTTGCACAGAGAATAAAACAATAATATTATGGTATTCTTTAAAATGAGTAGAGGCAGAACAATCTAGGCATAGATTATATAAACTTGAACCATCAGAAAAACCTGTTGAAATAGTGAAGACTTCAGTTAGGCTTTAAAGGCCTCCACCAAGTTGGCCACATGGATATAGTGTACATAGGAAGTGAGTTCCATAGCAGTGGAGCAGTCACACCAGAAGCTCGGCCCCCAGATAATTTCAGCCTGGATGGGGGGGGGGAGAATGAGCAGACGCTCATTGGTGGAGCTCAGAGGGCAAATTGGGTGGTAGGGAAGGAGGAGTTACTGTATTTCAAGCAGTTGGGACCCAGATTACGTAGGACCTTGTATGTTAACAAGCAGATTTTGAAGGTGATGTGCCACCACATGGGCAACTAGTGCAGTGCCAGCAGGACCAGCATGATATGTTCACTCTGTGATGAGCCCACTGTCATCTGGGCCACAGCATTCTGGACCAGCTGCAGGTGTCACATCAAACCTCCAGATGACCCTAAGTAAACAACATTACAGTGCTCTAACCATGAGGTAATGAAAGTAAGAATGATTCTCACTAGGTCATCCTGAGCAAAATATGGTATGATCCTGGCAATATTCTGAAGATGATAAAATCCAGATTGAACCACTGGTGACACCTGCTGCTCTAGCATCAATCTGCAGTCAAAATGACTCCCAGTTTCTTTACCCATCAGTAGTCATGAGAGGATGGCCACCCAGTAATGGGAAAGCTATGCCATTCCCAGCTGCGATGCCCCAGTTACCCAGTTTGATCACAATGGCCTCTGTCTTACCCAGGTTGAGACATAACCATTTGAGGCCATCCAGTCATTGATCTCGGCCAAACACTGACTCAGCACCAAGGTCGCAACATCATCATCAGGGAAACAAGACAGATACAGCTGAGTGTCATCTGGACTGTAGTGAAACCCAACTCCGTACCATCTAATGATCTCTCCCAATGGTAGCATGTACACAGAAAACAAAATGGGAGCAAGGATCAAGCCCTGTGGGACTCCATAGGGCAGTACAGAAGCCCTCAAGGTAAAATTCCTCAGGGCAACCTGCTGCGTTCTCCCAGCTATGTAGAACTCAGGCCAGTACAGAACTGCACCAGTGAGGCCCACATAGTCCCTCAGGTGATCCAGAAACACCCCATTGTCAACTGTGGCAACTGCTAATGATTGGTCCAACAGCACCAGTATAGACTGGTGCCCTCAATCCCTCTCAAGGAGGAGGTCATAGGTTACCCTAATGAGAGCAGGCTCAGTGCTATGCCAGGGCTGAAAGCCCAACTGGAGAGTGTCATAGATGGAAAAAGGTCCTAGGTGGTCTGTCAGCTGCTCCACCACCACCTTATCAATAACCTTCACCAAAAAGGAAAGGTTTGAGACAAGCCTGTAGTTTGCTAGAGCATCAGGGTCCAAGGATGTTTTTTTCAGACAGGGTCTAATCATGGCCTTTTTTAGAGCCTATGGGAAAACAGCCTCCTCTGGGAACCCATTAACAATCTCCACGAACACTGTGCCCAGGAACTCAACACATCCAAGAATCAGCCATGTAGGCCCAGGTCCAGCATACAGTTGGTAAGGCACAAACTAGAGACCACCCAGAGTACCTGGCCTTGGAGATAGGTCAAAATGCATCTGAGGCAGGCAAATCTACCTCACCAAAGAGTATGACCACTGCTGGCCCAGACTGAGCCACCCATGGAGATACTCGATTTAATGTTAGACACCTTGTCAGTAAAAAACAAAAAGGTCCAAACTCCTTGCCTTTCCTGCAGAAAATGCTCTAACACAACATACAGGAAGATTCAACATCCTGCCTACAGTGTGGAAGAATTGAGCTGGGTGATTCTTCCTGCAGCAATGGACTGTGACAGGAACACTGCCTTTTCAGGTCGATTGCCCACTGACATTCAACATAGTGAATTTTCAGTGCCAGTCTGTCCTCCATAGACCTGGACCTACTCCAGGAATGCTCTAACCTCTGTCCCTTAGTCTTCAACAGGTGAACTATGATGGGAGGTCATGTGTAACATGCAAATATATTACATGTTGTGAGCTATGCCACTGCCAGTCAGATGTACAGATATATGGTGTTATATTCTGTTATATTTTGTGTATGTGTACATGCCACCAGAAGGACACTGTTAAGGAAAGGTTTCATAGGATAGTGAGAGAGACTGGATTTCTTTTAAAATGTTTGACCCTCCACTGACCTGAGAGGAACCAGCTTGCTTGACAGAAAGCTGGCAATTACTAGTCAAAGGCTTGGGGTAGCTGATCAATGTATTTCCTGGTTAACTAACTGGGGAAACAGAGGTAAATAAAATGTTTAAGAGATAGCCTTTTTTCACCTCAAAAGCAGGATGCTTTGGTCCCAGGAAACTGTCATGGTTTATTGCCTTTCATGAGATGAAAGGAAAGGACAGAAATATCCATTCTAGCAGGCTATTGCGAATTCTCTTACAGGTGTCATAATAGTCAGGGAAGCATGACATCACAAGGTAGTGAGAAAACTGTGTTGTTGGGAAAGTGCAAGAGTGACTTCTACTGGCCAAAAAGTTGAGACAGACCAGAGATTTTGAGACTATATAAAGAGCTTGAAAACCACAGGCTGTCTCTCATTTTGCTGAGCATCTTCAGTGGACACTCTTCTCCTGACATACAAGAAGCAAGACTTCTATCAAAGGAAACTGAAACTTTAATTTACTTTTCCTGGAATTCAATCCACTATGAAGTTAAGGTAGAACTTAGCTAACAGTTTTAAGGCATTTTTTTGTATGTACATGTCCACTGTTTATTTATGTTATTCTGTGACCAAATTGATCAAACCATTTTGTTGCAATGTATGACAATTATTTAATTATTTAGTGAAGACATTTGTTTTGTTTAAGAAACCTGCCTGAGCGAGATTTCTATATTGTGTGCGTCATTGTGGGATGCTTCAGTAATAATCTGTGACTAAACTGTTATATCTAAGGTGTGCCATCATAAACTACCAAATTGAACACAGGGTCTGAAATGGAAAGTCTGGATAAAGATAGGGGGAATGCCGAAGTTTCTGTGAGAGGGAGATCCTGCCACTCTAACCCTTTCTTAAATATGTTGCAACAGTTCTTCTATTTCTCAGCCTAATCTATCCTTTACAATTTCTAGTCCATAACGTTGGCCACCTATGGGTACCCCTCCCCTTTCTTGACTATGCAACAGTGTCCTCTTTAATTTTTCTTTCCCTCTTAGGTCCTTACACAGGGAGGTTATTGTGGTGACCTCTGAGCTTATGTAAAACAACTGGCTGTGTTTATCATTGTTGGATTTAGTATGCAATGGCACTATGTCATAAAATACATTGATGTATATACCTTATGTGCATGAAACCTGTAAATGTCAAACATATCATGGCATTAGGTGTTTTTGATAAAGGTAAAAAGTACTAGGAGACTGTATTATAGAAATTAAGTTAGGTTTGCTATTTAAAAATGCATGTAAATTGCTGTAAGTTGAACAAGTCTGAAATTTCATGGTGATTTGCATATATCCCATGATGCTTTGCATTATGGACGTATGTGTGATGTTGTGTTTCTTTGAAACTTGGCTTATTGTCACTGCCCTTTGGAGTAACCCTTACTTCAGTGCTTCTGCACCGAGGTTCTTTGTCTTTAGTTTCCTTTTTTTTTTTGTTATTTGAGCCCCCACCAGCCAAGCAAACAAGGCCTGCATAGGGGAGGCTGAATCTCAACAAATAAGTTAGATCAGGGATCAGTGAGTCAGTAGGTGCTGGTTAAGTGTAGAGAAAAAGACTTGCATAGTCTGTTGCTACAAACTGATATACTGAAGAAAGGATATGCCATTTCTGAAGGTTATCTCCCACATTTTGAATAAACTTCACACAGAGATTATGTGTTGAACCTGAAGTTTGGTGTCTGGTCCATCTATTATCCCACTACCCCTCCACAGTTTCAAAGAAGGGTTTGTGAGGATTTGAACCAGGTTATTGCATGCCTTGTTGGAGAAGGCAGAATCAGGGTTACAATGCTACCCTGAAGAGGTTGTAATGCTTGGACCTTCCCCCCTTTGTGTAACAACCAAGAAGGGTTCATATTTGGCTACAAGACTCAAGACTAGTATTGCACTCTGATCCAGAGTAAAGAGGGGATCCTGGGACTTTGTGGTGAGTGTTCAGTTGTGAATTCAGTAAGCACTATAGAAGGACATGAAGAGGGTATCCCCTGTTTCTCCTTTCCTGTCACGGATTGCACTTAGGGGTGGGCACTGTGAGCTCAATGGACCTGACCCTCAGGAGTGGGTTTGTGACATTACAGACATAAATAGTACTGGATACAGTATACAATTTGCAAGGCATTGTATGTTTACATAGAAAAGCAATGTTTCAAATGCAAGGTAAGGCCCAGTGATGGAGTATATGGATGGAAGCTCACATTTGTCGCCACCTATGTTATGCCTCTGGAATGATGGCAGTGAGGTTGATGCCCCGAGGAGACTGAAAAAGGATTATTATGTGACTGTTATACAGAATGACAAGGGTCAGTTTACCAGGTGTAGGGATTCTGGCAAGGAGGTTTATGCAGTCTGGCATCCATGAATTATGGCAATGACCCACAAATCATATTCATATGTGCAACAAGCCACTTTTGTCTTCTCCATTTGCTTTCCATATATATACACACATATATACATACTCCTGCTCTCTCCCTACCCATGACAATAATGATGCTTACTTTTCACTTTACTGGTCATCCTTGAACAAGACCTCATGAATGAAAGGTCAGTTCCTACTTGTTTTTTCAGTTTGCTGTGTGTAGTAATATTAACTGATTGTTTTGTAGCGACTGTTTTTTTACTTCACACAGTTGTTTTCATTTTGTTTAGGAATGGTACTGCTCAGGAATGGTACCAGAGAGAGCATGCTAGAGACTGAAGAACAATCTGTTTATTCATGACACGTACAGGACAAGCAGTCACCCAGCAAGATTCCCTTTACTGCTTTAACAGATATACAGTACTTCAACCTTGTCATGAGATGGCACTAGTTCTGACAACACTCCATTCCATACTTGGCTCCCTGTGGAGGCTACCAGGAGGATTATTAATTCCAACAGTACTGGTTGTTTTGTAATGTGGACCCATTTCTACTATGAACTGAACAGAGTCCACCACAATTTAATTTTACTTTACCACAATACAACTATCAAATGATTAAGGATTTTAACACTACCAACCTGGACCAGATCCAAACCAGTGACCTAAAGAGAAAGACTACTTCATATGCTGCCAATGTGGTAGAGCAATTAGAGTGGTAAGTTTGTAAGGTATTCTAGATCTATCAAGTCACCTCCCACATCATAAGGAGGGATTAAAAGCTATGACATACAAACATCCATTGATTTATAGCATACCACACCCAGTCTACTACCAGGTAAACACAAAAGGCAGGGTACTCAAAACAAAAAAGGTGCCCGAATCAAAAACTTGAAGCTTAGATTGAACAATGTACCATGTGCAGACAGTTCTGACACAGTCATAAACACCGTGGTGCTTCAAGCAACAGCTCAACCTCAGGGGCCAGGTTTTAGGACTATAGTGGGCACTATTTATAGTACCTGATTTAAAGGGGCAGTGCACTGGTTTTAAAAATGTAAAAAAGCCAAACAAGTTTAGATAATATTTACCAAGTTCACTGGCTAAACATAAACATGGTGCATAATAAAACTGCTGAAGTAAAGCCTCTGAGCTTCTGGAAAATAAGTCAATAAAAATGAATACCCCACACATTGCGATCAACTATTTTAAACATAGAGACCACATACTAAGACAAGAAAACAGTAACAATTAAACAAAGCAGTGTATAACAATAATTGACCCTTGAGAGCATACAAAAATGCACACTGCATCTTAAATCTAAAGAGCGGGATCAGGTTAAGAATGAAAAAAAAGAACCATGGGTTGTCATGCCAGTAGCTGAAAACAAATATCTGATTACTTAGCAAATGAATATGTAGTAAATCAATGTAAATGACTTAATCAAATGGCATACATTCTTAAGATAATGTCCGGGCCCACTGGTGCTACTGTAGCACTACAGCTTGTGGCACCAATTGACCTGAATTCGGGAACAAGTTCCAGTTGTCTGAGGGTTGGCCAGAAGGAGGATTGAGCATCCAAAGGACTGGTCTCTTCTTCTAGGGAGGGAATGGCATGGAGCCTGGAGTAGCACTGCCCCCTAGTGAAAGTGTGTGGGGGGGTAAGTGCACAGAGCAGTAGAGAAGTGGCAGACATCTGACATGTCACACATGGGACTGTGTGGGGTGCTCCCATTGACATTATTGCATGCTGCTCCTCCATGCCACAAGGGGAGGAGAAAGGCAACAAAGGACTAAAACACTCCTGGCTGGCATAGATGATGGCTGCCCCTTGCAGGCCCTGACCCAGCGGCTCAGGCACAGCTGCAGGTCAAGCATGCTCCCTGCCACCCCACCACAGGAGTAAGCCATGGGATCAAGGTCGGATAAGTCCTATGGGAACCCTGCTGACGGAGCTGGGGGGCAGAAGGCATGATGGAGAGCCATACCAAGACAGGGAGAATAAGTACCAACTGAAAAAGATAAAGAAATTACAATCTATACATTTAAAAAAATCTTACATAAAGGGAAAAAATGGGGAGGTGAGGGATACAGGGACAAGAAAAGAAAAAAAAATCGATGACAAGTGCAAAATGAGGGGTAACACTACGGTGAGGATGAGGCACAGAGCAATGAGGTGAGGGTTGGAAATGGGGAAAAAGAAGAGGGGGATTGAAAACAAAAGGGTAAGGAGCATATAGTTGGTAAATACATGAAACCATAGCACATTATTCATTTTTTCTGATTTATATCAAAAATATCACATGCAAAAGATTGCTATAAAAGATGGAAGTACTCATCAGACATGGTCTTCAGAACAACATAAAATTAGTAAGATAACCACAGGAAACATGATCGTTCCACTGAGACTCGATAATTTCCAAAAGCAGAAAACAAATTACCTAAAAGCAAAAGAGAAAAAAAAAACAATATTAAATGACTAAAGTTAAAATGACGTCAAATTATCAATGATTACAGAATATCTCAATACAAAGATTTGTGTTCCTGATACAAAATTAAATGAAGGTAAGCTGAAAAGAAATGAACTGGTAATCTAAAAAGGGTTGATTCATAAGCAAGTGGACAAGTCTTGTTTATCATTAAAGAGCAACTCTCTGCTATAATAAAAAGCTTAAAAACCTCTAGTTACACCGATTATGTTTGATCTTCTGTAGTTTCTATTTTGTATTTGTTTTCATTTTTCCCTGTTATTGGTCCAGTGAATATTTCAGATAATGCAGTACTGATTTCGTTGAGTCTTTCAATAGGCCATGAGGCTTCCAACTGTTGAAGAAACAGATCCAGCTGCTTTTTTTTTTTATTTTGATTTTTATGTGCTTTTCTCCCTGGTTTTCACCCCGACTCAGGACCCCAGCAGACGTGTGTGCATGTGTATGGAGGTGCACATGCACACCAGGTACTGGCTTGGCCCCTTCCACCCAACCCTGGCAATTGCCACCACTACCTCCTGCCTCGCATCCCATTAGATCTCCACCGATGGGAGAGGAACTACGGGGAAGGTGGACAATCCCCGCAGGCGAGAGCTCTGCTGGGCTGCTCAATCCTGCTACCTCCCTCCTCCCCATGCCAACTCCCCAACAACCCATGGTCGTCTCCCAAACCCAGGTCAGCAGTGTGGTGTGAGGTAAGGTGTTCAGTGCCTCAGCCCTCTGTGCCACCTGGCTGCTTTTGTTCCTCAGCAGTAGAGATGTTGTGAAGTTTTACTTCGCTGGCGAAGTTCCAGTGAAGTTGTACAATTTTCCTTCACGAATTTCTTCATGACATTCCCACTTTGCAATGTCACCTAACTTCATCTAACTTCACCTGTAAAGGTGGTGAAGTTAGGCGAAGTTAGGCAGAGTTGGGCGAAATTTATGTCAATTCGCCTAGAAAAGGAACTTCACTTTGCAAAAACTTTGCGAAGTTGGGACTTGAAGAAGAAAGAGCTGGTCTCAAAACAGCTCACACTTCATGAATTTCACCAGTTTCACAAACTAATTCACAAAGTGAATTTTATCCACTTCACCCATCTCTACTCAGCAGCAAAATTTATGTGTCCCCACCCAAGCCAGAGATTTGATCTGACTGCTGCCCATCATGTCAATGGATCTATGGCCTGAATTATGATGCTGCAGGTAGTGTGCCCTGATTGGGCCTTCAGCATTGTGATTTTTGATAGCACAAATATGCTTCTGTGCCACCTTAAGTGACCTGCCTGTCCTGCCAACATAAATCAAAGTACAAGGACATTACCAGGGAACAGACAGCAACGCTTGTGCTGCAGTTAATAAACTGTTGAATTTCAATTTACTTACTGTTGTTCTTTGGATTTACAAGTTCTTTGCCCTGAACAGTACTTATTTTATTTATTCATTTAGAAAGTTTCAATAGGAAAGACATACTGAGCTGGTAAGAGTTTGTTTTCAGATGCGTCTGGGGGGCGTGGGGGAGGGCAATAAGGAACACAAAGAATAAATAATACAGTAATAACAGTAATTCAAAAACAGATGAATAAGCATCATAAACAGCAATTGAACAAAATGGACTTGCTGCATTTAAAGAAATCTGTTGTTTGAATAAGTAGCCCACTGGTTAAATTGTGTTCTAGGGTGTCTAAAGTAATTGTTAACAAGTTTGTCTTTTCAACATTCTCCTCTAGTAAATGAAACCCTAGGTTTGACTCCAGTTACTTAACTTAGCTCCGAGTTTCCTCTCAAAATACACCAGTTTCTGGTGATAGTATTACCAATCTTGCCAGCAAGAGAGTTCTATTTTGTAACAAATGGTACAGGATGGTTGTCCAGTCCATACTTTCTCTACTTCTACTTATGGAGACTAACAAGGGGACTGTAACTGAAGCACTTTTTGCTTCCACTCTCCTGCTTTTTGTGTTTGTTGCAGTATTTGGAACTGTCTGCTGCTTGCAGGTGCATCTTAGGTCCTTGTGCAAGTGTATCGCCACTTTCTGGTTGTTGTATTACCCAGCATACCCAGTAATCCCTCTCATAATTAGAAATTTGGCCCGGTAGCATGGAGCGCTAAGATGTTGTGAACACCTTGCCTCCTGCAATGACGGCCACCCATGTTCAGGAACAAGCATGGGTTACCATGGATCGGTGGAGAGGGAGAGGACTGAGCATCTCAGGGACTGCTCTGCTCTTCCGGGGAGGGGTAGCCAGCCATCTCAGTCTCTGACTGCCACTGGGTGGAGGAGCTGTGATAGTGCAGATTAGCAAGCAGATCAAGGAGGACTGCATCCCAGAGTCATCAGCGAACTAGCACACAAGATTTCTGGCCCACTCACAGCCATATTTCACAAATCCCTAGAACTAGGTGAGGTGTTAGAGGTGTGGAGACAAGCAGAAGTGGTGCCCATACACATGAAGGGATCCAAGCAGGAAGTGGGGAATTGCAGGCCCGTTAGCTTGACAGCTATCCTGGGCAAGGTACTGGAAGGGATTATCAAGGACCATATTGTGTTGTCTATGCAGTCAAGGGGGATATTGACCACACATAGCATGGTTTTACCAAGGGACAATTCTGCAAGACCAACCTTCTGGAAAATCGGTGGATGTTATCTTCTTGGACATCTCCAGGGCACTTGACAAAGTTCCACATGGAGAACTTGTCGATGCCCTAATTGACTACAGCATCGAGGGTAACATCACTAAATGGATAGCATCTTGGCTGTCCGATAGGAAGCAAAGTGTATGCATTGAAGGAGCATATTCTGATTGGTCAGAAGTTACTAGTGGGGTCTCACAGGATTCTGTATTGGGGCCCTGTTTGTTCAATATCTATATTTCCTCCATGAAAGCCAAAGATGAGGTCTGGGTGTCCAAATTTGCAGATTACACCAGATTGGGCTACACAGTAAACAATACTATGGATGCAGGTACACTCCAATCTGCCTTGGGAGATTTGGAGGAGTGGACAAAAACCCATAAACTGACACTTAATGTAGATAAGTGCTGTATGATGCACTTTGGGACCAAGAACCATAAGCATATGTACAGGCTAAATGGAACAACCTTGAGGGAAGTTACAGATGAGAGGGACCTCGGTGTTAGAATATCCAATGATCTAAGTTGCAAACCATACTGCAACCTAGTAGTTCAAAAAGTTAATGGTATATTAAACTGTATTAAGAGACATATTAGGAACAGAGACAGGGAGGTGATAGTGCCCCTGTACAGTTCCCTGGTGAGACCCTATATGGAGTACTATGCTCAGTTTAGGGTTCCAGGTGGAAAGACTGAAATAAAACCTCTAGAGAGAGTGCAGAGAAAGGCAACAAAAATAGTCAGTAATGTAAGTGAACTAGATTATGTGGACAGACTGGCAGAGCTGGATATGTATTTCCTGGAGTATCATGGGCTAAGAGGGGATATGTGTCTGTTTTTAAAGCTCTATCAGATCCTTCTCTGTGGAACCATTTGGGCCTTGATATTAAAACTGAAAACTACAACATGCGAGCACACCCCTTGCAAATTACAGGCAAGGGATATCGGTCAACTAAAAGAAAGCATTGGTTTTCAGTAACAGTACAGAAGGTATGGAATGGCCTACCAGTGGAGGTGGTGGCAAGCAAGACTTGCTAGGAATTCAAGCATAGACTAAATAAGTACCTAATCAGTAATAACATCCGGGGATATTAATAAGAGGCGGCGTTATGGACTTTGATCTTACCTGCTCTGGAAACCTATGAGCCTATAAGGGGAGGAGCCATGGCTCTGCAGGACATGCATGCCTCCATGGGCACATACTGACATGTTGCCATGGCAGGGGTACATGGGAGAATATAGGAAAACTGGGGAAGGTGGGCTTCATGAAGCCATGACTGCTCCACCATGGGCCGTACTGGGGGGATCTGGATTGTTGACCAAGTGGGGGAGATGGGTCTCCCCCTTCTGGCCCCACCAAGGTGAGGAAATCCATGGGGGACATATCCTCTGGTAAACTGGAGGAGTGGAATGTCAGTCATGAAGGGTGGGACAAGACTGAGAGCCTGCCCACCTGTCCCCTTGAGGAAAAAAATCTCTGTGGAAAAAATAATCAGAAATTTGTCTAGGGTTACCTTGAAGGCCCAAACTCTCTTCAATCCACTGTCTTCCCAGGTAGACTGTTCCACAGCCATCTGGGAGAATATGTTCCACCAAATGTTACACCTGTATTTCCCACCTCTGACCCTCAGGGCATGCCCACATATACTACAGGAGAATATAGACCAAACATCTGTGGTTGTTTGATCTTGTCTATATTCTTGAGTACGTAGAAGATTGAGACATGTCCCTCACTCAGTCTCCTTTTCTCCAGGATTGACAAGTTAATGGCTTCAAGTCTCTCCTCATAACGTTTTTCCTCTACACCCCTGATCACTCTGTGCCCTGTGCTGCACCCTTTAGAAAAACAGAAACATAGAATTTGTTGGACACAAAGGACCGCTTTGACCGCTCAGTCTGCCCAGATGTTCCTTGTCTCATGTTTCCGCAAACCCTAAGTGGTCTTTGATCACCCTCCTGCCTTCCTGTCTATTTTTTAATATACTCCTATGTCTATTGGAAGCCATCCACTATTTTCACCCCCACCACTTCCACTGGCAGTTTGTTCCAGGTGTCTTCCACCCTTTCAGTGAAGAAATATTTTCTCACATCTCTCTTAAACTTTCCTCCTTCAGCTTCATTGCATGCCCCACGGTGCTGGTGCTTTTTCTGTTTTGAAAGATGCTCTTCCCCTGTACCCTGTTTATACCTGTGCAGTACGTCTAGGCCTCTAGCATGTCACCTCTCACCCTCCTCTCTTCAAGGATGTACAAGCCGAGATCCCTCAGTCTCTCCTCATAGGGCTTCTCATGTAATCCCTGCACTATTTTAATAACCCTGGACTACCTTGACCCTGTCTATATTCTTTATGAGATACAGCCTCCAAAACTGGACACAGTGCTCCAGGTGAGGTCTCACCAGTGAGCAATACCGTGGCAAAACCAACTCCCTGCTCTTGCTGGAGCTACCCCTCCCTATGCACTGCAGCATCTTTCTAGCCCTACCTACTGCTTGATCACACTGCCTTGCCACTTTGAGGTTTTCTAATAAGGTCCCCTTCCTGTTTAGTGACTGTCAGGACCCCTCTCCCCCATCCTATACTCATCTCCTGGGTTTCTATGCCCTAGGGGCATGATTTTGCATTTACTGTATTGAACTCCCACTGCCACACTTCTGACCACTCCCTGAGTTTCCCAAGATCCCTGCACAGTATTTCCATGCCTCTTGCATGTCCACCCTATTGCATATTTTGCTATCATTTGCAAAAAGCAATACCTTTCTTTCCAGTTCTTCTGCAAAGTCACTCATGAAAACATTAACGAGGACTGATCCCAGCACTGAGCCCTATGGCACCCCTTTGGTCACTCTCCCATCATTAGAGTGAGTGTTGTTTACCACCACCTTCTGTCTCCTATCTGCTAACCAGTTTCTATCCCTGTTCATTACTTTGGACACCACCCCATGTCTGCTATGTTTTTTTATCAGCCTCCTGTGTGGGACAGTGTGAAGACCTTGCTGAAGTCCAGATAGGCCACATCCACTGCCTTCCCCTGATCAATTTCCCTGCCACCATTTCTTTAAAATCCTCAAGCTGCCTCACTCTCCTTTTTGTACTGAGAAGCCCAAAACTGCACACGGTACCCCAGGTGAGGTCAAACCAACGGCTTGTAAAGTAGCAGGATTTCTTCCCCTGCCCTGCTGGTCAACTCTTTAGATGCACTGCAGCATTCTTCTGCTGACCCTTTTGACAGCAAATAGATGCTGTTATATTTCATCCCCATGTCTGTTAGGACCCACAGTTCCTATTTCTCCTACACAACAGCAAGAGGCCCATTTCACACTATATGTAGGTCCAGCCTTCATTTTTGATCAGGTCCCCTGCTTATTTTTAGTCTACTTTCTTGATAATATTTGATTATGGTGATCTAATTAAGTAGTAATACCCAAATAACTGGATGTGTCTAAGGGATTAAAGGGAATGCATACCATTCCATAAGATTGTTATAAGGGTTACCATAAGGATCCATTATCTAAACTGCTGGGTAATATATAGCAAATGTCTTCAGTAAAACTGTAAACAATACTTTCAAAATTGTGATGTGGAGGTATTCATTTTGCAGACAGGAAGGGTGCGGTGATGATTTCACTGCCTCACCAGCCCAAACAGTGTGCAGAGAAGCAGATTAAAACAAACTGATCCTACAGATAGGGATCCTGTCAAATTGTAAAGAAAATCACTGGAGTCTGTTGTTGCACTGTACCAACATGAATTCCAGGTTTCTTCACAATATTATAAGACCTCTGTCAACACAGCCCAACTGTTCTCATCTGCTACAATGAACACCATTGAGAATGGTGAGGCAGTGACAATATCACAACATATTTCCTGTCTTCAAAATTGATGCCACAATATCCCTATTTAAACATTACTTTTCAGTGTTTTACTAAACTCCTTTGTTAAATGCATCCCAGCACACCAGTTTCTGGTCGACTAAGGAAGTGTAAATTTTAAAATAGTTACATAGGGAATTGTACACAATCACTTTAACACCTGACTGGTAAGTGTTGATGACTGCATTATTTTTGGAGGAGGGGACTTGGAGACTTCATTGGTGGTCTGCAGAGGGGGTCCCAGGATTTTTAAATGGCCGCATCAGCAGCAGGAGAAACAGGGCTCACTACAGTGACAGTAGAGTCACATTGGTGACCTAAATTGGAGGAAGAGCACCAGGGTGCCTGAGCCTATCGGGAGGCCAGGTGCCACAATGTAAACTCTCGCGGCTGGGCATATAAGGGACAGACCCAGCCACTGTTCACCAGGCTGCATTATTTCTGGAGGAAGGGACTTGGAGACCACATCAGCAGTCAGCAGAGGGGTCCTGGGATTTTAAATGGCCACATAGGCGAGGGAGAAATGGGGCTCACTACAGTGACTCTTGACTCAAGGACTCTCGAGACAGTATTAGCAGGAGTATAATTTGTCCTGCCCACCCTCCCTGGCTCTGACCTCTATTAAATGGGCAGAGGAAGTGTGTCCTGGTGGTAGGTAGGGCACCAATTGGCTGGGGGTAACAAAAAGGGATTGGCCAGTGACCATGGGTGAAATTAACAGTTAGCTGCTAAATCTTATTTCTACCCAAATTAGGCTCTGGTTACTGGGGAGGTGCTTTAACTGTTTGGACGGTTAGCTGCTAATTGTCTACCTATTTTAAACTGCTAGAACTGTTTACTGCTTGAACTGTTAGCTGCTAAACTGTTTACCTATTTAACTGCTACAACTGTTAGACTCTATATGGTTTACCTAGATTGGGAGGTGCTTAAACTGTTTGAACTGTTAGCTGTTCAATGGATTACCCATTTTAAACTGTTAGAACAGTTAGCTGCTATATTGTTTACCTAGATTAGGAGCTGATCCTTAGGGCTGTGTTTGTATCTGCTAGAACTGTGAGGGGACTGTAAGACTTGTTCTTATACCACCTCAGTATGGCCACTTGGAGAAGAGGCTGAGAGAGTATCCCAGGGGAGAGACCGGCAAGTGGGGAATGTCCCAATATGAGTAGGGGTAGAACAATTTGGATGGCCTCCAGTCACCACGGCAGGCATCTTTGGTAGAGTTGTAGGTTGCATGGGCTGTGGGGCAGCAATAATACTAAATTGGGCCTGGAGGAGGAGACTGCCCACTTTGCAGGCAGTTTTGCAGATTGGGGAGGTAGACTGGCTAAAAGAGGCAACTGAGGGAACTGGGGAGGGATGAAAGTGAAGGGAGAGGCTATGGGTGGCAGGTGGGAAGGGTTGGGGCTAGACCAGGGCACGACACATTCTCACGGGGGAGAGTTTATGGAAGTGGTCTCTCAGCCAAAGAAACTGAGGCCAGGGAGGAAAGCAGTTAGGTGCAAATGGTCCTAGTCAAGAGGGGAGGAGACAGATTGGGGGGCTGGCAAGGCAGCTTAGAGGGGCAGACAGAAGGAAATTAGGCCAAAAGGAAGAGGCTGGCATTGAGTGTTACAATAAATCTGAGCCATTACATCTGAGCCATTGGAAGGAGAGGATGGGGCATGTGGAAATGTGGGTGATACCAGAGGGGGATCAAGATCGAGAAAGAAATTGCTAGAAATTGACCTAGCAGGGGAAGAGGGAATTCAAATGTTACACAGAGGGGGAAGGGGCATCGGACAGTGGGTGTGGGGGTTGAGGGCACGATCGGGGAGAAATGAGAAGAAGAAAAGTTGGGGGAGGGGAGCCCCTCAAAGTGAAAGGACTGTACTAGAAGAGGGCATCTGGGTAGAGGGGTCCTGCAGAGGAGCACGGGAGGTGGAAATATTATTATGATTGCGGAGGAAGATGTGGGGAGAGATGGGAATATGATCACGGTCAGGGAGATAGGCATGGATGAGGGAGGGAGGGATAAAGGAGATACTATACTGGGGGGAACTGAGGAAAGGGGTATTGAAAAGGGTGGTAGGAAGGGGAAGGCGACAAGGGTCTCTCATAAGGAAGCAGGAAGACACCCTGGGGAAGGAGAGAAAATGGGTAAAGGGGGTTGGGAGCACTGAATGGAGGTAAGCAAAGACTGAAGGGGTCACTAAGGTACTCCTGCTGGGGGATTCAATGATTAGGGGTATTCACTGGAAGGGTTGGGGGGGAAATTCCAGCCAAGTTAAGGTAGTGAGTATCTCTGGCTTGACGGTGCACAGGGCAAAGTTCCTGGTGTATGAGCTGGTAAAGGAATGTGGAGGAACACCAGACTTCCTGGTGCATCTGGGGACTAATGACATAGAGGAAACAGTGTACTGGAAATCCAGGCAAGGTTCTGAGAACTGGGTCAGAGTTTGCCAGGATAATGGATGCGGGATACCTTCTTGGAAATAGTGCCAGTACCAAGGGCCTCTGTGGAGAATAAAATGAAGATCACTGAGGTAAATGACTGGCTTAGGAAGTGGGGAAGAAAGGGATCAGGAGCACTGGTGGACTGGGGAGTTTGGGAATATAAGGTTCGTACACCAGGGATAGGTTTCATCTAAATCCGATAGGGAAGGAAGTCCTTAAACAGGGGATGGCAGATCACATTCAGGCTAGGTAGGGTTTAAACTTGTAAGTGGGGGGAGTTACTGGGGGGGCAGCCCGGATGACCTTACCTCTCGCAGAGGGGCCTGACCTTCAGATCCTGAGGGTGGAGTGGGTGAAAGCCTAGGGGAGGATGGTACTGCAGATGAGAAAGGAGGGTAGATGTATATACAATCCTGGGTGGGTGTGGTAAAGGGAGGTAGAGTAAAGGGAGGTAGTGATAGGGGATGGGGGTGGTGTTGGTAAATGCCAGGAGCCTGGGCAACAAGATGCTGAAGTTCTAGGCCATGCTGATGGAGGGAGAGCTAGACATGGCGGTGGTCATGGAAACCTGGGCCAACCCAAATCATGGTTGGGAACTTAATGTGTGTGGAGGAAGGACAGGAAAGAGGGCAGAGGGGGAGAAGTGGCCATGTTCATTAGAGACAAGATAGAGATTATTAGGGTGGAAGAAATGGAGGGAAATGTGGAGGCCTTATGGGTCACCTTGCAATCCCCTGCAGGAGGAAAGATCAAGATAGGAGTGGTATACAGGCCCCCAGGGATGGGGGAGTTTCTGGATGATAGTTTGCTGGATAGCATTAAGAGCCAGTGTGGACCAAAAGGGGAGGGAGTTGTGGTGATGGGGATCTAAATATGCCTGCTGCCGACTGGGGAACCATGACTTCCATGGTGGCCAAGGAGCAATGGCTACTGGATGGCTTTCAGGATATGTTCCTCACTCAGCAGGTGTTGGAGCCTATGAGGGAGGGTCATGTTCTGGACATTGTTCTTGGGGACGGGACTTGGTATGGAATCTGGCAGCGAAGGATCCCTAGCAGGAGTGGCCATGACACTGTCTGATTTCAGCTAAATTTGGAGGGTGAGGGGGTTAGTTCCAGGGCAATGGCTGTTGACTTTGGGGGGGCAGACTTTAGGGCCATGGGAGAGATTCTCAAGGAGCAGTTGAAGGGGATTACGCTTAGGACAGATGTAGAAGGGAGATAAGGGGTCATAAAGCGGAGACTTCAGGAGGCCGTCAGGTGAAGCACAAGGGGGTGAGGTCATGTAAACTGTGCTGGTA
The DNA here is from genome assembly GCA_016271365.2 of Neoceratodus forsteri. Classification (NCBI taxonomy): domain Eukaryota; kingdom Metazoa; phylum Chordata; order Ceratodontiformes; family Ceratodontidae; genus Neoceratodus; species Neoceratodus forsteri. Next base: position 1,392,065,498 of record CM057459.1, read on the forward strand.
GTCCAAGGAGGTTCAGAAGGTGGTAAGGGAGAAGAGGGTTGCCTATAGCAGATACAAACAAACAAGAGGGGAGAGGGATAAGGAAAATTACTATCTTGCATCCAGACAAGTCACCCGGATGGTGAGGGGGGCAGAGTCCAGAAAAGAGCAGAGGCTTACACAGGGGATATGGGGTGGGGAAAAGGAGTTCTTTAGTTAGGTTGGGGAGCGGAGAAAAAACAAGGGCCAGATCAGCAGATTGAAAACAATTGGGGGGGTGGGTGGAGGAGGCTAGGGAGCAGGCAGAGGTATTAAATGAGTACTTTGCCTCCACATACACTAGGGAGGAGTCTGGGAAACTTAATAAGTGGGAGCTGATGGAATTAGAAGGGTCAGCAGGTAGGAATGCTGGGGCAAGAGACAAAGAACAGGCAGAGGGGAATGATACCTCAGGGTATCACATCAGGAAGGATCCGCTAAAAGGGAGGGAGTGATTGATGATGCTATCCCCATTAGGGATCTCTCAGTGCAGTTTAGCCCCTGCAAGGCATACGCACTGAGAGAAGTGGTCTGTTTGTATTTCTGATATGTTCCTAGTTTCAGGACTACGCAACACACTTGAGAAAGAAATGTGTGGATTTAAGGAAGTTCCTCAGGCACTCTGACCATGTGAGCCTGTGGCTTAAAGGTTAGAGCACTGGAATGGCATGCCAGAGGTCTGAGGTTCAATTACCAGTGGGCCACACCTTTCCTTTCTCATTTCCATCCTTGATTTAAAATATGCCTTGCATGGGCTAAACTGCACTGAGAGAAGTGGTCCGTTTGTATTTCTGATATGTTCCTAGTTGTAGGATTATGCAACACACTTGAGAAAGGAATGTGTGGATTTAAGGAAGTCCCTCAGGCACTCTGACCATGTGAGCCTGTAGCTTAATGGTTAGGGCACTGGAATGGCATACCAGAAATCTGAGGTTCAGTTCTCAGTGGGCCACACATTACCTTTCTTATTTCCATCCTTGATTTAAGTTCCTTTCAAATACATCATTGCTTCTGAACAATATGTATCATGAAATGAAAATCAGTATGAAAAATTATTTTCAAGATCCTAGCTACAAAATGAGGTTTTGGCCATATGTCTATGATAAAAGTTGCTAGTTCTACATCATTTATAATATTACATGAGATTCAGAAGTGTTCGATAATTACCACACTTGCAAAAAAAAAAAGTGTATCTATACCAAGTATAGAACAAGCATTGGTTATCATAAAGATATGAACAATACCTCATTTCATTACTGAGACCTTTGCAAATATTTTACATATTGATCAGCTTTTCATAAACCATATGGTTTATAAGCAATGAGGAGTTGTTTGACATGAACTAAAAATGTTTGTTTTAAATTCCATGTCCATTTTCAAGATTCTACACATGCTGTGTAAGACTATTTCTTTATTTAAAAGCATAGGATATGATGAAACATTACATACCATCAGTTAACAAGTGAACTGAGAAACAATTTTGCTGCTGCTACTTTTTCTCTATCATCTTTACTTGTTGAGATATTATAGTTTTGATTAAAATGTCCATTTAAACTGAATAGAAGCTAAATGGAAATCAACATTCTCAGCAGAATATCATTGGCAGCCAAAGTGTTAAAGAGGTGCTCTCCAGACTCCTGCCTGTAACTAGAGGAACTACCAAAAGTAAAAAGAAAACCACACACACAGCCAGAGACTGTGCAGTTTGATATTAATCTTCAAAGCCTGATGATGCTGTCTGTTAGCAGGCTAATGGGTGGAAAACCTATGGGATTGGTGGGACTACATCCTCTGAACTACACAAAGTTTTGGCCATCAGCCAGCTGAACACTGTCATCATCAGCCTTTTCAGCACCAGCTTTTAAGTCCGACTCCTACTGCATTTCTACATCCATTGACTTATGCAGTGCACACCTCCAGAGCCCCCTACACTGGCCAAGTACTGCCAATATATTTGCTTTGCATATGCACACAAGCAAACATATAAAGCACTATGATGTCAACTCTGCAACTACTTAGATACATGTTTTAAAAGCTCTCAAGGACGAAAGAGACCTAGGGGTCATTATTCAGTCAAATCTGCTTTTTAGATCCAGTAGCTCTGCTACCATTGCTGAAGCTTCCAGTATTGTGAGTTGTATTACAAGAAATTTTATTAGCAGGCATATGGATGTTGTTTTGCCCCTGTATACATCCCTGTTACGACCACACCTGGACTACCGCTCCCAATTTTGGTCACCCTATTTGAATGGTAATATACATAATGTGCAGAGGGTGCAGAGGAGATTCACTAAAACTATATATATGGAATGGACAACTTAAAGACATGCTGAAACAATTGAGACTGCATAGCTTAGAAAGAAGACGTTTAAGGGGAGATCTTATTCTTGTATATAATGTAGTTAAGAATGAAGAATTACTGGTGGACATGGGTCATGAACTCAAAGATCCAACATACAACACTAAGAACCACAATAAACAGTTATGTGGTAAACTATTCATAACTGATTAAAGAGATTCCTGCTTTACATAGAGAGTGGTCAATTACTGGAATAATTTGCCTCAGTATATCACTGGCATCCCATACTTAGACTATTTTAAGAAATACTTGGATGCCCACATGGATAACTGGGATGATAAGTAGATTACCAGTGTATAGTGGGTAAGGGGGGTAGACTAGAAGCACCTCTGGAGTACATCTACCCCTCTTCTACCTAATTACCTAAGAACTCATCATCCCCTTTTTAAACCTCCTGCCGTGATTGTAAAAACTAACCTTTTTAAACCTCCTGCTTACTGTACCTAAAATGAGATGGCGGGGTCTCTGTGGTGTGGATGGTGGTCAGCTCATTCAAACAGTAAACAGCATTAAGTGAGAGCATGAGTGAGAGTGCCAGCATTTTCAGTGTGTCTTTGTACCATAAACATTGTGAGGGGGGGGGGTTGTTTGTTTTTTAGCACATTTTGTTGTCCCTGACATCCATTATACCGGACAGTTTGGAAGTCAACAAACTAGTCGGTATAAGTGGCATATGCTGTACCCACATGAAATTATCATATTAGGTTCTGAACCCTGAGATAGTCCCAGCATTGATCACAACACTAGAGTAGGCTGATATTACTTGACTAAGCCAACCACTTATCAGGTTTGCAACTGGATCATCTTAACAGACACCTATCAGTGTGATCTGTCTAAATTGGTGAGCTAGTGTTCATTATCTACTGAGGATTATAAATCCAGGTGTCATTTTTAGCCAATCAGGATTGTTTGTTTCCAAACATTCCAGGTACTCTAACAGGTATGTAGTAGTAGTAAAAACTTTTATTCATATTTAGTATGAACAGGAGACTCAATTGAGACAAGCTCATTTTCAATGTGATCCCTTACGTACACATTGCTTACAATACAATTTCATATCATTATATTGTACAAAAATTAGGTATCAGTAAAATGAGAAATGTAGTAGATTCCTCTAGCTAAAAAAATATCATATAGGTTAATGTACAAATACTGTCTACAAGTATGGCATCAGTTTACATCAACATTTCAGATTATTGCTCACGTACTTTAGACTCAAAACTACTATAATGATGACACATCTTTACTGTACTACTCTTAAAAAGCACCTTTCTTAATTGTGAAAATGTGAAACAGGGAACTCCTTTTCCTCATTGGGAGCTCCTCCAGACTGTTTCCACCTTTTTATATAGCACTGTAAGGAAGGGAAGGGATCATAATTTGCCCCTAAGCAGTTGGCTGTATGATTCCTTTCTACTTCTTGACTCTATGATCTGTCCCAGTGCTCCAAGATTTTGTATCATCTTTATAGGTCGACCACACAGGCATGTTTCATTCACTTGAATGGAGCATCTTTTTCTTCCTTTTTTTTTTATAGGTACTTTATACTCCTGTTTAGCTCCAGCTGCCCCCTTCTGACTGACCTCCCCAGCCCCATCACCCCGGTATCACTGGGACTTACCTCTGCCCGGTCGCTGGTTGTGGAACCTGTGAGAGGTCAGTCGTCCTCTGCAGCTGGAGGTGTTTTTTCTCCATTATCTCCTTTCCCATTGCTGGGGCGCACATGCAGGACATGTGCATGTGGAGGTGTGTGTGCATCCGCGGAAGTCCTGCATCACCTTCTCTTCTTTCTGGCCCCTCTGACCCACACTACCCTCCGACCTCCACCTGGGGGTAGTTGTTTAGTGGGAGTGCCAGTCCTTCCTCCCTCCCTGGGAGAAGAGAGCTGTCCTCCAGATGCTTGATCCTCTCCCTACCCTGCTGACCCCTGGTGGTCCATGCTCATTGCTGAACACGGGTCACCAGCGTGGCACGAGATGTGGCATCCAGTGCCTCAACTCTCAGCACTACCGGGCTGGCTTTGAGCACCTTTTCAAATGTGATTTCTCAATTTTAAATCAGGTTTTGGTACCTATCGATGCCAGTGTTCAACTAACATGAGACGTGTTAGTTGAACCCTGTCATCAATATGTACCATAACCAGATTTAAAATCAGGAAATCACATTTGAAAAAGATGCCCCATTCAAGTGAATGAAGTGCACCTACAAAGATGTCACAAAACATTGGCGCACAGAGGCGGATCAGAGAGTCAGGAAGTGGAAAAGACTCATGTGGCCAGCCCTTGGGGGCATATTGTGATCCCTTCCCTTTCTTGATGGGAGCCAGATAAAAAAAAAATTGAAAATGGCATGGAGGAGCTTCTGATGAGGTAACAGAACTCCCTGTTTCACATTTTTTAATTTTTTTATTCATCCAGTATCTAAATTCAGGCAACATACTTACTTATTTTTTGCCTGCTTATCTCCCCAGATTTTAATCTGACTCCTCCTCATTTTGCCCTTTGTAGATCTTAGAATTGGTGGAACATCTTTCCAAGTATTTGTGCCTATACTAAAGAAGTGAGACCTACGTACTCGTGTCTTTATTTTTTAAAGTTTGAAATTCAACACCATCTGCCAATCTAAGGCAATTTTTTAAACTTCACCTCTTTAAACTTTCTAGTAGGTAACTGGGTACAAGCTCTTTATAGCAACTATTCATGAACATTAGAATATGACAATGCCTATGCTCTCCTATGTCCATCCACTCCAGTTCTTAGTATCCTTATCGATGTGTCCTGCAGGGGGCATTGAGAATGAAGTTGGCAAACCTGTTGTACATTACATCCAGTTTTGCCAGCTCCATCCCTGATGTCTAAGCAAACAGAATGTCCCTGTAATCAATGACTGGTAATGTCATAGTATTTACTATGTGTTTTCTACATCCTTAGTCATACAATAGTTGATTTTATATAGTGCACCCAGCCATTTTGCTAACTTTTTTACCAGGTTATTAATAAGCATATTCCATCTAATCTTGTCATCAGGTGACACGCCCAAATATCTGTGCCTGTTGCAATACAGTACTATCATGTGTTTTAATTTTCAATATGTTTGTATCACGGTTCATAGTTTTGCCTCGATAGAAAAATAGTTTCTTTCATTTTTTTGCATTTAGGGCTAATCTATATTGTAGGATAACATTTTGCAGATTATTAAACACCAGCACAGTCCCTACTTGGGTTACTGAAGATCCAGGATCCAGCAGTATATATTATAGTACAGTATCATCCTCATATAGGTATCTAACCTGAGGATTCCCCACTGAAAAATTATTCATATAAATGTTAACAAGAAGTGGGCCTCCTCACACTCAAGAGTCCAAAATGATTTAACGTCCTTTATGAAAACAAGTTGTTGTCATCCTTACAGATAGGATTCCAACTGTGCCACAGCACCCCCAGCCATTCCCATACTTTTTAGCCTGTCCAGGAGGATGTCATGGTCCAATATTTCAAAAGACTTTGACGGTCCTACAAAAATTGCACCAATAAGCAACTGCCCATCCAGAATCATCTTGGGTAGTTCCTGTTACTTTTATTAATGCTGACATGGTGCTGTGAAGTGGTCTAAGACCCAATGGGTATTTATGTATCTTATTCTATTTCTCTGAAATGTTTAACTAAACACAAATCAGTTTTTCAAAAACTTTTGAAACCAAAGGTAATAAAGATACTAGTTGATAATTTTCAATTTAATTTTTCTCTCAAGATTTAAATATAGAAATAACCTGAACATTTTTTCATTCTTGTCAATAACCACATGTATGAATAGACTAATTAAATATTTCTGCAAGAGGATTAGGAATTGATGGGCTACAAATTTAAACAAGTTTTAGGGAACTCTGTCAAGGCCACCTGCCTTCCTAGGGTTAATTTTCAAACTTTCATCACAAACTTCATCACATGGTATAGTCTCAAATCTAAATTCTCAAACTGCAAGGGACCGTCAATATTTCTTTCTGCTTGAAACTGTGAATTGGGGAGGGGGCTGCCCTGAAGCTTCTGTTCCCATCTTGATGAAATAGTCATTAAACTTTTCTACTGCCATGTTGTTTAAAGGAGCATGCTCCTGTATTTTTCTGACCTTGTAAATTATGTACCATTTTCCAAAAAAATCTTGGATTCAGATCTTACCTAAGTCATCAGTTATTTTTTCAATAGTACTCTTGTTTTACTTTCATTACCTCTAATGTACAATTATTTCTTATTTGTCTATAGCTAATCCAGCCTTGTAGATGTTGTAGATGTTGTTTTTTTTTTTTGGGGGGGGGGGACTATGTTTTCTGATTTTATGAAAAGAGTTAAACAACAAAGTATTATTATACTTTATTTTCTTTACATCCTCATGGGCATAGCTATTACAAATATCCATAAATCTTGATAGAATAAATACCAAATTTCATTTATCATAGGGGATCAGTTCTATTCTATCCCTTTTTTTGCTTTCCAAATCTAACATAAAATTAAATAATATTTTTTTCATAAATCCTAAATCTAATTAATTTATTTACCAAGATCAATCTTATTACAGTTTTATATATAAAAAAATTCACTTGGTGATCAGAAAAGGAATCTGGTAAAACCCCACATAAATTATAATCTTCTGGGTGAGTAGTGATGATTATATAATGTATGGTAAGCGCCTATTGTCCACCATAATCAGCAGTCACACAGCTTTGTTATGCACTGTTTAGAATTTTAAAAGTTGTTAACCACACTTCGGAACCTCCAAACAGTGGCATAACAAAAAAGAATGCTTCAGAGTTCCATAATTCTCACACATAGAATGCAAATGGTTGTTTTTCTGACCATACACTATAAAAGATGATGGCTGGGGATCAGGTGATAACCACACTGAAATCACCTCTCATGGTTGCTAGAGCTAAAGTAAACCTCTCTAGCTGCGCTCTCGAGGTTTACCATGTTGCCCTAGCAACCACTTGAGGCGATTACAGTGTGATTATCACCTGGTCCCCAGCCATTATCCTCTATATCCAATATTACAGAGACTTTTGCGTCTTTCTTATTTATTCTAATGACTTCCTTTATTATTTGTGTCATGCCTAAGTTTGTCATTGGATCCAATAAATTATGTTTATTTTCTATATTTTGTCAAGCAACATTAAAGTCCCCTGTATCTTACAACTCATTGCACTTTACAAAATCCAAACGAAAGTCATATAGAATACAAAAAAAAGTCACTTTTGCTGTTGGGGGCCCATATATTCCAGACAGCAAATGGACTTAGTTTACAGTAGCTGTATATCTAAAATCAATATTTCAAAACCCATCCAATCCCTTCCTGTATTGATTTCACTAACCTTTATTTTTATATCTATCTTATATAAAATAATGAACCCCTCTTTGTTAAGACTGAGCAGATTGTGTGACATCAGTGAGATGAGAGCAAAGCTTGAATGCCTTGTGATGTCACCGATTTAATGAGGTGTTGAAAACCTGTGAGATCTTAACAAAGAGGGGTTTTGTTATTTTACATAATGCAATCTAAACATGTTTTACAGCACATCATCATCATTGTGTGTGGTTGGTGATGTTTTTTGGTGGAGTTTAAAAATGTGCTCAGTGTCAAAGTAGTAATTACAAAGTTTTCTGCCATGAACAGTATCAGATATTCAGACTGTAGCTGGCTATGGGGCAAGCATGGGAGATGCGCTGGGGCCAGGACCAGGTGATATTCAACGATGATGTGCCATGGTTCAGCACCGTTGAATATGGCATGGGCTGTGCATGGTGCAGTGACAATGTGCCAGGGCAACCCACACATAGGGAGCATGGGGATGCACCAGCGCAAATGCAGTTGTGCTGGGCTCAGCATCCATGATATTCAGAAGAGGGCATGCACATGGGCTCATAATATATACAAGGTGCAAATGGAGCCTTTGGCATGTCATTACAGCCCCATTTGCATGTGTTGTGCAGGGCAGCCCTGCAAAATGCACGTGGTGTCCTGCACAGAATGATGTGTGGACTGAGGGGGATCCGGGGCATCCCCGACCCCATAACCATGATTGCAGCATAAAGAATATAACACAAGCCTTGGTAGTCTAGGTAGCCCCCCTCCCTCCGTTAGCCCGATCACAGTATTAATGTGTAAATCCATCCCTGGTAGTCTAGAGGTACCCCCTTCCCTTCCGTTAGCCCAAATGTGGTATTAATGTTTAAATCCAGCCCTGGTAGTCTAGTGGTTCCCCCTTCCCTCCTGTAAACCCGATCATGGGTGATTTTACAATTAATATCCCTTGTGGTCTAGTAGTATCCCCCTCCCTCCTGGTAGCCCAATCACAGGCAGAGGTAAAAACAAACTATGCCCTGGTGGTTTAGTGGACCCCCTCCTTATCTCGACCCTCTGATCACCATCCACTGTACTTATGAAATATCCCTGGTGGTCCAGTGGATCCCCCCTCCCCACCTGAATCCCTGAAGTTGGTGAGAAGTCAGTGACCAAAGCCCTGGTGGTCCAGTGGTAACCCCTTCCCCTCTGCCCACAGAGGACCCCTGCCACCCAGCTCCCCCCCGTCATCGGTGGACTGCTGCACTCTGCCATATACCGCGTGGCTGCCCACCAAATGACAGCGTACAGTATGATCTGAAAGCCAATTGGTCCACAATGTGGATGAATGGGCTTGCACACCATACTGTACTACACAGGCATGAATCCATGAATGAACCCACCCTATCCATAAATGTATGCCTCTGAGGCAGACCTGCTTTAGAGGCATGGCTGCCTTGGATACAACATTTGTTTAAAAAATGTGCCTCTTGCAACAGCTGAGGGTATGAGGATCCAGTGTCCCACAGGTCACTGTCCTCCTCCTCCGGGGAGGGAGGAGAACCCTACTGTCATACCACTGCCACCTGCTTGGAGGAGGAGACACTGATAGACTGGAGTAGGCAATAATGTACAATTGGGGCTATACACTAAAAATGTAATTTCCTATGTGTTGTGCATCCACAGCATGTAGGCAAATCTGTGTTTGAAAGCTGTGCACAGGGGGCCTCCCAGAGCCCCACAGCAATCACTAAAGGGGCATGCACCCCATCGACACTCGATCCCCTGGCTGCTCGTGCTGCTATGCACATGGACAAGCTGGTGGAGTATCCAAGGGGTGTGCCCACACTCTGCTTCATTCACAAAGGTGCAGAGTGCTGGGTGGGGGGGGCACAGGATACAGAAGCAGGCACCCTGCAATATCCATTGCGCGTCCCCCCACACAGTATACCTGCTGGCCACGGTGGGATCTGTACCCTCTGCCATACTGCCCCAACCCTCTGGTCAGGAAGAGAGGGTTGTTAGCAGCCATTTGTGTACACACTAACAATGTTAAAGTTTGGGACTCGCCATCCCACAATCCCCTTCGCCAAATGGAGCAGGGGATTCACTACCGGGCCAGGATGGGCCTCCGATTGGATGCCTGCCTGTGTCCACTACTCTGACTCCACACAACTGTGTGGTGGGGGTGGGACCACAGACAGGTGCCCTCTGGTAGCAGGCAACTGTGCATGCTGAGCCTTGTGCACCTGTCAGCAGGTGCAGAGTTGTGCGGGCTGAGTACGTGCCTCTCACACGTACTCTGCACACCATAGTGCATAGTTCCCAATGTCCTCATGCCCACTCTCTGCCAGCATCTCTGGGTGTAGAAAATAAGAAAAAGAACCCTCAGTCCAGCAGGATGATGGTCCTGCATTACTCACAGACCCCACACCCACCAATCTGGGCTCACACTTGGTGATGCTATCTGAAGTTCCCGAAGGACCTTGAAGTGGGTGTGGGTAGTCAGGATAACATCACCAGGCAGACAGCAAATTCATTGCATACAAAATGTCTGACAGCATTTATGATTTTATTTTCTGGCATAAAATGAGAAAAAATATTTATAGAAATCAAAAGAATATTAAGAAAATAAAGGTTAGTTCAAACTCAGTTAACTCAAAAGGCCATTGCTTTGCTTCAGCAGTGCCAAGGCTTTTCCCAGCCTAGCCTGAAACAACCAGTGGGGGATACAATCTCAGGTGGTCTTTCACCTTCCTCAGTTGTCTACTGACTTCTATCTGAATTAATGCCTCTAGTGGCAGGCTAAATGCTTTTTTCCAGGGTGACATCACAGTCATGTGATGTCTGTTTTTTTCAATGAGTATCTCTCAGGTTCACGACCGAACCTATACAGAAATAAAAGGTTGTTTCTAAGCCTTCAAGAATCATTTCTGTAAGGAATAAGAAACATAAACAATAGCCTTGCTCAGTAAATGACTCTGAATACGTAATTATCATTAATGACTGTACGCTCCTCCCTCTGGACAGAATAACTTGCATTATGTTAGGTTTAAATATAGGCCTCTAGGAGCTGCTGCTCCTCTATAGGATCCACTCGGCCTTTGGAGTCAGGTAAGCCTAGTAATATTTTTCACTCTTGTGGCTCAGAGCAACGTATACTTATATCAATTCAAAGAAAACATTTGCAAGAGTTACAACACATTTTCACTGTTAGGTTTTCTCACAAAGGTGTTGTGATGTTCTGCAAGTATTGCAGTTTAGCCCAGAAAGTGTTTTAATGGGAGGTTCAGGAATGGGGCCCTTCTCTGCAACAAACACTGCCTGGGGCTAAATTACAGAATGGCCCCATTTAGAGACATTTCCTCATCTCCTAATGTTTGTATTAAAGTCAGTAGAGGAGTAAACATGTTCATTTTTCATTTAACAAGTCTTTCTCTCTTTGCTTTCTGCCACTATTCAGGCAAGTGGGGTTCTCAAACATACAAACTTTAGTCTGTATTTATATACAAAAACAGAAAGTAAACAAACTGGGACACTTTAACTATATGCATATAAATGTCCATGTAATTAAGCACTGCAAGCACTTTATCAGCCAGCAAGTAAGCTAGCAGTACTTTATATACCTTTAGAACCAAAGCACAAAAGACACTTCATGTTTGTTTTCCCTTGGCGTTCACCCATTGTAAATATATAAATTTAGCTGTCTTTGCACTTTAACTTTCCATCCATTTTATTAACCTGTATATTTAGGCACCTTATAATTTCTTAAAAGCATTTTCAGTTTCAAGCATAATTTCAGCACTGCAGGCACTTTAAAGTCCTACAGGTGTGCATATACAAACACATTTATATTCCTAAAGCTCAAAAGCACATTATTCAACCTCCAGGAAACAGCTTGGCAATATTGCTTTGTGCATTTTGCACTTTATTTACTAGCACTTTATATTTTTAACTAGCCAACCAACATGTTGGACATTTTATTCCTGTGCATTTTATTCCTTTGCACTGAATGCACAAGCTCTATTTTACTGCGCATTTCCCCTCTGAGGCTCACTATGGCACAAAAGGAGCTTAAGTACCCCCTGCCAGGAAGTATGCTGGACCCAACAAGGTGCATGTTTTTCTACTGCCCTTTAACATTAGCTAGAAAAACAGCCTTCGGTTCCAAATTGTGAAGGGTGGGTGGGGGGTGGCAGAAAGGAAGACCTCAGTCTCTTTACCAGGGTACACACCTATGACAGGGGTCACCCTGTCTCAGACCTGGTCCAGTCTAAGCACCCTGTCCTGGGAGAGAGAAGCGTGGGGAAATGGTAAGTCACTGGAGGTGGTGGGCTGATGGGGTGGGATGATGCTGAAGCACAAAGGAGGGGCCAAAAGCCAGCTGAGAGAGGCAACATGAATAGAAAGTAAACAAAACAAAAAAAGAGGATTTCCTAATTCCATCATAGACATCATTCATTCTTTACCAGTGGTTTCACTGGTTTTCTGGATGTTACGCTGCAAGCATCATTAATGTATATTATTTTATTAACGTACACACTGCAACGTGTCAGCCTGTTAAACAGACTATTGCTGCAAATGGGAATTAATTCTCACTGATTTTACCTCCTTAGGGAAGGGTTTTATTATTATTGTTCCAGGCTGTTGACAACAGCTGCATAAGAGAAACATATGTCAGCTGTAATTCATTGTTGGCGTATCTGTGTACCACTTGCCAATACTGTATGACTGTAGTATTAGCAAACATCAATAGCCACACCTGCCAAGAATGATAAACGTCTGCAGAACAAAGTAAGTAAACGATTGCTTCCTTCAGAGGCTGACCTTCTGTATACGTACTTATTTATATCTATTACATCTTGGGACCATATCCTTCATCCTCTTAGCCACGTTTTCTTAAAGGGGCAATGCATATTTTGTAAATCTCCAGAGACGCATGGTACAGATAATTACTGTTAAAAGTGGCAGTATTTTTCCAATAAAACTGACACAAAACCTTCAAATTCTTCTTATTTGGAGGTCAACAATAGGCAGTACTGGCAAGCACTATTCCTCCTCTGCCATTCCCTCTGTTTTTTTTTTTCTTCTATATCATTTATCCCAGAAAGGTCTAGTTGAGTACCAGCATTTCATTTTATTTTTTTACGTTCTTTTTGTGGCATCCCTGGGGTTGACCCCTAAGGTCCCTTTTTCAGGAGTGACCCTATGTTGTAGAGTGAGGGAGTGTTTCTGAGCAGAACCCAAGTGAAACCACTCTTATCCTGCAATGAGTGGCTCTGGGGGACATACTAATATATGAAATATTGCTTAGCCCTACTGTGAAGTCATAATCATCTGCTTATGACATCACAAACTGCTGCCACAGAAATAATTCTAATGTTACAAGCAGAAGATTAGGACGCCAACTATGCATTGTTTTCAGGAACCTTTTAAACATGTTTTTGAGAATAGGTATCAGAGGTATGCTCTCTCTTTACTGGAGGAAGTGGGGATAAATCTGTAAAGTTAATTGCACAATTTATGCCGATAAAAAGAGTTATTTGCCACCTGCCGCTTTTTGTTCTGCAACATATTAGTAAAGGATGAAAAATTCATATTTGCACTTGTAGTTTAATAAAATAGTCAATAACTGTAGTAACTACAGTAATGTTACTTTTTAACTGTTTAATGGAAACATAAAACATGGAGCGTGTACAGTATTAGAGGGGATAGTATTACAGTACTTTATAAAATGGCAAGGATAAATCCAGAGACCACACTGGACAACAGTTGCCACATGACCATGCATTCAATCACTAATGATGCATGATCAGAAAATGGATCTCATTATGAAGGATTGAAAACCTCATTACCTACAATGAGCCATCTTATAAATGCCATAAGCCACTCTGGGGTGTGCATTAAAGGATTAACAGTACACTTCCCAGGGGTGTTAAGGAGACTTGGCCTTCAACCTCATGCCTTACTAGGCCTCTGGCATGCACCCGTTAATCCTTTAATGCACACCCTATTGTGGGTTATTGCTTACATAAAGTCCTTGAAACAGTTTGCTCTGGTGGGGTGACCATTCAAAGTACTGGTGACCCAAGGTTGAGAGTGAGCTTGAGTCATCCAGGGCAGGCCAGGAGGAGGAGGACTGAGCATCCCAGGGGGCACTCTTTTCCTCTGGGGAGGGAGAGTGGCTACCTCTGCTACAACACTGCCATCTGGATAACCATAAGTGGCAGTGCAGCTGTGATAAAGTAAAGAGGTGGGTATGTCGACTGGGCTCCACACTCAGGCCCTGTCCCGCACTACTGTCACTGGCACACTCAGGGCCTAACCCTTGCCACTGTCACAGGCACACTCGGGGCCTAACCCCTGCCACTGCCACAGGTACACTCAGGGCCTAACCCCCACCACTGTCACTGGCACACTCAGGCCCTGACCCCTGCCACTGTCATAGGCAAACTCAGGTCCTGTCCCTCACCACTGTTACAGGCACACTCATGCCTTGACCCCTGCCACTGTCACAGGCACGCTCGGGGCCTAACCCCTGCCACTGCCATAGGCACACTCAGGGCCTAACCCCCACCACTGTCACTGGCACACTCAGGCCCTGACCTCTGCCACTGCCACTATCACAGGCACACTCAGGTCCTGTCCCTCACCACTGTTACAGGCACACTCATGCCTTGACCCCTGCCATTGTCACAGGCACACTTGGATCCCATGCCCATCACTGTCACAGGCACACTCAGGCCCTGAACCCCACCATTGTCACGGGCCCTGAACCCCGCCACTGTCACAGGCGCACTTGGGACCTGACCCACCACTGTCACAGGTACACTCGGGCCCTGATCCCTGCCACTGTCACAGGTACACCCAGGCCCCAACCCTGTCACTGTCACAGGCACACTCACACTGTGTCCCCCAGCTCTGTTACAGGCACACTCGGGCCCTGTCCCCTGCCACTGTCACAGGCACACTCGGGCCCCAACCCTGTCACTGGCACACTCAGACCCTGATCCGCATCACTGTTACAGGTACCCTTGAGCCCTGACCCCTGCGACTGTCACAGGCACACTCAGGCCCTAATCTCTGACACTGTCATAGGCACACACAGGTCCTGTCCCCCACCACTGTTACAGGCACACTCATGTCTTGACCCCTGCCATTGTCACAGGCACACTCAGATCCCATGCCCATCACTGTCACGGGCACACTCAGGCCCTGAACCCCACCATTGTCACGGGCCCTGAACCCCGCCACTGTCACAGGTACACTTGGGACCTGACCCCCACCACTGTCACAGGTACACTCGGGCCCTGATCCCTGTCACTGTCACAGGTACACTCGGGCCCCAATCCTGTCACTGTCACAGGCACACTCACAGTGTATTCCCCAGCTCTGTTACAGGCACACTCGGGCCTGTCCCCTGCCACTGTCACAGGCATACTCAGGCCCCAACCCAGTCACTGGCACACTCAGGTCCTGATCCGCATCACTGTTACAGGTACCCTCGAGCCCTGACCCCTGCGACTGTCACAGGCACACTCAGGCCCTAATCCCTGCCACTGTCACAGGCACACTTGGGCCCTGACCCTGCCACTGACACAGACACACTCAAGCACTGACCCCTGCCACTGTCACAAGCACACTTGGGCCCCAACTCCTGCCACAGTCACAGGCACACTTAAGCCCTGACCCCCACCACTGTCACAGGTACACTTGGGCCCTGACCCCTGCCACTGTCACAGACACACTCAGGCCCAAGCCCCTACCCCTGTCATAGGCACCCTTGGGCCCCAGCCTCTTCTACTATCACAGGCACACTTGGGCTCTGATCCCTGCTACTGTCACAGGCACACTAGGGCCCTGACCCCTGCGACTGTCACAGGTACACTCGAGCCTGATCCCTGCCACTGTCTGAGGCACACTTGGGCCCTGACCCCTGCCACTGTCATGGGCACATTCGGGCCCTAACTCTTGCCAGTGTCATGGACACACTCAGGCTCTGACCCCTACCACTGCCACAGGCACACTTGAGCCCCGACCTTTACCACTATCACAGGCACACTCGGGCCCAAATCCAGACACTGTCACAGGTACACTCAGGCCTAATCCCTGCCACTGTTATGGACACATTCAGGCCCCCACCCCTGCCACTGTCATGGGCACACTTAGGCTCTGACCCCTCCCACTGTCACAGGCACACTCAACTCCTGTCAATGTCACATGCACACTAGGACCCTGACCCCTGCCACTGTCATGGGCACACTAGGGCACCAACCCCGCCCCTCTCACAGGCACATTCAGGCTCAGACCCTTGCCACGATCTCAGGCACACTTGGTCCTGACCCCTGCCATAGTCTCAGGCATATCCGGGCTCCAACCCCTGCCACCGTCATGAGTACTTTTGGGCCCTGACCCCTTCCACTGTCACAGGCATACTTGGGTCCTGATCCCTGTCACTGTCACAGACACAGTTGGGTCCAACCCCTGCCACTATCACAGGACCACTCGAGCCCCAAACCCTACCCCTGTCAAGGGCACACTTGGTCCCCAACCCCTGGCACTGGCACACTTGGTCCCCAACCCTGCCATTGGTACACTTGGGCCCCAACCCCTGCCACTGTCACAGGCTCACTTCAGCCCTGACCACCACTACTGTCACAGGTCACTCAGGCCCTGATCCCTGCCATTGTCACAGGCATGCTTGGGCCCCAATAACCTGTCACTGTCACAGGCACAGGCACACTTGAGCCCTGACCACCACCACTGTCACAGGTCACTTGGGCACTGACCCCTACCATTGTCACAGGCACACTTGGGCCCCAAACCCTGCCACTGACACAGGCACACTCAGGCTCCAGCCCCTGCCTCTGTCACAGGCAAACATGGGCTGCAACCCTTGTCACTATCACAGGCACACTCGGGCCCCAACCCCTGCCACTGTCTCATGCACACTTGGGCCCTGATCCCTAGCGGCCCCAACCCCTGCCATGTCACAGGTACACGCAGGCCCCAACCTCTGCCTCTGTCACAGGCAAACATGGGCCACAACCCTTGTCACTATCACAGGCACACTCAGGCCCTGACCTCTGCCAGTGTCACAGGCACTGCCACTGTCATAAGCACACTTGGGCCTGACCCCTGTCACTGTCTGATCTCTTTCTGTATCCTAGGAACACCTGCCTCCACACTCTGGAGGATGTGGGAGGATGGATCTAGCACAGCCAGACCCCTCCATGGAAGGGGGGGGCATGGGGTTGGAAATGGGGAAGAGGGGCAAGTTAGAGAGATGCAGTGGGGTGGGGCTGGGCCTGACCTAAGGGAGGGGGGCCAGGCTATGGAAGGAGTAAAAAAATAAATGAATTAAAAAAAATCTTGGAGAACAGCAGCAAAACACTGGAGTCAGGAATTAACTAGCTGTCATTTATTGGAATTGTAGCAATCTAAAAACAACCTCAGTTTAGTGATGGCTAAAATTAGGAAAATCTAACTCATACACTTTTTACAAAGTTGTGTCAGTTTTGCACAATTCCACTGAAAATGTCTAAAACCAAAACAGTTTGCTTCAAATGGGTAGTTTTGTTTGAAATTGCACATTTTGTAATTACATTTTTAAAAATGCCCAGTTTAGAAAATTGACAGTATTTGCTGAGATTGAGCATTTTTAAGAACTATTTTTTTTAAAAATGCACAATTTTAGGAAAATAGCACTATTTAAATCAAAAAAGAATCAGCAAAACAAAACCACGTTTTGTTGCAATTTCACAAACAATAGTGCAAATGTGAAATCAGCAATTAAGCACAATTGTACAAACATAATAAAATGTTTTGGCCTGGCACTTCTCCAGTTCAAGTACTGAAATGTTTAACGATCAATGGCAGGCTAGTGAACATTTTGCTTTAGTATGACTGCTGCCATGTATTAACAATGAAGTCATATTTTTGTGACAAACAAAATTCTTATGACTTCCTGTGCCATTGTGTTTCTTTTTAGCACTGTCCCTTTCCTGATTTGGAGATTTTTTTTTAATTCTTTGGTAACCAGGTAAGGCCCACTAGGCACAAGAGCCTGTTTTCAGCAGCAGCTCAGGAGCACTGGGGAAGTTAAGTGACTTGCTCAGAGTCAAACAGTATGCAAGCAGAGGTAATGGGAATCAAACCCAGGTCTGCTGGATGTACCAAGCTCATTCTCAGCTCATAACTCGAATCTCTAGGCTATACTGTCACCCATGAATATAACACAGTCACTTAGTAATCGAAGGTTGGAAGGGACTCTAGGTACATCCTGTCCTCCCTTCCACCCCTGCACTTCACATGCAGGGATGATGTAAGTCTGCTGTGCAAACATGTACCAGTTTATAGGGATTCCCTAGCAACTGGACTGCACCGGGTACCCAGTTATTTACTTGGTAAGCAGAAATGTATCCAGGCTTACCTTAAAGGCCTGTACTGTCTTCATGTCCACTGTTTCAGCTGGTAGACAGTTCCAACGGTTCACCACCCTCTGGGAGAAAAAAAAGCCTTCTATTTTAATCAGGAGAGGGATCCCCATAAGCATTTAGCAACCAACCACAGACAAGGAAAGGAGATGGGTGTTACTAAAAGGGAGGGTACAGAACTGGCCTCTGATATTAGGGGCTGTATGCTCCCTGAATGAAGATGACCCTGAGATTTCACTAAGCTTAGTCAACATGTCTCTGATCTTAATGACTTACAGGTTGCAATTATACTGGGGGGGGGGACTACAACCTGCCATCAGACCCTGTCCAACACATATGCTCAGAACTGCTCCTTACGGATTGCTGGAGATTATTCCACTCCACCACAAGGGACTATACATTCCGGTCCATGAGGTTCAACACATGTAAGCAGACTTGACTACTTTCTGTCCAGCAACACATGCAACCATGAAATCCTGGATACTGCCATCTGTCCTATTGTGTTGTCACGATTCTCCAATATCCCGCTGGTGGGACTCAAATCCACCATGTCTAGAACTCCTAGATGGAGATCCAGCCCAATGCTCCTGCACTCAGGAGTTCAAACAGTGTCTTTCTTATGGGATTCAATTCTCCTTTGAAATGAATGCCCTTCCAGGAACCACCCAAGAAACCCTGTTGGAGGCCTTTAAGGCCTTCATACGGGATGTATTATAAGATTTGCAACCAAGGAAAACAAAAAAAAATTAAGCTGGAGGTGGCTAAATTTTCAGCATAATTGAAGGCACAAGAGGAAAAAATATATTCTACCCCGAACTACACAAAGGAGGACATACATGCATTAACTCATCTGAAATATAAGCTAAATGTCATATACCAACAGCAAGCAGAGAGGGCATTTTTTCCCCAAACACGCCTAATGAGATAACAGAGAAAGGACCAGTAGACTGCTCGCATATCCCTGCAAAGGAAGGAAGTGTGGGATGCAAATCCCGCACACCCAGAAGACTGAGGGTAAATTATGTGTGGTCCCCCAGCACATCAGTAAGATGTTCCAGGACTTTTGTAGCACTGCATATACTAGCTGGGGTAC
Organism: Neoceratodus forsteri; assembly: GCA_016271365.2. Taxonomy (NCBI): domain Eukaryota; kingdom Metazoa; phylum Chordata; order Ceratodontiformes; family Ceratodontidae; genus Neoceratodus; species Neoceratodus forsteri. Next base: position 1,392,084,735 of record CM057459.1, read on the forward strand.
AAAGGAGCTAGCAGAGTGGGGACAGTTCTTCTCCTCACTGGATTTACCCACAATACAGACCCCCGCTCAGGTCCTAGAACCAGACGTCTTCCTGCAGGAGGTCTCTAAGGATATACAAGGGCTAGACAAAGGTAAAGCTTCAGGCCCAGACAGGCTTAATTCAGATTTTTATCAGGCCTTTGAATCTCTATTTGATCTTAACCTATAGCATGGCACCATGAAACATCTGTCCCTCCCTCCCCAGAAGTGAGAAATAACCATTACGGTACTTCTAAAACCTGACAAGGAGAGGCCATCCTGCTTCAGGTACCAGCCTATCTTGATCCTCAATGTGTATGCAAAGATTCTTGCAAAAATCTTGGCAAACAGATTCAAAAGGGCCCTATCACATGTCGTACACAAATCCCAGGTGGGTTTTGTCAAAGGCAAGCAGGGGGTGGATAACCTCAGAGCATTCATCGACCTGGTTCAGAAAGCACACAAAGGGAAGGACACAGCAGCTCTTGCATTCATTCATACCTCTCAACCTTTTGTCACTGAAATGAGGGACATGGACATTTTTGGACACTCAAAATGAGGGACTATGAGGGACACGGAACCTCCGAATGAGGGACACATCTTTAAACATGGAATACAAGCTCAGAACACTGTGAAAACCATAGTGTTTATTTGTACAAAGTTTATTTTGGATTTAGTACTTTAGAATATTTAGAGTTTCTGCTTTAAAGTCTGAATTTACAGCACATTTTCTGTGTGGGCAGCACATTTTCCATGAGGGACAGGTGAGGGACAGAGCAATTTTTAGGGGCAAAATGAGGGATGTCCCTCGTAATGAGGGACACTTGAGAGGTATGCATTCATTGATACAGAAAAGGCTTTTGACTTGGTGGAGTGGGATTATACATGTTATGTCTTGGAGAAAGGGGACTAGGGCCCACAATTATCTCCAGGGTGTGAGCTTTGTACTCAGTTCCAAGAGCACGCGTACTCACTAATGGACTGCTATCTGAGCTCTTCCCATTCCACCAAGGAACAAAGCAGGGCTGTTCTTTTAGCCCGCTACTTTTTGTGATCATAATGAAACCCCTTAATGGAACCCTAAGACAAATCCCGCCATACAAGGTATAGCGGTGGTACCCTAGTCTAACAGCATGCTCCTGTATGCTTGCTTCAAACACTGACAAAGGTGGAGTCACCTTTGGCCAGAGCATGGACTATTCTGGATACATTTGGAGGACTGTCAGACCTCAAGGTAAATTGGAGGAAGACTGCAATCCTTCCTTTAGAAGGGAGGGATAACAAATGGACTTCACTAGGCCAAAGGGAAACTAAATGGGCACCACAGGGGATTAAATAACAGGGTATGACGGTTACAAAAGTGAGAGCAATGTCCCACACCAATCTACACCTGGTACTGGGACAAATCAGAGAGTGCATGCAGAGATGGAAAAAAATGAGCCTTTCACTTACAAGTAGAATAGCAGCCTTCAAAATAATGGCACTCCCCTAGCTCAATATCAGTATCAATAACCACCCCGTACTAATCCCACAAAAAATATGGAAGCAAATAAATTCCCTTATCTGTAATTAATTGTGATAAAGTAAGCAGCCATGGTTTAGTAAAAAGATATTATGAGCCCCTCATGGTGTGTGGAATTTGTCAGGGCTTTGGGCATACCATATTGGTAATGGCACCAAACAGGCATCGTGGTGGATAGATAAGGACAACTCGGCCTACCCCATAGGTAAAAATGGAGCAAGATATGGTGAGTACCATGCCTCTCAGGATGCTCCTGCAGCAGAAAACATTGGTGGTCATGGCCCACAAGGCAACTATGCAATATACCAGACAGGCATGGCACAGACTGACAAGAATTAATGGTTGGACTGGTCTCCCTTTGGGTTGGGATGAACTGCTCTGGAAAAACCACAACCTCTGAATTGGGGTCCCCCATTTGAATGGACTTCATGGGCAGATCAAAGTGTCTCCTTCATGGGCCATGTCCTGGAGGCAAGAACGAATCTGCTCAGATCCTTTCTCCAGCTTCAGGAGGAACTTGCCCTCTCCAAGAGAAACCTATGGAAATACCCAGTTGAGACATGTTGTGCAAAAGTGACTTTCCCCAGTGCAGACTCTATTGGGAAATATAGTGATGAAGGAGGTATTACAGTGGGTGATCCATCCCAAGTATAGAGAGAGACATATTTATCGAAATATCCAGTCCTGTCCGTTGCCACACTGGGACTTATACACGGTAAAATCAGAACTAGGTTCTTCAGTAGATACCAACTCCAGGGATAAATGTTGGAAAAGGAGCCACAAACTAATGCCTGACCCAAATGTCAGCCGATACAGAAGAACGTTCTGAGTTGAGGGCATAGAATCTCTGACTGACTAATACACATGAATTTCTCCATACTCAGTGATTGTTGCTAGAAATAAAGCCACCCCCAGCACCATCGCCCATATTCTGCGTCTTGCTCAGAAGCACAAAACTGGTGGCTTAACATCATTACAAAAACTGAGCAAAATCTTGACATACGACTTCCACATACCCCTACACTATTGGTATTGGAGTCAAAAACTAAGCTCTAATAGCTGGAAAAGACTTTCACACTTTTATATTCACAGCAGCAATTGAGGTCAAACACCAGCTACAAATGAAATGGAGGCAGGCAGAGCTTCCAGCTGTAGAACAAGGAGAACATGGACTACCAAAGTCAGCCCCCTATCTAAAAATCTTACAGTACCACAGGGCACAGTACAGCTTGGAGATGATCCAGAGCACAGGAGATCCACAATTCACCCCCATCTAGTCAGGGATGGATACTGAGGGTAATAATATGGGAGACTCCCCCATCCACATACATAACAGGGAGCATTAGGCCTACACTTATACTAATGTTATTAGCATGAGAAGCAGCTAACAAGAAAGGCTCAGAAACACAAACAACATACTAACATGACATGACTGAAGTTTGATGGATTGCAGGTACCTTGACTAATGCTTGGAAACTTTTCACACATACTGTAACAGAACTGCATGACATAATAATAGTCACAAAGTATATATATTCTTTGCAAAAAACTTCATTAATGTATCAGCTAGGGTTCAAGTAAATGCCACGAAAGTAGGAAAATGAGGTGTTAGGGTTTCCAACTCTAACTCCCCACCCCCCCCAAGCAGCAAAAGTAAACAACATTAGGGTTTTGGGTCTTCAGAGCCTTAATGAATCAGTGGAGGGGTCTTTCATGGGGTTGTCAACCCTAATGCTCAACCCTTGCCCCAGCCTGTAGCCTCCTGTCTGAAGCACAAGGTACACCTCCAAGCCAGTCCCTCATAGTGATACGCTCTTCAAAAGTAGAGAAGTATGTCTCACCACATGTTGCTTACAGTCTGTTGTAGCCCTCTAGGGCCCTGGGTGAAGAAAGGAGATCACATCAGACATTTGTACAGGGAACAGTGTGGACATTAGGGGTGGTAGCACCTGTATCATATAACTTTTGGAGCAGTGCTTTTTAATACAGGTTGTGAATGCCCGATTTTTGGTGTCAGTGATACCCATGATATACCATACCCTAGAGTGTATTATTGCAATTATGGAATGGCCCCAAAGTATAGGAGAGGGCAGATCTTGGTATCAGTTTTGAACCAGGAAAATACTGAGATATTCTACAATGGCACAAACATTTCTTGCACTATGATTGGCTGCTGAGCCCTAGAGAGAGTAAAGTTATCTGACATTAGAACATAAGCAAGTTATATACTGTATTCTGATTGGCTGTTGCTTTTCTGCTGGCATATGTTCAAGTGCCAGTATCCCCTGTAAAGAAAAAGGTTCAACATGTGATCTGAAATTTGAACAAATCATATATGGAATTCATGAAGCACTTCACTCACTCTTGATTTCCATCACAAACATGGCTGTCACTTTTACTGTCACCTAAAAACCTTCAACTAGGCCCTTACAATAAAACTAACTGAATGTTCTTTCTACTCATGGTCCCTTTCTAATACACATAAACAAATTTAAAGAAAAGCAAGCACTATACAATTCTTCTTTACTGTTGGTGTTTCTTTGATGAGCATGAAAAATCTCCATCATAGCCTAACCAACTCGACAGAGCAATATCTGCTGCTAACCCTGCCCCAGATAAAATTGAGCCTCTGGCTCTATATGAGGCCTGTGTGTGTCTGTCTGTGTGAGTGTATGCCAGTGGAATTTTCCAGAACTTTTAATTCATGCATTCCATGTTAACATGGAGGGGGTGGGAGGAGTGAGCATTCTTTTAGAGGAATACTGCAGAATATTCATTATTATGTTCCATGGTAAACAAAGAATGCTTCTACTGTATGTGAACGAAAAAAATGGATGACATGTAGAAACCATCTGTGGAGGGACTATTTGACATTTTTATTGTATTGTTTGTCTATTTTTATATAGTTTTTTTTTATTTGCTCAAACCATTTTCGAAGCACAATAAGACTCTTCAAGGTGTGGATATTGGTGGATACCCACACTTGCAGGTGCTGTAAGGCCCTCTGCTTGCAGAATCAGGCCTCATCATGCCCCTGGGTATGTGGGTATTGACCAACACCCCATACCCTGTTAGGTCTTATTGCTTAGTGACATCACTGCACCTAGGGCAGGCACACATATGACATATTCACATACACAAACATGACTGAAATCACTCCCTCCCCAGAATAGTGTAGCCATCATTTGCAGTTCCTTGCTCAGTCCATCACTCCTCAACCCCCTCCCAACAGGAACAAAGTATCTGTTTAAATGAAAATATAAGCCATCATATCGATTAACTTTTTTTTCCAAATTGGCTTCACTGAACTGCACAGACCATAATGCCATTCGTACAACTGAGGCACACAGCTACACTCCAGAGTCCCAACCACTGGCACACATCCTCTGGTCCCCGTCCTACTCTTCTGTTACTCAGCAGCAACACTTGCTCACTGTTCTCCTATCACATACATCAAATGAAAATCTTCCAGTCCCAGTCCTGTTGCAGATAGTCAATGAGTCAACCAGGTTAGGGAACACCCTTGACCTCGTGTTGGCAAATGGTGAGTTTGTGAGGGAGCTGAGGGTAGAGGAACCACTGGCAGGGCGTGACCACCACTCAGTGTGGGTTTGAGATAAATGTGGAGAAACAAGGACTAGGATCAATCACAATGGTGTTAGACTTCAGAAGGGCCAACTTCAGATGAATGAGGGAAATAGTACAGGGGTATCTGGCCAGGATCAAGCCAAATAAGACACTAATCAGAGGTGGGAGGTGATTAAAGAGGGTCTTGAGGATCAACCACAACATGTTCAAGGTTCCAGAGTAAGAGGGCAAGGGCCAAGAAGCCTAGCTGTGTAGGGGGGTAGTCGAGAAAGTAAGAAGGAAAATAGCCACCTTCAGAAGATACAAAAGAACAGGGTGGGGGAGGACAGAGAGGAATACCTGAAGGAGTCAAGGGAGGTGACAGAGGCAGTCAGGACAGCCAAGGCATCCCAGGAACTCAGGCTAGCACAGGGTGTTAAGGATGGGGAGAAGGACGTCTTCAGGTACATCAGGGAGAAAAGGAGCTGCAAAGACAAAACTGTGAGGATTAAAAGGGAGAGGGGTGAAGACAAGGTCAGAACAGGCAAAAGCATTAAATGAGTACTTCTGCTCAGTTTTTACCAAAGAGAAGTGGGGGCAGTACCTGGAGGTGGTGGGGGGTGGGAAGGGGAGGGAAGAGGAGACAGGCTAGGAAATCTAAGTGGGCAGAGTACTGGAGGGCTTGAGGGCACTGTGGTGGACAAGGCTCAGGGGTCAGATGGCATACACCCCAGGATCCTGAGGGAGCTAGCCCAAATCCTGGCAGAACCCCAGGCAGACCTGTTCAATGCCTCCCTGGACTCTGGGTGTGTATCACATGACTGGAGGATGGCACATGTGGTGCCCCTGCAAAAGAGCAGCCCCAAGGATGAGCTGGGTAACTACAGGCCAGTAAGTCTCACATCCATCGTGGGAAAGCTGATGGAGACAATCTTGAAGGAGAGGTTGGTTTCCCTCCTTAAAGCTAATGGGGGCTGCAGGGCAGCAGGCAGCATGGGTTTGTTTTGGGTAGATCCTGTCAGACTAACCTAGTGGAGTACTATGATTGTGTAACCAAGCAATCTGAAAGGGGTCATGCAGTAGATGTCCTGTACCTGGACTTCAGTAAGGCATTTGATTCAGTGCCACATGGGAGGCTAGGTAGTAAGCTGGAAGGCACAGGAGCCGGGGGCAAAGATGGTGGGATGGGTAGCAAACTGGCTTCAGGGGAGACAGCAAAGGGTGGTGGTGGGATGGGTGCTCTTGTAGCCCAGAGCAGTGACAAGTGGGGTACCACAGGGAACTGTACTGGGGCAGTGTAATGTGGGATCTTCATAGCAGACGTTTCTATAGGCATCAAGAGCAAGATCAGACTATTTGCAGATGACACCAAGATGGAAGCAATAGTGGATAACCTAGAGGGGCGGCAGGGGTTGCAGGATGATCTGGCAAAATTGGAGATCTGGTTAGACACTTGGCAGCTGGGGTTCAATGCTAGAAATGCAAGGTGCTACATTCTGGAGCAAAAAATCCAAGGAGGAGCTATCAGCTAGGGCAGATTCAGCTGGCCAAGATGGAGGAGGAGGAGGAGGAGGAGGAGAAGTATCTGGGGGGTGATTATAATGGGAGCAATGAACAACTTTACACAGTGTAGAAAGGCAGCTGCAAAGGCAAATAGGATGCTGGGTTGTATTGCCAGAGACATATCCTCCAGGAGAAGGAAGGTGATCCTGCCACTGTATAGGTCACTGGTTAGACCACATCTGGATCACTGTATGGAGTTCTGGTGGCTGTACCTAAAGAAGGACATTAGGTTACTGGAGTCAGTGCAGGGCAGGGCAACTAAAATGATCCATGGACTAGGGGACTTGCTCGATGAGAGTAGGCTAAGGGAGCTGAACATGTACTCCCTGGAGGAGAGAAGGGATGAGGGGGACATGATTGAAACCTTCAAGTACATGAAGGAGATGAATAGAACTGATACAGTGGGGCTTTTCCAGTTAAGGAAGGGGAGGAACACCGGAGGGCACAATCTGAGGTTGGAGGGGGAGAAGGTTCAGGAGGGATATGAGGAGACACTCCTTTACGGAGATGGTGGTGATGGGGTGGAACATATTACCAGAGGAAGTGGTATCCTGTAGTACAGTGAGCTGCTTCAGAAGGGGATGGGACAGGGTAAGGGGGTGGGTCACTTGAGAGTGGGAGGGGAAGGAGGGGCAGCTGCAGTCTAAGGGCTGCTAGCTGCACAACTGAGCAGACTCGATAGACTGAAAGGCCTTTATCTGCTGGCAAGTTCATATGTTCATATGTTTGGTCACTCTCTTTACTCCTGCTCATGACTACAGTAGTGATAAATTAGAAAATCTGACCAAAACTATCAGTGGCACTAAATGAAACGGTGAGAGGGGGGCTGAACAGAACAAGCTGTCACAACCCTTGAGCTAAACACAGCAGATCAAAATGAAGTAGGCTGAACAGAGTAGTCAGTCACAGCCTCAGGGCTAAACAGAAAAGAGTACTGTATACTCTAAAGTGTGTGTGTGTGTGGGGAGCTAGACACACAAATGGCAGATATATGAACAGAGCTGGGGGAGAGAAGAAACAGGTTACTAATAGTATAACAGAAATTCACTACATTAACAGCTCCACTTAATGGAAAAACACAACAGAAAAACATGTTTCTTTAAAAATAAATGCTTCCATGCTGAAAAATCAAATAAAGACGATTTTTAAAATGATTTTTTTATTCTGTATAAAAGCGAGCCTTTGTATAATGGCAATAATGCACTCCAGGGCATGTGTCATGGGAATAACATCACTTCTCAGGTGGTAGAAGCACTCAGCCAGTGACCTTGTGCTTCAAACCACCAGAGGCGTGATATTATTTTAGCATGACACACGCCTGTTGTGCATTATTGCTTAATTGTAAAAGGCTGCTTCAGTCAATCGGCTGACAGGATTTCTCCAATCGAAGTTATAATAATTGTTTAAACAAATGTTTTACATCGTACTGATTGTACAACTCTTTCAATCTGAATTTGTTTCATTTTGAGTACAGCAAGGTTGGGTTGTAATGCCATCAAGCACTGGTATTGCTGCCTTGCCATTAGTTCGTGACTACAAGGATATGAAAATGAGTGGGGGTGTGGTCATAAGGGATTATAATATGTCTTCTGAAATCTCATTAGCCCATCATATTACTGAAATGACCGCACATCCCCGACCCCTTTTACTGTATAAGGGGGCACACTTGCAGAATCTTTTTATTTTGTTGAGGTTATTTTGTCACAAATACATTTTAAATATACCTGTAACACGGGTAAACAAATCACAATGTATTGTATGTTGCCAAACTTGCTGTTGATCTATAAAGTATGTTTTCAGTGTCCAGGAAACTGTTTCAAAATATAAAATTCAGACACAGTTCAGCTGATATTTTTTTGACTTACTGTATTTCTGTTGACCCAATCTTATTTCTTCACTGAAGACTGTTGCATGAAAACATTATCTTTGCTCCCTCCAGACTTCATCTCCTCCTCCTGCATTTCACTCCACTGAATCTAAGGTCACGGTTTGTGAGATCATAGGCAGTTGCACAGTGATAGGCTGTGATATCACTGAGAACTGTAACTTCAGTGTGGGGTGGGTGACCGGGGAACAAGAGGACAAACTGAAGTCTGAGATGCACAGATTCTGCGTTTAATGTAATACCTCAGTTATAAAGAATGAAGGGACCTAAAAAATCCTTACATATACAAGCCAAATTGTGTCGGGTCAGTATGTTTTAAAATAAAACAAAATGGCAATATTAAATGCACGCTGAAAATAAAAAGTAGAGTTAGAATTGACATTTTGACCATAGGTCTTCTTCAGAAATTATCTAAGAGAAAAAAAGCAAAGCTATTTTAAAACACTTTTTTTCTAAATGCCAAAAACTGCTTTAGAGAATATTCAGTATACTGTATACTATACGCATTATATCAGAGAGGGACACAAAAATAGCAAATGGATAGAACACAATGTGCCCTTGTAGTAGTCTTGTCTTTCTCTGCTGCAGTTGTTATGGACAAGCCCTTTTGGAAAAAAATTCCTAACTCCCTTGATTCTGGTTGACTCAGAAGTGCCGAACCAAACCTCTGCAACAGCGAAGTACCTAATTAGCAGACTTACATGCTGATGAATTATTAATTATTTTCTGAATGACAGAAAGCAGGTGAAGAGCAACAGCCTTTCTGAAACCTCTTATGTTTTGAACCCAGGACAAGAGAGCAAGAAACATAATCTGCTCACTCAAGCCTTAGTTTCATTGCTGCCTATTTTATGGCAACAAGCCTCCAAGACCACCAGATCCACCCAATTTTTCATGGAGTGGTTCACCTTTGCAGGATAGTGGTCCATTCTTTTGTCACTGAATGGCTTACATTTAAGTGTTCTTCATTGATCTCCTTACATTGTAAATGTTTTGTTTGTTCCTATTAAGTCACACTGACTTGAATTGTCTGCCTTTTCATTCATCATGTAGTAGTTATCGTGCAGCCAGTAGCAACACCAGAGGCATCATTTATTCTGGATTACCTGGATCACCCTCTATATTTTGCTTCACTTGAATGAAGTAGCACAAATAGAAACATAGAAGTTGTCAGCAGATAAAGACCCTTTGGCCCATCTAGTCTGCCCGTTTTCCCTTCCTTCTGTGCCACTGCAGACCCTTCACAATCTCCAGTCATCCCCACCTAGGGTTACTTCCAAGGTCCCCTTGTATCTGTCCCATGCATGCTTGAATCCTGCAACTGTTTTGGCACTTACAACCTCCACTGGGAGGCTGTTCCAGGCTTCCACCACCCTCTCTTTGAAGAAGTATTTCCTTACATTCCCTCTGAGCTCCTCCCCCCTTAGCTTCGTAGCATGACCCCTTGTCCTCGAGTCTGTCTTTCTGCAGCAAAGGCTACATTCCTGTACCTTATCAATACCCTTTATGTACATTCCCCCTTTCTCTTCTTTCCTCCAGCAAGTACATATTCAGTTCTCTCTGTCTCCCCTCATAGGGCTTTTGCTACAGTGCCTGCACTCTTTTGGTTGTCCACTTCTGTACCGCCTCCACCCTATCTTTGTCCTTCTGGAGGTGGGGCCTCCAGAACTGTACACAGTACTTGAGGTTTGGTCTGACAAGTGACCTGCACAGTGGTAATTTTACCTCCTTTTTCCTATGCACACCAGCATTCTACTAGCCTTTCCCACTGCCTTTTCACTCTGCTTGGCTACCTTCAGGTCATCAGAAATGATTACCCATCTCCCATTCCTTTCTTATCTTTTTTTTTCTGGCTTTGATTTTCATATTGGTGCAAGAACAGGGAAGGTACACCTTTACTTACTCTCCACGGTCTCCGCTGTAGACTTCTACACACTCAATGTGTGCATAACAAAAGTAAGACTCCAGTATTATCTCACCATTTGTTCTGCCATATTCCCTATGTTTTGCTTTCTAACACAGATTATTACTGATCACTACAAGTTAAAATAAAGGCTAGTAAGCTTTATTTTCATGCTGCCCTTCTACACTCAAAGAATGCATTTACATGCACAGAAAGACAAGCATACCACTCTTTACAGGCTTAGTTAATAAAACATGACAGTATGTGACTGCTTTATTAAAAGGCTGAATCAAAGGGAGGCCTTTCCAAAGCAGCATAGTCTGAGGAACAGAACGTCTGCGGATCAATAAAAAAGAAAATCAGTTCATAAGGTTGGCGTACTTCAGAATAATTCTCAACCATAGGTATTGGAGGCCCACAATCCATCCTGTAAAACTCTAGCTAATAATATGTCAAAGCACAGTTGCACGGTGACCTTTAAGGCTTGACTGACATCCACCCCTGATTGTAGAGGCTTGCCTTTCAGGGGCCACCAAATTGATGTCCTTAGACATGAGGGTCTTGCCAGGTATCTCTGTGACTAGTCTTTCAAACAGAAGAGACCCCCAACCCCCCACCATTGTCCATCAAACAGGCTGCCAAAGTAATGCTGGGAGATTCAAAGGTGAAAATATGATGTCTTAGTGGATAAGTCAATGGATTTTACTTAGAGTAGCCTGTTTTCTAAAGCACCGCTGTCTGCATCTGCATTCTAATGAGTAGACCGGGAAAATCACAGCACCAGTGATCTGCTTTTAAAGACACTTAATCTCTATTCATTGATTTTAGGCATATATAGCAAGTGTATAGTTAAAAGACAGGACACACAGGAATCACCCCTCCCCCAAAATGCTACCAGCTCTGTTTCACTCAAAATCAAGTTTCATCAGGGGAAAACACCTACCACAAAATGTGTCTTTTCCAGGTAAAAATTTAAAGGTGAGTTACCCCAGATCTGTGGTGGGACCCGAAGCAGAACTGAAGTGAATGAGAAGTAATTACATAAGCAATAACATGACAGGGCATGCCCTGTGCTAGTTCGATGCATGTCCCAAGTGAGTAGTGAGGCATAACGCCGCAGGCCAAGTGCCTTACATCACCTAGGAAGTGCATCAAACTAGCACAATGCATGGCATGGGGTGTGTCATTGCATTTATAGTAAGGGTAACATTATTTTAGAAGTACCATATTTCTTCAAATTAAAGCCACGGCTAATATTCACAACTACAATGTTATTGCTATGGCTTATGATCGAGGGCGGCTTATAATGAACGGTAGCTTGTAATTCTAAGTGGGAAAATACTGTGACAAATCAGCAATTATGTGCACCTGTTTGCTTAGCTGTAAGAGCACACTGTTTAGTTAATACTGTGTGGGGGAGAGTAGTTGGTGTAAGAGTGAGTGAAAGGTGCTAAAGTATTGCAGTAAAAAAATGCTGAAAAGAAAAGCCTTCAATTTGGAATTTAAAATTGCTGCAGCAAAGTGTGCAGAAAAGGAGGGCAATCACCCTGTGGCCGCAGCCCTACATATCGATGAGAAACAACTGAAAGAGTGGAGAAAGAAGCTACTGAATCTTGAGGAGAAGGTCTCCATATTGGGTTACATGGGTGCAAATCGAAAAAGAAGGAGGTTAGATGGATGCAGATGCACAGCACAGTATCCAGAGGTAGAGACAGAGCTGGCATCCTGGATAAGTCTGCAGCATGAGCAGCACTACAGAGTTACAAGAAAAGCTATATCACTAAAAGTGGCAATCATAGCTCAAGACCCTGACTCTCATGCAAACTGCTGGTGGGTTGAAAAGTTTCTGTGGTGCTGGGGCTTTACTATTCGCCAGCAAACCACTGTTGATCAGTGTCTCCCCCAGAATAAAGTGAACAGAGAAAATGCATGATCTGAACTTAGCTAGCACTTTTACTTGTTTATTCTGATACAAAACAAATAGAAATACAAAATAAAATAAATTTATAGATTAGTTTGGTGCCTCCATTCACTCTGGTACTTCCGGTACTCTCACTAGATTACTTCCTGTTTAGCGAGTGAAGTTAGCGTGGTGGTGTGTCCTTTGAATTTAATGATCAATTACCAGGACATCAACCATAAGAAAGGCAGCAAATATAGGTAAAGAAGTATTTTTCTTGTTTATACTATTGTACTAGTAACTTGTATCTTGTACATCCTCCATAGTGCTTGCTCAGTGAGGGGTGTGGACATCATGCTGTGCGACCGCTGTTTGTAACCAAGCTCATGGTTCTCCTGATGGGGCAAACTTGAGTGTAAGGTACCTCCTGCTTGTGCCTCATGCTCATGGTTTAATGTGGTGTTTGGTGCTGTCCTACTGTTCTAGAACAACTGGTAGCTGATTCAAAATAACGTGGCTGTTTTGGTATGAGTACACAGTGCAGCTACATATTGTAGCTGCCCACAACATTTTTTTACCACCAAAGTTAGTTAGTTTTGCAGTGGCTTTTGTTTGAGGGCAGTCTTTATTACAAACAACCTAAAAGTAACGTGGCTACTGTTCGAAGGCGGATAATATAAGAGGTCGGTTTTTAACCAAAGAAATAAGGTATTTAAAGATGTGAATAAAGAGGTTTACATCTATTAAAATAGAAATTACAGAATAAATGTCTGTTAAACTAGTTTCTTCACTTGCTGGCCGCCAACTGGATCTTGTCTGTGCTTACAGTTTTGCTTTTTGGTGTATTAGTCTAATGAGGTACCCAAAGTTTTAGTTTTCTTTCATTATAGTAGTTTGCCACCAAAAAGTGAGAGCGTGCAGTGATCGGTGGTATACAGGATAACTGCAGTGGAATAACACCAGTAGATCAGAGTTCTTTTCATTTTAATTGGAGTAATGTTGTGGTTAGTACCGACTGAAAGAACTCAGAGGGAGAAAGAAACAGAGAGAGACAGAGAGAGAGACAAAAACTGCCACAATCAGAGGCCACGGTGTGTGGTTTGGTGGTGTAGGATGTGACAGACTGCCAATAATAAGGCAATTTTGTCCTACAGTGATGTATGAGTTGTAAATGAGAAGGGGGGGGTCAAAAATTTGTAGACAGCTGATGCAGCTTTCAATCAAGATGGAGATTGCGGGGGAGGGACTGCTAGCACTGGCATGAACATGAGGCTGGGTTTAAAATGGGCACTGCAAACTAAACAGAACAGGAGATAATTTTGAATACTTTTCCTGTAAGTGCAACAGTGATTTATTTTCTTGCAGTGTTGGAGGAGGGGTTAATGGCTATTTTTATGATGTTTGGTGTTTTGAGTCTTGGGGTCTTCTCAGTAGTTTAGCAAGGAGAAAAAAAATATCTGCCCAAAACATTTTCACATCTTCTACTGATACACTGATTTGTGAGAATGTTAACTACCAGGATGACCATGCATTGTTCTGTTTTAATGCACAGTCACCTAACTGGTTTTAGCCAATTAAGTTTATGGGAGTTTATGACCTATTTTATAAAGTGATATGAAAGCGCCACCATAGTTAGGGCTGAGAAGGCATTTTTATGTTAAACCCCAATGTCTGCACCTTAATACTGAGGCTGCCTTTGGACAGAATAACCAGAAATTCAGTGTACACATTGTCAGTCTCAGGATCTCTGGATTTTGAAACTGAGGTAATGATCAGTTTTGCAGTTCAAATGTTCCACAAGGTTTAAGACATCTTTTTGCTCACCAATAGTGCAAAAACTGCCACAAGTTGAAACATGAAACCTTCAGGTTAGAATTTAACTCACACATGATTATGCACTGGGTGGCATACCTCTCAACTGTACCACATTACGAAGAATGTTCCTCATTTTACTTCACAAAATCTCCCTGTTCCACATTTTGAGGACTTGTTCCACATTCAAAGTCAACATTTCATAGCAAAAATCCATAGTAAATGATGCAAAAAATATATTATTCAATTAATAACAGACTTTCTGAACATAAATACAAACATTTTAACAGTGTTCTGAGCCTCCTAGGTAAAGATTTGATTAAGTGTTCCACATTTTGCCCATTTGTTCCACATTTTGACAGGCAATGTTCCACATTTGGGGGAAAAAAGGTTGAGAGGTATGCTGGGTGGTTTAACTGAAAAATATGTTGTCTTTAAGAAAATTGGTTTCTGTTTTCACACTTGCGCACTTCAGTTTTTCAAACATTTTTCAAAAGCTGTTTTTAGAAATGTGAAAGGTCCTATTTCCATGGCCTGAAACCTGTTTTCATGAGGTCAGATTTCTGTTTTCATGAGTCTTAGCAATCCTAAAAGTTTGTAAAAGAAGAGAATACTTTGTGTGCCCTATTAAAAAAAAACATCTTGGGCAGAAGTATGACATCTGTGTGGCTGACAGAGAAGAGTGAAAGGGTATTTCTTTCAGTGTTGATCAGTGTTTTTTTTTTTGGAAAAATAGTTTTTAAAGATGCTAATGAAAATCAGTTGAGTCTTACAACAGGGACTGTTTTCATCACTCCTAAACCCAGTTTTTTGTGACTTGTAAGCATGTTTTTGCGGGTTTTAGTATTTATCAAAGTAAGTATCAGACAATAAAACTGTTAGCATCAAAAAGAAAAAAAAACACTTGGAGCTGAAGTCTAACAGTTGTGTGGTTGACATAGTATGGTGTAAGGTGTGTTTCTCTAATTATTATTTTGGTAAAAAAAAACAGGGTTTTTAAAATGTTAATAAATTTAGGTTATTGAGTGTCATACAAACATAGAAGTTGTCAGCAGAAGATGACCCACTGACCCATGTAGTCTGCCTTAAAAAATATCCTACCTACTGCGTCATGGAAACAGACCATTTTTGTGACTCACAAACCTGTTTTTGTGACTTGCAAAAATGTTTTTGTGAGCAACATCTTCCACCTTCATGACACCTAGTCTCAAAACTGGAAAAATATACAGTAGATGACTCTGTGCAAAGGTAGTTACTAGTCCAGACCTGCTACAGGACCAGACAGATGGGTAGTAATTTATCTGCTTCACGAGTGAATTGCAGAGCCACTAGTGAAGTGCACCACAGGTCTGGTGCAATGGACACGATGATGCACCTGTACCTGCTTTGCATAGCACCCACAAGGCCATATGCAAAGCAAGCTATAGGTTCTGGGCTGTGCCTGACAGGGCAGCTGCTTTGGATATGGTCCGCAAAGCAGGCTACTATGGCTTTCTAGCTCAAAAAGAAAGAAAGCTGATAGCAAAAGCTACATTAGTACACAAGTTAGGGTTTGTTATTAAAGCAGAAAAAGTAAAGAAATACAATGTTAGGGTTTCTTGAACCCTAACTCTGTTCACTCTAGTCCACCACCCCTATGAACCCCACCAAACTGAATGCCAAAGTGCAACCTTCATACATACATTTTAGTATCATAAATAAATGCTGTAGTATGATAATTACAGTTACAGGATGAACACTGCATGTATATGTTGTGAGACTCAAGGCCGCAGGGTACAGATTAGTATAACAAGGCATCACAAATGAACTGCCATATGATAATGGTAAAATATAAAACCAGAGACCATTTATTGCATGCCGTTTGGCATTCATTTTAAAAGTTTCCCCAAGACCATGCATTTTCAGACACCTACTGTGCTTCACCTTGCACAGCAATCCATTTGTGCTGCCATCTGTGAAAATGTTGCTCATTTCCCATTTGGCTATGATCTTTGAATTTGGTGTGTTTGTTTCCTGTGTTTTTTTGGCATTGTACAGGCCTGGGGCAGTGTGTGTCATGTTGCTGCTGCCTCACGAGTGGCCTGCAGAGACACTAATGAGGTCCACTACAGGCCTGGGGCAGTGTGTGTCATGTTGCTGCTGCCTTATGACTGGCCTGCAGGGACACTCCCAAAGGCTGCTACACATCTAGGGCAATGTGTGTTAAGATATAGCTGTGTCATGAGGGCCACTTGCAAAGTCTGCATCAGGTCTAGGACAACGTGAATAATTATATAATGTGATGACATGATAAAATATATAAATAATGCAGGGGTTATAATCTTTTAAAGTACTCTGACCTAAATAATGCTCAACAGCAGATAGCAATCTGTCTTAAAGATTCCCAACTTCTAGCAAAAAGCTGGTACTTTCCCCAGGGCACTGCCAATGGCTGGCAAGAGGCCAGCATCTCTGCTAGCACAAAATAGTGGACCTGGCAAAATATCCCCAGTGTCTTGCCCAGATCTCATAACCCCATACTTATACAGTAACAATGAACTGATATGCCGAGCATGACAATGCAAAAACAACAGGACTGATGCTTTGGTCACAAGTTGTTCCCACATCCTGTCTGCCCATTGCAGATGGAATTGATTTGTTTTCCAGGCTACCAACCCAGCCCCTAGAGCAGACAGAACAGTAACAATTGGTACAATTACTTTTGGAAACTGAAGTCAACATTTTGTACCAACGCTGTTGGCCTCTGACTTCTCTTTTCATGACACTATGTAATTACAGAAGGATGTTTTTCAATAGCTCAGCTGCTGTATTTATGTTTTAGGTACACGGCCCATTTCCTTCCATGTCTCAGGGGGGCTGCCTTATGAATGTCCCTACTAATACCTTTCCCTGCCATGATGTTCACTATGGGAGGGAAAAGGTTTACAATATCATGCAAACTCGTGAAGCCTCTTTCATAAATTCTGTACAGCATAATACTTTACAGCATACAAAAAAATATTTAAGGGCGATATGGTACACATAAACAGATCACATTACTTTGGCATCATCCCAAGGAGCCTCTGTCATGTTCTGGAAAGTTGTCTGCTCCTTCTTTGACTCTCCAAATCCAGACTTCTTCCCCTGTTTTCAAACTGGGTGGCCCATCTATCTCTGAACAAACCAGAGGGAGGGGCTCAGGGCTTTACTAGCCCAGCTCTGACTTGGGGCAAACAGCCTACAGAGAAACATGATGCAGGGGGTGGGAACCATAGTACCCAAAGAAAGCTGTGGCACTCACCGGATGCTACAACCACTGTAAATATTGCTTGCAAATATCAAAAAAAGAGGCTTACCTGGGACAGTTATACTCTCATTTATTGTGCATCTCCAACCCTGAGGAACACCAGAGCTAATGAATGGTGAGGAAGATGCGGCATTAGTGACCTGGACTGACTGGTGCTGCTCAGAAAGGAAGGAGCAGAACCAATCAACCACCATGTCAGATAGGCCCACTCAGTCTTAGCTAATCAAGGAGGAGAGGGTGAGCTACTGTATGGAAGGTCTAAGCCAGATCGATGAAGATAGCTACAGGGATGGGGCCCTGATTCATCCTTTTAATATCATAACTGGTGACATGGAATAATTGTTACAGTCTTCTAATTTCTTCTTACTATAGGATGGATGATAAAAACATATACTTTTTATGTTCATCGTGCATGCAAGTGCAGATGAACATGTTTTTATTTTTAATTTTTTTTAGTCTTTGATAACCAGGTAAAGGCCCATTAGGCACAAGTGCCTGTTTTCAGGGGCGACTTGGGAGCACTGGGCAGTTAAGTGACTTGCTCAGAGTCATACAGTATGCAAGTGGAGGTTGTGAGAATCAAACTCAGGTCTGGTCTGCTGGATGTATCAAGCTCATTCACAGGCCTCTTAACCTCTAGGCTATACTGATATATGCTAATATGTTGATATGAGAATTGCTAGAGGGAGGTGTGAGGGGTGCCAGCCCAATGGCCAGTGGTGCTGCAGGGGCCGGACTGTGGCCGGCAAATCAGCAGGCAGTGTCCTGATGACACTAGATTACTGAGGGATCTCATCTCGGCAAACACTGCAAAGGACAGAGCTGATGCTGCATGCAGCTCTGTCCTTTGAAATGTGAGCCCTTCAGCTGCGGCTTAGTGTGTCTTTCCTTGTTAAACAATGTCCCTTTTCCCTGCTGCCACTTAGTGTGTCTTTCCTGGTTAAACAATTTCCCCTTTTCAACACTGGGATGCCCACTCCTGATGTCGGATGTGCCCCCTCAACACGTCTATATCCCTAGCCGACATCAGGGTGCCCAGTCCCAGTACCGGCATCCCCCCTCCCCACCACTATTGTGGCACACTGGAAGCCCACTCTGGTGTGACTAAATTTATATTTATTTACTTTTTTACCTATAAATGAAGAAAACCTTCCCTCATGGTCTTTTATTTTTTTTTTCACCTGTAAAAATGAAAACTGTCCCTCGTTGTCTTCCCCATCCCGACCCTCCCTCTGCTCACCCACCTCCCTGCATCCCCCCTTACTCTATACTTACCCTCTGAGGTCGGTGGAAGCAATCTGCTGTAGAGCGGGACATGTCTGCACTCTTCAAAGCCGACCGGCAAACTGAAGGAATGAAAGGTAAGCCGTATAATGGGACTAAAAGGGGGTTTCAACTTAGGTTGATATCTCAGCCATTTTAAGGAATTTTGGCCCCAAATTTTCAGCATGGAGTTCTTGGGACCCCACCTCATGGACGTGTCACTGTCATTCATTCCACAGTCCCAAAATGTGATTTTGTGGTTGCTGCACGGAATCACCTTTTGGGACACAGGTAACAATAACCGATGCCGCCTTCTGGTGGGGTCCAAACTCATGTTGCAAATTTAGTGTATGAATTCAAAAAAATGACTGAATTTATGAGTATGCGGTGCACAATTTCTATGCATGCTCATAACTTTGCCGATTTTTAATATTTTCACTCTGGATTTTCAGTACTGCCATTTTTTCACACCTCCTTATGATTTTATTTATTTATTTATCAAGTCTAGGATTACAAATACCTTTGAGCCATGGCTCTTTTACAGAGGTTCCACGTCAGAGAAATACAAATTATGGGGAACATCAAGACAGGCATTATAACAATGTGGACATTGCAAACAGAGTACAGGTTAATACAGTTCAAGGGTAGCATTGTAACAAGGCAGCCAGCGGCATTTGTCAGAGAAAATAGACAATAGATAAGAAGTGCCAGAGTCATAGGGAGAGGGAAGACGAGGGGTGAGAAGGAATGTAGGAAGGGTGGTGAGAGGGTGAAAAGTGCAGCATAGGGTATACCAAGATGTGAGGGTAGAATCCAGTGGGGGTGGGGGAGGGACAACTAGAACAGAAAGGGAAGTGGAGCAACAAGGTTAAGTTTAGCTGCCAGTTTTCACATCTTGCCTAAAATGTGTTTTTGCTCCAGTTGCGCATAATGGTGCAGTCATTGTGTGAAATCAACTTTTGGGATAGAGTAACAAAATCGCAGTGCCACTGTTCAGGAAGGGTGGTCCCAAAAAGCCCATGTTGAAAATTTGGTGAAAAAATTCCAAGAAATGACCGCGTTATGGGCGTGCATTGCACAGTTTCTATGCATGCTTGTAACTTTGCCAGTTTCTTATATTTTTCACTCCAGATTTTCAACATTGCCATTCACACCTCCTCATGAACAGTACAACTGTCATTTTTCACATCCTGCCCAAAATGTGTTTTAGCACCTGTGGTGCAGAATGGCACAGTCGCTGCATGAAATCACCTTTAAGGATTGCATCAGGTGTGTGCCCTGGGGTCATTGGCCATAATGCTCACACCATTCCACCCCCACCCCCACCCTGCAGTCAGAGACCAGCATCAGGGAGTGCCTTGGAGTCTTTGGCACAAATGTTCACCACATTCTCCTATAATTCACCCATCTCAGCTTATTTCATTATGGAATGGGGTGAGCGTTAGAGCCGAAGACCTCAAGGGGCACTGTGATGGCTGTCAGTGTCTGCAGGGTGGGGGTGAAATGGCGTGAGCATTATGGCCAATGACCCAAAGGGACACCTCCAATGTCTGTCAATCTCTGCGGGATGGGGTGGGTCATTAGGGTTGGAAACCCTAATACCTCATTAAGAAAGTAAATCAGGGAGGGACGTTTGATGTCACCTACCTTAATTTCAACAAAGCCTTCAACAACGTCCAAAATAGAAGGCTCATTAACAAGATTAGTAGTCTGGCAACAGGGCACAAGCTGATAGAGTGGGTTAGAAATTGACAGGTCTATGTGATAACGGTGAACGCCTAAAGGCAATAGCCGTTATCTCTCAGTCAGAGTGCTGAACACATTTTCAGCACTCTGACAACTACAAGTGCACCAACACAAGGCGCCAGGACATATTTTTCTGTGGGGCTGCACCACCCACACCCCTCACGGGGCTTGTCCCCGCACCCCTCAATAAGGATTCTCAACTCGGGTGTATGTTGTGGGAAAGTAGTAAAATAAAAGGTTCGGGCCAGACGCAATAAAAATCGCACCAGCGTCCGGACCCAAACTCAGTACCTTAGCCACCCCAGCCATTGTCCAATCCCCAACACCATGCCGCAGCTCAACTGACAACTGCAGCGCCACCCCCTACAGCCTCTCCATCCCCTCTCAGCCCACACTTGCCATGCTCACCCCCTCATGCACGTATGTATAGCGACATCCTATCGCCTAGTTCACCCACCCCCTCATCCGGTTGCCCTACCTGTTGGTCACCATGAGTGGATTGTGCGAGGAAGGTGTCATCATAATGGACGGTGCCCTTCCTCATGAGTCCACTTCACAGGTTACCGAAATTGGCTGATGGACAGGATGCAGAGGGTGGTGATAATGGGATCCAATCCAAGGAGAGGGGGGTGACCAGTGGGGTACCTCATGGATAAGTCCTGGGACCAGTTTTGTTCAATGTCTTCATTACAGACATTGCAGAAGGGCTAGAAGGAAAGGTCTGTCTGCCTGTTTGCAGATGACACCAACATCCGTAACAGAGTGAATATTCCAGAAGGGGTGGAGAAAATGAGCTGGGAAATAGAGAGGCTTGAAAAATGGTCTGAGGAGTAGCAACTGAGGTTCAATGCAAAGAAGCCCAAATAATGCACATGAGAAGAGGGAAACCTGGGGAGAGTTACAGGATGGGGTGGAGGTTCTGATGATCTCCAAGGAAGACAAGAACCTAGAAGTTATCATTTCTGATGACCTAAAGGTGTCAAAGCAGAGCACAAATGTTGCAAGGATGGACAGTGGCATGCTGGGGTGCATAGGCAGAGGTATCACTAGCAGAAGGCGCAACTTGGTGATGCCATTGTATAATGCACTAGTGAAGCCTCACAAAGTACTGTGTGCAATTCTAGAGGGCGCAAATGCACAAGGACATTGACAGGGTGGAGGCAGTCCATGGAAAGGCAATCAAGATGGTATATGGCTTGCAATACAGAACATATCAGGAGAGATTAAAAGGATCTCAGTATGTACTTATTGGAGGAAAGAAGGGAGTGAAGCAACATGATAGATATGTTCAAGTACCTCAAGAGCATAAACAAGGTGCGGAGGTGGACATCTTTCAACACATCAAATGTTCGGCATTGACAAATGCTTGTTTTTTATCCCCCAAAAAAGAAAACGATCCATCATTATCCGCTGTGTAACCCCCCTGCACTAAACAGTTTACAGACACAGGGGGAGCCCAATCCCCCAGTGTCCACATCTGTCTGTACATTTGTGTCTGCTGTGTAACCCCCCAAGCAGTATGCAGACACTGGGGGTGCCCAATCCCCCAGTGTCATCTGTCTGTCCATTGTTGTCCGCTGTGTAACCCCCCCAAACAGTATTCAGATACTGGGGGTGCCCAATCCCCCAGTGTCCTCATCTGTTCAGCAAACTTCCTTGAAAAAGATAACTGTCCCTCATCATTTTTTTTCCTTGTAAAAAAGGAAAACTTCCATAGTTGTCCATTCTGCCATTACCCAACCCTGTACTCTCCCACTTAGGACCCACCACCCCACACACCCCCATACCCCAAGCCTACCCAGTAGAGTTCTGTCACCATAATCTATCTTGGACTGCAGGCACGTCTTCGCAACCCAACCATGAACTGAGGTTAGCACTTCAATATATTTCAATGGGGTTTTTGGTGTCAATGTATTTCACTTGGCCATTTTTAAATATTTTTGCCCCAAATTTTCAACATATGTTTTTTGGGACCACACCTCACAAACAACTTCACCGAAACAATTTTCAGACATCCCTCCCCAACCCCTCCATGACACCAGTGCACACAACGAACATTCGACATTGACAAATGCTTGTTTTGTATGTTTTAACTCAGTTCTGGAACATTTCTGTGAATATGATGCATTGTATATTTATGTATATTGAGATTGGATGATTGCATGTCTATAAAGAGATTTTATTTATATATATATATATATATATATACACACACACACACACACACACCAGTAGTGAATAAATGTATTTATCTCAAAAGTTTTGCCAGGAAAGATACACTGAATTGATAACAGTTGTTTCCAGATGTGTCCTGGGGGTCATTTGTATGGAAGATAGTAGCGAGCAGAAAAAATAAATAGTAATTAACAACATTACAAAAAATAGAAACATTGAATATGTCAGCAGAAAAAGACTACTTGGTCCACCAAGCCTTCCCAGATGGTCCCTGCCTATTCTGTCTCCACAGACCCTAATTGTTCTGCGCTGATCCTTCTTTCTTCCCTATTCCCTAATATTTCCCTATGTCTATACCAGGCATGCTTATAGCCCCCTACAATTTATGTTTATGTCCTTTCTGAGGGTGTGGCCTCCAGAACTGGACATAGTACAACACCACCTCCCTCTTGCTGCTGGAGTTAAGCCATAACATTTAGTAGTCTTATACAGCAATACAGTACATCTGTTGGGCAAATAAATAATGTTATTTTGGGATAAATATTTATAGTATATGGTTAGCCTTTGTACTGTATAAAAATCCACCTGCTCAAAATCCTTGTTGTGCACATTCTAAACTGTTGTGTGCATTCCAAAGTGGCGGTGTGTGCATTCCGAGCAGTTGTTCAGCACAGTGCAAAGGTCCTAAAATGTTAAATTCCTCATTCACCCAGTGCCCTAATTTGCACCTCTTCACTTGTAAAAATCTGAAACTGTAATTTCGATCATAGATTAGAACAAAGAAATGGCAAGTTTTTTTTTCCTTTTTTCTTTTGTTTTTACATTGAGGAGGAAACACTTTTGTGACTCCTGTGTACAAAACCATATACTATATAAAATAAGATATGAACAACTACACACAGCTCGGCATGTGTTTCCATTGAGGGGTTGAAATGACAGCATGGACCTCTCAAGCTTCTCTGTTGAGGTCCATATGCTGTCATCTCAGCCTCTCGATGGAAAGGCAGCCTTGTTTGCGTATGGTTGCCCATACATAATTCTCTATATTTTCACACAGAGCACAATTTATTTCACTTAGAACATATAGGATAGTATATGGTTGCCCATACATAACAACACTATGCTTATACTAACTGGTTACTGTGACGTCAAGGACCTCGAGAGCGAAGCTCAAGAGGTCCCTCTGACTGCATAGTAACCACGAGGTTTAGGAATAGTGATGTTGTGTATTTAGGCTACCATACACTATTCTATATAGTGTATGGTCCCAAAAAATACAATCGCTTACATTTTCCTCTGTAGGCAGCCAGTATCTGTTATCCGGGATCGCATCTCTGGGCTATCTGCCCACCGGCCAGCTCGCACACCCAACTTATCAACTGCCCCCTGTCCTCTGAATCACACTGATGGGGGCAGTTGCATTATGAAGTAGTTACTAACGCAGAATGAAAAGTCATTCTGCGTTAGTAGCTACATCACTACTAAAGCAGAATGACTTTTTGAGGTGTATGACTTTCCATACACAACTGCATTACACCAAACACTATATGTTATTTCCACTTAGAATCTGGAAATAGAACACAGAGAACAATGGACCTGATAGAGTTTACAATGGAAAGAAAGGCAGTTTTAAACAAAACAAGATAAAAGTACTACAAATAATGTGGCATAGTATAAATAAAACACTAGATAGAAAATCATCTGTAACAAGGTTGAAATTCCATCGAGAGATTCTGGTGATATAAACCACAAAGGGCAGAGCTTGAGTGGTTGATGATGTCACCAAAATCCCTCAAATGAATTACAAGCCTAGTTACTGCTGGTTTCCCATCTGTTATTTCTTTTTTTTCTGTAATCTATGGAACACTCCAAACATTCAGTGTCATAATACCATTGATATGATGTCATAACAATAGTGTTATGAGCTTACAATGTCAGAGTTGAAGGTATTATGAGTTTTCAATGTCAATGATTCCCTATGGGAAAAAATGGCACCCATATATTACATATAAAATATATAATGGGTAGCAATACAATAACACATTTATCTCAGCACATGAGAGTTAAGACTTTCATAACTAACTTGCAGCTTCACCACTCCTGAGTTCTGGGTTTTACCACTCACTAGTGGAGCTAAATGTTTTATTCCAATACAACCCATTATGTATTCCCTATTTATGCAATAGGCATGGACACAAAAGCTATTACATAAATGCTATTATTTGAGATACTGTGTACATAAGTTTCATTTATGTACACATCAGCATTTATGCATACAGTAGACACGTCACTATGCATTTATGTGCATAGTAGACATATCACTGCCTCCCACCCCTCACCTGACCAGCACTACTTACTGTACCTAAAGACACAGCTCCAGAATGTACCAATTTCTAATGCTTTGCCAATAGCTTTCAGAAAACCCCCAGCCACCTCACTCCCCTTCCCGCTAAAAAACAGTTAACCACTAGCAGAAACACATTTCTCTTCTTTACCAACAACCTACTTTCTTTGTCTGAAGACTAGATGCAGCTGCCTCTGCTGATGCCCAAGCTGGTCCCACTCCTCTTTGCTCTTGGCTCACACAGCATGAATAGTTACAAGACAATTTCACCACAATCTGCAGCCTCACAAAATAAAGAAACTTTTTTTCATAAAAGAAAACAAGTCTTTCAATAGCAACTTCCTTGAAGCCTGAAGAAGGATGTCTGACTTAGGCTTGCTCCAGACATACACCACCCACCCCTGACTTGCTGGTACTCTAGCCACCTGTCCACTGCACCAAAACCCCCATATTGCTTTAAAAAAATGCTAAGCATGAAAACTGTTGGCTAAGCAGCTTCTCTTCATCAAAGAAACTGCCACTCTCACCCAAAGCACTTGCTAAAGAGATGCACCATTTTTCCTCATTTTTTTTTGAAAACCTGATTCAGCTAACAGTTTGCAGCAATATCGCCATGTCAATACTGGTATCATGATGTGGTGGCCATAACAACGGCCATAACAACTGGCCTCTCAAAAGAGGAGTAGCTCTACTTTACAAACTAAACAATCTTTTTTTTTTTTCTTAAATTGCAAATTGATAAAATACACACACACACACATATGGTCCCTGTCTATTGTATAAATGAAATACACAGCAGGGACCTTGAAGAATAAATTATTTTCACTTGTGCTGTTTAACCTTGGGCGTATCGCTTGTAACTGACGCCACTTGTGAGGTTAGCCAAGGTCAAACAGCGCTTGTGAAAATAAATCATTTATTCCACATGTCGCTGTTGCATATCCCTTATTTATTCAATATGTTATGGCTTTTATTTGCTGACCATAATAAAATAAATTCTTCCCATTGTCATGAGTCAAAAACATATGTTCATTTATTTGCTTTATGGGTAAGCACACTGGTAATAAGTTCCCTTTTTCAGGTGCGACCCACAAATTGATACAATACATAACAATACAATACGACTTTTACACAATAATACACAGAGTATAGGAATACAAAATTCCACGTCTCATAAAACAAATGTACTTAATTAAAACACTGGCATTCAGACAATTTCTTAACATGCTGATAAAGAGAGGTAGAAAAGGACCTATTTGTAATTAAACTCCTTATTTCAAGTGGAACCTCATTCCATATTTTAGGAACTGCATATGTAAAGGACTGCTGACCACAAGTAATTCTCATTAAAGGCAATTTCAATGTTTCATTGTTTACTCTGTCTTTGGACAGGAAATTCTGATCATATCTATGTAAAAAAACAGATAGGTTTTTAGGAACACTATCCTTAGTAACTCCAAATGTAAACTTAGCATAAAGATATTTGAAATTTAAATGAACTGGTAACCAACTCATATCATTCAAAACTGTGCAATGATGTGTCTTCCATGGAACTGTTAATGCAGACTTCCCCAAAAGTTACAATGAAGCAGATTTTTTTCTGAACAATGTAAACAGAAGCATTATTCATAACAAGTAAAGCATAATTTACAACTGGAAATAAACATTGCTTAGCAATGGCCATTCTAGTTTCCAGTGTAAGAAAAGACTTCAATCTATATAGAGTACCAACCTTAGTATGAATCTTGGAGGTCATTTGTACTAAATAAGGCTCAACACTTAATACTGGATCCAATAATACACCTAGATATTGAACATTATCTACATTTTCATATGTTGTACCATCAGACACAAGAATCTGAAGACTCCTCCCCTGTCCCTTAATTTTGCTGTAGTTCCAAAACACCTTGTTTTTATTTTGACTTTATTTAAGATCAACTTATTAGTGATCAGCCACTGCTGTACCTTATTCATTTCAACTGTTAGTACCCGGTTCAATTCTTCAGTTGTAGTAGCTTGAAAATAAACTACTGCATCATCTGTATAAAGAGTAATACTAGCATTATCTAAAACTGAAGAAATGGTGTCAAACAATAGTGAAAATAAATAGAACCCAGTATGGAGCCCTGAGGGACTCCATACTTAACATATGCTTTTCAGAAAAATTGCCACAAAATCTAATCATTTGTTGTCTGTTCATAAGCTAGTCAGTAAACCAACCAAGTGTAGACTGTCCCACACCCAACCTAGCAATAAGAAGTGTATGATCCACTAGATCAAATGCCTTGGTCAAGTCCACAAATGGGTCCCAGTCAAATACCCTCTATTCAGTCCCTCTAGGACTGCATTTGTGATCTCGACCAAGGCAGTTTCTGTTCCATACCCCTTTCTAAATCCATGCTGATTTTGAGACAGCAAATCATGTTCACCAACATAAGCTATAAGCTTTTTATAGACTAACTTTCCTTGCACCTTGGCCAGTGTGGACAATAAAGAAATAGGTCTGTAGTTAGCAAAATCTTGGGTCAGACCTGATTTAAAAATTGGCACCACTAAAGAAAATTTTCATAGGTCTGGAACTTGACCTATCATGAAAGATTGATTGAGCAAGATACTAACAGGACAGTATAACACAGCACCAGCATCTCTAAGTAGATTAGGTGGAAGACCATTATACTCTGCTGAACTATCTGGTTTTATTTGCTTTAATAGTTTTTGTACCTCTTTAGGTGATGTAACTTTAAGATGAAATTTAGGTCTATTATCTGTGCTAATGGTTTTATCACTCAATGACCAATCATTTCCAGTCCCAAAAAACCTATCTAAATCTGTAAACTTTTTATTAAACATATTCATTATTCTTTGTGGACAAAATATTATTACATCCCCTAACTTCATAGTTGACACAGGGTCACAAGTTGGATTAATTAAACTATTTACGGTATTCCAAAATGTCACATTGTCTGTCAAACCACTAGTCTGCTTTTGTATAAGAAAATTCCTTTTGGCTAATTTAATTTGAGTTTTACATTTATTTCGAAGACAACAATATGTTTGATAAGTAATAGATGAGCTGTCCTTTTATGTTTTTTTCAGGCCCTATCATGTTCCCACGTACGGTTTAACAATGACGGGGTGAGCCAACTACTTTTTTTTACCTGTAGTCCATCTTTTGGCATATGGGGCAGACAAGTCTAATACAGAAATAAATTCAATTATGATAAAATCCAATGCATAATTAACATCAGGAACAGAGTACATAAACATCCAATCTATAGTATTTAACTTATTACAAAACCTTTTTAAGTCAAAACCTACATAATTTCTTGCTGTTTTTATTATAGGTTTAGGTTTCTTGGGACCAGCATGTTTCCATAAACAAAAATAGGATGATGCTCACTCATTGAATCTGCTATTATGCCGCATCTTAATATGTGATTAGGTTTTTTGATAGTACCCAATCAAGCACTGAGTGCCTATGTGATTTAACATTTAATCTTGTGGGCAGTGTGATAAGTTGTTATAAATCTAAAGGAGCCAGAATACCAGTTAACTTAGAAATCTCTTTGCCCACCCAATCTGAATTAAAATCTCCCAAAATTAAAATTTCCCCAAAATAAGAAGAGTCCAAATAATCTGCAAACTCCACAAGCACTTCTTTACCTTTTTTGGGTGGTAAATAGGTACGACAGATAGTAAACTTTTTCACTGAACCCAGTAGAACTTGAACTGCCAAATGTTCATCATAGGTAACATTTCTTTTTAATATACAAATTTCAGTGGCCTCAAGATGTTCCCTAATATAAAACATAACACTACCACCCTTCCTTGTTGTTCTACCCTCCTAAAAATGTTATATCCAGGAATAAATATTTCAGCATCTGTGATACTAGAATGCAATCAAGTTTTAGTTATGGCCTGAAGATCTGGAGAATAAACTGTTCTCCATGCCTCAATTTCATAAAATTTTGAAGGTAAACACGCATTAAATACATCATCCTTAAGCCATTTGTAGTACATTTAAAATAATCAGCATCAGTCAAATCATTGGCATCAGGCCCAGGGTTCACCTCAATGTCACTGGCAAGTATCAACATTAGAAATCCACAGACTGAGGCCCTTATAAATGGTTGCATTTTAAAATCCCAAAACCCTTTTCCAAAAATCCATTACCAAGATTAAAACTCACTTGCTTAAAAACAGTACCAAAATAGCAAGCATGTAATGTTGGATAATAATGTAACATTTCAGGCATTTGCATTCCAGTGTTGTCAAAATCATATTCATTTTGTGACATACCAATTCTACATATTACAACATCGGAACATAATACAGTTATAATATACACTACCTCAACAGTAATACCTCCCAAAGCCATATTCAATTAAATTCTTTAGATTAATAAACAATATATCATTTATAATACAGGTAAATCATGAAGACAGCCCTTCTGCACTATTGAAACTACTTTTATTGACTCACTGACCCAGCCACTAATAGTTTAAGTTTTATAATTGCTTGACCGTACAACATTTTTATCCAGGATTCAAAAATGGAGGGGGGGATCCCATAAGAGCCTAATATCGCCAATAAGTATAAATGTTTCACCTAATCATGCTATTTTTCTTGATCAAATGCAATCACATGACACAAAAAATCTCACAGAATCGATTGTCCTAATGATACGCATACCTTACAGTGGATCAAACATGACAACGTTTCCATGATCACTCCTGTATTTACAGTTTCTATATGGTTATTTAAAATCTTCTATAATCCATGTTAATTAACCAGATGGGATGGTATTTTGTAATTTATTTTACAGATTCTTTTTTGCACAGTGATATCACAGAATTTGTCAGCAGACAAGGACCACTTGGTCCAGCCAGTCTGCCCAAAAGCTTCATAAATGGAAACAGGGTGCACATTTGACATAAACATGGAATTGTATACCCTTGGCAGAAGCAGCTCCTTGCACAATTGATCAAATTCTGTAGTTAAACCATCTTCCCCTAGTTTCCTAGCCAACATGCCCCATGTCAATAAAAACAAGCATTTGTCAATGCCGAATGTTGTCTCACTGGCATTGGCATTGGTAGAGCAGGATTTAGAGATGCATAATAGAAATGGCAGTGAAGTATTGAACTGACGCCAACCTCACCCCCACCTTGAAGAGACACATTTTCAACATAGGCATTTTGGGACTTCTCCTCATGAACAGTGTCACTGAGATTGTGTTAATGTATCCCAAAAGTTGATTTCTCACAGCGACCAAGCCATTCTGTGCCACAAGTGAAAAACACATTTTGGGCAGGATGTGAAACTAGGCAGCTGTACTGTTCATAAGGAGATGTGAAGAAATGCCAGTGTTGAAAATCTGGCATGAAAATATTGCAAATGTATGAAGTTACAAGGGTGCATGGAAACTGCACAATGCACGCTTGTAACACAGTCATTTTATGGACTTTCATCACCAAATTTTCAACATAGGCATTTTAGGACCTCTGCTCATGAACAGTGTCACCATCATTGTCTCAAACTGTCCTGAAAACTGATTTTGCACAGCAACTGCGCTATTCTGCGCTGGATGTGTGAAAACACATTTTGGCCAGGATATGTAAAATGACAGCAGCACTGTTCATAAGGAGGTGTGGAAAAATGCCAATGTTGAAAATCTGGAATGTAAATATTACAAATTCACGAAGTTATGAGCATGCAAAGAAACTGCTCAATGCACACTCATAAAACAGCCATTTTTTTGATTTTTTCACCAAATTTGCAACATAGGCTTTCTGAGAGCCCACCTCATGAACAGTGGCACTGTTGTTTCATTAATTGGTCCTGTAAGGTGATTCTGTGCAGTGACCGCAAAAACACCTTTCGGGACAGAACAACGCCATGACAGTGACTGAATTCATGAGGAGGGGTCCCAGTAACCCCATGTTGAAACTTTGGTGCCAAAATTCCCAAAAATGCCCGAGATATGCAACGAAGTTGAAAAAAAACTATTTATGCCATCATACAGCTTACCGGCCTTTCTTCAAACAATCAATCAATATTTTATTTATCTAGTGCCTTTCAAAATCAAGGCGCTGCACAATCATATAAAAACATCAACAATATAAATATATAAAATCAGTCTGGATAAGTCTTAGAAAACAGACAGGTTTTTAGCATAGTTTCAAAACTGCTGACGGTCAGGCATTCTCTTAACTGACGAGGTACAGTGTTCCACAGGGTCGGTGCTGAAAATAAAAAAGCACGAGCCCCAGAAGTTTTTAAATGAACCCTGGGAACCTCTAGTAATCCCTCGTAGGTGGATCGGAGCAGATGACCTGGGGAGCAGGGAACCAGGAGATCTTTCAGGTAGTCAGGTCCCTGTTCATGTAGGGCTTGAAAGGTAAGCAAGCCTACCTTATAGGTGATCCACCACTGAACCGGCAGCCAGTGCAGTTCATGTAGCACAGGTGTAATATGACTGGCCCTAGAAGTGCCAGTCAACAGCCTGGCCACAGCATTCTGCACTAGCTGCAAGCAGTGGATATCAACCCCGGGCAGTCCTAGGAACAGGGCATTGCAATAGTCAAGACAGGTAGTAATGAAGGCATGGACCAGTGTTGGAAGGTCACCCGGAGGAGCCAGATGTTTCACCCAGGCAATATTCTTCAGATGGTAGAATGAGGATTTAACCATAGCCGACACCTGAAATTTCAGAGTCAGACCGTTGTCCAAATTACACCCAGGTTACACACCCGGTCTGACGTAGTGAGCTGGACACCATCAAGCCATAGGCCTGACATATGCCCAGCTCCAGAACCCACCCCGTGCGACCTGGGTCCACAACCAACACTTCAGTCTTATCCGGATTCAATCTCAGCCAACTCGAATTCATCCACTCTTTGGGGGGGGGTGGGCAGAGGGTGACTGTGAAAAGGCAGAGATACTAAACAAATATTTTTGCTCAGTATTTACAAATGAAGAGGGGGAGGTACCTAAAACAAATAATAGAAACACTCTGGATACAGAAGGTGATACCAGCCCATTTATAAAAGAAAGGGTTCTGAAAGAACTCTTAAAACTGAAGGTGGACAAAGCAATGGGGCCTGATGGGATTCATCCCAGAATTCTAAAAGAACTAAGGGTAGAACTAGTGACACCACTGACTACCCTCTTTAACAAATCATGGGAGGATGGGGTGGTACCTGAGGACTGGAGGAGGGCTGATGTGATTCCCCTTCACAAAAGTGGGAGCAGGGCAGAAGCTGGAAACTACAGACCAGTTAGTTTAACCTCAGTGATAGGGAAAATGATGGAATCACTTCTGAAGGAAAGAATTGTCGAGTACCTAGAGGCCAGAGGGGCACAGGACCCAAGGCAGCATGGATTCACAGCAGGAAGGTCATGCCAGACAAATCTAATAGATTTCTTTGATTTGTGACCAAGTAGTAGATCAGGGAGGGCTGTGGACATGGCCTACTAGACTTTAGCAAGGCATTTGACTCAGTCCACACAAAAGAATAATATACAAGTTAGCAGCCTGGGAGTGGGTGCAAGATGATAGCCTGGGTAAAGAATTGGCTGGAGAAAAGGACACAGAGGGTAATAGTAAATGGAGTCCACTCTGAAGAAAGAGGTTACTAGTGGGGTGCAGCAGGGGTTCAGTATTAGGACGGTCCTCTTTAATGTCTTTATAAGTGACATTGCAGAGGGACTGGAAAGAAAAATATGTCTCTTTGCAGATGGCACAAAGATCTGCAACAGAGTTGATACAGGAGGTGTGGAAAGGATGAGAAGGGACTTGGCAAGGTTAGAGGAATGGTCAAATGTATGGCAGCTTAGATTTAATGAAAAAGAAGTGCAAGGTAATGCACCTAGGAAAGAAAAACCAGGGAAGAGTACACAATGGGGGTGAGATACTAACAACAACAAAATGGAAGGGACTGGGGTAGTCATATCAGGATGACTTAAAGGTGGGCAAGCAAATGTAAGAGGGCAGTAAGGAGGTTGGGGAGGCTGGGATGCATAGGGAGAGACATCACCAGTAGAAAACAGGAAGTTGTTATCCTCTGTACAGACAGCTGGTGAGACCCCATCTGGAGTACTGTGTGCAGTTCTGGAGACCCATCTCCAAGGACATAGACAAGATGGAAGCTGTCCAGGAGGGGAACTAAAATGGTGCAGGATCTGTCACGGAAGACATATGAAGAAAGATTAAAGGAGCTAATATGTATAGCCTTGAGGAAAGAAGGAGAGGGGGACATGTTAGAAATGTTCAAGTACCTCAAGGAATCAACAAAGTCCAAGAGGGTGGCATCTTTCAAAGAAAGAGGTCAAGAACAAAGGGCACAATTTGAAGATGGTGGCTCAGAGGTAATGTGAAGGAAGTATTTTTTCTCAGAGAGGGTTGTGGATGCATGGAACAGCCTTCGGAGGAGGTTGGAGTCAAAAACAGTGATTAATTCAGCATACATGGAACAGCCATAAGGCAATTCTAGAGGGTGGGGGTAGAAAGAAGTAGGCTGCTGGTTAACTAGGATCTGCAGCTTATCCATTAGGTAGGGAAACGGGCAGACTGGGTGGGCCAAGCAGTCCTTATCTGCCATCAAATTCTATGTTGATCTCGGAGAGGCAACTATTTAGCATGGAGACAGCATCAACCTGTCTGGATACAAAATACATATACAGCTGAATATCATCTGCATAGCAGTGAAAACTCAAGCTGTATCATCTAATGATAACTCCCAATGGCAGCATATACACTGTGAACAACATGGGCACCAATATGGAGCCCTGCGGCACCCCACAGGATAGGAGGAGGGCGTCAGACGAATAAACTGCAGTGACCACCCTCTGAGACCTACCTACAAGGAAAGATCGAAACCATTTGAGGACTGACAGTCTACAAAGGAACTGCAGGATCTCCAGAAGCACCCCATGGTCCACAGTGTCAAAGGCTGCTGAGAGATCGAGAAGGACCAAGATGGTACAAGCCTTTCGATCTCTCACCATAAGGAGAACATTAAGTACCCAAACAAGGGCTGTCTCAGTGCTATGCCTCTTCCTGAAACCAGACTGGAGAACTTCATAGACATTGTGAGTAACAAAGTGATCGTCCAGCTGCAATGCAACCACCTTCTCAATAGCCTTCCCCACAAAAAGAAGGTTAGAGACAGGTCAGTAGTTAGCTGGATTGTCGAGATCCAGGGAGGGTTTCTTAAGGAGTGGTCTAATGACCGCCTCTTTTAGGGGGTCTGGAAAGACTCCCCTCTACAAGGATCTCCATACAGTTTCAGCTAGGATTGGGCAGATAGCATCTACACAACCCACAAATAGGTGACTAGGGCCCGGATCCAAACTACAGCAGGTTGGAAGCAACATCTGGACGATCTTCACAATATCCATGAATTCCAGTCGGCTGAAATCGGTCCAGACACCACCTCCCATCGACCTTCGCAACCCCTCATGGAGGGAGCCGGGCCGATTCCAGCCCTGATGCTGGCAACCTTATCTGTGAAAAAATGGGCTAGCTCATCACACTTATTTTGTAAAAATACTCTTCCGGACTGAAGACAGATTGGATTGCACAATCTGTCGAAGGTTTGAAAAAGTTGAGCCGGTCAATTTTGCGCAGCAGAAATTTCCCTGGACAGGAACTCTGCCTTCTTATGGGAGATTTCTGATTGATAGCCTTTATAATGTTCCATCAATCTAAGCCTGTCAGCAACAAGGCCGGATTTCCGCCATGCTCTCTCCAGCCTTCGATCAACTTGCCTCAGCTCCTTCAAGGACCTATCATACCAGGGGTTCCTTGGGTGAAGAGTAAGTGTTCAAACCCAAACAGGAGCAATCAAGTCCAAGGCATCTCCCACTGCCTTATTATAGGCTAGTACTAGATGCCCCAGACTTGTGCTTTCACTCAGCAATCCTGATAGGTCAAGCACTGCCGACAGACCATCTGGGGTAATTCCCCTTAAAGGGTGGTACCGGACCTTCTCCACAGGGATAGGTCTATTTGGGGGACCCCAAATCTGAACCCTATGGTGTGATGGTCAGACCAACTGACTGGTTCTACCCCCAAATCAGTGATCTCCATCTCCAGGAGGAACAGCAGATCCAATGAGTGACCTCCTATATGGGTAGAGGCAGTAACAACCTGTTTGAGGCCCAGCATTATCATTAGCTGGAGGAGATTTTGACCAAATTGCAACAGTTCATTGTCGACCCAAGCATTAAAGTCCCCCTGAATAATCCATCCGGGAGACTCCAATACTGTGTCGATGATGAAGTCCGCAATCTCCTGCAGGAATAAACCCCTTCACCTGGTGGACGATAAATGAGGAATATCCTGCAACCTACACCCTCTCCCATGATACATTCAAAGGATCTAGTAGTTCCTACCGGAACCTCCACAAGGCTCAGTTTGGTCTTAAAAAAGATGGCTACACCCCCACCCCTATGATCCAACCTCAGGCGGTGAATCACCGAGAACCCAGTTGGAACTGTAGAAGCTGCAAATTGACCGCATTTTCGCCCAGCCAGGTTCAGATGCATGCCAGATCTGACTATTTCAACAAGATCAGCTATAATAGCTGTCTTGTTTTTGATGGACCTGGCATTTACAACAGCACCTGATGGATAAAATGCTGAGGAAGACCTTAACTCCTGACCAGCAACTTCAGTTCGAGTCAGCTTTGAACAGTGCAGACGTGTTCCCAGTCCACTGAAGATCATCGTGCCATACTCCGGAGGTAAGTATGGGGTGGGGGAGGGGTGAGGGAGGCAGGGTGGCAGCAGGTGGGCGGGTTCTGGGGAGGGCCACTGGAGCTGACCAGGGACCGTTTCCTGCTTTGCAGGTTTAAAAAAAAAAAAACATTGCAGGATGGGTTTCCTTTTACATGAGCATTTGGCATGCTGGGGTGGGATCTCAGCATGCCATCTGAGTGTTTGTTTTGGGGGGGTTCTGTAGCCGATGGGAGATTGGGCACCACGGTCAGCACACAACAAATGGGGGGGTCATTATTCCGACTGGGAGTGGGCTCTCTACTCAGCAAATTAAACTGGGAAAAGAGGACATGATGCCAAGGGGGATTGGGCACCCCCTCAGCACACATGTTAAATGAGAGGGGGGTTGCATTATGCTGACATGGAGTGGGCTCCCCTGTCAGCAAATGAAGTATGCCGGGGCACTCTGCGGCAGCATGCTGCCATGTTTTGTAAACTGGTCACCAGGAAAGGCACGCCGCTGCATGAGAAGCTTGGCTTTCATTGCAGCAGACCTTTCCTTAGATCTGGTGGCCACTTTACTTGTTGAGGGTGTCAGCGCCTGCAGCTGCCTCATTGGGGAATGAGGGACATACCTACTGATGTGTGCCCTGCATTCATCCACAGTGACCACACCTCAAAATCTGCTACTACTGCAATATGTTGGCTGCCCAAGTGTGAGCCAACATAAAAATGGTCATGTAACACCCACCCCAAAACTTAACTGGAAATAAGCTGTCATAGCTGAGTGGGCTTTTCCTCCTCAAAAAAATACAAATAAAAAACTTTCTATGTGCTCTCAGAGTGGGGTTTTTAGGGTACAGTATGTGAGTTATCTCATTCAGTTTAAGTGACAAGTACACGAGGCAAAGTGAAGCACTTTTGTCTGCCCACACTGCAAGATCATGCTCTTATAAAAGACACATTGACATTTTTTTTAACTGAAGAATGATTGTGTTTTGTTTTGTTATTTTGCTTTGGTAGTAATCCAAAAACACTTTGCTGTAGCTGACTTTTTTTGTTTAGTACAATCCATGATGTAGCCTTGGAGAAAGCTTATTGTTAAATCTTCATGCCTAAGCAGTTATTCTCGTTAAAATAAAAAAAAAAAGAAATAAAACTGCAACAGATACTCCCAAGTATGTGATACATTCCTAATAAAGTGAATGCCATGGGCCAGCGATGTCATGGTACTTGGAAGGGGGAGTGGGAGAGAGAATTACCACTGCTGTGTGATTTAATTAACATACTGACTATTCCATACCAAGCAAGGACTCTTTCAATTAATTAGCCAGTTTTTTACTTTGCTAATCATGGTATTTAAATGTATAGATTCTTAAGCCTCTGTAGCTCAGCTGGCAAATCCCCACAGGGAAACCCTTTGTTGCTGTCTCCTAACAGTGTGTATCAGCATGGTAGTTTTAGGCCCTAGCAGCTGTGTCATGGTTGCAGAAATTTCCATATAATTGTCCATACAACAAGTTGCAGTTCATAAATGTATTCCATTTATTCTTCTTGCAGTGAGGCTGTTTCACTCACCAAAACTGCTTTTTAGCTCTGTGTCTTGTAGTTCGGCATTACTAGTGCACTGACTGCTTGCAGTTCAGTTACAGTACATTGAACAACAATTAACGGTTGGCATTATATGATTGGTAAAATTAATATATCTACTGACAGGCCTTCAACCCCCAAAAGAAGCCCACAGGGACACAATGTTGGGCCGGGACCTGATAGCCAATGCAGAAGAATAATAAACCAAATACAATTATGATCTACAGGTTGGCTGTGTGTTTTGGAACCGTTGCAGTATTTTGCCTTTATTAGCCCTGATAGGAATACTACATACAACTCTGAACACAGAAGGGTACCTTGTGATAGGTTTCTTTGGTTTCTCAGTTGCTGACCCCTCAGGCCTGATCAGGGAAAGTCTATCTGACTGTACTTGAGGGTCAACTGTGGGCAGCTTACCCTTACAAGCTGAAATCCTCAACTGCAGCTCTCTCGCTCTCTCTCTCTCTCTTCCTCCCACCCAGGGGTTGTGAGAAACAGTCTCCCCCTTGTTGACTGTAACAGCAAACGTCCCCTCCAAAATGTCTGCGCAGTGCAGACTTGCACTTCCAGATGGCAGGTCTGCTGCCCTACAATGTCTCCTGCAGTCTGAAGATGTGGGCTATTATTTCAGCAGATGAGAGGTCTGCTTCTCTTCATATCTGAGGATATGCTGGATAATTCCTCAGTGGAAATCTGGACAGACAGCCTCTCAGTGAGCCAAGTCCTGCTGTCAGTCTTTTATGAGGGTCTGTGTGTCTGTCACTCAAAAGCCCACTGATTTACAGTGATTAAAATAATGAAATTCTGTTTTCAAGACTTGAAATTCCGTGAACTGCCCCGGTGATTGTTCGTTTCATCTAATTTCCAGATTTTACTGGGATTCTACTGCCATCTGATCAGAATAAAACAAGACTTAATATACAGAGCATTAAATGAAGCAAATTGAAAATAGTGCAAGAATCAATTACAAAAAAAATACAAGTTCTGTAGACTTAGTCATCTGATATAAAACGTCAAATTTCAAGAAATTCTTTATTATACCTGTGTTCGGGCAGTAGTACAAATTTTTGAATTTTACTGGGTTTTCCTGTAAAACCCGAAAACCAATGACCTTGTCAGTGAAGGGCCATTGAACTCCCAGGTGAATTAAAGAGTTCTTCTGTGCCCCAAGAACCTACAGAGACTCCCTGGCAGGTTTCTGAGCCTGGCTGGCTAATGTGATGTCCTCTGACCCTGTTGCTATGGGGGGGGGTACCATGTAATAAGAGCTAGTCAAAAACGACACCCTCACAATAGGGCAAATACAAAATAACAAACACAAAACCGGTGACCAGATTTCATACTACCCGAAACAACAACGTATTTACTGTATTTTTGTAGAGGTGTCTCCACCCACCCCCCGCACCCCTGTTGCAGGTGACTTCTGCTTCCCACACCTCTATCTAAATTAACCAACTCTGGGGCCCGACTCGGGGAATTGTAGAAACTTGGGAGGGGAGATGTTCCCCCAGGGGAGGCAACTTGAGGGGGGAAATAAAGTTGAGGGCAGGAGTGGAAACCCAAAAGCACCATTGGGGACTTGGGAAACGTGTGGAACAAGAACAAAAACTAACCCCAACACAGGGGCAGACTCTACATTAACTAACAAAAGCAACACCATATTAAAAAATACTACCTGGGAATCAAACCCAGCTCTGCAGCATGACCTAGATCCTCAAAGGTACCAGCACTCACCACTACACCAAGCAGGCAGCTCAGTTTTCAGCCTACAGTGCTTGCATTATATCCCGCATCTCCTCCCTCTTCCCCTACCGCCATAACCTCACTCTTTTCCACCCTCACTTTTTTCACCCCGTCGCTATTATTCATGCCTCACTATTCTTTTAGTCACTCAAACTGAGTAGCTCAATTTGACTTTCCCATATCATGGGTTATCACTATGGGGACAGGGGTCAGAGGGTCTTCAAGGATGCCTGTCCCTTTTGTGGTCATCATGGGGCACTGTTCCCCAAAGTCTCAATTTTAAAAGGGCTCCTGCCCTCAGAACATATTTCTGTGCCTCAGAGATGTGTGCAGTTGTCCTTGCATTCTGGATAGTTGGGGTTGTGTTTGGAGAAATCCCCAACTTTGTCAGGAGCTCTGGTCATGCTCCCCATGGGTGGCAGGTGGCCCCCCTTTGATGTGTGGTGGAAGTAGTAGTTGAATGGCACAACTGATGCAGAAAAATTCAAGACTCCACTTGGTGCTCCCCCCTGGTCCCCACACAGTCAGAATCTTTAGGGGCCAGAGGTAACAAACATACAAGGCTGATTTTGAGGCTCTATGCAGCCAAAGTAGGCCCGGCATGCCAGGGGAAGGGGGGTTATCCTCTCCTCTGGCTGAACATCTGACATTAGAACATATTTCTGTACCCCAGAGGTGTTACACAGGGTTTCACTTGTGATCCAGTTTATCAGGGTGGATATCGTGGGACAGTGTCATCTTGCATACTAGCCATGCTCTTCATCAGTTGTAGTTGACCGCCTTTGATGTGCAGTGAGAGCCATGGCTGAATGCTGCAATAGGTGCTGTAGAATGCAGCACTCTTCTTGCTGCTGCCCTCTAGCCCCCACAGAGTCCAAGTCTTTAGGGTCCAGCAGAAACAAACATGTAGGGCTGATGCCCAAGGCTTCCTGGAGCCAAGGTAAGCCCCTATAGAATGTCCTTCCTTCCTTCCTTCCTTCCTTCCTTCCTTCCTTCCTTCCTTCCTTCCTTCCTTCCTTCCTTCCTTCCTTCCTTCCTTCTTTCCTTCCTTCCTTCCTTCCTTCCCATATAAACTGTTTTGACAGCTAACCTTCAGACCATGTTTAAGTGACAAGAGAGTTCTAGCTTGTCTTATGTGTTGTGGCATGGAGTTCCAAGCTTTTGGTGCCACTAATTCAAATGATAGTTGTTAATAGTAGTTCCTATTTAAAAGAAACGCTCAGGGCAGAGCATTCAACAATCTTTTTAAACAAGTCTTTTTTCCAGCTCCCCCTTGTTGAAAGAAGGTCATTATTACCTGGCCCCATGCCCATAAGGTCTTGGGGAGGGTTCAAACCTCATCACCAAAATTCCTTGTCCAAGTAGTGCTTTTTCATCTGAGGAAAGTTGTAAAAGTATAATTTGGTGTCCTCTCTACATTAGTTTGTAATTCTGTCCCCTCTCCCACAGAAGTCTCTTGGCAGGATACCCTTCCCCAGTTTAGGCAATATTCAATGATAAGTATACAGTAAGTGTTGTGGTGTAGTGACTTTTCACCTGCAGCTATATTGGGAAATTACTGTTTTGAAGGTATCCAGAGACGCTCATGTGTGGCACTTCTTTGTTTCTCATTGTGGTCATTTCAACAGTGGTTTGTGCTGAGTGAAAAAACAAAACTGCTGTTATCAGTAAAGTCTGATGGCCACTCAAGTTTATGATATGGCAACAAATGGACAGCAATGAGTGAGCACTGAAACTGCAAATTATTGTATGAAGGGCTAACTGCCATACAAAACCCAGAGTAACCCCAATGCTTGGCAACTACATTTCAAATGCAAAGCACACTCAAGACACAGAATCATAATTTATTCCATTTAACCTGATTGCATTTGAATAATTTGCTTGCTTTCCAGGCGGAAGAGCTGTGTCCTCTGCAATATCTCATTTCTCAAGGCTTCTATGGATTCTGAAAGGTCAAAGCAGGCAGAGATCTGGGGAAGTGCTTACCAGGTGTGCAGAGGATGGATACAGACATCACCGTCACCACCACTACCACCACCACCACCACCCACACACACACCTTCAAACAGTGTCATCCCCTTTGGATAACAATTATCTTTCAACCAGCTTGTTCCTGTCTTAAAGGGGCACGTCTCCATTTTATTGTTGACTTTATTCCTTCCCCCTCCCTGTGCTACAGTAACCTTGCATTAAGCAGCCCAAATATGGTGAGTTGTGGTCTATACCCTCTCATGGCTATGCCCAATCCCTGTATTTTCTATTCAGTTGGCAAGCTTGCTCCAGTCTTGGGTGGCCAAGGATGTCGTACGACCATATCAGTGAAGAAAGTAACACCAACTTCAATATTTATCAGTAAGGGGTGAACACTATTGTTCTCCTTGGTGCCAACTACCTATTTGGTAAACTCCCACACTATCTCAGCAGCCTTTTGATCCAAGCTACAAACATTGTTTACCTAGAAAGATCCCTGCAGGCATGCAGATAGCATATCTCCTCATGCAACGAACTGAAGGTTGGCCAAGCTAATTTCAGCTACAGTCTATCCCATGTTTGGAATATCCTTCTATCTCATATCAGCGGCTCCTGTAACATCCTAGTTGTTAAACAGAAGCTATGGTCCTATGCCACCCCCTCCTGCCTCTGTCACCAGTTGTATTGATTTGCACTGTTCTATACTTTATGGTATTTTCGCCTGACCACCTTGCACCTTATGGTATAGTCCCATGATATCTGTTTAATGTAATGTTGTTTTATAGGTTATTTATTGCTGTAAATGTTGTTACTGTTTATCTTCCTCAGCACCTAACCTCCTAAGCCCTACTTCCCCTGCCCAAGCCCCACCTTCTCTAGGACTTTTTTTTTGTTAAAATATTTGGCCCGGAAAGACACACTAAGCCAAGGCTTGTTTCCAAGTGAATCCTGGGAGCACAGGGAAATTAAGTGACTTATTCATGGTCATACAGTATATAAGTGGTGGCTGTGGAATTCAAACTCAGTTCTGTAAGTTTACAGCTCAGTGCTCTTACCCAGTACACTGTACTGCCTCCTCCCTTTCATGGTTTGCCCCTTCCCACAGATAGAACCGTTGGATGTGGGAAAGACCCTCTCCACAGTTCAAATCCATTGGAGAGCTCAGTAGGTAGACTGGGGCCTGATTCAGGTTGCTGCCTACTGGGAGTCATCTTGTGAGGTACTAGCATTTACTCTTCCAATTTTCTCCCACTCATAGAAACACAGAAACATAGAATTTGACAGCAGATAAGGACTGCTTGGCCCATCCAGTGTGCCCATTTCTCCCTACCAACACTCCCCCTAGACAATGGCTCCATGTGTCTCCAGCAGGCACACAACAGACATACACAGAGATGCAACCATCATTCTCCCTCCCCTGACCACTTTGTGTTTCTGAACCCAGACTACCAGCATTGCACACAGCAGCTACTTTTATTTAGCTCTGTTTTTTGATTGATTGTCGTCGTCGGTAATCCCTCGATTCGAGGATGATCTCTACCATGGTTCACTGTGGGTCCTGAGGTGACTCCGTAATCCAATCCTAGAGCCACAGATTCACCCACAGAAATTGCAGATGTTTCCATGTGGGAGAGCTGCCCGCTGGCTGGGGTTTCTTTCCCTTTCCTTCCTATGCTCTATCATTTTGGTTTCAAGGGCAAGGTGTTTCTCTCCGAAGCAGGCCCCCGCTTGATGGAGGTTCTGGTGCCACTGAGATCGGTTGGTGGCAAGCTCCTCCCAGCTTGTGCTGTCCATATCTGTTTTCTTGAGATATGCCTTCAGTGTATCTTTGTAGCATTTTCTTTGACCACCATGGGATCTCAGGCTGTGACTGAGCTGGGAGTATAACATTTGTTTGGGGAGTCGAGAGTCTGGCATCTGTACACAGTGCCCAGTCCAGCGGAATTGATGTCTGAGGATCATTGTCTCAATGCTGGTGATATTGGCCT
Source organism: Neoceratodus forsteri (assembly GCA_016271365.2). Classification (NCBI taxonomy): domain Eukaryota; kingdom Metazoa; phylum Chordata; order Ceratodontiformes; family Ceratodontidae; genus Neoceratodus; species Neoceratodus forsteri. Next base: position 1,392,127,733 of record CM057459.1, read on the forward strand.
CAGTGTGAATACTGACGTTAGTGCAGTGGTCTTCCCACTTGATGCAGAGAATTTTCTGGAGACATCGTTGGTGGTACCTCTCCAGGCTCTTTAGATGATGTCATCTGTTTGATTATATTACATTTATTTGCAATGTTTCCCTTACTTTGGTTGTCTTCCTTGTATCTTCCAATCTCTCCTGCTCCAGGACATAGAAACATAGAAGCTGATGGCAGATAAGGACCGCAAGGCCCATCCAGTCTGCCCATTTCTTTTTCTACCTTATAAATGTGCCATTGTCCTTTGCTGTCAGTAACCTATCTATTCATACTCATCTGTATTGCTCCCTTATGCCTATCCCATGCCTGTTTGAAACCCTGCACTGTATTCATAGCCACCACTTCCTGAGGTAGGCCATTCCATGCATCCACCACCCTTTCTGTGAAAAAGAACTCCTCACATTACCCCTTAATCGGCCTCCCTCTAATCTCATGCTGTGTCCTCTTGTCCTGCTATTTTTCTTATATTGAAACATGTTAGACTCTTCCACCTTGCTAATGCCCTTAAGGTGTTTGGATGTTTCGATCATATCACCTCTCTTTCTCTCCTTTGCTCTTGGGTATACATATTGAGCACCATTAATCTGTTCTCATATGTCTTCTCATGCAGTCCCTGCACCATTTTGGTTGCCCTTCTCTGGTCTGCCTTAATTTGGTTAATTTCCTTGTGAAGGTGTGGCCTCCAGTACTGCATGCAGTACTCAAGATGGGGCCTAACCAGTGTCTTGTAAAGAGGGATTATTACTTCCCTCTTACAACTTGTGATACCCCTACTAATACACCCAAACATCTCCCTAGCCTTGCCTACTGCTTTAGTGGTCTGCTTAGATGATTTCAGGTCATCGGTGATGATGATGCTCAAGTCTCTTTCTTCCTTTGTGACTGCCAGCAACTCCTCTCCCAGCCTATAGGTGGCTTCAGGGTTTCTCTTCCCTATGTGCATGATCTTGCACTTCTTTGCATTAAATCCCAGTTGCCACTCTTCCGACCATTTTGCTAGTTTATCCAGATCTCTTCTTATTCTGCCCACCCCATCTGGATCATCTACTCTGTTACAGATCTTGGTGTCATCTGCAAACAGACAAGCCTTACTATCTAGTCCATCTGCAATGTCACTGATGAAGACATTGAAGAGGACTGGCCCTAGAACTGATCCCTGAGGTACCCCACTTGTGACTTGCATCTCTTCTGACTGCATACCACTTACCACCACTCTCTGTTTTTTGCCCGTCAACCAGTTTGCCACCCAGTTGACCAAATTCTGACCCACGTCGAGCCTACACAGCTTGTTTATCAATCTTATATGTGGAACAGTGTTGAAAGCTTTGCTGAAGTCAAGGTAGGTGACATTAACTGCTCCCCCCTTGGTCCACCACTCTGGTTACTCAGTCAAAGAAATCTAGGAGATTAGTTTGACAGGACCTTCCTTTTGAAAACCCATGCTGTCTTGGATCCTGTGCCCCTATGGATTCCAAGTGTTGCACTATCATTTCCTTAAGGAGTGCCTCCATAATCTTGCCCACTACTGAGGTAAGACTGACTGGTCTGTAGTTCCCTGCCTCCTCCCTGCTATCACTCTTGTGGAGCTGGATTACATGAGCCTTTCTCCAGTCTTCTGGGACCTCTCCCATGCTCAGAGACTCACTAAACAGTTCTGCTAATGGCTCTACTGATACTGAGCAAAAGTATCTATTTAGGATAGATGCTTTTACAGGGTCCTCCTCCTCACACACACCCTTTTCTCCTTTAAGCTTAGCAATACCCCCTCTGGACTTTCTCCTTTCACTAATGTATCTATAGAAAGTCTTGTCACCTTCTTTTACTGTTTGTGCTAGTGTTTCCTTAGTTTGGGACTTTGCCTGCTTTACTGCCGCCCTGCTTCCTTAGGGCAGTTTGGTATGCCTCCCTATCTTCATCCCGCTTGTGTTCCCTTATATTTCATGAAGGCCAGCCTTTTGGGTCTGACCTTTTCTGCTACTGTATTTGAGAACCAAAGTGGTTTCCTTCTTCTTTTGCACTTCCTTTTCTGTCTAACACAATGGGATGTTGCTTCAAGTATTGCATCCTTAATGCTTGCCCACTTTGCCTGTACCCCCTCACCTCTGTTTCTTTTTGCCAGGGCTAGCTTAACTCTGTTGGCCATCTTACCAAAGTCAGCTCCTCTGAAGTCCCATATTTTTGCCTTGGAATCGGATGATTTTAGTTGTAGTGGCCAAATTGAACCATACCATGTGATGGTCATTGGCCCCCAGGTGACTTTCTACCTGGAGATCTGTGATCCCTTCCCTGTTAGTCAGTACTAGATCTAGGATAGCCCTGTCTCTTGTGGGTTGTTGTATGAGTTGTTTGAGGCCCTTCCCTTGCAGGGAATCCACCATGTGTCTAGTTCTGGCAGATGTTCCTGCTGGTATTGACCAATCTGTATCTGGCATGCTGAAGTCTCCCATTATTAGAACCTCCCCTTTAGCTGTCATGTTTTATATATCTTCTAACAGTAATGTATCTATGTCCTCCCCCTGGTCTGGGGGCCTGTAGAAAACCCCAGTTCTTATGGCTGTCCCATTTCCTGTTTCCAGGGTGACCCACAGTTCTTCTGGCTCCTTATGTATATTCTGAATTTCTATAGCTTTGATATTTTCATTGACATACAGAGACGCTCCACCCCCTTTTGCACCTCGGTCTCTTCTGAACAGTACATAGCCAGGTACTGTAGTCTCCCAAGGTGGTTACTGGTAAACCACATCTGCTAATTGCTACTATGTCCAGTTTAGCCTCGATATTATTGCCTGCAGGTCTGGGATCTTATTTCCCAGGCTGTGAGCATTTGTGTACATGATTTTCCATTGCCAGATTTCGGTGTGTTAGTTGTTGGGCAAGGTCTGGCATTTTCCCTATGCGTCGTATGGGGAGAGGGACCTTTTTTTCTTACCTGGTGATGCAAATGAACTGCAAACATGCTGAATCCCTGTTTGTCCACTAGCTGAGGGGGGAGGGGTGTTCTTCCCATTTGATGTATGGGGTACTGCACCCCTCTCCCCATTTGCTAGTTTAAATGTTCTGCAAAGACATCAAACTTCTGCCCCAATGTACTGACTCCCTCCTTAGTCAGATGCAGTCCATCAAATTTAAAGAACTTTCGCTCCTAAAACTGTTGCCAGTTCCCTACAAATCTGTGTCCTTTTTCCTGGCACCAGCCCTTGAGCCACATGTTTAGCTCTCCTATCTTCCCTTCTCTGACCTTCTGTCCATCTGCCCTCCTCTCCCAGACTGGCAGGATCTCAGAGAAGGAGATGCCGGACGAAATGGATGATAATTTGTCACCCAGCCTGGTCAGGTGTTCCTTGGTCTCCGCAACTGACCGGCTGGTGAGATCATTTGTCCCTATGTGTACCAGGATGTCAATGTTTTCTCCTGCTTCCTGAACAATTTTAGCAATGCGGTCAGTGTCTCTCCATGCTGTTGTACCTGGGAGACATCTGACCATTACCCCTGGCTGGAGATAGGTATCAACTCCCCGTATCATAGAGTCTCCTATGATCAGAAGTTTTTTGGATTTCCTTTTTGCTTTTTTTGTTTTGGTTCCTGATTTGAGTGAGTTTTGTTGTGCTAGCTCCTGTGCTGCAGGACACACCTGTACATGAGATTCCTGTTTATCTCTGCATGTTTCTCCTGATTAAATAATTTTAATAAATAAAGAATAAATGCTACCATCCCAGTACCTAAGTTTAACCAACAGTTAAAGCAGCAGTCGTACTCCTCATTGCCAGTGGAGAAGCACAACCCATTCCAGCATCATGTAACCACCAAGCAGAGTGGTGGCTCAGGTGGGGAAGCAGTGCGAAAAGGCAGCGCTAAAGGCCAGTGGTATGCTGGGCTAAATAGGGAGGAATCATGAGCTGCAGAAGGAGGTGGTGTGCTCATTACAGGGTGCTGGTGCTTCCCATTTGGAGTATCAGATATGCTCTGAAGTCTCACCTTGGGAAAGACATCGATAGGTCTGAGATGGTGCAGAGGAGAGCCACAGAAATGATTAGGGGTCTGCATTAAATTGCATATGAGGATAGGTTGAGAGAGCTCAACATGTACTCCCTGGAGCAGAGGAGGGAGGGGGGAACATGATTGAGACATTCAAGTATATCAGGGGAATAAATTAGGTAGGAGTACAGGAGCTCCTTCAGGAGAAGAAAAGTGTCAGAACTAGAGGACATGATATGAGGCTCAAGGGTGGGTAATTCAGGAGCAATGTTAGGAAGTTCTTCTTCACTGAGAGGGTGGTTGACCCATGGAATTGCCTGCCCTGGGAAGTGGCGGAGGCCAAAATGGTAAAAGGGTTCAAAAACGCCTCAGACAGGCACAAAGGTATCATTTCACAGAAAGAAGGTGGGGGGGTAGTTACCCATCTCAGGCAGACTAGATGGCTCTTACGGTCCCCTTCTACCATCATTTTTTATGTTTCTATGACAATAGATCTCATCATGGAATGGAGCAAAATCTTTAGCAGCAGTGCCCAGGAAGTTTTCACAAAAAGTTTTTTTCTTTTTCTTTGATTTTTTTATAAAAATGTACAGTAAACCTTCATAAGGGATGTAGTCAGGAATTTTAAACTTGTACTCGAGAGTTGATGAAACTGTTGCCTCCACCCTCCATAAACATAAACCAAAAGAGGTGCTGCCCTGCCACACAAACATTGCCCCCCCATTTCAGGGGACAATATGTAACAAACCAGTGATCCTTTTCTTGCAATTAAACACACTTTATTTACTTTTTAACCAAATACACAATGACAAATAAAATGATCCTAATATATTCACAACATATTATTTTATTTCACATATACTGTACACTACCAATCAGAAAGAAGTTGTCTGGCTTTTAGTTACAGTGTTTAGGATACATTGTGATAAACCCCTGTATCACATCAGGGTAACCAGCCTTACAGAAGTCCATTCACAACAGCACTCATGCATACACGTACATACTCACTTTGGTCACTCATACAATCATAGGCTCTAAGTTTAGCACCCACACATCTTTCAAAGATCATTCACAAACACACACCAAAGCATCCAAGGAGGGGAAAAACAGTTCTTCCTGTACATCGGGCTCTGTTTGTGTTTGTTGCCCTGGATTTCCCAGATTTTACTGTACTCTGCAAAGCACACCGAGTATGCCTGCTCACACCCATGTGCTTCATTGCTTTGCAGAAATGACTAAAACTAGAGGTCAGGTAGACTGGTCTGTGGATAAGCCGTGCTCATGACAAAAGCTGATGAGGCCCTTTCATGTTAATGGTACTATTGACACAAAACATACAGGCATAGACAATGACAGCAGAAAAAGACCATTGGTTCTGCCAGTATGTCTGTAACACCCCATCATAGCCTGAGACCATTTGTCTACACAAGGTTTTAGCCCATGCTATCCACCCTTATGCTTCCCGTTTGACTGCTGCCGCCCTGAGAAACTACTTAGTCCTTCACCTGATGTTGAATTACACCGAGGCTTGAGCGCTATTGGGCCCTGTTTGTAACGGGGATGAGAAGCATTGCAACATTCCTAGTTCAACTGTATGTACAGCCACAATCAATCTTTTTTGTTTTCTGTCTCACTAGTATTTGGAAGCAGCTCTTTTTGTAGTCCCTTATTGCACCACTCTAGGTGCCCCAACCAGTACCATCATCAGCTGCAATCAGTCAATAGCCATTCTAACGATGAAACTGCTAGAGGAGGATAATGACTCAGCCAATCAGATTTTACTACAAGCAAAGATGTCACCATTTATTCATGGCGTTACAGATAGTTACACTGAACAGAGTGGACTCTCTGTCTGGTGGATGGTTATCTCCTTTTATAGATGTACTAAAACAGATGTTTTTGGGGGGGCTGTAGGGGGGAGGGACGTTGGGGCCAGAGAGAGGTTAGACAAGGGGTTCTTATTCATCTTCAGGGTCTGGTTGGGTGGGGGGAGATGGGGAGCATTTTTTCATGCACGGGTGGGAGGAAGGGATTAATTGCATTACCAGTCACATATAGGGTGGAGGTATCTTACAGGAAAGGGCCAGGAATATTTGAGAGGAGGGCACAGTGGGTGGGGGACTTATCATTACTGTTAAAAAAAAAAAAAAAGGGTTTTCTTCTAAGGAAGTAGCATTTCATGTACTGTAGTTCTCTGTGACTGAAAGTAAAGTATGCAAAGTGGTACTACACCAGCAACTTCACTTTTGTAGAGTTGCTGTGGAGTTTTCACTGAGTGAAGCAGTCACTCTACTACACAAAGAACTATGTAAAATGCCACTTTACACTGCGTGAAGTCAGGGAAATTCATGCTTCACAGAAAACTATGTAAAATACCACTTCACACTACATGAAGTTGGGAAACTTGCACTACACAAAGAACTATCAGAAGTATCACTTTACACTACACAAAGTCAGGAAACTTCGCGTTATGCAAAGAATTATGTGACGTACCACTTCACACTGCATGAAGTCAGGAAACTTCACATTACACAAAGAACTATGTGACATACCACTTCATACTGCATGAAGTCAGGAAACTTCACATTATGCAAAGAACTATGTGATGTACCACTTCACACTGTGTGAAGTGGGGAAACTTCTCATTACTCTACAAACTATCTGAAGTACCGCTTCACACTGTGTGACGTTGGGAAACTCGTGCAAGACAAAGAACTATGTACAGTAATGTACCACATCACACTGCATGAAGTCAGAAAACTTCACTTTATGCAAAGAAGTATATGACATACCACTTCACACTGTGTGAAGTGGGGAAAGTTTGCATTACTCAAAGAATTGGAAGGCTATGGCCTGTAGTTCAAGTGGGCAGTGCAACTGGTCACCCCTCCCCCCGTTCAGCCTATTTAAGGGTTGCTCTCCTCATTCCACACACAGCATTTTTCCTTGCAGCTGGAGGCTCTGCCCTTCCTCTCCCTGGGCCCACTCATTCCCTAAACTCTGCCCCTCCCCCTCTGTGTCTACCTCCTCCCTTTCTTCCTGTTGGAATCTGCTGGCTTTACATGACTCCCTACCTGGTTTGTATTTCTCCCGCTTCTGGGTCAGTAATTTTGCCTTTGCCTTCTGCTTCTCAGACCATGTTTTGCCTCCAGCTACAGTCTGTGCTTCTGTCTCAGTTGTTTGTTCTCCCTACTGCTCCGGTGGTCCTGTTTGCTTCATTTGCTTTTTGGGCTTTTCTGGTATGCTAGTGCCTCTCCGTTTGCATTGTTATATTTAGCTGCATTGCTAATCAAGCTGTCAGTTCAGTTACCATATTTCAGCTATCTCTCTTTCTTTGTACTAGGTGTCTGTGTGTTCTCTGTTCCAGTTGTTGTTTCCATGCTGTAGTCCCTGTGCTCATCACCTTAACTGTTTGCACCTGCCTTTAGTACTGGCTCCCCTTAGCAGCTATCACTCTGTCTCATTCCCCTACCTGCTCCAACAGTGTCCTGCCCTACTGCATCACTCCTCACTTCTATGTTTGTGTTTTTTAGGCTCATTTATTGCTACCCCCACTTCTACCAAACCTTACTTTTATCAAACCCACAGCAGTCTGTTTCTGATGATAACCTAATCCTGCTTTCATGTCTGGCACGTATTTAACTTATTTCATTAGCTGCTTGGTGTCATGATGTCATGCACGTGGCTTCTTTGTTTTTCCTATGGCAGGGGACTGAGGAGTCACAGTGGGCATCGTGGCCCCAGGCAGTGGAAGCAGCTTCCTATTTGTCATGTATTGTATAAGCCCCAGGCTCACGCAGTCTCCTCCTGCTGCTTCGCATAGTCTTTATGGCACTACGCAACCAGCAATTCCAGGCAGCTCCCTAACTAAGGGCTTCTGACTCTATCCAGCCTTCTACCATCCCTTCCTTAACATTATGCACCTGGTTTACCCAGTTATCCCAGCCTTCCAGTCTCTTGCACTACCAACAACGCCCATCCCCTTCCAAGTCTGGCAACATATCATGTTTGCTTGCTTAGAACCACACCTCCTACCATACTGGCTTTGCAGCCTCCTCTTACCTAACTGGCTTAACAGCCTCCTCCTCTCCAACTGTCAGTCCCAGGCATCGCCCAGCCTCACTGTTCTCCTACTCATGACATACAATTCAATTCACTCCCAATTTGGCTTCCTAATGGACTTGGTTGGCATGAATTCCTGTGGTTGACAAATGCTATTTGCCTTACCTAGATCCATAAGAGGGTCCACATTGCTCAGCCTGACCTATGTACAGGTCTCTCCCTATCAGCTCTCATCCAGTCAAGACCCATGAGAGGGTCCACAGTGCTCAGTCTGACCTATGTACAGGTCTCCCCATATCTGCTATCATCCATCACGACCCATGTTCGAGTCCCATGCTCATTACAACTTACTCCTCCACATTTTGGAGACATGCCGGTTGTATCCATTACTTCCAAGACTCGGGGCTAGCTCTGTGGCTGACAGTCTCTCTTTGCACCCCAAAGTCCACATCTTGAGCATGTGAAGCTTGAGGCAGGATCCTTCTCACCTAGCCCATAGTTGGGAATGTCCTCATTCCAGGGGGACCTTCAGTCATCAACCATACTGAAAGCACCTCTCAATGTAGCATTGAAGATTTCAGCAGCAAAGGGGTGGGGCTCTCATGAGAAGGGCCAGTTTATCTGCCTGAGGGGTTTGGAAGCATCCTTTAAAGCTATTCTGCCTACAACTGCCTCTGGTTCACCTGGTTTGTTCTTAGATTGGTAGGCCAACTGAGTGCCTTGGCAGTCATTACTCTCCTCCTCCCACCTTGGAGGTTGGCACCGCTATGCCCTGGTGTTGTAGAGGTCACTCATAACCCTCCACAGCATTCCCATTAGAAGGAAAGAGTGAGAGTGTTCTCTGAAATTGCAATTTCCCTGGATTGGTCTACTAAATTGCAGTAGCAGAGCTGTCACTAAACAAAACTGTCCCAAAGCTTGGAGGGAAGGTGACCTAGGCCTTGGATCCCCAGAGGTTTCCTCCTCAAAGGGGATTTTTCCTCTCCTCCATGCCAATGGTCATAATACTAGATGGGCATAGTTGTAGTTCCTAGATCACTTAGTTAGGTTTCCGCTGTTGGATGGAGTTTGATGGCTGCCCCATAATTGTCCCTTCTCTCTCCCTTTGGCTGTTCTCTTTCTCCTTAGGAAGCCAGACCTCTGCACCTTACAATCAGACCTCTAAGCAGGTCACTATTCACCTGTCGTTTCCTGCCTACTCTACTCAAACAATACGACCAACTGACCCATGCTGCCAACTGAAGCCATACCACCAATCGACCTATGTACAGGTCTTCGACCCCAATAAGTGTTCACTACCTTGTATGCTTTGCTTGATGCTATTTTTGGGCTTCTTCCTAAGATACCTTTAGCCAAGGGAATCACTCCCGCTGCATCCCAAGGGGTGTAACCCTCCCCTAGCTTTCCTTGCCTTTGTACCCCCTACAGGGTGGTATATCCCATGGATAGAGAGGCAAACATCCAAAGATTATTTGTGTTACACAAGCATGAAACCAGTTGCAGAGGCACATTGACTTGGAAGGCTACAGCCTGTAGTTCAAGGGAGCGGTGCAACTGGCCACATCCCTGTTTGACCTATTTAAGGGCTGCTCTCCTCACTCCACACACAGTATTTTTTTCTTGCCCCTTCATGCTCCCCTCCTACTCCAGTGACATGCCTCTCTCTCCCATAGGCTTCTTCCAAAGGTAACTTTAGCCAAGGGAATCACTCCTGTGGCACCTCAAGGGGTGGAACCTTCCCCTAGGGTTCCTTGCCTTCGTACCCTACAGGGTGGTATATCCCATGGATAGAGAGGTGAACAGCCAAAGATTATTTTCGTTACACAAACACAAAATCAGTTGCACAGGCACAATAAAATATGTGAAGTACCACTTCACACTGTGTAAAATTGGGAAACACATGCTACACAAAGAACAATGTGACATACCTCTTCACATTGCATGAAGTTGGGAACCTCACGCTACACAGAAGAAGTATATGACATACTACTTCACACCGTGTGAAGCTGGGAAACTGCATACTCCTACTATGTGAAGTACCATGTCGCACATTGTGAAGTCAGAAAACTTTGCCCAAGTACTTCGTGAAGAGATATTTCCCTAACATTGTACATCCAGTGAGATGCTTTGTTTCATTTTCATGCATGTCCCAGGGAGGAGAGATGTAGTCAACATGTTATCTAAGGACCTGTTCACACTGCTGCACTTAAAACATTTTAAAGCCTTTAAAATGTTTAAAAGCTGCTTCACATGGGTTGCATCTGCACTGGTAACGTTTTTAAACCATGTTTGAAAACCATACTTAAACCCTGTAAATATGTGGCTTTTACCAGGGTTTGGAAGTAAGCATAGTTTGCTTACCAATGTGGATGCACTCCCCAACCATGTTGCATGGTGTTAGTCCTCTTTGGAGCCACAATGCATTGCAGGCATATGGGAATGAAGACTCAATTGAATAAACATGGTTCATAAAATGATTCATAAACCAGCTGTAATGCAGATGCAGCACTACCATGTTCAAACATGGTTTGGATTATCTCAGAACTGGTGCAGATAGATGAACACAGTAGGCACCAAAATGGTTTTAAAACCTTTGCAAAAAAAAAGAAGAAACATGCTCAGTGTGGACACGGTCTTAGACCAGTAGGAATATTTACATACAGGCTAAAATATACAAAGCAAAAAACAAAACTGTAAAGGTAAGAATGTTCATACCGTAATGACAGCAAGCTAGCTAAGAGGAGCAGCAGCAAATAAAGAGCAAGAGCCTAAGGATGCAACATGGTCATGAATAGGTAGAAGAGGGTGCTGGAAAAAAACAAATGCAGGGAGTTCTAAGCACAGAGAGACATGTGAAGTTGGTATCTTCATTTTGCAAATTAATTTGCTGAAGTTTGCAAATTTCACAAAGTGCGAAGTGTTGACTTCCCATTTTCAGCCGGCAAAGTGGCAACTTCACCATGACTTTGCCTGATGTTGACTGGAAAAGTGCCACTTTGTCAGGAAAGCTCACTGTGAAAAGGCAAAAGTGATGAAGCTGGAACTTTGCGAAATGTTTCACTAAGGTAAATTTCACAATTTTGCAGGAACTTCACTTGCTGTGTAGAACTTTAAAATTCCTCTACTGGCAGTGGCAGGAAAGACTGTACATGAACCCTTGAAGATTAGGTGCATTTCTCAGCTGGGGGGGGGTGTTCTAGGTATCTGTTGTTGGAACTGCGGTGGCCTATCTACCTAATCAAGCATCATCCTTGGAATTGAGAAGGTATGTGCTGCTCCTGAATGGAGTAAGTACTTACTGCTCAGCTGCATGAGGTAAGCAAGGAGACGGTCAAGGGCTTTTTCTTATGCATGGTAATACAGCAAAGAAAGCCAGTAGTAGTCATGCCTGCTTGAGGGACTGGGATTGTTAAAACTAGTCATACAGCAGATAATGATGTCCACAGTTAAACACAATGGAAGCCTTCCCTCCCAATAAATCTCTCAGGATTATTCCAGAATTTTCTGTTGAGTTACTAAAGAAAGAAAGGGATTGTATCTTAGCACCATGGAACCTAGCACCCAGATCCTTGTAATTCGGAATGTAGCACCCCACACTGCATTCAGACATATTGTAATACAGTGCATTCTGCTAGTATGCAAATTGGATGTATGCACATTCTAGTTATATGCACTAAAATGGCATGTCCTGGCCCCAATCCTATGTATTTAATGATAAGAAATGTGCTTGTATGCACACCACATTTTAGCTGAATGCATGCTTCTTCTTCCAGAGAGACACTCCTCTCATACTGAAACAATTGAATCACACCTGTAAAACAGGTACTGCTGCTGGCAGTGGTTAAATACATTCAAGTTTTAAACAGTTTCAGCATGTCTGTCGGTGTCAGTAGCCATGGAGAAAACTAACTTAAATACAGTAGCTCCCAGTGTGCTGCAATATTTAATGATTTGGCATGTTTAATGAGTCTGATACTTTCAGCTAAGGGAAAAGTCAGTAGCAAGTGAGAAAGTGTGCTTTGCTGAGTAGCTCCATGGATTTCAATACAATTTCAGTTGTACTGCATGGCATTTCGTCTGTTTGCACAAAAATGGGATGTGTCCAGCATGTGCATACATCGGAATTGATCATAGATAAGTTTGGTGAGCCATACAGAGCACTCCCTGAAACTTAATGGGGCATCCTTTTTTTTTTTTACATATCTTTGTTTTAAATCAGATTTTCATTTCAGCTAACAGAAATCATAGAAAAAAGGGGAGCATGAGACCCACTAAGGAGAGAAGGGGGAAATATCAGAGTCCTGTCACTGGCTGCTTCCATATCTTCAAAGAGAAGTGCTGAAACAAACTACTAATCTGGTATGAAAGCAATCCATTTTGTGCAATGCAAAACAGCTTAGCCCTTCATTAATAGACAATTTAGACAGATTGGGATGCCAGTCATCTTTGGATGGGATACTTATTGACCTTTTTCTGGAGAAGAATGAAGCGTTTGAACTCCAACAGCACTCTCACCAGACAGTTACAGTGAACGAGAGAGATCAAAGGAAGGGCAGAAGTATCCGTCAGAAAGAACAGTTTCAGGCAGTGAGAGAGAATATACCTCAGTAATTTTGAGAAGCTTATGTGAGCTCCACACAAATGAGCTCAAGGGTGCCTAATGGTGCCTCTCAGTCCTTTTTAAAAGGGATGCATGTCTCACAGACTATGCTTTGACCTCTCACCAGCATGACTGACACTCGGGGAATTGATCCTGGGTCTCCAGCTTGGCAAGCAGCTGCTCAACCACTGGAACAACTGGGCCAGCCCTTGGAGTTCATAACTTATTGAGTGGAAAGACACTCTCTGACCCCCTAAAGAGACCAGTCAGACACCACAGCACCTCCAGTCTTGCAGGTCTGCTGCAGCAGTTATACATGGGAGGCACAGGCATGCAACACTGGGAGAAGAGTCATGGGGGAAAGAGACTGCTGAGAGACCATTTTCTTAAATTAGACATGAAGGGGAAAGGTACTGGGGGGATCACTGAACACGCTAGATATATAAACTGGAAGGGACCATATAAGGGGAAACATGACCAGTGAGGGATCAGAGAAATGTAAATTGTTATAGCCTACAATGGAGCTAAATGTGCAGGTGGGGTGGGTGGGGAGATATCTGAGGTGGTAGCACCTTATACCATGATCTCTAGGCATGACATCACACACTGCAAGTGGTGCAGTGCCATACCCAGATGCCCATAGTGGTTGCAGTTCACATGTTCCCACTGCAAACATCTGGCAACCATCATTTGCACTGTGAGTTAGCCACAAGATAAGACTACCCACCAGTGACAAAGTGTGGCAGTTTTCAATGGTGGCACAGTGGAGTGCCTCTTTGTGCAAAGAAGTTGTGTCACCCCTGATTGTGACTACATGCTGGGGCCCATAGTATTTTCACAAAGAAAAGAGAGACAAATCATGATACCCATGACTATAGTGCAGGGTTTTAAATAATTGATTAGCAATTTTTTTCTTGGGACAATACTAACTGTAGAGAAAGTATTTATATAGATTTTCTAGAAGTGTTATGTTTGTTAAACACATTGAGACAAGTGCTATGCATTTTCACAATGTTTTAACACTTTCATGAGCAAAACGCTAATCAGTCTTTAGAGTTAAAAAAAAACCTGTAGCGAGTTTTGTAACAAAGGTAAAGCTTTAAAAGAGGCAGCCCGTGATGTCCCTAATTAGTGCTCTGGTGGTGGCACAGTTCATTTAGCACTAGAAACCCTGAAGGCCCACTTCGCCAATAATAAGAAAAAGTGAGTGAGTACAGCAATCTCTGTATCTAATGGAAATTAAAATTTCAGAAGTCTTGTAGAAAAGCAGATACTACTGTAAAGTGAAGTGCATGGAATAACTAAACAAGGAGTGAAAGCTGAATGGTTAAGCATTCAGATAATAGGCAACTCCTGAAAAATTTGACATGTAGCTACAGGTAACATCTGCCAACCTGTCTAAGAATGTTACGCTTCATCATTGAGAGACAGACTGGAACAGACTGTTCCATGAATTAAATAGCAGGTACTATGGCACTCATTAATTAAAACAGCAGTACCATATCTGCAGAGCTACAATGACATATAAGGGGGGGGGAGGAAATGGGATGGAAGATGCCACACAATACTGTACTATTATAACAACCCTAAGGAAATCATAGCTTATTTGGTGTTTGGTAAGAAAGAACCCACATGAGCTTGGATGTTTTCAAAGTAACAGAGTAATTTAACGTTGGGAAGGACACTAGGCTCATCATGCCTTTTCCCTGCTTTTTAGGTAGGTGGATTGGTATTTTAAAAAGAATGTACTGGCACAGTGGTGAAAAGGGCTGAGTCTCTGTGGGCACATAAGCTTTGCTCATGTCGGCCATCCGGGTTCGGGAACGAGCTCTGGTCAATGTGGGTTGGCTGAGGTGGGAGAGAATCGAGCATTGGGAGGGCTGCTCTTCTGTCCTGGGGTGGAGAGGCATGCCAGCTCAGCCTATGCTACCCCCAGGTGGAGGCCTGGGGGTAGAGCAGCATCAGGGCAGCACATAAAGGGATGGGACTGTCAGGAACATTGGATGAGTGCCCCACCACGCATGAGTCCAACGCTCCTCAGTGGGGTGGGAAGAAAAGTGGAAAATGGAGCACCAGGGGAATTAATGAAGCTTAGCCCAGCTGCATCCGAGCCTGCATTGCCATTCTATCAGTGACATGATCCACCTCAGATCTGTTGTATGGGGGGGGCTCTCTTTCTCTGTCCCTGCCATTAGAATTGAACTTGTGGGGAGAACTACTTACCAGGTAAGCTCACCAAGGGAGGTGGGGGCTGGTTAGGGGGAATCTGAGGACTGAGCAGATGCAGCCATCCCTCAGATGCAGGGAAGAAAAACATTATTATGGAAAAGACAAGGAACCTCAGTGCAAAAGCACTGAAGCAATAAGTTACCCTGGGAGGGCATCAGCTATAAAGCAAAGTTTCAAAGAAATACAAAATTACACATATGAGCTCAAGAAAAAAGCTAGATAGTATGTATTCAAACTAAGGGCTGATGGCAAGGAGAAACATCATAAAGTATTTCTTCACACAGAGGGTGATCAGGAGAGCTGTGCAGAATTTTCAGATTCTGTTTCAGATAGAATTCTGTGAAATTTTTGAAATTCCACCTAATTTTATGGAATTCTGTTAGAATAAGGAATTCCATAATGTTGAAAAGGGTTTGTGACTTTTTATTTAAACTGCAGATTAGTAATTCATGGTTTACATAAAACATGGATTAGTGTGTGCCGTGTTAGTATACTAAAACCATGAATAACTTTTTACTGCAAATTGCGAAAAACTGATCTGCACTTTAAATTGAAACACTTCCGGAGTTCCACTGAATTTATCAAAAAATTCTGAAAAGCAAATAGGAAACAGAATGACAATTCTGCCTGAATTCTGCTGGTGGAACTCCACTTTACACATAGCGCTACTGAAAAGCACATGCCGTGACTCCAATCATACACACTGATACGTATGCCCAATATGTATGCCTTGAGTCACTGCTTTCGCTTTCAGAATAATTTCTTGGTATGATAGAGCACTCATTTAGAAGTTTCACTCATGTTTCAATGTTCAGGAGACTGGAGTATATCAGAAATTATATTTAGCTCAGTCTGAATATGAAATGAAGTACTCATGCATGTACAACTTTTGCGGCACCTCAGCACCATATTCAACACATGGACATGCATTTACATCGGGATGCGGTCAGGAAGGCGGACTGCTCAAAATATTATTTTGTAAGAAATTTGGTAAAAAAAGCAGTATTTTATGATAGTCATGGGCACAGTGTGATATACTTGATATAAATGCTGTCAAAAGCACCACAGACAGCTACTTATTAAAAAACCATAAAACAGCTGACAGTGCCCCTTTAAGCTTCGATGTGTGTTAGTACTCAGACTGAAGTATAGTCACAGCCATGTGGCAGGAGGGGTGGACAATATGGACCAAATTCCCCTTCTGACACAATAGTACTATTTTTGTGCTGATGTCCATCTCCAAACCACACATCCACTAACTTATTGGATCCCAGTGGGATTCACCAACACCACAAATCAGGGTTGGTAGTCAGGTTGATTTCCTTGGTGTTAAAACCGTATACAGACATTAAAAAGAAAAAATTATTTGCTAGTATGTTTCAAACAGATAAACAATTTTTCTTTTTTTTTTACTGAACTATGTTACTGTGTTACTGCAGTAGAATGCCATGATGTAAGGAAAGGTCTCCCATTCCCAATGGGTTTGTAAGCACATCTTGCATGTTTGGTGGGAAGTCTTCCCTGGAAAACACACGATTTAAGCACCGGACAGTAAGACTCACTCACAGGTTATTAACATTAGTAACTGGTAAAGGAACACTAAGCCAAGGCTCACTTCCAGGTGTGACTTGAGGGGGAGGGATTACAGTAGGAAGGCATATGTACAGACACATACAGACATACTGAACAGTGGTGCCCAGTGTCAGGTTCCTTCTTGTCTAGTCATTTCTATCAGGATCTTCAGTAAAGAATAAACCAAATAATTACTTTTCTAATTTCTTAATTGCCTAGAATTGTCTAATGTTTCCAGTTATTGGCCCCCTACGCATTAGGACTGGATTCCCTACATGCAGTGGATCCATGGCATGTAGGCAACCATAAGTTCCTGAGCCATACATCGGCGACATGCATAGAAGGGATGTACATCCCTTCTGCACTGGATCCCCCAGCCAGTCACTCAGCTTTTCATGCAGCCAGTCCGGGGTGTGTCTTTGGGGGGCATGCCCTCACTCCATGTCTTTCATGAAGGCACTGAGAACTGGGCAAGGGGGGTAGTGCAGGATACAGCAGCAGCAGGGTCCCTGCCATATCTTCTGTGTGCCCCCCAGTTTTCACCTTCCACCTGTGGAGGGACAAGTTATTCCATCGCTGTGCTGCCCTAGCTCTCAGGGCTGACAGGGAGGGATGAGGATGGCCATTTGGGCACTCAACCATCCTCTACAGTTTAGACATCCTGTGCCATCCCAGAATCTCCTGCTCCACATTGAGCAGGGGATCTACAAGAGACTAGGATGGGCATCCAACTGGATGCCCACCCGTGTTCTCCAGTACACCCCCCTTGCACCACTGTGGACAGGCTCCCTGCATAGGTGTGCATTACTGCATATCACACCACGCATGCATGTCCACGTGTGCAAAGCTGCACAGCTAGGGTACATGCCTCTTACATATACCCTGTACCAACTGGTGCATTGGCACCATCATAACTATTATTCATTGAGGACATCTTCACAGCAGTGTCACAAGATCTCATGTCATCTGAGAACCTGACTCTGGGCCCCACTTACTAATAATTATAATAAATTAATATAATGCCTAAAGTGTCAGCTATGTACGATATAAAATACATGGTGAAGGGGATGCAAGGAAGGCAAATGTGCAAATAAAGATTTGCAAATTCAAGGCACCAACACGAAAGGGAGCAGTAATAGCAATTAGTAACCCGGATATAAAAGTCATGTAAGCCTGTAAAAGGACAATGTTTGTAAAAGGCCTGAAAAATCCTGATTATGGCAATTCAGGGTACACATTTGTGCAGTGGTTCAGTGAACAATTGTAATAAGAGAGCAATCTCAGGAAAGGCTGGGGCATGAGCAAAAGTGGAAGTCAACATATTGCTATGGATTATATCACTGCTCTATTCTCAAAAACATCTAATGTCAACCATTACCTACTGAAAGGCCAGCCTGACTCTTAGGGTTGGTCTCCTGCACTTCTGCCATAAAGTTAGACCGCTTCACCTTAGAGTCATGGCCTAAGAATACATTATGGGCGGATGATCCTGTTCTTCTCCTTTACCCTCTCAAAGAGTCTGTGCCCTACTGACACAATACTGTTACTGTGTGTGTGTGGAAATAATACAGTACATCACTTCCCACACATTATTCGATATTTCGTGCAACCAACTGCATCAGGACCTTCATTGAACATGCTGTTGCAGTCAATGACACTACCCAGATCATCAGCAAATTAATCAAGTTAAAAATTCTGGTGCCCTGCAGAATGCAGACTGCCTAGTGGTATGTGTATGGGCATGAGCCATCTCGTAGGTGCACATTCCCCAATCAGGGCCACTGATTTACAGTGAATACAGAACAATACATGCTATACAAGGATGATAGAATAAATTATAACTGGCAACATACACCTTATAGAATAACAGACATGCCACACAGAAAACAATGTATTTATGGTATACAGGAGCACAGCTGGAGAGGATGTAGTGACATTTCTTGATGGCATTTTTTTACCCAGTGTACAGAAAGTCAAGTTGTGAGATTCGTCATTTTTCTAGTTAAAACAGTAAATTAATTGCCTTGCCTCTGATGTTGCACCATAGAGAGGAACTACTGTATCGCCCACCCATCAGGCCCACTGGATGTCAAGGCAGCCACACCACTTACCCACCCTCCCCGTTAGGGTGTGTTTTTGGCAGAAGGCAGACAGAGGACAGGGTAAAAACATAGGGAAAAAGATGTGCTTCCCACTTAAAAGAAACTAATGTTTTCTGGGCATTCACTGTGACTTAAAGAAGCCTGAGGAAACAAGGGCAACATCACAATAAAATGCACAATGCCAGCAAACACTCCTTGCAAAATATTTGCAGCACTGTAAACCAGCGCTCTCATTTTGTCTCTGTATTTTAGCAGCATCTATCACTTCTCTTTCATCTAGGGAAAAATTATACTGTTTTCCCAAAGGAAGGCTTTTGTCTGTAGATGGGTTACAAAGATTTAACTGTGTCTACAGAAGAAGGTCATTTTTCATTTAAAAACTAATAATTTCTAGCTGACGCAAGAGAAGAATCATCCATCAGCAAATGTCATCTGGCTATCTCCTAAACATTTATTCAGAGGGCACAGCTCGAGGATTTGTCAGCCTCATTCAGGTTTTCTGAATCTCCCAGAGATGGTGGAACAGTATGTTAAAATGTTAACTCATCATTACCCTCTGAAGAGCGGGGTTTGATAACTGCCAGTCGCTGTCCTAGTTGCCAGGTTCCCCATAGCCTCTGCTCAGCTGTTAGATAACTACCTGTCAGAAAGCCACCAACTAATTTGTTGACAAATTTGTCTCTCCACAGGTAGATTACAGGGGGTGTCCACAGACATAGTTGCCAGAACCAGCGGGCCTAGGGGGTGGCAGCCACCCCACTTTTGCACTTCAGTTTTCAAGGTGCTCCTTTAGTGCATACAAGGTAAAGAGAGAAGTAATCCTGGTCTCCTTTGCAAAGTTTGAGTGTGCAGCCCAGTCTCCAATTGAAATGGAAGCTCCCAGCAGGCTAGCACTGGGACCTCAGTCAGATGGTCAAGCTCGGCACTATGTCACAGCAACTGCAGTGCAAAGCATGGCCACTTATTTCCACTTGTATTAATGAAACCAAAAACTCCTGAAATGACTTTGAGTTGCCTTTATAAGTGTGATACATTATTTCTTGTGTTTTGTATTGGAAAATGTGCTAATTTTTGTGTATAAAAACAGTGGTTTGCACTAATTGCTTTTTTACCCTTTACCCTTTTGAACTTCAGTCCCCCCACTTTGCTTCATATTCCGGCACCAATGTCTACAAAACTGCAATTGCTGTAAGATGGAGGTTCATATTGCACAACCTGCATAGTTGATAGTGTGAGCTGTTAGTCAATGGGCACAAATTTTTGTATACAAAAATGTGTACTGTATACAGTACGTGCTCCATTGAAAGCTCAGTTGGTGGCTGGCTGTAGTGGAGAGAGGAGGACTGTGCCAGTCGCTGGCTCAGTTTTGGGATGGGGGGAGTGGGGTGGTGGAGTACTACCTGCCAGAGTGGGGGGTCCACTAGACACCTGGGAAAATGTTACAGTGCCCTATACGGGAAGAACAGGGATGGGTGGGTGGAGGAGGATTGCTAAATTACCAGGGTCATTCTTCAATGTATGTCAAGGAGGGGTTAGGGATAGGGTGAGGAGACTGATAGACTACCATGGACATTTCTGTTCCTGTTATCAGGATGTCAATTGGCAAAATGGGGATGGACCACTAGACTACCAAGGAATTATTTTTAGTCTATGGGGATGGCGATTGGAGAACTGGGGAGGGGTGAGGGACCACTGGACTACCAGAATTTTTTTATTATATGGGGATGGCAATCAGAGAATGGGGGAGGGGTAGGGATCACTAGACTACCAGGAAATGTCTTTATTATACAGGGATGGTGATCAGGGAACAGGGGATGGACCACTAGACCACCAGGGAGCCCTTTGTTTGAGGGGGGCTGCAGTACCTCTGCCAACCACTAGGGTAGTGCGGACTTAAGTGGAGATTTTCCTTGGCGTTATTTTTTCCACACAAGAGAACCCCTCAAATGGCCCTTGTGAAGAGAAAATGCTTTGCGTATGGGACTGCATCAATATATTTTTAATTTTTTTTTATTTATTTTAGTCTTTGGTAACCGGGTAAGGCCCACTAGGCACAAGTGCCTGTTTTCAGGGGCAACCTGGGAGCACTGGGTGGTTAAGTGACTTGCTCAGAGTCGCACAGTATGCAAGTGGAGGTTGTGAGAATCAAACTCAGGTCTGGTCTTCTGGATGTATCAAGCTCATTCACACCTCGTTCCTCTAACCTCTAGGCCATACTGCCAGACCAATATGCAGGGCCCCTTACCCTAATTTGCATTTCAGCCCCCTCCAGACTTTACCCACAGCACAAACCCAGTTTGAGGGTGCCAGCTGGTCTTTTTTGAATACCAACTTGGTGCAAAACCTGATTTGCACTGCGTAAACTAGGTTTGTGCCGTGGCAAAGTTTTGTGAATCTGGCCCCTGATCTTCTGTTTGCTGGTCCTGCTGTCCTCCTGGGGCTAAGAATAGTCACATAGGACTGTACTTATCCCCAGGAAAAGAGCAGGAGTAGTAAACATGTGATTGGAGCTTACAGAAGCTCTAACATGCACCGCAGGCTATTGAATATACCACTGTTGCAGACCAACTATGACATCAGCTGCAAGGGATTCTAGGATTTCTAGTTACAGCAAATGACAACTTGTGAGTCAGCAGAATCAGCCAAAACAATCTATGATACTGCAGTAAACAGGAAGTAAAAGTTTTTTTTTGGGGGTTGTTCACAAAGTGCAAACTGGGACCACACCCACAGTTGGCTGTGGAGCTATTAGTACCTACTTTTCTCCTTTAAGTTATCCTTTAAGCAAGTGACTGCCTTTTTCAGCAAACATTGAGGGAGTTGCTGTGAATTGCTGGTTAAAGAACAGAGCAGACAATAAATTAATTACTGGCTTCTGGCTCATCAAACAGGTTACGGTAATTAGTTATGCTACTCAACTCCTTTATCTGGATTTTCAAATGGTGTCGAGTGATTATGTCCTGCACCGCAGCTTGCTGCTGTGGAAAAAAATCTCTGCACTGGTGGACAGTGATATTTCTGCCCATACTCCGTATGGCAGCAGGCTCAGTTGTGGAGGATGTTACACCTGGTCCAAACCAGCATAACATTTTGTCACAGCTGCAGCAAAAAAACAGCCACGAACTACCAACAGTTCATAGTGCCAACCGTAAGACGGCTCCTTCATTGAAAATCTGCCACATGCAGGGAAAAACTGCAGCTCTGTAAGTGAAGCTGCACCAATTTCTTGGGGGGTGGGGGGCATTGAAAACTCGGCCCGTTATTTCCTTGTGAAAGATGTTGCCCCTGAAGGTAAGGGTTCACTACAGGCGTGAGGAGTTCTTACAAGAAAGGACTCATGGCCTGAGCCTCTTGGTCTAAAAGTCAGTATTCGGGGGGGAGGGGAGGGGAGGAAAATTATAATGTACTGTACAGGCACCAGTGACTGCACTGGTGTTAGTCTACTGTGGTTTGCTAACACATAGTTATTACAGGCATTAGTGCTTTTACAGTGTGAATCTGTGACACGATTGTTTCTCTGCAAGGTACTTTAAATGATATTTAAATGTTCATCAGCTACTTGCTGATTTCATGTGAGCGGGGAAGGCTATTCTGAGCAATAGGCATTTGGTAAGCAAATGAAAATTTGATTGCAACATTATTAGCAAAGAAAAGCACAGAACATAGTGTTTGAAAATGAGCAAATGCAGAAACCTGATCTCCTCATTCTAAAGGCTCCTTGTAGTGCATGTATGAGTAAAGAAAACCATAATTATTCTTAATTGGCTTGGTTAATAACTGCAATAAAGTACGATGCAATTAAAAAGTAATTATTAGAAAACCG
This sequence comes from Neoceratodus forsteri, assembly GCA_016271365.2. NCBI lineage: Eukaryota > Metazoa > Chordata > Ceratodontiformes > Ceratodontidae > Neoceratodus > Neoceratodus forsteri. Next base: position 1,392,150,134 of record CM057459.1, read on the forward strand.
AGAAAATTACTGTAAGTGTGTTGCTAAAGGTATTTACTGGGGTTACTATTAATCACTGTCAATTTTACTGAGGGCATAGCTGGTGGGAGCCAAATTATGGGATTAAATGAATTGCTGTTGAAAGTATGGCAAGATCATTTAAATGTATTTTTCTGTTTACTACTAAAACTTGTTTTTCTCCTTCCTGAGGAGGAGGAGGAGAACCATTAAGTCTTGTTTCCTTGTGAAAAATTTCTAGTGGGAAAAACAAGATGTTTAGAAGTAGCAGCACTCAGATTTTCTCATTTTCTAGGAAAGAATGGTCAAGGGTGTGTTGGTTCCTGGAGAACTAGCCTCATTTGTTGGTGTGATGCCTTGTATTGGGCATTTAAAAGAGAGTATTTCAGAACTGCCCACCCAATGGAATCATTTCACGCAGTGTGGTTGATGTGTGAAACAGGCTACCTGAAGAGCTGATGAGTTCAGCCACAGTACAGTCATAAACAAATGGTACAGGTAGGTTTCTTGTAGAGAAATAGAGGATATGCAATGGCTTAACTCAAAATGGCAAATTATAGAAACATAGACGTTGCCGGCAGATAAAGACCAAGGGTCACAGAAACAGTGAAACAGAGAATTTGACTGCAGAAGGAGATTGAAGGTCCATCAAGTTTGTCCTTAATATAATGCCTCAGCCCACTGACCTACAGCCCTGGTGAGTTGTATCCCTTCTCCTCTGCTATCCCACCCATCAAACCCTTGCTGCCCACCTTTGGTAACCATGATTCCCCTTATTCTGTCCCAACCATGTTTAAACCCCTTTATGGGTAGCTGCCCCCACAGCTTCCACCAGCAGTCTGTTCCATGATTCTGCCATACTGTCTGTGAATAACTTCTTCACGTTTCCCTTGAATTTGCCTCCACCGACCTCCATTCATGCCTACTAGTGACAGCATCCCTATTTCTTTCAAATAGGTGATCACTGTTTACTTTGTAACCCTGAGAAATGTTTATGTTTAAATCAAGTCCCTTCCCTGCTTCAGCCTGGCCTCCAGCAAATACATGTTTAAGGCATCTAGCCATTCCTCATGATTTGCTGCCCTGCTGACCCTGTATCATCTTGGTAACCCTTTGCTGTACTGACTAGTTTGTCAATATGTTTCCTCAGGTGAGAGCTGCAGAACTGGGCACAGTACTCTAGATGTGGCCTCACCAGGAACCTTACAGCATCAGAATCACCTCACTTCTCCTACTGTCTAAACCCTTCCCTATGCAACCCAGCATCCTCAATGCCTTGCTGTATGCTTCAGTGTGTTGACTTGTTTGCTTGGGGTAGTTGTTGATTATGACCCCTCTCTCCTCTGTTGAAGTCACCAATCTAACTCTTCCCATCCAGTATTTTTATCACAGTGTGCACCACCCCAACTGGGTTAATGCTACAGCCCATAAGCACTCTTAAAGAAAAAGTCAGGTGACAGTTCATTTTCTTACCCAACTTTGTGTTTACTAGAAAACCAACCCGTTCCACAGAGTCAACATTCATATCCAGATTCATTACTGCAACTCAAAGCAGAACTTTCATTGCAGGGGCTCAACTGCCTTCATCAACTGTGTTTGCTAAACTTAACATTATCCTAGTGTGTTTTGTATCCACACATAGACCCTGCATCCACAGGTGCTAGCAATAGCGATTACTTCTGTAATCATACACATGCATGCGCTCATGCTCATATCACAGCTGACGTTCTTGGCAAAACCTCCACCTACTTTAGAGTTCTAAATGAGCCACTGCAATGAAATTTCTACTTCGAGTTGCTGTACATGAATGTTGACACTGTGAAACAGGCTGGTTTTCCAGTAAACACAAGGTTGAGTAAGAACATGAACTGTCTCCTGGCTTTTTCTTTATGAGTGCTGATAGACTGTAGCATTAACCTAGTTGTGGTGGTGCACATTGTGATCGAAAGTCTGAAGTCCTGCTATTTTGCACCATTTATTGCACTTAGAGGCAGCAATGAAGCCTGTATGAGCACAGTTACATGGACATTCTAGTTTGTTGTCCTCACACCTAGGTTTCAGTGCATGGATTCATCAACCTAAGTGCATTGCTTTACACCTTTTGACATTGAAGCTCAACTGCCAGACCTTAGACCATTTGTCTTGTTTCTCTATGTCTTTCTGGAGCTGTTGCACCCCTTCTTCACAGTTCACCCTACTGCATAGCTTTGTGTCATCAGCAGAGATGCACCTTTCCCTGGATATCCCCAATGTTACTAATCTACATATTAAGCAAGACAGGTCCCAGGACTGATACCTGTGTCACTTGGCTCATAACCTCTGTTCCTGGTTTAGTCTCTTTCACCACTACTCTTTGTTGCCCCCCCAGCCAATTTCATACCTACCTAACTAAACCCCACTCCACTCCCAAGTCCTCCAATGTCTTCAGCAGCTTCCAGTGTGCTACCAAATAGAAGACCTTGCTGAAGTCAAAGTAGAGCAAATCTACTACCTTCTCATCTAGCGGCTTGGTGATCCATTCATAAAAAACAGGATCAGGTTGGTCTGGTATGACCTCCTTGACACAAACCAATGCTGCTTTTTATCCTGTAGTCTGTTGTTCTCTAGGTAGGCCAGCAAACTCTCCTTCAATATGGTCTCCATCCAGTTTACCTGCGGTGGAGGTAAGGATGACAGGACTGTAGTTGCCTGGATCCTCCCTGCTCCCCCCCCCCCTTTTGGAGTGGTACTACATCGGCAGATCTCCAGTCCACTGACATGACTCCAGACTGCAGTGAGTCATTGAACAGAGGGGTTATGGGCACTGCCAATGTAGTGGTCAGTTCCCTTAGCACTCATGAGTGCAGGCCATCCAGTCCTGGTGTCTTGTCTACCCTGAGAGCTTCTAGCCCCTTTTTTTCCCCCTGTCCACTAAGATCTGAACTCTGCCCCCTTTCCATCCAGTTTGCCCATAAACAGTGTCCTACCTACTGAATCTCTCTGACCTAATGTACTCTTTCTACCCCAAACCCTCCTAAGTCCCCCTCCCCCTGCTTTCTAGATCCACCTCCTCCTGGAATTATCAGCTCTTTAAACCTGTCTAAGCCATATTTTAAGGAGTTTATAGTCCCTGCCTCCACCATTTCTGCCAGTGATCTATTTCATGGCTCCAACACCCTCTTGGTGAAGTAAAGCTTCCTTACATCTCTCCTAAAGTTTCCAATGAATAGGCTTCATTCCTCTCCTCTTGTGACTGCACTACTGTTCTACTGAATAGGTCTTCACGATTCACGCTATTAATTCCACTCAGGAATTTTTCTATTTGTTATCTTCAAGCGTGAAGGGCAGGAGCATAATCCATAAATGGTGTCACCACAAGTACGTTAGAAAAGTCCTGCCTTCTCAAAAGGGAAGTTAAACTGCGTATTTTGTGAAATACCATTGCAAATTCAATTTTTGCAACATCAGTTTACTAGTTTAGCTTTTAAATCTGCTTTTATTTGAATATTTAACTATTTTTGCTTTGAACTTCTGGTTTCAGCGTTGCACCAGGTAAATGGGACGTCAGCAACATTGTGAACATTGCTCTCTGCTTGGTTCAACATTCCATTTTGATGATACTAACCTTCAAGATATCTATTGGGACAACAGTAACAGCAACATATTTTTGATATCTTGCTGTTACTATTGTCATTCAAGATGTCACTTTCATCTTATCATTTTAACCCCCACTCCTAATGTATAAATGGTTATTACGTTTAACAACCAGGTAGTATACACTGTAGCACACCAGGGAAGAACAAATGGTTAAACATGTGCGGCACTGGCTTCCTAGAGATTTCATTATTGTTGTTTTTTACCTTCACTATGTGTCACAGCTGCAGGTGAATACTCAGCATAATCCCTAGCACTGTAATCTAACTTTGATAGAGTGGTTTGAGAAGCTGTCTGGCTTTGCTTTGTGGAGATATTCGCACATGTTCTGCACTATTTTTCATTTGTGAAGTATTTAAACTGCAGAAAAATGCCACAAACTGCACACTTACAGTGGGAAAACAATGTAAAGTGTGCATTTTGATGAAAAACATGTGAAAGCTCCTTGAAGTCAGCACATTGTGGAGATTTTTTACTATTCTCCCCGAGGTGTGAAGTAGTCTATTGACTCAGAATTAAAATTCCCTGCATCACTGCTTGCATTAGGTAGCATCGCCATACCTGGTAGTGGGAGGATAGGCCCAGATGAACCTGAAGTGCCTTCAATCTCAGTCCTACTGTGCTGCTTTGTTACTCTGGTAGAAGCCTAGGCGACTGTGCTAGCATGGCCTGGAAAATTAGGAGACCATAGGTTTAAATCCCAAAACACCTAAATATTTACTTGTTACCTTGAGCAAACCATTTAACCTCTCAATGCTGTAGTCTACCTGGCTGAGAAAATGGGAGAAGTTAAGAACCGACTGAAAATGAGATGTTGCATCTCAGCTGGGACATCCTGAGTAAATAAATTATTATCCCATTTTGGAGCAACCCTTTTCTCCTGCTTAAAATTTCATAGAGCTGGTCCATAGGATGCAGTTAATATTGTAATCATCTCAGCTATAAAAAGTTGCAGTTCCCATTGAAACCTATGGGCAGCAGAATGATCGGCCACAAAATGACATTCTGCTGGGACACGTTTATATAGATGAGGTTTTGAGGCATTGTCCTCCTGTTGTTGTGTAAAATATTTTGATGTCATGAACAGAACAGGATGATGACAGGTGTAAACAAGCAGTCAAGACAGATAAGATTGTCTGTTAAGACACTCAAAACATGGTTTATTAAATTCCTTCCTGTACTGTCTAGTTGTCATCCAAAATTTGGGTGTGTTGTATGAAATTCAAGATTTTTCATTGTTATCGTGTTTCTTTAATGCATTTTCTATTGAGATAAACAATGCTACCTTTATTTGTAATGCCTTTATGTCTATATACCTTCCCCCCCCACACCCTCCGGTTGCACCTGGATAGGAGCTTTGGCTCACTGTGCCTTCAAGCATGCATGGGACAGTCATAAGGCAATTCTAGGGGGTGGGCGGAGGAAGAAGTAGGCTGCTGGTTAACTAGGATCTGCAGCTTATCCATTAGGTAGGGAAATGGGCAGACTGGATGGGCCAAGCGGTCCTTATCTGCCGTCAAAATCTATGTTTCTATGTTTCCTGGTTACCAAAATTCTAAATAAATAAATACATTTATAGTCTATGTACATTTTATAATGTTTACACATTTGTGCTGAAGTAATCTGAGGACACCATTGTAAATGAGCTCTGCTCAGTGGTCTTATCCCAAATAAATTAAATCAAACAGATGACGTTTTGGAGACAGAGGCTCTGTCTGTATGCTTATACATACATAGATACATAGACAGTGTCGGCAGATAAGGGCCTATGGCCCACCCAGTCTGCCCATTTGAGCTTGTAAGTTCAGTTTATGTTTTCCAAGAAGTCTGTTGCCCCTAACCCCTGACCTCCAGAATTCTTTTATGTCTATCCCAAGCATTCTTAAATCCCGTGATTGTTTCAGCCCCCACCACTTCCTCTGGCAGGGTGTTCCATTTGTCCACCACCTGTTCTGTGAAGAAATTCTTCCTCACGTTTCCTCTGAATCGTCCTCCCTCCAACTTCATCCCATGTCCTGTAGTCCTGGAACATCTTTTTCACTTAAAAATAGTGTATTCCTGCACCCTGTTCCTCCCTGTGAGATACATGTATGTCTCTATCATATCCCCCCTCTCTCTCTCCTCTCCTCCAGGGAGTACATGTTCAGTTCCTTCAACCTGTCCTCATAGGACTTGTGATGCAATCCATGCACCATCTTTGTTGCCTTCCTCTGAACCTTCTCTACCCTGTCTATGTCCTTACATAGGTAAAGTCTCCAGAACTGTACAGTGTACTCCAGGTAGGGCCTCACTAGTGTCTTGTATAGTGGAATTATGACCTCCCTTTTCCTGCTGGTGATGCCCCTGCCTATGCATCCCAGCGTCCTATTTGCTTTACCTGCTGCCTTGTCACACTGTTTCCCCTGCCTTGAGGTCATCAGAGATGATAACCCCAAGATCCCTTTCCTGCTTGGTGCATGCTATATCCTCACCCCTAACTGATATATTGTGCCAGGGTTTTTGTGCCCCATATGCATTATCTTGCACTTCCTTGCATTGAATTTCAACTGCCAAACCCCTGACCATTCTTCAAGTTTCTGCAGGTCCCTTCTCATTCTGTCTACACCCTCTGGTGTGTCTACTCTGTTACAGAGCTTTGTGTCATCAGCGAACAGTGAAATTCTGCCTTCTAGGTCCTGCGCAATGTCACTGATGAAGACATTGAATAGGACCGGTCCCAGCACTGATCTCTGTGGCACCCCACTGGTCACTCTTCCCTCTGTGTATAGTTTAGTTATTTTGAAAAATGGAAAATGAAAAAAAAAATGGTAGCACACAACACCAAAGGCTGGTGAAATAATTATTTTATTCAAAGTGGCAACAAAGACCCCATCCACAAATGTAGAGACTAACAAATGGGGGTAAGTCTCTGCATTTGTGGATGTTGTCTTTGTTGGCACTTAATTATTTCACCAGCCTGTGGTGCTGTATGCCATAATTTCTTGTCACAATAGTGCACTTTTGTACAAAAGTGGTACTTTAGAGGGTGAAGGAGTACCATTTTTCTTTGGTTTGTGAATATCATGGGAAAATAGTTTCACATTTGACATATGGGGTACTTTAAAAAAAACATTCTGTTCCAGCAAAGAATCCTTTGTTCAACTCAATAAAATGGCTATGAGTGCCCAATTGTCCTTACATGTCCGTGGGATGTTTTGTAAGATAATGGCTCCTGCCTTTGCCTGGGTGAAGCTCTGGTACTACAGATAGGGCTCCTAGCTGTTGGTGGCACTTCCATCCCAATTTCTGCAACAGGTCTCCTAGGTTTCTCTGGCAGCATTTGTTTGTTCCTGTAGCATGAATTATTCACTTCTGCAATGGAATGCAAGCTGACATTGGTTAAAATAAGATGTGATGTCACTGATGACATCCTAAGATGAGAGATGAGTACAGAGGAAGTGCTTCTGGATACATGGCAGGGAAAGGAGCAAGTCATTATGGGAAAACTATATTTTAATGAGAAATCACCATGAACAACGAATTTTGCAGCACTAAAAAGATTCTGCAGCAGGATGTAACTTCTGCAGAAAATTCTGCCACTGTGGAACTGCAGAATTCCAGGGGCCTCAGCTACAGGGCTATATCCCACTGCTTTATAAAGTACTATGAGAAGTTGTGTCATGAAAAAAAAGAGTTACATAAATGTAAATTGTGTGGATCATTGTGTTGGCGGTAATAAATTGTAACTGTCACACAGACATGAGTTGCTATTAATAGTCAGATATTTAAAAAGACATTTCTTTAACCAACGACATTAGTTTGAGCAGGTGAAGGCAGAATACTCAAGTACCAAGCTGACTTTACGTCATTCGTCATGGTTAAATGACAGGCAGTAACAAATCACAGGTTTGCACCCTGTAGTTAACAAATTGTGCAGATATGACAAATGATGACTTTAATTAATGTTCTTTGGAAAGGTGGGAGAGTGATGGTTGTCAGATGTCTTCTGGTTAAGTGCAGACTAAGTACAACTGTAGCAGAGCAATTACATAGTAAGGACGGGTGACTTCAGGAGACCTTAGCTCATCTAGTTACCTCAAGGGATAGGAGAATTGGAGAAACCAAGGAAAGTTTGGATAATTTTCCAAACCTTATCACAACTTTCAGAAACTTTTAGTTTAAAGTACAAAATCTCTTTAAACCAACGTTTTCTATCCATTTACTATTTAGGCCCTTAAGTGTCTGTCTTGGACCCCATTATCTGTTCCACAGTCCTGAGTTACCTTCCCTCTGTCTGTTCCTATGCATCTGTTCACATGTACACTGATGATACAGTACTCTTTGCTTCTGGCACCTCTTCCCTTGACTTTACTGCCCAGCTATACCTGGATTTTGACAATATTCAGTGCTGATTCTGGTCAAACCAACTGTCTCTCACTAGACTCTCCTCTCTCCCATCATTCTGCATCCTTAAGGGTGCTGTAATTGTGGGGGTCTCTTTATGTAGCTCAAGTTTTGCCTGGACTGTCATCTTGATTTCTTGGCACACACTGATGCCATTCACCATAAGCTCCACCACAAGCTTGGTGCACTATACAAAAGACAAAACGTTTCTTCAGCTACTGTCCTCTGACAGATTATTTTGAAAATAGCTGTCTATATTTTTGACTGTGATGACATAGTCTACAGTTGGGCTCCCAAATCCTCCTTTGCCAGATTGGACCCGCTCTTTCACTCCTTGTGTCATTTTACCTTAGACTGTCCCCCTCGTACCCATCACTGCTCACTCTGCTCTGCCGTCTCCTTCCCCTCCCTTGATGCCAGGCCACTTTTCCACTACAGTGCCTCCTTTAGGTTCACCCATGTCAGTGCGACAAAAATATTTCTGACAGCAATTACAGTGCCAGCATTTTGCCAGTGGTAAATACCTCCATAGGGAACCTGTGCGCCTGACAATATGGGCAAAGTGCACCAGGGTGAGAAACATGTAAAAAGTAGTCAAGCAATACCCCACGAACCCCAGCATATCCTATACTACCCCACACAACCAGACACAGAAAACTAGTGTATTGCAGGGGACTCCACCCCATGCACCTCCCAAAGTAATATAACCAACTCCAAGTCACACCAATGGTGATAAGGAGTACTAATGGTGAGAGCTTGCACAGAGGTAGAAGCAGAAAGAAAAGACAGGAGGCTGAGATGCTGGAAATTACCCTTTACTATGGGCTGCCAATAGACTACCACCGCACCAAATGCATACCCAGACACACACCTGCTATCACTCAGGAGCTCCCTAATAACACATGCCAAAACATCCCATTTCCCATTTCCTCCCAAACACCCAAACCACTCAGCACACTGAAGCCCAGATCACAACAGTGCCATGCAGCAACCAGCTGTTGCTGTAATGAAGGCGGTGATATTAAGTCACCTTCCTAACGGTATACACCTCTTTTATATCTAAATTCTGGTTTGGTTCCCCTTCTCTGTACCTTATCTCCCTACTATCCTCCCCCCTCCCCCACCTCCTACTCTCTCTACAGCAATGTTTCCCTTTATGTTCTGTCCAGGAAATCTACTGTACCACTTTCCTAAACTCTGGTCCACCCTACTCCTGTCAGTACACGCTCCCTGTTCTCGTTTCTACCTTAAGTCTCTTCTTTGTGACTTTTCTACTGCCACCTGCAACTGTCCATGATCCATTTCCTTAAATTGATTCCCCTCCCCCCATTCATCTTGCCCTGTCCATATTGCTCTCCCTTTCTCTCACTCCCTGCTACGGCTGGTTGGGACAATTTCACCGTGCCTATTCAAGCTCAGTTTCATCTACCTGCATGCACCTTGTTGTACTATTTTGCCTTGCAATGTTTAAGATTATGCATGTTTTGATGTATTGCATTGTTGGTATAGACTATTATTTTGTAAAACTGTTAACTATTATTTAATTTCCTCCTTATGTTCTATCTTCTATAACCCACACCCCTGGGCGCATCTGGAAGCAAACTGTTATCAGCTCAGTTTGTCTTTCCTGGTAAAACTTTGGAAATGAATGAATGAATACATAAATAAAAGGAACCTAAAAACAACTTAGAGTGGTACTATAGTAAATATAATTAGTGTCATATAGCTAATTACTGTAGCATTCCCTTGTCTGTAATGCCGCTGTGAGTGTAACCATTTTATACAGGCCTGTCTAATTGGGTCCTTTCCCCACCACTAGTTCCTGGTTCTTTTCACCACTGCTAGTGTCTGTCTTTCTAGATAAAGACATGCTGAATAAAGGTGAGTGGCTGTGGGAATTGGCAGCTTCAGTTCCCTTTCAGTTTGGACTCCCTGCCTCCAGTTCAGTTTCGAGACTTTAGAAAAGACACTTTTTTGAGTTCTTGGTATTGGGGTTTAGCAGGCTACAATTAAGGGTAAATGGCACCCAGTAAACTACCCAGTCAATCTCAACCCCTTCCACCCTATGCTGGCCCTCCAGTCAGATTTATCATAAAACTGCAGACAAAGCTAGCTCACCGATGCAGCGATAGCACAATCGCTGCCCACACTGACAACCTGATTTTGGGAAGGAGCCTGGATTGTTAGAGGGCCGGCTGGGGGAGAAGGATGGAGCATCCCACATGGGTGGGTGACCATGGGTGGCAATGCAGGGGAAAGTACAGTACTAGGGTTGGGGACAGCCGATTGCTAGATGGATGTACACATCATGTGTGAGCACACCCCACTGGCCAGCATCCATGTAGAGAAGATAAATGGAAAAACATGCAGCCATGCTCCATGACAGTTCCTGAGCAGCCAGCAGTCTTCACACCCTGCTGATCTAGGATCACTCCAGGAGTACAACTAGTAGCTTCTCCATGGGACCTGGTCCAACCTGAGGACCTCCGCCATGGGTTGGGGATACTATGGGGTAGAACTCCTAGAGACAGGTAGGTCCTAGGCGATGGCAGGGTTGATGGTTATGGGACTGTCCAGAGTTCTGAGAAGGACTGCAGCTGGCTGAGGGGGAGTAAATGTACAATAAAAAAAATAAATAAATAAACAAAACAAAAAAAAAACATGCAGGCAGCACTTGGCACAGTGCCAAGGGATGGAAATTTTATAAAAAAAAAAAATGTCTGTGGAAGGGGGAGGAGGGTGGGAAATAAGCAGGGTGGTTGAAACGGTAGTAGTCATGGGACTAGCCTTGTCCACCTGGGAAAGAGTTTTTTTTTCTAATTAACTGGACAAAGGTAAAAGTAATCCCAAAGTGGCTCAAAAGTTTAACTGGGCTGAATCGAAGGTAAACTGATGAATTTTTGGTATATTTACCGAATACCAATTCAATATCAGCTCATGGTTTCTGCTGGTAGAGTATATTCAACTCAGAAATCTGTATTTTAAAAATCATCGTTGCCTGAAAACAATTTCTGATAAGGCTCTTTTACAGATACTGAAGCAGGTTCTGCAAGGTTCTGAACGTATCCGAACTGGTTTCCCAACCCAAAATTTCTTCCCCCACAAGTTAGTGACTGCATTATTGTGCTGTGATTTGAACATTGATTACCTGCCACACTCCTGCCATGCCTTTTTTCCAGGTACCTGTCCAACCTGTTCTTGAAATATATACTGTCCACTTTCACCCCACTGGCCCCACTCCAAAGAATGGCAGCCAGAGATAATCCTAGTAGATATATCTTGATATCTCAAGGAAATCTGCATTCATTTCAAATGGATTTCCCATGATATTTCTAGCTGTATCTAGATATATACACTGGGATATTTATCTGGCTCCACTGTACTTTCTCCAGTACCTGAGTGATGTAGGGGTTCCTCATCATTCTAGTAAAACTGGCTCCTGAAAGTTGTAGTGTCAGGGGCTCAACAGGTTGCATGCTCACTTCAGGGGCAGGAAATGGAATGGTTGTAGGTTCTAGTCCCACACCAGGAAATTGGATTAATACCTATCACTGATACTGCAGTGCAGCACTAGGGGATTGCTGCTCTGCTGAGGTGCTGTCCTTCATTAGGACATAAACCTGAGGTCTGACAGCCCATCGCTGGTGGTTGTCCAGGTGGAAATCAAAGATCTCATGGCACTTATTGTATGAGTAGGGGATTTTCACCAGCGTCTTGGCACACATTCCCCTTGTCAAAGAAACAGGGCCATGTAACCCTCTCCCACCATGGAAGCACCTTCAAATGAACTGTTCCAAAACAGTGTGCCTTTCCACCAAATATGACATGGCGACAGAAACTACTTGCCTGCCTTATCAGCTGGAGAAAGGATGAAATTACAGCAGGAGTGGGGAACCAGGGGAAAAATAAGATGAATTTCAGACCCCCCACCAACAGCCCTGTTGTAGCCCACTGTGAGACTATGAGGGCAATTCAGGTTTGGGGAATGAACCCAGGTCCTCACTTGTCAATCAGCCCAAGGGTTGGAGCCCTGACAATGGCCAGTTGATGTACTGATGATGATGCAGGCCAAAGAGACTGGCCTTCTCCTGAAGGACTCTTCAACATATAGACATGCCACAGTGGCGGGGGGGGGGTCAAAGACCAACATCAGGGAAAAATCCAGCTGGCGGCTGAAAACAGCCTCAGTACTCTGCGGTCCCATATCACCTGATCATTGGCTAGTGATGGGTCTGGGAGGTTGCTGGTGGTCAGAGCTGATGGCTCCTTTCAGTAACAGAGTGCAAAATGCTGCAGATATATTAAAAAAGGGACAAAACTGGGATGCAAGCTGTAACATAAGACACGGTGTCGAATAATGCGTTCCTCAGAAGGTTGTTAAGCATTAGGTATAGCTGAGTGCCACAACTCCTTGAGAAGTGCATTATTCCCTTAATCTCATTTATAAAATGGGCTTTTATGTGTTAAATAAATATGTACAGGTAGTTCAGGTGAGGTGTGCACGTGTCAGGAAATATTCACCAGTCATTTAACATGTTTCGACCAATTAGGATGCAAGATTTTCATGGTCCATTTTATAAACAAGTGTGCAAAACAAGAGGAGTGAGGTTGCTCAAGGAAAAGTGGTGTGTGGTCAACTTGAGATACAGTCTTACAACCAAAAGACCTCACACTCAGTACCGAACAAACCAACAGAGACCAAGACAAGTCATGCATGGAAGGTTTTATTTTACTCACATATACAGTACTGATAACATGCAGGGCAAATCACTCACTTAGTTTTCCCCACAGCCTAAGCAAATCTCCCAATGTGTGCTTGTTTTGTGGTGTATGTCCATATTCATTTATTCATTATAGATCGAGGGAGCACAGAGTGCTCCTTTCCTCTATGCACGAGACACTCTTATTCTGTGAAGAGTGTCTTGCATGCAGCTGCCCTTTAACAGGGACGTTCTGGTAGCGTATTAAAAAATTAATATATTTTTGATCGAGCTTGATCAGTAATATATTAATAGAGCTGCCGAGACCACTTTGACAGTTGTAAGAGTCATCTGACTTGCATTATGAGGGTATCAGCAGCGCTCACCTTCGCTTTGTGGTTCTCATACCTTAGGAATGTGCATGAGACCACTCTTACAACCATAAGACTGGTCTCAGCAGCAGTATTAACATACAAATCAAGTGTGTAAAAACACATGCACATGCTCGTTCTTGTTACAGTCGACAAAACAGATGGGGTTAAGTGCTGCACAATGCGCGTACTGCTATGTGCTCCTATATTAATAAACCATTTGTTAAAAGCAAGTATCTATCTATCTATCTATCTATCTATCTGTCTATCTATCTCTCTTTTTTTTGCAGGGTGGTGCCTATTAAGTCTCCACACAATGACAGTACCCCATGTATATAGTAACCTAATAATTTATGGTAAGAAGGGATTCTAGATCAAACAGAACCCCTCTCCCTCTGACTTCGTATTTAATGATTAACATAAATTCTGTAAAAACATGCACAAATGTGTAGGGATACCCCACCAGTTCTACTACCCAGTATACTCTGTGATTCTGTTGATGATCAGTTCTCAATTAGCAGTTTCGCGTGAAGACTGAGCCACTGAGGCACCGGCTACAGATGATGGTTTACAGAGAAGTGCACAGTGTGACTGGTAGAGTTCCCATATGTGCTTAATAGTTCTATAAGAAAAAGGATACGAAAAGAAAATAATTGGGTTTTATATACTGTAGTGTTTTTCATGAAAACTGTATCAACTTATTGATGACTGACAAGCAATGTTCAAGTATTTGCAAGGATGGACCCTGATTGGATATGAAGAAAAGGTAGAGCTGAAGATCATAAGTATAGCAGTGATACTCAACTACCTCATAATGATCTCCCCCAGAGGAAGCACATGCATGGAGAACAGCACTGTAGACAGGACTGGCCACTGGGAAGCATTACCGCGCAAGGAGATATGTAGCATCTTGAAAGTTTCCATCATGTCTGGCTGCTCCCTTCCAGAAAGGAATAAACAGAATATTCAAAAATATTCCAAAAACAGAATTGCTCATTCTCCATATTCTTGGAGTCTCTCTACCATCTCCCAGTGATTGATATGCCAAATGCTGATGATAGGGTGAGGAGGAGCAAACCAGATAGTTTACTTCAGTCCCTTGCCAGATGAGGATCATTACCCACCTTCACCAGGGCTGTCTCAGTGCTGTGACAGTGCCAGAAACCAGACTGAAATGACTCAAATATATTATTTGATTCCAGATTTCACAGAGCTATGCTACAACCACCTTCTCCATAACCTTCTCCACATCATCAGGGTCATACAAAGGCTTTTGGATCATAAGTGAGCCACAGAACTGGAGGTGTATCATCTACTGGACTCCATCTCTGACTGCAGTAGTGTAGGCTCCAATGGCCTCGAGCCCAGGCTGCTAAAAATGGCCTCCCCCTACCTTGCACAACACTGGCAAGAATCTATAATCTCCCCGCGTGCTCTGGGGATGATCCCAAAATCTAGAAGGTTACAAAAATTGTCCCCATTTTCAAGAATGGAGACACCAAATCTATCACAAATGATCACCCCATAGCTATCCTTTCTGTCCTCAGTAAAATATTGGAGAAGCTTGTTTCAGTCCAAACCATTAACTATCTCCTTGAGCAAAACTTACTCTCTGATGCCCAACACGACTTTACAAAAGGCCATAGTATCACCACAGCTCTGTTCCAATTTACTGATGACACTAAAGTTGCCATGGGCAAAGGTCTAACTCATGGGGACAGTGTTCATTGACCTTACAAAGGCCTTTAATCTAGTTTACCATTCAATATTAAAGACCAAAATCTATCCCTGGGCATCTCCTCTGAGATGGTATCGTGATATGACAGCTACCTCAGTGATAGAAAACAGTTTACTAAGTTTAAGTCAGCTGTTTCTGACTGATCAACAATGAACATTGGGGTTCCTCAAGGCTCTATCGTGGTCCCTTTCTTTTCATTATCTTTATAAATGATCACTTCCTAAGCCCTGTATCCTGCTTCTCTTAGCTCTATGCTGAGGATCTTGTACACTATCTTAGCTCCAAAAACCTGTCTGACATTAACTGTAACCTAACCTTTGATTTCCATAAAATCCACTCCTGGCTATCCAAAACAAACTACTACTCAATGCCAGTAAATCTCATGCAGTGTTATTCGGCTCATCCCCTAGGTTGGAAAAGTGTACTGGACACCTAGCTATCTTCAGTATTGATGGCTCCCTCCTTGAAAATGTCTGCTGCTTCAAGTACTTTGGTATAACGCTTGACCCATCTTTTGATTTTGCTCAGTACATCTCAAATACTTGTAAACCTGTAAACACAAAGCTTGGCCTGGCCTTTACAACCAAGTATGCCCTCACACCCATTCCTGAATTGTCATTGTCCCGGGGATCCTCCTTCCTAATCTTACCTATGGTTCTCTTACCTACCCACAAGCCTCTAAAGTAAGCATCCATAAATGGGACACTGCCTATAATAGCGTATATCATTTTGCTCTGGCCTTAAACTGTCTCACCCACCGCTGTCAGTTCTACTCTGAACTAAACTGGCTATCTCCTGAGGTTAGCTGCTCTTCTACTCTGGGTGCCCTTACTGACAAAAATATTAGATATGGGGTTCCCACCTCTTTTAGCTTCTAGTCTGCCACCCTCAGACCTGGTTTGCCCACTCTGCTCGGGTGATCAGTCCCTACTGGTTGCTCCCAGGTGTATAACTAACATGGGACTTCAAGCCTTCTAAATATTGGAACTCCCTCCAAACAGCCCTCTGGCTCTCCCCCTCCCATCCCTGTTTCAAAAGGAGCTATACCACCATCTCATTGTCTCTTGCTCTTGCACCTGTTTTTTGCCTCCATGACCCCCATACCTATGATGTCTGAAGAGTGTTTGCTGTTTCTGCTAATTTATGTGTTTGCACTGGTGGATGATGCACTGTCTCTTTTAGATTGTTTTGTGATACTGCACCTTCCTTTAATCTTGCTTCTTGTTGCTTATGTTGCCACTAGTGTACTGATTTATTTTTCGCCTTGTATGTTTTCCATGCACAATTTTGTATGTTCTACTGCCTGTATATTGTAATTAGGTATCCATTTACATTAACATCTTTATCCTCTTTACTGTATTGTACTCACAACTGTCAGTTACTGTACTGTCCAGGGTCATGCCTGAAAATAGGCATATTCTTGTCTAGCACATCTACCCACTAATAAAAAAAACAAATCAATAATAAGCCCCACTGTGGGAAAATCAATGACCAATGAAGCATTCAGGGTTTCACTAAGAGCCTGGTCCATGTAGGTGGCTAAGATAGGCCTAAATGTAACAAATCCATCATAACTCTGCATACCCTGATGCCAGTCTGAAATAGACAGCAGCTACAGCCCCCAACCATTGGACTCTAGTGGTGCATGGCCCTTCTTTACAGCAGAGGTGGGCAGAGCTGGTCCAGACCTTGGACTTCCAATCAGATGCCCATGCCAGTCTATAAGTAGATCTCTCCCTGTGCAGAAAATAATTGGAAACAGCAGTTCTCCTGAACTGCAATATCCCCCAGTGGAATCACAGACATTTTTGACATATTCTGACTGGTGTGCCCCAGTCCACAGTGGTGGATCCTAAGACTGAGGGGTTGAGGAAAGGGGGACAATCGGTTCTAGACAAGCAAGATTCGGCCATGTGGAGGGGAGCATATAGCTGATGATGCTGCCCCATGGCATATGTAGTGGTTGCCCCCCTCCACTGGCACTCTGCACCACAGAGATTATGTGTCATATGTTATCCCTTACTTGATGGTAGTTCCAAAGGACCTAGATTCAGGTCTCTTTGTTTCCAGCCTGAAGCAGCAGCCATTTTATCACAAATTTAATTTGTTGTTTTTACCAAAAGATGATCATTTGAATATGTGAAAGAGCTGGAGACGAGTCTGCCCGCCTATAGTAGAAGAGAACAGACCAGACATACCCGTTTGCTGGGATAACATCAGTGGTGGAAATAGGAGCAGGAAACTGAGGGTGGGACTCAAGTCTGGGAGGGAAATTAAAACTCTGATTCAGCAACAGCCCATTGGTGCAGTGGTAGGGTACCACACGGAGTGTCAGAGACCCAGATTTGGGACTGTGGTCTGGACCACTGGGTGACAGCTGGGGAAAAAGAGGATCAAGCATCATGAAGGATGCTCTCCTCCTCTGGGGTGGGAGGGTTCCATTCTCCACTGCAATACTGTCACCTGGGTGACCACAGGCTGTACTGCAGATGGAGAATTGAGGGACTGAGCTGACACTGTGGGAGATGGTGCTTAACAAGCCTTGCATTTGTGCACCATAAAGACATTGCTTGAAAGGTCCTGGGCAGAGGGAGAAACTGCAAAAAATTGCCTAGCCACAATGATGATGGATCCTAGTATATGCAATCCAGAAAATACCCGCAAACCTGTGGCATGGTGTGGTGCAAAACCAGGGGCTGGCCAGCCCAGGAACTACAGACACTCCTCCAAGTGGTCACTTCTTCAAAAGTGATTGCACTAAATTAATTTAAATCACCATGCAGCAAGCTAATAAAGCAAATACATGGTGCATTTAAATTTTGTTTGTGCAGTATTCCTTTTGTTGAGTGCCTTAGTACTGGAGGAGTGGATCCTAGTATATCAAGCCCCATACCCTTGCAGACCAGGAATACATGGAAAAACAGCAGTGACAGGTAATGGGGGTGCAGGGGTTGGGTAGACCATGGGTGTCTGGAGGGAGAGGGAGGCTGGAGATGGAAGGTGGCATAAATACAAAGTTCACTACCATATAAAATATAATCCTCTAAAGGCAGAAAACAGACTAACTAAAGTGTAAAACTGCAACATGTAATAAATACATTCCCAGACCCCCATCTGTGATGTTCGATCTTACATAAAAGGTGGTGGATTCCCCCAGTCAATGTATTCTATTTCCAACACCAGATAAAACTAATAAAACTGGAAATGTTGAGTGGGAAATGGACCTCCTGAAAGTGTTTTTTTGAGGGGAACTTTCTCTAAAACTTAGCCTGTGGAATTTTTGACACTGCTACTTTATTTTCAACCCAGTTTATTTTTTTTAAACTTCTTAGGCCAGTTTATTTTTAACTGTAGAATAGTAAAAACGTCAGGCAGGGTTGCTGGCGTAAAACGTGGCTGCTAAATTTAGAGTACACTTCTAGATTCTTTTGTCCTATTGTTCTCTCTTTACCCTCACATAGGGTAAATAGGATAACATCAGTATATACAGAGTACGATAAAGTGACCAGAATTATTGGTTGCTTTTTTTAGGAAACGCCCGCTGGGATACCAAGACAAGTAATAGCAGGAATCAGTCAGGCTATGACCTTCAGCAGTTAAGTTGGTAGCAAAAGTCACATGAGAAAGAACAGGGTCACTTTTAAAGGGAAAGTCTCTGCAGCCTGTTTTCTGTATGCCTGTGTAGTTTGTAGGTATGAACAATGATTTTCTCTCTTGCATCTGCCTAATTTCATCTTAATTTAAATATAAATGAGGTTGCGTCACTCTGTTTTGTCCTGGTGTGAAAATCTGTATGTCTCCTTTGCAAAGTTCATGACCCCACACATGCAAGGCATCACAGGAGTTGATGATGCATCCCTGAACAAGCCAGCATATGTTACAATCTCAGTTTGTCGGTTACATGTCTTGTTTAAATCCCTTCATTCTCTAAAAGCATTTTTTTTCTAACTCTGACACACTTTGAGACAGAAAACATAAACAAAAACAATTAAGACTTTTAAGCTGGGATGATCTACTTCTGTTTGAAAAGTTTGTGGCCAGCATAAGACAAAAACATACAGACTGCAAAGGACAACAACAGCACTGACTAATACAGTATAACTATTGCAGGCTTTAGCTCTAAAACATCAAATGATCCCAGGATGCCTTACATGAGTCAGGTGATGACCTTAGCAATGGAGTAAGCAGGTTTTCACACCAGACTTAAGTACCTTCATTTACATTTAAATCCTGGTGAAATTAAAGGAGTGCAATACAGGCAGTAATATTCCATGCCTGCAAACTATACAGATGAGCAGAATAAAAAGTTGAGGGACCCTGCCTTTAATAACAGAACTGCTACCATGCACAGATTTTAAAAAACGTGCCATGCCAGTGGCTGAGGTGGTATCCCTGGTACTTCTGGGACATGAAGATTAGAAGATCATGTGTTCAAGTCCTGCTACACCAGGCACTTTGGAAAAATATCTAGCACTGACACGCAGTACAGTGCTGTTGCTCTTATCATCCTTTGGATAAGACACTAAAATAAGGTCCCTTCTGCCCAACACTGGTCGCTGTCCAGGTGGAGGTTAATTATCCCATAGCACTTTGTAAAAATTATGATTATTATTATTAGAAATGTTGCAAAATTTTCTTTCACTGGCAAAGATGTAGCAAAGTGATAAACCTCATGAAGACCTCACTAAGTGACCCAGCTTTGCCAAATTTGAGGTGTAACACCCTTCCTGAAACTATGGGATGTGTTTTGCCAGCAAAGTCAGCTCCATTTCTTAAATCGTGAATAGCTCAAAAGGCCACATGATGTGCAAAAGGCTGAAAATGTGTTTTCACACATCTTTTTTCCTGACTGTACTGTCCTGTTGGCTGCTGTGACTGGAAGCGAAGTAAGCTGAGGCTGGGGGAGGGAAATAATTTCGCTTTCAGATTGACGTAGAAGGCACACAGAACAGCCCACAGGTATATGAGACCAGTGTTTCTAAAAACTGTTTTAGTCTGATATGTGAGAAGGATGACAGGTTGGAGTGCCTGGGGCTCAGCAAACTGGAATACATGAGGAAGAGGATAAGGATTGAAAATGAAGCTAGGCACACTGGTTGAAGATATCTATTTTTTGGCTGTTTTTATTTTTCAGATACCATTTTAAACTTTTTAAGTTATTTTTATCTGCAACTATCTCTGAATCTTTATTTAGATGCACCCCTCCTCATTCAATATTTGCCCCATCCCTGTTTTGCTGTCATTCCCACCACCCCAACTGTTACATCCTGACATCTGAAAATTAGATGATATCAGTTCAGTATGTTTTTCCTGGTTTAACTTTTCAAATTAATGAATTAATTTTGAATAGTTACAATTTACAAAAAAAGAATTCCTTAAAAGAATGCAGATTCATGCTTGGCCACTAGGTGTCACTGGAGTGCAAGGACATTTAATATGTATCCTCTAATATAGTGGTGTATGGATATCAGTCATAATGTTTCATGAGGCTTATGCTGCTGGAACTAGTTGTAACTTTGTAATTGTGGAAAATATCCACACACCTATTAAATGTTCTTTACATTAGACAGGTAAGAGGCAGTTGCTGTGCTGGAGCATTGCCATAATAAAACTGTCAATTTGATTGCCTTTGATGGCTGAGTCTTAATCCAAGCAAAATAGAGTAAGTTGCTATTGGATCCAGGTCCTTGAAGGTTGGCTAGAAGATGTGATGCCATCAGAATTCCATCTCTGAGCAGCACATTTCTGACAGCTGTGGATAGGGTTAAGAAACAATACAGAAACACAGAAACATAGCGCTCAATTTTCAAAGAGCCCTTAGATCACCACAAGTTGTGGTGATCTAGTGCTGCAGCAATCTTGGGGTGCATCAGGGACCAAGACCCGAGACTTGCTACATCTGCAGGGTTGCACCAAAGTAGTGGTGCACCTGTGGGCTTTGATGGAAGGATACATCACCCCCCTCCCTCCGCCTGGCACAACACTCAATGAGCTGCAAAGGTGGGGAAAATGCCTGCCAGAACTCTTGGAGGTGATGGGGGCATGGTGGAAATGTGCAGGGAATGAGGTGGCACCCTACGGGGCTGCCCTGTGCTATTATAAACAGCCAATTGGCCTGGGTACAGGGGACTGGCAGAAGAAGACTGGGACCAAGCCTTAGAAGGATACAGCCCTGGCACCTTCCCTATAGGTGCCACTGACCACAACACTGTCAGCAAGCAGCAGCCTGCCTCCACATGAGGGGCCTGGTACCAGGAGACTGCTGCGGTGCCCCGGGACCATTCCCAGCCACCACATGCACCCCACGACCCGAAACCACCGATGCCCGCTGATGTTGTTGGGGTTAGTGGCACCTATGGGGAAGTTACAGGGCTGTATCCTTCTGAAGCCAGGTCCCCATCCCTTCCTGCCAGTTCCTTATACCCAGGCAAATTGGCTGTCTGTAATAGCACAGGGCACCCTACAGGGTGCCACCTTATCCCCTGCACATTGCCACTGTGTCCCTGTTGCCCCCAAGGTCTTCCCTTATGCATCTTCTTCCCCAGGTCCCCTCCTTGCAGCCCAGCAATCACCACCAATCCAGACAGTACCACATGGCCCTTAGACCACCTTCTGGCTGGTCTAAAGGTATCCCCCTGTTGCAACCATGGCAGGGCTTGTAGAATAGCAAATAAGGAGACGGTGCAGCCCCACCATGGTGCAACCACCCTTGTGACCTGGCACATGGATGCTTTTGCTGTAAGGGTGGCATGGGGGGGTCTTTGCCGCATGGCATCCTGATTTTGCCACAGCTGACATTTGAAAATCAGGCATGCTGCATACTATGATGCAAGGTGCCACTTGGTAATCCACATTTGGGCAGGCAACTTGTGTCATAGTTTGCCTATTGAAAATTGAGTCCATAGAATATGTCGGCAGAAGAGGACTGCTTGGTCCATCTAGTCTGCCCAGATGTATTCTTCCTAATCTGTCTCCACAGATCCTAAATGGCCTCCGTCGGCCCTCCCTCCCTCCTCCCTGCCTGTTTTCTAATATCTCTACCCCATGCATGCTTGAAGTCCCCAACTGTTTTTGCCTCCACCACTTCTGCTGGCAGTCTGTTTCAGGTGTGTACCATCCTTTCAGTGCAGAAATATTTCCTCACATCTCTCTTAAACTGCACTCCCCAGCATCATCACAAGCCTCCTGGTCCTGGCGCTCCTTCTCAGGGTGTACATGTTGAGATCCCTCAGTATCTCCTTGTAGGGCTTCTCATGCAAGCCCAGAACCATTTTAGTTGCCATCCTCTGGACTGACTCCACCCTGTCTGCATCCAAACTGAACACAGTATGCCAGGCAAGGTCTCACCAGTGAGTGATATAGTGGTAACACCACTTCCCACCTCCTGCTCCAGCTCCTCTCACTGGTTTGTCATACTGCTCTGCCACTTTGTAGCCATCAGATATGATACCCCCATTGTCCCTTTCCTGTCTAGTGAATGTCTGTAACCACCCATACAATACTCAATGCCTGGATTCCTATTCCCAAAATGCATGATTTTTCATTTTTTGTCACTGAATCTCAACTGCCATACTCTTGACCACTTCTTGAGGTTTCCCTGTTCCTTGCACATTCTCGCCAACCCTCCTGAATGTCTACCCTATTTCAGATCTTGGTATTATCTGAAAAAAAAAAGGCATACCTTCCAGTTTCTCAGCAATGTCAGTCATGAAGACAATGGAGAGGACTGGCCCCTGAGCAATGTGGCACCCTGCTGGTCCTACCTCCATCATTCCAGTGAGTGCTGTTTACCTTCACCCTCTGTCTCCAATCCATTAACTAGTTTCTAACCCAATTCATCACTTTGGATCCCACTCCCAGGCTGCTCAATTTCTTTATCAGATTCTTTTGTGACTAGAGATATTGTGAAATTATATATCGCTGGTGAAATTCTGGCGAAATCAGTAATTTCACCGTGTGAAATATTTTGCCGTGTGCGAAATTCAAAATTTTGCCTGCATATTGCGAAATTACACCTGTAGAAAGCAACATTTCGCCTGCGAAAGGTGAACTTTCACCTTCTGCAGGTGAAATTTCACCTTCCACAGGTAACATTTTGCATTCAACAGGCATAATGTTACCTTCTACAGGCAAAATTTTGCACTACACAGGCAAAACTCTGAATTTTGCTTCCGAGAATCATTGCGTGAAACGGGCTAATTTCACGAAATATTTCGCATAAGGAAATTTGACAGTTTTGCACATCTCTGTTTGCGGCACAGTGTCAAAAATCTTCTAAAGTCCAGATAGACCACATCCACTGCCCACCTTCGATCTAGTTTCCTGGTGACCCAGTCAAAGAAATCCACCAGATTTGTTTGGTATGACCTCCTATCATGAAACCACTCTGCCTATGGTCTTGCAGCCCATTGGATTCAAATCTACTGAATTCATTAAGAATCTGGAAGTCATTGTTATATGTATTTTATCTTGTGTCAGCTGTGGTCAGTAGTTGATTTGTCCTATTAAGGAATAGCTCCTGTATTTCCCCCTATCTAGTGCATGAGGACCTGGTGACCCTAGTACATGCCTTGGTGACCTTGAGACTCAGTAACTGTAATGCTCTAGGGCTGTCTGGAGGTTTGGATCATAGCCTGTAGCTGGTGAAGAATACCACAGCTAGGTTGGTGGCGGGTGTACCCTGTAGAGATCACATCACACCTGTGCAGCGGCAGTAGCACAGGCTTCCAATTAGATGGTGCATCACCATCAAGATTGCTTTGTTAACACACAGAGCCCTGCACTGTGTGAGATCTGCCTATCTGAAAGACCTCTTGACTTGGTATGCTCCCAGCAACTCTCTCCGCTCCACCGAGGAGCTGCTAATAACTGTCTTGAGATCCCATTTGAAGCAATCTGGGGAGAGGGCTTTTTTCAGTGATGGCACCTGCTATTTAGAACTACTTGCCATACCACCTGTGGTGGAGGAATTTAAATGGGGTCAGAAAAGCCAGCTTTTATACTTAGAATTCTGTCCTGATGACTAATTATACATGCCCTGTACCTCAGTGTATTTTAATTGCCTCTGAATTTATGTGTGGTTGCGTTTAATTGTGAATCTTATGTTAAACACCCTGAGCCCTTGGGATAGGGTGTTTTATAAATAAAATTGCCTTGACCTGGCCATTAGCCAATTACAGTAGATGAACGGATTTCTCTAGCCATTTTGTACTTCTAGATTAGATTTAGTATAAGCCTGAGTAGCCGTGAATTGCTCCTTGTGCTCGGCTCCATGGTGCAGCATTGTCCACCCCCAAAAAAATTCTGCACTAAACAAACTTCCAACAAAGCCCCCTCCCAACCTTTACTTATCAAAGCATTGTCCCAGACTGGAGCAGACACCCATAGTTCCTATAATGGATTTTAAAACGTAATGTGATATAAATGATGTGGTTATATTTATATTAAAATCTCTGCTTCTTGAAACAGTTGTTAACTGTAAGTGCACGTGGAGGTGGACTGTAATCCAAACAGTGAAAGCACTATTTCGGTGAAGGCTAGTCTTAATGTAAATAAAGCCACCATTGTTATGCTTAGGTCAGTCTCTCTATAAACAAGGCTGACAGTGTTTATGTTAATGTTCATCTTAATATAAATAATACTGACTTTGTTTATCTTAGAGTAAATTCAGATATAAATGGTGTTGTTGTGAATATTAAAGATTTAGCACCTGCACACACTGTGCCTTTTAGGCCCTGCACACACTGTGCCTTTTAGGCCCTGAAAATAGGCAGGATTTGTCTAGTGTACTTACCCGGTCAACAAAAACTAAATAAAAAAATAAAATAAATAAAATAAAATACTGTGCCTGCCTGCGGTAGTTCCCAGGCATGATTGCGGCAGTGTCACAATGCATGCTGGGATACTCATGAACAGGGACAGTAACTGGTTCAGGGAAAAATTACAGCATTCTTTTCCAGAGCTCCTTACAAGCACAACAATGTAAATAAATAATTTTTTATGTGTTTTTGCAGGGCTGAAAACAGCAATGGAAGTGTAGGAGAAGTTGCTTTAAACCGTGTCACAGTACGGTTTGCATCTACACTGATGTTAACAAGGTTTAAGGCGACCGTGTTGCTCTGAGCAAGATTTTAACACAGTTTTTAAACACAGATTGTAACATGGTTTTACCATGCTACAGTGTGGCTGCAAGTCTTTTCAATCAGTTTAACAGAGTTAAATGATTCAAAACATGATAAAACGTGTTAGCGTAGACAGGGCCTTAAACCGTTTGAACAGAGTTAAAACAGTTTAAAGGTTTTACATCCAGATTGTAGCATGGTGATGTGATCACAACAAATTTTGACTGAAACAGCCATCTAAAACAGCACAAAAAGCGTCAGCAAGCTTGTAGGTCAGCTGTGCCGTAATAATGAGCTAAGGATTTTATTTGCACCTTTTCCACCATCTTTATAGATACTCCCAAACTTGAGTATCCCAGCATGCACTGTGGCACCTGCTTCAGTACTGCAATAGTGCCTGGGAATGCTTTTGGGACAGCATGGTGTCAGAGCAGTCTGGGTCCTCCAAACACCGTTCTCTAACCTGATTAAAAAAAATATATACTGTATAGTAAAAAAAAATGTAACCAGTGTGTAAAAGGCCATAGATAAGGTGGAGAATACAGAAAGTTTTGTTTATTTTTAATATAAAATTTGGTAATCGGGTAAAACCCAAAGGCATCAGATGCCCATTTTCATGGGTGACCCGGGAAACACAATAAAACAGTTACAATGTACAACATTTTCATTAGTCAAAACATGAACATTGAGAAAGATTGACAATGTTGTTTTATACCTTTTTTTTTAAAAAAAAAAAACATACAAAGAAGTGAAAGATAGAAAATAGTCAGGCAATTCATTCCATAATTTAGTAACATGAGACAGCCAGAATCTCTGCTCTAGAGAAGTCCTACAAGAGAAGAAATGCAGTACATTGGCATGAACAGATCTAGTGGAGTGTAGATGAGGGCAAGTCAAAGAACCAGTCATAAAAAAGACAGGCTGCTGCATGGATTTCCCCCGCACTGATCCAGCAACTAAAACAGAGGGACAATCTATGGCACATTGCAGTCGAGTCAGGCAGTACGGCGGACAGGCAAGCCTATAGAACAGCCCGCAACCAATGCACCTGGGCCATCAAACAATCAAAAGCCAGACACTATCAGGCAGCTCTAACATCTTCCTGGGGCTCAGCCAGAGCTTTCTGGGATAATATAAAAAAACTGAATGGGAATACCAGCTCCCTCCCACCCCCGCAGATCATTATCAATGGGGCAATCTCGATGGACCAAGCGTGCATTGCAGACTGCCTAAACAAAACTGTCTCTGACCTAAGTGCGGTTCTCCCTGCCCAATTCTTTGACCCCATCCCCCTATCCACCCACACCACTACCTCCCAGCCCCTATACCACTTCAGAACAATCTCACCTCGTGAAGCCAAACCTTTCCTTTTAAAAGCCCTCACTTCCCACAACCCGAGCAGTGACCCCCTTGACTCCAGAATACTCCGCCTCACGCTCAATGTCAAGCTAATCCCCCTCACAAATGTCCTCAACCGATCCCTATGCCTTGGTCAATTACTGAATGCATGGAAACAGGCTGAAATCACCCCTATCCATAAGTCCGGAGACCGAACACTACCAAATAACTACAGGCCCATCTCAATCCTCCCCCACTCCCCAAAGCCCTGGAGAAAATAGTATCCACGCAGCTCATGGAATACCTATCTAAATATGACATATTATTCCCTGAGCAACATGGTTTCCACCCAGGTCACAGCACCTCCACAGCCCTTTTGGAATTCTCCCATCAAATCCACTCTGCACTTGATGCTGGGAATATCGCAGTTGCAGTATTCATCTACCTATCTAAGGTCTTTGACACTGTGTGTCACTCTTTGCTGCTAAACTCCCTTAGCCAACTGGGTTTCTCACCTGGCCCTCTGAACTGGTTCTCAAGCTACCTACAGAATAGGTCCCAAAGGGTTAAGCTGAATGGGACTTTGTCTACTAACCTACCAGTACGCTCTGGGGTCCCTCAAGGCTCCATTCTTGGGCCTACCCTTTTTAGTCTCTTCCTAAACACCCTCCCAAGCTCCTGCACTGGCAAAATTCTTCTTTACGCTGATGACGCTGTCATCATCGCATCACATTCGGACCCATTCTCGCTCCAAAGCACCCTGCAGCACACTTTCAGCCAAGCAGAAAAATGGTTCAACAGTCATCGGCTAGTCCTAAACCTGAAAAAAAACTAAATTGATGCTTTTTGCACACCGATAAAACAACACCAGTGACTCTCCCCTTCTCATCACCCCCAGCACACTCCACCCTCTTGAACAGGTAGCAACCTATAAGTACCTAGGCATCACTTTTGATTGAGGCTTTACCTTCCACACTCATTTAAAAGCTCTGTCATCAGCCATGAATTCCAGGATTGGTCTCCTCTATTGCCACAAAGACTGCCTCCCTGAATTTGTCTTAAAACTGGCCATCTTCTCATCCATGCTGTCTCTGGCAGACTATGGACTCCCGACCTATGCAGCTGCAGACCCTACCACCCTTACTAAAGTCCAAACCTCAATTAACAAAGCCTGCAGGCTCCTGACCGGTGCCCATAGCAGAACCCACACATGTCTACTATACTCTGCCTCGAACATACTCACCTTTGAGGAACGGCTGAAATACCACACCTGCCTGCTGGCAAAAAAGACCCTATCTGGACTGTGCCCTCCAGAGGTCACTGCATCCCTGCAACAGGCCACCCAGCCTGCTCTCACCCGTAATTCCACTAAAGCCACCTTCCTAGTCCCTAGAGCCAGGACCTCACTCTGCCAAAGATCCTTTCACCATAGAGCACCTGTCTGGTATAACTCTCTCCCTGTAAACATCACAGGCATTCCCAGTATTGTCCAGTTCAAAATAGCCCTTCGAAAATACATTGTTGATAATCAGAGCTGTAAATGCCAATAATTGGAGCTGTATCTCTGTCCCAAATAGTACCTCCCAGAGTTTCCTGGGATCCCACAGACTACTAAGCACTGGTTTCTACTGCAGAGTATGATTTGCCTTGTATAGTTAAAACAACTAGTGATTGTTTATTTATGCCTGTATCTCACTTGTTTTGTTACCACTGTCTAAACTGCACATGATTGTTTGTCCACACTCCCTGTGATGAGGTACCTTTGTAAACGGGTCTCTGACTCAAAGGTTGTAAAACTGATTACTCGAAATAAAAAATTAAAAAAAAAAGAAAAGGATATCTGAGAGCACTGAAACCTTTTAAATAGTAGTAAGCTAAAACGAGCAACCCTTTGTTCAAAGGAAAACCATTCCAGCCCACTACATAATGAACAATGTCGAGTAAATTGGGAAACAGCAGTAGTAGATCTACAAATAGAGTGGTAAAGTAATTTTGCATGCTGAAGAGCAGTAGTAGTAGTAGCAAAAGAATACATTAGAAGACCGTAGCCAGTAATAGTTATTAATAATCACTGAGCCAGTATTTTCCTTGAGTGAGTTGATAAACAATTTCTTAATCGATATCAACAGAGATTTTTTTGTGCAAAACCCAGAGACTAAGTTCCTAAGGAGGTGGTCAGAGACTTGAGGGGCACTCTGGATCCAGGGATGAGGTTCTTCCCTGGTCCTTATCCTCCAGACACTGTGGCCAGAGGGCAGGATCCTTCCCTCTGCAAGTCTGGCATGAGGTCAGATCTGCCCTTCCCTGGCCTAGCAGAGCTCCAGGGGACTGGTTACAGGGTCTCCCCACTTCTCGTCATAGGAGTGAAAGGGACTTTGAGGAGGAAACCTAGAGTCAGACTCCAAGACCAAGGAGGGCAGGCCAGTGGCCCTATCTGGTCTGAGCACATCAAAGCATTGGTGAGCCCAGTACATTTAAGCTGTTGAGTGCTGGTAGAAGAAAAGGCAATTCACTCAACCTAAGGGATGGGATAGGTGAAACGTTTAGAAAATAATACTTGACCAAACTTGACTTCACCAAAGACATATATAAATAAATAAATAATACTTTACATAGAGGGTGATTACTATGAGGAGCAGACAAGGAAGAAAAAAGCTGCACCAGACTGTGGGCATATGGCAAACTCTATTCTTTATTGAAGTGCAGGGTACTTAGTGCTGATAATACCTTATGGCTAGTTACACACTCAGGTGAAATGACCCAACCAATTTCACAAACACAGCAGCATCATAGGGAGTCCTGGATGAAAGGAGCCGCTGGTTGTTTTATAAATGGGTTTCTTAAAGTAACAGTAGTGCTTCAAAGGTTCAAACCAATAACAACCTGTCAAACCAAACTGTTTAAAAATGCAAAATTTATGCATCACTGGTCTGAGAAAAGCAAACATAAAATCAATGCGGTCTGATATGCTTGTCAGCCACTGCATGCATTTGCTCAGCTGCATATGGATCTCAGATTCCCTTGTTCCTGTTCCAGTATTCTTTTCTCACTTACTTTCACTCTCAATACATCCTAGCAACACTGCTGAAAAGGAAATGAAAACATGGTACATTTTTTACATACGAAAACAGGGGCCAGAGTGAAGGCCACAAACCTCTGCATTAGGCAAGTAAGCAAAAGCAAGAGGAAAAAGTGCCCACTGCGGTTTTCAAATGAGGTGGCTGGAAAGTTACAGTAAGGGTCAAACATTTAGCATTCAGGTGGTATAAGGAGACACAGAGGGAAGAGGATAGGGAGGTGTATCAGGAGGTATAAGGAGACAAGAGGGAAGAGGATAGGGAGGTGTATCAGGAGGTATAAGGAGACAAGAGGGAAGAGGATAGGGAGGTGTATCAGGAGAAGCAGAGAGAGGTAGGTAAAGCAGTCAGGAGTACAAAGGCACAAAAGCAGGAGAACATAGACAGGGCAGTAAAGAAAGGAGACAATACATTTTTTTAGATATGCATGTGAAAGGAGAAAGACTAGGGGAGGGATTGTAAGACTAAGGAAAGAAGGGGGGAGTGTGAGGAAGGGGACCAGCAAAAAGTAGACTTTTGTTCGGTGTTCACAGAAGAATGGGAAGGTGAGGCTCCACATAAAAGGCACAGGAGCATCGAAGGAAGAGAGGTGGACTCTAGTCCATTTACAGAGGAGTGAGTCCTGAAGGAACTTGCAAATCTGAAAGCGGACACATTTAGGATAGACAGAGGAAATCTGTAATGCAAAATCTGAGACATCCCTGTAAATCAAGGACATTTGAGAGGTAAGTTGCTAACCACCTGCCGGTGTAAACCTGCCATACCATCACTGTATGGAACAGAAAGCTGCAGTAGTCAAAATCTTAATCAAGCAGAGATCCTCTTCCTTGCCTCTGCATCTCTTCTTCCTAGGTCACTCTTCACCTTATGTCCAAGTGCTCGAATGTGTGGCCCTTAGAAGAGGTGCACGGCTTACAGTGCATCACTCCCCATCAGTTGTGGCCAAGTTATTTTGACTTGTCTCCCAGGCACCTCTCACATGGAAGTGCTCTCCCTCACTTACTGTCCTAGAGTAATGATAAAAGTGTCTCCTCTCTCAGTCTGCTGATTGGACCCCAAGCACTTGATCACAACTAAGTAGTCTCCTTTGCCCTTTTAAAAATGCAGCACTTTACTAACATTTTAGCACAACAGGCACTTTACTTAATATTGTACCTTGTCACTGCAGGTGCCTCTCTCTTCTCTGTACTTCACCGATTGGTCACTACTGATGTGTTAAAATCTGGTAGAAGGGGAGTGGCTCCTTAAGGTTAGTCATGCTGTTATAGCCAGAGAGCTCAGAATGTTGATAAGGGATGGAGTATGTACGTTAGCCTTCAGGTGCAGAACTGTTGCATATATCACACCTAGTACAGTCGGCTGAAAAATCTTCTGGTTTGACAAAATAATGAATGTGATATCAGAAATAATAGCACTTATGTACTTTTATCAATGATTTGTATTTACAGAGGGCGTACCGACTCTTTAAGAGTGTGCAGCACCTGCAGTGACTTCATGGAATTACTTTTAGACAACTTGGAATTTGTACAATAGTTCAATGGACTACATCAGATTTGTGCCAAATGTTGCTCTATAGCAGGATGTAAAAAACAGATGCCAGGTGGCAACAGCCATTTAAAGAGCAGCTGCTGAGTTGCTGCTCCCCTAAACTTATTCTATAGCTCGACTGGCCTAGAGTTGAATTCCATAAAGAATACCCTTTTTTTCCACCTATAGTAAAAAGTTATATCCTCCATAAATTTCCCCCAGCCAAAAACGGAGCCGCTTCCTCAAACTGTTGACATGCCTACCGTGCAGGCTCACGTAGCCCTGTTTTGTGATGTCACAAAACAAAGACCTTGTGGGCCCGCCCCATTG
Organism: Neoceratodus forsteri; assembly: GCA_016271365.2. NCBI lineage: Eukaryota > Metazoa > Chordata > Ceratodontiformes > Ceratodontidae > Neoceratodus > Neoceratodus forsteri. The sequence continues at coordinate 1,392,181,349 of CM057459.1, forward strand.
AATTTAATGGGGACAATTTTTCTAAACATTTTTTTGAGCAGTTAGAGTTGTGATTTGCATAAATTAAAGCAACCGCTTGACTAACAGAGACCCTGTTAATCCGCTCGACTAACAGAGACCCTGTTAGTTGAGCAGTCACTTTGATTTATTCAAACCACAACTCTAACTGCTAAAATGTTTAGATAAATTGTCCCCATTGAAGTCAATGGGGCGCGCCCATGAGATCCTCATTTTGTGACACCACAAATCAGGGCTGCATGAGCCTGCATGGGGGTGTGTTGACAGCTTGATGAAGCAGCTCCGTTTTTGGCTGGGGGGAATCTACAGAGGATATAACTTTTCACAATGGGAGGGAAAAAAGGTATTCTTTATGGAATTCAACTCTGGGCCAGGTGAGCTATAGACTATGTCTGGGGCAGCAGCAACTCAGCAGTTATGAAGCCGCTCTTTAAACAAATTCTGGACAGAGCCACAATGGCTGCTACTGCAATGCTATTGATATAACATGCATGCACATGCTCCAAGCTTAGTGTGTCCTGATACACAAGCATGCCTTTGCATTTCAGAGGGTAGGGACTGGGTACTTTGGAAAAATGGCTGTGTTGAAGTTTGAAGTTTAAATATTGAGCATTAGCACAATTATAAGTGAATATTGAAAAACTACAACATTCAGTCATAACTTGGGCATTTTACTGTTTTTGTACACCAAATTTTTAACATAGCTGTCTTATGACCTCACCTCATGAACAAATGTGGTGAAGATGTTCAAATCCCACCTGAAAGGTGATGCCACAAAGTGACCACAAAATTGCATTTCAGGTCAGATTTGCACAATTCTTCTGCCATTGGCCATGAGGTGGGGTCCCAAAAAGGCCATGTTGAAAACGTGGGGTCAAAATACAGTTTGTAAAGAAATGTCACATCTTCCTTTAAAGTGGTGGCGACAAGCATTACCATCAGTTTTCACAGTCTACGTTTTTTGCAATATCATACTACACAGTTCCCTTTATTACATCTTTCTTACTGAATGTATGTATCAGATTTTGCTGAGTCACCAGGTGAAAGAATTCAATTAGGACATGCGGAAAGCTACAGATATAGTCTTTGCCAGCCAGGTGTAGTATAGCAGAGATAGATCTCTGTGGAGCACTGGGTCATGAGGTTTTTGTTAGTTTCATTTTCTCCTTTGTCACAGGTTTTTCTCCCTGCCTCCCCAATTCTTGCTTTTGCCAGATGAGGGGGACAGGGATGGAGCAGAGAAGCTGCCTGCGATGTGCCCGGAGGAAAAAAATCTTGATGTTAAAGAAAAAAAAACAAAACAGTGAAATAGCACTTAAAGATCATCTGACATCACTGGGAAAACTTATAAAAGAAATTCCACAGAATCCAGCTATTATTTGGATAGTGCTTGCATTTATCTCCTCATTTTACTTATTACTTATTTAGAAGAACATGTTTCAGCATTTACTGTGTATAACACTTTTCATACACAATGTATCCCAATGTGCTTTACAAGCAATGCTAGACTGGTAGTAAAGTGACTGAATATGTAGTGACAGCCGTATCGCACATCAACACCCACATACAGCATGGACATATGCATGAACCAGTTTTATTGGAAGGGGAATAATGGGCAGGATACCAGAGAAAGTCCCCTACTGTTTTACGAAGAGTGCCTTGGGTTCTTTTACTTCCACCTGGACACTCACCAGGACAGCACCAGGATGGGTAGAAGGGACCTCGGTTTAACATCTCATCCAAAGGACGGCACACCCCAACAGTACAGCACCCCCCCCCCAATACTGCAATCGAGTACCAGTGTTTAGGTACGAGTTCAGTCCTGTTGTGGGATGAGGACCCATGACCTTCTGGTCCAGAGCCAGATGTGCTAAAAAACTGAGCCACGCTGGCACCTATTAATTTGAATAAAAGCATAATCTATGTCACTTGGTCTCCATTTGCATTGGCTGCTTTTCCACAGATGACTTAATAACCCCCTGCTGTGGCCTTATAATAGTTTCTATAGCAACCAGGTGTGATGTCATGCAACATAATTATGATGTCACATGTATGAAAGCAGCCAGAGCAGATGAAGAGCAAGTGACAGAGATCCTGTTTCAATGAAAATTTCATGATAAAGTAGGTGAGGAAGATAAGTACCAGTATATGACATAAAGGCTGTATTGTGTGAACCTATTGCAGTTTAAAAAGTTGCCCCTGTGGTATCAGAGGCTTTTAGATCTTTTTGGCCAGGAAAGGCACATAGTGCTGAAGTTCATTTTTAAGTTCTTGTTCAGGTGCGAGCAGAAAGGGTCACAAGTATGCAAGTGGTAATTGTTGGATTCAGACCCAGGTCTACTAGGTTTTGAGGTCCACAGCTTGGGGCTCTAATTATTATATACTGCTGTACTTTAGCTGGTGATATATTCAGAGTCCTGAATGTGTTTGGCTTTGGTGTATAGTCCCCTTCACAACCACAAACTGTAGTGATCTTAAAAGCACACCTAGCACTTTCTGTTACCTCTCCTGTACCACCCACTTCCTTAGTCCCTAATTACTGTCCTTCCTGCCAGACTCCCTCTAGGTATTCTAGACTAGAAATGTTAATAACTCTTGATGGTTGTAATCCCGTACTGTCTGTTTATATGATGTTAAGCTATTACCTGATTTATGTATCCTGTTTGTATTATATAAGTTCCCACTCACCTTCCCCCGGGACATACTGTGAGATGAGCATTTGTTGCTCAGTGTAACTTTCCTGGTGAGACATTTCAATAAATAAATGAATGTATTTGCTCAGATATTCAAAAGGGTTGTGCATGGCACAACACTGATGCGCCCCAGCGTGATATTCAAAAGGGAAAAGTGCACCGCACAAATCCCGATGCACCGGAGCGCATCAGTAATGTATGCAGGCACAGGTAGGGGGGGCATTCCCATGCATAACCTGCACAGCCTGATATTCAGCCCGGGATGTGCAGAGCCATGCATGCGCAACCCCTACCGTGGCAGCACAAAGTTAAGCCAAAAAAGGAACAACTGATGGCCACTCACAGGTGAGCTGCCGCATTGCAGGTGCAACACGGCAGCTGCCACCTGTGGGTGACCACTAAGTTCCACCTGTACCTGGCGGTGCCCCCATGCCCGATCATGGGCATATGTTTAAAAAGAATGTCCCCCTACTATATCCCTGGTGGTCCAGTGGACCGCTCTCTGCCCGATCACGGGCATATGTTTAAAAAGAATGTCCCCGCACTCTATCCTTGGTGGTCCAGTGGACCGAATGCTGCCCTATCGTGGGCACCTGTTGAAATATAAACCCCCAATATCCCTGGTGGTCCAGTGGACCGAAACATCTGTTGAAATATAACCCCCGTCCAATATCCCTGATGGTCCAGTGGATCGAATGCTGCCCGATCGCGGGCATCTGTTGAAATAAGAACCCCCACCCGTCCAATATCCCTGGTAGTCCAGTGGACTGAATGCTGCCCGATCACGGGCATCTGTTTTACAGAAAATGTCCCATTACCCTGGTGGTCTAGGGTACCCCCTTCCCCACCCACCCACTGAGCCCCACTGCCCCATCTCCCCAGGTCAGCCGGCGGGCGGCAGCAACCCATCTGCCTGCCGCTCCGGCTGCCATGCCGACTGACACCTCTGTAGGGCTGCACACCCATTGGTTCACAGCGTGAGCCAATGGGTGTAGTTTCATGTAGTATTATTATTTCCAGATATGTGAATGAATCATTCCATATCTGGAATGTGTAGTATAGTAGAGGGCTGCATGCCCATTGACTTACGCTGTGAACCAATGGGCGGCAGCCTTACCGAGGTGTCAGTCGGTGGGCAGCAGGCAGCAGGCGGGTGGAGGCTGCCACCCGCCGCTGACCGGGAGGGAGCGGGTGGAGGGCCCAGTGGGTGGTGGGGAGGGGGCACCTAGACCACCAGGGTAATGGGACGTTTTCTGTAAAACAGATGCCCGTGATCGGGCAGCATTCGGTCCACTGGACCACCGGGGATATTGGATGGGGGGTTCTTATTTCAACAGATGCCCGCAATCAGGCAGTATTCGATCCACTGGACCACCAGGGATATACGACAGGGACTTTCTTTGTAAACAAATGCCCGCGATCAGGCTGCAAGGGGTGTCGGTCCCCGACGGCTACTGCTTGGCAGGGTGCCAGGCACAAGTCATTGGGGATCAGCGCACTTGCATGCAAATGGGATGCAATTGGGGCCACAATGACATGCAAATGGCCCCATGTGCGCCTTGCATAAATTATGGCCCCATTTGTATGTCACCTTTTGAATATCACGGATGCTGTGAATGGCACAATGGCACTTGCGCTAGCGTATCTCCATGCTCTACTCTGGCCACTTGTGCTGGTGCAGTGCCACTGCGCCATGCACAGTGGGGGTGGCCAGGGTGCGATATGCAAAGCTGATGGTCCATGGTGCAGATCCTTTGAATATCGCCCAGGCCACACCCCTGCACAGCCAAGTTGAGCTGCACCCAAGCTTGCACCACAGCCTGATGCAGTTTGAATATCTGGGCCATAGTCTTTAGGGTCTGATTTTGGATTTTCTTTGTTGTTGGGGGGAGGTATGCTAGGATATTCACATATCAGTTCCTCCATCACCCTCTTATCTGAGAATATAGATTACTATGGAGTTATCATACAATATTGCATGTTTTTGTAACCAATAATACACATCCTTTTTATACAAGGGTGTATTTATGAGCAGTCCTAGTATGCATTGTGCACAGTTATTAACTGGCATACACTTCATTAGCATTTGACTCATATAAAAACATGAAAACATATGATGATGTGGTGTGGTCTCTTATGGCATGCACACCATTAGCATATGACTCCTATAATAGGGGCACGGTCACACCCCTATAGTTAGGGTTCAACCTTTACTTCTATGTTAAACTTGAAATTTAGCATTTTAATAACTTTGGAACCATTCAACTGATTTTCATGACATTTTACATGTGTCATTAGGGACCAAAGTTCTCTTGATGTGTCAAGTTTCATTCTGGTCAGATCTGTAGGTGCAGAGATACGTCATGTCAAAAAATGTGAAAATTATCATTTTTTGTAAAATTCTTTGTCATGCTGCTGTGCATAAATGTCTTTGGAATTGGGTCTAAAATTTATAGTGTAGAAAGGTCTTGCGTCACAGATTTGCCTTTTGAAGATTTGGTGAAAAAACATTAATCCATTCAAAAGTTATTACATTTTAAAATGTCCCATTATTTTCAATGGGAAATGTTAGATGTGAGGCTCCAAACAGGATTCTGTGTTGCAAATGGGCATACCTGTGTCACAAATGAGTAAATCCTTTGTTGCAAATGGGGAATATTTTCTTGTGCTTTCTGCACTTTAATAACTTCGCAACTGTTCAGCTGAGTTGCATAAAATTTTGCTTGCGCCATAAGGACCAAAGATCTGTTGATGTGCCAAGTTTCATTTTGGTCAGATGTGTGGGTGCAGAGATACAGAGTGTTATTATAGGGGTGCGGTTGTGTTCCTATAGTGAGCGTTCAACCTTCACTTCTATGTTATACTAAAACTGTTGCACTTTAATAACTTTGCAACTGTTCAACTAATTTGCAAGCAACATTTGCATGTGCCATCAAGGACAGAAGATCTCTTGATGTGTCAAGTTTCATTCTGGTCAGATGTGTGGATGCAGAGGTACGAAGTGTCAAAAAATGTGAAACTTACCAATTTTTGTAAAATTCTTTGTCACGCAATGGCACAAAAATGGCTTGAGATTTTGGTCTGAAGTTTTTAGAGTAGAAAGGTCTTGGGTAACAGATGTGCCTTTTGAAGATTTGGTGAAAAAGTATTAATCCATTCAAAAGTTAATAAATGTTAAAATGTTCCATTATTTTCAACAGGAAAACTTAGATATGAGCCTCAAAACAGGATTCTGTGTTGCAAATGGGCAATCGTGTGTCGCAAATAAGTAATGCATTGTCACAAATGGGGAATCTTTTTTCGTGCTGCCGCCATCTTGTTTTTTCTTAGTGAGGCAAACACAGATAAAAAACTGAAAGAAAATTATGTTTTTTGAAGTAACCAACACATGTTCTGCTAATCAAGACCCATTCTATCGGATACTGGTGTTAGTTTTTTCATAAATCACCTGGAAATGTGTTTTTTTTAACACGCTGAAATCCCTTTTTGCAAATTTGTGAAAAAAAATCATAAAACAGGATTTTTCTTTTTTAGCAAATTGTCAACAAAAGGATTCGAAACAATTTGCAGGAAAGGATTTTTATTTTTCACAAATTGTGAGAAAAGAAAGCTCCAAACAGGATCCTGTTTCGCAATTTGTGAAAAAATAATTTTTATACAATTGTTTTTTTTGTCATTTCACACTGAAGAAATGGTTTAGAATTTTGGTCTGAAATTTTCAGGGTAAAAGGGCTTGCTCCATGGATGTGCCTTTTGCTGGTTTGGTGAAAGCAGATTACTTTGCTCTGGAGTTCTGGGGGTTTCAATTTTTATTCGTTTCCATAGGATAACATTGTAATGTGAGGTGTACACAGTTGTTTCTTTATCACTCTGCTGTGAAGACATGGCTTCCAATTTTTTTATGAAATTTTCAGGGTACAAAGGGAAATAAGAATATGATTACAGTATCTCAAAAATTATGGATGGATATTAGCACAGGGACCAGAGGGCCCTGTGATCCAACACTAAAATACAGACACCATTATGGACTATGTGAGCACAGGGAAATAAGAATATGATTACAATATGTCAAATATTATGCATGGAGGGGAGAACGCTCCCACAGGCAAATAAGGATATGATTATACCATCTCAAAACTTAAGTACATTCTTTGCAAAAAAAACTTTGTTAATGCACTAATTAGGGTTCCAGCATTAAAGGTATAGGTTGACAACTCCAAGGAAAACCTCACACCTGTTGCTGCCTGCAGGGTGGGGGTGGGGTGTTAGGGTTGGAAACTCTAACACGACATTTGCCTGCTTTTGATGCTGGAACCCTAACTAGTGCTTTAACAAAGTTTTTTTGCAAAGAATTATGTAAAAACATGAAAACATACCCTGTTGTGATGTGGTCTCTGATTATGTTTCATGTTTTATTTTTCAACTAAGATTTTGACAGTTATTGGGAAGGAGGCAAGCTGCATGTTGAAGGTGGGTAGGTGGGTTTCTCAGCCCAACTGTGTTCCTGAATCAGGGGTCAAAGTTAGACTTAATGATAGTGTATTCTAAGACATAATACACTACACAGACATCCAAACATCACCAAATCTGAAGAGACACGTTTATATCTGTGTGAGTGGTGCTTTGATAACCCAGTGTGTGATGTTTTTCCTTTTTGTCTCTGTAATCCCAGATCTGACTTCCTAAATGACAATAACCCACAACTTGGGGGTTCACAACCCTAGCCTGAAGCCTACAGCTAGCCAATTCTTTGCATCCCTTGAACCAGGAATTCCCCTGTCCTCGGTCCTTTAACAGGGAACCCCCAACCTTCAGCTGAGAGTCAGTATCAGGATCCGTTCTGTGCTGCTACCCCCCCCCAAACAAGCACTGATACATGGTCCTGTGGAGTGGATAAATTTCATTTAATGCCCTCGAATCTGGGGCTCAACCCTTCTGCAAGAGGATGGGAAATTAATTTGTTAATGCTCCTCAGGGCTTGGAGGGGACTTATTATATTAAATTAGCTTTTTCAGGCTTGTACCTTGGACTCACTAGGAGTGGGTATGGAAAACAATGGCACATCCCCTCCTAGGCTCAGCCCTGCACTAACCAGTCATGTTTAAATTTTTTTATGCCCTTCCTGGGCTCAGTCCCACTCAGAGTGAGGATATAAAAAAAAAAACATCAGCCCCTCTTGGACTCAATACTCAAGAAGGGGCTTACTATATTGTGGGCTAGCAACTTGGATCTGCTAAAACCAGGTATAAAAAAAATGATACAGCCCTCCTAAGCTCAACCCTGCTCCAAGAGGCCATGTTAAATATTTGCATTCCCTTCATAGGCTCTAGTATGTACAAATGAAACTAGACTTATTCTGCAATATTTAGTCTCACTTTGTGTGATCAGCCTCTGATATACAGTATGCTAACCTGTGTTAATAAACACACTTGGCTCTGCCTTGTGCATCAGTGTCTACCCAGATAACTGCATACCTTTGCTTGATCACTATGTACAACTGTGAGTGTAGTAATTCTGAAAATCTCCTATCACTTTATGTGATCAGCCTCTGATGTACACCCACCTGTGCTACATAAAGACACTTGGCTCTGCCTCATGTGTCACTGCATACCCTGGTAAGTGCATGTTATTCTGCAAGTCTTGTGTCACTTTTCTGTGATTGGCCTCTGCTGTATGCTCACCTAGGGTTCTTGAACACACTTGGCTCTGCCTTGTGCCTCAGTGCATATGCAGAAATGCACATACCATGGTTCTATCACTATGTACAAATCTGGCTGCACTTATTTTGCAAACCTTGTCTCACTTTGTGTGATCGGCCTCTGACATACACTACCCTGTGTTTATTTAACACATTTGGCTCTACCGCATGCCTCAGTGTTTACCGAGGTACCTTTTCTCCATCACCGTGTACAGCTGTGTCTGCAGTTCTTTTGAAAGCCTTCTCTCACTTTTTGTGATTGGCCTCTGCCTCGTGCCTCACTGGATATACTGGCAAGTGCATACCATGGCTCCATCACAGTATACAACTGTGAGTGCAGTTATTCTTCAAACCTTGTGTCACTCTTGTGTGATCGGCCTATGCTATATGCTCACATTGGTTATGTGAAGACACTTGGCTCTGCCTCATGCCTCAGTGCATACCCAGGAAAGAGCATACCATGATTCCATCACTATGTACAAATGTGACTGCACTTATTTTGCAAACCTTGTCTCACTTTCTGTGAATGGACTCAGATATACTCTCACCTTGGTTGCAGAAACACATTTGGTTCTACCTCATGCCTCAGTGCATACCCAGGAAAGTGCATACAATGGCTCTGTCACAATGTATAAATGTGACTGCACTTATTCTGCAAACATTGTCTCACTTTGTGTAATCAGCCTCTGATATATGCTACCCTGTGTTAAATGAACACTCTTAGCTCTGCCTCCTGCCTCAGTGTCTACCCAGGTAACTGCATGCCATTGCTTGATCACTATGTAAAATTATGAGTGCACTTATTCTGAAAACCTTCTGTCACTTTGTGTGATCGGCCTCTGATATACGCAACCCTGTGTTCATTGATCACACTTAGCTCTACCTCAGTGTCTACCAAGGTACCTTTTCTCCATCACAGATTACAGCTGTGTCTGCAGTTCTTCTGAAAACCTTCTCTCTGATATATGCTCACCTGGGTTACTAGAACTCACTTGGCGCTTCCTCACTGGTACACTGGTAAGCTCATACCACGGCTCCATCACAGTGTACAATTGTGAGTGCAGTTATTCTGCATATCTTGTGTAACTTTTGTGTGATTGGCCTATTCTATATGCTAACCTCAATTACGTGAAGACACTTTGCTCTGCCTCATAGAAACATAGAAACATAGAACATAGAAACATAGAATTTGACGGCAGATAAGGACCGCTTGGCCCACCCAGTCTGCCCATTTCCCTACCTAATGGATAAGCTGCAGATCCTAGTTAACCAGCAGCCTACTTCTTCCTACCCCCACCCCCTAGAATTGCCTTATGACTGCCCCATGCATGCTTGAATTCCACCACTGTTTTTGACTTCACAACTCCTCGGAAGGCTGCTCCATGCATCCACAACCCTCTCTGTGAAAAATACTTCCTTAAATTACCTCTGAGCCACCCCCTTCATCTTCAAATTGTGCCTTGTTCTTGCACACCTCTTTTTGAAAGATGCTACTGCTACCCTCTTTGACTTTATTGATTCCCTTGAGGTACTTGAAAGTTTCTATCATGTCCCCCCTCTCCCTCCTTTCCTCGAGGCTATACAAATTAAGCTCCTTAAGTCTCTTCATATGTCTTCCGGTGCAGACCTTGCACCATTTTAGTTGCCCTCCTCTGGACAGCTTCCATCTTGTCTATGTCTTTGCGGAGATTGGGTCTCCAGAACTGCACGCAGTACTCCAGATGGGGTCTCACCAGCTGTCTGTACAGAGGGATAATAACTTCCTGTTTTCTACTGATGATGCCTCTCCCTATGCATCCCAGTATCCCTCCAGCCCTCCTTGCTGCCCTCTCACATTGCTTGCCCACCTTTAGGTCATCTGATATGACTACCCCCAGGTCCCTTTCCATTTTTGTTGTTGTTAGTATCTCACCCCCCCATTGTGTACTCTTCCCCTGGGTTTTGTCTCTAGCCTCCGTGTATACCCGGGAAAGAGCATACAGTGATTCCATCACTATGTACAAATGTGACTGCACTTATTTTACAAACCTTGTCTCATTTTTTGTTTATGCCCTCAGATATACTCTCACCTCGGTTGCTTGAACACATTTGACTCTGCCTCATGCCTCAGTGCATACCCAGGAAAGGGCATACCATGTTTCCATCACTATGTACAAATGTGACTGCACTTATTCTGCAAACCTTGTCTCACTTTATGTAATCAACCTCTGATATACTCGAACCTGTGTTAAATGAATACACGGCTCTGCCTCGTGCCTCAGTGTCTACCCAGGTAACTGCATACCATTGCTTGATCACTATGTACAATTGTGAGTGCACTTATTCTGAAAACCTATCCCTTTGTGTGATCGGATATTGACATTTGTTTTTTTGTAAACTTTATTTAAAAGTCAGCATTACAGTCAGATTAATCAGTTCCATTCAGACAATGCTGTATAAAATAAACAGAACATCTTTGGTTTTCCTCAACTGTATCGGACATATAGGGCACCTAAAATTTAACCCAGTACAATAAACAACAGTACAATAAAACACAGGTTATTACCCATTTCTCTCATAATAGCGCCTGAGCCTGCTGCTGTGGCCCTCAGTTCTTATTTAATAACATGGATCATCAAAGGTCGTCTCTTGGTTTCTGGCCAGTTACTCAGATGGCCAGTTTACTAAAATGTGGGGAACCATGGAAGGTGAACAGCCTCCTCCAAGGGTTTCCAGACTTTTTCATACTTCTCAACTTGATTTTGGACATGGTATTGAATATGTTCCAATTTCATATTTGTAAGATGGATTTGGTCCAGTGGGCTATTGTGGGAGCTGCACTGGATGACCAACTTTGGGCTAAAACCTGCATCCCAACAACTATACCCAGGCACCGCAATGGGTGCTACAAAGTAGACCTCCCCTGATTGCCCCTGTGTAGTCCCAATAAGATATCCACCAAGTCAACACACGAGTCGCCTTCCACCACCTTCGAGAGTACAGTCAATATTTCCCCCAAAAAAGGCCTTCACCCTGGGGCATGTCCACACTAAGTGATAGAAGGTACCCTCGCTAGCTCTGCACTTCAGGCAAATGTTCAAGGCACTAGGTTCTAATCTGTGCACCAGAACTGGAGTGAAATAGGTTCTGTGCAAGAAAGTATATTGTATAGCCCTCAATTGGTTATTTACAGAACTGGTCAACCATCTCCTCCAAATCTGGTCCCAGTCTCCTCCCGTCAACAAATATGGAATGAGATCTATGGCCCATATCTGTCTCACTCTCACAAAGGGGTCCAGGAGTGCACCCAGCAATATTTTATAATACTGCTTGAGGGGTCTCACCCACTCTGATCCCCTCAGGTAAAGAATCTCCTCCAGAGGGGAAAACTTAATCATTTTAGGTGACTGCCGATCCTCTAATAATTTCTGTAGCTATGATTTAATTTTTAACTACGTAAAATAGTGTGTAACATTCAAACCAAACTCTGCCACTAAAGATTTAAAATCCTTAATATTCCCATCCCTATAAATGTGAGAGACACTATATATCCCCCTCCGGATCCATGCTGCCAGGAAATGGTCAGCTTTAGCTGGGGCAATCCCCCCATACTACAGAACATTTGTTAGCGGCAGGGATGGTGAAATTGATGGTGGGTGCTTAATAAAGTTATGAGCGTGCATCCAAGCTTTAAGCGTAGCCTGAGAAAAGGGGTTTCTCATTTTCCCCATCTCATTATCTAACAGAGAGGCTGCAAAGAGTTGATTATAAATGATGATCTCAGAATCTCCTGTCTCCAAGTCCACCCACACCTTTAGGGACACGTCTGGCCCGCTCAAGTCTGCAAGATGGGCCATTTGAGCCACCAAATAGTAGAATTTAAGATTGGGCAGACCCAAATCTCCTTCCTGTACCATTTTCCATAGGGTCTCTTTTTTAATTTGTGGTCTCTGACCTCACCATATTAGAGAGGTGACAGCTCCTTCCAGGGCCTGAAGGAACTTTAAGGGGACATAAACTGGTAGTTGTTAAAATAAATAGAAACACAGAGGTAGGACACTCATCTTGACCACAGAAAAATTGTACACTGAGAACCATGACTGGGATGTCAACATACCAGGATACACAATGTACAGCAGGGACAGGGAGGGTAAAAGCGGAGGAGGAGGAGTAGCTCTCTATGTAGGGGAAGGGATCAAAGCAATGGAACTAAAGGATAAACAGGGAGTAGAGGAGGCACTGTGGGTTACCCTGGAAACAGGATATGGCACCACAATTCGCACAGGGGTGGTATACAGACCCCCATCTCAGGGGGAGGCAATGGACAATGGAATGCTAGAAGGCATCCTTAGAATGGCAAAAAAGGGGAGTTATTGTTGATGGGGGACCTGAACATGCCAGACGTTAGCTGGAGCACCCTGGCTGCAGCCACATCAAAAAACAGGTTTATTCTTGATGCCCTGCAGGGGGCATGCCTCAGACAGCTAGTGGTGGAACCCACTAGGGAGAGAGCAATCTTAGACCTGGTACTGTCAAATGGGGATGGAGAAAGGATCTCAGATCTAGAACTGGGTAGCCATCTGGGAGCAAGTGACCACAAAACAGTGTGGTTCACAATAAACACAACCATAAAGTTGAGCCATACAAAAGCAAGAGTGTTGGACTTTAGGAAGGCTGACTTTGGGAAAATGGGAGAGTGCCTCAGAAAAGCACTAGCAAATGGGCAAGAAGGATGGGTGGAGGAACAATGGGGAAAAATCAAAACAGCCATCACAGAGGCAACAAACCTTTGTGTGAAGCAAATCAACAAAGCAAAATGAAGGAAAAAATCACTATGGTTCTCAAAAGAGGTGGTGGGGAAGGTTAAGAAGAAAAAGGTAGCATTCAGGAAGTATAAGGAAACACAGAAGGAGCAGGACAGAGAACTGTACCAGTTAAAGCAGAAGGAAGTGGGGAAGGCAGTCAGAATAGCAAAAGCTCAAAATGAGGAAAAGATAGCCAACTCAGTTAAGAAGGGGGATGAAACCTTTTATAGGTACATTAGGGAGAAAAGAAAGATGAAGGAAGGGTAGTGAGGCTTACTAAAGGGAAGGAAGGGTGGGCTGAGGATGACAATGAAAAAGCAGGGATACTGAATGAATATTTCTGCTCAGTATTCACAAAAGAAGAGGAGGGGGAGGTACCTAAATCAAAGAATAGAAGCACTCTGGATAGGGAGGTTGATACCAGTCCATTCATGGAAGAAAGGGTCCTGAAAGAACTCTTAAAACTGAAGGTGGACAAAGCAATGGGGCCTGATGGGATTCATCCAAGAATTCTAAAAGAACTAAGGGTAGAATTAGTGACACCACTGACATCCCTTTTTAACAAATCATGGGAGGATGGTATAGTACTGGAGGACTGGAGGAGGGCAGACATGATTCCCCTTCACAAAAGTGGGAGCAAGACAGAGGCAGGAAACTACAGACCAGCTAGTTTGACCTCAGTGGTAGGGAAAATGATGGAATCATTTATAAAGGAAAGAATTGTTGAGTTCCTAGAGGCCAGTGGGGCACAGGACTCAAGGCAGCATGGATTCACAGCAGGAAGTTCATGTCAGATGAACCTAATAGATTTCTTTGACTGGGTGACCAATGTGGTAGACCAGGGAGGGGCAGTGAACATGGCCTACCTAGACTTTAGCAAGGCATTTGACACAGTCCCACACAAAAAATTAGTATACAAGTTAGCCAGCCTTAGAGTGGATCCCAAGGTGGTAGCCTGGGTTAAAAATTGGCTAGACAACAGGATACAGAGGGTAATAGTAAACAGAGTTTACTCTGAAGAAAAGGGGGTTACTAGTGAGGTACCACAGGGTTCAGTACTGGGACCGGTCCTCTTTAATGTCTTTATAAGTGACATTGCAGAGGGACTGGAAGGAAAAGTATGTCTCTTTGCAGATGACACAAAGATCTGCAACAGGGTTGATACAGAAGGTGGGATGGAGAGGATGCAAAGGGACTTGGCAGTGTTGGAGGAATGGTCAAATATGTGGCAGCTTAGATTCAATGCAAAGAAGTGCAAAGTAATGCACCTGGGAAACAAAAATCTAGGGGAAGAGTACACAATGGGGGGTTGAGATAATAACAACTACAGAAATGGAAAGGGACCTGGGGGTAGTCATATCAGATGACCTTAAGGTGGGTAAGCAGTGTGAGAAGGCAGTAAGAAGAGCTGGTGGGACACTGGGTTGCATAAGGAGAGGCATCACCAGTAGAAAACAGGAAGTTGTTATCCCTTTGTACAGACAGTTGGTGAGACCCCATCTGGAGTTCTGCATCCAGTTCTGGAGACCCCATCTCTGCAAGGACATAGACAGGATGGAGGCTGTCCAGAGGGATTGCAACTAAAATGGTACAGGGTCTGCACCAGAAGACATACAAAGAGAGATTAAAGAAGCTTAATATGTATACACTCGAGGAGAGGCGGGAGAAGGGGGACATGATAGAAACTTTCAAGTACATCAAGGGAATCAACAGAGTCCAAGATGGTAGCATCTTTCAAAAAAAGAGATGTGCAAGAACAAGGGGGCACAATTTGAAGATAGAGTGGGGAACGGCTCAAAGGTAATGTGAGGAAGCATTTTTTCACAGAGAGGGTTGTGGATGCATGGAACAGCCTTCCTGAGGAGATAGTGGACTCAAAAACAGTGGAGGAATTCAAGAATGCATGGGACAGACATAAGGCAATTCTAGTGGGGAATAGGAGGAAGTAAGCTGTTGGTTAACTAGGATCTGCAGCCTAAGCATTAGGTAGGGAAATGGATAGACTAGGTGGGCCAAGAGGTCCTTATCTGCCATCAAATTCTATGTTTCTATGTTCACCCTTCCAATAAGGGTGAGGGGTAGGGACTGCAACCTACTGCATTTTTCCTGTACTTTAGCTACTAAAGGCTTGTAATTCAGCTCCTGTATCTTAGATAATTTTTGAGGAAGAATTATTCCTAAATATTTAATAGCATTAGACAGTTCTATAGCCGTGCCCACTACTTCAATACCAGATTTCCTTTCCCCCAGATGCAACCACTCACACCTGCCCCAATTTATTCTACGTCCAGATACTGGGCCACGTACACCTCAAATAAATATGAAAGGTCCGGCAGTGCTCTATCCGGCTGAGCCAGAAATAACAACACATCATCTGCAAATAGAGAATGACATGTTTCTTACCCCCCAGTTGAAACCTTTTATACCTGGATTAGCTCTAATGGCCCCATCTAGGGCTTCAA
This sequence comes from Neoceratodus forsteri, assembly GCA_016271365.2. Taxonomy (NCBI): domain Eukaryota; kingdom Metazoa; phylum Chordata; order Ceratodontiformes; family Ceratodontidae; genus Neoceratodus; species Neoceratodus forsteri. The sequence continues at coordinate 1,392,197,004 of CM057459.1, forward strand.
TGGTAAGGACATACAATAGGGGTGAGAGAGGGCATCCCTGTCGAGTGTGAGAGAGGGCATCCCTGTTGAGTGCCTCTGGTTAGGTTGAAAGACTGAGACAAGTTCTCATTCATAAGAATTTGGGCTTGTGAGGAACAATATAACTTAAAAATCCTAGATGAATTTTAGGGCCAAAATTATACTTCTCTAAAACTGCAAACATGAATTGCCATTCAACCCTGTCAAAGACCTTTTCTGTGTCCAACACTAGAAGCCCTGACCTCCCTTCCCTTTCACTGCCGACCATTGCCTAATGATATTTAAGGTACAGCTAATATTGTGTTTGGCTTGTCTACCTGCCACAAACCTGGATATTGACATTGATTGCAATTTGTAGCTTACCATATCAGGGGTTTTGCACAGTAGTAATGTGCTGATGAATCAGTAAAGTATGACACCCAGAGACACAAAAGAGAAGTCTCAGTTTTTGTAGTGCTCCCTATTTGTTTACTTCACTCATCCCATGTCATATTCATTCCTTCTCTTGATATTTCCAGTCAGCAACTGTGGTTTAAGGAGTATTTGAAATGTAAAAAAAAATACACTTTTTTTAAACTAAGTGATCTAACTCTCCATTTTCTAGCTGCTGAAAACATACTTGTAGTAATTGATGTAATGTATGAAACCATATTGTGTGAGAGCTAGTGAGGTAAACACAAGATGTTGGGACTTCATAGCTTCTTCTGTCTGCATATTAAGCCTTGCTGGACTTATATATCAGTCCAAAATTCTTATACGTTATAAATCTGTTGCAGCCTAAGGGTTACTAGCAGCATCACACACTGCTCTGCTTAACAAATAGTGTGGGGGAGGTGGAGAAGAAAACAGACTGAAGTGAATGGGAAACACATGGAGATTTGTTCCAGGTCCCAGGGTGGTAACTTGGGTAGCAAACTGGCTGCACAACAGGACACAGAAGGTAATAGTGAATGGAACACATTTTGAAGAAAGCGGGGTTACTAGTGGAGTACCTCAGGGCTCAGTACTGGGTCCAGTCCTCTTTAACATCTTTATAGGTGACATTGCAGAGGGTCTGGAAGGAAAGGTATGCCTCTTTGCAGATGACACAAAGATCTGTAACAGAGTTGATACACAAGGGGGGTAGAAAGGATGAGAAGGGACTTGGCAAGGTTGGAGGAATGGTCAGACATATGGCAACTTAGATTCAATGCAAAAAAGTGCAAAGTAATGCACCTGGGAAATAAAAATCCAGGAGAAGAGTACACAATAGCAGGGGAGGTACTAACGACAACAATAATGGAAAGGGATCTGGGTGTAGTCATATCAGATGACCTAAAGGTGGGTAAGTAATGTGAGAAGTCAGTAAGGAGAGCCAGGGGGATACTGGGATGCATAAGGAGGGACATCACAAGTAGAAAAAGGGAAGTGGTTATCCCTCTATACAGACAGTTGGTGAGACCTCATCTGGAGTACTGCGTGCAGTTTTGGAGACCTCATCTATGCAAGGACATAGACAAGATGGAAGCAGTCCAGAGGAGGGCAACTAAAATGGTGCAGGTCTACATCAAAAACCATATGAAGAGAGACTGAGAGAGCTTAATATGTATACCCTTGATGAAGGAGGGACAGGGGACATGATAGAAACTTTTAAGTACCTCAAGGAATCAACAAAGTCCAGGAGGTAGCATCTTTCAGAAAAAGAGATGTGTAAGAACAAGGGGCACAATTTAAAGTTAGAGAGGGGACGGCTCAGGGGTAATGTGAGGAAATTCTTTTTCATGGAGAGAGTGGTGGACCCATGGAACCGCCTTCCTGGAGAGGTTGTGGGGTCTAAAACAGTGGGGGAATTCATACATGCATGGGACAGACATAAGGCAATAATAGTGGGGGGGTTGCAGGAAGTAGACTGTTGGTTAACTAGAATCTGCAGCTTATCTAATAGGTAGGGAAATGGGCAGACTGGGTGGGCCAAGTGGTCCTTATCTGCTGTCAAAGTCTATGTTTCTATGTTACTCCCTCGTAACAACAAAAGCTGTGCTGTGTTAGGAATTCAGACTCCTTCTGATAACAATACGTCTGCATGGCTCTGCCCATGCAGCCGTAATAATGACAGGGGCCACAAAAATGTTTAATTAGTCATAATATTATTTATTTAGGGATTCAGAAAAGACCTTTGAGTGCAAGCTCTTTTACAAAGGCTCCACGTCATAGATTACAAAACAAAGTACAATAGAAGAAAGCAAAGGTATATCACAATGACCGATACAGCTTGGATTCAGAACTTGCAGAATTATTACTATAAGTTGAAGTTACTCCAACTGGGATAACCACATGAGATGTAGAAACTCATTTTCATGAAGGACCCAAGGAGGACACTAGTAGCCCACAGGTTATCTTAGCTCTGCATCAGTAGTTAAATACTGCCTAAATTATGTGGAGTCTCAGCAAATGAAGAGTATGAGCAGTGTTATGCAACATTACCATGGTTGGGGAGAGGAGGGGGATACTGGACCAAAATAAATACAGGGGGTTCCAAGGTGACAGTGAAGAGTGACTTATAAGCTGCAGTAGAAGCATTTCTCAGCTGGAGAAGGAGTTTGTACTTGGTGTCTAGTGCTGCAAATGAAAAGCCCCTTCTATCAAATTCACGCTTCATCCTCCAACTTGAGAATGCAACTGCTGCTGTTAAACAGAGTGAGTAGGCACTGCTCAATGCATGAGGTGGGCTAAGTGACAACTAGGGGCTTTTTCTTCTGTACAGTTGTACACAAAGAAAATAATTTGTAGTCATGCCCGCTTGAGGAACTTGACCAGTTAAGCTGCTCATGCAGCAGACATTAAAAATGGCCTTTCAGTAGATTTTAAGTGGTAGTATTAATGAGGCGTACATACTCAAACTACTGCAACATTAGTGATGTTCTTCGGTTATCAAATTGGTTCATATTATGTCTGTTGCTGTTTTCACTTGGCTGCTCCTCAGTGTCAGACGTGCCAGAAGAAGTATGTTGTATCTTATTTTTTATTGGTCTGCTCATCTGCACCAGCATGAAAGCAAATCTGATCCATCCTGCTTTTGATATTTTGGAGGTGGTCTAGAGCAGAGATGCTCAGATTAAGGGCTTGATTCACAGAGAAGAGGTGGTATGTGTGGTAGTGTGTGACTTGGGTGAATGTAAAGCATAGACTGCATGCTCTGAAATTAAGCTGCAAATGGCTAAATCCACAGCCCTGACCACCTCTTTATGCACACAGATGGTCATGGACATTTTCTGGGATGGAATGGGGACAGACACTGGGCATTCAATCAGATGCCCAGGTCGACACTTGAGTAGATTACCTGCTCCAGACAAAACAGGAGTATTTTGAGATATTGCAGTCCTCCAAAGACTGCCATATGCTCAGACAGGGAGACAATTGTTTAACTAAAATATAGGTAAATATTTGACTTATGGTCCCCAGCCCTGCATGTCATCATGGAGGGTGATGGGGCCCACTGAGCCCAACAAGGATCTAGGGGAGGCAAGGGTGTGTGACATCCCAATGTAAAGACCCCTTTATGCATAACACTGTTACCTTCTGAGTGGTGCGGTTCCTTGTTGGTGAGAGACGTATTGTTGTACCTTCTGCACTCTCTCCACAGTGAGGAAATCTTCTTGTGGTCCAGATGAGCTCATCCACACCCTCTACGCAAGAGCAAGCTTGATCTGACTGCATGCACGGACATGCAAGCACAATGAGATAGGGTGTGATTAGCCTCTGTAACCTATGTTTTGGGTATCATAAGGTGCTCCAGTTGTGTGAAGAGGAGTGCTCCATGGTTTTCACTGGTCATCCACACATGCAGAAGGGGTCCCACCCCTTTTGAGGATTGAACACTAAGATTATTAACCCCTCTGGATTACTACCTTCAGACAGCTCAGGTACAAGTATACGGGTGGGTAGACCAAGATAATAGATAATATGACATAGACAGTCTCAGATAATCTGCATAATTTAAGTTGACAATGACCCAGATACCTTTTCATCCACTCCAGACTATAAACTCCAAGCCTGCAATTACCATTATCATTGCTATCCTGAACATACCACAGATCATCCAAGTTGCTCTTGCCCAGAGCTATGCATGTACACCCTGTCCTCTTCCTGTGGGGCATTTTGAGATCGAGTGGCAGGGCAGAATCTCTCTTAGGGTGCATGTTGAAAGCTGCACAAAAAGGGCTCTGGAACCATAGCAGTGTAGCCCTGTGAGACAAAACTTTAAGAAAAGAATTCCCTGTCAGAAGAGGAACTGAAAGAGACCAAATCCCGCAATTGAAAACAAACTCACATATCAGGTATTTGAATGTTGAAATGAATACCAGTCTACTTACAGTACATACCCCCTGATGTTTAAAAGATGTCAGGGTCTGCCTGCAGAATAAAGGGCTTGAACAGAGAGGGATTCAGCTACCTGAAAGACCACGTGGTGCTTCATGCTCTTGCCAGCCCCCTTCTCTCTGCTGAGCAGAACATGCTAGTTGTACCCAGTGTTCTGTTCACTGGCCATTTTCATTAATTGTGCCTGTGGTTTGGAACATGCGACCTGTCTAGAAGATCCATTCAAGCATCTTGGTGGAAAGTTTGAAAGCTGAATAAAAAAAATACCTCTTTGCTCAGGCCTCTCCTCTTTTATCTTGTTAAGGTTTTTGTAACTTTTTGTCTGATGTGTTATTTATACTTTTGTAAGTTTTGGTTTAAATTATTTTATATTCTGTCTTAACGTACAACACTACAAGACTCATTGATGGGGCACTGTATGAAATAAAACTGCTTTGACTTGCCTCATGCCCTGGTGATCGATTGGCACAAAAAAAAGACTTGAGAGTTTATTTTATTCAGTTGGGCATTGGATCAATGACACATTACGGAAAACTCTAATACAGAATGTTACTTTATACAGATATGTTTTTTATTTCTTTTTTTGTTGTTGTTTTTCTTAGCCCCCAACACACACACACACACACACACACACACACACACACTCTTTCTGTATCTCATGTCATTATTGTATCCTGTGCATCTGTCAGGAAACCTTTTGCATTAACACTTCAGTGCACTCATTCAGCATTTCTTATGAATATCTTAGCACTTCCTGTAAAGCATCCTCTTCCAGCTATTGACATGTTCCAATATTTTGTCCACCCACCCTTCTTCTCAAGCCTTCTCACTATCCTGTCATGAATTATTTTGAAACAATGCATCTCAGTGTATATAACTACATTTTATTTTGTTTGGTTTCCTTGTGCACCTGACAAAGAGACTGATTTGGCCCCAAAAGATTGTGCACTATACCATCTTTGTACAAGACATATGATGGTCCACTAAAAAAGTATCAAAGCATCTAGTGACTCCAAGAATTTATTTTGAAAGCATGCCCCCTTGATCATGAGAGTTAATTTTGAAAGTGTGCCCCCTCACCCCCACAGCAGCAGTTCATGCTAAAACCCATAAAATGGATAAAAGAAACCATTACCTATGATTATTGTGTTATTCCAGCACAGCAGCACAGGTCAGAAATACTTCACTTTATAAACTGCATTACTCATGTTTTAATGTAAAAAATCAGTGGAACCATTTTATAGTCACAATAAGACACTCCAGGGTGGGTGCAGTTGTGAAATAATGGCACACACCAGGTGTGGAAGGCATGATGTAACTTCCTGAGGTGTGCCTTTATCCCACAGTAATGTATACTCTGTAATGCCTTATTGTTTAATTGTGCACTCCTTTTTTTCTGACCACTGGCTTTTTCTCCCAAATGCCTGTTCCTTCCTTCAGATCAACAATCTGGCTACTACACACTCCATCAGCCACCCTCTCCACCATCAATGCTGAGACGATGCATGAAGGGAAGGTCATGTGTGCCAGTGACTGACATCCTGACTACAGTGGAGGGATTCAGCTTTGTTCCCCACATAGAAACATAGAAATATAGAATTTGACGGCCGATAAGGACTGCTTGGCCCACCCATTCTGCCCATTTCCCTACCTAATGGATAAGCTGCAGATCCTAGTTAACCAGCAGCCTACTTCTTCCTACCCCAACCCCCTAGAATTGCCTTATGACTGTCCCATGCATGCTTGAATTCCACCCCTGTTTTTGACTCCACAACCTCCTCCGGAAGGCCATTCCATGCATCCACAACCCTCTCTGTGAAAAAATACTTCCTTAAATTACCTCTGAGCCGCCCCTCTATCTTCAAATTGTGCCCCCTTGTTCTTGCACACCTCTTTTTTTGAAAGATGCTACCCTCTTGGACTTTGTTGATTCCCTTGAGGTACTTGAAAGTTTCTATCATGTCCCCCCTCTCCCTCCTTTCCTTGAGGCTCCCTTGATGCCTTTCCTCCTTCCCGGATGCAGCATGCATCACTGTCATATGATGGGCCAACTCATGTGCATGCAGATACCTCACTGACAGAACAGCAAACTCCCCATACCACCACTGGAGATCTCAGTGGCAGCACAAGGTGGCATCAGTTCCTCCATGACTAGGAAGTATTGACAGAGGTGGTGCTCCTTCCAGCCTGGCCTGTCCAAGAACTGGCCTCTTGCGTTCAACCCCAAACCTGGGGTCTCTGGTGCATCGGCACAATGCACTCATGCAGGGCCATCGAGTAGCCCTTATGCACTCCTTTTTAACTCCCAATGTTGATCTTTGCTGTTAATTTTTTTTTCTAAATCTGTTTATATGCTGAAAATTTCATTTTATGTCCACCATGTTAGAGTTTAAGGTCCCAGTCCACAAAGGCACCCCACATATACACCAACCTCCTGTATCAGAGGTGCCTTGATCCACAATGGTGGGTGCTGGCATGCTTGCTGGCATCCACAATCTCAGGTTCCCCAGAGTCATGTATGGAGTGTTGTGTAGAAGGGCCAGGGCAGGGATATAAGGAGGTACCATGCCAGACACTGTGCATCCAATCAGATGCCCAGGCTGACTTCCTACAGGATCCCTGGCTCCACACAAAGCAGGGGTTGACAGGATGCAGCAGTCCTCCAGAGTCTGCTGTAGCTCCATTGGGAAGTCAGAAAAACTTTAAATTCCACTGGCAGGTGCCAGTACAGCATGTGCTCCAGCTGCCAGTTAGGTGGTGTCAGTATCCTGTGACCATGCAGGGGTGCATACCTGCTACTGCAGCCCATTGGGCTGCATAGTCTCTACCCTCTTCACCAGCTGTCTGCACCATGGAGATCAGCATGTGAATGAGGCCCCAGTACCAGACCCTCTCCCAGCTGCACCTGTTGGATCATGTGCAGCAAGGTAGCAGGAAAAGAACGGGAACACAGAAGGGGCTGTGGATGCATGAGGTCTCCACATGTGCAGACTGGGACCTCTGTGCACCACACAGTATCTCACAATGGGTGTGGGAAGTATTGTGGATCAGGCCTGTAGTTTTGTAGCCTGGAGGTAGACCTGGATGCCCAGTGTCTTGTTATGCCAAGGGACAGTGCCTGCTGCATGCTAGTTCATCTTAGTCCCAAGAAGAGTGATGTTAAAAAAAAGATGATCAAACACAGCTTAGAATACTTAAAGAGCTGCTGACACGTTAAAAAAAATAACCTTTGAAAAATGTATTTAGATACAATTCAGCTTGCATTCCATATATATTCTACAAATTCCTCCTCCACATTATTTATTTCTGAGGAAATTTGCATGAATACATGATCTTTATACCTTAGAATTCATCTGCCTCTTTAGCTTACTTCAAGTCATAATCCTGTGTTGTGACATCACAATCTGTTGCCATGGGAGTAACTGTAATGTCACAAGGAGTGTATTTTAACCTCAGGTAGAGAGAAAGCAACAGAAATAGATGAACTCTTCAGGAGAAAAGATCCTGTCTTCACTCAGATTACACCAGTAATAAATAATGGGGAGAAAGAATACAGAACTAACGTGAAATACAAGCTGAACTGTGTCTAAATATTATATAATAACCAGTGAGCGTTTTTTTCCCATAGAAAACCCAGTTATAATTTGCCATTATAGCCAGCTGGTTATAACAGCAAACATGTTTCGGGTTTCCCTCGCTCCAAGCATGCTCCAGCTGTCCATCTTTCCGTCCTCACACTGAACCCTTGGGTGAACACTTCACCGCTGGTGCCACTCGTACTCAGCGGTAAGCAAACCTTTTTAAAAAACTGAACTTGTTGAACCCTTTCCAGCATGTAACTTTTTTAACTGACTTAAAAAAATGAAATGTTTCTCACACCCTCTTCAACTCGACCACGGACTGTGCTGATACCTGACCAAACCGTGACTGAACAGCGAAGTTGTGTTTATTTTATATAATTGCTGTGGCGAACAAACACTCCCCAGCAAATACATAAAATAAAATATGGGGTGGTGTGTAAAACTTGAATTTTACACACACACCCTCAGGGTTGAATGCTTAATAAACCCCTGGGGCATCGCTCTTGGGGTTTATGTAGCATCCAACCCCTTGGGTGTGTGTGAAATTCTCATTACACACACCACCCCATATATTATTCTATATGTTTTGTTAAAGTTCTCCTGAAGGTGTCAGCTGCTGTTTAAGAAAACATGGCAACAGCCCTATTTAAATGAGCTCTCTAATTTTTTCAACATCTAACAAGAAATGCTAAAGCAGATTAAAAACAGGGAAAATGCATCTTGCAAGAAAAAATAAACAGGGCAAACTAAAATGCTGTACATTGGGGTATGCAATGGCCTGAGCCATAATATGCCATTCATCTTTGTGAGTGAGGGTGCAGAACTATAATTAATTAGCTGGCAAGCCCTGGGTGCGTTATGAAAGTCCTGGCTCTTCACAAGTGAAGATAAAAGGATTGTTCTGAATCAAGCAATTGCAGCCTATACCACATGTTTTTAAATGCAATAGCTTTCAAATTAGCTGTTTACCGAAAGTCCGTAAAGATGGAACTATAACAGAATGGGAACCAGAATCATTTGAAAATCAGCTTCTGCAGACAATAGCAGCGTACAAGTTAAGTGAAGTTCTCCTGCAAGTGCTAAATTGTGCTTTCGCTGCTCTGATTTGAATGCACAAGTCACAAAGCAGAGTTAGCCAATACAACAATAGTCAGGTGCTGGCACAAAAAAGGCCAAAGCCGAAGCCACAAACCAAACCACAGTGAACACTAGGTAGAGTGATGCTCAAAAACAAGCAGATTTATTAGGTCCTCAGAAGAAGCATTTGTACATGAACTGCCAGGCTACTTCTGTGTGCTTTTGGACTGCTTTTCCTGACCACCTAACCAATTTAGTATGGGTGAAAACTGGACTGCCAGATGCAGACCGGACCAGGTTGGTAAAATCCAGACCAGCTGGATGTGGCTCAAGCTGTACTAATGTTGCTGGTCTGGCCACTCTGGATGGACAGACCTATCTGGCTTTTACCTATTCTGGTCCAGTCCAGTCCAGTCTCAGCAGTACAAAATTCACTCCTGCTGGGACTGGACCTGAACAGATAGGTTAAAGCCAGACCACTCCGTCAAGCCAGAGTGGCGGGGACAAGCAATATTAGCACAAAGCTTCTGGGTCACCCCTGAAAACAGGCACTTGTGCCTAGTGGACCGTACCTAGTTAATAAAGAATAAATAAATTAACTTGCTCCTGCTCTGACTGGTCTGGCTAGTCCAGATTTTTCCAATCTGGTCCAGTTTGGGTTCAGAGGTTCATTTGTTACCAAGTCCCTAATAAATCTGATACTTTTTGAGCATTGAGCTACACTCCCCAGTATGCACTGTTTGTGGTCTCTCTGAACACAGGCCCAGTTACATTGCTTCATATCTTCATTATGATGTCATCAAGCATAAACTTCACTCCCATTGGCTAAGTACAGTAGTCTCCAGGTAGCTAATAAAATGTGGCATGTTCAAGATAATATGACTGGGATGTAGCTCCTCCATAGATATTATGTGATCTAGATGCTAGCTACTGTATGTCATCCATCAAGAGATACAGCATTGTTTCCAAAAGGTATCGATACACAGTTTTCATTGTAACTATGAACTGTTGCTTTACAACTGACTTTCCTGCAGAATTCTCATCCAGCCAGCTGTATTCAGATACTTGCTGATGCTGGATAGAATCATTTTTAGCTCTGCCTTTTCCCCCAGTTATCCTTTGTGTAGCCCTTTTGAGAGAGTCAAAGGTTACAAGCTGAGGTCAATGTGTAGGTGCTCCGGCAATGCCTGAGTAAACAAAGAGTAGTAGTAATATTGTCATCAGGAAGGGGTAGCCTGGTGGTAATACTGTTATCTGCCCATTCTGGGTATTTGTGACAGTTACTTTGTTGTGTTGAATTACAAAGAGATTGGTTCCTGTGGCTTTGATGTGTTGAATCCAACATCAAGTTTCTGGCTATATTTGCTCAAAAGCTGGAGGGGAAATCCTAAGTGGCATGTATGGTGCTGTATGTATTCTGTATGGTGTTAAACTCAGCTGTCAGACTCAATTAAGTGTCTGATTGTATATAAATATGTATATAAAGGATATGTATTGGGCCAGACAGAAATATCTGCGATATCCTTCCTGGGCGTATTTTGACCTTATGACATGTTATAAGGTCCAAATACATGAGGGAAGGATATCACAGATATTTTTGTCTGGCCCATCACATGTTCCATTTATGTAATGCTTTTCATTTCTTTATTACATTTTGTTTCATTTGAGGTTTTTAAATGGTATTTTGTTTGTTTTTGGATGACCGAGCGGTTGCTTTGGTGAGCACCTATGTTGACACTCATGAGGCTGATATGTGGTGCATCATTGCGCCCACTCGCTACTAAGTCGCCATCGCAGTGGTGTGAGCCAACGCTCTGATGAAGGATGCTGGGGTGCCGGGCGGAGGCTGGAAAAGTGACCAGTACAACAGCATTTGTTTCCAGGGAGCAGGAGGTTGGTGCCGGCGGTATATAAGGGAAGCACTACTGAGATGGAAAGTGGTGACGACGGTAAGGTGGGGGACAGGGGAGACTTGTCAACGTGTTGTAGTGAGAGTCAGACGTGATTGTTTTTTAAAAGAAAGTTTGTAAACGCTAACTAAAGTTATCTGAAAATCCCGGACAGAAGGTTTCAGTGTGACACAGGGTTTCAGAGGATGAGCTAGAGCTGAGGCGCACGTGAGTTGGGGCACTAAAGAAAGTGGAAGTGTGCTGATTGTACTGCTCGCACCACCAGTTCCCACCAATCAAGACATCTGTCAGCAGCTTTGGTTAGTGTAGTATCTGCCTGTGCTGGACCTACTGTGTGGATAAATGACCTACACTGAAGATAAACACAATATTTTCACTGTAGGTTTGACCACACTGAAAATATTGGTAATATGTGCCATTTGTTATCCTCGCAGGCATTACATAAATATGTATATATACATTACATAAATATGTAAATATATAGATGTAAAAGGTGTGGACACAATATCCATTGAATAAATTCATTTATTTCCACTCGGGTTAAATACATTTTAGAACCTTACATTTATTCTACCCCGGGTGTCAATCACCTACTTTCCTGTTGGCCCGACTTACCCGCATTCACTTTCATTTCACAGCAGTACCATTAAAAGCAAAAGCACAATACAGTACACATAGAAACTCTCACTAGTTGCCAGCCCCTTCACTGTGCAGCAGCCACAGCAAAATGCTAAGTGAACTATGAACTCGACAAATGCACAGCGAGCCTTTCTGCAAATTTCAGCAACACACACCCCAAAACTGTTTCTTTTTTTATACTCCAGCAGCAGTGTACATGCAGTACCACCCTCCCTCAATTCCTGGTCACTTCTCTGCCTGCACCTCTAGTCCCTTCTCATACTGTCCTGTCAGCATTGGCCCCAGCTATTCCAGGGCCCTGTGCAAACCTCCTTGCTGGGGCCCCCTATCAGAAGTCATGAAGCACCCAAGGAACATCCTCATCCCTATCATGGCCTCCCTGTAGCTTCATTTTTAGCTAGTCTTGTGCCATTTTGGCACTTTACTTAAATTAGTGCATACAGGACCAGGAAGAATGAGGCCAACTGGACAGCTGAGTTTTTTTATTTATTTATTTTTATTTATTTAGCTTTTGTTGACGGGTAAGTGCACTAGACAAATCCTGCCTATTTTCAGGCATGACCCGGGGGAGGGGGATACAGATGAATGCCAACTGACCTTGAACCAGATTAAGCTGTTGGTGGTATTTTTAGTGAATGAGGGAAATTTGGCCAGGACACCGGGAAATTCCCCTACTCTTTTCGATAAGTGCCATGGGATCTTTAACATCCACCTGAACTACCACCAATCCAGGCAGATGGGACCTTGGTTTAACGTCTAATCCGAAAGACGGCACCTCAGAAATGCAGCACCCCTCTCATGCTGCATTACAGTGTCAGTACTGGGATATTAACCCAAGTGCCAGATGTGGGAACTGAACCCACAGCCCTCTGATCTCCCAGCCTCAGAGGCGAGTGTGCTACCTACTGAGCCACTGACACTGCTCTAAGGGCCCTGCACAGTTTGAAACCACCCTAAGGCTGGATCTGTATCCAGTCTTAGCTATAACACATCACAGAAATTCATTTGTTTTTCACTGTAACTTTTTTTCTAGGGCTGTCGCATTCAGTCTTCTGCACATCTAGCACTACAGACTCCAGTCCTACACATTCAACAGTTGATCACCCACTGCTCCACCCACTTTTATTTATTTATTTATTTTTTTAGCAATTGTTTTACCAGGAATGGCACACTAAGCTGATAGCTTGTTTACAGGTGTGACCTGGGAGCACAGGCAAGTTAAGTGACTTGCTCAGGGTCACACAGTATGCACGTGGGGGCTGTGGGATTCAAACCCAGGTCTCCAGATTTACAACTCAGAGCCTTAGACCACTGCGCTATACTGCCTCCCTATTTGAAGGAGTGTTAATGACAACCACAGTTTAATAGCGAGGAAAAACATGGCAACATTTCAGAACTGTAAAAATGTAATACAAGGATGCATTTTTTAAGCTGACATTCTGTGTTTTGCCTCTGGAAACTGGAACATGTTACTTATCGTAGAAAATGGTTAGAAACTATTGTGAACCGAACACAGGGCCACACATCCGTAGGCCCAAGAACAGAACCAGTAGCAGCGAATAGTAGCAGGGGTCCCAGACTATGAAAAGGTATGCCTCAATGCCAGAAGCCTGGGAAACAAAATAAGCAATCTGCAGGCAATGATGGTGGATTCCCAAGTGGACCTGGTGGCCATCACGGACACTTGGACCTCGGAGAAAAATTACTGCTAACTTTCCGTCCTGGGCTATGTCCTGTTCAGGTGTTTTCTTAACTTGAATTTAGTTGCCTCAACCACAGGGGCTTCTGTTAGCTGATAAATCTCAGGAACGTTCTGGCAGTTTCTAACTGGGTGTGTCTATACCTTCAGTAGCAGTAAGAGCAGGTATCAGATTTATCTAGAAACATAGAAGTTGACAGCAGATAAGTCCCATCCAGTCTGCCCATTTCTTTTTCTACCTTATGAATGTGCCATTGGCCTTTGCTTTGTCAATGACCTATCTATTCATACTCATCTGTATTGCTCCCTTGCATTTTAGGTGATTGCCTTTAAATTGCTATGTGTGTGTGTGTGTGTGTGTGTGTGTGTGTTGAGTGGTGAGCAGCGGTTTACCCTGTTTTGTCCTTTTTTTGGTTACCTAAAGTTAGCTGATTGTTTCTGGCACACAGCTACTGATGTATAGTCTCACCCACCATGGACCCATCCACCTTTATAGGCATCCAGTAGCTTACAACTTCCTGCCTGGAAACAGTAATAGGTTAGGATAAATTTAAAGCACAGCCTATCTGATATAGTTACTTACCAAAAGAAACCCTGGGTAGAACTCAGCTAGAGGACTAAGCAAGGTAGCAGAAGACGCTAGTCTAGTGATGACTACCCTTGATTTTTAGTGAAACAGTGTCAAGATGGTAGGAGCAAGAAATACATCCAGGGTACAGAAGATAAGCACCAGTACAATTTTTTTTTTTTTATTGTTCGACAGTAGTCTTTACAATTAAAACAATTAAAACACACAAAAATGAAGACATATCAATCTATAAAAAGTGTACAATATGTACGTGCATACATTAGACAGATTCTAAGGGACCATATGACATGTTTAGAGAGAACATATTCACAGTGATATTTGTGCAGACCTTGCTTAGTTAATCGAATGTGCATAAACAATCGCTGCAGTCTACATCCCGCCTAGGGAGCAAGTAAAAAGTCTCCGTGCTGCACTGGATTTTGCCCGAGCACAACCACCTGGAACAGAGCTCATCATGCTTGGTGACTTTAACATCAACTGGCTTGCCCCAGATCCTGGTGGACTTAAGGATGCTATCTATGCAATGAACCTCACCCAAATGGTTGCCTCCCCTACCAGGCACAACTATAGAACCAATACCAGCTCCCTCCTTGATTGGATCCTTACCAGCCATGCTGCCCTCATCTCTAATATCTCTATCCTTCCGGACTCCCTCAGTGACCACTCCCCTGTTATCAGAGAATGGTACAACAAATTCTGCAAACCCCCACCATCAGTCATCAATTGCAGAATCCTGCCCCGTGGTAATTTGAACCCCTTAAATCAAACCTCAGACAGCGGGACTGGTCAGCTATTTACAATGCTGCTGATGTTAACTCGGCCTTGGATTCCTTCATCTCCATCTTCAACTCAGCCTGTGGCATCTACTCTCCCCAGAAAATACGTAAAGTCAAATCACTCTGCAACCCCTGGCTTACCGCAGGCTTACTAACGCAGATAAAATCAAGGGACCACCTCTGACTTCTGTCCCGAGACTCAGTGTCGCCAACAGATATCCAGAACTACAAACGCACTCGCAATGATTGCACAAAATCCATCAGACTCTGCAAAAGCACCCACTACAGGGATGTCCTCACTAATACATGGGGAAATGGAAGAGAGTTCTGGAACAACATCAAAGAAGTGACAGGAAACCAGCAAAAAACATCCCCCACAATGCTCATTACAGATGGAGACATAACACTGGACCCTATGGCTATTGCAAATACCTTCAATACTGCCTTCACTGATCTCAGCTCTGTCCTCCCCTTGACTTCTTCAATAAAATAGATACCCCTGATAGCACCACCAAAGCTCCACACTCTCCGTCACTTCCACCTTTCTACTTCAAAGCCGTTAAGAAACATGAAGCCTACAAGTACATTAGGAAGGCAATAGATAAATTAAGACATAGCGAGGACTTCCTGGACCTAAAACTGCTGTCTCTTACTCTTGACGTAGTCATAAGTCCACTCACTAAGATCTTCAACCTCTCCCTCAGCCTCAGCCAGTTCCTTGACAGATGGAAATCAGCAGTCGTTACCCCGTTCACAAAACAGGCCACAAGACCAACCACACAAACTACCGTCCTATATCTATACTTCCACCTCTCACAAAAGCTCTGGAACGACTTGTCACTGATCAACTCTCAGACTACCTTGACAGATGCAACATTTTATGTCCCCAACAACATGGCTTCAGAAAGGGGCACAGCACTACATCGGCACTTTTGGAACTAACTGGAGCCATCCACAATTCTTTGGACAATGGTCACCTCATGGGATCAGTTTTCATAGACTTAACCAAGGCCTTCAACACTGTTCATCACTGTTTGCTTATTGGATCAGCTTTCTACTTCTGGCCTCTCCCCTGTCACCATGGCCTGGTTTAGAAGCTACCTCGAAAACAGAACATAACAGGTAAAAATTGCTAATGTTCTCTCCAACTCTATGTCAGTCCGCTCAGGAGTTCCCCAGGGCTCTATCCTTGGCCCTCTTCTATTTTCACTCTTTCTCAATAAACTCCCTCAATCCTGCAGAGAAAAAGTCATACTCTATGCTGATGATGTCATAATTCACTCCTCCCACAAGGACCCCCCCAGTCCCTGCAAAACAATCTCCAGAAAGGCTTTGCTGCTGTGGAGAGTTGGTTCATCAAACACAAACTCATTCTCAACCACAAAAAATCTAAGACCATGCTTTTCAGTAACTCCCACTGTAGGAACAGGCTGCCCCCCCTGTACATCACTAACCGACTTGGATCTACCCTCAGACAGGTCCAAACCTTTAAATACTTTGGGATCATGCTTGACAGTAACCTCTCCTACAGTGCCCACATTGGCAATGTTGCTAAGGCTGCCAACATACATCTTGGTCTTCTCTACAGGCACAGGTCTTGCTTAACCCCTGCTGCTCTAAGTACTGCAGTGCAAAGCTCCATTGTCTTCATAATCGACTACGGCCTCATCATATATGGATCAGCTTCGTCAACTGCTCTCAAACGCATTTCTACATCACTCAATAAAGCCCGTAGACTTACTACAGAATCCCATCGACTAACCCACATGTGTGATCTATATGCATAAACAGGCTGGCTACAACTATCTAATCACTTAAAATACCTAACCTGCACTATGGCCAGGAAAATAACTATGGGCCTTGCCCCCCCAGGAGTCCAATCTCTTCTTAGAGCTAATAATAACTGCCGTTGCACTAGGGCCTCTGATTCCCAACTTTTTAAGATCCCACACCGCAGAACCTCCCTGGGTCAATGTTCTTTTGCCTTCGGGGCCCCTGGCTGTCTGAACAGCGTCAGCACTGAGATCTACTCTGCTTCATCACTTTGCCTTTCAAAAAAAAGGCTCCAGCACTACCCCACTGTTTCCAGCACCTGTGACTGCCACTCCTAGCCAGCCCTACCATTCCACCTCACTTAGTCCTACAATATCTGGCTCAGCACTTACCTTCTCCCCTCCCTCACCTTCCCCCTCCTTCCCCACCAGCTCCACTGCTTAGCACTTCTCTATGTTCGACAATGACCTCTGTCTGCTCATACCCCCTCTGTCCCTCTCATTTCCCCCTACACTCCCTCCTCACCCTACCTTTTTTAACCTAGAAACTGTGTAAGCTCATTTTGCATCGTGTCTTTGATATACATTCTGTCTGAAACTGCATTTAACTTGTAATGTTCTGTATACTGCCTTTACCTTGGAATGTACTGTATATTGTCTCTTACTGACGTGGAACCTTTGTAAAGGAGCCTTGGCTCAAAGGTACTTGTAATCCTAGAATTAAATAAATAAATAAAAATAATTAATGTAAAAAAAAAAACACCACAGAGACAATTCCACGCGAAATACCTATACTAGGGAGGAATTACAGTTAAGGCTTTGACCTAATTCTAACAGTTTCCCTTTCCTTTTAAAGGAAAGTACAGTATAGTGGAACACTTGGAATCCAGAGGATCACAGGATCCTCAGTAACATGGATTCACTGCAGGAAGGTCATGTCAAACAAATCTGACAGATTTCTTTGACTGGTTGACAAAGGAGGTGGATCGAGGGGGGAGGGGGCAATGGATATTGTCTACCTCGATTCAGCAATGCCTTCAACACCGTTTCACATAAAAGACTGGTAAACAAGCTAGGTAGCCTGGTTGTGGGTCACAAGGTAGTCAACTGGGTTAGAAGTTGGTTGAGGGACAGAAAGAAGAGTGTGGTATTAAATGGGGTTCAATCCAATGACAGGGGGATGACCAGTGGAGTACCACAAGGTTCAGTCCTAGAGCCAGTCCTTTTCAATGTCTTCATTAGTGACATTGCTGAAGGACTAGAAAGGAAGGTTTGCATCTTTGCAGATGACACCAAGATCTGCAATGGGTAGACACTCCAGAAGGGGTGGAGAGAATCAGAAGGAACCTAGAAAAACTAGAAAAATGGTCTAATATCTGATGTATGGCAGCTAAGATTCAACATGAGGAAGTACAAAGTCATGCACCTGGGGCACAGAAACCATGGGGAGGGTTAAATGATGGGTGTTGAGTTCTTGACGGTCACCAAGGAAGAAAGGGATTTGGAAATAATCATTTCAGATGACCAAAAGGTGGTTAAGCAGTGTGCTAAGACTGTAGGGAGGGCCAGTGGCATCCTGTGATGCATAGCAAGGGGTATCACTAGCAGAAGAAGGGAGGTGGTAATACCACTGTACAAAACACTGGTGAGGCCTCATCTGGAGTACTGTGTACATTTCTGGAGGATGCATCTCCATAGGGACATAGACAGGGTGGAGGCTGTTCAGAAAAGAGCAACTAAAATGATGCAGGGTTTGCACCAGAAGACAAACAGTATGAGGAAAGATTAAAGGACCTCAATATGTATACGTTGGAAAAGAAGAGAAAAGGGGGAGATATAATAGAAACCTTCAAGTATCTTAAGGGCATTAACAACTTGCAGATAGGTGACATCTTTCAGTTTAGGAGATGTACAAGAACGAGGAAGCACAATATGAGATTGGGGAGCAAACTAGGGGGAGAGGATCCACATAGATGTGATATACTAGCCTGCAAAGCAGGCTGAGAGCAGGGATGAAGAGCTCCTAGAGGAGATCAGAGGCATATCACATAAAGGGGATACAGTGGTGGTAGGTAACCTGAATATGCCCAATGTTACCTGGAGCATCCCATTGGCAGATTCTACTAGGAGCTAAAAAGTGGTTGATGCTCTGCAAGACTGCCTAATTACACAACTTGTTAGTGCCTTGACTATGCTGGACACCATTCTGGATGTGGTCCTCACTAACTTGGAGGTAGTAAGTGCTACATAGGTTGGGGAACCACTGGCCAACACTGACCACAACTCTGTGTGGTTTGAGTTAGTCCTGGGTTAAAAAAATCACAATCCAAGACAGAGGTTTTAAACTTTAGTGGAGCCAGTTTTGACAAAATGAGGGCTGTAGTTAGAAGTAAGCTGTTAAGGATCCAGAAGCATTTAGATGTGGAGAAAATTATGGGGACTTGTTAAATTAGCCATTTTAGAGGCTACCAGGATGCACGTAACAGTGACCAAAAATAACAACACAAAAAAACAATTTGGTTCAGTAACCAGGTAAGGACTACAATCAGAACCAAAAGGGATGCCTATAGGAACTATAAAAGAGCTCAGGAAGACAGTGCATGGGACGCCTACATTCAGAAGAATAAAAAAGCAAAGAGTATAGTGAAATCAGCTAAGGCCATAACAGAGCTTTGGCTTCCAAACGGGGTTAAAGAAGGGAACAAACACTTTTTTCGATATATACAAGAAAAAAGGGAGGAATAGTTGGACTCAAAGATGATGAGAGAGTTGTGAAGGAGGATAGGTAGAAGACCACTGTTCTAAAACATTTTTTTGCTCAGTGTTCACCAAGGAACACAAAGGTCCAGTACCAGACAGTGGCATCAAGGCTACTTACAAAAGTGTTCCACAAATGGAAGCACCAGCAATCACCAACAGTAGGCTTAGAGAGGCCCTGAATCAGCTTAGGGAAGGCAAGTCACCAGGGTCTGATAGAATACACCCAAGGGTGCTAAAGAAGCTAGCAAGTAAATTGGCAGGTCCCTTAGCACATTTATTCAGCAGATCACTTCAGATGGGGATAGTGCTGGGAGACAGGAGAAGAACTGATGTGGTACCTCTCCGCAAAGAAGGGAGTTGGGAGGAAGCAGGCAACTACTGACCGGTCAGCCTTACATCAGTAGTGGGGAAACTAATGGAAACCTTAATAAAATAAGACTTGGTAGAGTACCTAGATAAGAACAGTCAGCAGGATGACAGGCAACATGGGTTCATGGTGGGAAGGTCATGCCAAATGAATCTAATCAAATTTTTTGACTGAGTCACTAAGGAACTAGACAGAGGCCACCCAGAGGACCGCCTCTACTTTGATTTCAGTAAGGCCTTTGATTTGGTGCTGCACAACCACCTGCTGAAAAAGTTGGAAGACCTTGGTGCAGCCAGGTGCATAGTCAGCTGGGTATATAACTGACTTAGAGACAGAAAATAGAGAGTAGTGGTCAACGGGATGAGATCTGATGAAGGCACAGTCACTAGTGCTGTGCCCCAAAACTCAGTGTTGGGGCCAGTCCTGTTTAATACTTTTATTAGTGACATCAGCATAGGTATTCAGGGCAAAATTGCCCTATTCGTGGACAATAGCTTGATAGGAAGAAGGGTTGACAGTGAAAAGGTGGTTAAGGACCTACAGAGGCTGAAAAGACAGTCCAGTGTCTGACAGCTGAAGTTCAATGCCAAACATGCATCTGGGTGAAGGGGACCTGAGGACAGAGTTCCACCTCAACAGAATCCAGCTCAGCACCACGCAAGAAGAACAGACCTAGGTGTCATCATAAGCAGCACCCTTAAACAGACAAGCCAATGCAACAAAGCTTATAGCAAGGCCAACAAAATGGTGGGGTACATATGGAGGGGATTCGACAGCAGGAGAAAGGAGGTACTACTGCCACTCTACAGGTCCCTGGTAAGGCCCCATCTGGAATACTGTGTCCGGTTTTGGAGTCCACATCTGAAAAAGGATATAAATAGGTTGTAAGTTAACCAGAGAAGAGTGGCCAAAATGATCCAGGGCCTTCAAGGGCATGCTTACTAGGAGCATCTGGAAGCATTAAATATATTCTCACTGGAAACAAGGAGGGAGAGGGGAGACATGATTGAAATATACAAGTTCCTGAGAGGAATAAATAAGGTGCCATCCTTAGACCTGTTCAACAGAGTCTCCGACTCTAACACTAGAGGGCACAAGTGGAAGCTGGGTGGGGGGGGAGCTTAGGAAACAATATTTTACAGAAAGAGACATGGAGCCATGGAATAAACTACCAGCTGAGGCAGTGGAAGCAAAGTCCATGACATCATTCAAGCTGGGGTGGGACAAGACTAAAGTGCAATCAAAAGCAACAGGAGCAGTAGGGGGCATTAGGTAGAAGGGGGGTTAATTCCTGGGATCTAAGAAGGTCTGAGAAACACATGGCAGACTAGATGGACCCTTGATCTGCTTCTGTCATCTTTTTTTTTCTGTTTCTATGTTTCTATCGTGCACTAAACTCTCATAATATGCACTATAAGGAACTAATCAAAATGTTTCAGTTTTACCATCCAGTTTCATAACAAAGAGTTTTACTTGGTTTGCAAAACAGGAACTTTTGCACAAAGACAAGCTCTAAGATGTAAGGTGTTTCATTGTACAAAAGCAACCCTAACATAAAACAAGTAGTGACAATTAATCAAAAGAAACATGATAAATGTTGCTTGATACATGAGTACAGAAAAAATCCATTGAAGTGAAATTATTTGCCTCTTTCCGAAAGCTTCAAATTATCTAGCAGTGCATTCCTGTACACTGAATAATTTATCCTTGATGTCTTCGGCAGACATAGAAGGCATTGTCAATGTGCAGTGCTGTACTTCCCTGAGTGGTGCAGAATGGTAGTGACATCATAGTATGAATATGGGACAACAGAAGCAGCCAGCAGTAAACAGCAAAGATAGTTATAACCCAGTGTTAATATAGAAGCTGTGCAAAAATGATTTTCTCTGCAAAAAATATGAAATCATACCGGAATACTGGATACTGCTGACTGGAAGAAATAACAATAATTTAGGGTATTTCCTATCAGCTTTAAAAAATCAGTCTCCAACCCTTTGCTTTCCCTACAAATTCAAATCCAAAAGCAAATGGTTTGATACCTTTTGTTGAAGCAACTTGGATGTTACAAAAAGAAGAAAGTGACTATGCTTTCAGACCAACCAAGTTCTTCCTCGGAAACTTATCTTCTTATCTTATCTTATTTTAAGCGTCCGAGGAAGGACTTGGTTGTTCTGAAAGCTTAGGCACTTTCTTCTTTTTGTAACATCTAAGTTGGTCCAATAAAAAGTATCAAACCATTTGCTTCTGGATCTTTTCTTACAATGACCAATATGGCAGCTAAACTGAATCTGTTTGCCTACAAATTCAGTATTGCTAGCTATTTTTAGAATTACTGGTACAGCTGGAGTAGGCAGTTTCCCTGAATCAGCTGAACATCTGACTAACCAAAACTGGAGCACTGCTTCTCAATTATAACATCGCTGCTCATGTACAGACTTTGATAAGCAAAATCATAACATTAGGTCAGTTAATGGGAAGTGATTACATTGCTGCAGAAGAATCCTTGTCTTCTACAGGTAATGTGAAAGGGAAACTGCCCAGCTGCTAACAAAGTACAGTACTCTTGGGGTTCAACAGAGGTCTTCCATCCATCAGCTTTCACCAGTAGCATTAAAAGGGAAACCAGCACTGTACCTACCTACTCCATTCCTGACCCTGTGAATACACACAGCAGGCTCCAGTCTCCAGCTTTGTCAGCCCCCACCCTTGACCAGCACTAAATGCATCACCATGTGGGAAACCCTTCACTGAATCTGCTTGCATTGTGCAGTACATGGCCCTGAGGATTCAGACACCAGTGCTTTCAGTACCCTACCTTCTACCAGCACTGAATACATCACAATGTGGAGCTGCACTGTACTGCCCAGTACTGTACCTGAGCTGTGGCTAACCAGAGGGCATCGGTTTCCTGTGCAGTCAGCCCATCATCACTCACCTCTGTGGGGGAAGTCTGTCATGTTGCAGCATGCACTGCACCTGGCAGATGGATAAAGAGGGGGTTTCCCCCTCCAGTGCTGTCAGTTTCCTACCTATCACCAGCCCTAAATTAATCACAGCGTGTGGGGATGCCTGCAGTGTATCTCTATACACTGTACCTGGGCCAAGGACAGCAAGAGGGCTTCAGTCTCTACTGATGTCTGTCCTCCGCCAATCACCAGTCTTAAATTCATCACAGTGTGGGGTGATGCTTACCCTGCATCAGCATACACTATACCAGGCCTGAAGACAGAGAGGGCTTCAGCCTCTGTGATTGTCAGTGATCCCCTGTCACCAGCACAAAAATTCATCATGGTGTGGGGGAGACTATACTGCACCTTCCCACTTGGTACTTATACTTTAAGATAATGCTGCCCTCCAGTAAGTGCTATCAGTTCTTTATATTTCATGAAGACTACACTTATCACTCACATCTATTTTACATAAAAATAAATAAAATAAATATAGGCAAGAAAATGCAATCCTGTTGTACCTCTATAGAGTCCTTGCTGTGCTGTTGGAATGCAGCAAAGCTCTGTTGTAATGTTGCTAAAGTAATGAGGCTGTGCCTGAATACAGTAGGTTACCTGTCACTCTGATAAAGTGTAGAATGGGTTATAGAGCACCGTGATTTTCCTAATGTTTCGTACAATGATGCTGTGCTACTATAACCACATCTTTATTTCATTTGTACTAATGCTCAGCTATAACATAGAGGTACTGCTGATGTGGTCACATCTCGGCTGCCTTGGCCACCTAGTGCTCTGTAGTAATGAATGAATTTGTCTTCAAATGAATAGAATTGAAACCAGAGGTCACCCACTTCAGAAGCACAGCTCAAGATATAATACCATAAAAAGAAAGTTCTTTACTCAAAGAGTTGTTGGGGCCTGGAATGCAATCCCACGTGAAATAATTTTAAGTGAAAACAAATCAATTTTTAATTGTAAACTTGACAATTAGCTTCTCAGCCTAGAAAAATGTGTTTGTTAAGGGTTTTCTTATAAAAGCATCTCATGGACATTTTGTCTTTTGCTCCTCACTTAATCCTTAGTATGAACCTTACCATGATGTGGGCTTATAGTATTTTAATGCTGCTGGCCCCTATCTTAAAAGGACCACACCTAAGGACTGTAGGGTTCTTGTAATGCAGAGTTAATGGCTTTGTGTTTCAGCACTGATGGCTTCCTGATACTCTTCTACAACAGAAGTAGAGAAAGGATCCATGATGCTTTGCTGTCAGTGTGGAAGGTCAAGTAATGTGCTTGTGCCCTCACACAATAGGCTCTCTGAAACTATATAGTCATGTGGTGGACTTAATACACTCACAGTACTGACTCCCTGGCCTGATACTGTGCTATAATGCAGCACAGATCATGGAGTTATACACTTTTCTGATCTTCTCCCCTTGGACCCCTACCAAGAGGTAGATCCATTCTCTAGGGATTTCTTATTCAAGTTTTACACTTTTAATTCCTCTTCCTTCCCCTGTAAGTAGTGCCTTTCATCAGTGTATACCCTTCTGATAAGTATGTGCCAACACATACAGCAAGCTGTCTGCAGGCTGACATCAAATGATACTCCTCGCAGCCCTACTAAATTTTTCCTTCCTTACCGAGTCACTCCCCTCCGAATGGAAGCATGCCACTGTTCTACCCCTCCCTGAAGGTGGGGACCCTACCTCTGCATCCAACTACTGCCCCTTCTCCCTCCTCCCCACCCTCGCTAAACTCCAGGAGCACCTAGTGCTATCCCAACTCTCCCACTTCCTCTCAGAAACTAACTTCTTCACCCCTTTCCAGTCCGGGTTCAGAAAGCACCACTCCACCACCTCCTTCCCCCTGCTACGACTCACAGACCATATCCTCACTGGGATGGACAAAGGGCTAATCACTGCTGCCATTTTCATTTTCCTAGCAAAAGCCTTCGACACTGTATCCCATTCTCTCCTACTATCCTGCCTTTCTGGAGCTGGGTTAGCAGAATCCGTCACAAACTGGTTCAGTGCCTACCTACTAAATAGAACCCAATCCACTAAAATAGCTGAACACATCTCCCCATCACCACTGGCGTACCCCAAGGCTCCAGTTCTGGCCCCATCCTCTTCTCCATCCTGCTAAACGACCTGCCAAACTTGTGCTCTTCTTCCACTATTCACATGTATGCAGACGACACAGTTCTCTTCACCTCCGGCCGGACCCACGAAGAAATCACCTCCAAACTTCAAACCGACTTCAACAAAATCCAACACTGGTTCAATAGCAACCAACTCTCCCTAAATGGTAAGAAACCCAACTCTATGACTTTCGGTACCAGACAACGCCTATCCAAACTCACCTCCCCTCTGAGATTCCGCACCCTAAATAACACCATCCTCGAAGAAGTACCCGCCTTCAGGTATCTAAGGGTTTGGCTTGACCGTCACCTCTCCTTCTCTACACATATGGATGCCATCATCTCAAAATTATGCCCAAAACTTGGTGCCCTCTACAGAAACCGCACTAGTCTCCCACTTCCTGTCAGACGCGAAATTGTCCAGAAAATGATTCTACCCTCCTTCGATTACTGTGACATAATTTACAGCTCTGCTGCACAGACCACCCTAGCCAGATTAGACCCCCTCTTCAATGCATTCTGCCGCTTTGCCCTCGATGTCCCCCCTCGTACACACCACTGCATGCTTTATCGTTCCCTGTCCCTGCCTTCTCTAAGTAACCAGCTCCTAAGTCATTGTGCTAAATTCACTTCTAACTTCTGGCTCAGCTCCCTCCCTCCCTACCTTGCATCCGCCCTATCCTCCCCACCTACCCCCTCGCACGCCCTCAGGTCTACTGATGCTAGGCTATTATTCATCCCTCACCGAAGGACCACCACTGGCCAATCTGCTTTCTCTTACCTCTTCCCTAAACTCTGGAATGACCTGCCCACCCAGATCCGCCGTTCTTCATCCAAACTCTCCCTTTCCCATGCCTTCTCTAACTTCCTTACACCCAATTGCTGCTGCCCCTGACCACCCCCCCGTTAGCTCCTCTTCCCCATTCCCCTGAGCCTGACCAGCGGCCCGGCCTTTGCCCAATTGTCTGGCTTATCTACTGCCCTCGCACTTTACACTCTCTCTATTACTCACTCCTGCACTCTCAATTTCTCCCTTCCCCCCTTCCTTTCAACCCATGCTCCCCATCCCCACTCCTCCCTCCTCACCTAACCTCCCCCCTACACAGCTAATCACTCCTACTTCCTCCTTCTCTACCCCCATCTTGCTCTCCAAATCCTCCTGTCAACTTGGTACATCTCCCTTTAGCTCAACTTCTGCTACTGGCACTCAAGTTCTGCTATTACTACCCCTGTTCTGAAACTTGCACTTATGTATCTCGTGCTTTGCCTCAATGTGTACCATGATTTGTATTCCATACGCTTATGTTCATGCTCTGCACAGTTCCTACCTCGCTGTGTAACCATGATTTGTTTAACCGTCATTGTTGATACTGTACTGTTCTCCCTATGTAACATGCTCAATTGTAATCCCTTCCACCTATGTACAGTCTCTGAATTGTGCTACTGTAAAGTTCAACTACTATATGTTTACCTGCCTCCTCTGTAACCCCCCCCCCAGGTCGCACCGTGAGATGAGCATCTTTTTGCTCAGTGTGCCTTTCCTGGTAACACATTTTCAATAAATAAATAAAATAAATAAATACCAGGCCTTTAAGTTTCAGGTAATCACTCAACCCTTTCCTTGGGTCATCAGTTAACTCTACTTTAAGTATGCAATTTCCAAAAATTTGACAAAAAGCTTTAAAATAAATGGAAAGGCAGTACAGTACAGCATTAAACTTTAACATCAGTGAATTAACTCACTGTTTGATGAGTTGCTTTTATGTGATATTGTTTGTCTAATTATGTTTTTAAGCATTCAATCTGAGTATAAAAGGAATGTTTTATTTTATTTATTTATTTATTTCTTCTAGGATTACAAATACCTTTGAGCCGAGGCTCTTTTACAATTGAGACAATCATAAGCAAAGATAACAGTTTATAAAATTGAAAAAAACAACACATAGTCTTGTAGATGAAAAAAGAACAATAAGGTGAAACTTTGGGGAGGGGAAAGGAGGAGGGTGAAATCAGGGAGACTAAGTGGATGGGAGAGAAGGGAGGTAGGTTGGGGGACAGAGAGAGGAGAGGTGGAAGGCGGATAAGAATAGAGGTAGTGCAGCCGGGTGGCATTTGTCATGGGCCAGCAGGGGAGGTGAAGATGGGGGAAGGGGGTGCTGACAAAGTGCAGGAGTAAATGTGGGTCCAAAAGGGCATCTTCAGCTATGGAACCAAAAGACATGTTTAGCTACAACAGTCACAGAGGCTGGAGGCAGTGAGTGTTAGGCAGAGACGAGTCTTAAAAGTGCTGAGTGATAGTGAGGATGAGATGTCACTGGGAAGACCATTGTATCAACTAGTGGCCCGGTAAGCAAAGGATCTTTGGCCTTGTGTTGTGTGGCAATGCGGGATTTGCAGAAGCTGAGGTTTTGATCCCCTGGTATGTCAGGTGTGGATTCTAGGTTGTATGAGGGCACAGACTCTGGGGGCAAGGCCCAGGAAGATTTTCTTAGTAGTAATACAAGTTTGGTGTTTTATTCGATTGGCAAGATTCAACCATCCAGTTTGAGAATAGAGGTCACAGGTGTGAGTTAGGCGTTGGGAGCCAGTGACAAGTCGACAGGCCTTGTTGAGGGCGGTGGATACACGTTTGAGTACGGTAGTTGTAGCAGAGCCATAAATGATAATGCCATAATCGATGATGGATATGATGGAGCTCTGGACAGCAACAGTGAGGGCTTCGGATGTCAGGTGTTTCCTATGATGGAATAGCAGGCCTAGCCGGGAGTTAGCGGCTTTGGCGACATGGTCGATGTGGGCAGTGTAGGAGAGGTGAAGGTCAAGGGTGATCTCAAGGTATTTAAAGTTTTTGACCTGTTCCAGTGCGGCACCTTGTCTGCTGATAACAGAGAGTTGGAAGTGCTTATGTTTATTATGGGAGCTGCTGAAGATCATAGCCTTTGTTTTTTTTTTATTAAGGATCAGTTTGTGCTTTGTGAGGCCAATTCTCAACCAAGGAAGCGAGGTTGGAGATTTTCTTGCAATTTCTTAGGGTCCTGTGTGTGTGGCAAGGATTACTGCATCATCAGCATACAGGGTGATATGTTCAGTGCAGGAGTCTGGTAGGGTGTTAAGGAACAGGCTGAAGAGTAGGGGGCCCAGTATTGAACCCTGGGGGACTCCAGAGAGGACAGGTTTGGAATCAGAGTGCACATCTCCAATTTTTACACGCTGGTAGCGGTTTTCAAGATAGCTTTTGAACCAAGACATTGAATCATTGGAGAGACCAGCATTTTTTAGTTGGCTCAGCAGGAGGGAGTGGTGGACAGTATTGAAGGCTTTGGTCAGGTCGATGAAAATAGCACCAGTTAGTTGTCCATTGTCGAGGGAGCTGTGAATGGAGCTGGTGAATTCGAGTAAGGCAGAGGATGTACTATGACCTTTTCTAAAGCCATGTTGCTGTTTACAGAGAATATCATAATTGTCAGATGCTGAGTGAGTTGGTCCGCTACTACTCGTTCAGTGCCTTCCGATGGGGAGGCAGAATGGAGAGGGCGGAGATTCGCATGGTCAGCCTTATCACCACTTTTGTGAATCGGGTAACAGTGGCTATTTTTCATTTGTCTGGGAATTGGCTAGAGGAAAGAGAGAGATTAAAGATTTTGGTGAGGGGCCCAAGTACCTCGTCAAGCGTTAGGGCCAGTAGCTTGAGGTCAAGTGTGTCATTGCTTGTTTTAGATTTGCTGATGGCTTTGGCAATGTAGTTTCAGACTTGATGTTTCTTTAGTGCTTTAAAGTAGAAAGGTGGGTGTCAGGCATGGATGGAGGAGTTAGGGGGATGGAAGTTTACACATCTTGGAAGAAGTCGGAGGGGAGAACACTGCTAAGGTCAGTGAAAGCGATGTTAAAAGTGTTTGCAATAGTTTTAGAGTCTAGTGTAGTGTGCTCATTTATGTTGGGTATGTTCAGCGAAGATTTTGACTGCTTCCCAGTGACATCTTTAATATTTTTCCAGAAATCCTTCCCATTTTCCCAGGAGTTAGTGAAGGCATTTTTATAGTAGTCAGATTTCTGTTGCTAAATGGATTTGGTGCAGTAGTTCCATGCCCGTTTACAATTCTGGGTGTCGAGTTGCTTACCAGAGTTTCTAGCCAGTTTCCAGAGGTAGTCCCTGGATTTAAGTTTTTTTAGGAGGTCTCCTGACAGCCAAGGGGTACTGAGTGATTATAACTTTACGCTTTTTGACTGGGGAAAATTTATTACAGGCTTCACTGAAAATGTGAATAAATTGCTCCAGTGCAGTATTAGTATCTGTTGCCTTGAAGATGGGGGACCAGTCCTGCAGACTGAGGTGCGATTTGAGGTGGGGTAGCTGACCATGGGGTAGGACTCTGCTGGTGATGATTTTTGGAGGGGGCTTATAGAATTTGTTTGACCAGGTAGAGCTGATGAGAGAGTGGTCACTGAGTGAGTTGGGGAGGAGTGAGGTTTTCATGATCCGAGAGGGGTGGTTGGTTAGGATCCAGTCGAGTAGGGTGCAGGTCCCAGTTCTGTAGTTCTTTCTGGTTGCATAGTCAACCATTTGAGTCAGGTTAGCTGATATAATTTTATTTATTTTTATTTTACCAGGAGAGACACACTAAGCTGAAAGCTTGTTTACAGGTGAGGCCTGGGAGCACAAGAAAGTTAAGTGACTTGCTTATGGTCACACAGTATGCAAGTGGGGGCTGTGGGATTCAAACCCAGGTTTCCAGGTTTGCAGCTCAGAGCCTTAAACCACTGCACTATACTGCCTCCTAAAATGTATACATGTTAATATCTTTACAGTATTGCAAAAAATATTTAGATACAAAAAAGCTGACAATTCATTACCAACTGGTTTGGAAAGCTACTAAATGCTATGCTTTAAACTCATTGCTTTTGAGTTTAGATGATGGCTTAACAACTCAATAGTAATTTGTTTTAAAGTTTAATGCTGACTGTACTGTATTTGATTCCCACATAGAAAAAAGGACAATTAGGTGACTTCTAGTTTTGCATGTGAAAAAGTAAAAAATATATATTTATTTTCTCAAAGAAAGGGCAATTTACTAGAGAGAGAGAGAGAGATAGATAGATAGATAGATAGATAGATAGACAGACAGACAGACAGACAGACAGACAGAGTGGGTGGGTACATGGTTGGATGGATGGCTTTTCAAAATAACTTTATCTTAGAATAGAGACTTCCAAAATGTGGGAACCAGGAAGCATTGAATATTTCCAAAAAGTAGATTGACTTCCAAATTTGGACACGTGAAAATGTTTTGCTTACACTATACAAAATCAACCTTAAGCAGACCTTTGCCTTTCCTGCTGGTCTGCCAAAAGCAATCAGGGGATGCAGGTGACTCACAGCAGTAGCAGTACTAGCAAATGGCAAATGCTACCAACACCATTTATCTATGAAAACCCTGAACCATTCTGATCACTGGATAGCTTCCATGAGATGTGATATTTTAGTTGCATGGGGGTCCTTCAGTACTGCAATCTGTAGCCATGAAGAAAGTAGCACTGGAACTGAAAACGTTTACCCAGGTAGGGCTGGGCGGACATTCCCAGTTCTGTATTTCCTGAACTACTATTCAGTTCGGGAGATGCACGAGGTAGGAAAGCAGGAATGCTTAAGAAAATTGCATTCTGCTAAATCTGATTCAGAAAGGGAAAAACAATATTGTAAAGTGTGTTTTGTCACTTTTAAGGAAACTTCAAAAAGCATAACATTTAGAAACAATTCAGTATTCATTTTCTAGATGTCCTGTATTTCTGTTTATTTATTGTTCATTTGTAGGTTACTCTATATGGAAATAGGAGCCTTATCCCCACAGTCAGTCCATTCCTGCTGTTTAAATCCTTGCTGGTCACAGTTCTCTACAGCAACAAACTTTCATGTGATAAATACAGAATAGTGTATGTGTGACCATACACAGCAAGGCTGTGTTTCCATTGAGGGGATGTGATGATTCATTTGATTCACAGGAGTCATATGAGTCTATTTCAATGACCTACACATCCAGTTTAGTGCAATGCTTGTGCAACTCTGTTTCTTTGGCCATTCACACTGTCTATTCCATGAGGAATTACCACCGTGTAGGGGTGCCAAAGGCAAGGAACCCTCGAAGAGGGTTCCACCCCTAGAGGTGCCGCAGGAAGTTTCCCTTGGCTAATGGTACCTTAGGAAGAATCCTCATAGGAGAGAGGTAAGCCCCTGGAGGAGGAGGGAAGGATGGTGGGCCAAAAAAAAGTGCTTCAGAAAGAGGCTGGGAGGAAATGCTTCTATACAGTAGCTCAGAAAGGGAAGTGGCTGGCTGCTTGGCCATTGAACTACAGGTGTAGCCTTTCAATCAAATGGTATATGCATCCAGTTTAGTGTTATGCTTGTGCAACTGTGTTACTTTGGTCATTGACACTCTCTATTCCATGAGGAATTACCACCCTGTAGGGGTGCCAAAGGCAAGGAACACTCAAAGAGGGTTCCACCCCTAGAGGTGCTGCAGAAAGTTTCCCCTTGGCGAAAGGTACCTTAGGAAGAATCCTAAAAAGAAACTGTTGCAGTGCCAAAGAAACATTATCAATCAGTGGCTACAAGGCAGAGAGTGTAGTGATAGCAACAGGCAACTTGATAAACATAACTGATATATGCAGGTTGGAAGAATAGCACAGGTACAATGGATTTCCTTGATGACTGCAAGGGGCTTCCTAAGGAGAGAGAGAATGGCAAGTAGAGACACCATCCACCTCAATCCAACAGCGGAACCTACCTAAGTAAACCAGGGTATACTAACTAAGGCTAACTAATTATTATGACCAGAGGCATGGAGAAGAGAAAAAAAACCTTCTGAGGAGGAAATCTCTGGGGATCCAAGGCTAAGGTCACCTTGCCTCCAGGCATGGGGTAGTTTGTTTAGTGATGGCTCTGCTGCTTCAATTTGACAACCCAGTCAAAGGAGGGTGGAAATATTTGGAGGAAGGCTCTCACACTATCACTCTAACAGGAACACTGTGAAGGGTTGCAAGCAAACTTTGCAACACAGCTGCTCCAAGGCAGGAAGAGGAGAATGACAACTGCTGAGGTGTTCAGCTGGCTTACCGATCTAAAAACAAACCAAGTGAACCAGAGGTAGTCATGGGGAGAATAGCATAGAAGGTGCCTTAGGCAGCTGGTGCTGCAGCTGAAG
This sequence comes from Neoceratodus forsteri, assembly GCA_016271365.2. Classification (NCBI taxonomy): domain Eukaryota; kingdom Metazoa; phylum Chordata; order Ceratodontiformes; family Ceratodontidae; genus Neoceratodus; species Neoceratodus forsteri. The sequence continues at coordinate 1,392,228,838 of CM057459.1, forward strand.
GATAGCAGTATATCCTCCCTTCGCAGCTTAGTCAAATTTCGACATCAAGAGGTGCTGCTGCACATTAATGGCTAAAGCTCTACCTGGAGTGAGGACATTCCCACTATGCACCAGAAAGGAAGGACCCCACACCAGGCATCACACACTCAGGATGCAGACTAAGGTGCAGAGCAAGACTGTCAGCTGCGAGTGAGCTCAAGCCAAATTGATGGGCATGGTCAGCTAATCTCATGTAGCAATGGAGCAGGCCATACAAGGCACTGGAGAGAATATCAGGTACTAAGCAGCAAAGGAAACACAGTAGGTATAGTCCAGGCAGAAATGAGTAGCATGGTAAGCATGTGTAACAATGGAAGCACTGAGTGTTGGAGACCATCACATAGGTCATACATGTTTTAAAGCAAGCTTCAGCTCAAGGTAACCTGGGCCTTTAGTGGAGCAAGGCTAGCCAACCAGTCCATCAATGAGTGCCAAATAAAGGTGACAAATACTCTGAGGATTTTAGCAGCAGAGGCAGTAGCCGAACATGAGATATTTTGCTCACACGGGGCCGCAACCCTTCATTACGACTCACCAGTCCCCCACCATAGGAAAAATAAGGAAGCAACAGTAAAGGGTCATGACACACATGCAGATTTAAACTAATTTACAGCAACAGTTGTAGCTGGGTTGACCTCCAGAGTATAGAGAAGCAGTGTACAAAAGTAGGTGAGCAGCATCCAGTAGCAATTATTGTAGCTGTAGCTTCCAAGAGCAGCTAGGCTGAATAAACAGAGGAACTGATAGAATTATAGGAAGTGGCAATGCACTAAAAACAACAGTAATGATAGCTTGGTACAACTGCATGAAAGCAGGTTTGAATGCCATGGGCTAGCTTTGCAGAGTGAACCTGAACAGGTGGAATGAATTAAGGTGGATAAGCACTGAGACTGCAGAAGCAGAGAAGCTGCAACTGAGCTGAAACATATGGATAACAAGGACAGTTGCACTGTGGGTTTGCTGAAATCCGGTGAATAAATGGGCAGTAAACAGGGAGTAGTTATTAGCTAGCCAGCACAGCCATGAACCAGGTGTAATCAATTAAGTGAAACAAGGCAGCAGACTGCAGTGTGAGCTGAAACATACAATAATAAATGCTGAGGATTGTTAGGCAGAAAAGCAGGTTGAGCTAAAGCATACAGAGAACCATGTAGTGGACAGAGGCCTGCATTATCAGGTGACAAATGGAGCCTAGGGGTACAGGTACAGGGCAGCTTGAGGCAAGGAAACACAGTGCTTAACCTGAAGCATAATTAGCAATGTAAACATAGGGCACTAGAAAACTAAAAAGCCAAAAAGAAACAAATGAGGCAAACACAAGGGCAGGAGCAGAAAGGAAAGCAGCACACGCGGAAGCATGGTGCAGCCGGAGGCCAGCAATACAAACCAAAAACAGGAGAACAGAAAAACTGAAGTCAAGTACAAGCCAAGCAGAGTCCAAGCAAGCACATGGGAAGGTGGGGGAAGCCCCAGGAGGGAAGACAGACTGACAGAGCCTCCAGCTGCAAAGAAAAAAATGCTTCAGAAAGAGGCTGTGAGGAACTGCTTATATAGCTAGGAAGGAGGAGTGGCTGGCTGCTTGGCCATTGAACTACAGGCATGGCCTTTCAAAAGTGTTAGCTATGACTCACCATTATCAATGGATTTAAGTGACTATTTTGTTACCCAGGTACTCATCTAATGCTGTTTTAAAGGTAACAATGTAGTACTGCTCACTATAGCCTCAGGCAGGCTGTTCCAAGGGTTACCACCCTTTGATTAATCCAGTCACCTTTTTACTGTTTTTTTTACAATTCACCTTTTAATTGGTATTTGTGAGTTCTTATTTCCATTTCTGTTATCTTTTTTTAAAGCCCTATGCACTCCCATAGGTCATTCTCCCTGAATGTCCTGTATATCAAGCATGGTTCCACCACCTCAGAGCACCGGCAGTAGTGTGCCCAGTCATTAGGGCACCAAGTCGGAAAGTCGCCATCCTCTCTTTTTGCAGGGTTCTGTACTCATGCCCTCCATCACCCTTTCTAAATATATTAACTCTGGGGGTGTGGACCTTGAAGAGGGGGCAGCAAATCCAACAATCGGCACCGTAATGACCAGACGCTGTAATGCCAGTGCCCTGATGACTTGTAAGGACCAAGCATAAGTCTTCCCGAAGACATCTGTACTCTAGTGAGTACAAATTGTACTCCACTAGTCTCTTTTTATATGTTAAGTGACATAAGGATACAACTCTTTTGATTGCTTTCCTCTGTACCTTCTCTAAGAGTTCAATATGGCTTTTGATATGGGGCACCCAGAACTGTGCACAGTACTCCAAATGTGTCCTAACCAGTGCACAATACAAAGGGACTATAACACCTAAGTCCTGTTCCTTGTTCATAACCTGCAGTTCTGTTCCATTTAGTGTGTATTTGGCATTTCTGTTTCTGGTACCAAAGTGCATAACTTTGCATTTATTGACATTAAATAATAATTTATGCTCCCTGGCCCATTTTTTGATATTATATAAATATTCTTGAAACTATGTGACTGCAAAATTGCTGTCTACTGTTGCACCTAGTTTTGTGCCATCTGTACACTTACAAATCCAGGAGTCTGATGAAGTTTGCATAGATGACATGTAGATATAAATTGGGATGGTCCCAACACCAATCCCTGCATAACACCCTTGGTCACTTCTCCCCAGTGCAAATAATACCCCTTGATACACACCCTTTGCTTTCTATCATCAAGCCATGCTTTGACCCAACTGATTATATATATTAACTGAATTTTAATTCAATGAGCCTCTCAATTAACTCTTTGTGGGGTACAAAGTTGAAAGCCTTGGAATAATCCAAATAGACTACATCTACAGGAAGACCATTATCTAAAGCTTTACTTATGGGTTAAAAAAATTGAAAATGTTTGGTTTCACATGATCATTTTACAGTAAATCCATGTTGTGCAATTTCCAATAAACTTACTTGATTTATATGTTTATCTGTTTCATCCTTTATAAATTCCTCCATTATTTTACCCAAGACAGATGTCGAACGTATGGGTCTATAGTTTTTATGATGTCATACAGACCTTAAGAGTTAAGTTCGAGAGGCCTTTATGATGGCATCACATCCCTGAGATGGAAACACAGCCTTAGTTGTGTATGGTCACCCATACACTGTTTCATATAGTGTATGTTTTTGTCCCCCAAAATGTTTACTGTTATGCTGTTTGTCTGCACCTGCTCCCGCTCACTCTGACACTTCAGTCTATGACCATGTTACTCCTGATGATCTGTCATTCCTGCCACTGACCATCTGTCGGTCTAAAGGCATAATCCATGTCCACAGTGTTCATTTAAAAAATACTGCTAAATCGGTAGTGTTTGGTATCATAGAGCTGTCTATGGCTGTCTTTCCAAACTGTCTTGGACACCTGCTTGGTGCTCACTAAACATAACACCATTTTTTCCTGACTTTTCTCTTCAAACCCATGTCTTGAACCAATCAGGTGGCATTGTGGTATTATTGTGACATCGGAACACTAGCACAACACTTTTCATGACCTTTGAACTATACCACAAGGTTATTGAGTGTATAGAAATCCATACACTATATAAAGAATAATATATGAACAGTAGTGCATTACAAGTTTTTATACAACCAAGGAGTGTGTTAGTGCAGTGTAGAATTTTCATATTCCAGAAAAATGGAATTCTGTGCAATTTGGGACATTATGACTAATTCAGCAGAACTCCATAAGAAGGAAACTGTCAGAATTATGCCTGCAGAATACAGGCTATGCAATCCATGGTTTGCCAAAATCTCAGATTAGTGCTCTGTGGTTTCATTAATAGAAAGTGCATATTAGTGTTCTGTGGTTTGCATAAACTTTGGATTAGTTTCCCTTATGAAAAGAAGAAGAAAGAAAATGCTGTGTCCTGATTGTCTGAGACCCATGCATTGTGAGAGCTCAACACACAGGTAAAACAAGTCCCAGCAGCCAGGGCACAGCACCTAAATCAAATCCTTGTGCAGAGTTTAGAATTTTCAAGATTAAGCTGCAGTCATTTTTCATATCCAAAAGAGCTGTTTTTTTACTCCACATATCTGCTCAAATCAAACATCCTCCATAGTTACCCGACACTGTGTTTCCAAGCAGATTCAAATCTTAGAACATCTTTAGCCCATTTTCTTTTTATCTTTTTTCTTATGGTCTCCAAAAACTGCTTATCTGCTGATCGCTCCCCACCCACTCACTTACCCTGTCACCCGACAATACACTTCTTTGCTCACTTTCTCAACTCATCTAAGTAAACACTTCCTTTCAAGTCTCTCCTAAAACCTTTTCTTTCCTGTCCTATATCTACTACAATTTTACTCCATTTTTAAAATTGTTTAAAAATCTTTGTTGCAATCGTAGCATTTCCATTACCGAAATCTTCACGTATAAACTCGCACTACTAGTTTCTGCAGGCCTTGCAATACCAGTTCTGTCCTCCATGTTCAAAGAAAACAGATTAAGACTGGTAATCATGGTCTTGCGGCAGGACATGAAGGAACTTCAAGGAGGAACAAGAATATGACAATCCCTAGGAAACAACTCATCTCAGCACCCCTAGTGGCACCAGACTGCAGAGGAAGTACTTTACATTAATTCAGTTTTTTTTTTTTTGTTAATTTTAAACTTTTTTTCCTTCTGTGTGTTTACCTAGGGCCCATTGCATTTCATAAGCACAATAAGGCACTCCTGGGTCTGTGCATTGTGCTGTTACAACACACACCCAAGGGCTAAAGCACTCTACCAGTAGCATCGTGCCTCACTACTCCTCTGGGTGTGCGTTGTGACAACACAATGCACACCCCATAATGTCTTATTGTCTATGTAAACCACAGGAAAATAATCAGTAGTTTGCGTGAACTGCAGAAAACTAATATGTAGTTTACATTATCACAGTCAGAAATCAGCGACTGTTTGGGAAAATAACAAGAAGTGTCTCGAGAATTTTGCATTTTGCACAGCTTTAGTATGGGCTACCCAGCAAACTACAAAAGTGATGTGTGAGTGGTCTGTAAAGTGCATGCACTGAGGGGATAAAAAAACCAAGTAATTCTACTGCCCAACCTTTATTTTTTACAATGACTGGATCTGAAACTAAAGGCACACTGTTGAGTTTAGTTTGTTGCAAAGATGAAATTGAGTTCTGCAACAGTAGTGTGGTTACTCTTCTGCTGAAGCAGAGACAGCTATAACAGACTCCGAAATTCATGGTCCTAATGCACACTCGTGTATTACGGAGTTTGAAAGTACTTGATTTTAGTGTGTTATTTACACTAACTAGTAATATATAGGATTATGACTTCAGCAAAGGATTCCGTAACAGAAGCAGATGAACTCTAGGGGACAAGGATCCTGTTTCCATTCAAATTAACCTGATAATAAAAAACAACAGAAGACAAATGCAGATAAAATAACATATAGGCTAAATTGTGCCTTAAAATGTGGTGTTTTTCAAATATTTCAAAAAGCAAAATAATTCCCTTAAAACAGACCAAGAAAACACTCTGTGCCACCTACCTAGTTCCACCCACTTTTTCACTGCCTCCAGTAGCTGCTGAAAATGATGCCTGAGATTTTTGCAAAGTTTCATGTGCAGTGTTAGAGGAATATTTACTCTATAGCCTTGAGTAAGTCACTTAACCTCCTAGTGTTTCAGTCCATGCAATATTGGGACTGGGTAGAAGCTGTGCCCCACTTACTGTAAAATGAGATGTTGCCTTTCAGCTGAGCTAATCTGGGTAAATAACTTGTAAAATAACAATAAAAAGGATGCTAAGAATTGTAGAAGGGGTCAGGAAGGGGAAAGAAATCCCTTTTTTGTTATGTTAAGGAAAAGAGGAAAATTAGAGAGGAAATGGCCAGGCTGAAGAGTGGGAGCAGATGAGTGGAGAATGACAGCGAAAATGCAGATGTCCTGAATACATATTTTGTTCTGTATTTACAGGGGAAGAAGGTGACCACTCCCAGAATGTGGATCAGGGCTTGGGGAGTACAGGAAAGCAGGCCAGGGTAAGAAATGGTATTAGAAAAGAGTGCCGAAGGGACTCCGGGTCCTGAAGAAGTGAATAAATTACAAGAACCCCATGGCTTGCTCTCTAGGGTGTTGGAAGAGGTGAGTCAAACACTGGTGGCACCACAGCCTGACCTGTTTAACTGCTCCCTAGAAGCAGGGGTGGTGCAAGTGGACTGGTGTGTAGATATAGATATCCTCGTGAAGGAGTACCTGCTGGATGGAGTTCCTAGAGGCTAATGGACTATACTGTAGGACAAGATGCAGCAGAAGTTCTTGGCAGCAGGACTGAAGAAAATGCATGCTCTGTGGTGCAGATTCAGGTGCCTCTAAAGGGATTTAGCAAACCTTGACAAGTCTGAGAACTAGTCCAAATACAGTGCACCCTTTCACAGGATGCAGGTTGAGTAGTCTTAGTACTCTAAAATGCTGTGGCTTGCTTGAGCTCAGCTGAAAAATGCTGGAATGATACAATAATTCACAATTCTTTGAAAAGACAAACCCCAACATGTAATTGCTAAAAAATGCACTTTATTCAAAGGGTTCCATGTCATCTCGGCAAAGACAAAACAATGACCATAAAAACAGCCATGGCTTCATCGCGATTGGAAAGATGGTGACAATTGTATTTGGGGGGGGGAAGCATGTCTCCCACACCCCCATTGTTGGGGCCTTTGCTCCCTGCAACCTCTTTCTAAATATACTAACTTCGAGGTCATAGCACCTCATGGAGGGGGAATATGAGCATCACCGCCTTTCCAGTTGTGATGAAGCTGTGGCTGCTTTCACGGTCACAGTTTTTGCCTCACCCACATCATGGGCTACTTATTCAAAGTAGGTGAAACTGACAACACCTCAAGGATGCCCTGGTGCTTTGACCAAGTAGTCTCAAGCCTGCCCCCTAAGGAAAACTTGCATCCTGTGAAACAGTACATTGTATATGGACAAGTTTGTGGCAGGCAGGTTATGCCAATCTAAACAAATCAAATTTTGGGACTGGGTTTCAAAGGCAGTGGTTGGGGACAAACAGTTGACATTCTCTACTTGGACTTCAACATGACTTTAGACTCTGCACCTCACAGTAGGCTGGTGAAAAAACTAGAGGACCTGGAGGCGAGGAACAAACTTGCCAGATGGGTGGAAAATAGGTTGGGGTAGGATTCACTGGGTGGTACTTAACTGGGAATTCTTGATGTGTCAGGGAAGGTACCAATGGGGTGCCAGAGGGATTAGTCTTGGCAACAGTTTTGTTCAACATTTTCGTAAGTGACATAGCAGAAGGTATACAGAGCATGGTTTATCTCTTTGTTGATGACATGAAGATCTGTGATAGGATGGACACAGAGGATGGAAGAAGGAACTTGAAAATGAATCTAGAAAGATTGAAGAAGTGGTCTACGGTGGGCAACATAAATACAATGCCATGAAATGTAAAGTTATGCAGATTGATAGGAAAATCACACTGAACTGACTACAGGATTGGGGGGGTGAAAACTGAAGGAATGGACCCAGGAGTTATCAGCAACAACCAAAATCCTCAGCCCAATGCAACAAGGTGTATGGGAATGTGAACAGAATGCTGGGGTGTATAGATAAGAGTGTTCTGCCGTAAATGGGGGAGGTGATACTACCCCTCCATAGGCCCATGGTGAGACTGTAGCTAGAGAACTGTGCCCAGTTCTGAAGTCTCCATCTCTGAAAAGACAAGGACCACTTGCAGAGGGCTCAGAGAAGGGCTATGAAAACAATGAGGGGGCAGCAGTGGAGAAAGTATGAGGAGAGGCTGGAGAGCCTGAGCATTTACTCTACTGAGGTGGGAAGGGTGAGGGTGGACTTTCCAGAGTTACAAGTTCTTGAGGGGCATCAGCAGGGCAGACTGCAGGGATCTATTCAAGGGGGAATGAAGACACGGTAACAAGGGGACATGGGTGGATGCTGCTAGGGAGATTCCAGTGGAATGTTAGGACATTTTTAAAATAGAGAGTGTCATGGACATCTCTGAAATAGTCTACCAATGCTAGTGGTAGAAGTGAAATCAGTGACCAGTTTCAAACATGAATTAGATAGGCACATAGGGATAGTAAAACTTAAGGGAGAAGAAGGATGGACAGCCAGGGGAGGGGGTACTAGAGCACACTGGAAGGGTAGAATTGGGCCAATATTATGAATTTAGAGAAGATTAGGGTATATAATAATAGATTATTACAGATCTATCTTAATATATTACATAAAGTCTACTTTACACCAGCAAGGTTACATAAATTTGATGTCTCCATACCCGAGCTTTGTCAAAGATGTACTAAGGAAAAGAGGATATTGTCTCATATATTAGGAGGATGTAAAAAGCTCAGAAATTTCTGGGCATTAATTTGGTCCACATTATGTAAGATATTAGGGTACTTCCAGTTCAATCCAGGAAATGCAATGTTTGGCTTCTCAGTGGACCCACCGGATCCTCTGGGTAACCAAAAGAGTCTCTGAAATACTAGCATTTTAGTGACCAGTAAGATAATTTTACAACACTGAAAAGATATAGAGGCTCCAACATATTCTGAATCGGTAGGGAAAATGTTGGATCATAGAAGAATTGATAAAGCAATTTACTTCTTAGAAGAGGATTATGATAACTATAAGTGTATTTGGTCCCCATTATTGCTTAATTTGGCCAATAAGACTTCCTAAGAATTTAGCTCATAGATGTGGCAACAATGTAATAAAAGTCTTCATGAGTGATAATGATGACTGAAGCACCCACATTCTGAGCCATTTCAGAAAAAAAAAAAGAAAGGTAGGAGGCCCAGCAGCTCCGATTGACTATCAGGCCAGAACCAGATTTTGGTGGGAAATGGGCAGACAGGATAGATGAAAGAGACTTTATTTGCTGTGAGAATCTATATAGGCATCTAAGATTTCCCCAGTGCACGGGAGTCCTTATGCCTCATTTGTACCAGATGACCTGCTTTTATACTGCTTCAGTTACATGTTCTGTGTCATGACCCTCCCACCTCCCATATTAGATGATTGACCGTGTTGATGAAACCAACAAATCAAGACTTTTAAAACACAAAATACTGCAGGGCATTCCAGGAGACATTTGCACAAAACAAAAAGACTCATAAAAGATGAGAAAAAGTCAAACTCTGAACCCCCCTTACAGACAGACGATATAACATCTGAATTGACTGACCAGGAATATTCTGGATAGATTGTCACTCTATGGCCAGTTGTCCTGTTTACAGTAGTTTTTCATGCATCCAATGACTGTACTCAAAATTAATGAAGGAAACATCTGGTGTTTATTCTTATACAAAAACTTTCCCGAGGGACACCCTGATTTCAGGCAATGTTCTGAAATGTTTTTCAGCCTTCAAGGGAAACGTTCACTGGTCATGTCTCTGCCAGTATTAGCTAGAATTAAATGGAACAGCGATGCCAGCCAAGATACAACATAGTACCTTGCAGTCCTACTGCAGTGCTGCTGTTTGCTGCAGGGAACAGTGCACTTCAATGGCAATTAAGTCCTTCTGACATGCGGTGACATGTCATTTACTGCAAGTTACTGTGTTGCATCCTGGCTGGCTCCGCTGTATGTGCTTATAGTTAGCCCACCACCCTTCATGGATGGGATCCGTCTGCCAGGAGAGACGCCCTCACCTAATGATAAAGATCTTGTCAAATGTATTTAGGATAACCACTGGGCTTGGGCAAACTGGACACTAAATGAATAAATAAAGCAATGGCCACTGGAGCTAGACACTCCAGGGGCTAAATAAAGAAAGGGGATACAATAGCTGGGGCGGGTACTCAAGGACCACCAGACCTAAGGCACCCCAGTGGCCAAACAAAAGACTGAAGGATGAGGCACATAAATTATTGTTTCTGTTTTTTAGCAGATGGCCATGACTTGGCCATTTGGGGTCCAAGTGACCATAAATTGTCATGGTGGGCATATCCACATCCCACTTCATGGACATGTACTGTAAGTGTCAATTTCCTAATGTGCCCTGAAATGCATTTGTGGGGGTGTTCATGCCCCGTAAATCCAGTATTTGTGCAAATAAATCCTTATGAATAGAATGTTCAGAAAATGTTCTGCACATGCCCAACAACACCGTATTTAAATGTTAGTAATTTAAAACTAAACATTGTAAACTTTCTGTCCCATTGTTCTCTACATTCAGCTTCCACATTCTTAGTGGAAATAACAGGTTTCTTTTTTAAACATAATTTTTGTTGAGTTCATTTAGAAACAAGAATTACCAAAAAAACATATTTTTGCAGTTCAACAGTATGTTATACATATTTACAGAACATACTGTCCCATCAGTAACTAAATATATCACCTCGCCCTTATTTTCTGTAATTACTTGTTGTGGTAGGGTCGGTGACCCCCCCCCCGAACTTGGATATGCTCTCATGGATACAGACCATATGTAATTACCTGCCTATGTTTTGGAGGTAATTTGTGAACATTGTGGGCAAAAATATTTAAAAAAATCTGTTGCAACAGTCTCCTGCTCTTCTAATTTCTTCCTTTTACTATCGCTCCTTTTCTGCCATTCCCATACTCAAGCTTGCCACCTTTGAGTATTCTTACTGTCCTTTCCTTATTTCCAGCTTGTTTTCTCAAAATAATAATGCCCCAATGTTCCAGAACATTCTGTGCTTGCAGTACTAGCTAATTATGCTAATTTTTCCTGCCGAATGCGAGCGATGCGACTGTCTTGATGCGTCTTGGCTTGAAAAAGGGTTGATGATGGCGTTTCATGATCTAGTGAATTCTGAACAAATTAGCAGCCTTTTGTTGGTTTTAGTGTAAAGTTCAGAATTATGTTATATGTCAACATTGCAACTGAGAATCATTTGAGAAATGGTGTTTATTTGTTTATTTAAATAAAATGGTTAAAACTAGTACTTTTAACAGACAAAGGGCAATGTATGCCACAGTTAAAAGAGAGAGAGATAAAACTGTTTAACATAAAAGGGATAAAGTTTCCTAATGTGATCCAGAAATGACTTAGACTTACATCTCTCTCTTTGAAATGTGCTTCCAGCTCTGCTCAGTCCAATTTCCTTATAGGACTGAGTGGCCCTGGTTGTCCCTTTTTTATTATGTAAGTTGGGGGAGGAGCTATCTGAGTCATGTGCTCCTCCACTGGTATAAAAGGAGATGAATGTGGAGTGTTGAGTCAGTGTGTGGTAGGAAGGCAAACCTACCAGATGCCTAGCCAGATTCTAGGTGCCTTTTTGGCAGGAATTTTCTTTCTTGTTAAAGATATGATTTCCTGTGCCTTATGTTTTTTTTGAAAGTTATGTACAAGTTCTGCTTTAAGTCCATTTTATTTTTCTGCTTCTAATAAATTTTGAAATATCGGATCCTGACTGCTCTCTGGACTTTATTGGACACCCCACGTGCACATTTGGTGTCAGAGGTGGGATATCACAAGGGAAGGAGAGCCACCTTTCTTGTGGATATTGTCCAGAGTCATTATGGAGGAGCAGAAGAAGATGGAGAAAGCAGAAATGTCTGCACGGAAGGTACATGGACCAGAACCATGGTGGACAAATTTCAACTACCCCTAGCAGCTGGATTGGGTGATGTCAGAAGGAAAGAGACTGAGAGAAAGAGAAAGAGACCAGAGGCAGTGGAAGAAGCTATTGGGGGCAAAGATGTCAAAGAGAAGGAAAAGGAACCCCCTTCCAAAGTACATGATTTGCTGAGATGGTTATGTGTGAGACAGCTCGAGCTGGAGAAGCAGAGAGAGAGATATCATCTACAAAATGAGATAGACCATCTACAAAATAAGAAAGACCGTCTACAAAATGAGACCAGGTGGGTGGAGACTCTTAAGGCTATTCAGGCTATTGGAACTATTAGACCTATTCTACCTAGTGGGGGCCCAAAGGACATTAAAATTTCCAGACTAATGGACAGTGATGATATTGAAGCATACATTACAACATTTGAAAGAGTGGCAACAGCTTGTGGGTGGCCTAGGGATCAGTGGGTTATTCGTTTAGCCCCATATCTCACAGGCAAGGCTCAGCTAGCTTATAGTCATGTAGAACCTGGAAATGTTACCAACTATGATCATGTTAAACAAGCAATATTAAAAAGGTATGACATCAGTGCAGAGACTTATCGTCAAAGGTTTCGAGCATTCAGATATCATACTGTTGAGTCCCCCAAAAAGCTTGTGCTCGATTGCAAGACTTGTGCACAAAATGGCTACAACCTGCAACTCGTACCATACATCAAGTGGTTGAGTCAGTTGTGTTAGAACAATTTGTAAAAATACTACCTTATGAGGTTCAAATGTGGGTAAGAGAACATCGACCTGACACAGTAGAAAAAGCTGTCAGTTTAGCTGAAGATTATATTACAGCTCACCCACCTTGTCAGAAAGGGTCTCATGGAACAAATACTTCCCAAGTATTGATAAAACATCCACCCACTAGTCCTTCTACTAAGATGAAAGAGGAAAGAAAAAGTATGAGAACATTTAACCCAGATATTATTTGCCACAAGTGTCAGACCAAGGGACACATCGCTAGATTCTGCCCCCAAAATAATCTGATCCTTCTCATCTGGCCTTAGCAAACTGGGGGCAATATACTGTGTCTGTCAATGTTGGAGGACAGGATGTGATGGCATTGATTGATTCGGGAAGTAAGCAAACCCTGGTACGTGCTGATTTACTCAGTGGTGCTCTTACAAAGAAACACTAGGAGAAAACTGGGGTGACTTGTGTTCATGGGGACACTCATTTTTATCCTGTACAGAAAGCTACTATTACTGCATCAGGTATGGCACATCATCTGAAGTTCAAGTTCAAGTTTATTGCAGGAAAACTCCATTGAGCAAGCTCATTCACAAGGAGGTCCTGTTAGTGAAGATAGGCGTGGTTCCTAGACTACCTGTACCTGTGATATTGGGACATGATTTTCCTGTATTTAACAATTTATTGACTGCCTCTTCTTTTATATCTGCTGTGGTTACATGATCTCAAGCAACTCAGGAACAAATGGACAGTGAATTGTTTCCTTTTGATGATACCTTATTTGATGTTCCTGGAAAAACTGTTAAATCAAAAAAACAAAAGAGACTAGAAAAATGGACATGGAATAAAACAAAGGACTTAGGTTGTGATGATGCCGTGGTAAAAACTATAAAGTCGGACTCTTTTATCAGTGACCAAAAGAATGACCCTACACTAACCCCTTTGTTTTCCCAGGTTATTGCTGATGGGGTGGAAGGTACACCTCAATGTATAAATTGCAACAGGATAAATTGTATAGAGTTTGTCAAAATCCAAAAACTGGGAAATGGTAGATCAACTGGTGGTTCCTAGTCAGTATAGAGAACAGTTAATATTCTTAGCGCATGATGTACCATGTGGGGACATGCAGGAAGGATAGAACTTTAAAAGGTTACTATATAGATTCTTTTGGCCTGGCATTCATGATCAAGTGGCTGAATATTGCAAAAGTTGCAGCCAGTGCCAAAGGTGGCACCGGTTACAAGAAAGGACAAAGTCCCTCTTCCTTTACCATTGGTTGCTATGCCCTTTGAAAGATTGGCCATGGATATTATAGGACCTCTCCCAAAAGTACTAAAGGGAACAGGTTTGCCCTTGTGTTGTGTGACTATGCTACAAAATATCCTGAGGCTTTTCCTTTACGCACAATAACAGCGGATAAAATAGCAGAGGAGTTGCTCAAGGTATTTAGCAGAGTGGGCATACCAAAAGTTATTTTAACGGATAGGGGAACCAATTTCTGTTCAGCCATTTTGAAACATCTCTACCAAGCTCTGGGGGTAGAAGCTGTCTACACATCTCCATACCATCCCCAGACTGATGGTTTGGTCGAGCGTTTCAACAGAACACTGAAGAAAATGATACAAAAGTATGTGGAAGATGAGGGTAAACACTGGGACCTATATCTGCCACTGTTACTTTTTGCATATCGTGAGGTACCTCAAGCATCGACTGGATTCTCACCATTTGAACTATTATATGGTAGGAATCCCAGAGGTCTCCTAGACATAGTTAAGGAACAGTGGGAGGATATTACCACTTGGAAAAATCCCACTACCCTTGATTATGTTACGCAGCTACGTAAAAAAATAGCTAAGTATACCCAAGTTGCGCAGGAACAGAATCAAATCAAGCAAGACTATCAGAAAGAAAGATATGACATAGGTGTGGGTGAAAAACACTTTAGCTCTGGGGATCGTGTCTTATTGTTGCTTTCATCCACTGAAAACAAGTTAACTATGAAATGGCAAGGGCCTTATGTGATACAGAAACAAATTAGCCCCACTACCTATTTGGTGGAAGTACCAGACAGAAAACAAAACTAAAAGTGTACCATGCCAATTTATTGAAAAGATGGCATGATAGGCCTACTGAAGTCATGTATGTATGTTCCAAACCATTGGACAATGAGATGGAGCTGGCATATGATAGACTGGAAGGAGAACAATTGTCTCAAGATTTGACAATAAACCCTTCTTTATTAGACAGTCAAAAACAAGAACTAGCCCACGTTCTAAGTCAGTTTCATGATACTTTTACAACAGTCCCAGGAAAACTACAGAAATATGTCATCAGATCCATACATTTCAAAACACACCCATTAGAGTAAAGCCCTATCGGATTCATGAGAAATTAAAACAAGAAGTCATCATAGAGATAGAAAAGATGAAAGCAATGGGTATCATAGAAGAAGCTAATAGCGAATGGGCGTTTCCTATGGTCCTTGTCCCTAAAAAAGAGGGAGGGATAAGAATTTGTCTAGACTTCCGAAAACTCAACGCAATATCAAAGTTTGATGGATATCCGATGCCCCGTATAGATGACATCATTGATCAACTTGGGCAAGCGAGATATGTTAGTATACTTGATTTAACTAAAGGATACTGGCAAATTCCGCTTGAGAAAGCATAAAAAGAGAAAACTGCTTTTTGCACTCCTTTGGGGTCTTTTCAGTTCACAATGATGCCATTTGGACTTCACGGAGCCCCAGCTAGTTTTCAAAGGTTGATGGATAAACTCCTGAGACCTCACGTTGGATATAAGCGCCAGCTTATTTAGATAAGCGTAATCATTTATAGTCCAACATGGGAAGACCATATTAAACTTACTGCTGTTTTAAGGACTATAAAACAAGCTGGTCTCACCATCAACCTCAACAAATGTTCCTTTGCTATGGAGGAAGCCCGGTATTTGGGATTTATAATTGGTAATAGGCAGGTAAAACCAGAGTAGGGAAGGTGGACGCGTAGCCAAAGTCCTCGTCCCTCACAAAAAACATGTGCATCCATTTTAGGCCTATGAGCTACTATAGATGTTTTGTGCCTCAATTTGCTACTTTAGCTAGCCCTCTAATTGAATTGACCAAAAAGAACAAACCCTCAAAAGTAATCTGGAATTCAGAATGTGAAGAATCATTTCTTGCCATAAAAGCAATACTTTGTTCCTCCCCAGTGTTAAAAAGTCCTGATTTTGATAAACCATTTTTGTTACAGATGGATGCTTCTAATGTTGGTTTGGGGGCTGTGTTATCTCAAATCCACCATGGAGAAGAACATCCTGTACTGTACATTAGCCGTAAATTACATGTCAGGGAAACCAAGTACTCCACAATAGAAAAGGAGTGTTTGGCACTCAAATGGGCCATAGAGTCCCTACGATATTATTTATGGGGAACTCAATTTATAGTATGGACAGATCATAATCCATTATGATGGATACATAACATGAAGGATAGCAATCCAAGGGTTATGAGATGGTATCTAACATTGCAACCATATAAATTTACTGTTAGTCATAGAGCTGGGACTGCTAATAGTAATGCTGACTTCATGTCTCGCTTTGGAGCAGACATAATGTTAGAATCAAATGTAGACCTCGGGGAATGAATATATTTGTATTTGAGAATGCATTGTATTTAAGTAAAAGAGAATATTAAAGGACCCCGAGGTGGAACTTTGGGAGTGGCTGGGCTAAAGCTCCATCTCTTTTTGTGTTACAAAAGAGATCTACATGCTATTTCAAGTAGTGAAAACTACTAGTTTTCATCTTGAGTGGGGAGGACTGTGGTAGGGTCGGTGACCTCCCCCCCCCCGAACTTGGATATGCTCTCATGGATACAGAGCATATGTAATTACCTGCCTATGTTTTGGAGGTAATTTGTGAACATTGTGGGTGAAAATATTTAAAAAAATCTGTTGCAACAGTCTCCTGCTCTTCTAATTTCTTCCTTTTACTATCGCTCCTTTTCTGCCATTCCCATACTCAAGCTTGGCCACCTTTGAGTATTCTTACTGTCCCTTTCCTTATTTCCAGCTTGTTTTCTCAAAATAATAATGCCCCAATGTTCAGAACGTTCTGTGCTTGCAGTACTAGCTAATCATGCTAATTTTCCTTCACGAATGTGCGAACGTGCGACTGTGTGATCGTGCGGACGTGCGAAGATGCCGAAAAAGGGTTGATGATGGCATTTTCATGATCTAGTGAATTCTGAACAAATTAGCAGCCTTTTTGTTGGTTTTAGTGTAAGAAGTTCAGAACTATGTTATATGTCAACATTGCAACTGAGAATCATTTGAGAAATGGTGTTTATTTGTTTGTTTAAATAAAATGGTTAAAACTAGTACTTTTAACAGAGAAAGGGCAATGTATGCCACAGTTAAAAGAGAGAGATAAACATTTAACATAAAAGGGATAAAGTCTCCTAATGTGATCCAGAAATGACTTAGACTTACATCTCTCTCTTTGAAATGTGCTTCAGCTCTGCTCAGTCCAATTTCCTTATAGGACTGAGCGGCCCTGGTTGTCCCTTTTTTATGATGTAAGTTGGGGGAGGAGCTATCTGAGTCATGTGCTCCTCCACTGGTATAAAGGAGGTGAATGTGGGTTGAGTCAGTGTGTGGTAGGAAGGCAAACCTACCAGATGCCTAGCCAGATTCTAGGTGCCTTTTTGGCAGGAATTTTCTTTCTTGTTAAAGATATGATTTCCTGTGCCTTATGTTTTTTTTGAAAGTTATGTACAAGTTCTGCTTTAAGTCCATTTTATTTTTTTCTGCTTCTAATAAATTTTGAAATATCGGATCCTGACTGCTCTCTGGACTTTATTGGACACCCCCCACGTGCACATTTGTAAAACCAAAAAACATAAAGAAAATGTACAAACAATACATATGAAAAAGAAAACAAATTCCAATAATCTTTATCACCATAAAAATATGGCTAATAAGAATGTCAATAATTCGGATGTTTAAGCGACAACAAAACAAGATCACCAGTATTTAATTCTTGTACTCACTAGTCATTGTGTAGCTTTCCTTCAGTATAATATGTACAATGTACAAGTCCTCCCAGACTCTCTCAGTGATCACTCCCCCATTCTATTCCACTGGTCATCCTCAGTCCCCAAACCCATAGCACAGTCCACATGCCGTCGGCATCTAATACCTGGTGGACTGATAAAACTTAAGGAACTTCTGTCCCAAATTGACTGGTCTCCTATACAGGCAACTCCTGACATTGACACAGCTCTCTCCTTCTTTACCCGAACTTTTAATAATGCCTGTGATATCATTGCCCCAATGTTGACCCGCCATTCTAAAAGGCAGAATGCCCCCTGGGTAGCCCTAGCTTTGATCCACCAACTCAAACATAGGGACAACCTATGACACCTTGCCATTGAGACTGGCTGGCCCAGTGACAGGCAGTTATATGCTGCCACCCAAAACAAGTGCACTCGGGCCATCAGAAAGGCCAAGTCTGAGCACTATCGGTCCTCACTCACTGCCTCATGGGGGAACCCCAGAACCTTCTGGGATAACATTAAACAGTTAAATGGGAGTGCACACTCCCCCCCCACCCAGATCAACATTAATGGCGTGATCTCCTCAGACCTAGCCCTCATAGCCAACCACCTCAACACCTCATTCACTGACCTTAGCCCTATCTCCCTACAAATTTTTTTGACCCTCCTCCCCCAGCACCTGCCGTAAATCTTTCTCACCCTTATTTTCTCCTCCGCCGTGTTTCTGCCCAAGAACTTAGGCGCGCTTATCACTGCCCTCAAGAGTAATAGTACAGGCAGTGACACCCTGGATCTGTGTATCCCACGGCTGGTCTTAGACACAGTCCTTACCCGATCACATGCCTCATCAACCACCTCTTTGCCTGGGGAAGGTTCCAACTGCCTGGAAAGTCGCCACTGTCACCCCTATCTTTAAAGGTGGTGATAGGACTGCAGCTGGAAACTATCGGCCAATCTCCATTCTCTCTCCTCTCTCCAAGGCCTTGGAAAAAGTGGTGACCTCTCAAATCTCTGACTACCTCTCCACCTACAATGTTCTATGTCCTCAGCAGCATGGCTTCTGAGCGGGACACAGTACCAACACAGCCCTCCTAGAGTTCTCCAACTTTCTCCACTCCTCCTTAGACACTGGTTCTCTGGCTGGTGCGGTCTTCATTGACCTCTCTAAAGCTTTCGACACTGTCTCCCACCCCCTCCTTCTTGATGCCCTTAGTCTCTCTTGTTTTGCTGCTGGGCCTATCTCCTGGTACACCAGTTATCTGTCTGACCGCTCACAGCTTGTAAAAATTAATGGAACCTACTCAGACATCTGTCCCATCTTTTCTGGGGTTCCCCAGGGCTCCATTCTGGGCCCCTTACTATTCTCCATTTACCTTAACACCCTTCCATGCTTTTGCTCGGGGAACATTCTATTGTCCGCTGATGATGCAGTCATCTTTGCCTCAAGTCGTAACCCTATTGCCCTCCAGGACTCACTGAAGAAGTCCTTCACTGAAGCCGAGGGCTGGTTCAAGGAACATAGATTGGTGATAAATCTTAAAAAAAATAAAAACCATGTTCTTCACTCATCCTCAAAACAAGTCCTGCAACTTCAAACTCCTCATTCACTCTGGGTCCTCTTTCCCACTCGAACAAGTTTGCTCCTATAAATACGTAGGATCCATTTTGACCCCTCCTCCCTCTCCTTCCATGGACACATGCTGCCTAGCCACTGCCACTAATATCCGATTGGGCATCTTACATGGTATAAACACTGCCTCCTCCCGGAGGCTCTTTGACTTCATAGTCACCTCTCATCCTGTCCCTAGTGGACTATGGACTGCCGGTGTATGGTGCTGCTGATCAGACCGCACTCCATAAAGTCGCACTACTCACAGAATAAGGCCTGCAGGTTATTGGGCACCTAGGCTAACACACACCTGTCTACTGTACGCTAAAGCGCTGGTGCTTGATCTTGATGAGCGTCTCAAATATCTGACCTGTACCCTTACAAAAAAGACCCTCCTTGGGCTATCCCCACCAGGATTGACCACCACCATACGCTGCTCTGTCCCACTAGTTCATACTCGGACCTCTGGGAAAACCTCTCTTGTTATCCCTAGAGCTAGGACCTCTCACAGCCAAAGAGCCTTCAGCTTTAGGGCCCCCTCCTGGTTCAACACACTCCCCTCCATCTCCGGCTCCAATTATATCCGTGCTTTAAAACTTCATACGTAACCACCTTATTAACACCTGAAGCTGTAATTGCCACTAGTCAAAGTGTACTAATGCTTATGACAAAGCTACTACTAAGCTGCTAAGGACAACATAACTCTGTATTGTTTGCATCAATCCTACCTGTACCAGCTTGTTTGTATCTATGTCTTAAGTTACTGTTATACTGTGTTGTACTGTTATACTGTGTATTTTCGTTTGTCTTACTGTGACAAGGTACCTTTGTAAATGAGCCTATGGCTCAAAGGTTTTCCAAACTGCTGTTTAAATAAATAAATAAATAATACCGAGTGAGACCTGTTTTCCCCACAGAAAAACTGCATGTTTATTTTTCCACAATGCATACTAAGTAAATCCTTAAGATACACAGTGCAGTGTCCAGGAGAGTGCAAAAGATGCAGTTGCAGTAAGGCCCACATGCTCAGACGGCCCACTGCCTCAGAGGCCAGCATTAAAGAAAACTTATTTTCACAGGCAAAATTGTAAATTTCTTCTACATTGCTTATCCATCTGGAATTGGCTCTGCCAGCAGTGGGATCTGTGCTGCAGATTCCAACTCCAGTTTCTTGGGATGAGGGTGCAGTATAAGGAAGCAATAGGGCCCAATATTCAAAACATTCAAACTTGATGCTGGTATCCTCAGAAGGGACAGGGACAAATGACATAGTTCTGTTCCTTGATCATGGTGCCTGCAAGGGAGATGGGGGCATCATGGACAAACTACAGATATGCATGCTGCAAATACGAATGTACACTATAAATATTTCACATGTGCTAATGGTTATTTTGACTTCTTGGTGGTGAGGTAGGGCCCCACAAAATATTGTGCAGGGGGACGCTTACAGTCATTGGCACAGCCCTGGGGGGATTTTCCAAAGTGTTGGACACAGATGCAAATGCATGCTGTTCCTGCATCTGTGTCCATCCACTTGTATCCAGGCAGCCCTGCTGCTATTTTCAGAGGTTGCATCCATTTATGACAAAAGGTCACAATTTGCAGCAGAAAAGAGACACAACTGCATCTAAAATGGACTCAGCTTGCAACTTCATCCATTCTGGACACAGTTGCATCTGTTTTTTGAAGCTGTTGGACTCAACAAATTTGTCAGCATTTCTGGTTTGAAAATAAGGCCAGATGCATCTTGGGCTGATCCCAAAATCCTGTCCATACCATTTAACCAATTGTGACATCAATACACTAATGAATTATAACATCAACAACTGACCATTTTTTCTTACTTCAACCTCAAAAGCAGACTCATTAAAAAAAAAAAGGTTTCTCAACAGTTTGAGTCCAGTCCCCAAACAAGCTCATTTTAAAGCCAACAGATTTTAATAAAAAAATTGTTTACCACATCCCTTCCCCCCAAGAAGCAGATTCAACTTTGCAAACAGGATTCTCTTTGCAATAAGAACATTTTAAAAACAACAGATTTTCATACAACTGACTTTGTAACCAGTTTGTGTTGACTTCCAAACAAACACATTTTAAAAGCAATAGGCATTAATAATAATGGTTTTGGAAACCATTTGCATTCACTTTCTGACAACAAATGTTCATTAAAGCAACTCTGCTAACAGTTTGGTTTCACTTCCCAACATGTACAGTTTTAAAAGCAACAGTTTTTCTAAAAAGGCTTTGCAAACTGAATTCTCTTTCCAGATAGCACATTTTAAAAGTAATGGGTTTTCTTATAAATGACTTTGCAAACCATTTGGGGCTACTTCCCAATAAGCAACATTTTTAAAATAGAATAAACATTGATCATATGTCACAACTACTGGGGTTTTAAAACCATTTCTAAACAATTAAAGACAAAATAAGCCAAGGAATGAAGCACTTCCACACCATGCAATTTAACCGTAGCCATGTTTCACTGCCTCACAATCACATGATTATCCAGAGTGATTTCAGTAGACTCTTGGTTCTCCTCATGGGACTGGAAAAGGGGGAAGTTCCAGAGGACTGGAAATGGGCCACAGTCTTTATGTCCCTTAAGAGTGGAAGCAGGGAGGAGGCAGGAAACTATCGTCCAGTAAGCCTCACTTGGTTGTGGGAAAGTTAATGGTAACCCAGCTAAAGAAGAGGATTTTAGCATTCCTAGGAGCAAGTGATCAACTGGACCTAAAACAGCATGGCTTCATGGCAGGCAGGTCCTGCCAGACAAACCTAGTGAAATGTTTCGACTGGGTTACTAGAATAGTGGACCAGGGAGATGCGCTATATGTGATATACCTTAACTTCAGTAAGGCCTTTCGACTCTGTCCCTCACAGAAGGCTGATCAACAAACTTGAACACATGGGAGTTGCACCTAGTGTAGTAAACTGGGTGAAAACTGGTTGAATGAGAGACTGCAGAGGGTATTGGTAAACAGTACTTTGTCAAATGAGAGGGAGGTGACTAGTGGTGTGCCGCAGGGGTCGGTATTGGGACCAATACTCTTCAATGTGTTCATTAGTGACATTACTGAGGAACTGGAAGGAAAGGTGTGCCTATCAGCAGATGGCACAAAGCTCTGCAATAGGGTGAATACACCAGAAGGGGTTGACAACATGACAGATGACGAGTGGAGCTTGGAAGAGTGGTCGAGAAACTGGCAACTAAAATTCAACTCAAAGAAGTGCAAGGTCATGCACCTGGGAAGAGGGAACCCAGTGGAAGAATACTACCTAAGTTGCAAGAAGCTTGTGGCCACAAAACAGGAATGCAACCTAGGAGTTATCATTTCAGATGATTTAAAAGTGGGCAAGCAATGTAAGAAGGCAACACTAAAGGCTATTGGAATCCTGGGATGCATTAGGAGGGGCATTACAAGTAGAAGGAGAGAGGTGGTTCTGCAACTGTATAGATCCCTGGTGAGACCCCATCTGAAATATGATGTCGAGTTCTGGAGACCACACCTCAAGAGTGAAATAGGCTGGAGACAATACAGAGGAAGGCGATGAAGATGATACAAGGCATGCATCAGAAGGCGTATGAGGAGAGATTGAAAGAGCTAAACCTATACTCCATCGAACAGCATAGAGAGAGGGGGGGATATGATAGAGACATTCAAATACCTCAAGGGTGTAAACAAAGCATGGATAAAGACCCTCTTTCAGGTTAATACCTGTACCACGACTAAGGGACATTACATGTGTGTGAGGAGAAGTAAGTTCAAGAGCACTGAGAGGGTAGTGGATTCATGGAACAGCCTGCCCCCAGGGGTCATGGGGGCAAAAACTGTATGAGAATTTAAACTAACATGGGGTAAACATTGTGGAATAACTAAACCAGACAACTGAACTGGAGGGGGTTAGTATACATGGGCTCATATGGTTCACATCTGCCATCACATTCTATGTTTCTATGTGGTTTAGTCTTTAATTCCAAAAAGACAAAATCTATGGTCTTTTCTGGGATGAAATGCCTCTGACTTCAAACTTATTATAAAAGATGATGAAGGTAACTATATTGAAAGAGTAACTGTGTTAAAGTACCTTGGTGTAACTCTTGACAGTCACCTGTCCTTTGAAAATCATGTAAGCCAGTTAACTAAAAAACTATATCATAGGTTTGGCATGTTATATTGAGTACTCATTTTTAATACCTGAAACAAGGGTTATGCTGGCTAACCATTTTTTGTTCCCATTGATTGATTATTGCTCATTGGTCTACTTTTCCACTTCTTCAACAATTCTGGGAAGGTTGAGGATTACTTATCAAAGTATAATTAATTTTGTTACTGGGCTTTCTAGGATGGCTTACCATTGTGGGCCTCTATAAGGCTTTAAATTGGCTTTCTTTAGATGACAGATTTAAAAGTAAAGCATTGTTATTTCTATATAAAATGTAATGGGTATTTTGCCTAATAGTATTGTCCCCCTGTTCTCCAGGTCTGTTAATGGATGCACCATCAGATCCATGACGGAGCACTCCTTTCAAATTCCATTTTGTCATTCCACACAGGGACAGCATTCCCTATCATATAGGGGAGCTAAACAGTTTAATAGTTTGCTACTATCTATAGTTCAGCGTCTGACTGTGTCCATATTTAAAAACAACTTAAAACATTTCTTACTCAATAGAAGTGCGTGTAAATGTTTTAATGTTTTGTTTTTATACCTTTGTAAATGTTTATTTTATGTAGATGTTATTGTATTTGTTAATGTGACCACTGGTCGCTTGTGAAAACAGGCAATTTTGCTCATGTGCCTTTCCAGTATAAAAAAGGAAATGAAATGATGTCCAAGTCTGATGACTAACTGATACTGGCTCCTTCAGTCAGCTGGAATCATTACCAGGCACGTTGCCATGGGTGTTAAGGATTAATTCCTGCACCACTTAAAAGCTTTTCACATCTCTAAAAAAGTTTATGACTAACCAAATATATAAAACAAGCACTAGAAAAGTGCTGTGTACTCAAAATAACGCAATCCCAAGGGCTAAAGAGCTAATTAATCCAGTGACCCCTGGCCTCATGGTTTATTAGCTCATTAGGCCCAACTCAGTGACATTATCTCCTTGTATACCGCACTTTTGTAACTTTTAGAGAACATATATTATGCCTATTATATCATTATCACTCCTCATAATTTAAAGAGACACTGTTAACCCCTTTTGCATCATACTATTTCTTGTTGCAAACCCACATTTTATGATTGCTTAACTTCTCTAAAATTCATTGGTGTTGATAGTTGTTTAAGTTGCCTCCTTTCTTAGTAAAACTGAAATACATGCTAATGGTGTAATTATATCTAATCTTGTTTTGTTTCAGAGCCTTGACTTACTGTTATTGCATACTTCCTAAACACTAGGAACACCCCAAACAGAGCAGCCACTCATAGAAACACAAAAGTTTATGGCAGAAGGAGACTGCTAGGTCCATCTAGTCTGCCCATTTGTTTTATACCTATTTTGACACTCTAGTTGCCCTTTGTAGTCAGGGCTCGCTTGTCTCTATCCCATGCATTCTTGAATACCCCCTGACAGTATTAACTCCCACAACCTCTTTGGGCAGGCTATTCCAGGTGTTCAACACTCTTTCTGTGACAAAAAACATCCTAGTGTTGGTAAAAAACCTCCTTCCTTGAAGCCTGAGGTCATGTCCCTTGGTGCTGGAGCCCTTCTTAAAGTGAAAAGGTCCCTGTGCCTGTACCTTATTAATGCCTTTGATGTACTTGAATGTTTCAGTCATGTCCCCTCTCTCTCTTTCTCTTCTCTGCTCCAGTGAGTACATATTCAGTTCCCTAAGTCTTTCCTCGTAGGACATGTACTGCAGACCCTAAATCATTTTTGTCACCTTTCTCTGTACTGTTTCCACCCAGTCAATGTCCTTCCTGAGGTGAGACCTCCAGAACTGGACTCTGTATTCCAGGTGAGGCCTGACCAGCGATATATACAGTGCAGTACCACCTCTCTCTTTCTGCTCGTGACTCCCCTCCCAATGCAGCCCAGCATTCTGTTGACTTTCTATGTTGCCTTCTCACACTGCTTACTAACCTTCAAGTCATCTGAGATTATGATTCCCAGATCGCATTCCTGGTTTGAGGCCACCAGTCTTGCCTCCTAGGTAATACTCCTTTCCTGGATTTTTCTTTCCTATGTGCATGACCTTGTACTTTTTGGCATTAAATCTCAGTTGCCACACTCCAGGCCATTCTTCTAGTTTCTTGAGGTCAGCTTCCATCTTGCTCACTCTTTCTGAGGTGTACACCCTGTTACATATCTTGGTGTCATCTGCAAACAGACACACCTTCCCTTCTAGTCTGTCAGCGATGTCTGCTATAAAAACATTGAAGAGCAGAGGCCCCAGTACTGAGCCCTGGGGCACCTGCTGGTCACCATGCCTTCCATTGATTGCATTCCATTAACCTGTACCCTCTGTATTCTGCCATGTAACCAGTTTTGCACCCAACTGACTACTTCTGGACCAATCCCTATGTGGTCAAGTTTCTTTACCAGTCATCTGTGTGGAACTGAGTCGAAGGCCTTACTAAAGTCTAGGTAGACCA
Source organism: Neoceratodus forsteri (assembly GCA_016271365.2). NCBI lineage: Eukaryota > Metazoa > Chordata > Ceratodontiformes > Ceratodontidae > Neoceratodus > Neoceratodus forsteri. Next base: position 1,392,254,475 of record CM057459.1, read on the forward strand.
CAACTACTGCCCCACCATCGTTCACTATTTTTGTAGCATAGTCAAAGGACTCAAGTAGATTTGTCTGGTGTGACCTACCTGCTGTGAAACCATGCTGTTTAGGGTCTTGTTGGCCACTAGTTTTGAGGAATGCTATGATCCTCTGTTTGAGTAGTGTTTCCATTAGTTTCCCTACTATAGATGTGAGGCTCACTGGTCTGTAATTACTAGCCTCTTCGCAACTGCCTGATTTGTGAAGTGGAACCTCTATTGCCTTTTTTTGCAGTCTTTCGGTACCACACCACTCTTCAAGGATTTTGTGAATAGAAGTGCTAGAGGGGCTGCTAATTCTGTCCCCACTTCCTTAAGGATTCTGGGGTGCATCTCGTCTGGTCCCATGACTTTGTCTACTTTTAGTTTATTTAGCACCTCCTGTACTTCAGCTTCTGTAAAGGGGCTAGTGTCTACCCCTGGTCCTGGGGTGTAGTGTTTTTTCAGGGCTGGGCCATCCCCTGGGTCCTCTTTAGTAAACACCAAGCAGAAGTATTTGTTGAGGATTTTGGCTTTCTCTGGGTCATGTTTGGTGCATTTCCCCTTCTTCAGTAACAATCTTTACTATCCACCCTTTTGCCTTCCTACGTTCTCTAATGTATCTAAAAAAATGATTTGTCTCCTCTCTTTGCCCCTTCTGCTATCTTTTCCTCTGCTTGGACTTTTGCCTTTCTAATTTGTTTGTTAGACTCTTTCATTTTTTCCTTGTACGACTCCCAATTTTCTCAGTTTTGGTTTCCTGGTATATGCTGTCGCCTTCTTTTTCTTCTTTAACTGTGGTAGCCACTTCCTTGGAAAACCATAGAGAATTTCTTTTTTTGCTTTGCAGACCCATCTGGCACATTCATCTGTGGCAGTCTTTATTGCTGTCTTGAGTCTCCCCACATGACCTCCACCTCCTCAGCCTCTCTTTCCATTAACCGACTACTAATGTTCCTCATTTTTTGGAAGTCAGCCTTTCTGAAGTCTAGCACCTTTATCTTTGAGTGGCTGGTGCCCTGTGTTATATTTACCTTAAAGTTTACCATGCGATGGTCGCTGTTGCCCATATGGCATCCCACTTTGATGTCTTTGATCCTTTCTGAGTTTGTGAGGACAAGATCGAGAATGGCATCTTCCCTTGTTGGGGTTTTAACAAGTTGGCACAGTCCAACGCCTTGTAGTGACAAAAAGAAGTCCTTACTTCTTGTTGTTGCTGCCGTTAGTGTGCTCCAGTTTATATCTGGTAGGTTGAAATCCCCCATCTTTATCAGACATGTTGTGGATTTTCTCTATTAGGTCTTTGTCTCCTTGATTTGGGGGCCTGTACACGACACCGATTCTGAAGGGTTTTTTCTTGGCCTTGTCTACCATTAGCCACAGTGACTCAAAGTCCCCAGGTTGCACCTTTTATTTCTGTGGCTTTTATTTCCTCCCAAATGTAGATGGCTACGCCCCCCCTTTTTTGCCAAGCCTATCTTTCCTGAACAGATTGTAACTGGGAATGGCTGTTTCCCATCCATGGTTTTTCGTGAACCGTGTTTCTTTTACAACCACCCAGTCCAAACTTTCTGTTTCCAAGGCAGCTGTGAGTTGGGGAAGTTAGTTAGTTAGGCTCCTAGTATTTGCAACCATTGCCTTCCAGGAATGTACATCGTCTTTGTTGCAAGGTTGTACCCTCTTCTTGGACTGCTCCAGTTTGCTCTTTCTGTCCAAGAGATTATGGAGGTGGCTGGTTCGATCAGATGTTGGCTTTGATTTGTTTTCTGGGGATGTATGCGTGCATTTGGCATTTTGGGGAGTGATGACTATTCCACTGATGGCATGGGTGTGAGCTGCATCATACTCCCCTTTATTTAGTTTAAACTACCTGTAGACATAGAATTTTTGTCTGAGTGCTCGCACACCTTCTCTGTTTAGGTGCAATCTGTCATATTTAAAAAAAGCTCTTTCCCAAAAGTTGTGCCAGTTCCCTATGTAGTGGTATCCCTTGTCTTGGTACCAATCATGTAGCCATGAGGTAAATTCACCTACCTCAATCTCTCTGACTCACTTGGTGCTTTTTCCTTTTTCCCACACTGGCAGCACTTCTAAGTAGGCTAATTTGGACGGAAGAGACGAAAGTTTGTTGGCCAGGTCCTCAAAGTGTTTCTTGGCTTCCTGAACTGTGTGATTTGCCAAGTCATTGGTACCAAGGTATATTGCTATATGTGTAACAACCCCTGATTCTGGCACAATTGTCTTGATGCAGTTAGTGTCCCTACTTGCAGAGGCTCCTGGTAGACACTTTACCATGATGTCATGTTTAACATTTTGTGTTAGGTGGTGCTCCACTCCTTGGATCATGGACTCCCTGATTATGAGAATTTTACTTTTGTTTATATTTGTGTCATTTTTATTTTGAGTTTTAGTAATTTTGTTGTTATTGCATTTGGTTTTGGTATTGTTGGTTATATTTTGAGTATTAGTATTTTTGTTTTTATCATAGTTTGTATTGGTTTTAATTTGTGTGTTAGCCTTTTTTGGTGGTTTGATTTCTTTATCCTGTATTACTTTGTCTGTGGTTAGTAGCAGTGGAGTAAACCTGTTTTCAGTTTGGATGGCTGGGAAGTGCTCCTGGTTTGTGGCTTCCTTCCTGGGCCTTCTGTGATGCCTCTTTTTCCTTACCATCTGCCAGTCTCTGGGCCCTGCCTCCAATCCTGACCCCTGGCTGACATGCTTGTACTAGTGGTGGGGAAGGGGTTGAGGAGGTGTGCTATAGAGTTCCCTGTAGTAGAGGTTGTATATTATAGTCCAAGCATCCTGTAGTTGGGCTGCAAGATCTGCTATGGTGCAGCACACATGGCAGGGTCCTGGTTGCCATTTGTAGACCCTGTTGTACAGTGCACCACAGTTTTTGCAACTGACAAGGTCCATTTTATTTTTGTTTTGTTTTGTTTTTATTTTATTTTTTTATTTGTTTGTTTTAATTGAGAGGAAGTGCTGATTCCTGTTTCTTGGCAGGAAGTGTGGGTGAAAAAGAAAGCAGAACAGTGAGATTTTTTTTGTACCTTACTATCTCCTATCAGGTGTTGTGGGCAGTGCTATATGCCTATAAAGCAAAGTCACCCAGGGAGGGTGGGATTAGGGGAGGGAGGGTGGGCATATCCTACTGTTCTCTGTATGCTACAGAAAACAATCAGCTAGCTGTTGAACAGATGAGGTCTAGCTTGTACTCCTGCAAGGTAAGAAGGAATCCAATTAGTAGCTCAGTTGTTCTGCTCTTTGGCTCAGAACAGCTCAGTGGAGTCCCTGCTGCTTGCAATAAAAGACCCCACTCATAATTTAATAGTCTCCTCTCCTCCCACTGCATCTTGAGTAGCTAGACAGTGTTGGTGGTATTCCCAAGTCTGGGAAAGATGCAGTGGGAGATGATTAAGGAATGTAAACAAACACATAAGGTGAGCAGTCAGTTTTTTTACTTTTGAAAAGAAAAAAGAAGCAGAGTCAAACTATAAGCAAAAAATAGCAACAGGTCGTGAGGGTGTCCTTCAACTCTCCATCATCGGAGCCAAAACTAGCAACAGGTATGAATGGAGACTGTGGATCCCCAGCAGCAGTTACTGCCTGCTGGACTTAGTGATGAACTTTTACTTTAGCTGAATTTAAATGCGAGTGCTTTACCAAAAATCATTTCTTGTCCCCACACAAGTGGACATAGTTTTTTTCTTAGACCAAATATCGTTTGGTAACTTTAATTTGTAACTGCAACTGCTCCCTTTCTTTGTCAGGGTTTTTGTGGTGCCAATTTCCCCAAATTCAAAAAAAAAAGGTTTCATTTCAGTAACCAACTGTTGTACATATGTAGAGTTTAATCCTCTGCCTTATCAAGTAATTGATGGTAAACCTATTAGACCAGCTGCCTTAAAACCTGCTGCCTTAAAAAAAAATTGAATGCTCACCCTCAGTTGGGCTGCATAGATAAAGATGGGCTATAAACCGAATTGTTGATATCGGACCCCACTTCATGGCAGTTGGAATCATTAATCTGTTTTAGTGACATCCCAAATAGTCAGGGGCTATAAATAATTAAATCCCTGTCCCTGTTCCTTGCAAGTCGTGAGGGTGTCCTGCAACCCTCCCTCATCAGAGCCGAAAATAGCAACAGGTATGAATGGAGACTGTGGATCCACAGCAGCAGTTACTGCCTGCTGCGCTTAGTGATCCCCACCGGCTCCACCACCACACTTGGTCGACATCTGGTTTTATTGCTAGTATCACATGATCGTGCAAAACCAATCAGCCAACTTTGCCATTTGCAGCCTATACCAGTTGAACACTAGAGGGCTCACTTCCTTTTTTTTCACGCCAAGCTGAATCTCCCTTCACTAACAACATGACTTGCATCCTCTGCACCCTATTCAACACCACAATAATCCTAACACTCTATGCTAACTACAACCCCACTCCCCCATAGGTAAAATCCACTCCATGAACATTTACAGCTGCCGAACCACACTTTCCCTCAGGCAAGTAATCCCATCTTATCACCCAAACCCAATATCCACTGCTCTACAATTCACTAACTTCACCTCCAGTGTAAGCTGCACCATCAGCAAGTCCTTAAAGGTGCAAGCACGGCCCCCCACACATGTACTCACACTGCACAGCCCCAAACATGCCCTATCTCAAGCCCTATTGGCACAACTAGCCTGATCCATCCCCATACCAGTTGGGCTTAGCAATTGCTCCACATTTCCATGCTCCCAAACCTCTCTCCCCAAAATGATCCGGAGAACTGCCCTCCAGCATGCTCTCCTCCTCCTCCTGCTAATCTCCGGCAACGTACACCCGAATCCTGGACCAACAGTGCCTAATGCTCCCAGGGATCATGGGCAGACAGGTTTACTACTTGCATCCCTCAACATCTGTAGCCTGCCTAGGAAATTCACACAGCTGCTAGCATGGATTGCCCAACACTCCCCTGATATCCTGGCCTTGTCCGAGACCTGGCTGTCCAACAAAATCCCAGATACTTCAGTCTCTCTAAATGACTTCTCCATTTTCAGGGCAGACAGAACAAGTAAGAGAGGTGGGGGGTGCCATTTACACTAAAACTGCATTTCAGCCCCTCTCTGTACCACTGCCACTGCCAACGCATGGTGCCCAAGCCATTACAATCAAAACCACCCTAGGCAACCCAGAGAAACCGCTGTACATAATGTCAGTCTACATCCCACCCTCTAACCAGAAGCTAGCTTTTGACTCTATCTTGGCCAGTATCACCCATCTCCCCCGAGTGAACTGATTATAATGTGGGATTTCAATATAAATTGGCTATCCCCAACAGCTGCCATGTTCAAAGATGCAGCCCTAGCCTAAGACCTTTCCCAGGTTGTTCAGTCTCCCACCAGACAGAATCCAAGGACAGGAACCTCCTCCCTTATTGACCTCATTTTCACTAATCTACCCACAAATCTCTCCAAAGTTACAGTGGTCCCTGATGTACTAAGTGACCACTCGCCCGTCTCCTGCTGCTGGTCAAATAAAATCTCTACCAACCAACCTAGAATTTCCATCCTGAGGCACCTCAAAAAAGGCTCCCTCTCTCGCCTTAAACACTATCTCTCATCCTGTGACTGGTCACCTATTCACACGGCCAAGTCTGTTGATGCTGCCCTCATGTCCTTTATCAAAATCTTTAATACTGCCTGTGACATATTTTCCCCCTTCAAAAAACAGGTTACTAAAAATAGAGAAACTCCTTGGATCTTGCAGGCCATCCTCAAACAGATGCACCACAAAGATAACCTCTGGCAAAGGGCACTAAACTCCCAACTCCCCCACAACAGGCAACTCTACAGAGAGGCAAGAAACAAGTGAACCTGGGCCATTCGGCCAGCAAAGTCAACCTACTATTACCAAGTGCTCACCTCCTCATGGGGAGCCGGGAATAAATTCTGGAGCAATATAAAACAACTCTGTGAGAATACCGTTTCCCCTACCTCCTCGCAAATTCGTCACCAAGACTCACTCTCCCAGGACCCAGCCACCATAGCTAATGTCCTAAACAACTCCTTCTCTGATCTTAGCCACATCCTACCCCAAAACTTCTTTGACCCCATCCAAAAGGATCACCCTATCACCTCCACCACTAGTACTCTCCCTCCATTCTGGCTAAGATCCATCTCCTGCAATGGGGCTAAACACTATCTGTCCATAGCCCTCCGAAACTCTCATTTCAGTAGTGACTCCCTAGACCTTAAAATACTTAGACTGACCCTGCCTCACCTAACCAAAATACTAAACTGCTCCCTGTGCCTAGAACAATTCTCATCCCTCTAGAAAAGAGGACTCATCACACCTATCCTAAAAAAGGGTGCTCAAACAGACCCTGGCAACTATAGGCCCATAACAATCCTCCCCCCACCAAAGTGCCCAAAAAAATTGTAGCGGACCAGCTTACCTAATACCTGAACAAACACAACCTGCTATGTCAAGAACTGCATGGTTTCAGGCCGGGACACAGCACTACCACTGCCCTGCTCCAACTCACCTCTTATATATATGAAGCGCTGGAGGATTGTCAGTAGCAGGTGCAATCTTTGTGGATTTGACCAAAGCTTTCGATACCATCAGCCACTCACTCCTTATCCACTCTCTCCCCCCCCCCATCTCGCCCGAGAAACAATCTCCTGGTTCAAAAACTAACTCACTGACCGGACGCAACAAGTTAAAATCAACATCGCCCTCTCAACTTTACAACCTGTTCGAGCAGGAGTCCCACAAGGGTTGATTTTAGGCCCTCTTCTTTTCACTCTCTATCTAAACTCCCTCCTGCTGGCCTGCAGTGGTAAACTATTGCTCTATGCTGACTATGCAGTAGTATACTGGAAACACCCCAATTCCAACTCCCTACAAAATTTCCTGTAAGGCAGTTTTAAAGAACTAGAATCCTGGTTCTCTGATCATTGATTAATACTTAACTACGACAAAACTAAAACTATGATCTCTGAACACCGTCAAAACCCTAACATTAATGCTCCACTATCAATCTCAACCTCCCAGGGCACACACATAGAACAAGTCCCTAACTTCAAATACCTGGGCATCACCTTGGATACATCACTAACTTACCACATACACATTAAGCACCTTTCCACCTCTGCGAATATCAGACTTGGGATACTATATAGACACATACAGTGGCTCCCACCCCAGGCACTAAGGCTGGTGGTAACCAGCTCAGTCCTCTCCGTGCTTGATTATGGCATAATAATATATGGCACAGCTGACAACACAGCCCTAAACAGCATCAAAATGGCTCTAAATAAAGCCTGTAGACTGGTTACAGGCAGCAATAGACTAACCCATACATGTGAGCTGTATAAACGAGCAGACTGGCTGACCTTTGAAGGCAGACTAATGTACCACACTTGCCTCCTAGCAAAAAAGATCCAAATGAATCTTGCTCCTAAGGGTCTCCACCCGCTTATCTAACCTACCTCCCACAGGAGCACCCCTAGGCACCAGGCCAACACCCCGCTCCTAGTCCCTCACTGCAGGACTGCCATAGGACAAAGATCCTTCTGGTATATTGCTCCACTCTGGCTAAATAAACTTCCCTCTACCATCTCCCAGGCCCCTAGCCTTGGCCTATTCAAAAATGGAATCAAGAGATTTCTCATTGATTCGGAGATCTGTGGCTGTAACAACCAGTCCTCTCAAACACGCTAGGGGATGGTAAGCTAGCGTTTCCCTTAACTCCTAACCAAGGGCAACAACAAACCTAATGTCACCAAACAACCCATAATCCCGTACTGGACTTAGCCTCTAACTTGGGACACAGTCCCTGTCCACTGCAATGACCCAGGGTCCATAAACAACCCTAGAGAACAAACAAAGCAATGTAAAATAAATAAATTGTATAGAGTATCAAGAATAATTTGACATTATGCAACATTTGCATAGTAAGCCATCTTTAATTATGTCCTAATGCAATGTCTGCCTCATGTGGAATGTACTAATTTGTCTTTAAGTTATGTATGTATGTACTGACATGGAGCCTTTGCAAAGGAGTCATTGACTCAAAGGATTGTAATTCTGAAATTTTGAATAAATGAATAAATAAAAATAAAATGAAATAAGCTACATCAGCACATTTTAAAGAATGTGAACAATCATAAAATGTTTTTTTTAAATGAGTGACAGTTTAAAGCCTAAGGGGGAGTTTGAAAGTGTCCCTTTAAATCAAAAGACCTTAGTGGGTCATTGAGATTATGTAGGGAAAGAGAGTCAAAGGAAAGACCCCCTGTCTGTTCTAAGTGGAAATAACATGTGCTCCGAGTGAAAATACATGTTTATCCCAACCATGAACAAGTAGATCTATTTACACAGTTTATTCACCACTGGTGTGGTGTGTGTAGATAGATAGATAGATAGAAAGAATACAAACATACATACAAACACATGAAATTGCCAGCAGAAACAGGTCTTATTGGTCTATCAAGTTTTCTTGAGTGCGCAGCCCAGTCTAGTTCCCTGGAGCTGCCCCCCCCACTCCTCTTGGAGTCATCCATCCCCGCTCCACTTCTCCCCCATTTCACTTCTCAGTACTGATTTCTCCTGTTCTAATGATCTTTTTCACCCTGTCCCCCCCCTTGAAACTGGCCACCGTATTTGCCACAACTACTTCCTCCAGCAACTCATTCCACCCCATCACCATCCTTTCAGTGAAACAGTATCTCTTCATTTCCTTCTTAAATTTACTACCCACTAGCTTCAGACTATGCCCCCTTGTTGTGCCTTCCTTTCTCAAACTGAAGATGTCTTCCAATCCAACCCTGTTTATACCCTTAAGGTATTTGAAGGTTTCTATCATGTCCCCCCTTTCTCTTCTGTCTTTGAGGGCATACATGTTGAGCTCCCTCAGCCTCTCCTCATAGGTTTTATCCCACATGCTTTGGATTGTTTTGGTTGTCCTCTGCTGGACCCCCTCCAGTAGCTTGATATCCTTCTTCATATAAGGGCACCAGAACTGAACACAGTATTGCAGGAATGGTCTCACCAGTGACCTGTACAGTGGCAGAATAACTTCCTCCCTCCTGGAGGTAATTCCTCTGGTGATGCAGCCCAGCATTTTATTTGCCTTGGCTGCTGCATTACAGCACTGCACAGAGTGTTTCACGTCCCCACCAACCAACACTTCAAGATTATTTTCCTCCTCTAAGATGGTCATCTGAATGCCCCTCCTAGCTAGTAACTGGCATCTTGGTTCCTAGCTCCCAGGTGCATGATCTTGCATTTCTTTTTTTTTATCAAGCTTTTTTGACTGCCATCACCACTTCCCACCTACTTGGTGACAGGGGTACATGGTGAAACTGGCAGGTGGCTCCACCTCCCCTCGGAGGGGCTCAGTCTCGGGACCCCACATCTCCGCACCTGACCCTCCCAGCAATCCCCCATGGGTTTCCCCCCCATGGCATGGCCGAGGGTGGACGGTGTTGACTTTCTCTCCCCCCGGGAGACCAATATCTAGACTCCGGGAGCCAGTGTGGTGCTGCGGGGCCATCATGGAGTCTGTCAGCTCCATTTTTACACATTTTATTCCCCACCCCTTGCCGCAGTTGCTCGCATGCATGTGGACGCATGCGCATGCAGCAACCTGCAGCACCCTCCTGAGTCTAGTTGCTCCTGACTGCACTACCTGTGGGCCTCCACCCAGGTGGGGCAGCCTTGCAGAGGGTGCAGTTGGGTCCCCACCCCCAGGAAGGGAGAGCTGCCTTATGGCTGTTAAATCCATTTTCCGGCCTCCCAACCCCTGCCAACCCCTGATGACCCAGACTTGTTCCAGAACCAGGGTCACCAGCGTGGCATGAGGTGTGGCATCCAGCACCTCAACCTTCATCACCACCGGGCCAGCCAATCTTGCATTTCTTAGGAAGCACGTCAAGAGGGCGATACAATATGGGTGAGTCAGTTACGGCAAAGGCAAATGTGTGAATGCAAGCACGGCGCCTGTTAAAAAACAGCGACAGGACATTTATGGTGACTCAGAGTAGGAATCCCAGAGATAGCAGGGTGTTTGGGGAGCAGAGCCCCACCACGTCAATACACGTAAGAATGTAAGAGGTCAAAATAGTCAAATGAAAAGAAAGGTGAGTTTACAACTGACAATAGCATTTGTACAGGACACATTTAAAACAGAAAGGTGATCTGAATAGAAGAGAATGGGTGGGTCAAATGGTTTAACTGAAAACTCACTATCTGTTCAGATCGCCATTATTTCATGTCTCCCTTTTGATGCTTGCTATAATTGAATCACCCTTGTTGACGCTTGCTATAATTGCATCACCCTTTTGACATGGAACCCATTTCTTAGCATACTGAATCAAACATGCGGCTACCTGTGATATGGGAAAAAAAAATTCATGGGTACTGCTTGACTCCTCACCTCTCTAGTGGTAAAGCCACACATGAGGTCACTAGGGGTCAAGCAGCATGAGTAGCAGATATTTTTGATATACTGTATTGTACAAGCAGCCCCATGTTATATTTGATATATAAAACAGTTTTTTTTTTTTCATTTAACTTCTTTATTGTGTTACCGTTTGGAAATGGCCTGTTAATCACACCTTGGGGGTGCACTATGGCACGAAGTGAACTTTCTCACATCTCTCTCTTGAATCAACTCCCCCCAGCTTCATAGCATGCCGTCTTGTTCTTGGGCACCTTTTCTTCTGAGAAATACTTCCTTCATGTGTTTTATTTACCCCCTTGAGGTATTTAAAGGTTTCTGTCATAATCTCCCTCTCCCTCCTCTCTTCCAGAGTGGATAATGTGTCAACAAGTTACTCAAGTGCTAATTGGGATTTTGGGGTTAATCGTTAACAGAGGGAAGAATACCCCCAAAACATATGTGCAATGATGTGGTTAGGGTTTGGGTACTTGCATTCACCAGCAATGGTAGCAGTAGCAGGTCAACAGCAGTAGTGGCATACTAAAGTGCTGTATTGTACACCAATAATAGATAGCAACGGTCACAAAGCAGGGAATTTTCCTTTAGTTTTGTGGTTTGAGCTACTGCCATCAGTAGTAACAGCAACATAGGATTATGTTGATGATGGAAGGGTCTTATGGTTGATCTTGTCTACCCTTCATGCTGCACAGATGCCATTAACAATTCCCAATTTTAGTACAGACACACCTCCACACTCCACTGGAGTGATATTCCTACTAATGCTGTGCAATCCTCAGTGCCGTTCTCCCTCAGGAACTTGCCTAGTCCTGCTTTAAAAGCCTATATGGTGCCATATTGCACAACCACACTGAGTAGACTATTCCACATGTTAACCACCACCCTCTGTGAGGTCCATGGCATAAGAGCGCGTCGTGAGTCTGCCCACTGGAGGAGCAGACATAATAATGGTGATGAGGGCGGGATGGAGAAGTGTTGTTGTATCGCTGAAAAAAAAGTCTGTCAGACACCCCACTGAGATACGAGACATGGTGATAAGAGTCCTAAAGGTCAAAGGAAGTGGAACAGCTACACCCTCATGTTGTGAGATGCAACCGAAAACAAGATGTGCTGATTTTCTTTTCCTGGAAAGCGAATCACCATGTAGTGAAGTAGCACCCACCCCCCATTTTGGGCCAGCAGACAGCTGATTTAGCCTAAATTGAGGTTTTAAGGGGAACAGTCAGCACCAAGGCCCCCAGACCCAAGTGTGGGGCTGGTCCCAATATGCACTTTGTGTGCAGAAACATTTTCGTTTACTTACTATTTACTGTAGTGCAGTAGATTGTAACAGACTAATTTTGCTTACTTCCAGGCGAACATCTTCTGTAACTACAAATCCAAGAATCCCCTGCAGCTAACATTAGAGCAGTGCTGCAGCAGTGGGGGATTCAATAGCCTGCAGTGAATGTTAGAGTATATATAAGCTTTGATCTTTTGTTTGTTGATCCTTCTGTCCTCCTGGGGCTAAATGCGGTCGCAGAGGACTTTACTTAGCCCCTAGAGAAAACCAGAAATGGGAAAAATCTAATCAGGCTCTAACAAGCATAACAAAAGTTTAAGGAGCAAACTTTCCAAATGTTAGTGAATTGAGCTATGTGTAAAGTAGCACCCATCCACCCAATCTTTTGGGCCAGCAGACAGCTGTTTTAACTTAAACAAGGTTTAAAGGGGAAGAGTCAGCACCAAGGGCCCCATGCGCCAGTGTGGGGCTGGTCCCAATATGCACTTTGTGTGCAGAAACATTTTGGTTTACTTACTGTTTACTGTAGTGCAGTAGATTGTATCAGACTAATTTTGCATACTTCTAGGCTGACATCTTCTGTAACTACAAATCCCACAATCCAATGCTGCTGACATCAGAGCAGTATTGCAGCAGCGGGAGATTTTTTTTTTTTATTTAGTTGTTTAACCAGGTATAGCACACTAAGATTTAATAACCTACAATTTATGTTTTTTTCTATTATGTTTTTAGCCAGTTTTTTTCCCCCATTTTTTCATCCGCCCCCTTTCCTGGGTGCACACATGTGTGGAGGCACACTCACACCGCATTCCAAAGCACCCTCCTGACTTGCTGCCCCCTCCTGCCTGTGCTTCCACTGGACCTCCACCCGGTGGCAGTGAAACTATGGGGGGGGCGATAACCTCACCAGGAGAGGAGAGCTGCCATTAGGCTGCTTAATCCTGCTCCATCCCTCCCCCTATCCGTGCCTGCACTCCGATGACCTGAGGTCGTTCCTGAACCCGGGTCACTGGCATAGTGCGAGGTGTGGCATCCAGCACATTAACCCTCAGTGCCACAGGTCTGGCTCCTATAATACATGTTAGAGTTTATAGAAGCTTTTTGTTTGCTGGTCCTGCTGTCCTCCTGGGGCTAAGTACAGTCACAGAGGACTTTACTTAGGCCCTGGAGATCTGCAGAACTGGAAAATATCTGATCAAAAATGATAAAGCCTCTAACATGCACTGCAGGTTGTTGACACTTCCACTGCTGTAGTACTGCTCTGGTGTCAACTGCAGCAGATTATAGGATTTGCAGTAACAGAAGATGGCAGCCTAGAACTAAGCCAAATTAGTCTGATACAATCTATTATACCGCGGTAAACAGTAAGGAAACCAAAATGTTTTTGCACACAAGGTAACCAAAATGTTTTTGCACTCAAAGTGCACATTGAGATCAGATCCACACTTTAGTGTGGGGTCCTTTGTGGTGACTGTTCCACTTTTAAAGGGAACACTTTACATTTTTCTGGAGAAAGTGTTACCTCATTTAAAAAAAACTGCTGTCCCCTTTAAAAAAAAAAAAGCACATAGATCGACCCGTTGTCAGAAGTTATATTTCAGTAACAATAGGGCCTGTATGCAGAACAAGACTGAAGCATCACAAAAGTCAAAACTTAGTTTCAATTCATGGGATTTTGTGAAACTATTTTGAAAGTATCTGACTTTCAACAAAGAAAAAAAATATGGAGGCATGTGATTTTTGCAGGCATGAAAGTCAGAGATGGTTCATTTTGCTGAATGAAAGAGTATTTTACCAGTAATATTTTAAATTAGCTTCCAAAATATTGTCTAATAGTACTTAATGACTTACAGATTGAGGGACATAAAAAAACTGGAATGACTTCCACAACCTGTGTATTTTCTTACTTCCATCAAGGAATTAGATTTGACTGAAACCCTGTCCAAAAGACAGTATCAATTGAAGTTCTTGTTTTAATCACTTTGCTAACCAAGTTTTGAACCCTTAGTTTGGCCACTGTCTTCCTGTGTATGGGAGAGTGAAGGGAAGTCAAGAACCTTGCATCATTTCAAAGTTTCATACTAAGGAAAAAAGAACAGAAGTAGGCTGAAGAGACCGCGTGAACAGTTTGCCACATCTTGAGACTATTTTTTTTTGCCTTCAAAACACTGCCAGGTAATCCAGTCCATAAACCAACCACCTCTTGAGTGAAACAGTTCTTTAGGTCTTCAAATATTTTGGTATCAGTTGGAGCCTATGGCTCCTGGTACAGTGAAGGAGCTTTTACACACAGGTTTTTAAAACGGAATCAGCGTTACCTGTGTGATGCCATTGTACTCTGTTGCATTTTGGTTAATTTCTACATGCTGCGAGTATTCTGACAACCCCTGCCTCCATTTGTTTCAGCTCCCCCAGAGTTTGCTGCTATATATGTTGTTTTCTGCCTTTCTACCAGAATGGCTGCTTTACACAGCCCGACGAAACGGAACACAATGGTGCAAACCACGAAAAGCAGAGATTGCGGTTTGGACGAATGTTTGCCTAGGGAACGAAACAGATGCACTTTACACACAAGGGATGTAATGGAATACTGTTTCTGTAACAGTTATTCTGTTACATAAACCTGTGTGTAAAAGCGCCTTATGAGTCATCCTTAAAGGAGGGGAACAGTCAGCACTAAGAACCCCACACCAAAGTGTAGGACTGTTCCCAGTTGTGTGCAAAAACATTTTTTTACTTACTGTTTACTGTAGTATGCAGTAGTAGATGGTATCAAACTGTATCTGTTGACTTACAAGCTACCAATCCCCAAACCCCCTGCACCTGACATCAGTGGAGGGCTGCAGCAGTGGGAGATTCAATAGCCTACAATGCGTGTCAGAGTTTTTTATAAACTCTGATATTTTGTTTGCTGGTCCTACTGCCCTCCCTGGGGCTAAGTACAGTCACAGAGGACTGTGCATAGCCCAGGAATGGGATTGCAGACACCTGATCAGATCTTATATAAAGTCTACCATGCACTACAGGGTACTGAATCAGCTATTGCTGCAGCACTCCTCTGATGTCAGCTGCAGCATACTCTGTGATTTGTAGTTTCTGAAAATGTCAGCTTGCAAGTTCACAGAAACAGTCTTATACAATCTACCATACTGCAATAAACAGTAAGTAAAAAAAGAAAAGTTTTTGACTGCAAAGTGCAAACTGTGTCCAGCTCCTCACTTGTGTGTGGGACTGTTAGCGCTGACTGTTCCCATGTAAATTCAAGGCCAGCTTTCTTCATTAGTACTTTATCTTGTAAAACATCAGAAACAAAGAATAGGTCTTCGCATCTTCTTTTTTTTCTAAGCTTGTTAGGTTTAGCTTGCTCAGCCATTTTTTGTGTGAGAATTCCTTAATAGCCCTAGCCATTTTGGTGGCCCTTTTGTCAATACCTCCCCCCCCCCACAAGTGATTTATATCACCTTTAATTATTGGTGCCAAAAACTTGGAGGCATAGTCTAAATGAGTTCTAACATGAGATCTATACAAGGGGCTGATTTTATTTGGATGTCTGCTGTGTATGCATCCTTTACTCCATCCTAACAAGCTAATAGCCTTACCAACAAATTTGGCGCTGTCTTGCATTTTTAAGATCAGCTGTTGCTAAAATACCTGAATCTCTCTCCTCAGGTGTTTCTCTCAGGGGGCATCATCTATGGTGCAGGTTGCTCTGTATCCCATGTGCTTTACTGCACGTTTCACAAAATTTAATGTCATGCTCCATTTTTTAACCCAGTTATTGATCTGATTTAGGTCTTCCTGCAGAACATGCACTTGCCATTCATTTTCAACATGTCTCCCCAATCTGGTGTCATCCATGTGTTTTCCATCCTACTGTTAATGCTCTCATTAAATTCCATTATGTAACCCTTGGAAAAGTAATGGTCTCAAGACAGATCCCTGTGGGACAGACCCCACTGGTCACTTCTCCCTCCCCATAGTGATAACCATTCACATAGACTTTCTGAGTTCTACCACTTAGCCACTCACATGTACAATTTATCACTTTCTTCTGTATTCCTAATGTATTCGTTTTAGAGGTAATTCCATTATGTGGTATGCCATAAAAATCTTTTGCTAAAGCTATGGATTTATTTGAAAATTGGTCACTGGGAAAGGCACACTGCACCAGGTGTGACCCGGGGGAAAGGGAAAGGGGATACAATAAATCAAAAACAGCAACAGAGAAAAATTCCACAGATGATGTACAAACAGTGAACAATTCAACAAGATGCAAGTGCAAAGAACAAGAAACAGTGAACAGAAGTTGGTTCTATGAGCAGCACCAATACTCAGCTAAAATGACAAAAGCAGGTTGATATGAATAACTGCAGCAGTTGTATTGACATGAATTAACCCCAGAGAGGACCACAGCAGGGGTGATAAGGGCAGTAGGGACAGGTCAGGTCAGGTAATGGGCTGACAGGAATGGGGGGGATGGAAGGAGATTTAGCTGGTGCCTAAGCTAAATGGGGAAGGGATAGAGATGGAGAGAGGAGGGAAGCTGGTTCTAGAGGGAGGGAAGGTGATAAGAGAAGGCTGACTGCACTGTAGAGGAGTGAGTGTGGGGCACAGAGAAGGTGCAAGGATCCCTGAAACAGAGGGAATATGAGGCAAATGCAATGGGTAAGAGGAGTGTGGCTAGGTAAGAGGATAGAGAACCAAACCAGTATTTGGAGATAAAGGAGGTGCAGTTGGACTGGTGATGTGCTGGTTGGGGGAGGATGGATATGGAGGAATAGAGGTAACAGTGGTGATTATGAAGGGGGAATTGGTAGCAAAGCGACAGAAGGTGCTGAAGAGGTATCCAGTCTGGCAAGGAAAGAGGGGGGGCAGTACTGTAGACAACATCTGTGTAGTCGAAGACTGTGAGCACCACTTTGTTAACCAGTTCCTGGCAGACCTGCAAGGACAGGTAGTCTTTGTTATGGTACAAGGCTCCAAGCTTGGTGCAGAGATCAGAGTGGGTGGCATCAATGTGAGCAGAGAAGTTAAGCCTACTGTCAAGCCACACAATGAGATACTTGAAGGAGTTAACCACTGAAAAATGGGTGCAATCTATGGTGGAGAAGGCAGAGAGATGGTGAGCCTGGCCAGTTTCTGGCAGATGCCAAAGGTCTTAGACACTGTTTGTTTTTTTTCTCAGTGTTGAGCGGGAGTTGGTTGGACTGGTACCAGCAAAGGACATTGTGGAAATCTTGCTGGAGTGAGACTTCCACTGCTGCAGTTGAGGGGCCAGAAGTGTAGACAACTGTGTCATCTGCATGCATGTAAATATTCGAGTTAGCACAGTCAGAGGGGAGGTCATTGAGGAAAATGAAGAAGAGGATTGGACCCAGGAGGGAGCCCTGTGGGATCCCAAACTTGCTTAGTAGGGGAGAGGAGGGGAAGTCCAAGAAAATAATGTTCACTGGCTTGCCCTCATGTAATTCCCTGTTTATGTTTTCAGAAAGCTAACTAGGTTTATTACACAGGAGAGGATGTACCCTTGACGAATCCATGCTGTTTTTCAGCCATATGACAAAAAAATGTATAATTCAGTGAGTATACCTCTGTTTTATTTCTGTGCACCTCTCCAGCTCTCACACATACTTTACTCTAAACTCTAAAACCTCAAATCCAGTGCAAGGCATCAAGGGTATGCAAATTATTTTGCAGGACAGGCTGAAGAGGCTTCACCAGAACAGAAATGGCCTCCTAGACAGGCTTTTGCATCTGATTTAGTATAGGATGAGAACAACAAACTTCAAGCACACATACCACATCCTGTTAAGACTTGTCAGTGCAGTGCAATCACTGTCTCAGTCAAGTACCAGGTCACACTATGAACTTGACATTACATTACACAACATGCTTATTGACACAGGATGGGGCCCACTGCAATGGAAAAAAATATATATATTGTTTGCAGGGGGTGTTCTGTTGATGGTAACAGGATTATTAGAACACAAAACCATCTTTCAGAAAAACAATGACGCATGTTGTGATTCCAAACAATCTTATTTACACATACACTGGGGAGAGGTAGCAAGGAAAATATAAAAACAAGATTCATAAAATGTCATTTTATTCATAGAAACAGAGTCAGTGTCAATACTAGTTAAGAATGATTGATCTTTTCAAGGTTGCAGAGCTCTTACTAATTAATGAAAGAAAGGGCAAAAATGTCACACGTACGAGCAGCTGTACAAGTAAAGGCAGGTGAACTCTGAGAATACTTTTTATGCAGTTAAATAGCAGGTTCCTAGCTCCCCTTCATATTCAACTTCACAAACATGTGCTATAGTCACTAGATAAAGCTGTCCATCAAATTTAAGTAATTTAAAGCAGCAATATTTGTTAGTCAGTGTGCCATTTTTTTCAGCAATAATATTTTCCCAACAAACATATGAATATATCCATTTTTCTTTTTGGGTCTTTGGTTTTTACAGCAGGTAGGGAAAATGAGCAGACTAGCGGTGGGCCTCATGGGCCTCAGCTGCCATCAAATTCTATGTATCTTTTTTTTTTCATTCCTGAAGTGAGCTACAGGATTTTTAAGCTTTTTGAAGGTTCCTTCTCCCATGTCATTCCCGCCATGAAAAAATAAATATTTTGGTACAGTGCTGTGCTGTTTAATCAGAATCATAAGGTGGCACCATCTTAATACATTCATAGTATCAATCAAATTTTTACATTCAATGGGTAACCTCAATGGAGGACATTTTAAAAAATTGCATGTGGTGGCCATCGGAATGGAGCAAAAGAGCAAACAGGGAGGAGAGGAGGCACTGTGGGTCACCTTAAAGACTGAAAATGGCAACACAATCTGCACAGGGGTTGCATACAGACCCCCATCTCCGGGGGAGGGAATGGACAAGGATATGATAGAAGGCATCCTAAGGATGGCAGAGAAAGGGGAGATACTGTTGATGGAGTATCTCCTGAATATGCCAGATGTTAACTGGAGCACCTTTGCTGCAGCCACATCCAAGACCAGGGCCATTTTCGATGCGCTACAGATGGCATGCCTCAGACAGCTAGTTTTGGAACCCACTCATGAGGCAGCAATCTTAGACCTTGTACTCTCAAATGGGGACAGTAAGAGGATTTCAGATCTAGAAGTGGATAGCCATCTGGGAACAAGTGACCACCAAACAGTGTGGTTCACGATAAACTCAGCTACAGAGTCAAGCCATACAAAAGTGAGGGTACTGGACTTCAGAAGGGCTGACTTTGGCAAGATGGGAGAGTGCTTTAGAAAACCACTAGCAAGGAGGCTAGAAAAAGGGGAGCAGCAACAATGGAGAAACATCAAAACTGCCATCACAGAGGCAACAAGCCTTTGTGTGAAGTAAATAAACAAATCAAAATGAAAGAAAAAGCCACTATGGTTCTCAAAAGAGGTGGCTGGGAAGGTTAGGGAGAAAAATATAGCATTTAGGAAATATAAGAAAACACAGAAGGAGCAGGACAGAGAACTTTACCAGTTAAGGCAGAAGGAAGCAGGGAGGAAAGTCAGAATAGCAAAGGCCCAAATTGAGGAAAAGACAGCTAACTTGGTTAAGAAGGGGGATAAAACCTGTTATAGGTACATCGTGGAGTGTAGAAAGACAAAGGAAGGGATAGTGAGGCTGAATAGAATGGACAGTGGTTGGACAGAGGGGGACAGCAAAAAAGCAGGGATATTGAAAGAATACTTCTGCTCAGTATTCACAAAAGATGAGGAGGAGGGGAAGGTGCCTAATCCAATTAATGGAAGAGCTCTGGATAGGGGGATCGATCCAGTCCTTTCATAGAAAAAAGGCTTCTGAAAGAACTCCTAAAACTGAAGGTGGACAAAGCAATGGGGCCTGACAGAATTCACCCCAGAATTCTGAAAGAAGGTGCCTAATCCAATTAATGGAAGAGCTCTGGATAGGGGGATCGATCCAGTCCTTTCATAGAAAAAAGGCTTCTGAAAGAACTCCTAAAACTGAAGGTGGACAAAGCAATGGGGCCTGACAGAATTCACCCCAGAATTCTGAAAGAAGGTGCCTAATCCAATTAATGGAAGAGCTCTGGATAGGGGGATCGATCCAGTCCTTTCATAGAAAAAAGGCTTCTGAAAGAACTCCTAAAACTGAAGGTGGACAAAGCAATGGGGCCTGACAGAATTCACCCCAGAATTCTGAAAGAATTAAGGGGAGAACTTGTGACACCACTGACTACCCTTTTTAACAAATCATGGAAGGATGGTGTGGTGCTTTAGTAATGGAGAAAGGCGGATGTGATTCCCCTTCACAAAAGTGGGAGCAAGACAGAGGCAGGAAATTACAGACCTGTCAGTTTGACCTCTGTGGTAAGGAAAGTGATGGAATCAGTTCTGAAGGAAATAATTGTTGAGTACCTAGAGGCTAGTGGAGCACAGGACCCGAGGCAGCATGGGTTTACAGCAGGAAGGTCATGTCAGATGAATCTAATTGATTTCTTTGACTGGGTGACCAAAGTAGTAGACCATGGAGGGGCTATGAACGTGGTCTACCTAGACTTTAGCAAGGCATTTGACACAGTCCCACACAAAAGATTAATAATCAAATTAACCAGCCTGGGAGTGGGTCCTAGGGTGGCAGCCTGTGTAAAACATTGGCTGGACTACAGGACACCGAAGGTAATTATAAATGGAGTCCACTCTGAAGAAAGGGGGGTTACTAGTGGGGTACTGCAGGGTTCAGTACTGGGTTCAGTCCTTTTTAATGTCTTTATAAGTGACATTGCAGAGGGACTGGAATGAAAAGTATGCCTCTTTGCAGATGACACAAAGGTCTGCAACAGGGTTGATACACAAGGAGGCATGGAAAGGATGAGAAGGGACTTGATAAGGTTAAAGGAATGGTCAGAAGTATGGCAGCTTGGATTCAATACAAAGAAGTGCAAAATAATGCATATGGGAAACATAAACCCAGGGGAAGATTATAAAATGGGGGGGGGGTGGAGGTAGTAACAACAACAAAAATGGAAAGGGAGCTGGCAATAATCATATCGGATGATCTTAAGGTTGGCAAGCAATGTGAGAAGGCAGTAGGGAGGGTTGGGAGGATATTGAGATGTATAGGAAGCGGCACCACCAGCAGAAAACAAGAAGTTGTCATCTCTCTTTAAAGACAGTTGGTGAGACCTCATCTGGAGTACTACATCCAGTTCTGAAGATCCTATCTCTGCAAGGATATAGACAGGATGGAGGCAGTCCAGAGGAGGGCAACTAAAATAGTGCAGGGTCTGCAAGAAAAGCCATGTAAGGAAAGACTAAATGAGTTCAATATGTATACCCTTGAGAAAAGGAGGAAGAGGGTGGACATGACTGAACTTTTAAGTACCTCAGTGGAATCAACAAAGTCCAAGAGGGTAACATCTTTCAGAAAAAGAGATGTACAAGAACAAGGGGACACAATTTGAAGATAATGGGGGGATGGCTCAGGGGCAATGTGAGGAAGTTTTTTTTCACAGAGAGGGTGGTGGATGCATGGAACAGCCTTCCTCAGGAGGTTGTGGGGTCTAAAACTGTGGAAGAATTCAAGAATGCATGGGACATACATAAGGCAATTCTTGTGTGGATAGGAAGAAATAGGCTGTTGGTTAACTAGGATCTGCAGCTTATCCTGTAAGTAGGGAAATGGGCAGACTAGGTGGGCCAAGCGGTCCTTATCTGCCGTCAAAGTATGTGTTTCTATCTGTAATGAAATAAGTCATTAATTACAAACTAAGTTATAAAAGCTGTTTTGCAGATATCTAAGAAAATTAAAGATAAACTGCGGATTAATCTCTGGATCTCAGAAATACATTTTGGCCAAAAAACTATATGACAATTTTTTTTGACAACTAACAAATCCTGCTGCTTTACGTAATAATACAAAGTTCTCCCAAGAGAAAGTTTCAAAGTGAATACTTTCCTCTACAAAGCAGTTAATTTTGTCATTATTAGTGTAGCTGCCCCCCTCTGACCCTCCTTGATAACACCCCCTCCAAACACACCTTTCTTTCATGTAGTTCACACTTTTGTCACTTTTGTCCCAATCTCTTATTGCCACTTTCAGCGAGTGCCTCCTCACTCTCCTTCAGCTTTGCCCTACCCACTTCCCTCCACATATTTCACACATTTTCACTTTTGTCCTAATCTCTTGTTGTCGCTCTTGACAACTACCTCCTCTCTCCCCTTCTCCTTCCCACTACCCACCCCTCTATTTCCTCTTATCCTATGGTCTCCCCCACTATATCATATTCTTTAACACTGGATGTTGCCTTAGCATAGGGCACTGGGCCTCACTTCTCTATGCTTTTTGCACTAATTTATAATAAATTTATAATACATTTTTTAAATTTGCACTATATTAGTCTCATTGTATATAATTCTCAGGTACTCTGTCCACCCCCTGTTTTGGGATCACTTGGGTATGTATAGTCTCATACTGGTCTTTTGCTATGATATTACTATGCTTTATATATCTGTGGCTACAGCACTCCCCTTTCCCCAGGCCACACGTTGAAATGAGACCCGGCTCAGAGTGCCTTTCCAGGTTACCAAAATTTTAAATAAATAAATAAATAATAGAATGTTGTAGGTTCTAGTCTGAAACCATGGACTACTAGCACCATGAAGGGGTGAGGGGGTGCTGCACTCTTGAAATGGTGCCCTTGGATGAGACATTATGCTGAGGTCCCTTCTACCAATGTCTGCTGGCTGTCAAGAAGAAAATTCAAGATCCCATGGCATTTTTGCATAAGAAAAGGGGATCTCCCTGGTGTCCTGACCAGCATGCCACCTGTCAAGTAAAAGAGTTCTAGGTAACCTGCCTCCCAGGACACACCAGGAAATGAGCTACCACAGCTCAGTATGCCATTATTGGATAACAATTACACAGCTTGGTAAATAAACAAACAAATGAGCAAATGAATAAACACCTCACACTTTAAAAAAAGATAACTCTTTAGAATTTTAATATATTGTGCTTAATTCAAAAGTTTCACAAGAGTATACTGAGCTGGAACAGCTCATTTCCAGCGACATCCTCTGGGAAGGGGATGGAGAGTAATTTAATACAATTATCATGACAGCAGTGGATACAGTGCAATATAGAACAGTACAGCAATAAAATACATGCACGTGCAACATGTGCTGCACAACATAGACTACTAGCAGTAATAGGAACATAAAATATAATATAAAAAAAACATCCACGTTCATTATCTGCTATGCAAGGTAGAAAGGCTGCAGTAATAAAACATAGTACAACAAATAAAATAAAATGCACACGTGCTGCACAAGGTAAATCTGTGATTTGGGAGGAAGACTTTGTACTCTTAATAGACAATGATTTTTTTTCTCAGTTTGAGCACATTGTGTGAACAGTCATCTATGTCTCCTACAGCCAACATTTCTTGGCCCTGGCGTCACTTCCTCAGGGTCCACGGTGGTCCTAAAACAAACATTTCAGAATTATTAATAGCCCTATAGACATGTGAAATGTTTGCTGCATAAAGTTGATCAGTAACTGTAATAAGAACATAGTGCTAAAAATAAAGTACATACATGTGCAACATGTGCTGTGTACAGAGGACAAGTAGCAGGAATAAGAAGCTAGTTCGATAAGAATGTCAAGTCAAGTCATTTTTATTTATAAAAGGTGTGCTTCAAAATTATAAAAGCACCTGTACAAGAAAATATTTAAAACAAACACAATAATAGATATTAAAACAATAATCAATAGTAATCAAGTTAAAATAAGCAGCATTTCCCATTAAAAAGCATCTAAAAATGTTAATCTAAATAAATAAGTTTTTAAGGCAGTCTTGAAGGTCTCAGTGGACAGGCACTCTCTAACCTGATGAGGTAAAGAGTTCCATAGGGTCAGGGCCATGAATACGAAAGATCTCATCCCCAAAGTCTTCAAACAGACCTTGGGAACCTCTAACAATCCCTCGTCAGTGGAATGGAGTGGACGGAGGGAGCAGTAGGGACACAGGAGATCTTGCAAATAGCATGGTCCCTGTCTGTGTAGGGCCTTATAGTTCAGCAAACCGACCTTGAAGATGATCCTCCACCACACTGACAGCCAGTGCAGCTTGCGGAGCACAGGCATGACATGGCTAGATCTAGATAAGCTCATCAATAGCCTAGCTGCCGCATTCTGCACCAGCTGCAGGCAGCCAATGTCCACCCCTGGAGGCCCTAGGTAGAAAGCATTGCAGTAGTAAAGGCGGGAGGTCACAAATGCATGGAACAAAGTCAGAAGGTCATCAGGCGGAACAGGGTGTTTTACCCGGCTGATATTTCTCGGATGGTAAAATGAGGACTTGATGATGGCTGACACCTGTGATTTAAGCATCAGCTTGCCATCAAGAATAACACCCAGATTCCACACCTGTTCAGAGGACTTCAGCTGATTGACCTCCAGCACAAGCCCAGAGGGCTGAGCAGCACAAGACCTCTCTACCTGACAACCCGGGTCCACAACCAACACTTTAGTCTTATATGGATTCAACCTTAACCAACTGTCACTTATTCACTCCTGAATTTTTGCGAGGCAGTTGTTAAAGACGTAGACTGTATCCTCCTGATTGGGTACAAAGGACACATATAGCTAAGTGTCATCTGCATAGCAGTGAAACCTCA
This sequence comes from Neoceratodus forsteri, assembly GCA_016271365.2. Classification (NCBI taxonomy): domain Eukaryota; kingdom Metazoa; phylum Chordata; order Ceratodontiformes; family Ceratodontidae; genus Neoceratodus; species Neoceratodus forsteri. The sequence goes on from CM057459.1 coordinate 1,392,278,889, forward strand.
GCCCATAGCACCTTATAATGTCCCCCAATGTCAGCATGTAGACTGCAAACAGCATGGGAGACAACACGGAACCCTGCAGGACCCTACAGGTCAGAGGGAAAGGGGCCAAGGAAAAATTCCCCACCACTCCCTGCAACTTGCCTGTGAGGAAAGAGTGGAACCATCTGAAGACTGTACCAGACAGTCTGCAGATCAACCGCAGGTGCTCAAGCAAAACCCCATGGTCCATGATATCAAATGCTAGGGCAAGATCAAGAAGAACCAAAACTGAATGGTTCTTCCAACCTCTCACCATCAGGAGATCATTAAGTATCCGAACAAGTGCCATCTCAGTATTGTGCCTCTTCCTAAACCCAGACTGGAGAGGATTCTAGACCTAGTGGGTGGTAAGATGGTCTTTGAGTTGCAATGCAACTACCTTCTCAATAACCTTACCCACAAAGGGCAAGTTAGAGACAGGTCTGTAGTCTGCGAGACAGTCTGGGTGAAGGGAAGGTTTCTTCAAAAGTTTTGTTGCACTGCTTCTTTAAATTAAATACCTACATCAGCCAAACTGCTGTCATGAACAGCTTGGCATGAAATCCTTCCCGCTTCCTCCGTCTGCTAATTCCCCCCCATTAGTGTTCTCCACAGCCCCACATTGTGTGCTGAGGGGGGTGCCCAATCCCTCTTGGCTCATATGCCCCCCCAGCACACTGTGTGGCTGATGGGGGTACCCAATCCCCATCAGCTGCAGCACCCCCCAACAAACAACCAGTTGGCATGCTGGGAGCCCACCCCAGCATTCTTATGCCCCCTCCACTCACACTGTATGGCCGTCGGGGATGCCCAATCCCTGCTGCCTCCACTCCTCCCACAACAAACACATAGGTGGCATGCTGGGAGCCCACCCCAGCATGCTAAAAGCATCTGTTTCTTTTTTTTTTTTTTTTAAGTCCTGTGAAAGAAGAAAATGGTCTCTCGGTGAGCCTCTGCCCCCCCAAACCCACGCCCAACCTCTGCACACCCACCTCCCCACACACCCCTTCACATCATACTTACCTCCGGAGCCTGGCATGATGATCTTCAGTGGACCGGGAACATGTCTGCACTCTTCAAAGCCGACTGAACTGAGGAAATGCCGGTAAACTGTATAATGGCATAAATAGGGTTTTTACCAATTTAGGTGGATATCTCTGCCATTTTTTCAACTTTTGGCACCAAATTTTCAACATGGGGTTCTTGACACCCCTTCTCATGAATTCAGTCACTGTCATGGTGTTATTCAGTCCCAAATGGTGATTTCACAATCACTGTGTGGAATCACCTTTCGGGGCTGATTAATGAAATTACAGTGTTGGTGTTCATGAGATGGGCTCTCAAAAAGCCTATGTTACAAATTTGGTGAAAAAATTCCAAAAAATGACTGTTTTACAAGCATGCATTGCGCAGTTTCAATGCACACTCATAAGTTCACAAATTTGTAATATTTTCACTCCAGATTTTTAACATAGGCATATTTCCACACCTCCTTATGAACAATGTAGCTGTCATTTTTCATATCCTGGCCGAAATGTCTTTTCATGTTTCCGGCGCAAAATAGCACTGTCACTGCTGGAAATCAGTGTTCACTACAGAGTAAGACAATCACAGTGACACTGTTCATGAGCAGAGGTCCTAAAATGCATATGTTGAAAATTTGGTGACAAAAGTCCTTAAAATGGCTGTGTTATGAGCTTGCGTTGTGCAGTTTCAACGCACACTCATAAGTTTGTGAATTTGTAATATTTTCACTCCACATTTTCAACATTGCCATTTTCCTACATTTCCTTATGAGCAATACAGCTGTCATTTTTCACATCCTGGCCGAAATGTGTTTTCACACTTCTGGCGTACAATAGCACGGTCGCTGTGGGAAATCACTGTTCGGTACAGAGTAACAAAATTAAAGTGACACTGTTCATGAGCAGCTGTCCTAAAATGCCTATGTTGAAAATTCAGTGAAGAAATTCCATAAAATGACTGTTTTATGAGCGTGCATTCCGCAGTTCTCACGTGCACGCGAAACTTCACGAATTTGTAATATTTTTTCTACAGACTTTCAACATTTGCATTTTCCCACACCTCCTTATGAACAGTACAGCTGTCATTTTTCACATCCTGGACAAAATGTGTTTTCACACTTCTGGCACAGAATAGCGCTGTCCCTGTGAGAAATCAGTGTTCGGTACACAGTAAGAAAATCACAGTGACAATGTTCATGACCAGAGGTGACAAAATGCCTATGTTGAAAGTTTGGTGAAATAATTCCACTGAATAACTGTCTTACAAACGGCATTCCGCGGTTTCCACAGGCTGTTCCTTGAGCACAACCAGGGTGATGGGGTTCTGACAGACCTTAAGAAGTATGAGGATGGAATATTAATCAGGTGCAAGAGGAGTCGAAGAGAGGTACTCTGTTGGGATATGGATGCTGAAAGCACATGGATACGGGGCGCTACATAAATGCCAAACACCAGTGCAAATACCAGCAAGGGAACGTTCGTCATTGACAAATGCTTGTTTTTTCTCCTATGGTACAGTAAGAATGTTCACTCCAGTATTATGAAGTTTATGGTAGTAGTAGTACTAGTTTTTAGTCATTAGTTCCAGGCATACATTTTTATTTATTTTATTTATTTATTAGAATATCAGAATTACAATCCTTTGAGTCACAGACTAATTTCCAAAGGATCCTCATTGGATGACAAATACAGACATAACAGTAGTACAGCAAAGACAACATTACATAACTGGTTGGACGATAGATGTACAAACATTATTAAACAACATAATACTTTGATGCGTACCTATACAGAGTGTTAGCTAAGCAGTTAGATAAGTCATTTGCAGTGTTAAGCAGTTATAGACATCCTTTGCAGTGGAGTAGTGCAGGCATTACAATACATTGGTGCGTACCTATACAGAGTATTAACTTAATCGGTTACATACATTCTTTGCAAAGCAGTGGTGTAGGCTTAGACACAGTGATAGCTAAGCAGAATAACAACAGAGCAGAGACATGATAGTGGGCCCTGGTGGGGTTAAGAGGAGCAGTTTTGGGTTAGATCTTGCCTTGGTATGGTCCCACTTTATTAGCGACTGGGCTGTGGTTTGAAAATGGTAGTAGGACTAGCATGGACAGGTGTAGGTATGTTTTGCATAGAGGTGATTTTTAGGGCCATTTTGAAAGGACCTTGCCAATGCCCGTGTACAGTTTGTTTTCTCATTATTGATGTTACTACCTTGACAAGGCCTCTGGGCTGCACCTCTTCTAACTGCAAGGTAAGAATGTTTTTGATCATCTTTAGTAATTTATTTTGTTAGCTCTAGTATATAAATCTGTAGCCCAGATTTACTCTGGATAATGCCTGTTTACAATCTGTTTGTTCATTTTAAGCGGTCGTTTGCCCACCTATCGTATTCATGTTTACCTGTCTCCCTGTTATAACTTGTATTATACCTGTCTTTACACCAGGATGTTGAACCTATGTAATACAGCTCCTGGCTCAAAGGTTTTATATTCCAAAATTTAAATAAATAAAAAATAAATGTGCTATGCGAGGTAGACCAGTAGCAGTAACTGAACTGTCCCTTTACAACTCACCATTGCACAATGTATCAGCAACTAAAGAGGGATAGTTTGGCATTACAACTTAAAAACAACAGACAGATCTAGCATTTAAAGTGAAAAATGAGCTAAGTAATGGCAGTCTATCTTTTGTACATGAGAAGGATGATCAGAGATATCATTTCAGGGATGTGGTACAAAGAGGTCTGACGATTCCAAGAATTAGAAGTAGATATGGTCAAATGACCTTTCAGTGAAATGCTACAAGGCTGTGGAATGAAACTTGTCTTTCAATAAGAAATTTGCCTAAGCTAAGCTCCTTCGTAACAGCTGTTAGTGTGACCTATTCAGAAGTTTGCACTTCGATTGAACTGTAAACATCTATAGCATTTTTATCAGCAGTTATACGGACAGGAGACACCAAGATTGAATATTCCACAAACGTTTTGTATATTTACTGGCTAGATGTTGTGTGATTTAGTATTTGTATGAAAAAATGGATGGAATGGATTTTTTTATGTTTGCAGGGACAACTTTGTAAACAGATCTTTTGGGCCTACAGTTCATATCCTGTCAAAAAACAAAGTTTTAACTAACTAATAACATAGAGGAAAAAAAGAAAATGAACACATGAGCAATATACACTGCACAAATAATGTGAACACAGTGCAAAACATTTGACAGTGGATGGCACAGTTCAGAATGTAGTGAAGTACAACGTAGGATAAACAGACATGCAATATGTATTTTACAAGTATGACAGCATGTGTCTTGTGTAAACTTGTAAAGTTATTTATTTATTTTATATTTATTTATAAATCGGAATTTACAACCTTTGAGTCAGAGACTCATTTACAAAGGCACCTCGTCGCTGGGAGGGGAGACAACATGTGACAGTGAGAGACAAGGAGGACGATACAGGTGTGGTACAGCAGAAGAAATATACACAGTAGTTTCATATAATACATTGAAGAAAATTGGTTTGCAATTAATTACAGAATAGACAAATATTCTCAAGGCAGTATAATAGGTCTTCTCTGGTGTAACTATGTAGCAGGTACCGGGGGAGGGGAGGCAGTCCGAGAGGACATTGTCATATACAGAGAGCCGGAAAGAGTGCTGTCTCTAGGACACAATAAATATACAATGCAAGAAAATTAAGAATGGCAATAAGCATAGTTGAGAAACAAGGAAACAGCATCCAGTAACAGGGACAGTTGCAGATATACTGTAGGCTGTATGGTCACACAGGAGGGTGTATAAGAAGGAAGGGAGGGAGGGAGGGAATGTTCTGCAAATAGACATTTTGAAACACGTGATCTAAATGACAGATTGGTGTACATTTGAAAACCAGGAAAGGGGAAATAATAAAATCAAATGCACTAACACAGCTCTCTTGTTAGTGTTGTGCAATTTTTTTTGAAAAAAAAATCTGTTTATTACTAATAAAAGTCACCAGTAATAAAAACAAAATATGTTTTGCCACTGAATTTGAAGTTTTCTGTGTGTTGATAAGCCACTACAGTGCTCCCTCGCTATAACAAACAACATATAAATGCACAGTTACCTAAGAACTCGCAGCATGGCTCCCTGACACAGAACAATAATTTAGCCGACACACAGCGAAAGTTAAAAAAAACATTGGTACTCAGCACCATGTCACTTTACTGTAATAACAGTACTGCACTGTACTGCACTGTAATTGTCAATGAATGAAATGGCTATAAAAATACACTTGCCATTAAGTTAGCCACTCCCTGCCAAAATGAAGCATTTCAGTTATTCCATTGAGAGAAAGTTAGAGATCTTGGATAGGCTCAATGGAGGAGAAAGTTTTAAAGAAAATAGCTGCTGAAACGGGTTACTCCAAGTCAACCATCTGTACTTAGAGAAAGCCGGAGGGGTCAAAGACCAGCTGGACCGGTGGCCTGAGGTTGAGGAGCTTCGCCACCTGCGCACCACACGGTGACCAAGGTTTGGAAATGGACTGAGCACCGAGTTGTGGAGAGAAGGAGAGGATTGAGCATCTGTAGGACTGCTCTCCTCTCCTGGGTGGGTGGTTAGTGCTCCACGCCACTTTGGCAGCTCCTGGCGGAGGCCAGGAGATTGTAGCACATTGAGGAGCTCGCATCTGAGGCATGAGTGTAATGGTGGACATCCTGCAAGTGGGTGCAGGAGCATGCCTGCATTGTTCTGGATGTCACTGCATGTCCACACTCCCGGGGTACACTTAAGGACAACAAAAAAAAAAAAAACACTAACAGGCAGAAGTGGGTCCAGTGGTTGCAGCCCCACGTCCAATGCCAGGCGTCTAGACATCCGCTCTGGTTCCTCCTCCTGTGGTGAGCCCGTCAGTACTATAAGATAGAGCGCTGGTAGAAGTGGGCGGTCCTTCCTCAGGGGACTCAGAGCCGAGGGGTTAGGGCGAGCTGTACAGGAGGAGGGTGCCCCCCCCAACCAGAAGTGGATGGTCAGAGCTTCAGGTGGACTGGCAGAGTCAGCAACTGAGAGACCATGCTGGAGAGACGTTAGTGGCAGCGGTGTAAAAACAGTTTAAAAAAAAAAAAGGAGGTGTCCCTGAGAGAATTTGTACTGGAGTGCGCTGATTTCAACTGTCTGAGCTATAAGAAGCTGCAGAAGGCAGAGATTGTCAAGGTGACCCAGCTCTGGTTCAGCCAACAGCACCTGAATGGGGTCCCTGTCTCTGGCTCTTTGGTCCGTGAGAAGGCAAATCAATTTGCCGCAGGACTGTATGGTAAGGAGAACACCTTGAAGTCTTCTATGGGCTGGCTGTGGTGTTTTCAATGCAGACATGGCATCTGCCGTATTTGTGTCACTGGCGAACAATGCTCCAGTGATGATGTTGCAGCAGTAGAGTTTCTCCCAAAGCTAAGCAAATCATTTCAGATGGTGGCTATACAAATGACCACATTTACAACTGTAACGAGATGGGGCTATTTTGGCGGTGTTTACCAGAGGTGACATTAGCGGTAAAATTGGAAAAGAATGCATCAAAGGGCTTTAATGTTGCAAAGGATTGTGTCACCTACTAGTTATACAGTAATGCCACTGGTTCACACAAACTTAAACCTTTCTGCATAGGCAAGACCAGAGCACCGCATTGTTTCCACCACCTGAACGTGTCATCCCTGCCTGTAGAGCATGCTCACTCCAAGAATGCCTGGATGACATCAAACTTATTACCTGGTTCAGCCTATACTGGCAGGATGGTCTGCATCTGTCCAGGAAGGGAACAAGTCTTTTGAGCAATCGGTTTAAATGCTTCATTGGCAAGCTTTTAAACTAGTCAATGGGGGAGGCACTGACAAGCAGCAGAAAAATCCCAGCCTCTCCCTACAAAACAGGGTACTAAATGAGAAAAAGACCAAGGTAGAACGGTCAGTGGGGGATGCTGCAACAGAAGGTAAGGCCATCAAAAAATGGAGAGCAATGAGTACCAATGCCCATAGTCTAGGTAACAAGCTTCCTGAATTACTGGCCTTGATGGAGGAGGAACATCTGGATATCGTGGCAGTCACAGAAATGTGGTACACACAAAACCATGACTGGGACGTAAACATACCAGGATACACTATCTACAGGAGGGACAGGGAGGGTAAAAGAGGGGAGGAGTAGTTCTTTACATAAGGGAAGGAATAAAAGCAACAGAACAAAAGGGTAAACAGGGAGGAGAAGAAGCACTGTGGGTAAATTTGGAGGCAGGCAATGGCACCACAATCCACACAGGGTTGGATACAGACTCTCTCAGGGGAGGAAATGGACAAGGAAATGATAGAAAGTATACTTAGAATGGCAGAAAAAGGGGAGATATTGCTGATGGGTGATCTGAATATGCCAGATGTTAACTGGAGTGCAGTTGCAGCTGCCACTTCGAAGAGTGCAGTTATTCTAGATGCCCTACAGGGGGCATGCCTTAGACAACTAGTACTGGAGCCCACTCGAGAGGGAGCAATATTAGACTTGATACTCTCAAATGGAGATGGAGAGAGGATCACAGATGTAGAAGTGGGTAGCCATCTGGGAACTAGCGACTATCGAACAGTATGGTTCACAATAAACACAGCAATAGAGTCAAGCCATACAAAGACAAAAGTACTGGACTTTAGGAGGGCTGACTTTGCCAAAATGGGTGAGTGCCTAAGGAAAGCACTAGCAAATGGGCGGAAGGAGGGTGGAAGAACAATTTGAATAATAAAACTGCCATCACAGAGGTAACGAGCCTTTGTGTGAAGCAAATAAACAAAACAAGACGATGTAAGAAACCACTATGGTTCTCAAAGGAAGTGGCAGTGAAGGTTCAAGAGAAAAAGAAAGCATTCAGGAAGTACAAGGAACGCAGCAGGAGCAGGACAGAGAACTGTATCAGTTAAAGCAAAGGAGGCTGGGAAGGCAGTCAGAACAGCAAAGGCCCAAACCGAGGAAAAGATAGCCAACTCAGTTAAGAAGGGGATAAAACCTTTATAGGTACATCAGGGAGCAAAGGAAGACCAAGGGAGGGATAGTGAGGCTTAATAAAGGGAGGGAGGGTGGGCAGAGGAGACTGTGAAAAGGCAGAGATACTAAACAAATATTTTGCTCAGTATTTACAAAGGAAGAGGGGAGGTACATAAAACAAACAGTAGTAACACTCTGGATACAGAAGTTGATACCAGCCCATTTACAGAAGAAAGGGTTCTGAAAGAACTCTTAAAACTGAAGGTGGACAAAGCAATGGGGCCTGATGGGATTCATCCCAGAATTCTAAAAGAACTAAGGGTAGAACTAGTGACACCACTGACTACCCTCTTTAACAAATCATGGGAGGATGGGGTGGTACCCGAGGACTGGAGGAGGGCAGATGTGATTCCCTTCACAAAAGTGGGAGCAAGGCAGAAGCAGGAAACTATAGACCTGTTAGTTTAACCTCAGTGATAGGGAAAATGATGGAATCACTTCTAAAGGAAAGAATTGTCGAGTATCTAGCTGCCAGAGGCACAGGACCCTAGTCAGCATGGATTCACAGCGGAAGGTCATGCCAGACTGAATCTGATAGATTTCTTTGACTGGGTGACCAAAGTAGTAGATCAGGGAGGGCTGTGGACATGGCCTACCTAGACTTTAGCAAGGCATTTGACACAGTCCCACACAAAAGATTAATATATAAGTTAGCCAGCCTGGGAGTGGGTCCCAAGATGACAGCCTGGGTAAAGAATTGGCTGGAGAATAGGACACAGAGAGTAATAGTAAATGGAGTCCACTCAGAAGAAAGGAGGGTTACTAGCGGGTACCGCAGGGTTCAGATAGGACCAGTCCTCTTCAATGTCTTTATAAGCGACATTGCAGAAGGACTGGAAGGAAAAGTATGTCTCTTTGCAGATGACACAAAGATCTGCAACAGAGTTGATGCACAGGGTGGGGTGGAAAGGATGAGAAGGGACTTGGCAAGGTTAGAGGAATGGTCAAATGTATGGCAGCTTAGATTCAATGCTAAGAAGTGCAAGGTAATGCACCTGGGAAACAAATACCCAGGGGAAGAGTACACAATGGGGGGTGAGATACTAACAACAACAAAAATGGAAAGGGACCTGGGGGTAGTCATATCAGATGACCTAAAGGTGGGCAAGCAATGTGAGAAGGCAGCAAGGAGGGCTGGGGGGATACTGGGATGCATAGGGAGAGGCATCACCAGTAGAAAACAGGAAGTTATTATCCCTCTGTACAGACAGCTGGTGAGGCCCCATCTGGAGTACTGTGTGCAGTTCTGGAGACCCAATCTCCGCAAAGACATAGACAGGATGGAAGCTGTCCAGAGGAGGGCATCTAAAATGGTGCAGGGTCTGCACCGGAGGACATATGAAGAGACGCTTAAGGAGCTTAATATGTATAGCCTCGAGGAAAGGAGGGAGAGGGGGGACATGATAGAAACTTTCAAGTACCTCAAGGGAATCAACAAAGTCCAAGAGGGTAGCATCTTTCAAAAAAAGAGGTGTGCAAGAACAAGAGGGCACAATTTGAAGATAGAGGGGGCAGCTCAGAGGTAATTTAAGGAAGTATTTTTTCACAGAGAGGGTTGTGGATGCATGGAATGGCCTTCTGGAGGAGTTTGTGGAGTCAAAATCAGTGGTGGAATTCAAGCATGCATGGGATAGTCATAAGGCAATTCTAGGGGTTGGGGGTAGGAAGAAGTAGGCTGCTGGTTAACTAGGATCTGCAGCTTATCCAGTAGGTAGGGAAATGGGCAGACTGGGTGGGCCAAGCGGTCCTTATCTGCCGTCAAATTCTGTTTCTATGTTCTATGTTATTCCCGAACTGGTTTGATAACTCTTTTGTTCCTTCAGTTTGAGCTCACCTCGGAGCTAATAGTCTACCACAGAAAGCCCTACTTTTGATGGACCAGTGCCCTACCCACCCCCAAGAATCTGCACTCAAATCACTGGATGGTTGCATTAAAACAATCTTTCTAACCAAAAATACCACATCCCAAATCCAGCCACTGGATGATGGCATTATCACCACTTTTAAAAAGCATCATAGGAAACGCCTTCTTGGCAATCTTGCTGCCCAAAATGAGCCAGTCACAACCTTTCTAAAATCTCTCACTTTGAAGGATGTGGTTCACCTCTCCAGTGAAGCCTGGGCTGCTGTTACCATGGCCACAATGAAACATTGTTGGGATGTGAGTCTGGGTCCAGCTCTAAACAACCCAGATGACACTGATGCAGATTCTGAAGAAGCTGATGACACGGACGAGATCACTAAGCTGGCCACTGATCTGAACATTCTCATGCATCCCGCAGAAGCCAGTGAGCTCATTGATGACTGGCTGCCTAACAATGACATGCTAGCAACAACTGAGCAGCTCACTGATGACGAAATTGTCGCTGCAGTATCTAACTGCACCCAGGATACACCAGATGACAATGAGGAGAGTGAGGAGGAGGAGGAGGAAGACAAGAGTGGTGCAGTTGCAGCAGAAGCTACTAGTTCATCTGAGGCTATATGAGGATTACATAGATACATAGATACATAGACCGTGTCGGCAGATAAGGGCCTATGACCCACCCAGTCTGCCCATTTGAGCTTGTAAGTTCAGTTTATGTTTTCCTAGAAGTCTGTTGCCCCTTACCCCTGACCTCCAGAATTCCTTTATGTCTATCCCATGCATTCTTAAATCCTGTGATTGTTTCAGCCCCCACCACTTCCTCTGGCAGGGTGTTCCACTTGTTTGGCATGGATGGAGTGTCAGGAGGGAGCAGACTCACTTAAGGTACTACAGCTCCACCAGTTTCTCTCTTACACATGGGACCAAAGTAGGAGAACACTGGTACAAAAAAAGATTACAGACATTTTAAAATGAAGTACATCACTATAAACTGAATTAAATCTGAACCGAAACATTTTAAATTAATTCCCTTATTATCCCTTTTTGAAATAAAACTTAATAAAGTGACTTTTTTGTCAATGTATGGTGGCATTTGTTGAATATGTGGTGGTATGTGTGGTTAAAATGTTGCTCCTCACTGTAACGAATGGAAGGCTATAACAAATGGGCAAAATGACTCTGAATCCATTTGTTATAGCGAGGGAGCACTGTATTATGAAAACATTTTGGAACATGCTTTGGTCTGATATCTGATCATCTGCTACAGTATCTGATACTGGAGGCAGTATAGCTTAGTGGTTAAGGGGACTGAGCTGCAAATTTCGAGACCAGGGTTTGAATCCCATCAGCCCCCACTTGCATACTGTGTGACCCTAAGCAATTCACTTAACTTCCTTGTGCTCCCAGGTCACACCTGGAAAAAAGCTTTGGCTTAGTGTGCCTTTCCTGGTTAAACAATTTCCCCCTTTCCTTTCCTTTCTTTATTGTGGACCTGTGCCTATTTCCGGGCTTTATAGTGTGGACCTAACAACAGTTATCTTTAAGCAGGTTTACGCTGCCAATGTGATGTCTCTGACCCGGAGTGCTGCTCTTTCCAGCACTACCTGAGATGATCCTGCAGGGCATGTAAAGAGCCCCTCTCAGCACTGTTGCAAACAACATTGGAGAGGGGACATCAATCTCAGGGCAGTAGGAAACTTAGGAATGTTAGCATGCACTCACAGCTAGCATCAATGGTGTAGCCTGTCCATATGGCTGCTTAAGCCACTTGCCCCAGAACACATCCCTACTCCTGTGTTGGCTCAAAGAGAGGATCAACAGACAACTTACCATGCTATGGTAAGTGTCCACACAGCTGCTTTTGTACCACTGCAACCCACGAGCATGTTGCGGCAGTGTAAACATGCTTTTTATTTCGGGGCCCTTGACGGTGGACCCTAATTCATTATCTGTATTGCATTATGGTATGGCTATATTGATTCTACCTGTAGCATTTGTTATGTATGATTCTTTGACTATGTTGTATGTGACATCTTGATGGCTTGGGTCATTCCTGAAAATGGCCTCTCAGACCAGTGTGCCAACCCCACTACCAAATAAATTAAAAATACATAGAGTTTATTTTTAAGTGCCCTTTCCAGGAGGCTCAGGGTGCTGCACAAGGATAAACAAATAAACAGCACCAATATATAAAGTGAATTTCGAACAGTAAATAAACCTCTAAAAGTGCAGTACAGCTTAACTAACAGGCAATCATAACCAAAATAAAAGAAGCTCTGCTTAGGCAGTAAGCTTGTTGGAAAAACTGGAACTTCATGGCCCCCTTATAGGCTGCCACAAAACTGACAGATCAAATGTGCGCCGACAGGGAGTTCCAGAGAACAGGTGCATCCACTAAAAATTCCCTATCCCAAGACAGCGTTTGTCTGGACAGGAAAACTGATGTAAGGCCAGCATCAGTGAAGAAGAAGAGGCACGCAGTGTCGCTGCTTGGGCCATATATTACATCACAACAGGTGGCTACTGTACAGTACATACAGGGCTGGAGTTATAAACCAGGGAGGCAGAAAATAAAAGAGAGATGGGTACAGAAAGAGAACAGGTGGTATGTACAGTAGGTATGAACTGGGGGTGTTGCAGTGTTTCTGTTTCCCTTTAAACCTCTGACCACCAGTTGTGTACATTTTGCAAGACAGCTGAAAATTAGCTTAGAACAGAAAACTCAGCTCACTGGTGACCCAAACTTTACTCCAACTTAGGCTTGCTGAAACTACAAGACTATGCTGCTATTCCACTGATCCCCCCCCCCCACCATCAGTCACAGACCTGAAAGCTCTGCCACCCACACACCGCTGACACAGTAAGTAATATTTAGCTCGCTCCTGACAGCTGGCGCCCATAATTTTTTTTTTTACAACTTTAAGTGTTTGCAAGTTTTAAAAAAAAGCATGTCCATTCATGTCCTGTTGTGGATCGTTTTAATAGCCCCATTCACGCCTGCAAAGCAGCCTCCCTTGAAGCATGTCAAACACAGTTATAATAATACATCCCCCTTTCTCAGCAGTAAAACCTGTTTCTACATCTCAGCGGGGAGTTGTCCACAGCCTTTTAACACCTTTGCACACAAATGCACTCACATATGCAACATATATGAACATTATAACTACTGGGGGATAAATCTAAGGACTATGGTGCAGTGTCTGCTGTCAGCCTAAGAGTTTTTTACAAATGTATCGATGGGTGCACATAAAAAGAGGCTTTAGTAGGGCATCTGAGCACTACAGCACAAGCCTTATGTAAGCATGGTGTGCTTTCTCCATTAATATATCAATAAACACCAGCAGAGCCCTAATCTCACTCTGTGTTGTTCAGTGCAGCAGAGCCTTTGGGGGACAAGTTACTGTTCCATATGAGAATGAGATGCAAACAAATTGAGTTCTGTGCTAGATTAAAATCTGCCTTGCAATACATATGTATACTGTACACATGTATCCAGTTCTACTTGTACGCACATTAAGATCAAGACCTGCGAAGTTCATGTATACATCTTGCATGCAAATGAAGCAATGAAACAAACATGGCAACTTCTGAAAACAGGACACACACAACTACCTCCTGAAAATTATACAGTAGTGTATTTTTTTATGATTATTTATACTCCTGTCCCCACAGCCCTCGCAATCTGGGGGAGCCCCAGTCCCATCGCCCCCTCGTCCACTAGCTGGCACAGTAGTGGCCCAAGGGCTTACCCCCCTCTGGTGGAGTCAGAAGGGGGCCTTCCCCTCCGAGACCGGATCAAGTTTTTCCTGTGCCGTGGCAGCTAGGCCATAATAACTAGCCAAGTATTATGCTGAAGACTGGTTATTATAACATTTGAAAGTTGTGGCAGTCCAGGTATTAAGCACCCTAATCAGGAATTACAAAACTCTGCAATTTTTTTTGCCATGGAATGCCCACTCTGCTATAGGCAAAACTCCTCATAAGGTCTGTCTGTAAAGTGTTGAAAATCTGAGAATTACTTGGTAAATTGATGTGCAGCCACTTCACACATAACAACTTGTATCTTATTTTGATAGTAGGTATGTCATCAGCACACCATTTGTGTGTCAAAATTAATTTTCACTGGTGTAATGCATACAGTATGTCTTGACTGCACGCATGGGCTATACTGAAAAGCCCTGTTAGTGTGGGCAAACAGGGTTTGCACCTGGGCAATATTCAGAAGGAGGCACAATGTAAATGAAGGGGTGGGAGCCTGAATATTGGCACAGTCCATTATTTAAAGTATTTGCACCGCATAAGGCCATTTTGCACAGTCCCCTTTCATGGCTCAGATGCTGCTGATGGAAACCCTGACATACCCCTGCCCAACCCTAGCAGTTGGCAAAGGAAGTGTGATGGCCTCCCTAACCACCAACACAGTAAACCCTGGTTCTAGTGGTCCCCCTTTCCCACCAATCACTGTACCTAAGGTCCAGTTTAAAGATTCCCTGGTTCTAGTGGCCCCCCCACCAATCACTGGCTCAGCGTAGTAAATAATGTTTTCCCTGGTAGCTAGTGATCCCTCCTTCCACCTGCACCCATGCCTGAAGTGTAATTCATATTCCCTGGTGGTCTAGTGGTCCCTTCCATCACCTGCGTCAATACCCGAAATGTCATCCGGTATTCCCTGGTAGTCTAGTGGACCCTCTCCCTATCCCTGTTCTGCCCGTAGAATACATTCTATATTTTTTTCCTGGTGGATAGTGGACACTCCACAAGCCCCACCCCAGCAGGCAGTGCCCCATAACCACATTGCCCCCATCCCATCCCTGAGGCAGAGACCAGTGGAGTCTTCCGCTCTCCACCACGGCTGGCCGCTGACTATGCTGTCAATGAGTGCATGCTGTATACAGTATGCACTCACTGATTGACAGCTCACTGAGCTTGTACTGTATACAGTATATGCTCATTGACAGCTCAGTCGGCTGCCGGCCATGGTGAAGAGCAGAGGGCTGTGCTGATCACCGGCTCGAGGATAGGTTGGGGAGAGTGGGGTTGTGGGGCACTGTCTCCCAGAGTAGGTGATCCACTATCCACTAGGGAAAAATATAGAATGCATTCTACAGGCAGAATAGTGCTAGGAAGGGGGTCCACTAGACCACCAGGGAATACCGGATGACACTTCAGGCATGGGTGTGGGTTGGAGGAGGGACCGTTAGCACCAGGGAATATGGATTATACTTCAGGCATGGGTGCAGGTGGGGGAAGGGACTGCTACCACCAGGGAATACAGATTACACTTTGGGCAAGGGTGTGGGTGGAGGGAGGGACCACTAGACCACCAGGGAATAAAGATGACAGTTTATCATGGGTGCAGGTGGGGGAGGTACCGCTAGCCACCAGGTCAAAATTTATTTACTACATTGAACCAGCAGTTGGTGGGGGAACCACTAGCACCAGGGAATCTGTACATTGGTCCTTAGGGATGTGATCAATGGGGCAGAGAATCTTTATACTACAACTTCAAGATTGCAATCGGCAAAGAAGGGGAACATTAGCACCAGGGATAGCTCTCTGGGACCTGGCAAGGAAGGGGGTGCCACACTACTTTTCTTGGCAATCCATGCAAATGAGCCCATAATTGGCATGCAGATGGCCCCTTAGTGCCTTGCATGCCCAGTGAGCTCATTTGCATGGGTCTGTTTGAATATAGAAAATTTAGCCCAGGCACAAGCCATTGTGGTGCCCTATTTCAGAAACCCTGTCCGCCCAGAGCTAACTGGCTAAGAATTGGGCTGACATGACCCCTGTATTCAGCCAAATAGCACCAGGGCACTATTCAACAGAATATAGCCACAAAAAACAACTGAAAGAAAGAGTAAAGTGATTTCAGAGACTTTTTTTGCCATAACATAGTACACGTTCGAACTGAGTGCATTTGATTGCATATTAATGAAAGATCAAATGAATGAATGTGATGCAGTTGTATGAGTTGCACTGCTTGTTAATAAAAGGCACATGGTTTTTGACTAAGAAGATGGTTATATTCCATTAATTTACTCTGAGTGCTACTAGACTGGCTGCATTTTTATGTGGCTACCTCACTTGAATTCCCTGCTATCTGGCACCAGAAATGCCTCTAGATTCTACCAAAAGTATTTTCTGAGCACAACAGACTCCTTAATTACTCAAAGGATATTATCGTTGTGACACATCCAACATAATGAATCTTAAGATGTTGTTGGTAGTCGTACTGTACAACATTTTAAATTTTACCAGAATTAGGGGAAATTATTGATTCCACCTTAAGGGACACTTATGAACAATCGGTGAAAATCCCACATCATGTTGCCAAAATATTCAGTTGCACAGTTTTCTATCTAATTTCACAACTACCTTACTCAAAAACATTCCCCCTACAGTAGTTTGGCAGCATGCCATGAACTTTCTGAAAGAGTGTTCAAACCAGGTCTCAAGTCTCTAACTCCAAGGGAGACTGACTTTTAAGAAGCCAAATATTTTGCAAATTTTCACAAAATTTAGTGAATAAGTGTGAGCCCCTGTAACATCTGAGCAACAAAACAACATGCTGCAACAATGTATCCCCCTACCACATGGAGTGTGCATGTTAATAATCAGGTCTCAAACTCCAAGGGCAATTGAGTTCTAATCAGACACGTTCTAAAAATATTTAAAATTTGCAAGTAATTAAATTGAGATTTTAAGCCACTGTAAATTTAGAATTCAATATCAAAAATCCCCATCTGTCTGTCTGTCTATCTAGCTATTGATCTGTCCATCTGTCTATCCATCTATCTATTGATTCATTTATTCAGTCAGCTAGTTAGTTAATTGGTTAGTGCAAGAGTTTCAACAGGTAAAATATACTGAGCTAAAAAATCTTATTTCCAGATGTGTCTGGGGCAGGGAGAATGAGGACACTGCAGTAATAAGTTATATCAATAAAATTGTAATCATAATAACAGTAATAACAATTACGCAGTAGACAATTAAGAAGAAGCACAGTGTTCAAGCAGTGCAAAATATAGCCTATCATTAGACTGGCAGAAAAAATGAGGGAGAGAAGGGAGATTGCAAGTGCAACAGAGACAAGTCCAAGATAGATAGTGGACTGATAAATCAGAGCAGTAGGGGGTGGGAGTAACATGGAGGGAGGAGGAATGGGACTAGCCTAGGTTCAGTGGAAACTGCAGGAGTGAGTGGTGAAGTCATGGAGGAGGGATTTTGGAGATAAGGAAGAGGGACCATTACTAATAGCAATGGGGAGGGTGCTTCAAAGTTTGGAGAAGCAGAAGGAAAAAGGAACGTGACCAGCAGAGGTAGGGTGCAGCTTCTGGTGGATAGCATCCATTTGAGTAGCGGCATCTAGATGACAAACCAACAATACCCTGAGGTATTTAAAGGAGGAGACATTCTCAATCAAATCACCATCAAGGGTCTGGAAGGAGGGATGAGGGGAAAGCTTGGCAAACCTCTGCTAGTGCCAAAGGTCATGGAGACCATTTGTTTGGCATTGAGAGACAGTTGATCAGCCCAAAACCAATGCTAGATGTTGCTAAAATCCTGGTGGAGATTGGTCATTAGGTTAGAGTCAGAGGAAGCAGAGGCATACAGAACCATGTCTTCTGCATACATCCGAATGGACGCAAAGGATCAGGTAAGAGGGAGCTTGTTTAGGAAGATGGAGAATAGGATAGAATCAAGGACCTATTCTTGGGGGACCCCAGAGGAGATGGGGAGAGGAGGGGAGATGGCATTACCAATACAGACAGCTTGGGTCCTACCCTCAAGGTATGAGTGAAACTACTTCACAGAGGAAGAGGAGAGCCCATCAGCTTTTAGCTTGTCCAGAGGGATAGGGTGGGCAATAGTGCTGAAGGCTTTGGTCAGGCTGACAAAGATGGCAAAGGTGAGCAGCCCCTGGTCCATACCAGAAAGGATGGATTCAGTGAGTCCAAGGAGGGAGGTGTTGGTGGAGTGGGATTTTCTGAAGCTGGACTGGTAGGGAGTAAAGAAGGAGGAGCTGTCAAGGAAAGGGTAGAGTTGGGAAAGGTTCAAGCATTCCTGGAGTTTAACCAGGGAGGGAGGTGGGAGATGGGGTGTTAGTTGCCAGGGAGAGAGGGGACATCCTCTTTGGGAAGGGGTATGACTGTGCCCTGCTTCCACAGATCAAGGACTAAGGCAAGTGACAAGGAGCGATTTAAGAGGTGAGTGGTGGGAAGGGCAATGGGGTGCAGAGAGAAACAAGAGTTTGGGTTAAAGTCCATTGGGAATTCCTCCTATGTGTGGATTAATAGCTAGAAGAGCCTTCAAGGTAGCAGAGGGAGTGGCAGGGGAGAAGGAGAAGGGATGGTTGGGGGGAACAAATAGTTGAGGCAAAAGGGAGGCTGAAGTGGAAGGAAAGAGGGAGAGGGCACCGGTGGTGTAAAAGGAGTTATAAGATGAGGTGACTTCATCGGTATCAGAGATGGGGGAGTCACCCACCTTAAGGACAGGTACAGGGGGCTTGGAGGGCAGGGAGAAGAGGCATAAATTACCTTCCAGAATTTGAGGGGTGGTTATGGTTGCTTTAGAGTATGGATGCAAATTGTCAGCCTTTGTGAGCCTAGTAGCTCTGGTACAGGTGTTACAAAGTGACTTGTACTTAGCAAGACCAGTTGGGGAGTCAGTGAATGCATGTGTCTGCCAGGCAAGGTCACGTGCATGATGACAGGCCAGCAGCTTCACTGTAATCCGAGGAAGGTGTGAGCCATGGACCTGAGTTTTTGTCAAGGGGGCATGATGATCCCAGGCTGACAAGAATTTGGAGTTAAAAAAACCTGAGAGTGGTGTTATTGTTTCTGCCAGCCAGTACAGGGGATGAATTGGTTCTCATCAGGTCAGCAAGTATAGAGGACAGATCCAGGAAATGCAAGGCTCTAAGCTGGATGAATTTGGGGGGGGGGCTTTGGGACAGTGAATCTTACATATGCAGTAGACCATATGATGGTCACTGAGGGCATCAGGAAGGGTACTAGCATGCACAATATGGTGGGGGATGGGAGGAGAGGATCCAGTCCAGGAAAGAGTGGTTATGGGTTTGAGGGTTGAGTCTGGTAGGATCAGAGATCAGTTAGATAAGCTGGAGAGATTTTATGTTCTGAAATCATTTATGATGAGAGCCAATTAAAACTGAAGTCACCTAGGATGAGCAACTTGCCGTGGAGGTAGGGGAAGGCAAGGTGGTGAAGAGCTCAATAACAGTGGGAGGGGATATACCAGTGCAGAGGTAGACTTCATCAATCAATATGGGAATGAAGAAGGGGTGGGAGAGTTTCAGGAGGAGCATCTCATAGGCAGTAAGGGAGGAGAAGGACAGCACAGATTCAAATTGGGTGCAGGAAGAAAGGTAGACGGCTATACCTCCACCCAGCTTAGTACAATCTTGTTAGATGCAGGAGCACAGTCTCAGATAAATTGACATCAGAAAAGCCACATATAACAGAATGTGGCTTTTTCGAATGGTGTCAGGTGGTGGTGCTCGATAGCAAGCGATACACTTGTGGATGGCATTGGCAACTACTGTATCTCCCTTCAGTCTTCATTACTGAGGCTATTTGCATAAAAAACAGGATCTTGCTGTCTCAGACTTCATCTCATCCTTCTGTTTTTTTCCTCTGGTGAAGTCAATCCTCTTTCTGTGAAATCTTAGTTATTTCCACTGCAATATATTGTGATGACATCACAGAGGATTATTTATTGTTTTAAATGTGGGGATGTTGGGCATCTTAGTAATGTCTGTGATAAGCAAAAATGTGGTTTGTGTGGAGAGTTGGGTCATGTTGGGGCTCATTGCTGGCAGCCTTTGCGTTGTAATTTATGTGATAAACAGGGGCACTCCTTTTGAACTTGCTCCTGGGCATCACATAACAATGTGGATGTGGCCGTTAGAGCTGAACAAGATGTTTATGTTGCCACAGCTCAGAAGGAAAAAAATGCGTATGATGGAGTTGCTCAGTACTGTTCCTGATAGGAATCCCCTGCCTCAAAGGTTCCCAAGGAAATTAGATGGTCAGGTAACCAGGAAAAGGAGGTAGAAAAAGAAAGTTTAGTGGAGTCAGTTGATGGGGTAGTACAAGAGTCAAAGAGTGACTTAAGGTCAGAGGAGACTGAAGGTGCAACAAGTCTCCCTAGTCAGTTAGAAGAAGATGGGAGGGGGAAGGAAACTGTAGACAATGCGGAACAGTGTGTTGAGCCAATGGAGGAAGGAGTTTCTATGCCCCCCCATGCAACAAGAGGCAGTATGGTAAGCTTCCAGCAGGTTCTCAGGTGGCATCTAAGGACATAGAAGGGGTTACAGTACAAAATTCTTATGTTGTATTATTTGAGCAGGGGGTGGAGGAGGATGGGTTTGATTCTGATTTCTTCTCAGTAGCCTCCTCCCAGGCAGAAGGTACTTTAGAGATAGATTCCCCTGACAAGCCTAAGACCAGGAAGGGGGAAAAAAAAAAGAAATGATTAGGTTGGATTTATTTTTTGTCTTTTCTTTTATTGGATTTGGTATGCTTTTTGCTACTTCATTGCTCACAGTGAATGTCAATAGTATTAAGTCCCATGAGAAAAGGCAGCATAGTTTTTTAAGTCTTAGTACAGGGGGTTGGACAAATAATATTGGTGCAAGACACTAGGCTGCACACTTTGTTAGAAGCGCAGGCTGCACAGAGGCAATGGAGATGGGTATCTCCTGTTGGTCTATAGGAGAGGAATTGTGTTCTGGAATAGGTTTTCTTTTTTCTGGGTTATTGGTTAAAATCTTACATGTTTTTGATATACAACCCGGAAGAGCTATGATTATGGATGTAATATTGAAGGAAGAGGTTTTTAGGATTATTAATGTATATGCCCCCCAGACTAAGGCAAATAGGTCCACTTTATTTAAAAAAAATAGAGCCATATTTGCATATCTCCAAATTAATTCTGTGGGGAGGTGATTTTAATTGTGGGCTCTCACATAGAGACTGGGGGAGGGCTACAAAGAAGATATATAGTGATTCCAATACTTTGTTGGTGGTCTTGCATAGGAATAATTTAAAGGATGTTTATGAAGTCTTACATCAGGAGCCAAAGCACACCTTTTATAAGGGTAGGCTATCTACTAGGATAGATTTTTGGTTTGTATCAGCACGCTTAACTTGTCAAGTCATAACTTTGTGGCCGTTGGAAACTTCAGATCATTTAGCAGTTAAGCTGTTGTTAGGAGACAGACAGAAATTAGTAACAGGTAGGGGTTATTGGAAAATGAACATTACAGTGTTGCAGGATGTTTTAATACAAGACTCCATAAAAGATCTATTTGCATTAAGAGTACATGTTTGTTTTCTATATGATAGTCCCATAGATTGGTGGGACGATACTAAAAGGGACTTGCAAAGCTTGTATGTATCTCTTACGAAAAAGAAAGCTAAGGATAAATACATTCAATATCTAGGGCTTAGAGCAAAATATATGCGAGTTTTGATGCAGGAAGCAGATAGATCAAACAATGTCTCAAAGTGTTTGCAGAGCCTTAAGGAGCAGATGTGTCAATATTTGCAAGAAACTACTAAGAATGTGGCATGTCAGCAGAAATGTCAAACTGTAGGTTCAAGGGAGGAAGTAAATCCGTATGATTTAAGTATGTAGGGTGTACAGAGGTTGGTTATGACTGCACTAAAAGATGAACAGGGTAATGTGAAGATACAAAATCAGGAGTTGATGCTTATTGTTCAGCAACATGTGGTAGCAACTTTTCAAAAGGAAACTAAAGGACAGCAGGAATCCTTTTTTGCTGACTTAAATATACCTTCTTTGAATGATTTAGAGATAGAAAGATTGGTTGCACCTATTACAGAATTGGAAATTAAGGAAGCTATTTCTCAGCTGTCAGCTAAGACTACTCCAGGTTATGATGGAATACCGAATTATTTTTATAAGGCCTTTGTAGATAAATTGGCTCCATGGTAAGAATTAGTTTATTATGCCACCTGGGAGGAAAATAGGCTTGCTCCGACAATGAAAATGGGGGTCATGATTTTTTTATATAAAAAGGAAGACTCCCAAGACTTCAAAAATTGGAGGCCATTAACTCTGTTAAATATGGACTATAAAATATTGGCAAAAATATTTACTACCCAGTTGGCAAAAATTGCACAGAAGTTAATCGTCCCGGAGCAGACTTGTGCAATACTGGGTAGGAATATTATTCAGAATCTGATCTTTGTTAGGGAGATTGTGGAACAAAGTCTAGAAAATAATTTAGCAGGTTACTTAATATCAGTAGATCAGGAAAATGTTTTTGATGCAGTAAGACAGGAGTACATTTGAGTGGTTTTACAACACTGGGATTCCTAAAGCATTTCTAGATTTAATTAAAGTATTGTATACTGAGGTCCAAGCTATTCCGTTAGTGAATGGTTGTTTAGGGGTGCCAATTTTGTTAAAGAATGGGGTAAAGCAAGGTTGTCCAATGAGCCCCCTGTTATATGTTTTGGGTCTGGATCCTTTATTAAGGCTGATTGAAAAGAATGAAGATATTTGAGCTGATACAAATCATAATGGATATGTTTTTCAAAAAATTTCTGCTTATGCGGATGATTGCATTTTTACAGTAGCAGATGGGGAGTCTGGTGCTCGAATATTAAACATGTTGCAAGAGGTCTATGATGTTACAGGATTCAAACTTAATATGGGAAAGAGTACTGTTTTGGTGTTAGGGGGGTATTGGGAAGGTAGAGGGTTTTCCAATTTTAATGACTACAGATGATATTAAAGTTTTAGGTTTCTTTTTTGGAACTAAGGGATCAGAAGAGCGTAATTGGAATATTGTTTATGACAAAGCACAACTTAAAGTTTTGTCTTGGTTGTCATGGAGGATGTCTAGGAAAAAGCATTTTTTTTTTAATTAAGGGCATATATAGCGCCAATTTTTTTTATATGTTTCACATATATTCCCCCTCTCTTATAAGATGCATACAAAGGTTATGGGTTTATTTTTTCATTTTTTGTGGGGAAGTAGATTGAACCCAGTTAAAAGGGTTCATACTTATAGGGTGGGGAAAGAAGGAGGTTTAAATATGATTCATCCTCTGGTATATTTTTTTGGGAATTTCTCTTTAAGTTCTGTTTGCCCCTTGTTGTTTCAGACAGCAGGGATGGGGCGGGTACAGTATGTATGCAGTTGTGAGGAAAGCCTTTTTTGGAAGCATGGGGTAGAGGTAAATGGCATCCTATGGATAAGTTACTTTCAGGTTATGTGCAAAGAGCTTTACGCTATATACAAACTTGGCAGGTTGAATTGAAGTGGTGTATAGGAAAAGGGAAGAAACTGTTTTATAAGAGTATTCTGGATAAATGGTATTGGGGGGACACAGTTTTTCAAGTTTCATCCACGATTAAAA
Source organism: Neoceratodus forsteri (assembly GCA_016271365.2). Lineage (NCBI taxonomy): Eukaryota > Metazoa > Chordata > Ceratodontiformes > Ceratodontidae > Neoceratodus > Neoceratodus forsteri. The sequence continues at coordinate 1,392,302,278 of CM057459.1, forward strand.
CAAATTTACTTTTAGAAAGTATGACAGATCCTTGGGTTCCCCTTAAGATGCAAGATTTTGTTTGGATATGTGGGCATCAAAGACTGCAGGTGAAAGGCAATCAGAAGCATAAGCAGCAGGATGATAGAAAGTGTGGGGAGAGTGCTTGTGCTGATGCTGTGGAGACTATGCAGCATCTCTTTTTTGAGTGTATACATGTCTCTGACTTTTGGAAGTTATTGTCTGATCTGTGGGGGGAAAAATTTTCCTATCAATGAACTATAACATTTTAATTTTAGGACAAATTCCAGTCACCTGAACAAAATGGACAAAAAGCACAGTTAATATCCTTTTGGCCTATATAAAGTGGTCCATTTGGCAGGCAAGATGCCTTGGGTTCCTGCAAGGTAAAGTGATTCTGCAACAAGATGTTTTCTTTGGAATACAGCAAGACCTTGATAATATTTATGAGTATGAAAAACGTACACTAGGGCAAGTGGTGGTCTCAAAATTGTGGAAGAATGTTGGATGGGTGGGTTGATCTGTTGTATTAATGTTTTCTCTTTTTTCTTTTAGTGGGCAAAACCAGTGTATTTACCTTTCAGCAGAAAAACGGTTTCTGTTTTTTTCTTTTGGTTTTGGTGATGGGTTTTAAGGATTCTAATTGTTTCAGAATATTTTTTTTGAATCTATATAAACATGTTTGTACCTTGTATGATTTTTCCTTTAATGCATAATATGGATGATTTGGTTTATTTCTTCTTGATTGCACCATTTTTTTTCTATTTTTGAATTCTGAATAAAAATGTCCCCTACTTTGTGGCAGGAGGCTGTGGAGTGTTGTGCGTTGTTGTTCAGATGGCTGGTGAGAGCAGTGCAGGATGGACGCTTGCTTGTCCGCTCCTCGATTCTTTCTGCGGGGGCTGCAGTATGGCTGGGATGCACCCGTGTGGTGGCCAGCATTGTGTGCCAGAACTCCCATGGCAGACTACCTCGTTGGTCAATGCGGAAGTCATCGGAAGTATTTTGATGAGTGCCAGCCCTTTACTTCAGGCAGTGCCTGCAGACATGGTCCCGACACAGTGCTATGTCGTCAGTGAGCAGAACGCTGTGGAATCCCCAGTTCGGGGGGGGACGGATAATGTACTGACTGTTTTAGCTACCAAGAAACAACAGATGGAACAAGTGATGGAAGCCTATCGTCTGGCTTAACTTTGTGCTGAGGAAGACAGGAAATGAAAACGGCCTGAGGATGACTCTCCATCTGGCCTCCCAGGTACAAGCAGTAAAGTTTTAAAGGGGCCTTCTCCTGTTGTTTTGGGAGATGAACACTCACCACCCCAGACCACTATTTCTAATGTTTATGATGTTCATGGGCCTTGCTCTCCTCAGAATGCACTTCGGGGTGCAGGATGGATTCAAATGGAGTCAGGTGTTTGGATTACGGACCTGGCGATCCCGCTTCCAGGGGTATCTGGAGTGGGTCATTCCATTATATTACCTGATGGACATGCCGATGTTTCTGCTAGCTTACCTTTAGCTGCTATTGTTGGAGCTATAGTACCTCCCTTTTCTACTCCTGGTGGATGCCCTCCTGAGTTGGTACAGCTAGGCCTACAAGTCCCCGATCATGTTTCTGATGAGACCCAGATACAGAACTTGGATGACTGCATTTCTTTTTCTCCTATATCATCAGCCCTTCCACCAGAAATTCTGTCTATGAACTCTGCTGTGGGAATAGATGGAGATATTCTGGGTGAGGTGCAGGAACCTCCTGGACTTACAGAATCCACGGTGACATTTGCTAGTCTCTTTAAAAAACCTGGAACACTGGTGAAACATCGAAATGCGGTTAGATTGAGATTTTTGGGGACTACTGAACATATGCCAGACCGGTTTTATGTTGGGAAAGTTCTAATCAAGCAACTGCTGGGTTTTTCACCCAGCGAGGTGTATGTTCTTATACACACCCCTGGCAATAGTACTTTTGATAATAGTTTCCGTACTCCAGATTTATTTAATAGGTTTTGGATGAAGTATGCATTTCTGAAAACAAACCCAGCCTGGTCTCATTTCCAAGCCATCCCCTTCACAAAACAATCCTTTAAAGTAATCATAGTGTTGTTTCGAAATGAGGGTGTGAATGTTGAGGATATTACATACTGGCTTGAGAGAAAATGCACTATTCAGGGGTCTCCTGAACCCATTTTGGACACTGAGGGTTTTTGGAATGGGGGTGGAGATACAGAGTTAATTTGCTACAAAATGATGAAGGTTTACAACATTTACCTAACTGCTTTATTTGGGACATGGTAAGGGGTTTATTTTTTATCCAGGTCAGCCCAGGCACTGCTATAAGTGCTGCTCCCCCCAGCACCCTAGCAGAATGTGTGAGGTGGTTAACTGTGTTTAGTGCGGAGAACTAGGGCACGTCTTTTCTGACTGTCATCACCCGGTTAAATGTTCTCTTTGCAAGGAGGCCCATTCCTTTCTTGACTGCCCTTGGGCTGCTCAAAATAAAACAGGGGATTTCTGTATTCAGGATTTTTATATTAATACTGCTGTTAAGGCGGCTGTGGGACAGAGGCCTCCCCCCCCTTGGAAGGCCCAGCCAGCAATCATTGTCGGGAAGGCAGCCCTCCCTGAACAAGCTCCTTCTGTGACAATACAAACTGTTGCTGTTTCTGCACCTGTTACAGCATCCCTGGAGCCAGAGGTCCCAGTAGACACTCCTAGTCCCACTATAAAATCTATGCCTCCCCACTTGCCCCCGGAAGACACCTTTACTCTGGTGTCTACCAGGAGAAGTAGTCTACGATCTGGGAATTCAGAGAAAGCTGCCCTTGATTCTGCTAAACTTCCTCTTCATAACACCTATCAAGTCCTGCAGGATGATGTAGGTTCTGAGTCGGATTTTGCCTAGGTACACTCATCACAGCAGGGAGGCACCTCTGAGATTGATCAGCCTCTGGAAAAGTCTGATACAGTTAAAAAGAAAAAGAACAAATTAGGAGTGAGGAAATGGAGCAAAAAGAAATGATAGTTTCTGGGATTCTGTGTTTTCTGACATGTCATGTTGCATTTCGCATTCTGAGTACTTTTCTATTTTTTTGGTATGCTGGAGCTTTATAAAATTTCTGTAGCTTCCTTAAATGTGAATAGTATCTAGTCTGAGAGGAAAAGATTGTTGATTTTTTCACTTTTTGAGAACAAAGTTTATGACATTGTGTTCTTCCAGGATACTAGACTGCATACCCGACTGGACGTGGAATGGGCAACAGTAGGATGGCATTGGGGTGTTACGTATTGGTCCATGGGTGTAGATGTGTGTAGTGGAGTTGGTATTGCTGTTAATAGTGCTATGGCTCGTTTAGTGCAACTCATTGATTTATCTCCGGGATGGGTTCTTTTGTTAGATATAGTGCTTAGTGGTTTACACTGTCAATTTATAAATGTGTATGCATCCCAGATCAAATCTGCCAGGGTAGAGATTTTTTGATTACTACAACCTTATTTATTTACTTCTAAGTATGTGTTTCTAGGGGGAGACTTCAATTGTAGTAGGTATAATACAGATCGGGGTTTACGTACTGCTAAGATGTTTTGTGATGCTAACCATCTCAATGACTTATTAATACAAACAGGTCTTACGGACGTAATGGCTTTTAATGGGAACCCTGCCAAAACTTTCTTTCAAGGTACTAAGGTTACCCATATTGATTTTTGGTTCATGTCTGATTTTTTAAAGGTTGTGGGGACTAGAACCCTGCCAGTTGCTTTTTCAGATCATGTTATTCTGGAAGCCACGGTTGCCAGTCATGCCATTATACATAGAGGACCAGGGTACTGGAGATTAAATTTGGAGTTGTTACTGCTTCCAACAGTGGAAGATGGGTTTTTGGCCCTGCTGAAGGCAAGGTAATCTGTGGTGTGTCTTTACGAGTCATTTCGGGATTGGTGGATGGACACAAAACTTGACATTAAACATTACTTTAAATGTATTGGTCAGATTAATGATAAATATAAAATCGATAGGTATAATACTTATCAAATGCAATTTTTGGATTTACACTTTTGGGCAGCCCAAGGGGATGTTTCTATTCTCTCTCTGTTACATAAAGTCAGGGAACAAATGAATAAAACACAATATGACCATTTGAAGTCTTTAGAGACTGAGAGGGGTTTTGGAACACAGGGCGATAAGGCCTTTCTGAATTCCTTTCAGTTCTGTGCATTTCAAAGACACCAGAAATATATGACTGAGATAAAAGATGAGTCTGGAAATTGGTGTACAACCTTGGAAACTATTTTGCAGGAAGTAGATTCCCATGTTCAGAATTTGTTTAGTTCTTCTGACACTCCATGTCATGCCCATAGGTCTTAGTTAGTGCAATGTCACTTGCCCCAATTGTCTGCTCTTGGGAAATCCATGTCGGTGGCATCTATCACGCCATTGGAAGTTTGTGCTGCATTTTCACAATCTAAAGCTGGAATGGCCTCTGGTTCAGATGGTATCCCTTATGAATTATATAAATTAGTTTTTCGTTTTCTGTTGCAGGAATTTACAGTACTTTTAAATGAAATACTGACTTCAGGGGTATTGCGAGACAGTATGAATGATGGTTTAGTTGTATTTATGTATAAGAAAGGGGATAGAGGAAATTTGCTAAATTGGAGACCCATAACATTATTGAATATAGATTTTAAGGTGTTTGCTAAAATATTGAGTAATAGACTGTTGATTCATGCAAATTCACTATTACATCCTGCACAAACCTGTTCTTTACCTGATAGGAAAATTACAGATAGTTTAATATTATTTTGTGAAGTATTCCAAAGAGGGGCTACAGGAGAACTCACTGGACTGTTTTTTAGCCTCGATCAGGCCAAGGCCTTTGATAATGTGCGACATGAGTATTTGTGGGACTGTTTAGTACATTATGGGGTCCTCTTACTTTTTTTTGGTTATGGACGTGTTATAATTAAGCTGCAGCTCGTGCCTACTGTAATGACTGGATTGGTATTAAATGTCCCATACTTAGGGGTGTACGTAAGGGATGTCCCCTGAGTTCACTTTTGTATTTGTTTTCTCTGGATCCTCTTATACGGAGAGTCCATGATCAACCAACCATACAGAGATTGTCCTTTTCAAGTAGTGATCAGGAAATTAAATGCATTGCATATGCGGATGATGTTTTTTTTTTTTAGTGGGGGATTTGGCATCTGCATTATGTTTAGAAAAAACCCTACAGGATTTTATGTTCTATACTGGAGCAAGGATTAATTATGAAAAATGTACTTGCATACCACTTAAAAGAATGTTCAGGTCACTCACATCATAGGAATTCCAGTTACCACTGAACCATGTAAAGTTTTGGGCCTTTTATTGGGGCCGGCGATTTAGCATATCTGAATTGGAAATATAAACTACAAAATGCACAAGCTAAAGTCACTTTATGGAACACATGGAGGTTATCTAAATTAAAGTGAGTTCAAATGGTCAAAACATTTTTGTTACTTCCTTTTTTTATATTTACATTCTGTTTTTAGTCTTCCCTTGGCCCTAGAAACCCAAATGTATAGTTGTTTTTTTTGTTGTATCTGGAGTAGCAGACTAAACCCCATTAAAAGTAGTCTGTTGTTACGTGACAGAAGACGTGGTGGGCTGAAAATGGTACAACCCATAGTCTTTTTTTTTACCATGTTTCTCCATACAAACTTTAGACCTTTGTTTTCAGGTAGAAATAATAGTTGGCAACTGTGGCTACTGGATTCTATGGGAGATTTTATCTCCTTATGGCCAGAACATGAAGTAATTCTGAAACATAAGTCCTTTGCTTCTCTCTCCCAAACACTAAGAGTGTGTTTTGGGAAACTGAAAATGTGGGGTATTTCATGAGACATGTTTTTACGGTCTAGTCGGAAGGAATTGTATGTCTTTATCTTGCAGAAATATTTTCAGGACATTTTGTTTCCTACCTTCCACATCATAAATTTTTAATTGGTAATATGTTGACCTCTACCCACATGCCTGCATTTATGTCAGATGTTTTATGGTTGTCCTTATATGATAGATTGAATGTTTGTGGCAATTTGAAACATAAACCAGTCTCTGATCGTTATTGTCCTAGAGACACTTTCCCCTCCACGATTGAAACAATGGATCATTTATTCTTGACATGTCCCTTTATACTTGATTTTTGGACCCTTTTAAAAAATAAGTGGCCCACTTCTCCATTTTTTCCAATGTCCTTGGAAATATTATGTGTCGGTATTTTGCCACCTCTCTGGACTAAATACGATAGGGTGACCCTTTGGTTGTTTTCGCTATGTTTCAAATTTTATATTTGGCACGTACGGTGTCATCTCACCATTCAACAATGGTATTTTTCACCACATGAAATATTTTTTATGATTGAAAATTCTATTCTTGGTCTAAAGACACAAGATTGTGATAAGGTTTCCTCATCCATCTATCAATCCAGATGGACTGCGATAGATTGGTTACCATAGATATGTTTCTCATTGTCTGTGGTAATTTAATTTTGAATTTGGGGGAGGAGGGGTTCTTTTCAGTTGTTTTTCGCGTTTCCTATGATGATATTTTTGGATGATAAATCTATAATTGTTTGAGTAATTTGCTTTTGTATATTATCTGACTGTATTTTATTTTCCCACTGTAATGTAACTTCCCCTACTCCTGTAGTGGGGGGGCGGGTGATCAGCATTTATTACTTAGTTTTAAGATGCTATTGTGATGGAATGCTTATGTATGTTTATTATCTGTCTTGTATTATGATTTTGTGTGCAGTAACACTATTGGGTATATGTTTTGCTTTAAAGTTTTCATAATAATTCCCCTACTCTTTTAGGAGGGAAGGGAGGGGGTATGCTTATGGTATTTTATTTATATTTTGAGTTTAAAGTATGCAGTAATACTATTTTGTGTTTATATTTTCTCCTTTTTCATGAATTTGTATGAAGAAATACTGATTTTGCTTTTCTGTTCTTTTACGTTATGAATAGAAAATTCCCTTACTCTTTTTGTTTGGGGGGGGTGCCTGTTTTCACATTATTCCTTTTACATCGTTCTGATAATGTATGATTGTAATATTTTTTTTTGTTATTCTCTTCTATATGATTTATCTATAATTTTGTGTGACTTAACACTGTTTTCATTCACTTTGGTTTGCTGATTATGTTAATAAAAATTCCCCCTACTGTTTTTCGATAAGTACCATGGGATCTTTAGCATCCACCTGAACTACCACCAGTCCAGGCAGATGGGACCTTGGTTTAACATCTCATCCAAAAGACGGCACCTCAGAAGTGCAGCACCCCCCTCATGCTGCACTACAGTGTCAGTATTGGGATATTAAGCCAAGTGCCAGATGTGGGAACTGAACCCACAGCCCTCTAATCTCCCAGCCTCAGAGGTGAGTGTGCTACCTACTGAGCCACTGACACTGACAATTATGACATCAGAGAAGGAAAAAGCAGGAGTAGGAGATGATGTCTAAGACATAACGATCTTGGGCTGGATTTTCAAAAGTCTTGAAAGTCCTGAAGTTATGGGAAAAGCTCCATGCCAGTGGGTTGCCACTTGCTAAACCGTACTTTCTCCTGCAGCTACAGTATTCTCAAAAGTGGAGCCAGTTTATGGCCTGCTCCACGAGTTACTGCTGCTTGCATGTGGTGTAGCTCTGGAAATCCCTGCAGCTGTGGAAAACCGTCATGGCCCATGGGACTAGCCGTAACATCATCTGCAGCTGCTGAGGATAAGAATAGAGATCTCTGCAGCTGCAGAGATTTTGGTCCATAAATGGAGTTGTGGTGTGGGACTTACAGTGGTCCCCAAAACATTTGAGGATACAGCCCCCTATTTTTATGCAAATTACCTTAGTAATAAGGAATGACTTGGCACCACTCCACAAGGAGAGGAATGGGGAGGACCCAGGCAACTACAGGCTCATAAGTCTTACCTCTGTTATAGGTAAGCTGATGGAGACTCCAGTACAGCAAACCCTGGTGACCTGCCTAGATGAAAATGGGCTGCAGGACAACAAAGTGCATGAGTCTGTAGAAGAGATGTCATATCAGGTGAACCTGATAGTGTTTTTTCAACTGGTCACTAGGGTGGTGGACAAAGGAAAGGTGGTAGATTTGCTCTACTTTGACAACATCAAAGTCTTTGATTCAGTGCCATACAGGAGGCTGCTAAAAATTTTGGTGGACTTACAGCAGCACAGGGGTTAGATAGGTGGGTAGGGAACTAGGTAGGGGAAAGCAGCAGAAGGTAGTAGTAAACAGGGTCAAGACTGAGGACGGGGGTCACAAGCAGAGTGCAACAGGGATCAGTGCTGGGACTGTTCTATTCAATATGTTCATTAGTAACATAGGGGAAGGTATTCAGGGACAGATGTGTTTCTCTGAAGATGACACAACACTATGCAGAAGGGGGACCAGCAAGGAAGCATGAAGGAACTAGATAGGGATCTAGAAAATCTGGGAAAGCAGTCAAAGATTTACAGTAGCATCTGAGATTCAGTGCCATGAATGCAAGATGACACACTTATTTATTTTATTTCTTTATCTATTTCAAAAGATTTACCAGGAAAGATATATTGAGCTGAAATAGCTCGTTTCCAGATGCATCCTGGAGGGAGGGGGGGGGATGAGGAGAGTACAGCAATGAGTTACAACAGTTTGTTACACAAATCAAAAATACAAGTTAAAATGAAGTAGCAACAAAACAAGCAAGATAAGGTAGGCAGAGCAACTACAAAACAACAAGTCATATGTGTACACATTGGATCACAATTGGACTATGAACAAGGTACTACTAGGTATGTTATTAAAGAGCATATGGCAGCAGTTGGAAGGGTGAATGAAGCTATTTTGGCACGTTGCTCAGCAGGAAAGGATGGAGGAAACTGGGGGCAGGGAGAAATGAACTAGGGCAGGAGCAGGGGCAGTGGGGGGGAGTGTATGCTAGCAAAATACAGCACAGGATCTAAGGTAACTGCAGAAGTGAGTGGTGAATTCATGGATGAGATATATGAGTGAGTGGAAGGAAGGAGCAGTATGAATGGTAATAGGAAAAGAGCCCCATAGTTTGGAAAAGCAGAAAGAGAAGGCAGCTTGGCCACCAGACAGGGCTGTGTGAAAATAAAATTCCACTGGTGGAATTTCCAGAAAAGTTAGAATTTTTCTTCTGCAAAATTTAGGAGTGCACTTTGGAAACTTTCTCAGAAATTCCAAATGAGAATGGCAGAAAGAATGTATGAATTGTGGATTAATGTATTAAACTGTGGAAAGAAACCCCGCAGAACTGATCACCGCCAGTGGTCGGTTCTGTGGCATTTCAAATTTGGAGATGCAAGTAGTGCAATGACTCACTGAACTGCAGAATGAATGTATGAATTTTGGATTAATGTATTAAACTGTGGTATGGAATTCTCAGAACTGTCATTCTGCAATTCCTGAGCATTAGTTCACAATGCAGCCTGAAAAGTTTGCAGAATGGGCCGAAAATGCATCAAATATATTCAGAAGATCTGGATTTTGGCAAGGTTGGAATTTTAGAAAATTTAATGAAATTTGCAAAATTTTGCTAAATTTCTGCAAATCCAGAATTTGTAGTTTTCTTCCAGCTCTACCAGCAGAGGATTTTATGGAGGGGAGCACAAGAGAATGAGGGCCAGAGCACTGAAGTGAGTAGGAGTTAGAAGTGGGGGGAATTAAGGATGGAGGAAAAGTAAGGGGACAGGGACCCAAACCAGAATTTGGAGATGCAAGTAGTGCAATGATTGAGGCACCTGGTATCAAGGGGAGAGAAAGGAGAGGGAGGAGCAAAGGGAGCAATGGTGGGTTCTGGGGGGCAATCAAGGGGCAAAGCAGTAGGAGTGAAATAGTAGATCTAGTCTGGATAGGGTGGATTTGGGAGCAGCATGGTAAACAAAGTCACTATAGTCAAATATAGGGTCAATCATCTTTAAACTGATCTCTCTGCAGGCAAGAAGAGGGATACTCACTTTGTTCCTGTAAAGCACACCAGTTTGGGGTGAAGCTGCCAGTGGATTCATACACATGAACTGAGAAAGTGAGGTGATGATCCAGTCAGATCCCAAGATATTTAAAGGAGGAAACATCCTCAATTGCAACATCATTAAGGATGTAGAGGGAGGGAAGGGGTGGTGAGCCTAGCTCGTCACTTTCTTGTGCCAAGCCTGGAACTAGTGTTGGATGTTGGTGATGTCCAGTTGAAGCGGGGCCATGAGATCAGAGGCAGAGGATCAAGCAGCATAGAGGACCATGTCAGCTGCATACATGTGATCAGATGCAGAAGAACAGGTGAAGGGAAGGTCATTCAAGAATATGAAGAATATGATAGGGTCAAGTATGGATCCTTGGTATACAACAGAGTAGATAGGGTAAAGAGGAGATAAGGCATCACTAACATGGACAGCTTGAAACCTGCCCTCATGCTAGGAGCTGAACCAGTAAACTGAGTAAGCAGAGAGCATAGTGTGGGCAACAGTGTTAAAGGCTTTGACCAGGTAAACAACAATGGCTGAGGTGACCAAGATCAGATAGAATGGAGTCAGTGAGTCACAGGTGGTAGGTGCAGGTAGAGTTGTACTTCCTAAAACTAGAGTGGTAGATAGTGAAGAAAGAGGAGGAATCATGGAAAGGGAAGAGTTGGGAGAGAAAGAGGTGTTGCTGGAGTTATCCAGAGTGGGGAGAAGAGAGACTGGGGGGGTAGTTACCAGGGGATGAGAGGTCACATCCTTTGAGAAGGTGGATGAGCATAGCCTATGTCCATGTGTCAAGGACTAAGGCTAGAGTGAAGGAGAGGTTTAGAAGGTAGGTGACAGGACAGCAATGGCAGGAGCAGAGAGAGACAAGGGTTTGGGGGTCAGGACCATCAGAACTCCCACCTTTGTGAAGGTTTAGAGCCAAAAGGGCTTTGAGGGAAGCAGAGGATGTGGTGGAATAGAAGGAGAAGGTGAAGTTGAGGGATGTATGGGGGTTGAGGTGGAAGGGAAAGGAAAGGAATGAAAGGGAACAAGGTGTAAAAAAGGAGCTGAAAGATGGGGTAACAGTGGCTGTTGAGGATGGGGGAGGGAGGCTTGGTTAAAGGGTAGAAGACAGCATGGCTGACCTTTCAGAACTTAAATGGGTGCTAAGGTTGTTTTAGATTGTGGATGCAAAGTAATCAGGCTTTGGAAATCTAGAACCTCTGATACAGGCATTGCGAAGGGCCCTGTAACTAGTAAGGTCAAATGGAGAACCAGTGGACTTGTAAATCCAGCAGGCAAGGTTATGCGCTCAATGACAGGCCAGCAACTTAACTGAGATCCAGGGTAGGTGAGAACCTCAGACCCTAGATTTTCCTCAGGTGAGCATGACAATCCAGATAGACAAGAATTTGGAGGTAAAGAATTCAGTGACAATGCTGATGTTGCTGGCAGCTGAAATGGGAGATCAACTGGTAGCTGCAAGGTCAGCATGAAGGGGGGGACAGGCCCAGAGATCAGAAGGATCAGATCTTTATGAATTTGGGGGGAACATTGGGACAATATACCTTGTGCACACAGTAGACCAAATGGTGGTCAGTGAGGTCATCGGGAATGGTACCAGCATCCACTGTACAATGTGGGTACAAGGAAAGGACCCAGTCTAGAGTGAATGGTTCAAGGATTTGCAACTAAGCCGAGTGGGATTAGAGATTAATTGTGAGAGCCAAAGGGACTTTATGTTTTGGCAGAATTTGCAGAGTGAGGGGGGAGAGCCACCTAGAATGAACAACTCACCAAGGGAAACATGATAGGATATTTTGGTGAAGACATCAGTGACTGATGAGGGAGATATTCCAGGACAGCAATGAACTACAGTAATATATATGAGTACTGAAAAGGGGAGGGGAAGTCTAAGGAAGCACTTAGGGGAATAGAACCCAGGAACAGAGCATTGTATGGGGGTGGGGGGGGTTAGGATGGCTACTGCATCCAAAAAGAGGAATCTGGGAGTCATCATCAGTGACTCCCTCAAACAAACCAGTCAATGCATTAAGGTGTACAGTAAGACAATGAGGATGTTGGGGTGTATTGGAAGGGGTTTTGACAGTAGGAAAAGTGAAGTGATATGGCCTCTACAAAGGTCACTGGTAAGGCCTCACCTGGAGTACTGTGCCCAGTTCTGGAGTCCCTACCTGGGAAAGGACATGGATAGGCTGGAATTAGTGCAGCAAAGGGCCACCAAAATAATCTAAGGCCAGTAGAAAAGATTTTATGAGGAACATCTGGAAGTCCTGAACATGTCCTCTTTGGAAGCGAAAAGGGGTGCATAATAAAGTCCTACTGTACATGTCTCTAGGAGGAATAAATCAAGTGAACAGCAAAGACCTGTTTATTAGGAAGAGGGAGGCAGTCATGAGGGAGCATGACTGTAGGTTGCTGGGGATAAACCCAGGAAGGATGTGAGGAGGCACTTCTTCATTGAGAGGATAGCGGATCTGTGGAACGGGTTACTGAAGACAATGGTGGAGGCAGATACTATAAATGGGTTAAAACACAGAAAGGATTCATTAATGGAGCACAATAATTCCATTCAAAGGAACTAGGGATGGTGGGGATTCATTTGGGGGCAGAGAGGGAAAATACCCATGGCCATCATGATGGGGATGAGATAAGAATACCTATAAGCAGACTAGCTATATCCTTGGTCTTTATCTGCGGGAAGTGTCTATGTTTCAATGTTTGTATGATGGGAGCTAAACATAGACAAATACAGAAATATATGCTGAATTGTAAACAGGGGCTCACAGCATGAGCTAATGAAGCAATACTCCAAAATGCACAGAAAATAGTAAACAGACACAGTGTCTCACCTTTAGACTGCTTTATTCAGCATAAATCCTCCAACTGTGTGAATTCAGTCACAGCAAAGCTTTCAGAAAGACATCAACTGACATCAAAGTGTGAGTGTGGATCTCACACACGCTGGAGCACTCCTGAGGTATTCCCTCTGTGCCAGGGAAAACAAACAGTATGAAGTGCAAAGGCTTAGGGTGCTTTGATTTTTCATGTATCGGTGTCATTCTGCCCTGACTGAACTCAACGCTGTTGAAGGATAGCTGATGAAATGTTAAATAAAATGGTCTAAGGGTCAGAAGCTGTGTCTGTTTACAATATTCCTTTTTGAAGCACCACTTTATTCACTCACACTGTCATCTGCTGTTAACAAACTGGTGCCCCTAGAAGGAGAGCACCAACAGCATGTTTGCAAGTTATTATTTTAAAAACAGTTTTCCTGAATAAAGGACAATTATGTTAAAGAGGGGCTCTGCCCACAAGCAAAATAATTTAGTTTTAAGCAGTGATGTCCATTTTAACTTGTTTTTTGTTTAGCAGGTGATGTGTACTAGGTAACTTAAAGAGCATCTTCATAATTCTGTACTTCTGCATCCTCAAAACATATTATGAACCTTACCTGACTCCAAGTGGACTGCAATATAATTTTTTTATGTTTGCCAGTACTCACCGAGGGAAATGATCGTATTTTGCTCTGTGAAGCTGACAGTCAACACTTCCACTTCCCCATTGTGAGACACGCCCTCACGTTAGCACATTTTATGATGTCAGTAAATGGAGAGCACAGGGGTGTGCTTCATAGAGTAAAATAGGGACATTTTTTAATGGCTTTTTATTATACTTTAGAGTTCTGATTATGAAAAATCAAGGTCACCACTCAACTAAGAAGATCAAAGCACAGTCAGGTGCTGAATCTCATTTTCCTCCAAAAAGAAACCTACTTAGAACCATTTTATGACTCTAATAAGCCCTTCCAGGGTGTGCATCATAGGATTTTAATACACTTCCCAGGGGTGTAAGGACATTCAGCCTTTGGCCTCATGCCTCACTACACCCCTGCGGCATGCATTAAAATCCTATAATACACACTGTATCATGGCTTATTACTTACATAATATACTGTAATCTGCAGTAATGGTCTCTTCCATGGAGTGGCGAAAAGAACACAAGCAGGATATTCAAAAGGATCTGACCAAGATGCGTCTGCCATGGTTTTCAAAGCAGAACTGTGTTCAGACCTGTTAAACCATCTATTAGATGGCCTAGCAGCATCCAAAAACAGACACAAGTGCATCCATACTTATAGACACAACTTCTGAAAACAGCAGCAGGGCTGCTAGGGTGCAAGAGGATGGACGCAGGCACAGGCACAACATGCATTTGCGTCTGTGTCCAACCCTTTTGACACCCCCAACATATGTAGGGAAACAATGTGCAAAGCCTGACCAAACAGGTGACTGTTCAACCCTTCTAGGTGTAGTTAGGGAGGCAAACAAGGTGCGAAGTTGCTGAACTTAACAATTAAGTACAATAAGGCGCAGGTACAAGCAGCAGAAACAAAGAGAATTTCATTATATGAAAACTGTACCTTTTGCTGCATACAGGGGGAAGTTTGATGAAAGCAAGGCACAAAGGATTCTCAGAATACATGGACAGTCCAAACAAAGGCAAACGTTTGTTTGATTTGCACTGCTCTGCTAACCACATACTAACATGCCAGCAGAATAGGCCTAATGGTCTCTCGAGTCTGCTCGATTTTCAGCACCTGCACTGAGGGCCGATTTTGGTGTCCCCCCCCCCTTGGGTTATACTATCCCCAGTCCCAGATGTTCCACCTGCATTGGGCCTGGTCAGATTTATCCTCCCCCTGTACCTGTCCCATCCCCTCTTAAACCCGTCCACAGTCTCAACCTCTACCAGCTCCCTGGGCAGTGCATTCCATGGCTCCACCACCCTTTCATTGAAATAACATCTCCTCCTTTCCCCTCTGAGCCTGCCCCCTTCCAGCTTACACCCATGACCTCTTGTTGCCCCACCCTCCTTCCTTTGGAACACCCTGACTGGGCCTCCTTTATTGATCCCTTTCATTTACTTAAAGACCTCTATCATGTCCCCCCTGTCCCTCCTCTCCTTCAGGGTGTACATGTTGAGCTTCTTGAGCCTCTCCTCATAGGTCCTCTCCCCCAGGCCCCAGATCATTTTTGTTGCCCTCCTTTGGACCCTCTCTAGGAGTGTAATGTCCCTCTTTAAATGTGGTCTCCAAAACTGTACACAATACTCAAGGTGTGGCCTAACCAAGCAGTTGTACAGTGGAAGGATCACTTCCACCTTTCTGGAGGTAATCCCCCTGGTGATGCATCCCAGCATCCTATTTGCCCTTGCTGCTGCCCTCCTACAGGTCTCTGAGTTGTTCATTTTAACATCTACCACTGCCCCATGGTCCCTCTCACCCTCCGTGACTTGAATCATGTCTCCTCCCAGGTGACAACAAAACCCTAAACCCAATGCAAAGCATTGTGGGCAACTGTATGACAATCCGTGTGTACATTAGGCTGGCATGGTTTCACCAGGACAAAAAATTACCTAAAGCAAGCTTCAATATCAGCAGAAGTGGGTACATGTTTTACTACTGTAATTTGACACTGATTATATGTTACTTTATCTGTTTACTGAGTTCTGCTTGTATTTACTATTATGGCTTTTATACTGTACTGCTGTGTTATTTTCCCTATATTTATGTCCCTGCCACTTGGAAATGTTCTGTTGTAAATGTGTGCATCTTCCTGTATTGATAATTGTATTTTGACTGTCCTACCTTGTACCTTCCCAGGTCATGCCTGAAAATAGGCATTTCTATGTCTAGCATACCCACCTGGTTGTCAAAAACAAATAAATAAATGTTTTGTAAGTGGTTCATTTTTTAACACTTTTATAGAAAGAGGGCAGGGTTTTCAAAAGTCACACAAGGCATGCAGCTCCAAGTTATGTCAATGTCCTGAACTGTCCTGGTAATTTGGTAGCCCATCAAAAGGGCAAACACAAAAGGGTGAATACAAAATCGGTGATGGCAAAACAGCGTATTACAAAGAGCGACCGGGAAATAACAGCGATCATCAAAATGGCGACCTATGACTTTCTCCCTCTCCCCAAGTTGCATCCCCCTGGAGTTGGTTATCTATAGTAAGGGGATGCAGCAGGAGAAGCCCACTGCAAATGTGGGTGCAGGGGGTGAAGCCCCCCACAAAAACTCACCGTGGCACTGTTGTCACTGTTTTGGTGATTGCTGTTATTTCTTGATTGCTGTCAGGCCCACGCTGTTTCTCGCCATCACTGTTTTTGTATTCGCCCTTTTGTGCTCACCCTTTTGACATGGAACTGGTAATATATACCACCATTTCATCTTACTGGGGCAATTTTCAAAAGCTGGACTTATTTGAAGCTGTTGTATGGTAGTTTACATCCAATGCTGGATAATAAATGTTACACAAAGATGTAAATTACAGATTGGGTTACTCTCATCGCAGTCCAACATCAGTCTTAGCTATGCTTTAGCTTTGAAAATTGGACATGGGGTAATTTATTCCTTTTTCTCCATATGCAGACAAATGAAAACTGCATGTCTACATATGCTTTGAAAATTACCCTTCCCCCCTAAGTCTGTATTTGTTGCAAGTGGCTACTGTTCCTGTATTGTAATCCACTAAAAACATTGGAGCATACCTTTTACTCCACTGACAAACACAGCACTATATATTATGTATTTATTTGTACATTAGATCAAGAAAGGCACACTGAGCTGTGACAACTCATTTCCAGATGTGTCCTAGTGGGTTACATAAACGTGTTTTACGGACAAGGGGAATATTAGCCAGGACACTGGGAAACATCCTCTAATTTTACATAAGGGCATGGGATCTTTAACTTCTACATGGACAGCCACCAAAGATGGGCAGAAGGGACCTTGGTTTACCATCTCATTAAAACGATGGCACTGCAGCAGTGCAGCACCCCCAGTAGAGCACTGAAGCGTCAGTATTTGGTATTAGCCCAAGTTCCTGATGTGGGACCAGAACCCATAACCATCTGATCTTATAGCCCCGGAGGCAGGCATGCAATCTTCTGAGCTACTGACCCTGAGGACAATGATGATGTTTAGGACAATTGGAAAATCAAGTGCAACTATCTAAGATCAGAGATGCAAATGTCAAAATGAATGTAAAGGGAAATAAATGTCCTGATAATTTAAATTATTGTCTTTTCTCAAGGATTACTTATTTAGAACATGGATTATATGATACTATAGTCCTTAGTGCATACTCTAGCAGATCGTAATCTGTCATCCTCTGGCCACGTAGGACAACACAATGTTGTAACTTTTTGCTCAATTCTTTTTTACCGGTTTTGCAGAGGGGCTGGAAGGGAAGGTGTGCCTCTTTGCGGATGACAATAAAATCTGCAAAAGGGTGGACACTCCGGGAGGGGTGGAAAAAATGAGGAGAGACCTAGGTAAACTGAAGGAATGGTCCAGAGTGTGGCAGCTGAGATTTAATGTGAAAAAGTGCAAAATCACGTATTTGGAGCGCAAGAATCCAGGGGAGGATTACAATTTGGGGAGGGAGGGGAGAAGCTGATGGTCACCGAACAGGAAAGGGATTTGGGGTTAATTATGTCTGATCTCCCAAAGGTGGCCAAACAATATACCATGGCCGTAGGGAGAGCCAGTGGGATGCTGGAGTGCATAAGGAGAGGTATCACCAGCAGAAGTAAGAAGGTGGTGATGCCACTGTACATATCATTGGTAAGGCCTCATTTGGGATATGGGGTCTAGTTCTGGAGATCACATCTCTGTAAGGACATACAGGGTGGAGGTAGTTCAAAGAAGGG
This sequence comes from Neoceratodus forsteri, assembly GCA_016271365.2. Taxonomy (NCBI): domain Eukaryota; kingdom Metazoa; phylum Chordata; order Ceratodontiformes; family Ceratodontidae; genus Neoceratodus; species Neoceratodus forsteri. Next base: position 1,392,320,016 of record CM057459.1, read on the forward strand.
CAACAAAGATGGTGCAGGGCCTGCACCAAAAGTCAGATGAGGAGAGACTGGGAGACCTCAATATGTATACCCTGGAGGAGAAGAAAGAGAGAGAGGGGAGATATGATAGAAACATACAAATATCTAAAAGGCATAAATACGTACCAGAGGGTAGCATCTTTCAGAAAATGAGATGTCCAGGAACAAGGGTCGTGACATGAGGTTGGAAGAGGGTAGACTAAGGGGTAGCGTGAGGAAATATTTCTTCACAGAAAGGGTAGTGGATGCATGGAATAGACTCCCAGCAGAGGTGGTGGGGGAAAACACAGTGGGGGGATTCAAGCATGCATGGGACAGGCATAGGGGAACCCTAGCAATTGGAATGAGGAAATAAAGCCAGAGATCAAGTAGGGACTGCGGCTTTTACAGTAGGCAGGGAAAATAGGTAGACAAGATGGGTCTAGCAGTCCTTATCTGACATCAGTTTCTATGTTTCTATGTTTATGTTTCTGTGCATGTCCAGTCAGGCATCCCCATTTGTCATTCCTAAGTAGATCAACAAATGAGCCTTATTTTCAGGAATTGCACTTTTTATGTATGACCCTTCGAATGAAATGGCTCATAATAAGCCCCTGTTTGAGATCAAACATGGGACCCCAAATCCAAAAGACGCTAAAGGGAAATTTACAACCCAAGGCCTAAGACTGCTACCCTTCCTCCCCACCATGTTTATAGGACAGAGTCAAATAGCCAGTGCCAGCATTCTCCTATGCAGCTGCTGTCAAAGCAGGTGAGCCCCTGAAATAGATCAATAACTGCCTGACGTCAGCTGGCTTCAAAAGGGGTCAGAAAGATAAAACAGTGTTCTCTATTTCTGTTTCAAAGCACCATTTATCTTGGCTAAATGTTTCACCATCAGTAAATGTTAGAACACTCTTTATATAGGTACACTGTGCACTGTCCAAAATAAATTATATCGATGACCGTGGGGAGTTGATATCTTTAGATGTGCAGATTTAATAATGAAACACTATTAGAAGACAGAGGAGATCAGTACAGTGACATCAAAGGAAAGAGGGAGACAGGCAGCAAATTGGAAGGCACCCTCCATAAGCAGTGCCATTTGAATCTTTTAACATCTCTGTTGGAACTCTGTAGAAGGAAAAAACACAATGTTTAGACCTAATTCAGTTCAAAATTGATGTATTTTCTGCATTTGGTTACCTATTTTCTGAATAAACATGAGCATTAATATCCTTGCCGCCCTGACTTCATCGGCTCTGGCTACCTGTCAGTGCTTGATATCAAGATCCCCCAGTTGTGACATCATAATCATTTTCACAGCAACACATTGTGATGTCACACACAGGGGATTATGATGTCAGGTGTATACAGTCAATGCACTGCACACGAAGTTGAGGGAACAGTGAACCTGTTTTCATGTTAATGTTTGAAAGACTATGCCTGTGGTTCAATGGGTGAGCAACCAGCCACACCCCCTTTCTGAGCTATATAAGCAGTTCCTCCCAGCCTCCTTCTGAAATATTTTTTCTTTGCCAGCCGGAGGCTCTGTTGGTCTGTCTTTACCCTTTGGGGCCTGTTGGGGCCTTGCCCCCAACCCCCTGCTTTGCTTGTGCTCTGCTTGGTTTCTGCCAGATTCTGTTCATGTATTTCTCTTGCCTTGGTTAGTTTTTGTTTTGCTTCTGGATGCTGTGTGCTTGTTTTTCAGTTGTTTTTTTTTGGGGGGGGGTCTTTTTGAGACTTTCTCATTTTCTTTAGCATCTTGTTGCCCTTTGTTTCTCATCTGCATGTGCTTCTGGCTCCTACCTAATCTCAGTTTTCCTGCAATTGTTATTGCATGCTTCAGCTTCCACTGCAGTTGCTGCCTCCTATGCTTCCCTTAATTGATTGCACCTGGTCCTGGCCTTGCTGCTCAGCTAGCAGCTACTACCAGTTTTACCCTACCTTGCTCCATTTTGTGCAAGACCTATTTTACCTCAGAAGCCTTGCATTCCAGTGCTGTTTATTTCCTGCTTCCTTGCCTCAGCATTTCTTTATGTACTATGCTTTTCCTTCCATAAGGCCTCATTTTTCATACAGCCCTTTTGGGGATTTACATCTGCTCAAACATGTTTACTTGCACTAAGTGGGAATCAAACTTGAGTCAACAGTAATTCTATACTATTTTCTCCATGGATTCAAACCTGCTTACAAACAATTGTACCAAGCAATTACTACTGTTGTTTTTCAAGTACATTACTGCCTATGCCTACAATTCCTATCCTTGTTTAACTGTTCAGATCAACTACTGCTGGATGCTATAACTAATAACTGCTGGAAGCTGTTAACTACTTTTGTATAATGCTTCATTACACTCTGGAGGTCAACTCAGCTGTCACTGTAAACTAGTTTCAAAATCCACATGGGAGTCACGGTGCCTTACTGTAGCTTCTTTGTTTTTTCCTACAGTAGAAGACGGGGGGGGGGGTGTTATAGTGGAGAGTCGTAGCCCCATATTGTTCAAATACCTCCTGTTCGAATATTGCCTTCACCGCAAAAATCCTCTGAGTATTGATGTCGCCTTTAATTGGCATTCCTCAATGGACTGGTTGGCTTGTATTCCTTCCTGCTTACTTGCATTGATTGTCCTATAACCTTGCCCGGCAAGCACCTTGCACTGGATAAGGGACCAAGTTCGCCTGAGCTATTTGTTCAATTCTTACTGCTTATAAAGTGGGCAAAACAAATCCTAAACTGTGATTGGCTGATCATCTGCTTCAGCCGTGTCCTTATCAGATGATAACTTACCAACCGGCACTACTAGTGCCAAACAAACCATAGCTCATGTAAAAATCTATCCACATCACTGATCTCAATGCAGTCTGTAACCTAGCAGCTGAGAAGACCACAATCCGTGCACCATAAGAGTGGTGCTACCAACAGAAAAAAACAGCCATATATACAGCATCCCCCAGTTCCTGAATGACAAAAATAGTCTGTGGACTGTGTACCTTTTATTTATTTTTTTTTTTACTACCCATCTGCCCCTGGCTGCCGGTGCACAGCTCTCATTCCTAGGATTTGAAATGGTGCAGAGAAACCTGTGACCGTTACCATGATCATCATCATTCCGCTTCCACAAACTTCACTCTTCCTTCTCCTAGTCACTCCTCGACATCCATAACAAGACACAGTTCATATTCCTGTAGCTTTAACAGTGCCATAGTCCACAACTTTTCTTTTTTTAATAAAACTAGAAACAGAGACTTGTCAGTATGGTGGCTGCTACAGGACACAATTGCTGACATACGAGGCGGCCGCTAAGGGACATGCTTGCTGTCCATGACACGGGCCGGTGCTGCAATTGTTAAAACTGAAAAGTAAAGTAAAAAAAAAGAACAAAGTGTTTGGGACAGATGGAGTTGACAGAGATGTGAGGAGTTTCACAGACACCACCCAGAAACTGCTCTCTAGGGCACCCAATAAGAGACATGGTGGCTCACTGTAAAGCTGGCAAGTGGATACTAAAAAACAAAGCCTCATCAAAAGTAAAATGAATTGAAAAATTAGAACAGGCCCTGTAGTGGCTGATGAGATATATATATATATATATATATATATATCAGACATGCCCCCACAATGCAAAGCATCATGGGCTGCATATGCAAATCACCACAGAATATTATGCTGGTTCAACTTTAAGCAGAAATGCATGGTGCCAAAAGGCCTCTCACACAGTTTGCAAAGAGTGCCCATATATACATATATATATATATTATATATATATATATATAGAGAGAGAGAGATTATATATCCTGCAACTGTACAGTACAGAGAGACTATTTTTCTACCTTCTACATATGTACCAGCTTTAGCATACTTTATAATCTTTTTTTCTTTCTTTTTTTTTTTTTTACTAGAGGGGGTTATAGGGGGCCCATTTTATAAGTGCAATAACACACTCTGAGGCGTGGTTTATCTCCTGATAAGAGCACGCTCAGGTGCATGAGGCACTCGGTGTAAGCGCCTCGTGTCTTATAACACACCTGGGCATGCTGTTATCAGGACATAACCCACACCTCATCGTGTGTTATTGCTTGCTTATCATGCTTCAGTGTACTATCTGTTTACCATGCTGCACATTGTTTTGCTTGTCCTATAACCTTGCCCGGCAAGCACCTCGCGTTGCATAAGGAACTAGGTTTGCCTGAGCTTACTTGGTTTACTTGGTTTCAAGGGACAAAAGAAGGCTACTGCCCATCGAGATTGTCCCCCACCACGTTGGTGGGACAATTATACCCCAGGGCTATTCCACTCCAACCAATGATCCAACCCTTTTTTAAAGGTAAGAATGGAGCTGCTGTCTACTAAATGTTGTGGAAAAATATTCCATAATCTAGGGGTTTTTACTGTAAAGTAGTGTAACCTTTTTGTTGTTCTAGTTTTAGAAACAAATATCTGTTTGTCATGATATCTTGGCGAATTCCGACTAGTTGAAAAATGTAAACCACATTGATGCAGTAACTCCTGAGAATTCTGAATTTTGTACAGGAGGAGAAGATCACCTCTTATACGTCTGGTATGTAATGAATGTAACCCGGTGACCTTTAACCTTTCCTCATAGTCTAATTTGGATAGATAAGGCACCATTTTGGTGGCTCTTCTCTGCACCCTTTCAACCCCTATCCTCATCCTGCCTTAATGAGAGTTCCAGCATGGAGATCCATAGTCCAAATGAGGCCTAATGAAGACTCTATGTAGTGGGATCGCACATTCCTGAGTTCTAGACACAAATGAACGCTGGATTTGGGTGAGCAAGGCATTGGCTTTCCTGGCTATCATTGTACAGTGATCATTGGACGATAACCTGTTGTTAATGTTTACTCCAAGGTCTTGTTCCAGTGGTGACACATGAAGGGCCACATTATTCAATAAGTAGGTCTGCCTCGGATTGTTTGTGCAGTTCTAACTGCTTATCATGCTTCAGCGTATTATCTGTTTACCATGCTGCATAGTGCTATCCTATGTTGTAAAAATGATTGACAAAGTTGGCATACTGGCCATTGCAACACTATGTTGAGAAAAATGGTTTGTTGGCATACCGACCCTTGCAACACTATGTTGAGAAAGTGGTTAACAGTGTTGGCATACCAGTTCTTGCATCACTATGTTGCAAACATGGCTGACAGTGTTGGCATACTGGCCCTTGGAACACTATGTTGCAAAAACGGTCTACAGTGTTGGTGTACCAGTCATTGCAACACTATGTTGTAAAAATGGTTATTAGTGTACTGGCCTTTGCAACACTATGTTGCGAAAATAATTGCAGTATTGGCATACCGGCCATTGCAACATTATGTTGTAAAAATGGTTTGTTAGCCTACTGGCCCCTGCAACACTATGTTGCAAACATTGTCGACAATTGTTGGTGTACTGGCCATTGCAACACTATGTTGTAAAAATGGTTTGTTGGCATACTGGCCCTTGCAACAATATGTTGTAAAAATGTCTGACAGTGTGAGCATTCTAAAAGTTAAAGTCCTTCTCCTGCAGCATGAGGAGGTGTTCCCTTCTCCTGCAATGTGACAAGGCATTCCCTTCTCTTGCAGTGTGAGGGGGTATTCCCTTCTCCTGCAGAGTCAGCATTCTGAATGTAATGTCCTTCTCCTGCAGTATGAGGAGGCGTTCGCTTCTCCTGCAGGTGAGGAGACATTCCCTTTTCCGGTAGTGTGATGAGGCATTCCCTTCTCCTTCAGTGTGAGGAGGCATTCTCTTCTCCTGCAGTGTGAGGAGGCATTCCCTTCTCCTGCAGTGTGATGAGGTGTTCCCTTCTCCTGCAGTGTGAACCTTTTGAAAGTTAATGTATCTTCTCCTGCAGCGTGAGGAGGCATTCATTCTCCTGCAGTGTGAGAAGGAATTCTCTTCTGCAGAGTGAGGAGATGTTCTCTTCTCCTGCAGTGTGAGCCTTTGAAACCTAAAGTACCTTCTCTTGCAGTGTGGGTAGGTATTCCCTTCTTCTGCAGTGTGAGGAGGCATTCTGTAAGTTAAATACCACCATAGATGCTATCTGCCCTCTGATGCTCTTTGCCTTGCTGTCTCTTCCTCCATCCTCTCCCAAGTGGACTATGGGGTGCCGCTGACCATGGAGCCCTCCATAGGATTAAAGTGTTGTTGAACAAAGCCTGTCATCTTGTCACGGGCTGTGCTAGGTGCACCCATACATGTGACCTCTATAGTCTTTTGAATTGGTTGAATTTTGAAGGCAGGCTAAAATATCAAACCTGTATACTTGCCAAAAAAATTGCAATAGGCCTTGCCTTCCCCCCCCCAGCCTCCTAAATCTCCTTCAATCCACCCCTTCACAAAGAGCCACTAGGAGCTGTTTCACGGCCTCCAATTCAGGTTCCCCAATGTTGGACCTTCCTCAGGCAGCATGTCTTCCAGTATAGGGCCCCCCCTTTGGCTAAACTCCCTCCCGACTGCTACCCCAGCTGTATCCAAACTTGGCCCTTTCAAATCTCTTCTTCTGGAACATATCATTTCCTCCAGCACCAGTGACTGCTTCTAACCTCTCCCCTTGCCTACCCCTATTTCCATTTTTCCAGTCATTATCCTCTCTCCCTGGCCTGTCATTTACCCCCTTTTCCCTTCACACTTCCTCCTCTCCTCAGTATCCTCTCCATACCTACTATTCCCTCCCTTTCCTAGCTGGTACTGTTTTACCTGACTTTATTTTGTTCCTTGCTGTACTGACTATTTACGTATAATGTATAATGTATTACTTGACCTGGATAGTTTGTATCCGGTATCCTCTATTTTGTTTTATTTGTACCATTCATGATTGTCATTTTCTGTATTCTTTATTGTACCTCATGATGTGGAGTCTTTGCAAAAGAATCTTTGTCTCAAAGGTTTGTAATTCTGATTCAATTAAAAAAAGAGTACCTTCTCCTGTAGAGTAGTTTAGTTTAGTTTATTAGTCTAGGAATTAATACCTTTGAGCCAGGGCTCTTTTACAAAGGTTCCACGTCACAAAGAACATTTAACAAAGCACGATACACATTACAGGTAAAACCAGACAGGAAAGTTACATCATAAATTTGCTATTAACAGTTTAAGGCAGTAACGTTTTCAAGTTTCATAGAAAACAAGCTATACAGGTTCAAGCGGTAGACAATTTCGAGGTTGAAAGAAACTTCCAGGAGAGGGTGATCATTAGGTGCCAAAGGAGGCTAGAGAGGAGGAAAGGTGGTGAGGGAGAGTAAGTGAGAGGGGACAGGAAAAAAGGGGGGGAGTGAGTTTGGGTGGGAGACAGGAAGTAGTAGAGGTACCAGAGGGTTCATTAGTCAGGGAGGAAGAGGCCTCAGATGTGAGGATGGACATGAGGAGTAGTAGTCTTTATCTAGCGCAGTCACAGTTGCTAGTGGTGGTGAGGTGGGCATAGAGCATGGATTTGAAAGCTTCAAACGAGGTTGAGGATAGAGTAGGTGGACTAAGCGCATTGAACCATGTCAGGGCCCTGTATGCAAAAGATCTTTGTCCCTGTGCAGTCCGGCATCTCGGAACCAGGAAAGGTTGGCGTTCAGATCTGGTGGAGGGTCGTGAGCCAGGATTCAGTCAGAGTAGGTTTTGAATACATAATGGAGTCAGTCCCAAGATAGATTTTTTTGCCATTGTGCAGGTGAAATAAATAAGACGATTTGATAGGTTCAACCAGCCTGATTCATAGTACAGATCACGCATGTGAGTCAGTCTTTGAGCCCCGTGAGGAGCAGCAGGCCTTATTTAGAGTGATTGAGATCGCCTTAGAGCAGTGGAGGTAGCTGAGCCATAAATAATAAGGCCATAGTCAATGATTGAGATTATGGAACTCTGTATAGCTATTCTCAATGCCGCTTGATTTAGAAATTGACGATTCTGGAATAGTATTCCAAGGCGTTAGTTCACTGTTTGCCAGTGTTGTCAATGTGGGTTGCAAAGGTGAGCCCTTGGTCTAAGAGTGATGCCAAGGTATTTGAAAGTATTTACTTGGTCCAGTGTAATTCCAGCAGAGGTTTGTATGGTGAGTGGAGTATGCTTATTTTTGTTTGGTGATTGGAGAAGAGCATGGCTTTTGTTTATTGTGGTTTAGCACAAGTTTACTATCCAGGAACCACCTTTCAACACTAGAGAAAGCAAGTTGCAGGCTTTTCATAGGGTGTTTGGATCCTTGTGGGAAGAGAATTACAGCATCATCAGCGTATAAGATTATTTTCTCCTGGCAGATATCTGGGAGGGAGTTAAGAACAGGCTAAAGAGGAGCGGTCCAAGAATTGATCCCTGTGGTACACCCGAGAGAACTGGTTTGAAGTCGGAGAGTTCATTAGAGATTTTACAGCCTGTGACTGATTGGACAGGTAACTTTTTACCCAAGCACAAGGACCTTCGGCCAGGCCTAGGCTAGAAAGTAGGGAGGTAAGTAGGCCATGATGGACTGTGTCGAAAGCTTATGTAAGATCGATAAAGACTGCACCTGTTTGGCATCCTTTGTCCAGGGCTGAGTGGACTTCTCCAGAGAAATCAAGTAAGGCTGTTGTTGTACTATGTCCTTTCCTAAAGCCGTGCTGTTGATTACAGAGTAGATTGTATTTGTCCAGGTAATCAGAGAGTTGGTCTGCCACTATTTGTTCAAGTGCTTTGGAGAGGGGAGGGAGTATTGATATTGGTCGATAGTTTCCTGTTGAGGTTTTGTCCCCCCCTTTGTGCACTGGCGTAACTATGGCAGATTTCCATTTGTTGGGAAATTGACTTTGGCAAAGTGACAGATTAAGAATTTTTGCAAAGGGGTGAATTACTTCATCCAGGGTGAGAGACAGGATTTTAGATCTAGCATGTCACTACTTGTTCTGGATTTGGAGCAGGCCTTTCTTATGTACTTGTGTAGTTGCACTTTGATTTTCTTAAAGTAAAATTGTGGTTTGTCACGAGGGGTGTTTTGTGATACTAGGCTAGGCACAGGTAAGTCCGAGAAGAAATCTGGGGAGGACCCACTAAGGTCTGTGAATGTCTTATTAAGCACATCTGCAATAGACTTTGGGTCAAGAGTGGTGGATCCATCAACTTTCATAATGGTAGGTGACGATTTTGATTGTTTACCCATTATGTTTCGGATGTTGTCCCAAAAAGCTCTTCCATCACCCCAGGTGGATTCAAGGGCATTTTTGAAATAGGCGCTCTTCATTTGCCTAATTTGTGAGGTACATCTATTTCGTGCCTGCTTGTATTTTAGGGTATCATGAGGTGAGCCTGTGTCTCTGGCAACTGCCCAGAGGTGGTCCCGAACCTTGAGCTCGGCAAGTAGTTTGGCAGTAATCCATGGATTTGATAGCGCTTTGATTTTACATTTTTTTACTGGGGTGTATAAGTCGCATGCAGAGTTGAAAGATTTAATGAAGTATTCTAGTGCGGTATTAATATCAGTTGATTCAAGGATTGGCATCCAGTCCTGTTGTAGGAGATGGGTTTTCAACTTGATAAGATTCCCATAAGGCAATACTCTGCTTGTTATAACTTTGGGGGGTGGCTTGAGAAATTTATTTGACCAGGTACAGAACACTGGGGAGTGGTCACTGAGGGAGTCAGGGAGGACTTTAATGTTTTTTATCCGGTCAGGGTGATTTGTGAGAACCCAGTCAATAAGGGTGCTTGTACCAGTTTTGTAATTTTTCCGGGTGGGGAGGTTACCATCTGAGTCAGGTTTGCTGCTAGGATGTCATCTTTATGAAACCAGTGTCAGAGGTGAGCCAGTTTATGTTGAAATCCCGAGGAGAAGGAGCTCATTTTCAGGGCTGCAGACTAACAAAATCAAGTACAGACTTAATACTGGCACGGTGGTCTTTTGGAGGATATAGACTACGGCCACTGTGAGAACTTTGTTTTGTGCACCAAGAAGCAGTTTGATAGGGAGGAGTTGCATCTGCGTATTTGTGGGGTGAAGCTGCGCGTTGACAGGAGAGGTTGTCCTTTATAGATAGCACAGCCCCCACCTTTCTTGCTTGCCTGGTCGAGTCTGAAAAGATTGTCGCCTTTCAAGCGAGACCGCATGATCAGGGTGCTGGGAGATAGACCAGGTTTCCACAATGGCTAGTATATCAGGGTTTTTGTCCAGCGAGGTTTGAAGAGATGCCAATTTGGGAAGGAGGCTGCAGATATTTAGAGTGATAATGGAGAGACCACTACCAACTTTCCCTGTTTTGTCGGCTTCAGTGCAACAGAACCAGGGTTTGGGTGTATCCACCAGATATTAAAGTAGGAGGAGCAGGAGTTTCAGCGATGCCATTCGTAGTTCATAATAGGTTGGAGTGAATTTCTGCTTGTACTTTTTAAGATGCTTGGATTGTCTTCTGAAGTCCCAGTAGAGGGTGATCGTTAGTGAGTTATAATGATGTGGCAGTTTCCAATTAGGAAATATGGCTCTTTGCACCCAGGTATTAATTGGGTGATGTTTGTTTAAGACTTCCAGAGTAAAAGCCATGGTACAATGTTTCAGGTAGTAGTATAGAAAGGTGAGAGTAGGTGGATGGGGTAGGGTAGGCGGAGGGGGAGTTGGCATAAAGGGAAAAGGAGGGTGAGGGTGAGCAGGAACAGGTGGTGGGACTAAGCCAAACCATTTTTTAGCGGGCAGGAAGGCAAGAAGTAGTGTGGGCTAGGCAGTCAGAAGTGGCGAGCAATAGGAGGGTGGTGGGGTACGGATTTTAGTGGGCTAAGGTGGATAGCTAGCACTATGGCGAGTACAGAGAGAAAAATGAAAAAAAAAGACTGGGAGGGTTTGGTGCCAGAGAGTTTAAAGAAGTACTATAGTACTGTTGAGATCCAGGATCACATAATATGTTAAAGTTCCTGAAAGGTGATAAACTGTGGCCTGGGCATATGCAATGTAAAATCCTTTTGTCTATATATTTCCTTTGTTCTTCAAAGTCCTCAGAGATAAGTACAATACCTTGGGAGTAGGTCAGACAGTAGGCATATGCAATGTGTGAAATTCTTTTGTCTGTATGTTTCCTTTGATCTTCAAAGTCCTCAGAGACAAGTACAATACCTTTGGAAAAGGTCAGACAAAATGTTGATTCAGTCACAAAATGTGTTAAAATTCCTTTGTTCTTTAAAGTCCACAAGTGCAGTTGCTTTAAGAGTGGTCAGATGAGAATGTTGAAAATGTTGATTCAGTTGCAGGACCCAGCATCACCATGTTTGTAAGACTAGTTGTAAGGCATATGCTTCCTTGGGGAGGCTTCAAGAAAGTTGATAAGGAGTTGATAAGGATAAGTTGAGTAAGGAGGTATTCCATTTTCCTGCAGTGAGGAGGAATTCCAGTCTGAAACCGTCACTGAACAAAAATACCTCAAGCCTGGAGGGAAGGCCACCTAGGCCTTGGATCCCCAGAGATTTCCTCCTCGAAGGGTTTTTTTCTCTTCTCCATGCCAGAAGTCATAATACTTAGATCTTCATCGAGGGTATCTCTTGCATCAGGTACTGCTTTTGGGAGCTCACCAGAAGGCACTCTTGCAGGTGGTCACTTTCTTCCAGCAGAGCCTAATGAGGCCACCCAGTCCATGTTGTCATCACATTTTGCAGCTATAAAGGAAGTGGGCACCCCCAGTATTCTTAGTTCTAATCTCACCGTCTACCAGATCGCAGCACAGAAGCTCTCTAGCCAGACAGTGCTTCACCATTGATGATGACCAGAACCTGAATGGCTTGCCAGTCTCCTCTTCTACCTCTGCTCAAAATGAATTTCTTAGTCAGAGGCATTATTTAGAACCTGCTCATGTGGCAAAAAGATCTACAGATACGATGATCATCTGGTTTGTGTGCGATGTTTAGGGGCTGACCTCAACGTCTCTCATTGCTCCATCTGCAGAGACTTTACCTAGGCTACTTGCCTTCGACAGCTCCAGGAACTGGAGTTGTTACTCATGGAACAGAAACTTGCTAACCTAGAGAAGATGGGGCCCCAACAACATGCCTCCTCCTCTTCTTCTTAAATGTCCCATAAAAGCTCCAAACACAAACACAGGGACAAAATTCTTTCACACATGGAAGGCAAACATTCCTACTTGTCAATGACGGCCTCTGCTCACATGTCATCGATGGTGGCATCAGAATCTTTAGTTGATAAGGCTAAATCCTCATCAATGATGGCTTTACCTATTTTGTTATTGATGGCACTGGACAAAGCTCCCACAGAGGTTTTCTCTCCTTCTACCACTGCTGCTTCAAACCGCCCGTCAATGGGCCAGCATTCCTCTAGAGGGGGACACTCTGCCTCCACGTTGACGGCCTCTTTTGACATTCTGAGACTTCATCCTTTCAGTCTCCATTGATGAGAACGTCAACGAAGCAGGGGTTCATGATCAAAGAAAAGGGTGTTTTACTTACTGTTATGCCAAAATTGCCCCTTCCTACACAGGTGCCATCTCATAGAAACCCACTTATGAATAACAGAGGGACAGAACTAGCCCTCTCAGGGATGCAATTGTACCCACAACCCCATCCTGTCCCATCTCCTCTATTCTACCCCTGACCTCTCAAACTACAGGGGCTACACAGCCAACAACCACCACTTCCTCAGTGGACGTGGCCACAGTAGTGCAAATGGTACTATAAGTTATGCAGGGTCTTCAGCCCACACAACCACCAAAAGTAGACCTGCTTCCCCCTCCTTCCCCTCTCCTCCTCCAAAGTGCTCTGGACAGAACAGACATATGTACCCATCAGGGACATATTGAGATCCCCATCCTATCATTCCTTGGAGAAGGACTCCTTAGAGGAGGAAGTAGGAGATTATGAGGAGGATTTTGAGGAAGAGGATGGCCTTCAGCTTCCTTCTACTAACTCCACTATATCTTCTTTGGATGGGGATAAAGAACGTTTCACTCCTGTGTCACCACCTGATGATCCAACTTCCCTTGAAATGATGACTCAACTACATAAAGTTATGGGTTTCACTACAAAAGAGCCAACAGACAATGCCAGAACCTGGAAGATTATCTGGAGCTCCCAGAAGACCCGGCTGTAGTGGTCCCACCTATCATTCCATCATATCAAGATGCAATCTTAACAGCATGGCAAAAACCTGCCAATACCCCTCCTGTGCTGCATCAGGCAGACCACCTTTACCAAGCACCTATAGACCATGATCTCACTCAAAAATGTGAGTGCCCTAATGTAACCTGAACCCACTACACACTCCAGTTTCACCCTCAACACCTAAGCAATTTCTGTAAGAGGACTTACCTAAGATACCCTCCCAACCCCTGCTCTTCTACCCCCTCCTTCTTGTTTTTCTGCATCTTTCCCCTACCCCCAAAGCTACTCCCCCTACTGCCTGCCCCTCTTAACATTTCCTTCCCCTGCCCCACCCCATATCCTCACCCACCACCCAACTCTCTCCCTCCTCAAACCTCCCACTCTAACCCCCACTTTTGCTTCCTCCCCACCCCACCCTTCTTTTCCCACTTCTACAACATTCCCCACTTGCTCCCACCCCTCAGCCCCTCCTTTTACTCCCCTGCCCTCCTCTCCTTCCCTCCCTACCCCATCCACCCTGGACTATGCCTCCTCAGGCTACCATTTCTTCAATTATTGAACAAAGACACTCTCTGGCTGCTAAGTCCACCCTATCCCCTCTATCAAGACATCCACAGACTCCTTGGGTTATCAGAGCACCAAGCCCTGAGCTGCCTGGCTTTGCTTACATCCTTTTTTTCTCCTTCCCCTTGTTGACCAGCACCCCGATTGGCCCCTACCTCACAGACAGTAATACTTAGGGTGCAGGCACTTATTGTTTATGCATAAGTGTCAGGATCTGAGTGCTACTGTATTTCTACTAAGAATTATAATGTATTTGCTATCATAATTGTACCACTTGGGAGACACCTCTGTTTATACCATTGTATAATCATTAGTTAGACAATACTGCCATCTTTAGTTCTAGTGCAGAACAGCAATTACTTATGTAATTATGTGTGTAACCACAAATGGGCTTCACGAATACAAGTTCTTTGTTTAGTTATCTTGTCTTTCTGCTAGCTCAGCATGCTTTCCCAGGCTAGTGAGAAGTCAGGTTATTTGCCATTATCCAATGATGAGTTTTTATATATCTTTTTAGTAGTTACTATGGTAATTATCAGGGGTATAAGACCCTTTGCATTGCACCTTTTTCTCTGAGAAGAAGAAACTTATTGCTGCCTATAGGTAAGAAAGATTGGAGGTGTTCTTCCGGTGTTTATCACTGGGATTTGGTTGTAAGCCTGCTTTATATACCAGAAATAAATCACTTTATGTGCTGGACACCACCTGTCTGTCATTTCTTCACTTTTGTGCAGTTCCAACAAGAACCTGAGAAAGGTAATTTTATTACCCAGTTACATATGGTGACCGTGTGCAGGTTGAAATGTACAAAGTGAGGATTCCATTTGAGTTCTTTGAACTGAATGTCGAGTAGTGTGGTGCATTTTTGCCTACTTGGACCTACTCGAACTTACTGTGGTTGTTCTTTTACGGACGTGTTCCATCTCAGTTTCAGGTGTGGCAGACCCACACTGAACCATTGGTTCACTCACTTTGTGAGTAGCAGCGTACCACCTTGGCACCACCGTTTGCCCAAGGGGGACTGGAAAGCCATTGGATGACGGCCCCAAGGATTTTATTCCAGGCTTTCGACTGCTTTCTTTGTTTGTCTGTTTACCTCTTTGTTTGTTATGCCTGAACTGTGCACAGAATTGAGACTCGATGTCTCTAATTACCTCACCTCCCATGTAGGATGGATTGATTTCGCACTGGATGCGAGATCAGCTGAAGACCCCTTGCTTGCGATCTCTGAACAATATCTCGAGTCCAAGCAAAAAGCCAAGAAATACCACACCAAAGGTCTCTTGGTAGCAGCTTTACATACAGCCATAGAAAGTTTACTAGCATGATGTGCCTCCCTAGAACTGCAAATCGCTTCTCTAAAAAAAGAGATGGTCTTGCAGGCATCAGAGTTACTGAAAACGGAATGGAAACTTGCGGAGGAGACACAGTCACTCCTTGATCATAACAACAGAATGTTGCATTGCAGTGCTCAAGACTCTGAAGGTGAATTGTGTATGTTAAGAGATGACAATGAAAGGTTAAAATCTGATAAGAAACAGCTATCTTACTTGAATAAAATTTTGAATGATGCAAATGAAAGTTTCAGAGAGGATAATGTTGAATTGAAGGAAGAAAATGTGAGACTGATGCATGAGCTAGACAAAGAGCTTAGGGAAAACGTCGAATTGGGTGCCACGTACAGGGTATTGCAGCGTGAAATTGAGAAGGGTATTGAGCAGGGCACTGCTCAAGTTTGTCACAAGAAGTGTAGAGATAAAATGGTGAGAATGTGCCATCAATGAGATATTCTTGCTGGTCATGTAAAAGCCATGAATGGTTTTCAGTATGCACTAATTGACATTACCTCATCAGGTGATGATGACTCTAAGTATGAGGACTTAGGGTGCCTCATTATGTGCCTCATTATGTCTAAGACCCCACCCCACAGAGCGGTGGCCTTTACCAGCCATTCCCAAGATGGTGGACATTATAGCCCATCCCCATGTCATGTTAGTACACCTTCTATGCTGCCACATCAAAACAAACATGGTGGCCCCCATGATACGAGAGGCCAACTACCTCCAAGTAGTAGCCTGCTTCCACTGGCTTCCCTTTCTCGGGAAGACAGTGTGGAAGTTTGAGGCATTGTACAGGACGTCTTGACTAGACTATCCACCCCTGAGGATAGCTCTTCCATGCAAGAGCAGATCGGATGCATGTTCAAAATCACTGTAACCCAAGAGAATGCATTCAAGGCAGTCACTGATGCAGTGGCATAAGCTGCCCTTCACAGTGCTGTGGGTCATGGGGAACTGTACTCCACTCCCCGCTCGCCCACTTCCAATCCCCTACAGGTCACTCATTCTGTTCAGTAAATTGCTCAAGGCATCGGACAGATGGGCCCAACTGACAACCTCAGCTTTCATTTAGATAAGTTACGCTCCCTTTGTGAGAAGCTTTCTCTCCAACCTGAGTACCAGATTCAAGTCCTAAGACAAACCATTGAGCCTACCCTCTGGGCCAAAGTCCCAGAGGCTGTCCACAATTGCGAGACACTCGACTACAATGATATCGCACAGACAATCCTTGCTGCCAATGCCCCAAGAATTGTTGGAGCCCACTTGGCCTACAAGGTCAAGCAGAATGTGAAGGACTGTTGTGGCTCACCTACAAGGCCGGTAAAGGCCTAGCAGGTGAGAACGCTAACAAAAACCAGATTGAGTACAAGGATTTCTACATCCGGAACATGACTCCATCTCTCCAGGAGAAAGTTAAACTCAACGTCTTCCCACAGACCGACACTTTTGATGAGATCCTCACCAAGACAGAGCAGGCCTTCCAGGTCTACCTCTGTAACCTAGCTTCTGGCAAAAACACCAACAAGGCCGCTGCCATCCAAAATCCAATGGCCCAGGCTACCCCGGCTCAAGTCGCCATGGTAGGCTCTGCCCCAACCCACTATGTAGTGGAAGGCAACAACGATAGACAGGAAGCCCCTTCTGATGACCGACAGTCACACAAGGGTGGGGGGGGACCAGATCTACAGGAATAACTGGAACAATAACAACTACAACAGGAATGGGAAATCAAATTCCGATGGCAAGTACTGTAACGGGCCTAGCTATTGGGATCTAAAGGACAAAAATGAGACTCTGCAAACAGCAGGAGTAGGGCTGTGCTGCAAAGGAGGCTATGTCCACACATTCCATGGCAGCCCTGGCTCTGGCTAGTAATAGCACCAACCCTTTCTGGTCTTCAGCTACCGAACAACCGAGCAGCCAAGGGGAAAAACCCTTTCACAGCATCGGGCACTGGCCAGACCAATGTGGAGATCTGGCAACCAGCCATTGAACAGTTTCAGATCTCGGCCCTGACATCAGAGGTACAGTATTCATGCCTATGAAGCACTGAGAAGAGGCCCAACGATCCTCCAAAGGCCTCAGGTCATAGGGACAGGAGGATGAGGAAGAAGCCAGAAGTAGTACCGATTGACAATTATGGGCCCCAGTCCAGATGGTTAGTGACCTGCTCATCGATACAAATGGATGGCCTTGTGTACGGGCCACAGTCAGGGGGCCACCAACTAGACATGCTTCTGGATACAGGAGCAGCTATGTTTGTTCTCCATGATGAGAATCCAGATACGTCAGCCTGGTCTACCAGCTGGAAGACCAGTGCACATGGTGCAGATGGCACCCAACTGCAAACTTATCGATCTGTGTCTCTGCCTGTGCAGATAGGCCAACTCGAAACAAACTTTGTATTTGACCTTATGGTATTAAGTCGTCACCCCAGCATACTGGGAATTGATTTCCTTGCACAGCATGGCTGTGTGGTGGACCTAGCTAACAGGTTATTGTTACAGATCAAGGGAAATGTCATGTTGTCACAATACCAGACTCCCATGCTGTGGCAGCCATCTCCCATAACAACAAAGAGTATGACGTCATGGCTCTGTTTGAAAGTCATGACTTGTTTCCTGAACTACAACCATTGCTACAGGAACATATTGATGTGTTTGCTACCAACAAGCATGATTGTGGTAGGATGCACACCACCATTGAAATCCCAGGACCTAATCCTGTGAGACAGAAGCAGTATCAATTCTCTGCTGAAGCCATACCCTCATTAAGGGAGACCATCCAATCACTGCTACAACAAGGAGTGATTAGAACTTGTGTTTCCACTGTGAATTCACCCATTTGACCTGTGAAAAGGCTAAGTGGAGCTTGGAGACTTACAATAGACTACAGAAAACTTAATCAAGTTACACCCCACTGTGCCCCAACTGTGGCATCAGCCCCTGATGTGCTCAAGTTGCAGACACCTGACAAAAAGTGGTTCTCAGCTCTTGACATCGCTAATGGGTTTTGGTCACTCCCATTAGCACAAAAAGGCCAATACAAATTTGCTTTTACCTTTGATTGATGCCAGTACACCTGGACCTGACTGCCCCAGAGCTTCCACAACAGCCCTTCCCTCTTCCATCTCCACACGACGGATGCTCTGCAGGAGTTTTCTATGCCCCAGTGTCTCCTACAGTATGTGGATGATTTGCTCTTGGCAGCGTCCACCAAAGAAGAACACCTAACCCTTTTGGATGAACTACTGACTCTCCTCAAGAGCAACCCCTCTAAGGAACAGCTGGGTCACAAGGAGGTTATGTTTCTTGGTCTATGCATCACAGACCAAGGCCACAGCCCACCTGTTAAGAAGATCCAGGGCTTACAAGATCTGCCATTTCCCACTAGCGTGGCAACGCTGAGATGCTTTTTGGGAATTATTTTATCCCTGATTTTGCCTTGAAGGCTGTTCCTCTGTATGAACTGCTGAAAAAGGATGTCCCATGGACATGGGACCTCACATATACTGAAGCTGTGGCCTAGCTCTAACAAGCCTTGGCCTCAGCCCCAGCACTGATTAACCCAAATCCAAGACTACCTTTCCATCTGGAAACTGCCACCTCTGATGTGTCTGCAGTGCTGGCCCCAAAATACAATGGGTACAATAGGCCCAATGCCTATGCATCTCAGATACTATCCTCAGTTGATTGAAAATACAGTCTCTGTAAATGGACACTTTTGGCATCCTTCTGGGCTGTCAAACACTTTCTCTACATCATTGGGTATGCCCCCATCATTCTGCATACCTGTCACACTCCCACTAACTTTTTGCGTTCAGATAAAGTAAAAGATGAATCAGTCTGTAATACCAGACTCACCCATTGATCTTTGCTTTTGCAGGATAGAGACATCAAGGTGTTGCCTGATCCAGGACCCTTCCTGCCAGCCACACCTGAGGTCCTGGAAAACAAAACAATGTTCCACATCTTTACAGATGGTTCTGCATCCTATATGACAGGAGAACAGGTAGCAGGGTTTGGAGTACTCATTAGGGATCATGTGGGTGATTTCAGGTGCATTGCTAGAACATGCACTGTTATCTCTTCACAATATGAGGTGTTGGTAGTGGATCCGGGTTGCCAGATTGGGGGGGTCGGTCTACTCTCGGGAATTTTTCTTAATGGTATCTCACTCCTGGCTTCTGAATGGATGCATAATCTGGGGGTAACTTTTGATGAGGGGCTAACCCTGCATTCGCAGGTGTCGGCTGTTGTCAAATCTCATTTTTACCATTTTAGGAATATTGCTATGATTAAGCACCTGGTTCCATCTGGGGATCTTACCACTCTGATTCATGCCTTTGTGTCCTCATGCTTGGATTATTGCAGCTCCCTTTACCTAGGGTTGTCTGGGGTTGAAATCCACCACTTGCAGCTAGTGCAGAACGCAGCAGCCCAGCTATTGACGGTGTCTCCTCAATCCTGTCATATTTCTCCTGTTCTGTGTGAACTGCACTGGCTACCTATTCAGTGGCGGATCACCTTTAAAGTCAGTTTACTGACTTTCAAAGCCCTACATGGACAGGGCCCTGACTACCTGAAAGAGCTCCTGGTTCTTCACCGCCCCAGACGATCTCTCCACTTGGCTGACGAGGGGTTGCTAGAAATTCCAAGGGTATGTCTGAAAACATCTGGGGCAAGAGCTTTTGAGTATGCTGCCCCTATCCCTTTGAAATTCTCTACCCTGCCGGCTTCGGGAGTGCACAGCTGTGGAGGGATTTAAACAATCCTTAAAAACCTATTTGTGGCTGCAGGCATTTGGAAATTGAATTAGTTGATTTTATTAACTGATGTTTGATCTTTTAATCATTATTTTATTATTGTGTGTTTGTATTTTAAAGTGTGTGTATTTATGAATTGTACGGTGCCTTGGTTTTTGATAAGGTGCCTAATAAATAAATTTTTATTATTATTATTTTTTATTATATGCTGAACTGGCTGCTGTGGCCTGTAAACTGGAAATCATGCCACATGGTGACAAGGATACTATCATTTTTGCAGACTCCAATTGGGTATGCTCTTCCCTAACTGAGTTCTTTCCATTCTGGCAGAAGAACAACTTTACCTCATCTGATGGTACTCCTGTCAAGTATAGGGGAACTGTCTGTGTACATACACACCTTGACACAAATGTTCACCCACAAGCTGTACATTCACAAGGTAAAGGTTCATTGCAAGTCTGACCCTTACCATGAATTCAATGAATGAGCAGACTCACTTGCCAAAGCAGGCGTTCAAGGGTGGGCAGATATGGGAAATGACTCACCCACAGTGCATAGCAGCAATTGTGCAATCTATAATTGCTGCCACCAAGAAGCCAGTACCAGAGCCCCCTCTGGATCTATCCACTGCACAAAAAGCAGTTCCAGAGATCAAAGATGTGTTCAAGTTCTTAGACAGGGGAACTGAACAGCCACTGCCTGTTGGCAGTCCATACAAAAGACACTTGGACAACTTACATTTGTCTGGTGATCAGAAATTCATCTGATATCACAAACAGGATACAGGTGACAAATTGTGGGTTGCACCACAATCTCTGCAAATCAAATTCATTTATATGGTTCATGATACTCCCTCTGGTGGACACCAGGGGACAGAAAATACCCTCCAGAGGTTCAAAACAGTCATCTGGTGGCCTGGCAAGGCCAAGGATGTGGAACACTATGTGTAGATAACTTTATAGTGTGTGCTCAGAACAATTCTATTACAGTGAAGAAAAATGCCAAGCTACTGCCCCAAAGGCAGTCTGGACCATGGAATGCGATACAGATCGATTTCATCAGCCCTCTTATTAACTTTAGTAAGAACAACAAGTATGCACTTGTCACAGATTTGTTCTCCAAGTGGGTAGAGGCATTTCCCACTAAGAACAACATGGCAAAGACAACTGCCAAGATCCTGGTAGATCAATTGTTCTCCAGGTGGGGCCTACCTTTAAAGGTGGACTCAGACCAGGGAACCAGCTTTACAGCTGAACTAATGCAACAGACACTCCAACTCCTTGGAATTGATCAGAAATTCCACATTCCTTTCCATCCTCAATCATCAGGTCAGGCAGAAAGAACCAACAGACATATAAAACAGATGTTATGCAAATTTATTGATGAAAATCCCAAGGATTAGGATTCCCTCTTGCCACTACTGCTGATGGCAATTAGGGATATGCCTGCAGTTACCACTCAGTGTACACCTTATGAGGTTATGACTGGTAGAGCTATGAGACTACCTGACCACCTGCTGCTTGATCTCCACACCCCTACTGCAGATAGAGTATCTGTAGACTGGTATGTGGAAAAGCTTTACAATGACATCATGAAGACACACCTCTTCGCTGCCAAGTAAATGGGCAAGGCTCAGCAACAAGCTAAAGCTCATTTTGACAAGCATGTCAAAGAAGTCGACTGGCAAGTTGGAGACCAAGTAATGCTTCTCCAATACAGACAACCCACACACTAATTTGCCAGTAAATGGGAAGGTCCTCATCCCATTGTCAACAAGCTCAGCCCTGCTGTGTATCAGGTCAGAGCACAGCAGCAGAAAAAGACTGCTGACAAGTGGTTCCATGCTAACCAACTCAAACTATATAAAGGTGACTAAAAACTTACTTTTCCTAACCCCATAGGGTGGAATAGTACTTTCAGCTAACTAATCCTTTTCTATCTCTTTCAGATATCAGCAAGACGGCTAGCTTGCACCCTCTTCTCCTACTGGTGGGACTACTGCCTCTAACCATTATAGCACCCCCACTCAAACCCCCACAGACTTACAAGGACCAATTGGATCACTTGCTTGGTCAAATGGAACATTCGACTCCCAAGGGTGCTCAGATTAAGATTCCAAACAAAAATGTAAAGGTGACTCAAGGCAAAGATGCTTTTCTGGATGCTGTAGTAGTTGTCCCAGATAAATCTTCACTTTCTATCTAATGGCAAACTGATGCAATGGGCTGTACAATCCCTGTAGCTCGCCTGGCCAAAGGTACATTCCATAGCTGGCCTAACACTGACATATCTCAAAATGGTTCTCTTTCTATCAGACAGGCTTCTCCGCAACACACTGGTCAGTACAATCTTACTGCACTTATTGATCCTGCCTTTTGTGAGAGACACTCCCTTCACAGGCGGCCGCTGGCTTTTGTCTCCAAAACTATGCTGCATCTTCTTCTCTCTATCTCTCTGTAGTCCCACCCAGTCAGGGAGAACTGCTTGCCTGTCCTCATATGGAGGATGGCCCTCCTAGTGGTTTGACCGCCACATCACTCCCAGGAGCTCTGATAAACAATATGCAATTTATGCATGTCCAAGTTATTTTCAATTTATCACATTGGAATATGGCTGAATTTGGATCATGTCAACAAACCAATACTTCTAAGTTTCACAGTATAATGCTTAATGATCTTGTAGCTGCTTACCAAACATGCACAAATGATCCTATTGGTGGACCTCACACCACCAACCATATTGGTGTTTCTAGACCAGCTTGTAAATATTCTAAATGCAAACCAAAAGGCACCAAGTGGGACACAGCCTCAGACATCGCTGGCACAGCTGGTTCTGTCTCTGGTATAACCAGAGTAGCGGGCACTGTTACTGGCCTTTTTGGCTCGGGAATGTCTATTTGGAATAGAGCAGATATTGCCTCCATTAAGGCCCAGACACCGAAGTTTCAGCAAACACTTGGCAATGATGTTATGCCCTCTATCTTGCAAGGTGTTAATTCTCTTAGTGAGGAAGAATGTTATACAGGTGCAATTTGAAGGAGATTGCTCAAGGGTTCAATGATACGAGACAAAAACTTAATGATCTTATCTTTCAGAATAACCATGAGGCGGACAAGCAATATATTGGGCGTGAAATTCTATTTTCTGCTTATGGTTCTTATGTTATTTCTACTGTTAATGCTCTCTTCAGGGACTTGGAATCAGACAAAATTCCTGATGTTATTCATGACCTCAGATTGGGTAAATGATATTGCCCACATTGTGCAAACACAGATTGCATTTCTATGTGTTTAAAGAATTCTCATAATATTTATATGTCTATAGTACGTACTACTGGTTATGTTTACAGGTTTACTAACAGAGCCCCATGTTACCTGACCAAATCTTGTTCAATTAAGGGCAATATGTTTGTGACATTTACTGTCTCCCTACCACACTTTGATCCGGCTACATCGGTCTTCGACAAGCTGGCCAATATCCACTCCATTGGACATCTTGAAAATGTCATTTTCCGTGAACAAACTGAACTTCCTTCTGTGCTGGTTTACCACCCCATTCTGCAAGCTTGGGTGGCTCCTCACACGAACTGTTGTGCCAAGAAAGGTTTCTACTTCTTGAGCAGATGTGACATTTTTGACACTGTAAAACCAGTTTGCGGCTACTCGCCAGAACATCTTGACTGGACTTTGACATCGGGTGATGATTTGCCGAAAAACCTTACTGACGATGATCCAGATGACGTCCCTCCTGCTGCATCTTCAGTGTTCAATGCTGAAACAGCACCTTCCAGAAGCTATTGTGAAGAGATACATCACTTCACCACTCGGCTAACAAATCAGACTTTCACCTGCTCTGTACGCTTACATTGCTGGCATGTACCTACACTCAGAGTCACTTATACCTCTGAGGAACAGTTTTGTATGGTAACAAATTATCCGTCCTTTGCTTATGGGACTCATACTTGCAATATTACTAACCCTAACTTCTGTTTTACTCCACAGCAAAAAAACAGAGATAGGTCACACTGTCATCACACCTGTTCCTCTCCCTGAACCAGACATTATTGATACTGATCACTTTTAGCTAGAAAAGATGCTCATTTGATCTATATTAGCAATAATATATCTAAAGCAGACAATATACTCAATGATTTAATTCATGATGGTGATTTAAATCTTGCAGTTGGAAATTACTGGGTAGAACTAAGCTTTAAGGTTTTTATTATTCAAGCATTTTTGATTGTTTTTCTGATTTTTACTCTTTGCTGCCTGAGACGTACCCTCAAACAACATCAAGAACAACCTGAATTCCTTTACAAGCCTCATGCATTGGGGCTGTAAATGACTTTTTAGCTCCATCCCTACCAGCTTACTTGGGATTGTTGCCCCTTCTGAGGCAACAAGGGGGGAATGTTGACCAGTACCAATTGTATAATCATTAGTTAGACAATACTGCCATCTTTAGTTCTAGTGCAGAACAGCAATTACTTGTGTAATTATGTGTGTAACCACAAATGGCCTTCATGAATACAGGTTTTTTGTTTAATTATCTTGTCTTTCTGCTAGCTCAGCATGCCTTCCCAGGCTAGTCAAAGTCAGTTTATTTGCCATTATCCAATGATGAGACTTTTATATATCTTTTTAGTAGTTACTATGGTAATTATCAGGGGTATACGACCCTTTGCGTTGCACCTTTTTCTCTGAAGAGAAGAAACTTATTGCTACCTATAGGTAAGAAAGATTGGAGATGTTCTCCCCTGTGTTTATCACTGTGATTTGGTTGTAAGCCTGCTTTATATACCAGAAAGAAATCACTTTATTTGTTGGACACCACTTGTCTGTCGTTTCTTCACTTTTGTGCAGTTCCAACAAGAACCTGAGAAAGGTAATTTTATTACCCAGTTACACCCTCTTGGTACAAAGGATGATGAAGCTGCCTAGCACATTTCTAATAGATGGTAGTAAGGATTAACTTATCTATACTGAGGTCATACCCTCCTTCAGATGCCTTGATTATCTGCAAACTCCTTGAGACTTTGCTGTATGTAAATGGAATCTATGTATTCCCCCATGTAGATATTGTCTTCTCTGATACTTATGTCTTCAATTGTTGTTTGTTTTTTGTTTGTATTGTACCTTGCCTGATGTGGAACCTTTGTAAACAAGCCTTGGCTCAAAGGTCTTTAATCCCAAACTGAAATAAATAAATATTGAAAGAAATAAATGCTTACTTTGCAACCACACCACAAGCAAACTCAGTGTTAATAAATGCAGCATATGATAGGACTAAGAAACTGAAACATATGAGCTCCCTTTCCCCACATAAGGAATTCAGATGGCTGGACTATCTGGGGAAGAACATATATCAAGAAGCCACTTTGAACGTTAGGACCATCAATTTTATGGGCTATATGTTAAAGTATCAGAAGACCCTTTAGACAGCTGCCATAGAAGTAGCCAATAAACTGCCTCAATCCGGGGAAAGAGAACAATTACTAGCCACCCTTAATACTGGCTATAGCCTCTTATGTCACCTGCTTAGAACAGCTTATGATGCAACTGGTACATCTCCCCGATCCTCTGCCATTAGGGTCAGCCTGAGACATCATGCCTGGCTTAGGGTTTCAGGCTTCACACTGGACATTCAAGAAAAGATAATGAATGCACCATTTAACGGGGAACAATTTTTGGCTCCACCACTAAGACCATCTTAGATTACCTAAAAGCCTCTGTTCACACTCTAAGATCAGTCCATGACATGTACCATACCCCCCAGGGGTCAGAACAGCCAAGATACTATCATCAGTATCAATTTTGATGCACTGGACATCAACACAGATCAGGGAGACAGGCCTATAAAGGAAAACAACACTCCCAGACCTCTAGCAGACCTATATCTGCAGCCTCCCGTGGTGGTCATTCTACCCCCTCTATCAGGGGTGGCTCCACCATCTCCAATTGACTCTGCTCCGGCCCCACGTGCCCTCCTCCACAGGCCTTGGAGGTGGTAGAGGGTCACTTTTCATGCCATCTAGAGGCCTGGAAAAACATCACTATGAACGATTAGGTGTCACAGAAAATAAAATCTGGCCACACTCTCGAACTAGCAGAGTGACCACCAACACACCCACCACAAATAGTGACATACCCACAAAATCACATCCCTATTCTGATAGATGAGTTGCAATCTCTCAAACAAAAGAGAGCAATACAATCAGTCCCAGTAAACCAACAGGAAAGAGGTTTCTATGCCTACTTCTTTCTGATCCCAAAGCAGACAGTCGAACTCCATCCTGTCCTGGACTTGCGTGCACTGATCAAATATATCCAACGCAAGAGATTCCATATGGTCGCCTTAAATACCATACTTCCCCTATTACATCAATGGACTGGCTCTGTGCCCTGGATATGAAGGATGCTTACCTTCATATTCTCATTCACCTGAAGCATCACAAGTACTTTCACTTCAAACTGCTAGGAGAACACTATCAGTTCAGAGCACTACAATCTGGCCTCTCATCAGCACCCAGAGCATTCATCAACTGTCTAGCAGTAGTAGCAGCTGCTGTCAGAAGAAGAGGTCACTTTGTGTTCCCCTATCTAGACGACAGGCTGAGAAAAGCAACCACGAGGGAAGGACTAATCCACCCCCTACAGGCAACCTGGCAACTCTTTCAATATTTGGGCATAACAGTAAACCTGCCCAAGTCTCAGCTAGATCCATCACAAAGATTCCAATATATAGGAGCCGTTCTGGACACAACAGCAGGGAAAGCCTATCTACCAGAAACCAAACCCTGACAACAATGGCAAAACTTTACAGTACACTACAAGTTGTCACAGCTAGGCAACTCCTAAAATTATTAGGACACACAGTTGTGGCTATTGCTACTGTCCCATATCCCTGTCTTTGCATTCAGCCAATTCAATGGGCCCTCAGAAGACAATGGCACCAGAGAACAGGGGATTTGGAGGACCATATCATGGTCACCCCCACACTGCAATATGCACTACAATGGTGGGCAGACCAAACCAATCTACAGAAAGGCATGCCCTTTTAAGCACCAATCCCCATACAGACCCTATCCACAGATGCCTCAACGATGGGTTGGGGCACCCACTTAGATCACAGATATCAAACACAGGGCACATGGGACAAATGCATTTCCAGACTACATATCAACACTTTGGAGATTAGGGCAGTCAGCTTTCCCTCAGAACTTTTCAGCCTTATCTAGTACCAGGCCCCTTACTGATACAGTCAGACAACACTGCAGTAATATACTACATCAACAAACAAGAGGGTACCAAATCCCACCCCTTATGCCAAGAAGCATCCAGAGTATGGCACACTGCCATCCAACAGGATTTGACACTTATAGCAGTCCACGCACCTGGCATACAAAATACCTTAGCAGACCATCTCAGCAGGTACTCCCAAGAACATGAATGGACAATCAAAACCTCAACACTACAGAGCATATTCAGAACATGGGGAACTCCAGAGGTGGATCTGTTTGCCTCTCCAGAGAACCACAAACTGCCTCATTACTGTTCTATCATACAGGACAGGAAGGGTCATATTACAGATGCTCTCCCTGCCATGGATGGGGAAATTCTTATACACCTTTTCCCCAACTCCACTTCTCCAGAGAGTCCTGCTAAAACTACAAAGGGAACCAGCAAAGATTATCCTAATCACGCCTTTATTGTCAAGGCAGATCTGGTTTCCCTTGCTACAACAGCTAGCGATCACAGATCCCCTTCTCCCCATGTCACCGGACCTCCTGATTCAACAGCAAGGTGCCATTCTCCACCCCAACCTAAGGTCACTACACCTACATGCCTGGCTCCTGAGCACACATTCATAAACGGGCATAAAGTCTCTGATAAAGTGGCACAAATCTTGCTGGCAGCCAGAAAACCTTCCACCAGAAAATGTTATCAAGACAAGTGGAAGTGATTTGCCATCTGAGCAACACAGAGATCTCTTGATCCTTTTACTTGTCTGCTTTCAGAGATCCTAGAATATCTCACAGATCTATCAGCTCAAAACTTGGAATACTCTTCCATTAAGGTTCACGTGGCTGCCATTTCGGCCTTCCAGTAACCTATTGGAAATAAGACATTAGCTCAAATGGATCTTATAAATATGTTCCTGAAAGAGATATTACATATAAGACCTCCTATCAGATGCTCAATGCCACCATGGGACCTTAATTTTGTAATTGAATAGCTCACTAAAGAACCATTAGAACCAGCTGAAAAGACAGACATGTGCTACCTGTCAAGGAAAACTTTATTCCTGGTAGCCATCACCTCAGCCAGACGCATCTCAGAGTTACAAGCTCTGATATGTAAAGAACCTTACTTGGTTTTTCATAAAGACAGTGTCTATGCACATCAATCCCACCTTTCTACTAAAAGTGGTCTCAGACTTTACTTTAAACCAGTTTATAAACCTACCAGTATATTTTTCTGATCATACCAATCCATACATTGGACGGTCATCACATCATAAAAGTTTATGTCTTGAGATCCCAACCTATAAGAAAATCAAACCAGATTTTTGTGGCCTTTGCCTCCCAAAAAGAAGGTCTTCCTGTAAAAAGGCAAACATTGTCACATTGGCTAGCAAATTGTATCACATACTGTTATTTAAAAGCACAACAGCCTCTGCCAGGGAATGTTCATGCACATTCTACCAGGGCAATCTCAACCTTGGCCGCCAGCTTCCGAGGAGTTTCTATCTCAGATATATATAAGGCAGCTACATGGTCCACTATTCATACATTTACAAAGCATTACAGTCTAGACATCATATCCAAGCACAGGATCTCATTTGATCATGCAGTTTTACATGGACTTCTTTCATAAGAACCTCCCTTCATTTACAATGACTGCTTGGGAATCATCCCAAAGGTAGTACCTGCTGCAAGAGATACCCTCAATGAAGATAGTACATTTTCATACTTACCATAATGGTAGATTTTCAAGAGGATCTCTTGCAGCAGGTGCATTCCTGCCCTCCTTCCCCCCTCCTTCTCTGGCAGAGCAATTTTATACTCTTTCCAAAAGGCGGCACCATTGGTCTCATCAGTTCTCCCTTGGAGCCATGCTCAAGCGAGCAGGTAGCATGCAGAGAACTGAGGATACTGAGGGCCGCCCACTTCCTTTATACCTGCAAGATGTGATGACATCACGAAGTGGGCAGCCCCCACTAGGCCCTGCTGGAAGAAGGAATAACCATCTGCAAGAGCGCCCTCTGGCGAGCTCCCAAAGCTAGTACCTGCTGCAAGAGATCCTCTTAAAGATCTACAGTTACGGTATGTACAAAACTGTACTTTAAGTTTAGTAGTATTCCCTAGTTTACTCAGGTAAGTTTCACCATTGGATGGAGGTGGATGGTGACCCTGCTGACCTTTCTCTCTCTCCTTAGGAAGCCCCCTGCTGTCATCAGTGTAATCCATTTTGTCCATGCTATCCTGCTAACTTGTACTTCTCATTGATGTTTTATCAAGCAGCCTCTTGCCTCAGTCTGCTTCTCTACCTCATAGTCAATGATCATTGCTAACATTCTTTTGGGGGTTCCTTCCTAAGGTACTTTTAGCCAAGGGAACCTTCCTGTGGCACCTCTAGGGGTCAAAACCTCGTTGAGGGTTCTTTGCCTTTGGTACCCCTACAGGGTGGTAATTCCTCATGGAATAGAGAGTGCGAACAGCCACAATAAAGTAACACAGTTGCACAAGCATAACACTATACTGGGTGCGTAGGCCATTGAACCAGAGTTATAAAGAAACAAAGAAGCTTAAACAGCATTGCATGATGGCAGCGAGCAACGAAAATGTTGACCTATACTTTTTATGTTTGCTTGCGCACGCAGTGCACAAGAAATATATTGATGTAAGTAGAGCATTGCAGAAGTGTGGCAGTGTATGGCCAATACAGCCCACACTTTCAGGGGCCCATGCCTCGGCTACTAATCAACAGAAAAACTGTCAATGACAGCAGTTTCAGAGAGAGCACTGGACTTTAAAGAAATGTGCCACTCCATTCAGGGACAGTTTCATCATCCCTGATTGCATCAGCAGCTCCCCCCTCCCTCGCAACCAGGAACACAGAGGAAGCTGACAAGACTCTCTGCCCATGTGCATTACAGTGCACAGTAATGCGCATGGGAGCAGTTTTCTTCTTGTCAGCTGCTGTCCTGTGCCCACGGCCCTAGTGTGCCTTTACTGGTGAAACATTTAATTATTTAAATTGGCAGCTCCTGCCATTGGCCACACACTCCCAGGGAAAGCTGACATTGGGGTGCCCAATCCCATGTCAGCATATCCCCCTCTCATTACGTGGCACACTGGGAGCGCACCCCAGTATGCCAAAATATGGCAGCTCCTGCCGCCCACCACACAGTCCCATAAGCTGACATGGGATGCCCAATCCCCATGTTGGCATCCCCCCCCCAATGTGTCTTTCCTGGTTAAACAATTTCCCCATTCTTTTCTGACACCAGGATGCTCACTCCTGGTGTCGGATGCATGCCCCTCCTAGCCTGTCAACACCCCTTGCCGACATCGGGGTACCCAATCCGTGAGTCAGCATCCCCCCTTCCCACCACTATTGTGGCACACTGGGAGCCCACCCCAGTGTGCCAAACATTGTTTTTTTTATCCTGTAAATGAAGAAAACCATCCCTTGCTGTTTTTTTAAACCTGAAAAATAAAATGGTCCTCACTGTCTTCCCAGGCCCCCATCCCCACCCTCCCTCTGACACACCCCCACCCCACCCCATACACTCTGGAAGTCCAGTGCTGTGATCATCTGTGGAGTGGGAACACGTTTGAATTCTTCAAAGCCGACTGCAAAATGGAGAAACTCATGGTAAGCTTTATAATGGCATTAATGGGGGTTTCAACTTAGGTTGATATCTCAGCCATTTTGGAGTTTTAGTCCCAGATTTTCAACATGGGGTTCTTGGGACCCCACCTTGTGAATGCTTTAATTGTCATTTCATTTCTCTGTCCCAAAAGATGATTTGTGTGGTCGCTGTGTGGAATCACCTTTCAGGATTGATTAATGAAATGACAGTGCCACTGATCATGAGATGGGGTCCCAAAAAGACCATGTTGCAAATTTGGTGAAAAACTCCCAAAAATGACTGTGTTATGAGTGTGCATTGTGCAGTTTCTACGTATACTTGTAACTTTGCCAGTGTTCAATATTTTCACTCCAAACTTCCAACATTGCCATTTTTTCACACCTCCTTATGAACAGTACCGCTGTCATTTTTTGCATCCTGCCCAAAATGTGTTTTCACACCTGTGGTGCAGAATGGCGCAGTCACTGTGTGAAATCAACTTTTGGGACAGATTAACAAAATCACAGTGCCACTGTTCCTGAGGGGACATCCCAAAAGGCCATGTTGAAAAATTGGTAAAAAAATTCCAAAAAGTGACTGCATTACGAGTGTGCATTATTCAGTTTCTACACATGCTCATAACGTCACCAATTTTTCATATTTTCACTCCACGTTTTTAACATTGCCATTTTTTCACACCCCCTCATGAACAGTACAGCTGTCTTTTTTCACATCCTACCCAAAATGTGTTTTCACACCTGTTATGCTGAATGGCCCAGTCACTGTGTGAAATCACCTTTCGGGATTGAGTAATGAAATGATAGCACCACTATTCATGAGGTGCAGTCACAGAAAGCCCATGTTGAAAATTTGTAATGAAAATACCAACAAACCCCCGGGGTGTTAGGGTTTTCAATGGTAACACCCCACCCTGTAGAGACTGACAGGTGCCGGGGTGTGACTTGGGGTTGTCAGCTGTAATGCTCATGCCATTGCACCCCAACCCCCACCCTGCAGCCAGTGACAGGCATTGAGGTGTGCCATGGGGTCTTCTTCCCTAATGTTCACTCCATTCTCCTATACTGCACCTATCTCAGCTTATGTCCTTATGGAATGGGGCGAGCGTAAGGGCCAAAGACCCCAAGGCACACCATGACACCTATCTGTGTCTGCAGGGTAGGGTAGGGTGAGGTGAAATGGTGTAAGCTTCATGCCTGATGACCCAAAGCCACACCCCCAATGCCTGTCAGTCTCTGCAAGGTGGGGTTGGGGGTTAGCATTAGTTCAATACTTCACTGCCATTCCTATTATGCAGCTCTCTAACTCTTGCAGTACCAGTGCCAATACCAGCAAGCAAACATTCGGCATTGACAAATGCTTGTTCATTCTATTTTAGATTCCCCCCTCATCTCTTGACTTGTGTGATACCCCACTTCCCCATTTTGAGTCTGTTTTAGTCCTTTTTTCATATTTGAAGTAATAAAAGCAGTGCTCCTTTTAATATGGCAGAGACAAGGTTTTGTTATCTGTATTCTTTGCTGCTTTTGAACACCTACTGTTTAACATCACTTCTGTTCTGGCTAAAAAGAACTATCAGGCAACAGGCAGTGCTCAATGGCCTTATGGGACAACAAGTGCTTGAAAACAGTGCAGAATACTGATGAAAACCTGTTCCAAGCCATCCTCCTTTTATTAATTCCTATATGGAAACAGTACTAAAGTGGACTCAAAATACAGCAAGAAGAGCATCATACAAGTCAGGAAAAGAGGGGCAATGTAAAATAAAATAAAAAAAAGGTCAAAATTGTCACCACTGTCATGCTCTGCTGCTTTAATAAAGAAAATGCATGCAGTATGAGATGCTATATGCTGCATACATCTTTCCAGAATACAAAAAAACTTTACTTTTCAATTCTATTTATGCTCCTTCCTTGCTGGTGGGATTGTACCCTCTATCAGCCCTTGTGTGACACTCTCCACTCACCAACCTGGCATTCCCCTAGGCCTACTTGCTCAACGGGGTGACCCCTGGTTTGCCACCTCCCTCATGGCGGGGCTTCCCTAGGGGACACAGTGGTAGTGACCAAGATCAAACTGTAAGCCCCTGACAGGCTGTTTTGGGCTCATTTGGGCTGTGAGCAAGGAGAACCAACATCATAGTGCATAGCTACTGTATGAAGGTTTTTTGTGCTATTTCTTGGTTGTATTCCCCCTGGTGGTGTGGCCACAATATGACATCAGTGGCATGCAGCACACACTTTGACAAGCTGTGTGCCAACATCCACCTCAGCTGCCATTCCCTGCTCTGCCGAGGCTCACTGGCTGTTGGCCACAGCCAAGAGTCAGGTTGCTGAGAGTCATTGTCGGCCCAATCCAGAGGAGGACAGCTGTCAATTGGATGTTCTATCTTCCTCCTCTGGCAGAGCTTCTGACACCCAGGGTTCGCTCTGAACCCAAGTCATTGGCACCACAAGTGGTAGCAGTACTGCTGCACCAGCGGGCCAGCTTCAGAAAAATGTTCTAAAAGTATAGCACTCAGGAACCGGCCACTTGGCACAATGGTGGCGCTGCTGCTCATGGTGCTGGTGACCCAGGTTCAGTAACATGCCTGGGACATTGGGGGCTGGCCTGGGGAGAAGAAGCCCAGGGGATGCTCACCTCCTCCAAGGAGGGATGCAACACCTTACTCAGTCACTGCCACCTGTAGGAGAACAGGTGGTAGTGCAGTAGGTAGGGTGTAGAGGGTGGGTGGATGTTGCACAGCATGTGGCAGAGCGTGGGCATATGCGGCTGCAGCCTGGACAGCTGTCCTTGCACCAATATCCTCATGGGAATGAAAAAACAGGGAATACTAAGTGGTGAATTCAATCCATCAAGAGCACCCTGATGGCCAATATGAATAGAAGGTGGATGGAGTAGAAAAAATAGTTCAGACAATATATAGTATTAAGGCACAATTCAACTTCTAGTACCCTAATTTTCTGTACTTGCAGTATATCTTGTTCATTCTTTTTTACTGTGGACATTTGGATGAAAATATGATCTTTGTGCCCTAGGCTTCATCTTATTCTATCCCTCTGCCTCCGCCAGAGCAGAAACCAGAAGTTAAGTGACTTGCTCAGGATCACACAGTATGTACCTAGGCAGCTGTGGGATTCAAACCCAGGTCTCCTGATCTGCAGCTCAGAGCCTTAACCCACTGCACTATACTGCCTCATGGGGGATAAAAATAATGTTTTCATGCAAACATCCTCAATAATAAATGAGGGGACATAAATATAGAAAATTAATTAAATATACATTAAATTGAATCAGAATATGATATTTCAAAAACAATTCCTGGGCACTGGGAAGATGCCTTAAATATAATTGTTTCCACAAAGCTGTCTTTGAGACATATGTGGACCTTTTTTCATCTTATTAGACATCCTGACATCTCTGTTCAAAGTAACAGCAGATCATAATTAAATCATGACCTGCTCCCCCACTCCAGGTTGCCATTCGGCATACAATATCTGCAAAATTCTGTACCTTGCACTTGTCCCACATTACGCTTGAGGTACCTCATTTTACTACTTAGATTGCTGTGTTGCACTACAATCTCAGACTTTAAATCAGAAAATCATAATGCTGTGTGATGCTAAATGTAAATTAAACTTTACACTGATAAAATCACTAGTTTGCACAGTGTGACAAGCCTGTATTTCTATGTATGATGATGTGGCCCACATTAAAAGTGGAAGGCTAGAGCCCTACATTTTAAGTGCCAGTGACCTAAATTGTCCTACATTTTAAGTGCCAGTGACCTAAATTGTCTTACATTTTAAGTGCCAGTGACTTAAATTTCCAGAACAGTACATTGTGAGGTTTGATTCACAGGCTGGTGAAGCTCAGTGAATTATATATAGGCTATTAGGTCCTCAGAGGTGTGTCACTTATATAGTACAGTAGAATCCTCAAGTGAGGTGTGGCAAGAGGACCTATATGCAAAATTCAGTGGTTCTTGGCTGACCAAACTCAAGCATGGATACACTTTAAGGCCCTGAACCCAGTGCAAAGCCTTGTGGGTATCAGAATGTAATTCGCATCATAGGTCAAGGGGGCACTATTGACTAATCAAAATGCTCCATTACCCTGAGAGTAAGACAATTTTATCCTGCAAAGAGTATCTTACATGCAACTTCCCTTAAAACAGGCAGTTTCAGAGCATTTCTTTTTAATTTAGACAATAATGTTCCAGTTTGACCTATAACTTATTTGATTTTTGTTGACCAGGAAAAGAGGGCCATAAAATTTCTGGTGGACTTGTGAGTGGAGGAAATTTGGTCGGCGCGCCAGGGAAACTTCCCTACTTTATATTATTCAGATTATCAGAAATTGCTAGGTCAACAGGTCCACTTATTATGGAGCAATGCACATTAGATCAAATGATCCACTCCTTTTTAATGTTTTCTTGTGCTTAGTTTCCTAATTTTTTGGTGTTCTGGTGGGAGTTTCATGTGACACTGTAGATATGTACACTTGTAGTGGATGGTGGTTTGAATTAGTGAAACTTTTGTTTATGTGAGTGTATAAGATACTGTATGTTGAGTTTTTAATCTTAATAAAAACTTCCCATCTCTTTCAAGATGTGCTATATTAGATCTTTAACAACTACCTGAATAACCACTAGAACAGGTGGATAGGATCTTGGTTTAGTATCATAGCCAAATAAGAATATATTATAAAATGGACAAGAAAAATCCAGTGTTTTGATTGGTCAACAGCTGCCCAGACCTGTGCGGTAACTGACCAATAATCGCATGGGTCTGGAAAGAGCCTTGAAAGTCTTGGAACTTGTTTTCATTGCTGACCAAACTGCACAGAACTATCATTGCACTGCTTTAAAATTTTCAGTAACTGACAGTAAAAAAAAAGTTCAGCTAACAACATAATGACTTACCTGTCCGCCAATTTGACCTCTTTGATGGGGCAAACCCAGTTGTTTAATGTGAGAACTGATTTACCAATAATAAAGATTTATTTATTCTTAATTTAAAGGTTTGTTTTTGTCTTTTTTTTTTTATTTATAATTTTGGGGCAGGAAAGACACACTAAGCTGATGCTTGTTTCTAGGTGCATGCTGGAAGCACAGGGAAGTTAAATAACTTGCTCATGGTCATACAGTATGCAAGATGTGGGATGCAAATGCAGTTCTCCAGGTTTGCAGCTCAGTGCTCCTAACCACTGTACTATACTGGGTCTTGTCTTGGTGCCATTTTATAAACACATTAACATACTTCAGGGATTGCAGTTACTAGGTAATTGCCACATCCTCCCCCACCCTTTAGCTGAGGGCACTCAGTATTATCCCCAGAGTGTGGGTGTGTGTTGGGGGGAACAGTAATTACCCAGTAATAATTACCTAGTAACTGCACACCCTGTCATGTGTTCTTGCTTACTTAATACATCCATGATACCATGGAAACACTCACTGCAGTGTGAGTGGTTTCATTTGTCTGTGTTGGGTAACAGAACAGCTCAGTGGTGCTGTTCTCTCACTCAACAAACACATGTAAAACTACTCTTCAACACCAATGAGTTCATACTTATAGTATCAGAGATAGCAGTATACGTGGATGTCCATTTAACACCATCTCCTTTTTTTTTCTCTCCTCTACCAGTCGGCTCTCTCAGCTCAGACACCCCAGCCCCCCTCACCCTGAAGTCCACCGGGGCTTACCTGCAAGTCAGTACCCCAGGGCTCTCCCCCTACTCTGTTCAACAGGGTACCCCAAGCCCCATTGTGAACTAGATCCAGTAGTTGGACTGGCAAGCCCAGCTAGTTGAGTGTTGGGCCTGCAGGTGTCTGAGTGCCATCCTACTGCTGGTAGTTGTTTTTCAGTTTCTCTCTGAGTGGTGTAGCATGCAATGGCACCATGACACATGCCACATGTTCCCGCATGTTGGGATCTGCCCCACCCATCCTGCCTTGTCTAGGCAGTCCCAGGTATCTTTCCCCTAGCCTCAGCTAGGGTCCTGGAGGACACCAGGCTCTGAAAACCCTCCCCCCAGAGTAGGAGAGCAGTCCTCCAGATACTTGATCCTCCTCCTCCCACAAGCTGGCCCTCTGAGACCCCAAGCTCACCACTGAACTCAGGTCAACGGCATCATGAGTGGCAGTGCTGCCACTGTGCCAATCGGCTGGCCATTTAACACTGTCTCTAAATCAATGTATAGTATTCTTTTAAGTGTCTCCCATCCATGTACACATCCATCTTACATTTGTGATACAAATGGGTGACCCTGTGGGATGTATTAACACACACCATAGGGCAGGTAGACAAGGTTGTGTAGTCTGGTAGTAACATAGGAGCACTGCAGTAACATTGGAGGGGGGAGTCCAGTCAACAGACACTACAGAGTTTTCTCCTTTAAGGCAGCAATTCTCTTTATGGTGAAAATTTGGAACCTATATTTTTCCCCCACTTTTTTTTCTTGTCTTATAAGATGCCCCTTTTCCCTGTTTTGAAACTGCTTTAGTATGCTATTGTTTCTTTCAGATTTGAAATGATTAATGGTGGGAAGGCATCAAGTATGGTGCCACAAGGCTTTCACCAACTTCTCAGTTGCTTTTGATCACCCATTGTTTAACACCCCTTTTCTTGTTGTTATGCTGCACTAGCGTGGCATGGACACACTTCCATGGCCTTGTGAAACATTGGGGACAGCAGAGCTTTCTCGAGGCCACAAAATGTGAGCTTCAATATGGGTGAAGGTAAAAAATGTAGCACCATAGAAACCAATTTGAAAACTAAAATGAACAGTAGAGCCAGCATTTTGGGTTACAGAGCAGTGCAGAATTAAGAATAGAAACATTTCGCTGTGAAATGTTGAATTAAATTATAAGTTATTTTCTCAGGACAGTCCACTCAAAGATCTATGGAGTGATGTAAAGCAGTTTCGGGAACATTTCTCCTTACATTGTAAAAAATAAAACCCTGTACTCTGACAAGCTTAGTAAATTTTATAAAAGAATTAATTATGACTCCCCCACACTCAAAATAATATTATTCCTGAAACAAAGCAAAGAAAACATGCACACCTCACCACAAGTGTGGCTTGACATCAGGTCTGGTTGATGGTAAAGCTTTTGCTCCAGTAATGAAAAGCTGGAACTGCCTGAAGTGATTTGCCTATCTGTTGCAGTGACTTGGAGTGAAATGTAAGCAGCATCCCTCTTGGCTGCCTCTCAATCATCTGCTTCTTTCACGCACAAGTATGCGTTTTGCCTTCTGTCTTGTGGACACCCACCAGGACCACACCAGAGACAGCCAGAAGGAACCAACGTTTAACATCTCATCTTTTTGCTACAGTATAACACTTTATACCTCCTTGGCTGAGGCAGACATGAGCTCTCTTCAGCTCTATCCCCACTGGCCCCCACCAACCTACATCTCCCTAGGCTTTCCTGCATGGCTCAAATATCCCCACAGATTATCCCCTCTGGGGGAAGTCAGGAAGGGGATGGCTGTCTTCCCTCGCCCAAAGCACAATCCAGTCTTGGCCATCCAGGTCCCTGGTGGTGAGACAGGTGGGGGATCAGTGTGCAGAGCATCATTAATGCCTGCCTCACCACCATTTTCCACCACTTTCTCCCTGGAACCCTTGCTGGGGCATGCATGTCAGTGTGTGCGTGTAGAGGCATGCACATGCTATGGAGTGCTGCAGCATGTCATCATGCATGTGTGGAGGCATGTACATGCTACGGAGTTCCGCAGCATGTCACTGTGTGCATGTGGAGGCATGCGCATGCTATGGAGTCCCACAGCATGTCAGCATGTGCATGTAGAGGCATGCACATGCTATTGAGTCCTGCAGCATGTCAGTTTCTATGGAGCCATGCGCATGCTATGGAATCCTATAGCATGTCAGCGTGTGCTTGTGGAGCCATGTGCATGCTATGGAGTCCCACAGCATGTTTGCGTGTGCGTGAGGAGGCATGCATATGCTATGGAGTCCTGCAGCATGTCAGCGAGTCCATGTAGAGGAATGCACATGCTATGAAGTCCCACAGCATATCAGCATGTGTGTGGAGGTATGGGCATGTTGTGGAGTCCTGCAGCATGTCAGCATGTGCATGTGGAGACAAGTGCATGCTATGGAGACCTGTATCATGTCAGAGTGTGTGTGGGTGTGCGTGTGTGTGGGAGGCACGTGCATGCTATGGAGTCCCACAGCATGTCAGCGTGTGTGTGTAGAGGCACGTGCATGCTATGGAGTCCAGCAGCCTGTCAGCATGTGTGTGTGGAGGTATGAGCATGCTATGGAGTCCCGTAGCATGTCAGCATGTGCCTGTGGAGGCATGCACATGTTATTGAGTCCTGTAGCATGTCCATGTGTATGGAGGCATCCACATCCAATGGAGTCCCACAGCATGTCAGTGTGTGCATGTGGAGGCATGCGCATACTGTGGAGTCCCACAGCATGTCAGCGTGTGCGTGTAGAGACATGCACATGCTATGGAGTCCCGCAGCATGTCAGCATGTGTGTGTGGAGGCATGTGAATGTTACTGAGTTTCACAGCATGTCAGTGTGTATGGAGGCATGTGGATGCTATGGAGTCCTACAGCATGTGCTTGTGGAGGCATGTGCATGCTATGGAGTCTTACAGTATGACATTGTGTGCATGTAGAGGCATGCACATGCTATGGAGTCTCGCAGCATGTCAGTGTGTGCATGTGGAGGTATGCACATGCTATGGAGTCCCACAGCATGTCAGCGTGTGCATGTGGAGGCATGTGCATGCTATGGAGTCTGGCATCATGTCAGGTGTGTGTGTGTGTGTGTGTGTAGGCATGTGTATGCTATGGAATCCTGCATCATGTTAGTGTGTTAGTGTGGTGGCGTGCACATGCTATGGAGTCCTTCAGCATGTCAGTGTGTGTGTGTATGGAGGCGTGCACATGCTATGGAGTCCTGTAGCATGTCCGTGTGTGCGTGTGGAGGCATGCACATGCTATGAAGTCCCACAGCATGTCAGCATGTCATGTGGTGGCATGTGCATGCTATGGAGTCCCGCAGCATGTCAGTGTATGTGTATGGAAGCATGCACATGCCATGGAGTCACACAGCATGTCAGTGTGTGTGTGTGTGTGTGTGTGTGTGTGTGTGTGGAGGCATGCACGTGTTATGTAGTCCTGCAGCATGTCAGTGTGTGTCTGTGGAGGCATGCGCATGTTATGGAGTCCTGCAGCATGTCAGTGTGTGCGTGTGGAGGCATGCACATGCTATGGGGTCCTGAAGCACCCCTCCTTCTCTGCCAGTCCAGTCCCACATTACCATCAGGTCTCCATCTGCTGGCAGTCATTCAGCAGAGATGGCAGTCCTCCCTCTCCATGGAGGAGAGTACTCCCTAGGATGCTTGTTCCTCCCACCCCAGGCTGACCCTCTCACCAACCTGACTTTGATCCTGAACCTGGGTTGCTGGCATGGAAATAGGTGTGTCATCCAGCACCTGAACCCTCAGCACCACCATCACAGCTTGAGTTTAACATCTCATCTAAAGGGTGGCATGCCCTCACAGTGTAGCATGTGAAAATCAAGTGTGTCCCTCAAGGATTTCTTCAACATCCACCTGACAAGCACCACTGACAAATCTTTTTGTTACCCTTTTTCTTTATTCCTAAATCCACCTTTCTAATTATCACTTCCTTGCTTAAATGCATCTCTCCTAAATGAATGTATCAAAACATTAGAAGTAACAGCACAACTTTCACTACAAACCCTGCTTTCTTCTCTTAGATTGCTAAAACACATCACAAAAGACTGGGGTGACCCCTAGAATCTTGTACACTGTAACATTTATAACCCCAGATACCCCCACAGGTTCCAATACATCACTAGAGGCTGCTTCAGTGCCAGAAGAGTTAATCAGTGGGTTCCTTCTTTGTACATTGTTCTCGAACGTGGTACATGGGTTTCTGGGGTGGAGCCAGACTCTCCATTTCAGTGCAGAGTTGGAGCCTGCAGGGAGCTGGTAGAAGTTTTATTTATTTAATTGGAAATTGGTGACCAGGAAAAGGCACACTGAGCCAAAAGCTCATTTCAAGGTATGACCCAGGGTGGGGGATAGCAAAGGGAGCAACTCCTTAAGGAAAGGATAGTGCAACACCTGGAATCCATAGGAGCACAGGATCCAAGACGCATGGGTTTACAACAGGAAGGTCCTGTCAAACTACTCTCATAGATTTCTTTGACTGGGTAACCAGAGTGGTGGACCAAGGGGGAGCAGTTGATGTTGCCTACCTTGACTTCAGCAAAGCTTTTGACACTGTTCCACATAGAAGATTGATTAATAAGCTGGGTAGGCTTGGGGTGGGTCAGAAGTTGGTCAACTGGGTAGCAAACCGGTTGACAGGCAGAAAACAGAGAGTGGTGGTAAATGGTATAGTCAGAAGAGATGCAAGTCACAAGTGGGGTACCTCGGGGATCAGTCCTGGGGCCAGTCCTCTTCAATATCTTCATCAGTGACATTGCAATTGGACTGGAGGGTAAGGTTTGTCTGTTTGCAGATGACTCCAAGATCTGCAACAGAGTAGATGATCCAGATGGGGTGGGCAGAATGAGAAGAGATCTGGATAAACTAACAAAATGGATGGAACAGTGGCAACTGGAGTTTAACGCAAAGAAGTGCAAGATCATACACATAGGGAAGAGAAACCCTGAAGCCACCTATATGCTGGGAGGGGAGTTGCTGGCAGTCACAAGGGAAGAAAGAGACTTGGGTGTCATCATCACTGATGATCCTGAAATCATCCAAGCAGACCACTAAAGCAGTAGGTAAGGCTAGAGGGATGTTGGGGTGTATTAGTAGGGGTATCACAAGTTGGAAAAGGAAGGTAATAATCCCTCTTTACAAGACACTGGTTAGGCCCCATCTAGAGTACTGCATGCAGTACTGGAGGCCACACCTTCACAAGGACATTAACCAAATTGAGGCAGTCCAAAGAAGGGCAACCAGAATGGTGCAGGGACTACATCAGAAAACATATGAGAAAAAATTAATGGAGCCCAATATGTATACCCTAGAGCAAAGGCGAGAGAGAGGTGATATGATCGAAACATTCAAACACCTTAAGGGCATTAACAAGGTGAAAGAGTCTAACATGTTTCAATATAAGAAAAATAGCAGGACAAGAGGACACAGCATGAGATTAGAGGGAGGCTAATTAAGGGGTAATGTGAGGAAGTTCTTTTTCACAGAAAGGGTGGTGGATGCATGGAACGGTCTACCTCAGGAAGTGGTGGATATGAATTCAGTGCAGGGCTTCAAACAGGCATGGGATAGGCATAAGGGAGCAATACAGATGAGTATGAATAAATAGGCCATTGACAGAGCAAAGGCCGATGGCACATTCATAAGGTAGAAAAAGAAATGGGCAGACTGGATGGGCCTTGTGGTCCTTATCTGCCATCAACTTCTGTGTTTCTATGTTTCAGATACAGTTGGATGAGAGAAACATAGAAAAAG
Source organism: Neoceratodus forsteri (assembly GCA_016271365.2). Taxonomy (NCBI): domain Eukaryota; kingdom Metazoa; phylum Chordata; order Ceratodontiformes; family Ceratodontidae; genus Neoceratodus; species Neoceratodus forsteri. The sequence goes on from CM057459.1 coordinate 1,392,362,100, forward strand.
ATAATTGGTTTTTCTCCTTTTCTTCCACAGAGTTTTTAGCTTTTGGGCAGCTGAACTGCTCCTGTCCTCCCACCCCTTGGTTGGTACTCACCACACCTGGACCTCCCTGCAGTAAGTCTTTTGATGGATTACCCTCCATAGTGGGAAAGGAGGGGGGAGGGCCATATTCACCATCTCAAGTCCAAATCCAGATGCTTCTGGTGTCGGGGTAGTAGTGTCAGTCTGGGGAGATGCACAGGGCATCATTTAACTCTCAGGTACCTATTTCATATTCTTTTCACAGCCCTGTCAAGGCATCACATCAATACATGTGCATGGAGGCATCATGTCCTGCAGATCCACAGCCCTGCCCTCCTTGCTACCTTCATTACTACTGAGCCTTCCACCTAGTGGCAGTCAGAGGCCAAGATGACTGGCCACCCCTCCCCAGCAGTGGAGAGGAGTTCCCGGGACACTCAGTCCTCTTCCACCCCAATGATCCCCACCAACCTGTGCTTGCTACTGAATACATGTCACCAGTGTGGCAAGAGGTAAAGCATTCAATGCCTTAGCCCTCCATGCCACGGGACTGGCCAAAAAATATAGAATGTAATGGCACAAGAAGAAAAAAGGTCCATCCAGTCTACCCTGTGAGGTACAAGTACAATCAAGTAGTGAACCTGTGCAGGTATGCAAAGGATGAGTGCAAAAAAGGGTACAATTCCAGCAGTAATGAGTTAGTGGAGATATAGCAAAGTCAAGTACTGCTAGTGTGTGCGCTCTGAGTAGTGAAGTTTGATTTCTCCATAGGGAGCTGCTGGATCTGCCCATATGACAGTGGCAGCCATATCTTGAAGTACTTTCCCCCTCTTCAGGGATACAGATTGCAAGGGGAACCCTGAGGGTACTGGCTTTCATATTAAGGTACAGGAAGTAACTTCAGGTTGGAGGCCCGTGTTCCTCATGTAGATTGTGCTAACTGATGAACCAATTGGATTCTGAATTGTATAAGAGCCCAGCAAGTTCTACTTAGGAGGCTTTGGGTTGAATTCATAAATGAAACAGCATGCATTAACCAATAGCACTACTCAAGGGTCCAGAGGGGCAGATGCCAGCATGAAGCAGTGACTGCTGGGAGACTGAAACCTTGCAGTCCCCAAAGCAGTGGCAGCAGGAGAAGCATGTGTGTTAGGAACAAGCCCCATTTTTCCAAACAGTGCTTTGTAAAGATCCTCTCCAGGATCTTGGAATCTGTCTAAGCATTTGTCACAAAAAAGTTTCCACTTATACCAGATCCAATAGTTAAATGTTGATCTTCATTTTTTCATAAATTAATAGAACTGCTTATATAAGGGACACTTTATATGGCTGGCATTCTTCATTTCTGACAGATGTGAATTAGGAGAAAGGACCTGTCTTTTCAGTTTAAACAAATGATTTCTGCTGAAGTTATAAAGTTCTTTCAAATCAGCAGTAGTATTTTATTGTATAGTATTTAGACTGTGATAGGAGGTTATCAAGAGGCTGAAAATAACTCCAGAAAACCTTCCTCCCAGAACATCGTATCAAAATCTCTGATGACATGATTTAGTGAAAGGATAAACTGTTTCATAAAGATAGTCTTAAAATGTAGGATTATTATTTTTTTTTATGGGCAATAAATTACTGCCCCTTTCCAATTCTGTTTGCCCCAGAACGACCAAGAAATAAGAGAGAGAATACGATATTTGCTTGCCTGCTTTTGCCAGTTATACTATGAATTTTTGTTGACCAAAGGATAAAGGTAGTAGATTGGTCTTTCCTCTACAGTGCTCAAAAAGTAATATAATTCAGCGTTAAGGAATGGCCTGGCCAGGGTGTCAGGTTACTATCAGATAATCAACCCTAGGGGATCATGAGGCACAAGAGGTAGCTGAGGGCCTTATGCCCCTACGGTTAAATTAATGCAGGTAATACTGCCCTCGGAGTGTCTTAATTCTATTGTTAAAAAAACATGTTTTTATGTATTTGTAAATGAATCTTTTGTACTGTAGTTAAAATTGCAATTGTTCTAGTGTGTATGAATGTTACTATCTGCCCACTGGAGCACAATTCTTTACATGTCTTATTGCGTTCAACGTTTCTCAAGCTACACAGCACTGATTATCTACCATTATTCTACACAAAGAGTGTTACGGACAAACGCTACAACTAGAGAATCATCATGTACAATCAGTCCGTGGCTCCAGATGCAGATACCACTACTTGAATGAACTGAGGAGCTATTCCATTTCCACTGATGCGCGTCTCAGCCGCAGAGGAGCTGCAAGGAGAAAACTCTTGCATTCATGCAGAAATACCCTCAGTAATGAGGAATGGGAAGGTTTAAAATTCAAAGGTTTTTTTGGGACTGTAGAACTGAGGTCTGCTGATTCCAAATGTGGTTTTATTGTGGTGGCTGAATCCCCTCTATTAATGTAGGTATTAGGTATAAATTGCTCATATGTAGAAACATAGACTTTGATGGCAGATAAGGACCACTTGGCCCATCTAGTCTACCCATATTACACTTGAGTTCATACTGAAGAACACAGGTTGCTTATATTTAAAATGATGAACTACATGTAGAATGGCGTAGTTACATTCAGGACACAGTCATTTAAGGTTGGAATAGATCTAAGCTGGGTTGAATGCAGAATCTGAACAGTGGAATGCATGCAGAAAGGCAATTCCACTTCCAAAATGCCTTCTGGAACTTCATTTTTTAATTATGTGGAATTCTGAAAGACATTTCTATGTAAACCACTGTATAGTATTTCACAGATCATGTAATATGCAGAATATTATTCTGCAGCTCTTGAAAAATGAATCTGCTGTTTATATAAACTGCAGAATATGATTCAACTGTTAACATTTCACTTTTCAAATTTCAGAATTCCACTTCTGATTGAATTCCATGGAATTAGATAGAATTCCTGAAATATCATGGAATTCCAGTGCAAAGTAATGGTGATCTTGGAATTCTCAATGTGCTCAAGATCCTATGTTGATTGACAGCTTTGGGCTGTATCACTACCCCAGCGGGACATTCATTATGACAGAAGTGGAATTTAATTCTGCACAGCTCTGAAGGGGACTCTAGGTCCATTATGTCTGCCCTTGCACTTCATAAGCAGGTGTGTATGAATAAATCTAGAAATACAAAATTACATAAACCCAAACAATCCAAAGCATTATTTATTTATTTAAAAGTTGATAACCAGGAAAGGCACCATTGAGCCGTGGTTCATTTCCAGGTGCGACCCGTGGACATAGGTATAAAGTGAGACAGCAGCAATCAACAATGAGCACATAATAAAAATAGACAATTAAAGCTTGGGTCAGGGTTATAAGACCCATAACATTGTAAAGCAACAAGATAATACTGCACCAGTAATTCACATAAATGCAAAAAGGAAGCAACTCAAATCAAAAAAGAAAAAGGTGAGGGTTTGTAGTACACAAGCCCCATTGCAACATTAACATATGCATACTGTTCAGAACCAGGTGAAGCAGCATGGGAAGTATATTCAAATGGTTCTGATTTAAGCGGGAGTGTATGGTATCAAATGACCTCTCAAACAGCAGTTACTGTAGTAAACAAGGCAATTTCAATTAAGCAATAAGGCACAACAAGGAGTATGTTATTGTGTAATAACATCACACTTCGGGTGGTTGAAACATGAGGTTGAAGGCTGAGTGCTTTCAACACCCGAGAAGTGACATTATTATACAGTGACACACACCATGAAGTGCCTTATTGCTATTATGCAATAGCTTGTTTCCTAATCAAAGAAAAAAATTAAACAGTTTGAAATATATTTTTATTTAGTTTTTTTAGAGTAGGCATACTAATTGAAAAAGAAGTCCACAGTTAGTGACTTGCCCGGTAGGTGGTGCTGTTGGTTGAAACTGAGTTTGCTGGGTTCTCTGCCCCCTCCCACCACCCCTCTCTGTCCAAAGTGACTTCTTCTGTGTATTGCACTCCATGCCAGAGTTCCTGGTTGCTGTAACACTTTTTTTTCCATTTATTGTTGTCATTACAAAGTGCAGTTTTCAAGTCATTATGGAGTGCAGCACTGTTATAATGCACATGTGCTATGATGATTGCATTGCTGGCAGGAGGGGGATTGAGAAACCTTTGTGGAATATGATGGCTTAATTTTGTGGTACAGGACCAGAGTTTGAGAGGTGAGAGGGAAAGGAAGACTGTAATGTGTGGCTGTTGTTGGACTTCCTGAGTTTTATTCGCAATCTCCGGACACATGATTGGCAGTTTGGGTTTTGGCAGTGCACTGAAACTGCTCCACTCTTTGGGGAAAAAAGCTGACTGGAGAAGCTGTAGTGCTATTTTGTAATAAAACACAAAGGGTTTATATCCCAGCTGAGGCACTGACTTCTTTCTCTCTTCAGTTTGTATGCATTCCATAAATATGCACACCACATTCTTGTGATTGAAAATGTAAAGGTTACTCAGTAAGAAAAAAGAAAGGGACATGGATGGAATATGTGTATGTGTGTGGGGGGAGTCGTGATGGCTTATTATGTGGTACGCATGGATTTTTGCTGCATTGAGTAGGGAGTGATTTTTTTTTTAATAGTAATGCAGTCTTTTCTGTACTTGTCCTAGATACTGTGATGTTACTGTCCGATACTGTAACATCTCTGTCTCTGGGGCACTCTCACCATTTAGGAAGCTACATTTATTCATGCCATTGTATAACGGCTGTTAATTCCTTCTGTTATGCAATAATGCAAGACAATATATTGCATCCGGGCCAGCACCACTTTATCTGTAAATGGTCTGAAAATGATTGAGTAACTTTTTAGAACTCACTTATGTTCTTCTTTATGATCCAGATTCTGGTTAAACTTAATGGGGAACTATTGTCAAAATTTACAAAGTATATGTTGTGCAGAGTGTTTTCATTTGTGGATGTAGTCCTAATATAACCTTTTTTTTGCTTGCTGTTAGGAGTTTTGTTTTTTAAATTTGCTGACTAGTTTTATGGCTCCTGGGGATCCTCATGTTTTATTTTTTTATTGCTTTTCTTTTTCCTGCAATGCCTCCTATCCCATGTGGCAGTGATTGTTCTGTGGCTATTAATTCAGCAAGTATTAGTTTAGTGTCAGATTTACACCAGCAGGACTGTGATTTAAGGGCCTCTGCTTATCCAGTGATCAGACTGTTGCTGCAGTAGCTATCACTCACTGAATTAATGGTCTTGGAGGCATCACTATCCCATGGGACAGGAGGCATTGTAGGAAAAGGAAAAACAATACAAAATTCAAACAAGGAGATCCCCAGAGGCCACAAAACTATTAGGCACATTTAGAAAAAAATATCCTAACAGCAAAGAAAGAAAGTATTCCCTGAGACCACACAAATACCCCCCTCACACACACACATCAAAACATTCTTCACAACATATTTTTCTTCAAATATGGACTGTAGTTCTCCTTTAAAGAATGATATTTCACCAACATACATTTTATGAAAATCCTTCTGATGGAGTGCATGATTATAGAAAAAACATATTATAAAACAATGAAATACAATAAACTTTATGGGACCCCTTACAAAAATTGTTGGAAACAAATGAAGTTACCATATAGCGGTATGGGACTTTATTTAAGGATATTACACAAGTGCATGGAATAACATGTACTTGCTATAATGTTTTGTTTGAAAAGTACAATGTTGTTGTACCTACAGTATATATGATTATGTTGTCTAATATAAAATTGTAAAGAATGACAGCAGTCCTTGTACAGAGCAAGTTTGTTTGACAATATTTTACTGAAAAAATATAAGTTTACTCAGGAGCTTGTTACCCTATATATGAATTTACTCCACTCTCTTAAAATGTATTTGATATTAACTAGCCATATTTTGATGTAACCTCCTAAACTGCATATTGAATTATGATGATTTTTCAAATCATTAAATACACTGAATTATTTTTCTTTCTATGATTTTTCACTGATTTTATTTGGATCTCTCCACCATTAAGTTATGGACTTTAATGTATTGGCATAGATGGCAGTTATACTAAGTAGTTCTTTATTGTATCTGATATTATAGTTTATTTTTATTGTATCACAGTTAATACCATTGTATTTGTCTTCTTATAGATTAATTATTACACTGTAACAATTGGCATCAGATTGTTCCATAGGGAAACCAGGTAACAATTCACTGTTATGACCCATGGGTTATAACAGTGAACACGCACTAGGTTTCCACATTCTATGCATGCTTAGAGCTCTCTCGTGCAGACAACTCAAGAAATAATAGCAACAGTCATTTTCTCAGTATGTCACTGGGTGGACAATGAACACATTGCACTGCTATCCACACTCACCAAAACAGGCTGTCTTCTTTCCTGGCACTTTTTTTTTATTATTCTTTTTTTTTTTTTTTTAAATAAAATGAACCTTTCAGTTTGTGGCTATCTGAACTCAGCCTGACCACAACTGCCATTGCCATGCAGCTATTCACTGAGCTGACTCAAACACTCCAGCTACTAGGACCCATTCAAATACATTGCAACAACAAAAAAAATGTTTAAACAGACAGAAAGACTTAACAAATTTAAAGAAGTAAAGACAGTCTCCATAAATAAGGACATTGTACACAGCAGCATTATCTACTGGTCAGTCAAAATTATAATTACTGTAACAGAAAATGAGATCCTGAGGGTAAAAAAAACTGATGACAGCAATTACATAAAACAGAACATGGGGGTGAGGGCAAAACTCATATTGTATGCACATTCTTGGTGTGGGATGCTTTGATAAACCCCTCAGATTTCGCCCTTGGGATTTATGCAACATCCCACACCTCAGGTGTGCATTAAATTCTTGTTATGCACGCCCCCCATGTATAATTCTATATATAATATTTTAGTTTAGTTTCGTTCTCATGGCTACCATTGTATATTGCAACTACTGCCAATTCCTGTAAACCATATATTTGTTTCCAGTATCACTGAAACTTAATAAACCAATAATTTACCAATAACCAATAATTTAGAAAAAGAAGAAGCAGCAAATGAAATCAAACAGACCAAAGTCCTGTTTAAATGTAAATATCTCTAATAACAAAGAACATTGGATAAATACAGAAAATATTTAATGTGTATACTTACTTGTCTCTAACTATTACGTTTTTGAATGTTTTTCCAAAAGCATCAACTGTTTTTTTTAAAGAACCAGTTTCCAAGTACAACAGCCGCATCATTTCTGACCAAGCAACATATTGTACAAGAACAGTACTACGTAATTACTTTAATTCATGTGGATTTCAAGATTGCCAAATTAATTCATATGAATAAAGCACATAACTAATAATGAGTTTGTAATGGCATTAATATTTTTGTTTATTTAAAATATTCGGCCAGCCAGAAACATTAAGTTGTGGACAACTGGTATACAGGGTTGTCCGGGGTGAGGGTACAGTGGGATACAGTGGTAAACAGCAAGGCAAAAAGAATATACAGTAGTACAGACATGATAAATGATGTGAACATCATTGTCAGGTAAAAGAGTAGGAACACAAATATATGTAACAGTGCAGTACAGGGGAGAACAGCAAGAGGAAATGATATTTGACAATTCAGAATTTTTCCATATGAGTTTGATAAACACCATGGATATAATTTGTGCCATAGTGCAGTAGACAAAAGTCCATCAAACCAATCTAAGCATTAAAGTGCCAAGCATATGCTAGCTGTGCAGTGGGAACTGAGGCAAGCATAGGGGATGAGGGAGTTGGGAAAGAGGTTAGAGACAGGATGGATGAGTGAAGGGGCTGAACTAGGAGGTGGAGCCTGGAGGAAACTAGGTATGGGAGCAGGTATGGGTAGTATGATCATATAACAGAGCATTATGCAGAGAGGAATGGGGTGGAGAAGAGGGAGTAATCCATGAGTAGTTGTAACCTTTTAATATCAAGTGTAACCCTCTTCTAGTTAACCCCCAAAGGATTTAAGACATTCTTTGTTTTCAAAACTCTTTTTAAACCAAAAAAATCTGCATACATTTGTGTTTTAATTATACAGTAACTTCCTGCCATGATTTCAGCTAGAGTGCAAAGCAAGAAGATATCATTCTGTGTACAGATGTCAGCTCATGCAGGGTTTGTGAAGGTGAATGTCCCACTTCAGCAGTGAGAAGAATACTTTAATGGCAAATATTTTGCTTTTTAGTACTGACAAAAACTTATTTTTTTTATTTTTGAGGCATATTTTCAAGTGATTTGTATAACACAATACATCTTCTGAGAGATTCAGCAGATTTATAAAATGGGACTATGTTTATTGCCTCCTGATTGGTTCCTCATATTCCAGCAGCTTTTTAAATATTTGCAACTGACCTCTCTTATCTTATGCCTCTTGTATGTAAATTCTCAGTGTCAGTTTATTGTTTCATTTTTACATCTTTATTTAGTTACAAAATAGGCTAAAAAATTTACATACAATCAAAATAGATCATGTTTTGTATCATAAAATGGAGACATTTGTTCATTACAAAAAGAATTAAAACTTCATCAAAGTGTAAATGATATTTAATTTAAAATACATAACTAAATATATGCGATTTTCATCTTCTGCGCTCATATCTTCAAACATTGCTTAAAATATCTGACCACATTTTCTGCCATTTCAGAATCCACAGGGTTTAACATAAACTCTAATGCTTCATCTTGGGACAAATATGGTTTTAGATGTACTGGGATAAATACATTGACCTAAAGCCATTGTACCACCAATATTTAAAATGAGATGAGTCAGATCTTTCCATTTTGATGGTCCACAATCTCAAACTGGTGATAAACTAATAGATGGATTGTGGTTAGATCATATTTCCAAAAGTTTTGCTGGAACTAACCCCATCCTAAAAATTGTATAAATGCACTTCTATTCTATGAAGATTAGCAGATACAAATATTATGGTGGCCCTTAAGTGCAAAACACTAACAAAAGAAAAACCACAATAAAACTATAATAAAGCACAAATGTAAAATTAAGACAATAACCCTCATTTTAAATAAAAAAAACACTGAAAGGAAAATGCTAAAATAACTGAAAACATTAAAATGAGTCTCAAACAAGTAATGAATTAAAAGAAGAAAAATGCGAACCACAACAAAAAACACTAAAGCACAAACAAAAAAGCAACGTGCAATTGAAAACTGAATGCAAACTAAAATAATAATGTGCAATAAAATGCATGAATGCAAGCATAAAAAATTATCAAAATCAAAAAAATGAAACAGTTTAGTCAGTGTCACTTTATAAATTACAACCAAAAACTTTTAAAACACAAACTAAAAAGTACAGCAACTACCAAAAGTAAGCCTATCTGAATATGGTAAAACAACCCCAAAAAATCAAGGGCACAAACAAAAATTAAAAGCAAAAATAAAATGTGTGTAGCTACCCAAATAGTGTAAGCTGAAAATCAAAACCAGAAAAGCATCAATAAAAACTGTGAACACACCAAAAAAAATGCTAACAAAAGTTGTTTGCATAATGGAAACAGCATGTCTTATCCACAGGAGGGGGACTCTGTCCCCATGTTGCTCAGAAAATAAACCGCTCAGACCGACCTCTTTTCATAGACTGTTCCAGCTATAGTAGTACTAAAATATTTACTGTTTTTGCTATAAAGCACCACTGTATGCCTTACTGGAATATGTGGTAAAGCAAAATGTCTTTCAGTTCTAATGCATATTTTCTTAGCTCTCCATGGAATACACACTATTTTGTTGTCTTCTTTTAGGGCAGAATGAGAAGCTGTTGGGTAAGGTCAGTGTCATCACAGCCCTTGTTTTGGTAGTTAAAGGAAAACTACACCCAAAACTTGAAAAAATATATGTTGTGCAGAGTGTTTTAATTTGTATGTGAAGTTCCAGTGTTTCCTTCCCTCTGACTAGGGTTGCCACCTGTCAGGCTTTTTACCTGGTGATCAGGTTTTCAGGGCCACTATCAGGTAATCCGGTTTTGCTCTGTGCTGGTCAGGTTTTTGAGCCATTTTGAGTGCTCACATACTTTTGAAACAAATTTTGTCATATCATTCATTGTTTCAGCTACATATCCAGGTTACAAACAAGTTCTGTTGTCAGCGTAGCTTTTTGTTTGTGAAAGCAGTCATCCTGGGAGGTGTAAAGTATGGCCATTAACACCATTAGCACTTACTTAACCTAATCTTTCCACTGCATCTTAAAGTGGCACAGCAACACAGCTGCCCCCACCTTTTGTAACAGTAACAGAGCCAGTTGTCCTCCACTTTCATTTGCTGGTAAACATTTTCATCTGTAAAAGAATTTAGGCATTTTTAAATGTTTTAAATTTTTTTCCCTCAAGAAATAAGTATGGCCACTTATTTGGCTTTGAAATAGTACTGTGGACAAGAACAGGAAATGAAGCCAGAAAAAGATATAAAGTATGTATACTGTTGTATGCTATTTACAGTATTTCCCTTGTCTCCCCCCAGATCATATCTGTAAATGAGATTTCTTTTATCTCTGTATGTTTATCTGGTTAACCAATGTCAATAAATAAATAAATACATAAGTAAATAAATAATTAGGAAGAACCTAGGAAAGTAACTTTAACAGGCACAGTACAGTATCAACATTATTTAACTGCTGCTTTAAGTGTTGTCTTTTTTTGATATAACAAATGGCCTTCTAGGAGGAACAATGCATGATGAGTCATGAAAAGGGGTAGGGCTAGGGGTGGAGCTTAGGATCTGGTTTTTGCCTCATCCAAAGGTGGCAACCCTACCTCTGACTGGTATTAGGAGTTTTTCCCAAATTAGCTTGCTAGCTTTATGCTAGTTTTACAACCCCTGGGGATCTTCATACCTGATAGTGTAATTGTATTTCTTGTTCCCACAGTGCATCTTGTCTCACGTGACTGTGATGTAAGAGAGACCCAACATTCAGTACACACATGCCAAACAAACTAAATATCTTGGAAGCTTTACGAGCTGCACAAAAATTACCAGCAGCAAAGTTTTTCAGGACAGTAAAACCTTTAGGATGAGGGTGGTCACCAAGCTGAATTCTACAGATTTTAAAATATAACCATCTCTATTGTTGTGAACTGATTGTAATGCAATGCTTTCTGCTGGATTTATGGGATCTGCTACATCACCATTACATGAAACAAGGTGCATTGTAGGACAAAGAAATGCAATAAACCTATTTGATATGGAGATCTCCAGGGGTCTTAAAACTACCCTAAAGCTAGCAGGCTAATTTAGGAAAAACTCCTAATACCAGTCAGAGGGGAGGAAACACTAGAGCTTCTCTTACAAATTAAAACACTCTGCACAGCATATATTTTTTCAAGTTTTGGGTGTAGTTTTCCTTTAAAGCCATTTAACTGTACTGCACCTTAGCTCTGCAAGATGTTGAGGGATGTTTCAGTATGTGCTTCCCCCCATCAGCAGTTCATGGGAATCATGGCTCTGTGCAGCAGGAAAACAAAAATAATAGATAATGGAACAGCCATGGAGACAGGTACGTGTGGAGATGAGCATGAGTTTTGCTGACTGCATGGGAAAGTTGGAGGCCAACTGATGAAGAACCAGGGAACAATATAGCACACAAGGTGAGTGTGAGTCTTGCTGACTGAATTCTTCAGGAGTGAGTGACTTAAAGCGGTTGCTCTTGCCCTTAGGTCTCACTGTTCAGACTTGTAGAAAATCGTATTGCCATCCATACCTTTGCATCAATTTAGTCATATAACCTTTAGCCATGTTTACACGGCTGACCTCGCTCCTTCAGTGGAGTGTTGCAGAGCTTCCCCAACCCAAAAGATGCTTGTCTCACGTGTCTACATAGTCCCCCTCAGTACTGATGTAAGATGCGCTGAAGAGGGGCTGGGAGTCGATGCACCCGGCTGATGGAAGTGCCCACAAGGTGTTTCATGTGAGAGCAAGTGGTGCAGCCTGTCCACGTAGCTGCTTAATCTGCTCCCTCCTGAATGCATCACCAGACTTTCTGGGAATGCAGAGTGGAGCAGGGAGTGGCTTACCACAGTTCAATAAGCGTCCACACAGCTGCATTTTCACCGCAGCAACCCGAACACCAGGATTGCTGCGGTTCAAATGCCACTGTGTGAACATGGCTTTTGTGGAATGTCATATGTCATGCATTATTGCATGCCATTCCTGATGTTGTTGTTTTTTATTACCAAACTGCTATGTAATGTTTGTACTTATCTCATTGTGCTCATTGGATATTGCACTGCCTGCTCAGTTTGTACTGTATGGGATCTCCCAGGTTTTGCCTGAAAATAGGCATTTGATTGTCTAGTGCACCTACCTGGTTAATAAAAGAGAAGTAAATAATACAATTCTGCAGATGTTAATTAGTACAGTCCTGTTACTAGCCATCTTGACTTGAAACCCTTTTTGAGAACTACAATAAAAAATTTTTGTTGGAGGTGCATATTTGGCAAACTGACATTGTCCTGATTCATGATCCATAGACAGAAGTTAAATTATTTAGATTTTGTTAAAGTATTGACTTCTGGTTGCCCCAATTCCTGTCTTAAAGTGCAGTAGATGTTGAAGGGGAACTTTAAAATGGTTTTATAATAGGAGTCCATTACTTTTTTATTTTTTAAATTGATAATATCCCTATATTTCTGAGGCATATAAAATTATCGGAATTATTTTCAGTCACCACCTATTAATGCAGGTCGTAAACAGTAGTCCCTCATAAATGTTAATAATTTTAACACTGCTTGTTTGACTATGTCAGCTCTTGTAAATACTTTAGATATATGATAACCCAATTTACTATTACAAATGTGCTGTACAACTTGGTCTAATATTTTGTCAAAACTATGCCATGTATGTTTTTGCTTGCTTTTACTAAAACCATCACTTAACTTTTTCAGTGTTTATTGTAAGTTTAAATTTTCACTCAGTTCTCCAGTTCTTGGCAGCTTCTTCTTAAGACCCGTTGGAGTTATGGCTAGCAGTGTAAGACCATCTGCATATGCCACATAAGACAAAGCCTGCCCATAATTGCAAGTGATTTATACAATAAAATAATTTTCTGTGTCCTAAAGTACTGTATACTTGGGTTTCTCACACTACCCAGTTTGATCGCAAGTTTTGCACTCCCTATGTGGACACAATGTATCATACATTTAGCATTTTGCACACTCTCTTGCCCTTTATCTACTTATTTATTATTTACTTCACCACTGCTATGTCTTGCAATACTCTGTGCCTTGTTATAAACTATTACATTATAGTACATGGATGGGACATTTACTCCATACAAGTGGTTAGCAGTTATTTCACTTCATACTCTTTCCCTGAATACATAATTGCAATCAAAATTTTTTTTATCTTTTTATTTTAGTCTTTGGTAACCAGGTAAGGCCCACTAGGCACAAGTGCCTGTTTTCAGGGGTGACCTGGGAGCACTGGGTGGTTAAGTGACTTGCTCAGAGTCACACAGTATGCAAGTGGAGGTTGTGAGAATCAAACCCAGGTCTGGTTTGCTGGATGTACCAAGCTCGTTCATGGCTTGTTACTCTAACCTATACTGCCAGCCCAAAATTAATAATAACCATTTGAATGTTTTATATGAAATAAACAATAGACAACTGTAGCGTCCTTGTAAAACATACTATTTAGGAGAGCTCATTACTGCCACTCACCCTTTGGACATGTGATTACTTACCACATTTGCTCCCCTCAATGCTATATTTTCTTGTACACTACAGTTACCTATAATTTATTCTACATGTACTAATATGTGCACATGGCCGTTCTCACTCTGTAGCCGCTTATTTATTTTCTGTTACTTACTTCTTTGTTGCCATGTTTTAAGCACATCATTCTGTACCCTTTTATTATGTGGATTTATTCCTGAATTGTACTGTCCCCTTTCCCCTCCCCCAGGATGCATCTGCAAATGATCTGTTTCCAGATCAGAATGATTTTCCTGGGAAAACATTTATTTATGTATTTCATTTTGGTAACCGAGTAGGCCCACTGGAACCAGAGATCACTTTTTCAGGGGCAACATTTAAAATAAATAAATCAATAAAAAATAAATACATTGCTAATATACCTTCATGACCTTATAACACAAAAACATCACAATGCTCACAGAATTCAATGATATATCACGTTGGTATTCTACCTAATTTTTATAATAGCAATATGAAACTCTTAGGGGTTATATTAACAGTCAGTTGGTCACCACCTAGGGACATGTGGTGCTTGGCTGCACCTCATGCCAAATTGCACCCCTAGAACATGATTAACAGACTGTTACTGTAACCCTGGTAGTGCTTTATTGCTTAAAAGAATCTCAGTGCAAACGTACTTCAGTTATTTATTTATTTAAAAGCTGATAACCGGGAAAGGCACACTAATCTGGGGCTCATTTCCAGGTGTGACCCTCAGAAATGGGGTACAGGAGAATAAATAACATTCACATCATATAAGCAGTTGAAGACAGTAGTGACATCACTATAACAGATAGCGGTAGCAAGGGCTAATGCAATACTAATATACTAAGTTTGACTTGTATCCAAAGAGGAGCTAAGCATGGGTGAATCAATACAGATATACAGTTATGTACAAAGCAGCTGGACTGGACAGAAACAGCTTCAGAATTATGCTCAGGAGAGGTGGGTAGCAGGTGCAGGGTAGAGATGGGATGAGTTTTATTTGCTGCTTGAGGAATGGGAATGAGAGGGAGTCTCAAAGGCTAGGGGGTAGTTGGTTCCAGAGGAGGGGGAGATGGGATAAGAATGCAGAGAGGCCTGAAGAGGACCAGCTCTGAGAGATGGAGAAGGTGCAGGGGTGAAAGGAGTACAGGGAGTAGGAGTAGGAAGGTAATGGGGCTGGAATGAGGGTGGAGGTGAGGTAAGGGGGAAGAAGGTCAAATCAGTACTTGGCAATGAAGGTTAAGGAGTGCATGTGGCTGCTGTGTGAGAGGGAGGAAAAGTTTAAGGAGGAGAGAAGAGAACAATGATGAGTCTGAAGTGGCAAATTGGTAGAGAGGTGGCAGAAGGAGTGGAGGAGGGTATCTAGGTGGGAGAGGGTGGTGGGGGGGCCGAAGAATAGATAACATCACTGTAGTCAAACAAGGGGAGGGTGGTCTTGGAGAGCAGGATGTGGTGGAGGTGAAGGGGGGAATTCAATCTTTATTTTGACAGAGTACTCTGAGTTTGGGGTGAAGTTTTGTGCACATAGAGTCGATGTAGATGGAGTAGTCGAGGTGCTAATTGAGCCAGAGGCCCTGGTATTTATAGGAGGCTACAGAGTCAAGGGTGGATCCATCCAAGGTGGTGAAAGAGGGGCAGAGGTGCAGCTTAGCCAGCTTGTGGGGTATCCTGAAAACCATGGAGATGGTTTTCTTGACACTGACTTTTACAGAATTGTCTTGAAACCTACGGAGGACACAGCTGAAGTCAGATTGGAGGTTACAGTGGATGGAGTCAGGGGTAGGACCGGAGGTGTAAAGGATTGTGTCGTCTGCACAGATGTGGATACTAGAGTGTTGGTAGATAGTTGGAAGGTCATTGATAAATAATGAAAAAAGAACTAGGCCAAGAGTAGATCCTTTGGGTACTCCAGAGATGATGAGGAGGAGAAGCGATACCGAATTGCCTACTGAGATTAACTGCACCCTACCACAATGGTAGGAGCTAAACCACTTTACAGCAGAGGAGCACTGACCAGCTCAGTGGAGTTTTTATAGAAGTGGGTGGAAGATGGAGTCGAAGGCTTTGGCGAAGTCTATAAAAATCACTGTGGTGATGTGCCCAAGGTCCATGGCAGCAACAATAGAGTTAGAGACTCAAAGGACAGAGCAGATAGTGGAATGTCTTTTGCAGAAGCCAGATTGGTAGCCAGAGAAGAAATCTGAGGAGAAGAGGAAGTCAGACAACCTGGAGATGATCAGTGTCTCTTGGAGCTTGGCTAGGGTGGGGAGAAAGGAGATGGGGCAGTAGTTGCTTGGAAGAGATGGATCCCCACCCTTGGGGAGGGGATTACTCTGGCAAGTTTCCATGGAGTATGGACTGAGTTGGTGGTTAAGGAGAGATTGAGGATGTAGGTGAGGGGGGTTGGTGATAGCAGAGGAACAGAAGCACAGAAGTAAGGGGTGGAGGCCATCAGGACTTGATTTGGTGGTATTTAAGGAGATTAGGGTGTGATAGACCTCTGAGGAGGAGATGGGAGGGTTGAAGCCTGCATAGTGGGGTGGGGAGTAGGGGGAATGAGTCAGGGAGTGTGCAGGATGTGAAGTGTTTGCTGAAGATGGATGCCACTGTTGAAGGATCCAAGATTAGTGCCTCATTTTCAGCGAGGGTAGGGGAGGTGTCATGGTGGTGGTGGTGGGGGGGTTGAGGAGGGATTTGATTGTTGGCCAGAAGGAGGACAGGCTTGGGTTATGGGAGAGGTGAGATTTGAAGTGGTTAGACTTGGCTTGGTGAATTTCATTGGTGCACTTGTTCCTGAGGGAGTGGTAATGCTGGAGGCTTGAGGAGGAGCCACTGACATTGAAGAGGGATCAGGAACGGTCTCTAGCTTTACAAAGAGAGAGGATTTCAGGTGTAATCCAAGGCAGATTGTGACGTCTTACCCGGGATGTGCAGAGGGGTGTGTGGCTGTCCCAGATCGAGGTTAGGGTGGAGTTAAAGTGTTGAAGGGCCATGTCGACATCAGTGGATGAAAGGACAGGGGTCCAGTCTCCCTAGTGTGGAGGTCAGAGAGAAAGAGGTCAGGGGTATATGTTTGAGTGCACGGTAGGTGATGAATTTGGGAGGAAAACGGGGAAGATGAGCCTGTCTAACACAGTAGGTAATGCAATGGTCACTTACTGCGTCAGGTAAGACCCCGGCTGATGAGATGCAATGGGGGTGTGAAGAGAGGACCCAATTAAGAAGGGTGTGGTTGGAGGAGCAGGGGTTGAGATGGGTGTAGTCAGAAATAAGTTGGGTTAGGTCGAGAGCTTTGATGGAGTGCCTTGTAGTACTGGAGTAGGGAGAGAGACAGTTAAGGTTGAAGTCCCCCAGCATCAGTAATTCCCCTGTTGAGGAAAGGGAGGTGATGGTGTTAATGTAGGAGATGAGGGACTTGGGGGTGAGTTTGAGGGAAGCATAAAGGGTGCAAATAAAGATGGGGTGGTGGATGGGAGGGGTAGGTGGTAGATGACGGAACAGGGGATAGAGCTCCAAATGAACATGGCCACCCCTCCTACTGCAGTCCTGATGGTAGATATCAAAACCAGGTATGGCAAGACTAGAGTCGGGGATCCAGGAGAACAGCCATGACTCAGATGCAGAGTACATCCAGTGGGTGCTGAGATGTCCAAACCTTTAGCAAGTCTAGTTTAGAGAGAAGACTACGGGCATTTACATGGCAAACATGGAGTCCTTTGTGGTGGATGGGGTTGTGATTGGGGGAGGACGGGTCAGGGTTGGGTTCTACATCACCTGAGAGGAGGAGGAGGAGGAGAAGTAGGAGGAGGGAAGGCATGAAATGTTTAGTGACAAGGAACCACAGAGCTAGGGGCTACATGATGAGTGGGAGAGACTAGAAAAGAGGGGGTGAATGGAATGAAGAGTTGTGAAGTTGTGAGAGAATTGCTGTCCTAGATAGCAGTGAGGAAGGTAGGAGGTATAGTGGCCACTAGTGGTCATTTATGATAGGATGCAAATGGAGAAAAATGCAGAAAATTAGATTAAGCTAAAACGGCACTACAGTTACAAAATTAAGGCTACAAGTCACAAAACATGGGCTCACTAATGAAACCTACTATGCAGCATGCAAGGAATTATATGTTCACTAATTTAAAAGGCTAAGCAGCATTTAAGAATTATATGCAGTATTTTGGCTGCTGGCCCACCAGTGCAGTCGGGAATGGACTCGGGCATTGGAGGGCCAGCCAGGAGAGAGAAGGCTTAGAAACATAGACATTGACAGCAGATAAGGACCGTTTGGCCCATCTAGTCTGCCCATCCGATGACTGTGAGCCTTCTCTCGGGGAGATGGTGGGGTAGAGGACCGGTGTCTACTGACCCCTGGTGGAGGCCAGGGGAACAGTAGGCATCTGGTCCCGCTACCTAGGGGAGCATGACAGACACCGGCGTCTGCCTTGTGTCTTGCACATCATGCTGCTGCAGGAGAAAACCGGAGGAAAATGGTGCACTGGCTGGTTGGATGACGGCCTCCTGGACCCTCATCACTGGAGCTCCCGATCCACAAATTGTCACCTCAGTAGCACCCAGGACCACTGGAAGGCCAGTAAGGCACATTCCTTTCACAGGAAGGAGACCTGCCCGATGAAGGGATACATTGGGGATACCCTGGGTGGTTGTGATGTGAGGCGGTGGGTGGATGGGAATAGCCCAGGACAAGAATCAGTCCTTGAAGAGGCCCAAAGGAGTGATCAGCTAGTGTGCAGGGGGGGTAGCATAAACAAATTTTAAAAAAAGAATGATATGCAGTATTTCATTAATTCTACAGGGAGGCGAGAGTCTGTTCGAAAAAAGGCACCAAAATAGCAAGTGGCTTGCAGCTCTTGCGCCGAGCAGGTCTCCAGGAGGGGGGTCTCTGTACCTGATTCAAACTGCGGGACTGAGCCTGGGGGGGAGTTTCATGGCTTTCTGGGCTTGAGTCCTGAGGGGAGTGAGCTGATTCAAACTGCAGGATTGCGCCGGGCAGGGGGGTCACGACTTGCTGGGCAAAGATTACTTGCAATGGTGAGGCAATAAAGCTACATTTTAAAGAAATACAAAATTACACCTTTCTCCATAATGCAAGGCATCATGAGTAGTATCATGTGTAAGCTAAACCTTACTTCATTGTGATATGTACATGCTGCCTGTTACAATCTGTCCACACCCAGGACACAGTCTGCAGTAGGTTACCAAAGTTCTCAACCCTCAACACCTCTAAGGGCACCTCAGTAGCTGCCACCACTCAAAACTGATTTTCTAACCTGGAGACTTGCTTGGTCCAGATCCCACCACAGCCACTACTCACACAGTACAATGCAGCTTAGGCTAAAGGCAAATGGTCTTCTCCTGTCACTCACTCCTGAGAAACACTTTACTTCCAGAATATTGTATCTGAAGCCATCTGCCCCCCTCTTCAGAGATGGATCATGTATTTGTCAATACCAACAGTTAACTTTTTCCCTAAAAGATTCAGTCACAGAGGCATGAAGTATATATCATCATCCTCATCATAATTTATTTGTAAAAAGCACCTTTCTACAACCAAGGTGCTTGCACATAACACAACAGATATTTCAAAATGATCAGTAAAATCCTATATTTAAAACATTCACAATTAAAATACTATCAATTAAGACCACCGTATGCTGATTCAAATAAATAAGTTTTAAGTGCAGTTTTAAACTCCTGGATGGTCAGGCATTCTCGTATCCGATGAGGTAGAGAATTCCACAAGGTCGGGGCCACAAAGCTGAAAGACCAGGCCCCAGATGTCTTTAAACGGACCCTGGGAATCTCTAGCAATCCCTTGTCGGTGGATTGGAGAGGATAGAGGGGACTATAAGGGCAAAGGAAATCTTGCAAGTAACTAGGTCTCTGGTCATGTAGGGCTTTATAGGTCAGCAAACCGACCTTGAAGGTGATCCTCCACTGCACTGGAAGCCATTGCTGTCCACAGAGCACAGACATTATGTAACTGGCTCTAGATGTACCAGTCAACAGCCTGGCTGCTGCATTCTGCACTAGCTGAAGGCAGCGGACATCAATCCCAGGTAGCCCTAGGTACAGGGCATTGCAGTAGTCAAGGTGAGAGGTAACGAAAGCGTGGACAAGTGTTGGAAGATCTTCGGGAGGAACCAGGTGTTTCACCCGGACGATATTCCTCAGATGGTAAAAAGAGGTCTTGATGACAGCTGACACCTGTGATTTAAGGGTCAGACTGTCGTCAATGATAATGCCCAAGTTCCGCACCTGGTCTGAGGTAGTCAGCACCACACCCCCAAGACATAATCCCAAAGGTGATCTTGCTGACAAACCTGGCTCCTGACAATCAGGGTCCACAACCTGTACCTCAGTTTTAGCCGGGTTCAACAGCAGCCAACCCGCACTCATCTAGTCCTGGATCTCGGTGAGACAGTTGTTAAATACTGAGAGGAACACATCTTGACCAGGTGCAAAGGACATGTATAGCTGAGTATCATCTGCATAGCAGTGAAAACTCAGACCATACCATCTAATAATCTCACCTAATGGCAGCATGTAGACTGCAAACAACATGGGTGACAAGATGGAGCCATGCGGCACCCCGCAGGATAGGGGGAGAGGGGCAAAGGAATAAATTCCAGACACCACTCTCTGAGTCCTACCCTTAAGGAAAGATTGAAACTATCTGAGGACTGTACCAGACAGTCCACAGATGAGCCGCAGGCACTCCAACAATACCCCATGGTCCACAGTGTCAAACACTGCAGAGAGATCAAGGAGGACTAAGATGGAATGCGTCTTCCGATCTCTCACTATTAGGAGATCATTTAGCACCATGACAAGGGCCATCTCGGTACTATGTCTCTTCCTAAATTCTCCGACTGAAGAGAATCATAGACATTGTGGCTGGTCAAATAATCATCCAGTTGCGACACAACCACCTTCTTAATAACCATACCATCAAAGGGTAGGTTAGAGATAGGTCTGTAGTTTGCCAAGCAGTCGGGGTCAAGGGAGGGCTTTTTGAGGAGAGGCCGAATGACCACCTCCTTTAGGGGATCTGAAAAGATCTCCCCTCTCCAATGACCTCCAAACTGTCTCGGCTAGGACTGGGCCAAACTCATCAACGCATCCTAGCAGGAGGCGTGTAGGGCCTGGGTCCAAACTACAACTGGTTGGTCACAGTGCCTGGATGATCATTACTATGTCAGTGATTGCAGGTCAGCTAAAGTCAGACCAGGTAAACTGAGGGCCCAACATCTCCTGCCAACCATTGCAACTTCCACTAGAGTGAGCCAGACAAATATCGGACCTGATTGTGGCAACCTTATCTGCAAAAAATTGAGCAAACTCATTACACCATTCCTGTGACAAAGCTCCTCCAGACTGGAGACAGGTTGGATTGCACAACCTGCCTGCAGTCCGGAAGAACTGAGCTGGTCTGTTCTGTGCAGCAGTAATCTCCCAGGACAGGAATTCTGCCTTCTTATGGGTGATTGCAGATTGATAGACCACATAATGGTCCATCAGTCTAAGTTTGTCACAATCCAGGCCCGATTTCCACCAGCTCCACTCTAGCCTTCGCCCCACTCTCCTCAGCTCCTTCAAGGCCTCATCAAACCACAGAAACCTTGGGCAGAGGGTAAGGGCCAAACGTGAGCAGGTGCTATGGAATCCAGGGCCACCACCACTGCCTTCTTACAAGCAAGTACTAGATCCCTTGTATCCATGCATTCACTTGGTACACCCGATAGGTCCAGTACCCTCATTAGGCCATCTGGGGTAACACACCTTAAAGGATGGTACCGGTCCATCTCCATAGGGACAGGGCTACGTGGGGGAGCCACGAAACTGAACCCGATGGTGTGATGGTCAGACCAACCGACTGGCTCCACCACCAGATCAGATATCTCCATCCCCAGGAGAAACACCAAGTCCAATGAGCACCCTCCAATATGGGTTGAGGAGGTAATAACCTGTGTAAGGCCCAGTGAACTCATTAGCTGGAGAAAGTATTGACCAAACTGAGAAAGTTCATCATCGACCCAGGCATTGAAATCACCCAGGATCAGCCATCTGGGGGAATCCAATGCCAGGTTGACACTGAAGTCCACGACTTCCTGCAGGAAAACTTTCCCATCTCCTGGTGGATGGTAGTTGAGAAGAATCCTGCACCCTAAACCCTCACCCAAGATACACTCAAAGGAATTGGTGGTCCCCACTGGAACCTCCACCAGGTTCAGTTCCAATCTAAAACAGGTGGCTACACCCCTACACCTACGATCCTTCCTTGGGCAGTGTATCACAAAGAACCCTGTTGGAAATGCTAAAGCTAAAACTGGGCCAACATTTTCATCCAGCCAGGTCTTAGTGGTGCAAATCAGGTCAGATGATCCAACAAGATTTGCTATTAAAGCAGTCTTGTTGTTAATAGACCTGGCATTGCATAACACCACTCGAGTAGGATGAGTGACCAAAGAAGACTGCGTTACTTGCCTGCCAATAGCAGAGCCCTTGGGTATGAAATCAGGCAGGGAGGACCCCTTTCCTGAGCCCATTTTGCCCCAGGGCGTCTCCTTGTTCCCACTACCCCAATCCGCCCAAACATATAAAAATAATTTTTCTACTTTCCAATATTTATGCAATCTACAGGATATCACAATACACAAGACTATGGAAATTACATAGTTACTACATAAATTAGAAATAAATGTTTTGCACACAGCAGAAGAAACAAATAGAAACAAAATAACTTTCTAAAGCTTCTTAAAACTGACAGAGTAGAAAGACTCTTCCCACACAGGATATCTTATTGAGCTGTGGCAGAGTCCCAACACTGACTGATTTGTTAGGGCCTGACATAGATCTCAAAAGCCTTGAGCTGCGAGCCCTTCCCCCCACATCATTAAGTATGTTAGTCTGACATCACTTATTTAACACTTTCTTTGTTTCATCTCCTGAGGGCACCACCTTTCTTTAAAGCTGGCCTAAACTGGAACCATGGATATTATGAACTCAGAAACCCCTTCTTTTGTTCTGAGCCATGTCTGCCTCTGGAAGAGGTGGCTACATGGCCAGGACATTTTCCTGACATGAAAAGCCCTCATGTGCATGGGGCCAGCAGTATAACCTAGAGTTTAGAATAACAAGCTGCAAAATAAGCTTGGTACATCTAGCAGACCTGGGTTTAACTCCTTCAACCTCTACCAGCACACAGTGTGACTCATTGTAAGTCACTTAACCTCCCCAGTGTTGCTGGTTCGCTCCTGAAAACAGACATCTGTGCCTAGTTGGCCTTAACCAGTTACCAAAAGAATGAAAAAAAAAAAGACCTTGGGGTTTTTGAAGCTCCCTCACTAACTGACCAAGGTTCTTTTCTTACAAGAGGACAAATGGATTGTACTGTAATTACCTCCCAGGGACATCTGCTTCTGCCTCTGGTAATAGTTTTAGTCTCATTTTCCCAGCCCATTTCTTTCCCCTTAGCAGAAAGAGTTACATTTTTTTAACTACAACATTAAATAGCAAGTTGCTACACTATCCATGATGCTTTGCATTAGGCGGATGTATAATTTTGTGTATTTGAGAGATGCTGTGGGTGAGCATCATTTTGCTTTGCGTGAATTGCCAGAACCACTCAGTTTCACTACAGGGTCCTTTCAATGGTTATGTATAATGTGGGCAAATGGAAAGAAGGTGCAAGTAAAAAGGGCGCAAGAACAAGATCACCCATCAACAAGGCAAAGGGCCAAAAGAGCAATATGCCCAGTATCGCCAAAAAGCTGACCCCATAAAGTACGGCATGGCACACAACTCGATGCTGTACCCCTGGAGTTATCATAACAAACTCCACAACTGGGCACATCAGGGAGTGGGAGGCAGAGAGGTGCCCTCACTGCCTAATGCCCACAAGTCCCGTGAACCCACTTGAGGTGCACTCACATTACAGCACCCTTGTTCCTGCACCTTCTTAACGGTATACTCTTTCAACCACCGAGCATGAAATGACACTTATATAATGCATTAAACATCTATCAGAATATTATTAAATATTATATAATTATAAAAAGGTAATGAAAATCATGTAACCTCATTGGTCAAAACACATCATGTGATGATTATTTCCTTACAACTACAGACCTTTCTTGAACTACATACTTTTTTAACAGATAAAAGCCTATTTCATAGGTGGGATATCACACTCCAGGGTGTGCTGTTATTAGGGAATACTGCACTTATTGTGAGGTTGCATATCAGCTGTGTCCTGTGCCTAATAATCTTCTAAGGTGAGTATTATTGTCTTTTAACCACGCCACTTTGCCATGTGTTATCGTGTACTCATTGTACCTGATTACTAATGCCTTATTTTCCCTAGTGTCACTCCTAAGCTAGGTCACCAACGCAGCAGTCAAGTGCTTGGCCACTGGGCCTTTGGGCAGCCCACATTCTGTTTTTCAAGTGTTTTAATGCTCTTGTGTGCAGGCAAATCCTATACATTGACTGATGAATCAGCTGACTGACTACTGAAGCAGTGGATTAATAATGTTGCTTTCAGAGGTTTCATTATTTTATTACATAAGGGGTTAAATCACTTGAGTGCAAGTTCCATTTACAGGAATGACCTGTAAAGTTGTTTCTGTTAAAAGTTTTCGCAAAGCAGCAGTGCATGTTCCTGAGAAAATTTGGTATCTATACCTTTTTATTATTGGTTTAGATAAGAACAGATTTTGTTGCCAAGGAAACATAATACTATCCATTTGGTTAATTCTAAAAATATTTTGCCTACTGAGGAGCTAGGAGAATCACATCATATGCAATACACAATTGAAATAAAATGAATAACCTGCCTGCAACAATGCTTCACACAGCCTTTACATGCCTGTTTCCTTAACACAATATATGGGAAACAGGTGCGTAAAGTGATGGTATAGTGTTACTATTTATGTCATTAAATAACTAATAAGTCTGAAATTCCCTCTGAGGTTTCACCAGAAATTTGGAATTAGGTAAATGACCAGTTCTAGCTGTATTGTTTAAAAAATAGTGGGCCCTTTGTTGAAATGAAATATTTAACTATCTGAAGGCTTCCTACATATTACTTAAGGCTAATTTACACTAAGGGTTTCCTCCGCCATGCCTCATGCTAATGTAGTAATCATTCAATACTGCAGTTGAAGAAGGGGAATCCTAACTGATCCATGACTCCATACAGGGTTTTGCACCTTCAACATTAGGCTGCGTCCCATTACTATAAGAACTTAGGGCTCCACTGCCCAACCCTCTTCACTCCATGGGCCAGATTTTCAAAGGGCGGCACAGGGCTTGCATTCAGCCCCGTGCCGCAACTCTTTGAAATCGGTGATGCACCAATTGTTTTTGGAACAAGTGCATCCGATTTTAGTAGTTCAGATGCAGCTGGAACAGTTTACCAGATTACCGGCAGCTTGTGCCAAATCTATGGTGTAAGGGCCATGAAAAGGGTCCCCAGGATTGATACAAGCTAGACCACAAAATGTTGGTCTGACTTGTGGCAGTTGCCACTTTGGATCAAAAACCCTGTTAGATTGTTACAAGTCTGGAGCGCTATATCTTAGGTGCACCTTGGGCTTGCGATAATCTATTAACTTTGAAAAACCAGTCCCACACCTTCTATAAGGCTCATTTCCAGGGCTCTGTGACCCATTTATCCACTTGCAGAGCCATGTGCCCCATTGATACAAGGCTCCTTACCTTGATACCAAGGCTCCATGTCTCCATCCCATGGCTCTGTGCCTTTCAATATCAGGTCCACATCTTCCTTTCTGAGGGTCTGGTTCTTAATACCAACGCTCCATACCCCATCAATTACAGGCTCTGTATCTCCCTCATCAGCATTATAAAAGGCACCCAGTTACAGCAGCAATGCTCTCTGCTCCTCCCCACCTGCTCTGGCAGCCTTCTCTGTGGACAAAGAGGGTGTCCCTTTGCATCCCCCTATATTTCTTTGGGAGACCTCTATCATGAAGGTGGAAAAGTCTCAGACATGATATTTAGAGAGATTATGGCCAAAATATATTTTAAGCACTCGAATAACGGCATGTCATCTTGCATAAGGGTATGTAGGTTACTCAGGTTTTTGTGTGAAGAGAAACAGACAATAGCAGTGTCATTAGCATCAGCAATCAGCATTATTTCAGAGCTGGTACAACATAAATCATAATAAGAAGTGGCCACAGAATGGGGTAATGGGGGAAAACCAAAGATAACCAATTAAGAAAGAGGAAGAGGTGCTAGATATATCAACATACTAGACTGTCATCTGTTTCACAAATAGGATCCGTGACAAGTTAGAGAAAGTCAAGATGGGAATGACCACGATCCTAAACATAGCCATTCCCATGGTGAGTCTATCTTGAATGCCACATTGTTTGTTTGTTTCTTTTAATCAGGTAAGTCCACTAAGCACAAAGTGTCCATTTCCATGAATGATTCGGGGACAAAGCACAATACAAAATTACACATATACACAGATACAAATAAAGTAAAGCATTTACAAATACAATTGTCAGTCAAATTAAAAAAGTACCTTCAGACTTGCAAAATCAAGTTATAAGGATACTTGCATTTGCTGAAGGTGCCCTGAAAAATATATTTATAGGCCTTCTCTGCCTGTAACTGTACCAAAGAAACTAACCACCACTAGTGCTGGGATCATATTCTCATGTAAGGAAGGAAAACTGGTATTTATTACTACCTACTATTGACTGTCTACTGTTGCATTTGTTCACATATTAGGCTGGCATATTTCTATTTCTGACTGCATATTGTCTGCCACATACAGTTATATTTAATGTTTGTGCTCTGGTTTGTTCCTGGTAGTCTTATCATACTCATCTGTACCTGCAATTTTATCCTGCCATGTTTACCTACCATTCCTGATTAATTGTAAGGTTGTTTCTTTTGTTCCCTCCTAGGTTATAACTGAAAATAGGCATTGATATGTCTAGTGCGCCCACTTGGTTAACAAAAGCTAAATAGATAGATAGATAGATAGATAGACAGACAAGCATCCAGTAGGCACTGTTTTAATGTGTTTTTAAACTCAAGCAGTGTTTGAGAAGATAGTATACAAGTTGGCAAAATGGTCCAGTTTTTGTTTCAGCACTGTAAGGGAATGTACACTGACCCAAATTTGATTCTCTAATGGGAAGAGTGAGACTGCTATTAACTTTGTCTCTAGTTTTACCTGGACTACTGTGAAACTATAATAAAAATCTAGACTCTAAGGGATTACAGTATTTAGAATTTCCAGGGTAAAATGATCCATAAATACTGGGTTTGATATTTTAACGGCAGCCAGTCCAATGTTCCATAAAATTTAGAGGTGAATCTGACATGCAGCTTTAAAGCTGAAATGACAGATTTGATTTAAAGGAGCATGAATCCTTAACAGAGCACTTGATGTTGCCAAGGAGTAAATTATGAGCCCGTAATCCCCCACTGAAACGAGTGTGCCTGTGCTATCAGGGCCAATGAGGAGTCTAAAATACAGCCTCTGGAGTGATATAATATCCCCAGGCTCTTGTTTACAGCATTAATCGTGATGTCAATATGAGTTAGTAAGAGCACAGTCAAGTGTTAAACCCAGGCATCTGAAAGAATAAACTAGTTCAGGCATATTAATCCTAAAATAAAATCTGTACTTGTAAAGGTTTCTAATTATAAGTATACAAACGGCAAAGGGGGCATCATCTTTAGTTCCTTGGTACTGAAAAGTAAAAGGCGTGCTTCAATCCAGTGTTGCAATGAGTCAAAGTCTTTTAAGTAGATGAGCAACAGCTGACTTAACGCCTTTATGTCATGTACAGATGACATCATCATCTGTGTAAAAGTACAGTGGACATAAAACAGATGGTTGGAAGGCTGTTTACAAACAGACTGAACCGCACTGGTTCTAGGATAGACCCTGGGTAACAGCAGTGCTCCTCTTTCTGTAAGCTGAGCAGACATCATCTGCTTTTGTCCTAAACTTCCTGTCAACCAGGTAACTGGTAAACCAGTTCAGGATGGGTTCAGACAGTCCCACAGCGTTCTCCTGAAAAAAGCAGCAACCTGTGATTAACCAAATCAAAAGCTTTGGAAAAATCAATAAAAATAGAAACAAACAAACACGTCAATGGCAGTGTGCAGGTAGTCTGTAAATATCAAAAGAGCAGTAGTGGTGCTGGGGTACTTTTTGAACCTATGTTGATCTGGAGTAAAAATATTGCATTTATCTAAGTAATCATATATTTGATCACAGACCACCCTTTCATGTAATTTTTGATGGTGGTGATAGGAGAGCAATGGGTCTATAGTTTTCAACAGCTGTTTTACTTCCTTGTTCAAAAACTGGAAAAATGTTCACCCTTTTTCCACTGTGATAGCACTCACTCAGAACATAAGGAAAAACATTAATTTTGTTATAGGTTTAGCAACTTCCTTTTTGATCAGCATAATAATGTCCACGTCAATACCAGTTATACCATATCTTGTGTTATAATTTAGATTATTCAAATATTTCAGTATAGTTTTTTGTAGAAACTGTTTTAAAGTAGAATAGCAGGTGAGGGCACTCACTGCCCTCATAGTCATCATTGCATGAGTCTGGCAACAGCAGAAGATCATGCAAAAGCTGGTCAAAATTACCAAAGTATCAATGAAAATGTTATACTCATCCTCTAAAATGTCACTGTGCACCAACAATGTTAAGGACTTAAATTTAATATTAACATCATTGTGAGCCAATCAGGGTGCAAAACTGTGAAGATTCCTTTCTGAAAATAATGTATAGCAGGAAATATTCACAGACTTTTAATTTTCGCTATTTTCACTGATTTCATAGTAGCACTAAAATAAAAGATAGTGAATATTAGGTCAATCATTATACAATATCAGCACTAGTGTTCCACCAGTGAAAATAAGATGATGTGAACATACTGAGTGTGCTCTAATGGCGTGAATTTAAACTAACAGTGTATTTTTTATCCATAAAATAGTTGGAATTTGCTTGTTAACTCATTTATTTACATTTCTTTCTCTTCCCCTCATGAGATTCCAATAATGGTTTTGTTCCCTGTTGCCTTCCAAGCAGCTCAGTCATGATCCCTGTCTTTCATCAGCGATAGAATTTGGTCAGTAATCCACCTGCCAATATTCACTCTAACTCTTAATTACCAAAGTGGTGATGTTTTGTCACATATTATGTTAAATTCATGTATAAAAAAAAAACAATTGTGAAATTTATGTATGGAATAACATTGAAGTAAGACCAATCTACATTACCCAGGCATATCATAAGTGCAGCAATATCTACAGTATGTTCTTTAAACTTCTAAATGTGCATAGTTCTACTTTTGGTTTAGATAATTTATTTGTCCAGCCACAGTAAACTGGGCAATGATCACTAAGTGTATCTGGCAAAGTGCCCAAGCAAGAAACTCATACCACATATGCTATCATTTACAAACTTCTACAGCAACCCAAAAAGCAAGACTGTTGATGGTAGTGGCTGTGATGGCATTGTTGGTGGAAGAAAGCATGACAGTAATGTTGGATATGGAGGAGTGGGTGGTAACACCACTAGTTTATCTGACTCATAGCAGCACCAGCGGGAGGTAATATTCATTAAAGTGGCAGAGATGGTTCTGACTCAGCTTGCAGGCATGTTTGACAGCATTAGATCACACATGCTATGTGGCTTGGAAACACTGCTGGATCACAAATATGAAGATATGTTCATTCCCCCAGGAAGCATAGCGTACAGTATATCAGATAACATGTCTTGTTAATACTTATAATGTACTGCATGAGCAAAGACAGCTTGAAGAAACTGGCATGAATATGCATACACAACCTCCAGGTCATACTAATCCTCTTCTTCTGCTGACTTCACTTAGTTGGTACCAGTGTCCGGTGTCAGTGTGATATAGAAGAAGATTTGGATAATGATGATCCTGACACAACTAAGGACATTTGGTAACTTGACAATACTGAATTCTAATGCCACTTGGACAGTTTGGAAGAAGGCATAGACCTATTACCAAAGTACCTGATGCAGACTGAATATACTGTAGCAGAGTCACTGACTAGGAGAAATGGTGATCCAATCAAATTCTGGCAAGACAAGCAAGTCATTTGGCCTGCATTGGATAAAATGTCTTTGCATTTTTTTGGATGTCTCCAACATTGGTCCCTTCACAAAACTATTTTTAGTGAACCCTCGCCACATCAATTAAGGCAAGATCCAGGGATTCTTGAATTATTAGCCTTTCCAAGGATCAACATTAACTCTCTGTTTGATTATTTACATGTCCAACAAGTGACATTTGCTATTGTTCCCACCCCTACCTCTACACCACTTGGTGGCAAGCCTCTCCAGAGTCTTCCCACTGGCACCACAGTCCAACTTATCACTCCCTACAGTAGCAATGCAACCCCTCTCCTGATGACACTATAACAGCTTACAAATTGTAATCAACAAGCCCGGTATGATCACATGTGCCACTGAGTACACAGAGTCAGCATTAGATAAATAAGATCTGTCACTCCACCTACTGTGCATGGGACACCAATGGAATGAGTGGACTTATCAGCCACACACGGGCATGCACATCTCTCCAGTCTGACCTCTTGTTGTTAGTTAACTGCTATAGCTTGTGCTGCCAGCTAATAGTGTTTGTTTTCTAAGTAAGTTCTATTAATGTAAAAAAAAAATGTCAAATGCTGTTTACAAAAGACAAATCAACTGAAAAATCCATCCATGGATGGGAAATATTGTGAAGAGCAATGTAATGCCCTAGATGTAATGACACTTTATTTTCTGTTTTGGTTTTGCTTTGTGATGTATAACTTGTTTTTCTATGGGTAGAAGGTATTATTATATTACTTGAAAATCAGCTTTACCAAAGAGAATACAGTAATTGATATGGCATGAAGGTACAGCAGAGACTATTGGGGCTATACACTTTGAGGTCAGCAATGAATAGCAACTACTACTATAGCTCACACTGGGAAATTGTGGTCTTAGTGGGTTTTCTTAGACTCTGTTACAACACTGCAAACAATAATACACAGAAGATGCATGCTGGCAGCACCTGCCACAGGTATTGTAAGCCATGTTAATATTAATTTCTGACTTCAAGGCTTTTTTACCCTACACCATTTGTAGTTTGCTTTACCCCATGACAACTACTACACTGAAAGACAAAGTGGTTTGGTCAAATTCTTGAAGCCGAACTGGATTCATAGGACCCAACTTAAAGATAAACCAAAGGTACCAATAGCCCCCTTTTTCCCCCTTACTCCCAGAATCCCTTGCTGCAGCTGGCTAGGACCTGGGTACTTTATGACATCCAACAACTAAGGACTTCTCATTCCACTGTAGACCACACAACAATTTTTTAAGGATTTTCTGCACACAGATAAACTCAGTACAAATCTTGACTTCTATGAAATTAATAACCAAGTCATATTAGTTCATTTACCAATAGCACTATGAGTCAGTCATGTAGAGCAAAGTTTTTTTTATTATAGTCCTATGTAAAGTAGATTTAAGTTTAGACATTTTTTTTATATTATATTTGTCCATGAGTGATCAATGTATAATGATAGCTGCTGTATTTTATTGCTGTCTGGTTGTTGTATGTTATGTCATATATGAATGTTTTTATATGTGTCATAAATGTACAATGTAACAATGCAAATGAATTTTATACATTGAAATAAAATTTGAACCTTGAACCTTGATGCAGAGCACTTCAAAATACACAATTGTTGGATGCTAAATAACCACCTGCCACTGTATAATTTGAGTAGTGCATGAAAAAGCTTATGGAGTATTCCAACCATTTTTTTATTACTAATAACAAAGGTTCAATATATAATATGACTGTACTAGCATATAGGAATCATACAAGTGCACTATTACAGGAGAATGGTATGACTGGCATCCATCAAGAAACAAGAAAGAGAAAAGAGAGAATTACTAACAGAACTACAGATAGCGAGAAAGCACTGATGTCAAACACTCCAGAACAAACACGGCTACAACTGTAAACTAAATAGGGAGAAGGAAGAGCATGCCATTTTTAAAGCAAAGATGGAATATTTAGACCAACGCAAGAAGACAGGTAGACTTTTAGCCATGAGTTTAAAACAACAAAATCGTACAGGACCATCAAATCCATCTCAAAGCTGTAATGCCCAAGCCCACTGATAAAACCTAGGTAGAAAGCAGAGGAAATAAAACAAATTCTTAACATTTTACAGGGAGGAGGTTACAACACCCAAAAGAAGCAGATATACTGGATTTCTTGAACAAAGAAAATCTTCCCAAGTAACCACAACAAATACCAGAGAGGTTGTGAGAAAATTACCATTGAAGTCCAGGAAGCTATAAAATTCTTAACAATAGCCAAAGCTCCTGGACCAGATAGGTTTTCACACAGATTTTATAAAAACTTGCACTATAAACTAACACTTCACTTAGTGTCCTTATTTAACTATATGTTTAAAGTCAAGGTTGTGAAACACTGTAAATCCAAAACCAGATAGATACACAGATATTAAATTACAGACCCATTTTCCTACTAAATTTGGATCTGAAAATTTTCACTAAAATCTTAGCTGCAAGGACTGGAAAATTAGGATCTATGTGACAACTGTGACCACAGAATAGCGATCGCTGTTAAGGCGCATGTAAATCGCCAAAAAAATATTTCAGCGATGCAGTCCCTGGTGCACAGTAAAAGGATGCCGGGGACTTAGATTTTACATATTACACCCCCCCCCACTTAAGGATTATCAACTCCAGGGGGTGAAACCCCCCCAAAGAAATTTGGGCTCGGTGCAACAAAAGGTACCCACGCCCAGACCGAACCTAGCACCATTCATGCCCCAGCCCTGAACCCACCCACCACACCATGGGAGCAGCTCAGCAGCTTACCACAGCACCACCCTCACAATCCCTCCCTCCTCCCTCCCACCCCACACTCAGTGTGCTTGTTCCTCCCACGCGTATACATGTAGCAACAGGATGTCACTATATTCGTGCACCCTTCTTCCAGTCACCGCCCTTGTCATTGTGGTGTGAGATGCCGCTATTGTGTCACCATTTTGGTAGGCACCCAATCGCAGTCTCTGAACTCACAGAATACCAGAAAATTATGGTACAGCATGACAGGCTGGGAACAAGTGGAACTTGTCCATGGGATGCCTATCTTCAGATCATTTGAGGAAAATATTTGCAAACATTTGTCCAGTCTTACAAAGGAACTATCGTACCAGACCCAAAACAAAAGTCATAACTGCATATAGGGGAATCATGTTGTATTTAACACCTGTAGCACATGTGTAACAATTCCCCCTTTGAAGCATTTTGAAAGCCTTACACCTATGATACTACTAAGAACAAGCTGTTCTCCTTGTGTGCTCACAGCTGATGTCATCACTCCACTGAAAGGACCAACAATGTCAATATGTTTTGCCAGTGAACTCTTGGGAGGAGTTCTGCTTTACTGCCTATTGTCTTAGGTTTCCTTGATGTCTGCAACAGGGTTACACCCTGGATCCTGTTAAGCAACATTCCTCTGAGGCTTCGTCGCATGTTTGCAAAGTGAACAACTAATAACCTTTTGTCTTGCATCATCAGTGTTCTGTTTTCACAAACCTGAGCAAGAAAAAACACCTGCAGATTAAGTCTAAAGTCAACATTCCTTTGTGCAGTCTTGCACTGTTTATCAGAAAAGGCTTTTTTTCCCCTTCCTCAGGCTTTTATCACCATCTGATCTAGCTTGATTTCACGTTCTATGCATTGCTTCTTTAGCTTTCTGCAGGTGAGGGAATGTTCTTGTTTCTCATTTTTGTTTCCAAAAATTTAAATGGATGGACTGCATAACAAACACAATAATTAACCAGATTCAGCACTCAAAAGGTATAGCAGAGCCACATCATATTGCCATGCCAACCAGTGCTGTATCACATGGTCATAGAAACAAGAGCTCTATGATGAGATTAACCAATAACAATGCAGCCATGCATACCAAATTTTAATTCATATTGCACCCATCTCAAATAACACTGTGTGTGCTGTACAAGTCACAACCAGTACAGTTATGTCAATAAGAACCCTAGAGCACATTAAAGCCCTAGTGTGATGGCAATAATCCCCAAGTGAGTTTCCAGTCCTGTAACAGTGGGAGTCAGGCTTTCCACCTGATGGATGTATACAGGAAACGCATGTCCCATTCCAAGCAGCTGTCTAAGTTCTGCTCCCATACATGAGTAGGATACTGCCCTAACTGGGCAATTTAAAAAGCTACAGTGGCTGTGTTTTTATTTAAATATGGAAATTGCCAGAGTACTGTAGCTACAGCACTTTTAGAGGGGTTGAGGCCAGGAAGTCACAATCCCCCTAGACAGGCTACAGACCAGCTCCTGGAGATAGATTTTGAAAATCTAAGGGACAGATCTTTGACAAACAGGGCTTGCAAGGCTTGATAATTTCACTAACAAACTGGGGCTTGTGTCTGTGAACTATCTGACGCCCACTTATCATCACCCTTTAGCACCACTATTCATTGTCTTGTCTCAATGTGGTTAATTGATCCTCCTCCCTTTATTTATCCCCTCCCCCCAGGTCACTCCTGAAAATAAGCAGCAGGTCAGTGTGCCCTTCCCAATCAACAAATGTAAAATAAATAAAATTAGCAGGCTGTGGAACCTAATTGGGCTGCAGTGTCTTCCATTTCTGATAGTACATGTGGGTGACTCACATATATTGACTTACTTATTCAAAGAATTTATATGAGATTTTACTTGCCCGATTTCGTTTTCAATAAGATCCAGGAGCACATATGGAAAGTTGTAATACAGAAAAAAACAACTGAACCAAATGTATAGACAATAAAATACAATAAATAACATTTATGAACCTTTCAAAAACAATATCAGAATTTTGTTTTTAAAAATGTACAGTAATTGTAAAGGAAAGCATTCATCCTAGTATCCTACAGCTAGCACAGGAATGGAATGTTGCAACTCAGCAGCAAACATTTCCTGGGTAACAAATGATATAATCAAAAATAAATAAGAAAATAGTTGCGTTATCCAAGGTAAATAAATGCTATACTGTAAACACACACAAAGAAACAGTTGGGTTATCCCAGGTAAGTAAATGCTACATTGTAAATATATAAATGAGCAAACAATTGGGTTTCCTCAGGCAGATAAATGATGTCTGTACTGCAAATAAATAAGCAAACAGTTTAGTTATGCTTGGTAAATAAATTATATACTGTAAATACACAAATAAGCAAACAGTTGGGTTATGCTGGGTAAACAAATTATATTTATTTGCTATTTTCTCTTTGTACTGGAACCCAGGGCCTCCAGGAAGAGGCATCATAAATAAATAAAACTACTGCTATTACTACTACATCTTAAATAAATAAATAAGCAAACAGTTGAGTTACCCTGGGTAAAGAAATGATATACTGTAAATAAATAAGCAAACAAATGGGTTATCCTGAGTAAATTAAAGATATACAGTAATAACATAATGAACAAATAATTGGTTTATTCTGGGAAAATACATTATATACTATAAATAAATTAGCAAACAGTTGGGTTATTCCAGGTAAATAAATGGTATACAGTCAAACTTGGCTAATCTTTGCCTTTTTAGGGCTGTGGGCAGAGCCTACAGCCCTTCTGGGATCGATCAGATTGTAGCTCTAAAATGGCTGATCTTGGAACTCCCTTTTTGGTCATTTAGAAGTATTCTTCCACAGCTGCAAAATAGTGCACTCCAGCTCTGATTTTTTCGGTTTGCTGCACTATGTTAAAGGCATCTGAAGGGATGGGGGATGCTATTGTACTGTGTCTCAGAACGTCTCAGGATATTAACAAAAAAAGCTTTTTAAACTGCTGTTTCTATCATCTGTCCAGCTCAGTCTAATAGATGTATTATATTTTTTTCCAGCAACCTAGGGGTTAACTCATTATATCTTGTCTGGAAAATGCTGAACCTCTGAAAGTCAGACTACAGTGTCAGATTACAAACAGTGGAACTGCAGTCTATGAGCTATTTCATTCCTATGGGCACACATACAAACTGCAGGGCTGGGGCTGTAGCCCGCTTTGGCTTGAAGGATCTTGCCCTTTAAACAAACAAACAAAAAAAGTAAGCATAAACTAGCATGACAGAGTTAATTAAGTCCAGCTGTCCAGGCACATAGAACAAAAGAGGTGTTTCATGCTTGTTTGCTATTTCTGGAGTCAGAAGTGTCAAGTGGAAAGTGCTTTTAAGCGTGTATGTGCGTGTGTGTGTGTGTGTGTGTATACAACTCTGATTTTGTGTTTCAGGGATTCTCCTTAAAAAGTCTTAGTTCTGCTTTGGGGTGGGTCATGTGACACAGACTGCTCATCTCTTACCTAGGATTTATGGTCTCAGGCTCAGCTACACTGTTTGAGTAAACATTCCCTCTCGTGCAGCAGAAGGTCGGTGTGAAAATGTTTATTATGTTTCCATCCTCCAGACACACAGTTTCAAAACTAAACTAAAAGGAAACAAAAAATAACCCCTAAGGCTATATTTCTACCCCTAGACTTGGCTGGTGTATTCCTTGGTTATTGCATGTATCTGGACTCTATGTACTGGAGTTTAATATTTGTTTACAGTTTATAAATGTAATTTAATATTAACATATATGTTTTCCTTTGGTAGCCGGGTAAGGCCAACTAGGCACAGGTGCTTGTTTCTAGGGACAACCCAGGAACACTGGGGAGATGAAGTGACTTAATCAGAGCCACACAGTATGGCAATGGAGGTTGTGGGAATCAAACCCAGGTCTGAATACTGGATGTACAATGCTCACTCACAGCTCATTACTCTAACCTCTAGGCTATACTGCCAGCACCATAAATAGTGAACAATTTAGACTGGGCTGTTAATATCTGAAAGGAGAACTGCCTTGAATTGGCAAACATGCATTTTTATAGAAGTCGATGCTAGTTTTTTAAAATACCAGTTCTCATTTTGTTACTGCTTAATCTTAACTGGCCTTTTGGTAACTTCAGTGAGTGTTTCTGATTCACACACTGCTGGCATTGACCATTTTAGAACACTAGGATCTTGTCAAGAACTTACATTATTGGTACAATGCATCTGTGTTCTAATTTAGAATTCTTAGGTTCATGGGAGCATAAACAACATCATACAATTCTTAGATGGCACTTTGCAGCAGTGTGTAACCCATAAATATCTAAAGGGTTAACTAAAAGGCTGGCAAAAATGGGACTGAAACAGAAGGGGACTCACTATATGAAAAAAGCTTCTACAGAAGACATTACTCACAGGTTCAGTGCAGTTGTTCTTTAACTAAGCTTATAGGGAATGTCAAGTATTTTATCTAAATGGTAAGGAACTCCATCCTGGACATTTTTTGTAATACCATAGACCATTTTTAACTGATGGATATTTCAATTTTTGATTACAGTAAAAGACTAAGCAAAACTATCTTGCTTATGATATCATATAAAGTTTGCAAACCATTGTTTGCATATTTTACAGGTAACATTGTCAATATGGTACAGTTTTATTTCTCTTTTTAAGTTCGTCGAGCAGGCAAGCACGAACTTGTTGATATGAGAGTTGCTAAACAGGGGTGTGAGGGGTGTAAGCCCAATGGCCAGTGGTGCTGCAGGGGCCGGTCTGTGGCCAGCAAATCGGCAGACAGTGTCCCGATGACACTGTTTCGCTGAGGGGGGGTGGTCTCAGTGGACATTTCAAAGGATAGAGCCAATGCTGCGCGTGGCTCTGTCCTTTGAAATGAGAGCTCTTCAGCTGCAGCTCAGTGTGTCTCTCAGTCTCTCCTGATTAAACAGCTTCCCTTGTCCCTGCAGCTGAGCCCTACAGCTGCAACTCAGTGTGTTTCTTAGTCTCTCCTGACTAAACAACTTCCCCTGTCCCTGCAGCTGAGCCCTTCAGCTGCAGCTCAGTGTGTCTCTCAGTCTCTCCTAGTTAAACAATTTCCCCCGTCCCTGCAGCTCAGCATGTCTCTCTCTTAGTTAAACAATTTCCCCCATTCCTGCAGCTCAGCGTGTCTCTTAAACAATTTCCCCCATCCCCACAGGTCAGTGTGTGTCTCTCTCCTGGTTAAATAATTTCCCCTGTCCCTGCAGCTCAGCGTCTCTTAAAAATGTCCCCCATCCCCACAGCTCAGCGTGTCTCTCTCCTAGTTAAACAATTTCCCCTGTCCCTGCAGCTCAGTGTGTCTCTCCTGGTTAAACAATTTCCCCATTCACAGTTTCCTGCGGCCCCATAGTGTGTCTTTCCTTGTGAACAATTTCCCCTTTCTGACATTGGGATGCCCACTCTCAATGTCAGATGTGTCCCCTCCATATTGTTAGCTGACAAGGGGGTGACCAGTCCTCCTGTCAGCAATGGCACACACCCCTACACACTCACTATTATGGCACACTGGGAGCCCACCCCAGCGTGCCTAAATGTCTTTAAAATAATCCCTGTAAAATAAAAAAAAGTCCACCCGAAGTCTTTTTTTCTAAATTTTACCTGTAAAAGAAAACCTTCCAGCGTCATTTCCCAATCCCCCTCCCCACCCAACCCTCTCTCTGTGCACCCACCCCACCCCCTCACCAATACTTACCCTCTGGAGGTCAGGAGCTGTGATCTTCACTGGCACAGGATACATCTGCACTCTTCAAAGCCGAACTCAGAACTGAGAAATCAGGTAAGCCTGTAAAATGGGACTGAATGGGGGGGGTTTCAAATTAGGTTAATATCTCAGCTGTTTTTAGGAATTTTGGCAGCAAATTTTCAACATGGGGTTCTTGGGACCCCACCTCATGAACATATTAGTGTCATTTTGTTTATCTGTCCCAAAAGACGATTTCGTGGTCACTGAGCAGAATCACCTTTCAGGACTGATTACCAAAACTACAGTGTCACTGTTCATGAGTTGGGGTCGCAAAAAGCCCATGTTGCAAATTTGGTGGAAAAATTCCAGAAGATGCCTGCATTACCAGTGTGTGTGTTGTACAGTTTCTACGCACGCTCGTAACTTCTCTTATGTTTTATATTTTCACTCCAGATTTTCAACATTGCCATTTTCTTACATCTCCTTATAAACAGTACAGCTGTTATTTTTCACATCCTGCCCAAAATGTGTTTTTGTACCTGTGGCCCAGAATGGCATAGTCAGTGTGCATAACCAACTTTTGGGATAGATTAACAAAATCACAGTGCTACTGTTCATGAGGGGAGGTCCCAAAAAGGTCATGTTTAAAATCTGGTGAAAACATTCCACAAAATGGCTGTGTTATGAGTGTGCGTTGTGCAGTTTCTATGCACGCTCATATCTTTGCCAATTTTTAATATTTTCATGCCAGATTTTCAACACTGCCATTTTTTCACACTTCCTTATTAACAGTACAGCTGTAATTTTTCTGCAACCTGTCTGAAATGTGTTTTTGCACCTGTGGTGCAGAATGGCCCAGTTGTTCTACGAAATCACCTTTCAGCACAGGTGAACAAAATGACAGTGGCACTGTTCATGCGGTGGGTACCAAAAAGGCCATGTTGAAAAAGTGGTGACACAGCTCCAAAAAAATTACCAAGTTACACCCTGTAGTTCATAATTTTCTACGCACTCATGTAACTTTGGTTGTTTTAATATTTTCACTCCAAATTTTCAATATAGCCTTTTTAATCACACCACCTCATCAACAGTACAGCTGTCATACAACTTTCTATTGCTCATTATCAATAAAACTCTTCCTTTGCTACTACACTCTCACACAATTCCTTATCTCTACACCCGACGAACTGTCAGCATTGACAAATGCTTGTTTTAAATTGCGCTGCTGTTTTCTGTACAATTGGATGGTGTTTTATTGCTGTCTAATAGGATAATTTATCTTTGTGGCTCATATTTTTAACTTTGAAAAACAAGTTAGAACTGTTATGCATGAGCTGAACCCTTAATATTACATATTAAATATTCTGATATGGTATAGTGGTATTTTTAAAATTATTATTGTTGTCATAAATGTGTATTTACTGCATATAAAAACCTGGTTTGGAAAATGTGCCCTTTATAATGCAACAAATGTCCTTTTTATCTTTGGCCCCCCTACATTTTACAATCTTCCAGTGCCCCTGTGTGCGGGCGCCACACACACACACACACACACACACACACAGAGCAGCAGCAGGTACTCTGACAAAATAAATTTAAAAGGACTGATTTAGCAGCATGCCACTTTTTAATGATTATGACTAAACAGCACTATATGGAACCAACAAGAAAACAACTTTGGTCATTTGGTAGCTCTTCACAGCCCTATCGGCTAGAGATTGTTATTACTGATACCAAATTTTCTGAACAGGGAAACCTCTGAAATAGATTTTTTTGCCCTGTTAATTTCCTCTTTTAATATGGAAACCTCTGTTTCTAAATTCAGATTCTGTTTTCAAAATTCTGAGGCCATTGTCCCCATTCATTTCAATCTGGATAATCAATTGCAGGAGTTAATGGGTATGTTAATGCAAGACTTCTTAATCCCTCTTAATTGCCACTGGTGTGTTACCAAAGAATGCTCCCTTCTGCCATCCCTACCACCCCAGCAGTAACTCTGCATTGGCTGCTTACTGACTTTGCCAGCTGTCAAACTGCTGGCCCCATTTAATCCTGCTCTGGTTCTTGAAGTGCCTCCCCCCTCCCACTTCAGCAGTAACTCAGTCCCACATCTGCTGTGAACTCTGTCTGAAAGCTCTGTTGCTAAACTCTGCTAACCGGAGAAAATTACTATTTGGCTGTGAATTGGAAAACTCATTCTCTGCTCCTACCTGGAGCAAACCCCTAAGAGGAAACATAGAAACTTGTGGTCTGTGTTCTTGAAAATCTGTACATGCAAAAAAGCAGAAACTTCTAAACAAAATAAAAGGATAATTTTAAATTAAACTGCACATTAATAAATGGTTAAGAAAAGATAATGACACATTTTTCACTGCTTGGCACTGTATTTCCATATTTTCATTTTTTTAATAAAGTTAATTAAAAAACATCTTCTGCTTATTATGTGGTTACTAGGTGTATTTTTATTATGTAACAACACTTGGAAAATGAATATTTATGGATTAACCAAGTCTGACTGTCCTGTAACTAAAGAAGCTAACAGTTGGGTTACCCCAGATAAATAAATGATAGACTGTAAATAAATAAGCAAATAGCAAAGTTATCTCAGGTAAATACATTTATATACTGTAAATATATAAACAGTTGGGCTATCTCAGGTAAATAAATTATATACTATAAATATATAAATAGTTGGGCTATCCAAGGTAAATAAATTATTTACTGTAAATAGATAAACAGTTGGGTTACCTCAGATAAATAGATGATATACTGTAAATAAATAAGCAAACAGTTGAGCTATTCCAGGTAAATAAATTATATACTGTAAATATATAAACAGTTGGGCTATGCCAGGTAAATAAATGATATACTGTAAATATATAAACAGTTGGGTTGTCCCAGGTAAATAAATTATATACTGTAAATATACAAACAGTTGGGCTATCCCAGGTAATAAATTATATACTGGGTAAATATATAAATGGTTAGGCAAACCCAGGTAAATAAATTATATACTGTAAAAATATAAACAGTTGGGTTATCCCAGGTAAATAAATGGTATACTGAGAATACATAAATAAACATCTTCATGCCTATGCAGTGGTTCTACAGTACAACACACACAGCCTTGGACCCGAATGCCACCCCCCAACATTATAGATTGGTAGATATAGAGAGCGCCACATTCTATTCCCCAGCCATTAATCTTCTCTGTTGTTATGGACATGGCATGGACCTGGGACCATGGGTCGGTACATTAACAGAGGGTATGCTACTATACAGGCGCAATCTCCTTGCTCAAGTACAATACCACAGAGCCCCCCCACCCCCAGCTAAGGATCCAGCTTTAGATGTGCACATTCTCTCAAGCACTTTAGATCCTGCCTTCTGGTCATGGATGAGAAGTGGGTCAAAATATTCCTATGAATGCTACCTAGTGGGTACACTTAAAAATGTTGCCCAACTTCAACTGGAATACCAATTTAACAATATAGGTCACTTCAGATTTTCACAAATTGGACACCACCTACATTCTGTCCTGGGCCTGTAAGTGGAAGAAGCCAAGCTCCCACTCCTTATTCTCTTCATCAAGAACACAACACAGGGGGCATGGCCCCCTCATTTTATTTTCAATTGCTATCAGTTCTTGTTGGGGACACAGGTATAATAACCAACCTTACCACTACCATGTGGGAAGCAGAATTATCCATAACTTCAACCCCAGTTGACTGGCTCTACATATGGCCTTGCAGCATAAACTTACTTGCTTATGCATATGGAGGGAATTTGTCTGGAAAACAGTAGTTAATTTTTTCTGGATCCTGCAAATTACAGCCAAACTAAAAACAAACCAAAAAAAAAAAAATAATCTAGGGATGCCTCTTGTTGGCAGAGGTGTACAGCAGAAATCCCAATTCATACATAGATCTTTTGGACCAACCCAGTACTGACCCCCCTTTTGGGAGGCAGTGGCATGGGAAACTAAAGAACTAATCACAATACTTCACACTCTGACTCCAAAAGTGGTGATATTACTCCACTACCTGCCACAAATTAAAGGCAAAAATATTTCTTCTTGGAATCTTAACAGCAGCAAAAAAAAAAAAAAAAAAAACAATTATGAGACTGTGGTTGATACCAGAACCCCCCCCCCCACACACACACGTACACACAGTTCCTCAATGGGAAGATACTATATGGGTCATCTATCAGATAGAATAGATGGCAGCCCAAGTACAAAATACTATGCCAATGCAGCAAATAGATGGAACAAGTGACTGCTCCACATAATGGAGAAAAGGACGGATATCACCTCAGTACATTTGACAACTAGCTGCTGTACCATTATACCTCAATAGAATTAGTGGCAACTCTCAGACTGAACAAATGGCCTGGCTGAATTGATGGTGGAGTGGTGACAAGAATATAACTAATGGTACCATAAGTGAGTGCCCCCCCTTACCCTCAGGTCTCTGGGTCACCCCCCCATACACAGTATATGGAATAAAATATATTCCTGAAATACTGTAAACTGCATAATATGCAAGACCAGAATGTATAAAAAGTCTTCACTTTATTGTTAAAACACTATTGCAATATCACACCCTGTATGTACATGCTATCACTAACTGTATGTTGATGTGCCTAGAAACATGAATAAAACTACATAAATAAGCAAACAATTGGGTTATCCAGGGTAAGTAAATTATACTCTATAAATAAATAGGCAAGCAGTTGGATTATTGCAGGTAAATAAATGATATACTGTAAATACCTCAATAAGGACATGGTTGAGTTATCCCAGGTAAATAAATGTAATATTGTAAATAAATGGGCAAGCAGTTGGGTTACCTCAGGTAAGCAAATTATATACTCTAAATAAACAAGCAAGATGTTGGATTATCCTAGGTAAATAAATTATATACTGTAAATACATCAATAAGCAAACAGTTGAGTTATCACAGGTAAATAAATGCAATATTATAAACAAATAAGCAAGCAGTTGGGTTATACCAGGTAAATAAATTATATACTGTAAATACATCAATAAGAAAACAGTTGGGTTATCCTAGGCAAATAAATGAAATACTATAACTAAAAAGGAAGCAGCTGGATTATCCCAGGTGAATAAATGATATACAGTGCACTCCACTTAAACGCATACCTGATAAATGCATAGCCCACATAAACGCATAGAATTTACAAGTCACAGTTTTTTTCTTATACTTCCTATGTTACATAGACCTGTTAAACACATATAAGGATCCCTTTTAAATGCATATTTTTCCCCTCAGTATTGTTGTTCGAGTGTGGATTGACTGG
This sequence comes from Neoceratodus forsteri, assembly GCA_016271365.2. NCBI lineage: Eukaryota > Metazoa > Chordata > Ceratodontiformes > Ceratodontidae > Neoceratodus > Neoceratodus forsteri. Next base: position 1,392,405,814 of record CM057459.1, read on the forward strand.
CCAAATTTTACTGACACTGCCTGTAGCTGCATTACTAATTAACAATTAATTGTATGTAAATGGGACGCTCTATTAAAAATGATGTGTTAATCACCTACTTCAACCTTTTAACCATCAAACCCAAGCCACAGAAGCACCTTCCCTCATGCTAAAATCAAAGCAAAAAACCCAAATGAATGTCACAGAAGCACTTTACATGAATCCCAGAAGCACTCTCCCTCACACAGAAATCAGCCCAAAGAATGCCACAGCATGTCACAAATTACTATATCACAACCAAAGAAGCACTTAAGAGCTACTGGCATTTCTTTTCCCCTACCCAGCCCCCTGGCACATACTGCAAGTTGCACTCACCATGAAAAGAATACAAGATCTGATAAACACATAGCCCTCTTAAATGCATACTTTTTGCTGGTCCAAAGGGTGTGTGTTTTAGAGGGCTGCACTGTACTGTAAATACATCAATAAGAAAACAGTTGGGTTACCCTGGGTAAATAAATGATATTCTGTAAATACATAAATAATCAAACAGTTTGGTTATCTCAGGCAAGTAAATTATGTAGTGTAAATATATAAATAAGCAAACATTTGGGTCATCCCAGGTAAGCAAATGATATATTATAAATAAATGAGCAAGCAGTTGGGTTATCCCAGGTAAATAAATGATATTTCCCAGATAAATAAATGATATACTGTAAACAAATAAGCAGTTTGGCTATCCCAGGTAAATAAATAATATTCTGTAAATAAGTCAGAAAAAAGCTGGGTCATCCCAGGTAACTAAATGATCTAATGTAAACAAATAAGCAAACAGTTGGGTTATCTTGGGCAAATAAATCATACACTGCAAATAACTCAGGAAACAATTGGGTTACCCCCAGGTACGTAAATTATATGGTTCAAATAGAAGAGGAAACAAATGGGTTATCATGGGTAAATAAATGATATACTGTAAATAAATAAACAAGCAGTTGCATTGTCCTAGGTAAATATATAATATACTGCAAATAAACATGCAACGCAGTTGGGTTATCCCAGGGATAATACATGATATTCTGTAAATACATAAATAAGGAAACAGTTGGGTTCTCCCAGGTAAATACATACTGCAAATAAATATCCTAACAGTTGGGTTATCCCAGGGCAAATAAATGATATACTGTAAATACATACAGTAAATAAGCAAACAGTTGGGTTTAGCCAGCCAATAATCAAACAGCTGTGAAGGAAAACTATACTTCATTGAAATGCACAGAGTAATCACAACATACTGGATACAGGGGAAAAGTTATGTACAGCTGTTTCACATGAACTAGATCTCCATAGAGAAAAAAAGAGATGCTTCATGCAAAAGAAGTGAATAAAGCCTCTGAGGGATGTCTCTTATAGTGTAAGAGACGCCGGGCCTGGGGTATGGTGGAAGAGGACCACGAGGCGAAGTTGATCCATTTTGTACCATAAAAGACATCCCTCAGAGGCCCTATTAACTTATTATAAATCACACAAGATTAGTTTGAGTGATTTATAATATGTTTATTCTTTTATTTTATTGTGGCATCCTCCCCCTGGCATTGAAGTGGAGTGCCCTCTTATAGGGCTCTGGCATGAAATCATGTTGTACAATAGATAAGAGATACAGTACCGCTAGGTGCTAGTTGGCTGAAATCACATTTGTGATTGATAATAATAAACTTGGAAACCAAAAATGAAGCCACTTGCCTACATTATTGATACAAGTCCAATTGAGCACAATTTAAAATAAGAGACCCCACCCCCTAAAGCAACCATGAAACTTTGGGGTAGTTTCAAGTGGAAGTTTTTTTTTTTTGATAAAAATACAATATTGCCATTTCAAATTATTTTGGGTAAGCGGCATCTAATTTGGTTCTCACAGGCACTAATCATCGTAAAATTAACTTCCTTAATGGGAGTTTCTGACTTTTGAAAAAAAATTGTAAAATATAATATTTCCACTTATTTTTTATAGTTTGGGTGTATTTCTATTCATTTTTTTATTACTAGGTTCATTTGCTTGTAAGCAGGATTCTTGTGCACTAGAGTTCATACTTGTACTTGGGTTTTTATGGTAACAGAAGACATGTAGCCCATATTATTTACCCCCCCACACACACACTCACACTTCACAGTGGATATGGCAGTGCCTGCCACTCTCTTCTCAAGAAAATATCCAGTTTTGCCTTAAATTCACTAAAAGTATTGGAGTATACCTCATATTCAGGTAGCTTGTTCCATTTACTAATTACTGTAGTACAAATGAAAATGTTCTGATGTGTTTATTAGGGTTTTCTTTTCTAATACTTGTAAAGTATGACCTCTCAGTTGATTTGCTTATGCTGTTTAATTCTTTCCTAAAGTCACAGTCCTCTGTTTGTGGCATCACAATGATTTGTATAGAAACAAACTGAGATATCACAGACAGATGATTATGGCTTCAGCAAAGATTCAGCAGCAAAAGCAAATGAATTCTAGGGAACACAGATCCCGTTTCCATACAAATTAACTCAGTAATGAGGAATAAAGGTAAGAGAAACACAAGTATCAGACAAAGTGTGTCTCAATATGTTTTTCAAAGTTTTTTCAGAAGTGGCAATCTCCCTTTTAGATACATATTTTTTTCTTCAAGAATACTTAATACCTTCTACAAGGAGTAACAATGCAGAGTCCTATTGGGGTGAAGAGTAATGACAATAAGTGAGTGGTAGCAGGTGTGGGTCCATTGGGTGAAACAAAAGACAAGACAGGTGATGGACACCAATATCTTCCTGGGGAAGCTGGCTAATGTGGATGGCAGGAGTCTTGGAAATGAGTATAGCAGCAGAAGGAAAAGGTCTGATGCCAAACAAGAAACAGTGTTGGAGATGGGTGTAGCAAGTGAGGTGAAGGGGCTAGTGCTGGTAGGAACTCAAGGAAGAGAATACAGTTCTTACAAGGGGTGCCACAGTGGCATGGAGCTAAGACACAGGGGAGAAAGGGGCAAAAGAGAGAGAGGACAACAAAGAATGGCAAAAGGGGAAAGACAGAGGAGCACTGGAGAGCATTGTATATTAATGCCAGGAGACTGCAGAATAAAGTTAAAGTCCTGCAGGCAATAATAACAAAAACCCTAGATGTATTTGGTGGCAGTGATGGAAATGTGGCCTCACAACACAACTGGGAGCTATCATTCCTTAGCTACACACTGTGTGGAAGGTATTCGGTAGGGGAAGGGAAGAGGAATGGCTTTACAGGAGGGGATAGCATAAAGGCCATCAAGAATCAAGGATGGTAGAAGGCACATATGTGAAAACAAGCTAGGTTCAGGTAGCCACAGCAGGGGAGAGAGTTATCAGCATAAGTGTGGTGTATTGTATAGTCCACTTACTCAAATGGAGAAGGCAGACAAGAAGATGGGTGGGGGAATCAGAAAGGTAGAAGAACAGGGTGAGGTATTGATAGTGGGGGACTATAACATGCCCGACATGAACTGGACTGAAATGTCCCAGGAGCAGAGAGTGCTTGAAAACAGATTGTAATAGAAACCTTACAAGAGGCCTTCCTAGTACAGAAGGTGGAGGAACCAATATAGGAAGATGCAATTCTAGCTTTAGTGATTAGTCCTCTCAAACCAGGAAAGCATTACAAGGTCTCAGGTCATGAGCCTCTGGGATCCAGTAACCATGAGAGCATGTGGTTTGAAAAAAGACAGGAGATAAAAAGCAAGAAGTCACTTTCAAAAGTATTGCACTTCAGGAGGGCTGATTTTACCAAGATGAGGGAATTACTCAGGGATAAGCTAGTGGGAGTGGGGAGGCTATGGAGGCAGACAACATGAATACTATTAATACGCCTTGTAAATTGTTTTGTGCTACATGGTTACAATTATGCTTGTATGAAGTTGGCTGTATGCATTGATTCAGTCCTTAAATGTGTATATTTTTTTGTACTGTTTCTAGACCTAGTTTTTAATTCTTACATGTTAGCTTGTTTTCTCAGAAATGCTGTACCTATTTTTATTCAGTCCCTGTATTATACTATTTATTTATTTTATTTATTGTGTTCGGAGGACCTTTGATCGCAACAGCCTTTTTCAAAGGTGGCCAAGTCTATCAATTTACACACAACAGAAGAATAAATTATATTCGACAGCAGACCAATACAATACAACACAAAACACAACACGTTTAACAACAATTATCATATTATAAGGAGCAGTGACTTAACATCAGACTTCTGCAATTGCAGAAGGCATCAAAAAGGGGTGCAGGCTACTAAACTAGCAGATATGGTTTAGGTACACTTGCAGTGCAGTTTCTGGAAAAGGTGGACAGTGACTCGGGCTGTAAAGGGGGCAAAGTGGGGAAGACCAGTGATGGCTGTGGGCAGGGAGTTCCAGGCTCTGACTGCCCCAGCTGCAGAGAAGTGTTGGCCAAGAGTTGTCCACCTTGTTATCTTCTGTAATGCCATCTGTCCTAATCAGGATATAAGAAAATAAGAACATAAGAATTTGCCAGCAGAAGGAGACCGTGCGGTCCATCTAGTCTGCCCGAGATGCCTATCCCCCCCCCATTTACTGCTCTTGTTGAGGTGACTACATTGACTGTCCCATGCCCGTTTGAATTCTCTGACAGTCTTAGCCACTACCACCTCAGGTGGCAGGTTGTTCCAAGGCTCCATGATCCTGTCTGTGAAAAAGTACTTCCTAACATTGGTTCTGAATTTACCGCCAACCAGGCATAAGTTGTGCCCTCTTGTACGTGCAGATCTATTTTCCTGAAAGAGGTTACCATTATGTACTGCGTTTATCCCTTTAACAAATTTAAATGTTTCTATCATGTCTCCTCTGTTCCTTCTCTGCCCTAGGGAGAATAGATTTAACTGGCTGAGCCTATTTTCATAAGGTTCGTGGTGTAGTCCCTGCACCATCTTGGTGGCTCTCCTCTGCACGGATTCCAGATGATCTATGTCCTTTTTTAGGTGTGGCCTCCAGAACTGTACACAGTACTCCAATTGAGGCCTCACCAAGGACCTATATAGTGGGATGATTACCTCATGCTTTCTACTAGTAATACTCCTACCCATGCATCCAAGGATGCTGCTTGCCCTTATTGCTTCTTTTTCGCATTGCTTTCCTTCCTTTAAATCATCCAGTATCTTAACTCCTAGATCCCATTCCATCTTTGTCTTTTCCAATTGCTGCCCTTCCAGTACATAGTTATTTCCTGTGTTCCTCTTAGCCAAGTGCATTACCTTACACTTTCTGGCATTGAATCTCAACTTTCAGTTCTTGGACCATTCCTCCAGCTTTCTTAGATCTGCTTCCATTCCTTGGACCCCTTCCTGTGTGTCCACCCTGTTGAAAAGCTTTGTGTCGTCTGTAAACAGGCAGACTTTCCTTTTCAGTCCTTCCCTTCAGGACCTCTTTGTAAATGAGCATTGCATAAAAGAGCTTTTTTCTGGGTAAAATTAATGAATACAAATAAAAAGATGGAGTACGATTAACCGAGGGTACTGGAAGCTACAATCCTCTGTGTTAAGGCAGTAGATAAAAGTCGGAGGAGAATGATACTATTGTGGTGCACAAACAAGGTAGAAGAAGTAGTGAGTGAAAGAAAGGAACCTGCCTGACTGTAGGGTACAAGGTCTGGCAGCTTAAATTTAATGCAAAAGAAGTGCACGGTCATGTACATTAGGGCCAGGAAACCAGGAAGGGAGTACAGGAACTGGGGTGTGGAACCGAAGGTGACTACTAAAGAGCCAGATCTTGGGATGATAATTACAGACCAACCTGAAACAAGCAGTTCAGTGTAACAGGGCACTGGGGAAGGCAAACAGAATGCTGGGGCACATAGGCAGGGGCATCAGTAGCAGAAGAAGGGAGGTGATCTTACCCCTGTACAGACCACTGGAGAGATCTCACTTAAAATACAGCTGCAGTTCTGAAGCTTGTATTTGAGGAAGGACAGGAATCAGGTAGCGGTGGTGCATAGGAGGGTCACCAAGATAATCCTGGGGTAGTAAGAGAAGCTGTATGAGAAAGGTGTGAGGACCTCAACATGTGCACGCCAGAGGACAGGAAGGAGAGGAGTGATATGACAGAGCTGTACAAGTTTTGACATGCTGTAAACAGGATGGACATCAGGGAATCTTTCTCAGGGAGTGACAATATGCCCACAAGGGAAAACATCAAGAAACTGGTGGGCAGGAGATTTAAAAAAGACACCTAAATGTATTTCTTTATGAAGGGGGTGTTGGAAACATGGGATCTGTTGCTAAGGAAATTATTTGTACAAAACAGTAGTATTTAAAGCAGCAGTACATGATAACGGTGAAAATTTTGACCAATACCTTTTTATTCTTTTTTAAATTACCTGTTTTCTTCAGCCTTGTATCATATGCCTTTTGCTCCATTTGAGTGTGCAAATACCACTTTATTTTTATATTGTAAATAATAAAAGCAGTGCTTTTTTTGATATGGTTTGCTCCAGGTTTTTATCAGTATTCTTTGTTGTTTTTGAACACATAACATTGAAGATCACTTTTCTTGTGCCTAAAATGAATTAGCAAACAGCAGGAATCACTCCCTAGCCTTATGGGACAACAGATGTACAAAAACAGTTGAGAACACTGACAAAAACTTAATCTGAGCCATATTAAAAGAAGGACTCTGAATGTAAAAAAAAGTGTTAAAACGGACTCAAAATGGAAAAAGAATGGTGTCTTACAAGGCAGACAGGAAGAGGCAATGGAAAAAAACAAGCATTTGTCAATGCCGAATGTTTGCTTGCTGGTATTGGCATTGGTAGTGCAGGAGTTAGAGAGATGCATAGTAGGAATGACAGTGAAGTAGTGAACTAACACCAACCCCAACCCCTACCCTGCAGAGACTGACAGGCATTGGGGTGTGTCTTTGGGTTGGCCATAACACTCACGCCATTCCACTTCACCCCACCCTGCAGACAGTGACAGGTGTCACGGTGTGCCTTGGGGTCATCTGCTCTTACGCTCATCCCATTCAATAAGGAAATAAGGTGAGATGGGTGCAGTACAGGAGAATGGGGTGAACGTTAGGGCCAAAGACCCCAAGGCGCATCTCAATGTCAGTCAGTGGCTGCAGGGTGGGGGTGGATTGAGGGGAGCATTATGGCCAAGAACCCCAAGCCACACCCTCGATGCCTATCAGTCTGTACAGATGGGGCATTAACAGTTGGAACCCCTAATGCCCTGGGTATTTGTTGGTATTTTCATTAAAAATTTTCAACATAGGCTTTTTGGGACCTCCCCTCATGAACAGTGACACTGAGATTTCATTAATCTGTTCCAATGCTTGAATTCACACAGAGACTGCATCATTCTGCACCACAGGCGTAAAAACACTTTTTGGGCAGGATGCAAAAAAGTGATAGCTGTACTGTTCATAAGGAGGTGTGCAAAATGGGCAATGTTGAAAATTCTGAGTGAGAGTATTACAGATTTGTAAAGTTACACGTTTGAGTGGAAACTGTGCAATGCATGCTCGTAACATAGTCATTTTATGGACTTTTTTCTCACCAAATTTTTAACATACTGTAAGCATTTTAGGACCTCTGCTCCTGAACAGTGTCACTGTGATTTTCTTACTCTGTCCTGAACACTGATTTTCCACAGCGACAGTGCAAAAACATATATTGGCCAGGATGTGAAAAATGACAGCTGTACTGTTCATAAGGAGGTGTGAAAAAATGCCAATGTTGAAAATCTGTAGTGAAAATATTACAAATTCTCTAAGTTACGAGTGTGTGTGGAAACTGCGCAATGCATGCTTGTAACTCAGTCATTTTTTGGAATTTTTTCACCAAATTTCCAACATAGACTTTTTGAGAGTTCACCTCATGAACAGTGACACTGTCGTTTCATTAATCAGTCCCAAAAGGTAATTCTGTGCAGTGACAATGAAATCACCTTTTGAGACCCAATAGTGCCATGACAATGACTGAACTCATGAGGAGGGGTCCCAAGAATCCCATGTTGAATATTTGGTGCCAAAAGTAAAAAAAAATGGCCGAGATAGCCATATAAGTTGAACAAACCCATTATGCCATTATACAGCTTACTGTAATTTCTTCAGATCGAGGTCAACTTTGAATAGTGCAGACATGTTCCCAGTCTACCGAAGACTGTCAAGCCAGGTTCCGGAGATAAGTATGGGGTGAGTGAGGTTTGGGGAGGTGGGGTGTGCAGAAGGTGCATGCAGGTTGGAGGAGGGGGCAAGGGACTCAATGAGGGACCATTTTCTTTTTTAACAGTAATTTAAGAAAAAAAGACACCACAGGACACTTTTGGCTCACTGGGCTGGGCTCCCAGTGAGCCACCTAGATGTTTGTTGGGGGGAAGTGGAGCCAACGGGGATTGGGCACTCCCATCAGCCACACAGTGTGCTGGGGGGAGTGCATGCCTGGGTGGGCTCCCAGCATGCTACCTGGGTGTTTGTTGGGGGGACTGGGGTCGACGGGGATTGGGCACCCCCGTTGGCCATACAGTGTGCTTGTTGGTGGGGAGTGTGCATGAGCTGAGGGGGATTGGGCACCCCCTCAGCACACAACAAGTGGGGGGGCGCATCATGCCAACAGAGATTGGACTACCCCATCGGCAAATGAACTGGGGAGGGGGCATGCTGACAGGGGGATTGGGCACCCCATCAGCTTTAACATGGACTGAGAGAGGTGGTGGCTGTCTGTTGGCTTCATGGGGACTGTGAGAGGCTGATGGAGAAGCCATCACCATGTTTCTCTGAAATGGGATGCCAGACAATGCAGCTGTAATTGGCTGTTGCAGTCAGGGACCACCCTGCAAACACAGCTGATTGTTTAATGGCGGGGCGCTCTCTGATTGCAGCGGCCAGTTTCTTTTAAGGTTGTGGCAAGCTACAGTACTACTGCCATAGACAGCATGATTTTCTACTAGTGCCACACAGACCAGTCCAAAAATGGGCTGCTGGCATTGGCAACAACACTGCCGCACCTCCACAACTCACTACTGAAGCAAGCTGCCACAATACGTTTCTTGCACGTGCGCATAGGCAAACATAAAAAGTGTGGGTCAAAATTTTCACTGCTATCATGCACTGCTGTTTCAAGCATGGGTGGGATAGGTATATGAATCTGGTAAAGGTGGTAGGGGAGGAGGACATGAGAGAAAGGAAAGAGAGTGACTATCTGGGTACTCACAACACCATGGGTAGGGTTGGGAAAACTAGATGGGTCATGAGGCCTTTTCCTGCTATCATTGTCTATGTTTCTATGGGTACATGGAAAAGGGAAAGGTAGAGTTTGGCCCATAGAACATGAAAGAACATGCTTCTAAGATACTGGTCTGCATACTAAATAGAAGCATTACATTATCTGCAATTTAACCCCATATGGGTACAATTTTATAACATTTAAGCACCAAGCAGTCAGCTTTTCTCCTGCACTTTAGGACCTCAGAAATACAGTCACTATCACTGGCAAACATGTACCTTCAAAGCGCGGGTAAGGTGCAGAGATGGTCTGCTTCCTACAGTCTTCGGAGCATCAGCAGTTTTGCTGTCTGAGGGGAACCAGAATCATACTGCCGAAGCCAAACACTGTGAACTGGAACAAACCTGATGAGCTACCTGCTAGCAGCCAAGAGTCATGAGATAGAGCCTCAAAGCAGTCTATGGCTTAGAAATGTTAATGTCAGCTATGAGGGAGTGGGTGGTGCATAAGACGAATGCAGTGCTGCTGACGTAAGGAGTACACTGTTACTGTGGAAACACTGTGCCAGTCTTCCTAGACATGTAAACAGCCTTGTGTTTTTAGGTATTAAGGAAAAAAGAGGGCACAGAGAGAGAGAGGAAAAGACACTTTTAACATGTGTTTATGAATGAATATGCCAGTTACACCACAGCATTATTCATTTAAAAAAAAATAAATAGAACACATTTCATGTATAGTGTTTTTTAAGGGAATTTTATGTAAGGAATATGACACAGACGGCCGTGGGAAATGTTCTCATATTCATATACAGTACCTCAGGTGGCTTTAAAGCATGACGCACAGACAAGTGCATTTAAGCCCTACAGGAAGTATGGTTTTGACACTATAAACCAAACAATGGAATGGTTTATTCTACTTATAAAAATTGCCTTTTTTATTTGAAATAAAAATATAAAACTTGTTTTAAACTAAAAGGAAACACTTATTTTCAGTGTAAATGGACTATATTTTAACCATCCACCTAACCTCAAATGTATGATAAAGTAGTCCCTACACTATGGGTGGGCATATTTTTGAATGCAGTGCATGAATTTTGGACCAGGTGCAGGGTGCACATATTAGCTGGAGTACAAAGTGTTAATTTTGTAAGGGGTTTAGTGTTCAAACATTCCATCTACAGAATGTGTGGAAAAACAGGTGACTGACAGGCGGGTTGGGAATATGTTTTACTGGTTACTTTCAACAAAAGAAAATGCCCCTTTTTAATAAGAAAAGGTGGCATTCTTATGTTTTCAGAATTGTTTCTCAGTTTACTCATTTTATAAGCATGACATACTCCGGGTCATTGATTGCTTGGGATTTATGAACTTCCAGGTGCTAAAGGCACTTGGCAAAAGTGCATTGTGCCTCATTATGCACCTGGGTGTACTGTACATTTATTTATTTAAAAGTTTCACCAGGAAAGGCACACTGAACAAAACTGCTTGTTTCCCGGTGCATCCTGGGGGAAGGGGAATGGGAAAACTGCATCAACGCATTAATGCCAGGCAAACAATTCTCTGTTGTGTTCTTTTTCATATGCAATATACTGTACACCTCTAAGGCCAGCAGAGGAGTATACAGTGGGGGAGGCACAACATCAGGGTTATCCCCCAGACAAAGCATCACAGTTTGGAAGTGAAGCACCAGGGTTTTGGTGGTGTGATTTCTTCACTGAAATAAATGTGTCCTGCAGGCTAAACCTCTCATTTTGTGAGTTAAGAAATTTTTATGTTTCTTTTTTTGATTGCTACCGTTGTGTTCCTCTGCTATAAATAAAACTGGAAGGACAACAACCATGGGTCATGGATAGTGGGCAAATTTTATTTACACTTCCAAATATAAACTTTTGTCACAATAAGTAACTTAGAAGGATGGGGTGGAATGTATGAGTGTCAAAGGACACAACAATGAGGCAGTGTGGTCTACCGGTTACAGCAGCAGCTTGGGAATCAGAAGATCACAGGTTCAAACCTCAGCAGTGGCAAGTACTCACTGTGTGACCTTGAACAAGTGGCTGAGTGGAATGCAATACCTGCAGAAGTGGTATCCAGTAGAACAGTGGACTGCTTCAAAAGGGGAATGGACTGGATAAGGGGGAGGGTTAGTGAAGGGGAAGGGTGGAAGGGAGGGGCAACTGCAGAATAAGGTGTGCTAGCTGCACATTCGAGCAGACTTGCTAGACCTCTAGGCCTTTATCTGCTGGCAAATTTCGTATGTTCATAGTTAACTGCCTAGTATTTCAGTCATGCTTGCTGCGGAAATGGGTAGATGCAAGACCCCACTCAAATGAAACATTGCATCTCAGTGAGATGTTGAATCTCAGCTGAGCTATCTTGGATAAATTAATTATAACAACAAAAAACAAACAAACTGGCAAAGTACTGCCAAAAGGGTGTGGAGCCTGAATCCCAGAGTTATGGAAAACCAGATTAGTATGTTAGCTTGGAAAAATAGACCTTGGGCTGCATCGTTGCACTTTCAGTCAAGTCAAAGTGAAAGGAGGAATACATACAGTAGGTAAACAAGTATGGCTGAGTCTGCCATCACCCCTCCAGTTCCAACCTTTTCTGGCAAGGTGCCACTGACTGATCCCCAAATAATTCTGAATTCTTTTTTTAGCAATTTATCTTCACTCTGAAGTAGGATCCTTGTTTGTCTCTCCAAGTTACCTCAATTTCCACTAACCACCATTCTCTACCACCCATTCTTCAATCTGCCCATTGTCCCAGCATTCACCTTTAAATCTGTGTCCAAATGGAAAGTGCGTTGCTATTCTCTGTGTAAAAGACATCGAGCAACAATAACATTTCATTGTGTTTGCACATGCACATTCATTTATGGTACATTTAAATATCTTGCTGACGGATACATGGGTAATGTAAACAAAACTACAATGACGTGTGACACCTCTTGCATCCAATACCACAGCTAAAACCTAAGAGAAATGTTTGTGGCCAAGGGGATGCCATATCATGAAAGAAATGCAGAGTGGTTCAGTGGTTTGAGCACTGAGCTCTGAATTTGGTCACAGGTTTAGATCTCACTGTACCATTGTCAGTGTTTACTGTGTGACCCTGAGCAAGTTACTTGAGCTCCCTGTGCTTTAGCCCCTCCCACTAGTAAAACTGGGTAAGAATGAGATGTAGGACCCCATTTAAAATGAGGCTTGCATCGAAGTTGGTCTAGTCAGGGTAAATAAACAGTAAACACAGAAAGGAACATCATACCTTTATCTGATTGTTTCAGACTTTGTGTTCAGCTTAATTAAAGAGCAGCTGACACCTTAGGGAAAATTTTGAAAAACATAAATAATGGACACAATACAGCTTCTATTTCATATATATTCTATACATTCTCCTCTCCATTTTTTATTACTAAAGAAATTCCTGCAAAAGTGAGATCTTTAGCCCTTGGAGTTCATCTATCTCTATAGTTTACTCTCTATCTGAAATCATAAAGCTTTGTTGTGACATCATAGTCTGTTTCTATGGGAGTAACTGTGATGTCACAAGCAGAGTATTATGACATATGGTTGGGAAGAAGCAATATGAGCTGGTGAACCCTCAAGGAACAGCTATCCTGTTTTCAAGTACATGACCTCAGTAATACACAATGGGAATAAGAAATATAGAGCTAATGAGAAATATAAGCTGCTTTGTATCCAAATATAATGTTTTCCAAAGTTCTTGTCAATGGTGGCTCTTTAAGCATTTAAAGCATGACCAGAGGGTGGGTTCCATCAGTGATTCAAACACTAGTGGGACCATAAGCTATCAGGAAAGTTGAGTGCCATATAAGTTATATGGTATAACCTTAGGGTTAGATTAACATAGGTACCTCAACCCTCTAGTGTCTTAATGCCATTATTAAACTTGAAGGCTTTTTTTATCAGTTATTTTGTATTTTGAATTCTAATTGTTTATCTTTGTACATGATGGTTTAGCATTAGCATATCCCTGTAGAATTCATTTCAGCCAGTTAGAATGCTCCTTTTACAGCTAAAGGTTCATATTATTAAATTATGTACAGCCAGTTCTACCTCCTTATTGGTCAAAAACTCATCACATTTTACTTCATTAACACAGCATATACCCCTGTTAGAGGTACATTAATTAGGACTATAATCTTTTGGGGATAAAAGGTTAATATACAGATCACACAACCACACAAGTCAGCAAGATCAAAAAGACATAATTCAAATCAAGCAACCATGTGGCACAAATTAGTAGAAATTACCATCACAGAAGTCATTATGCAAATCATAATACATTGATAAAACCATACTTCATAAACTACCACAGCATGCCACTCCATCATTTAAAGGCAAAACCATTCACAAATCAGACAGTATCAGTCAAAAAATGAAGAAATACTGCAGAAAAAAGTCACTAAGTCAGCAAGACTGAAATCAACCATAATACCCTCGAAAAGTACACATTACAAATGAAACATGATCAAAATAAATTCAGATCAAACACAGTGTAACTAAACAAACATGAAAACAATGAATCAAATCTGAAAAAAAAAAACACTGTAGAAATTAATTAAACTCCAAATCTGTCAGTGGTGCTCCTGTATTAATCAGAAAAAAAAAAACAGTAAGGCAAACTACACAACAAATTCAAACATCGAACACTTTAAAAAATATAATTTATACAACAGCAAACAGAAATATAGACCAAGTAAAACAAATATAACCAAATATTCTACATTTAGGGCCCTGTGACTACCCGCCCTAAGTTACCAGACTATCTGCTATCTTTCTAATTACCTAACGCCCCCACCATGTCCTCTCCCACCCTTCTCCTGTCACCCTCTTTCCTTGCCTAGCCTTTTGCCCCCACCAACTCCCAAGACTACCACTATGGTTTTCGGACTACCATCTCCAGCTTCTCCCTTGCTGTTCTTTGACCCTGCCCCCCTTACCCCCATGTCTCCTCTCCTGCTGCTCTGTGACCCTTCTCCCTTTACCCCGTCTCCTGTCATGCTGCTCTGTGACCCTGCACCCCTTACCACAGTCTCCACTCCTGCCCCTCCCCTTTTCCCCTAGCGTTCTTTCTTATTCCCACCTGCCTCCCACCCCCTTATCTCCTGTACTAATTTTCCTCCTTTTCTTCTGCATTTCCTGCCTCTTGGCAGTTCCCTTCCCCTTTCTTTGGCTTCCCCACTCAGTCCCTCCACCTGTTTCCCTCTGCACCTTCTTATAGTTTCTTGGTCATACGACCTTTCCATGACAATGCCCCCCTTTGGTTGTTCTACCATCTCACCCTGCTTATTGATTCCCCCTTCCTCCCCCACCTCTCTCCAGGTCTCTGCCATTACTCCTGAAAATGTCATCCCTTGGCCGCATATATTTGTATGGAAATATGGTAGCACTGTATATTCTGAATCATTTTAACTTGTTATTACAATCTGTGACCTTACAATTTAATATAACCTTGTAGCACTTGTTTAGTATTTTCCTTGCCCTCACTGTTGTACTCTGTAACCAATGCTGATGTTGTTTTACTGAACCCTGTTATTGTCCTTGTCTCCCTCCTGTATGATGTGGAGCCTTTGTAAATGAGCCACTGGCTCAAAGGTTGTAATTCTGAAATTTCAATAAATAAAAAAATAAATAAATGTAGTAAAATTAAAAATTATCCAGCTGAGGCTGGAGGAAACCACTCAGGCAGACTCTGCAACATGTGTAAATTAATTGAGGAACACTGATTCCCGGCTGAGTCTGACAAATTTCATTTTAAAAAGTATAGCTGAAAGAGAGGCTGTCATCTTTTACTGACAATTTTTTTTAAATTGCCAAATCCTGCTGTGTCTTGCCACCTAAATGTGCACTGACTGCATATATGGCCAATCAGGATAATAATAGTAGTAGCAATGAAGTTTTTTTTTTTTTATTTTATATATATATATATATATAGCATCTCTGACTTTAACTCTCGGTCTTCCCTTTGCGTCCCCCAAATGATTATAGCATATGAGCAACATAAACTCTTTCATGAGTTATAATTTGCAATTCATATCTGTTTTAATGTAAATGAACAAACTGGGATGTACACTGAGCTGGACATTGTATTTTATTTTTTAAAATGAATGCTATTTGTTATTAAAAATTGGCTTTGAAAGGAGTCTCGGAGTCCCGACTTTACTTTTCAAAATTGAGTTCTAATAACAAATAACGCTTGTTTTACCAGCTCACTGTACATCCTAGTTTGTTTATTTACATTAAAACAGTACACCTTGCAAAATTCTAAACTTGCTCATGAATGTGTTTTGTGGCACTCTGGCACCATAATCATTTGGGGACATGCAGGAGGAGTGGACCGAGTGAGTTTATTTTAGTTGGGATGCTGAATATACTTCTTTTTATAAAATCACTTCATTTTTACACTATTATTGCTCTGATTGGCCATATATGCCATAGATGCACATTTAGATGGCAAGATTCATCAGGATTTAGCACATAAAAAAATAGTCAGCGAAAGCTGACAGTGCCCATTTAATGTGACTGCTTCACAGTCACAGCCCAACCTGCTATGGACAAGAAGATTGCAGACAACATGGCCAACTGAACAATCTGCCGTGCATGCAAGGAGACAGTCAGAGCAGCAGTAGTGGATTTGGGTTCATTATACTTCCAAAAAGTTTGGTATTGTCCCTGAGGACTGGAGAAGGGCTTATGTCATCCCAATTTACAAAAAAGGGAGTAGGTCAGCAATATGCAATTATAGGCCCGTTAGCCTTACATCAGTTTCCTGTAAGGTTATGGAAAAACTTTTAAAGACAAGACTGGAGGATGAACTCGGAGTCAAAGGTTTGGTTGATAACATCCAACATGACTTTATATTGGGAAGATCATGTACAACAGACCTTATTTTGTTTTACAATAGGGCCAGTAATAGCCTAGATAATGATCCACCAGTAGATGTCATCTATTTAGATTTCAGGAAGGCATTCAACACTGTACCTCATTTTGAACTGGTAGATAAATTGTAGATGGTGGGACTAAGTGTGCATTTTGTCAAATGGGTATAAAAATTAGCTGTCTAACAGAACACAGCAGGGCAGAGTGCATGGGCAACTGTCTAGTGAGGGCATGGTCACTAGTGGGGTTTCCCAGGGTTCAATCCTAGGGCCTGCATTATTTGGGCTATTCATTGGTGGCATGCACCAGGGCATCAGTAACCATCTAGTTAAATTTGCCGATGATACAAAAATCTTTGGAGAACTGGATACTGAGGATAAATTTAATTAATTCTTAGGGACTTGGGACAGAGTGAACTATGGGTAAGGCCAGCAAGATGGAATTTAGCACTGAAAAGTGTACTGTTTTGAAGTTAGGTAGAAACAATCCCTCAAGCCCATATAGTGTAAATATTGCACCCTTGAAGGTAGTATCAAATGAAAGAGATTTGGGCATTATTTTGGACAACATCTTCAGCCCCAATATACACTGTAAAAAAGTAATACAGACAGTAAACAGACTATTAGGATGTATTAAAAAGGCATTTATTTCAAGAAATGAACAGTGCTTGTTGCTTCCATTGTACAGAGCCAATGTCAGGCCACACATGGACTATGGGTCACCATTCTGGTCACTGTACCTTAGAAAGGACATAAAGTTGATTGAGAGTGGACAGAGGAGGTTTATCAAAATGATTCTGGGACTGTGTAAAGTGCCTTATGAAAAAAAGGCTGGAAATGTTTGGTCTTTACAGTCTGGGGGAGAAAAAGGCCAGGGGGAGACCTGTTATTACTACATAAAATAATGAGTTACACAGTTCTAACCTATTCCTTTTCTCCCCCTCCAAACTACCTACAGTCTCATTCACTGCCTCCCTTCCTCTCCCCTCCTCCTCCCTATCCAGTTGGACAATGCTTTCATGTAGTGGCCATTCTAACAAATAGGAATGCACAATTGCTGCTGCAACTCAATGAACTGTGTGTTTTGTCCTAATACTGCTTTTGTAGCCCTATAAATGTGGCATGGAACCTTTGTAAATGAGCGCTGCTCAAAGGTGTTTCTGAATATACAATAAATAAAAAATAAAAATAAAATAATAACAACTGAATTTGGCCTTGAACTAAAATCCGATGAGATCAATCTAAGTTCCCACAATCAACAACTTGCAATCCCAAGGGTGAACACAAAAAAGAGGGACAATTTCTATACAGTAAGAGCCCCTAGAACCTGGAACACATGAACTCAGCACCTGTTTGAGATGACAGATTTTAACATATTCAAGACTGAATTGGATAAATATATCGGGGAAGAATAAGCCCACTCTGTAGTGGGAGACAGTCCCAATGGGCTCATGACCTGTTTCTGTCTAGCACACTGAGTAATATCGAGTAATATGAGAGCTGGTGAATTTGTGCTTTACAAATTTTACCAGTTAAAGTATTGCAGTTTCCTTTTTATTCTTTATAGGTTGGGTCTACCAGGAAAGACAACAACTTTCTTGATAATGTCCAAACTATGTAAATTGGTAAAAGAAATCTCAGAATACCAACAGTTCCGGTTATACGAGCAAGCTCTGGGAACACAAAATTTGTGTACACATTCAAAATACATACAACTAAAATTGACGTAGATTAACCAGGACTGAGAGGGAAAAAAAGTTTACTGATCATGCTTCTGTATGTTTACCACTGTAAATGTTTAGTGTATCTGTAAAAATGCTGCAAAGTTTAAAAATGAAAGTTTAGGATCAGCGGACCACTCAAGCAGTTTTACTTTCTCATCGAGAGAAAGCACCTTTCTGGTCAGCTTCTTCATAGTCCTGCTGAGCTGGTAAGCAGCCTGTGAGTACTGCAGCTTGCCTAAGCTATCTAAGCTAGCTAGAGACATTGTTTAAATGGGCCACAGAATCACCACTTAACATCTAGTTAATCTGATTAGTTGGAGCCAAGGGTAGTTGTTAGGTAAAAAAAAAGGCCCTCAAGTGGAAAACAGTATTCATACAACAGAATGAATTTCTAGTAAAAAGACAGGCAGTGAATTGGGGACCAGTATTGTTTGTGCACACAACCAAAATGTGCACTCATCCAAAAGGCACACAGGTGGAACTGACTATTTTAAAAGGGGGAAAAAAAGGCTGGCCTGAGAGCTCGGGTGCAAGCAGACTGCAATGGTGCCAGCAAACTACAGAAAGACATCCTCAAATATAGCTACAACATGTGTGGTCTTTGCAATTGGAGGTCACTGCTGCCTCAGCGGCACCTGCATTCTCCCCTGTGCGCATAACCATGCTCCTGCTTGCACCGCTTCAGTCACTGCCTCAATCTCAGGGAGTTGATACAGAGGAGGGTCGAAGGTTAAATTAAGCAGGAGTTATAAAAACAAAGGCAGCAAACGTAACTAATCTCCACCCACACAGTTTGGTGCTCTCCTTTGTAAAGCCAGCAGCTGTGGCAAATCCCGAGTTGGTACACATATTGGGTCAGAGAGAGCAGCAAACATTGAAAGAGGACTTGCAGGCAGACTGTGTCTATCCAGTAAAGGTGAGTGATCGGTACCTGAAGCAGGGGATAAATCTCATTCAGACTTTGAAAGTGACAATAATCTCTCTGAGAATGTAAACACATCCCTTTATAGCACTGCAGATCAAGCAATAATGGTGGTGGGGGGGGGGGCACAAAACCCAAGACACTGAAAGCAGACAAAATGGACAAACAACAAGAGAAGTCAGAACTACACATTTGAGAGAAAGAACATCAGAATAAGGATTTGAAAGATCTGAATGCAGAGACTGAGCACTGAGGGGCTACAAACATTATAGACAATAATAAGGAACAGGAGACAGTATAGAAGAAAGGCAGCAATTACTCCTTAAGGAAATGAGACTGGGATTAGAGTCTTTGAACAAAAACTTGGTCTCTATGAAATAAGTGTTCGTAGAGCTGGCAGAAAAAAATGGCTAAACTTAGATGAAGAACATCTAGAGCAGAGAATCGGTGCTGTAGAGGACATGTTTTCTAAATTTGCCAGTGATTTTGATTTGGTGAAAAATAACAAAGAACTGACAGAACAACAACTTAAAGTGGAAGACTGACAAATGCGCTCAAGAAGCAACAACTTAATCTCCCAGAGGACATTGAAGGGAGTACTCCAGTTTCCTTTAGAGAAGAAATTCTTACAGAATTGTGGGGTCTCAAGTATCAAGATCAGAAAATCAAACTAGATAGACTATACAGGTTTTTTCTTCCTCAAAATTCAAATATGCAGAGTGAAGATGTTATGCAAAGCTTGTGTAGATAAAGGACTATAGGTTAAAGGACTGCCTACAAATATTTCCTGATTTACCCCCTGTAGTTCTAGTGAAAAGAAATACATCTGATCCTATAAAAGACAAACTCAGGATCAGAGGTATTCTGTAATCTCTGCTATATCCTACAAGGATGAGAATAAACCTGGATAGCAAGTTTTTATTTTTAATTTTTCAGCACACACCCCAGGAGGTAAAAGAGGCTTAAATCTTCAGGAATCAGCATAGAGCCATCTCAGCTTTTGATACCGCTCCCCTTCCTCAAATAACATGTCTGTTTGTGCTGCCATAGCTAACAATAACTCAGAAGCCGGCAGTGGCTAAAAACTCAGCAGGTGTGGGGGGAACAAACAAGCAAATACCAATGATGAATGTTAGGAATTTTTATATTGAGCAGTGGATTATTAGCGTCATATAGCAATTACAGTCAGATAATTGTATAATGGACATGTTAGTAACAAAGTAATAAAGCCATGAAACCAAGTATCATTGCAGTCATGTATTATTTAAGATACGCTTCATTCACACACCAAAAAAAGTGGGTGGGGGATCTGTTAAGAAGAGCTGAGCTTCAGTTAATTTACTGTAGGTTTAAAAGTTACGGTTTATGAAATAATAAAAATAGAGTGGGATTTCTTTCTCACCTTCAAAGGAGCCTATAATAATTGATTTTTAGTATGGCCTGTGCACATCTGCTCACACATTGCTTTGCTTGACCATTTCAGAAGAAAACGGGGGCGTGAGGAAGCAATCCCTCCAGAGGTTTTGGAGAGAGAGAACACACAGGGGGGTAAAGTCACAGGGAGGGATCTCTTTCTTGTCTTCATTTCTTTTCTTGCTTTGAGTATGGCTATAAATATAGAAGGGAAGGAGGGCGTAAAGGGGTAAGAAACAGATTTTGTGTTAAAAGAAGTGGGTGGCCATGTAACAAAGTTAAATAAGAAGTTTAAAGGGACACACATCCAAATAGAAATGTTGCTAATATGCTGCTAACGTATTTTATTTTGCCCTATTTCAACAATTATTTCTGGTGTTTCTGGACACAAGGGATAGGTTGAGGAATTTCTTGAGGTGGGTCGGGTGCTTCATAGAGAATGTACTTCCAAGAAATAGATATTCCTTTCATCTAGTTGACCCTGGCATCAGAGGTGGTATGAAACATCAGTCCATATGACAGATTTAAAGATTCTGTCATGGAATCTGAAGGGATCAAAATATTAGACACAATGCACAAAAGTAATAAAGTATAAAAACAATAACTACTTTAACTGTCTTTTTCTACAGGAAATGCGTTTTGAAAATAAAGACTCCACATACTTTGTGAATCTTTTCCTGGTCCTTGGTGCTAGCACTGACTATCCTGTAAGTGCCAGAGGGTCTAGTATTTTTCTTAAGAAACACTTAAAGCCAGAAATAATGGACACCTGTGTAGACCCAGCAGGTAGATTTAATATTCTAAAGCTTTGGCTTTCTCGAACAGAGACTTCGGTAGCTAATATTTATGCATCTAACAAAGAGGATGTCAGTTTCTTTACAAACATTTTTATTAAAACTGGCTATATTTCCAACTCTTTATATCATTGGAAGTGATTTTAGTCTGGTCCTTGCCCACCTTGACAGACTATAATCATCAGTGAAGAGTAAGGTACAGGCAGTGAGGGCTCTCAAAAGTTATAATAATAATTTCAAACTTATAGATCAATTTTGATTTGAAAACCCAAACAACAGAAATATTCATAGTTTTCTCCAGCTCATAAGTCCTATTCTAGAATTCCAGATAACGAACTTGAAGCTGGTCAATTCCTTGAATTAATAACTGGTTGAAGGGAGGTGGTCCTCAGCTGCAACTCAGGCCACCCATCTCCCCAACTAGTTGTTAATTTGTAGAAAATGACCAGCTTCCAGGTTGTTATTGCTTAAACACAACATGAGAGAATTACACTCACTCAAGCAGGAAGTATTGGTGGCTGAATTCCGACATGGTCTCTCAAGATCAGACCAAGATTTGAAAAAGGAATTAACAATTAGAAATAAATATAGCAATATAGTGTATGTTGGAAGGCAGTTCTTGCTCATTTTCTGACACTCCAAAAATGTGGTTCTGCTGCAGTAGTGATGTCCGTACTGCAGCAGAATGACTTTTCATTCTGCTTCAGTACGGACGTCATACCAGCTCCCTCACCAGCGCCTGGGTTGCCCTGGCAATGATTCACACCACTGCTCCCACCCGCCACATGGCAGTTTTAAAAAAAAAAAGCCTCACCAGTGTGTTTACAAAGTCGCGGTCCTGTCAGCTGATAGTAACGTGAGTAAGGCATTAAATTAGTGGAAATCATCAACAGCACAAGCATTTGCCATATGCAGCATGGTGATTGTGGTACCGGGGGGGGGGATGAAGTAGTAGCGTCGGTCACTCTGCACTAAGTTGCTGCTTTGAATCTGCATCTGTATTGTGAGTAATATTTTTTTTTCTTTTCTCTCTTCCCCCCTTTAATGTGTGTACAGTTGTTGGTAGCAACATACACTATATACTGTAGAACAGTGTATGGCTGAACATTAACAACAAGGCTGACTCTTACACTCTTGGTTGCTATGCTGAATGATGTTGACCTCTCAAGCTGCGCTCTCGAGTTCAACAATCGGCGTAACAACCACTCATGTAAGAATAGCCTTGTTGTTAACCTTCAGCCATACACTATCCTATATATACTATTCAACAACATTCCATCAACATTCCCCCATAGCAACATTCCCTCACTATTCCTTCTAGGAAATCTACAGCTGGACAATCTGCCTTCTCTTATCACTGTCCTAAACTTTGGTTCTCACTTCCCTTGTCTATTTGTTTAATGTCTCATTCCTATTGTACTCCTTCCCCCAGGTTACACTGGGAGACAAGCGACTTGTTGCTCGGTGTGCCTTTCTGGTGAAACATTTCAATAAATACATAAATTCACTCTGCCTCTTTGGCTTTCTCCTTAAAGTCTCTTCTTCATGACTTTTTTCCTCCCTTCTGTACCTGTCCATGACCCTCTTCCTTCACCCTCTCACTAGCTTTGTCCTGGCTATCTGTCTTCCCCATACCTATACGTGTGTTATTCTGATTTGTAAAGTTTTATTATTCATTTAAATCATTTCACTGTATTTTCTTTATATGTATTGTGCATGCTTTATATTACGTTCCCCATCCCCTTTTTCTAAGACGCATCTGGAAATGAGCTGTCATCAGCTCAGTATGTCTTTCCTGGTGAAACTTTTGAAATCAATCCATCAATGAATCAATCAAATTCATCTGGATGGTGAGAGAGTTATACTCCAATCAACAGCAAAGTAATACTTTTTTTTCTGATCTCCCAGACAAACTTTCAGCTTTACAGATGAGGTATGATCAGAACCAGGGGGCAAGTAATATCAATAAACTGGAGGATGATGCAGTACTTACTAAACCCAAAGAGATTAATTTGGCCTTTGAGAGGTTCTATTTAGAATTATATACTTCATACCAAATTGTACAGCCTAACGCAATTATGGAATTTTTAAATGAAACCACCCTTCCAGAAATTTCAGCACAAGACAGAGAAGCACTAAATACAAATATTTCTTCACAGAAAATTAGGATGGTAATTAAAGATTTAAAACATTTTTTTTCATTTATATTTTAGTCCCGATTTTACCCCCATTTACTCCTGACCCTGCCCAGCCACGCGCACGCCATGGTACTGGTACCGGTACAGGAACGCCCTCCCTGTGCTTGCTACCTGCTTGTCTGCACTGCCTGTGGACCTCCATCTGGGGGCAGTGGAACTACAGTCAGCGACAGGGTCCTTCCCAGGAGAGAAGAGCTGCCTTTTGGCTGCCCCCGTGATTAAAGATTTATCCAATGGAAAGTCACCTGGACCAGGTGCCCTTCGAGCAGAATTTGATTAAAACCTAAATGATACTCTTACTCCTTTGCTAACAAAACTCTTTTCTGAAATAGATCAGTTGGCAATGCTCCCTTCCTCCTTCAATGTAGCTATACTCGCATTGATTTTGAAATCTCACTCTTAAAAACAGACTATACAATTTTTATATAAAGTTTTAGCAAATAGTTTGGCAAAAATAGTTCCATCAATTATACACAATGACCAAACTGGCTGCACTGAAGGAAGGTGGATGCATCACAATATCAAGAGAATATTAAATATAGTTACTAACACTTCAAAGGTGAACTCCATAATTCTTTCATTACATGTGGAGAAGGCCTTTGACCATGCCTACTGGTCCTTTTTATTTGAAGTTACGAAAACATACACAGTGCAGCCCACTTATAAGAACATCCCATTTATAATAACATTTTCTCCATGTACTGATCTTGTCCCATTGTACTCTATGGGATTCCAGCCCATTTATAAGAACATACAGATCAGTTTTAATCACATTTTATTCCCCACTGCACTGAAAACTCTGCTGTTTCTAGCCTGCCTGCTGATGTTGGTAAGTGTGAGCTTTCAGCCCAGAACATCAATTGAGTCAGTAATTGCACCTGTTAGCCATCCCCGAGTGTTAGGTGATTGCTAATGACAGCCAATTCATGGGTAATTAGTGTACTGGACTTACAGTGAGGCTTGTTATTGTTGCTCCACTAACCTCCTAATCAACACCTAATCAACACAGTCCTCATTCCTCCATGGCATGTCTACACACAATTTAAGCAACTCATCTGAGCTGTAATAGTTGAATCAGACTGCCATGGAGAAGCATCAGAAGACCGCATTCACGCTGGCTCAGAAAATCCAAATCGTAGAGACCCTGAGCCAACCTGGTACAAAACGGGGGGGGACATTGCAAAGCAGTTGAACATCAATGTTTGCACCATCTTGAAAATCTTGGCTAATAAAGAAAAGCTGTATGAAGATTTTCAGAGGGGTTTAAATTCAGAAAGTAAAAGAAAACACACCGTGAAGGATGAGGTTTTGGAGCGTTCCTTGCTCCGATGGTTCAGTGCTTGCTGTACCCTAGATGCACCCATTAGTGGTCCTATTCTCCTTGTAAAAGCACAGCAGCTGGCAGATGATTTGGATTTCCAATTCATGGCAACAAATGGATGACTTTGCCACTGGAAGGATTACTAAATTTACTGAACCATTGTTTCTTGTTAATTTTATTAACAGTGGGATCGGGAGACATCTAGTTGCCATCGGTAGTATTGCATTTAATGGTAGCCCATTTATAGTAACAACCTGTTTGTAAGAGCATTTTTCTATGACAACTAGGATGTTCTTATAAACGGGCTCCACTGTAATACATTTTTGGATTAGATTCAGTACTCTGAACAAACTAGAAATGTTAAGACCAATCAAGAATTTTTGGATGCATTTGTTCTGTCCAAGGGGATCAAGCAGGGCTGTCCTCACTCCTTGACATTTTGCCCTTGCAATTGAACTTTTAGGTGTGGCAATAAAAATGTACCCAGGTATCAAAGGAGTTGAAATAAATAACTGCAATCATTTAATGTATATGTATGCATATGATATTCTGTTACTTATTTCTGTAATATACACGCTTCTGTTCCACATATTCTGGACTTATTAACAGAATTTGGATACATGTTCAGTTATAAAGTGAATTGGGACAAAAGTACATGAATGTTCCCAAGGACAAAGACAGTTACTCAACCACATCCTCTGTTACCAATGGGAAAAAAAAACTTATAAAGTACCTAGGAGTAATCATACCTAAAAATGTGACCTTTGGTTTTCAAATTACACTTTGTGCCCATGTTTGAGAAAATTACCACTGATCTGGAAAGATGGCAAACATTGCCATTAGTAGAGTTCAGGAGCTTAAAGCTATCTGTCCCCCCATCCCCTTCGTTGATATCTCTCTCTCTCTCTTAATCTCTTAGAGCTTCCCCACTGGTCTGCTGTTCTCTCCCAGCACTGCTCATGCAAATGTTTCCTAGACCTGCATTTTGGAATATGGCCCTTATAGCTCATAGGCGTTATAGCCAATTATATGGCTTTTTCGCTAGCTCCCTGTATAGGGACCCATCCTTCATTTGGGAATGCCCCACCATGTAATGATGTCCCCTTTACTGATTCTTTCATGTCCTCATCATTGGCCTACCCTTTCCTGCTGCCATGGCACATTTGGACTTCATCACAGATATTTAATATGTGTATTGGACTTTGCAAATCCCAACAGCTACACCTTTTCCCCCCTACAGCACCAGGCCAGGGTACTTCTACATGCAACCTTGGAAGTACTTGGCTTCTGCTTAAACTACAATGTGCCTTGCCCACCTCGTTGGAACAAACAGGTTCAGGCATAATCCATTAAGCTTGTGTTGAGAGCCATTAAAATGATACTATCCATGCTTCTTCTCTGTTCTGGCAGTGTCGAACCGAACCCAGGCCCCCCCTCTACCTATCTCTGCTCCATGTGACCTTATCAACCTAAAAGGCCTACATATCCTCCATATTAAGGTATGCAGCCTACTAAGCAATTTAGATGCCATTCAGGCTTGGATTATACACACGAAACATGACATCCTGGTGGTTTCTGAGACCTGGCTCAACCCCACTACCCTGGACTCTGAGGTCAACTTACCTGACTACAACGTCTTTTGTGCAGACAGACATACTAGAGGTGGGGGGCTGCCATCTATGTATTTGAAAAATATAACATTTCTATTACCGAGGCCTCATCATTGCCAAAAGAGTTTGAAAGCCTCACAGTCAAAATCCAACTGTCAACCACCTTGGCCCTGCACATCATAGGCTGCTACAGGCCTCCCTCTGCAGGGCTTCAACTGTTAAGTCACGTTTTCCACTTTTTCAGTGTGCTGCAGTCAGAAGTCATAATCCTGGGTGACTGTAACCTGGATTGGCTTTCGGACTCCTCCAAACCCTTAAAAACTCTATGTGACTCATTCAGACTTATTCAAATTGTCTCAGAAGTGACCCATCCAAATAAAAAGAACCCAAATAAAAGCTCCCTCCTAGACATTATTCTAGTAAACAAGCCACACACCTCTTCTCTCATTCTGGAGTCTTCTTCACTGATCTTAGTGACCACTGCTTTGTTGCTTGCAAAAGAGCTACACCCAAGTCTATTTCTAATTCCAGGTTCACAATGAGGAGATGTTTACATAATTTAGTGCCACAAGCCTTCCTTTTGGACTTACAAAACTCCTTGCTATGGCAGGACTTCTACATAGCCAAGACAGTAGAGACAGCATACAAGACCTTCCATACTATTGTCTGTGGAGCTGTTGACAGACATGCCCTGTACCAAGAAAAAGACTCTACCTTGGCTTACACATCAACTGAAGTCAGCTTTGCTTAACAGAGACAAGCTCTGCAAGAAAGTGTGAAAATCAAAGCTTCAGTCAGATTGGGCTGATTTTAGGGCAGCCAAAAACCTCTGCACAAAGCTTGTCAGAAACACTAAGGCTAACTACTTCCAGTCAACTCTGGACTTCTCCACTACGGACCCTGCCAAATTCTGGCAAACCCTTAGAGATGTTCAAGGACATGCTTCGTCAGGTTCTCGCCCTACCAATATCTTATATGAAGGATCCCTCATTGCCGAGAAGGAAGAAATCCTTGACTGCTTTAATAATCATTTTATTACCGCAGGTATGGCCTTTGACATTTCACCTGTGAATAACCTACTTACCCAGTTCTTATCACAAGGACCAGCAAGCCCTACCCCTGTCCACAGTACTCCTGTCATGGGTTTCTCCTTCCAACCGGTAACTTACAAGGAAGTGGATGACCTGGTCCTTCAACTGGATGCCAGAAAAAGTGCAGGAGAGGACATTATTGGCCCTTTTTTCCTAAAGCTCAGTCACCAAGTGCTGGCAGCTCTATTAACACACCTCTTTAATATGTCCCTCAGCTTGGGTAAACTCCCTTCTGTCTAGAAGACTGCCCAAAATTTACCACTGTTCAAATCAGGAGACCCCAGAGACCCAAATAACTACAGGCCAATCTCCTTACTCCCCACCCTATCAAAACTGCTGGAGAAATAAGGAAATTGCCAACTTAGAAACTATATTGATGCCTCAAATCTGCTAAACCCTTTGCAATCAGACTTTAGGCCGTGCCATAGCACAATCACAGCTCTGGCTAAAGTCACAAGTGACTGGCAGAAAGCCCTTGACTTAAAGAAGCACGTATGTGCGGTATTCCTCAACTTAAGCAAGGCCTTCGATACCGTCGACCATGCATTGCTCTTAGTTACTCTCCGCAACATTGGTCTGGATGCACCTTCCCTAAAATGGTTCTCTTGCTACCTGGCAGAGTGGATGCAGCAAGTAAAAGCAGTAGGAGATCTCTCCACTCTAAAACAGATTACCAGAGGCGTACCTCAAGACTCCATCTTGGGGCCCTTACTTTCTCACTTTATATCAACAACATCAACAGTGGAATCAAACTTTCCAGTTTACATCTCTTTGCAGATGACATGGTCCTTTACACTGCCAGGCCTACTTCCAAAAATGCCTGCTCAGACTTGCAAACAGATTTCCTTATGCTGCAACAAAACCTCCTGAATCAAAAGCTCCTATTGAATGCCAAAAAGACCAAGGCTATGCTGTTATCCCCAGTGACCAAGTCCATAAACTCCCTTAAGCGTGACAATATTCCCACTATCACCACCCTGCTTGGTGAGTCACTTGACTATGTGACCAAGTTCAAGTACCTAGGTATGTGGATTGACAACAGACTTTCTTTGGCTGATCATATAGACAAGCTCTCAAATAAACTTGGAGGCTTGGACTTTTTTTTAGAATCAAGCATCTGCTTACCCAGGAGGCCAGAAAAAGCTTAGTATAAACCACGTTCCTAGCTATCTTGGACCATGCAGACTTCCTGTATGGCCAAGTCCCAAAAAAGCCCTATGTAAGCTTGACACCCTTTATCATAGGGCCTTACGTTTCATCTCAGGTGCAGCATATAATACCCATCACTGTGTACTCTATTGCATAGTGGAATGGACCTCACTTACATTCAGGAGGCAAAGGAATGCTATACTAAGGACCTCTACATCTATATCCAAGATGCTACTCTCCTACATTTCTGACTGTCTGCCCTCCTGCACCTTACAAAACTATGCCTTGAGAAGCCGTTCATACATCTCACTAGCTGTACCTAAAGTCTTTTCCCATTTTGGCAGAGCCTCCTTCAGCTATGTGCTGCCCCAGCTGTGGAACAACATCCAGAAATCCATAAAACTGGTGCATCCTATTGGTTTTGCGGAATTCAAGTCACTCTATTTGAGATGCTTCTTGGAGCCTTGTCAATGCCCTCCCTGTCACTAAATTGTAGCCATACATTGCTATTCTTACAGGCAACCCTCTACACTTTCTGTCCTCTCATTAGAATTACCCTATGCCACGTTCCTGGATTCATCGTTGCTTTCTACTTGCTGCTGAGCCCCCAGCTTGCACTGTCACTAGCATTAACTCTGCTCTACTAGAGCTATCAGTGTCTAAAATCACTGGTTCGGCACATTGGTGCTGACTTGCTTCCACCTCTCTGCTGTACTGTTTACTGGGATGAGGCTTCACCTTACGACCGGGCCTCATTGATTATCCTTGTACCTTGCTTTTATTGCTATGTATTGTATTACTATGCCCATTTGTGCTATAGGTTCTGTTGTGCTACTGTATTATTTATTCTGTACCTACCAGGCCCTCCTTGGAAAAGGAGCTTGCTCAATGGAGTTTCACCTGGCTAAATAAAGATTAATTATACAATGGCAAGAAAAAATCCTGGACTCTGATTGGTCAGTCTTGGGCTGGACCCGTGATGTTATCCCAGCACAACATCACAAGTCTAGTGTCATCACTATGTTGCTTGCTCCCTTTTTTGCATCTCCTCTTAAGAAACAAAAATATTTTTCCACACTAATAAAACATTCTTTAAAATAATTTTTTAATTTTATATATAACAGCGAACCATGTATAATAGCAATAATGCCCTCCAGGGTGTGTGTCATTTGGGATAACGTCACGCCTCAGTTGTTGGACGCACTTGGCCTGTGACCTCGTTCCCAGCCACCTGAGGCGTGACGTTATCCCAGCACGACACACACCCTGTTGGGCATTATTGCTTGATTGATTGATTGATTGATAAGCAGGGTAAACATCTGAAGGATGACTATCCTCCTAAGATTATTACTTTTATTTCAGTTCCTACCAGTTATTTTGGATAAAAAGTTCTTCTCAAATCTAGAAAAACTAATCTGAACATTTTTTGTGGAAATCTGCTTTTTCAAGGATTGCTGTGGACAAATTATATGCTGAAGAGAGTGGAGGCAGATTGAATTACCCTACCTTTTTGTTGGTATTATTTGGCTGCCCAAATAGAGCCAGAATATCAGTAGTTTGAGAAGGAATTAAATAATTCTTGTTTCCTGCTCGAGCTTGCAGATACACCCTGTGGCAGTCTCCATAGTTCATTACCAGTAGGACTTCAGCACTCTAAAAAACGCAGAAACTGCTTAAATTCCACCAAGGCTACAAATATGGCATGGCAAAGGGAACATCAGATATTAAGGAAGAAACCTTCTTTATCTAATTTCATGCCTATAACTGGGAACCCAAAATTGAGCCATTTTTGTCTAGGTAATACATTTAATATTTGGAAAAATAAAGAGCTATACTATACAATGGCAAGAAAAAATCCTGGACTCTGATTGGTCAGTCTTGGGCTGGACCCATGCTGTTATCCCAGTACAACATCACAGCTCTAGTCTCAGCCTCACTGTGAACCTGGAGATGAACTTTTGCTTGATTATGTGCTGCTTGATGTGCTTGATGATGTGCTTCATTGTTTCATCTTCTTTTAAAAAACAAAAATATTTTTCCACACAAAAACATCTTTAAAATGATTTTTTTTTATCCTGTATAACAATGAGCCATTGTATAATAACAATAATGCCCTCCAGGGTGTGTGTCATTTGGGATAACATCATGCCTCAGTTATTGGATGCACTCGGCCTGCGGCCTCGTGCCCAACCACCTGAGGCGTGACGTTAACCCAGCACAACACACACCCTGGAGGGCATTATTGCTTAAATAACTAATACACTTTTATGATGATAATAGGGGGTAAGGAGGAAGGAATAGGGGGTGGAGAAAATGTGGGCATATATAACAAGTAGTCTTCCGGAGGTTACTAAAACCTGTCTGAAGCAGATAAGTAAAACAAAACAAAAATCACAAGCAGCTTCAATTGTCCTCTAGGGAAGTGAAAGAAGCAGTCAGGACAAAAAGGGCTGCATTTAAGGGTACCCAGTTAGAACAGCGCTACACAAAAAGCACCGGTCTAGAGAGCGCTAGCTTGTGTAGCGCTAGCATGGACACCAAGTGAGGATCTACAGTGCTTTCAGTATGTGCTCCCCAGGTCACTGTCCATAATGCTCACCACAAACAAGAGCACCAGGATACAGGAGGAGGGCTAGGGCATAAAGCAGCTCAGCCAGTGGCAGTGGAGACCAGGGTTCCAGTCCTGGACTCCAACATTTTTGTGCACATGGGACTTTGCTTCTTTGACATGGGGGCCATGGTAACAGTATTCCATGGCCCCATATATTTTAATTTTCCCTGTCATCCACTCCCCTCTGGAGTGAGAATCCTTCAGTACTGGGGGGTTTGGGGGGGCAGAACCTCTTGCAAAAATAAAACTGACGGCATTATTGCTGTGCTGTTGTTGCTGATGGCATTGTGACCAGCACCATTTACCCGTTTAAGTGGTACAAGGGGGATCAATCTGATGATAATAGGTGGCATACTGATTATAAATGAAAGGGGCATGCAGAGGGCAATAGCAGAGGTGGGTCTGAGGATGGGCAAGGGTGTAAAGGACAATGGCAAGGCCTTATTTAGGTATACTTGAGAAAAGAGAAAAACTAAAGAGTGTATTGTGAGCAGAGTCATGTGAAGTTGACAATATCCACTTCAGGAATTAATCTGCTAAAAATGCAAACTTTGCAATATGTGAAGTGAGCAAATACACATACCCAGAGTCAAAGCTTTACATTCCAAAAATAAAATTAGTGATGTTACAGCAATCGGTTTTACAAATCAGTAAGTTTCTGGCACTCAGGACACAAGTGTCATATGTTTGATCACATGGCTCATATCAGTTCAAAAAAGTCAAGCTCATTGATGCATGAGTTTTTGGGCATTCCAGTGCTATGTTGGTCGTGCAAGCACAATACGAAGTGATCCGCTGGAGCATGGGTGTAGGCAGGCATAGTCCAAGCACTCCATGGTGTGCAATTTTATTTAAGGGTAGCAAATAGACTCTGAACTGCTCCCTTTTTCCATGAAAACTAACAAAGAAAATACTGAACCTTTCTGTAATTTTATTCATAGGAGTCGAAACTAGAAGGACTGGTCACTAATACTCTCTTTGCATCCCAAGGACAATACAATTGTATAGGCTCTGGGCTGGTATATGGGTGTCTTAGGGAACAAAGCATGCCATTTGTATTTAACCATGCATGGCAACAACCACTGTCATGAGATACAAAAGTTGTATTTATTGTGCCAAATGAGGCAACAAACACGGTCCTGGTGTACATTTGTATATTGTCTGGCTACACCTGGGGGGGGGGTAGCTCACCCTAACAAGGGGGGGGGGGTAGCAGTGAGTCCACTTGGTGTGCAGATCTGAAATCCCTGGCTACACCCCTGCACTGGAGTTTAAGATGGGACAGAAAAAAGGCATAAAATTAAACACACCAAAGGAAAATGTTCATTTTAGTACTGCTGGCATTTTATATGGGGAGGCTATTAATACATATTGTATGTCTGCAGATACTTCTTTTACAAAAAACCTTATATTTATAGCCACTGCATTCTGCATTAATGTGTCTAGACTTTGGGGCTTTATCCTATTATCAACCTTCTGAATAATACACATTAACAAGTCCTTATTCTCTTGAATTTTCAGAAACATCAGATTGTCACCAGCAGACCTCACAGTTACTGTTTTTCAGACATTTCAGTCAGTTCCAATGGATACGCACTATGATGTCATAATAAGCACACTGTGCAGTCAGAAAATCCTGGATGTGAGTTTTTTCTATGGACTATATGATTAAGTTGGGAAAAGTATGATGCAAAACCTGGGAAAAGCAAAACACACTTGAAAAGGGTTTTCTCTTATAAATTGTAATTGCTGACTAGAGTATGCTTATGGAATTATATATTGAAAATCTATTATAAGGTAGACGTGTCTAAGGAATGAATAGTATTTCCTGAGTACCGTGAATAGTAGGACTCCATAATATTTTGGGAGCCCTTCCCAAACTATTAATTTTCAGGAACTACTATTTGACAAACAGCAGGAAAAATAAAAAGGAAAGAAGAAAGAACCATCCTCCAACCCTCAAAACAGCCTCCATGAATATTTAAATGACTCCCCACCCACCCACCATAATGGCACTTAACCCATATTCCTCCAAAACCAACCCTGGTGATGTCTGAATTGGAAAAAAAAACTTCCCATACCTTTCTATATATACCAGTTCCTACCAACTCCCCCAGCCTGAACTCAATAAATAAATGTCAACCCACACCCTCTAGGCAGCACCTAAATTCCACCTTCCTCCACCTCCTCCTCCTCCTCCTCCTCCTCCTCCTCCTCCCAGCATCTACATGTTAGTAATTCAGGTCCCATGATGGGTGAATAGTACAGCCCACCTGCCTAGATGGCTGGTCATCATCTAATGAATGAAAGTGCTTGTGCCCATGTGCTAAGTGTAGTATCACCAGCTGGTCAGCTGGTGTAGCTGTACTTAGATTAAGTATGCAAGCGCGTTCATTCATTATGCACTGGCTGGCCATGGAGGGGGTAGGTTGTGCCAGTCACCCACTGCAGGACATAAGTTACAAAAAAATGCTCAAGGGGAGAATTGGGGTACTGCCTTGATTGTGGGGAATAGGGGTAACATTTTTATTTATGGGTGGTTTAGTTCATATACTTAGCACAAACAAGAACTTTAATTCAAGACTGTAGCAGACCATGGGAGCAAGTGGGTTAGGTCACAAATCCACAGCAGGACCTAAATTATTAAAATGTGAGTGCTGGGGAGCAGGTGTGTGGGATTGAGGTGCTGTCTAGAGAGTGAGGGGATGGGGTTAAGATTTATTTATTGGATTTGTGCTGGCAGGAGGAGTGTGGGAATTGAGACGTGCAGGGGGAGCGAAGTGTTTTTGTTCTCGCTGCTGTTCAGATGTCCTCAGGTTTGGGATGGGAGAGAAGGGTGGGTTGGTAGCTATGAAGGTAGGGGAAGGGTGGATTTGTTTAAATGTTTAGGAGGCTTCTGTGACAGTGGTGGGATTTTTTTAAGCTGAATGATGGATATTGAATACCTGAATATTTTGCTGCTGAACACCAAGTGCCTCTCTGGGGCCAAATATTCAGGGACAAGGTATTCCCACAGCCCTAAAAAGGGATGGTAGTGTGATCTCTTGGTTTGAGCAATGGCTTGAAAACCAAGTTCAAACCCCACTAGAGCCACACTCAGTGTGTGACCCTGAGCAAAACACTTAACCTGCTAGTATTTCAGTCCACACAGTAGCAGAAATGGATAAAACCTGTACACCACTAAAATGAGATATTACATCTCAGCTGCACTTTCCTGGGTAAATAAATCATAAACAAAGCATGTACATGCCAATTTAATTATAAAATCACTACATTAACACCACCTTTCCAAATACTTTAATTGTGGTAAAACATTTTTTTATGTTTTAACTTTGATGTAAAGTAAATATGTTAACTGTTTGTGATTGGCCAGTTTTAGCTGTTACACCATATGGCCATGAAAGGCACAGACACACATTTCATGTGTAGTGCTGCTGTGATACATCACAGCAGGTGGCATTGCCTTTTGACCAGTTTGACTGCAGCATGCAAACTGGGCATTTTTATAACTGATCGTATAGCCTCACTGGTTTGGGTAGTAGTGTTGCTTCATCTCTAAATAATTGCTGTTTGTAACAAAAGAAGCAGAGCATTTAGTGACAACATGATCAATCGCTGAATGGGAATGTTGTGGGGAACCTCTGGGGCTGCTGTTTGTGTGTACTGGGAGGAGATGACAATGGAGCTTTGCGATGGATCTTGGCAAGGAACTGTATACAGTAATTTCCTCAATAAAGCAAAATCATAGCTTTTTCCTTGGCCTGCAATTTCTCAACAGTGGAAAACAATGCTAATCATTCATATTGTCCTTCTACCTTAGTGAACGATAAATGCAGTGCTGGTTCAATACTGCACAGATGGACAACCTAGCCATCCAGCGGGATGCTAAGTGCGGTTATCTGCTCCATTTGTCAAAATCACTTTGTTGACACCTACATAAAATGTGGCTCCTTTGACAGCTTTTGAGCAGCTATTCTACATATTGCCTTTTTTCCATCTATCTGAGAAGTTTCCTAAATTGTTCTTTATTTTCCATAATTACTATTTTGTATTCATTGGAGTACCGACGGATGAGAGGAGACCTGTGCCTAGTTTTCCATGCATTCAGCAACACAAACTTATGGGACAATTTAGGCCTCCAGTTAAATACCAGTTTATATGCAACCAGATCACTTGTGTTGCAGCTAAAGGGAAATGTAAACCGTACCATAAAAGAGCATTTTGGTTCTCTGAGAGGGTTGTCCCACTATGGAATAAACACCCACCTGAGATACTGGGAAGCAGCACAATAGATGAGAAGACAAAGCTAGATAGGTATTGTACAGAGAATAGAATTACCGGGTATACATTTGAAGTGTTTCGAGCATATACTGGACAATTTTGTCCACTTAGCTCGTATTCTACTAATGATCCTATTATAATTCTAATTCTAATAATTATATCCCAGCAATTCACGTGTAAGCAGCTTCTCTTTTTTTCCCAGAGACACAGAGTAGGCTTTGCAAAGGGGGGGGGGGCGGACAGGTATGTAGAGACATGTTCGCTTGTGTTTGCATTTGCCTGCTTGCAAAAAAAGGTCAGGGTCCCTATTTTCAAAGGATCCTGGCTTTCTGAGACAGGCTGTCTGATTTGCAGCAGGTTGCAACACTTCTTTGGACATAGCTGTGTCTGAAGTTCCAGTGCTGGTACGTCACTATTAGGTAGTTCACCAGCACCAAAACTTCTGATGCAGCCATGTCCAAAGGTGCTCCCAGGTCGCCCCTGAAAACAAGCACTTGTGCCTAGTGGGTCTTACCTGGTTTGCCAAAGACTAAAATAAAAAAATATATACACATAAAAAAAAGGGACATGCAGGTGTGAAGATCCTGTGTACCATTTCAAAAGACAAAATAACTTTACTTTCACTATGCTAATACAACTGACAACCAACCCACACACATGACCTTGTTGCTTTTTCAGTTGTACCTAAGATAGCCCAGTAGAGATGCAACATCTTGTTTTCCAGTAAGGTCTGGCTTCTACTCATTTCTGCAGCTGGGTGGACTGGAGCAACAGCAGATTGCAATTTGCCCCAGGTCACATAATCGGTATTTGGCTCTAGTGGGATGTGAACTTCTGAGCTTCTGGTTCCCAAAACAGTGTTCTAACCATGGGACCACATTCCCTCTTTGAATCCTCCTCCTCTTGGCCCATTCTCAGGATGTTGCTTGGTGATATGACCAGAATCAGCTGCAACTGTTTGACCTGGTCTGCCACAATCATTATGCCCAGTACTGAATGTTTTCCTGATGGCCCAACTAACATATAGTGTGCTATCTCTTCCGCTGCCTTTGGTGAATGTTTGCATTAGTTATGTATTGTTCAAGTATTGCCTGTACACTTATAATTCCCCTAAGAAGTTCTAATTGAACGTCATGGTGTCATACATAGCGTATAGTTTGTATCACATGTATCATATGTTTGATCACGTATCATTTCTTTTGTATCACATGTGTCATATGTTTGTACCAAATCTATCATACAGTAAGTTTGTATCACATGTATCATACAGCATACTTGTATCACCTGCAGTGCGTTTATATCAGATGTATCACATGCTGGTGCAAATCTCCAAATTGTGGCTGTGGTAGTGGAGAAGGGGAGGAGTTAATCCATCTGTTATGGACATGTAGGCATTATACTGAAAATCAAACTTACTTCTCGAGGACAGTTCTCCACCAAAACAAACTGGAGGATGTAGGAATAGATAAAGAATTATTGACAAAAATATTATTCTCTACAAGGAATGAATATACAATTAAATGCTTTGGAAACTACTTATTGAGTATATCTAAAGACAAAAAAAGGGGGAAAAACTAAAATAAAATAGTAGTATCCATGGACTTAGAAACTATGTAGTTTGATTGACAGGGACAGGACAGTGACTAACTGTGATTAAGGAAATTTTTAGTGTTTATTTATTGTATTTATTGATACAGTGTATGTATTTGGGGTGAGATACTAACAACAACAAAAATGGAAAGGGACCTGGGGGTAGTCATATCAGATGACCTAAAGGTGGGCAAGCAATGTGAGAGGGCAGTAAGGAGGGCTGTGGGAATACTGGGATGCACAGGGAGAGGCATCACCAATAGAAAACAGGAGATTGTTATCCCTTTGTACAGACAGCTGGTGAGACCCCATCTGGAGTACTGCGTGCAGTTCTGGAGACCCAGTCTCTGCAAGGACATAGACAGGATGGAGGCAGTCCAGAGGAGGGCAACAAAAATGGTGCAGGGTCTGCACCAGAAGACATATGAAGAGAGATGTAAGGAGCTTAATATGTATACCCTCGAGGAAAGGAGGGAGAGGGGGGACATGATAGAAACTTTCAAGTACCTCAAGGGAATCAACCAAGTCGAAAAGGGTAGCATCTTTCAGAAAAAGAGGTGTGCAAGAACAAGGGGGCACAATTTGAAGATAGAGGGGGGATGACTCAGAGGTAATGTAAGGAAGTATTTTTTCACAGAGAGGGTTGTGGATGCATGGAACGGCCTTCCTGAGGAGGTTGTGGAGTCAGGAAGAGTGGGAGAATTCAAGAAAGCATGGGACAGACATAAGGCAATTCTAGGGGTGGGGGTAGGAGAAAGTAGGCTGTTGGTTAACTAGGATCTGCAGCTTATCCATTAGGTAGGGAAATGGGCAGACTGGGTAGGCCAAGCAGTCCTTATCTGCCATCAAAGTCTATGTTTCTATATTTCTATTTGTTTGCAACTACAGCTTATACTAATTCTATATGTGATAATGTGTTGTGATAATGCAAGAAGGATATTTTCTTATCTAAGATTTTAAAATTATTTTATAATTTTTTTATATATATGTATTTTATCTTGTGTTGAACAATAAACTCTTTTACTTACTCATAGGCTGGTATCCCATGTATCATATGGTATGTTTACATCACCTGTATCATATCTTTTGTATCACATGGATCATATGTTTGTACCACATATATAATACAGCATAGGCCAGATGTTCAGATAAATGCACAAGTGCAATGCAGTGAAAATGTTTGCGCTGCACCTATGCCTGCACTCACATGCAGTTACTACTATATTCAGTCGGATAGTGAGTGGCGGTATCTAACTGAATATTGGGCAGTGTCAGCACAGCAGTAAGTGAAAGTGTACTGCGCCAACATGGACCTGGCCTGCGTATAACCCACAGAGTACAGCACTGCCTGAAACAAGATACAGTATCACCAAGACCCATGTGGACTATATTCAGCCCAAACATGCAAATGAGTACACTGAGCATGCAAGGTGCTAAGGGGCCATATGCATGCCCTTTTTGGGCTCATTTGCATAGGGTGCAGCAGCCCCTTAGCACCACTGCAATGGGAAAACCACAAGCCCTGGTGATGTAGTGTGTCACCACTAACCCCAAAAAAGCTGCATTAATGCAACAGTCAGGGTTGATATCAAAGTAACAAAAGTAGGGAAATGTGAAGTTAGGGTTTCAAACCCTAACACCCCTGCCCCACCCATGAAGTGAATGAGGGGTAGAGTCTTCCTTGCAGTTGTCAACTGTAAAGCTCCCCCTATTGCAGTAACAGAAAAGCTGAGATGTGATGGAGACAGGTGTGTATGTTTCCTGAGTGCATAGAATGGGGTGAGCATTAGGGTCGACAACCACAAGGAATATTCTACCTCTTATTCACTTCAGGGTTGGGGCAGGGGTGTTAGGGTTTGAAACCCTAACATCACATTTCCCTATTTTTGTCATTTTGCTATCAATCCTAACCATTGCATGAATGCAGTTTTTTGCAGATAATTTTCTTGCTTTTTTTTATATAGTTGTTTAGCTCCTCACTGCCTCCAGCTGCCCCCTTCTAACTGACCCCCCAGCCCCATCACGCCGGTATCACCGGGGCTTACCCAGAACCCACCTGATCACCAGGTGCAAAGCCTGCAAGGGGTCAGTCATCATCCACAGCTGGGGGTGTTTTTCCTCCATT
The DNA here is from genome assembly GCA_016271365.2 of Neoceratodus forsteri. Taxonomy (NCBI): domain Eukaryota; kingdom Metazoa; phylum Chordata; order Ceratodontiformes; family Ceratodontidae; genus Neoceratodus; species Neoceratodus forsteri. The sequence continues at coordinate 1,392,444,764 of CM057459.1, forward strand.
TTTTCCCTTCCTCATTGCTGGAGCGCACATGCAGGACGTGCATACGTGGAGGCGTGTGCGCATCCATGGACGTCCCGCAGCACCCTCCCTTTCATGGCACCCACAGTCCTGCACTGCCATCAGGCCTCCACCTTGGGACAGTCATTCAGTGGGAGCACCAGTCCTCCCTCTCTGGGAGAAGAGAGCTGTCCTCCAGAAGCTCGATCCTCCCCCTCCCCTGCCAACCCCTGAAGGCCCGTACTCATCCCCAAACACAGGTCGCCCTCATGGCGCAAGGTGTGGCATCCACCACCTCAACCCTCAGTGCCATCGGGCTGGCTACTTTTTGAGATAGTATAATCGTATCCTTATTTGCCTGTGGGAGTGCATTGCCCTGTGTGCCATGCTCTCCTGTCCTTCCATAGATGCCTATATGTGTGTTGCACTTCCATTTTTTTTTTAATTTGTTTAACCAGGAGTGGCACACTAAGCTGAAAGCTTGTTTACAGGCGCCAGGGCAGTGACCAGGGGGTTGCAAGAGCTGCATCTGCAGTAGGGCCTGCACTGTTAGGGGGCCCACTGCCTCAGAGGCCAGCATTAAGAAAACCTTTTCTCAAAGACAAAGTTGCAAGTTTCTCTTTGAAAATTGCTTATCTATTTGAAATTGAATTTGTCAGCAGTGGTGTCAGAAGATTCCAACTCCAGTTTCACATGGTTGGGGGGGTTACAGAACAAAGAAGTAATAGGGCCCATTACTCAAAACATTTAATCTTGGTGCTGGTTTCCCCAGGAGGAGCAGGAACAAATTACAGCTTTAATCATGGTGCCAGCAAGGGGATGGGCGGGGAGGCGAGCATGGACAAACTATGTATGTTCAGCAGGACTGATACAAAATAACTTATGCTATAAAAATGTCATATGTGCTAATGGTTATTTTATGTTTTTTGGTGGGGGGGGGCACAAAATATTTTGCAGGGGGACCCTTACAGCTTTTGGCACAGCCCTGACAGGTGCAACCTGGGAGCACAGTGAAGTTTAGTGACTTGCTCAGGGTCACACAGTATGCAGGCAGGTATGAGGCAGTGTAGTGCAGTGGTTTAAGGCTCTGAGCTGCAAACCTGGAAATCTGGGTTTGAATCCCACAGCCCCCACTTGCAAACTGTGTGATCCTGAGCAAGTCACTTAACTTCCTTGTGCTCCCAGGTTGCACCTGTAAACAAACTTTCAGCTTAGTGTGTCTCTCCGGTTAAAAAAGTGTGGGCTGTGGGATTCAAACCCAGGTCTCCAGATTTGCAGCTCAGAGCCTTAAACAGCTATGCTATACTGCCTCCCTTTATAGGATAACAGCAACAAAACTGTCCGCATAGCCTTCTTATTATTCCACCTCATGAACCCAGTACTGAAAATCTTCAAAACCCGCCGAAATGTCATTCCACGCCACTGCAACATTATTCTGCGCCACAGGTAGAAAAATACAATTTTAGGCAATATTTGAAAATTGACAGCTGTCACGTTCATGTGGTGGTATAAACAAATGTATATTTTCAAAATTTAGGGTGAAAATATGTAAAATTAGGAAAGTGAATTGCTAAATTTCATTGGATACACATAACTTTGCCATTTTAACATATTTTGACCCTAAACTTTCAACATAGCCTTCTTATGACCTCACCTCATGAAACATGGTGGTAAAGATTTTCAAATCCTGTCAGAAAGGTGATTTCACCAACCGATAATGAAATCGCCTTTCAGGCCAAATTAGAATAATTCCACCAATATTGTTCACTCAGGTTACCCACTTTAGGGCGAATGTCTCAGGGCACAGAACATTAGAGCACTGGGAAAATGCCACCAGGAACAAGCGTGACACCAAATTGTGTTGCCATACAGTAATACCGCATAACCCACCCAAGCATCCCCCATTGATTTTCTGCATGGGGCCTCGCCCCAGCACCCCTCTTTGCCGGGGAGCTTTGCCTGCCACACCCCTATTACTTATATATAATATCCTTTACTGCTCACATTGAAAAACCACAAGACACGCAAGGAGCAAAATGCTCTAAAATCCCAGTCGCGCGTATTAATAATAATAATAATAATAATAATATCTTTATTTATTATGCACCTTTCAATAATCAAGGCACATTACAAAACTTAAAACAACAAATAAAAACAGCAATATATAAATACACAGGAAATTCAAGAATTAACCTTACTAATTACATTATACCCTGCTCCATAAGTAGGTCTTCAGTGCCTGTTTAAACCCCCCCTCCCCACAGTCGCGGACTCCCAAAGCCGACGGGGTAGGGATTCCAAAAAGAGTTGGGGCCACGTACATAAATGCACTGTCCCCTGAGGATTTTAAAACTATCCTTGGAATCTCTAGCAACCCCTCATTGGCCGAGCGGAGCAATCACTTGTGGCAGTAAGGAGACAGGAGCTCTTTCAGTAGTCCGGGCCAAGTCCATGTACTGTAGGGCTTTATAAGTCAGTAATCCGACTTTGAAGGTGATCCGCCACTGAACTGGCAGCCAGTGCAGTTCATGCAGCACCAGTGTGATATGGGAAGTCCGAGGAGTCCCCATCAGCAACTGGGCTGCAGCATTCTGCACCAGCTGCAGGCGGTGGATATCAAACCACTGGAGCCCAAAATGCAGGGAGTTGCAAAAATCGAGGAGCGAGGTCAGAAAGGTGCTGATCAGTGTGGGAAGATCACTGGACAGAACAAGGTGCTTGATCCTCGCGATGTTCCTTAGATGGTAAAAGGATGACTTAACGACAGCCAACACCTGAAATCGCAGTGTCAGACCATCGTCAAGCATCAACCCTAGGTCCCGCACCAGTTCAGAGGCTAGGAGCTGGGAGCCCCCCAGAGAAAGCCCCATGGGCTGACCAGCCCCTGACCCCCCCATCCAGCAACCTGGATTCACAACCATCACCTCAGTCTTACCTGAGTTCAACTTCAGCAAGCTGGAATTCATCCAATTCTGGATTTCAGCAAAGCAGCTATTGAATACCGAGAGTGCTCCATCCTGGTCAGGTGTGAAAGACAAGTAGAGGTGGGTATCATCATCGTAGCAGTGAAACCTCAGCCCATACCATCTTACAATGTCTCCGAGGGGCAGCATATACACCGCAAACAACATGGGGGACAGCACAGAGCCCTGAGGAACTCCACATGACAGAGAGAGAGAGAGTACTGGTTTTGACCAAATCATGACGCCCACATTATGACACCCAGTGTTCCACATCCTATTTATGGTATACCTGTTCACTCTGTGATATTGGTGCCATCCACAAAGAGGCAGACCTTCCCTTCCAGCTCCTCTGCTATGTCACTAATGAAGACATGAAAGAGGACCAGTCCCAGTACTGACCCCTGTGGTACTCCCTGGTCACTCTCCCCTCCTCAGAGTGAACTCCATTTACCACCACCCTCTGCCTCCTATCCCTTAAGTAGTTTCTTACACAGATTATCACTATATTGACCACCCCCATGATACCAAGCTTGTTTTTTTTTTTAGTTATTCATTTATTTGTACATTTGAAAATACACCTTTGAGCTCATGAGCTCATTTACAAAGGTTCCTCGTCACAATCGTTATTACAAAGTAAGGCAGACAGAGTACTGGAGGCAGCTCAATCACAGAGAAATATAGAGGTGCTACAGTAGACCATTCAATAGTACATACAATGATCATGAAAATAAATTAATGCTGACAAGGTTGATGCACTCCAGAAGTATCAAGTGATTGACCAGACATTCAGTTTCATCAGTGGGAGCAGTCACACCTGTACCAGAGTGTAAAACATTTCTTAGCTCCTTCTTGAACTGGACCGGTTTATGGAGGTTCAGCAGGGACTCTGGTAGCTCATGTAACCAACATGGTGCTCTTTAGGGAAAGGAGCATTGGACCTAGCTTGTTTTTTGGAAAGGCATAGATAGTGCATTCCTGGACATACTCCTGGTTGCATACTGGTTGTGGACTTGGAGCAGGAGATTTTGGATGGCAGAAGGGGAGAAGCCCATGAGTGCCTTCATTACCATTAGACATACTTGATATTTGATTCTACCCCACAGTGAGAACCAGTTGGATTTTGAGTAAAGGGTACAGGTGTGTGTGTGTGTCTGTGTGTGTGAGCTTATCAGCCCCAAGGATGAAGTGACAGGCCTTATTTAGCACCAACCTGACACTATTGAGAACTGTGTCAGTAGCTGTTCCATAAACTGACAGACTGTAATCCAGTACTGGGAGGATAGAGCTGGATACAGCCATATACTTTGCTGCAGGGGTGAGGTAGTGCCTGTGCCCATACAATACCCCTAATTTTATGTTGACTAGCTTTACAATGTTGTCAACATGAGAGGCAAAAGTAAGTGCATTGTTTAGGGTCACCCCAAGATACATAAATGCAGTTAGTTGTTCCAGGGATCACCATTGTTTATTATGGTGAATGGAGGGGCCTTTTTTTCTCCCTCCCTCCCCATTTTGGCGGGTACCCTCCATGGGTCTATTCTTGGCCCCTCAGTGTTGTCAATATTTATAAATGATCTCCCTTCCATCTGTTCAAATTCCCACATACATATGTATGCAGATGACACCATCATATTCACAACTAGGTCCTCTACAAGGACGTCCAAGCTCCTCTCCAACAGAACTTCAATAAAGTCTTTGCATGGTTCCAAGCAAATGACCTAAAAGTTAATAACAAAAAAACAGTCTCAATGACTTCTGGCTCTGCTCAAAAGCTCTCAAAGTTCCCGATCCCACCAGTATTTCTCACCCAGGACAATTCTACCCTTGACAACATGCATGCCTTCAGATATTTGGTGGTATGGCTAGATAAACACCTTAATTTCTCTGCATATATAGATGCCCTAATCTCCAAGCTCTACCCCAAATTAAGATTTCTTTATCAAAATAAAGACTCCCTCTTACTATCCATGTGGAGCGAGCTTGTCTCTAAAATAATCCTCCAATCCCAAGACTAAGCAGACATCATCTGCAGCACAGCCCCTGCTGCATCCCTTTAAATTGGACACCATGCTGAACTCCTTCTACAGATTTGTAATTGACTCTCCTTTCCAGACCCACCACTGCTCCCTTTGCTCTACTCTTTCCATTGCACCCCTCTCACAAAGGAGGCATATCTACTTGGTATCCTACATGGCCAAGTTCTGGTTTGAGCTTCTCCCTCCTTACCTTTCCTTCTAGCTCTCCCCCCATGCCCCCCCCACCGTACTCTCTTCGTTCCTGGGATCCCCACTCTTTCTCAATCCCTCATTCCCACTCAACTACTGGCGAAAATGCATTCTCTTACTGCCTACCGCTTCTATGGAATAAACTTGCCCCCAAACTTCATAAATCTCCCACCTACCACTCCACCTAACAAAAACTTGTTCACCTCCTTGCTGCTCCACGCTGCACCTGTCCCTCTACCTCCTCTGTGCTTTCTCTCCACTCTCCCAATCAGCTCCTCCTCCTAAACAGTGACCCCAGCAGCAACTTTGCCATCCCAAAGGTCTACATCCTCAATGTCAGTCCCCTAGGTAACTGAGACAAAGTTATGTGATCCTGTTTTGCACAAAATTATTTCCTTTTCTGCACTTTATTTGGTGTCCATATTTGGTATACCCTTTTATTGTTTGCCATGTAATCAAATCACGGCTTGCTCTATTAATCCTTACTTGTATCTGTACCAAATATTGTTTAATTTTCTGTACTTGTATCTTTCCCAAATATTTTTTGTATTCTTTATGTATGTACGAACATATGGAAATGGCCAGCAGAAAAAGGCCTTTTGGTCTATTGAGTCTGCTCGATTTTGTAGCTAGCAGTCCTGTTCTACAGCTGCCCCACCCTTTTAACCTTCCCCTTGACCCGCCCTCTTGTATGTGTATATTACTGACCCATATCAGCATGCTTTCCATTCTCCAAATTTTAAATAAATAAATAGTGTTCCTGTGAATAGCATGGTCTTTGTTTTCTTATAATTCAGTAGTAGTTTATTTTGACTAAACCACTTTTCCAATTCCCTGAAACTGCATTGGAGTTTATGCATAAAAATCTCTGGTTGTGGGCTACTGATGTAGATGACTGCATTATCTGTATACAATAGAACCATCGAGGGGCAGGCTGCAGGGAGGTCATTTACAAATAACCAGAATAATAGTGGCCCCAGAATTGATCTGTGAGGCACTCTAGTGGTAATGCTTTTGATGTCGGACAGTGTTCCATTAATCCTTACGCATTGAGACCGGTGAGAGGGGTAGCTGCGGAACCAGAACACAGTATCTGGTGAGAGGACAAGTGTATGGAGCTTGGAAAGAAGAAGTGAGTGGTTGACTTGGTCAAAGGTTTTCATTAAATCAATGTAAATGGACCCTACTAGTTTTCCACTCTCAAGGGCCTCATGCAGATAGCTAGTGTACTCTATCAGAGTGGTGCTTGTACTGTGAAGCTTCCTGAAACCATGTTGCTGTGGGCATTGGATACTGTATTTCCAGAGATAATTGACAAGTTGGTCGGAAATTATTCTTTCCAGAGTCTTGGACAAAGGGGAGAGGATGGATTTTGGCCTATAGCTGGTCACTAGGGAGCAGTCACAACTTTCGTGAATAGGGTGACCAGCACCATTTTCCATAATCCTGGGAATTGGGAGTACTGGAGGGATAAGTTGAATATTTTTTGTTAGTGGGAGTGCCAATTCGTTCAGGGCTAGGGCTACCAGTTTCATGTCCACCATGTCATTGCCCAGTCTTGTTTTTCCTAGTACCTGTTTTATGTACGTTATAGTGTCAGATACAGTGACATTTCTGAAATAGAACTGTGGGTTGCATGAAGTGGTTACGGTTGGAGATTCACCCCGGGCTTTGGAGGTGTCTGCCATGTGGAAAGCATTCAGGGTGAGGTACTGTAGATACTGAGATTGGTGAAGGCATTATTGAAGGTGTTTGTGATCTCCCCTGGATGCAGTGTCACTTCTCCATTGGTACTGAGCATCACTGGCTGGAACTTGTCATCCTTTCCCAGGAGATCTTTTAAATTCCTCCAGAATTTTTTCCCCATCTACCCAACTATTCACTTATTGTTCTTTAAAGTATGTTGCCTTAGCCAACCTTATGTCCCTCATGCATTTGTTTCAGGCAGCCCTGTACTTTGTATGTCCCTTTGTGATAAGGCAGGAGAGGTTTATCAGCCTCTTATTTGTTTATTTCTTTTAGTCTTTGGTAACCGAGCAGGCCCACTAGGCACAAGAGCCTGTTTTCAGGGGTGACCTGGGGAGCACTGGGTGGTTAAGTGACTTGCTCAGAGTCACACAGTATGCAAGTGGAGGCTGCGAGAATCAGACCCAGGTCTGGTCTGCTGGATGTACCAAGACTGTTCACACCTCGTTACTCTAACCTCTAGGTTATACTGCCAGCCAATTCCCTCCCCTCTTATGTGGAATGGTGCAGAAGGCCTTGCTGAAGTCTAGGTAGGCCACATCCACCACCCCTCCCAGATCCAACACCTTGGTTACCCAATCAAAAAGAATCTATCAAATTTTATTTTCCATTACCTTACCTCTGTGAAATCACGCTGCCATGGGTCCTGCAGTCCATTGGATTCCAGGTATTCCACAATCCTTTCCTTTAATAGTGTTTCCATTAATTTCCCTACCACTGAAGTCAGGCTGACAGGCCAACAATTGCCTGTTTGCTCCTTGCTACAACTTTTGGGAACAGGGACTATGTCTGCTCTTCTCCAGTCCTCCAGGACCACGCCAGTCTCCAGTGAACTTGTTAAACAAGTTTGCCAGGGGTGCAGCCAGTACCTCCCTGAGTTCCTGCAGCACCTCCCTGAGTTCCTGCAGCACTCTTGGATGCACCCCATTTGGTCTCATGGCTTTGTCCACCGTCAGATTAGTGAGCGTTTTCCTGACCTTCTCCTCAGAAAAGGGACTGGAGTCCACTTCCCTTCCCTCAAAGCTCTTGGTGCCTTTTTGTGGTCCTACCCCTTCCCCTTCCATTGTGAACACTGAGCAGAATTATTTAAGACGTTTAACTTTTCTTGGTCCTCCTCTGTACAGTACACCCTCCCTCTTGAACTGTACAATCCCTCCCTTTGTCTTCCTTTTCTCGCTAACATACTTGAAAACTGTCTTGTCCCGTTTTTATACTGCCTGAGCTATTCTTTCCTCACTTTGCACTCCTTATCGCATTGACTGCCTTCCTCCATTTCCCCAGGTACACTTCACTATCCTCCTCTCTTTGGGCCTCATAATACCCTCTGAATGCCACTTTATTTGCCTTTAACTTTTCTTAACATCACTCTTTTCTTGAAAAATAACTCTAACAGGTGACTGGTCCATCGGCCCTTTGTACTCTCCATTGCCCAGTCTCAGGAGAAAGGGCCCCTTGATAGACGCCCTTATAAAAACCTGGAAGAAGGTTTAATCCTGGATGTATCAGTCCATAGCCCTTAAGTGCTTAATTCCCCTCTCGATGAACATGCTTATTCATGTCAGAGAGAGAGTGGTATATTGGGAGGTCTGGGAAGCTAACTTGCCTTGGGGTCCTACTACAACCAATCACTGAGCACTTTGACACCTTTGATAACCTCGGGAAATGTTATGACTTGCTCCAGACAGACTTCTGGAAATATCTCCAATTTAAAAGTGTCATACATGCCTTCCTGAGGAAACTGCCCTCTCAGATCACTCCACCCCCCACACACACATACACACTCAAATGATGTCAGTTTTCAAGCAGCGGAAAGACAAGCTTGATATAAAGAGTTATTATACAAGAAATCCCTGACCCTACAGATAAAGCCAGGCAGATGGGGACCAGTAATCCAGAATGTGGGTTCCGTCCCATAAAGCCTGTCTAGACTCTAAAAATGCAAATCAAGCAAGGACTGCTCTAGATCACAGAAATTCAATACACTATTGACTGTTCTTATATGAAGTTATTTATTTGTTATGTAGACTTCAACATTTTGCCATACTGGGCTTCTTCTGGGGGACTATAAATAGAATATAAATAATGTTTTAGCTTAATATATTCATTAATTACTTCATTAACAAACAACATATCTAATTTGGGCAATAAATTGCAATGTTACATTACATACCAGCGAGCTTTCACTTGTTAATCATCTTATCTGATATTTTATCATGTAGTTCTAATTTGACCTAAAGAGTAAAATAAACATAAAAAGTAACAAATATCCAACTTGCTGTATAGTGTCTCTACCATTACATAAACCAGCAACCAGTATTGAAACAGTACACACAGAGGTGCTACCAACTTTTTATCCAGCCTCACAACTTTCTCAGCCTGCCCTCATGCCTGCCACTGATGTGGTTTGAGCATTCTTTGTATGTAAGTAAAAATATTTTTATAAACTCAAGGGCATTCTTTATCATGTAATAAAACACATGACAACTATTTGCTTTTGACTAAGCATTGGTGATTTCCCTTGGGACATGACTTTTTCTTTTTTTGAGCACTGTCCAGACTCTAGACTGTAGAAGCTTTCTTACTCAGAATAAACTTATGCACTACTGATACCACACTCCTGCCCAGTTAAAGTCCCTAGGGCTCATGACCCATGATCTGTGCTGGAGGTGACGTCACCCTGGTGCAGATCTATTGCATGTCATGTGGGTTGCTCCAGGATAAAGGGTTTCTGGTCTCAGTTTCACAAGTGCTGCTCTCATGTCCTGGGGGTTGATCTTATTTGATATATTGTCACTGCAGCGACATCGGCACACTGAAACCCCCACAGCGAAACCCCCACTGCACCTATATCAGCAGCAACGGGTGTTTCACTTTGATCGAATGTTCAGTGATGGGGGTAAATATCTAACTCTACTGTCTGTGCGACATGGAGTTAGATATCTATAGTAGGGGTGATAGGGTGCAGCCCCCTGCATTGGGGGTGCAGGGGGGCACAGTCCCCCCTGATTGAACATCACTGTGTTGCTGGTCATTCTGGGAATGTGTCAGAGTTGGGTGTGTCGATAGGTTCCTGTCACGGTTGAGGATGTCGCTGTATTTGTTGTCACACTGGCGTCGTAGATCCATCTTATTCTATCCCCACAACTGTACCTGCTGGGCATCCACCCCACACACAATCTGCATATCTCAAGTATTCACCTGAAATGGCTTCTGTCAGTAAGTGTTGAAACCAAGAGGCTTACACTGCAGTGGTGGAGGACCCATGAAGTCCCTCTCACTATCCCAGTTGTTGTCTGTAGTTAGGAATTTATCCATAGGCCAGAATGTCCCACTTTGCCAAGAAATCCATGCCATGTACTGTATACCTGTTATCTGGGACCCCTTTCTTGCCTCCCACTACTCTGAAAGAAACATAGAAATTGTCAGCAGATAAGGACCACTAGGCCTATCCAGTCTACCCATAAATAATGTTTCAGCTAATATATTCATTAATTACTTTCTTAATAAACAACACATTTAATTTGGGCAATAAATTGCAGTGTTACATTATATACCAGTGAGACTTTACTTGATGGATTCCAAGAGGTCGGAAAAAATCTAATGTCTTTGCTAGTGCACTCCCATTCTTAGTGTCTGACTACATAACTGCTGTTCGTTAACTGTATTACTTGTGCAGCCTATTGTCATGCTCCATCTGTCTGATTTAGAGTGATGTACTGTTTCTGTTATGCTTTCATTTTAATAACAGTAAAAAGAATTAACTGCAAAAAACACTGTCTTTTCCTCTTGACTTATATAAGATGCCCCTTTTCCCCAATTTTTGGTGTGATTTTGCATGATTATGGATTTGAAATAATTAAAAGGAGTGGTCCTTTAAATATGGTAACACCAAGGCTTTATCAATGTTCTTAGCTGCTTTTGAGCACCTATTGTTCCTTAGACTTCGTGCCCAGTGTCTGTTGAATGCTAGTTCACCCTAGTCACAACTAAAGTGACACAACACAGTTAGTATTTAAAAACTGTGGAAAATACTGCTGAAAAGCTGGTATAGCCATATTAAATAGGGCAGTCCTTTAGTTATTTCAAATGTAAAAATAAATGCTAAGCCAGACTCAAAATTGCAGTAAACATATGGCATCTTACATGACAGGAGAAAAAGGGGGACCTAAAATGGAATAAAAATGTAAAGGTTAAAAATGTTCACCGTAACATTTACTACTGCTTTAAATCTTCACACAAACAACATATTTAAGTTATACCCTACATACTGTATACACTTAAAAGTGAAGGCAGAGAAAGACGTGTAGTCCATCCTGTCTGCCTTGTCACTAATTATTTTAAATGTGAGGTCACGTAGATCTAATGCCTTCACAGTGCTGTCTCTCTTCCCAGGCCGCTATCTCCTTTGTCCTTACCAATCCAATAAATCCGTCCCACCCAGCCTTGAACCCAGTGATCATCCCTGCCTCCATGAGCCCATTAGGCAGCTTAGTCTACTTGTCCACCACTCTTTCAGTGAAGAAAAACATCCTGATGTCATTCTTAAACCTCCCCCAGCTAGGTTCTAAAAATTGCAATCATGCCCTCTTTTAATTGTGATTACTTTTCTGGAGAACAGGTTGCTGATATCCATCCTTTTTACACCTGTCAGAAGAGTGTGTGTTTCTATCATATTCCTCTCTCCCTCCCATCCTCCAGTGAGTACATATTGAGGTCCACAAGTTGTTTCTCATAAGCCCATCCTTGATGCCCCTGTATCTCCTTGGTGGTCCATCTCTGTACTGCTTCTTGCCTGCCCCTATCCTTTCTCAGGTACAGAACCCCCATCTGGGTGCAGTACTTGAGATGTGGCCTCACCTGGGACCTGTAAGGAAGTTAAAAAGAAAAAGAAACAGCCCCCACCCTCCTCCCCAGCCAAATCCTTTAAAATATATGACCCCCATCCCCTAACGCTGTGTTACAGTCTCAATCCCCCTCCTCCCCCAGCACCCATAATTTTGTATTTTTGGGGGAATATTAAAAAAAAACACTCTCACAAAGGCAACTGGTGCAGCCTGCCTGCCTCCACAGCTGCTGACATCTTTAGCGTTCAGGTTTTTTTTGTCAAATCAATTCCCCCACCCACTGACAGCACCTTCCTCTCACCCCCCAGCACCCAATTTTTCATCACACAAGCGGGGAGTCAAACTAAGGGAACTGACGCAAGTTGCAACCCACCCTCCTCTATGACTGGCTGCCTTCTACTGAATGAAAGCGCTCATGCACTTGAGTACAGTAAAACCAGCTGATCACATGATCAGCTCATTTTACTATGCACAAGGGCAGGAGTGCTTTCATTCACTAGAAGCTGGTTGACTGTGGAGGAAGGGTGGGTTGTGTGTTGGTCATCTTTGTCCAACTCCACACTTGTGTAAAGAAAATTTGGATGCTGCAGCAGTGGAGAAAGGGTTGAAGGGGGTGTTGCCAGGGTGGGGGGAATTGATTTAACAAAAAAAAAAGTGTTACAGATGGTGGATGGCTGTGGAGGAGCGCAGCTTGCTGATCATGGGAGTTTTTTTACTATTCAAAAACAAATATTTATATATGAAGTTGTGGGTGCTGGGGGAGAAGGAGGGTGGTATTATTTTTATTTATTTATTTGTAAAATCAGTTTACAACCTTTGAGCCAGAGGCTCGTTTCCAAAGGTACCTCGTCACATTAAAGACATACATAGAGTTTTAGGTTACATAGCATAGGTTTGCAAAACAATAGGCGTTCAACAGAGGCGCCAACGTCACACTGAGGTCAGACAAAATACATTTAGGTTACAGGGTACATGTAATTGAGAACAGGTGTTACACAAGTTGGCATCAAAAATTGAGCAATCTAATAGGTATACAATGAAACAGCTGGCACTGGCCAGGTTAGACATAGGCACGGTGTACCGGGAAGCAATGGTGGGATTGTAGCAGATGGTGGGGGGGGGGGCAGGAAATCATTTATTTTAAAGGATGGGGCCAGGGAGGAGGGTGGGGGCTGTTTGTTGTTTTTTTCCCTCTTTGTTTTTAAACTAGCATTTCCTAAATAGAAATAGGCATGACCAGTGCCACTATTCTTTATTTGGATCCAAATAACAAATAGTGCATTACTTACTGTATTCTGGAAATACCTGGTTACATAGAAACATAGAATTTGTCAGCAGATAAGAACTGCTTGGCCCCACCTAGTCTGCCCATTTCCCTACCTAATGGATAAGCTGCAGATCCTAGTTAACCAACGGCCTACTTCCTCTTACCCCCCACAAGAATTGCTTAATGTTTGTCCCATGCATTCTTGAATTCCCCCACAGTTTTTGACTCCACAACCTCCTCAGAAAGGCTGTTCCATGTATCCACAACCCTCTCCATGAAAAAATACTTCCTCACATTACCTCTGAGCGGTCCCCCCTCTATCTTCAAATTGTGCCCCTTGTTCTTACACATCTCTTTTTCTGAAAGATGCTACACTCTTAGACTTTGTTGATTCCCTTGAGGTACTTGAAAGTTTCTATCGTGTCCCCCTTCCCTCCTTTTCTCGAGGGTATACATGTTAAAGGGGCACTGTCAGCTTTTCCCCTCAGTTATCGTTTATTTTATAGTAGTGGCTGTCTAGGCACATACCTGTGTAAATGCTTTTGTAGAATGCCCCTGCATAAAAGAAAACACAATCCGTGTACCTGTTTTTTATAATTTAGCATCCTTTTCAATTCCATCCATCCAGCATTAAAATTCCCTGCCCACTGGAAGCAGATTGGTGGCGAGAATGCGCCAAGAACGTGCGTCTACCGGGAGCGCTGTGCCAACATTCACATTTTAACATCCCCATCCCAAAAACCACTTACTTAGGTTACTAATAGGCCCATATAGCTAGAAGAAAGATAGAACTGGAACCAGTATTTAAAAAAAAATGCTTCTACTGGGAAAAGTTAATTTCAGGATCAGTGCAATTCTCCTTTAAGCTGAACAGATACCACCATAGCTCAGATGAAGTGGTATTGGCCACATGTTTGCTGACTTCATATCTTGGTGAAAAATAATAAAAAATTACATTTGAAAAATCAAGAGGGGTTAAACTTTTTGTTTCTGTAAGTAGCATTTTTCATTGGACAATGCCAACTGCTGCCTCACACAATACTGAAGGCTACAGCTGCGTTGATAGTAGGAGATGCACACAATGGATCCCGGTCTCATTTCTTTGTTGGATAGCATTTCCTATGTTCCTGTGTACTATATGTCCACTGAGAGCTGAGGCTTGCATTTGGCAAAGTCCAGAGGACACGTTTCAAGGAACAATTCATTTTATTTTTCCTCTTCCCTAAATAAGTTTATTTTTGTTAGGGAAGGGAAACTGTATGAACGTCACCTTTAATTAAAACAGATTATTTCCTCAGAGTGCCAGACTTTGTTTTTATTTTGGCAGACCTCAGCAACACATGAATCATAAACCCAAAGTTGAGTTTATAACACTCCACTGATGATGCCTATTTGCACTGCATGTTTCGTAGTCTCTGTTTACCACCATTTTCTCCAACTTTCAGACCCCAGTCCTCCCCTACTCTCTTTCTCTCTCTCTCTCTCTCTCTCTCTCTCTCTAACAGCATCTTGGCACCACGCCTCAGCTGGGAAAGACTCATGTATGAGTGTGGCATAGCTGCTTCTTTGACTTGACACCAAATCCCGCTCTGAGGCTCACCGTGGGTGGAAGCAGGCACAAATTAGTGATGATGTGTAGGCAGTGCCTCCAGAGAGGGATTGCATCATGCATGTCAGGAAAGAAAAAGCACTCTAGAGTCCAGAATCATATCGAATGCAAGACACATGGCACACAGCAGGTATCCAAACATGTTGTCAGTTTATTGGACCAATTTAATATAAAGCCAATGCCCCTGTGAATATGATAGTGCACAAATGTGCAAACTTCAAACTGAAAAACCAAAAAAAAACTAAAATGGAAAAAAAAGGTCACTGTCAAAGAGTGGGAATCAAGTCACCTCAGTGCTTCATCCTATGCCAGGACTTCATCAGGGGTCCATGCCCATGCATGGCTGCTGTAAATCAGCACGTAGCGTGTAGGGAAATGTTCCATTAGCTAGGAGGTTAGACATTACTTTTATGTTTTACCAGTCCCCTAGCCTAGACTACTATAATGGGCTTTATAAGGACCTTGCTTGTGCTCAAATCCTATGCTTGAAGCTAGCACAGACTATGGCAGTGTGGTTTCAGAGCTGCTTTAGGGATTCAGAACTTATTACATCAGTGCTGTGTGAACTGCATTGACTGTCAGTAAGCCAGAGGTATATTAACTGCAGGGTTCTTTTGCTGGTACTTAAGGCCATAAATTGTTTGTGTCCTGCCTACCTCTGCGAATGTCTGAACCCACTTAATGGGCAGGGTTGGAGTGGGCAAGAGGTGCAACAAGGGCTGGGGGAAGGAGGTTAAATTTAGGAAACTACTGACCTGTAAGCCTGACTTCAGTGGTGGGCAAGGTTATTTGGAAACTCTACTTACAGAAAGGATGGGGGAATAACTTAACACCAGTGGTTTGCAGGATCCAAGACAGCATTGGTTCATGGGGGTAGACCTTGCCAAACAAACCTGATTAAAGTGTTTTGACTGGGTTATCAGGGAGGTGGATCAAGGAGGAGTGGTGGATGTGGTCTATCTGGATTTCAGTAAGGCCTTTGAGATCGTTCCACACAAAAGACTGGTAAACAAGCTAGGCAGCATAGGAGTGGATCCAAAGATAGTAAAATGGGTACAAAATTGGGTAAGTAACAGAACTTAGAGGGTGGTGGTAAATGGAGTTCACTTGGAGGAAGGTAAGGTAACCCGCAGGGTGCCACAAGGGTCAGTACTGGGACCGGTCCCCTTCAGCATCTCTATTAGCAACATTGCAAAAGGTCAGGAAGGAAAGGTATGCCTGTTTGAGGCCGAGACAAAAATCTGCAAAAGAATGGACACATCGGTGGGGGGGGGGAGAAAATGAAGGAAGATCTAAAAAAACTGGAAGACTGGTCAAGGGTTTGGCAACTGGGCTTGAACACCAAAAAATTTTAAATTATGCACATTGGGCATGGAAACCCAAGGACAGCGTATCATTTCGGGGGGAGGTGTTAACAATAACAAACAGGAAAATGATCTGGGAGTCATCATATCTGATGATCTGAAGGTAGCAAAGCAGTGTGATAAGGCAATACGAAAGGCTAGTAGGATGCTGGGGTGCATAGGGAGGGATATCACTAGCAGGAAACAGGAGGTAGTGTTACCCCTGTATAGATCAATGGTGAGGCCACACCTGAAGTTCTGTGTCCAGTTCTGGAGGCCCCATCTCAGGAAAGACATAGACCGGGTGGAGGAGGTACAGAGAAGGGCAACCAGAATGGTGCATGGCCAACATCAGTAGTGCTACAAAGAAAGTCTCAGGGAACTAAATATGTACTCACTGGAGGAAAGGAGAGAAAGGGGAGACATGATAGAAACATTCAAATACTTCAAGGGTATCAATAAGGTACAGCAGGGTGGCATATTGCACAGGAAGAGATGCTCAAAGACAAGGCAGCATGATATGAAACTGGAGGGGAGGAGTCTTAGAGGGGATGTGAGGAAATATCTCTTTATGGAAAGGGTGGTGGACACCTGGAACAGCCTCCCAGCAGAGGTTGTGTGTGCCAAAATGGTAACAGGTTTCAAACATGCATGGGATAGACACAGGGGGACCTAAGTAACAGGACTGGGGGGTGGGTAAGGCCAGAGATCAACTAGGGTCTACAGTAGCACAGCAGCTAGGGATTTTAGGGCAGAGTAGGTGGGCCAAGGAGTCCTTTTCTGCTGACAGCTTTTATGTTTCTACGTAAATTATTATACTCCGGGATCTTGGGGGAGGAGGGAGGCTAAGCTGTTAAAAAGATGGGGATGGGGTACATTATTGATTGATTAACCATGGGGATGGGGGTTGGGTGAGGAGATTACTGCAGTTATCTTTATAGGTGTGTGCAGGCAGGTGGGAGGGGTTATGACTCCTCTCTCCTTTCTTCCTGGCCATTAAGGGCAACAGGATTCAGCTGCAAACCATGTTTTGCGGCACATCTGCTGAAAAACACAGTTTGCAGTTGAATCCAAATCTCTGAATCTGTGTATCAGACTAACTGACTCTGCATATCTGTTGAATCCAAAGATCGAAAGATTCGCAAATCCCTAATACCAAGAAATGAGTTGATGACTAGAGGCACCACCTCAAGAATGTTTTATTATAGTACAATACCCAACTGTGGACTGTCATATTCCACTTAGAAAATAGTTTGCAAAGATAAATGAATTAGAGTAGTTTTCAGTGTTTAGTAGTATGGCTGCTGCTGTGTCTTTAAGAGTGCTTCCTGTTGGATGAAATTACCTAAAAAGCCATTCCAACCATGGACGAAGTGTATCATGTTTTGTGAGATACGCCTTGGATTATTTCTGTCTTTCTTTACTTTCCACATTTTTGTAATATTCTCAATGTAGGTTGGGGGGTAATGGATTTGTATGATTTTATTTTTGCATATACACGTTTTGGTTTGCTTGTACTGTGAGGTGTCAGCTTTTATTTTGTTTTGTGTTTAAGCTGGGATGTTGGGTAGGTGCTTGTAAGGTGAATCACATGGCTGTGTTTCAGTTAACTAGTAGTTTTTCTTGTTCTGTCAGTGGTATTCTTTGGTACAGTATGTGGTTTTGCAGTGTTAGATTGTAATAGCAATTTTTCTTTTCTGGGGGGGGGGGTCTTCACGTTTTTTATCATAGGCTCTTCTGACTCTGTTCTAAGTATTTCATCTTATCTGGATCATGAGGCAACATTCCCATTTTGCTAGAATTCATTTGAATTTTGTCTATATCATTGTGTGTTATCTAGGCTGAAGTTGTCATGAGCATGTACCACTTAAATAATGATCATTATCCACAAACCATTTTTTTTCAGGTAACATACAGTACCTCTAGCAGGGTGACACATACTACATACCACACCCATTGACTACAGTAGGTCTCAGCCAACAAGGATGCTGAGTTGGCTGCACCCCATGTTATAGGCTGTATTAAACATGTGCCTAGTCTAACTTGTGAGGCACAAGTCAAAGTTAAGTGGCACTTACCATGAACATCCAGGATATGCAGTTATTATAGCACAACTGCAGTGCCCACCCTGGAATGTGCTAACATGCCAATTAAAAAGTTATAAAGCTCCAATGATCCAATAGAAAATAGAGACTACTGGATGGCCAACCATGCACAACTATCAATCCAAGTAAAAGTCATGCTCAGGAAGCAGAGGCGGTGCTGAGCATGGTGGCCACCATGCTAGTCACAAGCAAAGAAAAGCTCAGCACTTGTGGACCCTCATTAAGTGACTGTCCAGGCAAAAAGATTCGGTTTAATGCTGTTTATTGTGTGGCATCAGTAGAACAACAGTCTGACTAGGATCCTGAGCCAAGGCGCTTCAACCCTAGCAGGATCTTCGCCAGGAGGCGGGTACTTCAGGGCCGTAGGTTCGGGGCCCTAGTCGGATTGTTCTTGTACTGATCCCACACAGTAAACAGCATTAAATCTGATTTTTTTCACCTGGGCAATCACTTTATTAGCGTGCATGAGTGCTAACCATGCACAACTAGCCTGTGCTGCCACAGAGGGGGTCTGATTATACCAGACCTCAAGAGGGAAGCCTGAGGTAGCAGCACATGTATATCCAGTATTTTTTATCATGGATAGTGTATAGTACAAATGGTGCACTATCTTGCGAAATACTGTTTAGCCAAAGACACACAAGAGTTAAAAAATTGAGTACAGTTAATCTGTTTATTTTGAATTAGGCTGCCTGAAAGCGGTGTGTAATTGAGTGCCAGCAAGTGCCTGTAGAAAAGAGCAATTCCATTATTGTACTGTGACTGTAAATGTGAGTTCTATTGCATTTAGAGTTTTATGTTTTCTGAGCACCTGTATCATGTAGAATTACTTTGTTTATATAGTACTGTATATGAATTAACTCCAGGTCAGCCCTGAAAATAGGACATTAGTCTCAGCGGGCCTACCCAGTCAACACATTTCAATAAATTATTTCAATAAATAAAATGGCACTGGCAAACAGTTTCAAACAGCAGAACAGTCCATGTTCAAAGTCAAACCCATTTTCAGCTATGCTTTTCTGTGTGTTCTTTCAGTCAACATTCCCCTTAAACTTTTTCATTCACAGTAAGAGGTTTCAGTTGCAAGAAAAAAAGGGGTTTACCTATTGAATATGGTTCTTTAGATTTTAAAAGCAAGTCTCCCATGACAAATAGGTGATATTGGCAGACTAATTCTGCATGTTTTTAATCTGAAAACACCAGTCAGAACTGTGATGCCCATTGCCGATTTTCCCATCCAGCTCCCCCCTTGATACCCCCCCAGTTTCGTAACCACCGTATGTTGATGCTCTGAGCTCGTGCACTTTCTAGACGTGTTAAAATGCTGTTGTACCACAGAAGGGTACAGTCATGTTCTGTGACCTTTGAACTGCAGTACAACGGCATTTTGAGAGCAGTAGAAATCAATGCAGAACAAGACTCTACTATACACTATACATATATATATTTAATGGACTAGTGCAGTTCTGCTGAAATAATCCCTCATATAAACATACAAATTAAGGATGAAAAGAATACAAACAGGCTGACCCACTGACTTCTTCCCCCCCTCAACAAACACCCCAACACAGCAAGAAAACCCAGTCATCCCTTTTGCTTCAAGGTACAGTACTTGTCAAGTTTAAGCTTGAAGTTGGAGGACTGCCACTGATATCACTTGTTCAAGAAGTCTGTTACAGAACTGGATCCCCTCAGTCACAGCACAGGATTTTGTTAGCAATTTTATCAGTGCAACTAGCGTAAAAAGGTGATATGTTAGTCTAACCCAAGGCCTCCCTGGTGGAATACCATCTAATAAAAATGTAAAGTGTTCAGAGTGACTTCAATACCACTTTATGATTGACCCGGGGGGGGGGGTAGTATTTTGTTTTACTGTCAGTTCTGATCTTGATTTATTTAGAAATACTTATAAAGAATGGCCCACTGAGGACCATCATTACCAAGCAACCCTGTCAAAGGTGGGCAGCAGACCTGTAATGAGATGAACACAGCCACCCCAATCAATCTGTCAACTTAATAACACGATTAAAAACAGGCCCAGTGTGAGATCTGAAATGATTCTAAAACTCACTTACGAGCCCACTACCAGCCAGAGTTGCTGTTCTTGTTAAATGAAAGTGAACTTCCTGTCTGATTTATTTATGTAAATTGCAAAATATTTTAGCAAGTAAACAAGCAAAGTCCATCCAGGCTCATTTCCAGCTGTGATCTGGGACGGAGGGAGTACAAGGGAGCAACAGGGCTAACAAATCATGCATAATGTATGGAATACAATATGTAGAGAGATCATATATAAAGGAATGGATAGCAAATATGAGCCACAAGTGCACTGAGGCAATACATGCAGAACTATATGCAGGGTCCTGGGGAAGCAGAAGGGCAGATACAGTTCACAATATTTTATGCAAATACAGAGTAAAATATACAAGAGGAAGGGCCAGGATACCTAAGCCAAGTTATAGCCTGCTTACAGGGACTGAGTAGATTAGACTCAGGTCAAACTACATAAAAAGAAGATACCCCAAAAATGAAGGCTAGTGGCCACTGGAAGGGCTGTTATGGTGTGCCAGAAGAGCTTTGTAATAGTCCTTGATTAGGGTTCCCATAGAATGGAAGCTGGGGGAGATACGCAGCATTGGGATAAGGCTGTTCCATAATCAAAGGCATGTGGCACTGGACCACATCCTGAATGGTATATAGTACGAGCGCTAACTGCACACTTTTAGCATGATAGAATGCTAAGGGGCACCAAGCAGTCAACTGCCTTATATTTAAAATAAAAATTGTCCTATTTTCCCTTATGTTTATTTATTTATTTATTACCTCTAGGATTACAAATATGTCCCCCTTCCCATCCCAGATATTTGGTGTCATTATGGCAGTTCTCAACCCTAATACCCACCCTTTTCTCATATAAAACGTAGAAATATAGACACATAGACTTTGTAAAAATATAGTCTTCCCTGTGAGAAGAACAAACAGCACATCTGACTTTATTGGCTCAGGAAATGGGGTGAGTATTAGGGTTAAGAACCCCAAGGGAGACCCCAGCAGTGACTCACCATAATGTTTTTTGCTATTGCTGCTTGGGTTGTGGGGGTGGGGAGTCAGTGTTGGAAACCCTAATATCACATTTCCCTAATTTTGTTGCTTTAATCTAAACCCTAACCGCTGTATTAATGCAATTTTTTTTTATATATATATATATATATATATATATCTTCTCTGAAAAAAAAAGTTGTTTACTTTTTCACAAGATAGGTGATTTAATACCTTTTAACGGACCAACAAAGTTTTACAGAAAAAAAATTTAAGCTTTAAACTTTCAAACCACAAGGTTCTTCTTCAAAAAGAAAATGGCTTCAGAAACCTGCCATTTTCTTTCTGAAGAAGAACCTTGTGGGTTAGAAAGCTTAAAGTTTTTTTTTCTATTGTTCACCTATTTTGTGATTCTTATTGAACAAGGACCAATATGGCAACTTATGTTTTCAGAAACTATAATCATAGGGAACCCTAATGGGTGCATTAACAAAGTTTTTTGCAGAGAATTTCTTTACTTTTTGAGAAAGTATAATGGAGGGCTTATTTGTCTGTGGGAGTGCAGGGCCCTCTGGGACCTGCACTCCCAACCATCCATAAATTTTGAGAGACTGTAATTGTATCCTTATTTCCCTGCAGGAGTGCATGGCCCTTTAGGTCCCATGCTTCCATCACTCCATACCCCTCTACATATTTGTGTGTGAGAACACAGGGCCCAGAGGGCCAAGTGTTGCCATGTATAGATAAATCCTGCACTCCCAGCACTCCATGATGGTATTCATATTTGCATCTGGAAGTGCACAGTGCTATCCATTCATAATGTTAGAGATACTGTAATCGTATCCCTATGTCTGTGTGTGTGGGAGCGCAGGGCCTTCCAGGCCCTTTGCTCCCATCAGTCCTTAATGGTGTCTGCATTTGTGTGTGGAAGTGGTCCTGCACACCCATCCATGCATCAGTTTTGAGATAGTGTAGGGCCCTGTGCTCCAATGCCGTAGTGTGCAGACCCAAAGAAACACCTGACATTGCAATGTTTTCCTATAGAAAGCACAGGAAAATGTGAAACCTGTGTAGCTCAACACAGAAGTAATATATATATTCATGAAACCAGCAAAAGGCACATCAGTGGGGCAAGTCATCTGTACCCTGGAAAGTTCATAACAAAATTTCAACTGTTTCTTCACAGCGGAGTGACAAAGAAATGACTCTGTTCACCTCCCATTACAATATTCTATTATGGGAAATTAAGCAAAATTTAACCCCACAGAACTCCACAGTAAAGTAACACATTTTCACCAAACCAGCAAAAGGCACACCTGTGGGTAAGCCCTTTGTACCCTAAAGATTTCAACCCAAAAGAACAAGCAGTTTTCTAACTGTGCTGTGACAAAGAAATAGCTATCTTAAAAATCCTTTTTCACAAATTGCGAAAAAGAATCCTTTGCCGCAGTTCCTTTTTTTGCAATTTATGGTAAAAGAAAATCCTTTATCGCAAACTGTGAAAAATAATCCTTTTTCATGATTCTTTTTTCACAATTTGCAGCAAAAGAAAATTGTTTATTTCAAACTGCGGAAAAAAATATTCTGTTTCACAGAATAGGTTTTCCATGATTTGCGGCAAAGAATTTCCGCAGATAAAAAAAACATTTCTGAACAAGTTATGAAAAAAAACTGACCCCAGAATATGATTCTACAGGCCCCAATTTGGTAAACACAATTGCTGGTGTCTACCAAAGCCCTGCATTTTTTTGCAATTTAGCTTTGTTTCCCTCGCTAACTGAAAATAAGATGGCAGCAGCTTGAAAAAAGATTCCACATTTTTAGCAAAATATCCTGCATTTGCGAAAAAGGATTCTGCATTTCCAATAAAGAATCCTTTTTCGAGCAGGACGTCTAACTGGTCCCAGAGGAAATAATGGAAATTTTTTAAATTAAATAACTGTAGAACGGATCAATATTTTTTCACCAAACTTTCAAAAGACACATCTGTGACCCAAGATATACACCCTAAACATTTTAGACAAAAATTCCACACCGACTTTGATCTTGCTGCTGGCGCATCAGTTGGATTTTTCTTTGGAGCATGCCTTTGCTCCGAAGCAATCATATTTTTACTTGCTCTGAACAAGGAGCATACATTCAGCCACTATATGTGGCTACACCAACACGGAGCATTCTGCTCCCCCCCAAAAAGAATTGCTCGGTCGCACTCAGCGACCAGCGCTGTCCCTCACACTGGAGCCGCATAAGTCAAAGAAACTACACTCAGCAGCAGTGGTTCCACAGCTCGATGCCCCAGAAATGGGTGCTACACTTTTTTAAACCAAGGGGCACCAAACATTACCAATAAAGCACGGCTTGCACTATTTCCTATCTTTGCAATCAGGAGCATAATGCTACATGTACAAAGAGGGGGTAAAGAGAATAAGGGACAGCAAAGAGTTTTTGGAAATTGCTAGGTTGGCCACCCTGACAAGAATTTAAAGAAAAGGCAGGAAAAATAAGAGGAAAGGAAAGTGTGAAAGGAAAATGGGGGATTGCACATATTCATATTTATGACAGAGTTTAAACACATAACAGGGGCGCCCTGTTACATCCCCCTCACCAAGAGGCAACAGTAATACTGTTGCCAGATACCCTCCCTGAACCCTTGGAGGGTTTTAGCTTCCACCCACCCAGTCTCAGAAGCTCTGCCTCAGGGACCCTTATAAACCGAATCGGTATCTATAATCAGACATACCTAAACATATCTCTGATACCGATCTAGTTCCTGAAGCATAATATCAAGGGTTTAAAGTTTAAAGAGGGAGTCTGGTCAAAAGTACTACATTGCAGAATTAGAATCAGCCTACCCCCAGTAAATCTCACACCAAAAAATTAGGTTTCTGCATTACTTCTTTTTAAAGTTATGAGCTATTTTGTAACACTAATTTCACTCCCTTTTCAAAAAAGTCAGTTTCTGTGAAAAGCCACTGATGATGTCACAACCAGAACTCACAGACTAGCCCTCCCTATTAGCAACCTTATAGGATCTATTTCTTCAAAGTTATCGAAACCGTAGCTGTAGTATTTATTTAAAACCAAAAACTGACACAGCGTTGCCTGCAGTGCTTGTGTTTCCAGAATGTTCAGATGTATGGTACTGTACTTTAGAATGTATCAGGAGTGGTTTTGGAATGCAGTGCTGAACAAAGATATAGACTGTCAAAGTGTTGCACAATTTTAGAATGTTGGGGGGGACATGTAATCTTGGCATGTGACAGGGATGTCCATCTCACAGTGTGGTGGGACACTCAATCTCAGAATGTAACAGGGACACACATTGATGAATTTAGTGGGGACTGGCAATTCTAGAATATAAGTAAGGATGTATGCTTTTGGAACATGGCAGGACACACCATTTTATTTTGAAACTGCTTGTTCTTGCCACTTTCTGGAATTGTATGTTTCCACCACATTTTAAAATTGTGCATCACATTCCTACCATAATGCAACATTGTGCATCCCAGCCATATTCTAAAATAACACATCTTCACTACATTCCAAAATTGCACATCCACACCACATTCCAAAATTGTGTCATTGCCACATTCTGAAACTGTGCATCACCACCACATTCCAAAACTGTGGGTCACCACCACATTCTGAAACTGCTCATTACCACCACATTCCGCAATTGTACATCACTGACACATTCTGAAATTGAATGTCACCACCAAATTCTGACACTGAGCATCACCACCACATTCCAAAACTGTGCATCACTACCGCATTCCGAAATTGAGCAGCGCCACCGTATTCCGAAGTCGCGCTGCACCGCCACATTCCAAAGTCACGCGTCATCACCACACTCCAAAGTTGTATAAGTGTTCATCACTGCCACATTCCAAAGTCACATGAGTGTCATCACCACCACATTCTGAAGTTGCACGAGTGTTCGTCACCACCACATTCCAATATTGTGCGAGTGTTCGGTACCACCACCTTCTGAAGTCGTATGAGTGTTCATCACCACCACATTCCGAAGTCGCATGAGTGTTTGTCACCACCACATTCTGAAGTCGTGTGAGTGGTCGTCAATGCCACATTCTGCAGTCATGTGAGTGTTCATCACCACCACATTCTGAAGTCACATGAGTGTTTGTCACCGCCCACATTCCAAAGTCGTGCGAGTGGTCGTC
Source organism: Neoceratodus forsteri (assembly GCA_016271365.2). Classification (NCBI taxonomy): domain Eukaryota; kingdom Metazoa; phylum Chordata; order Ceratodontiformes; family Ceratodontidae; genus Neoceratodus; species Neoceratodus forsteri. The sequence goes on from CM057459.1 coordinate 1,392,470,083, forward strand.
ACTGCCACATTCTGAAGTCATGCGAGTGTTCATCACCGCCACATTCTGAAGTCGTGCGAGTTATCACCACCATATTCCTAAGTCATGTGAGTTTGTCACCGCCACATTTTGAAGTTGCATGAGTATTTGTCTCTGCCACATTCCGAAGTCATGCGAGTGCTTATCACCACCGCATTCCGAACTTGCACGAGTGTTCATCAGCACCACATTCTGAAATTGAGTGTCAGTGCCACATTTTGAAATTGTACCTGCCTGCCACATTCCAAAATTGTACCTGCCTGCACATTCTGAAATTGTGCATAAACTTCCATGCTCCAGTACTGCCTGTCATTCTCACATTCTGAAAATGTGCATTCCCACCATATTCTGAAACTGCACATCCCCCACTACATTCTGAAGATGAGTATCACTGCCATATTCAAAATTTGCATGCTCAAGTTACCTACTAAAATTACACAACCCTGCCTCATTCTGAAATTCCATGTGGCTACCAGATTCTGAAATTGCATTACTGCCACTTTCCAAGATTTCATGTCTATGTCACGTTCTGAAATTGAATGTTGCCACCACAATTTGAAATTAAGCATACCAACTACATTTTGAAATTTTGATTCACTACTCCACATGCCAAATTAATCCATCCAAGACACATAACGAAATTACATATCCCTACCACCTTCCACAACTATGTGTCTCCCACATTTCAAACTTGTGTATCTCTGCCACATTGTAAAACTATATGACACCACTACATTAAGAATTTTAGCATCCCTACCACTTTCCAAAACTGTGTGTCCCACCTACTTTCTGAGATTGTGTCATTCCTGCATTCCACAATTGCAGTCTGGTGATATTCGAAATCTCATCCCTGCAGTATTATAAAAATTGTGCATATTTTTGTCATTCCAAAGCCATGTTTGCCACTGTATTCCAACCACCTCTCCCCATCACATTCTTAAGTACTGTACCTTGCATCTGCACATTATGGAAATGTATGCCTTGACTCACCCATTGTCAACTTTACTTTTCCAGATGTTTAATACCACTGCAGTTTTATGTAATGTGGGAGAAATAAGTCTTGTAAGGTAGTTTGCAAGACGGACTAGGCTGTGAGTTCTGGTTGTGAAATTATCAGCAGCTCTTTACTGAAACTGGCTTTTTTTTGAACAGGCAGTAAATTTAGGGTTACAAAATGACTTGTAGCTTTTAAACAAAGTAACTTAGAGATCTCATTTTTGGCATGTGGCTGACTGGGGATATGCTGATCCAAATTCTGAATTTACCGATGCTAGAAATTTTGGCCAAACTCCCTCTTTAATACAAACCCCTATCTCATATATCTTATGAAAAACATTTCAACACCTTCACAGAAAGAAAAACACATCATATCAACGCATTTCCTCAAGTTTCATCAGTATGGTCCCATATCAAGACAAGAAATCACCATTCTGGTGTTTCGACCCTGCTCTGTGCAGCATGGTAAAGCGGTAAGGCTGTAAAGTCAAATACCACCGCATTATCCGGCCATTCTTGTCTTTCATCTGTTGGAGCCAGTACAGAGGGTTATGATCACTAAGAACCTTAAACTCTGCACCCCACAGATAATATTTCAAGGCCTCTATCACCCAGTTTAATGCTAAGCATTTCTTCTCCACTGTTGAATACTTCCTCTCCCTCTCATGAAGTTTGTGACTGATGTATATGACTGGGTGCTCCTCACCTTTCCTTGTCTGAGAAAGGACTGCACCAATGCCAGTATCAGAGGCATCAGTGTGCACTTCAAACAGGAGAGGAAAATTAGGTCTGATCAAGACAGGGGGATGAACATAGGGTCACTTTAATGTTCTGAAAGGCCTCATTACATTCCTTGGTCCATAGCACCTTATTGGGACATTTGTTTTTGGTCAGATCTGTAAGTGGGGTTGCTATGGCGGCAAAATCAAGTATGAATCGGTGGTACTAACTAGCCAGTCCCAAAAAGGAATGTACATGTTTCTTTGTCAGGGGGGATGGGACTGTTAGCTACTGCTTCAATTTTGCTGATGTCTGATTTTACTGTACCTTCCCCAATGCTAAACCCTAAGTATTTGGTCTCAGTCCTGGCAATGGCTCATTTGGTAGGATTTATGGTCAGTCTGGAGTCTTGAATGGACTGAATGACTGCTCTAAGATGTACTAGGTGTGTCTGCCAGTCAGGGCTCAAGATGAAAACATCATCTAAGTAGGTGGCACTGTACTGTGTATGGGTACATAATACTTGATCCATATAGCACTGGAAGGTTGTGGGAGCACTTTATTCTAGACACTATGGGGCCTACAGTTACCCTTGCCCTTAGTGTCTCACTAGCCAGCAGTAAAGTATTCAAGTGGCTTTGTTCTTGCCACTAGCACAGCAGTCAGCTTTTTCTTTGGAGCATGCCTTTGCTATGAAGCTATCATTCTTTTACTTGCTGTGATCAAGGAGTGTACATTCAGCAGCTATATGCGGCTACACCAACACGGAGCAATCTGCTCCAAAAAAAAAAGAATTGCTCAGTCACACTCAGCACCCAGCACTGTCTCTCGCACTGGAGCCACATAAGACAAAGGAGCTACACTCAGCAGCAGCAGGGGTTCTGGAGCTTGGTGCCCCAGAAACAGGCACTGCACTTCTTCTTAAACCAAGGGGCACCAGACATTATAATAAAGTGCGACTTAGGCTATTTCCTGTCTCTGCAATCAGGGGCATAATGCTGTGTGCATAAAGAGGGGATAAAAGGAATAAGAGACAGTGAAGAGTTTTTGGAGATTGCCAGGTTGGCCACCCTGACAAGAATTTAAAGAAAAGGCAGAAAAATAAGAGAAAATGAAAGCGTGAAAGAAAAATTGGGGAGATGGGGGGCTATTGCACATATTCATATTTATGACAGGGTTTAAACACATAACAAGGGCTCCCTGCTACAGAGGACTACAACCAAGATCTGTTCAGAAATATTAAAAAATACATTTTGTTATTAAAAAATATAACCAACATTAATGAATACAGACCAGAACCCAAATAACACATTTCCAGAAAAGTCTACCTTCCCCACAAACAAAAAAGAGTAAACTCTAATGCAAGTTATGCTAAAGTTGAAGTACACCCTGGCAAATCCCCATTTATAGAACCCTCTGAGGTCATCCATCATCCCCAGGTCAAGTAGAACTGAGGAAGGGCATGCTTTCTCCAGTAAATTACCCGATGAAAAGATGCTGCTCTAGACATTGCTAACTTCCACCGAGAAAAAGAGGGTACTTTAGTACATTTCCAGTTCATAAGCAAAAGTCTCTTAACCACCAAGGCAGCAGCAAAAAGAAACTCTTTATAGACCAGAACCCACTGATCCAAAATATGTGAGTCCCCCAAAATCCAAAATAAGGGAGACCGGGAAATGAGGAGTTGAAGGGTATCCTCTAAACACCTAAAAATGTTATCCCACCTATTTGTCAACAAGGGATAATCCCACAGAGTGTGATATATTTTACCAGTGCCCTGCAAACACCATCAACATAAATCTGAATTCATTACACCTAAATTCACTAAATGTACAGGAGTGCAATGCCATCAGCTTAACAGCTTCTTTTGTGTTAATCAGAGTTTAGTGTCTGAAGAGGCCTTATGCACTTCTGCCCAACACCGTAACCATAACTTGGAATCTAGGGGCATACCCAAATCTTTCTCCCATTTCAGCCTATGGGGGTCCCAATTTGGTAAAGAGACATTTTGCAACTCCTTATATAACGAACTAATATGTCCTTTAGGGACTGAAACCCACTTCTGCAAATAACACGATAACTGAGATTGCTGAAAAAGGTGAGATTTAAAAAATGTAGAAAATAAGGCGTGTTGCAACTGAAAGTAACACTACAAATGGCACCGAGAAACCTGATATTTATCCTGTGTCTCCTGAAAAGACAACAGAAGTCCAGAACTACTATCAATCATATCCCCAAGGATTCAAAGACCCCTTGACTCCCAACTACCCAACGAAACTGGACTCCTACCCACTAATATGACAGGATTATTCCACAGTGGTTCATAGGCTTCCCAAAAAAGAAGTATCCTAGCCTAACTTTCCAAAGATACGCCTTCATGCCCACAGTGAAAAAGCCATTGGAAATATTGCTAATTTCACAGACATCCCCCAATCGGACAATAAAACTGCCAAGGGTTGACCTCCTGCTAGTTACTGCTCAATCTCAACCCACAGGGGTGACTAAGTTGAAGCAGAAAGCACCCAACTCATAGTTTGCTTAACCCCCAAGCAAACATGATATCCCCACAACCAGGGCAAGTCCCAACTACCCATAACACCCGTGACCCGGGGCCCTAAGGATTTTTCTACTAAATCTAGGGGGTTCCCGTTCCAGATGAAGTCCAGCAAAATCTGGTCAACCTTATTCCAGGTAGACTTGGGAATTATAAAAGGTAGATCGCTAAGCCTATAAAAAAGTTTGGGATACCATCATCTTAATGGTGGCAATCTTACTCAGGAGGGATAGACCTAAATGCTTCCATCTCCGAAAGTCCAGTTTGATATCTTCTAGAACTTCTAAAATGTTATTGGTGCACATTTATTGAAGATTAGCTGAGATAGACATACCAAGATATGTCAAACCAGTTGGTGGCCAATGCAAAATATGAGAGCCCTTACAAGCCCACATCCAATCCGCCTTGTAGAGTGGCAGAATCTCCGACTTCTCCCAGTTTACCCACAAACCCGATATCAAACTAAAGAAGTCAACCACTTTGCACACCCTAGGAAGAGAGTATTCCACTTTTGCTAATAACAAAGGCAAATCATCCGCATATAATAGGGTGGTATAAAACTTCCCACCCACAGGTATACCAGAAATATTCAGATGTTGACAAAGGTCCAAATTCAGAGGCTTTATAGCCAGAAGAAATAACATAGGACTCAACAGACAGCTCTGCCTTGTACCTTGTGCCAGGCAGAAGGGATCAGAAAGAACCCCATTAACTAAAATATGTGCCTGAGGATTAGAACAATGGCATCTGACCCAGTGCCTGAATTTTGGACCAAACCCAAATTTAGCTAACACAAACTGGAGATACTGCCACTCAACAGAGTCAAATGCTTTCTCAGCATCCAGCCCTATGAGAGCTGCCGAATCTGGACCCCTACTCACCACCTGAATGAGGTTGATAACAGCTGTCAGGTTATCACTGCCCTGCCTACCCCACATAAAACCTGATTGAGAATTACTAATCAAAAAAGGAAAAACCTTTTCCAATCTCTTAGCTAAAATGTTCACAAAAATCTTGCAATCAACATTCAATAAAGAAATTTGACTGTAACTAGCATAGAGTGCAGGGTCCTTCCTGGGTGTAGGCAGGACAGTGATTGTAGCATCCCTCATGGAGTAAGGCAAGGCACTGGATTCAAAAATATCCCCCAAAACCTTCAACTGACTCACCAAAATTTGGAACTCAAACTCCTGATAAAACTCTTAGCTGAGCCCATCAGGGCCTAGCACCTTCCCTGAAGTCAGGACACTGATAGCTTGTTGCAATTTGAGAAGTGAAAAATCAGCCTCTAGGAGGGTTGCAGATTCTTCCAAAAGATGGGGCAAGGTAAATTTAGAAAAAAAGAATTCTAGCTCCGCCATCAAAGGAGAAACTGCAGAAGAATATAACTGGGAATAAAAGTCTCTTAACTCCTCTGCCATCTGGCATGCACTGAGATTATAACATTCCCTTCCCCCTTCAAGAATGGGACCTGAGTCTCTGCTGCCATCCTCTTTAGCCAGTAGGCAAGAAGTTTCCCTGCCTGTTCCCCAGATTCCCAATATGCTTGTTTAACAAAAAAGATAGCCCTAGTAGGCTTATGATGGTAAATGTCTTATAGCCTTTCTTTACATTGATGAAGATCATGCATCTTCACTTATTGATCGGGTGGGGAAGCATAAAGGGCTTCCTCCAAATAGCTAATTTTAGAAGAAAGGGAATCAATTTCAGCTTTCTGGTGTTTGTTTATATGGGAAGCATAGGAGATGATGCGACCCCTGATAAAGTACTTAAATGCATCCCATAAAATAAACAAGGAAATTTCAGGGGACTCATTATTCAAAAAATAAAAATCTATTTTCCCCCTCAACCAACCCTTACAGTCTTCCAAACTGATTAGTTCTGAATTGAACCGCCATCACAGGGTTCTCGATACAACCTGCCGAGGGTGCCATACCATACCCACCTGGGCATGGTCAGACAGTAAGATAGGTTTGTGGCAAACCTCAACCAGATCCAAAAGAATAGAGGCACTACACAAAAAATAATCTAGCCTACTGAAAGTCCTGAACCTCAGGGACCTAATTGTAAAGGCCCCCATCGAAGGGTGAAATACCCTCCAACAATCTGCTAACTTATATTCCCTACATAAATGCCTCAAAACAGCTCTAGAACATGTATGGAAAGGGACACCCCTCTCTGTGGGGGCCCTATCCATAACCGGGTCAAAGGCAAAATTAAAATCACCTCCCACAACCAGTATTAAAGGGTGTAAAAAACCACTCCGAAATGGACTGCGCTAAAGAAGAAAAGAACTCAGGGGAGTCCTCATTGGGTGCATATAAACTGACTAACAAAACCGGGGGCAAATCTAATGTTCCCAACACCAGAACCCAATGCCCCTCTTTGTCTGCAGCCCATTTCTCTAAGGAAAAAGGGCAACCTCACTGAATAAGAATTGAGACACCCCTCTTTTTAAAACTAAATGAACTAGAAAATGATCTACTTATTCATCCCCGGTCCAAACATCCTAAATCCCTCTTCAACAGATGAGTTTCTTGCAAAAACATGATGTCATAATTATTAGACCTCAAAAAAGAAAATATTTTTTTCCTTTTCACAGGGATGTTTAAACCCTGAACATTCCAAGTTAAAATTTAAATCTATGTCATTTTTACAGATACCAAACTATGAACAAAAGCATAAAGAATAATTACAAGAAAAGAAAAACTGCACAACATAGAAATAGCCTAAAGTGAAAGGTAGCTGTTTCCCAACAAACTCCAACAACCCGAGGAACCCCAACCCACAGCAAACTCTGACTACCCATAATGAGAATGACCCCCTCAAAAGAATAGAATAAAAAGAACCCTAAAACTGCCAACACACCCCAAGACATACCCATAGCAGACACAACCTGAAGCAACAGGCCAGTTTCCCCCATGAAAAACAGGAAACCCCCCAGAAGAACAACAACACCTTCTTCAAAATGATGAAAAAAACCCACTCTCCCTCACCCACAACACATCCAACCAAACGTCCCATCCAAAACAAGTAACAATAGCCATACCCCCCAAATAACCCAACTAGCAGAAGAAGTGAGTATAAAAGGGCTAGAGAACTCCTTCCAGCCAAGCCCTTGCACTCCTCAACTGGTGCAGAGGAAACCATAGATATGGCCAGTGCACAGTGGTCCGCATCCCCCACCAATGCACACCCCAATGGGGGGTTACCCCAACTGTCCAAACCTTCTTAGAACCAGAAAAACCCAAAACTATGCTGACCCCCATAAAAATAAAAGTCAAACAGCCACCAGCTTCCCCCATTAAAGCCAGGGAGTATCCCCCATGGAACAGCCAAATATACTTGAAACTAATAAAATCTGAAAACCAGAAAAATATATCTAAAGCCCCCCATAGACCAGATCAGGTTGGGCAGCCTCCCACCACGTAACTTCAAAGTAAAGTACTTATGGACTGCTGCAACAGTCCAAATGCCATTACCAAACACTGTACTAAAATTATGGGGCTAGAAAACACTAATACATTCCAGTCACTAAATTAGCTATAACAGAGCAGAAGTTGAGACTTCAAATGCAGTCCCAAAACAAAACAGCCACAGTAGGGCAATTCTCTCATGGTTCACTCTTCAGGATGCCACTGATGATGCCGCAGAAGCTGCAGATGAATTGAACTGTGATGCTGCTCTACTCCGTGAAGACTGATAGTGCTTCGATGCAGGATCATTACTCAAATCAACTTGTGAAGCAGACAGTAGATCCTCATCCCCATAATCTGCCCAGTCCATTACTCTCATCGCCTCAGGAGATAAACGGGGATACTTAGATTCAGGAGACAAAGAGCTTTTCACCACAGTGGAGACAGCGCCAGAGTGCAAAGATGAACTCAGGGAAACCAGAGCCACCCCAGACATCAAAGAAGAAGGAGTAGACCTTCTGCGGGTTTCCCTGTACCACTTGACCTCCTGCCATCCCTTCAAAGAGTCACTAGATGTATTCCCAGATGCCTTCTGCAACTGAGAGGGAGCAGAAGAGGCTTTCTCTGAAACTTGAGCTCCTGCTGCTTGAAGCGATGAACTCCTGCTTCAATCTAAGCAATCCTGATGCGAAGTGGGCTCTGAGTTAACAACAGATTGCCCAGAGGAGGAGGAAAGGGATGGGAGAAATGATTGAGCTTCTTGGGGGGACACACACACACACCAAACCCAGTGATCTTGCCACCAAATATTCAACACAGCAGGGTAGTGCAAATTGAACTTGATCTTCCTGGCTGCCAACTCCTTCTTCACAGAGCAAAAAGCCTTCCTCTGGTCAGCCACAGACTTGGAGAAGTTCTGAAAGGTACAGATTGAATACCCATTCCATTTCAAAGGGCTCCTCTCTCTCGCAAGCTGCAGAACTGATCCTTTTACTAAGAACCGAAGAAAATATACAATGATAGGTCTGGGAAGAGAGCCCAGTGCTGGAAGGATGCCCAACGAGCGATGCGCTCTTTCAGTCTCCAGCAGATGGTCCCAAGTGAAACAAAGTAGCTATGGAAAAAAGATTGAAGAAAAGTGCACATATTGTCCCCCTCAGTTCCCTCTGGGAGCCCAATAATTCGCAGGTTCTTCCTGTGACCTCGATTTTCGAGATCTTCCACTTTCAAAACTAAAGAATTCATCTGCTTTTCCAGCAAGGCCAACTGATCTTGCTGCCGGGCCGCTGCAGAGTCCACCTGCAAACCAAACATCTCATTAGTGGCAATTTGCTCCTCCTCTGTTTCTGCCCGCTCCTCCAGTTTTGCAATGGAGGCTTTGATATTTGGAATGTCCTGAACAAGTTGCTGTAATGTTGTTCAGATATCAGATATATTGTCCTTATTAACAACAACAGATGTTTCCTAAGACTCCATCCCAATAGAATTTGGGGTCAGGAAGGCACAGTGATGCAGTATTAATGGCAGAGTGAGTGTGGACAAATTCCAAGATAAGAAACACAAAGCTTATGAATCAATAGCAGTCCAATTGTCCACAGTGTTAATTAAGGCTGAAATAGACGGTATGCAGAAATCTATGGAAAAATATATCTGGCAAGAGATGGAGTTCACTCTCTAAGCAGCCATCTTGTAGCTCTCCACACCGGAAATTCCAAAAGTGGCAATTTTAACATTTTTGGACAGTCTGTATCTCCACAACCACATATTCAACCAGAGCAAAACTTACTACATTAAGAGATCTTTGGTCCCTGATGGCACGTTCAACATTTCATGGGAATTGCTTGAATGGTTGCAAAGTTATTAAAGTTCAAAATTTTCAGTTTAACATAGAAGTGAAGACTGAACCCTAATATAGGGGCATGACCACGCCACTATAATATATTATAGGGGTGCAGTCAAGGCCCTTTATTAGGATTCAGTGGCCAGTTCTGTGTTAAATCCCAAATTGTTAACTTTAATAACTTTGCACCCATTTGATTCATATGTGTTTTGTATAGGATAACATTAAAATGTGAGGTGTTTATTGGTGCACTACACTATCCAAAAAATTATGTATGAGAGGGAGTGCAGGGCCCAGAGGGCCCTGCGCTCCTTCAGGGAAATAGGGATACCACTGCAATATCTTAAGAATTACGGACGGATGGCACTGAGCACTCCCACACACACATATTAATGCCATTATGGAGTGATGGGACTGCAGGCCTTATGCATAGATAGCAGCACAGGGCACAGAGGGCTCTGTGCTTCTACATGCAAATACACAGAGGATTATGGAGTGATTGGGCCCTGTGCTCCCACAGAGAAATAAGGATGCAATTACAATCTCTCAAAAATTATGGATGGTTGGGAGCATGGGGCCAACTCTAATACTCACCCCATTCTCTTATACTGTATCTATCTTAGCTTACTTACTTATTGAATTGGGTTGAGCATTAGGGTTCGCCAACCCCAAGGCACACCCCCCTTACACCTGTTCCTGCATGCCAGGTGGGGGTGGGGCCTTAGGATTGGGAACCCTAAGATGGCATTTCCCTACTTTTGGTGCAGGAACCCTAGTCCATTACTGAAGTTTTTTGCAGAGAACACACACACACACAGAGTAGGAGTGGGAGTAAGAATGACAAGATAAAAAAGATATGTTGGCTAGTAACATCAGTAACTGCAACATGTCAAAAATATGTTGTTACTGTTGTCACAATGGATATTTTGTACTGCCATCATAGTGGAATCCTGAACCAATCAGAGAGCAGTTTTCACAATGCTGATGACATTGCAATGCATAGTGCAGCATTGAAGCCAGCTGTTAAACAAAAAAAAGAAAAGAAAAAACAGCAAAATTGTCAAGCAAACTGTCGATTTAAAAGCTATAACTTGTAAACTGCTGTAGTATATATCAAATACATAACAGCCAGACTCAAAATAGTTCATTTGTCATCACTTGTGAGTGGGTAGGACTTTCATAAACCGCTTGTGGATCTGCCACTCATGAGTTATGGTCCTGTCCCCTTACACTTGAAGATAGATTTCATATTTTAAGTCAGCTCATTACAAATCCCATACATATATTATTTATTAAATTAACATTCAGTTCAATTTAATTTATCACTGGAAAAACAGATTGAGAGCAAAACTTTCTTATTCAACTGTGTCAAGAAAGTAATAAGCAAATGAAAAGTTATGCATTAAAATGTCTTAACATGAGACAAATACCATATCACTACAAAATTAAAAACATCAATCATGAAATAATTTAATAGGGTTCTCAGAACCACAGAGTCCTCAGTTCTAATTTGGGTCTTCAGCATTTGAAATAGTTCAAGTGTTCAAATATTCTTTAAAACTCCAACTCTTTTGTGTACAGTACCATACAGAAAGAACAGAAAGAGAGTTAAGAGAGTTACTGAGATAAGAAAAAACAACAACAAAAAAAGGACCTGACCTCTTAGTGCAGTAATAGTATTCAATTTCACTGCACATGTAGGACCGAAAGAGAAAAACTGTGTGCCTTCAAAAATGCAAATACCAAGTCACAATTGACATGTTGAAGACTGGCACATATGTGCATTTAAATAGTTTTATCAGGTAAACAAATGGAGATACTTAGGGAATCTCATTTCGAGATGCAACCTGAAGATGTAACACCTGGATACACAGGCACAGTTATACCTAGTGTCAAGTTCTTTCTAGTCTATTCATGTGAATCCAAATCGTAAGTGAAGCACTGGCAAGAAAAGACAGATATGTCACTTTCTAATTACTTAATTGGCAAATGTTTCCAAACATTGTGACTAGTCATAGCTTGAGACATCTTAAGAGTGGTGTCAGAAGATCTCGCAAAATTTTGGGACACTGACACCAATCAGTCTATACCACGTGAGCAACCCCTTCTCATACTGTGTCTCACATAAAGGAGGCAGTATGGCACAGTGGTTTAAGGCTCTGAGCTGCAAATCTGGAGACCTGGGTTTGAATCCCACAGCCCCCACTTGCATATTGTGTGACCCTGAGCAAGTCACTTAACTTCCTCGTGCTCCCAGGTTGCACCTGCAAACAAGCTTTCAGCTTAGTGTGTCTCACCTGGTAAAATAATTGGTAAAAAAAAAATATTTTAGAATTTCATTCACAATAATTAGTTTGTTTTCAAGGCTTGTTTCTCCTACTTTTGAAATACTGTACCTGAAAAAAAAGCATTTTACTTAGTATTTAGATCACATAATACTTAGAACTGCTGTTCTACTAGGGTTCTAATCTTACCAGATCTAGTTCTGACAACATTACAAACATAACACTCAGAAACATTAAACAGAAAAAAACAATAATTCAATAAAATCAATACATATTTACCAGCACATTTAAGACTAAAAGGTGTAGTTGTTATTTTGATTTGTAGTACATTTCTGAACTTGTCAAAAGAAATTAGTATTTGAAGTTTCAATGATTTTTCCAATGCATTACAAGCCTTAGCTACAGCTACAGTATTATGAAAATTAGTAGACCAGCTTTAAAGGAGAACTGCGTTGAACCTGTAAGCTATTTTTTTTTTCTCTAGAAGCTGTGTTTCTAACACTTGTCCACAGTCTACAACAACTCCATTCTTACTGGCCTTTAAAATATTCAGAATCTGTTTCTGATTTACACACTGCTAGTGAGGACGATTTTAGAACTTTGTGATGTAGCTTATGTCATTGTTAGGCTCTTTTATTCTTGTCACCAATGAATATGTGTTCTACTCCAGAATTCAGGGGTTCAGAAAGACATAAACTGCATCATGCAGTTCTAAAATCGTGCATCTCACCAGTGTGTAATGCAAAACACCCTCTAAGTTTACCAAAAATGGCAGTAAAGATGAACAATAACAGATATGAAGACCATATTTAAATTAGACTTTACAGGAAAATATAACTTACAAGTTCAGAGCAGTGCTCCCTTAAATTCAATTTCTAGATTATATTGTTTCACCAGGAGGACATGCTGAGCTGAAGACTGACCCATTTCCAGGTGTGTCCTGAGAGGTTGTTGGAGGGGGGAGGTACAGATAATGCATATACATAGAAGACAGCAGCATATACCATATTGAAAACATTAGCACAGATGACTACTAAAGAAAAATGCGCACAATATTGAAGAAAAATACAATAATATCAAATGGTACTGCAAAGGCAAAAAGGCAAGTGTGTGTGTGTGTGTGTGTGTGTGTGCGTGCGCATGTGCTCACACGCACATGTGTGTATGAAGGGATTGAAATATTAGCTAAAGAATAGAATCAAATTAAGCTTGGGAGATCACTGAACATGGAATTCATAAAGATTAAGAAGTCAATTTTCTAAACTGCTGCAGGGCATAACTAAATATTAGTGCTAATGCTTAGTTTTTGTGTCACTGGTTTCATACTTACATCATAAAGCACCATACACAGTGATGAAACGACTTGTCTAATAGAACATTTTGATAATGGTCGTAGGGCTGGTGTTATAACTCCCCAGTGTCTGAATCCTAAGAAATCAATGTCACGCTAGTCTGGCTACACATACAGAAGAACAATGAGTTTATGCTTTTTCTGACACCAGTATCAGGGTATGAAATATGTATGATGCATGTAGTGGAGTCTACATCAGATGTCATTCACTGTAGGAGATAGACATTCATGATTCTCTCTGATGGGAACCTTACATGCCCTATTATCACAGTTTTTTTTATAATCTGCCATTAATAGATGCGGTCATGAAATATCCCATCAGAATCATAATTATGGGAATGAACTTCTCAGTTCTGAGAGTCAATATCCCACAAACTTTATTAATTATTAAAGGTAGACTGTGCAGCAACGTTTTGCCAAAAATTGTTAAATAAATAAAATAAAAGTGGCATTTGTGGAATTCAAACCCAGGTCTATTGGGTCTTTAGGGTCACAAATTGATGTTCTAACGTTTGTGCTTTACTGCCTCCCTGAATGTCCTATCTATTGAATGCACATGCAATCAGATTTTAAGGAGTCAGATCTTAAAATATCCACTGGTGTAGGCGTGTCTGATGGTCCTAGATGCCACTGGTTTGGGGGCAGTTTGAAGCAACTTTTGCGCACCAGATTCAGTTACAGTGTTTTTCCAGTATCCAGGAAAAGCTTTTAAAATACAATATTCTTTTTTTGTTAATTTGTTTATGCTCCTGTTCTCCTGATTAATCCCTGTCTGCTCAGCCTATCCCAGCCCTGTCACCCTAACGTCCCCAGGACTTACTTTTGCCTCTTATGCATCCCCAGAGCTGTCTCCTTGTGGCAGGGGTGGTGGGTACCCTTACTCCCTCTGCTGAATGGATCTGATAGTGGGAGGTGGTGCCTGGGAAACCAGGTGCCAGGCTTGCATGTGGCTGGTGTCATCTTGCCAATCAGGGTTTTCCCTGCTTTTTCCTGTTGCCCCCAGGACATCAGTGGCAAGGGTGCACAAGCAGGTATGCATACAAGTGTGTGTGTGTGTGTGTGTGTGTGTGTGTGTGTGTGTGTGGTGTGGCACCAGCCAACATCCTTCCACGCACAAACTGCTCTGACTGCACTGTACTCTAAGGTTACCTAGGTGGCAGTATTGCAGTGGAGTGGACTGCCTTTCCTCCCCGAAAGAGGAGGCGGGTATCCTCTTGTACACTCAATCCTCCTCTCCCCGTCCAGCCCCCAATGACCTGAGCACCCATTCCCAAACGGAGGTTGCCAGTGTTTTGCTAGTGATTGGTCTACTGCTGCCCCAATGGGCCAGCCCTAAAATACAATATTCTGACACACTTCGTCTCATAGTTCATTATTTTTTGTATTGCCACCCATTCTTTATTACTGATATTTGCATGAAAACAGGGCCTTTTTGTCTCAGACTTTGCCTCAGACTCCTGTTTTGCACCTTGCTGCAGTCAGAATGCTCCACTTTTAAGATCATATTTATTCCCACACAACAGGCTGTGATGGTAAAAACCAAAGAGTATGACTTCAACAAAGGGCAAAGCAGGAGAGGGAGACAAAGTCTGACACACAAGGATGCTTGTTTTATGTAACATTAGGCTGCACAAATTGTGAAACTGTTAGAAGGCTACTGTAAAGAAGAAATGTATATATGTGATTATATCTTACTGTAGTATGTAGGCACAGACATGTACTGCTTATGGTTAAGGCCTGGTAATGTATGCGCTTCATCTCTCGATAACGCTGAGTTTTTAAAAAAAGAAAGAGCAAAGAGCAATACATACAGAAAATGAATTAAACATAAGCTGTATTGTGTCAGAGGATTATGTTTTGCAGCGTTGTCCTGGATAGTGGCATCATGATTTCAATGGGGTCTGATGGGCATCTGCAGGATACAGTGATGCAAATCTGCATGTGTTTTTAAACAAGCCCAGTGCTGCCCTAAACTGGATCCAACACAGACTTAAATGTGAAAGAACTTCCACAAATCATTTTATTTATTTAGTTTTTGTTTACCGGGTAGGTGCACTAGCCAGCAGGTGACTATTTTCAGGCACTACCCGGGAGGTACAATTACAATACAAGTAGAACAGTGCAGGTTATACAGTACAAGTACAGGTACAAAGATTCAAGCATACAATTTTTGTAAACAAGCATACAATTTTTATAAGTAAGCAGAGGGTACTGGAGGAAGGACAGCTTTTGGAATAGATTAGGGGAAACTGATGGGGGGGAATGTGGGCAGGGAAGGGTGAGTGCTCAGCTCATGGTAGTTGGGAGGTGGCGGGGCTGGAACCAAGGTAAGAGACTTGGCCGAGAATCTTAGGAGAGTGTAAGGGGCAGGCAGGAGAGGAAAGGTAGGGTGGGACAGCGAAAAGGACTACGGCTTTTGTGGCGGGAGGAGGAGTCTATAACCGGGCTCATGGAGCAGGTCCGGTTATGAGAGGAGCAAGCTGGGGGGGGGGACAGGGGTAGAAAAGGTACGAGGCTGGCAGGCGATGGGTAGGGGAGGCAGAAAACCGGTGTCAAGGAAAGGATCAGGGAAGTGGGAAGATACGGCATTAGCGGTAGAATGCTGCAGTCAGCGTCCGGGCTTATGGAACCTTAAGCTGGCAGGGAAAGTAGGGGGACTCAGTCACTAGGGGGAGAGTTACGGTAGCATATGGCTTTTGCGAGAAATGCTGCAGTTGGCTTCCGGGCTTATGGAACCGTATGCCGGCAGGGAAAGTAGGGGGACTGGGTTACTGGGGAGTTACGGCAGCCTACGGCTTTAGCGAAATGCTGCAGTCGGTGTCCGGCTTATGGAACTGTATGCCGGCAGGGAAAGTAGGGGACTCGGTCACTGGGGAGAGTTACGGCAGCATACGGCTTTAGCGAGAAAGGTGCAGTAGGGCCCAGTGCTGCGGAACTGATAGCCGGCAAGAAATACCGGGGGTAGTCGGTGTGGGGGGGGGGAGGAAGAAGATGAGGAAAGACCGGTACCAGTTTTCAATAAATATGTCAAAAGCAGGCAGCAGGATGGAGAGCAGGTACCAGAATAGTAAGGTAATTGGCAATTTTATACACAACATTTGTAACAATAAGGTGACTGAACATTTGTAATACATAACACAGTGAGTAAAAATGGCAATAGTCATAACACAAGGTTTAAGAGAGGTAAAGTGATGGAGGCATATATAATACACTAAACAGTAGAGCCAGTTTCTTTGTGATCATAAAAGAAAGTGCAAGCAGTCCAAGTAACCAGTATGTAAGGCATCAAATAGGGTGAAAGTAGACGAATGGGTGTATCCAAGGGAAAAGGATGTGGACTTAGATAGGGAGGAGAGGTAACAAGAAGAGAAGATTTAGGTAGGATCAAAACAGGCACATTGGTCCATAGAAGTAAGGTGATTCCGTAGTCTTCACTTGAAAGCAAGGTGTGAGGAAGCTCGTCTGAGGTCTATAGGTAATGAGTTCCACGCTTGGGGGCCAGCATACCCAAATGCACCAGAGCCCTTGGAAGTGCAGCAGAGGGGAACTTTTAGGAGAGCCTTTTCAGACAATCTCAGCTCACGTGGGGGGATAGTAGGCTGGAGCAGTTCAGATAGTGTAGAAGGTCTGGACACTCTGATTATGGAGTCTGAGAGGCAGCAGAGGTAGTACTGTCTAGTGGAGGAGGGGGAAAGCCAGCCTAGGTCCTTATAAAGTTGGCAGTGATGTTTAAGGCGGGGGGCCTTTGATGCATACCTGCAAACATTGTTGTAGGTGGTATCCCACTTTGCAGAGGTATCCGCAGCCATGTGATCAAGACATATATTCATGGAAATGTTATGGCATTGGGAACAGTCTAAGAGTCAGGTGGAAATCCTTAAGCAAAGTAAAATTAATATGAACTGCACCTACAAGCTGTAGTTTGTAAAGTTTTTTTGGCTGCATTATTACTTGCTGGCAGCAGTCCACAAATCTTCAACACAACGGCTCCACCTTCCCTCTCGGGAAAACCCAGAGGCAGTTAAGCCATTTCTTTAGAGAGGTATTCACACATTATCTACATTTACATGAACCCAATCTCAGTTACCTACCTGGTAATCAATGTCAGGCTTCAGATGGTAATCCAGATCTGTTTACGGGTACCACAGAACTCAACTACTGAGAAATCAAATACTCAGTAATCCAGTTACTTGGTGCATGTAAACAGGACAAAACGCACAAAAGGAAATGCACAAACTTAACATTTTTCCATTCCACATGCTTGAAGTTTTGATACAGTGCACCAGTCCTGTTTACAAGTTACCAGCTACCAGCTATTGAAAACTAGGGGATCGATCCATTTTCATTGATGCATTTCAACTGGATTCTGATTTGGTTCCTGGAGCATTGATGCTGGTGTTTACATGCACTGAATACTTGATTACTGGGTAACTAATTATTCAATAATTTAGGTAAATGGTGCATGTAAATGGGGTTCTGAATATTAGTTATCTTAAATCATGAAACTATAGAATGCATTTTGTGATGGCAAGGTCACAAAGGCCATTTTACAGCATCATATACATTGAAAAAGGCAGATTTATTTTCATTTATCATGTATTTGCCCAGGAAAGCCAAAATGAGATACAGCATCTCATTTGCAGTGTTGGGGAATGGGTGTGGGATCATGGTGTTTCCACGCTGTTGCTACAGATGGGTAGTAGGTCTTGCTGTTTCCACCCTGTTGGTACACTATGGATGGGTAGGGAGTCCTGCTGTTTCTTTTTCCACCATGTTGGTACAGATGGGGGGTTGTCCTGCTCTTTCCACCCTGTTGATACAGATGGATGGGGTCCTGCTGTTTCCACCTCGCTGGTACAGATGGGGGGGGTCCTGCTTTTTCCACCATGTTGGTACAGATGGCTGGGGATCCTGCTGTTTCCACCCTGTTGGTACAGAGGAGTTATGGCCCTGCTATTTTTACCCTGTTGGAATAGATGGGAGGTACAGAAACACATGGAAATCATGTGACTTGCACAAGGTCACACATTGAGCCTGTGAGTGAGGTGAGGTCTGACCCTGGGGTCTCCTTTTTATAGTTCCAAGCAGTACACAACAGTGGACAAATCAATACTACCCAATTGAGGGGATGGCTAAAATAATTCTACCAATTTCATCTGATTAGTTTGAGTGAAAATTAGATTTTCCATAACCTTAGCACATATAATTTGAATATGTGTCCTGGTACCTCTGTTCATATTGGTTGATTACTTGTGTACTCAAGCAAATTGATTGTATTTTTCCCTGCCTGTCAGGTATGTGTTTTTGCTTTTACTATTACTGTTCACTTTTTTTGCCATTTTGATGGCTCATGCCATGCCTGAAATCAGTCTCTGGGACCAGTGTACCCACCTGGTTAACAAGGAAGGAAGGAAGGAAGGAAGAAAATATGAGAAACAAAAAGATGATCAGTTTTGTTAGTTATTACAACGAATTTAGTCGCTTAGTGGTCAGGTGGTGTCTTTCTCCACAAACCGTGTCCCACACCTGAAAAAAAGAGAACCACACTCCCCTCCTTAGATACACACAGAACACACTTATCAGTAGATCATTTTAAGCCTCTTCAGCGCTTTTATTAAAGTTCAAAAGTGCTGTGCAAGACCAAACAAATGTGACGTGCAGTACAGCCATAGAAACATACTATATAAACATCAACTGACCTAGCTGAGAGTAGTTGATGTCTATATGGTGTCTTTCTATGGTTGCGGATTGAAATGATCTAGCTATAAATGTTGTCTGTGTGCATTTCAGGAGGTAAGTGTGGTTCTTCTTTTTGTGGTGTGGGATCTTTTTATTAGGTAGTTCAAAGGGTCGTTAGGCTCCTCTGTAGAAATGGTTTAGGATTAAACTTGTGAACTAAAGTATAGCATATACAGTAGTATGTGAATGCTTGTACAACTTGTTTGTACTTTGACTTACACTTTCTCTGCCCCTGCTATGGGGGTGCCATAAAGATGCAGGAGCCCTCAAAAATGGGTTCCAGTCACTTAAGGTATTGAAGGGATGAGATCCCTGAGACCAAAGACACCTTAGAAAAATGCCCAGAAAATGACAGTGACAGATAAACCCATTCTTCCCAAGGAGAGGCGAGACTTGGTAAAACTGAGACAGACTGAAAAATGAAAAGGGAAACACCACCGTCCAGCTTCAACGCTCAGTGGAACTAAACTTTTAAAACCATCAACATGGAGGAGAGGAAAAAACCTCTTGTGGAGGAAACCTTTGGTGAACCAAAGCCTAGACTGCCATCTCTCCAGGCTAGGGGTAGTATTAGTGATGTCTCAGATACTGCAATTTACATACTCTGTTCATGGAAATTTGGGAAACTAAGGGCTTTCACTCTATCCCTCTAAGGGGATGACGATGTGAGTTTATGTTAAGGTTTAGACAAACCTAAAGAGGCCCTCTATCCTCTTTAAGAGGACCCCTTCCACAAAGAGTGATTTGAGGAAAGTAGCATATGCTGACCAGAGGTTACTACCCTGAACACTGCCAGAGCCTATCTTTGGATGAAAACTAACAAGATGGGGACCAGAAAGAGTAGAGGTGACTTGTAGGCAGATGCATGGAGGACTGTTTCAGGAAGCGTCACTAAGTTGAACTACATGACTGAAGAGACACATCCCCCCAACACACACACACACACACACACACACACACACCAAAGAGGGTCTCACCCTCAGGAAGCCACAAATACAACCCATGAAGGTGCCATTGAGTTGATCTGCATAACTAAATAGGCCCCCTGACAAGAACCCTACCCTCAAGATGTTGGGTGGCTGGAAGGGGGTAGATGCCAAGTGGTGCCACTGACTTGATCTGCATTGTCAAAAGGATCCCCACATGGTGACAGCCCTATTCTCCAGGAGTGGGCTTCAGTAGCATCAGGAGTAGATTGGGCCATATGATCTGGGAAACCAGGAGGAACCAAGGGGCAGGATAGGCTGGGAATCTGTAGATGAGGCAGGAGACAGAAGCCACACAGGATTAATAGCAAAAGCTAGATAGGCTGAAAACAAAGCTACATGGAAGCAAGGTAAAATAAGTAGAGTAGCATCTGGATAGACAAGCCCCAAACAGATAGATGAGCCCCTAATGGACTCCAGTGGCAGGTGTACAAACAGTCTCTAATGCAAGGGTGCAAACAGGACTTGCTTACACTACCTGAGTACATTTATCAAATGAAATATTCATGCCTCTACATGGCAGGGGCCCTGGCCTACTAGTCATGTTAGTGACAGGTGTACAAACAGTCTCTAATGCAAGGGTGCAAACAGGACTCGCTTACACTTTCTGAGTTCATTTATCAAATGAAATATTCATGCCTCTACATGGCAGGGGCCCTGGCCCACTAGTCATGTTAATTCATTCTTTCTCATGTAATCAGCTTCAGGGCAAGGATTACTTACAACGTGCCCAGCCTCGGCATATGTATCAAACCGACAAGAAGCATGAAAGGACGAGGAAATCCTCTGATAGCTGTGCTGAACACTTCATCCTTGAACTGTCAAAGTCCGCACTAAAAGCTATAAGACTTGAGAGTTCAATGGCTGAATAGATAATCCTCCTCACCACTGCAGCAGGCATATACGAAGACAGTATTCATAACCAAGATATGAACTGGGCACATATAATTACACTTGATTGTATCTTGTAAGGAAAAGAAAAGTCTTTTTTAGAGATAATTATGCTAATTGATGCAGCTATGATTCAGATAAAGAAAGAAAAAAATAATTTGTTTATACAAGGATCAAGGAGCGCATAATGAAATTCAGAGCCAGGATGTGTGAAAAGTACAGGTTCCCCATGTTCTGTGCTGCAGTTCCTTTGAACTTAGTACTTTAAAATAGTTATGCCAATTACAATATAAATTATGGGGCTGACATGCATTATGCAATGTAAATGCTCCCCAAAGGGGAAGGGGATGAAAAAAAAGAGATTATTGCCAAGGCTGTAATTATGTTGTGAAAACTATAGCATTCTCCATGACCATGACTGGCAGGTAATAGAAAGACAGGAAGAGAGAGTTATTGAAAAGTCCAATAGCCTGGTGTGTGAGGAATGCAAAGCAGAATGCAATGGTTGGCTGAGGCCAGTACTGGAATTACAGGGAGACTTTCCAGGGCTTAGCCCCCAACTTTGAAGTGAGCCCCGGTAGCTTACACATCACTGCCATTGACTTATAATGGGAAGGGGGGCTAAATTTAAAGATATGGCCCTTTGTAGATAGATAGATAGATAGATAGATAGATAGACAGACAGACAGACAGACAGACAGACAGACAATATGGGGGTAGGGTTATAAGCAAGGAAAACTTGGGTGATGAAGACATAACTAGCAGTCCCACAACTAGAGATGCAGTGAAGCTTTAATTCTTTAGCAAAGTACAGGTGAAGTAGCCCATTTCTCATCCGTTTTGGGCTACGTGAAGTCTCCGTTACAATTGGCCACTTTGCATTGCCGACTTCGCATTCACTTCGCCTTATTTTTAGGATGGCGAAGTGTGTGAGAATTGAAAACAGCCCACAGATCACATGAGTCACATCACTAGCTATAGAGCCAGCTTTGAGGGACAGTGGGTTCAGCCACTCATCAATTTCTGTCAGTAGCATGTTTTCACTTGTGTGGGACCCTGCAACACTGCACGGTGCAAGCGTTGCATGCTTATTCCTTGAAAGTTGCTACCATGACAATATGCCTTATTACACTGCTTTCCAATCCTGCCAGCACAGACAACCCCCAGTACCTGTGCCCAATGAGCAGTAATACACAAATAAGAACTACCCGCTGTTTTGCCACTTGTCCACATATCCATACTTTAGTGAATGTATGGTGAGGAGGAATGTTGAAGGGCATGTCTTACAGAATCTGTCACAGTCTGGTATAACTCAGGGACAGCATTGCTGGAAAAGTAGGTCCTGGATGGGACTTTCCATTTGGGACAGACATGTGCCGCAAAATGCCAGAATCTGGAATTCTTCACAAAGAAGAAAGGCAAAGGGTCAATTGCCAGCATTTCTGTAACAGCAGCATTCAGTTCACATGACACCACATGATTTGGTGGGTATTTCATGTTACGGGCAAAAAGACTGTGCAACGTGGTCTGCGTTGTTACCCGTTTTGCATGTGATGTGCCAAATGGCTCTGCTCTGTGAACTGCCATGGGTGGGGTGCTTTTGCCGGGTGATGATGAGGGGTGCATAGGAGACAAGTCAACAAATTATATTATTTTCCACATTTTAAGCACAGGGATTGCTGTACTAGAAATACTGCTTGGACCACCACTGCTAATCCGGCCATTACTTGACAATTTAAAATCCTCCTCCTCCTCATGCCTGTAATAATCCTCTGGTGTTACTTCACCACTACTACAGACATGGCTACTTGGGCTACTTACCATCAAGGAAGGGGATGCCATTCTCAATAAGGTAGGTGAGAATGAATGTCCCACTGTGACATTAGCTCCCCTCTGGTGCTGAGTCCACAGTGCATGTGCCTGCTCTTCAGATGTGTATGCTGGCCCCCCAGTGCCCAGATGGCTACCCTTTTTACTACATCTCACACGTGCTTGGCAAAGCTGGCAGATTGCCACTGTTTCATCACTTGTGTCTTGTACGAAAAAATCCCAAACAAGGGATTTTGATGCCCTACGTTTCACATGTCCCTGATGCTACATATTGGACTCCAGTTTTTTAGACACTGAAATGTGGAGGTGTACTGCATGATTTCTGTTGTTGGGCACACTTGAACTCTACCTGACATCACAACCTATGAGTATTACTGGGTTGTCATCATCAACAGACACAGCTACTGTACATTATCACAACTTTGAGGAGGGGGTGATTTACTAACAGACTGTTTACACACAGCCACCTTTACTTTCTTTTTCTCCAGTTCACAACTGGGGTCGCTGAAATCATCATCATAATCGTAATCATCATCTGCATCCACAGTTTCAGCTTGGGATGCTGTCCTGTGGAGAACATGTTCCAACCACAGCCTCAGTATGATCATCCACTATTTTTTCTTCAACATTTGAATCATTGTATGACCCAGGAATAACCTCAACAGCAATGGAAACATGAGATTGTGTCATCTTCAGGATTAGAATCATATTCGGCTACAGTGGTGATAGGGAGTGTGACATCAACTACACTCTGACTCATGTCTTTAGACTCCACAATATTTTGGTAACCTGTTAACTTGTCATGGGTTGAACTTGGGGCAGTACACATGCTATCAGCAACTTCACTACCACCACCAGCAGGGACAACACCATCTCCAACCATCATTGAAGCAACTGATTGCACTGTGAAAAACATAGAGAAATCCCTTTACTACCATCAACTATGCCCTTATGCAGCAGTACCATGGCCAGAAACATCTTTGCATGCATGTCTCGAGGCAGGCATTTTTGGGATTACACAGAAAATTAACAACAAATTTAGATTTCTGAACTTTGGGGTGGATGGGAAGCCA
This sequence comes from Neoceratodus forsteri, assembly GCA_016271365.2. Lineage (NCBI taxonomy): Eukaryota > Metazoa > Chordata > Ceratodontiformes > Ceratodontidae > Neoceratodus > Neoceratodus forsteri. Next base: position 1,392,493,782 of record CM057459.1, read on the forward strand.
AAAACCAAGAAGTGTGGCTTACAGATGGAGACTGGGCCCTAAACAGATGCAGACACACAGACAGATGGGGATTGCACACTCAAGAGATGCAGCCACACAGGCACAACAACACCTTAACCAGTGGTCACACAAATCCCAAACTGGAAAAATAATACCTTTTGCAGTGGGGGGTGGGTGCATACCTCTCAAGTGTCTCTCATCGCAAGAGACATCCCTCATTTTGCCCCTTAAAATTGCTCTGTCCCTCATCCGTCCCTCATGGAAAAGGTGCTGCCCAAACAGAGAATGTGCTGTAAATTCAGATTTTAAAGCAGAAACTCTTAATATTCTAAAATACCAAATCCAAAATAAACTTTGTACAAGTAAACACTATGGTTTTCACAGTGTTCTGAACTTATAGCTCCATGTTAGAGGATGTGTCCCTCATTCTGAGGGTCTGTATCCCTCATTGCCCCTTATTTTGAGTGTCCAAAAATGTCCCTATCCCTCATTTCAGTGACAAAAGGTTGAGAGGTATGGGGGGGTGCAGCTGCAGTACCAGTCCAATAATTGGATAGAACAAAGCAGTAAAAAATACGACAGATGGATAAGAGATTCAGAGTGCTGTGATAACGGAGTGACATAATAAAATGTGTCTGACATGATTGCACGCACACACACACTACAGGTAATGTGCAGAAAATGTAACAGTTCAGTACACTATAATCAAATCTTTTAAACCAACTGAAAAAATGCACTGCACCACAGAAAATGGCAAAAAATGATCAAAACTTACTACAAATTGGCCCATCAGCACAGCAGTTGGATTTCCACTTATGACGCCAGTGACCCAGGTTCAGGAATGGAGCCAGGTCGCTGAAGGGCTGGCCTGGGGAAGAAGGCTCAAGCATCCATTGACTGCTCACCTTCTCCTTTTGGGAGGGTGGGGATGCGGATCGGTGTGTGCTGACTCTTGGCAGTGGCTGGGAGCAGCATTTCAGAGAGCCCTGCTGAATGTAGTGGGCTTGGTGAATGTCAACGTACACCTTGGCATATGTGGCAAGTCATGCTGCCCAGGAGAAAATGGGGAAAAAAAGCTTTCCAACAAGCCAGATGATGGCTGCTGACTTCTGACATCACAGAAGCCCTGGGTCTCCAGTACCACCTCAGCAGCACCCAGGGACAGAACAGAAAGTGCACTGGTTGTCCTCCCTGGTGCCTGGACCTATCTGGTGAAGGGTGACACCGGGCTACCCCTGGGATGGCTGCAATCTGAGGTGGAGGGGACAGGGTGAGTGTGTCGGCAGGGTTCTAGGATGGCCTGAAGGAGAGGTGGGCCGAGGAGCCAAGGGGAGGAGCAAAAACCAAACTCACTACAAGCATTACTGTGTGTACATGAACACACAAATACTAACACACTAGCTAACCAACAACAGTTAGAAAGATTGCCTTTCTCACTGTGAATCTCCCTTCACTACAGATACGCCCCTCTTCTGAAGCACACTTCTACAGTCTGTCAGTACAGAGACTGAATGTGTTAAATTAACATTCAATATGCACACAAAATCATTAAACATTCGGTGAAATAAACACACAAGGGTTTCCTGCAATTGATGTACTAAATTTTGACACAAAATGTTGTCGCTAAAAGGATTTTTTAAAGCTTTTCTGATGGTTTGATTCTCAGAGCTCTGACAATAAATAATCTCCAGCTTTCCACTACACACATTATGCTGATCTGAGGCTGTGCAAGACAATTTGTAACATGGGGAAAAGAAAGGGTTGCACAGGATCGATCATTTTGCATCAGCTGACCATACATTAATCCTTAATTAAAGTATGGTTGTGTCCACCAACATTGTCTTCCCCCACTCACAAGAACCTCTTACAGATGTAGTAGGACCATAAAGTCTTAGCGTGCAATTCACGGCTGACCAACAGATGGCTGTCAAACAAGAATAGATATGCTTAAGTAAAATTTCTGGTAGTTCCATCATAAGTAGCTTGAAAAGATCTATATGACTATATAATATGTTTTTTTATACTTGGTCTACTGAGTCAGAAACACATACCCTTTCAGTAATTACACAGTAATGTATGCCACATATGATCTTTTAGATTGCCTGATTTCCCAGATTGCCTCCACATCTTTTTTAAATATTTAAAACAATTACTTAAACAGTGGGACCTAAAAACCACAAAAGCACACACCTTGGACCAATCTTAATCAAACCTGAAAGTTTCAGGTTTCAAAGTATCCTATTTGTTTAATTATCGGGTGGCAAAAAAAGGCATAACATTTTCAAAAACTGAGACTGTTGCATTAATTGGCACCTCTGTAACTTTGCCTCCCCTAAACCGATCTATATGGAATTTACAGTATCAAGAGTTCCTGAAGCAGAGGCTGTGCTTTCTAAATTTCATGAAAATCAGTTGAAAGAGAGCAAAGTTATTAATGTGCAATGTTGGCTGTAAAATTCACAGATAAAAAAGATGTGAGCCTCAGTGTACTACTGTCTGTCGGTCAGCCAAAGGAACTGCAGCAACAACTACCAGATCTCAAATCACCTCTGCATTTAAATATATGCATTTCCCATAATGTCAGAGCAAAGAGCAACAAGCAATGAGCACTGGAGATGGTCCTATACATTAAATAAAGCAGTCAGAAAAATTGCAAGCACCCATCTTCAAGGACATAATCAGACACTGAATTTTTGTGTCAAAATATATTTATTGTGCACCATGGCTAATACCAAAATGACTGTGCTTTAGGCTGAAATGACCCACAGAAAAGACTTACGTTTCATCCAGTCAACTGCTGGGCTTCATCAGAGATGATTCCACAGTTTACAAAACTAAATCAGTCAAAATAAGCAGATATTCTGAAATGTTGATCACATCTGTATGTAATCAGTAATTGTTCACCATTGCAGTCACAACATAAAAAAGTTCAGCACGTAGTTTCTCCAGTCAGGTGCACCCCCTTTCTCTTCCCCATTGTAGGAATCTTAATATCCTCCCAGAACCTTTGTAATTTTGCACTTTAAAATTATTTTTACACAAATGTAAAATGAGGAAGAGAAACATAAAAAGAGTGCCTAACCCTTTCTCTTCCCCATGTTACAAGAGGATTAACCCACTCCAGAGCATGAGTCTGTCAGGGATTAATGAATGGCTAGGTGGTTGGAATCACTCGGCCTTTGGTCTTGTGGTCCATCCACCCCCCAAGCAATACATTAATCCCCTGAGAGACCCATGCTCTGTCATGGGTTAATTCATACATAGAGCCCATGTCACCTGCCATCCCATGAATCACTGCAAAATTTGCCTTAAAAAACAATTATGAAGGCAAAGTTAATGCAAAGTCTGCTGTAATTAATGGAACTTCACATTAAAATTAAAGGTGAAACAGTAAAAAAGGTGACGTTAACATGAAGTACCATTGTAAACAATGGTACTTCACATTAGAAAATTAAAGGCGAAGTTATACGCTTTGTGCTGTGGAGTAATACACAAATTTCACGTTATACACAAAGCAAAGTACTCCACGTAGCGAAGTTTAGGGACTTCGCCCACCACTACCCATAACTAGTGGTAGTCAGGCGGGAAAAGGGTAATATAGGCAGAGATGGTGAAAGCAGCATAATCTGATAGCAGGGATGACATCCGAGGGAAGGGGGAGACAAAAAGGGTGAAATAGTGCATGGCATGAGCATGGTATGTATGGTCAGCGGCAGGAGTTAGGGTAGGAGATGGGACCCTGGAGGTTGGTCTTCTTAAATGCCAGATGCCACAGGAACAGAATGAGTGAGCTCCAGGCAGGGGCAGCAAGGCTTATGTGGACCTGTTAACCACAACTAAAACATGGACAACAAGAAATGACTGGGACATTGCAGTACAAGGCTGCTCAATCTACAGGGTAGAGGAACATACGAACTGGCAAGGGTGGGGGGTGTAGCAGTGTACATTAGAGAAGGTAGTGTATAGAGGGTACAGAAGATTTTACTCTTGGTGGAGGCACAGAAAACAAGCACCCTAGGGAAGAAAACCTGGAGTGAGGAGGAAACCACTGGCCATCCAAGTTGATGCCCCCCGCAGGCTCACGCACAAATGACTAAGAAACAGCTCTATTAAAATAAAAAATTAAAAAACAATTCCAGCTATGGGGCTGGCAGATCTGATATGGCAGACAGAGTCCATTACTTCACTGGGTAGGCTATTTCACGAATGCTGATGACCCTGCATCTGAAGAAATGTTTTTTGATCTTTCCTCTTATCCTGCCACCCACCCAGTTTGCACTAACCATCTCAAACAGCTGTATATACTCTGCTTAGTCTATCTCTGACCTAAAATTAGTGAGTTTCCTGAAAGGAGAATCGTAACACCAGTTCTATTTTGTAATAATATTCAGACTTTCGCAATATCTTACTCTGACTTTCTGTCCCTCTTTCTTTATGTATCCTTCCAAATCCAAAATTTGAGATGAAGTGATGCAAGTTCCTCGAAGACTGGAAAGCCTCTCAATGTAAACACATTTGTTTATTTCCTCCAAAAAATAAACATTTACAAAACCTTATATTTGAGTTACACATTGTGAGCAAATTATTAACTCAACCAGAAGTGGATTCTGATATGAAGTATCTCCCTTTGTTAGTCATTAGGTTTCTTTCTGTAAAGAAAACCTTGTAGAAACTTGATATGCATAGCCTCGTTTTTCAAAGAATAGAGCTGGCAAGAAAAGTTCATGGTGCTATGACTTATGTGACATAATGAAACAAAACTACCACACAGGTCTTCAGTGGAAATAAATAATCTAAGGCCCTGGTCACACTACAAAACTGTTTTTGAAAACCATTTTTAAAACCGGTTTAGCTAACCCATTTCAGTGCAGCCACACTACTCAGCAACCATTTTTGATAACGGTTTAGTGTGGCCACACTGCTGGTGTTAAACTTGTTCTCCTTGTAACTATTTTGTGTTAAGTCCAACACACAGAATTGTACTTGTCTGGACTCACTGCAGCTAGAACTGTTTTACTTAAACTATTACAGCTTAAAACACTTTTACTCCAGGACAGACCTGTAAGTAAAACCATGCTAGCTCCAAAACATTTTTAAAAATGGTTTTAAGACTAGGTATCTAGCAGGGTTTAAAAACACTTTTGTTAAAATGTCTTAAGGGGCTTGTAGTCTGTCTGCAAACAGTGTTAGGGGGATTTAAACTGGTTTAAAGCACTTAAACCGTTTTGAGTTCCCCAGTGTGTCCACGGCCTAAAAGGTTCTCAGCTGTACTGCTCTTCTGGTACAGTGGGAAGTCACTAAGGGCTTCATCCAAACAGAGACCAGACAATCAGATTATATAATATCAATAGGGGTATGGTGAGCAGACAATTGGTGCAAGCAAAATTAACTGCCAGGGTCCAGAATGTTACCCTACCCCCAACCTCCACCCAGCCACTTGTTGCTAGCCATAGAATGCATGACACATGCATCCTCTGTACCCATGGGTGGAGGGATGGTTGTGCTATAGCTGTAAACATGCCCCCATCCACCACCGCAGGCTGTGAAAGCTGGTTGCAAGGAAAGATGCATTTTGGGAATCCAGAGTAGAGCAGAATTTCATTTTATATAATGCTGTTCATATACACTGTATCACCAAGTATTTCCCTTGCCAAAGAGTTACAGTGACAGCATGAGGATTGTAGGGAGACATACTCTTAAGCCATGATGCACACAACAACATCCACATCATTAGAATCAGATTGGTTGAGAGAGGGGACACATTGACCAGGATAGTGAGTAACCTACTACACATAGTAAGGTGGCAACTTGAGGTCGGAAGGACTCATCTAGGTCCATGTCTGCCTCCCTGCTTCATAAAAGAGATGATAGAAGTATGCTGTGTAATCATATACCAGCTTACAGGGATTCCCTACTCACTCTGCTACCCAGGACATGCTGCAGTTCACTTGATAAGCAGAGATGTATTTCTGTACTGATTTATTGATTTTTTGTAACCGAGTTGGATCGCTGGAACCAAAGAGTCCCATTTTCAGAGGTGACCCACAAGTTTGTCCAGACTTATCTTAAAGGCATGTGCTGTTGTAATGTCTACTGTCACTGCTAGTAGGCTGGTTCATAGGTTCACCACTCTTTGGCAGAAAAAATACCATCTGAAGTTTTCCTTGCATTTACCACCCCTGAGCTGAGATTGCATGCCTGAACTCTGCTGCAGGACACCAAATCAAACATCTCAGACTGCTTGATCAATGAAGGTCAAGAGTTTTGCAGTGAACTATGGTCCATAGGGGAGGATCCTGGGTCTAAACAGTGTCTATGGCTCAGTAGAATGTATGCTGATCTCTGAGGCAGGAAGATTGAATGGCTGTGGGTTCTAGACCTGCAGCAGGAATTTGTAGCACTAGGGGGAATGCAGTGCTGTTGAGGTGCTATCTTTTGGATGAGCTGTTAAAGCAAAGTCAAGTTTACACATCTCTGGTTACTATCCATGGGGATGTTAAAGACCCCATGACACTTACCGTAAGAATAGGGGATTGTCCCTTGTGTCCTGGCCAACAATCACCATCAATAAAACAAGTCCCTGTAACCACCCCCCACCTGGATACACTTGGAAAGGAGCTGTCACAGCTTAGAGTGCCTTTCCTGGTCAACAATTATAAACTCCCTGCCCCAGAGGATGGTGAACCTATAGAGCAGCCTACTGGCAGAAACGGTGGACATTAGGATTGCACAAGTAATGAATCTTAATTCCTGAAAAGCATGAATAATGGGGTATTTATTATTTGGAACTGAGTAACAGTTCTAATACTATTCTATTTATAATACAGTGATAATAACGGGGTTTCCCATTTATCCAAAAGGAAACCGTGGCATAATTTGCTGTAATAAAGGAGTGTTTATTATGGCAAACATGAGCATAGTTTCCCTCGCTCTGGGCATGTTCACGCCATACCTCCTGTTCTCCTGACCGCTCGCTGCTTACCGCCTTCTTTTTCCCTGGACACTAAACCACCACTGGGTCATGGTGGTAAGTTATTTTAACACAGAATCACTTAAAAAATAAATAAATAAGCCTGCAACTTGCCAAAAAATAACTCTTAATAGATGAATACAGCTCGCCACGGTCTGCTCACTAAAACCTACCTGGACTACGACAGCCAGGAATGTATCTTCATTCTATATAATTGCTGAGGTGAAAAAGGAAAAGGAAAAGGAAAGCTTTGCTCTTGGGGGTTTATGTAGCATCTAACCCTTCGGGTGTATGTAAACTTCTCATTACACACACCGACCCATACTTTATTCTCTATTTTGTTCCATGCTTCAAAACTCTGAAAACTACTGTTGTCTAAGATTCTAAACTGTGATATCATAGATCTCATGTCAGATAAATGCTATTACACTTAGGAGATGGAAACAGTAGTGCAAGCCTCAGTAGTTGGCATCTTTGCTATGGACACGGCCTTCACTGTCATGGTGAGCACAAAGAATGCGAGTCTGACAGCACTCAATGTATGCCGCAGCGGTGAGTAAAACACAAAACCTAGTTCAGTACTGAAAATGAAAAGATTCGCATGTATTACAAAAAACAGCACATGGGAATCTATCTGTTACTGTGCTAGGAACACTGTCGCAGGACTACATGATTTGAAGCTCCTCTCTATCTTCGCTCTGGAGGTGTATGACATCATGGAGCCTCTCAGTGGTATTACAGCACTTAACAGATAGATTCCTATACACTGTTCTATTGATGCCATTACTACTCAGGTAGTAAAATTTAAAACAAAAACTCTGGCCTTCCTCTGGTGACCAGGACCAGTCCTTTGGTTATTCCTTCCCAGTTCTAATCACGGCCCCATCTCCATTTTCCTCATCCCACAGCAGTTAAAAATAAAACCTTTAGTTTGTTGGTCCCTGATGCTATGCCAGGAACCAGCGACATCTTTGTACTCATAAAGCACTCTCCTCCCTTGCCCAATCCCCCCCCCCACTCCCACCAAAATCATTATTTAACTGGAACCACAGAGGCTCAAGTCTTGGATTACTCAGTTACACACACATGCTGAATATAGCGAGTAGGAGATGCACTGTAGTGAGTGGCGTGCACAACCAGGAAGGAGTAGGGCAGAGCACCCAGTGTCATTTATGATGCTAGGCAGACTGACCAGTCATGTTTGCCCGGAACGCTTATTCATTTCTGCTTATGAGGCACAGAGGGCAGACATGATGAACCTAGATTACCTTCTAACCTTAAATTACTCTGTTATGACAAGTATGTGCAATAGACTGCATAGAAATGGAGAGAAGTGTAATGCAAGAATGAACTGCTTTTTTTAAGTCTTGTCATTTTTATGTTTGCTTGCGCCCATGCACAAGAAACATTATGTGACAGCTTAGGAGAGAAGCGGGTGGTGGAGGTGCGGCACTGTAGCAGCCAAGGGAGGCACAGCATTTGGGAGCTTGGCAGTGGTGGGCCAATGGAGGCACAGTGTGCTGATGACACTGGCTTCCAGAAGTTGTACCAAGTTGCAACGCTTTTGCTGCAGCAATCAGGGGCTGCCTGGTCATTGCAGCATCAGTGATTCCACTGCAATGAGGGAGCGACCCATCACTGCTGGGCGGAACTTGCCGACTGTAATATTGTTTGTGAACATGGTGGGCAGCTTGCCACCTGTTCACAAACAATATTAAAGTTGTCCTAAGCCGAGGGGGTGGCCAATCCCCCTCAGCAGCATGTGCCCCCCCCCCGCCACAACAGTGTTTTTGCCGAAAGGGGCCCCAATCCCTTTGGCTTCAGTCCCTCCAATTTAAAGTTGCCATGGGGGAGCCCACCCCATCGGCATCATGTCCCTCCCAGTTTGATTTGCTGACAGGGGAGCCCACTCCCGCTCGGCATAATGTGCCCCTGAAAACAAGTAAATTTGTGCCAAGGGGTGCTCAATCCCCTCGGCTCTTTCTCCCCGCTTTTGTGCTGACATGGGTGCCAATCTCCATTGGCTGCACCCCCAGAACATTCAGGTGGCACACTGGGAGCCCACCCCAGCATGCCTAATGCCTCTGTAATGGAAAACTGTTCTCAAATTTTTTAAATTTTTTAAACCTGTAAACAAAAACTGACCTCGTAGTTTCCCTGCCCCCCACAACCCGCACTCCACCCACTGTGCACCCCTGCCTCCCACACCCCCACCCCATACTTACCTCTAGAGACCAGCGCAATGATCTTCAGTGGACTGGGAAAACGTCCGCACTCTTCAAAGCTGACCGCGAACTGAGGAAATGCCGGTAAGCTGTATAATGGCATAAATAGGGTGTTTTCAACTATTTTATATATCTCAGGCATTTTTTGGAATTTTGGCACCAAATTTTCAACATGGGGTTTTTGGGACTTCTCCTCATGAATTCAGTCACTGTCATGATGTTACTCGGTTCCGAAAGGTGATTTTGTGGTCACTGCACGGAATCACCTTTTGGGACCAATTAACGAAACTACAGTGCAAGTGTTCACTAGGTGGGCTCTCAAAAAGTGTATGTTGCAAATTTGGTGGAAAAATTAAAAAAAATGACTGTTTTACGAGCATGCATTGCGCAGTTGCTAAGTACGCTCGTAACTTTATGAATTTGCAATATTTTCAGTCCAGATTTTCAACATTGCCATTTTTGCACACCTCCTTATGAACAGTACAGCTGTCATTTTTCACATCCTGTGCGAAATGTGTTTTTGCACTTTCAGCATGGAATAGCGCAGTCGCTGTAGGAAATCCATGTTGGAGACACATTACAAAAATGACAGTGACACTGTTCATTGGCAGAGGTCCTAAAATGCCTATGTTGAAAATTTGGTGAGAAAAGTCTATAAAATGACTGTGTTACGAGCATGTGTTGCACAGTGTCCATGCACACTCATAACTTTGCACATTTACAATATTTTCACTCCAGATTTTCAATATTGCCATTTTTCCGCACCTCCTTATGAACAGTACAGCTGTCATTTTTCACATGCTGGCCAAAATGTGTTTTTGCACTTCCGGTCCACAATAGCATGGTTGCTGTGGGAAATCCGTGTTCAGGACACATTACGAAAATCACAGTGACACTGTTCATTAGCAGAGGTCCTAAAATGTCTGTGCTGCAAATTTGGTGACAAAAGTCCATAACATGACAGTGTTATGTTCATGCGTTGTGCAGTTTCCATGCACGCTCATAACTTCGCACATTTGCAATATTTTCACTCCAGATTTCCAACATTGCCATTTTTCCGCACCTCCTTATGAACAGTACAGCTGTAATTTTTCACATCCTGGCTGAAATGTGTTTTAGCACAGCATGGCCGTTGTGGGGCAGCACTGTTTGGGACACATTATGAAAATCACAGTGACACTGTTCATTATAAAAAGGATCTGAGAAATAGAGCTTTCTGATTGGTTGTAAACATTCTATCAGCCTTATGTTAATCTTTGATTAACATATATGTACAGACTAATCAAATGCTGAACAGGGTTTAACACTATTTAAAAAAAACATTTTTATTATAATAGCAATAAGGCACTCTCAGGGGTTATGTTAATGGTCAGTTAATCGCCCTATAGGGGCAAGTAGCACTCAGCTATGCCTCGTGCCACATTAGATCCCTAGAGGTTGATTAACAGACCATTAACAAAACCCCTGGTCATGCCTTACTGCTTAAATTAGCAGAGGTCCTAAAATGCCTATGTTCAAAATATGGTGACAAAAGTCCATAAAATGACTATGCTACGAGAGTGCATTACGCAGTTTCCACACAGGCTCGTAACTTGGCACATTTGCAATATGTGCACTCCAGATTTTCAACATTGTCATTTTTAGCACCTCCTTATGAACAGTACAGCTGTCATTTTTCACATCCTGGCCAAAATGTGTTTCCACACTTTGACACATTACAAAAATGTCAGTGACACTGTTCATTAGCAGAGGTCCTAAATGCCTATGTTGAAAATTTGGTGATGAAAGTCCATAAAATGACGGTGTTAGGAGTGTGCATTACGCAGTTTCCACACACGCTCATAACTTCGCACATTTGTAATATTTTCACTCCACATTTTCAACATTGCCATTTTTTCGCACCTCCTTATGAACAGTACAGCTGTCATTTTTCACATGCTGGCCAAAATGTGTTTTTGCACTTCCGGCACACAATACCGTGGTTGCTGTGGGAAATCAGTGTTCAGGACACATTAAGAAAATCACAGTGACACTGTTCATGAGCACAGGGAGCGTGCATTGTGCAGTTTCCATGTATGCTCAGAAATGCGAGCATGTGTAATATTCCCACTACACATTTTTAGCATTACCATCTCTTCACACCTCCCTATGAATGGTATAGCTGTCATTTTTCGCATCCTGCTCTATTTATTTTATTTTTATTTATTTAGCTTTTGTTGACCGGGTAAGTGCACTAGACAAATCCTGCCTATTTTCAGGCACGACCCGGGGGAGGGGGATACAGATGAATGCCAACTGACCTTGAACCAGATTAAGCTGTTGGTGGTATTTTTTTAGTGAATGAGGGAAATTTGGCCAGGACACCAGGGAAATTCCCCTACTCTTTATTCGATAAGTGCCATGGGATCTTTAACAGCCACCTGAACTACCACCAATCCAGGCAGATGGGACCTCGGTTTAACGTCTCATCCGAAAGACGGCACCTCAGAAATGCAGCACCCCTCTCATGCTGCATTACAGTGTCAGTACTGGGATATCAACCCAAGTGCCAGATGTGGGAACTGAACCCACAGCCCTCTGATCTCCCAGCCTCAGAGGCGAAGTGTGCTACCTACTGAGCCACTGACACTGATAATGTTTTCATACATGTGGCGCAGAATGGCACTGTCACTCTTGGAACTCAATGTTCTGGGCACATTGACAAAATCACACTGCCACTCTTCATGAGAAGAGGTCCCAAATGCTTTCATGAGGTGGAGTCACAAAAAGCCATGTTGACAATTTGTTCTGTAAATACCAACAAATGGCTGAGGCGTTAGTGTTTCTACCCATAACGTCCTACCCTGCACAGATGGACAGCTATCGGGATGTGCCTTTGGATTGCCTACTGTACTGCTCATGCCATCCCACCCCACCCCCCCAGTCACTGACAGGCACCAAGGTGTGCCTTGGACTCTTCGGCCCAGATTTCACCCCATTCTCCTATGCTGCACCCATTTCAGCATATGGCCTTATGGAATGGGGTGACTGTAAAGCCAAAAGCCCTAAGGCACACCTCAACCTGTGTTGGTATCTGCAGAATAGGGTGAGGTGACATTGCATGACTATCACGTGCAACGACCCAAACACTTACCCCAATGCCTGTCCATCTCTACAGGATGGAGGTGGGGTTGGTGTGAACTTCAATACTTCACTGCCATTCCTATTCTGCATCTCTCTAACTCCTGCATTTCCAATGCTAATACCAGCAAGCAAACATTCGGCATTGACAAATGCTTGTTTATTATTATATCTCCAAATGATTCTCCCTTCCACCCCCCCCCAACCCTGACAATTGGGGAAACCACAGCTGCACTATTCAGCCAACAACAACATGAGAGGGCAAATGTCTTCTTTCCCAGCCCATGGCAATGCATCAGCGTGACTCCCTGACCAGGTGGCAGCAGGCACACACACACATGGATGATGCCCGCTCTCCCTCCCCAGAAGGTCAGTACATCACTTCTGTGAGGCAGTTAGCCACAACCTGACTCAGTGTAGGATTCTGGCGCTTACCCATGAACCCTAGCCTACCAGACAGCAGGGTAACATGGTGCCACCAGTGCCGCTGGGCAGACCTGAGCCAGGTTCCTTGAAGAAACCAAGGGAATTGTAAGGAAACCTCACAATATTTGCTAGTGAACATGGTACATTTCTTTTGACTGGTTTTCATAGATATTCATGGATATATCAAATCTACTGCTTAGGCCCCTCCTGCCTTTCATCAAGGAATCTACTGATGCAGATCTGGTGGCACTGCAATATTAACGCATTATTTGTCTTCTCCACAGCCACATTTGCCTTTATTGTATGCTGATTGGTCTTCACTTGGCACACACAATGCAAATTTGTTCCACGTACTTGCCTGATCAAAATGCGGTTATCACTGTATGTATCAGGGTGCAGGTTACATGGTAGTTATCTGGTAGTAAGTGCATAATGACAGAGTTACTTGTTGTGTTACATGGTTAAATGGTAATATCAATATTGTAGTTACCCTGTTATTACACAGTTACTACCAGATAACCACCATGTAGCATGCACCCTGAAACATAAAGTGATACCACAAACTTTAATTCAATAAATTTCAGGTTTAATGCTACTTAGATATTCTGTGGCAGTAAACCAATATCCCTTATACATCTGGTTATTTCCTTGCCTGTCTCAGGCTGTCCACACTGGACAGTCAGTCAGGCATCTGACTGGGGAAAGCATAGTTCAGTCAACTGATTTTTCTTTCTCAAACATGATGAATATTGGGGTATACAGTTTTGGCTTCACATAGCAAATACCTGAAGGGGCATTCAGTGAAATGTATTACTCTCCCCTCTTTCTGTCTTCCATTACCTTTCAAAATATGCGGTACCTTTCTTTTGTTTGCCCTCATGCCTTTGGGAGCACACCATTATATGCCCAACCAATGCATTCTGCACCTCCATCCTATCTTGAATTTACAGTATATAGGAAAGGAGGGGTGGCAAACCAACATTAATATTCACCAGCAAGTCTAGTGGGATCCTTTTCTGTGTGTCTCTTAACATCCAGGGATATTCTCAATTATTACTGAATAGTAACATGGGGCAAGAGGGAAGGAACATTGGTTATATGCAAGCAGCAGACACATGACGTATGTGCCCGGGGCAGAACTGGAGTGAGGCAAAAGCAGTGGTGGGGTATACATAATGATGTCCAGTACATCTGTGCCATCTTTAGTTGCAAGGTGCTTTTTTGTGTGACAGCCCACCCAGATTAAGGTACAAACACTGCACTGAACAGGCAAGTAACAGGCCGCTCTTCGATAGTTAATATACAAAATGAAATGTTGATTAAAGGGAAAACCGTCTTCCTCTAGAACAGTTCCAAAATCAATTTCAGCTCAAAGTGATCATAAGTAAAAATGTCTAGGGGCTAGATTCGAGTGATGTGACTCAGATCACAAAGCAATAAACCCAGTTTATCAGAGACATTCCTGTTTTTACATAAGTGCGTTTCAGCTCCGTAATGAATTTGAATTCAAGCCAAAAAGTGGGGACTCAGAAACAAATAATCTCAGCGGACAATAGCATTTAGAGAAGCATGCCACCACAAAATGCTTTTGCTAAACCACTTAGTTTTGTACCTTTTATCTCAGTTATCAGTCTGTGAATACTGCCCATCTGTAAAGTATTATCATTGAGTATGTGTGTTAGGCATGCCTTTGCTTCTTGGTCTCTCTTTCATTTGCAGTAAATGTCTACTCACTTATCATGCTTTAAACAGCTTAATTGTTTTCCAAAACTGTGTCCTTGGTCATGTTATTCCCCTGGTTTGCCTGGCAGACTGCTGAGAAATGTACAGTATGCTATTCCTCAGTGATTCAAGATACAGTCCCTACAGAGACCCCTGCTGGCCTAGGTGCAGATGCTCAGCTGTAAAATAGCCCACTGCTAGCTGAGTCAGTCAGCATTGCCACAAGTAGCAAACCCCACAGCAAAGCAAACCAGCAGCATCCTGCTATCATCTGGAACAGCCAATTTAACTGACAGACTCCTGCTCTCTCTCCCCCCGCCCCCGGACAGATCAGATGACTGCTGAAAAGGTCAGTACATAGAGTATTGCCAAACCAGAAGTGTTAAGAATTTAACAGGTTCTATGCTGCAAAGGTTAGCAAATGCTTTACTGCCCCCCACCTTTATCTTCATTATTCGTCTGCCTGTTGAGTACCTGACAAGCAGTGCATCAGCACCACAAAGCAACATACCCATCTGAGTGGCACCCAGTAGCTGTTACTTCACATGTGCCTAATAGCAGTTTCATAGCAGCATTAGCACACACTGTTTATGTACATTGTGGAATTCCCAAATTAAAAACAAATGTTTAAAGAGGGAATCCACCCAACATTTCTGGCATCAATAAATTCAGAATTTGAATCAGCATTTCCCCAATTAGCCTCATGCCAAAAATCAGATCTCCAAGTTACTCTAAGAGTTGCAAGTCATTTTGTAACCCTTAATTCACTGCCTGTTTAGAAAAGCCAGTTTCAGAGAAGAGCTACTCATGATGTCATAACCTGAACTTGCAGTGTAGTCCTCCCTGCAACCTACCATATATGACATATTTCTTCCATGTTACATAAAACTGCAGCTGTAAACATCTGAAAAAGGAAAACTGACACTGGGTGGGCCAGTGTGTGCACTTCCATACTTCAGAATGTGACTGGGGGTTGGAATGCAGTGGCAAACATGGCTTTAGAATGGAAAAATGTTGTGTGCAATGTTTAGGATACTGCAGGTATAAGATTCTGAAATATCACCAGGCTGCAACTGTGGAATGCAGCAATGACACAATCTCAGAAAGTTGCTGGGACACTTAATTTTGAAATGTGGAAAGGAGGCTAAAATTCATAATGTGATAGGGTCATACACTTTTAGAATGTGCAATTCCAACATTTTTAGAATTTTGAAATGCAGGGGACACATAGTTGCTGAAAGGGGCAGGGATATGTAATTTCGTAAAGTGTCATGGATGCATAAATTTGGCATGTGGTGGTGATGCACAATTTGAAAATGTGGTTGGGATGCTTGACTTCAGATTGTGGTGACAACATGCAACTTCATAATGTGTCGTGGGCTCAGAATCTCAGAAAGTGATGAAGACGCAGTTTCAGAATTTGGTAATCACATGCAATTTCAGAATGAATAAAGATTGTTAAATTTTGGAATGTGACTTGGACATGCAATATCAGAATGTGGCAGTGACACTCATTTTTAGAATGTGGTGGGGACATTCAATTTTGGAATACTTTGGGGATGCACATTTTTAGAATGTGACAATGACAGGCAATTGTGGAATGTGGAAGTCTACACAAAATTTCAGAATGTGGTAGGAAGATACAATTTTAGAATGTAGCAGTGACACACAACCTCTGCGGTGGCACACAATTTTGAAATGTGGCAGTGACACAATTTTGGAATCTGGCAGTGACACAAAATTTCAGAATGTGGTGGTGACACACAATTTTGGAATATGTTGGTGATGCACAGTTTTGGAATCTGTCAATGACACACAGATTCAGAATGTGGCAGTGAAGCACAGTTTTGGAATATGGAGGTGTTGCACAGTTTCAGAATGTGGTGGTGACACACAGTTTCAGAATGTGGCAATGATGGAATGTTGTGGTGATGCACAGTTTCAGAATCTGGGAGTGTCACGCAATTTTGAAATGTGATAGTGACGCACAATTTCAGAATGCGACAACGATGTACAGTTTCAGAATGTGGCGGTGATGCACAGTTTTTTTAGCATGGTGGTGATGCACAGTTTTGGAATGTGGAGGTGATGCATAGTTTCAGAATGTGTTGGTGATGCACAGTTTCAGAATGTGGTGGTGATGCACAATTTCGGAATGTGGCAAAAATGCACAACATTAGAATCTGGCAGTGTCACACAATTTCAGGATGTGGCAGTGACAATTTTGGAATATGGCTGTGACACAAATTCAGAAAGTGACATTAAAACACAACTTCTGAATGTGACAGGGATGTGCAATTTTGGAATTTGGCAGGAATGCCCAATTTGAGAATGTGGCAAGGATGCGCAACTTCAGAATGTAGCAGGGATGTGTAATTTTAGAATATGGTTGGAATGCACAATGTTGGAATGTGGTGGGGATATGATGCACAGTTTTGAAATATGGTGGATGCATATAGTTCTGGAATGTGGCAGGGACAAGTAATTTCAAAATAAATGGCGTGTCCTGTCACATTCTGACAGTATGCATCCTCACTATATTCCAAAATTGCCAGTCCTTGCCAGATTCCTCAATGTGTGTTCCTGTTGCAGTCTGAGACTGATGGTGTGCCACATTTCAAGATGGTGCATCCCTACTACATTCTGAGATTGCATCTCCCCACCAACATTTTAAAATTGTGCACCACCTTGACATTCTATACCTTGGTTCAGTGCTGCATTCCAAAATCACCTCCTGACACATTCTGAAGTGCAGTACCATGTGCCTCAACATTCTGGAAATGCAAGCACTGCAGCCAACAACCCTATGTCAGTTTTTTTTAATGATTACTATAGCTACAGTTTCTTAAACTTTGGAGAAACAGGTCCCATCAGATTGCTGACAGAGAGGACTAGACTGTGAGTTCAGGTTATGACATCATCAGTGGCTCTTCACTGAAACTGGCTTTTTTTGAACAGGTAGTGAAATCAGGGTTACAAAATACCTCATAACTTTAAAATGAAGTAACAGAGAAAACTAATTTTTGGTATGAGAGTTATTGGAGTATATTTGTTCTAATTCTGCAGTGTAGACTTCTGGCCAGACTATCACTTTAAGGAGAATACTGCACACTTCTAGCTTTGCTAGTTACCACATTACATCACCCGCACTTAAGAAATAGCAAGGGGCTACTGAAACAGGTTACCTATTTGCATAGTCAACAGAAGATTGCCCGCTACACATCCACTGAGATATTTCTACCTTGGCATCCTCTTGTATATGACAAGGCTTCTTAGCTGCTATTTGTGAGTACAGTACCTAACTGAACTGTTAGCACCTTATTTACACTGCCAGTGTTTTGTTCCTTATGTACTCTGTGTTAAGACTGTACTTTACAATTTGCCTCTGTCTTTAATACTCAATTTCTTGTATTATATTTGTTTGTTAATGTGTTACTAATATGTTTATAACAATGCTTGTTAGCTGCATTTGCTATTCCCAACTCATATAATTGTTCCCCTCCTTTGATTGACGAGAACCCTCTGTAAATGAGCTCTTAGCTCAAAGGTTTGTAATTCCAATTCTTTAATAAATAAAATAAAATAAATAAATAAGACTCTGCTCCAAAATCAGTGAACACCACATTATGGTGTCCCAGGCAGTCCACTCATAGAAGTCTCTAGTGCCTCACAGAGGACCTGGATGACCACCCCCTCATCTGGTCCACGTGCCATTCACTGTTGACCAAGGGCAATGGAAAAATGTGTGAGAGATAGAGCCTGTAGGGGGTTCAATAATGAGGGGAGCACAGCACTTCAGGTCAGCAAACCACCCCTGCTGCCAAGGACTGTATCCCGCAAGAGCTCCATGTGGGAGAACTGGCTTTGAAGGGATCCCAAGTAGCAAGTAAGGACTGTTGGATGAGGAAGAGACCAGGGAAGAACATCAGACTCTGATAAAGAAATGGAATGATAAAAAAGAAGTAAATAAATGAAAAGATCCATGAATTAATCATAGTAAGTCTACAAAAGATTGCTATGAATGTTGCAAGTATGGGGATTCAACTAATGCACCAAAGGTCTGCAGGAGATTGCTATGAAAATAGCTAGTCTGATGATTCAACTAATGTACTGAAGGTCTGAAGGAGATTACTCTAAATGTGGCAAGCATGGTGATTTGACTGATGTACTAAAGGTCAGCAGAACAATGCTAAGAATGTGAGAAGCATGATGATTTAGCTAACGTACTGAAGGTTTGCTGGAGCTTGGTATGAAACCTGGCAAATGTGTTGATTTAACTAATGTACTGAAGGTCTGCAGGAGAATGCTATAAATGTGGCAAGTGTGACTGTTCAACTTATAAAATGGGGAAGGGACGTTGGCAATTCTGACTGGTCATTAGCTGTGCATTAGAACTGTCTAACACATGGCTAACAAGCATTTGTCAATGCCGAATGTTTGCTTGCTGGCATTGGCAGTGGTAGTGTAGAAGTTACAGAGCAGCGTAATAGGAATGGCAGTGAAGTATTGAACTGAAGCCAACCCCACCACCACCCTGCAGAAAGTGACAGGCATTGGGGTGTGCTTTTGGGTCATCAGCCATACTTGTGCATGCATTTCAGTACACCCCACCCCTGCAGGTACTGGCAAGTGTCACGGTGTTGCCTTGTCCTTATGCGCACCCCATTCCATTAGGAAATACAGTGGATGGGTGCTATAGAGAATGGGGTGAACTTTGGGGCCGAAGAGTCCAAGGCATACCTCAATGCTTCTCACTGGCTGCAGGGTGTGGAATGGTATGAGCATTACAGGCAAGAATCCCAAGTCACACCCCTGATGCCTGTCATTCTCTACAGGGTTGGGCGTTATGGTTGGAAACCCTAATACCTCAGGCATTCGTTGGTATTTTCACTCCAAATGTTCAACATGGTTTTTTTGTGACCCTACCTCATGAACAGGGGGAATATCAGTTTCTTAGCCGAAAGCTGCTTATGCACAGCGACTACGGCATTTAGCACCACAGGTGCAAAAACATTCCGAACAGGATGTAAAAAATGACAGCTGTACTGTTCATGGGGAGGTGTAAAAAATGGCATTGTTGTAAATCTGCAGTAAAAATATTAAAAAAAATGGTGAAGTCATGAGCGTACATAGAAACTGTGCAATGCACACCCGTAATATAATTAGGTTGGGATTTTTTACAGCAGATTGTCAACTCAGGCATTTTGGTGCCTCCGATCATGAACAGTGTCACTGTGATTTTCTTTATCTGTCCCGAACAATAATTTCCCACAGCGACCACGCATCTCTGTGCTGAAAGTGTGAAAACACACTTCAGCCATGTTGTGAAAAATGGCAGCTGTACTGTAAATAAGGCAGTGTGGAAAAATGCCACTGGTGAAAATCTGGACTTAAAATATTACAAAGTCATGAACTTACTAGGGTGCGTGGAAACTGCGCAATGCTCACTCGTAACACAGTCATTTTATGGACTTTTGTCACCAAATTTTCAACATAGTCATTTTAAGACCTCTGCTCATGAACAGTGTAACTGTGATTTTCTTAATCTGTCCCAAACATTGCTTTCACACCAACAGCACCATTGCGCGCTACATGTGCGAAAACACATTTTGGGCAGCATATGAAAAATGGCAGCTGTACTGTTCATAAGGAAGTGTAATAAAATGACAATGTTGAAATTCTGGAGTGAAAATATTAAATTTGCAAACTTATGAGCATGCATAGGAACTGCGCAATGCACACTCGTAAAACAGTCATTTTTAGGAATGTTTTGACCAAATTTTCAGCATAGCCATTTTAAGACCTCTGCTCATGAACAGTGTCACTGTGATTTTCTTAATGTGTCCCATACATTGATTTCGCACATCGACTGCGCCATTGTGCGCTACATGGGTGGAAACACATTTTGGGCAAGATGTGAAAAATGACAGCTGTACTGCTCATAAGGAGGTGTGGTAAAATGGCAATGTTGAAAATCTGGAGTGTAAATATTGAAAGTCGCGAACTTACAATAAGCCAAGACTGCACAACGCCACCTTTCGTAAACAGTCATTTTTTGTAATTTTTTCACCAAATTTTCAACATAGCCATTTTAAGACCTCTGCTCATGAACAGTGTCACTGTGATTTTCTTAATTTGTCCCGTACATTGATTTAGCACACCGACTGCGCCATTGTGCGCTACATGGGCGGAAACATGTTTTGGGTGAGATGTGAAAAATGACAGCTATACTACTTATAAGAAGGTGTGGTAAAATGTCAATGTTGAAAATCTGGAGTGAAAATATTGAAAATTGCGAACTTAGCGTGCATAGGAACTGCACAATGCGCTCGTAAAACCAGTCGTTTTTGAAATTTTTCACCAAATTTTCAAATAGGCTTTTTGAGAGCCCACCTTATGAACACTGGCAGTGTCATTTCATTAATTGGTCCCAAAAGGTGATTTCACGCAGTGACTGCGAATCACCCTTCGGGCCCGAATAACGCCATGACAGTGACATCATTCATGAGAAGGGGTCCCAAAAACCCCATGTTGAAAATGTGGTGCAAAAATTCCCAAAAATGCCTGAGATATGCAACAAAGTTGAAAATCCCCTATCTAGCCCATTATACAGCTTACTGGCATTTCCTCAGTTCGCGGTCGGCTTTGAAGAGTGCAGACGTGTTCCCAGTCCACTGAAGATCATTGTGCCGAGGTCCAGAGGTAAGTATGGGGTGAGGGGGGGTGTGGGGAGGCAGAGTGTGCAGTGGGTGGGTACGGGTTGTGGTAGGGGGGCCAGGGAGACTACGTGGGACCGTTTTTTCTTTACAGGTGTTCTTTTTGTTTCCAATGATGACGCAGGACGTTTGCCATGCTGGGGTGGGCTCCCAGCATGGCACAAGGAGTTGGGAGGGCATTCAGCCGATGGGATTAGGCACCCGTCGCTTTAAAACATCGATTGCCAGCTGGGTGGGCTCCCTGCGTGACACCCAGTCTGGGGGTGAGGACAGTGGAGCCGGCGGGGATTGGGCACCTCCTGGCTATCATGAGTTGCCACGCTGGGGTGGGCACCAGCATGGCATTTGGAAGGCTTTGGGGGTGGCGGGAGGCAGCACAGCCCGGCGAGATTGGGCCCCATCGGCTATACAGTGTGCGGGGAAGCGCGCATGCATGTGCGTAGTGTGTGTGTGGGGGGCAGCAGAGCAAGCCGATATCTTATCGCTGCTCATTGAAGCGAGTCTTTGAACTGTATGCCATTGCATTTCGGAGCTTGTCATAGACAGCTCCATCATGCATTGGCTTACAGGCTTCTGCCAACACGCTTGATTGAATTGAAGAGCGGGTGACACACCCAAAATCTCGATGATGGCACTATGTTTCTTGCACATGCGTGCAAGCAAACATAACAAACATAATAAATGTATCTTAATTTTTGAAGACCGTTTTTTTTTTTGTGCGTGCATATGTGACGTATGAATGAGGGATCCACTCACTGTAGATCAAGGGAGGATGTGAAATGGTGCAGGTACATGGGGGTGAACAAAGTGGTAGACAGTAAGCCCTACCAGAGCTTCAGGCTGATGTAGCACAGCGATACATGGGGGGTGAACAAAGTGGTAGACAGTAAGCCCTACCAGAGCTTCAGGCTGATGTAGCACAGCTGGACTAAGGCAAGGGAGGATGTGAAATGGTACAGGTACATGGGGGGTGAAATAAAGTAGACAGTAAGCTTCCCACTAGAGCTTCAGGCTGATGTAGCACAGCGATACATGGGGGTGAACAAAGTGGTAGACAGTAAGTCCTACCAGAGCTTCAGGCTGATGTAGCACAGCTGGACTAAGGCAAGGGAGGATGTGAAATGGTACAGGTACATGGAGGGGTGAACAAAGTGGTAGACAGTAAGCTCTACCTGAGCTTCAGGCTGATGTTGCACAGCTGGACTAAGGCAGAAGCACCCACGGCATGTTCTTATAGTCCCCATGTATATGTCCATTTTTATTTTTACAGCGCTGATTGACTAACTGAGCCAAGATGTAAAACAGACACTAAAATGTCAGGTTTATTTCAGTTGACCATGTTCTTATAGTCCCCATTTATATGTCCGTTTATGTTCTTACAGCGTAGATTGCCTAACTGAGCCAAGATGCAAAACAGATACTAAAATGTCAGGTTTATTTCAGGTGACCAGGATCGTAAGGGGGAGAGGGGCAAGTGAAACAATGTCCTGAGAATGTGCTTAAACTTATTAACCGTTGCTGTGCCAAGGAGTGATACACCGGTTCAGAATCCCTATACGTTTAAATTATGTTTGCAGCCTAAAGGTGCTTAGGTGGATTGGCATTTACATTACTCAGCGGCAAATCTTTTTCATACTTTTTGTGATCATCGGTTAAGATATAACCATTAACTAATGACAGACACTTGGGGGCATGAAACTGTGCTACCAGCAAAGTTGCATTTGCAAAGCCCTGAATATTTATCTGTTGATAATGAAATGAAAACTGTCAGCTGATAACATTCAGCCACTGTCCATTGCACAGAATAGACATCTCACTGATAGATCTGGAGCAAAGGGACATGCACTTGCCAATAACACCACTACAGCTCCAGACACGGAAGAAAGAAGTTCATGCACTTTCATCGCTGTTAACTTTTTCAGCATTTTAAAACAGTTACTTAACATCTGCACTAAGATGTTACATGTCACTGAACTGAATTGTGACACCAGAATCCCAGATCAACATTTGTCAGCAAAAGTGAATTGAAAAATCAATAGATGTATAAAATGGTAAGTGACATGAGTCAATAACAACATATCTGCATGTAATACTTGGCTTAAAATTTGAGCACCACCATATTCCGCACCACAGCGTCAAACAGGGATGCCATTTATAATTCAGCTAATGTCAAGCAGTTTTCGAGCCATGAAAAGTATTACTGTATCAGTATGGTGGCAGCAACAGGATCAGGAAATTATGAAATAAAATGCAACAGCACCCCCGTCGGCCATATGTTGTGCGGGTGGAGGGAGTGCATGAGCACCCAGGGGTGGGCTGTTAGGCGGCTTCAGATTCACTGGAGAAAAGGGTGGATTCAATTGTGAGCTATGGTTGAATTTGTGTTTTCTTTTTCTATACCTAGTTTTCGCTATTTTGTTAGGGCACATGTCCATCCCTAAGATGTTTAGGGTCACAAGGTGATGTGACTTCATTGAGCATCTGATTTGAGAAAGAGCTGTGTGATTCTATCTAAATGCCAGCTCACGGCAATTCAGAGAAAAAAAAATATTTTGAAGCTGCATTACCAGACTAAGTGTGCAGTTTAGTGAATTACCACATAGGGGTGTGTATATGACAGCACTAAAAGGCGCATTAAAGTGCTTCAGTCATGAAAACCTCCCCCACTGGCTGCTGCTGAAATGCATAGCAGTATGTTCTCCTTTGTGCATTGTGGCTGTTCTTTGCTTCAGCTGCAGGTAGTACAGTACCCTCAAGTTCGTTTGCATAGGTTTTAGCAGCGAGGAGTTTACATTGACAGAGTCTAGTAAGAGAAAATGCTTGGAATTACACATACAAAGAAGTCTGAGTTTTCACATCAAATGCTGAGGTTTTTTTTTCTGGAGGATTAGAACCCATGGAGTCCATGAAGGTGTGCTTTGAGAGCTGGCGGTGTAAGGACTGTTAGGCACCCACATATTTTGGTGGTCCTGCTTGGCAGGGAACAGTTTATTAAAGTAATGATGTGTGGCTTGTCTCTAAGCTAGACAAGACTACACCATCCTATCAGGCAACCAACACAGTTGATCTGTGTGTGGGGGAGGAGCTGCTCACTGAAGCATAGCTCCTCTTTCAACTGTATGCCACTGCATTTTCAACTGCTGTCATAGACAGCTTCAGCAGTGATTGGAGAACTGTGACCACGCCTGCAAACACACTGACTGAATTGGAAGATGCTGACACACCTCTGAAAAACTCAGATGATGGCACTATGCTTCTTGCACATGCGTGCAAGCAAACATAAAAATGCAACTTCACAAGCTGGATGCAGAACACCTTGTAAAATCTTGAGCCTTCTCAGAATTTGAAAAGGCAAAAGCCACCATTTTCTCCTCACTTAGCGAGACTGCACAATTTATTCATTCACAGTTTCACAACAGCTGCTTCTTAAACTGCCAGATACCATCTGCCGAAACACACATAAACATAAACAAAACTAAACTCCATTATTTTTTCTATTGTTATCTGTGATTTTCTATATGTGAGCAAAGTTGAGATCACCCCCCTCCTCTGCTGGCTCAGGATGTCCAGTCGCTTCCTTTATCTGTACAACAAAGTCCTCTTAAGCTCTTTTCAGTGTAAACCTGCAGTAACACAAGCAAAGCATTGAATGAACATAAGATAATTTTTCTCTTTCTTTTTCAAATCACTCACGTTTGAAAGCTCTTTGCCAAGATCACATCATTAGTTCAGTGCAAGCATGTTTCCTCCACCCCTCCGCTCGCTCCTGTCATAACCCAACAGTATGTTTCCAGGACACAGAAGCCTGATTGTTCCACTGCAAAATATTAAATAAATCAGCAAATGTAGTGTCTTTCTGTAAAAATATGTTTATTTTGTTTCTGAGCTTAATGTCAAATATGGGGGGGGGGCTAGGAAACCATGGTAACCACATAAAACTTGGCCCCACTCCAGCTGGCTCTGCCGACTCCAGTAAAGTGTCAGGAAAAAAAAGCAGCCTTCCTAACCACGTGCCTTTCAAATATGTGCTTGCCAATGTGGTGACTTGCTCACTCCAAAAACATGAGCAGTTCAGTAATAAAAAACAAAAATGCATATAGTGCTGTGGATGTCACTTGTCATGTATCACCACAGCTGTTACCACAGCTCCCTTCTGAAAAAGCAACCTCGCACTTTGCCCTGTATGTGAGCCTGTTACTGATGTGATTTTATAAAATAACAAGAAACATGGCCATTGTCAATGCACACGAACTGTTCACTTTACACTTTCTCAGTTTATGTGTCTCTGTGAGGGGCAGTCCCTATAACAGGTGGGGGGTTGGGCTCTGTACTACAGGATAAGCATTGCTGTAGACTATGACTATGGATGCCACAGCAGGACACTTGTCTTAGAGCAAAAAAATAAAAACAGGCAGAAGGACTGTTTTGTCAATAATTCAGATAAACATTTGCAGGTGTACATGTTTAAACACTTTTTTTATAACATGTAAAAGTATAAACCTATTTTGTAACAATAAGACACTCTGGGATGAGCATTGGACAGTTCTAACACACGGCTACGGGCCGAAGGCACAAGGCTGCTACGCCCCTGGCCATGCATTAGAACTGTCTATTGCAAACCTCACTGTGTTTTAAAGCTTACTAATGTACTGCAGATTTCTATGAATGTGGCAAGTGTGATAATGTAACTGATGTACTGAAGGTCTGCAGGAAATTGCTAAGAATGTGGCAAGCATGGTGAGTCAACTGATGTACAGAAGACCTAAAGGAGATTGCTATGAAACTGGACAAATGTAATAGTTCCACTAATGTACTAAAGGACTGCAGGAAAATGCTACGAATGTGGCTAGCATGATTATTCAACAAATGTACAGAAGATCTGGGGGAGATTGCTATTAAATGTGGCAAACATGGTCCATTCAGCTCATGTACTGATGGTCTACAGGAGAATATTGTGAAACACAACAAGTGTGATAATGTAACTAATGTACTTAAGGTCTGCAGGAGAATGCGATGAATGTGGCAGGTGTGGTGATTCAACTAACGTGCTGAAGATCTCCAGGAGAATGCTATGAAACATGGCAAGTGTGATGATTTAACTAGTGTACTGAAGGTCTGTTGGAGAATACTATGAATATGGCAAGTGTAGTAATTTAGCTAATGTACTGAAGGTCTAAAGGAGAATACTATGAGTATGGCAAGTGTGATAATTTAACAAATGTGCTGAAGGTCTGTGGGAGCTTGTAGTGAAGGTCCCAGGCAGGTAAGTTCCATCAATGCAGTGAAGGATTTTGGGTGATTGCAATGAAGGGCCCAGGCAGGGTGGTTCCATCAATGCACTGAAGGATTTTGGAAGACTGCAGTGAAGGTCCCAGGTAGGGTGGTTCCGTGAATGCACTGAAGGTTTTTGGGAGACTACAAAGAAGGTCCCAGACAGGGTGGCTCTATCTGCAGGCAGGATGGTTCCATTAATGCACTGAAGGATTTTGGAAGACTGCAATGAAGGTCACAGGCAGGGTGGTTCCATCAGTGCACTGAAGGTTTTTGGGAGATTGCAATGAAGGTCCAAGGCAGGGTAGTTCCATCAATGCACTGAAGGTTTTGGGAGATTGCAATGAAGGTGCCAGGCTGGGTAGTTCCATGAATGCACTGAAGGTTTTTGGGAGAATGCCATGAAGGCTCCGAGGAGGGTGGTTCCATCAATGCACTGAAGGATTTTGGAACACTGTAATGAAGGTCACAGGCAGAATGGTTCCATCAATGTACTGAAGGTTTTTGGGAGATTGCAATGAAGGTCCCAGGCAAGGTGGTTCCATCATTGTACTGAAGGTTTTTGGGAGATTGCAATGGAGGTCCCAGGCAAGGTGGTTCCATCAATGCACTGAAAGATTTGGGGAGATTGCAGTAGACATTCTAGGCAGGATGATTTAATCAATACATAGCTGACTTGTGGGAGTCTATGGGAATTGCAATAAATGTTCCAGGCAGGAGCGTTCCATCACTGTACAAATGGGGTTTACATGCCACTTATATGAACTCAGGTTAGAGCACGTAAGTTGTCAATGTTGCTGTTGCTTTCATTAAAGTCACATTTTATTTTCAGCACTCTTGCAGTGACTTCTAATATGATATTACAGCTGGCTTGTGTACATTAGCTTATATACCGGGATAGCTATTGTGTCACTCACGTGATTTCAGACAGTCAGCACACACATCGCAGTACCTCTCGTCCTGTGTACAGTGATCTCTTGTGCAGGACCACTCAGTCTGGGACATTCCATTTCACAGGCAGGGGGTTGACAGCTCATTCAACTTTGAATTAATTTGAAATAAATGCAAATGCTTAAAATGTTATAAGTTATCAGTGACTATACAGGGAGTCAGTTATGATATGAGAGACTCCTCTCATGAGGTGTGGGCAGCCAGAACAACTCAGCTTCATTTCATAGTCCCCTCTAGCAAATCTCATGATCAGAGCCTCTTACACCACAAGAGGCGCCTGGCAGAGGCTCTTTTAACTTACAGTAGTGAGCCAGTACTAGTTTGCCATCAGCTAATACAATTACCTTGCCTGTGCTAACTAATTTGGCCTTCATACACAAGTAAACCCTCCATTGAGGCATGCTAATAAGTGCTGGGTGAGCTGGTTGTCAGACTCAACCTGGATTCTAGTCTGGTTCTCAGAATAAATGGTTTGGATGATCCAAGTCATCCGGGGGCCAGAACACTTTTTGGGGGAGCACCAGAACTGAACCCAATCTGGGCCTCATTTTAGTTTATAGAGAATGGTACTATGGCCTGGTTCAGATTTTGTCTGTGGTCTTCAGGAAATACATACAGATAACCCAAGTTATCTGCCCTTGCAGCCCAAATGCAATTGTAACCATTAAACTTTATTGTTCAGTTTCTCTCTGTACACATCTTGTAACTTTTTATACAATGATCTGTGTGGTTCTTTTCAAAACTGTACATAATTGTTCTGTCTTAAGTGTTTCGAGCCTGACTCAACCTCATTTCCTCTGGAACTGCTTATTGTACTTGTCCTGTTTCTTTTGTGACTAGTATTAGACATAAAATCTTCGGTAAATGAGCATTTGTGCTCAAAGTTAATCTCTGAAGTTTTCAATAAATAAAATAAATATGATCAGAGGTGGTTCAACCTGGAAGACAGTTTGCACACCATTAACTCTAATGCAGGTTTATGCTAAACTTCGTTTATTTCGAAGATTAGTGAATCCTGCTGCAAAATACATATCTTGGGGTAAGTTTCGCCTCTGCTGAGGAAAATCGAGCTGCTGATAGTGAAATATTTCTCAGTGGTACGAAAACAGGAAAATGTATCTCACTCCCTCCTGTGCAAGTTGTTTCCTTGCCAAGCGCTGATTTATTTTATTTGCCAAGTACTGTTAGCAGTGTCTGAAACAGGTACCATAAATCTGTTTTCTGATTTGAAGTATGTATACTTACATTTCCAAACACAGTGAGGCAGGCTATTAACAATTTGGTAGGTCAAGTGTATCATAAAACATTCACAGAATGCTCTGAAAAACCAAGCAATATTATTCAAAGTGATGCTATTTGTATTTTGGGGGATGATTTTGGATGTTTTCAACACTCCTTGCTAATGGATACAGAAAAACTCGTTGCAGCTTTTTCGATGCCTTCATTATTTTCATTTATGTTCTGTTTTTAAGGGCCCAATCCACAGCCAGGCCAGCATACATGTGATTTGTGAGTATCCTGCCTGTGATATTCTGCCCCCACCAATAACGTTCCACAGTGGATACCATCCTCATCCCTAGACCACACACATTGAGCATCATGTGGGCACCAGGGGCAGTCCAGGGCTTGGGTGCAGCTGGGAAGGACAGCCAACTTACGACTGGAAACTCAGATTGGCTAAAAAGAGGATCCCCTGCTCCAAGGGAGCAAGGGGTGTGTGGGATACGGCAGTTTGTCTGGATTGTCATATTCCCTTTACAGTATTTGTAAATTAAATATATGTGCCCAGCATCTTGCCTAGCCCTCCACACCGTAGCCTACATGCCCTCCCAGAGGGTTTCACAGTGCATAGATCATGAGGTGGATAGCCACAGTCTCTGCGCATGCCCCCCTCCCCCAGTGGACCCTTACCTGACTGCCCACATAGATCTGCAGAGCTGGCCTGCCTGCCTTCCACAGGTGGCGCTCTAGTGATTCCACACAGGTGTGCATAGGGTTCTGTGGAGCAGGCCTGAAACATAATTCTTAGTAGACCAATTAACAGCTTGGCTACACATGCTGCCATCACTTCTGATTTGCCTGGAGGTACATAAACAGGGAAAGATTTCCACGTGCTGCAGTCTTTGAAAGAAAGTGAGAACAGTCACAGTTTACAGCACTCCCTAAAAATGTAGGTATAAGAACTTTCATATGTCGAAATGGTAAAATGCATTTGTCTGCATTCCCTGGAGGGAAGCATTCAAAATCAGGCCAAAAAGCTAGCCATATCTCTTTACTACAGCTGTGAAAACATTCGGCAGTTCACCTGCGCAAATTTCATGAACAGCAGCAAAATTCTCTGGGAAATTTATGAACTTGATGAAAAAAATACTTAGTGGTATCTACAGATTGTTTTCTGCTGATTTGTTTGTTTGGTTGTAAAAGCTTATTCCTTAAAAAGTAGTTCAAGGAAAAGGATAGCCCATTGAGTGTTAGCTCATTTTCAGTGGGTCCCATACATAGAGAATAGTTTCATAAAATGTACACATTAATTACAATGTATAAAATACATATTGTGCAAAATAATGCAAAGCACTTCCAAAATATATTCTAAGTAATCACAAACATTCTCAGAGATAGTTTTGACCTTTAAAAATGCAAGACTTTAGCAATAACCACAGTACTCAATTTTACAAATTCCCCTTCTTTAGTTGGTAGAAAGGTATATACAATTCCCATGCCCCCCCACCACCAACCACCAAAAAAATGCTAGAAATTCAGTTTTGCCATTTTTTATGCCACTCATAATGGGGCAATACTCGACCTGGTGCTTACAAACAGGGATAGTAATGCAGACGTCAAGATGATTAGGCCACCTTGGAACCAGTAACATAAAAACATAGACATTGACGGCAGATAAGGACCACTTGGCCCACCCAGTCTGCCCATTTTCCTACCTATTGGATAAGCTGCAGATTCTAGTTAACCAACAGCCTACTTCCTGCAACCCCCCACTACAATTGCCTTATGTCTGTCCCATGCATGTTTGAATTCCCCCACTGTTTTAGACCCAACAACCTCCCCAGGAAGGTGGTTCCATGCATCCACCACTCTCTCCGTGAAAAAATTTCCTCACATTACCCCAGAGCCGTCCCCCCTCTATCTTTAAATTGTGCCCCCTTGTTCTTACACATCTCTTTTTCTGAAAGATGCTACCCTCCTGGACTTTGTTGATTCCCTTGAGGTACTTGAAAGTTTCTATCATGTCCCCCCTGCCCCTCCTTTCATCAAGGGTATAGATATTAAGCTTTCTCAGTCTCTCTTCATATGGTTTCTGATGCAGACTCTGCACCATTTTAATTGGCCTCCTCTGGACTGCTTCCATCCTGTCTATGTCCTTGCTTAGATGGGGTCTCCAAAACTGCACACAGTATTCCAAATGGGGTCTCACCAATTGTTTGTACAGAGCGATAACCACTTCCCTTTTTCTACTTGTGATGCCGCTTCCTATACATACCAGTATCCCCCTGGCTCTCCTTACTTGACTTCTCACATTGCTTAGCCACCTTTAGGTCATCTGCTATGACTACCCCAAGTCCCTTTCCACTTTTGTTGTTGTTAGTACCTCCCCTGCTATTGTGTACTCTTCTCCTGGGTTTTTGTTTCCCAGGTGCATTACTTTGCACTTCTTTGCATTGAATCTAAGTTGACATATGTCTGACCATTACTCCAACCTTGCCAAGTCTCTTCTCATCCTTTCTGCCCCCCCTTGTGTATCAACTCTGTTACAGATCTTTGTGTCATCTGAAAAGAGGCATTCATTTCCCTCCAGACCCTCTGCAATGTCACCTATAAAGATGTTAAAGAGGATTGGACCCAGTACTGAGACCTGTGGTACTCCACTAGTAACCCCCCTTTCTTCGGAATGTGTTCCATTCACTATTACTTTTTGTGTCCTGTTGTGCAGCCAGTTTGCTACCCAGGCTGCCACCCTGGAACCGACTCCCAGGCTGGCTAACTTGATTATTAGTCTTTTGTGCGGGATTGTGTCAAATGCCTTGCTAAAGTCTAGGTAGGCCATATCCACAGCCCCTCCTTGGTCTATTACTTTGGTCACCTAGTCAAAGAAATCAATTAGATTCATCTGACATGACCTGCCTGCTGTAAATCCATGCTGCTCTGGGTCCTGTGCCCTGCTGGCCTCTAGGTACTCAACAATTCTTTCTTTCAGAAGTGATTCCATCATTTTCCCCACCACTGAGGTCAGACTTACAGGTCTGTAGTTTCCTGCTTCTGCCTTGCTCCCACTTTCGTGAAGAGAAATCACATCTGCCCTCCTCCAGTCCTCAGGTACCACCCCATCCTCCCATGATTTGTTAAAAAGTGTGGTCAGTGGTATCACTAGGTCCTCCCTTGGTTCTTTTAGGATTCTGGGGTAAATCCCATCAGGCCCCGTTGCTTTGTCCACCTTGAGTTTTAGGAGTTCTTTCAGGACTATTTCTTCTGTAAATGGACTGGTGTCAACCCCCCTACCCAGAGTGCTTCTATTGTCTGGTTTAGGTAACTCCTCCTCATCTTCTTTTGTGAATACTGAGAAAAAGTATTCATTCAGTATCTCTGCCTTTTCACTGTCTCCCTCTGCCCACCTCTCATCTCCTTTATTAATCTTCACTATTCCACCCTTAACCATTCTAAGCTCCCTAATGTACCTATAAAAGGTTTTATCCCCCTTCTTAACTGAGTTCGCTATTTTTTCCTCGGTTTGGGCCTTTGCTATTCTGACTGCCTTCCCCACTTCTTTCTGCTTTAATTGATACAGTTCCCTGTCATGCTCCTTCTGTGATTCCTTATACTTTTTGAATGCATCCTTTTTCTCCTTAACCTTCCCTGCCACCTCTTTTGAGAGCCATAGTGGTTTTTTACTCTGCTTTGTTTTCTTTATTTGTTTCACACAAAGGCTTGTTGCCCCATGATGGCAGTTTGATTTTTCTCCATTGTTCTTCCACCCTCCTTTTTGGCCACTTGCTAGTGCATTCCTCAGGTATTCACCCATTTTGCCAAAGTCAGCTCTTCTAAAGTCCAGTATCCTTGTTTTTGTATGGCTTGTCTCCATGGTTGTGCTTATTGTGAAGCACACTGTGCAGTGGTCACTTGTTCCCAGATGTCTACTGACTTCTAAATTTGTGATCCTCTCTCCATTTGAGAGTGCCAGGTCTAGTATTGCTCCATCCCGAGTGGGTTCCAACACTAGCTGTCTAAGGTCTGCCCCCTGCAGGGCATTGAGAATGACCCTGCTCTTGGATGTGGCTGCAGTACATGTCATCCAGTTAACATCTGTGATCTCTGTACAGTGTGATTCAATATAAGGATCACTGCAGAAGGAAACCACACAAGAAAAAGGGTCCTAGACTTCAGGAGGGCAGATTTTAAAAAGGAAAAATGGGTGAATACCTCAGATGTGACCTAGTAGTGGTGTTGACGTTGGTAGGGTGGAGGAACAGTGGGCCAAGTTAAGGGATGGTACAGTAAAGGCAACAAACCTCTGCACAAAGGAAGTGAGTAGAAGTAGGAGAAAAAAACAGACCACTATGGTTGTCAAAGGAGGAGGCTGAAAAGGTAAAGGCTTAAAGGGTAGCATTCAGTAAGTATAAAGAGATGCAGAGGGAACGGGAAAGGGAGGTGGATCAGCAGAAGCAGAGGGAAGCAGGGAAAGTGGTGAGATGCACAAAGGTACAAACTGAGGAAAGAACAGCCCAAGGGATAATTAAAAGGGACAAGGCCTTTTTTAAGTACATAAGTGAAAAGAGGAAGACTAAGGTAGGGATTATGAGGCTAAGATGGTCGGGTGGGGGACTGTGCAGAGGAGGATCAGGAAAAAGCAGATAGCCTGAACTAATACTTTTGTTCCGTCTTCACAGAGGAACGGTAAGGAGATGGGCCACATAAAAGCAGCAGGAGCACTGGGGAAAGGGAGATGCAAGTCCATTTAGAGGAGAGAGTCCTAAAGGGACTAACAAATTTGAAAGTGGACAAAGCTATGGGGCCAGGTACATTGAGGGGGTACATTAAAGGGTATTGCTGGAGCTCAGGGAAGTACTGGCTGTACCTCTGATAGCCCCATTCAACAACTCACTGGAAACAGGAGTGGTTTCTGGGGACTGGAGGATCACATATGTATGTATGTATGTATTTATTTATTTATTTATGTCTAGGATTACAAGTACCTTTGAGCCAAGGCTCTTGTACAAAGGTTCCACTTCAGTTACAGTACAGTATAGGAAATATGAATAAAATAACAACATTGTAAATAAACAGGGCAAACAATCAGATAACATGTAACTTGAGTGTAAACACATTAGTGAAAACCAAGACAGAGGCAAATAGATGAGGAAAGGAGAGACAGTGGGACAAAAGGAAGGGGGGAACACATAGGAAGGTCGGAGCAGCCAGTGGCATTGTCAATATGACAGGGAGAAGTGCAGGTGGTGGTGGGGGGGAGTGATACGGTATAATAAAGATAGATAAGAAAATAAGTGCTATGTAGAAGGAGCATGGAAGAGGCTTGGGTAGTGTTAACTTGGGCCGATTAGATGAGGCAGTCACAGGAGCTAGAGGCAGTGAGATGAAGGCAGAGCCTGGATTTGAATGTGCCAAGCTTGGGAATGGAGGAAATGCTACAGCTGAGGCCATTCAGTCAGCTAGGTGCCCTATGAGCAAAAGATCTTTGACCCTGAGTTGTACGACAGTGGGGAACCTGCAAGAGCTGTGATTCAGATCCCCTGGTGTTGCGAGGATTTATGCTTGGATGCAGGAGAGCTTGGACTTCAGGAGGAGCGAGGCCCATGGTTGTTTTTTTCACCATAGCACAGGTTAGATACTTAATACGGTTGGAGAGTTGAAGTCATCCAGTTTGAGCATAATGGTCGCACATATGTGCGAGACGGTGGGCTCCCGTGATGAGCAGACAGGCCTTGTTGAGGGATATAGTTATGCATCTGAGAGCAGTAGTAGAGGCAGAGCCATAGATGATCAGGCCATAGTCAATAATGGAGACCACAGAGCTCTGGACAGCGGCCTTCAAGGCTTCCAGGGTAAGATGCTGCCTATGCTGGAAAAGTGGACCTAGTCAAGTATTGGCAGCTTTGGCAACACTATCAATGTGGGCCCCATAGGATAGATTAGGGTCAAGTAAGATCCCAAGATATTTAAAGGATTGCACCTGCTAGAGGGTATTTCCAAGGCTGGTTGCAATGGTAAAGGGGGTGTAGCCTATGCTTGTTTTGGGAGCTGCTGAAGAGCATTGACTTGTTTTTTTTATCATTTAGGTCCAGCTTATGCTGACTAAACCAGTTTTCAACAGATGCAAAACCTAGCTGCAGATTGTATTGTAGGGGTTTGGGGTCCTTGTGGGAAGTGAGAATTACAGTGTCATCAGCATAGAGGATGATTTGTTCAGAGCAAGATTGCAAAAAGGTGTTCAGGAAAAGGCTGAAAAGTAGTGGGCCCAGTATGGATCCCTGAGGGACACCTGAGCAGACAGGTCTAGCATCAGAGAGGACAACAGCGATTTTTACACTTTGTGATCAATTTTTCAAGTAACTTTTAAACCAGGCTATAGAGTCAGGAGACAGCCCAGCATTCAGAAACTGCTCAACCAGTAGACAATGATGGACAGTATCGAATGCCTTAGTCCAATCGATGAAGACAGACCAGGTTAGATGACCTTTGTCCAGCGTTCTATGTAGGGCTCTTGTGAATTCCAGGAGGGTGGATGAGGTGCTATGTCCTTTTCTGAACCCGTGTTGTTGCGTGCACAAGATATTGTATTTGTCCAGGAAGTCAGTAAGCTGATCTGCTACTATGTGAAGGTTCAAGAGAAAAAGAAAGCATTCAGGAAGTACAAGGAATCACAGAAGGAGCAGGACAGAGAACTGTATCAGTTAAAGCAAAAGGAAGCTGGGAAGGCAGTCAGAACAGCAAAGGCCCAAACCGAGGAAAAGATAGCCAACTCAGTTAAGAAGGGGGATAAAACTTCTATAGGTACATCAGGGAGCGAAGGAAGACCAAGGGAGGGATAGTGAGGCTTAATAAAGGGGAGGGAGGTGGGCAGAGGGTGACTGTGAAAAGGCAGAGATACTAAACAAATATTTTTGCTCAGTATTTACAAATGAAGAGGGGGAGGTACCTAAAACATACAGTAGAAACACTCTGGATACAGAAGTTGATATCAGCCCATTTACAGAAGAAAGGGTTATGAAAGAACTCTTAAAACTGAAGGTGGACAAAGCAATGGGGCCTGATGGGATTCATCCCAGAATTCTAAAAGAACTAAGGGTAAAACTAGTGACACCACTGACTACCCTCTTTAACAAATCATGGGAGGATGGGGTGATACCCGAGGACTGGAGGAGGGCAGATGTGATTCCCCTTCACAAAAGTGGGAGCAGGGCAGAGGCATGAAACTACAGACCTGTTAGTTTAACCTCAGTGATAGGGAAAATGATGGAATCACTTCTGAAGGAAAGAATTGTCGAGTATCTAGAGGCCAGAGGGGTACAGGACCCAAGGCAGCATAGATTCACAGCGGGAAGGTCATGCCAGATGAATCTGATAGATTTCTTTGACTGAGTGACCAAAGTAGTAGATCAGGGAGGGACTGTGGACATGGCCTACCTAGACTTTAGCAAGGCATTTGACACAGTCCCACACAAAAGATTAATATACAAGTTAGCCAGTCTGGAGTGGGTCCCAAGATGACAGCCTGGGTAAAGAATTGGCTGGAGAATAGGACACAGAGAGTAGTAGTAAATGGAGTCCACTCTGAAGAAAGGGGGGTTACTAGTGGGGTACCGCAGGGTTCAGTATTAGGACCGGTCCTCTTCAATGTCTTTATAAGCGACATTGCAGAGGGACTGGAAGGAAAAGTATGTCTCTTTGCAGATGACACAAAGATCTGCAACAGAGTTGATGCACAAGGTGGGGTGGAAAGGATGAGAAGGGGCCCCTAGAAGGATTTTGATGAGGAGAATCTGCACAGCTGAGTCAGGGAGGGTGGTAGTAACAGGGTGACCCATGAGAGAGCCTTTGCTGTAAATTGCACAACCACCCTCCTCTTTTGGACTTCAGATCCAACCTGAATACATTGTAGCCTGGTAGTGCAATTGCCTGGTCAGGAACTTTGGGCATTAGCCAGGTTTCGATACTGCAAGGATAGCAGGGCTTTGTTGGTTTGCAAAGATTTGTAAAGCATCAAGCTTAGGGAGTAGGCTGCAGATGTTAAGGGTTGTGAGGAAGAGAGCCCCAAAGGATTTTACATTGTTGGTTGAGCTGGTAGTGATTGGGCCAGGGTTTTGGGTGAATGTTACCTGACATCAGCAAGAGGAGGAGCAGGAGCTTCAGGGTGCACAAGCATACTTCCTTGTATGAGAGTTTACGTGCCCATAGCATGCAGGAATGTATACAAAGTTCCTGTCGCTGGTCCCAGAGTGATGTCATGTATGAGAGAGGAGATAAGTGGGCCCAAGGCTCATACACAGGAGTACTGGGGAGCAGCCAACCAGTAGCAGAGGGGAGCCCCTAGGAAGGGCAGAGCTCATAATGAAGTGTGCCTAAGTTGTGGTAGGAAATGTCTAAAAGGTAGGTAGGTAGGAGGGGGACAGGGGTAGCACGCTACATGGAGGTAGAAGAGGGGAAGCAGGGAGGTGAGAAAAAAGAGCTGAAAAAACAAAGTAGAGAGGGTCTTCATGTTCAGGCAGTAGGTAAACATAGACTTTGATGGCAGATAAGGACCGCTAGGCCCATCTAGTCTGCCCATTTCCCTACCTACAGGATAGGCCGCAGATCCTAGTTAACCAACAGCCTATATCTTCCTGCCCCCCACAAGAATTGCATTATGTCTGTCCCATACATTCTTGAATTCTCCCACAGTTTTAGACCCCACAACTTCCTCAGGAAGGCTGTTCCATGCATCCACTACCCTCTCTGTGAAATAATACTTCCTCACATTGCCCTGAACCGCCCTCCTTCTATCTTTAAATTGTGTCCCTTGTTCTTGTAAGTCTCTTTTCTGAAAGATGCTACCCTCTTGGACTTTGTTGATTCCCTTGAGGTACTGAAAGTTTCTATCATGTCCCCCTCTCCCTTCTTTCCTCAAGGGTATACATATTAAGCTCCTTTAGTCTCTCCTCATACGGCTTCTCTTGCAGACCCTGCACCATTTTAGTTGCCCTCCTCTGGACTGCCTCTATCCTGTCTATGTCCTTGCGGAGATGGTGTCTCCAGAACTGGACACAGTATTCCAGATGGGGTCTCACCAACTGTCTGTACAGAGGGATAACAACTTCCTGTTTTCCGCTGCTGATGCCTCTCCCAGTATACCCCTGGCCCTCCCTACTGCCTTCTCACATTGCTTGCTAACCTTAAGGTCATCTGATATGATTACCCCCAGGTCCCTTTCCTGTTTTGTTGTTGTTACTACCTCCCCACCCATTGTGTATTCTTCCCCTGGGTTCTTGTTTCCCAGGTGCATTATTTTGCACTTTTTTGCATTGAATCCTAGCTGCCATACGTCTGACCATTCCTCCAACCTTGCCAAGTCCCTTTTCATCCTTTCCACGCCTCCTTGTGTATCAACCCTGTTGCAGATCTTTGTGTCATCTGCAAAAAGGCATACTTTTCCTTCCAGTCCCTCTGCAATGTCACTGATGAAGACATTAAAAAGGACTGGACCCAATACTGAACCCTGCGGTACCCCACTAGTAACCGCCCTTTCTTCAGAGTGGACTCCATTTACAATTACCTTCTATGTCCTGTTGTCCAGCCAATGTTTTACCCAGGCTACCACCCTGGGACCCACTCCCAGGCTGGTTAATTTGACTAATAATCTTTGTGTGGGACTGTGTCAAATGCCTTGCTAAAGTCTAGGTAGGCCATGTCCACAGCCCCTCCCTGGTCTACTACTTTGGTCACCCAGTCAAAAATCTATTAGATTGGTCTGACATGACCTTCCGCTGTGAACCCATGCTGCCTTGGATCCTGTGCTCCACTGACCTCTAGGTACTCAACTATTCTTTCCTTCAGAAGTGACTCCATCACTTTCCCTACCACAGAGGTCAGACTGACAGGTCTGTAGTTTCCTGCCTCTGTCTTGGTCCCACTTTTGTGAAGGGGAATCACATCCGCCTTCCTCCAGTCCTCGGGTACCACACCATCCTCCCATGATTTATTAAAAAGGGTAGCCAGTGGTTTCACTAGTTCCTCCCTTAATTCTTTTAGAATTCTGGGGTGAATTCCATCAGGACCCATTGCTTTGTCCACCTTCAGTTTTAGGAGTTCTTGCAGAACCCTTTCTTCTGTGAAAGGACTGGGATCGACCCCCTATCAAGAGTGCTTCTGTTAATTGGATTAGGCACTTCCCCTCCTCTTTTGTGAATACTGAGCAGAAATATTCATTCAGTATTCCTGCTTTCACTGTCCCTCTGCTACCACCCACCGTTCATTCTATTCAGCCTCACTATCCCTCCTTTGTCTTTCTACGCTGTGGTGTATCTATAAAGGTTTTATCCCCTTCTTAACTGAGTTGGCTATCTTTTCCTCAGTTTGGGCCTTTGCTATTCTGACTTCCCTCCCTGCTTCTTTCTGCCTTAACTGGTACAGCTCTCTGTCCTGCTCCTTCTGTGTTTCCTTATACTTCTGGAATGCTATCTTTTCTTCCTGACTTTCACAGCCACCTCTCTTGAGAACCATAGTGGCTTTTTCTTTCATTTGATTTGTTTATTTGCTTCACACAAAGGCTTGTTGCCTCTGTGATGGCAGTTTGATAATTCCCCATTGTTGCTCCACACCTCCTTCTAGCCTGTTTGCTAGTGCTTTTCTGAGGCATTTCTCCCATCTTGCCAAAGTCAGCCTCCTGAAGTCCAGTACCCTCACTTTTGTATGGCTTGACTCTGTAGCTGAGTTTAACGTGAACCACACTGTTGATGGTCACTTGTCCCCAGATGGCAACCCACTTCTAGATCTGGGATCCTCTCACTGCCCCCATTTGAGAGTACGAGGTCTAAGATTGCTCCCTCATGAGTGGGTTCCGAAACTAGCTGTCTAATGCCTGCCACCTGTAGGGCATCAAGAATGGCCCTGCTCTTGGATGTGGCTGCAGCAAATGTGCTCCAGTTAACATCTGGCATATTCAGGTCTCCCATCAACAGTATCTCCCCTTTCTCTACCATTCTAAGAATGCCTTCCATCATATCCTTGTCCATTTCTTCCCCCTGACATGGGGGTCTGTACACAACCCCTGTGTGGATTGTGGTACCTTTTCCAGTCTCCAAGGTGACCCACAGTGCCTCCTCTCCTCCCTGTTTACTGTTTTGTTCAGTTGCTTTTATCCCTTCCTTTACATAGAGAGCTACTCCTCCCCCTCTTCTCCCCTGCCTGTCTCTCCTGTAGGTTATGTACCCTGGTATATTAACATCCCAGTCATGGTTCTCTGTGTACCATGTTTCTGTGACTGCTACGATATCCAGGCA
This sequence comes from Neoceratodus forsteri, assembly GCA_016271365.2. Classification (NCBI taxonomy): domain Eukaryota; kingdom Metazoa; phylum Chordata; order Ceratodontiformes; family Ceratodontidae; genus Neoceratodus; species Neoceratodus forsteri. The sequence goes on from CM057459.1 coordinate 1,392,533,686, forward strand.
TCCCTCTTCCATTAAGGCCACCAGCTCAGGGAGCTTGTTGCCCAGACTACAGGCATTGGTACTCATTACCCTCCATTTCCTGATGGCCTTACCCCTTTTGCCCCATCCCTGTCCTTCTTGCCTTTGTCACTTTCTCCATTTACCCCTGCCCTTCTCCCTATCGACACCTCCATGTTGGTGTTTGCCACACTTACTACCGTGATTGTTTAGGGGTGCTAGGATTTTCCTGCTCCTTTCCAGTGCCTCCCCCTTGGCTAGTTTAAAAGCTTGCCAATGAAGCATTTAAACCTTATCACCTAGGATCCTGGTTCCCTTCCCGGACAGATGCAGCCCATCATGCCAGTATAGGCTTGCATCATTCCAGGTGGACCCCCCAGTCCCCAATGAAGCCAACTCCCTGAGCTCCACACCAGTTTTTCAACCACTGATTGAATCCCATGGTATGGAACACCCTAGCCTCTCCTATGCCATAGATGGGTAGCACCTCCGAGAAGGTTACCGTGCGTGCTACTTGACTAAGGCCCCTACCCAATTCCACAGACTCTTCCTGAACTTCTCTAATCCCTTTCTTAGCCAGGTCATTTGTCCCTAAGTGGACAATGACATCCAGCTCCCTCCCCTGTGCAGCTGCTCTGGCAATCCTGAGGATTCGCTCCCTATCCCTCCAAGCAATGGTGCCAGGCAGGCACCTTACCTCCCTCTCCCCTTCCTTGCCCAGTTCTACCTTCCTAACAATGGAGTCCCCCAGCAGGAGTTGTTTCCTTGCCCTGCAGGGTCCCCTGCCACCCTCCTGTGGGTCTCCTTTGTGGAGGTTCCCAGCATCCTCCTTGGTCTCCACTGTAGGTGCCCTCCATAGAGGAACCACACTTTGCCAGAATGGCATAGGAATTGTAGAGAGGTACAACTGGAGGGATGTGCCTCTGTTCCACCACCCTCACCCTCCCTGAGCCCACTGTGGTCCAACCACTCCTCTTTCTTGGCAACCTCTGAGGCAACGGCAGTGGCACTGGTGGTCCCTGGATGGAAGAGGAGGTCCCACAAATCCTGGCCAACTCAGCCTGGAGATGAGCAACCTCCTCCCTCAGCCCAGAGAGGTGCCTGCAGATGGGACAACACCGCATCCTCCAGAACATCTCCGGAAGACTGCTGCTCACAGCCACTACACTGCACCCTCCAATCATATCTTATTTCTGGCCCTTAACTGTTTGCAATCCTTACTCTTTCCTCTGTTTTTTTTCTTTCTCCTTACTTTCTGCCTGTGTGCCCTTTAAGCTCCTGATTGTCCTGTTCTGAGACAAGAATATCCTATATTTCTCAGTAGACCACTTACTTGTTCAGAGGCAGACCTCCAGCAGCTAGAGGGGGCCGGAGAGCTACTCTTGCCCTTCTAGGATGGTGGGTCCTTGGTGGTTCTGTGATCACTCACTTCCTGCCCCTAAACAGGAAGTTCCTGTTGTCAGTCAAATCCTGTGCCTATAAAAATAGAACTAGCTTTGAGTGGAGGGGAGGGAAGGAGGGCAATATAGTCCCAGTGGAGAAGTTCAGTGACACAGCAGTCCTTTCTCCTGGTGTCTTCTGCCAAGCTATTAGCAGAATCTTTCTAAGGCAGTCTTTAAATGTAGCTTCCTTCTAGCTAAGCCACTCCCCCTACTTACCAGATCTTTCTACAAGTAATTTAAACCTCACAACAGTTAAGTCCTTTCAGTCACCTGAGATTTACACCTAGATGACTTTTCAGTTACCCATTCAGTTCAGTTAACCCAAACACACACTTTTTGTTTTGTTTTGTATGTTAGTTTTTTTACCCTAAATTAAAGGTCCAAATATAAAAGTTCTTCTACTTTAGTCCCAGCAGAGAAGTTCAGTCACACAGCAGTCCTTTCTCCTGGTGTCTTCTGCCAAGCTATTAGCAGAATCTTTCTAAGGCAGTCTTTAAATGTAGCTTCTTTCTAGCTAAGCCACTCCCCCTACTTACCAGATCTTTCTACAAGTAATTTAAACCTCACAACAGTTAAGTCCTTTCAGTCACCTGAGATTTACACCTAGATGACTTTTCAGTTACCCATTCAGTTCAGTTAACCCAAACACACACTTTTTTTTTTGTTTTGTATGTTAGTTTTTTTACCCTAAATTAAAGGTAGAAGCAACAGGAATCACTACAGTAATGACTCAGGTAAGAGAGGGTTGACAGTACAGTGAAGCAACAGGAGAGGCTACGATAGCCAATGGGTACAAGGGGGCAGAATGTGGAGCGTATTTAATTGAGGCTGGGGTCAGGGTGGGTAGGCAGGAGAAAATCACAGTTTGAAATAATTACAGTTTAAAAATCTGGCTCAGAGCACAGAGACAGAAAACAGGATAGATAAAGCCATAAGGAGAAAAGCTTCAGAAAGCTATAACCAATCCTAGAGGAAGCCATAGTGAAAGGAGCCAATCGGGAGCTGGCTAGAGGGCACAGCAACAAATCGGAATCCTAGGTGAGTCCCTGGGCAGAGAAGAAGGCTTACCTAGGTGCTGGAGTGCTTGCGGCAGGCTGAGGAGTGTTCGCTGCCGGCTGGCTTATCCAGCCACAGCCGTCAGAGAGGAGAAGTGGTCAGCCTGGCCAAGGGCACCTGCATATGTAGTCCCACTTTATAATACTGGTAGCAGGGAGGAGGCTGGGAACCATGGACTGGTCAGCTTAACATTAGTGATGGGAAGGTTAATGAAGTCACTGCTAAAGGAAAGAATTGTGGAGTATATTGAATCCAGTGAGTTACAGGACCTGAGGTGGCATGTATTCAAGGGGAGAGTGAGGTCACATTAAACAAATCTGACAGATTTCTTTGACTGAGAAACCAGGAAAATTGATCAGGGAGAGGTGGTAGACATGCACTACTTATATTTTAGTAAGACATCAACACCGTATCACATAGGAGATTCATAAGGAAGCTGGACAACTTAGTAGTGGGTCCTAAGGCTGTAAACTGGGTAGGGAATTGGTTAATGGATAGACAACAGAGGATGGTGGTAAATGGCATTCACTTCAGGGAAGGGAGGGTGACCAACGGGGTGCCACAGGGCTCTGTATTGGGACCAGTCCTCTTCAGCGTCTATAAGTTTCATTGCAGATGAGCTGGAAGAGAGGAAATGCCTTTTGTAGAGGACACTAAAATCTGCAATAGGGTGGTCACTCTGGAGAGGCAAGGCAAATTTTATTTATGTGGTGCCCAGTCCCTGAGGCTCTGGGTACCTTACAACAGAATAGGGTCAGTACAATACAACATACAGTTAAAATAATTAAATACATAAAATGTATCTCAGCATGTCAAAATTAAATTTATCAGTTAAACATGCTCACCAGAAAATGCCAGATGAAATAGAAAAGCCTTTAGCCCCCATTTAAACAGCTCGACTGTTGGGGCCTCCCTGACAATAGCTGGCAAAGTGTTCTACTAGGTCGGTGTGGCGACACTGAAAGAACGGTCACCAGATGTTTTCAACCTGACCCTGGGAACGTCAAGGAGGCCCTGGGTTGAGGAACGGAGGAAATGGGCAGAGAAGACAGGTGTTAGGTGATCAGCCAGGAAACCAGGGCCCAGCCTATGAAAACTTGTGGAGTGATCAAGAGCATGGTATTTATTTCAACTGTCTGCCAATTCTTACTATCTTTAATATAAACTGTTGTTACTTTGTGTATATAAATTACTTAGTCTGCAATCAAATCACCTTGTAGTAGTAGTTATTTTTTTAACTGTTGCACCAGTCCTCCTGCCCATATTATAAACTGCTGCTATCCATTCTATATAAATTTATGTCTGCTATTAAATTACTGTATGTGTTTCCCAGTACCCCTCCCTCAGGAGGTATCTGGAAACAAGCTGTTTACAGCTCAGGATACCTTTCTTGGTAAAGTGCTTTCAATAAATAAATAAATATGGAAACAATGTTTGGAGCAGTAGCTACAGGTACATTTTGTTGTGTGTGTGTTGAAGTCAGGAAATTGCATAGGACTATTCAAATTTGGAAATGTCACTTTTTTTGTAAGCCATTTTCCACAGGACACCATTGTAAATGAGCTCTACTCTCAACTGTTATATCCTTAATACAACTAAAATGGAAATTGATGCACCAGTCTAGTGGCACAGTGGTAATGCCACTGCTTGTGACGCCAGTGTCCTAGGTTCTGGAGGGTGCCTTGGTTGTAGGTGGCTGGCCAGCAGGAAGGAGACTGAGAATTCCACAGGATGATGCCCTCCTCTGGGGCTGAGGTTAGTGAGCTCTGATAATCCACCACTATGGGAGATCGCAGCTGGCGGTGCAAGTCAGAGTTACAATGGGTGGACAGATGCCTCCTGACAGTGGCAAGTGCTGCATGCTTGTTCCACTGCTGTCCAGGCCCAAAAGGCAACAAAGAGATTAAGGTGAGACAAGAAAAATGAAATGCCACCCAGACAAAGCAGTATGGTGTGGCAATCCCCCACAAGTACCATGCCACCTACGGGGCATCCGCCTCCAGCTAAGCATGATGTCTGATGGGGGTTGGGGAACCCTGATGGTCCTGCCACAGGGGGTCAGCTCTGGAGGAGTGGAGGTAAGAGATCATGTCCCAGAGACAGCGGGTGATGAGTCTTGGGGGGTTTGTCAGTGGAAGGATGCCAGCTGGGTAGAAGGGGGAAAAAAACTTGAAATCAACAACACTTTCTGAGTTCCAATTTTTTGTAGTATGATTCTGTCCTAGTTTGGACTCCAGACTTTAGAAATCAAACCTGTTGAAAGAAATATTTACAGTACAGTGTGTGTTAATACAAAAGATTTCTTTAAAAATATATTTTCTTTCAGAAAGGATAGCCACATTCAGACTTCCATGCTTGCAACATTGAATCATCAACTAATTTTCACATCTTGATTGAGGTTTTGGACATACTTTTTATTTTATTTTTTTACAATTTCTTTACTCAGGCTAGCCCAACTTAGATGCAACATCTGATTTACAGTAAGGCCTGTTTTTTTTTACTGATTTCCACAGCTGGACGGGTTGAATTACTATGAGGTGAAGTGACTTACCCAAGGTTCCACAAAGAGCATTTTGCTCTAGCAGGATTCGAACCTCTGATCTCTCAGTTCCCAAGCTGAAGTAGTAACCACTGGTTCACACTGCCAATTTCTGAAGTCAACAGAATCCAAAATTGAGTTGCTGTAACTAAGGCACGGCCTGGCATACCGGGCATTTTAGCACCATGCAAATAAAAAGAAAAGTTGGGTAGCCACCTGTGGTATTATGGGTAGCCAGAGTAATACTCCACTAGCCTTCTGCAGGTTACTTCTAGCAAAAATATCACTTTATTTTCAGATGGGAAAATTGGTACAAAAAATAAAAAAGATCTTCACTAAGAACCTTGTGTTGATTATCAAGATAATGTGAGATATTTCTAATTTTAAGACAAAGAGTGAAAATCTTATTGGAGGAACTTTGAGAATCTCTGCCATACTTGCAGAGGAGCACGTTGCTTGAGCTACACAAGTAAGACTGGCACGACAGTTTATAACTGTGCAGTACATTGTGTCATAGTGAGATGCCTGATATTCCTCGTATTGTGTTTCATAATGGTGAATTATTATCACTGGAAACTATGATACATATCATCATATTGTGTTATCATGAAATCCCTGTCTCAAATGTTCATCCTCCTCTTTAACATGGAACGCTGATTAAAAATTTTTATTTATTGTTTTTTTTTTTATTATTTAAAAATGTTTTGCTGAGAAGTGCACACTAGAGGAAACTCCGTTTTCAGGTGCATCACAGTTGAACAGCAAATACAGCAGGCACTACAATCCAAAGACACATTTCAATACCCATAAGGTGCATTATTTAAGCAGTAATGCATGACAGGCAAAGTGTCGTGCTGGAATAACATTATGTTTCCAGTGGTTGGGCGTGAGGCTGTAGGCCAAGTGCATCCAACACCCAAAAGGTGACACTCTTGATGCAGCACTCTGCCCTGGAGTGCAATATCACTATTATACAATAGCTCATTTTTATATAGAATAAAAAAATAGAAAAAATAATTTAGTAAAATAGTTTTCTAGTCATTTTTTTTCAGTGTGCAAGCATATTAAAAAAAAATCATGTTTAGTCTTTGTCCAGTAGGTGGTGCTCCCATCAATTGGGTTTCCTGTCACTTTCTCCAACATTCCTCCCCCAAACTGTTGTCTTTCTGCTTCACTGTCTTAAGTGGTTATGGCCTTTTCTTTTACAGTGAGATGCAGGTGACTTTCTTTTTTGGTAATCTGTATTGGAAGAAGTCAGTATTTGTGTGGCTTGCAAAAGGTCAGACAGCACAAAAGGAGTCTGTCAGTGAGTGGCATGCACTCTGCTTTTGAAATGCAGACAATCTACTTGGAAAGTGAGAACAGCATATCTGCTCTTGAGCTGACTGCTCGCCACTTACTGATTGGCACCTTGCACGTTGTCCGAGCTCTCACCAGCCACATTAATGCTGACTTCTCCAAGTACACATTATCAAAGCAAAAAAACCCTCTGCCACATCTCAATATTCTGGGAAAAGGAGGGTCTATAATTACTTTTGAAAGAGAGTGTGGTAGAAAGATGATGGGGGGGGGGGGACTTTGAGAGAGAGAGAGAGTGACAGGAAACCCAGTAGATAACAACATCACATACTGGACAAAGGCAAAACAGTAACTTCGTTGTTTTTTTTTTTTTATTTTATATGCTTGCATACTTAGAAAAACAACTAGAAAACTATTTTAAAAATTCTTTTTATTTTTCAATTCTATTTAAAAATGAGCCAAGGCACTCCAGGGCAGTGTGTTGCTGGAATAATGCCACTTTTCAAGTGTTAGACCCACTCTGCCTGTGGCCTCATGCCCAACCACATGAGGTAAGAAGTTATTCCAACAGAAGACACTTCCTGTTGTGTATTATTGCATAAATATATTACATGGAAACCCACTCCTGCAAAGATGAGTTACAAACAGTTTTTTCCACAGCAAACTCACAGCTGTCATTTTATTCTCATTAAAATCACTGTTGAGAGTTCAGAACAGTCACTTTATTGTCAATAAAATGATAGTAGTGACATCATCATCCTACCTTACATTCTGATTGGTCAGCACTTACAGCTCTCACAGCAGTAACTGTAAACAAGTGTAGTGTGGGGAACGGGAAACAGTGGCGTTACTACAAACTTACCTATGGGCAAACAAACAGAACCAATAGCTTTTCTCAAACACAGGAAGCATAATAGTGATAATGTGTTAGCTCATGCATTATCTTCGACAATAATGTGATTGTAGCATGACTATAATGTATTCGACTTTCAGACTCATTCTTTATTCACTTAAAGGAGAACTGCACTGAACCTGTGAGTCATGTTCCATGTAGAAGTTGATTTTTAAGTACTAGCTCAAATTCTGTTACTGTCCCACCTCCACAGGCTGCTTTGTTATCCTAGTGGGTGTTTCTGATTGATACACATATAGTAAGTGCCATTTTAGAACTGTATGATGTGGTTTATGTCCCTTGTTCAGCTCTTCCATTGTTGGAACAATGCATCCGTGTTCTATTATAGAGCTCCGTGGCTGGAGAGGGACATAAACTACATCATACAATTCTAAAATGGCACTTCACACCAGACTGTAAATCAGAAACACCCACTGAGGTTACTAATAGGAAGCTATAGATGGAACAATTACAGAATTTGAACCAGTTTGAAAAAAAAAAATAAAACAGCTTCTTCTAGGAAAAACTACCTTCAGGTTTAAGCACAGTTCTCCTTTAACAAACACATTATTGCCTGATAAAGTGAACCAACAAACACATTATAAATTAAATAAATAGCAACCAATAATATGATATGCATTATGCATACCAATTGCATTGACAACCAGAGCTTCAATTATCCAGAAGTTTTTTACACATTGTGGGAGTCAATAACCTGTCAATGGGTACGAAAGGAATTCTATGCCATTGGAGCATATACAGGGAAATGAGTTTGAACACCGGGTTGTTAAACCCTCAGAGATAATGAGTTTATTTGTATTGTATGTAAAACTCATGTACAGTACAGTTGTGATTGCAGCTGAAGATGAGATGCAAGATATGGAAGGATAATATCATCTTAGTGGAAAAAAATCTAACCAGGTATACTTCCGCCTATAATGCAAATCACCTGTAAACAAGCTTTCAGCTTAGTGTGTCTCACCTGGCTAAACAATTGGGAAAAAAATCCAAAGTACAACCATTAGAATTTAGGCTACAGTGAATTGTGTGGTGCTCTGTAATCTAAGGGTTTCGTAGGAAAACATTTAATGGTTTAATTGGAAGGGCTGTCAGAAATAAGTGCTTCTTTTCATGAACGACTTTTCTTTGTCCAACCATATTAGTTCTTGTTAATGACACTAAAGATAAATGAGAGCATATCTGTTACATCTACAATGGACAGTCCTCTCCTTTACAAGCTGTAGGAACCATCTCAAGAGAAGGCATGAATTAAAGAAATGTCAGCAAGGGATAGGAACAGTTTCAACATGCAGGGCTTCCCAGAGTTCATTTTGTTTGATCCATATGTATTATAGGTCATAGGAAATGGATATCCTGACATTTTGATGGCCCAGTGGAAAAGCAATTGCACTTCCGCTTCCCACACCAGCGACCCAGGTTCAGGAATGAACCAGGGTTGCTTGATGGTTGGCCAGGTAAGGAAGGATTGAGGGCCTGATGGCAGCTGTCTTTCCTTGGGAAGGGAGAGAACACCAGGTTCTGCTGCAGAGACTGCCACCTGGATGAGGATGGACAACAGCACAGCAGGAGTGCATGAGGGGCAGGGCTATAGCATGATGTGCTTGGGGTCCACGTTCTGATGCTACAGCCAAGAGGGAGAAAACGGAGGAAAAAGATACCAGAGAGTCCACAGCTAGTGCCCCTCACAAGCTCTGGCATGACTGACATGGTGGGCCACCCATCCATTGTGGTTCCCAGCAAGTGGCGGATAACTGCTAAGTCAGTGAAAAGGTTGATGACGGGAATGGGGGGGGGTGCCATCAGACAGACAAGAGGAGGGAAAATGACTGATTAAAAAATATATATATCTTGACATACACTGTTGTATTCAGTGCTATTGGACATGTTTTGTCTGTTTTATCACTCATAAAATGTTTTGTATTCTTTTTACAGTGTTGCCCAGCTATGTGTGCCTTAGACCCAGTGTCAGCATCACTTTTACTTATGAAGTATTTTTTTATTCAAAGCATTGTATTGTATGTATGTATTATACATGCAAGTAATAAGCCATGACAGGATGTGCATTATAGGATTTCAATACAAGTCCCATGGGTGTAGTAAGGCATGAGGCCGATGGCTGAGTGTCCTTACTCCCCTGGGATGTGCATTAAAATCCTTTGATGCATGCTCTGGAGAAGCTTATTTTATACTTATAAAATGTTTGTAAGTAGGGGAGAAAATGAGATCACATGTCTGGGATCCATGACAGTCAGTTGACAATTTAGTTGCTGGCCAACATTACAGTGACTCCTTTATGTTGACTGCATTTGTGGTCGGCATAAAAGGAGTCACAAGAAACATTCTTTTCTTCTGGGGGCTTCTCCCCTGAACACCCCATGCGGGGGGCTCTGCCCCCACACCCCCACTACTAAAATAATCAACTCTGAGTCAGAGTTGTTTTTGGGGAGGGTTGCATTACCCCCAGAAAGCAGTGCTGGGATCCCACACTGACATTACAACAACCTGACGCTGTTGTTGCTGTAGTATCGAGTGATGTAAAAATGTTGCGGTAGCGTCAGTATACCATAGGTCTGCACTTCTTTCTATTTTCCACCCCTCTCCAAAACAATTTTGGCCATTTTGTAACACAGATAATTCACTACAGGGGCATGTGGTCGGGCTCTAATATATACACACGCCTTGGTGGTTGAATGCACCTGGCCTGTGGACTCTTGCCTCACAATGCGCACCAATAAATGCTTATATTGGAGCATGACAGCACACCCTGTAGTGGATTATCAGTTCCATATAAAGGATTGGAATAATCTGTGAAAATTGGGATCCCTGATTGAAAAAAATGTACCACATGACTGTGCACTGTCCCACAATGACCGCACACCTACACTTCTTACCAGCCCTCAGAACCTTCTCACTAGCAGACTAGATAAGGATATCACTCCACACCTGGAACACATGGACTGCCACACATAGTCTCACATTATATCCACAAGCCAGTAAAAGTATGTAGCTGTCCAAAACTGCTCATCTAGTTCACTGAGTATTTGTCCCAAGATCCTGCCTGAATCTTGTACATTAAAAGTAATAAAAGTAATAATAAAAAAAAAACTTTTCTGGTCTCTCCTGCCATTTTCACACTGTCTCTGGTCTAATCACTTTCACTTTTGTATTGCAGTGTAGTGTGACCCAGCAGCACTCCTTGCAGTAAATAAATGATGGAAAAAGTTTATAATCAGCAAACTTTTCTATAAAAAGTTGTAATCTATGTGGTTTGAAACTCAGCTTAGTTAATTTTCTAAAACAAAGGCCATCAATTGTACAGTGAGGACAGTGATCCAGTCAGTGGCTTCCCAAGTGTGAGCGAGTGTTGCTATAGGAACCCTCATTCATGCTTGTGTCTACACATGTGAAGCCACTGACTCGCTCACTCTCCTCACTGTACAGTCCATGCCTTTTTTTTTTTTTTTTTTTAGAGAAAACTAACTAAATTGAATATCAAACCACAGGGATCACATCTTCTAATACAAAAGCTTGCTGATTATAAACTTTTGCCAGCCTTTTTTTTAGCACAAGGAAGGGCGCTTGGTCACATTACACTGCAACATGAAAGTGAAAGTGATAAGATTAGAGACAGTGTTAAAGTGGCAGTATTAACAAGATAACATTTTTTATTACTGTTACACGGATACATAGAATATGACAGCAGATAAGAACTGCTTGGCCCATCCAGTCTGCCCATTCCTCCCTACCTACACTATTACTGCAGACCATACCTGATCTACAGCTCTTTCTTTTTCCCCCTTCCTTTCCACCATGATTCCCTTGTGCTTATCCGACACATTTTTGAATCCCAATGCTGTTTTCACCCCTACCACCTCTGCTGGAAGGCTATTCCAGGAATCCACCACTCACTTTCTGTGAAAAAGTAGTTCCTCACAGCTCTCTGAAATCCCCCCCCCCCAGCTTCATAGCATGTCCCCTTGTTTTCAAGGGTATGCCATTTGACAACAACCCTCCCCACAGGACTCCATCACAGTAACAACAACAACCTGTTTGACATCTACAGTGTCGTACGGGTTGTTGCAGCAATGGGTATTTACAGTGATGCCGCTGTGAGCTGCTCTCCCCCGTGATCCACACCCCCGGAGTTGCCAATTGTTAAGTCTGGAGGTGGTGTGGGCTGATGCCCCCCCACACTGCTTCCCAACCAGTATCGCTCTGTTACCCATTGGTGTCAGGACATGGCATGGTCAGTGATGTCGGTGGCGTTCCATCACTGTGTGGGTTGTCGGCAACTTTACAGTCACTGCGGCATGGCTGAACCAAACTCAAGTACCTTTTCTTCAGAAAAGTATTTCCCTCTTGTATCTTATTTACCTCCCCCGAGGTATTTAAAAGTCTCTGTCACATCCTCCCTCTCCCTCTTCTGTGCCAGGGTGCACATATTGAGGTCCTTTAGTCTCTCCTCACAGGACTTTTGATGCAGATCCTGCACCATTGTTGCTGCACTCCTCTGGACCACCTCTGCTCTATGTCCATCCAGAGATGTGGTCTCCAGAACTGGATACAGTACTCTAGTGGGGTCTTACCAGTGATCTATACAGAGGCTACAATCTCCCCTGCTTTCTGCTGGTGACACCACTCTCTATGAACCCCAGCAACCCACTAACCCTTCTAGCTGCCCTGTTGCACTGTCTCGCCACCTTTAGGTCATAATCTGATATGATTATCCCAAGTCTCTTTCCTGCTTGGTGGTCATCAATACCACTCATCCCATTTATACTCTGCTCCTGGGTTTCTGTGCGCTAAGTGCATTATTTTGCAATTTTTAACATTGAAACATTCTCATTTTAAACTGTCAAACTCATGGCAGGATCAACTAAATCATGTAAATGAAACACTAGTTTGTGCCAGACAGGGACTACTTTTGGCCCCCCCCCCAAAAAAAAAATATTTCTAGCCCTTTTATAAGACAGATAATCCACTACATGGCATGTGGTCATGTTCTGATATATACACGCCTTGAGTGATTGAATGCACTCAGCCTGTGGCCTCATGCATCACAATGCACACCAAGGGTGCATATATCAGAGACATGACCACATGCCCTGTAGTGGATTATCTATCATATATATATACAGTATATATATAATATATATATATATATATATATATATATACACACACACACACACACCCACGGCAGGAGAAGGGGTAAAATGACAAGACAAATGTGATATCTTGACTGGTGAAAACAGTAAAAGCTAGATATCAAAAACAAGTTACTGTTACTGCTGTCACAGTGGATATCTTGATGGTTAGTATCATTACGATGGAATACTAAACCAATCAGAGAGCAGATTCTACAGTGTTGATGATATAATAATTGCCTGGAGCTATACAGAAGCCAGCAGTTGACTTGAAATCAAAGAGAAACCATTAAATCTTCAAATAAATAGCTGATTTGAAAGGTAAACTAGTAAACTAATGTTTAAAAAAATCAAATATGCAGTGGTCTGACTCAAAATACACAGTTTACTATCACTTGTGAAAGGCCGGACTAACAGAATTTACTCATGGCTCAGCCACTTTTCAGTTATGGTCCTGCCCCTACACACTTGAAGATACATTGTATATTCTAGGCTCAGTTTTCAAACAGGTGAGAATGTTTCAAGCCCCAGGTGTGCTGAAGATGTGGCGCACCAGGCTTGTGGCATTCTCCTGGCCAACGATCAGGATTTTCTGTCCCATGCACCAGTTGCCACAAGTTAAACCAACTTTCTGTGGTCTAGCTTGTCGCGGTCCCAGCAGCCTTTTTCACAGAGCTTGCACCAGATATTAGGCACAAGCAGCCATAAAACATGGAAACTGTCACAGCTGCTCCCGAGATTATAAAATCAGGTGCAGTTGCAGCAAAGGGGGTTGGCACATTATGCCCTGCTCCACACTTTGAAAATCCAACCCCGTGAGTCAGGCCATTTTATATGATAGATGATAGATAAATAGATAGATAGATAGATAGATAGACAGACAGACAGACAGACAGACAGACAGATAGCTATGTCACCTGTGGCCATATGCAAAGAAGTTGTGCATTCATGCATGGTTCCAGACCTAAAGCTTGCTTTCTGAATAGCCTTGTGGGCCACATGTGAAGCTAGTGCACAATCATGTATTGCCCCAGAAGCTGTAGCTCACTTTGCACATGGTCCTGTTGACCCTATGCACAGCAGCTGACCTGTCAGGTACGTCCCAGAATCTGTAGCTTGCTATGTTTATGACTCCGCAAATCCATCTGTATTTTCCCACTTTTGTGATCAAGTTTCACAAAAGTGGAAGTTCTATCTCATGACGGCAAATTTGTGAGTCATGAAAACAGGCCCAATTTTCTAGATACTCAAGAACGTATTTTCATTAATATTTCAAAAACATTTTTTTCAAAAACCCAAACTTGATGAAAAATCCTTACACTTTACTCTGTTGACCATACTAGTTTCAGACTTAAGCTCCCATCTTTTTTTTTTTTTTGGTGCATAAACATTTTCCTTGTTGTCCCTGCTTTTGTGACTAAGTCTCACAAAAGTGCAAGTTGTATCTCACAAGAATGTTTACAAGTCATGAAAATGTATCCTGTTTTTGTGACACTCAACAGCCTATTTCCAATAATATTTTAAAACTTAAAAAAAAAAAGACACTTGAAGAAACAACCTTTGTTTCTGTCACTCATTAACTTTGTTTCTAAGCTTTCATGACCACTAAGACTCAAAAATAAATGTCAGTCTTATCTCATGAAAATAGGTTTTGAGTAATGAAAATTTGATCTTTTGTTTTCTCAAAAAATAAAACCACCTCTTAAGAATTTGTGACAAAATGTACTGCAGATGTGAGATTATGGAATCTTATTTTCTTAATAATATAACAAAATCTACACATTTCTTGGTTAAACCACATAGTGAAGAATCACCCTTGGACCAAACTCTAACTAAAATCGAGGTTTCCGGTTTAACCTCGTAGCCATTTTTGCCCAATCAGTGAACAAAAATGTTTTCAGGTTTTCAATCTTTTGCAATGTTAAAACCACCAAACCAACCACCAAACCAACTGTTAATAAATTTTCAGAATCTAGAGACCCTTGGACCAATGGTGCACATACCGAATTTCATGTTATTCCATCCAGGATGGCCATAGCATTATGGTATAAATGTTAGGATTTAACACAGAATAGCATTAAAAATGGAAATCTATATGAAAAAAGCACCCCCGTGGCACTCCTCTCCACCAACAAGGCCACGAAGCACCCCAAGCACCAACCTGCCGGCTCACCTAAGCCTCCTACCTCTGCAGTTGCCCTCTTGGAAGAATGATTTATTGAAATCATGCAGCAGCAACAGGAGAAGATTGCAGACATCTCAGAGGATTTGCAGCAAATAAAGACATCAGTGCAGTCCCTAACTATCCGAGTGGGCGACTCGGAAGCCAAACTAATCTCCCTAGAGAAAAAATAGGATAAAACTGAGCAAGCAACTACACATATCGGCTGGAGAATCAAGAAGCTCAAGGAGAAACTAGAAGATCTGGAGGGAAGGAGCAGGAGGAATAATCTCCTTGTTATCGGAGTAACTGAGAAAGAAGAAGGAAGTGCTCCCATATTATTTCTCCAAAAATTGTACAAGAGGATTGCTGGACCATCCCCAACAGGCACTACCTATGTTATTGAACGGGCACACTGGGCCCTCCCCCACCTCCTGGCTCCCCACCTCGCCTCTTATCCTTATATTGTTAAACTTTCTGGACAAACATCGTATACTTGCCAAAGTCAGAGAGCTTCAAGACATCTTGTGGGAGGGACGTAAAATCCGAATCACCCAAGATCTTCCTCAGTTGGTCAGGGTGAAAAGGCAAGAAATACACCCGAATGTTTTGAAGCTAATTGCCGCAGACAAACCATTTCATATGCAATACCCAGTGGTGCTCCAAATCAAATCCGGAGATCAGTGGCTTTCTTTCGACTCGCAGGAGCAAGCTGTACAAGAACTCAGAGTCTTATTTCCAGACTTATTCAAGTGAGGAGACCCCAAAGGGTAGGCGTTGACCTTTTTTTTCTCAAGAATTGACTAGGTTGTAACTTTGAGTGACTATGTTGATCCCATTGAGGTGATGGCTGCCAACTGATCGGCCTGACCTAACTTCCACCAACAGCTTCACTGCATTTGGGGCCCTCTGGGCCATGATAGTTATGGCAATCCAAACTTTGCAATGGGGCCTACTCTTGCAACTTGGTTTTTCATGGCGGGGACCTCCTGAGGAGCTGGATATAGAACTTACCATGCTAGTTAGAGCAAGACTCCCTTTACTTTCACCTATCTTGCAAGAAGAATTTTCTCAATGGACACAAAAGCTAGAACTGTTGCCATATATTGAGCAGTATTAATGCCTGACTGATGCTGGGAAAAGGTGATAGACCTTCAGGGGATCCCAGACCATGATGGATGGCAGCGCTCTCTTAATTTTTGCCTTATACTGACTTTCATTTGATGAACTTTAACACTTTCAGTTTTCAGCCACTGAGGCTTGCTACGGAACCCTAGAACCTGCAGAGACCCTGGGTCATTTTCTTTCATTGCCCCATGCGCACCCCTGAGAAAGACTGGGGACAGCTTTATTCTTCTTTGTTTCTTTTTGTGTTTTCTTTTCATAGACAGGGAAGCACCCTTTTAACATTCTGCATGACAACAAATGAAACATTATGCTGGTTAATTTGGCTGTTACCCAGTCATCTAAGCTTACTTGACTTATTACATTGTTCTGTTCAATTAAGGTTTATTAAATATATGTAACGCTGTTTGTACAGCAGGGGAAGGGCGGGAGTAGGGGGGTATTTTTTTCTAGTGTAATTCAGGTTTGCTCAAAGACATCACCTGCTGGAGTGTGTTAAGTGGTGCGGTTGATTTGAACTGGGGTTAAGTGTTGTAGTGAATGGAAGAGTGTTTTTCTAGGGTTTTATTAGATAAGGGAAGGGTAACAGGGAATAAGTTTTATTGTAAGTTTACTTTATACTTTGTTAGAATGGTTCATGGGAAGGGGGTGCCAAGTGTGTCAGATGAACCCACCTTTGAGGAAAATACCATGAGGAGCAGGTCAGCAAATATTAAGTGCTACTTCAACCTTGGTAAACTGGGTAGGCTCACTATTTCCCCTCTGATTACTCATTATGAGTGGCCCCTATAACATCATAAGCTGGAATGTAAGAGGTGCCCAAGATAGATGCAAGAGGCAAGTCATCCTTCAGCACCTCCACCATTTAAGAGCAGGGATTGCATGTCTACAAGAGACACATCTCTAATGAGAAGATGTGGCTCTGTTGTGCCAGACCTGGGTGGGACAGGCATTCGGGTCAGGGAAATCCACAAACAGTGGGGGAGTAGCAATACTGATAGATAAAAATATCCCCTTCAAACCGGAGCAAGAAATCTGGGACCCCAATGGCTGGTATATTATTCTTTATGGCCTCCTGGAAACACAGCAAGTTACTTTGGGAGTTATATATGGCACGAACAGTGACTACTCCAGTTCTTCACACAACTGACAGGACTAGTTGTTACCAACACTCCCTCATTGACTATTTTCGGTGGAGACTGGAATACCACTCCATATCAACATTTAGATAGGTCTGACTCCCAGAGACAAGGTTTATCTCCCACACAAAGGGCCTTACACGACCTTATGAGGGGCGTAGACCTCATAGATCTTTGGAGAGTATTAAACCCTGAGGAGCGTCAATACACTTTTTCTCCCCTCCGCATAAGTCATTCTCTAGAATTCACTTCCTTTTACTGAGCTTGTTTGCCCTCCCAGGCATAATAAATGCAGATATACATGCAAGGGTCATTTCTGACCACTCACCTATATCCCTCACATATCTCCTAGGACCTGGAATTAAAAAGGATGCCCTCTGGTGGTTAAACACTCAACTGCTTCAAAAACCAGACTCCTTACAACAGAGTAAGGATTTTGTTTCCAATTTCCTAGAGATTAATAGGGGTTCAGTGAGCAGAATAGATATGGTTTGGGTGGCCAGGAAATGCTCCCTTAGGAGAGAATGCCTCCGATTGTCTACTACAAAGTTCCAGCAGTTTAAACAACAGCAGGACTCTCTACTTCATGCTATCCATCAGCTGGAACATACACTTAGCTGCCAATCCCCAGAGGAGGACTGGGCCAAGTTACACGGTTTGCAAGTCCTATATGCTGCTCTGATGTTCCAGAAAGTGGAATTCTCGCTGAAACATACAAAACTTAAATACCTTGATACAGGGGAGAATGCGAGTAAGCTATTGGCAATTCGGCTGAGTTAAGCCGAATCCTCTCAATTTATTCCGGGCATTAAGCCAGACAAAAATAGTCTGGTTGTCACTTCCCCTAGATATATTGCAGCTGTTTTAAGATCCAATACCAAAAGTTTTATTCTGAGGATCGGAATGAACACCCCACCGATACAGATATGACTGAGTGCCTCAATTCAGTTGACCTCCCCAAACTGTCCCCTCTCTAGGTTATACCCCTTGGTAGTCTTATCAATATTCAGGAAGTTAAAAATGCAGTAGAGCAGCTCCAACTTGATAAATCCCTTGGGCCCGATGGCCTATCTAATAACATATATAAGGCATGTCTATCAGAATTTGCCCCCTATTAACAGAGGTATACAACTTCTGGTATGCAAAGGGACTCTTGGAATCAAATTTCCTCCATGCCCTTATCACCCTCATTCCTAAGCAGGGTAAGGACCCCCAATATCCCTAAAGTTATCAACCTATATCACTGATCAACACCAATGTCAAAATACTTGCCAAAATTCTAGCCAACAGGCTAGGGCCTCTCTTGACTAACCTCATTAGCAGATAGCAAATAGGTTTCATGACAGGAAGATCATCAGGGGACCACATGCGTAAATTACTGCCCCTTCACTTGATGTCTAGGGACTCGGCACTGCCTGCAGTTCTTGTGTCCCTAGACACCAAAAAAGCATTTGACAGGGTCTCTTGGGACTTTCTTTTTGTGACTATGGCCCATTTTTGCTTCCCTGAAGGATTCCTTAAGTGGGTCAGACTGCTATATTCCTCCACTTCTGCACAAATCTGGTGTAACGGTATACTTTCTGACTCCTTGCTACTCCATCAGGGTACCAGACAAGGTTGCCCACTGTCCCCCCTCCTATCTAATATCTACTTGGAGCCCCTGATCAGGAAACTGGTAACTTCCCCAAGGCTCAAGGGGATTAAAATAGGAGAGCAATGTTATACTCTCTCAGCATATGAAGATGATCTACTTTTGCACCTAGAGGAGCCCCAGACAGGTATCCCTTCTGTCCTGGATGAAATTGATAACTTCTCTGCAGTGTCCCACTATAAACTCAATTTCTCCAAAACTAAAGTCTTCCCCTTGAATAATAGAACCCCCCCCCCACCAAGGCAGTGCTGATGCAATTTGCTCTCTCTCGTGGGAACCTAACTCCCTTACTTACTTAGGAATCAAGGTTTCCAGAAATATACCCACTATGTTTAAAGCTAATCTCTCAGATCTGTTAAGTACACTCAAAACTGACCTTGATAGATGGGGAGGTCTTCCCCTTTCACTGTGGGGGAGAATAAACACTGTTAAAATGAATGCATTACCTCGCCTTCTATACCCTATGGGAATGCTTGTGTTTTTTCTCCCTAAAAAATGGATCTCCAAACTTCAAAGCATGCTCACTGCTTTTATATGGAAGGGTAAGGGAGTCAAGTGGTCCTACTCTGAACTTACAGTGCTGAAACCACAGGGTGGACTTTCTGTTCCCTCCTTTTTCACATATTATTGTGCTCACCATGTTAGTCGGCTGGCACACTGGACACAGGAGGCACAGGCTGATGGCCTGCAGACCTATGCTCCCCTATGGTTAGATATTGAGAGGTTCCTGGCTGCTCAACACTGCTGTACCCTCCCATTCTTAGTATTTGTCACTCCCAGGGCACTTCCTAAACTGCTATTGAATACCCCATTAGGGAGGTCCATCAGAGCTCTGCACCAACTGCAAATACATATCTCCCATAAATGGCATGCATCATTCGACCAGCCAATCCTGGGCAACCCCCACTTCAAAATTGGGCATCAACCTATCCCAGCCTCCTTCTGGCCCTGCTTAATATGGAAGAAAGTTTCCAACCTATTCTCTGATGGTGAAATAATCTCCTTCCCCATATTTTGGCTTCGGTTTAATATGCCAGACGGAACTATTTTCAAATACGGACAACTCAAAGAGGCTTTTATAGCTCACCTGGGTAAAGGATTGATGCCGCCATTGCCCAATGATGGCCTATCCACAATCCTTCAACTGGCCAGACAACCCCAATGCGGTCCCTAAAGTTTATAAAGAATTGCAATCACTAGACCTCCACTTGCCTCAAGGGGTCTGTTATTATTGGTCTCAGGAATTATCCCTTAGTAGTGAAGTAGACTTCTGGAGAAAATTATGGCAAAATATATATAAATTTGTTAAACAAGATAGATTGCACTTAATTCAATTTAATATCATGCACAATCTATATTTTACCTTGGTGAAACTCCAAAAATTGGGTCGCTTGCCCTCTCCCGACTGCTTACGATATGGGAGTTCCCTTGGAACTTTATATCACATGCTGTGGACCTGTCCAAAAGTTCAGGCCTTTTGGCATGCCGTTAGGCAAACCCTATACCCAGTTCTAGGTCTTGACCCTCTATTTACCCCAGAAGCCTGCTTAATATATTATTTTCCCCATGGTACCCACAGAGTTAGGAAAGCATAGCTAGCATTGATTTCTGCCACGGCTAAATTAATAATTCTGAGAAAAGAGAGCACGTTCCCATCAGTTTTGAAATGGCATAAGGAAACACTACTTGCTCTCCAATTGGAGAAACATATCTCCTCAATGCGTAATAGGTCTAACACCTACCAGTACAGATGGGGACCACTAGATGTCCTGCTTACTACATGGAAACCCTAAATATTTAAGCTGAAGATCCTTCTTCATAGGTGTCACAACTTGATAAATCAGGAATACACTTGGCCAGGGGTGGGATAGGGAAGGTAAATGAGGTGGGAAGAGGGGGGATGAGTAGGGGTGGGGGAGATGGGGGGTTTCACCTCCAACATGTGTTTTCTTCTATCTTTGCATTTTATGGTATTTACATTGATGATTTTCTTCTATGAGGTTAGACTATATTGTATCATGGGGTGAACCTCTTGGTTGTCCAGTTGTCACCCATGTTATTGTAGTCACTATGTTAACAAGAAAAGTTTAATAAAGCTTATTGAATTAAAAAATGAGTTGAATTACACAGTCAAATTTTAAAAGATTATGGAATATTTTCTGAGTTTCCTTATTTAAACCTACAAGCTGTTTTTTTTTTACACAAGACAATGGGATCAAGGAATCCTAAAAGGTTTACTAATATTTAATGTTTTAATTGCACTCTTGGTATTGATTCATTTAATGGATTGGAATGTGCTTTAAGTGTCTTTTGAAGCTATGAAAATTGGGATTTAAATTATTAAATGTGCTTTAGAGTTAAAAAAGGTCTTTAGCAGGATCAAATGATTCGTGGTACTAAATATTCCTAAATCTTTCATATTTGTTGTCAGTTTCATAACACATAACCCTCAACTCATGAAAAGTAACCATAAAATGGACTTCAATCCACTATATAAGTTCCTGTTCATGCACTATAACAAAACAACATAGTATATGAAAGCTAATGTACTGTAATATAACAAAGCTTAAAACAACATAATATACTATAGGAAGGCAATACAACCAAGAAATAAAATATAACAAAGCTAATATAGTACCACAAAATAACATAATGTAATAACAGAATGGGATGTAACAAAGTTGTATAACATAAGCAACAAAGCTAACTTTTAATATCAATTGATGGGAACTTTTCTGGAGTAATGATACTGAGCAAACAAATGAAGCAGAGTGGGATGTAGGGGTTTATTGGCTGTTGAAGGAATAGAAGGGCTTTCAGGATACATTATGTTATTAATCTGGAATGTTTTGAGAGTGTAGTGTTATTAGCCAGCAGAAAGCACAATAATCTCTCAGGTACAGATTACCATGATACAGTTACTGGTATAATAGTTTACATTTATAAGCTTTCAAGCCCTCTAAAGTCTTCTCATCAGGTAGAGGGTTCGAAATCTTGTAAATGTAAACTGACTAAACTGTACTTGATAAACGTCACTTGTGTGATGTAGCATTACACACAGGGGTTCCAGTTCATGTTGCATCAAAAAGAGATTCCCCATCAATTTCCCTTTGGGAGCATTCCCAGCAGATAGCATTATTCTCAATGCTGATAAATGTAGAAAGGAGAGGGACCGTTCTTGAGACTAGAAAGTGAAACCCTTTGTTTAGCCAGAGGCCAGATATAGGGCAGCAGGTTGATTTCCAACATATCTCAGTCCTTGCCTTTGAAGGCCACCTCCCCCTGAGTCTGAACAACAGGCACTGTCAGCCATTCATTCCAAGGTCTCTTTTAAGAAAAGACTTCTAATTGTGTGCTGTAGTATGCCAAGTAAAGTGCATGGGGATAGTTTTATTTTAAGTATACAGCACAAATGTTTTAATAAATTTGACCTAATAAATGTATCACACCACTTCACCTCCTGATAAACATTCACAGTATCTAGAGGCCCTCAATAAAAACTAGGTAAGTGGGGGGAGGTAATGCAAATGAGGCTAGGCAACCTCCACATGGAAAGAGGGTCAAACAAACCTTCCCACAACAAAGACAAGGAACAAACAGGGCACTGACACTGGAAATGGTGGGGGAGGGAGTGAGATCAGCGGAAACAGGAAGAGACTAGCAATATAAGAATGGGAGATAAAGAAGAAAAACCATGAGGAAGAGAAAGGGCACATTGTTCCTCGGGGGGGGGCAGAGGGTAGACAGCAAGCAATGAGACCATGGGGGCTAAGGAACAGAGGGTAAGGGGCAGTTTAGGAAGGGACCTTCTGGAGAGGTGTGTGTGAATGCAAGAAGCCAAGGGAACAAAATGTGCAACCTCCAGGTGCTGGTGGTCGAGGTTCAGTTGGACCTAGTAGCCACGGCAGAAACCTTGGCAACATGGCACCATGACTGGGAACTTGCCATTCCTTACTACACCCTTCACAGGAAGAACAGGGCAGAAGGTAGAGGGGTAAGGTAGCCCTTTAATTCAAGAAAGGCATCAAAGACACAGAAGACAGGAACCTGAAAGGAAGTATGACCATTTAGACCCTTGGGTTCAACTGTCCTCAGGTGAGAGGAGTGTCAAAACGACTTGGAGTAGCCTGCTGGCCACAGAATCAGAAGAAAACAGAGGATGGGATACTGGAGGAATGGATCAGGAGGGCTGTGGCCCTGGGTGAAATCATATTGGGGAGGACTTCAGCATGCTAGACATGGAGTGGAGTGTCCCAGTAGTATTAGGTGCCAGGAGCCTGGTGCTAGTAGAGGCATTCCAGGATAGACCCTTGGTGCACTGTGCTGGAGAACCGATAAAGGAAGGAGCAATGCTAGATCTGGTTCTTTCAAGCAGGGATACTGTCAGGGATGTTACTGTAAAGGAACTTCTGGGAAACAATGACTGTTAGTCAGCATGATTCAACATAGTGCTGGGGGCTGATCACACCAATTCTATGACAAGGGTGCTGGATTTCTGGAGTGCGGATTTTTTGTTAGGATGCAAGATGAACTCAGCAGTAGGTTGGGGGATCATGCTGGCAGTAAGGGAAGACAGGAAGTATGCTATAATTGTGGGGGAGGTTGTTAGAAGAGGTCTCCAACCTCTGCGTAAGGAAGGTGGGGAAGAAAAAAAGAGAAGGATGCCTATATAGCATATGCGGGCTGTAGGAAAGGTGGCGAGGGAGAAGATAGTGGCCTACAGATGTTACAAAGCTAATCACACAGATGAAAACATTATGGTGTACAGTATTTAAACAGGAAGGAATCAAGTGACCACTAGGGGACTTGGTCTCATAAGTTAGGCAGGGATAAGAGCAGACTAAATAGACCAAACAGTATTCTTCTTCTCTAAATTTACATGTTTCTATGTAATTCAATTTGCTATAGGTGACTCAACCCTTCTCCTGCTCAAAGAGTTTGATATGCTACAACAACTATCCGCTTAAGAACCAATCAGAAAGCAAGTTTCACAATGTTGATGACATCACAACAGCCCTGTGCAACACTGAAGCCAACCAGCACTTGAAATCAAAGAGAAACTGTTGAATTTTCACACAGACTGCAGATTTCAGTTGTATAAATTGAATACATAATTATTTGATTCAAAATACTCTTTTTATGCCCACTTATTAAGGAGCAAGATGCTTATATCAATAAAAGTTACACTTTGGGAAGTGCAGCCATCTTTAAAGGGCACAGGGAAATGAGGAGGAGGGACAGACTAGAGATTGTGAGAAGAAGGGGTAGGGGTGGTGCATAGGGGAGGAAATTGGGGGGGGGAAGAGTCAGCTACAGGAGCAAGTATGGAAAATGTGCTTACAGATCAGGGTCTTTAGGGTGGAGATGGAGGGGGAAGAGTGGAGAGAGAGACTGGGGAAGGTTTGCCCAGAACTGGATAAACCTGCAGGAGAAGATGGCTTGCCCACCTGTACTCACAGAGTGAGGGAGGGGGGAAGGATGGGCGGAAAAAGTTCTAAATGGAAAGTACCTTGGTCCATGCTAAAATGTAGAACTGAAAAGAACTGCACCCCCTTTAAAACAGCCTGAGTAGTTTTGAAATGCAAATTAGTAATTATTAGCAAGTAATTAGCATGTGAAGTATTGAACGTAAGTAAGTAACAGGCTAATGTATGATGCAAGCTAGTGGGGTTAAATGGAGATTCAAAAACAATAAGTGTCAGCCAGCTCATCAACACGGCAGTAGTGCTACCACCTGTGATGCCGGCAACCCGGGTTCGGTAGTGTGCCTGAATCATCGGAGGGCTGACCGGGGGAGAACGATTGAGTGCCCGCTGGGCTGCTCTCCTTCTCTGGGAGGGGTGGACAGCTCTCCCTACCACAATACTGCCACCACCTGGGTGACTACTGGCAGTGCTGATGTGGCAGAAGAGGCTAATGGAAAGGGAGGGGCAGCATTAGCCGAGGATCAGAGCAAAGGTGCGTCATTATGAGCCTCTGACTCATTGGTCCTCCCTGTGCACTGACATCAGCAAGGGTGGGGAGAACAAAGAAAAATACCCTCATGTTCACACCAGGAGACGGGTCTCTCATCAATAACTGGAGGGACCAGGGGACACAGTTCCTGTTGCCCGCTCTGCCTGAAGTATCAGGGGAGTTACTGGGGAGTCCTCTGCCCCACCAGAGGGGTCATCCAGAGATCATGTACTTGGGAGCGGGGCACTTATAGGAGCTGGTCCTCTCGGTCCTACCAGTGTAGCTGCAAGATGCATTTTGGATCCTGATGATGGGTGCGGATGTGAGAGAGAGAGGAGTATAAAGACCAAGTGAAAAAAAAATAATGTGTTTGTATTTTTATTTTTGGTCCTGGGTCCCCCAATCCCAGACCTGCCCTGCCTGTCACCCCCCCATACCCAGGCTTATTCCCACCCCCAACAGACACTGTAGGCAAGCCCTGGCTTACCCCCTGGGTTGGGGTCATGGGAGCAGTAACCCCCCGGTGGATGTCAAAGGCAGTGGAGATGGCAGCAGAGCAGGTCATCATGCCGGAGGGCCAGCTTTTTTGATACTTTGCTGGATCTGGGGACAGGGATGTGCAACGACATCCAGCATCTGCCCCGCCCCTCCCAAAGTGACGGCGCCAGCCACGGTGGACCCTCAGCCTCCACCAAGGGTCTGTAAAGCACTGGACACTCTTCCCCCCCCAGAGAAGGAGATCAGTCCCCAGGACACTCAATCCTTCTCCCCCCTGCCGGCCCTCCGACTCTGGGTCCATTCCCGAACCCGAGTCATCAGCGTCGCAAGCAGAAATCCAACTGCTACGCTGGCGGGCCAGCCCCACAATAAGTGTTTCTAATCTCAGTGGTTGGGTTACCATCATTTAAAATATGTCAAGTAAACTTCCCGAAACCTCATTGCCAAGGCAAAACACCAGATGAGTTCACGTAATAGACCCACTGGCCACTGTTTTAATAATCATAATCATTTTATGAAATTAATTAATTAATAATACACATGGGCAGAAAAGAACTGATGTTCCGTGAAAAACCCTTCGTCCAGCAGGGTGCCACAAAGTCTTTAATGCACTTTAATGCATTTCTTTCAATAGGTCAGACAGTTTCATATATTCTTATGTTCCTAATACATGTTGTACAACAGATTACTAGCTGCAGTTCTGGCTTTATCTTTTGTTTTATTCAAAATGGGAATTAGAATTCTCAATTAGTGTTCAGAGACAGGGCTCTTTGTGGCCCTGCCATGTCACACCAGGCCCGAGAGCCACAACAGGACTACTTTGTCGAGCCGAAGCCACAAACAGCCCTTTTTTTCACTCTTCTGTGTTACCAATTTATGTATTCAATAACATACTAACATACTAAAATGCCAGCAGAGTGGGCCCAATGGTCTAGCGAGTCTGCTCAAGAATCAGCCCTCTTAAGGGGCACCGCATCCATCCTCCTGCCTTCTCATCCTGTTCCCCTTCCCCCAGGCAGGATTTCCCTCACCCCGACAGGCGGCCATCCTCTTTACCTCTCTCCTGTACCTGTCCCAGCTTCTCTTGAATCCTTCCACCATAGACACCTCCACCAGTTCCTCAGACAGTGCATTCCATGGATCCACCACCCTGTCAGTGAAGTATTGCCACCTCCTTTCCCCCCTAAGTATCCCTCCCTCCAGCCCCCATCCATGCCCTCTAGTGGCTCCTCCCACCTTCCTCTGAAATATGCCTTGCAGGCATACCTTATTTACCCACTTTAAGATATTTGAAGACCTCAGTCATGCCCCCCCCCCATCTCTCTTTTCCTCCAGTGAGAACAGGTCAAGCTCCTCAAGTCTGTCTTCATAAGTCCTTTCCTCCAGACCCCAGATCATCTCAGTTGCCCGCATCTGAACCCTTTCCAGGAGTTGAATGTCCTTCCTGAGGTGTGGTCACCAAAACTGCATGCAGTACTCAAGGTGCAGCCTGACAAGGCAATTGTACAGTGCTATAATCACCTCCCTACTTCTTGAGGTGATCCCCCTGGCGATACAGCTCAGGATTCAAATAAAAGGATTCAAATTATTTAAACAGTGGTGAGTGAGTCTAGTATTCCAACAGTTCTGATTTCCGAATGTGTGTTTTAGAATAGACTCTTTCCTGTGTTTCTTTATTTCCCTGGATAGTGCGGCCACACTGGGATTGCCTTCACCTGATCAAGGCAAAAAAGCTTGTTAGTTACATAATCCGGGACTGCTTCATGTATAACATATAATTTTGCCATTTATAATGTATTTAAACAAATGGTTTAAAAACATATTGAAAATGTTTCCCTGAATGTGTAAATACATAAGAGCATCAATCCATTTTATAAGCACAGTAAGCCACTCCAGGGTAAAGACGTACCCTTGAGGCATGCTTTAAAATTCTTTTATAAAACTGTTGACCATTTTACAAATGCTATAAGTGTAACAATTCACTCTGGGGGGTACCAATGCTGTACTGACCATACGTCCTGGGTAGTTGACCACCCCGCTCATTTGGTTATCACAGTATTGCTGCACACCCAATATGGCTTACTCCTTATTTAATGTGCACCCCGTTATGGCTTATTGCTTACATACTTTAACACTAGGGAGTCGGGGGGGGGGGCAATAGGCATGCACATCCACCTTAAAAGCAGAGAGTCAGATTTCCACATCTCCTTTTAGTCAATGACTGACTTATTGTAGTAAATGCAGGGTCAATACAGTAGGGCCTATCTATGTGTAAGTCAGTCAGCACATGGGCCTTATAAGATTGTTAGCACATGCATACACACACACACACACACACACACACATATACCTCTTCCAACATCATTGCAAACCAGTTCTAGAGATTGAACCTTCGTGCTCTATTAATATGAGATTCCCCTACTGAAAAAAAATACTACCATCAAAGTATTAGGGTCAGGGGGCAAACAGATCATTGAAAATGTGCACACGCAGGCATTAAACAGATCACTGAAAACATGCACGCATGTGCATGAATGATATAGATCACCGAAAACATGTACATGCATGCATGCATCAAACATATCACTAAAAATGTGCACACACATGCATGAATGATATAGATCACTGAAAACATATACATGCATGCATGCATTAAACAGAGCACTAAACATGTGCACACACGTGCAGGAATGATATAGATCACTGAAAACATGTACATGCATGCAGGCATCAAACAGATCACTAAAACGTGCATACACATGCATGAATGATATAGATCACTGAAAACATGTATATGCATGCATTAAACAGAGCACCAAAGATATGCACACATGTGCAAGAATGATGTAGATCACTGAAAACATGTGCATGCATGCATGCATCAAACAGATCACTAAAAATGTGCACACAAATGCATGAATGAAACAGCTGAAAATGTGCATACACATAGATGCATCAAACAGAGTTGAGTGTTTAAGTAAAATTTGCTTGGCTCCCTCTGCTACATTGAAGAGTACATAAAAATGCAAGCTAAAAAAAGAAACATTAGCCTTTTTTTAAGAAGTGGGAGGGAGAATGGGAGGCGAAACTTCAGAAAACTTAAGGGGGAGATTTATAAAACACTGTGTCTCATAGTCTGAATCCTTGAAAGCCTATGAAAAGCTTTTTTTAATGAGGTATTTGGCTTTCCTTTATAGTTACTGTAGCATTTTTCCAGAGACATCCATGGCTAAATGTACCCTACAGGATACAGTGCTGCTACCTTGTGATGTCACACGGGGAGATGCTGCAGTCACAGCTTCACCATGTATGACGTAAGAACATTCAATAAAATGGTGGCAACTTTGTTTTTTTCCAAATAAAAGTATTTGTTTTGATGAATTATTGACAAATAAATACAACCTTAGATAGCCAGAATAATCCAACTCCAGATTACATAGGTAAAGCACAGAAACAGACGCAGAGTTATTAAATATAGGATAAAGTACGGGTCAGGGTGTGTAATGAGAAGTTTACACACACCCAAGGGGTTTATGTATAGCATTTAACCTGAGAGTGTGTGTAAACTTCGAGTTTACACACACTGACCCATATTTTGTTTTATATAATTGATGGGTTCCTTTTTTTCATCTCAGCAATTGTATAAAATAAAACTTGCTGCATGGTCATTGGACCGGGGAAGTTACAAAGGGGCTGCAGTAGCTTTTTATTTATTTAAAAGCTTTTTTTTATCTTGGCAGCTGCCAACTGAAGTCCCTGTGCTGTGGTAGGTTCATCTTTTTTATTACTTACCGCCTAGTCCAGGATGGTGGTTTAGTGTCAGTTCAGTAAGCGGTGAGCGGCCAGGAAGGAACTGCGGTAGGTGCATGTGCAGTGTGAGGGGAAACTGTGCATGTGTTTGCTGTAATAAACACTCCTTTATTATGAGAAATTACACCTCTGTTTCCCAATGGAAAAAAGGGAAACTGGTAATTATATAGAGAATAATGGATAGGCAAGTGTGTGTTAATGGATTTTTTTTTACACACCTGAGGTATGTGATGAACCGTAAAGATTGAGAGGTTTATGAGGTAACCACACACCAAAGGTGTGTAAAAAAAACAAAACAATAAAAACACATTTGCCTATATTTTATTTTTTATAATTACTGGTGAGAAGCCATTGAATGTAAATGGAGGAGAGTGTTTGACTCAGGGGTGCCTCAATGAAGCGTGACCGAATGGTATTCGTTTTGTCAAGGAATATGGCAGAAAAAGTACAGAAACAGCAAAGTTTAGTATAAAATCATGTCACCTGTGGAATTAAAAGTTATTTTTTTCAGTTTTCAAACTCAGAGGCCACCAAGTGCAGATCGAGGAGAGCGAGTGACTCGGTGGCTTCAGAATACTAGATGTAAGCACGCTCAGCCTTACGTCTAGTCTTCTGAACCTGCTGAGTCACTCGCTCTCCTCAATCTGCACTCAGCGGCCTCTGAGATTGAAAACTGAAAAAAATTACTTATAAACCCACAGGTGATATGATTTTATACTAAACATTGCTGTCTCTATACTTTTATGCCATATTCTTTGACAAAATGAACACCGCTCAGTCATGCTTCACTAACGGGGAAAAGTGAAAGTGACTGCTAGGCTCAAGGGAAATTGTACTAAGGTAGCGCGAGGCATGCAGCTGAGAGGAAAATGCTATAATAATTCATTTTTGGGTTATTACGTCATTTCACAGTATTCGCAATGGAGTTGATAAATAGGGTCACCAGTAATTATTAATAAATAATGTTGTAGTAATAAGGACTTTTCTTATCTTGTTATACAGTATATAGACAAAGTGTTGCTAGCTACTCATACTTAAAGTCTAAAATCTTTTTTTAAGGAGCTTTTTTATGGATTTTCAAACTACTGTGTGTGGGGCACTATTCACAAGTGTTCCCTTTATAATAGCAGCAGTGTTTATTAATTTATGGATGTATGTATTTATCTATATATTTGTTTGTTTTTGTTTAACCTGTCAGTGCACTAGGTAAGAGGTTGCCTGTTTTCAGGCACAACCCGGGAAGTTACAATTCTTACAAACAAGATTGAGGATACAATATCATAAGGACAGGTGCTATACATTACACATTTCAGAACAGAACAAAGGACTTGTGAATTCACAGCACAGGTAATAATAACTGGATAAAGCACAATATGGGACTTCAGAGGAGCTGACTTTGATAAGATGGCCAACAGAGTTAAGCTAGCCCTGGCAAAAAGAAACACAGGTGAGGAGGTACAGGCAAAGTGGGCAAGCATTAAGGATACAATACTTGAAGCAACATCCCATTGTGTTAGACAGAAAAGGAAGTGCAAAAGAAGAAGGAAACCACTTTGGTTCTCAAATACAGTAGCAGAAAAGGTCAGAGCCAAAAGGCTGGCCTTCAGAAAATATAAGGGAACACAGCGGGATGAAGATAGGGAGGCATACCAAACTGCCCTAAGGAAGCAGGTAAGGCAGTAAGGCAGGCAAAGTCCCAAACTGAGGAAACACTAGCACGAACAGTAAAAGAAGGTGACAAGACTTTCTATAGATACATTAGTGAAAGGAGAAAGTCCAGAGGGTATTACTAAGCTTAATGGAGAAAAGGGAGCATGTGAGGAGGAGGACCCTGAAAGGCATCTATCCTAAATAGATACTTTTGCTCAGTATTTACTGAAGAGAAGGTAGGGCAGGGCCCACAGCTCAAGCATCATGGACACAGGGGAGGGAGGTGAGCACTACCCCTTCACAAAAGAAAGGGTCCTACAAGAGCTTGCTAAGCTCAGGGTGGATAAGGCAATGGGACCTGATGGCATACATCCCAGGGTACCTAAGGAGCTAAAGGAGGAACTAGCAGAGCCATTAGCAGAATTGTTTTAGTGAGTCTCTGAGCACAGGAGAGGTCCCAGAAGACTGGAGAAGGGCTCATGTGATCCCGCCCACAAGAGTGGTAGCAGGGAGGAGGCGGGGAACTACAGACCAGTCAGTCTTACCTCAGTAGTGGGCAAGATTATGGAGGCACTCCTTAAGGAAAGGATAGTGCAACACCTGGAATCCATAGGGCACAGGATCCAAGACAGCATGGGTTTACAAAGGAAGGTCCTGTCAAACTAATCTCATAGATTTCTTTGACTGGGTAACCAGAGTGGTGGACCAAGGGGAGCAGTTGATGTCAGCCACCTTGACTTCAGCAAAGCTTTTGACACTGTTCCACATAGAAGATTGATAAATAAGCTAGGTAGGCTCGGGGTGGTCAGAAGTTGGTCAACTGGGTGGCAAACTGGTTGACTGGCAGAAAACAGAGAGTGGTGTAAATGGTATACAGTCAGAAGAGATGCAAGTCACAAGTGGGGTACCTCAGGGATCAGTCCTGGGGCCAGTCCTATTCAACATCTTCATTAGTGACCCAAGAGATGGACTAGAGGGTAAGTTGTCTGTTTGCAGATGACACCAAGATCTGCAACAGAGTAGATGATCCAGATGGGGTGGGCAGAATGAGAAGAGATCTGGATAAACTAGCAAAATGGTCAGAAGAGTGGCAACTGGGATTTAATGCAAAGAAGTGCAAAATCATGCACATAGGAAGAGAAACCCGAAGCCACTTATAGGCTGGGAGGGAGTTGCTAGCAGTCACAAAGGAAGAAAGAGACTTGGGCATCATCATCACTGATGACCTAAAATCATCCAAGCAGACCTCTAAAGCAGTAGGTAAGGCTAGGGGGTGTTAGGGTGTATTAGTAGGGGTATCACAAGTCGTAAGAGGGAGGTAATAATCCTCTGTACAAGACATTGGTTAGGCCCCATCTGGAGTACGTGCAGTATTGGAGGCCACACCTTCACAAGGACATTAACCAAATTGAGGCAGTCCAGAGAAGGGCAACCAAAATGGTGCAGGGACTGCATCAGAAGACATATGAGGACAGATTAACGGAGCTCAATATGTATACCCTTGAGCAAAGGAGGAGAGAGGTGATATGATCGAGACATTTAAACACCTTAAGGGCATAAACAAGGTGAAAGAGTCTAACATGTTTAAATATAAGAAAATTGCAGGACAAGAGGACACAGCATGAGATTAGAGGAGGCCGATTAAGGGGAATGTGAGAATTCTTTTCACAGAAAGGGTGGTAGATGCATGGAATAGCTACCACAAGAAGTGGTGGCTATGAATACAGTGCAGGGCTTCAAACAGGCATGGGATAGGCATAAGGGAGCAATACAAATGACTATGAATAGATAGGTCACTGACAGAGCAAAGGCCGATGGCACATTTATAAGGTAGAAAAAGAAATGGGCAGACTGGATGGGCCTTGCGGTCCTTATCTGCCGTCAACTTCTATGTTTCTATGTTTCTATGTTTCTAAAGTCCCAGATACTGAATAATGCAGTGAAGTGTATTCAGTTTGGGCAAGTATAGACCCAGAGCTGTAGAGGGTCACCTACCAAAACCTGTAAAACCTACCAAAACATATTCAACCTGTAAGTCATTTTTTCCTGTAGAAGCTGTTTTTTAAATACTAGTTCCCATTCTGTAATGCATCCCTTTTTACAGACCATTTAGTAAACTCTGTGGGTGTTTCTTACTTACACAGTGGTGGTAACTGCCTTTTTTTCAGCTGTATAACATACAGGATTTTATGCCTCTATCAGCCTCAGATATGTATGGTAAAACACAGATGAATATTTTACTGTGTTTTTTTGGGGGGCCAGGAAAGGCACACTAAGCTGTGATACAGTCACTTATTTCCAGGTACATCCTGGGAATGGGACACATGGATCTGTTTTATTAACAGGAAGAATGCTGGCCATAACACCAGTGCAGTTCCTTGACTTTTCTTAGATAAGTGCCACAGGATCTTTAAACCAGAGATGGGAAGAAGGGACCTCGGTTTAATGGATCATCTGAAGTTTGGCACCTCAAAAGTGTAGCAACCCCTCATACTGCAGTGTCAGTTATATATATTACACATTAAGTACCTGGTGTAAGGCTAGAACCCACAGCCTTCCAATCTTCCAGCATCAGAGGTGAGCATTCTACCTGCTGAGCCATTGACATGGATTGTGCCAACACTGGAAGAGCTGAACAAAGACAAAGGTACATCATACAATTCTAAAACTGTCCTTAACTGCAGTGTGTAAATCAGAAACACCCACTCTGTGTACTAAGGGGCCAATAAAGATGGAACAAAAATAGAGACCAGTATTTAAAAGTCATCTGCTACAGAAAACACAGAGCCTCTGTTATATTTAGGAAGAGCTGAGGGTCCTTCCACTTGACAAAATATACTGGCACATCAGCATTTGCTGTCAAGTTTATTCAAGCAGTAGTGATAGGTTAACTAGAAAAAATAAAAAAAGGACGTATTGGATCTGGCCTACAAATATGACAGTGATGTGGGAGGCAGAGGTTGATTGAAAGTAGCACCTACCCAGCCAGTAGCACAGATGATAGTGCATTGTCCGACTAAGCCAGAGACCATGGTTTATGTGCTGGGTTGGGGGGGGGGCTGTAGCCTCCTAACAGACAACTGCCTCAACAAGTTCCTGTATGGCCCTTTGGCAGTGCTCTACTTCCACCTAGTGATCCTGAGAGTAAGGACAGCCAAACAGCTTACTGAAAGGGTGGGTGGGATGTCTGTCAGATGCCCCTGAAGAGCTATGACATGCTGACATCCCAGAGAAGGGGGCGTGCACAATCAAGAAAGCCTGGCTTCCTCTCTGAGTGCTACATAGTTACTGTGGCACACATGTCCTCCGTCCTATGTGGCCACCCAGTGGGACCATGCTGCAAGAAAGAAATTGTGCTTAACTGCTGGAAGGAGGCAGGAGGTAAGTGGGTGGTCCCTTCCTTGGCTGCATGGGGTGATAGGGGACTGTAATTAAAACAGTAGCAGCTCCTAGCCCACTCCCCCTGACCAATAACCTCTGCTTCCATCAACAACAACATACAAACATGCATCGGGATATTTTGCTACAACTTTCGGCAAGCTTCTGTAGAGCCCAACCAGATCCTAACACTGCACCTTAAGGCTTATAGGCTGAAGGTCACATTGTGCTTTCTGTACCATGAAACTGGCAGTGACATCAAAGCCCTCTGACTGCATGACAACCTGAGATTCTCTGGAGCCTTATTAGCATCCCCCAAGCACTGTCAGTGTCACTCTCCACCCCCACCTTCATTTGGTTTTGGAACACATGGAGAGCTGTATAGTTCAGATACCAGGCAGGAGTTCCATGAGTTGAGGGCTTGTTAATTAAAGTGATGTATTCCACCCACATCTTGGGGCGCTCTACATTTTGAGTATTAGACAAGAAGCGCATCGTTCCCTGAAACTATTTTTGAAATATTTTGAGCATGGCTGTCAGCCATAGACCAATTCAGTACCTTTTTATAGCCTACAGCCGCATAATCAGATTTCTTTTGTTTTCATTTTTCAACATTTTAGAAGGTTACACAAAAGCACAACAAATGAATGGTAGACACAGTGAAAGAAGAAAAGACCTGATTGCAAATGCCTCATAGCCAATCGGATGCATTAGCCGCAGGGCTGATCTTTCACAAGTGTGTGTTGGGGGGAGTCATGTTTGCATTACATGGTACTGGAATGGGACAGTGAATAGTTTAAATTGTGTTTTTGTTTAAAGGAATGTCAATTGTAACCTTTCTATCCAACATTC
The DNA here is from genome assembly GCA_016271365.2 of Neoceratodus forsteri. Lineage (NCBI taxonomy): Eukaryota > Metazoa > Chordata > Ceratodontiformes > Ceratodontidae > Neoceratodus > Neoceratodus forsteri. The sequence goes on from CM057459.1 coordinate 1,392,568,298, forward strand.
CGCATTTATGCAATTGGAACATGTTGACTATTACAGTTACAACTGAGATGCCTGCAAACATAAATTAAGTAAAATAAAAAAAATTACGTTATATAAACATGTCCCCCAAACCCTCAGATATTACCTATAAATGATGAGACATACATTTTGCATCATATATTCACTGAGGAGAGAGTGGCCAGTGTACATCCTCAAGTAGTCACTGTGAACCTTAATACAGGAAAAAATCAAGGAGGTGGGGTGGGGGTATTCATTGTACACCTCCTCCACAAGCGGATGCATCCAGTAGGCAAGCTACCCTCCCCCATGAACTACTGTACACCAGTGTACTTATTCCCCAGGGCAGGATTTGAACCTCTGACCTGGACCAGAGATGAGAGTGCTACCTGCTGAGATGCCACTACCCCTAATTGTGAGAGGGTGCATTTGCATCACTTTACAGTGGGAGGGGAACATGAAGTGAATATTCCCTAGTGGTCTAGTGGATAGGATTCAGTGCTTTGGAGTGGTGGAAAAAGAAAGGACACACACTAATTAAATTAGCAGCAGCTCACTCCAGGTCCTTGCAACCAGCCAGTGATTTATAGCAACACTTCAATCTAATCATACTAACTAGCGACCTGAATTCTCTATGGCACAGGACAGTCTCAACCCCCCAAAAAAAATAACAGGAAGCTTGCAGTCAGCTTTGTGGGTCTGGGCAGAAACACATAATGGCCAGATATTTACTAATGGTTTCAGAGTCAGTTGTCCAGTTGCTTCCCCTTGCCAGACATCTGGCTGTGACCTCACAATGTGGCAAATAATTTATTGCCAGGGCTTCGATTGTCTAAAGAGACAACTGGGGGCCACATTTCAGGGTGGTAGTTGAAATGCTGCCCACATGACTACCCAGCTTCACAGTTGTAGTACACCGCTCACTGGCCTCTGCAAATGGAGACAGTCACAGTTCGAGCCTGGCTTTAGCCTGAAAGCTCACCTGCTAGTGAGCAATCACTGATTTAGCATTCCTGGCTGTTCTTATAGCTTTACAGGATAAAAAAGGGCTGCAACTGGGGGAGAAGGCAATGGCTTCTCACCTGCTTCATAGGTCTGCAACATTTAGAATAATGCGATTGTTTACCAACACTCAGACACACTGTGGCACATATCATTTATGCTAGCAAACAACATGATTACAATTTTAGCATAAACACATATACTGAATACATATAGTTTGGGGAGTGGTTGTGTTGATTTCTACCAGTTAGAGCTGGGGGAGCAGTTCAAATGGTCTCCATTTTCATCTTCTGCTCAAAACATGACAGTATACTGTACATGTGTATGTATGTATGTATGTATGTATCTATGTACATGTACATATATATGTGTGTTTATATATATATATATAGATATAGATATATATCTATATATATATATATATATATATATATATATATATATACACAGTATATATATATATATATATATATACAGTATATATATATATATATATATATATACAGTGCTTGTGAGGATCACTTTTGGCAAAAATGTTCAATATTTTGAAGATAGTCAGACCTAGAGTTAGAATATCATGCTTATCCTCATTCTAGGTTCATTCATCCCATAGTGGCAGTGGAGGATTTAACAATTTATCCACAGAGTAGGTACATAGTTCAGATAGAGGAACAGTGCAGGATTAGGCTGAAGCTTCTACTAAACTTCTTCATCCAGTGATGTTTTGCTGGGATAACATCATTCTTGAAGGTGGTCACTGAACTGTCAGAATGCAGGTTTTTTTTTCTTTCCGTAATATAATAAAAGGCATAGTAGAAATCAAATATGCCATGGCCTTAATGAAAACATCACTGATATTCCTCCCCTCACGCAGTTTGACCCTTTGGCTTCACCACTTGTGGTGTCATAAGGACAAATGACAGCAGTGAAAAATATCAGTGATGTTTTCATTAGGGCCATGGCATATTCCAAATATATATTTATATATATATCTTGCATGGATTGAACTTAATATTTATATATAATATCTTCCATGGAAATATTTATATATATATACTGTGTATATATATATATATCTATCTTACATGGATGGGACTTTTTCCCTCATAGACGTGGTTAGAAGTTACATCCCTGTATATGCAACTGTGATCAAAACTAACACTGAACATCTAAATGTGTTATATGAAAAAGATACGTAAATGTGGTATACTCAGAAATATACCCAACATGGGGGCTAAATAGATCACAGAGCCATTTGCTTTTCAAGCTTGTGACTTTATAATACATATAAATGTTTATGGTATAATACATGCATGCACACACATACAGATATCAAAATCTACCTACAGTATCAATCCATCTGTCTGTCTGCCTATCTATCTATCTACCAATCTATCTGTTTATCTGTCTAGCTATCTGTCTCCATTTTCCTTCTGAAGAACTTTGCAGGTTTGAAAGCTTAAGGATTTTCTATAAAGCTTTTTGGGTCCAATAAAAGGTATCAAATCACCTGCTTTGTACTTCTAGCTATCTAGCTGTCATTTGTTCCTATACTGAGATGCAACGATAGTTCATTTTTCGCTTTGGATCACTAGCCACATGTAGCTCAGTTATCTATATGTGAGTGGCACTCCTATTAGCTTGGTTCCTTGGGCAAACTGGATGGACCACCTGTTTTTTTCTGTCTGCAAATTTCTATTTTTCTGTGGAAATTCCTGGACAATAGATCATTTGATCACACAGTCCAGATTATTTGTACCAGACAGTTACCACCATATCTAATAATCAGATCCAGACAATAAATGTTTGGGCAGAAATGCCCACTATCCGGAGCATCTGGTAGTCACAGCAAATTATCAGAGCACATCTAAGATGCATTTTTAATGGTAGAAGTTGTTTCATCAGTATTGGCACAAGTGCTCCTGTTTTAGTTTTTTTTTAAAGTACCAAACATTCTTCTTTTACTGCTTTATTCCCTTCCACTTTTTATTCATCCAAAATCATTAAGCCATCACTCTTTGGTTTGAAGTGTACAGTAAATAAAAGATACACAATCATTTGCTAATATGCTGCAACAAATTTAGGGTGGGGGTTTGGGGGTTGGTTGTAGCAGTGGAGAGCGTGTGTCATTGAAGTCAGTTTTCTAGAGTAGTGTGGGACCATCAGCATGAAGTACTGGCACAGGGATGAACTGCATTACAACATTCCCCCAACACACACACACACAAACACACACAGAAGCATGAATAAGTCTTGTTAAAGAAAGACTTACAAAACCCAGTGCTGATGCACAGCCTTCAAGTACAACTTGTAGTGACAAACGCACAGAATACAGCAGAGAACACAGGGGTTCCTACCTGCAGGATGTCCAGCCGTGAGGGATTCTCATCCGCCTTCAGAAAAACCTGCTGGCCCCGTCTAAAAAATTGAAGAACCGCAATGAGTATGTGTTGCAGAATTAGAACCATGCTTTCTGTTATATTTCCCACTTTGCTATCCCGTCCTGTCTTCCTCTTACACACTCTCTCACTCCTCCTATCTCTCTTTCTGTTTTCTTTCTGTAGGAATGCTCACAGTTTTTTTCCCCCTGCATACATATAAACACGTTGCTTGATCTGCAGTTTGTAGTGGCTGTCTGCAAGGAACATCCTACATTTCAGGGCACACCCTCAGCTGTCAGTGCCTTGCTTGTCATCCACACCTGCTCCCCCAATGTGATTGGGTAGGCAGCTACCATCAGTCTTCCAGTGTCAAAAGCAAAGAAACAGGAGAGAGAGAGAGAGACAGCGAGAGACCTTATTGCAGGAACTGCATGCATAGTACAGAAAGGGAAAGGCTTCTACTAGGTCCTAGTGCCTTCAGCAAGCTGCATTTAAGTCATTTTGAGTTTTGTTGGTAATGAGCTGAGGGTAGCCAGATCTACCGAGATTCCTGTATTTTACAGGAAAATGGTGCTACAGGGATAGTGCACCCATAGACTTACATTACTTACACAGGAAAAAGAGCAATTCAGATTCCATACAAACTTCTGAAGAAGGACTGGTTGGTCCGAAAGCTAGAGCACTTTGTTCTTGTTGTTACATCTATGTTGGTCCATTAAAAGGTATCAAATCATTTGCTTCTGGATCTATTCTTGCAAGGACCAATACGGCAACTACTAAATCTAGATTTCATACAAACTGATGTAATTTACAGGAAAATACAGGAAAAATCTCCCTTAAGGTACAGGAAAATGCAAACTAATCTGGGAGCTGTGCTTTGCACTGTAAATGCACTGACATGCAGGAACAGCAGAGAGATTTGCAGATGCGGTTTTGAAGGCAATGTGTTACAGCCACTCCATTAGCAATTCATTCATAATATTAAAACTCAACATTCTAAGAAAACAATTTCAAACAAATTGTCTCTTCAGGCAGTGAATGAATTCAGAGTGCACTGCAAAGTTACTTTAATGCACTCTGCAATGCGAATTTTCCCTCTCCCCACCAAACCTCAAGCAGCAAGACAAACATTGGGTCCTATGCACTAATGGGTGGGATATATGCCTTGGAGGCGTGTATCCCACCCGCATAGCTCTGCACCTGCAGACAGGTGTGCAATGGCCAGTATTCACTACCAGCTGCCACCTGTCTGTGGCCCTGCCCTACTGGCGTGAAGGTCCATGCAGGATGGTTGGGGGTGTAGCGGGCCCAGCCGGGCATTCAATCAGATGCCTGCCCTGGGTCCCAAGTGGATCACTCATGGAGTACTCACACAGCTGGGCGTGGGTCCGGGTGTGTGAATTGCACCTGCAGACACCTGGACTTGTGTGGCAATGCCCCTTTGGGCACTGGACCCCTGGCCAAGGTCCTAGAGTACAGGGGCACCCACCGCCACCCTCCCTATCACACGGCACCCACTGGCACCCATGTAGCAAGGCACCCCAAACACACACTGGCACCTGGACTGGCCACACATGGCAGAGCCCCGAACCCAGTACCCCAACCCACCATCAGTGTCCAGTGGTGCCCCCCATGGCACCAACCTCCCCACAGTACCTGAAATGTCAGTGCCATGGGTGTAGATGGCCAGAGACACAGCCCTCCGCACACCTCCATGGTTGCCGGCTGTCTGACATATGAAGGTGTGCATTGGCTGCATGCCCCTATGTACATCAGATGGCCAGTGGCCATGGAGGTGTGCAGAGGGCTGTGCCGCTGCCCATCTCTGACCATGGCACCTACACTGCAGGTACAGTGGGGGGGTCGGTCAGTGCTGCAGGGGGCACCACTGGACACCAATGGTGGGTTGGGGGTACCAGGTTCAAGGGTCTGCCATGTGTCTCTGGTCCAAGCACCAGCGGGTGTTGGAGGTGTTGGCCTGTTTACCACATTGGGACCAGGCATGGGGGGGGCATGTTCAGCACAGTGACAGGGTGAGCATGTGTGGGGAGGGGGGTACATGGCACTACAGGGTCGGGGCTGGCTCGTACTGGGGGGCTCATGGAGTGGCAAGGCCATTATGAACCCAACCTTCTGTTGACAGGGTAATCACCCCATCAGCTGCCCCAGCTCCCACCAGCAACCTAGTGGGCTGGAGCATCACAGAGATCAGTGTCTGTGTTCCGCCACAACCAGTGGGCCATGTTCGAGGGGGCGTACAATGGGTTATGGCATGGTCGCGGCTGCTGTAACCTGCTCTGCACTATGCCCCCCTACGGCCAGCACTACATGCCTTTGTGACTGGTGTGTAGTGCCAGCCTGCCCCCAGTGCCCCCCTGCCTACCCCCAGCTCATTGCTGTCCACATGCAGGGGGATCAGGTGTATAACTATGTTGTTCCTGGTTCATGATTGCCACGTGGAGTCCACAGGACTCCTCTCTGTGGCATTCATGCATATCACTGCCAATGGGCCTGGTTTCTGCAGAACATTATCTTCATGCATAGGGCCCTATTATGTGACAAGAGAGGGACATAAAAATCCTGAACGCTGATAGGTCTAGAGACTACTCCAGCTGTGTGGTTATCTCGGTATGTCCTCATTGTTTGAAATAAATGTAAAGAAAAACCTACATTAAAAAAAAATGTTGTTACTTCTACAGAATCCATTTTATAATTGCAATAAGGCACTCCAGGGTGTTTATTATGCTGGTTGAAGCACTCAGTTGCACCTCATACCTGACTACACCCCCTGGGATGTGACATTAGCCCAGCATAGTACACACCCTGTCATTCCTCATTGATTATTTATACATCTCACATGGTCATCATCAAACAAATATCAGGCCCCAATGCTTTGGGTACAGAACACCAGCTACCCAGAGGCAGGGTACAGCACCATATCCAGGCCTTTTCATCTCCCTGGTTTGCAGTGTTCTAATTTACTCCTCTGTCCTGTATTATACCGTGGTTTACATGCTGGATGCACTTTATTTTACTGCTCTGAATTACTGAACCAGTGTTTGTACTATTATATCATTTATTTTCTCCCTTGTCCCCTTTCCCCCAGGATGCCCCTGGAAATAAGTGTTTTTCCACTCTGTAGTCCCTTCCTGGCAAAACTTTGAAATAAATGACACTTATCACAAGGCATATGAACAGGAAATGAAATCTTGTGTGTTTTGATCAGCTTAGTACATTGCACCTATCAAGAGTGCCATAGTTTAATAAAATGTTCCCTCCAATCCACTCCCTCCCCCAACACGTGCACGCAGAATGTGGGCAGTGGCTTGTTAGCCTAGGATTGATGCAAAAGAGACACTCACATCATTTGGCACAATTGGGAAGTAAGTTAGTAGGCACAAAGGTGGGTGCAAAGCTGGTGAGATGGGTAGGGAACTAGCTTCAGGGAAGGCAACAGAAGGTGGTGGTGGGTGGGGAGCTCTCACACCCAAGGGCAGTGATGAGCGGTGTTCCACAGGGCTCGGTGTTGGGACCAGAGTTGTTTGGGATATTCATTGCAGACATCTCATTGGACGTCAAGAGCAAGTTCACCCTGTTTGCTGATGATCCCAAGGTAGGCAGAGTGGTGATGTCCTAGGGGGATGGCAAGGGTTGCAGGATGATTTGGCAAAGCTTGAAACCTGGTCAGACACCTGGCAACTGGGGTTTAATGCCAAAAAGTGCAAGGTGCTGCATTTTGGAATGAAGAACACAAGGAGGAGTTACCAGCTGGGGGGAATGCAGCTAGCCCAGACAGAGGAGGAGAAGGATCTGGGTGTGCTCATTACAGGGTCAATGAACAACTCGACACAATGTAGGAAGGCAGTTGCAGAGGTCAACAAAATGCTGGGTTGTATTGCAAGGGGTATATCCTCAAGGAGGGAGGAGGTGATTCTGCCACTGTATAGGTCATTAGTTAGACCGCACCTGGAGTACTGCGTGCAGTACTGGTGCCTGTATCTGAAGAGGGACATAAAGTTACTGGAGGGGGTGCAGCACAGGGTGACAAAGATGATCAAGGTGCTGGGGGACTTTTTATATGAGAGGAGGCTGAGGGAGCTGAACATGTACTCACTGGAGGAGAGGAGGGACGGGGGGACATGATTGAAACCTTTAAGTACATGAAAAGAATAAACAAGACAGGTAAAGTGGGCATGTTCAAAGTAAGGGAGGTGAGGGACACCAGGGGCCATAATATGAGACTAGAGGGAGGAAGGTTCAGGAAGGCGATGAGGAGACACTTTTTTACAGAGCAGGTGGTGGCTGGGTGAAATGCGTTACCTGCAGAAGTGGTATCCAATAGAACAGTGGACTGCTTCAAAAGGGGATGGGAATGGACAAGGGGGAAGGTCAATGAATGGGAAAGGTGGAAGGGAGGGGCAGCTGCAGAATAAGGGGTACTAGCTGCACATTCGAGCAGACTTGATAGACCTCTAGGCCTTTATCTGCAGGCAAATTCTGTATGTTCGTAAGTTCGTAATTGGTGGGTGAGGGTGGGGAGGTGCACATTCAGAAATAATGACATGTCCTTCCAGATGGGGAGGGGATGGGGATGCCTCTCTTGGTTATACCTCATCACACTTTGAATTGCCCGTTAGGCAAAAAGTAAAAAATGTATTGGCCAGGTCAAAATACATATCAACTAATTTGCGTAAAATGTTTATGAAAGTGCTTGAAAACTGTATACAAACTAGATGTCTGAGAAACGTTCCCAAACAAGAATCCTTTCTTAGCTTTCTTTTGATTTAAACTATTTGGAATCCAAACTGCAAAAGTCTCCCCATCCCTAAGGAATGCATGCAAGTCCACACACATAGGAACACCCCCATGGACATGCATATTCTCATATCCACACACACGGATACACACATGCACAAACACACACACACATACAGTATATACATAGAACCATATAAGTCGACAGCAGAAAAATACCATTGGTCCATTCAGCCCACCTGTAATACCCTATCCTACCATTGAGACCTAGTATCTAGACTGAGTTTATGCCCATGTTACTGCCGCCACACTGTTACTGCCCCCACACTGCTCACTGCAGTGTCAGTGGCTCAGTAGGTAGCACACTCGCCTCTGAGGCCGGGAGATCAGAGGGCTGTAGGTTCAGTTCCAACATCTGGCACTTGAGTTAATATCCCAGTACTGACACTGTAGTGCAGCATGAGAGGGGTGCTGCATTTCTGAGGTGCTGTCTTTCGGATGAGACATTAAACCGAGGTCCCATCTGCCTGGATTGGTGGTAGTTCAGGTGGATGTTAAAGATCCCATGGCACTTATTGAAAAGAGTGGGGAATTTCCCTGGTGTCCTGGCCAAATTTCCCTCATTCACTAAAAATACCACCAACAGCTTACTCTGGTTCAAGGTCAGTTGGCATTCATCTGTATCCCCCTCCCCTGGGTCGTGCCTGAAAATAGGCAGGATTTGTTTAGTGCACTTACCTGGTCAACAAAAGCTAAAATATAAAAATAAATAAAAATGTTCCCTACCTTGCTGTTACTCCCACACCAGTGACTATTAAGCCCTTCACTCTGTCCCAACCATGTCTGAAGCTGTTAAGGGTCTTGACATCCACCATCTCAGCCAGCTGTTTGTTCCACAGCTCAAACACTGCCTCTGTAACAAATAACTTTCTCATGCTTCTGCTGAATTTCCCTTCCACCAGCTTTCACTCATGTCCCTATGCACTGTTGTTTCATAGACTTAAAGACAGCTTTTTGAGTCCATAAGCAGAAAATTACTCTGGTCTGCTTTAGCAGATTATAGGATGGGTCCTGAGTTACTTGCTGTCTTAATAAGACTACATAATGACGGCCTGTTGGCGCAGCAGTGGGATTTCTGCTTGCGACACCGGCGACCCGGGTTCAGGAGTGGACCCGGGTTGTCGGAGGGCCGGCCAGGGGGAGAAGGATAGAGCATCCTATGGACTGCACTCCTTCTCCGGGGGGGGGGAAGCACTCAGAGCACTGAGGGCTCCTGGCGGAGGCCGGGAGATCTCACGCTGCCAATGCTAATCTCTCTGGGAGGCGGGGCAGATGCTGGCATCATTGCATGTCCCCGCCTCCATGAGGAAAAGACAGATAAGCATAGGTGGGCGAGGGCCACTGTCTATATGAAGCCCTCCCCGGAAGACCTCGCATAACCACTGTCGCTGCGGGTCCCCCAACCAGATACTAGTTCTGTGATCACGGAAGACGTGACTACAGCCCCACCCTCTGGGGGGGTAAGCCGGGGGTGACTGAGTGACCCCGGCAGCCATAGATAGTGGCAGAGGCTTCCGGGTGCCGTGACCAGGGCCGACAGAAAGTGACAGGGCCCTGCCAGGGAAAAAAAAAAAAAGACTACATAATGAAACATGGTTACAAGTAAAATATGACCAAAAAGGTAATTTAACATAAAATGTAAAGACTAATCTAGGTGTCTGACAAGGATGCCTATTGGCACTGTTGTTTAATTTGTATAAACAAAATATTGTAACAACTAGGAGATTTAGATTTTCACCCCCCTTCACTTCTTTCAATAAAAATATCATGTCTTACATATGCTGATGATATAGTGCTAATATCCACCTCATTGTTGGATCTACAGCGTAAATTAACACACTTTTCAAATTTATGTTAACAAAACAGATTAACGATTAATAGAAATAAAACTAATTTAGTTATATCTGGAAAAAAGACTAACAAAATTTTCTGTAATATATTTAGATAATGAAAAGATAATCACAGCTGCATATTATGCCTATCTCAGATTACGATTCTCACAAAACTGTCTTTGGTTCTTACATATAAAAGTTATGAAGCAAAAACTGAAAACAGCCTTTAATGCTTTTAGAAATTTAATATTAAAATAGGACAGGGTTCAGCTAAAGGGCTACTTAATGAGGTAAACACAAAAATAAAGACCATAATGTATGTGGCAGACATTTGGACTCCCACGAACATTAAATCACTGGAAATTGAATTAAATAAAATACATATAGATATATCCTTAGAATTAAAAATTCTGTCCCAGCAGAAATAGCAAGAAGAAAACTGGTACAGTATCCTATAGAAGTTGGTAACTGAAAAGATGATAATATTTATGCTAAAATTGTTTCTATTTCCAGAAGCTAGACTCCCAAGAATGTGTTTAGAAGAAAAGTTAAAGTACCATCATATGGGTTTTACTTCTGAGCCAATTAAAATAATAAAGGAGTCACTCTTTCCAATGGGCCTAGGTCATTTGCTTCATGAAATACATTATACACCTATGGAAAAATTACTGACTCAGGTAAAGACAAGGGTTTGAGATATATCAATTGTACAAGATCTAGCCAAGATATCTAATTTAAAACATTTAGATGGTATAAACATATTAAAACAATTCACTGTTTAGAATCATATTTCATTTTATGTATTTATTTATTCATGAAAATTTCAGATAACACCTTTGAGCAAACAGTGCTCTTTTACAAAGGTTCCACGTCATGAACAAGGGACAAGTATAGACAAGAACAGGCAGGTAGATAACAGTTAATACAATTACAGTACATGAGCTGCCAATGGCTTTGTCTAGATAAGCCAAGACAATAGAATTAATAACAGGTAAAACATTATAGATTTCATGAGCTGCCAAAGGCTTTGTCAGGATCAATATGGATGGAAGCAATGGTGCAATATCGCTAGACATTATATAAGGAGAGCCTGGGGCAGTTACAAATGAAATAGTGATCTGACAAGTGCACGAAAGGACCAGAGGCAGTTGGTGAGAGGATAAGGTAGTAGAGGACAGGCAAGAGCAAAGGGTTGGGGGATAGGAGGGATAATGTAGGTGGTAAAGGAGAGGAGTAGGTGGTGATGGAGGGAAGGGGAGAAGGGTTGGGAGATATAAGGGGGGATAATAGGATGGGAGGGGGAAGGAAAGAAGAGTTAGGACAGGCAAAGAGGAGACAGGAAAGAGAAATGAGAACTAGAAGGGAGTTAAGGAGGGCTAGGGGAGAAAGGAAAGAGAGGATATGAGAGCTAGAAGGTACAGGGGGTAATAGGTGAGGGGAAGGACAAAGATGTGAGAGGGAATGGTGAGAGGGAGGAGTGAAATCTGGGGGGAGCAAGGGAGGAGGCTGAGGTGGCTGGCATGAGATATTGGAAGAGTTAATAGGGAGGGAGTGGGATGCAGGGAGAGTACATAAGTAATGGAGAGGCCAGGAGGGTGAGTAGGGAATTTAAGTGTAGCAGTTGCAGTAGGCACTGGCCACCAAGTGCTGTCATAGTTTGTGCTTAAAGTAGCTGAGATTTGGTACATTGGTGATATCCACTTGGAGTGCGTTGAACCAGTTAGAGACCCTAACTTTGTAGGAGCGCTGTCCCTGAGTGATCTGGCAGTGGGGAACTGTGAAGAATAGTGTTCCAGAATGCCTGGTAAGGCGGGTGCCACAATGAGGGGAAAGTAATGGAAGATGATCTTAAATACATTCTCCTTCATTGTCCATTGTATGAATTATTAAGGAAAAAACAGCTGAGTTCTATACTAACCACATTTGGTCTGCCCTCTGAAGATTTGGTTGTATTTTTAATAACAAGTACTGAAAGAGAAATACTAGAAAAGTTGTGCAAATTTCTGAGAGCTACCAGATTATAAATTAATATTCAGCATTGAATGACATCTATGGTAATCTTTAACCTATCCCGGATAAGTAATAATTAGATTGTTGTCTTTAAAATGTGTAATATTTAATATACATTACTTATCCTTTGCATGTATGTATGTTTAAATTGTGTTCTTTTAATGGAAACATTTTTTAATAATTGTAAAGACAAAAGTTGAACAATAAACTTTTACCTCCCTACCTACCAGGTCCCCATGGTTGCACACATACTGTATACACACACACACACAAATGCACATATACATAATCATAGATATTCACACATATCCTTTTCTTTGAAACACAGTAACATAGTAATTTAAGGTTCATAAGGACTCTGGGTCAATCATGCCCCCCCCCACCATACTTCACAGGCAGGGATGATATAGAGGATAATGGCTGGAGATTGATGATAACTACGACTGTAATCGTTTTCGAGTGGCGGGCAAACATGGTAGTCTCGAGAGCGCAGCTCGAGAGGTTTACTGTAGCCCTAGCAACCACGAGAGGTGATTTCAGTGTGGTTGTCACCCCATCCCAGCCATCATCTTTATAGTGTAAGGTCAAAACAACACTGTTTGCATTCTATGTGTGAGAATTATGGAACTCTGGTGCATTCTTTTTTCTTATGCCACTGTTTGGAAGTTCTGAAGTGTGGTTAACAACTTTTAAAATTCTAAACAGTGCATAACTAAGCTGTGTGACTGCTGATTATGGTGGTTAATAGACACTTGCCATACATTATATAAGTATGCTGTGTGTGTAACAATTTCTAACAATTCCCTACCCACTCTGCTATCCAAGGTGCCCAGTGATTACCTTGGTAAGCAGATATTTGTCCTGGCTTACCTTAAAGGTCAGTATTGTCTGCATGATCACTGTCTCCACTGGTAGGCTATTCCTCAAGTTCACCACCCCCTGGGAGAAAAAGTGCCTCTGAGCATTACCCCTGAATGTACTGTCCCCGAGCTTCAGAGCATGTCCCCCCATTCTGCTGCAGAACACCAGATAAAACACCTCTAACAGTTCGATACTGTCAATACCCTGGAGTATGTGGTAGATTGAGATCATGCCCCTCTCGGCCTTTGTATGGACATTAAAGGGCCAAACAGGATTACTCTCCCTTAGACTTCTGCTTTATCTACTTGTTTACACCTGAGAGCAGAATCCTCTGCTTGAGACATCACAAACTGTTACTCTAGAAATTATGATGCCATAAGCAGAAGGTTATGACATCAGATGTCATCAGGTAGGCAGAGCAGATGAAGCCTAGAGGATGGCAGTCCTGTTTGTTTGTTAATGGGTATACTTATGATGAAAACCGGAAGATAAACACAGAGAATAAGTGAATTATAAGTACTAGATAAACCACTCTGAGGTGTGCAGTCACGCTTTGTTATATGCACGCCTTGGTGTGCTTTGTTATGCACGAGGTCACAGGCTGAGTGCATCAACCACCCAAGGCGTGCATATATCAGAGTGCAACCACACACCTCAGAGTAGTTTATCTAACTTATAAAATGTCAAAATTGTTTTGGTTGGGGGTAAAGGTGCAGGTGTGTGGTCACGCTCTGATATACACATGGTCACATGATGTGTTGCTACAAATCAGCAGACATAATTTTTCCTACCCATTTTATAAACTGAAATGTGTCTGAAAGCTATATTTTTCAGACATTTCTCTGTGACATCAGGGAATCTTTAAGGACAACTATGTAAAAACTGTTTTTTTGTCCCTTTCATTTCAGTTACAGCTGAGAGCTAGCCAGGAGCTGATGTTATAATCCTCTATGACCCCACAATTAGTTGATGTGGAAATATTTCTTGTTGTATATGGGGAAAGGGGCACAATGTCAAGACTGCACGGTCAATAACTGTGCGGTCAGTACAAAACCATGCAGCCCCAAACCATGCTGAATTACATATACTAAGTCCAAAACCATGCTGAGTTGTTATGACCCCCATGGTTTTTGACTACACATATTTGCTGTCACGATTTTGACCAGACACTGAGGAAGGCAACCTGTACAAAGCAATGCCACCTAGTGCCATCTCTTTACAGATGACACCAAAATCTGCAGTGGAGTGGATACTTGGGGGTGGGGTGGGGAGGAGGGAATGGAAAGCATGAACAGAGACCTGAGAAAACTAGAGGAGTGGTCAAGGGTATGGCAGCTGAGTTTTTAAGTGAAAAAGCACAAAATAATGCACTTGCAGCACAGAAATCCTAGGGTGGAGTACAAAATGGGAGAGTGTTATTTATGACCACCAAACAGGAGACAGACCTGGGGGTAATAATCTCTGATGACCTAAAGGTGGGCAGGCAATGCGACAAAGTAGTTGGGAGGACTACCGGGATGTTAGGGTGCATAGGGAGAGGTATCACGAGCAGAAGCAGGGAGACAGTGCTGCCTTTGTACAGATCACTGGTACGACTTCACTTAGAGTACTATGTACAGTTCTGGAAGCCACATCTCCGTTAGGACATACAAAGAGTGGAGGTGGTCCTGAGGAAGGCAACTAACATGGTGTGGGGGTTGCATCAAAAGCCCTATGAGGAGAGGCTAACCAAACTCAGTATGTACACCCTGTAACCTCCTGGCAGGGGGAATTGAGCTGCTGCCCTTGAAACTCAGGGTCCCTGGTTTGACTCCCAGCAAGAGAGGGAGAATCATCTGCCCAAACAAACAGAACAAAATTTATGGCGTTACGGGCATGGCACTATGGCTTCAGTTCTGAACAAGCCTCTGATGTACAAGAACTGTAAGAAACAAAGCACCTTTTTTTTTAATTAATTGCCTCTTTTGGTTCCCCCAGTCCCCACCCTGACATCAGGGTCACCCCAACTGAACCCTTCCTACAGCTGGGAGGGCAGGCAATAGCTGTCTTCATTTACAGCCAACGCTGATGTCACCCTGAGGGTAGTCAGTAGGGAACTTTTATTTATTTATTTTTCAGAGATCAGAATTACAATCCTTTGAGCCATGGACTCATTTCCAAAGGCTCCACATCATAGTACACATAAGGAAACACAATAATTACAAGTACATACATTCAAGATATATCATAAGAAACTGGCACTGTTACATAGTGCAGTTCATGAGTACACATAAGGGAACACATTAATTATAAGTACATACCTTCAGGTTTAGCATAAGAATTGCATTGTTACAAAGTGCAGTTCCTGAGTTACAACGGTTATAACAGTATATACATCACAATATTGTAGGTGCATGAAAACAGTATATACAGGGGAGCCGTTGAGCCAGAAAAGAAGCCTATACAATGGTGTAGCTAATCATAGGGTCACATTGCTACAGCCGTAGTACCAAAAGGATACTTAACAGAGGCAGTCTAGCTAGTAAGACTTTGTCACTGGATCGAACTAGGTCATAAGTTTAGATGTATAGGTGGCCTGCTCTCACACTCCCTCATAGCCAACCACTTTGGTTCTGCAATCCACTTGTCCCTCTGTGGCTTGTGTGGCTTTACTGTAGTATTCTGAGGATCACATATTAGCCCTGGTCTCACAGGAGACAACATAATGGGTGATGCCTAACACACCTGTTTCCATGTGAATACCTTCCATAATAAATAATGGAATTACTGGAAATTCCAGTTTCTTCTGGAATGTAGTTCAGTGAAATTTAATGCCATCAGTATAGTGTACAAAACAATATGTGAGCAATGAAGTACAGTGAGGAGGGAGCAGGTGGATATAATACAGACCTTTAAATACCTCATGGGGTTAAATAAGGTACAGGAGAGTAGTATTTTTCAGAGGAGAAGGTGCTCAAGAACAAGGGGACATGCTATGAAGCTGCAGGGGATAGATTCAGGAGAGATGTGAGGAAATACTGCTTCACAGAAAGAGTGGTGTATGCCTGGAACAGCCTTTAGTGAAGGTGGAAGGGAAAGACACAGTGGTGGGGTTCAATAATGCATGGGATAAGCACAAGTGGAATCATAGTGGAAAGGGGGAGGGAGGAGAAAGAGCTGTAGATCGGGCATGGTCTGCGGTAATAGTGTAGGTAGGGAGGAACAGGCAGGCTGGATGGGCCAAGCAGTCCTTATCTGCCATCAGGTTCTACGTTGCTGTTTCTATAAGGTGGTTCTTTCATCAAGGGGTTGTGATGACATCATGAGGACCTTGAGAGATGAAGCTGAAGAGGTTCCTGTTGTCATCTTAAACCCAAGTTGGAAACATGTGCCAAGATGGGCATGGTTGCCAGCATATTATTCTGTATAGAATATGGATTTTAACATGTTTGCTAAGTAAAAATAATTGGTTTCTGAAACAAAAATGTTTCCATTTTCACTAACTTTAAAAACATAAACCAGTCTCTCCCATTTCAAGATCACATAATTTGGTTAAAATGATTCCCATCCACCAGGGACAACTCTGTTGCTTGAAAGGCTGTCTGTCGGCTCAGTCCAGGAAAACACTAGCTCGATTGTTGTTATTATCTTTGTTAGATTATGGATTACCATTGTATACTATAGCAAATGACGCAGCCTTACATAAAGTTACATTTTTTTATAATACCATCTGTTGTTTTGCAATTACAGGCACAAACTCTAGTCATCACTGTGTTTTGTTTTACAGATGTCTGTTTATTTTACTTTGATTATTCTGAGAAGGTGTTTTAAAAGACCAATTCAGTTTTCATTTATGTCTGAAGCAGGTACAAATGTTATGTAAGCCCCCTCTCATTAGAGAGGGATTTATGCTTCCGTTAGGGACCCCTTCCCCCTTTCTTTTTAGCCCCCGGACCTTAGTAGGTTAGTCCTCTGGAGTGCTTTTCCGCTGAACGCCACTTGGAGGCAGCAGACTTTAGAGTATAAAAAGGTAGGTTTCAGGTTTTGGCAGGGAATGCCACTGAGTGTAGGCAGGTCAGCCTTATCTGCGGCGATGAGCCGGGTCCCCTGGGAGGCATTTTGAGGGAGGGCTGTAGATACACAACTGCAGTCATAGATTTGGTGTCCAGGGTCCTGGGGGGGTATAAGGAGATCAATCATAGACTAGGAGAGTCAGGGGAGGTAGGCCCCGGGGTCTCGGTGTGGGCCTCAGCCTTGGAGAGAGTGTCCCTGGGCCTTCGGGGCTGCAGTTGGTGGTAGCAGGGTGACTGCAGTTCAAATGGCAAAGTGGCCTGGGGATCCTGGTGAGGGGGCTGTGAGGGGGAACTCAACCAGATTAAGGGCCTGTTGGAGGTACAGGCCTTGGGACTGCCGGGCCTCACTTGAGTGGGCCACAGAGTGCCTAAATGTCTCCCCCTCAGGCCTGGCTGCTCATATTTCTGGGTAGTGCGAGCAGACTTGGGGGCAAGGCCTGTTTCAACTGTTCTTTAATCTGAGAGTCTGATTTCCCCCAGACTCTTGTCAAAAGTTTGGATTCCAGGAAGGACAGACCCAGTGGGCCAGGCAGCTACATCAACAGCGGCAGCAGGGTGAATGAGAGGTGTATTTTCAGCAGGAATGATGGCAGCTGTGGTACTGGTCAGGCTGCACCATCTGTTGTCCCTTGGGCCAGTAGAGCCAGGGAATTTGAGTTTGGGAATGCTGTTCGCTTCCCTGCAGTGGAGTGGCTCAGCAAATTACCAGTCAAGCATTCCGGGAGAGAGAAGTCTGACGATGGAAGCCCTGTGTTTAGGAAGATCTGTGAAACTAATAAAGTTAGGTACTTACTCAATGCCGATGGGAGATGGATGGAATAAGGGAGCTTCACGGTACTGTAATATCTGGCAAAACCTGTGCCCTGGTATAATCGCTGCTGTATTGAAGTTTGGAGCTGTAACAGTCTTACTCTGCCTAATGCAGTATTGCCATTTTCTCTGTAAAAATGTTTTGGCCTCATGGAGCAGGTTGTTGAGAGTTTAAGTCAAGAAATTAACCTCTGTAGCCTTAAAATCATTTGGGCTCAGGAGTAAATAAAGCAATTTTGTTTTAGAAAAGACGAGTTGTGGTCATGAATCGATTTATACATAATGATGTCAATGAAATGTATAATCCTTAGTTTTCTTTTTCAGTTTAATATACTTTAAGTTTTTTAGTTTTACAAGATCAAAACCAAAAAAGAAAAAAACAAGAACCATCGCATACATTGGAATATAATCCTTAGTTTTAAAGTCTTTTGAGTTCTCTCCAGGGTCTTTTTATCCAGTTTGGCCTGTGTCTCCATGCCCTAGGGGTAGTGACAGTGGACCCAAGAAAGAAGGCTGAAGCAGAATTGAACTGGGGTCCTTCCTCGAGGTGCTTTGAGGGTGCACCAGTTCCTGTTATGGTAGACTGTCCTGGTTCCAGCCATTTCAGAAGACAGCAGAAGGTAGGCCATATCATTTCAGTTTTTTCCATGTGTTCTGACCTGGGAGAAGAATTATCAGTTGGATTGTCTGTGGTTGTGGGCCCCATCCCCCGGCCCACCGGCAATATTATGTTTTGCCCCTAGACATTTGGGGGTGGGGCTGCAACAGTTGATTTACACATTTCTTGATCTTCTTAAAATCATCATTTAAGGCTTCCTGTTTTTTGGGATATCGCTTTGTCAAAACTCTTATTTACTGAACTATTAACTTACGGAGTAACTTACCAACAGCACCACAAAAATATCAACTCTTTTCAAGATAGACTTAAAAAACATTGCTCAGACAACTCCCGGATACTGAACGAATACTTCTGCTCAGTATTCACAAAAGAGGAGGAGGGGGAGCTACCTAATCCAATCAAAAAAAGCACTCTGGATGGGGGTCAATACCAGTCCTTTCACAGAAGAAAGGGTTTTGAAGGAACTCTTAAAACTGAAGGTGGAAAAAGCAATGGGGCCTGACAGGATTCACCCCAGAATACTAAAAGAACTAAGGAGAGAACTAGTGACACCACTGACTACCCTCTTTAACAAATCGTGGGAGGATGGTGTGCTACCTAAGGACTGGAGGAGGGTAGATGTGGTTCCCCTTCACAAAAGTGGGAGCAAAGCAGAGGTAGAAAACTACAGACCTGTTAGCTTGACCTCAGTGGTAGGGAAAATGATGGAATCACTTCTAAAAGAAAGAATTGTTGAGTACCTAGAGGCCAGTAGGGCACAGGACCCAAGGCAGCATGGATTCACAGCAGAAAGGTCACATCAGATGAATCTAAAAGATTTCTTTGTTTGGGTGACCAAAGTAGTAGACCAGGGAGGGGCCGTGAACATGGCCTACTTAGACTTTAGCAAGGCATTTGACACAGTCCCATACAAAAGATTAATAAACAAATTAGCCAACCTGGGATTGAGTCCTAGGGTAGTAGCCTGCGTAAAAAATTGGCTAGACAACAGGACACAGAGAGTAATAGTAAATGGAGTCCACTCTGAAGAAATGGGGATTATTAGTGGGGTACCGCAGGTTCAGTACTGAGTCCAGTCCTTTT
This sequence comes from Neoceratodus forsteri, assembly GCA_016271365.2. NCBI lineage: Eukaryota > Metazoa > Chordata > Ceratodontiformes > Ceratodontidae > Neoceratodus > Neoceratodus forsteri. The sequence goes on from CM057459.1 coordinate 1,392,587,760, forward strand.
TAATGTCTTTATAAGAGACATTGCAGAGGGATGGGAAGGAAAAGTATGCCTCTTTGCAGATGACACAAAGATCTGCAACAGGATTGATACACAAGGTGGGATGGAAAGGATGAGAAGGGACTTGGCAAGGTTAGAGGAATGGTCAAAAGTATGGCAGCTTAAATTCAATGCAAAGAAGTGCAAAGTAATGCACCTGGGAAACAAAAACCCAGGAGAAGATTACACAATGGGGGGGTGAGATACTAACAACAACAAAAATGGAAAGGGACCTGGGGGTAGTCATATCAGATGACCTAAAGGTAAGTAAGCATGCAATGTGAGAAGGCAGTAAGGATGGCTGGGGGGATACTGGGATGTACAGGGAAAGGCATCACCGGTAGAAAACAGGAAATTGTTATCCCTCTGTACAGACAGTTGGTGAGACCCCATCTGGAGTACAGCATGCAGTTCTGGAGACCCCATCTCCGCAAAGACATAGACAGGATGGAGGCAGTCCAGAGAAGGGCAACTGAAATGGTACAGGGTCTGCAACAGAAGCCAATGAAGAAAGACTAAAGGAGCTTAATATGTATAACCCCGAGGAAAGGAGGGAGAGGGGGGACATGATAGAAACTTTCAAATAGCTCAAGGGAATCAACAAAGTCCAACAGGGGAGCATCTTTCAGAAAAAGAGTTGTGCAAGAACAAGGTGACACAATCTGAAGATAGAGGGGGGGATGGCTCAGGGGCAATGTGAGGGAGTATCTTTTCACAGAGAGGGTGCTGGACGCATGGAACAGCCTTCCTGAGGAGATCGTAGGGTCAAAAACAGTGGGGGAATTCAAGAATACATGGGACAGACATAAGGCAATTCTTGTTGGGGGTAGGAAGAAGTAGACTGTTGGTTAACTAGGATCTGCAACTTATCCAATAGGTAGGGAAATGGGCAGACTAGGTGGGCCAAGTGGTCCTTATTTGCAGTCAAAGTCTTTGTTTCTATGTAGCTCTTTCAGTAAGTGTTTCTCGTGAAATTTGTTATCTTAAAGATATTGCATGTTGTACATTGTGTTTACTGTATTTCTACACCTCTGGGTCCCCCTTAAAGTTGACATCTGATGCTCTTGGGGCCTACTCCATAAACAAATAAAAAAATAAAGCCACCCTGCAGCCAGCTGCTTAATACCCACCCCCCTGCACCCACAAATCAAAAGTATCTTTTTTTATGGTAAATGGATTTTCTTGTGTAACCCCCCTGTCACCTCGGGTTACTAGAATCCCAATTAGATCTAGTGGCAGGCAGGGAGGGCAGCTTGTGAGACACCAGTTAAATGGGTTTCACACTGTCTCACTCTGTCCTCAGTCTCAGCTGAGCTGGAGGGATGACATCATATAGAATTCTCTCAGCAGCATAAGCCACAGTGGAATGTTGCAGCTGGGAGTTAGGTTAGAATGTCCAGGTTTTCAAAGTGAGTCTGCAGTAGTCTAGTGGGAGACTCAGTGGAGGGAGGAGGTGCACTGCAGTTGGCAGCCCCTCATAGCCCCCAACTCTGTAACAGAGCTACCACAGGAAGAGGGTATGTGTTCTCGCCCTAGAGAAGGACACAGAAGAAGTACAAACAGAAGTGGATGAGACCATTCCCCAGTTTGTTCCAGTGCCCAATCCCTGACAGGGATGGGGGAACAAGACCAGCTTTTCAGGGGCAACCCCCTGGCCCTGCTGGAAGAAGAAAAGCTGCCTGATGAGAAGATTTGTGCTGAGGTACCAGAAGTGTGTTTTTTCCTGTGAGAGAAGCCCTGGGACACCTGTGAACCATGGTGAGTCTGCTCTGACAGAGAGCCCATGTTTTCACCGAGACAAGTGTGTAAAGCATCTACTACTGTGGGTCAGGAAAGGACTAGCCAAGTACAGTACTTTAAGATATGTGTATGACTTGAACTGCATCTAACTAGTGGGAGTCTACAGGGATGGACATAGCCACTTAGAGAACGCTGCAAGTCAGGACACCAGTTACCAAAGACAGTAGATTGTTAAATGTGATATACATTTCAAGATAGCATTCTATAAACGGAGAGTCTCAAAGGAAAGGTGTTGACTCCAAATGAATGGCCAAGTATGGATTTGGGGACAAGAGGTGGGAGACCCCGGAGAAACCAGATTCGCCTCCACAGATTCACTTTGGGCACCTATAGCTTTCTCCCAGGCACTTGGCCAGTGTTTGCAAAAAGTATCTAGACGTGGGATTAAGGATGTGTGTTTTTCCCTTTAGAGCTAGGAAGTGTTCATGGGTCTTTGAGGGAGCCACCAACAGAAATGTTCATGCCATATGGAAAGTGTACCAGTGCTGGCCGAGGGCCATGCCAGGGAATCTAATAGAGTGAGAGTACCAGTTCGGGCTGAGAGCCCAGTGTGTTCAAAACCTAAGGGTTGCTGTGATGATGAAGAAGATGTGTTCTGACCTTTATAGAACTGCATAACCAGTAAGTATAGCCCCGTGGGGGTCCATCTTGCTTTGTATTCTTTGTGTAAGTGAATAAAAGTCCCACTTTAGAATCCCACTCCTGGTTTGGACATTCTCAGTTCTTGCTTCCTGTGTCCAGAATTACTTGGGTGCCCCTGTCCAGAAGTACAAACCTAGCCCTGATGCCAAGTGAATGTTTTCTTCCCGAACCTTGGCTAACCAGGTAATGGGTTACAAAAATGGAGGCACCGGGTGCTAAATAACAACAAACCCTAAACCCACACCTTGGTTACAAATGTTTTTGTTTTCTTTTTTCTGTAAATATTTTAGTTTCCAACTGGCTTTCCATCTTGCAGAGGGATATACCCTGTCTACAAGGATTTACCTGGACCAAGCCGAGGGATCCCAGCCATTATATAGACAGTAACTAGGATTTACTTCAGTGTTTTCACCCTTCCCCCCCCCCAAGGTAACAGCAACACCTGAATTGGCTGTGCACATCTACAGCTTCCCACTGCAGCAGGAGTAAGCCACCTGGCCTAGTTGCAGGGTCACTGTCAAAGCAGAATCTACTGCTGGCCCACCCCACCCCCAGCAAAGACATGCTGCCAGGCAGCAGCTGGCTCGGCTTGGTCAGCCCCCCCCCCCCAACACATTGTGTCCAATTAACTCCCAAACCTGGGTTGTCCACTCTGGGCCATCTGGGCAGCCTTAAATGGAATTGCTTTCATAACAACATCCTGCTCAGGGCAATGATCCTCATTAAGTGCTAGGGTTGCCACCTTTGGATGAAGCGAAAACCAGATACTAAACCACACCTTAAACTCTGCCCCTAGCTCTGCCCCTTTTCATGACTTTTCATACATTGCTCCTCCTCCAAAGTCATTAGTTATGTCACTGAAGAATTTAATGGAGCAGTAAAAAAGACAATACTTAAGGTAGGAGCTCTGTATACATGTTAACAGTCTGTACCTGTTAAATTTACTTTTCTATATTCTTCTTATTTATTTATTTATTTATTTATTGAAAATATTTTACCAGCCAAAACACACAGGGATAAAGGAAATCTCATTTACATATGTAAATGGGGGAGATAAAATGCTATAAATAGTAAACAAGGATATACAATAAACAAATTGTGTCCTATAATGTGTAATATCTATATATATACACACATGTCCACAGTACAATTGCAAAGCCAAAAGAAGAGACAATACCTTTTTCTCGAGGAAAAAAAAAATAAAAACCTTTAACAATGCTTTAATTCTGGCAGAGATGGAAAAGTTTACCTACACATGAAAGTGGAAGAAAACTGAATCTTTTACTGTTAAAAAAGGTGGGGTCAGACTTTTTATCAGCTTTGGCTGCAATGCTACTTTAAAATGCAGAGTGGAAAAGATTAGGTTAAATATCTGCTAATTGTCTTAATGGCCACACTTTACACCTCCCGATTGACTGCTTTTACAAAGAAAAGGCTACACTGACAAAAGAACATGGGCAGGATTCAAAAAAATGTCAGAAAGTCCTGCAGCTGCGGGAAAAACCCAGTGCAAGCTGGTTGCCACTTGTGGATCCACAGGTTGCCGCAGTTTTCCCACAGCAGCGAGTATTCACAAAGGGGGAGCCGGATTACAACAAGCTCCACAATATATGGCAGTTTGTGGATGGTTGTTGCCAGGGAAATCCCCACAGCTGAGGAAAATTGTTACGGCCAGTGGGACCAGTCATGACAACTGCCACAAGTGCGGTGCTGTGCATAGCAATCTCCGCAGCTGCAGTGATTTCGGTCCGCAAATGGAGTTGCAGCATGGGACATAGTCCCAAACAGTTTTGTGTATCTAGCTCTTTGTTTGTAACCTGGACATGCAGCTCAAACAATGAATAATATGACAAGATCTAGTTTAAAAGAATGTCAGCACTTAAAGAGCTAGTGGGATCAAAACAGGCAGACAGGGAAATAATACAAATTCTAAGTAGTAGTCAGCTGTAACTTTTTATTTCTGAAGTATTTTCCTTTTTCCCTTAGTATCATTAGAAGGTCTTCTATATGATAATATTATGCTGGATGTGTGGAACAGCTGTCAACCTGGCACCTGACATATCCATCTCTATCACTCCACTACATCATCAGCATTGTTATCTCACTGACTGTGACATCACAGGTGACTGACATGGCAGCTACTGAGTGGCTGTTCCTGAGCAGCAGTGATGTCACAGTCAGTGAGGTCACAATGCTGATGATCTAGTAGAGGGAATAGAGACAGATACTGTATGTCAGCTGCCAGGCAGAGAACTGTCCCACACATTACACCTACCAACATCAGGTAAACAATCTTCTAATTAACCAAAGGGAAAAGTAAAAGTACCTCAGATATAAAAGGCAATGGTTGGCTGCTTTTAAAAACTAAAATTAGTTTTGGGCAAAACACTAGCTCTTTAAAATATTTTAAAAAACCTGACAATTTCTGAGAAAAAACTGGATAACTGGGTAGGGACTCTGAAAACCAGATTACCAGCTAAAAAACTAACAGGTGGCAACCCTATTATTAAGCATTGCAATTTAAATCAGCATTCATTGAAACGGCAGCTCTTACTGAAGATCATCACCTTGTGTTATGAATGAAAATGCATTTACAAGGAAAATAAAAGATGTCTTGGATTTGTGACTGCTGATGAGTGGGTATCACAACAAGTTCTTGCACCACAGCAGCTTCGTCACTACCTCAGTACTGGACATACAGTGCAACAGCATGGTTCATGGATTTTCATACACAACAACCCCTAACCATACATCATGTAAGCAATGAGACAGGACAGGGTGTTCATTATGGTGATATAACTGCATGCCTCAGCTGTGTTGTTAGGCATGAGACACAGCTAAGTGCCATTAAATGCACCTGCAAAGCACGGTTATACAGAGAACACTGGTTGGGCAACCATGCACAACCAGTCTGCACTGCCACTGAAGGGTTCTGATTATATCAGATCTCAGAAATGAAGCTCAAGAGGTCCTATGTAATCAGAGTCCTAAAGTGGCAGCATAGGCCAGTATTTTTTTTTTTATCTGTGTATAGTTTTTTGTTTTAGTTTTTAGTTTTTATTTATTTATTTAAACAAAAGTGTTTTGAGGGGAGGTCACGTGATGTAGGTACCGTTTGCTCCAGCCACCTGATCGCCATTTACAGTTATTTTTTACATTTAGAGTAAAGTAAATTGTTGGAAAAGGGGGAGGTAAGACGTCTAAAAGGCTTGTCACACTTCAAGACTTCATGTTAGCCTGAATGGAAGTTGAAATGAAGAAAAACTTGCCTAAGAGAATGCTGCCTAACACCCCCGAGAAAGGCCCCAAGAAGCCTAGACCAGCAAGTGCAGCTGACCCTGGGGAGGTAATTGCTAATACAGTGGAGCAAGAGCTGTTAACCCTGGCTAGGTTTCTAGCCAAATTCAGGCCTTTCAAGGAGGAGCTCACATCTTTGATGGCTGAAATGAAAGCGTTATCATCTACTTTGGACAAACTATCATGACGAACCTTGAATTCTGAAGTTAAAGTCCACTCCTTGGAAAAAAGAATTGGTAAAATGGATTCGGAGTTAGTAGTTACGAGACAGAAGATCATCAAGATGGAAGCTAAGCTGGAGGACCTTGAGGGTTGAAATAGAAGAAATAATGCAGTCCTGATAGGATTGCCTGAAGCCGAAGAGGGGCATGATGCGGTTTCTTTCATCCAGAAATTTGTGGAGCGTGTTGCTGGTCCCTCACCTTTTGGGGCTAAGTATGCTATAGAGAGGGCACACAGGGCCCTTAGACCACCTCCTCCATCTGGATCGCCACTGAGGCCCCTGATCTTCAGGTTCCTCAATTTCCTTGAATGCCAGCACTTCTTGAAAAAAGCCAGAGAGACGCAAGGTACCACCTGGGATGGCAGAAAAGTAAGAGTGGCCCAGGATCTCCCGGCCATGGTCAGGCAGCGATGCACTGCTTTTCATCCCTGTGTAACAAAGCTAATAGCAGCTGGAATTCAATTTAAGATGCTGTACCAAGCTCGTTTACAAGTCCTTATCTCGGGTGTCTGGCACAGCTTCAATGATCCAGAGACGGCTCGCAGTGGCTTAAAGCAATTGCTGCCTGAGTTGTTCCGTGAAGTCTGACTTACATCTACTGCTAATCCTGACTCTAAAAGCTTCTTATAGTGCTCGGGCTGGGAAATCAGCCTTAGAAATTTACCACTTTTTATTTCGAAAGGAAAAAGTTTGCTGCTCTATTGCCAGCAGGTGCCACCCATTCGCTTCCTATTTCCTCAGAAGAACGAAAGCAAGAGAAGCATACTGGCATTATCTGAGATTAAAAGGGTTTGAACTGAACTAACAAACTGTGTAAATCTTCAAAACAAAGGACTTATTTTGTGTTTTAATTCCCGATGTAGGAAGGGATTATAGTTTGTTTTGTTTATGCTGATGTTTAGAGGGGAACAGTGGACTAGTTGATACTTATTGGTATTGTGTTCAATTTGACTATGTGGAGCACCAAATAGGTTTTTCTCCTGAAGTTAATCTTTAAGGGACTGCAATTATATCAAGCCAGTTCGCAGTATAAGTAGCCCTGATTCTTAGCTTTTAAATTAAAGATTACATCACAATATTATGGTTGGGTAAGCAGCTTCAGAGTGCTGTAAATTCCTCTTTAGAAACAGAAGCGAGTGCTGAAGAAATACCAGTGGGTTCTCCAGCTTGGCTTCCTGGCATTCCGACAGATCATGCCAAAACAGGGTGGATAATGCCATTAGAGATCAAAAAGGGCTGGGTTGAAAGAAAAATTAAGGTAAGCTTCAAAATAAAAAGTCATATTCTCTTTTACCTCCCGAGGTAAGGGAGTACTGTTGGTATTGCTCACTGCGATCGCTAAAGGGAGTCGGCAGATTATGTTTTGCTTCTACATAGCAGGCTGATACTGTGTATATGAGGTACATAATGGATTTAATGTCAAATTCCACGTTTAAGGGGCTGTAGGTATCTTAATCCAGTATGCTTTGGATCATTTGGGATCTTTAAATTATAAAAGGAACCGCAGCATTAAACTTAATTTTTAGTTGATAGCCGTCTGTACTGTGTCAAAGTTAACTACTGTTATATGGGGCACCAAATAGGCTTTTTTCCCGAACTCAATCTTTAAGGGACTCCAACTGCACTAAGACAGTTTGCAGTATAAGCTGCCCTGATTCTTAATTCTAAAATTAAAGATTACCTCACAATATCCCGTCTGGGAAGGCAGATTTAGAGCTTTGCCCCTTTCTTTTCAGAAACAAAAGCAAGTGCTGAATGCTAGTGCGTTCCCCAAGTGGGCTTCCTGGTTTTCGGACAGAATGCACCAAATTAGCAGGATAATGCCAATATAGATTGAAAGGGGTTGGATCGAAAGAAAAATCAGGCTAAGTTTCAAAGTTAAAAATCATATTTCCTTTTAGCACCCGAGGTAAAGGAGCATTGTTGGTATTGCTCACTGCGATCGCTAGAGGGAGTCAGCAGATTATGTTATACTTCGATATAGCAGGCTGACATTACGTATATGGGGCACAAAATGGATTTAATTTGAGATTCAGTCTTTGAAGGACTGTAGGTAGATTAACCCAATATGTATTATTTTGTTGGGGATCTTCAAACTATTAAAGGAACCGCAGCATTAAAACTCTATATTTAGAGGGATACATTTATTAGGGATCGGTTTGAAACAAGTCTACACATATTCTTTTTGGATTGCATTAGTTCTAGATCTTATTCGGAAGGATGTTTAGAATGTATATACCTTCCCCATTACTCTCATATTTATGTGGAGGGTTGCCCAAGGGTGGCTGGGGAGGGAGCAAAGGTATTGGTATGCTGCAGAGCGAAACCTGTGATAGATTGGAGGGGAAGGTGGGGGTTGGTAGTTTAGTGTTGTTGTTGTTTTTTCAATATGGTTAGGGGGGCCAAGTGGGGTATGGGGGGTGGAAATCAGCACAGCTCTTGTTTTTTTAGGATGGAGCAATTTGGGGAGTTTATCACTTGTTCAAGTTATATTATAAGGAACGTGTAATAATGGCTAATGTTATAAAGCTTGCAACGTGGAATGTTAAAGGATTGAGACAGCGTGTGAAACAATATAAGGTTCTTAAGCACCTTGCGTTGTTGTCTATAGACATTGCTTTAATACAAGAATCACATTTATTGGACTCAGAGACAAACTGTATGAGAAGGCAGCAGATTAGCTATGTATATTCTGCAGGGGTTGCTATTAGTAGGGCCGGGGTATTGATCTTAATTAATAGAAACATTCCTTTTGTTCCTAAGCAGGTGCTTAAGGACCCACTGGGTCAGTTTTTGTTTATTCATTGTATTTTATATGTCACCGAGATTCTCCTGGGAACTCTTTATGGGCCTAACGTAGACTCCCCCCTATTTTTTTATGCAGCTAATTGAACTTCTATACCTATTTATCTCCTTACCAATTATCATTGGGGGGACATAAACACCGTTATGGATCCATTAATGGATTGTTCTTCTCCTCTGAGGAGAGATCGCTCTCCTGCTCAGAGGACCCTCCAAGAACTCATAGAAAATTATGCTCTGTGTGATGTTTGGAGGGTATTACACCCCTCGGAGAAGGAATTTACTTTTTTATCAACAGTACATAAAACAGCTACTCGTATTGATTATGTTTTTCTTTCCCAAACTCTTCTTCTGGGAGTGATGGAAGCCTCTATACAGTCAGGACCACCCTCCGACCATGCGCTGGTAACATGTCAGTTTGCCCTTTCATGTCTCCCTAAGAAATCTTCCCGGTGGAAGATCAATAATCAAAAGTTAAAGGATGCCCATATAGTTAAAATTATTAGTAAACACATAGAGCATTTTATTGAAACTAATCTTTAGTCCATCTCCAGACCAGATTTAATATGGGGTGCTTTTAAAGCCTTCATTAGGGGCGTATTAATCAGTATCGCTACACAAAGGAAAAAAGAAAAAGACAAGGAACTAATTTTTCTTCTAGAGCAAATCCGTTCAAAGGAATCACTGCTTTCCCATAATTTTTTGGAATTAACACAACAGGAGCTGGTTAAATTAAATGAGGATTATTTGGAAATTTTAAGGGATAAGGCTGAATTTGCTATTCTGAAAGCTAAGGCAAATTATTCAGATCAGGGAGAGAAAGTAGGGAGATTATTGGCACTCCGGATCAAACAACTGGAAGCGAATAGATATATTCCATCAATCCGTTCCCAGTTAGATAGTGTCCTAAAAACATCTCCATAGGATATTGTCCTGGAATTCCAGCGGTACTATATAAACCTATACAACCCTAAGGTAAAGCCAGTATCTGAAGATTGTTTAGACAGTTATTTAGAGGCATCCGGTTTATCCTCCCTTTCAGAGCCTCAGCAGGAATGCCTAATGTCCCCAATATCATCTGAAGAAATTTTCATGGTTATTAAAAATTTACCCTCGGATAAATCACCTGGCCCAGATGGTTTCTCAGCTAACTTTTTTAAAGTTTTTCAAGAACAGTTATTGCCTTTGTTACTCCCTTTATTTCAGTATATTTTATCAGGTGCTCCTGTGGATCCTACTTTATCGGAGGCATTAATAGTTCTAATATTGAAACCCGGGAAGAATCCGGAATTGCCCACAAGTTATCGCCCAATATCCCTGATGAATCAGGATATCAAGATATTAGCTAAAATGCTAGCGGATCAAGTGACATTAGTGTTGCCTGATCTTATTGGTCCTGAACAAGTGGGATTCATGAAAGGGCGCTCTTCAGTGGACCACCTCCGAACCCTGTCGCACGTCCTTTTGGCATCCAGGGATGCTTCATTTCCAGCTGTTTTGGTTTCTCTGGATGTTGAGAAGGCATTCGACAGGGTAGACTGGAACTTCTTATTTAGGGCCCCTAACGCTTATAAATTCCCTGAGCTTTTTCAAAATTGGGTTAAAGTCCTTTAAAACACCCCTTCGGCTCGAGTAATTGCTAACGGGGTTATATCAGATAGATTTATGCTGCATTCAGGAACCAGACAAGGCTGCCCACTATCCCCTTTACTTTTTAATCTATATTTAGAGCCCCTTATTCGCCGATTAAAATTGTCACCGACGATTCAAGGAATTACTATTCAAGGATATGAGGTTAAGGTTTCGGCCTATGCCAATGACCTATTATCACACCCGGATAAATCAATACCTGCCATGTTATCTATTATAGAAGAATTTTCCAATATTTCAAATTACAAATTAAATATTGAAAAGTCCATAGTTTTTCTGCTCAACTATAAAGTGATTAAATCAAGTATTGCTGAGACAGGTATGTCCTGGGCACCAAACTCTTTAAGGTACTTGGGCATTCAAGTCACCAGAAACCCAGCCTCACTTCAAAAGTTGAACTTGGATGCCCTAGTAAATATTGTAGGTGCAGATTTAGATAGGTGGGCCAAATTATCTATCTCACTTTGGGGTTGAGTGAATTTAATTAAAATGAATGTTTTTCCTAGGATTTTTTTACCCTTTGTATTTGATTAATAACTGGGTGCCTATTACCTGGTTCTGTAAAATTAATGGCCTGATAACAAAATTTATTTGGGCTAATAGACAACCTAGGATTGCATTTTATAAGTTGGCAGCTCCCAAGGATAAAGGGGGTCTCCGTCTTCCGGAGTTGATCTTTTATTACTGGGAGAGTCACATGGCCAAATACATGAGATGGGTGGAACAGATGGGAGAAACGAATTCCACGGTTTTTGTACCTATCTGGCTCAAAATTGAGCTATCCCTAATTAAAGAGAGCGGTCTCTCGCCAGCGTCGCTGCTTCATGTCAGGCCAGGCGCCCTCCCCATACTTTTGAAGTCAACCCCCATTGCGACATCGGTCAGAGTGCACTCCCAGATAAGCTTATTTATTTATTTATTTTTTATTCTCCTTTGCTCCTTTCTGGCAAGCACCTCCTTCGGGCCCTCATTGTCTGCCCCGACTGTCTGCCATCCCCGCAACCTACCTCAACCCCAAATCACAGCCCCTTGGAGGTAGCCCGGCGTAACCCTTCGCCGGGTGGGTCCCCCTCCTCCGAGAGGGAAGGCACCGGTGTGGGTCGTCCAGCGCACTGCGGCATCGACTCCAGCTGCTGCTGAGGTAGGAGGCTGTGGGGCCGTGACGGCAGCGAGGGGACTGTAGAGCCGTCATCTGGCTCACCAGAGAGCCCTTTTTCTAGTTTTCTCCCCATGGAGAGTGACGTACCTGACGTCAAGGCGTATACCGACGTCCTTCACTCCCCGGAAATCTTGAGTCTGAGCACTCTGTCATGCTCCCGGCCTCCACCAGGGGCCAGCAGGTGCCGGCTCACATCCCCACCTTCCCCTGGAGAGGTGAGCTGTCTCTGGATGCTCCAGCCTTCTTCCCCAACCCGGCTCTCTGACGACCCGAGCCTGTTCCCGAACCCGGGTCGCCGGTGTCGCAAGTGGAAATGCAGCCGCTGTGCCGGCGAGCCGGCTCAGATAAGCTTATTTATGAAATATAATCATACCTTAGATTTAGCTCAACCCATTGGGGGTAACCCTAATTTAAAAATAGATAATAGGCCAATCTCTCCTAAGTGGCTTCCTCATTTGGAAGATGCTAAGCTCTCTCAGTTTGTTACCCTGGACAATTCTTGCCTTTCAATTAAGGAAATACTAAATAATTTCAGTATTTCTAGTACACTTATCTTTAAAGATTTTCAGTTAAAGCATTTAATAATGAAGGTGTTTGGGTCGAAGCCACCCCAAAGAAGTATGAGAACTCTCCTGGATGAACTCTTGCTTATGTCTGGCAGGCCTCATTCTGTATCCAATATTTATAAAACTTTATACAATTATAAATATCCGGCTATCTTTGCACCGGAGAGATATTGGGCTTTATGTTTCCCTGATATGGAGATGGATTGGACAGCACTGTGGTCGAACTGCCATAAATACATTACTCAGGATATATTACGGCTTACACAGTTTCACATTCTGTATAACATTTATTATACTTCCCAAAAATTATATAAGTACCGTCTTATTGATTCGCCCACTTGCTCTTGTTGTAACCAGGCAGAGGGCTCGCTCTACCATATATTTTGGGCATGTCCTAAGGCCTCTACCCTCTGGAAGGATATTCAAAGGAGGATGGATCCCTTATTGGGCCTCTCTGATATCTTCACTCTGGAGGTCTGCCACTTAGGTGATTATACCCGCATACCAGTAATCTCAAGACGGTATTATATGGCACTGATTTCCCTATCGGTAAAGAAGGTTATTCTCCGTCACTAGAAAGATGAGGGGGATATTTTGTATTCGGAATGGCTTAAAGAATTATTGGCCAATCTCAGGACAGAAAAAATGGTGGCAAGCTTAAGTAACAGGATGAATAGATATATGAAAATTTGGGAACCTTTTCACATGCTGCTTACCGTTTAGCATATTTTATGCTACTATAAAACTTAGAGGTTGATTATCCATCTGATAAGTTTGAGCTGTGCTGATTGGGGAGGGGGGCTTTGATAGGGGGGTGGGGAGTGGGTTTGGGGGAGAACAGCTCCAATGTATGCAGTGAAGAACTGTTTCTAGTTCCATTTACAATCTAAATTATCATGACTGGATCTGTTCTTTTCGTGTGTAAAATAATAAACTTTGATTTAAAAAAAAAAGTGTTTTCACAGCATGCTCTGCAGCAGCAAACATGCCAGCAGTACAGAACTTGAACTGACTGCTGTGTGTGCAACGGCGCTGTGAAAAACACCAGCTGCCTTAATGATTTCTGATTAGCTAGAACCATGTTGCACCACAGAAGGATACAACTGTGCTCCATGACCTTTGAACTGTGGTACAACAAGGTTTCAACTGGCATGGAAATCCATGCAGAACAAACTTCACTATACATTATATATAGAATTCATCACAAAAGTCTACAATATTGCAGGCATTAGGGTTGTAGAATGCAAAGCGCACAAAGAAGGGAAATCAAAAACAGGGATTTGGGTCTCCAGAGTATTGGCGAATCAGTGGTGGGGTCTTACTTTTTTAGGTACAGGAGAGAGGATCCACATTAAAAAAATACATCTATTTTAAAATTAAAAATAAAACAAGGCAGACCCGGTACACTAAGCAGCAGTGTCCTGATCTAACTGGATCCGTCGGATCCTGTGAGATCAAGGGGGGGCCCTTATTTCATGCAGACAGATCCACCCATCCCTAGTGTTCACAGTTTTGCACACTGACTGCTCTATTCTGCGCCGGACGCGCAAAAACACATTTCGGGCAGGATATGTAAAATGACAGCTGTACTGTTCATCAAGAGGTGTGGAAAAATGGCAAGTTTGAAAATCTGGAGTGAAAATATTACAAATTCATGACGTTACAAGCGTGTGTAGAAACAGTGAAAAGCATGCTTGTAAAACAGCCATTTTTGGGAGTTTTGTCACCAAATTTGCAACATAGGCTTTTTGAGAGCTCCCCTCATGAACAGTGGCACTGTTGTTTTGTTACTCGGTCCAGAAAGGTGATTCCGTGCAGTGACTACGAAATCATCTTTCGGGACTGAATAATGCCATGACAGTGCCATAATTCATGAGGAGGAGGTCCCAAAAACCCCATATTGAAAATTTGGTGCCAAAATTCCAAAAAATGCCTGAGTTATGCATCAGAGTTGAAAAAAAACCTATTTATTCCATTATACAGCTTACCGGTATTGCCTCAGTTCATGGTAGGCTTTGAAGAGTGCAGATGTGTTCCCGGTCCACTGAAGATCATCGCGCTAGGCTCCGCAGGTAAGTATGGGGTGAAGGGGGTTTGGGGAGGCATGGTATACAATGGGTGGGTGCAGGTTGTGGGAGGGTGCAGGGAGACCTCCGAGGGACCATTTCCTTTTTCCACAGGTAGAAAAAAGAAAAAAAACATTGCAGGACCATTTTTCTGTTTACAGGGGCATGTGGCATGTTGGGGTGGGCTCCCAGCATGCCAACAGAGCCTTGTTCTTTTGGGGGGAGAGCTGTAGCTGACAGGGGGATTGGGCACCCCCATCAGTACACAACAAAAGGGGGGGTTACTTTATGCCGATGGGGATTGGGCACCCCTGTTGGCACACAAGGAAAGCAGGTGAGCAAGCGCCGAGGTGAATTGGGCACCCCCTCAGCATACAACAAATGGAGGGGTTCTTTATGCCAATGGGGAGTGGGCTCCCCTGTCGGCACATACATTGGGGGCAGGGTAAGCTGACAGGGGGATTGGGCACCCCCGAAGCCAGCAGTTTGGTTGGCAGTGTGCTGCCATGTTTGTGTTTCTGGGCAAGCACGTCGGGAGGTCCTCTGCATGTGACAAGCTTTGCTCACATTGCAGTGGACCTTTCCTTAGATGTGCTCGCCTGGGCGGCGTGGCACCGGCATGCAGGCTGATTGGGGAATGAGGGATGCACCTACTGATGTGTGCCTTGCATTCGCCCAACAGTGACCACGCCTCCAAATCTGCACTAGCACAAGATGTTGGCTGTGCAAGCACGCCAACATAATAAAAACAGTGTAGGTGCAACCATCCCAGCATGTCTGTGTTCCCATCTCGGAGCTGTGATGACATCATAGGGTCTCTGGAGCATCTCTCTCAAGGTTACTGTGATGTCATAACAGCCTCTCTATGGGAACACAGCCATGTTGTGTGTGGTTGTCCAGTCACTGTTACCTATATTTTTAGCAGAGGGCTGGACCCACATAGATTTTTCAGTTTCTTGCAAACACAAAACTGACAGTTGGCATTGGCAGGACTCAAACCTCAAAACATCCCCCAGTAATTAAAATGTTTGTGCATTTTGTTATTTATTACTAAATACATTTACATGACAATGAGCTCATCACTTATTACTCTTCATCTGTTCTGGCAGCCTTTTCTGGCCTGCCAGTCATAGTACTCTGCTAGTGACATCAGAACCATTTCTGAGGTAACAGGTTGTGATGTCATAAGTAGAGGTCTATGACTTCGGGGCAGGACTAAACAAAGAGAACCAATGGAGTTTAAAGGGAAAAAAAAATCTTGTTTTTATGAAACTATCTTATGCAATTTTTATTTATTTGTTATTGATTGTATTGAAAACTTTGGTAACTGGGTAAACCTACTGGGAACCAAGCTCATTTACTGGGGTGGCCCACATGCGGAGCAGCACATGTAGCACAATAGATGTACAGAGTAAGATTAATCTGAAAGCATACAAGAGATTACAGAGACAGATTCATCTTACTGTACTGTACACATCTTGTTCAACAAGATATTTCTGAAGAATAAAATAACAAAAAAATTAAAGCTCCCGAAATTCCAATTTAGGGGTATTTTGTGTATCTGAGTTCTGCTAATGCTAGATGGGATTTTATTTTGCTAGGAACCAGAAAATCACCTTAAAAATTTGGCTGATGGAGCACTTCCTCCCCCCATCTCATCAGTAGAATGCTGTGGGTACACATCGGAGACACTGCTTGTTCTGTTGGCATCTCACGTTTACATGCAATACACTTTCTCATAATGTCGGCCATCCCAGCGTCACTACTGTCATTCCATATAATGGTGGGAAAGGCAGGAAGGGATACAGTATATCTTTGTATCTCTCCCCAGTAGTCAGGTCAAAAATGCTCCCTCCCCACCAGCCTATTTGCGCCATTTACGTGCCAAGGGTAAAGTAGCTTGAACTAGTATTGATTCTTCACATCCGTTTGCCTTTAGCTTTCAAACCAAAACTAGACCCATAGTGTTTTTTCAGCTTATTTATCCTGTAGGCTATAACCACAAAAATATGTTGCTCCTTGGAATTTTCCTCTTATTTTCAGTGTGTAGATAACAAGTATTTACTGCATACAACTGGCAGGGGCTGGAAGTATAGCCTAGAGGTTAGAGTAATGAGTTGTGAATGAGCTTGGTACATTCAGCAGACCAGACCTGGGTTTGATTCTTACAACCTCCACTTGCATACTGTGTGACTCTAAACAAGTCATTTAACTGCCCAGTGCTCCCAGGTCACCCCTGAAAACAGGGCCTTGTGCCTAGTGGGCCTTACCCAGTTACCATAAAATAAAATAAATAAATAAACAACACTAAAGTGAAAAATGCACAAATAATTGGGTTATTTTGGCTGATGACATCTAGAGCCTCTGAAGTAAATTGTATATTTTAGAGGCTGCATATGACACAGTAATGTATTTTACAGGTTGTATATTTATAGGGCTATCACATGGGCGGACATAAGATACTATTGTTATATTCATGAAATGGTATTGGTCTGTTGATATCTCACAAATGGCAAAGCCACTAGTGAGATAGCAATAGACTAATACCGTCAAATGCAAATAAAAATATTTTATGTCAGCTGATGGCATATTTGATTTATTCAATAGTCGCTTATGTGATTTGTTACAGAAGCGGTAAAGAGATACAAAAGTAAAATGTGTAAACTATATAAAACACTGTATATTCAGTAAAAAAAAATTTCATCTCATGTTTTATTTATTTATTAAAAGTGTTTTATCAGGAAAGGCCGACTGAGCCACAAGAGCTCATTTTTATAGGTGTCCTGGGGAAAATATATGAAGTTGATCACTGAACATGGCCCGAAATTTACCTTCACATGTGAGAATACAATTTTGAGCATGCTCAGTGTCAGCAGATTCATTTACCTTGTTCACATTGCCCAAGATAACGGCCCAGATATTCAAAAGGGTTGCGCCATGCGCAATAGGGATGGCGCATGCGCGCAAAGTCCCACATTCGCCCATTCTGCGATATTCAGCAGGAGGCAGTTGCGCCACTGAAACCAGGTTGAGCAACAGCACAATGCAAATGAATGCATGCTCAACAGGAGGAGGAACCATGCATAAACTACGCCAACCCGATATTCAGTCGGGTTGTGCAGAGTTATTGCGGCGCAACCCCAACCTGCACCTGCACAACTTTGAGCCAAAAAAAAAAGGATCAAGTCGAGGGCCACCACAGGTGAGCTGCTGTATTGCGAGGCGCCAACACAGCAGCTGCCACCGTGGCTGTCTCAACTCAGTCCCCGTGCCCCCCACCAGCCCGATCGCGGGCAGAGCGTATCATGACAACACCCCCGCCCAAACAGCTCCCAATGCCCGATCGTGGGCAGAGCATGAAACAACCCCCAGTGCCCGATCGCGGGCAGAATGTAAAGACCCCCCAACCGAATATCTCCCTGGTGCTCCAGTGGACCGTAATGCCCGATCGCGGGCAGAATGTCCAGTGACAACCCCAAACATCTCCCTGGTGTCTAGTGTCCCCCACCCACCCACCCCACCCCCACCTCCCCGCTGGCAGCCGGTGAGGCAGCATCTCACCCGCTGCCGCCCGCCGCCCGCCGACTGACTGTCGGTAGGGCTGCACGCCCAGTGGTGCAGAGCTAGAGCCAATGGGCGTGCAGCCCATACCGTATGACGATCAGATTTGTGAATGGGTTCATTCACAAATCTGGACTGTCATGTATGTATGGGCTGCCGCCCATTAGCTCTGGCTCACGCAATGGGTATGCAGCTACGGACGAATCATCTCGATGAAGCGTCAGGCGAGTGAGATGCTACCTGCCGCGGCTGCCAGCGGGGGAGTAAGTGGTGAGAACCGTGGAGTGGGTGGGTTGAGGACACTGAACACCAGGGAGATGTTTGAGAGGTTGTCACTGGACATTCTGCCAGCGATCAGGCATCGGTCACTGGACCACCAGGAGCCTATTCGGGTTGGGGTCTTATGTCTGCCATTGATCGGGCAGCAGAGTTATTTCACGTTCTGCGATCGGCATTAGGGAGCTGTTTGAGCGGGTTGTTTTTACGTTCTGCCCGCGATCGGGCATTGGGAGATGTTTGGGGGTTGTTTTACGTTCTGCCCGCGATCGGGCATTGGGAGATGTGTGGGCGGGGGGGTTGTTTTCACGTTGTGCCCGATCGGGCTGCAGGGTGCGTCGGTCCCCGACGGCTGCTGCCTGGCAGGGCGGCCAGGCACAAGTCCTCGGGGATTGGCGCACCTACATGCTAATGGCATGCAAATGGGGCCATAATCAGATGCAAATGGCCCCCCCGCCTTGCATGAATTATGGCCCCATTTGCATGTCACCTTTTGAATATCGGAAATTTGCGCATGGCGCAATGGTACTTGCGCCACCGCAAGTTTAATGCTCAACTCTGACAACTTGCGGTGGCGCAAGTTTCACTGCGCCATGCACAGTGGCTGTGGCTGGGGTCTGATATTCAAAGGAATTGCTCAATAGTGCAACTCCTTTGAATATCGCCCCGGCCACACCCCTGCTCAACTATTTTGAGCAGCGCAAGGCCTTGCGCCTCAGAATGGCGCAGTTTGAATATCCGGGCCAACATGTTTATCTCGGCAAATTTATTTTCGCACCTTTTGTATAAATTTGTTTATTTATTTGTCATTTTTGTTCAGAAAAGGCACACAGAGCTGTGATACCCAGTGACAGATTTTCAGAGACTAGAAACTGCTGCAAACCCTGGGTGCATCACATATATGACACAACAGGCTTCTGGCAATCGAGAAGGATTTTCTATTGCATGCATCCAAGTGATGCTCGCTGGATGCACCTTCTTTGGTAACATAGGTAAAAACATAGGTAACATAGGTAATACAAATCTTATTTAGACTTTCGTCCATTATGCTTGGCATGTACACAGAACTATAATATCCTTTCTTTTGTTCTATGATAATTATCTAAATTAGTTTTAAATGCTGTCATGTTTTGACTTCCCACCACTGTCACTGGCAGTGAATTACAAATAGGAACCACTCTTTGAGTATACCAGTTCTTTCTTTTCTATCCTATCTGCTTTTAATTGTAAAGAATGTGCTCTAGTATCATATGGCTGGACTTCAAGTTCTAAACTCAGGTCGTCCCACAAGATCTGGTCTGTGAAGGCCCTCTGGAGCAGACACGTCACCTCTTATTCCCTTATACCCAGGGGTATACAGGTCCAGAGCCTTTAATCTGTCTTCATAATTTAGATGTCTCATTCCTTTAATAGATCTTACAGCCCTTTGCTGCACTCCCTCCAACCTATCTACATCCTGTTTCCTATACTGGGCCCATACCTGGGAAAAGTACTCCATCTCAGGCCTCACCAGTGACCCGTACAGTGACACCAGTATTTCTAGACTTCTACTCTCTATGTGTCTCAGGATGGAGTTTTGTTTTTTTTTTCCTCTGCCTCTCATGCCCGCTGGTCCCCCACTCCTTCAGGCTCCACAGGCTCCCTCCAGCCCCGCTGTCCTTACCCAGCCCTCCTCTGGTCCTCATTTGGCAGCTGATCCCCGGGATATCGCGGCATATCCCAGCATATCCCTTCGCTGGGCGGGTCCCCCTCCTCCGAGGGGGAAGGCACTGGGGAGAGGGGATGGCCCCAGCACACACCACTAGGGCCCGGGGATGCTGCTGAGGAGCGGGAGGGCCTGGGAAGGCACTGGAGGCACTCAGGGAACAGAGAGCCGTCATCCGGTGGCCAGCGAGCAATATTTCCCTTTTTCTATTGGGGGCAGCATAGTGACATCACGGCATACACCGACATCCACTCCTCCCCCATTTAGCATTGGGGCCGTGCATCCTGTGATACTCCCAGCCTCCGCTAGGAGCCAGCAGGCACCAGACCAGTCCTCCTACCCTCCTCCCTGAGAAGGAGAGCTGTCCATGGGATGCTCAATCCTTCTCCCCCCGGCCGGCCCTCCAGCAACCCGCGCTCGTTCCCGAACCCGGGTCGCCGGCGTCATGAGCAGAAATCCAACCGCTGCACCAGCAGGCCAGCAGGATGGAGTTTAATATACTGTTTACTTTTTTGACCACCTTATCACAATGTGTGTTGAAGGTTGAATCATCTTTTATTGATACCATTAAGTCCCTCTTCCCTATTGTAGTTTCTAGGGAGTGATTACCTAATACATATGTCCAGCCTAGTTTTTTTTCCCATATGCATTACTTTTACATTTGCTAATGTTTAGTTGTAACTTACTGTTATATGTCCATTTCTGTATGTAATCCAATGCCTCCTGAAGAGATCTGCAGTCTTCTATCATATCCACTATTGCCCCAAGTCTACAGTCTTCTGCAAGCTCCATTGTCCATATATTTTCACATTCATATTTCAGTGATGACGCACATATATATGTTGAACAGGCAGGGCCCCAAAACAGAGCCCTGTAGCACCCCACTATTCACTGAAGTCCACTCTAAGAGCACTCCGTTTACTGAAACCCTCTGTCTCCTCGCATTCAGACAAGCTGCTATCCATTTAACTATGTCTATACTTCATCCTGTATCACATAATGAGGAGACCAGTTCTTTGTGGGGTAGTTTATCGAAGGCTTAGAGAAGTCGAGAAGGTCCACCACCTAGCCTGTATCCAGTGCCCTGCTAACTCACTCATAAAAACTCAGTAGATTTGTCTGGCATGATCTAGTTTTAGTAAACCCATGCTGAGATGGGTCATGCATATTGTTTACATCCAGATGTGCTAAATTTAAATCTTTTAGTATACCCTTCAATATGTTACCCACAATTGAGGTCAAACTCACTGGCCTATAATTTGCCAGATCAGTCTTGGTCCCATTCTTATAAATTGGGATGACTGTTGGTGGTCTAGCATGTGTCGTATCAGGGGCCCCCATAAGCAGCTTGCAAAGTTCTTTAATACTGAAAATTAAGACTTGAGCATTAATTTCACAAATAAGCATCTTGATACTGAAAATTAAGAACCGAGCATCAATTTTACAATTAAGATTCATGGTCTTTTTATTTCTGTTTGAAAGTTATTGTTTTTGAAGCTGCTTAAATTTGACTTTATATAATTTCCTACGTTATGGATTTACCTGACTGCTGGCATTCTGCATTCAGTTACTTGTCAAATTAGCTTAGGTATATATTTTTAAGTTTTTTTATAAAAAGGTTTACCATGTTCTCCCGGATGAAGCTCGTTTAGAGGGTGAACAGCTGGACATTAGTGGAATATGGTTTTCTGCTTGCCAGTCATTGTCTAAATAAAGAATTGAAGAATTATAACTGTCTATGGAGCTGGCTGATTTCTTTTGGTTGAAGGTTCAAGTATGTGCAGGCTTATTTCAACCCCTTCCCAGGAACTACATATTAACATGAGAGGGTATCCAGGGAACCCCCTCCCCCGCTGTAATGTCAGGGGACCCAACATGCAGTTTGCAGCCAAGCTTTGACACAAATTGCCATAAACCAAGTTGACTGTCGCAACTGCACCTTAGAATACAAAATCAGGTGCAGTTGTGGCATTTGGCCATGACACAGCTGCAGCAATCTAATGGTTTCATGCAGGATTTGATGCAAGCCCTGCGCCTCCCTTCAAAAATCTGCCCTTCCCCCCCAATTTCCAGGTGTGTCCTGGGGAGGCTGCATGGCCCTGTTTATTAATAGGGGTAATGCTGGCCAGGACACTGGGGAAACTCCTTCCTCTTCTTAGATAAGTGCCATGGTCGTCATGGGGTCATAACCGCTTTATGCAAAACAGGCGCAGCCTAAACAGCGCCAGATAAAAACAGGGTCGGGCAAAAATACCAACCTGGTCCTCACACCACACCCATTGATCACAATGGGTCTTCATGTGTTTTTGTGAGGGGATTCAGCCCCCACACCCCCCAGAACTTAAATAACTAGCTCCGGGGTGGGGGACCTCAGGGATGGGGAGAAACTCGGAAGGAGGTAGTTTTTTTTTTTTTTTTAAATACATGGCAAAAAGATGTAGTAGGGAAGATTTGGGGGAACCGAACAATGGTCCCATGTCTCCCGACTGGGCCATGTGCTAGTGCCCCAGCCACTCCTTCACGGGAGCGGCTTGACCAGGCACCCAGCACATGGCAACTTGTCCAGCCTACCAATCTGTATGCAGTGACAGCAGTAGTAGTATTCCCCTACCACTGTTCTACACCTGTTGCTGTAATTCCAGGTGTTCACTATACAGTGTGGTTAATACCATGCTGTCTTACATGCAACATATTGACCCGGTATCCATGAGATCATTATCTTCCACCTGAAGTGGCCAGAGACAGATGAACGCACCTCAGTTTAACAGCTAAATCTTAACATAGCCAGTGATTTAAAAGTTTTAATTTTAAACTGAAGAATAAATTGAATACATAATGGCATGACTCATAATTAAGAAATAAGGTATGCCGGGGGGATGCGTTGTGCTGAGATAACAGCATGCCTTGGGTTGGCTGAAGTATGAAGCCAAAGACTGAGTGCTTCCATTACATAAGAAGTGACATTATCTCATCACAGTTCACCCCATGGAGTGCATTACTGTGATTATGAAATGGATCTATTGCAATTAGTAAATATAACATTTAAAGAGCCACTGTCAACTCCTTTTAGGCCTCATAAGTCCATCCATATGTACGCAGATGATACTGTCTTATTTGCCTCTGGCTCCTCCCCTGCTGATCTGATGACCAGACTTCATCTGGACTTCGACAATATCCAGCTCTAGTTCCACTTAAATCAGCTGTCCCTAAATGCAAAGAAAATGGTTTCTATGACCTTTGGAACCAAGCAAAAAGCTCTCCAGACTTTCAGCTCTCACTCCTTTCCACACCC
The DNA here is from genome assembly GCA_016271365.2 of Neoceratodus forsteri. Lineage (NCBI taxonomy): Eukaryota > Metazoa > Chordata > Ceratodontiformes > Ceratodontidae > Neoceratodus > Neoceratodus forsteri. The sequence goes on from CM057459.1 coordinate 1,392,610,835, forward strand.
AGAATGGGTCCTCCCTTGAAGACGTCCCCTCCTCCTTTAAGTACTTTGGGGTGTGGTGTGACCAGCACATTGACTTCTCTGTACATGTGGACTCTATCCACAAAAGGTTACACCCAAAACTAGGTGCTTTGTACCATAACTGTGGATGCATCCCCCTGCTAGTTCACAGAGCCATTGTACAGAGAATGATTCCACCATTTTTGACTATGGAGATTCCATTTACGGCAGTGCTCCAAAGTCCACCCAGGCAAGACTGGATCCTCTCTATCACTCCTTCTGCTGGTTTGCTCTTGACTGCCCACCCCGGACTCACTACTGCTCTCTATACACCTCACTCTCTCTTCCCTCCCTTGAAGCCAGACATCTTGCACATGACTCCTCCCTTATTGCCAAGTGCTGGTTGAATTCTCTCCCTTCTTACCTCTGCTCTAATCTCATCACCTCCTCCTTCCTCTTATTCCCTCTGCAGCTCTGGCTGTTGCACCTTAGCACTCCTGTCTAGGATACCTTCATCCAGCCAGGCTGCTTTCTCCTTTCACCTCCCTAAACTATGGAATTCCCTCCATCTCTTCATCTGCTCTGCCACTTCCCTTCACTCCCTCTTCTGTCTTCTCCGTGTCTTCACCATTCCCTTCTGCAACTGTACCTGAGTCTCTACCCCTGCTCCTCTACTCTACCTACTCTCCCCCATTCTCCCTCCTCTCCTTCCATTAACTCTTCCTCTGACTCCCTTCTCCTGGATAGCTCCTTGAACTCTGTACCTACACTTTCAGCCTAAATAGAAAAGGATAAAGAAAGCAATAACCAAGGCAACAGTAAGCTATTCGAAGGAGACAAGCAAGGGTAAGAGGAGAAAGAGGTCAATATGACTCTCTAAGGATGTGGCTAATGAAGTAAGGCAGAAAAAAAAAGCTTTTAGGAAGTACAAGGGGACCAAACCAGAGGGGACAGGGAGGTACAGTATGTCTAGATAAACAAAGGGAGGCATAGAGGAGAATGAGGGCAACAAAGGCTCAAACAGAAGAAAGGATCAGTCAGGAGGTCAGGAAAGGTGAGAAGACTTTCTTCAGGTACATGAGCAAAAAAGGCAAGGGAGGGACAGTGAGGATCAGAAGAGCAGGGAGAGAGGTCTGTATAGAAGAAGATGAAGAAAAAGCACAAGTGCTGCTCAGTCTTCACTGTAGAGGGGACAGACCAACATGCACCAGTAGGCACCGGGGAGAGAGGTGGGAGTGGACACAAGTCCATTTTCAGAAAATAGAGTTTGCTGGTGATTGGAAGCCCTGAAGAAAAATAAGACGATGGCACAGGATGGCATCCACCCAAGGGTGCTAAAAGAATTCAGCACAGTTCTAGCCGCCCCTCTGACAATACTATTCAGCACCTCATTGAAGGGGGTGGGGTCCAGAGGACTGGAAGAGGGCTGATGTGGTCCCTCAGCACAAGGCCATCAGTAGAGAGGAGGCTAGAAACTATAGACCAATCAGTTTCATATCAGTGGTGGGGAAATTGATGGACACCCTGCCGGAGAAAAGGCTGATGGAGTACCTGGAGGCAAATGGACTGCAGGACCACCTGCAGGAAAGTTTCACAGGGGGAGGTCGTGTCTAACAAGTCTCATAGATTTCTTTGACTGGGTTATGATAGAGGTGTATCAGGGCAGGGCAGTGGATGTGGCCTATCTTGATTTCAGCAAGACCTTTGACACTGTGTCATACAGAAAGTTGAGTAAGAAACTTAGCAACCTGGGGTTGGGGGAGAAGATAGTAAGCTAGGTATCAAACTGGTTGAAACATAGGATGCTGAGGGTGGTGGTAAATGGCAGTCACTCTAGGGATAGGAGAGTACCAGTGGAGTACCATGGGGATCATTACTAGGTCCTGTCCTCTTCAATGTCTTCATAAGTGACATTGCTGAGGAACTGGAGGGGAAGGTGTGTCTCCTTGCAGATGACTTAAAAATCTGAGTCAGGGTAGATACACGAGATGGGGTGGAGAGGAGCAAAGGGATCTGGGGAAACTAGAGGAGTGGTCTAGGATGTGGCAGCAGGGTTTCAATGTCAAAAAGTGCAAAGTCATGCATCTTGGTGAGGAAAACAAAGGGCTGTATATAAGATGGGGAAAGGAAGTACTTGCAGTCACCAAGCAAGAGAGGGACTTTGGGGCATTCTTATCTGATCAAGGTGGCAGGGAAGTATGTCAAGGCAGTAGGTGAGGCTGGCTGGATGCTGGGTTGCATAGGAAAGGGGTTTTCTAGCAGCAGAAGTGAGGTGGTATTGCCACTGTATCACTCACTAATGAGACCACCTTGGAATACTGTGTTCAGTTCTTGAGGTTGCACCTCTGCAAGGACATTGACAGGGTGAAAGTGGTCCAGAGGAGCACTACCAAAATTGTGTGGGGGTTGCATGAGAAATCATGAGAGGAGACCCTGTAGGAGTTCAACATATAGGCTCTGGAAGACAGGAGAGTGAGAGGGGACATGACATAGACCTGTACGTACCTCACGGGGTAAACAAAGTGCAGATGGGGAGTCTTTCAGAGGTGGAGGAACACCAGAACATGATGGCATGCAATGAAGCTTGAAGGTGAGATGTTTAAGAGGGGTGTAAGCAAATACTTCTTTACAGAAAGGGTGGTGGATGTCTGGAACAGCCCGCCATGAGACGTGGTGGGGCAAAGGCAGTGGGGAGCTTCATGCATGTGTGGGATAGGCACATGAGCATAATAGGTAGAGGAAAGGGAGGAGGGAAGGCCAACTGTGACTGAATAGGGTCCAAGGTGTAGTAATAGGCACGGAAAATAGAGCAGATTGGTCCTTTTCTGCCGACACATTCTATGTTTCTATGTTTATAATCATGGACTTAAATTATTCTCTCATTTTACTGTGTTTATACCTGTGATGTAGGGGTGGGGAGTTTTAAAAAAGTGTTACAAATGGGTGTATTTGTATGACAGGGCAAGTACTGTATTTTACAGTATTAACATGGCTGCCAGAAATTTGTTTTGAAAGTTTCTGGCAGGCATCAATATGTGGCTACGCTATGTCCAGCTTGCCCAAAAAAGTACCACCTTCAGGGTTTTTATCCTATAAAGACATGGGTCCTGACCAATCAAGACACAGGAAACCCCACCCATTTTGAAATACTCAATTTATCACCACTTGTGAGGGAGTAGGACATTTATAATTCACACGTGGCTTGGCTTTACTATCCATAAGTTGTGGTCCTTACTTCTCATTTGTGAAGATATGGGGTGCATTTTGAGTTAGGACATTGGATATTTATCCCATATGTAAGATATAGGTGGTCACATTTTCCCATGGGGACAACTCATATTTATTTATTTAAAAGTTTTACCAGGAAGGCATACTGAGCAGAGTACTGCTTGATTAAAGGTGCATCCTGAGGATGGGGATAGTGGAAAAAAATATATATACAATATACAATCTGAGCAATAATACAAGGAACAGAACAATTACATTAAGTTTGATACATCAGTAATACAAGGATGATTGAGACAACAATAGGCATAGTAACAATAAAATCAAATTATGCAACAAGATTGCGGACCAGGCATTTAGACATATCAGGAACTTAGTGGCGACAGCCTACATTTAGCCTAGTCATTAACCACAGGCACAGTTGGAGGAGAAATGTGCTTTGATGAGAGGATTGAGGTATTGAGTTGGGGAAAAGAGCTGGATGGCAGCAGGGCGGAAGTTCCACTGTTTGGGCATGTGATGTCTGAAGGCTGCCTGACCAGCAGAGGAGGACATGCATGGCACATCCAGTAGACGGGTGTCGAAGTTTCTGAGGTGGTATGCTGGAGGGGTCTGGGCTGTTAGGGCAGTGGCGAGGTAAGGTGGCAAGGACTGGGACCACAACTTGGCTGTGAGACTCATGCAGTGGGACTGTCTATGATCCTGGAGTGAGGGGAGGTTGAGAGTCCAGTAGAGAGTGCAGTGGTGTGTAGAGGGAGGACAGTCAAGAGCAAAACGGCAGAAAGAGTGAAAGAATGAAATGGATACACAGAAGGTAGTAACCTGATTGGCAAAGGGCTCCTCTCAGGCATGACTAAATCCCACCAGATCATCATACTCAAAAAGTCCCTTGCATCAGCTTTTTTTACAGGCCTCCATACTACTCTGTCCCCCTGCCCACACTGATCATGGCTGCCCTGGCATCTATGACATCAATCCCATTCTTTATGAGTGGTTTCAATTGCTGCCACCAACTTAAGCTTCAGTCTTGCTACATCTGATGTCTACTGCTCAGCACAATGTTGTCACTGCTCAGCTTATGCAGTCTAAGTGATCATTCCAATAGCACATTTACTACAGACAACAACTTTTACCCAAACCATGTGGTTTCACCTTCATTTTTAAAACTCATATCACAAGCATCACCATTTGTGGCTTAAAGAACATGTCCATATCAGGTCACAGTAACTGCTGTCAACTGTGGCAGCTAACTCCTCCCCCCAGCTGCAGCACAAAAATCATTACTCACAGCAACATTTATCAAAACCCTGATCAGTCTTCCCAATGGTTAAAAAACAAAGTATATCATGTTATCTCCAACAGCTTGCAGCCCTTCTGAATTTAGACAAACACTTTCTTACTCCCGGGCACTAAACAAAAACAGAAAAATATCAGGCCGGCCTAGTGGCGTAGAGGGCTGAGGCATCCATGCCTTATCTCCTGCCACATCAGCGACCTGTGTTCGTGGTGTGAGCAGGTCACCAGAGGTCATCTGGGGAGGGAGAGTATTGAGCATCCGGAGGACAAGTCTCCTCTCCCGGGGAGGGTGGATTGGCAGTCCCACCAAAAGACTACCACCAGGTAGAAGCCTGAGGTTAGAGTGGGTCGAGGATGCCAGCAGATGGGACGGTGCTGCTGGACCCCACAACATGAGCATGCCTCTATGTGTGCACATTGATGTGTGTGCCCCAACAATGGTGAAGGGAGAAAACTGGAAAAAAAATTAGGGGAGTGCTAGCAGGTTACATGAAGCCCAGACCACGCTCTCGACCTGTGGCCTGGACCGGCCAAACTGGATTGCATGCTGGGGGGGGGTCAGCCTTCCCTCCTTTGGCCCTGCCATAAGAAGAAATCCATGGGGGGATTTGCCAGTCACAAGGCTGGGGTCAAAAGAGAGCCAGCGGATCTCGGGGATGGATCAGAGCTCCCTCAAGGAGGGAGTTGAAAGATGCCTGCCTACACAGAGCCCTGGATGAAAATCAAAAGGTAAAAAAAAAAGAAAAATCACATTACTGGGAGAGGAATACAAGAGGGGAAGGGGCAGGGAGGCAAGATGGAAACAAGCAATTTGTTAGCAGCAAATCCATTCACAATAGCGCACCTTACAGTACTGTCAAGAACACAGCACAGCCACACTTATTTTTTTAAAATGTATACATGCACATAACAAAAATTATACACATATTAATAAAATATAGAATAATACAAGGAGAGGTGTTTATAACAAGAAGTTTATACACACTCAAGGTGTGGGATGCAACATAAACCCCGAGAGTGAAACTTGAGGGGTTTATTAAAACAGCCCACACCGAGGGCGTGTTTAAAATCTAAGTTTTACACACCTCCTCAAGCTTTGTTGTATTTTATTTCTGGGTAGCATTTTCTTACCTTGAAAACGCTACCCGGCATTTATGGAAACAGTATGGCCAATGTTTCCGATAATGTGTTTGGGCTAAAACGTGGTTTCATTAAACATTTGTGTTTTTCCCTTTTGTATTGACTGAACAGCAAATATGTGAAGTTTGTGAAACGTACTCCTTTTCTGTGAGCCAGTCCGATTGAAGTATGTGCAATCCTAGTGAAGCTTCCTGGTGCAGGTAGAGTGCGCATGAATGGAGCGAGGGAAACCAGGCACGTGTTCCCCATTTTAACCAGTGGGTTATAATGGTGAATTATAACTGGGTTTCCTTATGGAAGAAAACGCTCCTCAATTATTATACTTTTTTAACTTTTAAATGCATAAAAGGTGGATCAATTTCAAAATAGAATAATACACTCCAGGATTTATTATTGCATGGAATGGGATATTGTTACTTTTTGGGTGCATGAGACACTCAGCCTGGGGCCTTGTGCCTCACAACAGGTACGTGATATCACATGAGATAACACACTCTGTTGTGTATTATAACTTAAAGCAGCAGTATAACCAAATTGGGCAATATTTGGATGAAAAGTCACTTACCAGATAGGGTCAGAGCAGCATGCGAGTATAGGGCTTACGGGCAGACTGGATGGGCCTAGCGGTCCTTATGTGCCGATAAGTTTTATGTTTCTTCATACAAAAGGAAAAAAATGGACCCTTCCTTTTTTCACTATGACAAATTCCAGGCATCTTCCAGTTTTATTTGATGGTAAAATGTTCTAATTTCACCAAAATATGACTATTTTAGAAATGTTTTAATTTATTTTTTTTCTCAAGAAAAAAATGGGCACTACATTTTGCATAGAAATAGTATTGTAGACCCGGGCAAGGGTTAGGATCAAGAAAATAAGAAAAGACTCATGATGCACAGCATACACACTACCTAGACATGCCAATATATGCTAATATTTAATTAACTGTAACTAGAAACTAGCTTTTTTGGAAAAACACTTTTCATTGCACTGCTGCTTTAAATTACATCTAATTTCAGAATAATAGTATTATGATTTTCTGATGTCAGAATTATGATATTTAAAGGGGACCTCTCAGCTTACTACTGAAACCCAATTAAGCAAAACATGGTAGAAAATAAAGTTTCCTTTTATTTACTTGTTTATATCTTTAGAATTTATCTGGTTGATCTTGCATCCAACCACCCTCCATGTCACTGAACTGCAAGTCCCAGTGTCCCCCCTGTATATGTGCTAGCAGGGATGGTAGTATATCCTAGAGGTTAGAGTAATGAGCTGTGAATGAGCTTGGTACATCCAGTAGACCTAGATTTGATTCCCACAACCCCCACTTGCATACTGTGTGATTCCGAGCAAGTCCCTTAACCACACCAGTGCTCCTGGGTGACCCCTGAAAACAGGCACTTGTGCCTAGTGGGCCTTACCCGGTTATGAAAGAAAATAAATCAGTATTTATGTAAATACTGTAAAACAGCACTTTTTATTTTAGTAACTATTTCTCTCCCCTCAGCTGCCCTCGATCGGGCAGGCACTCCAGCCCCATCCCATGATGTCTGTCTGTACCAGCTTCTTCCTCCAGGGCCTACCTCCCCCTAGTGGGGTGGCAGGAGGGGGGCGCTCACCACCACCGCTTTAAGATCTGGTTTGCTGGTCTGACTGGCCAGGGGTGGGGCCTGCGGGCACCCACCATCATCCAACTGCCAGCATTTTTCCTGCTTTTTCTCCCATAGAGGGGGGCATGCAAGGACCCCAATGATGGTGCTGCACATGCTCCCATATGCAGCATGTCTGACGTTTGCCCCACATCTGCCCTCAGTCATAGCAGCATCGGTGTGCCAGCACCCAGCCTCCACTAGGGGCTAGTCTAACACCAACTGCTGCATCCCCCCCCTCCACTGAGGAGGAGGAGAGCTGTCCTAGGGATGCTCAATCCTCCTCCTCCTCCTCCTCCCTGGTTGGCCCCGGCGACCCGCTTGCACCATGAACACGGGTCAGTGGCGTGGTAGGAGGTCAGGCATGGATGCCTCAGCCCTCCAGGCCACTGGGCCAGCTGTAAAACAGCACTTTTCACACTTAGTGTACCAGTACCAATCATGCAAAACCAGATCAATACTAAAGTTATTAATAAGTAAAAGAAAAAAATCTATTTTACCTCATTTTGCTAAATTGGGACTTAAAGAACCTGTAGTGGGATCTGAGCATTCCTCTTTAAATATTATCATTCTGCATCAGAGAATCATAATACTAACATTTTAGCAATAAGGCATGACAGGGTGTGTGTTATTGTATAATAACGTCACTCCTGGGGTGGGTCGAAGAACAAGGCGAAGCCGAGTGTTCCACCCAAGGAGTGATGTTATGAAAGCAATAAGATACAACAGGGTGTGGGTTGTTGACTGATAAGAGCATGCCCCCAGATGCGTTGTTAGGCACGAGGCGCTTGCGCCGAGTGACTACAGCAGCTGGGTAGTGCTCTTATCAATCAACAACCCACACCCTGAAGTGTCTTATCACTCTTATAAAATGGGTAACAACTATTTCTATAACAATCAAACAAAACTCTGGATGCAGTATTATACATTTAATAATTGTATGTTATTTTATTTAAATATGGTGAAAAAATAGTCCCCAGACTTGGGTGGAGGAGTGGTAAAATTGATTGAGCAGCAACTCACTGAAAAATGCTAAACCAGTGAGTTGAAGGGCAGCAATGTATTATTTGAGCAGTTTAGGTCTGCCTCTGTAACTGTGTTTTCCCACCTTTTCTTTTTGTTTATAAAGTATTATTGAATTGCTTACGTTCTTCATCCTAGTTCCCCCATTCAAGACACAGAATGTTTATCATGGAATGTTTACCATGGAATACAGGGATTCAAAATTCTGCTCAGTTCCGCTGGTAGAATGTTACTTTCCCAACATACTGTACACACAGACAACAAAGGCCTGTTTTAGAGCCAGTGACTCAATTATCTCTCTGTCAAAGCAAGCAGAAGAGATTTCCCTGATGAGCAGGTAAAGACAGAAGGGGGATTTTTCACTGTTAGTAAAGAAACAGTTGTAATGAAAACTATAAACAATACTTAATATTTCTAATTTGTTTATGTGTGTAAGGAGAGTGTGGTGATCAGGGAAACAACATTTAATTAATTTGTTTTATTTTTTATTTAAGGTAGTTTTATTTTTAGGGCCCAGCTGAAGGTTTTTATAGTGTAAAGGTAGCAGCTATGTTTGTGATGGAAGATCAGTTCTGGTTGCAGAGGGACTGATGGAAGATATGAGTTGCTTAGTGATATAGCTGCCCTTTCACCTATGGAGGTTAAGGTATTAGGAAAGTGGTGCCACCTTACAGTTTGTTGACAGGTAAGGACACGCCTTTCGACCAATCATGGTGAAGGATTTCTTTTACACATTTTATAATACACAATAACACACTCCCTGGAGTGCCTTATTGCTATTATACAATGGCTCGTTTTAAAATAATATTATTAAAAAGTTAAAAAAATAAGTGTTGTAATATTACTGTTGTTTTTTTTTTTTTGTATGAGAGGCTTATTTTTTGAAACGAAAGAAAAAGTAGACCAGTAGGTGGTGCTGCTGCTAATATTGTAGTTTTTTTGTGTATGGTCTCCCCCCAACTCGTCATTTCATGGTGGTAACTTTTACTGAAGTGCCATATTTATTTAGTGTGCTCCTGTTGCTTATTCTGGGAGCAGTTAAAAATGTTTCTTTACCCTGTAAGAAAGATGTGGACTGTAAAAAAGATGAGAGCGGAGCCGATCGGTAACTTCCGGTTTCCCAGTCCACTTGGTAACTGGATGTTGGTTGGAACCTGTAAGTTACAGGTCTTTCTTTGTTTTTATTTGAGGAAACTGCTTAAGTATGTAGGTTTGACAAACTGCTGAGGGGGTTAAATGCAACTGCCACTGTGTTTGGGTTTTCTGAATGAAAAGGGCCGAGCGCGCGCGTGGTTTGAAAGACTGAAGCAGCTACAGTGAACTCTGGGAGCCAACTGAAAGATGGATACTCGCTGTTTATTTTGAATATTGTGGCTTTTGGTTCAGTTGACTGAAAGAGTGAGGTAGCGAGACATGGAACGTGTGTGTTTGTCGGGGGGGTGAGCTGTGATGCTTAAGGGCATTGTCTTTTTTCCGGTAGCATGCGTGGGGAGGGAGGGGGATTTGTGTCACTGTTCTCCGGTCACTTGTGTGCCTGGACTTCATACAGTGATGTTATTGTTCAATAACATCACTGTCCAAGGCACACACTGATCAATCAGGGAACCAGAAATGTTCTTGCCATTGTATAATCTGATATTAGATGAATGATAGTATGAGAAGTAACATTCTGAGATTTTCATATGTTACTTAGATGATAACCGCTGCTTAGGTGTAATGAACACGCGGTAACTTTTTGAGTTCTTTTAGTAATGTCCATAATCTGTGAGAGCCAAGCTATTACTGAACTTTAGAAAACGGGTAAAACTATTTCAGGCTCCTGATTGGCTGAGGGACTTCTCTAGCTGGGCATCTATCAGACAACGAATGCCCGGCTATGAAAAGTACCAAACCAGCCTGCCCCATCATAAGAATCCTGATGCTCACCCTGCTCCCTAATTGGCTAAAACCCCCTCATTTTAATTTGAAATACCCACCATTTTTTTGTCTTGCTTAGTGAGACACTAGCCCCCGAATGCTCATTTATGAACACTAGAGTCGCCCTGTATGTACAGTACTTAGCCCAGACACAACTGTACCAAATATTCGCAGCGGCCGCTGTTCCTGTTGAAACTGCAGACTGCAGTATCCTAACTGCAGTGCCATTACACCAGCTCCCAACACTGCCCTCATCTCAGCTCCAACAGACCGCTTCTGCCTGAAGTAGACCACGCTCCCACATCTGATCACAACCCCAGCAACACCGCTAACGGAAACCGCGACTAGACCATCTCTCAAAATAAAATTTTAAAAGTACAAAAGGAAGCCATCTGTCAGATCAGCTTTATGTCTTAAATGGCGGTGGGAAGCAAGTTTTTTTTTAAGTGCAGCACGAGCCTCTCCAGAGCAGCGTAAGCCTCTCCTTAAATGTTGCTTGCTCGCGCTGCTAGCGATACACAGTCCAACTTCAATAAAACAGAATATAATAAATTCCAGCCAGCCACAGCTCACAAGTGCTTCTAGGAGTGCCTTGCTCTGCCCAACTGCCTCCACATAAAAGAAATAACTTGAATGCGGTACTCAATTTATCGCGATTGCTGACAGGGAACTTCAGTGATAGCAAGCATTCTATATCACACACAGCTACCGAAGGTATCACTCTCTCTGCCTCTTTTTTTCTCTTTTGCTGCCACGATACTATAGTGTGCCAACAAGTGGCTCCTGTGTGTGTGTGTGTGTGTGTGTGTGTGTGTGTGTGTGTGTGCGAGGGGTACCATGACAACAGCCCCCCCAAAAAAAACAGCATTCAAATACATGCGGAGGAACTATTTTATTACAAAAATAATGTTAAACTAATTTCTTACTGAATTATTTTATAATCAAACTTATATTTTTTTTCTGTGCTCATTTTCTAAGCGCAATAATACCCTCCAGGGTGGGTGGTATTGTGCTATACCGGACCTTCCAGGGACTATAAGGCCCTCTGCCTGTGGCATCGGGCCTCATTACGCCCCTGGGCGGTCCAGTATAGCACAATACTGCCCAACCTGTTGGGTATTATTGCTTACATAGTATACAATGGAATGCTGTTATGCCTGACATTCCATGCCTGGAATATGTTTGTTCTGCTGCAGTAGTGATGTCATTATGTTGTTCTGCTGCAGTAGTGATGTCACTACTGCAGCAGAACCACTAGAAATCCTGGCACATTGTTACTTTCCTCTATTTAATTTTGTGGTGACGGTATTCAAGAAACTCTAGAGACTTCACAAGTCAGTTTCATTATGAAAAAGAGAAAAGAAAAACACAATGTGCACATTTCACATAATACTACTATACACTATAAAAAATACAGGATGAGCAACTTTATGCACAGCCTGTGTGTTCTGTCACCTCGGGGTTCTGATTCCCATGGACCTTTTGAGCTTCACTCTCGAGGTCAGAGGGAATCAGAACCCCTCTGTGACGGAACACACTGGTTGTGCATAGTTGCCCATCCAGTAATCTCCATCATATTTGTTGCGCTTGCGCAGAAGTTGTAAAATCTATATTTCACTTCCTTACATTAGGCAGTTAACATTGCCTACCCTGCTGCCACGTGAAACAACAGAAACTGGTCTTTTTTTAAAGAGTTTCAGGCAGCATGTGCCCTGGTGTGGCATGACCACAAGAGCACAATGGGTAGGAAGATGCAACCAGCTATACAGAACAACCTAGTGATGCATTAAGGTAAGTTAATAAGGAATTAGAATTCTCATGAATCTAACCTGTATTTAATGTTTTATAAACTGTACATTATACAAAATAATCAATAGGAAACCATCACCAACTAGGGCCCAAGAGATACAGTATCTTGTTTTCATGGGAGTCCCTTTGCCCTCTGGGAAAAATCCTTGAAAGAATAGTCTTCGATCAGCTGCAATGCTATCTAGAACAGCACCTACTCCTCTCTAAGGTCCAGCATGGTTTTCAGAAAGACCATGGCATGGACACTGCCCTAGTCAGATTGACTACCGACATACTCAACGCCATGGACCAGGGCACCCCTACGGGGGCTCTATTCATCGACCTCTCCAAGGCCTTTGACATGGTCAGTCATAAATTACTCCTCTCTCAACTCCAAAGGCTTGGCTTGGATCAGCTCTCTCTCTCCTGGGCCACTAGCTACCTGACTAACAGAACTCAGACAGTACGATGGCAAGGCGTTAACTCAAGCCCCAGACGGTGATCTCAGGGGTACCCAGGGCTCCATACTAGGACCCCTGCTGTTCTCCCTATTTGTGAATGACATAGCTGAAGTGTGTGCACCCAGCAATCTACTGCTCTACGCTGATGATACAGTAATCTATCACAGTGACCCCCAATCCTCTGTTATCGCAACGGAACTACAAACCTGCCTAGCAAAACTTGAAATGTGGTTAACTGCCAACCAACTCAAGCTAAACGAGGACAAGACAAAAGCTGTCCTCTTTGGGACCCGGCGACTGGTAAGGACCATAGTGGTCTTCTCTCTATAACATCTGCTCGAGGAATGTGTGTCGAGGTCGCTGACCAATTTAGTATCTGGGATTACCCTTGACCAGGAACCAACCTTCAAACCCCATATAGATGCCTAACAAAACCATCCACCAGAGGCTGGGCTTGCTATACCGCCTTGGGAACTCCCTCTCTGGAGGCATTAGAGCCATTGCTAACTGCAACCTCCTCCCTATTTACTGTATGGTTCTCAATATTACAGTCCTCAGAGAGACTGAGCTAACTAACCTCTCCACCCTCTACCACCGCATTACTCGCTTTGCAACCCACCTCCCTAGGCGGCACCACTGCTGAAGCTCTTAAGGATCTTAACTGGCCGTCACTCAAGCTTAAACTATCTTTTCCCCTGCCTGCCTTTCCTACAAACTCCTTTCCCACACCATCCACCTCACCTCAGTGACCTGCTCACCCTAAAAGTCCCCCTCCATGACCTCTGATCTACCTCAAGTCGACTCTTGAACATACCCGCATCCGCTTTCCAATCCAAGAGGCGCTCCTTCCAGTTCACCCCCTCACTTCTGGAACTCGCTCCCTCTTCCCTGCTAGACAAACCCTCCCTCTCCTCTTTCAAGGCCGGTCTCAAAGTCTACCTCCTAGAACTGAGCCTCTGCTGCTGCAACCGCTAGATATAATCCCCACCCCTCATGAACCTATGTGACCATCTACGAAACCATGGTGCCCCTGGTACCAACTAACCTCTATCAACTGTATTTCTCCTTACACCCTGTGTTGTGTTCTTCCCTTTGAATGACCCCTGGACTTTTGAATTTATTGTTTTCATTGTTTTTCTCCCTCTGGGCAAGGCAATTCTATTTTTCTCTGACTACTGGTACTCCTACTTGCTCTCTATCTCTGCCCTACAGTTACGCACCTCCTGTATGAACTGTATATACATTATTTTTTTTAATTAATTTACTTATGTATCTGTATGCTGTACCTTATATATGAATTGTATATGTATCTTCGAAGCTGTACACTGTACATAATGTAAAGTTGGTGGTGTATTCACCCCGAGTCGCCCCTGAAAAAGGGACCTTTGGTCTCAGTGGGTTTACCTGGTAAACAAAATCTAAATAAATAAATACAATATTAGATAAAAGCCCCAAGAGACTAAATGAAGACTCCTATAAGAAATGGTACCAACTGGTTTGGTAAATTACAGTAAGACCTTCGTAATCAAAATTACAAAGCACTAACATAATTTCAGCCAATCTGCTCTTAGAGCCACTGTACCTCTTGCCCTGTGTATAGTGTGCTCTTGTGCTAGAGCGTTGAGGAAGCACTCCATTTCAGCAGAGGGGAAGAAGGCATAATCAAAAATAAGTAAAAAAAAAAAAACAGACTTTAAACCTAATAGAACTCTCTCTAAACCCAAATGATTTATAATAAAATAATAGTGCCTTTGAGGGGGTGTCTCATGGTATAAGACTCCTCATGTGAGGTTTGGGCAGACAGAGCCATTAAGCTTCACACAATCCTCTCTCATAAACCTTATGCTCAGAGCTTCTTATACTATAAGAGGTACCCCTTACTAAATGTATACTCCACTCAACCCTGAGCAGTCTCTAAGGTGCAACTGCCTCATCCTCTTGGGGGCCGGGGGGGATGCAGCACAGACCAACCACAGCAACAAAGGTATATCCAATCAGATTGTCAAAAAAGGTGTGAGCCCTGGACTTTGTACCCATTAGGCTGCTGTGGTAAGTGGCTTCTCGTGATCAAGCATAAACACATCCTGTAGGATAACAATCAAAATACAACACAATAAAAGTACAAAGGAAAGGGAACGAACAGTGAACGAGTCAGGCTGAGAGGAAACGCTCGTCTGTACTGAACAGTTCTATTCTGTTGACATTTAGTTAACCTTTAGTTAACCAGGAAATCCCATTAAGACCAAAGTCACTTTTTTTACAAGACACCTGGCCAAGAGTGCAATGAGGCAGCAGTTATATCAGCACAGATATTACGCATGCAGCCAACTGACTATGCAGATAAACAACTCTGTGAAAACAGATCGCAGATGGATGAATTGATGACACTGATTATTTAAAACAGGAAATGCAAGACATGAAAGGAATGAGATTTTTATAGCTCCTGTTACACATCACTGTATCTCGCGGTGCTTTACAATCCAGGCGAGGAAGGAGAGAGAGAGAGGCTGTGGCTGCCATCAGGTGTCAGGGAAGATTCAAAGAGCACAGAGACAGACTGGTGAAAAAATTACAGAGAGAGTAAACACAGGAGGTTATGTGACTTGCTCAGGGTCACTCAGTAGGTTCCATTTTTCTTTACAACTTTTTTAACCTGGGATAGCCTAGTTGAGATGCGGCACCTTTGTTTCTAGTGTGGTCTCTTGCTTCTTCCTATTCCCACAGCTGGGTGGAGGGTAGCTGAGGTTAGAACCTGTGATTTTGCGGTTCCTAAACCAGTGCTCTCACCACTAGGCCACATTGCATCCTTCTGGTTGTGAAATTCAAACTTAGGTCTTTATGTTCACAACCTTGCCCTCTTAACTCCTAGGCTAAACTGCCTCACAAACAGGCATTGATTCTCACCCCTCCCTTAGTGTGTGGAATGCTAAGTTTTTGCTGGTGCCATTTTAACCCCTGTCTTCCCTGTTACTGGGGGCTGCTGAGGCTGCAGTTTGACCTCTGGCCAGGGCTGGAGGGGATTAGTTGTCTTCCCATACAATAGCAACCCTGCTTCATCAACAGCAGACAGGTTGTGCTGTGAGTATCAGCTAGCTCACGGCTTGTCTCTTCAAGAACCAAGTGGCTACCTCCACAACATGCCCTCACACCTGCCAGTCCCAGTGTGAGAAACCCAAATCTCCTTTCAAACATGGTTCCCTGAGGTATCAGCACAGGGCATTGCCACCATGGTACTCAGCTCACAAATCTCTCAAGTGATACACCTTCGGCAGAGCACTACACAGTTTTTGCCTCAGTTTCCTCTCACTCCACAAAGGCACACTAATGGTCAACACTGTCATTTTGTATTACTGAGCACACAGGCTACTAAAAAATAGTATTAACTTTATAGAAACATTCAGCACTAAACATACGGTGCCCACAATTTCAGATCGGACTCTCTAAAGTAGGAAAATGCTACAGTACACATTATGACCATTTACATCACATTTTCCAAGAATCATTATGGCCTAGCTGCAAGAGGAAAGGTAAGACAATTTTATTTCTGTTGCGCCCTACCCCAATGGACTTAGGTCACTTAACAGTGATAAATATAGGCCATGCAATGGGATGGTTAAAATATCCCATTCATTTTGATCTGCAAATTTTGACCTCTGTAATCTCATGAGTGGCAGAGTCACAAGTGAGGCCTGTGTAGAGGTCAAACGTTCCAGATAAAAATAAAGGATGGTTTTAGTCAGCCCATGACATTTGTCATTTATAACAAGACGGTGCCTATTTGGTCAGATTGATTCTTTTCACAAAAAAATGTACTGTTTCTGCTGGATTTCACTGTTCTGTTTTTAATTGTAACAGAGGCCATTGTGATGTCATCAGACATTGTACAAGCTGTTCTCCCATTGGTTAAAAGCTCCTTTGGGACCAACCTAAAGTGGAAATAAATGCTGATGACCCACTTAACATTGAAATAAATTATTTATTTCCTCTACAGGCCAGTCACATGTGAAAATAAATGCACTTATTTGCAAAATGTTGTCACAGTCACTGTACCCAACAATATATAATGCATATTGTGGAAAAATATTCATAAGCTGTATATATGTAAATAAATAAATGAATATTGAGGAACCTAATAAAACGTAGTCATCATCACTGAAAAGCATTCACAGGAAGTAAAATCCTTAAAAATCATGGAAATGCTTGTTGGGAAGCTGGGTTTTCAGCCTCTTTCTAACACTTAGGCTGCCGACAGAATTAGAACGTATAGGAATTCTGGACTGATATATCAGTCCACAGCCCTGCAAGGGTTAAATGTCTCCACCAATATTGTTAAAAGACCAGGGAACAGGGCATTTTAAATGGATGGTACAGCTACCAAAAATGCTGAATCCCCAGAGAGCACAGGCTTGGAAAACTGGAGACCTGGGATCAAATAACTACCAGACTGCTTTCTACGTGACCCTGAGCGAGGGCATCAGGGTAAATATGTTGAGAAAGAAATGCTAGATTGAGGGAGCGCTCCCGACCAATCAGAACATGTCTTCCCCTTGCATGCAAGACACTGTTATGCTGGAAAGAGCATATTACATGCAGGTGCCTTAAAACTTGTACATTTAGGGAAGGGTTTTACATTTTAATACATTATTGATCAGCCTTGATGAATAATATATTGCTACAGCTGGGGAGACCACTGTTAAGGTTGTAAGGGTGGTCTCACTTATATTTTTACTACTGAGTGTCAGAGCAGCTCACTCATTCTCATACCCTTAGAATGCATGTGAGACTACTCTTATAGCTGTTAAGAGTGGTCTCCCTGTGCATATTAACATATAATATTGAAAGGCAGTGCTGCACAATTTAAAGTCTCAAGGCTGAAACTGGGTATGTCAACCAATGCAAAATGTGAGCATTAAACTCCTTTTGGGTTGTGAACATGACACATATTCTAAATCACGTCAGTTATACATGAGTAACAGCAGGATTTGAAAAGTTGTACTGTCCAGAGAGAGCAGTGAAAATGACAGGGTCCCATAGTGCAGACCAGTTATAGCAATTAGGGGACCTCTTGTGGTGATCATTGAGAGTGCAATGTTTAAAGACAAAGGACAGTTTTTAACCTCCTAGGTAGGGAAAACTTAGGAACATAATAGAATTTAAAAACATAGAATTTGATGGTAGATAAGGACCGCTTGGCCCACTCAGTCTGCCTATTTATTCCTACCTACCATATCACTGCAAACCCTAATCGATCTCTGTCTCTTCCTCCCTCCTTCCTCCTTTCCACTAAGATACCTTTGTGCCTAACCCATGCATTCCTGATCCCCCATCTTTGCCCCCATCTCTTCCACTGGAAGGTCATTCTAGGAATCCACCACTCTTTCTGTGAAGAAGTACGTACTCACATCACTGCTATTTCTACCCCCTCCAGTTTCATAGCATGTCCCCTTGTCCTTGAGCTCCTTTTTTCTGAAAAATGCTTCCCTCCTGTACCTTATTTACCTCAGTGAGATAAAGGCCTCAGTCCTGTCCCCCCTTCCCAAGTGTACATATTGAGGTCCTTCAGTCTCTCCTTATAGGGCTTTTGATGCAGACCCTGCACCATTTTAGTTACCTTCCTATGGACCACCTCTACTCAGTCTATGTCCTTCCAGAGATGTGGTCTCCAAAACTGGACACAGTATTCAGGGTGGGGTCTTACCAAAAATCTATACAGGGGCAACACTACCTTCCTCTTTCTGTTGGTGATTCCTCTCCTTATGTACCCCAGCATCCCACTAGCCCTCCCAAATGCCTTCTCACACTACCTAGCCACCTATAGATCATCCAATATGATCAGCTGCAGGTTTCTTTCCTGCTTAGTAGCCATCAATACCACTCCAACCTTTCTATACTCTGACCCCAGTTTCTGTGCCGTAAGTACATTATTTTGCACTTTTTTGCATTGAAACCCTGCTGCCAATCTGCCATACCCTTGACCACTCAGAGTCTTTTCAGGACACTACCCATGTTTTCCACCCACCCCCCCAAGTGTCCACCCTGTTGCAGATTTTGGTGTCATCTGCAAAGAGGCAGACCTTCCCTTCCAACACCTCTGCAATGTCACTTATAAAGACATTACAAAGGAGTGGTCCCAGTACTGATCCTTGAGGTGCCCTGCTGGTCTCCCTCCCTTCTTTGGAGTGAACTCCATTTAACACCACCCTCTGTCATCTATCCACCAACCAATTTCTTACCCAGGTTACCACCTTTGGTCCCACTCCTGTGCTACCCAGCTTGCTTACTAGTGTCCTATGTGGAACAGTGTTGAGAGCCTTACTGAAGTCTAGGTATGCCACACCCACTGCTCCACCCTGATCTAATTCCTTCAGAATATAGAGTAACATAGAAACACAGAAGTTGTCAGCAGAAAAGAACTGCTTTGCCAACACAATCTTCCCAGATTTCCCTTCCTAGTCTGTCTCTGCAGACACTAACTGATCTCCTGTGACCCTCCCTCCTCCCTGCTTATTCACTAATATTCCCCTATGTCTATCCCATCCATGCTTGAAGCCCCCTACTGTTTTCACCTCCATCACTTTCATTGGCAGTCTGTTTTCAGGTGTCCACCACTCTTTCAGTGAAGTAGTACTTCCTCTCATCCCTCTTAAATTCACCCCCCCCCAGCTTCATGGCATGCCCTTTGGTCCTGGGCTCATTCCAATTTGAAAGAGACTCCTCTCCTGTACCCTGTTCACCCCCATGACATACTTCTAGGTCTCTAACATCTCGCTCTCCTCTTTCAGAGAGTACATGTTGAGATCCCTCAGTTTCTCCTCTTAGGGGTTTTAATGCAACTCCTGCACCATTTTAGTTGCCCTCTTCTGGGCTGCCTCCACCCTGTCTATGTTATTTCTGAGGTGTGGCACTCAGAATCAGACACAATATTCCAGATGGGATTACGCAGGTGAGTGACTCAGTGGCAACATTACCTCCCTCCTTCTGTTGGAGACATCTCTCTCTCTATGCATCCCAGCATCTCACTGGCCTTACCCACTGCTTGGTCACATAGCCCTGCCATTTTGAGGTCATCAGACATGATAACCACACAATCTCTTTCCTGCTTAGTGACTTTCAGTGCCTCCACCTCATCCCATACTCAGCTTCTGGGTTCCTATGCCCTAGGTGGATGATTTTGCACTTTTTGGCATTGAACCCCAGTTGCCATACTCTTGTCTCCCAAGGTCCCTGTGCATTCTCTCTCTACCACCTCCTTCGAGTCCAGTAAGTTTACTTGCAGCTTAGTAGTTAGGCCAGTGACCTTACTGAAATTCATAGTCCTGGGTTTGATTCAGCAGATCAGAGGAAGTAATACTGCCACTTTACAATGTCCTGGTCAGGGGAACTAATGCTGTGCCACTATACCAGCCCCTGTCAGGGAAAGTAATGCTGCCACTTTACGAGGTCCTGGTCAGGGGAACTAATGCTGTGCCACTATACCAGCCCCTGTCAGGGAAAGTAATGCTGCCACTTTACAAGGTCCTGGTCAGGGGAACTAATGCTGTGCCACTATACCAGCCCCTGTCAGGGAAAGTAATGCTGCCACTTTACGAGGTCCTGGTCAGGGGAACTACTGCTGTGCCACTATACCAGCCCCTGTCAGGGAAAGTAATGCTGCCACTTTGCATGGTCATGGTCAGACCCCACAGGGAGTACTGCATGTAGTTCCATGCATCTCAGTACAAAAAGGACATTGAGGCAATTGAGGGGGTACAATGCAGGGCTGAAAAAAATAATCAGGTTTGGTGGGGCAAATGCTATAAGGAGAGACAGGAGGCCATTAATCTGTTCAGACACATAACAGAGGATGCACTCACTTGGATAAACCAGTGCTGGCAGATAAACAGAACCGTTATGAAAGAAAACTAGAGCCACTGCATACCAATGATGAAAGAACCAATCACTAAATTGCCAGGTTAATGCTCCCTTGACAGACAGTCATAGTATGACTCAAAGCAGCAGGGTATTGATTGCTGCCTCTCAGATTTTTGTCTTCCAAGAAACTACAGTGCACCAGGGCAGTTAACCTCACCATTCAGTGATCTGTTCTTCTTTTACATGGTGTGTGATGGCTTGTGTTTGTTTCCTTAGTATGTTCACTCAGGAGAAAATGAGGCTGAGAGGGCAAATGATCTTTGTTTCAAGGGTATCGACAAGACTGTACAGATGAAAATGTTTGGTCTGGCATACTACATCAGGAAGGGGGACATGTGCTGAAGTGTGGAGGTGGTAAATTCAAGGGTAGCATTAGGAGGCACTTCCTCTTTTAAAGTGTGGTGAATCAATGGAACAGCCTAACAACAGAGCTCTCATTGGTGGGAGGTGGCACTCTCCTTTAGTATTTAATGGAAACAGGTGGCTGAGGAGAAGGAAGTCTCATACAGTGTTGTAAGTGAAGGGATAGCTGTGTCCCTGTCCAGTTTAACCCCTGACTGGTGGCAAAGCTATAATATCATCAGCAGCCTGAAGGAAGCATAGCTTTTGAGTATCAGAGATTGGGGAATTGTTCGGAACCCAGTTCTAGGAGTCAACAGTTCTAAACATCCTCATGAGTAAAAATGTGAGTGAGAACTTGTTTTTGTAATGCAACAGAAGAAGTATATGCCTACAATGTGTCCTTTTGAGACATCGTACACAAAAAGAGTTACATTTCCTAGTACTATAAAAAATATAACCTGCAAACTGGCTTGGTGGCAAAGAGGACTGAGGCCATCCCAGCACTTTCTTTTTTCCCACAGTGGTGACCCACATTCGGGAATAAGCTTGGGTCACTGGGAGCTGGTTGGGGGGGGTGAGAGAAGATCACATGGCTACCTAGCAGCTCTCCTTTCTCGGATTTAGGTGGTGTGCTTTCCTGGATCTTGGCTGCTAATGGGTGGCATCCTGGTGGTGGCACTGATGGATGGGAGGTAGGACATCAGCCAAGGGGCCGAGAGCCGTGGGTGCGGACCACGGGTGCACCTCCATGTGCATATGTCATCTGTGTCACTGTAACTCTGGGAGAAGAAAACCAAGGAGTACAATGGGAACAAACCAAGGGTTTCATGAAGCTCGCAGGGGCACCCTGACCACCCCTTCTTCTCCTGCTGGCATCCACCTGGATATGCTTGCTCTGGGGGGAGGGGATGCTGGCCCTCTCTTCCTGGCCCCACCATGGGGAGAATCTGTTGGGGAACTGGCCCAGGAGAGAGGAACAGGATTGTCAGGGGGTGCCCCAAAGTACAGAGCTGAGTAGCCACCGTGGCTCTGGCTCAAAGTGGACAGTCACTTCCATGGAAAAAACTGTAACCTGCCTCAACCAAGTGCTGATCACGGGCATTAAAAATATGTAATGTGTCATATTAAAACATTTGCCAACTTTCATGGTAGAGGGAATCCAGGGGATTTTTCTGACTGTACAAAGATTTTATTATGTATTATAAATTTGTCCACTGTGGCCATAGCCCTGAGCCCCTGTAGGGGGGCTGTGTCACAGTCCGCCCCCCCTCGGCACCCCCCACCCAGCAACACAACATCCCAATGCTGCCACTCTGGTGCTGTGTCAAGCACTCACCTGTCCCGCTGCCCCTGCCCTCTCCATAGTGGGTGGGGGCAGCATGGAGGGTCCTTCAATCTCAACATAACTAAGGCATGCACTAGTGTTGCCAGGTCAGCCGAATTGAGATAGGGTTTGCGTCGGGTAATGTTACGCAGGTGGTAAAAAGCTACTGCAGACAACAGCAGACACCTTTTATTCCACAGTTAGCCCTGAGTCCACAGTGACCTCTAGATTTCTCTCCCTGTTGACTACTTGCAATTTCTCACTGTCCAACATAGGTAGGAAGGCACTACTACTCGCCGCAGCAAAACCCAAATGGCCAGGCTCCACCAGTAACACCTCCATCTTCATGGGATTTAATCTAAGACAGTTGGCTGCCACCATGTCCTGGTTTTCCTTAAGATACTGGCTCAAGTTCAGATACTACTGCAAGATCATCGGGGCAGAACACACATACCACTGGGTATCATCAGAACAACAATGAAAGCCCATACTGTAGTGTCTAATGATCTCCCCCAGCAGCAACAAATACACGGCAAATAACTTGGGGGCCAGAATCGACCCCTGAGGCACACAACAGCAGAGTGCAGCAGTGCTCAATGTAAATGAGCCAAGTATTACCTGCTGTACCCTGCCAAATAGGTAGGACTGAAGCCAATGCAGCATTGTTCCTGAAAGTACTACATAGTGCCTCAGATGGACCCACAGCACCACCATCATCCCCTGTGTCAAAGGTCAAAGAGAGGTCAAGCAGGATAAGAACAGAATGACACCTGCTATTCCTCACTTCGAGTAGAGCATGAAGTACCCTGACTAGTGCAGGCTCTGTACTGGAATGAAGATGAAAACAAGACTGGAGTGGCTCATAGGTGTGTCTTTTAAGGTGTTGTTTCAGTTGCAGCACCACCACCATCTTCTTGATCAACTTCCCCTAAAAGAGAAGGATCGAGACAGGCCTCTAATTTGTGAGATTATCAGGATCCAAAAAGGATTCCTTCAGGAGGGGTCTCACGACAGCTCTTTTTAGAGCAAGTGGGAAGACATCCTCCCCAAGAGAACATCTGACAATCTCCACTACAATCAAAAGAGTGAATCCCAGCACTCCAAAAGAAGCTGGGTTGGCCCAGTGTCCAATGCAGGTTTTATACATGGAAGGAGGAACTTGACACGCCAGTATTGGAGATGGAATGCATGGGGCCTGTAGAACCTCTGTTAGAATCACAAGCTCCCATCAGTGGAGAGAATATTCCTGGAAGAATCTGGTCTGCTTCTTCCACATCCCTGTGAGCACAGCACATTACTTGCCTACAAGAGATGCCTCTTGCTGGTGACACTGTGGAGACTGGAGAACAAAGAGCACACCACACTCATATTATGTGGGCATGTCCAGTCCTACACTCCTTTTTTCTAATCTTACAGATGGAACTGGAGGAAATATCTGGCAACCCCCTTACCCTAACACCAGACATATTGTTACTTAATCTTTTCCCCAAAGCATATCAAGACCACTATAAATGATTCCTCCTAGGTATTCTACTCATAGCAGCCAGAAAAGCAATCACAAGGCTCTGGCTAACCCCTAACCTCCCAGATATTGTAAATTGGCAGACAATAGTAAACCAGATTTATACAGTGGAGAAAATCACACATTATATGACAGAACTGAGCTCTGCTCGCCCGATGGAATGGTTGGCTTTCACACATGATGAGAAAGGAAAAGAACTTTGTACCATAAGGAGAATAAGAGAATGTGCTGGACACCTTTCTTTCACCCTGTCAAACCCCAGCCATATAGAGAAATAGATTTAGCCCTAACATATGCAACCAATGATCTGGGAAGACTAGACTGCTTTCTCCCATTAAGGGGACCTTGTTTGGTTAACCCCTCTCCCACACACATACCTTATAAGTGTGTCATTGTTGTTCTGACTGAATTAAGATACTAAATGCTATGTATTGTTCAATACTGTATAAGTAAGCATTAATGTCCGATGAGGGAGACTTCTACTGGGGAATTAATGCATGGTTGGGAGGGGTTGTGGCACGAGGCCTTGTAACACGGGAATACTTGTGCGGTTGTTGTTTCCGTTTTTACAGTTCTGTTTGCTGGAACTGTTCAGCTTTGTGTTGGCGCGTTGAGATGCTGAGTTTTTGCCACGATGTGTGTTCTGTTTGCTGCTGTGACAGGTAGTGGTGCTAGAGCCTGACCCGGTGACCCTGTGATTAATAGTTGGAGCAGGCACTACCAGTGATTAATCCCCACTCCAACTCTGATCATGTGATGCATTTTGTCCAATGACGTTACCTTATTTCAGGTTTCTCTTTTTTGCCATGTTACAAGCGTTATTTAACCAGTTCCTCCCCACATGCTGTCCCTTTGGGAATGGAGGAATATTGTGAATAAT
Organism: Neoceratodus forsteri; assembly: GCA_016271365.2. Classification (NCBI taxonomy): domain Eukaryota; kingdom Metazoa; phylum Chordata; order Ceratodontiformes; family Ceratodontidae; genus Neoceratodus; species Neoceratodus forsteri. The sequence goes on from CM057459.1 coordinate 1,392,635,310, forward strand.
GGACATCATATAGCTCCTCAGTGAAATATAATGATGACGCAGGACCACACTGATTGTAAACATACATTGCTTTATTCTGTACAATATGAGGTGTTGCACACATGTAAAAAGTTTTCCTTTTAATAAAAATGATATTTACAAAAAAAAAGGATGCAGATTGGAGACCACCCAAAAAAAACTCACCCTCACTTACTGACTTAAACTCATTCCGTAAGACCAGAGTGCCTATGTCTGTCAAAGTATGGGTACTGCCAGTTGTTGACAAACCGGTTGCAGATATCCCAGTCCGAACAAAGGAAACTTTGTCTAGGAAGAACATGTTTAACTCAACGCATTTGTCAAGAGAAAAAGCTCTACAGGACTGTAGACAGACTGGATTTAATAGGCTGTCAACAGTGCGGAAGAGCTGAGCCAGCTGGTTCCTACTAGTAGCAACCATTTGTGTCAGAAACTCTGACTTTTTCAGAGTGCGCACTGATACTCAGCACAATGAGCCCTCAGTGCCAATCTATCCTCCTCCAAGCGGGTCCTCTGCCAATGACACTCCAACCTCCATCTCTTAGTCTTCAACCTCCTCAGGTCCACATCATGCCATGGTGACCTGGGATCGAAAAATAAGGCACGGACACAGTGGAGAGCTAGGGGGTCAAACACAGTCGCAAGGACCAAGTCATAAACCTCCACAGCTGCCTTGGCTCCCATTGTACAGGCCATTTTGATGCTCGAGATGTCCAGGACCACAAGGAGATTCTGAGGTTCCAGATTTTTAAAAGAGCATTTCGTAACTGTCTCCACATGGAAAGTAGACTGGAGAGCCCCATAAAAAAACTGCACAAAATGATGATCCGACCAAAAAACCTCAACCCTGACATCGCTAATGTAAGACCCAATGAGAAAACCAGATCCAAGATATCACCACGCTGGTGGGTACCAGAAGCAACTACCTGTATAATGCCCAGAGAAGACATCATCTGGAGGAATTGCATACCAAAAATAGAGGTTTCATCATCCACCTAGGCATTAAAGTCCTCCAAAACCAGAAGGCTGAGCAACTCCACCACCAGGTCAGCGATAAAAGTCTCTAGTTCCTGCAGGAAATCCTGCTTGCAAACAGTGGGATGGTATATAAGCTTGATCCTGCATCCTGTACCTGGCCCACGCTTAACTGCCACACATTCAAATGATCTGGTATCTACCAGAGGGTATGCCATCAGTCTCAGAGGGAATCTAAAACAGATGGCTACCCCTCCCTTGTGCTCCCATCTATGGCAATGCACCATGGAAAAACCCAGCAGTATAGATGACTCAAGCACAGCACCTACATCATCCCCCAGCCAGGTCTCTATGATACATACCTGGTCGGCAGAGGAATCAGCAATGAAGGCTTCCATTACAGCAGTTTTATTTCTTTGAGACCTGGTATTATAGAGAACCACCCTAAGGGGAGAAGCTGAGTTGGCCAGTCCATCAGCCACCTGTGGACCATAAAACTCCAAAACCCAGGGAATAGGCCTCAGGAAGGGAGACCCCTTTCCTGAAGAGTTCTACTACCCAGAAGCCTCCTCGAATCCACATTCCTGATCATACACCCCCCCTCCACCCAGTCTAGTTATGGAGCCAGTGTACATTTTGAGCAGCATCCCCAGAAAATCTCCAACCCCCTGCAGCAGTTACTCACAGCTGCAGGCAGAGTACAAGGGGGGTTTACCTATAGCGCCTCGACAGCGCTAGCACCGACATCCCCTACAGCGACAGCTACAATGCCAATTTTTGGCACTGTAGCCAGGGATGTCAATAGCCACAACGGGGCTGTGCCCCCAAACCCTGGTCTCAGGATTATAACTCCAGTCTGGAGTTGGTGGGGGCAAACACCCAGCAAGGCAGTCCCGATTGGCACACAGACCACCACAGTGATGGGCAGATTTTTGCCTGATTCCTGCCGCTGTGGTGGTCTTCACCATTGGGAATTCACTGCGGTGATGGTACACCTACAAGGGGACCCCCCTCCTGAAATGACACCACTCTTGTAATTGATCTGGTGAGTAAACTATGAGGGGTCTGGTTGCCCCTAAGCACATATTAACAGCTAACCTAAGTTACTTAGTTACTTCCTGTTTCCCATTTGCAGGTTATTTTTTTTCTGACCACTTGGGATCAGTCACTACCCTCCTTTTTCCCCTACCAGACAGCCCCTCCTCCCCTAACCTTCTACTGTATAGTCTGTTTGCATGACTCCCCTATTGGTCAATAGTACTGTGATGTTTCTTAAAAGGGGTTACACCACTTGCTCTTGAATGAGAGCTGGTCTGATTTAATAGCCGTCACCTACAATCACTAAAGAGAAATGGAGATTGAGCTGCTGTAGCTTGACATTATCATGCATATAAGTCTTGGGTCTAGGTACCATAAGGCATATTTCGGCCTCCATCTTATTGATGTAGAGCAAGTACCCGCTATAGCTTGGTCTAATTTCCCTGCCCACAGTACTTGATTTAGTAAGCCCTGAGGCAACATAGTGACCTGGTCTAAGAATGAGAGCCACTTTCTTGTTTCCCTGTATGTCCCTTCTTCTGTTTTGCTCCTTACATCTACTAACACCTGTTGCATTTTAACAAAAAAACACCATGAACTGTCAGGGTGTTTTTGTCTATCCTGAACATTGCATATGGGCCCCCCCCAGTTCTCTGAAATGGAACATACAATACACCTACCATGGCAGGCTGGAACTTGTAATGTGATGGCAATGGAGGTTACAAAACTTTAGTTAATTACTAAGGTCCTACGGATCTCCTTGCTACTCACGTCTAGGGTACTTATGTACATAGCGCTGGGCCCCCTAGGTATTCATCCTTGGGTTCCCCCAATCCCACTTAAAACCTCCTGCAAATGAGAATGGACTAAAACACTCAGGCTGGTTGTAGGAGCTATTAAGAAACTCCTCCTGCTCTTGTTGTTGTGCTCAGGCAATGTCAAGCTCAACCCTGGCCCTCTGGCAGCTATCTCATCCCTAGCTGACCTACCCAACATTAAAGGTATAAGCTTTTTGCATGTCAATGCATGCAGCCTGCTAAAGAAGATTACATCTATTCAGGCTTGGGTCTGCCATAATATGCCCGATGTCCTGGTAGTCACTGAGACTTGGTTCAGACCTGGTACTGCTAACCACGAGGTAAATATCCCAGCCTATTCTTTATTCAGAACTGATAGGCAGACAAGAGGAAGTGGAGTTGCCATCTATGTTAAAGACTAATTTTCTGCCTCAGTTATCAGCTCGACCTCAATCCCTAAAGAATCTGAAAGCCCGACTATCAAGATCAAACTCTCCTCTTCCGTCTCATTCTGTATTATAGGATGCTATAGGCTCCTCTCAGCAGGGTTTCAACTACTGGACCACGAAAGTAATTTTATAGGATCCCAGCCCTTGGAGTTTATCATATGAAGAGACCTTAATCTGAACTGATTTTCCTGCATCTCTGCTCCCCTTAAATCCCTGTGTGATTCCCTTGGACTATTGCAAGTCATTACTGAAGCTACATGCCCTAATAAAAAGAAGCCTAACAATAGCACCCTACTGAATCTTATTCTAGAAAATAAGCCTCACCTATTTTCCTAGGCTAGTGTATTCTTCTCTGATATCAGTGACCATTGTTTCACTGTCTGTATAAGATCTGCCTCGAAACCAACGTCTACTTCTCAATTCACCATCAAGGGGTGTTATCCCAACCTTGACCCCTGGGCATTTATCGCTGACTTGAGGGATTCTTTGGGATGGCAGGAATTCTACCTAGTAAAGTCAGTGAATACAGCCTATGATATCTTCCAGGATATTGTGTTAGGGGCATTGGATAAGCATGCACCACTGGTTAAAGTATGATCTAAGAAAAAATGATACTGGTGGTTTACGGTGGACCTAAGGTAGCACTGCATAATAGAGATTTGCTTTGGAAAACAACTCAAAAAACAAAGCTTCCAGCTGACTGGATTTCATTTAGGAAAGCAAGAAATCTTTGTACTAGGATGGTCAGGGAAGCAAAGGCCAACTATTTTCATGCAGAACTTGACTCTTCCTTTAAATGTTACTCCAAATTCTGGAAAACACTTAAGGACATTGAAGGTCAGGTATCCTCAAATTCCTTACCCACAGGAATTGCTATTGGGGCCACTACAGTCTATGATAGACTGACAATCCTTGACTCCCTCAATCATACCTCTCAACCTTTTGTCACTGAAATGAGGGACATGGGCATTTTTGGACACTCAGAATAAGGGACAATGAGGGACACATCCTCAAACATGGAGATACAAGCTCAGAACACTGTAAAAACCCTAGTGTTTACTTGTACAAAGTTTATTTTGGATTTAGTATTTTAGAATATTAAGAGTTTCTGCTTTAAAATCTGAATGTACAGCAACTTCTCTGTGGGGGCAGTACCTTTTCCATGAGGGACAGAGCAATTTTAAGGGGCAAAATGAGGGATATCCCTCATAATGTGGGACACTTGAGAGGTATGCCCTCAATAACCACTTTGCTACTGCAGGTTTAGCATTTGATACCTTCCCCGCCAGTGTCCTCCGCTCTCAACTCGGTGTACAGGACCAAGACGCTCCTTTCATCAGCACTGAATTCTCCCTTCAGCCTGCATCCTTGAAAGACATTGAGGACCTCTTGCTACAACTAGACACCACCAGGAAGAGTGCTGGTGCAGACCTCCTTGACCCCTTTCTCCTGAAACTTGGTCATCGTGTCCTGGCTGAGCCAATTACCCACCTCTTTAACTAATCCCTTTCTCAGGGTGACCTTCCTCTCCTAAGGAAAACTGCACACATGATCTCCTTTTTCAAATCTGGAGACCGTGGTGATCTTAACAATTGCAGACATATCTCTCTACTCCCCTTCCTGTCTAAACTGTTATAGAAAATCGTTAGTGCACAGCTCAGGAATGATCTGGAATCTGCAGATCTGCTTAACCCTTTACAATCGGGCTTTAGACCACACCATAGCACCATCTTAGCACTTGCTAAGGTGACTAATGACTGGCAGTATGACCTTGATGCCAACAATTTTGTTTGTGCAGTATTTTTAGACCTAAGTAAGGCATTTGATACTGTCGATCATGATCTGCTCCTTACGTCCCTCCTGAACATAGGTCTGGACTCTCTGTCATTGAGATGGTTCTCCAACTATCATTCTGGTCATCTCCAGCAGGTAAAAGCAGATGGGGAATTCTCATCCCTAAAACCCCTGCTAAGGGACGTACCACAGGGCTCAATATTTGACCCCCTGCTTTTTGCAATATATATATAAGCAGAGTTGATGCCAACCTCAATACTGCAAATGTACACACAGAAGCAGCATGTAGTGATCTTCAGCAGGAGTTTAATCTGCTGCAATTGCAGCTCTTGAACCAGAAATTTCTACTGAATGCTAAGAAAACAAAGGCGATGCTCCTCTCACCCTCTGCTCACATAATGAACTCCGCTGCCCAAGGAACCTTTCCTCAGATCTCCACACTCCTAGGCAAACCTTTGGAATATGTAACTAAGTTCGGATACTTGAGGATCTGGATCAACTGTAGACTTTCTTATAATGACCATATTGAAGAACTTATAAAAAAGATTAGACAGAGGCTTGGTCTCTTCTATAGGATTAATTACCTGTTTACTTAGGAGGCCAAGAAGTAATTGGTCCAATCCACCTTCCTAACATTGTTGGACTATGTGGACTTTCTTTACAGTCAAGGCCCTGCCTCTGTACTGGTCATACTGGACATGCTCTGTCATAGAGCCTTAAGGTTCATTACTGGCCTCCCCTTCACCATGCATCACTGCTCCTTATATTCTCCTGTGGGATGGCCATCCCTCAAATATAGAAGACAGAGGAATGCTGCCTTTTGGACCTTCAGAGCTATTACTAAAAAGATGCCTCAATATAGCTTGGATTGCCTGCCCCTAAATTCGGTAGGCAAATATACTTTGAGGATTACCTCCTACATCTTCTTTATTATATGTAAGGTCAGATCACGCTTTGGTAGGACATTCTTAAGTTACGTGTTACCCTCACTCTGGAACAAGCTGTAAAAAAACACTGAAATTGTATCACCCCTTGTTGTCAACACCCCGACAGCAAAACACAGAAAAAGACCATTACGGTGACATTCGCGGTAATGGTCCTTTTTCTGTGTTTTGCCTTCCCCCAGTGTTCCGCCCCCTCCCTGGACCAAATCTGACCTGGAATTGGAATCCTAGAGTCTGGGGGGCTGCAGGGGGCACAGCCCCCCACAGAAAACACCCATGCAAGAGGCGGCACAATACCTGCTTTGGTATTGTGCCGTTGCTGTGGGGGAGATTGGCATTCTTGCCGATGAGAAAACTTGGTGCTTCCCGTTGAAATTGGTCTACCCTATCAAACTATCAACATTCAAAACTCTTTATACTCATTCTTTCAAAGAATCCTGTAATGATTTTGCCTGATCCTGCCTTATTACTTGAATTAAGCCTCCCACTCTCCATCCTCCCTGACCCCTTTTCTTTCTGTTCCTTCTCCTCCCTCCCTCCCCCTTGCCTTTGACCTGAATCCTGGGGCCCATCTTCATTCCATTGGTGGTCTCAGCAGCACTCTGCGATCAGTGGCCATCGTATGGTTGCCACTGCCCATTTAGTCTTCTACCCATCCACCTCCTCCCTTTTAGGCATCTGCCCCTTCCTCGTCACTTTATGGATATATCCTTCCATTTCATACCTAATCTTAGAGTCCTCTCTCTTGCACCCTGTATATTTTTTGTAACTTGCATTTATTATTTTCTTCATACAGTACAGAGAATCTCATGTATATTTTTATATATATATTTTTACCAAGAATTCGTACTGTTATCCATCTGAATTCTGTACATTGTTCTATGTTCAATGTATATTGTATTATGATTCTGTTGTGTATGTAACCCTTCTGTGCTTGACTATGTATCTATGTCCAGGTCCACCTCGAAAATGAGCTTTGCTCTACGATATTCGCCTGGTTAAATAAAGATTTTGAGTGATTGATTGATTAATTGATTAATTGAAACCTCATGCAATAAACAAATTTGATTAAACAAACACCCTCAGAATACCTAAACTATAATAATCCACCCCAAAACCCTGCTTAATAACCAAAATACAAGTTATATACAAATTATAAACTAACCAAACCTAAATCCCCCACCAATCACACACCATTCACACTGAATGCATACAAATCAACCCCCCCCCCACCGAAGCACTCTAACAGTAACTTTAAGTAGTACAGTATAAATAAAGCAAGATAAATAAAATAAAAGATAAACAAATAAATAATTAAACAAAACTATAGAAAATGTTGAGTCTGAGGGAGTCAGAGTCAAAGTCTTATAACTCATGCAGGCACCAGGAGAGAAAGTCAAATATGGGACATAAAAGTCAATGTCTAAACACAAGCTGCAGATGGTCCAGGATTATAGAAAAAAGGGGGCAGACGAGAGGTGCACTCTCACTACAGCTCTGCTCCCAATGCTGACCACAAACTGTGAAGATCTGTGTAAGTCAATGATGCTCTCACCACCATCTCCTAGTACAATGTCTGCTGAACCTGTACTTCTGCTGTCCTAGACTTAGGGCAGTAATCTGAAATGAATCAATTAGAATTTGTAAAGAAACATTTAAAAAAAGTTTTAAATTTAAATAAGTAAAAATGAGAAAATGGGGGTGAGGGGAACAAGAAAAAGAAACAAGCATTTGTCAATGCAGAATGTTAGCTTGCAGGTATTTGCATTGGCATTTGGCATTTATGCAGCCCCCCCCCCCAGTTATATCCATGTCCCTTTAGCATCCATATCCCAACAGAGTACCTATCTGCAACTCCTCTTGCATCTGATCAACATTTCACCCTCATACTCCTTAAGTGTCTGTCTTAGGAACCCTAACACTCTGGGCGTGCTCAAGGGAACGAGCCTACGTGGAAACTGCGCAACCTGCACTTGTAACATAGTCATTCAGTGGAATTATTTCACCAAATTTTCAACATAGGCATTTTGGCACCTCTGGTCATGACCACTGTCACTATGATTTTCTTACTGTGCACCGAACACTGATTTCCCACAGTGACCATGCTATTCTGCATCGGAAGTGTGAAAACACATTTTAGCCAGGATGTGAAAAATGACAGCTGAACTGTTCATAAGGAGTTGCGGGAAAATGCAAATATTGGAAATGTGGAGTGAAAATATGACAAATTCGTGAAGTTACGGGTGCACGTGGAAACTTCGCAACGTACGCACGTAAAACAGTAATTGTTTGGAATTTTTGCACCAAATTTTCAACATAGGCATTTTAGGACATCTGCTCATGAATAGCATCACTGTGATTTTCTTACTCTGTACTGAACATAATTTCTCACAGCCGCCACACTATTGTACGCCGGAAGTGCGAAAACACATTTTGGCCAGGATGTGAAAAATGACAGCTGTACTGGACATAAGGAGATGTGGGAAAATGGCAATGTTGAAAATCTGGATTGGAAATATTACAAATTCACAAACTTACGAGTGTGCATAGAAACTGCGCAATGCACGCTCGTAACACAGCCATTTTATGGACTTTTGTCACCAAATTTTCAACATAGGCATTTTAGGACCTCTGCTCTTGAACAATGTCACTGTGATTGTCTTACTCTGTAGCAAACACTGATTTCCAACAGCGACTGGGTTATTTTGCACCAGAAGTGCAAAAACACATTTTGGGCTGTATGTGAAAATTGACAGCTGCACTTTTCATAAGGAGGTGTGGAAATATGCCTATGTTGAAAATCTGTAATGAAAATATTAAAAATTCGCAAACTTACGAGTGTGCATGGAAACTGCGCAACACACGCTCGTAAAACAGTGATTTTTTTGAATTTTTTCACCAAATTTGCAACACAGGCTTTTTGAGAGCCCATCTCATGAACACCAACACTATCGTTTTGTTAATCGGTCCCAAAAGGTGATTCCACGCAGTAACCGCAAAATCACCTTTCAGGACTGAATAACGCCATGACAGTGACTGAATTCATGAGGAGGGGTCCCAATAACCCCATGTTGAAAATTGTGTGCCAAAATTCCCCAAAATGGCTGAGATATGCACCAAAGTTGAAAAAAAAACCATTTATGCCATTATACAGCTTACCAGCATTTCTTCAGTTCGCAGTCGGCTTTGAAGAGTGCAGACGTGTTCCCGGTCCACTGAAGATCATCACACTGGGCCCAGGAGGTAAGTATGGGGTGAAGGGGGTGTGTGGAGTGGTGGGTGTGCAGAGGGTGGGCACGGGTTGGTGGGGGGGGCAAGGACTTACCGAGGGACTGTTTTCTTGTTTTACAGGATTTAAAAAAAAAAAAGGAAACCAACACTTTTGGTACACTGGGGGTGGGCTCCCAGCATACCACCTAGGTGAAGGGGGTGTGGGGAGGTGGGAGCGCAGAGGGTGGGCATGGGTTGGTGGGGGGTGAAGGACAAAAACTGACACTGCTGGCACTCTGGGATGGGCTCCCAGTGTGCCACCTAGGTGTTTGCTGGGGGGGACTGAAACTGACAGTGACTGGGCACCCCCGCCAGCCATACAGTGTGCATGTAGGGGAGAAGCATGAGCACTCTGGGGTGGGCTCCCAGTGTGCCAACTGTTTTTGGGGGCTGCAGTCGATGGGGGATTGGGCACCCCCACCGGCCACACAGTGAACTGGGTGGGTTCATGACGAGGGGGATTGGGCACCCCCCTCAGCACACAAGGTGGGGGACAAAAGGAGGGAAGGGGAGGACATTAGCAGAGGGAAGAAGCAGGAGTGATTGCCCAGCTGTGCATGACAGCAGTTCAGCTATGTATGCTGGGTCTATGTCAATTCACTCCCGTCAATTCGTTCCACGTCAATTCACTCCCGACCACTTGCTCCCGAGTCAATTCACTCCCACCACTCACATTCTACGTCAATTTGCTCCCATCCTGCTTTAAGCTGTGGTGCACTGTGAATGTTAGATGTACCTGTCTGTGCATCATTTGCTATCTTTAACTATGTTAACTGTGTGTACTTAGTGCACAATCAGCTGCTGTCTGTATGCTGTTAATTGATTAGATGGATCTGCCTGTGCATCGTTTGCTGTCTTTAACTGTATTAACTGTGTGTTAAGTAGTGCACAATCACAAACTGGTACTTAATTAATTGTTAATTGTTAATTGATTATTTGAAAACCATGTTACAAAAAAAAAGCACTGTAGTGAGCAGCGTTCGTCACACAACCTCTCATAGCAAGCATGTCTGCAAGGTTCATTCAATCGGAGCGAAACAAAAAGAAATTGGTAGATGAGAATAACTATGCCTACACCCATCACAAGCGGGACTACAATGGCAAAATGATTTTGCAGTGTGAGTTAGCCATTAAAAAGGAAAAAACATGCAATGCCAGAGTGCATACAGAAAGTTATGAGGTGCCAGTAATAATATCTACATTTAGCCAGCACAGTCATGCACCGGACCCGACAGTAGTGGGGACAGCTCAGGCACTAAATCATGCTAAGGACAGAGCTGGATGCACCCAAGACACCACTGCCAAGGTTTTTCTGCATTGTAAAGAAAATGAGTCTTTGGCTGCTCAGGGTACTATGGTGGACCGCAACATAAAACATGATACAGCGCATTCGTTGTCACATTGCTCCACCAAACCCTTGGGACCTAACTGATCTTATCATTCCACAGTGTTACAGGTCTTTTAAGTGTGCCAATGGTAGTGAAGTTAAATTTCTATTATATGATAGTGGTCCCAGCCCTGATCAAATCCTGTTTTTTGGAACTGAGGCAAGCTTGCAGTGTTTAGAGCAATGCAAACATTGGTATGCAGATGGCACCTTTAGCGTGGCTCCTCCATTATTTCATCAAATGTACTGCATTCTTGGTGAACACTTTGGCAGTATTCAGCCTGCAATATTTGCCTTGCTACCCGGAAAACACAGGGACACATATGTAACTCTTATACAGGTTTTGAAAGAAATGAACCCCAGGATTGACCCAGCAGTCATAATGACTGATTTTGAAAACGCAACAATTCAAGCATTCAGAACTGTTTTCCTCATGCATCTCAAGTTGGTTGCTTTTTCCATTTTTCCCAGTGCATATATAGAAAAATACAATCTGAGGGACTAGGACAAAAATATGCACAAGACAGCGATTTTAGCCTAAAGTGCCGTTATTTGCCTGCCCTTGCATTCTATCAATCAAATCAGGTTGTGAGTCAGTTTGAGGACATCACCGATGAAGCCCTTCACATTTTTCCACCAGAATTAGAGCCAATAATTGATTTTTTGAAGACATATGGGTTGGTCACAGGAATAGAAGGGGCACAGGGCGTAGGCAGCCACAGTGTGACATAAAGTTGTGGAATCATCATGATACTGTAACTGAAAAAACGGCTCGGATGAATAACGCTGTTGAAGCATTTCGCAGAGGAATGCAAGCTATACTGTGCATGTCACACCCCACATTGTGGAAATTCATCTATGATATAAAATGCATTCAAAGGAAAAAAGGATGCTGACATTGAGCAGTTGATCGCCGATAATCACCCAACTGTTGCTGAGGGGGCATACTAGGACAGTGCTACAAGGCTTGAAACAATACTGGAAAAGATCAAAGAATGCACAACTGAAGAATTCCTAATGGGTGCTGCACACTGCTTTGAATACTGAATACTGAAAACTGCATTTTAACTGATTTTAAAGTTTTGAATTAAAGATACCTTTTTAATGGATTTGTTTATACACTGTAGTGGGGATCTTCCTGTTACTATGACAGCACGTCACTAACGTCACATCACATGACAACACTGTGGTGCTACTGGGGTTCTACTGCACTCACATGACAAAGGTAATTATTACATTATTACTGTAGTTCAATGCCAATAGTTCTGCTTTGTTCAGTTCAATGCCAATAGTTCTGCTATGTTCAATTCCAGTCTCTGCAAGGTGACTTACTTGTTGGGTTTGGGCTTCTCATGGGCTTGGGCTTCCACCTCTGAAGCACTGATGATGTGTAACTAACATTTTTTTGCAGTGTTTTTTAAAGTACAGTTAAAGAGGGAGTGAAAAGCCATGGAGCAAAAAGGGATGGGAGCGAATTAGTTGGGAGTGAACTGTCGGGAGCGAGTTGTCCGGGAACGAACTTGAGGGAGCGAATTGACGTGCTCCCATGCTAATTGCATACACGCTACCACTGCTGATTACAGTGAACCTTTTCTTTGATGTGAAGACCAACACAGCCAAACTGCTGTCATATACAGCTCGGCATGCATTGGTCCACTAGGGTTGCGCCTGCTACACTGATCACTGCATTGGGGAGGAGGGTCACACACCTCCAGACTTCATACTGTTTCAAGACGCTCCTTGTGCATGCATGCAAGCAAACATAAAAAGTAGTCCTATAGCGCCATTATAACTTTACTGTTTGACCAATAGGTGACAGATGCTGCATTTGAAGTAAATGAATTAAAGTGAATGGATGTAACTGTGCCTGTTTAATATAAACAGGTCAGTGAGGTCCCAGATCTTTTTCCACTGCTGTTCTGCTGGGATATCAGCAGTAGGTTCTGAGCTCCTCAGCCAATCAGGTTTCTGGATTTTATATACCCATTTCAGAATATACATTAGTAAATAAATACATTACTAAGTTCAGACAATATTTCTGGTACTGTCTGAAAGTAGGGGATAAAGAATAATGAATCAGGTTTGTATGTTGGATGGGTAACTTTAGTGTGTGGGGGTTATATTTAGAAAACTAGAGTGTGAGAAGGTTTGTTCTTGGGATAGGTGACGTTAGATTTCAGGTATATGCACATATGCATACAGCTTCCAAAAGCAATTTTACATGTCCTGTTTGAGGTGGAATATGTTTCTAATGGCTTTGATATTGGCAGGGAGTTTTATTCCATCTTTTGAGCGCATCAGAGGCATCCATCCTCACTCCTATGATTTTGTGCATCCTTGCTATTTGTAACAAGCCGTTTCCTTGGGATCCTATTACCTTGTGATGAGTTTAAAAACATAATGATGTGCTGCACCATTTTTGATTTAGTTCATCCCCCTATCCACAGGATTACCAAATCACAGTGCTAAGAGGTGTACTAGAAAGTCAGAAAGTCCAGTTGACAGCCTTTTAGGCAGATGTCACATACAGAACTGAGACGACACAAGAGACGTAGGGTTCATCTTGCCCATTCCTCCTGATATAGAGCAGTAGTTCTACCCAGTTCGAGTTTAGACCCACATCCAAATATACAGAATCAGCAGGACTGCTATCTCAACCTATGCTCTGTAAGTCTCATTGCCATTCTCCCTTGGGAATCTGTCTGTTCCTGCTTTGAAAGCCTGAGTAGTGCTAATTGTGTCAGCATGGCTCAGCTGGTAGCACATCTGTCTCTGGACTAAATGGCTATGGATTCTAGTCCACACTAAGACTTAGGCTCATATCTCAGATGCTGGCATTACAATGTAATATTTGGGGGGGGTACTGTTAGGGTGTGCCAAACTTTAGATGAAAATTTAAACTGAGGTCCTTTCTGCCCACTCAAGTATCTGTACAGTAGGAATATAAAGAACTAGTGGCACATATCATAAGGGATGGGGATTTTCCCTATGGCCCAGGCCAACATTTCCCTTCCCATAAAACCAGTTCAGCCAATTGACCGTGGCAGTGTGTGGGTACTGATGATTGAAATGATTAGCACTGTAGGTTTATAATCCCTTCGCTGCTCCAGTTTCTCTCAAGGTTTGTAAAGAGGTTATCCCACACAGTGATAATCCACCATGTGAAATAATGCTTCTCAAGCATTTCCTTATTTGACCCCCCCATTTGAGTGATTGTCTTCTAGTTCTGCTTGCACTCACCAGGTTTCATCGATACGGGTATTGGAACATGTACACCAAACAAGCCATAGCATACAAATTGATTGGAGAGGGGGAAGCATTCTGAGCCCTAGTCACTGATCATGGTTATTCCTACCACATGATATCCACCTCTACTGGTGTTATCATAAGATTTTTGTACTCTGAATTAGACACAAATGCTAACCCTCTCACCACTGCTCACCTTCTCACCAGTGCTCACCATTTCACCAATGCTCACCCTCTCACCAGTGCTCACCATCTCACTAGTATTCACCCTCTCATAAGTGCTCACCCTCTCACCAGTGCTCTCCATTTCACCAGTGCTCACCCTCTCACCAATGCACACCAATGCTCACACCTCATCAGTGCTAACCATCTCACCAATGCTCGTACTCTCACCAGTGCTCACCCTCTCACCAGTGCACACCGGTGCTCACCCCCTCATCAGTGCTAACCCACTCACCAATGCTCATGCTCTCATTAGTGCTCATCCTCTCACCAGTGCTCATCCTCTCATCAGTGCTCACCCTCTCACCAGTGCTCACCCTCTCACCAATGCTCACCCTCTTATCAGTGTTCTCCCTCTCACCAGTGCTCACCCTCTTACCAGTGCACACCATTGCTCACTCCCTCAGCAGTGCTCACCTTCTCACAAATGCTCATCCTTTCCCCAATGATCACCCTTTGAACTAAAGAGAGGGTGTGACTGTGGAGGCCCATGCTAACCAATGCCAACCCTCCTGACTGCAGAAAGGGTGTAACCAATTCACCAGAGCCCACCCTCTCTGTATTCCCTGCTGCTGTAATAAATTCCCTATCTCCCCTGACCTCTCCTACTCCTCCTATCTATATCTCAAATTTTCATTAAAAAACTTCTCCCTCCTGCTTTTGTCCTGTTGCAGCCATAGATATGTTCAGATATTTCCAGATATTTCATAGGTTTCATAGGTTTTTTTACAAGCAGTTAGACAATTTGTCCATATGCTGCTCACCTTTAACTTAAAGATTATATCCCTTAATTGCATTCTTACTGCATTATATATCTAGTTTAGTTTTAAATTCCTCCATTGTCCTACTGCCCACAATTTCCAGTGGTAGGCTGTTCTATTCCGACACCACCCTCTGAGAGAACCACATTGCTGTTTTCTTGGAGTGATTCAAATCACCCTTGAGCTGGAGTATATGTAATCAAGTGCTGTAACATATTTCTCTAGTTTCCAGGCTGTTTCTATCTCATAAGTCAGGGTTATTAAAGCCACAAAATTTAAGCAATGGTCCTCTCTTAGTCTACAGCACTCTAGTGCAGTAGTTCTCACACACTGTCACAGTGAGCCTCCCCCAAGTCTTGGAAAAGATCTGGAGCCCCCCCATATAGAAATAATCTGGGGCCTCACCATAGTTAGAACAATTATCGTACTTTGCACAGTACACAAGGAATACAGTGGCACTCCTTTGAGTTGTTGAGCTTATTCTCATTTTATTAAATTTATTATTCTCTCCCTCTGCATAACCCCTTCCCCATGTCAGCCTACTCACTCCACACGTCTGGGTTTTGCACCCTATTTACTGTACCCCTTGTTGCAATACCTCCCTGAGTCAGATTATTTTCATTGTCAGTTTTACCTTGTTTTTAAACACCTTCTCAGGGACCATTTTGCTTTGTCCTGCTCTTGCTCCTAGTGCCTCTCAACCTAGCCTTTGCATTTGTGCTTTTCTGCAGCCAGTATAATGGGTCAGTTGTTACCTTGTACCTATTAATTTGTATTATTTTGCATTTTGGTTTGCACAGTTTCCAAGAACTGTACATCCTCCATTCAGCTTTCCCCATGTCATACCAGGAAACAAGTGTTTGTCGAGTGCGACTTTCCTGTTCACCCATTTTGTACATAAATTTGCATGCCATTATTCACTTTAGTTTGCTGCATCCTATTGCACAAAGCATCGAAAATCTGACATTAAAATATTGTACATTTTAAGGCGTGCTTAAGCTTCCCTTGGAACAGGTTGGGCCTCCCCTGGGAGGCTGGCCTCACCATTTGAGTTCTGCAAACCAGCTATCATTTTGTTGCTTTATGCAGGAGTGGATTAACCTTTTGTGGGCCCAGTGCCAAAATGTTTTATGGGCCTCTGTTTTCTTGGGAGGGGGAGTGTTCAGATGGCCTACTTAGCTAGGATCTGCATTACACAGGTGAAACCAAAATGCTCAGAGCTGTGATAACCAGGGGTGGGTGCCATTTCAGATTTGAACAGGGCAGAGGAGGGCATGGGGCAACAACCAGTGGGGTTCAGGTGCCAGTTAGGCCCCTTGTACATTCGCAGACAGGCACTGTACCGACTGCTGTCTGTACATTCGAGCAGCCGCTTGCCTGCTCGAACATGTGAGCTGATTCAGTACAGCTGAACTTCTGCTGTACTGAAACATCTTGCATGTTCGAGGTGGCAGGCGGCTCCTCGATTGTGTGCAAAGTGTAGAATGACAAGTTAAGGTTCAAGTAAATAAACACAACCTACAAGTGTGGCTGGGGAGCAATTGTGATAACTTACTTACCCGGCCATCATTCTGGAACCTGCTACCTGCCACTTGCCATGAGCCCAGTGAGCCCACCAGTTAAAACCTCCTCCTTGAATCCTCTCCTCCTCCTGGAACCGAACCATCCCAACTGTGACCTGGACGGTCCTGTACTTGCTTGCATTCAGACCCACTGAGCATCCGAGCAAGACTGAGGAGACTGATGCCACCAAGCAAGAGCTCACCTCATCACCAACCTAGCTGTAGCCTGTCTGTGGTGGTGGGAAAGTGTGTGCTGTGTAACTTGCGCACTGTGCTCCTCCACGTCAAGTGATGACACTGATGACTTAGCAACACAAGGGCAGACAGGGCACTTTTTGTGCCCAAAACAGCAACAAAAAAGGAATAACGCCACACCAAAGAACAGTCCACAACTTCCACAAGGCATGTTGGTTGCGGCTGCCCCTGAGCAAGTGGGCCCGACTCTGAGTGTGGGCCTGGCTCCACAGAGCCATTGGAGCCATTGTTAATCTGCTACTGGCTCTATGCTGTACTCACACTAGTGATGTAATCTCTGATTTTGTACAGGGAGCCCAAAACTTAGCACAGTAGTCCAAATGTGGCCTCACTAGCAAACAGTATAATGGCATGATCACCTTTTTGTCCCTACTATCTATGTGCCTACCTATGCAGCACAGGATCCCATACAATTTCCTTCCTATCTGCTGACGGTGTTTTTTAAAAACTCATATCATTCTTTATTATAATTCCTAGGTCCCTCTCCTCTATTACTGGTTTCAGAACTTGCCCCCCATAACACATATGCCCTTCTATTTTTTTTTAACTTGCTTATCTTAATTTTACCAATTTTAAAATACAAGAATACAAAATAATCAGACAAACAAAGCTACATCACAAAAAAGTGTTAACAAACTTATACATTGCAAAAATGAACCCCAACTCTCCCCTCAACCCTTCCCCTCCCCATGATATTCAATATAACATATTGGGAGATCAGGATCGACCACTACATATGCCAGTGAGCGACAAAAAAGGTAAAAGTAAGATCTAAGAAAAACAGTCTTAATTCAACATATTTACCAGAGGTTTAAATAAGAGAAATAGTCATATAAAGAGAAAGGAAGGGAAGCCCAAACCTATAAAACTTTATAATGGATAAATAGAATAGCTGAAATAAGTTAATAAAACCACAGAACCTATATATAACTTCAAGCAAAGGGCGTCCATTTCAAACATCGCTTCATTTAATTATACAACTTCATACCAATGGGAGTGCGCTACCAAGGAGAAATGAATCCAATAGAAATAGTCAACCATCAAACATTAAATCTTATAGTTATGATGCCCTTCTATTGTTGACACCAAAATGTGTCACTGAGCATTTATCCACATTAAACTCCAACTTATGGTCATGTCCCCACTGTTCAGTCCTAGTCAGTTACTGTTGTATATTTGATCATGTGTCCAAAGAGGTTCTCGCTGGTGGCCCACAGCAGTACTGCAGGCAGGCAAGGACTTTCTCTAGTCTAGAGACATCACAGAAATATCTGGCCATGTTTTGGCTACAATGGTAGTTTTTTCCTTCAGATGGCATGGGCTGCATGCCCCTGTCAGTATCTCTCCTCGTGCCTCTTAGCCTGCCTGACTGGTTAGTTAATTGACTTTCACTTTATGCACAGTTCTTAATTGTTAGCCCCCGACTCCTGTTCTCCATATGCATGTAAGTTGCTTTTGGGCTACTCAGCTGCTTGCACACTGAGTACTGTATATTGCATATTTTATTACCATTAATTGAACTATATTTACCGGTTAGGGTCAATAAAGCACCGCTGGCAGTCCTTCACAAACTGAGTAATTCACACACGTGAATTATGGAGTTCCGTATACCACAATTCCAAAAATAGCCATGAGTGGACCTGTGTGAGAAGCTGTCCATGCGCTGGCAGTCCACTCGCACTGGTCCCAGAAAACTACCAGCGTGAAGGACAGCCTTCTCACAGGACCAACAAAAACGAAAACCAGGTACACTGTTTAAGTATAACTCTCACAGAAATTCTTTTTAAAATGCCAGCCTCTTCCCTTTTTATGCCTCTGAATGAATTGGAGAGTCACTCAATTCAGGGCTACTAAACAGCACAATTTCACCTCTGTCCCTTATGCATAACATCTGTCAGGCAGCTGGATGCACTGCAATGACCGTCAGTCCCTCACACACACACACACACAAATGGAAGAAAACTACCTTTACAGAGACTGTTGCCTTCATATATGTATATATATATATATATATATATATGTATATATACAGTATATATATATATATATATATATAAATGAAAAACAAGCTTCGTTGAGATAAGTTTTCAATTTTACTGACTGCTCTATTTACTGAAAACAGTATGCTTTTAAAGGGAAAAACGGGTCAGGAAGCCGATCTGAAAAAGATGCAAATGTGACGACTTCTGTGAAATGAAAAAGCTGTAAATGTTATGAATTCTTTGGAATAGTTAAAAAAACACCTTGGTTAAAGCATTTGTTCACAAAAGAAGTTCAAGCTGTTCACAAAAAAGTTCATGCTGTTCTGAGCAACTGTTGCACTCTGTTCAAGTAAAATAAATGTTCTTGTAGAACACTGCCACAGATTTTATCTCTTTGCATTTATTCATTTAACCAGTAAATGTGAACATATGAACATACAAATCTGCCAGCAGAAACAGGCTTCATGGTCTGTCAAGTCTGCTTGAATGTGCAGCTAGCACCCTTACATTGCAGCTGCCCCCACCCCTCCCCACTCACAGTGATGCCACTATCACCCTGTCCCATCCCCTTTTAAAACTTCCCACTGTCTTACAGGATACCACTTCCTCGGGCAGAGTGTTCCGTTTAGTCACAACCCTCTCCATAAAAATATGTCTCCTCATCTCTCTTCTACAGTATATCTTCCCCCTTCCAATCAGATCATGCCCTCTTGTGTCCCTCCCCCATTTAAAGACCCCTTCTGTACCTGTCTTGTTTATCCCCATCAGGTACTTAAAGGTCTCAGTCATATCCCCCAATCCCTCCTCTCCTCCAGGGTGCACATATTTAACTCACTCAGCCTTTCCTCGTAGGGCTTGTCCTCCAATCCCTGAATCATCTTTGTTGTCCTGCGCTATACCCCCTCCAGTAATCTGATATCCTTCTTCAGAAACAGATGCCAGTACTGCACGCAGTACTCCAAGTGTGGCCTGACTAGTGACCTGTACAGGGGCAGGATCATCTCCCTATTTCTGGACAAGATTCCTCCTGTAATACACCCCAGTATCCTGTTGGCTTTAACTGCCGCCTTCCTGCACTGAGCTGAGTTGTTCATATTCCCTGTTATAACCACCCCTTGATCTTTCTCCTCCTCAGTGATACCTAATTGAACCCCTCCCAACTGGTAGCTCCTCCCCAGGTTCCTTGCTCCGAAGTGCAGAACCTTGCACTTCTTCGCATTGAAACCCAATTGCCATGTTTCCAATCACTCCTCCAGTTTAGTCAGGTCGTCCTGTAGCCCCTGCCACCCTACTATGTCGTCCACCACCACCCCCATCTTGGTATCGTCAGGAAACAGACTGATCTTACTCCTGATGCCATGTGACATATCTGCTATGAATATCACAAACAGCACCAGGCCCTGTGGAACCCCACTCATTACAGCCCTAGGGGATGAGAGTTCCCCCACCACCACCACCACCACCCATTGCTGCCTCTCTTTTTGCCAGTTCACAATCCAGTTTACCATCTTTGACCCCACTCCCACATATTCCAACTTCTCCCCAACCTCCCATGAGGCACAGAATCAAAGGCCTTGCTGACATCCAAATACAGGACATCCACTGCATGGCCGTTATCCAGTTCCCTAGTCACCCAGACATAATACTCAACTAAGTTGGTCTGGCAGGATCTTCCTGAGATAAACCCATGTTGCTGACCATCCTGGAGTCCATTGTCCTCCAGAAAGGTCACCAGCCTCTTCTTCAGGATTACCTTCATTAGTTTTCCTACACTGGATGTTAGGCTTACTGGTCTGTAATTGCCTGTTTCATACTTTGGGCCACTTTTGTGGAGGGGCACCACTTGAGCCGCCCTCCATTCTTGTGGTATGCATCCTGTGTCCAGGGAAGTACTGAACAGGAGCTAGCACAACAATACTCACCCAAATCAGGAACCAAAACTAAACAAGCACAAAGGAAATCCAAAAAACTTCTGATCATAGGAGACTCCATGATTCGGGGAGTTGATACCCATCTCCAGCCAGGGGTGATGGTCAGATGTCTCCCAGGTACATCAGCATGGAGAGACACTGACCGCATTGCTAAATTGTTCACAAAGCAGGAGAAACGTTGATGTCCTAGTACACATAGGGACTATCGATCTGCCAGCCGGTCAGTTGTGGAGACCAAGGAACACCTGACTAGGCTGGGTGACAAACTATCATCTATTTCGTCCAGCATCTCCTTCTCTGAGATCCTGCCAGTCTGGGAGAAGGGAGCAGATGGACGGAAGGTCAGAGAAGGGGAGATAGGGGAGCTAAACACGTGGCTCAAGGAC
This sequence comes from Neoceratodus forsteri, assembly GCA_016271365.2. Lineage (NCBI taxonomy): Eukaryota > Metazoa > Chordata > Ceratodontiformes > Ceratodontidae > Neoceratodus > Neoceratodus forsteri. The sequence continues at coordinate 1,392,656,327 of CM057459.1, forward strand.
TGGTGCAAGGAAAAGGACACAGATTTGTAGGAACTGGCAACAGTTCTGGGAGGCAAAGTTCTTAAATTTGATGGACTGCATCTGACTAAAGAGGAGTCAGTGCATTGGGGCAGAAGTTTGACGTCTTTGCAGAATATTTAAACTAGCAAATGGGAGAGGGTGCAGCACCCCATACGTCGAATGGAAGAACACCCTCCCCAGCTAGTGGTCAAACAGGAATTCAGCGTGTTTGCCGCTCATTTGCATCACCAGGTAAGAAAAAAGGTTTGTCTCCCCATACGATGCACAGGGGTAATGCCAAACTTCACCCAACAACTAACACACCAAAATCTGGCCAATGGAAAATCATGTACACAAATGCTCACAGCCTGGGAAATAAGATCCCAGACCTGCAGGCAATAATGTCAGAGGCTAAACTGGACATAGTAGCAATTAGTGAGACGTGGTTTACCAGTAACCACACTTGGGAGACTTCAGTACCTGGCTATGTACTGTTCAGAAGAGACCGAGGTGCAAAAAGGGGGAGGAGTGGCCCTGTATGTTAATGAAAATATCAAAGCTACAGAAATTCAGAATACACATAAGGAGCCAGAAGAACTGTGGGTCACCCTGGAAACAGGAAATGGGACAGCCATAAGAACTGGGGTTGTCTACAGGCCCCCAGACCAGAGGGAGGACATAGACACATTACTGTTAGAAGATATACAAAACATGACAGCTAAAGGAGGTTCTGATAATGGGAGACTTCAACATGCCAGATACAGATTGGTCAATACCAGCAGGAACATCTGCCAGAGCTAGACTCATAGTGGATTCCCTGCACGGGGAGGGCCTCAAACAACTGGTACAGCAACCCACAAGAGACAGGGCTATCCTAGATCTAGTACTGACTAACAAAGAAGGGATCACAGATCTCCAGGTAGAAGGTCACCTGAGGGCCAGTGACCATCACATGGTATGGTTCAATTTGGCTACTACATCTAAATCATCCCATTCCAAGGCAAAAATATGGGACTTCAGAGGAGCTGACTTTGATAAGATGGCCAACAGAGTTAAGCTAGCCCTGGCAAAAAGAAACACAGGTGAGGAGGTACAGGCAAAGTGGGCAAGCATTAAGGATACAATACTTGAAGCAACATCCCATTCTGTTAGACAGAAAAGGAAGTGCAAAGAAGAAGGAAACCACTTTGGTTCTCAAATACAGTAGCAGAAAGGTCAGAGCCAAAAGGCTGGCCTTCAGAAAATATAAGGGAACACAGCGGGATGAAGATAGGGAGGCATACCAAACTGCCCTAAGGGAAGCAGGTAAGGCAGTAAGGCAGGCAAAGTCCCAAACTGAGGAAACACTAGCACGAACAGTAAAAGAAGGTGACAAGACTTTCTATAGATACATTAGTGAAAGGAGAAAGTCCAGAGGGGGTATTGCTAAGCTTAATGGAGAAAAGGGAGCATGTGAGGAGGAGGACCCTGTCAAGGCATCTATCCTAAATAGATACTTTTGCTCAGTATTTACTGAAGAGAAGGTAGGGCAGGGCCCACAGCTCAGCATCATGGACACAGGGGGGAGGGAGGTGAGCACTACTCCCTTCACAAAAGAAAGGGTCCTACAAGAGCTTGCTAAGCTCAGGGTGGATAAGGCAATGGGACCTGATGGCATACATCCCAGGGTACTTAAGGAGCTAAAGGAGGAACTAGCAGAGCCATTAGCAGAATTGTTTAGTGAGTCTCTGAGCACAGGAGAGGTCCCAGAAGACTGGAGAAGGGCTCATGTGATCCCACCCACAAGAGTGGTAGCAGGGAGGAGGCGGGAACTACAGACCGTCAGTCTTACCTCAGTAGTGGGCAAGATTATGGAGGCACTTAAGGAAAGGATAGTGCAACACCTGGAATCCATAGGGGCACAGGATCCAAGACAGCATGGGTTTACAAAAGGAAGGTCCTGTCAAACTAATCTCATAGATTTCTTTGACTGGGTAACCAGAGTGGTGGACCAAGGGGAGCAGTTGATGTCGCCACCTTGACTTCAGCAAAGCTTTGACACTGTTCACATAGAAGATTGATAAATAAGTTAGGTAGGCTCGGTGGGTCAGAAGTTGGTCAACTGGGTGGCAAACTGGTTGACTGGCAGAAAACAGAGAGTGGTAAATGGTATACAGTCAGAAGAGATGCAAGTCACAAGTGGGTACTCAGGGATCAGTCCTGGGGCCAGTCCTATTCAACATCTTCATTAGTGACCTCGCAGATGGACTAGAGGGTAAGGCTTGTCTGTTTGCAGATGACACCAAGATCTGCAACAGAGTAGATGATCCAGATGGGGTGGGCAGAATGAGAAGAGATCTGATAAACTAGAATGGTCAGAAGAGTGGCAACTGGGATTTAATGCAAAGAAGTGCAAAATCATGCACATAGGGAAGAGAAACCCTGAAGCCACTTATAGGCTGGGAGGGGAGTTGCTAACAGTCACAAAGGAAGAAAGAGACTTGGGCATCATCATCACTGATGACCTAAAATCATCCAAGCAGACCTCTAAAGCAGTAGGTAAGGCTAGGGGGGTGTTAGGGTGTATTAGTAGGGGTATCACAAGTCGTAAGAGGGAGGTAATAATCCCTCTGTACAAGACATTGGTTAGGCCCCATCTGGAGTACTGCGTGCAGTATTGGAGGCCACCTTCACAAGGACATTAACCAAATTGAGGCAGTCCAGAGAAGGGCAACCAAAATGGTGCAGGGACTGCATCAGAAGACATATGAGGACAGAATAACGGAGCTCAATATGTATACCCTTGAGCAAAGGAGGGAGAGAGGTGATATGATTGAGACATTTAAACACCTTAAGGGCATAAACAAGGTGAAAGAGTCTAACATGTTTAAATATAGGAAAAATAGCAGGACAAGAGGACACAGCATGAGATTAGAGGAGGCCGATTAAGGGGGAATGTGAGGAAATTCTTTTTCACAGAAAGGGTGGTAGATGCATGGAATGGCTTACCACAAGAAGTGGTGGCTATGAATACAGTGCAGGGCTTCAAACAGGCATGGGATAGGCATAAGGGAGCAATACAAATGACTATGAATAGATAGGTCACTGACAGAGCAAAGGCCGATGGCACATTTATAAGGTAGAAAAAGAAATGGGCAGACTGGATGGGCCTTGCGGTCCTTATCTGCCGTCAACTTCTATGTTTCTATGTTTCTATGAACAGGTCTGCCAGTGGCCCTGCCAAGACCTCTGCCAGCTCTTGTATAGCGTAGAAGTTTAGGGCTCTGAGCTGCAAACCTGGAGACCTGGGTTTGAATCCCATAGCCCCCGCTTGCATACTGTGTGACCCTGAGCAAGTCATTTAACTTCCTTGTGCTCCCAGATCTTACCCAGAAACAAGCTTCAGCTTAGTGTGCCTTTCCTGGTTAAACAATTTCCCCCCTTTCCACCTTTCTTTCAACACCCTGGAATAAATGCATCTGGTCAAGGTGCCTTATCCACCCTCAGTGCCTTCAGACCCTCCAGTGCCCTGCCCTCTGTAATTACCTCATCTGTCACCCACTCCCCCCCTTGCCCACCTTCCCCATCCCCTGAGATTGCTGCCTGCCCTTCTCCTTCGTGAACACAGAACAGAAGTTCTCATTAGTGCTTCTGCCTGCTCTGCCCCTTTCTCCACCCACCCCCCATACTTCCTAATCCTCACTATTTGGTCCTTGCAGCTCCTTCTCTCCTTGATGTACCTGAAGAAGTCCTTTTCCCTGTCCTTGATGTCCTATGCCAACTTCAGCTCTCTGGAAGCCTTGGCCACCCTGACTAGTCTGGTTACCTCCTTGGACTTATTCAAATACATATTCTTGTCCTCCCCACTCCTGGATTTCTTGAACCTCCTAAATGCTGCTTTTGTTTTGCCCTCACCATTCTAAGACCTCCCGATTCAACCAGCTTGGCTTCTTAGCCCTTCCCTTCTTGCTCTGTCTTGGTGCATGACCCAGTAGCCTCCATCAGCCCTCGTTTGATAATTTCCCATTTTTTGGCTTGCATCCAAGCATGGATTAATTCCTGCCAGGTTCCTTTCCAAAATTTTCCCCATCTTACCAAAATCAGCATGTCTGAAGTCAACCACCCTGGTTCCTGTAGTTACAGCTTCCATGCCCATGCTGAGCGTGAACCACACCGAGTGGTGGTCACTCCCAGCCAGTGGGTCCTCCACCCTCAGTTCCCTTACGGTCTCCATGTTAGACAGTACTAGGTCCAGAGTTTTATTCAACCGAGTCCGCTCGTTAACCATCTGTGTCAGGAAGCTGCCCTGGAATGCTTCTAGGAGCACTTGTTCCCTTGCATTCGAGGTGGCTGGGGTGCTCCAAACCACTCCTGGTAGATTGACGTCCCCCACACTCACAGCATTCCCTTTCCCACAAACCTCCTAATCTGGTCCGCTAACTCCCTGTCCAAGTCCTCTGCTTGAGCTGGTGGGCTGTACACCACTTCCATCCTCAGTGTCCTACTTTTCAAATCTTGGCATTGCATTCATATTGCCTCTGTTCTACCCTCCTCCCCTCTTCCCTTGCACACCTTATCCCCTTCCTTACATAACTCGCCACCCTTCCCCCTTTCCCTCTTGCCCCAATCCTTTCTGTATATTCTATCCTATACTCCAGGATCATCAAATCCCAGTCTTGGTATTAGGTGGCCCAAGTATCCATGATGGCCACAATGTCCACCATCCCCACTGCCAAGAGAGCCTGTAACTCAGCTGATTTGTTCCCCAGGCTTCTTTCATATATGGAGACAACCCTCCAACTTGTTCCCTTCCCTTCCTTAACCCTTTTCTCCCCATCCTTAACCACACCCCACCCACCCGTGACTCTACACTGGTACCATCCCCGCTAGCTTGGGGGGTAAGCTTATTCGGCTACCCTCTCTGGTGGCCCTGCATACCTGCTGCACACTTGCCTTTCCCCACACCTAGTTTAAATCCACCTTAGTTGCTATGTATTCCCTCAGTCTCTGTTTCAAAAACCCCTGTCCCACTTTACTCAAATGCAATCTGTCCTCTGTGAATAGGCCACTGTTGTCTCAGATGTTACCCCAGCCTCCCAGTAGCCCATACCCTTTGGTTCAACACCATTATCTCAGCCAAGAGATGAACTCCTCTATCCTTACTTTCCTCGACGTGTATGCCTTGGGTACTGGGAGCACTTCCGAGAAGGCCACTGATCTCCCTCCTCATCACACAACTTTCCCAGTTCCTCAAATCTCTCCCTTACCACCTCGACCATATTACCCCCCGAAGTTATTTGTACCCAAGTGCACCACTACATGCGGTTTCTCCCTTCCTCTCCTTAAACACTTGAAAATAGACTGTCCTGCCCTACCCACTGTCAATCCAGATACTGATTCCACCCTTATTTGACTATGGTATGCCACTCCCCTTTACTTCCCCATCTGACCCCTTTTAGGATTGAGTCTCCCAGCACTAAAACCCCGCCCCTTCTCACATGCTATGCCCCTCGCCCCTGCTTGTCGATTTATCCCTTCTGCTATTCTCCCAGCCTCTACCCTAGTCCTGCCCCTTCCCCTATTACTTCCCCCACTCCCCAGTCCTCCCCCAGCATCATCACCCTCCCTCCTTCCTTCCTTGCTGGGCCATTCTTCCCTTCTGCCCCCTTGCCCTTCCCTTACCCCCATCCCTTTTCCCTTACTACCCATACCCCTGTCCCCCTCTTCTGACTGACTGTTGCTCTCTGGGCTTTCACTACCCACTTTTTCTCCTGCTCCCTCCCAGAGAGCCCCTCCCCCATCATCCACCATTGAAGCCAGCACCGCAAATCTATTAACTGACCCTGGGCTTCTACTGTTTGCTTCTCCCCTTATACTATCCCTAGGTTCCCCCTTACTACTTCTCACATTTTTTACCCTGTTCCCTATCCTCTTCTTTTCCACTGGTTCAGCACCCCTGGATCCCCAAGGAGGTGGCCGTCCTGTTCCATTGATCTCCCTCCTTCCACCAGTCCTCACTAACTCTCTTCCTAGCCACTGTACTTCTGCCTCCAGACCCCTAAGCCTGTGACAAACGGGACACCCCCCTAGCTTCCATAATGTACCCATCCAGATAGCTGCCCCACAACCACTGCAACATGATTCTTCCCATCCTGGTTTGTCTGCAGTCCTCCTGCCCCAAGTACCAGTCCCCCACCCCTGCTGCCCTGTTCCCTCTCCTACTGTCACCTTCACTAGCATGCCACATTGTTGTTCTTCTAGTCCCTGCACCTGTGCTGTTACCTAAAATCAGTTACGTGTAACCCACCTGCAAATGGGGGTTCCCAAAAGACTTCCAGGAGCTTGCTTGAATGCTCCAAGCCTGAATGGTGTTTGGCATTTAAGCCATTTATCAGTGAGTGTTTTAGAGCCTCTGGTACTGTCTCTTTAAGAGCTGTCTGCTTGCAGACATAATTAGTTTGTATGGGGGACTGTGTGCTTCTCTGAGTACCACTCGAGCTGCTGCCAATTCACTTCATTTTTGCAGTCACTAGAGTGCAAAGGAACCATCTGAAAGATGTAACTGTTTGCCAGAAATTATTTAGAGTAATAATGAAATTACAGTTTGTCTAACCTGCTTTCTTTGCAGTCAGAACTGTGTCTGCTAGTTCCCATTCTAGTTTTGAACTGCTGAACTGGACCAATCAGTGTGGGGTAAGCTAGCTCTAAAATGGTGCCTTGACGAATCAGAACTTGACTCATAATCTGAGCCAGCCACAAGAGGATTGTATGGGCAGTGACTCTGGGAGATGTAGTTAGACTTCAGTGCCTTCTTGGACCAACAGCAGCAGTCTATTGTGAGTGACAGCTAATCCAGTCAAGAACTGGGAGGAACTCAAAGGAAGTGCCCGGTTTTGTCGTTGGAGTTTCAGTTGAGCTTTGGCAGTGAAGAAGGAAGGAGCCTGTGCTTTTTCAGTGCAGTTTTAGTCAAAACGTGTGTAAGGCCCAGAGTTCGCTCTGCAGCTTGTGTAACAGCTTGTTAGGACTGAACTGGCCCTGTGAAAAGAATCAAAGGATCTCTGAAGAGTAGAAACCAGGCTCACCCTGTAGAAGACTGGAGGAATTGCTGAAAATTGCACTGGTCTGTCAGGAACTGAATCTGCTGTGTGTTCTCCCGGTATTGTGCAGTAATTGCGATCGGATACAGATGCAGCCTGCCTGTATAGTACTTTCTTTATATGGATGTGTGAAGAGGTTTGTATACCTCAAGTGAGTCCCTGCTGACATTGAAGGACCCTATCTTATTTGGAGGTCGTGAGTACTAATTCAGGGTCGCCCTGTTGAATTGCCATATTAAATCCAAATGGAATTACTGTACTGCTGACTGTTTAATTCTCCTTTTCTCTGTGTGAAAGGGCCCCTACCAGCTGCCACGGTTTGGACTAGCCACTAGGGCTTGGGTACCCAGGACAGAACTGATAGGGATAGGCCTGTGCACAGAGCCATAGGTAGATTATTAGAGTGATAAGCTACTAACCTGATTTCCCTGTCCTTGTTATATCCCCCTAAATAAATCAGAGCTGCTTGTTTCAGCAAAGTTATACTGCCTGAGGTATTTGTCTATGTTAAAGTACTGTACTGTGATTGTTGCACTGTATCTCATTTCACAGGAGGTCCCAGTGCCGGAACCAGACCTAGGGGTGTGTATACTGTGAAGGTAATTTGATATATGTGTGGGCACTAGTGGGAAGAAAGGAGGGTTGCAGTGTCCCAGAGGGCTGTGACCAAGTTAGTTTAACTGTTGCAAACCTGACCTCTGGGTGAGGCACCCGCCATTGGGTCCAGGCCCTCAACCTGTTAGTGGCAAATCAGGCAGGGGTAGTAGCCCCGATAGCACCATCTAGGGTTACATCTTGAGGCTCACCGCTGATTATTGTGTGTCCTCTAGTGGCCATATTTATGAACCACTGTTAAGAAAAAATGGGTACCCGACAGAAGTGGCTGTGCAATCGCTGGTGGAGTGGTGTACTGGGGAGGAGATCGACCTCCAAAATGCTATGCTTATCCTGACATCCCCTGGGTATCAATACGGACACTGTGCAGGAGTACTTTCCAAGGTGGAAGGTTTACAAACCCTGTGGTGGTGGTCGGCATGCTAATCTGCTCACCCACACTTTCCTGGCCCTAGTAGAGTTTAAGGATCCCATAGATAGCTCCAAAGTGCCACAGACCATTACACCAGAGGGAGCCTCACTGGCTTGGAGAGTGATAACTAAGGACAGAAGACCTGGGGAATCAGCCCCACCACTATCTGAAACTTTGAGGAGAAATTTGCTGAATGGTTGCTGGGAGAGGGGAAAACTGTGGAGGACTTGAAGAAACTATTCTTGCCACCTGGGGGTGTTCTTCCCCCAACACCCTCTCCTGCTCCAGTGCCCGTAATGGTGGCTGAACCAATGCAGACTCCTATTTCTGCACCTGCCATTAGTCACGACTCTTACCGAAGGTTGAGGATCTTCTCTGGCACCCTCCCCACCCCCCAAGGGGAGGATGACTGGGAGACCTGGATAGACTATGTTGCCCCCCAAGTGCTAGAATGGCAATGCCTGAAGGCAAAGCCTAAGAGGGTTAGTGAGACCCGAGGTCCTGCCCTGGCTACCATCCATGCTAAACGGGCCAGTAACCCTGAAGCGACTGCACAGGCTCATCTTGAGGCCTTGGAGAATGTGTATGGGAGCCCAGATTCTGATGAGGACCTATGGTGGAGAGTAAGAAATGCACAACAGTACCAAGGAGTTGTTGTCTGTGTATGTCTCTCTGCTGGAAAAATTGTTGCAAGAATGCCTCAGAAAGGGTAGTTTGCCAGCGATTGAACTGGACCGAACCAGACTGGACAGAATCCTTAAGTCTGCCCCTTCTCAGAACTGCTGTTGCTTCAGTTACGCTCTGGCAAATCGACTGGAATCCCCACCCTCCTAATGATGAGTTAATGGGAGAATTCGAGGAGTTGAGAAAAGGTGACCTCGGAGGTACCTGCACCAACAGCTGTGGCTACGACCGAGTGACTGAGGGTGACCCATCAAGTGAAGTTCAGGGGCAGAGGTTGACAGTCAATGAGTGCTCTGACAAGGAAAAAGATATGCCACAATGGGGTGAACTGTTGAGAGAGATCCGGAATTCAAAACAGTCCTTTATGAAGCGCTACTGCAAGTACGGGCCCTGACCTATATCCGACTGCATCTGCTATGGGGTGGGGTACCCACCATGTATCTCCTGCTGATAACAGCTCGAACTCAATTCCTTGACCATGGAAGTGGAGAAACTGATTTAGATGTCTCCAAATTCTTATCACGCCAGCAGACAGAGATGGCACCAGGTTTCCAGTTAGTAATACCTCCGCCCTGGCTCCCAGTGTGGCGCCTCGCCAGCTCAAACTCCAGAAAGTATGTTTTGCTATAATTGTGGGAAAGATGGGCACATGAAAAGGGAATGCCAGTCCCAAAAGACACTGACAAAGTTGCATATAGGCTACAAGGAGAGCTTGAGAAGAAATCAGTGGTTAAGAGGTGCGACATGATCCCAGTGAGGGCACCAAAATGCTAATTCACGTCCTTTTGTGGCAAGGTCAGTTGCCCAGGCCCCACTACCGCCTCTCCAGACTGGTCCAGAATAGTGGGTCCCATGGAGACCACTGTAAAGGTGAATGGAGTGCCTGCAAGAGCTGTGATAGACAGTGGCCCTAAGTGACAATTATGTTCCAGGATTGGATCAGAAGCATTTGTCAGACATACCCCTTACAACCATTAGAAGGACTGCATGTATGGGTTAAGTGAGAAGGCCTCTATTCCGGGTATATCCGATTTGGCTGTCTTTCCCACCTCCGTGGCTGGAGTGGCCGAACAGTAGAGACCCTAGCCTTAGTGTGTCCCCACTGGACTGTATGATGGTGTCCTTTGTTGATTGGAACAAATGCTCATATGTTCGGAAGGCTGGCACAGTTGTGTTATGAAAAACAGGGTCAAAGACTAGTAGAGCTTTAAGAGTTCGGCTTTAATTAAGAAGGCCTATGAGGCACAGAGAGATGCTGAAAACAGAACCAGAGGAACCGGTCGAATTGTGGAAGAAGGATCTCTGAGTCTCTGATCCTGGCGCCAAATGCCCAGTGTACCTTACAGGGAGAGGTCCGTATCAGAAGGATGTTAAGAATAAAATATTAATGTTGGATGCGCCAGGCGTGGAAAATTGCCAGAGGGACTGCTGGTCAAGCCTTAGTATTTTGCCCGCTAGAGCCCATGCTTATGCCAGAAGGGTAATGGTCCAAGTTCATAATGTGTCTGAAAGAGACATTCTAGTAAACAGAGGTTGCATCCTGCTAACGTGCATTGTGCAGACACTGCAGTGCTACCCAGCAGCAAGAGTTCAAGGAAGAATGACAGAGTAACGCCTGACTTGTTTGATTTGGCGACTCCCGCTCGTAGCTGAATGGAAAGTGAGGATCAGTGAGAAGCTTGCCCAGAGAGACCAGGTGTTTTCTTTAGGAATGGGATGTAGGATGCATTGCAAGGAGCTGAGCACAATATCCGCTGCATGACGAAAGACCATTTCGTGAGAGGTCTCAGGCCTGGCACCTGCTGACATAGATGATGTGAGACGGCATCTGCAGAGATGTTAGCTGCTGGTGTAATACAAGAATCCAGAGCTTTTATGCTTCCCATTGTGGTAGTGAGGAAAAGAATGGAACAGTAAGGATGTGTGTGGATTATCGCACCTTAAACCGCGGACTATCTCGATCAGTACACAATGCCCGCATTCAGGATGCTTTGACTGCCTAAAGGGAGCAAGTGGTTCTCTGTGCTGATCTCCGCAGTGGTACTACCAGATCCCGAGGCTATGGCCCCAGAGACCGTGAGAAGACGGCCTTATCTGTCCGCTTGGCTTTATGAATTCATGAGGATGCCTCAAGGGATTTCAGGTGCCCCAGCCACTTTTCAACGATTGATGGAGCGTGCAGTGGGGACGTGAACTTACTAGAGTGCCTGGTATACCTAGATGATGTTATTGTGTTTGGCAGCTCACTGGAGGAACATGAGAGCAGATTATTTAAGGTATTGGACCGACTGGAGGTCTGCCTTAAACTGTCCATTGATAAGTGTCAATTTTTTCAAACATCAGTAAAGTATGTGGACACATAGTATCCACCGAGGGAATAGAGACCGACCCAAGTAAAGTTGAGGCCTTGACTACCTGGCCACAGCCCAAAATCTAAAAGAACTGCAAAGATTCCTGATTCTGTGGTTATCGGCGCTTCATCAAGGACTATTCAAGAGTGATCCGCCTTTACTTAACCTTACTCAAGGGTATCCCCAACCCACAAAAATACCAAAAGTGCGCCCTCAAGACCGAAGAGTGTATTTTCATCCGAGTGAAGTATTTAGTCTGCTGGACTCTGATTGTGAGACTGCTTTTCATGAGATCATATATCAACTTACCCATGCTCCAGTGCTGGCCTATGCCGATCCAAGAAAACCTTACGTCCTGCACACTGATGCTAGCTTGCAAGGGTTGGGGCTGTGTTTACCAAGAGCACGAGAATGGCCTGAGACCAGTGGCCTTGCCAGTAGAAGCCTGACCCCATCCAAAAGAACTATCCTGTACATAAGTTAGAGTTCCTAGCTTTGAAGTGGGCTATTGTTGACCAATTCCATGAGTACTTGTATGGGGCTAAAATACTAGTAAAAACTGACAATAATCCTTGACCTATGTGCAGACCTCAGCTAAGTTGGATGCCACTGGCCATAGGTGGCTTTCTGCATTATCTACATATGACTATGCTCTCGAATACCGAGCAGGTCTGAACCACATAGATGCTGATGCTCTCCTGGAGGCCTGTTCCCAGAATGATTGGGTCCGATTGGCAGAACCTGACATTCTGGCACTCTGCCGAAGTTTGACAGGAGGAACAAATGTCCCACGGACGCAGTGGACTGCATGGTGGATTGCTTGGAGCCTCTGAGAATTGCATACCTGCTGCTTATTGCCACTTTTCTGCAATAGACATTGGTGCACTGCCTCAGCTGGACAATGACAGTATTCGGGGCTCAATCCCGCGATCCCATGATCAAAGCAGCTTTAGAAGCCCTCTATGCAGGAAAAGATGTGTCAAATTACGCTCCACTGATTTGAGAACTGCACTGTTATACAAAGAAGGTCCTAAGTTGAAACTGATCAATAAACTGTTATACAGAGAAACAGTAGACAGAGGGGACAAGTAGACAAACAACAACTAGTGCTGCCCACTGCCTTCGAGACTCAGTACTGAGGTCCTTGCACAACCACATGGGGCACCTTGGTATAGACAGAACACTTGACTTGGTGAGATCCAGATTCTATTGGCCTAAGATGGGGGCTGATGTGGAGCAACACATTCGAACCTTGTAGTCGCTGCTTACAGAGGAAAGCTTTGCCCCAGAGGGCTGCCCCTTGTTAACATCACCACCAGTGCACCCATGGAGCTGGTCTGTATTGATTTTCTGAGTTTGGAGTCAGATCAAAGAAATATCAGTAATGTGCTGGTGGTCACTGACCATTTCACGAGATATGCCTAAGCTTTCCCCACCAAAGACCAGAAAGCATCCACTGTGGCCAAAGTACTTGTAGAAACTTTTTGTTCACTATGGGGCTCCACAAAGAATCCATTCTGATCAAGGGAGAGACTTTGAGAGTCGTCTGATCAAAGAGATGCTTTCTCTGTGGGAAGTGCAAGTCCAGAACCACTCCTACCACCCCAGGGGACCCACAGCCTGAACGTTTCAACCGCACTTTGCTAGATATGCTAGGCACCCTGCACCCAAAGGACAAGCCTAGATGGAGCCAACAAATTAGCACCCTGGTACATGCTTATAACTGCACCAAAGTGATGCCACTGGATTCTCCCCTACCACCTGATGTTTGGAAGAAGCTCGACTACCAGTAGATGTGTATTTTGGGGTCTCTCTGATGGGGTTCAAGCTGACAACTATTTACAGTATGTGCAAAAGTTAAAAGGCCCAGCTAACTCATGGCACTAACTGGCTCAAACCATGGCTGCCAAAAGAAATCTGGCCAACAAAGAAAGTATGATAAAAGGTGAAAGTACAGGAACTCCAGGAGGAGATCGGTATTGCTAAGAAATCTGGGACTGCATGGCAAGCACAAGATTGCTGACAGATGGCACCATCTCCCTCACATTGTAGTGGGCAAACTAGATGATCCTGCAGTGTACAAAGTAAGGCCTGAGAATAATTCAAAAGATGTAAAAACAATGCATAGAAATCATTTACTGCCCATTGGACAAATCTTAATTGAGTCTGAGCCCCTAGAAGATGCCCCTCTGGACCAGTGACTAGAGCTGCTGCTAAGAAAAGATCAAGAAAGTCTGCACCTACAGAAGCAAAGTTAAAGTGTTCCCTCCACAAGTCCCAGTTGAGCATGACTGTCAGTCCATATCAGAAGAAAGTGAGAGTGACTTGAATACTATCCTTCTTACGAACTGAGTCAATTGTTTGGGGCAATCCCTAGTCAATACTGGAGACAAAGCTGGGCCTTCTGGACTGTCTAAGCCCAGCTTCATCCCTGGAGCCAATGCTCCCAGAAAGTGAAGTGCAAAGCATCAGATCAGATGAAATGGAATCATTGTGCATGGTTGAACTGTTTGAGCTTTCAGGGGAGGAAAATGATAGATTGGGGCAGACTGGTGATACACCCGAACAAGAAGAGTATTTTGAGTGCCCTGACAGTCCACTGCCAGTGTCCGAAAGCTCTCCATGCGAGCCAAATGTTGTGGACTCAGAAACTGTAACTCCTGGAGCTGAAAGTGCCCCAAGTTCTAGCCTCTCTACCCCCATGGAGACTCCCCTAACAAGTGAGGACAATGCTGAAAATGAGACTCAGATTGCAGAGACTATAACAGTTCCCCCTAGAAAGACTGGTCGAGCTGTAAAGCCTGTGGTGCACCTCAGTTATGATTCACTTGGGAGGCCTGTGGACTTGCCTCTCAATGTTGTCCATAAAGGAGTGTATGTGTCCCCTAGCTCATTGCCCAAACTGAGCATCAGTGCTAACTCCAAGTTACTTGTGTTGCCCTCTAAGTATGGTGCCCTTGCCCCATCCAGCCCTAAGGTAACTGATAGGGAAGGGCCCCCTCTCTTCAGGTTTCATGTACAAGAGGTAATAACTTGAGTTATGGTACAATGTGTATGTAATACTGTTTAAAGAGTGACGTACTGCAATGTTTCAGAAATGTGTTCTTGGTAAAATGATATATTGACTGATGATTACATGTGCGAGCCTAATGCAAATGTATATGGTTGCAGTTGAAACTTATGGGGTACTTGCTGTGCTGAGACGTCAAAGCTTTCCCAAACCAGGAAGGTGTAACCCCTGCAAATGGGGTTCCCAAAAGACTTCCAGGAGCTTGCTTGAATGCTCCAAGCCTGAATGGTGTTTGGCATTTAAGCCATTTATCAGTGAGTGTTTTAGAGCCTCTGGTACTGTCTCTTTAAGAGCTGTCTGCTTGCAGACATAATTAGTTTGTATGGGGGGCACTGTGTGCTTCTCTGAGTACCACTCGAGCTGCTGCCAATTCACTTCATTTTTGCAGTCACTAGGAGTGCAAAGGGAACCTATCTGAAAGATGTAACTGTTTGCCAGAAATTATTTAGAGTAATAATGAAATTACAGTTTGTCTAACCTGCTTCTTTGCAGTCAGAACTGTGTCTGCTAGTTCCCCATTCTAGTTTTGAACTGCTGAACTGGACCAATCAGTGTGTGGGGTGCTAGCTCTAAAATGGTGCCTTGACGAATCAGAACTTGGACTCATAATCTGAGCCAGCCACAAGAGGATTGTATGGGCAGTGACTCTAGGAGATGTAGTTTAGACTTCAGTGCCTTTTGGACCAACAGCAGCAGTCTATTGTGAGTGACAGCCAATCCAGTCAAGAACTGGGAGGAACTCAAAGGAAGTGCCAGTTTTGTCGGTTGGAGTTTCAGTTGAGCTTTGGCAGTGAAGAAGGAAGGGCCCTGTGCTTTTCAGTGTGCAGTTTTAGTCAAAAAAGCGTGTGTAAGGCCCAGGATTCCGGTCTGCAGCTTGTGTAACAGCTTGTTAGGACTGAATCCGTCCTGTGAAAAGAATCAAAGGATTCTGAAGAGTAGAAACCAGGCTCACCCTGTAGAAGACTGGAGGAATTGCTGAAAATTGCACTCGGTCTGTCAGGAACTGAATCTGCTGTGTGTTCTCCCGGTATTGTGCAGTAATTGCGATCGATACAGATGCAGCCTGCCTGGTATAGTACTTTCTTTTATATGGATGTGTAGAGGTTTGTATACCTCAAGTGAGCCCTGCTGACATTGAAGGACCCTATCTTATTTGGAGGTCGTGAGTACTAATTCAGGGTCGCCCCTGTTGAATTGCCATATTAAATCCAAATGGAATTACTGTACTGCTGACTGTTTAATTCTCCTTTTCTCTGTGTGAAAGGGCCCCTACCAGCTGCCACGGTTTGGACTAGCCACTAGGGCTTGGGTACCCAGGGACAGTAACTGATAGGGATAGGCCTGTGCACAGAGCCATAGGTAGATTATTAGAGTGATAAGCTAATTAACCTGATTTCCCTGTCCTTGTTATATCCCTAAATAAATCAGAGCTGCTTGTTTCAGCAAAGTTATACTGCCTGAGGTATTTGTCTATGTTAAAGTACTGTACTGTGATTGTTGCACTGTATCTCATTTCTGGGGTCCCAGTGCGAGACCAGACCTAGGGGTAAGTGTATACTGTGAAGGTAATTTGATATATTGTGTGGGCCACTAGTGGGAAGAAAGGGGTTGCAGTGTCCCAGAGGGCTGTGACCAAGTTAGTTTAACTATTGCAAGCCCTGACCCCACAAGGTGGAGGCACCCTCATTGGATCCAGGCCCCTCAACCTGTTAGTGGCAAATCAGGCAGGGGTAGTAGCCCCTGGGATAGCGCCATCTAGGGGTTACATACGTAACACAGAAATTGCCTGAAACTGTTACAAAACTCAGAACCTTCCTGAAGTTTAGCAACTAAGTAATCCCCAAAGCAGAACCTCAGCAACTGAAGGCAGGTGAAAGAGAACACAGCCTGCCTGAAGGAAGGGTTTAACTGCAGAGAGAGCTGATGCTCATCGCTAACCATCCTGCCTGAAGAAAGGGTGTAATGGTAGAAGCAGCTGATCATCTTTGCTAAACCTTCTACCTGAAGAAAGGGTGTAACTGCAAAGGCAGCTAATCATCAGTAACCCACCTGACTGAACAAAGGGTGTAACTGTAGAGACAGCTGATCGTACTCACTAACCCTCGCAGGGTTTTAAATGATTGATTAGCAGTTTTTTTCCTTCGGACAATACTAACTGTACAGAAAGCATTTATATTCTTTGCTAAACCTTCAACCTGAAGAAAGAGGCAGTATAGCGCAGTGGTCTAAGGCTCTGAGCTGCAAATCTGGTAACATCCAGCAGACCAGACCTGGGTTTGAATCCCACAGCTTCCATTTGCATACTGTGTGATCTTGAGCAAGTCACTTAACCTCCTTGTGCTCCCAGGTCGCTCCTGTAAAAAAGCTTTCAGCTTAGTGTGCTATACCTGGTTAAATAACTAAATATAGGTTTTCTAGAAGTGTTATGTTTGTTGAACACAGTGAGGCAAGTGCTATGCATTTTCACAATGTTTTTGAACTTTTATGAGCAAAATGCTAATAAATTTTTAAAATTAAATAAAACCCTGCCTCCTAACAAATGGTGTAACTGCAGAGGCAGCTGATCATCATCATCTTTAACCTTCCTGCATGAGGAAAGGGAGTAACTGTAGAGAGGGCTGATGTTCATTGCTAACCCTCCTGCCTGAAGGAAGGCTGTAACTGTAGAGGTACTGTAGCTGGTTGTTCTTGTTAACCTTCCAGACTGAACAAAGGGTGTAACTGCAGAGAGCTGATATTCACAGCTAACCCTCCTGCCTGAAGAAAATGTGTGCCTTGGTTTTAAGGGCAGCAAATCAAGGAATGAAAAGCACACAAAGGTACATTAGTGAAGAGAGAGCTGCAGTCCTTATTCTAATTAAAGATGAATGATGGAGTCTGATGAATGACATCTGTATTTAACCTGAACATATAAAGGATTGTGTATGAGCAGGCATACACAACAAGGGTATGCTTGCATCGAGAGGTTTCCTTGGTGACAGAAGACCTTGAGAGCGCAGCTCGAGAGGTCTCCTGTCACCGAGAAAGCCTAATTTCAAACATACCGCGTACTAACCTATGCCTGCTCATTCACAATCTTTATCGTGTATGAGAAGGCACTCACAAACAGTGGCATCACGATTAGCGAGAATGCTTTTTTTTTTCAAATAAACAAGTAGCCTAGGGAGAGAGATACGTAAAATGGTCTTATCTGTTGCTGTTTTCAGGGCATCCACTCAGAGGTCTGCTTACTAGGCGACAGCTCTGGCAACAATCTGCATGACTGAGGAGATTTCAGCACGAGCACTGATTCGATGTTGTTGCGTGTTAGTAGTGATGCATTCAGTGAAGCACAACAGGAGTTTGACGTCACTACTAACACACAACAGATTGATTCCAGTCATCGATTTCTACACACAACAGAACGCTCTCATACACTATACTGAGATTCTGCGCAAGTTTAGCTGCAACTTATGTGACAAGTAAAACATGACAATTACATCTACACCTTAGGCAGTGGTGGTTTTACTTGTGCTGTGTATAAAGGAAGTTCTGCATGCCAGATTTGAGACATATCCAGTATGTTTTGCATTCACAAAATTTAACAGCATTTTTTTTTAATATTTCTTAGAATTACCCACCTGCATGATGTTCCTTACTTACAGGTAGAAAACAGTCTGTGAAGAAAACGTTTAATATTTTTCATCAAGCACAAAGTTCTCAAGTTGCAAGAAAAAGCCCTGTTGGGGGCAAGCCAATGACCAACTGTTTTGTTGCTGAGCAGGAGGCCCTGGTTCTGGAGCAGAGCCAGGTCACAAGCATATGTAGCCAGGACTGGGAAAGTGGTGTCCTGGCTGGTGCGTCCCAATCTGGGGAAGGAGAGAGCCACATTCTGCCACTGCAGCACCACTGACTCACGTTGGGCCTGAAAGCCTGCTGTCCCATGAGGCTGGGGCAGGCATGTCTTCATTAGAGATGTAAGAAGTTGGCAAACTTTGACAAGTGTAAAATGCTGAGCTTGTGACATTTTTAGTAGGTGAAATTCCGCTTTTGCAAGCAAAAATAATGTAAATGTGTGGGCGAAGTTACAACTTCACCACAACTTCTCCTGACTCTGACTGAAAAAAATGCCACTTCCTCAGAACAACTCATTGCAAAGTTGCAAAGTGGGCTATTGGTGAAGTTTTTTGCAAAGGCAAATTTTGCAAGTTCACCAGCCAAGTAAAACTTGAGCAACATCAGCAGTGTTTCGGCATGCCGATAAGCCCACAATGGGGTCTGTGCAAGGCACTGAGGGAGATGGGAGGGAAAGGATTTGAGATGAAAATGATAACCTCCAGTCACTCCCACAAGTCCTGCATACCAGATCTGAACCCAACAGAGAGGGGCACTTCTCCAATGGCAACACCACTGGGAGATGCACAGATGAATTTTGAGACCAGAAGGGGTATGACAGAGTTGGATAAGACCTTGTCCCATTTGTTATGCAGAGACAGCCAACAGTAAGGATCTAGCTTTCACCTCTCTTATTCTGCCACTTGTCTGTCTCTTGCCTGTCTGACTGTGCAATCAAATTTCCTTGTGGCACCTAGGAATTGGCCACACTGATGGTCCCACGATTCCCCCTATTATCTCCCTTCTTTCACTTGCTGTTTCTATTTCTTTCTTTCTCCCCTTGCTTCTCTGAGGTTAACAAAGATGTATGCATCTGCATGTGAAACTGGGATCTCTTAATTTGCAAATGTGTGTATTATTGAAATGATCACAGACAGCTACCTGGGTGTCAGAGAAGTTAGCAGTTTGGATCACAGGGGGTTAAGCTTGAGAAATATTTTGATCTTTCACAAGTTTGTTAACAGAATTGTCAGCAGAAAATCAGTCCTGAGACAGACTGTCTTAATTGGTTGTACCTGTTAAGAAGACTAATTGCTACACCCAGGCTACTGTTTACCTGCCTGATCTTCTGTATTCTGAATCTTTTGAGTTTTGTCTTTTTTTGCCCAAGCTTCTGTAACCTGCCTGTTTACCTGTACATTGCACCCTTCTTTCCCTCTCCCCTGGGTTGCACCTGGAAACAAGTCTCGGTTCAGTGTGCCTTTCCCATTTATCAAACTTTAAATAAAATAAAAAATGTACTCTTCAGGCTAGTCACAGGAAGGTCAATGAAAAAAGTCTTGTTGTTTTTTGTGGAAAACAGGAGACAAAACTTGCAAGAACAGGATGCAGAGGTTAAATTGCCAGGCAAAGACACCTTATAAAAATAATGCAATGTTTAGTGTGAGGGAGAGAGATTGAGATTTTAAAGAGAGGTCTCAGATGAAGAACATAGTTTTTTTGTACTGCACTGAAGAACAGCTACTGTGTACAATTTTATTTTTTATATTTTGTTATTATGAGAATAAAATGCTATTTGCACATTTTTTACCTTTTTCTGGTCTGCCTATGCTTCCTGACCCATGCCCCTACAACATAGGGATTGTGGGTGATGGTAAGTAGCATGTTGGGCTGGCCAGATAGAGGGCATCTAGCTGCTGGATACACATCTACAGTATACAGAAACAAAGTAAGCTGCAAAAAAAAGTTGTGTGAAAAAAAAGTCACTTCTTGCCAACTTTTGAAAAGTGCCATTTTGTGAAGTCCTTCTGCATTTTGAAAACTGAGGCCAAAGCAAAATTTGTGAATTTCCAAAGGGCTAGTTTGGACAGTGCGTCTTTAAATAAGTTGCAGTACTCATCCTTCCTTTAATGACTTTTATTAATTGCCCAATTATATTCCTTCCCCAGTTCCACCCTTAACAATCAGGATCTTCATGGCTACATCCTTCCACAGGCTAGGAGGGCAGACCAGCCTTTGCAGACAAAGCCAGTACTACATTTTGGTTGGCCAGCAGTGCGGTGTGCAGAATCACTGGGAGGCTTGCACCAAGAGCCTCACTTCAGTAACAAGCATAGCGCCCAGCCAGCCCCAAAGTGGGATACTCGCACCCAAGCTGTGGTCACCCAGGTGTCAGCACCATGCACTTCCAACTTCAACACAATGATGGGCTGTCCAGAACTTTGTGAAATAATCTGTTTCCACCAGGATCACCCCAATGAAATGTAGCATTGCATTTTCAGTGATGTCTTGATGTACCCAATTTCACAAGTGGAATAAGACTACTTTATTTGGTGGTGGGAGTGTCAAATGACTTTTTCTCCATTGTTTATTGGATCAGAATAGATCAATGGGGATGTAACATCTCAGTCACAATGATGGCACCTGTTCTGCCTAATTTAATAAATGGTAGGACTCAGGGGTAGGTGTGGGGTGGCATTATTCTTCATTCTTTTACTCCAAGTAGTAACTCGGTATAACCCAACTGAGATATGCAGTCTCATTTTAAGTGGGGTTCTGCTTCTTCCCAGTGTTATTGGTGTGGGGGGAGGGATGAAGCACAGGGAGGTTATTTGTCTTGGTCAGGGTCACACAGTGAGTAAGTCACTGTTATGGGATTTGAACACGGGTCTAATCATTCCTAAACCTGTGCTGTAACAACTAGATTTCACTACCTTCTGTTTGCAACATAATTTAAAATAATACAATCTTGTTAAAGCATCTATCCTACAATGCAACATAACACTCTTTATAAGGCAGTGTAAAAATACCATACAATAAAACAGTGGCCCTAGCTCTTCCTAATTTTAGAATGGGAAAGGGGCTTTTTCAAAGCCTAATATGCGGTGAAAAAGTGGCTCTGGATTTCTGGAGGGATTCTTATTGTCCATGTCTCTCTCCACAAGATCACTCAGCCAGGCAATCCCTTCTACTGTGAGAAACCACTTCTATCAGCAGCTCCATCCCAACAGACAGTTGGTTGTCAATGTCTTATTTATGGGTGTCAAGGGCTCCAATAACTGTCTTTTCCTGCACTTAAGGTTTATAGGACCGGCGCATCCCTCTGGCATTGTAAAGCCTTGCTAAAGACACTGAGACTCCAATGAAAAGGAAACTGACAGTATCAGCTCATCCCCTAGTGGCCAGTGCTTCACAACTCATAACCATAGCCTACAGTGTTTGAACCTGGCTGTAAGTCTATACTTTGAAAATGAAACAGACTCTGGGTTGTTGAGGGCCACAGACTAAATTACCCAATTATTCCAGTGCTCACCCCTTCCTACTGAGGGTGATCTGCAGCATGCCTTATTCTTGTTGATCTTCAACAACTTATTTAACCAGGATAGCCCTGCTTAGGAACACCATCTCATAGTCCTTTAGGGGGGATTGCCTAGTTTTACAGCTGGAAGAAACTGTAATGCAGGGAGCAGGGCCTGCAGCTCACCATATTTCAGGAGTATTGGTCTACCAAAAATAAGGTCACAACTTCCATAATATAGGGGGAGGGAAAGTTTGTCTCCTCAAAACAGGAAGAAGAAAATTTAGTGATTTCTAATTTGGCAAGTATGGAAGTTAATTAAAATGGTTGACGTTTTAAGCCGGACTAGTTGCACAAAGGGCTGAGGAGCTTGTGCCTCTTCAGCTGCCACGCCAGTGTCGCGAGTTTGGGAATGGACTTGAGTCACTGGGTGTAAGCTGGGGGAGAGGATCGAGCATCCCAGGGACTGCTCTTCTCTCCCCGGGAGGGATGGTCAGCCATTAGGCCTCTGACTACCACTGGCTGGAGATCCGCTGGTAGTGCAGCCTCCCAGTGGCTCAGTTGGAGGGCCTGCAATTCCATAGTGTGTGCATGCCTCCACACACATGCGCCTACGTACCTCCATGGATAGTGGGTTGGGAGAAAATGGGAAAGGAGCAGGGGCTGCCTTAATGAAGTCATACCTGCTCTGCTATGACCTGTACCACCACCTAGCTGCCCGCTATCTGGATATATGTACTGGGGGGGGGGACAGTCCTTGCCATCCTGGCTCCACCAATAGCAACAATTCACGGGGGACTTTCAGGTAGCTGGGGACAGCGAGTCATGCTCAGAGGAGTGGGGATATGACTGATACCCACCCGCCTGCTTTAGAGAGAAAAACTATTATAGAGAAAAAAACAGAAAAAAAGGCTGTCATTTTGGTAAGAAAGGGGTTTCATCAATAAGATTTTATATCAAATTCCAAAAATTGGTCTAAGAGTACAGCCAAACTTTGGGACCTGTGAAGTATCTTTTAATTTTTTTAATTCAGTCCCCCAGCTCACTGGATAGCACTTCCTACCCATCACTGACCTTCTCATAGACTTGCTTGTTTTCCTCTACTTATCCAGAACAATGCTAGTGGTGGGTGGCCTGCCATCTCATCCCCTGCATGGGCCTGGGGGGGGTGCCTGTACAATGGCGGACTGGGCCTTTTTTCTCTCCAGCCCCTGATTTTCTCATCGAGTGTGCCAGTGTGCAATGACATGCATGCATGCCTGGTGTTTGGCAGCTGCCACTCTACCCTCTATTTGCTGCTGCTGCTGTGTGGCCACCTGGCTGCCACCAAGTGGCAGTCAAGCAGTGAGATACAGCTTCACCCCCCTCAAGATAGGAGAGCTGTCCTATCTGGATGCTTGATATTTACTCTCCTAGCTGGCCCACGAGTGAACCTAGACTGTTTAAAAACTCGGGTCACCAGCATAGTGAGTGTTAGTGCCAAACCTGTGCCACCAGGCCAGCTATCTGTAAAAACATTTTGATTCCCAAAAGATTGCAGTGGTTCCCAGATTTGGACCAAAGGATGTTTGTGGCTTCCATAAAAAAAAAATGTAACTAATGAAACCCTTACAGGGAGGTCAAGTGACTCGCTCAGGTTCACACATTGAGTCAGTGGCTGTGGTGAGATTTGAACTTGTGACTCCCAGATCACTCATTTCTTCTTACTGTACTTTTGTTTTTATATAGCTGCTCCCCCAGGATCTCAGCACCTGCTCATCTCCCCGACAAGCTACCATCTCCCTCCAGGACTCATCTGCTTTGATAGTCTGCCAAGGGAAAGGGGAAGAACCCCCCCTAGTCTGGATCCAGTTTAATGGCAGGGTGCTGGAGCAATGGTGAAGGCTGGAGCAGGCGAGCAGGGCTTTCTTGTGCTCAGCTCCCAATTTTCCGTTTCCTCCCCTGGCTTGGTTGTTTGCAATGACACAATTATACATACTTGTGGAGACAAACACACACTATGCGCCGACCACCTGTCAACCCCCATGCTGTGGTGCTTTCACTGGCCTAGTACCATGCCTGCACATGGTGGCAGTGTATGAATGGTGCAGCTACTCCCCGTACCCTGGGAGAGGAAAGCAGTCTGCAAACACTCAATCCTTTCCCACACAGGCCGACACCAGCAACCAGAGTCCGTCACTAAACACGGGTTGCCAATGTGGCAGCAGGTAAGACACAGGCACCTCAGCCTTCAGTCCTACTGGGCCAGCACCTCTAACTGTACTTAAGATATACAGAACAGCCTAGCACACTGAAGTTCTGCTTTTTGTCGATCAGATGTTATGATATTCATAGTCTGAGTATTTGAATATAAACTCCTTTTGCTAATGCGCCTGCTCACATAAACCTACTGCACACACACACACACACACACACACACACACACACACACACACGCCATGAAGGGGCCTGAATTCACAGACATACACACACACACACACACCAAACTTGATTAGATCATGAGCGGCCTGTGTCTCTCCCAACAGCACCAAACCCGTCCTCATTAGGTAGCTTTGCTATTCTGCTACCTAACACAGATATCCTACCACAGACAAAGGGCCATCTGCTGTGCTAACCTGGAACAGTGCCAGCTGTTGTGTGCATGCCCATATTCAGAGGGCACAGATGCGCAACGCACCCCTGACAGAGCTGTCCCACACAATATTGTGCTGCACCTATGCAAATGAGGATTCTCTCATGCATATGTGGCACAGCACAATAATGAAAGATTTCAGAAGTGCTCAACGGCCACCAGCAGTGACATCATTTAATGCTTCTGAAGCCCAGCCCTTAACAGTGTGCAAACCTGTCTACATACTGCCAATGGCTGGGTACCCTGGTGTTTCAGCAGTCCCTCCCTAGCCCCAATCCCTTTCCTGTTAATGTTTCTTCAACACCGGGTTGTCTAGTGGTCCCTCCCTAGCCACAGTCCTTTCCCCAGTATTTCATATAATCCCTGGTGGTCCAGTGGTCCCTCCCCCTCCCCAGACCCTGATTGCCATCCGCTCCCAAAGAACTAAATCACCTGATAGTCTAGTGGCCCCCCACCCCAGCAGGTAGTGACCCACCACCCTGCTTCCCTCATCCAACCCATGCCAGCGACCAGCACAGCCCTCCTCACACTGCCACGGCCAGCCATTGACTGAACTGTCAGTGAGCATGTACAGTACATAGTAAACACTCATTGGTTGATCGGTACTATGTACTGTACAGGCTGCTGTGTTTCAATTCGATGACTGTCTGTGGCGATGTGAAGGGATGTGGCCAGTTGCTGGCATGAGTCAGAATGGGGGGGAGTGGGGTGGTGGGTCACTACCTGTCGGAGTGGGGGCCTCTAGACTATCAGGGGATTTAGTTCTTGGGGTTGGGGCAGCAATCAGGGACCGGGGGGAAATCACTGAACCACCAGAAATTATATGAAATATTGAGGAAATGATCGGGGCTAGGGAGAGATCACTAGACCACTAGGTATTGAAGAAATATTAACAGAAAAGGAATGAGGCTAGAGGGGGACAACTAGACCGCCAGGTATTGAAGAAACTTTAACGGGGAAGGGATCAGGGCTAGGGAGGGACCAGTAGACAACCAGGTATTGAGGAAACATTAATAGGGAAGGGATCGGGACTAGGAAGGGACCACTAGACCACCAAGTATTGAAGAAATGTTAATGGGGAAGGGATCATGGCCAGAGAGGGACCACTAGATCACCAGGGATGTTGGAAATACTTATGTGCATGGAGATCGCACTTTACCACTATGGGTGATCTTCAGTCCCACCCACTGTAGCACTGTGCCAAATGTGGTGACTGCTTGCTGTGGGCTGCGCTATCAGAGTCTGATATTCAAACAGATAGTATCGGTCAGTTCAGATTGAGCAATCTGTGTGACTATGGCCCCAGAGCTGGCAGGCCCTATTTTTGCGTGCGGTGCACCTGTTTCCATGCACAGCTGATCGGCTCTAAAAATGGGGCCCAGGGTGTTTAGAGCAGCCCAGCTGCTGCACAGCTGAATTGTGGTAGAGAGACTGTACCACTTTTATGGCTATATTATGTCTGCTGCTGCGTATGACTAATCTATAAAAATCACAGTATTTACAACAGCTTCTGACCATTTTATGGTAACTTGCTAGACAATACTATATACCTGGCTACAAAAGAAGAGTGAATACAGGTAAAAATGTTCTGTCATTCAGGGGAGACACAGAGGGCTCAATTTTCAAAGGCCCCTTAGATAGACACAAGATGTGCTGAACATCCGCTGGTGGTATAGTTCACTATTACATGACCTTCTATGGGGAGGGGAGGACCTGTTTAAAATGATGTCCTTCTACCGCTTAAATAATCATAGGTATATAAGGTCTGCTAGAGGTCACAAAATAAAAAACTTCAAATGCATTCACCCTGTTTAGGGGAAAGCCCTCACATGCTCCTATACCCTATCCCCCTGTCCATTTATTCTGTATACTGGTGTATCTCTCTGGCCACCCTCCCCTCCGCCTTCTCAATTATATATAAAAAAACTTATTTATGGAGGCCATCAATTGATAAACTTCCTTTAGTCAGTTAAAGTGGATTTAAGAGTAGTACCTGGCAAGTGCCAATCAGTCTCTAGGAGGGTATACTAAACCTCTCTAATGTATGAATGCCTGAAAAGCTAATATAAAATTATATAAAAAGAAGAGATTAACGGATTTAGCACAGTCATGCAAAAGTTCTTATTGACATAACAATGATGACTTGTACTCATATGTGGTGCTATATGATTTGCACTTCTGTATGTTCTTTGTACTTTTTTGTATATTCACAATGAGCTAACACATGGTGTATGTAACTTTAAATTTGCACCTTATAAGAGACGTGTTGTCCATTATCTGGTAGACCCGCCCCCATAGGAAGGCCCTGTGTTGGGCCAAAGCGCTAAGGGATGTAGGGTGTTGTCTTGGCACCTTTACTGCAATAAAGCTGTAACTTTGCAGCTTTAACCTTTGTTGGATGTTTCTTTCTGGTATGAGTGCGGAACTGTCTTGCAACATAGAGTATGTCTGTTTTGGACTGGCAGCCTTAATTCTTCACCAGGAACCTCTCCAGAGCACAGCCAGTTTTCTACAGTAGCATCCATAATGCCAGCATGGATGTTCAGGGAGAAAGTCAAAACCCGTGGCTGCAGCCCAAGCTGCTGTGTCTGCTGAATTGTTAGAGGAACACAGAACATGAATGCCCGTGACTGACCCAGACTTTAAGAGATTGAGCAGCTCTGACCTCTGAGGAACATCAGGTAAGGCCTGAACCAGCTCCATGCCCTGCTCCCAGAGGGTGTTCTGATATTGAACCATGTGCATTAGGAAATTCAGGGAGCAAATGGTGCAAGTGGCAGAGGAGGACACCTTCTTGCCGAGTTGGTCCATTTGTTTTGACTCCTGGTCAGGAGGCTGGTTGCTCAGGAGCCTAGACCATTTGAACCTGTTGTGGCAGCTGTGATCACCATGGAATCCACCAGGGGGTGTTCTCCCAAAAAGGGTTCCTCTCTAGGGGCTCTGCAGAGACAGTCTGATTTCTTGGGGACCGCCGAGGAAGTAGACGGGTGCTTCCAGGCAATCCTGGTGACGTCCTGAAAGGTATCAACCAAAGGTGGCACCATTGTGGGCTTAGGATCCTACTGACAGATGTATTTGGCTGAACAACATCTTTCAGGATCCAGGTCTTCTGTATCCCATCCCATATTTACCTGTATATGCCACATAACATCCAAGAAAGATGGGTCATCAGGAGGGGACCTGGGGGTGTCCTTTTATCTAGAGGTGAAGGAGCACTTCCTGACAGGGAAAATCTAGAAGAGGAGGAAGAGCTGCGGCTAGAATCCTCCATTGAAGCAGATCTGGGGGAGGGACACCAGGACTGATGTCCTCTAGAATGGCATCTGCGCCTATCTGAAGACCTGGAGGAGGAATAGTGTCTCCTACCTCTATGGCAAGAACGATCCCTGCTGCAGGGTCAGTTCTCTAGGCTGGGGAGTAGGCTCTTTGGGTTTAGGAGAAGGCCATTTAGGAGGGGCCTCAGGAGGTGTAGGCTCATTAACAGGTAGCAAGGAAGGCTTCTATGGAAGAAGATCACCCTTAATGGTGTTCCACCAGGACAAAAAGAGCTCTTTGACATCCGATAGTGGGATTCTAAGCTCAAGAGGAGCACCCGGCATCAGAGGGATCGACAGACTGGGTGTCAGGCTCTGAGATGGTGCTGGCTTATGTGGAGTAGGAGTAGCAGGCATCGGTTGTTACAGAGTGCAGTCATCCGGTGTCATCATTTGGTCAGACGATGGTCCTTCAAGCATTGGTAGAGGCTCTACATGGTTGCTGGCTGGCGACGTATAAAGGTCTGGTGATGCTTGCTGAGAGGTCACCGGAATGGACACTGGGGATGCTAGCATGAAAAGGATGGGTGTGTGCTAGTGCTGGTCTTTGGTCATGGCTGGCATTGGCTTAGGTGAGGCCCGTCAAGGGGAACTAAGTCCCAAGAAGGGCAGAGGAGCCACTCTCCCGGGGGAGGTGAGCTCATGCCCCCAGCGTTGGTCCAGGGAGTTAGCTCTGGAGACTGTGGCTGACTTGGAGGATGCCTTGGCCAGACGGATGATGGATAAGGACCTGCCACTGAGGAAGAACTGTCTGAGTCACCTGGCTGCTGTCCCGAAGTCTGTGAAGAGGGCCTTAGCTTCAGTGGCTGAAGGCCAAGGATGGAGTCCTGGACCCAGAAGAGCCACTGCCCAACATCAGCGCAAGGGCAGGAGGCTTGACAGCAGGTAGCCCAGAGGAGGTGAGGGTGGCCCAGGGAATTAAATCTGACCTCCTGTGGGAGGAGGACACGGAGCCAGAGTCTGACATGTGTTGGGCCCGGGAACAGGAGTCCTCAGAGGGCTTGTCCTTGTGCTTCTCCTTATGGTGATGATTCCCCGATGACTTCTTGTCCTTATGGTGGCCTAAAGAAGTCAAAGCTCCTGAAATAGGAGAAGATGAAGAACGTTTTCCCTGGATCTCATGCTGCATGGCAGAAAGTTGCTTTTCTAGCAAGAAGAATTTGAGGGCTTTTTGGTGGTGAATCCTGGTTCTGCTGTTGAACTTCAGACAATGCTGTCAGGTCTTGGTGTTGTGGTCTGGGCCCAGACAAAAGAGTGAGGCTGAATGGCCATCTTTCAATGGGATTTGCTTGCCACAGGCAGACTTGGACTGGCGCCGCTCAATGGAGGATGATGGGGAAGAAGACTTACAGAGAAAAAGGGATAACTTTGAATTATTTTTTGAAAATAAAAAAGCACTGAAAAGGTTATAGAAAAGGTAGTTGAATAAAGCAGAAGGCATCTGTGGAGTTGATGTGTGCAGGTTGATGAAAAAGATGGGGCAGGGGGACCATCCCTTTTTATACCATTGGCCTACTTCAGGGGTGAGCCGATATCAGAGGGTGGTCCCCCGTTATGGACTGCTAGTTAGAAGTTTTCTGAGCCAGCTTCAGTCCTTATGGTGTAACTTGCTGCAGGAGCTGCCCCTCGAAGCGAGATCATCCATTTCCAATGTGAATATCAGTGGAACCAGTAGAGACTAATGGTCACAGATGGATAATTTTCTACCTGATGACAGCGAACAGCCGGGCCTCTCAACCACCATGGTCCTGAACGTCAGAAAGGTAGACTTTGCCAAGATGTAGGCCCCAATGTCCATGAGTCTGGAGCCACTGCATCAGGCTAGTAACGCAGAGTACATCTGCAATTTGTTGAAGGGATACTCAAAGCATCCTTCGAAGTCTGCATCACTGTAAGCAATAAGGGAAAGGAAAAAAGATTCCCCCCCCCCTTAACAGGGACCATAGGCAACTGTTTTTTTTTTTCATACACATTTTACCCTCCAGTGACTGAGACATGCTTGGTTCTCTTCAGCCCTGCTCCACTGATCCCCTACTATCCCCAACCTCCTAGGACTTACGAGACAGTCAGCTCCAGTTCAGCCCCTGGCCTACTGTCAGCAAGGTGGGTGAGAGATTGGTGGGAAGGGTGTCATGTAAGCCTTTTGCCACCACCATTTTCCACCTATTTTTCCTCCCTCCCTTCCACATGCTTGGGCATACTTATTAACATGTGCATGTGGAAGCACATATATGCGTTACTAAGTCCCGCAGCACCACCCACTTTCTGCCTCTCCTCATCCTTCACTGCCAGCAGGCCTTCACCAGATGGCAGTCATTCAGCAGAGCCAGCAGTCCTCCCCCCTCCCTTGGAGAGGAGAGCAGTCCACTCGGACACTCAATCCTCTCAGTTCAGCCAAACCCTGGTAATCCGTGCTCATTTCTGAAAACACAGGTCACCAGCATGAAGTGAGATGTGGTATCTAGTGCCTCAATTCTCAGCCCCATCAGGCTGAGACAACTGGTTTTCTTTGTATTATTTATTTTCCCTCTTCATCAACCCCCCTTTGGTCCAATTACCCCCGAGGGCCTGCACCTTCCACGGCTCCGTCACCCGACCGCATATTGCAGCCACCACAGGGTAACCCGACGTAACCCTTCATCAAGTGGGTCCTCCTCTTCTGAGGAGGAAGGGCTTGGCAGCCTAGGCATTGGTTCTGGGTGCTGCAGTGGTCGGTTTTAGTGGAGTCTGAGGAGGCACTTGTCCCGGGGCAGCCGTTATCCTGGTGGGTGGAGACGCCATGTTTCTGTTTTTCCTCCTGCTTTCCCCAGTTTGCACTGCCTCTGTGCTTCCCCTGGTCTCCACCAGGGGCTGCCACAGAGCAACGCCTTTTGCCAGCCCACACCAGGAGAGGAGAGCTGTCCTCCGGATGCTCGATCCAGCTCCTAACCCTGCTGACCCAACAGTGCCCGAGTCTGTTCCAGAACCCAGGTCGCCGGCGTAACAACAGGTAAGGCATCAGCACCTCTACCCTCTATGCCACCGGGCCAGCAACTGTTTTTCAATAAAAAGAAAATCTATGACTGCTGGAGAGAGATGGGTTGCCCAATGCCTTAATTAGTGCATGTGCAAGTTCTACCCACGTGCCATGACTACTGAAACTTGCAAAATCCATTGTTAAAACTTTGTTCTTATTTTGTCACAGGAATGTATGCTTGACAGCTTCAAAATTACCTGTTGTGACTCTACCACTAGAGGTGAGATACTGTACATCTTAATACATTTCACAAACCAAGGTAAGGACTTGGAGTGACTTAAGTGACAACACAGTTAAGGAGTGTGGCTTAACTGGAGGCCATCTTCCAATCTATGAGACTGTTTAGCCCTGTAAATCTAACACCCCTAGTCTGCATGGTACTTTAGCTCTTTCTGAGCCTGGATACTATCTGTTTCTTCTGTGACATAGGAGAGGGGCCTTGATGTGCTCTGGAGGAGTGGGTGGAAAGGTGGCAGATTAATTTCAAGACTGAAAAATGCAAAGTGATTCTCCTACAGTAGGTAACAGGGAAGTGATAGAAAGGGAGTAAGGTTTGGAGGCTATGTACGCCAATGCAAGGAGTCTGGAAAATGAAATTCCAGGAGCATAGAGAAAGCCTGCAGTCACTAAGTGCACAAAAATGAAAGGATTAAATACTTGCAGTAGACATTATCATATTCACAATTGATTGCACAGAGCTGGATACATGACAGTCATTATAATGCTTTTGAGACAGAATAAATCCAACACCAGGTGCCCTGGCACTTCGCTGGGTAGAGCTTTGCCAGGGGCTGCTGGGTGAAGCACTGGGGCACCTGCCGTGATGTTGGATTTATCTGTGTCACAAGCATACAATGGTTGTCATGTATCCAGTGCCTTGCCATAAATTGTGCATACTGTATGGCAATGTCTACTACTGGCATTTAGTTCTTTTATGTTTGTGCACATAGTGGGTGCCAGCCTTTTTCGTGCTCCTGTTGTCCGTAGTAGAAGTAAACAAAAAAAGGCAGGTGTATCACAGGTAAGCCTCGGGTGCTTGCCAAAGAGGAAGGCTTTTCCTGAATATAGTAACAAATAACAAAATAGCGCACTTCAGGACTAGTAAAAGGCAGTAGGCAGTTCTCAAAGCTGAAAGAGCTTTATTTTAGTAACTATTGCTCCCTTAGTGCCTCAGCCCAACAATAAAGTTCTTTCAGCTTTGAGAACTGCCTACTGCCTTTTATTAGACCTGGAGTGCTGCTGTTTTGTTATTTGTCCATAGTAGAAGGCAGCACTCCCCTGGGCCTGCACCAAGCCTTACACCGGAGAATGCGTACCTCCATACCTGTAGGGACAAATAAAATTCCAGACCTGGAGTCCATCATGGCAGAGGCTAGCCTGGATTTGGTAGCCATAAGGGAGTTGTGATGCACTGACAGCCATGACTGGGACATGGCCATAGCGGGCTACTCTTTGTTAAGAAGAGACAAGGCAGGAAGGAGGAGTTATACTATATGTAAGGAAGGGAATCAATGCCACGGACATAGAGGGACACCTGGAGAAAAAAGAAGGGCAGAGGTGCTGTGGATCATTCTGGAGAAAGGCACTGAGGCTGCTGTTCATGTAGGGGTGGTATACAGACCTCCAGCTCAGGGACAGGCATTGGATAAGGCACTAAGGGAAGCCACCATCAGGATAGAAAGTAATAAGGGAAGGTGCTGTTAGCTGGTGACTTCAGTCTGCCAGATGTGGATTGGAGCCTTCCAACTGCAGCTTCGGAAAAGAGCAGGGCCATCCTTAACTCCCTATGAGGGGCCTTTCTCAGGCAGCTAGTCAAGGAACCCACTAGGGATGGGGCAGTGCTGGATCTGGTGCTTACAAACCAAGTCGGCATAGAAACATAGAACATATAGAAACATAGAAGTTGACGGCAGATAAGGACCGCAAGGCCCATCCAGTCTGCCCATTTCTTTTTCTACCTTATAAATGTGCCATCGGCCTTTGCTCTGTCAGTGGCCTATCTATTCATAGTCATTTGTATTGCTCCCTTATGCCTATCCCATGCCTGTTTGAAGCCCTGCACTGTATTCATAGCCACCACTTCTTGTGGTAAGCCATTCCATGCATCCACCACCCTTTCTGTAAAAAGAATTTCCTCACATTCCCCTTAATCGGCCTCCCTCTAATCTCATGCTGTGTCCTCTTGTCCTGCTATTTTTCTTATATTTAAACATGTTAGACTCTTTCACCTTGTTTATGCCCTTAAGGTGTTTGAATGCCTCGATCATATCACCTCTCCCTCCTTTGCTCAAGGGTATACATATTGAGCTCCGTTAATCTGTCCTCATATGTCTTCTGATGCAGTCCCTGCACCATTTTGGTGCCCTTCTCTGGACTGCCTCAATTTGGTTAATGTCCTTGTGAAGGTGTGGCCTCCAATACTGCACGCAGTACCCAGATGGGAGCCTAACCAGTGTCTTGTACAGAGGATTATTACCTCCTCTTACGACTTGGATACCCCTACTAATACACCCTAACACCCCCTCAGCCTTACCTACTGCTTTAGAGGTCTGCTTGGATGATTTTAGGTCATCAGTGATGATGATGCCCAAGTCTCTTTCTTCCTTTGTGACTGCTAGCAACTCCCCTCCCAGCCTATAGGTGGCTTCAGGGTTTCTCTTCCCTATGTGCATGATTTTGCACTTCTTTGCATTAAATCCCAGTTGCCACTCTTCTGACCATTCTGCTAGTTTATCCAGATCTCTTCTCATTCTGCCCACCCCATCTGGATCACCTACTCTGTTGCAGATCTTGGTGTCATCTGCAAACAGACAAGCCTTACCCTCTAGTCCATCTGCAAGGTCACTAATGAAGATGTTGAAGAGGACTGGCCGCAGGACTGATCCCTGAGGTACCCCACTTGTGACTTGCATCTCTTCTGACTGTATACCATTTACCACCACTCTCTGTTTTCTGCCCGTCAACCAGTTTGCCACCCAGTTGACCAACTTCTGACCCACCCCGAGCCTACCCAGCTTATTTATCAGTCTTCTATGTGGAACAGTGTCAAAAGCTTTGCTGAAGTCAAGGTAGGCGACATCAACTGCTCCCCCTTGGTCCACCACTCTGGTTACCCAGTCAAAGAAATCTATGAGATTAGTTTGACAGGACCTTCCTTTGTAAACCCATGCTGTCTTGGATCCTGTGCCCTATGGATTCCAGGTGTTGCACTATCCTTTCCTTAAGGAGTGCCTCCATAATCTTGCCCACTACTGAGGTAAGACTGACCGGTCTGTAGTTCCTGCCTCCTCCTGCTACCACTCTTGTGGAGCGGGATCACATGAGCCCTTCTCCAGTCTTCTAGGACCTCTCCTGTGCTCAGAGACTCACTAAACAATTCTGCTAATGGCTCTGCTAGTTCCTCCTTTAGCTCCTTAAGTACCCTGGGATGTATGCCATCAGGTCCCATTGCCTTGTCCACCCTGAGCTAGCAAGCTCTTGTAGGACCCTTTCTTTTGTGAAGGGAGTAGTGCTCACCTCCTCCCCTGTGTCCATGATGCTGAGCTGTGGGCCCTGCCCTACCTTCTCTTCAGTAAATACTGAGCAAAAGTATCTATTTAGGATAGATGCCTTTACAGGGTCCTCCTCCTCACATGCTCCCTTTCTCCATTAAGCTAGCAATACCCCTCTGGACTTTCTCCTTTCACTAATGTATCTATAGAAAGTCTTGTCACCTTCTTTTACTGTTCGTGCTAGTGTTTCCTCAGTTTGGGACTTTGCCTGCCTTACTGCCTTACCTGCTTCCTTAGGGCAGTTTGGTATGCCTCCCTATCTTCATCCCGCTGTGTTCCTTATATTTCCTGAAGGCCAGCCTTTGGCTCTGACCTTTTCTGCTACTGTATTTGAGAACCAAAGTGGTTTCCTTCTTCTTTGCACTTCCTTTTCTGTCACAATGGATGTTGCTTCAAGTATTGCATCCTTAATGCTTGCCCACTTTGCCTGTACCCCTCACCTGTGTTTCTTTTGCCAGGGCTAGCTTAACTCTGTTGGCCATCTTATCAAAGTCAGCTCCTCTGAAGTCCCATATTTTTGCCTTGGAATGGGATGATTTAGATGTAGTAGCCAAATTGAACCATACCATGTGATGGTCACTGGCCCCCAGGTGACCTTCTACCTAGAGATCTGTGATCCCTTCCTTGTTAGTCAGTACTAGATCTAAGATAGCCCTGTCTCTTGTGGGTTGCTGTACCAGTTGTTTGAGGCCCTCCCCCTGCAGGGAATCCACTATGAGTCTAGTTCTGGCAGATGTTCCTGCTGGTATTGACCAATCTGTATCCGCATGTTGAAGTCTCCCATTATCAGAACCTCCCTTTAGCTGTCATGTTTGTATATCTTCTAACAGTAATGTGTCTATGTCCTCCCTCTGGTCTGGGGCCTGTAGACAACCCCAGTTCTTATGGCTGTCCCATTTCCTGTTTCCAGGGTGACCCACAGTTCTTCTTGGCTCCTTATGTATTCTGAATTTCTGTAGCTTTGATATTTTCATTAACATACAGGCCACCTCCCCTTTTGCACCTCGGTCTCTTCTGAACAATACATAGCCAGGTACTGAAGTCTCCCAGTGTGGTTACTGGTAAACCACGTCTCACTAATTGCTACTATGTCCAGTTTAGCCTCTGACATTATTGCCTGCAGGTCTGGGATCTTATTTCCCAGGCTGTGAGCATTTGTGTACATGATTTTCCATTGGCCAGATTTTGGTGTGTTAGTTGTTGGGTGAAGTTTTGCATTACCCCTATGTGTCGTATGGGGAGACAAACCTTTTTTCTTACCTGGTGATGCAAATGAACGGCAAACATGCTGAATTCCTGTTTGACCACTAGCTGAGGGGGGAGGGGTGTTCTTCCCATTCGACGTATGGGGTGCTGCACCCCTCTCCCCATTTGCTAGTTTAAATATTCTGCAAAGATGTCAAACTTCTGCCCCAATGCACTGACTCCTCTTAGTCAGATGCAGTCCATCAAATTTAAAGAACTTTGGCTCCCAGAACTGTTGCCAGTTCCCTACAAATCTGTGTCCTTTTTCCTGGCACCAGCCCTTGAGCCACGTGTTTAGCTCCCCTATCTCCTTCTCTGACCTTCCGTCCATCTGCTCCCCTCTCCCAGACTGGCAGGATCTCAGAGAAGGAGATGCCGATGAAATAGATGATAGTTTGTCACCCAGCCTAGTCAGGTGTTCCTTGGTCTCCACAACTGACCGGGTGGCAAGATCATTAGTCCCTATGTGTACTAGGACATCAATGTTTTCTCCTGCTTTGTGAACAATTTTAGCAATGCGGTCAGTGTCTCTCCATGCTGATGTACCTGGGAGACATCTGACCATCACCCTGGCTGGAGATGGGTATCAACTCCCGAATCATGGAGTCTCCTATGATCAGAAGTTTTTTGGATTTCCTTTGTGCTTGTTTTGTTTTGGTTCCTGATTTGGGTGAGTTTTGTTGTGCTAGCTCCTGTGCTGCAGTGTCCTGCTCTGCAGTGTCTTCTGCCTCTTTATTTGATTTCAGAGATAGAGGCAGATACCTGTTTGTAGTGTTTATATGGTTTTGGAGGTAATGTGTTGGAGAGCAGAGAGTGATGGGGCACCTGATTTGCTCCTCCTAACCACCTGCCAACCTCCTGGACCAACTACCCTCTCGGGTTGAGGTTTTCTGTTGGATGCTGGGGAAATGGCGGGTGGTTCTTATAATGTATTTCCTCTTCAATATGAAATTTAGGCGTGCAATCTCTGCCCATGCTGCCCGGAGCTGAGCCTAAGATCTCCAAGGCCCAGCATGTAGGACAGTGTCCTAAATCCTGTAAGACTGTCCTTCTGAAAATTGTTCCACAGTACCTGCAGTTAATGAAATCCATTCCAAATAAGTTGCTGGGTTTGTAACCTAGTCAGAGTAATTAGAAGGAAAAAAAGGAACAAAAAAATGCAAGTAATGGTTTAATTGTGCTTTGTTTAACTTGTTATAACAAGTTAAATTACTAGTGCCCCTGTAAATGAGATCACCTTGTGGAGGCCCACTGATCCGCCCCTTCCTGCTCTGCCACAGGAAATGTCACAACTGTGGTACCCTATAAAAGGAGTGTAGCGTGGGGTGGTTGTGGATGGGGGTGGGTGGCTGGGCCCTTCCCCTGCCTAAAAAGAAGAACCACGGATGAAAGAACAAGGAGGTAAGAGCAGAAACAATCAGTCAACAACAAATGCAGTAACCCTGAAAGCTTATCCTAATGTTAGATAAAACTGTAAAACCTGTAAAGCACCATCTGTAATAATTTCAGAGAAGATATACGCATAGCAAACTTCACAGTGAGCAGTCCCCTAGGTACCAGTGATCACTGTACAGTGTGTTTTAACATTAAGATGGGAACAGAGGCAAACAACATGAGGACAACAGTGCTCACCTTTAGGAGGGTGGATTTTAAAGAAATGTGAGACTACCTGAGAAACTGCCTCATAAAGGGGACTGCCAGGGAGGGGTAGAGGCACAGTGGGGAAAAATAGGGAGGGCATAATTAAAGCAACCAATCTCTGCATGAAGGAAGTAGGAGAAAAAGATAATTCTGGTTCTCTAAGGAAGTGGCCAAGGTGGTGAAGGAAAAAAGGATGGTATTCAGGAGTTACAAGGAAATGTAGAGGGAGGAAGACAGGGAGGTATGACAAACAAAACAGAGGGAAGCAGGTAAGGCAGTAAGGGGAGAAAAGACGGGGCTAGATAAGAGGATACCCAAAGGGTAGCTAAAGGGGATAAGACTTTCTTCAGGTAAATAAGTGAGAAAGGAAAGCAGGGGGAGGGACAATAAAGATAAGGAGGACAGCAGGGGGAGACTACACAGAAGAGGATCAAGAAAAAGCAGACATCTTGAACAGGTACTTCTGCTTAGTCTTCACAGGAGGGGGAGGAGACTGATCACCAGGGAGTAGCAGGAACAAAAGGGGGAGGATTGGACACCAGTCCATTTTCAGAGGAAAGAGTCTTGAAGGGACTTGCAGCTCTGAAAGTGGACAAGGCTATGGACCAACCGGGATACAACCAAGGGTACTAAAGGAACTCTGGTAGGTACTAGCTGCCCCACTGAGGGCCTTGTTCAAGAGCTCACTGGAAACAGGCATAGTCCAGGAGGACTGAAGGAGAGCAGACATGGCCCCTCTCTGTAAGAGCAGCAGCAGGGAGGAAGCCAGTAACTTTAGGCTGATCAGTTTCACATCAGTGGTGGGAAAATTAATGGAAACCCTGCTAAAGGAATGGTTGGTAGAGTATCTTGAATCCAGTGGGCTACAAGACCAAATGCAGCATTGATTCATGGGGAAGGGGGTATCATGCCAGATGAATCTAATTTCTTTGACTGGGTGACCAGGGAAATAGGGCAGGGCAGTGGACATGTTCTCTCTGGACTTTATCAAGGCCTTTCACAGTGTGCCACAAAGGAGACTGATAAAGAGACTGAGAAGCCTAGGGGAGGGACCCAAAGAGGTGAATTGAATAAGGAACTGGTTATCGTTGCTGCATGCTGTATCATTGTATCTTTTGTATCTGACTGCACATGCTTGTTGTGTCACTGCCTAATTCATTATGTCTATTCTATTGCTACCCTCTGTTAACATTGCTGTAAGTTTTTTTTACTGTTAGTCTGTAATTCTTTCAGGCCATGCTTGCAAATAGGCAATAGTATACTGTATGGTTAGGGCTTATTGTGTATAGAAAACAATGGTTTTCCAAATCTTGTTGAAGGACAGTTCAAAGTTCAAAAAAGTTGCTGTACTATCATTCTGATGTCACATCGATAGTACAACAACTTTTTAGTCTTGTCCTGCAACCTGTTTGGTAGAAACTGAACTCACAAAAAATTCACAAAAAAATGGTGACGGCACTAAGAGAGTGGACAGGTGAGCACTTGACAGAAAGTTTGGACACGGATGGCCATACTTGGCTCCATGTTTCCAAACTGTCAATATGTCAGTTTTTGTTTTGTTATTTTAACACTAACTGCTGCTGTTTATGGTCAGGAGAGAGAGAGAGAGAGAGAGAGAGAATGGAAGCAAGGACCGGGACCCCCGGGTCAAGAGCACAGCAGGTCTCCAATGAGGACCAGGAGCAAGTGGGACCTTGAAAACAAGGTCTAAAACCTTGTAAAATTATGTTTTTAAAACCTAGTGGAACCATATACTATATAAAACAGTGGATGGTTGACCATCCACAACTAAGGCTGCGTTTCCATCTCGGGCAGTTGATGACATCAGCAAGACCTTTCAAGCTTCGCTCTCAAGGTCTCTATGATGTCATCAACACCCTCACTGGAAACACAGCCTTGCTTTGGGTGATCGCCCATCCACTATTCTATATATAGTGTATGGCGTGGGCTTTTTCTGGATGAAAATCCATCCTAGCTGAAATGTTGTGCCACAGTTCAAAAGTCAGGGAAAGCAGTAATACCATACTGTGATACAACAATATTTTGGCATGTTTTGAAAGCGCACAAGCTATACAGTTCAACAGAACAGCAGTGGCAACAGAAACTGAAGGCTCAACCAGATAGCAAGTCAGGGTGGCATTAGCACGATCGATCACTTGAAGTGCCCAACCCTTACAAAAAGTTCTTCAGAATACCACTGTAATACCACTCATTTGCTATTGCAATACCTCTGTGATTACCACTGTACTACCATTAAGGTTTTTATGGTATCACAGTGGTTTGTTTCAATTCCATTGTGATACCATTGTATCACTGTCCTACAATTCCAACAAAAATAATCAAAATTTAAACTACCATAGTACAACCAGGGTACCACTGGGTAGTACCATTGCACATTTTCTAGCTCACCACTGTGTTGTCATCGAGGTGCCATGGTGTTGCTATCGTGTTACATTTGGTAAGAGAAGACTCAAACAGAACATGCCCATGCATCAGATACTTTTCACTTATATTGAAAAAAGCAATGCAGAATCAACCAGATAATTTAAATGACTTACAACAGGTTAAACAATTGCTGACATTAAATCCTCTCGCTTAGTGAGATATACAGTGGCCATTTTTTTAAAAAATCCCTCCCATACTCAGCTAGCAACCAACAGAAACCCACGCTATAGATGTAGGGACATCTAGTCCCTAATGACCACACCACAAACCTTAGCAACTAGCCTTAAATTACAGAATAAGACGCAGCAGCAGAAATGACTCTCTCAACAAAAAAAAACAAAAAAAAGATCAAACTCTTTTTTATTTTACATATAGGGGCACCACACACTATAAAAATAGTGGATGGGCAAGTCTATGCCCAACCAGTGTGTTGTGCCACCTCAACATTCTGATTCCCAAGGACCTCTTGAGCTTTGCTCTAAAGGTCACAGAGAATCAGAACGCCTCTGTGGCACAAAACACTGGCTGTGCATAGTTGGCCATCCACTATTCTCTATATGTAAGCTTAGTGTATCTTACCTGGTATCAAAAACAAACAAACAAGCAAGCAAACAAGCCAACAAACAAATAAATAAATAAAATCATGGATAGGCAACAGAGGGTGGTGGTTAACAGCACTCACTTTAATGAGGGGAGACTGACTAACAAGGTGTCGCGGAGCTCAGTATTGGGACCGGTCATTTTTAATGTCTTCATAAGTGACATTGTGGAAGAACTGGAAGGGAAGGTATGCTTTTTGCAGATGACACTAAAATCTATAATAGGGTGGACCCTCAGGAGGGGATGGAGAGACTGCATAAGGACCTTGGAAACTTTAGGACTGGTCAAGAGCATGGTAGCTGGGGTTCAATGCCAAAAAGTGCAAAATCACATACCTAGGATATAGGAACAAATATAGGATGTGGGGGAGGTACTGCCAGTCCCTAAGCAGGAAAGAGACCTTGGGGTTATCATATCTGATGATCTCAAAGTGGCAGGGCAGTGTGACACAGCAGTGGGTAGGGCAAGAGGGATGCTGGGATACATAGGGAGAGATATCTCCAGCAAGATGAGGGAGGTGGTGTTACCACTGTATTGCTTCCTTGTGGGACCCCACCTGGATTATTGTGTCCAGTTCTGGAGGCAGCACCTCAGAAAGGATTTAGACAGGGTGGAGGCAGTCCACATGAGTGCAACTAAATGGTCCATGGGTTGCATCAAAAGCCCTGCAAACAGAGACTTAAGGATCTCAACATGTACACCCTGGAAAAGAGGAGAGGAGAGCAAGAGGGAACATGATAGAGACCTACAAGCACCTCATAGGGGTGAACAGAGTGCAGGAGGAGAGTTTGTTCCAAATGAGGAAGAGCACCAGGACCAGAGGGCATGTGTTGAAGCTGGGGGTGGGGTTGAAGAGGGATGTGAGGAAGTACTACTTCACTGAAAGACTGGTGGGCACCTGCAACAAACTGCCAAAAGAAATGGTGAAGGTGAAAACAGTACAGGTCTTCAACCATGGGTGGGATAGATGTAGGAGCATATTAGTAAATAGGCAGGGAGGAGGGAGAGTCACTGGAGACCAGTTGGGGTCTGTGGAGGCAGACTAGGCAGGGACCATCTGGGCACACTGGGTGGGCCAAGTGGTCCTTTTCTGCTGACAAATTCTATGTTTCCAAGAATATGAAGGCAAAATACTACCCTAACACAGAGACTGTTGAAGCACAACAGGAAAAAGATCCTGCGGGCAATAGTTAACAACAATTTCAACTTGGGCAACAGCAAAGATAGTAGAATCATGGCATGCAGTAAGAGAAGCTTCATAAGCCGATCAGGAGAGAGTGTAATTCTCCTATAGAGAGCACCTGTCAGACCCCATTATAAGTATAGTGTACTGGTTTGGTCTCCCACTTCTCTGAAACAACACTGACAGGATTAACAAGTTGCATAGGAGAGCAACCAAAATGGTGGTATGCTTGGAAAACAGGTGCTATGTGGGCTGACTGGCAGAACTGGAACTTGTTTCCAGTTTGCACAGAAAAGAGAAGTCTTGGATGAGACATGATTACAGTATTCAAATATCTGAAAGGGGTAACCCTCTCAGATCAAATGGAGATTTAGGCATAAGTGGATTGGACTATGGACCCCGTTGTAAGATGTGTCTGAATTCCAAATGCTAGTTTTTTAGCACACTACCAGTGTACTACACACATATCCTGCACTGTTTTAGAGTACCGTTCTCAAAACTGAACAAAATGGGTATGGTGGGAGGAGGCCCCCCAAATATAACAAAAATCAAAATATCAGCTGTGGCTTGTTACATGGAAGCTATGCCCCTCACCCTTTTTTATTTAGAAGATGGTGTGTACGTTTCTTTACAATACAATCTGCTACTGCTAGCACAGTAGCACAGCTATGCTGTTTGTTTAGTGGGGTCCTTAGACCTCCACTTATTCCGAGCTTTTCAGGATGTTCAAGGATGGAAAGACAAGGGGGCACTCAAGTTTTTTTTTTTTTTTACTTTTTATGTGTTTTCTGCACAAATACATACATAATATTTGGTTTAGAGTTATAGCAATAGCAGTTTAAACATATTACAAGTAGTAAACTGATACACTCCTCATCCAGAGTTACCCACTAAGGAGAATAGCTAAATTGTACCAATCAGTGATCTACATAATAAAACATGTTAGTTTAGGCACTCAGTGCCTTTGAAGGGAGGATGATTTAAGGGATATATCAGAAAGAACTCCTTCACAGAATGAGCGGTATATACTCGGAACAGCCTTCCAGAGCAGTTGATGTCTGCCAGGATTGTCTCTACAGTGCCTTCAAGCTGAAACTAGATAAGCATCTAGATAAAAAAGGGGCAGGGGATTTAAGCAATAATGACTGAGAAGCCAGCCAGTTGCAAGGGATTAACAACAGGTTGGGACTACCTCTCTCCAACCATTCGTTAATCCAAGGAAATGACTGGCTTTGAGGTTGTTGCAATTAGAAGCCTAACTGCAAACACAACTTTCATTGTTACGGTGTATTTTTACCTATTTTAGGTTCTGAGCAGAGTGGCCTGAGCCCGCATGCTGCAGCGCATCAGTTAGCCGCTAAATTAATCATTTCTATAATGACCAATCCAGTAACCAATCAGAAGTCTTGCTAGGCTCATGACTATTTAATTAGATGTATAAGCCCATTTGGTTTTTGGGCGTAAAACACGATGTGCCAATTATCTTTCTTTCCTCAATTCGAATTTTTGTGTGTGCGTATATTGGCCCAGTGCAACCCAACAGAACTGTATTGTTGCTCATTCAGAGAGGTCTTGTCTCTACCCGATTTTAAAGCTTGGGGGGGTGGGGGACTGAAGTAGAGTAAGGTTAAGGGATTTTCTCTATATCATACTGAAAGCCAATGGCTCAAGTGATTACAACGCATGATATTACTGTCAGAAATCAGTTCCTTAACATCTACGGTGGGTTGTACTGACTTCCCCAACAGGATAGGATGCCCATTAAGATTACAGTCTTCTGTTCATGGCACAAAAGACATGCTGGGGAGAGCACTCCAGTGAAGGCCAGGTCCTGTCTCAAGAGCTGCACTTGCATCTCAGCCTGTGCAAAAGACACATACACACACCATTGAGGTCCAGTACACATCCACACCAGTGGGAAGATTGCATTCATTGCAGATAAAGTAGCAGGCAGTTTAACAACAGTGGACTTTAGCACGGAGCAGTAGACACATACCCCAGTGCTTCTCAGGACATTTCTACTTTGTCAGAGGATCAGAAGAAAATGGGAGGCCCAGATTTAACAATAAGAAAAGTAGAATAAGCAAAGAAGAGAAAAGAAGGGAGACAATTAAATGCTGCAGGGATTCCTGGAAGATCATTGGGAACAGCATCAATTGAGACTTTAGTTGAAAACCAGAAACATACAATACTTACAGTTTAAGAGGTGCAAGCCAGAATGAGGATGCAGGGACAGATCTAGGCATGGCTTGGAGGTTCCATACATTTTAAAGGGAAAATCACCTCTACTTGGCACAGTCTGGCACACCACTGGGATAGGCTGAGTGAGCAATGTCTAAGGTTGGTGTTTGATCCCCTATTCCAAGTTTATAGTGATTTGGACAGTGAGGTCAGCAGTACGCTGCTTACAATTGTTGGTGACAGAGTTAGGGGTAAAAGGTGCAGAGGATGTTCAGCATTTTAGATTGAGAAATATTGTTACTTGGTGTGGAGCCTGGTAGATGTGCATCGAATGACATGCATTGTTTACAGATGCAAACTTTGGTCACAAAAAAGGTATACACGATTGATTGAGTGATTGATTGTATTTGTTGGCCTTGTTGGCCTATAAGCAAGACTACCCATTGGTTACCAGGAAGTCTGAAACAAAGAGAACTACATTAAAACAGGCAGAGTTGTAGTGGGACCTGGGAGCAACAGGGCCCCTCCCCGAAGGTTTGTGGACCTTATCAAAGCAATTATGGCCTGGGATACAAACAGAAGGCTGCCATGCACAATTCACTCCCTATGAAAATCAGCAACCATGCTATACCACATAAAACAGCAGAAACAATGACAAATGGCAGGATGTAGAACTGACACCTTGGTGCACAACTCCTGCCTACCTGGTGTTAGCAGAATTATAGAGCACACCAGTGCTGCAGTGTGATATTGCTTCCTTGGGCGTGGAGACTGTCTATGCTGTTACAAACCGAGTTGCTCTGGTACTGCCTTTCATTTCTTTGTGCACACTCAGACACATACCTTTGTTC
This sequence comes from Neoceratodus forsteri, assembly GCA_016271365.2. Lineage (NCBI taxonomy): Eukaryota > Metazoa > Chordata > Ceratodontiformes > Ceratodontidae > Neoceratodus > Neoceratodus forsteri. The sequence goes on from CM057459.1 coordinate 1,392,700,305, forward strand.
TTGAGCTGTTAACTTTATCCTGTGAACATTCACCCCAGCTTGATTTTTCAGAATAAGTTTTCAGAATCCATAATGAATGAATTATCTATATCTGAAGTTCATTAAATCAATAAGACATGACAGGTTGCATTACTGTGGTGTAGGGCATGCCTCAGGGAAGTGAGGCAGGAGGCAAAGTTGATTATCTTACGCACCCGAGAAGGGCCATTACCTGACAATCATTCACATCCTGGTCTTATTGTGATTATGAAATGGTTCCCCTGCTTTTTAATTTTAGAACAGTGTAATGAGGTTCAGAAATCTAAGCATTTCTCACCTGTGCTGTTTTGTTGAAATAACACCCAGTCATGTGATCAGATACCACCAATAATTTATTTATTTAAAAGTTTTACCAGGAAGGCATAATGAGCAGAACACTGCTTGATTCCAGATGCATCCTGGAGGAGAGGGGAAGGGGAGAGTACAAGGACAAGCACTGAATAACAAGGTCCAGAAATACAATAAAGAAGGTACAGATTGCATACAAAATACAGTATAGGAGCACAAGTACAGTGCAAGTAGTACAGTGCAGCAGCTGGAATTAGTGCAGGGCAGTTGGACAGTCTAGCTAAGATACACATATACATCAGAGCACTGTGGGTCTGTGCTTATATCGACAAAATAGGAGGGACTGGCCTTAGGGCAGACAGAAAATTAGTCACATGTACAGGTGGAGGAGAAATGTGCTTTGAGTAGGGAATTGAGGTGCTGGGTAGGGGAGGTGTGCCGAATGCCCATGGGGAGGGAATTCCACAGTTTAGGCATGCAATATTTGAAGGCTGCCTGGCCTGCAGTGGTGGACATGTGTGGCACAGATAGGAGCCTGGCGTCATTGCTCCTCAGTGCATAATCTGGAAAGGTAGGGGTAGACAATATATAGGCGAGGTAAGTGGGCAGAGACTGGGTTCAGAACTTGGCCATGATCTGAGTGCAGTGGGCCAGTCTTCAGTCCTGAAGGGAGGTGAAGCCCAGGGGCTGTTAGAGGACACAATGATGAGTGGTGGGTGGACAGTCCAGGGTGAAATGACAGAAGGAGTGGAAGAGTGGGTCCAGTCTGGCTAGGGTGGACTTGGGTGTGGTACTGTAGACTACATCCCTGTAGTCAAAAATAGGGATCATCATTTTCTGTACAATAGTGTGACGAGCTGGCAGCGGGATGCAGCCATGATTGCGGTAGAGAGCCCCCAACCTTGGATGGAGCTTTTTATGAATGGCATCAATATGTACAGAAAAGTCAAGGTGCTGGTCAAGGCAGGCCCCGAGATATCTAAAGGAGTTATAGGCCTCCAGGGATGTCCCATCTAGCGTGTGGAATTTGGGGGTGGTGGGAAGCCGAGAGAGTCTCTGCCTAGTGCCAAAAGTCATGGAAACAGTTTTCTTGGCATTGAGGGAAAGTTGATTTGAGTGAAACCAGAGTTGAACATTATTGAAGTCCTGCTGCAGTCTGGTTGCCACATCAGTGGTTGCAGGGCCAGAAGTATACAGCAACGTGTTGTCCGCATACATGTGAATGGACGTATGAGGGCAAGCAGAGGTCAGGTCATTAAGGAAGATGGAAAACAGGAGCGGTCCAAGGACAGAGCCCTGGGGCACACCAGTAGAGATGGTAGGGGGCAGAGGTGGTGTTTCCAATACAGACCGATTGGGATCTACCAACCAAGTGGGAGTGCAACCAGTTGGTAGCTACACAGGAGAGTCCAGTGAGTGACAGTTTTAATAGTAGCAGCGAGTAAAAGACAGTGTTGAACACCTTTGCCAGATCGAAAAAAATTGTGGAGATGATGTGGACTTTGTCCATACCAGCATGGATGAAATCTGTGAGCCTTAGTAGGGAGGTAGTGGTGGAGTGGGTCTTCCTAAAACCAAACTGGTAAGGTGTGAAAAAGGATGAGGAGTCAAAGAAGGAGGAGAGTTGTTAAGAGGACCAGGTGTTCCTGTAGTTTAGCTAGTATGGGAAGGAGGGATAGAGGGCGGTAGTTTCCAGAGACAGATGGGTTGCCACCTTTCGGAAGTGAGATGACAGTGGCGTGCTTCCACTCAGATGGGATAGAGGTTAGAGAGAAGGAGAGGTTGAAAAGCATTGCCAGTGGGGAGGCAATGGCAGGAGCAGACAGGTAGAGCATTTTGGTGTCCAGGCCAGTGAGGCATTTACCTTTGGTCGGGTTTAAGTCCAGCAGTGCATTTAATACTTCTTTGGGGTAACCTGGTGAAAGGAGCAGGCTGAGGCTTGTGGAGGGGCTTGAGCGGGGTGGGAGGGGTGAGGGGGAAATTGGGGCAGATGGCATGGAGGACAGCAGTGATGAGATGCAGCTTGTGAAAAAGGAGTTGAATTCAAAGGCCACTACAAGAGGGTCAATTATAGCACAGAATGTTCCCTACCCATTTTATTATATCTGTTACAGGATGCTCAAATACCCTGGATGATGGCAATTTTAGACACAGTTACTTGATCCAGAACAGATCATAAGGTACAGTTTCTTAGTCATTGCCATGATGCATTATCCAGTTTGTGCAGGACTATCTGCCCAAATTTACCCATTATCTGTGGCTTTGTTATAAAATAGCATGGGTGCATTTTCTGGATACTGAGTAACTGCTCTGGAAATAAGACAACAGGTTATCTGTATTGCCCACTATGAATAAAACTCAGGGTATTTTGTGGTATCTGGAATGTCTCACAGATTATCTGATCATCTCTAGATTGGAATAGCTTGGACAGTGCCAAATATTCATGAATACAGATCCAATAATGTTCTATCCAAAGTGGATATCCTGGCTAAATGGACCAAATATCCTCTGATAGTGTATTACCCAAGTTTTTAGATAGTCTGGTGAACTGGAAAATAGGCTGCCATCAAGAGCTTCCATAGTCAATTTCTAGACTGTGGCCAAGCAGAGCAACACCTGTTGACCACAGTATGGGCACAATTTTAGAATCAATTTTGCTCTGAAGGTTTGTTTTTAGAAGTGGCACTGCCCCTCACTTATAGATAGCACCCAACTGGCTTAATGCAGAATACCTTAGCAGCAAACAAGATTCATTTGCTGCCAAGTTTCAAAATCACTGGGGGAAGGGGGATACACTTTGTAACAGCACCATATGGAGAAATGTCAGCTGTAACCTTCCCTGCTGACATGCTCTTCTGCAGTTGGAATACATTGGCTATAGCACCATCACTGTTGGCAGGCTATTGCACCATTTCTCTGCCTGAATTATCAAACTACTGTTACACATAGGCTATAAATTTTGTGTTTGCTTTTAAGTTGCTTCATGTGCTTACCTATGTAGCACTCCCCAGTATGCCTCTAAAAGTGAGCTATTTGCAGCTCATTAAGCCTTTTCTGGTAAAACCCTTTCACTAGATTAAATTCATAGATTTCAATCACCAATTCACAATCTTCTACCACCTGCTCCTGTAACCCCCCCAACTCCCCTCACTCCTGTACCCGCCCAGTGTAAGAATCAAGTCTGGTCTTCCACTGTTTTGACCTGCTTCATTGTAAAACACTGTATACTGTACAATAATCTGCCTACCCTCAATTTGTTCCATTCACATTATGTATGTTACCCACTGCAGTTCTATTACTCCTTATGTATGTTGTTTTCTGACTGTACCTTGTTCAACTGTATGTTTTGTTCAGATTGTATCCAGTTTCTGCTGTAACCCCAAAACCCCAGGGCGCATCTGGAATCGAGCAGTACTCTGCTCAGCATGCCTTCCTGGTAAATCTCTTAAATAAATAAATAAATAAATAGAGAAATAAACAGTTATAGCTGGCATACCTACAAATGCCAATTAAAAAAACTGCACTCATCCGATACAGAGCTATTCAAGGGTATATCCCCACCCCAGATGCCACCTGGAAGTACTTTGACACACATTATGAGACTCATCTATAGTTGTCTATGCAGCTGCCAGTCACTCTGTGCAGCTCCCTGCCACATAACAAGAGCCCGGGCTAGATATTTCAATACTGCTAGACCATGGGAGCTTCATAACCACAGTAAGGAAACATCAGAGATTCTCTCATGCTTTCACCAGGTTCATTTAATGAGTAATCCTCCCCACAGTTGCCGTGACAACAAGCTCTTATGCTTCTCAAAGAAAAGTCATTCCATAAGTAAAACACTGAACAACATCCTTATGTTCAGGTTAAGAGAGACTCTAGAAATGCGATGCTATTATTAATAATGAAAGATGACCATATTGCATGGGGCTTCATTTGCACGGCATTGTAAGGGCCAATCGAAACTCACAAAAATGGATATTTTCAGAAGGAACTGAATTTGTTGTTTTACACTTTATCAGTATCAGTAAGTATGTGGAAAATAAAAAGTAGTACATTTGTGTACAGTAGATTATAGTGTATGGTGGAATGTTGTTCCACATGGAAATCCATTCCTAAAACAGTGTTGCTGTGCTGCAGTAGTGATGTCTGGATGTTGCTGTACTGCACTAGGGACATCACTACTGCAGCCCAACATCACTACTGCAGCACAACTGGGAATGTTGCCACGTGCATGTCTCCTTCAAAGTGCAGCTTTGATTGCAGCTTGGTTTCAGTTCACCCTCAACCTGGAAGTGTCCCTGTTATGGCCACTGCATTCTCTTCAGTTACTTTATGTCAGGTTCTTATAGATGGATTGTGACTTGCTGTTCAGTAAATGGATTTTGATACAGATTCAAGCAGTATAGAGAATTAAAGAAACATGTAGAATTTGACGGCAGGCAAGGATCACTTGGCCCACCCAGTCTGCCCATTTTTTCCCACTTACATTATTACCACAGACCTTACTTGAACTACAGTACTTTCTTTCTCCCCCCTTCCTTTCCACTATGATTCATTTGTGCTTATTCCATGCATTATTGAACCCCATCACTGTTTTTGCCCCCACCACCTCCGCTGGAAGGCTGTTCCAGGCATCCACCACTCTTACTGTGAAGAAATATTTCCTTACATCTCTCCTGAATCTACCCCCCTCCAGCTTCATACCACGTCCCCTTGATCTTGAGCACCTTTTCTCCTGAAAAACAATCCCCTCCTGTACCTTATTTACCCCCATAAGGTACTTACTTAAAGGTCTCTATCATATCACCCCCTCCCTCCTCTTCAAAAGTGTACATATTGAGGTCCTTCAGTCTCTCCTTGTAGGGCTTTTGATGCAGACCCTGCACCATTTTAGTTTACCTCATCTGGACTGCCTCCACTCTTTCTATGTCCTTCTGGAGATGTGGTCTCCAGAACTGGACACAGTATTGTAGGTAGGGACTTACCAGTGATCTATACAGAGACAACACACCTCATTCTGCTGGGGATACCGCTCCCACTGCACCCAAGTATCTCACTAGCCCTCCTAACTGCCTTGTTACACTGCTTGGCCACCTTTAGGTCATCAGACATGATTAATCCCAGGTTTCTTTTCTGCTTAATCATCAATACCACTCCACCCGTTTTGTACTCTGCCCATAGGTTTCTGTGCCCTAAGTGCATTATTTAGCATTTTTTTTTCATATTGAAACCCAGCTGCCATACCCTTGACCACTACTTTAGTTTTCTCAGGTCTCTCACTGATTACCAGCTATCCTATGACTGTGAAAGGTGAGTGTCTAGTTCTGTTTTTGACTTACTTTTTATGGCTACAACCATCCTGCTTTCACTTGAAAAAAGGTGTTTCCGTGGAACACATCTTTTAGGAGTTTTCAGTGTATCCTTCCATTCTGCATATCTTCATGGCATTTAAAGAAATACTCCCTTCTTTCTGTTTAATTAGAATGACGGACACAGAACTCCAAGCTGCTTTTCTCTGAGAGCAAATGTGCACACCTTCCAAACAAATCTAAATAGCTTTAAAACTATTCTAGGTGCACAAAAATAACCAGTGTGAAAATTGTTCAGGGCAAAATACCTTTCTCATGAGTGTAGTCATTAATCTGAATTCTTTATATTTTGTAAAATGTGGTCTTCCAAACAGCCTCATTTTTTTTCTCTCTGAGTGAACACAGTAGGAGTCATGCCAAACAAATGTAAATATCTTGGAAAGTATACAAGTTAACAATATACAACCAACAAGAAAGTTGTTCAGGACAAAATGACCTTTCAAATGAGGGTAGTCACTAATCTGAATTCATTAGATTTTTTTTAAATATAGCCATCCAAAAGATGACAATTGTGATGAAAAATGAAAATTCAGGTAAGCAGATGGCCATAGTTTAAAAGACATAATTAGTGCAGCTTAATGAATAGGCTCATATTAAAGATCTTGTTGTCCTAAACAACTTTTATACAGGTTTATTATCTGTAGGTTGCATACATTTGTTTAGCATAACTCCTATTGTACTTCTAAACAGCCTCAGCTTTGTAAATTACTTTGCCAAGACAGGATTAGTTCCATCAAAAGAAAGCTATCCCAAGGTCAAATTTCACTGACTTGAAAGTTCACTCACCGACACAAGCTATAAACCAACTTAAGTTTCATTTTAAAACCCTCTGTGTGTATCTGTGCTAGCATTAGTAAATGGCAATGATTAAAAAAACAAGGAAAAATAAGCTTAAAGAGCAGATGACACTTTCAAGCGAACTTTAACAAAACATAATATTTAGTTAAAGTTCAGCTTGTATTTCACATTAGTTCTTTATTCCTCCTCCCCATTTTTTATTGCTGAAGTCATTTGCATGAAAACAGGCTTTTTGCTCCTGAAGAGTTCATCTATTTCTGTTGTTGTCTCCCTACCTAAGGTCGTAATGCACTGCTTAAGACATCACAGTTACTCTCATGTCAACAGATTGTGATGTCACAACAGAGCGTTATAACTTGAAGTAGGAAGTAAGCTATAGAGGCAGATTAACTTTAAAGTAACTGCAAAGGATAAAAATCAGGTATTCATGCACATTTTCTCAGTAATAAATGATGGGGAGGAGCAATCTAGAATATCTATGGAATATAAGCAGAATTTTACCTAATTATTATGTTTTTCAAAGTTTTCTTTGGGACGTCAGTAGCTCTTTCAGCAATATATAGTAAATAATGTTAAAAGTCTTATAAATATAAAAATATATATGTGTTAAGTAAAAAATAGGTTAGAAGACAACCTGCCCTACTATAAGTTAAGCATTCACCAGCTGTTTCACACAGTGGTGCCAATCAAATTTTACACAGTTTACCTGTTCAGATACATTTTTCTTAAACTCTGTGTACAATACATCCATATTACTCATGAATAGTCAAACATATACTATCTTAAATGTGATATACAGGTACAGTATCTGCAATTCTGTAACAAGTGGCTAATGTATGTGTACATTCAAAACCCAAACCTAACACAGACCCCCTTGTAGCTAAAATACTGTTGTCCTAATATGGCCATGTATTAACATGTGTCCATACTGTATGTACCTAATCTGCTGTTGTATTAAATTACAGTTCTATAAATCTAAAACCAAAACAAAACACAACACAACTGACAGCTTCAGCTTTTATTCAGGCACAGTTAAAAATAGGGATCCTTTAGAGATATGAATATAATTTATAAAAACAGAGACATTTCAAACTGTTGCACATACGTGATCAATTCCAGTCCCCTTTAACTCAAGGGGTCATTTCTAAAATGTGCAGACTAGCATGAGGACAGCTTTTTTCAGAGCATGCCACCACTGGTAGCAACCATTTCAAGACTGCTACTACCTTCTCCTAATACAACCAAGGGAGAATCACAAGTAGTCTACCATCACTGAAATCAATATGGTTAAGACACATTTACCAGAAATTACTGCTTAGAAAAGAATGAGAAAGTGACTGTGACAATGAGCAAATCTGAGACCAGATCTCGAATTTGTTAATAGTCTTTTCCTGAGTCTGAGTTTTATGGTTGTGTGGGCCAAGCTTCACAGATGTTATGCCAACATCAGATTTGTAAAAAAGCACTGTGGAAGCACATAACCAGACCGCTGTCTGATTTTCTCCCCAGTGCTCCAGCACGGTTTCCAGTGATTCTGTTTATGCAGCCCTTCCCCTCTCTGGGCCACATAAACATACCCACTTCCTGGCATACTACTTCTCCTTTTTGCAAGTGCAGACGTGATGGCTGCCATGTGCAACATGGTGGCGCAGATTTAAACTGTGCATGCATGCATATGTATGTAACCCATGCACCACCTTTGGCTAGCTTGCACCCCTCTTAAAAGAACTACTGACAGCTACATGGCATATCATTTTCATTTGGCTGAGCTACACTCATGGTACCACCCCTAGCATTGGTGTGTATACCAGCTCATTATCTAATGGGGGTACATACTAAAATGGACCATTTTATTTACAACCAGGTCCAGGGGAGAGGATGCTAGGCAAATGTTAGACCTAACTGCTGAGGAGCTCCAATAACATTCACACTAGAAGCAAAGAGTGAAATGTCCAAAGCAGTAACTGGGATTTTGCAGTATGGCTTTATTTACAGACGTTACTTAAAGCGAGGGTGGTCCCCCAAATGTTTATCATTGCAATACAGGCACACTCTCTTTTGCAGGACATTTTGCTAAGCAGTACTGTTTTTCCACAAAAAAACATTTCTATCTAGTAGCTCCTAAAAGCTCTCCACAACCATATTGGCTCTGAACAGAGTTTGTTCTCTTCAGTTACCAGATTATGGTAAGGCCTCCCACTCTCCCTTTGCACATCCTGTTCTCCCTTCCCCCACGTGTAGCGCTTGTAATATTGAGTTGCTTGCAGTCTAATCATTTTCTTTTTATCAGTTCCATAACTGGATCAGAGTGGATCAAAGGCAAAATAAAATAATATAAATTTTTATGTAATTTTGTGAGTGGCACCTGAAAATGTGCACTGTTTGGCACAACTATGTCTTTTTGTAAATGTTCGAAATGCAGTTAAAAGTGAAGTTTCTCCCCCAAATGCTGGCTGTTTGGCAGCTTATTTTTGTTTCAATAAAAAGGAATTCAGTAACCATCCTCATAACTCAGACTGTCTGAGTATTGAGTACCATACACTATAAAAGACTATATATGGTTTCCAATACACAGACAAGTCTGTGTCTGAATCTTGAGGTTGCAATGGCCATGGTAACCAGGGGACCTTTCAAGCTGTGCTCTTGAAGTCACTGGTTGCCATGGCACCCTCTCAATACAGATACAGGCCTTTTGTGTGTGTGTAACCACATATTTAAGCAATAAATCACAGCAGGGTGTGGGAGATGCTGGGTTTACCCATGCCTGAAGTGGTTTGGTCACAAGGCCTCTGGCCGAGTGAGCAAACTATGCCTGGCATTGGTAAACCCCTGCATCACCCACTCCCCAGAGTGGATTATTGCAATTATACAATGGCCCCCTAGGTTTTGTGACAACAACAAAAAATAAAGAAGAACTTTTGTTTTTGAGTTTTTAATTGTTTTTCTTGGTTTTATTCCTGCGCCAAGCAAAATACTTATGTGTTGCTATGGTAACAGGCTGAATGAAGTGGCAGGGCAGAGGCAGTCAATGCTGGGTCACGTGTTGAGGAGTGCTTGGAAAATATATTTTTTTGTTTAAGTAGGGAAAATGGACTGTGATTACTGGTGACTGCCCATTGTTCTCTCTTTCGTAGGGGCTCATTGCAGTGTCTGTGGAGTGCACTGTGAGCACCAGCGACTGAAAAAAAAAATGTTTACACTTTCAGAGGCACTCTGGGACTGGCAAGTGAATGTCACTGCTGACAGCGGTAGCAGGCTGGAGACTTTCTGTTCCGGATTCATCTCTTCAGGAAGGACATCGTAACTGTGTCCTTCAGGGGGATTTCTTTTCCATTTTTTTTTTTCATTTTTGTTTGTTAATCTAAATTAAAATGATTCCCACAGCTGCAGCCGGACTGCAGGTACACAACAGACTGGGAATGAAATGAGAGTGGAGTGACAGACCAGGGCAATGTTTCAGTTGAGCTGGGGTAAATTAAAAAAAAGTATGCGGTGTTCCCGAGGGTTCTGAGCGGCAACAGCCACATGTTTCAATTCACCCTGTGAAGGCTGCTAGCGGTGAGAGGGCTAAGCATGGAACAGCCATGAATTACCAACACCACAGATTAGTGCCTGCTTAGCAGGTATTCAACATGGCAGTTTCTGGCATCTAACATTCGGTGTCAGATTTATTTTAGAAAGGTGGCTGACTGGCACCTTTTTGCATTGGTAATGCTAGAATTTACAATGCCTGAAAGGTGCCAGTTAGCCAAACAAAGTGTCCACTTCTTGAAGCCATTGTATAATATCTTCTATCTTTTTATTAGAGTGCAGTGCAAAATGTAAATTCTACATCTGGAATTCATGTGGAATTGGGTTCCCCCAAGTTTGTGGAATTTTAATGCATTGTGGGGTTCCACTCCCACAATTGTGCTTGGTAGGATGTAAATTTCACCCGTAGAAATGGGAAGAATTTCATGCCAGCAAGCAGAAATTGGGGAAATTCCACATCCTATGTGTGGTATTCCACAATTCACCCCAATTTTAGCATTTAAGAAATTCTGGATTTTGCAAAAATGTCCTTTTGTGGGGGGGAGGTTATATTTTATTAGACGCAAGATTCAAAAAGAATGCACTCATAGAAGATTATACAATATAGCTAAAACAAAGTCCATTATTAAGTGACAGTGAGAAGGGTAAGTCTCTGGTGGAGACAGAAATTTGTAATTTCACACAGTGCTCATTTTCCTTAGATCTGGGAGGATGCAACTTGCTGATATATCAACCCTATTGATAAATTATCACATGATAATCATGGTACTATAGTACTCTAGTATTTTATCAGGATATATAATCATTGATATAAAAAATGTCCCCTCCCAATCTAAATTATTTGTCCTTGATAGGAAGTTGAATGGCACTCTGTTCTCAACTGTGGCTAGGGTACAAATCCTCGGAGTCATTGTGGATTGAAAGTTGACACAGAAACATCATGTGTCAGCCATAGTCCACAGTTGATTTTTCCAGTTAAGGAGTAGCTCCTGAATTAGACTTTTTCTTTGGCAGTTGGATTGGTGACCACGGCACATGCCTTTGTGACCTTGAGGCTCGACTACTACAACAGTCTGTACCTGGAGGTTTGGTGTGCTGCATGCGGCAGACACAAAATGTTGCAGCCTGGTTAGTGGCAGAGGTGTTACACAGAGATCATATTTCCGCTGTGATGTGGTAGCTGCACTGACTTCCCATTAGGGGGCTCACCACCTTCAAGATTGTTTTGTTAACACACAGATCCCTGCATAGATTGGGCCTTGGGCCTTGCCCATCTCAAAGACCTCTTGGTCAGGTATACTTCCAGCCACTCTTTTCACTCCACCGAGTAACTATTGTTGGTCATCCTGGGATCTTGTCTAGAACAGTAGTTCTCACACACTGTCGCAGTGAGCCTCCCCAAGTCTTGGAAAAGATCTGGACCCCCCCTCCATATAGAAATAATTTGGGGCCTCACCATAGTTAGAAGAATTATCATACTTTGCACAGTACACAAGGAATACAGTGGCACTCCTTTGAGTCGAGTTTATTCTCATTTTATTAAACGTATTATTCTCTCCCTCTGTATAACCCCATCACCACGTCAGCCTACTCACTCCACACGTCTGGGTTTTGGACCCTATTTACTGCACCCCTCATTGCAATACCTCCATGAGTCAGATTACTTTCTTTGTCAGTTTTACCTTGTTTTTAAACACCTTCTCAGGGACCATTTTGCTCTGTCCTGTTCTTGCTCCTAGTGCCTCTCAATCTAGCCTTTGCATTTGTGCTTTTCTGCAGCCAGTATAATGGGTCAGTTGTTACCTTGTACCTATTCATTTATATTATTTTACATTTTGTTTTGCATAGTTTCCAAGAACTGTACTTCCTCCATTTAGCTTTCCCCATGTCATACCAGGAAACAAGTGTTTGTTGAGTGCGACTTTCCTGGTCACCCATTTTTTACATAAATTCGTAGGCCATTATTCACTTTAGTTTGTTGCATCCTACCACACAAAGCATCGAAAATCTGACATTAAAATATTGTACATTTTAAGGCTTGCTTGAGCCTCCCCTGGAACAGGTTGGGGCCTCCCCCTGGGAGGTTGGCCTCACCATTTGAGAAACTCTGGGCTAGAACAATCTGGCAATCAAGCTTTCTTTGTGGTGGCCCTGCTGATATGAAACTCCTTATCATTCTGTCTGTGGTATTCCCCCATTGTGAAGGCATTTAAAAAGGGCCTGAAGAGTTCCTTGTTTGCTGTACTTACAATGTGGACCATTAAACAGTTGTTTAGTTGTACCTTGAGCTGCAATTTATGTATATAGTGTATGCTGACTTTTATTTAATTATATGCTGACTTATTGTAAGTGATGTGACATGCCCTGAGCCTCTTGGTTAGGGAGAACATCAATAAAAGTTGTCTTGCATTTGTTTTTTGTTTTTTGGGGGGATTTGTTGTTTTTTTTTTTTGTATGTTTGTTTGTTTGATTTTATTTATTTATGATCCCTTTTCAGGGCTTGTAGCACCAGTACAGCACATAAAAGATGAAGAAAGAAAATGACACACTGTAACAGTAAAACATACAAATGGACAGATAGTTCAGTCAGAATAAATAAGTAGTAAACAGCTGATGCTGATGCAGAAGTAACACTTTTACGTTAAAAGCCCAAGAGAACAAATAAAATTAAATAATTGTTTCTTGAAACAATTCAGGGTAGGGGTCACACAATTGTTTACTTGGTAGGGCATTCCCCGGGACAGGGGCTGCAACAGCAAATGCCGGCACATTAGTGACTGGAATGGGGATAGACAGTATATTGCTAGGTCAACATTAGCATGATAAATTATATCATTCTCTTACATTCATAAAACAAATTTCCTCATTTCAGTGCATCTCCTTTTCACTTAGATATTGGTGGATGGAAATGAAACATGAAGTGCTACATTACGGATTGATAAAATTGTATAACAGAGAGTCACGGCAACACCACACCCTTGTGAATAAAAAATGTAATTATCTGTGCAGCACCAGATTGTGCATTAGAGAAAGTGCAACAAGCTTCTGGAGACCAGGTTTCCAGTTGCCTTGGTGATGCAGCTAGTAGTGCAATCAGAAGGGTATACCGGGTGGCCTGGGTTCAAATCCCAGTTGAGGCCCTTATTTCTTTCTCTGCTCTGTTTGTTTGGGCAACATTATAAATTGTATTCTGTTGTACTCATAATACAAATCCCCTCGTTTCAATGCATCTCCTTTTCACTTAGATATTAGTGAATTGAAATGAAACATCAAATGCTACATTATAGCTTGATAAAATTATATAATAGAGTAATGGCATTATCACCTTTGGCAAAGGTTGGAGTCCTGAGGAGGGTTTTCTTGCCTGGTGTGCTGGGGATTCTTCTGGGAGGATGGTTGACTGTTTGCAAAGGATGACCTACACTTGAGCAGAGGGGGGGGCAATGCATTAGGGCAAAAACTAGATGTAGCAATTAGGAAGATGTTAAACTAGTTGAGGGGGGAGGGCAGTGATAGAGCACAGGAGCATATACTGAGATACAAAGGGTGCCACGATGGTTCTCTTCAACACGCACAGTGGTGGGGGACAAAAAAGGGGGACAGGAAGTGGAGAGAGTAAGAACAGTGGGTGGTCATGTTAACAATTAGTGTCTTGTTGTGTTGATAATCCTCCTCCATTTCTTTTTATAAAAAGAACACATTTCTCTATCTATGAATGTACAGGTGCAACTTAAGAGCCTGGAATTTGCTGTACAGTCTGAAGAAAGAAATAAAAAAGGAGGAGTACTTGGGGGGGGGCATCTTTTGACAATGAGTTAGGCAACTTAAAACAATCAGTAGTCATATGATCGCACCTGTCATTCAGAGGGCGGGCAGTGGAGCAGGTGAGTAAAGTGGATGTGTCAGTCACCATGGGGGGCTATGAACGAGAGACTGCACTTGAAAGTGAAGGGCTAAGGGGTGGGGTGGTGAGCCCTGAATGGGGGTGGGCCGGGCCAAGGGGGTCTACTGATGTAATGGGGTAGGGGTCACTGCTGGACCACCAGGGACATTATTTTAAGTACTGATCAAGACATCAGGGGAGTAGGGCACCACTAAAACATGAGGATCTTTACTGTATGTAATGGTCAGGTGATTGGAGGTGGGGGTATCACTGGACTACCAGGGACATTACTGTATATAATATCTGATTGCTCAGGGGGCACCACTGGACCACCAGGGAAGGTGTCTTTTGCAGCAAGCAGTCAATCAAGATGTCAGGGGCACCCCTGGACCACCAGGGAAGGTACATTTTGTGAAGTTTGGGCAATCATAGGGCAGGGGGCACTACTGGATCACAAAAGACATTATTGTATGTAAAAAGTGGGCAGTCGAGGGGAATGGGGGCATCACTTGGACCACCAGGGAAGGTATCTTTTGTAATGGTCAGGCAATCGTGGGTGAGGGCACCACTGGACTACCAGCAAAGCTACCTTTTGTTATGGTCAAGTGATTTTGGGGGGGGGGCACCACTGGACTGCCAGGGACTACAACAGAATATTGATGGTCCTTTGAAGGGATGGGGGTTGTAGGCAGCCCCTACTGATGCTGTTATGGCTGATTGCTCCAGAGGAGCAATCACCTGCTAAGAGTTCTAACAGCCAAATTGCTCCATCAATGCCTTTAGCACCCTATTGACACATATACCTCCTGTGGCCAGTAAGGGGCTGGGGATTCCAGGCGCAATCAAGATAGTGCCTGGCCAACATATTGGAACATGTCTTTAGCACTCACAAAGTTTCCAAGCATGGTCCAATATACCTGCGATTTGCTTCCGGCACTAATTTGCTCCTGGAGCAGACAGTTAGTTGGCGCAGTGCAGGAACCTTGACTATCCCGGCCTTGGCGGCTTAGTTAGTCACTGTTCAGCCTGCACATTTACATAGTGGTTTTGCACAAAATAAAGAACAGCCACTTTTGAAAATGGAATCTCCTGTTCCAGCCTCTTTTCCTAAAGTACGGTCATAAACATGTTTCAGCTATCACAATTTATTAGGGAATACAGGCTGCATTTTCAAAATTCATGATTCTGGCACTAATTGAGGAGGCAGTATAGTGCAGTGGTTTAAGGCTCTGAGCTGCAAATCAGGAAACCTGGGTTTGAATCCCACAGCCCCCACTTGCATACTGCGTGACCCTGAGCAAGTCACTTAACTTCCCTGTGCTCCCAGGTTGCACCTGTAAACAAGCTTTCAGCTTAGTGTGTCTCACCTGGTTAAACAATTGGAAAAAAAATTCAGACACAGCCTATTCATGGCAAATGTGCCAAAACTCTTGCACTTCCTTTTTCAATGGATTTCCAACATTTTTCTCACTTTATTGAACAAAAATGACACCTAAATCATTAGATCAATGCATGCATCACTTCTGCAGTGCAACTCGTGGCACTTGCAACATAAGTTAGAACACATTTTCTGTGGTCTAACAGTCTTGCTGCAAGCAGCAAAAATGCTCAAAAATAATGCTGCAACTATATGGAAATCCAGCCCTACATATTTTTTTATTTTTTTTTTTATCGTTTTTACATTCCTATGCATAGCACACCTTGGCATCCCACTCAAGAAGCCTATATATAAAGCATGTGAATATTCCCCACTGATCTCACAGTGCCTCTTTATGACATCATAGTACAACTGCTTATCATGACAAGTGACAACCAATGTCACAAACAGCAATTGTTAATTCAGTTAAGGATAGTCAGATGCTTTTTGCGTGACAATGCATTATGTGAGATATTTAGCAGAGCAATAATTGGAGAAAGTAAAGAAACATAGGAAAACTAAAGTTAAACATTGTTTTTGTATATGTGGGAGGCAGTATATCCTATTGGTTAGAGCACGGAGTTGTGAACCCAGAGACCCAGCAGACCTTGGTTTGAATTCTGCAAACACCACTTGCATACTGCATAATTTTGAACAAGTCACTTCCCTGTGCTTACCTCTCTCCTGGATCACACCCCAGTTCATTGTTCCTTTCCAGGCCAAAAATTATATATGTGTGTATATATATATATATATATATATATATATATATATATACACACACACACACACACACACACATATATATATATATATATATATATATATAATATATATATATATATATATATATATTAATTACTATATGTTAATAGCTACTTATTCTTTAAAGTGCAGCCACTGGATGTACATCCCTGATGGCTTCTGTCTCCCCAACCAGATTGGTGAGGCAGTCTCTGGGAGCCAATGTGTGGTGCCACCAAATATCACTTGCCCTGGAAGTGGCTAGTGAAAACCTTCCGCATATGTGACCAGCATCTGAAATCAGTACTACAAAATGTAATTTAAGAAATCCACTCATACAGCTGGCTGTTGTTTGGGGTGGGGTGGTTGCATACAGGGGTGGGTGGGGTGCCACTAGATGCCAATGACTGTTTGTCTTGTGGTAGAGTGAAGGAGGGGTGCCAGTATAAACCCAGGGTTGTTTCATTTGTGGAAGGCTGAATGAGAGGGTGCCACATGATATTGAAGACTACTTGCCATCAGACAGAGCATGGTGGGTGGGTGCCATTGAATGCTAGGGGCTGTCAGGCCTGGGCAGGATGAGGGAGGAGGCACTAGATGCCAGGAACTGCTTGGCTTTGAACAGAATGAGGTAATGGGGTGCCACTGGACACCTGGGACTGCTTGGCTGGGGGACATTGTGAGGATGGTGACTACTGAACTCCAGGAACTGTTTGGCTTGGGCACAGGTTGAGGAAGGGTACCAGCACTGGACAAAACAGACTATTTTTCATGGGTTGTCAAAAATATATGCATCAAAAGTGCAAAAATAATATCATTTTATTAAATATTATATGTATGCCAAAGAGGCCACAGTGTTGATCAGGTGATGTGCTCAGCAGGTAGGTAGGAGGGAAATGGTTCCTCAAATCTTGTTTTTATTTGCTTTTGGAAATGTCCCAACATTTCACATCTTCAGCTTCTTCAGGGGACTTTCTACAATATAGTCATAAATTTTTTTTCAAGTCCATATACTATTTGTCATTTTTATCAGTTTAATTATGAAACATAACATAATTAAACTGATAAAAAGGACAAATAGTGTATGGACTTGAACAATATTTTATTACTTTATTATAGAAAAATTCCCTGAAGAAGCCAAGAGCCAAAATGTTGGGACCATTCTCAAAGCCAATAAAGCAAGATTTAAGAACACTGGTGTTGGATTGGCTTTAGCAAAAGCTGAGTGAGCGGCTGCTTCTTGTTTTGATTGGATTACACTAGAACAGCTCCCAAAACTAAGAATATTATAGTGTGATTGCCTGCTGAATTATACTTGAATAAGAAAATGTTTACCCCAACTTTCTAGCATCCTCTACTGTCAATCAAAGAGCAGCCTGCATTTTCATTGTGTGGCAGTAGTGCTGTACAGAATTTTCAAATTCTGTGGAATTTTAGAAAATTCCAACTTATTCTGTGGAATTCTGTTGTACTGGAAGTAGAATGGTGGAATTCCATAGTGGAATATATGAAAATTCTAAACTTGTGCCCACAAATTCTACAGTTCTGTGTTTTGTTTTTCTGTAGAACACATTTCCAGAACCATTATATATAGGACCTTTTACCTGCAGCTCGCACATCCCTTTTTTCCTACTCCTAATTTTTTATGGGTTTTTTTTTACCAGTTTTTCTCCATCCCTACCCTGATGGTGGGGATCCCCATAGCTGTACCCATCTTTGTGCTGTGGAGTTGTAGTAAGGAGCTGACTCCAGAGCTCATTCCAACTTCACTCTGTGGTCAGTTGGCAGCGGGTGTGAAAGCCAAGCAGCCTACAGCCTCCTACTCTGGGGCTATGTAAATGCCAGGCAACCTGCACCCCCAGGGCTGTGTTAATGCCAGGCAGCCTGCAGTCTCCTGCCCCAAGAGGTGTGGGAATGCCAAACAGCCTACAGCCTTCAGCCCTTGGGCTGTGTGAATGCCAGGCAGCCCACTGCCTTCTGCCCCTGGAAATGTGTGAATACCAGGCAGGCTGCAGCCTCCTGTCCCAGTGAAGGGGATGTGTGAATACAGGCAGCCTGCATCCTTCTGCCCTAGGGTTGTTTGAATGCCAAGAAGCCCTCATTCCACTGTCCCTGTGGGTGTGTGAATACCAGGCAGCCTGCAGCCTCCTGCAATGGGGTGTGACTACCAGGCAGCCCACCATCTTCTGGCCCTGAGGAGGTGAATTCCAGGCAGCCTGCAGCCTCCTTCTCTGAAAGCCAATTACCTCACTTCCAATATGTGCTTGAACACCAGCTTTCCAGAGTGTGTTATTTTGGGAACTGCATGTAAATCCTGGTCTCCCAGATGGCAGAATCTTACTTTATAATTGGTTAGTACAAACTGGCCAGTCACAATCAAACATTCATTGCTGTCAGCTTTTTCTTTCCCAGCTTACCAGCTGTTTGTCTGACAGGAACTAAGCCCCATTCTCTTACAGAAAAGCCTTTTCTAATTGTTTTGCGTTGCAGATACAGCCACAGTTATCTGCAGACAGTCCAGGTCAACTCATTGAACATGTCGCTCCCTCTGCAAACACCCTGAATTGAGGCTTTGGCATTTACTCGGAGCTGGATAGCTATTTATTAACCTGGTGTATACCTGGCTCTTCCACAGATGACCAGAGCTTAATATGGGTAATTTTATCTTTTAGGATTCATCAGTACCTGCAGAACTGGCCACATAATAGCCAGTACACATTTTTATGAGGATTTCCTGTTTTGTTTGTTTTTTGGACGGACTCCAAACGTACGGCAAGTGGTCATTAGCATTAATATAGTTAACCTCTTACCTTGCCAATGATGTCCTCCCAAGAAGTGTTTAAAATCAAACATTTTTAACCTGTATGTAGATGGCTGATCCCTCTGGTATCTACATGCAGTTGCTTCCTCTGTCAGTGTTTTCCTGATGTCAATAGATGGAGTGTGCGAGGCAGAGTGAAATATACAAAGCTACGTCCAGCCATGGTGTAATGTGTTGTGATGGTTCTGACTCCAGTGGTAGACACATAAATGCCAGGGACACTGGTTTACCAGGATTGAGAAAGGGCAGATTCCATTTTGCACATTGTAAAACACGGTATTGTCACCAGTGTCTGCTAAGCCAAAATCCGGTTTTACCGGTATTTGATTCTGTGTACTTTATTTAACAATTTTTAACTTTGCTAACATGCATTTTAGGAATTTAGACCTCCACTGTTGCACATCCTTCCATCCTTGTATCAATTTAAAGTTATTTTAGGTACAAGATGTGATGACAGCAGCAGCACTACAGCCCCCATCCCTAAGGTGTGATGTAAGGAGCACTATGGCCCCATCCCTCAGGTGTGATGGCAGCACCAACAGCACTATAGCCCCCATCCCTCTGTTGTGATGGTGATGGTAGCAGCAACAGCACTATGACCTCCCTCCCTCAGGTGTGACAGAAGCAGCAGCACTGTGGCCCCTGTCCCTTAGGTGTGATGGCAGCAGTACTACATTCCCCATCCACCAGTGGTGATGGCAGAAGCATTATGGCCCCCGCCCCTGTGGTGTGATGGCAGTAGCAACAATGCAGTCCACATCCCTCAGGGGTGATGGCAGTAGTGACAGCACTATGATCTCCTTTCTTCAACACCCACACCCCATATACACAAGTTACAAATGACTTGGTCTCTTTGCTTGTTAGAACTCAGATGTGAATTAATCTGAACCATCACCGCTAAGGTGGACTACCTTTGTTTCTTCCTATCTATCATTTAACTGCCTGAATTGGATTTCTGCCTGTGACACCACTGACCAGGGTTAGAGAATAAACTTGGGTGTTGGAGGGTCAGCTGGTGGGTGAAGGCTTGAGTGTCCAACAACCACTCTCCTTCTCCTGGGAGGGAGGGTGGGTTCATGGTTTAGCATTTGCTGACACCTGGTGGAGGCCACAGGCATGACAACACATCGTCCCTCACTGCGGGAGGAAGCATGACGGACATCAGCTTGTGCCTTGACATCATGTGACCTGTCACGCTCCCAAGAAAATGGGAAAACACCCACTGGCCAACTGAAGGATGGCTGCTGGTCCCTCCAGAAGCCCCAGACATGTGTCTGTTCTGATCCCTGCCATGCCCAGGATACACAGGAAGCTCTTTGGGGCAATTCTCCTCCCCTGGTAGCCTCCCACAGGGGTAGAGACCCACTCAGTGAAGGGTTACTTTGGGTTACCTGGCAGCACAGAAGTAAGGGGCAATGGATGGTGGTCAGGACTCAGCAGCGGTAGTAGGGGGCCTTGGCAGACCTGAAGGAGTGGATGGTCAGGGGGTAGGAGGAGTAAAAAAAACAAACCTGCTTGAATTTGCTTCTTTGAAATAAAGTGTCTTCACCTAAAAAACCCACAAGTGATTAGTGGAGGACCTTCAAATGGATTCATGCATCTCCCAGACATGTGGATGCTTTTTTTTTTACTTGGTGTCCATGAAAAGGGTGTCTCCCAGTTTTCATGTCTTTGTTCAGATGTGAATTGAGCACCACTGTGCCCACCAGCATCATATAGCCCCTGGGGTCTTACCTTCTGTGTGTCATTGAATGTGATTTCAAAATCCACTGGCCAAACATAAGTACACTTAAGTACTTAACATTTGTTTTTTGCTGAAGCAGTCTATCAGAAAACTTTTTGTTGTCACAGAGTGAAACAGCAGGTGGGAGAAAAGGTACAAATGATCTAATTCACCTAAATGGGGTGCTGACTGTGAAGTCTTTCATAAGTAGTAAGGTAGTTTTTTTCTTGTGAACATACTTTCAATCAGACTAGTTTTCATTCAAACAACTGAGGATTTTGGATTGCCCTGTTGATTATAAACTTGAATAAGTTTGTTGGTAACAGTGATCCTGCATTTAGCAATGTACAACCTAGATGGTCATATGCAAAGAATACAATAAAAACCTGACTAAAATCTAAAAACAAGCTTATAAAACACGTAAAATGTATCTGAACATTTATCTTTACCTATACAAAATCATTGCAGCCCAAGTAAAACTCATATAAATTACATGGTACCCTGACTACTGTTCTAAGATGTAGTAAACATATATTGGTATTTTTTTATATATTCTTTGTAAACTAGGTAAGGCCCACTAGGTAGAACTGCCTGTTTTCAGGAATGACCAAGAAGCACTGGAGAGATTAAGTGACTTGCTTGGAGTCACACAGTATGCAAGTGGAGGTTATGGGACTCAAACCCAAGTCAGCTGGGTGTATCCAGTTCAATCACTGTTCATTACCCTAACCACTAGGCTATACTGCCAGCCGTAATAACACCCATATATAATGTTTTAATATATGATTTTAATAATAATGCACAGTACCTACAGTACAAATTATGAACATGAAACACTTTACAACATTTTACTAAAACTGAACTATTTGCCACTCCATCAGCTTATCTTTTCTTACACCAAAGTCGGTGAATAGTTGACAGAGCACTGTAAATATCTTTTGATCAGGCTTCTTCTACGTCTAGAAACTGATACAATTTGTTTATTCTGGATTTATTTAATATTGATTTTCTGTGGCTCACTAAATAGATTCTAACACTGTATGAGGCAGATGTTTTTACATTTTGGAAGAGGCAACACATCTTATCCATTTAGGATTCATGTTAGAAACAGAAGTTTTTCTTCATATTTAAAACATATTCAATTGTTACTGCATTCATTTAATAGTTTATGCTGACTAATACATGCTGTAGAAAACAGTAAAGGATTTATAGTGAAGCACTCAGGATCTACAGTCGAACTCCTGCAATCTCCCAGCAAGTTTTGCAAAAAATCTCTGCAATTTCAGGTTACTTTTCCTGCAATTTTCCAGTGTGCTGATACTTGTTTTATTTTTTTTTTTTTGTATCATACAGTATACTATAAATAGTAAAAGATTCTTAGGCACATACTACATGAAAACTGTGGTTTCAGGAAGGAAAGCAGTCCTCAGGTGATGGAGATGTGGGTGGGAAGCATGGGTGGTTAAACTGAATGGCTGATTACAACAAAACAGTACGGGTGATTTCCTTACTGATTCTATAAGCAGCAAAGCAGAAAGAATGTGAAGCACAGCAGCATTCATTTTAAGATGCTGAAATCTGGGTCGGCCTGCTGGCACTGCGGTAGCATTACTGTTTGCACTGCCAGTGACCCAGGGTCAGAAGAAAACTTGAGCTGCTGGAGGTCTGGCCAGGGGAGTAGGATCAAGCACCCAGAGGAATGCTCTTCTCCTTTGGGAAAGGTGGGCTGCAGGTCCTGCTGCTTTACCACCACCTGTATGACCATGGGTGGTGGTGCAATGGTGCTGCAGAGTGATCAGGAGGGGAGGATGCTAGCCAGGATCTGGAGCAATGGCATGTCTCTATGTGACCTACCTCCTTGGAACTCCTCTAGTGCTGGTGCCCTCAGGGACAGAGACCAGAAAACCAGGAACAATCACCCCATATCGACCACTGGTAGAAGGGACCCAGGTTCCCCAGACTTCA
This sequence comes from Neoceratodus forsteri, assembly GCA_016271365.2. Taxonomy (NCBI): domain Eukaryota; kingdom Metazoa; phylum Chordata; order Ceratodontiformes; family Ceratodontidae; genus Neoceratodus; species Neoceratodus forsteri. The sequence continues at coordinate 1,392,722,886 of CM057459.1, forward strand.
TGACCAGGCTCCATGAGGGACTCACTGGGCTGCCCGACACACACTAAGGGAGTGTGGAGGGGTGACCTGGGGTCCCTTCCCTTCCTACCTGGGGGGGGGTACAACCCAGGTAGGATAGGGACAGGCACACAGGAGCTCCTGAGCATTACCTGGGGTTGAAGCTAGGGGATACCCAGCCTAGGGATCTTTGAAAAGTGGAGACTGATGCTGCGAGAAGAGGACATAGAAAGAGAAAATAAAAAAAATTTAAAAAGATGTTGAAATCTTAGAGATTCTGTGCAGTGACATGCACTTTCCTTGAGGCACCGGTACAAGAATTCAAAATCCACAAACCAAGCAGGATTCCGTGATTGTTACCGGCGTTACTGGTAAAAATGGAAAACCAGGGTCCCTGATAATCGCATTAGCCACTCATTTGGTTTTGGTCTGGTGGCCATGGGATGATGTTGTGGAGTTTTATTTTCCCTAAACCACCAAGGCTGATGGAGCCATCAGCACATCTAATCCCTTTTGTATGAATGTATGAGTGTATGAGTGTGTGTGTGTGTGTGTGTGTGTGTGTGTGTGTGTGTGTGTGTGTGTAAGGAGACAGAAAGGTTGCACTTTAATCCAAAAGTGGCCCAGTGACTATTTCCTGCTTCAGACAGATGGCAACACTCTTATAATGTGTTTTTGTTCCCTCAAAAATACAAATGCTATTGGGGACTTCAACTGCACCTTGAAGGATCTCTAGGTCCTTCAGTGTGAAAACATCATACATACATGTTCATTAATCCTCTCCCCCAGGTTTAAGAATTAATACACAACAGGACACTGTACTGTATATCATAGGATATCATCATGCTTCTGCTACATTGTGAGGCCCGAAGTGAAGCCAAGTGCCAGATTAAAGAGGCCTAAGTCATCATGGGGGGAGGTGTCAAAGGCAGTCACATAGGTTGGAGGCCTGGAGGTGTTCCCTTAGCCTGGATTTAAAAGGGTCAAGCCTTATTTCGTTAGTTATATGGCTTGCGAGTGAGTTTGTCCAGTAAGGGGCTTTGTAACTGAAAGATCTTTGGAATTGGGAAGTCCGGGGAACTCGTAGCAGCGGTTTGTCCGATTTACAGGTGTCTCTGACTGGAGAAACTGGGTGAATAATTGTGGTGAGGGCATGGGGGGTGAGACCTAGAACTAACTTTTTGGTCATTAGGCAGGTATGATATCTGATTCTATTTTCTAGGTTTAGGCAGTTTGTGTTACTGTAGAGGGAGCAGGTGTGGGTGAAGCGATCACATCCGAGGATGAGACAACAGGCTTTGTTTAGTACGAGCTGAAGTCTGCTGAGTGCGGGGGTGGGTGCAGCACTGTAAATGAGAACACCGTAGTCCAGCAGTGAGAGGACGGAGGAATTGATGGTAAGTCATAGAGCCTCGGGGGTGAGGCAATGTTTGCACCGATAAAGTACACCTAATCTAGAGTTAAGGGCAGAGGATAGATGTAGAATATGTTGATTAAAGTTGAGGGCTGGGTCCAGTGTGATCCCTAGGTATTCAAAGGTGTTCACTTGTTTGAGGGGGGTTATATTGGAAGTGAGAATTTGGGGGCAGAGGTTTTTAAGGGGGTTCTGTGTATGGGAGAAGAACATGACTTTTGTCTTATTGTAGTTGATTATTAGATGCTGGGTGGTGAACCAGTGTTCAGCTTCTCAGAAAGAGTGTTGGAGTGCTTGGTGGAGTTTAAGAGGGTCAGGATCGGAGGTGAACAGGACGGCATCATCTGCGTATAGGAGCAAGCTGCCGGAGCAGGCCAATGGGAGGGAGTTTAGATATAGACTGAAAAGCAAAGGGCCAAGAATGGAGCCCTGTGGAACACCAGAGTGGATTGGGAGGCTGGGGGACAGGGCGGTGCCTACCTTGACCTCCTGTGTTCTAGCTGACAGATAGTTGGTGAACCAGTTTAAGGCATCATTGAAAAACCACTGTAGGAGAGTGTGTTCAGTAGAAGGGCATGGTTTAAGGCGTGTCAAATGCCTTAGAGAGGTCCACGAAGATGGCCCCTGTGATGTGGCCATGATCAGGGACCCTGGTTTTCCATTTTTACCGGCAACACCGGTAACAATCACGGAATCCTGCTTGGTTTGCGGATTTTGAATTCTTGTACCGGTGCCTCACAGAAATTGCATGTCTCTGCACAGAATCTCTAAGATTTCAGCATGTTTTTACATTTTTTTTTTCTCTTTCTGTGTCCCCTTCTCACAACATCAGTCTCCACTTTTCAGAGATCCCTAAGCTGGGTATCTCTAGCTTCATCCAGGTAATGCTCAGGAGCTCCTGTGGGCCTGCCCCTATCCTGCCTGGTTGTACCTCCCCAGTTGGGAAGGGAGGGGTCCCCAGGTCACCCCTCCACACTCCCTTTGTGTGTGTCGGGCAGCTCAGTGGGTCCCTCATGAAGCCTGATTATGAAGTCTGGGCACCTCGGTCCCTTCTGCCAGTGGAGTGATTGTTCCTGGTTTTCTGGTCTCTGTCTCTGAGGGCACCGGCACTAGAGAAGATCCAAGGAGGTAGGTCACATAGAGACATGCCACTGCTACAGAACCTGGCTAGCGTCCTCCCCTCCTGATCACTCTACAGCACCATTGCACCACCACCCATGGTCACACAGGTGGTAGTAAAGCAGCAGGACCTGCAGCCCACCTTTCCCGGAGGAGGAGAGCAGTCCCCAGGGTGCTCAGTCCTACTCCCCTGGCCAGACCTCCAGCAACTCGAGTTCGCTTCTGACCCTGGGTCGCTGGCATTGCAAGCAGTAGTGCTACTGCAACGCCAGTGGGCCAACCCAGATTTCAGCATTTTAAAATGAATGCTGCTGTGCTTTGCATTCTTTCTGCTTTGCTGCATATAGAGTCAGTAAGGAAATCACCTGCACTGCTTTGTTAGTTGAGGGGTGAGGATATAGCATGCACCAAGCAGGAAAGGGATCTTGGGGTTGTCATCACTGATGACCTCAAGGTAGGGAAACAGTGTGACAAGGCAGCAGGTAAAGCAAATAGGATGCTGGGATTCATAGGCAGGGGCATCACCAGCAGGAAAATGGAGGTCATAATTCCACTATACAAGACACTAGTGATGCCCCACCTGGAGTACAGTGTACAGTTCTGGAGACCTTACCTATGTAAGGACATAGACAGGGTAGAGAAGGTTCAGAGGAGGGAAACAAAGATGCTACATGGATTGCATCACAAGTCCTATGAGGACAGGTTGAAGGAATTGAATATGTACTCCCTGGAGGAGAGGAGGGAAAGAGGGGATATGATAGAGACATACAAGTATCTTACAGGGAGGAACAGGGTGCAGGAATACACTATTTTTAAGCAAAAAAGATGTTCCAGGACTAGAGGGCATGGGATGAAGTTGGAGGGAGGATGATTCAGAGGAAACGTGAGGAAGAATTTCTTCACAGAATGGGTGGTGGACAAGTGGAACACCCTGCCAGAGGAAGTGGTGGGGGCTGAAACAATCACGGGATTTAAGAATGCATGGGATAGACCTAAAGGAATTCTGGAGGTCAGGTGTAAGGGGCAACAGACTTCTAGGAAAACATAAACTTGAACTTACAAGCTCAAATGGGCAGACTAGGTGGGCCATAGGCCCTTATCTGCCAACACTGTCTTTGTATCTATGCTTTATTGTAATCAGCCATTCAGTTTAACCACCCATGCCTAGTGGTTAGAGTGACAAACAGTGATTGAACTGGGTACATCCAGCAGACTTGGGTTTGATTCCCACAACCTCCACTTGCATACTTTGTGACTCCAAGCAAGTCACTTAACCTCCCCAGTGCTCCTAGGTCACTCCTGAAAACAGACAGTTCTGCCTAGTGGGCCTTACCTGCTTTACAAGGAATATAAAAAAAATACCAATATATGTTTATTACATCATGAATAGTAGTCAGGGTACCATGTAATTTACCTGAGTTTTTCTTGGACTGCAATGATTTTGTATAGATACAGATAAATGTTCAGATACATTTTATGTGTGTTATAAGCCTGTGTTTAGTTTTTAGTCAGGTTTTCATTGTATTCTTTGTGTATAAACATCTAGGTTGTAGATTGCTAAATGCAGGGTCACTGTTACCAACTAGCTTATTCAAGTTTATAATCAGTAGGGCCATCCACAATCCTCAATTGTTAGAATGAAAACTAGTCTGAATGAAAGTATGTTCACAAGGAAAAAAACTGCCTTACTACTTATGAAAAGACTTCACAGTTAGCACCCCATTTAGGTAAATTGGATCATTTGCACCTTTTCTTGCACCTGCTGTTTCAGTATCTGTGACAACAAAAAGTTTTCTGATAGACTGCTTCAACAAAAAGCAAATGTTAAGTATTTAAGTGTACTTATGTTTGGCCAGTGGACTTTGAAAGCACAGTCAATGACATACAGAAGGTAAGACCCCAGGGGCTGTATGATGCTGGTGGGCAGAATGGTGCTCAATTCACATCTGAACAAAGACATGAAAACTGGGAGACACCCTTTTCATGGACACCAAATAAAAAAAAAAGCATCCACATGTCTGGGAGATGCATGAATCCATTTGAAGGTCCTCCACTAATTACTTGTGGATTTTTTAGGTGAAAACACTTTATTTCAAAGAAGCAAATTTAATAAGCTTTTTTTTTGCTCCTCCTACCCCCTGGCCATCCACTCCTTCAGGCCTGCCAAGGCCCCCTACCACTGCTGCTGAGTCCCGACCACCATCCACTGCCCCTTACTGCTGTGCTACCAAGTAACCCTTCACTGAGTGGGCTCCTACCCCTGTGGGAGGCTACCAGGGGAGGAGAATTGCCCCAAAGAGCTTCCTGTGTATCCTGGGCATGGCAGGGGTCAGAATGGACACATGTCTGGGGCTTCTGGCTTATGGAGGGACCAACAGCCGTTCTTCAGTTGGCCAGCGGGTGTTTTGCCATGTTCTTGGGAGTGTGACAGGCCATATGATGTCAAGAAACAAGCTGACATCCATCACGCTCCCTCCTGCAGTGAGGGCTGGCATGTTGTCGTGCCTCTGGCTTCCACCAGGGGCCAGCAAATGCTGAGTCATGAACCCACCCTCCCTCCCAGGAGAAGGTCAGTGGTCAATGGACACTCAAGCCTTCACCCACCAGCTGGCCTTCCAACACCAAGTCTGTTCCCAACCCTGGTCAGCGTGTCACAGGCAGAAACCAACTAGACAGTTAAATATAGACAGAAAAAACAAAGGTAGTCCGCCTTTAGCGGTGATGGTCTGGGATTAATTCACATCTGAGTTCTAACAAGCAAAGAAACCAAGTGATTTGTAACTTGTGCATGTGGGGTGTGGGTGTTGAAGAAAGGGGATCATAGTGCTGTCACTACTGCCATCACCCCAGAGGGGTGTGGACTGCATTGTTGTTACTGCCATCACCCCTGAGGGGTGGGGGCTGTAGTGCTTCTGCCATCACCACTGGTGGATGGGGAATGTAGTACTGCTGCCATCACACCTAAGGGATGGGGGCCACAGTGCTGCTGCTTCTGTCACACCTGAGGGAGGGAGGAGGTTGTAGTGCTGTTGCTGCTGCCATCACACCAGAGGATGGGGTCATAAGGCGCGCCCATCACACTTCAGGGATGGAGGCTGTAGTGCTGCTGTTGCATCACATCTTGTACCTAAAATAACTTTAAACTGGTACAAGGATAGGAGGATGTGCAATAGTGAAGGTCAAAATTGCTAAAATGCATGTTAGCAGAATTAAAAATTGTTAAATAACGTACACAGAACCAAACACCGGTAAAACTGGATTTTGGCTTAGCAGACACCGGTGACAATACCGTTTTTTACAATGTGCAAAATGGAATATGCCCTTTCTCAATCCCGGTAAACCAGTGTCCCTGGCCATGATCTAAGGCAGAGTGGACATGTGAGGTGAATTTAAGGAGGGCGGTGGTGGTACTATGTCCCTTACGTAAGCCATGTTGCTGGTTACATAGAAGGTTATATTTAGTAAGGTGATCAGTGAATTGATTGGCGACAATGCACTCTAATGCTTTAGATGGGGGGTAGAATGGAGATAGGGCAGTAATTGTTAGTGGAGGTGCGATCCCCACTCTTATGGATGGGGGTGATGGAAGCCAATTTCCAGCAGGAGGGGAATTTCCCTTGACAGAGGGAGCGGTTGATGATATGGGTGAGCAGGTTAAGGATTTCCTGGAGTGTGAGGCAGAGAAGTCTCAGGTCAAGGGTATCGCTACTATATTGGGAGTGGCTTAGGGCTTTGGCTAGGTAGGGTTTGGCTGCCTCCTGGGTAAGGAAGCGTAGATAGAAGGGTGGAGCATGGGAAGGAGGGGGGTAGGTCCGGGCAGGCAGGGGGTCGAAGAAATTATGGGGGAGGACATGATTGAGATCAGTGAAAGTGGAGTTTAGGGCTGAGGCTATACTGAGGGGATCTGAGGAAAGGTTACCGTCTATAACCATTTGGTCTGGGGGCTGATTAGGGACTTTGCCGCAGAGTTCCTTTATATTATTCCAAAATTTGTGTCCGGCTCCGCAGGTGGATGTTAAGGAAGTTTTGTAATAATCTGCTTTGGCGGTGCGCAGGGTCCATGTGCACTTGTTATGGGCCTCCCTATACTGTTGCCTGTCTGCAGGCCATTGGGTCTCATTTACAAGATGCCAAAGGGCATCACGATGTTGTAGTAAGTCCAGGAGGTGGTCAGAGCACCAGGAGGCATGGTTACTTTTGGACATTCTCTTGGTACGGGAGTGAATTTATCACAGGCTGCACTGAAGGTGGTGATAAGTAGATCAAGTGCCCGATCTGGGTCGAGGGTGTTAGCAAGTGGTGTCCAGTCCCAGCTTCTGAGGTGGGTCTTGAGTTTAGAGAGTTTACCAGGCCCAAGTTTGCATTGTGAGGTAATTTTAGGGGGGGTTTGGGTGCAATGCAGGACCAGGTGAAGAGTACAGGAGCGTGGTCACTTAGTGCATTAGAGAGTATCAAGGTGTTGGTTATTCTATGGGAGTGGTTTGTGAAGACTAGACCTAGGAGGGAGGATGTCCCCGTGTGGGTGTTAACACAGGTAGGGGTGGTGACTACCTGCAAGAGATTGAGTGCTGTAGCTTCATTAATGTACAGGGTGGCTGTCTTGGCCAGCCAATTTATGTTGAAATCACCCATGACTATTTTTTCATGCTGTGGGGGTAGATTAGAAAGATAGGCCAGGATGGCCTGGAAGGCTTGTTTCTGGTCCTTGGGAGGGATGTAGATGATGGTGACCAGGAGAGGGGAAATTGACCTGCCTAGCGTTAATTTTAGAGTGACAGCCTGTGCCTTCAATGGTAGTTGAGGCAGTGGGGAGTAATTGTCCCAAGAGTGAGTCCTTAAGATAGAGAGCTCAACTGCCCCCTCGCTTACCCACCCTATTGGAGCAAAAGAGTAGATAACCAGGGAGGTGAACTGCTGAGTCTGGGACAGTGGGGGCGAGCCAGGTTTCACCCAGTGCTATGATGTCTGGGCTGTGTTGGAGTATCCACCCCTGAAAGGAGTCCAACTTTTTTGTAGGCTGCAGATGTTCATAGTGGCAATGTGCAGCCCACTGACTGATGAAGGGTAGGACAGGGGAGCAGTTTGTGGGCCAGGGTTGGTGTGGACATTGCCCATCAGGAGGAGGAGAAGGACAAGGGACCTGAGGCGATAGTTTCTTGTTAGAGTATTTAGTCAATGACATTTACACTGTGAGCACCCCATGGAGGGTATCGGGAGTTTAAGGGTATGGGGGGCTGACAGGAGGAGAAAGTGGGGAAGGGGGAAAGGGTGCGGTGGTGGAGATGCAGTTGGTGGTTGGCAGGAGAAAGAGGGGCTACAGAGAGTCATTTGCCTTAGATGATGACATCTGTGGGAGAGGGTGAAGGTGAGGAAGTTTATGTAAAAGTTTTCTGTGCTGGGGGGATGTAGGCAAGGGGAGCCAGCCTGCTCTTGTACATGCTCACTGCTCAGGTGAAGCCTGGGGAGGGGGGAGCAAAGTGGAGAGTGCCAGTCTGCCTGCAGATACAGTGTGATAATTATGTTCCACTTCCCATGAGTAGGAGACAGATCATGTGGCCGTAGGGGGGGCAGCAGAGAGATAGTAAGGAAGGTGGACAGGATCATGGTGGGGCTGGAGAGATTTCTTATTGCTTTAGTGCTTGGGGACAAGAGCCTAGAAATGAAATAGGACCTCTAGTGGTGGACAAGTATAAGCTGCAGATGGGAAAGCTGGCTGATAGGATAAAAACATAGAGGAGGCGTGATCTCACGCTATATATGTACGGGTCCACCAGGGGTGGTGGTGGGGAGCTGATGCTTTTCGTTGGCGGGGTAAACACAGAGATCCTCCTCTTGTGTGCTGAGCATTGCTTCTACATGTTTTTGAATCGGGGATGAGGGGGAGGGCTACTCCAGTAGTCCCTCTCGACCTCCGGTGACCTCCGACTGACGAACTGTCTGTGGAGAAATGGAAAGGAGTTCTTAACAGAACTAACTCTAAAGGGTGGTTACACAGAGGTACTGATGGTTTTAAACATGTAACAAACTGGATCACGTGATGAGCTAGCGGGGAAAAGACATCTCTGAGGCTGCTCCCGAGTCGCGGCGAATAAAATACATTATTGTAGCTGTTTAAGACCCTATAACTTCGACTTTTGCAGGGAGCTTCAATTCCTAGCAAGATCCTGCATTTCGGAGAGTGAGTCAAGTTAATATAATTAAGGAGTATACTTACTTGACGCAGAAAGGGGCCTGGCTGATCGTATGGCCGAGATGGAAGGAGGAAGCCCTGAGCCTTTGGCTGCAAGATCGCCGGCTGTTAAGAGCTCAAAACCCCACTCCCCAGGTCCAGAGAAGAACGAAGATCCACGGGTAGAAGAAAGAGGGGGGCAATCAGTTTCAGATGATATTATGGAATTTAAACAGCTCCTGCAAGGACTTGTGGCTGACTTCTCTACATTAAAGTTGGCTCTTCATGCTTTAACGCAAAGGGTGGGGGATGTGGAGGCCAGGGTTGTTTCACAGGAAAGGAAGATGGGGGCCATGGATCAGGAGGTGATCACTCTCAAAAGGCAAGTCAAAAAATTAGAGGATCACCTGGAAGATCAGGAATCACATAGTTGGAGGAATAACCTAATCATGGCGGGCCTCCCTGAGAAATCGGAAGGCTTAGACTGTGTTGCTTTCATGCAGGATCTGCTCCTGAAATTGTTCGGTCCAATGCCGTTTGGTGAATCTTACAATATTGAGAGGGTGCACCGCTCCTTGAAAGAGACCCCCCCCCCACCTGGAGCTCGACCTCGAATCCTTATCATGCATTTCTTGAATTACAAAGAGAAGACTCATGTATTGAACAAAGCAAAAACAAATAGAAATTTGCAGTGGAATGGGGCCTCTATTTGGCTTTTCCAAGATTTAATACCCTCCATGAGAGAAAAACAGAAGGAGTACACAGAGATTAAGCAGAAGCTGTACTTGGAGGGGGTGAAATTCAGAATGGAATACCCAGCTACGAGTGGAGGTTACCAAGGGAGATGGAGATATGCGAAGTAGCTTATGCTACAGGAAAGCCTCTATGGAGCTACCAGCTTTGTTTAAGCTCTGCAATTTGAAAAACTGAGGGGCCTGCAGGATTGTATGCTGTAAAGTGGCAAATGCAAGCAGCAAGGATCGGGAAGTGCTGTGATAGCTCGTAATGTTCGATTATCTTCAACTCCATCTTTACTCCATGTTTTCAACTCCATCTTTACTTCATGTTTTGGAGAGGAGATCTGCCCTTCATGGATGTGACTGCTCCAGATTAATGTTGTATTGTACTGTTAAATAAGGGCTTCTCACTGATTTTGTTTTTTTTCAGGGTCTAATTGGCCCAAGAATGCTAACAGTCCTGGTTTATCGGGTTGTTTCCTTTCTGCTTGCTGTCAGGTGTTTTTTGCTCATATTAGAAACCTAAAGTTCAGCATTAAGAAGAGGATCGACTACCAGATAGCCTGTAGTTTAAAAATCGTAGAGCAGGTTAAAGGAGCTCATGATTTGAATGGGAGAAATGGATAAGGGAAAGTGAGGTATTGATCAACATACGCTACTGAGCAAACCTGCAATGGAAAATGGGTTATTCTTTTGAAGGGGTTTTTGTTTTCCTCTAATAAAGGATTAAGTACAAGTTTTAGTGGCTTATTGGGGGAAATTTTTTTTATGTTCTCCTCCTGAGTGTGTTCTTTCACTTTCCTCCCTAATCAGCTACAGCTGGAATAGATAAATGGGGGAATGGACAGGGCGTGGAATGCTCTATTCTTGATAATAGTTCGTATTCTAGTGGTGGTGACCACATATGGGAAGAAGGAGGTAGTTACTAAGATCCTGGAGCTTCTTTAATTTAAAATAAAAGGGGTAATAGGTCATTTAAGACGTTAATGATGGGGTTAAGGGTTAAAGTGGGGGTCTTCTGTTTTTTCTATATGCTGGGGCCCGGGGGATCAGAGACACTTTGGGGCTGACTCATACATGTCTCATGACGACTAAGGAGGACGATCGGAGGATGGGGGTTATGGGGGGAGGAGTTACTGGGGATTAGGGGAGAGAGAATCCATGGAATATAAAATAAGGTGGATAGTATTTATGAGGGTGAAAAACAGGGATAGTGTTATAGAATATGGTATTGATTAAATTTCTCTCATGGAATGTTAAAGGCCTCAGGGGGAGGAAGAAAAGAATGGTAATATTACAATATATAAATCAGTTGGGGGTTCACTTTGCTGCACTCCAAGAATCCCATTTACTGAATGAGGAATTATATCTATTCAAGAAAGGGTGGGTGGGCAAAGTAATAGGAGCAGGGAATGAGAAAGCATCGGTGGGGTGTGGCGATACTAATAAGGAAAGCTTGCCCATATGTAATTACTCAAATCAAGTCATGAGAGGATGGTAGGGGGATATATGTGTCGGGTACTATCCTGGGAAACCCATCCTCGTATGCCTCAATTTATGGCCCTACCCCTTCTAAATCTGAATATTTTGCCTCATTGGAAGTTGATACTGCTACGCTCCCATCTCACCCACTTATTCTGGCAGGTGATTGGAACGTCTGTTTGGATAATGGGGTAGATAGGAACCCTCCTTCTAATAGATCACCTACTGCAGGGCAGATAGCTTTAAATAGATTCCTGGAAGTTTCAGCACTAGTAGACCCATATAAGATGTATAATAAAGGGGATACCGAGATGACTTTTTACTCTGGTGTGCACAAGTCACATTCTAGAATTGATTTCTTCTTGGTCAACAGGGAAGCATTTAGGGGCATCAAAGAACTGACTACTTTTAACAGGGTACTATCTGACCACTCCCCAATTCAGATGTTATGGGAGATGGATAACATTCCCCCAAAACCATACCGATGGCAGTTGGATGAAGGGATATTAGCAGTTGGTGATATTGTGTCTAAATTTGAGGAAACACTAGTGGAGATTATCCAAACCCAAATTCCGACACTTATGGATAAGAAACTTGCTTGGTCTACTTGCAAGGTATTATATGCAGGAATAGCTCAGGAATACACTGCTAGGAGGAATACGATGAACAGAGTGTAGGAATAATTTTTAACTGGGGCCATTAAGTCACTACTACCTTTGGAGGGTTCATCTAATGAGTTGGATAATGAGCTAAGAGATTTAAGAGTGGAATTGAGAAGTATGATGTATTTCAGGATAGACCACTGGCTTGAAAGATTAAATGCTAGATATTTGATGCAGGGGGATGTGCCAGGTCACTTGTTAGCCACTAGAATTAAGGAGTGGGAGGTGGATCGAATGATTATGGCAGTGAAGTTTGGAGGGGACATTATCACTGATCCTCGGGGAATGACTGATGCCTTTGCAGATTATTATACTGGGATCTATCAAGAGGGGGATACTAGCTCAGAGGAAGAGATTAGAGGGCTTTTTGATAAAATATCTTTGTTCAAACTGGACATAGAGCATGCCCAGGCTCTGGCAGCCCCAATCTGTGACCTAGAAATTATGGCTGCAATTAAAGAATTGCCAAATGTTAAGACACCAGGGCCCAATGGCCAATCAGCTAAATTTTATAAAGTCCATTTATTGACCATACTCCCTCTTTTGAAAGATTTATTCTTGAATATTATGAAAGATGGGGTTCCCCATCCTCCTCTATACCAGGCTTATATTAAACTAATTCCAAAGCCGGATAAACCTAGGGATTTGCCTGGCAATTACAGACCCATAGCTTTAATAAATCAGGATATTAAAGTCCTCACAAGGATCCTGGCTAATAGGGTTTTAAAAGTTGTTCCTCTATTAATTAGTCAGGACCAAGTTGGGTTTATGCCAGGTCGGGGGGCACATGATGCATTAAGGAAATTGTACCACATCCTTCATCGGGCTTCCAATTCCAAGTCTGCTATGGCACTGATTGCACTTGATGCCAAGAAGACATTCGATCAGGTTTCCCATAAATTTTTATTTCTTGCAATGGAAAAAAATGGGTTTCCTGAAGGGCTTTCTCAGATGCCTTAAAAACCTTTACAGCGCCCCTACTGCTAGGATCCTATGCAATGGCTACCTTTTTAAGGAGTTCCTGCTGAAGAATGGGACTAGATGGGGTTGTCCCCTGTCACCAATTTTGTTTAACATTTACTTGAAACCTTTATTAAGGGCAATTCACATGGAGCCCAAGGTACAGGGAATTAAGGTTCAGGCGATGGAGCTTAAATTCTCGGTTTTCACCGGTGATATTTTGTTGCATTTATATAATCCAGCTGATAGCTTCCAAAAAGCCCTGGAAATTATCAGGAAATTCTCGGAGGTTTCCAACTACAAATTAAATTTAAGTAAAACACAGGTTCTTCCTCTTACCACGTATACTTATAGTGCAGATTTTGAGCTCCTGCAAATCAACTGGGCCCCAATAAAAATGAAATATTTGGGCATCTGGATTATGGCCACAACAGAAAATGGGGTGGAAGAAAATGTGGACAATCTCCTGGCCACAATTAAAAATGATATTTTAAGGTGGAGCAAACTCCACCTGAACTTCACTGCCAGACTAAGATTGGTAAAAATGAATCTTCTACCTAGATTGTTATATCCGATTCACTTATTACCTTACAGTATTCCCAAAGGAAGGTTTATTAATATCCAAAGGGTAATTTCAGCATTTTGGTGGAATTCTAAGACCCCAAGGAGAAAACATGCTGCCCTACGCCTTCCTCAATTTATGTGAGGTATTAAACTTCCAGACCTATTTTTGTATTATGTAGCGGGACAGCTTGGTTTAATGGGGCAGTGGTGCAGAATTTGGGAAGAAGGGGGATATATCCCAACATGGCTCCAAATTAAGCAACGTATTTTAAAGGACCTGAAACTCTCCCCAGCAGCATTGCTTTTTTCAGATCCAGAGGCTATACCTAATAGGGGAAGGCAGACACAAATTTTTAAATCAGTGATGGCGTGGTGGTTTTTTTTAAACCTGACACAGAAAAGGGCACAAAGGAGAGCTAGGGATCAACCTATATTAGGAAATCCTAACTTTTGGCTGGGGGGACTAATAATCTATCAACAATGGGGACCACAATTAGCTGACCTGAAACTGACAGATTTTATACTAGAAGATAGGGTGATCCTAATGTGCAGACGAAGGAATGGGATTTTTGTCAGAAAGATCCAGATTACAAATCTGGTACAGAAATTTTTACGAGATAATAAAGAAATGGGTCAGAGTCCATTTACTTGGGACCATTTGAAGGAGATTGATTACTCACAACACCCCCTCTTAAAAGTTTACATGGTGCTGTTAGGTTTTGTGAGCTCAGAATCCAAGGCTCAAATATTGTGTTGGGGAAAAAAGTCTAACCCCCCGAGGCCTAACTGGAAAGAGATTTGGAAAAATGTTAAATTCCTGCCCATACCGAAATATAAGACTATGCAATTTTTTTATTTTTTCATATATTTACTACACCACTGCTAAGCTATGTTCTAGAAAACTAAGACAGACAGATCTGTGTTTCAGATGTGGAATGATGTCAGGAGACTTGTTACATGTGATGTGGAGCTGTCTCAAAATACATTCATTATGGGTTCAAATTGGTCATCACATGGATCCGTTATTAAACTATTTGGAGCATATTAAATCAGAGATCTGTGTTTTGGGAGATATGAAAATGGTTGTGAGTGACTCAGCTAAGCATCATCTGTCACTGATGTCCGCTCTGGTCAAGGCATTTGTCTTAAGACATTGGAAAAGTGACTGCACTTATAATTATGACCATTGGGTTAGAGACCTATTACAGGTCTTAGATAGACTTAAAAGGCAAATGATAATAGATAAGAAAAAGAAAATATATGATAAAAGATGGAGGGCATTAGAGGTAGTGTACTGAATACAACTGAAGAGTGCTCAACCCAGATCTGTCTGTCTGATTGGGATTAGCTAGCAATTATTTCTTAAGAGAATGTGAAAAGGGTTTAGGATTTTATTGAGGTGTGTGATTTCATTTTTTGAATGTATTCTATCCAGTGAGGTATAATACTCTCTTTAGATAGTTCTTAGTTGGACCTACAATGTCTCTTACATCTAAAAGGTTAGGATGGGTTCTCTCTCTCTTCTAGGGACACAGTTTTTAAAGCCCAGTCCTGAGGACTTATAGTTACTTCAAAGTTAAGGAGAGTAATAAAGAGGGATGTCAGAATTGGAAGTAGATCAGATCTATTGCTAACTTTGAAGGAATAGAATCAAGTGTTATATTAATAGTATTGGACTTAAATAGATGGTACAATATATGAAAACTGTGTATGTAAATAGTTTAAGGGATGTATATAGTAGCCATATCCAGTTTAGGGATGTGGGCCCGGGATCTGCCTGGGATATGTGTATGTATGTCTTCTCTGTTGAAAGCATAAACTTTAATAAAGAAGTTAAAAAAAAGTAGCAAACTGCAACACTAATACATTTGCTAGCAATAGTAACAATTAACAATCATAAGTATGAACATGATTAACATGAACAGCGTCTGGTAATTTGTAACTAGGCAGTAGTCAAATAGTGAGCTGTTATAGACAGTCCCCAAAGACTTTGGTTCAGATTATAACAAAAATTCACAAAAAGGGTTAGCCCATAGTTAAATGTCCTCCAGGGGGTGTCTGGCATCACAGCATCTCGGGGCACCACACAATAATAATAATAATAATGATAATGTGTATTTATAAGGCGCCTTTCAGTTATCAAGGCGCCGTGTATAAATAACAGTTAAAACAGTTAAAACATTAAAAAGAATTCAGCCATACCAAAACATTAAACCAGTCAGTATTCTGGAAATGCAACATCCCACAAAAAGGTCTTCAAACCTAATAATGACTCACCACCTGCTGAAATAGTAGTGAGAGTGGGGCTTAGTGCAAGGCTGATAATATGAATTGGCTGCCCTTACACATGGACACCTTCAATATCCTGCAGCAGGGCATAGTTCTTAAATACCACAAGTCCTTCATAGGCACTGCTGGCACAGATGCATTTGGCAATCCATTGCACTTCCTGCAAGGAAACCGTGGGGCTGTTGGCATGCAAATGATGTTTCTTGTACAGCTTCCCCAAGATGCCAGGAAATACCCAGTCCTTTTGCTTCTGTTCAATGATGTCCCAGACATGCTCAGGCAGGTAAGGATAGTCATACTGAGGATACTTCTGCTGAACATGCTGTCTCACATGCCTCTCTGCCTGTGACCACTCCGACAAGCTGTGAATGGTCGTTCTTGGGGCCTGTCCCTCCAGGAGCCACACTCCATTTTGATACTCCCACTCTTGGTGTTGATGTTCTTCATTTAAACCTCGTCGATCTCTAGGCCAAGGACAGGGGGCAATCCTGAGGTGGTGACATCACCACAGTCACATAGGGAGACACTGGATCCTTCTCTGACATAGCCTCAAAATCATCATCCCTTTCACCCTCCCTTTGACTTTCAGCTCCTTCAGTCTCTGGGTCACCAGGGGGTAGTCTCTGACTGTTCCACTGCCTGTGAACTTTTGCTACTAAAGCTATCTCTTCCTTGCTCCCTCCCTATCTTAGTGGGTGGTGTCTACTGCTGCCCTAGCCTCCTTTCTTCCTCTATCACAGACCTCATCTCCACTGTCACCACCCTCTCTTTAACTGGTGAAATCATCATCCTTGGTGATTTCAACATAAACTGGCTGTCCAGCACCCAATTCAAAATCTGTAACTACATCTCTTCCCTGAATCTAACACAACTGATCTCTGAACCAACCTGCTTAAACCACAAGTCAGGTAAACATACCCTGCTAGAATGAGTTCTAGCGACACATCCCCACCATGTAGTTACATCAAGAATCCTGCTGGATGCACTCAGTGACCACCACATGGTCTACAGCGTGCGTAAAATCCATTGCCCGAAATCCCCACCAAATATCCTACATTTCTGCTCTTTTAGGTTCTTAGATTTGTCCTCCCTTCATGAGGAACTTGTTGGAACCAACTGGTCTCCCATTGTAAATGCCTCCTCTTGTTGACTCAGCCCTGAGTTACTTCAATACACAGTTCCTAAATGCTTGGGGAACTGGCATGCTCCTTTTAGCAAGCCCAGGGTCTGAAGCTATCACTGCCTCTGGGTATCAGCAGAACTGCTGGCCTGTCAGCATGCTCGTGACCTGGTGTGGATGACATACAAAGCTTCAATTGCTTTTGGAGAGTTGATTAGATATCCAACTCTCCACAATGCCTACACCAGGGGCATCCATCTTGCCAAAGTTGAATTTTTCACTTCCACCTTCCAAGAGAACCTTAACAGCCTCTTCAAATTCTGGAAGGTAGTCCATGCCCTGTTCTCCCCCCCAGCCCAATCTCCTCCCCCAGTCCTAAAGGTAGGTGACATCTCCATCTCACACCCCCCACCCTGTAGCTACAGAATTCAACATCTTCTTCACCACCTGTGCATCCACCCTTCTAACATCCCTACCCCTCTCATCTACTCCCCTGCCAGCTCCTTTCACACCTACTTTTTCTTCTTCCCCCGACTTGTCCTTCCTTCTAGTCTCCCCCATTGATACCTTGCAAGTTCTTCTAGCCCTTAACCCCTACAAGGGCAAAAGCTTGGATGGGCTTGACCCCAAGCTCCTGTACCCCTTGGCCCACGCTATTGCCCTCCCACTCTCCTTCCTTTTGAATCTCTCCTTCTCACTTGCCACTGTCCCTGATGCCTGGAAGCTTGCCACTGTCGCTGTCTTCCCAGGAGTGGCGACTCCTTAAACCCAGGTAATTACCGCCTGATATCTCTTCTCCCAATCCTTGCAGAACTCCAAGAGCACCTGATACTGGCTCAGCTTTCTGTGTTCCTTGACTCCTTCTCCTTCTTCACTCCCCTTCCAGTCTGGTTTCTGTAAGGCCCACTCCACCACAACCTCCCTTCTCTGGCTTACTGACTCCATTATCTGTGACATGCATCAGGGACGCATCATCTCTGTCATCTTTGTTGACCTGGCCAAAGCCTTCAACACTGTTGCCCACTCCCTTCTCCTCAACAAGCTTACAGCAGCTGGTCTTTCTGATACTGCCACCTGCTGGTTCCATTCCTATCTCATAGGTAGGACCCAATCAGTCAGGATTGGCAACTCCCCCCCCACCATTAACACAGGTGTCCCTCAAGGTTTGGTACTCAGAGCAATGCTCTTCTCAATCTTTTTAAATGACTTACCTGCTGTCTGCTCATCAGCTAACATCCACATGTATGCAGATGATACTGTTTTGTATGCCTCCGGTATCTCTCCCTTTGATGTGGTGACAAGCCTACAGATGGATTTCAGTAATGTACAGTGTTGGTTTTGCTCAAATCAGCTGCCACTAAATGCCAAAAAAATGGTCTCTTTGACCTTTGGCACCAGGCAAAAGGTTACCAGGCTTACTGCCACCACTACCTTCCATACCCTCAAGGGGTCCATGTTAGAGGATGTCTCCTCCATCAAATACCTTGGGCTCTGGCTCGACAGGAACCTTGACTTCGTTGATCATGTGGATGCTATCCACAAAAAGCTACTTCCCAAACTAGGAGCTCTGTATAGGTATCATAGCTGTCTTCCCCTGTCGGCCAGCCAAGGAATCTTCCAGAAGATGATCCTCCCAATCTTTGACTTTGGTGACATAGTCTATAGTATTGCCCCTAAGACCACCCTTGCCAGACTAGACACCCTAATCAACTCCTTTTGTCACTTTACACTTGCCTGTCTGCCTCATACACACCACTGTGACCTTTACACCGTCCTCTCCTTCCCCCCGATGGGGGTCAGATGCCTTGCCTACAGTGCCTCATTAGTTGGAAAGTTCTGGCTTGGCTCCCTTCCATCCTATCTCAGTGCCCTCCTCTTCATCCCTCCTATCCCCACATAGTCCCTGTGCAACTCACCTTACAGGACCCTCGCCCTCCCTGCCCATACCTTCACTGAGAGCTGCTTTCTCCTATCACTTTCCAAACATTTGGAACTCCCTCCCCTTACATATCCATTCTGCCCCATCTATCATTCATTGTCCTATCTTCTTCAGCAATACATTATCCCATCCTGCAATTGCACCTGCCCCACATCTCCTTCACTACCCCGCTCTGCCCTTACTTCTGTTCTATTTTCACTGCTCTACCCCCTTCAGCCCCTCCCTAGGCATGCCAAAAGCCTATAGCACTAGCTGGATTTACATCGAGTAGTGTTCATACCCTTGGGTTTTCACTCCTGAGGGGAAGGCATGCACCCCCACCTCTTCACTCATCTTCCATTCCCAACCAATCCCCTTGTGGGGTGCACAATCCAGAGGGGTGAAGGTTCTCTTAACTCTCACCTATCTTTGTTAAACTATTTTGGGTGTGTATATATATATATATATATATATATATATATACACACATATGTTTATGTATATGAGCTTATAAGTATGAATGTGTGTGTCTATATATATATGTATATATATATATATATATATATATATATATATATATATACACACACACTATATATGTAATAGATAAACCACTCTGAGGTGTGCGGTCGCGCACTGATATAGCCATGCCTTGGTGTGCATCAGCCACCCAAGGTGTGCATATATCAGAGCGCAATCCCACACCTCAGTGTGGTTTATCTATCTTATAAAATGTCAAAATTGTTTTGGGGGGGTTAAAAGTGCAGGTGTGCAGTCACGCTCTGATATACGCATGGTCATGTGATGTGTTTTGTGCAATCAGAAGATTGGATTTGGAGATTCTTTTTAACCATTTTATAAATATATATATATATATATGTATATTTATGTGTATATATATATATATATATATATATATATATATATATATATTAGAGGCAAAAAACTCCGTTTAATGCATTAGTTAGGGTTGTTCCACAGCGACAAAAGTGAGGAAATTCGCTGCTAGGGTTGAAAACCCTAACTCCAATTCACCCAGCACCACACACACACACACACACACACACACACACACAATACAGAAGTATGGGGAGGACCAAATCAACACAACCAATGACAGACATCCAGCAGCAGGTGACAGAAATAACAAACAATTGTCTAAATGTACTACAAGACATCCCCACCCACCTGACCAGGTACTGCATGCTCAGTGGAGATCAACAGCAAAACTGAGGCCATGTACACCAAACGTACATATCCCTTATTGCAGCTGCACAGAACGTACCACACTTAGTAGTTGCATGGCCTTACCTACCCAAAGGGCCCCGCACTCCCACCACATGATGTCTTGTGGCATAGTAACAGGAACAGCAACGCAAACAGAAGCACTAACAGTGGTGCACAAGGTAACGCAAGCATGAATGAGAACAGAAAGGGTAACAAACATGGTGGCATAGACGGGAACGGTGTGCCACGTGATGTCTTGTCACATAGTAACATGGTGCCTGCAAACGGAAATGTCAATGGGCATGGTGACGTAAAGTGAAACAGAAAGAGAAACAGTACGGTAGACACAAATGGCAAAAAATAACAGAAATGCAATTGCAAATGAAAACGCAAAGGATGACGCATGTGGTGGCGTAGACATCAACGGTAAGTGAAACGGGCATGGAACCACAAGCAGAAAGGGCAATGGTAACAGTAATGTAAGCACACAGGCTGGTTTTCCCCAAAAGCTGAATAGAGAAAGACAGTGAGTACAAAGCATGTATGCATAATAATGGGTATCGGAGCAGAAAATGAGGACTTGGAATACTAAATAGGTTATATCTCAGGAACCGTATGACGTAGAAACAAAATTTAAAAGTCGTATGATTTATGAATGTCCTGGCTAGTTTTATACTTAGCCCTGGGCAGGGGGCTAAGAAATTTTCCAATGAAAAGTCCGTATCTCGCACCGTTTCCGAGATACGGGCCCTGAAAGGTGCGCCGAACGCCGTAATGTTATCCTATGGGGAAAAAAAGAGAAGTTTGGAGCACCATAACTTTGCCTCCCTGTAATATTTTTTCACCAAACCACTGAAAGGCACATCTGTGGGCTGTTGGCTGTCTTCCTTCCAAATTTCAGGAAAAAAGACCAAACCGTTATTTTGCAGCAGGGTGCCAAAGGATTCCTGTAATGCATTGGGCGCCGTAATGTTATCCTATGGGAAAAACTGTCAACTTTGGAGTGCCGTAACTTTGCTGCCATGTAATATTTTTCAATACAACACTGAAAGGCACATATGTGAGATGTCGGCTGCATTTCCTCCAAATTTTAGCCCAAAACTCCCAACCATTCTTTTGCAGTGCAGTGCCAAAGAATTGCTGTCATTTTCCCACAGACTAGAAAACTTACTGTCGCAATTTTGCAGCTTTCAAAAATTTGCGACTACTTTCATGAGTAATTCAAAGTACTTTCCAGAAATCTGAAAACATATTTCTGGGGTGTTTTACCCCAAAATAAAGACATGGCTAGCATCCTCAGGGTCCGACTAGGTGAATACAAAAAGAATTAGGTTGCTAGAGGGTCCCAAATTTAAATGCCAAGCATTTTTCTAATCACCAACTGAAAACAAAATGGCCGATTTGCGAAAGTAACAGGCCCATTTGCGAAAGTAAAAATGCATTTGCGAAAGTGTTGAACTTTTTGTTAACTTTTCCCATTGACTTATAATGGGAAATTATTTTTGAATAACTTTTGAACCGTTTAATATTTTTTCATCAAATCTTCAAAAGGCACATCGGGGACACCGGCCGCATATTCCCTGAAGATTTTGGGCCAGTCACGCAAACTGTGCGACCTGTACGCGCGACTGTAGAATTCTAGAAAAAGCATAAATGTGCGCGCAAATCACGCTTAATAACTCCACAGCTGTGTATCCGACTGATACAAAACTGAGCAGATGCCAAGGCCTATGGTTCTTGATTGTGTATTCCAAATTTCAGCCAAATCTGTCAAACGGTTGCAAAGTTATTAAGGTGCAAAGTTTTGGGGTTTAACATAGAAATGGCTCCTCAACCCTAACTATGGTAGTACCATCAAGTTACTATTATATATATATATATATATATATATATATATATATATATACACTGTATATATACAGTATATGTGTGTATGTATTAATGCTATATGTACATAGACTATATCTGGATGACTAGCGCTGCCTACCCATTCCCCCAAAATGTTTGGCTTTACTTTAAATGTATTTGACTGTATGTACTGGCTTAGGTCTGTGTATAGTTTATTTGGCTCTCATATACAAATATGCAAAATTCATATCTTTTCCCCTCTTCCCCAGGATGCAGCTGGAAATGAGGTATTGTAGCTCAGTATGCCTTTCCTGGTGAAACTTTTCAAATAAATAAACAAATAGGACTCTGCTGGGAATGCAGACTGGTCGGTTGTCCAAAGGGTAAAGTTTCAGTAGTCTCACCTGTGGGTATAGGCCACAGGACTGGAATAGTCTCTAGCAGTTCAGCCCGGGGCCCATCACTCTTTGATCCAACTGGTCAAAAATCTGCTAGGGTCAGTAACTTGGTCTGGGGC
Source organism: Neoceratodus forsteri (assembly GCA_016271365.2). Classification (NCBI taxonomy): domain Eukaryota; kingdom Metazoa; phylum Chordata; order Ceratodontiformes; family Ceratodontidae; genus Neoceratodus; species Neoceratodus forsteri. Next base: position 1,392,744,909 of record CM057459.1, read on the forward strand.
TTTGGTTCCAGAGCTGAATGGCCACTACCTTGACCACTGCCTGATGCTTTGCTGGACCCAAGGCTGTCCTGGGGGATGGGCTTTTGTTTGTCTCTGGACTCAGTAGACTCAGGGTTTCCCATGAGGTCCATTCATAAGATTTATAATATGCAAACAGGTCCAGTAGCATTGGCATTATTGACCTGAACCAAACCAAGTGCTCACTAGAAAGCACTTACCTTTATTATATTTATCCAATTCGGTTTTGAATTCATTCATAGTACTACCTAAAACTATGGTCAGAGGCAACAAATTTCAGGGTGTCACAACCCTCTGCGAAAACCAACTTCCTCTATGATTTTTATTGTAGTGCTCGCCCCTTAACTGGAGCTGATGGCCCCTGGTATTCATTACAGTTGATCTTGAAGTCAGTCCTAAGCATTCCCAAAGATCTTTATTACAGAATGCCCTGTACACAAGGCACATATCCAGCAGTGAGGTCCTCCCATCCTTTCAAGCTGGTGTTCTTTGACATCAGAGAGACTGTGGGCTGACTGGGTCTGAAACTGGATGAGCTGGTACCATGGCATACAACACATACAGGGAGCAGTTCCACTCCAGAGCCCTTATAATGGCACAGGACACACGCTGTGACTACAGTCAATTTTCCCACCAGTTCCCACATCCACTTGAACATCTCCGAGGGTATGGTGATATCAGAAGTCAATGCCTCTTGCACCAGTTTGTCTCCAAACAAGCTCACACAATGCAAAAGGCAAACCAAAATAACAGGAGCCCAGACAACTTTGATCACCTCCTTGCACGGTGGTCCACTGTCCAAAACACAAGCATGAGGTGGCAGGAAATCATTGGCTCCACCCCACCAAAGTTAGTCAGTCCAATCCACAAAGCTCGCCCCAGCCCATTTATATAACTCTCATGTGTATCAGGCATGAGATCCCCTCTAGCAGACCCCCAGGCACCTACAGTCCACCAAAAGGTGAACATTTTCTCAGTTCACAGCACCATGTTGATTGCATTCTATTTATTGCAAAACATCCAAATTTCAAACAACTTTGCCCAGCACCTTCTTGTGGCCACAGCAATACCACAGACACCCCAAAACATGATCCCAGACAAGCTCCCACGTGTAAGCCACCCCCTTCCTGGTGTTTAGGAGTGGCTACAGCAGAAACCACAAAACAATGACTTATGTTTTCCAGGTCCCTCAAAAGGTGGGGTTCAGCTGGACTCCCAGTGCTGGACTGAAAAGCACCTGCTGGTTAATACCAGGGACAACCATTAATAACTGAGGCAACATAGTAGGTGCAGCAAGCATTGGCATTTCCATCTAATAATGAATTCAACTCCATGGAGCAGTACATCACAAATCAGAGGGGGACAATACATCACACTGGACTGAACTGGTCACTGCACTTCAAGAGTTCACATTGTCCCTTTACAGGTAATTCATACAGCAGGGTCTGTTTTGCATGGCCCCATCACCCTGGTAGCTTAGTCCATATCAAAACAGTTGCCATAATTCCTATGGGGCTGCAACTGTTCACAATCTTCTAGACCTGCACTTTTTCCTGAAAGTTCAATTCTTGTCTGCCCGGTCTTTGCTTCCTTGTCCTCCATTGTCCCAGACAATCCTTGGAGTGAGGAATGCACTAGCCTTTCACCTTGGGGCTGACATTCCCTCCTCCCCAGTACTCCAGATCCACCAACTCCTTCCTGGGTGACTGTTGCTGTGGGCTCCAGGCAGCACATCCCCATGGATATCCAGCTGAGACACTCACGCACTCTGCGTAACAGCTCTCATATCCTTGAGCTCCCCTTAGCTCTCCCTTGGGCCCTGGTTGTACTAAGTCTCCTGAACTCAGGCTCTTGCTGCTCTCATGGGGTGCAGATCTTTCTCTCTCCTGTCCCCATAACTGGGGAGCCCCAACAAATGGCCTCTGCCATATCAAAAGCAGGGCTCACTACAGCTCCAAAACCCCAAGAGCGTCTACCACTGGTGTGCTATGTGAGCCGACCTCAACCTCACCAGAAATCCCCTTAAAAACCCAAGCCCACCCACAAGGCACTCCTGGACTACCAGCAGCTTCCCAGGGCAGTGAAAACCATTAACCCTTTAGGGCCTGGGTCGAACTGACCCAATCACTTGCTCCAACAATGCATGGCCCAGTGCACTGTAAGTGACACCACTAGCCCAGGGGGGTGGGTTACATGTATCCTGTGCCTGTTATTTGCGATTACACCTACAAATAGTTTGCTTGTGTTTCCGTTATATCACATACCAATTACTTATCAGTGCATCAGCACTTAACCTGCTTATATATTGCTTCATCCTGCACCGATTATTTGTCATTTTATCTGTACATAACTTGGTTGTTTCATCTTGAGCCTTTAATTTGCCTTTGCCTGTATACATAAGTTGCTTACATTTTTATTTCATCTTGTACCTGTTATTTGCCATTGCATCAGCACTTAACATACTTACAAACTAGTTTTATCCAGTGCCTGTTTGTCATTTTATTTTTATCCTGAAGTATATATTTTAGTTTTATCCTGTACCAGTCATTTAACATTTCATTCTGTACAGAACTTGCTTATGTTTTAGTTTTATTGTATACCTCTTCTTTGCTATTGCATCTGTACTTGATTGCTTATGTTTTAGTTTTATTGTATACCTCTTGCTTGCTATTGCATCTGTACTTGATTGTTTATGTCCTAGTTTTATTGTATACCTCTTATTTGCTATTGCATTTGTACTTGATTGCTTATGTCTTAGTTTTGTCATGTACCTCTTAATTGCTAGTGCTTTTGTACATAACATTTGTATGTTTGTTTGATCACCTGCCTCTCAATTGCTATTGCATCTGCACAGAACTTGATTGTGTTTCAGTTTGATCATGTAACCTCCTATTTGTTGTTGCAACATTGCATTTGTACAGCTTGTATTTTAGTTTTATCATGTACCTTCCTAATTGCTATTACATCTGTACAGCTTATATTTTAACTATGTACCCTCCTATTTGCTATTACATCAGTATAGCTTGTATTGTAGTTTTATCATGTACCTCTCGACTACTACTGCACTGGTACATAATTTGCTTGTATTTTAGTCTTATCATGTACCTTTTTAATTGCTGTTGCATCTGTTCAGCTTGTATTTTAATTTTATCATGTATTCTCTTATTTGCTATTACATCTGCACAGCTTGTATTTTAGTTGTATCATGTACAGGGCCCCTACTTTTCTGCGGCACAGTGGGACCAAGTTCTGCGGCAAGACTACCATTTGCCGCAGAACTTCTGAGGCAGTGGTTTGTAATTTCTGCGGAAGTTCTGCGGCACTAACAAACTACCACAACACAGTGACAGCTTGTCATCCTGACTTCACTTTCATGGCAGTGGTTATAGCAATCAGGATGGTGGAAAGCACAGTAACACTAGTTCAAAAAACAACAGAATTATAAAAATAATGTTATGCCTAAAAAAGCAAAACAAATGTCTCTCCCTTAAGGTCCTAGCCTGTTAAATAAATGATATGTGCAAAGGGGATCTTATGTTATAAATAAGGTATTTCTATATGCATGCTATCTATCCCACTAATGAGATTTCCACTGTCTTATCACTTATATATTTGTATGTGCTTTCTACACTACTCATGAGGTTCCCACTATGTATCACTTGTATATTTATATGCAATCTGTAACATACATACAAGTGTGTGTGTGTGTGTGTGTGTGTGTGTGTGTGTGTGGTGAGAGAGACAGAGATACTGTATATGTGTGTGTGTGTGTATAAATATATATATATATTTTTTTAATTTCCATGAACTTGCATCCTCATTCATACAGGTCCCATTAGAAAACGAATAGAGGAGTTATTGCAAAACTAATTTTTGATGTCAACCTGCTTTCCCTGATACACTGCGTAACACCATCAGGCCACGACATGCAAGTGAACCAATTGTGAGATAGAGCTCTCCAGACCAGCACAATGTGTCCACCATGGGACAGAACACTGCACCATACTTTCCCAGGCTCTGAGCAATGATGTGTTCCACCAATCCTTGTGCTGCCCAGCCAGCTCCAAGAGCTAATCTCTGAACTTGAGTTGCCGGCACGGGAAACACAGCATGCTGCCCTCTGGCCCAACAGCTGTCCCTGCACACAACATTTTTCATTAACTTTTAGGTGATTCGATCAACCAATGACAACATGTAATCAATAACCCTGGCAAAAATGCGTATAGTGCAATTATTTATTTAACGGGTCTATTCTTTCAACAGGTCTACACATTATTATATTCCACTATTCTGGGCATAATTACTTTATTTTTCTTAAAAATGACAGTTAAATTAATTTTACCAGTTATTCATTTTAAATGGCATCTCTATACCTTAAAGGCACAAATAGGTTTGTACAAAGTGAGGTATGGACTTAACAGGTCTGTGCTACTGACAAGGTTTTGTTTAAGCTGGCCCTAGTGCAATAATGTAAGACTGAAAATTGTATTAGCCTGTAGTGCAGATTGAGCAAATATCACCATGTCTGATGTGCTGTGCCACCATCTCTGGCAGTGGGAGCTGTGGTAGATAAGTGACTGTTCATTTCTGTTACAGAATGCAGCCATTTCATTAGCTAATGTATGATGTTACAGCAATAATAACATCACATTCTGAGCATATAGGGGGTTTAAGATATAAAAAGAGGGGAAGGGAACCAGATTCTATGGAAAAACAGAAATATTAATAAAAAATCAACAAGAAGAGTGAATTCTGCGGCACTGCAGAAGTTCTGCCAAAATTCTGCGGCCGCAGAATTCTAGGGGCCTTGATCATGTACCCTCCTGTTTGCTACTGCATATGTACAGGACTTACTTTTATTTTCATTTGATCATGTACTTGTGACTGCATCTTTAAAGAACTTGCTTGTATTGTAGTTCAATCCTTTACCCATGTTTCACTATGAAATGTTACTGTATGAGAAATATGTACTGTAGACTAAAAACAAGATTTGTATTGAAATTCTCAAAATAAGCCAATTTAAGACCTATGTCAGGCATGGTTAATAACTCCTCTTTTAAATCTTCAGTTTAAGGAGATGCCAAGATATAATTAAGGCCCTCAGAAAGGTAATATGACCAGATTATCCTATTTTGATTAAACACAGTGACATTATTCACAGGAACATTCAATGTAGTATTCCAGGAAGACTCTGTATCAAATGAAGTCACCGCAGGTAAATGTTGTGTTTCTGGTCTTTTTTGAATAAAAAGATCCACTATATACTTAAGATAGGCTATGTTTTTCCAAGGATAAATTGATTGTCAGAGCATCTTTCAGCGAACAGTTACCAGACATATCCCCCGACTAAAAACACTAGATTATCATACAAGATTAAAAGACTCTGGACTACATTCATTAGAGGCACGAAGGCAAAGGGGAGACTCGTTGTTACTATACAAGTTATCCCATAGTGCCCTTGGTATCAAAGAATTTAATTTGCAATATAGTAACATAAGGAATAATCTACAGTCACACAACAAAAAATTGTAGTTGAACATGCAGAAACAGTCAAGAGGGATCACTTTTTTACAATTAGAGCACCTCTAATATGGAATAGACTGCCCCAGTTTGTGGTCGAATGTACTAGTTTAGTTTCTTTCAAAAATTGTCTTTATTTATTTATTTAGCTTTTATTTACCGGGTAAGTACACTAGACAAGTATTATGAAATTCTTTGTCTTTTAAATAGTTTTTTATTTTAATGGGTTCACCACAACATATCCAAGATGCACTGTCTTAGGGTAGCTGGTCCATTCCACTGGGGTGTCAAACAGACGAGGCATACTGATGAGTCCTGGTAGGATGAAACACGTGTCTATGCCTTCTGTTAGCACCCTTTGCAAACTGTGTGAGAGGCCTTTGGCACCATGCAATTCTGCTTAAAGTTGGACCAGCATAACATTCTGTGGTGATTTGCATATGCAGCCCATGATGCTTTGCATTGTGTGGGCATGTGTGATTTTGTATTTTTCTTGAAACTTGGCTTCCCAGCCAAATGCCCTTTGGGGTAACCCTTGCCTCAGTGTTTGCACACAGAGGTTCTTTGTCTTTTAGACAAGTATTATGCCTATTTTCAGGAACGACCCGGGAGAGTACAGACAGTGATACAGAAATAGGGCAGGGAAAAAAAATGCATGTATATCACACAGCATTACAAAAAGTGCAGAGAACAAATGAAAGTACATCATGGCGGCGTAACAATAGGTAGGAGTAAATGCAAGTACATCACACAGTGTTACAGGATAGAGCAGAGAACAGTGCTCATTCAACATGACAGCATAATAACATAAAGGGATGATTTCATTCATTTTGTAGGGGAGCAGAAGTCAATAAGGCAGCCTATAACATCATAGTAGGATGCCACCAGGGAGACAGTAGGTCAGACATACATTTAGAGACATGTAGATATAGGCAGAAACCGGCAAGTGCGGGTGTTGCCAGTTTTGCCCAAGTTGAGGAGTACCTTGGATTGAAGAATAGAAATAAGGATACAGCAAACAATTTCAGGCAACCTGTATGAGGGCAAGAAAGGGTCACTGCAAAGGACATTAGTCTAGGAGCTTAGAGGCATTCCACACGCTGAGGCAAGTTTAAGAAGCCCCTGAAGTTGCAGAAACTCTGAGTGGAGGAGGCCAATCTGACATGTTCTGAAGGAGTTCCAGAGTCTAGGAGCACTTACGACAAAGTCTCTGTCCCCCATGAGGGTCCGGTTGGGGGGAACTTTGAGCATTCCTAAGGCCTGGGACCTAAGAGGGTAGGGGGAAATGTCAGTTTGTGGTAGACGCTGGGCCAGCCCCCAGGGGATGCCAGTTCGAATCACTTTGCCCGTGAGACATCCTACCCCAAAATCGAGGTACCTGGCTGGAGAGAGCCAGCAGAGATTATCGTAAAGCTCACAGCGATGGGTGAGGCGGGGGACAGCCAAGGCAAAACGACAAATGTTATTGTAAGTCATATGCCATTGGGAGAGGTGTGTCATGGAGGAGCGAGCGAATAGGTGCAGACCATAGTTAAGGGAGGGAAGGAGTACACCTCTCGTAAGGGCAAGTCTGGCTGCAGGTGAGAGACTATATTTGGCTCTGTAGGCCAGGCCCAGTTTACAGTTAACCGCCCTGCAGACGTTCAAGATGTGACATCCCATGTCAAGTTGGGGGTCAAGTGTGACCCCTAGGTATTTGACTGAGTTCACTACTGGGAGGGAGGAGCCATTGGAACTAGTGATATTTAGCAGGGTTGATGAGGCTTTGATTTTGGCTGCAGAGCTGAATAGCATAGCCTATGTTTTTTTCAGGTTCAGGACCAGCTTGTGGTTGGTAACTCAGGTCTGGACGTTGTTGAAGTCCTCTGACATGCATTGGTTAAGAGTAGCTGTGTCACGGGAATGGGCCACTATCAACAGGTTGTCTGCATATAGGGTGGCACTATAGTTGGTCGACACCATAGGGAGTTTATTGATAAATAGGGAGAAGAGAAGGGGGTCCAGTACCAACCCCTGGGGGACACCAGAGGTCACCATTTGGGGTTTGGAGAGAACTTTGTTGAAACTAGTCCGCTGCATTCTTCCTTGTAGGTAGCTCGTAAACCATTTCATGGCGGGAGGGGAGAGGCCAAATTACCATAGCTGAGAACAGAGCAGCGCGTGATCGACAAAGTCGAAGGCTTTGGACAGGTCAATAAAGATGGCTCCAGAGAGTTTTCCCTGGTCCATGGCAGTTCTGATGCTTGAGGCGACTGAGATCAAGGCTGTGCTGGTACTATGTCCCTTTCAAAAACCATGCTGAGCTGGGGATAGCAACTCATGTAGCTGAATGTACTCCGTGAGCTGATCAGCCACTATCTTTTCTAGGAGCTTGCTGAGGGAAGAGAGGATAGCAATCGGACGATAGTTGTCAGGTATTTTGGGATTACCCTGTTTCAGGACTGGGACTATCCTTGCCTCTTTCCAGATATCCAGGATGGACCCTCTACCAAGGGATAAGTTAAAGATGTGAGCTACTGGACAGGCAATGACTGAGGCGCCGAGTTTTAGAAGCTTGGACTCCATATTGTCTAGGCTGGGACTAGAGTACTGGGAGAGGCCAGCTAATCACCTCTGCACCTCCATGACTGACACAGCCCTGAGGTAGACCATCTGGTGGAGGTGGTCGCCCTCCTGCCGGGTAGAGGGGAGAAGATGGGACGTGCTCTCACCAAACGGGAAAAGAGCAGTGAAGGCAGAGAGGTCTGAGAAATGTGAATTGAGGGAGTTGGCGATGGTATGGGGATTGTCACAGAAAACCCCATTTATAATCATGTCAGACACTCCTGGATGGGAGGACCCACTGACAAGGGTTTTTATGTTCCTCCAGAACCTCTTTGGGTCACTGGTGGAGCTAAGCAGGGCGGACTTGCAGAAATCACTTTTTGCAGCCCTGATGGCCTTTTTACACTTGTTCCTGAGGTGCCTGTATTTTTGGAAGGTGGCGGGATCATGGGAATTTTTGAAATGGGTCCAGCATTTGTCTCTCGCCCGCAATTGGGCTAAGAGATTCCCATGCAGCCAGATGGTAGCCGACCCCCTCACCCTATGGGTGACCTTAGGAGCATGCTTATCTTGTAAGGCCCCGAAGGCAGTGAGGAAGTGGGAGGTCGCCACCACAGGGTCAGTAGCTCCTAGCACCCCTGACCAGTCAGTATGCTTTAGATCCTCCAGGAACTCACCAGGGTTGAACCTGGAGAAGTTTCTACATGCATGACCTTGTGGAGGAATTTTATGGGAGGGAGTTTTCCACACACAGTAGATCAGAGAGTGGTCCGAGATGGAATCTGCTAGTGTGCCCACTGAGGAGATCCTATCCGGATGGTTGGACATGATCCAGTCCAGCAGGGAACTGGAGGATCCATTTGCCGACCACCTGGTTGGTTCCTGGATGAGTTGAGTCAGGGTAAGATTAGTAAGTAGAGACTCAAACTGCTTCGTGTTTCCTCCAGCCCAGTTTAAGTTGATGTCCCCCATGATAATGAGTTCATTATCCCCGATGCTGGGGCCAATCGAGTCCAGGAGATGGGTCAGCCCAGGAAGCCCACCCCTTGGGGGTTATACGTACAGACCAGATGCAGTTTCTTGGTGTTCCCAAGTAGGAGTAGTATGTGCAGTATTCCGCAGGGGGATGTGAGGTCTTGTCGGTAGTCTACTTGCGAGACCTGTAGGTGGTTCTTATGATAGATCAAGATACCACCCCCCCTCTTGCTCCCACCTCTGTCCTGTCTTGTGAAATCATACCCAGGGAGAACACAGGCTGAGTCGGGGATCGAGGGTTTGAGCCAGGTCTCCGTCAATCTGAGGATGTCAGGTTTATAGAGTTGGATCCATGATGCAAGCTCATCACGGTTAGGCAGCAGACTCCGAATATTTAGATGGGCTATTTTTAGGCCCTTGCCCATGCCCCATGGTGGGGGGATTACAGAGGACAGGTTGACTGGGCCAGGGTTGGATTCAATGTCACCGGCCAGTAATAGTATAAGGAGGAGAAGCCAGAGGAGATACTGCCTCATAGGAGATAGGCCATGAGGGGGGTATTGGGCTCGAAGGCGCTTGACCCTGATGGTGGGCATTAGGCACCTAAAGTCTAGGCAGCAGGTGAGGCAGTAATGGGACTTGCTGGCCGCAAGGACATTTGAGAAGGTGAAGTCAGGTACCTCATAGAAGGAGGTACTCACCCAGTGTCCCCCCAGTGACAGCGGAGGGGTAGTGACCACTTGGGCCAGTGTAAGTCCCAGGACGAGACCTACTAGTCCCAGCATCTTATAAGTGGAAAATGATACACCCTTATCCTCCCCCATGGAAGCCTCTCCACTCCCCTTGTGCGAGAAGGTAGGGTGCTTGGTCCCTGTCATGGCTGGGGGCAGAGATCAGCTACCTAGTATCACCCAGTCAGCAGGGAGATGGGGTGGGACTAGGAAGAGAGTAGGGAAGATTGATTGCTTGCTGGTAGGAAGAAAAGGTGGGAGCTGGTAGATTCCTAAGGGCAGCTCCAGTCCAGGCACAGTGTGAGCTCACTCTGGGCACAGATAGGTGGTACAAATACTGGCCACTCTAGACACCCTGGGCAGAGCTCTGTAAGACTAAAGGCAGTTGTTTGCACAGGGTATGTGCACAGGTGTACTACACTGACCACACTAGGTGCAATTGGCAGGCTTCACTTGATGCTAATGACAGTTGTAAGCTTAGACTATATGCAATTACACTTGACACTAATTATAGTTTCAGGCAGAGGACTGTATGCAATTACACTCTACATAGGTCACACAGTTAAGTACACTAGACAGTAGTTAGCATCGGATTTGTAAGAACCCAGACCACTCAGAACTAGTAGCTAGTACTATACTGGTCTCTCAGATTACATTAGGGCAGGGCCCACAAGGAACTATTAGGCAGTTGTTAGCATAGGTATAAGGACATTTGCACTACACTGACCTCACTGGGCACTTGAGGTATGCTACACTTGGCTCTTATGGCAGATTGTAAGCTTTGAACTTAAGGACAATTGACTCTACACAAGCCTCTCATTTAGCCCAAGAATGGACTAGAATAAATAAATAATTGGTTCGTTATACACCCACACACCAACAGACGGGACATCCCCTAGGCAAGGGCTACTTGGTGAGGCCAAATAAGTAGAATTACAAGGAGATTCACAGGTGTAATACCCAGGAAAGACAGCAGGTGGCGAAAGTAGGCACGTCTCTGGATAGCCCTACACAGGGAGTGTGGAGAGAAGTGTAGCAGGGCTTCTTTGTAGGGGTAGCAAGCTAAGCCCCTAGGTGTAAAATCAGGACCAGCCCCTATGACTGATAGGGTAGGACGGCTCACAGGAGGCGGAGCCTCTGAGTATTTAAAGGAGCAGGGAGCAGGGAACGGGTGGGTGGAGGGCCTCAAGAAAACTTTTCCTGGTCTTGATTCAGCCACCGAGGAGGCCCGCCGGAGCTGTAGAGCCTCTGCACCTCGATACTCGGCTTCCGTGAGGGATTGCTGGTGCTCGGGGGGGGGGACCATCCAGAAGCAGGTCACCCTTGCCTCCCCTCCAGCACAACGAAATGCGGCAGTCTTGACAGAACATACTATAACAATCTTAACTTGGTGTGATTAACCCACATATGTGGGAGACATATAATGTGGGCCTATCGGCTCCCATATGTCTTTGAAAATCCTAGTAACCCTAGTAATCTCTAGGGCCCAAGATAGGTAAAATTGCCCTCAGGATCACCATTTTACAAGATTAAATTTGTACTATGAATCAGTGGCATCAGTTATTTTACGACGGTTGTTGCTTTTTTGTCACTTAGTTCACTTTTAGAACTGTTTATCTTTAATTAAAATTAACGTATTTGCCTCCAAGTTTTGAAATTCCTTATCCCTGTGTGCACTGAATAAATCCTCAGTTCTAGAGTTGAAATCTCCTATCACGAAAAATGAGTAGTCTTGAAAGTTAGTATTAATTCCTTCTATCACTGCAGTTAAGGAATCCCATACTACATCATAACTAAAGGTATTAAAGGAACACTGTACACTGTAATTATAATTAACTTAAGAAAAGGGCCCTCAATTCTTACTCCCAGGATCAATTTTGGTTTTAGAAAAAGAGCCACTACCACAACGTTGAGCAAAAGCTTGATTGCAGACAACAAACCACCTTGTAATCAGCCCTTCCTTTTTATGTTCACTGCATGCATGCACAGCAAACATGTTGTTAGGAGAGTGGCTTTTGAGGGGTGTGACACTGTCAGTCCAATGCAGAGTGGTCTGCAAGGGGCTCATCAGTGTCACACCAATCATCAGCCAGGCTGATCATGACCATATTCTGGCTTGCTGGGTAGAAAATTCATGTATTTCAAAGGAAAGCGCTAACCCAATCATAGGCTGTCTCTTTCCTTTGATCTACGCTGCTCAGCAAGCTCAGCAGAACTGTCATGATGGTTCTGCTGAGGAATTACACCCTATTACAAAGAAAACCTTCTTTTGATGTCAGTTGTTGGCACTGCCATAATTTCACCTCCCACCCGACCCTCTCTCTCAGCACTCCCGCAAACATAACACCGACACTGGGTGCCCAATCCCCCAGTGTCACCACCTGAAATAAAGAAAACTGCCCCAATAGATTTCATCTATCTATCTATCTATCTGAATACAGATATACATATATATATATATATATATATATATACAGTCACGCCTACTTAATTGCATACCGCTTAAAAGCAAATCCCGCATAATCTAATATTTTTTCCATTCCCTGATTCTGTTCCTATACCAGCCATTATATGAAGCTCGTTTAAAAGCATCATAGTAGCCCCTATAAATGCATACTTTTCTGAGGGATTCAGTAATGTTTTTCAGTCCGCCCCTCCCCCTTCACAAGCTGCTGATAATGGCTTGCAATTACCTGGTGATTAGCGATGAATGACATCTGTTTATCCCTCTTCCTTCAGAGGCTGCGAGCAATTACTGGGTGATTAGCAATGAATCAGCAAAGAATGGAACCTCATTTATTGTGTAGTTCTGGGATGCTGACACTTGAGGTGACCATGATAGAAGAAAGTGAAGGATGCAAGGACAAAATCAAAAACTAAAAAACTAAAATCTTGGTCAGGCCGCAGGTCGCAGCCCATTGCACTTACAAGCAGTCGTTGTGGCAATCCATGTTGAAGAAGGGCTGGGGTGAGTCTCTGTAAAAGTCCTTATATGCAATTGAAGAAGTAACACATTTAAAGTAATGAATCGGACAAGGAGGATCTGGATGTAAATAAAGCCAGCAACACAGTAAATAAAAAAAGGCAAGAAATAAAGTTATACTGTGGAACTGAGACATTTTTAACAACAAAAGTGCAAGCACAAGAACACAGATACAGTACTGTCATATCCAGAACAAAATAAAACTATGTTCCCTTCAAGTCTTCCACACTCAAAAGTATATTGCTTAACTGTACTACATGTCCATATCAGCACATTGTCTCCAGGAGCAATGAGCAGCACTGTAATATACAAGATCGCATAGATGCATAACCCACTTAAACACATAATTTGCTGATGTCCCAACGCTATACGTTTAAGCGGGTTTGACTGTATCTATAAAATGGATAGGAAAAATTATCTTTGCTGGTTGGATGAAACACATCACATGACCATGCATATGTCAGAGCGTGACCACACACCTGCACTTTCTCCCCCTTTGGCCATTTTATAAAATATATAACCCACTCTAGGGTGTGCAATAGCACTGTGATATACACATGCCTTTGGTGGTTGACACACTCAGCCTGCAGCCTCATGCATAACAACGCACACCAAGGCATGCATATATATCAGAGTGCGACCGCACACCTTAGAGTGGGTTATCTATTACAAATATATATACTGTATATATAATATACACTGTAAAAAAGAAAACCCTCCATCAATGTTTGTTTCTGCCGCCACCTTTGCTGTCCACCTAACCTTCCCCTTCCCGCAGCACACATCACCTCACCCCACAAACGTAACACCAACACTGTCACCGCCTGACATAAATAAAACAGCCCCTCATCTTTTTTTTTTAAACCCTGTAAAAAAGAGAACTGTCTATCGATGTCTTGCTGCCATTACTGTCCCCCCCCCATCTGACCCTCTCACTCAGCACCCACCAGGCCATAATCCTCTCTGGACTGCAGACACATCTTCACTGTTCAAAGATGGACCATGAACTGAGAAAATCAGGTATTCGGTTCAATGTATTTCAACAGAGTTTTGAACTTAGTGGCATAACTTGGCCATTTTTGAACATTTTTGGCCCAGGTTTTTTAAACATGCTTTTTTTGTAACTTCACCTCATGAACAATGGCAGTGAAATTAAACAAATCTGTCCCAAAAGGTGATTTTCTGGCCACTGCGCGAAATCACCTTTAGGCAGGAGCAGAATATTTTCTTCACCCTTGTTCATGGGGTCATAAGAAGGTTATGCTGAAAAATGTGGTTTAAAATATATATATATATATATATATATATATATATATATATATATATATCTATATATATATAGATATATATATAAATATATATTAAAAAGTTTTTAGCCTGTGTTGACATTTGCAAACACAGGCTCATACCTTTGGCAATTTTCAATATTTTGACCCCAACTTTTCAACATAGCCAATTTTTCACACCTCCTCATGAATGTGACAGCTGTCATTTCTCAAATCCTATCCAAAATGTGTTTTAGCAGTTGCGGTACAAAATTACGTTTCAGCCATTGGTTTATAAATGACACCTGTCATGCTCAGAAGCAGTGGTCAGAAAAAGATGATGCTGAACATTTGGGGTAGAATGTGAAAAAACAATTAAGTTATGAGGAAACTACTTGTTCCAACTTTTAATCATAACTTTGTTTTTGCAGACTTTGGCCCCTAATGTTCAACATATTGCTTGTGTTACCCCACCTCATGAACATGGTGGGTGTCATTTTTCAAATCTCCTCTGAAACCTTGTTTCCAGAGTCGCGCAGGAACATCACTTTTCGGACGGGATTTTAAAAATTCCACCTGTCTTGATCATAACATTAGGTCATAAAAAGACTGTTGGACATTTGGGGTCAAAATTTGGGAGCCCACTTAAAAGTAGATATTGCCTCTCAGCTTCCGTATCCTAAGAAATTACAATTTAACAATGTGTCAAAGCAGGGCAACATTGAAAATGGGATATTGCCTCTCATTTTCTCTGTCCTTCCTGGGTGTATGTATATATATATATATATATTTATAAAATGGGTAAGGAAAATGCAGTGCTTTTATTGGATGAAAAGCAACACATGACCATGCGTATATCAGAGCGCAACCACACACCTGCACTTTTACCCCCCTCTCAAACAATTTTGGCATTTTATAAGATAGATAAACCACTCTGAGGTCTACGGTCGTGCTGATATATGCATACCTTGGGTGGTTGACGAACTCAGCCTGCGGACTCATGCGTAACAACGCACACCAAGGCATGTGTATATCACAGCATGACCACACACCTCAGATTGGTTTATCTATTAAATATATATAGTAAAAATGCGTACAAGCAAGACCCAGTCCAACAGCAATACCAGCGGCAAACATGTAAGCAATAAGACACGATAGGGTGTGCACTACAGTGTGATAACCACACTCCTAGGGGCGTAGTTAGTCATGAGGCTGAAGGCCGGGTGCTGGTCATCCCTAGGAGTGCGGTTATCACACTGTAATGCACAATCCCGGAGTGTCTTAATGCGCTTAAAAAATGGCCTTCCATATTTTAAAATGTGTTGTATTAACATAATGAAAGTTTGTAATATGAAAAAGTTGAAATTAATGTGTGTTTTTATCCTAAAGTAGTCCCTCCACCTTCTAGGACTACATTGTATTTACAAGTTTCTTTAAGTCTTTTGTCCTACGACTGGTAGTTGCAGTTAAGTTTTTAGTTTGCTTTTTGTTGCTAGTGCATTTTTGTTTTGTAGAGTTTGCCTCCCTGCCCTCCCTGCCACTCATAGAGCAGACTGGAGCATTAGGGTGATAACAGTTTTATATTTTTTTCCTGCCTGCTGTTTTCAATGCCTTTCTAATGGCCACATGCTCACCTTCTAATTCACACACACACACACACACACACACACACTCGCTCATTCACTGGAGCCAGGAGTAAGTGAGAGCGTGTAGAAAAAATATTGCTTTTCATTAGTTATAGCATTGCGAGAGAGAGACAGTGAGACAGAGATTATGATGGTTCAGGGTGCCATCAGGCCACAGAGTGAAAGCAGGTGAGAGCACCGTTTCTATGCTCCTGTCTTCTGTTGGAGCGTTTTCTGAATGTCGAGTGACATTTCTCATTTTTGAGCAGAAAAGCACAGTAACTCATCACAGGCAGCTCAGAGTAGTGCTGTGCTGCTCATTTTCTAAGTGCTGTTATTTTCCGAGGTGCAGCATGTGTAGACACACACACAGATACTGCATGTGGCGCAGTATACCCCCGTGATGAGAGTTCCAACTTCCGATGTGGCTAGAACTGATGTCAGAACTGTGAGTTTTTTTGTTTGCTTTGTCAAGGATTGAAGAACGATCTGGGACTGCTGTTTGAAAGCTGATCCCAGTTTCTTTAATCAGCATCCCATTTAGGAGTTTTTGTTTTGAATTGGGGATAAGCAGGGACTGTTGTTAAAAAGGAAGCTGCTGGGACCCGTGTTAGCTTCACTTTCTTAGTTACCATTTTACCTACAAGGTTTAAATGCTGTAATGGATAGATAGGGAAGTGAAGGTGTCAACAGAGCTGAGGGGCACATGGTCAGAAAAGTACATTAGAAGGTTCAAAGAGGAGTGAATGCTTTAGCGAGCAGGACAAATGGTGACTATGAAATCCTATAACGTTCTAAATAGAATGCCTGAAGAGGAATCACAGAACCATCAAATTCTGTGATGAGGCACTTTTACTGGGACTGGTTATTTACAGTGCAACATTGTCCCATATTGCACTGTAATTAACCACCCCAGCTCTGTCACTGATCTTCTTCCAGACTTGCAGGTTATCCACCACCTACCAAGGACCACAATGTGGTGAGTGGCCAGCTGTGTCAGTAGTGTGAGAGCCTGTAGGGGGTGCCGGCTTGGATGGCTGACATTTTTCTCCTGCCACCTGATGTTCTCCCTCTAGGTGACAGTGTGCAATGGGGCTGTCATGTATAATGTGTGGTGGCACATATGCATGACAGGTATCCAGTGGTTACCCCTCCCCTTCTGGTTCTCCTGACTCTGTCGCTGACTGGTCTCAACCAGTTGGCAGTGATGCAGCAGGAACACTGTCCTCACCTCCCTGAAGAAGAAAAGCAGCCCCTGGGATAGTCAATCATTTCTCCCATGGACAGTACATGATTACTTGGGTTTGTTCCCGAATGCACATCACCTGCATAGCAAGCAATAGTACTACTACTGTGCTACAAGGCCGGCTTGGGGCCCTGCTTTTATCCATTTTTACAATGTATGTTCCAAGTATAGGCCAGCTGCGGTGCAACATCTAATTTTCAATGGGATCCTGCTTGTACCCCTTTTACACTGCATTTACCTACAATAGCCTAATAGAGATGCAATTTCTCAGTTTCTGCGTAGGCTCAGCTTTTACCCAGTTTTACAATGCATTTACCCAAGATAGGTTAGCTGAGAGGCAATATCTCATTTTCAGTGGGTGCTTGCATATTGACTGCACATTTCCAACATAGTCTTTTTATCATCTCACATTATGATCAAGACAGTGGGATTTTTAAAATCCCATCCAAAAGATGCAAACACATTATTTGGAAGAAGGGAATTTGAAAAATGGCAAGTTCATGAGGGAGTGGGGGTAAGACAAGGGATATGTTGAAAATCTGGGCCCAAAATCTGCAATGATAAATTAAGTTAACTTTGGAGAAAGTGCATGGGTTGTCATTGAGAAGGACTTGGAGCACACGCCTCCGCCTTGTATTTTAATTTGTAACTGCATGTATAGTGCTTTTTAACTCTGAAAACCTTAGCCTAGCTGGATAGAGTACTCTCTCTCGCTTTCTCTTGTACACTGTCATTTAGACAGAGGATTGTGGAACTCAGAAGGGCTCAGCCCCCCTCCATAGTATTACTTAGTTTTAATAAGAACCTGTTAAAGCCCTAGCAAGTGTCAAACCCACGAGTCACTTAAATAAGGACACTAAACAGCCCATCCACCCGAAAAAGGTGCATTTTGTAACTTTAAGCCACCAAACAAGAGCATGAGAAACTGGGAACATGTGGATTGCTTCTTCTGGTTGGACAAGTTTTTCAGCCAACCCCTGTGCAAGCATCACTGAGCACTGGTGGAAGGGATATGGCAGAGGCACTTGTCATGTCTGCTGTGTCAGACATGGCCGACTGGTGGATTGGCTACCCTACTAAGTCTCCCAACTCTGGAATTAAGGTATTGTAAGGGAAGGAATTAATCTGGACCAGATTAGTAAGGCATTAATAGCAGGCTATAGTACAAATGTTCAATATACAGATAACAGAGGTATCTTAACAAACAAAAAAACGTTCAAGCTTTCTCTTAGAGTTTTCATGTAAAATGGTGCCACCTATCATTAGTCCACAAACCACAGTGGGGGGGGGGGGTAAATATTCAGTGGAATGCTCCAACTGCAGCATGTATGAGATTAAACACGTTAATTTCAACCAGCCAATTTTTATGTGTGAAAAATACACACTTAATGAGAAACTGCGCCTAGAAAGAGGCAGATTGGAAACCGCACTAAAAAGAACACAAGTAAATAACCAGTTGGAAAACTTTATTAAATCCCTGGAGACAGAACATCAAGCCATTATAGGATGTGATGGATCAGGAAAAGTTGAGCTGAGAAGTAAGTAAAGAACAAGAGAGGAAGATAGCTTTGCTAACAATAATGAGAATCAAGACAGACTGAGTAAAAGAAGGAGACCTGAACCTGAATCAGGAAATGAAAACACTGCTGATGATGACTAGTATATGATTAAAAATACACAAGGCAGCAAAAGGGCAGAAGGGCATAAAGGCATGAATCTCAACCAATAAGCATGCATAACATGTCTGAGGCTACAAATGAAGAATACAGAGGGCAAAAAACTTGGCTTTGCTCTAAGGAGCCCAATGAACTAACCACCCCCCACCCTCGACTGGCAGGGATAACGAGAAACAAGTGATGGTCCAGAAAGTCTAATTGGTGACTTAATTCTTTGTTACATGGATTCCACAATATCTAGCCATGATAAACAGAATACAATGGTCAGCTACTTTCTAGGAGCCAAAATGAATTATTTAACATTAAAAGCTGACAATATTTTTACAGATTTCAGGACGTAAACTAAAAATTGTAGTACTGAACACATAACATGGGGAAGATGGCTGAGGTAGAAATAAAAAGAGACTCTGGAGACTTGGTGGTAAGCTGAGAGCAAAAGGATGCCAGGGAATTTGGGGGGTTCTGCCAATTCAAATGTGGTCTGCTCACAGTAGGAGCAAATTGGGCAAATGCAAATGTGAATGAGGGAGCAATGTCAAAAGGAAAAGTTTGTGTATTTTGAAATTGGACCTCATTCCTGGGTAGATCAGATCTCCGCACAAGAGACATGCTTCATCTAAATAAAGAAGGTTCAAGACTTCTGGAAAACAGAATACTGAAGGCAATTATAGAGAATTTAAAGTAAACTAAAGGGCTCAGGGACAAAGGGAAGTAAAGAGAAATGTGGAATACCCATTAATCTGGATAATGATGGTAAAGTACCAGAAGGAACAAATAAGCTAATTAAGAAAATTGCTAAGGGCAAGATGTAACTATGAAAGAATAAAAGATGGAACTGTGTGTGTTAAATGCATGCACGCTACACAGCAGCAAAGAGGAACTAGTGATAGCCATCAGACATATGATTGTGTGACTGCGGGTGTCACAGAAACATGGTGGGTTAGAAACAATTTTTTTTTTATTTATTTTATTTTATTTATTGGACTCTAGGATTACAAATACCTTTGAGCAAGAACTGCTCATTTATGAAGGTTCCACATCAAAAGATGGAGGGAAAACATACATAAAAAGGTCAACAAAGTTACACAGTCATGAAACAACAAGAAGGCTGAGGCTTAAATAATACAGTTATTCAAGTGAGCCAGTATCAACTAGATTAAGACAAATTTCAGGGTAAAACAGTATACTTGAGCTGATAGTTAGAGAGGGTAGGGTAGGTGGGGGTCAGGAAAGGGTAGGCAGGCCATTGTCGAAGGGGAAGGGGTGGGTGGTAGAAGTGCATAGGTGGAGGGAGTAGAAGGGACAGTTGTCCATGAAGTGCCTTAGAGAAGGGTGGTGGGTGAGGTAGGGCCATTGGAGGGGAGGAGAGGGGGAGGCAGAAGAAGAAGGGTTATTGGAAAAGGGAGGATACTGTCCAGTTTTGACTAGTGTGCATGGAGAGATGGAGCCCTTATTTTAGATGCAACAACAGAGGGATTCAGCGTATATGGGCTGGATAGAGAGTGGGAATAGGGTGGAAGTTTTGCACTCTAAATAAGCTCTGTATCTGAGATCCAGTACTGTATGTCCTCTAACTGGCTGAGGCTCAACCCGGACAAGACAGAGGTACTGGTGATTGAGCCACGTTGGCTGGGGGAAGTGGTCACCACCAGAACAGGAATAGGTTTGTTCCTGGGTGCCACCTCAAGGTGTAAAATCTGGGAGTCATCCTTAATGACGGTTTGACACTTGATGATCAGGTGTCTTCTGTCATCTGGAATGGCTTTTACCACCTAAAGAATGTCATCTAGATTAAACCCATAATACCGCCTGATGACCTGCCCTTAGTAGTGCATGCTTTTGTTACATCCAGACTTGATTACTGTAATGCTCTTTGTCACAAACCCACTCAGCAGGTCAGCCCTCTACTCCCAAAGTGCCAACCTCCGAGCGTAGTATTGTGAACAGGAAACAGAAACAGGGTAACCCTCCTGTCTGTTTTGTGGGTTTGAATAAACCTTTGGTCTCAAGTCTTGGAGGGATTCAAACTGTAAACGTCTTGTTAGCGTACCTAATGTACAGGCTCAGATAATTCTGCTGTTTGGGGGGGCCAGATATCTTTTGCCTATGGGCACCTAACCAGACGTACAAAATTAACTCTTAAAACTCTATTAAAAACCTCAGAATTAATTCTTACCTTTTTCCAGTTTGGTAAAACCAGTAAGCTTTGTGCACTGTCAGCTTTAACCATGTATGCTTCCCTTGTCAAGAAAAAGAAATTCAGAAGCACACCAAGTAGTCTCTAAAGTAGAGATATACTTCAAAAATAGATAAAAAAGGTAAAACGTAAATACAGAACCATATATCACAAAACATACAAATCACTTAAACAAAACAGGTTTAAAAGTGCAGATTCCTACCACTAATACACTCAGACTTGTCTGTTCTAAGATATTATCTCACAGTGCTGTAGATGTTTCTCTTTCAGAGTCCAAACATTTGTGTCCGAATGGAAAACAGAATACTGTTTAAAAACTGGCTTTGACAACCTCTTGCATGAGGTCACCTAGCTCCTCCCTGTCAGAATATAAAAAATATATATCTATGCAAAACAGGATGTCTTAATAAAGGTAAATTCTGTGACCTCAGCACAATTCATTTTCTTCTGTGACTTTCTTTGATTTTATGATCAGCTTCCTCTTTCCAGGACATCAAAGGGACTTGTTATGTCTCTCTGCCAGATCTCATGGAGGTGCAGCATGCTTTGTATCACCATGTGAATTTTACTGTGTTTTCTCTGAACATTATAAAAGTTTATGATCTATCTTGGCATCTAGCAAGCTGCAATTAGTCACATAAAAAGGAGATCCTAAATGTTAAGTGTATTCTAGCTTGTACTTATCTCTTGGCCTTCCAGGTAACACCTATTAGCTAAACTCTGTGAGTGGGGTTGTCATTCCACAGACTGTTAGCATCTCTCATGATAGACATTCAATAACACATTTTTATATTACAAAAAGCATAGGTTAATCAGAACCAGCTGTCTGAGTGTCACACTCTTTACTTCAGGGTCAGTGGGGGCAACCTCCATCAACTGCGGTTGGTTCAGAATGCGGCAGCCCGGTTGTTGATAGGCCTTTCGTGGTCCACCCACATAACCCTGGTCTTGTGCTGGCCTTGCCAGTCAGGTGGAGGATTGCCTTCAAGGTGGGCTTGCTCACCTATAAGGCCCTATACAGTTCAGGTCCTGGCTATCTGTCGGACCTTCTGACACCTGCCCACCTGGTGTGCTCACTCCGTTCCTCCACAGAGGGCTTCCTGATGATTCCAAAGGTGTAGCTCAAGACTTATGGAGACCACACCTTAGACTGCAGGGCTCCTCCTCTGGAACTCTTTGCCAAGATCTTTACGGGAAGCTTCCTCTGTGGAGAGTTTTAAACGGGGCCTCAAGACACACCTTTTTAAGCAGGCATTCCATGCCCACTAAATTTTAAAATGAGGTTTTAGAGTTTAAATATGTATTATTTATTAAGTTATTTAAATAGAACTGACTACGACAAACCATTTTAATGTATTATAAAGTGTTTACATTGTTGCACCTGTCTGTAAGGCACCCAGAGCCTCTGGGACTAGGTGCTTAAGAAATAAAATTTTACTTATGGATATTGATTTAGTAGCTTTCTCTAATAAAATTAAACAGGATCCAATAACAATGGAAACCTTGTGGATCAAATGTAATACGTACATGAAAGTTGTGTAGTAACCCTATGTTAAAGAACTCCCAACTCAAAATGATAAATAAAACAAAGCAATACTAGAGAAAATTGAGAATATATGTGAGCTAGGAGAGGTGGCACTATTGGGGGGATTTTAATTTACCTAATGTAAGATGGGACAACACGGCAGCCAAGTCAACATACTCCAGCACTTTATTGAACGCATAAAACAATGTAACCTAACCTAATATGTAACCCAACCGACCTGTGGAGATAACATACAGGACTTAGTCTTGGGCTAAACTCATATTGATATCATCAAATGGAAGTTAAATAACCCCTAGCGATTAGTGACCACATTCTGATTACGTTTGCCATTTCCAGAAATATTGAGCAAAATAATGGGTGTACTAAGGTATTCTTATATCTCAAGGCAAATCAGGATGAGATCACAAAAGACCTCAAAAAATGTAATTGGGCTAAATGGTTCAAGACTCAAAACACTGAAAACAGTTGGATGATTTTCAAAGTGAAAATAATGGAAATATGCTATAATAACTGGCTCTGCCTTTTTCCCATAGGGAAACCGTGGCATAATTTGCCGTTATAAAGGAGCATTTATAACGGCAAACACGTGCATGATTTCCCTTCCTCTGCACATGCTCGTGCAGCAGTGCGACCACCCGAGACTGTTCACCGCTTCCGTGTTACTGGAAACAGAACCGCCACAAGAACGGCGGTAAGTCCTTTTCTTTTCTCCCCCCTTATACCCAGGAAACACAGAAAGACCTCAAGAAATGGAAAAAAAAGCAGCAGTTTAAAATACAAAAATCTCGGCACTGGACTAAAAGGACCGATGTTAGGATACACTGGGAGGGTACACAGAGCTGTTTATTTTATATAATTGCTGAGGCAAAAAAGGGAAACCCAGCAATTATATAAAGTAAAAAATGGGTCGGGGTGTAAAACTCGATTTTACACAGACCCTCGTTGTGGGATGCTTTTCACAAAGCCCTCGGGCTTCGCCCTCGGGGTTTATGAGGCATCCCACAACTCGGATGTGTGTAAAATCTCGTTACACACCCCAACCCATACTTTATTCTATATATAACATATCACCAATATTAGGCAGTATAAATAATAAAGGAAACATTACAAAAATAGATGACAAGAAATATGTGAATATACGAAAGAGCCAGCAGAAGACCATTTGGCTGATTGAGTCTGCTCATATTGCAGGGTCCCTAGCTTATGCCACTGACCGTGCCACCCTCCCTCGACTCCCCTCCCTCCCTGTCTGCCCTCCCCCTTTCCCATGGTTTACACTTATGCCTATAACAGGCACTCTTAAAACCACCCACTGTCTTCTCTGAGACTACTTCCTCTGGCAGCACATTAAATTTGGTCAGCACCCTCTCTGTAAAGAAATGCTTTCTAACATTTCTCCTAAAACTTCCACATGACCTGCCTTAAACTGTGCCCTCTTGTGGTTCAGATGTCTCTTAGTTTCAAGATACCTTCCCTATCCACTCTAGTTATCCCCTTCAAGTATTTTAAGATCTCTATCATGGCCCATCACTCTCTAATCTCCTCCAGGAAGTACATTCTCATGACCCCCAAGCATCTCCTTGTAAGACTTCCCCTGCTGACCCACGATCATCATGGTTGACCCCCTCTGAACCTTCTCCAGCAGGTTGATGCCCTTCTTAAGGTATGGACACCAGTATCTTTCTCCATATTCCAGATGCGGTCTCACCAGTGACCAGTATAGAGGCAGTATAACTTCCTTCCGCCTGCTGCCTATTCCCCTAGCTATACACCCCTACATCCTGTTTGCATTTGCTGCTGCTTTTTTGCACTGTGAGAAGTGCTTCAGATCACTAGGAATCACCACTCCCAGATCATTTTCCTCCTCTGATGCTGCTATTTGGACCTCCCCCCAATGGTTCCTGTCTCCAACGTGCATAACTTTGCATTTCTTGACATTGAAGCCAAGTTGCCAGATCCCTGGCCATCTCTCAAGTTTTCAGAGGTCTTCCCACAGGTTCTGTGTCCCTTCCACTATGTCCATCCACCCATCCACAAAGTTTGGTGTCATCTGCAAACAGGCCCATTTTGCCTTTAATACCCTCCCCAATGTTATTTATGAAGACATTGAACAACAGCCACTCCAGCACTGAGCCCTACGGGACCCCACTAGTGATATCTCTAGTGGAGGATAACTCTCCCTCCGCCACCAACCTCTGGGTCATGTCCCTCAGCCAGCTTTCTAACCTCTTTGTCATTTTCTCCCCAACTCTAAGATCTGCCAGTTTTCTGATCAACTTCTTGTGGGGCACTGAGTCAAAGGCTTTGCTGAAGTCCAGGTAAATGAAGTCCACCACTTGGCCCCATCCACTGCCCTGGTGACCCAGTTAAAGAAGTTAATCAGGTTCATTTGGCATGATGTTCCTCCCACAAATTCATGCTGCCTCTCATCCAGGAGACCATTCTCTTCCACGTACCTTACCAGCCTCTCCTTAAGTATGGTCTCTCTGAGTTTGCACATAATTGAGGCAAGACTGACTGGCATATAGTTCCATGGGTCATCCCTGGGTCTGTTGTTGTGCAGAGGTACCACATGTGCCATTCTCCAGTCCAGCAGCACCACGCCTGATTCCAGCGAACTATTGAAGAGGCTTGTCAGTGGCTCCACAAGCTTCTCAGCCAGCACCCTTAGCACCCTTGGATGTATACCATTTATTCCTGGGGACTTGTTTACCTTCAGTGCCAGCGACCACTCCCTCACTCAATCCTCTTCTATAACTATGTCTGTACTCCCTCCCCCTCTTGCTTTCTCCCCCCAGATGGTACCGACCCTTCTTTTTCCCTAGTGAAGACAGAGCAGATGTAATCATTCAATACCTCTGCCTTGTTTCCTTTTTCCTCCACCCATTCATCCCCTTTCCAAATCCTAACTATCCTGTCCTTCTTGTCCATCTTCTTCCTTATGTAGCAAAAGAAGGTATTCTCCCCCTCTTAATCCCATCAGCTATTTGGAGTTCCTTCTGTGCTTTGGCTTGCTGCACTACCTTGCCTGCCACCTTGGGTAATTTCAGGTAGTTTTCCTTATCCACCTTACTCATAGTCCTGTATCTTCTGTAGGGCATCCTGTTGTCCCTCACCACCCTGGCAACCTCAGAGTTGAACCAGAGGGGTGATTTGGCCCACAATATCTTCCCCTATGCCTAACACACTGCTCTGTGGTGGCCAGTATTGCTTCTTTGATGATGGTTCATCTTTGGTCCAGCTCATGTCTGCTCTGATGCCCTCTGGGTGCATTCTTTGCACCTCTCCCATCCTCCTGAGGTTTGCCCTTCTCAATTCCAGGATTTTGGTCTTGGTGGAGATGCTTTTCCTACTCATGTCCAACTTAACCACACTGTGCTGTGGTCGCTACCTCTCAGGGGTTCCTTAACCTTGATCGCCTGTACATGCTCCCTATTTGTGACCACTGGATCAAGGATTGCTCCCTCCCTGTTGGGCTCCATAAGGCCCCGAGTCAGAAACCCACTCTGTAACACATCCAGGATCACTTGACTCCTCACTCCTCTTGACAATATCAGGAAAATCAATAAAAAGCAAAAACTTGCAAACAAAGGAATTGTGGGAGGAATAAAAGATTTCACTAAAGAGGTGCAGGAACATGATTAAGAAAGAAAAAGCAAAATAGAAAAGAATGTAACAAACACAGCAAATAAAACCAACAGTAAACAGCAGTATGCATTCATTAATTCCCTTAAAAAGTCACATACAACTGTCACGCCACTGCAAATTAATAATAAATCAGTACACCTAAAGAAAACAAAACAAATATTTTAGCTCATATACACAAAGGGTAAAATTATATTAAATTGCAGCCTATGACCAAAATGAAAGAGCTGGGTAAAATAGTCAAAAATTGGATCACTGAAAGCCAAACTGAAGGAAAAAAATCTAAAATCTTAAGAACTACTGTTTACCAGGCCCATTTATCATCAGTAAATTGATGACCATGGTGAAAGATCAACTACCTGAGCCCTTAAGAAGACTATTAATTAGATCAATGGAAGAGAGCAATCTTCCATCCGATTAGAAAGGAGGACATACATTAAACCCATCCATGAAAAAGGTTCAAGGGGAGAGATGGGACACTGTTGACTGACTTATTTAACACTGACATGGGGAAAAACATCTGAAAGCATAATAAAGGACCGACTACCAGAAGAAATACATATGTTATTCAATAGAAAGGCTCCCATCAGTACAATGTCTGCAAGGGGAGAGCTTGTATAACAAACTTACTTTCCTTTTATGAGAATGTCAGCAGGGTACTGGATAGGGGAAACCCAAATGATGTTGGAAGGCATTTGCCCTGGTACCCCAAGGGTAAATAATCAACAAATTCCATACATTAAAAAATAATTAATGTACTCACTTTACAAGAATGGCTGTATGCTATAGAGACACTAGCACCCAACACACAGATGGCCTATACATTGAGGGCAGCAGGTCGCGAATATCACAAAGTATGGGACCCCAACATGAGATATGCATCTCTACCCATCATTGTTCCTTGTACAAAGCCATAGGGTGGTTCTCTCTTATGTTTAGGTGTAACAGAAATGCAGTCCTTTGGACTTATAGAGTCTTCTTGAAGCAGCTTCCACAATATATAATAGATTTTCTCCCACTAAGTCAGCCAGGAACGCATGCCTTAAGAAGCACATCCTACATCACATTATGTATCCCCAAGGCTTCCTCTCACTATGGCAGAGTGGCCATTAGTTTCCTGTTGCCAACACTGTGGAACAAAGTACAAGAATTATTGAAATTAAGCTGCCTCCACAGTATGAATGCCTTTAAATCTCTATATGCTTGGTATGCATGTGAGCCTTGCAATTGCTACCCCAGCCTCTAATTCTAGTCCAAATCATCAGGCTGCTGCCCTCTGAGCGTAGTTGAATTTATGATCGCTTGTAACCTTTGGTGAACTTAAATCTGTGAGCGTCTTATGCCTTAAATGTTTTTCCCCTCTAGAAATCCCTGTAGGGTTATTATCTCTTCATGGCTTTTGCGGCCACTACACCTTACTCATCCTGCTGTCTTTTACATATTGCTTATTCTGTGGCTCTTATTCCCCTACGCTGTTCCATTTAACTGCCCTATTTTATCTCTGTATTCCCTTTCCACTGCATTCTGCTCTTACTATCTCTTTCCTCTGTCCCCGAACTCTCTTCCCTGCTGTAGACTAGCTCTTCAGGGGCTCCCTAACCGTCAGGTGGGAGAAATGTGGATACTTCCATAGCCACCACCTGAGACACCTAGACCGGACTCCTTACTAGCGAGGTGCGGCATTGCCGATACTCAGTCGGAACGTGCGCACTTTTCCGCTCTGGCATCTAATTGGCTCCTGCAGTCTGCTCCTGTATCTCCCTCAATACTAAGCTAAAGTCTGATTTTCTGTCTAAAACTTGCACAAAAAAGAGCTGTACATACTTATTGCCTAACAGTTATGACCTCTATTTTTTCCTGTTTAAAGTGTCAAGGGTTGGGACTCTGTTTGATTACACTCCTTTCTGAATTTCTGTGGTTGGGCCAGTCTTTAGGTGTCAAGGAATACCCAATTCTGTTGTCCTGCTGTTTTTTCTCCTCCTGCTGGTTCAGATGTTCCATTGTATGTGGCCCAGTACTTAATAACGACCCCTTTATTCATCCCCTGTCAAGGATATGCTCTCCACGGGCTCCCTGCCCATAGGTGTGGGAAACCTGGGCACCAGGTGGTCGGCGCTGCCTCTACTGCCGCATGAGAACCTAAGCTCAGACTCTCCATTAGCAAAGCACGATATTAGCAGCCATCCAATCAGAACATGAGTGCTTCTCAACGTTGGCTTCCAATTGGTTCCTGCAGTCTGCTTTCGTGTCTATTCTAAACCAAACATAAATCTGATTTCCATGCCAAAATTTGCCAAAAAAGAACTGTAATTACTTTTCTCTTTCACTGTTAAGACCCTTATCCTTCTGTTTAGAGTGTTACATTTATGGATACTGTGTGATTACACTACTTTTGAAATTCTGTGCTTGCATCCGTTCCCTACACAAGCGGTCTATCACTTCTCCCTACTGAAGCTTATTTATTTATTTATTTATTTTGAAAGTCAGATTTACAACCTTTGAGACAGGGATTCATTTACAAAGGCACCTTGTTGCAGGGAGGGTAGACATGGTTACAGTGTGAGATAAAACAGTGGTAACATACAGGTGCAATACAGATAACAAAAAGAACACAATATAACAGTGGTTTATGGGATAAAGTTATATGCAGTAAATAGCAATCATATTCACAAAAAAAGGAGAGGGGAAGCAGTCCAACGGACACTGTCAAGGCTATGGGCAACAAACAGGGAGGGACCCCAACATTAGGTTGATTAAGGGCAACTGCAGCTTCGGATGCCAAAGAGGTGGTTACGGAGAGTGACTTTAAGGGAACCAGTTTTGTTAGACTTAGTGACAGAGAGTGGGATGGAGTTGAACCATGTGGGGGTGCGGTACGAACATACGAACATACGAAATTTGCCAGCAGATAAAGGCCTAGAGGTCTATCAAATCTGCTCGAATGTGCAGCTAGCATCCCTTATTCTAAAGCTGCCCCTCCCTTCCACCCTTCCCCTTCATTAACCCTCCCCCTTGTTCTGTCCCATCCTTGTTTGAAGCAGTCCACTGTTCTACTGCATACCACTTCAGCAGGTAATGCATTCTACCCAGCCACCACCCTCTCTGTAAAAAAGTGTCTCCTTATCTCCCTCCTGAACCTTCCTCGCTCCAGTCTCATATCATGGCCCCTGGTGGCCCTCCCTTCCCTTACTTTGAACAGCCCCTCTGTACCTGTCTTGTTTATTCCTTTCCTGTATTTAAATGTTTCAATCATGTCACCCTGTCTCTCCTCTCCTCCAGTGAGTACATGTTCAACTCCTTCAACCTCCTCTCGTATGATAAGTCCCCCAGCCCCTTGATCATCTTTGTTGCTCTACGCTGCACCCCCTCCAGTAACTTAACGTCCCTCTTCAGACACGGACGCCAGTACTGCACGCAGTACTCCAGGTGTGGTCTAACTAATGACCTACACAGTGGCAGAATCGCCTCCTCCCTCCTTGAGTATATATCCCTTGCAATACAACCCAGCATTTTGTTGGCCTTTGCAGCTGCCTTCCTACATTGTGCTGAGTTGTTCATTGACCCTGTAATGAGCACACCCAGATCCTTCTCCTCCTCTGTCTGGGCTAGCTGCACTCCCACTAGCTGGTAACTCCTCCTTGGGTTCTTCATCCCAAAATGCAGCACCTTGCACTTTTTGGCATTAAAGCCCAGTTGCCAGGTGTCTGACCAAGTTTCAAGCTTTGCCAGATCATCCTGCAACCCCTGCCATCCCCCTAGGTCATCCACCACCACGCCTACCTTGGTATCATCAGCAAACAGACTGATCTTGCTCTTGATGTCCCATAATATGTCTGCAATGAATATCCCAAACAACACTGGTCCCAACACCGAGCCCTGTGGAACACTGCTTGTCATTGCCCTTGGGTGTGAGAGCTCCCCACCCACCACCACCCTCTGTTGCCTTCCCTGTAGCCAGTTTCCTACCCATCTCACCAGCTTTGCACCCACCCCTGTGCCTACTAACTTCCTTCCCAGCCTTCCATGTGGCACTGATTTGAATGCCCTACTGAAGTCCAGATACAGGACATCCACTGCATGGCCCCTGTCCAGTTGCCTAGTTACCCAGTCATAGAACTTGACCAGGTTGGTTTGGCAGGATCTGCTACATATGAAGCCATGCTGTCTGCTGTCCTATAGCCCTTTGGCCTCTAGGAGGGCCACCAGCCTCTCCTTCAGGATAGTCTCCATTAGCTTACCCATGATGGATGAGAGGCTCACTTTTCTGTAGTTTCCCGGTTCATCCTTGGGGCTGCTCTTGTGGAGGGGCACCACATGAGCCATCCTCCAGTCCCGAGGTACACACCCTGAATGTAGTGAGGCATTAAATAGGTCTGCCAAAGGTCCTGAAAGGACCTCTGCCAGCTCCTTCAGTACCCTGAGGTGGATGCCATCTGGGCCTGGTGCCTTGTCCACCCTCAGTGCCTTCAAACCCTCTCGAACTCTGCTCTCCATGATTTCCCCATCTGTCACCACTTGCCCCCCTGCTTTTGCCATTTCTACCACCTTGGGTGTCACCCCCTCTTCTCTTTAGCAAATACTGAGCAGAAGTACTCATTTAGTGCTTCCACCTTTTCACACCCTGCTTCCACCAACCCCCCTCCTTCCTAATCCTTACTATGTGATCCTTACAGCTCCTTTTCTCCCTGATGTACTTAAAGAAGTCCTTCTCCCCCTTCTTAATGCCTTGTGCCAGCCTGAGTTACGTAGATGCTTTGGCTCCCCTTACTGCTCTTGTCACCTCCTTCGATTCTGTCAAGTACTCCTCCCTGTCCTCCACCCTCTCTGTTTTCTTGTACTTTCTAAAGGCAGCTCTTTTCCTCCTTACCTTTTCCATGACCTCCTTGCTCAACCAGATCGGTTTCTTAGCCCTAGCCTTCTTGCTCTGGGCTTTGCAGCAGGTTTTGGTTGCCTCCACTATCCCCAGCTTTATGAGCTCCCACCTCTGGTTAGTGTCCATACTAGATCAAATTCTGGCCAGGTACCCTTTTACCACTTCCCCCATCCTCCCAAGGTTGGCCCTCCTGAAGTCCAGCACTATTGTGCCAGATTCCACTCCTTCCTTGCCCATATCCAATGTGAGCCATACTGAGTGGTGGTCACTCCCTGACAGCTGTTTCTCCACTTTAAGTTCTCTCACAAAGTCCCCATTTGCCAGCACAAGGTCAAGGATATTCCCTAACCAGGTTGGTTCACTGACCATTTGCAGCAGGAAGCTGTCCTGAAGGCATCCAGCAGTACCTGCTCCTTCTGTTCCTGGTTGTTGGGTGCTCAGTCCACTCCTGGCATGTTGAAGTCCCCACAATCACCACACTACCCTTCTCACAGGTCCTCCTGATCTGTCCCGCTAGTTCCCTGTCTAACTCCTCCATCTGAGATGGTGGCCTGTACACCACTCCCATTCTAAGAATCCTATTCTTGGAATCCTGAATTTGCATCCAAAGTGACTCCGTACTACCCTCCTCCCCTTTCTCCCTTACACACTTCAGTCCTTCCTTCACATATAGTGCCACCCCCCCTCCTTTCCCAATCACCCTGTCCCTATGAAATAACCTGTACCCTGGCAGTGGAAGAACCTTTGGGCTAGGGAGTTCTTGGTATGGGGCACCAGAAAGGTGGCCTTAACTGAGCTATGGATGGCAATGGATGGGGATGCAAGCTGCAGGGATGTGGTGACCCCTTGGGGGAAAGAGTCCTAGCAGGGATTTTTTAGCAAGTAAGCAAGTTCCTACTAAGCCTCATCTTATGTCCTCCTTAAATATTACAGAAGCACTCTGAACTGATATGACTGATGTAACATTGAGTACTTGCTTTAATTGTTCTTTACTTGTGTTATTTGGCTCTACTGTAAATATCTCAGTATGC
Organism: Neoceratodus forsteri; assembly: GCA_016271365.2. Classification (NCBI taxonomy): domain Eukaryota; kingdom Metazoa; phylum Chordata; order Ceratodontiformes; family Ceratodontidae; genus Neoceratodus; species Neoceratodus forsteri. The sequence continues at coordinate 1,392,776,784 of CM057459.1, forward strand.
ATTGTACCATTTGACCCGGAGCTAACCAGGTCCATCTTGTAAATGAACTTGTTCAATGATGTTCACTTGGATAAATAAAGATTTTGATTGATTGATTGATTGATATGCCAAGCAAAAGACCAGCCCTTCCATCTGCACATTAAGCAAAGTTCTGCCTAAGCCCCCATAAAGATACATCTTTCTCTGCTATGATCTCTTTGGATCTGACTTGTGTATGAATCATTTTATATGAAAAAAAAAAACTTCTCTGAGCCGTAACTCCTCAAAAAAGAGAAAAGACAATACATGTCTCAGTAGGTAGATAATTTTTCCCTGTATTCTGTCCACTCTACAGTATGACCAATGAATAAAGTCTAGATATGTGTTCATATTGAAGCAACAGCACTCTACAAATATGTAAATGTAATTTTGCCTTGGCTCAACACTGCTTTGAACACTGTGTATAACAAAAATACAGTATTTGTATTATAGTGTACCGTATGTTTATCATATGTTCTTAAGAAAAAATTTCACTGATTTCACTGAAAATAAAAGAATTAATGAACTGGATTGCAGAATGGTTAGTAGACAGAATACAGCAGGTCAAAATCAATGGGTTCATATAAGCATCAGTAACCAGTGGGGTCTCCCAGAGATTGGTGTGGGGAACACATTTGTAGACCTTTTTATTTCAGACCTGGGTAACATACTTTCAGTTGGTTATATCGGAGGGGTGTCAATGGCAAATAACAGAAAAATTACACAAGAAGATCTGGACAAAATTGGTCCTTGGGCTACTGTATAGGGCATGAGTTTTAACTTGGAGAAGTGCTCAATCATGCACTTGGGGAAAAAACAATATGAAACAAGAATATAAAATTGATGGGAAGGTACTAAAATTGATTGATCAGGAAAAAAATATAGGCATACTGATAAATAGCAAACTGGAACCCAACACACAATGTAGTCAGGTGATAACAAAGGTGAACAGAATGTGGTGAAACATTAAAAAGATCAATCCACAGTAGAACACCATCAGTAACTGGACCATTATATGAAGCCTACGTGTGCTCAATATTTGACTATGGTTCATCTCTATGGGCCCCTCATAACCGGGAGAAATTAAATCTATAGAGAAAGTGCAAAGGAGGGTGACAGAATCAATGAAGCAAATAAGGGGTATATCATATTAGCAGAGGCTAGAGAAAATAAAGCTGATGCCACTACAACAGTGGAGACTAATAGGGGACCTACTGCTTCTCTTCAACCATAGTGCATGATCCAGAACCAATGGCAGCTCTAGAACTACATTTCAAACAGGACAGCAAGGTTACTAGGAGAACTGCCACTACAATTACATTAAATGAAAATCAAAAGTGACAAACAGTAGTGCTGTTTTACCAAAAGGGGAGTAGAGGTTTGTAATTAACTTCCTGAAAGTGTAGTCATTAGCAAAAACAAATCAGACTTCATGTCAAATCTGGATAAACACACAACAGCCAACAAAGCTGTGAAATACTACCATTGCACCAGTGGGGAGCAGCTCATATGGGCATCTAGCCTATTTCTTATCAAAGTACCTCAGTATGAAATTCAGTGTTTCTTCATAACTTATGTTTTTCACATTTTGACTCTGAATTTTCCACATACTGTACCACAGCTTGTTTATGACCCCATGTTATGATCAAGACCAGTATAATTTTTTTTATATAATTCAGTGGAATTAAAAAAAAATGAAATCCTGTCTAAAAGGTGATTTGGCAGAGCAATTGTGAAAACGTGTCAGAGGGGATTTGAAAAATGATACCTGTCATATGTTTATGAGGTGGGGTAACACAAGGGCTATGTTGAAAATTTGGTGTCAAAGTGTGCAAAATATAATAAAGTTATGAGTAAATACTGGAAAATTCAACATTTCTTAATAACTTCTTAGTTTTTTTGTTTTTTTAAGATCAAGACAGGTGGAATTTTTTATATTCCTACCAAAAGGTGATTTCGCAGTGACTGTAAAAAAAAAGGTTATGTAGGAGATTTATAAAATGATACCTGTCATGTTCATCAGGTGGGGCAACAGAAGGGCTACATTGCACATTTGGGGCCAAAATCTGAAAGAAATCACAAAGTTGTGAGTAAACATTGACAAAATTTCAATGTTTCTTCATAACGTCCTTATTGTTTTGACATTTTGATGCCATTGTCTTTTTATAACCCCCACCTTATGAACAAGACAGATGGAATTTTTTAAATCCCATCCAAAAGGTGATTTTGCAGAGCGAATGCAAAAATGCCTTTCAGGGGGATTTGAAAAATTTCACCTACCTTGGTCATGAGGAGGGGTCTGAAAAAAGGTTATGTTGAAAATTTGGTATAAAAATGTTAAAAAATGACAGAGTTATAAGTAAGAGTTCAAAAACATTAAAAAGTCATTGACCAAACTTATCTTGTTTTCCTCAGTTCTCGCCGGGTGATAGAAGCAGCAAAACAAGGCAGTCATTGTCAGAGTACCCAATACGTAAGTGATGGGTGTTGGGGATGTGTGGGGTGGTGCCTGTTGAGAGGGGGCTGGGATTGGGTGTCCAGAGGGTTGGAAGGAGCAGACAACATCAAGGGACTTTTTTTTGTTGTTTCAGGAAAACATTAAAGACTATGTGGGGCAAGATGACAAGGGATAAGATGATGATGGACGGTTTTCTTCTTTTCAGGCTCCTGTTGGTTGGTGGCACTGGGGGTTGGCACCGTGGTGTAAACACTCTTTTGAAGGGATTAGCTAGCACCAGTGGGGGGCACACTGATGTCAGACTGTGGAGGATGGGGAGAAAAACACCAGGTCAAGTGGGAGGGGGGATACTAGTAGCAAAGTTACATAAGCTGCTGCCAGTGATATTTAAAGAGTAGGTAAGATGGGAGGAGGGATACCAGTGGTGGAGTTGAATGAACAACCACTGCCGGTAATGTTTTAAAAATGTGATCAAGCAGGAGGGGAGGATACTGGCGGTGGGACTGAATCAGCACCTGCTGCCGGTTGCATATTAAAAGATGGATCAGGTGGGAGGTGGAGGGGGTCCAGCAGCAGAACCAGCAGAGGGGAAGTGGGTTAGGATGATCACTCCTTGTTGATATGCTAATGGGCAAAAACTTCTTATGATAGGAGAATCTTTGTCCTTTCATATGTAAAATGTTTCCACCCATTAGCAAGCAGAACAGCAACATCATCAGCCTGCTTCCAATCTGCAGCTCACAGAGCAGCCACCACAACACTCAACTCCACTGGTCCCAAAACACTCATACCTTCAAAAGCCATACATTGCTGGCTCACTGCCAAGATGTTTGCTTTGCACATGTGCAAGTAAACATAAAAATAATTATTTTTTTCACAAATTTATTTTTAGACATGTTGTATAAAAATATTTTAGTACACAAGCTTTTGGAGCAACAACTACTAGATATGAACATACAAACATACGAAACTGCCGGCAGAAAAAGGCCCACAGGTCTATCAAGTCTGCCCAATTGTGCAGTTCTGCTCTGCACCAGAGCTTTTACCAATTGGTTGAAGGCATGGTATATAGAGGAGGGCTTCAGCTACACTGGTGACTGAAGTTAGCATATGAAGACATGGGTGTCTACAGGGGAGACGTCCTGCATCCTTCCATGAAGGGGACCTCAGTCCTTGGTGGGAGTTGGATGAGCATTTAAACCAGCTGGAGGGAGGGGAGGCTATAGAACTAAGTCAGGCAACAACTTCCCCCTCCAGATGGTGAAGCAGCAGGGAGGAAGGGCCCAAGGGGAGTAAACTCCCCCCAGGGCAGAGGTGCAAGAAGACATTGGGGTGGGGACAAGGCAGAGGACAAAGGGGGGTATAGATCAGAGAAACAAACAGGAAGGACTAAAGGAGACAGGTAACAGAAAAGGTAACAAGAGAAGACGTGGGTCAGGAGAGCATCAGGGAACAGCACAGGCAGGAGGGGGTGTCTGGAGAAGCAGGAGAGATTAAGATATGGAAAGCCATATGTGCCAACACAAGAAGTCTGAGAAATAAAATTCTAGACCAGGAAGTCTTCAGAGTGGACGTTAGCTTAGATGTGGTGGCCATAACAGAGTCATGGTGCATTGAGAGTCACGATTGGGATATTGCCATTCTAGGCTATTCCCTGTTCTGGAGAGACAGGGAAGAGAGAAAGAGAGGACAGGTTGTACTGTATGTAAGGGAGGGAATTGAGGCCATAGAAGTGCTGGGGTACTGGAGGAGAAGGAAGGGCTGGAGGTGCTGCGGGTCATCATGGAGACAGGCAAAGGGCCACTATCTATACAGGGGTGGTATATAGACCACCAGCATAGGGAAAGGAGTTGTATAAGGCACTTGGGGAAGTGATTATTAGGATGGTGAGTAAGAGGGGGGTGCTGCTAGTTGGTGACGTCAATCTGCCAGGTGTCAATTGGAGCTTTCCAACTGCAGTTTCAGCAAGGAGCAGGGCCATCCTTGACTCCCTATGAGGGGCTTTTCTCAGGCAGCTAGTCAACAGACGCACTCTGGACAGGGCAGTCCTGGACCTGGTGCTTACAAATAGGGATGGCATTGCAGATGTCAATGTGGGCAGTCCCCTAGGTACCAATAATCACCGTACAGTGTGGTTTAACATTAAGACAGGAACAGAGGCAAACCACATGAGGATGAGGGACCTGAACTTAAGCATGGTAGATTTTAAAGAATTGGAAAACTGCCTCAGGAACTGCCTGGTATGGGGATTGCCAGAGACGGGTAGAGGTACAGTGTGGAAAAGTAAGGAAGGGCATAATTAAGACAATCGGCCTCTGTGTGAAAGAAGTGAGTGAACATAGAATGAAAAAGAGGCTGTTATGGTTCACTGAGGAAGTGGCCAAGGTAGTGAAGGAAAAAAGCGTGGCATTCAGGAGGTATAAGGAAACGCAGAGGAAGGAAGACAGGAAAGTGTACCAAGTAAAAGAGAGGGAAGCAGGAAAGGTAGTGAGGGGTGCAAAAGCACACCTACAGGAAAGGATACCCTTGTGAGTAGCTAAAGGGGATAAGACTTTCTTCAGGTACAAAAGTGAGAAAATAAGGCAAGAGGAGGGATACTGAGGATAAGGAAGGTGGCAGGGGGAACTTTGCAGAAAAGGATCAAGAAAAAGCAGACATCCTGAACTGGTACATCTGCTCCATCTTCACAGTGGGGGGGGCAGAACACCAGGGGGCAGCAGGAACTGGGGGGGGGAGGTGGACACAAGTGCATTTTCAGAGGGAAGAGTCCTGAAGGGACTTGCAGCTCTGAAAGTGAGTAAGGCTATTAGACCATACGGGATACACCCAAGGGTACTAAAGGATCTCAGGGATTTGCTAGCTGCCCCACCGATGGTCTTATTCAACAGCTCTCTGGAAACAGACATGGTTCCAGAGGACTAGAGGAAAGCAAACGTGGTCCCTCTACATAAGAGTAGCTGTAGAGAGGAGGCTAGCAACTATAGACCAGTCAGTCTCACCTCAGTGATGGGGAAATTAATGGAAACCCTGTTAAAGGAAAAGTTGGTAAAGTATCTTAAATGCATTGGGCTGCACAGTGGGGGAGGTCATGCAGCAAAAATCTGGTAGATGTCTTTGACTGGGTGTGTGGGCAGTCTGGGTGGACCAAGAAGTCCTTTTTTCTTAACAAAATCCTGTGTTTCTATAACCAGGAAAATCAGGGAAGGGGAGGGGAGTGGACATGACCTACCTGGACTTTAGCATGGTCCTTGACACTGTGCTGCACAGGACACTAATAAAGAAATTCAGCAGCCTAGGGGTGGGATCCAAAGTGGTGAATTGGGTTAGAAACTGGTTAACAGATGGTAGACAGAGGGAGGTGGTTAGCAGCACTCACTTTAATAATGACAGAGTGACCAGCGGGGTGCCACAGTGCTCAGTACTGGGACTGGTCCTCTTCAATGTCTTCATGACTGACATTGCACAAGAACTGGAAGGGAAGGTATCTCTTTTTGCAGGTGACACCAAAATCTGTGATACGATCGACACTCAGGAGGGGGTGGAGAAAATGCACAGGAGTTTTGGGAAACTGGAGGAGTGGTCAAGAGCATGGCAGTTGGGGTTCAATGCCAAAACATGCAAAATCATGCACCTAGGGCAGAGGAACCCAGGTGCTGAGAAAAGGGTGTGGGGGGAGAGGGATATTGACAGCCACCAAGCAGGAAAGGGACCTTGGAGTTATCATATTTGATGACCTTAAAGTGACAGGGTCATGTGACAATGCAGTGAGTAGGGCCAGCAGAATGCTGGGATGCATAGGGAGAGCTATCTCCAGCAAAATGAGGGAGGTGGTGTTGCCACTATATCACTCAAAACTCCATGTGGATTACTGTTTCCAGTTCTGGAGGTGGCACCTTAGAAAGTGTGAAGGCAGTTCTGAGGAGGGCAACTAAAATGTTGCAGGGATTACCAAAAGCCCTATAAGGAGAGACTGAGGGATCTTAGCATGTATACCCTGGAAGACAGAAGAGCAAGCAGGGACATGATCAAGACCTACAAGTATCTCACAGGGGTAGACGGGCTGCAGGAAGGGAGTCCTTTTTCATTGAGAAACAGCACCAGAAACAGAGAGCAGGCAATGAAACTGGAGGGGAGGGCAAGTTTAAGGTGGTTGTGAGGAAGTACTACTTCACTGAAAGAGTTGTGGATGCTTGGAACAGACTGCCAGTGGAAGTGGTGAGAGAAAAAAAACAGTAGGAGGTTTCAAACATGAATGGGACAGACATAGGAGAATATCAATAAATAGACAGTGAGGAGGGAGGTTTGCAGGAGGCCAGTTAGGGTCTGCAGAGACAGACTAGGGATGGACCATGTGGGGAGACTGGGTGGGTCAAGTGGTCCTTTTCTGCTAACAAATTCTGTGTTTCTATACTACTGCTTCCTATTTAGGGACAGGGAGAATAACATAGAGAAGCTGAGGGGGGTAGGACATATAGTTAGGAGGGAAAAAGCAGATACAGAGGAGAGAATTGCCAAACAGGCCAAGCGGGGAGATAAAACTTTTTTAGGTATGTGGGAGAGAAGAGGAAGGCAAGGCAGGGAATAATAAGACTGAGGTGGGGGAGAGAGAAATCCAAGTGGAGAAGGAGGACTTTGAGAAGGCAGAAGTGCTCAGTAAGTACTTCTGCTTGGTCTTTATGGAGGAGGGGGAAGGGAAGGGACCAAAGTTAAGGGACAGGGGAATGGTGGACAAAAGAGTAGATCCTAGTCTGTTCAGTGAGGATGGGCTAAGAGAGGAACTAGGTAGATTGAGGGTGGATAAGGCAATGGTTCCAGATGCCCTACATCCTAGAGTATTCTGGGAACTAAGGCAGGAGATGGCTGCATCTCTGGTGAGGCTGTTCAGCATGTCCCTGGATACAGAGTGGGTGCCAGAAGACTGGAAGAGGGCAGACATGGTGCCATTGCACAAGCGTGGCAGCAGGGAGGAGGCGGAAAATTATCATTCAGTCAGCCTCACCTCAGTGGTGAGTAAGGTGATGGAGGTGCTATTAAAGGAAAGGGTAGTCAGTTACATTGCAGACAGTGGACCACAGGATGACAGACAGCCTGGCTTCACACAGGGGAGGTTGTGCCAGATAAAATTATTTGAGTTTTTTGATTGGGTGACAAAGGTGGTCGATCAGGGAGGGACAGTGGACATGGCCTACCTGGACTTTAGAAAGGCTTTCAACGTGTCCCTCACAGAAGGTTGGTAAATAAGATGGAAAGTTTAGGAGTGGGATTGAAAATAACAAGGTGGGTAGAGAACTGGTAGAGGGACAGAAGCCAGAGTGTGGTGATAAATGGGGTGCATTCCAAAGAAGTAAGGGTGACAAGCGGGGAGCCCCAGGAGTTGGTACTGGAACCCATCCTTTTTAATATCTATATAAGCGATATTGCAGAGGAATTGGGGGGGGAGGGTGTGCCGATTTGCAGATGATACGAAGATCTGCAATAGGATGGAGACCCTGGGGGGGGGTGGGAGGCAATGGGGGCGGACCTAAAGATCCTGGAGGGGTGGTCAGAAACGTGGCAGCTGAAATTCAGTGCCAAAAAGTGCACAGTGATGCACATCAAGCAATAAAACCCACAAGCCATTTACACACTTGGGGAGGGGGATTAAGGCAACTGAGCAAGAAAGGGACCTGGGGATTATAATCTTGGACAACCTTATGGTGGGGAAACAGTGCAGCAGGTGATGGGCAAAGTAAAATAGAATGCTAGCGTGCATAAGGAGGGGTATATATAACAAGCAGAAGGAGCAAGGTGCTGCAGCCACTTTATAAAACCATGGTGAGGCCTCACCTGGAGCACTCGGTCCAGTTCTGGAGACCTCTCCTATGCAAGGATATAGATAGGATTGAAAGGGTTCAGAAGAGGGCAGCCAAGATGGTGCACAGTATGATTAGGAAACAATGCGAGGTGAGATTGCGGGAACTGGATCTGTACCCACTGGAGTCTAGAAGGGAGTGGGGGGAAAATGATAGTAATATTTAAGTACATGAAGGGGATAAACAGGGTGAAGGAGGGGAGCTTATTTACAAAGAGAGGTGCTAAAACTAGGGGTCATAGTCTAAGATTGGTAGGAGGAAGGCACAAGGGTAATGTGAGGGGGCGTTACTTCACTGGGGGGGGTGGAGTCCTGGAACAGACTGCTGGAAGAGGTGGTGGTAGCTGAAATGGTGGAGGGATTCAAGATGGCATGGGGCGGACATAAGGGGCTGGCTGGAGGTGGAGTGGGATGTCTCAGAACAAAGGGGATGAGTTGGGATGGGGGTAAGGGGCTGACTTGATGGACCTACTGGGTCTTTTCTGCTGTGAGATTTCTGTGATTCTATGATTCTGTTTATACCCACCGTCACATTCTCCCACCTGTTTCCCCTCCCTCTGCTCCTGTCCTTTTTATCTCACTGACTCATTTTATACATCATTGTTTCCCCTTTTTAGCCCTCCGTGCCTGTTTCTGCCCAAGCCAACACATGCCTAACTGCTTTGATCTTGCTTGCTGCTTTTATTTATATTTTAATATTTCATGCAAATTTCCTATACATTTTTTGCCAATTTTTTTTTCTTTGCTGGCTGTATAATTTTGCTTCTACATATTTATGTATGCATTTTTCTTCTGCATTTTCAACTACAGTACTCAATATTTTTGTTCTGTACTGTTAATGCCTGATGTTCCTTTGTTTCTGCTGCCCTGGGTCACACCTGGAAATGAGCCTCGGTTCTGTGCACTTCTCCTGGTCACAACATTTTAAATAAAACAGATAAATAAATATATACCGTGCCTGCTGAAACATCTGTAAATGTAAATGCAAGTTATTCTTGTCTTTAGACCTACTGGAAGGTTTGTAATTGTAAATGCAAGTTATGTTTATCTACCACAGTGTGTGTAAATAGAGGTAATGTTTGTCTGCCATCTCCTGCATTTCCTGCACTCAGTTTACTCAGACTTGAGTATGAATTGGTCCACTAGCCAAGCAGACAATACCAAAGATGTTTTCTTTTAATCTTGCCCTAAACCAAATTATTAGTGACCCTACCAGAGTTGACTAAATCAGACTATAAATCCATGTGAGACTGGATCGTAGTGTCCAGCCTCTCAAATGTTTGAAAATCTGGTGTACTCCCAGACTCGGTCAGTGCCCATAGTCCAGTTTTTTGCAAGTGGTCCACCAGATTACAGTGGGACCATCCTGTCTTTATCAATTTCAAATGGCTTGGCGATTTAAACCTGGAAGTCTTTATCTCTGCTTTGTATTCTAGTGACTGGTTTTGCCTAGAAAATATCTTGTGTAACCCCCCTGCAAATGGGGGTTCCCAAAAGACTTCCAGGAGCTTGCTTGAATGCTCCAAGCCTGAATGATGTTTGGCATTTAAGCCATTTATCAGTGAGTGTTTTTAGAGCCTCTGGTACTGTCTCTTTAAGAGCTGTCTGCTTGCAGACATAATTAGTTTGTATGGGGGACTGTGTGTTTCTTTGATTGAGTACCACTCAAGCTGCTGCCAATTCACTTCATTTTTGCAGTCACTAGAGTGCAAAGGAACCTATCTGAAAGATGTAACTGTTTGCCAGAAATTATTTAGAGTAATAATGAAATTACAGTTTGTCTAACCTGCTTTCTTTGCAGTCAGAACTGTGTCTGCTAGTTCCCATTCTAGTTTTGAACTGCTGAACTGGACCAATCAGTATGGGAGTAAGCTAGCTCTAAAATGGTGCCTTGGACGAATCAGAACTTGGACTCATAATCTGAGCCAGCCACAAGAGGATTGTATGGGCAGTGACTCTGGGAGATGTAGTTTAGACTTCAGTGCCTTTTTGGACCAACAGCAGCAGTCTATTGTGAGTGACAGCCAATCCAGTCAAGAACTGGGAGGAACTCAAAGGAAGTGCCCAGTTTTGTCAGTTGGAGTTTCAGTTGAGCTTTGGCAGTGAAGAAGGAAGGAGCCCTGTGCTTTTTCAGTGTGCAGTTTTAGTCAAAAAACATGTGTGAGGCCCAGAGTTCCGGTCTGCAGCTTGTTAGGACTGAATCCGTCCTGTGAAAAGAATCAAAGGATCTCTGAAGAGTAGAAACCAGGCTCACCCTGTAGAAGACTGGAGGAATTGCTGAAAATTATACTCGGTCTGTCAGGAACTGAATCTGCTGTGTGTTCTCCCGGTATTGTGCAGTAATTGCGATCGGGATACAGATGCAGCCTGCCTGGTATAGTGCTTTCATTTATATGGATGTGTGAAGAGGTTTGTGTACCTCAAGTGAGCCCTGCTGACATTGAAGGACCCTATCTTATTTGGAGGGTCGTGAGTACTAATTCAGAGTCGCTCCCTCTTGGTGCGCACATTAAATCCAAATGGAATTACTGTACTGCTGACTGTTTAATTCTCTTTTCTCTGTGAAAGGCCCCCACCAGCTGCCCACGGTTTGACCAGCTACTCAGGGCTTGGGTACCCAGACAGTAACGATAGGGATAGGCCTGTGCACAGAGCCATAGGTAGATTATTAGAGTGATAAGCTAATTAACCTGATTTCCCTGTCCTTGTTATATTCCCCTAAATAAATCAGAGCTGCTTGTTTCAGCAAAGTTATACTGCCGGGTATTTGTCTATGTTAAAAGTACTGTACTGTGATTGTTGCACTGTATCTCATTTCACAGGAGGTCCCAGTGCGGAACCAGACCTGGGGGTAAGTGTATACTGTGAAGGTAATTCTGATATATTGTGTGGGCCACTAGTGGGAAGAAAGGGGGGTTGCAGTGTCCCAGAGGGCTGTGACCAAGTTAGTTTAACTATTGCAAACCCTGACCTCTGGGTGGAGGCACCCGCCATTGGATCCAGGCCCCTCAACCTGTTAGTGGCAAATCAGGCAGGGGTAGTAGCCCCTGGGATAGTGCCATCTAGGGGTTACACTTGGATATTATATACCATCTACAGTAGTTTTTGCCAAAATTTCATTAATATCTGTGATCTTCTTTCCCCTTGAAACAACACAGAATACGTGGAAACAGACAGGATTGGGTCTCCAGGGAGCTTCTCAGGCTTTTCAAAGTTAGATAAGAGAAATGGTCTCAATACAAAAAAAACTAAGGACCGTGTCCACTTGCAGGAATACAAATCTCTATGCAATAACTGTCACCAGTGCAAAAAGCCAGAATTAATCTCATAAAACCCAGCATGCCCTTTAATCAACAGGACCCCAAAAATGTGGAACACTATTAACCACCTAATTACTAGGTCTAAGAGTGTCCAATCCTGGGCCACTGAAGGTAAAGACAGGGTAACATGTGACCCTAAGGCTACTGCCACACACACAGGCATGGCAGCTAGGTTTCAATGCAAATAAAGTGCAAAATAATGCACTTGGGGCACAGAAACCCAGGGGTGGAGTACAAAATGAGTGGAGTTGTTTTGATGACCACCAAGCAGGAAAGAGACCTGGGGGTAATTATATCAGATGAACTAAAGGTGGCCAGCCAGTGCAACAAGGTAGTTGGCAGGCCTAGTGACATGCTAGGATACATAGGGAGGGGTATCACTAGCAGAAAGAGGGAGGTGGTGTTGCCTCTGTATAGATTCCTGGTAAGACCACACCTAGAGCACTGCATCCAGTTCAGGAGACCATATCTCCAGAAGGACACAGACAGAGTGGAGGTGGTCCAGAGGAGGGTAACTAAAATGGTGCAGGGTCTGCATCAGAAGCCCTATGAGGTCAAACTAAAGGACCTAAATATGCACACCTTGGAAGACAGAAGGGAGAGAGGGGATATGATGGAGACCTTTAAATACCTCACATGGGTAAATAAGGTACAGGAGGGAAGTATTTTTCAGAAAAAGAGGTGCTCAAGAACAAGGGGACATGCTATGAAGCTGGAGGAGAGTAGATTCAGGACAGATGTGAGGAAGTACTTATTCACAGACTGATGGATTCCTGGAACAGCCTTCTAGTGGAGGTAGTTGGGGTGAAAAGAGTGGGGCTATTCATGAATGCATAGGATAGGCATAAGGGAATCTTATGGAAAAGGAAAGAGGAGGGAGAATATGTTGAAGGTTGAGCAGGGTCTGCAGTGATACTCTGGGTAGGGAAAAATGGTCAGACTGGGTGAGCCAAGTGGTCCGTAACTGCTGTCAAACTCCATGTTTCTAGGTACTGTTTAGTCAAACTAGCCAGCAAGGCACTGGCCCATCCCATCTGTAAAATATTTTACTTCTTATGCACAGGTGCCAACTTAAAAGTGTGGAAGATGGCCACAATTGCGTAAGTCTGGTCCATTTCACCTCTAACTGCCATCCAAACTCTCTTCTTACTCCCTTGTCAAAAGTTTTTGAAACAATTGTTTTCATTCAAAGTATAGGGAGGCTGTATAGTGCAGTGGGTTAAGGCTCTGAGCTGCAGATCTGGAGACCTGGGTTTGAATCCCACAGCCACCTACATGCATACTGTGTGATCCTGAGCAAGTCACTTAACTTCCTTGTGCTCCCAGTTCGCATCTGGAAACAAGCTTCTGCTTAGTGTGCTACTCCTGGTTAAACAATGCTCCCCTTCCCTATATATCCTGCAAAATGGTCTGTTGATCAGTGACAAACCTGGATGCAACATAGAGATTGCCTTGGGGTGGTTCACCAACTGTTCAACAAACATTTCTAGATTTGGTGTTCATGGACCTCACCAAAGTATTAATTCCCGTCGACCATGAATTGCTGATTCAGGCTAGAACCTCTTTCAATTTCTTCCCCAGAGGTCACCAATTTGTTGAAAAATTTTCTGACACACTGGGTCCACAGGGCTGCTATTGACAACTACTTCTCCAACTTTCAGCATATCATCTGTGAGGTTACCAGGATCTATTTTGGTCCCCTACTTTTCTCTATGCTTTTTATTAAATTTGATGCCAAATACCTGCCCTTCTACTGAAACCTTCCTACATGCTGATGACACAGTCATCCTCAGTGTAGGCAGGGACTTGGTAGCCTTGAACAAGACTATCCAGCATGATTCTGACATACTCCAAGCTTGGAACAGAACAAGATGGTCCTCAATACCAAATCAACTAAATCCATAGTTTTCACAGGGGTTCCTAAAACAATCAGATAGTGTCTCCTTCCAGTTTCATGATTTGGATGGTACTGAGGTGGGGCATGTCTCTGAGTTTAAATATCTGGGTCTGTACCTGGACAGCTCTCTTTGCTTTGACACTCATGTCAACTATGTGATCAAAACAGATTATCAAAGGCTTGGTTCTCTATACTGAGTTAAAAGGCTTATAGTTCCAGATACAATGAGATTGCTTGTCAATAGCCTCCTACTCACCATAATTGATTACGGTTCCCTTATATATGCTGCTGCTCCTTCCAGGGTCCTAGCCAAGGTGCACATAGTTTATAACTGAGTATGTCATTTCTTCATGGGCCTGCCCTATTGCACCCACTACTGCCATTTGTATTCCTCAGCTTCTTGCCCATCGTTGGAGGATTACCTGGCCCATAGGTTGGCAGTGTTCTGCCAAAAGGTGTTACTCAGGAAAGTTCTGGCATGTATAACTGAGCATTTCCAGTGTTTGTCCAACTTACTGGGAATAGGTTCCTAGGATAAATTTACATTCAATCTTCCCTTTAGGAAAACTCTTATTGGACAGGTGGGCTTTGTCCTAAAAGGCGATTATCCCATACAGCCTTTTACCCTCTCTCCCAACAGAGGGAAGACACATTCCAAGATTCAGCTTCAGACTCCACCAATTTCTGACTGAGAATTTGCACTGCGGTTGTTTCTTTTTTTTTTTCCTTTTTTGCAATTAAATAAGCTTTATTATAAGGTTTTCCAAACAATAACCAACAAGGTAAGCAATGCGGTTGTTTCTAATTGCATTAAATTTGTACCTTTTTGTCTTAATTTTGTCATGTCCAATTGTTTCTAAATCTGCTTTTGCACTCTGTATTTATTATTGAATAAGTGTATTTTTTGTTCTCTGTAGTAATCCTGTACAACTGATCACTTGTGAAAAATAGCTTGTAGCTCATCTTGCCCTCAAGTATATATAAAAAAATAAAATAAATACACACAAGTTCTAAATGTTTAACCCTGACCCCTGCCAAAACATCAAAGGACAGGAAATCCCTGACTTTTCAATGTCTTAAAAGCAGCAGCATTTGTTAGTTGCAAAAACTATCATATAGTTTTCCAGCATTATTATATTTCTGACATGATTAGATTCAACATCATTATATTTGTATTTTTTCAGATGTTTTTAAATAGCTTTCATTACTGTATTTTTAATTAATGACCCAAGCCATTAAAAATGGTTGCCAATAGCAATTTTTAAAATCCCCACCCCTTGAGGTTGTTTTTTGACTTTACATACTGGATTCATATTAGAAATGTAGGAGGAGGGTGCTAACACACATTTCTGGTAGTGGACAGCACCGTACCACACCAAAATGCTTAATGTATTTATAGTTGGTATGGCTAGAGTTCAGGGATTTTTAAAAACTTTGAAACCCCACCTCTCAGTTCAGGATGGAAATACAAAGAAAATATCAAAGCACCAATAGAACTAAATGCACCAAAGAAGGTCTGTACTAGTGCCGTGTGGAATTTTCAAATTCTGGCAAAATGATATTTTGTGTAATTTTCAAAATCCTGCTGAAATTCCACAGAATTTCACTGGAAATGGAATGGCAGATTTCAGTGGCAGAAAAATGAGGAATTAGTTTTTATGCAAAATTTCTGCAGAATTTTATTCTGCAGATCTCAATATTTTCCACAGAACTGGTTGCCAAATGATTTACCATGGAAAACAATGCTGTTCCATGGACTATTATTCCATTGATCTCAATATTTTCAGCAGAAATTGTTGCAGAATGATTTTCCACAGAAAAATTGCTGTTCCACAGAATATTATTCCTTGGTTCACAGCAGGCAGAATTCTGCAGAAGGACCAGCAAAATTCTGACAGAAATTATGTGGGTGGAATGGTTACTCTGTGCCAATTTCACTGGCAGAATTCCACATTCCATACAGCATCAGTCTGTACAAAATAATTATGAGGCCAGAAAAAAGACTAACAGGTTTACAGTGACAATGAAAATGGAAATGGCTTGAGGGATGGGGTCTGAGACACAGCATCTGTCAATTGTACTGTGAAAAAACAATGTTACATTCTGGGGATGAAAGCCATCCCCACCCACCCACTGCTTGATGGCCTGCAGCTCTACTGCTGTACTAAGCTTCCAAAGCAGGACATGCAAGCTGTGGCAAATAACATTTGATGTAATGTTTTCCAAGTTACATTTAAACCTCAAAGTCTGAGCTGGAACTGTTCAAGTTATCAGCAATATAGAGTGTTAAACACTGCTGAAAGTCTGACACTAACACAAGCAATGATGTGACTATTTCTCTCACATTACATAAATTGTAGTGAGAAATAAAATAAAATGTTAAATTCTGGGGATCAAACACAGGCTCCACTCTCTATTACTTGAGAGCCTGTAGCTCTACTACTGTACTAAACTTTCTAGACAGAAGATACATGCTGTGGCAAAGGGCATCCAGCAATTTGTGCACCCCCCAAGCACTGACAGTTGCAGTGGATGTTCCTAATTAACAGTATGTCTATTTGAAGTAGTTTTTCCCCAAGTTGCATTTAAATCTCAAAATGTGAGCTAGAACATTTCAAGTTATCAGTGATATAGAACTTCAAACCTTGCTGAAGGTATGTCATTATCATCAGAAATGACATCTAACAATTTCTCCCATATTACATAAATTGTGGTGAGAAATAAAACAAACATTTTACTCTGGGGATCGAAAAGAGACCCCTACCCTCTAATACTTGGTAGCCTGTAACTTTACCACTCTATTAAGCTTCTTATACAGGAGATACATGCTATGGCAAAGGACATCCAGCAGTGAGTGCATACCTCTCCCATACACAGTTGCAGTGAGTTTTCATAATGGATAGTCTGTTTCAAATAATGTTTCCCAAGTTTCATTTAAACCTCAAAGTCTGAGCTGGAACTTTTCAAGTTATCAGCAATATAGAATTTCAGACCTTGCTGAAACTATGTCACTATTATCAGCAACGACATCTAAAACATTTCTCTTATACTACATAAATTGTAGTGATAAAAAAAATTAAATTCTGAGGATCATACTCAGGCCCCTACTCTCCACTGCTTAACAGACTGTAGCTCTACAACTGTACTAAACTTTCAAGACATGAGATGCATGCTGTGGAAAAGGACATCGAACAGTGAGTGCACCCCCACCCCCCACACACACACACAGCTGCTGTGGATTATTGTAATTAACAGTCTGTCTATTTGAAGTAATGCTTTCCAAGCTGCATATAAATCTCAAAGTCTGGACTGGAGTGTTTCAAGTTATCAGCAATTCAAAACTTCAAACCCTGCTGAAATTCTATCATTAACATCAGCAATGACTTATACAAATTACTGTCATACTATATAAATTGTAGTTAAAAAGAAAAATGTTCCACACTGTGTCTCAAATACAGGCCCCCTAAATTCAGTTTTACCATGCAGAATTGACAACAGTGTTGTCGAAGTTCAACATGGCGAGATCTCCAGTGTTGACAGGTGAAATTTCGCCTGTCAGACATTGGTGTCATTCTTTCAGGGGGCTGCTCCCCCACTCCCCTTCTTAATATAACTAACTCCGAGTTGGAGTTGGTTTGAAGGGGGAGTGACAGATGGTGAAAGTGAGGATTTCAGCCCTCGGATCTTTAATATCAACAATGTTTAAACCTGTCGACACTGTCAATGTTAAGGACGTTGCTGTCCTGGAGTCATTGTCTGGTCGGCATACCCCCTAAATTCTACTGCTGGGTAGCCTGTACTAAGCTTCCTATACAGGAGATGCATGTTGTGACAAAGGACATCCAGCAGTAAGTACCGACCCCCACAAGCTGTAGTGGATGTTTGTAATTAACAAGCTGTATATTTGAAGTACTGTTTCCCAACTTGCATTTCACATGAAATACTTTATTGAACATTTTTTCCAAATAAAGCATCACTGTACAACTGTAACCCCCAGACCACTTATTAACTAGTGAGCAGACCCTCCCATTAAAATCTGGAAACACTGGTACCCACATACTGGCATACCCTTTTACTTTACAAAAAGGTTGATACCACCCTTGGCATTAGGATGTGTACCTGGCTCATTTTCTAGAGGAAAAGGAGGTGGGGGTACAGAAACAAAACAACATGAACCTTGTGTAAACATCGCAATCCAGGTCTTGGGTAGAGGCTGCTAGGCATATACTAGATCTAACCTGCTGAGGGGGTCCCAGTAAATCCACACAACCAGAAACAATAATCGGAATGTCCATAACAGTAACAGGGATTGTGCAGTATGACTTTATTCAACAGATGAAAAGTTAAAGCAGAAATGGACTCCCAAGGTTCCATCCAGGCTGGACAGGTACATTTCACTAACTCTCCTTGCATGCGGTACAGTTCATGAACACACAACAGGAGAATCTTCTTCCCAAATTCCCAGAGTTGCATATAGTGGACACCTGGCCACGCACATAAACATTTTGCTTACATGAGTGTCATTTAGTGAATGTAAGCTGCACACTCAGAACTCTTCTTCGAACATAGGTGTACATTACTGAAACTCAGTCACACACCTTAACCTGCAGCTTGGCCCTTGCTCAGGTAAAACTGGTGCCCTTTACGAACCAGGAAGCCCTGCCTTGTAAGTACTTAGATGGCATTCCTCCCACCCTTGGCCCCAACCAACAGTCTCTCCCATTCTTCAGGGTTACACCATTGAAACCCCATTCCCCACTGAAATGTCAGAGGTCCCACACTTTAACTTCCTCACTCATCGGGGTGACCAAAGAACAAAATTGCACTCATGGTGGGTGAACAGTTAAACAGTATTTCACTCACTTGGGTAAAACTAGGGGCACTGACAGGTGCGATCCAGCTTTATCTATGGGCACACACGCCCCAGACTATTGATTCCCTTAAACAATGTAGAGATCTGGTTTCATAGAACAGTACTCACAGAGGTTATCCTATCCACAGGGCATGGAACAACAAAAAGAAAAGAAAGGTGCTCTCCTGGGTAGCCGATCAAACAATCTCTTTCAGGTCCTATCCAAGGCAGCTGAAAACAATACAGAACATTCAGAGGATTGCTCCTTGAGTCCACTGAGGACAAGCAGCTCCTTCTACTTCACTGGGATAGAAATCAGGAAACCCTGCCTTGTAAATACTTAGATGGCATTCCTCCTACCCTTGTTCCACCACTTCACCGGAAGCTGGAAATGTCACTCCACTAGGGTGAGAAATCCTGGGCCCTCTCCTCAGGGCCCACTGGCAATCCTTCTGCCACTCTCATCTCCTCACTCAAATTCTAAGTGACACAGACTCTGACTCAACACTGAACATTCCAAACTCCCCAGAGCAGCTATCCACACAGTGTGGCTTATGCTGCTGTGAGAGTTCCAAATAACCTAATCAGATTCTTCCCTCAGGCTAGCTGAGTAAACATGATGTCATTATGGAAAGAGCCCCTAATGAGCTCCCTACCAGCTGCTTACTACCTTTCTAACAATAATACTGAAAGGATTCTAGTAACCCCAGGGGACTGGGTGGTTACTCAGCTATAAACATGACACTGGTATGAACAGCAATAACACAGAATAACACAATACAATAGAACCTACATCAAATTGTCAGTAAGCAGAACTACCAGTAACACTAACCAATCACATTCAAAGATAAAATACAAAGGGTGCATGAAAAAAAAAATCAGTAAAAAAACATACAAATACACTTTCCCTGTCCTATGCAGAGTTCAGGCAGAGGAGGTATATAGATCTCAAAGGGCTTTTGTAAATCCATGAGTTCCAAGGGCACAGTTAGGACCCTAGTCCTGAGGTGGCTGGAGGGACTGACTGTAGGGTCAGTAAAGGGGTCCAGGTGGTCTTGTATTGTTCCATTTTACCCATGGCTAGGTAGCAGGGCTGCTCTAGATTGATCAATTGTCCCATTGCCTGCCGCCATGCATTAAACAATGGTATCTCAGGGGTCTGCCAATGCTGGAGGGGTAAGTGTTTGGCTGTTATGGTAGCTACGATGACCCATTTAATCAAGGAGTCTTTTTTAGGAGTACCTGGAGGGGTGATCACTAATAGCACTAGCTGGGCATCACAGCTAGTAAAGAGTTGACCCAGTCTGCAACACTAATCCTGGATAGCAGTCCAGAAATTGATCATTACAGGGCAGGACCTCAGGATTTGAGCTAGGGAAACTTCCTGTTGATTATTGTGCACTTAAGGATTAGAGTGGTAGATCTCTATCTTTTTTAACAATTGGGGCACTCTGTACCAGTGCTGGACAGCCTTTAAATGGATCAACTGTGCTTTACCATTCCTGCAGCATGTCTGTGCTAGGTACCGGGCAATGCACCATTGGTCATCCAGTATAGAGTCTGGAGTTCCTCCTGCCAGTGTACCTGTGCCTTACTAGTGGGTGGCAATTCCATCCCTTAATGTTCCATGTATAGCCCCTGCCAACCCTCTCAGTTTTTCAACCAGGATGTCAGGGGGTGGTCCGGGAGGAGATTTCCTTGACCATGGAGGAGATAAGAGACTTTTGCTGCAGGTAAAACTAGAAGTCCTGTTTTGTGAGGCCTTAGCAGTCAGAGAGTTCTTTTTAAGAGTTAAGATATGTCTGGTCAGTTGGGCATAAACCTTGCACCTTCAAAATACCTTTAACCTTGCAGTGCTCCACAGAGACGGATTTATGACCAATGTGGAACATGTCATTGTTCCAAATGTGGGGCTTGTAGTGAAAGGGGGGGTCAGGGAGGTGTAAAAAAAAGGATATTTGTTTCCAGTATTTGGCAGAGATAGAAACTGTAGGGTGCTTCAAAGCTACTGTGTTTGTACAAGAATATAATGCCAGTCTGGGATCTGAAGCAGAAACCAAGCTGCATTTAAACCTCAAAGTCTGAGTTGGAATCTTTCAAGTTATTAGCAACATAGAACTTCAGCCTTGCTGAAAGTATATCACTATCATCAGTAATGATATTTATTAATTTCTTTCACACTACATAAACTGTAGTGAGAAAAAAAAAAGTTCCACATGGGGACAGAACCCCGGCTTGTGTGGGTCTGAATCACTTGCCAAGACCTAAAAGCCCTATCACTGACATCATCAGTGACACCATGCAGCTGAATCACTCATACTGAATGTACAGTACCTTTGAACTTGACTAAATGTAAAAAGGCTACACCGTTGGTGCCCAAAACGAGATATAGTGATATTTTTGCCAGAAATACAATATTACTAAAAATAACTATATCATGAACTTTTCTTCCTGCTAACAAATGTTGCTGTTTTAAATGTTGCAATGCATTTAGAAAGGTAAATGTGTTTTTAAGAACACTGCAGTACCCCTAACTTGTATTTGCTTAGCCCCTGGTCTGTTTCTCTGTATGTCTCTTTTTTTATTCTTTTCTGTTTCCCCCAGTGTCGAAAACCAGCTTCATATGTAGCGTCCTGCAATCAGTTGGTAACTGTTGATGCTAATGCCACAGCTTGCATCAGTTTCGAGATGTGTGACATTGGTAAACTTTGCTTTGCAAATTAATTTCTGAAGTTTGTCAAATTTGCAAAGCATGAAGTGATGACTTTGTGAAGTTTTCGGTAGGCGAAATGGCAGTTTTCAAGAGAAATCATGCAGATTTGCTGTCCAAGTTGTAACTTTGCCAGGGCTTCACTGGACGTCTCCTGAAAAAGTGCCACTTCCCCAGGAAATCTCATTGTGATGCGCAAAGTGGTGCAGTGGGCAATTTGCAATGTTTTTCACGAAGATAAATTTCGCAACTGTGCTGGAACTTTGCTAGTGACGTAAAACTTTGCAACATCTGCATAAGTTACTACTGTACTTTCATGAAAACTGAGCATACTGTAGGCTGCTCTGCAGCAGCCAATATTCAAAGTGGCACTGCTATCGTGATGTCATGCCTGGAACCCTAAGACCAATGCAATAGGGGGTTATGCATACAGACCTTGTTTTAAGGCCAGGCAGATAGAACAAAAAAGTGAGACATATGAAAAAAGTGAAGAAGAGGTCAAGCATGCTGCAGTGTTTTTTCCCTTTTATTTTTGGGGCATCAAGTTGACACCATTGCTTTATTTTAAAATGCATGTGTTTTTGGGAAAGGCATACTGAGCCAAAGTTCATTTCCAGGTGTAACCCAGGAACACAGGGAGGTTAACTGATTGCTCCTTTTCACGCCGTTGTGGGTTTCATACCCAGGTCTCTACTGAGACTCCTCATTTACAACTTGGTGCACTAACCTCAGTGCTATACTGCCTCTCTGACAGTCATATTGCCTTGGCAGTCATATTTGTGGCCTTTCCTTGCAATCTGCATCAAGCAAAACATCTGCTGGCAGTGAAAATGTGACGCAAATCCCTTGTGTTATGGCAACCAAGTTTCTTCTTAGAGAAAGCAGAGATTAAGAGAGAGCATTTTGCAGTCATAAAAGAACGTCTACATGCAAGAGCTGTCAGAAGACAAAGCAGCTTTCAAAAATTAACTGTGATTCATAACAGTCACTTTGGAGTTTGCATGTATGTGTAAGATTTAGAAAAAAAGCTGATACTTTTCCACAGAAGGGTGTCACAAACACGATGAAGAGGTTTCCTGCTTTATGTACAGTACATGAGCTGTCCACCAGATTCTCTGCATGGTGTACCTTGCTCCTCTAGCTACCGCATGGGCAAACAAGCCATGGTCTTTAATGAGTACTGGCTTTTTGCATATTGGAAGGTTCTACAACAGTGAGTAAAACACCCCCATTCCAGCCAGAGCACCCCTCCCCATATTAGCATTCCCACTTAACTCTTTTATAACCAGTTTAACTCTCCTCTTCAACAAACTAAGTTTTTTATAGTGTATGATGCCTTTTATTGGACTAACATAGCTATCGCACATAAATGTTAAAGTACACATGCTTTCAGCACCACAGTACACCCTTTGTAGGCACCAGATGAAAAGGGCTGTACAGACCGAAACACTTATCTTACTGCTTATTTTCTCAATGGATTTTGAGGAACTGGTGACAATAGAAAATGTTTGCTCCTGGGTATGATGGAGAACTCTATGGCATAGTCCAAAACCAGAATCTCCAGAACTCATGCATCTGTATTTGTCTGGACCCATTGCTAGTAAAACTTCTACAGTCTTCCACAAAGGGAATGGTGGCAACGATGGGCCCATGTACCTTTCCTGAAGAGATCTGCTTCTGCTCTCTGCACCTCCATTGCATCTTCAATGAAGGGTGCCTCTGTTGTCATTAAACTTGAATCTAACATAGGCTCCCTTACTTCTCTGGGTACTGCAATTCCAAAAGGTCCACAAGTTGTCAGCTGGGGTGGCCAAAACTTATTCCCATGGGAAGTCCTGCCCAGCCAACCTTGGATAAGGCAGATGTTTATAATCAGGGAGCAGCCCAATTTCAATCAAGATAAAACTAAACAGCACTATTCAGATTGGACAACAGAAGGCCCACTCACCCAAATGTTTTAATATAACACTTTTTTTATTTATCAGTAATAACACAGTGCACAGAAGTCAGAAGCATCTCCAATTTATCCTGCATTTCAGATTTCTCCTTCGTCGGGGAGGCACAGTTGTTTTTCTAAATATAAAATATGTGTATAAATGTATTGTTCTTATCATATTTACTGTAAACACTCAATGGGCTTATTTATATATTTGTACTCACACTAATCAATTCATTGAGCTCCTGTATATCCATAAACCTGTTAAAAAATATTTTTAATCATTAGATACTGATGAAAATTTATTTCCAATAAATTATAAATAAGGCATATATTAGACCAAAATATTTTGCTTACAGTTATTCTTTTTGCACCTCTATATTATTTATCCTTACTTGTTTTTCTATACTGGAATCTTTAGTCTCTGTCTGTTGAAAGATATAGTTCATTGACACATCTTGCTCACCCAAGATAACTCAGTCATATTTTTTCTGCTTGATTATTTCTCAGAATAATTGTATTCCACTTTAAATCACATTATACCGTCATGCACCCCAAATTCAATTCTGAGATTCGATATAAAAGGGCATTTGAAATGAGAGTGCATTGCCACAAAAGTAGAGGAAGCCTTAGGCCATGCTACACTCGACACTACACAAAAGTAAGTTCAGTATTCACGTTGCTACCAAAGACTCAACTTTCATTAAAAAAAAAAAAATGGAGTTTAAACTATTTACAAGTGCTCTCATTATTTTGCGGATAAAAGACAAACATCTGAGAGGAGCGAGAGCAGAGGTATACATAAACCTTATGGTATAACACGATTTAAAGTAGAATACAATTATTTTGAACAATAATCAAGCACCTCTTACAAAAGAGTTTAGTTTAGTAAATGCTGTATCCCATCATCTAGCACAGCTCAGTCATAAAAACAGGAAAAAGTAACAGTTCAGTGTTTAATTTTACCTTTCTATCAAACATGGGTAAATGATTCCTGCACTGTCAGCCTTGCTCTAATGGTTGCCATCAGTTCCAGGCATAGAATGATGCAAATGTAAGTAGGACCTTGATTCTTTAAATCAGTACTCAAGTGATCAGGTTCTACAAGCATGTTAATAAGGAGATTAACATAAGGCTCTCAGAATGCTGACAGCCAGTCAGATTTCAACATTCTTGAGACCCTTATAATAATAATAAAAGAAAAATCATTGCTTGATTCTAATTTTGGTTTGCACAGTTTTCCTTGTCTCTTCTACCTGTGGTCCAGAAGTTAATTTATGCAGTGGATAAATAATAACATTGCACCCACACACACACACACTTTGCTCATAACTAGATCAGAATTAATTAACAAAAGCAAAAAAAGTCTGAAGTTAGAATTTTCCTGATCAGAAGGTTTTTTTGAATAAAGACAAGCATCCCTGTAAATGAGTAGAGAAACTGATGTTTTACCATTAACCATCTGTCATGTATTACAAAATATAGTACTCGTGCATTGCAGAATATTGGTTATTGTGTAGTGAGGATGATAATTTGCACTTAAATCATCTGATGCTCAAAAAAAAAAAAATAATAATTGAGCACAGCCAAAACATGACTGCTACAATGCAGAGCCACCAAAAAGCTTAGGGTTATAGAAGGCAAAACCTATGAGAAGAGGCTAGTGGACTTGAACATGTTTATGTTTGAGAAAAGTACGCTGAGAGGGGACATGTTCTCAGTCTTCCGCTCACATAAGGGTATCTACAAGTCTGAGCAGAGATTTTTTAATGTGGTGTCCTCTGGAGGACACAGGGACAACAAGCAGAAACAGAGGACATTACACTATAGGCTTTAAGGTCAGTCTGGAAAAATATCTTCTTTCCAAATGAATCACTGGCTATCCTGGGTAGTGAAGTGGGAAGGTAACCCTTTTAATTGAGGTCATGTGTCCACAGCATATTTATTCGTAACCACTTATGAAGCAGGGGGCAGACCTGATGTACCTCAAGTCCCTTCCAACCATAAACGACAGTTTTACTACATATGAATTAGTACATGTTTGCATGGCATTAATTTTACATGTTTGCATAGCATTAATTATTTGAAGATATTTTTGTAGGATAACATTAAGCAGGAGGCGTGTTGACAGCAGTCTCTGGATCAAGATGGCTAACAGATACACAAGCAATGATACATAATTACAGATTACAGTACATATTGCAGAAAAATACATTTACAAGTGTTGTAAGTACTTATTTTTCCTGCTTATGAAGCAGGGGAGTAGACCTAACAGATCTAGTGTCCCTTCTGAACTTAAATTACTGAGTTACTATAACTCCACAGCATCAACAAAAACATTACAAGTCCTAACACAGAACTTTAGGGAACCTAACTGGTAACTTCCTTCCAGTATGACATTGTCCCATGTGGTGTTCCATTGTTACGGCACCATGATTAGGGCATTTTCATGTGGGTGCTGAAACAAGGTCGTGAGTGATAGGGGCATTCTGGATTTCAGAGCAACCCACACTCAGACCTTTTTTGGCATCCATACTATTCACCTGCTCTTCACTGCATGCCTGCCCTGGAGTTTGTTATAGTTAGATTTGGGGGTGGGGGGTAATGTTTTTACTGGTCGGTCCTTGAGCACTGTAAGTTACTGGTGGCATAATGTCAACTTGCGAATGTGACCAGCAACATTTTGATTGTGCCCTAATGTAGGTCACCCACATCTCTCACGCACTAGCATGGGCGAACCATCCCATGCATCACTAATGGCAAGCCTTACTGCTTATTAGCACTCTATCCATTGTGTTTTGTTATATGGACAAGCCAAATAACTCACAGATAGATAGCATTCACTAAACACAATAATTCACAGTAAATCTCATAGTATTAGATTTACCTGTCAATTAAACAATTGCTTGGAAAGCTTGTGCTTTTAAAACTGCAGCAGCAAAGTCATCCCATGCCTGGTTTAGAACTTTCCTTACTGCTAATACAGATGCTTCTGTTCAATAGTGGGCACTGGTGGAGTTTTTAAGCAACAGGTGGTATCGGACAGCAATTTGGTTAATGACAGCCTTAGTCAGTTTCACACACTTGCTGTACCAGCCTCTGCCAGGTGCTGTAATAAGTTTTACACATTCAGCCATGCCACATTTCAATTCTCTATATAATATATGACATAAAACAATAATGCAGCCCATCAGTCAGTGACAGAGCTGCGGCTTGTGACACTAGTGACCCTAAGGCAGCCCATCAGTGCAGTGACAGACCTGTGGCTCATGACACTGGTGACCCAGAGTCAGCTCATCAATGCAGTGGCAGAGCTGCAGCTCTTGACACTGGTGACCCTGAGGCAGCTCATCAGTGTAGTGACAGAGCTGCAACTCGTGACACTAGTGACCCTGAGGCAGCTCATCAGTGCAGTGGTACAGCTGCAGCTCATGACACCGGGGACCCTGAGGCAGCTCATCAGTGCAGTGGAATATCTGCTGCTCATGATACTGGTGACCCTGAGGCAGCTCATCAGTGTAGTGACAGAGCTGAGGCTCATGATGCTGGTGACCCTGAGGCAGCTCATCAGTGCAGTGGTACAGCTGCAGCTCATGACACTGGGGACCCTGAGGCAGCTCATCAGTGCAGTGGCATATCTGCGGCTCATGATACTGGTGACCTGGAGGCAGCTCATCAGTGCAGTGACAGAGCTGAGGCTCATGATGCTGGTGACCCTGAGGCAGCTCATCAGTGCAGTGACAGAGCTGCATCTCATGACACTAATGACCCTGAGGCAGCCCATCAGTACAGTGTCAGAGCTGCAACCCATGACACAGGTGACCCTAAGGTAGCCCATCAGCACAGTGGCAGAGCTGAGGCTCATGACACTGGTGACCCTAAGACAGCCCATCAGCACAGTGGCAGAGCTGTGGCTCATGTCACTGGTGACCCTGAGTCTGTCCAACAGTGTGGTAGCAGATTTGCAGATTTTGATTCTGGGGAACCTGAGGCAGCCCATCAGTGTAGTGCCAGAGATGTGGCTCGTGACTCTGGTGACCCTAAGGCAGTCCATCAGTGTGGTGGCAGAGCTGTGGCTCATGACACTGATGACCCTATGGCAGCCCATCATTGCAGTGGCAGAGCTGAGCTCATGAGACTGGTGACCCTATGGCAGCCTATCAGTGTAGTTGCAGAACTGTGGCTCGTGACACTCGTGACCCTAAGGCAGCTTATCAGTGCAGTGGCAGAGCTGCAGCTCATGACACTGGTGACTCTAAAGTAGCTCATCTGTGCAGTGACAGAGCTGCGGTTCATGTCACTGGTGACTCTAATGTAGCCCATGAGTGCAGTTGCAGAACTGCAGCTCGTGACACTGGTGACCCTAAGGCAGCTCATCAGTTCAGTGGCAGAGCTGCAGCTCATTAAACTAGTGACCCTGAGACAGCTCATCTGTGCAGTTGCAGAGCTGCAGCTCATGACACTGTTGACCCTAAGCCTGTTTAGCAGTGCATAGAAACATAGAATCATAGAAAAAATGATGGCGGAAAAAGACCAAGGGTTCCTCTAGTCTGCCCATGTGTTCCTGAGACAGTCTCAGATCCCAGGACCTAACCCCCCTTCTGATTTGTGCCTCCTACTGTCCCAAGTGCTTTTGATTATGCTTCAGCCTTGTCCCACCCCAGCTTGAATGATATCATGGTCTTTGCTTCCACCACCTCAGCTGGTAGTCTATGCCATGGTTCCATGACTCTTTCTGTAAAATAGTGTTTCCTAAGCTCCCTCTTGAAGTCCCCCCCCCCCCAACTTCCACTCATTCCCTCTAGTGTTGGAGTCAGTGACTCTGTTGAACAGGTCAAAGGATGGCACCTTATTTTATTCCTCTCAGGAACTTGTATGCATAATGGCAGAGCTGTGACTGGTGACACTGGTGACCCTAAGGCTGTCCAGCAGTACAGTGGCAGAGCTGTGGCTCTTGAAACTGGTGACCCTGAGGTAGCCCATCAGTGTGGTGGCAGAGCTGTGGCTCATAACACTGGTGACCCTAAGGCTGTCTAGCAGTACAGTGGCAAAGCTGTGGGTCATGACACTGATGACCCTAAGGCAGCTCATAATTGCAGTGGCAGAGCTGCAGCTCATGACACTGGTGACTCGAAGCTAGCCCATCAGTGCAGTGGCACAGCTGCAGCTCATGACACTGGTGACCCTAAGGCAGCCCATCAGGGCAGTGGAAGAGCTGCGGCTCATGACACTGTTGACCCTGAGCCTGTCAAGCAGTGTAGTGGCAGAGCTGCGGCTCTTGACGCTGGTGACCCTAAGGCAGCACATCAGTGCAGTGGAAGAGCTGCGGCTCATGACACTGTTGACCCTGAGCCTGTCAAGCAGTGTAGTGGCAGAGCTGCGGCTCTTGACACCGGTGACCCTAAGGCAAACCATAAGTGCAGTGGCAGAGCTGTGGCTCATGACACTGGTGACCTTGAGGCTGTCCAGCAGTGCGGTGGCAAAATTGTAGCTTTTGACCCTGGTGACTCTAAGGCAGCCCATCAAGTCAGTGACAGAGCTACAGCTCATGACACCGGTGACCCAGAACCAGGAACATGCCTGGGAGGTCAAAGTGCCTGCTGAGGGAGGAGAACTGAGCATGGGGGGGGGCGAGGAGGGCTACAGGCTCTGCTGTACCACTGCCACCTGTGTAGCCACGGGTGGCAGTGCTGAAAGAGCTGGCATGGGAAAGGGTGGATGCCGACTGACTCTGACATGTGCTGACATCCTTTTGCATGAATGTGCACCCCTGATACCTTTTAGTCTGTGTCCTCTGTGGAGAAGTGAAAACACAGAAAAACTCTGCAGGGCATGTGGGATGAAGCAAAAACTTGCAGGCCACAATGAACTGACTGTCCCCCACCTCTAGGATTGTGCTACTCAGTGGGGATCTCAGTGTCTGGCTCCACATGAATCCCACTCCATAGGGCTAAGTCTGGGGTTAGAGGAACTGGGTAAGCAGCAGAGAAGTTGAGAATGAGGCTTGAAGGTCACCAAGCTGACGGGAGCTGCTGTGGTTAATAAGGAGTCAAAACCAAAAAAGGTTAGAAATAACAATAGTCAAAAGGATTTAAACGATAATTCAGTCTCGGGGTTTATGTAACATACAGTACTGTAATAGTACCACTGTTCTCCAAGATAAGTAGTAGTAAGCAGCACAGTTGAATGGAATGTGCAATTTCACTGGTTGAATTCTTGTGGAATGGCAAGTCTACTTCCCAGATGCTTTTCAGGATTTCTTTTGTTATTTCTGCGGAATTCCGAAAAGCATTCCTATGTTAACTGAGGAATACCTTTCTGCAGATTACATAAACTGTGGACTATTTATGGAAACCGCTGACTACTAATCCAACAAAAACATTCTGCTTTAGAAATTTTGGAATTCTGCTACTGCTAGTATTCCACGGAATTTGGTGACATTTTCCGACACCTGCAGAATTCTGTTCTGTTGGGATTTGAAAATTTCCACACAGCCATAGTAAGTAATGTGGTAAAAGAGCTTTATTTTTGCACAGGATAAAACTTTCAGGACCTGGAGGAAGGTCCTAGTTTCACAGTTGCCTAGCTCACAAATTCAATATATTAAGTTGTATCAACAGGGCTAATCTTTTCCTTTTGAAAAGACTACTGTATTTTCTGCTGTCTTCCGAACATGCTGTGGAAAGGTGCATACTTTTTTTTTTAGCTTCTTTTTCCCCCTGGTCACCAGTCCAGGGGCATTCCTTTGGACAACACCAGCTAGTCCCACCTGGCCTGAGACCCCCCAACCCCAAGTCCTCTCTGGAACTCCGACTTGACACCTCAGCCCACCAGATACTCCGTGTTTGTACCCCCCAGGGCAGGGCCGCTGACCACTTACCTGGGTGCTCCTTGAAATCTAGCTCTGTGTGTGCAGGGTGCAGGCCAGAGTTTATAAGGACTGGGGGGGGGTCCAATGGTGGGCATGGGGCTGGAATGGCCTTGTTTCCTCATTGATCTGGGGCTTTTCCTTGTTTCTGTGATCGCGTGAATTTAACCCCCCCTTCAGAGGCACAGACATGCAAGGACATCCAGTGTGCAAGGGGTGTGCTCTCACTCCTGACCCATGGACGTCTGCTGCAACCTCTCCTCTGACCAACGTCACCCCAGCTGTTGCACTCCTCATCTCCACTGGGAGTCGCTAATGACTGGAAGCCACAACCCACTTCACCCCGGAAGAGGAGAGCTGTTGTCAGATGCTCAGTCCTTTCCCTCCTCAGCCAACCCCTGGCAACCCGAGCTATTTCCCAACCCCAGGTCGTTGGCATGGTAAGAGGTAAGGCGCAAGATGCCTCTGCCCTCTACACCATCGGACTGGCACAAACATACATATTTGGGGAAAAAATAAAAGATCACTGGTGCATCCTGTTCTTTCACCCACTGGAATAGTGGGAAGGAATACACTGTGGACCTATCTTTTTCAAAGTACCTATGAAGTTCATCTTTTTTTGTGTGTGTATTTCTTTATGCCCTTGTTTACTGCCAGCCCTTGTCTGTTTGGCCATCCCATCCCTGTCACCTTGGCGTCCCTCAGGACTTACCTTCCCCTCTACATGTGCCCTCACAGCTTTCACCTTCTGGCTGGGGTGGTAGGGTACTCCTATTCTCACCACTGAACAGATCTGGTTGCAGGAGGCAGTGCCCGGGTAGCCAGGTGTGGGGCCTGTGAATGGCTGGTGTCATCTAACTGGTTGGGGGATTTTTCTGCTTTTCTCCCAGTATCCCCAGGACATCATCGGGAAGGCTGCACAAGTACAGACGCATGCAAGCATGAGCAGTGTGGCACCAGATGTTGTCCTTCCATCCACATGCAGCTTTCGACTGCACTGCCACCTGTGGTCACCAGGAGGCAGTATAACAACAGAGCTGGCAGCCCTTCCTCCCTGGAGGAGGAAAGTGCCCACTGGAATGATCAATTTTCTTCCACCCCCCTCCGCCTGTACCCAATGACCCAAGCTTGTTCCTGAACTCAGGTTGCCAATGTCATGAGCAGTATCCCTACCACTGTGCTGGCGGGCTGGCTTAAAGTTCACCTTTAATGGTAATTACCCTATCAGCTGCGACCTCTTTCTCTAGGAGTCTGTTCCACATACAGCATTCACCACTCCTTCGATGAAGTAGTTCTTCCTAATGTTTACTTTGAAATGTTCTCCTTTCACTGATATTGCATGCCCCTTGTCCTCTCGCCCTTCTATATTCTGAAGAACCCTGCTTGACCTAATGGTGTTACCCTTACAGATAGCTAGATACCATGATCATATGCCCCCCCGCCCACACTCTGCTCTTCTGATGAGACATGCTGTACATGAATTAACTATGAAGTCCTTAGTTCAGACTGCATTTACATTATCAGTCTAGCAATATACAAAATGAAAAGTAAAATTAGGATAGAGTCCAAGGCCATACTAGTTCAGCTCAATTCCATTACTCACATAAAACCAGCAATGAGGCTGAAGTACTGTGACCTAAAGTAACTGTGGGGACTTCCCAGTTAGTCTGCATTATTTCTTTCTCATCAAAGTTTGATTTCAAATGCGTAACAACAGCTAATTCTACACCAGTAATAACTGCCACGGCAAAAGAGAAAGAAACATTGCAAATCAGGCGTATGGTATTAGCTGCACAGAGCTTGCCTTGCAGTGCATTGCAATACGAGCTGCAAAGGCATTGTTAGTACAGGTAGCCAGGAGCAGTATTTATCTGCAGTGGGAGGTTAATGCATTGATTTCTCAAGCTTTAAACTCGTAAGCAATTAGCATTTGCAGCCAGATTACATGCAGACTGCACCACAAGTTCCTACAATTTGAGTTGATTAGCAAATGCGATTGTTAAAGGATTGAGTTTTTTTCTGCCATTTGCAGCAAGCCTATTATTATTATCAGCACTGAGTAGCAGGATTAGTGTTATGCAGTACAGACTCCAGTGCACACATTTCATAATGACCAGGAGCATGAATTCCAGTACTGACAAATAATTGCCGCATACTCTGATAACCATCAGATACCTGGAAACAAGATGGTTTGAAATAGGCTGACAATGCATTAACACATCCTGCCACTAATTATTAGACATTATTGCTTATTTTGTGGGATCACTGTACCGTATCCTTCTACTGGTAACAAATTTATCCCAGCGCTCCCTCCACAGGATGTTTCGGGGAATGAGTTTTTGCATCTCAGTCTGTTTTCCAGACAAAAAAATTATAATTAACTACATAAATAGATGTTTCCATTTTTGTTCCCTGGGCCCAGAACTCCCTCCCTGTATCAGTCTGTTCTGCCCCACCCAGTATCTCTTCTAGAGGGCACTGAGGAGTCTCTATGTCCTTCACAGCTTGCACTTGTATGTGACTGCATCAGCGTTCTCCCAACTAGCCTTTACTTGTCCTGGACAACCTCTAACTTTTGCTGGGATGTTGTTCTCACACATCAGTTTTGCCTGTGCCTTTTGACTGCAACCAGTTTATTCCTGTTTGCCCTGTTCTAAGTAATGCTATTTTGTACTATGTATTCCTGTTTGCCCTGTTCTAAGTAATGTTAGTTTGTACTATGTATTCCTGTTTGTTTAGTTCTTTGTAAACTTCCAGGGTCATTCATGAAAATAGGGGAGGGAAGGCAGAAAGGAAGGAAATATAATAAAAAAATAATAAAACCCCTGCCATGCCTTTCTGTTTCATTGCAGCAAAAGTTCAATGCAGTCAATATTTTTTTTTTTTCATTTTTGACCAGGAGAGACATGCTAAGCTGAAAGCTTGTTTACAGGTGCAACCTGGGAGCACAAGAAAGTTAAGTGACTTGCTCAGGGTCACACAGTATACAAGTGGGGGCTGTGGGATTCAATCCCAGGTCTCCAGGTTTGTAGCTGAGAGCCTTATAAAAATCATAATAATTTCTGTACACTGTCAGAACCAGACTGTAGATTTTGTTAACATTTTTCAAATCTGTAAGTGCTAATATGTGCAGCCACGAAAGCGATATCTCAGATAACACTAAAATGTAATACTCTCTGCCAATCAGAGTGCCAGACTCTGATCTAGTTATCCTTACAGGGTAGGTATGTTCACATTATGCAGTACTGGGCTAAGGGGGTCATGATAGCAATATTTAAAATTTTGGAGTTGTTTAGAGCACCAGCTTGGGAGCTGGGAGATCGCATGTTAAAATCCTACTAGAGTTAGGGCCAGCCTGCCGGCACAGCAGTAGCGCTACTGCTTGTAATACCAGTGACCTGGGATCAGGAACAAGCCTGGGTTGCTGGAGGGCCAGCTGTGGGAAGATGATTGCGCATCCTATGGACACTCGCCTCCTCAGTGGAGGGAGGGATCTTGGTCTCCACCGCAATACCGCCACCTGGGTGACCACAAGTGGCAGTGCCGGCTGGAGTCAGAACACAGGGAAGAAGAAGAATCAGCATTTATATAGCACTTTCCATACACATTGTATCTCAAAGTGCTTTACAAGCAATGTTAGCCTGGTAGTGAAGTGACCGAATGTGTAGTGGCAGCCATTTCATACATCACCACCCACACACAGCCTTGGACAATTGCATGAATTGGTTTCATGGGAAGGGGAATGTTGGCCAGGACACTGGGAAAAGTGAAAAGTCTGCTACAATTTGTAAAAAGGGCCTTGGGTTCTTTTACTTCCACCTGGACAGGCACCAGGACAACAGCAGGATGGGTAGAAGGGACTTCAGTTTAACATCTCATCCAAAGGACGGCACACTCCGACAGTACAGCACCCCCTAATACTGCAATTGTGTGCCAGCATTTAGGTATGAGCCCAATCTCAGTGTGGGACTAGAACCCACAACCTTCTGGCCCAGAGAAGGATGTGCAACCAACTGAGCCATGCTGATACCAGGAAGGAAGTAACATCACTCTGATGTCTTGGTGTTAGACACACCATCTCCACAATGCTCAGGGCTGGGGTAGAAAAACGCAAAAAGCCCCAACTGAGCAGGATACTGTCCGTCGCAGTGTAGCAGGTCCCGCACCACTGAATGAGGCTCTCACTCCCCTTACACTGTAACTCTGTCTGAGGGTAAGGTGTGGCCCCTGGACAGCTCTTGCCATGTGGTATCATCTACAGTGGCACAAGAAGTGAGGTAGTGACGGGGTGAAGGGGGATGGTCAGAGAGGGAAGATATTACTGCTAGAGTCAAATACTCACTGTGTGAGCTGGAAAAAGTAAGTCATGCAACCTTCCAGTACTCCAGGTCACCGAGCTGTGAAAATGTATACTGTAGATGCAGGACCCCACTAGAAATGAGCTTTTGCACAGCCATTATTTAAACATCTGTTGAAGGAAGTGTAACAAGCGTTCTGCACGATAGTCATTGTCAAAGTCGACAATGCATAAAGCTTCCTGCTCGCAGAGGTTAGGGAGCCCCAGTGACCTGCAGCTACTACTGCTGCTGCTGCTGTTGGCACTTAACCCAGAGGAGGAGAAGGAGGAGGAAAATGAGGGGAATGAAGAGGAGAAACTGACCCTGATGAGTGGTCACTGCCATGTAATTAGTATTTTGACCACTGGTCCACATGTCAGTGGTGATGTGAACGGCTGAAAGAAATTATGATTTTAGGGTATGTGAGTGACACAGTCTTGTAGACACTCCGATACAAACCAGGAAGAGCCACTATGGAAAAGTAGGTATGGCATGGCACTTGATACCTTGGTACTGCAACTCGTATTATTGTACTTGGCGTTTCTCACACAGGAAAATGGCAGCAAGTCATGGCTAGTATTTTCACAGTTGCTCTTGTTAACTTTTTTGCCTCTGGTATGTTAGCTTTATATTTCTGGACCATTTCCAGGGACTGGACCAGTGAGAGTTGAATGCTTTTTTCCCCTGGATGTGATGGTTGGCTCCTATTTTTGCCAACCATGGAGGTAATAGTGGCTGAGGATTTGGGTCCTCTTGGAGGTGTGGAAGTCAACGAGCTAAACAATCGGACCAATTTCTTAGACTGGGTAACTAGGGAGGTGAATCAGAGAGGGGCAGTGGATGCAGCCTACCTGGATTTCAGCAAGGCCTTCAACACTGTCCCACATAGAAGGTTAATAAACAAGCTGGGCAGCCTGGGAGTGGATCCCAGAGTGGTAAACTGGGTCAAAAATGGCTGAGTGATAGGACACTGAGGGTGGTGGTGAACAAAGTTCAATCAGAAGAGACGGGGTTGACTACCAGGATCTCGAAGTGATCAGTGCTTGAACCAGTCCTCTTTAATGTCTTCATAAGTGACATTACAGAGGGTCTGGAAGGGAAGGTGTGTCTTTTAGCAGATGACATGAAGATCTGCAACAGGGTTGTCACTCCAGATGAGGTAGCAAAAATGAAAAGGGACCTAAGCAAGCTTGAGGAGTGGTCAAGGGTGTGGCAGCTAAGATTCAATGCAAAGAAGTGCAAGATCATGCACTTGGAGCACAAAAATGCAGGGGAGGATTACATGATGGGGGGCAGGTACTCATGGCCACCAAACAGGGAAGGGACCTGAAAGTAATCATATCTGATGATCTAAAGGTTATCAAACAACGTGAGACAGCTGTGAGGAGAGCCCGTGGAATGCTGGGGTGCATAGGGAGCGGTATCTCCAGCAGAAGGAAGCAGGTGGTAATGCCACTATATAGAACATTAGTAAGACTTCATCCAGAGCACTGTGTCCAGTTCTGAAGGCCATGTCTCCAGAAGGACACAGACTGAGTAGAAGCGATTCAGGGAAGGGTGACAAAAATGGTGCAGGGGCTGCACCAAAAGTCATATGAGGGGAGACTACAGAATCTCAGTATGTGTTCCCTGGAGGAGGGGGGGGCTATGATAGAGACTTTCAAATACCTCAAGGGTGTAAATAAGGTACAAGAGTAATATGCAGACAACCATCCCAAGAGGAGGAGACATACAGGAAGATGATGCTGGCTATCCAAAGGATGGCACACACAAGGGAGAGGTAGTGCTGGTTGGTGACTTCAATATGCCAGACGTAGACTGGAGTTACCCCACAGCAGCAATAACCAGGAGCAGGTATATCATGGACTCCCTACAGGAGCTTTCCTCAAGCAACTGGTCATAGAACCCACCCTGGAGACAGCAGTACTGGACTTGACACTCACAAATGGGGACAGTGTGATGGGGTCACAGTAGGGGAGCACCTGGGAAACAGTGATCATCAGTCAATGGGGGTTTGAAATAATTGAGGGGATAGAATCCTGACACACAAAAACAAAAATCCTTGACTTCAAGAGGGCAGATTTTGGAAAAATAGGGAAATGCCTGGAGGATGCATTAGCCAGAATAGGCAGGAAGTTAGGGGTGGAGGAACAGTGGGCGGAGTTTAAATCCGGGATAGCTAAAGCAACACAACTCTGCATAAAACTGGTTAGCAAGGGCAAAAGAAGGAGGAGACCATTATGGTATTCCAAGAGGTAGCTGAGAAACTGAAATAAAAACAAAATAGCATTCAAACAGTACAAAAAGATACAGGCAGAAGGGGACAGGGAGAGATACCGGGAGAAACAAAAGGAGGCAGGGAGGCCAATAAGGGACGCCAAGGCACAAACAGAAGAACGCATCGCAAAATCAGTGGTGAGGGGGGACAAAACCTTTTACAGGTACATGAGTGAGAAAAGGAAGGCAAAAGGAGGGATATTGAGGCTGAAAGGGGAGGATGGGTGCAGTGCAGAGGATGACAACCACAAAGCAGACATACTGAACAGATGCTTCTGCTCAGTCGTTACAGAGGAGGGGGCGGGAAAAGGGCCAGAAAGGAGTAGAATGGGTGGAAAGGCACAGGGATTGGATACTAGTCCTTTTCCAAGAGAAAGGATCCTTAGAGAACTGGAAGGAATGAGTCGATAAGGCTAATGGATTGGATGGGGTACACCCCAGGGTACTGAAGGAGCAAAGAGAAGTGGTGGCAGAAACTCAGGCAACCCTGTTCAGCCTGTCATTGGAAACAGGGGAGGTACCCAAAGACTGGAGGACAGCTGATGTAGTCCCCCTATACAAAAGCGGAAACAGAGTGGAAGCGGGAAACTACAGACCAGTCAGCTTGTAGTGGGGAAGATCATGGAATTGCTACTGAAGGAAAGAATAGTGGGACATCTAGTTGCCAACAGTCCATAGGACCCAAGGCAACATGGTTTTACTGGAGTGAGGTCATGCCAGACTAACCTCATTGAGTTCTTCAACTGGGTGACAAGGGAAGTGGATCGGAGGGGGCTTGGATGTGGCTTAACTGGATTTCAGCAAGGCCTTTGACACTGTGCCACATAGAAGGCTGTTAAGCAAGCTGGAGAACATGGAAGTGGGTAAGGTGGTGGTAAAGTGGGTGGAGAATTGGCTAGATAGCAGGACACAGAGGGTGATGGTAAAGAGCTATCACTCCGTGGAGGGAAAGGTGGCCAGTGGGGTGCCACAGGGATCAGTGTTTAGAGCAGTCCTCCTCAATATCTCTATCAGTGACATTACAGAGGACCTGGAAGTGAAAATGTATCTGTTCACTGATGACACAAAGTTCTATAACAGGGTGGACATGCCAGAAGGTGTGAATAGAATGAGGAAAGACCTGCAGAAGCTTGAGGACTGGCCAAGGGATTGGCAGTTAAGATTTAACGTAAAAAAGTGCAAGATAATGCACATGGGACACAAAAACGCAGGAGCAAAATATCAGCTGGAGGGTATAGAATGCTCCAAGCAAGAAAGAGACCTAGGAGTTATCATCTCTGATAACCTCAAGGTAGAGAGTCAGTGTGACAAGGTGGTAGGAAAAGCAAGCAGGATGATGGGATGCATAGGCAGGGGTATCAACAGCAGAAAAAGGGAGGTCATAATTCTACTATACAGGACATTAGTGAGACCACACCTCACATACAGTGTCCAGTTCTGGAGGCCTTACCTACATAAGGACATAGACAGGGTGGAGGCAGTCCAGAGGAGGGCAACCAAGATGGTGCAAGGATTACATCACAAAACCTATGAGGAAAGACTGAAATACATAAATATGTACTTCCTGGAAACGAGGAGGGAGAGTGGGGATATGATTGAGATGTATAAGTACCTAATGGGGAAAAACAAGGTGCAGAAAAACACAATTTTCCAAAGAAAAGGATACTCCAGGACTAGGGGACATCCAATGAAACTAGAGGGAGAAAGGTTCAGAGGAAACGTGAGGCAGTACTTCTTCACAGAGAGAGTGGTGAACAAATGGAACTGCCTGCTGGTGGAGGTGGTGGGGGCAGAAATGATTACAGGATTTAAGAATGCGTGGGATAGACATAAGGGGATCCTGGAAGTCAGGAGAAGAGGACAACCTAGTTCCAGGGTGGCTTGAAGAAGCACTGTTATGTGCATCATTGTCAGACTAGGTGAGTCAATGCCCTTATCTGATGACAACATCTATGTATCAATATATCTGTGTATCCATGTATAAGAGGGAAGCATCTTTCAAAAAAAAGATGTTCAAGAACTAGGTGCCATGATATGAAAATAGAGGGGGGTAGACTTAGCAGTAACGTGATAAAATATTTTTTCATGGAAAGGGTGGTGGATCCATGAAACAACCTCCCTGCAGAGGTTGTAGGGGCAAAAATGGTTGGGGAATTCAAAAACGCATGGGACAGATATAAAGGAACTCTAGTGATAGGAAAGAGAGGGTAAGCCACAGATCATTTAGGATCTGCGATATATGAAACAGGTAGGGAAAATTGGAAGACTAGGTGGGCCAAGCGGTCCTTATCTGCTGTCAAATTCTATGTTTCTAAAGAACTGATGAATGGAAGATGTTGGAGTTACGCATCAGCTACCACTTGAAAGATTTTCTTCCTCTTCCTCTCTACACGGTCTCCTAATATTCTCCCCCCCTTGGCCATTATCAGTATTCATCATCATCACCAGCTTCTCTGCCTGGTGGTGCTGCTGCTGATGCTGTGCATTGACATGCCTTCTCATACTGAGATCTGTGGGACTTTAACAAATGCATTTTCATGGTAGATATTCCCAGCCTTGTTCTCTCCTTACCCTGACTCAGCCTGTCTTTTCATAAAAGACACACTACATGTGTCTGTGTTTCTTTGTCCACTCTAAAGAAATCTCACACCACTGACATCACACGTTTGGTTTTTCCTCCTGGCACTCTCAACTGTTTCCTAATGGGTGGGCTACTGTGGGCTGCTTCAACATCATCATCGTCCTCCTCTTCCTTCACAGTTCTTCAAGGTCAAGGAATGATTCTTCTTCCTCTACCATGTGTCCTGGGCCACCAATTTTGCCTGTGTCTATTTTATCTGTTGCCATTTCACATGCTTTTTGTTGTGGTTCCCCTTGTGGTTTTGTGTCCTTTCTTTTTTTTTTGTTTTACCACCACTTTTGTTTTTTTTTTTTATCTCCTTTGCATACCTGCTCCAAGTTGAATTTCCACTTGTTCCTCCTCCCCCCCAAGAAATGCTGCTGCTATCACTTTTATTGGGTATACAATCACAATCCGTATGTCTGTTCCTAAGCTCTGCCAAATCACTTTGCTCCTCCTCCTCTGCCTGTGTCACTACCTGATGCATTCCTTTTTTGTTCCTTTTTTTCTACAATGATTGCTCGTGTTGCAACCCTTGCAGTACCACTGTGAATGGTTCCTACAATGTGTTACACTATATGGACTGTTTGACCACTACTGTCATCTTCCTCTACCCTTGTAGTTCCCACTGATGCAGAGGGCCTATGACCAAACCCACTCTGCTTTGGTTTTTCTCTGATGTGACTGGAAGATCCCATGCCACCATCTCCTTGGCCTCTCTGTTGCTCCGTTTCCTAATGCTTGCTACAGGACTCAGCCACTTGAGTGAGGAATGATGAAGAGTAAGACT
This sequence comes from Neoceratodus forsteri, assembly GCA_016271365.2. Classification (NCBI taxonomy): domain Eukaryota; kingdom Metazoa; phylum Chordata; order Ceratodontiformes; family Ceratodontidae; genus Neoceratodus; species Neoceratodus forsteri. The sequence continues at coordinate 1,392,816,718 of CM057459.1, forward strand.
TTGTTTCATTTGATGTTTTTTTTTAGTTTGTTTGTATTTTTTAGTTTATTTTATTAATGGGATGCTGCCAAGGAATACTAGAGGCCAGGCACTGACTAGCTACCAGCTGAACAGCACAGTTCAGGACAACACACAGACAGATTACGTCAGGACTCAGGAGGAGGAGGAGGAGGAAGGAAGGAAGGAACATTAGCAACTTGAGGGAATGTGTAGAATTGTTTTAATTTATTTTATTTTTTTGTTTGTAATTTTTTATTGGATGCCTCCAAGGTGCCAACTACCAGGGGCTGGGCACTAGCATGCTACCAGATACCGCACACTTGCTTCCCACTGCCCACACCACACTGAAACAGCAAAGCTCATGATGACACATACAGGCTGCTTCAGGACCAGGAGGAGGTGAAAGAAACTTTTTTTAATTTAAACATTTGGTAACTGGGAAAGGCACACTGAGCCACGGTATATGTGTATGTATGTGTGTATATATATATATATATATATATATATATGTAATAGATATACCACTCTGAGGTGTGCGGTCGGCGCTTTGATATACGCATGCCTTGGTGTGCATCAACTGCCCAAGGCGTGCATATATCAGAGTGCGACCGCACACCTCAGAGTGGTTTATCTATCTTATAAAATGTCAAAATTGTTATGGAGGGGGGTAAAAGTGCAGGTGTGCAGTCGCGCTCTGATATACGCATGGTCATGTGATACTCATCATCCAATAAAACAACAACAATTTCCCTACCCAAGAGGCAAAAAAAATCCTTTTAATGCATCAGTTAGGGTTGTTCTACAATGAAAAACGCCAGGAAATTCGGGGTTAGGGTTGAAAGCCCCCCTTGGATCCCCCCAGCCCACCCCAACTGGCATCAGGTGCGCGTTGGGGTCGCCGGTCCAACTCTCACCCCATTCTCCTATACCTCTGCTTCTCTACACATGTGATGGGGTGAGAGTTAGGGCCGACGACCCCAATGCACACTCTGATGCCAGATGGGGGGATTGACTGAGGGTCCAAGGGGGGCTTTCAACCCTAACCCGAATTTCCTTGCTTTTTTCACTGTAGAACAACCATAACTGATGCATTAAATGGAGTTTTTTGCCTCTAATTTCCCTTCTTTTTGAGAATGAGGATGATAAATAGTGAATGGAATGCAGTGGCGGCAGCGCGGGGCCCTTCAGGTCCTGTGCTCTCGCCACAAGATGTCTTGTTACACAGTAACAGGAACTGCAAAGCAAACGCAAGCGGCAATGGTAACACACATGGCAAAGCAAACGTAAATGGCAAAGCAAACATTAATAGAAACACAAGTGTAAAGTGATGCCGAAGCAAACAGGTACATAAATGGAGACATCAAACAGAAGTGCATACAGAACACAACTGGTAACACACACATTCACAGTACCACAATTGTAAACACAAATTGTAACAGTAACACCAACAGTAATGCCAAAGTAAACAGAAAGGCAAGCGTGTATGAAAACGCAAACCGTAACGCACACACTCACGGAACTGCAATTGTAAACGCAAATGGTTACGGTAACAGCAACAAAAAAGCCAACAGAAACAGAAACACAAGTGCATACGGACATGCAAACTGTTACACGCAAGGTCTTGGTACCGCAATTGTACATGTAAATGGTAACAGTAACAGCAACAATAAAACCAACAGAAACAGAAACACAAGCGCATACGAAAACACAAACAGTAATGCGCACAGGCACGGTACTGCAGTTGCGAATGCAAATGGTAACGGTAACAGCAACAATAATGTGAAACAAAACAGAAACGCAAGTGCAAACAAAAACGCAAACTGTAACGCACATGGTGTCGTAGACAGGAACGGTGATGCGAACGGTAACAGAAGCACAACTGGAAACGCTAACTGACACAGTAACGAAAGGGAACACCCTTCTTTCCCCCAAAAACTGCATTGAAAATACACATTGAAAGCAAAGAATGTATGCATTATATTTGACTTTGGAGCAGAAAATTACGACTTAGAATACTAAATTGCGTATATCTCAGGAACCGTGCGACGTAGAAAAAAAATAAAATTTTGTATGAATTATTACTTTCCTGGCTAGTATTATGCTTAGCCCCCATTTGGGGGGCTAAGCATTTTATTGACGAAAAGTCCATATCTCACACCGTTTCCGAGATACGGGCCCTGAAAGACGCAATGGACACCATAATGTTATTCTATGGCAAAAAGCATCAACTTCGGAGTGCCGTCACTTTGCCACCCTGTAATAATACTTCACCAAACCACCAAAAGGCACATCTGTGGGATGTTGGCTTTCTTCCCTCCAAATTTCAGCCCAAATGACCAAACCGTTATTTTGCAGCACTGCAGCAAAGAATTCCTGTAATGCGGCAAACGCTGTAATGTTATCCTATGGGAAAAAAATGGCAACTTCATAGTGCTGTAACTTTGCCACCCTGTACTATTTCTTGACCAAACTACCAAAAGCCACATCTGTGGGATATTGTCTTTCTTCCCTCCAAATTTCAAGTCAAAAGACCAAACCATTCCCAAGATATTCAATATGAAAGATTACTAAAATTTCTCTATCTATTCCATTATAAAAAATCTGGCCATCTTGTCCCTCCCTCGCGATCAAAGATGGCAATCAAAGAATCACACGATCAAAGAATTTGTAGGCTCATGATCAAAGAATTTTCAGGCTCACAAACAAAGATTTAAAAACCTTATAAATCAAAAAATTGAAGGAATTGCGGTAAACCACCTCCATGGTTCAACAGAATGAAGCCCCCTGAGTAAAACCCACCCTCAATTGACTTCCTATGACACCCCCAGGCTGAGAAAATTGATTTTTAAATGGGGCCATCTTGTCCCTCACTCACGATGCATGATCACGATCAAAGAATCTCACGATCAAAGAATTTGCAGGCTCGCGATCAAAAAATTTGCAGGCTCATGAACAAAGAATTAAAAATGGTGAAACGCAAATTCTTCACCGATTTGAACTGAACCAACGGCATGCCTTGATAGAATGGACCCTCCTGAGCAAAACCCACCCTCATTTGTGTCCCTAGCCCACCCCTGAGCAGAGATATTAGTGTTTTTAGGTCGTGATGCAAGATCGCGATCAAAGAATCTCACAATCAAAGAATTTGCAGGCTCGCGATCAAAGATTGTTAGCGAGCCGCAAATTAAGATTTTAAAAGCTTTTAACTCTATTTTTTGACTGATTTGGGTGAAACCAAAGGCATGGCTCAATAGATCGGAGCCCTCTGAGTAAAACCCATCGAAGTTTTACTTCAGAAGTGACCCTTGAGCCGAGATATTTGTGTTTTTCCGATCGGAAAACTGAAAACAAGATGTCGGACCTCGCGGTCAAAGAATTTTTGAAATTTCTCAGGAATAAAGATTCTTGAGCCGTGAGGCTGCAAATTCTTTGACCACCAGGTTGGATGAGATGGCCAGAACCCACATTCTTTGATCGCAAGATATACATATAAATTTTCCCATTGACTTATAATGGAAACTTAAAAGTGCCATAACTTTTGAATGCCTTAATATTTTTTCACCAAACAAAAAGCAGCATGTTCAGCCACCAAAGTTCTTTCAAACAAGGGATCTTGCAGAGCAGCACACTACACAATGGCCGTGCAGGACCACATTAAGAATGCCAAAAGGTGCCTCCAAAAATGGATAATTTTGCATTTTTCAGCGCTTTTATACACAAACACCGGTATTCCGACAGAAACACAATTCAGCAGATCAAGAGATCTACTATGCCCCAATGCGTGTACCAAATTTCTGGCAAATCCGTTGAACAGGTCCAAAGTTATTAACGTCCAGCCTTTTGACTTTAGTATGTAACTGGCCGCTCAACCCTAACTATAGTGGCACAACCGTGCCACTATAATATATATATATATATATCACACCAGTGGTGAATAAATTGGGTAAATAAATCATGTTATTTTAGGATAAATATTCATTTTCACTTGGAACACCATTTATATAACTTAGAACAACATTTATATAACTTGGAACTTGCTATTTCACTTAGAATCTGGAAATGGAACACAGAGAAATATAGGCCAGATAGGAAACTTACAATAGAAAGAAAGGCAGTTTTAAGCTCAAACAAAGTAAAACATCAGTAAAAACACTACAAATGGTGTGGTATATCTCAAACACGTAACTGATTGCAGTAGAACAACACATTTATCTCCCCACATGAGTGTTAAGACCTTTATAACTAACTCGTTGCTTCACCACTCGTGAGTTATGGGTCTTACCACTCACTAGTGGAGATAAATGTGTTATTCCACTGCAGTCCATTACGTATTCCCTATATATATATATATATATATATACATACATACACACACACACACACACACACACACACACACACATATAGATATGATACATGATGGGCAGGGAGGATATGAAATATTCTCACTCCTGCAGAGTGAACTCTGTATACTCATGAGTGCTGAAGGTATGAGTGAGAGTATTCAGAGCTCACTTTGCAGGAGTGAGACTATTTTCCATAGCACACGATCCACACATCATATGTCCTATTTATACAATAAGGGTGGGAGCTTCAGAAATATTATGATTTCCTGTGTTCTTTTCCTCTTTCTGTGTGCTTTTTGCTTTTTCTGTGTGTGGTCTGAGTGTGTGTGAGTTTTTTGGAATGGGTTGGGAGTCTCAGAAACACTATGGAGCACAGGTGAGTGTCTTTTGCAATGCCAACTGAGTAACTTGCAGGCCTCAGTGAGAAAGAGAAAGTGTTTTGTAACACACTTTCATTTAGAATGCAGGTTGTAGTGAGTGAGTGATGACATCAGCACAGTATGGATAAACAGCATTTATCATCACTGTGCTGATGTCATCCTAATTTATCATACTCCAGTAGGGCATCACTCGTTGGATCTGATCTTTCTCTTGGGTATGGAGATAGCTGATCTGGGGGTGGAGCCGGTCAGCTGGTCTGACCATCACACCATAAGATTCAGCTTCAGGGTCCCCCTTAATAGGTCTGCCCCTATGGAGATGGTCCAGTACCGCCCTGTGAGGGGAGTTACCCTAATGATCTATCGGTGGCACTGGACCTATCGGATTTGTCGGGTGAATGCATGAGTCCAGGTGATCTCATATCAGCCTATAATAAGGCTGTGAGAGATGCCCTGGACAAGATTGTTCCTGTTCGTGTTTGACCCCTCACCCTTCGCCCAAGGAACCCTTGGTTTGTTGGTTCCTTGAAGGAGTTGAGGCGAGTTGGTCGAAGGATGGAGAGAGCTTGGTGAAAGTCTGGCCTTGATGCTGACAGGCTTAAGCTGATGGCACATTATGATGACTATCAGCTAGAAATCACCCGTAAGAAGGCAGAGTTCCTGTCCAGGAAGATTTCTGCCACGCAGAATCGACCAGCTCAGCTTTTTCGGACTGTCGACAGATTGTGCAGTCCAATCTGTCTTCAGCCCAGAGAAGTTTTTTCTTAGCTGAAATGCGAGGAGTTTGCTCGATTCTTCACAGATAAGGTTGCCAGCATCAGGGCTAGCATCGGCATAGCCTCTCCTACGAGAAGCTGTGGTGATCGGTGGGATGTGGTGTGCACTCGGTCTCTCTGGTCAGATTTCTGCCAGCCAGAATTCACAGATATTGTGACGATCATCCAGTCAATGCACCCAGCCAGTTGTAGTTTGGATCTGGGCCCGACACCCCTTTTATTGGGATGCACTGATGTTATCTGCCCGATCCTTGCCGAAATTGTCGAGAGGTCCTTGGAGACAGGGGTCTTTCCAGAACCCCTAAAGGAGGTGGTCATTTGACCACTCCTTAAGAAATCCTCCTTGGACCTGGACTGTCCAGCTAACTACTGACCTATCGCTCACCTGCCATTTGTTGGTAAGGTTATTGAAAAGGTGGTTGCGTTGCAACTGGATGACCACCATACAACTCACAAGATCTATGGTACTCTCCAGTCCGGATTTAGGAAGAAGCATATCACGGAGACTGCACTTGTCCGAGTATTGAATGACCTCCTGATGGCTAGAGATCAAAAGGCGTGTACCATTCTGGTCCTTCTTGATCTCTCTGCAGCATTTGATACTGTAGACCATGGTGTGCTGTTGGAGCACCTGTGACTGCTTTGTGCTCTGTCTGGTACAGTCCTCAAATGGTTCCATTCTTTCCTTGCATATAGGCTTCAGAGAGTTACCACCAGAATTTACTCCTCTGGCACTTACTCCCTGTCTTGCCGGGTGCCACAGGGCTCCATTTTGGCCCCCATGCTGTTTGCAGTGTATATGCTGCCATTGGGAGACATCATCAGGAGATACAGTTTGAGTTTTCACTGCTATGCAGATGATACTCAACTGTATATGTCCTTTCTACCCAGACAGGATGCTGTACTCTCTGTGCTAAACAACTGCCTTACTGAGATCAGAACTTGGATGAGTACTAGTTGGCTGAGACTGAAACCGGATAAGACCGAAGTGCTGGTTGAGGACCCTGGTCGTCCGGGGGTGGGTATGGGAGCTGGCCAGGCATCAGGTGTTTTGATCGATGGCATACAGCTCATTACCTCAGACCGAGTGCGCAACCTCTGAATTATTTTTGATGATGACCTGACACTAAGATGTCAGGTGTCAGCTGTTGTCAAATCCTCTTTCTATCATCTGAGAAATATCGCCCGGGTGAAACACTTGGTTCCCCTGGATGATCTTCCAACACTGGTCCATGCCTTTATCACTACCTGCCTTGATTACTGCAATTCTCTCTATCTAGGGCTTCCAGGGGTTGATATCCGCCACTTGCAGCTAGTGCAGAATGCAGCTGCCAGGCTTTTGACTGGGACTTCTAGATCCAGTCATATTACCCCTGTGCTCCGCAAACTGCACTGGCTGCCTATCCAGTAGCGGATCACCTTTAAGGTTGGTTTGCTAACCTTTAAAGCCCTACATGATCAGGGACCCAGTTACCTGGAAGACCTCTTGATACCCTACTGCCCCTCCCGTCCTCTCCGATCCACCGATGAGGGATTGCTAGAGATTCCCAGGGTACGACTAAAAACATCAGGTGCCCGTACTTTTCCTTTTTTGGCTCCAACCCTGTGGAATTCCCTACTTCGCCGGTTAAGAGAATGCCTGACCATTGACAGATTTAAGATTGAGCTAAAAACGTATTTATTTAATTTGGCCTTCCCTAATGACTAGTGTATTTTATCTTCCTGTTTTAATGTTATATTTGTATTTGGTTTTATGTGCAGCGCCTTGGTTTTTGAAAGGCACTATAAAAATAAAGTATTGACTGATTGATTGATTGATTGATTGATTGAAGATATCTCCATTTATCACCTCTAGAAGCTCCCACCTTATTGTGTGTATATATATATATATATATATATATATATATGTAGTGTGTATATATATATATATATATAACCCCTAGGTAGCACTATCCCAAGGGCTACTACCCCTGCCTGCATGGCTAGTTGCAGGTTAAGGGGCCTGGGTACTGAAATGGGTGCATCCACCCAGAGGATAGGGTTGTTAGTAACAAGGCTAACCTGGGTACAGCCCTCTGGGACACTGTAACCCCTCTCTTTCCCCTCTAGTGGCCTAGACAATATGCAACAAACACTTTCACAGTAGCCTCTATTCAGCATACAATTCCCCACACTGTGTGCACTTACCACCAGGGCTGATTCCACCAGTTCAACCCTAGAGACCCCCTGTAAAACAAGGTTAGGCACAGCAAATAACAACAGTACAGTGCTTTTGGTACAAACTGGAACCACAGTCAAATTAAATGCAAAAAGAGTTACATATGATTTATTCAGGGGAATTGAACAAGGGAGGGGTGTAATCACGTTGACTGATTTGAAAACTGATCTAGTCAGGCAATTATGCATGCACTTTTAGTCCCTACACAGTCACACACTCTGGATACCCAGTTGGAAGTAAGGTGGGCTAGCCTAGAAAGTTGCCCGGCGTAGGCCTGCATCGCAGCTGGTTGGGTCCTGTGATGAAAAGAAAAGGCATGCACAATCCCACACAGTTTGTAATCCAGAGCCTGAAGGCTCAGTTTGTGAAAGGAAAAACACAATGCAATCAGATGACAATGCTTGAAATTTAGCTGTTGTTGAGGGAGCTACCCTGATTGTTAGTCATGCTACCCAATACGAGACACAGGCTACATGAAATGGAGACCGCAGGTTGATGACTGGTTTGCTAGAAGAAGCAGGGCCCACACGAATCACTGAGGTGTTGTTCCTGCTTGAGATGGTTGAGCAGGGGGTTGATTCCTGGGCGAGTCTCTCATTGATGATGGTTTATGTGCCTGAAGTAGCTGGCTGGGCCAGGTGGCAAGGCCCAGACCAGGTGGAACAGTTCGGATTTTGAGTCCGGTAGTGCTGGATGCAACTTCCAGCAAGCATGTCACATTTACATGGTGGGGAACTAAATTGCGACCCACTAATTGCACACAGCACATTTATAATAAAGCAATCACCATACCACAATGTGGAAGGCAGTCCGGCTGCAATATCAGTGTCTCTGAGCAAAACTGGGAATTCTGTGGTAAATGGATGTCCTGACAGGCAGATCGCGTACAGCAAATCTTCGGTCTTCTTCAGGTTCAAATCTGGTCACTCTTCAGTGGCTTTGTCACACTCCAGTTCGGATACAGTTCGATTGCTAAGCCTTTCAAAGGATTCCCTCTTGAGGGACTGCAGGCAGACAGGCCAAACTCAGCCTTTCCACCAGTCTCCCATGCAAACTACGCAGGGGCTGCTGCTTGAATCGCTTAAGCTGTTTGCTCTTCAAACTCTAACTCCAGACTGACTGACTGCAGCAGGCAGCTTGAGAATTTCCCTTTGGTCCAAAAAGTTCTGGTTAGTTGATCCATCAGTCTGTCAATTCAAGGGCTCCCCTTCCAGGTCTGTTTTGGTGCCAAAATGCAAAACTACAGTTCCTACAGAAATTTGCTCCCACAAGACCCTTGGGGACAGGGTCCATTTTAGAATCCCCAAAGGTACCGATTGGTGCTGAATGGCAGTCCAAAACCAAAATGGTGGTGATAAACAGAACTGTCCATGAAGCAAAGAAGGCAGGTTAGACAAACTACAATATCATTACTGTGCTAATAGATAATCAGCAAATAAGTACAGCTTCTAACAGAGCTCCCTCTGTGCAAATAGCGATGGCAGAATGGAGTGATTATCTGGCAGCCTGGGTGGGACTCGAGCATAGAAACACTCAGCCCCTCCCAGATTAAATAAGCACCATGTTACAGGCAGCTCTTAAAGAGACAGAGCACAGAGGCATTAAGGCACTCTCATAAACACTTTTAAAATACTAAGACACAGGATACCAGCCTGACAGTGGGCATTTAAACACACCCAAGGAAGACTTTCAGGAACCCCCATTTGTAGGGGTGTTAACATATATATATATATATATATATATATATATATATAGAGAGAGAGAGAGAGAGAGAGAGAGAGAGAGAGAGAGAGCAATAATATATTCAACTGGAAACATGCAATAGTCACAGTTATTTTGGTTAGAATAGGCTGACATACGTTCATAATATATACAGTGGTAATGTTTACATATAGTAAACTAACAGGAAATACATAGTGAGAATAGATTAGCTGTTTCTGAGAAGATAAGCCATGTATCCTATATAGTTTAGCAAATAGCGGTGAGGATTGGCTGGCCTGTGGATGAGGCCCGGAGATTTGAGAAGCAGGAGCATGCGGGGGGGAGGGGGAGATGAGGGCATAGCAAGCAAAGTTGCATTCTGATTGAGTTGTGTGAGGACAAGTTTTTAGGAGAGGAGGTAGTTAGTTCCATAGGAAAGGGAGTCTGTAGGAGAATGTGGATTTTCCAGCAGATGAAGATGGTTTGGGAAGCGAGACAGAGAGGGTGTCCCTTGATCTTAAGCTGTAAGAAGTAGAGTTTGCTGGAGATAATCCCTCTGATAGGTAGGAAGGTAGCAGGTTAAACCAAAACTTGGATATCAGGGAGACAGAGTGGGTGTAGCAGTTGTGGAACAGGGGTGATATATCGACAGTGGAGAGGAAAGAGCAGTGGAGGGTTCTGAGGGGGGAGTTTGTGGTGAATTGTCAGAAGGCATTTAGGAGGGAATTAAGCCTGGATAATGATGATGCAGGGGCTGCGCAGTAGACTACATCTGCATAGTCAATAATAGGTGTGATAATTTTTGTCAATATATCACATCTCACTGGCAATGAGAGGGAGTCTCTATTTCGGTAAGCATATCTAGCTTAGGGTGTAGTTTTAAGGGAAAATGGCTTCAATGTGGGTCAAGAAATTTAAGTGGGGGTCGAGCCATACTCCTAGGTACTGGTAGAATGTGATAGCGTTTACATGGGTCCCATTCAGGGAGGTGATGGCAGGGGGAGGGGGTACTCTAGCTAGTTTTTGTGCTGTCCCTAACGTCATAGAAACTGTTTTGGAGGTGTTAATTTTGAGCTGGTTTGCCTGGAACCAGGACTGCATGTTATGGTAGTCCTGCTGTAGTAGGGATTGGACATTGTTTAGGACTGGCCCAGATGTGAAGAGGATGGTGTCATCTACATACATGAGTATGTGGGACCTTGAGCAAATGGTGGGGAGGTCGTTGATAAACAGAGAGAAGAGCAACTTGAGGGAAAGTGAATTTTTTTTTTCCTTTTTTATGGGATACCACCAAGGTACCATCTACCAGGGGCTAGACACTGGCACTTTGCCAGCTGGCACACACTTGCTGCCCACTACAGCACAGCTCAGTATAACACACACACACACACACACACACACACACACACACACACACACACACACACGCAGGCTGCTTCAGGACTCAGGAGGAGGAGGAAGAAGGAACTTCAACAACATGAGGGAATGTGGAGAGTTTTTACATTCTTCCTTTCTTATAGATGTCAGCACGGTGCCAACTACAAGGGGCTGGACACTGGCACGCTACCAGCTGGTACACACTTGCTGCCGACTACCCAGATAACACTGCAACATCACAGCAGAGGAACACACACACACACACACACTGCTTAAGGACTCAGAAGAAGGTGGAGGAGGATTTGAACTTCAGCAGCTTTAGGGAATACGGAGATTTTTTTTTATGGGATGCCACCAAGGTGACAAGTGCCAGGGGCCAGGTATTGGCACGCTGCCAGCTAGCACATATTTGCTGCCACTGCCCAGATCACACTGCAACAGCACAGCTCAGGACAACATACATGTGACTGGTTTGGGACTCAGGAGGAAGGAGCTACAGCAGCTTGGGGAAATGTGAAGACAATGAATTTCAACTGCGGCAAAAAGAAAAAAAAAATTTGATTTTTTTTATATGATAGCACCAAGGTGCCAACTACCAGGAGCATGGCACACCACCAGCTAGCACACACTTGCTGTCCTACCCACCACCCAGATTGTACTGCAAAAGATTATTTCAGGGCTCAAGAGAAGGAAGAAGTAACTGCTGCAAGCAAGCCTGCAACATGGGCGAATATAAAGAGTTTAAAACTGCCACAAAAGGAAACACAAGTCATGAACATGAATAAATAATTTGTTTTGTGTATGGGATGCCAGCAAGGTGCCAACTACCAGTGATCTGGCACTGTCCTGCTTCAAGTTAGCACACACTTAAAACCCAGAAAATTTTCTAAATAAGAGTAACTCCCTAAAAACAATCACATCTCATGCTTCTGCCACAAAATCTGTTTGTATTTGTCATGCCCTGCTAAAATACGTTAGTAGTTCTGCAATGAAAAAAAAAATCTGGACTGCACTGCTGAGATAAAGCAATAAGTGGACACTGGCAGACTGACATGTCATGCCCGTTCTGCCCAATGCCAGCCCCAATCACACTCCTCCTCCTCCAGAGTGCAGTCTCTTCCCTCTCCCCTCTCAGGCAAGCCCCTGGTCCCAGAGGCCTGCTGCAACTCTGCTGCTCAGTTTGCCTTTTAGCTATGTTTTTCTTCTTTTTCCCCCTAAATATATCCCTTCAGCAGCCCTGCACCTGCAGGACTACTGTAGGTCAAACTTTTGAAGATTTTCTTTGTTTTGAAGCATTTTCTACCTAGTCTAACCAGAAATAAATCATAGCCCTGCCTGTGCTACCTAACAGCCCGATGATGCCCGCGCGAGTGAGCATTCTCACTGGCTCACGTGGTTGAGTTGAGTCTAGCTCCAAGACGAGTCTGTGACTCACACTGTGCCCTAGTTCGCTGTTGCAGGTGCGGACTGCAGTTTGCCTTTTGACTAGTTCACCCAGTCAGCACAATTCAGACCAAGGTAAACCAGACAAACTGAAAGTCCATCTATTTCCACTAAAGGTTCACCACAGTCAGAAAGAATTGAACACCCATAGTTTGAGGTGCTCAATTATTTTGTAGAACCAAACTTGCAGTGCTAAAATCTTTAGTCATGAAAGCATCTGACGTTGGTCACCTTTACGGGAGCTTTGCACTACTATGAGGGCAAGTCACAAACTGGGTGGACTATCAGTCTGATATGATCTCGCAGCTCCTATGTTCCTGCACTAAAAGATGGCATAGTCTGTATTTTGCAGGGAGCCACCAAGCCTTCAGATGCACATTCAGGGAGGAAGATATGTGCTTTTGAAATTGTATATTCTAATTTCATTGTATTTTTGTATAAAGTAGCACTTGTACCTTTGCAAAATCTGCATGGTGACGGTGAAAACTTGTACCAATAAATTTGATTCGACCAGACACCCAGCACTGATGGGGTTAATTATGTCTTTTTCAGCCCTGGTGGATGTGGCTCTTCTACAATGTGGAAACTATCAAGGCTGTAGTGAGTCAGGTTTTGAAATGGGAGGGGTGGGGTTAGATTAAAGGTCACTTTTTCCTTTTCTCTGATGAAAGAATGTATATATTGCCAAAAATGGGTCACCCTAGTAACTCCTACAAGATATGGCAAGACAGAAAGAGATAAATACAGTAATCAGCCTTGGGTGGGGGGGGGTTGTCTGGCTGTGTTCAAGGTCCTTGTAAGTAACCTTCTCCTTTGCCAAACCTGTGCCTTTAGAACTTCTTTCTGTATTCTTCTGCCTACCAGTGTATAGTATGCAACAGAAGTACTTTATCATTCTACTGGCTCAACAAGCAGAACTTTGAACAATGTGACACCCACCTTTCTCCCTGAGCTAGTAAGTCCAAGGTAGTCCCAGATCACAAAACAGGCACCTGTGTGGATTGTACATCTCTCAAACTTTTGCCATTGAAGTGTGGGACACTCACACTTAAAATGAGGGATGCTGGTCCTTGACATGTAAGACATCATCAAACAGGAAAATAGAAACCAGCCATTGCTGGAGACAGTATAGTGCAGTGGTTTAAGGCTCTAAGCTGCAAATCTGGAGAACTGCGTTTGAATCCCACAGCCCCCACTTGCATACTGTGTGACCCTGAGCAAGTCACTTAACTTCCCTGTGCTCCCAGTCGCACCTGTAAACAAGCTTTCAGCTTAGTGTGCTACTCCTGATTACATAATTGAAAAAAAAAAACAGATTTCATAATTTCTGGCTAGAGCAGGTAATACAGTTAATGGATCCACACAAAAGGATCAGTGTACTCAGAAAGGCAAATTGGAGACAAAAGGTATCCTGCACAAACTTCTTATTCAGTCCATTTACTGTTTCTGACACCAGTTACAATTACCAGGCCTGCAAGGCAAGAACCCCAGCAAGTCAGTTTTGGATGTGTGTCTGGAGGATACTGGGCGTAAAATCAAATCAAAAGACTACAGAAAGCCAACAGAAGGCAATAACTTGTTGAGGTTTGACAGTAGTCACCCTGCTTGATTTTCTCAGTACCTAACAGTCAGTTTCTGAGATAAAGGAAGACAGACACAGACACAGAGACCTTTGAAGAAAGTACAGCTGAATTTAAAAACAGATTCTTACAAAGGGACTACAGTATGGGAGGAATCTGATTGAAAATTTCCTGAACAAAGCTAGGGGAATGGATAGAAGTAGTCTGTTGACAGCTAAGGAGAAGGGCAGAACAATAAATACAAATCAACCTGTTTGTTTTCAAGCGAATTTCATGGCCTGAGCATCAAAATAGGGTTAATAATTAGACAATACTGGTCGATACTGCAAAGTGATAGTTCACTTTCATCTACAGTGGGCCAAGCTCCAATAATCTCTTTTTAAAGAAGAGCCTACATTAGGGATAAATTGGCACACAACCCATACAGTAAGCCCCAGAAAAAAAAACCTCTAATTGTTTACCATCACACACCCCCTCCCCCCGGGCATGTTTAGATGTGGTAGATATAACGTAAACCGCTATTGCAATCAGTCAGATGTATTTTCCTTGAACCACATCAGAAGAAAAGTAACCATTAGAAAGTTTTTGAACTGCTCCCTGAAATGTGTGGTGTATGCTCTTTGTTGTACTTGTTCCTGAATCTATGTGGATTGGACCACAAGAACTTTAAGGGAAAGGGAAAGGATACAGGAACATGTAAGGGCATAATAAATCCCAGATCCAACACAGCAGGCAGCACCCATTTTCAGGCAGTACACCAGGGAAACCCTGAACATTTAAAATTATTGGCCCTGTAATGTGTCAGGTTAGGTAGAAGGGGGGTAACAAGCTGAAGAGACTCCTACAAAGGGAAACTTACTGGATTTCTCTTTAAATGCACTGAAACCAAATGGCCTCAATGATGAATGAGATTTAAAACCATTCCTTTAAGGATGCATTGTTTTATCAGATAGCTGTGTATGCATGTCTATTCTCATAATGACCCCTCTGAGCTGTTATACACACTTATTTTCCTTTCCGTATGTAGAGCCAGAAATAACAGGAGCAGATCCCCTTATATGTACAAGGACCATTGGAGGCAGGGAGATGGCTATTTTGGATCCTTGGAGAATTTTCTACTGTGGGAAATTACCAATTTTCAGTCTTTATCTCATTTCTCATTCAATTTTTCTGTCTGTATATGAGAATAGTTGGGGAAATGCATATATTAGAAAGGATAGGCAACTTGATACAATCAAATGAATATGTTATTTCTAATATTAGAAACACAAAGTGAAAATTGTCACTAATAGAAACAGAAATTGTCAGCAGATAAGGACCTCAAAGCCCATCCAGTCTGCCCATAAGCCCTATACTTGTATTCGGCATGTGACCTTCTCTGGTCATTGGCTTTTCACCACCCCTTCCCACCGCTAAACTTCCCTCATGCCTGTCCCAGGCATGTTTAAATCCATCCACTGTGCTTGCTCCCACCACCTCCTGTGGCAAACTAGTCCATGTGTCCACCACCCTCACCATGAAAAAAAAAACTTTCTTGCATTCCCCTTTAACCTGCCACCTTCCAGTTTCATATCATGCCCCCTTGTTCTTGTACTCCTGCTATACTGGAAGATGTCTCCCCCCTGCACCTTGTTTTGCCCTTAAGGTATTTGAATGTTTCTAGCATGTCCTTCCTCTCCTCCAGTGAGAACATATTATGGACCTTTAATCTCTCCTCATATGTTTTGTGGTGCAAGCACTGTACCATCTTAGTCACCCTTCTCTGAATCGCCTCCACCATGTCAATGTCTTTGTGAAGGTGTGGCCTCCAGAACTGCACTCAGTACTCCAGGTGAAGCCTCACCAGTGTTTTGTACAATGGTATCCCCACCTCCAGCCTTCTGCTAGTGATACCTCTGCCTATATGCACCCCGGCATGACACTGGCCCTCCCTGCAGCCTTTGTGCTCTGCTTAGACATCTTTAGGTCATCTGAAATAATAACCCCAAAGTTTCTTTCTTCTTTGGTGACTGTTAGCAACCCCCCCCCCCAATACTGTAGCTCTCTCCAGGGTTCTTATGTCCCAAGTGCATTATCTTGCACTTCTTTGAATTAAACCTCAGTTGCCATACCTCAGACCATTTTTTAAGCATCCCCAGGTCCCTCCTCATTTTCTCCACTCTATCTGGAGCATCCACCTTATTGCAGATCTTGGTGTCATCTGCAAACAGGCAAACCTTTCCCCTCCAGCTCTTCTGCAATGTCACTAATGAAGACATTGAACAGGACTGGCCTAAGGAGTGATCCCTGTGGTACCCCGCTAGTCACCCCATCTCTCTGGATTGGATCCCATTTATCACCAACTTCTGCCTCCTGTCCATTATCCAGTTCTTTACCTAGTGTACTACCTTGTACCCCATGCCAAGACTACCCATCTTGTTAACCCAACCTTCTATGTGGGACAGTGTTGAAGGCCTTACTGAAATCAAGGTAGGTGACGTCCACTGCCTCTCCCCCCAATTAACCTCCTTTGTCACCCAGTCAAAAAAATCTATCAGATTCATCTGACATGACCTTCCTGCCGTGAATTCATGTTGCCTCAGATCCTGAGCACCGTAGGACACCAGGTGTGCCACTATTCTTTCCATAAGCAGTGCCTCCATGATCTTATCCACTACTAATGTAAGTGTTTTCACACCTCAGCACATACTACTAAATTTTTTTAGTAATTTTGTATTGTATATGAATGGGATACAGGTCAGAAAGATTTTTTCACAATTTTGTGAAAAATCCCTGGTGTTATACAAGCTCCTATTTCTAACCTTCTTGAGTAATCACTGCTGCATTTTAATTGCAATGGAATCCACCTGCTATAGTATGACATAGGCAGCTTGTTGTATTATTTAAGCAGGGACAAAAGGACTTAAATCTACCTCCCCCCCCCCAGGGAAGACCCCAGGTTGAAGCGCTGGGGTACTAGCCTTGCAGCCTTAGTAATTCACTAAAAAGAAAATACCACCAACAGCTTAATCTCGTTCAAGGTCAATTGGCATTCATCTGTATCCCCTTCCCCTGGGTAGTGCCTAAAAATAGGCAGGATTTGTCTAGTGCACTTACCCGGTTAACAAAAACTAAATAAATAAATAAATTGTAACTGGTGCCAGAAACAGTCAATGGAACAAAGAAAGAGTTTATGCAGTATATAGTACCTTCTGTTTCCAATTTGCATTTCTGAGTGCGCTGGAGCTTTTTGTTTGGACTCCGACTGCAAGGGAAACAGCACTCTTCTCACACAGTTGCACCATGGACTGTGGAGGGTACAGCATGTTACAAACTCGTTCAGCCAGTCAGCCCTCTACTCCCAAAGTGTCAACCTCTGAGCATATGATTTGTGGACAGTGAACAGAACAAGGTAACCCTCTTGTCTGTTTGTGGGTTCAAGTCACCTTAGTCTCAAGATCTGGAGGGATTCAAACTGATAACCTCTTGTTAGCATACCAAATTATCAGGCTTAGATTATTTTGTTTTTGGGGGCCAGATATCTTTGCCTAGGGGCACCCAGCCAGGTCTTTCAAATGAACCCTTAGAACTCTATGCAAGACTTTAGAGAACTCTATCCATTTCCCAGTCTGGTATATCAGTAAGCCCATACACAGTGTTAACTGTAACCTTTAGAAACTCCACTTAAATAAAAGGAAATGTTAAGGCACTCCAAGCAGTTTCCATTGTAAAATATATCTTTACTTTAAAATATCAAAACAGAACAATAAATACAGAGCAAATATCCCAAACACATACAATCTCAAAAACCAAAAAGGTTTTTAAAGTACAAACTAAGCTCTCTTATCCACATACTTCTCCCCTACAGTGCTGAGGTTGTCCTTCTCTCAGTCAGAAATAAAATAAAATGTGTCTCTCTAAGGCTTACTCAGTTGGATAAAAGCAGTCCTAAGCCAGCCTTCTGTCTGAGGTCATTAGACTCCACCCTGGAGTAATAAAAGTTATATTTTACAGCACAGGATGTCCCAACAAGATTTAAAAAAAATGATAAGTGACATACTCAGTTTCTTCTCCTCAGGTTAACAGGTCAGAACTGGGTTTTGTTCTGCCACACACACACACACACACACACACACACAAACAGTTTATGTGATATCCTTCCAAAGCATCCTGGGAATGTGTATTGGACCTTCCAAATTCATCGGGATCCTTGTTATCTACACATCAAAAGTCTTTCTGATGTAATTCAAGGGCTCCCTGAGACACCCCTCCCAACACAGGTTCTTCCTGGCAAATAATGCAAGTCAAAGGATCTCCTGAGGGCATTATAAAGTGGATACTTTGGTTCCTGCCTTCAAAGAAAATTTACCAAAGAAATTGCATTTTAAATAGCTGCAGATTTAGTTATGTCCTGTTCTTTGAACTTGTCCCTGATGTTTTTTGGATGTGTCAGCTCAGCAAGACTGTGGGTCTTCTGACTGCCCTTCCTTTACATAAATTATATGTAATAGAAAAAAAAATTGATGCATGGATCAGAATCAGTGGTCCAAGTGTGACAATTACTCCCCACCTAGACTAAATTTGGGGGATCTATCCCCTACATGGGATGAGCTTCCCAAATCAGTTCATTCCTCATACACACGGGACAAACCATCTGAGTTCTGATTCTTGGCTCTGGTCCTATGTACGATTTTCAAATTTCATACCCTTGTAAAGCAAGACTTCATCTGAGCAGTCTGCCATTGTTTTTCCCCATCTGCATCAGCCAAACCAGGGGGTTGTGGTCAGTCTGCACCACAAAAGGCTGCCCATACAAGTATGGCTCCAACTGCTTTAGGGCCCACACTACGGCAAGACCTTCCTTTTTCACAGTGGCGTACGCTTGCTCCCTGGGAAGCAGTTTTTTTACTCAGGTAGGCAATGGGGTGGTCCCTCACTTTGCTGGATGTCTGGCTTAGTACTGCCCCAATACCCACATCTGAGGCATCCGTCTGAACTATAAACACTTTGCAATAGTCTGGACTTGTCAAAACAGGAGCACTGCACAGTGCCTCCTTCAGTTTGGTAAAGGCTTCCTCACAGGCTGGGCCCCAGGTGATTTTCCTTGGCATTTTTTTCTTTGTCAGGTCAGACAGGGGAGCAGCCAGGGCACTGTAATTAGGTACAAGCTTTCTGTAGTACCCTGCTGTCCCTAGAAAGCTCCTGACCTGCTTCTAGGTTTCTGGTCTGAGCCATGCCTGGATCATTTTTATCTTTATTTGGCTAGGACAGAGCTGTCATTGGCCTACCACATGCCCGAGGCATGTCACTTCTCCCATGGCCACCTGGCACTTCTCAGCTTTGACAGTGAGCCTGGCTCTCTGTATTCTGCCCAGCACTTCCCTAAGGTGTGAAAGGTGTTCCTCCCAGCTGGTACTGAAGTTGGCAATGTCATCCAGGTACACCATGGCCTACTCCTCAGCACCATTTAACACCTGGTTCACCAACCTTTGGAAAGTGGCCAAGGCGTTCTTCATTCTGAAAGGCATTACTTTTAACTCAAATAAGCCTATTGGAGTGATGAAGGCTGACCTCTCCCTAGCTCTGTCCGTTAACTCTTCTTGCCAATACCCCTTTGTCAGGTCAATGGTCGTAAGATAGGTCACCCCCAACTTGTCCAGGAGTTCGTCTGTTTGGGGCATTGGGTGGGCATCTGACATTGTGACTGCATTCAGTCCATGATAGTCTACACAGAAATGAGTTGAGCCATTTGGCTTGGGTACAAGGACTACAGGTGAGGCCCATGGACTGTGGGATCTCTGGAGTACCCCTAAATCCAGCATCTCCTCCACTTCCCTCCTAATGTCATTTTGGACAGCCTCTGATACCTGATATGCTGTCCGCCGTATGGGCATTTGTGTCCCTGTCTCCACATCATGTGTTGCTAAGGGGGTTAGTCCAGGCTTGGTGCTAAACAAGGGGGCAAAGTCTGCTAAAACCACCTTTACTTTCTGGATCTGGCCCAGGGTCAGCTGGGGAGACAATTTTACTGCCTCCACAGAAGACTCCTGCTTACTTTCCTCCAGCAAGTCCAGAAGGGGGTCTCCTTCATCTGTCCCCTCCCAATGACTACACACTGCGAACACCATGTCAGCCCTATTTGCATATGGCTTCATCTTGTTAACATGGTACATCCTTTCTGTCTGTTTATGGTCAGGTAACTCCACAATGTAGTTTACATCATTTACCTTCCTAACCACTTTGTATGGTCCTGCCCACTCGCAGCTTGTCTTTCTGGACCAGAATAAGGACCATGACTTCCTGACTCACCATGTACAAGTGAGCTCTGGCTCTGTGGTCATATCATACTTTTTTTTTCTGTTGGGCAGCTGTCAGGTTGCTCTGGGCTGTCCCCATAAGCTCCTTCAGCCTTTCCCTAAGCCGTAGGATGTAATCCACAATGGGAGTTCCCTGGGTAGCATGCTTGCCTTCCCAGTCCTCCCAGATCAAGTCTAGGGGCCCAAGTACCCGGCGTCCATACAAGAGATCAAAGGGGAAAAATCCTGTTGACTCTTGGGGCACCTCCCTGTATGAGAACAACAGGTAGGGAAGGTATTTCTCCTAGTCCCTCCCATGCTGTTCAGCAAACACCTGGAGCAGTGACTTTAGGGTACCATTGAAGCATTCCACAAGCCCATTGGCTTGTGGGTGACACGGTGTTGTGTATCAATGCACCACCCCATACTTCTTCCATAAACATTTCATTAGGTCTGACATGAGGGAACCCCCTCGATCAGTGATTACCTCCTGTGTAAACCCAACATGGGAGAAAATCCCAAGCAAGGCATTGGCCGCTTTTTCTGTCCTCAGTGAGGATAGGGCGACTGCCTCCGGGTACCAGTTGGCATAATCCACCACAGTCAGGATGAATCTTTTCCCTGAGGAGCTGGGAGTATTTAAAGGCCCCACAATATCCATTCCCACCCTCTGGAATGGCTCTTCCACTGCAGGCAATGGAATCAGGGAGGCTTGGGTTTTCTTGCCCGCCTTCCCTATTTCTTGGCACCGGTGACAAGATCTGCAATACTCCTTCACCTGCTGGGTGAAGTTAGGCCAGTAGAAATTCTGGGCCAACCACTGCATTAGCTCTCAGAGCAGGTCTGCTCTTGGCATAGCGGTCAGAGAGTTCAGCAGCCTCTTGCACTGTTTTGGGATCTTGGTCCTCCAGCCAGGTTTTTAGCTCTGCTGGGCATGCCCAATAAAACTGTTCTAACAAAATCACATTTTCAATTTTATCAACAGAGTTTGCCTCAATTCCTTCCCACCAGTTTTTTAAAAACTGATGTTTCATGGCTAGCTCCTCGTAGCTCATGTCAGGGCTTCTCCTGAGCTTATGGAATTTAGCTCTGTGTGATTCAGCAGTTAATTTAAACTTTTTTAACAGTGCGGCTTTTAACTTGCTGTAATCGTCACTGTCTTCATTGTTCATTTGACCCAATGCATCCCAAGCTTTTCCGGTAAGTAGTGGGGATAGCTGGAAGCTCCAGGACTCTCTAGGAATTTTAGCCTGAATACAAACTTTTTCAAAAGAATTTAAAAAGGCATCCATGTCCTCCCCTTCCTTAAACTTGGCTATTAATTTGGAGTTCAATTTGTAACCCAGTCCTGCAGTTCCAGTTAAACCCAAACCACTTACCTGCCCTGGTGCTGCTGATTAGAGTTGTAGCTTCTCCAGTTCATGTTGCCACTGATGCTCCTCTCTCCTGTCCTCTGCCTCTCTGCATTCTCACTCTCTCTTCTCCTCTGTAGCTCGCTGGCACTCATGCTCCTCACGGTCTGCCTCTCGCTGTTCCCTTTCTCTCCTCTTCTGGGAATCCAGCTCCACCCTGTGCAACTCAGGCTGCAACCTGAGAACTTCTAGATTGAGTATACTGGTGACTTGTCCCTGCTGCTGTGGCCCTTCACTGACAGTGGCCCAGCTGTCTGCCTCATCGGCTTGGGACCCCTCACTGGCCGTTAGCCCTTCCAGACTTGAGCTTCGGTCCCTTTCAGTCACGGTCTGTGACTTGATGATCTGGGTATCTGCTACCATCAGTGCCTCTATGAGGTTCTGCTTACTGGCTTTCACCCCAAACAGGACTCCCCTGTCTCCGCACAACTGCTTTAAGAAATCTACAGTGTGCCTGCTGTAGTCAGAAGCCATTTTCTTCTTCTCTCACTACTAATACTATTCTGACTGGCACTTCAGAGAAAAAAAAAATGGGTGGGAACTTAACTGTAAGTCAAGGGATATAGTTATTTTTCCATTTGAAATAAACACTGCCTTTTTTTTTTTTCAAGTGAGCTAAATGGTCTCAAGCTGACACATTGAACAGTGAAGCTTATACCACCAAACAGTTTATGCCGCCGCTGCCAACCAATCTGTCACAAACTCACTCAGCCGGTCAGCCCTCTACTCCCAAAGTGCCAACCTCTGAGCATATGATTTGTGGACAGTGAACAGAACAAGGCAACCCTCTTGTCTGTTTGTGGGTTCAAATCACCTTAGTCTCAAGTTCTGGAGGGATTCAAACTGATAACCTCTTGTTAGTGTACCCAATTATCAGACTCAGATAATTCTGTCTTCCGGGGGGGCCAGATATCTTTGCCTATGGGCATCCAACCAGGTCTTTCAAATGAACTCTTAGAACTCTATGCAAGACTTTAGAGAACTCTTTCCATTTCCCAGTTTGGTATATCAATAAGCCAATACACAGTGTTAACTGTAACCTTTAAAAGCTCAACTTAAATAAAAGGAAATGTCAAGGCACTCCAGGCAGTTTTCATTGTAAAATATATCTCTACTTTAAAATATCCAAACAAAACAATAAATACAGAACAAATATCCCAAATACACACAATCTTAAAACAAAACAGGTTTTCAAAGTAAAAAACGTAGCTCTCTTATCCACATAATACTTCTCTCCTACAGTGCTAATGTTGTCCTTCTTCTCTCAGTCAGAAATAAAATAAAATTTGAATCTCTAAGGCTTGCTCAGTGGGATAAAAGAAGTCCTGAGCAGGCCTCCTCTCTGAGGTCATTAGACTCCACCATGGAGTATTAAAAGTTATATTTTACAGCACAGGATGTCCCAACAAGATTTAAAAAAAATGATAAGTGACATACTCAATTTCTTCTCCTCAGGTTAACAGGTCAGAACTGTTTTTTTGTTCCGCCACACACACACACACACACACACACACACACACATAAACAGTTTCTGTGATGTCCTTCCAAAGCATCCTGGGAATGTGTATTGGACCTTCCAAATTCACCTGGATCTTTGTTATCTACACATCAAAGGCCTTTCTAATATAATTCAAGGGCTCCCTGAGACACCCCTCCCAACACAGGTTCTTTCTGACAACTTTTGAAAGCCAAAGGATCTCCCTGAAAAATTATAAAGTGGATACTTTGGTTCCTGGTTCCTGCCTTCAAAGAAATTTTAACAAAGAAATTGCATTTTAAATAGCTGTAGATTTAGCTATGTCCTGTTCTTTGAACTTATCCACGGGATTTTTTGGATGTGTCAGTTCAGCAAGACTGTGAGTCATCTGACTGCCCTTCCCTTACATAAATAATATGTAATACAAAAAAAAATCGATACATGGATCAGAATCAGTGGTCCAAGTGTGACACAGCATGGTCCCTCCTCTGTTTTGTTTGCTTGCAAATACAGATAATGGGGGCTTAACACCAGCATTACATGGATTCTTATTTCCAGAGTGGATACGTAACAAGGCAGAATATTAATTCTAATTAGTAGCTGTTTATAATATTCTTATTTTTAGAAATGGTATTCATACCCCTAAATATTCCATATGTAACTGTACTTAAATAACAGTTGAATAAAAGGTTACGCAATAAATTGTATATTGCAATGTTTTGTTTTATGGACAGCATTCTGTTACGTTTTCTTCATGGAATCAATGATCTGGAATTTTAACTATGCCATGATTTGTGTGCAGAACTCTAAGCTTGGTTCAGATAGGTACAATAAATAGCTCATTCTTAGCCTTCTGTACACAAATCATGATGAAAGACCCATTTGCATGATTTTCACCTGACAAATGCTCCAGTCCACTTTGGTGCCACAAGGCTTCCTGCACCAGTCAATTCATGTGTAACCCCCATGTTCCCAGGGGTTACTAGAATCCCACTTAGAAACAGTGGCAGGCAGGGAGAGGCAGCTAGTGAAATGCCAGTTAAATGGATTTCACAGTGTCCCACTCTGTTTTCAGTCTCAGCTGATGTGGAGTGATGATGTCAATTTAGAATTGTCACAGCATCATACGCCACAATGGAATGCTAGCTGGGGGAGTTAGCTGTAGAATGTTGAGTTAGAGTTCAGTAGTCTGGACAAGTGAGTCTGTAGAGTGGAGAGTGAGGAGGAAGCTGCTGCCTTGGCAGCTTCTCAGTTTTAGCTCTGACAGAGAGCTACCTCCATAGTTTGGGTAGTTTGTTCTCACCCTAGAAGAATAACATAGAAGACCAGAGAGTGAAGTGATAGAGACCATTCCTAGAGGGTTTTCCAGTGCAACATCCCCAGAGGGATTGGGGGGGATTCCAGAATTCAGGAGCAATCTCCTGGTCCAGTCTGGACTGTTTTGAAGCTGCCTGAGATTCATCTGCTCTGTGAGTACCCAAGACTTTTGTGTGGAAAAAGCCCTGGGGCACCTGCATTCCTGTGGTGAGTTTTTCTCTGATAAAGGGACTCTGTCAGCAAGACTGTTTCTGTTTAAAAGTGTCTGCCTACTATAGGGTCTGCAGAGAGACTTGCCAAGTACAGAACTTTTAGTTCATGTCTGATTTAAAAGTGTCTTCTAAAGTGGGGGTCTAGTGAAGAGACATTGCCGATTACAGAACTTTTAACTTCATGACACCTCAGAGGTGTGTAAAGTAGAATGTTACATGTGAAAGGTATTTCAAGATAGCATCTACATGTTTTCTGAGAAGGGTGTTATTAACCAGATGAATGGCTGAGTATAAATTCGGAAGCAAAAGGTGGGAGACCCCCCCATCTGGAGTAACCATGTTTACCTCTCCAGGTTCAGTTTGTGCACCATTGTTTTCTTTCAGTGCATTTGGCCAGTGCCTGAAGAAAATAGTTTACCCAGACATGGGTTTGGATTTTCTGTGAGCCTGAGTGTGCTCTTTGGTGGTCAAAGATGCCACCAGTAATTCCTCATGAAACATGGGAAAGTCTCCTAGTACTGGCCGAGGGTGCCTAGTCAAGGGAAGTGTACCAGTTCTGGCCGTGTGTGCCAATTTCCATTCAGAACCTGAGGGTTTGCTGTGTGTGTGCTCTGTACCTCAGTAATCTGCATTACCAGTGGGAGTAGCCCTGTGGGGGTCCATCTTCGCTTTGTGATTATTCTCTGTGTATGTGAATAAAAGACACACTCTAGAATCCCAACCTGGTTTGGACAGTACTGTTATTGCTTTCACTGTGTCTGGATTTACTTGGGTGCCCCTGACCAGAAGTACAAACCTAGCATAATTCTGAGCAAACGTTTTCTCCCAGGGACCCAGGTTCATGGCCATGCTAAATGGTCCCCCCAGGTGTGAGTCAGGCAGTTGCCACACTTGGTTTTCCTGTCTGAGGATGGCAGGCTCTGAAGTAGAAGTATTGGTAAACAGAACTATTGTAGTGACAATCCCCATCCCTCTCATTGGTGCCATGTGTGAGAGGAGCAGCCCTGCTTGTTGAACAACGGGGTCCGGTGGGGGGAGGTTACGCATGTCTAGATGGCCCCCTTCAGCATTGATGCAAGTCATGCTGGAGAGGGACCATGAGTGCAGTGGGCATGGCTGGTTGCATGGTGGCACCAGCTAGGTGTGTCGGAGTGAGCGGTACAGCCTGTCCCACATGGTTGCTTACACCGTTTGCTCCAGAATGCATCCCCAGACGTGCAGCAGCTCCAAGAAAGCAGTGAGGACTGGTTTACCACAATCAGGTAAGTGTCCACATGGTCTCATTTGCACCGCAGCAACCTGAGAGCTTGGGTTGCTGTGGTGCAAATGTGGCTGTGTAAACAGGCCTATACTGAAAACTCCAAATTACTGGTTCCATAAAGAGAACTCTGCAGAATGTTGTCCATAAACAGAATACAATTAAAAATACAGTTTTCACATCAGGTTGTACTCAGGTGCAGTTAAAGAGTGATAATTTGGAGGTACAGTATGAATTCCATTTCTGTAGACAGTAACATTACTAACTGCTGCCAACAAGCACAACTTTCCTGTCCCCTTTAAGCAATAATAAACAACAGGGTGTCATATATCATGAGACATCATCATGCCTTGGGTGTGTTAGCAAGGAAAAAGGCAATGCCAAGAGCCTTCAACCACTAAATAAGTGACAATATTCCATGATATACCACACCCTGGAGAGTATTACTGTGATTACCAAATGGCCTCAAAGTTTAGGAAATGGTTGATCTTGGAAATTAATCAGTTTTGTACTGGGATGATAAACTGAGATATCGTCACAGGGTCAAAGGCTGTTTCAACCAATCGGGTTCCAGGATTTCTCCTATTCATTTTGTAATTGCTATTATCCGATTTGTTTCCAGTAGACATGCCTTTGGATAATTGATAATTTTATCTTCCTTAGTTAAAGACTGTACTATTAGGCTTTATGCAGACGATACCACACTTTTCTTTGCCCACAAGGACTTGAAATTTCTAACTTCTACTCTTCAATCTGATTTTGACAAAATTGCTGATTGATTTTCTTCTAATTTATTACTTCTAAATGCTAAAAAAGACAAATAATGTTATTTGGCTCATAGACTCTTATTAATAATGTTCATTCCTCCTTTACTATTAACCTCCAGAATGTTTCACTGCAGCTGGTTCATGAATTTAAATACCCTTTCCTGACATTTGACCCTGTTGTATCTTTCAAGTCCCATATTCGTAACACCAGTGTAAAAACTCACAATGTCTAGGTCGATTGAGACGGACCAGATGCTGTTTGACATTACAAGATCAGAAAACTATAGTGGCTCAATCAATTTTCAATTTTGGATTCTGGTGACGCTATTTACCCGAACTCTGGTGTTATGTATCTTTCTTTAATAGATAAGGTATAGTTTCAGTTATTACGTTTTATTTTAGGTAGCCCCAAACATGAACACCATTGCACTCTTTTAACTCAATTAAACTGGCTGTCCCACTCATCAAGACATTTACAGCACTGGCTTATATTGATCTATAAAACAGTAAACCACCAAACTCCAGCCTATCTTTCAAATTGATTACTGGTTTCTACCCATGGACATAAACTTAGGGAAGTTCCCAGTCGGGGCTTACTCTTGCCTAGTAATCAAACTCAGTCTGGGAGAAATTGTTTTTCTTTTTAATGTCCTGCTATGTTGGAATAAACTCTCCCCTGAATTACATAAT
This sequence comes from Neoceratodus forsteri, assembly GCA_016271365.2. Classification (NCBI taxonomy): domain Eukaryota; kingdom Metazoa; phylum Chordata; order Ceratodontiformes; family Ceratodontidae; genus Neoceratodus; species Neoceratodus forsteri. The sequence goes on from CM057459.1 coordinate 1,392,843,947, forward strand.
TCTCAGACACTATACATTTTTAAACAAAACCTAAAGAAAATGTTTTTATAGGAACATTCCATCTGCAATTGTTTTTCATGAATAACTTATTCTTATGAACATATGACAGTTGCCAGCAGATAAAGGCCTAGTGGTCTATCAAGTCTGCTAAAATGTGCAGCAAGCACCCCTTATTCTGCACCTGCCTTTCCCTCCCACTCTTCCCCTGCCTTGACCCTCCCCTTGCCCTGTTCCAGCCCCTTTTGAAGCAGTCCACTGTTGTATTGCATACCACATCTGCCAGTAACACATTCCACCCAGCTATCACCCTCTCCATAAAAAAGTGTCTCCTCATCTCCCTCCTGAACCTTCCTCCCTCCAGTCTCATATCATGGCCCTGGGTGTCCCTCCCCTCCCTTACTTTGAACAGCCCCTCTGTACCTGTCTTGTTTATTCCTTTCATGTACTGTACTTGAAGGTTTAAATCATATCCCCCCTGCCCCTCCTCTCCTCCAGTGAGTACAAGTTCAATTCCTGCAGCTTCCTCTCTTATGATAAGTCCCCCAGCCCCTTGATCATCTTTGTTGCGCTGCTCTGCACCCCATCCAATAACTTAATGTCCCTCTTCAGATACGGGTGCCAGTACTGCACGAAGTACTCCAGGTGCGGTCTAACTAATGATCTATACAGTGTCAGAATCACCTTCCCCTTCTTCGAGAATATACCCCTTGCAATGTAACCCAGCATTTTGTTGGCCTTTGCAGCTGCCTTCCTACATTGTGCCAAGTTGTTCATTGATCCTGTAATGAGCGCCCCTACAGCCTTCTCCTTCTTTGTCTCAGCTAGCTGCACTCCCCCCAGCTGGTAACTCCTCCTTGGGTTTTTCACCTCAAAATACAGCACCTTGCACTTTGTGGCATTGAACCCCAGTTGTGAGATGTCTAACCAGGTTTCCAGCTTTGCCAGATCATCCTGCAACCCCTGCCCTCCCCCTAGGTCATCCACCTCCGCTCCCATCATGGTGTCATCAGCAAACAGACTGGTCTTGCTCTTTATGCCCAATGATATGTCTGCAATGAATATCCCAAACAACACTGGTCCCAACACTGAGCCCTGCGGAACACCGCTCATCACTACCCTTGGGGATGAGAGCTCCCCACCCACCACAACACTTTGTTGCCTTCCTTGAAGCCAATTCCCAACCCATCTCACTAGCTTTGCACTCGTCCCTGTGCATTCTAACTTACTTCCCAGCCTCCCCTGTGGCACCAAGTCTAATACCTTACTGAAGTCCAGGTACAGGACATCCACTGCATGGCCCCCATCCAGTTACCTAGTTACCTAGTCATAGAACTTCACCAGGTTGATCTGCCACTTATGAAGCCATGCTGTCCACTGTCCTGTAGTCCTTTGGCCTCCAGGAGGGCCACCAGCCTCTCCTTCAGGATAGTCTCCATCAGCTTACCCAAAATGGATGTGAGGCTCACCAGTCTGTAGTTCCCCAGTTCATCCTTGGGGCCGCTCTTGTGGAGGAGCACCACATGAGCCATCCCCTAATCCTGAGTATTCTTGATCATTTGTAGTAGGTTTTGTTTGAGTGCTTATGTGTAATCGTGTATGTTTAATTCTTGTTATGTATTTAGAATTATACTGACTTGGGATGTTCTGTAAATGAGTTTTGTGCTTATGGAACTTATCTTGTAACTTCATAACTTTTAAATAAAAAAATAAAATAAAAATCTAAACAGCCTTGTGTAATTCATCAGGATAATGATCCAGATACCTCATTACCATCTGCGAGCAAAACAAAACAATAAAATCTGTATCTAAAGATGCCATAATTCAGGGTATCTGAGTGAGCTCTGTTGACAGAAACTTCAGATAGGGGATCAGATCTGATAATAATCATTGAAAAAGTCTTCCGCATAGCTGATGTACCCTGGATAAGGCTACACATTCTATAACTCAGCTATCCAGTGAAGCATGAACAGTGTGTTTAATGCTCTAGTCAAACAACGTTAACAGGAACAAGGGAGTTTTTCTTAATCATTTTGTTTGTCATTTTTAGCCAGGAAAGGCATAGGCTATGACAACTTCTTTCCAGGAGTTTAAATTTCTAAATAGGTTAATATTGGTATAACTTTATAGGTTATGATTTTCTACTTGAAAGTCTGAGTATAGGATATCTCACCCCTTCTATAGTACTCCACAGTCATCACCAGTGGGATATTACTCATCCATCCTGTAAGATGATCCCTGATCCAATGAAATTTGGACTGACCAAAGGCCAGCCCCTCAGTCCATCCCAGAAAAATCTAGTTAACTTGGTGGATATCTAGAGGTTAGTCAAGATCCTAGACTGCTCCCAGGCTTTCAGGTGTTTGTAAAAAAAAAATATATCTTTGCTATTTCTGTCCATTTTCCTCCTAGCCTGCCACCAGCATCAGTTTCTTAGTAGTGCATTGGAAATGCATATCATCTTTCTTTTCATATGTACATCGAAACATAGAAATTGTTGGTAGATAAGGACTGCTAGGCCCATACAGTCTGCCTGTAGGCCTTATACATTGTATGTGGCCACTGACCCTATGTGATCAATGGCTTTTCATCACTCCCTCCACTCTCAAGCTTCCCTTGTACCTGTCCCAGGCATGCTTAAACCCCTCCACTGTGCTTGCCACCACCACCTCCTGTGGCAGACTATTCCAAGTGTCAACTTCCCTTTCTGTGTAGAAAAACTTCCTCACATTACCTCTTAATCTGCCCTCTTCCAGTTTCATATTGTGCCCTCTTGTTCTAGTACTTTTTCTACACTGGGAAAGGTCCCCCGCCTGCACCTTGTTTATACACTTGAGGTACTTGAAAGTTTCAGTCATGCACATACTAACTTTCCAAACACGTGTGGACTGGAACCATCTGCAGCTTCCAAACTACTGCTTAAGATAGCACCGACTGAGATTGCTACAGCTCGAGTTGGCTGGACCCTCCTGCAGGGTCCAGCCTGTTGTCAGCAGATGGGTTTGCTGGGGCTCAAACCCTCATGTAGCATTCCTGCCACCCTGCACATATTCAGCATACCTGATGAAAAGTACCCTCCTGTGGCTCCCCTTTCTATGACCAGGTTGGCATAGATCTCCCTGTTAATTGTGGTTGTGGATCCTCCTGCAGCGCCCAAATCTTTCATTTCTGTGTCACAGGGGAGATAGAGAGAGGGGAGAACTAAGACTTTGCACTCTGTGCCTGCTGCTTGCATCAAGACTGCTTTGAGTCTGAAAAAATGCAATAACAGCCTTATCTGCATACAGTCCCCTATTTCCTCCTTAAATCTCCCTCTCAACTTCTTGGCTGTGCTGCACAACACCTCTAGCAATGTCAGCACCCCAGTGTCTTTTTAATCTTTGCAGTTGGCATGGTGCCTGATGCCATTAACACCAGCCATTTGTGAGCTTTTTTTTTTTCTGAGACATCTCCTTCTGGCTCCATCCCAAGTGACTTAACCTTGTGAGATTGCGCTTTCCCCATTAGGATCTGTGAACTCTAACAAGATCTTGGGGCAGCCATATTGAAGCCTCAAGAGTTCAGTGACCATTTTAGGGGCAGATTCTACACTTGCCCCTGCCTCTGTTCATTTTTTTTTTGATCTAGCTGTTTCACCCCTGTTGCCACCTCCCACCTACTTTGGCAACGGGAGTACATGGTGGAGCTCGCAGGTAGCTCTAGTGCCCCCCCTTGGAGGGGCTCATTCTCAGGACCATTTTGTGTTTCCTGCCCTGATCCTCCCAGCAGTCCTCCATGGGTTGCCCAGTCCCACTGCAGGGCTGAGGTGAGGGGCATTGACTTTCCTTCCCCCTCTGGAGACCAACATCTAGACAAAAGGAGGCTAGCATGGGTGCTGTGGGGCCATCATAGAGCCTGCTGGCTTCATTTTTACTAATTTTCTCCACATGTCTTGCCGCGGTTGTCCACATGCATGTGGAGGCACGTACACGTGGTGACCCGTGGTACCCTCCCTACTCTAGCCACTCCTGACTGCACTACCTCTGGGCCTCCATCTGGGGGCAACCTTGCAGGGGGTGTGGCTGGGTCCCCACCTGGGAGGGGAAAGCTGCCTTACTGCTGCTCAATCCATCTCCTGGCTCCCCCCACCCACCAAACCCTGCTGACCCGGGCTCATTCTCAAACCTGGGTCACTGGCATGGCGTTAGGTGTGGTGTCCAGTGCCTCAACCTCAGCACCACTGGACCAGCCTCTGGGCCTCTGTTCTTAAGAAAATGGCAGCCTTTTTGAAAATCAAAATCATCCATAGCCATGTTGCCTGGGATCTGGCTGCCTATAGTACATACACCTCTAATCTTGTGGAAGGCAGCCATTTTAGATGGCAGTTTATGGATGCCAACAGGCCTGGTTCACCGTATGGTTCTGCATGGCACTAGGTTGAGCATGTTTTCAAAACAGAGGCAGTATCCCACGCTCATTCAGTTTTTTCCTGCCTCTCTGTCATAGGCTTGCAAGAAGTGTCACCAGGGATTTGGTTAACTCTATTTTGGAAGTATTTGACTTCCAACAATGAGGCAAAATCTTCCAAAATAAAGGGGGAAGAAGTCATTGACTTCCAGATGTAAAACCGAAAATTAGATGACTTCCAAAATTGAAGGCATAAAAGTCAATGATGTTTTTTTCTGAAAGAAATTGTATTTTACTACTAATATTTATATTAACGTCTATAGATTGGTCCTACCTAGAATAATAATGACTACCAAAATGGGGGATCCATGAAGTGTTTTGACCTCCAAAAAATTGTAATGCCTTCCAGATTTCAATTCACGGAAGCTGTAGACTTCCACTAAAAATAAATGAACTGAGCCCCTGGCAATCACCACAATGGCTAAATGTAAGCAATGTGGGACCCCACTGACAGAGATACATATAGGACAGTGCATTTGCACAGTGCGCACCATCCCTGTGGACAATGGCACACAAGACAGTGACATCTCTTATACAGGCTCTTAAATCCTTTTTATGGGAAAGGGCATATGGTTTGACTGATTATTAATTGTTGTGTGTGTTTCATAACATTTCTTTTGTATCTCTGTTTTCGTATTCTGTATTTTATCTCATTTTATTGGAATGTGCCTTGATATTCGAAAGGTGCAATATAAATAAAAATATTATTATTATTATTATTATTATCTCCGAGCAAGATGGTGCAGTCGTTACAGCAACTCTGGCCTTGGACCCAAACTAAGTGCAGTTGCTATTCCATTTTCTGAAGGAGCGCAAATCCACAATGCTCCACTCATTGGCACTAGGAAATGAGTACCCTTCAACTGCCCAGGGTCCGCTGACCAAAAAAACTCGAAAGGTCTATGAATACCTCCCCTCCTGCTTCTGATGCTATGGAAGATGGCCATGATAAATCATCTGTCAGACTTTGCTCCAGGGAAAATATTGATGAGCTTGTTAAAATGGTGAGGGGCATTCTCAACATACAGCAGGAAGCTCCTGTCCCTACTGGAGTATTAATCCATGCCTGGGTGGTTGGAGACTCCCACCCCACCCCCAGGTATGGATTAATTCTCCAGGAGAACCATGCTGTGTAGTGGCTTAAAGGAGAAGACTCCTATATATTTATGATTTGGATATGTCTGATGTATTTATTATACATTACATCAATTACTGTACATATGTCAATAAGAGATCAGTCATTTCTTCTGTTGCAACACATATCTAGAGTCTGAGGCTCTGACACAAGGTAGTAAAGTGTCAAGCAAGCCTCCATTTACATGCAAACGAGTCACTTGTAATACAGCCCCTCCCATTCCTTGATGTCACTGCAGAAACAGTGCAGAAGAAAACATAAGGGTATCAATGCTGTCTATCCTGATTTTAGTTTAAGTTTGCAATGGTTTATGACAGTTCTGTCATGCAACTCACACAGGGAGTAGTACTGGTAGCCTTAATACTGTATGTGTAGAGTAAATAATGCATCTAATAGTATGTCATTCACAGGAAACAAAATCTATTCTTTGTACTGCTCATTTCTCTCTGTGAAACAGTTGTAACATGTTGTGAAGAGCAGTAGACTGAATCAGTCAGTCACTCAAGCAGTCATCAGTCAATACGTATTGAACCAGGTGAACACCCTTGAGAAGATTCATTTACAAGGTGGGACTGGGCAGTTTCCCAAAGGATCACACAAGACCAAATTCCTCCTTTGCACAAATGATACACGCCCTCTTTCAGCAGCCTGAAAGTGGAGAGCTAGATCACTTACTTTATAAAGTATTTGTTTTACATGTCAAATGCTCCTTAAATCTGAGTTTCTGACTGGAAATACCAAGACACAGAATGCATATGACATGGGAGGAATGAGCTAAGCAAATACAGAGCACTACAAACACTGAGCTGATTAGTTTCTTTACATACAACAGCTGAAGTGAAGCATCTGATTTGTGAGGGACATCCTACTTCAAATGCTGGCATTACAAATGGGGGGGCTGCCACAGCTTGTCCTCAGTACCTTCAAAGTGAAGTGCTGTTGCTCTAACATCACTGCTAATGATTTATAATGAGAATGGGGGCACTTTTAAAGTCATGGATCTGAGGGGCCATTACAGTTCCATTGGAGGTTAGGGGAACTTGTTAAGGGCTAGAGAGTAAGGGGCTCTAGTAGGATTTGAACCAGAGTCTCCCAGTTCTTGTGCCTGTGCTTTAACCACTAGATTGCCCTTCTTCCATATGCTGCAGCCGATACTTTCCTGGTAACCTATTCCTTCTTATAGCTGAAGTCTTTATTGCCTTACAGCAGCCATCCAATTACTGACTGCCTATTTACAAATGGAAAGGGGCATATTTGCAAGATTGTTTCTCACTGCTGGTGTCAATCAAAACAGAGAATGCTAACACACACCGGACATAATACAACAGCTGTATAATACCACTTACAACTCTTGTTGTACCCATAGTCATTTATTAGGTAAACTGTTTTTGCTAACAGAAACAGTAACGTAACACATATAGGCACTTCCTAGTATGAATACTGTGTATACCTCAAATCAGTGCTGCATCACACCTACATGGTCCTAGTCCCTATTAGACCTGCACTTCAGGATGTGCACAACACTTAAAGGGTTCCTCCATTACTCAAGTGGGGAGCCAAACATTGTGGATTTGGTCTACTGGTGGAACTGCATTTAGTGCAGCACCGTTATCTATTGCTCTGATGACATCATCCTCCAGCAACATTGATGGTAAAATGGAGGACAAACATGTTGATAACTTCTGGGGGCTGTATATTTGTATTTGTAATCTAGATTTGGACAGCAATAGGACTGCTGGCAACTGGAGGAGGTACACAACAGTTACTCATAAGGAGCTGGGAAAATATTGGTGTGAAACTATGGAAGACTTCCCCTTTAATGCTTACTTCATCCAGCCTCATTCAGAAGCACTGGTTTTTTCTTTTGCTGCAGCTGGAGGCTGTGCCGCCCGTGTTTGTCTCCCACTTTCCCTTTATGCTTTTGAGTTTTCTTTAGTTTGTGCCTCAAGCAGCCTTCTAGGTCAGTATTTCACTTTTTTCTACCTTCCTGGCTGCAGTTTGATCTTTCTTTTCTCAGTCAACTACTTCTGCTGCATTCCTATTCTCCTGTTTCTTTCTATTTTGGTTCTTGTGTGATTATTAGTTTTCACAGTGTCCTGCCTTTGCTGTTTTCTGCTTTGCTTGTACTATTTCAGGCTTTACATGTTACTGTTTGCTCCAGGCCATTTTGCAGTCTCCCAGTTCAGCTACAATCCTTAAATGTTTACACCTGGCTCCTAACAAGGAGGCAGACTTTCCCTTTTGTGTTCTGGGTTAGTTAGTTGTTTAGTCCAGCAGCACACTGCTTCCTAGTTTTCATTTCTCATGTGTGCCTGTTTTTCCCTAGCAGTTTTTTTTTGTTGTTCTCTAGTGCCTCAGCCTACCTGGCCTTCAGTGCATCTGCAACTAACACTGTCCTCTCTTATGGAACTGGTTGGCATGCATTCAACATTCAGCCCACGCATGTATCATTCAGTCTCATACAGTGTCCTTGTTGTCATTTCATGTCTCAGTCAGTTGTTCATCCTTGCCTATGTTCTGTTTTTACCTTGAGCTCATGGTTGTCAGGTTTCACCATAGGCCTCCCACTACTCCTGCACTCAGATGCATGCCAGCCACAACCATAGCATGGCTTCCAGCGCTCCCTGGCTCTTTGGCCTGAATGCCAAGGTTTCGCTCTTCTCCCTTGAAGTCTGCATCTTGAGGGTGGATTCCTCGGTTTGGGCAGAGTCCTTCTCTTTCTGTCCTTCGGGTGAGACTGTCCTATGCCCTGGGGGAAGCTTTGGCCATGCAGATTGACTCAGCAGCACTTCTTGATGTAGCATTTAAGACTTCAGCTGCTGGAGAGTGGAACCACTAATTCCACTGGGGCTCCTTTAGCTGTGCAGATCATATTGGCAGCACCTTTGAAAGCTATTCTCCCCCCCAGCTGCTTAAAGTTCACCTGGTCTCCATCTGTTTCCCCACCTCTGTCTCCAAGGGTGAAGATTGCAAAATTATGCAAGTCCTGGCCCCTCAAGGGTCCAACTCCTATGCTTTACCCCTCAAGGGTTCAGCTTCCTCTCTAGGCCTCCCTTTAGTGGAGGCTAGGTGAGTGCCTTTCAGTGGTTGTTGCTTTCCTCATTCGTCACTAGGGGGGTGGTCCTTCTTTGTGGGGAACACAGAAACATAGACTTTGGTAGCAGATAAGGACCACTTGGCCCACCTAGTCTGCCCATTTCCCTACCTATTGGATAAGCTGCAGATCCTAGTTAAACAGCCTACTTCTTCCTACTCCCCACCAGAATTGCCTTATGTCTGTCTCACATACCTCTCAACCTTTTTTCCCCCAAATGTGGAACATTGCCTCTCAAAATGTGGAACAAATGAGCAAAATGTGGAACACTTAATCAAATCTTTACCTAGGAGGCTCAGAACACTGTTAAAATGTTTGCATTTATGTTCAGAAAGTCTGTTATTAATTGAATAATATATTTGTTGCATTATTTACTATAGATGTTTGCTTTAAAATGTTAATACTGAATGTGGAACAAGTCCTCACAATGTGGAACAGGGAGCTTTTGTGAAGTAAAATGAGGAACGTTCCTCGTAATGTGGTACAGTTGAGAGGTATGCTGTCTCATGCATTCTTGAATTCATCCACTGTTTTTGACCCCACTGTCTCCTAAGGAAGGCCTTTCCATGTGTCCACCACCCTCTCTGTGAAAAAATGCTTCCTCACATTGCCCCTGAGCTGTCCCCCATTATCTTCAAATTGTCTCCCCTTGTTCTTGCACATCTCTTTTTCTGAAAGACGCTACCCTCTTGGACTCTGTTGATTCCCTTGAGGTACTTGAAAGTTTCTATCATGTCCCCCCTCTCCATCCTTTCCTCAGAGGTGTACATATTAAGCTCCTTTAGTCTCTCTTCATATGGCTTCTGCTGCAGACTCTGCACCATTTTAGTTGCCATCCTCTGGACTGCCTCCATCCTGTCTATATCCTTACAGAGATGGTGTCTCCAGAACTGGATGCAGTATTCCAGATGGGGTCTCACCAACTGTCTGTACAGAGGGATAACAACTTCCTGTTTTCTACTGGTGATGCCTCTCCCTACACATCCCAGTATCCCCCCAGCCATCCTTACTGCCTTGTCACATTGCTTGCTTACCTTTAGGTCATCTGATATGACTACCCCCAGGTCCCTTTCTATTTTTGTTGTTGTTAATAACCCCCTCATTGTGTGCTCTTCCCCTGGGTTTATTTTTCCCAGGTGCATTACTTTGCACTTCTTTGCATTGAATATAAGCTGCTATACTTTTGACCATTCCTCCAACTTTGCCAAGTCCCTTCTCATCCTTGTGTCCCCTTGTGTATCAACCCTGTTGCAGATCTTTGTGTCGCCTGCAAAGAGGCATGCTTTTCCTTCCAATCCCTCTGCAGTGTCACATATAAAGACATTAAAAAGGACCAGATCCAGTATTGAACCCTACGGTACCCCGCTAGTAACCCCCCTTTCTTCAGAGTGGACTCTGTTTACTATTACCTTCTGTGTCCTGTTGTCCAGCCATTTTTTTACCCAGGCTACCACCCTGGGACCCACTCCCAGGCTGGCTAATTTGTTTATTAACCTTTTGTGTGGGACTGTGTTAAATGCCTTGCTAAAGTCCAGGTAGGCCATGTCCACAGCACCTCCCTGGTCTACTACTTTGGTCAACCAGTCAAAGAAATCTATTAGAGTTGTCTGACATGACCTTCCCACTGTGAATCCATGCTGCCTTGGGTCCTGCACCCTGCTGGCCTCTAGGTACTCAACAATTCTTTCTTTCAGAAGTGATTCCATCATTTTCCCTACCACTGAGGTCAAGCTAACAGGTCTGTAGTTTCCTGCCTCTGTCTTGCTCCCTCTTACGTGAAGGGGAATCACATCTGCCCTTTTCCAGTCCTTAGGTACCACACCATCCTCCCACGATTTGTTAAAAAGGGTAGTCAGTGGTGTCACTAATTCTCCCCTGAGTTCTTTTAGAATTCTGGGCTGAATCCCGTCAGGTCCCATTGCTTTGTCCACCTTCAGTTTTAGGAATTCTTTCTGAACCCTTTCCTCTGTGAAAGGACTGGTATCGACCCCCCTATCCAGAGTACTTCTATTGATTGGATTAGGTACCTCCCCCATCTCTTCTTATGTGAACTGTGCTCCCAGGTCACACCTGTAAAAAAGCTTTCATCTTAGTGTGCTACTCCTGGTTAAACAACTAAAAAAAAAAAATACTGAGCAGAAGTATTCATCCAGTAACCTTGCTTTTTCATTGTCCCTCTCTACCCAACCACCCTCCCCTTTATTAAACCTCACTATCCCTCCCTTGGTCTTTCTTCACTACCTAATGTACCTATAAAAGGTTTTATCCCCCTTCTTAACTGAGATGGCTATCTTTTCCTCGGTTTGGGACTTTGCTATTCTGACTGCCTTCCCCGCTTCCTTCTGCTTTAACTGGTACAGTTCTCTGTCCTGCTCCTTCTGCATTTCCTTATACTTCCTGGATGCTATCTTTTTCTCCCCAACCTTCCCTACCACCTCTTTTGAGAATCGTAGTGTTTTTTCTTTCATTCTGATTTGTTTATTTGCTTCACACAAAGGCTTGTTGCCTCTGTGATGGAAGTTTTGATATTTCCCCATTGTTCCTATACCCCTCCTTCTTGCCTGTTTGCTAGTGCTTTTCTGAGGCACTCTCCCATTTTGACAAAGTCAGCCCTCCTAAAGTCCAGGTCCCTAAAGTCCAGGAACCTTCTTTAACTGCAGTGATCAGCTTGCGGCACTCCCACAGCATTCCCCTTAGAGGGATGGAGTGAGAGGTCTTCTTTAAGAATTCTCTCTTAAATTGGGTCTCTAAATTGCCATAACTGAGCCATCACTACTTTTATGCCTAGCCTAGAGGGAAGGCCACCAAGGCATTGGATCCTCAGAGGGCTCCCCCTTCTTCTAAGTGGCTTTCTACTACTTTGAAGGTCATAAAAGTTAGGTAGTAGCCACAGAAGGTGGTCCATAGTGTAGTACAGTCACATTAGTATAGCATTTACTCTAATAAGTTTCCTGTATGATATGGGGTTGGATGGTGGCCCTCTTTCCATCTTGTGGTTCCCTCTCTCTTTATGGAAGTCATGTTTCTGTCTGCTATCAGTTACCAGTTACTGTCAGTCATTGCTGAATTCAGCCTGTCTGTTATCACTAGTTGCTGTCAATCTTTCCTCACTCAGGCTCTGTGTTCACCACCTGCTGCGCAGTACTTTTGGACTTCTTCGTAAGGTACCTTTAGCCTAAAAGAATTATGTTCCCGTGGCATATCTTGGGGTGGAACCATCCTCAAGATGGTTCCTTTGCCATCACTGTACCCCAACAGGGTGGTAGTTATCCATGGGACACATAGTGTGAATGGCCAAAGCATCCATGTATGACAGTCAGCACACTCATTCAGATATCTTCAGACTATCAACAAGTTGCACAAGAATAACTCCTCACTGAGTTGTTTATGCCCATTGAATTCAAAGGCAGTGCCTGCAGTTCAGTGGACTGGAGCAACCAGCCATGCCCACTGCCTGAGCTATTAAGCCAGCTTCCCCCAGCCTCAGTCAGAAGCATTGTTTCTTTGCCTCGCCATCCTCCCCTCCTCCTCCAGTGGGGCACTTCCGTACTTGGGGCTCCTTCCTAAGGTACCTTTAGACTAAAAGAATTATGTTCCTGCAGAGCCTCTAGGAGTGGAACCCTCCTCAAGTGGTTCCTTTGCTGTTACAGTACCCCTACAAGGTGGAAGTTTCCCATGGGACAGAGAGTGTGAATGATCAGATTATCCACATATAACAGTCAACAACACATTCATTCAAATACCTTCAGGCTATCAATAAAGTTGCACAAGTCTGCCGGCCCGGTGGCGCTGAGCATTGAGGCACTGGACACCACACCTTGTGCCATGCTGGCGACCCGTATTCGGGAACGAGCACGGGTCACCGTGAGTCGGCAGGGAGGAGATGGATTGAGTGTCCAATGGACTGCTCTCCATCTCTGGAGAGGGGGGATTCTAGCATCCGGTGCTTGCCTGACCCCTAGTGGAGGCTGGGGCTTGATGGCATGGAGCTGCACAACAGGGGGTGGGTGAGCGGCAGCTGCTTGATGGAGGGCGTGCCCAGGAACATGCACCAACCCAGTCGCTGGCAGCATTGCACACTGCACTCCTACAAGGGGAGAAAAAGTGGAAAATGGGTGCCCTAGTCACAGTGACTTGATGGCTGTCTGTGAGCACCTGCACCGGCTCCTGAGGGGATCACTATGTGTGGATCCAGACTTGGTAGGGGAGTTGATCACCTCTTGCCACCCACCATGGGGAGTAAGCCGTGGAGCAGTAAAAGGTGATCCCTCAGCAGGAGGCCAGTGTGGGTCAGACAGTGGCCGGAGGATAGGATGCGAGGACATGAGAGAGCCGACTGGGGGCCCCAGGAAGAAATAATCACACACAAAAAAACAAAGTTGCACAAGCACAAGTCCTCACTAAGTTGTGTACACCCATTGAATTACAGTATAGCTCTCATATGTCTGACTATTCTGATATGGGTGTGTGGATAAATAAATGCTAGTGTTTTTTGAGGTGGCGTCGCCGATCTTCTGGAATTCTTTACCTGGGTACCTGATGGAGGCCACCTCTGTAGAAATATTTAAAAGAGAAGTGGCAAGCATTCTTGTTTCTTCAAAACTTTGGGGATTAATAGTGATAGTTATTGTTACTGTTTGTAAGAGAAAAGGGAACATATTGTATATTAGATTATTCATTATGTTTATTGATGTTAGGCGTATGAATTGATATTATTATAATGCTTATGATGTCTATAGGTTGTAAGAGCATCATAAGCCTTCGGGGAAGGGTGCATTAAATAAATAAAATCTACTAGTGCACACTCATTCACACTGCCTGAGGCAAGATTTATGATCATACGTGGCTCCAACAGGAGTTGGCATGCAGTATAGTCCGTTGCTGTGTTTAATTTTCTCTTGTTCTCTGTTTTCTGTGTTTCTTTTCTGCTAGGGAAGATACTGGCACTTTCTGTGATGGGACTAAGGGGTTGGTCTTCTGAGTTTCATTGGATCGTACATCATCCTATAGGATGGATGAGGGATATCCCACTGGTGATGACTGTGGAGTACTATAAAGGGGGCTTATCTAATCACCTTTACCAGGTGAGTAAATATCCAGTTCACAGCAATATAAATACAACAGGACAGCTCCTTTTCGAAATAGGATGTAGCATTTCTGAGCAGTAAAATGAAGGTCACACCTCCTAATCAGTGACAGTGGCTCAATCAGTAGAATGTTCACATCTGGGACTGGCAGACTGGATGGTCATGGGTTCTGTTCCCACAACAGGTACTTGAGGTAATACCCATAACTGACACTATAGTGCAGAATAAGTGCGGTGCTGCATTGCTGAGGTACCATCCTTTGCATAAAACATTAAACCAAGGTCCTTATTGCCCATCTCTGGTCACTGTCCAGGTTAAAGTTAATGATCCTATAGCACTTATCAAAGAACAGAAGGGGGAGTTTCCCATGTGCTCTGCCCTGACTAACAGTCTCCCCTTTTAATAAAATGAGTTCACGTAACCCACCACCAGGATACACCTGGAAATGGGCTGCCACAGTTTAGTGTGCCTTTCCTGGTCAAACCTTGCATATAAGTAACAAATAAAATAATGCGTAAGAGCTGGGAGGTACAGTGGTGTGGGAAGAAAAGCCAGCTGCCAATTAAATGAAGGCCGTCTTCTTCTAACCATGCAGTGGCATCAGTACTGGCAGTGTAGGTGGCCACTAGCCCATCATCCTAACCAGAGTAATGCTTTCATGGAGTGGTAGAAGCAGACGTCTGCTGGGGGAAGGGGGATAAAAAAAACCTGAAAAACCTGAAGGGATGAAGAAAGCCCAAGTAATGACATTAACAGTCAGCTGCTCCTCCTTTCAGAATTAAGAGATTTGTTTCTGACCTGTCCATATCCTTTAATTATCCCTTATGATATAACCAACCTGTCTTTATGGAATGGAAAACATTTTATTTAGCCAATTGGAATGTACTTTCTGTATTATTTATAAAGCCTACCCAGAGACTTCAGAGAGCTCAAAAGTTTGTATGCCTTAACTAGTTTGTTAGCCTAATAAAGGTAGCGGATAGGATTTTCAGTGGGAGATGTCCAAGACTGTCAGCTGCCATTTTGAAACTGGAAATGCATCCAAATTGTTATATATTTATTTGAAAATTGGTGACAGGGAAAGGCACACTGAGCCTGGCTCATTTCCAGGTGTGACCCGAGGGAAGAGGAACAAGGGAGAACAGTAATACTGCAGTTGACATGGAAGCAACATGATACTACAATCAGACAAAGTAATAACTGAAGTCTTCTGCTGTTAGTAGGAGGGTAACAACCTAAACAGCACAATCACTTGCAACAGACAGAAGCCCTCAATAGAGTGGGCGGAAAAAAAAAAAAATAAAGATGTTATGCCACCTATTAGATGTTCTAACTAGGGCTGCAAGTTCGGTACTCCAAAAGAATCGAGCACCTCAAACTTCAGGTGTTCGATTCTTTTGTACTGTGGTGAACTACCAGGGGAAACAGGCAGACATTTTAGTTCAGCTGGTTCACCATGGCCTGAATGGGGTGAGCTGTATGAACCACTCAAACTGCAGTTCACAACTTGAAACATTAAATGCACCCAGAATGTGCCCAGGATAACCCGCCCCCCGGAGTCCCAGCGGCTGTGGCTCCTGCCAAGCCAATTCCCGACCCAACCAGAAACCTCACATCACTCAAGGGACAATCTCAGAGACTCGCTGAGTACTACCTGCCTGCCCTAGTGTCCTTCTCAGGCAGCTCCAGTTCCTCCTGACCCCCTGTCTTTCTCTCAGACCTCAAATTGGCATCAATGCATCTCTGCATACAAAGCACCCCTCCCTCTTACCTCATCCATCTTCAGTTGCAATGCCTGCCTGAATGATTGCACTGCCAGCCAGCCTGGTGGTACTGAGGGTTGAGGCACTGGATGCCACACCTCACGCCATGCTGGCAACCCAAATTCAGGAGTGAGCTTGGGCAACTGAGGGTTGGTTGAGGGGGGACTGGGAGTTGATAGTAGGGGCCACTGGGCTGCTCTCATCTCCTGGATTGGGGAGGCAAGTTTCCACTGGTGGACGCTGGGCTTCAGAGCAGGGACTGACACTACATTGGGAGTATGGAAGGGAGCATGTGGTTTCAGGGGTGCACATGCACCTCCACGCACATGAGCCCACCGTGTACGCCACTGCTCTGGGTCGGGAAGGGAAAAAAAGAAAAATCACAGAAAGCCTATGTCCCTCTGTGGCCATGTGTGACAGCACCTGATGCTCTCAGACACTGATCCGTGTGAATCCCCACCAGTGAGATAGTGGGGGTAGAAGCTAACAGGGTTGGGGGCCAACGGGGACCTGAAAACAGGAGTAAGGGTGCCAAGGAGGCTCAAACGTTTCATGAAAAAAAATGATTCATAGAAACATAGAAAGTGTCAGCAGATATGGACCACTAGCCCCATCCAGTCTGCCCATAGGCCCTACACTGCCCACCTCAATGATTGCACTGGGTGAACCAGGGCAAACCAAACCACTGGCATGAGAACTCTTGCAAACCCCATGTAGTTCGACGGTTGAACATCTGGAGGTTCACACAGCCCTAGTTCTAATTGTGCCTGGATTTTACAACAAAAGGAAAAAGATGCGACTGCATCAAAAGAAAATACAAACTGCATTTGTGTGATTTTTATTACTGCAAATTATGACTTTTTGTTGCAAAGGGCAGGCTTTTTGAAAACAGCAGCAGGAATGCTTGGAACACATGTGGGGGAAACATGTGCAGGCACAAGATGCATTTGCATCTGCCCCTTTTAAAGTGCTGCCCAGACTTTCTAGTGGCTGTGGGGTTTTTTTGTTGGGTTTTTTTTGACAAGTGGTTCTCTCAGGATAGCCCAGTTGAGATGTAAAATATAATTTTCTGTGGGGTTCTTCTTTTTTCCACTTATACAGCTGGGTTGACTGAAGCACTTGGAGGTTAAGCTGAGGGACACACAGCATTTAACTGGCAGGATTTGAACCTGGGTCCCCTGGTTCCTAAGCCTATGCTTTTGTCTCTCGAGCAGACTGCCTTTGAATCTATTTTTCTTTGGCTTCTAATGGAAGAAACAGCCAGGGTGGTTCCTGGTACCTACAGTAGGTATTAAAGTGGATAGAAACAGTGCAGACACCAGCTTCAATGCAAGCTTACAGCATTTAATGGTGCCAAAATAACAAAATGCAGGCCAAGCTGATTCAGTTTATAAACTTACATTTATAAACTTACATTGAAGCCAGTGTGTGCGCTGTTTCTATCCACTTTAGTACCTGTATACTATCTAACAGCAGCACCTTTATGAGTCAGGGAGTACGCTTCGCACTCTGTTTTGATTTTATGTGATAAGGGAGAATCCTTAAAAGTGAACCCAAAATCATGAGTCACAAAGGGCAAAACCGGAACATCAACTTTTTGTTTTCTTCAGGGGGCTTTGCCCCCCTCACCCCCCTTACTATTATAACTAACTCCCAGGTCGTAGCACCTTGTGGAAGGGGTCAAACGTTTGTTGCCATTCCGGTTTCACCCTTTTGGCATCGCGGTTCTGGGTGTCGGCATTTTAGTTTTCGCCCACATCACTAACCACCTCAGCGTGAACTGGTTCCCGGTATCTGCAACAGCAAAATGGTGAGTGAGTGAGTCTTATTTCCAAGTTGTCATCCAGTACCTTCTTTGGTTACTTACCTGCACTAAACCGGAATGCAGGTTTAACACAGAACACAATGCACCCAGCTTTAATTTTCTAGATATAGGAGTGCACAAAGTTGGTTCACTCTTTGCAATAGTCACAATTTCTTTTTGTTTTAAATTTAGAAAACAAATTGTGCTTGTGCATATATGAATTATGGTATTCACCACCTTTTAAGCTAACAAACCGAACACCATTTGATTATTTTCATTTCCACAGAAAGGAACTCTTTGCAAGTGGCTTGCTAATAGCCCCCCCCCCCCTTTTTTTACAGTCTTTGCTTTGCCAAAGGAATTATTTTTTTTGGCCTGACATTTGGCTGTGGAGCTTTCTCAGTCAAACAGTGCCCTCTTGTGTTTTACACAGAAATTGCCATTTCAATATTTTACCAAGTTCCTCTGCATGATCTTTGACTTTTAGTACACTTGGAGACAGCACACAGAAGAGGCAGTTTGAGAGTAGAGCAGTGAGTGGGTGAGTAGGATCTGAAACAGACACAGGAAGAGAACAACTAGACAAACTGTCTGGTTTCCAAGTATGCCTGCATGATGGATCTTTATTAATGTTATTATTATTAAAATGATTTATATTTTTATTATTCATATTTTTATTATTTTACAGTGTATTCCTCCTGAAGAATAGTGAGGTAAACTAAATTGCTCAGGGTACATTACACAGCAAGCAAATGGCAGAGGTGGGATTTGAACATGGGTATGCCTGTTTAACAGTTCGACGCTCTAACCTCCAGCCCTCCTTGCTTTCCAGGATAGCATTGCATTCCAGGGCTTCCTCCATTGCTTTTTCAGGAAGTGATTGGCAGTACCTTTTAGCGGAAGGTGGCTAGTAGTAACTGTCCAAATCAAGCACTGTAGTTCAGGGTGATGGGAAAGACAATGAGACTGGCAACTTTTTGCACTTTTTTTACTTAGAATAGCCCAGCTGAGAGGCAACACCTTGTTTTTAGTGGGGTCCTGCTTCTACCCAGTTTCATAGTTGGGTGGATTTCACTACTGAATGGTTAAGTGACTTGCTCAAGGTCATGCAGCCAGGGTTCAGCTCCAATGGAGGTTGAACCTGTGATCTCATGGTTCCCAAACTTTAACCACTAGCTCACACTGCCTCCTATGGGAAGGACGGAACCAGCAGTCTCTGGGTGTTCCACATGTTTGACCAGTCCAGACACCAGGTTGAACAGCCATATGGTTTGGAAATGAATGAGATGAGGAACACTCCCCCCACCCAATTCCTCACTGCAAAGTAAGTACACAGCACTGGTTTGCAGGGCTCTCACTGTTATTGGAAACATCTGAATCTGAACATGTCTCTGTCTTATTTATCCATATTTTGTTCTCCTGTCCCCTTACCCCAGTTGCCACTGCCATTGCAACTCCCTGCCATGGGATGGGATAGCGAGCAAGCAGCCCTGTTCTCAGCTGATCTCCTGGATCAGCTGGCAGGGTCATGTGGGAATATTGGCTGGTCCACACCCTACCCCCTTCAGGAGATGATCGCCTAACCAATCTGAAACACTCAGTACCCAGGTGGACCCAATATTGGATCTAGGAGCTTGCATGGGAAGAGGCCCCATCTCATGGGTGACACATCTGGATTAGTAAATGATTAAAGGGGAACTGAAGTCAAAATTTACAAAAGAAAATGTTGTGCAGAGTGTTTTGATTTTTAGGTGTACTCCTAGTAAGTCCTTCCCTTTATTTGCTGAAGTGAGTTTTTTTTATTTGATTGCTAGTTTTATGGCTTCTAGGGATCTCCATATTAGCATTTCTAATGGCCTTTCTCGTTCCTACAATGCCTGAATGTTTTTGACATCAGATATTGGCTTGCACAAAAATGTGACATCTTTGCCCCCCCCTCCCCCCGAACAGATAATGGATTCAGAACAACTGTGGACAGATGGATGGGAAATTCAGAGTAAAGCTTAGACACACTAACAAAGGCATTGCACATCTACCAAGCTGCTTCTGTTTCAGCAGAGATGGGGGTACTGTTTCTCAGGGGCAACCGAAAACTGGTTTAAGATACAAACCACCTAACCATCTCAGCAGTGCATGTGATCAGACAAAATGCACATTATGGCTAGACTATGGACATGTTAGCCAATTCTCCACCAATGATTTACCCTGTAATTTAAATGAAGACTCAGGACATTTATATAGATCTTGCCCATGGCCAGCACATGCTCAGTATGGATGTCATCTTAAATCAAGCTCAAAAGGATGGTTCAATCAGACAACAAATTGTCTAGGCCCAAGAAGAAGAACCTCCAGCAGCAATAGAAAGAACAAGAAAACTAGGACATATGAGAGAATAGACCAGAACCCCCCCAACACACACAAAACAAACACAACAGGATAATTAGGATAAGAGACCTCAAGGAACACAAAATACTGAACAGGAAATGGAAGAGGATTTAGATTGATTTTCCTCACAAGAACCTCAGATGGAAAGGTGTTTATAAGATGATTCATAAATCAGAAGGTTATGCATACTACAAACATAGATTACTTAGAGGAATTTACTTTCAGTTGATATCACAGAATTTCAATGGGTCTATGCAACCAGAGTAATGTTATGCTTGTGTGACTGTAATAACTGTTTGGCCATTCACACTCTCTGTTTCATGGGGAATTACCACCCTGCAGAAGTACCAAAGGCAAGGAACCCTCGAAGCGGGTTCCACCCCCAGAGGTGTCGCGGGAAGATTCTCTTGGCTAAAGGTACCTTAGGAAGGAGACCCAAAAAGGAGCACCGAGCAGTTATACATTGACTACAAGGTTGAGAAGCATATTGTCAGCAACAAGACAGACTGAGGATACAAATGAGTTGCATATGTTATCAGGATTGCACTGATGACATAAGGGCTTCCTAAGGAGAGAGGGAATGGTGCGTAGGGTCACCATCCACCTCCATCCAACAGTGGAACCAAGCTAAGTGAACTAGGGAATACCACTGAAAACTAAGTTTCATGACCTTTGGCTTGGACAAGAGGAAAAAAAACCCTATAAGGAGGAGGAGGAGGAGGAAATATCTGGGAATCCAAGGCCTAGGTCACCTTCCCTCCAGGCTGGGGGTATTTTATTTAGTGACGGATCAGCTGCTGCAATTTAGAGATCAAATTTGTAGGGAAGTTGAAAATATTCCAATTTAGAGGAAGCTGTCACTTGTTCCCTCTAACAGGAACGCCTTTGAAGGTTGCGAGGCAAGTCTCTGCAACAAGTTCAGCAGAGGCGGGAGGAGGAGAGAATGACTGCTGAGGCACTGCCTGACCTACTGACTATCCCAAATCAAGTGAACCAAAGACATTTGTAGGGAGAATGTGTTGAAGGTACAGATGGTAGTAAATTAATACTACAGCCAAAGGAGATCGAATGTAACCACCCTTCGCAGCTAGTCATAAATTCTACATCAAGAGCTGCCACTGAATTACGAACAGCCAAAGCTCCACCTGGAGTGAGGACATTCCCACTATTGGTCAGATGTAAAGGACCCCATCCCAGGTTTCACATGATCAAGATGCGGACTTCGGTGCAGAGCGAGACCATCTGCTGCTGGAGGGCCTGAGCCACAGAAAGTAATGATCATGACTGGCAAGCTTCCAAATTATGGGAATACTGATAATTATGAAGCGCTAATATAAGGGGTCAGGCAAAGCCAGTTTCCATCGGATAGGTAATAGTATATGGAAGGATTGTTGGAGATGATTGATTGATACAATGGACTGATACAATTGGCTGATGAAATTGATGGATAGGAAGGTTCATTGACGGAAGGAAGGTTTAAAATGGTTCAGTGATATAAGCAAAGCCAGTGAAAGCAAGTCAACCAAGTCCACTACGGAAGTCAAATTAGCGGTGTCATGGAAGTTAGGTGATCGAGTAATAGGAGGCTGTGAAGCCATTAAGTAGTGAGAGGCAGGATGCCAGAACTTGAGTCAATGAGGTTTAGTAAATTGAATCCATGAGGTTTAGCAGTGATTGCTATGATTGCAGCATAAGTAAAGAATTGAAATGTATGGTTAAATAGCATTGATACAGATGGGCTATGGTTTCAGCATGACTAGGGAATGATCTGATTGTTATAAATACCTCAGATGCCATGAAGGCAGGGGTAGGTTATGGGAAGGCAGGAGATATTTGGAATGCAGTAATGAAATGGTACCAGTAAGGCTTACATAAGCATGTTCCTGCCAATTGGAGCCATGATGCCCCATTGTGACATTGCAGTCCCCTACCATGGGAATAGCAGGGAGCCACAAGCTGAGCATCATGAGACCAACAGCAACTGTAATGCTAGTAGGGTAGGAACCCCCAAAAGTGGTGCCTTTACTGGCAAGGTCCTAGTGAAGAACAAAGCCACAGGATAGCAAGCTGCCAGAGTAATGTGAACAGGTGAAGCAAATCAATGACTGAAAGGTACAAAATAGTTAAATTCAGAAACAAACTGCTAAAATGCCTGCAGCTGGAAGCTGAGATCAGGCAGCCAGTGTAATAGCTGAAAGTTTCAGTATAGCAATGCAAGAGTTGGACTTGAGAGAACAGCAAGAGAAAGGAGGTGCTGATAGAACTATACAACTCTACTGAGACTTAAGAACTAGAACTCTACTACTGGGACCTTTAATTTAGGGCAAAAACAAACAAACAAACAAACAAAAAAACAAGAGTCAGTGTGTTTGTCTGAGTTTGGTGAAGGGAACTGTGATCTGTGCAGTTAGCTAGGTGAAGAAGGGAACTGTGAATTAGGGGGAGTGGCTTAGGCAGCAGGAAGCCAGGTGTTTGGATTTAAAACTGCCCTAGATAGCTTTTGGCAGAGAACAGCAAGAGAAACAAGTTGCTGTCAGAACTATACTACTCTACTGGGACTATATAGCCTTCCCTCCTTCCCCACCCTTAGCTAGTTCCACTTTTATAGGCACAGGATTTGACTGACAACAGGATCTTCCTGTTTGGGAGCAGGAAGGGGGTGATCAAAGAGGCACAAAAGACCCACCATCCTAGAAGAAAAAGAATAGCTCTCCATCCCTCCCCCCCCCCAGGTGCTGGAGGTCTACTCTGAGCAAGTATGAAGGAGACTACTGAGGAATACATGAACTTTCTGTCCCAGAACAGGAAGATCAAGAAATTTAATGGCATGGAGGCAGTAGGAAAGTAGGGAGAAAAAAAATGATAAAAAAAATAAATAAAATAGACAGAGAGAGAGGAACGAGTAAGCATACAAAACAACAGTTGAGATGCCACAAATAAGACTTGATGGGAATGGGGCAGTGCAGTGGCTGTGGAGCGGCAGTCTTCTGGGAGACGTTCTGGAGGATGTGGTGTTGTCCCATCTGCTGGCACCTCTCTGGGCTGAGGGAGGAGGTTGCTCATCTCCAGGCTAAGTTGGGCAGGATTCGAGGTACCTCTTCTCCCACCCAGGGACCACCAGGGCCACCATTTCTGACTCAGAGGTTGCCAAGAAAGAGGAGCAGTTGGACCACAGAGGGCTCAGGGAGGGTGACGGTGGTGGAATGGAGACGCATCCTTCCACTTGTACTTCCCTATAATTCGTATGCCATTCTGGCAGAGTGTGGTTCCTCTATTGAGGGACCCACAGTGGAGACCAAGGAGGATGCTGGGAATCTCCAAAAAGGAGACCCACAGGAGGGTGGCATGGGACCCCACAGGGGAAGAAAACAACTCCTGGTGGGGGACTGCATTGTTAGGAGTGTAGAACTGGGAGAAGGGGAAGAGGGAGGCAAGGTGCCTGCCTGGTGCCCCGGCTTGGAGGGACAGGGAGCGAATCCTCAGGATCATGGGAGCAGCTGCACAGGGAAGCAAGCTGGATGTCATTGTCCACCTAGGGACAAATGACCTGGCTGGGAAAGGGATCAGAGCAGTACAGTACAGGAGGAGTTTATGCAGTTGGAGAGGGGCCTTAGACACGTAGCATGCACGGTAACCTTCCTTGAGGTGCTGCCTGTTTATGGCATGGGTGAGGCTAGGGTGCTCCACACCATGGGATTCAATCAGTGGTTGAAAAACTGATGCAGAGCTCAGGGTTTTGGCTTCATTGGGGACTGGGGGGTCCACCGGGAGGGATACAGGCCTATACTGGCACGATGGTCTGCATCTGTCCAGGAGGGAAACCAGAATCCTAGGTGATAGTTTAAAATACTTCATTGGCAAGCATTTAAACTAGCCAAGGAGGGTGGCACTGAAAAGGAGCAGGGAAATTCTAGCCCCCCCCCAAAAAATCAGGGTAGTTAGTGAGGTAAACATCAAGATAGAAAAGTCAAAAGGGAGGAGGGCAGGGGTAAATGAAGAAAAAGGCAAAGGCAGTAAGGACAGAGATTGGGCAAAAAGGGGCAAGGCCATCAAAAAATGGAGGGTAATGAGTACCAATGCATACAGTCTAGGTAACAAGCTCCCTGAACTGGTGGCCTTGTTGGAAGAGGGATGCCTGGATATTGTGTCAGTCACAGAAACATGGTATACAGAGGGCCATGGCTGGGATGTCAACATACCAGGGTACACAATCTATAGGAGGGACAGGAAGGGTAGAAAAGGAGGATGAGGAGTAGCTCTTTACATAAGGGAAGGGATCAAAGCAATGGAACTAAAGGGTAAACATGGAGGAGAGGAGGCACTGTGGGTCACCCTGGAGACTGGAAATGGTACCACAATCCGCACAGGGGTTGTATACAGACCCCCCTCTCAGGGGGAGGAAATGCACAAGGAAATGATAGAAGACATCCTTAGGATGGAAGAAAAAGGGGAGATACTGCTGATGGGTGATCTGAATATGCCAGATGTTAACTGGAGCACCTTTGCTGCAGCCACATCCAAGAGCAGGGTCATTCTCGATGCCCTACAGGGGGCATGCCTCAGACAGCTAGTGTTGGAACCCACTCAGGAAGAAGTAATCTTAAATCTGGTACTCTTAAATGGGGATGGAGAGAGGATCTCAGATCTAGAAGTGGGTAGCCATCTGAGTACAAGTGACCACCAAACAGTGTGGTTCACAATAAACACAGTGGTAGAGTCAAGCCATACAAAAGTGAGGGTACTGGACTTTCGGAGGGCTGACTTTGTCAAAATGGGAGAGTGCCTCAGAAAAGCACTAGCAAACAGGCAAGAAGGTGGGGTGGAGAAACAATGGGGAAACACCAAAACTGCCATCACAGAGGTAACAAGCCTTTGTGTGAAGCAAATAAACAAATCAAAACAAAAGAAAAAAACACTATGGTTCTCAAAAGAGGTGGCACTGAAGGTTAGGGAGAAAAAAGATCGCATTCAGGAAGTATAAGGAAATAAAGAAGGAGCAGGGCAAAGAACTGTACCAGTTAAAACAGAAGGAAGCTGGGACAGCAGTCAGAATAGCAAAGGCCCAAACCGAGTAAAAGATAGCCAACTCAGTTAAGAAGGGGGATAAAACCATTTTATAGGTATATTAGGGAGTGAAGAAAGACCAAGGGAGAGATAGTGAGGCTTAATAAAGGGGAGGGTGGGTGCGCAGAGAGGGACAATGAAAAAGCAGGGATACAGAATGAATACCTTTGCTCAGTATTCACAAAAGAAGAGGAGGAGGAGGTACCTAATCCAATCAATATATGCACTCTGGATGGGGGGGGAGGGGGTTATACCAGTCTTTTCACAGAAGAAAGGATTTTAAAAGAACTCCTAAAACTGAAGGTGGACAAAGCAATGGGTCCTGACGGGATTCACCCCAGAATTCTGAAAGAACTAAGGGGAGAACTAGTGACACCGCTGACTACCCTTTTTAACAAATCATAGGAGAATGGTGTGGTACCTAAGGACTGGAGGAGGGAGGAGGGAGGATATGATTCCCCTTTACAAAAGTGGGAGCAAAGCAGAGGCAGGAAACTACAGACCAGTTAGCTTGACCTCAGTGGTAGGGAAAATGGTGGAAATACTCCTGAAAGAAAGAATTGTTGACTACCTAGAGGCCAGCGGGGCACAGGACCCAAGGCAGCATGGATTCACAGCGGAAAGGTCATGTCAGATGAATCTAACATATTTCTTTGACTGGGTGACCAAAGTAATAGACCAGGGAGGGGCTGTGGACATGGCCTATCTAGATTTTAGCAAGGCATTTGACACAGTCCCACACAAAAGATTATTAAACAAATTAGCTAGCCTGGGAGTGGGTCCCAGGGTGGTAGCCTGAGTAAAAAATTGGCTGGACAACAAGACACAGAGTGTAATAGTAAACAGAGTCCACTCCAAAGAAAGAGGGGGTTACTAGTGGAGTACCACAGGGTTCAATACTGGGTCTGATCCTTTTTAATGTCTTTATAAGTGACACTGCAGAGGGACTGGATGGAAAAGTATGCCTCTTTGCAGACGACACAAAGATCTGTAACAGAGTTGATACACAATGGGGGGGTGAAAAGGTTGAGAAGGGACTTGGCAAAGTTGGAGGAATGGTCAGACATATGGCAGCTTAAATTCAATGCAAAGACATGCAAAGTAATGCTCCTGGGAAACAAAACCCCCAGGGGAAGGGTACACAATGGGGGGGGGCATATTAACAACAACACAAATGGAAAGGGATCTGGGATTAGTCATATCAGATTACCTAAAGGCAAGCAAGCAATGTGAGAAGGCAGTAAGGATGGCTGGGGGGATACTGGGATGTACAGGGAGAGGCATCACCAGTAGAAAACAGTTCTGAAGACCCCATCTCCACAAGGACATAGACAGGATGGAGGCAGTCCAGAGGAGGGCAACTGAAATGGTGCAGGTCTGCAACAGAAGCCATATGAAGAGAGACTATAGGAGCTTAATATGTATACCCTTGAGGAGGGGGGACATGATAGAAACTTTCAAGTACCTCAAGGGATTCAACAAAGTCCAAGAGGGTAGCATCTTTCAGAAAAAGAGATGTGCAAGAACAAGGGGACACAATTTGAAGACAGAGGTGGGATGGCTCGGGGCAATGTGAAGAAGTAGTTTTTCACAGAGAGGGTGGTGGACACATTGAAAGGCCTTCCTGAGGAGGTCATAGGGTCAAAAATAGTGGGGAAGTCAAGAATGCATGGGACAGACATAAGGCAATTCTGGTGTGGGGGGTAGGAAGAAGTAGGCTGTTGGTTAACTAGGATCTGCAGCTTATCCAATAGGTACGGAAATGGGCAGACTAGGTGGGCCATGCAGTCCTTATCTGTCATCAAAGTCTATGTTTCTATGTTCTATGTTTCTAAGTTCTGTTTTAGCAATAGCCGAGACAACTAAAAATATACTGAGCATGAATCTTGTGCTGCTTTAATACTAGTAAGGGAATTAGTTACTCATGAGAGAAGGTCAGCTGGAGGAATAGTCTATCAATGGACCAGGAAAGGCCTTCGAAAGGATAGAACATGAATATTTGTTAGCTGTATTGTAAAAATTTGATTGTTCTGTTGTATGAAAAAGCTAATTTGTCACATAGTATAAATAACAACAACATAACAGCAGATAGTGGCATTAAAAGTGAGGTCAGACAGGGCTGCCCCCTGAGTCCCCTTCTTTATTTATTTAGTTAAAATGCAGTGTTACAAATTTTGTGTAATCATCCAGAAGTTGGTGGACTGAAGGTGTTTGATACCTCTCAATATTTACAGTAAGGGCTACTGCTTAGGCAGATATATGTGTTTTGATATACTCAGTGGCCCCAGGAAAACAGAAATCTGCAGAAAATGTTCATGAATGCACTAATGTATCAGAATCATGCTTCTCATACCACCCTGCTAATGTCCTCCTCAAATTGTTTCTCCTTTTACTTCCCTACCTGCCTATACACTTACATAATTTTACTGTGCCTCAAATATGTCTGCATTCCAAAATGTACCTGAACAACATATTTTGTATTCTGTGCAAACACTGTAATTTGTAATTCATTCACTATTGTACATTTCCTTGTCTTGGAATTGTGAGCTTTCTAAATTTATCTCTGTATTTGTTTGAATAATTTTGTTCTGTACCAGTCCAGGGTCATACCTGCTAATAGGCATTCAGTTATCTAGTGCAACTACCTAGTTATCAAAAAGCAAGCAAATAAATAAATAATAAAATTTGCAAAAAGTACAGTGCTTCATGTACACACAGGGCACCTGAGGGTGACTTCTATAGCTGGTATCTAGTAAACCTATAAAGATTTATTATGCAATGGGCTTAAAAATACTCTCATCTGTTTGGCTGCCTGGCGCCTTTTCCACATTGTAAAATCTAGCATTACCCTGCGGGAAAAGGTGACAGCCATCAGTCAACCACATTAGGAACTCCACTGAAGATTACTACAACCATCACCACTGGGACTGGCAAATATGGCAATTCCCACTAAACGGCTGTCTCACAGAACTGCTGCTCCCAGTGCACTCCTATTCCAACTGCTGCTGTGGAAATACAACAACAGGCAAATTTGAATAAAATGCCTTTACAAATTAATTTTTCAGGGTGATTCCCATGACAGACCATTGTACCCACCACCCTCTGAGCTCTCTGTACAATCTGCTCCCAGCTTGCTGTCCATCTCCACAGTGCTCCATTCCCACTTTGATTCTTCACTTCGGTCCCACTCACTCTCTGTCTGTTTCCCAAACTGCAGTCTGCAGCAGTTCTCGATACACGCCTCCAACCACCCCCATTCACCTGAAGACACATTTAAAAACTATAATAAACACTGAAGTGAGGAAACTGTTTTAAATTAGAAACTGAGGGCTAAAAGTTTTAGAAGTCACCGCCAAAAAGCCGAACAGTCATACTAGTCATGCGTGTATGCATATGCATGTGTGCGTGCCCAGTATAATGGTGCAGCTTTTCGGCGCTGCTTTCTGAATGTTTTGCCCATCGCTTTCTAATATAAAGCACTTTCCTCACTTCAGGGTTTGTTACAGGCTTTAAACATGCCTTCAGGTAAATGGGGATGGATCCAGCACCGCACAACTTAGTCTCTGTTTCTTAGCTCACTGTGGATTCAAGATGCGTACAAGGTGCTGCACCGCTTTGCATGGGGCAGGATGGTTAACAAAAACTCAAACGGCAGCCCATTCTCCTCTTTGATGCAGCTCAATCTCCATTTCCAAGCTGCCTGAATTAAATTATGTACAGACAACGACAGTTGCCTCAACTAACAAATACTGCTAAAAAAAAAAAAAAAAGAAACTACTGGTGACAGCAGCCTTCCATACACAACCTAGCAACCCAGGACTATTTTAATCTGCAGAAGCATATCTCCTCTATTTTAGAAATAAAAAAATAAAACCTTGACACCGAGAATTTTAATCTTTTCTTTATTTTACACATTGTATAATCACAATATGCCACTCCAGAGTGTGGGGTAATGCCAGGATTTACCCACTTCTGGTGTGGTTTACTCACTTGGCCTGCAGCCTTGTGACTGAACCACACTAGGCATGGGTAAATCCAGCATTACCCCACACCCAGTTGTGGTATATTGCTTAAAGGAATAACATTTGGACATGAGGATATGGCTGGTCTTAACGGGAAAGAAAAACTGAAGGAGCGTGACCAAAACATGGCCAGGTGGAAGACCAATCTAAATACCAAAAGGTTTCAATTGTTAAAGCCTTTCCTGCTGCAGATTTTCATTATCAAGTTCAATTTGTCCACCTCCGGCTCAGCTAGAAACAAAAATATATAGTTTTTTTTTTTTTTCAGATGATATGGGATAACTGGTTAAACCCCATTAAAATGAATATTTTGTATTTTCCTTAATAAACTGTGTGGGTTAGAGCTACTAAATCCTATTGCCTTTTTCTTTAGTTTGTTCTTGTTTTTCAGCTTTGAGCCAATATTAAAGAATACAAATAAGATAAAGTCAGCTTGAATAGGGACATAGTTGACTTCTTTATGCATCACTTGGAACTGAGGTATCCAACAACTCAGGAAATCCAAAGTGTTCCCTACATATGCAAAAAATACTATTATTGAAAAGGTAAGGAAATGGAAACTGTCACCTGTCACTTTTCAAAATTGTTCTAGGAAAATGCTGTATGATACTATACAAACACAAGGATTTCATGTTACTCCTGACTTTGGAAGGATTCCAGCCCAGCTTCACTTACAAGTAATCTCAAACTTAACAGACCCAAGAATCCTGTCTGAAACATGGAACGTGACTTGGTTTTGTAGCCACAGAAAGCTGGGTGTTAAAGATAATTTAAAGCATGAAAGCATGTGGGAAAGACCATGTCCCAGGAGGAACTGTATTGCTCATTTTGAGACACTAGAGCATCTGTTTTGTGATTGTGAATATGTTAACAACTTCTGGAACAAGCTAGCCAATAAGTGGAGGGACCCTGTCTGGAGTAAAATACAATATAAACATATTATAGCTTGATCCCTTTTGACTCTAGCCACCAAATATGACACCAGTACTGTTCAAGTTATATTGTCTGGCATTATGTTTCTCATCTGGCATGGTTGCTGTAAGCTCCTTTTATGTGAGAGAAAGAGAGAGAGAGAGAGAGATTAGAGAGAGAGAGAGAGAGAGGCTCTTTTTTCATAATTAGACTTTATTGAGTTTTTTGCTTAATACACTGAATGACAAAACATGAAAACAATAGTAACAAATACAACTGTCACTTACTATCCATTGCATGACAGTTAATCAGGTAACAGCTTGAGAGAGAGACTGTATAGGTTCCAACACATACCATCCAGTCTTACATGCATTTTGTGTGTATATAATATCAAGGAAAGGTACAAGGCAGGCACCGTAGCCTACCTCTCCCCTTGGGAACTAGCCCTTTCACAACCAGCACCGCACTGATCATCTTCCATAGGTTATGGCACAAAAGAGGGGTCTCTAGGCATGACATACAGAACCCAGCAGTTCCACCTATTCCAGCCTTTGTTCATTTGGTTACAGAAAGTATATGTCAGAATTTCCATGGTATGACTCGAGCTAACCAGTGCAGTCCATTCATCCAATATAGGTGTCTCTACCCTCAACCGGTGTTTCATTATACACTTTTTTGCTGCCCCTAACAATATACCCATCACATATTTATCTGTAGGATCCCTCATACCTGGTGGGTATAGTGTTAAATTGAACAATTCTTTAGAAAACATTATTTGGGGAGTGAGAGAGTGCCAACCTCAGTGAGTAATAGCTAAACTGAGCAAGAAATTACAAGCTTACATGATAAAGAAGATACTCTTCTTTTTGTAACTCTAGTAAAGAAAAAAATGCTAATGCATTTTATGGTTGAAATGATTTTTATCTTTACAGAGCACAACATAGCTACAATTAAGACAATGAGTATGAATATTTCTGCTCTATTAATTTTTGCAACAAGGCTCTGTGGGATGTTTTCTGTATTTTTTGACTGATACTTTGTGACCATCTGTTTAGATTTTTTTTTTAAGAATAATAATAATAAAGTAATACTGTGACCCTACTCATTTTAAGTGCAATAGGATTTTTAACTTCACCAAGACACCACCAGAGATGGGCAGAAGGGACCTCAGTTTAATGTCACATCCAAAGGATGGATTCATTGTGACAATCCCAGGTGAAGACTGTTAATAAATTATACACTAGTGTCAGACAGGCAGACGACTCCCTCTGTTCAGAATGTACTTGTGACAGTCCCAGGTGAAGACTGTTAATTCTACACTGATGTCAGACAGGTAGAGGGCTCCCTCAGTCTGATGAGGTTTAACTGTGACAATCCCAGGTGAAGACTGTTAATTCTACACGAGTGTCAGACAGGTAGAGGGCTCCCACAGTCTGGCCAGGTTTTAACTGCGAAAATGCCAGGTGAAGGCTGTTAATTCTACACTCGTGTCAGACAGATAAAGGGCTCCCTCAATCTGTTCAGATTTTACTTGTGACACTCCCTGGCAAAAACTATTAATTCTATACTAGTGTCAGACAAGTGAAGGCTCCCTCAGTCTGATCAGGTTTTAACTTGTGACAATGTGAAGACAGTTAATTTAAATTTTTTTATTTATTTGATTGTAACCCCCTTCTCCCTTGGGTTTGGGGAGAAAACATTCACTCAGCATCATGGTTAGGTTTGTACTTCTGGTCAGTGGTGCCCAAGTAACTCCAGACACAGGAAGCAATAACTGAAAATGTCCAAACCATGAATGGGATTCTAGGGTGTGGCTTTTATTCACATCAACACAGGAATAACAAAGCAAAGATGGACCCCCACAGGGATACACTCACTGACAATGCAGATTTATAGAGATCAGAGCACATCTTCTTTACTACACAGGACCCTCAGGTTCTGAACACAACAGGGCTCACACGGCTGGAACTGGTACTCTTCTATTTTGATTCCTTGACATGGTACCCCGGCCAGTACTTGGACACTTTTCCTTATGGCATAGAGTTTGATGGTGGCTCCCTAAACCACCCATGAGCACTTTCTAGCTCTAATGGGAAAATCATCCTTAATCCCACATCTGGATACCTTCTGTAGACACTGGCCAAGTACCTGAGAGAAAGCTGTAGGTGCCCAAACTGAACCCATAGAGGTAAACCTGGTTACTCCAGATGGGTGTCTCCCACCTCTTGTTCCCAAATCTATACCCGACCATTCCTTTAGAATGACACCTTTCTTCGAAACTACTGGTTGTAGATGCTATCTTGAAATGTTTGTCACATTTCACATTCTACACTGTATTTAGGTGGTGTCCTGACTTAAACAGTTCTGTTAGTGCCCATTTCCTTTCTTCAGACCCCCACTGTTTCAGATGCTTCCAAGCCATACACAAATTTAAAAGCACTGTACTTGGCTTGTCTTCTCCTGACCCCACAGTAGGCAGATACTTTTACACAACTCTGTCTTGGTGAACATAGGCTCTATATCAGAACAGACTCACCGTGGTATGCAGGTGCCCCAGGGCTTCTTTGAAAGGAAAACACAAATCTCTGGTATTCTCTGTACAATCTTCACTATCAGGCAGCTTTTCCCTTTCCAGACAGGGCCAGGGGATTGCCCCTGAAATGCTGGAATGCCCCCCCCCCATCCCTCCGGGGATGGGGCACTGGAACAACAAATGGAATGGTCTCTACCACTTTCTTCTGGTCTCTTCTGTGTTTCTTTCTAGGGTGAGAACACACAACCCACTTTCTGATGTAGCTCTAAAGCAGAACTAGGCTCTGAGGGGCTGCCAACTGCAGCACACCTCTGCCTCTCTCTAATCTCTACTGCAGACTCCCCCAATTGATTTGAATTCCCCAACGTTTTATCACTAACCCCTGCAGCAAGCATTCCAATGTGGCTTATGCTGCTGTGAGAATTCTATGGTGATGTCATCCCTCCAGCTCAGCTGAGACTGAGGACAGAGTGAAACAGTGTGAAACCCATTTAACTGGAGTCTCACAAGCTGCCTTTCCCTGCCTGCCACTGGTTCTAAGTGGGATTCTAGTAACCCCGGGGAACAAGGGGGTTGCATGATATACCAGGAAAGTGGACTGGATCAAAAAACTGTTTTCAGCCATGCCTGGGGAAGGGGTAAAAACAATAGGCGCACAGATTTCTAATACAATACAATACAACACCTAACAATTAATAAATTCTACACTAGCATCAGACAGGTAGAGTGCTCCCTCATTCTGTTCCGGTTTTAACTGTGACAATCCCAGGTGAAGACTGTTAATAAATTATATGCTTGTGTCAGACAGGTAGAGGGCTCCCTCAGTCTGATCAGGTTTTAACAGTGACAATCCCAGGTGAAGACTGTTAACAAATTCTACACTAATGTCAGACAGTTAGAGGGCTATCTTAGTCTGTTCAGGTTTTCCTGTGACAACACCAGGTGTAGACTGTTAATATAGTCTACACTAGTGTCAGATAGGTAGCGGGATACCTCAGACTGTTAAGGTTTTACTTGTGACAATCCCAGGTGAAGGCTGTTAATTCTGCACTAGTGTCAGACAGGTAGGTGGCTCCCATAGTCTGTTCAGCTTAAACTATGACAATCCCAGGTGATGCCAGTTAACTACACACTAGTGTCAGACAGATAGAGGGCTCCCTCAATCTGTTCAGGTTTTCCTGTGACAATCCCAGGTGAAGACTGTTAGCTGTACACTAGTGTCAGACAGACAGAGGGGCTCCCTCAGTCTGTTCAGGTTTTCCTGTGACAATCCCATCTGAAGACTGTTAATTCTAATCTAGTGTCAGACAGGCAGAGGGCTCCCTCATTCTGTTCAGGTTTTCCTGTGATAATCCTAGGTGAAGACTTACTTCTACACTAGTGTCAAAGAAACAGAAGGGCTCTCTCAGACTGTTCAGGTTTTCCTGCGACAATCCCAGGTGAAGACTGTTAATAAATTCTACAGTACTGTCAGACAGGTGAAGGGCTCCCTCTGTCTGTTCAGGTTTTAACTGTGATGATCCCAGGTGAAGATTGTTAATTCTACACTAGTGTCAGACGGGTAGAGGGCTCCGTCAGACTGTTCAGGTTTTCCTGTGGCAGTCCCAGGTGAAAACTGTTAATCATACACTAGTGTCAGACAGGCAGAGAGCTCCCTCAGTCTGTTCAGGGTTTCCTGTGGCAGTTCCAGGTGAAGACTGTTAATTCGATACTAGTGTCAGACAGGTAGAGGGATCCCTCAGTCTGTTCAGGTTTTACTGTGGCAGTCCCATGTGAGGACTGTTAATAAATTCTACTGTACACTAGTTTCAGGCAGGTAGTGGGCTCCCTCAGTCTACTCAGGTTTCCTGTGACATTCT
This sequence comes from Neoceratodus forsteri, assembly GCA_016271365.2. NCBI lineage: Eukaryota > Metazoa > Chordata > Ceratodontiformes > Ceratodontidae > Neoceratodus > Neoceratodus forsteri. The sequence goes on from CM057459.1 coordinate 1,392,878,048, forward strand.
CAGGTAAAGACTGTGAGTTGATAAATTCTGTAGTGGTGTCAGACAGATAAAGGGTTCGTTCAGTCTATTCCAAGTTTCTCTTTAAAAACCCAGTATGAAAACTGTTGGCTGATAACTTCTGTATTGGTGTCATATAGGTAGAGGGCTCTCTCAGTCCATCCAGGTTATTCTCAGGTGAAGACTGTTAGCTAGTTAGTTCTGCTAAGGTGTTTGATGGCTAGTAACTAAGTTTCCTCATGTTTTCTATAATAACCCCAGGTAAGGCCTATAACTAATCAATACTGCATGAGTGTCACACAGATAGAAGGCTGCCTGAAACCTCCCTGTATATTTAATTCATGTTCCCATTCAAGCAATTGTCATGTTGCAAAAACCTTAAAGAGCCACCAGTGCCTCCAGGAGAACTTTGAAAAACATATTTGGATGCAAAGCAGCTTATATTTCTAATTAGCTCTGTATTTCTTCTTCCTGTTGTTTATTACTGAGTTCAAATACGTGAAAACAGGATCTTTGAGGAGTCATCCACTCCTATTGCTTATTTCCCACCTGGTTTCATATTACTCTGCTTGTGACATCACAATCATTTCCACGGCAGCCAACCGTGATGTCACAACAGAGCATTATGATTTCAAGCAGGGAATATGCTGCAGGGGCAGAGGAACTCTAAGAATCCTATTTCTGTGGGAATTTCCTCAGGAATAAATAAGAGGGAGGAGAAACCTATAGAAGGTAAATGACATACAAGCTGAACTGTATCTAAATATTATGTTTTTGAAAGTTTTCCCAGAGGTATCAGCCACTCTTTAGAAGTGGTGCTTTGAAAATCTTGACTTGGGCATTCATGGGACAGGGCCAAGAGTCCACCCCCACTCTGACACCACGATTGACTGATTGGTTATAGTGGTTCTGTTCTTAGTGAAGATTCAAACTATATTGGGTTAAATCCTTGCGCCAAATGTTTTGGGTACACAAATCCCTTTTTAACTTGTGTCTTCTGTGTACAGGGATGGTGACGGTGGAGAGCATGAGATGTTGTAGTGCAAAAAATAGAAAGATCAGAGGCATGCCATTTAGAAAGCCATGTCTCTATAAGATATTAGGGGGCCTTTTGTTTCTTTTTTGCTTTGTCGTAGTATTTTCTGTTGTATATGTGCAAAAGGAAGTCTGCGAAAACAATGTCATCTAGATGTAAAAAGTTACAAATGATTCCTACAGTGCTGAAAAGTATTGACAATGGAGTGACCTCTAGTGGTGGTAGAACAGATTGTATGGTATGACTATAAAGGCTGAGTTCTAACCCCCCACACCCCCCACTCTCCCCAGCTAACGAGCATCTCCCATTAGCTGAATGAGTAGAGCTGCTGCTTTTGGGACTTAAGGCCTCCGGAGATATGTTGCAGTGTTTCAGTTCAACACGTGGGCAGATAAAAGTTACTGAATGGACCGTGAATCAATTAGCTAGGGCTATGGCTAGATGCCAACTGAATGGGAATCCAGCATATCTCTATCTGTACAACAAAGCTGCATTAAAGTTGTTTTAAGGTTCATTAATAACATTAAAAACAAAGCGAAATTCAAGGATTTAAAGTCTTGTGATCCATGCCCACATCACCACTTGCAAACATAACTTCACATTATAATTTCTATACGATAAAACTGCATTACAGTTGTTTTTAAGTTCATGAATAACACTAAAAACAAAAAGAAAATTCAAGGATTTAAAGTCTTGTGATCCATGCCCGCATCACCACTTGCAAACATAACTTCACGTTATAATTAATGTGTATCATACCATCATCTATACCATGAAGAGGAGTGGGTTGGAACTTTGCATCATTCAATGATGGTGAAACATCACTAGTAAAGTGCATTATGCTTTGTTCAGTGCACGCCTAAGAGCAGGTCACATGACTGCTTTGCTGTTCAGAAGGACAGTCACATTGTATATGCTGCAGAAGAAGCCCAGTGCCCAGTGTGCAGTCCTAGAGTGAGAGAAGGAGTTTGATATGTCACTCGGAATGTTGACTGTGAACAGTCTTATTACATTTAGAGTGAAAGAAAAAGAACATCATGGTAGTGCAGGAATCTTCGCTCAGTTTAAGTGCTTAGATATTCTAGAAGTAATCAGAAAAGCTTTTAGTTTGAGAGAACATTTTTAGAGGATATTTTGTGAGAATGGACTGTGTTAATTCTCAGAATGCAATACAGTGCCTCTGAGCTGAATCTGTTTGGGGGAAGGCAGCAGCTCTCAGTTTAAATGTAATTTTACTTAAAGAGCTCATAATGCCTCAAAGAAAGCTTTGAAAAACATAATATTTAGGTACAATTCAGCTTGCATTCCATATATATTCTATAGATTTTTCCTTCATGTTATTTATTACTAAGGAAATTCGCATAAACATCTGATCGTTATACCTCAGAGTTCATCTGCCTCTATACCTTACTCCCTATTTCATGCCATAATCCTCTGTTGTGACATAACAATCTGTTGCCACGAGAGTAATTGTGATGTCACAAGTAGTACATTATGACTTCAAGTAAGGAGAAAGCAACAGGAATAGATGAACTCTTCAGAAGCAAAGATCTTGTTTTCATGCAGACTACATCAGTTATAAATAATGAGGAGGAGGAGGAGACTACAGACCTGTTAGTTTGACCTCAGTGGTAGGGAAAATGATGGAATCACTTCTGAAGGAAAGAATTGTTGAGTACCTAGAGACCAGTGGGGCACAGGACCCAAGGCAGCATGGATTCATGATGGGAAGGTTGTGTCAGATGAATCTAATAGATTTCTTTGACTGGGTGACCAAAGTAGTAGACCAGGGAGGGGCTGTGGACATGGCCTACCTAGATTTTAGCAAGGCACTTGATACAGTCCCACACAAAAGATTAATACACAAGTTAGCCAGCCTTAGAGTGGGTCCCAAGGTGGTAGCCTGGATAAAAAATTGGCTATACAACAGGACGCAAAGAGTAGTAGTGAAGAAAGGAGGGTTAGTAGCGGGGTACCACAGGGTTCAGTACTGGGACCGGTCCTTTTTAATGTTTTTATAAGTGACATTGCAGAGGAACTGGAAGGAAAAGTGTGTCTCTTTGCAGATGACACAAAGATCTCCAACAGGGCTGATACACAAGATGGAGTGGAAAGGATGAGAAGGGACTTGCAAGGTTGGAGGAATGGCCAAATGTATGGCAGCTCAGATTTAATGCAGAAGTGCAAGGTAATGTACCTGGGCAACAAAAACCCAGGGAAAGAGTACACTGTGGGGGGTGAGATACTGACTACAGTAAAAATGGAAAGGGACCTGGGGGTATTATATCAGATGACCTAAAGGTGGGCAAGCAATGTGAGAGGGCAGTAAGGAGGGCTGGGGGGATACAGGGATGCATAGGGAGAGGCATCAATAGTAGAAAACAGGAAGTTGTTATCCCTCTGTACAGACAGTTGGTGAGACCCCATCTGGAGTACTGTGTGCAGTTCTGGAGACTCCATTTCCGCAAAGACATAGACAGAGTGGAGGCTGTCCAGAGGAAGGCAACCAAAATGGTGCAGGGTCTGCACCAGAAGACAAACAAAGAAAGACTAAAGGAGCTTAATATGTATACCTTTGAGGAAAGAAGGGAGAGAGGGGACATTATAGAAACTTTCAAGTACCTCAAGGGAATCAACAAAGTCCAAGAGGGTAGCATCTTTCAGAAAAAGAGATGTGCAAGAACAAGGGGGCACAATTTGAAGATAGAGGGGGGAACGGCTAAGAGGTAATGTGAGGAAATATTTTTTCATGGAGAGGGTTGTGGATGCATGGAATAGCCTCCCTGAGGAGGTTGTTTAGTCAAGAACAGTGGGGGAATTCAAGAATGCATGGGACAGACATAAGACAGTCCTAGTCGGGGTAGGAGGAAGTAAGCTGTTGGTTAACTGGGATCTGCAGCTTATCTGTTAGGTAGGAAAATGGGCAGACTAGGTGGGCCAAGTGGTCCTTATCTGCCGTCAAATTCTATGTTTCAATGTTAGGAGGAATACAGAGTTAATGTGAACTGCAAGCTGAACTATGTCTAAATATGTCTTGTTAAAGTTCTCCTGAAGGTGTCAGCTGCTCTTTAATGTTTTAAACTTTTAGGTCAGGATTTTCAAAAGGACCTGTTCAAGATGTGTCCACCACTATTTTCAAAAGGAGAATGCATCCACACATGCTACACCATCTATTAGCTACCCTAACTGCATCCAAAATTTGTGTCCAATATCACTCCTCAATGCAGATGCAAAAATGTTGGCTAAAATTATGGTGAATAGAGTAGAGAGAGTTCTCCCCTAGCTAGTGCATAAGTCCCAAGCTGGATCTTAGAACAATCACTAATAAACTGCATAAGGAACAAAACACAAAGGTTTGACAGGGAAATATATGGACAGACTGGATGGACCATTGATCTTTTTTTGCCATCATTTTCTAGGTTTCTAGATACCAATGGCTCTTGTGTCCATTGGTACAGAGAAGGCGTTTAACTCGGTGGAGTGGGAATACATCTTGCACTCTCTTAAAAAGGCAGGTATAGATTCACTTTTATCTCCTGGATACAAACTCTGTGTGCATCACCCAGTGTACTGGTTCTGTCCAAGGGCTTCATATCAGAGACCTTCCCTCTCTGTTGAGCAACACGACAAGGATGTCCTCCTAGCCCATTAATGTTTGTTCTGGTAATGGAACCCCTGAAAGTTGCCCTCAGGCAGAACCCAGTAATACAGGGTATACAAGCTGGGCAACACTCCTATACCATGCTCTTATATGCAGATGGCCTGCTTTTAACACTGTCCAATGTGGAAGCACCCTGCCCAAGGTATGGCATATGCTGGACACATTTGGGGACTATCCAGCCTCAGGGGGTAAACTGAGAACGTTGGAAATTCTGCCCCTAACAGGTGGCAGTATAGCTTGGGCTTCATTAGGGTAGAGGAAAGTAACCTGGTCACCTAAAGGGCTGAAATACCTTGGCATGACCATTACTCTGAAATTAAAAGATCTTTTCCCCACAACTTACATAGACTATTGTGGAGTCTTCAGCTAGATATGCAACAATGGAAAACACTGAACTTATCACTTACAGGTAAACTACTAGCCTTCAGAATGATGGCACTCCCCAGACTTCTCTGTAGTTTGAACAATCTCCCCCTTGCAGTCCCACAGAAGTTCTGGACTCAAATAGACACTCTTACCTCATGCTTCTTATGGGACAGGTTTAACAAATAGACATTGTGTGCCACCCCAAGGGAAGGGTGGAACCTACCTTGGCTATAAGCATATAACCTTTGCAATGGGACCAAGCAGGTTTTGTGGTTGACAGACAGGCACAACCCAGCCTGTCTCCTCTGGAGGGAGATAGAGCAAAATATTGTAGGGCCATCTGCCCTAAGCACACTTTAGCACAAAAACCCACAGAGAACTCAACCCCTTCGGCAACCATACAATTCACTAGAGATGCTTAGTATGAAGTGATGAAAATGAATGGCTGGCAGCACCTCTCATTAGGACAGTTCGAACCCCTGTGGTACAACCCAAGCTTGCTAATAGGGGGCAGTCCCATCAAATGGGAAACCTGATCTTCCCAGGCATCTCCCAACTGGGACACATTCTGGAGGCAGGGACAAATTTACTTAAATTTTTCTTCCAACTGCAGGAGGAATTTTCATGCTCCAAAAAGGAACTATGGAGATACATGCATCTATGGCTTGTGGCACAAAAGTGGCTCAGTCCTGCTCATGCCCTGCTAGAACATAAGATTATGACTAAAGTGATGCATTGGATGGCTACACCCAAGAATAAAGTGGATACCATCCACTAAATAATCTAATCCAAGTACCTCCCATCCTGGGAACCCCTAAGAACAAAATGGGAACAGAACCTGGACCTTCCAATTCACTTTAACACCTGGGACAAATGTTGGGAGGGGATCCATAAGCCGATACCTGATCCAAAATATCAGCTTATGCAAAAAAAGATTCTAAGTCATTGGCACAGGACCCCTGACAAATGACATCAGCTGGGATTTTCCATGCCCATTTGATGCTGGAGATGCAAACATACCCCAGGCTTCATGGCATACATTATGTGGATGTGTCCAAAGATGCAAAAAGAGTGGGTTAACATCATACACACAACAGAGCAAATGATAGACATCAACCCACCTCATACCCCTGCATGTTGGATATTAGGGGATATGGATCAAGTTCCAGTAGAAGAGAAAGTACTCAAACCTTTCCTTGTATCAGTGGAAGCTAAGCGACAATTGCTGAAGAAATTTATTTATTTATTTATTGCAATCTCGGATTACAATCTTTGAGCTAAGAGCTCATTTATAGAGATTCCACACCAGCTTAACACAGACAAATAATAGTGCAAGGACAACAAGACAAAAATTAGGTACAAGCTAACAATAGTATAGGCTAACAAACATGTAAATGAAATGACGATTAAGTAAATTATAAAAAGTGGAGAACTAAGAGGAGAGAACAAGGAGAGCGATTGTGATCTGAGAGAAAGGGAATGTGTACTATGGTGCAGGAAACCAGGAAACTGGTTAACTTTGTCAAAGTGAGGGTAGAAGAGGGAGGGTCGAGTAGGGGTGTGAGGTTGCTAGAAAGAAGGATGTTAGGTGGGAGAGGTTTAGTGGCAGTGGAAGAGGGAGCAGGGAGTAAGTTGCAAGGCGCTGATTGTAATAAGTGAAAATTCATGGGGACAAGGTGGGGGTTGTAATAAGTGCAGAATTCATGGGGACAGAGAGCTGATAGATGTTCACAATGGTCCATTGACAGTACGGTGAACCCCCTATGCGCGAAGACCATCACAGCGACAGGGATCGGCCAATAGCTGCGTGTCAATGTGATGGTCTCTGCTGGCACCAGGACTGCCTCGGTGGTGTATCACCCCCTCCCCAGAGACAACTCCAACCTGGAGTTAGTAATCCAGAGTCAGGGGGTGTGGGGGTGAAGCCCCCCGATAAAAGAAAGACGCATCCCTGACAGTGCACTGCCAACACTCGGCATTGCGGCTGTCACTGTCTGGGATGTCGGTGCTGCGGATGTCGCAGTGCCATGGTAAAACCATTCACAACATAGGGAAATACGGAATGTACTCATACAAATGGTAAATACAGTACAAATGGGAATATATTGAAGTGGTACCTTCCAAAGCATATTCTGTGACCACCAGATAGGGCGGTGTGATTAACGAATCTGAATGACAGACAATTGATAATTCCCACCAAATAGCAAACAGTATGTACTCTTCAGTAGTATTCATATTCAGTAATTAATTTTAAAAAGTGCAAAAAATTAAAAATGATAAAAAATCCTTTCCCCCATCACAGATGACCAGGGCTGGTACCATGGCCACCCCAACCCTGTCGGCTGTCCCACCCCCAGCTCCTCTCCTTGGGTTTCTCCCAAAAGTAACACCCTGTCTGATATCCTGTCATCTGTTCCACCACCAAACACCATCTTTTAAAATCCACCCTGCTCCATAACCTAGCCTCCTCCCTAAACTCTATATGGACAAACATTTAGGAGCACCGATTGTCCCACTGACCCCCAGTCCATGATGGTGGGTAATATAGGTAATCTCAGACCCTGAGATGATCCCCCCCTTCTTCTACACAACAGCATTGTTCAGGTATATTCCCCTCCCTACCCCAAACCCCAAGTGGTCCCTTTATGTTCAAAACAAACAATACTGGCAATTGTGCCCCCTTCTAGTCTTCAATCGATGATGGGGAGGCAATAAAAATATCATATCTACTCAGTTGGTTCACCCCTCGCTGTAGTGGTGCAGCTATCATAGATTGTCAGCTGATAGCTGAGTGCACAGGGAGGACTGGGAAGGTGGTGGTGAGGGGAGACGTCTGCCTACCATCACTGAGTAATGACAGGCAGTCTGTTATAGAGGATCAAACAAGAACTCAGCAAGCTATCTCATATGATGTGTTCACCTCTAAACCCTCTCTTGCCAGATGGGACACTCTCTATAACTCCTTCTGCCAGTTTGCCCTTGACTGCCCTCCCTCATATCTACCACTGTGCCCTGCACAGTGGCGTATACTGGCTGTCAAGCATCAAGTAATTTATTGAAATAGGATGTGTAAAAACAAAAGTTTATCACATACATAATTTTTAAAATTCACATGTTCAAAACTGAGTTTTCCTTTGTACAGAGTTTCACTTAATACAGATGTTTCCAACTTTATATGGTGCCTAATGCATAATGTGCAAAACTGAAATAGTAAAAATATGACATCCAACTTCACAAAACAGCATACTGTACATTCCATCATCTAAAATGGAAATGGGATACAAGAAGGCATGGTGTAGGCATAAGGGAACTTTAGCAGTCAGGAAAGGGGGGGGGTAAAGCTGGAGATCAAGTAGGGTCTGTGGTGTTACAGTAGGTAGGGAAAATGGGCAGACTAGGTGGTCCAAGCGGTTCTTATCTGCCACCAGATTCAGTGTTTCTCTGTTTCTGTTTTTAGCCTAGACTCACTACTGATGGGAACATGCACATTTTTCCAAACTGGGGGTAATCATTGTTCCATTGCAGAAATTAATATTGGACAGTCAAAATTTAAATGGCTTATGGTCTGCCCAGCAAATTGGTTGCATCTGTAAAGCATCCCATAATTCACATTCATTGACAGCCTGCCTAGAAGATTATTCTCTATGGTAATGTCCATGCAAAATTTGCAGAATGGATTTCTATGTAACTCTCTTTTTCACAGAATGTTAAATAGTTTTCATTCTCTCCAAAGGACTTCATGCTCCAATAGTTCTTTTAATATGCCATTTCTGACAGTTTCCCTCATTCTAATTGGAAAAAGTTGTCAGTAAGGCATTGTAGTGCTGATGTAAAATAGGTGTTAATGTTATCTATAGCAAAAGGGTCCTATTTCTCTGGAAGCCCTACATTTTTTAAGAGTGTTATTTAGTTTTGAAACCAAAGTGATCCGTGTTTACTACTGCAGCTTTTCACCTAACATTTATAGAATGTTCTTCCTTCATCATGGGTTACAGTTCGATCCCAACATTTAACAGCACGAATCTGAGCTAGCAGTATTATAGATTTTAAATTATTTTTTTGGAAATTAAATCTTAGTGAATACTTATGATACAGTATATATGTTTACGTAGTGAAGAACAGTAACAGACAGGAAATGAGATAGTTGACCAACCAACATAAGTAAGTACATCAAAAATGTGACATCTCCAAATAGTGTCAAAGCTACAATTATGACAATTGAATGATTAAGCGTAGTGAGCCAGGATTTCTAGCGTATCTAGCCCTTAATTCTCTGCTATGAAGTGGAAAAAAGGCAACCATCTGGCTTGAAAAGTTTCCTTCTACAGCCATAAGGAAGCCATATCCATTTCATAAAGCAGTTGGAGGCAGTATATCGCAGTGGTCTAAGGCTCTGAACTGTAAATCTGGTGGCATCCAGCAGACTAGACTTGGGTTTGAATCCCACAGCTTCTACTTGCATACTGTGTGACCCTAAGCAAGTCACTTAACCTCCTTGTGCTCACAGGTCACTCCTGTAAAAAAGCTTTCAGCTTAGTGTACTATACCTGGTTAAAAACAACTAAATTAAAAAATAATCAAAATATTCGGACAATTATGTAACCACATTTCTTCCGAGGGTAGGAGTGAGCAAGAGTTGTGTAAGAATCTTTAGGGCAGCAGCTACAAGAATATAAAATAAATATTTAGCCCTTTTATCTCTTACCATCTGGGGGGTGGAGTAAACCCAAAATCCATACTTGAAAATGTAATGGGCAAGCCAAGCCCAACATCTTGCCCACCGCCGCTGCTAGTTTCCTCCAGAATGGTTGGGTCAATGGACAGTCCCAAAATATATGCGTGTGGTTCCCCACCATCCCACAGTCCCTCCAACACAACTGAGAATGAAAGTGCCCAAAATGTTTGACTATAACTGGTGTATGGAAAAAACAAACCACTACCTGCCAATGGAATTCCTTTCAAAGATGGGGAGGCTGTAGTACTATGAATCCCTTTCCAAATCTGAGCCCACTCTACCCCAGATAAAGATAGATTTTAAATTAAGTACACTTCTAAGCAGTACTATAGGCAAATCTTTTGGCAAATGCATTATTTGTTTATAAACCTCATTTTGAACAGATTCCACTTCCTTAGTATACTTGTTAAAAGCCCAAATCTCTGAACTATAGAATAACAAATTTATTACCTTAGTCTAAAACGTCTGCCTGAGTGCCGAGAATGAATTTCTGGCAACATTTTTACTAAAGTGAATACTGCCTCTTGAGGCCTGTATTCCTTGATTTTTTCTATATTCGGTATATGCAACGTGCACCCAAACCCTGGCCCATTCTGCTCTAAAGCCATTAATTTGAGCAAGCCTTCGGGTGCCCTCTCATTCATACCAATCGACATCTGCAGCCTCCTTCCTAAAATGGATGCCCTGCAGGCCTTCACCAGCCAGCACAGCCGTGACATCCTGGCAGCTGTCGAAACCTGGCTTACACCATCAGTACCGGTCCATGTAATCAGCCTTCCTGGCTACAATGTCTTTAGGCTGGATCGCCTCTCCTAAAGAGGTGGGGGCTGCGCTCTCTACCTAAAAGACTCCATACAGGGGCACCACATCATTACCTCACTCCAACCCACAACTGCTCAGATACTGCCAGTGAGAATCCTCCTCGGAGCCCAAAACAAAACCCTCACAGTTGCCACCATCTACATCCCTCCCAAAGAACAGGGAACTGGTTTAATAGCTGTTCTTGACTTTGTAAAGTCACTCCCACCGGACACCGAATCCATCCTCCTAGGTGACTTCAGCATCAACTGGCCTGCCGCCGATGCTGGTGCACAAAGGGATACCATTGCTGCGGCGAACCTCACACAAATGGTTGACTCACCAACCAGGAAAAATTACAGGACTGGCACCAGCACACTCTTGGACTGGATCCTTACCAGTCACCCATCGCAGATATCTAACACTAATGTCCTCCCTGACTCTCTCAGCGACCACTCCCCTGTTAGCTGTACCTGGTCAAATAAATTCATCAAACAACCACCAAAAACTATCACCAGCAGGGTTCTACCCCGTGGTCACCTTCCTCGACTCAAATCCCACCTCCTCCATCAAGACTGGTCCTCTATCTTCAATGCAACCAACGTAAACACTGCCCTTGACCACTTCATAAACATCTTCACTGTGGCCTATGACACGTATGCTCCTATTAAGAAACGCAAAGTCAAATCACTCAGTAACCCTTGGCTCACAGGTGACCTCCTCAGGATGCTAAAAACAAGAGACCACCTATGGAAGCTGGCCAGAAACTCTGGAAGGCAAAACGACATCCAAAACTACAAACATGCCCACAATGACTGCACCAAAACCATCCGGCAAATGAAGTCTGCCTACTATAAGTATGCCCTCACAAATTCCTGGGGCAATGGTCAGGAATTCTGGAAGAACATAAAGGAACTCACCGGGAATCAACCCAATCCCCCCCCCCATCAATGCTCAACATCAACGGAACCACAACCCTCAACCAAAACCATGCGGATACCTTTAACAAAGCCTTTACGACCTCAGGGCTGTCCCTACCCCAGGACTACTTCAAAGATGGTGACCCCTCTGTCATCAATGAACACTACTCCACCAGCTCCCCACTTCTACTTCAAAGTAGTCAAGGCTCACCAAGTATGCAAATATGTAACCAAAGCCCTTTGTAAATCAAGATTCAGTAATGACCTCCTCGATCTCAAAATCCTGTCTCTCATACTTGACGAAGTGCTTGGTCCTCTGACCAGAATTTTCAACCTCTCCCTCAGCCTTAGCCAGTTCCCGGACAGATGGAAATCTGCCACTGTCACCCCGAACCATAAAAGTGGTGACAAAACTGCCACGATAACTACAGACCTATCTTCCTACTACCCTCACTCTCCAAGGCACTAGAACGCATCGTCTCGGACCAGCTCACAGAATACCTGGATACATACAACATCCTGTGCAAGCAACAACAGGGGTTCCACAAAGGTCACAGCACCTCCACAGTCCTACTTGAATTCACTGGTGCAATCCACAATGCACTCGACTCCGGTGAACTGCTAGGCTCAATCTACATTGACTTAACTAAAGCCTTCGACACCATCAGTCATCACCTCCTGCTTGTCCAGCTTCAGAACACTGGGCTGTCAACCGACTCCACTGGCTGGTTTAAGAGCTACCTTGAAGAATGTTCCCAAACAGTAAGAATCGCTGATACACTCTCAGACCCTAGACTGGTCCGCTCGGGAGTCCCCCAGGGTTCCATTCTGGGACCCCTCCTCTTCAGCATATTCTTAAACTCACTACCAGACAGCTGCCCAGAACAAATAATTCTCTATGCCAACGATGCTGTGATCCTCACCTTGGACCCTGATCCAATCCAATTACAAAGTAAACTTCAGCAGACCTTCTCCTCCATTGAATCCTGGTTTCTAAATCATAAACTGCTTCTCAATCAGAAAAAAAACAAGTCTATGGTCTTCTGCAGCCCCCACAACAAAAACAAACAACTCCACCTCTCCATTGCAACCAAACAAGGAGCCATCCTAGAGCAAACACAATCATTCAGGTACCTCGGCATCACCCTTGATCCCCACCTCTCATATGCTGTCCATATCAGCAATGTTACAAAATCTGCCAATGTGAGATTAGGCATATTATTCCGGCACAGGAAACACCTAACCCCAGACGCACTGGCAGTGGCCGTCCAAAGCTCCATTGTCAGCATAATAGACTATGGTCTTATCATATATGGGTCTGCAACTAACTCTACTCTCAAACATATCGCAACCTCCCTGAATAAGGCCTGTCATCTCATCACTGGCTCACATCACCGTACCCACACTTGTGACCTTTAGTCCCAATCTGGATGGCTTCAACTGGACAAACGCATAAAATACCAAACCTGCATCATGGCCAAGAAAATTATAATGGGTCTGGCCCTACCTGGTGTCTGTGCCCTCCTTAAGCCTAGACATAGGAATGTCACTACAAGGAGAACCAATTCCCATCTACTACATATCCCACAATGTCGCACGACCCAAGGACAAAGATCATTCGCCTACCGGGCATCCAACTGGCTCAACGCCCTTGGCAGCAACATAGCGACCGCTCAACACTCAGCCTCTTCAAGTCCAAGCTGCACCTCTCACTGCTTGTATCCTGCTATTGCCCATCTTAACATTTCCACAGTTCCAGCTGCAAATGCCCTAGCACCCAGCACTTACAATCAGTCTTTGCACTGGCACCTTACCTGTCATATTCCCTCGACTATAGGCCCCTGCTGCACTGTCTCCACCCGCCACCTCCCCTATCTCCACTCCTGCCCCCACCCCAACCACTGCCCGTACTCCCCTTACCCTCTGCACCTCCCCCAATCTCCTGCCCTCACTTCCTCCACCACCACCCCCTTCCCTTGTCTTGCTCATAGCTCATGTCTTTGTACTGGTTATTACATGTCTGTAAGTCAATGACTATATATTTGTAACTAAAAATGATGACTGTTGCACACGCTGACGTGGAATATTTGTAAAAGAGCCTCGGCTCAAAGGTATTGTAATCCTAGATTGAAATAAATAAATAAATAAATAATGATCTTTCCAAGACAGGGATGTATACATACTCAGATCCAAATATTGATAGCACTGAACAACACCCACTGTCACCTGAGTGATATTGTCTCCTGAGTGGTGCAACTTCCCTGCACAAATTCTGGTCTTAAAATCTTCCCTTGCTCCCTCAGTCTCTTTAGTGTAGGGTGGCTCCTTTCATAAGGAAGGTAATTACTGTGGACATGGAGACATCATGGGGCAGACATTGCCACAGTGTTCTTCTAGGTCAAGATAAGGTAAAATAGTTACTTTGGGGGTGTACTGCAGCCCACCTGTCATCTCAGCAAAACATGATACCTACAGTACCTGGTGAGGAAACTTATGAGGGCAGCCAGGCAGAATGCCGTTGTGATTCTGTGGCATGTTCCTGTGTTCTGCTGGGAGGCATCAGTTCAAACATCTCTTTCTGTCCAGCTTTACTGAAACCCTTGCATAGCTGGAAAACTGAGACCACGTCTTCTCTTGGCCTGCTTTTCTCCATCGTGAACGTTAAGTACCACGAGTCACTCCTCATATTTTTATCTTCCATATGGCTGATCATTTTGGTGGCCCTGTGTTTCTCCCTCTTGACTGTCTCAATGTCTTTTTGTATTGAGCAGCACATACATGCCCTCTGTAGCTCACATGTTTGCTCAAGAGACTCATTCATAGTTGCTTGTGAAGTAGGGGATGGACATAATGATTCTATACTGCTTTCTGACTTTATGGTACTATGTTACTACTATATTAATGCTAGTTACCCCTTCTGCCTGTTCCCTAAAAAATCAGTACCTCTACTGTTTTTAACAGTTAGGTGCTCACTGGCTATGGGCCAAGATGGCTTTTTTGTCAGGCCCCCCTATCTATTGAACAGTACAGAAGGCTCAGTGCACAGTGCTTTTTCCAGCACTTCACCTTCAAGGGCATCTTCTGAATCTTATCAAACATACAGCAGGGCCCATCAGGATGCACTGCAGAATCATAGCTTCTTGCATGACAAAAAGGGATTAACTGCCATTAAAACTGCCTGGTTTCCTGCTGTATTTCTGCTGCAGTATTCTGCAGAACTGTATGGCATCCCAGCAGGCTCCACTGTGTATGGTGCTCTTTGTAATGCTTCCATATTACTAAATGTCAGCTATTATTTCAGAAATGGTAAGGTTTGTTGTATTTGCATTTTTTCACACTGATGGGATTGCATTTGGATGTGTTGTTTGTGTTACATGAGGGCTTTCCTGCACTCCTATGTTCTTGTTTCACTCCTTCTCATATCATTATGAATACCATTGCATGTTTTTGCACAGTTACTCATCTGTGTTATTTGCCTGACCTCTCCAAGCATCTTGCCCTCAGCATGCGTTGGGACACAAGCACAGCTTGACATACCCCTCACTGATAAATAATGTTAAATACATTTAAAATAAAGGTAATGAATAAATAATATTTAAAAGTTCATCAGCTGTGTTGACCTAGTGGTGAGAAGGCAGTGCATCATGCTCCCACCCAGTGGCAGATCTAGGCTTTTACAATGGGACTATACAGCAGTTGGGAGATGTGGTTGAAAGCTGATATGCAAATCTTTGTGAATTGGTTTTAAATCCATTATAAAATATGCTATTACCTTTTTTTGTTACATTTTTCATGAAAAAAAATAATGCAGTTTTGGTATCAGCCACTAGGGAAGTAAAGAATGTCAGAAAGTAAGGGTCGCATGGTGGCTGCATTTCACCTACTCACAGATCCGCCACTGCTGCCACCTATGGGAACGGGGTTCACTTGTGAGCACTGGAATCCAACACTTGGGCTGGTGGTGATAGAACCACATTGGAGAGGTAAAGCACTTAACTCCCTACACCCCCCGCTGGCTGATCAAGGAGTAGCAGTGGTGACATCTGTGAAAATAGCCATTTTGCACATCTTTCTGACTAGTGCTGGATGTAACCATTGCAGCCTTATTGCTGGGGTAAGGAAAAGGCTTGGTTTCCAGGCATGACCAAGGGGGGAGCAAGGCAATAAGATTACATAAAGGCTAGCATTAAAGGAAAAGAGCAAGTTAGATCAGGTGCAAGCTAAATGGCACCTGGAATGGAATACATTTAAATAAAATGTCATCCATTAGCTGGGGATATCCTTATGAGATTTATTTATTTATTTGTTTAATTATGAATAAAAAAATATGTATTTGAAAATTAGTTACTGTGGTATGGATATTACAATTTTTTGTAATTATATTTGGGGGATGTTAGTGAGGAAGTGGTGCTGTATTGGCAGCAAACAGCTTCATCCCATTCAACACTAAAAAAAGTCTAATTGAGATGAATAGGGATTCCTGCTAAATTTACTTGAATATTTATTTGCCTGTCTGCTGTCTTCTGTGTCTCTGTCCTGTCCTGCTTGGTTCCTGGGATGCTCACTCAGGAATCCCTTCCTTTTTCTTGGTTCTTCTTCTGCCCCTTTTCCCTTTCCAAACATTCTGGACTCCTTGGCATTTTCTTTTGTTTCTTTCTGTTTTGCTTGGGCCGAGTTGCCCTGGGGTAGCAGTAGCCATGTGGCCACTGGGGTGGCCTATATAACTAAAGAAAAATGTGCCCCCCCCCCTTGGCCAATGACCAGATCTATACTTTCCACAAAAAGGCTGTAGTTAAAATGCACATTTATTTATTTTATTTAGCTTTTGTTAACCGGGTAGGTACACTAGGCAAGTTACATGCCTGTTTTCAGGAACGACCCGGGAGAGTACAACAGGTATTACAGATACATCAATACAGCGTAGCAGGTAAACAGAACATATTGTAACATAGTACAAAAATTAAACAGGCAGGATAGGAATCATATGTAAGATAGGAAGTGGCAGAAAACATAGTGAGCAAGCATTAAGCAACATTGAACATCTGTAGCATTGGCAAGTGCATAAGGAAGAGCTGGAGCAAAATCAGCAAACCGATATTGATTCAGTTGGTGTTCCAGTAACAGGAGATCGTGGCGTAATAGTACCTAGGACATATGTCTTATGAGGAGCTATAATGCTGAAAGTTAGCAGCACATGTTTTTGGAGATTCGTAATAAGTAAGAAAGTGGTTTAAAAATATTTAAAGGGCAGCAGATGTTTTTGGGGTGGGGTTTTGCAAATTTATGGGAGGAGCCCTCACCCAATTAATGTTATTAAAGTAGTTTTCAATTACTGTTTTAGTTTAAAAAAATTATATATATAACCCCTTCCCTGGCCTAGGGGTATCCTCCCTGACTCATTACATGGTGAGGGAGCCCGTGAAATAACACTTGACCTCCCAGGCAAGAGATGACCTCCTGGGTGCAGGGACATCTTCTTGGCCACTACATGCTGCAAATCAGCTTGTTAGCAGATAAACATTTTGTATGCAATAAGAAATGATGGGGTGTGCATGAAGCAGACATTACCCCATGCCCTGGGGCATAGTGAGGCATAGGGTGCAGGCCAAGTGCCTTCAGTCCCTGGAAGTGCGGTAATATCTGTTTTATAAACACCCCCAGGGTGTCTTATTGTTCTTATAAAATGGACTCATTTCTTTTTTTACTTTTTGCAGTTAGAAAAATGATGTTAATATGTGGAAAAAACAGATCTGCTTATTTAAATTTCTGATAAAATAGTCCTTCTGCCTAATACAGAATGACGTCATTGTTCTGGTGCTGTACAAAATTTATTTCTCTGGCATCAGTAGTACTGATTGTGATACAGCAGCCCCCCTCCCCCCCCCACCATGTATTGTTATGGAGTGTTTCTGGGAAATGAAATAGGACTGAACTCCAGGTGCTTTCACGGGACAGGAAAGCAAGAACTGGTTTTTTTTGTTGGTTTGTTTTTTTGAATTAAATCAGGACCGATGACAACACAGATGCAGAACAGGATCAGATGAGTTTTATTTGGCTGCCACGTGATGTGGCACACCCCGACACCCCCACCCCAATAATTGTGAAGTGTTTCTGTTTTTTTTAAATGGGAGGGCATGATGCTTGGATGGACAGAGGAGAGAGAGAAAGAGAGAGAGAGAGAACCATGTGTTTTCTTTTTTTTATTGCACCGAGATCAATGACTGCACCGAAGCAGAGCAGGAGTGGGCTGGGACAGGAGCTGGAGCCAATGTATGCTTGGAGAAGGGGCAGCAGTGTGATCAGAAACATGTGATTTGTTCAGTAAAAATTTAGAGAGTTATATTTACCTTAGAAACAGTTCTTCTGTATTACAGCTATATGTGGAGGAGAGCAATTTTGTAAGAGAGGGCGGGAGCAGGCATGCAGCATGAGCCCTACCATGAAGTTTCTAGTTATCGAAACTAGTGAACTCCTCTTCTTCCCTCCTCCCTATCCTATCTGGTGTCCCCCAAGGCTCCATAATTGGTCCTTTACTTTTTTCTGTTTTCGTAAATAACCTCTCATCTGCCTGCTCCGCATCCCTCATCCACATGTATGTGGACAATACAATACTATTCATGTCCGGCCCAGACCCTGCCACTATCCATTGTACCCTGCAGAAAGACTTTCACTGTGTTCAATCCTGGTTCTACTCGCAACAAATCAAACTAAACACAACAAAAACAGTCTCCATGACCAAGGTTAAGTAAAGCTACCAAAGTCCCCCCATTTTCTCCTTTGATGGTACCCCACTTAAGGTAGTTCCCTCCTATAAATACCTGGGTGTCTGGTTAGAACCACAATTAAACTTCACAGTGCACATTAAATATCTAGCCTCTAAACTCTGACCAAAGCTTGGAATCCTTTACCGAAACAGGGACTCTCTACCCCTCCCTGTATGCCGGGAACTCCTGTTCAAGATGATATTGCCAATATCGGATTATGCCAACATTGTATACTGCACTGCTTCCTCCTCCTCACTCTTTCGTCTTGACTCCCTCTACTATGCTTTCTGTTGCTTTGCATCAAATTTTCCTCTCAGAACTCACCACTGCTCTCTACTCTCCAATCTGAACCTGCCCCCGCTCACACACAGGCACCTCATCCACTCTTTATCCTTCATCTCTAAATGCTGGTTTAATACATCTCATATACCCTGTCCCCAGTCGTTGACTCAAAGTAATCCCTATACACTAGGGACTGTCACTCATTCGCACTCCACACTCCATCTTCCAACATGGGCAATGCTGCCTTTAACTACTGCCTCCCCTCCCTGTGGAACTCTTAACTCCCTCTCCTACAAAACTCTCCCCCTCACTCCTCTACCAAATCTCTCCTTCACCTCCTTCCCCTCCCTGCATGCTTGCACATTACTTAGCTCCTGAAGAGTTGGCTGACTATATTTTTATTCTCCAGTTCTGCTGTATATAGTGTCCTTAGTGAAAATACTGGAAATGACGTACTCTGTATATATTATGTAAATGCTGTGTATGCCATTTTTATGTTGCTTGCATGCATGTGCAGGAAACATAGTGCCATCATGGGAGATTTCGGAGGTGTGTTACCTCCTCCTCCAATTCAGTCAGTGTGCTGGCAGGCGCGGCCCCTGTAAGCCAATGCATTTTGGGCTGTGTGATACGCTCCAAAATGCAGTGTACTCCGTTGAGGGAACTACGGCAGTGAGCACCGATAAGATCTCGGCTACTCACGCTGGCTCCCACTTACGCAGCCGTGCTTACGCACACACTGTATAGCCGGCCAGGGTGCCCAATCCCGTCGGCTGAACTCGTCCCCGTGAAGTAGGTGCCATGCTGGAGCCCACCCCAGCATGGCAGTCAGCACTCCTTTGCCGGCAGGGGGTGCCCAATCCCATCATTTAAACGCCCCTTGTGCACGCTGGGAGCCCACCCCAGCGTGGCAATAATCCATGGCGCCCGGGGTGCCCAATCCCCGTCAGCTGAACGTCCCCAACATCCTTGTGGCAAAGCGGTCCCACGGCGTCTTTTTTGTACCTGTAAGACAAAAAGCGGTCCCAGCGGTGTGTCTCCGACCCCCCACAACCGCACCACCCACTGCGCACCAGCCTCCCACACACCCCTCACCCCACTTACCTCCGGACTCTGAGTGCGGCGATCTTGATGGACCGGGGAACACGTCTGCACTCTTCAAAGCCGACCGCGAACTGAAATGCCCGGTAAGCTGTATAATGGGCTGGGGGTTCAACTTTGTTGCATATCTCAGGCATTTTGGGAATTTTTGCCAAATTTTCAACATGGGGTTTTGGGACCCCTTCTCATGAATGATGTCACTGCCATGGCGTTATTCAGGCCCGAAGGGTGATTTCGGCGCGGTGACTGCGAAATCACCCTTTGAGCCTGACTATACCAAGTTCAGTGACATCATTCATGAAGAATCACAAAGTTATAATAGTGATATAAATCAAAAATGACTGTTCTGACTTCGTTGCGCAGTTCCTATGCAGGCTCGTAAGTTCGCGAAATTTGAATATTTTCACTCCAGATTTTCAACATTGCCATTTTACCACACCTTCTTTATGAGTAGTACAGCTGTCATTTTCACATCTCACCCAAAATGTCCATACATGTGGCGCACAATGGCGCAGTCAGTGTCGCGAAATCAATGTACGGGACAAATTAAGAAAATCACAGTGACACTGTTCATGAGCAGAGGTCTTAGAAATGGCTATGTTGAAAATTGAATAAAAAAATACTAAAAATATTTCTGAGCGTGCGTTGCGCGGTTCTCCATGCGCTTCGTGGGTTTGCGAATTTTCAATATTTCCTCTCCAGATTATCAACATTGCCATTTTACCACCTCCTCATGATCAGTACAGCTGTCATTTTTCACATCCTGCCCAAAACGTGTTTCCGCCCATGTAGTGCACAACGGCGCAGTCGGTGTGCAAACTCAATGTATGGGACACATTAACAAAATCACAGTGACACTGTTCGTGAGCAGAGGTCTTAAAATGGCTATGTTGAAAATTTGGTGAAAAAATTCCTAAAAATGACTGTTTTACGAGCGTCCGTTGCGCAGTTCCTACGCACGCTAGTAAGTTAGCAAATTTTCAATATTTGCACTCCAATGACTTCCAAATACCTAAACAGCACATAGAAGCAAGCAACATTCGGCATTGACAAATGCTTGTTCTTCTATTGTTACTCAACTGTACTGGTTTATTTTGTCCCATGCTCCCTACCCCTTGGTCGCACCTGGAGATGAGCCTTCACTCAGCGTGCCTTTCCTGGTTACCAAATGCGTAAATAAATAAATAAAAATAAAATCGGTGACTCAAAACATGGGAGCTGTTAGTAGCTGTTATTTGAATGTACCTGCATGTGTAATGTGTTGGTGGATTCCATTGTACTTTGTTGACACAGTGTTTACTGGTGGCTGTTTGCTGACTGTTTCTGTCAGTACTGTAATGCAAATAAAAACGGTGGCATTTCAAAACCCAGTATTCTAATGGCACATTGATATTTTTTTCAGTGTGCTCCCGCTTTTAGGAATTTGTTATTACCTGTGCATGGAACAGATTTCATGCACCGGTAATAACCAATCAGAAAGCAGGATTTTCTCTACCTATTTTGTAAGTAACTAGTAACTAAATGCCCAGATCACTAGTAAAGTTCAACAGAAGCCAGTTAAATTAAATTATACAAGGGCAAGAAAAAATCCAGGACTCTGATGGTCAGTCTTGGGCTGGACCCGTGATGTTATCCCAGTACAACATCACGGCTCTAGTCTCAGCCTCACTGTGAACCTCTAGTTGATTTTTTGCTTTTGCTTGATTTGCTTTGCTTGATTGTTTCCATTGTCTCTTAAAAACCAAAAATATTCTTCCACACAAAAGCATCTTTAAAATTATTTTTTTTCTTCTGTATAACAATGAGCCATTGTATAATAGCAATAATACCCTCCAAGGCGTGTGTCGTTTGGGATAATGTCATGCCTCAGTTATTGGACGCACTCGGCCTGTGGCCTCATGCCCAACCACCTGAGGCGTGACGTTATCCCAGCACAACACACACCCTGTTGGGCATTATTGCTTAAATAAAAGCTCAAAAGCATATTATTACAAGGGGAAAATCAGAAAGCCTAGCAAGGAGGGTTTCAGGTACTTCACTTCCTGCAGATAGGACTGTGATTTAGGAACTTCAGTATCCTACTCCAGGAACTACGTTATCAGGGCACAGACCCTCTTATTAGCATATTAATGTCTTTGGGGGCTGTGCACAACCCGGGGGCACTAGAACTTTAACTGTATCCATGGGTTTCATAACCAAATTCCTTGAGAGGACCCAGCAAATGGTAGATCTACACAGAGGCTATATCTGTGGGTTTTAGTTATGTAGCATGACAGGAAAATGGATAGGGCACAGGAGCTTATAGCACACACAGTGCAGCTCAGGGCTTCTTTTCATAAGTGCCTACTGACCCCTACACCTGGGTTGTGGAATTATATAGACATCTCAGGGGTCCTTAGACATATAGTACTCCACCATAATCTGCCGTGGGTCCCAAGCTAGTCCAGAAATTTTGAAGAGTTCTGGGACACTTATCATTGGGGAACTGCAATTACCATGAGACATGCATTCCCACCTTCTACTCCATGAGCCCCCATGGAGGTGGAGCAAAGGTTCCCTGGCCACATCCAGAATATCCCTTCCTCACAAGATATGAAGTACTGGTACACAGCCTTTGTTAAAAAATTCTTAAAAATATATTTTTCCACCTTAAGTTTTGGGTCTGGCTTTTTAATTGTGTATTCATTTTATTAATTGGTTTATTATTATGTTTTATCATGTTTTATTTCTGTACCCATTGTGAGGTGTCCAGAGTCTTTGGGATTGGGCGCCATTTAAATGAAGGTGCCTTGCCTTGCCATCCCATTACAGAGTTCCTCCTGCTACCCAGCAGGAAGGGGGAACCAAAGTACCTTACACATGATACAGATAGTCCAGAACAATAACAGTTCTTCCACAGAGGCTGCACACTTAGCTTTATATAAAGAAATATTTTCCCTTAAGGGGCTGTATACTGTGGGGAGCCCACTCCACAGGAGGTTCCATGGTAGATGGCCACTACCAAGGTCCCAAAACTTGAGTGGGTTCCACATGCAGCAGTGCCTTCAGCTCCCTCAGCTGCAGACAGCAGCTCTTTACAGCTCCTCTACAGGAACTGAACTGAGTAAAGAACCACACCCAATGACTCACCAGTCACCAGGAACAGCACACACCTCCTGAAAACTTCCAGCCAATCCAGCCAGCTGGGAGTCTGCAGGCTGGCTAAAGTTAACCGTCTGAGATCAGACAACCTACTTGTTGCCAAAGCAAATCAGAAATTACACCCCACTTTGAAATAAATGGCGTTCTCACCATTTGGTTGGACACCATGGGCTAGCCTTCGATTCTTGGCCCTGGGGAACCAGGACTGCACATTCCCAGGCCAGTGAAATAAGAAAGGAAACATGGCTATTAATTGCAGACACTACGAATAGTACTAGTGAACTCATACTACAACAAGCATTTGTCAATGCCGAATGTTGTCTTGCTGGCATTGGTAGTGCAGGAGTTAGAGAGATGCATAATAGGAATGGCAATGAAGTATGGAACCAACGTCAACCTCACCCTACCCTGCAGAGACTGACAGGCATTGAGGTGTGCCTTTGGGTCATTGGCCATAACGCTCATGCCATTTCACCTCACCCTACCCTGCAGACTCTGACAAGTGTTGCGTTGTGCCTTGGAGTCATCAGGGCTTATGCTCACCCCATTTCATAAGGAAGTATGTTGAGATGGGTGCAGTATAGGAGAATGGGGTGAACTTTGGGGCCAAAGAGTGCAAGGCGCACCTTGATGCCTGTCAGTGGCTGCAGGGTGGGGGTGCAATGGCGTGAGCACTACAGCCAACAATCCAAAGGCACACCCCTGATGCCTGTCTGTACAGGGTGGAACGCTATGGTTAGATACCCTAATGCTCCAGGCATTTGTTGGTATTTGCACTCCAAATTCTCAACATGGCCTTTTTGTGACCCTACCTCTTGAAAGCATTTGGGACCTCTACTCATGAGCAGTGGTGCTGTGATTTTGTTAAGTCCCTAACGTTGATTTCCCACAGTGACTGCCCCACTTTGCGCCACATGTGTGAAAACACAGTTCAGGCAGGATGTGAAACATGACAGCTGCATCATTCATAAGGAGGTGAGAAGCAATGGAAATGTTGAAAATCTGGAGTGAAAATATAAAAAATTCTTAAAGTTATGAGCATGTGTGAAAACTGCACAATGAACGCTCATAACAGTGTCATTTTTTGGAATTCTTTCACCAAATGTTTAACATAGGCATTTTGGGACCTCTCCTCATGAACAGTGGCACTATGATTTTCTTAATCTGTCCCGAACATTGATTTCCCACAGTGACTACGCCATTGTGCGTCAGATGTGCAAAACCACATTTTGTGCAGGATGTGAAAAATGACAGTTGTACTGTCCATAAGGAGATGTGCAAAAATGGCAATATTGAAAATCTGGAATGAAAATATTAAAAAATTCTCAAAGTTACGACTGTGCGTGGACACTGCACAATGTACACTCATAACATAGTCATTTTGTGGAATTTTGTCACTAAATTTTCAACAGACATTTTGGGACCTCTGCTCATGAACAGTGTTACTGTGATTTTCGTACTCTGTCCTGAACATTGTTTTCCTACAGCAACTGTACTACTGCGTGCCAGATGTGCAAAAACACATTTCAGGCAGAATGTGGAAAATGCAGTAAAAATATTACAAATTGTTGAAGTTATGAGTGTGTGTGGAAATTGCTCAATGCACGCTCGTAAAACAGTCATTTTTGGGAAATGTTTCACCAAATTTGCAACATAGGCTTTTTGGGAGCCTACCTCATGAACAGTGACACTGTCATTTCATTAATCAATCCCAAAAGGTGATTCTGCACAGTGACTGTGAAATCACCTTTCGGGACCCAAATAACGAGATGACAGTGACTGAATTTGTGAGGTGAGGTCCCAGGAACCCCATATTGAAAATTTGGTGCCAAAATTTGCAAAAATGGCAGAGATATGCACCTCAGTAGAAAAAAATCAACTTATGCCATTATACAGCTTACTGGCATTTCTTCAGTTTGAGGTCAGCTTTGAAGAGTGCAGACGTGTTCCCGGTCCGCGAAGATTATCGCACCAGGCTAAGGAGGTAAGTATGGGGTGAGGGGGGTGGGGGAGGTGGGGTACGCAGAGGGTGGTGCGGGTTGGGGAAGGGGCGCTGGACATGTTGAGGGACCGTTTTCTTGTTTTTCAGGGGGTACAAAAGAAAAAACAAAACAAAGACAATGCAGTTGGTTTTCTTGTTTTTCAGGTGTGTTTTGGCACACTGGGGGTGGGCTCCCAGTGTGTCACCTGTATTTTTGGGGAGGGGGACTGAAGCTGACAGGAATTGGGCGCCTGTCTGCACACAAGCATGTCCCTGTTGAGGGAGTGCATGATGCCGAGGGGAATTAGGCACCTCCTCGGCTCACATATTAAATATTAGGGGGCCATTATGCCGACTGGGATTGGTCTCCCCCTGGCAAATTGAACTGGGGAGGGGGCATGCCGACAGAGGGATCAGGCACCCCCTATGTCGGCTTGTTGGGAAGTGTGAGAGGCAGATGGCAACAGCCGCCATGTTTCCCCAAAATGTCACACCAGGGAAGGCATTCCCTGCAATAAGGGGGAGCTCCCTCATTGCAGCGTCAAAATCATTTCAAGTTGGTGGCACACTTTTGCACTGCTGTCATAGACAGGGTGCACTCTAATTCATGCCACAGAGCCCAGCCCAAAAAAGCAGTGGCCCCACTGGCCGCAACACGACCGCACCTCCAAAACCTGCTATTCCAAGCTACCACAATATGTTGTTTGCACCTGCACAAGACAACATAAAAATAGGAGATCCCTAATGGGGTACCTATGTCTAGGTCACCTGAGAGCCCACCCTTCTTGTTCCCTTAGGACTCAAGGCTGAGTGATCAGGATGGTACCAGGATCGTACTCATCAGTTCCCAAAAATGACAAGCAACCAGGAAATGCCTCAAGCCTCTTACCTGGATGCTACCAAAACACATAACACATAGACATATAACATATCCCTACTATATTGGTTACCTGTTTGCCCTTGGGTACCTGATACTGGAGAGGGTTAAACACTTTGGCTGTGTCAGTGCAATAAAAAGATGCAGACTTTAAATATTTGCTATTAGTGATAAAACCCTTAAGAAACAACACATAAACCATACAGTAATCACCCCACAACCTAAAAATGTTGAGAAAGTTACAGATTTATTGGCAACATGCCACTGATGATGCAGTATAAAACCACATTTTTTAAATACATTATTTTTCTCATTTTAAAAGATGTATAGAACATGGGGAAAGGGAGGCCATTATTGCACATCTGAGGGAAATGGACTGTGGGGTGCAGTGTAAACAATACTCCACTGGGGTGAGTCTCTTACCCTTGTGCGATGTCATGGACCAGAGTCTATCATCTCTATAAAAGAAATGTCAAACAATACAAAGAAACAATAAAATGGTGTTACCTCACCCAGTCCCCAGTCTTCTTTCTTCCATAACTGTCAAACCAGATGGTATAGGTATTTTTTAACTAGGAGGCACTGGAACTGCTGAGGGGATCTTGCTTGCCTCTAGGGGAGGTCCACATTGGCAGCAACACACCAACTGCTTTCTGGCAGGTTAGCAGTGATCCTTTTGGGGGCCAAGAAGAGCCACCCAGGGGACACTACTTTTTGTCTGTTATGCTCTTCAGTAGTATTAGTGGAGATCTAGTTTCCTGCAGGGTCATCCCCACTGTCCCTAGTGTCCATGAAGTAGTAACATTTGCCCCCCTCCAGATCTATGAACTACACATGGCACTTCACAATGGTCAGACCTTTGCATTTGGGGGACAGGGGACTGGGCCATGCTGTGAACTTTTTCCTTATGGAATGAGTATGTGTGCTTGTCCATTTCATGCTTCCCCTTTATTTTTTCTAAACCTGCTTCATACATATAGCCAAATGTTATGGTTCACTTCAGTTTTGTCCCACAGTCACTCTGGGACATAAGAGTAATTGAGCACAGGGTCTCCAGCCCAGATCCTGAGAGGGACCATCTTCTTTGGCTGGGAACAGGGAAGTATTTTCTTAGCAGAGTCCCAACCCCGGGATCCAATCCCAGGGTCAGCCTGCTGGTGTTATTGTATTCTCTTTCTTGTGCAATCAGAATCTATTTAGGGTATTTCTTGCACTTTGGTTTTTAAATTTTATTCCTGCCCCTACCTGCAGGGGGAGTTGATGGAGGGATAGCTTCAGAGGAGGACAGCTTGCTTTTGCTGCCTTCTCATGATAGCTGAGGTGGTGCCTGGACTGCCTGGTCCATCTTTGGATGACTTCTCTTGACCCATTTGTAGTTGTTCTGAATGTCAGACCATTGCGTAGCCTGATCCTCTCTCCCATGGAGCTGCTTGGGGAGCCGCACAGGAGGTGTAACTCTCTGGCAGTCATTTCTGCCTCGGGCATTACAGGGAATGGGCTCCATCAGCTCCCATGGAGCAAAGGATCCCTTGCCAAATCCAGAACACCCCTCTACAGAGTTCCTCATGCTACCCAAAAGGAGGGGGGTACCAAAGTACCTTACACATGATATAGATAGTCCAGATCAATTACATTCCTACCACTGAGGCTTCACACTTAACTTTGTATAAAGAAATATCTTCCCATAAGAATATGCATACTGTGGGGTGTCCACCACATGGAGACTCCGTAGTAGATAGCCGTCCCAAGGCTTGGGGAGGGGGCTTCCATGTCCAGCAAGGCCATCAGCTCCTTCAGTTGCAGACAGCAGCTCTTCACAGCTCCTGTACTGGACCCACGCTGAATAAACAACCACACCCAATGACCAGTCACCAGAAACAGGCCACACCCATTGAAAACTCCCAGGCAATCCAGTCAGCAGGGAGTTACATAATCATTTTTCATTTTATGAGGCACTTTATAATCATTTTAGTTTCAAGCTGATGAAATAAACCTTTTGTTAGAAATAATGTTTTTCTATGCAGTGGGTGGATCACATGGACCAGGGAAATCTTATAAAAGGGGCCCTTGAAAATCAAGTGGGTGTGTCCAGCTCTAGTTTTCTTGAAGAACACAGACCTGTTTTCTGAATTGGACTCAAAAGAAGCTCCCTTTTGGTGTGGCTATATCCTGGTGGTTTGTGAATAACGCTTGTTACTATTTGAACCTAAGAACCAGGAAGACCGTTGACAGGTTGGTATGTTCTCCGAAAATCCTAATTCCTGAAACCTATTTTTACATAGAAATGTCAGATTTAGGATTTCAAATCCAAACCTGATTCTGAATTGTGGGTCATTTTAGGATTTGAATCAGATTAGGAACTGGAATTCCTAAAATCCGAAACAGTCCAATTAACTTGGAATCTATCAGTTTCAAACATTCTTATTTCACACAAACTGTCTCCCAAAGTTCTCTACAGTCCAGGAGAGGAAGGGGATACAATGTCACAGCCATTTCCAGCCCGCAGGAAGATTTAAGGACTGCAGATATGGATTTGGAGAAACATTAGACCCACACTGATGAGAGGGAGGTTAGGTGACTTGCTCAAGTTCATACAGTGAGAACGTTGCAGGTGTGGGATTCAGACACTGATGTCCAGGTTCACATCTCTGTGCTGTAACCACTAGGCCAAACTGCTTGTCATAAAATGCTCCCAGATGGAAATTCAGACAATCAGCCTTACCCAGTAGATAGTAAAACATTTTATTGATGTCTGCCTTCTTCTCAGTCGCTCACTTGTTGAGTAAGGGTTGGGAGAGTTTTACATTCTTTGTATATCAATGAAGCATACATATAGTTATTTTTTTACTTGTAATTTATTTATGTCAGATAAACCAAGACAAAGCTGAAAAATGATCTTGTTCACAGCTGCGATTTGGGTAATGGTGGCTGAAGATAATGAAGTACAATAGAATAAATAAAGAATAATGCATAGGCAACTGTGTGTTATGAAGTTTTTTACATACCCAGGGTGTGTGATGTCTCATAAACCTTGAGAGTGAAGCTTGAGAGGTTTATGTGGACATCATACACAGAGAGTGTTTAAAAAAACATCATTAACACACAGTCGCTTATGTAAACAGGAGACAGCCAGGAAGATCCATGTGAGTCAAGTTTCCCTCGAACTATAGAATGGGAAGTGAAGTACGAGTGCTCCAAATGCTGTAATAACTGGCTATGACATCATACCCAGTTATTACAGCATTTGATCACACTGATAATCAGTGTGTTAAAGGTGGTCACCCATCATCATATGTAGAACACAGCACATGTATCTATCTCAGGGTTATGTGTGGCTGCCCATATTGTAAATTACTATATCTACATATAGTATATGGTTAGCCATTTTTCTTTACAAAAATCTCTCTGTTCAAAATGCTTGTGGCGTGCATTCCAAACTGTTCTCAAACAGTTGTCTTGCACAGTTCAAAGGTCATGAAATTGTAAATTTCTTGTTCACCCTACAGCTAGCTGCTTACTCAGTGCCCAAAGTTGCCCCTTGTAACTTATAAAGTCGGGGGATTTTCAAAAGGGTGGATGTTGATGCAAATGTATGTTGCATCTGCACCTGCATCCTTCCACTTGCGTCCAGGCAACCCTGCTGTTATATTCAGAATTTGATAGACACTGGGTAGTATTTCCAAAAGTCTCTGCCCAAGACATATCTACTCATGGTACAGGGGTATGATTCTCACTTTGGGTGCTAGAGGGCCCGGGTTCAAATCCCACATGAGCCCTTGAAGCAAATAATAAGAACTGTTTCAGTCTGAGACTTACTGTAATAAGGTTGAATGGGGAAGCATTTTTCAGAAAAAAGATGCTCGAGGACAAGGGGGTCAAGCTATGAAGCTGGAAGGGGGTAGACTCAGGGGAGATGTGAGGAAGTACTTCTTCACAGAAAGAGTGGTGAATGCCTGGAATAGCCTCCCAGAGGAGGTCGTGGAGGCAAACACGATAACCGGATTCAAGAATGCATGGGATAGGTATAAAAGAACATTAGTGGTAGGGAAGGGGGTTGCGAGCAAAGCCAGACATCAAGTAGGATCTACGGTAGGTAAGGATAGTGGGCAGGCTAGGTGGGACAAGCACAAGCAGTCCTTATCTGCTGACAATTTCAATGTTTCTACTGCTATTTTCAAGGCAGAAATTCATCCAGACCTGTTAGGCTATCCATTAGGTGGTCTAACAGCATTCAACGTTAGCAATATTTCAATTAGTGTAGTGCTTTGCTTTCTAATTGTTCACCTGACAGCACTAAGCTAAATATACCACTTCAGAGGGGGGGGGGTTAATTAGCAGCTAGTTCACTGTTCACTGATTTTTTTTTAATTTTTATTTGACATGTGGTGGTCATCCTCTAACTTGATTTCAGCAAGGCCTTTGACTCTGTGACCCACAAAAGGTTGATCAGGAAGTTGGTGGATCTTGGGGTTGGGGAAAAGATGGCCAGATGGGAGGAAAACTGGCTGAGGGACAGAACCTAGAGGGTGGTTGTTGGGGGAAAGTTATCTGGCACCAGAGAGGTAACCAGTGGGGTCCCACAGGGCTCAGTGCTGGGGCCGGTGTTGTTCGATGTCTTCGTCAATGACATTGGGGATGGCATTAAGGCCAAAATGTGCCTATTCGCAGGTAACACCAAGCTCTGTAGGAGAGTGAACACAGCTGAAGGGATACAGGACCTACAGAAAGATCTGGAAAAGCTGGAGAGGAGGTCCAGGATCTGGCAGCTTGGCTTCAATGCCAAGAAATGCAAAGTTATGCCTATTGGAACCAAGAATCCCAGGACAGAGTATTACCTGGGTTGAGTCCGAATACCAGCATCAGAGGAGTAGAAGAACCTGGGAGTGATGATCACTAGTGACCTGAAGCACTCCACGCAGTGCAAGAAAGAAGCAGCAAAGGCAAACGATGCTGGAATGCATATCTAGGGGGATCAGTAGTAGGAGAGAGGAGGTTATACTGCCCTTGTACAGGTCATTAGTAAGGCTGCATCTAGAGTATGGAGTTCAGTACTGGTGCCCACACCCCAAAAAGGACATTAACCTGGTGTAGAAGATCCAGAGGAGGGCTACAAAGATGATAGCCAGTCAGCAGGGTAAGGCATATGAGAAGAGGTTGAAGGTACTGAACATGCACTCCCTGGAAGAAAGGAGAGAGAGAGGGGACATGATTGGGACCTTAAAGTACTTGAAAGGGATAAATAAGATTGATAAGGACAGTCTCTTTAAGCTGAGTGGCAACCATAACATGAGGGGGCACATTCTTAAGCTGGAGGGTGGGAGGCTTAGGAGGGAGATCAGGAAGCACTTCTTCACAGAGATGGTGGTGGACACTTGGAATGTGCTGCCAGAAGAGGTAATCTCATTGAAGAGAGTGGGCAGCTTTAAGAGAGACTGGGATAGACATAGTAGAAAGGTAAGGATCATGGGTAGGGAGGATGGGAGGAGTGGGGAGAGAGGGTAGGGACATTAACTCAAGCTGTGGACCATGCAATATGAGCAGACTTGATAGACCAAATGTCCTTCTTCTGCTGACATCTTCGTATGTTCGTATGCATGTTCATATTTGTGCACTTCAGATAGCCCAGCTGAGATGCAACATCTCATTTCCAGCAGGGTTCTGCTTTTACTCCTTTCATAGCTAGGTGGCATAAATCACAGGGAGGTGAAATGCATTCCACAGGGTCGCAGAGTGAAGAAGTGGTTATGGTCTGCTCGCTTGTGAAAATGGGCATTTGCTTGCTCACAAGATTTACCAGTAAAATAAATAAATGAAATGGAAATGGTGGGATAGGCGACCATGCTGCCTCTGCAGTTATAGCAATGATGTAGAAACACAAGCTGTGCACTAGACATGGCCGTGATGCTCAGGACATGCACACCCATGAAGAGGCAGAGGGCCTCAAAGAGCAAGCGGATTTGTCTGTCAGGTGCTTTAGTAAATTTTTCATTTTTGTTATTTCAGTCTGCACTGCTTTTTTAGTAATTTGAACTACTGTATAGCAACTATATGCACTTTCTGTGCTCCTAAAAACTTGTATTTTTTTTCACTCAGCACGCTTTTGCGTTGTGTACATATATCCACATTACTGTCACATTTCTGCCTCTTTCTGTCCCTCTTTCTTCCTCTTTTATCCTCTTCTCTCGCTCTTTTTCACGTTCCTCTTCCATCCTGTGCTTTCACTTGCCCCTCACTTTATATTTCAAGTCTGGGAACAACTGGCATAGCAGTCAGAAGGGTTTGTTTGTCTGTGGCTGGCCAGCTGGGGGGAGGGGTAGTGATTACTTGTACTCCCAACATGATACTTTACTGCTGGTGTTCACCTAGCCTGTCTGAGTCATTTATGAAGATATGTGAATTAATCATGTCGCACACGCATAGCTTAACAGGTCAAACAAGAAAAAAAAATTACAGGATGATTCAGATCTGTGACAGCTTGTCAGAACAAAAATATGACACGTTGAGTGTTGGAGAATTTGTTTCTCATTAAAATGCACAGTTCTGAGAAGTAGATACAGGAACAAGTGCTGATCAAAATGACACCCATTTAGTGATGTTCAGTCAATTACTTTTTTTTATGGTAGTTATAATAACTTTTTTTTTGTTTCATAATAGCTTTCATATCCAAACCTCTCAGAGTGCTTCGCACGAAGCGATCAAGAGCTATCATTGTACAAGGCCAAGCTTGGGCTATTATATGGAGCTCTCTGAGAGGGTTATGTTGAGATGTACATGAATTGCATAGTGAACACAATATTAATGAACATCTGTACATAGCAGTGCGGGGCCGGGGAGTTCAATTCACCTACCGTATGAACAATGTGAGAAACTGAGCTATGTTTGTATGTGGGCGGGTGGGTGGGTATATGTGTATGTGGTATGAAGCCAGGAACGGTATCCATATGCAGAACTGCTGTCTTCCTCTGTACACAGCTGTCTTTTTTTTTTTTTTACAGAATAACCTAGGCAAGATGCTACAGGCAGACTGCCCGGCCACCACCAATGAGTGTGAGCTTGAGCAACACTTTGGCAGGAGGGTGGATAACTGAACAGCTGAGATAGGGGCCCCTGTCCCCCACCATCACAGACTGGTTGTCAAATGATGGAGGGGACACAGACACACACTACTTTTGTTAGCCTACAAGAAGCATGGACAAAGTCAGGCTAGGAACTGGGACTTAGTAAAGTATAAAAATCTTCAGAGACCCCCCTCTCCACCCCAAAGCTACTTGGCTGGTTAAGTTTGAGTATTTTACTTCCAACTGGCAGAAAAACATGAACAACCCATCTAAATTCTGGAGGAGACTCCAGTTTCCCTTCAGTCCTCCCTCCCAATCTACCACTCCAGTTCTCGAAATGTGCAGTCCCAACTTCTCTGATTTCTTTAAAGGTTATTTGTCTACCTTTTCTCCATCTCTATGCCCCCCTCCTTCCTCTTACATGACTGATGCCCCCTCCTCTAACTCTCCCCACCTCCTTTTCTGTTTTTCCCACCTCCCCTGCTGCCACCTTCTCATCTCACAGCGTAGTGTGTAGTTCCTACTGGAGCACTGGTCTGCACTGAGATCACTTGATACTGCAGTCCAGGGGCATGAAGAGAGGTGAAGAGAGTCCCAAAAGCTTGTGGTGAGGCCTGGCACAGCCAAAATAGATTTTTATGTAGTATTTACATTTGAAGAAAAACAATCTGTTCACACTAGTCACTGGCCACATAGAATCAAAGGTCAGCAAAGGCCATTAAAACAAAAAGCTGCACTTGTATTCAAAACATTACCGGGGGGGGGGGGTTTCAAAAGGGTTACAAGTGGATGCTAGTCCATGCTATGTCTGTGCCTGCAGCCGTTTTCTTGTGTCAAGGCAGCCCTGCTGCTATTTTCAGAAGTTGCATCCATTTACGACAAAAGTCACAATTTGCGGTATAAAACAGATGCAATTGTATCCATTTTTGGACTCAAGTTGTTGTTTATTTTTTTTTTTTTTTATAAATGTGTTTTTTTTTTGCACTTGCCTGGCTCTCACAGCTTTCAGAGGGGGCCTCGTACCCCCTTCTACTCCGTCCGCCTGGGCTATTCAAGGCTGCCTCACCCTAGCTTCATTGTGCATGGGGGGGCCAGGGTTGTATGATTTTTTTCCCCCATTTTCTCCCCTTGAACCCCCGAGGACACTGGCACAAAGGATGTAAGTCCAGGCAGATGACATGCTGATGCACGCCATTGCCAAGCGCCCAGAGCGTCCTCCCCTCCCAGGCTCTTGGAGAGAGCCGCAGTTGCCCCCTGTGAACCGGTTCTTCCACTGGCCCCCAGGAACGTCGGGTGCACTGGACACCCCCAG
Source organism: Neoceratodus forsteri (assembly GCA_016271365.2). Taxonomy (NCBI): domain Eukaryota; kingdom Metazoa; phylum Chordata; order Ceratodontiformes; family Ceratodontidae; genus Neoceratodus; species Neoceratodus forsteri. The sequence continues at coordinate 1,392,912,077 of CM057459.1, forward strand.
TTACCCACCCCTGTGGAGGAAATCATCCATTGGGATGCTCAATCCTCCACCCCCCTGCTGGTCCCTGACAACCCTGAGTCCATTCCTGAACCTGGGTCACCAGCGTAGCGCAAGGTGTGGTGTCCAGCACCTCAACCCTCAGCACCACCGGGCCGGCCCCAATAAATGTGTTTTTTATTAAAGGTTTCAATTAATGCAATACATACATATTACACATACAAATGAAACACATAAAGCCTGGCAGGGGACGTTCCCCTTTGAAATACATTTCTCATGAAGATGTAATGCAGTTGGATCAGTACATTAACAATGTGTACCCTTACTTACACTTCAAACTGTTACATATATTGCAACCAACATTAAACTAATCAGTAATCCCTCCTATTATCTACAAATTTATCAAATAACTGGCATAATTCCTTTGTCTGATGGAATTCATAGTAAATAACAATACCTCTCTAACTACTACATCAGTAAAGTCTAACTGATATAAACTAGATTGGTCTTTTTGTAAGTGCAGTTCATACAGTTCTGCAGTTTTCATACAAAATGTTCATGCTTTCTGTAAAATAGTCCATTAAGGAAAGAAAAGAGAAGTAGATCCACTGGTTCTATAACATGCATTATGAAATGGGTAGAAAGAATGCTGGCTCCAGACAGGCCAAGAGGTACTTACAGCAGGGCTGATATCCCAGAAGAACAGCCTGGCTAAAAGTAGCTCAACAAAAATATGTTTAAAAAATACATTTAATTTACTGAAAAGAACCAATTTCATAATTACAATAAGGCACTCCAGAGGGTGTGTTATAGTGCGCTAACATCCCTTCTTGGGTGATGAATGCACGCAGCTTCATCCCAACCAAGGCAGGCCATTATCCCTGTTGTCTAAATTGGGCAGGATTGGCCTAGACCCTCACTCCATTATCTGGTTTGACAGCTACCTCTCTGGTCGAACTCAGAGAGTTAAGTCGAAAGGAGTAACATTGGACCCACTTCCCTTGAGGGAGGAGGTACCACAAGATTCCATACTGGGCACCCTCCTCTTTTCCCTGTTTGTCAATGACCTAAGTAGTCATTGTGGGGGTAGCTCAGTGGTTCAGTATGCAGACGCTGTCATATACAGATCCCTGGATAACCTAGCTGACCTTGGTCCTCAGCTACAGGCTGACTTCGTGAAGTTGGATGTCTGACTAACAGAGAACAGGTTGGTCCACAACACAAACAAAACCAAAGCTATGTTATTTGGGCCTAGATCCCTGGACCAAGACAGAACCTTCTCACTCCAACTTACCTCCTCATCTGGCAGCTACATAGAGGTGTTGAGCTCTCTTAAATACTTGGGCCCAATGCTGGATCAGGGCTTTACCCTAAAGAATCACATCGACCAGGTAACAAAAACTATCTGCCTCAAACTAGGTATGCTCTACCGCCTAAATGACCAGTTGATCCATGAGGCCAGGACAACCATTGCTACTAGTGTTCTCCTCCCCACCCTGACTTATGCCACCCCTGTCATGCAGGGTATGGAAAAACAGGAGATTAACAGACTGCAAGCGCTGTACAACAAGGTGGCCCACTTTGCCTTTCGGTCTCATGCTAGACGCCACAACTGTGAAGCCTTGGCTTCCCTGAACTGGTCATCCCTTGACTCTTGCCTTCAGTACCCCTTTCTCTGCTCCTCCCCCCAGTCAGCCTTGCAGGGCTCCTGGTCCCCAAGCACTCTGGTAGAAATCTTCGCACAACAGGACAAATCCTCCTGGAAGAACCTAGGGCGTGGACTAAGGCTGGTGGTAAATCCTTTGTTTCCTCTGCCCCAATACTGTGGAATAACCCCCCCTTGTACAGAAAGCCCCCTCCCTTGAAACTTTTTGATCCAGGCTCCGGGCCTACCTGCTCAATGCCAGTGCCCCTGCTCCTGCTGCTGAGCACCCAAGCTCTCTGACACTCGCCCCTCAGAAATCTCTTCCCAGCATAACCTTCCAATGAATCCTATATGAACCTGTACCCTACCTACCTACTCCCCATCTTCTCCTCACCCCCCTTACCACTATCAACGCCTGTAAACCCACTGTGTATGTCTCTCGGTTGGCTACTTGCTAACATATATTCGCTGCTCATTGTTGCCTGTGTTCTCCATCGAATTATTATCACCTTGTGGAGGCCTGGCCACTTTGTAACCTACTTGATCAGCCTACTGCACAACCTTCTGTAAACTTGTGTTGTACTTATGCCTTGTACATTGTTCAAGCATACTGTACCCCTGTTACTATGTGTTGTTTATCATTTCTTGTACTCCATTATGTATGCTTTATCTCTGTAACTAATTCCGGGTCACCCCTGAAAAGGGATCTTCGGGGCTCAGTGAGCTAATCTAGTTATCAAAGCTGAATAAATAAAGAAAATAAATAATGCACCCCCTGTCATGCCTTATTGCTTAAATATATAATACTTTAGTAGGTGTTGCATTCATGCATTACTCCTCCCTCCTTCCATCATGCAATGTCCACTCAAATTAGTAACATGTATTCCCTTATCTGTATGTTGCTGTGAGCATGTGTTCTTATTGTTTATTAGCTCTGGAGGTTATTGGCATACCTGCTCATCCTACCTGACTCTGCTGGGATCCCTAGGGGCCTTCTAACTATGTGCACTAGTGCTGTCCCATCTGTCTCCATTCTGACTACATTAGGGCAGATGGGGGACGAGCAGGACTTGAGTCACTAAAATATTGGAGCTATAATGACCAGGTGGCTAGGAACCTATGAACTGTGCCCACGTGCCTGTGGAGCACCTGTGGGTAGGAAGATGCCACCCTAGTTACTCCTATAATATGATGAAAGTGAGTGACAAGGATCCAGTCAATCAGTGACTGATTTGTGGATCTAGGGTTATTACTGGAGGGATCAGAAATAAGTTGAGTGAGGTGCAGGGCTTGTCACTTATCTTGTAAATGATTTTTTAAGAGCAAAGGTCCAGCCAATTTATTTTAGTATCACCATGTTACAAGGAGTTCTACAAAGGCAGCTAGGAAAAGGGAGGTGGACAAGAGCTCCAAAAGGGAGTGCACATGGCTACTTAGGCTTCTGTCTATATCCCTAATGAAGCTAGGAAGAGAATGAGGAAGATGATCCTGTTTAATACCTCTTGAGATCTCGGGTAAGTAGCACTGAGGACCACATTAAACATTAACCTGGTCAGAAAGATCTCAGGAGGTCCTCCATGCCTTTGTAGGGGTACAAAGGGAGTCTGCAAGTGTGCCGGGGTCCTGCTCGGCAAATGCAGTGAACTCCACACATAATCAGTTCCCCAGGCACCCACTGCAGAGACTAGCACTAACCTGATCCATGTCTCCATGTGTATTGTTGATGCAGGGCAGGCTTGGAGAGGTGTTGCAATCTGAATGACCCAGAAAACAGTTTCTACATGCGGAAGGCTTTGTGGAGGTTGCATTCACTATGTGAGGGGGGGACCCTTCCTTAGTGCTTACATGCCCCCCACAACTTGGTTTCCCCATGCAGGTAATCCGCTCATGACATATACCAGTCTACCTCCCCACCACTCCTGGTCACAGTCTCCTTTTTGCTCTTCAGTCAGATGATTCACTCACTGATAAAGCGAGTACTTGGGCGTGCTGAAGGCAGTGATGGGAAGGTGGGAGGCACAAGGAGCTCAGTTCCAGGAGCAAATGGGGAAATGCTGTTCCTGAATAAAATGTTTAACTCGAAGTCCTTATTTTCAGACAAGATAGGAACAGCTAGGACCTCCATAGCCCTATTTTCAAAATTGTCCTGTGATTAAGTGAGTTACAACTGATCTGACATTTACAAATAAGAGGGCAAACTCATTACATTAGTATCAACATTGACAGATAGGAGTACACAGTGTATGACTCAAGACAGTAGATGTCCACCCTAAAGGCATAACAAATGAAATGCAAAAAGGTACAATATAGTAAGAAAGCATGTCCCCAGACCCCTGTCTGGCATGTTCGATCCTACATCAAAGGTGATGAGTTCCTCTAATTAATCTTTTTTCTGTTTCCAGTACTGACTATGGGTTAGTGAGTTGGTGACTGGGATTGCCTGGAGAACTTACATATAGCCCTCCCCCCAAAATACTTTGCTGGAGACAGGAGGGAGTCAACTTTGACAAATGTGATGTCTGAGATTTGTGGGGGCAGTGTTACGGATGGGGTAGTACGTGAAAAGATGTGTAGGCTCGTGGCACAATGCCAGAAGCTAGCAATATTTCTGTTTTTTTCTTTTAAAATCAGTTTGAGAGAACAGGGTAGGGGCGGAGAGCAGGAAATCCCTGCGGTGAGGACAGAGAGGACCAGGAAAAAACCTTGGTCATCTGGGAATGGCTGGGGAGGTATTTTTTTTAATTTTTTACACATTTTTCCAAATAGCCAAGTATGGAATAATGTATAAATAGCTGTCTAATTGGGGTGCCAAGTACAGAAAACTCGACAAGTATTCACAAAAGGGTACTCTAGACAATAAAGCATATTAAATAAAAAAACAAAACAAAAGGGTACTCTCTCACAAACCCTTAGATACGGTCAACCCCCGCCCCCCCCCGGCATATATTTTCTCTAAAAAACACAATTTAGGATTGCTCACCTATGAGGTTTGCTACTGCATTATAGCCGGTACATGTCTTGCATATATACTACATATTTATAACTGCTTCTAATGTCTTAATAAAAGTGAAAATCGGCCTGTCCACTATATTGGTGTTCCCACAAAAAAGCTGATACTGTAGCTAACAGTCTTTAATCTACAACAAAAATGTGCTCACCCTGAAGCGTGGGCACACCCCCACACAGCTGAGTGACTAATACTGGGAGTAGACTGCTGCAGCAGGCGTGGCCAGTAGGGAAGGGGGATCTCCGCCAGAATAAGGAGAAGTAACAGCATTTCCAACCCCACACCTTAACCCCGCTTCCTGAAATCAAAAAGTGTAAAATAACTGAATAAACACAGTGAAGTGAGAGCAAAGATATGAAATAAAACACATTTTGATATGACTGGTCTAATAGTTACAGTTTTGGTTTTAGTTTTTCTAAGAAAAAAATAATCAGATATAAAACATCCAGGTGCCTATCGACACACTCTACAGACGGAGAGCAGTAATCAAATGTGTTTCTAAGCCAAAAACAGTATGATGCCTGAGGGCAGGGTTGACAGTGCCCTGTTTAAAACAGCACTGTGGTATAAAAATGGGGCCAAGAACCAGGGTTACATCTACAACCTAGTGGCTGTTAGAGAGAGGGTTACATACCTCTCAACTGCCCGAGTTTCAGGGATGTCCCTGATTTTGCCTCAGACATTTCCTTCTAAATGTGGCATTTTTGTCACGAAGAGTAGGGATTTGAAGTGTAAATATTCTTTTTTTTTTTTTCCATTGTTTAACCAGGTGAGACACAGTAAGCTGAAAGCTTGTTTACAGGTGCAACCTGGGAGCACAGGGAAGTTAAGTTACTTCCTCAGGGTTACACAGTATGCAAGTGGGGACTGTGGGATTCAAACCCAGGTCTCCAGATTTGCAGCTCAGAGCCTTAAACCACTGGGCTATACTGCCTCCCAGACACTAATGTTAGGATCTAGGTCTCTTTCAGGAAAGCTTTCCACACTAAGCCCCACAATATAGCAGACTTGTGAAGATGATGTTTTCATGTTGTAAGATGAGATTTGGGACATGTGGCCATGATTTTAAGCCCTTTGATTTGAAAGACAGGCAACTGAGAGGTGTGGGGGGTAACAAACAGAATTATGGAGCATAAAACATTATTTTCCTAGCTGCACCCCTGCTCTCAACAATCAATTCAGCCCCTGTGGCCAGTGATGGAGAGACAGCAACTGTGCCTACCGAGGGAGATGAAGCTATTAATGGGCCTGTCTTGCTTCCTTTCTCTTCCTTTTTTTAAGACTAAAGAATTATGAAGCCCCACTGGGCTTGATCATTTTACACGGTCGAAGCAGAAACCAAATCAGCTGTACCGCACAGGAACTGCAGGGCTGACAGTGCTGCTGACGTTGGGGTTAGTTAATAGTGTTGCAGTCTGACATTTTCATTCCAGCTTCTGGGAAACATGCAAGCCCTAGAGACAACTTGCACTGCTATATCAGAACAATAACTGCTCACAATTATCTCTGAAATGAAAAGCAATTTTTCGTCCTTTTTTTGTTAGATACAAAAAAAACTAATACATTAAACCTTGGTTTAAATAGTGGCATTTGTCTAGAATATTTCAAAGTCTTTTTTCATTATGTGCTATGATTTACTTACTCCAGAAGCCTGATGGAGATGCCACATGTCCTTTACTGTGATGTCCCACTAAATGTTGCAGGCTGTTACACTGAAGCACAGGAACTTCATGCATCTTGCTCAAGGCCACATACGGAGGTCAGAATACATTTTGGATGACATTTAAGCAATAAGGCATGACAGGGAGTGTGTTATGGTGGGATAATGGCCTGCCTTGGGTGGGTTGAAGCATGAGGCCAAGCTGAGTGCTTCCACCACCTGAGAAGAGCCATTAGCCCACCATAAAACACCCCCTGGAGTGCCTTATTGCGATTATGAAATGGGTCCAATAGTATTAGTAAATAAGAATAAATGAAACAGTTTGGGTCTTTTAAATTACTAAAACAGTGAAAAGAAGTACAAATTGAAAAAATTAAAAAAGCATTGCCCTGTGTCGACTGTAATGTCTGAGGAGTTGGTAATTCAGCACTAGGTGGCACCTAGGCTGAATATGATCTACAGCAACACTTTCCTGGCAGCAAGCCTCAGTTCGGTCAGTTGACTAGCTCAGCATATTTTTGCTTTTGTTCAAAATACAGCAATTTTTTCACAGTTTTAAGGAGAAAAATACAGAGGCAGCAAGTGAGGAAAAAAACAAGCGACAAGAGGCTGACCGAGCAAGTTGGACTTGTACTGTGCAGTCACGGGAGCAGTGGCTTCATGACCAGAGCAAGTATGGGCAGCAATATCACAAGTCTGAGGGGAGCAGCAGCCACACAACTCATCACCAGATTAACATTTTGTGCCAGAGCTGGTCTTTTAAGAAAGGCCGCAATTGTCGGGAAGGCCGAAGATAGGAAAGGCTTTGGTGATGACTTGAAAGGGCAAAGGGAGAGAGAGCTGTGGGTGAGCCAAAGTCATAATGTGCAGCAGGTTATCTACCATAGTGGAAGCTGAGTGACAGTGGGAGTCATTACTTTTTAAATGCATTCAGCAGCTGAGGTGATGAAGCCTTTTGTTTTATTTTAAACAGGTCATTTCTTTGGATGAGAGACCATCCCCTAGTGCCGGTTAAAGATCTGGAGTCTACTAGGCCTGCCAGGTTTGTTGTGGGCATTTTGCCCTGAGCGATCGGCAGATTACTTTTACAGTGCTGAGTCCTGGTTGTGTGGGGGCTGCATTAAGACCAGCTGTTGTGCTGGGATAACTGCCGGGCTGAAAGTAGCTCTCATCAAATCAGGATTCTGCATTCTTCAGATCCATTTCATAATTTCAATTATACAACGGCAAGAACGAATGCTGTCCTCTGATTGGTCCATGTGGGACTGGACCCGTGATGTTGTCCCAGCATAATGTCATAGATCTAGTCCCAGTAGACAGATGTAACCCCCTTACAAATGGGGGTTCCCAAAAGTCTTCCTTGGGCTTGCCTAAATGCCCACTGCCAGGCTGATATCCTGTGTCTTAGTGTTTTAAAAGTGTTGTATGAGAGTACCTTAATGCTTCTGTGCCCTGTTTCTTTAAGAGCTGCCTATAACGTGGTGCTTATTTAATCTGGGTGGGGGCTGAGTGTTTCTAGGCTCGAGTCCCATCCGGTCTGCCAGATAATCGCTCCATTCTGCCATAGCTATTTGCGCAGAGGGAGCTCTTTTAGAAGCTGTACATATTTGCTGATTATTTATTAGAATAGTAATGATATTGTAGTTTGTCTAACCTGCCTTCTTTGCAGCATGGACAGTTCTGTTTATCACCACCATCTTGGTCCTGGACTGCCAAAATGGGCCAATAAGTACCTTTGGGGACCCTAAAATGGTGTCTGCCCCAAGGGGTCTTGTGGGAGTGAATTTCTGTAGGAATTGTAGCTTTGAGACTTTGGCGCCTAAATGCACCTGGAGGGGGAGCCCTTGCTTTGACGTACAGATGAATCAATGAATCAAACCTTTTGGACCGAAGGGAAATTCCCAAGCTGCCTGCTGCAGTGAGTCAGTCTGTGTGAGGAGTTGAAAGAGTAAACAGCATGAGAGATTCGAGCGCTCTGCTACTGCATAGTTTGCGTGGGAGATTGGTGGAAAGGCTAAATTTGGCCTGTGTGCTACTGTCCCTGGAGAGGGAATCTGTAAATAATCTGGACTGCATCCGAATTGAGTGAGAGAAAAGCTACTGAAGTGTGACCAGGCTTAAACCTGAAGAAGACCAAAGATTTGCTGTATGCAATCGGCCTGTCAGGACATCCATTCACCATAGAACTCCTGGTTTTGCTCAGAGACACTGATATTGCTGCCGGACTGCTATCCACTTTGTGGTATGGTGATTGCTTTACTATAAATGTGCTGTGTGCTGTTAGTGGGTTGCAATTTGGTTCCCCACTGTTTAATTGTGCCACGCTTGCTGGAAGCTGCATTCAGTTTTCCTGGACTGATTTCCGAACTGTTTTACCCAGCCTGGGCCCTGCCACACTGGGCCAGTCAGCTACTTCAGACACAGAGAACACCATCAATGAGAGACTCACCCAGGGATCAGCCCCCTGCTCAACATCTCGAACAGGAATGACACTTCGATGATTCGTGTGGGCCCTGCTTCTCCTGGCATACCAGTTGCCAACCTGCAGTCTCCATTTCGTCCCTCCTGTGTCTTGAATTGAGTAGCATGAGTAACAATCAGGGTAGCTCCCTGCAACAACAGCTAAATCTTAAGTGTTGTCATCTGATTGCATTGTTGTTTTTCCTTTCACGAACTGAGCCTTCAGGCTCTGGATTACAAATTGTGTGTGGTTGTGCATGCCTTTTCTTTTTATCACAGGGCCCCAACCAGCTGTGACGCTGGCCTACCCCAGGCAACGTTCCAGGCTAGCCCACCTTACTTCCAACTGGGTACCCAAAGCATGTGACTGTGTAGGGACTAAAAGTGTATGCATAATTGCCTAACTAGATCAGTTTTCAAATCAATTAACCTGATTATGCCCCTCCCTTGTTCAATTCCCCTGAATAAATCAGAGCTAACTCTTTCTGCATTTAATCTGACTGTGGTTCCAGTTTGTACCAAAAGCACTATACTGTTGTTATTTGCTGCACCTAACCTTGTTTTACAACGGGTCTCCAGTGTCAAACTGGTGAAACCAGCCCTGGTGGTAAGTGCAAACAGTGTGGGGATTTGTATGCTGAATAGAGGCTACTGTGAAAGTGTTTGTTGCATATTGTCTAGGCCACTAGAGGGGAAGAGGAGGTTACAGTGTCCCAGAAGGCTGTACCCAAGTTAGCCTTGTTACTAACAACCCTGTCCTCTGGGTGGAGGCACCCATTTCAGTACCCATGCCCCTTTAACCTGCAACTAGCCACACAGGCAGGGGTAGTAGCCCTTGGGATAGTGCCACCTAGGGGTTACACAGATATGACCACATGACGTGAAAAGAATCACTCCATTAACATGTTCAAGTTCCCCACACTTGACATGTCTGCAATGGAGTTTGCCAGTACATCCTCATTTTCCAAAAAACTGAACTCCTCCCTCCCACAATATCAGAGCAACAAAATATCCCGATGGCATTTCCCAGACAATTCCATCCATTCCACAGCAGTATATCCCTGTTTTAGCAACACATTAAAAAATGAAAGTGAAGCAGTCAGAGCAATCGGCTTCAATTTATACGCAATCAGCAGCGCAGTTTTGAAAAAGGCAGAGCACTTCTCTCTGCTGAAAGACGTTGGCTACCTCCTGCATTGCCATGATAAATGTAAGAAAAGCCTTGTCTTGTAACTGGCTCGGTACACTCCAGCTACCACTGTATTTTACAAAAGCTGTCACTCATTCCCCTACTGACAGCAATGAACAGCATGTCCCCATTTTAAATAGAGGAGAGCATGTGCCTCTTGACTTATCGATTGGCTTCTCTGCCTTCCTCCACTGCTGCACTAACGATGTTCACTTGAAACATACAGACTAGCTATAATTCTATGCAAAGCTGCAGGAGAGTTCTTTTCTAAAAAAATGTTTTTTTACATTTAAAAACACCTGTCGTGGGGAGGGAACTTTGTACATGACACTTAAGCTTACCATCACACTTCTCCCGGTCCCAGCCATAACTACTGCTCCGAGTCCCACTCTTAACTGTCAATGTAAAAAACAAACAAAAATAAATAAATAAAACTTCACTGCAAGCCTTTTCAAACAGGAAAGGCACACAGAAGAAAGATGCACAGACTGGGGGGGGGGGAGGATGTGCTGAAGAGACACCAGCCAGTCAGTAACAGTGCCTGTAGCAAAAAAGCACCACCTTCTGGACAAAATGGAAATTATGGACTTTTTTCCAATCCATACACCTCACCAAAAAGATGAATAAAAAAATTGTAAAAAAATAAAATAAAAATAGTACTTTTATTTTTATTTTCACAAACACGCCATTGTATAATAGGAACAATGCACTCCAGGGTGTGTGTTGTGCTGGGATAACATCACTTCTTGGGTGTTGGATGCACTCAGCATGCGGCCTTATCCACAACCACCTGTGGTGTGATGTTATCCCACCACGACACATACCCTGTCATACATTATTCCTTTATTATGAACTAGCTTCCATAAATGGAGGAAGCTGATTGGTCAACAGGTCTTTGAAGATGTGATGATATCGGACTACATACTCAGGGCTTCAAAAAACCTCCGGCCACTAGCCTCCTTACTTGATGTGAACTCTTCTGAGTGCAATGTTCTCCACATCCCTCACTGTACTGCACAGAACCCCACCAGAATTTCTGCAATGGATTGGAGTGATTGAGACCTCAAGACAGCCAGTATTTAAGCTCACAAAATGCTCACCGCAACACCTGTGGCTGCCAACCAGCACTATAAACCTCACTCCTACCCCGATTTTCCAACCACAAGTCACAACAGGCTACACATCCCAAAAATGTCTGTATTTTTATGACTGTAACAGTCACTTCACCCCCACCCTTACTGAGAAAAAGTATTTAGGAAGTGAGTTGCAGCTTAAGTGACAGTTTCAACGGAGCGAGTTGAGGCTTGAGCGACAGTTAACACACATGCACACAAAAAGGAAAGCAGCCCCTGAGTGTCAAAAATCACAGGTTCCATGTGCCTCACCTTACAAACTTCTGCTGACTGACTCAGACTGCATACCGGAACTTGTGAGACTGCAACGTCTGCAGATGGTCAAAGGTCGGCTCCACTACAAGTAATTCACGTCAGTACTGCATACTATGCTGTACATATTGACTGACTACCATGCTACCAAAAAAAAAAAAGAAGAAAAAGTAAATTATTCCCTCCAAATGGGAACAAATGTAGGGATAGCACAGAGGAGCAGAGTTCACAGGTCACAACCTCACAATGCCTTCACCTCTTCTGTCAGCTCCAACTATAACAGCACCACCTGCTGCCTTCTAGAACTATTTTTTTTAATGTATTCCTACACTACCGTAAAAAGCTATTTTTTAAAAGGTTTAAAAGCTCTTTTTAAATATTTCATTTATAAAACCATTACTCAAGTTCATAATAGCAATAATGCAGTCCAGGGTGTGGTATATCATGGGATATCGTCATGTCTCGGGCATTGGATGCACGTGACCTGTGGCCTCATGCCCAACCACTCGTGGCATGACGATATCTCACACCCTGTTGTGCATTATTGCTTAAATGTTGCATGACATTTGCTGAATGCTGCATGCTACAGCTTCATGGCAAAACTGGGGCTTTGAAAATGTAGCCCTGTTCCTAGATGGTCACCTTATTGCATATGATATATAATGTTACATTATATTACACTGTAGTAAGGTAATGAACCATGTTGTCATGGTTCTGATCCTTCCTGGCTGAGCCAGAACTATCGGTGGGGATGGTGTCTTCTCTGTTGGGCCTTGTTGCTCTCAGTTGTGGTGTTCCTTAGGGGTCAGCCCACTCTCCAAGAAGGGTGCCCTACAGATACCATGCTACATTACATTACAGTGCAGAAAGACAGTGAGCAGTGTTGTCATGGTTCCGGTCCATCCTGGCTAAACCAGAGCAGTCGGTGTGGGGATGTAGTCTTTTCTGTTCTGCCCTGTTGCTCTTAGTTGTGCTGTGCCCCTAGGGTCGGCCCTTTCTCCCAGAAGGGGACCCTACAGGTAAACAATGTTACATTAGATTGCAGTGAGACAGTGTGCAGTGTCATGGTTCTCATCACTCCCAGCTGAACCCTGGGTGGGTATGGTATCTTTGCTGTCATGCCCTGTTGCTCTAAGTTGTGGCATACCTCAGGGGCTGGCACTCTCTCCAGTTGTGTTTGTTGTGTATATAATGCCACTAGGAGAGTTCATGAGGATGTACGGCAATGGATGTCACTGCTACATACTGCAGCTGATGAAACAAACCTGCAGGAAACGAAAAGGGCTGCAGGGGAGTTGGGAGCACACTGATAACACATGAAATAGTAAAGAAGAGAAATAACTAGGCCAGCCCAGCGGTGTGGTGGGCTGAGGCAACCCCACACCATGCTGGTGACCCAGGTTCGAGAACAGACCAAGGACACTTGGGAGCAAACCAAGGGAAGGAGGATTAAGCATCCACTGTCGGCTCTACTCCTTCTGAGGGGGAGACAACGCAAGTCACTCTTTAGCCACTACCTAGCTGAGGCTTGGTTGCACAACAGAAATGAGGAGCAAAGAAGGTGGCACACAAGTGACTGCAGATGCTTAAATTATATCAAAACAGCCAGTGAGTTTATTAAGACCAGTGACATGTGAGGACACAAAGCAGACTGCTTTGTGTCCTCACATGTATTGGTCTTAATAAACTTAACGACTGTTTTGATATAATTCAAACATCTGCAGTCACTTGTGTGTCACCTTCTTCGCTCCTCATTATTGAATTTGACATTTTTGCCTTGGTGTGCACTGGTCCAGCATCCTGAGGTGCCCCACAAACTGCAATTTGTACTCATTGCACAGCAGAAACTGCCTCCTGATAGGCCAGACCCAGAGACAGAGTGCCTGTGGCATTTTTATGACACACACCCAAGTCACTGCATGTGCGCTGTTCTGGGAATGGGGTGAAAATGGGAAAAAAAAACCCTGACTGGCAGGACGATGAATAGCAATTCTGCAGGCTGCCCACCACCACCATCCAAGGCACCTAGTCACCCATGGAGGTAGAGTTGATGGGGTAGTCCTGGGTTAGTGGGTGACAGGGCTGAGGTTCCCCATCAAGAAGAGGGCAAGTCAGGAGGCATAATGAAAGACTGGCAAAGGAAAATCAGGGCATTCACCACTACTAGACAAAAGCACCTCAGAGAACAGCATTAATGTACAAAATGCTAATTTTATTCTGCTGCAGGCAGACAAATAAAGATGAAAGGAGTCAGGTAGTCACACACCTAACACATTTCATGTGTAAACACGTTATCAAACACTTTACTCTTGATAAAATGTTTACACATGAAATGTGTTAATAATATTTCACCAACTCTTCTTTGTCTTTGTTTGCCTGCCTGCACTGGATAAAGTCAACCCGTGTTGTTACGCATGAATGTAGGGACAGCGTTAGATATGGCAAAAACGGAAAAAGTTGCAGCTTGCGCAGAAATGACCCACTGTCCAATTGACTGCGGGTCCACAGTGGTGCACCCAGTCTGTAACAATGGCTGAAAGATAGAAAAGTGAATAATAGGAAAGTATTTTTACTCGACAAGTTTTAGCTTCTGTACTAGCAAAATTTGTACATTAGATTAGCTTTTGACCCATCTGTTTCTCATTTTGACCCCCATTTTTTACACCAGAGGGTCTAATCTGACCCGTGTTTTAAACCCCCCTAACATTGTCACTGCATGAATGTTGTTTTCTGAGATGCTTTTATCTGGCAATGTTGAATGCCCCGATTTTCTGTCCTGCAGCTGCTGAAATATGGCTGTACCTTTCCTACTCCTCTGACCAGGCTCAGGGCAATTACTCTGTACTTCTTCTGGAAAATTGCCTGCTGCAAATAAAGACTTGGTGGCTGGCAATGGATTTATACTAATTCTCAGTAAAATGGTGCTGCTACTAGTAGGACTGGCTGTACATGCCCCTTTCATTAAAAACAAACGATACATACAGTCCAGTGCACTTCCACCCATTGTAAATATCTGACAAACTTAAAATATCTTTCTTCCTAAATTGGCTATTTTCCTACTTTGTCTTCATGAAAAGGGGTCTCTCTTAGTTTTCAAATCAGAGCTCTTATGTGACTTAAGCCAAATCACCTGACATCAAGGTGGAACCCTACAATTTGGTCCCAATGATTAACTGCCTGTAGTGCTTTCTCTTACATAGAGTGAATTGCCTAAATTAGCATCTTAAACATAAAATGTTTCCACCTAGGAAATTCTCAGGTGATTAAAGGGGATTATACAATGGTGTAGGAAAATCCTGTAACCTCATTGGTCAAAACACATCACATGACTGTGATAAGTCCTCCAGTATACCCACTGTAAAATTTTTAACTCACTATAAAAACAAAAAAATAAGTTGAACATTGTATAATAGCAATATACCATGACATAAAGTGGGTATATGGGTGGATTTACCACTTTTGGTGTGGTTAAGTCACTCGGCTGTGCCTCATGACCGAACCACACCAGGTGTGGTAAATCCACCAATATACCCACTCTTTGTCATGGTATATTGCTTAAACATACTACAGGAGTGCCATACACCTCACAAATGTGTCACAAATTCCAAATCAGTACTCTTTATCCTTGTTTAGTTCACAAAGTTCAAACCACATTTCTCATGACATTCTAACTCTCATTTAAAGTACTGTAGCTTTAGGCTGCCCATCTTTGATGGTGTTCAGCTCAAGGCCTGGGGCTGGTGTCAGTCCTTGATGAAGATTGGCCCTGGAATTCCAGGTGTTAGCTGTAGTCAGGACAAAGAAGTGCTTTATTATTTAAGGACTATTGCCAGGCTTCGCCCCACTACTGTAATGTGCCCTATGAGGGAATACCAGATGGGCAAATTCAACACCTGCAGGCAGTGCAAAATCCAACATCATGACTTCTGAGCTTGTGCAGAGGTCCAAACACATCACCCCAGTGCTAAGAGAGTTGTGCTGCCTTCCAGTGAAGCAGAGAATCGACTATAAGATGATTTCTTTGACATATAAGGCCTGAGACAGTCAGAATCTCACATGTTGCTGCACTCCAAGCACCCCAAAAATATAAAGAAAACAAATTAATCATAAAAATAGATACAAAATCTCACATTAAATGGCAAAATGCAAACCAATTAAAATGCAGCAAATTATTTTAAGTTATTTGTGTGTTTGTCCTGTTGAGCTATGTGCAATAAAATGGCATCAATCTACCTTAATGTCTGGACATTCTCTGTGAAGGACAGCCGCCTGATGTGAAGGGGTGAGTGTCTGATTCTGTTATATTCCTTTCCTCCATCACTGCTAGGCTACCATCCAGCCCCATCTGCCTCCAGTCTTGTTTACCTACCTGGTGGGTGGGGGTTATGGAGGGCATTTCCTTACCTCATCAGGGGCATTCCCCCATGGTCTAATTCACTGGGAGCATCATCAATCATGACCTTCCTCAGGCTTGAATAATGTATGAAGGGACCAGCAAGTAGTCAGGAGTGGTGGGGCCAGAGAGTGCACACTTCATACTGGTGCACATTAAGGGGGTATCTGCTTTTGTTTTCTGCCTCTCTTGGGACACTGCCAGATAGGACACCATGGTGTGTTTGGGCATGCTATCGCATGGCCATGTCCCAAAGCCAGTCTGTGTCCTCCTCTCCCACTGTACTGTCCAGCTGCATTGTCACTTGTGGCAATCCAGGTTGCAGCATTGTAGCAAAGAGTGCTGATCTCCCTCCCTGGAGGAAAAGAGCATACGCTGGGATGCTCAATCTACCTCCAGCCAGTCAGCTGCCCGGCATTCTATTTATGAATTTCAAATGTTTTACCCGCAGAGACAAACTGAGTAGGCAACAGCTCATTTCTAGTCATGTCCTGGGGAAGGGGGTGAACAATACAATAAGGTGCATTACAGATGTGCAAACTGATAACTAGTGCAAGTAATACAGTACAACAAGGTGCCTAAGGAAAATAAAAAAGCACATGAACTGGAGCAGTGACCAACCCAATCAGGGTGAAGCAGTGTGGGGAAGGGGGGCTTCCAGAGCATAACAGGGATTGAGTGAGCCACAGGGTAGGGGAGGAGAGAGGCCAGTAAGGCCTGAAGTCATGAACAGTTGCAGGTAGGAGGTACAAAGTCATGGAGAAGTGACTTAAGGGAGAAGCTGAAAAATTCTGGGCTCAGTTCTGAACCTGGATTGCCATCACTGCGAGTGGTAGCCCCATTCCTGCACCAATGGACCACCCCTCCCGCCCAGTTACCAATTTCTTATGTAACCCTCCTACAAATAGGGGTTCCCAAAAAGTCTTCTTTGAGCTTGTCTAAATGCTCACTGCCAGGTTGGTGTCCTGCATTATTAGCAGTTTAAATGTGATTGCCAGAGGGTGCCTGTATAGCCTCTGTGTACTGTCTTTTTAAGAGCTGCCTGGATTGCAGTCATAAGTAATCTGAGAGGGAGCTCTGTTGAAAGATGTAACTATTTGCTGAAAATCATTTAGAGTCATAATAATAATGTAGTTTGCCTAACCTACCTTCTTTGCAGCAAGGACTGTTTTGTTTATCTCCACTATCTTGGTCCTGGACTGCCAAACTGGACCAATCAGTACTGGTGGGACCTAAAACAGAGCCGGACTACATGAGCTGTCTAGAGTCAATATCTGTAGGAATTGCAGTTTTGGGCTTTTGTCGCCTTTTTGCACTTGAAGGGGGAGCCTTTGTTGTGACTGACAGACAGATCAGCCAACCAAACCTTTTGGATTCTGGGGAAAGTCCCAGGCTTGCTGGCAGTTGAGTCAGATCTAAGTTGGGAGCTGAAGAAGCAACAACTTAAGACAGTCAAGCAGCTGTCTGAGTAGTTTTGCCCAGGAGAACTGTGGAAAGGCCTGAGTTGTGGCCTGCATGTCTGCCTGCTGCCCCTGAGAGAGAGAGAAGAGAATTATTTTGTGAGAACGAAGTAAGCCACTGATTTTTTTACCAGGCTCATACCTGAAGAAGACTGAAGATTTTGCTGAATGCGATCAGCCTGTCAGGATTTCCAGCTGCTTTTGAATCCTTGGTTTGTGCAGAGACTCTGCGATCATGACTGGAGAGCGGTTTGCCTGTTACAGTAGAATTTCCTTACAAGTAAATGCGCTGTGAGTTGTTAGTGGGTCATGATTTGGTTCCCCACTGTGTGAACTGTGTTCTGCTTGCTAGAAGCTGTATCCAGCCCAAAATGGACTGTATCCGAATTTGTCTCCATTTGGCCAGGCCTTGCCACACTGGCCCAGCCAGACTACCCGCTGAACAGAGAAAGCCATTGAGGAAAGACGTGCCTGGGGATTATCCCCCTGCTCCAAGCTTGAACAGGAACAACGCCTCAGTGATTCATGTGGGCCCTGCTTCTCCTGGCACTCCAGATTAACCACTTGCTGTCTCGATTTTCGTCCAGCCTGTGTCCAGTCTTGGGCATCGTGAGTAATCATCAGGGTATCTCCCTGCAACAACAGCTTAATCTAAAAGTGTGTTATCTGATTGTCTTGTTGTTTTCTTTTCATGAACTGAGCCCTCTGGCTCCAGATTACAGATGGTGTTTGTTGTGCATGTTGTTTTCTTCCATCACAGGGCCCCAACCAGCTGCAACGTTCCTGGCTAGCCCACCATTCTACATCTGGGTGCCCAGAGTGTGTAACTGTTTATGGACCCTGAAGTGCATGCATAACTGTTTGATTGATACAGCCTTAAGCAAATTAACCTGATTACGCCCCTCCCTTGTTCAATAATAATAATAGTAATAATCATCTTTATTTCACGTATACGCCTTTCAAACTATCAAGGCGCTTTACAAAAAGATAAAACGACAGTAGTAAAATCAGCAAACACAATAATAATAATAATAATAACAATCAAAGGGTTCATACTTATTCAATGCCACTAAAGGCCTGAAGCCATAAAAAGGTTTTCAACGCCTGTTTGAAAACTCCAACGGTCGTGCACTCCCAAGTCCCTTAAATAAATCAGTTCTAACTCTTTTTTGCAGTTACCCTGACTGTGGTTTCAGTTTGTGCAAGAGTACTGTACTGCTGTTATTTGCTGTGTATAACCTTGTTTTACTGGTGGTCCCCAGGGCCGAGCCAGAGGAAAGCCCTGGTGGTAAGTGCAAACAGTGTGGGTACTTGTGTGGTGTATCAGGGGGATTGTGAAAGTGATTATTGTGTATTATTCTGGCCACTAGTAAGGAAAGGGGGGGGGAGTTACAGTGTCCCAGAGGGCTGTGCCCAGGTTAGCTTGACCACTACCAACCCTGACCTCCGGGTGGAGGCACCTGTTTCAGAACTCAGGCCTCTTAATCTGCTACTAGCCAAGCAGGCAGGGGTAGTAGCCTTTGGGATAGTGCCACCTAGGGGTTATACTTACTAAGTAAGTGAATCAACAAATGCTAGCTGCAGAATCCAAACTGAGGCCAGCTTGGAGCCAAGTGCAATTCTGAGGGGAGGAGCTTAGCTGATGGTGAACATGGCTATAGCCCACCTGGCATTCGCACACCCTCTGCCAGCCAGGCATGAAGCAACATTGGCATTGCTTACGAAGGTGGCTGCTTGCCCATTCATCCAACCAGAGAAACGGTGGAGACATGGCTGTCTGGATCATGGTGGGGGGAGCAGGGGAAATCGGGGAGAAAACTGGGGCAGAAAAAAACAATGCTGTAACTTTCTGCTAGAAGGGACTTAGTGCTTAGACAAGGCTATAGAAAGAAATTCCATACTGTCACAATGGATCATAGCAACAGGTGGACACGCCAGCTTTTGGAAAAATGGAAGTACTGTAATCCAGGTCCTATTCTTCATTGTTTTAAAATGGAATGGGAAGTAAGATCTGTCTGTTAAGTCAGTTTTTGACTTTTTTTCAGACTTCAATTACTGAAAACACGTTAACGGAAACTCCCGGCTGTGCGAGCTGTTATTTTTTTGTTAGTTTCATGCTGTTTGTACAGACACGTTTTAAATTGCATTTTGATGACTAAGTCAGACAGCCAGTTATGAGGAGAAGTGAGTTAGACAACTACTGTGAGTGGTAATCTTGTTTTCAAGGTGTTTATTTGCACCGGTTTATGGAGTTCGATCTGCTTAATGCACTTCAATGAGAGTGACTAATGCTGGCACTATCTTGGGGTTCAAAATCCAGTCGGACAGCTTTAAGTGGGATATTAGCAACATAAAGACAGATGGCAAGGAGTGTGTTCCATAAGGACAGAGTACAGCAACACAGGAATATTTTAGGGCGTGGCACATAGCTGGAGGTCCAACCTAACTGAGTTAAGCTATCTATAACAAGCTGGGGTGGGTATAGCACCCCAGAAGCTATAAGAGTTTAGATGCTCTTCTGGGGTGCAGTTTAGGGGACATTTTGAAGGTTATGACAGGATTTTTAAACAGGGGTGGATGAACCAAAAAGGTCTGGACTCATGATGAGAACTGAGATCCATGTTGAAGTTCTAATTCTGATTGGTTCTGATTTAAAAAATTAGAGTAATTATGGGAAAAGAGTACCTTAAAGAAATCACAGAAATGCACTCAGAATAGAAAATAAAGTAGTTTTCGGACCTGAGTGTGTTGGTCTGTGTTTCTGTCTCTGGCCTGTGGATCTTTCAGCTCTATCTCCCATGTTACTCAGCTATAGACAGTGTTGGAATTATAGGGGGGCTTGCCAATGCTCGCCCCCCCCCCAGCTTTCAAAGTGAGTCCTAGTAGCTCATGCATCACTGCCATTGACTTATTTATAATGGGAAGAGGGCTCAATTTATGGATAGCACCTTTACAGGTACCCCCTAACTCCCAAAGCTCAAAAAGTGTAATTCCAATGTTGGCTATAGAGAATCTACTTTTGCTCCTTTTCCTTACCCTCTCTGCAGGGGCATAGTATCAATGATTAAACACATCTCTGGCCCCCTTCTTGCCCTAGTATGCAAAACTTTAGGCCTTATCTACGGACACTTAAACCACCCCATGTGTTGATCTCTGATCCCCCATTTGCTGACACCCATCAAGCCCCAGTATCAATTCCCCAACCCCTCCCACATGCTTGGCAGCCCCCTGTCCCTTTGTCTAACCCCAAACTCCTATCTAGACAGACCCCCTGCCCTTGTGTCAAATCCCTGCCCCCACCGGCTGAATGACCTCCCTAGCTCTGTATAGAATACCTGAGCCCTATCCTATCTGCTGGACAACCTCCCTGAATCCCTGGCCTTGTATCAAATCCCTGACACCCTCCACCTTACATGCTAGACACACACCCAGCCACTTTATAATGCACCCTAACCCCCCATCCCCATCTGCTGAACTCATTCTTAGCCTGTTTATATTCCCCAATACCAATCTGCTGCTGGATGCTTGCCTGCCACTATATCACATTCCTAAACTCCATTATATCAGCTGGACATCACTGCTGTCCTTTTATCGCATCTTTGAATCCTCATCCACCTGTTGGACACCTTCCCTTCCCTGCAGATTACTGAGGCCTGAAGTGTTAAATTCCTCAGCCACAGTGATACATGTAGGCAGGGGCTAGGAGGCAATAAAGCTTATTATTCCAGCTCAGGAGGAGCCTTAACCAAGTGCTGAAACTGACAGAAAAATTACATCAGTTCAACCTCCACAGTGAGAGTGAACAAGCAGCACAACTGAGCAGCAAAAAAGAAGAGCAACCAGTCACTTACTGTTACTGTGGTTTGGATTATAATCACATGAACCGTCTATCTGCTGGAAGCTCCCCCCTCCCACAAGACTAATCATCTTAATCCCCACCTCTTCCCTCATAAATAATCCAACAAAGGGGCACTGGCAATTGCATGTACAAGATCTGCAGTCATTAAACTGCCACAGAGATAAAACCCCAGATAAAACTTTTGCTGGCAAACTTTCAGACTGCATTCTCTTCACTCTCTCTTTCTCTACACTTTCTATCAGTTTTGTACCTTGGCTGACTGTTGTCATAAGCAAGCTTAACCCAGCCTCTTTGGAGGCTAAGCAACCCTTCCCCTTTCAGATGATGGCAGGTTTACACATTTAAGAGAAATTACAAGAAGTAGTTTCCTCACAACTCCAAGCCACGATTTGCAGGGGCAACACTAGATGTGTGTGTGTGTGGGGGGGGGGGGGCTACGACTAGTTTGCTTGGCTATGAACATTTTTATGTTTATCGAACGTGCAAGCGCAGATGAACATGTTGCTATGAGAGTTGCTAGAAAGAGGTATGAGGGGTGCCAACCTAATGGCCAGCAGTGCTGCAGGGGCCGGTCTGTGACTGGCAAATCAGTAGGCAGTGTCCTGATGACACTGGTTTGCTGAGGGGGCTCATCTCGGCAAACATTTCAAAGGACAGTAACATCACTGCACGTGGCTCTGTCCTTTGAAATGTGAGCCCTTTAGCTGCTGCTTAGTGTATCTTTCCTGGTTAAACAATTTCCCCTTTCCCTTTCTGACACAGGGATGTCCACTCCCAGTGTAGTATGCACCCCCCATGTGTCTACAGTATGTCCCTAGCCGACATCAGGGTGCCCAATCTTCATGTTGGCATCCCCCCCCACCACCACCACTATTGACGCACACTGGGAGCCCACCCCATTGTGCCTAAATTTATATTTTTTTTTACCTGTAAATGAAGAAAACCTGCCCTTCGCAGTCTTTTATTTTACCTGTAAAACTAAAACCATCCCTCATTGTCTGCCCGTCCCTCCCCAACCCGACCCTCCCTTTGCACACACCTCCCTTACCCCTTACTCCCCTTACCCCATACTTACCCTCTGAGGTTGGCAGGCGTGATCTTCTGTGAAGCGGGGCATGTCTGCACTCTTCAAAGACAACCGGCAAACTGAGAGAATGAAAGGTAAGCCGTTTAATGGGAGTCAATGGGGAGTTCAACTTATGTTAATATCTCAGCCATTTTTAGGAATTTTGGCCCCAAATGTTCAACATGGGGTTCTTGGGACCCTGCCTCATGAACATGTCACTGTCAATTCGTTCCATGGTTCTGAAAGGTGATTTCGCAGTCGCTGCATGGAATCACCTTTTGGGACTGAGTAATGAAATGACAGTGCCACTGTTCATGAAGTGGGGTCCCAAAAAGCCCTTGTTGTAAATTTGGTAAAACAATTCAAAAATGACTGTTACAAGCATGCTTTGCACAGTGTCTATGCACGCCAGAAATAGTTTCATATTTTCATCCAGATTTCAACACGTTATTTTTAACACCTCATCATGAATACTACAACTGTCATTTTCACATCCTGCCCAAAATGTGTTTTAGCACCTGTGGTGCTAAATGGTGCAGTCGCGGCGTAAAATCACCTTTTGGGATTGAGTAACAAAATGATATTGCCACTGTTCATGAGGTGGTGTTCCAAAATGACCATGTTGAAAATTTGGAGTGAAAATACCAACAAACATCTGGGGTGTTAGGGTTTCCAACTGTAATGCCCCCTCCCCACCCTGTAGAGACTGACAGGCATCAGGCGTGTGCCTTGGGGTCATCGGCCATAATGCTCACAGCATTCCACCCCCACCCTGCAGCCAGTGACAGGCATTGGAGGTGAGCCTTGGAGTCTTTGGCCCAAATGTTCACCCCATTCTCCTATACTGCACCCATCTCAGCTTATTTCATTATGGAATGAGGTGCGCGTTAGGGCCAAAGACCTCAAGGCACACCACAATGCCTGTCAGTGTCTGCAGGGTGGGGGTGGAATGTTGTGAGCATTCCGGCCAACAACCCAAAGGGATATCCCAATGCCTGTCAGTCTCTGCTGGTTGGGGGTGGGAGGTTAGGTTTGGAAACCCTAATGTCTCATTAAGGAAGTAAATCAGAGAGGGACATTTGATGTCACCTACCTTGATTTCAGCAAAGCCTTTGACAACGTTCAACATAGAAGGCTGATTAACAAGAAGAGCAGTCTGGCAATGGGGCATAAGATGATAAACTGGGTTAGAAACTGGCTGACAAGAGCTGGCTTCATGGCATGGAGGGCTGAGGCATCCGTGCCTTATCTCTTGCCATACCGGTGACCCGTGTTCGTGGTGCGAGTGGGCTGCCGGTTGGTCAGCTGGGGAGGGAGAGGATCGAGCATCTGGAGGACAGCTTTCCTCTCCCGGGGAGGGAGGACAGACGCTCCTGCTGAATGACTGCCCCCAGGTGGAGGCTTGCAAGTGGTATGGGTCTGTTGAGTGCCTGGAAAGGGGAGGGGAGGGTGCTGCGGGACTTCTGCTGATGTGCGCGCGTGCCTCCATACACACCTGGCTGTGTGCGCCCCAGCAAAAGGGAAAGGGAAGAAAAATGGAGGAAAACCCCCTGTGGCAGGATGATGTCTGACCCTCTGCATGCTCCACACTCAGCGACTGGGCTGAAGGTAAGTCCGGGTAATACCAGGGTGATGGGGCTGGGGCGTCAGCCAGAAGGGGCAGCCAGAGATGAAGAAGCATAAATACCTATATGGAAAAAAGAAACTGGCTGACAGAATGGAGGCAGAGGCTGGTGCTAATGGGATCCAATCCGGAGAGAGGGGGTGACCAGCGGGGTACCTCAGGGATAAGTCCTGGTACCAGTCCTGTTCAATAGCTTCATTACAGACATTGCAAAAGGGCTAAAAGTAAAGGTCTGTCTGCCTGTCTGCAGATGACACCAACATCTGTAACAGAGTGACTACTCCAGAAGGGGTGGAGAAAATGAGCAGGAACATGGAGAGGCTTGAAAAATAGTCTGAGGAGTAGCAACTGAGGTTCAATGCAAAGAAGCCCAAATAATGCACCTGAGAAGAGGGAAACCTGGGGAGAGTTACAGGATTGGGTGGAGGTGCTGATGATCACCAAGGAAGACAGGGACCTAGGAGTTATCAGTTCTGATGATCAAAAGGTGTCAAAGTAGAGCACAAATGTTGCAAGGATGGCCAGTGGCATGCTGGGGTGCATAGGTAGAGGTATCTCTAGCAGAAGGCAGGAAGTGGTGATGCCATTGTATAATGCACTAGTGAGGCCTCAATTACAGTACTATGTGCAATTCTGGAGGCCAAAAATACGCAAGGACATTGACAGAGTGGAGGCAGTCCACAGAAAGGCAACCAAGATACTACATGGCTTGCAACACAGAACATATCAGGAGAGATTAAAAGGACCTCAATGTGTACTTATTGGAGGAAAGGAGGGAGTGGGGAAACATAATAGATACATTTGAGTACCTCAAGGGCACAAACACGGTGCAGGTGCAGAGGTGGACATCTTTCAATACATCAAACGTTCGGCATTGACACATGCTTGTTTTTTATCCCCCCAAAAAAGAAAACTGTCCATCGTTGTCCACTGTTTAACTCCCCCTCCCCTAAACAGTATACAGACACTGGGAGTGCCCAATCCCCCAGTGTCCTCATCTGTTCAGCAAACTCCCTGAAAAAAAGAAAACTGTCCCTCATAATTTTTTTTTACCTGTAAAAAAGAAAACTCTTCATCATTGTCTGTTCTGCTGTTACCCAACCCCCTACCCTCCCAATCAGGACCCACCACCCCACATCCCCCCCGTACACCATACTTACCCACCAGAGGTCCATCGCAGTAATTTACCTTGGACTGGACATGTCTTCGCTCTTCAAAGCCCAACCACGAACTAAGGTAAGCATGTCAATATACAGTATTTCAATAGGGTTTTCAGCTTAGTGGCATAACTTGGCCATTTTTAAATATTTTTGCCCCAAAATTTCAAAATGTGTTTTTTGGGACCCCACCTCGCAAATGACTTCACTGAAGCAATCTTCAGACATCTCCTCCGTCCCCATGACACCAGTGCACATGACGAACATACGGCATTGACATATGCTTGTCCTTTTGCTGCAGCTGTTCCAGTTTATTTTGTAAAATGTAGATGGACTCCATCCCCCTACCTGATGAAATGATGAACATACTGGCAGTTCTGCATTATGAAAACATGGACATGTGGACCAGTGAGTGAGGGCGAGCTTGCGTAAGTGAGTAAATGAACAAGCAAGTCACTGAGTGAGTGAGTTGTTGCTGAGCCAGTAAGTCCACTGGGCCTAGAAGTCCCTTTATCAGGGTCGACCGGGGGATACAGATGGTAAGCAGCTGAAACTGAACCAGGTTAAGCTGTTGATGGTATTTTTAGTGAATGAGGGAAATTTGGCCAGGACACCGGGGAAATTCCCCCTACTCTTGTCAATAAGTGCCATGGGATCTTTAACATTCACCTGAACTACCACCAATCCAGGCAGATGGGACCTCAGTTTAACGTCTCATCCAAAAGACAGCACCTCAGAAGTGCAACACCGCTCTCATGCTATACTACAGTGTCAGTACTGGGATATTAACCCAGGTGCTAGGTGTGGGAACTGAACCCACATCCCTCTGATCTCCCGGCCTCAGAGGTGAGTGTGTTACCTACTGAGCCACTGACACTTTTTGTGAGTGCGTGAGTAAGTGAATGAGTGAGTGAGTGAGTGAGTGAGTGAATTAGTGAGTGAGTGAGCAAGTGAGTGAATCAGTCACTCAGTGAGTGAGTCAGTGAGTCAGTGAGTGAGTAAGTTAATAAGTGAGTCAGTGAGTGAACGTCAGTGAGTAAGTGAGTGAGTCAGTGAGTTAGTAAGTGAGTGAGTGAGTCAGTGAGCCAATGAGTGAGTGAGTGGAGTGAGTGAGTGAGTGAGTCAATGAGTGAGTGAGTGAGTCAGTGAGTGAGCCAGTGAGTGAGTGAGTGAGTTAGTCAGTGAGTGAGTGAGTTAGTCAGTGAGTGAGTGAGTTAGTCAGTAAGTGAGTGAGTAAGTCAGTGAGTGAGTGAGTGAGTCAGTGAGTTAGTAAGTGAGTGAGTGAGTCAGTGAGTGAGCCAGTCAGTGAGTGAGTGAGTTAGTCAGTAAGTGAGTGAGTGAGTGAGTGAGGGAGTGAGTGAGTCAGCGGGTGAGTGAGTGAGTGAGTCAGTAAGTGAGTGAGTGAAGTACAAATTATTTACCACAGACTTTTCCTTACTAATCCAAGCTGCCAGTGGCCTCACATAAAAAGACCACACAATTTCTGAGAAAAAAAGTTTCTTCTTGGACATCCAGGTTTCAGAAAAGCAGTGGAAAGCTGAGAATGCAAAGATTTCTACACTTTAAAAAAAAAAGTCTAAGCTTTTCTACTAGGAAAAAAAATAGTTTGCAGACTTTTTTTTTTACTCTTCTGTTTACTGAATCTGAGGGGAGACTGTATTTTTTTTCTTACAATAGAACAAATTGTGTTGTAGTCTTCAGGCTGGGGTCTGTCTACAGGTGCAGGCTAGACTTTAGGCTAGGAAGCCCTATTGGGGTGAAGCGATCAGGTGCCTTTTGCTTTTGGTGTACTGATTAACTGTGCATTAAAGCGTTTGTTCTTCACTATTTGAGTCCTCGAGTTCATGTGTGGAGTGCTTTATCTTTTTGAATTGATCGTTTTGCATAAGCTAGCCAGCTCTGATTTAGCACCACGTGTTGTTTCCTGGCACTACTGAGTGTCTCACCCTGATTGAAGTTTGGACTTTAGGCTAGCTCTTGCCTGCTGGGCAGCTGGATGGAAAACAGTCTGTTCCTTTGACTTCTTTACACTTACAGTGCTGAAAAACAACATTTTTGTTTTCATTTTGCGGTAAATACGACTGTATCTGTGCAAAATCTTTAGTGTGTGTGTGGTTACTCTGTTCTGAAGTTGCTGCTAGCATGCCAGGGCAGCAGTTTTGCTCCCTTTTCTATAGCTGTTTTAATTATTGTCATTAAAAAAATATTTTTTTACTCCTGATGCTGCAGTCTTTGTCTTGGCCGTGCATTTAGACATGTTTGACCTGCCCACCACCACTGAAGTCTGTGCATAATATATCAAAAGCAATGGGGACCACCACCACTGCAGTCACTGCATAATATATCAAAAGCAATGGGGACCACCACCACTGCAGGCAGTACATAATATATCAAAAGCATTGAGGGAGCAGCACCACTGCAGTCAGTGCACAATATAATCAAAAGCAATGAAGGAGCACCACCACTGCAGTCAGTGCATAATATATCAAATGCAATGAGGGAGCAACACCACTGCAGTCACTGCATAATATATTGAAAGCAATGGAGGACCACAGCCACCCTTGCTTTGCAGCTTCATTGCAAATAACAATATAAAAAAGTTGTTGAAGACTTTATTCTTTTTGTCTCCAGATGCCACAGACATTATCTGTGCTGTAGGGTAGGCAAGGGAGGGGCCCGGGGGGGGCACCTTTGCAATATAACAAACTGTTGAAGTCTTTCTGACTCTGGAGTCCAGATGCTACAGAAGTTGTCGGAGCCATCAGTTACATCTGCAGACTGCCACTGTAGACAATAATTTTTTTAAATACATTGCATTAGAAAAACTAATAGTATCAGAAAAATAATATATGTATATATATATATATATACACACACACACACACATACACAATGGGGTGAGACATATTCCAGTGAGATAAAACAAGTTATTTTCACTGCAGTGAAATAAATCCTGATGACATCAGCAGAGTTACAATAAATGCCATTTATAACACCCCCGGAAAACTTTTTGCAACAATGAGGCCCCCTTTGTATAAATAGGATACATGATGTGCACTCATGTGATATGGGAAATATGTCCAGTCCTGTACAGTGACCTCTGAAACCTCACTCGTGGCTTCATTACTCGTGAGTATTCAGAGGTCACTCTAGAGGAGTGGAAATATATTCCATATCACACTCGTGCCCATCATGTATCCTATATATATGTGTGTATATATGTATGTGTGTATATATATATATATATATATATATATATACACACATACAGTATATATATATATATATATATATATATATATATATATGTTACAGTCCCCACCACTTATACCATCCATGCTTTATGTGGGAATCGCTTTGGCGGGCAAATTCCTGTTTCCACTTGCCCACTACATTGACTGCAATGTAAAAATCGCTGGTTATAGCGATCTATGCACGCCTTCTATTTCAGGCAGATTAACTGCTAAAGTTCAACATGCTGAAGCATGAATTAACTTTCTAACAGCAAATCTGCCCAAAATAGAAGGCTAGCATAGTGCACTAACTAACCGTTAATAGGTCTCAGCTTAATCTAGTGGCACTGAATGGAAGAAGTGATCTGTCCACAAGAAGGGAAAAGGTATCCGATTCTGTTAGTTTGCTGCTCCGATTAAGAAAAGACCCCCATGTAGTGCTGTGTTGCTTTCCTGAGGCCCTTTATGCCATGGAAGAGAACTGTTTTACCCCTTGCAATAGTAAACGCTGCTGTGATTTCCTCTTCAGGGCTTTATGAAGCGGCAGTGACGGGAGCACAGGAACATCTCAGACAGGAATGGAGTTAGTAGTTACGAGGAAGGTGAGCGCAGCAAACTAACAGAACATGTGATTTCCTCTGGAGGGATGTATGTAGCTGCAGTGAAGTGTAAAAAGATTCATTTTTGGTTACAGAGACCAGTCCTTAAAACGGGCAGAATCTGCTTACACAGATGTGCCCGTTATAAGCGGCTTTGACTGTATATACATTATTTTACTTTTTGCAACTTATCTGATGAGTGAAAATGCCACACAAAGTACAGTCAAAGAACATCTATGGACCAGCCCCTCCAAAAGTGATTCAGACAGGAGTCAATGGTCAACGTGTACTTGGCATCCTGCTGTCCCCTTCACTCCAACCAGACTAGTTGCTACTCCAACCAGTGGGAGCACTGCTAGTACCACTGCCACCACCACTGTTCCAGTACAAGTCTCAGCCTCTGTAGTGACTGATAATATTGCCACATTGGTTACCACGATCACCAATCCCTCCACTTCTACTGCCAGTACCAACATCAGTACTACCTCCAATACTGCTACTACCACCATCACCACTACCTCCACTAATGCTGCCAGTACCACCATCAGTACTACCTCCAATACTGCTACTACCACCATCACTACTACCTCCACTAATGCTGCCAGTACCACCATCAGTACTATCTCCAATACTGCTACTACCACCATCACTACTACCTCCACTAATGCTGCCAGTACCACCATCAGTGCTACCTCCAATACTGCTACTACCACCATTACCACTACCTCCACAAATGCTGCCAGTACCACCATCAGTACTATCTCCAATACTGCTACTACCACCATCGCTACTACCTCCACTAATGCTGCCAGTACCACCATCAGTGCTACCTCCAATACTGCTACTACCACCATCACCACTACCTCCACTAATGCTGCCAGTACCACCATCAGTACTACCTCCAATACTGCTATTACCATCATCACCACTACCTCCACTAATGCTGCCAGTACCACCATCAGTACTACCTCCAATACTGCTACTACTACCATCACCTGCCTCTCTACTGCTGCTGCCAGTGCCCCGTCAGCACTACCTCCAGTACTGCTACTACCGCCATTACCACCACCTCCACTACTGCTGCTGCTGCTGACAGCATTACCTTTTGTAAAGCCCCCCCAAATGGGGGCTTTCCTTAGTGCCCATTTGCTCCCCGTTGCTTCTGGTCCCTGGAGCTCCTCCCATTTGCCTGCTGGTTCCCTGATTGTCCCCAAGTTTTCACTGCCACAACTTTGGGTCCTCAGGTGCTCTGGAATCCCCTGAGCAGCTCCCGGTTTATGTTTTGGCCCATTTCAGGCTTGCCACCTCAATCGCAAGCTGCTAGCTTTTCTCTGGTGTCACCGGCACTCGCGCATGTGCATTAAAGCTCCTTTGATCTCTCAATGCCAGTTTTGTGATCAACTGAGAGACAGTGCAGTGGTCCCGGTCCCTATTTGGGGCGGTGCAGGGACCGGTGACCAAAGCACGGGCCAAGACAGCCCATTTTACTTAATAAATAAAGAGCACTAAGACCGCTATGAAAGAGGGCTCATGAATGTTAAATAGGAGCTAATGAATATTAATGTGCAAGCTGTCTGCTGATAGGAGACTGTAATTACAGCAGCAGTAACATGTTGTGGACTAAAAATAAATGTTTAATGTGAGCAGCATTCAGCAGAACACTAAAAGGGCTAATGAATAATGGGGCAGTATAAATAAAGTGTATGTATACTGGCTGTTCCAGATTTAAAGAGTGGGACTCTCCTCCTATCCTCATCTCTCCCCTTTTGCTCCCTTTCCCTCTTCCCCTTCTTATACTGATATTCTGCTCTGATCCTGCACCACCCCCTCACCCAACATCCTCTTTTAACACTTCCCGCTACTGGCACTGCCAGTATGCTTAGTATAAGCCTCCCTCACCAGTGAAGAGGCCCACCTTCTGGGCTGATTTTCAGTATATATATTCTCTTTCTCCAGTTTGTCTTCTCACTATTACCCCTCTCTTTCTGAGCCAACCGCTCCCTTGTTCACTCTCTCTCCTTCCCTTTTTTCCTTTTGTGTTGGCTAGTACCATTGTATATAGTGTTTGCTTATTTCAGTCATGCAGTGTCAGTGGCTCAGTAGGTAGCACACTCGTCTCTGAGGCCGGGAGATCAGAGGGCTGTAGGTTCAGTTCCCACATCTGGCACTTGGGTTAATATCCCAGTACTGACACTGTAGTACAGCATGAGAGGGGTGCTGCACTTCTGAGGTGCCATCTTTTAGATGAGACATTAAACCGAGGTCCCATCTGCCTGGATTAGAAGTAGTTCAGGTGGATGTTACAGATCCCATGGCACTTATCAAAAAGAGTAGGGTGAATTTTCCCGGTGTCCTGGCCAAATTTCCCTCATTCACTACAAATACCACCAACAGCTTAATCTGGTTCAAGGTCAGTTGGCATTCATCTGTATCCCCTTCCCCTGGGCCGTGCCTGAAAATAGGCAGGATTTGTCTAGTGCACTTACCTGGTCAATAAAATCTAAATAAAAAAAAAAATAAATACATACATGTAATCTCTTACCTTAGTTGTAGTTCTCCTCTTATGACTTTCTGTAAGATGTAGTTTTGTTTGTTACTGTAATGACCCTGACGTGGAACCTATGTAATGAGCCTGTACTCAACGGTTATTCCGAGATCTTAATAAATAAAAAAAATGCCTGTCTGCTGCCTGGGGACTGCATATTTCAGCAGCAGTGACAGGCTAAGGACTGCATGAAAATAATTAAGATGGGCAGTATTTAAGAGGGCACAGTATTGGCAACTGAACTGTGGGGTATAATCAATAAATATTTTCTACCTGGCTGGACAAGAACTTTAATATTGAGACTGTGGTAAACTGCATTGGGGCTGTGGTAAACTGCATTGGGGCTGTGTATTCTAGCAGCCATATTGTGCAGCCAGCAGCCAATCAGAAAGCCTGGTTTTCTACCAGGACTCTTGGGACTTTTGCCGAGATTTGTGGGACTTTGCAAGAGGCTTGTGGGAATAAACAGGAACCTATTTCAGGTGCCAAAACTGGCAGCCTATTGAGCATTGAGTGAGGCTAATGAATATTCAATTGATAGATTGACAAGCAGATTCAGCCAATTGTTGTGGGACTGACAAGGAGCCTTAGCCAGTCAGGAGCCCTAGAATGACTCCATAAAAGACAATGTTTTCCAGGCTGAGCAGTGTGTTCAAGCAGGAGCCCCTCCACATGGAGGGGGCACTCAGGCCCCCAGCTATACAAAATGGGCCTAGTGATTCAGCGCAGACCTCTCCATGGGGGAGGGGGCTCTTCCTCTGCCAGAGAAACAAGTGGCTGTAAGCAGCAACAGTCATTAGCCTGGAGGTTGCCAGAGATTGTCCTCCTGGGGCCAGCCTTGTCCCTTTGGAAAATGTGGGAAAGAAGCCAGCATCTGCCTGCAGCTATGAGAGAGCTGCAAGAAATGCTTCTGCCTGAAGAATGCCTGTAACTTCCAGAAAAGGAAAATATTGAGAATCCTTCTGAGTGAATAAACCTTTACTTACAAGCGCAAGTTCTGAAAGATTTGTAAGGGACAGTGAAACCCAGAAAGTTTAGAGAGTGATTGTCTGTCTGCACCCTGTGTCTGTCTAAAGCTGAGAATGGGTGGACATCAGCTACAAGTAACCAGAGAAGGGTACAGTGATTTATGAAATACTGCTTTGTGACTGTGTAAAGTGCTACAGGACTAGTAGGGGAGCTCCCTAGCCACTTGGGTCTTTTCCTAACAGTGCCTGGGATGCCAGTAAATGTCTAAATGTCCAAGTTGGAGCTGCTAATTCCAGCAAATCCATACGGGACTGTGATTATGTGATTGGTGCTTGAGATAAGCTACAGTGATCATTTGAACAACCAAGTCAAGTAAACTAGGTGGTGGGGGCCATGCCTCAAGCTTCATTCTGTGTCTGTTCTATGTTAAAGTGCATTATGGAAACCAATTGGTTTTGCATGGACTGTAAGCATTTGGGTCACCCTAGCCTTAGGCAGCAAGCAGCCACCTGGTGAAAGTCTGTGTCTAGAGTTTAAAAGACCATGGTGGCCATGCTGGGCCATGGTTGAAATGACTGTAACCAGCTAAAGTAAATGTAAATGTGCCATTGATAAATGTGCTGAATGCAACGCATCCATCACAGATTGGCCTGGGACACAGCCTGCTAGTGTGCCTCCTAGGGCGCTGCCATATGCACTTTTCCAGAGAGGTATAGCCTAGACGTGGGGTCTGAAGCATGCTGGCCCTGATCCCAGCCTGGTCTGATCCAGAAGGTGATTTCAGCTCAGAGAGGGGCTCTACAAAAGAAGTTAAGTGTGTTTTACCACCTACAATAGCTATAGGATCCTGCAGTCAGAAATGGGGTCCCTGACTATAAGCCTTTGCCCAGTATCCTAGCCTCCGGAGTCAGAGTCCACCTGATGCAGTCACCCAGTCCTACTTTGTACAGCCTGATTTGACATACCTATGATGACCACTAACTCGTGAGTACACAGGGTCCATGCCCTGTTCCAAATCTGGAGAGACCTGTAAACAGTTTTGAAGGTTGTTAAGTTCAACAGCTAGAGTAGAACCTTTTCAAATCAACCAGTTTTACACTATTTATTCTGCAGTCGCAAATGTGTTTTGAAATCAAAAGTAACCCAACAGCAACCCAACAGCCAGCCAACAACAGCTGCACCGTATAACAGACCTGCAACATGTAACACTTTAGTACTGGGTACCCAGGTTATATTTTTAGGATTGTGGGGTCCTAAGGTAATTTGTGGACTGGTACTGTGTGGGCATCTTGTAAATATGTTTCTGTTATTACTGCAGCTAGCTAGATAGATAGTAAACAAGCTGAATACTTCAGAGTTTGGTGGGTGTCACTGTGATTAATGTTTGAATCTAAATGCAAAAGGATAATCTAAACCAAACCAATCCAAATGCCAATCAGTTGTAACTAGTTTGACCTCTGCATCCAATTTTCCTGTCCTGACCCTTACGCCTTGTAAGTAAATTGTTGTTTGATGTTTTGCATATACCTGTCTCATAAGCATATTATTAGTAGTGAGTCATTAATTACAAAAATGTTTAAAATGTGGGAGATTGTTTAATGAGTCATGACTAATGACTGATGTTGGTTTTAATGAGATGGCTAGAATTTTAAGTTTGTGTTGAACTGCTGCCTATATCTTTTTTGTTACTGAATTGTCTGCTCAGCACTCAAAGTCTATGGAAATGGGCACTTTATAAATAAAATATCTAGCTGTCTGTCTGTCTGTCCGTTCGTCCGTCCGTCCATCCATCCATCCATCCATCCATCTATCTATCTATCTATCTATCTATCTATCTATCTATCTATCTATCTATCTATCTATCTTGGGTGAGTAGAGCATCCCAGGGGATTGTACCAGGTATTATTCTAGCCCAAGTAAGTATACTTTGGGTGGATGCACTACATATTTATGTTATCTTGGGAAAGAACCAGTTTAAAGTTAAAATAGGTACCCAGGCCCCTCAACCTTGTTCAGCCAGCAAGGCAGCGTGTCACTGTGTGGGTTCTGCAGATGGACACAGAAACATTGGATAAGGTGCAACCCACTGTTTCTCTAGTGGGATGTTTATTACTTCATAAACAAAATGAGCACCAAAAAGCAAATAAACAAATAAACAATATACAAAAGAAAATACTTGACTATAAACAGTGAAAGTAAATACTTCTCAAAACAGGACTGGTCTCACTGCTGGTCAGAAAGCACTGACCCTATCTGACTTGTTACCTGCTCAGGTTGTGCTAGAAATACCTGCCCACGTGAGTCAGGTGACCTGCCATATCATCACCTTGTAACATTTATTTAAATCCTTATCTAAAATAAACTTTAAACAGCAAAAACATAATACCTATAAAGCACAAGCTAATGGGACAACAAAGAGAAAGAAAGAACCATGCTAACAGTTTTTATATTCATTTGTACAGTGGTAGTTATCTAAAAATGTCCTACATTGAGGTACCACTTAGGTACCACTGAGGCTATTTGCATTTACTGTAATGTGAATCTGCCTCATTTTGCCTCAGTATACCCAGGTATACCTCAGTACTGAGAAACTTTTCTATGACTACCACTGTATGTTGTCCTAAAAATGATTGACAGCCTTGTGCTATAAAAAGGGACCACAAGGGGCTGCTACTCCCCTATAGGAGCTCTCATTATGTTGGCAGGAGTCCTGGAGGACAGACCTAACATGCTGGCAAGAGGGCCAACCTCCAACTGCACAGGAAAACAACCCAGAAATGCAATGTTTATTGAACCTTATAAGATCTGCCTCAGGTAAAGAGGCACAGTGGTCTAAGGCTCTGAGCTGCAAATTTGGTGACATCCAGCAGACCAGACCTGGGTTTGAATCCCACAGCTTCCACTTGCATACGGTGTGACCCTGAGCAAGTCACTTAACCTCCTTGTGCTCCCAGGTCGCTCCTGTAAAAAAGCTTTTAGCTTAGTGTGCTATACCTGGTTAAACAACCAAATTAAATGTGTTTACTTTGAGTACTAGCAAAACCACTGTCCTAATAAAGCCTCTTTTATCAGTTCTAAGCTGCTACATTCTTTATTCAATTATCATGCAGGAAGAAAATGTTTATAAAAGGCTTTTCTAGGGCTATACTGCATTGCAGAACTAATAGACAGTGAAACCATGAGGGCTTGTGAAAAACACAGTGCTTTCATGCACTAGGGGTGTCTCCTACACAGGGGAATGTTCAGGAAGAACACCAGGAAGAAGAAGGTTCACTAGCGCTAGCGCTAGACCGAATTTCAAACTCAGAGTCCAAAGAAGCTGTTTTTACAGCTTACAGACACAGGACTCTCTCTCTCTCACTCCTTTTTATGTTGGCGCGCTTGCGCAGCCGACATCTTGCGAGTAGTGCAGCTTTGGAGGTGCGGTTGCTCTTAGGCGAATGCAGGGCATGCACCAGTAGGTGCGTCCCGCATTCCCCAATCAGCCTGCATGCTGGCACCATACCTTGCATGCATAATGTGGTGAGCACATCTAAGAAAAGGTCCGCTGCAATCCAAGCAAAGCTCATCAGATGCAGCGGACCTTCCCTGGACGTGCTCGCTGACATTGTATATGTGGCAGCCGCCCAACTGCTGACCTCGGGGGTGCCCAACCCCCCTGCCAGCTTCCCATGCCCCAATGTATGTGCCGACAGGGGAGGACACTCCCTGTCAGCATAAAGCACTCCCCCCTATTTGTTATATGTCGAGGGGGGTGCCCAATCCCTGTCGGCATAAATTACACCCCTTTGTGTTGTGTGCTGGCGAGGGCACCCAATCCTTGTCGGCATAATTACCCCTTTATGTGTGCCATCAAGGTGCCCAATCCCCCATTGGCTGCAGAAGCCCCCAAACAATTAGGTAGCAGCTGGGAGCCCACCCGGTGTGCCAAATACCTAAAAAAAGATGGTCCCTAATGTTTTTTTTTTTTTTTATCTTTCACCCTGTAACACAAAAACAAGCACCTACCTCCCACACCCCCTTCACTTCATACTTACCTCCGAGTCGGTGCGATGATCTTCGGTAGACTGGGAACACGTCTGCACTCTTCAAAACTGACCGCGAACTGAGGAAATGCCGGTAAGCAGTATAATGTAAAGATAGGGTTTTTTCAACTTTGATGCATATTTCAGGCATTGTTTGGCATTTCTGCACCAAATTTTCAACATGGGGTTTTTGGGACCCCTCCTCATGAATTCTGTCACTGTTATGACGTTAATCAGTCCCAAAAGGTGATTTCGCAGTCAATGCGTGGAATCACCTTTTGGGACCAATTAACACAAGGACAGTGGCAGTATTCAAGAGGTGGGATCTCAAAAAGCCTATGTTGCAAATCTGGTGGAAGAAATCCAAAAAATGGCTGTCTTCCGAGCGTGTGTTGCGCAGTTGCTACGCACGCTCATAACTTCGTGAATTCACAATATTTTCATGCCAGATTTTCAACATTGCTATTTTTCTACAACTCCTTGTGAACAGTATAGTTGGCATTTTTCACATCCTGGCAGAAATGTGTTTCCGCACTTCTGGTGCACAATAGCGCATTTTCTGTGGAAAATCAGTGTTTGGAGCATATTATGAAAATGACTGTGACACTGTTCATGAGCAGAGGTCCTAAATTGCCTATGTTGAAAATTTGGTGACAATACTCATAAAATGACTGTGTGTTATGGTGTGCATTGCGCGGTGTTCATACGGCTACGTAACTTTGCAAATTAACGTATTTTCATGCCAGATTTTCAACATTGTCATTTTACACCTCCCTTGTGAACAGTACAGCTGTCATTTTCACATCCAAGCCTAAATGTGTTTCCGCACTTCTGGCGCACAATAGTGCGGTCACTGTGGGAAATCGGTGTTCGGGGCAGATTATGAAAATGACAGTGACACTGTTCATGAGCAGAGGTCGTAAAATGCCTATGTTGAAAATTTGGTGATGATACTCCATAAAATGACTCTGTTACAAGCATGTGTTGCACAGTTTGCACGAACACTCGTAATGTGCATTTGTAATATTTTCACTCTGGATTTTCACCATTGGCATTTTTCCACACCTCTTGATGAACAGTACAGCTGTCATTTTACATATCCTGCCTGAAATGTGTTTTCACACGTCCGGTGCAGAATAGTGTGGTCGCTCTGTGAAATCACTTTTTGGGACAGTTTGAGGAAAGGACAGTCACGATGTACATGAGCAGAGGTGTTAAAATGCCCATGTTGGTCCCAAAGGTCCATAAAATGACTGTGTTATAAGCGTGCGTTACGCATTTCCCATGCACCCTTGTAACTTTGCAAATTTGCAATATTTACATGCCACATTTTCAACACTGCCATTTTTTTACACCTCCTTATGAACAGTACAGCTGTCTCTTTTCACATCCTTCCCAAAATGTGTTTCCGCACTGCACTACCAAAGCCAATGCCAGCGTAACAACATTCGGCATTGACAAATGCTTGTCTACTTTAGGGAGGAGATGAGAACTAAATGAGTAAAGTTTTAAGGAAGCTACATTAAAACAGGCATTTTTCTTGAAAATAATGCACAATTCTGTTTACAGCAAGGCAACTCCTTTGCCAGTATAAACCCGGCATTATTATAACTGTTTATAACAAAAAAGCAATGCGGCACAGGATACAGAAAAAGAAAGGGGAAAGGGAATTCAGCTTGCAAATTCATGCAGGTTTCTTGTCTCTGCAGTTCATGCTGCCTTATATTGTTTCTCAGGTTTTTCAACATATTAGACACTGAATACATTCGTGTCTCACACTGCTATTATTGTATTTGCCTACAAAACAAATGGACCCCAAAGAAAGAAAAGAAATATGAAAGGGAGAAGGGACAAGGGAAGGGGGGGTTAGCATGAAGGTGGCCTGCCTTCATACTGAGAGAGGAAAGGGACAGCCTTAGAAGAGGGAAAGATAGAGGTTGAACCATAAGAAAAGAAAAAGATGGGTCCACACATCAGTGGCAGGGACTGACCCTGTCACAAAGGGGTAGTGAAGCCCTTCAGATACCCGGCACCGGGGTTACACATCACCACCAAATCTACAAATACTATCAGAACCACAGCTCATGATGGAAGTATTCAGCCACGGCCTTGGCGGTTAAATCCAAGCAGTTCCTCTGAGCATGATGAGGACGAGGCAATGTTTTCGTTCTGCACTAGAATATGCTTCTACCCCAGAAGATTTAAAAAAGCTTGAAAATACATTCCATGGCACATCCTCTGAGAACAACGACCTGAGTGAGTTTGAGGATGCTGAAACTGAGTCCTCACCTCATTCCACAAGGAAGCGCTCCGGTCAAAAATGAACCAAAAATCAGCTGCTGAAGCCAGGTACAAAACATCTGTCACTGTTCTTCCTCATCCGTCATGTCAACCTCCTGCTAAAAAAAAATGAAGCAGTCCATTCTAACGTTTCCTCATCCTAGTGGTTCTGGTACTGTGTCTGATGTCAGTTCACAAGTCTTCTACACCACTCCAAACTGAATCTGGTGGTCATGGGTGCAAGCAGCATATAAGAGGGTTGAGGTCAGCTACAAGTTCAAGTTCCAGTGATATCTGGACATATTTTCCTGAGCAGGAGGATGATAAAAAGGAGAGGTGTGTGTTCACCCTATGGCCAAAGTCTCAGCTGTGGTAAAATGTTGATAAACTAAGCACACCATGTCTTTGGAACCACCTTCTGAGAAAGCATCCTGAGGTGGCTAACTTGGATAAAGCCCCTGCTGGTGTTGTCTCTTCATACTACTGTACACTGTATTTCAAAAAAGCAAAACTAGTTCCTGACTCTGCTGCTAGTAGTAATAGTGGCATAGGTAGTCAGCAAGTGACCAAAGACCAACAAAATCTTGTTTCCAGTCCTTGCCCAAGTATTCCAACAGGCACAATACCAAGTTCCTCAGAAATGGTTCGGATAGTGAGACAGCAGATGTGCAGTTTGTGGTGCCCCTTCCCCTCCAACAGCCTAAACCACCTGCATTTGTTCCCTCTGGAGTCAGTGCCAGGTAAAGGCTATGCCATTTCAAAAACCTACTCTCATACTAAAGGAAGCATTTCAGGCTCTCACAAAGTTCTTGCCAACTCGCCCCCTAGCTGTTCAGATCATGCAGCTCATAGGTGAGATGATTGCACTGTACTGGATTTGCAACCTTATTCTATTGTAGCAGATATTGGATTCCACGGACTTCTAAATTTTTTGCAACTTTGATATTACATCCCATTGTAAACTACTTTTTGTTGAACAGACATGCCAAATATCTACGAGGCATGCCAGTTAGGTAGAGAAATTGCTGAACTAAGCTGTGGGCAGGGTTTTCCACTGCACATGTGATTTATGAACCATTACAAACTTCCTACATTCATTTATTTATTTAATTTTTGTTGACCGGGTAAGTGCACTAGACAAATCCTGCCTATTTTCAGGCACGACCCGGGGGAAGGGGATACAGATGAATGCCAACTGACCTTGAACCAGATTAAGCTGTTCGTGGTATTTTTAGTGAATGAGGGAAATTTGGCCAGGACACCGGGGAAATTCCCCTACTCTTTTCGATAAGTGCCATGGGATCTTTAACATCCACCTGAACTACCACCTATCCAGGCAGATGGGACCTCGGTTTAACGTCTCATCCGAAAGACAGTACATGCATACCTCTTAGTCACAGCACACTGGTGGTCACCTACACCTGTTGCACATACTGGCGTAATGTCTATTGACTCCTCCTCCTCCTGTTTTTCTTTCTCTGGCCTTGGCTGTAGCAATACCCTGTCCCAATGGATGTGTGCTCTCGTTAGTGTTGCAGTTCTTCCAAGCAAACTCACCAGTGTTAACATACTCATGTCTTTGCAGAAAATGCCTGACTCCTGGATTAGTACAACCAGTTTGCATCTTGGGTTGTTTATTACAGATAATGAAAAGAACAAGGTAAAAGCAGTTTGTGATCTCCACTTCCAGGGAATCTACTGCTTTGATCATACACTGAACGTTCTGGTCACTGGTGTTCTCCAGAGCTGTGTGGGTGCTTCTCATATTGTTGATACTTCAAGAGAAATCTGTAGCCATTTCCATCATTCTGCTAAGACAACCAGAGAGCTGTAAACTGTTCAGACCCAGCTTGGTTTACCAAACCATGGGCTAATCCAAGTTGTCAGTACAGTATATGATGGAACGGCACATTTTATATGTTGCAGCACTTGCTGGAACAGAAGCATGTTCTACATGAGTTATCCATCGAGCAGGATATTGATGGAGTGCTGACACACCAGCATTGGAGCATCATTGAAGGCAAGGTCCAGGTTCTGTCTCCCTTTGAGAAATTCAGCCATGACCTAAGCTCCACACAGCTTCACTGAGTCAAGTCATTCCAGCTGTCCCCCTCCTCATGTCAGCCATGGAGAGTTTCCAGGAGTGCAGCACTATGGACTTGTTTTTAGAACCCATCAAAGAACTCATTGAAGGGTTTACTAGGGAGTTAAGATTACAGCTGGCAACCATACATGACAATAATAGTTACGAGTTTGCAACCATGCTAGACCCAAGATTCCCATCTGAGGCACAGCTTGACCACGCAGAGTCACAGAGTCAGGGCTCGAATTTAGCAGTATTTCGGCACATTTGGAATACCATTTTCTGTGCTGGAATACCAAAATTCAGTCCTTGGTGTTCTGCTTGGATTACCATGCTGTTTCTTACTAATTAAGCAGTTTCAAGTTCCGGCTGCAAGGTGGTGCTGTACTAAATGCCTTTAAGGAGCTTGGGATTTTTTTTTTCTAAATGCACAGCCTAAGCAGGGAGGGAGAGAACAAGTGATGCATCAAATGACCTTTGCCCAGGATGTTTGCAAATGGAGCACTGTGCTGAAGACCTGTGCTAAAGGCCTTCAAAGAGCATGTCATTTTTGTTTCCAAGACACACAGCCTAAGTAAGGGGGGAGGGAGTGACAGGCCATATGACCCTTGACCAGAACATAATGTTAACAAATCACTTGTGACAGGAACAGAAACAGTTTAGAAACAGGGAGGATTAAATGTTCACACCAGGGTGGAGTGCAAGTGAGAAAATACCACTGACCATAGTATGAGAGTGTCATGCAAGTTTATTTTCCAAATTGCTAAAGTAATTTTTTTAATAGGATAATAGGAGTGAATCCATGTGTATTGGAATCCATGTGCATTTTATTACCCCACCTCATGAACCCCGTAGGTGAAGGTTTAGAAATCCACTGGCTGACAGGTTGT
Organism: Neoceratodus forsteri; assembly: GCA_016271365.2. Lineage (NCBI taxonomy): Eukaryota > Metazoa > Chordata > Ceratodontiformes > Ceratodontidae > Neoceratodus > Neoceratodus forsteri. The sequence goes on from CM057459.1 coordinate 1,392,953,603, forward strand.
GGAAATGATTTTGATGCTTTTCAGAGCAGATTTGTGTATGCAAAGGGTCTTGTCTACTTATTGTACACAGTAGGCTGCAGCTGCTTCTCCATTCTGTTTGCTTTGGGAGAGCGGGGAAGATTAGAATGGAGAGGCATTTTATATGGAAAGCCAGTAATGAAAAGAGTTTAAATAGAAATTCACCCTATCTGTGTAATAAAAAGAGCTTAAAGTAAAAATTAATCTTAGCTGTGCTATTTGAATCTTATTTTCTATCTACAGTAAACATTAGAGGCCCAATCATGGCCCTGATTCACAAAAAATCACAAAACTGAAAGAAACATTTTGCGTTGCGCATCGTGGTTGCCCAGGTGTCAAAAATTGCTATTCACAGTTGGATAGTGCACCACGCTATCCAACTGTGAACAGGACTAGGCAGAGACAGCGGTAACCCAAGTACCACCAGTGTTACCCCAGTAGCTCCACCCCGATGTGCAGCCAGGAGCATGGGTCCTGCGAGGAATAGCACAGGGGTGCTATATCCTATATATGAAAGCAGCCATGTAAATGAGCCCATTGGGCATGCAAGGTGCTAGGTGGCCATTTGCATGCCCATTATAGCCCCATTTACATGAGCTGCAACAATGTGACAACCCCCAGCTCTTGCCTGACATGTAATGGCAGTCCCCCACAGTCTAGTGGTCCCTTCCCTTCCCCTGTTCACTGGTTGCCAGCCCCTTGATAAGACTAAAAAAATGTCCCTGGCAGTCTAGTGGTCCTTTGCCCCCTCCCCCAGTCATCGATTGCCAGCCACTTGATAAGAATAATAAAAGTCCCTGGTAGTCTAGTGGTCCCCCCCCCCCAAGCACTGATCGCCATCGCATTATAGTAATACAAGTGTCCTTGGTGATCTAGTGGTCCCTCACCACAATTCATTAAATGCCTGCCCAATTTAAAAAAAAAAGATACTTCCCTGGTGGTCCAGTGGTCCCTCCCCCACCCAATCCCTCCCCAGTTATAAAATAAACTAGATTCTCTGGTGATCTAGCGATCCTTCCCCCCACCCGAGCACCCACCAATTATAATAATGAATGAGTCCCAGGACGTCTAGCAGTCCCTCCCCTGCCCAGTGCAAAACAGAATGTCTCCTGGTTTCCAGTGTAAATCCCCATCCCGATCCCCTGTATTGCAAATAAAACATTTCCCTGGTGGAGTAGTGGACCCCCTCCCTAATCCCAATCCCCTGTACATGGAATGTAACCCTGTCCTCGGTGGTCTAGTGGACCCCCCCCACCCTGGCAGGTAATGCTCCACCATGCCACTCCTCATCCCAAAACCAAGCTGGTGACCAGCACAGCCCTCCTCTCGCCACCATGGCTGGCTGCTGACTGAGCTCTTACTGAGTGCATGCTATATACAATACGTGCTCGGTGACATTGATTGACAGCTCAGAGGGCAAAATATTGAATTTAACACTGAAGTGTGCTGTACCCACCTAAACTATAGTGGCGCAGTAAAAAAGTTATTTAAAAAAAATTGTACGAAAGTCTGAATATTTTTTCCACTGTGTAATTTAGCTTTGCTTTCCTGTCTCCAAAACAAATATAGTCTTTCATTTTTATGTTTGCTTGCACGCATGTGCAAGAAACATAGTGCCTTCATCGGAGATTTCGGAGGTGTGTCACCTCCTCCTCCAATTCAGGCAGTGTGCTGGCAGGCGCGGCCCCTGTAAGCCAATGCATTTTGGAGCTGTCTATGACACGCTCAAATGCAGTGGCCTCCAGTTGAAAGGGAGCTACGCTTTGAGTGGGAGCAGTGATAAGAAGTGCTGCTCACGCAGCGCTCTGTGCCGCAGGCGCAGGGCGCTCAAGACGCAGAGAAGCCGACGGGTGCCCAACTCGCGTCAGCTGAACTGTTTGTCTCCTCCTCCCATAGTTGCTGCCACGCTGGGAGCCCACCCAGCATGGCAATCCGTTATGTTGCCGACGGGGTGCCCAATCCCTGTCGGCTGAACGCCTCCCCAAAGTCATTGTGCCACTCTGGGAGCCCACCCCAGCGTGGCAAACGGTCCGCGTTTTTGTTTTTTTTGGCCGACGGGGTGCCCAATCCCCGTCAGCTGAACGCCACTTTAAATTTTGTGCCATGCTGGGAGCCCACCCCAGCATGGCAAGCGGTCCGCCACGCCTTTTTTGTTTTTATCCTGTAAACAAAACTGTCCCACGGGCGCTGCCTCTCGAACCCCTCCCACAACCCGCACTCCACCCACCGCGCACCAGCTCTCCCCACACCCCTTACCCCATACTTACCTCCTGACCCCGGCGCGACGATCTTCGGTGGACCGGGAACACGTCTGCACTCTTCAAAGCCGACCGCGAACTGAGGAAATGCCGGTAAGCTGTATAATGGGCTAGATAGGAGGGGTTCCACTTTATTGCATATCTCGGGCATTTTTGGGAATTTTGGCACCAAATTTTCAACATCGGGTTTTTGGGACCCCTTCTCATGAATGATGTCACTGTCATGGCGTTATTCGGGCTCGAAGGGTGATTTCGCGCAGTGACTGCGCACTGACTGTGAAATCACCCTTCAGGACTGAATACCACCATGACAGTGACATCATTCATGAGAAGGGGGCCCAAAACCCCCATGTTGAAAATTTGGTGCCAAAATTCCAAAAAATGACTGTTTAACGAGCGTGCGTTGCGCAGTTCCTACGCAGGCTCGTAAGTTCACGAAATTTAAATATTTTCACTCCAGATTTTCAACATTGCCATTTCACCACACCGTCTTATGAGTAGTACAGCTGTCATTTTTCACTTCTCACCCAAAATGTGTTTCCACCCTTGTAGCGCAGAATGGCGCAGTCGGTGTTCGAAATCAATGTATGAGACAAATTAAGAAAATCACAGTGACACTGTTCATGAGCAGAGGTCTTGAAATGGCTATGTTGAAAATTTGGTGAAAAAATTCTAAAAATGACTGTTTCTGAGGCGTCGTTAGCAGTTCACATGCGCTCATGGGTTTCCGATTTTCAATATTTCCACTCCAGATTTTCAACATTGCCATTTTCCACACCTTCTTATGAGTAGTACAGCTGTCATTTTTTCACATCTCACCCAAAACATGTTTCGCCCATGTAGCGCACAATGGCACAGTCGTTGTCGCGAACTCAGTGTATGGGACATATTAAGAAAATCACAGTGTCACTGTTCATGGCGAGATCTTAAAATGGCAATGTTGAAGAAATTTGGTGACAGAATTCCTAAAATGACTGTTTCACAGTGTGCGTTGCACAGTTCCACCATGCCTTTCGTGGGTTTTACCAATTTCAATATTTCCACTCAGATTTTCCAACATTGCCATTTTACACACCTGCTTATGAGCAGTACAGCTGTCATTTGTCACATCCTGCCCAAAACGTGTTTCTGCCCATGTAGCGCATTAATGGCGCAGTCGGTGTGCAACCTCAATGTATGGGACACATTAACAAAACCACAGTGACACTGTTGATGAGCAGAGGTCTTAAAATGGCTATGTTGAAAACTTGGTGAAAAAATGCCTAAAATGACTTTTCTGACGTCGTTGCACAGTTCCTATGCATGCTCGTTAGTTTGCAAATTTAATATTTTCACTCTAGATTTTCAACATGTCCATTTTATTAAACTTCCTTATGAACAGTACAGCTGCAATTTTTCATATGTCACCCAAAATGTGTTATTCGCACATGTAGCTTTAACAATAATTGCTGTTGGTGTCTTGAAAACAATGTTTAGGACAGATTAAGAAAATCACAGTTACACTGTTCATGAGCAGAGTCTTAAAATGGCTATGTTGAAAATTTGGTGACAAAAGTCCATAAAATGACTGTGTTACAGTGAGCATTGTGCGGTTTCCATGCATCCGTTAGTTCATGACTTTGTAATATTCCAGTCCAGATTTTCACTAGTGGCATTTTTCAACACTTCCTTATGAACAGTACAGCTGCCATTTTCACAACATGGCCAAAGTGTGTTTCACACTTTCAGTGCAGAGATGCGTGGTCGTTATGGAAATCATTGTTCGCACAGATAAAGAAAATCACAGTGACACTGTTCATGATCGGAGGCACCAAAATGCCTGAGTTGACAATCTGCTATAAAATATCCCCAACCTACTTATATAGCAGGTGTGCGTTGCACAGTTTCTATGTCTTCGTGGAAGCTTCACCATTTTTTTAAATATTTTTACTACACATTTGCAACATAGCCATTTTTACACCTCCCATGAAAGAGTACAGCTGCCATTTTTTACAGCCTGTTCGAATATGTTTGCATCTGTGGTGCTAAATCCGTAGTCACTGTGCATAAGCAGCTTTCGCTACCACACTGATATTCCCCTGTTCGTGAGGTGGGGTCACAAAACAAACATGTTGAAAATTTGGAGTTAAAATACAATGAGTGCCTGAGGTATTAGACTTTTCAACTAAATCGCCAACCCTATATAGAATGACAGGAATCAGGGGTGTGACTTGGGATTCTTGCCCGTGATGCTCATACCATTCCACACCCTGCAGTCACTGAGAGGCATCGAGGGTATGCCTTGGACTCTTAGTCCCAAACTTCCCCCATTCTCCCTATATCGCACCCATCTCACCATATTTCCTAATGAAATGGGGTGCGCATAAGAACCAAGACCCCCAAAGAACACGTGACACTTGTCAGTCTCTGCAAGTGGGGTGTGGTGAAATGGCGTGGACGTTATGCCTGACGACCCAAATGCACACCCCAATGCCTGTCACTCTCTGCAGGGTGGTGGTGGGGTTGGCTTCAGTTCAATACTTCACTGCCATTCCTATTACGCAGCTCTGTAACTTCTACACTACCACTGCCAATGCCAGTAAGCAAACATTCGGCATTGACAAATGCTTGTTTAATTCCTTTCTCTGCGTGTTGTGTACATTTTCTTTGGTGCTTTGCTCCTGGTCTCCAAAACAAATGTTCTCTTCATTTTTTTGAACATCTGTCAGACAGAAAAGAACATGTAAGGAATATGCCTAATCTCTTAAAGGAAAACTGCACTCTCATATCTTCAATATGTAATTTGCTTCCATGTCATCAGACAACTCTTTTCATGTAGGTGTTAAAGATGTGAGCACATAGCAGGAAAATAGTTTGCCCAGCATGAGGGGGGAGGAACAGCACTGTAGTAAATGGAGAGGATTGCATGTGCTTCAACTCCACTGTGGAAGGACACAGATGAGGTATCCTGTCACATGCTTCCAGAGTCCCCTCTCTCTCTGCTATGTAATAGCAATGCATTGCATAGCTCTGCTATGCAGCTGTAGAACATGCTCAAAAACATACATTTAGCAAGGCTGCTGGCAGTCATCTCATGGGAGCTGCTTGCTTCCATACCTGGGATATGCTAATGTGCCCCTGCTGATTCAGTGCATTGGGGACACATTAGCATATCCTGGGTGAAAGATCGAGCGGCTCACACAGGATGACTGCAAGTGGGTGGCAGTGTAGCTATATGGAAGTTTTTGAGCACTATTTTAAACTGAAGTTTTAATCCCAAAATGCAGTTAGAAAATATATTTTTTTACACAGAAATATTATTTGAGGGCATGAATAAGTACTGACAGGAGTGTGCATGAAGGTAACTAGTGTTTTCCTTCAAACTACACTTATGTTGTCTGACTCTGTAACAATATAGTATGTTTTCACATTCTAGTATTACCCTCTACACATGGTAAACAGAAAACATCTCATTTGTCTGTTTTGGAGTGGTTTGTCATGTCTACAGCATTTTTAATAAATGTACTACATTATAGTTGAATACTAGCATAGTCAAATACCTGAATAGCTAGGGTGCATTCATCGAATAGTTGACAAACTTACAATTTATATATTTGCACACCCCTATGGTTTAGTATCCATTTCCTGTAAGTGTGTGCATGCAGGAGTTTTGGATTTCCCAAACCTCTATAACAAATGGTTGCAGCTAAAAGTAGACGCTCATCTGAGCATGGGAATCTGAACAGCACTCTGAGTATTTGTATTGAAAAATATGACCATGATCCTGAGAATGCCCACCAGGATTTGGTATAGTGGCTTGGGAGATTCAAAACTCAGGCGTGCACAAGATTACAGGAAATGGATAGATCTTGTTCATGTCCAACAGAGGCAACTAATAGAGAAAGTTCAGCTGAGCAGCAAGGTAATATGCACAGGGTGAGATAAATGTTTTTAGAAATCTATGACAGGGTATTGTATTGATAACAGTGGGGCACATGATTGGTTATAGATCAGGTTATAGGCATGCTGGTTGTAGTATATGCCTGGAAATGTATGGTGGTATATATGGTAGGAAGTTGATTAGAGCTGTAGTTTATACATGTGGGTATTGTAGTCCATTATATATGTAAGTTCCTGTCATGTACAGTAAGCCTTTCTTTGTGTATGTTCAGTGACGTAAGACCACTATCTCTGAGTAGAATGAATGATGGCCACTGAACTGAAATACTGTGTGTGAGTCTCTTCTGTACCATCCCATAATATATCACATTGGCGACAAGGATCAACACCAGAACTTCTACGAGTGCAGCTGAAGGGTCATGTAAACTAATGCATGGTTTGTTTGTTTTTTAATTTACATTGCATAGTAAATCTTTCCAGCTCCTTGCATCTATTCTGTTCATCTGGCTGCTTAATTGTCTCTCTCTGGCTACTCATTGAAAACTCCATAAATTGCTCACTTGTATGCGCTGGGTGGAGATTTATCTAAAGAAAGATAAAACAAGCAAAAGAGCAACTATGCACTGCTGGCTAGTTTGATGTATTGAAACAGAAACAACACAGCTAATAGCAGGTCTCCACGAGGTACACAAGTTATGGCTTCAGCCTGAAAACTAACATTCCTTTGCTTCATCTCGGCTGCTGTATGTCCTCAGACGCTGACCATAGTAACAAAGCAGAAGCCTCTTGAGGTGCACCACAGAAACTGCATCACATACTGAGGAAAAAAACCCCAGAAAAATACACTTTTTGGTTTTTGTGTGTGGACACTGCAGCTACAGAGCACCTACCTGTAGCCACAGATATCATGACTACAGTTGGGAGAGTACTGTAACTGAATTTGATGACTCCAAGGAAATATTTGATTTATATCTAGAGAGTTTCCAACGCTGGCTTAAGGCAAACAAAATGGCAGAAGATGAATAAGTAGGTGTCTTCCTAGCAGTCTCACAACCACAGATTTATGCCCTTCTGTGGAATTTAACAGCCCCAGCTGACATCCTGACCTTGACATATGAGCAAGTCACTGAGGTACTTGCAAAGCATTTCAAACCCCAGCCCTTTCTCATTGCTGAATGGTACACCTTCTACCAGTGCAACCAAGGGGAAGGGGAACCTATTGCTGACTACGTCATCACATTAAAGCATCCAACATGCACTTGTGAGTTTGGCCAGTCCCTGGATGATGCCCTCCAGGATTGCTTTGTCTGTGGTCTGAGAGGAGAAGCCTACAGAAAAAGGCTTTTGCAAGAAAAGAATCTAGACTTTAAGATAGTTTGTGACATTGCAATTGCTATGGAGCTCATTCAGAAAGGCTCCCAAGCACTGGCAGGACATTTTGAACCCTAAAGAAGTGGAGTTCATAAGGTTACCCATACCCTAGAACAAAAGGGACATACCACACCACACAATGGTCCGTCACATGCTCATCAGCAACCCCAAACATTTAGGAAGCCAGCACCACAGGACACTTCCACAAAGTCAAAACTGTGTTACTGATGTGGAGGTAACCACCATCAAAGCACATGCCACTTTCGACACGAAAAATGGCTCAGCTGTGTAAAAGTGGGTCACATACAAAGGGTGTGCAAAAGTACATCACGGACTGCTACTGCACAGTAAGTCACAGTAAGGCACTGCAGCCACTGCCATAGAAGATGAGGCATTACACTTGTTCATGGTTTATGCAACACAGGCAACCGGAAGGGAAATTTACCTCCAGCTTGAGCTAGCGGCAACCCGGTGAGCATGCAGCTAGACACTGGAGACTTACTATCTCTTGTGCCAGAGAACTTCTACAGAGGGAAACTTCAGCAGTGCCCATTGCAACCATCATCTATTCAGCTCTTGACTTACATGGGAGAGCAAATCCCAGTGCTAGGGGAAATTCAAATGCCAGTCACCTACAAGGGAGGAAGATGGACCTTGCCTCTGGTGGTGGTAGTACAAGGAGAAAGACCTGCATTACTAGGCAGAGACTAGCTCATGTAGATCAAATCGAACTGGGAAAAGATCTTCAGCTTGAACACAGTGACCAAAGCACTGCAAGATATGCTAAAGAAAATATTGGACAAACATGGTCCTGTTTTTCAGGATGGTTATGGCACAATCTGGGAATTCAAGGCAAAGATCCAAGTGCAACTGGGAGCCATTCCAATTTTCCACAAGCCTCGACCAGTACCGTATGCTTTAAGGGAAGCAGTAGAGAAGGAACTGGACTGTCTTGAAAGCCATGGTATTATCTCACAAGTAGAGAGGAGCGACTGGGCTGCCCCTATCATTGTGGTACCAAAATGAGACAAAGCAGTGAGGCTGTGTGGTGACTACAAGGTTACAGTGAACCACTGCATACAGAAAGATCCATACCCATTACCCAATGTAGAGGACTTCTTTGCCACACTGTCAGGGAAAGGGCAGATCTATTAAAAGATAAAACTATTCCTGTACCTACAGAACAGAAATTTAATTATACTATGACATATTCAGCACAAGTAAAAGAAGTTGAAAAAATACTTAGACGTCATTGGCACATCTTAACAGTAGAACCAAAACTTAGGTAACTGTGCAAACATCCACCTCACTTGTGTTATAGGAAAGCACCTACACTTAAGGATATCCTTGTACAGAGCCACTATATTGATAAACAGAATGTAATATGGTTGCAAAAACCAAGTGGATGCTACAAATGTCAGAGATGTGTGTTTTGTAGACATATAGAACAAACCAAATGTTTTTTAATTAATTATGTGGAACGGTACTTCGTAATTAAACAATGCATAACTTGTTATACTAAAGGTATTACATATTTAGTTGTTTGTCATTGTGCAGCCTACTATGTAGGTAAAACAAAAAGAAAATTTAAAGATAGAGTGGGGGAACATGTTAGAGCTGTAGAAAAGGGTGATCTTACATATGCTACAGCTTTACACATTTTAGAAGCTACTGACTCTCGACAATATTCCTTTAAGTACGTAGGCATAGATCAAGTAAATAGAAATCCGAGGGAAGGAGATTTTGAAAATCTTTTACTAATTTGAGAACATTTCTGGATTATTAAGTTAAAAGCCAATAAATAACCAGGTTTAAATACACATGTGGATATTTGCCCTTATTTAAAACAGGGCAGATAGAAAAGATGTTTCTTGATTCTGAAAAGATATTTGATGGTGCTTAAAATAATTCCAGATAATACAAATAAGTCTTTGCTTTTTATGTTTTTTTGCCTCTTTTCTCCCCATATATTGTGTGTGCTTTTGAATAATTATTGATTGGGTTTTAATGTCTCTTTCTCTTTTATGTAATTTTGATTTTTTTCCTTATGCTTTGCTCTTTCCAAATGATATTATTTTTAATATGTAGCCCTAAATGATGAATATAAATGGGTTATAATGAAAATACGCATGCAATGGGTTTTAAACTTTGAAATAAAACATTAAGTAAGGGCCTTTAATAAATGTGAGTGGAATGTAATTAAAAAAAAGTTGGTTTCATTAAGTACTTAGCAACAGTGATTACATGTGAGTAATAAATTGTAGGATCTGAATTATTTAATTGTTTGTAAATTGGTGTTTTCTTATTCACTTGTATTATATTAATGTCACATGGTGTGCTTTGTTATATATCAAGAGTGTTGTGCTCTGATGTATTAGCCTTTGAAAAAGGAGCTACCAGCTTCAAAAAATGTCAGGCGTGGGGATTTTTGTACGTAATAAAATGTAAGTTTTTAAGCTCTTTTCTGCCCAGCATCCTTTTATTAGGCATGTTTGTGCTTAGAACTTTGGCTTGTGTTCATTACTGTATAATACCTTAAGCACCACCTTGTCCTTGTGCACACTCTTTGGTTACTACACTCTCAGGGGGCAAGTTCTTTAGCAAGTTGGACTTTTCCTTTGCATACCAACAACTGGAACTGGAACCATAGTCAGAACTCTATCTTACTATTAACACCCACAATGAACTTTACCAGTATCATCACTTGACATATGGAGTTTCCACACTACCAGCAATTTTCCAGAACACAATGGACAAGATACTTCATGGACTGGACCATGTAGTATGCTTTACGGATGATATCTTGGTAACCGTACCCACAGTGGAAGAGCATCTGGCAATCCTGGACCAAGTTCTGACCAGACTGCAATGGTATGGACTGAGAGTAAAGCTAACAGAATGCCAATTTCTGTAAAATTCTGTTTAGTACCAGGTCACTGGATCGATGCCCAAGGCCTACGCCCAACAGACAGCAAGGTTTTGAGACAACTTTCACCTCTTATGGACTACCACAGGAGTTAGTGTCAGACAATGGTCCCCAATTTTCTTCTCATATCTTTAAACTGTTCTTAAAGCAGAATGACATCCAACATTTTTTGACTCCACCTTACCATCCAGCATCAAATGGCAAAGCCGAAAGAGCTGTATATACATTCAAAAAAGCTTGAAATAAACCAGATTCATGGCACATACCTATAACTCAAAGGCTGCCTCATTTTCTGTTTGCTTACAGAAACACTCCTCACACAGTCACAGAGTGAACACCTGCTGAACTGTTCCCAAAACATCAACCTCATACCCATTTGTCATTGCTCAAGCCAGACTTGGCTGACACTGTCACAAAGCATCAACTACAACAGCAAAAAGGGTCATGACAAGTTAGCCAAGCCAGTACAGATTTTTCATCCTGGGGAGAGGGTGATGGTTCGAGACCATAGACATCCCAAGGGTTCTTGGATTCCTGGGGTGGTGATTGAAACATGTTCACCTTTGACTTACGCAGTTCATGTGGAACAGCGACTTGTTCACGTACAGTACATGTGAATCACCTGCTGCATTCCAAGGTTTCAGCAAATGCAGCAGAAGATGTCACTCCATTTGAGGACAGTGACACAGAGGACTTTGTTCCTACCCGTGAAGTTCCACTGGAGCCCGGTGCCAAATAATAATGAATCTCCTATTCCATCAACAGCAGTCATTCCAGCCCACAGACATCCCCTGAGGCACCGAAGACAACCACAAAGATTTGATCTGTAAAGTCATGCAATGTAGTTGTACCTCTGTGTAACTCTTACTTGTACTGTTACTTAGTTGGTGAAAAGTTCTACCCAAGGGGAAGAATAATCCCCTGAACTTGTTTCTGGGTACCTAACAATCTACTTTGGCCCATAAGTTAGGAATGTTGCTGTTGAAGTATTTTAGACAAGTTTCTGTCTAAGGGAGGAGGAGTGTAGTATATGCATCACTATGTATGGTAGTATATACATGGGTATATATGGTAGGAAGTTGATTAGAGTCGTAGTTTATACATGTGGGTATTGTAGTCCATTATATATGTAAGTTCCTGTCATGCACAGTAAGCCTTTCTTTGGGTATGTCCAGTGATGTAAGACCACTATCTCTCTCTGTAGAATAAAAGATGGCCACTGAACTGAAATACTGTGTATGAGTCTCTTCTGTACTGACCCACAATATATCACACTGGTCACACAAGGCCAGTAACAGCTGATAAAAGTTGACAGTGTCCCTTTTAATACTGCTTCCAAGTTGCTTTTTCCAAGCACTCAGCCTGTGATTTCATTTAAAAAATGCTTGCATGTTAAACATGTCAAATCACAAATAGATTCATTGTGCACTCATTAACATTGCAATCTTAAAACGGGAATGTGATCGTTGTCTCTTTCATTCTGCAATTGATTCTGCAGCTCAAGGCATGGCTGTTTTCTGGCATTAGTTACTTGTGGCACTTGACTACATGTGAAGGAGTTGCTGATTGAGGAAGCTGTTAATCTGTGTAGTAGCACATTGAACTTGTCTTTTCCAGTGTCAGGAGCACTGCAGAAACATGGTTTGGGCTGGGAGTAAATCTCTGTTGTTTTAGTGTATAGTAGAGCATTGTTCTGTATAAAATTCCATCCTTTTCAAAACGCTGTTGTACCACAGTTCAAAGGTCACTGAATGTGACTGCACCATTCAGTGGTACAACAGCATTCTGAAAGCTCTAGAGTTGGTAAAAGTCTGTTTCATTCTGAAAGTGATAGAAGCACCATGTACACATTTCAAATAATACTATACATTATAAAAATACAGAAGGAGAGAAGGAGCATCTTTATGCACAACTATTGCGTTCTGCCACCACATGGTTGTCATTCCCATGGACCTCTTGAGTTTCGCTCTCAAGGTCAGAGGGAATGAGAATCCCTCTGTAGCAGAACACACTGACTGTGCATAGTTGCCCATCCAGTATTCTTTATATTCTGATTACAAGAATCCCATTCAAAGCCCTCAAAATTCCCAATGGAAATAAAAAAAAATCTTGCTTCTCTTAAGAGGTCCAAGGCAGGAGCCAGTGTGGTGGCATGGAGGGCTGAGGCTCTGGACATGTTACCTCCTGAAATGCTGATGACCTGGGTTTGGGAATGGACCAGAGTTGCTTGGAGGCTGGCTGAGTGAGGGATGATTGAGCATCCTAAGATGGCTCTCTTCCTTCAAGGAGGGGGGGATTCTGAGCCCTGCCACTTCTCTGTCACCTGGTGGGGGCTGGGTGGCAGCACCGGTGGAGTCAGCAGATTGGGGGCATGTTCTAACACAGCATGCCTGTATGTTACATGCACATGCTTCACATGCAGATGCCCTGGGGAGAAAAACAAAGGAAACAGCCTCAGCTCACTCAGCATCCCCTGCAGCCACCTCACAACACTATGTGACTGGCCACCTGCCAGTATGGCTCTGTGTAAGTGGTGGTTAAGTCATACATCCATGACAGTAGTCAGTGATGGGGCTGGGAGGATGCTGCCAAGACCAGGGAAAGGCAGAGAAACACTAATATAAAAAAGAGAAGTCCACAGCCAGTTCTAGCATTGATTCAAACATGGAAGAGAGAGCATATTAGGGTGGGAGAAGCCCAGCCTGTAATGGTGGATGTACTGTATTTTATTAGAGTTTTGCAAGTTGGGAGTAGAATGTTGAAGTAGTGGGAAAGCTGAATGTTTACTTGTTCTGGCTCCTTCCATGCCCTGCAGTGTGTGCTCTGCAGCAGCAATCCACAGTCCAGCCAATGTCCCAACACCCCAGATTGCCATATCAGACAACATCACCAGTGGGGGAACTGATAAGCCTGAAGATAGGCATATGAATATTCATGAGCCTGCCAACTGCTCAATAGACATTCAGGCTAGCATTGCCTGCTACCATCCTGGCATGGGGTCCTGCATGGCACTGTAGGCAAGCAGTGCTAGTTCTGGCAGTAATTACAGCAGTATAGCTTGGATTCCTAAATCCAGCCCAATGAATCTGTCAACAAGGCTAATATTCAAAAATATTTTAAAGTGTAAAACTTATTCCTAGCCTCAGAGACACACTGGCTAACCTCCATTGCATTTGACATTTGCTATGTCTTTATCAGGGGACCCCTTGACGAAGATGTAGTGTGCAGCAAAGTGCTGGGGCTTAAACAATGTGGCCTGCATTTTCAAAGGCATTCCAGTTGTGTGGGATTACGTACATCATGATTTTAGTGCATGTACAGTGCTTGCATCAAACAGATAAACCACATAAAATGTTGTCTAACATCTTGTCACAAGTGTTGCAAGTTGCATTCAGAAAATGATGTTTACATTAAAATAAATTAAGCATGCATCATTTATTTGCTATAAAGTATGTAAACTGTTGCAAATGCCCCAAAATGTTTGAAAATGGCAAGCAAACATTTAGGCATGTTTATAATGATGCAAGCATAGCCAAAAATCAGAAATTGCACCTGTGTAAAGACTTCTGAAAATGCAGCTCTGTATCTCTGAGGCTTGTAATTTTGCACTCTGTATACTTCATGTTTTTTGCAAGTTTTGCATCTTAAAATACTTTGCAAATCTAGTTTCTTGACAGAGCCCTGCCTCTGAGTGTACTCATTCTAGGGTTCTGTGACTGAGTAGGATGGGGGGGGGGACTTGAACATTTTCAAGGGGGTAGCTCTTTCCCCAGATAATGTAAAATTTTCTCTTCTAAAGCTTAGATTATGTTAAAACAGCTACTAGTTTCTTGTCTAAAGAGGTAGTGGGGGTGACACTTGGCCAGCTGGTTATGATCATTCTATGATATTTGTAATATAAAAATGTAGTGTGTGATTATCTCCATAAGACTAGCTGGACTATGGGTGCTCCCCCCAGTTTTAGTGGAAATAACAGGATATATTAATCTGAAAAAAGGAGGTAATTAAAAGACTAGAGAGACTTAATTAAGGGTCTCCTGTTTCTGACTTAATTAGAACTGACCCAGCTACCAGGATATAGGGCTCGTAAACTTTTATGATGCCTTAGAGGGAAAACATGTTCCCACCATGGTGCTAAAGTTATAAACATCCTTTCATGTGCATTGGGAACAGGAGCTACTCAAGATCATAGAAAACATTAATTTAGGAGTCATATTAGGGAAATGATGTTTTGCTGATGTCACCTAATTTAATATACCTCCTGATATGACATCCTGTTTGTATTTTTTTATATTCTAAAAGGAGGAGCCAGATGACATCATGGATGGGGTGTGTGAGAGAGACAGTTTAAAATGAATACTGAGGCTGAACTTAGTGACATTTCTTTTTGGGCTCTTAAGAAACAAGATCTAACTTAAGCACTGTAAAGAGGTAATGCATTAGACAGAAAAAGTCTAACTGTATGTTGGTAGGAGTTTGTCTGTAGTTTTCTTTGTTTTCTTGTAAGTGATTGTATGCTATGTAAGATATTGTTCTGTGTTCACATTTTACATATTTTTATCCATTTTTAAGTAAACCTTTCATTTGAAAGACTGCCTGGGTGTGTCTTCAAAGTTCTTTTTGCATGTGACATATAGAGGGTTAAGATTGACAAAAACTGTTCAGAGCTTGATGGTGTTATCAAACTGGGAAAGGTAAGAATATACCTAAGGTCTTTTATAGAGTTTTAAGGGTTCATTTTGGATATCTGGTTAGGTTCCCTTAGGCGACAGATATCTGGCATCTCCCCGAAGAGTAAATTATCTGAGCCTGTACATTTGGGTACACTAGCATAAGGTTCAGAGTTTGAATCCCCCCATAACTTGAGACTAAAGGTGATTGGGACCCACAAACAGACAGGAGGATTACCCTGTCTGTTACCTGTTTACAATACTGTGCTCAGCGTTTGGCAGTATGGGAGCAGAGGGCCTGACCTGCTGAGTGGGTTTGTGACAGTAGGTACTACTTCACTACACTTCTGGATCCACTAGTGGAGTAGGAGCTAGCCACTCCCTAAGTGCAACAGACTGCTGCATCGAATGCATCCCATTTTGTTTGTACTGGGTGAATGAGGGGCAAAAGAACAGTTGCCACCCTGCACATGGTGGGGAAAACCAGTCTGGATCCATTTCAACCTTTCACAACCCATGTCATTTTCTGAAGAACCATAACAGGATCTTCTTAAAGCTCCAATAAAGAGCTGATTAAAAACAAAAAACACTTGTCTTCTAGTTCAGTTCATTCCTTGCAACTAAGTCCATTTCTTCAACTGTTATTTACCAAGAGAGAAGGTTGTGGTGTTGAAAAGACCAAGAAATTAGTTAGGATGGGTGCATTGCACCAGGTCTACCTCAAACAGCATGTGCCTAATCCAGCTATATAATTACTGGGTGTCCTGTGTATCTGTTCAATTCCAGTCTCTGCCTAATTGTATAACATGACACATTATATCTACTGTAGTATAATGCAAGAAGCATGCACTCTACAACTGTGACCTGCCCTCCCCCAGCAAAAAAAAACACACAGAGTGTGAGCTACAAATGTTGGTTAAGCCTGTACATAAAGTAACAATCGCAGCCGAGAACTGAAAGGTATCTACTCTCACTCAGGGCATACATTAAGGCATCCTGCAGAGGACTGACAGAAATCAAAAGTACTTAATGAAGAAAAAAAAACAGTAATAAAATATAGAATATGAGTCACAGTTGCGTAACAAGTCTTTTTAACATACCCTCAGTGTGATACCAGTGTAGATCACTTGACCTTTGGTCTCAAGGTTTAAGGGCTATTACACACCTCGGGTGTGTAAACCAAAATTATACAATTGCAAGGAAAAATCCTGAGCTCTGGCTGGTCAGTGTATGCCTGGGACAGTGATGTTATCCCTGTATAGCATCACTGTATCACATTTAGGCACACACAAGACAGAACGTCATCAGTAAAAAAATCACTACAGATGCAGATTATGGAGATAGAAAAAATAGCTATTTGCTGTAGCCACAATTCCTCACTATGTAAATCAGTATACAGGCTGTTATATTTCTGTATCACTACAGAAATAGGAGATTACATCTCTCAGTAAAGAAATCTTGTCAGCTACCAGTGTGTGTGCACAATGCTTTATTTTGAAAATAAATATCTGAGATCTTATATTGTTGTAACTACTACCAACAAGTTCTGATCAGAGTCGATATGACTGTGGAGAGCTTTTGGGATGCTTTTCCCCATTATTTCTAATGAATCAGCGCAACACAGATCTGCTGAGAGACAGTTTCAATGTGGACTTCCTATTACACATTTTTACAATGTGTTTTCCTAGAATATGCCTGCTGGTTGCTATATCTTTAGCCTGGATAGTTCACAGAAGACATGGTATCTTATTTTCAGTGGGGCTCTACATCTACACAATATTATGCTGCATTGCGTAAAATCAGAATGAACTTAAAACAATATTTTACATCTAGACTAGGCTACCCTGAATAAATACATTACAAAAAATGCTAAAATCATGACCCCACTGAAAACAAGATATTGCATCTAGTCTGGAACATCCTGACTAAATACCATGCAAGAATGTGTAAAATGAAGATCCCTATGACAATGAGATGTAGCATCTCCCCTGCGCTATCCAGGATACAAAATATAGGATAAGAAATATTTAAAGGACATGTACTGTAAACTGAACTTCACTGTGTTCACTGACATAAACGTTTCTTTATTGTTTTATAACATATTAGATTGCAGTATTTATTTTGAATGTTGTGGCCATGAGGATGGTGTGTGTGTACTTGCTATAGCTCAATATGTTTTTTCCCCAAAAAGCACAGTAAAAAATGTCTGCTGATTGCTATATATTTTGCCTGGATAGTTCACAGAAGATCTGCCGTATGTCTGAGACAGGTCTTATCAGACAGTTTCTTGAGAGGTTAAAAAAATGTAAATCTTTCGTTGCTGGAAAAAGGTGACATTTATCAGATATGAATCTTTCTTGAAAGACAATATCTACCCAACTGAAGCTAGTAGCAAGAAAATGTTTAAATGCTAAGTATTTATATGTGTAAGTTGTTGCATTTCATAGGGGGTAAACAAATCTCCAGTTTAATAGGCAACCAGTATTTAACAAACTGTTTCATTTTCCTAATGGCCATCTGATAAGCAGCTTGGTGTTATGTCTCCATTATTCTAAACAGAAAGAAGAAAGTATTTTATTTAAAGTGGCATAGTGATTTGTAGATGTGGAAAGATACACTGAAAACTCAAAAAATGTGTTACATGATATTCCATTTTTCTAGCTACAGACAGCAGGATGGCTGTAGGCTCCACCCACATCCATAAAAAGGACACTGCACCTCCAAGTAAGGGAAAATAGAAGACAGCTTCATATTGTACCCATTATGCCTTGCCACATGTATTTACATATTAGATGCTATACTGTAGTCATCACTATCAACATATGAGACTGCATTGTTGAGTAAGGAAAGTTTAACTTTATAATCTACCCAGATTTCTTTGTCACTGTATGTAAACCAGCACAGTAGGTGTTATACTGCTTTAACCATTATATTAAAGCACTATACTGCAGTTACTACTACCTAAAAAGGAGGCTGTACTACTGAAAAAGGAACATTTAAGTTAACTTTATAATCTACCCAGAATTCCTTGTTGCTGTATGTAAACCAGTATATTACCTGTTATACTGCTGTAGCCACAACCAAAATAAAACTGAAGTGATTTAAGAGAAAGAGCTACTTTATGTCTAAATGCTAAAATGTAAGGGACACAAAGAAACCATTGATTAATAGCAATAATGCACTCCAGGGTGTGTGTCATGCTGGGATAATGTCACTTCTTGGATGTTGGATGCACTCGGCCTGCATATGCTTGCATAATCCCCATTGAGCTTCACTCACAGGGTTTATGTTGCATCCAACACTACTGGAGTGATTTGGGTGCCTCAAATTTTTTAGGTACAAAGGATAACTGGTGCTACTCACCAAAGCTTAATGATAGGTAAAACAACAGGAACTGCAGGTTTCTCTGATCATGATGTTTATTGCAAAACTTGATAAAACACAGCAAAATAGCAGAGGGATAGCTGTGCAAACTCCGAGTCTCAATGTTTCATGTGCATGGACTTTCTCAAGAGATGTGAAGCCCAAATCTTAGGTGTAATTTAAAAAAAATAGTAATTTACTGAACTACACAGTTAGTATAGTGTTATGCTTGTGCAACTGTGTTAGTTTGGCTTTGGCAGTTTGCACTCTCTATTCCAGAGGAATTACCACCCTGTAGGGGGTATGAAGGCAAGGAACCCTCAGAGGGTTCCACCCTAAGGTGCCAAGGGATGATTCCTGTACGCTAAGCTATCTAGGAACCCCTAATGAGAGTGCTGCCACTGAAGGAGAAGGGCAAAGAAAAAATGCTTCACAATGAGTCTGAGAGGAATTGATTATATAGCTCAAGAAGTGGGAGTGGCTGGCTGCTTGGCCACTGAACTCCAGGAAAAACCTTTCCAATTCACTGATCTACACAACCAGTATAGTGTTATGCTTGTGCAACTGTGTTAGTTTGGTTTTAGCTGTTCACACTCTCTATTCAAGTGGAATTACCACCCTGTAGGAGTACGAAGGCAAGGAACCCTCGAAGAGGGTTCCACTCCTAGAGGTGCCACGGGTTGATTCCCATGGCTAAAAATACCTTAGGAATCCCCAAAAGAAATGTAGTATAATCATCCCCCAAAATGAGGCAACACAAAGCATATGAGCAAGCAGTAACTGTGACATCGGAACAGTAACTGTAACATAGTAGTGGAGAAGCATAGGCAGTTTGATAATGCAATGAGATGCTCAGTTGAATAACATAATGAATATCCAGGCTTGTGTAGCATGATACTGATGGTTTGCATTGAGATTAGGGGATCCCCTAAGGAGAGAGGGAATGTCAGATATCCTCCATCCAACAGTGGAACCTACCTAAAGAAACAAGGAGAAACAACTATGCTGACTAAATGTTATGACCTGAGTCAATGGAGTAGAGTAAACCCCCCTATGAGGAGGAAATCTCTGGGGATCCAAGGCCCAGGTTGCCTTCCCTCTAGGCTTGGGATAGTTTAGCTAGTGACAACTCAGCAGCTGCAATTTGGAAAACCCAATTAAAGGGAGGTGGAAAATATTCCAATTTGGAGGAAGGCTCTCACTCAAACCCGAAGGCTCTCACTCAAACCCTCTAGCAGGAACACCTTGGAAGGCTGTGAGAAAACTCTGCAATAATATGTGCATCTAAGGTGCAGGAGGAGAGCAACAACTGCCGAGGCACTCACCTGGCTGACTCACCCTAAATCAAACCAGGTGAACCAGAGGCAGTCATAGGGAGAATGCTGTGAAGGTGCCTTGCTAGGGAAACCACTAAAGTCAATGGCTAACCATTATAGTGGAACACTAGAGCCAAAGGAGGTAACTTTTTTCACCCTTCACCGCTAATCTTAAATTCTACACCAGGAGCTGCTGTCACATAGCAGGCAGCTAAAGCCAAGCCCAGGGTGAGAACATTCCCAGCTATGGGCCAGGTGAGAAGGATCCCACCCCAAGCTGGACACGCTTGAGATGCAGACTAAATGCAGAGCGAGACCATCAGCTGCAGGAACCCTGCACCAGAATAGAATGGCTGACATACCTCAAAAATTGATTGAGAGATGAAAAGCTGGTGAGCTGAATGAGCATGGCATGCTGAGATCATAATGAGCATTGACTGCTGAGACCTTGCAAGGTTGAATGCAGATTGAGTGCAGCAGGATACTAGAGGCTGGAGCCAGGGGATGGCAGTAGGCATGAAGCAATGGTTTGTGTAAGCAAGAAGCAACGGTTGTGTAAGCAAGTATGGACCTGCATGTAGGTCAGTAAACAATAGTAGTGATAGGTGGACCTGCACAGAGGTCTGCATAACATACTGTATAGCGTTAACAGCACTGAATTGAGGGCAAGCCAGTCAAACATGAATAGCCAAATCCAGGTGACAAATACTCTGAGGATTTTTCAGCTGTGAGGTGATTTTTAATATCAAAGCTATATTAACAGCCTCAGCAGGAGCTTAGTTGGCTGACCTCAGAGTTGTAACTGCAATAAAACAGGGAAACAATGCTTGAAAGCACGTGTAGCCAGGCAGTGCAATGAAGCTGCAAGTAGAATAAGAGCAGGAATGAGCAGCACAGCTAGGGTCAGCGTAAACTGTGTCAGGTGAAAATAACTGAGTATGCAACATAGAGCAGCTATGGCTGAGCTGAAACACATAGAAAATGATTGCAGTTGCATTGCAGTAGTTTGAGCATGGTGAGCACAGAGTAAAAACACAAGCACTGGGTACAATAGTAATTAAAGTAAACAGCAGCAGTGGCTACACTTCTAGGTAACTGAAAGCAGTAGCAGGAGCGCTGAGTAGCAGTATGCTAGGAGCTTAGAAACAAAGCACCCCCCAAAAAAAAATAGGAGGGAAGCACACACAGCCGATGGCAAAATACAAACCAGAAGCAGGAAAATAAACACAGAAGCCCAGCAGAGACAAGCAGGAGTAGCAAAGGGGGGGGAGGCCCCAGCCAGCCAGGGAGGTTCAAGCAGCTCAGAGGACAAACTGACAGAGCCTTTGGATGCAAAGAAAAATTGCTTCACAATGAGACCGAGAGGAACTGCTTACGTAGCTCAGGAAGTGGGAGTGGCTGGCTGCTTGGCCACTGAACTCCAGTCAAAGCCTTTCCAATTAATTATATAGATACATAGCTGCATAGATTTTGATGGCAGATAAGGACCGCTTGGCCCACCCAGTCTGCCCATTTCCCTACCTAATGGATAAGCTGCAAATCCTAGTTAACTAGCAGCCTACTTCTTCCTACCCCCGCCCCCTAGAATTGCCTTATGACTGTCCCAGGCATGCTTGAATTCCACCACTGTTTTTGACTCCACAACCTCCTCCGGAAGGCCATCCACATCCTCTCTGTGAAAAAATACTTCCTTAAATTATCTCTGAGCCGCCCCCCTTCTATCTTCAAATTGTGCCCCCTTGTTCTTGCACACCTCTTTTTTTGAAAGATGCTACCCTCTTGGACTTTGTTGATTCCCTTGAGGTACTTGAAAGTTTCTATCATGTCCCCACTCTCCCTCCTTTCCTCAAGGCTATACATATTCAGCTCCTTAAGTCTAAGTGACAAACAGAAGTGAAGAGACATTGACAGTTGTGACCTTGTAATTGTGCTAGACAAGATCATTACATACAACTAGGGAACATGGATGTGGACTGTAGGGCGGGGGTACCACTCGGGAACAAGGATGGGGACTGGAGGATGGGGATGCCACTAGGGAACATGGATAGGGAATAGGTGGTGGGGGTGCCACTAGGGAACACAAATGGGGACCGGAGGGTGGGGGTCCCACTAGGGAACACAGATGGAGACTGGAGGGCAGGGGTGACATTAGAGAACATGGATGGGGATCAGAGGGTAGGAGTGCCACTAGGGAACATGGATGGGGATTGGAGGGTGGGGGTGCCACTAGGGAACATGGATGGGGTGGGGGTGGGGGTGCCCCTAGGGGACATGAATGGGGACTGGAGGGCAGGAGTTCCACTAGGGAACATGGATTGGGACTGGAAGGTGGGGGTGCAACTAGGGAACATAGATGGGGAGTGGGTGGTGGGTGTGCCAGTAGGGAACATGTATGGGGACCGGAGGGTGGGGGTGCGATTAGAGAATGTGGTTGGGGATTGGTGGGTGGGGGTGCCATTAGGGAACATGGATGGGGATTGGAAGGTGGGAGTGCCTCTAGGGAACATGTATGGGGACTGGAGGGTTGTAGTGCTGCTAGCAAACATGGATGGGTACTATAATGCAGGGGTACTACTAGGGAACATAGATGGTGGCCAGAGGGGGGGTGCCACTAGGGAACATGGAATGAGACTGGAGGGTAGGGGTGCCACTAGGGAATATGCATGGGGACCACAGGGTGGGGGTGCCACTAGAAAACATGGATGTGGATTGGAGGGAAAGGGTGCCACTAAGGAACACAGATGAGGACTGTAGGGCAGGGGTGCCACTAGGGAACATGGATGGGGTGTGAGGGTGGGTGTGTCACTAGGGAACATGGATGTGGACCAGAGGGTAGGGTGCCAGTAGGGAACATGGATGGGGACTGGTGGGTGGGGGTGCAACTAGGGAACATGGATGGGAACTGGAGGGTGGGGGTACCACTAGGAACACAGATGGGGACCGGAGGGTAGTGATGCTTCTAGGGAACATGGATGGGGATTAGACCATGGGGGGTGCCACTAGGGAACATGGATGGGGACTGAAGGGTGGAGGCACCACTAGGGAACATGGATGGAGAGTGGGAGTGCCACTAGGGGACATGGATGGGGGACTGGAGGTTGGGGGTGCCACTAAGAAACATGGATGGTGAGTGAGGGTGCCACAAGGAACATAAATGGGGAGTGAAGGGTGGGGGTGCCACTAGTGAATATGGATAGGGACCAGAGGGAGGGGGTGCCACTAGGGATATGGAATGGGACTGGAGGGTAGTGGTGCCACTAGGGAACATGCATGGGGACCACATGGTGGGGGTGCCACTAGGGAACATGGATGAGGCTTGGAGGGAATGGGTGCCACTAGTGAACATGGAAAGGGACTGGAGGGCAGGGGTGACACTAGAGAACATGGGTGGGGAGAGGGGTATGTGGGTGACACTAGGGTACATGGATGGGGACCAGAGGGCTGCGGTGCCACTAGAGAATGTGGATGTGGATTGGCAGGTGGGGTTCCACTAGGGAACATGGATGGGGACTGGAGGGTGGAGTGCCACTAGAGAACATGGATGGGGACCAGAGGGTGGGGGTGGCACTAGGGAACATGGATGGGGACCGGAGGGCAGGGGTGCCACTAGGGAACAGAGAGGGAGACTGGAGTGCAGGAGTGCAACTAAGCAACATGGATGAGGACTGGAGGGTGGGGCTGCCACTAGGGAACATGGATGTGGATTGGAGGGAAGGGTGCCACTAGTGAACGTGCATGGTGACTAAAGGGTGGAGGTGCCATGGGGGAACATGGATGGTGACTGGGAGGTGGGGTTGCGACTAGGGAACATGGATCTGGATTGGTGGGTAGGGGTGCCACTAGGGAATATGGATGGGGATTGGAGGGTGGGGGTGCCATTAAAAAACATGGATGGGGTGGGGTGCCACTAGGAACATGGATGGGGACTGGAGGCTGGAGATGCCACTAGTGAACATGGAATGGGACCAGAGGGTGGGGGTGCCACTAGGGAACATTGATGGAGACTGGAGGGTGGGAGTGCCACTAGGAAATGTGGATGGGAACCAGAGGGTGGGGGTGCCTCTAGGCAACATGGATGGGGGTAGGAGTGCCACTAGGGAACATGGATGGGGACTGGAGGGTGGGGATGCCACTAGTGAACATGGATGGGGACCAGACGGTATGGGTGCCACTAGGGAACATGGATGGGGACTGGAGGATGGGAGTGCCACTAGTGAACATGGATGGGAACCAGAGGGTGGGGGTGCCACTAGGGAACATGGATGGGGACTGGAGTGTGGGACTGCTACAAGAGGACATGGATGGGGTGCCACTAGGGAACATTGATGGGGACTGAAGGATGGGGGTGCCACTAGGGAACATGGATAGGGGATGGGGTGCCACTAGGGAACATGGATGGGGACTGGAGGGTGGGGGTGCCACTAGGGAACATGGATGTGGATTGGAGGGAAGGGTACCACTAGTGAACGTGCATGGTGACTAAAGGGTGGAGGTGCCATGGGGGAACATGGATGGGGACTGGGAGGTGGGGGTGCGACTAGGGAACATGGATCTGGATTGGTGGGTAGGGGTGCCACTAGGGAATATGGATGGGGATTGGAGGGTGGGGGTGCCATTAAAAAACATGGGTGGGGTGGGGTGCCACTAGGGAACATGGATGGGGACTGGAGGCTGGAGATGCCACTAGTGAACATGGAATGGGACCAGAGGGTGGGGGTGCCACTAGGGAACATTGATGGAGACTGGAGGGTGGGAGTGCCACTAGGAAATGTGGATGGGAACCAGAGGGTGGGGGTGCCTCTAGGCAACATGGATGGGGGTAGGAGTGCCACTAGGGAACATGGATGGGGACTGGAGGGTGGGGATGCCACTAGTGAACATGGATGGGGACCAGGCAGTATGGGTGCCACTAGGGAACATGGATGGGGACTGGAGGATGGGAGTGCCACTAGTGAACATGGATGGGAACCAGAGGGTGGGGGTGCCACTAGGGAACATGGATGGGGACTGGAGTGTGGGACTGCTACAAGAGGACATGGATGGGGTGCCACTAGGGAACATTGATGGGGACTGAAGGATGGGGGTGCCACTAGGGAACATGGATAGGGGATGGGGTGCCACTAGGGAACATGGATGGGGACTGGAGGGTGGGGGTGCCACTAGGGAACATGGATGTGGATTGGAGGGAAGGGTACCACTAGTGAACGTGCATGGTGACTAAAGGGTGGAGGTGCCATGGGGGAACATGGATGGGGACTGGGAGGTGGGGTGTGACTAGGGAACATGGATCTGGATTGGTGGGTGAGGGTGCCACTAGGGAATATGGATGGGGATTGGAGGGTGGGGGTGCCATTAAAAAACATGGGTGGGGGTGGGGTGCCACTAGGGAACATGGATGGGGACTGGAGGGTGGAGATGCCACTAGTGAACATGGAATGGGACCAGAGGGTGGGGGTGCCACTAGGGAACATGGATGGAGACTGGAGGGTGGGAGTGCCACTAGGGAATGTGGATGGGAACCAGAAGGTCAGGGTGCCTCTAGGCAACATGGATGGGAGGGGTGGGAGTGCCACTAGGGAACATGGATGGGGACTGGAGGGTGGGGATGCCATAGTGAACATGGATGGGGACCAGATGGTGGGGTGCCACTAGGGAACATGTATGGGAAATGGAGGATGGGAGTGCCACTAGTGGACATGGATGGGAACCAGAGGGTGGGGGTGCCACTAGGGAACATTGATGGAGACTGAAGGATGGGGGTGCCACTAGGGAACATGGATAGGGGATGGGGGTGCCACTAGGGAATATGGATGGGGACCATAGGGTAAGAGTGCCACAAGTGGACATGGATGGGAACTGGAGGATAGGAATGCCACTAGGGAACATGGATTGGGACTGGAGGGTGGAGGTACCACTAGGAAACATGGATGGGGAGTGGGAGTGCCACTAGGGAACATGGATGGGGACTGGAGGGTGGGGGTGCTACTAGTTAACATGGATGGGGACCAGAGGGTAGGTGTGCCACTAGGGAACATGTATGGAGACTGGAGGGGGGAGCTGCCACTACTGAACATGGATGGGGACTGGTGGGTGGGGGTGCCACTAGAGAACATGGATGGGGGTGGAGGGTGGATGTACCACTAGGAAACATGGATGGGACAGGGAGGGTGGGTCTGCTACTAGTTAACAGGGATGGGGATCAGAGGGCAGGTGTGCCACTAGGGAACATGGAATAGGACTGGAGGGTAGGGGTGCCACTAGGGAACATGCATGGGGACCACAGGGTGGGGGTGACACTAGGGAACATGGATGTGGATTGAAGGGCGGGTTGCCACTAGGGAACTTGGATGGGGTGTGGGGGTACCACTAGGGAACATGGATGAGGACTGGAGGTGGGAGTGCCACTAAGGAACATAAATGAGGACTGGAGGGCAGGAGTGCAACTAGGGAACATGGATGGGGACCGGAGGGCGGGGGTGCCACTAGGGAACATGGATGGGGACCGGAGGGTGGGGTGCCACTAGGGGACATGGATGGGGACTGGAGAGTGGGGGTGCCACGAGGGTACATGGAGGAGGTCTGGAGGGTAGGGATGCCACTAGGGAACATGCATGGGGACCTAAGAGTAGTCATATCAGATGACCTAAAGGTGGGCAAGCAATGTGAGAAGGCAGAAAAGGAGGGTTGGGGTGATACTGGGATGCATAGGAAGAGGCATCACCAGTAGAAAAAGAAGAGCTTTTAGCTGATTGTTTCATGAGGGCACAGTTTAGGCCCAAACCCCACCCACCCCTGATAACATTTCCTTTATGCCTGGGGTTCTGACATCATTTCCTCAAGAGAGCAAGGTGCATATCACTGTCATATGCTTTCCAGCACACTGCACTGACAATATAAGCATACACATTGTATAATATATATATTTTTATATATAAGAAAACAATCACACACACACAAAAAAAATAAACAGGATAAACAAGAAGGTAGACAGACATATGAGGAGTAGTGCAATGTAATGGCTGTGGGGCAGCAGTCTTACAGGAGTCTTTTTGGAGGCTGAACTACTGCCCTATTTGCAGATAACTCTCTGCCATGAGGGAGGAAGTTGCCTGTCTTCAGACCACAATGGACAGTAGTAAGGAAACCTCCCCCATTCTGGGATCACCAGAGCCACCACCACTACCTCAGAGGTTGCAAAGAAAGCACAGCATTTGGACCACAGTGGGCTCAGGGAGGGTGAGGGTGGTGCAACAGAGGCACACCCAGTCAATTGTACCACTCCACAATCCATACACCATTCTGATGGAGCATAGTTCCCCTTTGAATGCATCCACAGAGGAGACTAAGGAGGCTGTGGACAACTGTCGCAAGGGAGCTCCACCGGAAGGAGGCAGAGGACGCCAGAGGAAAGGAAGCAGCTGCTGGTGGGGGACTCAATCATTAGGGGGACAGAACTAGAGGGAGCAGGGAAGACTGAAGTAAGGTGCCTGCCTGGTGCCATTACTTGGAGGGGCAGGAAGCGCATCCTCAGGATCACAAGAACAGCTGCACAGGAGACTGATCTGGATATCATTGTCCACCTAGGGCAAATAACTTGACTCAACATGATACTAGAGCAGTGCAGTAGGAGTTTGGGGAGAGGCCTAAAGCAAGTAGCACACACAGTATCCTTCTAGGAGGTGTTGTCTGTCTATGGCAAGGGTGAGGCGAGAGTACTTCGCACCATTCGATTTGACCAGTAGTTAAAAAAATGTTGCAGAGCACAGGGGTTTGACTTCATTGGGACAGGAGTTCCACCTGAAGGGATACCAGACTATACTGGCAAGATGGTCTGCATCTGTTCAGGAAGGGAACAAGTCTTCTGAGCAATTGGTTTAAATGCTTCATTGGCAAGCTTCTAAACTAGTCAAGAGGGGAGGCACTGATAAGCAGCAGGAAATTCCCAGCCTCCCCCTACAAAACAGGGTACTAAATGAGGAAAAGACCAAGGTACAAAGGTCAGTAGGGAGCAGGACAGGGGTGAATGGAGAAAATAAAGTCACTGAGGACAGGGATAGCGCTACAAGAGGTAAAGCCATAACAAAATGGAGAGCAATGAGTACTAATGCCCATAGTCTGGGTAACAAGCTCTCTGAATTAGTGGCCTTGATGGAGGAGGGACAACTGGATATCATGGCAGTCACAGAAACAAGGTACACACAGAACCATGACTGGGATGTAAACATACCAGGATACACTATCTACAGGAGGGACAGGGAGGGTAAAAGAGGAGTGGGAGTAGCTCTTTATATAAGGGAAGGGATCAAAGCCACAGAACAGAAGGGTAAACAGGGAGGAGAGGAAACACTGTGGGTCAGTTCGGAGACAGGCAATGGCACCACAATCCACATAGAGTTTGTATACAGAACCCCATCTCAGGGGAAGGACATGGACAAAGAAATGATAGGAAGTATCCTTAGAATGGTAGAAAAGGAGGAGATATTGCTGATGGGGATCTGAATATGCCAGATGTTAATTGGAGTACATCTGCAGCAGCCACTTCTAAGAGTTGGGTCATTCTAGATGCCCTATAGGGGGCATATCTTAGATAACTAGTATTGGAACCCACTCGAGAGGGAGCAATCTTAGTCCTGGTACTCTCAAATAGAGATATCAAGAGGATCACAGATTTAGAAGTGGGTAGCCATCTGGGAACAAGTGACCATCGAACAGTATAGTTCACAATAAACACAACAGTAGAGTCAAGCCATACAAAGGCAAAGGTCCTGGACTTTAGGAGGGCTGACTTTGCCAAAATGGGTGAGTGCCTAAGGAATGCACTAGTAAATGGGCAAGAAGGAGGGGTGGAAGAACAATGGGGAATAATCAAAACTGCCATCACAGAGGCAACAAGCCGTTGTGTGAAGTAAATAAAATAAAATGATGTAAGAAGACACTATGGTTCTCAAAGGAGGTGGCAGGGAATGTTAGGGAGAAAAGGAAAGCATTCATGAAGTACAAGGAATCACAGAAGGAGCAGGACAGAGTATTGTATCAGTAAAGCAAAATGAAGCAGGGAAGGCAGTCAGAACAGCAAAGGTCTAAACTGAGGAAAAGATAACCAACTCAGTTAAGAAGGGGGATAAAACCTTTTATAGGTACATCAGGGAGAGAAGGAAGACCAAGGGAGGGATAGTGAGGCTTAATAAAGGGAAGGGGGTGGG
The DNA here is from genome assembly GCA_016271365.2 of Neoceratodus forsteri. NCBI lineage: Eukaryota > Metazoa > Chordata > Ceratodontiformes > Ceratodontidae > Neoceratodus > Neoceratodus forsteri. The sequence goes on from CM057459.1 coordinate 1,392,982,607, forward strand.
CAGAGGTGGCTGTGAAAAGGCAGAGATACTAAACAAATATTTTGCTCAATATTCACAAATGAAGAGGGGGAGGTACCTAAACCAAACAATAGAAACACTCTGGATACAGAAGTTGATACCAGCTGATTTACAGAATAAAGGGTTCTGAAATAACTCTTAAAACTGAAGGTGGATGAAGCAATGGGACCTGATGGGATTCATCCCAGAATTCTAAAAGAACTAAGGGTAGAACTAGTGACACCACTGACTACCCTCTTTAACAAATCATGAGAGGATGGGGTGGTACCTGAGGACTGGAGGAGGGCAGATGTGATTCCACTTCACAAAAGTGGGAGTTGGGCAGAAGCAGGCAACTACAGACCTGTTAGTTTAACCTCAGTGATAGGGAAAATGATGGAATTACTTCTGAAGGAAAGAATTGTCGAGTACCTATCGGCCAGAGGGGCACAGGACCCAAGGCAACATGGATTCACAGCGGGAAGGTCATATCAGACAAATCTAATAGATTTCTTTGACTGGGTGACCAAAGTAGTAGATCAGGAAGGGGTGTGGACATGGCCTACCTAGACTTTAGCAAGGCATTTGACACAGTCCCACACAAAAGATTAATATACAAGTTAGCCAGCCTGGGAGTGGGTCCCAAGGTGGTAGCCTGGGTAAAGAATTGGCTGGAGAACAGGACTCAGATGGTAATAGTAAATGGAGTCCACTCTGAAGGAAGGGGTTACTAGTGAGGTACATAGGAGTTCAGTACTAGGACGGTCCTCTTCAATGTCTTTATTAGAGCATTGCAGAGGTACTGGAAGGAAAGTATGTCTCTTTGCAGACGACACAAAGATCTGCAACAGAGTTGATACACAAGGTGGGGTGGAAAGGATGAGAAGGGACTTGGCAAAGTTGGAGGAATGGTCAAATGTATGGCAGCTTAGATTCAATGATAAGAAGTGCAAGGTAATGCACCTGGGAAAAAAAATCCAGAGGAAGAGTACACAATGGGGGGTGAGATACTAACAACAAAATTGGAAAGGGACCTGGAGGTAGTCATATCAGATTACCTAAAAGTGGGCAAGCAATGTGAGAGGGCAGTAAGGAGGGCTAGGGGAATACTGGGATGCATAGGGAGAGACATCACCAGTAGAAAACAGGAAGTTGTTTTCTCTCTGTACAGACAGCTGGTGAGACCCCATCTGGAGTACTGCATGCAGTTCTGGAGACCCAGTCTCCATAAAGACATAAACAGGATGGAGGCAGGCCAGAGGAGGGCAACTAAAATGGTGCAGGGTCTGCACCCGAAGACATATGAAGAGAGACTTAAGGAGCTTAACATGTACAGCCTCGAGGAAAGGAGGGAGAGGGGGGATATGATAGAAACTTTCAAGTACCTCAAAGGAATCAAAAAAGTCCAAGAGGGTAGCATCTTTCAGAAAAATAGGTGTGCAAGAACAAGGGGGTACAATTTGAAGATGGGGGAGTGGCTCAGAAGTAATGAAAGGAAGTATTTTTTCTCAGAGAGGGTTATGCATGCATGAAAAGGCCTTCCGGAGGAGGTTGTGGAGTCAAAAACAGTGGCGGAATTCAAGCATGCATGGGACAGTCATAAGGCAATTCTAGGGGGTGGTAGGAGGAAGTAGACTGTTGGTTAACCAGGATCTGCAGTTTATTCATTAGGTATTAAAATGGGCAGACTGGGTGGGCTAAGCGGTCCTTATCTGCTGCCAAATTCTATGTTCCTATGTAAAACAGGTAGTTGTCATCCCTCTATACAGAAAGTTAGTAAGACCACATCTAGTGTACTATGTGCAGTTCTGGAGACCACATCTCCACAAAGACATAAACAGGGTGGAGGCTGTCCAGAGGAGGACAACCAAAATGGTGCAGGGTCTGCACCAGAAGACATAGGAAGAAAGACTAAAGGAGCTTAAGATGTATACCCTCAAGGAAAGGAGGGAGAGGGGGAATATGATAGAAACTTTCAAATACCTCAAGGGAATCAATGAAGTCCAAGAGGGTAGCATCTCTCTGAAAAAGAGATGTGCAAGAACTAGATGGCACAATTTGAAGATGGGGGGATGGATCAGAGGTAATGTGAGGAGGTATTTCTTCACAGAGAGGGTTGTGAATGCATGGAACAGCCTTCCTGAGGAGGTCATAGAGTCCAAAACAGTGGGGGAATTCAAGAATGCATGGTACAGACATAAGGCAAATCTAGTGGTGGGGTAGGAGGAAGTAGACTGTTGGTTAACCAGGATCTGCAGCTTATCCGCTAGGTAGGGGAAATGGAAAGACTAGGTGGACCAAGTGGTCCTTATCTGCCATCAAATTTTATGTTTCTAATAACACTTCATTTAAAATAACATAATAATCAAGTTTTGCTGTAGACGTCATGATCAGAGAAACCTTCAGCTCCTTTGGTTTTGTGTACTGTTATGCATTGCTGAGTAGCACCAGTTATCTTTTTTTGCCTTGTCTGCTTTTTCCTGACTGCACCACCTTCACCTTGTGGTGGCCCTTTCTTTCCCAGATTCAGATTTTATACACACCATTGGAGTGTGATGCTTGTACAAATCCCCCGCACTACACTTCTGGGGTTCATGTAGCATCACACATCTCAGGTGTGTATACATTTTCAGTATTTACTGCTTGCTATTGTTTATCTTCTGCTGGCAGTAGCTAGCAAACTCTGTTATTCACACTTGTGGATAATTAATTGTGAATAATGGAGTTTGTACATGCCAGTCTATCCAATGCCAGCTGAGCAGCTCCACAGCTGCCTTCCCTCACACTGTCAACTCGCTCACACTACACCTGGAAACTAATATTCCCACTTGACCCATGGCATTGAATAATTCTTTGTTTCAATGTGATTTTTAAAGTTTTTTTTAAATAAAACAGTTTTCTGCAGTTCTTTGTCTGTTGTATGCCTCATATGTATCTAGGGAGATTAGCATAGTAGCTAAGGTCCGTATGTTCCTCTGCTTTATCACCTGCATTTAATTGGCTCCCGTTGTCTGTGCTGGCAAGCTAAACAGCTGTGAAAATGTGGTTGTGGTGGCTCTCACTTAGCGATGAAGTCATGTTATTGTTTCATATTCTTTCCGGTTTTTTTTTGTCATTCTTTCGCAGTAAATGTATTCACACTGTGCTATCTGGTTGATCCTGCTTTTTGTTTTGGGCTGTAATACAAAATAGCCACCAGCGAGGGATTCCTACTTTGACCCGGTTGGAAGTAAGCTGTCTGATAATGGGAGTGGGAAGGAAGGGAGGGTGGTGTTGGAGACTACTATTCCACTGTTTGTGAGATCTGAGGGAACTCTGCCTGGTATTTAACCAGTAAACAAAAAATGAAACATGGACAAGTTTGTAAAATGAGGATTTTATGCACACCCTTGGTGTGTGATGCCAAGATGAACCCCTCAGGCTTTACCCTCGGGGTTTATGGGCCATCACACACCTCAAGTGTGCATAAAATCCTCATTAACCACACTTCCCCATGCATTATTCTGTATTTATATATACGTGTTAATATGGGCATGGAGACCATTTACATGGTTGTAAGACAGGTCTCATGATGGCTATACTTAGGGTGTGAGAACTGTAGTCTGTAGGTGATCTGTTCTGGCACCCAAAGAATGTAAGTGAGACCGTGCTTTAAACTAAATGTGGTCTTAACAGCCCTATTACAATAGTATTGATTGAGGCTGATCAATAATGAAAACAATCACTTTAATCTCCCCTGTATGTACCTGTTTACAGGACACCTTTGCATGAGACTCTCTTTACTGTGTCTTAAACACAAGGGAAAGGAGCATTCCTATTGGTCAAGAATGGTCACTCATGCTATAATTTAAAAAAATGGCAGTTTTATGTCTTTCAATGCCTTAATAATAAAGATAGGCTCGATTTTCAAAGGGTGACACAGGGCTCTCATCACGCCCTGTGTCACACCCTTTTTTGGTGCAGCTACACCAAACTCCTTTGTTGCAACTGCACTCGATTTTAATACATCAGGTCCAGTTGCAAGTGTTTCCTCAATTTCTAGCAGCTTGCGCCAAACATTTGGTGCAAGCCCCATAAAATGGGTCTCCCAAATGGCACATGTTCAACCAGAGAAAAGCTCATCTAACTTGTGGCATTTGATGCTCGAGACTGAAAATCCCAATTACTGGCTGGGAAAATGCCACAAGCCCTATGTGCCAAATCACCTTATAAACAAAACACTTCATAGCAGGTTACATAACAATTGAAAGTGCCTACGTGGTTGGGATCTGTGTTGTTTTTCTATATTAATTTCTAAATGGGAGCATCTGCAAGCATCATACCATTTTCAAGTCAGATTTGGCAATGGTTCAGGAAGGGGCCCCATATTACCTGGAATATTTTCATATTACGATTGGCTAGGTGGGGCAACCTTTCATAGCTTCAACACTTCAGAAGAGAAGATATAACCTAACTAACTGGTATCCTGTGAACATGGCAACTGCGATTGAGCACACGCAAAAAGGGCATAAAACTTTCCTGGCCTGGCAGAACCTGGCCAGGAAAATTAGAAGAGGGAACAAGGGGTTCTTTAAATACATTAGGGAAAAATGAAGGGTGAAGGGGCATATTATCCAGATTAAAACAGGGGAGAGATGTACACAAGACCCGGGGGAGCAGGCTGAGGTACTAAATGAGTACTTCACCTCAGTTTTCACCAAGGAAAATGGGGGTGCTGCATCATACATGGGAGAAGACAGTGATACTGAGGAGGGGGGGACCCCTACCGATCGGCGGGTCTGGAGAGAGGGGGAGGCATCACTGGCAGAAGGGGGTAAGGCTAAGCAGGAAGAAGAGGTAGCGGAAGTGGAAATCACAGCAGAGAGAGTGAGGGAAGTCCTCAGGTCCCTTAAGATAGAGAAAGCACCGGGGCCGGATAAATTACATCCCGAAGTGCTGAAGGAACTTGTGGATGTCCTGGCGAAACCCCTGGCGGAGCTTTTCACCATCTCTCTGAGGACAGGGTGGATGCCCCAGGACTGGGAGGTGGCGCACATTGTGCCTATCCAGAAGGGGGAATCAAGGAAGGTGGCAGGGAACTACAGGCCTGTCAGCCTGACATTGGTGGTGGTCAGGGTGATGGAGGGCAATGTCAAGGAGAGGCTGGGGGGGACCTGGAAAAGTCAGGGTGCCTGGATGATAGTCAGCATGGATTCATGCTGGGAAAATCATGTCAGACAAACCTTGTGGAGTTCTATGACTGGGTGACGAGTGTCTTGGACCTGGGTAGACCAGTGGACATCCTCTTTCTGGACTTCAGCAAGGCATTTGACTCTGTTCCTCACGTCAGCCTGTTGAATAAGCTGGGAGAAATGATCAGATGGATAGGCAATTGGCTCCAGGACTGGAGGATAGTCTCATCCCCAAGGAGGTTCATTAGTGGAGTCCCACAGGGACCCCTCCTGTTCAAAGCCTACGTCTCTGACATAAGGGCAGGTATCAGGCGTGAGATGAGTCTCTTTGCGGATGACTCAAAACTGGGGGTGGTGGTGGATGGGGAGGAGGGGAGGGTGGCCCTACAGGGGGACCTAGAGGCTCTGGAAAGATGATCTAGAAAGTGGAAGCTGAAGTACAATGCAGGGAAATGCAAGGTACTGCACCTGGGGGCCAGAAACCCGGGCCAAGTGTACACCCTGGGTGGGGAAATGCTACAAGTCTCGATGGCTGAGAGGGACCTGGGGGTGGTGGTGGATGTCAAGATGAACAACTTGGAGACTTGAAGGAGGGCAGCAGCCAAGGCCAACAGGATGCTGGGATGCATCGCTAAGGGGATCACCTCCAGAAGGAGGGAAGTGATACTCCCTCTGTATAACTGGTTGGTGAGGTCGCACCTCGAGTACTGCATGCAGTTTTGGAGGCCACACTTAAACAGGAACATTAAACTCCTGGAGAGGGTCCAGAGGAGGGCAACCAAAATGATTTGGGGGTTGGGGGACAGGACCTATGAGGAGAGTCTCGAAGAGTTAAATATGTACACATTGGAAGAGAGAAGGGATGGGGGGACATGATAGAGGTCTTCAGGTACATGAAGGAGGTAAATAGGGGAGGAACAGTCGGGGTGCTTTGAAGGAAGGAGGAGGGGGCCACTAGAGGGCATGGTTGGAAGCTGGAGGGGAAGATTCAGGGGAGAAAGGAGGAGGTGCTACTTCACTGAGAGTGGTGGAGCCATGGAATGCACTGCCTGAGGGGCTGGTGGAGGCAGAGATGGTGGAGGGGTTCAAGAGGGCGTGGGACAGGTACAGGGGAAGGGTTCTGGAAGCAAAATTGAATGCAATGAGAATATCTGGAACAGGGAAGGGAGAAGCCAGAGAAGGCAAGGGGGGCAGCAAGGTCTGCTCCCAGGGTGGGGGCTGACCAAATGAGCAGACGCGAAAGACCGTTAGGCCTATTCTGCTGGCATTTTAGTATGTTAGTCATAGCGCCTGTGTTCTGGGCTACCTGGCAGGGTAGTGACAGGATACCATTGTGGATGAATAAGGCAACAGGACATATACACACACACAGGGGGTGGGCCACACCACGCAAGGGACAGAAGGGGAAGGAGGGTATGTGGGAGGTAGTGTGGCAGTTGGCTGCCAAGTTGGCTATGTGGCATGGTGGGTAGGGTGGCAGGCTGTGATTGGGAGGGTGCCAGGTTCAGTTCTGGAGTGGGCATTGCTTTTTGCATTGGCCGTTTTTTATTTTTAAGTTTACACCCCTGACATACCCCCCAGGTTGAGAATCTTTATTGGAGGTCACTCCCTCATATTTTGCAGCCTCTTTGCCATATTTGTAGTCACTGTGAGTGTACATCACCGTTATATAGTTTCGGCTATGTACACTCACCCAAACAGCAATCGCTGTTCGGCGATCACCCTTATGACATGGAACCTAACCAGTTCTGGTAATGGGAAGGAATATTTATTCTCCATTTAATGATAATTTGTCACTTAACTTCCAGTGTGGCAGGTAGAAGCCAGACCCTCTGTTTAGGTATTTCTTGCGCCTGGGTTATTTTACCTCCTGGTAAACAGAAAAGGGGATCTTGGTCCACTTCAACACCTAGTACTGCCTTGCTATACTGACTTTTTGGGGTCCAGAAGTACTATAAGCTGGGGCAGAACTACAGAATATGCAAAAGGGTCCCCATATCCTGGTGGCAATTGCAGAAAATGTCTGAGGACATCTATCCCATTTTATTAAGTGCCACTGTGATACAATATCACCAGTAAAGTATTTCTTTTTGTATTAACTAGTATCTCATGTCTCTAAACTCTTACTGCTCAGTCACGAAGTGTGAAATTGACTTGCAATTCACATTCCCAGGTCGCTTTGCACTTTTCCAGTATAGGGATGTGCTGGGAGAGAAGGTATTGGTACATTCTAGCCCTCATCCTGATGGGGTGCTGGAGTCAGGTTGTGATAATGGATGGGAGCTGAGGGGTTCCCAGGACTGAAGTTCTTTGACTCTGTTGAGAATTGCATCTCTGATTTGTAAGAAATACCAGAAATCTGTTTTAGGGAGTTCATACCTGGAAGAGATGACCATAAAGGGTTCTAGAATACCTGTCTGCAGCTTGGATAGGTGACCCACTGTAATTATATCTTTGCTGACCCAGGCAGATCAGTATATAGGATTCCCCCAATTCTGAGGTAAGGATTTTACCACAGTCATTCCCATGGACCTGGTGGAGTGGTCTTCCACTGATAGTACTTAAAGAGGGTAGACCATGTCTGCTTAGAGAAAACCTGGATAAGTGAATTTTGGCTGGTTTGAGAGTTCCTGGTTAACAGATTGTGGTGCCCAGGGTGGACACACATTTGGCCTGGTTTGCAGAAGCATCCAAAAAGGGAGCTACCTTTTATCTTTGGAGAGCCAGTAAAGGTTTTGCCTAATGCCAGCTGCCCAATGGTAGGCCCATAACCTGGGAAATTTCCATTCACCTTTTTTGCCCAGGGCCCTTTATTTCTGTAGATTAAAACATGGCTTTTTTCCCTTCCCATAAGAAGGAGGTTACCAACTTTTCAAAACATTGAAATAAGGCCTGTGGGATGAGAATAGGGAGACTATTAAGGTGAAATAGAAATCTGGGAAAAGCCATCATTTTGCAGGCTGTAATTTTGCCTCTGAAAGTAGTTTCCTTCTTCTACAGATGTCAAGCCCCAACTCCCATTGAAGAGGTTTTAGGTTAAGTTCCACAAGGGATTTAAGGCCCTTGGACATGGTGATGCCCAGGTATTTATTATGATTGGAGGCCCATTTAAGCCCTGACTCTTGGATTGTGGATAGCTGCATGAAAGAATTAAGTGAGAGGGCTTCTCTGGTTCTGTTAGTAAATGCGACATCCCTGGTACCTAGTAGTCTCCCACATCCACCAATTGTCTGCCCTGTTAGTAACTGTTACATCCCTGGTGCCTAGGTGCCCCCCAACCCTCCGATCACCAACCCCATTAGTAACTGATGCATCCCTGGTGCCTAGTGGTCCCCACACCTTCCAATCACCAGTTCCTTTAGTAACTGTGACGGTCCTATGGGAGACCATACAGTGACTGGCACTGCCCTCCTCTCACCTTCTGTACAGTAGACAGGCTGTGTGCTCTCTTTGCAGTACACAGGCCATGCTCCCTGTACAATACAGTGGATGCATGCCCTGTGCTGTACATTGGATGTGCACTCCTTGTCTTTCTGTGTGGCAGCTCACCAAGGAAGTGAGAGGAGGTCTGTGCCAGTCACTGTATGGTCTCCCCCAGCAGGCAGGTAAGGGGAAGATTGGCCAGGTGGGTGGCCAGCACCCATGGTTTGCAGGGTTGCTAGATGCTAGGGACTCTGTGATAGTGTACAGGGAGAAGTATCTGTGGATAAGGGGTACCACTAGACACCAGGGAATAATATGATACTGGGACTTGTAATCTGAGGGCAGGGGGCCACTAGGCACCATAGATGTCACATATACTAATGGGGCTAATGATTGGAGGGTAGAGGGTCTAATAGGCACCAAGGATGTCACAGTTACTAAGAAGGCTGGTGATCAGAAGGAGGGGAGGACCACTAGGCCACCAGGGATGTCAAATTTGTGGTGAGCTACCTATTGCTAGTCCTTATTTGTAAATGTTATTTTGTTGTATATATGTTTTTTTAACTGTAATTATATATACATGCCAGTGTCAGCAAAGGGGACATAGAGAAAAGACTGGATTTATTTTAAAAAGGTTTTGACCTTCTTCTGACCTACTAGGCCAACCTTGCTTGCAGGAATCTGACAAATCAGGTTTTTACACTGCTACCCTGAAGAGACAGTGATACCTGGGTCTTTCTCCTGTGTGCAATAGCCAAGGAAAGGTTCATATTTGGCCACAAGACTCAAGACTGGTATTGTGCCCTTATCCAGAGTTAGAGGGATGCCTTGGATCTTTGTGGCAGAGGTGCAGTAGTGATCTCAGAGAGCATTCAAAAAGGATGAGGAGGGTATCTCTGCCCCCCCATATTACAGATTGCACTTTGGGGTGGGCACTGTGAGCTCAGTGGGCCTGACCCTAGGAGTGGGTTCATGACTGATCTGGTGTGCAGCATTGGGGTCCAATAGATTTGATTGCATAGTGTTGCAATTCAAGAGATTGGTGACACAGGCATAACAGCTGGATTTGAGCCCAGTATATCAGATTGATAAACTGTAACTAGTCCATACATAATCAAGGCAGAGATTTAAAAAAAAATATATATATATATAATTTGGTTACAGTATAAAGACCCCTACCTGTTTTGTTTTTTTCCTCAGGTGCAAGCTAGTGTAGCAGTAGTTAAGGAAGAAGATGGCATCCATCTACAATGAATACACTGCAAACTACCTGAAGCAGTTGTGTCAGAAAAGAGGAGTCCAGTGTGAGAAGTGAACCAGAAAGCACCTCATGGAGGCTCTTGTGGCAGTTGATGAGCAAGCGACTGCCCAGGACCTCTAGTCAAAGCAGGTGACTGATAGGGATCAGACCTTGGGTGTGGGGGTGCCAAGGGAAGTCATAGAGTCCAGTCCCAGGGAAGAGGACAGTGAGACCAGAGGGAATCCAGAGCCACAGCACCAGGAGAAGGTCACCACAACTCTGGAGCCAGAAGGGATCAGGCTGCAGCTAGAGTTGAAGAGATTGGAGCTGGAATTCGAGCAGAGGAAGTTCCAGATGGAGCTGGAGGTGCAGGAAAAAGAAAACCAATGATGGAGAGATGCCGAGGAAAAAGTATGGCAGCTTCCAAGAGAGGCAGAGAGAGAGAGAAAGGAAAAAGAGCACCAGAGGGAATTCTAACTGGTAAAGCTAAGACTCCAACAGCCAATGCTGGAGGAGGCAAGTGACAGGGGTGAACTTGGAACTCCAGGACTGGGGTACAAATTAAATTCTAAATTAATAGCTAAATTTAAAGACCAGGAGGATATGGATACATTTTTGAATTCATTTGAAAAGGTCTGTATCTAGGCTAAAATACTCAGGGAGTCTTGGAGCTTCCAGCTATCCCTGCTACTTACTGGGAAAAGGCACGAGGCACTTAGCCAAATGGACCATCAGAACAGTAGTAATTATGAGAAACTTAAAGCTGCATTGTTAAAAAAAGTATAAATTAATGCCTGAAGCATTCAGGATTACAGTCCGTAAGCTCCGGAGAAGCCCTGACATGAGCTATGAGGAACTCACCACAAAGCAACGCCAGTTTTTGAAACATTGGTGGAAGGGGGTGGAAGTGGAAGCAAACTCTGTAGAGAAAATTGAGGAGGTTGTACTTCTGGAGCAATTCTTTTGGACTTGCCCAGCAGAGCTAAAAACCTGGTTGGAGGACCGAGACCCCAAAACAGTACAGCAGGCTACTGAATTCTCAGACCACTATGTCAGGAACAGGCCTGCTCTGAAGGGGAGGGGTGGTGGGCAGCACAGAATGGGAAAAGTGCACCTTCAAGGCAACTAAAACCCTCACTGCCTCCACAGAAAGGGGGAATCCCCAGGTTGCCAAAAAGGGATGTCTCAGATAAAAGAAATAATGACTGTTGGTTTTGCAAACAGCCAGGGCATCTTGCCAGACAGTGCCCTAAAAAGGCACAGAGCAGATAAAGTGGTGCTCGAACAGAGTTGGGTGCAGTGTGTATCTCTGAAAGCATGCCTGTAACCATGAGGGAGCATATACACTCAGTTACTGTAAATGGGATGCACACCCATGTGTTAAGGGATGTGGGGGCATCTGTTACCTTAGTAAAAGGGGATTTGGTTGAGCACAAACAGCTTCTACCTTACCAGTTCATAATGATGAGGGGGTTCACCGGGGAGGAGAAAAATCTGCCACTAGCTAGTGTTCTCCTGGACTGGGGTGAGACAGGAGAGAGGTTATAAAAGGTAGTTGTGGAAGACAACCTCTCCCTGGAAGTGATTATAGGGAACAATCTCCAGAAGGGGTGGTGTGTGCAGTTACCCACAGTCAGACAGCAAAGGCCAATTGTATTTTCCTGTACCCCATAGAAGCTCCTATGGAAAACAATGGGAGGCTGGTTCCCCAGCCTGTGGCTCTTGACATGGAGAGTAGTGAAAGGGAGGTAGGACTTCCCCAGGTAGCAGTTCACAAAAGAGGTACAGAAGGTTACTCTGAGGAGGAAGGGGAAACCAATGATCAGAAGATTAGGGATGGCAGTGACCCTGACTGCCCTGATGCTAGAGCTATGGATCCCAGCCCAATTTAGGAACTAAAGGTGACTTATCCTTGGGAAAATATGAAGAATTTTCAGCTTCTCAGAGGACTGATCCTAGTTTGGAGAGGATGCGGGCATGTGCAGAATCTGATGGGGCACAGAGAGGTGATGGGAGACATAGAGTATATTGGGACAATGGACTGTTGTATATGCAGGACATAAGGACAGAGGAAGGGGTGATGGGCAGGCAGTTTGTCATTCCCCAGGGATACTGTGAGTAGTTACTCAAGATCACTCATGATATCATCATGTCCAGACAACTGGAAATTGCATGCACCATGCAGTGATTGGCCCAGAATTTCTATTGGCCCAAATTCACCCAGCAGGTGAAAGAATATTGCAGGTCTTGTCACCGGTGCCAACAAATAGGGAAGGTGGATAGTCAACCAAAGCTGCTCTAATTCCCTTGCCCATTGTGGAGGAGCCATTCCAGAGGGTAGAAATGGAAATTGTGGGACCTTTGAGTACCCCAAGCTCCTCCAAGAAGAGGTTTATCCTGATGGTTGTCGATTATGCCACGAGATACCCAGAGGCAGTCACCCTTTCCTCACTTAGGACAGACAAAGTGACCGATGCCTTGTTAGGGATTTTCTCCAGTGTCAGGTTCCCGCAGGAGGTTATCACTGATGAAGGGGGTACCTTTATGTCGGACCTGATGAAGTGTTTGTGGGAGAAGTGTGGGGTGGTGCAGAGATGCATGACCCGCAAGCCAATGGACTTGTGGAAAAGTTTAATGGTACCCTAAAATTGTTGCTCCAAGCATTTGCTGAACAGCATGGGAGGGACTGGGAGAAAAACCTTCCCCACTTGTTGTTTTCATACAGGGAGGTGCCCCAAGAATCGAAAGGGTTTTCCCCCTTTGAACTCTTATATGGACGTAGGGTGCGTGGGCCCCTAGACTTGATCCAGGAAGACTGGGAAAGCAAGCATGCCACCTAGGGAACTCCCATAGTGGAGTATGTCCTTAAGTGTAGGGAAAAGCTGAAGGAGCTCATGGGAGCAGCCCAGAGCAACCTGCCAGCCACCCAGCAGAAGCAAAAGGTCTGGTACGACTGCAGAGCACTAGAGCTTGTACAGTGTAGGTCAGGAAGTCATGGTGTTAATCCAGGTCCAGAAGGATAAGCTGCAGGCCGAGTTGGTAGGACTATTCAAAGTAGTCCAACAGGTTAATGACGTGAACTATATTGTAGAAATGCATGAGAGGAGACATTCCTATAGAATGTACCATGTCAACATGATGAAGCCATATGCAAATAGGGCAGACATGGTATTTTCAGAGTGTAGTCCTGGGAAGGGGACAGACTAAGAAGACCCCCTACTGGACTTGCTGGAGGAAAGCAAGTGAGAGTCCTCTGTAGAGGCAATCAAACTGTCACCCAGTTGACTCTGGAACAGACCCAGGAAGTGAGGGAGGTTTTAGCAGACTTTGCCCCTTTGTTTACAGCCAAGCCTGGACTAACCCCCTTAGCAACACACAATGTAGACACAGGGTATCTGAGGCAATCCTAAAGGACATTTGGAGGGAGGTGGAGGAGATGCTGGATTTAGGGGTAATCCAGAAATCCCACAGCCCATGGGCCTCACCCTTAGTCCTTGTTCCCAAGAGGGAAGGCTCTACTCACTTTTGTGTGGACTATCATGGACTCAACACAGTCATGAAGTCTGATGCCCACCCAATGCCACAGACGGATGAACTAATGGACAACTTAGGAGGGGCAACATACCTTACCACAATTGACCTGACAAAAGGGTATTGGCATGTGGAGTTAACTGCCAGAGCTAGGAAGAGGTTGGCCTTCATCACTCCAATAGGATTATTTGAGTTCAGGGTAATGCCTTTTGTAATGAAGAATGCCCCTGCCACCTTTCAAAGGTTGATCAACCAGGTGTTACATGGTACTGAAGAGTATACAGTGGCATATCTGGATGATACTGCCATCTTCAGTACCAGTTGGAAAAAACACCTGTCCCACCTGAGGGAAGTGTTGGGCAGGATACAAATGGCAGGGCTTACTGACAAGGCTGAGAAGTGCCAGGTGGCAATGGCAGAGGTGGCATACCTAGAACATGTACAGGGTTGGGGGCAGCTTTGCCCTAGTCAAGCCAAGATTGAGGTGATAGAGGTGTGTCCCACACCTGAAACCCAGAAGCAAGTTCGGAGTTTCCTAGGGACCACTGGGTACTATAGAAAGTTTGTATCAAATTACAGTACTCTGGCAGCTCCCCTCTCTGCCCTGCTAAAGAAAAGAATGTCCAAAAAGGTAAAATGGGAGCCACCCTGTGAATGAGCCTTCGCACAGTTAAAGGAGGTACTGTGCATTGCCCCTGTGTTGGCCAATCCAGACTACAGTAAGCCATTTGTAGTCGAGACAGATGCCTCAGATGGGGGTATTGGAGCAGTCCTCAGACCTCTAACCAAGGGGAAAGATCACCCAATTGTGTACCTTAGCAAAATGTTGCATCCCTGGGAGCAGGCCTATTCCACAGTCAAAAAGGAATGCCTTGCGCTGGTATGGGCCCTGAAGAAATTAGATCCATACATCTACAGGAGGCACTTTGAGTTACAAACTGATCATAACCCCTTGGTGTGGCTGACACAGATGGGGGAAGCGAATGGTTGTCTTTTAAGATGCAGCACTGCCTTACAGGGCTAAGATATGATCATTACCCACACGGCTGGATTGGCCAATGCCAGTTAGAGCAGTGACCAGAATTTATGAAAATTATACCATGCCTAGGGTTGGATTCCCACAAATTCAGTCTAGGAGGGAGGAGTGTTGTGAGCTACCCCAATGCTAGTCCTTATTTGTAAATATTCTGTTGTATATATGTTTTTTTAATTGCAATTCTATATACATGCCAATGTCAGCAAAGGAGACATAGAGAAAAGACTGGAATTTTTAAAAAAGGTTTTGACCTTCCTCTGACCTACTAGGCCAGCCTTGCTTGCAGGAATTTGACAAGTTCCTGTCAAAGGCTCTGGGGATGCATGATCAAAGGGAATTTCCAATAGGAACTGACCAAGGGAACCAGAAGTAATAAATCACCTGTATAGTCATATACCTTACAGGATCTTCCTGGTAACAAGCCAATTTGAAAAAGCCCATGATGTTTTAGCAAGGATTTGATCATCAGCAGGTGACCACTCTAACAAGACAGTGTGAATTTTATCTTATGAGTGCCAACTTTCTACCGGGGACTTCAAAGGCTTAAACTTTAAATGCCAGGACTTGATTTTTGGAAACAGCACAATGCTGCCATCTCCTGACCAAACAGAGTAGTTGCTCTGTTAAATGGATTAGTGTCTTTGGGATTGGAATAACTGCTGACATGGCAAGATTACAGAAGTGTATATTTAAACCCCCAGCTCAGGGCATTTACACACACTTGTTATCTGGACTTCACTTGACACACGATACACAAAACTGATGAAACCCAGTGTGGCTACAAGGACTTAAAGAAACTGAAAACTTTCATCTCTTTTTCTGGACTGCAATTTACTGTAGATATAAGGTAGATTTAGCTAGCAGTTATAGGCCATTTTATTCTATATATCCATTTTCATTTGTTTTGTGCTGTAACATAAACATTTCTAATACCCTTTGAGCTGAAACTGTATTTATTTAAGTATTTTAGTAAAACTTTTGTTTTCCTAAAGAAATTCTGACTGTGTGAGAGTTCTTATATTGTATGTGTGACAGTAGAAGGTTTATTAATAATCTGTTACAACTCTTACTTGCTTACAGGGGCCACTGTAAGCAACCAGATTGAGAAAAGGGTCTGTAAAAGGGACATCTGGAAGGATGGGGAGAATACCAGAGTCTCATATGAGTCTGCAGGGACTTTGAACTAGACTGTTGCATGTCCTGTAAGGAGAAGGCCAAATCAGGTTTTATGCTGCTACCCTGAAGAGACTGTGATACCTGGGTCTTCCTCCAGTGAATAATAGCCAAGAAAAGGTTCATATTTCACCACAAGACCCGAGACTGGTATTGCGCCCTTATCCACAGCTAGACGGATGCCTGGGGTCCTCATGGCAGAGGTGCAGTAGTGACCTTGGCAAGCATTCAAAAAGAATGAGGAGGGATACCTTTCCCCCCAATCACAGGTTGCACTTAGGGTGGGCATTGTGAGCTCAGTGGGACTAACCCCAGGAGTGGGTTCGTGACAGCATTTACTAATGGGACTAGCGATTGGATGGTAGGGGGACCAATAGGCATGAGGGATGTCACAGTTACTAAAAGGGCTGGTGAGCAGAGAGCCTGAGGGACCACTTGGCACCTATAGGCACTTGGGCATTACTTTACACTCCCTGGGCTGGTGATCAGAGGGTGAGGTACCACTAGGCACCAGGGATTACTTGATCTCCTGGGATCATGAAATTGGGTGGGGGCAGAGCTGGTCAGGGGCACTAACCTGACACCACTTCCCATGCAAACGTGCCCATAATGGGCATGCAGATGACTCCTAGTGCCATACATGCCCAATGGACTCATTTGCATGGGGTTGTCTGAATATCACACTAGGAGCTATTGGCACCATCGGGTCTGGGGGACGCTATTTCTTGCACTGCTAAAATCCATGTCAGGGCAGTGCTATGCAGCTTATAGCTGCACCGACATGTCCATATTTGCAGTTAGATAGTGCCAGTGTGCTATCCAACTGAATATGGCATCCTTGGGGTCCTGGACAATGGGAAATTGCAACACAAAAGTGTGTGCTCTGCTTTGCCCATTTTTGAATATCAGGCCCCAGGTGTTCAAAAGGCAGATGGCAGTGCAGAAGCAAAATGTGTCAGTTCGTATTTTTAGAAGGTTGCTCACCGACAGACTCAGTGGTCATTGGTGGGGGGTGGATGGAGGGCAGCTACAAGTTCAATAAATACAACAAATCAGCATGCAGGACAAACATAAATTTCTTATAATTATGATAATATGGAAGAAAACATTTAACATAATCTAACCAAAGCAAGTGAGCTAAGTTGGCAAAAAATTACAAACTGATAAAATACTGGCCAACATATAATTCTACAAAGCTGTGAACTATACAATTGAACATTTGATTAAAATTTTATCTGGTGCAGAATCCATTGTAGTGAACAGACATCCAAACACAGTAACATTTAATTGAGTGACCAGCACATCATATAGTAGCAATCTGCAAAAAAAAAGCAAACATATTGGGCCCTTTGCACTAATGGGTGGAGTGGTTACGCACCATATATTTGAGGCACGTAGTCACTCTGCACCCCTTGCATCCCAGCATGGGATGCACAAAGGGACACGAGACACAATGCATCTGATCCCCACAGCCATGGACCACACCGGCATGGGGTGGGCCAAGACTACACTTAAGTGCACAATGGTGCATAATGCTTGCCATGGGGGTGTGGAGGAGGGCACAGGGTACAACAGGGAGAACTCTGATGTAAGCCCCCGACGCACCCCATGCATACAACTTGTCACTGCCCGGACAGGGCAGATAGCCCACACTGCCACTGGGATCACTGCTGCCAGACCCCCCATGGCCACCCAGTGCCACCCAGCACACACTGGAGCATGGCCCCTGTCAGGTGCCCCCCCCACTAAACCCACACACTGCACAGGGGCACCAGCCCATGGATGCTGCCCTCCAAATAGCACTGCCAACCAACCCCCACCACTGGTTCCCCCAGACATGTGATGGGATACAGTGCCCCCCATCACTTCCAACAGAACTCCTACCCTGCCACTGCGACCTACTCGGGGGCCGCATTGTGGGATGGTCAGTGTCTTTGCCTTCCCCTCACCATCACAGCTGCCAGCTGTTGATCTTCCAAGGTGCACACTGCCAATGAGTGTCCCAATGTGTAGGGTATCCACTCTGTGACCCAGCTGTGTCTGTGACCTCTCCCTCAGCCGCCTTGCAGAGTCCTGCATTCCAGGGGCAGGGCCATGGACAGATGGTGTACAGTAGTGGATTCCAGCCAATGAGCAACTGTCCGCAGGTGTGGAACTCGGCAGGTGGGTAACACACCTCCAGCATGTATTACTAGGACATTTGTGCATAGGGCCCCATTAAGAATAAAAACAATAACATCAAAGAGTGGTGCAATAAGCACATAATGAGAGTTCAGTTTCATGTTTGAGAAGCAAGTGGTGAAAAATCAAAATGGTCTGGCAACACATATTTTTTGTATCATATCAGAGGGTTATTAATAGAACCCTAATGAGCACGCTCAGAACAGCTAAAAATCCAAACTTTAACTCCTTATAACTCTGCAATGATTTAATAATTTTTTGCAAAACCTTTCAAGGGCACTATCTTGGCACAAACCACTTCTACTCTGAACATTTTGGAAAAACATTCTATACTTTCTATCTTGTAAGTGAGAGCAAAACTAAAAAGCCATGTTAAGTACTGGAAGAAAATTAGATGGCTACAATAAAATGACATATGCAGATGTCAAAATCTGCACAAGTTGCCATCAGGAAACTTCACATATTGAGACCTTGCCTACCAGACAATGCATGCCAAGTTTTAGGCAATTTCGTCTGACGATGCCAAAGCCATTAAGATACAAAGTTAGTGATTCAACATAGAACCTGTTGGTCAACTCTATGAGTGTTACCACACCACTGTAATACATACATGGGATATGCCATGGGCCAACTGGAAATATCAGTGATATTACTTGAGTGTAGTTTGTACTTGCGATACAATTATTTTGTTGAGTACCTAGAGGCCAGTGGTGCACAGGACCCAAGGCAGCATGGGTTCACAGCGGGAAGGTCATGTCAGACGAATCTAATAGATTTCTTTGACTGGGTGACCAAAGTAGTAGACCAGGGAGGGGCTGTGGACATGGTCTACCTAGACTTTAGCAAGGCATTTGACACAGTCCCACACAAAAGATTAATAGTCAAATTAACCAGCCTGGGAGTAGGTCCCAGGGTGGTAGCCTGGGTAAAACATTGGCTGGATAACAGGACACAGAAGATAATTGTAAATGGAGTCCACTCTGAAGAAAGAGGGTTTACTAGTGGGGTACCACAGGGCTCAGTATAGGGTCCAGTCCTTTTTAATGTCTTCATAAGTGACATTGCAGAGGGACTGGAAGGAAAAGTATGCCTCTTTGCAGATGACACAATGATCTACAACAGGGTTGATACACAAGGATGTGTGGAAAGGATGAGAAGGGACTTGGCAAGGTTGGAGGAATGGTCAGAAGTATGGCAGCTAGATCTGGGCAAAGAAGTGCAACCACGCACCTGGGAAGCAGGAACCAGGGAAGAATACACAATGGGGGGGGGAGGTAGCAACAACAACAAAAAAGGAAAGGGACCTGGAGGTAATCATATCAGATGACCTTAAGGTTAGCAAGCAATGTGAGAAGGCAGTAGGGAGGGCTGGGCATATACTGGGATGCACAGGGAGAGGCATCAGCAGCAGAAAACAGGAAGTTGTTATCCCTCTGTACAGACAGTTGGTGAGACCCCATCTGGAGTACTGTGTCCAGTTCTGGAGACCCCATCTCCGCAAGGACATAGACAGGATAGAGGCAGTCCAGAGGAGGGCAACTAAAATGGTGCAGGGTCTGCAAGAGAAGCCGTATGAGGAGAGACTAAAGGAGCTTAATATGTATACCCTTGAGGAAAGAAGGGAGAGGGGGGACATGATAGAAACTTTTAAGTACCTCAGTGGAATCAACAAAGTCCAAGAGGGTAGCATCTTTCAGAAACAGAGACGTGCAAGAACAAGGAGGACACAATTTAAAGATGGGGGTGGCGGTTCAGGGGCAATGTGAGGAAGTATTATTTCACAGAGAGGGTAGTGGATGCATGGAACAGCCTTCCTGAGGAGGTTGTGGGGTCTAAAACTGTGGGAGAATTCAAGAATGCATGGGACAGACATAAGGCAATTCTTGTGGGGGTAGGTAGGAAGAAATAGGCTGTTGGCTAACTAGGATCTGTGGCCTATCCTGTAGGTAGGGAAATGGGCAGACTAGATGGGCCAAGCGATCCTTATCTGCCATCAAAGTCTATGTTTCTATGTTCAAGTGGCAACCATGATATGGTCAGATATTTTCAGAAATTTTGCAAAATATCTAAATAGATTATCTCTGGTGGCCCATAGTGGTACTGCAGGTAGGCAAGACATTTCCAGATATATCACAGACATTTCAGGAAATATCTGACCATGTCTATGGCTGCCACTTCCTACATTAAGTATTATGAGTGGCAGAGCCACAAACTATGTCAAAAGGTCAAACTGCATGAGGAGAAATATCACGGATTTTACCAGTTGGACCCTGGTATATTCAATTTTTGCCACAACATGTTGCTTTTACATCATTTCATTTTTTTTATTATTTTTTGTTACTTTATAGTTTTTTTTGTGTTTACAGGATGGCTGGCAGTTCCTGGGATGTCTGTACAACATTCTGCATATTGCGTCATCATGTGCACTGTTTAGCAAGGGAGCGAGTCAGAAGAGGGAGCAACATGCAGTGGGTGGGGCCTTGTGTGAGGCTAGCTTTGGGGTTGCTGTGGTCAGTATGTTGGAGAGCAGAGATCAGTCTGGGGAGTGAAGAACAGTGGTGGCATGAATGGCCTAATATAAGAGAGAAAGCAGCCCTGTAAGTCCTGTGCAGCTGGCAGAAAGGTTCTGATTAAGAAATGAAAGGAATTTATGGAAACTGGATTTTTTTTGTGAAAATATGCATTTTATTTATATAGTGTAGGTGGTGAGTTGTGAATGAGAGCAATTAGCTGGAGTTAGAACGTGAGTCAGGTGGGGGGGGGATTCTGAAAGTAAAGCTGTAGTGATCATGCTGCCCGCTCTAGTCAGTCCTGACCAACTGTAAGGATATGGTTGCACCTGGAGATCTACAGTTAGAATATTTCAGTGTTCTTACTGTAGGTCCAGAAGGAGCAAAAATATCAATGATAAGTGTACTAAAATATCCTCACAGGTGCTGCATAAATATATGTTATAAAGGGGTGTGATAGCACCCCTACAGTTAGGATTGAATAATATGTTAATGTTAAATGCTAATTTGTCCACTTTAATAACTTTGGTGGTGTTTGACGGAACAGCCCAAACTTTGGCATTTATGATCTAGGTGGCAGAGTCTCAAGTCTTGAAAAGTGTCATGACGGCATCTTGTACAGTTTTGAAAAATGGAACACCAAAAAATGAAAGAAAAAGTATTTGGTTTTCCTGTACTTAACATTTTTTTTTCTTTCATGCGCAGCATAGACAGTTCAGGATATTTTTACCAAACATTCGAGGTAGAAGTGGCCTGTAACAAGGTAGTGCCTTTCGAAGGTTTCATGAAAAAATATTATACAGTTCTAGAGTTATAAGGATTTTAAGTTAATTTGTTGGCTAACCCTCTGACACGAGCAGTAAAAAAAAAAACGATTGTGAGTGCTTATTTTCATGATTTACTTGTCATGAGAAAAAAAAAAATACCAACAGTGAAGGCCACCATCTTGTTTTCTTTTTACTAAAAAAAATTCAAAATGTAAACAACTATGTATTTTCAAAAATCAAATACCTTATTCTAAGTATTCGGGATCCATTTATCTAGATTCTGGTGTTGGTTTTTTTCAAACATACCTGGAAATAAGGTTTCTGGGCACCCAAAAATCATCGGTGCCCAACTTAGTGAGAAGAGTCATTCACCATATTCTCTGTATGTAGAGATGGGCGAAGAGGCCCCAATTCGCTCTGCGAAGTAAATCATGAAGCGAAAGCGAATTCAAGGAGCGCTTCGTAATGCAAAGTAAAGTACTTCACGTTATAATGGGTAAAGTGAAGTCCTTTGAAAACAATGACTTCGCACTACTTCCCAAACCACTACTCCACCAATTCTTAAGGTGAAGTACATTGACAACAATGTAGTTCGCCTCACTTCGCCTTGTTTTTAAGCTCCAAAGGCAAATTTTGCAGTGATTCATGGGATTTCAGGTCATATGGGCTCTAGATTATTCTACACAGCCTCAGTTTGGGGGAGTGTGTGTAGGAAGTTATAGGAGACAGTCTGTTCTGAGAGCTTTCTGTGATTCAAACCTTCTAAAAGCTGTTAAAAAAGCCTTTTTGAGTCTTTTTTGTTTTTTGCTGAAACTTTAGTTCATCGATTGTAGGAAACCCTCCTATGCTCATATCATTGAGCATTTATTGTTTGTGTGTGGATTTTGAATATTAATGTACAACATTCAGTCTGTGTACTGAGAGTCAGTGGAAGTTTGCTTTGGGGAGGGGCGTATCTGTGGTGTAGGTAGATTAACTTGGAGAAAAAGACAGTTCTTTCTGTTTTGATGTTATTTTTCTTGTATAACTGTGTTAATGTTCACACAGTAATGTTTTCAATAATTCTTGCATTTTTTTGCTGATTGTTGTGGTGCAGCAGTGCATCATTTTAGTTTGTTTAAATTATGTGGTTATATTACTGAAGTTTTCAATTTGCTACACATTACTTAGTGTGTATGTGACTATGTGTGTGACAAGTGTCATCAAATCAGACACCTTTTATTAAGTCACATAGTAATTTCAGCAATGTGAAGCTGCTATCCACTGCAGCTGTGTGATTTTTGTACTTCTTTGTGGTGTCTTTACTGGTACTAGTACTAGTGACTGTTACTGCAGCAGTGCAGTGCACTGCCCCCCAGCAACCGGCAAAGGTATTCTTTTACAGATTTGAATTTCTGATGGTGAGCACAGGTTAGGTGATGTGCCTCTGCATCTGCATCTCTTCAGTGTGCAGCACAATCTTAATCTGTGCATCTGCATTTCTTTAGGGCCCAACCTCTATCTGTAACTTAAGTCACAGTTGTTTCTTTGGCTTCCCTTTAGAGTACTGGACTGATGTGGTGCATAATTCTGCATGAACATTGTACTCATTAATATGCATTTTTAAGTCAGGACCATCATCACAAGTCTCTCGTGATACAAATCACGTTCTTCATCATCACGGTCACAAATGCAGTTACAAATCACGATTCACGATCATGTCAGGAATCACAACATTAATTTTTTTTACTAGTTACTAGGATGTATTGTAAGCCTGTTTTGTAGTATCTCTCCTGGATTCACCACCCCACCATTGTACTCATTAATACATGTTTTTAAGTCAGAGAGTTTTGTGCTACAGCTCATCGGGGAAGTACAGCTGTAGGCATTCATGTTCCCAATGCAGTTCCATATTGGTTATCTCACACTGTCGACATCGAATCACGTTCTTCATCATCATGGTCACAAATGCAGTCACAAATCATGATTCATGATCATGTCATAAATCACAACATTAATTTTTTTACTAGTTACTTGGATGTATTGTAAGCCTGTTTTGTAGTATCTCTCCAGGCTTCACCATCCCACCACTGTACTCAATAATACGAGTTTTTAAATTGGGAAGTTTTATGATACAGGCTCAGCTCAGCAGGGAAGTACAGCCATAGGCATTTGCTGTCCTTCCTGTACAGCATGTGAGTTACAGTACTGTAAGTAGTGGTGGGTGAAGAGGCCCAATTCGCTCCGCAAAGTGACTCACGGAGTAACGCAGAATCTGTGGAGTACTCCACAATGTGAAGCTGAGTACTTCTCTTCATAATAAGGAATGTGAAGTCCATTGAAACCAATGACTTTGAGTTATTTTGCCTTCCCCAAAGCACTTCTCCACCAATTTTAAGGCAAAGTACATGTGATTCATGAGATTGCAGGTCACATGGGCTCTAGATTGCTCTGCACAACCTCCGTTCTAACCTGGGTAGTGTGTGTATGTAGTGGTAGCTGGAGACAGTTTGCACTCAGAGCTCTGAGATTCAAAACCTCTAAAAGCTGTTTAAAATGCCTTTTTTAGTTGTTGTTTTTTTGCTCAAAATTTAGTACATTGACTGTAGGAAATCCTTGTGTGCTCATATCATCGAGTGTTTATTGTTGTGTGTGGATTTTGAATGTTAATTTAGAACAGTCAGTCTGTGTACTGTGAAGTGTGCTTTGGGGGAGTGGCGTATTTGTGGTGTAGGTACATTAACTGGGAGAAAAAGGCAGTCTTTCTGTTTTGGTTATATTTTTCTTATATAACTGTGTTAATGTACACATGGTAATATTTTCAGTAATTCTTGACATTTTTTTGCTGATTGTTGTGGTGCAGCAATGTATAATTTGTCTGTTTTAAACATTTGGTTATATTACTAAAGGTTTTCAATTTGCTACGCATTACTTGTAGTGTTGTGTGTGTGTGTGTGTGTGTGTGTGTGTGTGTGTGCAATGCGTGCCATTAAATCAGACACCTTTTATTGTGCCACAGAATAACTGCAGCAGTGTGAACCTGCTATTCACCACGCCTGCATGAATGTTTTATACTGCTTTGTGGTATCTTTACTGGTAGTGGATTGTTACTGCTGTGCACTAATCCCCCAACTGGCAAAATGTATTCCTTTCCAGATTTGGATTTGTGACTTATGAGCACTGGTTAGGTGTTGTGCTTTTTCACATGCATCCCTTGAGTGCGCAGTGCAATCGTATTCTGTCTGTGTGTCTGCAGTTCACCATTAATTCTGGGAGACTGCATTTCTTGTTACACTCTCAGTGCACATCGTCAGCACTGGGGAATTTTCTGGTCACAAGACAGTAGCATTTCATCAGCACTGGAGAATTTTCTGGACACAAGACTGTAGGACGTTGGGGATGCACATTAATTCTGGTGGCTGTGTGGGTGGGGTGCTGCCAGTATTGTTGTCACTCCACCTTACTTCGCATTTAAGGTGAAATGACAATGCATAGTAATAATAACAGGCAAAGTGAGTCTTTCCTATGGGGCACTCCGCATAGCGAAGCGCCAACACAAAGTGGCCACTTCGCGTTCACTTTGCCAGCGGATTTTAAATTTGCTGCATCTCTATCTGTATAACAACAGCGGGCTTTTCTTGCTTTCTGTAGCTGCTGATGAAGTGCTGCTTCCAGCCTGACTAACATCAGTGAGCTGGTGGTTGCTCAATGTTGATCTCTGTCTCTCTCTCTCTCTCTGTCTTGTAACACTCGATCGATCTATCTATCTATCTACCTATCTATCGATATAGACAGTAGTGTTATACCTATCAGTGCTAACAGTAGTGTTAGTGAGTGTGTAAGCATATTATGGGGTGCAGTAGCACCCCTATGGTTAGGATTGAATAGGCTGTTTAATGTTAAACCCCAATTTTTGCACCTTAATAACATTGGTGCAGTTTGAAAAAATAGCACAAAATTTGGCATGTGTGGTTAGGTTGCCAGAGTCTCATGAGAGGAAAAGTTTCATGATAACATTTTGTTTGGTTTTTGAGATATGGAGCACCAAAAACGAGAAAAAAATACATGTTTGGTTTCTCTGTACTTAACATTGGGTATCTGTTGCTCTCACCTACAGCATAGACAGTGTGGTATTTTTTCATGACATTTTCAGGGTTGAATGAGCCCATGCCAAGGGTGTGCCTTTAGAAGGTTTTCTGAAAAAATATTATATAGCTCCACAATTATAATGATTTAGAGTTAACGTCCTGACACGAACAGTAAAAAAAATTATCACGTCTGCTTATTTTCATAATTTACCTCCCATGCAGAAAAAAATACTGATTATGATGGCCGTCATCTTGTTTTTATTTTTTTTTTTTCCAATTTAAAAAATATTAAGAAGCTAATGCTGATGTAAAATTTGACCCCAAACCTGTATCCTGCTAAAAGACAGTCCTTTAGTTTGATTCTGGATTTAAATTTTAAAAACTACCCCCAAACCTATCTTTACCCAGCCTGATTGCCTTCACTCATTCCTCAGAAATTTACCAGTCACAACATGTAATTTTATCATTCCTGCAGAAATTTACAGGTCATGACATGTAATTTTACTGTTTATGCAGAAAGTTACTGATCAGGACATATGATTTGACCATTAGTGCAGAAACTTACCAGTCGCGACATATAATTTTACAGTTCATGTGGCACTACCTGTATTTTCATCAAGGACAGTTGTTTAGCTCGATTATCGTATTTAATTTTAAAAATTCCTCCCCAAATCTATCTTTATGCAACAGGATTACATTTGGCCATTCCTTGTATATTTGCCATTAGTGACATTAACTGTTTTCCTGTTGTGCACTAATTTGTGACAGGTATTTTTAATTATCAGTCGAGCAATACTATTCACCAACCGCATTCAAAATGGTATAAGAAGCAAATACTGAAGTAAAATCAGACCCCCAAACCTTTATTTTGCTAAACAGCAGTTGCTTAGCTCAAGTCTGGTATTTAGTAAAACAAAAAAATACTCAAACCTATCTTTATGCATCAGGATTACCTTACGCATTCCTTGGATATTTACCATTCATGACATGTCATTTTTAGCTGTCGTCTGGTAATTTGTGACATGGAGGCATGGAACTTCTGCAGTCAGATGGATGAGGATATGATTCTGCTATCTCAAAAAGAAAGGACGTTCGTTGCAAAAAACTGGATTAATGCACCAGTTAGGGTTCAGATTAAAGCAACAAAAGCAGAGAAATGTGATGTTAGGGTTTCCAACCCTCACTCCCCACCCCCACCCTCCAAGCAGCAAAAACAAAAAAAAAACATTATGGTGAATCACTGCTGGGATCTTACTTGGGGTTCTTAACCCTAATGCTCACCCCATTCTCATATAAAACATATAAACACAGACTTTGAAACAATATAGTTTTCATTGCCTGAAGAACAAACAGCTCATCTAACCCTGTTGGCTCAGGGAATGGGGTGAGAATTCAGGTTGAGAACCCCAAGGAAGACGCCAGCAGTGATGCAACATAATGTTTTTTGCTTTTGCTGCTTGAGTTGAGGGGGTGGGGGGTCATCGTTGAGAACCCTAACATCACATTTCCATGCTTTTGTCACTTTAATCTCAACCTTAACTGGTGCATTAACTCAGTTTTTTGCAAATAATAAAAATACACCCATGCATTATGCATATGCTATGCTCAGCTGAGAACAGTCGGTGTTTGTTTCCTTGGTCCTTGGTCCATTTGATTTTGTTACTGACAGTAGTGAAAAAGAAGCATGTGCAAATATAAGCTGAGAAACAGAGTCTATAAAGTAAAGTGCTTGGGATGTGCCGTTCCAGTTTGAAAATGTCTGACGGAGGCACTGATGAGCAGCTAACTGAATAGACGTGTCTTCACGCTGCTCTGTACTAACGGTCAGTTAAAAGTATAAATCCGACGGGAAAAAAACAAACCAAACAGGAAAAACTTGTAGGAATCTTTGCGGAATAATACTATGAAGGAGTATCTGGTGCCCAAAGCGGGGAAAAGTCAAAGAACAGCTGGTAAATTAGGAAAGAAAGCAGCGGTCCCCGCGGCCTCTGTGCCAAGCAAAAGCGGAGGTATAGTGTTGCTTTCAGCAGCTGAAATTGGCATGTTAGGCCACGCGGTTATGGCCAGGTGATTGCAGCACTCAAGCCTAGGCTTGTGAAGTTGGAGGGCAAACTTGATCTCAGGTTACAAGAGATCCTGGAACAACAATCTGCACATAATAACAGGATCGCTGAGACTGAAGAACGACTCTCACGGTTGGAGGATGATACGGTGAAGATCCCAGGTCAAGTAGCAAGGTTACAGAAAGAGCTGGAGAACCTAAAAGATGCAATGGATTACCAAGAAAACTACTATAGGTACTTAAATTTGCATCTTAGGGGTCTCCCAGAAGGAGCGGAGAAAGGGGATATATTGGTGTTTTGTGCCAAGTCCCTTCCGGAGCTGCTAGGGTTGCAACCGAAGAATGGGAGCTACAAATTGGAGAGAGCACATCGAGCAGTGATGCCTCAGCCCTCAGAGGATCAACCTCCATGACAAGTAATAATCCGGTTCCACTTCTTTCAAGATCGGGAGGCGATTCTACGTGCTTACATAGGGAAAGGAGCACTGGAGTATGAGGGAGTGCGCTTATTTGTATCACAGGATTACTCCCTGAGTCTTCTACAAAAAAAGAAGGTGTTCAAAACACTGATGGCCCAGCTGAGAAGCTCCAAAATTTAGAATTTTATGGTATACCCTGCAATACTGAAAATCCGACACGAGGGGGCAACGTATTCTTTCTGGGAGCTTAGCAAAGCTGAACAATTCGTTGCAGAGCTGCAAAAGAAACTGAACAAGTGATGAATGCTCACCCAGTTCGTGGTATTAGCACCGAAATAGTGGTTTGTTGTTTGAGAATTTCAGGTTTTGCCCTGTAATTCCCTTTGTGTTTTGGATTACCCAGTTATGCTGAATATTTTAAGGGTCTGGTTGTGGATGGAGGTTGAGCGATGGGTCTGGACTCTGAGACTACGACGATGGAAGAAGAAAACAATGTGGGTGCTGTGCAGAGGAGAGAAACAGAGATGGCTGGTAAGACCTACATAATATTCTCCCTGTGGAGGACTGTGAATGACGTTTGCAAACATGTCCACATGAAATGGGGAAATGGTATCTGAGACCGCATAGCCACGGGTAGTTTGGGCAGCTCGCATGGACGCGAGAGGGATGTGAGTGAACTGTCAGCAGGGGGAGCCTAACATGTGATTATAGGGCGTGGCCCGCTTCCCTGTGACACCATATTTGCTGCCCTCGAGAGAATGATGAAAGGCTGTAACACTGTGGACTGAGACTGAAGGGCAGAAGAAGAGAAAGGTTGGGTATGATGGAACAGAAGACTGGAGGTAGAAAGTCTCTATCACACAATCAGGATTGTTGTGTTACAAGCAGAGGGAAGTGTTGCACAGGGGGTTGTTTTCCATAATAGCTGGGTTTGGTGAACATATACTTGTTTTAATTGTTCATTGGGGTTACCAAACTATGTTGATATTGACCGTGGTCGGGGCAGCGGGCCATGTGTATCAATATAGGGTTTTTAGACACTCATGCCTAATTTGCAATTAGTGTCAATGGGGGAGGAGAGAGCATGAGATAGATAAAAGACAAGCTGAAGAATGTTATGTTGTGGATCTTTTGCAAGGAAGGGGTGGGGTGCAAGGAAGGGGACAGTTTGATACAGGATGTTACTTAAGCAATAAGGCATGACAGGGTGTGTGTTATCGTGTAATAACGTCAGGGGTGTAGCCAAACAATATACAAATGTACACCAGGACCATGTTTGTTGCCTCATTTTGCAAAATAAATACAACTTTTGTATCTCATGACAATGGTTGTTACCATGCATGGTAAATACAATGCCACGCATTGCTCTCTAGACACCACATACTAGCCCAGAGCCTATAAGTTGTATTGTCCTTGGGACAAAGACAGTATTAATGACCAGTCCTTCTAGTTTCAACTCCATGAATAAAATTACAGAAAGGTTCAGCATTTTCTTTGTTAGTTTTCATGGAAAAGGAAGCAGTTTAGAGCCTATTTGCTACCCCTTAAATAAATTGCACACCATGGAGTACTTGGGTATCTGGCTACACCCATAGATAACGTCACCCTGGGTGGCGTTGAGCACGAAAAGCCAGCGCTTCCCACCACCCCAGGAGTGACGTTATCACACCATAACACACATCCCTGAGTGCCTTATTGCGCATATACAATGGCTCGTTGTTATACAAAAAAAAAAAAAAAATAAACATAAAAAAATGATTTTAAGGAATCCAAATGGTCATGATAATGGAGGTCAGGATCCATAGAAAGGCAATACAGTGATGTTATTGTGTAATAACATCACTGTCTCAGGCACACATTGACCAGTCAGAGTCCAGGAAATTTTCTTGCCATTGTATAATGAGTATTATACAGTTATGGGGGAGGGGTATTTTTTGTGTGTTTAACTACTGTTTAAGTGTTTTTTCTATAGTATGTATGTTTCTGCATTTCATAATATACAAAGTGTGATCTTGAGACTGGAAGGGAATAAGAAAAATGGTACATCTGGAGGCATGGGGGCCCTTAATGGCAGATTCCTATTTTTGGGGAACAGAAATAACTATAAATGCTTAACGGACAGGAATTGATAGTGACTTCCTGGAATGTGAAGGGAGTCACAAATCCTATCAAGCATATGATGCTCTTATCTGCACTAAAAAGGGGGACACAAGTGGCATTATTGCAAGAGACTCATTTAACAGAGGTAGAGCATGCCAAACTTGCATGTGGATGGGTGGGTAGATGTTTTGTGGCCTCCTAATCCTCCCACAAGAGAGGGGTTGCTATCCTTCTTAATAGGAATCTGCCATTGGAGGTGAAAAGAATTGTTAAGGATCAACAGGAGGGTAGATATATTTTTTTGGTGGGGCAACTCCATGGTGAACCAATTACATTTGGAAATGTTTATGTACCGGCAACATATGAGCCACAGTTTTTCCCGGGTCTACTGGATTTATTAACTAGGGAACAATTCCCAGGTCTGATCTTAGGTGGAAACTTGAATAGTACACTAGACCTCATTTTAGACCATTCAGAAGGTAAAGGGTGAGTACTAGAGGTAGTAAACCAGTGGCGGGTGGGTATGTCAGACCTGGATCTAGTAGATAGCTGGAGGATGCTATATCCAGGGGCTAGGCAGTACACGTTTTTCTTGAACCCCCATAGAACATGGACAAGAATTGATTACATCTTGGTCCCAAGAGAATGGCATAATAGGGTAATTGATATTTCACATGGCCCTATTCACATATCGGACCATGCCATTGTGATAGGAAGGTTTAGGATGAAACTGGAGAGAGGTGCTCCACCACCATGGAAATTTCCTTCATATATGCTCCCTAATAAGGGGTTTAGGGAGTATCTTGCAAATCAGTGGAAATTATATAAAGAGACTAATGCAGGGGCGGAGGTGTCTAGGGCAACACACTGGGATGCTGTAAAGGTTTTCTAAGAAGCTCTATAATAGCATATATAGCTAGGGTTAAGAAAGAGAAGCAGGAAAAGAGACAGGGACTGGAAAAACAACTTAAAGAGTTAGAGAGGCAAGTGGCCCAGGGTGAGGGGGGGGTAGTAGAATGGTTTCTGATGGTCACATGGGAGGCCTTAAACTCTTTGGTTCAAGGAGAAGCTAGAACATCATGGTTCTATTGTAAGCGACAGATGTTCAAGTGATAAAATAAACCGGGTCCGCTTTTGGTTAGACTTATGAAGGGGGGTAAATGCCCTACTACGATAACCGGGATTAAGGATAAAGAGGGTAAACTACATAGGGAGGAGAAAAAGATGAGGTCCTGTTTTCAGGAGTTTTATGCCCGGTTATATAAAGCAGAGGGTACAGGTGGGGGGCAAGGGGCTCAGGCCTTTTTGGATAGGATAGATCTGTCCAGCCTCACAGAGAGCCAATGGAACCGATTAAGTCAACCTATAACTAAGGCAGAGGTTCTAAAGGCTATAGAGAAACTACAAAAAGGCAAAGCAAGTGGCCCAGATGGATTTCCTATAGACTTTTATAAGGCATTGGCAGATCCGATGGCTGAAACACTGAGTGAGGTGTTTCGAGAGAAGGAGGGGGCAGAGGGTCCGCAGATCCCAGATACCTGTCTTGATGCCACGATATGCTTAATTCCCAAGCCGGGTAAAGACATGTTGGAATATGCCTCATACAGGCCGATCTCCTTATTGAATGGGGACCTTAAGATCCTTGCTAAAGTTCTAGCCTCAAGACTGGAGGATTATATGCCTGAATTGATTCACCCAGACCAGACCGGATTTATAATGGGGAGGCTGTCATTTCATAATATGCGCAGGTTGCTTAATGTGGTCTGGAGAGCAGGACAAGAAGCAGGGAAAACTCACGTCATCTCTATGGATGTGGAAAAAGTGTTTGATAGGTGGAGTGGGAGTACCTCTTTGAGGTGTTGGTCCAGTTTGGTCTGGGTGACTCATACGTACGGTGGATTAAAGAGATGTATAGGGCCCCTAGAGCTAGGATCCTGGTTAATGGTACATACACAGAACCTTTTATATTGAATAGAGGTACCAGGCAAGGGTGCCCGCTTTCGCCGTTGCTATTTGCATTGGCACTGGAACCTCTAGCTGTGGCAATAAGACAGTGCAGGGAGATTTGGGGCATTAACGGGGAGAGGAATACTGAACATAAAATGACGTTGTGCGTGGATTATATGCTATTGTTCATTACGGACCCACAAAGGTCTATGCCACTAATACTGGAGCTGATAAGGAGATTTGCTACGTTCTCTGGCTATAAAATTAATCTAAGTAAGTCAGAGATGTTGTGTTTTCCTAAAATAGAGAAGGAGGGTGCGCAATGGGGAATACAATGTCGGATGACAAGTATAACATATCTGGGTATCAAAGTGGGTAAGACAATTGGATCATTATATGAACTAAATTACCGCTTATTAAAATAATAGAAACGGACCTGAGAAGATGGATACAATTACCGGTATCCTGGCTGGGATGTATCAATCTGTTGAAAATGAATGTCCTTCCTAGGATCCAGTACTCTATGCAGATGATCCCGTTGCATATTGTAAAGAAGGATGTTGATAGGTTAGAGAAGTTATTTACACAGTTTATATGGAAGGGGCAAAGGGCAGGAGTTTGTCTTCAGAGACTAAAAACTGAAACGGATAAAGGGGGTCTTAATTTCCCAGATCTAACAAATTACTATTTGTCTGTACAACAACGCTATATAGTGGACTGGGTGTTCCACCCTGAAGTGGCAAGCTGGGTTGCATTGGAGGAAAAGGGTTGCATGGGACGACTCTCTGCATACCTACATAGTAGAGGTTTACATGCCTATACCACTCGGGGAGAGTTGTAATCCTTTAATTAAAACAGTATTAGAAGCATGGGGCCTACTCCGGAAAACTAGGGGAATTAGTAAAGGGGAAACATTCTTAATACCAGTGGTGGGGAACCCTTTTTTTCTTCCAGGTTTGGAGGATGGGGGTTTTGGAGAATGGGATAAGAGGGGGGTGAGGTGTGTGGGTAATATGATTTGCAATGGGATATTAAACTCATTAGAAGATATTACTCAGAGGTTAGGGTTACCAGGGCAGCAACTATTTTGATACCTTCAATGGCGGGCATTTATCCTAAAAATGGAAAGGGGAGGAGAGAACGTAAAAGGGTGGGGTTTGATAGAAACGCTGATTATGGGGGCACAGAAAGACCCCAAGGGATTTATTGGGAAGGCTGCAAAGGTGGGGAAACAAGGTCTACTGGACTATATGCAGAAAGTGAAACAGCTGTGGGAAAGGGACTGGAAAAAAGAGATCTCGGAGGATAACTGGCAACAGATGCTGGTGGGACATAGGGGTCTTTTAATATGTAATAAGTTTAAGGAGGCTTATTTTAAATTTGTATACAGATTGTATTATCTACCAGTAGCAGTGCACAGGGCACACCCATCTGTCTGTCCCGTATGTGGGAGGTGTAAGAGGGAAAGGGGAACATATATGCACTGTTTTTGGGACTGCGGTGTATTGGAGTCCTTCTGGAATAAACTATTTCAAGAAATAGGGCTGATGGTGCGGTATTCCATTCAGATCCAATTATAGGGCTATTTGGGTTGTGCCCGGATGAGACAGAGGAATGGGACCCAGTGCCACACTGGATAAGAATTCTAATAATGGCCAGACATTGTATTCAGAACACTAGGGTCTCTAATGTGGTACCAACTGTTCAGCATTGGCGCCAACTGGTGATACAGAATTTGGCACTGGAGAGATTATCCCTGGTAATTAAAAACAAGGTAGAGGCCTTTTACAGAGATTGGACGCCTTTTTTAAATTCGCTTCATAGAGAGGAAATGGATACTATGTGTTATGGCCTGATATGAGTGGGATCATATTGAAATTGGGACCTCCCCCATGCCTCATGCCTCATTCTTATGCTTATGTTTGCCTACCCATGACTTATGTCTAGCTCTATTTATGGTGTATGTATATTCACATCCATGTCTTATATGATAGCATCTTATCATATCCTCATATTGTCAGGAAACCTGAGGAGTAACTATGGGGGAATATGATGAGTGTATGCCGTATTAATTAATTATAAAATGCATTTGTTTGTATGTTTGTATGTGTGTACTGTCTTTGTTGCACTTGTTGCTGCAACCTTTAAAATCAATAAAAAGATTACACAAAAAAAAAGAAAAATGTCTCACATTTAAACAGCAAACACAGTATTTGCAATTAAGTGCTTTGAAGGTACCTTGTAAGGCTAACAGTTTTTAGCAGTTTGGCTTAATCATTTGTAGCATCATTGATAGTAAAAGCATGGTATTATACAGTCTTTGTGGCAAATGTGCTTCAGATAAAGGCCTGCGATGTTCTTCATGCTGTGTGTCATATTCCTTTCTCTGTACAGTAGACCATGAGAGGGATGTTATGGGTGAATGGGTCATGTCTCTTCATAATTTCCTGGCCCTTTATCAGTCAACAATCCAGACTGCACTTTTTGAACGCAGCCTCTGATATCAAGAAGCAGCCCCTTTTCATTCAGAAGGGAGCCTGCACAGCCCAGCAAATTAACTCTGCTGTCCCGCAGTAAACTGCATCTGCTTCTTGTCAACAACTTTGCCATTATGAGATACAGATGGTGGCCATATACAGAGGTAATTAATGATTTTTACCATCACCATTCAGGGGAGCAAATTTGCTTCAGGGTGTATTTTGATTACAAGTGAGATGGGCTTCTGGAATCTTAAGGAAGCTGCAAATGAGCTGGCTTCTCCAATTAGTATTATTTTTAATGTATCTTTTGTTACTGGAATAGTCCCTGATATTTGGAAACAATCATTGCTAGTCCCTATATATAAATCTGGTTCAATTTCTTCATTTGAAAATTATAGACCCATCTCATTGTTGGCTGCTTTGGCCAAGGTTCAAGAAAAAATTGTGTATAACCAGTTCATGGTGTTCATTGAGTGCAATTACTTTTTGTCTCAAGCCCAACATGGATTTAGGAAGGGGCGGGGAATGGAAACAGCCTTGGTAGAGTTCACGGGTGTGGTCCTGGAGGGTATGGAGGTGGGTTGCCTTACCGGGGCCGCATTCGTAGACTTGACCAAGGCGTTTGATCTTATTGAGCATGATTTGTTTGGTTTTATCTCTTAATACTTTGGGGGTAGGTTCCTCTGCCCTTTCATGGTTTCACAATTATTTGCAGGATAGATGTCAGAGAGTGAAATATTGTGGGTTGTTTCTGATACAGCCCCAGTCAAGTGTAGAGTCCCACAGAGCTCCATACTTGGCCCTGTGCTATTCTCATTATTCTTTGATAGAGTGAGTACTGTTATTTGTAATGCTGGGTTTACATTATATGCAGATGATGCGGTTATTTACCAACATGGTACTTCTATTGATGAGTTGGGTAGCACACTATCTGAAGAGATGTGGGCCATACAAAGGTGGATTGAGACAAATAGATTGGTCTTGAATAAAACAAAGACCAAGATTATGTTGTTTGGGACTAGAACTTGGGTTAAGGATAAAGAACAAAGTTTGCATGTTACTGCCCTTGCTGGATCTTGTTTTGAACAGGTTACTAATTTTCATTATTTGAGTGTTATATTAGATCCTGTTTTAAGTTTTGATAGTCATTTTGAAAATATTACTTCAACAATTAATCCTAGGATCTCAGTATTGTATGGATTATGTGCTTTCTTGACTGCTGAAAATAGAATGGCAATGTCAAGACAGTGCTTGTCTCCCTATAATTAATTATGCTACCTTGAACACTGATTGTGCCTCAGCTGGGGTACTAGCAAAAAAATCTGCTTTACTCCAATTACTTGGCAAATTTGCCTTAATGATTCCTCGCTCAACACATCACTGTGTAGTTTTAAAGTTAATGGGTTGGTTGCCAGTCTATTTAAATTTCAACTTCAAATGGTAAAATTTATATTAAAAATTTTGAAATCTGGTGTGCCTTTAAGTTTGTACAGACATCTCCAATCATATAACTCAGGTTTCTTCTCTAGAAACAAGGTTGATAAAAGATCTTTGAAGTTACCCTTAATGAGGACTGCTAGTGGTCAGAAGGCTTTTATGTATCTTGGTCCATTTACTTGGAATAATCTTTTGGTTGTCTTATGAGAAGTCTTAAATGCCTCCTCTTCTAAGAAATTGTTATTTGATTACTTTGAAGGTTAGGGAGGCAGTATAACGCAGTAGTTTAAGGCTCTGAGCTGCAAATCTGGAGACCTGGGTTTGAACCCCACAGCCCCCACTCGTATACTGTGTGACCCTGAGCAAGTCACTAAACATCCCCATGCTCCCAGGTTGCACCCATAAACAAGCTTTCAACTTAGTGTGTCTCACCTGGTTAAACAATTGGGGAGGGGAAAAATGTCTTGTTAACTGTGATTGATTTGGCCGATGTTATGTATTATTATTATTTTATTTATTTGTGTGCATATTGTATTAATGTTGTTTAGTTATGTTTACTATGAGTCACACCTGTAAATAGAATGTTTTGTTCTAGAGTGCTAACCTATTAAGCAAATAAACAAACAAACACAAGTAGATAGGGGGACTATGTATGTGGGTAAATAATTTTTTTTAAACTTATACCAAAACCACGGATTTGCTTACTATGCCAGATTATCTGTAGCAGACACAATACTTGTGGACTAGTGTACAACCATGGACACTGGCACTGCTGGCACACTATCTCCTTCTGATGTGCATTCACAACATTTTTCAGTTGTAGCCCTGTGTGGCTCTTGTGCTTAGTGGCAGGATGAGCAAACTGCATCTCCTGTGCATTAAATTATCCAAGAATTGTGCAATATAGTAACAGAGTATTGCCTGTATGTCCTTGTATTAAAAAAAAGATGCAACTTATTTTTTCTCCATTGTTGTGAGCATAAGTTCACCACCCTATGTGATAAGGAGTGTTTCATTGCATCTGCCCTGAGTTGACAGCCCTAGGATTTGTGGAATCGGTGAAAAACTGACAGCATGATGCTTTATGCAAGAGTCTTATGCAAACACATATAATAAACATTAGGTACCACTTCTAGTTGCTTTTGTAAATCCTTTTCAGGTCCATATTTTGTTTATTTTTTGTGTATTTGCAAGTATCATGTTTGTGCAGTGCATAACGAATATGCTGCTATGATATGTTCATACATCGGAATAATGACAACACAATGTAAATGTCATACTGGTAACATTATGGAACACATTAAAAGCAAAATTAGAAGAGACATTTGATTTATAGTTCATAAAGCAATCACACCATTATTTATTCCAAATATGGTCTAGTACTAGTGTCAGAAATTATGGTATGGGGTTGGGGGCATGTGTGGTTAAATAAAAACCACACAAAATGTCGGTACTTACCAATAAATTAATCATCTATTCACAAAACAGCAAGAGCACTGTCACTATCTCTGATAACAACTCTCCCACCCCAAAACTCACAAATTCCAAATTCAGATTGTCTATTCTACTGATTAAAACAGAAAGACAAACAGTAAAACAATGCAAACTACCATACTTAGTGCGATAAAATGAAATTAGAAATGTTGTTGACAGACTTGAGCAGATGCACTATCATTTACATCAGTCAATTTCAATGTCTTAATAAACTGTCAGAAAAATTAATGGCAGAGTGTAAACAACCATGCAGACTGTAGCCATGCTTTTTACATTTTCATTTCAGTACTTAATTATGCCACTTTATTCCTGGAAAAGAAAAAAAAAAATTAGGAAAATTACTCTGAAGCCATGTACCTATACAAACAGAAAGTCTACTTATATTGCTGGTTAGAGGGTGGATAATCATTTCACTCTGGCATCAGTGCTATCAGGAACCACCTCTGACTGGGCTCAAACCTATATGGTATAATCATAACATGCTGTCCTCAATATTAATCTAAAGGTCATCACAACAATCACCAGTGTTATGCAAGGATGGAAACTGAATAGATCTAGAGTAATAAAGGCACTCAATCAGTTAGCCTGTGTGATATGAAAGACAAAGAACCCCTGTGCGCAAACACTGAGGCAAGGGTTACCCCAAAGGGCATTTGGCTGGGAAGCCAAGTTTCAAGAAAATACAAAATCACACATGCCCCACAATGCAAAGCATCATGGGCTGCATATGCAAATCACCACAGAATGTTATGCTGGTCCAACTTTAAGCAGAATTGCATGGTGCGAAAGGCCCTCTCACACAGTTGCAAAGGGTGCTAACAGAAGACATAGACAACGTGTTTAGTCCTACCAGGACTCATCAGTATGCCTCATCTGTTTGACACCCCAGTGGAATGGACCAGCTACCCTAAGGCAGTGTGCCTGGGATATATTGTGGTGAACCCATTAAAATAAAAAACTATTTAAAAGACAGTGCACAAAATAGTTTTATAGGTGAACTTATTAAAAATAAAAACTATTTCGTTATTGTACAAAAATAGTTTTTATTTTAATGGTTCACCACAATATATTCCAGCACACTGCCTTAGGGTAGCTGGTCCATTCCACTGGGGTGTCAAACAGACGAGGCATACTGATGAGTCCTGGTAGGACAAAACACGGTTCATGTCTTCTGTTAGCACCCTTTGTAAACTGTGTGAGAGGCCTTCGGCACCATGCAATTCTGCTTAAAGTTGGACCAGCATAACATTCTGTGGTGATTTGCATATGCAGCCCATGATGCTTTGCATTGTGGGGGCATGTGTGATTTTGTATTTTCTTGAAACTTGGCTTCCCAGCCTAATGCCCTTTGGGGTAACCCTTGCCTCAGTGTTTATCAACAGAGGTTCTTTGTCTTTTAAATAGTTTTTTATTTTAATGGGTTCACCACAATATATCCCAGGTACACTGCCTTAGGGGTAGCTGGTCCAGTCCACTGGGGTGTCAAACAGACGAGGCATACTGATGAGTCCTGGTAGGACGAAACATGTGTCTATGTCTTCTGTTAGCATCCTTTGCAAACTGTGTGAGAGGCCTTTCGGCACCATGCAATTCTGCTTAAAGTTGGACCAGCATAACATTCTGTGGTGATTTGCATATGCAGCCCATGATGCTTTGCATTGTGGGGGCATGTGTGATTTTGTGTGATATGAAGTTACATGTAATATTGATACTGCCTTTGGCTTGTGCTTTGCAATACCTTTAGCAGGTCTGGATTTCATTTGTTTCCATCATTATACCACTAAGCAAGATGTAAACAACTTTCTCTTTGCAAATAGAATACTCCTCCTAATCCATGGTGTCCCTTCTGGGCCCTCCATCATGCCTGCTGAACAGGCTGTTGTTGCAGCCACAGGAGTCCTGTTATTAAAGGGCCAAACAGTGTTTTGGGGAAGGCACCAATTGTTCTTTGACAGTAAGTATCTAGCCTCATTAATTGAAATTATGTTGAGAATATGTCCCCATTATAAAACCCCTCTCTGTGTGTTAAAATATAAGTTCATAACTCCATATCTTACCGGACTGGTAGTCCAAGTCCCTACTGAGAAACAGATCTTATGGTTCTGCTCTACATGCCCTGGACAACTTAACTGCATGTGCTTAAAACTAGTGGCCCCTTCCTCATGCACTGTGCACAAACCAACATTAGCTGAAAGCTTCAGATCAGCCTGGCAATCAACAAGGGTGAATTGTGGATTGTACCTCATTGACCCTTTAACTGATCTGGCCCCTGCAATAAATTCCAGCCAAGATCCGACCAACCACCATTGACCCCACTCTTGTTCTATGAAGAGACTCATTCCACCTATAGACTTGGTGTACCTGGTGAACATAACAGTACCTGGATAAGATAGGGGCCAGTGATGGCTGGGGTACTATGCTAGGGTAATGGGTGGTCTAAATTGAGTTTGGGGCTGCATGGGTGTAGTGCACCACACTTGACTCATTCACTGAGCTGTAGTTGTTTCTTGAGTATATGGGAGGGTGATTCCATCATTCCAGTAGTCAGTAGGAATCTTCTTCCTGCAGCTCCATTGCACCAAGTCCTATAGGCCCCACAGAGCTTGCTAGGTCAGGTAGAAACAGGATGAAAGAGGTTGGTACACTTTGTTTATCAGCTCCATTTACTTTTAACCTTACTTAGCCTCTCAGCTGGAGTCAGGATAGACTACCTCTGCATGCGCAGCAGAGGGGACGAGTTAGGATGATTACATAGTGTCTGCTGTTTTGATATCCATGTTATATATTTAACATGATGTTGCTTATTAAAAAGATCAATGGCAAATGGAATTTCATTATTTTGCAACTATCATTTCATTGGGCATCCTCATTTTTGTTAGGATATTCTGTCATAAACCTGTACTTTCCTAATCTCACACAATGTGTCTTTTCCTTTATTTACAGTTTCATACTTGAGTCAGATGCAATACTGACACATCACAACAGTTACAACGTTAGAGGTGTTTGGTTTTATTGCAATCACTTTGAGGGGCTGTGCGCTCATACCTTTTGTCACTGAAATGAGGGACATAGACATTTTTGATCACTCAAAATGAGGGACAATGAGGAACACAGGCCCTCAGAATGAGGAACATATCCTCAAACATGGAGATACAAGCTCAGAACACTGTGAAAACCATAGTCTACTTGTACAAAGTTTATTTTGGATTTAGTATTTTAGAATATTAAGAGTTTCTGCTTCAAAGTCTGAATTTACAGCACATTATTTGTGTGGGCAGTACCTTTTCCATGAGGGATGGATGAGGGACAGAGCATTTTAAGGGGCAAAATGAGGGATGTCCCTCGGAATGAGGGACACTTGAAAGGTATGTGCACGCTCATTTGATAGCTGCCATCAATTGACTATGAGCAGCTGTCTAACACAAAATTATTCAGAAACTGGCACTCCGTACTGTAAACTGTCAGAGAGACTCGTTGTTCAAAAAATCTGTGTTTTACAATTGGCTAATGCAAAGTGCATATTAGTGTCAGTGCAGAAATAGTAGGTTTCCATGACTGACATTGTTTTGCTCATGGATTAACCGTACAATCTGACATTATAAATGTGTGGTGGTAAACAACAGAAATTTTTTTTATTGCTATTTTGAAAGTGCTAACAGTGACACGGCATGAAGAATGTACTTCTTTTTATATTATGGGGATGTGCACTGCTATGATGTCATTTGTATGCAAAATATTTTAAGTTTTTTTTTATTATTTGGAGTATCATGTAAACCACCAGCAATTAATTTTGATTTTCTGAGTAGGCCATATAGATCCCACACTGTAACTTGTCTGCATTTTTCCTTGTAACGCAACACAATAAATTTTTTTAATCATAATCCCTCATTGCTGCTAATGTAACAGTTGGATGCCACGTGGTACCATGATGAAAGTCTTGCTGATTTTCAATGCTAGCAACATTTCAAAATTCCTTTACTCTCTTTAACCCCCCACCCCCACCCATTGCGGCAATTATTAAACCAAGGAAAATCCTATGCATATCATTATCAGTACCATCTGTTATAGGCTGATTAAAAGCACAAAAAAGGAAACTTGTTTGCATAATTGTTTTTTTGCATGTTAACTAATTAGACATGCCATGATCTCTTGACTGGACATTTTACAGCTGCAGTTGTAAAACACTAATTGATTGAAGAACTAGTCTCCATGACAGTTTGCAGTTAGGAGTGTCGGTTTATGAAAAACTTCATGTTAGACATCTGTTCATGGCTAACTGACAGCAGCTGTCAGGCGAGTGTGCACCCTCTCTGACTGATCGCACCAAAATTGAACACCACTGATGTCACGACCACTATGACATGTCAGCTTTGCTGGTCAGCCATCTGGAAATATCACATCTGACTCAAGTATGAAACTGTAAATAAAGCAAAAAAAACATTGTGTTAGATTATGGAAGTGCCAGTTTGTAACAAAATAATCTAACAAAGATGAGGGTGCCCTAAGAAGTGACCGTTTATAAAATAATGAAATTATATTTGCCATTGATGTGTAAAAAAACAGCAAGTTGTGACAGTAAAAAGAAACTGTGTTTAGGTACCCTCAGCCCCATTCACCCCACTTCACACTTGCTTGTCCTGTTTACCAAGGTCATCAGACATAACAAATTACATTTTACATGACGTAGTGTATTCCTAAAGTTATGAAAATATATGAGGCAATAAGTAGCACTTGGCAAATATTTAGTATATGTAGAAACAAGTACTGAAATAATAACTTTTGTTTTAAGAATATCCCTTAACTATTTGCATTATGCACATACCTAATTGAAAGCTATTTATTAGTCATTATTAATACCATCTAGTCATACAAGAAAAATGCAAGTTTGCAGGCACTGTGGTTTTTCACTCAAAACACTCAAGAGACATGATCTGGTTAAGATTTGTACCTTGCGAACGTTTGTAATCTTGTATAGGAATTTTATATCGATGTATGTTTCCACTGCTGTACCTTCCCAATGTATGTGTACTTGTATGTGTCTTATGTAACATGACGTGGAGCCTTTGTAAATGAGTCATTGGTAGTTAACATGCTACTGATTTATTAATTTGGTGATGAATCAGGATAGGGAACTAAAACCCTATAATGGGATGTTACATATTCTCTGTGCTTGCAAACAACTGCTATAGAGTATATCTGTGTGTAACCCCTAGGTGGCGCGATCCCAAGGGCTACTACCCCTGCCTGCTTGGCTAGTAGCAGGTTAAGGGGCCTGGGTCATGAAACTGGTTCCTCCACCTGGAGGTCAGGGTTGTTAGTGGTCAAGCTAACCTGGGCACAGCTCCCAGGACACTGTAACCCCCTCTTTCCCTTCTAGTGGCCTGAACAATATACAATAATTAGTTTCACAATGAACCTTATTCACTAGTCAATTACCCACACTGTTTGCACTTACCACCAGGGCTGGTTCCTCTAGCTTGACTCTGAGGACCCCCTGTAAAACTAGGTTAAACACAGCAAATAGCAACAGTACAATACTTTTGGCACAAACTGGAACCACAGTCAGGTTAAATGCAAACAGTTAGATCTGATTTATTCAGGGGACTTCAAGGGAGGGCCGTAATCAGGTTGATTTGCTTAAAAGCTATATTAATCAGACAGTTATGCCTGCAGTTCAGAGTCTCTATACAGTCACACACTCTGGATACCCAGGTAGGAAAATGGTGGGCTAGCCAGGAATGTTGCAGCTGATTGGGGCCCTGTGACAGAAGAAAGCAACATGAACAACACACACTATTTGTAATATGGAGCAGGAGGGCTCAGTTCATGAAAGAAAAGGCAACAGGACAATCAGATGACAACACTTTTAGATTTAGCTGTTGTTGCAGGGGAGCTACCCTGATGTTTATTTACAATACCCAATACTGGACACAGGCAGGATGAAATTGAGACTATAGGCTGTTGAGCTGGAGTGCCCAGAAAAGCAGGGCCCACACGAATCACCGAGGCGTCATTCCTGTTCAAGGCGTTGAGCAGGGGGCTGATCCCCAGGCTGGTCTCTCTTCGATGACTTTCTCTGCGTAGCAGATATTCTGGCTGGGCCAGTGTAGCAGAGCCCAGGCAAATAGAAATGGATATGGATTCAGTCTGTGGAGCTGGATACAGCCTCCATCAAGCAAAACACAGTTCAGACACACAGTGGGGAATCAAATCGCGACCCACTATGAGCACACAGCACATTCACATGTAAGAAAATTCCACTGTACCAAGCAAATGGCTCTCCGGGTCACAAGTACAGAATCTCTGCACAATCCAGGAGTTCAGAGGTAGCTAGAAGTCCTGACAGGCCGATCGCATTCAGCAAATCCTTGGTCTTCTTCAGTTTAAAGCCTGGTCACAATTCAGTGGCTTAATTCGCTCTCCAAATTTGGATTCAGTCCTAAAAAAGCATAAGTTCCCTTACAGGGACAGCAGGCAGGCATGCAGAGACCAAACTCAGGCCTTTCCACAGTTCTCCTGCATGAATCCACTATGGATTGCTGCTCAAACTATCTCGAGCTGTTACTTCTTCACTTCTCAACTCAGATCTAACTGAAACTGCAAGCAGTGTGGGACTTTCCCCAAGATCCAAAAGGTTCAGTTGGCTGATCTGTATGTCAGTCACAACAAGGGCTCCCCCTTCAGGTCATCGTAGGCATCCAAAGCCCAAAACTACAATTCCTACAAGTTTTGGCCCCAGCAAGCCCCTGTAGCCAGGCTCCATTTTAGAGTCCCAAAAGTACTGATTTGCCCATTCTGACAGTCCAGGACCAAGATGATGGAAACAAACAGAGCTGTCCATGCTGCAAAGAAGGCAGGTTAGAACAAACCGCAATATTATTAATACTCTAACAAATGATCAGCAAACAAGTACATCTTCTAACAGAGCTCCCTCTCAGATTAATTATGACTGCAATCCAGGCAGCTCTTAAAGAGACAGTAC
Organism: Neoceratodus forsteri; assembly: GCA_016271365.2. Lineage (NCBI taxonomy): Eukaryota > Metazoa > Chordata > Ceratodontiformes > Ceratodontidae > Neoceratodus > Neoceratodus forsteri. The sequence goes on from CM057459.1 coordinate 1,393,026,624, forward strand.
ACAGAGGCTATACAGGCACTCTCTGGCAATACATTTAAACTGCTAAAACGCAGGACACCAGCCTGGCAGTGAACATTTAAGCAAGCTCAAGGAAGGCTTTTCGGGAATCCCCATTTGTAGGGGGTTTACATGTGCATACAGTTAAATCCAATCTGGAAGGCCACCCTGATGGCCCAGCGGCAGGCTACACTTATGAACATACTAAAATAGCCAGCAGAAGAAGAGTTCTATGTCATAACAATGATCACCAAATGGCAATCACCATTAGGGCGAGTGTACATCACCAAAAATAAAAACAGCGATGTATACTTGCGGCAAAATCAACAGCGGTGACACGGATCTCTCTCTCTATATATATATATATGAGGGGGGCAGGTCTGTGCCTCCCGCACACCCTCTGCGGGGGGGGGTTCACCCCCTGCACCCTCCTAACTTAAGATTCTCAACTCCAGGGGGGGTGAATGTTGGGGGGGACTTGGAAAAAAAATTAAAACCACTGCAATCGCAAAAACTCTTGTGCCTCCCCAGACTCAAACTCTGCACCCTTCCAACTGTAGCCAGCCACCCTCACCACCACGCCACACAGCCAGCTCAGCAGCCTTCTGCTGCACTGCCTCCCACATAACTTCCGTCCTCTTTCATCCCCCGTGGTGTGGTTCTGGTCATCCTCGTCAGCTTTCTTTTTGCCCGTCGCTACTCTTTCAGGGTAGCCCACAACACAGGCACTGAGACTGAGTTGCTCATATTTGAGTCATTCAGTCTCAGTCACCCTTTTGATGGGATATCCAGAAGAAGACCACCTGGTCTATTGCATCTTCTCAGTAAGTGATGCAGGGTCTGGTCTTATAACTTACGCCAATGACACTGCCCCCCCAAACATCCCTCCCTCCCTCTCCCTCTCCCCCTTCCTTTGTCCCATGGGTTCCTTTGTGCTTGTCCCAAGCTCTTGAATGCCCCAACCATCCTTGCTGATACCATCTCCTCTGGTAGCTCACTCCAGGTGGACACCACTCTCCATATAGAAATGCTTTGTTACATCCCTTCCGAATCTCCTACCACCGACTTTAGGCTTTGCCCCCTAGTGGTGCTGGTGTCACTCGTTTTAAAGAGACCCTTCCTTTTCACTCTGTTAATTCCCTTCATGTACTTGAAAGTCTCTATTATATCACCCCTCTGTCTCATCTCCTCCAGGGAGTACATTCTCAGGGCTCCCAGCCATTCCTCATAGGACTTATCCTGCAGCCCCTCGGTCATCTTGGTTGCTCTCCTCTGGACCCCCTCCAGCATGCTGATGTCCTTCTTAAGGTAAGGATGCCGGGCCTCACCCCATATTTTAAATGTGGTGTCACCAATGACATGTACAATGGTAAAATAACCTTGCTCCAGCTACTACTGAATTCCCTTGCAATACACCCCAGCATCCTGTTAGCCTTCGCCACTGCCCTTCTACACTGGAGAGGTGTGCTTCAGGTCACTTGTAATCACTACCTCTAGATCCTTTTCCTCTTTGGAAGCAGTTATCTGAGCCCCTCCTATGAAATATTCTACCCTAGGATTCTTGGTTCCTATGTGCATCACTTAGCACTTTTTGGCATTGAAACCAAGTTGTCAGATTCCTAACCATCTCTCTAGTCTGGTAAGGTCCTCCCTCAGGTCCTGTATCACCTCCTTGGTGTCAACTTTCCCACAGAGTTTAGTGTCATCCGCAAACAGGCACATTTTGCCTTTAATGCCTTCCCCGTTGTCACTTATGAAGACATTGAACAACACTGGTCCCAGCACCGATCCCTGCAGGACCCAGCTGGTGACCTCCTTGGCGATGTAGAACTCACCTCAACCACTGCTCTTTAGGTTCTGCCACTCAACCAGTTTTCAGCCCATTTTACCATATTCTTCCCCACCCCGGGATCCCTCAGTTTCATTATCAACCTTTTGTGTGGTATAGAATCAAAGGCTTTGCTAAAGTCTAGGTATATGATGTCCACCACCTTGCCTCATCCACTGCATTTGTCACCCAATTGAAGAACTTGATCAGGTTCGTTTGACACAATCTGCCCACCACAAACCCATGTTGCCTTTTGTCCTGTAGAACATTTTCCTCTATGTACCTCACCAGTCTTTCCTTTAGTATGGTCTCCATGAGTTTACATACTATCGAGGTCAGGCTGACTGGCCTGCAGTTACCTGGTTCATCCTTGGGTCTGCTCTTGTGGAGTGGCACCACATGTGCTGTCCTCCAGTCCAGTGGCACCACTTCTGACTCCAGAGATCTATTGAAGAGAACAGCCAGTGGCCCTGTCAGATCCTCTGCTAACTCTTTCAGCACCCTGGGCTGTATTTCATCTGGCCTCAGGGACTTGTCTGCCCTCAGGACCATCAGCCCCTCCCTCACTCTTTCACTCCCAATTACCCCTACATCTTCCCCCGTTCCTTCCCTCCTTCTCCCTGCACATGGCACTGGTCCATCCTTTACCTTTATAAAGACAGATCAGAAGTATTCATTTAATACCTCTGCTTTGCTCCCATCTTCATGAATCCAACCATCCCTTCCTCAGCCTAACAATGCCATCCTTCTTGTCCCTATTTTCGCTTACATAGTGAAAGAAGGTATTTTCCCCATTCTTTATTCCTTCAGCAATTTGGATCTCTTTCTGTGCCTTTGCCTGCTGCACTCCTCTTCTTGCCACCTTAGCTATCCTCTGGTACTCTTCCTCATCATCTTCCTTTGCTGTTCTTTTGAATTTTCTATGGACTGCCCAGTTTTCCCCTACCACTCTTGCCACCACCCCAGGGTCTGACTTTCACTCTTGTAGTTGAGGGAGTATTTGCCACAGGTGCAAAAACACTGTTTTGTCAGGATTTAAAAAAATGACAGCTGCCACATTCATGTGAAAAAATGGCTATATTGAAAATGTGGGGTCAAAATATTGAAAAATGATCAAAGTTGGGCTGCCGCCTCCATGGTGCTGAGCGATGGGGCATTGCTGTAGCACAGCGGTGATTTGGGTTCACACTTTGAGCCTGACTGTCAAAAGAGGAGTCCGGCAGGGAAGGAGTCAGTAGTGTCCTTTGGACGCTTCCCTCCTGGGGGAGGGGAGGTGAGAGGTGGTGAGCCACTCTAGTAGTGGATCCTGGTGGTGTTTCTCTGAGGCATACTTGGCAGCACGGGTGACCACATGCTGCCATATGTCCCTGCCCCAGGACACCGCTGTGGCCACATGCATTGTGGGTGGTGGGTGGGTGCCCCAGCTAATGGGAAAATGGCCATCAGGTAGTGCTGGATGACGGTCCTCCCATCAGACCCCTCCTGCCACTGACCACTCAGTGCACTGTGCCTGGCCCCTGACTGACATCCCGGTATAATGTCTGCTTACCTCTTGGGGGGGGGGGACCTGGCAGGGATATGCCAGACCACCATAGCTTGTCAGCAGAGCCCTGAAGGAGCCTGAGACAGGCACAGCAGCAAGGGTTAGGTCCGCGGTGCAGAGCAGGGTTCCAGTGTGAGGGCCTGAAGGAGTGGGGCTGCAGGATCCTGGAGGAGCAAAAAAAAAACAATTACCAAAGTTATGAGTGAGTGTAGAAAAATGTTCAATGTATACTCATAACTTTGTTGTCTTTTAATATTTGTACCCCAGATTTTCAACATTACCTTCCTATGATCCCACCTCATGAACCCAATAAGGAAAAATGTTCAAATCCCGGCCAAAATGTATTGTCGTGCCACAAGTGTGAAAACATCTTTTGGCCAGGATTTGAAAAAAATGACAGCTGCCGTGTTCATGAGGTGGTGCAAAAAAATGCTATGTTGAACATTTGGGGTCAAAATATTGAAAATGAGTAACAAAGAAAATGTCAACATGCACTCATAACTTTGTTGTTTTTTAATATTTTACCCCAGATTTTCAACATTGTCTTGTTTATACCCTTCCTCATGAACAACTGGCACAAGAGCACAAGAGCAAGCTAAATAGTGGAGGGAGTCAGAAGAAATTTAAAGAAGTATATTTTTGTAATCACAGAGCAATAGGGTGTGGAATGGATCAATTGAGGGGGAGGTGATAGCAGCAGGAAGTGTACTGTGTTGCATACTTCGGATAATACTGCAGAACATTATATTTGATGTAAAATAATTATAGCTCTATTTGCTTAAATGACAAATGAGCTAGAATAAAATGGTGCTAATTTGCCAAACTTGCACATTTTCAATGGTCATAAAATAGGAGTTAATTGCACAGCGAGAAATTAAATTTTGCAATTACAGCCTGTTAGCAGCATGTCCTAAATATAACTTACATGAGAATAAACAGTTCTACAGTACTTTGGAGTCTGAGGCAGGAAAAGAGAATTTTGTCCTTTCAAAGCCTGCCTTACAATTAATGTAAGTAATCTTTAGTATAAACTTCTTGTCAACCAAACATCTAATTTGTATTTGAAAGTTTCAGTTTTTATTTATTTATGTCTTTGATAACCGAGTGGGTGTCCATAGCAGAGGAGACTCTTGGGACTTCCAGAGGAGGACAGATGATACTCAGAGGCACCTTGATAGCACTCTGCCCATGAGGAGGGATGAATATGGGGACAGGTGCCCACCTCTGAGGGTGTTGTAAATTATATAGCCAAGGGTATAGTCGAACCGCCCTTGGAGAGGGAGTCAACCTAGCAACTGATACAAGTCGCAGTGATGGGTAGATTAGAAAGACTGAAGCACAAAAGGACAGACACCATTGTAAACTGTTATGAGCCTGGAGCACAGCGCAGAGGACACTTGGAAAACAGATAAGGGAGCAGAAGTTGATAAGGGGGAGAAGGCTGCCTTGTGCAGTTGCTAGGTGCACCTCCGATGTTATGAAATGTTTTTGGCAGTAAGCAGACCCTAGTTTCTAGTTTACCCTGCATACAATGTTGTTGACATATTCCATGAACTCAAGAGAGTGGCCCAGGGTAACACCTTGGCATTTAAAACTGGGAACATTTTTTTTTTGGGGGGGGGTTCTGGGTGTGAGCACTAGAAGAGAGGAATTAAATTTGGAGACCTTAGAGATGAACAGTTTTGACCCGAATAGCAAATATTTTGTTTTCTTTTTGATAACCAAGAGCCACCCTGTTAGAAAGAAACTAATTATAAGCACCACCATAGTCAACGGTTAGGATGAAGGAGATTTTCATTAGGGACTTGTCACTGTGGAATAGGACACGGTTGCCAGCATACAGAAGCACCTCACAGGAGAGGCTCTTGGTGGGAAGGGAGTTTATAAATATGGAAAATAGGGGGCCCAGAATGGAGCCCTTAAGGACCCCCAGTGGAGACAGGCAGTTGTAATACTGTTACCAATTGTACAAGGTAAGGAATTCCAAAAACTAACCACCTTTGGTGAATGTAAGAGTTTTCTTGGGACACTGTATGCAGTACGCACTCCATGACAGTTCATTCAGTGGCTGGCCATGGTGGAATGTGGAGGGTTGTGCCAGTCACCAGCTCCGGGATGGAAGGGGGCAGCAGGGTGGTGAACCACTCCCTGCTGGGGTGGGGAGGTGGGGTCCACTCGACCACCAGAGAATTATACATTTACATTATATGGGCTGATTGGGGAGAGGGCAGCAGGGTTCACTAGACCACAGGGAAAGATCTGTTAATATACAGCCAGATCAGGGCTGGGGGCCCCTAGACCACCAGTGACATGATTTGTTTACTAAACAGGGATAAGGGCTGGGGAAGGATCTGCTAGACAACCAGGGATGCGATTTATTTTACTAAAAGGGGATTGGGGCTGGGGAAGGGGTCTGCTAGACCACCAGTGACATGATTTCTTTTCTAAAAGGGGATTAGGGTTGGGGAGATGAGACCATGGCACATTGGCACAAGGTAGAAAACCCTCCCAGAGGGCACACTTCTAAGTTCCCTTAGACTAGCTCTGGCTGGTTTCAGGGTACTTAGAATTTCACCCTCTAGGAGGGTTTCATAAATTCCAATTTAGGAGATATGGCAGCTTGCATCTGCTGCAAGCCCCCAGCACCATGCCACAGCCCATTTTATGGTGCAAGGCTGGCACAAGCCCCCCTTATGCACACGCAGCCTGTGTTTGATGCAGGCTGCTTTTGTGAATTGATCCCAATGCACATGTGGTGCAAGTCGCACCTTGCTCTATTCCTTGTGGCGCAAGCCCCTTGTGCTATTCAGGGGAGTTTTATGAATTGGGCTCATGATTTTCCAGCTTGAAAGCCATGCTGTAAATTAGCCCTTATATTTTGGTTTTCAGAATCTTCTTCTAGTCTAGTTTTTATACGTCTTTCCATTTTTTTACCCAGGAACTGATGTGATATTAATCAGATGGTAATTATGTGATACTTACTTGTCTCCCTTTTTAAAAAAGTGGTGTCACTTCAGCTTTTCCCCAGTCCTTTAAGATTTTCCCTTCATGCAATGACAAATTAAAAATGTGTGCAAGAACTGGTACTAATTTGTTGGACAGTTCTTGTAAAATTTTAGTGCTATTTCATGTGGCCCAGCTGATTTACTGATCTGTAGTGCCTGCAGATGTGTTAACACCTCATTATTACTTACTGTTAATGGAATCTGATTCAGGTATCTTATATACGTTGTCCTTTCCCTTAAAAATTGAGCAAAATAATTTTTTCAGTGGTCAATCATTTCCACTTCATTAGTAATTAGCTTATCTTGTACCTTTAATGGTCCTATATTATTACCTTCTCTCCTTTTATTATTTACAGTACATAGCTGTAAAAAAAGTTTTATATTTGTTTTACTTTTGCAAGTTTAACTTCATAGTTCCTTATGGCTAATCTGATTGATGTTTTTAAGGTTCTTGTTAGTTGTTTAAATCTATTCTTATTTCCTAAGCACAGATGTTTCTGCATAATTTTATAAGCCCTTCATTGTTGAAAGGACTAAGGCCACTCCTATCAGAAGGGGCTTCAGTCCTTTCATTTCCATGAAGCCGATCAGCAAGCAGCTGATCGACTTTCAGCATTTGCAATGTTGCTGCCATCCCATCTTGTGTTTCAATCTCCCCCTCAGCAACAGAATGACTCACTGTACCATTATATATCTATCTATCTATCTATCTATCTATCTCTGTCTGTCTAGCTATCTAGCTACCTAGTGGACTGGGGTGCCCACTCCCAGTACAGCTTCTTTCTGCCCTTCCCCTCCAGGTCACCAACCCTCCCTTTTCAATTTTTATATAATTATTTAATTATTAATACAGAAGTGGACTGGGGCACCACCCCAGTAATGCTTCTTTTGACCCTACTCCCTCCAAGTTGCCTGCCCCATTCCAGTTATGTAGGTGGGGGCACCAGGGTCCCACCCCTGGTGTCGCTGAACATGAACCTGACAGTGAGGTGCCCATTCCCAGTGCTGGAATATCCCTGAAATAAAGAAAACTGTACCCTTGATTTTTTTTAGCCTGTAAAGCAGAAAATGGTCCCTCGCCTATCTGCCCCCACTCACCCCATCCCAACTTCCCACTCAGCACCCACCACCCCAGACTCCACAGATCCCCTGCACATCCTCAGTCACCTGAACAGATCCCAGGGTGAAGATTCACTCTCTGATCAAAACACATCTTACTGCTGGAACCGGCAATTGCAATGTGAGAAACAGAGTTTACTGTGATTCAATGTATTTCACTGGGGTTTTGAACTTTGATGCATAACTTTGTAAGTTTTGTATAGTTTAGCCCCAAATTTTTAACATGACCTTTCTGGAACCTCAACTGATGATCAGCAGTGGCGGAATTGTGCAAACCGGGCCCAAAAGGTGATTTTTTGTAGTTGCATTGTGAGATCACCTGTCAGGCAGGATTTAAACATTTTGACCACCCTTGTTCACGATGTAGGCTCATAAGAAGGCTACAGTATGTTGAGAATTTGGGGTCAAAATATATAAAAATGGCAAAGTTATGTGTATATGTTGAAATTCCAATAAGCTCACTCATAACTTTGGTCATTTGTAATATTTTGACCCCAAATTTTCAACATAGCTGTTTTTTACACATCCTCATGATTGTAACAGCTGTTATTTTTCAAATACTGGCCAAAATTTGTTTTTGCACCTGCGTGAGAATGAGGTTTCGGTGGCACAGAATGATGTTTTAGTGGGGATTTGAAATTTTTCACCCACCAGATTCATGAGGTGGGGTACTAAAAAGTCTATGTTGAACATTTGATGTATAAATATGGTAAAAATGCTCAGGTTATGACTGAATGTTACAGTATTTATTTATTCATTCATTCATTCATTTATTCATTTATTTTATTTATTCATTTGGTAACCGGGTTGGGTTGGTGCACTAATCCGAAGACCTTTTTTGGGCACGGCCCAGGCCAGGAACTGGCAAAAACAAAGGTACAGAACAACATTCAGTACAGATAACAATAGTTAAACAGATCATAACAGGCATAACAAATAGGCAGATCATGCAGTGGTGAGGGGAAGATACAAAAGACAGCACCAGGCACAACTAAAACAAGTGAGCACTAGAATGCATCTATTACAAACACAGTACAGGGCAATACATTTGCTACATGCAACACAGGCAGAAAAAAACAATGACTGATGACAAACCTCAGATGTACCACAGAGAACATGAGGGACTGGGTTCTGATAGGTAATCATCTATAAGCCAGAGGCAGTTTTGGGGGATGTCATCGAGGCACAGGTCAGGAATCATAGGAAAACCAGGAGCAGTTTCAAAATTCGCAATTAGCATTTATTTTTCTCAATAACAGCAAAATTAAAAAGTAAAAATGATTCTGTATGACTATTTACAAAGGCAGTACAAACAGAGAAAACTAAGTCTTTCTTCTGAGGGTATCTCTTAATTCCAAGTTTCAGTCCCTCAGTCTCCTTGTCTCTCTAGCAAAAGCATTGCTGCTCTTTTTATAAGTCTTTGTCTGAGAACTCGTTAAGAGAGCCTGCTTCTCACAGAATGCTCTTGTATGTTTACAGAATGTTCTTGTCAGTTTTGTTCCTTGCAGGTACAGCAAAACAGTACATGGTGTCCCAGAACTGACCGCTTGTTGACAACTCTGCAAAGGGCTTAAAAACTGCATCTCAGGTTAACCCCTTGAGTTCCAAATAGCTTTTTACAATCATTTCAACAGTATAACTATATTCAGTTTTAAACAAAGGGATCCCAGTTTCACATACAGATTTACACAGTTATTCACATATATTTTGTATAACTGCAGATATGCAAGGGGGAATAAAAAGATACAACAGCAAGTGAAGGCAGAGAGACAGCAAGAGGCGGAGAACTGTGAAACTGTCAGAGTGATCATTTCCTTGGTCTCTCAAGAAAATGTAGTTGTGCAACCAGACAGACAAGAGACAGAAAAGAAGAGGCTAGAACAGACCCTTGCATTTAAGCAGTTTCTGCATAACAAATGGGGCAGGGCCTTATTCAATCCTGTCACAAGGGGTCCATACTCAGGGCAGTGGGGGCTCTAATGGGGGAGAAGGTGGGGGCTGCAAAGGAGGAACAGCTGGGGTAGATGCCAGAGGACAGATGCAGGCAGAGGAGGACAGAAAATGAGCTCTTATCAGTGCATTGAGGTTTAGGGGGGGTCAGGGGAACAAAGGGGTGGGGGGAGGTCATTCCAAAGTGAGGATCCAGCCACTGAAAAAGCTCTTTGGCCCATATTGGTGGTGACGTTAGAGTGTTCAAGTTGGAGGTTGGATGAGTGATGCAGGTTGCATCTGAAGATTCTGAGTAGAATAGATAATGCAGAGTAGGAGGGCTTATGTAAGGCGTCACTGACTGAATGGGTTAGGAGGTACGAGTGTCATGCTTGAAGGGGGAGCCAGTTTAGGGAATGGTAGAGTGAACTATATTTCAACGTTTACTCATAACTTCACTAATTTTCAATATTTTCACTCCAAACTTTCAACATACCCATTTTTCTCCACCACCTCATAAATGTGACATGGGTCATTTTGTAAATCCTGGATGAGACATGCTTTTGCACCTCTGGTGTTGAAATGTCATTTCAGCCAATATACCATAAATGGTACATGTCATGTTTTTAAGGTGAATAATAAAGCCAGTATCTTGAAAAGCTGGGGTCAAAATAAAAAAAATATATATATATATATATATAAATATAATTTTTAACAACCTATTTGTGTAGTTCCAGTCTTTAACCCAGTGGCCATGCTTTGTGAACCCGTGCCCAGTGAGCTAAGTTCAGGGGTGAGATCAGTGACCCAGCTGGATGGGGTAAGGGTGGGGGGATGGTGCTGTTATGCAACACCCCCCCAGCCAGGGAATGAAAGGTTCAGGGTTGTCCACATGGGCCCAGGTACCGTATAGTAAAGATAATGGTCCTTTTGACATAGGGCCCTGCAACTCTTCACCCGTGGTGGCAGAGTGCCTTGCACATTGGATAACAGAGGAATTATTTGCCCTGTGCATCTGTTTCTGTGGCCACATGAAAGCACAGGGACCACAGGGCTCTGATCTTTCGAAACCCACCAGACAGCCCCATGACTTCTTCACATCCATCACTGGACAGAACTTCAGGCCCTTGGACAGAGTCTTCCCTTGGTGCAGGGTAGCTGCATTTGTACATTATCAACACCAAACACCTGTACAGCATATACATACAAGCAAGCGTTCAGCATTGACAAATGCTTGCTTACTTAGTGTAGATTAGATTTTTTTTTTATGAGCCAAGGTGGAATTTCACCCATTTTACTGTAGATTTTCTTATTAGGCATATATTTGTCTCTTAACTTTGTTTTTCCTTGCAAATCTCCCAACATAGTTTAATTTCTTTCCCTTTCATGTCAGATTTCCACTGCCAGATGTTTATTTCTTGCTGCATGATTAGGTTTGATAGATATCTGAAGGAATAGGGCATTTCAGGTTATTGCAGTTAGGACAACACGAAGGCGGACGTGATGTGCCACACAGTCTTACTTCATCTCGCCACATGTATCTACTCACAGCGTGCATATGTTTGTCACACTGATTTACTATCCCCTCCACACTTTCCCATCTTTATGACCCATGGTTTTCTCTATCTATCCCACACAGAGAGGACAGTGCCTTGCTAGGAGAATTGAAATTATGTTGTCACCATTCTAGAGCAGAAGTAACTTGAAGGTCAGCAAATTGAAGATGATGACAGTGAAAACAACTGTGTGGAGCAGCTGGAAACACAGAGACAGTTTTTCCTGTGATGAGAAAACATACAATAAACATCCCAGTCTGCAAAACTGCAAAATCCTTTAAGCAGCAGTTCTTCCTGTATATTTTGTGTGAACCCCAGGGCATAATTTGAAGGACAGGAACAGTACATTGTTTTCAAATCACTGTGTTTTTGTCACTGCCTAATAAATATATTGTATTAAAAGAAAACTCTTGCAAGGATGGAATGATAAATCACAACAGATACTGTTTTAGCAGTCTGGACTTTGGAGTAAGGACATCATTAAAGGTTTACCAGGGGTTATGTCAGAGACCCCAATGATTTCTTTACAACCCTTGTGATCTACAAAAAAAGTCCCCAGAATTTAATTATCTAACCCTTGGTGTGTGGGGAAAATTTCAACCTCTTATGATACAATATATATATTTATAAAATGGGTTTGAAAAAAGAAGCTAATCAATTGGTGAAAGACCATCACATGATCATGCATATATCAGAGTGCGACCACACACCTGCACTTTTACCCCCCTCCAAAACAGTTTTGACATTTAATAAGATAGATTAAACCACTTTGAAGTGTGCGGTCTGATATATACACGCCTTGGGCAGTTGACGCACACCAAGGCATGCATATGTCAGAGCGTGACTGCACACCTCAGAGTGGTTTATCTATTACATATATACATGCTGTATAAATATATATATATATATATATACACACACACACACACACATGCTGTATAAATAATATATATATGTATATTTATACAGCACATGTGTACTGTTAATTAACAAGATAAAAAGGGTTATCCTGACCCCAGCATAGCAAGATAATATTATTTTGCAAAGTAGGGTGTGTCACAAGGACCCAATGGAGCAAAACAACATTATCTGGCAAAGTAGGGTATATCACAATGTATACTGAACCAATCAAAGTGAAGCCTTCACAACGTGGATGACATCACAATAGCCAAGTGTAGCACTGAAGCTAGCAGTTTTAATAAACAAAAACAGTTATGTCTTCATATAGAGAGCACATTTAAAAGGTATAACTAGTAAGCTGATGTTGTGCACATTGAATATATAATTGCAATATACTTATGGTTCCACCACTTGTGAGTTATGGTCCTGCCCTCTCACATGTGAAGATAAATGGCATATTTTCATTAAGTCTATTTGATATGTAAAAAATTGGCTCAGATATCTCTGAAATTTGTCAAGGTATAGTGAGCTGAAATTGGCAACAGTAAAATACATTAAGTCAACATGAATGTGCAATGCACAGATTTTGGAGTCTCAATTCTTTTTCATTTTACAAAAAAACCTACCTCCCAAAAAGGCACATTGTGCATTGTGAATGTGCCCTGACGTGGTCTATTTTCCTAATGTTATTTTTAACTTGCCATAAGTTAAAAAATTCTAAAATATGTGGCCTAGACTTACATCAGACTACCACATCATCACAAACACATAGAGATATGAGACCTGGGGAAGATTTGCCTCTTCTCAGATGGCACTAAGATCTGCAGCAGAATGGATAGTGATGAGGGGTTAGAACATATAGGGAGAACTTGGAAAAACTAGAAACAATTGTCCAGGATACTGTAGTTGAAATTACACTCCAATAAATGCAAAGTAATGCACACTGGGAGCAAAAACCTGAAAATGGAAAGTGATGGGAGGGGTTGAAATACAGAGAATGACTGTGGAAAGAGACCTGGCTTTGATCATTTCAAACAGCTTGACAAAATCATCTTAGTGCAACAAAGCAGTGGGTAGTGCTAACTGGATGCTGGGGGTGTATAGTGAAAGGGGCCATCAATACAAGCAGGAAGGGGATACTTTTACTTTCCCTGTATAGGTCCTTGGTTTATCCCCACCTGGAGTACAATGCAAAGTTCTGATGCCTGAACCTGCATAGGCTATGACAGAATATAGGCAATGCAGAGGAGGGTGACCAAAATGATCCAGGGGCTATAAGAGAAAACATTCATGGAAAGGTTGAGAGACCTCAACAGGGTTGGACAGAGTGAAAGGGTCAATGGGCCTTTTTCTGGCATCATATTCAATGTTTCTAAGTTTCTGAGTCTTAATGGAGCTGCAGCAGGTACAGCAAGTGAACTGGGGATGGTATTTCTTATAACAGCTAGTGGGTAGAGGCCAAGGACTAGATGGTCCACAGTACTCTAATAGCTTCACCAGCTCAGGATAGGGTCGCCCTTATGGAACCACCACTAGGCTGTGCTGCACTCACTATTCTAAATATATTTCCTCCTAAACATGCAATGTATCCCATGACGCATGGACACCTATGCTCACAACTTGGTGGTAATTTCATCCCACGGCTTCAAGTTTCACTCAGTGAAATCACTACATTGTTCTTTGCAGTCACCCATACTTTGTCTTCAACAATCTATATATTTATTTTAGTTTTTATTGACTGGGAAGGGTGGGTTTGGAGACACTTCCTATTTTAAGCCTCACCTCAGGGGCAGGGGGCTACAGGTGAATGCTGACTGATATTGAACCAGGTTATGTTGTTGGTGCCTTTTAATGAACGGCCCTTCAATGGGACCTTCAATTTAGGGTAAACAAAAAAAAAACACAGGAGTTAGTGTACTTGTCTGAATTGGGTGAGGGGAACTTGTTATCTGTGCAGTTAGCTAGGTGAAGAAGACAGCTGTGAATTGGGGGAGTGGTTTAGGCAGCAGGATGCCTCATCAGGTTTGCATCATGACTCTCGATGGTGAACTAGGTATTAGATGTTCGAACTGTTATATGTAACAGATGGTGCAGACACCTCGTAAATCAAATTAAACATTTATTTGTGACAAATGTATAGCAAATACATTAATGCAAAAAGAGACTGACTCCTTTTGTGTCAGACTATCATCTCTGGAAGCCAGTCAAGCATATATAGCTAGACATTATAATGCATTACATAGCCCTCAGCTTAATCCAAAGCCTAATCAAAAAGATGGAAGTAGGCAGCGCATATTATGTACGGATATAACACTAGCCCAGAAGTTTACCTCGTCTGATAAATCCAGTCCCCCTTGAACCAGTACAGATGTTACCACTGGGCAAGCTTGCCAGGGTCCAGAAATGGGCCTTGCCATGCTAGTAAAAAGGGGGAGAGAGAATGATGATGAAGTGTCAGAAACTATCTCTGACTGGGTCACTGTATCAAGCTCCAGGGCATGTAAAAAGGACGTAAAGCTGAACATTTTTGTATCCCAATGCACAATTCTTTCAATCCTCTCGCTATGTTACATAATACTGTTACTGAGACTACAATCACAGATGATCTGGAAGTTTGTTCGACTGATACTAGTGATGGCACAAATGACCCTCAGCCCTCTAACAACTTTCACTTTACTAACGGAGCAAGTACATCTGCACCCTCCTTATCAAGTCAAAATGCCTCTTGTCAGCTCCCAGAACCCCCTCCACACCATAATGCTGAAAACAGAACAACGCCATTAAGAAATCCAACACAGGATAGTAGGATAAGAAGGAATCCTGAGCACATCATTACTGAGTCCCCCCTTAATCCAACTAATGTAACTATGGAGAACGATGTTATCCCCAGCCCCCCATTTCTAAACACCAATTATTTGTGCTTGGTGATTCCATTATTAAACATATCGACAGAACTATTTGAAACCCAGACAAGGCAAATAGAGCATATTCTAATTTTTTGGGGGCAAAAGTTTCCAATATTTTAGAAATGGTCAACAACATACTGTCCAATGCAGGTCCAAATTCACTAGTCATAATCCATGCTGGTACCAATGACATCAATCACACTAATCTTTTAGAACTCAGACAAGACTATGCTGCATTAAATAACTTGCTTGTGGAAAAAGAATGCACCACATGTTTCTCAGAAATACTGCCAGTACCTACAGCCACTAAGGCAATTACCTGCAAGATTAAATCCACTAACAAATGGCTCAGAAAGCAGTACTACAAACAGAATATCCAGTGCATCACACACTGAGAGAAATTCTGTGATAAGGATTCGCTCTTCTGCTGGGATGGACAACACCTCAGCAGAAGGGGTAGTGCCCTTCTAGGTAAAACATTTGAATCAGTAATTGATACCCATTTAAACTAATAAACAAGGGGGAGAATGGAAATATTCCCAGTTTTCTTAAGATAGGCAATAATCATCAGTCTATTAGCACCTGTAACACATTATCATTTAATGTGAGATCGCGTAACAACACCAAGATGTCTGAACTAGAAGCTAAATGTATGTTAGTAGACCTGAGTATTATCGCTGTTACAGAAACATGGTGGGACACCTCCTCAGCATGCATTAGGGAGATCCCAAATTTCAAGCTGTATTACAAAAATAGAGCAGGTAGAACTGGAGGTAGTGTATGCCTCTATGTAAGGGATCATATTCCATCATATGAGGTAAACACTCCAACTAATACTGAAAGTGTCTGGGTTGCTGTGCAATTCAAAGGTCACCCCAAACTTATAATTGGTGCCTGCTATAGGCCACCATCAGCAGAGTTAGAATACACTGTGACACTCTGCCACCTGCTTATTGTTATGTTGTATAATATTTGTGTTATAAATAAAATGTGTATGGGATGCGACTGCCTGCTTAAGGATGGTAGTCAGTATAAGGAGACTTTACCTTTTGACCTCAAAAGTGCCAGTGTGAGAAAACAGCAGGATGTCATAAACAGACCAGTGAAACTACTAATTAAAGCCTTCCTTGCAGAGGGACAGTATATTACCCCTTATAACATGCTCCTGCTTTTGAAACTGGGAACTAATATGAATTTTATGAAACTAGCAGGAAGGGAAGTAATTTGGCTGATCCTTTGTGGTTTTCTCACCTAGCAGAAAACTAGTGACAGATTGTGAGGCTATGAAACATCAAAGGGAATGTTTTGCTCAAAAAGACTCATATTTTGGGAAATTGCTAGTTGCTGATTTTCACAGTAATAACATACATCCTAGTGGATATCCATACTCAGATTACAGATTTATCATAAATCTAACAGTGTCCTCATGGGTGACATCACCAGGAAGTGGAGAAAATATGGCCTGCATTTGACAAATTGTGGCAGAAGGACTCCCTGAAAATCAAAGACACGCTTTAATCTGTGGATTGGTAACTAGGCACTTTAGAAAGATAATTCATCTGCAATTAATAAGTACTTGTGGTAGGCGTATTTGTGTTCTGTAACTTCCTATTTATTTTATGTGACTGTAAGTTATTGATATATTTGTTCAGTGTTTGATAATTTACAATTTTTAGTAAACAATATTTTCCTTGAAATAGTGTCTGTGTCTTCTCAGTTTTCTTTTACATGTGAATGCTGAACCAGTGTTTAATTCTGACAGCTGTTAAGGACTTAAATGTGTTACTAATCCTGCTAAAGGTAAGAATATACCTAGGTCTCATATTGTCATAAGGGTACATTTTGGAAACCTGGCTGGGTGTCACTGGGTGAAAGATTGTACTGCATTCTCAAAGAGGGTACATATCTGAGCCTGTTAACTGGGTGCGCAAGCATACGGTTCACATTTGACCCCCAGCACTTGATGCTAGTAGGTGATTCGGACCCAAATCAGACAGGAGGGTTACCCTGTTCACACTATCCCACTTCAAGGTTGGCACTGTGGGAGCAGAGGGCCTGACCTGCGGAGCTTGTTTGTGACAGATTTGGTTGGCAGTGGTGGGATTTGAAAGTATCTGGTAACTAGAGCATTAACAGTCCTGTGTGTCAGATTAATACTGTACAGCTCACATGCAAAATAAGGCAGTGATTTCTAAAAAGTAAAAATAACTATATCATTGTGCTTACAGTCTAAGGTCCTACCTGTTTTATTTTTTGGGTGCAAGTTAATGTAGCCATAGTTAGAGAAGAATATGGCTTCCAACTACAGTGAGCACACTGCAGACTACCTGAGGCAGTTGTGCCAAGAGAGAGGAGTCCAGCACGAGGTCAGAACCTAAAAGCACCTCATAGAAGCTGTTGTGACAGCCGATGCCCAAAGCCTCGAGTCACAGTCTGTGACTAAAAAGGATTGAACCTTGGGTGTGGAGGGTACAGGGTCCAGTGCAGTGTCCAGATCCAGTGAGGAGGACAGCAGGGCCAGTGCAAACCAAGGGCCACAGCAGCAAGGGAAGGTCACCAGCATTCTGGAGAAACAAGAGATCAGGCTGAAGATGGAGTTGCAGAGAATGGAGCTGGAATTTGAGCAGAAGAAGTTCCAGCTGCAGATCTAAAGACAGGAGAAGTGAGAGCAGCTTCAGTGAGAGGCTGAGCGAGAAGAGTGTGAGTGCCAAAGACAACATGGACTGGAGAACCTCTGACTCCAAACACCAGCACCAGCGCTGGTAAGTGACCTGGGGTTAACGGGGACTCCAGGACTGGGTTATAAATTAAACTATAAATTGATAGCTGAGTTTAAAGAGGGGGAAGATATGGATGCCTTTTTAAATTCCTTTGAAAAAGTATGCATTCAGGCAAATATTCCTAGGGCGTCCTGGAGTTTCCAGCTATCCCCGCTACTTACCGGAAAAGCTCAGGATGCATTGGGTCAAATGGACACTGAGGACAGTAATGATTACAGTAAACTTAGAGCTGCACTTTTAAAAAAATATGAGCTAACAGCAGAGGCATGCAAAGTAAAATTCCGTAAGCTCAGAAGAAGCCCTGACACGAGCAATGAGGAGCTAGCCACTAAACAAAGTCAGCTCTTAAAATGTTGGTGGGAAGGAATTAAAGCAGACTCTGTAGAAAAAATTGGAAATGCTGTACTGTTACAGCAGTTTCTTGGGGCATGCCCAGCAGAGCTCAAGACCTGGCTGGAGGATCGAGATCCAAAAACAGTGCAAGAGGCTGCTGAACTCTCGGACCACTATGCCAGAAGCAGACCTGCTCTGAGAATGAATGGGGTGGGTGTGGCAGCACAGAAAAGGAAAAGCATGCCTTCAGGGGAGCTGCAGTAAAACCCTCCCTGCCTCCACCGAAACCAGGTAGCTCCAGGTTACAAAGAAAAGATTTACCTGAGAAAAGAAATGAATGTTGGGTTTGCAAAGAAACTAGAAATATTGCAAGGCAGTGTCCCAAAAGGACAAGCAGTGCACAGAGTGGTGCTAGGAAAGAAGTGAGTTGTTTATGTGTCCCTGAAATCATGCCAGTAAACATGAGGGAACACATGCACCCAGTCACTGTGAATGGCATACAGACACATGGGTTAAGGGACATGGGGGCATCCCTGACTTTGATAAAAGGGGATTTGGTAGAGCCTGGTCAGCTTATACCCAATCAATTTGTAACTGTACAGGGATTCACTGGGGAGGAGAAAACATTGCCACTTGCTAGTATCCTCCTAGACTGGGGTGAGACAGGGGGGACTGTGCAAAAGGTTGCCATAGCTGAGACTTTGGCTGTCGATGTAATTATTGGCAACAATATCAAACAGAGGATGGTGTGTGCAGTTAACCACAGCCAAGTGACAAAGGAAAATTGTAGTTCCCTGGACCCCATAGAAGCCCCTGTGGAAACCTCTGAGAGGCTGATTCCCTAGCCTGTGTCTCCTGATATGGAGAATAATGAAAGTGGTGTAGAAATTCCCCAGGTAGCAGTTAACAGAACAGCTATGAAGGGTTATTCCAAGAAGGAAGGTGTGACCCGTAGTCAGAGGGTTAGGGATGGCAGTGGTCCTGAATTCCCTGAAACTAGAGCTAGGGACCCTAGTATAGAAACTGAAGGGGACCTGTCCCATGCCTTGGGAATGTGTAAGGAGTTTGCAGTTGCTCAGAAAAGTGACCCTAGTCTAGAGAAGCTGAGGGCTTGGGCAGACTCTTAAGGAGCACAGGGAGGTGACGGGAAACATAAAGTTAATTGGGACAATGGACTGATGTATACGCAGGGTACTAAGACAGAGAGAGGGGTGACAGGCAGGCAGCTTGTCATTCCCCAGGGGTACCGTGAGCAGTTGCTCAAGATTGCACATGATATTCCCATGTCTGGCCATTTGGGAATCACACGCACTACACAGTGGTTGGCCCAGAATTTCTATTGGCCCAACTTCACCCAGCAGGTGGAGTATTGCAGGTCTTGTCACTGGTGCCAAGAAATAGGAAAGGCAGGTAAGAAAACCCAAGCTTCTCTAATTCCTTTACCCATAGTTGAGGAGCCATTCCAGAGGGTGGGGATGGATATTGTAGGTCCTTTAAATACCCCCAGCTCCTCCAGGAAGGGCACAGGGTCGTATGTCACATGGCAGAATGCCGTGCGGCACCTGCTGGGCGCGATTTCTGTAGTTTGTTCTGTGGGGGGCTCCACCCCCCACACCTCCTGTCATGGGGGGCTGCACCCCCTGGACCTCCCCACTAAATATTCCCAACTTTGGGGGGTCCAACTCAGAGAGCGCACAGTGCCAGGCTTGCTCCAGGAAGAGGTTCATTCTGACTGTGGTGGATTATGCCACCCAGTACCCAGAGGCAGTTGGCCTATCCTCACTGAGGACAGACAAAGTGGCAGATGCCTTACTAGGGATTTTCTCCCATGTTGGGTTTCTGCAGGAGGTTATCACCGATTGAGGGGGTTCCTTTATGTTGGACCTGATGAAATGTTTGTGGAAGAAGTGTGGGGTGGTGCACAGATGCACGACACCATATCACCCACAAGCCAATTGGCTTGTGGAAAGATTTAATGGTACTCTTAAGTCAATGCTCCAAGCATTTGCTGAACAGCATGGGAGGGACTGGGAGAAATACCTTCCCCACTTGTTGTTTGTATACAGGGAGGTGCCCCAAGAGTTGACAGGGTTTTCCCCCTTCAAGCTCTTATATGGATGCCAGGTACCTGAGCCCCTAGACTTGATCCAGGAGGACTGGGAATGCAAGCATGCCACCAAGGGAACTCCCATAGTGGATTATATCCTTAGGTTTAGGGAAAGGCTGAAGAGCTTATGGGGACAGCCCAGAGCAACCTGGCAGCTGCCCAACAAAAACAAAAGGTGTCGTATGACTGCAGAGCCAGAGCTCACTCATACACTGTGGGTCAGGAAGTCATGGTCCTAATCCCAGTACAGAAAGACAAGCTACAGGCCGAGTGGGCAGGACTGTACAAAGCAGTCAGACAGAAAAAAGATGTAAACTACATTATAGAGCTACCTGACAGGAGACATACACAAAGAATGTATCATGTCAACATGGTGAAGCCATATGCTAATAGAGCTGACATGGTGTTTGCAGTGTGTAGTCCTGGGGAGGGGATGGATGAAGGAGACCCCTTCTGGACTTACTAGAAGAAAGCAAGCAGAAGTCCTCTGTAGAAGCAATTAAAATGTCACCCCAGTTGACCCTGGACCAGATCCAGGAAGTCAGGGAGGTTTTAGCAGACTTTGCCCCACTGTTTAGCACCAAGCCTGAACTAACTCCCTTAGCGATTCATGATGTGGAGATGGGGGCGCAGGCACCCATACAGCGGACAGCACATCGGGTGTCAGAGGCTGTCCAAAAAGACATTAGGAAGGAGGTGGAGGAAATGCTGGATTTAGGGGTAATCCAGAAATCCCACAGTCCCTGGGCCTCACCCATAGTCCTTGTTCCCAACCAGATGGCTCTACTCATTTTTGTGTGGACTATCGTGGACTTAATGCAGTCATGAAGTCAGATTCCCACCCAATGCCACAGATGGATGAACTCCTGGACAAGTTAGGAGGGGCGATATACCTTACAACTATTGTCCTGACAAACGGGTATTGGCAGATAGAGTTAACTGCCACAGCCAGGAGAGGTCGTCCTTCATCACTCTGATAGGGTTATTTGAATTTAAAGTAATGCCTTTCAGAATGAAGAGCACCCCAGCCACTTTCCAAAGGTTGGTGAACCAGGTGTCAAATGGTGCTGAGGAGTACACCATGGCGTACCTGGATGACATTGTCATCTTTAGTGCCAGCTGGAAGGAACACCTGTCCCACCTTAGGGAAGTGCTGGGCAGGATACAGAGGGCTGGACTCACTGTAAAAGCTAAGAAGTGCCAGGTGGCCATGGCTGAGGTGGCATACCTTGGGCACATTGTAGGCCGGGGACAGTTCCATCCTAACCAAGCGAAAATAGAGGCAATCAAGGCATGGCCCAGACCAGAAACATAGAAGCAGGTCAGGAGTTTTCTAAGGACAGCAGGGTACTATAGGAAATTTGTACCAAATTACAGTGCCCTGGCCACTCCCCTATCTGGCCTTTTAAAGAAAAGGATGCTTAAGAAAATTGCCTGGGAACCAGCCTGTGAACAAGCCTTTACAAGACTAAAGGAGGCACTGTGCAGTGCTTCTGTATTGACAAGTCCAAACTATAGCAGACCCTTTGTAGTCCAGACTGACTCCTCAGATGTGGGTTTTGGGACAGTGCTGAGTCAGAAGTCCAACCAAGGGAAAGATCACCCCATAATGTACCTCAGTAAAAAGTTACTTCCCAGGGAGTAGGCTTACTCAACTGTGGAAAAAAAGTTTCTTGCCATGGTGTAGGCCCTAAAGAAATTAGAGCCATATCTATACTTGCAGCATTTTGAGGAACAAACTGACCACAACCCCTCATTTGGCTGGCACTAATGGGTAAAACGAATGGTAGACTACTAAGATGGAGCATTGCCTTGCAAGGGTATGACATGACGGTCTTGCACAGGACAGGGGCAGCCAATGAAAATGCAGATGAACTGTTGCATCAGTTTGAGCAATGAACTGACTTGGGGAGCTCATCCCATGCAGGGGATAGAGCCCCCAAATTCAGACTAGGTGGGGAGGACTGTGTCGCTCTGCCACCTACTTATTGTTATGTTATATAATATTTGTTTTATAAATAAAATGCGTATGGTATGTGACTGCCTGCTTAAGCATGGTAGTCAGTGTAAGGAGACTTGACCTTTGACCTCAAAAGTGCCAGTGTGAGGAAACCACAGGATGTGATAAACAAACCAGTGAAACCACTAATTAAAGCCTTCCTTCCAGAGGGACAGTTTATTACCCCTTATAACCTACTCCTGCTTTTGAAGCTGGGAATTAAATGTGAATTTTATGACCCTAGCAGGAAGGGAAGTCATTTGGCTGATCCTTTGTGGTTTTCTCACCTAGCAGAGAACTTGTGACAGATTGTGGGGCTATGCAGCATCAAAGGGAATGTTTTGCTCAAAAAGACTCATATTTTGGGAAATTACTAGTTGCTGATTTTCACAATAATAACATACATCCTTGTGGATATCCATACTCAGATTACAGATTTATCACAGATCTAACAGTGACTTCATGAGTGACATCACCAGGAGGTGGAGAAAACTGACTTTTGGAAATGGCCAGCATCTGACAAGTTGTGTCAGAAGGACTCCCTGAAAATCAAAGACACACTTAGTCTGTGGACTGGTAACTAGGCACCTTAGAAAGATAATTCATCTGCAACTTTGAAGTATTTGTGGTAGGCGTATTTGTGTTCTGTAACTTCCCATTTATTTTATGTGACTGTAAGTTATTGTTATATTTGTTCAGTGTTTGATATTTTACTTATTTTACAATTTTTAGTAAACAATATTTTCCTTGAAATAGTGCCTGTGTCTTCTCAGTTTTCTTTTGCATGTGAATGCTGAACCAGTGTTTAATTCTGACGGCTGTTAAGGGCTTGAATGTGTTACTAATCTTGTTAAAGATAAGAATATACCTAGGTCTCATATTGAGTCGTAAGGCTACATTTTGGAAACCTGGCTGGGTGCCACTGGGCGAAAGACTGTACTGCATTCCCAAAGAGGGTACATATCTGAGCCTGTTAACTGGGTGCTCTAGCATAAGGTTCACATTTAACTCCCAGGACTCGAGGCTAGTAGGTGATTCAGACCCAAAACAGACAGGATGATTACCCTTTCTGTCCCCTGTTCACACTATCGCACTTTGAGGTTGGCACTGTGGTAGCAGAGGGCCTGATCTGTGGCATGCGTTTCTGATATACACCATCTATTTAACTTAAGATATTGCCAGCATGGCAAATAAGGGTGATATTCTAATTTTGGGTGATTTCAATATGCAAAATATTAACTGGGAAACACTTAATGCAAGTACTGAGCAAGAGAAGTTACTTACTTCATCCATTAGCTCAGGTCTTGAGCAATTACTCTGCCACCCTACCAGGGGGAAAATATTCTCGGCCTCATCATTACAAACATCAAGAACCAAATCACAAATATCAACATAAAAAATCCCATTGGTAATAGTGACCATAACTCGATCCAATTTAGTATTACAACTCATTCAATAAAATCTTTAAACAATATAGCATATAAATATTACAATAAAGCTAATTTTAGAAAAAATAATTCATTAAACAAAATAAACTGGGAAGAAACATTTCAAAATATGCCAATTAATTTGGCATGGGAAAAGTTTAAAGCAACAATTCATAACTTAGGACAATTACATGTTCCAGGTAAGATGAAATATAATAAAAAGGGCAAAATCCCCATATGGCTTACCAAACCTATATGCAAACAAATTAAAATTAAAATGAAAGAAAGGTTATGTAAGAAACTTAGGAAAAACCCAAGTCCTACTTACCTGTCTAGATATAAACTAGCCCTTTCAACACTTAAACAAATGATTAAACAGTCCAAACTAAAACTTGAATTTAATTTAGCACACTCAAAAAATAATCAAAAATCACTTTTTCATATATTAACAGTAAGAAGGGTAATTCAAGAATGCTTGTGCCAATAATTGACAATGGTACAACTTTAAACTCCGATCTTGCAACAGCAAATCACTTTAATTATTATTTCTGTTCAGTTTTTACTAAAAAGGACAATAACTGTACAACTTATAATAATTTTGCTCTAACTCTATACAAGTTTGTTGTATCTGATGTAACCAAAGTCCTGTCCACCTTAAATTAAACCACCAGTCCAGGACCTGATGATATACACACAAGATTTCTAATAGAGACATCTAAATTTTTGGCCAGCCCGCTTACAATACTCTTCAATAAATCTCTAGCAGAGAATGATATCCCAGATGACTGGCAAAGGGCCATAGTAACACCTATTCTTAACAAATTCTGGTCAGATCCACCACAGCTGCATAATGAAGTTAGTGAATTTGTGTGAAATTGTTAAGGAGGTATGGAGAAACAACACAATGATTTGTAAGTAGTAAGATTTGTTTTAATTTCTGTTCTAAGGAAGGCATACACATTATTAAGAAATTATATGGAGGTGTACATTTTAATGGAAGGAATTGGAAGCTTACAAAAGAACCCCAGAGCAAATGCTACTGATGTATGTGTTATCCCAGATGATACTGGCCAGACAGAAACATTTTAAAGAAAACACGATTGCACATATCCCAATAATGCAAAGCATCAAGGGAAACATATGCATGTTGGTACAGAAAGTGGCAGTACATGAAAAAGTAATGGCTGTCATATAGTCAACCTTGGGATTATTTACACATTTGTTTTTATTTTATTTTTTTTTTTAAGAGAAACAGGGTTTTTGTCCATGAGGTGATGTAAGTTATTTTTAAGAAATGTGTTGATGTCAAGAAGTCAGGTGTAATAATGATGGACTGTTAGAGAAAATGTTATATTAACTTTCAGAGAGGGGCACTTTTGATAAGGGCAAGGTAGTTATGCGTGTGATAATGGGAATATTGGGAAAGCATGAGGTTTATGGAGAAGTGGAGTACAAATATGCACAGTTTCATAAGTATGTGCTCAGAGTGCAGGCAAATGTGATATGCAGGTTTGTTTTAGAAATAGGTAAAAATAGCAATACATACAATTAATAGAAAGATAGATAATTACATAGACATATAGACAGAGAGTGAGAGACACAGACAGACAGGCAGAATAGGAATGGCAGTGAAGTATTGAAGTGACACCAACCCCACCCCCACCCCGCAAACATGGATAGGTATTGGGGTGTGCCTTTGGGTCACTGGCCATAACACTCACGCCATTTCACCTCACCTTACACTGCAAACACAGATAAGAGTCGAGGTGTGCCTTGGGGTTTTCAAACTTTATACTCACCCCATTCCATACAGAAATATGCTGAAATGAGTACAGTATAAGAGAATGGAATTAACTTTGGAGCTGAAGAGTCAAAGGCACACCTCAATACCTGTCACTGGCTGCAGGGTGGGGGTGAGGGTGAAAGGCATGAGCATTACTGTTGACAATCCCAAGTCACACCCCAATGCCTGTCAGTCCCTACAGTGCAGGGTGTTATGGTCAGAAACCCTAATGCCCTGGGTGTTTCATGGTATTTTCACTCCAAGTTTTCAACATGGGCTTTTTGTGACCCCACCGCATGAACAGTGACACTATCAGTTCATTAGCTGAAAGGAGATTTTGCACAGTGACTGTGCCATTTGGCACCACAGGTGCAAAAACACATTTTGAACAGGATGTAAAAAATGACAGCTATACATTTCTTGCTTCAGTAACTGCTCAGCACATCTGTTGCATGACCTGCTTATTGACATTTTATATCTGCTATGCAATGTAGTGCTGCTATGCTGTATGGCTGAGAGGGACCTGGGGGTGGTGGTGGATGTCAAGATGAACAACTCAGAGACTTGTAGGAGGGCAGCAGCTAAGGCTACAGTGCTGGGATGCATTGCTAGAGGGATCACTCCAGAAGGAGGGAAGTGATACTCCCTCTTTATAACTGCTTGGTGAGGCCACACCTTGAGTACTGCATGCAGTTTTGGAGGCCACACTTAAAGAGGGACATTGAACTCTTGGAGAGGGTCCAGAGAAAGGCAACCAAAATTATCTGGGGCTTGGGGGAAAGGACCTAAGGGGAGAGGCTCGAAGAGCTGAATATATACATGCTGGAAGAGAGAAGGGACAGTGGGGACATGATAGAGGTCTTCAAGTACATGAAGGGGGTAAACAGGGGTGGCAAAGTCATGGTGCTCCAAAGGAAGGGGGGCAACTAGAGTGCATGGGTGGAAGCTGGAGTGGAGATACTCAGAGGAGAAAGGAGGAGGAGGTGCTATTTCAGTGAGAGGATGGTAGAACCATGGAATGTGCTGCCTGGGGGACTGGTGAAAGCAGAGACTGGGGAGGGGTTCAAGAGGAGGTGGGACAGGAACAGGGGAAGGGTTGTGGAAGCAAAGTCCAATGAAGTGGGAATACCCTGGACTGGGAACGGAGAAGCCTGAGAGGGTGGGGGGGCAGCAAGGTCAGCTCCCAGGGTGGGGACTAGCCAAACGAGCAGACACGAAAGCACACTAGGCCTATTCTGCTGGCATTTTTGTATGTTAGTATGTTGGTATACTTACTACACCAACATCATGAACCATAAAATAGATGACTGCCATTACTAGGGAGGCAGTATAGTACAGTGGTTTAAGGCTTTTAATTGCAAATCTGGAGACCTCAGTTTGAATCCCACAGCCCCAACACAAAAAAATAAAAAAAAATGCAAATTTTCTTACAGAGCTAATCAGCACTAACTGCTCATAGAAAGCTGATACCAACATTTACAGCTTAGAAAATACTTGAAATCTAACTGAGAGGAGTTTCTGTAAGAAAACAGTTACTTTATATTAATTATAGCATTGATGATCTGGGCAGTTTCTGTGCTTTTATGGTTGTGTATAGTTTGATAAAATTAAAAGTTTTAAAATTGAAACACTTCTACTAGCTAGACTGACACACATAGCAAACAAAAATAGTGAATTAGAGCTATTTAGTAGCTATTGTCTTACAGAAACACCAGTTAGCTAGCTCTCCCCTGGACTGGGAAGGGAGAAGCCCAAGAGGGTGGGGGGGACAGCAAGGTCAGCTCCCAGGGTGGGGACTGACCAAAGGAGCAGACACAAAAGCCTGCTAGGCCTATTCTGCTGGCATTTTTGTATGTTAGTATGTTGGTATGCTTACTACACCAACATCATGAACCATAAAACAGATGACTGCCATAACTAGGGAGGCAGTATAGCACAGTGGTTTAAGGTTCTTCACTGCAAATCTGGAGATCTAAGTTTGAATCCCACAGTCCCCACACAAATGTGGAGTATATTTTTAATAAAGTATAAAATATGTATGTGTGAGTTATTTAGTTTGGAGAATATTTGTTTCATTATTTCAAAAAGTGTGATACACTAAATGTGTAGTGCAGTGAACCATTGTAATATGGAATCAAATGTGTAGCTGAAATAACTGTTGCCATTTATGCTCACTGAACAAAAACAGTTGCACAGCTCTGCTGTTGTGAAATGATTTTAAAACAGTGCACATGCTAAATCCTACTGCCACATTCAAAACACCATACCCTACCTACTTGCCACATATAAACTCAACTATATTAAAATAATAATTCTAGGCACTTTTTTTTTTACCAGGAGAGACACACTAACCTAAAAGCTTGTTTACAGGTTCAACCTGGGAGCACAAGGAAGTTAAGTGATTTGCGCAGGGTCACACAGTATGCAAATGGGGGCTGTAGGAGTCAAACCCAGGTCTTCAGGTTTGTAGCTCAGAGTCTTAAACTACTGTGTTATATTGCATCCTTAACCTACCTGCCTATTTAACTATTATTCATTCACCAATCCCATTAACAACATGGTTACACTTGTATATAATACATACTTCTCAAACTTGAAAGAAAAAATACACTTTATCATCAAAGTCTGTGTTTACCAAATACTGTGCCCATGATTAAAATAATTTGAACACCTCCACCCAAAAATGTGCCCTGACATGAAACTGCATGTTTAACTGTAAAGACAATTAAACACTGTATTTCTAAATGCATTACTAACACCAATACTTTATGATTAAAACAATTTCAACACCCTCCCCCCAAAAAGGTGCCCTGACAAACTGCATTCTGGGAAGATTGTCTTGGACAAGATGCAATAAAAAAAAATTTGAAAAACAGGTTTCATGGAGTAAATGCCGACATCCTGTTTTTAGTGTCCATGATAAAATAAAATAAAAAATAGTGAAGATTTTTTTAATGTCAGCTCTGATCAGAATAGCTTTTAAAATCACCAATTATTTCCTTGTTCAGTGTTTTCTAATACATCTCAAACTTAAAAGAAAAAACACACTTTATCATCAAAATCTGTGTTCACAAGTACTGAGCCCATGAATAAAATAATTTGACCCCTTCCCCCAAAAATTTGTCCTGACATGAAACTGCATTGTTTAACTGTAAAGACAATTAAAACAATTATTTCATAATACATTACTAACACCAATGCTTTCAAAGTTTTGAAACTACTAAAGACAAATTATATATAAACTATACATATATAAAATGTTTAAGAAAAACATGTGGCTCTTACTGTAAATTAGAATGTGTGTCTAGGTCTCCTTCTGAGGCCCCAGGTGGCTCTGATAATCATTTGTTCCAAATAATTTTAAAGTCAATTTGAAGGCATTAAATATCTTCTGTTCTCTAGTCCTTAATAAAGGCATTAAGTATCTTCTGTTCTCCACTGCACAGGCTTGTTCTGTTGGTTGATATAGATTCAAAACTAGTGTATCTTGTTACAGCATGATAGAGCTATCTCATGCCCCTCCCACATGAATCAGGTGGGGTGGATCTTTAGGAGCTTCTCGGATGGAGGCGGGGGTGGATCTTACTCCAAAAAAAACTAATGCTGCCTCCCACTACTCAGGTTCCAGTTCTTGTACCACCCATTTAAGAAAGAAAATAGTACCCTGCAACCATTGACTAACATGAAAGTATATTTATTTGAGGGTGGAAAACATTGCTAGGAGGAGGGTAAGGTGGAAGAGACTATTTACACCTTCAGTTAGTTCCACGGACAGAAAACATGATATCACTACTTTTGTACATGCAAAATGTCTGCAGGCTCTGCCCACTGCAGCCGTAAAAAGGGGAGTAAGTCCAATGTTCAGAATTACCTCCCGATCAGCTTAACATCTAACATTGGGAAGCTTATGGAGCACTTGGTCAAATCTCTTCTTGAACAGGAAATTTTACTGCTGGGTATACAAGACAATTCCCAGCACGGGTTTAGGCCTGGTTATTCATGCACTACTAATCTGATATCCTTCTATAATGACATAAGTAAATGTCTTGATGAAAATATTCCCAATGATGTAATTCTATTAGATTACAGTCGAGCATTCGACAAAGTGTCCCATTCCATATTAATTAACAAATTACATACCCTTGGTTTCTCTACTTGTCTAGTTAATTGGGTGTCAAAGTAGCTTTCTAACAGAACTCAAGTACTGTAGTTACAATTAATGCTAAGTCCAACACAGGCCTCATCACAAGCGGTGTAACCCAGGGCTCTGTGCTGAGCCATCCTTATTTGATATCTTTATTAGTGACATGGCAATTAACTCAAGTAATAATATCTCAAAATTCGCTGACGATGCCAAACCAGGAAGTAGAGTTGATAGCCCACTAAATGTATCAACACTTGAAAATGATCTAAGATCAATTAAACCCTGGACTAACTCCAATTCTATGGAATTTAATGTTGATAAATGTACAGTACTTCATTTTGGTAACAAAAATCCCAACAAAGACTACTATGTCAATAATTCTCTTCTCAAATCACCTTCTAGTGAATGGGACTTAGGTATTATAATTAATAACAAACTCTCTTTTTCTGATCACTGCAAAAAAGTAGCTAGAACAGTTATTGGCATTCTCAAACAGGTGAGAAAGACCTTCATTAATAAATCTGAACATTGCTTGGTTCCCTTATATAGGACGTGTATTAGACCTTATACAGATGATTTATTTATTTGTTTATTTATTAAATTTTGGTGACCGGGTTAGCCCACTGAGCCCCGGAGGTCCCTTTTTCAGGGGCGACCAGGGAGTTATATAAGACAAGAAGTAAAATACAGCTTTGGTGTGGGTTACAGGTGTCACAATAATGCAGTTAAGATATCAGAGCAGAAGAATAGCAGTACAAAAGGGGTAAGTAGGTTGTACAACAGTAATAACATTGAGCAATTAATTAGCAGATTGACATATTGTTAGGTCAGTGTTGGAGGATAGAAGCCGGGTTTGTCATTTATCTCAGGGTACATCCCAGGAGCTGGTGCAGCTGCAGGAACTGGCGACCGCAAGGTGGGCCTTAAGCCTAGTGTGGAAGTTTTTGATTGTGGGGGCTTCCTGCACCCCAAGCAGGAGCTGGTTCCACAGTGTGGGAGCGGTGAGGGCAAATGACATACTGCCTACATTGATTCTGATCCTGGGGACATCTAGGAGAGTTCGGCCAGATGTGCAGAGGTGTTGGTGATTGGCCTTAAGAGTGACAAGGCCAGAGAGGCTGGGGAAGTAGGGCCGACTAACTTGTACACTAGGCAGAGTAGGTTGTACTGGAGACATGCATCCAGTGAGGGCCAGTTTAGGAAGGATAGGGAGTCACAGTGGTGGTCGCTAGGGTTGGCCTGGGATGCAAAGCATGCCACCTTGTTGTACAGCACCTGAAGTTTGTGCTTCTCCAGCTTTTCCAACCCTTGCATGATGGGGGCGGTGAATGTGATTGTCGGGAGGAGGACGCTGGTGACAACTGAGATTCTAGATTCAGGTACGAGCTGGTCTTTCAGCTGGTATAGTATACCTAGTTTCCCGTGTAAGGTTTTGGTGACTGAATTCACGTGGTTCTTCAGGGTGAGACCCTGGTTCAGGGTTAGGCTGAACTATTTCAGAGAGGGCACTACTTCTAGGCTGTTGCCAGATGCAGTGGTGAGTTGAAAGTGCTATGTTCTGTCCTTACCAAAGGATCTAGAGCCAGATAGCATTGCCTTAGTTTTGGATGTGTTGAGGACCATTCTGTTCTCAGTGAACCAGTGCTCCAGTGCCTGTAGGTCACCTTGGAGTTTGTGGCTAAGGCCTCCCAGATTGGCGGCAGACTGGTAGATGACTGCATCATCCACGTACTGGATGATAGAGCTCCTACCACAGTGGTCCGGTAGTTCATTAGTGAACAGGGAGAAGAGGAGGGGGCCGATTATCGACCCTTGAGGTACCCCCTCTTTTAGTGGAAGTGGCCCAGAAATGGCATCCTTCCACTTTACCCTCTGCATGCGGTCGGTCAAGTAACTCTCGAACCACCTTAGTGCGTGGCAATTAAGGCCTATGTTGCTCAGCTTAGTGAGTAGGAGATTGTGGTGGATCAGATCAAAGGCTTTGGAGAGGTCAATGAAGACCGCACCAGTAGGGGTGCCCTTGTCCATGTCTAGGAGTACGTCTGTTGCAAATTTGGTCAGTGCTGTGTCTATCCCATGTCTGGTTCTGAAGCCATGTTGGGAGGGTGCCAGAATTTATAGACCTCCAAATAGTCACAGAGTTGCCCATAGATTAGCTTTTGTTGGATTTTTGACAGGATGCAGAGTAGAGAGATTGGTCTATAGTTGCCAATAGACTCCCAGCGGCCGCCCTTGTGGATTGGGACCACGTGGGCCTGTTTCCACTGTGTGGGGATGGCACCCTCTTTCATGGAGCAGTTGATGAGCCAGGTTAGGGGTCTGGCTAGGGCTGGGGCCCCATCTTTTAGCATCTTGGGGTGAATCCCGTCAGGTCCCCCCGAGCCAGAGATTTTTAAGGTTTTAAGCTGTGATAGCACCTCCTTTGGCTTGACCAGTCATAGATGAAAGGATGGGTGATTGAGGTCTGGGGGAACCCTTGTGTTTGGTTCAGTGAAGAGGGGGGTTAGCCAGCCTTGTACACATCTAGGTTAGTAAAGTGATTGTTTAAGGAGGTGGCAATTAACAGGTCATCTTGAGTTAGTTGTCCATTGAGCTTGATGGGACTTGGTCCAGGCTTGCCATTCCCCTTTACCAATTCATTGCTGTGAGCCCAGAAGAGTCTGGGGTTCCCTAGGTTATTTTTCTGAAGGCATGTGACATACTCTTTTTTTGACTTTTTTATGGCCAATTTGCATCGATTCCTGAGGGGTTTGCATGTCACGAGGTCACCCTGTAGGGAGGAGTGCAAGAACCTTAGCCAAGCCTTATCACGGTTCTTCATAAGGGCCTTTAGAGGAGGGGTGATCCATTTGTAGCAGCTGCCCTTGGCACAAAGTTTTTTCATCTGGGCAAGGACGTTAGCTGCCATATTAAATGTCCTCTGGAAGAAGGCCACAGCCTCATCCAGGGTGAGAAGTCACTTGATCAGGCTCCAGTCTAGATTGCTTAGATGATCAGAGAATTGTTTGGGTGTGTAGTGGATGTAATCCTGCATGGCCAGAATATGAGGTGGAACTTTGGGCACCCTATTCTTCCAGATGCAGAAGATAGGGGAATGATTGCTCTGGGCATCGTCCATGATTCCTGCAGACTGGATAGCGCAGGGGTTAGTCACTAGAGTCCTGTCTAGGGTAGAGTGATTCCCTCTTTTGTGGTTCAGTCTGGTGGGTTCAGAGATTACCTGTGCAAGGTCTGCATCCTTTATTAGGCCCGAGAGGGACTGGGTGGAGTCCTGAGCCCAGTTTATGTTGAAGTCACCCAGTATGAGGTGTTCAGTGGCACCGTGTTTAACTATGTCCTGAAGGAATGCCTCCAGGGATTGAGGGGCATTCTTGGGTGGGTTGTATACACATCCTATGGTGAGGTGCTTACAGTAACCCAGGTTCTCCATTCTGGAGAGCATACCTCAAGGGTGATACAGTCATATAGAGCAGGTTCAGAGACGAGTTACTAAAATGATTCCAAGGTTAGCAACTAAGGATTATAACTCAAGATT
Source organism: Neoceratodus forsteri (assembly GCA_016271365.2). Taxonomy (NCBI): domain Eukaryota; kingdom Metazoa; phylum Chordata; order Ceratodontiformes; family Ceratodontidae; genus Neoceratodus; species Neoceratodus forsteri. Next base: position 1,393,059,515 of record CM057459.1, read on the forward strand.
GAATGCAACTGGATTACACCCATTACATCTTGAAAGATGCAGGGGTGATATTCTCTTTATTTTTAAACTACTAAATTCACCTAATCTAATGTCAAAAATGTGGACTCTTATTCACAAACAAACGTATTGTTGGTAGACTTCATAATCAGCAGTTAACGGTTGACTGGGCAAACACAAACAAGTGTGATAATTTCTTTTGTGTAAGAGCACCTAAACAGTGGAATTTACTTCCACAAGAACTTGAGTATTTAACAAATTTTGAAACCTTTAAAAAGAAGCTTGATTTGTGGCTTAGCTCTACATCAGTGAATAAATAATGACCTGCATATTGTGGGGCAAAATCTTGATGGGTATTGAGCCTCCTTTTTTCCAACTGAGCTCAGTAAACTCAGTAAACCAGGTGTTTGGATTTAAAACTGCCCGTGATAGCTTTTGGCAGAGAGCAGCAAGAAGAAGGAGGTACTGTTAGAACTTTACTACTCTTCTACTGGGAGTTAAGAACTGGAACTCTACTACTGGGAACTTCAATTTAGGGTAAAAAAAAACAAGAGTTAGTGTGCTTGTCTGAGTTGAGCGAAGGGAACTGTTATCTGTGCAGTCAGCTAGGTGAAGAAGAGAGCTGTGAATTAGGGGGAGTGGCTTAGGCAGCAGGAAGCCAGGTGTTTGGATTTAAAACTGCCCTAGATAGCTTTTGGCAGAGAACAGCAAGAGGAAAGAGGTGCTGTTAGAACTTTACTATTCTTCTACTGGGACTTAAGAACTAGAACTCTACTACTGAGACCTTCAATTTAGGGTACAAGCAAAGCAAAAAAAAAAAAAATAAGAGTTAGTGTGCTTGAATAAGCAGAGCACCTGGATGAAGGAGCTGCTGGTATAAATAAACTTCTCTACTGGGATTAAGAACTAGAACTCTTGTACTGGGACCTTCAATTTAGGGTAAAAAGTTAGTGTGTTTGACAGAGTTAGTTGAAGTAAATTGTTATATGTGTATCTGCTATCTGTGTTATCTGTGTAGTTATCTAGGTGCTTGTCACAGGAGGCTGAAGGGAATTATCTGTGAAATTAACTAAGCGTAGAAAGATTTGCAAAGTAGGGGGAGTGGCTTAGCTAGAAGGAGCCAGGTTAAAACCAGATTTAAATACTGCCCTAGATAGCTTCTGCCAGAGAACAAGCAGAGCACCAGAAGGAAGGAGCTGCTGGTATAAATAAACTTCTCTACTAGGACTATATTGCCCTCCTTCCCTTCCCTCCACCCCCCCACCCAAAGGCAGTTCTGCTTTTATAGGCACAGGATTTGACTGACAACAGGAAATTCCTGTTTGGGAGCAGGAAGTGAGTGATCACAGAGCCACCAAAGACTCGCCATCCAAAAAGGGCAAGAGAGGTTCTCTCCGCCCCCCCCCCAGCTGCTGGAGGTCTGACTCTGAGCAAGTAAGGAGGCTACTGAGAAATATAGGAACTTCTTGTCTCAGAACAGGAAGATCAGGAGCTAAAAGGGCACAGAGGCAGTACGTAAGTAGGGAGTGAAAAAAAACAGAGGAAAGAGTAAGTATTCCAAACAACAATTAGGGGGCCAGAAATAAGACATGATGGGAGTGGTGCAGTTCAGTGGCTGTGGAGCAGCAGTCTTCCGGCAGATGTTCTGGAGGAAGCGGTGTTGTCCCATCTGCAGGCACCTCCCTGGGCTGAGGGAGGAGGTTGCTCATCTCCAGGCTGAGTTGGCCAGGATTTGAGGGACCTCCTCTCCCACCCAGGGACCACCAGGGTCACTGTCGTTGCCTCAGAGGTTGCCAAGAAAGAGGAGCAGTTGGACCACAGTGGGCTCAGGGAGGGTGAGGGTGGTGGAACAGAGGTGCATCCCTCTAGTTGTATCTCTCCACAATTTCTATGCTGTTCTGGAAAAGTGTGGTTCCTCTATGGAGGCACCCACAGTGGAGACCAAGGAGAATGCTGGGAACCTCCACAAAGGAGACCCACAGGAGGGTGGCATGGGACCCCACAGGGGAAGAAAACAACTCCTTGTGGGGGACTCCATTGTTAGGAAGGTAGAACTGAGGGAGGAAGGGGAGAGGGAGGTAAGGTGCCTGCCTGGCGCCATGGCTTGGAGGGACAGGGAGCGAATCCTCAGGATCGCAGGAGCAGCTGCACAGGGGAAGGATCTGGATGTCATTGTCCACCTAGGGACAAATGGTCTGGCTAAGAAAAGGATCAAAGCAGTGCAAGAAGCATTTGTGGAGATGGGGAGGTGCCTTAGACAAATAGCATGCACAGTAACCTTCTCGGAGGTGCTGCCTTTCTATGGCATGGGTAAGGCTAGGGTGCTCCACACCATGGGATTCAATCAGTGGTTGAAAAACTGGTGCAGAGCTCAGGGATTTGGCTTCTTTGGGGACTGGGGGTCCACCTGAGGATGCAGGCCTATACGTGATGGTTCACATCTGTCCAGGAGGGGAACCAGGATCCTAGGTGATAGGTTTAAATGCTTCATTGGCAAACATTTAAACTAGCCAAGGGGGGAGGCACTGGAGAGGAGCAGGGAAATCCTAGCCCATCCCCAAAAATCAGGGTACTAAGTGAGGTAGACACCAACATAGAGATGTTGATAGGGAGAAGTGCAGGGGTAAATGGAGAAAGTGACAAACACAATAAGGAAAGGGATGAGGCAAAAAGGGGTACGGCCATCAAGAAATGGAAGGTAATGAGTACCAATGCACATAGTCTGGGCAACAAGCTCCCTGAACTGGTGGCCTTGATGGAAGAGAGATGCCTGGATATTGTAGCTGTCACAGAAACATGGTACACAGAGAACCATGACTGGGATGTTAACATACCAGGGTACACAACCTACAGAAGAGACAGGGAGGGAAGAAGAGGGGGTGGCGTAGCACTCTGTGTAAGGGAAGGGATAAAAGCAACTGAACAAAAGAGTAAACAGGGAGGAGAGGAGGCACTGTGGGTTACCTTAGAGACTGGAAATGGCACCACAATCCGCACATGGGTTGTATACAGACCCCCATGTCAGGGGGAGGGACTGGACAAGGATATGACAGAAGGCATACTTAGGATGGCAGAGAAAGGGGAGATCCTGTTGATGGGGGACCTTAATAAGCCAGATGTTAACTGGAGCACCTTTGCTGCAGCCACATCCAAAAGCAGGGCCATTCTCGATGCCCTTCAGGTGGCATGCCTCAGACAGCTAGTTTTGGAACCTAGTTGTGAGGGAGCAGTCTTAGACCTCATACTCTCAAATGGGGGCAGTGAGAGGATCTCAGATCTAGAAGTGGGCAGCCATTTGGGAACAAGTGACCACCAAACAGTGTGGTTCATGAAAAACTCAGCTACAGAGTCAAGCCATACAAAAGTGAGGGTTCTGAACTTCAGGAGGGCTGATTTTGGCAAGATGGGAGAGTGCCTTAGAAAAGCACTAGCAAACAGGCTAGAAGGAGGGGTGGAGCAACAATGGGGAAATATCAAAACTGCCATCACAGAGGCAACAAGCCTTTGTGTGAAGCAAATAAACAAATCAAAATGAAAGAAAAAGCCACCATGGTTCTCAAAAGAGGTAGCGGTGAAGGTTAGGGAGAAAAAGATAGCATTTAGGAAGTATAAGGAAACACAGAAGAAGCAGAACAGAGAACTGTACCAGTTAAGGCAGAAGAAAGCAGGGAGGGTAGTCAGAATAGCAACTGCCCAAACTGAGGAAAATGTAGCCAACTCGGTTAAGAAGGGGGTTAAAAGCTTTTATAGGTATATCAGGAGCGTAGAAAGACAAAGGAAGGGATAGTGAGGCTGAATAGAATGGACAGTGTGTGGGCAGAGAGGGACAGTAGAAAATCAGGTATACTGAATGAATACTTCTGCTCAGTATTCACAAAAGAAGAGGAGGGGGGTACCTAATCCAATCAATAGAAACACTCTGGATAAGGGGGTCGATACCAGTCCTTTCACAGAAGAAAGGGTTCTGAAAGAGCTCCTAAAACTAAAGGTGGACAAAGCAATGGATCCTGATGGGATTCACCCCAGAATTCTAAAAGAACTAAGTGGAGAACTAGTGACACCAATGACTACCCTTTTCAACAAATCATGGGAGGATGGTGTGGTACCTAAGGACTGGAGGAGGGTGGATGTGATTCCCTTTCACAACTGTGGGAGCAAAGCAGAGGCAGGAAACTACAGACCTGTTAGCTTGACCTCAGTGGTAGGGAAAATGATGGAATCATTTCTGAAAGAAAGAATTGTTGAGTACCTAGAGGCCAGAGAGGCTCAGGACCCAAGGCAGCATGGATTCACAGCGGGAAGGTCATGTCAGATGAATCTAATACATTTCTTTGACTGGGTGACCAAAGTAATTAAACCAGGGAGGGGCTGTGGACATGGCCTACCTAGACTTTAGCAAGGCATTTGACACAGTCCCACACAAAAGATTAATATTCAAATTAACCAGCCTGGGAATGGGTCCCAGGATGGTAGCCTGGGTAAAACATTGGCTGGACAGCAGGACACAAAAAGTAATTGTAAATGGAGTCATCTCTGAAGAAACAGGGGTTACTAGCAGGGTACCGCAGGGTTCAGTACTGGGTCCAGTTCTTTGTAATGTCTTTATAAGTGACATTACAGAGGGACTAGAAGGAAAAGTATGCCTCTTTGCATACGACACAAAGATCTGCAACAGGGTCGATATGCAAGGGGGGTGAAAAGCATGAGAAGGGACTTAGCAAGGCTGGAGGAATGGTCAAAATATGGCAGCTTGGATTCAATGCAATGAAGTGCAAAATAATGCACCTGGGAAACGAAAACCCAGGGGAAGAGTACACAATGGGTGGGAAGGTATTAACAACAACAAAAATGGAATGGGACCTGGGGGTAGTCATATCAGATGATCTAAAGGTAAGCAAGCAATGTGAAAAGGCAGTAAGGAGGGCTGGGGGGATACTGGGATGTATAGTGAGAGGCATCACCAGTAGAAAACAAGAAGTTATTATTCCTCTGTACAGGCAGTTGGTGAGACCCTATCTGCAGTACTGCGAGCAGTTCTGGAGACCCCATCTCCACAAGGACACAGACAGGATGGAGGCAGTCCAGAGGAGACTAACTAAAATGGTGCAGGGTCTTCAACAGAAACCATACAAAGAGAGACTAAAGGAGCTTAATATGTATACCCTCGAGGAAAGGAGGGAGAGGGGGAACATGATAGAAACTTTCAAGTACCTCAAGGGAATCTACAACGTCCAAGAGGGTAGCATCTTTCAGAAAAAGAGATGTGCAAGAACAAGGGGCCACAGTTTGAAGATAGAGGGTGGACGGCTCAGGGGCAATGCAAGGAAGTATTTTTTCACAGAGAGGGTGGTGGACACATGAAACGACCTTCCTAAGGAGGTTGTGGGGTCATAAACAGTGGGGGAATTCAAGAATGCAAGGGACAGACATAAGGCAATTCTGGTGGGGGTAGAAAGAAGTAGGCTGTTGGCTAACTAGGATCTGCAGCTTATCTAATTGGTAGGGAAATGGGCAGCCTAGGTGGGCCAAGTGGTCCTTATCTGCTGTCAAAGTCTATGTTTCTATGTTCTATGTACTGGGGCAAATTTGGCCAGGACAGTGGGGGAATTCCCCTTTTATTTTTTTGTGAACTTTTTTTTCCACCTTCTCTCCAGCTACCGGGGCATCTCTCAGGCGGCTCACTCGACCTTTGCTTTCACCACCAACCAGAACTCCTCCCCTGACCGAGAAATCGGGTAAGCTGGTTCCCTCCCTCTCTGGCCGGGCCCTCATGAGAGAAGGCGGGGACCACAGAGAGTTGAGTCAGGGTCGGGGCCAGCACTGGGCAGTCACTGGATGCTCGCTGTTGCCTCCCTGTAGCTGGGTTTTTTCCATCCTGTTGGTTCCTGGAGGCATGGACATGCAATGATGTCCAGCACATGACCACCGTGCTCCCTCACTCACCTGCAGGACATCCACCACTGTCTCAATTCTCTCTGCAGGACCCCTGCTTGCAGTGCTGCCACCAGCTTCCACTGGGAGCCACAAGTGCAGTAGGAGTCAGAACCCACCCACCCCCAGGAGAGGAGAGGAGAGCAGTCCTCTAGATGCTCAATCCTCTCTTGCCCCTGCCGACCCCCGATGACCTGAGTCAGTTTCTGAACCCAGGTCGCCAGCGTGGCACAAGGTATGGTGTCCAGCACCTCAACCCTCAGTGCCACTGGGTCATTGGAATTCCCCTACTTATTAGTTGTCCATACACACTGTGGTCCTGTCTGACCACATCCTGGAACCTGCCTCTGCTCCTGACTCCTAAAAATGAGACCTTAATACCATTTTATATGGACAGATTATGGGCAAAATGGTCTGAAAGCTCTGTCATTTTTGCTGTATAAAGTGGTGTATCTGGCAAAATGGGTGCAGGTACACTTTGCAGCAGAACAATGATTCTGTGGGGCTACAATCAGAAATGATTACAAGGGAACTTGGATTGGCTAGGGAGTATAAATACTGTATAACTGTTTCAAGGGCACAGTTTGTTAAAATATGACCTAGTCTAACTATCATAGGAGTAAGTCCAATTCAGTAGTATAGACTGCTAGGTGTGGGGGTGGTTTCTTCTATTCTGCCCTCTCTCTCATATTATTGTTTGTTTTTATTTTTTTTATTTCATTAGATGACTTTATTAGGATGTTGAATTTCTTTTGCACTGGTTTGATGTATTGTATTGATATAGTCTTTTAATAAAAATCCCCCTACTCTTCGTAGCGGCACTGCTGGCCATCTTGTTGCAAGATGGCCGCCCCTGGAGGCAGAGGTGGAGATGCTGCTTGTGAGGTAGCAGGAGAGCTGACCTCTCTCCCTGCTATTATTTTCCAGGTCAAAAATCTAACTATTGAAAGAGGTGACCAAGGTATTCATGATCCTGGTAACCTATCTGGATGTGGAATTACAGCATGAAGAAATCAAGTTAAAATAAGTTTTAGAGAACAGAAAATCCCACTTAATAGACAAGTGGTTGAAGAAGAAGTTCATTTTCTCATGTGTTTGAGTGGTGGCACAACTGAACTGCTGTCAGCAGTAGTTGTATCAGACTCTACTGCAGTTTCTGAAGCTGTCACGACAAATTTTCCACTGCTAGACCACTGGGAGTTCAAGACGCCATTGTATAAATTTCTGTCTCAGGTAGCCAACAGCTTGTGGACACTGTCAGCAATCGTGATACCAGTAGCTCTATTAGCCATGTTACAGACCTTTCTGGAGGTATACGCATACAGGTTGAGTTAGTGACTGGAAGCCCAGTCTCCCACAGGAGGCCAGAATTCATGACTGCATCAGCAGCTGGAGCACTTGCTAGAGGACAAAGGAAGGGTTTTCTCCAATGCAGGAGGCTGACCGGTTCCCAACTGAGACAGGAATCAGAACCGGAGGATGACGCAAACTGGTCTCAGGACCAACCTCTGTTAAATGCTGGCTGATCAAAATCTTTTGACATCTCCTCTTGGCTGCCATATACTGAACAGCAGACCAGCAGGCCAGACACAGTTAATTTGTCGGTAATCACTGTACCAGCAACTAGTACATATGCAGCTATAGCCCTGGTTCCTCATGAACATTCTAATCATGTTTCTGGAGCACAGGGGAATGTACCCTTACCAAGATATCTGCAGAGTCCATACTAAATGTCAGCAGAGTAGTGCACTCCCTAAACTCAGGAGGACAAGTTGTTTTTGGGTCTGTTCCCCACCCATCTTGGCATCGCACTCAGATGAAAATATCCCCCTGAACTCTTACATGGCCCTGTAAATATACTTAAAGGGGGATGGTCTGCTGATACTGCACAAAGTGTGGGGGCTTAGGCTAGTACTGGGCAGAATTCTCCCATAACTGCATTTTATATTTCTATAATGCAGCAAGGACACTGACACCTGGAAATGCAATATCAGCTTCAGAAGGAAATCAACAAGCCACAGGGAGTAAACAGCAGGACCCCCAAGAGTCTTTCTCTGCTTCTCAGGACAGATAGGAGAAATAGGGCACAACCTCAGAGAAACCTTCTTTCCAATACTCTCACTTTTAAGATGAAATAATTAGAAAGATTTTGGGTCTAAAATAATTTTATTAAAGACACCCCTCTTTTGATAACTTTCATTGCCATCCCTCTGACTAAACCAGCCATTAAGGTCATGTATGTTCTATTTTGTAATGAGGATATTAATGTTTTTGGCATTGCCTACTGGCTTATTAGAAATATGAGGTTTTGGACAACTCCGTGCCAATACTGGACACTGAGCAAGTGTGTATGAGGTGATGGAGGTTCAGGGTTAAACTCTTGTACGATAACTCTGGATTGGATCACCTCCCTAACAGTGCCTTTTAAGGCAGGGATAGAGGCCTATGTTTTATCAGGGCCAGCCTCGGTCATGACATAAATGTGGTTCACGGTCTCATTTGAACAATTCCTATGATCATCAGAGAAGCAGCCTGTGTCTTAAATACAGCCATGAAAGTGTGCAATGCCCCAGCTCTTTGTGGTGCAACCTCTGTGAGGAGAGCAGTGCTTGAATACGGATTGCCCATGGGCCTCCCACAGTAGGGAGGAGGGTTATGACCAAGACTATTTGATCTCTGAAGCCCAACACAGAAAGAGAATTTGTTGGCAGAAAAGGACCAGTAGGCACATCCAAGTCCACGCTATTTTTCCCCTGTGTATTCCAACACCTTGGACACTATTTGGTCACCTGCATCCCTCCTGCCTTCCTTTCCTCTACTTATTATGGCCATGTGCCTATCACACATATGCTGTAAGCTCCTCACTGTTTTCACCACTACCACCTCCAATGAGGTGCTAAATAACGTTGTCAGAGAGGCAGCTAGCAGCACACCCAATTCATAGGTTCATAGGATAAATTCAGGTCCACAAGCTTCAGGAGCCATATATTGGACCTGCCACTGTTTTGTGGACAGTCTCCCATTTTCTATTTCCCATATAGTTATCCAAAAGGTGCTTAAAAACTTCTATGCGGCTAGCTCCTACCATTCCCACAGGGAGTCCATTCCAGATATTGACCACTCTCTGGTTAAACCACCTTCCTCTTCTGGTGATAATATACCTTTCACCTTTTAGCTGCTTTTTATGAACCCTAGTTCTTATTCTGGGCCCATCTTTTCAACATAACCCTGCAGCTTCCCATAACATAGCATTGTTTACTGCTTTGCATACATAGCAGAGGTCCCCCCTTGTTTTCCTATAAACCATGGAGTGTAGTCCCAGCTGCTTTAGTCTGGAGCCATACTCCTCTTTGCTAACTTAATGTATTCTTTTGGTAAACCTTTGTTATACCCCTTCTACATTTTTACTAACTCCTATACTTTGTGCTGTGCTAAAAGGTGCTCCATATTCTATTACAGGTCTCACCAGGGATCTATACAGGGGCACAAGGACCTCACTCCTACTACTCTTCATATTATGTAGCAGATTGCCAATGATCCTATTGATCTGTTTTATACATTCTATATTGTATTTATCGAAGTTTAAGGTGTTTGATATAACTACCCCAATCCTTCTCATTATCTGTAGTGGTAATTTGCTCATTCTTCAGTGTACATTGGGCTTTGGTGTTATTCTGTCCGAAATGCCTAATTTTCATTTCTTGATATTGAACTCCAGTTTATGCTCAATTGCCCAGTCTCCTAGATGGTTTATCTGAGTATCTGAGCTTGTAATTTTTTTATTGACTCAACATTATTCATGATGGCTCCAACTTTTAAGTCATCTGCATATTTACAGATCCAAACTCCATCTGCTACCTGCATATTTGAAATCAGGATGTTAAATAGCCTTGACCCCAATACAGACCCCTGGGGCACGCCACTCTCAAACCTTCCCTTTTCTGACAGGAACCCTCTTACTTGAACCTGCTGTGTTCTGTTTGCCATCCATGCTGCTACCCATCTAATTAAGTATGTCTCAACCCCTAACTACTGTAGGGTCTTAAGTACAATGTCATGTGAAACTGAATCAAAGGCCTTTTTGTAGTCAGGTATATAACATCAACTGGCAAACCTGCATCCAGCGCCTGACTTACAGGTTCGGAAAAATGCATCAAGTTAGGTACATGATTTCCCAGCTGCTAAACCATGTGGGGTTACATCTACATGGTACAAAGCTCTTAAATTATTCTCCAATAATTCATTGATTAGGCTCTCCATCAGTTTGCCTATTACTGATGTGATACTTATTGGGCGGTAGTTCTCTACCTTGGACTTATCCGCAGATTTAAATGTCAGTGTAATATGTGCCACCTTCCATACTTCCAAGACCTTCCCTTCTCTCAGTGAGTTATTAAAAAGAATAGATAGCAGAACAGCTAATTCTTCAGCTAATTCTAACAAGAACGTAGGATGGTATCCATCCGGTCCACCTGATTTATATTTCTTTAGGTTTTTTAGCTTGTCTCTGACCTGCTCTGCTGTAATTTTTGGGATGTCCATTGTCAGTACTGTTGTTTCAGTTCCTATAGAATAATTATTGCTTTCCCTTAGATATACATGCAGGAAATATCTCCAGAACATGTTTGCCATGTCCCCTTCCCCATCCACTTCTGTATCTCCATCCTTTAGGCCAGTAATCAGTTTATGCCCATTTCTTAAACGTCCTATGTAATTATAGAACTCTTTACCATTGTCACTTTTTCTGTGGCTAGCCCTAACTCAGCCTTTGCCTTCCCTATATGTATTTCTCTTTTATACTTTTTATCTAGGGTTCTATAAGCAGCCAGTCTTCTGGGGGTTGGATTGCTCTTATGTTTCTTGTATGCCTTATTTTTCCTATTTATTAGTCTGCAAATTTTGTGTGAAAACCATTTTGGTACTCTGCCCTTTCTGTTGTATTTATTTATGAGTGGGACATGATTGTTTATACATGTCTGTAATGTATCATCACTCTCTTCCCAGATTTGTACCAGTTATTTATTTTCCAACTCATACCAATTGTGTGTGTGTATTATCCACTTGATTTCTGTATAATCAGCTTTGTTATAATTTCTAGTTATTGTTTTCCCAGATACACTATGAGTCATCCACTAACAGCATTTAACCACGTTGTGGTCATTGGTTCCAAGTGGTTGTTTTACTTGCACATCTCTTATTACTCCTTCCATGTTACACAATATTAAATCTAAGAGGGTGTTATATCTTGTACTACCCTGATTTAGACAGTTACTCTCATATAATTCCAAGAGCCTTTCTTCTATGATGTACTCTCCATGCAGAGAATCCCAACATATATGTGGGAAGTTGAAATCTCCCATCACAATAGTATTGCCTGTCACCACTTCACTGTCAAGTTAATCTCTTAGAACTCTTGGATGAATCCTGTTCCATTGCATTGATCTCTTTTAAGACCTCCAGTCCCTTTTGGACTGTCTCCTCATAGAAAGGATTTGTCTCCATTTTCCCCTCCCCCTCCCCCGGTGACAGCTGATACACGTTGCTCCATCCCTCTCTACTGTGCAGACTGAGCAGAAGTACTTCTTTAAAATTTTACCATTTTCCTGATCTTCCTTTACACAGTCCCCCCCACCATCTTGATTCTCACTATCTCTCACCTTGCTTTCATCTTTTTACTTATACTGAACCTGAAGAAATAATTATCCCCTTTTTTGACCTCCTTGGCAATCTTCTCCTTATCTCTGTTTGTGCCTTAGCTGCCCTCACCCTCCTTCCTGCCTCCCTTTGTTTTTCCAGATATACCTCCTTGTCCGCCTCCATCTGGGTCTTGTTGTACTTCCTAAATGCTGTTTTGTTTTCCTTTACCATCTTAGCCACCTCCTTGGAGAACTATAGTGGCCTCTTCCTCCTTCTTTCCTTGTTTTTTTCCTTCAAATAGCAGTCTTAGCTATTCCCTCCTTGATCTTTTTCCACTGGGTCTCCACTCCCCCAGGTCATCCCCACTTCCAGATATTTACTGAGGCAGTCTCCCATTTCATTCACATCTGCCCTCCAAGTGCAGGACCCTCATCTTAGAGTGCCTTTATCTTTCTCAGTCCTAATATCAAATCACACAGTACGGTGATCTATTTATTTATTTATTGTGATCTATGACTACACCTTTGAGCTGGAAGCTCGTTTACAAAGATTCCACATCAGTAGGAAATAACACATTACAGACAGTTCAAACAGGAACAAAAGATAGTACATGAATTTCAAAAAAATGAATTTCAAATAATGGAATCATGATAAAAATATAAGTGCGGTGAAATCTTAAACAGTTAATAAAACAGGTGAATATCAGGTTGCTTACAATGCAGGATTAGGGTTACAATAGTTGAACTACTAAGCAGAATAACATTTAATTGTCAAAGTATGGGGGGGACAGAGAGGGAGGAGAGATGTAGGGATGGAAATAAGTGCATCAGGAATAGATAAAAAGACATGTACAAGGAGGAGGAGATTAGATGGGGGAAAAATAGTGCTCACTGGGGGAGGAGGGGAGGGAGGGGGAGGGAGAAAAGTTAGGGAGGAGGGTAAGAAAACAAAGGGAAACATGGTAAGCAGTCACAGCCGCTCGCTTGTACTCAGGGGACTATCACTGTCACATCTGCAATGCTGGTTCAGCCAAAAAAAATCAGCTGCAGCAGAAGCCATGGCTGAATCAGCCAACCAATCACCCCAAACACAGGAAGACCAGACCCTGACTGAGGTTGCTCCTGTTAAGGTTTCAGAAAGCATAATGTCTCCTACTGAAACTATGACCGCAGAACCGAGTCTTACTTTAGCACACACATACCCCCAGGTTCTGTTACCTCCCACCTCCCTCTGTGACTCCTCTCATCTCAGCCACCCCAGGTCCCAAACCTGTAAATGTCTCTGTCCCTGTACAGGTACATATGGAGGTGGTTTTTGCTTCAGGAGAGTTTCAGGTGGAGATGCCCTCCTCTCTTCCATCTGCTGACTCTGATGTATGACTGGTCACTTGTAAAAAGAGGGTCAGAAATAAACTCTGAAGAAGAAAACAGACCATTTGTTCCAGTTCCAGTAGGAAACAGATATGAGGCCCTCAAAACAAAAATATCTGGGTGGGGAGACTGAAAAGGAGACAGAGGATTCAGAGATTTCCTTGCAAAAAGATCTGCCCTCAGATTTTGAGAATTCCCTTTCTGAAGCTTCAGCCTCAAAAAGAATGCAAAGAAAGACTAGATCACTATCCAAAAAAGTCAAAGATTTCTATGTGTGTTTTTTTTTTATTGCCTTGTTTGCATGCCACTCCGCTCCTTACAGCGGGATCTTTAAATGTGAACAGCATAAAGTCTTACAAGAAAAGGATCACCACCTTTTCTGTCCTGCAGTCTCTCTTTCTAGAGTCTCTTCCATGTGATGTACTTTCTATCCAAGAAAACAGAATTAAAACCTCTTTTGAACCAACCCAGATAGGGCTATGATGGTGGACATATCAGGGGGTGGGGAAGGGGTTATTGTTTTCTGTCTCTATGCCTAGTGTAAATGATCCCCAGACTAAGATCTCAAGAATAGATCTTCAATGTAGCGGGCAAATATGCACATTAATAATCTACTGTAAATACATTCTAAATCTATTATGCACTCAGAGGGTTAAAGAAATCTGATCAAAATTATGTGCATCACATACTGTAATTCTCAGAGGCAACTTTAATTGTTCCCTTCCACAACCTGGAAGTGACCTGCAGGACAGAAATATTTTCTGAGACTAATTTGCAGGAAATGATCTCCACAGCAGATTTATATGCTGCCAACCGGATGTTACACCAGGAGAGTGGACACACTTATGCTAGTAGCTCCAATGCCACTCATATTGATTGTTTTCTGTCTAACATAATGCAAGTATCAAAAGCAGAAAGAGTGGTGATCGAAACCTCAGACTATTTACTGCAAAGCTGCAGGAGTTTTATAGGTTTGTCTCCCATCAGGGGATGTGGAGACTGAATACCTAGGTATTGGTAGACGAGGATATCTGGATCAAATGGGAGTGCCTCTTAAAGGCTGGACTCTCCAGGGTTGCGCATATGATAATGTTGCAATATGGTGGGAGGACTACAAGAAAGATTTTAAAATCATCTTCAAAATCTCACTAGCAGAAAAGACAACAGTGTTTATAAAAAGGTTACAACTTTATAAATGACCCTCTTTTCCACTCCTTCTGTCGCTTTGCCCTTGACTGCCCCACTTTGATTTATCACTGTGACCTCTACAGCTCCCTCGATCTAACATCACTCCACGCTCGCAGACACATCCACAGCATCAGGACCACAGCGAAATTCTGGGCACAGTCCCTTCCCCCCTACCTTGCATCTGCCCTCTCAGTCCCATCACAGCCCACCTACTCCCTTAGGAGTGGTAACTCCCGGCTCCTTTATGTTCCATGCATGGCCACATCAAAGGGCCAAGTGACGTTCAATTACCTCATGCCTAAACTTTGGAATGCATTCCCAGAAGACATTTGTAAGTTCGGCAACACGGCTCACCTGAACCACCTCCTCAAGGCCCACTACTCACCAACATGTGCCTGCACATAGGGCCACCTAAGGGCTGGTACCTCAAGACCCCTACTCATATTTAGGCCCTCTTGACGTGCTCTTAGTACACCATCCCTTCGTAGCTTACACATTTGTTGAGCAAATTGTTAGGGGATTCAGAAGCAGTCCTCTCACAGAATCGTGAATAAACTCCTATGTTTTCCTTGTTGCTTGCTTCACAGCTAACTATGCTTATTGTTAATTTGTCAAATGCACCATTTCTCCTACTGTTTTATAATATGTAAGCTGCTTACATGTGCTTCCACTTCATGGCTATTACTTGCATGCACCTGTCCTCCCCTCTGAGTCTCATAACAACTTCCTGCATAGTGTACTGTTAAACATGAACAATCTTCCTCTACTGTATGTAAATATAATTGCATTTCTTGTACACACTTCTTTGTTCTTATGATTGTATGTTTCCACTTGTCCCTGTCCCCCAGGATGCATCTGGAATCGAGTGATAACCCGCTCAGTATGTTTTCCTGGCAAAACTCTTAAATAAATAAAAATAAAATGCAGCCTGGCTTAGGGAATTCTCTGATCTGATACAGCAGATGAAGGCTGACAGAAAACAATTCCAATGTAATTGGGCAACATCATTGAATAAAGAATTGCAATTTGGGACACAGGGGTCTAAACAGCAATTTGATGTGTTTAAGAGTTTCTTGCCTGAGGTCTCAAATAGAAACATAAACTTTGACGGCAGATAAGGACCGCTTGGCCCACCTAGTCTGCCCTTTTCCCTGCCTATGGGGTAAGCTGCAGATCCTAGTTAACCAACAACATATTTCTTCCTACCCCCCACAAGAATTTACTTATGTCTTTCCCATGCATTCTTGTATTCTCCCATAGTTTTAGGCCCCACAACCTCCTCAGGAGGTTCCATGCATCCACCACCCTCTCTGTGAAAAAATACTTCCTCACATTGCCCCTGAGCCGTCCCCCCTCTATCTTCAAATTGTGTCCCCTTGTTCTTGCACATCTCTTTTTCTGAAAGATGCTACTCTCTTGGACTTTGTTGATTCCACTGAGATACTTAAACATTTCTATCATGTCCCCCCTCCCACCTCTCCTCAAGGGTATACATATTAAGCTCCTTTAGTCTTTCTTCATATGGCTTCTCTTGCAGACCCTGCACCATTTTAGTTGCCCTCCTCTGGACTGCCTCCATCCTGTCTATGTCCTTGCAGAGATGGGGTCTCCAGAACTGGACGCAGTACTCCAGATGAGGTCTCACCAACTGTCTATACAGAGGGATAACAACTTCCTGTTTTCTGCTGGTGTTGCCTCTCCCCATATATCCCAGTATCTCCCCAGCCCTCCCTACTGCCTTCTCACATCGCTTGCCAGCCTTAAGGTCATCTGATAAAATAGCTTTTCTTTCTGCACTCTGAGATCGGGGTGGTAATTTATGTAGTACTGAGAAACAGGACATGACTAAAATTATGGAGAAGCACACTTCTGCTCCATTTGCTATTTCCTAGCCTTTGGATATTACTGTTGAAACTTTTCTGACTGTAATATCTTTACCTGCACTCTCTATAATGAACAGAATAGCGTAATTAGCCCATATTCAGTAGTGGAAGTGAAGGGGCAACACAGTCTTTAACGAATACTGCTCCCGGAAATAATGGCTTACCATTGGAGTTTTAGAAGGCTTTTTCCTCCACTTAGGTCTGATATTATTATGTTTGTTCAGTTATGTTTTCTTTCTCCCAGCATCCCCCTCCTCCTACCTGCTATGTTCCAGGGACTCCCACTCTTTCTCCCTGCCTCACCTCCACTCAACTTCTAGTCTGTCAGATTTCTCCTACAGACTCCTTTCCCTATGGACTCAGCTCTCCCCAACCACTCGCCATTCACCTTTGCTTCTAGTCCTAAAGTGTCTGCTTCAACACACTCCTTTCCCCCCTTGCTTCTATGCTGCCTCCTCCCTAGTCCCTCAGCCTAGTCCCTCAACCTCAGCCCCCTTGCCCCTGATGATCTTCTAGTCTCCTCCTCCTTCTGACACATTATTTGATTTGTTGACCCGCCTACCCTGCTTGTTATTCATGATTTGCTGTAGTTACTGGATGTATAATTTTAATCCTATTTTTACTCCATAACACTTGACTTTGATATAGTTGCAGTTACTGATCTGGTTCTCCCAAAAATCATCCCTGTGTTCTATTAATACTGAACTGGACCTTATTTTCCCAAAAATTAGTCAACAAAGGCTTTTCTCAAATGGGTTCTCCCCTCGAGGTTAACCCTTAAGGCAGCCATATCTGTTGGGTAGCAAAAAACATCATCATATAGTTTTTTAGCAATAATATTTTTTATACTTAAATATTATTGATGTTTAAAAAGACTAATATGTACAAACAACTGGACAATATGTTAATACATGCAGTATGAACATTAGGCAATATCATAGTGAAGCGACCAAGCATACAAGATTTTCATAATTGATATAATGTAAAAATGCAGGCTGCTAAAATTTGAAAAGTATCAGGTCATAAGGTTGCATGCAAATTAATAAGTCTGTATCAAATGGCAAGGATAAGTCCAGAGAATTCATTAAATGACAGCTGTCACATGACCATGCATTAAATACTAACGATGCACAGCCAGAAACTGGACCTCATTATGTGCACTGGAAAACCACATTATGTACAATGAGCCATTTTAGAAACACACTAGGCTACTCTGGGGTGTGCATTAGAGGATTAATGATGCACTTCCCATGGGGCATAAGGACATTTGGCATTCGGCCTTGTGCCTTACTATGCCCCTATGGTGTGCATTGCTAATTTTTTAATGCACATCCCATTGTGGTGTATTGCTTACTGCTATCAGAGTATTTGACTTAGGAACCATATATCCATATCTCAAATAAATCTAGTACTGATTACAGTTAAAAAACATCATCCTACTTCTGTCCAAACTGTAAATACTAAAACAATTTTTTTTAATCTTCTGTGGTATATATATCTAAATCAATTAACATATGTTACGATAAATAAAATAAACAAACTTTAGTATCAGCAGTAGCAATCCTTCATATAAATGTTAATTCCCTAGTCCATGTATCTTGCTGATTACTGTCAGTGAAAAACTGTAATTGTTTCAACTGTTAAATCAAACTGAAAGGTGCAACCTATGTACCAATGGTAGGAATCCCCATTTTTCATACATATTTGTAAATAAAGTTGAACAAATCTGGCCATCGACTAATATTTTAATTAATATTCAATTAACGTAAAAAAAAAAATGAAACCATTCTTCAAAAAGTTGAACCTTTCTGTACTGTGTACTGCATGCCAATAAAAATATAATGCACTTAAACTATTGTCCATATTTCTATGTTATATTTGTTTTTAGTTGTCATGTAAGTACGTGAAATGCTCTACTAAGACCAAATTAGTATTACCTGGAACTACTTTGTCAATATAATTCACTTAATCTGGTCCTGTAATTACTGATATATGTTAGCCCTTTCTCTGAGGTGCATATTATCTTAATGTACATAATGGAAATAATTTGAGGTTTCTAAATGTTTTAGATTATCTTTGTAATGTTTGTAATAGTTTGAAACTGAGCAAACTAATAAACTTCTACTAGTACTAAACTATTAAGTCCATGAGTCAGCCTAGCAACATTGTCCCAGCATGTATCTATACTTAGAGCTCCTGTTATTCACATTCAGACGTACAGAATTTCAGATTAAGATAAGTCATAATGCACAGATGGCACTTTTAAGATGTTCTTATGTTATTTGTTTTCTAATTTGTCCAGTATATCAGCGAGTTCTCTATCTGAGTGAGTATGTGATTCCACTGACCCCCTCACTGACTGAATCACTTTCATACTGAGATTGAAGAAAGACTATAAGTTGATCTTATTTGAAATAAAATAAGCAGCTTTGAATTATGTATGATTTTTATTTTAGTCATGGCTAATATCTGAAACTGAGCCTCCATTTCTAAAACATGATGCTGATATGCATGGAACTTTAATCTGCACTGCTGAGTCATTAATGAATATTCAGGGTAGATGTGCAGTAAAAGCACTAGTCTTTGTAGCTTACTGTACCTTTAATTCATGCAAGTCTGAATACCCGGTCTCTGCTGGATTTGAAGACAAGAAAATTTAGTGTGGTTGTCTGTGATTCAAAAGTAGTGATGGGGTGTGATCCAACAGTAGCTGTCTTTTAAGTGGATAGATAAGCCCTTTTTTAAACTTAAAGGCCTTAGTTATGGGGGGGGACAGGGGATTTTCAAGAGGCATGCCAAATACCTGATTAAACAGATCTTTATATTATATCTCCAACTGAAGGGAAGGCCAAGTCTGCCTGGACAGGTAAACCTACTATCCTCAGATTTCTGTATTGGACTTGATTATCTTAGGTCTCAACTTTTCCTGTGAAGATAATAGATCTCTTTTACAACAGAAACATTGGTAACTTCAAGAGCCTGAACTTTATTTGTCAGTGTATTGGTGATAGCCATCTTTTTCCTGCTTTTGATATTTAGTTCAATACTTTTTCTTTGGTGTTTCTCATCTCCTTTTGTAAAAACTCCATTTTGTGGTTGAGCATGGAGTGTGAAATTTTTTTAAATTCCGCTTCTGCCAGAATGCCTCAAAATTTTGGGAATTCTGCCTAATTCCCTGGAAAGCCATCAAAAGTGGAGTTTTGAGATTCTGAAAGTGGAATGCTAACTGCAGCATTGTATTGTGCAACTCATGCAAACCACCAATTCATTTTCTACAAACCACAGAATCATATTCCACAGATTACTATTTATTTATTGAATTTTGTTTGCCAGGTAGGCCTGCTGAGCCCGAAGGTCCCTTTTCTGGGGTGATCCGAAATTAGTCACATGCAGCAAGGCATAAACATTCAAATTATACATTTCTGGACAATTCATACAGGATTACAAAGACAGTGTACAGTTTTACATAGTACAGAGACATTATTTACAGCAGGGTTATACAATTAAACAATAGCACATAATTGCAATCACAAGCTTGAGAGAAAAAGAGTGATTGCTAGGCAATAGCTGATGCAGGTTCTACTGAACTGATTGGAAGGTAGTAACCGGGTGGGGGACAAAGGGACAACAGTGGGATGTTAAGTTATTCTTTGGGGCAGGAGCAGAGACTGGAGTTTAGAAGGTGCTATATAATCCCTTCTGGAAATTCACTAGGGAGGTAGCATCCTGTAAGTGGCTAGGGAGCTTATTCCATAGTACGAGGGCAGCATAGGCATAAGATCTGCTGCCAACTGCAGAGCTGATTCTGGGTACTTTCAGGAGATTTTTTGCCTGTGGTGCAGAGCAGTCTGCTGGACTGCTTTGGAACTAGTAGCCCAGCAAGTCCTGCAGGAGGGTGGTCATCAAGAAGCTTATATGTGCTGCTTAGTAGGGGGTACTGAAGTCTGAGGCTGAAGGACGGCCAGTTGAGCAATGTGAGGACATCGCAATGGTGAGTCCTTGGGTGAGATTTAGTGGCAAAGCGGGCTATTTTATGATACAGGGTTTGTAGCCTACAGTGGTCCTGCTTTGCAATACTGTGTAGAATTGGAGCAGCATAGGTTAGGGTCGGGAGGAGGATACTCTTTACGACTGCCATTCTAGTCTCAGGTATCATGTTTGCACTCAGGCGGTAGAGTAGGTCGAGCTTTTGGTGTATGTTTTTTGTTATTAGGTTCATGTAGGGTTTTAGAGAGAGAGACCCTGATCTGGCACCAGGCCAAGATATCTGACAGACTGAACCACCTCAGTTGTGGAGCCAAATGCTGTGGCAAGTGGGAGAAGGTGAGTACGGTCAGGACCTAGGGATCTAGGTCCAAACAGCAGTGCTTTTGTTTTTTTGGGGTTTAGAACCAGACAATTTTCCAGTAGCCAAGTTTCAATCTTAGCAAAGTCTGACTGGAGTTAGGGCCCTAGTTCGACCATGTTAGTTATAGTTCTGTAAAGTACTGCGTCATCAGCATACTGTACCACAGAGCTGCTCCCACAGTGGTAACTGAGGTCGTTGATGAACAGAGAGAACAAAAGGGGACCCAAAATTGAACCTTGAGGGACCCCCTCATTTATAGGGAGTGTTCTAGAGGTAGAACCTCTCCACTTAACCTGTTGGGAGCGGCCAGACTGGTAGTTGCCGACCCAGTTTAGGAAGTATTGTTCAAGGCCAAACTTTCTCAGCTTAGTAAGCAGAAGGGAGTGATCTACCAGATCAAAGGCCCTTGTCAGGTCAATGAAGACAGCCCCTGTGGGGGTGCCTTTTTCCAGAGCAAAGAGGCAGTCAGAGGTGAACCTAATGAGCGCAGTGTCAGTCCCGTGCTTTTGTCTGAAGCCATGTTGGGTGGGGGCCAGGAGCTGGTTCACCTCAAGGTAGTCCCTAAGTTGGCAATAAACAAGCCACTCTTGGATTTTTGCCAGGGAGCAGAGGAGTGAGATAGGCCTGTAGTTACCTATTGTTTCCCTGGGTCCTCCCTTGTGGACTGGTGCCACATGGGCCTGCTTCCATATTTTGGGAACAGTTCCATCCAGCAGGGACCTATTTATGAGCCAGGTGATGGGAAGGGCAATGGCAGGAGCGGCTGCCTTG
Organism: Neoceratodus forsteri; assembly: GCA_016271365.2. Classification (NCBI taxonomy): domain Eukaryota; kingdom Metazoa; phylum Chordata; order Ceratodontiformes; family Ceratodontidae; genus Neoceratodus; species Neoceratodus forsteri. The sequence goes on from CM057459.1 coordinate 1,393,080,640, forward strand.
AGCAGCCTAGGGTCAAGGCCATCTGGTCCCACTGATCCAGTGGATTTGATGGCCAGTAGGAGGGGCAGCACCTCTCTGATGCATACTGTCCTTAGGTGAAAGTGAGGTAGTAGATGATCCTGTAATTCAGTATACGCATCGTCCTGGTTATGGTGTGGAGGGTTTGTTCTATATGTGCCCAGGTCAGTGAAAAAATTATTGAAGGCAGCAGCTGCCTTGCCTCCCTTGGTTAAGATTTGACCATTGCAGAGTATGTGGCCCTGGAGTGATTTGTTTGGGCCTTTTATCAGGTCATTGATACAGGACCAGAAGGACTTTGAGTCCACCAAGTTTTGTCACTGGAAGTTGTTAATGTACTCCCTCTTTGCAGTTTTTATGGCCTTCTTACATTGGTTCCTCAATGACCTATAGTCAACTAGGTCTTCTGAGAGGGTGGGGCACCTGCACTTTTTCCAGGCCTTGTCTCTGCCTTTCATTAGGGATTTCAGCTCCCGCATGATCCCTCTGTAGCATTGACCTTTAGTGCATGTTCTCCTTAGAGGAGCATGGAGATTAGCCACAGCAGAGAAGGTGTGCTAAAAAATTGTTCTGCTTTGTCTACACTGTTGAGAAGCTTGATTGGAATCCAGTCAACACTGCCCAGACAGCTCTGGAAAGACTCTGCAGAGAAACTGGAGAAGTCTCTAGCTTCAATGAACCTGGGGGGAATCCTAGCTGGTCTGTTTTTCTAAATGCAGAAAGTATGTGAGTGGTCACTCAAGACATCTGACATCACGCCAACTGCTTGGATATGTGCAAGCTTTGATGCTAGAATCCAGTCTAGGGTGGAATGGTTCCCAGTTTTTGTATTTTGCCTGGTGACTTCAGTGATGACCTGAGTCAGACTGACTTCAAGGAGCGAGGCCGTATACGCTTACTCAGTGCTCGTTTCCCATCTTAAGTTGAAGTACCCCAGGATCAGTAGCTCTGTGGGGGCAGACCCCGCCAGGGAACTTGTTAAGTCTCAAGAGCAGAGTGGGAAACACTGGGAGAGTTATATATGCAGCCTATCCTAAGGTACTTAGCGTGGACCAGGTCAATCCTGATGAATATTGATTCGATGCCTGTGGGGTTTGGCAGGAGGAAAGTGGTTAGTGAGGCCTCTAACACATAGAAGAGGCCACTCTCCTTTTTTCCCCTCTATGTCCTTTCTGAAGGTATCATAGCTGACTAGCTCCACCTCATGTATGAGAATGTGAGGCTTCAGCCAGGATTCTGAGATGGCAAGCACGTCGGATTTGTATAGGTCAACCCAGGACTGGACCTTATGCAACTTTGGTCGCAGGCTGCACACATTCATGTGGGCAACTCTCAGGCCCTTTGTGTTGCTCCAAATAGGGTCATTAGGTGACCTTATGGTAGAGTTGGCTACTCGGGGTCCAAGATTAGGTTGGGCATCTCCGGAGCGAATTATCTGCATGGCTGCAATCAAGATGAGGACTCTTGGTTCAGTGAAAGGAGCTATTTTCATCCTTTTATCACTTATTCCAGATTATGTAGTCCACAGGAAATTAATCTGTGGTTTACACAGAAATGCTTTTCAGAATTTTGTTTAAATTAAAGTGCCAGTCATACAGTATCTATCAATCCAAGCAATGACAGTATCTGTGGCAACCACAAGGAGTCAAGCCTATGGTGTTTTGACGCATCCACAACACAGGTAGCTCAGAAATGACTACCGGGGCATCACGTTCAGTTTCCCTCACATGCACTCACAGTTTGGCCATATAGTGCTAGTTTGCAGAAATAGATGTTCACCACAGGCTGAATGTGATGAAAACCAGTTTTAGTGATAAAAAAACACAACATTAGCTACCACAGTGGCATCCACCAAACAGCTGTTTGGTGGATGTCGCCGTGGCAGCTTTTGTTGATTTTCTACCGATATAATTTGTTTTCACTGCACTCAAGCCATAATGAGCATCTATTTCTATAGCCTTCACTAATATTAACTACATTACTAATACATATTGTCAGTGTTTTGATGCAACTGAGTTAATTGGAATGATTTCCAAAATAGGACCAAAGTTAGAACCTGCCAAAAACTGTGCTCTTAAGGTATGAAAAAGAGCCTGAGAACCAGGTAAAGGTGCCAAGGCATCCAAGGCCTGTCATGATTCCTTTACCATAGATGGAGTATTTAAAGCAGCAGTGCATAATAGTGGTGAACATTTTAATCTATACCTTTTTACTCTGTCTTAGATTACCCCTTTCCCCCTGAGTATGATACCATTCTTTTCCCATTTTGAGTCTGTCTTAAAACTTTTTTTTACATTTGAGATATTAAAACTGAAGCTCCTTTTAATATTGCTTGGATAAGGGTTTCATCAGCCCACTGTTTTTGTATATTTTGTGTCACATAGGTTTAGGGATCAGTGTCTGCTGCATGCTAAATTCTTTAGGCACTAGAAAAGTGAGCTTCAACAGTAGGTGTTGAAAAACAACAAAGAATACTGAGAGCCCCTTTTAGTATCTCAACTGTAAAAAAAAAGGTATTAAAGCAGACTCAAGATGGCAAAAAAAGGGTATCATACAAGTAAGAAGGAAAAGGGCAATCTAAAAAAGAATAAAAAAGTATAGGTCAAAATTTTCATCTCCATCGTGCATGACTGCTTTAAGTTTGCATGTAGTTAAGGTATACTGGGCTATGGACCAGGAAGGACTGGTTGTATAAGCTGTGCACCCAATGGAGGCAACCTCTGTGCAGTAGCTGAGGCCACAACCAGGTTGAGAGAACCCTCTGCCCTATTTCTGGTGGTCTGTCTGGAAGAAGAGGACTGGAAAGGTTTCTTAACAGCTGAACATTTGGTGAAGCAAGTTAGTCAGATGAAGCTGAGAACAAGTGGCTCTTCATTGTTTTTCCATCACAGAGAGGCAAGAGTGTCACATCCATCCCGGGACTGCCTCAGACTGGGAAAGGTCCTGTTTTGTCCACCCTGTCCTGATCAGTCCGGGCAAAACCCAGTTAAACAAAATCTCTGTCCCAGCCAGCTCATCCCCTTAAAATATAGCACCTTTGATATACACTGTATGCCAAAGTGATTTATACAATAAAGCAACAAGTTAGATACTGATAGTGCAAGGACTGCGTGTGATATATATATACTGAAGCAATTACATGCATTGATACCTAAAACACATACACACAGAGCTATGTTGCATTATAACAAACATTTGTCAATGCCGAACGTTCGCTTGCAGGTATTTGTAGTGGTATTTGGCACTTGGACATGGCTTAAAAAAATCAATGAAAGAAGTATAAGCATTTGTCAGTGCCAAATGTTGCATGCTTCTATGTGCTGTTTAGGTATTTGGAACTCACTGGAGTGCAAATATTGAAAATTCAACTTCGATAGCGCATGGAGAACTGCATAGAACGCACACTGTGAAAACAGTCATTTTAGGAATTTTTCACCAAATTTTCAACATAGCCATTTTAAGACCTCTGCTTATGAACAGTTTCACTGTGATTTTCTTAATGTGTCCCATACATTGAGTTCGCACAACCGACTGTGCCATTGTGCTACATGGGCAGAAACACGTTTGGGCAGGATGTGAAAATGACAGCTGTACTGCTCATAAGGAGGTGTGGTAAAATGGCATTGGAAAATCTGGAGTGGAAATATTGAAAATTCAAGAACTCCACGAAGCAGCAGAGGGAACCACGCAACGCATGCTCGTAAAACAGTCATTTTTAGGAATTATTTCACCAAATTTTCAACATAGCCATTTTAGGACCTCTGCTTATGAACAGTGACACTGTGATTTTCTTAATGTGTCCCATGCATTGATTTTACACACCGACTGCGCCATTGTGCACTACATGGTCGGAAACACATTTTGGGCAGGATGTGAAAAATGACAGCTATACTGCTCATAAGGAGGTGTGGTAGAATGGCAATGTTGAAAATCTGGAGTGAAAATATTGAAAATTCGCAAGCTTACGAGCCTGCGTAGGAACTGCGCAACGCACGTTCGTAAAACAATCATTTTTAGGAATTTTGTCACCAAATTTTCAACATAGCCATTTTAAGACCTCTGCTCATGAACAGTGTCACTGTGATTTTCTTAATGTGTCCCATACATTGATTTCACACACCGACTGCGCCATTGTGTGGCTACATGGCGGAAACACGTTTTGGGCAAGATGTGAAAAATGACAGCTGCACTGCTCATAAGGAGGTGTGGTAAAATGGCAATGTTGAAAATCTGGAGTGAAAATATTGAAAATTCGTGAACTTACGAGCCTGCGTAGGAACTGCTAGCATACTACAGTAAAACAGTCATTTTTGGAATTTTGGACCAAATTTTAACATGGGGTTTTTGGGCCCCCTTTCTCATGAATGATGTCACTGTCATGGCGTTATTTGGGTCTGAAGGGCAATTTCACACAGTGACTGCGAAATCACCCTTCGGACCTGAATAACACCATGACAGTGACATCATTCATGAGAAGGGGTCCCAAAAACCCTGTGTTGAAAATTTGGTGCAAAAATTCCAAAAAATGCCTGAGATATGCAATAATGTTGAAAACCCCCTATCTAGCCCATTATACAGCTTACTGGCATTTCCTCAGTTTGCGGTCGGCTTTGAAGAGTGCAGACGTGTTCCCGGTCCACCGAAGATGGTCGCGCCGAGCTCCGGAGGTAAGTATGGGGTGGGGTGTGTGGGGGGCAGGTGCGCAGTGGGTGGGTGCGGGTTGTGGGGGCTGGGAGAAGCGCCGTGGGACCGTTTTATTTTGTAGGTGAAAAAAAAGGCGGCGTGCGGCGTTGCCACACTGGGTGGGCTCCCAGCGTGGCAGAGATGGCTGGGTGGGGGCTGTGGGCCGGCCGGGGATTGGGAACCCCGTCGGCAGGCGACAGGATCTTTGCCACGCTGGTGTGGCTCCAGCTGGCAGCAAAGAGGGGAGTGACACGGTGCAAGCACACAGCAGTGGTTTTGATCTAGAAGACCACCGCTGTCATATACAGCAATCGGGTGTGGATTGGGTGCAGGATCGCCACGCCTGCTCAAGGGAGCAGGGGATTGGTCAGGAGAGGCACACCTCCAAAGTGTCCCATTCTCCTAAGACGTTCCTGGCGCATGCGCACAGGCAAACATAAAAATGGATTTACACGCAAGGTTTAAATGGAGCAACATAACTGGCTTAGACATAACACCTGATCATTGATTAATGCCTGGCATACCACCACTTACCATGCTGGTCTAGGTCTCATGCCACGCACAGTCAAATGTATTTGAAACACAAATCCATGCATTTATGTTTTCATGCTCAGACAGCATCCATTTAAAAATGGGACTGAGTGAAACTGACAAAAGAATGTCTGAAAAAAATGATTATGATTTTTATGTCATATGGTCTCACTCATGCAATATGGATAGGCACAAAATTCCCGAGTGAGCATTCAGCTAAAAAAAAATTAATTAGAAGTATCGGAGCAGATGTATGAAGAATATGAAATAGGGGACATGAAAGCCATCATTGAAATCGAATGTGTAAGCTATAACCCACAAAAGTGAGAATGATATTTAAAAGAATGAAATTGGTATGCATTTTGGCTTTGATGCTACTAGCAATTGCAGCTTTAATATCAAGAAAAAAACAGTCCTATTTCCATGTAGAGTGGCATGACAGGTCATCACATGTCACACTTTCAAAAGATGATTTAGCAATGAAATGGACATTTAATTGATGTTGTGTACAACTATGAAGTCTTTATGCATGTTGTGTTTGACGCTGCTTGCTTGCAATTGTGGCTTCTATATTAGTAAAAAAAATGCCGTTTACATCCAGAGTGACGCGAGACATCAGTGTGGGTCACACATTAAAAAGATAATTTTTCAATGAAATGGAGGTTGAATTGAAAAACTAAATACTGAATTAAACTTATTAAAAAATTTAATTTTATTACAATAAGTAAAAAATGCAAAAATACTGTTTTTTTAAAATGAACTGCTTTATTCGGCGGATGTGCACAGTCAAAACAAAGACAATTATAATCGATTAAGAAGTGTTTTTATTATATTTTACACTCTCAAAAGGTGTTGTTTTATAAGTGCAATTACCCACTCCAGGACCATGGTTATACTGGGCATTAATTCACTCCCCAGTTGGTTGGAGATCATTCAGGCTTTGCACTCGTGTCTCACAATGCACCTGGGGCATGCATTAATGCCCAGTATACCCATGCCCTGTCATGGGTTATAGCTTACTTATGAAATGGATCATGAAAATATAGAAATCTGATTGGCTGAGAACCTTGGAACCCCTGGCTGATATCTCAGCACAACAGCATGGGAAGAAGTTCCAGGTCCTCTTTACCCCTGTTCAGGATCAATCCCTGCTGCCACTGACTGCCCACTCACTCATCCTGCCATTACAAACTGACACAAATGTCAACACATGACTCACACAGTGATCAGACTCCTCATCCTCACAGTTCTGTACAAGTAACACCCACCAGCTCTCTGAAACAGCTCACTTTTTTTCAAAATATAAACGGTCTCTCACTGGATCCATCAACCAAAACTAGCAGCTCCACTCCATCATGCCTCCCTCTTTGTTACTGGCCACAGCACTGACTGCAGTTTAAAATAATGCTTCCACACTCGAAACCAGCCACAGCTCAGTTCTTGCTCTCTCTGTCTCAAATGGACCAATTTAAAATAATGGCTTCCACACCCAAAACCAGCCACAGCTCAGTTCTAGCTCTCTCTGTCTCAAGTGGACCAGTTTAAAATAATGGCTTCCACTCCCAGTACCGGTTGTAGCTCAGATCCTGCTTGTTCTTTCTTGCTTTCTCTCATGTTGATCTATATCTCGCATGTCACTACAACTTCTGTTCTCTCACCTCAGTGCACACACCACAGCTCAGTATAACTTTAGAACAACACTATCTGATGCCAACTACTGCTCACCCATAAATTAGTCGACTTGTCAGTGGGACTACTTTTATGTAGGTCTCCTCTATTTAACTTTTTTTATTGTTTTATAATTTACTAATATAAAGAACAATGTAAAAAATAGTGTTTGAAAATTCACAGTGGATCCATTGCAAAATCCCAGTAAGGCACTCCATTGTGTGTGGTGTGCTGGGATAATGGTACTTCTTGGCTGGTGGAGGCACTCAGCCTTTGGTGTCATGCTTTGTAACAGGGTGCCCTTGTTGTGAATATTAATGTAAATATTCCTTTATCTAATGATGTGGCGCCTCCTTCATTTCTCTCACTCTTGTGTATCTGCTGTCTTTTTCTATCTTTCCTTTTCTTGTCAGGGTGGCCAACCTGACAAACTCTTTCTTTCCTTTACTGTCCCCTTTTTCTCACCCATCCCCCCCATTGTGCACTTGAAGCACTGGAAGTGCTTAGAAATATTGGGTGGGATACTCAAATGGGTTGTGCATGGCACAACAGATTTGCACCATGCGGAACCTACTGATGCGCCCCGGCATGATATTCAATGGAGGAATATGCGCAGCACAAAGCCTCATGCAGCGGTGCACATTGGTAATATATGCAGCACAGGTAAGTGGGGCATGCCCATGCATATTCTGCACATCCCGATACTCAGCCCAGGATGTGCTGTTAATATGCAGGCACAATCCCTACATGCGCCACACACAGTTAAGCCAAATAATTATGGAGCAACTGCTGGCCACCCACAGGTGAGCTGCCATAATGCAGGGCACAACACAGCAGCTGCCTGCTGTGGGTGGCCACCCAAGCTCTGGCGGCACCGTCTGGTAGCATAGCATCCCCCCATGCCTGATCATGGGCTTTAAAAATGAAGAACCTCCCTGGTGATCCAGTGGACCCATCCCCCTGCCCGATTGTGGGCTGTAATATTAAAAACACTCCTTGGTGGTCTAGCAGTACCCATACCCCCCTCCGACCCCGTCCACTCATTCCAACCACCTCTCCCCGGTCAGCGGCGGCAGCACCCACCGCCAAGCCACCCAGCCGCCCAGCCACCCGCCGACTGATGGCGTACCGATGCGACTGCATGCCATTGGTCCTAGCGTGCAGGCAATGGAGTAATGCAGGCTCATACTGTGCTACACGATCCCGATATGGGTACCGCTAGACCACTAGGGAGTGTTTTTAATATTACAGCCAGCGATCGGGCCGGGATGGGTCCCACTGGACCACCAGGGAGGTCAAATATTATTACAGTCCACAATCGGGCATGGAGATAACTCCCTGGTGGGCCAGTGGACATATTTACTATTTACGGCCCATGATCGGGTGTTGGAGCGCGTTGCCAGTGGGGGCAGTGGGCGTCGGTCCCCGACGGCTGCTGCCTGGCAGGGTGCCAGGTGCAAGTCGCCAGGGATCGGCGCACCTGCATGCAAATGGCCCCATTTGCACCTTGTATGCATTATGGCCCCATTTACATGTCCACCTCTGAATATCACGGTTGATGCACCTAGTGCAAAGGCACTTGTGCTAGCGCATCCCCCTGCTCCTCTCTGGCCGGTACCACCATACGTTATGCAGGTGGCCATGGAGCAATATTCAGTGGTGCTGAGCCATGGTGCAGCACCATTGAATATCACCCTGTCAGCGACCTGGCACATCCCAGTTGTGCTGCGCCCAGGCTTGCGCCACAGCCTGGCGCAGTCTGAATATCCCACCCATTGTCTCCATTTATAAAATCTTTAACACATATAGCACTATATGTTCAAAACTCCTAGTGCCCCAATAAAGTAGGCATGCTTCTTAAGTGGCGCCCGCTCCCGAGGTGCTGACTGGTGCAGACGCTCACTGATGCAGTCCCGGTCGCAGTTTGTGACTTGAAATTTAATTCTTTATCAGAGCAAATTGCTCTGTGTTTTTAACACCACATGATGTGGTTAAGTATTTAGCTGGAGAGCAGACGCCAGAGATTCAGAGTCTCCACTGCTGGGATTTGCTGCATGATACTGCGAAATGAATGAAAAACGACAATACTGCCGGAGTATGTGAATCCAAGGGCAGAGACAGTAGTACGCCCTGTGGTCTCCTGAAGAAATGTGCCCAGTGAAGCTGATTGCAGCCCCAGAATGTTGTAACTGGGGCTGCTTTGATAAATAAAAGGGGCAATAAGATTATAGTAGAGCATATCAGGCTCAACTGCAAAGTATACCCATTGGGTGAAATTTCAGCCATCAGGTCAGTGATAATAAATGCTGGTTTTCAGCAGGGCTCAAAAGAAATATAGCACAGAGCCCCTGCATTTAAATATAAAGGTAGCAGCCCTGCAGTTTAAATGCATAAAAGCCATTTTCAAGGGTTGCAGTTTAAGCAGACAGTTTAATTATCCTCTGAGTGATAAAAAGCAATCAATTTGTTACCAGATCTTCTGAGCTGGAAGGATCTTCTCTTCCCCTAGCCAACTTAGAGATGCCTGGGTATTACAAAAGTCTGTATATATGAATCACTAAGTAATTACCTGAGGGAACTGGTGATGCAAAAAGGTCCTACTATAGGGCTGTCAGCCTGCATAATGGCTGTTCTTATAGTAGCCCTAAGCTATGATGTCACTTCCAGAGGGGGAGCTTATCCCCTAAACAGCTGAGGCTCTATGTATAAGGCTCTATGTATAAGGCTGTAGATGTTCCTATAGGACAGGTGTACAGTATATTGCCTGATATTGGTGTAAAGCTGTTCAGTAAAAAGTTGTTTATAGAATAATTGAAGAGCCTTAATAGTGTGGGATCAACATAGAAGGATGTATGGTTTAACGAGGGGTCACCTGATTATGATGTCACCCCCTGGATATGCTCTATAAACCCACCACTAGGGGCTAAGAAGTAGATAGACAGTTCAGTTGTTTCTGACCAGAGAGTGAGAGGGAGCTGAGTGTGAGAGCTTGCACACTGTTAAAAGATAATGAATGTACAGAAGAATTTCAGGAGTCTTGAGAAGAAGTATTTCCTGTTATTGTGGTATGACGGACTACTGTAACTCCGTTTTTCTTTCTGTAAATATAGTTTTGTTTTTTTGTGACAAATAAATTGACAAATGCATTTTTGCATTTTTTTATGCACCATATTTACTGTCTTGGTGTCTGTTATACCCACACTTCTACTTGCTTCAACCCTCCCAAGACATGCCATTATCCCAGCACAGCGCACACCCTGTCGTGCCTTATTGCTTAATTAGAACCTTGTACTAGTGAGAGAGTAAATGTTGTGCAGCACACCAAGGATAATTCTCCAAGCTCTTTTGAAAGGTACCACGGTGTATTTTGTTTCCACCTGTACATCCAATAGATATGGGCAGAAGAGGCCACAGTTTCATGTCTCACCCAAAGGGCAATATTTATAAACATTCCCCAAAAGGTTAAGAATTATTTAACTGTTTTTATGAGTGGCATTTTTTTACTTTTTTTTTCTTGTAGAGTTGCAAGTTTGGACCTGCCAGAGATTCTAACATGTCAAAGTTTGTGAGTTCAATTCTTGCGGACCTTGCACACTTTTTGGCCAAAATGTGAATCATTAGTTCAGTTGTTTCAAACAGCATTGACCATTTGACCAGTCAAGTTGGGAACAGGTAAACTGCAATCCATGCATTACTGGGATTGTGAAATTGCCAGAGAGGCAGTCACATGATACACAGCCCCATGTATTGCTGCAGAATGAGAGCTCAGTTGTGCACCAGGTGTCTGACAATCAGGTAGCTAGACAGAGATCTCTGATTGTAATTACTAGTTTAGCCTGGTGTTTGACTTAAAAAATGGCACTTGTTAGCTGGCACTCATCTTTCGGATGAGACGTTAAACCGAGGTCCCATCTGCCTGGATTGGTGGTAGTTCAGGTGGATGTTAAAGATCCCTTGGCACTTATAGAAAAGAGTAGGGGAATTTCCCCAGTGTCCTGGCCAAATTTCCCTCATTCACTAAAAAATACCACTAACAGCTTAATCTGGTTCAAGATCAGTTGACATTCATCTGTATCCCCCTCCCCCGGGTCATGCCTGAAAATAGGCAGGATTTGTCTAGTGCACTTACCCGGTTAACAAAAACTAAATAAATAAATAAATGAGAGCTCAGTTGTGCACCAGGTGTCTGTCAATCAGGTAGCTAAACAGAGATCTATGATTGTAATCACTAGTTTAGCCTGGTGTTTGACTTAAAAAAGGGCACTTGTTAGAAGTCTTTCTTATATAAAAGAAACCATCAGATAGGACATTTTTGTTCTGAAGGTATATATAACCTTAAAGTATTACTGATTATATGTTGCAGTGAGAAAGATATAATGTGACCTACTAGGAACTGAACCCAGGCCTCCAGAATACCATCCTGGTGCTCTAATCACTGAGCAAAGGCTCACATGGTTGTAACTGAGGTTCCCAAACACACTTACTTTCTCTGGTATTGCATATCCTGCAACTGGGAACAACTGAGAGGACAATTAGATGTTTTTATGAAGTATTAGCCACTGTGTAGAAATTAATCTGCAAATTGTAGTAAGAAATAAATAACGCAACCTACTAGAAACTGAACCCAGGACCCCAGATCACCGATATGATGCTCAAACCACTGAGCTTCAGGCTCACATGGTTGGACCTAGGGATCCTGAACACACTTTCTTTCTTTGGTTTTGCATATCCTGCAACTAGGAACAATAGCAATGATAATTAAATATTTTTTATGTAGTATTAGCCATGGCTTAGCAAGTAATCTGCAAACTGAAGTGAGAAAGATATTATGTGTCCTGCTGGGAATTGAACCCGGTGCATGTGAATGAGTGTAGGTGAGTGTATGCATCAGAATGAGCTGTGCAGTAGGCACCTGGGGCCAGGTAGTAGAGTAGGGTTGGGAAGGAGGGAGTGTGCTGGGTGGACAGTGGTGTGGGCTCAGGTGGGTATCTCAGGGCTGGCAGCTTGCCAGTACTCAGTACCAGTTTTGCGATTAAAAGAACAATTAATGAAAAAGCTTGGACAAACATACATTTAGCTGCACGAGGGTTTGGCTGATGGCTCTATATTTCACACTGAGCTGTGCAGAGAACCCTGAGGCCTAGGAGTAAAGTGAAGGCAGGGACGTAGAGCCTGGCAGTGGGCAGCAAGTGATTGCTGGTAGGAAACATGCCAGTGAACACTATTGATTGGCACTTTGTCTTTGCAGAAACAACATTTAAAAAAAAGTATTTCTATTTCACTAATAAATTTTTTTCAGGCTCAGGTTTGCCCGCCTTATAGAGTATAGGTAGGGACTGGGAGCCAGTACAGTGGGCAGCAGCAAGCATGTGGGTGTAGGTTAGCAGCACCACTGTCTTCAGATTCTTTGGCCTATATAGGTATTATATAGTACAGACATTTAAGTGTTTTAAGCAAAGCTGGCAGGGTACTCTGTGCCCAACTGTCACCTTTGGTACACCCCTCAACTGTTTCCCTGTTTAGGAGTGTCAGAATGGGCATCAGTTTTAAGGCCAGTAATCTTCACATACTCTGGATGGTATACCACTACCATCATTATGTTTTGGGCCTTTTTATGCTACATAAACCTTAAAAAACTTTGGGGGACAAAGTTCAATGACTACACTGTGTGTCCAACACTTTATTGTGTCACAGCCCTTCAGGCTTGTCAGTACTGAACGGACATCAGTTTTGGAACCAGCAGCCTACACCGTGGACCACAACAGCATTCTGACGTTGTTTGTACTGTACTTATGTGCCCTAGAAGAAAGGAAATGCTCTTCCAGTATATCCTAACTGCAGAACAGTAGTTCTCTACAGTTGAACCAGGATAAACTAGTTTGTCACTGACTGGACATTTGTTAACTTTACCTGGTTCAATGGACCAAGCTTTATTTTTAAATTTAGTAAAGTTTATTAAGAAAGTATAGAAAACACATTGCAGAACACAGCTGAGAACTGAAAACGAACCACAAAAAACATCATAAAAACCATTGAAACGACCCCCTGCCCCCCATCCCAACTCGGCAGAGTGACCCCAGATATCCACAATAAAGCCATTAACATGGGAATGTCCTGACATAGAAAGAAAACAGACAAACTTGTGTGCCAATGGACCACGTTCAGAAAAAAGACCTGTAGGTGATTCGTACAAGTGCTGTGCAGAATGTTCCAATTCTGAATTCTGACATTTCACATGTGAAATGATACACAGATACATAGACAGTGTCGGCAGATAAGGGCCTTCGACCCACCCGGTCTGCCCATTTGAGCTTGTAAGTTTACTTTATGTTTTCCTAGAAGTCTGTTAACTGACTGTCACAGCTACAGGCAACTAATCTACTCGTACACATCTGTCTCCATCTGTCTTTTTGTATTTGCTGAGGTAGGGTGTATTTTTGTTGTTGATTTTTTTTATTCTTTGGTAACTAGGTAAGGCCCACTAGGCACAATGCCTGTTTTCAGGGGTGACCCAGCAGGATTGGGGAGGTTACATGACATGCTCAGAGTCACACAATATGCAAGTGGAGGTTGTGGGAATCAAACCCAGGTCTTCCTTCTGGATGTACCAAGCTCATTCACAGCTTATTGCTCTACTCTCAAGGCTATACTGCAAGCCCAATTAATAACCTGCAGTGTACCTGAGCTGCAGATTCTTTTTCCACAATCCATGATTTTTATATGATCCATGGAAAATTATTATGCTGTTTACACATAAATACTTTTTGGAATTCCACAGAACTTAGGGAAAATTCCAAACAGCATTTTAGAAGCGGAGTTGACATTCCACACCAGTTTCTCTAGCAGACTTCTGCATTCTGCACAGGCCTTGTTCATTCAGCCCTAGGTTTTTGCTATAGCATAGAGGTTCAACTTGTGAGATGAAGTAATCCAACACAGTATATAACTACAGATCATAACTGCAAACTGAGTTGGGAGACCAACTGCCTGCTAAACAAAACAAAAAATATACACCCTACCTCAGCAAATACAAAAAGACAGATGGAGACAGATGTGTACGAGCAGATTAGTTGCCTGTAGCTGCGACAGTCAGTTAAGCGCACCAGTGGTACGGGATATAACCTGGCTGCTGGCTGGTTACAATTAAATGAAATGCACATGATGCACAGAACTCTATGGGGGTTCTGTCAGAGGTAATAGCAGTGTTGTATCTGACCAAGCATGGTCCAAGCATGCATAGTCATCTTAAATTAAGGTTTGTAATGAAAATGCCAGTTATACAGCTTAGAGGAATGACACAAATGAAATTCACGATACAGCAGCCACCTACAGTATAGCTCCTTAAGCTAGCCTTTATTGCTCATGAATTAGTTCCTGTTTTGTAGAGGACTACACTACATCCCCCCCATTCCACCACTTCCTCAGCTGTTATCTCCATGTAACAGCTGGTTTTTCTCCTCTGCCTGCTCTTTTGTAATAACTCCCAACCTATGCTGAACTTAATCCTTCATCTTTCCTACCTCCCATGGCTTTAATTGCTCCGGTTGGGTGCACCAGCCTCTAATTAGATTTAGAAATTAATGTCAGAAAAGGTTCTGATCTTTTTATGTTTGCTTGTGCATCTGTGTGCAGCAAATATTTTGTAACAATTAATGGGGTTTCAGAGGTGTGTCACTGTCAGGTCCAATGCAGCTCAGGCTGCAGTGGGCTTGACAGTGACAGCACAGTGATTGGTGGGGCTAACCATGACAGTGTTCTCTGTGTGCTGTATGGAAAATTGGTGTGATTGAAAGGAGTAAGCCGCTTCTATCACAGAGTGACTTGACCCTTTCATCTGTATGATGCTGCCCAGCAAGCAGCTGGCCAGTGTCATTATCAGCCCTGCTGATAAAGTCTCCCAATACTACTGTGTTTGCAAACTGTCATATGGCACAGGTTTCCTGCAGTCAGGTGCAGTCCGGACTGTCATCTCCATAGTAATGCTGTGTGCCTGTGCACCTATCCCAAGTTGGAATTTGTTGACCATGCACTTGAGTGATGATGAGAGAGCAAGACAAAGAGTTTAAGTAGGTATAGGGCAAAGAAACATAATCTGTTTTCCTGTCTTTGCCCTGGAGGGCTTTGTGTTACACTATGGAAAGCAAGTGTGGCACTTGATGCACCAAGAAGCACTGTCCCTGAACTCCAGCTGCAAGACAACAGACCGCATTTTGTGAGGCACGACCAACACCAGAAAGAATCCTGCTACTGTAGTGCTTTCTGCCCCACTGTTCACCCCAGAGTTCACATTCCTGGCCCATTTCCCCCCCAGTACTTTGGCTTCCTCCTCAGTCCCTCCCCATAGTGATGACAGTGATGTTCATGTTTCTGGCCACTCCCCACCAGCCCTGTGGCTCCCTCTCAGTCCCTCCCCCTCAGCAAGGGAAAAGGTGCTTGCCATGGTCTTTGAATTCTTGGCCCATACCCTCCCCCAGCACTGTGGCTCCCTCCACTTAGTCACCCCCCACATAGTGATAGCACCAGTGTTCCTCAGAGAAAGGATGACATCACCAGAAGAAGGTGCAGAGCCAGAGATGTGTGGCAACTGCAGACCTCAGCCTGTAACAAGAGCCATAGAATGGAGATAGAAATAAAACACAGAAGAACAGCAATTGCTACAGCCAGGTAAATCTCAGGAGAAACATAAAAACATAGAAATTGTCAGCAGATAAGGACCGCTAGGCCCATCCAGTCTGCCCGTGGGCCCTATATATTGTTTGAGGTCACTAATCCTTTGTGATCAATTGCTTGTCATTGTTCCCTCCCCTCTCAGGTTTCCCTGATGTCTGTCCCAAGCATGCTTAAACCCCTCCACTGTGCTTGCCCCCACTACCTTCTGTGGCAGACTATTCCATGTGTCGACTACCCTTTCTGTGTAGAAAAACTTCCTCACATTACCTCTTAATCTATCCCCCTCCAATGTCATATTGTGCCCCCTTGTTCTAATAATTTTTCTACATTGGAAAAGCTCCCCCACCTGCACCTTGTTTATGCCCTTAAGGTACTTGAAAGTTTCAATCATGTCCCCACACTGTCTCCTCCCCTCCAGTGAGTACATATTGAGGTCCCTTAGTCTCTCCTCATATGTTTTGTGGGGTAAGCACTGCACCTTCTTTGAGGACAACAGGACCAGGGAAGGCACTGTATTGCAGATGGGGCCATGGAAAGATGAGAGAGAGACCATACAGTACCCTATATACAGTATGATATAGCCTGACTGTGAGCGGAGTTTAGAAGTAGAAGATATTGCCTTGAGATTAGTGGGTGTGGGAGGGGTGTGTGTGTGTGTGTGTGTGTGTGTGTGTCCTTGAACTGGCAGGCCTCACTACGAGAGAGAGAGAGAGAGAGAGAGAGAGAGAAAGAGAGAGATTGGGGGAGGGGCAGACCCTGCTAGAGAGAGAGAGAAGGGGAGAGAGAGTAAAAACCAGGAGTGGTAGGCCTCAGTACACAGGACAGACCAGAAAGCCAGACCCTGTAACAGGAAAGTTCCCCCTAGCACTGTCACCCCCCTCAGTCCTTCACCTATAGCAATCACAGTGGGTTTAGTGTTCTTGGACCATCCCCCCAGCACTATGGCCCTCCTCAGTCCCTTCCCCCAGCAATGGCAGTGGGATTAGTGTTCCTGGCTCATCTGTTCTAGCACTGTGGCCCCGCAGTCCCTTCCCTGTAACAATAGCAGCAGGTTTAGTGTTCCTGGTCTATCCCCTCTAGCACTGTGTCCCCACTCCATCCCTCCCCTACCCAGTAGTGATGGAAGCAGGGTTAGTGTTCCTGAGTAAGTCAGAGAAGACTTGAGAAAAGTCAGTCAAGCTCTGGAAGAAGGAAAACCAGTAGAAGTGGCGAATCTCTACTTCATAGAATTTGACGGTAGATAAGGACCGCTTGGCCCAACCAGTCTGCCCATTTCCCTACCTACTGGATAAGCTGCAGATCCTAGTTAACCAGCAGCCTACTTCTTCCTACCCCCATCCCCCAGAACTGCCTTATGACTATCCCATGCATGCTTGAATTCCACCACTGATTTTGACTCCACAACCTCCTTCGAAGGCCGCTCCATGCATCCACAACCCTCTCTGTAAAAAATACTTCCTTAAATTACCTCTGAGCCCTCTATTCAAATGTGCCCTTGTTCTTGCACACCTCTTTTTTGAAAGATGCTACCCTCTTGGACTTTGTTGATTCCCTTGAGGTACTTGAACGCTTCTATCATGTCCCCTCCCTTCTTTCCTCGAGGCTACATATTAAGCTCCTTAAGTCTCTCTTCATATGTCTTCCGGTGCAGATCCTGCACCATTTTAGTTGCCCTCCTCTGGACAGCTTCCATCCTGTCTATGTCTTTGTGGAGATTGGGTCTCCAGAACTGCACAATACTCAGATGGGGTCTCACCAGCTGTCTGTACAGAGGGTTAATAACTTCCTGTTTTCTACTGGTGATGCCTCTCCTAAGCATCCAGTATCCCCCCAGCCCTCCTTGCTGCCCTCTCACATTGCTTGCCCATCTTTAGGTCATCTGATATGACTACCCCCAGGTCCTTTTCCATTTTGTTGTTGTTAGTATCTCACCCCATTGTGTACTCTTCCCTGGGTTTTGTTTCCCAGATGCATTACCTTGCACTTCTTAGCATTGAATCTAAGCTGCCATACATTTGACCATTCCTCTAACCTTGCCAAGTCCTTTCTCATCCTTTCCACCCCACCCTGTGCATCAACTCTGTTGCAGATCTTAGTGTCATCTGCAAAGAGACATCTTTCCTTCCAGTCCTTCTGCAATGTAAGCTATAAAGACATTGAAGAGGACCGGTCTAATACTGAACCTCACGGTACCCCACTAGTAACCCTCCTTTCTTCTGAGTGGACTCCATTTACTATTACTCTCTGTGTCCTATTCTCCAGCCAATTCTTTACCCAGGCTGTCATCTTGGGACCCACTCCCAGGCTGGCTAACTTGCATATTAATCTTTTGTGTGGGACTGTGTCAAATGCCTTGCTAAAGTCTAGGTAGGCCATGTCCACAGCCCCTCCCTGATCTACTACTTTGGTCACCCAGTCAAAGAAATCTATCAGATTCGTCTGCATGACCTTCCGCTGTGAATCCATGCTGCCTAGGGTCCTGTGCCCTCTGGCCTCTAGATACTCGACAATTCTTTCCTTTAGAAGTGATTCCATCATTTTCCCTATCACTGAGGTTAAACTAACAGGTCTATAGTTTCCTGCTTCTGCCTTGCTCCCACTTTTGTGAAGAGGAATCACATCTGCCCTCCTCCAGTCCTCGGGTACCACCCCATCCTCCCATGATTTGTTAAAAAGGGTAGTCAGTGGTGTCACTAGTTCTACCCTTAGTTCTTTTAGAATTCTGGGATGAATCCCATCAGGCCCCATTGCTTTGTCCACCTTCAGTTTTAAGAGTTCTTTCAGAACCCTTTGTTCTGTAAATGGGCGGTATCAACTTCTGTACCAGAGTGTTACTACTGTTTGTTTTATGTACCTCCCCTCTTCCTTTGTAAATACTGAGCAAAAATATTTGTTTAGTATCTCTGCCTTTTCACAGTCTCCCTCTGCCCACCCTCCCACCCCTTTATTAAGCCTCACTATCCCTCCCTTGGTCTTCCTTCGCTCCCTGATGTACCTATAAAAGGTTTTATCCCCCTTCTTAACTGAGTTGGCTATCTTTTCCTCGGTTTGGGCCTTTGCTGTTCTGACTGCCTTCCCAGCCTTCTTTTGCTTTAACTGATACAGTTCTCTGTCCTGCTCCTTCTGCGATTCCTTGTACTTCCTGAATGCTTTCTTTTTCTCTTGAACCTTCACTGCCACTTCCTTGGAGAACCATAGTGGTTTCTTACATCGTCTTGTTTTGTTTAGTTGCTTCACACAAAGGCTCGTTACCTCTGTGATGGCAGTTTTTATTATTCCCCATTGTTCTTCCACCCCTCCTTCCTGCCCATTTGCTAGTGCGTTCCTTAGGCACTCACCCATTTTCCACAAGACATTCAAGACTGTGTCTTCTGCTGAATTAAATAAATTCCTAGAGCAATGTAAAATAAACAGTATGATCATAATTTGTATTTAAAAATGGTTGATGCACAGATCTCAGAAAGTAAGATGAAATGGCAAAGATTCAGAAAACAGAGGAGTGACCAGTGGGGTACCCCAGGGATCAGTATTGGGTCTTATATTATTTAATATCCATGTATCTAGCATGAACGTTACCAAGGGTGGGTGGATCAGCAAATTTGCTGATGATATGAAGACAGGCCATATAGCAGAAACCAGCAAACAAGTGTGTAGATTACAGGAAGAACCTGAGGAGCCAAATGAGTGGGCTAGCAAGCGCAAAACAAGACTTAACAGAGAAATGCATTGTAATGCACTTCAGGTCCAAAAACACTAACACAGTTTATAAACTAGGGGACCATGTCCGCAAAACATCAGGGAACAAAAGTGATCTTGGGTTTTTATTTGTATCTAATAACCTGAAATCAGCAAGGCAGTGTAATGAAGTAATTAAGAATTGTAAAAGGATCATGGGATGTGTAAAAAGAAACATAGCTAGCAGAAATGTGCCCTAAACAAAGCCTGCAGATTGGCCATAGGATGTGATCGTCTTACGCACACCTTTGACCTCTATCTGCACTGATCATGGCTAAACTTCCAGGGGCAACTAGTTTATCAGACCTGCCTACTGGCCAAAAAAATTATGTTGGGCCTAGCCTCCCCCAGGCTGTCTTATGCTCCTCCAAAAGAACCTACCAGCTCGCTCCACTAGACGCTCTGAAACCGCCACTTTCCATGTCCCCTTTGTAAAGACCACTGCTGTCCAAAGGTCCTTTTGCTACAGGGCACCACTCTGAATGAACTCAATCCCTGACTCTGTCTTATCAATTTCCAGGCTTGGGCCTTACAAACATGAGTTACTTAATCACATAATGTCAAACTCCCACTGTGACTGCAGATGAAACTTTAAAAATGTTAATGCATCATTACTTCACAATTGCTGTCGTTCCATTGTTTGTGTTTATTCTATTTTTTCTTTCACCTCGGTAGGTTACTGTCATTTTCTGCACCAGTACTGCTGTCTTTATTGTATATTCTATGTTATACTGTGTTCTAATCCATTTATGTAAGACGTGAAGCCTTTGCAAATGAGTCACTGACTCAAAGGGTTGCAATTCCTAGACTTTAAATAAAATAAAAAAAAAAAAAGTAGTGGCCCTTATACTTCCTATATTCAGAGTTCTAGTGAGACTGCATATAAAATATTGTGCTCGGTGTTGGTCACCTCATAATGTAGGTGACATAGACAGGCTGGAAAGGGTCTAGTTGAGATCAAACCAAAATAATAAGTGGTTTAGAGGATAAACGTTATGAGAAAAGGCTTGAAAATTTAAACCTTTTTTCCCTGAAGATAAGGAGATTGAGGGGGGACTTAATTATAGTCTACAAATTATTATCAAATCATGATCTGAGGACAACGCTCTACCAGATTATATTGTCACCAGTAGCAGCTTAGAACAATTTAAAAGAGAAATAGATAAGTTAATATGTTCTAGGATTTAAATGAGCCCGCTTTGCGGGGAATGGTAAAATGGGCCTGAGTGCCTTCTTCCATTCTACCACCCAGTATAAAACCCAGTATGTTTAAGTTTGCAATTTAAACAAAATGTAAGAGATATAAGAGGTTGTAAGATCCACGAGCTGGTAAACAGTTTAGAACAACCAAAAGGAAGCCGTATTTTACACACAGAGTGATACAGTCACAGAATGCGCTGCTGGAGTTTGTGGTAGATAGCTGTAGTTTAACCATATTCAGGAATAGGCTTAACAATGATCTTAATAGCGCAGGTTTTACTGGTATTCTGTGTTGAGCAAGCATCAGGCAGGCCACATGGGCTTTTGTGCTCTCTCCTGTCTGTACATCTTATGCATCCTATGTAACTAGAGACCTGAGCGTTGGCATTCTTACTTGCTGTCGGGTGTCCTAAGGGCATACCAAATATCATGATATTTCAATGATTATCTCTGAACATACTGTATAAGGGCTCAGTGTGACATTTTATTTTTGTGATATTTTGTGAAAATACTTTTGTTTATAACTTGGCCACCTGTGGAGCTATATACCTTCAACATAGCCTGTATAACCTTCTTGAATGGGGCATAGCAGCTGCTAAATATGTGGACATTTGGTTAAGTGGTTTTTAAGTTACAGGGGTTTATAATTTAACTATTTAAGTGCAGTATTTGTGAAGTTTTTTAAACTTGTTCTAAAAATGCGGATGCTTGCAACAATCCTACTGTTACAGGTATTTTATTTATTTATCTAAAATCTGGTGACCGGGAAAGGCACACTGAGCAGAAGCTTGTTTCCAAGTGTGACCTGGGGACAGAGGGCACAAATACAACAAAGGGATAACAAAATTCAGATACAGTATAATACAGAATAGACATAGAATATACAGTATAATACAGAATAAATTCATCACTGTGGTATAATACAGTGAGCAGATACATTTTCATTATAGGATTACATTACAGAGTATTGTACAGGAGATTCGATAAGCATGGTGAGACAACAATAGCAAACAATCATGTCATAACTAATTCAAACAGGAAATGGAAGAGAGGAAGGGGGACAGTAGTATGGTTGTAGATTAGGGTAGTGGACAGCTACAAGATGTAGCAGGGGATGCCCTGAGGAGGTGCTTTAGTGTAGGAAAGGAAGGAGCGAGGCAGGTTTGAGGGGAGAGGTTATTCCAGAGGGAAAGGAGTCTATAAGAGAATACTAGTTTCCCAGCCAAGGTGCGAGCTCATGGGAGGGGAAAGGAGTAGAGGCAATTCATATGTGAATTGTAGGGGGAAGGAGTAGCAGGATTTAGGAGAGAGGAGAGGTAGGAAGAAAGAGTTCCAAACCAATATTTGGAGAAAAAAGTGGAGCAGTGGGATGTGCATCTCTGTGATAGGGACTGGAGGGACAGGGAGGAGGAGTAGAGGGCACAGTGATGTGTCGGAGGAGGGAATTTGAGGCGGAATGACAGAAGGCATTGAAGACGACATCTTGTTTGGTGAGAGAGAGGTGGCTGGAGCTGTGCTAAAGACAAACTCAGTGTAGACAAAAGCTGGGAACATCCATTTGACCAGCAGGTCATGTCTGACTGGGATGGAAAGACTACCCTAATGACAGTAGAGTAGACCCAGTTTGGGATGTAGTTTGGAGTTAAGGGTCTTAAAGTGGGAGAAGTCTAGCAAAGGATCAAGCCACACTCCTAGGTATTTGTAGGCTAGAACATCATCAAGAGAAGTGTTGGCTGGGGTAGAGAAGGCAGGGAGGGCAAGGAGCCTGGCATGTCTCTGTTTGGAGCTAAAAGTCATGGCTATGGTCTTTTTGGTATTCATTTTTAGGCAGTTATCACTGAACCAGTTGGATACTATGGTAAAGTCGTGTTGGAGTGGAGTTTGGATGGCTGGGGCAGAGGGACCAAATAGGAATAGAATGGTGCTGTCCGGATACATATGGATCTTGGCATGGGTACATACAGAGGGGAGTTCATTAATAAATAGAAATGAGAACAGGTCTGATAATCAAGCCCTGGAGGATGCCTGTAAGGATGAAGAGGGTGGGAGACAGGACATTGCTGATTTTAACTGACTGGGACTGGCCAGTTAAGTATGAGCTAAACCAAGAGATAGTTGCTGGGAAAGGCTGGTGGTGCTTAGATTGTTTAGAAGAAGAGAGTGAGAGACAGAGTCAAAGGCCTTTGCAAGGTCAATGAAAATAGCCGAGGTGATCTGCTCTTGATGCAGAGTACCCCAGGGTTCGGTCTTGTCACCACTGTTGTTTGCCATGTACATGCTGCCCCTGGGAGAGCTCATTAAGAAGCACAGCTTGGGTTTTCATTGCTATGCCGATGATACCCAGCTGTATCTTTCCTTTGACCCTGGGACATCCATTGCTGTGGATGTGCTAAACACCTGCTTTGCTGAGATCAATGATTAGATGGCTTTCAGCTGGTTGCGACTAAGTCCCGATAAGACTGAGATGCTGGTGGTGGAGTCAAACACAGGGCATGATAGGATGACCTTTGATGCAGAGATGGGACTGTTCATTGGATCTGTACCATTGAGGCCTCCTCTAGGGTGTGGAATCTTGGTATTATTCTTGACAGCGGATTGACGCTTGAATCTTTGGTGTCTTCCATTGTCAGTACCAGTTTTTACCATCTGTGGATTATTGCCAGGATTAAGCCCCTAGTTCTTCCCCTAGACCTCCCCACATTGGTACATGCCTTTGTAATGTCTATGTCTGACTACTGTAATGCACTCTATCTTGGGGTCTCTGGAGGTGCCCTCCGCCAGCTGCAACTGGTGCAGAATGCAGCTGCCAAGTTGTTGACGGGGCAGTCTAGGTACTGCAACATCACCCCAGTGCTGCATGAACTGCACTGGTTGCCAGTCAGGTGGAGGGTCCTCTTTAAGGTGGGTTTACTCACCTTTAAGGCCTTACATGACCTGGGCCCTGACTACCTGAAGGACCTTCGAACACCTGCTGTCTCGGTCCGCTCCCTCCGCTCCTCCTCTAGGGGTCCCCTTGTGATTTCCAGGACAAGGTTGAAAACTGCTGGTGACAGAGCATTTAGCATCACCAGCCCCATCCTGTGGAACTCGTTACCTGCAGCTGTAAGAGAGGCCCCATCAGTAGAGGTATTTAAAGCCCGCCTCAAGGCCTTTCTTTATAATCAAGCCTTCCCAGACTGTGCTTT
Source organism: Neoceratodus forsteri (assembly GCA_016271365.2). Classification (NCBI taxonomy): domain Eukaryota; kingdom Metazoa; phylum Chordata; order Ceratodontiformes; family Ceratodontidae; genus Neoceratodus; species Neoceratodus forsteri. The sequence continues at coordinate 1,393,104,330 of CM057459.1, forward strand.
ATGAGCTTTCTTGGCCTGACTTCTGAGATTATTTTTGTCCCTGGCCTTTTTAGCTATTTATTTATTAGTTATTCTAGTCATTCTGATTTATTTATTTAATTGTGCTGATTTAATGTGTAGTATTTATTATGTGGTTGTATTGTGGGCTTTGTTTTTTGTTATTGCTTTATTTATTTTATGGTGCCCAGAGCCTCTGGGATGGGCATCTTTTAAATAAAATTTCCCTTGCCTTGCCATCCTTTGCAGAGCGAATGGTGTCTGTAAAGTGAAGAAGGGAAGAGGTGGTTGAGTGGAGTTTCCTAAAATCTGCTTGGATTGGAGAGAGAGTGTTGGACGCAGAGAGGAAGTCATTAGCCTTGAGAGGACAAGTGATTCTTGGGCCTTGGCAAGTGACGGGAGAAGTGATATGGGGTGGTAGCTGCCAGGGATAGTGGAATCACCCCCTTTATGAAGGGGTATGACCATAGCTGACTTCCAGGCTGAAGGGATGGTAAAATAGAAGAGAGATAGATTGAGGAGGTAAGTTAGAAGGGTCCAAATAGAGGGTGCAGAGATTTTGAGGAATCAAGGGTGTAAGCTATCAGGGCTGGATTTAGTGGAATTCAGGGAGCCTAGGGCTCTAAGGACTTCTGCTGGGAATACCAGAGGCAATTCAAAGCCAGAGGGCCACATGGGGGAAGGGGAGGGCATGAAAGAAGGGGGGGAGGTCTTGCAGGAGCACACAGATCATAAAGAATTTATTTAGGATCTGTAACAAAGGTGCCATGCAAAGAGAGGGTGTGGGGGGCTCAGAGGAGTGGTGCAGCAGTGAACAGAGATTGTTCTAGATGGAGGACAGATAGTTGTTGGAGCTATGCAGATGGGTTTTGAAATAGTCAGATTTTGCCTGTCAAATATACTTGGTACAGCTATTTCGGAGGGTTCTGGTAGTTCTGCAGGTCAATTGGGTCACATGTGGTTTTAAAGCATCGCCAAGCGAGGTTACGGGTTTTACAGATGGGTAGGATTTCTTGAGAGATCCAGGGATTGTGATGACATTTAAATCTGACTGATTTCAGTGGAGCATGGACATCCCAGACTTTTAGGAAGATTGTTGAGAAATGGGTGAGATCAGCATGAAAAGAGGGAGTGGAGAGGACTGGTGACCAGTTAGCCATGGCCAAGTCAAGGAGTAATTTATGTGAGTCGAGTATTTTGAGGGGTTGATACTGGATATATTTGGGGGGTTAGGAGGGGGTCGTATCTTTCTGATGCCAAAGGTGGGGCAGTGATCACTGAGTACATCAGGCAGCAAACCTGCAGAGCTGATGCAATGAGGGTGGGTTGACAGTACCCAGTCAAGCAGGGTATGGGACTGGGAGCAATGGTTGAGGTGAGCTGACTCATTGGTCAAGTAGGTCAGGTTTAGTGCTTCAATCTGGAGACATGTGTTTTGCGATGTGGGGGAGAGCCAGTCCGGTTGAAGTCACCAAGAAGGATCAGTTCGCCTGCAGATGCAAGGGTGGTAGTGGAGGTGACATAGTAGACAAGGGAGAAGGAGGGAGAGAGTTTGGGGGAGGCATACAAAACTCTGACAAAAAGTAGTGTTGAGGACAGAAAAGTAAGCCTTACCAGGAGAAGTTCATGAGATTGTGGGACAGCTTCACAAAGGATGACAGTGCAAGATATGGTGTTGCAGGAGTAGATTGCAACTCCTCCTCCTCCTCTCCTTTTGCCATGGTCTTGCCAATGGAAGTTATAGTCAGGGGAGGCAAGTTGATTATCTGGGCTATGTAAGGACAGCCACATTTCTGTGATGCATAGAATGTCAGGGGAGTTTAGGAAGGTGGCTAAGGGTATTTATATGGAAGAACCTCAAGCTCTTGGGGCAGTTATGTGGAAAGATGGGGTTGGAGGGGCCAGGGTTTAGCTCAACATCCTCAGCTAGGAGTAAGAGAAAGACTAGAAGGTGATAGTGGGGGGAATGTCTTTTTAGCTTTAGACGGTATCCTTGGAGTGGGAGAAGTTTTGAGGGGGCTGGAAGCAGGAGATGTTGGATGGCTTCAAGCTTTATGAGGGAGGTGTTGAGTAACTCAGGGTGAATAATCAGCATATGGTAGTTTGAAAGGGAAAGGGGGAAGATGGGGAGCAATGAAGAAGAAGGTAAGTTGGCCACACAGGGGGCATGATGTGGAAAGGACGGAGCTAGGATGGGATGGGGCTGAGATGGGGGAGACAGGAAGAAAGAAAAGGAGGGCTAAGTGGGGGTGAAGGAGAGTACAGGAGGAGCCCATGAAGTGCAGAGGAGAGAGGAAAAGAAGCAACAGTGGCCTTTAGTGGCTAAACAATATAAGATGCAGATGAGGATCTAGGGAGATAGTAAGAGATGGGGAGGGGGCTAAGGTACAAGCAGAGCACTCTAGATGGAGATACTAACAGGCTGGGTGGCCTAATGGACAGAGTAGCAGGTTTCCAAGCAGGCTGGATAGCACAAGCAAGGGTTTGAGTCCCACAGAGGGGTGGCAAGCTGGAGGGGAGACTAAGAGGGCTGGTTGCTCAGGCGGGAAGGGGGAGAGAGAGAGACAAGGTAAGCTGAGGGACAGGGTACCACAATTTCTATTCAGAATTGAGTGGAGATGCAAGGGAAAGCACAGTGTTCCCCAGTGGCTTAACAGTATAAGCTGCTAAAGGGGATATAGGAGGATCGATATCTGGCAAATCATAAGACACAGTCACCTGACAGACTACCTATAATAGAAATGCCTACCGAGGGAGGGGTGGTGGGTGGTGCAACTGCCACAGTGGTGGTGGCGGGCCAGCCCAGTTCAGCACACAGCTGCTCACTCTGCTCCAAGTACGTGATGAATGGTGCTGAGGGGGGGGGTGAAAGTGCTGTGCTCCCTTGTCATCTTGGGGATGGTGACTTGGGAAGCAGCCTGTTGAAGAAAGGAGAGAGGATTAAGAGGTCAATGAGGTCGGGTGGGAACAGGACGAGATGGGGAGAGGAAAGGGTAATGGTGACTGCAAACACAAGCTCAAGTACACTATAGACCTTATATTTGGCATGCATACCTGATGTCTATGGATTCTGGAAGTTAACATAGCTGAGAAAATTTGGTTCAGTAATTTTAACTTTATTGCAGAAATACTGTAAATTACTAATTGGCAACATTTTCTCAAAAATGTATGGCAGTGTAACAAGTAATTCCACCAGAATTCCTCTTGTGGAATTTATTTTTTTCAATGGACTTGTCTCTGCTGCATCTGATAAGCTTTGTGGAGCTGTTTCTAGTCCTGTGGTCCATTCCTGGATAATTATTTTGACACTCCCCTTCTCTCAGCTTGGCCATACAGACTCAGTAGAATGACTTGTCCCAGATGCCTTCCTTGTTCTTCACAGTGACATACTCCCTTAAAAAGAGAGCCGCCCACTGATTTTCCCATCAGACCTATCCCATTGGAATGGCAGGAATTTCTCTGTCTTGGTGCCCCTGTCATTTTCTTCTTCTGCTAGGGGTCCTTAAGTGCTTTTAAGTTCTGGACCTCGAAATACCTCAGGATCTTAGGCTTGTCAGTTTTGCTGGGTGTGATTTTATTATGACTTGATTTCAAGCTAGAATATGTGTCCCTTTTATGCTTCCTTGCTCCGACTGGTTGCCTAGTTTTCTTGTGCTATCCACTTCAGCTGTTCTTCCCTTGGTGAACCCACGTATCTTATTCCTGCCATTGGTGATCTCCTGCCTCCATTGCCTCTGCAACTCCTATCAGTTTAAATCTCCATGGATTCCCTGTTCCTTGACATGACCCATGACACAGCTGCAGTTCCTCCTGAACATGCATGCATTGTTTGCCCAAGAATGCTCCCCTGTTGGACAGAAAAAGAAGACCCTCTCTTTTTTAATGGACCTTTAACAAAAGTTGACTTGTCTAACTTCAGTCACTGTCATTCCTCATGGGCCCCAGGACCATAAGCACCTTGGAGAAGATCCCTCTGGATACCTTTCTGTGAGGAACATCCCTAATTCTATAAGTCATGGGTGTACAATTTTATTTTAAGGGGATGATAACAAGGCTGTGCACTGCTGTTATAGTTTCCTGCAATGCAACATTTGGCCAGCTGATACTTTCTGCACTTTCATTCTTGGGAGTCAAAACTAGAAGGACTGGCCACTGAGACCTCCTTTGCATTCCAGAGACTATACAACATTACAGGCTCGGAGGTGGTTATGTATGTACTTGAGAGAGAAAAGTATGGCATCTGTATTTACCAGTCCAAGGATGGGGCAACAAACACTGCCATGGTTTACAGAAATTCTGTTTATAGTGCCAGATGGTGCAAATATTGTCATAGGATACACATTTTTATTGTCTGGTTACAGTCTTGCAATATGTAACCTCCTCATGTCCTCAGAATTTGCACTCCCTATTACAGTGTGGGCTATAGTTAGATCCTTCCTCTAGCTGCAGTGCTTGGCTCTGGATCACACTCAGTTGACCTGTACTGCAGGCACGTGAATCGCTTTACCTGGAATAGCATTATAGTCCTGCAGTGCTCCACCAACTCCTCCTGCTCCTTTTACAATGGAGTCCTCTATGAATCCAAGCTCATTACCACTCCACCCATATTTTCTTTTCTTCTCCATGGCAGGTCAGGGGTGTGGCATGACAAAATCCATGGATATGGCTTTCATAAAATGATCACACAATTCCACCATTGTCAAAAACTTATGAAACTCTACTTGAAGTGCAGATTTTATTTTGGAACTTCATGCCACGTATAACACTGACATTCTTTACATAAGAGACTAAATGCTGGTACACTCAGCCTTCATTTTATGATCTATGTACCTGCCAATCTTAATGACATTATGCGCTCCAATTTGAAAGCTATAGGGGATTACAATAGTTTGTTTGCTTGTGAAATGTAATTCAAAAAATGTCCAAATGTTTGTCTGCTTATAACTCAGCCCCCTTTAAACTAAATATCTGAAATGTAGCAATCATATGTATGTGGTACGGAGATGCAAACATACCAGAGGTGGCACCATTTGGATAAATTGTTTGCAAATTAGTTGGAAACAAATGTAAATGAAATGCTAGCAACATTTCTCAAAATTTGCATGGAAGCTCTATGAAATGTCATGGAACTAGGAACATAATTTCACACAAACTCCACTTTCAGAAGTTTAAACATAACACAGCCCTACTGACTACCCACCAGAATGTCATCTGAGATGGAGATATCACCTCTCCAGATCTCTCACTGTCTGAGCTACTGCAGTTCTCTCTTACCATCCCTCTCAGAGGCTGCCAACTGCTTTGGTGCATACCTCATGGTGTGGAAAGAAGCATATCTTTTTATCATGGATAACATGGGGTTGGAAAAGTGGGGGCAACCAGATTGGAGCCATTGACATGGGCACTGCTGGCCACCAATATTTAACAGTAGGTATGGCATTTTCCCATTTACATCCAGTCCCTCCCGAATGGGCTGCAAATATTAGTCAAGACATAGTAACATGAAAGTCCCTCAACTCGTCCCTTACCACTCCAGGACATTCCTGGCAGCCACTTCTCTGTGCTTCTGGAAAATGAGTGTAGCCGAATGCTGATTCCATCTACTCTTGGGATTAAGAACATTCTCTGTTATACTACTCCACAACATGCTGGCCCACAGTGGGGACCCTGAGCCAGGGCCTAAACCCATATCATCAGTGGGGTACTCTATATGGTTCCTCTAGTTCTTACTCAAAAAACATCAGCTCTGAATTAACTTTTTATAAATCAGTTTATTTATTATAAATTATGTTGTTTTGATAATCAAAAGCTTGATGAGTTAGAATATTATGTGCATGTGAAAGATTCCATCATTACTTTGGTTTCTTAGTGCTCTTACCCCAATAATGCTCAAGCTGATTTCCTATAACAGCAACAGACCTCCCAAATGCAACTATAAGCATATATAAGGTAAGTTGCCTCCCAATATGTGCAAATGCAAATACTGTTAGCTAATTTAATTTTTTTCTGAACTAAGAGACTCTGCAGAGCTTGTCAGATTGTGAATAATATTCACTGGATTACTTTTTGTTCCTGATTCTAGTAACATAGTAAAACTGTTCTGTTATAACAGAAATGACTTAGGGTCCATCTTGTCCAGCCTTGCTTCCACACCACAGTGACCATACCTGAGTTGAGTATGGACACCTCCCCTAACGTAGATGCTGGAATGCTACCCCTAATCATGCTGTGTAACTCTAAACACATTTCTCCCTCTGGAACATGTCTAGTCCTGCTTTAAAATTGTGAACAGTGTTAACTTTACCAGTATCCCTGGATAGGTGATTCTACATGATGCTCACCCTCTGTGTGAATTAATTCTTTGCAGATCCAATACTGGGAAAAATAGGGCATGCAAAGCATAGGCATTTTTGCTGCACTGGCCCCAGCAATCCCCCCAGCCATGACGATATTCAGACGGATAGTGCTCACCGATTACAGGTGCTATCTGACTGAATACTGGTTCATGTTAGTGCAGCGCTAAGTGAATCTGCACTGCCCTGACATGGACCAAGGCTGAATATGTCCCACAGGGGATAGCACTGCCAGAAATGGGATAGCACCAGGTTCCCTGTGGGTTATATTCAGTCAAGCATGTAGATTATTCCACTGGGCATGCAAGGTGCTAAGGGTCCATTTGCATGCCTGTTTTGGGCTCATTTGCATGGGGCACAACAGCCCCTTAGCTCACTTGTTTTAGTAAAAGGACAACAATTCCAAGTAGTTGGTCAGCACTAATCAGTCTTAGTAAAAGGACAGCCCTGGTGGTCCAATGACCCCCCCAACCTCCTAGTACATGTAATAAGATAAGTCCCTGGTGGTCCAGTGACCCCCCCCAACCTCCCGTACAAGAAACAAGTCTCTGGTGGTCCAATGCCCCCCCCCCCCGAATTCCTAGTGCATGTAATAAGATAGTTCCCGGTGGTCCAGTAGTGCCCCCACCATCTCCCAGTACATGTAGTAAGTTAAGTCCCTGGTGGACCAGTGGTTCCCCTGACCTCACAGTACATGTTTTACCCTTATCCTTTTCCCTGCTGTAGTTTGAATGGATGTACTCAGAGTTCTGCTTACATTCACCATAGAAACATAGAAATGTAGAATTTGCTGGTAGATAGGGACCATTGGCCCACCTAGTCTGCCTATTTTTCCCTGCCTACAGTATCACCACAGATCCTACTTGATCTCTGGCCTGTTATCCTTTGGCCCTTCCTTTCCCCTAAGATTCCCATATGCCTGTCCCATGCATTCTTGAACCCCATTACTGTTTTCTCCCCCCCTCCCACCTCTGCTGGAAGGCTTTTCCAAAGAAGCACCACTCCCCCTGCAGCTTTATATCATGCCCCCTTGTTCTTTGGTACCTTTGTTTCTGAATAATACTTCCCTCCTGTACCTTATTTACCCCCATGAGGTTTTTAAAGGTCTCTATCATATCCTCCTCCCTCATCTCTTCCAGTATATACATATTCTGGCCCTTAAGTCTCTCCTCATAACACCTCTGATGCAAACCATGCACCATTTTAGTTGCCCTCCTCTAGACTGCCTCCACTCTGTCTATATCCTTCTAGAGTTGTGGTGTCCAGAATTAAACACAGCACTCTAGATAGGGTCTTACCAGCAATCTGTGCAGATGCAACACCACCTCGCTCTTTCTGCTGGTGGTACCCCTCCAAATGCACTCCAGTATCCCTCTAGCCCTCTCAACTGCCTTGTCACACTACCTGGCCACCTTTAGGTCATTTGATATGGGAATCACGTGAGGATAGTGACTGAATGTGATTGACTGTCAGAAGAGTGACACATATCAGAGCGCTGTCCTCATGGGATACCCTGCAAGGGTAGCGACCGTCTGCGAAGGCGACGGTGCTGTAGGGCAACTGGAAGGGCAGAATAGCGATGGGAAGGGGAGGGATAGCAAAGAGGATTTTGATGGGGTAGTGTGCCTGCTGCAGCTGTGCCAGCCCTGTGGTGTGGTGGTGAGGGTAGCTAGCTGCAGCACAGCACATACTAGGTTTGGGGCTGGGGATGGGGAGGGTGAACATTTTGCTGGTGGCTACCGCTGCCTTCATTTTTTTTGTGGAGATCCAGAGTGTCGCCTCTTCCTGACATGCACCCCTGGAGTTAGTACTCCTTAATCGGAGAGGGTGGTGTGTGCAGCAGCCTCTCACATAAACACTTTTATATTGCCAGATGTTTTCTTGCCAGTATGTGTATATCGCCGTTTTGCTTTTCGGTGATATACACTCGCCATAATAGCGATCGCTATTTTGCAGTCACTATTATGACAACCTTTGATATGATAACCTCCAAGTCTCTTTACTGTTTGGTGGTCACCAATGCCACCCCACCCATTTTGGATTCCACCCCCAGGTTTCTGTGCCTCAAGTGCATTATTATGCCCTTTTTTGCACTGAAACCCTGCTGTCATACCCTTGACCACTCCTCTAATTTTCTCAGGTCACTGCTCATCCTGTCCACTCCACCCCCAGTGGCTCTACCCTATTGTAGGTTTTGGTGTCATCTGCAAAGAGGCAGACTTTCCCTTCCAGCTTCTCTACAATACCACTTATAAAGACATTAAAGAGGACCGGTCCCAGCACTGATCCCTGAGGCACCCCTCTGGTCACCCTCACTTTCTCGGAGTGAACTCCATTTACCACCACCCTCTGCCACCTGTCCTCTAACCAGTTTCTTACCCAGCTAATTAGAAGCTACTCAGTTTACTTATGAGTCTCCTATGTGGAATGGTGTCAAAAGCCTTAGTGAAATGTAGGTAGGCTACGTCCACCTGCTCTACCCAGTTCTAGTTCCTTGGTCACCCTGTCAAAAAAATCTATCAGATTTCTTTAACATGACCTCCCAGTCATGAATCCATGCTGCCTCAGGTCCTGTAACCCATTGAATTCAAGATATTCCACAATCCTTTCCTTCAGCAGTGATTCCATTACTTTCCCACCACTGATGTAAGGCTGACTGGCGTGTAATAGCCAGCACTTTCCCTGCTATGACTTTTGTGCAGTGAGACTACAATACATTCACCCCTCCTCCTGTCCTCCAGAAACACTCCTGTTTCCAATGAGCTGTTAAATAGTACAGTCAGAGGTACATCTAGTACCTCTCTGAGTTCCCTCAATACTCTTGAATGCACCCCATCTGGCCTCATCACTTTGTCTGCTTTCAGATTAACAACTCCCTTCAGGACTCTCTCCTCATAGAGCAGACTAGTGTCCACCTCCCTCCCTTTAATTCCCCTGTTACTTTTTTGAGGCCCCCCTCTTCTCCTTTCTCTGTGAACACAGAACAAAAGTATTTGTTCAGGATGTCTGCCTTTTCCTTGTCCCCTTCTCTACACTCCCACCCCTAGTCATCCTCTTTTTGCTTACATTCCTAAAAAATGTCTTGTCCCCCTTTTGTTACTGCCTGAGCTACTCTCTTTTCCGTTTGCGCCTTTACATGCCTTATTGCTATCCCTGCTTCCCTCTGTTTCCCCTGATACACTTCCCTATCTTCTTCCCTCTGTGTCTCCTTATACCTTCTGAATGCTACCCTCTTAGCTTTTACCTTTTTCACCACCTCGTCTGAGAACCATAGCAGTCTCTTTTTCCTTTTGTTTATGCTCCCATGCTTGACGCTGAGGATTGTTGCCCTCACTATGGCCCCTTTTATCTTTGCCCACTGTTTCTGACCACCACCCAGGTCATCCCCCCGCCAGATCATCCCTGAGGCATTCATCTATCTTTATAAAATCTGCCCTCCTGAAGTCCGGGACCCTCGCCATTGTTTGGCTTGATTCCACAGCTGTCCTTATATTGAACCACACTGTATGGTGATCTCTGGTCCCCAGTGGCCTCAAACAGTTGTATATTCTCCAACCTGTTACCTCCTTTGGTATTTGGAACACCATGTACCAGTACTGCACAACGCCCTCAGTATTAGAAATAAAACTGAAACAATGTCCCTGTACTGCACACTCCCCATGTTTTGTGAAAGACTCTTGAAACAAAACAAATACATGCAGTTTGGGGTGCCTTGTGCATCACCTAGCACAAGTCTTAGTACTGTATATAGCCCATGTGATATTTGGGACCGGTTTAAAGACACTTTAAATGGCTATAGAGCAACATTATATATTTTGTCCCATCAGAGGTCTCCTATGTGCTGCAAAACTTGGGGTCAAATTGGGACAGAAGGAATCTATATGTAGATGAATGTCCTTGTCTCTCTACTTTTTTTATTTCTTTGAAACTGGATATTTTATGCTTGCCTTACCATGTAAGTTCATTTATACATGTTTCAAAGGGGCTGGAGGTATTTACTTTGCCTTTAAGTTAGTTTTGACAGCATTATGTCAGCATTTAATAACTGCATACTCCAGATTGTTTTTAAGCCTGTATACTTCTTGTTTACAATTCTTCTACACTTCAGTTTCACTCTTGCATTTTTGTATATTATGGGCTCAGTAACAATGCCCCTCTTGTGACACTCCCTTTTGGTTAAGTTGCACCTTATTAAAAGGTGGAGAATGGAATCTCAAATAATTTAAAATGAATGGAGATGTCCCAAGCTCCCCTCATGTTAGCACTATAAAAGAGGGAGTATTTTGTGTAGGTCACCATCCCCTGACAAAGTCCCATTATAGGACGAAGCGCTGGGGTGGTCACTGCAACCTGGAGTTATATATAGCCAGTCACCATGGCTGTAGTAGTAATAGTAGTAGTAGTAAAAACTGTATTTATTGTTAAACGTTTAAGGAGACTCAGATGAAACAAACTCATTTCCAATAAGGTCCTTTCATACAAAATTTTCAAAAACAAAGTTTCATGAAAATATTGCATAATTCACAAGACAAGTAAGCAATATACAAATAGAAGAATAACATAAAATATAATACTGTTATAATAAATATTGTATATGAGTTAACAAGCTGTGAATGAGCTTGGTACATCCAGCAGACCTGGGTTTGATTCCAACAACCTCTACTTGCATACTGTGTGACTCTGAGCAATTCAGTTAACCACCCCAGTGCTCCCGGGTCACCCCTGAAAACAGGCACTTGTTTCTAATGGGCTTTACCCAGTTAACAAAAGAATAAAATAAAAAGTAAGTACACAGTACCCCACTGAGTGTTGACTGTAAAACTATTCAGCAGTAACATTCAAGAACGCATCAATTAATATGGGGAACAAGAGATGGCCCAGTGGAGTGGAGGGCTGAGGCATTATGCCTTACCTTCTGCCATGCTGGTGACCCATGTTCGCAATGTGAGTGGGTCATTGCGGGTCGGTCAGGGAGGGAGAGGACTGAGTAACCGGAGGACAGCTCTCCTCTTCTGGGGAGGATGGGGAACAGAGACTGGCACCTGCCTAACACCTAGCAGAGGCTAGGTGTTCGCACGCCGGGTCCAGTACAATGGGGCTTGGAGGAGGAGCAGCTGACCGGCATGCTGCGTGCAGAAGCATACACAGCTCAGCCATTGTTGGCACTACATGCTCTCCTGCACCGAAAATAAAAGTGGAAACTGGTCCCGGCCAGGCGGCATGAAAGGCAATCCTCTGCAGACACTGCCCCAGAGAAAACACCTCCCCGACACTGGATCCGGACCTGGCAGGTTGAGTTGGGGGGCTCCCTGCCACCGTGCCATGGAGAATAAGCCATGGGGGAAGATGGGAGGGGGTCTGATGTTCGAGGGACAGGGCTGGGAGGATGGCAAAAGAGAAAGGGCTGACCAGGACAGGGGAGAAAATAATAGAAAAAAAAATATATAGAGAGAACAAGACAGACATAGTGGCTTCTGAGATACCTCCATATGGAACCATTTCTGTAATTATGTCCTTTGGTTTGAGTTGCAGATTATTCTGTGCTAAATTCACTTTAATACTGGAGGATTCACTGTGATGGCTATAGGGTGATTCTGGTGAACAATGAAGTACACACTTGCAAACTGAGTCTGGACTCACAGTGTCTCAGTTACCATCTGGAATTTGTGCCATTAATGTTTGTACCTCTCCATTTTTGTTATGTTGTTTCTGGGTAGATGCCAGGAGATGGCACTGGCTGTGGTTCTGGCTAGGTTAATTTCTTGTTTGGTTCAGAAGCCTGATGGGTTGTATCCCCTGGCAGGCAGGCTCTAGCAACATCCTTGGCAGACCTCTTCAACTGCTGTTGCTACCAACAGGCATGGTCCCCATGGATTGGTTAGTGGCTAATATTTTGCCTCTGGAGAAGGATGAGGACAGAGAAAACTCAGACAGCTACAGCTAGATCAGTCTGGCCTCCATCACAGGGCAGCTAATGGAGACTATTGTCAAGGAGAGGTTGGTAGCCCTCCTGGAGAGTCATGTTCTCCAGGACAGTATACAGCATGGGTTTGTGAAAGGAAGGTCCTGCTATACAGACCTCATAGAATTTTTCATCGCAAAGTGGACCTCCTGTACCTTCTGGATCTCAGCAAGGCAAGCCCCATAAATGTCTTGTGAAGAAGTTGGGTGGCTTGGGGGTGGAGGAAGATGTAACAAGGTGGGTAGTGAACTGGCAAGGAGGAAGAACCCAAAGAGTAGTGCTAAATAGAAGGCCCTCTCAGGTTAGGCAAGTGATCAGTGGCATGCCCTAGAGGTGGGTCCTGGGTCCAGTGATCTTCAATATGTTTATGTGTGACATTGGAGAATGGATCCAGAGTGAATATGTCTCTTTGTATATAGCACTAAGATATGTGTTGGGGTGGATAGTGAGGGAGAGGTTAGAGACATGAAAGACAACCTAGAGAGACTGGAAAAAGTGGTCCAAGATCTGGGTACTGATATTTAATGCCAAAATGTGTAGGGCCATGTCTCTTGGTATAAAGAACCCAAACACACGGTATTGCACGTGGGGTTGGGGGTTGGATTAGACCAGATCATAGAGGAAAGCGACCTGAGGGTTACTAAGAAGAAAGAGTCCTGAAAGAACTCCTAAAACTCAAGGTGGACAAAGCAATGGGGCCTGATGGGATTCACCCCAGAATCCTAAAAGAACTAAGGGAGGACCTAGTGACACCACTGACCACGCTTTTTAACAGATCATGGCAGGATGGGGCGGTACCTGAGGACTGGAGGAGGGCAGATGTGATTCCCCTTCACAAAAGTGGGAGCAGGGCAGAAGCAGGAAACTACAGACCTGTAAGTTTGACCTCTGTGGTAGGGAAAATGATGGAATCACTTCTGAAAGAAAGAATTGTTGAGTACCTAGAGGCCAGCAGGGCACAGGACCCAAAGCAGCATGGATTTACAGCAGGAAGGTCATGTCAGACGAATCTAATTGATTTCTTTGACTGGGTGACCAAAGTAATAGGCCAGGGAGGGGCTGTGGATGTGGCCTACCTAGACTTCAACAAGGCATTTGACACAGTCCTGCACAAAGATTAATAATCAGTTAAGTGTAGCCTGGGAGTGGGTCCCAGGGTGGTAGCCTGGAGTAACAAACTGGCTGCACAACAGGACACAGAAGGTAATAGTGAATGGAACACATTCCAAAGAAAGGGGGGTAACTAGTGGAGTACCTCAGGGCTCAGTACTGGGTCCAGTCCTCTTTAACATCTTTATAGGTGACATTGCAGAGGGTCTGGAGGGAAAGGTATGCCTCTTTGCAGATGACAGAAAGATCTGTAACAGAGTTGATACACAAGGGGGGGGTATAAAAGATGAGAAGGGACTTGGCAACGTTGGAGGAATGGTCAGACATATGGCAACTTAGATTCAATACAAAGAAGTGCAAAGTAATGCACCTGGGAAACAAAAACCCAGAAGAAGAGTACACAATAGCAGGGAGGTACTAACAACAACAAAAATGGAAAGGACCTGGGGGTAGTCATATCAGATGACCTAAAGGTGGGTAAGCAATGTGAAAAGTCAGTAAGGAGAGCCAGGGGGATACTGGGATGCATAGGAAGGGGCATCACAAGTAGAAAAAGGGAAGTGGTTATCCCTCTGTGCAGACAGTTGGTGAGACCCCATTTGCAGTACTGTGTGCAGTTTTGGAGACCTCATCTACACAAGGACATAGACAGGATGGAAGCAGTCCAGAGGAGGGCAACTAAAATGGTGCAGGGTCTGCAGCAGAAACCATATGAAGAGAGACGGAGGGAGCTTAATATGTATACTCTTGATGAAAGGAGGGACAAGGGGAACATGATAGAAACGTTCAAGTACCTCAAGGGAATCAACAAAGTCCAGGAGGGTAGCATCTTTCAGAAAAAGAGATGAGTAAGAACAAGAGGGCACAATTTCAAGATAGAGGGGGGACGGCTCAGGGACAATGTGAGGAACTTTTTTTTCATGGAGAGAGTGGTGGATACATGGAACAGCCTTCCTGAGGAGGTCATTGGGTCTAAAACAGTGGGGGAATTCAAACATGCATGGGACAGACACAAAGCAATTATAGTGGGGGGGGTTGCAGGAAGTAGGCTGTTGGTTAACTAGAATCTGCAGCTTATCCAGTAGGTAGGGAAATGGGCAGACTGGGTGGGCCAAGTGGTCCTTATCTGCCGTCAAAGTCTATGTTTCTATGTTTCTATGTTACTATGTGACAGCCACAAGAACACTGCCCAATGTAGTGAAGCATATGGGAAACCCAGCAGAGTGCACAGTCAGGGCCTTCACTAGCAGAAGTAAGGAAGTTATCCTTCCCCTCTATCAGTCCCTGATGAGGCCACCCCTAGACTATGATGTGCATTTCTGGAACCCTCACCTTAAAGAGGAAAAGAATTGCTTGGAATTCGTCCAGAGGAGGACAGCCAAAATTATTCATGGGCAGCAGGGGAAGCCCTTTGAGGAAAGACTGGCTGATCTGAAAATGTACTCTCTGGAGAGTAAAAGGGGGATATGATTTAAACAATAATGCCTAACAGGGTGTGTCATGCTGGGATAATGTCACGCCTCAGGTGGTTGGGCACGAGGCCATAGGCCGAGTACATCCAATAACTGAGGCGTGATGTTATCCCAAACGACACACACCCTGGAGGGCATTATTGCTATTATACAATGGCTCATTGTTATACAGAATAAAACAAATAATTTTAAAGATGTTTTTGTGTGGAAAAATATTTTTATTTTTAAGCAAAGATGAAACAATCAAGCAAATGCAAATCAAGCAAATGATAATCTACAGGTTCACAGTAAGGCTGAGACTAGATCCGTGATGTTGTGCTGGGATAACATCACCGGTCCAGCCCAAGACTGACCAATCAGAATCCAGGATTTTTTCTTGCCATTGTATAATGAAACTTTCACATATCTGAAGAGAATAAATAGGGTGGCTTTCCAGTACCTGTTCAGGCAATGTAAGGTATCTATGATGAGAGGACATAAATATTATTTTGTTTTTACCAGGAGAGACACACTAAGCTGAAATCTTGTTTACAGGTGTGACCTGGGAGCACAAGTAAGTTAAGTGACTTGCTTAGGGTCATACAGTATGCAAGTGGGGCTGTGGGATTCAAACCCAGGTCTCCTGGTTTGCAGCACAGAGCCTTAAACCACTGCGTTATACTGCCTCCAGCTTTCAAGACAGGATGGGAGAGACACATGGCCATGTCTAAAATAACTGAGAGGGAACGGGTCAAGTAGGGGTGACTTGACTAACAGTGCAGAGCTACAAGTTAAGAGCACTGTGTAGTCCCAACCAGTGCAAGGTGAAGGTAGGGATCAGGCAGAATCTATGAAGAAGGGTATTTTCTGCCTCTAAAATTCTGTTTCTGTGTTTCTATGCATCGTTATAGTATCAGTGTTGAGTATTAGGTCAAGCACCTGATGTGGTACTTGAACCCATAAAACTAGTCATCTTTAAGAAGCACGTACCTAGCAAGAATAGATATCTTCCATAATGAAGGTCTGGGGCCTTTTGATGCCTTGGTAATAATTTGTATGCATTTGTTTGTCTCTTTACCTATCCTTTTCATTATTTTCTTTTTATTTTACCATCCAGTAGTTAAAAAGGATCTGACAGAATCCTCATATTGGGGCCTAAGTACGAACGTGCGTGAACTGCGCCAATAAGTGACATAGCAGCGATGCACATCTATGTGCCATGCACGCAATGCCTAACATTAGTGTATAGGTCTCATTGTGAAATCAGAACATATTTCCTGGCAAAGCAGGCAGTGCATTTCAGCAGGAAACTACAAATATTTTTGCAGATTAAGGGAGAGAAATAAAGCTTTCTTCCCTTAAAATGTTATGGATATAATAGAGATACGTGATTTTTGATAATCTGTGAGCTTTTTGTGATTTAGCAAGTAATAGTTTTTTCCTAACTAGATTTTACTTGGGAAGAAGAAACAGAAACTATTTACTTAAAAAAAAAAATGTAAAATAATGCAGATGGACTACAATACTACAAACATAAAAGGTACAATTTGTTGTTGACGGAAATGCCTGTTTATTTTGAAGAAGATAGAAATAAATCTATACTTTCCCATTACAATATATAGGAATCCTAAGTAGTTGGGATTTTTCTGACATCACAATATCAGGTGCTTGCTATTCAAAAGTTTGTGTGGGTGCTAACGGATCTTTGCCCACACAAACCGGAGTTTGTACTGGATCATCACATTCAAAAGGGGCTGTTGCGTGGCCAGATAGGGTCCGCGCACATGCAAAACATAATGTATGCGTGTAGGCAAGGGGAGGGGACATGTCCATGAATATACACACTACCCCATATTCAGTGGCATTGCGCTGCACAAAAGGGCTTAGCGCAATCCTTTTGTGCAGTGCAAATACTGCATAACAAAACCCTGACTTAACTACAGGCAACCTTAGCAGCTGTCGGAGGTAATGAAGCCACTGAGCTGGTTGGCAACTGGGGGAGCACAACCACCCTATGTGGTCCTTGGTACTCCCCCTCTGATCCCCAGCACCTTAATACATATCCCTGGTGGTAGTGGTGCCCTGCCTCCCTTCACTCTCCAGCCCCGATGTATAAGTTTATATCCCCTGTGGTAGCGGTGCCCTCCTTCCCTTCGATCTGCCCCAACGTATTGGTTTAAATCCCTGGTGGTACTGGTTCCCCCCCAACCCCTGTTCACTATCCCCAGCATAAATAAAATCATCCCTGGTGTTAGCAGTCCCTCTCTGATCGCCATCCCTGGCGTGAATAACATAATCCCCGGTGGTAGTGGTCCCCTTCCTGATCACCAGCCCAGAAGTAAAAACAGCCCCTCTCTGGCATCCAGTGGTTCCCCCCATGTGGTACTGTGCACCTCCCCCACTCACTGTATCCCCATCCATGGTGCTGCAGGTGCAAATGGTGACTGATACAGCCATATATACAGGTAGGGAGCGCAACTCCTACTTATAGGACAGGGTGATGTGCCCTGTCCCATAAGTGAGAGGTGCACTCCTTGCCTGTATATGTGGTGACCAGCTGAGGAGGTGTGGAGGAGGACTGTTCCAGTTGCTTTATGCACCTGCACCACTACCTGTGAGGATACAGTGAGTGGGAGGGTGCCCGGTGCCAACAAGGGGGGAACCACTGGTGCCATGAAGGGGTTGTTTTTACTTCTGGGCTGGCGATCAGTGGGAACCACTTCCACCAGGGATTTAAACCTATATGTCAGGGCTGGGATCAGAGGGAGGGAGGGTACCACTACCACCAGGGATATAAACTTATGCATCGGTGCTGGGTATCAGGGGGACTACTAGCACCAGGGATCATGTTATAAATGCCTGGAAGGGATCCATTACCAACAGGGATATGTACATGTACATCTGGGACCAAGCGATTGAGGGGGGAGGCACCACACTAACCTGCCTCACTACCCATGAAAATAAGCCCATAATGGGCATGCAAATGGTCCCTTAGCATCTTGCATGCCCAATGGGCTGAGTTGCAGGGGTTCCTTTGAATACTGGAAATAGTGCTCTGGCACTATCCATTCTGGTGGTGTACCTCAGGAACCTTGTCGGAGCAGCACTAAGTTGTTAAGCACTCAGCTGACATGGCTCAATGTTCAGTCAACAGTGCCAGTGCGCTGAATATAGCAATTTTGGGCACCTGGGCAATTGCAAGGCACAGCACAGATTTGTGGCTCCACTTTGTGCGAATTTGAATATCTGGCCCCAGAGGTCTACTGAATTCTTTTAACTAGCAGAGTAAAAAGCAACAGTAAAAACCCTCTAGATTCATTACATAAATAAATAATTTGGGGGTGCAGCCAGCAACTAATAGTGCAAGATGCACTTTCACAGTGCTCTGGACCTGTCGAGGTTTTAAACATTAAAAAAGTGTGGGTTTTTTTGCAAGTTGAGTGTGTTTTGCCAGACAAACTGTTAAAATACCCATGGGCAACATATGTCTCAAAAGTACATTATTTAATGATGGGGAAATCTCTACAATATTTGACCCAAGATGTCAGGAAGGCCAAGAAGACAAAACACCTGGAGCGAGCAGGGCCAAGTGGAACAGTGGGAGGCCCGCATGGAGACTTAGAGCAGTCGTTGGGAGAAATACTCAAGGCTGTTCAAGACATCACAAATACTGTCTGCAATCTTGATAAAATAGTGGAATCACTTGATAAAAGAAATGGAGTCTTTTAGCCAAAGAGTCTCATTAATTGAGATAACAGTGGACACCTTAAAGGCTGAAATGACTCCGACTGCACCAACCGCCAACAAATCATTTACAGCAATGGCAGGAGTTCTGCAAGAAAATAAAATCCTATCCTACCCCTCTTATTAGAAAATTTAGAGAACTCCATAAGTCACGTAAATGTGTGCCTACTTGATATTCCTGAGGGGGCTGAGGATCAGGATGCAGTGGGGTATGTGATTTCTTTACTGAAAACATTTTGGGCTTGGAGTTTACTAACTCTATCCACAGAGCATATCGCATTACTCCTAGGCAATGTGTGGAAAACACTGAAATGCCTCAAACACTGCTGCTGGTTACGGGAGGAGTGCATATCAAAGAACAAATGTTGGCTCTGGCAAAAAATAAAGGGACTTTAACATTAGAAGGTGGTACACATGTTTTCCTTTTTTCAGCGATGCTGCGAATCAAAGGCAAAAGGCGTTCAATCTGATTCATAATAGCATTAAAGAATTGGGCATATCTTAAACCTTACAGCTCCCTGCCAAATTCCGTATAAGATATGCCAGCAAGACTTATATTTTTAATAACACATGGGAGGCTGCAAAATGGTTAGAGAAAATTAAGGAGGACTTTGCACAGCAACACAGCACCCAGACTCTGAATCAGAAGAAACACAGAAATACAGAAATTGTCAACGGATAAAAACCGCCAGGCCCATCCAGTCTGCCCATAAGCCCACACTTGTTTGTGGCCCCTGACCCTATCTGGCCAATAACTTTTCAGCACTCCTTCCCACCTCTAAGGTTCCCTTATGCCTGTCCCAGGCATGTTTAAATCCCTCCACTGTGCTCACTCCCACCACCTCCCATGGTCCCATGGTAGACTACTTCGTGTGTCCACCACCTTCTCCATAAAGAAAATCTTTCTCACATTTTCCCTCAACCTACCACCCTCCAGTTTCATATCATGCCCCCTTGTTCTGTGTGTTTGCTATTGTAACCAGCTGGTTATAATGGCAAATTATAACCAGGTTTCCCTAAGGGAAAAAATGCTCATAAGTAATTATCTCTCTCTCTCTCTTTCTCAATATATACATATATATATATGTGTGTGTATGTATGTATCTATGTTTCTGTCCCTCTGACTGAGACTGGGAGAGAAAGATGACATCATATGGGACTAGGCTACAGCTTCAGCAGTGTAAGTACCTGCTTGACTGATGAGCTGTTAACTTCCCAATTAGAACAATCTGTGAGGTAATTGTTTGCTGTCCTGGGCTTTTACAAACTCAGTCTCTGTTGTTTGTTCAGATGAATTAGCTGAAAATCCACATTTTGTTCTTCTAAAGAGCTGATCATTTGAGTTTCAGTGCTGAATTGAAGTGATATGCATTTGAGAAATCAGCTTATCTGTAACACATCTGCTGCCAGTTCTTTCTGACCAAAACTGTGTATTTTACTCTAACTATAACACTGGGTTGTTTATTTAATGGATATAAAATAAGTCAAAAGTTTGTTAGTTCATACAAGACTTTTGTCGTTTTAATGTAGTCTCAATAAATAGATTCATGTAAGAACATTATTTTCCTTTCAGATTGACAGACAGATGCCTGCCACACTGATAGTTCAGGCATGTGTACTGTTGAACTCACAAATGTCAGTTCTTTGACGGTTTATGAGTTAAAATACATCATGCATATGTATAACTAGAATCACTACATGGCATCCTGATGCCCCATCTCTTACCTACAGTTGAGGCAGCAGCACTCTGCTGCCCCATGTCACCTGCCCCACATGTATCCTGCCTCCTGCCCCAAATTCAAGGATGCTGCACCCTGCTTTCAACTCTCTTGTCCCATAAAGTCAGGGTTGCTGCACCCTGTTGCCCCATGACCTGCATATGCAATCAGGGCCTCAGCACCCTGCTGCCCCCTGCCTGAACAGTTGAGATTACTGCACCCTACTGTGGCCCTTTGTCCCCCACCCATTCAATCAAAGCCACTACACCCTGTTCCCCCTAGCTTATGGGGGCAGAGGACAGGGCATCAGAGTGCAGCTGTCTCAACTATGGTGCAGGAGACAAGGGGCATCAAGATGCTATACACTCTTTCTAGTTATACATTATGTATTTTCACACAGAAGCCATCAAGGAACTGAAATTTGTGAGTTCATATTGTACATGTGCCTGAAATAGAAGAGTATGGAAGGCAAGTGTTTGTCAATCTGAGAGGAAGACAAATTGTTCTTACATGTACCTATTTATTGAGGCTACATCAAACTACTTGTATGAATCAACACACCTTAGATTTATTTTATATCCATTAAATAAACAACCCAATGTTATATAGCTAGAATAAACAGAGTTCTAATGAGAAATAACTGGCAGCAGCTGTGATGCAGATATGTTGATTTCTCAAATGCATATCACTTCAATTCAACACTGAAACTCAAATAATCAGCTCTTTAGTAGGACAACATGTGGATTTTCAACTAATTCATCTAAACAAACTCCAGAGACTGAGTTTGTAAAAACCCTGGACAGCAAACAATTACCTCACAGATTATTCTAATTGGGAACTTAACAGCTCATCCATCAAGCAGGTACTTACACAGCTGAAGCTGTAGCCTAGTCCCATATGATGTCATCTCTCTCCCAAGTTCATTCAGAGGGACAGAAACAGCCTGACTGTTTTCAGTTAGTGCAGAACAGGTTATTAAATGCTGATTTAAAGAAAACTACAAAACTAAATAGCACGTAACTTTCAGGAAACACTACTTATAACACTGGGACCTGAATTCAGGCCTTTTTTTTACAATGTGTAAAATGGTTGCCATTGATCTTTAAGCAGATGCCTTTATTTCAATTGTTAAGAAATGATGAAGCACACAGTATGTTATCTATAGATAGCTGTATTGGTAATAAGAGTTTGGATCACCCTAGCAACAGTCAGTGGAGTGGATGTTTGCATATTTTTTTCTGATAAAGTGAGTCAGTCCTAATAACTAATGGTAATAATAGTAAAAGTAATGTTTTGTAGTATAGTTTGCAAGCAACATGTGACAGCAACAGTTGTAACATTCAAAGCTAACCATAACATGCTGCTAATGAGTATTTCCAGTTAACGCAGCAGTATTACAGCATGTGATGGTGCTAGTTTCATTCCTGAGCAGCATCTGAAAAGTACTATGCACGTGTCAGCTGTGTTTGTCCTGCTACCACATGCCTAAGTGGCAGCAGCGATACCTGCAGCGAGCCATTCGTAGAATTATGGCACATAAAAATCAATATTTAGAAAGTTTATACAGACTAAGTTTCACTTTATGAAAAAGATATGCCAGCTATAATGTGTCATCATACAGTGCTGGCAGTATACAGTTGATCCCACTGTATTTGTTTTTTCATTACATAGTGTTATGTGAAAGAAGTACAGTGTAGTGATTATTGTGCTTACAGATGTGACTGACTGGTATAGTGTTTCACAATCTTGCATGTGTCTTGCATGTGTGGGTGTGGGGGGGAATGCAGAGTTAGGGATTTGAGGATGGGGACATGGGGGTGGGGTGATAACCCTAACGTCGAATTTCCACACTTTTGTCACTGTGGAAACAAGCCTAACTGATGCATTAAAGGAGTTTTTTGCAATGAATTCCCCTTCTTTTTGAGAAAGTATAATATAAATAGTAAATGGTATGTGTTGGTGGGAGCGCGGGCCCTTCTGGACCTGAGCTCCCACTTACACATAAGCACGGAGCCATACAGCTGCCCTGTAGGCCAAGGAAGCCTTGTAACACAAATTTGCCAATATCTCGGGGAACCGCAGCAGCTGGAATAAAAATTCAAGTGTGGTTGTAATCATGAGAGTGAGTAGTTCTCACAACATATGTTGATCAAATCCATATCTCGCACTGTGTCTGAGATACAGGCAGCAAAAAGTGCTGTGAATGCTAACTCTCTGGGTATAATAGTAGGCCTCGGACATGAAAATGAGCAATTGGAACACTAATTCCCAAATATCTCAGTAACCATACAAGATAGAAAATAAATTTAAATTTCATGTCATTTATGGATTGCAGCCTACTTCTGCAATAAGAGTTTTTGTGAGGAAAAATCCGTATCTCAAACTGCTTTCGAGATACGTGCCCTGAAAGGCGTCACGGACGTCGTAATGTTATTCTATGGGAACATTTCTGAACTTCAGAATGCTGTAACTTTTTGCCCCGTAATGTTTTAGCACCAAACCACCAAAAGGCACATCTGTGAGAACAGGCTTGCCATCCTGCAAATTTTAGCCCAAAAGACCCAACCATTTTGTTGCAGGAGGATGGCAAAGATTTGCAGTTATTTTGAGAATACTTTCGCAAATCACGAAAGTTTCGCAAAAACAGTCACTGAACTTTCAAATTTGCAAAAGTATTTTGCAGAAGTACTTTTTCCTTGAAGTTGGAAAAGCCATTTATGGGGGGTTTAACCCCCCCAAAAAAAGATAGGGCTAGCATCCTCAGGACACCACTAGGTAAACACAACAATCAGTGTTTACCTAGAAGGTCCCAATTTTAAACACCAGGCATTTTTCAGTGTCACTAACTGAAAACAAGATGGCCGAATCATGAAAGTAAAAGGGCCATTTGCGAAAGTAAAAACAGGCATTTCTGAAAGTTTCCTGATTTTTGCTAACTTTTCCCATTGACCATAATGGGAAATTTGTTTTTTGAATAACTTCTGAATGGTTTAATATTTCTACAGCAAATCTTTGAAAAGCCCATCGGTGACCAAGACTGCATCTTCCCTGAACATTTTGGACTGAATGGACAAACTGTGCGGGCTGTGGGTGTGAGCAAAGAAACATGCAAAAAGTCAATTTTTTTGCTTTGTTGGCATTCTGTAGCTCAGCAACTGTACATCCGACCATAACACAACTTGCCAGATCCAGAGATCTATGGTACCAGACCATGCATGCAAAATATCAAATTCGTCATATGGTGGCAAAGTTATTAAGGTGCAAAATTTGAGGTTTAACATTAAAGTGCTTACTCAACCCTAACTGTAGTGGCACTACCGTGCCACTATAATGTATATATACTGTACAACAAAAATGTGTTATTTTTCTCCAGTTGCCAATACAGTACTTTTCCTGTGTGTTCTCAACTGATTGAGATGTTTTGCCTGTTAGATTTACAGTAGTTGGGTACCCACAGCCACCATAGGGTTGGGTTTTTAATATGCTGATGGCATGGATGCAGTACAGAGCTGATGGTGTAAATATAGACTAATCTATATAGATCAATTAAGCCAGTGTGTCTCTTCTGGGGGTTTGCCACCCTAAAGGAGATCTGAGGCAATGTTATCGCTGAGACAATGTGGTTGGAGATAAAATGGTGCTGTATGCACCTGGTCACTCTCATTCTACACAACATTCTCCCGACCGTGGTGGCAGGGTAGAGCAATGACTTATGAACAATTCATTTAGCAGGTATGCAGAATGGGGAAGTTATGACTTGTTTTTGCTGCTCCTGGTGAGAAGTAACCAACAGCTATATTTTAGTACCTGCCTTTCAGAGACCCTATTGTTTAATTTCTTGGGTCACTAGCTTTACGAGCACTTAGTTTACTTTTGGTTAGTTATTAGTTAGCAATTAGTTTGTCATAAATGGTTTCATCTACTTTAAGATGCCTTACAGGTTGTAATGCTTTAAACAAATACTCTTTGGAATTACTTTGTAAAAAAAAAAAAAAAAATGTTTTTGAGCCTTTGATGGGGAAGGGGCCTTAAGTCAGAGCTGAATTCCATTCATGTGGGAATTTTTGATCATACAGCATGCGTGACCTAAAACAGCTATGGGCTGGCACGAAATAGTATTTTATTCTTGGATATTATTGACTAATCTTTTATTATATTCATGGTCTTGTTGCTAATGACCTCTTGGTATTGATTACTTCTAACTCTTTTGGTAGTTACTTATCTAATGGACCTTCACACATGTGTAACAATAAAAGTGAAGAATGGATTCCTATGATAATATCTTGGTTTATCTGTATTTTTTTTACACTCTGTTTCCCTCTGGTTGCCCCTACCTGGTGCCTCTTCAGCTGGACTGCCATATCCCATCCACCTAGACCCTCCCTACCAGTGGACCTGCTCCCCCAAACCACCTGCAACACACCATCAGGCTACCCCCCAGTCATAACTCCCTGGGGTGGGGCCACCTACTGCTCCTTGGCATTTACCTAATCAATCAGGC
Source organism: Neoceratodus forsteri (assembly GCA_016271365.2). NCBI lineage: Eukaryota > Metazoa > Chordata > Ceratodontiformes > Ceratodontidae > Neoceratodus > Neoceratodus forsteri. The sequence continues at coordinate 1,393,129,166 of CM057459.1, forward strand.
TCCTAGGTGGAGGTGAAGACCATGGATTGGCAGGTCCCTGGAGGGCAGGATCTGGCGTTGGACTTGGAGGCAGCTGACTTCTACCTCCCAGGTGGTGTTTTTCTTCCTGCTCGTTTCCTCCTCGAGGGCATGGATGTGCAATGACATCCAGCATGGGGGGGGGCACTCCCAGCAGATGCCTGCCATCACCCCCAACCTTTCCATGGTGGCCCCTGCTGTAGCACACCCAGTCTCCACTGGGACATGCTGATAGTAGGGATGCCATGACTCACCCTCCCCAAGAGAGGAGATCAGTCCTCCAGATGCTCGATCCTCTCTCCCCCGGCAAACTCCCAGTGACCTGAGTTTACTCCCGACCCCGGATCACCAGCTTGGTACAAGGTGTGGTGTCCAGCGCCTCAACCCTCAGCACCACTGGGGCAGCTGGTTTATCTGTATTACTATGTCTTTTGAGGACTTCAAAAAGTCAGCTACAGGTACAGAACTGGAGCTATCACAAAGATATGATCTTAGGAACCCATGGGGAGTCAAGCAAATAACACAAAAAGGTCCATTGCCCAGCCCTGACTACCTGAAAGAGCTTCTGGTAGCTTATTGCCCCAAGCAATGGCTCTGCTCGGCTGATGAGGGGTTGCTAAAGATTCTGAGAGTATCTTTAAAATCTTCAGGGGCCTGTGCTTTTATGTACATGGCCCCGGCCCTCTGGAATTCTCTACACGTCAGGTTCGGGAGTGTGCAACCATGGGGGGTTTTAAACAGGCACTCAAAACATTTTTTATGGCAGCAGGCCTACCTTATTTAAACTTATGGAAAAGGATTTTGACAGACTGTTTTATATTGTTTTATAACTTTGTTATTGATTTTATTAACATTTATGTAAAGTGCCTTGATACATTGAAAGGCGCTTAATTAAATAAAGATTATTAGTATTATATTACTAAGCTTGGTCAAGTTAAAATTGCATCATTTATTTGAAAGCATCAACTAATAGCATGACAGCAAACACTCACCTACATCAAGCTGACAGCTTAGCGTGTCTACATATGCTTTTTCAGGGCCTTGAAGAAGGGTGTGTAGATGTACAAAACTGTCAGCCCGATGTGGGTGAGTGTCAGCTATCATGCTATTAGTTGCTGTTTTTAAATAAATAAAGCAAATTTAACTTGTCCACATATGGTACTGGACCTTTTTAGACCAATGCTGTTACCTTGAGTTTCTAAAATTACTATGTCTTTACCTTCTGTGTATACTTTTGTATGTCTATGCAAATGAATAAACACATTAAAAAAACACATAAAATAAATTGTCGATTTATGATAAGTGAATACACAATCTTTGAACAATGTAGTTCAAGCAGAACAACAAAAAATATCTGTGCCAAAAGTACTTTTTTTACTGTAACATATTTTGTCCTATACTAATTCTAATTGCATAACATAGTTTACAGTAGAAAAGTGTTCTGTGAGTGTGGATAGCACGTGTTCTCTTGTCAGGGTAATTATGATTTGTGTAGCAACTGATTTAATGAGGCAACAGTGATTGTCTCTTTATTCCCATGACTGCTGCTCTGTTGCTGTTGTCACCTGTAATATCTTTGCTTAACAATTCTACAATTCAGTTTACCCTTATTATGGGATTATTTTCATTTTACTGCTACAAGGAGTATCCAGGATCCCCTTTGTCCTAGGTAGTCTGGAGGAGCAATTTGCTGAAAATCAAGATACTCCACTCCTGTGTAATTGTATATATTGTGTAGAATATCTTTATCCACCTTATATAAAATCAACATTGCATTGCTCCGCCACCTCATTAGGAAGGCAGTGGTTACATATATTGTATGCTTATTGCAGGCTAAATTCAGTTTATTTCAGTGTTAATCTTGGTTTCAAACTTGTTACTATAGTTAGGTTACACTGCTCACCTCTTCCTAATTCTTTGTCTGTGGTGCTCTAGCTTTCTGGCCTTACTGACAATTCTAAGTGTAGGGAGGTGCAGCCTGCTCCCCACCAGTCTGGAGCTGACTCCAGAGACCAGTGGGAACAAAGAACCTGTTAACCTGTTGCAGGTGCAGCCCATCTTGGGTGTGCAGGCTTGCTGAAGAATGCCCTCCATTCGGCTAGCAAGAGAGGATCTTCCCTCTTGCAATTGACCCTAATGATCCTCAAGGGCCCACAGGACATCGAGGATCTCTGGAATGATCTCCCTGGATATCTTTCCTATTAAGGAACATCCCTAGTTTTGTGAATGACTTTCTCATGTCCTCAGGACTTGTACTTTCTATAGAATTCCTGCCAATGTGGACAAAACTAGTGTCTTTCTCCATTAAGCTGCATTTCCTGGCACTGGAACAATGCTAGTTTATTTCTTCCTTCAGCTGCAAAGCTTGCCTGTAGATTACATTCTTTCAGCCTCTGAAGGCAGACAGATCACTTCACCTCCATTAGCAAGATGTTTATTCAGTGCCCTCCACCTCAGCCACTGCCCAAACTAAGGATCCCCCAAGGGGTACCATCTTCTTGTCATTCCACCCAGCCTTTTCCTTCCACCACCATGGCAGGTCAAGTGAATGGCTGAAATGGCTGGGCAACATTCATGACTATAGCTTATTTATAATGAAATGTCAGGATTTTTACAAAAAAATATGACTTTTCACCTTAATGAGCAGCTGACGCATTCACAAGAACATTACAAAAAAATAATATTTAGGCACAGTTTTGCTTGTATTTCACATTAGTTCTGTATTTCACATCCCCTTTATTTATCACTGAGATCATTTGCATAAAAATAGGATCTTTGCACCTGAAGAGTTCATGTACTTCAGGAAAGTGGTCCTCTCTGCCTGGTGCCCATACCCAAGGGCTCCACATTTAGTGGGCAAGGCGCTGTGGGTCCACCTCATCAGCCTCTCTTTTTGGGTGGTGTTGTGCAATGCCAGATCCATTAAAAACAAGACAGCAATTATTGCTGATCTTGATAGTACAACTGATCTGGCTTGCATCACTGAGACCTGGCTGGATGAAAATGCTAGACCAGTACCGGAATCGACAATGCTGGCTGGGTACTCGGTGATACACGACCCGAGAAAGGACTGTAGGGGTGGAGGAGTTGCCATTTGTTTTAAATCAGATCTGTACCTTGTAGCCATCCCGATGGGGGATGTCCTTTGAATGTATCGTGGTTGCAGGTGTAGGTTGCAGGATCCTTCTCATCTACTGCCCACCTGGAGATGGGAAGGAATTCCTGCAGGAAGCATGGACTTCATCATCGACTGGTGATGGAATTCCCCAGATGGATATGTCTGGGGGATTTCAATACCTGAATTGATGATGAACTCTCCCAATTTGGACAGGACTTCCTCCAACTTATGAGTTCATTGGGCCTTACACAGGTGGTTGCTTCTGCAACTCATTTTCACAGTCATTCATCGGACCTGGACTTTCTGGTGGGGATGAAGGTCATGGACCTAATGATGGAACCAGTCCATTGGTTGGACCACCATACTATTAGGTTCAGGTTCGAGGTACCCCTTAATAGATCTGCCCCTATGGAGATGGTCCAGTACTGCCCTTTAAGGGGTTTGACCCCAGATGGACTTATTGAGGTACTGGACCTATCAGGTTTAGCGAGTGTATGCAAGAAGCCAGGGGGAGCTGGTACTTGCCTATAATATGGCAGTGGCAGGGGCCCTTGATTCTGTAGCTCCTGTTCGTGTTTGTCCCCTCTCCCATCAACTGAAGTCCCCATGGTTTGATGGGACTTTGAAAGAGATGATGAGGGGGTCAAAGTTTGGAGAGGCGCTGGAGGAAATCTAGCCTGGTAGATGACAAATTTAGATTGACAGCTCATTTTAAAGATTATCAATTGGCAATCTCCCATAAGAAGGAAGAGTTCCTGTCCAAGGAGATTGCTGCTACAAAGAATAGACCAGCTCAGTTCTTCCGGACAATCAACAGGTTCATAGGTTCATAGGTTAATTCAAGCCGAGGATAGAAATACCATCCATTAAGGCTCGCCTTCCAATATGTTAACATAAAAATTTACTTTCTCCAAAAAACAAATCTATCCCATTTTTGAATTCATGCATAGTTGTGCTATTTACAACTTCTTTGGGTAGATTATTCCAGGATCTTACCATTCTTAAGCTATACCAATATTTCTGAAAGTTATGTTCCCAAGTTTGTTGGTACAGTTGTTTATTATGTTTCCTAGAACTAGTTCTCCCTATTTTTTAAGTGAACCCCAATTCTTTAAATAGCTTATCATCATCCATACTCTTGAATAGGAAACATAAATCTCCTCTTGTTCTATGATAATGTAATGAATAAAGGTTTAGGCTGACCAGTCTATTGTAATATGTTTTGTTTTCCAATCCTTTTACTCTTTTTGTAAATCTTTTCTGGACTCCCTCGATGTTTAATATGTCCTCCTTATTATAGGGTGACCAAACCCTTGCACAGTACTCCAGGTGTGGCCTGACCAAAGCAACATACAGAGGTATCATTACATCCCTTTCTCTAGACATTATATGCTTAAATATGCAATTTAGAATCTGGTTAGCCTTTCTCAGCTGGTTTCTACAGTGCACTCTGAATTTCAGATAATTTGTTACTGTAATTCCCAAATCTTTTTCCTCAGTTACAACTCCTAGTGTAATATTGTCTATTAGATATGTTGCTTCAATGTTGTTTTTCCCCATATGCATAACCTTACACTTAGTTTTATTTAGTTCTAATTTATTGCTGATCGTCCATTCATGTATTGAGTTCAATGTGCATTGTAAAGCTACTATGTGCTCTTCTTTATTTGCAACAACACCTAATCTGCAATCATCTGCAAATTTTTGCATCCATATATTATTATTTACAATATTTAACGAGGAAATATATATATTAAACAAAGTGGGGCCCAACACCGATCCCTGAGTCACACCACTGGTCACCCCAGCCCATTCAGAGTATTCCCCATTGACAACCACTCTCTGTTTTCTATCCCACAACCAATCGGAAATCCATCTGCATATATTTACGGGAAATTTTGCATTTTCCAACACCAACAGTAATTCCTTATGTGGTAATTTATCAAAGGCCTTAGAAAAATCGAGAAAGACCACATCCACAGAGTTTCCAGTATCCAGTTCTCTATTGACCTTTTCATAAAAGGACAATAGATTGGTCTGGCATGATCTATTCTTCACAAACCCGTGCTGTACTGTATCCATCATATCCTGTGCCTCCAAATGTTCTTTTAAAATGTCTTTAATTATACTCTCCATAAGTTTACCCGGTATTGATGTCAAACTTATGGGCCGAAAGTTTTCTGGTTGGGTGCTTGGGCCTTTTTTTAAGATGGGCACTACGTTTGCTAACTTCCAGTCATAGGGAACAGAACCAGTATTAAGGGATGCTTGAAATATGTAAGTCAAAGGATGGGACAATTCACATGCCAGTTCCTTCAAAATTTTAGGGTGCAAACCATCAGGGCCTGGGGATTTATTTGGGTTAAGTCCATTTAACTGTTTTAAGATGTTGTCAGGGTTCAATCTTGTCATCTATAAATCAAGAGGTTGCTTTGTGTTATATGTATCGTTTTCATTAGAATTGTAGACCGAACAAAAATATTTATTTTGAATATTCGCCATTTGTTGATTAGAAACTGGGGATCCGTTATCAATAGTGAAGGGATCTATATTATTTGAAGTCTTTCTCTGATTATTTATATAGGGAAAAAAGGCTTTTTTATTATCCTGTACTTTTTTTGCTAGATTGTACTCGTGCATTTTTTTAGCCTTCCTAATATTACTTTTAACTTTTTTTTGACAATCCTTATACTCTATGAATAATTTAGGTTGTGCAATACAACTTGTCTTCAGTCATGGGGAGCCTTTTCACAGGCAAGGTGTGATGAGTTTGCTCAGTTTTTTGCAGATGAGATTGCAACTTTCAGGTTGGAGATCCTTTCAATGCTGTCTGATGGGCATTGGATGATGGGCAAGAGGTTGCAAGCACCCGGCTGGTCTGATCAGACTTCAGCTGGTTGGCAGTGATGGACATTGTGTGGGTCAATCAGAACTGTGTCCTACCTATTGTAGTTTGGACCTGGGCCCAACGCACCTCCTAGTGGGGTGTGTTCTTATCATTGGCCCGGTCTTTGCCAGGATAGTCCAATGTTCACTAGAGACAAGGTTTTTCTCAACGCCTTAAAGGAGGCAGTAGTAGTATCACTCCTTAAGAAATCATCTCTAGATCCAGACTGCCTGGCTAACTACAGACTTGTGTCTAACCTGCTTTTTGTGAGCAAGGTTATTGAAAAAGTGGTGGCTGCACAACTGGATGACCATTTAACAGCGCATGATGTCTATGACCCTCTCAGTCTGGATTTAGGAAGCAGCATAGTACCAACACCACCCTTGTTCGGGTGCTAAATGATCTCCTGATGGTGAGGGAAAGAGGGAGCCATATCATCTTAGTTTTTCTCAATCTCTCAGCGGCATTTGACATTGTGGGCCATGGGGTGTTGTTGGAGCATCTGCAGATCTTCTATGGATTGTCTGGTACAGTCCTCAGGTGGTTTAGATCATTCCTCACAGGCAGGACACATAGAGTAGTGTCAGGGATTGTCCTTTGCACCCGAGCAGGTTTGGGCAGCTTCAGTCTTTAACAACTACCTCTCTGAGATTCGGGGTTGGATGAGTGCCAACTGGCTGAGGTAGAACTCAGACAAAACTGAGGTGTTGGTAGTGGAACCTGGTCACCATGGCATGAGGTTACAGGATGTGCAATCCTCTGAGCTTCAGCTCAGAGATGCCCAGCTGTCTACTTCTAATCAGGTGCAAAATCTGGGCATCGTATTTGACAGTTGTCTGACACTTAAATCTCAGATGTCAGCCATTGTTAAGACCTCATTTTATCATCTAAGGAACATCGCTCAGATTAAGCACCTGATTCCGCCTGGTTACTTGCCAACTTTGGCCCACGCCTTTGTAACCTCATGCCTTGATTACTGCAATGCCCTATACCTAGGGCCACCAAGGGTTGATATCCATCGATGTAGCTAGTGCAGAATGCAGCAGCAAGGTTGTTGATAGGCTTATCAAGACCTTGCCACATCACGCCTGTGCTCCACTATCTGCACTGGCTGCTGGTATATTGGTGGATCACCTTCAAGGTCAGCTTGCTGACCTACAAGGCCCTACATGGACAGGGACCCAGCTACCTGCAAGAGCTTCTTCATCCCTAACACCCCCTTCGTTCACTCCACTCTGGCAACATGGGATTGCTAGAGGTTCCCAGGGTACATTTAAAGACATTTGGGGCCCACACTTTTGCTTTTGTGGCCCCTCATTAACTTATGAAATGCTCTGCCTCCTCGGATTAGGGAGTGCCAGACCACTGATAATTTTAAAATGGAGCTAAAAACATACCTCTTTAGCCAGGCATTCCCTAATGAGACCTCTTGACCCAAATTAAGTAATCTGTATTATGTTTCTTTACTAGTGGTTATTATATAGTGATTCTAAATGCTATTTAAATGGTTTGATTTTATATTTGCAATGTGCTTTGATCAATTTGGAATTGTGCTTTAAAAATAAAAGAGCTGATTGAGTGATACTCCTGTTGCTTTCTCCCTACCTGAGGTCACAATGCACTGCTTGTGACATCACAGTTACTCCCATGGCAACAGAGTGTGATGTCACAACATACGATTTGAACCAAAGTAGGGAATAAGCTTTAGAGGCAGATGAACTCCAAGGGATAAATGTTAGGTATTCATGTAAATTTCATCAGTAATACATAATGGGTAGCTGAAATCCATAGAATATATATGGAATGCAAGCTGATTTGTACCTAAGTATTATGATTTTCAAAGTTTTCTTTGAGGTGTCAGCTGCCTTTTAATTGCTAATCTGAAATTTACAGTATGTCTAGCCCAGGACTCACCAGCACAGTGATAGCATTACCGCATGTGGCACTGAAGACCCAAGTTTGGGAGCAAGCTTTGGATGTTGGGGATTAGACAGGGAAGGAGGACTGAGCATCTACTGGACTGCTCTTCTCCTCTGGGGTGTGGGGCTGCTGGGGACAGCAGGTTGAGACAACCAGAGTTGGGAGGAGGAGGAGGAGGAAGGACAGACATCTGATGTGCAATAAATGGATTTTGATTTGCACCACAGTTGGCATCATTGCATGCTGCTCCTTGGGAGGGACAAGGAAAATGGTGTGCTGGTGGTAGGATGACTCTGGCCACCTGCAGGCCCTATACGCCACATTGCCTCTGTGCGACCATCAGTCCTTGAAGTCAGAGGGATGGGGCAGGGGTGGTTGGTATGATGGTGGGCTGCTGGTGTACTGCAGAAACAGGGACTGACTGCAAAATGAATTTTTCAGTTAAGACTTCTTATAGCTCAGCCATCCCTTAAGCAAGAAATCTGAAAGTCGATACACATGCATTAATTTTCTTTGTCTTTGCACCTTGTGTTATCTACTGCAGTTTTAAAGTTAAGGGGGCTTAAAATCTTGCTGTTTACTTACTTGTAAAGTTTCATACAAATTTTAAGAAAATGTGGCTGCTTATCACCCAGCCACTCTTAGATCTAATGATCTGATTATTGACATGTACACCCCTTGTTGTGGAGACAAAGAGCCTTTCAAACATTGTGACATTTTGTTAAGTTGTCCTAAAGTTACAGGCACTCCCAGTGGCACATTTCACTTCCAGTATTTCAGGGTTTTTAATTTAGTCACTTGTAGGACTACTGTAGATGACTGCATTATACTTCCCAAATAATGTGAATTTCTGTACAGTAGTAATAAAAATAGATGAATAACACTAAAAAATTGGCAAAGTTTTGCTAACTTTTCATGAACAATTTGTAACATTTCTTGTGAGCAGAATTGGTATTTCCACCCAGATTCACTGGTAAAATTTAAATTTTATGCAGCACTTATTTACGTTGTGCTGTCAATGTGTTATTCCTTCCTTTTTATTTCCTGTGTAATTTATAATCTTACTTTATTTCATGCTTTCAAAGGCTTTTCTTATGGTTAAACATAACATTTTATTGAACAAGCTTGAAAGTATGGGAGTGAATAATGAGCCCAGCGGATGGTTCAAATCTTACTTGTGTAATCTCAAACAATCAGTGTGTATAAACAACATTTTGTTTGAGGTGGGATATCTGTCCAGGAAGGTGCCATAAGGTTCAGTTTTGGGACCACTTACATTTTTGATCTATGTTAATGACTTTCCCCAAACAGATACCCCAGTCAATCCTAAAACTGTATGCCGACAACACAGTATTACTAGTTAATGAAAATTACCATATTCAAATGGAAAACAGTTCTTCAGTTTAATTTCTACACCTACAAACCTTTTTTTTTTTAACCAGGAGAGACACACTAAGCTGAAAGCTTGTTTACAGGTGTAACCTGGGATAACAAAGAAGTTAAGTGACTTGCTCAGGGTCACACAGTATGCAAGTGGGGGCTGTGGGATTCAAACCCAGGTTTTTAGGTTTGCAGCTCAGAGCCTTAAACCACTGCGCTATACTGCCTCCTAAAACCTGATTTATTAAAACTAAAAATTAAAGCATCCATTTATTAAGTTGATGGATTCAGATGCAGTTGTACTCCATCAGAACCAAAATGCAGGCTCACAAGTTGTATTCAGTCACCACTGTGAAACTCTAGGGTGACTGGCAGTGGCTCAGCTTTATGAGCAGTTGGCTTAACAAACTTTTCACAATGGTGACTGAATGCAGCTTGTGAGCCTGCATTTTGTTCTAATGGAGTCCAACTGCATCTTAATCTGTTGAGCATATCTGGGTTAGCCACCGTGAGGTAGCACACCCCTGGTCCCACTGTAGTGCATGGACATTCCTTGGATCTCATTTTTAATAAATCGGTTAGCTAAAAAGTTTTTACAATAAATTATCGCACATATGATTTCTATATATAAGCATTACTTATTCACATAGCAAGGTCTTTCCGACCCATACAATGTACATAAATAAATAAATGTAACCCCTAGGGGGTGCTATCCCAAGGGCTACTACCCCTGCCTGCTCAGCTAATAACAGGTTGAGGGGCCTGGATCCAATGGCGGGTGCCTCCACCCAGAGGTCAGAGTTGGAACAGTCAAATGCGAACTGGTCACAGCCCTCTGGGTCACTGCAACCCCACCTTCTTCCCACTAGTGGCTCACCAGCAATCCCCACTCTACCGTTATGACTTACACTTACCCCCAGGTAGGGATGGCCACCTTGGTGCTGAGGACCCCCTGTAGAATAAGATGCAGTTATACAATAACCCATACACAAAAAGGGTAGCACAGACACACAGTTCTAATGATATACCTTGCAACAACAAATCTGATTTATTAAGGGGGAAGTAAAAAGGATGGGAGAGATCAAGTTGATTAGCTTAACACTTCTATTGTATAGTGCACTGTGCACAGGCCAAACCTATCAGTCACTGTCTTTGGGTACCCAGGCCTTACAAGGCTAGCTTATTCAGTGCAGCTGGTTGGGGCCCTGGAGAAGAAACAAGCATTTGATACCCGCAGGCACAATTCATGCAGCCAATGAACAGCCAGACAACTCTTGCCCTCAGGAAGAACATTTGACAGGGAGCTACCTTGATTTTTAGTACTCACGAATCCTCCAGCAAGATCCCTCTCACACCACTACAGGTCTTAGCCTGTGAGCCAAATGCTGCTCCACACATTTATATGTAATGCAGAGGGGTACCATACCAGGCAGCTGCTCCAAACTCCCGATCACTTTTTCGGTACAAACCAGGTGAACTATGCAGCTTCACTTATCCTGACAGACCGAGCATGATTCAGCAGATTCTCCAGTCCTCTACAGGGTGAGCCTGGTAGGTAGCTGTATTCACACAGCCTCCTCTGCCTGCACTTCTCACGGATCTTGTCCGCTCTCTCTCTCTCCCTCCTGGCGATGAAGTCACCCGCCTTCTCAGCCCAACTCATGCGCTTCCTGTGTGAAGACTTGCACAGCGCAGGAGCCAGAGCTCCTTCTCCCTTCACAATCACCAATGACTCTGCCTCTCCAGGACAGTTGCAGGGCAGTTTCCTCTCACTCCACAGGGCTCCGGTTGGCTGCTTCAGGCTGTCCATCACCTCACACACCCCCTATTGGTGCAAAAAAGGTGCCAGGGTCCAAACTACACTTTCCAGAACACCTACCATTTACTCCCCTTGTTGGCAGGCTCCTCGAGGGAGTCCAAGTTCTGGTTGGCTCAAGTGGTCTCCATTTTAAGGCCCCCCTTTCCCAATTGGCCCAGTTCAGTAGTTCAAGTCCAAAATGGCAGGGCCAAACACACAGAGTCCCAGGTGCAATGAAGGCAGATTAAACAAACTATATTTTTACTGGTACACTACATATTTCCCAGCAAACAGTTACATCCCTCAATTAGGCTCCCTCTGCTCTCTTAGCGACTGCAGAAGCGGAGCGATTTGAATGGCAGCTCGGGTTGGATTCAAGCCTTAAACCCACAGTCCCCCTTATACAAACTAATAAGCTTGTGAGCAGGCAGCTTTTAAAGAGACAGTATCAGAGGCTCTGGAAGCACTCATCGTGCCCACATTTAAATGGCATTTCGCCGGACACCAGTTAGGCAGAAGCTCTTACACAGCTCCGAGAAGGCTTTTAGGAACCCCCATTAGTAGGGGGTTTACACCAATAATAGCATAATTAAATGTATTTAATTAGGATAAAGTGAGCTTGCTCAACTATTTCAGTTTAAATTACAATATTTTTAGAGATGTCCTAATAATATGCTATAATGGCTGTGCATATATTAAGGCTACCATCAAAATAAAAAAGGCAATTATGATCTAATATTAGGGATATGGAATCTGTATAATCATGTCAAAACAGTATTATAACTCATACTTCACTAAGGGAGTACTGTCATGGCTGTTAATCTGCATAGTTCAGACCAGAACATAGTGCAATACTAAGTGTCATTAGGTAATTCAGGTCTGGTAGTTTCAAATATTTTCTACATAATTTAGACCCATATACAGTGCTATGCTCAATACATTAGATGAGGGGGACCTCCAAGTATGAATCCCAGCTGTGGGATGCATAAGGAGGGGAATAAACTGTAAAATTAGGGAGGCAATCCTCCCACTGCACAGACCACTGGTAAGACCACATCTGGAGTACTGTGCAAGATGCTAGAGTTTATGCCTGCAGAATGACTGAGACAAAGTGGAAGCAGAAAGGCACAGAGCTGCTAAGCTGGTCAAGTGAATATGGGGTAAGACATAAAAGGAAAGGCTGCAGAACTTGGACATGTGAAGAGAAAAGGACAGGAGAGGAGAGGAGGGGAAGGGAGGGAAGGAAAGGGAAGGGGAAGGGAAGAAGATTGAAGGGGTGACAGGGAAGGGAAGGGTGACAGGGTTGACATCAAGGACATTTTTTCCTTGAGGTTAAATACAGGGATGAGAGGGATCTCACTTAAATTGGGGGATATTCAGGAGAGATCTTTGTAAACACTTTTTCACAGAAAGAGTGGTGAGCAAGGGGATTAAGCTTCCAGGAGAAGCAACAAGAGCCAATTTTGTAAGCAGTTGCAAACAGGGATGGGACAGGCATATGGGCTTAATCAGGAATGGGGTGTTTGAAACTAAGGGTCATGATGGCCACTAGGGTCACAGCCACATATTGAGGTAGGATGGGCAGACTGGATGGACCTTTTTCTGCTGACAGTGTCTTTATCTACATGTATGTATGTATGTAAAATGCTTCTTTGTGAAGAGAAAACTCAATCAATGTGCTTTAGTAAAAGTACAATAAAAGATAAAATACAGAAATTAAGTATAAGAATGTTATTCTTATGTAACTCAACAATACAAAAACATTCAAATACCGGGGGGTTGAAACTGATGATCATTTAAAATTATAGAAACATAGAAACATTGAATTTGAAGACAGATAAGGACCGCTTGGTCCACTCACTCAGTTCATTTTTAGGGCTGTGGGTGGAGCCTACAGCTGTTTTGCGAGAGCTTTTTAGATCTAAAAACGGACGATCTCACAATCTCTTCCGCTGGACTTTTGGAAGGATACTTCCAAAAGCGCAACATAGCTGAAAGTCCTCCACCATGATCGGCGTACGGAATAACAGCCACACTATTTCAGCTGTTACGTCCACATTCCGATGTGTGCACTGCACATGTGCACAAGTCGCGTGCATGTGCGGAGTCGTGCGCATGTGCAGTGCTGCAGTGCTGGTATGTTACGAATGGCACAATGCCATTCTCTATTTTGTGCCCCCCCTCCAAGTCATCCCCAAATCATGATGTTATATCGCAACACTGGGAGCCCACCTCAGTGCACTAAATGTGGTTTTATCTGTAAAACAGAAAACAGTCCCTCATTGTGTTTTTGCCCTGTTGCCCCCTGCCCACAGATGCCTGACATTGGGGTGCTCAGTCCCCATGTCGGCATTTATGTGGCACACTGGGAGCCCACCCCAGTGTACCTAAATTAGAAAATGGTCCTGCGTCGGTTTGTTTCCCCCTGCAAAACTGAAAATGGTCCCTCGTCATCGCTACGTGTCCCCTCCTCCCTCCCACCCTCCCACTGAGCACCCACCTCCCCACACCCCCCTTATCCCATACTAATCTCCAGAGCTTGGCACTGTCATATTTTCTGAACCAGGACACATCTGCACTCTGCAAAGCCCAACCGCGAACTGAAGAATTAAAGGTAAGTGTGCTATACAGCCATTCAATGGGATTTTCAACTTATGTTCATATCTCAGCCATTTTTTGGAATTCTTGCCCCAAATTTTCAACATGGGGTTCTTGGCACCCCACCTTGTGAAAACTGTCACTGTCATTTTGTCACCCAGCCTGGAAAGGTGATTTCACGGTCAGTGCAGGAATCACCTTTTGGGACCGATTCACAAAATGACAGTGCCACTATTCATGAGGTGGGGTCCCAAAAAGCCCATGTTGCAAATTTGGTGAAAAAATTCTGAAAAATTACTGCATTACGAGCATGCATTGTGCAGTTTCTATGCACGTCCCTAACGTTGCTAATTTTTAATATTTTCTCTCCACATTTTTAACATTGCCATTTTTGCACACTTCCTTCAGAACGGTACAGCTGTCATTTTCCACAACCTGCCCAAAATGTGTTTTCGCATCTGTGATGCAGAATGGCATGTTTGCTCTGTGCAATCACCTTTTGGGAAAATTAAACAAAATGACACTGGCACTGTTCATGAGTAGGGTCTAAAAAAGGCCATGTTGAAAATGTGGTGAAAAAATTCTAAAAAATGACTGTGTTACGAGCGTGTGCTGCAGAGTTTCTAAGCAGGCTCCTAACGTTGCTAATTTTTAATATTTTCACTTCACATTTTTAACATAGCCATTTTTGTACACCTCATTCATAACTATACAGCTGTCATTTTCCACAACCTGCCCGAACCATGTTTTCACACCTGTGGCACAGAATAGCACATTTGGTCTGCGCAATCACCTTTCAGGACAATTGAACAAAATGACACTGGCACTGTTCTTGAGGAGGAGTCCCAAATAGGCCATGTTGTAAATTTAGTGCAACACCTCCAACATATGGCCAAGTTACACCTGGGTGTTGAATAATTTCTACACACATGTGTAACTTTCATCACTTGGTAGCGCTTCAAAGCCCTATTGGCTCTGGCCAGAGTTTGTTTCTCTAGCTATAGTAACAACCCCAGACCCTATTCAGTCTCTGGCTCTTTCTCCTCACCCCCTTCCTTTCCACTAACATACTCTTATGCCTGTCCCATGCATTCTTGAACCACACCACTATCTTCACCTCCACCACCTCTGTTGGAATGCAGTTCCAGTCATTCACCACTCTTTCTGTGACGATGTACTTTCTCACATTTCTCCTGAATCTACACCCCCCCAAGCTTCATAGCATGTCCCCATGTTCTTGAGCTCCTTTTTTTCTGAAAGATACTTTCCTCCTGTACATTGTTTTCCTCCTGTACATCGTTGTCAAATGCTTGTGTCCAGAGCCACCTGTGACTGTTTCTCCTAACCTCCCTGGCAGTCACTCCTGTTCTTTGCACTTCTCTACTATTATCACCTCTGCCTGCCTCCACCCTCCCCCTTCCCCATATATACCCCGACTCTCCCCGTAACCCTAGTCCATCACATTCCTCTCTTACCCTCCTTCAACTCCCTTCCTCTCTCTCCCTTTTCTAATCTGCTCGCCCCACCCACTGTTGCACTTGTTCCCTGATCCTTGCCTCCTACCCACCTCTCCTTCTACCTCCCTCCCAGTTACCCCTCTACACCCACTCACTGTTCCACTTTCCTACACTACCTGGAACAACTGGGAGTAACTCAGTTTTTCCACTCCACCTTTCCCTTTTACAGTGCCCTTCTGGCAGCTTTAATTCATGTAAATTTTGTTTGTTGTAACTCATCATTCTTAAATGTATGCTCGATTGTGTTGCTGTAACTGTTATTTATATTACCTGCAACTTTTAGACCATGTATACCCTGTACTGAATTTTGTTTTCAAACTGCTTGCCTGCTAATCTAACACAAACTGTACTTCTATTCTTTGTATACTGATGTGGAACCTTTGTAAAAGAGATATTGGCTCAAAGGTATATATCCGAAATTCTAATTAATAAATAAATAAATACCCCGTGAGGAATTTAAAGGTCTCTGTTATATCTCCATTCTCTCTATTCTCTTCAACGGTATACCGATTGAGCTCCTTTAGTCTCTCATCATAGAGTTTTTGGTGCAGACCCTGCACTATTTTAGTTGCCCTCCACTGGACCACCTGCACTGTATGTCCTTCTAGAGATGTGGTCTCCAGAAAGGGATACAGTACTCAAGGTGGGGTCTTACCAGTGATCATTACAGGGGCATTGCCACCTCCTCCTCCTTTCTGCTGGTGATACCCCTCCCTATGCACCCCAGCATCCCACTTGGTCCCCTAACTGCCTTGGTTGCACTGCCTGACCACCTTTACATTAACTCTGGGACTTTTTCCTGCTTCGTGGTTGTCAGTAAAACTCCACCCATTTTGTACTCTGCCCCTGGGTTTCTGTGCTCTAAGTACAATATTTTATACTTTTTCACATTGAAACCCTGCTGCCATACCCTTGACCACTCCTCGAGTTTACTCAGGTCTTTGCTCATCCTTTCTACTCCCCTAGAATGTCCACCCTATTGCAGATTTTGGTATGATTCACAAAGATGCAGACCTTCCCTTCTAGCTCCTCTCAATTTACTTTTAAAGACATTGAAGAGGACCGGTCCCAGCACTGATCCCTGAGGCACTCCACTGGTCAACCTCCTTTCCTCAGAGTGAACTCCATTTATCACTACCCTCTGTTAACTATCTCCCAACCAATTTCTTTCCAGTTTACCACATTTGGACCCACTCCTAACCTAACCAGCTTCCTTACTAGTCTCTTAGGTGGAACAGTGTCAAAAGCCTTACTGAAATCTAGGTAGGCCACATCCACCATTCCAGCCTGATCTAATTCCTTGGTCACCCTGTGAAAGAAATCTATTAGATTCATTTAACATGACACCCCCGTGAATCTGTGCCACCTCGGGTCTTGTAGCCTGTTGGATTCAAGATATTCCACAATCCTTTCTTTCAACAGTGTTTCCATCAACTTTACCACCACTGATGTCATTAATGTGAGATTGACTGGCCCATAAGTTTCAGCCTTCTCACTGCTACCACTTTTGTGAAGTGGGACTACATCTGCCATCCTCAGCCCTGTAGAACCGCTTCTGTTACCTGCATGATGTTGAATAGGACTGTCAGAGGTGCAGCCAGTACCTCCCTGAACTTCCTTAATACCATCAAATGCACTCCATCTGATCCCATTGCCTTGTTCACTTTCAGATTAGTGAGTCCCTTTAGGACTTTCTCCTCCAAAAGAGGACTAGTGTCCATCTCCCTTCCCCCAGGGCTCCTATAGCTTATTTGTGGTCCGTTCCCTCCTTCTTCTTTTGTGAACACTGAGCAGAACTATTTCTTTAGAATACTTGCCTTTTCCTGGTCCCCTCTCTGCTTAGCACTCTCTTCTTTTTTCAACCTTACAATCCCTCCCCAGATCTTCCTCTTCTTACCTACATACCTAAAAAATGTCTTGTCTCCTTTTTGTTATTGCTTGGCCTATTCTCTCTTCAATTTATGCCTTTGCACTTCTTACTGCTTTCCCTGCTTCCCTCTGTTTCCTCTGATAGCCTCCCTATCCTCCTCCCTATGCATCTCCTTATACTTTCTTAATTCAATCCTTTAGCCATTACCTTTTCAACCACCTCTTTTGAGAATCATAGTGGTCTCTTTTTCATCTTGCTCATGCTTACTTGCCTGATGCAGAGGTTTGTCACCTAAGCTATTCCCCCTTTTAGCTTCACCCACTGTTTCTCCACCCTCTCAGTCACCCCCTTTCCAAGGCATTGCACAGGCATTCACCTATTTCATCTTCTGAAGTTCAGGACCCTCGCCCTTGCATGCTTAGATTCCACAGATTCCACAAACATCCTTGTACAGACACACTTTATGATGATCACTGGTCCCCAGGTGGTCTCCAACCTTGATGTCTGCAATACTGTCATTGTTAGTGAGTACCAGATCCAGTATTTTCCCATCATGAGTGGGTCCATTGAGTAGTTGCCTGAGGAATGCCCCCTGCAAGGATTCCAGGATGTCTTTGCTTCTTGGTGAAGCTGCAGCTGTAAGGCTCCAATCTATGTCTGGCAGACTGAAATCCCCCATCAGCAGCACCTCCCACTTTTTTCCATTTTGCTAATGGCTTCTACCAGTACCTAATCTAACTCCTCCCCCTGTGCCAGAGGTCTGTACATCACACCAGTGTGAATAGTGACTTCATTCCATCTCCAACATGACTCACAGTACCTCTGCCCCCCTGTATTCACTGCATTTCCATTGCATTTATGCTTTTCCTCACATAAAGCACCACACCCCCTCCTTTACTTCCTACCCTGTCTTTCCTGAACAGAGTATAGCCTGGTATGACCATGTCCCAGTCATAGACTTTAGTGCACCAAGACTCGATAATGGCCACAATATCCAGGTTGGCCTCTGGGTCTGGAACATTATCCCTAGATTTCTAGCATTTGCACACATGGCCTTCCCAATTTTGTTAGAACTCTGCTTGTTCCCCCACTCTTTTCCTTTTTGGCCCCTTCCCCCTCTGTTTTTAATGTTCCTGATCCCATCCCTTTTGCTTTGGTCCCTCTGCTTTCTTTGTTAATTTGCACCCAAGGGGTATTCCTCTCACCTTGGGTTCCCCCCACTCTCATCTTTATCATGTGGGGATGGTTTCTCTGTCCCCAATTCCTTCCGCCAACCCCCTTGGCTAGTTTAAATGTTCCTCATTTGAAATCCGTATTAAACAAACTCTAGCCAGAGCTGACATGGCTGTGGTGAGCTTGAAAAGCTCTGAAGAGCTAGTGCAGCCAAGTGCCATCTCAAAGATGGCAGCAGCAATGCAACTGTGCATGCGTGGCATTCGTGAATGCATAGTTGCAGTGAATGGCAATATACCATTTGCAAAATGGTGGCATCAGTGGAACTGTGCATGTGCAGTTCTTATCCCACAATGCTGAAGTAACATCTGAAATAGTGCAGTTTTTACTCCAAAGAGGCTGACCGTGGCAGAGTGCTACAAGCTCTGTTGGACATTCGAAAGAATGCTCCCCCAAATATGACAGTAAAGACAGGGAGGGCTATAGCAAGAATGGTAAGGATCTACTTAAAAACATTGAATGATCTCAGCTCACACCATATTAAAAACAGTGATAGAAATACAACATTTTACAAAAATCAGTACTAACACGGGGACGAATTGTAATGCACTTGCTGTTGATAAAAATTGGTTCTGTTTGTAATAGAGAATTACTCTAGGCCCGATTCTCAAAATGTTAGCACAAGCCACACCAACAGCAGCTTGCACTAATTGCCGGTGTGCCAGGGACCCTGCACTCGATTCTCTATCAGGCAGGGTCCCAGCGGCAAAGTCCAGCAGCTTGTGGCAACCATGGCCCTGCACCAAACAGATGGTGCATCTGGATGGCATGCTGCAAGCTGCTGGGTAGCCATGCACCAGTCCCTGGTGGCTAGCGGAACCCCCCACCCTGATCCTTTTTTCCAAAATATGAAAAACTATCCTGGTGGTTTAGCACCCCCCCACCCTGATCCCCACTTCAGAAATAAAAAGAACTGCCCTCGTGGTTTAGCAGAACCCACCACCCTGATCACCTGTTCAAAAATTAAAAGAACTGTCCTGGTGGTCTTGCAGACCCCCTCCTCCGCAAGACCATACCCTCCATTCAGAAATATAAAAACTGTCCTGGTGGTCTAGTGGTCCCCCCACCCTGACAGTCAGATCCCCTCCCTACCCTGCTCTTTTCTAATCCCTGGGCCAGTGACTGACACAGTCTTCTGTTCACCATTACAGCCAGCCACCCACTGAGCTGTTCATGAGCATGTACTGTATACAGCACACGCTCCTGGACACCTCAGTCAGCAGCTAGCCATGGTGGTGAGTGAAGGGCTGTGCCAGTTTCTGGCTCAGGGATGGGAGGGAGAGGGGTGGGGGGCACTGACTAGCAGGTGGTAGGGGTGGAGGACCACTAAACCACCTGGACAGTTATTATATTTTCGAACAGAGGATCAGGGCTTGGGGGTCTGCAAAACCAGCAGGGCAGTTCTTTTTATTTCTAAATGGTGGATCAGGGCAGGAGGGATCTGCTAAGCCACCAGGGCAGTTCGTTTTAGTTCTGAATGGAGGCTAGGGTGGGGGGAGTCCACTAAACCACCAGGGCAGTTCTTTTTAGTTCTGAATGGAGGCTAGGGTGGGGGGAGTCCACTAAACCACCAGGGCAGTTCTTTTTAGTTCTGAATGGGGGCTAGGGTTGGGGGAGTCTGCTAAACCACCAGGGCAGTTCTTTTTAGTTCTGAACAGGGGATCAGGGCTTGGTGGGGGCACTAAACTACTAGGGGAGTTAGTTTTGTATCAGAGCGGGAGATCGGGGCTGGAGAGGGGGAATGCAGCACATTGCTACAAATTGCTCGGCTTTCCCAGAGGGCCCATTTCTAAGTACCCTTAGACCAGACCTGGCTTGCCTAACAGTACTTAGAAATCATCCCTTTTGAGATTCCCTAGTTTGGGGGATTTGGCAGTCTGCATCTGCTGCAAGCTTCTAGCACCATGCTGCAGCCCATTTTGTGGTGCAAGTCCCTTGCGCCACACTGGGAGCTTTCACAATTGAGCCCTTTGTCTCTAAAAAGCCACAGAAATGTGGGCTGCAAAACATATATATATATATGTATATATATATGTGTGATATATATATATATATATATATATATATATGTATTTAACCATACAGTGGGGAATGGTAATACTGGAGTGCATGTTAGGACCATATCTGTTTCAGAAGAGATAGATTACCATGCTCCACTGTAAACAAATTGTGTGCTACATGACAACAGTGCAAGCAAAAAGAAAGAACATTTTGAAAACAATGTAACAGACTGAAACCTAGGCTGTGAATAATATAGACATGAAGATCAATAGCTATATATTACAAGCAGATAGATGTCCAAATCGAATAAGTGACCAACATAATGTGAATAAAATGGAATGGAAAATGAATATCAGACACAAATAATGTTGTCAGATATTATAAACTGGCGGCTCCAAATTCTAAGCCTGTGAGCTATTCGCCATTACTGCTGGCAAAGGAAATGAGGTGCAGTTGCAGATGTACACAGTTTCCAAATAGCTTATAAACCTATAGTGTTATATATAGCAACACTACAAATTAAGCTAATCTTGAGAGCCTGTGAATGGTATAAATGATGAAATTGAGAATCAAGAGGTGAAAGGTCCTATTTTATCAATATATATCTGCGAAACTGTATCAGTGAGAGGGTAGTGAGGATACCGTGAGAGCAAGGTAAATGGGCTGGGTCAGCTGGGAGTCCTGATACTGGGTGACACATCCTAACAACACACATTCCAGTTTTCATCCTCATTTATGCCAGTTAATTTGACTGAATGTGCCCAGTGTGTAAATCCAATAATCTCCCATTTCTTAAGGTGTCTGTTCCAGTCCCGTTCCCTGCAAGGACCTATTCTATTCACCAAAATCTCAGGGACATGTCTATTGCACAGCTGGTAGCTGTGGTAGTGCTTGTGCCACTGGTACTGGCAGCTGGTGTTATGTTGTTCATACAAGAGCAACAGGGGAGAAGGGGCCTACCTTTACAGATTGGGATAGATCTCTTATACCCCATGGGTAGGGGATAGTAACGTACCTGAAGAAGGAACAGTGGGACACATGCCCTGTGTGCTTCTGGTTTGCTCAGTATTCTGTTATTACCAGATGCACTGAATGACTGGGAAATACAGGCAAAGCTGCTGCTTACAATAAGCGGGGAACCAGTTGACTTCTGTGGACTTATTGCCAGTGGTTTCTTTGGATTGAATATCATGCACCCAGCCCCAATCCTTCTCTGAGGCATAGCCCCTGCACCACTACTATGAATCCCAGTCTCTGTCCTGACTCCTTCTCCACCAACCAAGCTTACAGAACTGTTACTTGGTACAACTGGCTTGGTGAAATCTTTCTCTGCAATGCTCCCCCGCCCCACATCCCTTTCTCTTCCAGTTCTTTCCCCCTTGGTTTCTACACCACAGGATGGCAGATGCCCAAACACACCCATTGCATCACCCATTGACACACTCTCAAGTCCTTCTCACCCTCACTGAAAGACCTGCAGCAGTCTACTTTACTTAGTTTTCACTCACGGGCAACAAATAAAAAATTAAAGATGACTTTCAGTGTACCACACAACTAGCAATGAAATTATTTGTCAAATAAATCCCTCAAACTCCCCCCTGCACTTTTTCCAGACTACTAAATTCACTCTGCACTGCTCCTGCAGCAGGGGGGTAGAAAAAAAATATAAGTATGGATTTCTGTCATCTATACCTCCAGCACTTAGTAAATAATATTTGTCAAATAAATCTTTCCCACATTGAGGCCCTGCTCCTGCTGCAGCATGTCCATCAGCTGGCAGTACAGGCTTGCACTGTGGGCTCTCTCCTGTCCTCTGCAATATGATTTTACCAGTCTGCCTGCCCAAAACTACAGGTACATTTTGTGAGAATAAGCAAATTTGAATGATAATGCTTGATTCTCTAAAAAAATGTTTTGATCAAAAGTCATTCTTGTTTACATGAAAAGAGCTCTTTTCTGCAGCTCATTCCTTCCCCATTAGATAGAGCTGAAATCGGCAGTGAGATGTGTGTGGCACGAGAAGGTCTTGATCTCCAGCATAGCTGACTGACTGCTGCAGGTCATGTGGCTTGTGAACAATTTGGATATGCTTAGTGTGAGTTCCTGTAAAAAGTGTTGGATTATTATGTTAAAGTGCCAAGCTGCTAAAGGAAATTGAGTTCCTTTGGACATGCTTCACACGTGTCCAAAACATCAGATTTCAGCATGTTCATCAAAAGCCGATTCAACATCGAATCATCCTCATCCTCATGCTGGATGACAGCACCAGAACTAGGTGTTTGCCTAAGTTTGTGATGTGGGACTTGACCCCATGGCCTTCCAATCTTCACAGACCCAGCGGTGAGCATAAAACCTACCACTGCCACTGCTACCACTTATTTTATGTAATTCTTATTCAATACACTGTATGAAGTATCCATGACTGTAAATACCATGTTACATTTTAACCTTTCTTTTTCTTGTTTACCCCTCATTCTCCATTCTGGCTCCCTTCATCCCCAGGTGACCACCCAACCCTGTCAACCTGACTTGAGGCCTCCGTGATCCCCACTGCTCACCCTCAGGAGAGGTGTCAGGTAGGGAAGGCTTACCTGACTCAAAACTCAGGTTCCTAAATAGGAGGCAGCAGGGCATTGTCCTGCCAGTTGCAGGTTTTTCTAGTCTTCTGTTTCCTCCTATCCCACCAGACATGTGCACACGTGGGTTCATGGGGATGTGAGTGCATGATGACATACGTGCATGTCCCCAAGCCTGTCTAACATCTGCCCACCCATTCATTCTGTCTCTATTGCACTGTCACTTATGGTAACTCAGGTGGCAGCAATATGTTTACTGCAACTTTCCCTCTTCCTGCAAGGCAATGCAAATAGAGGCAAAAAAATCCTAACACTAACACCGGCCCAGTGGTGTGGAGGGCTGAAGCACTAGGCACCTCACCTCCTGCCACACCAGTGACCCAAGTTTGGGAATGGACATGGGTCACTCAGGCCAGCTGGGAGGGGAGGACTGAGCATCCATAGGACAGCTCTCCTCTCTTGGGGTGGGATGATTGTCTGTCCCGTGGCTGACTGCCACCTAGGGGAATCTGGGTGGCAGCACCATGGGACAGCAAGGGGACAGGACCCCACACCTGGATGCTGGGGCTGTCTCTGTAGAGGTGGAGCACACACATCACATCATTGCACATGCACGGGCCTCGGGGAAAAAATAGAAGGAGAAAAAAAAACTCTGAGTGGGATGGCGGTCCGATCCCTCACAGGCCCCACACCAGTGACTGGGCACCACCATTCAGGTGCTGTGGTAGGACATAACAGAAATGATACATCCCAGGAAAGTCTAATGATGAGGCCAGGGTTGGACTGGACCAGATAGAAGGATAAACACTGGATGGGAAAGAATTCCTAACACTGAATATAACATGGATGAGGTAGTAGTAGAAAGAACTACAGAGGAAAAGGAAATAGGAATCATTATATCAGAAAGTCTGAAGGCAGTAGTATGTAAGCAATAATACCCAACAGGGTGGGTGGTATTCGGAAATACCAGACTGCCCAGGGGCATAATGAGACCCGACACCACAGGCAGAAGGCCTTATACCCCTGGAAGGTGCTGTATTTCCCAATACCGCCCACCCTGGAGGGTATTATTGCACTTAGAAAATGGGCACTGTGAAAAAAAAATTAATTAAAAAAATGGTTAGTGAAAAAATAGTTTAAAATATATTTTTAAATAAAATTGTTCCTCCACCTGCATTACAGTGATGGAGTTTTATCCTTCTTGATATTCTAGTTCTAAAATAAAAAAAACTGGCAGTTTGCACTAACTGTCTCCACAGCAAGAGTTAGTTTGTGGATTTTGATCTCCCCTATCATCTGTGCATAAAGTGGGTTGATTTTGGAGTTTTCAATGTAATTAAATAAAAAAATTGTAGAAGATTGGTGATGGGGCTAGCAGCCAGCCGCCAGCCGCACTGGAGAAACCCTTTAGGATCCCCTATAACTGCTGGAATCTTCACTCAAGCTTTTTTTATTTAAATTCTCCCCTCCTTCTCCCGCCTGCAGTTCCTTTCCCAACTGAGCAGGATGAACGTCCCCAGAAACAGTTACTTATCGGGGATACAATATTGTTTTCTTTACTGAACTGTACATTTCTATGGATTTGGAAGGCAAGGGGGCAGAGGCCACAAACTCTCCCGCTAGGCGGCAAGAGAAAAACATGGCAGTTTTTGTTTTTTCAGTTTTCTAATTGCATGTTGATCTTGGTGATGAGGTTTGTGGCATGCCTGGCACTTTTAATACCCTTGCTCTGTTGCCTGATAGACGCCCGGCTTGCTAGTGCTATCAGCCAGTCAAAGCATGGGTATTCTCTGGCACATTTTCTAACATGCAGTAGAGTGGTGGGGGGGGGCAAATAGGATGCTGGGGCACATAGGGAGAGAGATTGCCAGCAGGAGAAGCCAGCTGCTGATGCTGCCACTATATAGGTTACTGGTTCAGTCTTATCTGGAGTACTGATGGCTTTTATTGATTTAAACCCTGATTAGTCCATGGGCTGACAAGCCCATTTACATAGTCAATCAAAACTGTGTGCAGTTTTGGAGTTGGCGTCGAAAGAAGGACAGGAACGTGGTGGAGGAAGAGCAGAGGAGAGTAACCAAGAAGATCTAGGGACATAGCAGAGCAGGATGTACAAGGAGAAGATGCCGAATCACAACACTTACATGACTGTGACAGTAAGGCAAATAGGGGATATGACTGAAACACACATATACTTCCTTTGGTTAAATAAGTTGGATAACAGGGAATTCTTCAGACTAAGTGGGAACACAAACACCAGGAAGAACTCCATGAAGCCAGCGGGGGGGGGGGGACAAGTTTAAAAGAGATACCATTAAGTAGTTTTTCACGTAGAGGGTGGTGGAGGGGTGGAATAGGCTACCAGAGCAGGTGGTCTGTGCAAAATCAGTTGGGTAATCCAGCAAGGGTGGGGCAGTTACAAGGGCTTGGTAAAGAAAGGAAGGGGGGAGTGTGGAGCCTCTAGGGCTCTCTAATTCAGTATTAGTTATCTAGGAATGGGCAGACACGATGGGCTAATGGACCTTTTCTGCTGACATATTCTATGTTTCTATGTATCCTCAGAGCAGAGCATCTTTAGGGATGCTCTGTCTTCCTCCCTGCCCCAATCCTCCACCTGCCAGGGTTTGTTCCTGAACCCGGATCATTGGCATTGTGAGCAGCAGCCCAGCCACTGGGACAGTGGTCCAAAATGTATACCATATTTATACTGTATGCTGATGCTGTACAATCCCCCCTGCAGTATCTCTGCATCTCCGGGTAACCCTTCCCCTCTACTAGGTAGCAAATCAGCTGTTGCGGAGAGTGCGCTAATGACCACAATTTGTAAACAGAATATATTATGATGCAGTCATAACAGAGGCAGACTACACGGTTTCAGCACACATACAATGTGTAGATTAACTCATTCCATCATTCTCATGGGGGTATGTGGATCTGGTCTGTGGCCTACATACTATTGTACATATGTTTTGGCAGGGCATGCGCACAATTAATTTCATGCAAAATGAGAATCCCTGGTGGGTAACCACCTGGGAGGGGGGTCTTGTTCACTTAGCCACACTGTCCACACAGATTCCTCAGCATGTCTGTATTAGCTGCCGTGCAGTAACGGGTCTTCATTTGCCCTGTGTTTTGTTTAGGTCTCAGCGTGGGCCTGAGGCTGACGCATGGGAGCTCTCTGTGGTGCTGAAGTCATTAAAAACCTGCCTGACATTTTGTCCTGGAACTCCCATGCTCCCAGTGAACTTATTCAGTCCCTAATGTGCAATGTGCATTTGTGTCTACTTTTCAAAGCTCCCTGCCAGAAGTATTTGTTGTCTAATGGGATCCATGCCAAGGCCTGTTCAATAGGAGACTGCTGTTTGCAAAATCCGGCTAGCAGATCTGGCGAAGCACATTAGCAAATCAACTGTAACGGCTTTCAAGCCTCACATTTGCTGCCTCATTTAAGTTCAGTTAGCAAAACAGAGTCCCTGAAATATCTCAACAGTGGCAGTAGCTGGATGACACTCTGATTGGTATGCTCAGGAGAGATTCATATAAAAGGCATTATTATTAAAATGCCCCTCATTAGCCACTCCCGGTTTGTTTGCTTTTTATACCTAGTGCCTTGTGATTTATTGTACTGTGTACAGTATATGTTGTACTGTGTTATAATTTAAAAGATCCTCTCCTCTGTGTCTCTTATGGTATAAGAGACATTGAGTATCATGTTTGGACAATAGGACCATGAGGCAAAGCTGAATTGTTCTGGGTACACAAATGTCCTGAGGAGATATTTAGGAGGCCCTATTAACACATAAATCACTGGAGTTAGAAAAAAGTGGTTTTTTTTTATTCAGTTGTTTATGTTTCTGGACTGACTGGGCAGGTTCATATAGCCCTGTACTGGGTGCCATTGATCAGCCTGCTACCTCTCTCTCCAGTCTTCTTCCAGATGTCCTTCTGCCAGGGTGGCAAGGGGGGCCATGGCACCTCAAGTAGGGCTTCATGAAGCCTGGTTTCTCATCCATTTTCCTCCTAAGTTGTTGCCCTCCCCAGGACTGTAGCAAATACATAGTCTCAAAAACCATTACAAGTACAAGCAGTTGCAGAGTAAATGCAGTCAAGTCAGAGTCAAAGCACTTAAGACAGAACAATTACATACAATTTTGAAAAAATCCATACAGATCATTGTATAAAAAGTCACAGGTTATGTACAGAGTGTATCTGGTTAGAACAGCGCTACCTGAATAGCTCAAGGAAAGAGTGTGCTTCTCTAAATAGGGCTGCCATGGACAGCGAGAGAGATGATTTACAGCACTTGCAGTAAGCACTTCCCAGGTTGCTGTCTGTGGTGCTGCCACAGGACAAGGGAGGATAAATTCAATGGTCTGGCTGAGCTGCTCCTGTAGTGTGGAGGGCCGAGACATGAAGTAGCTGGGACAGGTGGCAGTGGAGGCCAGGATTCTAATCCTAGTTTCCCTGCTGTTTATAAGGGGCTATGGAAATAAGTATTCCATCTGCTCCCCCTGGAGTTGGTATCTTTAAGTAGGGCTGTATGTGGGGGGGGGGGTGGCAGAGCCCCCTACAAAAAGAAAAACAGTGGCATTTTTGCAGGTGCGATTGTAGCCTGCACTGTTGTTGGTGCCATTATGACCTAGTGCCATACAGAGAGAAACCGAATAAAACAGTTCATCAGTTACAGTTGCATTGGACTGCAAGTGTAGACCACAAAGATCTCTTAAGCAGATTAATCTTGGGAAGATTCAGCAGTGTACCAGTTTGTTTAGCCAGTTAGTAGCCCTGAGAGAAAATGACCGCTTGCACAGCTGAGTAGCCCAGAAAGGAGGCTTAAGGGCATTCCTAGCCATGCTCCTGGTGTTGTATTCAATGGAGACAGTGTGGAAGCAATTTGTTAAAGCCAGGGTGTTAAGCCCAGAAGTGCCTTTTTGGCTAGCAAAAGTGGTCTGGAGTTTTATTCTGCAGGGTAAAGGTGGTTAATTAGTGAATGTTTAAAGGGTACACCTATGATTGTGGTTATCTGCAGCAAGTGCAAAGGGGCACACCTTATTACTTATCAGCTTTACTCTGTTTAGCACTATGCCACAGGCAGCAGTGAAAACAGAGAGGACATAATATATAACTGTCAGAACAGAGTTGGTCACAATAAGGTGTCTAGCATCCCCAATGATATTTTTCCAGTTACAGTACAGAGCACCCAGTCTTCTGTTCACTATGGCCACTAGATTGTCAACATGGGGAGGGGGATAATGTGTCATCCAGAGCTACTCGAAGGTATCTGAAGGACTCCACCTGTTCCCAGTTTTGGTCCTGACTGTTTCAGATGACAAAGGGTGGAAACTTTCCTCTTCTGTGGGAGGCTAGAGAAGAACATGGTCTTTGTTTTTTGGTTTTGTAATTGAGGACTGTTTTGTTGTCAGAGGACCAGCTTTCTAGTGACACAAAGTTACTTTGTAGAGTGGCAGTCAAGCTGTCAAGGTCAGGGCTTTTGGAACAGATGACAGCATCACTGGCACAGAGGAGTGTGTTGGCTGTCTGACAGGCATCAGTCAGTTGATTTATGAAGCAGCCAAATAAGAGTGGGTCCAAGATGGAGGCCTGGGGGACACAAATAGATACTCCCCTAGTATCGGACAAAGATTTATTAAACCTTACATGCTGGGAGCAATTTGTCAGATAGCTGTGGAACCAGTCAACTGTGTTCTGTGACAAACCCCAGCCAGGAATTTTGTTAAATAGGAGCATATGCATCCATACATACCTACATACTTACATACATACATGTATACATACATATACAGATAATTAGAGGTAAAATCCTATTTAATGTATAAAGAAGAACATTAAAGATAGTGGAAATTGCTGTTGAACTCCCTGATTTCATTCTTCGGGCCCTGTATTAGCGCATTGGACCGCCAGCCCCAACTCTCACCCATGACATGTGTAACCAAGCAGAAGTATAGGAAAATGGTGAGAGTTAGGACCCACGATCCCAATGCGCACCCCAATGCCGGGTTGGGGGTGGGCGGTCCAAGGGGGTTTTCAACCCCAACAGCGAATTCCCCACTTTGTCGCTGTGGAACAACCCTAACTAATGCATTAAATGGAGTTTTTTCCTCTAATTTCCTCTTCTTGAGAATGATAACGAGAAATAGTGAATGACGAGCGAGGGAGCATCGGGCCCAAAGGGCCCTGAGCTCCCGCCACATGATGTGTTGTGGCATAGTAACAGGGACAGCAACGCAAACAGAAATGCTAACAGTGGCGCATATGGTAACACACAAGTACTAATGAGAACAGAAAGGTAACGCACATGGTGGCGAGATGGGAATGGTCTGCCACGTGATGTGTTGTCACATAGTAACATGGTGCCTGCAAACAGAAATGTCAATGGGCATGGTGATGTAAAGTGAAACAGTAAGATAAACAGTACTGTAGACAGAAATGGCAAAAATAACAGAAATGCAAGCTAAATGAAAACGCAAAGGATAACGCATATGGTGGCGTAGACATCAATGGTAAGTGAACGGTACCGGATTCCAAGCGGAAAGGGCAACAGTAACAGTAATGTAGGTGCACATGCTGGTTTTCCCAAAACCTGCATTGAGAAAGACAGTGAGTACAAATAATGTATGCAAAATAATGAGTATCGAGAAAATGAGATCTTGGAATACTAAATACATTATATCTCAGGAACCGTATGACGTAGAAAAAAAATTTAAAAGTCATATTATTTACAACTGTCCTGGCTAATTTAAGTCTTAGCCCCATTATGGGGCTAAGAAGTTTTCCGACGAAAAGTCCGTATCTCGCACCGTTTCCGAGATACGGGCCCTGAAAGGCGCGGTGAATACCGTAATGTTATCCTATGGGAAAAAAAGGAAAGTTCGGAGTGCCATAACTTTGCCTCCCTGTAAGGTTTTTTCACCAAACTATGGAAAGGCACATCTGTGGGCTGTTGGCTGTCTTCCCTCCAAATTTCAGGAAAAAAGACCAAACCGTTATTTTGCAGCAGGGTGCCAAAGGATTACTGTAATGCTTCGGGTGCCGTAATGTTATCCTATGGAAAAACTGTCAACTTTGGAGTGCCATAACTTTGCCGCCGTGTAATATTTTTTCAGTACAACACTGAAAGGCACATCTGTGAGCTGTCGGCCATGCCCTCCAAATTTCAGCACAAAACTCCCAACGGTTATTTTGCAGTGCAGTGCCAAAGAATTGCTGTCATTTTCCACAGACTAGAAAATTACTGTGCTTAATTTAGCAAGCTTTCACAAAATTTTCATGACACTTCGTGAGCACTAAAGTAATTTATGAAAGTACTTTTTTCCAGAAATTTGAAAACATATTTCTGGGGTGTTTTACCACAAAATAAAGACATGGCAAGCATCCTCAGGGCCCGACTAGGTGAATACAAAAAATTAGATTGCTAGAGGGTCCCAAATTTAAATGCCAACCATTTTTCTGATCACCAACTGAAAACAAAATGGCCGATTTGCTAAAGTAACAGGCCCATTTGCAAAAGTAAAAATGCATTTGCGAAAGTGTTGAACTTTTTGTTAACTTTTCCCATTGACTTATAATGGGAAACTGTTTTTTGAATAACTTTTGAACCGTTTAATATTTTTTCATGAAATCTTTGAAAGGCACATTGGGGACCCTGGCTGCACGTTCCCTGAAGATTTCAGGCCGGTCATGCAAACCGTACGACCTGTAAGCGCGACCACAGAATTCCAGAAAAGCGTAAACGTGTGCACAGATCATGCTTAATAACTCCGCAACTGTATATCTGATCAGTACAAAACTTGGCAGATCTCAAGGCCTCTGGGTCTTGATCATACATTCCAAATTTCAGGCAAATCCATCAAATGGTTGCAAAGTTATTAAGGTGCAAAATTTTGGGTTTAACACGGAAATGGCTCCTCTACCATAATACATATACATACTAACATACATACACCCAAACATATAAACGTACATGCATATATAGGGTGGAAAGAAGACCATCAATCCATTGAGTTTCTTGCTCCCACCAGCTCAATGAGAATACCCATTATTGTTTAATATTCAGAGAAAGGATAACAGTAGATATTTTCCTTCAATTCCTGCTAAGCACCTTTGTAACTACACATCTCACATACTATATTTAGGACATTATATTATGAGGTCATGAGATAAACTGTGATCTCATATATGGAAGGCTAGTGAGAGGCTGATATGCTCAGGACACACATATCCCAAAGAGGAGGATCACAATTGTTTGAAAAGACATGAGAATTCCCAGGTTGGTCACCACCAGATGTTAATAGCTGCTAGATGAACTTTTTAAAATGTAATTTCTTAATTAAACCAACAGATGCTATTCCTTCTTTTGCTTTTGCTGCAACATACCCATGGTATGGAAGCTCTGACATCTCTGTTAATTAGAGAGAATGCTCAGAGGAAATATTTTTATTTCTAACATTAGCAGTAACAGTACAGAACCCTTTTTGAAGAGACTCACCTTGTGAAGAGAGTGATTTAAGTTCTAAAGCCACACTAGGTGATCCACTACGATAGCGAGAAGGTCAGTATAACTTATTCATATTCTCTCTCCGTGGTACTGAAACATATGTGTTTCAGCACAGCATGGAGATTTTCCTTCTTTTGGGGTAAAATGCTATTTCTATAGATAGATAGACAGACAGACAATGAGAAAGAGAGCTAAAACAGTTGATATCTTCTAGCAGTAAGGCTTGGTGATGTTTTATTTCATAGTGGACTTTCTATAAAGGCCACATTTTAGACTGGACATTTAATTGTTTCTTCCATTTTCTCTAATTTGTCTTACTAAAATTAGATTCTAGAGAGAAGATTCCAGCTAAGGAAATATACCTCGCCCAATTAAAGTATAACATTTTTTTACATTGACTTCATACTATGTATTTTCAAGCACATTTATTGATTCAGAATGAGTTTCTCTACTTACAGCTCAGATGCAGGATTTCATGTAGGGTGCATTTATTCACTTCATTATATAACTTCATGAAAATACTTTTGAAGCTATTACAAGTGAAAACTTTTTTTTATAAATAAATCACATCTTTCCTAGAGTTTGAGGTATAGTGTACCTACTTTTCTATGCAGTCAGTGTAAAAAGCTTTCAGAAATAGATAATCTAGAGGCATCAGGTGAATCGGAAACCCTATGGGGACTAGCAGCAGGCTGTCTTAGTTAATTTCTTCTCTGAGATGACTGCACTCAATGGGGGTTTGCTTTAAGGTTAAGTCCTGGCCCCTATGTTGTTTGCCATGTACATGCTGCCATTAGGTGAGATCATTGGACTGGATATTCTGGAGTTTCTCTGCTATGCAGATGATCCCCAACTATACTTGTCATGTTCACCTGACAGGGTAGATCCAGGCCCTGTGCTTTTCTGTGCCATTGTTTGCAAGGGATCATCGACTGGATGGCCCCCAACTGATTAAGTGCCAATCTAAGTAAGACTGAAGTGATGACTGCTGCAGTGGGTTCCTGTGGGTGGGCAATGGCAACAGTGACACCTGGTTACAATCTCTTAATGGGATCCCCCTAGACCTGTAGATGTGGTGACAAATCGGGGAGTCACTACAGACTGTAGGTTGCCATTTAAATATCAGGTGGTCATCTGTAGTGGCTTTTGTCATCTTCAAAATAGTATCTGAACTGAACTGTATCTGAAGCCCAGTGAGCTGGTTATGATAGTAAATCTGTGTGTCACATCCAGTCTTAAGTAATGTAATGATCTCTATCTAGGGTTATAGAAACGTCGACAGTGTCAGCTGAAAAGGACTAGTAGGGAGATCACATGATGCAGCCAGCGCGGTAGTATCTCTCCTCGACCGTTCCCCCCCATCTTTCTCATAAAACACCATATAATTAAAAAAATGAATTGAACCAAATGCGGTAGTACAGTTGGAGCACAGAACAAGTGAACTAGATCACCCAGGTGTAATTTTGGCAGTGCTAGTGCTCTTATGGAGGCAGAAATGCAACTTGCACTTCCCCACCACACGCCGCCAAGCACACCAGAGAAGATGAACAAGAAAGCTAAGGCCCAGCCCCGCTCATCTTCCTCGCAGGCCATGGGGTGCCAGCAGCAAACTCCCCTGACTCTTGAGCTTCTAAGGGATGAATTCCGACCATTTAAAGAGGAGTTACACTCTTTGGCCACGGATTTCAGGAGTCTGTCGGGAGCCCTAGAGGAACTTAGCAGATGTACCAGCGACAATGAAGCCAGGCTAACTTCTGCTGAAAAAAAACTAGCAACAATTGATCCTACCATGGCAGCCACAAGATCAAGAATTGCCAAATTAGAAGTGAAGGTTGAAGACCTAGGGGGCAGGAGCCGAAGGAACAATCTGATCTTAATCGGGCTCCCCAAGAAGGAAGAAGATGAGAATCCTGTCTTATTTATACAAAAGCTTCTCGCTAAACTGGCAGGCCCATCACCCTTTGGATCTGAGTACACGATTGAATGTGCACATAGAGCTCTGCAGCCCATTCCATCTTTAGGACCTATTCTTCGCACATTCATATTTAAGTTTTTGAACTACCTGGAGAGACAACACATTCTGAGCAAGATTAAAGATCTAAAGGAGGTGCTCTGGAAGGGGAATATGCTCTGTGTAGCCCAGGACTTACCCTTATCAGTCAGGCAAAAACTAGCTTCTTACTATGTGGTGGTTACTAAATTGATTGCGGCCAACATCAGATTCCGTATGGGATACCCTGCCCATTTTCAAGTCTTAATAGCAGGGTCATGACAGTCTTTCGAAA
Organism: Neoceratodus forsteri; assembly: GCA_016271365.2. Lineage (NCBI taxonomy): Eukaryota > Metazoa > Chordata > Ceratodontiformes > Ceratodontidae > Neoceratodus > Neoceratodus forsteri. The sequence continues at coordinate 1,393,162,882 of CM057459.1, forward strand.
ATCTGAAGACAGTTGAAGAATCCCTGAGAGAATCCTTTCCTGCCTTGTTTAAAGATCGCTGAAATCTGCGATCCGACGAGAGAGAGAAAGCAGCCACGAGTTTTTCTTATTAGAGGGTATGTGTTTTTTGTTCTCCTATCTTCTCCTTCGATTGACAGTAATGCAAAGGGCTACTTGGCATTGATTGTGAAGCCTTACTAGACTAAGTTGTTCTACGATGCTGGGAATACCACCTTACCACCATTTTCGAATCGTGTATTTGCAATTGGACTCCGACCTGCTACAGGGCTACCCTGTGACTTATGGCATTGTTAGGCACCCTTATGGAGTGTGCATCTTTCTAAAGATGAACATTCTCCCTGGGAAAATGTCTATTTTGATCTCAGAAGGGATCCGAGCAGGGTTCTGAAGTTTAATTTACCTGGGATTGTGCCCAGCTGGGGTGATTTGGAGAGTTATTCACCCACCTTTTGCTTTGATAAAGATGTTTCAAGATATACAAATATGCATTATCTAGTGAGCTATGTAAGTTCAGCAGGACTTCAGCATGTGGGGTGCATTTTCTTTTTTAGTACATAGAAGGACTCTTATATTGTGTTCTCAGACTACTGGACATATATCTTTCAAAGGACCTGACTTAGGGTACACCATTTATGTCACTGTAATCTATCTTTGACTGTTATGGGGTGTTGTGGGGGGAAGGTGGGAGTGGGGATGAGACCTCCACTTAACAGTGGATCACGTACCACAATGCATAGTCGGAGTGAGGGAGGGGGGCCAGATACTGAAGTGGGCGTTTTGGAACAGTGGGACTTTGTTGGGTATTATTGAGCTACATGTTTTGGGAATGGTAGGGAAAGTGGGTGGGGTGGTGGGTGGGGGAACTGCTTGGCAAGGGGAAGTTTTTCTTGCGGGTATGTTATAATTGTAATCTCTTTGACACATTTAGACTGTAAGGGAAAGTGATGTTGAATCTAACAAAGTTTTTAACATGGAATGTTTGTGGAGAGAGGAACAAAAATAAGAGATAAAAGATATTTAAACATGTGAAGTTATTACAAGGGAAAGTTATCTTTCTCCAGAAGACTCACTTGGTTGAAGCTGAAGGGAACCTTCTTTGGAGACAGTTTGTGGGACAGATTTTTCAAGCTGGGAATAGCACTCAATCCTGGGGGGTTGGCTATTTTAGTAGCTCGAGGGGTACCATTTCTTAGTGAGCAAGTCCTTGCAGACCCTGAAGGGAGGTATATTTTAGTGAAAGGACTGTTGGACAGGTACACATTACTTCTGGGCAGTATTTATGGGCCTAATGCTGACACACCACAGTTTTTCACAGACCTTCTTAAGGTGCTGGCCCCTTTCACCTCCATACCGACACTATTAGGGAGCGACTGGAATCTTCCTTTTGCACCAGATCTAGATTAATCGAATGTAAGAAGGAAAAGTGTCCTCCTGGCCCAAAGAGCCCTTAGAGAGCTGACTGGTCATCTGGGACTCTGTGACCCGTGGTGCCTTCTGCATTCCCATCTAAAAGAATTTAGCTTTACCTTGGCAGTTCATGGAACTAGTTCAAGGATCGATTATTTCTTACTTAGTCATTCACTGTTGAGCGGCCTCACTGATTCAGTCATTAACCCTGGGGTGATATCCGATCACTCTGTGGTGGCCTGCTCCATGTCACTTCAAGCGGACCCCCGCAACGAATCAGTGTGGAAAATTAACAACCAGTTGTTCAAAGATGAGACTATATTAAACCAGATAACCCAAGAAATTAGACTACAGTAATCTGAACCTTAATTCTACACGGAGATCCGATTTTGAATGGGTTGCATTGAAATGCGTGCTCCATGGGGCACTCATCAAAATACCATCCCAACATAAAAAAGCAAAGAGACCAAAAGGCCCTGAATCTACTGTCTAAGATTTGAAGTCTAAAAGCCTCTTTATCCCCGAGTACAAATGAAGCACAGCACTCCACCTTAGTAGCTCTCCAGGATGAATATTCCCGCCTCCTGCAGGAGTTGGTGGAATACGCCATACTTAAGACTGGCACGAAATATATTGACCAAGGAGAGAAGGTGGGACATCTTCTTGCCTTAAGGCTTAAACAAACTGAACAATCCAGGTTGGTTAGAAGTATTAGATCCTAAGCTAGTGGAGCCTTGAATCTGACTCCTAAAGAAATAACAGAGGAATTCACAGAATTTTATGAACGGTTATATAGTCCCATTCCCAATCCCCCGACAAGTGAATCAGTACAGGATTATTTAGATGCCATTCCCCTCCCCTTCCTCACCCAGGAGCAGCAGAAGTTTCTGATTACCCCTATTTTGGAATCCGAGATAAATGCCGCCATTTCTTCCCTGGTCTCTGATAAAGCTCCTGGATCTGACGGTTTCTCCCCTAATTTTTATAAGGTTCTCTCTTCTCACCTGATTTCTTGGTTAAAGCGTCTATTTGACTGGATCCTAGACTCCCAATCTCTGGACTGCTCGCTGTTTGAGGCCTTAATTATTGTAATACCCAAACCTGGTAAGGATCTGGAAAATGTTAGTAGTTATAGACCCATCTCCTTACTAAATTATGATGTCAAAATATTGGCTAAGATCCTGGCTACCAGGCTAAAGCAGATTTTGCCTAATATCATCCACTCAGACCAGGTTGGGTTTATGGAGGGTAGACATTCGGCCGATCACTTCTGTGAACTTGGACACATTTTCTCTGCATCCAGGGACTCCGATATTCCAGCTGAACTACTTTCCCTGGATGCAGAGAAAGCATTTGATAGAGTTAACTGGTAATTTTTATTTTCCACTATGAAATGATTTGGCTTCTCACAGACATTTATCTGATGGACCTCCTCCCTCTACCAACACCCTCAAGCCTGTATCTACTGCAACAGGGTATTTTCTAGGCCATTCACTTTAGCTTCTGGAACCAGACAAGGATGCTCTTTGTCACCCTTGTTGTTTAATATATACCTAGAGCCCCTTCAGACTAAAATAAGATAGCATAAGGACATCAGACGAATTAAAATAAACACTCAGGAATTTCAGTTGTCGGCCTATGCCGACGACATCCTTCTTCACCTTCAATACCCTGAGCAAACGTTTCCCTTAATCTTCACCTTGTTATCGGAGTATGGTACAGTCTCCAGTTATACAGTGAATCTAGAAAAGACCATAGTTTTTCCACCTAACTACAAGTTTACTAAAAGAGCAATGGAACCCCTTGGTGTGCAATAAAGCCCCCAAAGTCTTAAATACCTAGGACTCTATTTGGCCAGATCGCAGGCGGCAAAAAAGAAATTAAATTTAGGCCCTCTGTTACTCAACATTCAACTAGACCTGCAAAGATGGCAATCCCTTCCAATCTCACTTTGGGGAAGAATAAGTATCATTAAAATGAATGTTTTACCCAGACTATTTAACCCCTAAACATGTTGAACTCTTGTATCCCGTTGAGGTGGTTCAGGAAGGTACACACTATTATTTCAGCCTTTATTTGGCTAGGAAAAAGGCCCAGACGTGCTTACAAAAAGCTGGCAGCTTCCACATGCCGGGGTGGTCTGAAACTCCCTTATTTTAATTTGTACATCTGGTCCAGTCAGGCTACTAAATATCTGAGATGGATCACCCTTCAGGAAAAGCTTGCCTTTAATCTCTATGTCCCGGACTGGCTGATACTGGAAAGACAATTATTAAAGGATGCAAAACTTTCCCCAGAAGTCCTTTTACATGTGACTACTAAGGCCCTGCCTGCCCACCTGATCAATTTCCCCAGTTGCTAATTCTCTGAGGATCCTTGAGCAACTGTGTGCCTTTCTGGGCTATAAACATACCAAGGATCCCAGACAGCCTGTGACTGGCAACCCCAGCCTGAGACTGGGAGGACAGCCTATTTCTAAGGAGTGGCTACCCCGCCTAGAAGCATTCAACGTCTCAGATTTCTTCCTTAATGGGAGGTGTCTGGACTCGAACAGCATACTGGATAAATTTCGGGTAGGTAGACCTTGGATTTTCAAGGTGCTCCAACTTCGGCACCTGTTAGTCCACTCATTGTGGGACCTTGTCACAGGCCCTGAACTGAAAGATTGTTTTCAGGCAATGATACCCCTCTGTGATGAGCCCCATGCTATTTCTAAATTGTATCTTCTCCTTAGGGACAAGACCTTGGACCCTCACAGTAACGTCCCCTGTACCTGGGTGGATTCTGACCCGGATATGGTTAACAGATGGGATGCTATCAGGAAGGCTACATTCACTTACATTTCACAGGACAGATTAAGACTTACTCAATTCCAGATATTAAATGATATGTATTGGACTCCCATAAAGCTCCAGAGAGTGGGCAGATCTTCTGATGCTTTATGCAACAGGTGTCGACAGGCAGAGGACTCTCTGAAGCACATCTTTTGGGAATGTCCTGGGACTAAACAATTATGGGACCAGATCAAATGCAGAGCAGACCACCTATTGGGGCTTGACAAGTTGTTTACTCCAGAGATATGCCTGATGGGGGACTTCTCCCAAATATCAGTGCAGATCAGAAGGTATCATTTGGTGCTCCTGTCCCTCACAGTAAAGAAACTTGTTCTATGTCACTGGTAGGACGGTCAGCACATATCATACCTCCAATGGTTGACAGAACGTCTCTTCTATCTCCGGATTGAACAAATAAGAGATACTCTCTGGGGTTCAGAATCCCGGTATAAACGGATATGGGAGAGTTTTCACACGCTTTATTTGTTACAATTAAAGAAGGATGATACTAACAATCATGATCAAGAGGGATAAAACCTAGGGTCTATCTCACAAATCCCCTTACCTTACCCTCATGCAGGTCCTAATTGCAAGGTTGGGGTCATTCTGAACTTAACATGCTACTGTAAGCTATTCATATAATATTCTATATACCACAGTTTTTATGCTTATATTATTTTATGGTTGCTGCCAAGCCAGGAGGGTGGGATGGGGTGAGCTGGGAGGGGGCCTAACATGGAGCACAGTTTACCATTTTACTATTATCTGTACAATGTGTCTGTGTTATGGACTTTGTTGATAAAATTACAATAAACTTGAATTTCAAAAAAAAAAAAATGAAAAGGACCAGTAGGCCCATCAAGTCTGCCCTATTTTCCCTACCAAACACTACATCCTGGACCCTAATAGGTCACCGGTGTTTCTCCATCCTCCCTTACCTCTATTTATAATGCTCATGTGCCTATCCCACACATGCTTGAAGCTCCCAACTGTCTTTGCCACTACCATCTCTTCTGGCAGGCTGTTCTAGGTGTCTACCACCCTTTCTGTGAAGAAGTATTTCCTCACATCCATCTTAAACTTCCCCCCTCAAGTTTCATAGCGTGCTCCCCTGTACTGGTGTTCCTCCTGATTTGAAGGAGGCTCCCCCGGCACATCATTCACCCCCGTGAAATACTTATAGGTCTCAATCATGTCCCCTCTCAATCCTCTCTCTTCCAGGGAGTACATGCCCAGCTCTTGCAGTCTGCTTGTGTGGCTTCTCATGCAAAGCCTGCACAATTTTTGTAGCCCTTTTCTGGACTGGCTCCACCCTGTCAGTGTCCTTGTAGAGGTAAGGCCTCCAGAACTGGATGCAGTATTCCAGGTGGGGCCTCATCAGTGAGCAACACAGGTGCAACACAACCTGCCTTATCTAGGAGACAGATCCATAACCTACAGCTGGTCCTGAATGCAGTTACCCAACTGATATCTGGAATAGCTGTTAAGGCTTGAATCACACCGGTACTGCAGGATCTGCACTGGTTGCCTATCTGGTGGCACTTCAGCATTAATATACACTTGTTAGTATACATGGCCCTACATAATATGAGACCCGGTTACCTGCAAAATCTCATAGCCTCATATACCTCTCTACACTCCAAGATCCACTGATATGAAATTCCTTGCCTACTAAAATCCACTCTGCCAGCTTAGTGGAGGCCTTTAACAGGGCCATAAAGTTCGATTCCACCAAGTCACATCAACAACAAAGTTGTCGACGGACTTTACATCAACAGCATTTTGCTGATGGTGATCACGTCACCCAGCAAATGCGTCGATGACCTGCAGTGCGACGGGATTCTTTTGACTGTTTGCAGAAGTTCACTCTGAATCTCACACCTACATGGGGCTCTGTCCCTGCACCCCTTGGAATTAATGATTGTCAACTCTGGGGGGTGGATTACGGGGGACAGCAGCTACATCAGAGTCGCTGTATCTATACATCGCTGCAACAACCCATTTGACACTGTGGATGCCAAACAGGTTGTTGTCGATGTAATGGATTCACTGGGGGGGGGTTATTGTTCTAACATAACATATACCATAAAGTTTAGTCTTTTTCAATTGGCATACTTCTTGACCTGACCTGATATTATATATATTACATATATATTCATCAGCATATATAAATTCAATGCAAAAAAAACTTCACTAATGCATCAGTTAGGGTTGATAGCATGACAACAAAAGTATGGAAATGTGATGTTAGGGTTACCCCTACCCCCCCACCATCCACTCACCAACAGACGTTGGGGTGTGCCATGTGGTCGTCGGGCCCAACTCTCACCCCATTCCATGTGTAAACAAGCTGACATGCTACAGCATAGGAGAATAGGATGAGAGTTAGACCTGACGACCTCAAGGCACATCCCAACATCTGTTGGTGAGTGGAGGTTTGTGGTGGGTAGTAGGGTAACCCTAACATCACATTTGCTACCTCTTTTTGTTGCTGTGTTATCAACTCTAATCAGATGCATTAACAAAGTTTTTGCAATGAATTTCCTTCTTTTGTGAGAAAGTGCAATGTAACAATTAACTGATATGTGGTTAGGAATGCGGGCCCTCCGGACCCTGCGCTCCCTTCATGCTGCCCATTTTTGTATAATGGTATGCATATGTGGGAGTGCAAGCCCTCTGGGCCCTGTGCTCCCACTTACACATAAGTACAGAGCCATACAGCAGCGCCATAGTACTCCAAAGGAACCCTTGTAACACGTTTTTGGCAATATCTCCGTAACTGAATCAAGTAGGGAAAAAATTCCACTGCAGTTGTAATCTATGGCTTCTAAACTTCTTCAGAGGCTTAGTCCACCTAAAGGCTGTGGGTAGCAAAAAATCTGTGTCTGCCACTGTATTTGAGATACGGGTGCCAAAAGGTGTTGAGGGCACCTCAATGTTATCCTATGGGACATTTCTCAACTTCGGAGCACTGCAACTTTGTAAATCTTTTAAATTTTTTTACCAAACCATCAAAGGGCATATCTGTGGGGCCAGGGCTTAGCAACCCTGCAAATTTCAGCCAAAAAGCCCCAACCATTTAGGTGCAGTAGTGTGGCAAAGAAATGGCATTTTCTGGCGCAGTCGTGTCGCAAATTGTGACAGTACAGATGCGACAGTGTCATGATTTGCAGAAGTGTCACAAATGTACTGTCATAATTTGCAACACTACAGGGGACCTGATTTTAAAAAAGGTATTTTTAGGGGTTCTAGAAAAAAACTGATGGCATCACTGTATTCCTTAGGCCCCGTTTATATAAACACAACTGTCAGTGTTTACCTAGGGGCACTAGAATTTGAACTACGGATGTTTTTCTTCGCCACTAACTGAAACAAGATGGCAGCAGCACGACAGTAAAAAGTGCATTTGTGACAGTAAAAAGTGGTTTTGCGACAGTTTTGAGAGGCACATATATTTTTTCCCCATTGACTTAAAATTTAAAACTTAAAAACTGAATAACATTTGAAAGATTTAATATTTTTTCATGAAATCTTCAAAAGGCACATCAGTGACCCAGACTGCATCTTCCCTGAAGATTTCAGACCAGACAGACAAATTGTGTGGGCTGTAGCCCTGAGCAAAGAAAAGTGCAAAAAAAAATTTTAGTTTGTTTTCTGGTGCTCTGCAGCTCTGCAACCACTCATCCAACTGTAATGCAACTTATCAGATCCAGAGATCATTGGTGCCCCACCGCACTTGCAAAATTTCAGGCAAATTCATCATATGGTGTCAAAATTATTAAAGTGCAAAATTTGGGGTTTAACATAGAAGTGGCTGGGCAGCCTTAACTATACTGGCACTACCGTGCTAGTATTATATATTCATTGCAAAAATCTACATTAATGCATCAGTTAGGGTTGATAGCACAGTGACAAAAGCATGGAAATGTGATGTTAGGGTTACACCCCTACCACCCCACTCCCCACCCACCAACAGATGCTCGGTGTGTCTTGCTGTCATCAGGCCCAGCTCTCACCCCATTCCATGTGTAAACAAGCTGACATGCTACAGCATAGGAGAATGGGATGAGAGTTAGGCCTGATGACCCCATGACACACCCCAACGTCTGTTGGTGAGTGGAGGGTGGGGGTGGGAGTGGAGTGGTAAGGGTGTAACCCTAACATCACATTTCCATGCTTTTGTCACTGTGCTATCACCCCTAACTAATGCATTAATGGAGTTTTTTGCAATGAATTTTCCTTCTTTTTGAGAAAGTGTAATGTAGCTGGTAACTGATATGTGATAGTGGGAGCGCAGGCCCTCCAGGCCCTGCGCTCCCTTCACATTGCCCATTTTTAGCATAATGATATGTGTGTGGGAGGATGGTCCCTCTGGGCCCTGTGCTCTCACTTACACATCAGTACACAGCCATACAGCAGTGCCATAGTACTCCAAAGGAACCCTTGTAACACATTTTTGCCAATATCCCTGTAACCATACCAAGTAGGAAATAAATTCCACTGCATGTGTAATCTATGACTTCAAAACTTGTTTTTTAGTTTATTCCACTGGACTAAAGCTGCAGGTAGTGAAAAATCCATATCTCACACCATTTCCGAGATACGCTCACTGAAAGTCGCCATGGGTGCCGCAATGTTAGCCTGTGGGAAATGTCTCAACTTCCAGTTTAACTATGAGCCCATTAAATGTTTTGGGACCAAACCACCAGAAGACACATCTATGGGACCAGGGCTTGCCACCCTGCAAATTTCAGTCCAAAAGCCCCAACTGTTTTGCTACAGGGGGATGGCAAAGATTTGCTGTTTTTTGGCAAAGTACCGTCACAATTTGCGACAGTTTCGCAAAAATAGCACAACACTTTCATGATTTGTGAAAATGTCGCAGCCATTTCTGTCACAATTTGAGACAGTACTGTGGCTTCAATTTTTAAAATGGTATTTCTTGGGGAGCGGGGGTTCCCCAAAACAAAGATAGGGCTGTCGTCCTCCGGACCCGACTAGGTAAACACAACAGTCAGTGTTTACCTAGGGGGTCCCAAATTTAAACAACAGGCATTTTCTCTCTCTCTCTAAATGAAAACAAGATGCCCACCGCATGACAGTAAAAGGGCCATTTGCAACAATAAAATGTAGTGGCAGTGGCTTTCGAGAGACACATATATTTTTTTTCCCCATTGACTATAATGGGAAATTTGTGTTTTGAATGACGTTTGAACAATTTAATATTTTTTCACCAAATCTTCCAAAGGCACATCAGTGACCCAGACTGCATCTTCCCTGAAGATTTCAGACCAACCGGACAAATTGTGCGGGCTGTAGCCATGAGCAAAAAAACGCGCAAACCCCCAACTTTTTTTTTTTAGCGGTTTTGGCCACTCCACAGTTCCGCAACTGCTTATCCGACCATAACACAAATTACCAGATCCAGAGACCTATGGTACCAGACTGCATATGCAACATTTCAGGCAAATCCATCATTCAGTGGCAAAGTTATTAAAGTGTAAAATGTGGGCTTTAACATAGAGGTGGCTGTGCAACCCTAACTATACCTGCACTGCCGTGCAGGTATAAAATATACATGCTGCAAGGTAGGATGTTTTAGTCTTTGAATCTATCTATCTAGCTGTCTATCTATCTACCTATTATTTTGTTTTCATTTATTTTTTGAGTATGTTTTTTGTTACTTTGTATGGTGCTCAAGCCTCTAGGAAAGGACACCAAATGTGTGACTGCGGTCAGCTGTTTTCAGCCTTACAAATTGTTTGTGAGATTTTTTGGCACCATTCAGTCCCACTTACAGCTGAATCAGTCTGAATTCCTTCATGGTGATTTGCATACACCACCCATGATGCATTGCATTAGGGGTATGTGTAATTTAATATTTCTTTTAAATCTGGCTTTATTGCCAATATCTCTTCCAGGGTAACACTTGATTTAGTGTTGTTTGCACTGAGATTTATGTCTTCTAAATTACATTCCTACATTATTTTGGGCTCACCATGACCCAAACCACTGGGTTGTGACAACAGCTATGGTACATTGATGTATCCACACAAAGACAAAAAAACACATCTGTGGTCAGCTGCATCCAGCCTTTGCTGATTGTTTATAAGTCCTTATGGCACCATGTGTTTGTGCATATAAAATGCCCTGTGTCCTGAATGACTGAGACTTGGGTCTAGCCATGGCCTTGAGAGTGCTCATCCCATAGTTAAAAACAAGTGCCTGCCAACCTGGATGTAGAACATTCCATATCCATGTGCCATGTCTATGAAATGTTCATTATTTAAATGTCAGCCATTTTTTTCTCCACTACACACATGTCCAAATCCACACATACCTGATGTATGTCATACCCCCATATGTTGTAGGGAAATTAATTTGCTCTGAGGGTTGTAGTTTCATACTAATTTGCTGCCCCCTTTAGTCACTCATTTTTTATCTTCTCATAGACCACTAAGGATGCCACACAAATCACTGGATCTCCCCTGGCCAGCCACCTGCTTCCTCCACATACTAAAGCTGGCAGCATGCCTCCATCAGTCAGAGAAGAAATCAAGAAAAGACCATTGTTCTCCTGCCATTTGCTCAATGACTCACTTCCCACAGTCACCCGCTTATACCACTTGCTTGCTCCCACTGATATTTTCTCCCTTGGTCAACAGTTTTCCCACTGTCCTGCCTGTTAGCCCAATCCTCTCAAAAGTGGATAAAAGGCATCAATGGTAAGCACTTTTTTTTTTCAGAATAAGCTCACATTCTGACTGCTTGCACCGTATCACTGATGGCTCCTTCATCAGCATGCTGCCGCTGTTCTCATACTGAGTCCGTGTTTTACCAGAAGGTGTCCTACAGTTCAAACTCCTGTACGAAGCCACTGATTGTTTTTTGAACTTTACACCAAGAAGAGATTAAAAACAGAATCACAGACCTCATTTTAGCTCCATAGACTGCTCACTTGGTCACTGTATAACCTGCTTAATTCCCCTAAAGATCATGTTTAACAAATGGTATAAACCTTCTCAGAAATAAATAAAAAAAAAAAACCTCAGATGAAAAAAGACACACAGGTCTTTTAAAATGGTTGTTACTAGTCTACAAAGCAATAAATCTTAATACACAGACTGGAAATTTACAGTAATGACTCTTATTGGCACCAAACAGGCGGAGAAACTATTTTACCTTTAATTTAGAGAATTTTCATTATTGTTCATGTATTCTTAAATGTTTTAATATTACCATTTTTTATTTAAATAAAATTTCATTTTATATAAGCAATAAGCCACTCTGGTTCATGGGTTGTGAATGATGTACAGTACTCCAAGGGGTTGAAGGCACTCCTCCTGCAGTGTCATGCCTCAAAATATTTATGAATGTGCAGTAAACCCTGCACAACCCATGCCCCATTGTGGTTCTTCATGTAATTAAAGTCCCGACAGCCTAAAGTCTTTCACAGTGATTTGCATACACTTCACATGAAGCTTTATATTAGGGGATAGGTATAATTCTGAATTTCTTTATTTTAGAAAATACCTGCTTATTGAGGAGGCAACCACATACCTGATTGCACGGGTACTTTAAAACAACTGAATAACAGGGAGGCCTCATGACTTGACCAATGTTATACAGTCAGCCAGCCAATAGTAAAGCTGGAATTCAGACAAGGTTCTCTAGGCTATGTACCGTCTTGCTTTCACCAGTAGACCAGTGTGGTCTCTGATACATCGTTCTTATAATAAGACACTTTTTAAGGCTGCACAAACTAAAACTCATTAAAGCATTGATATAACTATACATGTCGTACACCATCATTTATATTTAGAAAAAGTATGTTTTCTTGGAAAAATTGTCTTACTGTATTTGAATTTTGTGACAGACTGACCACAAAAGAAATTGGTTTGATAAACAAATCAGAAACAAAATAAAAGTCAATGTAAGTGGAAATTACTGAAACATCAGTGCTGCTGGATCTATCCCCATGGGTTCAATCACACCTCACCCCTGACCTCCTCTCTTCCTTCCTTACCTACTCCTCTCAGAGGGAACTCAGTGTCTTAGGCAGTATGAATTCTGATTAGCCACCCCTTCCCACAAGTGTCTCAGACAGTTGAGTTACTTAACGTCTCTTAACTCATAATGGAACCGATCTGCCTGCCCCCCATTCCAATCATTACCTCCTTGACTGGGTTCTCTCCTTTTACTCTCAATATCCATGCTGCTGGTATGCCTGCCAAACTAAACAAAATAAATTGGAACAGCACACAAGACCCCAGAGAAAGCTAATGTTAAAATCATTTTATTTACACAAATTAGTTCAAAATCAACATCTGTACAAAAAGTACACTAAAACTTATAAACAGCAGCAAGAAGATACAATACATACCACAACAACTGGACAAAGACCACTTTTGACTCCCTTAATGATCACCAAATGGTCCTCTGCATCTAGAAAATGAATCACTGCAAAATCCCCACCCCCACCCTGAGCACATCTGGATCAGATTGTTCAGGTCCTTAACCTGGCCCTCTGGGCTGGGGCCTTCTTGCCTTATCCACTAATATTGACACAGCCCTGTCATTTTTCCAGTCCAATTTTACCTCAGTTTGGGCTAAGCATACTCCCCTCAAGAGACTCAAGGTGCACAGTAACCATTTCCCATGGGTTGCCACTGATCTCATCTCCCTTTCCAAGGTTCATGGCTTATTGTGGTTTCTCCACTCAGCCTCATGTTCCCCTGAGAACTTGCTGAGATGCAAGAATCTCTGAAACACCAGCATGTAGACCCTCAGAGCAATGAAGGTTGCTTACTTTGTCTTCAGCCTGCAGTGCAACCTCAATTCCCGATCAAACTTTTGGCAGCTGTCCACACTCTTTTTGAGTCACCCTAACCAGTTGACCACCCCGACCTTCAAACATGCAGGCTCTCCCACACCTCGCTCCTGTTCCTGAAGTTGTAGCTGCCTTCAGTCACCATTTCACCACTTGTGCCATTACCCCTCCTCCTGTCTCTTCTCCCTCCTCCTCCTCCTCCTCCTCCTCCTCTCCCACTCCTGCTACACTTTTCTTCTTCTTCACTATCACTGCAAGGATCACAACCATGATGATCTTGACCCTAAACTCCTTCATCTCTCTGCTCCAGCTATTGCTACCTCCCTCTACACACCCTTTAATCTCTCCTTTCTCTTAAGGCTGTTCCCCATACTTGACAACTGACTAAAGTCATCCCTCTATGCTAGGGGAGTGACTCCTCTCTTGTTAATTACCAACCTCTCTCCTGTCTTCCAACTCCCTACTCTGGACAGACTCCAGGAGAATTTGGTTCTTTCCTAACTGTCTGCTTTCATCAACTCATTCTCCCTACTCACCCATTTCAGTTCTACCATTAAGAAGGCTCACTCCACTGTTTCCTCCTTCCTTCATGATACTAATACCATCCCGACTGGATGGATCAAAGTCAGGTTACCAGCTCCCATATTCGTTTACATAGCCAAGACCTTTGATACTGTGATTCACACCACTCTACTGTATAAGCTGCGGTCTGAAGAAATGTAAGAACCTATGGCAGGATGGTTCTGATCCTACTTCATTGACAGACAACAGTCAGTTCAAGCTGGTGGTGCCTTACCTCCTCCTCTCCTCATCACCTCTTGCATGTCCCAAAGACCCATATTGGGACCCATACTTTTCTTACTGATCCTGAATGGCCTCCACACTGTCTGTGTCTGTTCTAACATACATACAGTATGCATGCAGATGACATGGCCCTCCTTTGCCTCTGGTACCTCTGTCCCTGAGCTGGAAATGTGACTATAGTGTGAATCTGACTGCATCCAATGCTATCTTCTCTCAAACCACTTCACCTTAAACTCCAAAAAGAGAGTTTCTATGTCTTTTGGCACCAGGCACTGCCTTGTCAGGCTCAGTAAATCCCCTGTACTTCGAACTTGCAATGCTGCTTTACTTGAACAGTTCACCTAGTTCAAGTACCATGGTGTGTGGTTGAATAGTAATCTGGAATTCTCTACCAATGTCAACACCATCCATAAAAAATTCTATCAGAAGTCTCAAGCCTTATACAGTAATTGGTCCTGCCTTCCCCTTCCGGTCTGTTGACAGAGCCTCCTAAACATGATCCCAAGAATGATCCTCTCGTTGTTGACTATACATATGTGGTCTATTGGGCTAATAGGGGCCCTATTAATTGAATGGTGACTTTCATTTTAATTCTAAGTTGCTTAAAGATACAGAAAAATATAAGAAAAACTTTCCCCATAGACTTCTATGGGATGTGCCCCCATGCTCTCTCTGACCAAAAGTCACAAAATGTCTGAGCACGGTGGCAAGGCTGGCAGACCAGGAAGTGGGAAAGGATCAGCTGGCCTTGGGTTTGGCTTCAGTAACAATCCCTTTCCTTCTACACAGGACCTAATAAAAAATTATTCTTTTGGCACCAAAAGGCTAGCGCTGACTTAAGGTAATGGGCTATAAAGCCAAACAAGCAAAAAAATTGTCTTAGATATTTACTTTCAAAAACCAGTGCCAAAGTTAGGATAATGCCAGTACAGCTTTGAGTAATGGTTTAAACTTTAGGAACACCACCCCACACTGTATCCAATGTTTCAGGAGAATGTTTGCCCCAATGGCACATTTCCTTACTTTTGCAGCTTTCTACTACAACCCTAATGCCTGCATTTGTTTTGTTGCTATTAATTTAAATCCTGTTCAGGATGGATATTTAATGACCAATATACACTACTTTGTATTGATAATGCCAGTCAGTATATTTTGTGCAGCATTCCTTGCTGCCCAGTACCACCCCCTGTACTTTCCCCATCCTATGCCAAGCTCTTTCTGGTGTGCAGTGGCACACTCTTATGCCATCCCACACCAGTTAATCACTTGTGTCCAGTGGCACTCCCCTCCCTTCCATTATGCTATGCCAACTAGTACCTGGAGTCCAAGGGCACTGCCCTTCCTCATCTCTCACCCAGTCCCATGCCAAGTAGTGCCTGGTGTCCTGTGCTACCTTTCTCATTCTCCCCATCCTATTCTAAGCAATCCCTGCTGTCTAGTGGGACTTCTTTCCATTATCCAGTCAAGTGCCAACTATCCCCTTATGACAGTCCCCTCCCTTTTCCCTTCCTATGGCAAGCAGTCCTTGTTGTCCAGCAGTACCCCTTCTCTTCTCATGCAAGCATTCCTGAAGTCTAGTGGCACCTCTTCCTTCTGCATCCCATGCCAAGTACTTCCTGGTGCCAAGAGGCAACACCTTCTTCTCCCTGCCCCTTGCTATGCATTCCCTGGCATCCAATGACACCCTGATCTTGTTTCACCCTGCCCCAATCTATGATGGTGACTGGCACAGCTGTCCTCTCACCTCATTGGTTAGCCACCATCCAATTTAAAATACTGCAGCATTAAACCTACTTTGGCTGAGAAGATGAGAACAGGGCTATTCCAGTTATCATCAGATCTGGGAAAGTTGGAGATTTGGGCAGTACCTGGGAGGACCTGCCTGTCAGTGTCTCTGCTGTCTGTGGTCCAACACAGTTTGTAGGTACTAGAAATAAGTTCATAGTGGCTGCAGATTTCTGTCAGGGGCTCAAAGACAATCCAGAGGCACCACAGATGGACCCCTAGTGACCAAATGCTTCAGTCAGGAGTCAGGACAGTCCACTGGTAATGGGGATGGGACTGGGTAGCCCCATTTTTCAGTTGCAGGGATATATACAATCCAGAAGAACTGCAAGTGGATTCCCAAGGGCCGTATTCTTCAACTGTGGAGTATGTCCTATATTATGTGATTAATAGCTTTTGGAAACACCTTATGAAAGAGTCATGAAAACATTACTAAACCTGTGTGGTTGCTATCACCAAAAACATATAGTTTGTTTATTCTACAAATGTTTATTCCATAAACCATGATAGCTCTCTCTAAACCTTCCAGTTGCTGGTGCTGATTGGCCTGTGGTCAAATTCAGGTCAGTCACCTGGCCATTTGGCCGAACAACCCAACAAGGCCCTCGACCTACTCCCTGGCTAATTGGCTTTCGATTCCCGGGTGGGGCCAGTTACATTTCTAAGGAGCAAAAGGTAAACTAAAAATGCTTCAGAAAAAAAAAGTAAGAAGTGAGTAGTTTTAAAAATGAACAATTTCTGTCTGTTGTTTTTGGTGCTACTAACTCTAATGATGGGAGTTTTGAGTTATAGTGTGTTATGGGATCCACTATAATAAACGCCATTAAAAAATCCCTACTTGTTTACAAACTTCCACATTGCCTTGTCCCTGTCTACAGAATGTCTCTGACCTCATCTCTGCCTACTCTCCACCCTGTACTGTCTGTTCATCTAGCTCTAGACTTCTTTGTGCCCACCACATCATTCCCTTAATTACTGCTGGGCAGTCCTTTCACAGCTCCTCTCCTACTATCTAGAACAGCCTCTCCCACGCTCTTCCTTACTGGTTCAATTCCCCTTCACTCTTCTAATCCCACTATTTATTTATTTAAAGTTTGGTAACCAGGAGATGCACACTGAGCTGAGGCTTGTTTCCAGGTTTGACCTGGGGGAGGGGGGATAAGGGAGGCAAAATTACAGAAATACAGTGGTGTCAGGCAGGTTACAAAGTTGCTTGGGTAAGAGCAAAGTACAAGTCCAATGTACAAGATATATATAAAATACCAGATTACAGGATTGTCAGGCAGATTACAAATGACCTGGGTAAAAGCAAAGTAAAAGCAAGATAAGGGCAAGGCAACTAGTCAAGTCATCTACCAGGACAAACTACAAAACTAGTATCTACACTACTTTGCTGGGTTCTGTCTAACTGACCAGAGCATATCTCTAACACCCAGATAATCTCCGATGCCTACAGTGACCACTCACCTGTCCTGTTCCATTGGACTAATGCCTTAATCAAACCCCCGGGGAGAACAATTACAAGTATGGTCCTTAAACAAGGCCACCTAGAGATGATGAAAACCAAGCTGCGGCAACAACACTGGACTACGGTCCTTTCCTCTTGCAGTGTGGATACCGCACTAGAGCAATTTATCTTGATATTCAATGAGGTCTGCAATTGGCATGCCCCAATGAAGAAGCAAAGAATAAAAGGCTGCAGCAACCCATGGCTCTCATCAGACCTTCTCAAGACCACGAAAGTTAGAGATCATCTGTGGCATATAGAATGGGCAACAGGTAAACAGGCGGACATTCAAACCTACAAAAAAGCTTGCAATGACTGTATGAGGCTGAAACGTGCTGCAAAAAATTAATACTACAAGGAAACCTTCACCCACTCTTGGGGTGACGGTTGAAAATTCTGGACCACCCTCAAGGATGTCACTGGCAAGGATAGTAAGGCAGCCCCCTCAATGCTTTTTATAGATGGTTTACCTACCATGAACCCTGCAACAATTTCAAACTAATTGAACACATCTTTTACTGATCTAAGTAATATTCTACCCCTGGCTTCTTTCACAAGTCGAACCTCATCACCAATGCAACGCCCCTAGACCCAACACATCCCCTCACCCACTGTTTCTCTTTAGAAAAATCTCTTTTGCGGAAGCCAGGAAATACTTTCAAGAGGTATTGGGGAAGACTAGGCATAGTGGCTACTCCCTGGACCTTAAATTTGTTGCTCTAACTTTGGAAGAAATACTCATTCCACTGACACCTGTTATCAATGCTTCACTGAGACTCTCACAGTTCCCACAACTTTGGAAAGTGGCTTTAGTGACTCCATTGTTCAAGAGTGGTGATCGCTCCTCTCAGGGAAATTATCGACCAATCTCAATTCTACCTCCTTTATCAAAGGCACTGGAAAAGTTAGTTGCAGATCAGCCGGTAGAATTCCTGGAGAAGTACAACTGACAGTATCCTGACCAGCACGGTTTCACAAAGGACGCAGCACAACCACAGCCCTGCTGGAACTCACTGGATATATTCACAATTACCTGGATCAAGGCACTCTAGTCGGTGCTACTTTCATAGATCTGTGAAAAGTGTTTGACACAGTTAACCATGACCTTATAGTCGAGCAGCTCAAAGCTATCTGTCTTTCACATGACACCGAATATTGGTTCAAGAGCTACCTCTCAAACAATTTGAAACAAGTCAGGAGAGATAACATCCTCTCAGAGAGCAGACCAGTTCCTTCAGGGGTACCCCAAGGATCAATACTGGGTCCATTATTGTTCATCATATTCCTTAACCAACTCCCACTCACCTGTAACCATCAAACTCTGCTCTATGCAGATGATGCTGTACTGTTCACAAGTGACAATGACCCGGAAGCCTTGGAACGTACTATACAGAGCTGTTTTACTGTAATCTAAAGCTGGTTTAGAAACAAAAAACTTGTCATGAACTACACAAAAACAAAGACTATGATGTTTTATAATCCCCAGAACAGAAACTGAACTCATCCCCTTGCCATAACAAATAGTGCTGGTGCCCCTATTGAACTTATCCAATGATTCAAATACTTGGGAATCACAGTGGACAGCACTATGTCTTACACTTACCATATTGACAACATTGCAAAGGCAGTCAATATTTGAATTGGCCTACTCCACAGGCATAAACATAGCTTAACCCCTGAGACTCTTAACCTTGTCATTTGCAGCTCAGTAGTCTCTCTCTCATGGATTATGGTTTAGTGATCTACAGATATGCAGTGGACACTGCCCTCAGCCATACTACAGTCACCCTTAATAAAGCATGTTGTCTCTCAACTGACACCGACTGTTTTGCCCATACTGTACATGTGACCTCTATGCCAGTGCTAATTGGCTCCAGTGCATGGGTCAGCTCATGTACCAGACATGCCTACTGGCAAAAAAGTGAATATGGGCCTCATGCTTTCAGAGGTGCAGAAATTTCTTTCCATGTTTGAGAGCAATCATCCCACCAGAAGCTCAGAGAGTGCCATCTTCAATATTCTTAGATGTTGTACCTCCTTAGGTCAAAGAGCCTTTGCCTTCAATCATTCTCTCTCCTCAGGGTATACAGGCTGCCTTGGTCTTCTCCATTTTACTATCCCCTCCCCTTTTTCCTCTCTCATCCTACATCCATCTGCCCTTTCCTTCAGCCACCTGCCCTGTTATCTGCAACTTAGCACTGGTATCTGCATACCATGTATGTAGACTGAGTATCTCTCTCCTGCCCTCTTTATACAATTGTTGTCTCCCCCTCCCTAGTATCAGGAAGTAAATTTGTTTTTGTTCCCTAATTTGTTCTTTCCCAGTGTATATTGTCCATTATTGGAACCTTTATATAATATCTGACTCAGGATGGTTCTCCCTCCTATTGACTCTCTGTAATTTCTCTTGTTTAACTGTATCTATAATCCACGACGTGGAACCCATGTAATGAACTTGTTCTCAAAGGTGTTAATCCAACATGACAATAAATAAATAAAGGTGCAAGCCCAGGGAACAAGTTGCAAAAACAACACAAATGATAAGGATAAAACAAAAATTGAGGTAAGCATAGTGAACATAGGTGTTAGTGTGCAGTTCATTCAGTACAAGCAATTAGTTTGGATTTTAGTTAAAACTTGAAATAGGAAGTCTTTAGCAGCCTGATACACTGTAGGGGATTAGCCTGGTCAGTAGCAAGAACAGGAGGGAGATAGAGAGTGGGACATTTAAAGAGATTTAGAGAGGGTAGCATATGCAGCGAAGTTGGAAGGGAGTTCCAATTGTGAGGGAAGCGGAAGAAGAAAGCAGCCTTTCCAGAGTTTGAAAGGGGATGCAGAAAAGTGAAAGTATGAGGGTCTCATGAGTGAAGATGGAATGATGGGTGGGAGGAGGGGGAAAGGAGGGAGGCGAGGTAGGGGGTGAGTGTGTTGAAGCATTATTTGGCTGAGATAATGGAGGTGTGGTTGTTTCAGCAGGAGGATGGGGGGGAGTGATAGAGAGGTGTAGAGGATGCAGTGGTGAGTCCTAAGAGGAGCATTTAAAGTGAAACAGCAAAAGGCATTGAAAGTGAGTCCAGCTTGGAGAGTGTGGAGGCAGAGGTGGACCCATATACGATGTCAGCATAGTCAAAGAGTGGTAGGATTTTTTTTTTGAGAAGTCTATGGCATATGGGGGTGGAGAGGGCATCTTTATTTCTGTAGAGAGCACCAAGCTTAGGGCAGAGCTTAGAATGTATGAAATTGATATGGGTTGTGCAGTCTAGGTGGCTGTCCAGCCAGATGACTAGGTACTTGTAGGCAGGGACTGTATCCAATGTGGTGCCATTGAGGGTAGAGAAAGAGGGGGGTGTGGGGAGTTTGGATAGTTTTTAGGGGGTGCCAAAGGTAATGGATACTGTTTTTTTAGCATTGACTTTTAGTTGGTTGGCTTGGAACCATTGTAGAATGTGACTGAAGTCATTTTGCAGCTGTGTAGTCACCATGGGGGCAGAGTGGCCAGAAGTGTAGAGAATGGTATTGTCTCCATAAAGGTGTATTTGGGAGGGGACGTATACAAGAGGAAGCTCATTTAGAAAGATGGAGAAGAGGATGGGACCTAGAACAGAGCCTTGGGGTACACCTGCTAGAATTGGGAGGGGTGAAGGGTGTCTCCAGCCTGGACAAGTTGGGTGTTACCAGATAGGTAGGATTTGAACCATTCAACTGAGGGAGAGGAAAGGTCAGCACATTCACATTTAGTGAGAAGGAGAGGATGGGAGACTGAATCAAAGGCCTTGGCTAGGTCTCTGAATATGGCTGAAGTAAGCTGGCCTTGGTCCATTCCTGTAAGAATGGCAACTGTGACCTGGAGAAGGGAGGAGACAGTTGAATGATTTTTTTGCTCTACTGGTAGGGTGAGAGGAAATTTGAGGAGGTGAGGCAATGGGTGACTCTGGTTAGGACTAGGGACTCCTGGAGCTTAGCTAGTACAGGGAGGAGAGAGATGGGGCAGTAATTTCCTGGTGAGGAGTGATCACTACCTTTGTGAAGAGGGTCACATTTGCAGATTTCCAGTCCTGGGGGAGTGTGCTAAGGGAGAAAGAGAAGTTTAGCAGATGGGACGGGATGGGCAATGGCTGGGACTGAGATCTGAAGTAAGAGTGGGTCAACTCCATCAGGGCTGGATTTGTGAGGATTCAGCGATTGAAGGGCATGAAGCACCTCATGGGCTGTGACTGGGGAGAGTTGAAATGTATTTGGAGATGGGGGAGTGTGTAATGAAGTGGGGGTTGCAGGGGTGGAGGAAAGGGAACAGGTTGTGAAAAATTGAGTGGAGGCAACAATGAGGGAGTCAGAGACTAGCTTGTTGTCAATGAGGAGGGAGGGGGAGGAAGATTTTGATTGGGGCTTAAGAGAAAAGAGTGTTTGCTAGAACTTATTGGGAGAGTTAAGGTTTTCCTGTAAGGTGTTCCTGAAGTAGTGAGCTTTAGCTGTTCTAATTGCTTTAGTACATGAGTTTTTTAGAGTGCTGCAGGTAGAGAGGTCAGTGTGGGAGAGTAAAACTTTATAGCATGCCCATGCATGGTCACGAGAGGTGCAGAGCTTGCTGATGTCAGCTGATATCCAAGGGTGCTGGAAGTGTCTGATTTTGTGGCATCATGAAGGGGTGTGTTCCAAGCGTTATTTAATATATAGCAGAAGAGGGAGCGTGCAGTGTTGACATCAGTAGAAGAGTAGAAAAGGAACTAATTGAAGGAAGCAATATCATGCAGGAGAGTGGTGGTGTTAAGGGAGCCTAAGGATTGAATACAGCGGTAAGTAGGGGAAGAATGGGGTAGCTGTAATTTGTATATGCAGTAAGTCATGAGGTGGTCACTGAATATGTCAGGGAGTGTACCAGCAGAGGAGATCCAATGGGGTTGCAAGGCCAGAATCCAATCCAGGAAGGTGTGGTTGTGGGAGTGTGGGTTGGGTCTGGTGGGTTCATTTATGAGCTGGTGGAGGTTTAGCAATTCCATTTGTTCTGTACTAAGTTTTAGGGCAGTGGAGGCCTACTTCAAATTGAAGTCACTGAGTAGGATAAGTTCACTGGAGGAGGTGAAGGATGATATTGAGGAGTAGCGTTGACCACAGAGGATGGGGGTGTTTTGGGGGATGAGTAGAGCACACCACTGAAGATGGGGAGAGAGGAAGGGAGTAGTAGTTTAATGAGGAGGAGCTTGTGAGCCTTTGGAAGTGTCTCACTAATAATGAGTGAGCCTGGTAAGTTTTGAAGGTAGTAGATGGTTACTCCACCACCACACTTGGAGAGGTCCTGCCGGAGGAGATGGTAACCAGGTAAGGAGAGCTGGGAGTCGGACAGTCTGGTACAGAGCCATGGTTCGGTGATGCAGAGGATGTCAGGGTAGAGTTGGGATACCCTAACTCTGAGGAGGTCAGTGTTTGGGAGTAGGCTTCTAGCATTGAGGTGGTTCAGGGAAAGGCCTTTTGGGAGTGGGAAAGATTGTGAGGTTGGGCTGGGATTTAATTGGATGTCCCCAGCTAGTAGGAGGAGTAGATAGAGAAAGAAAAGTTTGTTTGCAGATTTACATAGAAACATAGACTTTGATGGCAGATAAGGACCACTTGGCCCACCCAGTCTGCCCATTTCCCTTCCTATTGGATAAGCTGCAGATTCTAGTTAACCAACAGCCTACTTCCTGCAACACCCCACTACAATTGCCTTATGTCTGTCCCATGCATGTTTGAATTCCCCACTGTTTTAGACCCAACGACCTCCCCAGGAAGGCGGTTCCATGCATCCACCACTCTCTCCATGAAAAAAAATTTCCTCACATTACCCCTGAGCCATTCCCCTCTATCTTTAAATTGTGTCCCTGTTCTTACACATCTTTTTCTGAAAGATGCTACCCTCCTGGACTTTGTTGATTCCCTTGAGGTACTTGAAAGTTTCTATCATGTCTCCCCGTCCCTCCTTTCATCAAGAGTATACATATTAAGCTCTCTCAGTCTCTCTTCATATGGCTTCTGATGCAGACCCTGCACCATTTTAGTTGCCCTCCTCTGGACTGCTTCCATCCTGTCTATGTCCTAGAGTAGATGGGGTCTCCAAAACTGCACACAGTATTCCAGATGGGGTCTCACCAACTGTCTGTACAGAGGGATAACCACTTCCCTTTTTCTACTTGTGACGCCCCTTCCTATGCATCCCAGTATCCCCCAGGCTCTCCTAACTGACTTCTCACATTGCTTACCCACCTTTAGGTCATCTGATATGACTACCCCCAAGTCCCTTTCCATTTTTGTTGTTGTTAGTACCTCCTCTGCTATTGTGTACTCTTCTCCTGGGTTTTTGTTTCCCAGGTGCATTACTTTGCACTTCTTTGCATTGAATCTAAGTTGCCATATGTCTGACCATTCCTCCAACCTTGCCAAGTCCCTTCTCATCCTTTCTACCACCCTTGTGTATCAACTCTGTTACAGATCTTTGTGTCATCTGCAAAGAGGCCTACCTTTCCTCCAGACCCTCTGCAATGTCACCCATAAAGATGTTAAAGAGGACTGGACCCAGTACTCAGCCCTGAGGTACTCCACTAGTAACCCCCCTTTCTTCGGAATGTGTTCCATTCACTATTGCCTTCTGTGTCCTGTTGTACAGCCAGTTTGTTACCCAGGCTACCACCCTGGAACCCACTCCCAGGCTGGCTAACTTGATTATTAGTCTTTTGTGTGGGACTGTGTCAAATCCCTTGCTAAAGTCTAGGTAGACCATATCCACAGCCCCTTCCTAGTCTATTACTTTGGTCACCCAGTTAAAGAAATCAATTAGATTCATCTGACATGACCTTCCTGCTGTGAATCCATGCTACTTTGGGTCCTGTGCCCTGCTGGCCTCTAGGTACTCAACAATTCTTTCTTTCAGAAGTGATTCCATCATTTTCCCTACCACTGAGGTTAAACTTACAGGTCTGTAGTTTCCTGCTTCTGCCTTGCTCCCACTTTTGTGAAGGGGAATCACACCTGCCCTCCTCCAGTCCTCAGGTACCATCCCATCCTCCCATGATTTGTTAAAAAGTGTGGTCAGTGGTGTCACTAGGTCCTCCCTTAGTTCTTTTTAGGATTCTGGGTGAATCGTCAGGCCCCATTGCTTCATACCTTGAGTTTACGAGTTCTTTCAGGACTCTTTCTTCTGTAAATGGACTGGTGTCAACCTCCCTACCCAGAGTGCTTCTATTGTCTGGTTTAGGTAACTCCCCCACATCTTCTTTTGTGAATACTGAGCAAAAGTATTCAGTATCTCTGCCTTTTCACTGTCTCCCTCTGCCCATCTCCCCTCTCCTTTATTAATCTTCACTATTCCTCCCTTAACCTTTCTATGCTCCCTAATGTACCTATAAAAGGTTTTATCCCCCTTTTTAACTGAGTTGGCTATTTTTTCCTCGGTTTGGGCCTTTGCTATTCTGACTGCCTTCCCCACTTCTTTCTGCTTTAATTGATGCAGTTCCCTATCGTGCTCCTTCTGTGATTCCTTATACTTTTTGAATGCAGCCTTTTTCTCCTTAACCTTCCCTGCCTCCTCTTTTGAGAATCATAGTGGTTTTTTACTCCGCTTTGTTTTCTTTGTTTCACACAAAGGCTTGTTGCCTCTATGATAGCAGTTTTGATTTTTCTCCATTGTTCTTTCACCCCTCCTTTTTTGGCCATTTGCTAGTGCATTCCTCAGGTATTCACCAATTTTGCCAAAGTCAGCCCTTCTAAAGTCCAGTATCCTTGTTTTTGTATGGCTTGTCTCCATGGTTGTACTTATTGTGAAGCACACTGTGCAGTGGTCACTTGTTCCCAGATGTCTACTGACTTCTAAATTTGTGATCCTCTCTCCATTTGAGAGTACCAGGTCTAGTATTGCTCCCTCCCAAGTGGGTTCCAACACTAGCTGTCTAAGGTCTGCCCCCTGCAGGGCATCGAGAATGACCCTGCTCTTGGATGTGGCTGCAGTACATGTCATCCAGTTAACATCTGGCATATTCAGGTCCCCCATCAACAGTATCTCCCCTTTTTCAGCCATTTTGAGAATGTCCTGTATCATTTTCTTGTCCGTTTCCTCCCCTTGAGATGGGGGTCTGTATACAACCCCTGTGCGGACTGTGATGCCATTCCCTGTCTCCAAGGTGACCCAGAGTGCCTCTTGTCCTCCCCTTTACTTTTTAGTTCTGTAGCTTTGATCCCTTCCCTTATGTATAGAGCTACTCCACCTCCTCTTTTACCCTCCCTGTCCCTTCTGTAGACTGTGTACCCCGGTATGTTGACATCCCAGTCATGGTTCTCCGTGTACCATGTTTCTGTGACTGCCACAATATCCAATTGTTCATCTTCCATCAGGGCTATTAGCTCAGGAAGCTTGTTTCCAAGACTACGGGCATTGGTACTCATTGCCCTCCATTTAATGTTGGCTTTATCCTTTTTTCCCCCATCCCTGCTCTTATTGCCCTTGTCTATTTTTCCATTTACCCCTGTCCTGCCCTCTGTTAAGCTCTGTACCTCAGTGTTTACCTTACTACCTGACATGTTTTGTGGGGGGGAGGCTTGAAATTTCCTGCCTCTTAACAGCACCTCCCCCCTTGGCTAGTTTAGATTTGTGTAGTTTTGACTGACTGTAGTGAATTGGTTTATGTGTTGGTGCATAGGAGAAGTGGGGCCTGTGGATGAGCTCCAGGTTGAAAGAGGGGAACAGTAACAGGCTGGGTAGATGAATGGGGAAAGGAGTGAGTGGGAGTGGGTGTTGTGAGGGTGGGAGAGCTGGTTGTACATGGAGGCCATAGGTAGTTGTTCATGGCATAGGGAGAAGGGAGTGATGTGAGTAGTGTGGAATGTGTTGGGGTGGGGGGCGGAGCAAGGGGTGGAGGGGTAAGTGGAAGGGGAGGGAAAGCAGAAGGGGAAGAGGGCTAGTGCAAATAAACAAAAGGATATATTTTGCATTTTGAGTTTTGGGAGTGGTTAGCTGGTGGAACTTGGGTATATTGGATAAGGGGGTATATAGGATGAGAGCTAGTTAGGTTAAAGGAGAGAGGAATGGATGTTTGCTTTTTTGGTGACTATAGTGTGAACTGCCATGGGGTGTTTGTATGGCAGATTTGAAATGGGATTTTAGATAAACAGTAGTATATTCAGAATCAGAATGGGGATGTTTAGGAGTTTGAATGAAAGTGAAATGCAGGCAGCGCTAGTTACGCAATGTGCTGTGGGGGAGAAGAGAGAACTTAGTATGTTTAGTTTGGAATGCAATAGCAGGATTCTTCATTTTTTTTTATTATTAATAGGTTCGAGAAGTATTTGAGGAGAGTGCAGAGTGCATGTGTAAACAGGTATTGAGGACTATGTCCATTTATGGAGGTTAGGGTAGTGACGGCGTGTAAGATATCAGTGTTTTAGGTGAAATGTTGT
Source organism: Neoceratodus forsteri (assembly GCA_016271365.2). Lineage (NCBI taxonomy): Eukaryota > Metazoa > Chordata > Ceratodontiformes > Ceratodontidae > Neoceratodus > Neoceratodus forsteri. The sequence continues at coordinate 1,393,189,490 of CM057459.1, forward strand.
AGTTGATGCTATCCCAGAAATGAGGGTGCTAACAGCCTGTAGGTAGGTGCTGGTGTGTTCAGTTACTGGAAGGGTGGGCGGATTGGCTGGAGGAGCAAATATAGTGTGATTGATAAGCTCGGGTGGGAGTGCTAGGGTAGGCAGGATATTCCCCTATGCAGCAGGAGCAGCAGCAGTCAGGGTGAGAGTTAATCAGCTGCTATACTCCGCCAGAAATTGCAAGCAGTCAGCACATGGGGAATGGCACTGAATGCCAAAAAGCAGCATGGTCCCAGTTCCTATGTTTTCCTCGGCTGACAGGAGCAGCTGGGGGAGGGGGAAGGCCAGTAAAAGGCACCCTCATGACCTCTGCAGTCCTGCTGGCATGGTCTGCGGCAGATTCTGCGAAACAAAGAATAAAAAGGTATGTGAAGCATTAGCTCAGAGCCATTCCTTTTCTCTTATGCATGAGTCCTGAGCTCCTGAACAGTTTTTTTCTGCCTTTTCTATTTAATAATTCCTTCAAGTGTTACCCTCTTTTCTGACTTGTAAAGCACTACTGTCATATGCAGCAGCCAATTCATTAATTTTTGCTTTTACCTTATCTTACAGACTAGGACTAGTAGTATCATTTGCTTTGCCCTACTTCACTCTGTAATATTTGTATTGTTATTTACCATGCAAGTATAGTTAAGGTTGCTGGAGAGTTCTATTTTAAGCCCATGTGTTTGCCTGCTGCTTGCAGAAAGGTGGTTTAATGGATTGGTGTGAAATTTTCAGGGTCTGGTTTTAGTAATAGACTTGACATCCCCCCAAAATGCGGTAATCAGTTTTGCCATTTTTTTGTTCATTCCACACCTGGTACAAAGTGGCAGATTTAAAACTTTTTTTAAATTTTTTGGCGGATTTTTGTCCGCCTTCTACAGGAAAAACTATAAAACTTTAAATCATGAAATTTGATGTGGTGATGTACAATAGTTTGATCTGGAAGGATTTTCTGGAGGGGGTGTAAGGCTAAATTGTTCTTAGTCTTTTAAATATTTAACTTTAGAAAACAGCTTCTGAGCATCTGTGCTTGATAAAAATCACGTTTTAGAAACAAAATTTGCTGGCAGAAAAGGACTGCTTGGCTCATGCAGTCTGCCCAGATGTTCCCTTCTTAATCTGTCTCTGCAGATCCTAACTGGTATCTGGCAAACATTCCTCCTCCCTGCCTATTTACTAATATTCCCCTATGTCTATCCCATGCATGCTTAAAGTACCCCACTGTTTTCACCTCCATCACTTATGCTGGCAATCTCTTCCAGGTGTCTACCACCTTTCAGTCAAATAGTACTTCCTAACATCCCTCTTAAACTCCCCCTCACCCTCCAGATTAGTCACATGCCCCATGGTCCTGATACTCTTTCTCATTTGAAAGAGACTCCCTTTCTGCAGCTGGTTCACCCCCATGAAGTACTTGTAGGTCTCTATCATGTCCCCTCTTGCCCTAATCTCTTGCAGGGTGTACAAGTTGAGATCCCTCAGTCAGTCCTCGTATGGCTTCTGGTAAAGCCACTGCACCATTTACATTATCCTTCTCTGGACTGCCTCCACCCTGTCTATGTCCTTTCTGAGGTGTGGCCTCCAAAACTGGACACAGTACTCCAGGTGGGGTCTCACCAGTGAGCGACATAATGGCAACACCACCTTCCTCCTCCTGCTAGAGATACCCCTCCCTATGCATCCCAGCATCCACCTAGCCCTACAGGTTCCTGTCCTGCTTAATGACTGTCCATGCCCTCCCCCCATCCTATGCTCAAGTCCTTGGTTCCTATATTCTAGGTGCATGATTTTAAATTTTTTGGCATTGAGCCCCAACAGCTATGCTTTAGACCACTCCTTGAGTTTCCCATGATCCGAGTACATTCTCTCTACCCCCATCTGAGTGCCCACCCTATTACAGAGTTTGGTATCATCTGCAAAAAGGCATACTTTTCCTTCCAGTTCTTCTGCAATGTCACTTAGGAAGACATTGAGAAGGGCAAGTCCTAGTACTGAGCCATGTGGCACCCCACTTGCCACACTCCCATCTTTGGTGAATGCTGTTACCCACCCTCCTCTGTTGCCTATCTGTTAGCCAGTTTCTAACCCAGTTCATCACTTTGGATCCCACCCCTAGGCTGCTCAATTTCGTTATTCATCTCCTGTGTAGCACAGTGTTGAAGGACTTGCTAAAGTCCAGATAGGCCATGTCCACTGCCCTTCCCTCATCTATTTTCCTGCTTACCCAATTGGAGAAAGCAATCAGATTCATCTGACACAACAACCCCCCCCCCACCATGGATTCATGCAACCTGTGCTCTTGCAGCCCACTGGATTCAAGATGATTTACCAGCCTTTACTTTAGCAAGGTTTCAATTAATTTCCTCACTACTGATGTGACACTAACTGGCCTATAGTTGCTAACGTTCTCTCTGTTGCCACTCTTATATACAGTGGCCATGTTTGATCTTCTCCAATGCTCTGGAACTATACCTATTTCTAGTGAACTGTTGAACAAGGCCATCAGTGGGGTAGCTAACACCTCCCTGAGTGTCTTTAGTACCCTTAGGTGTATACTGTCCGATAGCCTTGTCCACCTTCAGAGCTACATGTCCCCTCAGTACTCTTTCCTCTGAAAATGGGCTTGAATCACAGCCCATTTCTTTTACTCCTGGTGGTCATCCCCCACCCCCCACCCACCCACTGTGAAGACTGAGCAGACGTACTTGTCTCCTTACTCCTTTGTTCTTGCTTACCTGACTTTTGCTCCCCTTTTCTCTGCTTTATCCTCAACCCTGTCCTCTTGCACCCCTACCCTAAGGGAGTAAACTCCCCTCGACCACTTCCTTGCTAATGCTCCATCATCCAGTGGGCAGTTGTTCCCCCCCCCCCCAGGGTTTTGAGTTAGCATGCCACATGTGCAGAACAGGTGCAATATTGTTTAACGGGTGAGTCATTTTTATGGATTCGTATCTTGTAACTTTTAACTTTTTTTCCTATTCTGTAAACAAAAAAGTACAACAGTTTACATTGTCAGAATTGGTATGGTGATGTAATGTATAGTTTGGAAGTATTTCCTTGAGGGGTCAGAAGTATAACATTTTATTTATTTTTTAAAATACATTAAGTTTTGTGTGGTACTTTTTCTGATCCTTAGCTTTTTTACCTCCATAGATTTGTATTTTGCAACTCTGTGGTGATTAAAAAAAAGGCACCTGGAAACTTGTCTCCAAAGGCCACTACTAGCTCCACTATGGACTGTGCTTCTTACATAAATAGACCACACAATATCGGATCTTTGCCCACTTTCCTTTAATAACAAATCCAGTCACCAGAATCCTAGCTATAGCGGTTTCGCAAAAGGAACCCTTGCTAAAATAAGGAATGTGCATGCTCCTAGCTGCCCATCTGAACTCTGTGTCCTACGCTAGAAGACCACCCTGGTGTCAGAAATTACAGTTAACCCTTGCAGGGCTGGGGACTCATATCTGTCCAGAACTTCAATATATTCTAATTCTGTTGGCAGGCTAAAGGTTAAAAAAAAAAAAACATGAACAGACCATTGGGAGCTTATTCCTGTTAACTCAGTAACACCAATCATGTAAAATAAGCAATTAGGCCATTGGGATCCTGTCCCCAGTGGCTTCTAGTGCTATTAGTTGCCCACCTGGAGTTTGCTTATGACAGTTTCTCAAAAAATAAAGACAGTTTCATCCTGCCAAAAAAATAAAGATTTTTTTATCTATCTATCTATCTATCTAATTGTACCCCACCCCAGGTTTTGACATTGACACTTTAAATGATAAATAAATCTGGCCACTGGGAATCCATCCTCAGTGGCTCAATAATCAATCTATACCAGTATGGCTAATGTGAGCCCACCCCTAGTGGCCCTATATTAATTTCCCCCATTCTCCTTCCCAGAAGGCATTCAGTTCAACCACTCCCCAACTCAACCCTTGACTGGCCATTGCATGACTCACTTGTAAGTGTGACTTATGAAATACATGGTCACAGTGGGCATTTTCTGAATCCCTGTTAGTGATATTTACCAGTAAAATGCAGCGTAAGTAGTTGTCAAGTGTGTTTTCTACCTTTTTCAGCCTTTAGAAGAAATACGTGCTGCTTTCTTATTCTTGTACATAGCCTGTTATTTACTGACGCACCGCTTCCTTTGTTTGGCCTAGTAAATTGTTATAGCTAAAACATTATGTTGTTAAAAGTCCATACTGTGCTGATGAGCAGAGCTGCTCTTTAAGATTTCTAGGTATGACTGGGACATCATTATTATCTACCAATGCTTTCATGGGCATAGCTCGTAGGTATGGGAAGATTTGGGGGGTTTCCAAAGGGGAAATGAGAATTTTATGTAAAATGATTAAACTATTTTAGCAACAGATTTTATAATATTGTTATTTGATTTGCCTCTACATGAACCAAAAGTTTAAAAAAATGTGTTTAGACTTTTTAAAGAAATGTTCCTCTGTGAATTCAGTTCCACTATATCGACATACTAAAAGTGTAAATGACTGTATTGAGACAGTAGCATTCAAGCTTTCATTTGAAAAATACATTTTTAGCATTAATGGTTAAAAGGTTAGCTCTTTCTAATATATTTAAAAGGGCCTAAATTTAACTGTAAGGGCTAGAAGCTTTTTTTTTAAATGAAAGCATGAAGTCAGGTTAATATAGTTGTAGCTTGTCAACACACTTTCAATCTATCAGTATACTGAAAATGAACTTTCATTCCACAGCCATTTCTGTGGAAAATATTGAGATCTGAGGAATGGAATTCTACAGAAATGTTGCAGAAAACTCATTCGCATTTTTCTGTTACAGAATTCCACAATTCCATTTCTGGTGAAATTTGATCTCATTTTGGCAGAATTTCAAAAATTCCATGAAATTCAGTTCTGCTGGAATTTGAAAATTCCGCACAGCACTAACCTGAATGTTTCAATCATGTTACATCTCATGGCTTCTGTCTTCCAGTGCATACATGTTCAGATCCACCACACACTCTCATAGGACCTGCCCTGTTCCCTGTTATCTCTGCACCACCTCCAACCTGTTCCTGTCCTTCCTCAAGTGTGGGCTCCAAAACTGCACATAGTACTCGAAGTGAGAGTGAACAGGGGATCTATATGGTGGTAGTATTACTGCTCTCCTTCTGCTTGTGATTCCTCTCCCTATGCACACCAGCTTCTGATTTGCCTTCCCACAACCCTAGTACCTTGTACCAATACCTTTGTGTTCTCCATTCTAACCACCCCCAGGTCCCTTTCCTCTAATGTGCTCTCTAGTTACAACTCCCTTCATTCTGTACTCTGTTCCTGGGTTTTTAGCACATATGTGTATTACCTTGCACTTTTTGGGATTACATTTCAGCTGCTACACCCTCAATCAACTTTCCAGATTTTCCCAATCTTTCATTACGGCCCTGATCCATTCCTAGGTGTCCACTCTAGAGGTATGGCTTTCTCTGAGCGCCCCTTCCCTATGTCACAAATAAAAATGTTAAAGAGAATCAAACTGGTAAACCAAAATAGTTTATACATCTTTAAAAAGGGACTTGACAACCTATTATAATGAAACCTCCTCAAATCATGATAAATTGCCCACATGGTGCGGGGGTCAATCTTGTTGGGCTCCCAAGCCTTCTTTTGTCCAGTCCAGCCTAGTAAACTTATTAAACCAGTCCCACAAGCAATTCCTGGGGCACACCCCAAGATAAGAGGTATCATAGTTCTGAACACTGATTGGCTGAAATCACATAAGTAATTTATAACAATAGTAGGTAATAGGGACTGATAGAACCAGTCCTTGTTTAATTTTACTATACTCCTGTTGGGCAGAATTCTCCAGTGAACTCCCACCCCCAACACCAGAAAGTCAGACATCATTCCCATTGTCTTCCCAAGGAGCCACTGTTTCAGCTTTGTATAGAGACCCCCCATTCACACAATAAGGGTGATCCCTCTCTCCCCTTCTTTTTGCACTATATATAAGGCCCTTAGTGGCAGCAAGTCGATAAAATGCAGTCACAGAGGGAGTCCCCATTGGTGGGAAAAGTATATGCTAATGATATTCTTCTAATTGCACTCTCTCTGGATAGTTTCATACCAGTGATATGGAAGGAGCTGCCCCCCTTTGGGGCAGTCCCAGGGTTCAAACTTAATTTTCAGAAAACTGAGCCACTCTTTTTCATTATTCACTCGCATAGGAACTTAAAAAACAGTTTCCATTTTGCTGGACTAGAACCATAATAAAATATCTTGGTATTTACATTCCCAATAATCTAGCCACTCTGAAATTACTCAGTTATGAACCCCTCACCCAACAACTTACTTCTGATCTAACTAAATGGGTTGTACTCCCCTTGGGCTTTTTTTTTGCCATGGTCAAAATGATCTGTATGGTAATGCTTCCTTAAATCCTATACCTTCTCCAGACTTTCCCTATTGTCCCATCCTCTGCCTACTATATCTCATGGGTTAAAATGATCTCCTGTTTTCTATGGCATGGGCAGCATACTAGAATCCATTTTTCTAACTTACAGCTGCCCAGGGCCAAAGGCAGGATGAATTTACCCCTCTTTTGTACCTACTCTGTGGTGGCTCACTTGAAAATAATCTGTCAATGGCTCAGCACCTCTCGCACTGCATTATGGAAACACATAAAACTCCACCTACAGGTAAATGGTCTCTCTGACACACCTAAAGTGCTCTTTTCAAATCCCCCATGGAATTTTCATTGCTGGGACTTCACCACATTCATTGCTGCTACTCTAAAACAGTGGCTTCACCTTATACAAACACCCTCAAAAGGCCAGCAATTATGGTCCTGTAGGCTATTGGCCATAGACAAGGACTTAACTTACAGACTGAGTTGACATTTAGTAAGTTGAGGAAGCTGGGACTTCACTATCTATTTCAATTTATGACTGAGCGGGGGGGGGGGGTCTTCTGTTTCAACAGCTTCAGGATACTTACGGTCTAACAGGCAGGGAGTATTTCAGATATTTATAGATTAGAACATATATATTGCATACTCATAGAGGCGCATCATGCCTGCCCGACCCACCACACCTTTATTTACTATCTTTAAGGACACATTACAAGGCATACCCTGGTTACATTTAATAGGGGCATTTATATAGAGATCTCCAGGCACATACTACAGAATATGTCTTGACCAAATGGAATGAGGAACTACAGACTATGTACACTTATGAAACTTGGTCTAGATATTCTCATTCATGTGATAAGGTCACAGCTTCCAATCAATGGTGACAGTTTGCTTAGAAGTGTAGAATCTGCATCTTTCCCACACCCCAAATTTAGGTGAAGTATATGGGAGATAAATATAGTTACTGCTGGCAGAAGTGTGGGGCTGCTCACACTGACCAGTTTCATATTTTCTGGTCCTGCCACTCCTTACTGACATTCTGAGAAACTCTCCCTTTCACCTGATTTGATCCGCACAGGCACAGTCCTATTTTCCATTCCTCTCACGGTCAGTTTCATATTCTGCTTCCTAGCACCAATACTTCTCTTGGTGGCAAAGAAAGCAATAACAAGGTTATGGCTTAAATATATGACCCCTACTGTAGGTCACTGGTAGCAGATAGTAATGGATATATATACCGATGAGAAATTAACATTCTGGTTGTGGGACAATTTTCTGAATTTTAGGATAAATGGCAACATTGAGTCATTTACTACATGGTTCAGAATCCTTCATTCATGCCCTTATACCTGTAATGTTCGTACTGATAGCCTCATGTTTGTCTCTTTCACCTGTCAGCTGGACTGTAGGGCTCCTATGCCTTTAGATTAGATTATAAATGTTATCTGTTGGTTATTTATCCTGCCTTTTTCCTATTTTCACATTGTAACGGGGATATAACAATATTGGCTGCTAATGGCATTACCATGGTAACAGTTTTGTGGAACTTATGTTTATAATCTGATGGCTCTGTATCTCTGTTATATACGTTCTGATATGCCTACTGCTCTCTGCTGTTTTTTTTGTCAATGTAAACCTGCAGAAAGTTCAATAAACAAAAATGTGAATATAAAAATGAACCTCTTCCCCTCCACAGAGTCTAAGAGTAATACCAAGACTCTGGCAGCTCAGGACTATGAGTCAAATCCATGTGATAAACCTACTTCTTCCCCTTTACCTCTGAGCCATGCTGACAGAACCAATTAAAAAATAAATCAATCTGGAATCTACTCAGTTCAATGTTTTACAACTGGAATGAGCCTCTCCATAAAAACAGAGCACTTTATAATGCAAGTTTTTCATCAGCAAGCAATTGAGCATATAATTAACATGTTATTTTTGTTTTCCACTTTCCTGCAAAAAGATTATACTTGGCATTGGCAAGACACAAATCTTGAAACATCCCCAAATATAAAATTTCTGGATGTTCCAGTCTTTATTACTAAAGACATTCTAAAGATGCCTGAATAATCCATGGCCTCTCCTGGAGACCCAGGATAATGGCAATTTTAGGTTCAGACTTTTTTTTTCGTCAGATGAAGATAATAAGGTATCTGGGTCATTATTCTGATACATTATGTGACAAATAATCGACGATCGGGTGTGTGGTAATAACCAAATAAGCTACATGGATTGTGAGGCCTGAGGCACAGCTGAGTACCTTCAACTATCCAGGAAGTGAAGTTATTACAGCATTGACACACACCTGGAGTGGATTATTACTCTTATGAGATTTGTTAAATGGTCAAAAGTGTTACAACAGCTTATATTACATGGCTGTGGTCAATAACTCACACTGAGGAAGTACTTTCCAAATCTGATAATCAATGGAGTTTAATTTAGAGGTTGTGACAGTCCACAGCTATCTGCAAATTATCACAGCTAGATTAAAAGGTTGTGATAATCCACAACTAGATGTGGATTATCTCCACCTGTAAATCAAACTAAATGAATTATCACAAGCTCTCAAAGAAGTTCCTGTAAGTAGGTTCTTCAAGTGCCACACTGCCAATTTTTCCCATGTGTTCTGTTTCTCTCACTGACCTTGCACCTCTAACGGCTTCTTTTGAGTGAGCCACAAAAATGGCATTGTGATTCATGTTTATTACAGCATAGTTGGATTAGCCATAAAGTATAAAAAATAAAACAATGGGCAACTGTGAGTTACAAGGTGTTTGGCCTTTTGGATTATTTTGTTTCTTAAACCCCTCAATTGAATTATCACCTTGTAACTCACACTTGCCCATTAATATTCTATATACAGTATAGGACATACTCATCACTTGTAACTCACAGTAGATATACTTTTTTGTTGTAATTCATAGGTGTGACATCAAAAATCCCTTATTTTGCTGGTCCAGTGGTGCTGAGGGTTGAGGTACTGGACACCACTCCTCATGCCACGCTGGTGACCCAGGTTCCGGAGCAGACTCAGGGCACTGGTGGACAACAGGGGAAGGAGAGGATTGAGCATTTCTTACTATAAGAGCTCCAAGACTATGGAATAGATTACCACAGTACCTGGTGGATAGTGCCTCTATCCAGTCCTTTAAAAAAGGTCTGGACCAATGGCTGGAATCAAATAGTTACAGGGTTTGATTATCCCACCATAGTGGTGGGGGACAATCTCGATGGGCCGCGGCCTTCTTTTGTCCCTTACAACCAAATAAACCAAGAGCATCAAGAGGACTGCTCTCCTCTCCTTTGGTGGGTTCTGGGGATTCCCTGTATGGTAGTGGCTCCTAGTGGAGATTGAGTGCACCTCACACCATACTGGGGCAGCTAGTGGGGTTAGTGGTGGTGGGCGACTGTGGGAGGGGATGGGAGCATGTCCTCCACATGCTGTCACCATTGCACAACTGCACCAGAGGGGAGTAAACTAAGTAAAAATTCCCTGACTGCCAGTAGGAGAAAGCAGGACCAGTGGTCATCCCCACATCCAATGCCAGGCTTCGCAACCCCACTTCTGGTTCTCCCTCCAAGTCCCTGGTTGCTCTACTAGATTGTAGAAAGAGCACTGGATGGAGTTTGGCAGTCCTGCCCCAGGGGACCCAAAGTCGGGGAGTTGTTTGGCCAGGAGAGGTGAAGAGGAGAAGGGCCCAGCCGGAGAGTCAGGGAGCTGGAGGCTTCAGGCAGGTGGGAGAGCCATGCCAAGTATCCACACCAGAAAGAGTCCAGTAAATAGGAGCATAAACAAAGTCCACAAAAAAAACAAAAAATAAAATCCCTTCATTCACAGCTGTGGTGCCAGAATTTAGAATTATGACTTTTTTAGAATGTCTGTACCAATCAAACTGTCTAAAATGCTCCACTTGCTCTTCAACATTCTGCGGTAAACAGTAACTGTTTGATTCATGTTCTACCCAATTCTGACTATAAATTGTGCAAAATTTCTAGCTGCAATCATCAAAAATGAGACGATATATCGATAGTAACTGTGGGTTGTTATTTGTATGTGGCCTCTTTTTTCTTGTTGGTTACCTGACTGGTGAACATACAGTATGCTGTAAAAAATGTTCAGTTCATATATGGGAACTAGTTTTACTTATTTTCTTTTTTCTGCCATATTTAATGCTGTATTTAATGTTGTATATCCAGTGTAATTATTTGTGACTTTTGTAATGGTTTTACCGAAGAATATAGAATAAAAAAATACAGACAGCCATTCTACTAAACAGGTAACATCTTCATTCAGTTTTAAACTGTATTTATTTTATTTATTAATTTGTTTATTTGAAAATTGGTGACTGGGAAATGTACCCTGAGCCAAGGCTCATTTCCAGGTGTGACCCAGGGAACAGGGAAACCAGGAGGATCAACAAACAACATTTTCAAAATTGTATCAACATTGTTTGACCTTATACTATAGAAAATAAAAATAGTCTTATTGTAAATGTGTACCCAACAGAGAGAGGATCCAAAATGCAGTAGTCTAGAAACCACTTTGTTCCTGTGCCTACAGAATGGTGGCATTGGAGGTCCACAAAGGGACTACCAAAGGGTCAAACACAGTAAGGGTTTGGAACTTCAAAAAGGAGGATTTCAAAAGGTTGAGGTAACTGTTGAAAGAAGTATGAGGGGAATAGGACAGGTAGAAAGGGGAGAGGAAAAAGTGAATAAAACAATGCTAGGAGTGGCAGAAAGCTCAATTGGGAGGGTATCAAAGGGAAAAAGGGCAAGGATCCCTGTGTCGTTAATAGCCAAAGTAAAGACAGCTGTATGAAACAAAAGAAGAGCATTCCCGAAGTATAGAGGAAGCCAAAGGGGGCAGATAGGAAGAAGTACCTGGAGGCAACAAAGGTAGTCAGCATGCAGGTAAAGGAGGCAAAGGAAGAGACAAAACTCCCCGCACACAATGGGAGTGAAGCAAGGAGTGAAGACATGTTTTAAGTACATTCAGGATAAGCATACGATTAAAGGGTGTATAGTGAGGCTGTAGACAGAGGAAGGATGGGAGGAAAGGAACAAAAGGAAAGCAGAGATACTGAACAAATACTTGTTCAGTTATTTACTAAGGAGAAGGATGTGCTACTGCCAAAATGTGGGGTTCATAGGGAAAGTGATGGGGCAGGTGCTCAAGCAGCATGGGCAAAATTATGGTGGAAAGGGTACTAGAAAAGCTTAATCAGTTGAAAGTCTATAAATCTATGGGACCTGACAGCTTACACCCAAAGATGTTTAAGGAGACAATGGAGGTGATAGCAAAGCCACTTACAGACATCTTCAACTACTCGCAGATCACGTGGGTGGTTTGTAGAGACTACAGGACAGTGGATGTAGTCCCTCTAAATGAGAATAGAAGGAAGGATGAGACAGAAAACTACAGACCTTTCAGCGTGACATGTATAAAAGGAAAGATTATGGAGTCTATACTAAGAGAGGAGCTAGTGGACTTCCTGAAGAGTAATAGGCTACAGGACACCGGACAGCATGGGTATATGAGGTAAAGGTCTTGCCAGGTGAATCTTATCAACTTATTAGGCTAGATGACCAGGCCTCAGATAAGGGACTGGGAACTGATACATCATACTTGGATTTCAGAATGGTCTTTGACTCAGTCCACCACAAGAGACTGGTCAAGATGCTATGTGACTTAAGGGTGAAGGAAAAATTGGTGGCTTGGGTAGAAAACTGGCTGCGGGGAAGGGCACAAAGGGTAGTGCTTAATGGGGAGTTTTCAGAAGTAAGTTAAGTAACAAACAGAGTACAACAGAGGTCGGTGCCAGGCCTGGTCCATTTCAATGTGTCCATTTGAGATATAGGATAAAGCCTTAAGGGCAAGCTCTGCCTCTTTGCAGATAACCCAAAGATCTGTACAAGGGTAGATATGGAGGAAGGGATAAGGGAAACCATAGAGGATCTGGGCAAGTTGGAGAGCTATTGAATGATTTGGCAACTGTGCTTCAGTGCCAAAAAATGTATGGTGATACACATTGAGAAAGGAATCCAAGTATGCAGTATGAAACTGGGGGTTGGGGGGTTAGTGCTACAAACTGCCATTGAGGAAAAGGACCTAGGAGTTATATCAGAGAGCCTAAAAACAGCAGCACATTACAACAGATCTGTAAGTAAGAAAAACAGGATGTTGGGATTCATAGGAGAGAACAACCAATAAGAGCCAGGAAGTGATCCTCCCATTATACAGGTCACTGGTGACATCTCATCTAGAATACTGTACAGGACACTGGAGTCCACATTTGAGGAGAAACTGTGACGAAGTGGAAGCAGTACAGTGCAGGGCAACCAAGAGTGTCCAGGGATCTGGGGAAAAACATACAAAGAGAGGCTGCAGCACTGAACATGTACACCCTCAAGAAAAGGAGGGACTGGGGGAACATGATCAAAACGTAAAAGAACTGCCACGAGATAAAAATGGTGGATGCCAAGGAACTGTTTTCCTTGAGCTCAAATACAAGGATAAGGTGGAAACCACTTCAACTTGCAGGGGAGATTCAAGTGGCACACATTGCTGTGTGCTCACCTTAGTAGGTGCTGCCATGAAACAACAGCATAACCAAATCCACAGAAAACAGTGCACACAAGTTAAATCTCTTGGGGAGCCTTCCCCTGATGAAGCTGCAGAGTGCATTGCAGTGCTGAGACTGATATTAAATGTCTGTCTAAGCTGCACTTTTGCACAATAAATTTTGTATTTTTAAAAGACTTACTTGTGTGTACTATTTTCTGTGGATTTGGGAGACTCAACAGGGACCTCAAAAAGCACTTTTTCACAGAAACAGTGGTATACAAGTGGAACATGCTGCCAGAGTCAGTGATACAGGCCAAGTCAGTGAGCAGCTTCAAGAATGGATGGGACAGGCACGTGGGAATTGTTAGAAGAGGTGTGGGAGAAATAAAATGGGGGAGTGGCCACTAGTTAGGTAGCATGGGCAGACTGAATGGGGTACTGGTCCTTTTTCTGCCATCATTATCAATGTATTTGTGTAAATTGCAAGGCTTGTAATTCCATCTATCGGTTTTAGTGACATTTACAAACCCCTCAAGCTTCGCTGTTGTGGTTCATGGTGTCACCTGAACCCCTCAATGGAACTGTAGTCTTGTAATTCATTATTGCTGATCATGTCTTCTATATATACAGGATTATCATGGCAAAATTATGCATTGTCTGGGGCTTTCCAACTGGATACAGGTGATACTTCAGCTATTCACAGACAGTAATCTGGAGTGGACTCATTTCCTATAATAGCACTTTCACAAAATTATAGACTGGTAACCTCAGAGGTAATCACTTCATGCCTAATCTTAACATGTCTAATTGAAACCAGGCTGTTTATTTTTTATCTAAATGTTTTGTTTTATCAGGTAGGTGGATAGGGACACGCCCCATTAAGCAGCACCTGGAAGCCACATAAAATAACAGTTACAAACAGAAAATATACAAAAGACATTTAAAAGGAACATTTACTAGTTAATGGAGTGTTCAAATGAGAACATTTGTTTGACTTGAAGGGAATGAGAATGCCCTTTAATACTTCACCTGTTCCTGCTGCTTTTCCTCACCCGAAGTCACAATCCTCTGATTGTGGCATCAGAATCATTTCCATGGCAACAGGCTGTGATTTCATTATTTATTTATCTATTTGTAATTTGTGATGAGGAATGGCACAGTGAGTTGTAACAGCTCGTTTTCAGGTTTGCCCTGGTAGGGGTGGGGGATGCATAAGCCTATTTTACTGGCAAGGAAGTTTGGCCTCGACATGGAGAAAAATCTTCTTCTCTTATAACAAGTATCATGGGATCTTTATCTTCCACCTTGACAGCCACCAGAGATGGGCATAAGAAATCTTAGTTTACTGTCTCACCCGATGGAAGGCTCCTCAACAGTGCTGTGCTCCCCTGTTACTGCACTATTGGGTATTAGTTTAGTCCAAGTTCCTGCTGCTGGACTAGAACCCCTAACTTTCTGATCTTCCAACCTGAGAAACAACTGTGCAGCTTACTAAGCCACTGACACTATTGTCGTAAGCAGAGGATTATGACTGCATGGCAACTATAAGCACCGTGAACAGATAAGATCTAAAAAAAAATTATGTTTAAATGAAAATGTCTCCCTTAATAAAATGTAACCCGGGCACCACGTACCAGCAGACTATTATCTCTGCCTGATGACCACAAAACAGGTTGAGGGGCCTGGGCTCTGTTCTGATGGTGACTGGGGTTCTTTTCTCAAATAAAAGTAAAATGGTACGGCGCCTCCACCCAGAGTAAAATACAGTGGGTCAGATGTTTGCGTAGTTAAACCCCCTTGAATGCTGTACCTACCCACCTCCCCTTCCAGTCATCCCACACACAAATTACCCAAAATGAGCTTAACACTATATTGCATGCAGTTAATGACTACAGCTAATAATATGCTCACAGACAGTATTAACGGCAACAACAATAAAAGATTTATTTTGGGGGAGAGGGCAATGGAATGCAAAGATAACTGGCAGTTGATGAACAACTGAAACCATGAAACATAACATTAACAGTGCGCACCACCCAACAGCACATAAACTCCACTTCCCACTAGTACCAGTGTCCCCTATGAGTCTGACTGGGTACCCAGGTTAATGGAGGGTGCAGACCTGCAATCATTGCTGCAGGTTGGCTGGTGTTGGGGCCCTGTGAAACAGATCTAACTTTAAACCAAACTTAACTTTGAACTGCTGAAGCTGGATGTCTGACGGACAAGGCAGACTCTGCCTGTCCGAATGGTTTTGCAGCACAACAGTTTGTAGTCTGAAGCTGGGAAGCCATCCCAGAAGAACTCCACAATGAATTGGCATCCCTGATGAAAGCAGCAGTCACTGGGGGGATTGAGAGTAATGTCTTGCAGCTTGCCCCCTTCAGGTGTTTGTGGGCTTTTACAGCTTGTCACCTTCAGTATGCCTCTTGCTGGGTGCTGGCGTGGGCCGGTTTCCATGACTATGGCTGATACACTTCCATAGGGATGAAAAGCAGGGTAGAGTGGCAGCAGTGCTGGGCCGAGTCCCCAGGCAGTGCTGTTTGGCATGTAGTCTCTTTCCTCACAGGGGATCAGACAGTCTCTCGCTTTCAGTAACATACAGCAGTCACAGCTTCGTGGCAAACTTGAAACACTTTCTGGCAAACAGCACATACAGCCCCTAGGCAGAAACTCTCCCTCTTCAGCACTCCCTGGCTCTCCAGGCTGTAACTGCATGTTTATTAGGCCACTTCAAGTCCTGGATACACCGTTCCAGCCACCTTAATGGCTAGGGTCTGTTTTCAGAGAGCCAACTTATTTTCTCTGAGCTGGATCTGGGATTCTGGCTCTCCCACGCAATGAAGAACTTCAGTAAGTTTCACCACAGCTGCCACTGGAGCCGTGGGCCGACTTCACCAGTCTCTCTTATTCACTCACAAGCTCCCCTCTGCCCTCAGGGAGCCCCAGCCACCAACTGACTCAAGCTGTAACTGTCCCAGGGTGCTGAAGAAGAAATGGCAGCTTCTGATTAGTTGCCACAGCTGTCCATCTTTAAAATTTATAAACATTAAGTCCACTTGATGCCTGATTGGCTGGCTATTTGTGCGCCAAGACAATGTCCTTCTCCCCTGTCTCAGGAGCTATTTCTCAATCCTCCGGGGCTCCTTGAATTCCCATTGGATGCTTGGGGGTCAAAGGTGGCAAATGTGGTGGTGCAGGGGCCAAGGCTAACAAGTATGGTTGCTGTTGTAAACAATCCAACATGATTCACACAGTGTCCCAGTTTTGCAGTTATTTTTCCAAACTCTGCAGAGCTTTTATAAATATTGGCCCCCACAGTCCAGTAGCTGCCCCTCTGCCCTAGCTTCTGATGGCAGAGTGGGGCTACTAAGGAGCTCCCATCACTACCTCCAAAATTCACTGTCCCCAGTGGCAGGCAGGGCTATTAATATTCATAGCAGCATCAGCTGCTCTTTAAAATTTCAGGAGCCCTTAAAGACATGGCACTTACTAGTGCCCATTATTAACATTTTAGTTCTCTTCCCCCAAGTGCCTCCAGACTCCTTTTGCCATATTTATACTACATGGGGCTGGGGCACACACAGAAAGCAAGGGCAGAGGTGTTACTCTGGCTTTAGCATCAGAATGCTGTAGTGCTGTTATGTGCATGCACACATCCTGCCAGTTCGCACATCGCAACATGAGCTGCACGGTGGTGCGCTCTGCTGTCTCACTAAATGGGCGAGATAATTCTTTTAAATATAGTCCCCTCCAGTCTTCCTACACAGGATCAGCACCCAGGGGCTGATAGGAGCAACAGGGCATACTCCTAGGACCAGGACTGGTGGTGGTGAGCAGACAGGAGGGCCTCTAAAGTAAGCCCCACTAGTGGGGTGGAGGGGGTACAAAAACAATGGAAGGCCCTGAAATTCAGATGTTTTGGAGATTGTGCATATCTGAATTCTGCAGATGCCAACTGCAAATATTTTTGCAGGAAAATCAGAGAATCTTTTTAACAGAAATTAGTTATCTGTATTCCATTAGTGTATATTTAACATGAATGCAAATTTCCTGATTTGCAAAAAGGTTTCAAAAGCAAGAACTTTCTAGAATGATTTTGGGTTCCAATTTGAACCATTGGATATATGCAAGGACATAGATGCTGCCACCTGAGAGACTCGGGTCAGAGTATGAACCCCAGAATCCTACACAGGGACTGGGGTAGAGGGGCCAGTGCATTACAGAAGGGATGCTCTTGGCTCCCAGGAAGAGAAAACATGGAGTCACCTGACTACCATGCACACTTTCTGGTGGCAGTGATGGCTCTACACCAGAACACACCAAGGCAAATGCACTGGTAAAAAAATAATGCTCTGCCCCATTCAGTGCCCCATGTGACACAGGGTTACTCCTATAACCAGAATATATAGGTCCCTTGGCAAACAGCTGTTGTGCTCCACCCATGTCTTGGTAACCAATAGAGGCTGGAGCCACTATTGCCTGTCAGTCAACCATGGAACTGCAACGGCATTGTCGTGGGGGCAGTCTGTCCTCCTGACCAATGGAAGGGTGCAGCCTTGAAGGCCTACAGTTGTAGGGGTGGGGTGACAAGGGAAAAAATGAGGACATTAGGAATAAACAAAAATAACTCATTGATCAGAGTTACCACCTCTGATGAAGAATGGATCATGAAGCTTGACAGCAACGTTCATGACTGCAGTCTGTGTGGATTGGCTTTGTCTCAGAGGAGATTCTGCATGGCCAGCCGTTGATTGCCATTATGCCACTGAAGCTTCGACTGCAGTACACAGGAAATGATTTTCAGATAAGAATTCTTGAGTGCTGCCACTTTTCCTTCCATTATCTCTTGGATGCCCGATAGATGATCCTGCAGAATAAGATGTTGAAAATGTCTACAAACGTTAGAACTCTCCACTGAAGAATGGCCTTTGATAAGCCTATGATAAGTGCATGGCTTACCAGAGAATCTGAACATGATATTATGTACTGTGTGAAAATGTGATAAATACACTGATACCCTTGAAGCCCTCCCCCACTGGAATGGCTGCATATTAAGTTAATGAGTCTATTTGTTTAATCAGACTTTATTATGCAGGCTCCATAAATGCCTCCTTCATGTAAAGTACAAAGTTTTTCGTTTCCAGCTGCAGACGGCTCGTGGAGGCAGAGCTCTCAATTGGACTCTTGAACTGTGAATAGCAATCACATTCTAGATTGGATTCAAACACTTGAGTCAAGCCAGTTGTCAGCCTCTCATACCCTTACTGATAATCAGATACAGCAGTCTTTTGTCCTCAAAGAGAAGAAACCACTCCCAGAAAACGAAAGCTTTCTGTTTGGCATACAAAAGCCGCAAAGTATATTAGGGTGAAGATGGTGTACTTACTGTAGATGATTTTATTGAAGTTTAGAGTTTCTTTTTTACCTGTTTTGAGTCTGCAATTAAATGATTTGAGAAATGTTCTGATCATCTGATCACATAGTAGCTTGGTTTTCTCTCAGACAGGTGTGACAGCATCAGCCCATTCTAAATATCACAGTATTAAAAGTTACAGAAAACCCCAGTATGTATACCGATGCCTGTTTGACAGTTTTACCATGGCTGATATTACAGTGACACCAGCGACAGGTCGCTGTAATGTCAGCGTGGGACCCTGGCACTACTTTCTGGGGATCTTGCCGCCCTCCCTGAATCAACTCTGACTAAGAGTTCATTATTTAAGTTACAGGGGTGTGGGGGTTGAGAGGGCAAAGCACCTCCGAAGAAAAAAAAAGTCTTCACAGAATGGCTTTATGGCAACTGCACTTGCGGTTGACATAAAGTCTTTGCTGTAACGACGTTTGACAACAAATCCTGTCATGGATCCTGTTTTTGCCATCTTTATAGCTCAAGTTGTCCCAACTGAGACACTTATTTCTTTCTCTCTTCTGTTTGTTTGGGTTCCACATAGTGCACACCACACCCTGGCAAAAGAAAATATGTGGAAGTTCATGGAGACTATACTTTTGGAAAGGTTGGCAGAGTATCTAGAGTAGTATGGTCTCCAGGATGTGAGGCAGCATGCATTTAATGGAGGGAGATTGTGTCAAATAAATCTAATTGACTTCTTTGACTGGATCACAATAGCAGTAGACAGGGGCCAAGTGGTGGACATCCTTTATATGGACTTCAGCAAGGCCTTTGATTCAGTACCCCACAAGAGGTTGATCAGGAAGTTGGCAGATCTGGCACGGGGTCATATTGCCGCAAACAAAAACAATGCAGCAATAAATGCCGTAGGCCAACCATACAAAAAACAGCATACCCCATAGAAAACAATGGGACTTTTTGTGTTTTGCCCCCCACAAACCCCTACAAGGGGGGCTATGCCCCCTCCACACACCCCAGACTTGCAGTAACCAACTCTGAAAGGGTGTGGACTTTGGGGATGGGGAGAAACTCGGTGGGGGGGAATTATTTTTTTAACAAAACAAAATCTGCAACACCAGGATACCTGGTGGGAACCAAACCATGGTCCCAGGTTTCCAAAGCTGCCTTGTGCTGATGCCTTAGCCACTCCACCACAGGGGTGGCTTGACCAGGCACCACACACACAGCAACTTGATCCCTCCCTCTTTCCAACCAGGTTAGTGGTAATTCCTTAATGCTATTGTACCCTGATCGCTGTTAATGTAGATGCTGTTCTGACAGCGTGGTTAATATCACGTTGTTATTGCAGCGACATATTGACCTGGTACCACAGATCTCAGAATTGGGGAGAAGATGACCAGATGGGTAGAAAACTGGCTGAGGAACAGGACACAGGGGGTCATGGGGGAGAGTTATCTAGCACCAGGGAGGCCAGCAGTAGGATCCTGCAGGGCTTGGTGCTGGGACTGGTTCTTCGACGTCTTCATCAATGACATTGAGGATGGCATTAAGGACAAAATGTGCCTCTACACAGAAGACACCAAGCTCTGTGGGAGCATGGACACAGCTAAAGAGATACAGGGCCTACAAGATGACCTGGAAAAGCTTGAGAGGTGGTCTGAATATGGCAGCTTGGCTTCAGTGCCAAGAAATGTAAAATGATGCACACTGGAGCCAAGAATCCTAAAATGGAGTATAACCTGGAAGTAGTCTGAGTATCTACAATGAACGAGGAGAAGGACCTGGAATGATGATCACTAGAAAACTGAAGCACACCAAGCAGTGCAAGGAGGCAGCAGCAAGGGCAAATAAGATGTTGGGATGCATAGCCAGGGGAATCAGAAGTAGGTGAGAGGTTATACTGCCCTTGTACAGGTCACAGGTGAGGCCGCATCTAGAGTATGAACTATGATACTGGTGCCCACACCTCAAAAAGGACATTAGACTATTGGAGATATTCCAGAGGACAGCAACAAAGATGATCATGGGTCAGCAGGATAAAACATATGAGGAGACGTTGAGGGCACCAAACATATACTCCCTGCTGGAGAGGAGGGAGAGAGGGGTTACGATTGAGACCTTCAAGTACTGTACTTTAAAGGGATAAATAGGGTGGATGAAGAGGGTCTGTTTGGCCTAATTGGCAGCTGTAACACAAGGGGACACAGTCTTAAGCTGGAAGTGGGGAAGTTTTAGGAGGGAGGTTAGGAAACTCTTTTCACAGAGATGGTAGTGACCAGTTGAAATGCATTAGTGGAAGAAGTGGTCTTGCTGAAGATGGTAGACAGCTTCAAGAGAGGTTGAGATAGGCATAAGAGGAAGGTAAGGGTCATGTGTGGGGAGGATCAAAAGGATGGGTGGAATGGGGAAGAGGCAGGACCAGTAGCTCAAGCTGTAGCCCGTGCAATATGAGTACAGAAGACTAAATAGGCCAAATGGCCTTATTCTGCTGGCTTCTTCACATAATTATCCATGCAGCATCACGCTGGACATTAGAGAAAGAGTAAAGTTCTTCTGGGAGTCCCAGGTTTTCAGTTGCCTTGGGGGTGCAGCTGGTAGTGCAACCAGAATGGTATTCCGGCAGCTTGGGTTCAAATCCCAGCTGAGGCTCTTATTTCTTTTTGTCATCTGTTTGAATAGTTCAGAGTTGTGCCTGAAAATGGCCCCTTGGACCATTGCACCCACTCGGTGAACAAATAAATAAATAGCTGGCAGTTGACACAACTGTAGTGCTACTGCTCATGATGTAAATGATGCAGGTTAGATAACAAGCCTGAGTTGCTGGAAGGCCGGTTAAGGGAGGAGGATTGAACATCCCAGGGGCTGCTCTCCTCAGGGAAGGATGGTTTGAAACACAGCTGAACTACCATGACCTCTGTGACCACAGGTAGTGGAGGAGGCTGGAGATGGAGCACAGGGAGAGAAGATGGTAATGGGCCTTTGATGTGGAATGATGCACACCCGTCTGTGCATTCTGCTGTTAGTCCACACTGTCAGCATCCTAGGGGAACAGGAGAAAAAAGCAGCCCCCCCCCCATAGCAGCATGACTCCAGCCCTGCTCCACTGACCCTGCCTCACTGATCAAGGCACCCACCTTGTCACCAAGCATGAGGCCTGGTGGGGGATTCTGCCCATCCTGCCTCAGGGGATAAGTCAGGGAGGAACAAGAGGTGGAGAAAGTCCAGGAAATGGAGGGAGATGGGGCTGCAGCATGCAGTTCAGCTGAATTGGACAGACAGACTGGGTGAAAGGAAGAAAAAAGACAATAAAAATAAACAAATGAGCACTGATGTCACAGTTGCAGGGTTTTAACATGTATTTTCAAATGTGCCACATTCTAGCACTTGAATTCCCTGTAGCCATTCGATGCATTACGAGTATTAGCTTACATGCAAAACTCGTAAATAAAATAGTTGAATAAAATATGGCCATCCCCACTTTTGAGTCAGTATTCTCAGCGGGTTTGTAACACCCATTGTTCCATTAGGTCAGAGAGCACTGTCTGTTGCATACGAGTTCAGTTTACTCACTCATAAGAAAAATGGTGTTAAACAACAGACATTCAAGCACAGTTGGGAATATTGATGAAAACCTTTCACTATTTCAGTCTAAAAACAAGCATTTGTCAATGCTGAATGTTGTCTTGCTGACATTGGCATTGGTAGCGCAGGAGTTGAACAGGTGCATAATAGGAATGGCAGTAAAGTATGAAAGTGATGTCAACCTCACATCACCCTACAGAGACTGACAGGCACAGAGGTATGCCTTTGGGCATCGGCCATAACGTTCATGGCATTTCAGCTCACCCTACCCTGCAGAGTGTGACAAATATCACATTGTGCCTTGGGGTCCTCGGGCCTTACGCTCACCCCATTCGGCCATAACGCTCATGGCATTTTAACACACCCTATTCTGCAGACACCGACAAGTGCTGAGGTGTGCCTTGGGGTGTTTGGCTTTACAGTCACCCCCTTTCATAAGGACATATGCTGAAATGGGTGCAGCATAGGAGAATGGGGTGAACTGTGGGGCCAAAAAGTCCAAGGCACACCTTGATGCCTGTCAGTGGCTTGAGGGTGGAGGGGGGTGGTATGGCATGAACATAACAGCAGGCAATGATAAGACACACCCCTGGTGCCTGTCAGTCTGTACAGGGTGTGACGTTATGATTAGAAACCCTAATGCCCTGCCCATTTGTTGGTATTTGCACTACAAATTTGCAACACGGCATTTTTGTGACCTCCACCTCATGAAAGTGTTTTGGACCTCTGCTCATAAATAGTGGCACTGTGATTTTGTTAATCTGTCCTGAATGCTGATTTCTCATAGAGACCATGCCATTCTACGCCAGATGTGGGAAAACACCATTCTGGCAGGATGTAAAAAATGACAGCTGTACCATTTATAGGTAGGTGTAAAGAGATGGCAGTGTTGAAAATCGAGTGAAAATATTAAAAATGCTCAAATTTACAAGCATATGTAGAAACTGCGCAATGCACACTCGGAACAGAGTCATTTAGTGGAATTGTTTCACCAAATTTTCAACACAGGCATTTTGGGACCTCTGTTCATGAACACTGTCACTATGATTTTCTTCATCTGTCCTCGTCGTTGATTTCCCACAACGACCGCGCCATAGTGCACCACTTGTGTGAAAACACATTTTGGGCAGGATCTGAAAAATGACAGCTGTACTGTTCTTAAGGACATGTGCAAAATTGACAGTGTTAAGTGAAAATATTATAAATTGCCGAAATTACGAGTGCGCATGGAAACAGAGCAATGCACGCTTGTAACATAGTCATTTTATGGGTTTTTGTCACCAAATTTTCAACATAGGCATTTTAGGACCTCTGCTCATGAACACTGTTGCTGTGATTTCTGTAAGCTGTCCTGAACACTGATTTTCCACAGCAACCGTGCTATTCTGCCCCGGTAGTGCAAAAACACATTTTGGCCAGGATGTGAAAAATGACAGCTGCACTGTTTATAAGGAGGTGTGGAAAAATGTCAATGTTTAAAAATCTGGAGTGAAAATTTTACAAATTGGCGAAGTTCTGAGTGCTTGTGGAAACTGCCCAATGCACACTCATAACGCAGTCATTTTTTGGAATTTTTTCACCAAATTTGCAACATAGGCTTTTTGGGAGGCCACCTCATGAACAGCAACACTGTCATTTCATTACTCAGTCCTGAAACATGATTCTGCACAGTGAATGCAAAATCATCTTTTGGGGCCGAATAACGCAATGACATTGACCCAATTCATGAGGAGGTATCCCAAAAATCCTATGTTGAAAATTTGATGGCAAAAGTCAAAAAAATTGCCAAGATATCTACATAAGTTGAAAAAAAAACATTTATGCCATTATACAGCTTACCAGAATTTCTTCAGTTCACGGTCGGCTTTGAAGAGTGCAGACATATTCCCGGTCCACCGAAGATCATCGCGCTGGGCTCTGGAGGTAAGTATGGGGTGAGAGGGGATGTGGGGAGGCAGGGTGTGCAGAGGGTGGTCGTGGGTTGGGGGAGGGGTCACTGGACTCAATGAGGGATTGTTTTCTGTTTTACAGGTTAAAAAAAACCAAAAAACATTGCAGGACTTTTTTTTTACAGGGGCATTTGGCACGCTGGTGTGGGTTCCCAGTGTGCCACCTGAGTGTTTTTTTGATGGTGGCTGTAGCCGACTGGGGATTGGGCACCCCTGCCAGTTATACAGAGTTGGGGAGTGTCCCATGAGCCTCGGCACACAAGACATGGGAGGGTACATTATGCCGATGGGGATTGGGCATCCCCTTCTGCAAATTACCTTAGGAGGAGGGCATGCCAACAGGGGAATTGGGCACCCTCATCAGTGAGTGGGGGGGGTTGCATGAGTCAAGGGGGATTGGGCACCCCCTCGGCACACAAGAAATGGGTGGGGTACATTATGCCGAGGGAGATCGGGGACCCCATCAGCAAATTAACTTAGGAGGGGGCATGCTGACAGGGGGATTGGGCACCCCCGTCAGCTTTCAGAGGGACTGTAAAAGGCGATGGCTGTCCCTCAGCTTCTGTGGCGACTGTGAGAAGCTGATAGGGGAAGCTGCCACCATGTTGTTTGACCAGACTAGGCAAGCAGTGATTGGCTACTGCAATCAGGGACCGCTCCGTGGCACTCCCTGATTGCAGAAGCTTATTTCTGTCAAGGTGGTGGAAACATTTCTTAACTGTTGTCATAGACAGCATGCTATGCCATTGGCGCCACAGAGCCTGGCCTCAGAAAGCAGTGGCGCCATTGGCTGCAGCAGGACCACACCACTGAAACCCTCTTCTCCACTGAAGCAACCACAATATGTTGTCTGCACTGTGTGCACAAGACAACATAAAAAACAATCTAAAGCTGACTAAAAGTAGGAAAAAGGGGAAGCTTTCTAGCCTGGAGAAAAAGGGCCATCTAAAGTAGAATAAATGGCATAGGTACGCGCCATTTTCACTATGACATGCCCTATGGCTTTACGTGAAGACTCTGAGACAGGATTTTCTAAGGTTTAGACCACAAACATTGGGCCATCAATTGACTGTCTAAAAGTCAAACTTTACCTCTTCTGAACTAGAAAGGAGAGCAATTGAATTGGCAATATTGACTTTTGTAATATTTTCGTGATGTGTCAGTGAAAATCATTATAGAGAAATCCTTTTTTTTTTGAATCTACACATCTGCCTGGCACCACTGTAACTCTGCATTTCCCAGCATGCTCTATCACAAAACGGATCTATCTCATGACACACTGGTACTGTCTTGCATTTTAATTAAATATTCTGGCCAAGCCAGTCTAACCATGGGCCTCCTACAGCGATGCAACAGCCTTCCAGAGGAGGTAGTGGGGTCAAAAACAGTGGAGAAAATTCAAGAATGCATGTGGCAAGCATAAGTCAATTCTGGTGGGGGGGTAGGAGGAAGTAGGCTGTTGGTTAACTAGGATCTGCAGCTTATCTGAAAGGTAGTGAAATGGGCAGACTGGGTGGGCCAAGTGGTCCTTAACTCCCGCCAAAGTCTATGTTTCTATGTTACATGTTCTACTCTTTCTCTGGGCTCATAAAATACAGAATAAATGGGGACATGGTGGAAGCCTCCTTTAAAATTAAGGGAACATAAGGTAATAATAAACAGCAGTATTAAATCTTAGTCTCAGTTTGTGAAAGCATATAGAAAGGCAAATAATATGGGGTGGTGTAGTAGACCGGGGTTTTATTTTATTTATTTTTATTTATTTATTTCAGTTTGGGATTAATACCTTTGGGTCAAGGACTCATTTTCAAAGGTTCCACGTCAGTGTTGAACAAGCATTACAAAAATACAAGTTTTACAGAGAAAAAAAAAAGACAAACAGTGAAGCATATACACAGGCAGTAATAGTTAAAATTTGAACTTATACACATCAAGTTAGTACATATTAACAGAGAGACTGATTAGAGGTCAGCAGGTAGTTCATTGTACCATTTCGGTCCTTGATACAGGATAGAGTTCTGGGCAAGTTTCGTCCTTTTGAAGGGAAGGGTTTACTAGCTGAAATAAGCAGGCAACCCTGCCACCATACAAATCAATTATTCAACTGCACCTAGAGTACAGCGTACAATTTTTGAACCCCTATCTGAGCGGCCAAATAATACCAAGTGGAAGGCAACACAAATGTCATATGGTCAGCAGGTGAAGGCATATAAGGAGAGTCTTGAGAGCCTAAATATGTACTCATAGGAGGAAGAAGGGTACATGATAGAAATATACAAATACAGTACATACAAGGGCATAGCAAGGCAGGCTCTAAAGATACGAGGACAGCCAACCACCAGTTGTAACAGCCTCAAACTAGAGGTAGGTAATTTCAAGAAAGACATATGTACAGGAAGTATTTCCTTACAAAATGGGTGTGCGTAAGTGGAATGATACATTTGTTTATAGGGGGGCCTTCCCTTGAGACTCAGAGCACCTTACATCACAGGTAACATAAAAAGATTTCAGAATTACGGGGCAAGTGGATTATGAATATCAGTAGATAACTAAAACCATGAACAGAAAGCTAAAACAACCAAACAATAAACACACAAATGCATATACAATAAATAGCAGTATTACCTGCCAGAATCTAAATAAATGAGGCCATCACTGATCTCCCAATGCCTCTCTGAAGTGGTACATCTTTAAACTCTCTTGAAGGTCTCTTTCAAAGGGGCATCCCTCAGTGCCCTGCATAGCATATTTTACAACAAATGGCCAGCAACTTCAAAGAAATGATCTTCTGATGACTTAAGTCTGGCCCTTGGGACTGACAGGATATCCTTCACGATGGAGCACAGAGGGGGTAAGGATCAGCGTGGATTCTGGAGCAAGCTACCCAAAGACATAGTACCAGTACAATCTCGGGGTTCTGAGCCCCATGGGATAACTACCAGGGGTAATTAGAAACAAGCAGAAGGTTGAAGGAAATGCTAAGATTATTGAACTGATCATCTCAGCCTAGATTGGGAAAAACAGGGCAGATTAGATAGGTTTGTATTTATCTGTCTTCAGTCATCTATGGTACAATGCTAGACAAGTTATTTGTAGAGAGCAATACCAGACAGACACATCAGTGCACAGCCACTGTGGCAATAGAAGAAAGATTGGAAAGCGAGAAAGCACAATGGGGGCTGTTCACGAAAAACATACAATGGGTGCCTAGTCCGGCCGTGCAAGCTCCACACCTGTGGGCTTTCTGCGTGCAGGCCGTAGTCACCAATGCCAGCCTCCACACAACTCCCTTCCACGGCCCCGCCCCCCTGGTGTGCAAGATCCCTGGTGCAGGCGGGGCAGAGCAGAGGATCCAGGCAGGCAGCCAATCAACTGCCCATTCCAGGTACCACCGGTGGATCACTTGCACCCATGGGGCACCATGTTGGTGGCTGGCACACAGTGCACCAACTGCACTGGGGGGTATGTGTCCAGTTCACTCCCCCCAACACCCAAGATGTGCTCCAATGGCAGGGGCATCCATTTTGGGGGTCCACTGATCTCCACGATCACTGCTGTGGTTGGCAGTTGCCACCCCGGGGGTGCGTACTGGGTTTACAGCTGCCCAGAGATGGCATAGCTGTGCATGCCTGCGCACAGCACTTTGCACCTTGCAGAGTGCCATGGAGTGCTGGCACACATCCTTGCCCGCCCTAGCATGGAATTTCATGATCAGCCAGGGAATCAGGTGTGTAGGGAGGGTGTATGTGGGTGGTACATTTCGCGAAGGGGGCACAGTGTTCACGAGCCTGTGCAGGGTGGCTAGGCACCAAATTTATGTGGTGCATAGCCACTCCGCACCTTCGTGAATAGGGCCCAATATCTATACTTACATAGGGCTAGTCAGGGGATAGCTGGATCAAATAGTTCAGCTTACTATATATAACAATGCTTTTCAACATTTTTCCCAGGCTATTGATCCTGCCCCAGTTGTTCACTCAAAAGGGGGCTAGCATCTGCACATGAATTTAAAGTGCAAACCAATAAAGTCCATACTAGACTTTAAGCAGGGGGCTAAGATAAAGCCACTGTAAATTACTACCAGTTCATAATGCTTTTATTTAAATTAATTTGTACTATAGCTGCTTAATAATTGCAGGTGCTATTCTGAACACACACACATTTTTCTTCATGGTTCAGATATATATAGCTGACTCAGACACTAAGATAAGGGTCACAGATCTGTAGTTACCCACGTCTGACCTTACACCTTCTGGAATGTGTGGGGGGGTGGCAGTGTTTTCCAGTCCTCTGGCACTATCTCTACCTATAAGAAATCCTGAATTAGTGAGGGGCCCAGCCAGAAACCCCTTTGAACTCTACTGCTACTCTTGAGTGGATATCATCAGAACCTTGTAATTTTCCTAGAGTCGCACTATAAAGATACTTGCCAACTAATTGCAACATGATTAGCACAGCCTTCTGATTAGCCTGCTCCTTTGCCAATAACTTTCCCCCGCAACTGGCAATGCCCCTGCTTACTGGCTAAATACTGATCCAAAGTAGTTATTCAGTGCATTGGCTATTCCTCCTGCCTTGCTCAATGGTTTCTCTCCCATACCAATGATAACAACTCCACCTTCTGCTTGACTCTGTTTTTGTCCCCTATGTATTGGGAAAAATTATGTTTTATTGCTGTGTTGTTCCCCTCGATCCCCTGTGCAATCCTATCTTACAGACCATGCCTGGCCTAGGCAATCTTGGACCTGCATCCTTCATTAATACTTTATACTCCAGTTCCATTGCTCTGTCAGCAGAATCCTTCCAGTTACAGTATAACACATCCTCTATTTCTTCTTCAACTTCTCCTGAGGTTGGAGAAAAGAAATGATCTTGCTCACTATTAGTTAAGTGGGGCAGTGTAGAAAGGGGGCTCAGTTCCAGAGGGAAAATACAGTACTTACCTATAGACACTGCTTGTTCTAAGTCTCACCCCATCCATCCAGCACTCTGTCAGGGGATTCTTATTTCCTAGGTGCATTACTTTGCACTTTCTGTTGTTCAATTTCGACTGCCAAATCTTAGAATACCTCTGCAGCTTTTGTAAGTCAATCTGCATTTCCTTCATAATTTGGTGTAAACAATATTAAAACAACAATTGTATGAGCCACCGTTACATTTTGTGCATGCAGGCTCCTAATTTTGATAATTTTCAATCTTTTTACCCCAAATTCATTACCTGCAGCCCTTTTGACTCTGGCGCAGCTTGTTTTTGTTGTTGCAGTTTCTATTTATGCTCCCCTGCTTTCTGTGCCTGATCTCCTTCAGGCTCCCACAAGGTGAACTTTCTGTCCTCCTTACCTGGCCTCCTCATGGTGCCATCCTCCTATAAATGGTATAACCCCCTCCAAGGCAGGGATGAGGTAGAGGGCTTCACCCTTGAACATTTCCAGTTTTGTCAGATTGGCAGTCTTGGAGGCCCAGGCAGGGAGATCATGAGTTGCACTGGAAGGCCGTCATCATCAGGCCTAGAGCTCTTTTTTCTGATTTTTCTCCCAGCCCACAGGACATGCATGCACTTGGGTTGCAAGGGTGCATGCTCACTAATGTTATGTCAGCCACAGGCAGTGTGGCTCCTCCCACCACTAGTCTGGCTGGGCCCTACCATCACCTGCATCCATGGGTGGTATGGCAATGGCAGATGGAACACTCCCTCCCTGGGGAAGGAGAGTGTCCTCTGTGATGCTCAATTCTCCCCACCCCCCGGGCTGGGCCCTGGTGACCTGGGCTCATTCCTGAACCTGGGTCACCGGCATCGCGAGCAATACTATTACCGCTGTGCCGACAAACCAGTCTCAGGCAAACTTTCAAGCACAAGAATAGCTGTTGCAGTCTTACATCCTTTATTTCTCTTTTGACAACTTTTGGAAAGATAAGTAAATATTGGTAGCTGCCAGGTGAAAGACCCAGTATTTCCCGAGGTAAGGCCTGTCTGCATGCATGCACTGATGCTTCAGTGGACATGCATAATAGTTAATGCCTGCTCACATAAAGAAGAGAGTCTAGACCACTGAAACAGCATAAAACAAATCTGCAATATTTGACAAAGCTTGGTAACATGGTGGGTAAACACCTCCTGGCCTACAAACAAGTATTTTCCGCTAAAGTTATTTGGACAACCATGGAGACATCTGCCTAGAACGTTTGCTCTTGTTGCACATGGGGACACATCTAGTGACTGCTTCCATTATAATTTGCTTCAGAGCCTCCAACTTGACATTTGTACTCCCACTCAGTGGTGTATTCATCAAATTAGCT
Organism: Neoceratodus forsteri; assembly: GCA_016271365.2. Lineage (NCBI taxonomy): Eukaryota > Metazoa > Chordata > Ceratodontiformes > Ceratodontidae > Neoceratodus > Neoceratodus forsteri. Next base: position 1,393,219,671 of record CM057459.1, read on the forward strand.
ACAACCATTTCCCTTAGCTTATCAAAATCAAAAGTAAATGAAGTCCTCAGTGAAGAAAGGGGGGTTACTAGTGGGGTACCGCAGGGTTCAGTACTAGGGCCGGTCGTTTTTAATGTCTTTATAAGTGACATTGCAGAGGGGCTGGAAGGAAAAGTATGTCTCTTTGCAGATGACACAAAGATCTGCAACAGGGTTGATACACAAGGTGGGGTGGGAAGGATGAGAAGGGGCTTGGCAAGGTTGGAGGAATGGTCAAATATATGGCAGCTTAGATTCAATGCAAAGAAGTGGAAAACAAAATCCCAGGGGAAGAGTACACAATGGGGGGTGAGATACTGACAACAACAAAAATGGAAAGGGACTTGGGGGGAAGTCATATCAGATGACCTAAAGGTGAGCAACCAATGTAAGAAGGCAGTAAGGAGGGCTGGGGGATACTGGGATGCATAGGGAGAGGCATCAGCAGTAGAAAGCAGGAAGTTGTTGTCCCTCTGTACAGACAGTTGGCAAGACCACATCTGGAGTAGTGCATGCAGTTCTGGAGACCCCATCTTAGCAAAGACATAGACAGGGTGGAGGCTGTCCAGAGGAGGGCAACCGAAATGGTGCAGGGTCTGCACTACAAGACATATGAAGAAACACTAAAGGAGCTTAATATGTATAGCCTCGAGGAAAGGAGGGAGAGGGAGGATATGATAGAAACTTTCAAGTACCTCAAGGAAATCAACAATGTCCAAGAGGTTAGCATTTTTCAGAAAAAAGAGATGTGCAAGAACAAGGGGGCACAATTTGAAGATAGAGGGGGGATGGCTCAGAGGTAAAGTGAGAAAGAATTTCTTTACAGAGAGTGTTGTAGGTGCATGGAACAGCCTTCCTGAGGAGGTTGTGGAGTCAAAAACAGTGGGGGAATTCAAGAATGCATGGGACAGATATAAGGCAATTCTAGTGGGGGGGGTAGGAGGAAGTAGGCTGTTGGTTAACTAGGATCTGCAGCTTATCCATTAGGTAGGGAAATGGGCAGACTAGATGGGCCAAGCAGTCCTTATCTGCCATCAAATTCTATGTTTCTATGTATGTTTCTCATATTTTAGTGTCCTGGTCTTATTTGTGGTGAAGTAGCTTCCCCATCACCTGAAATTCAATCCTGATATGGTCACTGTTACCCACCAGCTCACCAATCATTCATCACTGACATTTTTATCCCAGCTACTCAGTGTCAGTTCATGAACAGCATCCAATCTTGTCCTGTGCCTGGCTGTATTACCAGGTAGTCTGTAACACACTTCCAGAACTGTCTATCTACTGCCCATGGATTTTAATAGCAGCCATAGACTTTCTGTAGGCTCCCATCCTTTCTCACTCCTTCTTTTTCACTTACTTCAAGCCTGCCTTGATATAGACAAGCAACCCTGAGACCCCTCTGACCCTCACTGCCTCTCCTGTAGAGATTGTACCCTCTACCCTTGCATCCTATACCTCATTCCCTCCTTCAACCTGCTCTCTGGGTACCATACTATATCATACTACATTGTACTGTAGCTTGCCTCAAGACGTTTATTCTCTAGCTCATCCATCTTTTTTCTTGCGTTCCTCACATCCAACGCATGTGAAGAGTTCAAAAACAAGGGCGGCCAATACCATAAAGGATAGTCTTCAATGCTAGGGGGTCTGGTGGCATTTTTCCCCAGGAAATATTTTTGAAAAGGCATTGTCAATGGTGCAATTTCATGCATTTTAGGACTCCAGTAATGTTGCCAGTCTCTCCTGTCATACAAAACTTATTTTTCAATTATTAACTGTCCATAAAGCACTAAACTTTAAACCCCATTTAATTTTCAGCTTAAAAAGAGATCAAACTTTTATCCTGATCACACCAAAAGATTATCACAATATGCAAGAGCATTAGTCTGCTCGGCTCTGCATCACTTTCACACTGGCAGCATCTGTAGCTTGCAACTGTTGCTACAAGAGGAGCTAATTGGGTGGTGATGCCTTTCAGAAATCTGATCCCCGATTGGCTCTGCATCTGCATCACTACTGGCTGGATGACAGCTTAGTTAGCCTTGTCTGAGCACATGAATACAGTATTGTCATGTGCAAAATACTGTTATTTTATTTTATATTTTTTGTTTGTTTCATCAGGAAGGGTAGAATGGACCTCATAGTCCTGTTTCAGCTATGCCACTAGTTTCTATATTGCAACAGAGATCACGTGGTAGTGAAATACTCCGAACAGTCCAAAAATGCACTGTAGGGATGGTGCCAATGTTATTCCCATCCAGGATCCAGAAGTACAGCACCTTGTCAACGTATTTCTTACCCCATCTTCTTGACCAGCCTGGTTTCACTTTGCTACTTCCACCAGCACTGTCACCCCCTCATCTTTGGGGCTAACAGCCCCGCTGCCTTGCAGTGCCCCATGGATCCCCTCCCCTGTGATGGAGCTTCCTGGGTTCCACAGGCCAGGGAGGAGATTAGATTTCAGATGCTGTGAAGGGCAACCCAGCTGGCAATGCAGAGCCTGCAGGGGAGCATGGTGTCATCCCGAAGCGGCCAAGGTTTTTTTCATCATTTGTATCACCTCCTCTCAGGTGTCTTGTGGGAAAGGACTGTGCAAATGCATGTGTGTCCTATTTAGGGGGCACCCACCCTCCCCTTCTTAGCTCTGCATGCACTGCCACCCATGGTCATGCAGGTGACAGTATTGCAGCAGAGCTAGCAAGACTCTTCTCTAGAGCAGAAGAACAGTGTCCTGTGGGACACACAATCCTCCACCCCCCCCCCGCCAACCCCTGAGTGGCCCTGCTCCATTCCTGAACCTGACTGACAGGCACGATGACAGATGAGGTGCAAGTGCCTCAGCCTTCCACACCACAGGGCCTGCACCTCTGTCAGCATCTTACTGCAGACTCTACAGTCACTGACACTGTACTGAGTGCAGTGTCCTTCATCTCCATACTTGTGAACTGGGAACACTGGACATTAGATACTGTATGGGGGAAGGGTCATGGCCAGGGTAAGCCCCACTCTGCACACACCTATGCTTCATATTTGCTGTCATTCAGTGAAGTTTGGTATTTCTCTTCCTACTTTCTTTGGGCCTCACAGCTTCCCCCATACCAAGCTGGAGCATGTGTGTTCTCCTACACCTACCCCACCCATCCCTATGATAGTATAAAGCCTATGCCCACCACTCAGTCCTGTTTGATGTCATCCCACCCCTTCTGGGTTTAGGTGTAGCTCACTTGCAGTATGCAGGCTTCTCTTGTTCTAAAATACCTTACAGTGTGCAAGGAATCTAAACTCTTGCTCCCTGCACAGAAATTTTAGTGATACATTCAACTAACTAATTTCTTGTTGCCTTGCTGTTCCTGGGTGCGGCACTATAATTATCTCAGAGAATACTTTCTTAAGGATTCTGCTCATAATTCTACTGCCTAGTTTCCTAAATCTCTGTTACAGGACTTCCACTCTGCCTCTGCCTACATCATTGGGGCAAACCTGTACCATGATGACTGGTTCCTTTTCCTCATCCAGAGTATAATATACAGTGGATATCAATTAGCTTCAGTTAATTACATTTTACATTTCATATGAAGTTATGTATATGCTGAAAAAAAAAAAGGATGTCACAAAATATATTAGCAGAATCTAAAGAAAGCATGTAGTTTTACTAGGAAACCTATAGGGGAACTCTATAAGCGAGGTGCACAAAACCTGTGTGCAGAATGTGGCTGTGATGTAGCAGCTGCGGTGCAGTGGCCGTGTGTGTACACATTCTGATCTGTGCTGTAAGAAGCAATAATGTGAGCTGTGGGGTCCTGTGTTATGGCTGATTAAAGCAGCAGTGCACAACAGCTGTGAACATTCTGACCTGTGTTTTTTTTTTATTCTGTTCTAGATTGTTCCTTATCTCCAGACTTGCATGATACCCTTCTTTCCTCATTTTGAGTCTTTAGCACGTTTTTCACATTTGAAGTAATTAAAGGAGCGCTCCTTTTCTATCTGCCTCAGACTTAGTTTTCATCAGTATTCTCAGCTGTTCATGTGCACTTGTCCCATAAGGTCAGGAAGCAGTGCCTGTTGCATGCTAGTTCATTTTAATCACATGAAAAGTGATCTTAAAAAGGACAGGAAACAAATACAATTATACAAACATTCATGAAGTTTACTGTTTTCCTGACCAATAAAACATGACTGTGTGTTCCAGTAACTGTTGTGTGAGAGTGAGAATTTTTTTTACGACTGTCATAAAGCTGAAATGGTAAATATGGCTATTACCGTAACAGCCTGTTTCTTCGTTCTGATTTTTCAATCGTGAGTGTGAGCGTGACAGCTATATGCTGATGTCTTCATTCATGTATTCCATTATATCACTCTGTCTCGTGCATTGTATGACACGCTCCTGTGAGGCAATTATAAACTCTCGGCAACCAGTAAGTAAGGGATTAATTTGTTACTGACTGACTTATTTGTTTTCTTTACTTTTTGGGGTAATTATACAAATCGGGTGTTCTGTTGTTACAGCACTGGCAACCAGTGCTATCAGACTATGACATTTAAGTACATTTATGTGCTGGTCTATGAATCATGTTCATCTTGCCCTACCCCTTCCCCTCTCACCTTTCTCGTTTGCTATGTTTTCTCAGTGTTGAAAGCTGAGCAGGATGTTAGACATATCTTCTCCTGTTTGACAGTCAGACATGTGCTTAGTGTTAACATTCTTTAGCTGTTTAATTCAAAGTTAAGTTCATTCCAGAATAACTACATCTCTCCATGTAGATCTTGACGTTGTATACCAAGCTATGTCTGTACCAGTTCCAGGCAGAGAGCGATGTTTGTTTACTCATTTTAGTAAATGAGCTTGATTCACTTGCTGATTAGATGCTTTCATTTTTTTTACCACCCTCTACCCCAATTGCATTTTCCGAGTATAAACACACATGTGTCGGAAACAGCCCCCCCACCCAAAAAAAAGTTAATTGATGAAAAATAATGGAGAACCCTGTTCTCTCTGCTTTTATAGACTGGTGTGTCCAAAATATCATCCCTCACTGCTGATCAATGCAGTTAAACTGCATCCTGCTTCTGATCTACCATCCATTGCCTTCGATCATTACCCTCTCTGTTTGCCTAATGTTTTATTGGCACCATTGAAAACAGATCAATCACTTATACTAACATACTAACATATTAAATGCCAGCAGATTAGGCCTTATGGTCTATCGAGTCTGCTCGAACCTCAGATCCCCTGTTGGGAACATAGGCCCTTCCCCCCACCAGTGTTCTGATACCCCTTTCTGTATGTATCCCACCCTCTCTTGAAGCCCTCCACATTGGAAATCTCGACCAACTCGCCAGGCAGCACATTCCAAGGATCCCCCACCCTCTCTTTGAAAAACCTCCTCTTCTTTTCCCCCCTCATCCTACCTTCTTCCAACTTCAAACCATGCCCTCTGGTGATACTTCCCTCCTTTAGTTTTAAGATCCCTTCCCTGTGTACCCTTTTTATTCCCTAGAGGTACTTGAAGACCTTGATCATGTCCCTCCCATCTCTCCTCTCCTCCAAAGTAAACAGTCCAAGCTCCTCAAGTCTATCCTCATACGTCAACTCCCCCGGTCCTCAAATCATCCTAGTAGCCCTCTTCAGTACCCTCTCCAGGAGCTGTATGTACCTCTTTAAGTGTGGTCTCCAGTACTGTACACAGTACGCGAGGTGAGGCCTCACCAGCCCATTGTACAGTGACAGAATCACTTCCCTGCTCCTAGAGGTGATCCCCCTTACAATGCATCCCGACATCCTGTTTGCTTTGCTAGCCACTCTCCTACACTGCTCAAAGTTATTCATACACTCATCCACCATGACCCCTAGGTCTTTTTCCCCAGATGAGGCTTCCAGCACCACCCCTCCTAGGGTATATCATGTTTGGGGTTTCCCCACCCAAGATGTAACACCTTGCACTTGGTTGTATTGAAATTTAACTTCCATGTGACAGCCCAACTTTCCAGGGTGTCCAGGTCCCCTTGCAGAGCCAACCTCCCCTCCTCCCCCTCAACTACTGCTCCCACCTTGGAATCATCGGCAAGGAGACTCATCTCACACCCTATACCCACCCTGATGTCAGATATGTATGCATTAAACAGGATCGGCCCCAGGACCGAGCCCTGCAGAACTCCACTACCGACCTCTCTAGGGTTTGAGAGCTCCCCACCGATCACCACTCTCTGTGTGCAACCAGCTAGCCAGTTTACTGTCCATCTGACCATCAAAGGGCACATTCCCAAACCTGTCAGTTTCTCCACCAGCCCATTGTGGGGAACAGAGTCAAATGCCTTGCTGAAGTCCAAGAATATTACATCCACAGGCTTTCTCCTGTCCAGTTCCGATGTTACCCATTTGTAGAACTCAACAAGGTTGGTTTGACTTATGTCACTACACCTCTGACACCCACACTCCCATACACACACACACACACACACACACTCCATTCAAGTTTGCCTCTGTCTAATACCTGTTCTAGAGATTCATCTGCTACCACTTTATTTTCATTTACAATGTTTCAGCCTGATAATCGTGCTTTTTATAATGTTATTACTGCCATCCTAAATTTAGTAGCAGTGACATATTTCTGACCTATTACAGTTGTAGCAAGAACAAGGTATAAAACGATTTTGTCCTGTATGCTGTTTATTTCTATGAACAGTGTTCCAGTTCTATTGACAGAACAGCACCTCAACAGTATCCGCAGCCATACTCAGACACACTTTGTTAAATAAGCAGATGTGTGGTCTGAAACTAGAATACCCTAATTAGTTTTTTGGTCTGCCTGCGTGGTTGAACGTTGATTAGAATTATTAAATTTGCAGCCTATGTTGTTATGCATGTTTCTATTCAAACATTAGAAACCCCCCTGTTTTCACCTGCAACTCCTACCATCGAAACCCAGTATGAATTTCACTGTCTTGCCACTACCCAACCAGTTTCAGGAGTGCTGTTATTTATACCAGCTGACATATTTTAAAAAAAGTCACAACACTGCCCCCTTGGTGATGACAAATGGAACTCAACCCTGACTGACCCCTTTTCCTATCTTAGATTCCCTGCCCCCCACCTCACATCCCTCTGTCACACACAACTACTTGTGCTGAATTATTGTTAGTCTAGACTGTATTAGGATTTATTTATTCCGACCATACTGATGCAGTCTTTTTATATTCCCTCCTAAATCTAACAGCCGTCACTTCATTACATTACATTCCACCTGTAGCAGGTCTGCGATTCATTGTATTTTGATCATGTAATACTGTTAATAACTATACATAAACAGGGTTTTTCTGCTACCTATACCAATAACTCAGCCACTGTCATCCCATACCACTGTCTGCCCTCTAAAATACTTATGCAGTTGACTGTTCTGACCCCAGTACACACTTTTAGTTATTTGTATCTAAATTGATGTATTCATCAAGTTCACCCTCACATCAGAAACAGATAGCAAACTCCCTTCACCTAACACCATGATTATATCTGAGTTGCTTTGTTTACCTGGCTCTGTTCAACATTTCTAAATGCCCACCCTTCCAACTGGTATTCAAAAATAACAGGAATAGTGATGAAAACCTGGACCCAACCATAGCAAAAGGAGTATACATATAGAACAATGGATGGTTGACCAACCACAACAAGGCTGTGTTTTCATCGAGGAAGTTGATGATGTCATAGAGACCTCGAGAGCGAAGCTCAAGAGGTCTCCATGGCATCATCAAGTCCCGAGATGGAAACACAGTCTTGGTTGTGGATGGTCAACCATCCACTGTTTTTTATAGTACAGTATATATTTCCCCCAAATAAACACAAGGTCCATACTTTGTGTAGACACTCCTGCACTGGTCCTCGCTTGAGTCCCATTTCACAAGATACCGGTCCTCCTCACTACGATTACGGTCTGTTCTGGTCACGTCCCCAAATATAGTGATACGCATCGCTGTGGTCCCACTCCATTTTTACTGTAACTGCCAGGGATTTAAAAAAAAATGCAAATTGATAGTTGGGACACACAGAGCCGATTATGGCAGTCCATGTCCATACTGTCTGCTCGCCCAACTGCTCACTTAGTGGATCCACCATTTTAGAATACATTTTTAAAATCACTGCCCATTTCCACCAATCAGGTAGGAGCTCAAGGGGCAAAAGTTGTTGTACTAGCGATGTGATGTCAGAACGATAGTACAACAACTTTTTTGACCTTTGAACTGTCCTACAACAGGATTTGGAAAACCATCGTTTTCCATCCACAACAAACCCTAACCACATACTATATTTTATTATTTCAGTTGCTTAAAAAATGGTTAAGCAGACTCAAAATGGAGAAGAAAGAGTATCATACAAACCTGGAGATATGGGGCAATGTAAAATAAAATAAAAAAAGTATAGGTCAACATTTTCACTGGTATCATGCAGTGCTGCTGTAATACCCTGAAACTGTGAGGGTTGCGTGAGCCTATGAAACACTTCTGACCTGCCTGACTCCCTGTTCTGTGCTCCCCACTTCTTTGTGCGTAGCATGCACTATTACACTTGATTGTTTCTGTGATAATCTGTTAAAGCATTTTGTGATACTGAATGTGTGAAAGATGCTACAGTGGAGGCCCAAGATCAATATTTTCCAGTATACCTAACTGTATCTGGACATGTCAAAGAAAATGCCCATTCATTTCAATGATATTTCCTGTGATACGTCCACATATATCTAAAAATTTGTTTAAGCAGTACTACACAACAAGGTATGCAATATCATGGGATATCATCCTACCTCAGGTGCATTGTGAGGCTTGAGGCTATATGCCAAGTGACTTCAACCACCTGCAAAGGGATGATATCCAGTGATATTGCATACCTTGGAGTGTATTATTGCTATTATGAAGTGGATACATTTTGATGTTGCTGTCTGATCATCTGACATATTTTCAGACCATGATTATATTCTGAGATATCATACTGGCTGAATGTGGTCTCAGACAATCGTATTTGTTGATTTTGAACATTCAATGCATAGTGGGGCATATCTTTGCCTACCACTGTATGCAAACTGAAGTTGTATTGCATTTTACTGTATTGTACCATAATAACCAGTGACCTTCTATATCAACTCATTAAAACTAGTTTTTAAACACTTTAATAACCCAGTATGATGTCATACCAGGTTATTATGGCATTTGCAGGCTCGAACTGTCATTACTGTCAAAGCGCAAAATCCCATGATAACCTAAGTGATCTCACCTCATCAGAAGGAATAAGCAAATAGAGACTTAAAAAAAAACAACTTGCAATGTTTTAAAAAAGTGCTGAGGGTTGAGGTGCTGGACACCACACCATGTGCCACGCCGGCGACCCATGTTTGGGAGTGAGCATGGGTCACCAAGGGTCGGAGGGGAGGAGATGGATTGAGTGTCCAATGGACTGCTCTCCGTCTCCAGTGAGGGTGGGTAACTGTGGCCACTGTGCACCTGATCCCTAGCGGAGGCTGGGAGTCGGCAACATGGGCAAGACTTTTGGGGGTGGGAACATGGCAAGACACTTGAGGTGGCACACACAGAAGCATGTGTGACCACATTGTAGGCGTCATTGCATGCTGTGTCCCACAAATAGGGGAGAAAATGGGAAAATGGCATCCATGGCCACGGCAGCTTGATGGCCATCCTATGGATGCCCTGGCTTTGTGGGGGAAATCCGGAACTGGATCCAGATTTGGCAGGTGAGATGGGGGCTCCCTACCACCCCACTATGGGGGAAGAAGGCGAGGGCCCTACAAGAAGCTGGGGGCAGACTGGATGGTGGCTGGATATGAGAGGGAAGTGCAGATGAAAGGTGCCAACCAAGGAGCCAGTGGCAGAAATAGAGTAAAAAAAAAAAAAAATATATTGTATAGCAGGTTGAATTAGAGTCCATTATATTTAGTTGGAGTCAACCTACTATACACATTCGTGTCTGATTGAATTAGTGTGGACAGTGTACTCTTCAATTCAGTACTACTGAAAATCAGCTGTCCATTATTTTTCACTATCCTTTTATTTTTACTAATTGTCAGCAATAGTGAATATAGGGAAAATAAACAGATAGAGAAAATAACCTTCTACAAAGTATTTTATTGGGTTTTCAGGTTACTGTTCAAATTGAAGCCCATTTGATTGCTAGTTCTGAAACTGCACCAGATACTGAAAAGTGATGGTTCTCCACACGAACCGACTAGCAGGGACTGAACTGAATACAGCCGAAACTGGAAAGGGACTGTTATTTATTTATTTTACTGAGCTGAACTTCGTGTGTTTAATGATATTTTACTTAAATAACTCCCAAAGTAGCTAGATGAAATGTTCAAAATTTTGCAGTTGAAACAGTTTCTGCTGAGAAATAAAGTTGGTTCTCTAATTCAGTATTCTGGCACTTCTTTGCCTCAAAATGCCTTGCACCAGTTAATATTAAAATAATGCCTCTGCTGGTTTGAGTTACGAATGATTTTTTACACACCCGCAGTGTGTGATAATCTCATAAACCTCAGGTGTGTAAAAACCCTATAATACATACCCCTGCAGAGGCATTATTCTTTATGTATTCCTCCCACCCTAAACTTCTGTCTTACCCTTACATTGAAACAGAAAATCCTGACATTAGCGTTCGAGTTCAAGTTTATTTCCAGGAAAACTCCATTGAGCAAGCTAATTTTCAATGAGGTCTTGAGAAGCTCAAGGCAATACAAAACAGTAGCGTGTCAAATACAAGAAGTGTGACATATGAATAAATAAGAATGAGTGAATTGAGACATAAGAATGTACAGTCAGAAGGAACTGTACAAATTTCATTGCCTGGAAGTGTAACAGATTTCATTGCCTAACTATGTGAAGAAACTGCACAAATTTCATTGTCTAACAGTAGGGAAAACATATAGTAGTTTTTGGACCTTGTAATCAATGAGGTCCGGTAATGCATATTTAAACAATATAGCACTAGGTCATAAGAGCCTGTATGAACAGCGCTGTAAAAAACAGCACTGTCCAAACAGTGCTCACAACAAACGTGGCAGGAGACTATGCTGCCAACCATATCAAAGCCAGTGGTAGCGATCGCAAGTGCAATTCGCGATCGCTGCCACTGAAAATCATTATTTTTGCAGGGGGCTCAGCCCCTCATCCCCCCCATAATTTAAATAATCAGCTCTGAGTTGGAGTTTGATTATGGGGGAAAATGTAAAATTATGGAGACCAGGATTAGAACCCTGGTCTCTACCATTTTTCTAGCTAAATTGCTCCTGCATTACCACTCCATGCCATGGGAGCAGCTTAACTAGCCTCTTCCATTCCCCGTCTCTTACACCAGCTACCAGTACCCTGTACAGTGACCAGGGTAGCGCTTACTGCATAGCACTATAATTCCCCTGTCACTGTCCAAAGTAGCACGGTATAGATCCGCACTGTGTTAGCATGCGCTTAGTCATGCGCTATTCTAACCAGATAGGAAACAATACAGATCAGCATAGCATAAAGGGGTGGTAAGGAGGTTAATAAAAGGGGAAGAGACAGGGGGGAGTGAGAAGTGGGCAGTAGATGGGGCAGAGGAAAGGGAGGGATTGGCTTAACACAGTAAGAGTAATCATGAGTGGCAGTTGCATGTTTCTGCCATGTGGTTACTGATTAGAGAGTTAAAAGCATTTAGAGATACTAGGTGAGTTACTTTGAGCATGGGTTGCAGTTTATTCCAGATGGATGGGAGGGCATAGCCATTGGCAGCCTTGCCATAAAGAGTGTGGAACCTGGGAACATCAAGTGTAATGAGGGAAGTTTTTCTGAGTGAGTAGTGTGACACTCAGACAGCTGGTTCTGATTAATCTATGATTTTTGTAATGTAAAAATGTGTTATTGAGTGTCTCTCATGATACATGCTGAATCAGCCTGTGGAATGACACCCCCACCCCCCCAGGTTTTAGCTACAATGTGTTACCTGGAAGGCCAAGAGATAATTACAGGTTAGAAGAGACTTAAAATTCAGGATCTCCTGTTTATGTGACTAATTGCAGCTTGCCAACTGCCAAGATAGGTCAGAAACTTTTATGACGTTCAGAGGAAACACAGTTAATATTCACATGGTGATACAAAACATGTTGCACCTCCATGAGATCTGGCAGAGAAACATTAACAAGTCCTTTGATGTCCTGGAAAGGGGAAGCTGCTCATAAGATCAAAGAAAGTCATATGAGAAAATGAGTTGTGCTGAGGTCACAGAATTTAATACTTTGATAAGAAATCCTGTTTTGTATAGATATGATTTTTTATATTCTGACAGGGAGGAGCTATGTAGGTGACCTCACGCAAAGAGGTTGGCAAAGCCAGTTTTTAAACAGTATTCTGTTTTCCATTTAGATGCTAATGTTGAGACTCTGAAAAAGAAACATCTACAGCACTGTGAGATAAGAATACCTTAGAACAGACAAGTCTGAATGTATTAGTGGTAGGAATCTGCACTTTTTAAAACCTTATTCTTTTAAGTGATTTGTATGTTTTGTGATACATGGTTCTGTATTTACATTTTACATTTTTTTATCTATTTTGAAGTAAACCTCTACTTTAAAGACTACCTGGTGTGCTTTTGAAATTATTTTTCTTGACAAGGGAAGCATACATGGTTAAAGCTGACACTGTACAAAGCTTACTGGTTTTACCAAACTGGAAAAAGGTAAGAATTTATTCTGAGGTCTTTAATAGAGCTTTAAGTGTTCATTTTGTACACTGGGCAAAAGATATCTGGAACCCCAACGAAGAGCACAATTATCTGAGCCTGTACATTGGGTACGCTAGCAAGCGGTTCACAGTTTGAATCCCTCCAAGACTTGAGACCAAAGATTGATTCGAACCCACAAAACAGACAGGAGGGTTACCATGTTTCTGTTTCCTGTTCACAAGACTGCACTTGGAGGTTGGCACTGTGGGAGCAGAGGGCCTGACCTGCTGAGTGGGTTTGTGACAAGTAGCAGCTCAGGGAATGGCAGAACAGGCCTGGTATATGGGGGGGTAGCTTGTTGAGTAGGGCTTTGTAGAGCCATGTGCAGCTGTGCATAAGTCCTCTGGGGGCTAGTGATGACCATCCTACTTCAGAATAGAATTTGCAATGGTGGGTTCTGGCTGATGTGTTTGTAATGAATCGAATGGCACGGTGGTATAATACAGTGCATCCAGCTTATGTCGATTTGTGGTGGAACAACAGCTGCAGATAAAATCAATTCTTTCACTGATCAGCAGTCCACTGTTTAAGATTCTGAAATGACTCAATAAACACATAGGTCTTTCTCTTTTGTTCCACGTTCCTGTTGATTTGTTCCCCCTTTCTTTCTTAGAGGCCCCCCACTATGCATCCATTCTCCTACAGGGAAGGCATGGACCTGACTTCCTCCACAGCGAACACAAATTCCCACTATAGGTAGCCAACTGGTGGTATTTATTGTTTACATGCTGGATGTCCAGTAATTTACCATCCTGTGGTAGAGAATAAACAGTACAGTACCTCTACAATGGCCTCCTCCAGCCCTCGTGGTAGTGCATAGGGCTACTAAAGTCTCACAAGTCAGATCCTTCCTTTACTTAACGTTTCTGGTTCGGTACTCAAGGAGGTTTGGCAACATACTGCAAAAGTGCAGTATTAAGATCCAAAAATCAAATAAATTGTAGCAGTTCTCATTAGCCACATATTATTTTTATTAGCCACATGGATTTTCATTAGCTATTGGCTACTATGGCTATCCTTAGCACTCAACCAGTTCTCACAAATGTATGCATTGCAGGAATTTCACTGGGGTTCTTCTCCCAGGTGTTTGGTTTATAACAGACAGATGATGCTCTTCAGAAAACCAATACTATGATGGCCAGGGACATGCAGAAGGTAATAAGAGAACCAGTCATGATCAGTGAATGAACTTACACCACCATCATTTTGCTTGAGTTTGGTCTGAGCCAACCCAGACATCAGGTCAGTCCCCTGATTTAAACTGATCCAAGCCACTGGGAGCACAAAAGCCTATTATCTTCTCTGTTGGTAAATTTCCCGTGTCCCACTGGACCTCACAGTGGTAGAAACCACCATATGAATCAACCAGTCTTCCCCGGGGGCATTGACTGAGCCAGATGGGCCAGAGTCGAGTACTGTAGTGAATATCTGCACTTCAGCTACATATGAACATGTTTTATTTGGTGCTGGACCTACCCACATGTGTAATCTGTATTCCCAGGATCGCTTAACTAAGAAAGAACATCCTGTTGTCAGTGAGGTCCTTCTTTAATCCAGTCATACAGTTAGGAGGACTGAACACACTGACATCAAGTGCCTTGCTCAGAGTCTTGTAGTGTGCTGACAACTCTGGGAGTCCTGTATCAAATCTATGCTCACTTGGTTCACAGTCATTAAGGAGTAGGTCATGACCACAGGCTGGGTTATTTATTTATTGAAAGAGTTTTGCAAGGAAAGGCCTACTGAGCCAAAATAGCTTGTCTCCAGAGATGTCCTGGGCTTATTACCAGTTAATCTGACTCTAATGGGGTCATGGGGTATGAGGTGAAGCTGAGTGCCCTCTCCTCCTAGGGTTAGATCAATGAAAGTTTCCCAATCCTGGGATATCATAATGTTATTTTTAATTAATGTTTTCATAGTTTAATTGTTTTATATAAATTATTTTCCCTTAGTCACTAATGCGGCCTTTCTCAGCCTGGCAAGGTTCCAACCCTATCTACCCCATCTTTGCCATCTACTTGGTCAGAGAGGGTCCACTGGAGGCATTTCCTCTTGATAAAATATGGTAGACTCCCTCCTGGAGTACCATCAGTGATGGCATCCATTAGGCCTTTTGGGTATGAGAACCAGTGGGCAGTTGGGAGAAGTAGGCTCCAGGACTGCTGATGCTGTTCCACTGCACATCAGGATTTTTCACTTTTGCATTTCACCCTTAAGGGGCTCTGCTGGCAAGGGCTTCAAGGTGCACATGCACACATCTGTACATGAATGTGCATTGGAGTCAGTCAGCGTGCCCTCCCTAAGTCACCCTCCAGCTGCAGTGCCCCCTGTGGTCACCGAAGTGTCAGTCTGATAGTTGAAAACACAACCCTCCTTCCCCAGAGGAGCAGAGCCTCTACTGGGCTGCTAAATCCTCCTCTCCCCAGCTGGTCTCTGACATCCCCCTAGGCGAGTTCCTGAACCCAAGTCATCAGTGTCATGAGTGCTGGAGCCACTGTTGTACCAGTGGGCGAGATCTCTGACATCCCTCCCAGGCGAGTTCCTGGACCCAAGTCATCAGTGTCATGAGTGCTAGAGCCACTGTTGTACCAGTGGATGAGAGATTGTGGAATAATAGCTCTATTGCACTTTCAGGTTTTGAGTCATTGAATCTACCCTTTAAAGTAGCAGTAATTGTTAGTAACCATATCATTTTTTTTCCAGCAATAATATTCATCTGGCAAAAATATCAAGATACACGTTTTCCTTTTCATTTACTTTCATTCCTGAACCAAGTTATGGGGTCTTGATGTTTTTAAAAGTTTTCACTCCATGCCATGCCCACCATGAAAAAAATGTAATATCTTGGTACAGTGTTGTGCTGTTGACCATCAGAAACATGTGGTAGCACCATACTAATACATCCATTGTATGAGTCTTACATGTACATTAAACAGGTAACCTCAGTGGAAGACAACTGTGAGTGGTGGCCATCTTTCATGAGGTGAGTCATTAATTGCAAAATTAGCTGTAAAAGCTGGTGTTTTGTCAGTATCTGAGACAACTAAAACACACTGGGCATGAATCTTAGGATGTCAGAAATACATTTTTGCTAAACAAAACTTTATGATGTAATTTTTTGACTACTAACGAACACTGCTACTTTAAAATGAGTCTGCTAATCAGAATGCTCTACCATCCCCCCACCAATTATTTTATAATATGCTCTAACAATTGGACCATGTTACCTTCTGAGTTTTTGATCTAACACAGTGCCTAGTATCATCAAGCAAGGACCCAGACTCCATTTGCTTTTCCAAGTTTAGTGTTTAGAGGAGACCTACAAGAACTGCAAGACTATTTTTTTTTTGCAATAAAAGTTGATGGTTTCCAAGACAGCCTTATCAGTTACTCCAGCAAAGAATTCTCAGCTGTATGCTGGTCAATGTCACTGCAGGTATTGATTGGGGGAAGGGGAGAAGGCAAACAGAAGATAACAGATATCAGTATGAGAAACCTTCCCCAGTCAACAGGCTCTTTAATCAATAAATAGGATTATTTCTTTCTAAAACACTTCCTTTCTTCAGCACTTCTTTGCTTTTCGATTACTAAACACAGAGAACGCTGCAGCATGGCTATGACAAACTAGGCATTAAATGGGCACATTTCCCTACTGTACATATTCAAAGTAACCGCTGATATATTTCATTATTTTTACCTCTAGATAGGTCTCTGAAGCAGTAGTATACTACATTTTCTAGTGAAACACTGATATCCACTAGTGGGTTATGTGGACAACTAATTAGTGGCTTTCTGAATGCAGGAGTATCAGCTTCTTTACACGGATGAAATGTTGCACAGCACATGTAAATTTTATAAACTAAACCACATTATTTAGGTTGCTTGCAGGTCTTCTTTGAGAATAAACGTTAGTCTCACAGAGAAGATATAATCATCCATTCTCACAGAAAACCAATCAGAAAAATAGAAAACTTCCAACACAAGAATGCTTTACTGTCTATGCAGTCTTAAACATGAGGTTGTACATTCACCCTAGGGGGTTATAACTGACCTCCCTTCTTGCCTGCCCTCCCAGATCATTTGACCAGCACTTTGTGCCTATCCCACCCCTCTTAAAGGAAAACTACACCCAAAACTTGAAAAAATATATGTTGTGCAGAGTGTTTTAATTTGTATGTGAAGTTCTAGTGTTTCCTTCCCTCTAACTGGTATTAGGAGTTTTTCCCAAATTAGCCTGCTAGCTTTATGCTAGTTTTACGACCTCTGGGGATCTTCATACCTGATAGCTTAATTGTATTTCTGGTTCCCACAGTGCATCTTGTATCATGTGGCTGTGATGTAAGAGAGACACGACATTCAGCACACACATGCCAAACAAACTAAATATCTTGGAAGCTTTACAAGCTGCACAAAAATTACCAGCAGCAAAACCTTTAGGATGAGGGTGGTCACCAAGCTGAATTCTACAGATTTTAAAATATAGCCATCTCTATTGTTGTGAACTGATTGTAATGCAGTGCTTTCTGCTGGATTTATGGGCTCTGCTACATCACCATCACGTGAAACAAGGTGCATTGTAGGACAAAGAAATACAGTGAAGCTATTTGATATGGAGATCTCCAGGGGTTGTAAAACTACTCTAAAGCTAGCAGGCTAATTTAGGAAACACTCCTAATACCAGTCAGAGGGAAGGAAACACTAGAACTTCGCATACAAATTAAAACACTCTGCACAACATATATTTTTTCAAGTTTTGGGTGCAGTTTTCCTTTAAAGCTATCCTCCATCGCAATGGTGTAACTGGGTTACTGTGGATGTTGCGATTATTACCCCTGCCTTGTGGATTCAAGCAAAGTTGAGGGGCCTGGATTTTTATTTTCCTCATGGGGGGGTCATATCCAGATATTTTCAGTTTGTGCTGTACCGCCACTCAGAGTTATGTTTAAGTGGGCCTGGTGTCAGAGTGGTACAACCCTTTGGGATGCAGCAATTCCCAACCTCCCCACAGTGCCCCCCCCACACATGAAAAATCACAATGCAACCTTAAAACCAGCAAAAATGTAAGTAATTACTACTATTAATATGTTCTTGAGACAAAATGTAAAATAACACTCAAATATTTACTGAGCAATATTTGCAAGAGATAGGGGAGTGCAATGCAGAACTATTTTTGTTTATTACTCAAAATGCAGGGCCGAAGTTGGGTGCCTGACTAGACTGGACCTATTTAAAACAGCAGTAATGCCCATGGCTTCAGGCAATGCAATACCGTGGCAATGCAAATGTTACCTCAAAGTGTGCTGAGTAGTGTCGCACATGTTGTCATACATAGTGCAGTCTCAGAGTTAGTTATATAAATAAAAGGGAATTCGGGGGCAAAGTCCCCCACTCACAAAATGTATTACTAACATACTAAAATGCCAGCAGAATAGACCTAACGGTCTTTCGTGTCTGCTCATTTGGTCAGCCCCACCCTAGGGGCTGACCTTGCTGCCCGGCTTCTGCCTTCCCAGTCCCGGATATTCTCGCTGCACTGGCTTTTGCTTCCAGAACCCTTCCCCTGTAACTGTCCTACCCCTTCTTGAACCCCTCCACCATTTCTGCCTCCACCAGCCCCCTGGGTAGCGCATTCCATGGCTTCACCACCCTCTCAGTGAAGTAGCACCTTCTCCTTTCCCCCCTGAATCTCCCCCAGCTTCATGCCCTCTAGTTGCCCCCTCCTTCCTTCAGAGCACCCTGACTGCTTGTCTCCTATTTACCCCCTTCATGTACCTGAAGACCTCTATCATGTCCCCCCGGTCCCTTCTTTCTTCCAATGTGTACATATTTAGCTCTTTGAGAATCTTCCCATAGGTCCTATCCCCCAAGCCCCAAATAATTTTGTTTGCCCTCCTCTGGACCCTCTCCAGGAGTTCAGTGTCCCTCTTTAAATGTGGCCTCCAAAACTGCATGCAGTACTCGAGGTGTGGCCTCACCAAGCAGTTATACAGTGGGAGTATCACTTCCCTCCTTCTGGAGGTGAGCCCTCTAGCGATGCATCCAAGCATCCTGTTGGCCTTTGCCGCTGGCCTCCTACAAGTCTCCAAGTTGTTCATCTTGACGTCCACTAACACCCCCAGGTCCCTTTCAGCCATCGAGACTTGTAGCATTGCCCCCCACCAGGGTGTACACTTGGCCCAGGTTTCTGGCTCCCAGGTGCAGTACCTTGCATTTTCCTGCATTGAACCTCAGCTTCCACTTTATAGACCACCTTTCCAGAGCCTCCAGGTCCATCTGTAGGGCCACCCTCCCCTCCTTCCCATCCACCACCACCCCCAGTTTTGAGTCATCTGCAAAGAGACTCATCTCACTCCTGATACCCTTCTTTATGTCAGAGACTTAGGTGTTGAACAGGAGGGGCCCAAGGACCAATCCCTGAGGGACTCCACTAATGACCCTCCTTGGGGATGAGACTGTCCCTCCAACCACGACCCTCTGGGTCCAGTTCTGGAGCCAATTTCCTATCCATCTGATCATCTGGTTGCCCACCCCCATTTCTCCCAGATTATCCAACAGGCCCCTATTAGGAACAGAGTCAAACGCCTTGCTGAAGTCAAGAAAGAGGACATCCACTGGTCTATCCAGGTCCAAGGCACTTGTCATCCAGTCATAGAACTCCACAAGGTTTGTCTGACATGATTTCCCTGGGACGAATCCATGCTGTCTATCGTCCAGGCACCCCAACTTTTCCAGGTCCCCCCCTAGTCTCTCCTTGACAATGTCCTCTATCACCTTGCCCACCACCGATGTCAGGCTGATGGGCCTGTAGTTCCCTGCCACCTCCCTTGATCCCCCTTTGTGGATAGGCACTATATGTGCCACCTTCCAGTCCTGGGGCACCCACCCTGTCCTCAGAGAGATGCTGAAGAGCTCCACCAGAGGTTTCGCCAGGACATCTGCCAGTTCCTTCAGCACTCTGGGATGTAATTTATGTGGCCATGGTGCTTTCTCCATCTTAAGGGACCTGAAGGCTTCCCTCACTCTCTCTGCCGTGAATTCCACCTCCGCTACCTCGTCCCCCTGCTTTGCCTTCTCCAACCTGCCAGTGATGCCCCCCCCCCCGACCCGCCAATAAGTAAGGGTCCCCCCCTCAGTTTCACCATCTCCTCCATGAAGGATGTGGTCCCTCATTTTCCTTGGGAAAACTGGAGGCGAAGTACTTATTTAGTACCTCAGCCTGCTTCCCTGGGTCTTGTGCCCATCCCTCCCCTGTTTTAATCCTGCTAATCTGCCCCTTCACCCTTCGTTTTTCCCCAATGTATCTAATGAACCCTTGTTCCCTCTCCTAATTTCCCTGGCCAGGTTCTGCTCCTTCCTTGCCTTAGCCACCCTCACCACCCTAGTGGTCCTTCTGGTCATCAGCTCGTACTGCCCTCAGTCCCTTTCACTCCTTGAGCACTTGAATTGCCTATAGGCCACCTTCTTTCCCCTCACCACCTTCTGAACCTCCCTGGTCCACCAGCAGGGTTTTCAGGCCCTACCGCATTTTTGTCTTACTCTTGTGCAGGTGCTGGTAGCATCCTGCACCCCCCTTCTGATGATTTCCCACCTACTGTCAGCATCCATGTCTGGCCCAATCCCATCCAAGTGCTCCATAAGGATCCTTCCCATTTCCTTAAAATCTGCCCCCCCCCGGAGTCAGTTACCTCCGTCTTTGTGCAGCCTTCTACCCCTCCTAGGTTCAGACAAAACCAGACCGTGGCATGGTCGCTCCCCACCAACGGGTCCCTTACCTCCAGGCCCCCAATCTGGTCACTGTCTGCCCAGACCACATCCAGTATCCGCTCCTCCCTGGTCGGTTCCCCCACCTGCTGAGTTAGGAATGCATCCTGAAAGACATCCAACAACCTCTGTTCCCTGGCCACCGAGGATGTCATAGTCTCCCAGTCTGTTCCTGGCACGTTTAAGTCCCCCAACACCACCACCCTTCCCCTTCCCAATCTGCAGTGTCTCCCAACCTCTGCCACCGGACTCTCCTTCAGCTCCTCTGCCAGCACAGGGGGTCTATACACCACTCCTATTTTTATTGTCTTGCCCACCCTTGTTATCAAGGTGACCCAAATCGCCTCCACAGTTCCCTCCGCCTCTTCCACTCCTCCTATGGCAATGCAGTTTCTGACTATTATTGCTACCCCTCCTCCCCTTCCCTCCCCCTGTCCTTCCTGAACATAGTGTAACCCCCCAGGTTCAGGTCCCAGTTGTGCCCTGCGGTGGCCCAGGTCTCAGTGACCGCTGTCACATCCACCTCTCCCTCAGTTAGCATCACCTGGAGCTCAGGCATTTCATTGCCCAAGCTCCTGGCATTTAGCAGGACTACCTTCCACCCTTTCCCTATACTTCCATTTCCCCTGCTCGTGTTCCTGTGGGGATTCTGTCTTCCCCTGGTCCGCACCTTACCATTCGGCCTTTTCCTGCATTCCTCCAGCTCCCCAGGGGGGGTAGAGACAGAGTCCCTCCTTTATCGGACCCCCCTTGACAGCCTTTTCTCCCATCCCTCCTCCCTTCACAAGTTTAAACCCCACCTTTCACCAATGAACCCCTCTATTTTCAACTTAAGGATTCCTTCCCCTCCGAATTGAGATGGAGCCTATCCCTAGCATACAGCCCCTTATCCTCCCAGGTCTCCCCCTAGTCACCCATCAGCCCACACCCTCTGGCCCCACACCACTCTCTGAGCCACTGGTTTATCACCCTAATCTTCCTTTTGTGTTCCCCTCTAGCCCTTGGCACCAGCAGGATTTCCGAGAAGGACATTGCGCACCCTGAACCTTGCCTGTATCTCTAGCTCACTATTTCCCTCAATGTCATTGTTACCCAGGTGGACCAGTATGTCCAAGGAACCTCCACAATCCTTTGCCAGCTGATATTATCTCATGCTTGGCCCTGTGCACCATTAGTCCAGGGAAGCATTTTGTTCTAACCAGGCAGGCTTCTCCTTTCCTATCCCATTTGATCCCCCTGATCATGGACTCACCCAACAGGAGCACTCTGGCTGCCCCTTTTCCTTCATTCCCCCCCATCCATGTCCCTCATCCTTTCTACCGTCCCCTCCCCCCAGCCGGCTGCTTGCTCCTCCCCCTATCTGGGTGCCATCTGCCATGACCTCCTTATTTAACCTGGCCACCCCCTCCTCTCCGTTCCTATACCCCTTGTCCTCCTGAGTATCCTTCTATACCTCACTACCCCCACCATTACTGCTCGAGGCTGGTCCTCCCCCCCCCATCTGCTAAACTAGCCTGGCTCGTCCTCCCTTCCTTCCCATCTCTGTTCAGCCCCTCCTTGGTTGTCATGCTCCCCTGGCCTAAACCCTCAGCTCCCTTTACTGTATCCTCCTTGTACTTCTGGTCCTTCTCCTTGCCCTTTCCTCCAAACTGGTCCTTTTCCTTGTGCTTTCCTCCCTCTACCCCCTCATCTTCCTGCTCTGCTCCCCTGCTCCCCCTGTTTTCCCACATTCCACGCTCCCCTGTTCCTCCCACTATCCAGCCCCCGCCTCCTGCCCCCTACTCCCTTTTCATCTCTAACCGCCCCTGTCATGGCTACATAACCCCCCTCATCCTCAAGCAGAAGAAGAGAATTGAAGCAGTTACTGATCTTAAAGTCTGATCCACCTTCCTCCATTTCTTCCTTCTGTCCAGCCCCAGCCATCTGCCTACTTCCCTGAGAATGTCCTCCTTTTGGCCCCCATCTGTGAGGGTCCCCAGTTACCTGCTAGCTTCTTTCGTAGTATCCTCCTTTTGTGCCCCATCTGCCAGGGTCCCTACGTGGCCCCAGAGTACTCCCCTGCACTCCTTTCCCTATGCCCTCGCCCGTAGTGTTTGGTGCAACCCCGTGGGAGAGCCCCTGCCCTATTCCCCAACCATACCTCCCCCTTCCCCCAGCTGTCTCCTAAGCCCCTCAACCTCCTCCCTAAGCTGTGCCAGCTGGTAGCACACTGGGCAACCACCGAACTTCCAAGCCCTGTCCAGTATCATGGCTGACCCACACCCTCTGCACCCCACCACCCTCCCAAAGATGCCGGCCCTAATGACATGTGGTCCCATCCTCCTCCAAGAAGGTTTCCTTGGATGAGCCACCAAGTTCCCCACCAGTCCAAGACTTTTAAACTTTCAACAGTTGAGTGGCTGAACTTTTCCCCACCTGACTATTAGCCTTAAGAGTTTGCTCACAGGGGAAGTTTGCAACTCCCTAAGCTCCTCCCTCCCAGCCTTTAAGCTCAATCCCCAGTGACTCTTCTATATTTAAGAAAGGCAAATGCAAGGGGTAGTTAGGAGGGCTTTCCAGAGAGTTCCTAAGGAGTCAGGCCAATTTTAAAACACAACTTACAAGTAATAAAAACTTACAGAAACTTATGACAAAGTTAGCTTTCCAGAACCTCACCACAATTTCAAACTTCAACTGCTACCTCCCTCTGCCACAGCCAGAACCATACTGTTGTGATTGTTTGGCTTTGTGGTTCTGCTGTGGTGTGGTGGGATAGGCAGGTAGGGTGATGTGTAGGATTGAGTGTTGTGGTGTAGTGGGTTGGAGTCTAGGTGTTGGCATGTTATATGAGTGTGTGTAATGTGGGTTGTGTTGCTGTGTGGTGTTATTTTTCATTTAGGAGGTTTGGTCAGGTGTTTTTCGTTAGGTCTGCAGGTGTGTTTCATTGGATTTAGGGGGTGTTTTGGGGAGTTTTTTCTTAATGGGGTATAAATGTTAAGTGTATTGAGGGTCTGCTAGGGGCAATTATTTCATTGCTGCTGGAGGTGGTTATTGAAGTCTAGAGATGTCTGTTCAGTTTTTGCAGAGCCTGAAGGGGAGACCACTGATGCTGTATGGAGGCTATCTATATCAGAGGTACAAGGAGGTGTCCCAGAAGGTGTACTGTGTCTGTGTTTTGATGTGTACTGTTATTGGTGTGGGCTATAAATATCTTCGCTGTTTTTTCTTCTCCCATATGTTCAGCGCTATTATGCTTTTGCTGTTATCATATGGAATCTAGCTTTGGTGACAAACTTTGTACAAAATCCCAGTTGCAGGGAAAGCCGTGAGAGTACTCATGGTTGTGGTGTTATCAGCTTCCCTGACAGCTTGGGCTCTTCTTCATCCTCCTCTCTGTAGGTGCAGGTTGTCTTGAATAGTTGATCAGTAGTGCAGATGGGGGTCAACTTGATAATACAGGTCTCAGGAGGCTGTGTGCTGGAATCAGGCTTTCTATTCTGGCAGTTGTCTAGACCGCTTTGGCCCCTCTCTCCTTCTCCTCCACAGGACAGGCCAACATAGGGATCAGGGGCCACGCACACACACACACACACACACACACACACATCTAGGCTGCTGGACACTAGTGTGGTAGGCTAGCCAGTGCCTAGCAGTAACACTGACCAGCAGTCTTTTCAACTGTCTGCAGTCTCTGCAAGTTTTCACACAGCAGTATTTACACAGAGTCTTAGGCCACATTGCAGGCTGGCAGCTAAGACACAATTACTGGATCAGGATGCATTTACCTCCTTTCACTGAAAAGACAGGAACATTCTCTTTCTCCAAAAATGTGTCATTCTGACACAATTAGCAATTGCACAGTTCAGTAACTGTACTTTATAGATTGTAGAAACCTCAGTCACCTACTGATCAGTGGCTGTAGAAGGCCCAGGCAGGCTTCCCTCAGTGGCTTTGGCCAGCAACACAAGCTCCTCACACCATGAGAACTCATAGCTGACTGCTTGGATCTATCATCAGACTTTCTCTGGGCAAGGGCAGCAATCTGACTGGTGTAACCCTAAGACTTTCTCCGGGCAAGGTCAGAAATTTGATTGGAATAAAGGGCTGTCAGTTTAACATTCCAAGATGTCATAGTGGGCACTTTAAATTATGGAGTCCCTGACCTTTGACGTACTTTCACCCGTGGAATGTGTCTTTATCTAACATTTGGTATTTTGCAATATTTATTGTTAGATTTATATTAACTCTTTCTTTCCCAACACTGGCAAGCTCATATCTTAAATTGTTTCTTTTCTAAGCTTCAGCGTACATAAGCCTGACAACCAGGCAGGCTGCAACAAGAAGAATGCTCTCCCAGTCCCCACACAGGCTGCAGTGCCAGAAAGAGCAATAAACACATGGTGCCACACAGTTTGGGCAGACAGTTCGGGGCAGCAGAGGGAGTAAAGGTAAGAAGGGAGTTACACTGAAATACTTAAAGGCAATTTACACCTGCACATATTGAAAGTATTGTTTGTTTCCTTGTCACAAGGCAACTCCATTTCTGTAACTGTTGGGAAGTTAAGCTTTTTTATTTATTGATTTGTTGCTGTTAAAAGTAACCCCCTCTAACTATCCTGGATGCCTCCATTTATAATAGTTGAAATCTCATTTGCTCCTGAACTGCATAAGCAATATGAATATGATGTGTCTGTGCCCATTTACACCATTTATCTCTATGCAGCATATCTAAATAATAATGAAACCCTCAGAAAGCAAAATAACTAGCTTATATGAAAATATCCTGTTCCATCACCTCTAATAAGGTTTTGATGCAGATTACAAAAGATAAATAGAAACATAGAAACATGGACAATGATGGCAGAAAAAGACCGTTGGTCCATCCAGTCTGCCCATATACACTATCGTACCCTGAGACTTTATGTCTATACAGTGGATTAGCCCAAACCATCCAACCTCATGCTCCCTGTTTTACTGCTATCTCCCTGGGTAACTACTAAGCCCTTCACTCTATCCCAGCTGTGCTTGACACTATTAATAGTTTTGGCACCCACCACAGTGGCTGGCAGACTGTCAAATGGCTCAACCATCATGTCTATAAAACAAAAATTTCTCATGGCCCTCCTCAACCTCCCCCCACCATTTCCATTTGTGACCCCATGTTCTTCATTTGCTAGTCCTACTGAATAGTTCCTTACAGTTCACGTTGTTCATTCTTTTCAGGAACTTGAAGGTCTCAATCATATTTCCCTTCTCCTGTCTGGCCTCCATCAAGTACGTGTTCAGTGCCCTAAGACGATCCACATAAGAGCTGCCCAGCTGGCCTTGAATGATTTTGGTCACCCCATATTACAGCATCGGTAGTCTGACCATATCTTTCTTCAGGTGAAGTCTCCAGAACTGGACACAGTCCTTCATGTGCAGCCTCATTAGTGATCTGCAGAGATGTAGTATTAACTCCTTTCTTCTGCTGTCAATACCCCTCCCTATACAGCCCGATCTTCTGTTTGCCTTACTGTAAGCCTTGTTACATTTGCTAGATTATTTAAGGGAGTCACGTATGCTGATTCCTAGGTTTCTTTCCTCCAAAGCAGTGTCCAGCTTAACCCCTCTCATCGAGTATTCTGTCCTGTGGTTCTTGTTCCCTATGTGCATTACCTTACACTTTTTGGCATTGAATTTCAACTGCTAAACCACCCCTCTAGTCTTTGCAGGTCCCTCTACATTTTTCAAATTCTCTCCTTGCTGTCTACTCTACTACAGATCTTAGTGTCATCTGCAAAAAGACACATCTTGCCCTGAACAGAACTCTTTCTCCTATATGCCTGATGAACATATTGAAAAGGTCTGAACCCAGGACAGATATCTGAGGTACCACACTATTGACACCCCCCCCTTCAGATTTAATTCTATTTACCATACCCTCTGCTGTCTTCATTCTAACCAATTTCTCTCCCTTCTAACTTTATCCCTTGCTGTGCTCAAAACCTCTAGCTTCTTCAGCAACCTCCTGTATGGCACAGAGTCAAAACCCTTGCTGAAATCAAAGTAAAGTAAATCCACAGCATGACTTTTATCTGCTTCCTTCATTACCTAGTCAAAGAACATTATCAGGCTGGTCTGACAGGATATCCTTGCCACAAATCCATGATGTTTATGACCTTGGAGCCCATTTCTCTCTAGTTGGTCCACTAGGTCCTCTTTGACTATTGTCTCCATCAGTTTACGCACAACAGAGGTAAGACTGACAGGTCTGTAGTTAGCCAGTGGCTGAGCGGAACTATGTCTGTTACCCTCCAGTCTTTCATAACTACCCCTGTCTGAACTGAGCTATTTAATATCCCTGCCTGGGGTTTGCTTAGTTTTGATGCCAGTTGCTTGAGCACCCTTAGATGCATCCCATTTGGCCCCAGGGCCTTATCTATTTCTAGGGCTGCCAGCACTTTTTAGACCCTTTCATTAGTAAATACCTGCTGCCTCAACACCGGGAACCCCACATCAGCCACCTATATGCCTCTCTCTGATAGAGGCCCACTATCAACCCTTGTGAATACAAAGCAGAAGCAGTTAAGAACAGCTGTTTTTACTCATCTGCTTCTATAACCCTGCCTCCCTCTGTAAGCCTAGCTATCCCAACACATCTTTCTTTTTTCCCGAATATAGCTATAGAACTGTTTTTCAACACCATTGACCCCCTCTGCAGTATGCAGCTCTGTGTCTGCTTTTGCATCCCTGACAGCACTCTTGGCTTCTCTAGTACTGCCCCATTCTTTCTTCCCTTGTTTTTCTCTGCAGTGGGTGAAGGCCTCCTTTTTGGCCCTCACTGCCTCCTTGACCTGTTTGGAGAACCTTATTGGTCTCTTGTACCTGTTTCATTTGGTTGCCATTCATATGCAGGACTTTGTTGCCTCGAGAATGGTCCACTTAATTTCTCTCCATCTTTTCTCCACTCCCCTGATAGTGTCCACTCAAACTAACCTGTCCCAGACTAATTCCCTCAACCATTTGGTCTGATCTTCTTAATCCAGAACTTCAGCCTTTGGTGAGGGCTTGCTCCTGCCAAGGGCCAGCTCAAATCATATGTTGTTATGGTTACTGGACCCTAGTGACTCTGCAACCCGAACTTCTTCTACTAATTCCAAGTTGGTAAGCACCACATCGAGAATGTCTGGGTTCCTTAACCAGCTGACCCAGCATGTATCAAGCAGGATCTGACACATGGTGCTCCAAACTGCTGGGATGTCTCAATTAATGTCTGGCAGGTTGAGATCCTCCACTACCACCACCATCCCCCCCTTTACCAATCCTTCTCTACCTTTGTCCCTAGTTCCTTCTCTCCCTCTCTCTCTTCCCAATGTCCTAGTGGTCTACAGACCACCACCATCCATAGTTTCTTACCTAAGGCTGCCCTGAGCTGAACCCACAGCAATTTTGTATCCCCATTTCCTCCCTTGAAGGAGCCATTCTCCACTGCCTCAATGTCTGCCCTGACAAGAGGGCTACCCCTCCTCCTTTACCTTTACCTCTGTCCTGCCTAAACATGGTGTAGCCTGGAACTAACAGGTCCCAGTCATTATTCTCTGAGGCCCAAGTTTCTGTAATGTCCATGAGGTCGAGCCCTGTGTCTTCACTAGTACCTGTAGCCAACCGATTTTATTTCCCAGGCTTCTGGCATTAAGGCAAACCGCTTTCCATTTTACTCCTGATCCCCTCTTACTTTTTACTGGACCCTTTCCCTTATTTTGTCATATGGGACTTTCCATATCTTTGCTGCTATCTGCTTGTGTAGCAGGCCGAAAAGTTCCCTAACAATTTTAGGACAGGCCAAGACAAATCTGGAAGGAGAGGCAGGAAGCTTACTCAGTGACCAAGATGCAAGCAGTTTATTTGCAAGGGACAATAAAAATGAGAGAACTAGGTTTTACAACAGTACAGGATAATAAACATAAACAACAAACAAAACAATGCGATTGGGGCCAACAATTGGTCGAACCAAGAACAAGGGGTTAACCCCTCTTAGTCCAAGTCCTGTGTGCACTTGGCTGAGATGAAGGAACAACTGACAAACCAAGCCTGGGCTTTATCTGCATCAGCTGATCAGCAGGTGGGCATTGACCCCACAAAGTGCTTTTGTAAACAAGCCATAACGGGGCATCCCCCAGAAGGATAGAACACAATGAGGAACACTGCTAGCTGGTCAAGGAAGAACTTGGTGGTCCTCTGTGGCGCAGGGCAAGAAGCTGAAGACTCTTGGTCAGCTGATGGTTCTCTGGATGATTAGCAGCAATGACCACTGGCAGGTCCCCAGCCCCAGATGACCTCTCGACAAGATGACATCTGACAGAACGATTTCCAGGCTGCCTTGGTGGAGCAACATGGACAAGTGCACACCTATGGATGGCCAGTAAAATAATAAAAGGGCATGCACGACGTTAACTGTGGACCCTCAAGCTTGAGCCGGGGTGTCTCCTAAGCTAACTCACCACTGGATAACTCACTAGTGGCTCTCTATCACTTAACCATCACAGGGTTGGTGCTGGAAAACTTGTGATGGGACTACAGCACAGGATAGTGTCACTGAAGGTGGTTCTGCTGCAGATGGTGGATGGGCCGGGGACCTACCTGGGTCAGCGTCAGGTTCTGGCGAAGCTGCTCCAGACAACAAAGGCAAAGCTGGACGTTGGGTACACCAGGGCACAATTTGATAACAGTTCAGTAGCAAGCACACAGCTTGGATTTCTAAACAGACAGTTTAGTTTTTGCAGAAAATGCAGTCTCTAGGGGGTGCTAGGCAGGCAACAGCACAGTTCAGCCTGGGTGATGCTCGAACAACCCTCGCCATGGACAACCTAGGGCCCCCAAACAATGCTCCTTCCCCAAAGGGTGCTGCACCCATGAAGGTGTTCTGCTTGGGCTATTTCTGCGGAGCTCACCCCCTTCCCTAAGGGTAATAACCCTCCCAGTGGCAGGGCCTATGGGGCTCCCTGTCCTGAACCCTTTTCCCTTGTGTTTAGCCTCTCTAGGCCAGGGGACGACTATGTGTCTTTACCTTTGGCCCTGCCCCTGCCACCAATGGCACCACAGCAAGACAAAAGGGCTGGCCAACCCACCTCTCCCTGGGGCCTTTACCATGCAGTGCCCCTCCAGCACCAGCAGTGCTCTGCTCCCAGCAAATAGAATAAAATACAATAACCTCGCTGGGCTCTGGTCACACCTGGAGCCTTCTCCCTTCCCCGTCCCTTTGGGCCTTCAGCCTTTTAAATCTCCTTCCATAGTTTTTCCCTCCCCACTCCCTGTCTGGCTCCATGGGAGGGATCTACCTAGGCTCTACTTCCTCTAGGTTATTGATCTAGCCCCTAACTAGCCTCACCTAGGACTCATGCCACAAGGTGCCCTTAGTTTCTTTGGGGGTACTCTGATCTCTGGTGTCTCCTTTCCACTTTAAGGTGCCTCTGGCTTTCCCTCCCCTGCTGCCTATGCTGCAAGTAAAATAAAAAAAAAGAGGCTGGGCACTTGGCCTACTCACCACCATGACCTGGGATTTTAGTGCTGCTGACAGAGAGGTCAGGGTACCTGGACAGGGAGTCACGCTCCCACTTGGCTCCTTTTTGGCCTGTATGGCTGCTGGGCAGGGTAACTAAACATTTGGGGTGCATTTTCCCACCAGGACCTATTTTGTGCAGCACTGTTTGGTCCAGCCACCTGAGGCTCCCCCCCCCACACCATTCAGGACTTGGGGGAAGGCAAACGAAGCGGGTTGGGGAGCCAGGCTCCCACCCGATGGATTGTGCTGCTGCTGCTGCCACACTGGACTGGAGCTAGAGGAGGGGAGTGATACCGAGGGAGCCACAGACACCATGCAGGTACCTTTTTCTTTTGTCTGGGCCCCCTGCATCCTCCACTCTCCTCAGTATGCTGCCGACTGCCCTGTATGACCACTCCCTGGCCCTTTTGTAGTGCAGGGGAGGTGGGGATTGGGCACACAAACCCCACAGGGAGGGTCTCCAGCCCACGACCCCCCCCTTTCCATCACCGAATGGTGCAAAAAAAGAAACAAAGGGACTAGGTGGGGTATGTGGGACGGGGGGCAAGTGAGAGAATGAGCAAGAAGAAGAGAGAAAAATAAAAATATTACCCATGTCAGGAAAAGAGTCCCCATTTCTTTGCTGTGCCCCTAACTTTGGAGTACTACACTTGTTCGTCTAAATCAGCAGACAGACATGCTGTCAAGACTAATGGGCATAGTGACTTCATGTGCTCGCTGCTAATGTAGCTACAAGGAACAAATGAGAGAGCCGCTTTAACAGTGGTGACAATGACATCATAAAGACCATGAGCCGCATGAAAACCACAACACTAAACTTAAAGAGACAAAGTTACTATAAAGGGCCGCAGACATCACAGGTGACACTTTCAGAAAGTCATAACTTAGACAAATTTTTGCTTTAACTGTAGGTCTCATATTTCCTCTATACAGATTCCTCTTTTTTTTAATAATTATGGAAATGAACATAGAAAAAATCACTGTCCCCTGAACTTCATCTCTTGATATATGCCACATTATTTTTAATGTTTTATTACTCTTTTACCTTAATTTGGCATGAAATTACCTTTATTTCAGTTGCAACTTTGTATCTCATCCATTGTTCTCTATGTTCTATTTCCAGATTCAAAGAAGAAATAACATGTTCTAACCAAACAGCATGTGTTGTAAATGAAAAAGCACATGTTCAAAGTGAAAATAAATATCCCTAAACAACATGATATACACTATCTGAATCAGTTACCCTGCCCACGTGGATCATAGCTTATACTATCTGAATAGATTACCAGATCACACAGAAGAAGAAGAATCAGCATTTATATAGCGCTTTTCATACACAGTGTATCCCAAAGCGCTTTACAAGCAATGCTAGACTGGTAGTGACGTGACTGAATGTGTAGTGGCAGCCATATTGCACATAAGCACCCACACACAACCGGGACAATTGCATAAACCTGTTTTTATGGGAAGGGGAATGTTGGCCTGGACACTGGGAATGTCCCCTACTCTTTACAAAGAATGCCCTGGGTTCTTTTACTTCCATCTGGACACCCACCAGGGCAGCACCAGGATGGGTAGAAGGGACCTCGGTTTAGCATCTCATCTGAAGGATGGCACACCCCAGAAGTGCAGCACCCCCAATACTGCATTTGGATGCCAGCATTTTAAGTGCAAGTCCAATCCTGGTGTGGGACAAGAACCCGTGACCTTCTAGTCCAGAGGTGGATGTACTACCAAGTGAGCCACACTGACACCTGCAGAGAGTATACTAACTGAATCAGTTACCCTGACCATGTGGATCAGAGAGTACACTGCTTGAATTGATTACACTGACTATAAGGAACAATGAGTACACTATCTAAATCCATTAGATTACACTGACCAGACAGATCAGTGTACACTACCTGAATCGATTATTTTATTTATTGAAATGTTTCACCAGGAAGGCACACTGAGCAACAAGTTGCCCATCTCCCATTGCGACCTGGGATTTAAACCACACAGATCAGAGAGTACACCATCTGAATCAATTACCCTAACCACATGGATCAGAACGTATACTATCTGACTGAGCAGTTCCATGGCCCAAAATTTGGAACTCCCTCCCACTAAATGTCAAACTCTCCAAATTCCATCTTTCTTTTAAAAAGGATCTTCGCTCCTTCCTCATGGATACAGACGTCTGCTCCTGCTCTGTCTCCCCTGACCTTCTTTGTTAGTTGATTCTCCTGCTCCTATAATTGGCACTTACTTTCATATCTGCACTTCTCTTGCCCGAGTGCTGCCTCCTCATTATTGTATCAAACTGTCGTATATTGCATTAATCTGTTCTTGCCTCTGTAAACTGTGTTTTGAACCATTGTTTACACTGCAATATTGTTCATTGTTGCTTATATCCTATAGTGTCATGCTCAATGTATTCCTGTATGTACATCATTCCACTGTTTGTAACTCTCCCGGGTCATGCCTGAAAATAGGCAACTCTTGTCTAGTTGCACTTACCCGGTAAACAAAAACTAAATAAATAAGGGTGATTTTTCTATGGTGACTCTCACAATAGTGAGTACATTTCGCCAAAAGAAAAATCAGCCCCTAACCTACAGAAACGACCTCCAATATGGTGACCAGACAGACATACAAATTAACATTTAATGTAGGGGGCTACGCCCCTTCACACGCCATAAATTAATATAACACAGTGAGGAAAATAAATTCTGACAGTCAAAATGATGCAGAAAAAAGTTTTACCTACTGGAAGTCCCAAATCTGGGACCATCACTACGGCAGTCCATGACCTTACCCGCCACTCCAGGCAGACAGCTCGGTGGTAGCAGGCCTCATTGCTGTACTTCACCAGCAACAGTACAGCTACCCCATTGTTTGCCCTCACCATTACAACCCTCCTACAGTCGCTATCCCTACCATCATTATGTATACCCACTCGCTATCCCGTCGGGCCCGCAAATAGTGTCGGTCATATTTGAGTCGCTCATTTTCAGTTGCCCATTTGATGATATACCCTGACTGAGCTGATTACCCTAACAACACAGGTAAGAGAGTACACTATCTGAACTGATTACCCTAACAACACAGGTCAGAGAGTACACTATCTGAACTGATTACCCTGATTGCATGGATCAGGGAGGACACTATCTGAATCGATTATCACCACCATAAGGATCAGAGAGTACACTATCTGAATCAATTATCCTAATCACACAGATCAGAGAGCACACTATCTGAATTGGTTACCCTGATCACATGGATCAGAGTACACTATCTGATTCAAATATGTTGACCGTACTGATTAGAGAGTACACTATCTGAATCGATTGCTATGAGCATACAGATCCAAGAGTACACTATCTGACTGAATTGATTACCCTAACTACACGTATCAGGGTACACTATCTGAATCAATTAGCCTGTCAAAGGAATCAGAAAGTGCACTATCTGAATCGATTACCCTGATTGTATGGATCAGGGAGCATACTACCAGAATCAATTAACCCGACCATAAAGATTGTGTGTGCCCAATAATGCAACTTACTAATGAACTACATACAGTAGATGATGTCATGGCAATATGATGATTGAAGTGTTGTTTTAAAATGATTTTTTTTTCCTATGATCATATTTATTAAGCAATTACACTATTAATACACTTATGTTTTGCTGATACTGTGTCTTTAAACTTTTGCAGTTAAAAGGGAGATGGATCTGATGTCCACCACCTTTGACAAAGCATATGTGCATGAAACGCAGCAGGCGTGGTGGCAGCAGTAGCTGGGTGGGCTCTGCTTATGTGCACCATGATCAGCGTCTGTGCTTGTGTTTACCTTTCTTACTGCATTTTAAGCTGAATGGAGTCACATTTCTTTCCCAATAAAGGATGAACCATTAACATAAACTGCCTCATTCTTCTATGTTCTGTATTCTTCACCCCCGTGTATGGCGGCGGGCAGTAGGATAGGGATTGTCAGGTCTAGAAGGCGCCCTGGATTATGACAGGCATGAAAGTGGCCAGGCATATTTGGTGCCTGTCTCCAGGGAGTCCACTAGATTGAGTGGCCAGATAACCTGAGGGGCTGTCTTGCCCACTAATCCCCTGACGGCAGTGCTATGCAATGCCATATCGATCAGGAACAAGACTGCAATTATTGTGGACTTGATTTCCTCAATCGCTCTGGCTTGCATCACAGAGACCTGGATTTGGGATGATGCTGACTCAGTCTTTGAGGCCGCTGTCCCCTCTGAGCATGCCGTGGTGCACTGCCCCAGAGACCAGCATAGGGGAGGTGGTGTAGCCATCTGCTTTAGATCCGACTTGGGCTTCACCATGCACCCAGTGAGAACCCTGGGTTCTTTTGAGTGTGTGGCCATCTGTGGTGGTCCAGGCACAGGTTGCAGGATTCTCCTGATCTACCCCGGGCAGCGGGGGAGTTCCTGCAGGAGGTTGCTGAATTTGTCGGCAGTGAAACATTGGAAGCCTCCAGATGTATTGTCATGGGGGATTTCAATGTTTGGGCCGACGACAAATCTTCTTGGCTTGGTCATAATCTCCTCCAGATCATGTCATTGCTGGGCCTGTCGCAAGCTGTTTCTGCTGTGACACACCAGGACGGGCACATGTTGGAACTGGTGTTCTTGCTGGGGCTTGAGATAAATGATCTCAGGATTGATCGGGTGGCATGGTTCGATCACTGCATGGTGCGGTTCATGTTCAGGGCACCCACCAGATGCCCTCCCCCTATAGAGATGATGAGCTGCTGTCCTTTGCGAGGATTAACCCCCGGAGGGCTTTTTGGTGGCAGCCAGTCTATCTAGTGTGGGTAATGCATGCGTCGGAGGCATTGGTGCTGTGGTGGGCTCCTATTATAGGGCACTATCCGACGCCATTGACTCCCTAGCACCTATCCGCGTAAGACCCAAATCTTCCTTCCTGAGGTTGCCATGGTTTGATGGCAACCTTACGGAGTTGAAGAGAAAGGGTCAGAGATCAGAGCGCTGCTGGATGAAGTCCGGCCTGGAGGAGGACAAACTGGCCCTATGCATGCATTATAATGCATACCAGGGGGCAATCAACCTTAAAAAGGCAGAGTTCCTGTCCAGAGAGATTGCTGCCAGGAAGAACCGACCAGCTGTACTTTTTAGGACTGTTGACAGGCTACTTCGTCCGGCCTGTCTACAGCTGAAGAAGGTTTTTTCTAACGCTGAATGCGAAGAGTTTGCTCAGTTCTTCTCGGACAGGGTGTCTGGTATCCGGCAGGGAGTTCCTCCAGTCAGACAGTTCAGAGCTGGCAGTGGTCACCCGAAGTGTTCTGATTGCACTCTGCCTGGTTGGGGGGAGTTTAGACCAGTGGAGGTAAGTGAGGTCATTAAGGTGATGATCAATCTGAAGCACACCTTCTGTGAACTGTACCCAGTGGTGACATATTTCTTGATGAGATGCATCGATGCCCATTGGCCTGGTGTTTGCCCTGATTGTCCAGTATTCCTTTGAAGGCCTCCTCTAAGGTGTGAAATCTTGGTATCATTTTGAACAAGGGTTTGACAATGGAGGCGCAGGTGTCTGCCACTGTCCGCTCCTGTTTTTTCCATCTTAGAAATGTTGCCAGGATAAAGCCCCTAGTGCTGCCTCTGGACCTCCCCACTTTGATATATGCCTTAGTTATGTCAAGGCTTGACTATTGTAATGCATTCTATCTCAGGGTCATGGGAGGATCTCTTCGCAGACTGCAGCTGCCCGGTTACTTACTGAGCAGCCTAAATTTTGCCATGTTACACCAGTATTGAGTGATCTGCACTGGCTGCCAGTCAGGTGGAGGATTCTCTTTAAGGTGGGTCTTCTCATCTATAAGGCCCTACATGGCCAGGGCCCAGGTTACCTGTTAGACCTTCTTGTACCAGTTCTATCAGTCTGCCCCCTCCACTCCTCCTGTGGGGGCCCCCTGGTAATTCCCAGGATGAGGTTAAAAATGACTGGTGACAGGGCCTTTAGTGTCACTGCCCCCGTCCTGTGGAATTTGCTACCCTTCAGGGTTGGGGGCCCCCAATCTTGGAGGTATTCAAGGCCCTCCTATTCACCCAGGCTTTTCCTGACTCAGTTTTTAGTCTACTGGGATAGACATAATTCTCAACAACCCTGTTTTTAGTGATACATTTTTTTTTGTGGATTTGTCTGTTTGAATGTTATTTTTTCTTGAGATTTATGGATTTATTTATGTTTATTTATGTATCTGATTTTGTATGGCGCCCAGAGCCTCCGGGATTGGATGTCTTTTAAATAAACATTGCCTTGCCTTGCCTATGTTTTGAGTTATACCTATGGTCTAGTAGGTGTTGGTTACCCAGAGCCTCCTATTACATTGTATATCTGACTGTGGCACTACCACCCATAGATTGTGGCTCTCTTTACAAACTTCAGCTAGAAGCAGAACAAACATAACAATTTCAGTGCATTGACATCAGTAAAACAGTATGAATAGAAATGCAGAATACAATGTTGAGCGAGTACACTGTCTGAATTGATTACCCTGACCACACGGATCAGAGAGTACACTATATGAATTGATTACCCTAGTAATAAAGATCAGACAGTAAACTATCTGAATCCTTTACCCTGATCACACTCATCAGAGAGTTTACTATTGAAATCAATTACACTGACCATATGGATCAGAAATTAAACTACCCAAATCAATTACACTGATCATATGGATCAGAGATTAAACTACCCAGATCAATTACACTGACCATATGGATCAGAGATTAAACTACCCAAATCAATTACTCTGACCACATGGATCAGAAAGCACACTATCAAAATCGATTACCTTCACCATACAGTTCATGGAGTACACTATTTGACTGAATTAGTTGCCCAGACTATAAGGATAAGAGAGTACACTATCTGGATTAATTACCCTGATCACACGGATCAAACAGTACACTATTTAAATTGATTACCTTGACCATACAGATCAGAGAGTACACAATTTAAATAGATTACTCTGATCATACGGATCATAGAATAGACTATCTGAATTGATTAGATTACACTGACCCACTGATCAGAGAACATGGATCAGAGAGTACACTTTCGGACTTGATTAGATTACATTGACCACACAGATCAGAGAGTACATTATCTGAATCAATAACCCTGATCACACTCACTAGAGAGTTTGCTATCTGAATCAATTACTCTGGCCATATGGATCAGAGCTTGCACAACCTGACTCAATTACCTTGACCATACAGCTCAGAGAGTGCACTATTTGACTGTATTGGTTACCCAGGTCATAAGGGTCAGACAGTACACAATCTAAATCGATTACCCTGACCATATTGATCAGACAGTACACTGTCTGAATCAATTACCCTGACCATACGGATCGGACATTAGACTATCCGAACTGACTAGATTACATTGACCCACTGATAAGAGAGCATATACCATTATATGGGCACCACAACCAGTTCACCCATCATGCAGGTAAACTGGATTTTGCAGTGCTCAACAGGGATGGTGCCATCGAGGCATTGAACCCCCTGCCTCATACACCTTCAATCTAGAGGTGATTATATATAAGTACAGGGTGTGCAGGGGGAAAAGTCCCCCACAAACAGGCAGAACATGCCCCGGGGCATTGGGTGCTCTAGGGGTCGGGCGGCACAATTGAGGGGCATGATGTTTGCTATTGGCATTGTGCTTGCTCCCTAATGACAGTCATGGTATTTCCTGTCACTGCAACATGGGTGAACCTAAGAGAGTACAGTATCTGAATCAATAACCCTGGTCACATGGATTCGAGAGTACACTATCTGAATTGGTTAGATTACACTGACCACATGGATCAGTGAGTACACTATCTGAATCAATAACCCTGATCACATGGATCAGACAGTACACTATCTGAATCAATTAGATTACACTGACCACACAGATCAGCACGTACACTATCAGAATCGATAGCCCTGACCACATGGATCAGACAGTACACATCTGAATCGATTAGATTACACACTGACCACATGAATCAGACAGTATACTATCTGAATCGATAACCCTGATCACATGGATCAGACAGTACATTATCTAACTCGATAACTTGGACTATATAGATGGCAGAGTATACTATCTGAATTGATTACTTTGACGACACCAATCGGACAGGACACTATCTGATCTGATCACTCTAACCATAGAAAGTACACTATCTGACTGAATTGGTAACCCTAACCACACAGATTAAAGAGTACACTATCTGACTCAATTAACCTGACCATAAGTATCAGAAAGTACACTATCTGAACTGATTATACTGAGTATATGGATCAGGGAGTACACTATCTGAATCAATTACACTGTACACATAGATCATAGAGTTCACTATCTAAATCGACTACCCTGACCACATGGATTCAAGAGTGCACTAACTGAATCGATTACTCTGACCACACAGATCAGAGAGTACACTATCTGAATTGATTACCCTGATCACATTGATAAGAGAGTTCACTATCTGAACTGATCACCCTGACCATATTTATTTATTTACAAATTTAATAACTGGGAAAGACGCACAGAGCCAAGGATCATTTCCAAGTGTGTGGCGGGGAGGTACACCAATAAAGAGCAATTGATTGCAATCAAGGTGCAGCATAAACATATGGATTTCTCAGGCAGTGAAAACCAAAAATAGAAGCGAACAGTTAGAACAATGCATAGAAACATGCTAGGTAGTAACAAGCACAGTTGCAGTAAACAATGTGTGCTAGAGGTCTACAAAATGGAGTATCAACATATTGAAAGGCCAGCAGGGAGCCAAGAGCACAGCAGGTCCAGGTAGGTGAGTAATAGGAAGTAGGTGTAGGAGCAGGGGAGGCTGTGAAGAGGGAGTGAAGAAGGATTCACAAGAGGGGGCAACAGGAATGGGTGGGCAGGAGTAGATCTTAGCAAGCATCTAAAGGCATGGAGGGATGGATATAGAGGAATGGAAGAGAGGAGCTGATTCCAGAGGGAGGGGAGATGGTATGAGAAGGCTGCTTGCCCAGCATATGAGTGAAGGTGAGGAATGGTGAAGGCTCTGGAGTCTCTGGTGCATAGAGACTAAGAGGAGGAGAGGGCAAGAGAGAGGAGTGGTGAAAGTTAAGAGGTAGGCCCACTGAACAAGCAGGTAGGCCCACTGAGACCAAGTCCCTTTTTTAAGGACAACCCAGGATTAATTATAATAAAGCAGAGGCAGAACAAACATTGACAATTGCAGTGCATTGATATTATCGGTAAAACAGAATGAATAGAAATGCAGAATACAATGTTTAGAAAGTACACTATCTGACTTGATTACTCTGACCATAAAGATGAGAAAATACACTACATGAATCAATTACCCTCATCATATGGATCAGAGGCTACATTATCTGTATCAATTACCCTGACCATACATCTCAGAGAGTACAATATCTGAACTGATTACTCTGACCATAAGGGTTAGAGAGTACACTATCTGAGCTGATCACTCTGACCATAAGGGTTAGAGAGTACACTATCTGAGCTGATCACTCTGGCCATTTAGATCATTTATTTATTGGATTAGTGTAAGTGGGTAGGCCCACTGAGACCAGGTCCCTCTTTCTGGGGAGACTCAGGACTAATTACAACAAAATCACAGCTTTATTGGGGGAAAGGGGTTAGGAAGGGGGTACCTGGACTAGGGATGGCTGTGGAAGGAAAGCTTGTTAGTAGGATTAAGCAAAGTAACAAAAGGGCCCATAGGCTAAACCACCCTAGTTTCCCACCCCACTGGTACCAGTGCTACAACTTAACAGTCTCTCTGGGTACCCAGAAGATGCAGGCCTGGACAGTGCTGTGGGCTGGCCAACTGTTGGTGCCCTAAAAACTTGAAAAGTTATATTTAATTTAAACTGAACACTCCCCTTGGATTCCAGGGAAAACCCCTGGGTACTCACGGTATGAAGATCCTCAGAAGTCCCTGACTCAAAGGGCTCCACTAGTCCGGGAGTGATGGGCTCACTTCTCAGAGGACACAATATTGGGCAGCAGAAAGATGTCTTGAGACCTTGATCTGGATTGAAGATCTGGCAGCTTGTCCTCTTGACTGAAGATCTGGCTGCTTGTCACCTTCAGCCTCTTGTGGCCCATTGCAGAGCACCAACGCAGGTCCCACCAAACCTCAGAAGGCCCAGACCCGGGAGTGACTCTACAGATCGGCTCCCCCAACAGGTCGCAGGTGCCCTAGCACCCCAGCAAGTGCCAGTGATCCCCTGAGGCTAGAAGGCCCCACTTGAAAGGGGTTAGCAGGTTCTCTCCCTGGCTCTGGAGAGTGCCTCCAAAAATGGTAGAGATCACTCTTGTCCTGAACCAATACAGCAATTCCAAGGGCCGCCAGGCAACTTTTAACTTTCCTTCCACAGTACCAGTGAGCCACTGTCTTCTGAGCTTTACACAAAAGCTCCAATTCACAATGGGATGCACAGCAGTAGCAGGTAGTCTGAGGCATGAAATACCTGCTCACCTTTTCCTCTCACAGTCCCTCGATTCCAGATCAGCTTCCAAAGCAACTTCTGCTGGCACACACTCTTAGCAATTTGTCCAGATCTTAGAACAGCTTCCACACAGCCTGGCTTGCTCCCAGTTCCAGAAACTTTCAAACTCTCTGAGCAGCTTCTCAAAGTCCCAGAAACAGTGCAGGATTTCTGCAGTAGAGAATCTCTCCCAAAGGGAAACAGCACAGTCCAAAATACCTTGAGCGTTCTCACACCAGCTCAGTGTCTCTCAGACAGAATTCACTTTTCTCTCCCAGCATAAGTTTCAAGCTTAAGCCCCGTGAAAGGCCTGAGGACAGTTCAGATCTCCCAGCATAGATCCTTCCTGACACAATAAGACCCTAGCCAAGACTGACCCAACTCCCAACAGTTTCTGGGATTTCTTCTCAAAGT
Organism: Neoceratodus forsteri; assembly: GCA_016271365.2. Taxonomy (NCBI): domain Eukaryota; kingdom Metazoa; phylum Chordata; order Ceratodontiformes; family Ceratodontidae; genus Neoceratodus; species Neoceratodus forsteri. Next base: position 1,393,260,692 of record CM057459.1, read on the forward strand.
CCTGCCCTATCATTGGCCGCCCTGCATTGTCAATCACATTTATTGGCCCTCTGAGTTTGTTGATTGGCTGTGACTCTTAGCACCTGAATAAAGTCCACTCCTTTCCCCAGAAGTCCTTTGTCACAACTTTGGGTGCTTAGATACTGGATTGGCTGCTAGGAAGGATCAAAGTGTCAGAAACATGGCTGTTCCTATACCGTTTCATAGCAGTCCTTATGTTGTCCCCCATTAACAGTTTTAGTGCAGCCAAGGAAAGTGCTTTTTAGTTACAGTGACCCCACAGTCTTGTAGCCCCTTTAGTGTCCTGTTGAATGAGCCCACTCTTTCACTTTTATCAACAGAAGATTTCCTGCCACTGCCGCCACAGCACAGACCCCCCCCCCCCCAGGTGTCAGGCAGCTCACTCATTAATATTCATGAGGCATGGGTTAATATTCATTAGCCCTCGATTGTGCCCCTCACTCAAACTTCATTTTTAAACATTACTGAGGCACTTCAGCCACCTCACTTAGGTCACCGGTCCCCATTTAGCTAAGGAGGGGCACCAGGGCCACTGAACACTTCACATTTGACCACAAATGGTGGTCAAAAAGATGAAAGCATGCCTTCATGCATGTACGAGCACTGGCAGCATGGAGAAGAAGCCAGCAGCTCATGGCTCAATTCTTTAAGCCTAGAGGGTCTGAAATAACACAGGGGCTTGGTCAGAGGCCTGGAGTACACAGAAAGAACCTGGGCCAGGTGGTGGAAATATCAGGGAATGGATCATGGATACCAGAGGCAGACAGGAGAATCAGGGCAATGCAGGTAAGCCCCCAAAGGGGGTTACACTTGTGATTTTTAAGTTCATTGTGCATGCTAGCACAAATTGAACATTTTGCTATGTACAGGGTTTTGAGAGATGTGTCATGGTGCTCCAATCCAGGACAGTCTACAAGGGGCTTGACCAATAATCAGCAAGTCTCACCATGACACTGTTCAGGCATAAATATGAGTGGATTTCAAAACAATGTACCAACAGACACATTCAGAAATCAGCTTTTTCAGCAAGCACAGCTGGTCTTAACCTGTACTCTCAGCCTGTCTGCCCCCCCCCCAGTATTTTTACAGACACAGACACACACAGTCTGGTTAATACAGGTCCAGCTGCAGTCTCTAGGTACCTGAAGGCAGCCATAGAATTATATTCTTTCCTTGGAATCAGGGGGTGTGGTGAAATGTAACAGAACTTTGCTTATCTTTCATGCAGCATTCCAAGGACTGAACCTGAAACTGCTCACTTTGTTATTGTCTCTCTGTCTCTCTCTCTCTCTCTCTGTCTCCACACACACACACACACACACACACACACACACACACACACACCAGGTCACACATGCTCTAGTAGGCTGCTGATAGAGTGGAAGATGGAAAATTTAAGTACATTAATGGTCACTTGGCTACCAGGTTAGTAAATAAGTGACCAGTTCATATTACTATAGGGTAGATCAAACAATGAAATAAACTGTGGCTGGCATTGATTTTTAAATAATGGTTGCTTATAAAACTGGAGTGTAGTTTACCCCCTCAAAGTGCAGCAACTTGCAAACTTGAACACTTACCATTTAAATAATTTCTTGGGGAGGGCTCCCATATTCTCTGTTTAAAGGAAGAAAACCAAAACAGATCCCCTGGTAAAATCATGGAAATGGCCCTGCTTTCAGCCAGGCCCAGCTGCTATCTCTAGGTATCTGAGGTCAGCCATAGAATTATATTTTTTCCTTGGAGTCAGGGGTGGGGGGAGCCCTAACAGAAATTTGCTTTATCTTCCATGTAAGCCTTAAAATGTACTACAGAGCATCTAAAACCCCAGAGCTTCTGGGAGCTGCTCATAACACTGGCAATGGGGGTGCCAAATCCCCCGGAGTCTCCACCTAAAATAAAGAAAACCCTCACTTGTAGTTTAATTTTTTTTAAATAAATGCTGTAAAAAGAAACATGTCCATCGATGTCTGTTGCTGCCATGATGTAATTGCCCTTCCCCTAAGCCCTGCCCATATTAGTCTTCTGGCGTGAGGATCTGCATCTTAGCTCTAGTACAGCAATACCAGCGGCGAACATTCGGTATTGAAAATGCTTGTTATGGGATTGTAAACATTTAAAAAATTAGTTGCATTATTCTTTATTTCGGCAGGTGGGTGGTGCTGTTTTGAAGAATATGCTGGACTTGTGGGGTGAAGGGACTCAAGAACATGTTGGCTGGGACATTTTTCTGCCCATGAATATGTGATGAGAATCAGTCATGGGTAAGAAGACCAAGAGAGCTATGAAGAATAACAGTGCCACACTGGAACCATAAAATTCCTCAAATCCACCTGTTTCTAAGCAGTTTGTAGATTTGAAGTGGAAATCTTAGGCCTTTACAAAGAAACAAAATACACAATATGCAAGGCTTTGAAGAAATGCAGAACAAAGTTCCACAAAAAAACATACATTTCTCCACAAATACATAGATTTTCGAAAAATACATAAAGATTTACTGGTAAGGAGAGATGCAGCAGCTCATTTAGTCAAAGCTGAGATTTTTGTAGACCTGGGTAATGTGTTGAATTTTGTGAGAAGAACAAGAACAATTTCTGCAAAAACACATTTCCATTTCATGTAGAGATGTAAAACTACAGAACAGAATTTGAAACTTCAACAAACCTACTGGTGGAAATGGATTTAAAAATTATGAAAAATTCTGAATGCAGAACAAATCCTCACAGCACTGAACACCAACATCTTTGTCTATCTGTTTGTCTTTTGGTCGACCTACAGTAACTGAGGCCAATGTGACTTATGCTTAATAGATAAAACAGACAAATATAAAAGTGAGCAGACATTCCAGGCAACAACCCATGGTGTGTGTGTGTGTGTGTGTGCTATAATAACTGCATGTCCTCGATGAGCTGGGAGAGTCTTGAAAAACTGGGAAAGTGTAATTTACTACAGCATCACCTCACAGCCAGAGTGTATTATTGACATTATGACATGCATGTAATCATCCAAAGTGGTATACATCATGTTATCAGACTGCTACAATATTTGTGAACAATCTGAGATAAATGCTAAGGATATTGATGTACCAACACAGATGGTTGCTCTGTTTTATAAGTGAATATGTCTCTTCGTATAAGTGTTATCTTGTGCAAATTGGTTTAAAATTAGAGTTGCTGGGACAACCACTTGACATTTCTGGATACGGTAGCCTCTGATTTTACAATTGTTTGCTGGAACAGATAATTTGGATAATGGAAGCTCCACTGTAGGGTAACCTGGATTCTTGTTTTTTTCTTATTCTTAACCTTCCAATTTTTTGAAATTTGTTTATTTGTATTTTATTTATGTTTTGTACTGTGTCTGTTGTGCTCACCCTGTACGGCACTCTGAGCCTCAGGGAAGGGACACCATAGTGAAACATTGATTGCCATATTTCCGGAGTAGATACTCACCATAATCCAGCATATCCACTAGAAGTGCCCCAGATAATGGATACATTTTGCCACATATTCAGGTTAATGTATCAGTAATGACTGGGTACCTCATTTTCTGCTGCAGACAAAATAGCTGCACCTAAAAGTATAATTTTCTGGATATATGCAGTATAGCATTAATTCCAAAAGAACTACATTAATGTATATATTAGAGTTGAAGCATAATGCGTCAAATGTCAGGAAACTCAAAATTATGGAAAGGCAACCCTGGAACCTTGGCAAATCAGTGGTGTGGTGCATTCCAGGGTTTAAACATATCTTGGGATTGGAAAGAGACATATAGCTTGCTTTGTGTAGGGTCCTGTGGGCTCTACATGAAGCAGAACACCCCCTAGACATAGCACTGAACCTGTAGCTTACTTTGTATAAGCAGCACATGCATTAGGCATGACCCAGACCTGTAGCTTGCTTCATGCAGGGGCCTTTGGTCCCTGTGTGAAGCAGCACACCCATTGGGCAAGGCACCGGACCTGTAGCTTGCTTTGTGCAGGACCCTGTGGGCTCTAGGTGAAGCAGTATATACATCACTTAGGACCCAGACCTCCAGCTTGCTTTAAGCAGGGGCTTGTAGGCCCTATATGAAGCAGCACACTCATCAGGCAAGGCACCAGACCTGCAGCTTACTTCATGCACAGCTTTGTGCACCCTATACAAAGCAGTACACCAGTTGGGCATGGCTCCAGATCTGTAGCATGCTTCAAGCAGGGCCTTGTGGGCCCTACACATTGGGCATGGCCCCAGACCTGTAGCATGCTCCATGCAGGGCCCTGTGGGCCTTTCATGAAGCAGAGCACTGGTTGGGCATGGCCCAAGACCTATAGTTTGCTTCATGCAGGGCCTTGTGGTCCCTATGTTAAGCAGTACATCAGTTGTGCATGATATATCAGTGAATGGCATATAGTTTATGTGATGTGGCATTTCTAAACATCCTCTGTATTTCTACGAGTTTTGTATGTTTTTTTTTCACATTTGTTATTTGCAGTAAGGTAAATGCATCAAAGGTTTTGACAGGTAGGGAGAGAGAGCAGTGGACAGAGAATGAGTGGTGAGGGCGCTCTGACTCCGACTGACTTTCCCGTTAGTGTAAACAAGACACACAGGGGATAAAAGACCATTTAAGAAAAATTACAAACGGTACCATGATGATAATGAACAGTCTCAGTACCTTCTTTACGTTAAACAACTCCAGGCTGTCAACCATAATTTTAAACACAGTCAGCCTGATGGATGAGCTCGCACAAACAACAAGGTAGTTACCACTCAGCAGCTTGAAACAACAGACCTACAAATTACATCAACTGCACTTCCACCGGGCAGTGGTAAACAAGTGGCAGGAAAATGGGCAGATAGTGAGGGAGAAATTTAGATGCCTCATAAAACAAAAAATACACATTTCAGCACTGAAAATAATATTACACTAACAGGACTGGCACACAGCACACTAATATCCAAGAATAGGTCCATTTGTAGTTGGGAGCTCTTTAAAACTATGGGCTCAATTCTCAAAGTCCCCAAAGCAGTGCAAGCGGTGTGCCACAAAGGATGGCACAAAGTGTCCCTTGCACCAGGCTCCAGGAGTGCTTCTCAATGGCAGCCTGTGTCAACCGTAGGCTTCCTGCCCCAAATGGGGCTTGCGATACCCGTGCACCCAAAAATGGGCTACGACATGGCACTAGGGGGCATGTGGCAGATGCAAGCTGCCACAACCCCGAAAATGGGATTCTCAGAACTCGCTCTGAGGATGAAATTCTAAGTACCCCTAGACCATCCAGGGCTAGTCTAAGGGTACTTAGAAAATTCTCCTCTGAGAGAGTTGACCTGTTTGCGGCAAAGTGCCACGCCCCCCCCCACATGCCCGTATATGTAAAACATTATTAAAATCATTACCTGGTGGTCTAGCGGTCCCTCCTCCCCAATCCCTGATTCCACTCCCTAATATAACCATTTGTATACCCCTTTCCTTGTGGTCTATTGAACCCCCCCCCGATCCCCAATTCCACTTCCCAATGCAGCCATTTGCATACCCTTTTACTGGTGGCCTAGTGGACCCCCACTCCCCCATCCCAGTAGGTGCCCACCACCCCACTCTCCCCATCCCCAAACAGACAAACAGAACCAGTGACCGAAAAAGCCCACCGGACACCTCTGCCACCAGCTGCTGACTGAACTGTCACCTTGTGCATACTGTATAGTGTACACGCTTATTGCTTGCCTGTCAGTCAGTGAGCACATACACTATATAGTATACACTCAGTGATAATTCAGTCAGTGGTCAGCTGTAGAGGTGAAAGGTGGGCTGTGCCAGTCACTGGCTCTGACTCAGGATGGGAGGGAGGGGGATGGTAGGCAATACCTGCTGGGGGGGGGGTCCACTTGACCACCAGGAAAGGGGTATGCAGATGGTTATGTTAGAGAGTGGAATTGGATATCATGGAGGAGGGACCACTAGACCAGCAGGTAACGATTTTAATGTTTTACATATACGAGCATGTGGGGAGAACCACTAGACCACCAGGGTCTAGAGTGGCACATGGCCACCCTGTGGCTTGTGGCAAACCCTCCCGTTGCACACTCTGTTTGGAGCATGACAATGGTTGCTGCAAGCCACGGGACATTGCCAGGACCCTGCCCAATAAAGAATCTGGTGCAGGGTCCCTGTCACACTGGGGTTTGATGCAAGCTGCCTTTGATGTAGCTTCCATCAGTCTGAGGGCTCTTTGAGAATTGAGCCCTATATATTCAACTTTCTAGAATCTTTAAACCACTGAAATAACTGTTATCAAATTTACAGGTTTTGAGAATCCTGGTACCAACTATGAGCATGTTAAATTTCAGGCTATTCTGTCCAGAGACAGCTGTGTTTTTAAGAAGCAAAATTCAGGATTTAACATTAAACTGCTTTCTATACCCTAATAATAGGTGCACTACCATGCACCAATAATGTATAACATAAGTTATTATATCAGAGGGTTGTGAACCTATGGAATAACCTACCCACAGAGATACTGGATATAAAGTGAGTACAGGCCATCCAGAACAAATTTCTGCTTATGAAGGGAATCACTGGGTACCCTGAAAAGTACTGTTGATAGGAAATCCCTATGAGTTTACACAGCATATTTGTTGATCCTTGCTTTTGAGGTGGGGGCAAGGGTAGACAAGATGGACAGAGAGTCCCTGCTGACTATCTCTTATCGTATGAGTGGGTTATCTCTTGTAAGTGTAGGCACTGTGGCGAAGAATCAAAACAGGACAGGTCTGGCAGCCAAAACTCGTGTGAGATGACACTGAGATGGTAGCATGAGAGATGTTTCCAACTAGGCTGTTACCTTACATATAGATATTGTTTCTAATATATTATATTTAAAATTATGTAACTCCCCTCACAATGGAGGAGCATGGCACAGTAAAGAGCATACCTGTCCAGCTGGCCCATCAGCATAGTGGCAACATTGCCGCATGTGACACCAGGGAAGTGGGTTCAGGAGCTTAGCCCAGAGTGCTGGGAGACCAGAAGAAGGAGGCTTTAGTAACCTCAGAGAATGCCCTCCTCTCTGAAGTGGGAGGGCGCTGGCATCACTGGGTGACTACTGGTGACAGTACAGCACATGATGACAAATGGGAGGGATAATGCTGGTGGACTCTACAGTGGCACATATGGCATACACTTGCTTAGTGTCCTGATGCATTTTGGGGGGAAGAAACACAATCATAACCCTAATACAAGCAGGATGATGCCAGTGTAATCCTGGGCACTTTGCCTACTACTGTCCACACCAACAGTGGGTCTCCCAAGGAGGGGGTACTGACCCGGGGGGAAGGCAGTGGGGTTCAGGAGAAGACACGTAAGGACATGTTGGGTCTTGGGGGTCACACTGAAGGTGGAAGGAGGGCAGGCTTAGAGACAGGAGCATAACAAATGGAATAGTAAATAGGGAGGTATGTATTATGATGCACTATAAAATGGCAGGGTAAAATCCAGTAATCTGATTGGCTCTTATTTATGTGTAAAATATGGTTTACCCATGGTTTAAAAAAAGGACTGTTCAGCAGTGAACAGTCTGGAACCCAGATCAGTGGACATTTGGAACACAGGCATTTCAGTTAGCCCCCTATTGCCAGAACTGCTCTTCCACCACAAACATGGCTCCTACCTTTACACTGTAAAACAACTTCAACTGGGCCCTAAAAATAAAACTACCTTAAATAAAAAAATTAAACAAATTAATGAAATGTCTCCTTAATTATCACATTCTCCTTACATACATAAACACATTAGAAACAATAAGTATTGTTTAGAGTTTTCACTACAACTCTTTCTTTGCTGACAGTGAAAAATCCCCCTTCTATCTTTACCTGTTCATCAGGGAACTCTCTTCTTCTTGCCCTGACAGTGAGATAATTGAGTCTCTGGCTGTAACAAAGGCCTTTGTTGTCTGTGTGTACAGTGTGTTAGGAGAGAAATATTCTGCCAGTGGAACTGAGCAGAATTTTGAATCCATGTATTCCGTGGTAAACATTATAGACCGTCTATATCTTGAATGTGGAGAATAACAGAGAAAAAAAAGGAAGAAGAAAGTAGGCAATTATACAATGACATCATCAATGACATCACTTGCAGTGGGTAGAAGGACTATTTTATCACAAATGCACACAAGTAAATCTATTGTTTCTACATATAAACATGCTTTTCCAAACAGTAAAAAGTAACAAAAAAAAAAGGAGCCAATTTTATAAGCAAAATACGGCACTCAGTGATGTGTGTAAAACATATTTTACAGCACATCCAGGGGTTGAAGTCACTCGGCCTTCAGCCTTGTGCCTTACTACGCCCCTGGTGGTGCTGTAAAATATGTTTTGCACACACCCCTTCATACTTTACTGCTTACATAATACCATCAAGAGGTTTGGCGATGTGAAACTTGAGAGGGTCCAACATGTCTCCAGAACCTCAAGACTGTATATGCTGAGTAATACATAACTTCCCTATTTGTAATATTATAGATCCAAGTTGTTTCAATGAAAACATATGCAAAACTGAAAGTAAACTTATATGTGGAGGTGTAGGAATCATTTTGTGAATTTCACTCCTTCCACTGGTGTCTCACTGGGAAAGTCTGCTGTGTTGAATTGAACCATTTTTGTAGCTGCACAACATTTGTCAGGTTTCACTGTACTTGACAGCTACAGTAACACCTGATCTGTGCTAAGGCATAACTTTTTTGTTGAATGTTCAAACCTGTAATGCTAGTGTTGTGATGTTACAATAATGGAATTATGGGAAAGATGAAATCACAATGATGATAGGGATTTTTGCACACTGTCCCTATGAACAAAAATTACCATTCATATATGACAATGAATTAGAAAAGGAGCACAGCAGTTCACGGGATAGGCTCCCATGATAGGACATCAGAGACTGTACTCCCATTGGCATGAGACTGTTAAGTGATTTATCAGTTCTTTTTTAAATCCTGCTACTATACAGTAGAGATGTGCAAAGTCCATGAAATTTGCTCTGTGCTAGCGGCTAGCCAGAACGCTGTGAATTCCACGAAGTGTGAATTTTCAGTGTTTCACATGAAATTCGCCAGCAAAGTTTAACTTTGCAACATCTCTACTATACAATGGGATTCCCAGTTTGTTTTCTGCAAAAATCCTTTTAGAAGATATATTTCTATGGATGCCATATACATTTTACCAAATAGTACCACATTTATTAGTTGTGCATCATTATATTTTTATGTATGTATACATGTGTGCATATATGCATGTATATGTATGTATTTTGTGTGTATTCATTTATTTACTTATTTAGTTATGTCAATTTTACCTGTATGGTGCACTTTGCAAACAAATACATATTTTCAGGCATGACCTGACACTATATATTTTGCAAGTAACAAAAGGATAACAATGCAGTATTATCAAATAATTCATTACACTTCACATAAAGCAAGAACAAACTTCAGTGGTAAAAAAGGTAATTCCTACACAGAAAAAACTGCAATTTTCAGAAACTCTTATATTCTCGGGTAATGCAGTCCAAAATTTAGAACCATAAAAAAAGCAAAAGACATTTGACCCTCTTTATGTGGCATTTTTTGACTCCTTGGGCGGAATGTGCCATTGGAAAACAAGCTACAGTATGTGTTTACTATATTCTGGAAATGTTGCACATTTCCCATGTTTACAAAGTAGTACGAATCTTGGTGAGTCTCCATCTCCGATTAGTGATTTCTGATTATACCATGGACGTTTATCTCCCTCATTCTTTTTTTACCGAGGACATTTGCATGAAAACAGGATCTGAGATTTGATCTCTTAACCAGTTAGTTACCACAGGACTTGGTACTGGGAGCAGTCCTCTTCAATATCTTCATATGGGACATTACAGAAGAGCTGGAAAGGAAGGTATGTCTTATTGCAGATGACAGCATAATCTGCAATAAGGGTGTACCCTCAGGAAGGGGTGGAAAAATGCACAGGGATCTTAGGGTACTCAAGGAATGGCCAAAAACATGGCAGTTGGGGTTCAATGCCAGTAAGTGCATAATAATGCACCTAGGACATAGGAACCCCAGTGCTGAGTGTAGGATGTGAGGGTATTAACAGTCACTAGACAGGAAAGTGACCTTTGGGGTTATCATATCTGAGGACTTCAAGATGACAGGGTAGTGTGACAAGGCAGTGGGAAGGGCTAGTGGGGTGATGGGTTGCATAGGGATGGATATCTCCAGCAGGAGGAGGGAGGTAGTGCTACCATTGTATTGCTCACTAGTGCAGCCCCATCTGGAGTACTGTGTTCAGTTCTGGAGACCACACCTCAAAAAAGACATCGGCAAGGTATATGTAGTCCAGAGAAGGGCAACTAAAATGGTGCATGGTTTGCATGAGAAGCCATACGAGGAGAGATTGAAGGATCTGAACATATACACCCTGGAAGAGAGGAGGGAGAGAGGTAACTTGGTCAAGGCTTATAAGTACCTCAAATGGATGAACAGGTACAGGTGTGAAATATTTCAAATGAGAACAAGTACTAGGACTGGGGACATGCAATGAAACTGGAGGGGGGGGGGATTTAAGAGTGATGTGAGGAAATATTTCTTCACTGAAAGAATATTGGATGCCTAGAATAGACTTCCCATAAAAGTGGTGGAAGCTAGAACACACTGGGGTGCTGCAAACATGCATGGGATATACATTGGCAAATATTAGATAAGAAGCAGGGAGGTGGGAGGGTCGACAGAGATCAGATATGGTTTGTGGATGCAGAATAGTTAAGTAACATCTGAGTAGACTAGGTGGGCTAAGCAGTGTTTTACTTCCATCAAATTCTGTTTTTCTATATCTCTATGTTTCTATGTTTTTCCCTCATAATGTTTGTTTGTGACATTATAATCATTCTCACAGCAACAGACTGTGATGTCACAAACAGAGAACTACAAGGAAAAAGCAGGAGGAAAACAGAAAATCTGTGGGGCTCAGATCCTGTTTCCATACAAATGTCCTCTGCAATATAGAATCAGGTGCGATAAATACAGGAAATAAGCAAAACAGAGGCTGAGTTGCACTTGAATATTATAGTTTGAAATGTTTTCTTGGATATTGGAAAATCACTTTAAATAGTCCTAATAAATAAATAAACAGCACACTACATGCCACAGAATAAAGCACACGTAGTCAAGGAAGCAACTTCAGGATCAATAAAATGCATTATGTACTGGGGATGCTACATGTTGTCATATCAAACTCGAGATCAATACATCACGAAGTACCAGGATTAAGGAATCAAGGTGACAGCAAGGACCCATTATGTAGGGTTAAACGTACTTGGCTTACAGCTAAAGTACCCTTCATATAGGATTGGGCTTAATAGTATAGTACTTTGTTTTTCCTCATTCTTCAGTTCAGTTAGGAGCACTCTTCAGTTCAGCTAGCACAAGCAGCAGAAAGGCAGAGCAGAGATCAGGAAGGGATCAGATGTTTTTACAAGAAAGGACTGCTGGCATCTATCACACCAGTGCTTGGAAAGGGGGAGTTGCTGTTTTGGGATTTCAGGGGAAGGAGCTAGGGAAAATGGTTTTTGGTGCACTTTTTCTCTTATACAAACAAAAGTAGTTCAGAGGAGAAATCAGGAGGGAAGTAGAACAAACAATATTGGGTTGGGATTTAAATAAGACAAAATCCACAAATATAAACAAAAGCTGTAAGAGAGGGAGTAAAAGTTTCTTTGGGGGAAATCAAGGCAAAGACTCTGGGACTAGTAATGCAGTTTATCTATTGTTGTAAGCGTGAACAATAGAGGGCAGTAATTGGGAGGAAAGCAAGAGACCTAAACTCAGGATTTAAACAAGTTTTCTGGCTGAAATTAACTAAGTTGTGAGTTTTCTGTTCTTCCAGGTACAGTCGCCAGGTCAGAGGATACAGAGCTGGAGAGGAGGGTTATGTGAAGAACATGAACCAATTGGGGTTCAGCAGGAAGTCTCACCTGGAGGAAGTCTTGCTGGAGGAAGTCCAACAGGGAGGCTAATTCATTTTCCCAGACCATGACTGGAACAAAACAGGAGTGGAACAAGGGAAGGACTGGCATCTTAGGCATTGGCAGGCATCTTTAGGTGACAGCAGGCATGCAGGGAACTCTGCTGGTCCAGTAAGGTAAGGTAAGGTACAGTACCTGTTCATTTGTTGCTACCTGTGTGGAAAGTACTAGAGGAAGGTAAGGGGTAATGCCAGGGAGGTAACAGTCCTTACAAACAGTAAGTACCTGTTGCATGGGAAAGAGGAAACACCATAACTAGAGTAAGGTTATAAAGGGGTAAAGTTAAGCAAAAAGGGGAAAACAAGAAACACCCTATCTAGGGAAACACTACAAAGTTAATTCAACTAAAAGAAATGGGGGGCAATGGGAATTTTAGGAGTGGTGCAGTGTAGTAGTTGTAGAGTTGCAGTTTTCAGATAGACCTTGAGACTGAGGTGATGCCCCATCTTCACACACCTCTCCGGGCTGAGGGAGGTGGTCACTGGACTTTGGACCAAGTTGGTTAGGATCCAGAGGACCTATTTCCCCACACAGGGGCCACCAAGTTTACCACCATTGCCCTAGAGGGTGCCATGGAGAAGGAGGGCCAGCTGGACTGTGGTGGACTTGGGAGGGTGGCAGTGGTGGGTCAGGGGTGAAGTCCTCAGCCTGTGCCATTATGAAATTCATTTACTGCTCTGGTAGGACAGGACTACCATGAGGACACACCCATAGTACTGACCAGGTAGGATGTGGAGTTCCTTCATAGGGGAGACCCCAAGGTGGGAGGTAGATGACCCCTATAGAGGAGTTATCACCTTCTGGTGGGAGACTCAGTTGTAAGGGGACTTGATTTGGGAACAGCAAGGGAGGAGAAACAGGGAGGTAAGGTGCCTACCTGGTGCCATGGCTCAAAAGGAAGGAAATGGGATCCTAAGGATTGCTAGTGTGGTGGGGCAGGAGGAAGAGCTGGATATCATTGTCCACCTTGGGACTAAGGACCTGGCTAGAGATGGGACTTGGAATGTGAAGGGAGAGTTCATGGAGCTGTGGTAGAAAACAAGGGGGATGGGAAAAAGAACTGTATAAAGAAAGTGGAAAAGGAGGCAGGGTAAAAGGGAAAAAGGTGGTAGCAGGCAGAGTGGGAAAAGTGTGGACGCCATGTATACAAATGCAAGAAGTCTTGGAAATAAAATTCCAGACCTAGAGACCCTCATGGTGGGGGCAAACCTAGATATTGTGGCCATTACTGAGTCGTGGTGCACAGGAAACAGAAACAGAATTTGTTGACAAATAAGGACCGCTTGGCCCATCCAGTCTGCCGCTTTTTCCCTACTTACACTTTCTCCACAGACCCTACCTGATCTCTGGCTACCTCTTCTCCCATCATTTCCCAACTAAGAGTCCCTTGTGCCTATACCATGCATGCGTAAAGCCCACCTCTGTTTTCACCCCCACTACCACCACTGGAAGACTGTTCCAGGCATCCACCACTTTCAGGAAAGAAGTGCTTCCTCACATCCCTCCTAAATGTTCCCCCTTCCAGCTTCATTGCATGCCCCTTGTTCTTGTGCACCTTCTCCTCTAAAAAATAATCCTGCCTTGCACTGTGTTCAATCCCGTGGGTATTTATAGATCTCTATCATATACCCCTCCCTCTTCTCTTCAAGGGTGTACATACTGAGATCCCTTAGTCTCTCCTCATAGGGCTTCTGATGCAGCCCCTGCACCAGTTTTGTTGTTCTCCTCTGGACAGCCTCTACTCTGTCTATGTCCTTCTTGTGATGTAAGGAAGTAAAATGTGTATTCATATCATAATGTATGAACAGGAATAATAACTCAATTGAGCCATCAGCTCATTTTCAATGCGGCCCTGCAGTGTATTTCAAGGACAGGGTTAAAAAACTTGCACGTCACATAAATTCATCAACACATACATTTTTAAAAAGACAGAATTATAAAACATTTTATCTACAAAGCCAGGATTTACATTAATGAATGTTTGATTATTCTGCAGTAATAATACAAGTAGCATAGAGTGGTTATTCAATCAGGATTTAGGAATTTCTTGTATCTGGAAACAGACATACTAATCTGTACCAAGCTTTTAAAAAACAAGGTAGGGGTTTGGTTGCCTGTTGGACATACCATCTTTATAGTGCTCTCATACTGAACTTCCTGTCACCTAGTCTTAGAGTACAGGGGATTGAGTTCCACGGTGTCATTCCCAAAAAGTATGTGGAAGATCTTCCTACTTCCAAATTACACTTAAGCACTGGAAACTCTACCCCCATTGCTGATTTTAACCCTTCCTTTACAATTCTTTATGTTTATGTTTTCCAAAATATACCGTGAAAATGTTCCTTTATAACATTTGACCATAAGAGTCAGCATATGCATGTTTCTGTGCTCCTTTAATCTTAGCCAATTTAAGTCTGCATAAAGGTGACAATGATGCATTTTACAAAGGGTGTCAAGGATGAAGCAGGCAAGCCTGTTGTAAATCACGTCCGGCCTTGCCAGCTCCCTCCCTTATGCTCCAGCATAAAGAATGCTCCCATAGTCCATAACTTGGAGAACCATTATGCTCACAATATACATCCAAGTCTCCCTAGGCATACAAGATTTTAGATGACATAACATTCCCAGCCATCTATCAATGTTACTTAATGTTTTATCTATGTATGTGTTACATTTTAATTTATCATCTAACCACATTCCAAAATATCGCTAAGATCTGACCTGCTGTAGGACAATACCATCTAAGGTCTCATTTTTTTTTAATTTGATTAGTAGCAGCTTTTTAATCCTACTAAATAATCTGTGTTTTTCAGTAGTGAGCACTAATTTTATACTCATTAAAAAATGCTGCGTCTGTTTAAAAGCACTTTGGAGTTTCTTCTGTATATTATCTAGCAGTACTGCCTTCTGTGTGGATGGTAGTGTCATCTGGACAAGGGATGAGGGTTGAACGGAAAGCAGTAGCGGTGCGACACATAAAAGTATAGGGAGGAGGGATGTGGAAGCAATTCTTTGACAGGTGGAGGTGGATAAAAGGGGGCAGAGATGGTATAAGAGATCTAGCTTCTGGTTGATAGTTTTAGTTAGCAGGATTACGTGTATCTCTAAAGAGAAGGATGCATCAAGTTACATCCCTAAGAATTTAAACGTCTGGACTGCTTCTATGGTATCTTCTGCTAGTGAGCAGATTTTGAGAGGGTATAGAGAGGCTGATCTGGAAATTTTAGAGGAGGGATTGTGGAATACCATAGCTTTGTTTGTTTTTTTTGTATTCAGAATGAGGTGGTTATCTGATAACCATTTTTCGAGTGTATTGAAGTCAGAATTAAAACCAAAGAAACTTTCTTTTGTTTTCGGCAGTCAGCACAGCTGTCTATGCTGCTGTCAGTGCCAACCACTAACCAGACACACACTACTGACTGGATGACGATAGGGGATTGGCATTCCTGGAGTGCTGCTGCCCTTGCCACTCTTGTCACTACTGCTGGGGAATAACAGTCGCTGGACACTGCTGCTGCTGCTGCTGCTGGTGAAAGGAGTCACTGAAGACTGCTGCTGCCACTGAACTGCTGCTGGGGAGAAGAGTCACTGGAGGCTGTTGCTGCCACTGAACTGGTGCTGGGGCAAGGAGTTGCTGGAGACTGCTGCTGCCGGTGAACTGGTGCTGGGGAAAGGAGTCACTGGAGACTGCTGCTGCCGCTGAACTGCTGCTGGGGCAAGGAGTTGCTGGAGACTGCTGCTGCCGGTGAACTGGTGCTGGGGAAAGGAGTCACTGGAGACTGCTGCTGCCGCTGAACTGCTGCTGGGGAAAGGAGTCACTAGACATTGCTGCTGCCACTGAACTGCTGCAGGGGAAAGGAGTCACTGGACACTGCTGCTGCCGCTGAACTGCTGCTGGGGAAAGGAGTCATAGGACATGGCTGCTGTCACTGAACTGCTGCTGGGGAAAGGAGTTGCTGGGCACTGCTGGTGCTCAACTGCTGCTGGGGAAAGGAGATGCTGGACACTGCTGCTGCCACTGAACTGCTGCTGGGAAAAGTAGTCACTGGACACTGCTGCTGAGGAAAGGAGTCACTGGACACTGCTGCTGCCACTGAACTGCTGCTGCTGCTGGGGAAAGGAGATGCTGGACACTGCTGCTGCTGAACTGCTGCTGGGGAAAGTAGTCCCTGGACACTGCTGCTGAGGAAAGGAGTCACTGGACACTGCTGCTGCCACTGAACTGCTGCTGCTGGGGAAAGGAGTCACTGGACACTGCTGCTGCAGCTGAACTGCTGCTGGAGAAAGGAGTCACTGGACACTGCTGCTGCCACTGAACTGGTGCAGCGGGAAAGGAGTCACTGGACACTGCTGCTGCCACTGAACTTCTGCCAGGGAAAGGAGTCACTAGACACCACTGCTGCCGTTGAACTGCTGCTGGTCTATTGCTACTGCTGTGTCACAGAGGATTGGGCAAACTGCAGGAAGTGAACCACTGTCATCTAGGTGGGTGTTCGGTGTTGCTGGACTGGGATGTCCATGGCTTCATAATTATGTTAGATTATTGCCTGGCATAAGGAACTATTACGATTTCTAAGAGGAAGGCCAGGTAATCGTTTCAACGTAACCATGCCATGTGACTGTGATGGGGCCAGGGGTCCCTGTCAGTGTCCAAGGGTTTGCAGGGAGAATGTTAATGAAAGTGGCACTGCTATGACACCCCCCAGCTCTGGTCAAACTAAATAGGAAAGCCTATACATAATAAACTAAGTTGTATATCACCCAATTAAATGCATGTTACTTTTACCTTTTTCTGTATTGCTGCACAGCATTCTTCTGTCTTTAAGTTCCTCTCTTTTTTGTTTCTGTCCAACAGTTTGGGCATCTGTAGAACATTATGTGTTCTGTATCTTTTTCCTCACCAGCTTATTTACGGAGCTGAATTTATTTCCTGTTTATCCAGTTTACCCCCCCCCCCCCAGATATTGTGGAAGGTGTTAGCTCTGAGTAGGAAAGTTTCTGGGCTCTTGTACTTAGAAGAAACATAGACTTTGACAGCAGATAAGGACTGCTTGGCCCATCTAGTTTGCCCATTTCCCTATCTACAGGATAGGCCGCAGATCCTAGTTAACCAACAGCCTATTTCTTCCTACCCACCACAAGAATTGTCTTATTTTTTGAATTCTTCCACAGTTTTAGACCCCACAACCTTCTCAGGAAGGCTGTTCCATGCATCCACTACCCTCTCTGTGAAATAATACTTCCTCACATTGCCCATGAACCTCCCACCCTCTATCTTTAAATTGTGTCCTCTTGTTCTTGCACGTCCCTTTTTCTGAAAGATGCTACCCTCTTGGACTTTGTTGATTCCACTGAGGTACTTAAACGTTTCTATCATGTCCCCCCTCCCTTCTTTCCTCAAGGGTACACATATTAAGCTCCTTTAGTCTCTCCTCATACGGCTTCTCTTGCAGACCCTGCACCATTTCAGTTGCCTCCTCTGAACTGCCTCCATCCTGACTATGTCCTTGCGGAGATGGGGTCTACAGAACTGGACGCAGTACTCCATATGGGGTCCCACCAATTGTCTGTACAGAGGGATAACAACTTCCTGTTTTCTGCTGGTGATGCCTCTCCCTATGCATCCCAGTATACCCCCAGCCCTTCCTACTGCCTTCTCACATTGCTTGCTAACCTTAAGGTCATCTGATATGATTACCCCCAGGTCCCTTTCCTTTTTTGTTGTTGTTACTACCTCCCCGCCCATTGTGTATTCTTCCCCTGGGTTTTTGTTTCCCAGGTGCATTATTTTGCACTTCTTTGCATTGAATCCAAGCTGCCATACTTCTGACCATTCCTCCAACCTTGAAAAGGAAGCATATAAATGCTGCTGTGCAATCCTGGAGGGACAAACTCTGTTCTGCGTCCTAGAATTGGACAGTTAGCACTGCTATGTGGAAAACTAAATGAAGCAAGGCTTCTGTTTTTTTGGTTTTTCTTTGCTTCACCACCTCTGAAAGGAAAGGACTGGGCTAAAAGGTGGCTTCCTCTAGAGAGAAATGTATCACATAGGGACAAAATAGTCCAGTTTTAATGCAGGTATTCTTGTTTTTCCCATGCACCATAACTTGCATTGTAAAATGTGGTAAAACATTGTATTTTCTCCCTTGTCTTTTCACTGCTGCTACAGAGTAGAAGGGACAAAAGTGTTAGCAAAAAGTTCTTCCTAGGGCTGTGCAAAACAAATACTATTCAGGACAGTCACACACAAATACTGCACTTTTTACAAATACCACTCTTAAATATTTGTATTTGTGTTAGACCACGTAAAGTAGTATTTGATCTTGGTTTAGGTTGATGTGAAACACCTATACTGTAACTACGACTGCTCATTGCATGAATGTGTATTATCTTGATAACTGTGTATATTTTATTGAAACCCTATCAAACCTTTGGTCTTGTGTCATCATTAACACAAAAAACAAGTCTTATTTTATTTGTTTGTTTGTTTGTTAAGCAGGTGTGTGCGCTAATGCCAAGGACCATTTTCCGGCATGACCCAGCCATGAAAAATGGCACAAACAAGGTACAACAAGCATTTGTCAATGCCGAATGTTTGTTTGCTGGCATTGGCAGTGGTAGTGTAGAAGTTACAGAGCTGCATAATAGGAATGGCAGTGAAGTATTGAACTGAAGCCAACCCCACCACCACCCTGCAGAGAGTGACAGGCATTGGGGTGTGCCTTTGGGTCATCAGGCATAACAGCCATGCCATTTCACCACACCCTACCCTGAAGACACTGACAAGTGTCACGGTGTGTCTTGGGGTCTTTGGCCCTTATGCGCACCCCATTCCATGAGGAAATACAGTGAGATGGGTGCGGCACAGGAAAATGGGGTGAACTTTGGGGCCAAAGAGTCCAAGGCATACCTCGATGCCTCTCACTGGCTGCAGGATGTGGAATGGTATGAGCATTAAAGGCAAGAATCCCAAGTCACACCCCTGATGCCTGTCATTCTCTACAGGGTGGGGCATTATGGTTGGAAACCCTAACACCGCAGGCATTCGTTGGTAGTTTTACTCCAAATTTTCAACATTTTTTTTTTGTGACCCCCACCTCATGAACAGTGGCAATATCAGTTTGTTAGCTGAAAGCTGCTTATGCACAGCGACTACGGAATTTAGCACCACAGGTGCAAAAACACATTCCGAACAGGATGTGAAAAATGACAGCTGTACTGTTCATGGGGAGGTGTAAAATATGGCAATGTTGCAAATCTGCAGTAAAAATATTAAAAAAACTGGTGAAGTCATGACAGTGCACAGAAACTGTGCAACGCACACCCATAATGTAATTAGGTTGGGGATTTTTTACAGCAGATTGTCAACACAGGCATTTTGGGACCTCCGATCATGAACAGTGTCACTGTGATTTTCTTTATCTGTCCCGAACAATGATTTCCCACATCGACCACGATCTCTGCACTGAAAGTATGAAACACATTTCGCCATGTTGTGAAAAATGATAGCTGTACTGTTCATATGAAGTGTGGAAAATGCCACTGGTGAAAATCTGGACTGAAAATACTACAAAGTCATGAACTTACGAGGGTGCGTAGAAACTGCACAATGCTCACTCGTAACACAGTCATTTTATGGACTTTTGTCACCAAATTTTCAACATAGCCATTTTAAGACCTCTGCTCATAAACAGTATAACTGTGATTTTCTTAATCTGTCCCAAACATTGCTTTTGCACACCGACTGCACCATTGTGCGCTACATGTGCGGAAACACATTTGGGGCGACATGTGAAAAATGGCAGCTGTACTGTTCATAAGGAAGTGTAATAAAATGGCAATGTGGAAAATCTGGAGTGGAAATATAGACAATTCTCAAACTTACGAGCGTGCGTAGGAACTGCGCAATGTACGCTAGTAAAACAGTCATTTATAGGAATTTTTTCACCAGATTTTCAACATAGCCATTTTAAGACCTCTGCTCATGAACGGTGTCACTGTAATTTTCTTAATGTGTCCCATACATTAATTTTGCACACTGACTGCGCCATTGTGCGCTACATGGGTGGAAACATGTTTTGGGCAATATGTGAAAAATGACAGCTACACTGCTCATAAGGAAGTGTAATAAAATGGCAATGTTGAAAATCTGGAGTGAAAATATTGAAAATTCACAAACTTACGAGGGTGTGTAGGAACTGCGCAACTCGCGCTCGTAAAACAGTCATTTTTAGGAATTTTTTCACCAAATTTTCAACATAGCCATTTTAAGACCTCTGCTCATTAACAGTATCACTGTGATTTTCTTAATGTATCCCAAACATTGGTTTCACACACCGACTGCGCCATTGTGCGCTACATGGGCGGAAACACGTTTTGGTTAAGATGTGAAAAATGACAGCTGTACTGCTCATAAGGAGGTGTGGTAAAATGGCAATGTTGAAATTAGGAATATTGAAAATTGCAAACTCTGGCGTCGCATTAGGAACTGCATAAAACACTCGATAAAACAGTCATTTTAGGAATTTTCCGCAAATTTTCAACATAGACTTTTGAGAGCCCACCTTATGAACAGTGGCAGTGCCATTTTGTTACTCAGTCCCGAAAGGTGGTTTCGTGCAGTGACTGCGAAATCACCCTTTGGGCCTGATTAACGCCATGACAGTGAGAGCATTCATGGGAAGGGGTCCCAAAAACCCCATGTTGAAAATTTGGTGCAAAAATTCAAATAAATGGCTGAGATATGCAGCAAAGTTGAAAAAACCCTATCTGTCCCATTATACAGCTTACCGGCATTTCCTCAGTTCGCGGTCGGCTTTGAAGAGTGCAGACGTGTTCCCGGTCCACCAAAGATCATCACGCCGGAGTCCGGAGGTAAGTATGGGGTGAGGGGGGTGTGGGGAGGCGGGGTGTGCAGTGGGTGGTCACAGGTGGGGGCAGAGACAACGAGGGACCGTTTTTAAGTTTCAGGTTTTTTGTTTTTTTTTAAATGATGACGTGGGACATTTGCTACGATGGGGTGGTCTCCCAGCATGGCATAAGGACAGCTGGTGGGGGGGGCGTGGAGCCGCAGGGGATTGGGAACCCCCGTCGGCAATAGCATCTGTTGCCACACTGGGGTGGGCTCCCAGCAGGGTACACTGTACTTGGGGGGGCAGTGGAGCCGGCCGGGGATTGGGCACCCCGCCGGTATACATGTGCAGCCACGCCAGTGGGCACCTCAGTGGCATGTAGAACTCTGCTTTGGGGGCACAGCACACCGTCGGCTACACAGTGTGTGCATGGGGGGGCAGCACGCAGTATATGTGTGTGTGTGTGTGTGTGTGTAGGGGGAGTGTGCATGAGCAGGCGATATCTTATCGCTGCTCACTGAAGCGTAGCTCCCCCTTTCAACTGTACTCCACTGCATTTTGGAGCTGTCATAGACAGCTCCAGCAGGCATTGGAGAACTACGGCTGTGCCTGCAAACACACTGACTGAATTGGGAGAGGGCTGCCACACCTCCGAAAACTCGGATGATGGCACTATGTTTCTTGCGCATGCATGCAAGCAAACATAAAAAAACAAAAACAGGTACAAAGGATACAAGGAACAGCAAGTAGTTATGATACATTAGTGAAACAATAAGTGAGACAAAATAACTGATACAGAACTGAGCAAATTAGTGACCCCAGTACAAGCACTTATAGTGCACAGTGGCAGTGCAGTGCCCAGCATATTTCATTGCAGTGAATTGCAGTCTTGTTTCTGAGGCATTATAACATGCTTTGTCATAGGCTGTCATTAGTATTTAGTATGTAGAATGACTGCACAATTTAACGTGTAATGTGAGTTTGTAATGCAAGCTTTGCTGTTTTCTTTTGAATATCATAAAATTCTTAAAGTAGCAATATTTGATGGTCACAAAGTAGCAATTTTTGATAATCACCATATAATTTTTCATCAATAATGTTTTTTTCTGGCAAAAATATCAAGATAACCATTTTTCTTTTCATTTGCTTTCATCCTTGAACTACATTATGGGGTTTTAAAGTTTTTAAAAGTTCCTATTCTTGTGACATGCCACCCATGAAAATTTAAATATCTTCGTTCAGCACTGTGCTATTTGCCATCACAGACACTTGGCAGTACCATCCTACTCCATCCACATTACGAATGTAGCATGTATCTTCAACACGTAACCTCAGCGTAAGAGAGTTTCAAAAATTGTGAAAGGTGGCTATCTTTAATGACACAAGTCATTGGTCTCAAAATTAACTATAAAAGCTGTTTTAGAAATATCTGAGAAAACTAAAAATACACTGAGGATGCACCTAGAAATTAATTTTTATTAAAAAAAAAAAACATGATGGAATTCTTTGCCAACTAACAATATGCTGCTTTAAATACAATAGAGACTGTGGTTCTGTTGAGATTCTGGTTCGAACTTAATGACTGGGGACTGTGCATAGCAGAATGTTCTATATATAAAGACTTTCATTCTTTCCTTAGACGATCCCAGGAATAAATTAGGCAACAGCCTTATTGACAGGTGTTTTCCCATAGTCAGACCGCTTGTAGATAAAGGTGGTCCCATATCCAGCACATCTGTAGATAAAGGTGGTCCCATAGTCAGCACACCTGTAGATGAAGGTGATCCCATAGCCAGCACACCTGTAGATAAAGATGGTCCCATAGTCAGCACACCTGTAGATAAAGGTGGTCCCATAGCCAGCACACCTGTAGATAAAGGTGGTCCCATAGCCAGCACACCTGTAGATAGAGGTGGTCCCATAGCCAGCACACCTGTAGATAAAGATGGTCCCATAGTCAGCACACCTGTAGATAAAGGTGGTCCCATAGCCAGCACACCTGTAGATAAAGATGGTCCCATAGCCAGCACACCTGTAGATAAAGGTGGTCCCATATCCAGCACACCTGTAGATAAAGGTGGTCCCATAGCCAGCACACCTGTAGATAAAGGTGGCCTGAACAATAAATACTGAGCTAATTGTCCCCAGAATCAGTACCTCCCATGAGGGATTGGGAGCAGTGCTGTGCGGTGCTGGTAGTGATGCTGAGGCAGGGGTCTCAGACTGTTGAGTGGCTTGTCATTTGCATCCTGCTTCAGTATCACCTGTGTTGGATTGGAAGCAATGCCTTGTAGTGCTGGTAATGTTGTTAAGGCAGCAGCCTTGGGCTCTGGGAAGTGGGGTTGCCATTTGTGTGTTGTATCAGTCCCTCCTGTGGTGAATTGGTAACAGTTCTGTGTAGTGCTGGTACAATATCTCAGCAGCAGCATCTCCTCCACACCTTCAACCCAGGAGAAGGAGTCTGGCTTGTGGAACAGACTGGCATCTCCTGCATGGCAGCACAATGTGTTTCACCGGCACCATAAGCCCTGGCATATTGGCTGCTTTGTTTCTGGTTTATCGTCTGAATTTCATTTCAAACCATTTTTGCCATGAGGGTAAATTTCACCTGTGTAGATAAAAATGGTGCTAAATATTTTCTTTGGGCTGGTTGGGATGGCATTCCTAATTGGAACCTGTTGTCACTGATGGAGGGACTATTGATGAAGACATCAGGGCTAGCTCCAGTTCTTTTCAAATGGTAACTATGAGATTTCATTTTCAACTTGAACAACTACCAGGCATTGGTTGAGTTGACTTTTGCTGTTCCATCCTACTAAGGCACCCCCCCCCCTTAGTACTGCACTATGTGCCAGCACTGGGCAGGAGCCCGCGCCCACTAATCCGGATGACAAAAAGCAGCAGGAATGCTTATACGCCTGTCTAAGTTTTTTGTTTCTCAGCTTGTGAAGTGAGCTGAGCTGCCTTATTACATGGGATTAGTGTTCTCTCCCTGGTTATCCCCTTTCTAATGGTAAACTCAACAGGGAATTTAATGCCACTGCAGCCAGCCCTTTCCAGTGTATCTTTGGTTAAAATTACATAGCAAAAAAATTGATACTTCAAGTCCAGCTAATATAACAGGTTGCTTCAGTCCATCAGAACGTGTTATAAGGGTTGATGATTCAGTCTGTTAAGCATTATTATATATCTGCGCACCTGTCAGTGTAAGACAACTGATGCCTACTCCACTCTCATTTCTTTCATTTAGACAGTGAAGTTGGTGACAGTTGTCAAGCTGTTGTGAATACACATTGTCACTGCTCATTCTACTGTGCAATTTGGAATATCATTTATTGTTTTATATGCAATTCAAAACCAGCACACCAGTGGATTATTTATTTATTTATTCAATGTTTGGGACATGCATTCATTGCATTCTCCCCTTGCCAATCGATGCAGAGAAGGGAATGCCTAAAAATCCCCCTTTTCTAATTTCAAAGATGCTAAAAACAGAAATCACTTCTCACTTTGTTCCCATTAACACTTAGTGTTTGTGGTGTTTCATAAAGAAAAACAAAATGCTGACTGTTCTGTCACAAGTTGTGACTTCATAATAGCAGTGCCTCAACTGCTCCTACCTTTTGAATCCGTGGGTGTGGGAACATATAATTGCTCCCTTTGTCTTTGCCCAGTTTTAGTTTTATGTTTGGACACCAGAAATGCTATCAAATCCAAACATACTCCTGGATTTATTCCTCTTTGCTATTAGGATGTGTTTCAGGAAATTTGGTACTGTTCCTAAAAGTAGGTACAAACTCACACCACCAGTGATAATGCTCAATAATTGTGGTAAAGAGACTCTAAATTTGCCAAGTGGAGTCCCCAGGGATGTCACATTCCCTTGTATATGTTGCTGTTATCCTTGGCTACCTCTACTCACCTCCCCTTTGGTACCTTCCTCCTTAACAGTTAACAGCCCTATTGTGGCTGCTTCCAGGCTGCCACCCCTTCACTGACAAACATATGTAACCCATCCCCAGTGATTTGAGATATTAGTTCGTAAACTGGGACATACACCGTAGGGATTTATCTTGGGTTATTTCAACCCATGCCCTGAAAAGGTTAATATTTTGCTCCCCTGGGGAGCTGCTGTATTTGATAGTACCTTGGGGCAGGCCTTGCTGGTGGGTGCGGGAGTGCATAGATGAGGAGGTGGGAATTTGGTGGCAGAGGAGCAGGGCAGTTTGCCAGCTTGGAGGGGCTGGTTAGGTTTTCCGGGAAAAGGGAAAAAGAAATTTTGGGCTCCTGATGTGGCAGAAGCCATTTTAAATGATTCCTCGGTGGTGGGGAAAGTGGTTCCAGTGGCCACAGAGGGAGATAGGAGCCTATTAAGGCTGGAGATGGAGCCAAAGGAGAAGTGTTTATCTGAATGTACCACCCAAGAGGGAGTGCTGCTGGAACCTCTGCTGGGGATGTATCAACCTACTTCTCGGGGACAGTTGCCCAGAAGAGTTCCATGGATATGGAGCTTCAGTGAGAATAGGACACGCTGCCCCAAGCTGAGAGGCTAGCAAGTTCTGAGCAGAGGGTAGAACTGGGTCTTGGGGGGGGTAGGGGTGGATGTAGTCCTGTGAGATTGTTGTCAGAGCTGCCTATGGGCAAGTAAGCTGCCTAATTTTTAGGGGTTGTCTGATTCACGCCCCTCGATATGGACTCAGAATGCATTCTGTGGAGAGTGCTGTGAAGTGCATTCCTTTGTATGGGCATTTCTGGACTCATAAACTGAAGTGACCATCTCAGTCCCTGTGTGTGACATGTTTCCCCCTATGAACTGTTATTAATTTCTCAGCTCCACGGAATTGCACCATTTTATTCTATTAAGTGGGATCCCATTTCCTGGAATTTATAATTGTTTGTAGCACTGTATTATAATGTATAGAATCCAAAGAAACTATTTATTAAAAAAAATGGGATCCCATTTGTTTATTTGGCATGGAGTGATGCTTCAGTTCTTTGTCTTACTGTTGTTGCCAGTAACCATCAGTTCTCTCCTAGCCCAGCACCCTGGTGAGATAGCAGCACCCGACCTTCAGAGGAACCTGGAATGTGTAAGCCATCTTTTGCAGTGTCTGCTGTGGTCACCTCCTCCCCTCAGACAGTTACCACCAGCATACCTCTAGACATCAGAGTGGGGTGGACTACACATAAATGACTTTCTGCCATTAGCAGATCC
This sequence comes from Neoceratodus forsteri, assembly GCA_016271365.2. Classification (NCBI taxonomy): domain Eukaryota; kingdom Metazoa; phylum Chordata; order Ceratodontiformes; family Ceratodontidae; genus Neoceratodus; species Neoceratodus forsteri. Next base: position 1,393,286,816 of record CM057459.1, read on the forward strand.
ACCCCCCTTGGCTGTGAGGGCCCCAGGTCCCATGGGAAATTTTACAGTATGTTGAGCTGCGCAGCATGGTACAGCCAAGCTCCAGAGCTCAAGTCACACAGATGCCAGCTTGGGAGTGGATGCAAGCTGCCTCTGCATCTTGTGTCAGATGCCCCACTGCACATCAGGATTCAAATCCAGACCACTGCATGGCAGAGGAAGTTAGCCAGGGGAGTCACATTCCTACAAATGAAGCTTACATGTCCTCACTGCAAACAGCTTCTTTCAAAAAGAAACAGGATTCAGAAAACAGAAGAGGACAACATAGTCCATCTAGCCCATTCCTGGTCATCTCACCAGAAGTACTGTACCCATTATGTGACTGGTATGTACTTTTCTACAAAATAATGTTTTATTAGTTTTATGATCCTTGGAATGTATGGAAAAAAATGTCAAGCAAAAAAATGCAAGCTGCTTTGGTTAGAGAGTCAAGAGATTCAAACGCAGTGCCTAATTTCCATGTTGCATTCACCTGGTTTTATTAGCAAGAGCGTTTACCAGCCATGGCACTACTGAAAAGGCAGAGATGCAACAGCACAGACTAAAGATGGCATGAACCAAGAAAATGCTAATCAAATGTAACAGCTTGCTTAATGGCATGTGAATATTTAAAACACTACCAGTGCCATTAACCTGTTGTAGTAACCTGTTGTAATAAAATAAAAAAAAAATTACAAGGCTTTACACTATTCTTTCCTCTACCCGTTTACTGATTATCCAAAGTGTATTAAGATATGCATGGATTCATGAAGTGCCCTTCTAAGCTGTACATTAAAAGGTTTTTTGAAGAGTTTGCTGGTGCCTGGCAATCTGGAGCAGGGTGATACAGCAGATCAGTGCTAAATGACCAGTAGGGCAGGCTTCAGGTCTGGTATGGTATGGTATGGTATGGTAAAACTTTATTTTTAAACAGACACACGCTTATTAGGACTCCAGGGCACAGTCTCAAAATCAGTCCTGTGTGTATACATAAGGATAACATTATTTCCAACAGGTAGCATCTAATACACAGACCAAAACAGGATTCACACAATGCAGGTTTTGGGATAAACTGCAAGATAAACTGTGCTATCTCAGGTATCCTGGTAGGATATTAATATCTTTTATAAAAATGGCAAAAAAATATAGAAATTTCATTGGCTGAGTGATGTCACCTGACTGTGCATTAAATTTCTATCAACACATGGGTAGGAGCTGAATCTCTTTTTCCTCCCCTCAAAAACTACTTTGTATCATTTTATAAGTGTAATAAGTCACTCCAGTGTGTGGCTCAAAATATTTTAATGCTCTTCCCAGGCGCATGCATTAAAATCCTATAATGCACACCCTGTGGTGGCTTATTACTTGTTTCCTGATGCAGCATGTCATCATGATATCTTTTGGTGAAGCACTATGTCGTAGTACTGTCTTTCAGTTATGCAGTTGAACTGCTGCTTTGTTTTACAAGGCATTTGGCTGTCAGCACTACCACGCTCCTCTGCCCCAAGCCGTGCAGCTCTAACAATAACCATGCAGCTGTTCATAATTAATAGCAGCTGTGTCAACTGCTGCATATAAGTGCACTTTCACTTGCTGCCCGCATAAAGAGTCCCATAAAATCTACGGTTTGGTGATTGCATTTAACGAAAAAAAAAAGAACAGCTTCCTCCCCTCACTGAAAGCATCAGTACTGCTACTGCTGCTTGTCCCCTTCTCCTCTCTCCGGCATCCTCACTCTCCAACGTCAACCATGAACTAATGACACACATGTGTATCACACCCTCGGAATGCCCATTATATTGATAACCAATCAGAGAGGAGCAAAAGACAGAACTAACCAATCACAGTAATGTACAAATGGAATGTTGAGATTGGCTAACTTCTAAAGCCTACCTCTCTGCACCAAGCCTGCAGCTACTATGAAAGAAACTGAACTAAGTGAAAGCATTTAAACAGAGATGCATTACTACACCATTTTTTTATTTTTATCTCAAAACATATGTCGATGTAACAGAACATGACATGACCTGACTAAAGATATCATATTTATCTCCACTCGAGGCCAATGCTATTATGATAGCATTGGCCTCTCATTAAGATAAATATGATATCCTCAGTCAGGCCATGTCACGTCCCCTACATATACAATAATATTACTAACAGGTAACCTCTAATGCACAAACAAAATCAAGACAAGTAGATATACAAGTGACACAAATAATATACTGTCCAATTAATAACACTGACACTTCACTCCCTTAGTAAGAGTAGATATAAATGCCCAAACAGATTTCTTACATTTCGTTTCCACTGATATATTGTTCCATCATCTAGTGGCACTAAGTTTAAGGCCTATTTACATCCTCCTCCTTGCATATTTGGAAGTGTACAGTAGACTCCAAAGCAAATATGTCTCCATCCAAAGCTGGACATAAAACAGAATCATGTGAAGGTTCCCCACCCCACCAAGAACATCTGCTGAGGTAATCCTTAGGACTGTAGCCTCTTTTTTTTCCAAATCAGGGCATGAAGATTTGACCTTGCAGCCCTCTAGTAAAAGCTACAGTAATTTGAAAATGGACACACATTCAAACATACAACATTAGACAGATTGCTACACCTCCTATTAAACCCTCAGTTCTGTTCCCCTAAGGAATCTGTTTAATCATGCTTTAAAAGTAGGCACAGTGCTACCTTCCACAGCCTTCCTGGGCAGCTATGCCATATATTAACCACCCTCTGCATAAAGTAATGTTTTCCATTATAAAATGGGTAGGGAAATTGCTGCATTCCTATTGGTCAGCAGTCAAGTATTGTGAGACCACTACCACTTGTTTAAAAAAAAAGTGCTGGCAATAACAACACAGCACTCTAAAACTCTAACATATAAATGTGATTTGTAAGAAACAAAAAAAATCCTCACTGCCATTACAAACATGGCTGTCATTTTTATTCTCATTAAAAAAATCAGCTAGGCCCTAAAAATGAAACTCCCTCAAAATCAACAAAAAAAAAAAAAATTAAATATAGAATAATGCCTGTGCAGGTGTGTGTTATGAGGATTTTCACACATATAATCCATATACCAAGAGTGCAAAGCTCGAAGGGTTTATAAGATTATCACACATGGTGTCCGGTCAAGACCATGAGCGTAAATACATGCAGTCAAAAAATGCACAGTAATAACAGCGATTCGTGGTCCCAGAGTTGGTATATATAATCTGCATGGTTTTGTACCGTGCAGTTTTGGACCTACTATGCATTACTGTTATCGATCATGTGGTTTGTCATGTCGTGGTCTTGACGTAGCACCATCACACACTGAAAATGTGTGAAAAATCCTCATAAGGCAAACCTTGCACAGGCATTATTTTTTATAATAATTGGTGCAAGACTTCAAATCCAGGCAAAAACTATAAGCTGTATTTGTGCGAGCGAGCATGTCCCTGAGCTGCCACCATAATAAGTGGCACTTGCTTCCCATTTTTCTTTTAACAAATGTGTTTTAGGTGGCTGCTTCTCTGATTGAGGGAGAGGGTTGAGCTGAAGACAAAGCTGTTTAGTGTGGTAGAGTACCGCTTTGTTGTGGGGACAAGTGAAAAAGCAGTCTCGAGCTACTGTGCTTTCTTGGCGCTTCAATGAAGTGAGAGCGCAAGGAAGAAAATTCCTAATAACCCACTATCGAGTACAGAATTCTGCAGGTTATTATAGCTTTTTGTCAGGAGTACATATCCAGTCATTATAGGGGTCACCAGTTATTATATATAGAATAACGTATGGAGTGTTGTACATTATGAGTTTTTTTACATATCTGAGGTGTGAAATACCACTTAAACCACCACCAAGATGCACAAGTGATTTGTGATGTATCACACCAAGGGTGTGTAAAAAGAAATTAACAATTACAACACCCTGTAGCTTATTTTATATAATCGCTAGTAAATAAATGGCAGCTGTAAGTCAGAAGCGTAAGGCACGTGTCTCTCTCTGTCGGTCAGCAGCTTTCATTTTCTTTTTGATATTGTGCCATCACTCTGATTTATCAGGTTTTGAAACACATAATTTAAAAAAAAATAGAAATGTGTATTTACTGACCATTTCGGTTGGAACATGATCTGGATATGTGTGTGTGCAAGCAATGGTCCAGGTGACAGCATCTTTTGGGAGGACATAAACGAGCAAACTAAGTAGCTAGTAAGAGTACTGCTGATCTCGCTGACACTTGGTTATAACAATGAATGAATGTGGTGTCAGTCCAGTCAATAAACATGGTGACCAGTAATCACATGTTCTTTCTCTTTATAATCCCCTTCTACACACATACACCAATTTAAAAAAAATGAAATGCTGCTCATTCTATAGCTTTACTTTCTTGAGCATCTTTCCTGAACATCAAAAATAAAACCTTTCTCTCCTTACCTGACTACTTACTTACTGACCAACCAACCAACCGACCAACCTACCTACCTACCTACCTACCTACCTACCTACCAAGGAAGTCTCTGCTGCTTACTCAGCCCAGATAAAATTAAATCCCTGCCTTCACTGAGGCTTTATGTTGTGCATGTATTTGTGTGAGGAGAGGTGAACATTCTGCCAGAAGAATTCTGCAGAAGTTTGAATTCCTCCACTTCATGATAAACATTCAGTCTACTGAATGGGTGGAAAGATAGATAAGATAATTGATAAACAAGTTGGATGGACTACTTTTTATTACTTTTCACAAAAGATAACACCGTTTTTTTTTTTTAAAGTTGACATTTTTTAAAGAGATATTACAGTAGTTTTTGTATATTATCAGTGCAATAAGACATGTCCGGGTGTGGTTAGTTACGTGATAGCTGCACTTCCAGGAGCTGAAGGCACTCAGTGTAAAACACCTCATGCTTCACAACACACCTGGCTGTGCGCTTATCACATAACAACCTGCACCCTTTTGTGTCTTAGTGCTTACATGTTTCTTCTTATTCATCCTCCCTCCAAGTTTGAGAGCATTTTCTCTAGTTCAGGTAGTACTCACCAGCTCAAATATCTATAAATACTCCCCTCTATACACCTCTATACATCTCCTTTAACACATTAAAATAGCAACATAAGGTCTGAAGGAACTCTAGGTCCATCATGTCCATCCTCCCTGCTTCATATGCAGGGATGCATAAGTATGTTGTGTAAACATGAACTTACTTATATTGATTCCACACCTACCCTACTGTACTACCGAAGGAACCCTGTAATTCCCTTGGTAAGCAGAAATGTAGCCAGGATTACACTGAAGGCATCAACTGCCTTCATGTCCATTGTCTCTGCTAGTAGGCTGTTTCATAGGTTGACCACCTTCTGGAAGAAGAAAGGCCTTCTAGTGTTACCCCTGATTTAATTACCACTCAGCTTCAGGTCATGTCTTAGCATCCTACTGGAGTGCACCGGAAACAACATTTCTGTCTGCTGAATCTTACTGTCTCCACTGGAAGTAGTACTCTTCCACCACAATGCTTTGCTTCCTGCCCCAAGACCATTAGCAATCGACCTTGGGAATGCCTTCTGTATACTGCATTGTTGGACTTTGCCCAGAAGCTTCTCATGCATCACAGCATCAAAGGCCTTACTGAGGTCTACATGTATGGCCCTGCCCCTGTCCAACTCCATGGTTACCCCAACACAAGGCGGTCAGATTAGATTAGATAATATGTCCCACATAAAGCCATGCTGAGAAGGGGCAAGAACCCTGGCCTCAACAAAGTGCTGCGTTATTCTGTCCTTGATAATGGCTTCCCCAGATCTTGCCCAGCACTGATGTCAGTCTGACTAACCTGTAGTTCCCTGGGTCCAAACTTGCCCCCATCTTGAAGATTGGGAACACACTGGCAACATTCCAGTCCTTGATACCACACCTGTCTGGACAGATTACTACATGTGTCCCGCCATTTGTTCCTTTAGCTCCACTGTGATCCTGAGGGGGTATATCATCTGCCTTTTGAGTTACCAGGCTTGATCTTCACCAAGTAGTCAGTTACCAGGGTGGTCATGGTGTCTGTAGGGTGCACCATGGATACTCCTGATGCTATGAACCTTGCTACTGAGCACTCTACCCCCCCGAGCTCACTGCTGAACACAGAAGCTATGTTTATTCAGCATCTCAGCCACCCTTGCTCACTCACTCAAAAGTTCCCCACTCCTCTGTTTTCAAGTGCCCAAGCCCCTCCTTCAACTTCCTCCTTCCATGTACAATATGTACTGGAAGAAGGCTTTAGTGCAATTCTCGAGACCACATCTCCAGAAAGACATAGACAGAGTTGAGGCTGTCCAGAGAAGGGCAACTAACATACTAAAAAAGGATCTCAATATGTACACCTCTGCAAGAGAGGAGAGTGGGACATGATAGAGACATATAAATACCTCACAAGGTTAAAAAGGTACAGGAGCGGAGCATTTTTCAGAAAAAATTGATGTAGGAGAACAAGAGGGCATGCAATGAAGCTGGGGAATAAATCCAGGAGAGATGTGAGGAGGTACTTTCCATGGAAAGAGTGGTGGATGACTGAAACAGTATTCCAGTGGAGGTGGTGGGCAAAAACAGTGGTGGGGTTTAAGAATGCATGGAATAGGCATAAGACAATCTTAGTGGAAGGGAAGTGTGGGAGAAAGACCCAGAGATCAAATAGGGTCTGCGGTGACACTATAAGTGTGGGGGCGGGGGGGAATGGGCAGCCTGAATGGGCCAAGCAGTCCTTATCTGCTGTCAAATTCTATGTTTCTATGTTTCATGTTTTCTGCAGCTCCTACTGTTATCCTGGCTTCTAGTCCACTCCCAGGCTTTCCTAAATCTAGGTTTGTCATAGCTCCATGCTGCTTCATACTTCCCTTTGAGCTAGAGGCAGCCAGTCTTCTTCCACTGGTTATAGACCTTCTTTTGAATCTGTGGCCTTATATTCCTGTTGTGCCAGCAGTGGACACAGTTTGCATTTTTACCCTTATTACTTACAGGATGCAGACCTCATTGGTTACTTTGAGTGTCTTCTTTAATAAACTCCATATGGGATCTGTATTACCGGCCTCATGCAGCCACTTCAGACCCTTGCACACAAGGTCCTTCTTCTATGCAAAGTCTGTCTTTCAAGGTCCAGCTAATCTTCCCTGACACCAGGGAGAATGGTATCTAGTTGTGGTCATTGCCTCTCACCAGTTCTTTGATGTTCCCCCTAGGTGGTAGCCATTAGCTTCTCCACTGCAGAGAACAAGGTCAAGGATGGCTTCAAACCTAGTCTCATGTTGGAGATGCTGTTCTAGGAAGCAATCCTTGAATGTGAATAGGAACTCTAACAGCTTGGCCATTAGCCCTCTTTAGATGCCAGTCTATAACCGAGAGACTGAAGTCCTCTTTGACTTCAGAGACGTCTTTGAATTCTTTGAGAGACTGAAGATTGTAGCACAACCTTTATAAGGCTCTTTTACCCCCATTTCCTTTAGCTCAAACCAGATGAACTCTGCAGCACTGTGAGCCTTCCTGAGTCCGTTCTTGTCCTCCACAGTGATTCCCTTGAAAAGAAAACCACACGAGGGGCATATAGCCACCAGCCATCATGAAAGGATGTGTTTCTTCTCAGCTGTGCAGCTGGGACAACAATCCATGCTCATAAGTTGCTAAAAACTAGATAAACTTCACACCATGTGTTTTGGTTTCTTGATAGGCTGCTATACAATTCTGCATATTTTGGTGGTGTTCACTATTGTGGGGAATCCTATAAAAGGCAACAGAAGCTAGTGGCAAGAAGGCACAGGCAGCATGGCTGAGGTTGCCTAGTGACCCATTATGGAGTTAGATCTAAGCCCCACCCCCCAAGGTGAGTGGACTCAGATTGGCCTGGATTTTATTAATTAAATTCCCAAGATCTTGGCCAGACTCTGAACTGGGTTACAGCCACCTTGCCACAACAGAAGCCCAACAAGGATCAAAAGGAAAGCAGAGTGAGTTTCTTTTGCTGTATTCCATCAGTAGCAGAACACTGAATACTACATGTCATGACTAACTAGCCAACTAGAAATTGGCTTATCATCTGAAACCAAATGACTACCAAAGCAGTGACTTTGGCTGAGTAGATTGCACATTTGCCTGTTTAGTTAGAAAATCAGAAGGTCATAAGTTTTAGTCCCACACTAAGAACTTGGTCTAACAATCAGCAATGACTCTAACACAGCACTAGGGAGTGCTGCAGTGTTAAGGCACTGTATTTCATATGAGACATTAAACCAAGGTCCCTTGTGCCCACCTCCAGTGGCTGTGCAGGTTGCAGTTAAAGATCCTATGGTACATCATAAGACTAGGGAATTTCCCCAGGGATCCTGCCACACATTCTCCTGTCAGTAAAACAAGCTTATTTAACCTCAGGATGCAATGTAAAATTAGTAGCCACTGCTCAGTGTACCTTTCCTGGTCAAAAATTGCAAATCAATAGATAAAGCTGGAGATATTGTGTTTAGCAATTTACAATAAGTTTGGGTGCACGCGTTAAAAACTGCCAGTGCCAAGGTTATTTTTCCTGAAGTACTTTGACCAATTAATATGCAAGGGATCCATCGTTGTTAGCTACTGTATGCCTGTTATCTTCACTAGTGTCACATTTTTATTCTTGTAGACTTCCTTTGACCAATTAATATGAAAGGGGCTCACGTGTTGTCAGCTTCAGTATGCTAGCGCCAAGGTTTGCTTTTTCCTGTAGACTGACTTTGACCAATTAAAATGAAAGAGATCAAAAAGCAGAGACTTGTGAATAAAAATGCAATGACATTGTCCAGCAGCAGGTTGTGCTTTAGAGGAAGAGAAAGGTGATTATGGGAGCCCCAGGTCTTCATATACCTTGATAGTGCAGGTGGTGGTGAAACAGAATCATATCCCAAGTGGCCTTGGTTCAAATTCCATCTGTCTGTGTCCACTACATATGCACACCACACATTTGTGAATAAATATGGAATTAATTTGTGCAGCATCGAGCGGTACATTTGAGAAAGACTGAGGTGCTTCTGAGAATCCCAGCTCTTTGACTAGGTGGCACAGCTGGTAGCACAGTGGAATGTTATTCTAAGCACCTGGGTTCAAATGCCAGCTACGGTGCTTATTTCTTTTCCTCTTCTGTCTGTGTCCCATGTATCAGCACATCATACCCTTAAGAATACTGTAAAAATGCAATTCAAGCAGCACTAGACTGTGCATTTGAGAAAGAGTACGGTGCTTGTGGAAGTCCCTGGTTTCCAGTTGCCATGGTGGTGCAGCTTGTAGCACAACAGTACAGTAGTCCTAGCAGCCTGGGTTCACATTTTAGCTAAAGTACCTATTTCTGTCACTCTCTGTACTGTTTGTTTGTATTCTCTATATTTGCACATCACACCATTGTGAGTTAAAGTGCAATTAATTTGTGCAGCACCAGGTTGTGTATCAGTTAAAGAGTAAGGTGCTTCTGGGAGCCTTTCCTAGGTTTCCAGTTGCCTTGGTGGTACAGCTGGCAGCACAATGAAATTGAACTCCGAGCAGCCTATGAGGAAATCCAAGCTGAGGCACTTACTTCATCTCCTCTGATTGTGTGTGTCCCATACATATGCTCTCTGCACCATTGTGAATTAGAACACGGCTGTGTAAAACAAGTACTGTTCAGCACAAGCACAAGCCAATACTTCAGACTGTACACATACAAAGGTCACTCTTAAATATTTGTATTTGTGCTAGGCCACATAAAGTATCATTAGACCTTAGCTTAGGCTGATGTCAAAGTCCAGTGATTGCCACTGCTCCTTACATGAATGCATAGTATCTTAATAACTGCACATTTTATTGAAAGCCCTCAAACCCCTGGCCTTGGGTCATCATTAACAATAGTAACAAGTCTGAAATGTACAATAAAATATGTGCAAACACAAAGATGCAAGCAGATACAAATACAAGAAACACAAATACAAGTATCAACAAGCATTTGTCAATGCCGAATGTTTGCTTGCTGGCATTGGCAGTGGTAGTGTAGAAGTTACAGAGCTGCGTAATAGGAATGGCAGTGAAGTATTGAACTGAAGCCAACCCCACCACCAACACCCTGCAGAGAGTGACAGGCATTGGGGTGTGCCTTTGGGTCATCAGGCATAATGGCCACGCCATTTCAACACACCCCACCCTGCAGACACTGACAAGTGTCACGGTGTTCCTTGGGGACTTTGGCCCTTATGCGCACCCCATTCCATTAGGAAATACGGTGAGATGGGTGCGATATAGGAGAATGGGGTGAACCTTGGGTCTGAAGAGTCCAAGGCATACCTCGATGCCTCTCACTGGCTGCAGGGTGTGGAATGGTATGAGCATTACAGGCAAGAATCTCAAGTCACACCCCTGATGCCTGTCATTCTCTACAGGGTGGGGCTTTATGGTTGGAAACCCTAATACCTCAGGCATTCGTTGGTATTTTCACTCCAAATGTTCAACATGGTTTTTGTACCCCACCTCATGAACAGAGGAATATCAGTTTGTTAGCGAAAGCTGCTTATGCACAGCGACCACGGCATTTAGTACCACACGCAAAAACATTCCGAACAGGATGTAAAAAATGACAGCTGTACTGTTCATGGGAGGTGTAAAAATGGCAATGTTGCAAATCTGCAGTAAAAATATTTAAAAAATGTTGAAGTCACGGCGTTACATAGAAACTGTGCAACGCACACCCGTATATAATTAGGTTGGGATTTTTTACAGCAGATTGTCAACTCAGGCATTTTGGTGCCTCCGATCATGAACAGTGTCACTGTGGTTTCTTTATCTGTCCTGAACAATGATTTCCCAGCGATCCGCGCATCTCTGCGCTTGAAAGTGTGAAACACACTTGACCATGTTGTGAAAAAACAGCTGTACTGTAAATAAGGAAGGGTGGAAAAATGCCACTGGTGAAAATCTGGACTTAAAATATTACAAAGTCATGAACTTACGAAGGTGCGTGGAAACTGCGCAATGCTCACTCATAACACAGTCATTTTATGGACTTTTGTCACCAAATTTTCAACATAGCTATTTTAAGACCTCTGTTCATGAACAGTGTAACTGTGATTTTCTTAATCTGTCCCAAACATTGCTTTCGCACACCAACAGCACCATTGTGTGCTACATGTGCGAAAACACATTTTGGGCGGCATATGAAAAATGGCAGCTGTGCTGTCCATAAGGAAGTGTAATAAAATGGCAATGTTGAAAATCTGGAGTGAAAATATTAAATTCGCAAACTTATGAGCATGCATAGGAACTACGCAATGCACGCTCGAAAAACAGTCATTTTTAGGAATTTTTTCATCAAATTTTCAACATAGCCATTTTAAGACCTCTGCTCATGAACAGTGTCACTGTGATTTTCTTAATGTGTCCCATACATTGATTTCGCACATCGACTGCACCATTGCGCACTACATGGGTGGAAACACATTTTGGGCAAGATGTGAAAAATGACAGCTGTAGTACTCATAAGAAGGTGTGGTAAAATGGCAATGTTGAAAATCTGGAGTGAAAATATTGAAAATTCGCAAACTTATGAGCATGCGTAGGAACTGTACAACGGACGCTCATAAAACAGTCATTTTTTGGAATGTTTTCACCAAATTTTCAACATAGCCATTTTAAGACCTGTGCTCATGAACAGTGTCACTGTGATTTTCTTAATTTGTCCCATACATTGATTTCGCACACCGACTGCGCCATTGTGCGCTACATGGGTGGAAACACATTTTGGGTGAGATGTGAAAAATGACAGCTGTACTACTCATAAGAAGGTGTGGTAAAATGGCAATGTTGAAAATCTGGAGTGAAAATGTTAAAAATTCACGAACTTATAAGCGTGCGTAGGAACTGCACAACACACGCTTGTAAAACAGTCATTTTTAGGAATGTTTTCACCAAATTTTCAACATAGCCATTCTAAGACCTCTGCTCATGAACAGTATCACTGTGATTTTCTTAATTTGTCCCGTACATTGGTTTCGCACACCGACTGCGCTTCATGGGCGGAAACACATTTTGGGTGAGATGTGAAAAATGACAGCTATACTACTCATAAGAAGATGTGGTAAAATGGCAATGTTGAAAATTTGGAGTGAAAATATTGAAAATTCGCGAACTTACGAGCGTGCGTAGGAACTGCGCAAGGCACGCTCGTAAAACAGTCGTTTTTTTGAATTTTTCCACCAAATTTTCAAAATAGGCTTCTTGAGAACCCACCTTATGGACACTGGCAGTGTCATTTCATTAATCAGTCCCGAAAGGTGATTTCACACAGCGACCACACAGTGACTGCGAAATCACCCTTCGGGCCTGAATAATGCCATGACAGTGACATCATTCATGAGAAGGGGTCCCAAAAACCCCATGTTGAAAATTTGGTGCAAAAATTCCAAAAAATGCCTGGGATATGCAACAAAGTTGAAAAAAACCCTATCTAGCCCATTATACAGCTTACCGGCATTTCCTCAGTTCGCGGTCGGCTTTGAAGAGTGCAGACGTGTTCCCGGTCCACTGTAGATCGTCGCGCCAAGCTCCGGAGGTAAGTATGGGGTGAGGGGGGTGTGGGGAGTCAGGATGCGCAGTGGATGGGTGTGGGTTGTGGGGGGGCAGGAAGACTGTGTGGGACCGTTTTTGCTTTACAGGTAAAAAAAAGACGACGCGGGACGTTTGCCACGCTGGGGTGGGCTCTCAGCGTGGCAGAAAGGACGACTAGGGGAGTGGAGCTATGGTATTTGTTGCCCACGCTGGGGTGGGCTCCAGCATGGCACCTTGTACTCGGGGAGAATGAAGCCAACGAAGTTAGGCTTTAACCGGCTATACATGTGTGTGCGGGGGCAGCTCGCGCAGTATGTGTGCGTTTCAAAAAGTGTGTGTGTGTGTGTGTGTGTAGGGGAGCTGCGCAGAGCAGGCGATATCTTATCACTGCTCATCAGTAAGCTCCCCCTTTCAACTGTATACCACTGCATTTTGGAGCTTGTCATAGACAGCTCCAGCATGCATTGGCTTGCAGGGGCCGCGCCTGCCAACACACAGACTGAATTGGAAGAGGGGGTGACACACCTCCGAAATTTCGGATGATGGCACTATGTTTCTTGCACATGTGTGCAAGCAAACATAAAAATCAGTCCTGTGCACAGCCATAATAAGAACCTATATAGCCAGCTGTGCTAGTGTCAAGGGATTTTTTTCCCCTGTAAACTTACATTGACCAATTAATACGAAATGGCATCATCAACTGGAACCTATGTAGTCAGCTCTAGACTACTGCTGTGCAACTCAGTTCCTTTGCAAGGACTTAAAATTCAAACCTTGTTGGGGGAAAGGAAGGGATTAGAGCCTTTGATATGCTGTGCTTGGCATCAAGAAGCCCTTCACAAGCCATGAATGAGTGTGGCAGCTATGCAGCACACACACAGAGATGAAGAGAGATTGGTGGAGGTTAAAGACAGCTCAGACAGAGATGGCGAGGGAGGAAATTAAGGAAGAAGTCGCTAGTAAAATAAGGATTATACTGTAATTGCAACAATTATATTTACTTTTAGTGCTTTCTAGATGGGATTTTTCTTTCTCCGCTACTGGTCTACTAGACATTTCAGATGCTGCAGTACTTCTTTCACTCTGGCTTTCAAAAAGCATCTGAATGTCCCCAGCTGATCTCCCAATTGCTGTTTTTGTAAGATAACAGCCAGGTGTTGTAGTAGATGCCCTAAGCAAGTAAGGACAGAAAGTGACAGACAAATGCTTTCATTATAGACTTCTTGGCTTGGCTACCCAAGGTGTGTTATGCAACCTGAAAATAAAAACTGGCAATCACAAAACATATTCTCCAGTAAATTGTAATAGCTGAAATGTAGGACACTGTTCATTGTCCCAAGGGGTGGTAGTTTGAAATGGGACAAACAGCTTCTCCATTGCACCACCAGCATTTGGGACTATACACAAATGAAGTAACAAGGAGCATATTCTCGGGGGCTCCCCGTGACTATATCACAGTGTAAATGAGCCTGCCAAATGTTTATGGGCACAAACGGTGTTTGCACTTGCTATCATGCTGGTGTGTGACTGTCATGGAGCCATAGCCCAGCACAGTGCCAACTGCATGATACTGTGCCACACAGTGATCATGTAGAGACTAACTGAAGAACAAGAGGCTTCTCTCCCTCCTCTCCTCCCCCCTGAAATGTTGAGGCCCATTTCTTAACTGGTGCTGCAGTAAATAGTCATATGGTCCAGGAACATTTCCTCATGGTCTAGTGATCCACCTTCTATTGTCCCTACCTGGTATAGTCCTTGGCATCCAGTGGAACCCCATTCCCTTGGCCAGTTCCCTCACTGTGTGATCCAACAACCACATGCCTCCTCTGTCTCTGTTCCTCACTGGCTCACAACAACCCTGTCACAGCTTTGTGACCCCCCCCCCTTCCCAAGCCTGACTGTAACATTTATTTATTACTGGTAAATAAACAGCTTTTATCAGGCCTGACCAGGGAAAGTACTGAACTACAATGACAAAAACTGCAACTATATGTACCGTATCAAGTACAGAGCAGTAAAAAGTACAACAAGACCACCAATTAAAACTATACAGCAAATAAAATAAAAACAAGCACCATATGTATTTCTACAGGCAGGGGGCATCACAAAACATTGTACCCTGGTTTTCAAAGGTCACCGTGCTTTGTGAATTAGCTTGGTGACCCCTGGCCCATGACCTCTTGCAGTTACTTACCATACAAGGAAAGCTTGCAAGCCCTGAACCCATGTCACAACAGGACACAAAGTTGCCACTGTCACTCAGTAGTCATTGTAACCGTTTAGGGAGATCCCCTTAGTGACTGTGTATCAGGTCTATTGTATTTATTATGGTGCGTACTGTAGTGCAAGCTGCTTTGCAAGAACAGAGAGGTTAAGTGATGCTGAAGTTCACACCAGGAATCAGCACTATGCAGCAGTGGTGGGATTCAAATCTGGTTCTCCAGATTCATAGCCCTGTATGCTAACCACAAGACTACACCACCTAATGTTACCATGTAAAATTAAAAAACTGAGTAAGTGAAGCATTCTGAGATCTGAATGAGCCACTCTGCTTTGGGACAGAGTAATAAGATTCTGGCTCAGATGCAGAGCTGTGGGAACTATAGGAGTTGACAATGCTGTTGTGCCAAATTATAAAACTGAGCAAGGAAACCCAGCCTTATAATTGACTCTCACATGTGACGATACCACATGGAATCAATGTGGGTTACATGCAGGCCTTGCCATTGTGTGAAGCAGAAGCAAAAACATGAGGAGGCATAGGTGAGTCTGTTTAATTATATTTTATTTTAACATTTAAAATATGTGAAACACCTAACCAGGTTTTATCATCGCAGTAATGTATGATGGGGAAGGGGTGTCTTTCTCACCCATCACTCTAGCCAGCCACAGCCAGTCCCATTCATGTGCATGAACAGTGGATGTGTTACTCAAGTTGGTCCTAGGTAGAGATAGGTTGGCATCATTCTGCACCTCCTTGGGGGGTGGGGGAGATAAGTGGACACTGAAAGCTCTGCTTAACTTGCTGAAAAAAATAAGCCCTTCTAAGGGTTAATTTGAAGGAGAACTTCAACGAAAAACAAGCCCTTTTCTTGTTTGCTGTTTCTACGCCTCCTCCTCCTCCTCCGGCTATTTGGTGTATTTACCTGCCTTCAGTCTGCATGTACTTAGACTTCATGGAGCTGCAGATGGAGGAGGGGTTTTTCATATATTTATTAGTTTCCCCAATGTCTTCCATGCCTTGGATCCCCCAGCTCCATAGGGACACTGGTGTAGAGACATCATCCCTGATGTGACTGTACATTGGCACACTCATGCAATACACATCACCACATATCTCTCCCTCTGTGCATCCAGTACGCTCCATGACCTATATGTCTACAGGTGCAGGTGGTGCAGTGTGACGTGACATGGAGGAAGAGGGTGTCCCAGACAAACAAGAACTCCTTCTGCACTCCTAATATTGAACTGCACTGTCACTAATGAAAACTTGCAATCTGGCGTCCGTCATTGGTGACAGTACAGTTCCATATTCGGAGGGCAGCAGGTGTTCTTGTTTGTTTGAGTTGATACTAGAGAAGAGCTCCTCCTTATCAACTGTGCCTCTGATCCTGCACCGGAAAGCATGTGCTTCTTTGAACCAGGAGGAGAGCATCCCCTGGAATGCTCAATCCCCCCCTCCCCAGCTGGCTCCCCATGACCCCCCATGGCTTGTTCCCGTAGCCAGGGTCTCCAACATCATGAGTGGTAGCCTGACTGCTGCACTGACAGGCAGGCTAAAACAAGCCCATGTAATACATTAAAAAGCCTGTTTAAGGGTTAATTTGGGGAAGAACCTCAGTAAAACACAAGCCCTTTTAAGGGTAGGGCTTGGGCTTTAATGGCACTGCAGCCAGCTCTTTTGCTTGCCAGGCTGTGTGGTGCTAGTGTGTGTGAGGTGCTACTGTGCCAATTCCTGGTAAAGCTCTTGGTCCCCAACTGGCCCCAGTGTGGGATTCTGAGACTCAGCCAGGTGGCAGGGCAATGTGCTGTCCTTGTGCCACTTTGCCAGTCCACTTTACTACAGCACTGGCAATGATACAATTCAGTTAAAGAAAGGACAGAAGCATTGACAAGGGTGACAAAAGTCCATGATCATCAGTGATTCAAGACAACAAAACCACGGGCACAAAAATAATACATCTACAAAAAAGTGAAATGTTTTCTTAAAAACTAATGTTAAAGTTGACAAGTTTTTGGGAAGCAGTAAAGTCCAATAGTTAGAACACAAGCCTCTGAACCAGGTGATCCTTGTTCAAATCCCATGACAACTACATATTCGCTCACTCATTGCGTGACCTTTGTCCTCCCTTTGTTATAGTCTCTTATGTCTGTACCCTTTTACATTTGCAAATGTCAAAGGTAATTTCAGCAGACTTTGGTCTCCTGAAATTGCAACTGAATCAAATGGTTACACATAGTGCCGCTTATAGGAAACTCCAGCATCTGAGAGCTTTCCCTCTCTATGTTCTTTGGCTCAAATAGAAAACATAGAAACACATGCAGGCAAAAGAAGGCTATAAGCCCCTTGAGATTGTCTGTTGTTTCACATTGTTAATCCGAAAATTATTTTTTTACCCATGTACTGATCTAACTTAAGCTTAAACATGACCAAATTGTTACGGCTGACCACATCTACAGGTAGTCCATTTCATTCAGTTACTATTTTCTGTATACGCCAATGTTTTCTCTGTTCCACCTTAACTCCCCTGCAATTTGCTGATTACACCTCATACTTTCCTTTAACCCTAAGTCATCAAATGAAGAAGGGTTTCTGACTGCCCTATACATCAGAATTTAGAGTTCCAACACACTAAATCTTTCCTCATAAGTCATGCCCTCAATACCCATTTACCATCCTAGACCTTCTCCTTCAGACCTCTGCACACCTTTCAACCATGCAATATCCATTCCCTAGTATAGGCACAAGAACTGTATGCAGTACTCAAGGTGCAGACGTGCCAAGGCCCTATACAGGGGCATCAACACCTCCCTCTGCCTGCTAGCAATGTTCCTTCTGATTCAACTTTTAATTTGATGAAATTTCTTCATTGTCTCATGCTGCTGTTCCCACTTAAAACTGTTGGTCACTGTAATACTTAGATGTACTTCTGAGTAATTGTCCATTAATTATGTAATCAGGAAGATTTTTTTTTGCCCCTACGATGTGAAACCCCTCATTTGTTATCACTGAATTTTATCTTGACCCATGCTGCCCAGGATCCCAGTTCATTGAAACTGATTTGCAAGGTCTGTATGTTTGTTAGTCGATACAGTGCTACCAAGTTTTGCATCCTATACAAACTTGTTCATTAAGCAGTTAAGGCTTGACTGTTGCATATCACTAGCAAAGAGGTCAGAAAAGGGTGGGGTCCAAGACTGAACCCTAGCGGACCCCACTTGTAACCTCTCCCCGGTTAGACATAGCCAGTTACCCTCACCTGTTGCTTTCTTTCTGACAGGCATTGTCTAATCCAATTCACAATATAGCTTGGAATTCCAAATTGTTGTAAATTTTAACGCTAATGGTACTGCACAATGGTGAATGCCTTAGTAATATTCTTATATATCACATCTACCAGTTGTCCTTCATCCAAGCCCTTACTATCGGGATCAAAGAAACGTATTATGTTTGTTAGACATGATCACCACTGTTTAAAGCTGCGTTGAGTATTGTCTGTTAGATCATGTTCTAATAATCAATTTTCAATCAACTCATTGACCAACTTTCCATGAGTTTAAACAGTGCTGATGTTAGACTTACGGTCTATAATTTCCCACCTTAGATTTATTACCCTTTTTAAATAAAGGAACTCCTACAGCTTCTTTTCAATATACTGGGATATCTCCCTTATCTGGAGATGCATTATATAGCTCAGTGATTGACCCAACTAGTTTCTTGGCTAGTTTCAATATGACTCTAGGATGTATATTGTCCCATCCTGCCTATTTATTTGTCTTCAGCGACTTAATTTTTGCCAAAACATTTTGCTTTGTGAATCTATGTCTTGTGCCCAGGATTTGTATTCGCAGTAACATGTTAAGTGTTTCAGGTTTCTTAAAAAACAGAACAGAAAAATGGGTTGAAAAACTGCATCATGTATGTCCTCCTCATCAGTAACTGTAACCCCCCACATGGATCAACTGTTTTAGATATT
Organism: Neoceratodus forsteri; assembly: GCA_016271365.2. Lineage (NCBI taxonomy): Eukaryota > Metazoa > Chordata > Ceratodontiformes > Ceratodontidae > Neoceratodus > Neoceratodus forsteri. Next base: position 1,393,305,584 of record CM057459.1, read on the forward strand.
TTCTTTTTATTCCTTATATAGAATAACATTCCTTATTCCTTATATTGGAAAAAAAATCCATAATATTTTGAATCAAATTTTGGCTTAGTTTTTTCCACCCTTCATTTTGCCTTGTTGATGTCTTTTTTACATTCGACTTGAATATCCTTATACATGACCCAGCATAGATCATTGCTGTTAGTTCTCATAAGAAACAGCTTATTTTTCATGTTGATCAATTTTTTTTTAATTTTCCTGTTCACCTAAACTCATATCCTCCCTTTTGAGATATATGCAGCTTCCACTGTCTGCAAGTGCCCCCCCCCCCCCATATGGAGACTCAAGGACTGTCATGGTCTAGATTTTTACGAGTCTTTTTTCCTGTTTTGTATCAAAATCTTAATGCATGTTATAAATCCTGCATATTGTGTACTGTACATCATCATTGTTTATTTGTGGGATAGTTCTTCTGAATTATTATTACCTGTACCTTTGTAATTCTTCCGTGTCGCACCTGAAAATAGGCACTTGACTGTCTAGCATGCTTAGCTGGTAAACAAAAGCTAAAGAAATAAATAATATTATAGATCGAGGGAGCTCTCCTGACCAGTCAGAGCACTCCTTTCCCTGCACATGAGGCACTCTTATTCTGTGAAGAGCATCTCACACACAGATGCCTTGGAAACAGGCATGTTCTGGGAAGTGTTTTTTTTTAAATATATTATTGATTGCTGTTGATCAATAATATATTAATATGTACCTTTCTGTACTGGTTCCTCTGTATGTATTAGTTGTTGACTAGTATACTCCTTACTGGGGCAAACAGTCCATATCATTCCATGCTTGCCATGTATGTACTTTGGCTTATGCTTCCATTGATCACCTTTTGTGCCACCTTCATGGCTCAATTTATGCCTGAAAATGGTCCCTAGGACCAGTGCACCAGTGCTGTTAATTAATAAATTCACAATCCACCTGGAAAATGTTAAATACCTTGATGGGAAAGATGCACAGACATGAAAATGTTGCTGTTGAGCTTGTTGCAAGAGGTTCCTGCACCTAATTGGTACCCCCAAAGGTACACCACAGACGGCTAGCATTTAGGTATATGTTATACTAACATATAGGTCTAAGGGCATCTACCATACAAGAGTAGATGTCAGGATATGTATGCACATTATTGATATACACTTTACTTTCCAATATACACATGTATTTCTTGCTTACAAGATGCTAGGACACTTGTGTCCTTGTAATGATTATGATATATAAGTCAGAATTACCATCTTCTGATGATTTGTATTACTACACTGCTATGTACAAACTATACCTCTTTTTTCCACAAATTGATGACTGTAACAAAATTGTATAATGTTATCTTGGACTGAGGAGCCACCTCTAATTTAGCCAATAGGGCTCATCTCTGTAGCTAGAAATGTTTCTATCTTACAGTAACCATGGTAATTATCTTAGGTATATAATGTAAGACATTTTGTCTTCTACCTCGGAGACCCCAGGAAACACGGAGATTCCTCGAGGTATAGGGAACGCTTAGCATTGGCTCCCAGTTCCTATTGATAAGAACTGCTTAGGGCAACTGTGATTTTTCTTTTGTTAGTAATAAACAAACTTTATTACTCTCATGCAACGTGTCTGTGATTCCTTGCATGCCCATTATTGCCAAGAGCCTGAGAGTGAGGTTTAGACCTCCTGACAATTGATGACTGCGTGCAGGCAATGTTTGGAGTTTGCAAAGTTTCACTTGTTGCTACAACTTTCCCATCCCAACGGGGGTAACAGGTGTGCATTCCCGCACCACCTCTCCCATTTTTCACCCACTTTGCCATCACTGGCTGCTTACTGGGAGTGGTCAATGCTGACTCAACCCACCCCACAGCAATTGTTAATTGCAAGCTTACAAGTGCACAGTAGCCCTACTGTCAACTAGTGCACCTACTGTAGATCAATACACAGCACGGCACCTTTTCACATCTTGATTTTTTGTTCTTTCCCACACAATGGCCACCGTATCAAATAACTGTGCAGAACAGAGACTCGATGTCTCGAACTTCCTTGCCTCCTATAGAGGATGGACTGACTTTGCGCAGGACACAAGTCAATCCAAAAACCCCATACTGGGGATTTCAACCCAGTACACAGAGATGAGACAAACAGCCAGATAGTGAGAAGCAAAAGGGCTGTTGGTCACGGCTCTCCACGCTGCTTTGGAAGCCTCTGAAGCAAGGTTTCGAACCCTTGAACCGCAAATCTCATCTCTTAAGCAGGAGATGGGGTTGCAGGAAACTGAATATCTAAGACATTAGCAGGATTTGGAGTCTGACCTCCAAACTCTGCAGAATGAAAAGGATTCCCTTTTGCATCACTCTGCTCAGGCAGGTGAGCAGGAACTTTGCATGTTGAAGCAGGAGTGTGAAAGTTTGAAACAGGATAGTGGACAGGCTTTGCAAATGAATGACTTATTAAGTAGAATGAATGATCAGATGCATGAGGAGTTGGAAGAGTTACAGGACAAGATAAACCAGGTATGTAATGATTTAGGAGTATCTACTAGGGACAATTGCGAATTGAGCACCACGTATAGAGTGTTATAGAAGCAGATGCAGGATGATGTGAATCAGAGTGTTGCAAAAGTGAGTCATGAGGAATGTGAAACTGCAACATCAGAGAGAGGTACTGGCTGGTCACATCAAGGCAATGGGAGGCATAGCCCTTGCCTTGTCGACATCATCAGAGGAGGAGGAGGAGGAGTCAGATGATGACATCTTCCAGTACAATGCCCAATCACACCCCTACTATGGCCCAGACACCACTTCCCACCATCCACAACATGGCGGACCCCATCACATAACACCCCATCCCTATGTCATCGATGGTATAATGCAAATCATGGGTGACGCCAACATGGTGACCCCCATGATAAGGGGGAGCAGGCTCAGACCTAGTCCCAACGGGATCACTAATAGCCATTATTAATGTGGTAGACAGGCAGGAGATAGAGAAAATGATTAAGAATGCCTTAGGCAACTTGCCAATCTCCGAGAAAAACAAACGGCTTCTCAAGATCCAGATTAAGCAGCTTCTACAAGAAGCTGGTACAAAGGAGGGCACGGTCCGCACTGTGGCTGAAGCCATGGCTCAGGCAGCCCTAGAGGGTGCCCAAGGTAATCTACCTCTGCTTGATTGTCCCAATAATCCCTTTCAAATGGCCCACTCTGTTCAGCAAATAACTGACAGTATTGGTCGAATGAGCCCGTCCAACAACCTCAGTTGCCACTTGGAAAAGGTGCATGATAAATGTGACATGCTTAGTCTCGCTGCAGACTACCAGTTCCAGATACTATGCCAGACTATCGATCCTGGCCTGAGGGTGAAACTCCTTGATGTTGTCTGCCAGGACGGCCATGCCACTTTTGACGAAGTGGCATCTGAACTCATCACTGCACACAACCCAGGTGGGATGGGAGTGATGCTCGCATACCCTGTGAAACAAAAGGTGAAGAAAAGTCCAGTGACCTTCCACCAGAGGCTCTGTATGGCCTACCAAGCAGGGAAGCACCTTGCAGGAGAAGCCACAGATGTGGACCTCATTGAATACTAGACCCTGTTCCTTAGGAACATGATCCCTGCAGTAAGAGAAAAGTTAGAGCCAACAACCTATCCCAACATGAAAAGACTTGTTGATATTCTTTGGAAAACAGAGAGAGTTTATCAGCTCTACATCCGTGATTCAGACTCCAGTCCCAAGAAAGTAGCTGTCGTGGAAGCCATTCCGGAGGCCACGATGCACTAGACAGTGGAGGGGCAGGCCCAAGAGAAACAGCCCCTCCCCACAGATAATCAACACCCACAGCAGGCCAAACAACGACAACCACAGTCCTGGGGTGGGAACCGGAACTACCATAAGAATAAAAAGCACCATAAGAACAATAAGGGTAAACAACAGAAACCAGGCCCTTCATATAGGAAAATAGCCGATGAGAACCAGAGTCTCTGAGACCTCCTTGGGAAAGTGTGCTCCATAGTGGACACTGTTCCAGTATGGGCCCTTGCTGCAATACAGCCAGGAGAGCAGGCTTCCACAGGCTACATGGATATGAGAAGTCCAGGCTCTCAGGCCTTTACAGACCTGAACCCGGAAGCGGGCTCCCTATATAGCATCAGTACAGCATGGTGAGATGGGTCACAGGAACCAGGCCCAGACTCTCTTTCAAGAGCTCCCCCATGCTTCCACTGGTACAGACTGACAATTACAGGCCCAAGTCCGTATTGTAAACAAGCTGGTCTTGGACACAAACAGAAGGCCCTGTACAAAGGCCTAGGTCGGGGGCCGCCTACTCACAGTATTACTGGATACAGGCATGGCTCTGTCCGTATTATAGGATGACAACCCAGACACATCACCTTGGCCTACCGGATGGAGAAACAATATGTCTAGGGTAGATGGAACTAGGTTACCTGCATACCGCTCCCTGCCACTACCTGTGACACTGGGACACCTGAAGGCATATCATACCTTTCAGTTGACAGTATTGGATGACCACCCTAGTATAATCAGAACTGACTTTCTGGCACCACACAGCTGTGTGATAGACCTAGCCAACATGTTACTGATACAAATTCAGGGGCAATATCATACCATTATGATCCCTGATTCACATGTGGTTGCAACAATCTCTGCAAACAATAAAGAGTATGTTGTCATAGATTTGTTTAAGAACCATGAGCTTTTCCCAAAGCTCCTCCCCATCCTACAAAGACATCTGGAGGCATTTGCCACCAGCAAGCATGATTGTGGCAGGATGCACACTGCCATTGAAGTGACAGGCCCAACACACGAGAGGCAACGGCAATACCCCTTTCCACCTGAGGCCTTGCCTTCTCTTAGAGAAACAATTAAATCACTCCTTGAGCAAGGTGTAATTAGGATGTGTGTTTCCACTGCAAATTCCCCAGTGTGGCCTGTGAAAAAACCCACAGGTGCCTGGATACTTACTATTGACTACAGGAGACTAAACCAGGTCACCCCCAGTTGTGCCCCACTGTGGCATCAACACCAGACGTGCTATGACTACTGACCCCTGACCAACAAGGGCTTAGTGCTCTGGACATCTCCAATGGTTTTTGTTCATTTCCATTAACCCCCAAAAGTCAATATAAGTTTGCCTTTTCCTTTGAGGGCAGGCAGTACATGTGGACCTGCTTACCACAGTGGTTCCATAACAGTCCCTCCATGGCCTATTTACACATGATGGATGCCCTTGAGGGTTTCTCTACACCCCAGTGTCTCTTGCAGTATGTGGACAACCTGTTGTTGGCCACAGGCACACAGAATAACACCTGGATCCCTTTGGATGAACTAATGACCCTCATCCAGAGGGCAGGCCTCAAATGTAACCCAGCAAAAGCACAACTATGTCAGAAAGAGGTACTCTTTCTGGGCCTAAGGATACCAAGACTGAAGCCCCACCTGGAAGAAGATATAGGGATTGCAAGATCTGCCACTACCTACCAGCATGGCCACCCTTAAAAGGTTTCTTGGTATGGTAAACTATTCTAGAGATTTTATTTGTGATTTTGGTCAGAAGGCCGCCCCTCTGTATGAACTACTGAAAAAGGATGTCCCCTGGACTTGGGCCCTCATTCACACCAAAGCTGTGACATCACTGAAGCAAGCCTTGGCCTCAGCTCCAGCCTTGGTTAACCCCAATCCAGCTTTGCTATTCCATCTGGAATCCATCCCCTCTGACATTGCTATGTCTGCAGTTCTGGCCCAGAAGGTCCATGGCACCCTGAGACCTACTGCATATGCATCACAGCTCTTGACCCCAGTGGAACAGAAGTACAGCCTTTGTGAAAGGAGCCTTCTGGCCACCTACTGGGCTGTCAAGCACTTTCTTTATATCATTGGGTACTCCCCCCTGATAATTAATACTAACCATACCCCAACAACCTTTTTACTATCAGATAGAGTGAAGGATGGGTCAATCTCCAATACCAGACTGACACACTGGTCCCTCCTTCTCCAGGACAGAGACATCAAGGTCCACCTAACCAAAATGCCATCCATGCTGGTGCATGGTTTCCTTTTCCAAGGAGAACCCCATGACTGTACACTGCAGCCACCTGATCTATCAGATCCAGGTCCTTTCCTTCCTGCAACACCACAACTACTTGAAAACACCTCATTGTGTCATGTCTTCACAGATGGATCAGCTTCCTATTACCAGGGAGAACAGATAGCAGGAATGGGCATATTAGTAATTTATCCTTTTGGTAACACTGTTAAGATTTCTAACTGTTGCAGTGTGGCATCATTACGGTATGCGGAGATGGCAGCGGTGGCCTGTGCCCTTGAGTTCAACCAGCATGGAACTGAGGATACCATCTTTTTTATAGACTTTAACTGGGTTTATTGTTCCCTTACAGAATTTCTTCCCTTCCGGCAGAAGAACTCCTTCACCTGTTCTGATGACACCCTGGTGAAACATAAGGAACTGGTAATATACATTCATTCACTGTCACAGAAATTTGCACACAAACTCTATGTACACAAAGTTAAGGCCCACTCCATACATAACCCCTATAATGCCTTCAATGACACTGCTGACACCCTTGCAAAGGAAGGGGCCCGGGGGGGGGGACACCTGGTTGATGGACCACCCAGAGGCCATAGCGGTCATATACATCGCATCAGTCAGAAAGAAACCTGTACTGTTCTCCCCCTAGGACTTCTCAGAAGCCCAGCATGCTGACTCTGAACTCAAAGATATGTTCAGATTCCTGGACAAAGGTACTGAGAAAAACTTACCTACCCATAACCCCTACTGAAAGCATGAAGGTAAGTTACACCTGTCCCCAGATGACAAGCTCATTTGGTACCAACCAGATGACACCTCCACCAAATTGTGGGTGGTCCCTCCTCATCTCAGATCCAACTTTCTGCACCAAGTGCATGATACCCCCATGGGTGGATACCAGGGAGTGGAAAATACACTCCAAAGGCTTAAGACCACCGCCTGGTGTCTTCAAAGATGTTAAACAGTACATAGACAACTGCCTTGTATGTACACAAAACAACCCCATCCCTACCAAATGAAATGCTAAACTACTACCACAATGGCATTCTGGCCCTTGGCATGCTGTACAGATTGACTTTAATGGTCCCCTAACCAATACTAGTAGAAACAACAAATATGCCCTTGTGGTAACTGATCTTTTCTCTAAGTGGGTTGAAGCTGTCCCCACTAAGACATGCACTGTTAAAACCACTGCCAAAATCCTGATGCAACAGATTTTCTCCAGGTGAGGCCTACCTCTCAAGGTAGACTCTGACAAAGGAACCAGTTTTACAGGTGAGTTGATGAAGGAAGCCCTTGAACTCCTTGGAGTTCATCAAAAGTTCCACATACCATACCACCCTCAATCATCAGGTCAAGTAGAGAGGGCAAACGGACGGATTAAGCAGATGCTTTCCAAATTCATTGAGTACAATCCCAAGGACTGGGATTCCCTACTGCCATTACTCCTTAAGGCAATTAGGGGTACACCCTCAACCATCACCCAGCTGATACCCTTTGAGGTGATGACTGGTAGAAACATGAGATTACCTGAACACCTGTTGTTTGACCTGTACACCCCCACTGCAGATTGTGTCTCAGTGGACCAATATGTGGAAAAACTCAGACAAGATCTCATGCACACTCATTTGTATGCTGCTAATTGCCTGGGCAAGACCCAGCAACAGTCCAAAATTCAGTTTAACAAACATGCACAAGAAGTGGATTGGCAAGTTGGGGATCAGGTAATGGTTCTCGACAGGTATGCCATTTGCATCTATCATCTGAGAGACTGGTTATTTCTTCTGCTGTTTCACTTTGCTGGACTGTGAGACTGAGACCTAAAGGAGCGTGCTGCTGCCTGTTGGGGGATTCGAACTGTGTGCCTGATATCTGTTAAAACTGTGAGCACTTTGTATAACCTCATTTCTTCTGTGCCTTTGCTCCTTGACCCTGCATTGTTGTGCTCTAGTGAGAGGGGCCAGGTGTAACAGAGCACACTTCATCAAGGAGGAGGGCAGTACAATATAAAGAACCGCCTGCCTAAACCCAGAACAGGTATGCCATTTGCATCTATCATCTGAGAGACTGGTTATTTCTTCTGCTGTTTCATTTTGCTGGACTGTGAGACTGAGACCTAAAGGAGCGTGCTGCTGCCTGTTGGGGATTCAGACTGTGTACCTGATATCTGTTAAAACTGTGAGCACTTTGTATAACCTCATTTCTTCTGTGCCTTTGCTCCCCTTTGACCCTGCATTGTTGTGCTCTAGTGAGAGGGGCCAGGTGTAACAGAGCACACTTCATCAAGGAGGAGGGGCAGTACAATATAAAAGAACCGCACTGCCTGCAGTGCGTGCGCCACTCGGTATTAGAAATTTTATTAGTAACAATAGGAGCAAATTTGAGTAGTATTTCTGCTGAGATTTACTTAGAAATTTAGGGTTGATTTAATTGGAATTTGAATATTTTTATGGAGCATTTCACGTTTGGAGAAGAAGTTTTAACCGAAGCTGAGACTTTGGAGATTTGGAGTTTTGATATTAGATTACATTATTTTTTAAGTTGGATGTTCTTGAACTGCAGATAAACTTGAGTCATTGCATAATATTGTTAATTACAGGTCTTAAAGTCTGTGTATTTAAAAAAAAAAATTTTTGCATTGGATATAATTAGCAATTATGGTATATACTAGGAAATACGTTTTAAAAATGGGGGGGAATTTAAAGGTTATGGATCAAAATAAAAGCGGTAACTTGGATTTGAGCTCACAAAAGGGCAATTCAGAAACAGAGCTCAATCAAGACATTTTCTGGATTGATTTATTGCACACGTATATGAATGTTATAATCATTGCTGGGTTCATAAAATAAGACATTTAATATTTTCTAATGAAGCTTTAGGATTGATTTGTGGCCATTTGATACTAGGCAGGACATGATAATCCCATTGGGATGGTACCCCTCAATGACATGGAGCCCTAGTATATGCCATAAAGTGTTAACCAATGGAGTAGCTGGAATAGGTGTAATCATGGGGCGAAGTGGCATGCGTCGTATGGTGCCTCAGTGGACATGTTCTAGGGCCAGCGTATAGCTGGGCATCAGAAAGGTATGGTTATGATTGGAGTAGATAAGAGGATTGGACTATGACACTGAGTTCTGCTGTATGCCTCGACAGTGGCCATCAGAGTAGCTGGTCAAGAGATGATTCATGGGCATGGAGCAGTATGCACTGCATGGTGCCCAACTGAATGTGCATCTAAATGCCAGCAGACCCTACTGGCTTCTAGGAAGGATCAGTTCAGATGAGGTGTGATCAGGAAGACCCTCGAAACCCAGTCTTACTAAGTGTCCCTAAGTATGCCTAGTGGGAGTGGCTGGAAAGGAAGTAGTCCAAAGGTACGGGCAGCATCGCTGCATGGTACCTTTAAGGTTGCCTTGTAAAGGCAGAACTCCAATGTGATTACCAAGTTGGTAATATTGGGACATGATGTGTGTGTAGGGGTAAACTCTGCTGGGATTGATAGGACTGTTATGGTGATATGGACCCAAATTGGTTGTTCTTCAGTTACAGGAATATTTCTTTTGAGTTTATTAATGGCCTGAATATAGAGAGATAGGTTGGAAGATTTGGAAATAGAGTGAATTTTTATCTGACTTTTAGTGATTGTTGTTTATGTATATTATGTATAACACAATATAAGGTAATTTGAAACATACAGTATGTCTGGATGAAAGTGACTTTGTTGACTATGCCTTGTATGAAATATTTATGTCAGATCTTGTAATGTATACCCCTCGAGGGCCAACTTGGCCTGTAACATCAGGGATTAGTCTCAGAATTTAGGACCTAGACGTGGAGGGAACTGTGAGGATTTTTCTGGGGAAAATCTTAAATTTCCTATGACCCAGAGCTGGTCAAAGTAGCAGCGGTATTTAATTCCATTATACCGTGTGTAGTCAGAGCATGGGATCAAGCTGCGCGGTGGGATGCTTTGTAATAGCACACCAATCGGATGGGTGTTACCGCAGCCTTTTACCTAACTTGGATCTGGTAATTGGGTAGCCCTAGATAATTTTTCCAAATGGTACCTCCAAGAGTTTAGGTCTGACTTGTGACAGTTCCAGATTTGCTGATCAAATGTTAGGCCTTACTGGGGATGAGAGAATACTCTCAAATGAGATCATCATGGCTATCTTATATTACAGGTTATATTAGGCTGATATATAGTATATGTGTTTATAAGAAATACTAGCTGATATCGTCATTTATAATTATTTAATTGTGAAATGTTTTGTGTCTAAAAACTGTAATGGCTTTATTGTAATAATACTAAAAGTTAGTTATGGGAAATCAGCCAGTGAAATTTCCTCTTTGTTCCCAAGGAAAATTTTGTACCTTTCTGGCCGTCCGAACTGGCTGGCAATGTTTGGTGCTGGCCTCAAATTTTTGGACCCACAAGTGGAAGGAATTGTAAGGATTTTGTTGGGGGGGGGGGAGTCCAAGTCTTTTAAGACCCAGAATTGGTCATAGAATTAGCTGGTATATAATTCCCATCTTACAGGGGTGCAACTGGAACATGGGACTGTATGCACAGTGGGATGTTCTGTTTTTAGCTCCCCAATTAGATGGGCATTACTGGTAGCTTCTTTCCTAACTGGGTCTGGAAGTGGGCTTCTAAGTAATTCCTCACATAGTACCTCTAACAGTAGAGTTCTATTTGTGACTGGCCCATATACTGGCTAAGTGGTCTGACCGGGTTAAGGAGATAGTTCTTTTAGGGAGCATGGGTGGAGTTTACTGGACTTCATTGACTGGAACAAATGTTTAATGTATTGTTATGGTTGGTATATTATGGCCATTAAGTATTTTTATAATGTACTGGGGTGGTAGATTTATCTCCCTACAGTACACTGATATTTAAATGACTGGATAGCTGAGTGTGATTGAATTGTTCTATATGTATTTGCATTTTAATGTGATATTAATATTGCTATGTGAAGTACTATAGTGTTAAATGTTTAATATTGTAATGGCTTTTTAGCCGAACAATAAAACCTTGATGACTGGTAATGGTTCTCAGATTTGCGCATCCAAAACATTCCTTCTTCAGTAAGTGGGAAGGACCCTGTCCCACTGTCAACAAGCTCAGTCCAGCAGTCTATCAGGTTAGACTCATGCAAAACAACAAACTAACTGACAAATGGTTACATGCAAACCAGTTGAAACTGTATAAAGGAGTATAATTACTTTTCCTCACCCCATTGGGTGGAATAGTACTAATTTGCTAATGTTTGATTTTCCTTTCCAGATACACTGACAAGATGGCTATCTTGTTCCATTTTCTCCTTATCTCAGGAGTTATCCCCTGCATCCAAAGCATGGTAAAACACCTCCTTCCTCACCTTGATCCACCTGCAGCTACCCCAGAGGGAGTCTCCATCAATATTCCCGACAATTTGATTACCGTTCAGGAAGGTTCAGATGCCTTCATCACTACCTCGGTTGTTGCCCCTGATACATCTACCCTACAAATTGAGTGGCAAACCAAATCTCAAGGACAAATACTCCCCATGGCCAAACACTCCAAGGGAACTTTCCATGGATGTCCCAATGCAAAATTATCACCAAATGGTACTTTGTACTTGCTCCAAACCTCTCTTAGACATTCTGGTTTATGTAATATCACTGCCTTACTTGACCCCTCATATTGTGATTCATTGTCTAAAGATTCTGCCAGGAAATTTTGTGATGTACACATCATGGCCTCAGCTGCGATGTATTTATCTGTGTTACCCCCTACTGAGAAACAGCTTTTGGAATGTCTAAAACAAACCCCTGGTCCTTGTAGTGGTATTACAGCCACTGTTCTATTAGCTCACTGATTAAAAACCTACAATATATGCATATACCTGTTTTGTTTAACTTAATGTACCAGAATATGAAAGAATTTGGTATGTGTCATACTACTAACACATCAATGTTTTACTGTACTTTGTTACTTGATAGCTTAGCAGTTTTTCAGATCTGTAACCAAGACCCTATTACCGGGGTACACACACCACTGAGCATAGAGACAATTTTCAGACAAAACCTAAACCAGATGAACAAAGTCATAAAAGAAATACACGTGACACATCTGATGTCACCAGTTCCACAGGCACCATCACTGGTGTTTTTAGTACTGCAATGTCTATCTGGAATAAAACAAACATTGCTAATATCAAAGCCAATTCACAGAAGTTTCAAACTGGTATGGTCAATGATATCATATCCCCATTATTGCATGGTGGTCTTAGCCAGGAAGAAAGATACACTGTATACAATATACATGGCATTGCTAAGGCATTTACAGATTCTAAAGATAAGATTAACACACTTATTGCACAAAACAATAAAGAAGCAGATAAGCAATACATTGCCCATGAAATATTATTTCTGCCTATGGCTCATATATTATCACTACCATCAACAATCTCTTCCATGATCTAGAATCCTGTAGAATTCCTGATATCATACATGATAGACGTATCTCTAAATGGTATTGTCCTCATTGCAAATCCCCTAACTGTGTTGCCATGTGTATGCTACAGTCTCTGACTATTCCTATTTCTACTGCTAGAAATTTAGGTTTTGTGACCATGCACCCCAATACTGGTCCTTGTTTTACTTCTAAGAAATGTTCCATTAAGGATACTATGTTTGTGTCTTTTACTGTTCTCTACCTCATTTTGATCCTACTACAGCTATAGTTGATAAACTAGCATCAGTACACTCCATTGGGCATCTTGATGAAGACATCTACAGAGAACGCCTTGACTTGCCTCCTTTACTAGTTTTCCATTCTCTTCTGGACGCATGGGTCATTCTGTACACAGACTGCTTGGTGAAGAAAGGGTATATTTATTTGTGTCGATGTGACATATTTGATGTTATTAAACCTGTATGTGGCTATTCCCCAGACAGTATTAATTGGTCCTTTTCCATGGACAATGATATCACCACGAATGGCACAGAATACCAGGACTCAACATCTGCTCCAGATGATTCCAAGTTGTACCAGTTTTGTTGGAAGGGGGGGGTCACCGCCTGTCAACATGGATTTCCAAACAGACTTATACTTGCCCAGTACAGTTACAGAAATGGAGGTTGCCTACTGTGAAAATGCAGTATAATTCTGATGGTGAATTTTGTGTGGTTACTAATTATAAAACTTTTAAATATGGTGAAAAGACATGCTCTATTGATGATTTCAACTTTTGCTTCATTCCCCACCAAACTACTGTAATAGGGCACACAGTTATTACCCCTATCCCCATTATGGATCCCGATATCATTGGTGGTAACCTTGATTATCTGCTTACTCTTTCAGAGTATTTACCTTATTTTAATGTACACATTGATTCTTTAACTTTGACATTAAAATCACTTTTAGACAGGAAGACACCCACCTCATCCACATCAGCTATATCTCCAAAGCTAATGAAGCAGCCTATGCCCTCATTAATGAAAGTGATTTGAAAAGTGCACTTACTAACACATGGTTAGAGATTACCTTTAAAGGTTTTGTTATTATACAAGCATTTTGTATGTTTTTTCTTATTATTATGCTTTACTACCTACGGTGCACATTATGTCAACACTGTGAGCAGCTGGAGTTCCTTTACAAGGCTCACACATTGGGTCTGTAAATGACCATGGCTCTCTCTCCACTTCCTTACTTTTGCTTGCGTTGCCTCTTGACAGGCAACAAGGGGAGGAAGGTTACACGAAGTCCCTGCACCCTAATTGGCACTCCCAGAAGTGCACTGCAGACAGCTAGCATTTAGATATATTTTATACTAACATATAGGGCTAAGGGCATCTACCATACAAGAGTAGATATCAGGATATGTATTCACATTATTGCTATACACTTTACTTTCCAATATACACATGTATTTCTTGCTTACAAGATGTTAGGACACTTGTGTCCTTGTGTAACCCCCCCCCCCTTACAAATGTGGGTTCCCGAAAAGTCTTCTTTGAGCTTGCCTAAATGCTCACCGCCAGGCTGGCGTCCTGTGTTTTAGCAGTTTAAATGTAATTGCCAGAGAGTGCTTGCATAGCCTCTGTGTACTGTCTCTTTAAGAGCTGCCTGGATTGCAGTCATAAGTAATCTGAGAGGGGAGCTGTGTTGAAAGATGTAACTATTTGCTGAAAATCATTTAGAGTGATAATGACAATGTAGTTTGTCTAACCTGCCTTCTTTGCAGCAAGGACTGTTTTGGTCCTGGACTGCGAATTGGACCAATCAGTACTGGTGGGACCTAAAATGTAGCCAGACTGCAGGAGCTGTCTGGAGTCAAAATCTGTAGGAATTGTAGTTTTGGGCTTTTTGCACCTGAAGAGGGAGCCTTTGTTGTAACTGACAGGAGGATCAGCCAACTGAACATTTTAGATCTTGGGGAATTTCCCAGGCTGCTGCAGCTAGTTTAAGTTTTGAGCTGAGAAGTGAAGAAGTAACAGCTCAAGTGATTTTGAGCAGCAGTTCTGTGTAGTTTTGCATGGGAGAACTGTGAAAGGGCTGAGCTGTGGCCTGTCTGTCTGCCTGCCTGCTGTCCCTGAGAAGGGAAATAGAGTTTATTCAGACTGAATCCAAGTTGTGAGGACTATTTAAACCCCTGGATTGTGAACAGGCTTTAACCTGATGAAGACCAAAGATTTACTGAATGAAATCAGCCTGTCAGGATTTCCAGCTGCTTTTGAATCCCTGGTTTGTGCAGAGACTTTGCGATCATGACCAGAGAACGGTTTGCCTGGTACAGTAGAATTTCCTTACATGTAAATGTACTGTGTACTGAAAGTGGGTCGTGATTTGGTTCCCCACATGTGAACTGTGTTCTGCTTGCTGGTACTGTAGAATCCTTTACATGTACATGTGCTGTGTATTGAAAGTGGGTCATGATTTGGCTCCCCACAGTGTGAACTGTGTTCTGCTTGCTGGAAGCTTTATTCAGTCTAATCAGACTGAATCCACGTTCATCTCCATTCAGCCTGGGCCATGCCACACTGGCCCTGCCAGACTACTCCACTGCACAGAGAAAGCCACTGATGAGAGACCTGCCTGGGGATCAGTCCTCTGCTCCATGCTTGAACAGGAATGATGCCTCGGTGAATCATGTGGGCCCTGCTTCTCCTGGCACTCCAGATTAACCACCTGCTGTCTCGATTTTCATCCAGCCTATGTCCAGTCTTGGGTATCATGAGTAATCATTAGAGTAGCTCCCTGAAACAACAGCCTAATCTAAAAATGTGTCATCTGATTGTCTTGTTGTTTTTTTTTCATAAACTGAGCCCTCCAGCTCCAAATTACAAATAGTGTTTGTTGTGCATGTTGCTTTCTTCCATCACAGGGCCCCAACCAGCTGCAACATTCCTGGCTAGCCCACCATTCTCCATCTGGGTACCCAAAGTGTGTTACTGTTTATGGACCCTGAAGTGCATGCATAACTGTTTGATTGATAGAGCCTTTAAGCAAATTAACCTGATTATGCCCCTCCCTTATTCAAGCCCCTTAATTAAATCAGATCTAACTCTTTTTTGCATTTACCCTGACTGTGGTTCCAGTTTGTGCAAGAGTACTGTACTGCTGTTATTTGCTGTGTATAACCTTGTTTTACAGGGAGTCCCCAGGGCTGGGCCAGAGGAAAGCCCTGGTGGTAAGTGCAAACAGTGTGAGTACTTGTTTGGTGTATCAGGGGTATTGTGAAAGTGATTATTGTGCATTGTTTCAGCCACTAGTAAGGAAAGAGGGGGTTACAGTGTCCTGGAGGGCTGTGCCCAGGTTAGCTTGACCACTACTGACCCTGACCTCCGGGTGGAGGCACCTGTTTCAGAGCTCAGGCCCCCAACCTGCTATTAGCCAAGCAGGCAGGGGTGGTAGCCCTTGGCATAGCACCAGCTAGGGGGTTACACTTGTAATGATTATGATATATAAGTCAGCATTGCCATCTTCTGATGATTTGTATTACTACACTGCTATGTACAAACTGTACCTCTCTTTTACACAAAGTGATGACTATAACAACATTGTATAATGTTACCTTGGACTGAGGAGCCACCTCTAATTTAGCCAATAGGGCTCATCTCTGTAACTAGAAATGTTTCTATCTTACAGTAATCATGGTAATTATCTTAGGTATATAATGTAAGACATTACATCTTCTACCTCAGAGACCCCAGAAGACACGAAGATTCCTCGAGGTATAGGGAATGCTCAGCATTGTCTCCCAGTTCCTATTGATAAGAACTGCTCAGGGCAACTGTGATTTTCCTTTTGGTAGTAATAAACAAGCTTTATTACTTGTATGCAACATGTCTGTGATTCCTTGCATGCCCATTATTGCCAAGAACCTGAGAGTGAGGTTTAGACCTCCTGACAAACTGGAAGGCCGTATAGAAACTGACCCTTAAAAAGTGGTGGAAGCATTTAACTCACATTTTCCAATTTAAAACATTATCGAGAAAGGTTCAAGAATAAGGAGAGGGTAGGGTGAGTCTAGACCCATTATATCTGAAACTGGCAAATAATACATAAAATCCTACAGTGCCCAACCTTTAGTTTCAGTTCTTACAAACAGCCGATTTAATTAATTATGTTTCCAAAATGAACCCAAAGCCAGTTTTTGGCCCTGATCATTTGGATTTCATGGTCATTAAAAAGGTCATACATCTGATAGTGGAACCACTTACCAAATTGTTTAACCATTCTCTTTATAGTGGAGTTTTTTCCCAGGACTTGGAAGAGTTCTATTGTTAAACCTATTTTCAAATCTGGATCTAGGTCAAATATAAATAATAATCGTCCTAGTTCCCTTCTGGCCCTCTTCTCAAAAATCTTAAAGAAAATTGTGCTTGACTAACCTACTGAGCCTTGGAAAAGTACAATTTATGGACAGACCCACAACATGGATTTAGATCCCATCATAATACAGAGACTGCCTTGATGAGGTTCACAAACCAAGCTGCCAGATCTACTGATGCAGGGAAATCTGTTGCAGTGTCTTTTGTGGACCTCACCAAGACATTCGACCTGGTTGACCACAGAGAACTGCTCAAGTGCTTACCTGAAGTTTCTTTTTCCAGGGAGGTGATTTCCTGGTTTGCAGATTTTCTTTCACTCCGAAGTCAAAAAACAATGGTAAATGGCTCCTTTTCAGATTATTCTCTGTTATGTGGAGTCCCCCACGGCTATATACTTGGGCTATTTTTATTTCCTGTTTTTGTTAATTCACTGTCCATGGTTTTTCTAAAATGGAATTAAATTCTTTACGTAGATGATGCATTTCTGTTCTGTTCTGGGACCTGTTTATCCACTCTTAAAGAGTCTCTACAAATGAATTTCAGTTTACTGCATCATTGGTTTGATTTGTATAAATTAGTTTTGAATCCAGTTAAGACTAAAACCATGTTTTTTCAATATGTAGGAAACCCCCACCCTCAGGATTTAACATTTTTGATAATGATGCTTCATCTATTGAGTATGTTAAGGAGTTCAAATATTTGGGGTTAATTTTGGACCCACATTTGTCCTTTGAAATCCATATTATGGATTTAATCAATAGACTTCATAAAAGATTGGGTTTCCTCTATCGAATAAGAAAACATCTTACTATTGAAACAAGGACTATGTTAACCCATAGTCTTCTCTTTTCTATTGTTGACTATGATTCATTAGTGTACTCTTTCAGTTCAGAAAGATTTTTAGCCAAACTTCAGACAACATATCATTCAGTTGTATGCTTTACAACATGCCAGTCTAGAGTTACTCTAACATACTAACATACTATTTGCCAGCAGATTAGGCCTTACGGTCTATCGAGTCTGCTCGAACCTAGATCCTTAGTTGGATGCCGAGACCCTCCCATCCCTTGTTCTCCAGAAACCCCTATCATCCATCCCCGCCCTGGGACAGGCCATCATCTGATACATCCACTTTCTGTGTCTGTCCCACCCTCTCTTGAAGCCCTCCACTGTGGATCTCTGAGACCAGCTCACCAGGCAGTGCATTCCAAGGGTCCACCACCCTCTCGGTGAAAAACCTCCTCTTTCCCCCTCACCCTTCCACCTTCCAACTTCAAACCATGCCCTCTGGTGATACCTCCCTGCTTTAGTCTAAAGATCCCCTCCATGTTTACCCCATTTATTCCCTTGAGGTACTTGAAGACCTCAATCATGTCCCCTGTCTCTCCTCTCCTCCAATGAAAACAGGCAGAGCTCCTCAAGTCTGTCCTCATAAGTCAAATCCCCTAGCCCTCGTATCATCTTTGTTGCCCTCCTCTGTACCCTCTCCAGGAGCTGTATGTCCCTCTTCAAGTGTGGTCTCCAGTAATGTACACAGTACTCAAGGTGTGGTCTAACCAGTCCATTGTACAGCGGCAGAATCACTTCCTTGCTCCTAGAGGTGATCCCCCTTACGATGCATCCCAACATCCTGTTTGCCTTGCTTGCTGCTCTCCTGCACTGCTCAGAGTTATTCATACATGTATCCACCATGACCCCTAGGTCTTTTTCCCCTATTGAGGCCTCCAGCGCCTCCCCTCCCAGGGTGTACCTGTGTTTAGGGTTTCCCCGACCAAGATGCAACACCTTGCACTTGGTGATATTGAAATTTAATTTCCATGTGTGAGCCCAGCTTTCCAGGGTGTCCAGATCCCTGCAGGCCACCCTCCCTCTTCTCCCTCAACTACTGCTCCCATCTTGGAGTCATCCGTGAAGAGACTCATTTCACACCCTATACCCTCCCTGATGTCCGATATGTATGCATTAAACAGGATCGGACCCAGGACCGACCCTGTGGTACCCCACTACCAACCTCTCTAGTAGAGAGCTCCCCACAGACCACTACTCTCTGAGTGCATCCAGCTAGCCAGTTTTCAATCCATCTGACCATCAAAGGGCCTACTCCTAACCCCATCAGTTTCTCCACCAGACCATTGTTGGGGACAGAGTCAAACGCCTTGCTGAAGTCTAAGAATAATACATCCACAGGCTTACCCCTGTCCAGTTCTGATGTTACCCATTCATAGAACTCCACAAGGTTGGTTTGACATGATCTACCTGGCACAAACCCATGTTGCTGACTATCCAGACCTCCCACCTCCTCCAAGTACACCCCCAATCATTCCTTTAGTATACTCTCCATTAATTTTCCCACCACCGAGGTCAAACTGATGGGTCTATAGTTACCTGGTACTTCCCTCGATCCCCCTTTATGGATTGGTACCACATGTGCCTCTTGCCAATCCCTAGGTACCCTCCCTGTCTCAAGTGACCTGCTGAAAAGCTCCGCCAGGGGTGCAGCCAGTATGTCCACCAATTCCCATAGTACTCTCGGATGAATGCCATCCGCCCAGAGATTTGTTTTTCTTTAGGGCCTTGAGGGCTAACCACACCTTTGGTGGAGATAGCATCATCCATCCCCTCCCCTTACTGGTCTTTTTATCCTTATCCAGATGTGACACCTGAGGTACCTTTCCCTCCCTCTTGCTCCATTTCTGTTGTTCCCTGATCCCTCCTCGCCTTCTATCCCTTCATGCCTTGCTTTGTAGATATCCATCCCCCCCTAGTGAACACAGAGGCAAAGTACTCGTTAAATACCTCTGCCTGGTCCCTCACCTCTTCCACCCACCCTCCTTCTGATCTCAATCTGCTGAGATGGCCCTTAGTTTTTCTCCACTCCCCAATGTAGCAGAAGAACCCCTTTTCCCCTCCATGTATCCCCTGTGCCAGCCGCTGCTCTTTACTGGACTTTGCTCCCCTCACCACACGGGTGACTTTTCTAGATGCAAGCTGGTACATTTCCTTATCCCTATCCCCTCTTGTTGTTTTATATTTTTTGTAGGCCGCCTTCTTTTCTCTGACTGCTACCTGTACCTCACTGGACCACCAGCATGGTTTATGTGACCTTGCTCCCTTACATTTCAACTTAGCACAGATCCTGACTGCCTCATGAAGTCCCCGTTTTATGACCTCCCATCTCCTTTCCACACTTGTCGTTGAGGTAATCCCTTCAAGTGATCCTTGAGAATATTTCCCATGCCCATAAAGTCTGCCCCCTGAGTCCACTGCCAGTGTCCTAGATCTCACCCCACTTCCCCATGCTTATTTGAAACCAGACAGTATTGTGGTCACTCCCAGTCAGGGGTCCTGTACAACTATGTCCCTTACAGATCCCCATCTGCCAGAACCACATCCAGGACATGCCCTCCCTTGTGGGCTCCATCACATGTTGTGTTAAGAACACATCCTGGAAGCCATCCAGCAGCCTCTGCTCCTTGGCCACCTTAGAGGACATGGTTCCCCAGTTTGTACCTGGCATATTAAGGTCCCCCATCAACACCACTCCTTCCCCTTTTGGACCACACTGGGCAATGATGTTGTCCAGCAAACCATCCTCTAGAACATCACTCATCCCGGGGGGCCTATATGCTACTCCCAGCTTGACCTTATCTCCTGCTGGGGATAATAAGGTGACCCATAAGGCCTCCACGTTTCCCTCTGCCTCTTCTACCATAGCAATTTCTATATCATCTCTAATGAACATAGCCACTCCACCTCCTCTGACCTCCTTTCTATCCTTCCTAAGCATAGTGTACCCCTGTACATTTAGGTCCCAGTCATGGTTTTTGTTGGCCCACGTCTCTGTGACCGCCGCCACATCCACCCCCCCTCGAACAGCATGGCCTGGAACTCCGGCAACTTGTTTCCCAAGCTCCTGGCATTTACTAACACCAACCCCACCCTTATCCCTGATCCTCTTTTGTTGAACCCCACCCAGATTCCTTATACTTCCATCCTCCCCCTCCTCCTGAAACCTCCACCTCCAGTCTGTTTCCCCCTCCCCTCTTGGGCTTGGCTACTCCCCTCATCTGGGAGAGAGGGCTTCTGGTCAGCCCCTCCCTCATCCCTTCCCCCCCGTACAAGTTTAAACCCCACCTTTCTTGTATGTAGTCAGCCATCCCCTGTTTAAGGACTTCCTTCCCTAATGGGGCATCACTGTTTATTGTATAATTTATTCAAATGTTCATTAATGGAGCAGTTTAATTCTAGGTCTCTTATTTTTTTTTACACAAAGTTAAGTTGGGGTTACTCCCCAATAGTATTTCCAGTCTGTTTTCTATAATTTCTTTAATATTGAATACACGTTTGCAAACGAAGAATGTATTTCTGATTCCATTTTGTCATACTGTGTTTGCTCAGAAATCTGTTACCTTTGTAGTGCTCAAACTATATAATGATTTACCTAGTAATGTTGTAAGTAGCTCAGAAATCTCAATTTTTAAGGTACTTCTTAGAAGGTAAATGCTTTCCAGTTTTGTAGGTGTTTTACCTAGTCTACAATTTTATTGTAACTTTGACATTGTCCTGGTTAGCCTGTTTACTTTTAAATGTCTTTGTATCCTGTCTTATGTTTTTCTATGTTTATTGTGTTGAAACTGGATGTCTGTGAAAATGGGCTCTGCCCACAGACCTTTCAGTATAAAATAAATGAAATGAAATGAAAAAAAAATGAAATAAATAAATAAACAAAGACGTTCATATTATGTTTTATGTTTACATACAAATATTTATTTTTAATTGGAGTAAAGGGTTCATCAAGTTCCTTGATTTTTGCCATACAGATAGTCCACATTTTACCTACTTTTTTATTAACAAATTCCACCTTCCAGGCACAAGAAGCTTCTATATTCTTTATATGGTGAACATTTTTTGGGGGGAAAAGTATCTGTATACCATTGTCCCTCTACTCAAATTGATTTTCTGTTGATGATAAGCAGGATTATGATGTGGTTACTTGTTCCCAATGATTCCTTTACTAGGCAGTCTTCTATTACTTTTTCAGAATTAATGATGACTATGACTAATACATTATTCCGTATGGTTAGCTCTGCTACATGTTGCGATAGGTTATTATTATCGCTTAGCATTTCCATAAACAATTTTTCTGAAATTATTTTACCCAGTAAATTATTCCAGTCAATACCTTGCACATTGAAGCTGCTAATAAAAACTATGGCAGCCATCTCACGGATACTGCTTATAAGATTGCTAAACTCTATGTCCTTCTCAGAGCCTAAATGAAGTGGTCTATAAAACCCTACTAACATAATGATGTTAGTTCCTACCCCAAGGATGTTTATACAAACTACCTATAGTTCCAATGATAAGGACTCGTCCAGTACTTGGGTTTTGATTATCTAGGGATCATTTCTAATAGAGATCACCACACCCCTTTCCCCCTTTACTAAGCCTATCATTCCATAGAAGGGTGAAACCACAGATGTCTTTATTGCATGAGTAACTTCCAAACCACCAGGTTTTGATAATCCCAATTCAATTAAATTCCTTAGTATTTAATGAGCATTACAGGTTCTTTATTTCATTGTTTAAGCTGCTCACATTTAACTAAATGTATTTCTGTATGTTAGTTTTGTTATTCCCGGATTTCCTACTCATGGATTTAGTATGATGTTTAAAACCAGTGGTTTCCCTAGATAACTGGGTGTTTTTAATAGCTACAGATTGTATTTTGGGAAAGGAACTCTGTCCAAAATGCATCAAGATGTGTTTTTTTAAGCACATGCAATAAAGCTTTGGAACCTTGTTAAAACTTGAGAGCAGTGTTTTTTTTTTAATACGGTTGGTGAGTGCTGGATTTTTCTGTAGTACTATCTTGTAGGCTTTGCATGGCAGTGGCATGCACACACATAGCATGTTCATGTCATTGTCAGGAAGTGATCATCCACCCATTGTGGCTCTGGCTTGCAATGCCACCTGCAGTCAGCCCTGTGACAGTAGCATAGCACAGCGCACTAACCTCCCTCCCTGGAAGAGGAGTGTACTGTGAGGTTATCGATCCTTCTTCCTCCTAGCTGGCCCAATGACCCAGGTCTACTCCCAAACCTAGGTCACAAGGCACTGTGAGCCATAGCACTACTGCTGCACTGATTGGCTGGCCTAAAATTATATCATTTTAATAGCATGGCTGAAGATAAAAATAACTTGGATGATGTCGTAGGTTCACTGTTCAGGAGCAGAAATACAGGCAGACCACAAGAATTTAGTGCATAAAAAATGCCATGATGACACATCATTTTATTGTTTCTTCAAACAATAGTATATACAGAAAGTAAAAAGTCAGGTATTAATTCATACGCTATTCCATAAATCCATTCAACTTCAATTGCCTTAGAAAGGCCAGTCTGATGCCCCAGCAATGGCACTCTTTCTTTCAGTCAGTTAGGTCGACTGGCCCTTCTCTCTCATAGTCATTGTTAGACTGACTCCCTATCTGAATCTGGAAGCACAGGAGAATCTTTTATACCCGCTCCCCCGTGGTCAGGTGACTTTAGCATCACTAAAACAAAAAATTTGTTTTTTTAAGCCCTCTTGTTAATTTATACAAATACTGAAGGCTTTCTAGACATACTGCTAACACAGTCCTTAACTTATAAGTAAATAAAAATAGCATAGGACCAGATTTAAAAGAGAGGAGGGAAGTGGAAATTTCCACTAATTTTGATTGACAGTTTCCCTCCTATAAAACTGACCACAAGAGGCCTCTGCTGGCCTAAAGGGCCCCTGAACTGGCACTTCAACGAGTCTCCCTGCTCAGGTAAGACTGGCTTCATTTTGCTCTCCAGAGTTGTAGGCCAGAATTTACCTTTTGGGTTTTAACAACCAACAAAAGTTAAAATCGCTTCCTGGGCATTATTCTAACCACATAAGACTGCTTAAAGTACTAGTAATGAAGCCCCTAGGTAACCTTAGTTAGACAAATAACTCATTCTTTATCTTGCATTGTTTTAGAGCGTACATTTTGTTTTTTTGTGTTTGTTTGTTTGTTTTTCTTTAAGGGGGAGGAAGGGAGTAATGCATTTTGTTTTCTTTCACTTCTCTTCTCCTTCCTGTTTCATTTATTTCCTATGAAGAACATTTTATGTTGCAGCATTTTCTTACAGTTCTTGCTACACAAAACCATTTTACATAAAAACTACAG
Source organism: Neoceratodus forsteri (assembly GCA_016271365.2). Taxonomy (NCBI): domain Eukaryota; kingdom Metazoa; phylum Chordata; order Ceratodontiformes; family Ceratodontidae; genus Neoceratodus; species Neoceratodus forsteri. The sequence goes on from CM057459.1 coordinate 1,393,329,683, forward strand.
GGGGTTTTCTTCACTACTAGAACCCAATGTTCTATGCAAACTTAAATAGCCACACAAGGCTTTCACTTAAGCTTTTTTCCTTTATATTTCGAGAGCCTACATATAGGACTAGGAGCAGAAGTGGTATGGAAACAAAAGGGAAAAAAGCTTGCTGCCCCTTTCCACTCGTATAACAGTATACAGACAAGGAAACATTTATAAATGGGGACGTTCTAGTTTTTCCAGCCCCAAAGGCTGTTCTTTCTTGTATTCTTCAGGCTACCCTAGGTAACCTTATGCACTTAATGTGCTTTATTTTTGTGCATGCCTGCATAAGGCCTTGGAGGTCATATGCACTTGACCTCCCTTGCTTTTTAACTTTTATTGGCATAACAATAACCACACAGTTTTGGTTTACATTTTATACTACTTTTGTTCCTATTGGTGTACTGCAATTTAAAGGCACAGTTTGCACTCATTTACTAGCACTTTCAGTCTTTGCTTTTCAAGCACTTTATGCAGTGGGGGGCAAGGAAAAACCAGGGCACCCACACCTGACAGGGGTCACCCTATCACAGATGGTTAGGGGGAATTTTACCAAAAAGGCCTGAACATCACACATTTTGTGCTGGAAAAGATCCCTGTTAGTTAATCAGAAAGCAGAGTTACTGTCTAGTTATTTTGCAATCACTGGACAGTAGACTGAATAATATTGTAGGTCAGTGGGTCTGCATTCTGATTGGCTAAGAAAAAGAATGAAACAGTGACTCTGCATTCTTATTGACTAATAACAATAATGAGACAGTGGTTCTACATTCTGATTGGCTGCTGTATGTGTACTTAGCCAATAAGAGAGCAAGCCCAGTTTGCCCTCTCACCTCTCACTCTCATTTCAACATGCTGCAGCCAATCAGAAATGTCTAGTAATGCTACAGTGCTTCTGTGAGAAACATGTCCTACTTTCTCACAGATATGCTGTAATGTTACAAACAGATTTGACAGTTTAAGCATTTTGTATTCATTTTCCAGTATAATAGCAATAATAACAATAGCGATCAGGGCTTCTTCAGTAATAACCAGGCTAGGGTAGGGGAGTTAATAAACACCTCAGCTTTCAGCCTCAATGTTTATTATCCAATAGTGGTCTAGGTTTACTTGGCAATAACTGGACCAGGGGGTTAACAAACATACATTGTAAACCCAGACTACTATGGTATTATCACTATAACAAAATGTTGTATATTAGCACAGATGCAGCTCCATTTTTTGCTGAGAAACAAATGAGTTTCAAATGTAACTGCTCTAACCATTCAGCTAAGGGGGAATAATTCTGGTTAGGGGCTTAGAGTGCTCCGTTGAGTTTCACACAGTACTTGCAGTCCAGTGGACTATTACTAGAGGTGTCTAGTCATATATTCTGAATATTTTTGCAGGCATAGCAAGTGAAAGAAGGAGGACAAGGGGTTATGTGGAAGAGGGTAGATATGTTTCATGTTCAGTTAAGGGCATATGATGAATGGATATTGGATTGCAAACCACTATGTTCAAAATTGAATAAGGTGCAATATTGCCAAAAATCATAAAAAAAACACACATATATATTTTTTACAAATTGTATCACTTTTGTTATATTGAGACATAACATTATTATGCTGATACAGTTTATATATTTTTGCATTATAGGTTTTATTAGATAAAAAAAAAACTTACCAGCATACATTTGTAAACTGTAAAGAATGTCAATAAAAATCTCAATGAATAATTGAACATAAACATGCCAGAGTAAGTAAAACATTAAAACTAAGAGAAAATACCAAAAAGTATATCATTAAACATAATTCTTCATTCTGATAGAGTGTCTAACTAGATTTGAAAGAAAAGCCACAGGTCAAAGGTTTTTTTTTTTTTAAAAAGGGTCCCATATTTTGGAAAAAAGATCTGATTAATTTACTAGAACTGTGGATGACTAATTCTTTCATCATTCACTGAAGAGCCCCTCGAATCAAACTGTTCTCTTGGGACAGGATGTTCTAGTGTTTTCCACTGTTGTAAGATTAATCTTTTGAAGGTCAAGGCTGCTGCTGAAATCCAGAGTTGGTGTATTCTTTCTATAAGTAGTAGACCAGAGAAATTACCTAATGACTAATGGTGACAATTTGTGTTTAACACTGTCTGACAAATACCATGAATTTTTTTTTTATTTATTTTATTTATTGAAATGTTTCACCAGGAAGACACACTGAGCAACATGTTGCTCGTCTCCTGGTGTGACCTGGGGGATAGAAAAACATGAGTATAGTATACAGAGATTTGGTACACAATATAGATATACAATTTGATTACATTCAATAAAGTGAGTGGACTATACAGAAGGACTGAAAAGGAGGAATGCTAACAGATACGAATTAGATGGATACAATGCTAACAGTCTTGAACTAGACAGATACATTAGCACAAATATCTTTGGAAACACTTGGTGGGACATAGCTTTGTAGTTAGAAAATGGCTGGATAGCATACAAGGAGGTTGAGCTAGGGCAAGATTGTGAGGAGAGACACAGATAGAACAAAATTTGCAAGGTGTAACAAAAGTGCAAGGTTGACTATAAGTGCATTAGAGATTAGGGGTTAGCCAATAACTATGGCTAGGAAGGGGGGAAGGTGGGTGAGTGGGGGGCATATAGGCAGGCAGCGGGGGTGGAAAGAGGGATCTGGAGGAGGGGAAGGCAAGGGGTGGAGGAGAAGGCTGTGCCAGGGCCTGACCCCTCCAGAATCCTGGGGACCCTGCCTACACCAGGCGGAGGTCAAGCATGAACAGGAGGGAAGCATATCATAGGCAGTAGGAGTTAGAGCACATCAGGAAGGAAGAGAAGGGTCTGCTGGGGCCTGGCCACCTCCAGTATGCTGTGGACTGTGCCTGTACAAAGCAGAGGTAGAGCACAACAGGAGGGAAGTAGGCAGTGATAATAAGTAGGCTTCAGAAGGACCAAGAGAGAGGGAGGTGGGAGAGAAGAGGCGTCAAGACCCAGCCCTTTCAGGAAAGAATGGGGTGGGAGTAGGAGGTGAGGAAGGTGTTTGCCTAGGTTCTGGACCCCTACAGGATGCAGAGAACCCTGCCAGGGGCTAGGCCAAGCAACAGCGATGGTGGTGAGGTAGCTGGTGTACAGAGGTGAGACTGGGGTGTGGGAGTAGGTGAAATGGAGGGGTGTTAGGGGAGGATGTAGGGGGGAAGGTTTTGCAGAAAAGAGGTCGGCATGAAGCTGAAGCAGCACATAGGGGAACAAGTTAAGGGGATTGTAGCAGGAACAGCTAGCAGAGAGAAAATTATGTAAGGCAGATGCAAGGGAGTCGGAGGAGCAGGAGTGTCATATTTGAGGTGGGAAGGAGTTCCAGATTTTGGGGAAGCGATGAGAGAAGCCAGATTGGCCAATGAAGGTGGCATGACAGGGGACTAGCAAGGTGCGAGTGTTGGAGGATCTGAGGGAATGGGAGGAAGGCAGGTGGGGAGGGAGGGAGCATGAGAGGTAGGAAGGAAGTACACCAAGCCAGAGATTGGAAGTTAGATTAGCACAGTGAGCCAGGTGTCTGTTAGCAAGTGGAGGGAAGGACAGGGCACAGTAAAGGTTACAATGATAGGTTCGAGATGGGGCATCAAGAATAAATTGACAGAAGGAGTTGAAAAGAGAGTCCAATCTGGTAAGGGAAGATATGGGAATGGCATCATAGACTACATCACAGTAGTCAAAAATTGGGAGGATCATCTTCTGGACAAGTTCTCTTCAGGCCGTAGGAGGGATACAACTATGGTTCCTGTAAAGCACAGTTTCCCAAATGGTGAGGCCAGCCTCCCAGGGGCCCAACCTGTTCCAAAGGAGGCTCAAGCAAGCTTTACAATGTACTATATTTTAATGTCAAGTTTTGGATGCTTCATGTGAAAGGATGCAGCAAAGTGAAAGTGAATAATGGCATGGGAATTTATGTACAAAATGGTTACCAGGAAAGACACGCTCAACAAGCACTTGTTTCCTGGTATGACATGGGGAAAATACAATTCTTGGAAACTGTGCAAAGCAAAATTCAAAATAATGCAAATGAATAGGAACAAGGTAACAACTGACCCATTATACTGGCTGCAGAAAATCATAAATACAAAGGCTAAGCAGAGAGATACTATGAACAAGAGTAGGAGGGAGCAAAATGGTCCCTGAGAAGATGTTTAAGAGCAGGGTAAAACTGACAAAGAAAGCAATCCATCTCATGGAGGCATTGGAACGAGGGGTAAATAGAGTCCAAAAGTCAGAAGTGTGGAGCGAGTAGGCTGACCTGGGGAAGGGGGATTATAGAGGGAGAATAATAAGTTCAATAAAATGTGAATAAACTCAACTACTCACATGCACTTCATTGTATTCTTCCTGTAATGTGCAACATATGATAGTTGTTCTAACTATGGGGAGGCCCAAAATTATTTCTATATTAGGAGGAGGCTCAAGACCTTTTCCAAGGGTTGGGGGAGGTTCACTATGACAAAGTGTGAGAACTCCTTCTGTAAAGGACTCCAAACTTGGGGCACAGTTTTTTCAGAATGGCGTCAATGTGGCCAGAGAAGCTGAGGTGTTGGTCCAGCCAAACCCCAAGGTATCTGAAAGAGGGGGTGTCCTCAAGGATGGTCCCATCAAGGGTGTGGAAATAGGGTAAGGCGTGGAGCCTAGAGAGTTTCTGCCTAGTACCGAAGGTCATGGAGACTGACTTTTTGGCATTTAGGAATAGCTGATGTGAGGCAAACCAGAGCTGAACCTGGTGGAAGTCATGCTGCAGAGTGGTTGCTACATCAATGGTGTTTTTTCCAGAGGTGAACAAGATGGTGTCATTGGCATAAATATGGATAGAAGAGAAGGGGAAGTAGACCATTGGAAGGTCATTTAGGAAGACAGAGAAAAGGATGGGACCAAGCACAGAGCCCTGTGGGACTCCTGTGAAGATTGGGAGGGGTGGAGAGATTGCATTCTGAATCCTGACTGATTGTGTTCTGCCTGTGAGGTAAGCTCTAAACCAGGTAAGAGCAAAAGTAGACAAACCAGCAGCCATAAGGGAATAGAGAAGGAGGGTATGGGAGACTGTGTCGAAAGCCTTGGCAAGGTCGACAGAGATAGCAGAGGTGATGAGGCCATTGTCCATCCCAGTAAGGATGGAGTCAGTGAGCCTAAGGAGGGAGGTTGTAGTGGAGTGGTTCTTCCAAAAAACAGATTGGAACGGGGCAAAGAAGGACGAGTCAGCAAGAAAAGAGGTCAGTTGAGAGAGGACCAGGTGTTCTTGGAGCTTGACAAGGGCAGGGAGGAGGGAGATTGGGCAATAGTTGGCAGTGGAGGAAATATCGCACCTTTAGAGAGAGGGAGGATCACCACTTGTTGCCAGGGTGTAGGGATGGAGGAGGACATAAAGGAGAGATTTAGAATTAGAGAGAGAGGGTAGGCAATAGCTGGGGCTAAGATGTAGAGAAGTTTAGGATAGAGGGCATGTGGAAAGGAGCCTTTGGAGGGATTGAGAGAGAGGAAGGCTGCTAGTGTCTCCTCAGGGGAGACAGGACAGAATGAGAAAGGAGGGGGGTATGGAGGGGTTGAGTGGTAGGAGAGGGAGAATGAGTGGAGGAGAGGCTTGAGGGGAGGGATTTTAGAAGGGTTGAGGCACTGGAGGTGTAGTAGGAGTTGAACTCCTGAGCCAGTATGTAAGGTTCAGACTCTAGTGTGTTGTTTATATTAAGCATGGAAGGTAGTGGGGGATGTGGGGGGGGTAGAATAGTGAGTGGACTACTTTCCAAAATTTGGAGGGGGAGTTGATGTTATTGAGGAAAGAGGATTTAAAATATTCAGACTTGGCAAATCGGATTGCTTTAGTACAAGTGTTTCTTGGCCTGCGATAGTTAGTAAGGGCTGATGGGAGCTGAGAGGCCTTGTGTTTCCTCCACACTTTATTGAGCTCACTGAGGCAGGTCATTAATTCAGGGGTGATCCAGGGATGATGGATACCTTGGACTCTAGTGCATTTTAATGGGGTATGGAAGTTCCAGGTAGCTATAAATCTGTCTTTGAAGTAAGTGAGGGCTTGATCTATGGAAGTGGTGGATACAACTGGGGGCCAATCAGATTTGGAGATATCATTGAGGAGAGGGTTTAAGCCAAGGGAACTGAAAGAGTGGAGTTACAGGATTTTATGTGGCGGTTTAGGTCTGTGGACCTTTCTGACCATGAAGATAGTGTGGTGATCACTGAGGGCATCTGGGAGAACGCCGGACTTGATGACTCGGTGAGGGTGGGAGGTGAGAGTCCATTCTAACAAAGAGTGGTTTTGGGTTTTGTGATTTAGTCGAGTAGGCTCTTGGATGAGTTGGGAGAAATTTAGAGCAGAGATATCACTTTGTGTCTTTGAAGTGGTTGATGACATCCAGTTTAGATTTACATCACCTAATGCACAAAGCTCACCTTTGTGTGAGAAGGAAGCTATAAAGGTGATGAGGTCAAAAGATTCAGAGGGTTTGATACCTGGGTGACAGTAGATACCAGCAATAAAGATAGGGGAGGAGAAAGGCAAGGCAATATTTACTACCAGGGCTTCATAAGTGGAGGGTAAGGCAGACAAGAGAACGGTAGTGTATTGGACAGAGAACTGGATATACATGGCCACTCCACCTCCCCTACTTGCCCTATCCTGCCTGACTAAGGAATAGCCTGGGATGGCAATGGAGGGATCAGAAATGTTAGTATTCAGCCAAGTTTCAGTTAAGATTAGAATGTCTGTGAGTGAAGGAGATTATCATTGGCTCTAACAGATCAATTTTTGGGACAAACCTGCAGATATTTAAGTGAAAGATCTTTAGGCTTTTTGGGAGGTCAGAGGCGGTGTTGGAAGGTTGTACATTAATGGGTGGATAGCAGCTTGGTGGGGAGGGAGGAAAGGGACCAGGATTGGGATGTACATTTCCCAAGGCAAATAAAGGGAGTGCGAGGATAAGGATGTGTAGTTTAGGATATTTGTGGTGGGCAGAGTATTCGTGATTTGTTTGGGGGGGCTGGGTGAGTGGATAATCAGGAGATGAAGGAAAGGGAGGTGGCAAGAAGCTGTGAATAATGTTGAGAGGGGAATGTGGGGGAAGTGAGTCCAGAGTATTTGAGGGAAGAGGGTATGTAGGAATGAAAGAGGGGGCTAGGAGATTGTGGGGGAGGAGAGGGGCAGGTTTTTAAATTGAGAAGTTTGTGGAGTTGTGTTAGAGATGATGGAAAGGAGAATTAGAAGGAGGGACGTGGAAAAGTGGGGTGGGCATGCTGTAGGTAGATGGGGGGCACTTACCAGTCAGGGTAGATTGGATAGTCGGGGGACACAGGACAGTGAAACTGGGAGGGGTTTCAGTGAAAAAGTGGACACTGCCAGAGGGAACTGACAGCCACTAGCAAGTTGTGCAAACCTGGGGAAAAACAGGCAGCTGGAGATAGGCTTTGACAGAAGTAGAAGAGGGAGTGGGCAAAGCCTGATGAATAGGATAGACTGACCGCACAATAAGTGAAACGGGACAGGGATTGGATTGGGTGAGTGCACTTATAACTGGGCCCTCTAGTGGCTAGAAGATATAATCTGCTAATGGAAAAGCCAAAAAAAAGGTTAATTTGGCTGATGGTAGTGGCATAGCCCAATCATGAGGAATTGAAAATGCCGGTAGGATGAGGAGCCAAATAAGGAACTCATGGACCACAGGTGACCAATAAGAGCTGTCTCAAGAGAAAGGCAATTGTCCTTTGAAAATTTACAGAGACAGTCATGCAGCCTTGAGTTCCCGGAGAGCTGTCCAGGCCGTACCTGCAAGCAAGGACTCGGGGAGTATGGCAGCAGGCTCTTCTTGCTGTGGAGGCATGTAGATCCCCATCAGAGGTGACCACTGAGGCATTGTTAGCCCAAAAGGCTATGAGAGTTGGATGATCTTGGCGCAATCCAAGAACATATGACTAAGGGATGCTTGAGGTACTCCACATTTCCAGCAAGAGACATTACTGCAGTAACTCAACTTTTTAAATTTTACAGGAGAATAATAATAGCAGTGTAGAATTTTGAATTGGGAGAGTCTAACTTGAACCACTCTACTACAAAGATATGCATTCTCCCACATTCTTGACCAGAGGTTTTCAGATTTGTAAACCAAACATTCTATATTTCCATGTTTCTTGTTCCCATTTGTGTTCAGCCGAGTAAGGGATTTCTCACCTTCTAGTAATATTTTATAAACAAAGCTGGTGACTGTGCTATGCTTTGCAACCTTCAAAAGTTGCAGCCAAACTTGATGTTCTTCTGCATTGTAATTTACTGTTAAGATGCTGTTTGAAAGGTCTTCCCAAAGAGGAGAACTGCACTGAAACTGTAAGTCATTTTTCCCAGTAGATGCTGGTTTACATGTATTTGATCCATTTCTGATAGTGTTCAATCTTTACTAGCCTTTTAGCAAACACAGTGACTGTTTCTGATGTACACTCTGCTGGTAAGTGCCATTATAGAACTGTATGTTGTAGTTTATGTCCCCTTTGGGACATAGAGTTCCAAAGTAGAACATGAAAGCATTGTGAAAATAATGTAAGTTCTATAAGTTTATAACCAAGGACATAATGTACATCATACAGTTCTAAAATGGTACTACCCACCAGAGTGTAAAGCAGAAACACTCAGTGAATCCACCACAAGGCCAGTACAGATGGAACAAAAACAGAACATGAACTACTATTAGAAATGCAACTTCTGCAGAAAATGCAGGCTTGCAGATTCAAGGCAGTTCTCCTTTAACTGGTAGCAAAAATTATATTTAGGTAAATGGAATTTCTGTTGTAGGGTCTCAGATGATAATAAACTGTAATCATTTGGGTTTAGAAGATCCCCAACCCTCTTGATCCCACATTTAACCCAACCTGTGTCCTTAATAGATTTATTATTAAAAGTAGTCAGAGGATTATTTCAAATAGGCATGAACTTTAGAGGGAAAGATTTGTCATCCAACATACTGGCAACCTTTTTACATAGCTGGATTGAAGTAGGAACAGTAGGGTGATTTCTTATTGGTTTGGGAGAGGCAAGAACAGCAAGACCATTGCCTGCTTTGATTTGGCTAGGGCATTCTCCTTCTGTACCCACAATGGTAGATATTCCAAATTTGATGATAGGAACCATAAGGAAATTTGCTTCAAAATAAAGAACAAATGGTAACCTTTTTTTTTAGTTTTTTTTAATCAACTCTATTTTTACTTTTACAATGCTGGCCAGGACCTCTTTCAACCACTCCCTGGTGCCTGATCCTGCCTACTAACCCCTGTCTCCCAGGTCCACCTGCAGCTCACTTGCTTGGGTAACCCCTTGGCTTGCACCCCCTGAGGTTGGGCTGCATTCACCTCCTTGGTGCTCCTGTACATCAATTTAATTCCCAGCAGGTGGAAGTGAAGGCTGGAGGGATGGTGACATCCAGTAGGGCAGGATCCGGTTGTGGCTGTGGTGGCAGAAAGTAGCATCACCTGCTCAGCCATCAGTTTTATCCACCTACTTGGTTTCCTCTAGTGGGAGCGGATGTGTAATGACATCCTGAAACATCATGCATGCTTCTGTGCATGATGTGCTGATGTCTGTCACATCCCATCAATCCCATCACTTTGCTGATGCTCCAGGCTGATTAACCCCCAGGCAGCCACCAGGAGGCATACTGTTGCCAGAGTCCTTCACCCACCTGTCCTGTAGGAGGTGAGCTGTCCTTTGGACACTCAAGCCTGCTTCCCCCAGCCAGCTCTCCAATGCTCAAGGATCATTCTTGAACCCAGCTCATCAGTGTCGGGAGAGGTAGCACTACTGCTGCACTGGTGACCCAGCATGGACCTATGGTAACCTTGCCCTGAAAGAAAATAAAACCTCATAGGTTACAGAAAGCTCTTAGTTTCTTAATACTTAGTGTTGGGTACCTGTTGTCCCAAAAGATTGAAGAAATAAGCCTCTCAATCTGTCTAAACCAAGCCAATGTGATGAATGTTGGAAGACTGGTCAACATATAGAAAATGTTGAGTTCAAGGAACATTTTAATATCATTAATTTGCCCCATAAGGAAATATGGAGCTTTACTCATCTTTCTAAGTCTTCTTTTAATTTCTGCAAGTAGAAGTACAATGTTTGCTTCAACAGTTTGTTTGTTGAGTTGTGATTTGTCATACTAAAAGTATATTTTATACTTTTCTGCCTATGGGAGTGAGGAAGAGTCCGACAATCTTTACTCTGCAGATTTGGATAGTGTCAACCTAATACCTTCTGACTTTTCCAAGTTAACTTGTAATTTGGACAAGAAACCAAATGTGGTAATAGATTCTTTAAATTACCAATAGAAAAATGGGGTTGCATGAGATGAAGGTGACCAGCAAATCATCAGCTAAGCTAATACCTTAACTTTACCATCTATGTTAATACCATGAATAGTAGACAAGTTTGACCTCTTAACAAATGTTCAATCAATAATATAACAAGCATTTGTCAATGCCGAATGTTTGCTTGCTGGCATTGGCATTGGTAGTGTAGAAGCTACAGAGCTGCATAATAAGATGGCAGTGAAGTATTGAACTGAAGCCAACCCCACCACCACCCTGTAGAGAGTGACAGGCATTGGGGTGTGCCTTTGGGTCGTCAGGCATAACGGCCACACCATTTCACCACACCCTATCCTGCAGACACTGACAAGTGTCATGGTGTGCCTTGGGGTCTTTGGCCCTTATGCGCACCCCATTCCATCAGGAAATATGGTGAGAGGGGTGCGGTATAGGAGAATGGGGTGAACTTTGGGGCCGAAGAGTCCAAGGCATACCTCGATGCCTCTCACTGGCTGCAGGGTGTGGAATGGTATGAGCATTACAGGCAAGAATCCCAAGTCACACGATGCCTGTCATTCTCTCAGGGTGGGGTGTTAAGGTTGGAAACCTAACACATGAGCATTCGTTGGTATTTTCTCTCCAAATTTTCAACATGTTTTTTGAGACCCCCACCTCATGAACAGTGGCAGTATCAGTTTGTTAGCCGAAAGCTGCTTATGCACAGTGACTACGGCATTTAGCACCACAGGTGTAAAAACATTCGAACAGGATGTGAAAAATGGCAGCTGTACTGTTCATGGGGAGGTGGAAAAAATGGCAATGTTGTAAATCTGCAGTAAAAATATTAAAAAAACTGGTGAAGTCCGCGGTGTGCATAGAAACTGGTACAACCGTAATGTAATTAGTTTGGGGATTTTACAGCAGATTGTCAACTCAGGCATTTTGGGACCTCCGATCATGAACAGTGTCACAGTGATTTTCTTTATCTGTCCCAAACAAGATGATTTCCCACAGCGACCATGCATCTCTCTTTGCTGAAAGTGTGAAAACACATTTGACCCATGTTGTGAAAAATGACAGCTGTACTGTTCATAGGAAGTGTGGAAAAATGCCACTGGTGAAAATCTGGACTGAAAATATTACAAAGTCATGAACTTACGAGGTGTGTGGAAACTGCAATGCTGACTGGTAACACAGTCATTTTATGGACTATTGTCACCAAATTTTCCAACATAGCCATTTAAGACCTCTGCTCATGAACAGTGTAACTGTGATTTTCTTAATCTGTCCCAAGCATTGCTTCATACAGCTGCACCATTGTAAGCTACGTAATGGAAACACATTTTGGTGACATGTGAAAATGGCAGCTGTACTGTTCATAAGAAGTGTAATAAAATAGCAATGTGGAAAATCTGTAGTGAAAATATAGAAAATTCGCAAACTTACGAGCGTGCATAGGAACTGCGCAACGTACGCTCGTAAAACAGTCATTTTTAGGAATTTTTTCACCAAATTTTCAACATAGCCATTTTAAGACCTCTGCTCATGAACAATGTCACTGTGATTTTCTTAATGTGTCCCATACATTGATTTTGCACACCGAATGCATTTGTGTGCTACATGTGCGGAAACACGTTTTGAGCAAGATGTGAAAAATGACAGCTGTACTGCTCATAAGGAAGTGTAATAAAATGGCAATGTTGAAAATCTGGAGTGAAAATATTGAAAATTCTCAAACTTACGAGTGTGCGTAAGAACTGCGCAACGCGCACTCGTAAAACAGTGATTTTTAGGATTTTTTTCACCAAATTTTCAACATAGCCATTTTAAGACCTCTGCTCATTAAAAGTGTCACTGTGATTTTCTTAATGTGTCCCATAAATTGATTTCACACACCAACTGCGCCATTGTGCGCTACATGGGTGGAAACACGTTTTGGGCAAGATGTCAAAAATGACAGCTGTACTGCTCATAAGGAGGTGTGGTAAAATGGCAATGTTGAAAATCTGGAGTGAAAATATTGAAAATTTGTGAACTTACGAGCGTGCGTAAGGAACTGCAACGCACGCTCGTAAAACAGTCATTTTTAGGAATTTTTCCACCAAAATTTCAACATAGGCTTTTTGAGAGCCCACCTTATGATCAGTGGCAGTGTCATTTCATTACTCGGTCCTGAAAGGTGACTTCATGCAGTGACCGCAAAATCACCCTTCGGGCCTGATTAATGCCATGACAGTGCAATAGTTCATGAGGAGGGGTCCCAAAACCCCATTTTGAAAATTTGGGCCCAAAATTCCCCAAAATGCCTGTGATATGCAACAAAGTTGAACAAACCCTATCTATCCCATTATACAGCTTACCGGCATTTCCTCAGTTCACGGTCGGCTTTGAAGAGTGCAGACGTGTTCCCAGTCCACAAGATCGCTACGCGCGGAGTCCGAGGTAAGTATGGGGTGAGGGGTGGGTAGGCAGGCTGTGCAGTGGGTGGGCGCGGTGGGGGCAGAGACAGCGAGGACGTTTTGACTTTCAGGTTTTTTAATGGCGATGATGCGGGATATTTGCCATGCTGGGTGGGTTCCCAGCGTGGCAGAAGATGGCTGGTTGGGGGTGTGGAGCTGATGGGGATTGGGCACCCTGTCAGCCACAGCATCTGTTGCTGTGCTGGGGTGGGCTCCCAGCGTTGCACCCTGTACTCGGGGGGGGACAGTGGAGCCGACAGGGATTGGGCACTCCTGTTGGCTGTGTTAATGTGTAGCCACGCTGGGGTGGGCACCCAGTGTGGCATATGGAACTGTGTTTGGGGGGGCGCAGCACAGCCAACAGGGGATTGGGCACCCCCGTCAGCTATACAGTGTGTGCGTGGGGGGGGCAGCATGCAGCATGCATGCATGTGTGTGTGTGTGTAGGGGGAGCGTGTATGAGCAGGCGATATCTTATCACTGCTCACTGAAGTGTAGCTCATCCTTTCAACTGTACGCCACTGCATTTTGGACTGCTGTCATAGACAGCTCCAGCAGGCATTGGAGAACTGTGGCCGTGCCTGCAAACACACTGACTGAATTGGAAGAGGGCTGACACACCTTCGGAAACTCGGATGATGGCACTATGTTTCTTGCACATGCATGCAAGCAAACATAAAAAGGAAGGGGGAAAGTGAGCACCCTTGCTTGGTGTCTCTGGGTAAGGTAAAGAAGTCTTGGATGATACCATTAAATATTATAGAGGCTTTAGGGTTTTTATAAATGGCCAATACCCAGCTACAAAAAGCAGAATCAAAGTTGTATTCCGACAGGCCCCTCTGTAAAACTGACCACACTAAAGAGTCGAAGGCCTTGCTAATATCTAAAGAAAGGGCTAGGAATGGGATGATGGATTTCTGTAGGCTCAAATGAGAGACTGTAAACATCTAAGATCATCAGTGATGTCACTACCTCTTATGAAACCCACCTGTTCCAGTCCTATCAATTTAGTCATGATAGAAAGTAAAAGTAAGGTAAATGGTGTGACAGTAATTACAAGAAGAAGTAATATAATGAAGGAAAATAACCAGACATTCTTGGAAACTGAAGTTTATGATTCAAATTATTATAAATACATCTTCTGGTACTGATAGTCTTTACCCAAGGTTTCTGAAGAAAGCTGTAAGATCCATAACAGTACTGATTATAATATTATTAAACAACTTTTTACAGGGGGGCAGTGCCAAAGGATTAGCAAATGGCAATAGTGGCATCCTTACACAAAAAGGGGAGTAAGTTGCTAGTTGAAAAATACAGACCAGTCAGTTTAACTGCAACATTAGGGAAAACTATGGAAATAATAATCAAAGAAAGACTGGTCTTCCTCAGGGGGGCAAATCTGGATCCAGATACACCTACTGAGGAAGACATGGATTTTGGGTTGAAGCGTTGGAGACGTGGTCTTTATTTTGCCAAACAACTCATAATAAAATTGGCAACTGTGCCTTTTAAATATTTCTCTAGAGTGCTGAGCCATTTTTGTTGTTTTTTTCTTGTTGAGGAGCTGGCAAGCTCTTGGCTTGTGCACTGCTGCTCCTGTGTGCACACTTTCCCTTGAACTGTTCAAGATAACTAGTGGGATGCCTCAGAGCTCAGTACTGGGAGCATTTCTGTTTGCCTTTTTTATAGGAGATATGCATTTTCATAGTAATGTTTGGATCAAAACATTTGCAGATGACACCAAATTTGGTAGTCAGGTGGACAGACTAATAAAATGGGAAAGCCAAGTGGGTGATCTGAGCAAGACTGAACAAGACTGAGGAATGGGCCAGCTTAAAGAAAATGTTAACAGTGGGAAATATGTGGTGATACATTTAGGCAGAAATAACCCCAAAAATGATTACAAGTTAGGTGGAAGAAACAAAATAAGAGATCTGAGAGTTATAATTAGTAGGGATCTGAGCCAGGGGAATCATTGTAAAAAGACAACACTCAGGGCAAATAGATTATTGGGATGCATTATGAGATGATTTATAAAGAAACTAGGTCAAAACAGCTAAACAATTATAGCACGGTCAACATGAGCGCAAGCAAACGAGTGAGGGGAAAGACAGTGGTGCTGAAAAACAGTGACCAAACATACAGTGCTCAGTCAACAGCCCACCACACAAGCAACTACAAAGGGCATAGAACAATACCAAGGAACGGGGCTCTGTACTCTAGGGATGGGGCACACAAGTCGGGGGAGCAAGGGATGGGGGAAGCAAGTTGGGAGGATGGGAATTCAAATGGCTCAGGACCTTACAACAATTTTATGTGGGGGCTATGCCCCCACACCATCCACATGGGGGATTCACCCCCCACACCCCACATAATATAAATATACAGTACATACTCCAAAATGCACCAAGCACCACCACAAAAATATCATGATGGAGGGAAAAAGACTTGAACCCAGGGATGCTCACCACCCCAGGTACTCACAACTCATCACTGTAACCACTGCACCATGGCAGCATGTTGAGTCAGCACATGGAATCAGCACATGTTCTGAACATCACAGTGAGCTGCACCCCACTGAAAACAGCTACAGGTATAGTGCTATTGTGTCTGCGTTATAATTTCCCTGTAGCTATTTTCACATACACTCTTTTGCGTATGTGTTTTTTACCATGCTCTTATTCACCCATGATCTTGACCAGATATCTTTATAAACAGGCCAGAACAGTGCATTATGCCTAGGGCTTGGCAAAATTTATCTTCCACCTGTGCAATTCTGGCAACATTCCATTTTTTCTTCTGCAAAATTTTACAAACGTTCCACCAACATTTCATGAAATTTTACCAGAATCGTGATTTCAGTTATTTTCATCCAATTTGTGAAGTATTCAGTAAAATTGTACCAGGTTTGTTATGCTAACTTTGCCAGTGTCCACACATAATTGGTCTAAGTGCTAGGTTTATATTATTATAAGAGATTGAGTTATGAGCTTCCACATTTTCAGAAATTTTAAAATTACATTTCACAATTATGTAAATTGCAACATTTTAAGCCCCTATAACTTTAAAACTAGAGAACAGAATATCACTGACTTTTTAGGCTCATTGACCCTAACTATTATGTTTTGAGGCCACCCCATGGCTCAGCAGCAGAGACCCATGCTGCCATGCTGATGACCTGGATCTGGAAGTGAGCACGGGAAGTCACATTGGAAGGCAGGCCATAGCTGAGACAGTTACTGCTCAGCAGTCCATTTTGGTTGAGGATGGTTGGCGGTGGGTTCCATCAAGACAGAGACTGTTGGGGCTGGGACAGGGAGCATGCTTCTGCTACAGAGGAAACTGTGGCTGTGCAAGGCTGACAGAGGCACAACCCCTGCCAAGGGAGATGAGAGGGAAAAATCTTTGAAGAAAACCCGGTAACCAACTGAATGATGGCTGGGTTCAGCCCTGTGAACAGGGTTTATCCCTGAGAGATGAGCTGCCAGCAGGGTGAAAAATCAACATGGAAAAAAGAGGCTATGCATGTCAACTCTCTAATCTGTTGCTCAAGGGCTGGCCAAGTTATAAGCAGCTAAAGATCCCAAAAGAACATCAGTTATTAAAGTTGAATTTTGTGAGCTTTTGTGAAATTGTGAAGTGTTGTGATACTTTTGTGGAAGCCATGCCCATACATTTTACCCAATCATATACTTGAGTTGCCATTGTAGAGGAACGTAAAGGCTGGGCAACATGGCAATAAGGTAGCATTCATAGAAGGCTCCATAGTAAAGATATAGTGGTGCCAAGTGCCAGGTCACTATCCTGAATGATGAACCATGAAAAATAGTCATGGACATCACTGTGTACTAGCCTGAATTCTTGCAGTATGTCAGACAACCACTAGAATTCACTGACTTAATAACATGTGGAAGTACATGCATATGCAGCATTGTTTCTATACAATGCCACTTGCTGACTCTTTAGCAACCCTAGTGTGCATTTTTACTATCGAAAACAGTGACACCAAGTGACGCTAAGCCTCAGGCCTTACAACTAGTTGCAACTTAGGCCACTGTGACAGAAGCAGTGTATCTGAATATCTTTAGTGAGGATGGAGCACGAATCGATGTCTGGCATCACTGTCGCATGAGTGTTGGAGGGGTATTACAAGGCCATGATGCTAGTGCTGCTAAGGTGATTCAATGGTGATAAGTAGTCTGTGAAAGATAAGCTCCATAAATGGAATTCTAGTGGAATTATTTATGTATTATGAGTCCATTAATTTTTGAGTAAGTTTTTCTAATAGTAATTTCTATAGTATTCGCAATGAATGTTAACCTACTAAACCACATTTATCCAGCTTAATTAGATTGGAGGACATATTTACTTTGGTATGCTTACCAAACCTTGTGTGCACGCCTGCGACAGCAGCAGAGCTATCAACATCCAAATATTTTGAAAATGTTACATTTTGAGCTCCTGTAACTTGCAATTTATACAACTAATTACTTCTGTATTTAGCAGTTTCTATGACTCTCCCAAGAAAGTATGCATGTAAATTTTCCATATCTAGTGCCGAATGTAGCTAAACTGCAAGCATAGAAATATTTTCAGTAATGTTCATATGAATACTAAATTGCCAGATTTTGAGCCCCTATAACACCCCCACCCCTCATCTGAATGTCATGAAACATAATTTTCATGTATTGCTCATTCCAAACAATGTGCATGCCAAATTCCAGATCTCTAGCTATAATACTGACCAAGCTATGACCCATTAAAGATTTCAGAAAATTCCATAACATATTTCAAAATGTCACAAAATGTCTTGGAATTCCACAGAAATTCTGTGAAATCAGAATTTGCTAATTTCACCCAGACCTCCTACATAAGGCAAGGCAAGGCAATATTTATGTAAAAGACGCCCATTCCTGGAGTCTCTGGGCACCGTACAAACCAAATTATAAAAATACATAAATAAAACCGTCATAGATAAAAACAACAGCAACAGCTAAACTATATAAACAATTCATACACTCAAATCAAAATTTATATAAAAACTAAAAATTAGAGACAAGAGTGCCGAGAGACTACTGTTATCTACACCAATAAACTAAACAAATGAATAGGGGAAGGTCTGTGTGAATAGGAGGGCCTTGAGTCAAGCCTTGAAAACCTCCAAAGTTGGTGCCACCTAACCCCAAAGGGTAGCGAATTCCACAGGATGGGGCGGCAACACTAAAAGCCCTGTCACTGGCCAATTTTAACCTCGTCCTGGGAATCACTAGGGGGCCCTCACAGAAGGAGTGGAGGGGGTGGACCGAGAGAGCTGGTACAAGAAGGTTGAGCAGGTATATATATAAGGCATAAATTAAATGGCACTTGGACAACTGTTGTCCAATCTGGAGTCCATATTTAAAGAAGTATCATTGAGGCACAGGTCAGGAAGCATAGGAAAACCAGGAGCAGTTGTAAAATTCTCACAAAGCCTTTAATTATTATCAGCACCAGTAAAATAAAAAATAAAATTGTTTAGTACTGTATCATTTTTTTGAAAGGCACTACAAACTGAGAAAACAAAGTCCTTCATCTGAGGGTATCTCTAATTCTAAGTTTCAGCCTCTCCCTTTAATAAAATATTATTGCTTTTTTTATAATAAGTCTTAGCCTAGCAATTAACTTCTGCAACTTCTTCTCATTAAGCGGTATCCTGTTTCTCACACAATGTATCAGAACTTTGTCAATTTTCTTGCAGGTGCAACAAAACAGAACATGGTGTCCCAAAAGTAACCTCCTGTTGACAACTCTGCAAAATAGTTTGTGGAGGTCAAACTACATTTCAAAGTTAACCATCTACATTCCAAATAGTTTTTTGCAATCATTTCAACAATATAACTAAATGCATTTTTCAAACCAAGGGATTCCAGTTTCACATAAAGATTCACATATATTTTATAACCACATATACTGTATGTAAGGGGGAAGAAAAGATAGGAACAGCAGTTAAAACTTACCAATCCTAAAAATAACACTTGAAGAATTTATTTCACTCCAAGAATAATACCAATGTGGAACACACTCCCTAAATGGGTAGCAGAAGCTACTTCTTTTGCAAATTAAAAAAAAATAGATAGTCGTCTGTTAGGGACTGAAAATTGGAACTAAGCTCGCCTGAGGGAAATGTACCTTAAAGGGCACATGGCCTTCTGTACATCTATACTTTTGTAGTATAAGAAACAGCAAATGAAGGCATGGATATAGAGGGAGGGGGAGATTTGTGAGACCACTGGAATGATCAGTTCCTAGGTCTCAAAAAAAATTTGTCTGTACAGTCAGACAGACAGGAGACAGAAAAGGAAAGGATAGAATAGATCCTTGCATTTAATCATCTCAGCGTAACAAATGGGGCAGGGCATTATTTAACCCTGTCACAAGAAGGACAAGGAATTGCTAGAGAGAGTGTCCAACATAGAGTTACCAAATTAATCCCAAGATTGCATAATATAGAGAAAAAAAAAAATATGTTGTGGGTGATACCTTTTATTGGACTAACAGAATTACTTCCGAGACTGTCTTTTGAGAGCTAAAACTCCCTTCTTCAGGTCAGAGTCTGACCTGAAGAAGAGAGATTTATCTCTCAAAAGCTAGACTCAGAAATAATTTTTTTTCGTCCAATAAAAGGTATTACCTGCAACATATTTGTAGTTTTTTTTTCTCTCTCTACATTGTTGACTGGACAAACACGGTTACCACATTTCTTTTTTTTTTTTTTAAAGATTACATAATAAACTGTACAATGAAAGAATTATGAATCAGGCTTTATTTACTCGAGAGGAAAGGAGGGTAAGAAGAGATTTGCTGCAGCTGTGCAAACTGTCAAGGGATGAAGAGTTAATGAGAGAGTTGGAAATGAGCTACACAGATAGGGATGTTGTACTGAGATCACACAACAAACAAACTGGAACAGGTAATGAAAAATAGCAGAAAGTGGTTCTTCAAAGAGCAGTAAAGAGGTGGAACAGGTTGCCATCAGCAGTGGTGGAAGCAGAAACACGTGAGCTGTTTAAAAAAGATTGGATATTCACTTATGGGTGAAGGATGTGCACATTTAGTCCCATGTGAAGTGGGAAGACAGACCCAATGGGCACAAAGCCGCCTTCTGTCCATACACCCTAGTATTGTTCCTAGCATTGTTAGTTGGCACCTTTGCTAAAATGTTGCACTCAGAGTTAAAAAATGTTTCTGCAGTTGGTGGACTCTAAGGATTCTTTGTTTTTCTTTACTAAGAGGCATATAAGGGTGTCATTCATCATATTAGTAAGTGAGCCATTACTAAAATGTCCCTGATATGCTAGATGTAGGTAGGAGATAGATGTGCAGAGATGGACACAGATGTTTGTATATTTCACCTGGCAGACCATCAATCCATCAATTTAGTCACAATGGAAAGTAATCTGATAGATAGCACCTTTGCTGAAATGTAATCAAAGGTAAGTAAAGACATCAGCCTATGGCTGGCACAATCTAAGGAGACTTCGGTTTTCTTCACTAACAAGCATGTAAGGGCATTATTTATGGTATTACAGTGAACTGTAATTAAAAGATTCCTGATATGCTAGATACAGGTAATTAGAGATAGATGCTTAGAAATGCTTGTATATTTCACTTGGCACACCATCTGGACCTGGTGCTCTAGCAGCAGGTGAGGAGTTAATAAATGTTGTTATTTCGTAAAGCAATAGGTTTATCCAGATGTGATCTGTCCTGACCTTAAAGTTTGGGAATGTTAACTGATTTTTATAAAAATTATCTAGGAATGAATTATCAAAGGGGCCTTGGGTTCTATATAGCTTAAGACAAAATTCTCTGACTTCTAAATCACACCAGCCCACCAGCTCAGTGGTAGCACCGCTGCTTGTGATGCTGATGACCTGGGTTCAGGAATGGTCCCAGAGCATCAGAGGGCTGGCCAGAGGGCACTAGGCTGAGCATCCCATGGACTGCTTGCCTCCTCTGAGGGGAAGGTCATAGGTGCCCAGTGCGATAGTGACTCCCAGCAGTAGCTGGGAGATCACAGCTCAGGACCTCACTGACAGGGGAGGGAACAAGGGTGGACATCTGTGGAGAATGCATGGGAGCAAGCATTCCCTCACATTGATGTTATTGTATGTCCACATCCCCAGGGGAAAACAAAGCTCATAAAACCCCTGCAGCTGAAGCAAGATGATGCCAGAAGCCCAGCAAGTGCCACCCCAGTCCACTCCAGGATGCCAGTATGCAGATTAGCATCTCAGTCCTCCCCTCATCATGGGCCCAGATGGGGGAGCCCTACTGTGGGTGGCAAGCCATGGTCTCCTGGATCCCTGGTAAGTCCTGAGGACAGAACAGGGGTGAACCTGAAAGCAGTCTAGGGCTGACAGAGGGAGTACATACCTCTGTCACTCTCAGGTGCACAAAGTTGATAAAAAAATAAATCACATGTACCCCAACAATGCACCTTTGTCTTTTAGATTGTTTTATCATATTGGGCTCACCATCACCAAACCTGAAAGGCCATCATAAGGCTGGTTCTCTCTCCCTCCAGGCTGAGATACGGATGAGGCACACTGATGAGTTCAAAGGATAAAACACAAATGTCTGTGTCTTCTATTCTCAAATTGTGCAAGAGGCCATTTGACACCATACACTCTGGCCTTATGGCAGACCCAGTCTAAATACTTGTATGTGATTAGCAAATGCTTCCTACGGTGCTTTACATTATTGGAGTATGTATGATTTTGTGTTTCTTTGAACCTGGCTTTATTAACAGTGCTCTTTCTGGGTAAGCCTTGCCTCAAGGCTTTTTTTTTCTTTTTTGGCTGGGTAAGGCCCACTAGGCACAAGTCCTATTTACAGGGTGACCCAGGAGCACTAGGGAGGTGATGTGACTTGCTTAGGGTCACAAAGCATGCAAGTACAGGTTGTGGGAATCAAACCCTGGCCTTCTGGATGTACCAAGCTCATTGTTCCATCATTCAAGCTATACTAAACTATTAATCAGTGAATTGGGATTCTGTATCGGAACCGACAGCTTCTTACCCATTCTGCACTGAGGATTGCCATCCAATCCTCTATCATCTCAGTTGTTGACTATGGCTTAGTTATATACGGATCTGCCACTACTACAGCACTTAGTTGCATTACAACATCCCTAAATAAGGCCTGTCGGCTGCTCACTGGTGCACATTGACGTACCCACACATGTGAACTCTATGCTGACTCAGGTTGGTTGCAACTCTCAAACCGGATAAAGTACCTTACCTGCCTGATGGCAAAAAATCCACTCTGGGCCTCACTCCAACCTGTATCCAAGACCTGTATGCCCGGCTTAGCACCGCTTTACCAGAAGATCAGAACACCAGCATCTCCAAGTCCCCCAATGCCGGACTTCTCAGGGACAAAGATCATTTGCCTATCATGCCCCCAGCTGGCTAAATGCCCTCAGCACTCATATTACTGCCTCCACCTCATTAGGTATTTTCAAATCAAGGCTTTTCTCTCACCTTGCCACCTCCAGCTCCTGTGACTGCCCTGATTAAACCTTCTATTTTCTCACTACCCACTCTGTTCCGTTATTTGACAAAGACATGTTTGGGAAACCTTTTCTCCTGCTATTGTCTGCTCCCCACACCTTTCACTTACCCTCTCTGTTCTGGACTTTTTCCTATTTGTTTCTCCTAATCTGGCATGACCTCCTTCTTGTAATAATAATGTGATTATTGATATCTCATGTCCTTTTGCACAAGTGATTTGATATGTATTTGTATATGTTTTCTTGCTCTTGACACAACACAAATTGTTGTGTTATCTATGTAACCTTTTGTACTGTACCTAATTGACGTGGAACCTTTGTAAAAGATCCTCTGGCTCAAAGGTAGTAATTCCTAGAACAATAAACTAAACTAAACTGCCAGGCCTTTTGTGGTGAGATTATTTGTCTTTTAGATTGCTCAGATCAATACTACCAGGAAAAAGAAAAAAAAAGAGAGTAATAATATGCATGCTTTGCATCCAGTGTTTGTTCTGTAAAATAATTTTATTTATTTATTTATTGGAGTTTGATGTCCGGGTAGGTTCATTGAGACATACGGTCCCTTTTTCCAGTGTGACACAGAGTTAATTACATACAGAGGAGCTAATACAAGTAACCAGTTTGGTATACAGATAAGGCAGAGTGACAAATGGGGATTACAGTATGCAAAGACATGAATAAAACATTCCCATTGGTTTCATAGAGTAATGTACACAGGAGAGAGAATGCAACAGTACATGAGGATGCAGGTGTAAGGAGCACTTACTTACATAAACAAGTGTACAACTCTCAATGGTAATTGTTGCATTGCCAAAACTAGGCATCAGAAACATTGGTGGGAGAGAGGTAAACACCAGTCCATTTACAGAAGAAAGAGTCCTTGAGGAACTCACAAAACTGAAGGTGGACAAAGCAATGGGACCAGATGGTATACACCCCAGGATATTATACGAACTAAGGAGGGTGCTAGCAGCACCGCTGGTAGCCCTGTTTAGTGAGTCACTCAGTACAGGGGTGGTTCCAGAGGATTGGAAGTGTGCACATGTAGTCCCTCTTCACAAGAGTGGAAGCAGAAAGGAATCAGGAAACTATAGGCCAGTCAGCCTCACCTCAGTAGTGGGCAAGATCATGGAGGCACTCATTAAGGAAAGAATTGTGAAACACTTGGAATCCAGCAGAGCACAGGATCTGAGGCAGCATGGATTCACTACAGGAAGGTCATATCAAACAGTATACCATCAAATGGGCGACTGCAAATGAGCGACTCTATTTGCACACCTGACGTCATAGCGAGTGGGTGTGCATAGCTATGGTAGCGATAGTGACTGTGGGAGGGTTGTAATGGCAAGAGCAAAGGATAAGGGAGCTGTACTGTTGCTGGTGAAATACAGCAATGAGGTCTGCTACTGCCAAGCTGTCTGCCTGGTGTGGCAGCTAGGGGTCATGGACTACCATAGCGATGGTCCCAGGTTCAGGACTGCTAGTAGGTAAAACTTTTTCCTGCATCATTTTGGCTGTTAGAACTTTTTTTTCGTCACTGTGATTCCTGAACTGATGGTGCCCTAGCCATGGTACACTCTTCCTGTGTATTCTCCTTTTCCTCAGTGTCCGCTCCCCCCCCAAGTTGATAATATTAATTTGGGGGGTGCAGGGGGCTCCCCCCTGCAAAGGAGGGTGTGGGGGCATAACCCCCTGCATTAAATGTTAATTTGAATGTCCATCTGGTCGCCATATTGGTGGTCATTTCTGTAGGTTAGGGGCCGATTTTTATTTCGGTGAAATGTACTTGCTATTGTGCGAGTTGTCACAGAAAAATTGCCCTTATGGCATGGAATCATGTCAAACAAATCTGATCAATTTTTTTGACTGGCTGACAAAGGAAGTAGATCAGGGGAAAGCAGTGGATATCGCCTACCTCGATTTCAGCAAAGCCTTTGACATAGTTCCACACACAGGAGACTGGTTAACAAGCTGGGTAGTCTGGGGGTGGGCCACAAAGTGAAGAACTGGGTTAGTAACTGGTTAAGGGCCAGAAAGCAGAGCGTGATAGTAAATGGGATCAAATCTGAGAAAAGGGGTGACCAGTGGGGTGCCTTAAGGATCTGTACTGGGGCCAGTCCTTTTTTATGTCTTCATTAGTGAAATTGCGTAAGGGCTGGAGGGAAAGGTTTGTCTATTTGCAGATGACACCAAGATCTGCAACAGGGTAGACACTCCTGAGGGGGTTGAACGAACGAGGAGGGACCTTGGAAAGCTGGAAAAAATGGTCCAAAGTTTGGAAATTGAAATTTGATGCAAAGAAGTGCAAAATTGTGCAGCTGGGGCACAGAAACCCTGAGGAGTGTTACAGGATGGGGGGAGTTGCTGACAGTTACCAGGGAGGAAAGGGATTTAGGGATCATCATCTCAGATGACCTAAAGGTGGCCAAACAGTGTCACAAGGCCGTGGGAAGGGCCAGTGGGATGTTAGGATGCATAGGAAGGGGTATCTCTAGCAGAAGAAGGGAGGTGGTGATGCCACTGTACAAAATGCTGGTGTGACCCCATCTGGAGTATAGTGTACAGTCTGGAGGCCGCATCATTGCAAGAACAGATACAGGGTGGAGACTGCTCAGAGAAGGGCAACAAAGATGGTGCAAGGTTTGCACCACAAGACATATGAAGAGAGATTAAAAGACCTCAATATGTATACACTGGAAGAAAAGAGGGAGTGGGAAGATATGATTGAAACTTTCAAGTGTCTTACGGGCTTGAACAAAATGCAAGTAGGTGACATTATCCAGTATGAAAGTTGTACAAGGATGAGGGGGCATGATATGAGGTTGGAGGGGGGCAGGATAAAGGGGAATGTAAGTAAGTTTTTCTTCATGGAAAGGGTGGTGAATGACTGGAATAGCCTACCCCAGGAAGTGGTGGGAGCTGGCACAGCGGAGGGATTGAAACATGCATGGGATAGACATAAAGGAACCCTAGAGTTGGAAAAAAGAGGCTAAAGCCACTGACCAAGTAGGGTCAGCGGCCACTGATATAGGCAGGGGACATGGACAGACTAGATGGGACAAGCGGTCTGTATCTGCCATCAATTACTATGTTACTAAGTTATGATGCCATAGTCTTTAGTGTGTGTAATCCTGTAACAAATGTAAATATCATGGAGTATTAAATGTTGCAGCTGCAGTGTAAGTGGATGGCTAGCTGCACACTCGAGCAGACTTGATCGACCGTGTGGCCTATATCTTCTGGCAGTTTCGTATGTTCATCTGTTTGTATGTTATTATTATGTATGTCATGCTTTCTGTGACTGAGTTTTTCAAAGTATAGATAAGCTGGGGTAAACTGGTAAGTACATCATCCATTTCTGAAGAGACAGGCTACTAATCTATAGTATCTAAAGCAATGTGTTCTTAAGTGTGTCTAAAGGGGTGGATAATTTTCCCTTTTGAAGAAAGTCCCTGTTCAGTGTGAGCAGTGGCTTATGTGGGATTTGGACCTAAAGATACCCCAAGTGAAAGTCAAGTTGGGTAGTGGTGGCTGGCCTGCTGACTCAGAGGCAGTGCATCCATCTGGGATGCTGATGACCTGGGTTTGGAAACAGACTCGGGATGTCAGAGGGGCAGCTGGGGGAGAAGAACTGAGCATCCTAGGGGCTGCTCTCCTTCTCTGGGGGAGGGGCTAGTGTGTCCAGCACATCACAGACCCCTGGCGGAAGCTGGGGAGATCCATTGTGCCAGCGCTGTAACCTGTGGGGGGAAGGGCAGATGTAGGTCATCACTGCACATCCTCACCCACAGGTACAGCCACACACAAAATCTTGGCCCCAAGCATGAAGCCCAGCTCTGCCGCTGCCCCTGCTGCCAACAGTGTCCACCAGGTGGAGTCCCGCTTCCTTGTCCCCACTCTGAGGGGTTAGCCAGGGCACATTACAGTGGACCATGAGGAGGGAGCACCCATCCAGTGGCCCTGCCTGGGGGTAAAGGGGGGTAAGCCTGGGCATGAGGGGCGGTGGGCGGGCTGGGGCTGAGCTCCCTTTGGGAGAGGGGGTGCTGGGGACAAAAAACAAAAGCTGGGTTGTGGCAGCATAACAAGGTGACCACTCAGGCATCTGAAGAGTTGAGAAAACTGTTTGCTGTGCAGACTGAGTTCTGGGAGAGACTCAGTCTGTGACAATCAACGTCCACAACTTTATCTCTTGACAACTGTGACTTCCAAATTTAGAACATAGGAAGTACTGTGACTTTCATAAAAGTGAAATGACTTCCAGATATGGAGCCAAGGACGTTTTTGACCTCCATAGAAAACAAATAAACTGAACCCCTGGCAAGAAAAGAATGCTTTTCAATTTTGGACCCATGCCTTGGATTCACTTGGGCTGTTGTGGTATCTTATGGGTACAGCTGGCAAATGTAAACTTGAGTAGGAACTGTATTGGTCTTATTAAGCTGACCATAGCCCTACGTTGTATGTTGCTTTGAGCTGTAGTGCTGCACTACCTTGACCTGAGTTTCAAGCTGTGGACAAGGAACTTTTAATTTTACTGCTAAAAAGAATATATGTGAAGTGTGAGAGTTGCACTCTCCTGAATCCAGAACTTTCTGAGACCTGAACCTAAATCACAGTAGGCCTGCTGTTCAGATAGGATGCCCCGGACTAATTACACTGGGCAAATAAACTGTGAAATTAAAAGTGATAAATAAACCTACTTCTAGAGGAGAGCAGATTGGCCAACAGGGATGAATGAGCAGCGGTGTAAGTGTGAGATGTTCGTGGTATCAAATAATCATAAAAACTAATGGCTATTGAATCAGGGTGTTATAGCCCTTGCTGCCTGGCCTGCCAATCAAATGGTATTCAAAATCAAGTGAGCAAGTAGCAGCTCAGGTACAAACTGAAGAGTGCGGTATTAGAACATGGGTATTGTGCCAAAGGGCATTTTCTTTTGGTTATTAGTACTGAGACTTCCGTACCATAGCATTTCATGAAACTAGCAAACCATATCACCACCGGCATTCATTGCATGCTGTGGGCACAGAAAATGAGGACTTGGGAAAGGTCAGAGAAGAAAGCCTTACAGCAAACAAACCTGCATTACAACTCTGACTAGAATGGTAACATCTTAGAAGAGATTGCTAGCAGACATTTGCACAGCTCAGAAAAAAAAAGATTTTATAAACTGCAGTTGCACAGAGAATCAACAAAAAACATCACTGCTCATATTTCTCAGAATTATGCAACCCTTGCAGACAAAGCAGAAAAGAATGTTAAAAATAGCATGTGCACATTTAATGGATGACTTTTGATCTGCAGTATTTAATAGGTAAACATTTTATTCTCCCCTAGATTATAGCACACATCCTACTTGTCATAACTCTCTCTGTCATGGCTCTAAAATCAAATCATAAGACAAAGCAAATGGCACAGATATAATACTGTTACCTTTTACTGGCTCTAATGAGGATGAAGAAGTTTCAGTTCTAAGGCATAATGCCTGAGAGTCAGAGATAATAGGAGAAAAGAGCTGAAATGGTTGGTGGTTAGCACAAGAGATAATTAATATCTTCCTGCTGTGGCCCTTAAAGCAAAAGCTTAAAGCCACAGCAGTAATTGGCACCCATGTATTCCACCGCATTGAGAAAATAATTAGCATCAGTGGGAAGGGGGTGGGGGTGTTAGATGGGGGTTGCATTACTGAGTTTATCATCACTTGCATGTCTCTTGTCAGAAGCTGACACTGCTGTGTTTTTTTTTTTTGTAGCATGGCTCCTATACCCTGGCACATCTGTTTTGTTTCTGCAGCAGATATCATTTGCATCTGTGGCATATTTCTGTCCAGACGCTGGTTAATGTACCATATGGTGTCATTTATGACATCACATATAACCTGGAACTACAAAAACATAAAGCAATAATACATGACTGAGTGCAATATGTTCATGGATATCATCATATCTCAGATACATCATGAGGCACAAGGTCACAGGCTGAGTGTCTCTTGTACCTGAGAAGTGATGATATCTATAGACCTACCATACCATGGAGTGCACTATTGCTATTGTACAATGGATTGGGTTTTTGTACATCAGAATAAAATACTTTAAAAAAGTAGTTTTTAATGATTTTTCATAGTGCAGTTGTACATTTAAAAAAACTGAGTTCCCTTGCATTGTATTCTGGTCATCGGTTGTCACTGGTAGTGTAGCAGAAATGTGCTAGGGTTGAGTGCTTCCCTTGCCTTAATGCTTGTTGCCACATCTGGACTGAGCATCAGGAGGAGGAGTGGTTGACAGCCGTGCTAGGGTATCTGTAGATGCCCCATAGAGATCATACAGAACACCTCTTTGGCTTGTAGCTTGCATGTGCTGAGCCTTGAGCTGGTGGATGGGCTCCATGAGCATGGTGGAGCAGCAGCTGTTTTCCTCAGGGCTGGTATGAGAGAGGCAGTTTGTGGGTGGGAGTTACAGATGGCACCATGGGATAAGTAAGCAATAAGGCACGATGGGGTGTGCATTAGAACTGTCTAATGCACATCCCTGGAGTGGCTTATTGCGCTTATAAAATGGGCCTGTCTATTCTAAATGGGGGTTCTAGTTTTAGCTGTGCATTAGACACATCTAATGCATGGCTAACAACCAATCAGCTTGCTTAAAATCATTTGCCCTTTTTATAAGAAATGACCTAGTCGAGGGCTGTTTTAATGAACACATTTCTTACAACCCTTTCTGAGCCTGTTGAAAAAAGCCATGGCAGGATGCCAGGTAGATGGATGGATGGATGGATTAATTTTGTTTTTGTAAAAAAAAAAAAAAAACTGTTTGCTGGTATTACTTTCCCTGTGATTATGTGCTTGGATTTAATCATGGGAAAAACAAAGTCTCAGCCAATCAGTTTCTTAAATTCTTTCCATCCACTGTTCAGTCAAATTTTTCAAATGCAAATCACCACCTATGGGGAACTGCACACAAATGTCCTATAGTAGGACTCAAGCTGTGCAGCGAGTCCTGCAGTTGCAGAACTGCAGAATTCTTAGGGTCTAGAGACTGAGGATAACCCAAATGATAGGCTACATCTTATCTTCAGTAGGGTCTTGCTTCTAACCAGTTTTACAGCCTGAGTGTTGAAGCCCAGGGAGGTCAGGTGACATCCCTAAGTCAAGCAATGAGCCAGTTGCCCTGAATGGATTCCAGACCAAGATTTCTTCAAGTCACATTTCTGTGCTCAGACCAGTAAGCCACAGTTCTTTGACTGGCTACATTTTTTTTTTTTATCTTTACCTAACAGTAATTTTTCCCTGGAATAATGTAAATATGCACTTGCACCAGAAGTAAAGAACATCAAAAACAAAACTTTAGATGAATTATGGGGCTGGATTTTCAAAAAACTGTGGCATGATTTTTCTGCAGTTCCACTACTTGCAATGTGACTGTTATTATAGATCAAAGGCGCACTCCTGGACATACCGAGGGCTCCTTTCCTCAGCATGTGAGACACTATTATTCTGTGAATAGTGTCCCATGAGCAGCTGCCCTAAAAACTGGCATGTTTGGGGCAGATTCTTTTTAATTTTAATATATTATTGATCAATCTCAATCAATAATATGTTAATACCACCACCGAGACCACTCTTATGGTCGTAAGATTGGTTTCACTTACTTCCTTAGGTATCAAAACTGCTCACCTTTGGTTCATGGTCCTCATACCCATAGAATGCATGTGAGGCCACTCTTAAAACTGTAAGAGTGGTCCTGGTAACAGTATTAACATACAGACTGCATAGAACATGATAAAACTCTACGTCACAATTGCCACAAGTTGAACAATAAAAATATCGCATGAATCAAAAAATGATACATGCATCCAAAAGTGATGCATAGACACAAATGACGCCTGCATCAAAAAGTGGTGCATGCATCAAAAATGACACATGCATCAAAAAATGAAGCATAAGTCAAAAATGATGCAAGCGTCAAAAATGACACAAGCATCTAAAAGTGACACATGCATCAAAATTGACAGATGTATCAAAAATGACACCTGCATCAACAAAATGACACGTTTAAAAAAAATGATGCGTGTCAAAAATAATGCATGAGTCAAAAATGACACATGCATCAAAAAATGATGCAAGAATAAAAATGACACACACATCAAAAAATTATACATGTGGCCTGTCGGCGCAGTGGCAGGATTTCCACTTGCAATGCCGGTGACCCGAGTTTGGGAACAGATCTGGATCATCAGAGGGCCGGCTGGGGGGAGAAGGATTTAGCATCCCTTGACTGCTCTCCTTCTCCAGGGTGGAGGGTGGTGAGTACTTGGTGCAAGAGTGACACCCAGTGGAGGCTGGGTTGTCACATGGCATCACCGCCTGTTCAACTCAGGGGCAGTGTGGATGCTGGACATCATTGCATGTCTCCGCCCCTGCCGACAGGGAAGAAAAAGCCTTGCTAGCCGGCCACCTCCATGATACCCTGCCTCCAGCTTTGATTAGCCTCCCAGGCTGGCTCTCCTGGATAGCTACTAGTCTTGCGGTGCCTAAGGGTGCTTGGTGCCACAACCCCACCCTCTGGGGGTAAGCCAGGGGTGCTGGGGAGAGTGCCGGTACCATTGGGAGGTGGAAGCATGGAGGTCCGTGACCAGGGTGGATCTCGGCAGCCAACAGCAGCATAAACCATACTAAATTTAAAAAAAATGATGCATGTATCAGACATGACACATGTATCAAAAAATGAGGCATGCATCAAAAATGACGCATCCACCTTTTTTTCCTATAAACTGAGCAAAATGTTGCAAATGAGTCAAAAGGTTTGACAGTTGAAAACAAGAATGTTGGCCCATTTGCAGAGATGCAGCTGCAGCAGAACAAGTGCCACAAATCCAGTAAGCGCAGGGGCTCCGAGCCGCCAGCAGGCAGGCGGCGACCGCGAAGCCAAAAGGAGAACCAGGAGGCCGGGAGAGACAGCCAGCAAGGTACGGGAAAGCCGCAACCAATCAGAGGGCGAGAGCTACCTCAGCCTTGCTTCCGATTGGTCCTCCTTCTTCACTGACTTTGCTCAAGCTTGCACCTCCAAATACTGCCCGGGAATAGTGGGTTTTACCTTAATTGTTCTCAAAAAGAGCTGTTTTTACCAAATTGTTAAAAAAATTCTAGGTTTTATGTTGTTTTCTTTGTAAAATGTCTAAGTGATACAGTCCTTTGGTGGGATTTCTGGTGGGCCAGACGTTAAGGTGCCGTCCCCCAGTCTTTTGTTGTGCAAAACTTTTTAGCACCTCATTGCAGAATCACTTGATTACTGCAATTGTGCTTTCCTGACTGTCCTCTCCTCTGTCTTCTTCACTTTGCTTGACCCTGCCCTCGAGCACCCAGTAAGCGCAGGGGCCCGAGCCACCAGTGGCGGGCGATCATGAGGTCGAAGGAGAACCAGGAGGCCGGGAGAGACAGCCAGCAAGGTACAGGATAGCCACAAAATTTTTGCCTGCCCCTCCTCCCCCCTCTTGGGTGTTTCTTTTATACACTCCTTCCTGCCCAATTTCCTATCTCCGCCCATAGCCAAATTCTAGCCAATAATCTGGAAACAGTCCCCACTGCCTTCACTATTATTAACCCTTAGTTACCGTAATCATGCTGATGCTTCTCCTACTGTTTCTTTCTCTCTCACCTATAATATATCTTGAGGATGATACCTTTCCAGTCCATGCCCTCTTGAAAATGTGGCTTGCCAGGGTGACCTCCCTGTCTCACCCCAGTGGATGACTATCAATTCCTCAAGTATGCACTACGTTGCTTCTTTGTAATCCACAGGTGGCCCCTCAAAAGGGTCACAACCATTCATGTATCCCCACGCCCATGCTCTATCTTGGCTCTATGGTACTTGTACCTGTCCATCAAGCTGGTACTCTGTGAAAATTTATTAAGCCTCAGCCATCCTGGACCGTCTCTAAAGATTGGACCCCGAGCAAGAAGGAAAACCCTCTTTTGGTCCCTCATGCTATCACTTGAAGCCCTCATTAAACTATTACTCTTCTTGTTGATCTCGTGGCAATATTGAAATCAATCAGGACCCCAGAAGGCTTTACCTCCCCATCAGATCTAGCCTCCATTAAAGGTTTAAGCTTCCTTCACATCACGCATGCAGCCTCCTAAAAAGATCTCATTAATCCAGGCCTGGGTCACCCACACCTTGCCAGACTTTCTGGTAATCTCTGAGACATGGCAAACCTGCTACACATGACGGGGAAATAAATCTACCCAACTACTGCAGCTATTCAGATCGGACCACCCTGACAAGGGCGGTGAGTAACTATCTATATTAAATCAAATATTTCTGCATCTTACCTCAGTGTAACATCAGTGCCCAAAGAATCGAATGTTTATCCCTTAAAATAGCTCTCCCCAATATGACAGCTTTTCAATTGGTTGGCTGCTATAAGCCCCTCTGCCGGCCTTCAACTCCTAAACCACTTGGAGAAACAATTAATCTGGGCCCGAGGACACCATCATTTTAGGTGATTTAAACTTTAACTGGCTCTCCAATGCATCTGCACCCCTAGTATCTTTTTGTGACATATGGATTCACTCAATTAATAAATGAACCGACAAGATTTAACTCAAAAACAAAAGTAACAGCACCCTACTTGACATTATGTTGGTAAACAAACCGCACCTGTTTTCCCATGCTGGGAGTGCTTTTCAGTGATATAAGCGATCACTGTCTTATTGCAGGGATAAAATCATCAGTCAAGCCATCCAACCTCACGAAATTCCTTACAAGAAGGTCTAAAAAACCTTAACATCGAAGGATATCTCCATGACCTATATCATTCCCTCGCTGGCAAAATTCTATCACACAGCTTCTGTGGAAACAGCACTCAAGGTGCTAAATGACATTTTCATAGGCGCCCTCAATACTCATGCACCTTTCACTAGCGTTAGAATAAAAGCAAATCCTGCCACTGGTTTTCTGCCGATCTTAAATTTTGCTTGCTAAGATAAACTCTGGAAAAGGGCTAGAAAGACCAAGGATCCGTCTGACTGGCTTCAGTTCAGAAAAGCCAGAAACAGCTGCACCAAAAAAGTGAGAGAAGTCAAAGCTGCCTTCTATACAGCCTAGCTTGATGCCTCCTACCTTAACCCAGCCAGATTCTGGGGCACCATCAAGGGGATCCTAGGGCAGGACTCCAGTACTTCCTTGCCATCCCAAGTGCACCTTAACAATGCTGTATCACTGACAAGCGTGAAATCTTAGATGCATTCAATAATCATTTCACTACGGCTGGTCTAGCTTTGATTCCTCCCCAGCAAATCTACTCAGGTCACAACAAATTCCAGTCTATTGATGGTCAGAAGGCTGCCTCTTCATTCTCCTTCAAGCCCATTTTATTAAAACAAGTGGAAGACCTACTGCTACATCTAGACACCAAGAAAAGTGCAGGTGCAGACTCTCTGGACCCTACTTCTTAAAATTGCTCTACATGCCATTGCAGTTCCCCTAACTCATCTTTTTAATCTGTCCTTATCCACTGGTTCTGTTCCTACATTGTGGAAAACAGCACAAGTGTTTCCCTCCTCAAATCAGGGGACCCCATGGATCTCAACAATTATAGACCTATATCCATCCTACCTGTGCTGTCTAAAATGTTAGAAAAACTGGTGAGTATCCAACTAAGACTACCTCGATGCTAATAACCTACTTAACCCTGCTCAATCTGGGTTTAGGACCAGACACAGTACCATTTCTGCATTAGCAAAAGTAACAAATGATTGGCAAACTGAGTTAGACAAAAAACAGCATCTGTGCTGTGTTCTAGAACCTAAGTAAAGCCTTTGATACAGTGGATCATGAGCTGCTAATTTCCTCACTGCACTCCTTAGGCCTGGATTCAGCCTCTCTTGGGTGGTTCAGATGTTACCTCACTGATAGAATACAGCAGGTGAAAATGAAGGTGTCCTATCCTCCTCAAAACCACTTCTAAGGAGAGTACCGCAAGGATCCATCCTGGGCCCTATCCTCTTTGCTGTCTATATCAATAACATTGATTCCAACCTCACTGTTGCCAATGTCCATCTTTTTGCTGATGACACTGTCTTGTATGTCAGTAACTCCTCACCACCAAAGGCCTGTGAGTTATTACAATCAGAATTCTCCCTGCTGCAACATCAACTACTTGAAAAGAAACTACTATTAAATGCCAAGAAGACAAAGGCTATGTTCTTTTCCACCAATATATATTCTACCTCTCTCTCATCAAACATTCTTCCCCAACTATCCACCATCCTTGGAGAAAACTTGATTATGTGGATAAATTCAAATATCTAGGGGTATGGATTGATAATAGACTTGATTACACTCAACATGTTGAGGAGCTCCTGAAAAAGCTCAGACAGAGCTCTGCCTATTCTTCAGAATCAAACATTATCTAACCAAAGAGTCTAAACAGAGACTAATACAGGCATCATTCTATCTCTCATCGATTATGCAGATTTCCTATATGGCACTGTACTATGTCCTACTTAAGTAAATTGGATACCTTGTACCACAGAGCTCTAAGATTCATCACAGATCTTCCTTTCAACACTCATCACTGCTCTCTCTATAATGCTGTTGGCTGGACATCCTTACACCTTAGGAGGAATAAAAATGCTGCAATATGGATTTACAAAGCTCTGTCAAACAAACTTCCATCTTATGTTTCTGATTGCTTTACCCTGGCTACACCTAGATCATATGCCGTAAGAAGCAATAACCTTATCACCTTGAAGATACCTAAAGTCTGTACCCGGCATGGGAGATCTGCAATCAGCTACTTCTTAGCATCTACCTGGAATTCTCTGCAGAAGACCCTAAAGTTGAACACCTTCATCCCTATAGCATCCTTTAAAAAGCTCTTCATAAGTCTCTTTCCTGAGATATGCAACTGCTTTCACTAAGCCTAGTCCCCTCTTACCCTTTACCCCCCTTTTTCTTTCTATCACAGTTTATATACTTTTTCTAAACTTAGCTACAATATACCCTAAAATCCATTGCCATTCCCTCTCTTTTTTTTATCCCCCATTTCTACTTGCTTAAGTATCTACCCGATTACAACACAACCTGACCAATTCCACAATCCCAATACCTTACAGTCATCTGGGTCAAACCTGTCTGAATTATTTTGTTTTGTGGTCCAAAATCATTAGCTACCTTGCTTGTATATACTTTTTTTATTACTGTAGATGTTTATTTATATTTAAGTCTTTGTCTCTTTCTCTGTATTTGTTTATGTATGCTACTGTACCTTATTTTGATCTTGACCTATCAGGTCCATCTTGTAAATGAGCTTCGCTCAATGATGTCCGCCTGAATAAATAAAGATTTTTGATTTGATTTGATTTGAAAATCCTGCATCTGAAGCTATGAAAATCCAAGCCATCATCTGTAGTCTATAGTGTGCATTTTTTCAAAGTTTCTATCAAACATAATATTAAAAAAAATGTTCAGCCATATGTGTGAACTCCATAAATTCTCTGTTGCTCCTGTAGAAACTTTTGTTTCTTCTGTGGTAGCCCAGTCAGACTACCAACTGGACAGAAGTGTTAGCCTCTGTGGACTACACAAATACATGTCCAAACCAGATCCACTACTTGTTATTCATTAACTAAGGAATCCTTTCTGTTTTGCTGATTTTTGTACTTACAAGGCCGCTTCCTTAATCTCCTTTAGTAAAGGGCAGTGAGAAAAGGAACAACATGATTGGCTGAACAACAACATGTGACCATGCAATAAGACTCGTCTTACCACACAGCTGGCTGGCAAACAAATGAACATGATCTTTAAACTTATAAACTGCCTCATTTAGACATTTTTCTGCTTAAACCAACCTTTGTAAGTAACCAATAATACCTGACAGGGTGGGCAGTATTGGGTTATACCAGACTGCCCAGGGGTATAATGAGGCCTGACACTGTAGGCGGAGGGTCTTATAGCCCCTGGAAAGTCTGGTGAAGTCCAATACTGCCTACCCTGGAGGGTATTATTGCACTTAGAAATTTAATTATAGGTAACATTTTTAATAAAATAATATAAATTAAAAAAACAAATCACTTAAATATTAATAAAAAAATAGAAATTAATGTTTTTGTAAAGTACCTGTTGTCCCTCTACTGGTATACCTGCCCATAGAGAGCACTGCTGCTTTGATGATTGCTTCAGAGTCACTTTTATTTTATGCTGTCTCTAGTCACTTTTGTTTCCTATGATGTTGAACCCTGGCTGATGTCTACTATCCTGATACCCCCAACTACCGTCAGGATGACGTTATGGGATGGCAGGGTGATGAGATAGGAAATGATAGTGGTAATATACGTGCAAAGCATGCTTACTTGCTTTATTTTTTAAATATGATTATTAGATCTTAGTTGTGGAAAGCAAGAGGTCAGTACAGGATTAGAGCAGGGAGCTCTGGGAGTGAGTTAGTGATGTAAGTAGTGGGACAGCCATTCTTTGTTTTTAATTCATCTTTATTGAGAGAATGCATGGTTACATAGGTTTAACATACCATCTGTATTCATGAAAACCACACCATGTATTGATAATGAGATTAAAAACAATGGTAATGTAGTTAATCCATGGAGATGAGACCTAGGTGATCTATGGAGGTGGTGTCCTTCACCTGCTACATTCAAAGTACATGGCATCTTCTTACATATACAACTTCCTACATCATTACATTTATTTATTTATTTCAATTTTGGTAGCTGGGTAAGCTCACTGAGACCATGCAGTCTCTTTTTCATGGACGACCCAGGGGAGGGTACAGAAGGTGGGGAATACAAAAACATAAACACAGCCATGAACATACAATACATAAGCATTGGTATAAAGGAATACAGATTAAAGAGGCATACATCAATATAAATAAAGCCCTGTACATATAATAACAGCACTGATCTCAATAAAGATACAAAGATAAGATCACAGAGTCCAATACAATGTGTAATAATGCCATACATTATAAAAAACAAAGATTTCCGGATTAGAGGGGAGTGGATGGTGGAGAACAAGACAGATTCAGGCAAAAAATTAGGATCACACTATATACAACAGTTATGGATAATAATGTAGGAAAATATGTACATCAGATTAGACAATCTACTGCAATGCAAAAGTGTAAATCAAATCTAAGAGACAGGCGGTACTATGAGTTGAGGTGGCAGGGTCACCGGGATGGACTGACATAAGTATGGAAAAAAAACAGGGTGAATTAGGTAAAGCAGGAGCAAATTCACAGGCCATAGAAGTGGTTGTGCAGGGCACTTTAGAAACTGGGGAAGGAAGTGCAAGAGTATACATGGAGGGAGGGAGTTCTAGGCCCAGGGTGCAGCACAGGCAAAAGATCTCCTGCTTGCATCTAGGCGTGTTGACAGCACAGTTAATGGAGGGAGTGAGGAGGAGCGTAGGGTCTGGCAGGCAGATTTTCTCACCACAATATTAGACAGACATTACTATATCACCAGGTAGAAAGTCTAATAGAGAAGAAAGATAATAAATTACATTATACTAACTATGTGTCAACAAGGCAAAATACGACATGACACTTTACCCTACCTACAGCACTAAATTTTTTCCACTGTCAGATTTGTATTGGTAAATGATTCATAGGAATGAGGGGGTCAGTCTGAACACTGGGAGATGGAGCAGAGCCACAGGCCCCTGATCAAACCAACATGGTCCCCAAACCCCTTAACCCTGGGACATTGTGGTGGCTCTAGAGTTCCATTTGGTTCAGAGATCTGTATGTTTTTCAATAGAAAGTCTTAGTTTAGCTGTAATTTCTTTTTCCTTTGGACATCAGTGACCCTTTTAATCCATGAGTTGAAGGAGGGAGCGAAAGGTTTGAGCCAATTTGAAGTATGCTCTTTCTGAGCTGCCTTGCATGGTATCAACAGCAGACCCTGTTGTTTGCTATCTCCAGTTTGCTTCCACCAAGTCGCTTCAACAACTTCATTGTTGAAATCCCTGACAGTGACAGGTAAAATGCCGACAGGTGAAATTTCGCCTGTCAGAAAATTACTGTTTTTTGGGGAGGGGGGACTGCACCCCCCACACTCCCTGATTCCAAAAGAATCAACTCCAAGTTGGTTTGAAGTGGGGAAAACACACAAGGAAACAACGAATTCGTACACCAGGACCATTACAGAGACAATCTCGAAATTGTCGCTGTAATGATCTTTGCTGTAAAATGTCAATGTTTCACCGGTATATGCTCAAGTTTCAGTGACCTTCATTAGTTGTATAAGATACTTGAATTCAAAGGGAATGTTAGCCCCCCATACCATGATTAGAAACATAGACTTTGATGACAAATAAGGACCACTTGGCCCACCCAGTCTACCCATTTTCCTACCTATATTATAAGCTACAGATCCTAGTTAACCAACAGCCTGCTTCCTCCTACCCCCCACAAGAATTGCTTTATGTTTATCCAATGCATTCTTGAATTCCCCCACTGTTTTTGACCCCACAAGCTACTCAGGAAAGCTGTTCCATACATCCATCACCCTCTCTGTGAAAAAAATATTTCCTTACATTGCCCCTGAGCCGTTACCCCTCTAACTTCAAATTATGTCCCCTTATTCTTGCACATCTCTTTTTCTGAAAGATGCTAACCCTTGGACTTTGTTGATTCCCTTGAGGTACTTAAATGTTTCCATCATGTACCCCCTCTCCCTCCTTTCCTCGAGGGTATACATATTAAGCTCCTTTAGCCTCTCTTCGTATGGCTTCTGGTGCAGACCCTGCACCATTTTAGTTGCCCTCCTCTGGACTGCCACTATCCTGTCTATGTCCTTGCGGAGATGTGGTCTCCAGAACAGCATGCAGTATTCTAGATGGGGTCTCACCAACTGTCTATACAAAGGGACAACAACCTCCTGTTTTCTACTGGTGATGCCTCTCCCTATGCATCCTTGTATCCCTCAGCCCTCCTTACTGTCTTCTCACATTGCTTGCCTACCTTTAGGTCATCTGATATGACTACCCCCAGGTCCCTTTCCATTTTTGTTATTGTTAGTACCTCCACCCACATTGTGTACTCTTTCCCTGGGTTTTTGTTTCCCATGTGCATTACTTTGCACTTCTTTGCATTGAATCCACGCTGCCATATTATTAACCATTCCTCCAACCTTGCCAAGTCCCTTCTCATGCTTTCCATCCCACCTTGTGTATCAACTCTTTGTGTCATCTGAAAAAAGGCATACTTTCCCTTCCAGTTCCTCTGCAATGTTACCTATAAAGACATTAAAGAGGACTGGTCCCAGTACTGAACCTTGTGGTATCCCACTAGTAACCCCCCTTTCTTCAGAGTGGACTCCATTTACTATAACCCTCTGCATCCTGTTGTCCAGCCAGTGTTACCCAGGCTACAACCCTGTGACCCACTCCCAGGCTGGCTAACTTTTTTTTATTAATCTTTTGTATGGGACTGTGTCAGATGCCTTGCTAAAGTCTAGGTAGGCCATGTCCACAGCCCCTCCCTGGTCTACTATTTTGGTCACCCAGTCAAAGAAATCAATTAGATTCATCTGACATGACCTTACCACTCTGAATCCATGCTGCCTTGGGTCCTATACCCCTCTGGTCTCTAGGTACTATACAATTCTTTCCTTCAGAAGTGATTCCATCATTTTCCCAACTACTGAGGTCAAACTAACAGGTCTGTAATTTCCTGCTTCTGTCTTGCTCCCACGTTTGTGAAGGGGAATCACATCTACCCTCCTCCAGTCCTCAGGTACCACACCATCCTCCCATGATTTGTTAAAAAGGTTAGTCAGTTGTGTCACTAGTTCTCCCCTTAGTTCTTTTAGAATTCTGGGGTGAATCCCACCAGGCCCCATTGCTTTGTCCACCTTCAGTTTTAGGAGTTTTTCAGGACCCTTTCTTCTGTGAATGGACTTGTTTTGACCCCCTATCCAGAGTGCTTCTGTTTTTTGGTTTAGGTACCTCCCCTTCCTCTTCTTTTGTGAATACTGAGCAGAAGTATTCATTCAGTATCCCTGCTTTTTCACTGTCACCCTCTGCACCCCCTTCCCTTTATTAAGCCTCACTATCCCTCCTTTGGTCTTTCTTCACTCCCTAATGTTCCTATTAAAGGTTTTATTCTCCTTCTTAACTGAGCTGGCTATCATTGCCTCAGTTTGGGCCTTTGCTGTTCTGACTGCCTTCCCCACTTCCTTCTGCTTTAACTGGTACCGTTCTCTGTCCTGCTCCTTCTGTGTTTCCGTATACTTTCTGAATGCTGCCTTTTTCTCCTTAACTTTCCTCACTACCTCTTTTGAGAACCATAGTGATTTTTTCCTTCATTTTGTTTTGTTGATTTGCTTCACACAAAGACTTGTTGCCTCTGTGATGACTGTTTTGATTTTTCCCCATTGTTCCTCCACTCCTCTGTCTTTCCTGTTTGCTTTTTTTTTCTGAGGCACTCTCCCATTTTCCCAAAGTCAGCCCTCCTAAAGTCCAATACTCTTGCTTTTGTACAGCTTAATTTTATGGCTGTGTTTATCATGAACCACACTGTTTGGTGGTTGCTTCTTCCCAGATGGCTACCCACTTGTAAATCCAAGATCCTCTCTCCATCCCCATTTGAAAGTACCAGGTCTGAGATTGTTCCCTCCTGAGCGGGTTCCAACACTAGCTGTCTGAGGCATGCCCCCTGTAGGGCATCGAGAATGACCCTGCTCTTGGATGTGGCTGTAACAAAGGTGCACCAGTTAACATCTGGCATATTCAGGTCAGCCATCAACAATATCTCCCCTTTTTATGCCATTCTAAGGATGCCTTCTATCATTTCCATCATTAGCTCCTGGTGCACCCTGGGTCCAGAAGGCCATGATCATAGGGCATACCCGGAAAACATGGTAGTGTGTTCCTATTTGACCACAACCCCTTTCATCTGTCCAGGTTTGAAGTGGCAGGTAATGGACGGGGTATGAAAGTAATGGCTCAAACACTTCCACCTGAGTTCCCTTCAGGTGAGGCAAACTGTGACTTTCCAATCCTTTTCCCAGGCTTTATTCCAGTCTGTTTCTGGAATGTTAATTCCTGCCTCTGACTCCCATTTCTGCCTCAAGTTGGTGAACTCTGGGTGGGTTTCCCCTGTAGCATTTTACATGCCCGTGGCACAGTTCCCCTATTCCCTTCAACATGGCTGGTGCAGAACCTGCAATCCCCTTGAGTCCCTATTTGGACTGCCTGATCCAAATATTTCAAAGAAGCAAAACCTGTGATCCCCTTGAGTCCCTATTTGGACTCTCTGATCCAAATATTCTAAAGAAGTAGCTTTCCCAAGAACTAGAGGACATGATGGAGCAAGAACCCACTATTTCCCAGCGACAAATCAACAAATAGATCTGACTTATTGACTTTTCTCTAAATTAAATAATGACAATTGAAAAATGCTTTACTTCTGCTTTTTCTAAATTGAATTGAATACAACCTTATTGCCAAGCATAATTCTGTTTAACCAATAAATTGAGTATCTTATTGTAAAAGAGTTTAAAGATACATTTAAAACAAGAATGATTATGGTTTCTTTGTAATATTTAGTTGTAACATTAACAGTTACAGTTTAAAGAAAATATCTACACGTAGTTTTAAAACTGGCTATAGAATGGGGGAAATTTATTTAAGGAAGTAAAAAAAAAAATACACTTCTAGACAGCTCCATGTTTAACAGCATAGGCCAAACCACAGTTTCCTCTGTAGCAAAAAAGCTGTATCATTAGCATTTTTAAGCTGCAAACTTAAATAGCCTCAAGTTTCTGTTTATCTTATAATAAACTGAGTGTGTTTTATTTCTAATAGTTTAAAGATACATTATATATTTTTTTGTGCTATTAACGTTTACAGTTTAAAAAAAGATATATATCTGCATGTCTTACTTGGAACTAACTGTAAAATGAAGAG
Organism: Neoceratodus forsteri; assembly: GCA_016271365.2. NCBI lineage: Eukaryota > Metazoa > Chordata > Ceratodontiformes > Ceratodontidae > Neoceratodus > Neoceratodus forsteri. Next base: position 1,393,371,974 of record CM057459.1, read on the forward strand.
ATTTTATTTGAGGAAGTATAGGAGAACACATTTCATGCTAGACAGAATGCTCGCTAAACCACAGTTTCCTCTGTAGCAAAAAAGAGTACGAGCTGACAAAACAATATTCCAATAAAGCGAGAATCTAACATAACATTCCACATTTAAAATAAGATATTTTTGTTACCACCTTGCATGATTAACACACTTCTATGAGAAATGTGTCACGGGGCATACTTCTGCGAGAAGTGTGTCACGGGGAACACTTCTACAAGAAGTGCATCATGAGACACACTTCTACAATAAGTGTAACACAAGGTACATCCGAAAAACATATACATTTAGACTCATTTAAGTTAAAGGGGGGCAGAAGAGAGGAAGGAGCTGTGACAGCACGTCTTTCTGCCCAGGACTTCATTTGAGACATCGAGGTATAGCACTGTGTATTATGAATTGCAGTATCTCTGATATGGAACAGAGAAGGATGATACTTGCATTTTATGTTATTTTATTTTCTTTTTACTTTATTGTATGATTGTATCTAAAAGTAGGAGAGACTTCCTCTCCAGTTAATCATAAATTGTTTGATTGCACTGCTGATTCAAATCATGTTAATTCTGCATACCAGTTTTAAGTAAAGAATTAAGACAATATGACATTTGTCAGTGTCAGTGGCTCAGTAGGTAGCACACTCGCCTCTGAGGCTGGGAGATCAGAGGGCTGTGGGTTCAGTTCCCACATCTGGCACTTGGGTTAATATCCCAGTACTGACAATGTAGTGCAGCATGAGAGGGGTGCTGCACTTCTGAGGTGCAGTCTTTCAGATGAGACGTTAAACCGAGGTCCCATCTGCCTGGATTGGTAGTAATTCAGGTGGATGTTAAAGATCCCATGGCACTTATCGAAAAGAGTAGGGGAATTTCCCCAGTGTCCTGGCCAGATTTCCCTCATTCACTATAAATACCACCAACAGCTTAATCTGGTTTCAAAGTCAGTTGGCATTCATCTGTATCCCCCTCCCCCGGGTCGTGCCTGAAAATAGGCAGGATTTGTCTAGTGCACTTACCCGGTCAACAAAAGCTAAAATAAATTTCCTGGTATTTCTTTTCAATTACAGTACATATTTTTACTTATAAAGCTGTTGACCTACAATACAGGGGTAAAGCTTAATTGTGACTATTGGTATATATAAGAGGTACAAGAATATTAAAAGAAAAATAACTATAAAGGTTTAGGATAAGGTCATTTTAATCAGACAAATAGACTAGACCATTATTGAGGTAGGATGGTTTTAACTGAACATGCAGCCAAGTGCATGCTAACGTGCACACCCAGACTTCCATATTCAAGCAAAATATCTGAATGGGGTGGTTGTTCCTCAAGGTCTTGGTGAGGTCAGAAGGCCATACCATGGACACGGAGTAAACCCAAGAAGGCAAGCTGGGGGTCAGGTTTGAACCCCAGCCAGCACGCTGTCCAGTACAGATAAGGTCCCTATCTATTCTGGGGATCAGGTTGTGGGATTGTATGCAATTTCAGTCCTGTAAGTATCAAACATACATTGAGACAGACTTCTTTTTTATTTTAATACAGTTGTGTGTATTTGGTGGGGGCTCACTCCCTTGATCTCTTGCTAAGTATTGTCATTAGGTATCCCCCTCCTGCAATTTGCATGCCCACAGACAAAAAGATTTGCTCCAACTCCCAAGTCCTACTTCAATTCATGGCATGTGGAGCCAGTGCTGCTGGAGAAGCTGTCTTTAATAATGCTTGGCATACCTCCCAACCTTTCTTCACCAAAATTTGTGGCAAGATGTGTGACAAATGACCAAAATGTGTGGCATACCATCAAACGTATCTGGCAGAATGGAGCGAGAGAGGGAAGAAAAAAGTAAGGACTACTGCTGCCTACAGTGAAAGGCCTGATTCAGCCTTAAGTTGTGCTGCCTGTGTTTAGACTTTGGCTGCCTAGCTTAAAGGGTAACTGCCTGGATTAGATGCCTGAATATGACCTCCACAGTCCAGAGCACCAAACTAGCCTCTGATGTGACCTCTTGGTCCAGAGTGAACATATGTGTTTTACTGCTTCATGGAGTGACTGTTTCCCATTCAAATTAATTGTTCATTGAGAAATGGTTCAGACAGCTGGGCCTAAATATCACCACACAAGTGTGGAACACCTCTCGGAACTCAGTAAAAAGCTCCACCAGAGACACCCAAAATAGGTTCATCCAATTTGAAGTGCTCCACAGATGGCATAGAACCTCACAATAGCTATTTGACAGTGGTCTCTCACCTATAGACAGATGCTGGAGATATCATACAGACTGCGGTACAATCACACATATTCTCTGGTCCTGCCCCCTTCTGTCCCCATTCTGGAAGGCCATCCAAGACACCCTAAACAGTATATTGTCAGCCCAAACACCTCCATCCATGTTACTGGTGATGTTAAACTATTATCTACCCCCAGCCATAGGTCTAATATCAGGGGAAAAGAGATGGCTACTAGGAGCATTGACCACAGCTTAAAGGATTATTCTCAGACACTGGAAGGACACACAGACCCCAGACCAACAGGAATGGACACAGGAACTAGGGAAATTAGCTTGCTATGAAAGAGTCAATAACACTGTTCTAAATAGGTTACTTCTGTATCAAGCCACCTAGGGAGGGTTCCTAGCATGCCTCATATGTAAACTACCTGAAGCCAGTGAAGTTCTTGTGATGCCCGCTTAGGTATGGTGAGGCAGATCAGGAACATACTAAACATAGAAACATAGAATTTGATGGCAGATAAGGACCACCTGGCCCACCCAGTCTGCCCATTTCGTTACCTAATGGATAAGCTGAAGATCCTAGTTAACCAGCAGCCTACTTCTTCCTACTCCCAACCCCTAGAATTGCCTTATGACTGTCCCATGCATGCTTGAATTCCACCACTGTTTTTGACTCCACAACCTCCTCTGGAAGGCTATTCCACGTATCCACAACCCTCTCTGTGAAAAAATACTTCCTTAAATTACCTCTGAGCCACTCCTCCTCTATCTTCAAATTGTGCCCTCTTGTTCTTGCACACCTCATTTTTTGAAAGATGCTACCCTCTTGGACTTTGTTGATTCCCTTGAGGTACTTGAAAGTTTCTATCTTGTATCCCCTCTCCCTCTTTTCCTCGAGGCTATACATATTAAGCTCCTTAAGTCTCTCTCTTCATATGTCTTCCGGTGCAGACCCTGTACCATTTTAGTTGCCCTCCTCTGGACAGCTTCCATCCTGTCCATGTCTTTGTGGAAATTGGGTCTCCAGAACTGCACGCAGTACTCCAGATGGGGCCTGACCAGCTGCCTGTACAGAGGGATAATAACTTCCTGTTTTCTACTGGTGATGCAACTCCCTATGCATCCCAGTATCCCCCCAGCCCTCCTTGTTGCCCTCTCACATTGCTTGCCCACCTTTAGGTCATCTGATATGACTACCCCCAGGTCCCTTTCCATTTTTGTTATTGTTAATATCTCACCCCCCACTGTGTACTCTTCCCCTGGGTTTTTGTTTCCCAGGTGCATTACCTTTCACTTTTTAGCACTGAATCTAAGCTGCCATACATTTGACCATTCCTCTAACCTTGCCAAGTCCCTTCTCATCCTTTCCACCCACCTTGTGCATCAACTCTGTTGCAGATCTTGTGTCATCTGCAAAGAGACATACTTTTTCCTTCAGTCCCTCTGCAATGTCGCTTATAAAGACATTGAAGAGGACCGGTCCTAATACTGAACCCTGCGGTACCCCACTAGTAAGGCCCCTTTCTTCAGAGTGGACTCCATTTAGTATTACTCTCTGTGTCCTATTCTTCAGCCAATTCTTTACCCATGCTGTCATCTTGGGACCTACTCCCAGGCTGGCTAACTTGTATATTAATCTTCTGTGTGAGACTGTGTCAAATGCCTTGCTAAAGTCTAGGTAGGCCATGTCCACAGCCCCTCCCTGATCTACTACTTTGGTCACCCAGTCAAAGAAATCTATCAGATTCATCTGGCATGACCTTCCCGCTGCGAATCCATGCTGCCTTGGGTCCTGTGCCCCTCTGGCCTCTAGGTACTTGACATTTCTTTCCTTCAGAAGTGATTCCATCATTTTCCCTATCACTGAGGTTAAACTAATGGGTCTGTAGTTTTCTGCTTTTGCCTTGCTCCCACTTTTGTGAAAGAGAATCACATCTGCCCTCCTCCAGTCCTTGGGTACCACCCCATCCTCCCATGATTTGTTAGAGGGTAGTCAGTGGTGTCACTAGTTCTACCCTTAGTTGTTTTAGAATTCTGGGATGAATCCCATCAGGCCCCATTGCTTTGTCCACCTTCAGTTTTAAGAGTTCTTTCAGAACCCTTTCTTCTGTAAATGGGCTGGTATCAACTTCTGTATCCAGAGTGTTTCTACTGTTTGTTTAGGTACCTCGCCTCTTCATTTGTAAATACTGAGCAAAAATATTTGTTTAGTATCTCTGCCTTTCACAGTCACCTCTGCCCACCCTCCTCCCTTTATTAAGCCTCACTATCCTCCCTTGGTCTTCCCTTCACTCCTGATGTACTTATAAAGGTTTTATCCTTCTTAACTGAGTTGGCTATCTTTTCCTCGGTTTGGGCCTTTGCTGTTCTGACTGCCTTCCCAGCTTCCTTTTACTTTAACTGATACAGTTCTCTGTCCTGCTCCTTCCATGATTCCTTGTACTTCCTGAATGCTTTCTCTTTTCTCTGAACCTTCACTGTCACTTCCTTTGAGAACCATAGTGGCTTACATCATTTCATTTTGTTTATTTGCTTCACTAAAGGCTTGTTACCTCTGTGATGGCAGTTTTATTATTCCCATTGTTCTTCCACCCTCCTTCCTGCCCATTTGCTAGTGCATTCCTTAGGCACTCACCCATTTTAGTAAGTCGGCCCTCCTAAAGTCCAGTACTTTTGCCTTTGTATGGCTTGACTCTATTGCTGTGATTATTGTGACCATACTGTTCGATGATCGCTAGTTCTCAGATGGCTACCCACTTCTACATCTGTGATCCTCTCCAATCTCCATTTGAGAGAACCAGGTCTAAGATTGCTCCCTCTCAGTGGGTTCCAATACTAGTTGTCTAAGGCATGCCCCTGTAGGGCATCTAGAATAACCCCACTCTTGATGGGTGCAGCACACTCCAGTTAACATCTGGCATATTCAGATCACCCATCAGCAATATCTCCCCTTTTTCTGCCATTCTAAGTATACTTTCTATCATTTCCTTGTCCATTTCCTCCCCCTGAGAAGGGGGTCTGTATACAACCCCTGTGCGGATTGTGGTGCCATTGCCCATCTCCAAATTTACCCACAGTGCTTCTTCTCCTCCTTGTTTACCCTTTTGTTCTGTTACTTTGATTCCTTCCCTTATGTAAAGACCTAATCCTCCTCCTCTTTTACCCTCCCTGTCCCTCCTGTAGATAGTGTATCCTGGTATGTTTACGTCCCAGTCATGGTTTTGAGTGTACCGTGTTTCTGTGACTGCCACAATATCCAGATGTTCCTCCTCCATCAAGGCCACTAATTCAGGAAGCTTGTTACTCAGACTACGGGCATTGGTACTCATTGCTCTCCATTTTTTGGTGGCTTTACCTTCTGTTGCAGCATCCCCCACTGACCTTTCTACCTCGGTCTTTTTCTCATTTAGTACTCTGTTTTGTAGGGAGAGGCTGGTAGTTTCCTGCTGCTTATCAGTGCTACAACACAATACTAGTCTACAACACAATGAAGAATCCCAACAGTTTTGTAAATGCTCACAGGAACATTGCTATGCTATAGGAGGTTTGGCAAACCCGCATAGGGACACATCTGGAATAATATCCTCCACAGGTAAGGAATATGAAGAGAGGCAGCATGCTATTCCACAAAGAACCACTGTAATACTAAATGACCCTGAAGGTTATGAAATAGGCTTAGGGCCTAGTCTTAAAGCCACCCAGGCATAACAGTGATTATCTGTCTGTTACTGTTTAAATTTGTGGGTTTTAAAAAGCCTGTAGTATGTAAAAATATGTATGAGTTATGAATATGTCTTAGCCTGTTCATCCATGGGTATCTACACTGCTAGGACTGTATACTTCAGATGTTGCAAAATGGTATGTGCCATACCAGATTGCCAATTGCTAGTCAAACCTAAACTTTCAAACAATAAAAACTATTAATTGTAAAAAAGAATTTACTGTTCATTAAATGGGATCCCTTATTCCTTCAGTTCTGGTGTGTTGCCTCATTCATTTTGGATTAACTGTTTGCTGCTAACAAGAACTTTGCCTCCTCAGCTCAGCTCCCAGGGGCTAAAAGGCACCCCAGTTCCAGCAAAGCCTGGGAAGTAGGCTGACCAGGTATGTGTTCCTTTTGTTCTGTACACACTGCCTCCCCATGGACTTCCACCATCAAACCCTAGACACGGGGGAAGGGGGCTACAACATGGGGACTATGTGTGTTAATGTTGGGGGTCAGCTAAACTGTTTTTTCTTAACTATAGTGACTTCCTATTGGATATCTGAAAGTGAGAAAATGTTTGTAGTGATCCTTTTTTACTGTAGTTTGGTGACTAATATTTAAAGCTTTGCATCTGCTATATCTTATCTTTTGTTAAATGTTCTGGGCAGTCCATCCAGACAGCTGGTAGCATTAAAAGGGGTTTAAAGGTGAATCTGGTTTTAGAGATAGGAACCTGGATATGCCACTGTCAGGTTGATAGCAGGTGTCCGTAGGTCCTGGCAGTGGGTTGCCCAGGGGGAAGAAGTGATCCCGGGCAGTTTAAGAGATCCGTGTTGGTGTTAGGTAGTATCGGTTTAGGTCTGTGTTGAACATTTTCTTCTTTGCCAACTCAGTGGTGTCAGAAAAGAAAACCCTCTGTGGTTGGGCTGTCTGGGGAGGAGTGCATCCCCTACCTTCTGGGCCATGGTTAGAGGTGGCTGCACTGGCAGGTTTTTGGCTCATTGGAAGGTGAAAATGTGACAGGGCCAGTGTGTAAGCCCCCCAAATGGGCTTACCTTTTGGAGCTTCAGCTCTCTGCTCCTCTGCTGTGCTGCCAGTGATCATTGGTGAGATTTGGACCTACCAGCACTCTGTTTGCTCCATGGTGATGGCCATGTGGATTCCCAGTTGTCTCAGCCCATGTCAGGTGGCCCGAACACAGAATCTTTGTTTCCACGCTTCCGGGCACATTTCAGGTTCAGGGCTCAGTTCTGGGACTGGCAGAGTTCTGTGTATTAAAATAAATAAAAAAAATATGTAAATAGTTATGGCAGTCTGATCTTCAGATATGTGCAGCTGCCTGGGGAGAAAATTTAAAGTAGTGGCTGCTCTGTTGTTTTCAAGGGGGTACTTCAGCACCTGCTAGTGCTGATAGGAGCACAATGTAAATAGTTATTGTGGGACTGCATGTTCCTTAAGTCTGTGGGCTGGTGGGTGGTTTGGGCGCCCAGGGGATCTGTCCATCATGGGACTGTGGGTGGAGCAGAGGGGAGAGATAAAAAAGGAGAGTAACACAGGAAAGGGGAGAGAGTGTGGAGGGGACTGAGTGGGGGCAATTGCCCACTCATTCTGTGGAGCCACCATTGTTTGTATTTTGGGCAGAAGTGCAGTTTACCTTGGTAGCATAGGATGGAGTGGGGTGGTGGCTGCTGAGTAGGAAGCCCCAGTGTGGGCCTGGATTTGAGTTCAGCCAAGAAGAAAAAACAATAAATAAAGAAAATGAGAGGGATGGTGCATGGCCATAGAGGAACTAAGTGGATGCATGGCAATCTGCAGCATGGTGGTGGGCTAGTCTGCCACTAGCATGGAGGACCGCTGCTGAGTGGGATCCCCAGGAGATGCCTTAGAGAGATCAGGTGTGAGGATATGCTGTCAGCCTTAGAGGAGCAGACAAGGACAGAGGAGGAAGAATGGAGTCTGTGAGGTGAGTGGTACAGTAGAGATACGGGGGCCTCGGGACAGCTCCTGGTACCATTTGGCCTCGAGTTTGAGACTGCCCAGTTTCAGAGTGAGGGCCAGGTGGGGGCTGTTCACCTTTGCTGTCTGGGGTGAAGTCACGTTCCTGGGCCTTGTATCAAGAGGAGTCTTATTTAGACTCCTCTTGTATCAAGAGAAGTCTAAATAAGAAGGTGCCATGATCTATGTTGGGCTGGCCTTGAGAGGTCTGTGCTCCTAACCAGAGAGAGAAAGGGAAGAAGAAAGTAAGAACTATTGCTGCCTACTCTGGAAGGCCTGATTCACCTTAAGTTGTGCTGCCTGTATTTAGATTTTGGCTGCCTAGCTTGAAGGGTAGATGCCTGGTTTAGATGCTCAGATGTGACCTCCACGATCCAGAGCACCCAACTTGCTTCTGATGTGACCTCTCATCCAGAGTGAATGTGTGTGTGTGTTTTACTGCTCCATGGAGTGACTGTTTCCTGTTTCAATTAACTGTTCATTAACTGGGATCCCATCTTCCTGCAGTTCTGGTGTGTTGGCTTGTTTGTTTTGGATGAATTCTTTTGCTGCTAACAAGAACTTTGCCTCTACAAATCAGCTCCCAGGGATTAGAGGGCACCCCAGTTCCAGTAAGGCCTGGGAAGTAGGCTGACCAGGTACTGTATGTGTTCCTTTTGTTCTGTGCGCACCCTCTCCCCATGGACTTCCACCATCAAACCCCTAGACACGGGAGGAGGGCTAAAATTCTATATGCAATACCTACATTTTTCAGTTTCCGTGGCACTTGTATGATATGCCACAAACTGGTACACTTTACAACTTTTGTTACCCTATAATACATAAGGCTAAACTAGTGAGTCATCTGTACTGTAATGTTGAAGCAATTGGGCTTTAAACTAGAAGGTTAAAAGTTTCGTTCCCATCATGGAGGAAAGTTCATGAATATTTACATTATTAGTTTCTTACATTGTAATATACACATGTAAATTAATAGATTTTTGAACTAAAACTTGAGTTTGCTGGGTCACTTATATCAGTGTTGCTGCTTTTGTTAGAGTCTCTGAACCCCCACCCCACAGCCCCGCTATGGTGCTGAACTTAAATGCACTTGTTACTCTGATATTATTGATCAGTCAGAGAAACTGCCCTTGATTCAGACCCAGCTGTCTTGGGTTGCCTGCTCCCTAGGAGTATGGCTTAATCACTTCATCAAAGGAAGTTTCGTATGCTTCTGTGCACCTTTGTAGCACAGCGCATCTGTCAGCAGTTTAGCGAGTAAAAGACTGGGGACGGGAAGGAGCCCTTCATGTCAAAGCTGCACTCTAACGAAGCCTTTGGTACATGCTGAGCTCTTACACTTTGTCTTTGCAAGCTGCCACTTGCGGCCTTAGTGATAACATCTGCTTAAGTGAGCTCTCTTTGCCAGTAAGGTTGCAAGCCTGGACTTGAACCCATCGTTCCTTGGACTGTATATCAGCCTTTTGACATATCCCGTGTGCCACCAAGTCACACGACAGTGTATGACAGGTCCAATGGAGCAGAGGTTAAACAAAATACCTAGATCGCATCTACACCAGCTTGACTGACTTTAAATCCAGGGCAGTTCCTTTCATGTAAAATATTAAATGATCCAGAAACAAATGATTTGATACCTTTCATTGGTCCGAAAGCTTAAGCACCATTTTCTTTTGTTACATCTATGTTGGTCCAATAAAAGGTATCAAACCATTTGTTTCTGGATCTGTTCAATACGACATCTAACTAACTCTGTATGTAAAATATAAGAAATACAGACTACCTAAATACCTACCTTCCTGCCTACCTAACTGCAATGCAAGCAAAGCTCTCCCCTGTGCGAAAGGCCTCTGTCTGCCATCTCAGTGTTCCAGTTTTAAAATACCATGAAAAAAAAGTTCATATGGAAACATAAAAACACAGGAAGTTGTTAGCAAAAAAAAAGGCCCTGTGGCCCATCAAGTCTGCCCTGCCCTACCTATCTAACGTTGATTGTGAGGACTCCAGTGACCTATTACTCTTCCTTACTCATCTCTCATCTTGCCACCATCTTTACCAGCCACATGTATCTGTTCTACCGATGTTTGAACCTCCCCACCCCTCTAATTGGGCACTGACTACCTTCTTAGGTATTCTATTCCTTCTCTCTGCCACCCAATCCCTGAAGAAATGCTTTCTGATGCCCCCCCCCTTAAATTGCTCACCTGCCAGTTATCTTGAGCTTACACTTGTTCCTATGCTTCCACTCAGCATGAGCAACTCTCTGCTCTCTACTTCATTTATCTCATGGAGGTATTTGTAACAAAGAAACACAGAATCTGTTGACAGAAAAGGACCCTTTGTCCTACTGAGTCTGCCCAAGTGTCCCCTGCCTAATTTGTCTCTGCAGACCCTATCTGGTCTCTGGCGATCCTCCCCCCTCCCTCCCTCCCTGCCCATGTTCTGAAATACCCCTATGATCAAGGCCCCTACTTTTCTGTGGCACATTGGGACCAGGTTCTGTGGCAAGATTATAATTTGCCACAGAACTTCTGCAGCTGTGGCTTGTAATTTCTGTGGAAGTTCTGTAGCACTAATGAACTATCACATCACAGTGTCAGCTTGTCATCCTGACTTCACGTCCATGGCAAGGTTATAGCAAACAGGATGGGGGAAAGCACAGTAACACTAGTTCAAAAAATAACAGACTTATAGAAATAAGTTTATGTCTAAAACAGCAAAAAACAATCTGTCCCTTAAGGTCCTAGCCTATTGCATAAATGAAATACGCAGAGACCCTTATATGATAAATAAGGTACTCCTATGCTTAATGTGTGCTTCAGCTTTTGTGGAAACAACTCCTATACTTATGCTGTCTATACCACTCATGAGTTCCCCACAGTGTATCACTTATATATTTATATGCAATCTGTAACATACATACAAATGTGTGTGTGTGTGTGTGTGTGTGTATGTGTATATATATTAAATTTCCTTGAAATTTTATCCTCATTCATACAGGTCCCTTTGAAAATGGAATAAACAGAATAGAGGAGATATTGCAAAACTCATTTTCCATGCCAGCCTACTTCCCGACACACTACATAACACCATCAGGCCATGACATGCATGTGAACCCATTGTGAAATGAAGCTCTCCAGCCCATCACAATGTGTCCCCCGTGTGACAGAACACTGCACCCTACCTTTCCAGGCTCAGAGCAGTGGTGTGCTCCCCTAATCCTTGTGCTACCCAGCCAACTCCCAGAGCTCATCTCTGAACCTGAGTTGCCGGCATGGGAACACAACATGCTACCCTCTGGCTCAACAGCTGGCTCTGACAACGTTTCTCCATAAGTATTAGGTGATTCTATCAACCAATGACAATATGTAATTAATATCCCTGGCAAAAATGTGTACAGCACAATTATTTATTTAACAGGTCTATTCTTTCATCAGGTCTGCACATTATTATATTCCACTTTTCTGGTCATAACTATTTTTCTTAAAAATGACAGTTTAATTGATTTTACCAGTTATTAATTTCAGATGGCATCTCTGTACCTTAAAGGCACAAATAAGTTTGTACAAAGTAAGGTATGGACTTAACATGTCTGTGCTATTGTCAAGGTTTTGTTTAAGTTGGCCCAAGTGAAATAACATAAGACTGAAAATTGTATTAGGCTGTAGTGCAGGTTGAGCAAATATCACCGTACCTGATATGCTGTGCCCCCACTTCTGGCAGTGGGAGCTGTGGTAGATAAGGACTATTCATTTCTGTGGCAGAATGCAGCCATTTCATTAGCTATTGTATGATGTTATAGCACTGATAACATCACATTCTGAGCATAGAGAGGTTTTTGATATAAAAAGAGTGGAAGAGTACCAGGTTCTATGGATAAACAGAAATATTCACAAAGAATCACCAAAAACAGTGAATTCTGTGGCATTGCAGAAGTTCCGCGGTAGGTTACAAGTTCTGCGCAAAATTCTGTGGCCACAGAATTCTAGGGGCCTTGCCTATGATTATGCCAGGTATGCCCGAAGCCCTCCACCGTTATAGCCTCCACCACTTCAGCTGACAGTCGGTTCCATGTGTCTATCACCCTTTCCATGAAGAAATATTTTCTCACATCCCTCCTGAATTCACTAAGCTTCATTGCATGCCCCTTAGTCCTGGAACTTATCCTCATTGGGAAAAGGCTTTCTACCTGCAGCCTGCTCACTCCTGTGAGGTACTTGTAGGTTTCGATCATGTCACATCTCGCTCTCCCTCCCTCCCTCCAGGATGTGCATGTTGGGATCCCTCAGTCTCTCCTCACATGGCTTTCCTTGCAACCCCTGCACCATTTTGGTTGCCCTCCTCCTGTATATCTTGATTATATCACTGCTCTTTCTCTTCTTGCCTTGACACGCATACAGTAAAAGTTCTACATTTAGAGAATGAGACAGCTCAGAAGACAAAAAATATTGTTCTTGTTCTCCTGCTCCTTGTTGAAGAAGTCACTCATACATCAAATAAAGTCCAAGTTTTACAGAAATGTGCATGGCAGTAGAGCTGGATATGAACTAGGAAATGCACTATGCTGGAATGCTGTAGTTTAAGGGCAAACATTATATACATATTTTTTTTGTGTTATTTTTTTATGCGCCCCAAACCCAGGGCCAACCACTCCTTCAGGCGGCCTAGGATCCCGCCGCCAGTCCCCATCACAATGCTGCCACCCTCAAAACAGCTGTGGCCCAGTTGACCCGATGTATCCCTTTGCCGGGGGGCCTCCCCTCCCAGGGCAGGGGAACCGGTAGAGGAGACTTCCACGAAGGCTTCCTTCTATGCTGAACACTCAGCGAGGGTAGGTTATTTTCTCACTTTTCCACCCCAACCCACCCTCCTTGCATGCAGTAGTCCAACCATGATGGTGCCCTGCAGGGGGGATGTTCAGCAACATGTCGAGGCTTCACGCTGCCATGAACACCAGCCACAAGCCACCACCGGAAACCACCTAACAAGTGGTCCAGGACCATCTCACCCCCCTCCAGGAGGGAAGCATCCATAGGATGTTCATGACTTCCTCGCTGGTCTCTGTTCCTAAAACATTATATTTATTGTTTACTAGTACTCTTGATTCTCTGATGCCACAGATTGGGATGCTTCATGTTTTTTTTTAATCCAGCACTAGCCAAAGATTTATTTGTGCGATGCTGGCAGTGTAGTGGTAGAAAAGCTGGGCTCTACATCAAAAGGTTTACAGTTCTAGTCCCCCAATTTGTAGTACATTCATGAACATTTCTTTTTTTTTCCTTTTTGAAACTGTAATTTTATTGGATTTTCAAACATAACACAGAGATACAAAGACATGTTACAGAATTAAAAGTACTGATAACCAATCATGATAGTAAACATGGGCTAAATTATGTATGTGTTCTATTATTAAAATACATGTTCCTTACACTGCGCTATACATATCTATATTCTAGAAGCATGAGGTTATGTTCTAAAACAAGGGTTTTATCGGGTCAGCAATGTCTGTGTTGCCCCTCCTCCTTTGCTATGTTGCTGAAATAAAATTCCCTTTCTACTCTGATATGTGCTCAGTCACAGGAACAGCCCTTAATCGACCCTTGATTCAAACTCAGTCAGCTTGGGTTGCCTGCTTCCTAGGTATGTGTCTTAGCCATTACAGCAAAAGAACTACAGTTTACCTCCACATAGTTTAATAGCATAGCACATGTGTCAAAACAAGTTAGTGAGCAACAGAGCGTGCTGTATCTGAGCAGGAATCTTACATTTTCTAGTTACTCTCCCACTAAGCCATCTGGGACCTCTAGTAAATATGCTACAACATTTTCCTGTCAAGAGGATACTGAGTTTTTGACAGCTTGTAATATATATATATATATATATATTATGGTAGCACGGTAGTGCTACCATAGTTAGGGTTGAGTAGCCCTTTTACGGTTAAAGGGTCAACTTTTGCACCTCAATAACTTTGTCACCGTTCAACAGATTTGCTTGAAATTTGGTATGCATGATGGAGGCAAGATACATCTTGGGATCTGCCAAGTTTCATACCGGTTGGATATACGGCTGCAGAGTTATTAAGCGACAACGAAATGAGTAATTAAGCTCTTTTGCGAATTCTTTGCTTTTGCCTACAGGTCGTACGGTTTGCGCTACCAATCTGAAAACTTCAGGGAACGTGCGGCCGGGGTTCCCAATGTACCTATTGAAGATTTTGTGAAAAAATATTGAACGGTTCAAAAGTTATTCAAAAAACCAATTCCCATTATAAGTCAATGGAAAAAGTTAACAAAAAGTTAGACACTTTCGCAAATGCACTTTTTAGTGTCGCAAATGGCCCTTTTACTTTCACAAATCTGCCATTTTGTTTTCAGTTGGTGATCAGAAAAATGCATGGCATTTAAATTTGGGACCATCTAGCAACACAATTCTTTTTGTGTTTACCTAGTCGGTACCTGAGGATGCTAGGCACGTCTTTATTTTGAGGTTAAACACCCTAGAAATATATTTTTCAAACTTCTGGAAAAAGTACTTTTGCAAAGTAGTGTCGCACTCATGAAAGTGTTGCAAATTTTTGCGAAAGCTTTCGCAAATTGTGACACTACTTTTCTAGGCTATGGCAAAATGATAGCAATTCTTTGCCACCATGCTGCAAAAGAACGGTTTGGTCTTTCGGGTTGAAATTTGGAGGGAACGCAGCCAACATCTCACAGATGTGCCTTTCAGTATTTTGGTGAAAATATATTACAGGGCAGCAAAGTTACAGCACTCCAAAGTTGACACTTTTTCCCTTAGGATAACATTACAGCATCCGCCGCATTACAGGAATCCTTTGCTGCCCTGCTGCAAAATAACGGTTTGGTCTTTTGAGCTGAAATTTGGAGGGGAGAAAACCCACATCCCACTGATGTGCCTTTTGGTGGTTTGGTGAAAAAATATTATGGGGCGGCACAGTGACGGCACTCTGAAGTTAATGCTTTTTCCCTTTGGATAACATTATGGCGCCCGTCGCACCTTTCAGGGCCGGTATCTCGGAAACGGTGCGAGATACGGACTTTTCGTCACAAAAATGCTAGCCAGGAAAGTCATAATTCATATGAAATTTACATTGTTTTTCTACATCGTACAGTTCCTGAGATTGAGAGTCCTCATTTTCTGCTCCGAGGCCCATTGTTATGTATACATTCTTTGTTTTCACTGTGTTTTCCAATGCATTTTTTGGGGAAAAGAAGGGTGTGCCCTTTCATTACTGTGCCAGTTAGCGTTTCCAGTTGTGTTTTCATTACTGTTTGCAGCACCGTTACCGTCTATGTCACCGTGTGCATTACGGTTTGCGTTTTCGCTTGTGCTTGCGTTTTGCATTTCTGTGTTGTTTGTCGTTATTGTTGCTGTTACCATTACCAGTTTCATTTGCAATTGTGGTACCGTCCACGTGCATTACAGTTTGCGTTTCTGTACGCGCTTGTGTTTCTGTTTCATTTCTGTTTCCTTTGGCGTTATTTTTGCTGTTATTGTTACCATTTGCGTTTACAATTGTGGTACCATGACCGTGCGCGTAACAGTTTGTGTTTCTATACTCGCTTTCATTTGCATTTCTCTTTCCTTTGGCATTATTGTTGCTGTTACCATTACCATTTACGTTAACAATTGCGGTTCCGTAACTATGCGCATTACGGTTTGCGTTTCCATATGTGCCTCCATTCCCATTTCTGTTTCTATTTCCTTTGGCATTATTCTTCATGTTAACTTTACCATTTGTGTTTACTATTGCGGTACCATGGCTGTGCGCTTTACAGTTTGCGTTTACGTATGCGCTTGCATTTGCATTTCCTTTTCTGTTCCCTTTCGTGTTCTTTTTGCTGTGACACTTAACATTTCCATTTAAAATACCACTGCCATCACTGTTCGCATTACTAGTTGTGTTTTCGTATGCACTTCAATGTACGTTTGCGTCACTGTTCGCTTTGGCGTCACTTTGCGCTTGCGTTTCTATTAACATTTCCTTTACCATTTATGTTTCCATTACCATGTGCACCACTGTTGGCACTTCCATTTGTGTTGCTGTTCCTGTTACTATGTCACAAGACATCATGTGGCAGGAGCGTGAGGCCCGAAGGACCCTGCACTGCCGCCGCTGCATTACTTTCACTATTTGTCGTCATCATTCCCAAAAAGAAGTGAAATTAGAGGTTAAAAACTCTGTTTAATGCATCAGTTAGGGTTGTTCCACAGCAACAATAGTGAGGAAATTCAATGTTAGGGTTGAAAACCCCCTTGGACCACCTCAGCCCACCCCCACTACCGGCATCAGGGTGCGCATTAGGGTCACCGGTCCTAACTCTCCCCCCATTCTCCTATACCTCTGCTTCTTTACACATGGGATGAGGTGAGAGTTAGGGCCGATGACCCCAATGCACACCCCAATGCCGGTTGTGGGGGTGGGTTGGGGGGAGGTGTTTTCAACCCTAACACTGAATTTCCTCGCTTTTGTTGCTGTGGAACAACCCTAACTGATGCATTAAATAGAGTTTTTTGCCTCTAATATATATATATATATATATATATATATATTTATATATTATGGTAGCACGGTAGTACTACCATAGTTAGGGTTGAGGAGCCCTTTTAAGGTTAAAGAGTCAAACTTTGCACCTTAATAACTTTGCTATCGTTCAACAGATTTGCCTGAAATTTGGCAGGCATCATTGGGCATGGTAGGTCTTGGGACCTGCCAAGTTTTGTACTAGTTGGATGTATAGCTGCAGAGTTATTAAGTGACAACGAAAAGCACGTTTATGCTTTTTGGTGAATTCTTTGCTCGCGCCTACAGGTCACACGGTTTGTGCGACTGGTCTGAAAAACTCAGGGAATGTGCGGCTGGAGTCCCTGATGTGCCTTTTGAAGATTTTGTGAAAAAATATTAAACGGTTCAAAAGTATTCAAAAAACAAGTTACCATTATAAGTCAATGGGATAAGTTAAAAAGTGCAACACTTTCGCAAATGCAGTTTTTAGTATCGCAAATGACCCCAGTAGTGTCGTGAGTCAGCCATTTTTTTTTCAGTTAGTTATCACAGAAATGTTTGCCATTTAAATTTGGGACCCTCTAAGGACACAATTCTTTTTGTGTTCACCTAGTCGGACCCTGAGGATGCTAGCCATGTCTTTATTTTGGGGTTAAACACCCCAGAAATATGTTTTTCAAATTTCTGGAAAAAGTAGTGTCACACTCATGACACTTTTGCAAAATTTGCAAAAGATGTCGCAAATTGCGACACTACTTTTCCAGACTATGGCCAAAATGACAAGAGTTCTTTGCCACCCTGCTGCAAAAGAACGGTTTAATCTTTTGAGCTGAAATTTGGAGGGAAGGCAGCCAACATCTCACAGATGTGCCTTTTTGTGGTTTGATGAGAAAAATATCACATGGCTGCCAAGTTATGGTACTCCAAAGTTGACATTTTTTCCCATAGACTAACATGGTGGCTTACGCCGCACCTTTCCGGGCTCGTATCTTGAAAACGATGCGAGATTTGGGCTATGTATTAGCAAAAACCTAGCCAGGAAAATCATGATTTGTGAAATTTTAATTTTTTTTCTACGCGGTGTGGTTGCTGAGATATTAGCAATTAAGCACTTCCAATGCTCATTTTAAGATTCGATGCCCATTACAATGCATACATTCTTTGTACACACTGTGTTTCTCTATGCACCTGTTTGGCATAAACAGGTTGTGCGTTTCCATTACTGTTACAGTTACTGTTTCCACTTGCGTTTATGTCCCCGTTTGCATTCCCGCTCCCGAGTACGCCACCGGGTGTGTTACCCTTTGCGTTCTCATTTACGCTTGCATTTGCGTTACTGTTACCATTTGCGTTTCCACTACTGTTTGTGTTTGAGTTTTGGTTTGTGTCACTGTGCACATTGCCATTTGCATTTCTGGCAGCCCTTTCATTTGCGTTTCTGATTCTCTTTCATTTTTCTTCTTTCTTGCTGTTACTGTTACCATTTGCGTTTGCAACTGCGTTACTGTGCCCATGCGCATTACAGTTTGCGTTTCCTTATGCGCTTGCATTTCCTTTTGCAGTTTCCTTTGCTGTTATTGTTGCTGTTACCGTTACCATTTGTGTTTACAATTGCGGTATTGTGCCCGTGTACGTTACGGTTTGCATTTCTTTACGGGATTCTGTTCCCGTTTCAGTTTCTGTTTTCTTTGACATTATTCTTCATGTTAACTTTACTATTTGCATTTACAATTGCGGTACTGTGCCTGTGCGCATTACGGTGTGCGCTTGCAAGTGAGATTGTGTTCGTGTTTCCGTTTCTGTTCCCTTTTGCGTTCTTTTTGCTGTGACACTTAAAATTTGCATTTAAAATACCACTGCCATCACTGTGCATGTTACCAGTTGCGTTTTCATATGCGCTTGCGTGTCCATTTGCGTCACTTTGTGCTTGCATTTCTATTAACGTTTGCTTTACCATTTACGTTTCTGTTACCATGTGCCTGACTGTTGGTGCTTGTGTTTACGTTGGCGTTCCTGTTACTATGTGACAAGACCCGTCCTCATTCTCAAAAAGAAGGGAAATTAGAGGCAAAACAACTCCATTTAATGCATCAGTTAGGGTTGTTCCACAGCAACAAAAGTGAGGAAATTCAGCGTTAGGGTTGAAAACCCTAACTCCGCATTCACCCCCCACCCCCCCAGCACCACACACACAGACACACACACACACACATGCAAGTAGGGGGAGGACCAAGGCAACACGACCAATCATTGACAACTAGCAGCAGGTGACAGAAATAAAATACAACTGTCAAAATGTACTGCAAGACATCCTCACCACCCCGGACCAGGTACTGCATACTCAGTGTTGATCCACAACAAAACTGAGGCCATGTACACCAATGGTATACATCCCTGATTACAGGTGCACACAAGTTACCACACTTAGGGGTTGCATGAGTTACCTACCAACCAGGTACTGCACCTTGAGTGGAGAGCCACGGCTACACTAAGGCCATGCACATCTATGGTATATCTCCCTGACTGCAGGTACACACAAGTTAACACAGTTATGAATTGGAGGACCTCTGCCAGGCAATGCCACCCCCGGAGAACAGGTACTGCATACTAAGTTGGGAGGCACAGCAACAATAAGGCCATACCCATCAACAGTGCACCTCCCTGATTGCAGCTGCACAGAACTTACCACACTTAGGAGTTGCACAGTGTCAGCCAGGCAATGCACCCCCAGACCACTTACTGCATCCTTACTGGAGAGCCACTGCAAAACTGCGGGCATGGACTTCAATGGTACACCTCACTGACTGCAAGCATGGCCTCAGACAGGCAATGCCTCCCCGTTACAAGGTACTGCATCCTGAGTGCTGAGCCACAGCAAAACTGAGGCAATGGACATCAATGCTACACATCCCTAATTGCAGGTACACTCCACTTACCACAGTTAGGAGTTGCATGGCCTCAGTCAGGCAATGCCCCCAAACACATACCAGGTACTGCATCTTGAGTGTAGAGCCACAGCAAAACTAACTCCATACACATCAATGGTACACCTCCATCACTGAAGGTGTACACAATTTTTTACCATTATTAGTTGCATGCCCTTGACCAGGCAATAGCCCCCCACATCCCCACACCAGGTACTCCATCCTGACTGGAGAGCCACAGCAACACTACAGCCATAGACATCAACTGTTCAAATGCTACAGTTGTTGGCTCGTCATCATGGATATGTCTTGTACTACATTTACACAGTTGTATTTTATTTCTGTCACCTGCTGCTGGTTGTCTGTGATTGGTCATGTTGCCTTGGTCCTCCCCCTACTTGCATGTGTGTGTGTGTCTGCGTCTGTGGTGATGGGGGGGTGGGTTGTGAATGCGGAGTTAGGGTTTTCAATCCTAACACCGAATTTCCTCACTTTTGTCACTGTGGAACAACCCTAACTGATGCATTAAACTGAGTTTTTTGCCTCTAATATATATATACAGTGTATATATATATATATATATATATATAATAGTAGAGGAGCCATTTACACATTCAACCTAAAATTTTGCACCTTAATAACTTTGGAACCGTTCAACGGATTTGCCTGAAATTTGGAATACATGACCAAGAACCATACATCTTGGGATCTGCCAACTTTCATATTGTTTGAATATACAGCTGCAGAGTTATTAAGCATGATCTGCGTGCGCATTTATGCTTTTTTGCAATTCTTTGGTCATCTCTACAGGTCGCACAGTTTGCTTGACTGGTCCAAAATCTTCAGGGAATATGTGGCTGGGGTCCCTGATGTGCCTCTTGAAGATTTTGTGAAAAAATATTAAACGGTTCAAAAGTTATTCAAAAAACAGTTCCCACTATAAGTCAATGGGAAAAGTTAACAAAAAGTTAAACACTTTCGCAAATGCAGTTTTTACTTTAGCAAATGGCCCTTTTACTTTCGCAAATCCACCATTTTGTTTCCAGTTGGTGATCAGAAAAATGCTTGGCATTTAAATTTGGGACCATCTAGCAACACAATTCTTTTTGTGTTTACCTAGTCGGACCCTGAGGATGCTAGGCATGTCTTTATTTTGAGGTTAAACACCCTAGAATCATCGTTTTCAAGTTTCTGGAAAATTACTTTCCAAAGTAGTGTCGCACTCACGAAAGTGTCATAAATTTTTGCAAAAGCTTTCGGAAATTTCAACACTACTTTTCCAGGCTATGGCAAAATTACAGCAATTCTTTGCCACCATGCTGCAAAAGAACGGTTTGGTCTTTTATGCTGAAATTTGGAGGGAACACAGCCAACATCTCACAGATGTACTTTCAGTATTTCAGTGAAAAAATATTACAGGGCAGCAAAGTTACGGCACTCCAAACTTGACACTTTTTCTCATAGGATAACATTACGGCGTCCGCCACATTACAGGAATCCTTTGCCGCCCTGCTGCAAAATAACGGTTTGGTCTTTTGGGCTGAAATTTGGAGGGAAGAAAGCCAACATCCCACAGATGTGCCTTTCAATGGTTTGTTGAAAAAATATTACAGGGAGCCAAAGTTATCGCACTATGAACTTCTCTTTTTTTCCCATAAGATAACATTACGGCATTCACCGCGCCTTTCAGAGCCTGTATCTCAGAAACGGTGCAAGATACGGACTTTTCATTGCAAAAATGCTTAGCCCCCTAACAGAAACTAAGCACAAAACTAGCCAAGAAAGTCATACATCATATGACTTTTAAATCTTTTTTCTGCGTCATACAGGTTCCTGAGATATAAGCAATTTAGTATTCCAACTCCTCATTTTCTGCTCCGAGACCCATTATTATGCATACATTCTTTGTACTCACTGTCTTTCTTTATGCAGCTTTTGGGGAAAACCAGCCTGTGTGCTTACATTACTGTTACCCTTACCGCTTCCGCTTGCAGTTCCGTTCCTGTTTCACTTACTGTTTCCGTCTACGGCACCATGTGCATTACCCTTTGCATTTTCATTTGCGCTTGCATTTGCGTTATTTTAACCATTTGTGTCTACAGTACTGTTTATCTTTCTGTTTCTCTTTGCGTCACCATGCGCATTACCATTTGCATTTGCGGGCACCATGTTACTATGTGACAAGACATCACATAGCAGGGCGCGGGCCCTCAACACGCATTACATTCACTATTTCTCATTATCATTCTCAAAAGAAGGAAATTAAAGGCAAAAACTCCATTTAATGCATTGGTTAGGGTTATTCCACAGTGACAAAGCGAGGAAATTAATTGTTAGGGCAGAAGCTCCCTTGACCCCGATCCACACCCCAACCCGGCATCGGGGGTACGTAGGGGTTGTCAGTCTAACTCTCACCCCATTCTCCTATACCTCTGCTTCTTCACACATCTGATGGGGTAAGAATTGGGCTGACAACCCCAAAGCGCACCTCAATGCTGGTTGGGGTGTGGACGGGGGTCAAAGGGGGCTTTCAACCCTAACACCAAATTTCCTTGCTTTTGTCACTGTGGAACAACCCTAACTAATGCATTAAATGGAAATTTTGCCTCTAATATATATATATATATATATATATATATATATATATACTATATATATATATGGTCTATGTGATATAGTCTCTGATCTTTCCAGAATCCAGGATGATTTAAATGAGCTTTCCTTGTGTTTTAAAAAATGGGATATGCATTTTAACATTAAAAAATGCAGTGTAAAGCATTTAGGCCAGCATAATCCTAGACACAGCTATTATCAAGGAGGTGAATTACTCAGTAAATAGAATATTAGATAGGTTAGTGTGTATTACAAGGCAATAATACCTTTGAGAGGTTCTGGCGACATAGGGAACCTTGACAGCAAAGCTCCAGAGGTTCTCATGTACCCAGAACTTTGAGATGGGATTACTTCCTTGAAATACGCACTAACCTATTTGTTATTTTTTGTAATATATGGATCAGAGTTGATGTCGAGGACTTACGTGTGTGTTGGTTTGAAGAAGGTACAAATCTTTGGCTTGTCTTGAGGTTCCAGGTTGAAGAGGAAAGTAGTGGAGCAAATCAGTCTTTTAGGAATTTGCCAGTGATTGGGGAAACAAGAAGAAACAGGCAAAAAAGAACTTGGCAATGGCCAAAAAAATGACACAAAAAAGATGAACTCTGTGGAACATTTTTTTTTGTGGGGGGCGCAGCTTTCGCGATTTTCAGTGTACTCAGATTCGGAATCTGAGAAATCATGTGCCTTTTCTTGATGGGCTGATGAGACTGCTGTATGCTTATGGAGACATCTTCAAAAAACTATACAAAATTGGTCTGGTTTTCTTCGCCTACTGACCCTACAGTCGGCTTTTACTGTACATGCAGGTTACAGTAAAAAACAACTCGCAGTCAGAGCGAGCTGGCATGCTTCACTTGCGCATTTGGATGCCTGTGATAATACTATTGTTCAGACCTCAGAATAATACTATTACGGGGTCTGAACGATGGTAGTACGGTGATGGAACGATCCTATTATTACTTTCCTCCCGGTGTATTACCGGGAATTTTTTTGTATGCTTTCCGGTACTATTATTTTAAAAATCCATATATTACAAATCTATAAGTGAACAATATCTCGGGATTACCATTGCTGGAAATATGTATATATATATATATAGATATATATATATCTATATATAGATATATATATATTTATAAAATGGAGATGATATCATTCTCCAAATCAAGTGTTCTGATTGTATAAAACACATCACATGACCATGCATGCAAAGCTGGTGAGATGGGTAGGAAACTGGCTTCAGGGAAGGCAACAGAGGGTGGTGGTGGGTGGGGAGCTCTCACACCCAAGGGCAGTGACGAGCGGTGTTCCACAGGGCTCGGTGTTGGGATCAGTGTTGTTTGGGATATTCATTGCAGACATATCATGCGATATCAAGAGCAAGATCAGTCTGTTTACTGATGATACCAAGGTAGGAGCGGTGGTGGATGACCTAGGGGGATGGCAGGGGTTGCAGGATGATCTGGCAAAGCTTGAAACCTGGTCAGACACCTGGCAACTGGGGTTTAATGCCAAAAAGTGCATGGTGCTGCATTTTGGGATGAAGAACCCAAGGAGGAGTTACCAGCTGGGGGGAGTGCAGCTAGCCCAGACAGAGGAGGAGAAGGATCTGGATGTGCTCATTACAGGGTCAACAAACAACTCGGCACAATGTAGGAAGGCAGCTGCAAAGGCCAACAAAATGCTGGGTTGTATTGCAAGGGGTATATCCTCGAGGAGGGAGGAGGTGATTCTGCCACTGTATAGGTCATTAGTTAGACCACACCTGGAGTACTGCATGCAGTACTGGCACCCGTATCTGAAGAGGGACATTAAGTTACTGGAGGGGGTGCAGCGCAGGGTGACAAAGATGATCAAGGGGCTGGGGGACTTATCATACAAGAGGAGGTTGAAGGAGTTGAACATGTGCTCACTGGAGGAGAGGAGGGATGGGGTGACATGATTGAAACCTTTAAATACATGAAAGGAATAAACAAGACTGGTACAGAGGGACTGTTCAAAGTAAGGGAGGGAGGGAGGGCCACCAGGGGCCATGATATGAGACTGGAGGAGGAAGGTTCAGGAGGAGATGAGAGACACTTTTCACAGAGAGGGTGGTGGCTGGGTGGAATCGTTACCTGCAGAAATGGTATCCAGTAGAACAGTGGACTGCTTCAAAGGGGATGGGACACGACCCACGGCGCCTGTGGTTGGATTTCGCGGCCAGCGACCAGGTTGGAAAACGGACTCGGGTAGCTGGAGGCCAGCCGGGAGGAGGATCGAGCACCCAATGGCTGCTCTTCTCCTCTGGGGAGGAGGAGGGTTGCCTGTCCCGCAGGCGTGATCGCCCTTCGGTGGTTTCGTTGGTGTTGCAGGGGACCGCATAAGGGGAGGAGGAGGGCGTGGGCGGAAGCGGAAAGAGGCGCTGACGGTCGCCGTTCGCCCGAGTCTCCCTATAGCGCCACGCCCTGTGGTGGGGGACAAGAAAACCAGGAAAAACAGGACACCTGGCGTGAAGGAGAGTAGACGGGTCCCGACTGCCCCAGATAACCTGAAACCAGGCTACCAGTGGCTACCACAGAAAGGACTGCCTGACGAGAGACTTATGGACTGGAGGGGGTGTATAAACCCGAGGTACCCCCCTCCTCCCCGCCCATGGGGGTAGGCCGAGGCTATATGGAGGTAAGTCCAAGGGCGGCACCACGGTAGATACCTGGGGAGGGACTAGGGGAGTTCCAGTCTAGGGATACCCGGAAGAAAGATCCACCGCGCCAGGAGAGTGGGAGGAAAAAAAAAAGGGATGGGACAGGACAAGGGGGAGGGTTAATGAAGCGGAAGGGTGGAAGGGAGGGGCAGCTGCAGAATAAGGGGTGCTAGCTGCACATTCGAGCAGACTTGATAGACCTCTAGGCCTTTATCTGCTGGCAAATTTCATATGTTTGTATGCGTATATCAGAGCATGACTGCACACCTGCAATTTTAACCCCCTCCAAAACAATTTTTCCATTTTATAAGATAGATAACCCACTCTACGATGTGTGGTCGCACTCTGATATACACACGCCTTGGGTGGTTGATGCACTCGGCCTGTGGCCTTGTGAAAACACGCCAAGGCATGCATATATCAGAGTGCAGCAGCACACCTATGAGTGGGTTATCTATTACATATATAGTATGTATATGTGTGTGTATATATATATGTGTGTGTATGTATGTGTGTGTGTGTGTGTGTATATATATTAGAGGCAAAAAACTCTGTTTAATGCATCAGTTAGGGTTGTTCCAGATCGACAAAAGTGAGGAAATTCGGTGTCAGGGTTGAAAATCCCCCTTGGACCCCCCAGCCCACCCCCAACCGGCATTGGGGTGCTTTGGGGTATGCGGCCATAACTCTTACCCCATCACATGTGTAAAGCAGCAGAAGTATAGGAGAATGGGGTAGAGTTAGGACGAATACTCAGCGCACCCCAATGCCGGCTGTGGGTGGGCTGGGGCAAGGGGGTTTTCAACCCTAACACCAAATTTCCTCACTTTTGTCGCTGTGGAACAACCCTAACTGATGCATTAAATGGAGTTTTTGCCTCTAATTTCCCTTCTTTTTGAGAATGATAATGAGAAATAGTGAATGTAATGCAGCGGCGGGAGCGCGGGGCCCTCTAGGCTCCCACCACGTAATGCGGCGGCGGAAGGGCCCCGCTCTCCCGCCACGTGATGTCTTGTGACATAGTAACAGGAACAGCAATGCAAACAGAAGCGCTAACAGTGGCGCATATGGTAACGCAAGTGCGAATGAGAACAGAAAGGGTAACGCACACTGTGGCATAGACGGGAATGGTCCGCCACGTGATGTCTTGTCACATAGTAGCATGGTGCCCGCAAACGGAAATGTCAATGGGCATGGTGATGCAAAGCGAAACAGAAAGAGAAACAGTACTGTAGACACAAATGGCAAAAAATAACAGAAACACAAGCGCAAATGAAAACTCAAAGGATAACGCACATGGTGGCGTAGATGTGAACGGTAAGTGAAACGGGTACGGAACCGCAAGCGGAAAGGGCAACAGTAACAGTAATGTAAGCACACAGGCTGGTTTTCCCCAAAAGCTGCATAGAGAAAGACAGTGAGTACAAAGAATGTATGCATAATAATGCGTATCAGAGTAGAAAATGAGGAGTTGGAATACTAAATAGTTTATATCTCAGGAACCGTACGATGTAGGAAAAAAATTTAAAAGTCATATGATTTATGACTTTCCTGACTAGTTTTATACTTAGCCCCTGTTAGGGGGCTAAGCATTTTCAACGAAAATCAAATGTATCTCGCACCTTTTCGAGATCGGGCCTAAAAAAACACGGCGAACGCCATAATGTTATCCTATGGGAAAAAGAAGTTGAATTGCCATAACTTTAGCTCTCTGTAATATTTTTTAACCAAACCACTAAAAGGCACATCTATGGGATGTTGGCTGTCTTCCCTCCACATTTCAGCCCAAAAGACCAAGCCGTTATATTGCAGCAGGGTGCCAAAGGATTGCTGCAATGCGTTGGATGCCATAATGTTATCCTATGGGAAAAAGCGTCAACTTTGGAGTGCCGTAACTTTGCCGCCATGTAATATTTTTTCAACACAATACTGAAAGACACATCTGCGAGATGTCAGCTGTGTTCCCCTCCAAATTTCAGGCCAAAGCACTAAACCGTTCTTTCGCAGCATGGTGGCAAAGAATTGCTGTCATTTTCCCACAGCCTAGAAAAGTACTGTCTCAATTTGCGAAAGCTTTCACAAAAATTTGAGACACTTTCGTGAGTGCGACACTACTTTGTGAAAGTACTTTTTCCAGAAATTTGAAAAACATGTTTCTGGGGTGTTTTACCCCAAAATAAAGACATGGCTAGCATCCTCAGGGCCCGACTAGGTGAATACAAAAAGAATTAGGTTGCTAGAGGGTCCCAATTTTAAATGCCAAGCATTTTTCTGATCACTAACTGAAAACAAAATGGTGGATTTGCGGCAATAAAAGGGCCATTTGCGACAGTAAAAAAGTGCATTTGCGACACTGTCGAACTTTTTGTTAACTTTTCCCATTGACTTATAATGGGAAATTGTTTTTTGAATAACTTTTGAACCGTTTAATATTTTTTCACGAAAACTTCAAAAGGCACATTGGGAACCACGGCCGCATGTTCCCTGAAGATTTTGGACCGGTCACACAAACCGTGCGACCTGTAGGCACGACTGTAGAATTCCAGAAAAAGCATAAATGCACGCGCAGATCACGCTTAATAACTCCGCAGCCATGGATCCAACTGGTACGAAACTTGGCAGATCCCAAGGTGTATGAGTCTTGATCATGTATTCAAAACCTCAGGCAAATCCGTCAAATGGTTGCAAAGTTATTAAGGTGCAAAATTTTGGGTTTAACATGTAAATGGCTCCTCAACCCTAACTATGGTGGCACTACCGTGCTACCATAATGTGTGTATATATATATATATATATATATATATATATATATGTCTATATTCATGGCAAAAAACTCCATTTAATGCATCAGTTAGGGTTGTTCCATGGTGACAAAAGAGCAAGGAAATTTGGTGTTAGGGTTGCCACCCCTTGCACCCCACGCCCACCCCGTCCCCACCAACAGAGGCATTGGGGTGTGCGTTGGGGTCATCAGCCCTAACTTTCACACCATTCCATGTGTAAATAAGCTGAGGAGGTGCAGTATAGGAGAATGGGGTGAGAGTTAGGCCTGGTGACCCCAACACACACCCCGATGCCTGTTGGTGGGGACGGGGTTGGCGTGGGATGCAAGGGGTGGCAACCCTAACACCTAATTTCCTCACTTTTGCTGCTGTGGAACAACCCTAACTGATGCATTAAACAGCGTTTTTTGCAATGAAGTTCCCTTTTTTTGAGAATGTGCATTTTGACCTTGTTGATCACACCCTTCTCCTTACAAAGCTTACCTCCCTTGGTTTTTCAGCTGAATCAGTGAACTGGTTTCTTAGTTATCTATCTAATCGACAGCAGGCTGTTGCTTTTAACTCAGCCCTGTCAGACTTATCTTACATACAAGCTGGTGTCCCACAGGGAACCATACTTGGCCCACTGCTCTTCTCGATCTTCATAAACGACCTCCCTCAACAAGTGTCTACTTGCTCTACCTTGCTCTATGCAGATGACCTTGTACTCTACCAAAGTTCCAGTAACGTATCGGGCTTAACTAACTCTCTATCTCTAGAGTTCCAAAACATACAATCCTGGCTTACTGCAAACCGTCTTGTTCTCAATTAAATGAAAACTCAGGCAATGCTCTTTGGCTCTCCAGCTAAACTTAAGGTAAATTGGAACTCCTTCAAAATATCCTGTTCTGACAACTCCCTGTTAGTCAACTCCTCATCCTTTAGATATCTTGGTATTCTTCTTGATGAATCGTTGGACTTTGATCTCCACATCACTACAACTTGTAAATCAGTCAATGCTAAGATTGGAGGAGCCTACCACACTAACTATGCCCTTACCCCATCAGCTAGGCTTGCTGTGGCACAAGGCCTTCTTCTCCTATCCTTGGCTTATGGCTCTGTCATCTATCTAGGTGCAACTAAGACCTCCCTCCATGCATAGGACACTAGATATAATAACATTTGCCATTATACTTCTGCCTCTCCTCGGCTCAAACATTACTGTCTGCTCTATGCGGACCTAGAATGGCCTAGTCCTGTGGCCCATCGCCTCCTATCTTATGGCGCCTAATTGACGGAATGATAAGAGCAGGCCTCCCTCAATCTCTTGCTTTGCTACTACATCCTCAAACCCCTTCCTATGGTCTCTGTTCAGTTGACCAGACACCTCTGTACATCCCTAGATGTAGGACCTCAATGGGTACACGAGCTTTCTCCCATGCTGCCCCTAAATATTGGAATACTATCCCTCTAGCTATTTGTCTTGCCCCTACGCATACTTGTTTTAAGAAGCTCCACCATCAACACCTACTCACAGTAAGTCCCTGTACCTGTTTCCAGCCACCATAAACCAATCCCCTGCTCTTCCTGCCCTTTTCCTACTTCCACCCTACCTGTTATACACCCCAATCTACTCTCTTCTACTCTACCCCCTCCCTTCCGCCTCCCCCAGTCACTGTTGTATCTCAGACTTGCTAACTGGCTTCTTGCTAATGACCTACAGGAATCTCTTAACCTGTGTTGCACTTATCTCATTATTCTCAATGATCCTGTTATCCATGTTTTCTACTACCTACTTTGCTTGATCATGTATTTTTATAGTCTTATTAGTGTTTGAGATGTTTTGTACTCTCCTGGCTTACTCTTTACTGTATGGTTTATGTGTGATGCGTCACACTGATGTTGTTGTTTCGTATTTCATTTGTACCCTCCCGGGTCGTACCTGAAAATAGGCATTCCTATGTCTAGTGTACCCACCCGGTCAACAAAAGCAAATAAATAAATTCAATAAATAAATAAATAAATAGTGAATGGAATGTGGTGGTGGGAGCACGGGGCCCATCCACCATGTGATTGTTTGTCACTTCGCTGCACAAAAACTGTATGACCAACTGAAATGAAAATTGGTAAATGAAGACATGTACCGTGACACACCGTGTGTCCAGAATTGTGTGTACATCCATTCAATGATTGCACAGTGCCATGAGCAAACAATATAACATGCACAATTCAGCAACTGTAAGTGCCAGTGACCCGTAAATTGGCACAGTGAAAGATGAATTACAAATCTTTGTACATTCCAAATGTCAGGCAAATCGGACACACAGTTCAGAAGTTATTGAAGTGTAATGAACCAAATTTCCATTCATCAGAGTGGCATAATTCCATGCCTGTTAATGTTTTACACATGAAACCACTGCAAGGCACCTCTGTGCCACTAGGGCTACCTACACTATAAATTTAAAGGCAGTAGCAGCATGCAGAACACTATACGCAAACTGTTAACTATGTCATGCAGTATCTCTGCAGTGAATTACTTTTTAAACATGTAAACAGTATAATTCACATCTCCAGGACATCTACTCAACACCCTCCAAATTGCATGTGAAAAGACCCAACCGTTCCAGAGATATTCATTTTTTATGTTTCTGTACCTTTAAGAAATCTTCCACCACAAAATGGCCGAAATCACTGCTGAAAATGCACTAAAATGGTGAACCTGGCAGACAGAAAATCAGTAACTGTGAAGTGGACCAACTTCAAATGGCCATAACTCTGAAACGGAACAACATTTGTTCACCAAACAAAAACTGGCATATTCCTTGAACAAAGGTCTTTCTACCCGCTAAGTTTCAGACCAATCGACCACACATTGGCTGTGCTATGCGTCGTGGAAAACAGTGCAGAAAAATAGCAAAAACATAATGTTTAGCACTGCACTACGCAAAAGCAAAAACACAAATGGTAATGTTAACGCAAACGGTGATGGAAACAGTGAGGTAAAATAAAATAATGATGCTAATGGTAATGTAAACGCAAGTGCAAATGGTAGCGCACATGGTAACGCAAACGTAAATGGTAATGCAAATGGTAAGAGAAACACAAGCGCAAACATAAATGAAAACAGAAATGGTAATACAAACGGTAACGTAAAACTAATGTCAACAGAAATGCAAACATTAATGAAAACAGTAACGCAAACACTAACGGCAACGGAAACGCAAATGCAAATGGTAACAAAAATGCAAACAGTAACACAAAGGCAAACAGAAATGCAAATGGTAACAGCAATGGCAACACAGAAGGAAACAGTAATACAATCGACAATGGAAACGCTTCCAAAAATGCAAACGCTAAGGCCAACAGAAATGCAAATGGTGATGAACATGCAAACAATAACGGTAATGCAATTGGAAACGCAAACAGTTATGGTAACACCAACAATGACGCCAAAGGGAACACTAACACAAATGGAAACACAAGCATGTATGCAAATGCAAATGGTAACGCACACAGTCATGGTAACACAATTGGAAATGCAAATGCTTACGGTAACACTAACGATGATGCCAAAGGAAACAGAAATGCAAACAGAAATGCAAACGGCAGCGCGTATGCAAACGCAAATGGTAATGCACATGGTGATGCAAAAGGAAACACAATCAAAAACAGTAATGGAAACGCAAATGGTAACAGAAACGCATAAGCATAAGTGCAAATGCAAAGGGTAATGCACATGGTGACGTCAATTGAAACACTAATGCAAATGGTTATGGAAACGCAAGCGGAAATGCTAACTGTAACAGTAACGCAAACGCACACACTTTTTTCCCAAAAAGGTGCATTCAGAAGCACAGTGAATACAAAGAATGTATGCATAAATAATGGCCCTCGGAGCAGAACATGAACACTTGGGGTGGGATATTCAGACTGCGCCTGGCTATGGCGCAAGCCTGGGCGCAGCGCAACTGGGATGTGCCAAGGCACTGACAGGGTTACATTCAACGGTGCTGCGCCATGGCTCAGCACTGTTGAATATCGCTCTGTGGCCACCTGCATTGTGCATAACGCAGTGGCACTGCACCAGCGCAAATGGCCAGAGAGGGGCAGGGGGATGCACTAGCGCAAGTGCCCTTGTGCTAGGTGCAGCAACCGCGATATTCAAAAGTGCACATGCAAATGGGGCCATAATGCATGCAAGGTGCAAATGGGGCCATTTGCATGTCATCATGGCCCGATTTGCATGTGCATGCAGGTGTGCCATTCCCTGGTGACTTGCACCTGGCGCCCTGCCAGGCTGCTGCCATTGGGGACCGATGCCCCCTGCACAAGCGGCAAAGTGCCCCACTGCCCGATTGCGGGCATATGTATTAACATAATGAAGTCCTATATCTCTGGTGGTCCAGTGGACCGCTCACAGCCCTACCGCGGGCAGAAGTATAAGAATAAAGATGCCATCCCATCCCTGGTGGTCCAGCGGTACCCCGCTCCCCACCCTCCCACTGAGCCCCTCACCCCTCTCCCCAGTCAAGCGGTTATGGAAGCATAGTAGAAACACTAACTGTAACAATGCATAGCGCACACACTTTTCCCAAAAGGTGCATTCAGAAGCACAGTGAATACAAAGAATGTATGCATAAATAATGGCCCTTGGAGCAGAAAATGAACACTTGGGGTGGGATATTCAGACTGCGCCAGGCTATGGCGCAAGCCTGGGCGCAGCGCAACTGGATGTGCCAGGGCACTAACAGGGTGATATTCAAAGGTGCTGCGCCATGGCTCAGCACTGTTGAATATCGCTCTGTGGCCACCCGCATTGTGCATGGCGCAGTGGCACTGCATCAGCCATCCCTGGTGGTCCAGCGGTACCCCTCCCCACCCTCCCACTGGGCCCCGCCACCCGCTCCTCCCCAGTCAGGCAGGTGGCAGCTCCCCACCTGCATGCCGCCTGGCTGCGGCCGACTGACTGCATGCGGTACAGCTGTACACCCATTGGTCCTGGCGTAGGCCAATGGGTGTGTAGACCATACCATACTACACAGTCCAGACATGTGAATCACATATCTGGACTGTGAAACAATGGCGGTCTGCACGCCCATTGGCTCACACTGTGGACTAATGGGCGACAGCTGTACTCGCTGCACAGTCAGTCGGCAGGTGGCCGGGCGGCTTGCGGATGGGGAGCTGCCGCCCACTGCTGACTGGGGGGGAGCGGGGTGGCAGGGCTCAGTGGGAGGGTGGGGAAGGGGTGCCACTGGATCACCAGGGATGGGATGGCATCTTTATTCTTATACTTCTGCCCGCGATCGGGCTGCGAGTGGTCCACTGGACCACCAGGGATATAGGACGTTTAAAGTCATACTGATGCCCATGATTGGGCTGGAAGCGGTCCACTAGACCACCAGGGATATTGGAGGTTTTAGTTTTATACTTATACCCATGATTGGGCATGGGGGGCGCTACCACGGATGGTGCCGCCAGAGCTCGGGTGGCCACCCACAGCTGGCAGCTGCTGTATTGTGCCCTGCAATGCAGCAGCTCACCTGTGGGTGACCAGCTGTTGCTCCTGTTTTTTTCGACTCAACTGTGTGTGGCACAGGTAGGCATTGCACCTGCATCTGCTCCAGACATCCGGGCTGAATAGCGGGATGTCGGGTATGTGAGCACGCTCCACCTACTTGCGCCGCACAAATTACTGATGCACCCCGGTGCATCGGGATTTGTGCCATGCACTTTTCCCTTTTGAATATCGTGCAGGGGTGCATCAGTGGGTTGCGTATGGTGCAACTGTGTTCCGCCATGTGCAATCCTCCTTTTGAATATCCCACCCTTGGAATACTAAATTGCTTATATCTCAGGAACCGTACGACATAGAAAAAATTTAAAATCTCATATTATTTATGACTTTCCAGGCTTGTTTTGTACTTAACCCCCTAGCGGGGGACTAAGCATTCTTCCAACAAAAAGTCTGTTTCTCAAAGCTTTTTCGAGATATGGGCCCCGAAAGGCAGGCGGACGCCGTAATGTTAGCCTATGGGAAAAATTGTCAACTTTGGAGTGCCGTAACCTTGCAGCCCTCTAATATTTTGTCACCAAACCACCAAAAGGCACATCTGTGTGATCTTGGCTTTCTTCCCTTCAAATTTCAGGCCAAAAGACCAAACTGTTCTTTTGCAGCAGGGTGGCAAAGATTCCCTATTGTTTTGGGCATAGTGTTACAAAGCACTTTCGCAAATCACGACACTTTTGCAAATAAAATCATGGAAGTGTCACATATGTGACACTACTTTGTGACACTACTTTTTACAAAAATTTTAAAAACATATTTCTGGGGTGTTTTACCTCCACAGAAAGACATGGCTAGCATCCTCAAGGCTTGACTAGGTGAACACAACAAGAATTGTGTCCCTAAAGGGTCCCAAATTTAAATGCCAAGCATTTCTGTGACCACCAACTGAAAACAAGATGGCTGATTTGTGACACTACAAGGGTCATTTGCGAAAGTAAAAGGTGCATTTGTGGCACTTTCACATATTGTAACTTTTCCCATTGACTATAATGGGAAACTTGTTTTTTGAATAACTTTTGAACCGTTTAATATTTTTTAACGAAATCTTCGAAAGGCACATCGGGGATCCTTGCTGCATGTTCCCTGAAGGTCTTGAACTAGTTGCACAAACCATGCAACCTGTAGGCGCGAGCAAAGAATGCGTAAAAATGCATAATTTGTGCATTATTCGGCGCTCTGTAGCTCCACAACCATATATCCAACCGTTACAAAACTTGGCAGATCCAAAGATCTATGATACCAAACTGTGCATTCCAAATTTCAGGCAAATCTGTGATACAGTGTCAAAGTTATTAAGCTGGCAATTTTCAGATTTAACCTTAAATGAGGTACTCAACCCGAACTATAGTGGCACTACCGTGCCACTATAATATATATATCTATCTACATATGTATATAGACACACACACACACACACACACACACACACATGTATATGTGCCTGTCGAGACTGGAACACTGGTCATTTGCATACCTTTCTGTTTAGAGGATCTTCATGGCACAGTGGATCTGTCAGTGAGCTACAAACCAGGAAACCAGGGTTTGAATCTGAGGCATGACCAAATATTTTTGTATTTTAAAATGTCAACTAACAAGGAGAAAAAGACTGAAACACCAGTGGAAGAACATTTCTCTCAATCTAATCACTCTATCTCTGGCCCCTCTGTCCTGGTTCTCAAAGGATTCTTCACAAATGCACAAGAAAGGCGAACTTATGAGCTCAAACTTGTTCACCTTCTTGATACTAATAATAATGGACTGAATATAGACCTCAGTTTCATGACCCATTACAAATTTTAACTGACAACTGTCTTTTCTTGGTTCAGGTGCCTATGCATTTCCTGTGCATATATTTATATGCATTATCTCTTACATTTGATATATTTTGAGTGTGCCGTATACATTAACATGGTTTTATTTATATTATTGTGTGTCTCTCTCACACACACACATGCACATACACAGACGCACACACACAAACTCTCTGTATTTAGGGAGGCTCTTTGAATACAAACATCTTGCAATTTGTAGGCCTCCTGCTATCATATTCCATTTTGGCAGAGGAGTCTACATCACTAGTCTGATTTACAACCATCTAGTATTTAAAAGACTGTATTTCTTTTGTCTCTGCACATTTCTTTATCAAAAGAATTGTTACACCCATGTGTAAAAGTTTATTTACTAGCAGATTTCTCTATCCTAAGTAAAGAAACTTGTTTTCTGTTAACTCTGACTGATATGCCTGATAAAGGGTTCTGTGTAGCCTGAAAGCCTGTTTTTTGTAAATCTCTTGTTGGTCCAATAAAATGTATCAAGTCACCCACTTTGTTCATCGCTATGTTTCTAAGTGTTTCAAGATCCCCTGTATGAAAGCAGCTACATCAAAATAATTTGTATTCATTGCATCATACTCCATATAATATGGCAGGGGGTGCGAGGGGTGCAGCTCAGTGCATGACAGCAGAGAATCAGGCAAGGGAAGGGTGGCGAGCAGCACTGCATGAAATCTTCATTGTCAAGGGAAGGAAAGATCATGTTGTACTTCATCACAGGTGATACCCTTGTTTCAGTACCATTGGCGGTGAGGAGTTTAACATTGCTAGAGTCCATGTGACTTGAGAAGTCTAGGTGCTGTTTTCAGACAAACCCCAATGTGATTGAAGACAGGGACAGTCTCCAGCTAGGAAATGTGGGGGGGGGGTCCTTAGGATGGAGTGGAGTGGAGGGAATTGTGGGTAGTCTGAGCTTGGTACCAATTGCCATGGTGCTTGTCTGTTTTCATTGTATTCAGGCCAAGTACAAAACCTTAACTGAGTGTTATCCAAGTCATGTCCCCTCTTTGTGATGTGAGTGCATTCCCTTCCAGCCCATGCTGGGAATCACACTCAGGACTAGTGCTGCATGAAATTAGAAAAATGTATTTTGTGCTCTTTTCACAAAACTGTATTATTTTTGCTTAGCATCATAAAACTCCTCAAACAAGAACAGGGGTTTGCATGTGAAGCCATATGAGAAGAGACTGCAGAAGCTCAGCATATACTACCTGGAAGAGAGAAGAGTGACAGGGGATATGATTGAGACCTATAAGTATCTCATGGGGGCAAACAAAGTGCAGGGTGGTAGCCTCTTTCAAAGCATGGGGAGCACCAGTGCATGGGCACATGCTTTGAAACTTGAGAGGAGGATTTTAAGAGGGATGTGAGGAAATAGTTCTTCACAGAAAGGGTGGTAGATGCCTGGAACAGCCTTCCAGAAGAGGTAGTTGGGGCAAAGGCAGAGGGGGGCTTCAAACATGCATGGAGTAGGCACGTGGGAATTATAAGCAGAGGTAAGGGAGAAGGGAGGGACACCCATTGCCAAGTAGGGTCCAGGATGTAGTGTTAAGCAGAGAAAATAGGGAAACAAAAGATGGGCCTGCTGGTCCATTTCTGCTAATACTTTCTGTATTTCTAAGTTTCTAAGAACAGCTTGTTTAAAATGGCCAATTTTGGTTAATGCTGAAAATTAAAAAAAAATTACAATAAAAAAATCACATTTCTTAAAATGCACTGTTTGAAAAAATGGTGCT
Organism: Neoceratodus forsteri; assembly: GCA_016271365.2. Taxonomy (NCBI): domain Eukaryota; kingdom Metazoa; phylum Chordata; order Ceratodontiformes; family Ceratodontidae; genus Neoceratodus; species Neoceratodus forsteri. The sequence goes on from CM057459.1 coordinate 1,393,408,573, forward strand.
CTTTGCTGAATTACACATTTTTAAGCTATCACATTTTCAAAAATGCACAAATTTAAATGGTACTATTTGAAAGAAAAACTGTTGGAGACATAATTTCACCAGATTTTGCTTCAATTTCATGAAAGTTGTGCAAATGTGAAACTGTCAATTTTGTGCAATTTCACAAGCATAATAACAATTATGTTTCACCCAGCACTATGCCGGTCTGTCGGTTCAGTGGTTGGATTTCCGCTTGTGGTGCCAGTGACCCGGGCTTGGGAACAAGCTCAGGTTGCTGGAGGGCCGGCCGGGGAAGAAGACTTGAGCGTCCCATGACTGCTCGTCTTCTCCAGGGAGGAAGGAGGAGACCAAGGTCTGCAGTTTGCCTGACCCCAGGAGGAGGCTTGAGGTACAGCAAGTCCTGCAGCTGCAGGAGGGGCTGATGGGAGCTGTATGGTGGACGTTGGCACATAGCACCTTGACATCAGGGCGCACACCACACGTGGGAGAAAAATGCATTCTGGAGCATGAGTAGGTGGAGTGCCAACACCAACCCTCATTACAGCTGCCTGCCTGATCACTGGGGGATCCAACAAAATTGAAAGATGTCAGGGTGTCTGGGTCCCACCCCATACCTGCCTGAGGGGGTCTAGCCATGGCTCCATGGGGGAATGCCCAGGATTCAAGGTAAGGCAAGTCATGGGGTGGTGGTTCAGGCAACTCCCGAAGAAACGTAGTTCCAGGGTGGGGGGATGAGGATAAACGGAAGGGGAAAAAAAATATTTCACCCAACACTACTCAGAACCCTGAGTCCCAAACACAGCCACTTTATCCATAAACCTAAAACAGTAATTCCCATTTAGCTCAGAGGTTAGAGTGCTTGGACAACTTCTTGTGATGGCAACCAGCATCAGCATTTACTCTGCTGGTACCGTTTCTCTGCTCTGTACAATGCTGTCTTTTGCAGCATCTTACATTGACATGGAGCTGCTTTGCACACATTTGCCTCTCCCACCTGTACAACATGGATTTTGCAGAACATTTGTTCTTGAGCTGAGTCAAACCAACTCTGGTGCAGCGTCAGCTTACACTGTGAACCAGGAGAATCGAGCTTTTTCAATGATTTTGCAGGACTTATTGGGTCATGTTGACCATCTGTACCAGAGAATGGCTATAACATGTCCAGAATGGCTACAAATGCAGCAGGTCTTCACAGGCCAGCTGACTGAGGCACAGCTTCATCTCTATTCATTCTGAAAACTGTGGTTTCACTAGCCAAAGTCTTTAAAGTGACCCTTGATGATCTGGTCCCTAAGTCTCTGCTAAGGCAGCAACACCTGTTTACTTTAGGGAGAGACTCCCATATGCTAAACCAGGGGTATAGGTACAGCAATGAAATTTGTATAATGGAATCCGCTTTTGTTGCTCCCTTAATTGTATACATTGCCCTGTTTATTGCCTTTGTATTCCCAATGTTGTACTAAAGGAAGTGCCTATTAAGAGCAACAAATTACAGCAGTACTTAGCATCATAAATTCTGCAGTATGTTTAATTCAAATGGAGCACAACAATCAAATAATAATCTAAGGAGGGGCCAGGCACAGTTCAGCCAGTAGGTGCAACCAAAGCTGATGGCCAGGGCCCAAAATATTACCCTCTTCCCTCAAAGCCAGCTTGCATGCCACAACATATGTAGCATATGTGTTCCCATACTTAAGTGATAAACCCAAATAATTATGCCATTTCAAATCCTATTAGTCAGAAGTTAAATAATCTGTTCAGTTGCAGAAGAAAAATACAAAGCTAGCATTAATAAGTGCTGTTTTTAGCTTTAACTCTAGTAGTGCTAATGCCTGTTGCATCAAGCATAAAGTCACATATCTACTGTTGCATCTTCTTAGTGGATGATGGCTCGTCTCACAAATCTAGTAAATATTTTTCATGTAAGCTGTATGTGTCACATGTTCTTTAATGGAGGGGAGGTATATTGAAGATCTCCCTGAAGGCTCTTCTTGGAAACACTCAGTAGAATGACTAGGGGATGCATACAGTTGGTATCCGCCATTAGATTTGCTACACACCCTTGTGAAGCCGATTAGCAGCAGTCTACTGCTCAGATTTCTTTACAGCTTTGACCATTCTTCAAATTATTCACTGTTTTGAAATCATGCGAGACTTGGATTTCCAGTTGGACTGCCATTAACTGGTCTGCTTACCTACCCCAAGGCAGTCTAGTTAATGAAAAATCAAGTGTGCAATCCCAAGCCAGACGGATGGCGCTGACGGTTGAGGGGCTGGATGCCACTCCTCGCACCACACCAGCAACCCAGGGTCAGGAGCAACCTCCGGAGCTGGGGTCAGCTGGGGGGGGAGGAGGATTGAGCATCCCATGGACTGCTCTCCTTCTCCAGGGTGGGTGGGAAGGGATGACTGCAGGCATACTGGCATCTAGTGGTGGCTGGGGGTTAGGGCAGCTCACAGTCTGCTTGAGGGCAATGACTGACGCCAGACATGCTGTGTGTGGATGCGTACATAGAAGATCCTTGCCATCATTGCACACCTGCGCCATGGGAAGGAGAAACAAAGAGAAAATCCTCCCCATGTGCGTGAAGATGGTCCATTGCACTGTAGCAGATGCACCCAAGGCTGTTCTCCTGGTGCTCACCTGGCATTCGGCGGTGAGTGGGGTAAGTCCCATTGCAATGCGGTGGAAGGGGTGGGGCATAGGGGTCAAGTTCTGGCTGGGGCAGGGGCCAAGAGTAACAGCCCAAAGAGTGGGGGAACCATAGGTACAACCCCCCACCAAGGAGTCCTACAAAGTATACAAAAAACAAAAAAAAGAGTGTGCAGTCCCACAACAATGGGTCACAAGGGTCTGCTACTCTAATGGAAGGAGAAGGACTGTTTAAGTCAAAACAAAAGATGAGCCTCGTGACAGACGAGTGTAGAATTTGAATAGTCATTTCTTCTCTCAGTAAAAGGTTTATTCACTTTAATAAGAAGAACATTGTAGCAATACAGAAAGTTAATACAATGACAATGCAAAACATTTAGGTAAGAAAGAAAACCAATATATCAAAACAGGTGAAAACAGAACAGTGCCAAGTTGTATCATTTCCTTTTTGTTGACTAACAGAATATAAGGGAACCTCTGAGAGTGTGTTAAAATTAAAACAAATAGATAACTTTCCAATATTGTTGACAGGATTGCACAAAATAAGCCTGATAGATATATGTAGTGCCCCAGGGAAATTGGGAGCACAACAGAAAATAGGGAATCTTCAGAGATATGAGGGGTCAGACAGTTATGGGGACCCTGGCAGCTTAATGGGAAACCCTTGAAAAGCTTTGGTGACCCTCTGTAACACAGAACAGTCCTAGTAGTCTAAATTCAGGGATTTAAAAGAAAACCATTTTTTTTTCTTTCCTCCCCCTTCCCCCTGCTCAAGACTGACACCCAGCCAGCCAAATCAGTTGGGCAACATTCCTGTCCCCGGTGGAGAAGGAAGCCAGGCTGAGCCCTCTCAGCCAATCCCAGTGGCTAGGGTAGATTCAAATCTGGAGACTTTTTTTTTTTAAGCCACTGACCCAGTTTCAGGAGGCTGACCTCTGGATGAAGGAGCCAATCCCCTGGCAGGTAGCCAGGACCACCCCAGCCTCGAGGAGGCTTTTCACAGACTGAAGAGAGGGAGAAAGAGTTTGACCAGGGAGGGTGAAGGGCATACCTCTCAACTGTCCCTGATTTTCATGGATGTCCCTGATTTTACCTCAAAATGTTACTCTGTCCCCCCTAAAAGTTGTGTCTCCCTGACCAAACAGTAGGGTTTGTAAGCACAAAAGAATGTCAAACATTAAAGTTACAGATGTGTTCTTCCTTACAAAATGCATTTTACACTAAGCCCCTTATTCTACCAGGTTCCATAGTAGATATCACCAATTCTGAAGATGTGTCCCTGATTTTGGTCCTTTGTCCCTGATTTTTCTAAGCCTTGTCCCTGATTTATAAGGCAGGAGGTTGAGAGGTATGGTGAAGGGCAGCAAGGCAATGGATGTCGGCTTCCCTGTTACGAGGTTGAAGCGAATCCCCTGGGTCCCTTTGGTGTAACTCCCTCCAGAAGATCCCCAGTAGCAGCCTCGGTCAGTTTTTGCAGAAATCTGCTGTCTAGTCGGATCCCCCAGTGTGTCGAGTCAGTTCATTTGGCCAGGAAACAGACCCAGTGAACCTTCCATGCAGCAGTCTCCAGGAGAAGAAGCCTTATCACTCCTTCTTGGTTGTGCATTCCCCAGAGGACAGAAATCTTGGTTGAACTCCAGGGGCTCCTGCACACACCTCATACCTCATCCAGAAGTCCTCCGGTGTCTCTTCTTCGACCGAGGGAAGGTCCACGGGAAGCCCAGTATCACCTGCACCCACTTCCAATGACCTCCAACAACTCCAAATGTTCACCACGATGCCCCAGGTTCAAGTTGCTGGTCGTAAGTGTTAGCCAGCTGGTAGCTAGGGCCCACCAAAGTGAGTCAGATTAGGGTCCGCCCCTGCTCTAGCTTGAGGGACTTAAGTCGTCCGCCGAAGTCGGAGTCATGTTGCCCATTCTCCCAAATAGACATTGTCCTAAGGTGGCAACAGTACCGGTGGCCTATACCAAGGCCCTGCCGAGGATTGTCAGGCTCTGTGCCCCACTCCCTGAGGTGGCATAAGTACCAGTGGCCCATGCACGAGGCCACAGCAAGGGTCACCACACTCTTGATTGTACTGCCCATAGGTGGCTCGTGTTCCAGTGATGCATCATGAGGTCACACCGAAGATTGTCGGATTCTGAAGCTGCAAGGGTGAGGTGGTAAGGGTTCCGGGGACCTGCCCAGGGGTTGTCCAGTGGATCATCACACCTAGAATCCATTCCTCAACTAGAGATCACCTGCCTGAGGTCACCGCAGCCGACATCCCCAGACAAGGGTCCTCTTCCCCTACAACTGGGCATCAACACCCATCCTCGACCAAGTGCTTCCCTTTCGACGTTGCTTCAGTGATGGCAGGAGTCACCTTCTTCCCAGGGCCAGGAGGCCTACAGTGTTTTACTTGGTTTTTGGTTCACTGGGGGACACCCCATTTTATGGCATGTGTAGGAAGCGCTTCCTTAGGTTCACCCTCAGCAGTCGGCCGACTAAAATACTAGAAACCCAAGCTTGGTGCATCGGATCGCTACACCTTTAAGACTTGAATAACCTGGACTTTTGTAGGACATTAGTGGGGCCAGTTTGTGGTCCCGGTAACCTTATTCACTCTTTCTCATGTGTATGGTATTAGTGAATGCTAAGTCTTTTCTGTGTGCTCCAACTGTGGCTAATAAACCTTGCAACTTGGCTCTAGAGTATGTCTCCAGCCTCTCCTTCCAGATTTATCTGGCATCACCCTAAACTATAGGGATACGAACCACCACAGCTCGTCCACCACATATATAATTGGTTTTATGTGATGAGGGTGAGTTTTTAACTGCGCCAACCACAAAGAGCGAACACAAAAGCACCAGAAGTAAATCAACATCACACTGACCATTGCAAACAGCAACGGTCACTTACTTCCCCAATGACAGGAAATGAATAAACAATTTTTCCACATCCTCCAATCCAAAACTAATCAACTCCTGGGGCAAACATAGGGTAAAAAAGGAAAACACAAAACAAAAGGAAATTTCTCCTGCAGGCAGACCTATACCCAGGCCCACTAGCTCCAGTGGCTAGCTAGGCAGTGCTTGGCAGAACACAGACCCATAGCCTGCAATAGTGGGTGTACAGTAGCTCACTGCTACACTCTGTATACTTAACTCCTCGCTATATTTTCTACCTCGTTATTCCTATGGGTGGTCAAATTGAGTCGCTCATATTGAGTGGCTCAATTTCAATCCCCCACATCACTGCACACATATAATTTTGTACTGAATTAATCTCCCCTTCATTACTCTACTAGCTGCCTTTGCATTTTTCCAAGCTGTCTCTCACTCCTCAGGAGAGACTGAGATATGGAGCTTTTGCTCCCATTTGTTTTTAGAAGAATTGGTTAACTGATCTTCTCATTGAGAAGGTATTTTATAAAGGAAACTAGTTCCTCTCCTTAAGTTAGCTAACTTAATAAACTGGGGCTAATCAGGAAAATCAGGAAGCACATACTGCATATCAAGAATATGGTTCAGTGCTTCCCTTAATTGTAGATAGAACTTTAAATGAAAACTATGAACTTTATCCTTTTCTTTGAGTTCCTTAAAGGACAACAGTATTCTGGAGTCCTTATCAATAATATCAGAATGTCGTAATGGTTGTTTTTGTTTTGTGCTTGAGATCAGCTGAGTGTGCCGAAGGACTTGTTTAGAGAAAAAAGCCCAGCAGTACTTCTTGTTCCCCGAGATAATTTAGAAAATTGAGAAATCATGCCATTAGTAATAATTGTAGCACATGAGTGCTTATAAACTATCTTAGCTCATATTCCTAATTGCACAAACTAAATCTATTGAGAACAATGTCCATGAAATCCTTTTTTGAAGGAATCAAATGCCTTCATCATATCCAAAGCTATTATGAATCCTAGTATTTTTAATTTGTTAGATGCCCTGATCTTACTAAGCAGCCCCCTTACAATGTCTGTTACAGATTTGCCCCATAAAAATACAATCTGTTCTTGTCCTAATAATTTAAGTATGAGCTGCATTCTATTAGATAAAGGGTTCGATTCACAAAACATCAGGAATGCTGCAGGGTGCTTGCATCAAAGAAAAATAATGCAAGGGGCTCACTGCACCACAACTTGAGTTATTTCTGATTCGGCAATGCAGCCTACACCATTTGGAGGACCACCTGCACCAGCCGGGCTTATGCCGTCATTGTGTACACCATGGTGGGAGTGGGTTTTTGCTAAGGTGGAGCTGCAGTCCAAAAATGGGATTCAATAAGTTCCCCCCCCCCACATGGTGCATAGTCAGCTACAGTTGGACCAGCCCGAAGCTGGTCTAACAGCCCGTGCGCCCCCTGGAGCCATCACCCACTGTATCCCATGCCCACACTGTACCAGGACATTTGCAGAGCAGCAGTGCACTGGCCAGTGGTATCTTCCTGTGGCATGTATGTGCCTTCAGGGTCCTCCCATGGTGCCAGGCTTGTGACTGCCCCACAGACACATGAACCAGACTGTTATAGTGGTGGCCATGCACTGTTCCCATCAAGGGTTTGTTGCCACCCCTCTCAATGCAACCTCCCCTCCACATCCCCTGTTTCATCTCCCATGACCCTGCCACCCTCCAAGGAAACCAGCTGGCAGATCTCCATCAATGGGCCCCGATGCCACCCAACCAACCCACAGCTTGGAACAAACTCCTCCAGTGTGCATGCATCATGTGCTTGGTGCATGGGGGTGAGTGCTGAACCTGTATGTTTGGTGCCAGAACCCCTCCTGTTTGTGAATTTGACACAGGGTCCCTGGCACACAGGTGAGCCATGCAAGCTGCTGTTTGCTGCAGCTTGCATCAGTCCCAGGACTGCTTTGTGAATCCAGCCCAAGATCTTAGTATTTTATAATCCTGATTATACAATGGCAAGAAAAAATCCTGGACTCTGATTGGTCAGTCTTGGGCTGAAGCCGTGCTGTTATCCCAGTACAACTTCACGGGCCTAGTCTCAGCCTCACTGTGAACCTGCAGGTGAGCATTTTATGGAGCTTTTGATTGATTGTTTCATCTTTTCTTAAAAAACCAAAATATTTTTCCACACAGAAGCATCTTTAAAATTATTATTTTTTTTTATTCTGTATAACAAGGAGCCATTGTATAATAGCAATAATGCCCTCCAGGGTGTGTGTCATTTGGGATAACGTCACACCTGAGTTGTTGGGCGCTTTTTTCGGCCTGCTGACACCCGTGCTCTGAGGCGTGACGTTATCCCAGCACGACACACACCCTATCTGGCATTATTGCTTAATTAAGTAATGATATGGGTCTGTAATTTACACAGTCCATCAAATCATTCCCCTTTTGAGAAACAAGAGAAATTAGGGCTTCTGACATAGTTGGAGGGGTATCCTGTGAAGCTGGCTAGCCGCAAGTGGGCACCTACAAAACCGGCGACCCACTTGTGGCGCAGGTCGGACAGGGTGAGTGTGTGAGGAAGGTGACAGGATGGGGATTCCTAGCACATATAGTGACAGGACATCGCTATATGTATACACGTGCGAGGGTGAGCGAGCATGACTGAAGGGAAGGAGGGTTGGCCTGGTATGGTTGGCATGGGGCTGCCGAGCTGGCCCCATAGCGTGGTGGGTGGGTGGCAGCCTGAAGCTGCGAGGGTTCCGGGTTCAGGTCCAGGCGTGTCCACATTTTTATTCAACCGGCCCGAATTTTACATTTTGTTCAGAACTTGCACCCCCTTCCCGACATGCACCCCCCTGGATTTAAGAATCCTTTAGTAGGGGGGTGATGGAGGTGTACATCACTGAAATTGAACTTCAGCAATGTACCCTCGCCATAATGATGGTCACCTTTCAGCAATCACCATTATGACTTGGAACCAGTTGGAGGTATTGTGCCATCAGCCCAGGAATACTGAAAGGTTTCGTGTAATATAGGGCCTATTTGGGGGTTAATAACTTTTATAACATGGGTTAGGAAAAGAAAGAAACCCAGCTGGTCACACAGCATCAGGTGACCATGGATTAAGTAAGCAATAAGATATGGCTGAGTGTTGGTAGTTCTGAGGTACCTGCACACCCAGGGGTGTAGTGATGCACGAGGCTGCAGGCCAAGATAAAAATGAACATTCCACTGTCACAAGGATTTCTTGTTTTTTAATAAGGCATCCAGATAGCCAGTACTTTTTTTGCCCAGTGGAAGTACTGTCACCATGTATGGGTACTGACCAATCAGAATGTATGGATAAAGGTACCCATTTTATAAGTGCTAGTCAATGCACAGTTGCTATAAATCACCCTGCAACAATATACGAACATATAAATGTGCCAGGAGAAACAGACCATCCAATCTAGCTAAGTCTGCTCGAGTGTGCAGCTAGCACCCCTAGTTTGCAGCTGCCCCAACCCCTCCCCTTTGTCATCCCACTGCCACCCCCCATTTTCCCCACACTCACTCTCCCCTGTTCCCTGTCCCATTCCCTTTTGAAGCTGTTCACAGATTTATATGATACCACCCATTCTGGTAGTGTGTTCCATTTTTGCTACCACCCTCTCTGTAAAATAGTGTCTCCTCATTTCCCTTCTAAATCTTCCCCCCTCTATTCTTAGCCCATGCCCCCTGGTGTCCCTTCCCCTCCTTAGCTTAAAGACCCCATCTGCCTCATCCTTATTGATTCCCCTCAAATACCTGAATGTCTCTATCATGTCCCCCCTGTCCATTCTATCCTCCAGTGTGTACATATTCAGGTCTCCCAGTCTGCTCTCATAATCTCTCCCCTCCATTCCACATATAAACTTTGTTGCCCTCTGCACCCCTCCATTAGCCTGATATCACGCTTTAGGTATGGCCTCCAAAACTGCACACAATACTCCAAGTGTGGCCTTACCAGTGACCTGTAGAGGGGCAAGATCACCTCTCTTCGCCTGGACGAAAAAACCCTCGCTATGCACCCCAGCATTTTGTTTGCTTTTGCAGCTGCTCTCCTACACTGGGCAGTGTTGTTCATGGTCCCTGTTATTATTACCCCTAGGTCCTTCTCCTCTTTAGTGATCCCTAGCTTAACCCCCCCTCCAGCCAGTATTCGCTCCTTGCGTTCTTCGCCCCAAAGTGCATAACCTTACACTTCTTTGCATTGAACCCTAGCTGCCACCTCTTTGACCACTCCTCTAGCTTGCTCAAGTCCCCCTGCAGCTGCTTCCATCCCTACATTCCATCCACCACTGCTCCAATTTTGGTGTCATCAGTGAACAGACTTACCTTGCTCACCACCTCGTGTGCAACGTCTGACATGAAGAGTCCAAATAATACTGGCCCCAGCACAGAGCCCTGTGGCACTTCACTCATCACTGGCCTTGGAGTTGAGACCTCCCCTCTCACCACCACCCGTTGCAGCCTCCCACTAAGCCAACTTGTAATCCAGTTCATCATTTTTGACCCTACCCCTACACCAGTTAGCTTCACCCAAAGCTGCCCATGAGGCACAGAATCGAAGGCCTTGCAGAAGTCCAAGTAAAGAACATCCACCGCATGACCCTTATCCAGCTCACCTGTCACCCAGTCATAATATTGTATCAAGCTGGTTTGACAGGACTTCCCTGAAATGAACCCATGCTACCTCACATCCTGGAGGCCATTGTCCTCCAGGTATGACACCAGTCTTTCCTTTAGTATCATTTCCATGAGTTTGCACACTATGGAGGTGAGACTTATCGGACAATAATTACCTGGTTCATCCCTTGGCCTGCTGTTGTGTAATGGTACTACTTGTGCCATCCTCCAGTCCAGTGGCACACATCCCAACTCCAGTGAGGTGCTGTACAGATCCGTCAGTGGCTCCACCAACACCTCCGTCATCTCCCTCAGCACCCTTGGGTGGATACCATCTGACCCTGGTGCCTTGTCTACCTTCAGTACCCTCAGTCCCTCTAGGACACTACTTGCCCTCAATTCTTCCACCTGTCGCCTCCTCTCCCCCCTGTCCCCACCCTCCCAGCCCATGATGGTAGCGGTCCCCACTTTTCTTCTGTGAACACTGAGCAGAAGTATTCATTCAATGCTTCTGCCAGCTTCTCCCCCTTTTCTGTCCACTCCCCACCCCTTTTTATCCTCACTACTGTCTCCTTGGACTTCCTTTCCTCCATGATGTATCTGAAAAAGTCTTTCTCTCCCCACCCCCATTAATTCCCTGCACTAATCTCAGCTCCCTTTGGGCCTTGGCTTCTCTCACATTTCTGGTCACCTCCCTGGACCATCTTGCATATTCCTCCCTGTCCACTTCCTTCCCCGTCCTCCTATACCTCTGGTGCACCACTCATTTTGCCCTCACCACCTCCACAACCTCACTGTTCAACCAGCATGGTTTTCTTGCTCTGCTCCTCTTACTTTGTGTCTTGGTGCAGGCTTCTGTTGCCTCTATAATCCCCCGGTTAATAATATCCCATTTCTGCTCTGTGACCATCTCCTGCCTTATGCCCTCCAGTTTCCCTTTCAGTACTTCCTGCATTCTCCCAAAGTCCACCCCCCCTGAAGTTTACCACCTGAGTAACTGATTTCTCTGGCTCCCTGCACATCGTGATATTAAACCACACTGTTTGGTGATCGCTGTCAGCTAGTGGGTTCTCCACCTTTATTTCCCTTACTGCCTCCGCATTTGACAACACCAGATCTAAAGTGTTCTTTAGCCTAGTAGGTACACTAACCAACTGTGTCAGGAGACCCTCCTGGATCTCATCCAGGAGCACTTGCTCCCTAGCACTGGAGGTGACTGGAATGCTCCAGTCAACCCCCAGCAAGTTGAAATCCCCCACGAAGACCACCTTCCCTTTTCTACATACCTTTCTGATTTGTCCCGCTAATTCCCTGTCAAGCTCCTCAGACTGGGACGGTGGCCTGTATACCATCCCATACCTGAGGTTCCTACACCTTGAGTCTAGGATCTGCAGCCAGATTACCTCTGTTCTCCTTTCTTCCCCCTCGTCCCTTCTGCATTTGATCCCGTCCCCAACATAGACTGCCACCCCACCCCTCTCCCCTCCTTACGGTCCTTCCTGTATAATTTGTATCCTGGGATTGCCAGATCCCAGGCCGGTGCTCAGTTGCCCATGTTTCTGTGACAGCTGCAATGTCCACCCTCCACACTGCTAAGGATGCTTGTAGCTCAGCTTATTTGTTTCCTAAGATTCTTGCATTCAACGAGACCACCCTCCATCCTGCCCCCTTCCCTTTACTGGCCTCCATCTCCTCCCTTCTACTCCATCCTTTTTTGGCCACCCTGAGTCCTTCTCTGTTAGCCTGGGGGTAGGCTGTGACTCTACTCTATCGGATCCCTGCATACCTGCTGTCCACTTGTCACCCCCATCTAGTTTAAATCCACCTTTTTCGCACTATATCTCTCTCCAGTCTTTGCTTTAATACCTCCTTCCCCTCCCCACTCAGGTGCAGCCTATCTCTTGTAAACAGATTGTTATTATCCCAGGTACTGCCCCAGCCACCCACAACCCCATACCCCTTAGTTCGACACCATTCTACCAACCATCACAGGACAAAGTCAGCACTCGTTAGGTACTGAACACTAGAAAGTAGGAAGGCAGCCATTAAAAGTTGGAAGACAGTGATGTGCTCTGAGGCTGCCTTCTTAGTGTTCCCCTGTACTGCTTTCACTGTCATACAAGCTGCACACAGCACTGCTAAGGATCTCAAGATTGATTTTCCCTGGTACTGCTTTCATAGCAGCCTGTTGTGCGTTAGGGTCTCCCCCTGGCCCCCCCCCGATGAGGTACAGTAGGTGCCCATGTGGTAAAAGGCAGCAGAGGCTTTTCCCCCAGTCATTTGTGGGCACAGGAAAGAGAGTTAGATTCCCCACAAGTGCTTGAGACACAGAGAGAGAGAGAGAGACACACACACACATACGACAGAGGGTTTGATGTTCCCACCCGCAACGATCTCCACTCCTCATGCACCGCTCACCATAGTGAGAGACCAGCAGCTCATTTGGAGAGAAGGAGAGTGAGGTAACAGGGAGGTAGCAGAACATGTACTTCAGCACTGTTCCCTGTGTACAGTTGGGTTTCTGTGATGTGTCCTTCTCTCCCATCCTTCTGTGCCAGGCAGCCCATGACAATATTACCTCTGTGGCAGCGGGGAGAGAGCGAATGTTTCTCTTCCCCTCCACTGTGGTGTTTTTCAGAGAGAGATTCTGTGGAGACAGCGGGCTAGCATGAGCTGTGGTGCTGATTACCTGTAGTGTCCTCTCTCTGTGTCACACAGATAATGAGCTGTCAGGGGACAGACAGCGCTGTTTTGCAGCACTTCAGCAGGAGAGTGATACAGTGGCAGCAACAGACAGTCTTCTCTCTCTCTCTCTCTCATCTTCAGTCATGCAGCCTCCGATCCAGTTTGTGTTTTCTACAGCCCTTCGGGTGGGAGATTGAAACACAGTGGCAGCAAGAGACAATGTCATTCCTTCACACCACAGAGAGAGGGAGAGAGGGGCAGAAAGAGACAGGTAAAGAGCAGTAAATTTTGTGATCATGGAGAGACAGAGAACAACAAAGGATGGGCATGTTTTAAGGGTGGTAGACAAGAAAGTGGTATGAGCAGTGTGTGATGTGTTCCAAGAAGCGTGGGGGTAGGATTACAAAACAGCATTTTTCTATGTGTCCCCATGTATGTTATGAACAAGAAATTTCTGAAATCATGGTAATACTATTGTCTTGCATTTCTGTGTTCATAACATAACTGAAATATGCATTAGTTGTTGGGGACTATTTTAGCAGTCTGCAGGACACAGTAACATTTCTTGTATTTGAAATGTTATAAAACACGTTCTGTTAATTACTTTTGTTTTTTCAAAGAACCAATGTTAAAAGCACAACACCCCACTCCGGGGTATGAGGTTATTGGGGATTAATCAACACCCAAGGTGATGTGAGGGCACTTGGCCCGCGGCCTTGTGCCTCAAAATGCACTCAGGGTGTTGATAAATCCCCAATAACCCATACCCTTACATGGGTTATTGCTTACAAATGGCAGTGTGGCACACCTGTCACTGTTAGGAAAATAAAAACAAACTGTGCATGTGGTGGTAGAAATCTCTTTGCCATCAGCGTGTTTCTATGTGCAGCATATTAACACTGCCTTTTGAAGCATTAGCTACTGGCAGGGTAGCTATTGGAAGGGTTAAACACTGGAGTTCAGCAGTAAAGAGGTGACCTAGTAAACTTTAAGTGTTCTAAATGAGTCACTCTGTCTGTCTGCATTATAGGGCTGTAGACAGTATGAAAGTAAATGAGTCGGAAAGGTTTTGCATTAGACTGAGCAAGCAACTTAAAAGAGCCTAGAGACAGCAATTTCAGTGGGCAAAGTATGAATTACACTGACCATCTGGGAACATTGTTTACTTTATTTTTATTGTGGAAATCAAACCCTTCCATAGGTCCAGATGTGGAAGTTGTTGCAGTTTTTGGAAGTAGCCTGACAAATATTCGTAATAAAATACCTTTTGCATATCCCACCCCGTATTTGAAGTTTGAAATAGGTATGGAAGTCAAATACTTCTAGAAAGGAGTTAACTGATGCTCTGGGTGGGAACTCATGTGAAACAAATCAAGTACCATGCAAGACATAAGGATGGGGAAGGGCCAGATAGGCCAAAAGGACACTATTACCAGCATAGCATGACAGAAAACAAACATTTCCTATAGCAGCTGACTTTTCCACCCTCTCTTCCCTTCCCTCCCTCTGTCTCCCCACCTCCCATCCTCCCATTTTCTCTCTCTCACCATCTCTCTGTAACTCTCTGTCCCCCTCCACCCCTTCTCTCCAGTTAGCTCACTTCATTGTCTACATCGGTTGCTTTAGCCAGTGTGATTCCTTTCTGGCTTTTTTATTGGCAGACACTATAACCCTTTTTTATTAACATGGTATTGCAGTGACAAAAACAACTTACATAGACAGTGTCGGCAGATAAGGGCCTATGGCCCACCCAGTCTGCCCATTTGAGCTTTTAAGTTCAGTTTATGTTTTCCTAGAAGTCTGTTGCCCCTTACCCCTGACCCCCAGAATTCCTTTATGTCTATCCCATGCATTCTTAAATCCCGTGATTGTTTCAGCCCCCACCACTTCCTCTGGCAGGGCATTCCACTTGTCCACCACCTGTTCTGTGAAGAAATTCTTCCTCATGTTTCCTCTGAATCGTCCTCCTCCAACTTCATCCCATGCCCTCTAGTCCTGAAACATCTTTTTCGCACCCTGTTCCTCCCTGTGAGATACTTGTATGTCCCTATCATATCCCTTCTCTCCCTCCTCTCCCCCAGGGAGTACATGTTCAGTTCCTTCAACCTGTCTTCAAAGGACTTGTAATGCAATCCATGCACCATCGTTGTTGCCCTCCTCTGAACCTTCTCTACCCTGTCTATGTCCTTACGTAGGTATGGTCTCCAGAACTGTACACTGTACTCCAGGTGGGGCCTCACTAGTGTCTTGTATAGCGGAATTATGACCTCCCTTTTCCTGCTGGAGATGCCCCTGCCTATACATCCCAGCATGCTATTTGCTTTACCTGCTGCCTTGTCATACTGTTTCCCTGCCTTGAGGTCATCAGAGATGATAACCCCAAGATCCCTTTCCTGCTTGGTGCATGCTATATCCTCACCCCCCAACTGATATATTGTGCCAGGGTTTTTGTGCCCCATATGCATTATCTTGCACTTCTTTGCATTGAATTTCAACTGCCAAACCCCTGATTATTCTTCAAGTTTCTGCAGGTCCCTTCTCATTCTGTCTACACCCTCTGGTGTGTTTACTCTGTTACAGAGCTTTGTGTCATCAGCAAACAGTGAAATTCTGCCTTCTAGGTCCTGTGCAATGTCACTGATGAAGATGTTGAATAGGACCGGTCCCAGCACTGATCCCTGTGGTACCCCACTGGTCACTCTTCCCTCTGTGGAGTGACAGCCATTTACCACCACCCTCTGTGTCCTGCCACCCAGCCAGTTACCTACCCACCACACTACTGTCCTGCCCACACCCATATTCCCCATCTTATCTGTCTTATCAGTTCCTCCTGCAGCACAGCAGTTAGCATACCAGCTTTGACTTCAAACACATAACAAAGCCTATCAGCCAAGAATTCTACCCCACTCATGTTGAGTAACCTTTAATGACATTCTTTCCATAGTCTAGTCTACTCTAGTCTAGTCTGTTGTGTTGTCAACTGTTGCACCACAGACCTGCACGATTACTAATCCTAACACTTTTGCCTGCCCAAACTTGAATAGATGAGGCAGACAAATGAAATACATAGGAAACAAGCTGACCTGCAATAACTTCAATGACAATGGGTGCTCTGGCTGTGGCTGTCAGTTTCTTCATCTCTGCAGTTTCTGTGGGTGATACACGTGCTCGAATAATTTTCTGAAAATGTCTCAGTCTAAACAATGACAATTATTGCATCCCTCGACCCCCTTAACGTACGCACTTTAGCTCAAGTTGTAGCCTCTCATCCTTCATACTCAGTGATGGACTTTCTCAGTTCTGGCTTCTCCAAAGGTTTCCATATGGACATTACAGTACTGCCATCTGACTCATTCATATGTAAGAATTTACAGTCCACTTTAAAGGAACCCGAAGTCGTTCAGTGACTACTGCAAAAAGAACTACAAAAAGGATTTCTCATTGGTTCTTTTATGAATCTGCCATTTCACTCCTATTGTGTTAGTCATATCAGTGTTGCTACTAAAAAGAAACCCTAGTCTTTTCCTCAGAAAAAGTATACAGAGTAATATCTTCACTAAAGAGCAATAGCTCTGCAGGGCCTGATGGCATCCCCCTGGGTTCCTAAAAGTACTCAGAGAGGAATTAGTTGGTCCTCTGACTTGCTTTTTTAATAGATCAATTTATGAGGGAAAAACAATCCTGGAGTGGAGAGAGGCTATTGTCACCCCTATACAAAAGTGTGACCCACTCACAAATACTAACAACTATAGGCCAATAAGTTTGATGTCAGTAGTAGGAAAATTAATGGAAAAACTATTACAGAGCTGCATAGTAGACCATATAAATAATAACAACCTTATTGACCCCACACAGCATGGGTTCCCCATGGGCAGATCATGCCTTTCTAACCTCATCAACTTTTTTGACCCGGTAAGTGCTGCTCTGGATAAAGGTATTCCCATTGGCATAATCTTCCTAGACTTCACCAAAGCTTTTGACAAAGTATCACATTCCACACTACTCCAGTTACTGAGTAATATTCATTTACACCCAAACATAATCAACTGGATAAATTCCTGGTTAGAATCCCATCGGCAAAGAGTGGCCATTAAAGGACATCTTTTGGATTGGTTAACAGTTACAAGTGGAGTACCCCAGGGGTCAGTTCTGGGTCCCACCTTATTTAACATAATGGTGTCGATACTCCAAACCCCAAATAATGCATGGCTCTGTAAATACGCAGATGACTGCAAATTAGGATGAGTTATACAAAATATAACTGGTAGTAAACAGCTTCTGAATGACATAAATCAAATATTGGTGTAGGCAATAAAAAACAAAATGAAATTTAATGAAAAGAAAAGCAAGATAATGCACTTAGGGCCAAAGAATCAACAAATGCAATATAAACTGAATAACAGTATACTAGAAAGTACAACTGAAGAAAAAGACCTTGGAATCTGGATAACAGACGACTTGTCCTTTGATAAACACTACATGATAACAGTCAAAAAATTTCAAAGAATTGTGAACTGTATTTTACATAACATTAAAGGTAGAAAGAAATAAGTAATTATAAACGTATACATGGGTTTGGTGTGCCCTCATCTTGAATATTGCTCTCAGTTTTGGCAACCTCACACCATGAGAAATTCAAAATGAATTGAAGGAATACAGAGGAAAGTAACCAAACAAATAAGCAACATGGGAGAACGCACCTATACTGAGAGATTACATACTCTTGGTCTATATTCAGCTAAATACAGACAACTGAGAGGAGACCTTTGTCTGACTTACAAGGCAATACAGGATGACCTTAATACCACAACATTAGGGCTCACACCATACTACACCAATAAAACTACTAGAACACATAAGCACAAATTAATAGGCAAAAAAAAAATAACAAAAAAGAGAAGTCAGTTTTTTACTCAGAGAATAATAACAGTTTGTAACACCTTACTACAACAGATAGCTGAAAGTGAGAACTTAACTACTTTTAAACAAAGGTTAGACCATTTCATGAAAAATGAAAAAGTTGACTTCCACCCATAACATTCCTGGGTGGCGAATTCATTAAAAGGCTTAATTGCCTATTGAATGTGTAGCCTACTATGGAACTATGAAAGTTTTCAGACAAGAAATGTCTGATCATTGCTTTATCAATTCCTCATTCAAAATCCCATTCCTAGCATCAATTCATTGTTTCCATCTGATGAGTACTCTTTCTTGTATGATTGTATTGATGATGTCATTACCATTACTAAACAATTTGGCTCTGGTTCTTGGGTTTCAAAGGCAGACATTTCAGATGCATTTAAATTGCTGCCCATCCATCCATCTCTGTGCCATCTCAATTGCATCAAATAAGAAGATTGCTCCTACTTCACCATTTGTCTAAACTTTGGTTGTAAAAGTAGACCAAAACAATTTGACATGTTTTCCAAGAGGCTTTGTTTGCTATTGCTCAATGTTTGTCATCATCCAGCTTTTATTCATCCTCCAGATGACTTCTTGCTAATTGATTCGCCTGATTCACCTCCTTCTACTGCTGGCATCACTGCACTCATCCAACTTTTTAAAGAATTAACGATGCCTCTGTCTGAAGAGAAAACGCATGGTCCATCTACATTTATCGAATCTCTTAGTATCAAACTGGACATGACATGCAGGGAAGCCAGACTGCCTCCTGATAAACTGCACAGGATTCAAGCTGTCGTAGAATTCTTTTCCATTTGTTCCTCCTGTACCAAACATTAACTTATGTCACTAATAGGGTATCTCAGTTTTGCAATGTAAATCATTCCACAGGGTCGTTCTTTTATTTCATACCTCCTGACATTGGCTTAGCCATTTTCTTAACTGCATCATCACATTACCATTACTGTTACAGGCAAATTGGAGCTAGCAATGCGGTCCCCTTTTCTAGCATTCTGGAATGGATGTTCTATGTTTCACAAACATCTATCTCCATATTCTCATCCCAGAATATACAATGATGCATCTCCTAACTATGGCCATGCTGCAATTTTTGAATATTCCTGGTTCACTGCTTCTTGGCCCCCCAACATATACAACCTTGGAAACTTTTCAAAGACATCTACTCTGTTTGAAATGTACCCAATCATAGCAGCTGCTTTTGTATGGGGTCATCGTTGGTCCCTGCAGATCATCTTAATCTTCTCAGGCAATCAATCCACAATTGATATTGTCTTCATCTTGTTTCATCTTGTTCTATCATGTTGTTTATGTGGAGGCTGACTTGGTTATCATTGTACCATAACTTTACCATCAAATGCTTTCATATTCCTGGTTATGTGAAGCTGCTGATTATTTATTTCAATTTCAGTCCCAAAAATTCCATCATATCTGTCCCTCAGCAGATTCAACCATGACTCTTCCTCCTCGATTTCCTGATCTCATCATGATCTAACATACTACTGTCAACAAGCTGGTCCTCAGGTGGTCAGCATTAGCACCTGCTACTCAAGCTTGGAAGAAATATTCCACATTTTGTGCCTTCTAGTCACTTCATAAGAATTCTTTCTCTAGGGATCATGTACTGGCTTTCACAACTTACTACCATCAAGCTTTGAAATTATCATATAGGACCATAAAACAATACTTATCTAGAATACAAGTATTCCTATCTCAATCAAATCCATCCATGTCCTCAGTTCTATCAGATGCCTTTGTGAAACTCCTTCTTCTTGGAGTTCATAAAGCATCTCTTCCAAAAGCTCTAAGAACTCCAAGAAGGAGGAGTTTCAACGATGACCCCATACAAAAGCAGCCACAACTTAGGCTAATACAGAATACTAAAACATTTCAGGCGCATCTATCTGGGACATGAATAGGATGGGAAGATGGTAGATGAGTGGGAAGGAAAGCTTGGAGAGCTGGTATACTTGGGTACTAATGATTTGGCAAACCAGACAAGGCACACTCAGTTTCCCTATCCTTTTCCAAGGTCCCCTCTGTGTAGGGTAGAGGGAAGGAGAAGGGAAAAGTGAGGATGGAAGAGACTGAGGAGTTTAGTGGGTGGCTGAAGGAATGGTTTCCAGTTAAGGGGTACCATTTTGTGGGAGACAAGAGGGGGCTTCTGGGACAGAAAGCTGTTCTATGGTGACAGCCCTCACTTTACAAGACAGGGGGCTAGAGCACTAAGGCAGAAGTTTGATGTTCATGTTGGTAGCCATTCAGACTGAGGGGGGACTGAGGCTGGGGGAACCACAGAGGATGGAGAACAAAATGGGAACCTAGCTAGGACACCCCCAAAATTGGGGGCTAGTAGCAGGAGGGTGTGGATGCATCCTGACAGGTGTCCAAAATAAAGTATGGCAAGGAGTCATGGAGAAGAGGCACACAGAACAGGCAAGGGGCAGGAATTAAGGAGAGAATGGATGGACAAAGGGGGAGATGCTAACAAAAACTGTAGGGATATAGGCACATCTTGGTAGGCAGTCTGCCTAAATGGTTGGAGCATAAAAAACAAAATTAGTAAGCTCCAGGCAATAGTGGCAGATGCAGGATTAAACTTCCTAGCTATCACAGAAACATGGGCCACTGGAAAATCTGGCTGTGACTTAGTAGTACTGAGCTACATCATGTATAGGTGAGACAGGGGAAGGGGAAAGGAGGTGAGGTAGCCCTTCTATTTAGCTTGTATTGACCAGGTCAGCACACTTGACAGACACTGTGTCCTTTTTCAGGTGTGACCCGGAAGAGTTACAAGGTATTACAAAATAAAAACAATAACAGTACAATGAATATATACCTCTAGCAGAGTGACAAATAGGCAGATATACAGGCAGGAGGTAGAAAAAAGTATGCCAATAACATGTAATAGTAAACATAAACCATACAGATATAAGTTGGGTACAAATTATAGAAATGGTTTTAATTAAGTGATACAGGATAACAATCCCTAGCAACAGTTTTTCCTAATTTGTAGATGACAGTGCGTCATCCTACAAATTAGGAGGCAGAAACAAAGGAAACTACAGAACTCAAGGGTACAATACCATTACAGTTAAGTGCATGAACAGGCAGAGTTGGCCTTCAAGAATTCCCAGAGGAGCTTTTTGAATACTGAGTAGGAGGCAGCCCTACAAGCAAGGGGCGAGAAGGAGTTCCAGAGCCTTTGTGCCCAAGCTGCGAGGACCTGGTCCCCTAAGGCAGTGTGAGTCTTCAGGACCACCAACAATGTCTGGTAAATGGATATGAGCTGATAATTCTGGGTAGGCATATTTAGTTGACCTGCCAGAATAAGAGGAGTAGAAGTTCTCAGGATCTTGTCTATGAAACAACCCAGGGAAAAAGAATGACTGTTCACAGGGGACAGCCACCCCAGCTTACTGTAAATTTCACAACCGATGTGTGAGGTGGGCATCTGATAGAGCAAACCAGCAGAGATTATTATGTTACATCCCATTTTGTGAGAGAGACTTTAGACACATTAGTGTAGGAAATGAGGTCATAATTAAGGCTGTGGAGGAGCACCCCCCTGGCAAGGGTCACGCGAGCTTGAGAGTAAGGATATTCTGGCCCTATAGGCCAGACCCGGTTTGCAGTTAACAGCCCTGCACATCTTTGAAATGTGCAAGGAAAGATCTAGCTGTGGTTCCAGAGTCACTCTGATGCACTTATTGGACAGCACAGTAGATATAGATGATGCCTCAGTAGCGGTGACCTCCAAGGGCTCAGGGTAGGACTTGATTTTACCTAGTGAGCCGAACAGCATTGCCTGGGTCTTCTTGGCATTTACCATCCAACCAGTTGCAGCAAGACAAGACTGTGTATGATGGAAGTCATTGTTTAATTGTATATTCACTGTACTAATACTGTTAGTATTGGTAAGCAGCACAAGGTCATCGCATGCAAAGTGGTGCTGCAGAAGGCCGCCACTCTAGGGAATTCATTTACAAATATGCAGTAAAAAAGAGGACCTAAGATGAAGCATTGTGGAACCCTCAGCTTGATGGGTGTAAGCTTGGATGAAGCCCTGTTAAATTAAACAAACTGTTGCCTACCATGAAGATAACTGGAGAACCAGGCAATAGCATGGCTAGACAGTCCAGAGGAATGGACCTTGAGACAAAGGGATTTATGGTCAACCATATCAAAATCTTTTGAGGGGTCCACAAAAACTGCCCCTGTGAGTTCACTGGGATCCATGGCTGTCCTGATGGTAGATGTAACAACAGTAAGAGCAGTAGAGGTACTACTGTATGTTCTTTACAAAACCGTTGCTGCTCGAAGGACAGTACATTGTTAGAGAGGAGGTATTCAGCAACATAGGAGGTAACAATGTCCTCTAGGACCTTGGGACCTTGGTAACTACTGACAGTATAACAATAGGGCTGTAATTACTCATAACTGGCTGTTACCTTTATTGTGACTGTTGGCAGATAGAAGGGTGGCTTTTGGGAGGAAGGATTGCTGGGAGGTATGGATGGGCATTGTGGAATGACCCTAGTCAGAGAGGAGGAGGAAAGGGAAGGGAAGAACAAGCAGAGAATTGCCTATTAAAAGCATTGGCAATGGTGAGAGGATTGGTGCAGTTGACCCCATCCAGTAGAATGTCATTTGCGTGTTGCACCAATTACATTTGTGATGTTCTACCAGAAACTACAGAAATCTCTGCCAGATGCCAGGAGGGTTGGCCAGCAAAATTAATTTTTAGCCTTCTTACAGACATTTCTGAGTCATCTATAGTCAAGGAAGTTGGTCATATTGTGAGTGAACTAAAATTTAGCCAATAATTTATCTCCAGATTTGATCAAAGAACTCGGATCACTATCCAGGCACTTTGTGACTGTGCCCCTAACACTTACTTTAGTAAACAGTGCATGTTTGTCCTGCAAGGCAGAAAAGGTGGAGAGGAAGTTTGAGAGGGCAACTAACACATCAGTTTCCAATAATACAATAGACCAATCAGTGTGGGCAAGATCATGGAGGAATGAGACTTCATTCAATTTGGACAGGTTTGTGCAGCACCCAATATGCCAGATGGGAAGAACACCCCTCCCACCTCAGCTAGTGCTCAAACAGGAGTTCAGCATGTTTTTAGTTCATTTGCATCACCAGGTAAGGAAAAAGATCTGGCTCCCCATATGATGCACAGGGGAAACGCCGGACCTCGCCCAACAACTAACACACCGAAATCTGGCCAATGGAAAATCATGTACACAAATGCTTGCAGTCTGGGAAGCAAGATCCCAGACCTGCAGGCAACAATGACAGAGGCTAAACTGGACATAGTAGCCATTAGCGAGACATGGTTCACCGGTAACCACACTCGGGAGACTTCAGTGCCCAACTATGTACTGTTCAGAAGAGACCAAGGTGCAGAAAGGGGGGATGGAGTGGCCCTTTATGTCAATGAAAATATCAAAGCTATAGAAGTTCAGAATACACATAAGGAGCCAGAAGAAGTGTGGGTCACCCTGGAAACAGGAAATGGGACAGCCATATGAACTGGGGTTGTCTACAGGCCTCCAGACCAGGGGGAGGACATAGACACATTACTGTTAGAAGATATACAAAACATGACAGCTAAAGGGGAGGTTCTGATAATGGGTGACTTCAACATGCCAGATAAAGATTGGTCAATATCAGCAGGAACATCTGCCAGAACTAAACTCATAGTGGATTCCCTGCAGGGGGAGGGCCTCACACAACTGGTAAAACAACCCACAAGAGAGAGAGAGGGCTATCCTAGTTCTAGTACTGACTAATAGGGAAAGGATCACAGATCTCCAGTTGGAAGGTCACCTGGGGGCCAGCGACCATCACGTGGTATGGTTCAATTTGGCTACTAGAACTAAATCATCCCATTCCAAGGTAAAAATATGGGACTTCAGAGGAGCTGACTTTGATAAGATGGCCAACAAAGTTACGCTAGCCCTGGCAAGAAGAACTACAGGTAGGGGGTGCAGGCAAAGTGGGCAAGCATTAAGGATGCAGTGCTTGAAGCAACATCCCATTGTGTTATAGAGAAAAGCAAGAGCAAAAGAAGAAGGAAACCACTTTGATTCTCAAAGACAGTAGCAGAAAAGGTCAGAGCCAAAAGGCTGACCTTGAGGAAATATAAGGGAATGCAGCGGGATGAAGATAGGGAGGCATACCAAACTTCCCTAAGGGAAGGCAGTAAGGCAGGCAAAGGCCCAAACCAAGGAAATACTAGTATGAACAGTAAAAGAAGGGAACAAGACTTTCTATAGCTACATTAGTGAAAGGAGAAAGTCCAGAGAGGGTATTGCTAAGATCAAAGGGGATAAGGGGGAGTGTGAGAAGGAGGACCAAGGAAAAGCATCTATCCTAAATAGATGCTTCTGCTCAGTATTTACTGAGGAGAAGGTATGGCAGGGCCCACATCTCAGCACCATGGACACAGGGGGGGAGGGAGGTGTGCACTAGTTCCTTTACAAAAGAAAGGGTACTACAAGAGCTCGCTAAGCTCAGGGTAGACAAGGCAATGGGACCTGATGGCATATATCCAAGGGTGCTAAAGGAGCTAAGGGTGGAACTAACAGAGCCATTATCAAAACTGTTTAGTGAGTCGCTGAGCACAAGAGAGGTCCCAGAAGACTGGAGAAGGGCTCATGTGATCCCACTCCACAAGAGTGGTAGCAGGGAGAAGGCAGGAAACTACAGACCAGTCAGTCTTATCTCAGTAGTGGGCAAGATTATGGAGGCAATCCTTAAGGAAAGAATAGTGCAACACCTGGAATCCATAGGAGCACAGGATCCAAGACAAAATAGGTTTACAACAGGAAGGTCCTGTCAAACTAATCTCATAGATTTCTTTGACTGGGTAACCAGAGTGGTGGACCAATGGGGAGCAGTTGATGTCGTCTACCTTGACTTCAGCAAAGCTTTCGATACTGTTCCACATAGAAGATTGATTAATAAGCTGGGTAGGCTCAGAGTGGGTCAGAAGTTGGTCAACTGGATGGCAAACTGGTTGATGGGCAGAAAACAGAGAGTGGTGGTAAATGGTATACGGTCAGAAGAGATGCAAGTCACAAGTGGGGTACCTCAGGGATCAGTCCTGGGGCCAGTCCTCTTCAAAATCTTCATCAGTGACATTGCAGATGGACTGGAGGGTAAGATTTGTCTGTTTGCAGATGACACCAAGATCTGCAACAGAGTAGATGATCCAGATGGGGTGGGCAGAATGAGAAGAGAGCCAGATAAACTGGCAAAATGGTCAGAAGAGTGGCAAATAGGGTTTAACACAAGGAAGTGCAAGATCATGTACATAGGGAAGAGAAACCCTGAAGCCACCTATAGGTTGGGAGGGGAGTTGCTGGCAATCACAAGGGAAGAAAGAGACTTGGGCATTATCATCACAGATGACCTGAAATCATCCAAGCAGACCACTAAAGCAGTAGGTAAGGCTAGAGGGATGCTGGGGTGTATTAATAGGGGTATCGCAAGTCGTAAGAGGGAGGTAATAATCCCTCTTTACAAGACACTGGTTATGCCCCATCTGGAGTCCTGTGTACAGTACTGGAGGCCTCACCTGCACAACGACATTAACAAAATAGAAACAGTCCAGAGAAGGGCAACCAAAATGGTGCAGAGACTGCATCAGAAAACATATGAGGACAGATTAACAGAGCTCAATATGTATACCCTACAGCAAAGGAGGAAGACAGGTGATATGATCAAAACATTCAAGCATCTTAAGAGCATTAACAAGGGGACAAAGTCTAACATGTTTCAATATAAGAAAAATAGCAGGACAAGAGGACGCAGCATGAGATTAGAGGGAGGCCGATTAAGGGGTAATGTGAGGAAGTTCTTTTTTACAGAAAGGGTGGTGGCTGCATGGAATAGCCTACCTCAAGGAAGTGGTGGATATGAATACAGTGCAGGGCTTCAAACAAGCATGGGATAGGCATAAGTGAGCAATAAAGATAAGTATGAATATATAGGCCATTGACAGAGTACAGGCTTATTGCACATTCATAAGGTAGACAAAATGGGCAGACTAGATGGGCCTTGCGGTCCTTATCTGCCTTCAACTTCTATGTTTCTATGTAGGTCATGGAGGAGAATGACCTTTGGAGGAACCATAGGCAAGCTTACTTTCCATACACAGAAAGTGAAAAAGTAATCAGATATTGTGTCTGGTAAGATCACAGATATGGGGATCTGCTCCACTGTATTCGACATTGTCCAGTCCAAGAAAGAGTGCAGACCACCATTCATATACAATCTTGTGGGAGAGGAGGTGAGTTGTTTCAAGCCAAGCCACCCTAACAGAGGCTTGTAACATCTGGCAATGCTCCCCAACCAATTCTGATTTAGGTCACCAATGATTATTAACTCATTTAAGCCAACCTTGGCACCCACAGTCTCCAGAGGATGAGTTAAACCTTTTAGGCCTCTTGTTGGAGGATTGTAAGTACAGACAATGTGTAGTTTCTTGGTGCCACCCATCAGTAATAACACATGAAAAACTCACTGAGTTGGTGGACAGAGCCTGCTGGATCAGGGAGACATCCCTTACAGAAATATAAATGTGCTGTGTACATGCAGAGTACATGCCACATATCTAATTGTGCAATGTTTGCATGAGGTTCGCATACACTAAGTAAACATATGCGAACCAGATCGAAAAGGCAAATCAGGTTCGAATGCTGCAAGCTTGACATGTGCACAGCAGGTAAGCTGGTGTGAACAGCTTCTAAAAATTATAGCAGGTTTGCGTGCAGCATGTTTGTCATATGTGCAGCAGTTAAACTAGTGTGAATATCATTTAAACATTACATCAGGTTCACATGACGCATGCTTGCCATGTGTGCAGCAGCAAGCTGATGCAAATCTCATCTAAAAAAAAAAAACATCAGTTTCTATTTCTTATACTACTGCAAGCAATTAGTCATTAAAATACATTTCTGAGTTTGTCATGGTGCACCTGCGTAGATGAACTCATTGCTATAAGAGGTGCTATACAGGGGTGTGCCCAATGGAGAGCTCCATTTCTAGAGGCAGGTCAGTGGCAGGCGAATCAGTCAGCAGGCTGGCAATGACTCCTTTTCAGCTGTTGGGGTGCAGTTGGGCAACTTTTCAAAGGACAGAGCCACACCAATAGTGGCGCGGCTCAGTCCTTTGATGTTGCATTCCTGGTTGCGTGTTCACACTGCTGTAGCTTACAGCTGTGTGAACACACTGAGCCCAGGCTGTTGGCATGCCCTCTCACTGTTAAAAAATAAACAAACTGATGGGGGTACCCAATCCCCCTGTCAGCATGCCCCATCCCAGTTCATTTGCTGATTGGGGAGCCCACTGCCCATCAGCATAATGTCCCCCCCAATTTGTTGTGTGCTGAGGGGTGCCCAATCCCCAGCTCTTATTCCCAACACTTCGGTATGTGCGATGGGATGCCTATCCCATCAGCTGCAGCCCTGCCCAACAAACACTCAGGTGGCACACTGTGAGCCCACCCCAACATGCCAAATGTCCCTGTAAGAAAGAAAACCTTCCCGTGATGTTTTTAATTTTTTTTAAAAACCTGTAAACAAGAAAACAGTCCCTCGTTGAGTCTGGTACCCCCTCCCCCAACCTGCACCCACCCTCTGTGTACCCCACCTCTCCCCACCCCCTCACCCCATACTTACCTTCAGAGCCTGGCACGATGATCTTCGGTGGAGCAGGAACATGTCTGCACTCTTCAAAGCAGACCACGAACTGAAGAAATGCCGGTAAGCTGTATAATGGTATAAATGTTTTTTTTTCAACTTTGGCGCATATCGCAGCCATTTGTGTGAATTTTGGCACCAAATTTTCAACATGGGGTTCTTGGGACCCCACCTCATGAATTCAGTGACTGTCATCTGGTTATTCTGTCCTGAAAGGTGATTTCGTGGTCACTGCACAGAATCACCTTTTGGGACCGATTAATGAAATGACAGTATCACTGTTCATGAGGTAGGATCCCAAAAATCCTATGTTGAAAATTTGTTGAAAAAAATTCAAAAAAATGACTGTGTCATGAGCATGCATTGTGCAGTTTCAATGCACACTTGTAATGTCACGAATATGTAAGATTTTCATTCCAGATTTTCAACATTAGTATTTTTTTATACCGCCTCATGAACAGTACAGCTGTCATTTTTCACATCCTGGGCGAAATGTGTTCCGGTGCAGAATAGCACGGCCGCTGTGGGAAACCAGTGTTCAGGACAGATTATGAAAATCACAGTGACACTGTTCATGAGCAGAGATCTCAAAATACCTATGTTGAAAAGTTAGTAACAAAAGTTCACATAATGTCTGTATTATGAGTGTGCATTGTGCAGTTTCCACGCACAAACATAACTTCGTGAATTTTTAATATTTTCACTCCAGATTTTCAACATTGAAATTTTTTACACCTCCTGATGAGCAGTACAGCTGTCATTTTTCACATCCTGGCTGAAATGTGTTTTTGCACTTCCGGCGTAGAATAGTGCGGTCGCTGTGGGAAATCAGTGTTTGGGACAGATTAAGAAAATCACAGTGACACTGTTCATGAGTGGAGGTCCCAAAATGCCTTTGTTGAAAATTTGGTGACAAAAGTCCATAAAATTACTATGTTATGAGCATGCATTGCGCAGTTTCCATGCACACTTGTCACATCGAGAATCTGTAATATTTTCACTCAAGATTTTCAACATTGTCAGTTTTGCACACCTCCTTATGAACAGTATAGCTGTCATTTTTCACATCATGCCTGAAATGTGTTTTTCAACATCTGGCACACAATGGCGTTGTCGCTGAGGGAAATCAACGTTTGGGACAGATTAAGAAAATCATAGTGACAGCGCTCATGAGCAGAGGTCACAAAATGCCTATGTTGAAATTTTGGTGAAATTATTCCACTAAATGACCGTTACGAGCATGCATTGCGCAGTTTCCATGTACGCTCGTACATTCAAGTATTTTTAATATTTTCACTCCAGATGTTCAACACTGCCATCTCTTCACACCTCCCTATGAATGGTACAGCTGTAATTTTTCACACCCTGCCTGAACTGTGTTTTCGCACATTTGGTGCAGAATGGCATAGTCACTGTGAGAAATCAACGTTCGGGACAGATTAACAAAATCACAGTGCCACTGTTCATGAGCAGAGGTCGCAAATGCTTTCATGAGGTGGGGGTTACAAAAGGCCATGTTGAAAGTTTGTAGTGCAAATACCAACAAATGCCTGGGGCGTTAGGGTTTCTAACCATAATGCCCCCCCCAACCCATGGTGGGGCTCCAGTGCCCTCATCTTCTCTGAACGGCAGACACATCTTCACTGTTCAAAGCCAGATCACAAATTGAGGAAACAGGTACGCACTTCATTTTATTTCAATGGGAATGTGAACTTGGTGGCATAACTTGTTCTTTCTGCTGGGAACTGTAGTCCTGCCAATCTGTGTGAACCAACATCAATTCCAATGACAAGCTTTGGCATTGACAAATGCTTGTTATTTGAATTCCCATAAAAATCAGGTAAACTCATTAATACTGCTCCTTTTGCAAGTTGTTTAATTGCTTTTGTTTTTTTGTTATTAAATCACCATTAATCTGTAAAGTATTGTTTGCTTACTGCTTTAAATGCCTAGGATATAACCATTCAACACCCCCATTCCAGATGTACAAAAAGGGGCCTCTGTGTTGTGAAGACTATCCTTTTTGTTTTGGACCATGCAAATCCCTTATGCATATTTAGCGCTACAAATGTGTTTCTCCTTGACTGCTTTATCTCACTTACTTTCCCTTTGTCACTCTGTACTGAGCATATACAATATGACCATGCTCAGCACTCTGTGCTGAGTAGGATCTTGGAAATATGTGCCATACCTCACATTTTGTCACTGAAATGAGGGACATGGACACTCAAAATGAGGGACAATGTGGGACACTAACCCACATGATGATCAGGACACATCATGAAACATGGAGATACGGTACCTCAGAACACAATGGAAACCATTGTATTGGCACCTGAGAATAAATTTCTACCATTAAACAGGGCTGTCACTTAGAGTGGGGCAGAGGGTGGAGTTCCCCTCCCCGTATGCATGCCTAGGTTGTTCTTATGGTGTAGTAGTAATGGCTTTAAATTTGGATTTAATCTTTTGCACAATAAGTGCCCACCTGGCCTGCGTGTGCTCATGTTACAGGTACTCTCCAGACTTGACTGTGTGTCTGTACTGTGAATTCCACTCTCTCCATCCATTAGCGGTGGCACAATTACATGTGATGTGGATGAGCTCCAGTCAAGAAAGAGCACATGAGCTTTGCAAGTGCGACACTGTCTTTCCCACTACAGAGTAGACAGGCTGAACACTACAGCTTGGAGGAGTCAGTGAGCACTGAACTCTCAATAGCAGTGTTGTGGTAGCATATTTTTGTTGTTCTAATCTTAGTGAGTCTCCCTCTCCCCAGGTGGCTGAAGAGGCAGAGGGTGAGCTAGAAGCTAACTCAAGACTAGGCTACCGTCTTACTTTACTAGGCTTGCCTTACAGAAAAACAGCACAGACCCCCGTGGCAGCAAGCTAGGCTTAGCAGCAGTGGTGACAGCAGTGTGGGTGGCCTTCATAGGCCTTGATCAGTATAGTGTAGCAGTAGCCACAGCAGCAACCAAGCAAGAAGGAAGAAACCCAGGTTGGGTGGATTCATATGGTGAGGTGACTTGGTCGCGGATCACGTTAGGGACCTGTGATGGTCGGTTCTAGCTTCCAGCTTTTGGTGAAGGAGAGAGGTGGAGCGGACTTAAAACTGGGCTGGTGGCACACTATACCAGGCTGCAGGTTCTGGCCTTATGGCCAGGTAAGTAAAAGTAAATAATTTGTTTTACAGGAGGATTGGGGAAGGAGGAAGAACTGAAATATTGATGTGTTTTTCATATTTCATCTCCTTTGTGAGGCTTCATGGCCCATAGGGATGGGTATTGAGTGGAATGGGGTTAGGGATAAAAATTGGGACAAAGTTCTTTTTTGGGGGAGGGGGCAAACTTCAGACAGGAAAAAAAATTGTTAGTAACTGGGTGGGTTTAAGCCCAAATCTGATGCACTGCTTTGGGGTATATACAAATGAATCTTATACATTTGAATTTTTCCTGATTTGCATATCATGATTCAGTCAAACCAAATAAGTTGTACCTTTTAGAGGTGTTACAGACATTCTTGAGTAGTCCCTTGCATTCACTGAGAGTTAAGGCTTATGCTCCCCCATGAAGCTGACCTCCACATCCCCACGCTCAGGCAGATTATGATTAAGGGCAAATGAGACTGCAAGGGTATGCGCCATTGAAATGAATGAGGGTATTTTTAATTACTATTTTATATATTATTGACGGAGAGGAGTTGGAGATTAATGAAGGCCACTGCTCGACTAACAAGAGCCTTGTTAGTAGAATAGTGGCCTTCATTATTCTCCTACTCACTGTCATAACGTATAAAATAGTAATAGAAGATAACTCCATTCATTTCAAGGGGGTACACCCCAGCACGCTGACCCATGGACATAATTTCTTAAAGACTCCTTCCTCTGGCTCCCTAGTATTCAAGAATAGACTTTTTACTTATATCTATGCTTGGTGGGTTGTCAGTAGCAGCATGGCCGTACCTGCTACAGTGTGTTTGCATGGCCATGTTGGTGGCTGTGGGTGTCAAGTTACTGCTACATTTGTGTATGCACCGGAAAGTCTGTGTAAGCATTCAAAACTATGAAGACAAAATAGTAGGAGTACAGGCCATACAGAAGTAATTAAGTGGTTTAGTGGGTACGTTTGTGTATTGGGGAGAGAAAACATGTGTTTCCATTGGTATGTGTGCTATAGTTAAATTGTGAAAATGAGATGAGGGAAAGAAGAAAACTGAAAAGCATACACTGCCTACAAGCACGCTGCATGCGGATAGATGTATTCAGATACAGTATGTATTGAAGTACAAGCAAATCATATGCGTGCGTGCAAACAGTATGGCTTAGTGGTTAAAGGCACTGAACTACAAGATGAGAGACTTGAATGCATGAAGACCTAGGTTTGAATCTAATCAACTCCCACTTGTATATGATGTGATCTTAAGCAAGTCACTTAGCTTTTACATGTGAAGTTATCAGTGACCACCTGCTTTTCTGCACACATGCCACATGCATGCAGTCTTTCCCTATTTAACATAAACATCATGGTTTCCACACTTGCTTGCTGCATGCATGCCATATGCATGCAGTCGGTTCCAATTTAACATTTAAATCATACTTGCAGCACACATATCACTTGGGTAGTTTTATGTGTGCAGCATGAAAGCATTTCATACAATTATTTCTGTAAGGGATGCAGGTGACACCTATAGCATATCAGAAGGCCCTCACCATGTTTGGACCCAGGATGGTCACCCTGATAAAGTTAAAGTCAGACAGGGCATAAGCTGCATCTGGCACAGAAGACTTGAGCTAGGTCTCAGTTATTCCCAGTATGTCAGGGCTATAGAGTCCAACCCAGGCAGTGAGCTCCACCAGACTCTGCATGTTACTGCGAGCATTATTTGGTGTGCAATCTTTAATACTTTTGCATTATGCCAGGCTGGGGGGACTGCAGAGGTGGAGGAGGAAGGCCCAGGATTACCGTAGGTTCTATGTCAACAGCCAACTCAGCCAACAAGGCTGGAAGTCAATAAGGGTAAGATAGGGAGGGCCGGCTGGGGGTGTAGGAGGGCAATGCAATCTATATTCAGTAATGTGGGCCAGGAACAATACAACTTTTTTCTTAAACAAATAGGTAGGGTTTGGTGACCAATCACATGGGGTAATCTGGTTTGTAAACTGAAAATCCTCTAAGTCATAGCAGAATTCAGGGGAGCTACATGACCCTGGACCAATTGTTTCTATATCACCAGCAATCTCAGCCAACAAGGCTGAAAGCCAAGAAGGGTAGGACAGGGAGGGCCAACTGCAGGGTTTAGGAGGGAAATGCAATCTACATTTACTAAAGTGGGCCAGAAGCAATATAGCTTTTTTCTTAAACAAGTGGGTAGGGTTTGGTGACCAATCACAGAGGTAGTCTGGTTTGAAAATTGGAAATTCTCTATGTCATAGCAGAATTAAGGGGGAGCTACATAGCCATAAGCCAGTCAGACAATAGATGGTGACATGTAGGACAAACAGAGCCACACCTAGACAAATCAAATGGTACATTTTTACAATGTAAGCAAGAAGGCACCACAAGTCAAAACACCCTAGTAACAACCCACAACCAGTCTCAGCAACAAAAGTAGAGGGACTGGGGCAGCAAGCACAATAAAAATTGAAAAGAAGGCAGACTCTGCATAGGGTATAAGCCTGATTCAGTGAGATACGAGCAGTAAGCATTAGCAGAGCAAAACATAAATGCAGGGAAGTGTATGGCCCCCTCAGAAATTTAACCTTCTTTGCTATGCAGTGACAGGGCAATTAATAATCCTAAGTAACAAACAAAACACAGGAGTTAACTTGACTATGCAACAGAGTCGGGGGATAGCAACAGAGGAAAAATTGAAACAATTAGAAGCAGCAACTGGGATGACAAATAGACATTCTTGGTGCAGTATTGGCCACTATTTAGCAGTTAAATCACAAAGTGAAGTGAGAAAGAAATAATGTGACTTACTGGGAATTGAACTCTGGCCCCAAGAATACCATTGCAAAGCAGCTATTGCAAAGGAGTAGCATTATGGAGCTTATATTTAAAGCCGGAACAACAGATTAAACCACCCTTAAAGTTTAAAGCAATCTGTGCTATTACATGCCTGAGTCTGGAAGTGTTACCAGGTGGTGAACTGTAAGCTCCAAAGGTCATGAGTACCAGAAGCAACAAAAGCAGGATTCCTGGCTATTGGCTGCCTCCCTGGCTGACTCCTGGCAGACTCTGATCATTCTCCTTTATACTTGGTCCTTCACGTGGGGGGCTGCTAGGTGACAAAGTCTTTCTGAATGGAAACGTGCCCTCTGACTGGTCTTGCTCAGCTTGAATTGAAGTCCTGCTAGAAGCACCTGTGAATACAAGCTGGAGGTGGGCAGATGGCGAGCATTTTGTTATGTCAAGGAAGGCATAGAGGTGGTAGAGGAACAGTCCATCAGGGGAGGAAAGGAGGATACAGATTCTCTTTGGATGCAGCTCATGACAACATCAGGTAAGAGCTGTAAATAGGGTGGTCACAGACTGCTGAGACAGGGTGATGAATGCAATAAACGTACTAGGGCCAGACATTCAGAAGAGGGCCATAAAGGGGAAGGTAGTAGTGGTAGTGGGCATATCAATCTACCAGGCATAGACTGGGACTTCCCAGCAGCTAAGAGCACCAGACATCAGGCCCTGTGGAATATGCTGCAGAACTGCCTACTGGCACAGCTAGTCAGGGATCACACAAAGCAGGCTGCGGTTCTCAATGTGGTGCCCGCCAACTCAGTAATGGTAGGCAGAGTGTGGGCTGGGGAACCACTGGGATTCATTGACAATAACACTTTATGGTGTGAAAAGGCCATGGGTAATAGCATACCCTCATCAAAGGCTGTGGTTCACAAAGGCAGGCCACAGCAAGAGTCAGTTTACACAGGCAGGCAGTAGCATCTGTTGGTATGCCACAAATGTACGCCATGGCAGGAGTCAGCTTAGACATGCAGGTAGTAGTGTTTGTTGGTATAGCACGAATGCACGCCATGACAAGAGTCAGTTTAGATGGGCAGATAGTAGTGTTTGTTGGTATAGCACAATGGTAGGCCATGACAGGAGTCAGTTTAAACAGGCAGTAGTGTTTCTTGGTTTACCACAAAGGTAAGCCATGGCAAGAGCCAGTCCATACAGGCAGGTGGCACTGTTGCAGCCAGTGATTTTCAGGTACATTTAAATATATCTGGACAGATCATGATATTTTCCTGGCAATCCCAATCATTTCAATGTGATTTTCTGTGAGACATCACAATAGATCTAGCTATATCTGAATATTCTGAAACATGCCACTGGCTGTAACTACAATTGAACTATTTGGCATTTTCAGCTATTTCCAGATATTTCCAGATATTTCTCCAAAGATTCTCTCTGGTGGTCCTACAGTGGTACTGCAGGCAGGTAGAGAATTTCTCTAGAGACATCCCAGAAATTTCAGGAAATATCTGACCATAGCAATTGTTAAAACTTTACAGTTTCTGTTGGTAATAGAGTGGATAGGGAGCACCTTTAAATTACTACATGTGTGGATGGCATACAGTATTTTTTCATACATGCATCTGAAGCAGGAAGAGATGGACATGAAGGACATAGAGTCCCTTCTGATCTTAAATTACTATGTTAGCATGCTACAATGGGTAGGCCATGGCAATAGTTAGTGCAAGTAGGCAGATAGTAGTGTCTGTTGGTATGCTGTAATGGTACAGTAGGTCATGAGAGGGGTCAGTCCATGAGGAGAATGGTCATGCCACTCAAACATGTGCTAATCCCCTCTCACCACCACCACCACAATTAAGGATATTGTCAGTCAGTTTTTAATAACAGTAGAAGGAAAAAAAGAGAAATGTAACAGCACAAGAGACACAATTGATTTATATTGAGGAACACTCCCACCCAACCAGGTCACCCTTGAACATGGGCATCTAATTCTTCTGGGTAGTAATAGTAGTATTTTTATCTCTTAAGCAACCAGTCCTGCAGGCTCTGGGTGCCATTGTCAAATAACACCCATCATTGTACACTAACCAGGGAGGCCAATTGCCTCTTACTCTTGGACAGAATTAGTATTAAATTGGGAAGTTTTGTGTTTAAGGGTACTCTAGGCCTACTGCCCCCCACCATCTTAGACCTTTTCCTGATTCCAACTGGTTTAAAGAATACCAGGTTCCAGCTCAGGGAATTATTTGGTATTCCTCTATATAGGAAAGCCATGGGTCAAAAATCAGTTATCTATAGGGCCATAGTGTTTTTTAATAGTATTCCCACATCAGTAACAAACTCTAATATAGTAAGGACTTTCAAGTATGGGTTGGTTCAATGGCTTGACACTAAATCAGAGTGCAATTGTTTTTACTAATTCTGTGTTTGACTGGAATGTGCTATGTTATAGTAAGTTTTTGTTATTCATATGTATTTTGTAGTGTGTTTTGTATTTATATAATTTGTGTTTTACATGTTAAACTTGTGAAAATGGGCAATTTGCCCATCTTGCTTGTAAGTATAAAAAATAAAAATGAAATGAAAAATTACAAAACATATCCAAATACAAATACAGCATAACTTTCAGTACAAATACACCACAGGTGACTGGTCCAGTAGCATGGAGGGCTGAGATGCTGTGCATCTTAACTCCTGCCACACCAGCAACCAGGAGTCAGAAATGGACTTTGGTTGCTCGGTGGCCAGTGGGGAGAGAAAGGATTGAGCATCCCAGGACAGCTCTCCTTCCTCTGGGAGGAGGAAAGATGTGGTCCGCTGTTTGCTTGCCACCCATCAGTAGGTGAATAGCAGCTCATGTGGTGCCACTAAGAAGGGAAGGGGATCCCACATTGAGGTCACCGGAGATGTCTCCACAGAGGTGGAACATGTTCATTGCGGCCATTGCACATTTGAGGGCCACAGGGACAAAACGGTGGAAAAAGATCCTGGCAGGCAGGATGAATCCCAACCTTCTGCAGGCCCCACACCAGTGACCAGGTACAACCACAGTCCTGTGGCAAGTTAACAGTGAAGGTGAGTCCAGGGGAAGCCAGGTGACAGGGCTGGGGAGGTCGGTCGAAAGGGGACTGCCAGGGAGGAACATAAAGACAAAATGTATATGAAAAATATATATATATATATATATATATATATATATATATATATACTACAGTATATTAATTAAATATCAGTCAGATACAACTTTATGAAAATATAGTGTTTTAGGTCCCACTTAAAATGCTTAACTGAGGGGGCCTCCTGAAGCTTTCATAGCAGCAGATTCTAGAAAACTGGAGCTGCCACCACAAAAGCCCAGTCCCCAGATAGCTTTAAGCATGATCTGGGAACCTACAAGAGACCTACCTCTGAAATATAAGGGAGCAAATTGGATAAGGGCCATGCTGTGGATTTGCTCTACTTCAAATTAATTAAAGCTTTTGACTCATTACCCCACAGATGCTTGCTGAAGAAGGTGGATGATATGTGTGTGGCTAAGGTCACACTAAACTGGATAGGTAACTGGCAAAAGGGAAGGCAGCATATGGTTGTGGTCAGTGAGGTTAAATCAGAAGAAAGAGAGATCACCAGCAGGATTCCACAGGGATCTGTCATGGGTAAAGTCCTCTTTAATTTGTTGATCAGAAATACAGTATTAGTGAGAGGTTTCAGGGCAGGCTTTGTCTCTTCACAGATGACACTAAGCTTTGTGGGAGGGTAGATAGTAGAGCTGTGCAGAATATAAAATTCAGCATGTAGAATGCCAATGGAATGACCATCCAATTCCTCAGAATTCCACAGAATGTTTGTGAAAATTCTGTGAAATTTTGCATCATTTTAAATTTCAGTTATTTCACTATACTTTCAAATGTACATGTCCAAATAGCACCAAATCTGGAACATAAACTATACCCTATACCTGACAATAGTGTACTGAATTTCAGAGCTGTAGATTAAAAGGGAGTGGAGTTATGGGTGGCCAAACATTTAATCAAAATTTTATTTTCAGTTATTTTGAGATCATTTTAAAATTTCTTATCCAGATTTATTCACAGTATAAGGATTTAGAGAAGCACTTAGAATGCATACATGCTCCATGTTTTAAGTCTCAAGCTTCAATGGGAGCCAAGTTACAGGTAGCCAAATATTTTGCCAAAATTTGGATTTCTGTAATTTTAGTATAATTTTGATAGTATTCATGGAAATGTTTCAAAAATTGAGAGGTATACAGGTTATCACTATATTTGTGTATGTACATAGTTTCAGATTTCTAGCCTTAAATGGAACTGAGTTATATCCTGCCAAACATGTTACCAACATTTAGATTTCTGTTAGTTCCATCTAATTTTAAAACTCCATATTCAAAATTTAAACAGAGTTAAACCATTTAAAATACTATATCACATGGTCATTTCTGAAAAAGTTCATATTTTCAACTTTAAATGGGATTTATGTAAAAGTAGTCAAACTTTCACAACATTTACAAATTTTATTTTGCAAGAATATAAACTACACATTGATAAACCTCTGTAACTTTAAAACTAGAGAATGCAATACCATTAAATTTTGAAAGGTTCTTACAGTAGACCTTACAAGAAGACTGTGTGTGCCAATTTTATTAACTGCTTGCTGCAAGAAATTGCAAAATAATGTGTGTTTAACGTCAGACCCATGAGTGTTTGTGAAAATTGTTGAATTTCATGAAAAATTCCAAAAAACTGGAATTTTCTAATTTCACTCAGCCTTCTCTGGGGGATTCTAATTAAAGGATAGGGGTATAAGAGACAAGTAATGCAGGGGTCACCAGGTTCTGGAATTAGATGAACAGTTTCACC
This sequence comes from Neoceratodus forsteri, assembly GCA_016271365.2. NCBI lineage: Eukaryota > Metazoa > Chordata > Ceratodontiformes > Ceratodontidae > Neoceratodus > Neoceratodus forsteri. Next base: position 1,393,446,939 of record CM057459.1, read on the forward strand.
AAGAAATGGACAGCTGAGCTGGGTAGCACAACAGTGGTAGACTCCCAGGTTGGAGCAAGAAAGCGCAGAGTGTCAATGATTCCAACCTGAATGCAGGACATTTAAGGATCACATTTAGTAAATTTATGATCCAGGGAGCCTGGTGCACAGTACATGCAAGTCTAGAACTTAGAGATACTCAAAAAGATGTAGTGGGGAAGACAATGTCTTGGACAGGAGAAAGAAAGAATTCTGACTATTCCAACAGGGTAGACCGGTAAGAAAAGGAGTAGGTGACTCACATTTTAAGGAAGTTTGTCATGGTAAAGAACAAAGAGGATATCCGTGGGATCAGTAGTTCTACTGAGCCAATCTGGCTATGCCAAAAGAGAGAGGGGGTAGTCACCCAGAGAGGAACAGCAGGACTGCAAAAAGCTTATCAAATGAAGTAGTGATATGAGCATTGTTAATGTTAAATTCCACCAAAAAAAATTCTGGATACTTCATCTACAGTATATGCTATCATAAATATGTGAGAAAATGTTACTAATCATTTTTTTTTCTTTTCCAATATTAAAACTGCTTAATGAATTTATCCAGTTATGCTAGACACTGGGATACACTGACTATGGATATGCATGGCAAATGTTTACTCTATGCATTGAAGAGCAGAGAAGTTACAAACATCCACATTTTTGATAGTTTTCAAAACGTTTTCCAAATATTTACATAGTAAAGTTTTGAACCCCTGTAACTTAACAATCGCTTATCTAATTCTGTCCCTATTTACTATTAATCATTCTATAAGCATTACAAAAAGGTTATTCATACTAATTTACACATGTCTAGCTCCAAAGGTACCTGAGTTATATGCAGATTAAATTTTTCCTTGAAATTTTCTGAAAAAAATAAAATGACAGATTTTGAACATGTATAATTTTGAGACGATGCATCATATTGTCATGAAATCTGGCACACTGTTAGAATGCATAGCACCAAGAAATCATGCACAATTTAAGATCCATAACCCAATAGACAGTTAAGGTATATATATGCAGATAAAAATGTTCATGAAATTTTGTACAAACAATAAAATGACAACATTTGAGTACCTATAATTTTGAAACTATTCATCCAAATTTCATAATATTTGGCATATTAGTGGCCATTGACCCACAGAGTATACATTGTGAATTTCAGAGCTTTAGGTTGAACAGTGGCTGAATTATAATCAGATGACTAAATTATTTAAATTCCCAAAAATTTCACAAAATGTTGTGAAATGTTATTGAAATTCCACAGATTCAGAATTTTCCCATTCTGCACAGCTCCAATGGAAAGCAATAAGGGAATAAAGAAAATGAAGAGAGATTTACAAAAGCTGGAGGGGTGATCAAAGGTTTATCAGCTGAAATGGAATGCCAAAAAGTGCAAGACGATGGAATACTGGATGGGAGTTGTGAGACTCAGTGCCACTGCTGAGGAATGAGACCTTGGAGTTATCATCAGTGACTCACTAAAGCAACTGAATCAGTGCAACAAGGCTTACAGCAAGACAAATAGGATTCCCTGGATGTATCGGAAGGGTATTGACAGGACAGAAAGAGAGGCAATACTTCCTCTGTATAGATCCTTGCTGAGGCCATACCTGGAGTACTGCACCAATTCTGGGGTCTTCACCTCCGCACAGCATAAAAAAATGATCAGGGCCAGCAGAGCATGTCTCATGAGGAGCACCTCAAGGCACTAAACATGTATTCACTGGAGACCAGAAAGGAAAGGGGAAATATGATAGAAACCTTCAAATTCCTAAAGGAAATTAGCAGGGTGAACTACAGTGGACTATTTAACTTGAATACCAGCTCACAGTCACGTGGTCATGAGTGAAAGATAATAGGAGGGAGGTTCAGCAGAGACATGAGGAAATATTATTTTACAGAAAGGGGGGTGGAATTGTGGAACAGGCTGCCAGTCAAGGTGGTGGATGCAAAACTGTTGGTGGCTTTAAGCATGGCTGTGACAGAATGAAGGGTACAGTGGTTGCTCAGGGCATCAGAATCAGGGAGAGAATGGAGAGGGGGTGGGGAGTGTTAGGACCCTGGAGGAACAACAGGCCCCAGGGTTAAATAGGGAACCTGGGCAAACTGGATGGACCTTTGGTGTTTTTCTGCCATCATTGTCTATGTTTCTATGAGACCAGTCAATCTTCCCTTGGCTAGTCTCTCACCATTGATGCTGAATTTTTTGCATGTTACTATTTTGGGAGCTGGGTACTCCTTTCTGCATACTCAAGGCTGGCTTCTGAGCATGGCCCATTGTGTTAAATTTCATACTTTCAGCTGTTGAACCTGGGGCCACAGTGCTCTCCTCCCACTCTGGTTCCATGGCCTACTGTCTATTGTTGACTTTTCCCAGCTGAATAGCCTTCCACTACTTGTAACCTGCTAATACTTGTCTACCATCTTTTCTTTGAAAAAAGTAAACGAAGAAAAAGAATCTGGTTTTATGCACTGTTTTTCATACACTTCATACCCCAAATAACTTCACAATCAATGAATAACTGTCAGCAACCACTGGGGGCACACAGAGTGGTTAAGTAAGATTTTGGGAGGGTAAAGAAATCCAAGGGTGTTGCATTCAAAGAAAGAGAGAAAGGAGATTAAGCAGACGGACGTTAAGTTACTTGTTAAAGATTACTCAGTAAGTTGCAGTGGTCAAATCTGTACCTAGTTCTTTGTGTTCGCAGCTCCACACTCTAGTTGAATGGCTATTGCCTGGAGTTCTATTGGACAGCGGGCAACACATCCCATGCCCCCCAGCTGGGCACTACCAAAAGTACATGCCCAAAGCCCACTTGTTTCCTTGTGTTTCCGGTTTGGCCCTCCTGGTATCTGGGCTGCTTTCAGTATACTTCCTGCTGCTGTTAGGTCCTTCTTGCTGATTCCTGCTCTCCAGTGACCAGTTACTGGGGTCTTCATGCCTTTTGTTCTTCATTTTTAGCTGTCAATGAGATTCTACCTGCTCTCCTATCTGTGTCTGCCATTCTGTGTGTCTGTCATGGCTGGCCTGTGGTGCATCCCTTGGTGGTATCTTACTGACTGCTGCTCATTGTATCTTTATGCTGTTGCCTTTTTGGTTTTGCTGTGCTTCCATCCTGCTGGATGCTGGCCATCCTCTGCCGCCTCCGTCATCACACTGTATACCCTGTACAAGGCAGCCAAGTCACTCATTTTGTGGGGCATCCGTCACTCAGAGGATGTTTTACTCCCTGTGGGTACTTCAACATGCTCTGCCTGGCTGCAGTGCTGGGGTGCTGCCCCCTGTGGGTGCCAATTATGTGTGACTGCTGGCCATCTTTTTCTGGTCCCTTGCTTCCATGCTGGTGATTGATCTTCCTGCTTTGTTTTGGATGTCAGTCAGTTTAAGTTTATTAGTTTGGTCAACTTGACCATCATATATATAAAAATAAAAATCAGTAAAATACATACAGTTATATTACAACATTTAAAAACCCCTACAATTACAAATATATAACATACACTTTAAAAAACTTAGCATAGGATTTATTTTATACGTTTCTGTCTCAGTACAGCAACATAATATCTGGACTTTTTTCCATGATATATAAAAAATCTCTGTAGGTAACAAAAGGGTGGTCAGTTAATCTAATGAAGAACATATCCATGAGAATGTCATCCAACCAGTAATTACTTAGGACATTATAACAACCACATATGAGAAGAACATCTTGCACATTTTCAGTCATACCCATGTTACAGTTATAGAATAGAGATAAATCTTGACTCCAGTCAAACCTTGCCTTGCCTTTATAACATTACTAGGAATGGTTTCAAATTATGTATCAGTAAAGGCTTGTAGAATATCAGAATCCATCAGGTAATCAAGATAGAATTTAAAAGAATGATTACTCATACTCATTGACAACCATGGCGAAGATCTAATTTTAGACAGCAAAGTCATATCTTCAGTCTTACTCATACTAGAAGATTCCAGCTACATGACAAGTCATTCTGGTCATGTAACTGTGTGACACACTTTGCCCTGGACTCTTAGCATGAATTGGCACCCTGCACAATTCATCCCAGGACAATTCGCCCCCAGCTTAATATTATATTTAAATTATATTATAAAACAAACTTGGCCTGGGATGAATGTGCAGGGTGGTGATTCATGTCAAAGCTAAGAGTTTGAGGTGAAGTGTCACACGGCGACATGACTGGCAGAACTTGACATGTCCCTGAGGATTCCTTCCTAAAACACTTTTTATCAGAGGAGGAAATCACAATTCCATTTAGTGAGAACTCCCACAAGGAATGTGATTTAACCTCCTCCAGTTTACATTCGAAGAACTATAACCAATTAGAGATGAGCTCACAAGACAATCATCACTGTTTATCCTTCCAACAGAGATGAAGAAACCTATGTGGAAGAAGTCCGGTTACTGTAAACTGATAATTAATAATTCTATCTGTAGCCAGTTTCCATGGATGTCTGTGTTGCCAGCCAAGATTCTTTGACCATGCTTTGCCCTTCTAGTTTGTTTCCAGCCATTAACCTGCTGCTTCTCCTCCTGTTCTAGCACTGCCCACCAGCCTGCTCAGACAGTAATTCTGCTCCTATTTACAAGTCTCAACATTCATACCATCATACTCATACAGGGCTACTCCCGCTACTATCATACTACCATACTTTCATATTTTACGGTACTCGCTCCAAACAATATCAGACATCTGCTTCATTGACTTTTGGGAACTCACCCAATGACTACTGGGCACTCATCCCAAAAACTATTGGGCACTCACCCCCAATGACTGTTATGCACTCACCCCAGTTACTACCTGGAATGTACAGCTATCACTATCAAGCCCTCACCTCAGTGCTTTGCGCCCCTCTACGGCTTTGTGTGCTTTCACCCTTGATGGCTTCAGATGACTTTTGGGCCTTGCCTCTGTAGGGCCCAGTCCCAGTGTTACATCTTATGGATCTTGTGCTTCAGACAATAGAAACTGGACAACTTAAGTTGCTTATTTCTCTTTGGGGCCAAACTGCAACTCTAATGTTCCTTTGGCATCTGGGTTCAGCTTTTGTGCACCTACATGCACCTCCCAAGAGTGGGGTCTAAATAAACAAATGACCATGTGCACTTAACCTGAAAAAATAATGAAAACCATAATGAAATGAACACATGCAGCCAACACTGATGTGAAAGCCCATTACACTAGGGTAACAGGCTATTACACCAGTGTTAGCTGTGTGTGTTTCTTCATTAAAGCTTTCATTATTTTTGCAGCTTGAGTGTCCCGGGTCATTTGTTTATTTCAGCTTTTTTGCCTTTTCTTGGTGGCATCTTAGCTCCACTTGGAGCGCATCATTGGTGTGTTTGTGCTCAAGAGTGGACTCTGCACTTACAGGTTCTCCTTTGGTTGCAGGACTGAGCTCTGTGGCACATTTGGGAAGATGGGCATTTCTTTGAGACCGAAGGCAAGGGCAACTTTTTCCATTTCTGTTATGAAGTAGTATGTCAGAGGTTCAGCATCTTCTTGGTAAAAGATGTCAAGCCTGGAGGGATGATGACCTAAGGCCTTGGATCCAAAGAGATTTCCTCCACAAGAGGAATCTGCCACCCCTCCACGCTAAAGGTCATAATATGAATAATAAATTCTATCATGAGTTGGATCTGGATGGCGGTTTTGTCTCTATATACCTACTCTTATTTTGTCTGTCCGTTAATATCCAACTGCCATCTCCTCCCTCCTTGTGGAATGTAGTATGTTCTGACCATTCTAATCTTATGCTTTAATGTTTGATGTTATTATTCTATGATCTTATTTATAGGTACTATTGGATTTATATTTGATGCTATTGTTTTAATGTGTTCGGCGCCTTGGTAAGTTGAAAGGCGCTTTATAAATAAATTTATTATTATGCTTTCAGCTCTGACCTTTTGGGCATCTTCCCCAAGATAACTTTTACCTAAGGGGATCTCCTTTCCTTTTACGCCACTCAGGATGAAACCCCCATCAAGAAGGCCCCTGTGCCTTTATGGAACTTTATGGTAACCCAAAAGGTTGGTGATCTCTGAAACAGGGCCTCAGAATGTGAATGGCCACATTTACATTGCATATGCAGTCAAGCTACCAACAGTACTAAGCATCCTATCAAAAACTAACCTATAGTACTAAAACTTCTTACCTACCAATTAATCACCTTACAGTACATTGCACAAGCAATACAAACTGAGTGCCCTGCTGAACCAGTGAAACACTAGGCTACATTGCCTTACAACAAGGGTCATGTGTTATGATCCCTTTTGAACGTACCATTCAGTTTATTAACTTCGGGCAGGGCCTAGTGCATATACTGTAGTTCAACACATTATTGTTCTCCTGTTTCTCACAATCACTAGCTTGTGATTTTAGGACAAAATTCAGAAAGTAGATAATAGAATCTGGCTTTTGGAGCATGACTGACCTCCTGAGTCACCACTTTTCTCTATCTATCTATCTATCTATCTATCTATCTATCTATCTATCTATCTATATCTATCTATCTATCTATCCTGTCTGTCTGTCTGTCTGTCTGTCAATCTATCTATCTATCTATCCATTATTCTATATGTCTGTCTCTCAGACCAAACTACCTGTCTAGCATTGTGAAGCATAACAAGTGCAAAGCATGGCCATCTGGTGTCTAGTGTTATAGAAACAGTATTTGCCAACAGATAAGGACCAATTGGTCCACCTAGTCTGACCCTTTTTCCCAACCTACAGTGTCAACACAGAGCCTGCTTGATCTCTGCCCCCACCTTCCTGTCCCCTAAGATTCCCCAGGCATTGTTGAACCCCACCACTTTTTTCATGTCAACCACTTCCACATGCAGGCTATTCCAGGAATACAGCCCTCTTCCTGTGAAGAACTTCTTGACATCTGTAGGTGGTGGATACAGTGGGTCGGTGGGGTCAGACAACCCCTCACTTTTAGAATCAGGGGTTGGGAAATACATTTTGATCCCCTACTTTAAAATATCATTGAAAGTTCATTCTTGCTTAAGTTGTAGCTGCAACCTTACTGAGTCATGAGCATTGAGGCCACTGACTGTAGGATGCAGTGCAGCCCATACACACACACACACACACACTTGATTTCCCAGCTTCTGTGCCAAATACATCCCCCCATGCTGATTAATCTGCCCATAATTTAGTCCCTGCTATCCCCCTTCCCCATCTGCCACTGCTGCAGAGGGATTTATTGATCTCTTCTGTTCCCCCCCCCCACAATGTCAGTGTCTGCTGCTTATGTCCTTTATGACTTGACCCCTCTCCACCCCCCCATTGAACAAGCCCATCAACCAGGTACCTGTGTCCTGCTCCTGCCATACCACTTCTGAGCCAACATTACCATACAGCAATTGAATATACAGGATAAAGTAGTCATGCTGTAGGCTCATGGACAGTACATGTGCTGCCCCCCAATCATCTCCAGCCTGTGTCCCTTCCTCCACAGGTGAGACCCCGGCAAGTGTTACTCACTTAAGTGAGATGGGGACAGGCTGGCAGCAGGATCGCACCAATCACTGCCACTTACGTTTTCACAAATTTTTCAATCCAGCTGGCACCAGCATTTAGCACTAAGGGGATGCTGGGCTTTGTTCTCCCAGTCTCTATAAGAAGGCTGCCATTCTCTGCCCTGCCCTTTCTTCTTTTGGTGACCGACCAGGTGACCACAATTACTCAGTCACTCACTGCACATTCCTGATTCCTGTACAACATGACAGCAGAAGGCAGAAAGAGTGAGAATTCCTCTTTCCAACAACCCCCAAGAAATGCAGTAACTCCGTCTGGAGCTGACAACCTCCTGGAGGACTGGGCTCGAAAAGCAGCACCTGGTGTGACTCCACAGGCTGAGGCTCTCAGTCTCATCTTCTTCTTTCATTTCAGATCAGAAATACTGTAACTGCAGCTGCAGTACAGAAGAGAATTGAATTCCTAACCCAGAGCAGAGACCAATAGCAACTAAGTAAAGCAATATGGGGTGCAGGTCCAATACTGCTTCTTCACAAATCATTATTTTAAATTATTTTTATATCAGGGCAGCTTACTTTTATTGCTCTCTCTCTCTCTCTCTCTCTCTATATATATATAGGGGATACATGATGGGCAGGAGTGGGATATGTTCTCACTCCTGCAGAGTGACATATGTATTCTCACAAGTGCTGAGACACAAGCGAGAATGCACAGCTCACTCTGCAGGAAGAAGAATACTTCCCATATCCCACAATCTGCCTATCATGTGTGCTATTTATACAAATGGGATGAGACCTTATGAAGTGTCATGTTTTGCTAAGCAGGTGAGTTTTTAGGAGTGAGGTGGGAGAACTGGGCAGTTAAGCGACTTGTTTGGAGTCACACACTATGCAAGTGGTCCTTGTGAGAATCAAACCCAGGTCTGGGCTGCTGGCTGCACAAGCTTGTTCAGAGCTCTTTACTCTAACCCATACCTCTCAACCTCTTTACTCATAAATCAGGGACAAAGCTTAAAACAATCAGGGACAAAGACCCAAAATCAGAGACACATCTTAAAAATTGTTACTATTCACTTAGAAAGCTGACAGAATAAGTGGATTAGAGTAAGATGCATTTTCTGAAGAAGAACAAGTCTGTAACTTTGATGTTTGGCATTATTTTGTACTTTCAATCACCACTGTTCTGTCACAAAAACACAAATTTTACGAGGGACAGAGGAAAATTCTGAGTCAAAATCAGGGACAGTTGAGAGGTATGCTCTAACCTCTAGGCTATACTGAAAGCACTGTTTGTCTGTGGTCTGAGAGTGTGGGAGTATTTCTGAATGGGCTGGGATTGTTAGAAGCATTGTGGGACACAGGTGATAGTGTTTTGCTATGCTAATTGTGTTAGTTGCAGCTTGCAGCATACCTCTCAACTGTCCCTGATTTTCAGTGACATCCCTGATTGTGACTTAAAATTGTACTCTGTCCCTCCTAAAAATTGTGCTTCCATGACCAAACGGTGGGGATTGTAAGCACAAAATAATGTCAAACATTAAAGTTACAGACTTGTTCAAATGCATTTTACACTAAGCCCCTTATTCTGCCAGCTTCCTGAGTGGATATCACCCATTTTGAAGATGTGTCCCTGATTTTGGTCCATTATCCCTGATTTTTTTAAGCCTTGTCCCAGATTTATGAGGCAGAAGTTTGAGAGGTATGGCTTGCAGTGAGAAAAAGAAACTGTTTTGTAAATGAGTTTCATTGGAATTCAGTTTGTTTTGAAGCTGAGATTAGCGCAGAAATTGGCTAGGAGCGTTGGAAACTTTGGGACACAGGTAAGTGTGTTTTGCTATGCTGTTTGTGTTAGTTGCAGCTTGCAGTGAGAAAGAAACTGCTTTGTAAATGAGTTTCATTTGAATTCAGGTTGTTTTGAAGCTAAGATTACCACAGAAAAGGGCTAGGAGTGTTGGAAACTCTGGGACACAGGTAAGTGGGTTTTGCTATGCTATCTGTGTTAGTTGCAGCTTATAGTGAGAAAGAAACTGCTTTGTAAATGAGTTTCATTTGAATTCAGGTTGTTTTGTAGCTGAGATTAGCACAGAAATGGGATAGGAGTGTTGGAAACTTTGGGACACAGGTAAATGTGTTTTGCAATGCTACCTGAGTAATTTGCAGGCTTCAGTGAGACACAGAAACTGATCTTTGAAGCATTTTCATTTAGAATGTTAGCTTGAGTGAGTTGTGACATCAGCAGAGTATGGATAAACAAAATATATCTCACTAGCTCTCACCCCCATTGTATAAATATACACACATACATCTATATATATATATATATATATATATATCCCTACCAAATTATATTGTTTGTATGTTGACAGCAGACAGAATCATAAAGAAACCTGAGTAGCCAAGACACCCGACTTAGTAACTGTTTTCATCTTTCCTTATAAAATCAAAGTACTTTGGTCCACCTCTGAGTGTTTTCACAATCTAAGGCAGCCACTGCCGGGGTCATTTTAGCATGTTTTTTTTTCTCAGCTACTCTGGTTCTTAGAATAATTACCCACCTACACACTCTCTCTCTCTCTCTTTCCTTACATTCTCTACATCACAGCAGACGCTAACTGAATCCATGAGATATTGAAAAAAGAGGCGATTATGTAAAACACTTTGACTGCAGCTAATGTGCCCCAGAAAGATATGACACTTCAAAAATGTGTTTGAAAATTTTCTGTCTAGCAGTGGCATGAACTTGTAATGTTGTGTGTCCATGAGAATCTTGCCTGGAGGCAGAAACGGAATGCAAAATACACTTTAAATAAAAACATTTTTCTCTCAGTGGTTTATGAGATTATAAATGTTATACCTTCCCATCTCTAGATGCTCATCTGCAATTACCTGTTTTTACTTTAAAGCTTTTTTTATCTGTCAAATATTAAAAATACTGAATACTTTTATTCAGGAATGGTGTGACGTTTTTGAACTGAGATAGCATTATATTGTACGAAGTTAAACTGCAAATTAAATTGTTAAAATGGGTTATCGGAAAGACTCTTTGGTAAAACCTAATTTTATGAAAACCACTTGGAGTCATGTGATTAAGGCCAGAAGCCATGCAGTTTACTTGAAACTCCAACACATCTTCTCTTCTCCACAGTGTTGTTTACTTTTAAAAGGGCCCAGCCACTCTAGTGGCCTAGCAGTTAAAGCACCCATGTTCTAGCCAGTCCTTGTGCCTGTGGGTCCATTTTTTCACCCCGATCCCATTTAGCTGCAGAAGGAGGTAGCGAGGCAGTCCGAGGGGCACATGCTTCTCTCCAGGGAAAGATTCTTGTTGTCCTTGCAGAACATCTAGAGTACCTTTTGGTGGTCTGGGGGATAGGAGCCATTCCCTAGAAATCACCTCCATTCCACCTATGTATCCTGATGATGGCAAGAAGTAAATCTTATTGGTAGGAAGGCTGTAAGGTGTCAACACTGGGTCCTGCTCTCTGCTTGATAGGAACATGCAGCACATAGTCAGAAATGGCTAATGTGGGATCCAGGGAAAAGTCTGCTTTTACGTAGCAAGTTGGGCCTGCCTGGGAAGGGATAAGAGAAGACTACGTTTAAATGTGGAGGGTGCAACTGAATGATTATGTTTTAATGATTAATGTGGGCTTGTGAGGAATATATAGTTTTTTAAAATGTCTAGTGGGGTCGGGACTTACTTGACAAGTTGGACTTGCCTGGGAAGGGGTAAGACTAGTTTTAAATATGGAGTCTGACTGTGTTAATGATTAATGATTAATGATTAATGTGGGGAATACATAGTTTTCAAAAAAAAGTCTGGGGGGAGTTGCACTTGGCAAGTTGAGACTGCCTGGAAAGGGATAAGAGTTTTAAATGTGGAAGTGGAATATGAATGTCTGTCTCATTAATGGATAATATCTAGTTTTTAAAAAAAGGTCTTGGTATCTTGCTATGCTTTATGTGTTGTAGGCTACTCTTTGGCCAATCCCAACTCTTTACATAAACAGAACTCTGATTGTGAAGGACTACAGACTAGCATAGCCAGTAGTACATTATGCTAGTTATGTTGCCCCACCCCACCCCTGTGTTAAATCCCCCCCCCAAAAATGGGAGGCACAGCCCCCAACTGAAACAAATTGATGAAAAAAAATTACAACCCTATTACCAACAAATCATATGCAGCTTACATAACTAGTGTAGCGTACTTATGCTGTGGCATGCTTGTTGTACACTGGTCCATAGCCCACCAGCTCCCAGAATTCCTACATCTTTGTCTGAACTTTTTTCATGTCCCCCTTTTTTTCTCATCTACCACCTGTTCTACCATCTGTTTCCCTTCCTCCTATCTCCCATTTTACCTCTTTCGTGTTGACATGAAATTGTATTTACTGTACTATATGGAAAGAAGATGGAAAAAAGCTGAGATATTTCTGTTGGAGAATGGATTGTCTCACAGCATGGAGATTAAGACACTATCCAAAAAAGTGTCAGAGGCAGGGGACAATAGAAGTTGCCAATAACAATTAAAACTGCTCTTGGTCTGGACCTGGCTATGAAACACACTGGAACCAGAAAAGGCAGTCCAATCCCCAAAACAGAACTCAAATAGTTGGAATCCATTCAATATTTTAATTTACAAGACAACAATAAAATTACAGTACCTATTGAAGAAACAGATACAAGCAAGGCCATTCACCCAGCTTGAACTCCAGTCACACAACCAGACTAGTTTGTAATTTTCACACACAGTGGTGCTTTCTTAAGCAAGGAGACCTCTTAAGAAAGCACCCTTGTTTGTACTTGTGCCAAACCAGTTGGGTAAGAGTCCATACTCTATGGATGCCTAAACTGGTTTCTTTGAAAGGTACTGTGTTGTATTTTTATCTTTTTCTTGTAATAAGAATGTTGAACTGAGTAACTGACTGATTCAACTTTTTCAGCTCTGTAATATATGTTTAATTGGGGCTGTCGGCTTTTCTGGTTCCAGTGGAGGTGGAATCAAGTTGGCACGCTGGGCCTGGGCTGGGAGAAGATTTCTACTCATGAATGAAATGGAGATTATGTCTGGAGAAAATATTTAAAAACATCTAAGAGAATGGAACTGGCAAGTTGGGTCTGGACTGGGATAAAGAGTTTTATTTATCTAGGGGGGCAGGCTGAGGTACTAAATGAGTACTTCACCACAGTTTTCACCAAGGAAAATGGGGGGACGGCATCATACATGGGAAGAGATGGTGAAACTGAGGGGGGGGGGACCCTTAACGATCGGCTTTTCTGGTTCCAGTGGAGGTGGAATCAAGTTGGCACGCTGGGCCTGGGCTGGGAGAAGATTTCTACTCATGAATGAAATGGAGATTATGTCTGGAGAAAATATTTAAAAACATCTAAGAGAATGGAACTGGCAAGTTGGGTCTGGACTGGGATAAAGAGTTTTATTTATCTAGGGGAGCAGGCTGGGGTACTAAATGAGTACTTCACCACAGTTTTCACCAAGGAAAATGGGGGGACGGCATCATACATGGGAAGAGATGGTGAAACTGAGGAGGGGGGGGACCCTTACCGATTGGCGGGTCTGGGGAGGGTGGGCATCACTGGCATGTGGGGGGAAGGCAAAGCAGGGGGACAAGGTAGCGGAGGTGGAAATCATGGCAGAGAGAGTGAGGGAAGCCCTCAGGTCCCTTAAGAAGTAGAAAGCACCAGGACTGGATAAATTACATCCCAGAGTGCTGAAGAAACTGGCAGATCTCCTGGCAAAACCCCTGGCGGAGCTCTTCAACATCCCTCTGAGGACAGGGTGGGTGCCCCAGGACTGGAAGGTGGCGCATATAGTGCCTATCCACAAAGGGGGATCAAGGGAGGTGGCAGGGAACTACAGGCCCATCAGCCTGACATCGGTGGTGGGCAAGCTGATGGAGGGCATTGTCAAGGAGAGACTGGGGGGGACCTGGAAAAGTTAGGGTGCCTGGACGATGGACAACATGGATTCATCCCAAGGAAATCATGTCAGACAAACCTTGCAGAGTTCTTTGAATGGGTGATGAGTGCCTTGGACCTGGGTAGACCAGTGGACGTCCTCTTTCTTGACTTCAGCAAGGCGTTTGACTCTGTTCCTCATGGGGGCCTGTTGGATAATCTGGAAGAAATGGGGGTGGGGAACCAGATGATCAGATGGATAGGAAATTGGCTCCAGAACCTGACCCAGAGGGTCTTGGTTGGCAGGATAGTCTCATCCCCAAGGAGGGTCATTAGTGGAGTCCCTCAGGGATCGGTCCTTGGGCCTCTTCTGTTCAACACCTACATCTCTGACATAAGGAAGGGTATCAGGAGTGAAATGAGTCTCTTTGCGGATGACTCAAAACTGGGGGCGGTGGTGGATGGGGAGGAGGGGAGGGTGGCCCTATGGGGGACCTGGAGGCTCTGGAAAGGTGGTCTAGAAAGTGGAAGTTGAGGTTCAATGCAGGGAAATGCAAGCTACTGCTCCTGGGAGTCAGAAACCTGGGCCAAGCGTACACCCGGCGGGAAATGCTAAAAGTCTCGATGGCTGAGAGGGACCTGGGGGTGGTGGTGGATGTCAAGATGAACAACTCAGAGACTTGTAGGAAGGCAGCGGCAAAGGCCAACAGGATGCTTGGATGCATCGCTAGGGGGATCACCTCCAGAAGGAAGGAAGTGATATTCCCACTGTATAACTGCTTGGTGAGGCTGCACCTCGATGTGCGTGCAGTTTTGGAGGCTACATTTAAAGAGGGACATTGAAATCCTGGAGATGGTCCAGAGGAGGGCCACCAAAATGATTTTGGGCTTGGGGGATAGGACATATGGGGAGAGGCTCGAAGAGCTAAATATGTACACATTGGAAAAGAGAAGGGACCGGGGGGACAGGATAGAGGTCTTCAGGTACATGAAGGGGGTAAATAGGGGAGGAGCAGTCAGGGTGCTCCGAAGGAAGGGAGGGGCAACTAGAGGTCATGGGTGGAAGCTGGAGGGAAGGAGATTAAGGAGAGAAAGGAGAAGGTGCTACTTCACTGAGAGGGTGGTGGAGCCATGGAATGCACTGCCCAGGGGGCTGGTGGAGGCAGAAACAGTGGAGGAGTTCAAGAGGGGGTGGGATAGGTACAGGGGAAGGGTTCTGGAAGCAAAAACCAGAGCAGTGAGAATATCCGGAACTGGGAAGGGAGAAGCCAGAGAGGGGCGAGGGGGTCAGCAAGGTCAGCTCCCAGGGTAAGGGCTGACCAAACGAGCAGACATGAAAGACCATTAGGCCTATTCTGCTGGCATTTTAGTATGTTAGTATTTTATAAGAGACCCATTGGAAACACCTTTTTGTGTGTGCCAAACTAGTTGGGGTGAAAGACCATACTCTGCAGGTTCCTGTACCAGTTTTAAAAGGTGATGTATTTTTCTTGTATTAAAAATGTTGAAATATTCAGCTTTTTCAGCCCTGCTTTACATGTGTGGATGGTGAATTGTCTGTTTATGGTCGGAGGGGTAGAATTGGCATGCTGGGCCTAGGTAGGGATTTTACTAGAGAATGAAATGTTATGTATGTCATATTCTGTGGAGAAAAAAAAAACATACATATCAGCTGAGTCTCTCATGGGGTGGGGGTAGTGGAGATCTGCCACACTATTAAAATGGTGTGGCTATCTTTCTTTCTTTTTTTTTTTTTTTTTGCAGATAGCTTTTTACCTGGTAGGTCATCACAGGCTGGCTTCTTAGCCCCGTCTCTGCTTCCTCTTGCCCAGCACCCATCTCCACAATCCACCAGGTATGTGATCCCCCCACAGATTACCCTATAGCATTCTTCATTCTGATCCCCCAGTTTGTGAACTGCTCCTCCATCTATGCTGACATCTCTCCTGAATCTAATCCCTCCAGGCTATCCCAGGTTCCCACTGATGGCTTCTGTGTCAGTTTCCTGATGTGTTACTGAACAACAATTGCTCACTCTGCCTTGACTTTGAACAGGATGTTAAATGCATTGGTAGTGCAATGTCATTCAACTCTGCCTCACTGCTTTTTGAATTAGAGGGGGATCTGACCACCTCTCCCTGCTGTTGACTCATGAGCTTCATCCCACACATCATGATGTTTACGACTGATGTGGCTTTATCTTGTAGACACTCCTAGTTGCCCAGTCTTCCTACTACTGGTTTTATCCCCACTAAAGGTGCAGGATGCATGACATAAATCCTGTTTGCCAAACTTCAAAGAAGAACCCTATTATAGAAGTGTGTTTCATTTTTGTCTCTTTCATTACAAGATACAGTATAGGTGGCATGGTGGTCCTCTTTCTGGGTTGTCATTTCTTTCCTGCATCCTTTTACCCTTTTATATCTTCTTGCCACTAAGCATGCATTGTAGCTTCTTGTCAGCTACTTCTCCTTCCCATTGCCCAATCACTCCTCAGCCCCCTCTATGTGGTCACTAATATTTGTCTTCCTCTACAGATAGATCACTAGGAGAAAAGTACTCTATACCTGGGCCACAGTAATCTCCATGACAGCAGGGGGAAGTCAGCAAGGAGAGTCTTAGTGATGGGGGATTCAATGATTAGGGGAGTAGAGAGGGTAATTGTTGGGGGGGATGAAATGATTAGATGCCTTCCTGGTACATCAGCAATCAGGGATATAGATAGAACAACGAGGATAGTGGAGAAGGTTGAGGGGGATCTCAGGGTACTGGTACATTTTTGTACCAACAATCTGGTGAACCAGCCTGTGGAGACAGTAAAGTGGAATTTTAAGAGGCTGGGAGACAAATTGAAGGTGCACTCAGGTTCCTGGCCTTTTCCATGGTCCTCCCTGTGTAGAATGAGGGGAATGGGTATGATAGAGTAAGAAAGGATGAGACTGAGGTGTTTAATGAGTGGTTGATGATGTCAGAAGGAGAGGTACAACTTTGTGGGGGACTGGGAGGCTTCTGGGACAGAAGACTCTTCAAAAGCAATGGTCTTCACTTGATGAGAGAGGGGCCAGCACTCCGTGGCAGAAATATGACACTTACATTGAACAGTTAAACTGACTGCAGGGGAGGTGGAGGCTAGGGGTACCACTGAGAAGGGAGTGCAGGTGGGGAACTTAACTAGGGTTCCCCCTGAATAGGGGACTACTAGCAGCAAGGTGGGTAACAGTAAGGTTGAAGTTCAAACCAGGTTTGGGGAAGAAGTCAGAGAAGGAGGATTGACAAAGCCCTCATTCAGCATGAAAAATAAAAAAAAATGATGGTGACTAGGGAAGAATAAAGGAGAAGGAATAGGAAAAAGCAAGAGGGGATGAGGAGAAAATGGTAGGGAGGCTGCCTTAATGTCAGGAGTCTTTGAAATAAAATTAGAGAGCTCTTGGCAATGGCGGCAGACACTGAGCTAGATCTAGTAGCCATCACAGAAACTTGGGCCACAGAGAATAATGATTGGGTTATGACAGTCCTAGGCTAAACCATCTTTCGATGGGATAGAGGAAAAGGTAAAGGAGGCAAAGCCCTATATGTGAGAGAGAGGCAAAGAGGCAGTGGAGAATAGAAACATCAGGGAAGGTAACAGGGAAACAGAATCTTTGTGGATTCAACTCACAGCATCCTCAGGCAAGAAACTAATAATCTATAGACCTTCAGGACAAGGGGAAGACAGACATAAAGAGCTAGGGGCAAAACAAGAGAGGGAGGTGGAAAAAGGGAGGTGGTTGGAGATCTAAACCTGCCAGATATTGATTGGATCATTCCAGCTGACAGGAGCTCCAGAAGTCAGGCCCTAGGTACATTGCAGGACTGCCTGCTGGTGCAGCTAGTTAAGGAACCCACTAGGTAAGCTGCCGTTCCTGATGTTGCAATCACCAACTCAGAGTGGTAGAAGGAGTGAGGGTAAGGGAACCACTAGGGTCCAGCAACCATAAATCTATATGGCTTGACTTGGTCCTTGGGACAAGCAAGCCCTCATCAAAGGCCAAAGTCCTGGATTTCAGAAGGGCAGACTTCTGCCAGATGAGGGAGCTGGTCTGGGACACGTTAGCCTGAGTGGTATCAGCATTAGGAATGTGGAGTAAAGATAAGGGGCAATCAAGGGGGCCATTCTCGAGCCAACAAAGTAATCAAAGGAAAAGGTACAAGAGACCAATATGGTTCTCTGGAAAGGTCAGGGAAGTGGTGAGAGCAAAAAGGAAGGCATTTACCAGGTACAAGTAAAAATAGGGAAGGAAGACTAGGGAGAGTATCAAATGAGAACAAGGGAAACCAAAAGGGTGGTCAGAGAAGCAAAGGCAGACACAGAGATGCATATTGCGGAGGAGCTCAAGGGTGGGGAAAACAGTTTATTAGATATATTATGGAAAAAAGAAGGGGAGGAGGAATTGTTAGGCTAACTCAGGGATGTAGGGTAAGTGAGGGGGACAGGAAGAAAGCAGCCATTCTGTATGACTTCTTTTACTCTGTATTCACAAGGGAAGACAGAGGGCCTCTGCCAGAGAGTGGCATTGAGGCAGCGGTAAGGGAGATCCCTGAGATAGGGCAGCAAGTATTTACCAGTGAAAGGGTTTGGAAACAGCTATCAGCCCTAAGGATAGATAAGGCCTTGGGGCCAATTGGGATGCATCTTTTTTTATTTATTTTATTGAGAATTCAGATATACCTTTGAATCAGAGACTCATTTACAAAGGTTCCACATCACACAGAATAACAACAGAACAGACAATTAGTAGATAATTCAACAAGCAATACAGTCCAGCATAGTTTACAAAGATCAGTGAAGGCTAACAGGTGGCTGACAGGCTACTCTGTGCAAGTCTTTAGGAATACATTTAACTCAGAATATATATCATCATCAGCCACTCATGTAATGGTCCTGGAGGGTAAAAGCAGGCCAGAGGCCATAGTCTTGGGTGAGAAAAGCAAAAAGAGGGGAGGTAGTGCAGGATCAGTGACAGTCACAGGTATTAGAGGACTGAAGGTGGGCCCTAAGGTGGGTTTCGAGGGTGCTCGAAGAATATGGAATTAAATGAACCCTTGGTAAGGATATTCAATAGCTCAATTCAGACAGGGGTAGTTCCAAAAGACTGGAGTATAGCAGATGCTATCCCACTCCATAAGGAGGAGACAAGGAGCAACCGAGTAACTACAAACCTGTCAGTCTTATCTCTATTGTGGATAAATTAATGGAGACACCAATCAAAGAGGGCCTCGTAAACCAACTGGAGTGCAGTGGAGTCCAAGATAGTAAATAGCATGGGTTCATGGCAGGAAGGTCTTGTCAGACCAACCTGATAGTTTTGTTTGACTGGGTTATGAGTGTAGTGGATAACTTTTTTTACTTTGATTTCAGCAAGGCTTTCAACTCGGTGCCTCGCAGAAGGTTGCTGAAGAAGCTAGGGGATATGGTGAAAGTGAAAGACACAGTTACATTGGTGAGAAACTAGTTGAATGGGAGACAGCAGAGGGCTATGATTAATGGAGTCAAATCAGAAGGGGAGGGAGGTCTCCAGTGGCGTGCCACAAAGATCATTCCTGGGTCCAGTCCTTTTCAATATGTTCATTAGCGACATGGAAGAAGGAACCCAGGGCAAGATATGTCTCTTTGTAGATGATACTAAGCTCTGTGGCAGGGTAGACAGTGAGGAATGGGTTAGTGAGATGTAGAGAGACTTGTAAAAACTAAAGAGGTAGTAAAAGGTTTGGTAGTTGAAATTCAATGCCAAGAAGTGCAAGGTGATGCACACAGGGAATAAGAACCTGAGGACAGAGTACTGGATGGGGGGGGGGTAAAGCTATGCACAACCTCTGAGGAAAGAGACATAGGGCCACCATTAGTGACTCCCTAACACAATCCAACCAGTGTAACAAGGCCTACAGTACAGCAAACAGGCTGCTGGGGTGTAAAGGAAAGGGTACTGACAGCAGTAGTATGGAGATATATTGCTACTTCTCTGTAGATCACTGGTGAGACCCCACCTGGAGTACTTGTGTCCAGTTCTGGAATCCTCACCTAAGGAAAGATAAGGACAGGCTGGAGACAGTGCAATGCAGGGTAACCAAAATGATTCAGGGCCAGAAGGGGAGATCTTACTAGGATTGTCTCAAGGCACCGAACATATACTCACTGGAGGCCAGATGAGAGAAGGGATATATGATGGAGACCTTCAGGTTCCTAAAAGTAATGAATAAGGTAAACTGTAAGGAACTATTTAGCATACATAGCAGACCTAGAACCCTGGGGCACAAGTGGATACTGATGGGGGAAGGTTCAATATGGAAGCGAGAAAGCTTTATTTTACAGAAAGGGTGGTGAAGCCATGGAAAAATCTGTCAGCTGCTACAGTGGGTGCCAAAACTATCAATAGTTTCAAACATGACTGGGACTGAGTGAAGGGCTTAATGGTTGCTCTGGGGGATAGTGGTAGGGCAGGGAGAATGGTGGTGGATAGTATAGGTTAGAACCTTATATGGACAATAGCTTCCGGGTTTATTAGGATCTATGGGCAGACTGGATGAACCAGTGGTCTTTTTCTGCTGTCATTGTCTATGTTTCCATGTTCCTCTTCTCACTGTTATCATTACAAGAAATGCCCACTGCCATTTCTCACTGGATTGTCTTGCACGTAAGAGTGTTGTCTCTATAAATTTTTTCTGTACCAGAACTTTACATAAATAAACATATAAATAAATGATACCACTTTTTCACAAATTGCTTCAGGGATCTGTGTGGGATGCTTATAATGAGTATGTCTCCCATGTTGAGAGACAATAGCTGACTTTATTTTCTTTTCAATGTCAGACATACCAGGCCCTACCCTGTCACTATGCAGTCTTCACTTGGGGGGAACAGGAGTAATATCCTTCACTGCAGAAATATAATTACCAAGTGCCTTTGGCTTTTTCTTACCATCACTCCAACTTGTTCCCACTGACATATGGTTTGTTCCTCTGTCACTTTCTTCAAATCATTCAGCTCCATAGTGGACTGTGATATTCAAATCAAGATTTCCAGGATCATAACTCTTTGCTCTGTTCATGAGATTCCTACCATCCATCCTTTCTTTGGCACGTCTGTGAGGTATGGGTTAATTTTTTTGTAATGTACACCTCCACAACGATTCAAGTACCACTGTCATTTCACACTAACTTCTTACATCTTAAGTCAGTCACTCTGTGCCTATCTGTCACTTTTAACAAAACTGTCAGCATCTGCACATCACTTTTCAACTGAGCTAATGGCATTAAATGAGAGAATAATAATAGGGTTTAGGTGCACTCCCATCTATTCAGTTAAAACGTTTCTGTCTGCACATAGTTTCATGACAAACGTTCTGTTCCACACACTATCTTTCCACCTTTCTCATCTCAACCTACTGTATATAGTTTTGTTGCATCTGCACAACTCCTTACCACCCACCCCAATCAGAGCCAGCCTTAGCATGCTGTGAACTGTGCATTCTCACAGGGCCCCGGGATCAGAGGGGGCACCCCAAAAGCCTCAGCTGGCCTCCCTTTTTCTTGGTCCTGTAAGTTCTAATTCAGGTAAAATGCAAAAATGACACAAAATTAGCCAAAAATGAAGATATATGGAGACCATGGTAGGGATGGGGATGTACCTGGGGGTCTCACGACTTCTAATATGGCACCCCAGCAAGGAGGTTTGCACAGGGCCCCAGGATAGCTAGGGCCAGTGCTGACTTCAATCAGCATGGATTCTTTAAGGTTTGTGAAAAAAAACAATATTTAGGCCAAGTTCAGCTCATATTTTGTATATTATCTGCATTTCTCTTCCATTTGTTGTTCATTACTGAGTTCATTATTATGGAAACATGGTCCTTGTCCTCTATAGTTTGCCTGCTTCTGCGGAAGTCATAATCCTGTTCCCAGTCTGTTGTAGGAATGATTATGATGTCAACAACCAAGGACTGACTTCAGCAAAGGATTAAACAGCAGGAGTAAAGTAAATGTACGTGGACAATAATCCTTTTTCCAGGAAAAATTAAACGATGTACAAAATAACATCTGGGTAGACTGGGTGAGCCAAAGGGTCCTTTTCTGATGACACATTCCATGTTTCTATGTACAAGAGGGAAGTATTTTTCACAAGAAAAGGTGCTAAAGGGGTGGCCCAGTGGCACTGGTGGTTGAGGCGCTGGACGCCACACCAGTGACCCAGATTTGGGAAGGAGCTCAGGCCATCAGGGGTTGACAGGGGTGAGAGATGATGAAGCGCCTGGAGAACTGCTCTTCTCTTTCAGGGAGGGAGGGATTGTCATCCTGCCTGTCTGCTGCCCTCTAGTGAGGGCTGGGGGGTAGCACAGGTAGGGAGAGCATATCAGCCAGTGATCATGGCATGCGTGTACCCCCGCATGCGTGCGGCTATGCGCTGGGAGGAAGGGGGGTCCAGAAAAAAGGAAAATTGTGACCAGGGGGCTTCATGAAACCCTTCCCCATCCTGCTACTCCACAGCAGCCTCCCTGGATTTGGATTGTGCTCCGGGGAGGGGAGATGCTCCCTTCCTGGCCCCGCCATGTGAGGGTCATGGGGATGGTTGGCGGTGTGTGGGCATGCGGGCAGGTGATATGGGACTGAGTCCTTCTCCCCCAGTGTACGGAGAGCAAAAAGTACTTAAAAGGAAAAAAGAAAAGGTATTCAAGGAGAAGGGCATGCTATGAAGCTGAAGAGGGGTAGAGTCAGCTGAGATGTGAAGAGATAGTTCTTCACAGAAGAAGTGGTGGATTCCTGGAACAGCCTTCCAGCGGAGATGGTGGGGGCAAAAACAGTAGTGGGGTTCAAGAATGCATGGGATATGCACAAAGGAATCGTAGTGGAAAGGAAGGTGGGAGGAAGAGAGAGATGTAGACTGGGCACAGTCTGATGTAACAGTGTACTGTAGTTAGGGAGGAATGGGCAGACTGGATGGGCCAAGTGCTCCTTGTTTAACAACAAATTCTATGTTTCTGTGTCTCTAAAACTAATAATTAAGACTAAAAGAACATGAAGAGCAGAGCATTTTTCTTTATTGACTTGTCTGAAGCTTTTGATCTAAACAAATCTGGTTTTGTTTGAGGGGCTGTGTCAGTATGGTGTGAGTGGATTCAGTCTTATTTAACAGCTAGTGGCCTCCTGGTGTGGGTCTGTCTTTTCAGCTCCTGCTGTTTCTGGTGAATACCCCTGTGGTCAATGGTGGATCCTTCAGTTTTCTTCTTCATAATTATAAACTCCTTGCCAGCTTTATGTTTTGTTTAGTGATTGATTTTATTTTTACACTGGTGACTGGGAAAGGTACACTGAGCTAAGGCTCATATTCTAGGTGCGACCAGGGGGAGGGGCTTAAATGAGAGACAAGATGCAAAAGTCCAGAATACAGCACATGCAATGGTAAATAGAAGAGAGTAATCCTATTCTGGTTTTTACAAATAAACGTATGTACTACTACAGTACTATGGGTGTGCAATGCTCAAAAATACAGGTACATAGTCACTATTCAAAGTACCAGTGGTGCAAAAGATATACATAATGTAAATAACAAGCAAATAAAAAAAGAGAATACCATACGATATGTATAACTGGATAATCAAAGTACAATTGTTATAATTAAATGCTGAATTTGTCCATTTGTAGTATCAGACTACACCAATGATACTATTCTGTTTTATGCTAGTAAATCAGTGTCTTTTCTTTCTAATGTTTTACAGGACCACTTTCATTTTTTCAAACTTGTTTCACTGCAAATGGTTGAGCTTTAAATTGTAAAGAAGTGAAACGCATGACGTTTTGGGGCATCCACATGCTTTAAAACAGCCCACTCATTACTTGGGGTATAAGTGCCTGGATCAAGTAGAAGAATTTTAACATGTGGGGTATTTTGTAATCCTCTGCACCAATAGGCCATTTCCCCCCTTTTTATGTTTGCTTGTGCACATGCACAAGAAACATTATGTGACAGCTTAGGAGAGAAGCGGGTTAGGGAGGCACAGCCGTGTAGCAGCCAAGGGAGGCACAGCATTTTGGGGCTTGGCCGTGGTGCACCAGTGGAGGCAGAGTGTGCTGATGACACTGGCTTTTAGACGCTGCATTTTCACAGCAGTACTCATGGCCACCTCGTCATTGCAGCATCAGTGATTTGCTGCAATGAGGGAACGACCCATCATTGCTGGGCGGAACGTTGCTGCTGTAATATTGTTTGTGAACATGGTGGCACGTTGCCACCCTGTTCATGAACAATATTACTGTGGCCCCAGTGCCGAGGGGGTGCCCAATCCCCCTTGGCAACATGTGGCGCCCCCAAAATGGTCTTTGTCTGGTGACAGGGGAGCCCACTCCCAGTTGGCATAATGTAAACCTGCCCCCGGTTTTGTTGTCTGCCAATGGGGGAGCCCACTCCCTGTCGGCCTGATGCCCCCCCCATTTTGTTGTGCGCTGACGCGGGTGCCTAATCCCCATCGGCATAATGGTGCCCCCCATTCTTTTGTGCCAACAGGGAGCCCAATCCCCGTTAGCTACAGCTGCCCCCCAAAAGACTTCTTTGGCATGCTGGGAGCCCACCTCAGCATGCCAAATGCCACTGTAAAGTAAAAACCATCCAGCATTGTCTTTTTTTTTTTGTACCTGAAAAGAAGAAAATGGTCCCTCGCAGTCTCAGGGGCCCCTCCCACAACCCGCACCCACCCTCTGCACATCCTGCTTCCCACCCCCACCCCATGCACCTCCGAGTCTGGCGCAATGGTAATTAGTGGACCGGGAACATGTCTGCACTCTTCAAAGCTGAACGTGAACTGAGGAAATGCCAGTGAGCTGTATAATGGGATAGATAGGGTTTTTTCAACATTGGTGCATGTCTTGGGCATTTTTTTGAATTTTGGCACCAGATTTTCAACATGGGGTTTTTGGGACCCCTCCTCATGAATTCTGCAACTGTCATGGCGTTAATTGGGCCTGAAGGGTGATTTCATGGTCACTGCGTGGAATCATCTTTCGGGACCGATTAATGAAATTACAGTGCCAGTGTTCATGAGGTGGGCTCTCAAAAAGCTGATGTTGCAAATTTGGTGAAAAAATTCATAAAAATTACTGTTTTATGAGCTTGTGTTGTGCAGTTCCTATGCACACTCATATGTTAACGAATTTGTAACATTTGCACTCCAGATTTTCAACATTGCCATGTTATCACACCTACTTATGAGCAGTACAGCTGTCATTATTCACATCTTGTCCAAAATGTGTTTCCACGCATGTAGCCCACAGTGGCGCAGTCGGTGTGCGAAATCAATGTTTGGGACAGATTAAGAAAATCACAGTGACACTGTTCATGAGCAGAGGTCTTAAAATGGCTATGTTGAAAATTTGGTAAAAAAAATTCCTAAAAATCACTGTGTTACGAGCGTGCATAGCGCAGTTCCTATGCATGCTCGTAAGTTCACGAATTTGTAACATTTGCACTCCAGATTTTCAACACTGCCATTTTATCACACCTACTTATGAGCATTACAGCTGTCATTTTTCACATCTCGCCCAAAATGTGTTTCCACGCATGTAGCCCACAGTGGCGCAGTCGGTGTGCGAAATCAATGTTTGGGACAGATTAAGAAAATCACAGTGACACTGTTCATTAGCAGAGGTCTTAAAATGGCTATGTTGAAAATTTGGTGAACAAATTCCTAAAAATGACTGTTTTATCAGCGTGCGTTGCACAGTTCCTACGCACGCTTGTACCTTCGCACATTTGCAGTATTCTCCCTCCAGATTGTCAACATTGCCATTTTTCTGCATCTCCTTATGAACAGTGCACCTGCCATTTTTTCACATTGTGGCTGAAATGTGTTTTCGCACTTCCAGCACAGAATGGCACAGCCGCTGTGGGAAATCACTGTTTGGGACAAGTGACACTGTTTATGACCACAGGTTGTTAAATGCCTATGTTGAAAATCTGGTGATGAAACTCCATAAAATGACTGTGTTACGCCCATGCATTGAGCAGTTTCCACGTATGCTCGGAAGTGCAAGCATTTTTAATATTCCCCCACTACACATTTTCAACATTGCCATCGCTTCATACCTCCCTATGGATGGTACAGCTGTCATTCTTCACATCCTGCCCAATCTGTGTTTTTGTACATGTGGTGCAGAGTGCCACTGTTACTTCTGGAAGTCAGTTTTCAGGACACATTGACAAAATCACACTGCCACTGTTCATGACAAGAGGCCCCAAATGCTTTCATGAGGTGGGGTCACAAAACGGCCATGTTCAAAATTTGTCCTGTGAATACCGATAAACGCCCGAGACATTACTGTTTCTAATCATAACGTCCTACCTTGTACAGACAGACAGGCATTGGGGTGTGCCTTTGGATTGACAACCTTACAGCTCATGCCATCCCAACCCCATCTCCCAGCCACTAACAGGCATCGAGGTGTACCTTGGACTCTTCATCCCAAGACTTCACCCCATTCTCCTATGCTGCACCCATTTCAACATATGTCTTTATGGAATGGGGGTGACTGTAAAGCCAAACACCCTAAGGCACAGCTCAAGACGTGTCGGTGTCTGCAGAATAGGGTGATTTGACATGGCTTGACCATCATGGGTGACGACCCAACAACTTACCCCAAATCCTGTCCGTCTCTACAGGATGGAGGTGGGGTTCATGTGAAGTTCAGTACTTCACTGCCATTCCTATTCTGCACCTGTCTAACTCCTGCATTTCTAGTGCTAATACCAGCAAGCAAACATTCGGCATTGACAAATGCTTGTTTTGTTACTGTTCGACTTTTTGTCCCATTTCCTCTGTAACCCTCTCCCTCTGTTTACTCCTGGAAATGAACCTTGGCTTAGTGTGCCTCTGTCAGTCACTTATTTATAAATAAAAAAACAGACACATTTGATTGACATTTTATATGTATAGCTAATAGAGTTAATATTTGCTTTGAACGTCTTTATAGGGCTGGTCATTGTTTGTCTAGACGGGATAGTGAGGGGACTATTATGCAAACTATTATTCCAATTTTCAATTACAGGGATTTAGTTTACTGATTTGGGGTGCTCTCATTATTTTATGAGCTTAATAGTATTGGTAATAAGCCGCTTAGATTCCTATTTGGCTGCTATTTTAATACTCATCACTGGGGGATGTTACAGGCTCTAGGCTGGATGTTGCTCAGGCATAGAAGTGGGAAAATTGGTTAAACATTGCTAAGTACTTAGATCTGTGAATAACTTTGTGACAACCCACCTCTCCCTCTGGGCTGAAACAGCTTTTAGAGAGGTGTCTGTCCTCAGGTATTCGCTGCCACCAGCTGGACTGTCTTCCAGCACCTCTTTGACGTTTACAGACTTGAATAATTAAACGTGCAATTGCACAAGTTAAAGTCTGGTAGCGTGTCTCTCTTGGCTGGCAGATGCTACACAGAGTTTACCTCAGGCAATGGAAACCAAATATTACCTTAGAAAAATGACATCACAGTCGCAACTGTTGAGCAAATAAATAGCTTTTTACTTAACAGAAAGTGCACTGAGCATTTACAGGATATATATTTACAACACAAAAGAATAACACTAATATAGGAAAAGTAAACAAATGTTTTGAAATAACAAATGGCAAAAGAAAATGGCTATTACTGCAATATGCTAGTACTAAACTTACCCTTCCCTGTCCTTTTAAGGGACCACTGTGCCCTATGCTAACTGCCAGCTCCCACAGACATAGCTAGAAGGGTAGGCTCTAATCTTAGTTACTCCCTCCAGCTTCCAGAGTAAGAGGAACCCACTTCACTGTCTTTCAGAATGTTATATACTCTCTTGAGAATTGGTCATTCCTATTCTCCCTTTGAATGCACCAACCATCTACCATGTATGTATTTAATTGTCCCAATCAGACTGAACATCTATCAGCGACCAATTATATTCCCTTTTACCTTTAAGTTTATATTTGAGTGAACCAATCTCTTCAAACTGGCCTGTGTGTGTGGACATGTCTAACAAAAGCTAAATAAATAAATAAAATGTCCACTCGAGATTTATGACCTAGCTCTTATCTTGCAGCTAGGGAGGACTGAGAATTTCAGCTTATGGAACTTCGCAACTTGCATGAATGTTTTTTTTCAGAATGCTAAAAAAAAAATAAGGCACTTACAGAATCCACCATTAACTCCTTCCTTCCCATTTCTGTCACAAACATGCCTACTCCTTATATAGTAGATGTACTGTATCCTTCTAAGTCTACATATAGCCCAAGAGATATGGTAAATGGGTGCATTAGTTTCCAAAATAGTAACCCATCTATGAGTAAACAAGCATTTGTCAATGCCAAAAGTTCACTGTTGATATTGCAGTCATACATGCCTCCTATATGTTTCTGCCTGTATTCCTCTGTCTTGCATTTTGAGGCATCACATGGGTTCAGCTGGAGTGCTGGAATTGCATCAGGCCAGACCGGTCACAAGGTGTGCAAACTGTGCACATTCTTACACATCCTTACTGAACTGGTCCACTCCCAGTGGTCTAGTTTTCACCCAGTGCCGGGGTGTGAGTGAAAAAGAGACCGCCTGAACCATCCGATTGGTAAAACAATGCATAGTGAGACTGGCCATACTGTAACCTTTAGCCCAGTTATGCTGGGTCCAACTTTAATTGTGCTGATCCGGTTCAGATCAAGTCCCTACAGGGTAGAGTGGGTGCAGAAACCCTATTAATTGGTACAAGTTTGCACAGCATAAACCCATCCCTGCTTATGAAGGGGGCATGATGGACCTACAGCCACTTCCAAAGTTACTATACATGAGGGGGGGTTAACAGGGGGTAAATAAAGAGGCAGAGCAGAGAATAAATACTGAGAGAGAGACATACACAATGTAGATGGGCTATGTGAACTGCTGCAATGCATTCCAGCAGCTCAGCAATAAGCAGGGACAGATGGAGAGTGAAAGTTGATAGCCCCCACCCTCACCCCCAGCATTACCTGGCCCCACAGAGCTTACAACAGCATGAATGAACAATTAATTACCTCGCTTAGTCCATCACTGTTCCTCAGCTGTGGGCAGGTCAGCTGCTCACCTTGTGCAGTTGCTGCCACTTGTCCAAAGGCAGAATCACCACAACTGTTGTGAGCATGGGGGTCTCACTGAGCTCGAGCCACTCATATCAGAGCATGCAGTAGTCTCGCTGACCTTGATACACTCATACTGGAGTATGCAGGGGTCCTGATTCCTCTGCGTGCATGGGCTGCCTCTGTGTGTTCTTCACAATGCTGACCCCGACCAGACCACTGGGAAGGAAGGCAGCATTCCCACTCTCCACAACACAAACCAGGCATGTGATGGAGCAGGTGAGCCAGCATGAGATTGAGAATGCCCAGGTAGTGGGCCAGCATCTGTGTGACACATGAGGTGTGCAGAGGGCATGCCAGAGTCATCACTTGGTACTGCCCCAGGTCAGTGTGAGTGAGCCCAGCACTGACCCCATAGACTTGCTCACAAGGGGCTGGGATTCTGTCCACAAAGCCACTCTGTAACAAAACTGCCCAGCAGCTCTGTAAATGAATGACTGAGGCACGGCACCCTCAGGAAGACCAGTGGGGGGATGGTGGTGGTGGGGTTACATCAGCCAGGCTGATCGGGACACTGAACAGCTGTTTGCTGGGTGGTGTCCTGCAGATGAAAGGGAAAATAGTCTATTTCAGGCAAAACAGCATCACAATCAGCCTGGCTGATGATTGGTGTGGCATGGTCAAGCCTCTTGCAGACTACTCTGCACTGGACAAATAGTCTCACACTCTTCAATAGCAACTCATATCAAGAAGTTTGCTGCATGTGTGCACACAGCAAACTTAACAAATTAATAAACTAGTGAAATTGTCATGATAGTGAGTTCATAATTTTAATAGGCCCCCCTTATCGAATATAGTTACCAGCACTGAGACTTGAGTGTTGAAGTCCACCTGTAGTACTGTATGCAGTTCTGGACTCCCATTACAAAGGGACATTGAGGCATAAGAGAGGGTATAACGCAGGGCCAAACTGATCAGAGGTATGAAGGACAGAACCTATGAGAAGAGACTGGAGGCCCTTAACATGTTCACACTGGGGAAAAAAAAGGCTGAGGGGAGACGTGATCTCAGTCTCCTGCATACTGATGGGACTTGACAAGATCAAACTGACATGAAAAGATA
The DNA here is from genome assembly GCA_016271365.2 of Neoceratodus forsteri. NCBI lineage: Eukaryota > Metazoa > Chordata > Ceratodontiformes > Ceratodontidae > Neoceratodus > Neoceratodus forsteri. The sequence continues at coordinate 1,393,476,588 of CM057459.1, forward strand.
GTTGATGGACACCAAACTGGAGAAGAAGACTGATGCCACCATCACCATCTTTTTGAGTGTTACGTGTAGCTCTGAGGTTAAGTGTGGTTCTGGAAGAAAGCTCATTACTTCACCCTTTGGTGGAAGGGATAATTATCAGTAGTCCAGTATTCCCTTCTGACAGTAATCACTCCAGTTCCTCAGACACTATCAGTCCCTCAGTGGGAGCAGGTTGATTGCTGGGGCTATGGTTCCCTCCCACAGCAGGTTACTCAGTCCAAGGCCAACAAATTTGGTACAATGGGTCTCTCTCAGAAAGCGTTAAAATAAGATGGGGCGTGGATAGATAAACAGAAGGTAAAGGCGTGTCACAATTGCATGGTCACAGCTCTGTACTGCCAACTGAGTAACTGGGGTTGGACTCCAAGCACCAGAATTCCACATTGATGCCTGTTGTGGGTGGAGGGGGCTGAACATATTAATTTATTCAGTTAAAATTTTTGACTGGGAAAAGCACAGTGAGCCAGGAGCTCATCTTAAGGTGCAACCTGGGGGTGGGGGCATGGGACAAATACAACCTGTAGTAATAGAAATATTTAAAAATGCAGCATTGCCAGCAAGAGAACAAAACATACAGCAATAATACAAAGTACAGACAGACATTTACCATGAGAAATACAGAGGCAATATACAGAGAAGTAATACTGAAGCATATGAAAACAAAGCAATGATGGTGCATGGATGTAAGTGGCAAAGCTGTCTAGGTACAGAACACAGTTAAGCAAAGTCAAAACCAGAAACCTGCTGCAGGGGTAGGAACAGGTGGGAAGGGGGGATGATGATGGTGCATGAAATATAGAGGGTACGGGCCTGCAGAAGTGCCATAACATGATATTAGGAAACCATGGACAGGAACAGGAGAATATCAAGGAGGTGGAGCACTGTGCTCACTGGAGGGAGGGCATGGACCACAAGAAAATAGAGTATCCCCTACTAGCCGTACAAGGAGCAGCGCTGGGGGTACCCATTAAGGCAACTGTTTACCCACCCCTTCCTTGCAAGGATAAAGTGTACAGCTGGGGTAGCCCTGATCACTGGGGTGACAGACATGGGTATCCATGAGGATTATAAACAAGCATCTGTCAATGCCAAATGTTGTCTTGCTGACACTGACATTGGTAGTGCATGAGTTATAGAGATGCATAATATGAATGGAAGTGAAGTATGGAAGTGACGCCAACCCCACACCACCATGCAGAGACTGACAGGCACTGAGGTATGCCTTTAGGTCGTCGGCCATAACACTCATACCATTTCATCCCACCTTACCCTGCAGACTCTGACAAGTATTCTGTTGTGTCTTGGGGTCCTTGGCCTTACGCTCACCCCATTCCATAAGGAAATACGTTGAGATGGATGCAGTATAGCAGAATGGGGTGAACTTTGGGGCCGAAGAGTCCAAGGCACACCTTGATGTCTGTCAGTGGCTGCAGGGTGGAGGTGAGGGTGGAATGGCGTGAGCATTACAGCCGACAAGCCAAAGTCACACCTCTGATGCCGGTCAGTCTCTACAAGGTGTGATGTTATGGTTAGAAACCCTAAGGCCCCAGGCATTTGTTGGTATTTGCACTCCAAATTTTCAACATGGGCTTTTCATGACCCCACCTCATGAAAGCATTTAGGACCTCTGCTCGTGAACAGTGGCACTGTGATTTTGGTAATCTTTCCCAAATGTTGATGTCCCACAGTGACCGCACCATTCTGCACCAGATGTGCCAAACCACATTTTGGGTAGGGTGTGAAAAGTGACAGCTGTACTGTTCGTAAGGAAATGTGAAGAAATGTCAATGTTGAAAATCTGGCATGAAAATATTAACAATTCTCGAAGTTATAAGTGTGCATGGAAACTGCACAACACACACTTATAACACAGTCATTGTGTGGAATTTTGTCACCGGATTTTCAACATAAGCATTTTGGGGCTTCCGCTCATGAACAGTGTCACTGTGATTTTTCTTAATCTCTCCAAGAACATTGATTTCCCACAGTGACCGCACCATTGTGCGCCACAGGTGCAAAAACACATTTTTGGCAGGATGTGAAAAATGGCAGCTGCACTGTTAATAAGGAGGCATGAAAAAATGTCAATGCTGAAAATCTGGAGTGAAAATATAAAAAATTCTCAAAGTTACGGGTGTGCATAGAAACTGTGCAATGCACGCTCCTAACACAGTCATTTTTTGGAAATGTGTCCACCAGATTTGAAGCATAGGCTTTTTGGGAGCCCACCACATGAACACAGACCTGTTGTTTCGTTAATCGGTCCCAAAAGGTAATTCTATGTAGTGACCATGAAATCACCTTTTGGGACCAAATAATGAAATGATAGTGGCTGAGTTCGTGAGGTGGGGTCCCAAGAACCCCGTGTTGAAAATTTGGAGCCAAAAGTCACAAAAATGCCTGAGATATCCACCTAAGTTGAAACCTCTACATTTATGCCATTATCAAAGCTGCTCTACATCTCCTTACTCTCTACTACTCCTGGACACTCTTCCTTTACTGCTCAGCTGCTATGGGTACCTATACTCCCTTACTAAGTCTGCTCTCCTTCACCCTCTTGGTACAAACCTCACACCGACAAGAGCACCTTTCCTCCACACCAGGCACCTCATCCCCAGACTACCCCACAGTGACTCGGCCTCCCCACCCTCGACTCACCGTGAGCCCCAACACCCCCACCCTGCCAACACCCCCACTCCCTCCACCTTCCAAGACCCGACCTGGACCCAGCTCTCCCCTGCCATTCCTACCCTTCGCACTTTATCTACCCCATGCACCCCAATTGTAAATTCCTTAGCTAGGTGTAGACCCAAGGGTCTCCATCGCCACTGGCCACTGACCAGAATAATTACACTGCTATTATTATTATCTGGTAATGTACACCCAAACCCAGGACCTATGGCTTCCAGCCCTTCTAAACCCTGTACTGCAACTGGCCTCCGCTTTGCATCCTTGATCATTTGCAGCCTCCTAAAGAAATCTGCTGCCCTCCTGTGCTGGGTCGTTCAACATCAACCTGACATAACTGCACTGGTAGAGATTTGGCTCTCCAAATCCACCCCTGACTCCACTATCACCCTCCCTGGATATACCATCTACAGGAAAGACCGAGTAGATGAATGTGGCGGTGGTTGCGTACTACTTGTACGGGACTCCCTTATAGGCCAGGCACTCCCAGCTCCTAAACTTGATTATGGAGCCCAAGCCCTCACCTTAAAAATCACACCTGACCCCGGCCGAGGCCCTCTCTTCCTCATGGTCTCCTACATACCCCCGAGGAATCAAAACCAAGTGGTCCAGTCCCTCATTGACTACCTCACATCTCTCCCTCACAAAGTGGAGCAAGTCATCCTAGGTGATCTCAATGTTAACTGGCTTGCCTCCACTGCCTCCCATATAAGGAACTCCTTTGCTGCCCTGGATATGTCCCAGTTAGTCACGCAGTTCACCAGATTCAGACACTGTACTGGCACCAGCACTCTACTAGATGTTGTTATATCTAACCGCCCCTACAAAATCTGGGATGTCACTGTCCTCCCCGACTCTCTTAGCGATCACTCCCCAGTCCTCTGTCTCTGGTCATCCTTCTCTCTGAAGCCAGTGTCTCAGGCCACTCTACACTGCTGTTTATGCCCTGGCAGCCTCAGAAAATTAAAACAATACCTAGCCCAACTAGACTGGTCCCCTATCCAGCATGCCCCTGACATTGGCTCAGCTCTTGACCACTTCACAAATGCCTTCTGTAAGGCTTGTGACCTTTTCACCCCCCTCACCAGGATCCGCTCCAAAAAATGCAATGCCCCATGGATCACCCCACCCCTCCTCCAGAGACTCAAAAACAGAGATAATCTCTGGCACATTGCTGTAGAATCTGGAAAGGTGTCTGATAGACAGGCCTACAATGTAGAATGCAATAAGTGCCCTTGGGCCATTAGGCGGGCCAAGGCAGAGCACTACCAGACCACCCTCGCTTCCACTTGGGATTCAGCCCAGACCTTCTGGGATAATATGAAAGAGCTAAATGGGAAGTCCTGCCCCCCCACCATCTCAGCTCTCCATCAATGGCACCCCACCACAGATCCACTCCTTAAAGCCGATTGCCTTAACACTGCCTTCTGTGTCCTAAGCTCGGTCCTCCCCAGAAGCTTCTTTGACCCAATCCCCACCTCTCTCCTTCCGGTCCTGCAATGCCCACCATTCTACCTGTGCACCATATCCCCCCCAAGCCAGGCCACACCTGTTAAAAGCCTTAAGCAGCAATAACCTCAGCAGTGACCCCCTCGACACCAGGATCCTCCGTATGGCCTTGGACAAAGTTCTAGTCCCCCTGACTGACCTTCTAAACCAGTCTCTATGCCTGGGTCAGTTCCCAAGTGCTTGGAAAACTGCTGAAATCACTCCCATACATAAGAGTGGGGACAGGTCCAACCCCAACAATTACCGGCCCATCTCCATCCTCCCCCCACTCTCTAAAGCCCTTGAAAAAGTGGTGTTGATCCAGCTCTCTGAATACCTAACCAAGTACGACATTATGTGCCCAGAGCAGCACGGTTTCCACCCAGGACACAGTACAACCACGGCTCTCCTGGAATTCTCCTAACACCTGCATGCTGCTCTCGACTCTGGCAGCCTTGCAGGAGCAGTGTTCATTGACCTCTCCAAGGCCTTTGACACTGTCTGTCATCCCCTTCTACTCCCCTCTCTCCACCAACTTGGCTTCTCTGGTGGTCCCATTTCCTGGTTCTTTAGCTACCTCTCTGCTAGATTCCAGCATGTCAAGATCAGCGGCTCCCTCTCCAACACTCTTCCTGTTTGCACCGGGGTCCCTCAGGGCTCCATCCTGGGTCCAATACATTTTAGTCTCTACCTCAACACCCTCCCCAGCTCATGTACTGGTAAAATGCTCCTCTATGCCAACAATGCAGTCCTCATTGCCTTACATACCAATCCCACCTCCCTCCAATTATCCCTCCAGCAAGCTTACAACCAAGCTGAAAGGTGGTACCGTGACCGCAGACTGGTCATTAACCTAAAGAAAACCAAATCAATGCTCTTCTCCCACAACCAAAATAAAGCTAGAAATAACCCCCTCTTGATTATCCCCAGCACTCTGCACCAGCTAGAACAAGTGACCACATACAAGTACCTAGGCATCAAGTTCGATACTGCCCTCTCCTTCCACAACCACATTAATGCACTGTCAGCTGCCATTAACTCTTGGATTGGCCTGCTATACCGGCACAGGGACTGCCTGCCTCAGGTTGCCCTTAGGCTGGTCATCATCTCCTCTGTCTTGTCCCTTGTGGACTATGGCTTGCCCATCTACAGCGCAGCTGACAACACTGCCCTCTCCAAAATCCAACTCTCCATCAATAAGGCAGCATAAGGCAAGAAGCACACAGCTGACAATGGGTGCTAGCTTAAAAAGGATGAAGAAAAACACAAAAAGCAAGCAGCAGTAAGAAGCGCCAGGGAAGGTAGCCGCAGGCTCCTTTGCATTTATGCAATTTATTTGTGTTCGATTTGTTTTGTTACTGCCGCCAGTTTGCTGCTTGCTTTTTGTATTTTTTCTCCATCAATAAGGCCTGTAGGCTCCTGACCAGTGCCCCCAACCACACTCACACTTGCCTTCTCTATACTACCACCAATCTTCTCAATTTTGAGGAGTGGCTCCTCTACCAGACCTGCCTTCTTGCTAAGAAATCACTGCTAGGATTCTCCCCCCCCAAGGGTCTCCACCTCCCTACAGCAGTCATCATCGTCTGTCACCACCCGTAGCTCTGTTAAGGCCACTTTCAAGGTGCCCAGAACCAAGATCTCTCTTGCCCGAGATCCTTCCTCTACCGAGCCCCCACCTGGTTCAACTCCCTCCCTAGCTTCATCTCCAACTTGCCAAAAATTTGCTCCTTCAAAATAGCCCTTCGGAACCATATCTTTAATACCCGCTGTTGTAGGTGCAACTAACCCCTGTTGTAACCTGTGGTACCCGCCCTCCTTGTCTCCTGGCTCAACAATGTCCACTGGATGGCCTCTCTCTCCCCCAGACCCACTCCTTCCCTACAAGGTCCAAACAGGGATGTAACCCACTGTCTTCTTTGAGGACCTACTATATCCATGAGTGTAACTCACAATTTTGTAACACTGTGCAACCTAAGTAACATACAAACTACTACATTATGTAACCTAAGTGTATCTATGTTAAATGTTCTTTTTACTGCACCTGTAATGTTATCCTCTGTTTTAATCTGCACTGTAATAACTGTCTTGATGTCTGCCCCCCCTGCAACGAGGTGCCTTTGTAAATGAGTCTCTGACTCAAAGGTTGTAAACCCGATTTGTAATGAATAAATAAAGAATACAGCTTACTGGCATTTCTTCAGTTCATGGTCGGCTTTGAAGAGTGCAGACATGTTCCCGCTCCACCAAAGATCATTGTGCTGGGCTCCAGAGGTAAGTACGTGGTAAAGAGGGTGTGGGGAGGTCGGGTGCGCAGAGGGTGGGTGCAGGTTGGGAGAGGGGACCTGACGGCGAGGGCCATTTTCTTTGTTTCAGGTTAATAAAAAAAAAAAATAATCACTACAGACTGTTTTCTTTTTTAACAGGTATTAGGCACACTGGTGTGGGCTCCCAGTGTGTCCCATGTGTTTGAAGGGGTCTTGTTAGCCATACTGGGGTGGGCTCCTAGTGTGGCACACAATTGGGGCAGTACCAGGAAAAAAACAACATGATGGGGGGGTTAAACATGCCGACAGGGAAATTGGGCATCCCGTCGGCAAGTGTGTCTGGGGGGGGGATGATGATGGGGGGATTGGGCCCCCCCCTTGGCACACAAAAACAGGAAAGGGGCACATATGCCGATGGGGATTGGGATCCCCCATCAGAAAATGAACTGGGGAGGGGGCATGCCAACAGGGGGATTGGCCACCCTCGAAGTCGGCTTGCTGGGGACTGTGAGAGGAGGACGGCAATAGCAGCCACCATATTTACTGAAATGTTACACCAGGCAAGGCATGCCATGCAATGACGGGTTGATCCCTCATTGCAGCGGTGAAATTGTTTCAGGTTGGTAGCAGGCTTTTCAACTGCTGTCATAGGCAGTGTGTGATTTCATTTGTGCCACAGAGCCCAGCCCAAAAAAGCAGTGGTGCCTCTGACCACAACACGACTGCACCTCCAAAACCTGTTATTCCAAGCTACCACAATATGTTGCTTGCGCATGAGCAAGACAACATAATAAGGGGTAAAAGTATAGTACAAAAAGTATTTAAAAAATATCTGTAGATATAAAACAGCATGTCTGTACACTACTCTGTTTGCAGTATGAGGGGAGGAAAAAGTTTCACACAAAATATTGGTACATCTGGGTGCCAGATTCCAGGGCTAAAGCTGGTAGTGCAAGTGGTAAGAGGGTTTCTTATATCCTGAACTATGTCTACAAATAAATGCCAGCACAATAACCTAGAAAATTCAGCAGAGCATGGCCATGTTGCCACGTGGCCATCCCCTGCCCCTTTGGTACTGTCTCTATTTGTATAGCACAAGGCAACAGCAACCACCCTGCTTTCCTCTTATACTGTGGTCAGTGACTAGGTATCAAACCGACAAATACAGTACTTCAGCAATATTGCCTATTTTGACATAGATAAACTCTGCAAAGCAAGGCATGTTTGAACCATACTGCTGTTTTTTCTAGTTCTGCTTTACATCCAGTTTCACTGCTGTCTGAAGCCAAGATCTCCTTTGGTGAATTGCAGACCTGGAGTTGACCTGCTCCTTCTGGGTGCCTTTGACATTTATACCTCCTCCCTCTAGTGGCCCAGCCCTGCCTTATCCTGCATCCTCTTTTGGTCCATCGGCATCAAGCTCCATGGTGGTCAGACATCTAGAGGACTTGTTCCCAAGCTCTTGCTCTATAGAGATTCAGGTCAATGTGGTGACCTCCTCTGAAGAGAGGAACATAGCAGAAGACCACAGCAACCTAGATGGCAAAGCAGTAGGTGGTCACAGCATTTGTCTGACCTCAACTATATTTTCATGATGTTTTTTCAGTCCTAACCCTCCCAGCATACCAAGGGGATGCATGGTGCATATATCTATGCCACCCACAACACCACAATGGCATGACTCTTCCTGGTTTATTGAACTGCCATGCACTCCCTGGAGCTCCAGGAGGTGATTGGGGAATGGTGTAGGGCTCCTGCTCTAGCTCAGACATGCACAGTATCTCCTGGAACACTCAATCCCCAATTTGCTGAACCGCCATGCACTCCATGGAGCTCCAGGAGGAAACTGGAGAATAGTGTAGAGCTCCTACTACAGCTCAGACATGGAGTGTGACTCCTAGGGCACTCAATCCCTCACTGTTGACTCACAGTGACAACCCAGACTTGAGGCTCACAGTCAGGTTACAGTACCAGCATAGCAAATGGCTCTACAGCCACTGTACTAATGGGGTCCTTTAGATACCCAAGGTGCCTCACTGTCATAGTCTTCTGTTTTATCATAGCATGGAGTGGAGCCCTGCTGCCACCAGAGGGAATCTGTCTCTTTAGCATGATAATGGCAAGGGAGAGGTCCCAGAGCATTAGAGGCCTACCGATTTAGCGGTTGTGGGACAGTCATCATCTGAAGTGCCAGGTCAGCTGATTTCCCCCTGTTCTCCCACAGGCCTCACCCTCCTCCCTGAGGCCGCAGGTGTACTGAACATCAGAAAAATGGGGGACATGCTAACTTGAGATCTTTGGTGTTGTTGACTACCATAAAAAAAAAAACCTCAAAAATGCACAGAAGAGGCGATGCATGCAGGGCTCTATCATCAAAACTGCTTGATTTTTAAAGTGCCAAATAAGTGCAGACAGGTGGCAGGCAGTTATGAAAACTCACATAGGTACCAAGGGAAGGTCTGCTGGAATGTGATTGACTGAACTTACCATTGTATGTAGTACATCAAATAAAATATTACTAAAGTTCTCAGACAGTGCAAGCATGAAACCTTAAATAAGAATATTTAATAAGAGCAATTAAAACCAAATTCAGAAGATTTAAGTTGACAATTCTGGTATCAATGATCTTTCTGAAATTGACAGACTGTTAAACTGTAAATTTTCTGACGTATCTAAATTTAATTCTTTTTTTTCACAGCCTGGTTATGCTGAGCCACAGTCTGGTTATGCTGAGCCACCTTTGATTGATCGCGAGTTGAACAGTCCTACATTTTTGTTTAGGGGAAGTAACATCCAGTGAAGTAGCTCAACTTTTACGATCTATACCTGATAAAATAAGTGATTGTGGGGATGGGCTGGATGATTGATTTATAAAGTTGGCAGTTCCTTTTATTATTGATCCCATTCGTTATATACTTAATTTGTCATTGACTTCTGGTATGGTTCCCTCTTTATGGAAGGAAGCAAGGGTTGTTCCCATTCCCAAAAAGAGTAATGCTACTTCCCTGGATGATTATAGATCAATATCAATTTTGAATCCACTTAGTAAACTACTGGAGAAAGTGGTGGCAGACCAGATTGAAGCTTATTTGGTGACATATGGATTGCTGTCTAAACAGCAACATGGATTTAGAAAGCATCATGGAACGGGGGCAGCCTTGGTTGGGTTCACTGACCGTCCTGCGTGGATTTGAAAGAGTTAGGATGATGGGGGCAGTGTTCATGGACCTAACCAAGACTTTCAATTTGACTGATCATGGTTTAACATGCATTAAATTGCATGACCTTGGGTTCTCTGCTTCTGTTGTTTCTTGGTTTCATGATTATCTAAGTAATAGAAGTCAGTTTGTACAGGTAGGTTCTTTGCTTCCAAAGTGATGCTTATTGTTTGTGGCGTGCCCCAGGGGCCCATTTTGGGACCCCTGTTTTTTTCAATCTTTGTTAATCAACTACCTAGGTTTTGTGAGATGGGTGACTCACTGCCATTTGCAGATGATTTAATAATCTATGCCCAGTCAGACTCAGTGTCTGAACTTTGCTATTTCCTAGAGGGATTTTGGTAACGTTTGTTGTTGGTTAACTAAAATGCGATGGTATTGAATTCTGCCAAAACAAAAGTCATGCTCTTTGGAACACAACCCATGTTGGAGGATTCTCCATAACTGGGGATATCTGATTCATATGTTTTTTTTTGGAACGGGTGTCTCAGTTTAAGTATCTTGGAATACTTCTGGATCCATGCCTGATTGTTTCCTTACTGGTGCTGTATCTGCAACAGTGAAAAAAGTAAATCAAAAAATTGGGGTGTTAAATAAATTCAAGTCTTATTTCTCTCAGGACACCAGGTTGGTTATCACCACTGGATCTCTTCTTCCCCATTATGACTACATATTTAGTATCTATTACAATATTGGGGTTAAAGAAATGAAAGCTTTATCTGTTGTTTATAACAATATATGTAGATTTGTCTTGGAAGCCCCTAGCAGAACCCATTGTTGTAGTCTCTACTCACAGCTGGGTTAGTTTTCACCCAGTTGTCGAGTGGAATATTCAGTAGGTTGTCTGATGTATAAATGCCTTCATTTTGGCTCTACCTTTCCTGTCTCAAATGTAGTTATAAGAAGAGAATTACTCTCTAGCTTGAGGGCAGCGGATGGTCCTTTATATTTGGTTCCCAGGTATCGTTTGAAGGCCAGTACTAGGGCCTTTTCAATTGCAGCACCTGTTTACTGGAATGTGCTCCCAAAATTACTTAGACTTAATCCCTCTCTTCCAACTTTTAAAATTACATTAAAGCAATATTTGTTACAAAAACCTGTCTGCAACTGTAATATGTGAATTGTCATTGTGTTTGTTTGTATAAGTTTTGTAATAGTTTTGTATAGTCTTGTTACTTGTCCAGGTGGAGCCTAAAAAGGAACCTTTGATAAAGTGCCCCTACATGGTTATCAAAGAATAAATGAAAAGAAATGAAAATGAAAAAGCATGATGCAGGGAGAGAAGGTGGGAATGGAAGGAATGGGGAAGAAAAACGGGAAAAGTGGAAAGGTTATTCAAAAAGGAGTCAGTAAAGGTATACTAGATTAGTTTGGTATAATATTGTAGTGGTACTTAGGATAGCATATATAATAAAGTCTAAATAAAAGTCAGCGAAGATAAGATTGCTCCACCTAAGCAGAGTATACTAGCTAACAGTTCAACAAGTTCAAAGATAATACCAGTACCACTCAAAACTGCAGGCAAATAGAACTTTATTTCATAAATACATCCACTGAATATGGCATAATCAAATGTCTTTGCAAGCTAATAATGAGAGGATCAGTTATAGCATTATTGACAATAATGAAACTTTTTTTAAGATTTGGGCCCCCTTTATGTCAATGCTGCGTTGTAACGCCAGCATGTGAAATATGATATGGTATACTTATTTTAAGTTACTTCTCAGGATTTGCAATGTCTCAGATATCTTTCTACTTTATTTTTTAAAGTTTTGTCTTTATTATAAGTTTAATTTTATGTTAGGACATTTGACTCCAAATATTTTGTGCATTTAAGATTACAAACGCATTCCTTTTTAATAATGGCAATTAATAAGTTACTATTCATGTCTGCAGTTGTAGATTTTTCTTTTTTTTTTCTTGCTTAATACAGATTGTCTAGTCTCAAGTATATATGAAGATCATATTAAGTTTCAATAATAAGTACTGTTTATCCACTGATTTTTGTATGTTGAAATTTGAAAAATAACAAAAATGTATTATGAAAAACAAAATACATCCATGTAAGGTAACTCATTTCTCAATTATTGTATTGTATGGTCAGGACAGAAGTACAGAAAGGAAGGTTCAACTTAGTATAACCCAGTCATATTCTTTTTATTTACTTTCACCATTCCACAGCATTTCGTGGCCCTAGACCACGTTATCAAAAATGATGGTAAATTAGTCAATGATGCAGGTTACTACGGCTTCACTAGAAATATTATCTCTGTCTGTTACTTAAGTGTTTCTATAGTTTACTTGCCCTCCCAGATGCCCCATGCACTTGATTCATATTTTGCAACCTATGACTTGCTTAATGCATCATTGAATGTTACTTTCTGGGAACAGTCAACTTCTTGCTGTCAGAGGCATTACATTCAGGACACAAGCAAGTTGCCTCAGTAATTATCATAAAGTGCACATCAATCTAAGTGCAAATTCAATTTTCCCAAATGGGGTAAATTACATCCTACATGAATATGATAGTACTAATAATAACAAGAAGGAATGGGGTAAAAAGAAGAAAGAGAGAGGACCAATTAGGACACTATGGGAAAAGGAGGAAAAGAAAGGATAGCAAATGAGATATATTATAGCTGCTCATGTCACTCACTTTGGCAAGAATCTGGGCATGCTACTTCTGTAGTGGGCTCTGAGACTCTACCGGCCTGGCATGGGAGTTTATGATGGTAAGGGTTGAGCAATTTTTTTTAAGCACTATTTTCCACAATGTTTTGAGCCTGCATCTTCTTGCTGATGGCTAGTGTCCCACATTGTTGCTCAGTTTGATTTTTGAGTCCCTATGTTCCTCATTTCAGTGACAAAAAGTTTTACAGACATGCTGGGCACATCCAAACTCCCTACACTGAAATTTGCAGCTATCTCCTCCATCTTCACCTCCTATCTAATCTACTTACCTGTTGCTCCACCAACAGCATGCCCCTGCACAGAGACCAGCACAGCTTGCCAGTGCGCTGTAAGTAACCTGCCTAGCGGCCCGCTCACAATTATTGAAGCCAGCACAGCCCGCTCGCTCCTGCACACTTTGCACTATTGAGGAAATACTGGTCTTCCAACATCCAGTACTGTGAGTTGCAAACGGATGTACCGACATGGCATGACATTACCTACAAAACAAAGGGAAGAACCTTGGCACTCAATTACCTGCAAACAAAGGGAGGAACCTTGGCACCCCACCCTCACTGCCCTGCAGTTTTTGCCTTTGCAGTTCCTCCACCAGCTCTCAGCAAGTGCTCTTCTGTTCCAATAAAAGGACAGTGCTGCACCTGAGTGAGCATCCCGCTGGGGGGGGGTCACCCTCCTGTCAGGGTTATGAGGCATTGGTTATATGTTAAAACAGAGCAGTTGCAGTGATCTACAGGAAAATCCTGGAAAATTGCTCTAGAGGTACTAGAAAAATGCCAACTAAGTTGGGGAGCACTGTGACAAACATGGACACAAATCTACCTCTAGCAAATCACCCAGTGCAGCTTTTAGCACCTGTTAACATGCAGGGATTACATTACAGTTAGGAATTATTACGCTGCCCTGCAGAAAGCGTGTGTGTGTCTCTGTGAGTGTTGGGGCCAACTTCGTCAATACCATTCACCATCACTTCACACGGTGCTCCGATCAGCAACTTCTCCATCCACTGCAGCCCCATCCCACTGTGATACTTGAAGAAAACAACACAGGTCTGAGTCTTAAGACTCATTAGCCTGTGTTCAACTAAACTGTGCCGGCAACTGACCCAGATTCTTTCTGGCACACACGATTGGGTGTCAGGCACAGTCCATGTAAACAGAAAGCAAACAAGTATTTCCCTTGGTGTTTTCTCTTTTGCGGGTGAGGGTAGCAGCTGGCATAGGGTACAGAGCAGTGGGCACCCCTGTGTGGTAATGGATTGGGATTGGGAGGTGGGGTGGCAGTTATGGTGGCTGCAAAAGATATGGATGCACAGTTTTCCTTTTACATTCAGCTCCATGTCTTGTTGCTTGTTGTCAGTGCTGTGATGGGATTCTCTTACTCATGCGGTGGGGTGGTGGGGGGGTTACATCAGCCAGGTTGATCGGGACACTGAACAGCTGTTTGCTGGGCAGTGTCCTGCAGATGAAAGGAAAAAGCCACAACATGATTGGTGTGGCTTTTTCTTTTCAAGTAGAGACTGTTTCAGGAAAAACACTGTTACAATCAGCCTTGCTGATGATTGGAGTAGCATGGTCAAGCCCCTTGCAGACCACTCTGCATTGGACAGACAGTGTCACACCCTTCAAAAGCAACTCATATCAAGAAGTTTGTTGTGCGTGCATGCACGGTGAATTTAAAAAGGCCTATTTTCATTGTGCTGTTCCCCCCATCTTGAAACTTCATATTCCCTGAATTGAGAAGGTGTAGTTCTCTCTCCCATTCTGGTGCATCAGAACAATGTTCATTTAACAATGTTTGCCACACTGGCCCGGTGGCACAGAGGGTTGAGGTGCTAGACACCACATCTCACGCCACACCGGTGACCCAGGTTCGGAAAAGGACTTTGGTCACAGGGGGTCCACTGGAAAGGGAGAGGATCGAATGTCTGAGGGACTGCTCTCTTCTTGTGGGATGGGTAGATGGACTTTCACCACTCACCAGTGGCCCCTGATGTAGAATGGGGGCACTGTAGACAGTGGTGCCATACATTGGGCTGGAGCAGTGGCGGGCATCAGCATGCATGGTGTGCAGATGCCATTGCATGTCCGAGCTCTGGGGCACACAAAATGTAACCCCCCCCCTGCATCCAGGAGGAAGATGGTAGTTCCCCAGGGAGCACCACACATGTCCATCGCCAGTCTTCATCTGGTTGACTAGCTCTGGTCCCCTCCTTTCTCATGGGCCCATGGGGGGGACTCTGTCCCCAATTCCTCACTGGACTGGGGATTCAGGCAGAGCATTAGCAGGTGACTCTAGTGGGTGTCTACCGATGGGGCCCTGGACTAGCTGGGAGATAAAAATTGTTAAACAGAAAAAACAATGTTTGCCACTGTTTTTGCAACCATTTGCTACTGTGCATATTACTGTTATTAATTGCGTTTGTTGTTTACATATTGTATTTTTTTGTACTGATATGTAACCTCCCCATAGTGGTGTACCCATGAGGCTTCTAGTGTTAGCACATCAAACAAGCAAACAATTACCAATGGAGCAAGTGCATCAGTGCTCCTGAATGAACTTGGGAACCCCCCCAGTTGTTGCCCGACCAAATCGAGCACTTTAGCACTCCCACGTGGGATTTGCTGTCTGGGGCACAAAAAAACGTTTGTAAGCAATCCCCTGTCTGTTATTCTATTTTTATCAATGTCCACGGCTCAGTAGGTAGCGTACTCACTTCTAGGGCCAGATCAGCTAATTGTGGGTTCTAGCCCACACTAGGCATGTGGGGTAAAACCCATAACTAGCACTTTAGTGCAGCACTGGGGAGGTACTGTCCATTGGGTGAAATGTTAAACTGAGATCCCTTCTTTTGTAGAAAAAGTGTGGTTTTCAGTTTCATGTTTATAGATAGTAGTATTATTTTGTTAATGCAGACTTTATGTGGTATCCAGGAAAATGTTGTGCACTGACTATGAAATGGTATTGGAAATGGAATGGCAGTGCACTTTTTGTATTTCAAATTTGATCTTTTAACTTGCACTTAAAGTTGTATGCATGAGAATTCATGAATATTTATGAGACCCTGTATTTAAATTGATGATGTTTTCTCCCTGACCATGCCCCCTGATGAACAGTCCATTGACTCAAAGTGCCTGGGCTTTTGTGTGGCTGATGTTACTTGCAGTATGACTGTCCATTAGATTTAACACCGATTAAACAGAACTTCAAGTTTCGTTCTATGTGGACAATGATTTCTTTGGCTCTACTTTGAGTGCAAAGGCACTTTCTGCTTCTGCACACACATTTTCAGGGCTGGCCACCCCATTCCTATACACCAGCCCAGCACCACTACTTTTGCAGTACAACTCCTCCTGGACTGCTGGAAGTTAAAGATCCCATGGCACTTATCAAAGAAAAGCAGAGGAGTTCCCCAGTGTCTCGACCAACATTCCTCCTGTCTATAAAACAGGTTCATGTAACCCATCCCCCAGAACACATGGAAACAAGCTATCATAATGTAGTGTGCCTTTTCTGGTCAAAAATCCCCCAGGACATACCTGGAAACAAATTATCATAGCGTAGTGTGCCTTTCCTGATCAAAGATTACAAATAAATAAATTAGTTAACTGAGAAACCATTTAAGTGACTAGAACATCTGGTCAGGGCTACAAATACCCACACACAGAGTTCGAGTTTACTTTGGGTTTGCTTGCCATTTGCTGGTTAATTCTTAAAGTGCACCATCACAAGATCCCAGGTAAAGACAGATGATGGGGCCAGCACAGATTCTACGGCTGAGTACCTAATAACTATGTATAGGTTGTTTTCTATAGCTGTACCCCTCCTGACCTTATGGTACTAGGATACTGCTTTCTAAGTTTAGTACCATTTATTTGCTGCTGCTTGTATATTGCCACTATGTACAAACCACTTAATGAGCATAGGTTGCTCTTTACGGCTGTACCCCTCCTGACATTATTGTACTGTTGCTTGTATATGTCGCTATGCACAAGCCCTTGATGTGTTTTGGTGGCTGTCTATAGCTGTACCCCTCCTGACTTTATTGTACCACTGCCTGTATACTGATTGTCCCCACTTGTGGATTTGTATTAAAAACTACATGATGTGATCTTGTGTATTGCAACCTCCCGGGTCGTACCTGAAAATAGGCACTTGGCTGCCTAGTGTACCTACCCGATTACCAAAAACCAAACAAATAAACATATAAATCAAGAGAGCTCCCTAGTAATCAGTGCATATACAGGTACCAGCAAAGAGACCAGATACCTAAAAATCACTGCAATCACCCCCAGATAAGAATAAACACATGCAACAGCCATGGATATCTTGTGAAACTTCCTTTTATTAAGTGAAAAATATTCACACAGACCATGCAATGGTTTTGAGTATGAAAGATAAAAATCAGAGACCCTCCCTGGAGTATATCAGCCTGATGCATTTCACGCCCTGTCAGATTTTATCAAAGTACCCTGTTTTTTTTAACCTAGACTTCTATTTATTATTGGTGAACACCTGGTCCCCTATACAACCTTTGCTTGTTTTACCTGGTACCAGTAATGGTAATGCAACCGAGATAGTACAGTCTGGCAAGTGGGTTTAAAGTGTGTGACGTGAGCTACTGTATAATTTAGCAGAGCCTGGGAGGGTGATAGAAGAACAACCACTATGTTAAATTTAGGCTCGTCTTAACTTTTTTTTTTTTTTACCTTTGTTTTACCAGGAGAGAGACACTAAGCTGAAAGCTTGTTTACAGATGCAACCTAGGAGCACAAGGAAGTTAATTCAAATTGGCACTGGAGTACCTGCCGCACCTGAACTAACTATGCTGCTACCTCAATTAACATTTCCTTTTCATTCAGGGCCTTATCCGGATCCCTAATGAAGCCCTTGTTATTTTTGTTATAATTACTCTCTGAGCATATTGGCCCAGATATTCAAAAGGGTTGCGCCATGCGCAACAGGGTTGCGCATGCGCAAGTCCTACATTGTGCATTCTGCGATATTCAGCAGGAGGCAGTTGCGCCACTGAAAACAGGTCGAGCAACAGCGCAATGCAAATGAATGCATGCTCAACAGGAGGGGGAGGAACCATGCATAAACTGCGCAACCCGATATTCAGTCGGGTTGTGCAGAGTTGTGCAGGCGCCAACCTGCGCCTGCATAACTTTGAGCCAAATAAAAAAGGATCAAGTTGAGGGCCATCCACAGGTGAGCTGCTGTATTGCAGGGTGCAACACAGCAGCTGCCACCCGTGGCTGGCCCCAACTCAGTCCTTGTGCCCCCCACCAGCCCGATCGCGGGCAGAGCGTAAAACAACCCCCCATCCAAACATCTCCCAATGCCCGATCGCGGGCAGAATGTAAAACTCTGCACCAATGGGCCTGCAGCCTACTGGACAGTCAGTCAGCGGGCGGCGGGGCGGCAGGCGGGTGGGATGCTGCCGCCCGCCCGGCTGCCAGGAAGGCTGAGGTGGTGGGGCTTCATGGAATTAAGGTGGGGTGGGGGACTACTAGACACCAGGGAGATGTTTGGGGGTTGTTACTGGACATTCTGCCCGCGATCGGGCATTATGGTCCACTGGACCACCAGGAGATATTCAGGTTGGGGGTCTTTTACATTCTGCCAGCGATCGGGCACTGGGGGGGTGTTGTCATGATACGTTCTGCCCATGATCGGGCATTGGGAGATGTGTGGGCGGGGAGGTTGTTTTCACGTTGTGCCCACGATCAGGCTACAGGGTGCGTCGGTCTCTGATGGCTGCTGCCTGGCAAATGCCAGCGCCAAATCCTCGAGATCGGCGCACCACCATGCTAATAGCATGCAAATGGGGCCATAATCAGATGCAAATGGCCCCCTGCATATGCATGAATTATGGCCCCATTGCATGTCACCTTTTGAATATCGGAAATTTGCGCATGGCGCAATGGTACTACACCACCGCCAGTTTAATGCTCAACTCTGACAACTTGCGGTGGTGCAAGTTCCACTGCACCATGCACAGTGGCTGTGGCTTGGGGTTGGTACTCTAAGGAGTTGCTCAATAGCGCAACTCCATTGAATATCGCCCCGGCCACACCCCTGTGCAACTATTTTGAGCAGTGCAAGGGCTTGCACCTCAGAATGGCGCAGTTTGAATATCCGGGCCATTGTATATAGATTGTTAAGTAGCATGTTTTGTGGTGACAATTATTGTCCTGTGTGGTGTCACAGGTGGATTAATCCTGTAAGGAAGTGGGGAGGTACAACATTCCAAGAGATGCTTTGATGCTTATACCATGTCCCCTCTCTCTGAGTGGAGGCACCATGCTATTTGAAAATAATTTTGGTTATGAACCTCCATGTGGCAAACTGATCTCTCCCAGACTCAGCCTGCAACTGTTACCAGCATTCTTGGATCCTTCAGTAGCTGCTACCACTCAGCATAGATGCTTTTTCAGGGTCTCTATAGGCATTAATCCCTCCAGACCCACTGCTCACACTGTACAGTGCTCCTTGC
Source organism: Neoceratodus forsteri (assembly GCA_016271365.2). Classification (NCBI taxonomy): domain Eukaryota; kingdom Metazoa; phylum Chordata; order Ceratodontiformes; family Ceratodontidae; genus Neoceratodus; species Neoceratodus forsteri. The sequence continues at coordinate 1,393,495,475 of CM057459.1, forward strand.
CAAGGGCAAATGACCCACCCCTCTCTGTCACAGCTAAGAACACTGTACTTTAGAAACAAAATATCATAATTGTAGCCTTCTTTTCAGAGGCAGAAACACAGATTTTGTCAGTTTTATAAATCAGTTATCTGTACCTTAAAGGACTCAGTCACAGAGGCAAGAAGTATATAAAAAATAGTATTTTAATACATCAAGATATTTACACATATAACACAGGATACCATACAAAGACAATGTGGAACAGTGATTCTGCAGGAAAAAAAAGAAAAATGTTTTGCACACAGCCGAAAAAAACACACAAAAACATTTTACTGCACTTCCTAATTTTTCCTAAGTAGAAAGACTTACCCCCACAGGACACCTTGGTGAATCAGGGCAGACTTGTAACTGAGATGTTAGTTGTTCGGAGTCCCAGCCTGACTAACTCTTTAATATGCTAGCAATCCTCAAGAGCCTTCAACTGCTCCCATGACATGTCATCCAGTATTCCCTCTGACATCAAAGTTTTGACATGTCCTGGAAAAGCTACTATCGGGAAAGAATGGACTAAACTAGGTTGCAAGGTCCATGCTTTTGTTTCCCTCCTGTCTCATGCAGCAGGATTGACTTTTTCACTTATTAGCCAGAGGCCCTTCATGAAATATGAAAAGGATGTTTTTTCTTTCTGCTCTCCCATCAACTGGCCAGGGGTCCTGTAGTACAAGCCAAAAGGATTGTAAACAGTCTACAAAGTCAGCTGGCATGCTTCTGGAAACTAACTTTATCAGACAGTTTTTAATCTCATCTGAAATATTTACAAGAAGTCTGGCCAGAGGAGAGTGCCTAAGAAAAGCACTAGCAAATGGGCAAGAAGGAGGGGTGGAGGAACAATGGGTAAACATCAGAACTGCCATCACAGGGGCAACAAGCCTTTGTGTAAATCAAATAAGCAAATCAAAACAAAGGAAAAAAAAGCACTGTGGTTCTCAAAAGAGGTGGTGGGGAAGGTTAGGGAGAAAAAGATAGCATTCAGGAAGTATAAGGAAACACAGAAGAAGCAGGACAGAGAACTGTACTAGTTAAAGCAGAAGGAAGCAGGGGCAGCAGTCAGAATAGCAAAGGCCCAAATTGAGGAAAAGATAGCCAACTTGGTTAAGAAGGGGGATAAAACCTTTTATAAGTACATTAGGGAGCAAAGAAAGAACAAGGGAGGGATAGTGAGGCTTAATAAAGAAGAGGGTGAGTGGGCAGAAGGTGACAGTGAAAAAGCAAGGATACTGAACGAATGCTTCTGCTCAGTATTCATTAAAGAAGAAGAGGGGGAGGTACCTAATCCAATTAATAGAAGCACTCTGGATGGGGTGGGGTCAATACCAGTCCATTCACAGAAGAAAGGGTTCTGAAAGAACTCCTAAAACTGAAGGTGGACAAAACAATGGAGCCTGATGGGATTCACCCCAGAATTCTAAAAGAACTAAGGGGAGAACTAGTGTCACCACTGACTACCCTTTTTAACAGACCATGGGAGGATGGTGTGGTACCTGTGGACTGGAGGAGGGTGGGTGTGATTTCCTTTCACAAAAGTGGGAGCAAAACAGAGGCAGGAAACTACAGACCTGTTAGTTTGACCTCAGTGGTAGGGAAAATGATGGAATCACTTTTGAAAGAAAGAATTGTTGAGTACCTAGAGGCCAGAGGGGCACGGGACCCAAGGCAGCATGGATTCACAGTAGGAAGGTCATGCCAAATGAATCCAATAGATTTCTTTGATGGGGTGACCAAAGTAGTAGACCAGGAAGGGGCTGTGGACATGGCCTTTAGCAAGGCATTTGACACAGTCCAACACAAAAGATTAATAAACATTGCCAGCCCAGTGGTGCTGAGGGTTGAGGTGCTGGGTGCCACACCTCGTGCCATGCCGGTGAACCATGTTTGGAAATGAGCATGTGCTGCCGGGGGTCAGCAGGGGTGGAGAAGGATTCAGCGTCTTTGGACAGCTCGCCTTCTCCGGGGAGGGAGACACCAGCGGTCAGTGCTTGCTTGGCCCCTTGCGGCAGCTGGGGGATGGTGCACTGAAGCTGCAGATACATGGGTTGGGAAGCGGGGCAGATGCTTGATGGGGCACGTACATTAGTGGGTGCATCACCGTCGCACGCGTCATTGCACGCTCCATTCCTGAAAGGGAAAAAGAGAGAAATCACTCATGGCGGATGAAGGGGAAGTTTGCAGGCTCCATCCCAACTAGCCACAGTGCCGGCAAAACTGCATCCATTCTCAGTAGGGGTGGGCCCCCCTGCCGACTCCACTGGGGGAGGCAAGCCCTGGAGGTATCAGCTGGTGCAAGATGGTAGACATTGGGGTGACAGAGTTGGTACTCCCCCAGAATGTGAGGGCCGTGGAGCTGGAGTATAAATACCATAAAAAAAATTAATAAACAAATTAGACAGCCTGGGAGTCAGTCCCAGGGTGGTAGGCTGGGTAAAAAATTGGCTGGACAACAGGACATAGAGGGTAATAGTAAACAGAGTCCACTCCAATGAAAGGGGTGTTACTAGTGAGGTACTGCAGGGTTCAGTACTAGGACCAGTCTTTTTTAATGTCTTTATGAGTGGCATTGCGGAGGGACTGGAAGAAAAGTATGCCTCTTCGCAGATGACACAAAGCTCTGCAACAAGGTTGATATATGGAGGGTGGTGCAAAGGATGAGAAGGGACTTGGCAAGGTTGGAGGAATGGTCAAATGTAAGGCAGCTTAGATTCAATGCAAAGAAGTACAAAGTAATGCACATGGGAAACAAAAACCCAGGGGAACAGTATACATTGGGCAAGGTACTAACAACAATAAAAAATGGAAAGGGCCCTGGAGGTAGTCATATCAGATGACCTAAAGGTAAGCAAGCAATGTCAGAAAGCAGTAAGGAAGGCTGGGAGGATACTGGGATGTATAATGAGAAGCATCACCAGTAGAAATCTGGCTCTAGGTACTAGTCCAGAACTGGGCTCATACCTTAAAATGCAGGCACCCGAGGGCAGTACTGAGGGGGTATTGTAATGTCAAGGTGTACCATCCTTCAGATGAGATATTAAACTGAGGACCCTTCTACCCATCTCTGGTGCTGTCCTGGTAGGTGTCCAGGTGGAAGTCAAAAAACTCAAGGCACTATTCACAAGAGTAAAGGAATTTTTATTGCAAGAAAGGACTACTTAACAAAAATATTTACAAAACTTATACATCATAAAACAAGCTAGTCTAGAGTTGAATAAAGCAAAAAGAAGATAAATACAAAATTATAAACACACATTTTAACCAGGCATATGTATCATAATTCATACATCAAGCAGGATCTGTCCATTTTTCACAATTTACCCATAATGTTTTAACTTTTTCAGGAGAAAACATTTTATAATCTTTTTGTACAATGGATTGTAATGAACATTGAATATTCTGCATTATTTCAATGTAGTGGATTACCCTTTGTTGTGTGACCCACACACATCTAGATTGCCAAAGGTAATATCGGATAACATAAAAACAATAAACAAAGTTTCTGCACGATATTTCCCCCATCCACTTGTAAACTCCCTATACATTAATGTAGTGTATGAGAGTGATTCAAAATGGGGTTCACTCCATTTGGTTGCCAAAAAGGCCCAGAATTGTACAGCATACACACATTCTAAAAACAAATGATCTTGAGTTTCTAACATCATTGTACAAGAGTCTCTAATACAGTATCTATCAAGTACTTGCTTGGTTTTGTTATTATTGCGTACTGCAGTCCTACCGCAACTCCCTAGGTCAAACATTATCCCATATAAATTCAGGGAGACGCTTACATGTAAAAAACTGAATAACAAACTGGACATTATTCTGAGGACATTCTGGGAATTACACTTGGTCTTCATACTCAGTTTGTAGGATATGAGAGTATAATCTCTTCCTGTCAATTGTTTGTAATTGAGCTAGTGTGACCTTCCATTTTATGAGGTTCTTAATCAGCTCCAACCCATACTTGGGAAGACCAGGAATCCTATTTAATAAACTCGGTTTCTGATTAGTCCAATGAATTAGAGTCAAAGATAACCAGGCCATTACATGGGGGCCCAAATCTTATTTCCTGGTTTTACAGCAAATCCAATATGGTAATGTGCAAATATACTACTGTAAAATGCTACTGGATTAAGCATGTTCAGTCCTCCTTCCTGTGCTTTCTTATAGGTGTGTTCTCTTTTGATTGGGTTTAGTCTGTTGCCCCATAGTGCTTAGAAGAACACATTAAGTAATGCTGTGCATAAAGAAACTGGGTGGAAAAACATAATTCATATATAAAAACACTGGCACTTATAGGGTTTTAATTAACAGAACCCTTTTCTTTTTGGCTATCTTTTGACCTTTTCAAGTTGACACTAATCTTTTAGTAGAGATGCAGTGAAATTAAATTCTGCTGGCGAAGTGAATGCGAAGTGGTTACTTCGCGTTGTCACTCCGCTATGTGGAGTGGCCAATAGGAAAGGCTCACATCGCCTTGTAATTATTACTTTGCATTGTCATTCTGCCTTAACGTGAAGTAAGATGAAGTGGCAACAATAATGGCAGACCCCCAGTGCTCACCTACACACACACACACACACACACACACAGTCACCAGAATAAATGTGCATCTCCAAAATGCTACTATCTTGTGTCCAGAAAACTCCTCAGTGCTGACGAAGTGAAATGAGAGCACAACAAGAAATACAAAGTCTCCCAGAATTAATGGCACACTCAGTCATGCATGCAGTGGACGTGGTCACATCACACACATATGCCAGAATTAATGTGTATAGCCAAAATGCTACTGTCTTGTGTCCAGAAAATTCCCCAGTGCTGATGAAGTGAAATGAGGGCATAACAAGGAATGCAAAGTCTCCCAGAATTAATGGCACACTCAGTCATGCACACAGTGGTCATACACAGTCACCAGAATTAATTTGCATCCCTAAAATGCTATTGTCTTGTGTCCAGAAAATTCCCCAGTGCTGGCAAAGTGAAATGAGAGGGTAACAAAAAATGCAAAGTCTCCCAGAATTAATGGCACACTCAGTCATGCGAGCAGTGGCCACACACAGTTACCAGAATTAATTTGCATCCCCAAAATGCTAGTCTTTTGACCAGAAAATTTCCCAGTGCTGACAAAGTGAAATGTGGTGTAACAAGAAATGCAAAGTCTCCCAGAATTAATGGCATGCTCAGTCATGCGCGCAGTGGTCACAGGCAGTCACCAGAATTAATTTGCATCCCCAAAATGCTACTGTTTTGTATCCAGAAAATTCCCCTGTGCTGAAGTGAAATGAGAGGATAACAAAAAATTCAAAGTCTCCCAGAATTAATGGTGCACTCAGTCATGCGAGCAGTGGCCACACACAGTTACCAGAATTAATTTGCATCCCCAAAATGCTACTGTCTTGTGACCAGAAAATTTCCCAGTGCTGACGAAGTGAAATGAGAGTGTAACAAGAAATGCAAAGTCTCCCATAATTAATGGTGTACTGCAAATGCACAGACAGATTAAGGTTGCCCTGCACACTCAAGAGATGCAAAGTCAGAAGCAAAGGCACAACGCCTAACCAGTGCTCACAAGTCACAAATCCAAATCTGGAAAAGAATATCTTTTGCCGGTTGGGGGGTAGTGTACGGCAGTCACAGTCCACTACCAGTAAAGATACCACAAAGCAGTATAAAAAATGAATACAGGCGCAGTGGATAGCAGGTTCACACTGCTGCAATTACTCTGGCACAAAAAAGTTGTCTGATTTAATGGTATGCATTGCACACACACACACACACACACACACACACACACACACACACACACACACACACACTACAAGTATTGCGTAGCAAATTGAAAACCTTTAGCAATATAACCTAATGTTTTAAACAAACTGAAATTATACACTACTGCACCACTACAATCAGCAAAAAATGCCAAGAATTACTGAAAATATTGCTGTGTGTACATTAACACAGTTATACAAGAAAAATATAACCAAAACAGAAAGACTGCCTTTTTCTCCCAGTTAATCTACCTACACCACAGATGCGCCCCTCCCCAAAGCACACTTCACAGTACACAGACTGACTGTTCTAAATTAACATTCAAAATCCACACACAAACAAGAAACACTTGATGATATGAGCACAGGAGGATTTCCTACAATCCATACACTAAATTTTGAGCAAAGAAAATGGCTCAACAAGGCTTTTTTTAACAGGTTTTAGAGGATTTGAATCACAGAGCTGAGAGGAAACTGTCTCCATCTTCCACTACACACACACTGCACAGAACTGAGGCTCTGCTGAACAATCTAGAGTCCATGTGACCTGCAATCCTATAAAGCACTGCAAATTCACCTTGGAACTCAATAACAAGGAGAAGTGATGCGAAGTACATTGATTTCAATGTACTTCACCTTAAAATAGGTGGAGAAGTGGTTTGGGGAAGGTGAAATAACGCAAAGTCATTGGTTTCAATGGACTTTGCTTTCCTCACTATAACGTAAAGTACTCTGCTTCATGTTGCGGAGTGCTTTGCAGATTCCGCATTACTCCATGAATCACTCTGCAGAGCGAATTTCGGCCACTTCGGCCACCTCTACCTATTAGCTCGCTGTAGTCCTTTTTCCCAGTTTAGGTATACCATGTCTAAAAAGCGAAAATCTATACCTAAAATGGAAATTGTACCTTTTGCTATTGGAATTTCAGCTAATTTTGTATTCTCTGGGACTGGGTTGCTGCTTAATGGAACTCTTGAACTTTTAGCATAGTTAGACTTAGACCCCAAGCTTCTGGCAAAGAAGGAAACTGTATTCAGTAGCACATCTGTTTCTGAGGCTGGGGATAAACACAGCACTAGGTCATCAGCATAGGCCAACATTTTAACAGGGGGGACCCAGCACTAATCTCTAAACCATCAATATGTTCATTCTGCAAAATTGCCCATATCAATTATCAATGGTAAATGCATATAGAAGAGGACTAAGGGGGCACCGTTGTCTAACTCCCCTTTGTACCGATACTGCTTTACCCACCCATCCTTTAATATTGGGGACAACTGTAGCTTTGCCATACATAATCTGGATCCAGTTTAGAAATGAGTTTGGAATACTATGTGCCCTCAATACTGAAAATAAAAATTCATGAGACACCCGATCGAATACTTTCTCCTGATCGCGCCTCAAAAATTACCCCTGAAGGTCACCATACTGAGCTTTCTGGAATAGTTCCCTTAAAGTGATTAAATTATTGTACTGACATCTATTAGGCACAGCACATGTTTGCTGGGGGCTAATTAATTTATCTGCAACAGCTGATAATCTTTTTAACATGATTTCACACAAAATTTTCAGATTGGTATGTAAAAAAACTTAAAGCCCTCCAATTTTTCAGGTCCTCCCTTGCCCCTTTTTTATACAATAAATTTAATTATGCCTGATTTATTAAGACTGCCAAAGAAGTGTCTTGCAACATTCCATTCAGTACCAAAACTAAGGCTGGAGCTAAGTCTTCCACAAAAATTTTATAAAATTCAGACCCTAGTTCATCAGAGCCTGGAGCAGAATTTAGTTTTAGAGATGAAATGGCAAGTTGTACCTCATCCACAGAGTCGGGACCAGACAAACTTCTTGCCTCCTCCTCCTCATTGATTTTAGGCAGGTCTAACTGTTCCATATTTATTACAGAGATGTCAACTTCAGGGTTTTTCCCAAATAAGGTAGTTACATAGTTCCCCACCTGTTCTAAAATACCTGTGAGTGTTGAAACTGTTCCACCTGATTCTGTTAGTACCTCAGTAAGAATTCTATGCCCCACCCTATCCTTACATTCTTTGTAGGGGTCCATGTAGCCCTTTATCATATTAGTTCCAAATCTTGACTCTTGCTTAAGGGATTTAGTCCTATTATATTGTAAACTAAACATTTGCTTCCGTATAATATTAATCTGGGAACTCTAATCAATTTTATTGGTTTCTGTAAGGAAGATTAATTTTTGTAATTGATTCCTTAGTTATAAATATTGTAGATAAGCACCATTAACAATATCTCTGTTTCTATTTTGGAAAAAAAGCCTTCCAGGATAACTTGGTGTCCTCCCATCATGAAGAAATATTTTTATATAAGCCCACTATGGACAGCCTTGCCATCCACTCTCTTCTCCAGGCTCATTTAGTACCCTCATCATTTCAAATGTTATTATTTAACCTCCATAAATTATTTTTGCATCTAGGGGAATGTTTCCATCCAACATGCACCATTACAGATCCATGGGTCAGAGAACTCCCATGCATGTAATTTGGAGTAAAAAACTTGTAATGGGGAAGACAGAAATACAAAGTCAATCCAAGTGGATAAAGACCCTCTAAAATACATGTTACCACCACTAGGATGTTGGGATCTATAGGCATCAGTCTGATTTGCGGTAGTAACTATATTATGTAGGGCTTGGGTGTTACAAAGTAATTTTCCAGTCTTTAGCCCTCTATTTGCAGTTACAAGCCTACAATTGAAATCTCCAGCCCATATAACTAACCTTGAGGTATGAAGGTATGGCTGAATCTATTTAAATAGAGAGACTCTCTGTGCTTTGGTTTGGGGAGCATACACCGAGATAAGTCTGAATCGTTCTCTATAAAGATTTATATCCAGAACCATAGCCCTGTCTGGCTGTATATCTACCAGTCTGGAAACCTGGAAGGCAGGATTGGTAAGCATAATTCTAATGCCGTCACACACTGCCTCACCTATGGACTAAAAGGAGGCACCCTTGGTCCAAATTCTTGCAGTTAATTGTAATTAAGCCTGGATTTTCAGTCTAGTGTCCTGATGGTGGCAAGCATTTTTTCATGACTCTTAATGCTATTTACATTAATAGTTGTTACAGAGACGGAACTCATGATGACAATAAAGAGAAAAAAACTTAGTGCACACCAATATTCAGGATACTTTAGAGCATCTTCTACATCTAGAGTGGTGAGGAGTCAAGACATATCCCCCTCCCTCATCCACATCTGATATAATATCTGTGGTTGTGGAGGCCACTGAGGAGGAGTCACGCTTCTCACCTCCTCTGCCAATACTGCAAATGCATTCCCTGCCTTCCAATTCTTTTGGCCTTTCCTTTCCATCATTGGAGGAGTTTGTGTTTTAGAAGGGGGAACCTTCCCTGACATATGCATTTATTTGGCCAACACCTTCTTAAATAGCTGTGGCTGACCTGGGGGCTGGGGGGGGGCATGTCTGACATACTAGAGTCTTCTGGGGCTGTTGTTATAGGAGTATTACAAATGTTAGGGTCTGAAGGAACATCAGAAACATGAGGATCCTCTAGAGAATCCTCTCCTTGCACTGAGGGGGTCATTGTTTGTTCAATGCCTATCACCAGATTCTCTCTCTAACTGGAGAAGTCTCAGGGGTCCCAAGATCATTAACCTCCTCCTGAGCTGCCACTCTCTGTGCGTGTCTTTGCTGGGCCCTATTAATAATTCCTTCATGGGATGGACAATCCTCCCTGTTGTGGGATGCTCATGGACATTTGCCATACCCATGTCCTTTTTTTTTCACGTAGGTTACACAAATAAATTGAGACAGTTGTCAGAGACATGTCCATAGTCCAACCAGTGGCTACAGTGAGGGGTATCACAAGCTGTACTTAAATGAGTTTTAGAACCACATTTAAAACAGGCCTTGGGCTGACACATATAAAACAAAACACTCCTATCTTCCCCCAGAAAAAAGCTGCTAGGGAGATGGGCAGGCCCACTATTGGTGGAATAAAGTTTTACTTCAATCTTCCACCCCCCATTCCATATTTGCTGGCAGTCCAATATGGGATTTGGCTTATCAAGGACTTCACACCTCTGGTGCAGCCAGAACAAAATATATTCAATGTTCACCCCTTCATTCCTAAACATGAAAGTAATAAGTTTAGCAGCAGGTTTTGTAAGGGGTACCACCATAAAGCGGATCCAAACTGGATTATTTTGCAAACTCTGATACTGGGCCCAGAACCTAAGTAAGCAATAAGACATGAGGGGGTGTGCATTAGACATTTCTAATGCACAGCAAGGGGCGTAGTGAGGCACGGGGCCACATCCCGAGTGCCTTCAGCCCCTGGCCGTGCATTAGAAATGTCTAATGCACACCCCCAGAGAGTCTTATTGTGCTTATAAAATGGGACTATTTTATATAAATGTAAAAATTTAAATTAATAGGGTTAGATAAAAAAGTACAATTTTTGTCTGCATTAAACATAAAATAGTTCCTCTGCCTACACGAGCTTGCTGATTTTTTTCCTTTTTACTTGAGAACATTTGTCCTACAATGGCATCTGTAGTTTTTTTCCTTTTGTGAGCCTGGACAGTAGTTCTGCTAATGTGCGCACCCCCCTCCCCCCCAAAAAAAATCATCTTTCTCATGTCATGGTCTGTTCATATGTTCTGGTGGATTTTTTCCCCTGCTTTTAAATGGGAGAGCGAGAATGATCCAGGATCTGAGAAAGGGCGCATGTGTGAAGCAGGCTTCCATTGGGACCGATGAGGAATGGCTGAACAATAGTGTCTCTTTAAAAAAAAAAAAAAAAGTTTATTTTAAAAATATATGGCCTTTCCGAATAATTTTTTTTTTTTGCACTTTCTTTTTATCCCTTCTTACTGCCCACTCGGTCCACTCCTTCAGACCGATCAATCCCAGCAATGCCTCCCACGGAGTCTGCCCCTAGAGTGCCAGACTTACTCCATTGTCTCCCTACCTTACTCCTCTTTCCTCCAGACAGCCTGCACAGTGGGGTCTGCCCTTGGGAAGGTGATTGGGGCTGGGATTGGTCATCATCCTGGCCCTAGAGGGGTGTTTTCTGCTTTTTCTTCCCTTGGTCCCTCCTTCCCTGAGGGCGTCAGCACAGAGGACTGACACCCAGACAGACAGAGTGCTGATGCATGCTGTTGTCAAATGCCCACAACTTCCTCCCCACCCTGACTCTGAAGAGCCGCCTGGTGCCCCAGCGCCTGTGCATCAGGTGCTCAAAGAGCCCCAGAAACCCACGCCAGGAGAAGAAGGAGAGCATCCATTGGGATGCTCAATCCTCCTCCTCCTCCCCTTCGACTTCCAGCAACCCAAGTCTATTCCTGAACCTGGGTAGCCGGCGTAGCATGAGGTGTGGCGTCCAGCACCTCAACCCTCAGTGCCACTGGGCCGGCAACCTTTCTGAATTATTGAGGGAGCTCCAGTAATAGCCTAAACTGCTCAAGAATGCGTGCTCACAGTGGCTGCATTCTGGTGGATGAGAAACAGTTTTTAATGGGACTGACTACCTGCGATGAGTGAGCCATGGGCAAGTAAGTGGTCTAGTTTGGTGGGATGGAGGAGACATTCCAGCAGTAGCCAGGGACAGAATTAGTATAAAAATGTTTACTTTGCCAGTTCTGTATTCTGAACAAGTACACCTTTAGTGAACAAGGGAGCAGGCTAGACAGCAAGTGGGAGGGACAACAGCTCCTACACAGTTCAGGACAGAAGACTGACTATCTGTAATCGGTGAGCCACGGTCAAGTAAGTGGTCTAGTTTTTTGGGATTGAGGAATCCATCAACACTGACATTCCAGCAGTAGCCAGGGACAGAATTAGTATAAAGATAATGTTTACTTTGTTTGCCGGTTCTGTACTCTGAACGAGTACACTATTAGCGAGGGAGAGAGTGGGCGGGACAGCAAGCGGGTGAACGGCTGCTCCTACACAGTATAGGACAGAGAATGGGACTATCAGGGCTCCAAAGCTTCTGGAGTGATCAAAGTTCCTCTAACTTCAGAAGCTGGTCTGTAGTAAAGATCATATGGACATGTGTCATTAAAAATGTTTATGAGGTTCACAGGGTTTCACCAAGTTTGTGGCTGACTGTGAAAAACAAAAATGGCAGCTATTCTAAAGATGGACATTCTATTTAGCATATTAATGCCTGATTTTTTACATGTGGCTGTGGTTGCCTGAACTTGTTGCTAGCCGTGCATTAGACACTTCTAATGCAGGACTGGCAGACAATCAAAATACAAGATTTTCCCTACCCATTTTATAACTAAACTTGAAACCGTTTTAAAATTCACATCATAGTTAGAATTTCCTATATGTATGAGAGCAAAACTTTCTGAAGAAAAATAACTCATTAACCCCTTAAGCAAATGCTTGGCAATATAAAGTCTGTCAGGAGGATCCTCCAACCCACTCTTGTAAATTAATCTGACAGCGTTCTTGCGAGGAGCTGGTTCCCCTTTGTTTTGAAATAAATCAGCTAGTTTAAACATAGGGTTTAATGAAGTTCTCTGTTTGGGGTCTTGCAGAGTAGGCTTTGAAGGTCCCATTCTGTTCTCATTATTTACAGTCTTATTGGGAACCACAATGTCCATACTATTTAGCATGCTAGAGCTTGGGATCTGTTCAGCGTTGGGGCCCGTAACATTATCTGTAGAAACAGTCCTGCTGCAAGAGTCTGTAGATTCAGTAACCCTGCTTGCACCATTTAACCCCTCAGTAACATTTGTGGGAAGTCTAGTGGGGCTTATATTTGCATTAAATCTCTGTACCTCACTGTTCTCTAGATCTGGATCTGGAACCCATTAGCTGCCCTCTGATTGTTCCCATCCAGCTCCTTCAGGTGCATGGGTGGGTGACCACTCTCCCCATTACAAATTTACATCAGACGTCTGATCACCAGCTGGCTGGATTACAGGCATAGAGGTAGTAAGCAGTTATATGATAACTGCAGATGGAATCACTTGTTCAGGTATTGAAATTTGAGATTGTTCCATAATATGCTGTTTCGAGCTAAGCTCGAAGTTTGAAGCATTTTTCGTGAATCCTGAAGGACACCGCAGGCCGAGCCTCTTCTGGCTCGAACTTGTCCTTTCGAGTTGATCCCTTGTACTTGTTTCTTTCAGCTTTAGACACACAACACTGTGCTGTTTAGAGCTGCCAGCTGATACAGATTTTTGACAGGACATCTTCCCTTTAGCTGCTGCTCCAACGGCAGCCTTTGATGCTGCTGTTATTTATTTATTTAGTTTTTGTTGACAGAATATGTGCACTAGAAAAATCCTGCCTATTTTCAGGCACGATCTGGGGAAGGGGGATACTGATGAATGCCAACTGACCTTGAAACAGATTAGGCTGTTGGTGGTATTTTTAGTAAATGAGGGAAATTTGGCCAGGACACCGGGGAAATTCCCCTACTCTTTTCAGTAAGTGCCATGGGATCTTTAACATCCACCTGAACTACCACCAATCCAGGCAAATGGGACCTCGGTTTAACGTCTCATCCGAAAGGCGGCAACTCAGAAGTGCAGCACCCCTCTCATGCTGCACATCAGTGTCAATACTGGGATATTAACCCAAGTGCCAGATGTGGGAACTGAACCCACAACCCTCTGATCTCCCGGCCTCAGAGGCAAGTGTGCTACCTACTGAGCCACTGACACTGACAGCTGTTTTTTAGTCAATGACTCATCCCGCTGCTCTGACATTGGTGCAGTCTCTAAGGCAGCTGTTTCAGCCTGCAGAGTTTTTCTTTGGAGTTTACAATGTTTTTCTTCCTCAGAAATTTTTCTAATTAAACTTTCTTTTACCGAGATAGTAGCTCTTTGCACAACAGATTCAGGGGCAAACAATACCTTGTCGGAGTTTTCTGTACTTGCAATAGACTGCGAACAACCCATGTCAGTATCAAAGAATTCTTCTGGTCATTCTACAACTTCCATTCCATCTTCAGGTCCATTGTTAGCCTCTAGCGTAACAGGGACAAAGGAGGAGGTTTGCTTCTCTGTCTCTGTAGCATCCCCCTCTCCTGCTGGAACCACCGAAGTGGCCATCTTGGATAGACGGCCAAGAGTTCCCCCTACAGTAGAGTAGTGGATTTTCCCCAGTGTCCTGGCCAATATTTCCCTTCCAATAAAACCAATTCATGCAACTGTCCAAGGCTGTGTGTGTTGATGTGCGAAATAGCTACCACTGCACATTCAGTCACCTCACTACTAGTCTAGCATTGCGTTCAAAGTGCTTTGGGATACAATGCATATGAAAAGCATTATATAAATGCTGATTCTTCTTCTTTGAAAACATTCTCAGTGCCCACATTTTTATACTGTTTGAGCCACTTAAAATTCTGCATTATTTCTAAACTGTTGACAAAAATAGATTGTGGTTGGCTAATTTCTGTGGCATTGTAACCCCGCCCCCCACACACACACCCTCCAGCTATGTAGCAGGAAACTGCAGAACCACTGGAAGAGGGATGGCTAGGCTTAAAGGATATCACATAGCTTTTGGACTCCAGTAAGCCACATATTAGTTGCCCCACCTTAGTCCCCTCCCACCACTTGAGACTGAACATGTTCTAGGTGGTTATTGTTGCCTTAGTTGTTTGGAAAGCCTTTCTCTCTATTGCTTGCTTGTTTTCAGGCAGTTGTAGCCACTATAAAAGCATGGAAGGATGCTCCTGCTGACTGCTGACTTCCATCTCTCCCAAACCCATTCCTGTACATACCGTATGGGGTAACCCACATATCAAAATATGGGCTTCCTGCAACACTGTAGGCATTCATCAATTTAAAGACCTTCTTGACCTACCAGCGCAGTGTATCAGAGGACTGAGGCGCCATATGCCTCACCACCTGTCATGGCGGGCTTGGGGCTGGCCAGGTGAGGGAGGATTGAGCGTCCCTATGACTTCTCTCCTCCTTCAGCAAGGGGGTTTTGTGGCTCATTGTTGGACAGTCACTTAGTGGTAGTTGGGTGGAAGCTCAGGAGACACCACCAGGAGTTGGAAGGGAATCCACTGTCAGGACACTAGGGGTGTCTGCATGGAAACAGAGATTGCACATCACGTCCATTGCACGTCCATGTGCTCAGAGAAGAAATTGGCAGAAAAATTGCCTGGCTGCAGGATGACAACCGATGCCCTGCAAGTCTTGCAGTGGTGACTGGGCACTCCCCTCAGTCCTGTGGCAGGGGACGATGATAGGAAAGTAAGTCTCTGAGAAGCCGGGTGATGGGGCTGGGGGAGGTCGGTAGGAAGAGGGCAGCAGAATCTGCTCAGGAGATAATCAAATAATGGAAAAAAGAAGATGTTGCCCCAACTACGGGCACTAATTACCCCTTTTGAATCCCTTGGGCATAGGTATGCACTACCCGATGTGACTTCTGAAAGAATCACAAACATATTGCTGGAATAATTTTTTTCCTGAATTCTCACCCCATTGCACTATCTCATCCGTATCTCATGAGCTCTCTGCTCTCCTTAGGATCTGCTTGACCTTCCCATGACAGATTACCTGATGGTTTTCCTGTTATCCAAGAAATGCTTCCCTCACCTGACAGAACACACATATCTTCAGTGGGAGGAGGAGCTTCACACCCATATCCCAGTCCATATGTACTTGGGAAACCTGCCTGAATCTAGCCCATGCCACATGTACAGGTGTCAGAAATAGGCTTATACAAAACAAAATCCTCCACCTGTGGTACCACACGCCTAAGGCCCTAAATGACTTAGAAGTGTGCCCTTACTCTAAATGCTGGTGTTGCAAAACCTCTAGTGCCAACACCACACATACATTGTGGAGCATTTGGAATCATCAACTGTTCTGTGTTGACACTGAGTGAAATTGTTCTGGAATCCTCTGCATGCAAATCTCTCTCTCTCCTCTTCCACAGTTCTCATGGATGGCATATCAGGAGTGTCCCACCCCTCTAGGCCACAAACAGGTTAGCTTCTGGCTGTAGTTATTGAGACAAAGCACCTTATACTGTTGTGCTGGCACCAACCACAGGTGTCTTCCCTTTTGAGTGGGCATTCGGCTTTGCCACAGCTGGTGAGCTTTGAACAGCTTAGCCACCTCACTGTCCATAAGGATCAAGAGATCCTTTCAAAAGGGGGCCCATATTTCCATTCACACTAATGTAGTGCACTCTCTCCACCTCTGATCAACCCCCCTGGTTAGTGCTGTGGACTGTCCTGTGGTAATCGCCTGCAACAGGAGTTGTACAGTGGAATCCCTTACCTATCCCCATACCTTTCGGAAGGTATAAGGGTCTCGGTTACTGGAGACTATCAAGATAATGTGGATGGAATAGCCCCTTGTTGTAATTTATGAGTAATATCTGTTAGCAGGCTGTTCTCACTTGGTAATGTTATGTACCTGAGGAATTGTATGCATTACGCTTATCTTTTTAACCCTCATGCATCAATATAACCCTCCATGTGTCTGGCACAGTTGTGTTTTGCTATGAAATGAAATGAAATGGACATTTTTAACAAAGAACTTTATGTTAGAAGCATAGAAACAGAATCTGATGGCAGATTAGGACCTCTTGGTCTACACAGTCTGCCTATCCGTCCCTGCCTTTACTGTTGCCTCTTAACCTACTTGATGTCTGCTCCCCACCCTGCTTTCTAACTAGTTAGTTAGTTAATATTTTTATTTCTTATCTGTTGCAACCAGGCACAAAAGTACAGGTTGAATTTCTATACAAAATGAAAAGACAAAGTTTATATATTCAAATGCAGTACAAAACATAAATAGTACAATTTAAAAAGAGAAAAAAAAACAGTAAAATATAAAATTCATTTCAACACATTTAAATATTGCACAAACAATGACCTACTATAAGTCTAAGATCTTACCACCGTTTTTTTCCACATCTCCTTATTTCGTAAATTATACCCTGACATATTCCTCGATACAAGTAAACAGTGCAATTTATGGTCAGGCTCACAGATTTTTTTAAAAGCCTCTTGTCATTTTTTCTGCTCTAGTATTCAACCTATCAAGCCCACATTTAATAAAAGCTTCCCTATAACTCACAACCCACACTACAATTATTCTTAGTGCCCTTTTTTTGTACTCTTTCCAATTCTTCGGATTCTCTTTTTGTGAGGCCACTATGCCACACAGCAGCTCCATATTCGACCACCAGTCTAACCACTGTAGTAAAATAGTAAACCAAATCAGATTCATTCAAACCTGCTCGTTTTCATAACAGTTAAAAAATATAACATACTGTTTGCTTTCTTTACCATACTGAAAACCTGTTCTGCACAAGAGAATCATTTTGAAAAATAAATCCCAAATATTTAACTTTGCTAACTACTTCTACTGCCTCACCCCCAAAAGACAAACCTTTCATTTCAGTCCATTTAGTCTGCTTACCAAAATGTATCTCTTTCATTTTTGTAGTATTTATTTGCATGGAATTTGTCCCTGACCCCTTTTCTATATAATCCAAATTACTTTGCATAGTACTATCTTCAACATTTTCCCAAATATTCAATACTGAAGTGTAATCTATGTACTTCATATATGGGCCCTTAGTTTCTAGATCATTGATCAAAATCAGAAATAATAATGGCCCCAACCTAGTTCCCTGAGGGACCCCACCACACCTACCCACAACCTAAGATTTCATGCCTCCCTTCTCAATCCATTGTAATCTCCCCTGCAGAAAACTAGACATCCAATTTACTATACACTCTGACACATTCAAGCTTCGCAGTTTTTGTTTTACTGTCCCATAATCAATAAGATCAAAAGTTTTTTTATAATCTACTAACACAGCCCTCACATTATTTCCTTTATCCCAAGCTTTCATACTTAATTCCAAAAATGTTAAAGCAGCATCAGTAGTTGAACAACCCTTCAAAGAACCAAACTGATTTTTATCCAAAACCCACTCCATGACCTCCATAATCCATCTACAAATAAACATTTCACATACCTGAGAAAAAGTACATGTTAAAGCAATTGGTCTAAAATCTGTTGACATATTTTTAGGTGTCACCATTTTTGGAAGAAGGACAGTCTGTGCCTTCCTCCACTGTAAGGGAATTTCACCACTTAACATTGATCTATTAAAAATATAACACACCCATGGTGCGAGCAAGTCTGCACCTTCCTTCCAGGGCCCACAGTCTTATTTACCTCAATCTTTTTCAGTTCCTTTCCTATTTTTTCTACAGATACTAAATACTTGTCAGGGACCTCCACTTCTGAACTATCCTTCTTTTCCAATGGAAATAAATCTTTACTTACTTCACCAAGTAATCTATTAAAGCATGTCAAAAATGAAACATCTTCATCCATCTCAGAAAAACTGCACATTTGCTCCCATCTTTTTATTTAGTCCCCTCGTTTTCCTGTTCCCAAAAATTGTTTTGTACTTTCCATCACTTTCTTGGATCACATTTCCTTAACCCCTCCAATTTCTTTTCATAATAATTCCTACATAACCTCTTTCCCATGCAATTTACCTGATTTCTCAACCTATGATATACAATAATATCCTTCATCATAAATACTGCTTGCGTTTCATTAATCAGTTTTTTATATTCCTCAGTAACCCAAGGTTTATCCCCACCTACCTTTGTCATTTCTTTTATAGGCATTACTTGATCTAATGCTTCATTAACTATGGATGTCATCATCTTCCATATAGCATCTACATCCCTATCTCCAAATCTCACTTCCTGTAATTTACCAGCTATCACATCCAAGGTTCGAATATTACCCTCCCCAGTAATCTTTCTGCATTTAAACATTATGTTCTCTTCTTTTGACCTTCTACATCCCTCTGAATTATTTGCTAACAGTACTACTTTGTGATCTGATAAACCAATAGATGGTACAATTGTTGGTCTACAAAAAAAAAAACAGTTACATTTGACATGATTACATCCAAAACATTTTGCCCCCTTGTAGGTTCTTCAACTATTTGTTTTAACCTATCTTCACTTACTATTTTTCCAAGAGGCAGTCTATTTGCATCCCCATAATAATAAGACCCCACTTATCATGTTTTTCCCAAATTTTATCCAGAACCAGATTATATGAGTCACCATCTGCTGTTTATTATTTGTAGAGGGAGTGATAAAACCCACCCACAATTAATGATCTACACTGCCTTGGAAGATTTGGTGTATTCAGCTCCACCCACATAATTTCAAACCCCTCAATTTCCAGTTCTAATAATCTTCTATAAGAAATACTATCATGAGTATACAAAGCAATCCCTCCCCAATTCATTCCAAAGTATCCTTTCTTTCAATCTGATATCCCAGAATTGCAACAGTCTGGCTAGGAATATTTGCACTACACCATATCTCTGTTATCACACCCATCTAGACTTAATTCTTTTTCATTACTACAGCAAGTCCGTCCACCTTTGTAGTTAAAGCTCTTATATTGGTATTCATCATTGCTGGTACCCACCGTTTCCCAGTTTGAACAACCATCAAATTATTCCTATTCACTTCCCTTTTATCTCTATAATTCATCTTCCTTTCAGTAATCCTTACCAGTATTCCATCTGCTTTTCTTATTTCTTCATACCCAGTTTGTATCTGACATAAATTATTCACATTTACAATAGCCCTATTTACATGGTTCTTTCTTTCCCTACTAATAATTACTGGAATATTATACCCCCCTTCAACTTCCTTAGGGGCAGCCACATTCATCTCATATACTTTCCCCTCCATTATTCCACACACTCCTAAGATGAGTACATAAACAATACACATGTGTCCCATTTTTAAACTCGTATCCCACTTCCTAACTGCTATTACTAACTAAACCCATTTACAACTAAATAAAAAACTTAGATTACTATATAACTAATTTCAATAATAAACAAATTACTTCCTCCCCTTCCCTGTTCCACTGCTGACTCCTGCAGACTCCTCCATACTCTGCTGGAGTACTCAGCCGGAGGAATCAGCCAGACACTGAGCAACCTCCACTTGAAAGACACCACCGTGTCTTAGGGGCTGTTCTTAAATAATAATTAGAAACCACACCAGTTGCTGCTCTGTCCCCGCAGCTTGTTGTGTGAGCCCCCACTATCAAGATCTCAGTTACCCCAAATGAAAGTTTTCAGGTGCAAATAAAGTGATTATCAAGTTCCTATTCGACAGGAGGCAGTCCATCAAAAACAACTCAGGTGCAGTCACTGAAACAATTTCAGCAGTCTATAGATTTAAATATGTTCAGTTCCAAATAGCAGCTTAATGATGACGTTAGCAAACTGCAGTCATATTACAGGCAGTTCCAGGCTGCAGTTTTATATAAATTCAGCATCAAGAAGTCATGTAAACACATTGTTTTTTTTATATCCCCAATCTTTAGAGCATTCCTTTTACCTTTTCAGTTCAATCACAAGTTCAATGGAGTGGGGGGGGGGGTCCAAACACCATGCAGCTCTCTCTGTGTCAGCTGTAATAGTATACACTGGCTCCTCTGAGGACACGCTGATGTAATTGAAGATGGAAAATAAAGTAACTCAGCGGGGACTGTCACCCACCCGCTAGAGCACTCTGCAGGAGTACTCAGTTGGAGGAATCAGCCAGACACTAAGCAGCCCCCACTTGAAAGACGCCACCGTGTCTTAAGGGCTGTTCTTAAATCATAGTTAGAGACCACACCAGTTGCTGGTCTGCCACCACAGCTTGTTGTGTGAGCCCCTGCCAAGATTCCATGTGCCTATCCCATGCATACTTGAATTTCTCCACTGTTTTCACCACCACCACCATCACTGGAAGACTGCTCCAGGCATCCATCACTCTTTCATGAAGAAGTACTGTATCCTTACATGTCTTCTAAATGTTTCCCCCCTCCAGCTTCATTGCATGTCTCCTTGTTCTGTTGCATATTTTTTTCTGAAAAATACTCTCCTCCTGCACTTTATTCAACCCTGTAAGGTATTTACATGTCTCTATCATGTCCTCCCTCTACCTTCTGTCTTCCAGGGTGTACACTTTGAGGCCTTTAATTTTCCTCTCATAGAGCTTCTGATGCATCCCCTGCACCATTTTAGTTGCCCTTCTCTGGACAACCTCCACCCTGCCTATGTACTTTCTAAGATATGGTCTCCAGAACTGGACATTGTATTCCAGGTGGGGTCTCACCAGTGAGCTATACAGTGGCAACAACGCCTCCGTCCTTCTGTTGGTGATACCCCTCCATATGCACCCCAGCATTCCACTTGTCCTACTTACTGCTTTGTCACACTGTCTTGCTACCTTGAGGTCATCAGATATGATTACTCCCAGGTCCCTTTCCTGTTTTGTGACTATCATACCTCTTCTCCCATTTTGTACTCCACTCTGGGTTTCTGTACCCTAGGTGCATGATTTTTCACTTTTTCACATTGAAACCCAGTTACCATGCCCTTAACCACTCCTCAAGTTTTCTCAGGTCTCTGCACATTCTTTCCTCTGCCGCTGGAGTGTCTACCCTATTGCAGATTTTGTTGTCATCTGCAAAAAGGCATACATTTCCTTCCAGTTCATCTGCAGTGTCACTTATAAGTCCTTAAAGAGGAGGACTGGTCCCAGTACTGAGCCCTGAGGCACCCCACTGGTCATCCTCCCTTCCTCAGAGTGAACTCCATTTACCACCACACTCTGTTTCCTATCCTTTAACCAATTACTTATGCAGTTTACCGTCTTATGACCCACCTCTAAGCTGGCCAGTTTTCTTATGAGTGTCCTATGTTGCACGGTGTTGAATACCTTACTTGGGGGAAGGGAAAATTGTTTAACCAGGAAAGGCACACTAAGTCAAAGCTTCTTTCCAGGTGTGACCTGGGAGCATGATGAAGTTAAGTGACTTGTTCAGGGTCACACAGTATGCTAGTGGGAGCTGATGGGATTCAGACCCAGTGCTTTACCATCATGCATAACCAGTGTCTATAATACATTATATGTCTTTAAATCAGCTTTGAAAAAACATCTTTTTGCTAGCAATAGTTGTGAATGTTTGTTAATTAATGTTTTAGTTCTGTATATTTCTATTATTGTTTATGTATTATGTATACTCAATTATCTGTTCTGGTCGCTCATGTAAATGGGTCTTTGGCCCATGGACTTTTCCAGATTTTAAATAAACAAACAAACAAAACCCAGCTCTCCAGCTTTGCAACTCAGTGCCCTTAATCACTATGCTATACTGCCTCCTGCCTTACTAAAATCAAAGTAAGTCACATACACGGTCCCTAGGGTTGCCACCTTTGGATGAGATGAAAACCGAATACTAAACCACACCCCCAAACTCCACCCCTAACTCCGCCCCTTTTATGACTTATGAGGGCATCGCTTGGATGCTGATTCGCTTGATTTATTCAGAATTGCTGCTGATATTGCATTGTGTACAACTTCTTTAAATTACATCAAGATTATTATTTTTGGTTTGTTTGATTTAGATTTAAATATTTTAAATTTCAGTGTGTGTTAACATTTGGTGGGGTTAGAGAGGGGGTTCAGGGGACTTTCCATCCTGTGTATACAACTTAGCTGACACATCCAGTGACTACAAGGAGACCTCTGACAACCGGCTATTTTGGAAAAGGTGGCCTTTTCTGGTAAAACTCTTTCAATAAATAAATAAACTACACCAGTAATGGTGGACGAGCTGTAATTACAAATATCATCTGCCATTTTAAGATGTGCTACTGCCCTTCCCATTGCTCCTACTCTAAAGCTATTTGTAATGTCACAGAAGTTTTTAAAAGTGGTAGGAACTATTCTATGCTGTTAAATACCATATTTTATTTCCATATCAGTCATACATACTAGATAGCATGATACGTGATATGTAGCGTGGAGGCAGTATAGCACAGTGGTTTAAGGCTCTGAGCTGCAATTCTGGAGACCAGGGTTTGAATCCCACAGCCCAGACTTGCATACTGTGTGACCCTGCCCAAATCATTTCACTCATTTGTGCTCCCATGTTGCAGCTGTAAACAAGCTTCAGCTTAGTGTGTCTCTTCTGGTAAAAAAAAATAATAATGTTTGATAAATTACCTAAATTTGCAGTGCCATCAAAGCTAGATTGTGTTCCTTTCTCCTCATTAGCTACTGCTCTCTCTGTTCCTTTTCTCATTTCTGTGGCTTAGCATGACATTAGCCACACTGTTCTGTACTGTTCATCTGAAAGGCCTGGAATGGTCTTCCTGGAATATCCAGGTAGTATGAAAATTGGCAGCAATAACTACTGAGGAGAGAGGTGTAGTACTGCTAGAAATGAAATAAAATATTAGATTATTAATTTAACAACAAATGGGGTAACACATATTAAAATATAGGACAGACCCTAAAAGAAAAAATGGTGATCATTTAAAGGTATAAAAGTATTCCTTATCACAGCAGTCAAAGACCATACTCACAATGCAGCCTAGAAAGGATTAGGTTGATTTGCTGCGAATGGTCTTTCTTAATAGCCCTACTTTACACCTCTCAGATTTACTGGTATACAAACAAAGGTTTACATGACATCAGAATTTGTTTGTAATATGCACATGCAAGTATAATGGTGAAGGATTTAACAGAATCTGTTTTACAAGTATGTGAGCATTCAAAATGACTGAAAAAGCACTACCTCTGAATAAAACTGGATTAGCAGGTAAAGTTTCTGAAACACATTGTACAGTCCTCACTGGACAAGAGGCTACCCTAATGTGGTGCCTGTCTGAATGACTAAGGGTTTCAGTAAAATGAAGGTGTTAATTAAGGTGGTATTGTTTACCCTTCCCACGAATAATCTTCCAGTTTGCTGGTGTGAAGTTAGAGGTGACAACTGAGCAGACAGGGACACATTTGGCTCTTTAAATGCCCTGCACTTGAAGGCACTTCCTGATTAGCATGCACTGCAAGCAAGCAAGCACACTGAAATGTCAGACACTTGCTTACAGTCTGATGAGAAGAAAATGAAACAGTTAGTGGGGAATCTCACAGGTGCTGCTTGACCCACCATAAAAACCGAATTTGCAGTGGTGAAAACAGGAGGACCGAATCTGGACCCAGAAAACCGAATCATTTGGTCAAAAACCGAGTAGGTGGTAACCTTAACGGTCCCACCCTGATCTTTTTCCCTGGTCACCCAGTCAAAGAAATCTATCAGATTTGTCTGACATGACCTCCCTCCTATAAATCCATGCTGCCATGTGTCTTGTAATCTGCTGGATTCAAGATACTCAACAGTCCTTTCCTTTAGCAGTGAATCCATTAACTTCTTCACCACTGATGTCAGACTGACTACTTATAGTTGCCAGACTCCTCCCTGCCACTACTGTTTGAAGCAGGACTAGATTTCCCCGTCTTCATCCCCCAGAACCACTCCTGCTTCCAGTGAGTTGTTGAATAGGAGTGTTAGAATTAAAGTCAATACCTCCCTGAGCTCCTGCAATACCTTTAGGTGTATCTTGTCTGGTCCATAGCTTTGTCCACTTTCAGATTTGTGAGTCCCTTCAGGAGTCTGTCCTCCATAAATAGACTTGTGTCTACCTCTCTCCCCAGTGCTCCTGCTGCTTTTATGTGACCCATCCCCTTCTCTTTCCCCTTTCTCTGTGAAGACGAACAGATATTTGTTTAGGATATCTGCTTTTTCCTGCTTCACCTCTACACAGTCCCCCCTGCCCTTCTTAATCTCTGAATCCCTGCCCTAGTCTTCACCTTTTCACTTAATGTTTCAAAAAAAAGTTTTATCCCCTTTTGTTAGCTCATGGGCTATTCTTTCCTCAGTTTGCACCTTTGCACTCTTCACCACTTCCCCTGCTTCTCCTGATACACTTCCCTATCCTCATCCCTCTGCATCTCGTTATATCTCTTGAATGCTACTTCTTTATCCTTTACCTTTTCCACCACTTCTTTTGAGAACCAAAGTGGTCTCTTTTTTTTCCCTGTTTTTACTCACTTCTTTTGTGCAGAGGATTATTGTCTTCACTATGACCTCTCTTAATTTAGCCCACTGTTCCTCCAGTCCCAGGTCACACCCCCAACTAGGTAGTCTGTGAGGCATTCCACCATTAAAAAAAAATCTGTCCTTCTGAAGTCCAGGACCATTGTCCTTGTGTGGTTTACGTCTGCTGCCATCCTTATGTTGAACCACACTGTATGGTGATCACTGGTCCTCAGGTGGGCTCCCACCTTGACGTCTGAAATACTGTCCTATTAGAGAGCACCTGATCCTGTATTGCCTCATCACGAGTTGGCAGTCTGACTACCTGCCTGAGAAGTGCCCCCTGTAGGAAGTCTAGGATGTCACTGCTTCTAGTTGAAGCTGTGGCTTAGGGAGGCTCCAATCTACATCCGGCAGATTGAAGCCCCCCACCAGCAGCACCTCCCTTTTTTCTGTCATTGTGCTAATGGCTTCCACCAGTGCCTTATCTAGTTTCACCACCTGTGTTTGAGGTCTGTAGAGCACACAAGTGTGAATTGTGTTTCCAGTTCCTGTCTCCAGGGTGACCCACTGTACCTCCAACACCTCCATGCCCCCTGGATTCCTTGTGTTTCTGTTGCTTTTATGTCCTCCCTTACATACAGCACCACCCCTCCTCCCTTCATTCCCACCCTATGTTTCCTGTACTGAGTATAGACTGGAAAGGCCATGTCCTAGTCATGGCTGCCTGTGCATCAAGACTCTGTAATGGCCACAATATCCAGGTCTTCCTCTGCCATGATGACCTCTATGTCCGCAATTTTATTTCCTCAACTTCTTGCATTGCACACACAGCCTTCCACACTTTGTTCCCACTCTGCCTGCTACCCCCTTCTTTTCCCTTTTGTCCTGCCTCCTTATTCCCTCTTTTTATAACTCTTATACCCACCCCTCTTGCTTTCTACTACACTGCTTTTTTCTTTATTTTGCACACTAGGGATTTATTGTTAAAAGAAATTATCTAGATTCAAGCAATGTCTTACTAATTTACCCTTGTTTAATAAATCTTCTTCAAGTTTTCTTGTAGATAGTGGAAATTCAGGGAACTGATTTTAAACCAGAATGTCACAGGCATTTTGAATTCATTTCCACTGCCCCTGTGGCAGAATGGATGCTCGTGCACATTGAGTTTTCAAAGAAGGTGCCACATCTATGATACTTTAACAGGTTTTATGATAAAGAAAATGATGCACACATCATATATTAATGCATGCATCACTTTCCGGCTCCTGCAGGTTTGCAGTTCACAGCATTTGCAAACATAAATTAGGCTGCCTTTTAAGTGTTCATACTTATTGTTGCAGGTACCGCACTGGGGATATGTGGCGATCATGCCGCAAGTCCCTGACCCTCAGCTGAATTCAAGCCCATCACTACAGACAGAATTAAGCTATAATAACTGCTGATCCCATTTATCACACTGATTATTAATGCGATCAAATGCTGTAATAACTGATATGACATTGCACCCAGTTATTACAGCATTTGTAGTGCTCGCGTTCCCTTTTCCCTTTCTACAGTTCAAAAGCAGAAAACTTGGCTTATGTGCCACAGTACTCAAATCACTGTCACACTAATTTCTATACCTGAGCACCGCTGTTTTGCCACTTGGTGAGCCCGTCAAAAAAATATCTTCTTTTATTGTATTTAGGTCCTTGTACCAGTTCTTTTAAAAAACACAAAACATAAGCGAGCGTGTGTGCATAAATGTTTCTTTACACACCCTTGTTGTGTGATATCCACATAAAACCCTCAAGCTTCACTTTGTTCTCAAGATTTATGGGACATCACATGCCTTGGGTGTATAAAAAACGTAATAACCCACAGTTGCCTATGCATTATTCTTTATTTCCCATCTGTGATGAACATACAACTCAATATTTTATGTGAGGTATGGACTGAAACAAAAATTAGTCATTTACCTACAAGGGTTTAACTCAATGGAACACAAAACCATTGGAGCTCAAAATACCACTAGTCGGTTGGCTTCTTTTTCTGTGGTGTATTCAAGCTGGCTAAATGCTTGCTGTCTCAAAAGAAAATGGGTTTTCTAATGACTGGTGGTGGACTGTCCCATGTGAGTAGATGATAGTCCTTACAGTACGTCTCTGCAGTAGTGCCGGAACGGTTTGAAAAGTGGTAGGGCCAAGGATGTAAGAGGTAAATTTTCCCCTATTAAATATATTACCATGATAGCAAAAAGTGATAGGGCCACATATGAAAGTGGTAGTGCCCCCCCCCCCGTTCCGGCACCTATGCGTCTCTGGCACACCTATCAAAAGAAAGGTCAGTTTTCATGCCCACTTCAAATTTTCTGTAGACCCAATAAAGTACTTGGATTTATGTTTCATATGGACCCTCTTATCCAATCAGAATGCAGGGTTACACTCATTTTATCTTGTTATAATTACTCTATCTATTCTATCACCAAAGACCATGACTTCTATGGCATCACCAATAGATCTAACATTCTGATTGGCTGGCAGCATCAGCAATCTTGTGAAAGAAAATGGAGGGCAGAGGACAACATCTTTTAAGAGATCAGCAACTTCATTTTGTCTGTGGTTTTATTTTTTATTGTTTTTTGTAAATTGCTTCATTTTTCTCATTTAAAGTAGCAAGAGAACAGACAAGGCCATCCTTTTAGTGTTATATTTAGCAAATGATCTGATTCCCTCTTGGAGATAAAGTGCTTAGCCTGGCTAATAATCTGTTTCCCCCTTGAAGATGAAGTACTCGGCCTTGAGCCTTATACTTTTTCTACTCCAGAATCAGATTATGGCCCCATATAAATGTATGACATCATTTCTGAGGAAGGCACTTGTGGCTCTAGTCAGTATTTGCCCTTTTTTTATTTTTTTATTTATTTATTTTTAGTCTTTGGTAACCGGGTTAGGCCCACTAGGCACAAGTGCATGTTTTCAGGGGTGACCTGGGAGCACTGGGCGGTTAAGTGGCTTGCTCAGAGTCACACAGTATGAAAGTGAAGGTTGTGAGAATCAAACTCAGGTCTAGTCTGCTGGATGTATCAAGCTCATTCACACCTCGTTCCTCTAACCTCTAGGTTCACATGATAGCATTGCAACCTGGATGTATGGGGTGCAGGCAATGTTCATCACTATCATCATCATCCTCATTGCTATCACAATCCTTTTATTTATTTATTTTCTCTGGACTCTAATCTGAATGCATTACACAGCAGTATAAATCACAACATAGAGAATAATGCATGGGAAACCATGCAAGACAGGGTTGTGTTTCCTTTGAGGGGTTATGGTAACATCATAAGGCCCTCAGGAGTGAAGCACAGGAGGTCCCTCATGTCATAAGGACCCTGAGATGGAAACACAGCTGAGTAGTGCATGGTTGATCATGTTTTTTTTTTTGTATAATGTACGGTTTGAAACAGAAAATTAAAAACTGTTGTTTTTTTTCTTTACAAGAATTCTTTGGTTGTTTTCTATTATAAAATAATGTATGGTCTGAAACAGAAAATAAAAAAATGCTGCTTTTTTCTTCCCAAGAATTCTTTGGTTGTTTTCTGTCATTAAAATAAAAAACCCTTACCCAGGTGTTAAAATCTACTAGTTGAGCGGAGGATTTCTGTTTTTTAAAAATGATGAAACAAGAGAGATGTTTTAGGGGAGAGTCTGGTATCTGTATTTGTGGGAAAAATGAAAGTAAAGCAACAGCTGGCATGAACTGCTATTCTAATAAAGCTATAGTACCACAGAAGGGTATGACGGCATTCTTTGACCTGTGGTACAACAGCTTTTGAAGAAAAATGGAAACCTGTGCACAGCAAGGGGTAACCAAATACTACTGTATAAATGAACACAAAGCAGAGAAAATATTCACAGTAAAGCATATAATATGCAGCCATGATAATGAAATACATGGAAATTACAAAATTACATCATAAACATTAGTGTCCTTGCCAGAGGCATCTAATTACAGAAGATGGCACCCATCTCATGATTACCCAACCCAGCAATAAAAGAGAAACCATAAATAAACAGCAATGGGTACAATTAAAATGATAAAATGGATAGAAAAAATAAAAGCTGAATGGTAGAGGGTCAGTTTCAACCATGATGCTATCCCAGCACAACTACACAGTTGAAACTAGTGCCCACAACACAGCCTACTTACACCCTAAAAACATGCTGTAAATAGATCCATTTTATAATCGAAATAAGGCATTTCAGGGCATGTGTTGCTGGGATAACATCACTTCTCAGGCGGTTCAAGGCACTCAGCTGGTGTTCTTGTGCCTCACAACACACCCTATGCATTCAATTATAACAACACAACACAGACCCTGGCCAACCTTATTATTTAAATGTTCCCTGGACTGGCCTGCAGGATGCAAAAAGGTATCATGAACATCTTCTGTCACGTATATTCTATGTTAGACATAGTTATATGTTTTACCTACTGCTTTACATATGGTGACTTCATGTTTACTATACACATGCTGGCATTCTCTTGAGTGCAGGTCTGGGTTTTATGTGATAGCAGTGAGTCTGAAACACTGCCAGTCACAAAAACTGAATCAAAAAGAGCCCTTCATCAAAAAGGCCTGAACCTGGGTCTGTTGGCATGGTAAGTGGTGACTTACACCACTACGCTAAATGGCCAGCTCAGTAGAGCTTGGCCAAACAGCATCCTATATCCTCTTGTAGTGAGCGTAGCTCCCTCCTATACTTGCCCTACAGGATATATCGATATTTTTTGCCACTCGCTCTCAGTGCAAGTGGTATTATTGAGTCACTCATATTGAATATCTAAGTAATACTCGCTCATATAACATGATACCCAGCTCTGTAGTGTACAGGATCTGATTGTGACCTAGTGAACAACAAGCAAGCAAGCAAGCAAGCAGCAGATGGGGGTTTGAATCTTCATACATATTACATAATTCTGTGGGGCTTTTTTAGAACAGAGACTGCATAACATTTTCTCATTTTTTTCTATTCAATGTGATGAGGAGACAGGATAGTCAATTTTATTGATATGATATGAAATGTTCCTAGCAGGAGAAGTTTGTGGTTCCTTTCTGCAGAGTGGGCCAGTAAAAGTAATACTTTAAAACTGCAACTTAAAAATCATCAGTAAGAACAGGAAACTAAATGATTGTGTAAAGTTGTGTAATATGGTAAAAGGGTGTGTATGTGCATGCGTGTGTGTGTGTGTGTGTGTGTATGTGTGTGTGTGTGTTTGTATTATATGGAAATGCACTATACATATGAACATATATATGACTTAGCCAGCAGAAGAAAGACGTTTGGTCTATCTATTCTGCTCAATTGAGGAGCCCCTGATCTAGACATTAGAGTGGACTCCACCCCTCTGTCTGCCAATCCTGACCCTCCCCTTCACCCTGTCCCACCTTCTCTTGAACCCCCTCCCCACTGTCTTCTGATTGACAATCTCAGATGGGAGCTCATTCCATCCTGAAACCACCCACACTGTAA
Organism: Neoceratodus forsteri; assembly: GCA_016271365.2. Classification (NCBI taxonomy): domain Eukaryota; kingdom Metazoa; phylum Chordata; order Ceratodontiformes; family Ceratodontidae; genus Neoceratodus; species Neoceratodus forsteri. The sequence goes on from CM057459.1 coordinate 1,393,525,715, forward strand.
AGAAGTGTCTACTGACCATCTTCTTGAACAACATTTTAGAAACACTGGTAAAAGATGCTCATCGTCTGTTACATTGTAGTTTATGTTCTCACTGTATTCAACATCCCTCAGGCATGGCTGAAAATAGATTCTTGGATTTAGTCCATTTCCTGGTAAAGCAAAATAAAAAAAATTACAAAAGGCCTATCCGTGTAGCAGCAGTGCAACATGTTATCAGCTGGCAGATTGGAGTTTGCATGTAATTCCTGAAAATCACACAACAGTGCCTATCAGGGGCTACTGTCATCACAGAGGTGAGTTGCTGGTCTCCAAAGAGAGAGGGTGCAGGCCAGTTAACATTTGCCCACTCTTCACGAGTTAATAACGGAGTAGCCTTGGCAGTGAAGATGGTCCGAGCAACATTTTACTTTTGTGGATGAAAATGGCATGAGAAGATGTGTTTATGTAATTTGTGTTTCTGCAAAACTCATTGAATTTGGCATCTTTCATGCAAATGGCAAAATCAACTGAAATGTGAGCAAAAAAGTTTTTATTGGGAAAAGCTTGTTTTCTTTAGCAAATAATCATGCAGGAACAACCTTTTCCAGGGTTTTAAATAATTGAATAGTAGTTTTTTTCTTGGGACAATGCTATCTGTACAGAAAGTATTTATATAGGTTTTCTAGAAGTGTTATGTTTGTTAAACACAGTGAGGCAAGTGCTATGCATTTTCACAATGTTTTAGCACTTTTATGAGCAAAACGCTAATCAATTTTTGGAGTTAAATAAATCTCTGTTTTCACATGAAAATAGCCCATTTTCACAAGCAAATCATAATTTTTGCACAGTTGTTTTCTGTGACATGTGCAAATGTCATGGAAATAATTCTGTGAAAATGTGCAAGGTGATTTTACTTAGCCTTGTTGTGAAGGCCGTCACTTACTTGCCCTCCCATGCAGAGGAAATGTGCAGCCCTAGTGACACAGTCATTGGAGAGTGGGACAGGAGAATACAAAGGGGGAAGGGGAAGCTGCGGACAACAAAAAATAATAATAATAAAAGATGGCCACTAGTGTTTCACATTCACAATTTGTCTAGTGCACATGAACATCTTTTGCAGTCTATTTACTGCTACAAATGCACCCATTATTAGAGTAATGATTTGTCAGATTATGCAATATCCAGCTAAGAATTTCACTCTGACTCAAGGGAAATAATCGGCTCCAAAAATAATAATCATTTCCAGCATTCCAGTTTCTGGAAATACATGCCCGTTGGCCTACATTGTTTATTTTATGTTTTTCAGTCCAGCCCAGTGCTCAGTAAGCCTGAGGGGAGCTGCCAGGACCGGCAGGTGATGTCAAGGGGTGGGACTGAGAGTCATTTCATATCACAAGCTGCACCAGTGGTTCAAGACGTAGTGGCTCAATGCACCAGTGGCTCACGTGGGAGTGGCATGAATCACTCTTAGTGAAGCCACCTGAGGGAGTCCACCAGGAAGTCTTTTTTTAAAACAATTGTTTGGGCTTTGTCTTCGTAGTAAATATTTCACTCATTCCGAAATAGAAGTCTTAGACAAACCATTTGGGGTGCTTTGGTTAATTTATTTGATACTACAGAGTTTTATTTTAAAAAGAGATTGCTGTTTAGTCTTAAAAATGAGGGTTTTAAAGTGGGTGTTAATTGTTGTATTTGCCACTGATGTGCTACACTCCTGTTCTTTAAAGGCAGCTGTGTTTGAAAAACTATGTGAACTGGCTTTCAAACTTGGGATGCTACAGCTATTAAATAGAGCATGAGTTAAAGTAACTCCTTATAACATACTTAGGAGCAGTAATGCCTTTTCTAAAACTCACAGGTACATTTATAACCAGTATAAAGGATTGACTAAACCAAGTCTAAAAGTTCAAAAGATGAAATGCTGTTTTTTCATGGCCCAGAGACTTGGTGGGGACATAGAACTGAACCCTGGCCCAGTCAAATAACATAAGTTTAAAATTATATATGACAATGCTAGAAGTTTGAGGAATAAAACTGATGTTCTAAAATCTTAAGTTTACTCAGAAGCACCAGCTATAACAACATTAACAGAAACTTGGTTAACCCAGAAAATAAATTCTTGTGAAATTGAGATAGATGGATTTTAGACCTATCGATTAGACTGAGTGGGTCAGTGATGGGGTAGAATTCTACTACTGTATATATAAAATGGGACTTTGAACCAATTAACATAAATTTTGCAGGGCAAATTGAAAATATAGAGTGTTTATTTGTTAAAGTACAACAACTGGACTTGACCCTCGGTGTGATATACTCACCATTGAAAGTGAAGACCTGTGAATTTGAAAAACTGTCTTAAACATCTCGGTTAAGTCAATGGGTAATGATCTGATTTTAATTGGTGATTTTAATACAGCATGGGAACATACTAGAGGTAAAGCCTTAGAAAACAGGTTTAAACCCCTGGAGGTCACCCAAGTCATTTTAGTGCTCCTGTATAATGTTTTAATATTCTTAGCGCTTTATGTAACTAGAAAAGAATGTGTTTATTTTTACACAGAACAACCACAAGTATCTTCTGACCATCTCCAAAAATAATCTTATATTTTTATAATGCTTGAAGCTACATTTCGAAAGCTGTAAGATTTGAACAGTAAAATTTTAGCTGTTGTCCTGTGTTGCTACACGCAAACACATGGTGATATAATACATTAAAAATTACAGGACTTTTCAAATGAAGTGAACTATTTTATGTTTTTTTTTTTACTACTGATATTAAACATTGAGTTGTTTTTTTTATATTAATATATTGTCATTGTAGTGACATATTTATGATATATCTACTTAGCTGGCTCCAAGCTTTCATTTAAAAAATTAAAGTCCACATATTTAAAGGAGATGAGTGGCACAAAATAGAGATGTGCAGTGCATCCTGGAAAATGCGCAGAAGCGCAATATTCAAAAGGGTGAAATGCATCACACATGTTAGAATGTGTGATTGCACAGATATAATGTATGCGGCCTAGAAAAAGGAGGCGGGCACCTGAGTAGATCACGCATGTGTATATTAAGCCAAAATGAGCATTGCATGTGCCATGCATCCTACATTTGTGCCATGCAAAGTTAAACAAGCAAAGGGCTGCTCAAAATCAGCCAACTGCCCACAGGCAGGCTGCTGAACTGCAGACAGGCAATCCTGAGACAGCCCTTGCGGATGCTCCATGAGGTGTTCCAGGCACCCACACACAGCAGTCATGTCAGGACAGTAGTGCCTAAAGCCACAGCTGTGTTGTGCCTGCTCATTGGGCACCCACTGGGTACCAGTGGGTGACAACACCAGCACCACCCAGCCAGCCACTTCACTCACCACACCCATGTCAGAGACACCCAGCTGCCATATGCCAGTCAGGTACCCCCCTAGCACACCAGCAGAGTGGACAGCTACAATGCAGCATATGTACCATGTGCCATGGCCTGCACCCATATGGCTGTCAGAGTGCCATCTGGTTGTGGCATGCACCCATGGTGATGTCTGGGACAACAGTGATCAGGATGCATGGTGGTAATAGTGGCAGCATGGCACGGGCTAGGGACTGCCCAGTGGCACACACCCACAGTGGAACACCATAGGTGCACACAGCATGCCCGTGCCAGAGACATGCCACCAGGAACCACATAAATGTCACTGATGCCATCCATGCATTGTGACAGTGCCACATGGGCCCTGGGTTTGGGGCACTGTGGTATTCTGGTAGTGGACATTGCACAACTGTGGGCAGCACAGGGCAGGGGTGGCACCACTCATGACCTGGAGGTGGATGGGACATGTCTCAAGGACACCAGACCCTTCAAGTGTTGTGCATGGGTAATAGCACTGTACTCAGGCCAATGCATTCCACAAACATGCCTACTCACCTGCCTGCTAAGCCGCAGTACCTCCTGATCACCTTTGTGGAGTTGTGGTGATGCTGCCCTGCAAATCTGGAACAGTGCATACCAATGGCATACAAATGATCTGAATACATTTCAGTAATGAGATGCAAATGTGCTGTTTGGGTCTGACTGTGCAATTAGGCTATTTGCATATCCTAGCTGAATATTGCAACTCAGGGTGCTGCACAAGTTGCTTCATATTGCACATTTCTGTATGCTCTGCACTTGCCACAGGTCACCTGCTGCGCCATACATCTCCAGCTGTGCGATTGTGCATAATTGGGATATTCAGACATGCTTGCACAATTGTATTTACTGGCACACTTTCCGAATATCCCATTCTTCTGTGCTGGTGCATGTCAATGTGCGGCACATTCACTTGCATGGCACACCCAGCCACTTCTGAATACGGGGCCGTAAGTCTCCACTCCTAATGGTTCCAAAGTTATCTCGTTTTAAAGAAAATATCTTTTGAAAGGTCTAGCTCTGGAGCTGTTGGGGCTAGAAACTGATATTTTTTAAATGACAGCTTGGAGTCCAGCTGTTAAGAAATAGTGTTGATATTATACTGTTATTATGTATCAGGAGTAATTATGTTATTGATTTAAAAAACAGGCAGTTTTCTCTAGCTATATCGATATACATATTTACATCACGACAGAACTGTTGTCTTTTTTTGGAAAATAAATGTTATCGATATACTTTTTCCATAATGATGAAGTAGAACGATATACCTTTTTAAATATCAACATGGGAAATTTCATGACGGATTTCAAAAATAAAATATATATTTTTTCAAGGGTTTTCTGAATTTATGTATTAGTGTCCATACCCATAAAAAATCATTTTATACTTTAAATTGCATGGTTAACATTTCACTCTCCTCCCCAGCAGTACCAGTTCATTATTGCTTTCACAGCCTTCGACTTTGAAATCAGCAGAAGGTAATAAAACAATAATAATAATAATAATAAAACAATCACTTTCAAGCCTTTTTGACTCAGTGACTTTTTTGCATAGTGTTCTGCTCTGGGCTGGGTTTTTTTTGTTTGTTTTTTTGCTTTTGTGGTAATTCCCTTACCACCTGCACTGACTCATCTGTCCTTCTGAGTAGCTTTCCTGCTTTTGGGGGCCATTGAACTACCAGGGATTAGTACAAGATGATGAAAGGATAGTCATGATGATAGCCCAGAAATGGCCCTTAATGTATTGGTCAGATAATGAGGGCACTCCCAGTGGCAAGTGTCAGTGCCCATATGTTCCGAGACTGCCCTCTCTCAGGGATCCTGATTCTAGTTCTCTGTCTCAATCAAGGATCAAAACAGAGAAATATTGGCTTAATATAACGTTTTCCAAGAAACATCTAATACCATTTATTAGCCAAACGTAGGTATAACATAAATATCAGATTATCCAAGCTTTGCATGCCACACTGATATGGATCCTATTATCAGCTATTATTAAATGCACCTGATGATGAGACTTCTGTGGCACAAATGCTGATGTACTAAAGTATAACATCAATGAACAGTATACTATAAGGAATAATGTATGGGTGCCCAAGCTTGTCTTTCTAGTGAGTGGTTCAGATAAAAGCATTCAGACCTTGACAGTGAAGCTTGAGAGGTTAATGCCGCTGTATCAACCCTAAGATAAAAACACAGGACAACTTGTGTAGGTCACTCAAAGTTTATTTTTGCAGCATATGGTTCTGAATGAGTAAAATCTGTAATTTTTAAATGTTTTTTAATGATACCAGATGCCATGACTTTTATTTTCTTTTCAAGTGTAGTGCTAAACTGCAGCAGGAGAAAGCAGGCTGGAGTCAGTGCAAGCCTGGCAGAGCTGCACTTATTATAGAATGTGCACAACAACATTTTCAGAATGTGCATAACAGCTTAGAGAGTGAGCACAACATAGAGGATTGTGTATGAGCAGTCATACACAACAAGGCAGTTTTCGATCGAGAAGTTTCCATGGTAACAAGTGACCTCAAGAGCGCAGCTCGATAGGTCCGTCACTACGGAAATGTTGAGATCGGTAAACTGCCTTGTCTGTGTATGATTGCTCATACACAGTCTTTTATAGTGTATGGTCAATCGTGCTTTGCCTCTGTTTGTAAAAAAAAAAAAATCATCCCCAATGCTAACAGACACCTTTAAGTCCGTTTTGATCAAGCGGCGCTTGCTTCCTCATTTGATTTCACTGCCGCAACCTCTTCATCATGCGTGCGCAACAACATTCGATCATGTTGTACTGCACTAGTGACACACTCAGTGCAGCACAACAAGATTGTTACGTAGTGAGGGCAGCACAACAATGCTGTTCCATGCATGGATTTCCATGCAGAACAGTGTTCTTCCATACACTATAAGGATTTTGAAGCCACTGACTTCTATGCATAATAAGGGTCAACCATATACTACAGTGAATATAAGAGGACTCGGCACTTGGGTTGCCTTTAGTCCCAAACAAGAACTGACTTACAAAGTTGGCTTCTTGCAAGAGCTTGCTTTGTTTTTGCAAAAAGTGCTCAGGTGCATTCCATGCACCATATACTGTACTGGAATACTATATTGGAAAACAAGATGGCAGAAGGCTGTTGCCCATCAAGTCAGTTCCCAACTTCTCAGTTGTGGTATCCCTTCAATTGGCACACTAACCTGAAAAATGATGGAAGAAGGCTGTTGCCCCCCATGGAAGAATGCTGCTAGAAAAATCTGCTTCCTGTTCACCTTCACTGCATAAGCACAACATACAGTATGTAAAAAAAAAACACTCTAAATATCAAATAAAAATTTTATTTTTTCACCTTTACTTATTGCTCTTCTTCTGTGGCCATGCCCCCATCTGTGAAGGTAACCACCCATCCCTGTCTCCCCTACCTGAGGACCCCTTTTAAATCTCCCATTGTCCCCCCAGTGGCGTGAAAGGTGATGCAGGTTCCCCACTTCTCCCTCTAAAGCACTTACAAGTGGAGGTGTACTGAGGGCTTTGTGAAGCCCTAGTGCACCAGACATACTCCTACAGGACATGATTTTTTCTCCTTTTTCTCCCCAGGACATTGCTGACTGTGGCTCCAGATGGATGCATGCATGTATCTGAGTGTGGCTGTACAAAGCCAGAAAAAGAATATCCAGTGAGATGTGTAATCCTTCTCCCCACCCCCCTCTGACCACCCAGGTGCATTCCCAAACTCAGGTCTGTGGTATCATGAGTGGCAATACTGCTACTGTACCATTGGGCCAACAGAAAAAAAAAACGTTCTTTTGATAGAGACGTTCTCACAATAGGCTTCACTGAGAACTCTGGAACGCTCATGTAAAATCAGTGGTTAATGTACAATGAAACCAGGCCTAAACCTGTTTTCTTGGTAACTCGTTTGAAACAGCATCACAGAATCTTTTAAAGTTGTTTTAATCCAAACAAGTGTATTGTTGTCAATCTCGTGTCAGCCTCACTGCTCATAAAAGAACAGTTTTACAATATTCAACCACAAAATCATTCTAAGTGATAGGTTCTTACATCAGAGTAAAATTCCACTGGCATAAATTGAAGAGTCACCAAAGGGATGTACTAATAGCCCACAAGACCTAATGAAATGGGTCTGTTGTAGAATTATCAATATTCACTTACATTATATTGCATGCAATTATGTACAGGTTGTATATTATGACATTTTTATATGGTGATTTTTACCTGTATGTGACATGAGTTGTCAACAAGTATTGTCATGTCCACTGTGACTCCAACCTCCCCAAGAGTGGATGAAAATGGATCTTTGATCCATACCCCTTTCCCGGTAAAATAAAATAAATATAAAAAAAATTGAAACAAAACAGCTCAGTGAAGCACAATGCCCAGCTCGAGCATGAAATTATGGAAGCTGCCAAATTAGAAACCATGCTGATTCTGGGGGTCTTCCATCTCCAAGACATATACTAGTGTCTTGAGAAGTCTAATGGCAAGGCTGAAAGTGGCTTACTCTTCACCTTCACAGTGTTTCCGAGAGCAGAATGTTCAACAAGTGACTAGGTTTGAGACCACTGCTGTCCTTATTTTCTGCAGGTAGGATAGGGTCCTCTCCAGTGTAACCATCAAGGAAGACGTGGGAAGCAGTAACCACAACTAGGTAATCTTCTCCTTCGTGGTAGGGAAGACTAGCCAGGTCTCAGCCTACAGAACTAGGATTTTCAGAAAGGTGGATATTGCCAAGATGAAGGACTTGATGTCTAAGTGTCTCAAGCAGCCCTATGAGGCTGTTAATTCTAAATACATGTTGGGTGCATTGAAGAAGAGGACTGAAGCAGCAGAAGCAGTATAGCACAGTGGGTTAAGGCTCTGAGTTGCAAACCTGGAGACCTGGGTATGAATCCCACAGCCCCCACTTGCATACTGTGTGACCCTGAGCAAGTCACTAAACTTCCTTGTGCTCCCAGGTCACACCTGTAAACAATCTTCAACTTAGTGTGTCTCTCCTGGTAAAAAAACAACAACAAAAAAACACTCTCCATCCCTGTAAACATTATGGGAGAAAGGGTCAAGAAGTGTCACCCTGGCTCGGCAAGGCCTAAGGCAACTGATACTAAAAAAACAAGACTATGAGCACTGGAAAGAGAAGGGTTGCCTCCAATCCAAAATAAAGTACAGAGCATTTCTGAGGGACTACAAGAACAGATTTAACAATGCCAAGGAGAGGACTGAAGTCAGGATAGCAGTAACCGCTGCAAACAATACCAAAGCCTTCTTATAGGAAGGAAAATGTGAAGATGGTGCTTGTACCCCCCCAAACACAGGGGAAAGGGGGTAGGAACCTGTGAGAGAACCAGGGGAAATGGCTGAGATACGGTATACTTCACTATTGTATTTACCAATGGGCCCCTGTGGGAGGGAGGATGCTTATTGAGTTAGCCCATGACATCAGAGACAGCTGTGATGCAACCTGTGGACATCACACCCAAAATAGTAATTAACTAGCTGGCAAAGATCAAGCCAGATAAATCCCAAGGGATGAATGAGAGTCACCCCAGGATAGTAGTGGAGCTAAAGGAGCAATAAGCAGTGCCATTTGCATTATTCTTTCATAAATTTGTCTCGACAGGTGCGGTGCCCGTGGATCACAAAGTGGTCAGACTTGAGCAACTACACGCAGTTCAGCTTAATATCAGTGCATGGGCAGCATTCGGGAAGCCATTATCAAGGACAGAATAACTGAACACTTGGTTGAGATCAAGACTCATACCCCCTCTCATCATGACTGAATTAATCATTACATTATTTATTGGTAGTTTGTGACCAGGAACACTTAACTGTGACAGCGCATTTCCTGATATGTCCTGTAGTTTGGATTACATGGACCTCTTTCATTGATGGGGAACATTGACCAGGATTCCAAGCAAAATCACATACTTTTACAGTAGGTGCCATAGGATACAGCCAGCACTCAGATATCTGACCACATCCGTTCCCATTGTTATAGACAAATATCTGAGTGTAATGGCTAATCGAGTGTGGAATCTATGACACATAAAGCAAAAGGTAGCTCAGCCACATGAACGGAGAATAAGTGTGACGGATAAGTGAGGTGCGGATAAATGAGTGCTGACTGTATTTAACTTCCACCAGGACAGCCACTAGAGAAGAACAGAAGGGATCTCAGTTTAATTTCTCATCTCGTGGATGGCACCTCAACAGTGCTAAATCCACTGTATTTTTTGTTATTTCTGTCTCTCTCATCTTTTGAAATGCCACCTCCTGCAATACTTCTGGTTCTCCAACCAGGGACAACTTGGCTGCAATCAGACAGCAGCATTTAACATATATACTAATCCATTGTACGGGCTGCTTATATCACGCAAAATGGAGTGATTTCCCAATGTGCTCAACTTTAATTGATGCATTAGCCCATGGTACAAGGTGCATCAGTGTCAGTAATCATTGACTGATTGCAGCCAGTGATGTTAATGGTTGGGACATCATGGTCTAACTTCATTGTGCTAGTGGCACAAGTTGCGCATCAAAAATGATGCATGTGTGAAAAATGCTACATGTGAGAAAAAAGGCACCTGTGAAAAAAATGGTGCATGTGTGAGGAAATGGCACATGTGTGAAAAAAGACATGTTTGAAAAAATTTTACATGTGTGAGAAAATGGCACATGTGTGAAAAAGACACGTGTGAAAACTGGCACATGTATGTAAAATGATGCATGTGTGAAAAAAGACGTGAATAAATGTCATGTGTGAAAAAGGTATGTGTGAAAAAATGTTGCATGTGTGAGAAACCATAGAGTTTAGTGATTTTAAATAATTTTAGATCATGAATTAAACTCAGCAGCAATAAAGTTACTTAAAAGTTTTATGATGGCTCACTTCACATTTGGGACTGTCTTTATTTTGCAAGGTTGTAGTTACTATAGGCATGATTCTATGTTTCAAGGAACAGGAACAAAAAATATTGTGCTTTTGCTGCACTTTTGTGCTGACACCTTGCTTGGGACCCCTTGAGCTATGCTCAAAGGGGGTTGTAGACCCCTCTAGCCCATTTGCAAATTAATAAGGGATACACAATGACCAGACTCAGAATATGCCACTTATTGTCATGCATGAGGGGGCAGGACCATAACTCATGAGTCTTGCCCCCTCATAAATGATGATAAATACCATATTCTGAATGAGGTTATTGTGTGTCCAATTTATACAATGTATTTTAAATTGCAGGGCTTTCACATTAGTTCTTTTAATGTAGAAGTAACCGTTTCTGTTGGTTTTCACTGCTCTGTTTTGAGCGCAGTAGTGGTCATTGTGACATCATTAGGCATTGTTCAAGCTGCTCTCTCATTGGTTAAGAACTCCTTTGTGACCAACTTCAAGTGATGATAAATGGTGATGACCCACTTAGACTGATGATATAGAGAATAATGGATATGCAACTGTGTATTATGGATTTTTTTTACCCACCCGTGGAGTGTGATGACCCATAAACCTTGAGAGTGAAGCTCAAGAGGTTAATGAGGTCATCGCACATCAAGTGTGTATAAAAAATCCATAAGAACACAGTTGCATAGCTATTATTTTTTTATAATATGGGTGCAAGGAGTTAGTCCTCAAGACACACACACACACATACACACACACGCACACTCTATCACCCTCTCTTAAACTGTCAGGTACGGCCTATCTTGGATCACACTCAGTGTCTACTGATCTGATATAAAAGGCAGGATTAACCAGATAAAGAATAAAAAAGTCAATTATACTGGCGCAGCAACACCAGTATAGTTAGGGTTGATAAGGGTATTTCATGTTAAAGGGAAATATTTGGATGTTTATAACTTTGTGATGGTTCATGTGATTTGCCTGAAATTTGGAATGTAGAAGTGCTGGGGGAAGATCTCTATATGTGCCACATTTTATTGAAATTGCTTATTTAGTGGTTGAGATATGAAGCATTGAAAAAACAGACAGTTTCGCCATTTTGGGCTGTTTTTTTGCTCACCTATATTTAATTTATTTATTTATTTGGCTTTTGTTTACCAGGTAAGTACACTAGAGAAGTATTATGCCTATTTTCAGGAATGACCTGGGAGAGTACAACATGAGGAACAACAGTCAAGGAGACATGACATAGTCGTTTTACATTGTTTCTTGTGGATTCTATTTGGTAGAAGATTATTTCTTTTCTTTCTTACTACTAAGGGGCTAGCAGGGTATTGTTTGGGGCTGTTGGAATTTTGAAACCTGTTTTGGTAGCTGTAAGTGGGCTCATTTGTTTGATTCACTGTGTGGCAGGCTGCATTTGTAGAGACCTATTTCTTCTGTTTTAAAACATAATTGGTGTGATTTAACTGGGTCTGTTTCTTTGAATTGGAGACATATATCTTCTAATGCCAAGCCTATTTTGATGTGTTGTTGGTGAAGCTGTTTGAATTGGAGTCCTGTTTCTTTGGGTAGCAAACCTATTTTGGGGGCTTTGAGTAGAATTGTGATTCATTGTTGCTGGCTTCACTAGCTGCAAAGTTTGAGTGCAGAGGGGGAAGGGTGCTAATGGTCTGACCAGAGGCCTCAGCTACCTGATTGTTTCTAGAAGACTTGGGCTGGTCCCACCCTTGGTCCATTATTTCCTTTATACCAGGGTTCTGACATCACTTCCTCAAACAGGCAAAGGATATGCACCTGTCATAGCAAAAGCAGACATCCAGGAAAGGAACAGCAGCAAGTGAAGAGGTGACTGCTCTCTCAGTGGAAGGGAAGTCAATGCAAATCTAGGAGCTTTCACTATTACTTCTTCGCATTGATATTACATTGGGGAAAGGAGGAGTAGGAGTTTGAAGAAGGTTGTGCAGTGGCTACTTAAAGTCTGTTTTTGAGTGTGGATAGGAATATAAAAAGCAGTTGCTCAATATATCTAAACATGTGCAACAAAGGAGGTAAGGGAAATAAAGAAAATGTTTTGCACTGATAGAGGAGGGAGAGGGGAGAGGGGAGACTTGGGGGAGTGTTTGGTATCCTGCATCTGGAAGAGTGGGGGGTCGCTGCTGGGCAACGACAGCAATGGGTAGGGTGGTAGGCTGCAACAACTGCGGTGCACCAATCTTTCTAAAAATTGCCTGGAGTGTGGGAGGATGTTTAGTGTGCAACCACACAGAAAAACTTAGAAAGGAGATTGAGGGTCTGCAGGAGGAACTAAGACAGGCAAGGCAGATTGGGGTGGTTTAGCCCAATACTGGAGGGAGGAAGAAGGAGATGAGGGAGGCGATTGTCTCAACAGTGGTGAGGAGAGGGTCAGAAGAAGGGAAGCAGAGACAAAGGGCCCAGGCCAGGAAGAACAATTGCGGGGAAACCAGATCAGGAGACAAAAGACAAAATGGAAGGAGGAGATAGGGACTTGTGAGGGGAGGTGAAGAAGTGGCAAAAGTAATGGAGGAAAAGGAGAGAACAGGTTGCTATGAAGAGAGAGGAGGGCACTTGTAGGGGCTTCAGAAAATAGTTGTGCACTGCTAGAGAGGAAGAAGGTGGAGGAGGGAAATGCTGAAATTAGAGGAGTAATTGATAAATGCCTGGACCAAACTGGAGCAGGGGGAAGTTCTGCTGGGAGAATTGCAGCAGGGGTAAAAGGGGGAAATAATGTGCAGGAGGAAGAAGAGGAGCTGGAAATGAGAGAGGGAGATGAATGGAAGCAAGCAGGGAGTGAGGGGTGGAATCTTAGTGTTGGGGGACTCAATACTAAGAGGAGTTAGGTGGTGTAGCAAGGGGAGAGGCATAGTTGCATTTGGGTGGAGGCCATGCCGGGAATGACAGGAAAGGCTGGGACAGTCTGTTATGAAATATGCTAGAAGGGGTAGGGATGCCTCATTTAATTATACATCTAGGGACAAATGACCTGGCTGACAAGACAGTAGATACAGTCCAGAGGAGGTTTGAGGAACTAGCACACTATGGTGAGGGGCAGGAAGATCAGTAACTTTTTCAGAGATACTTTCCGTGCAAAGGCAAGCAAAAGGAGAAAGCTGAGAATATAGGAATTTAATGGATGGCTAAGAACCTGGTGTTGTGCTGAAGGGTATAGGGCTGTTGGGGGGTGGGAGGGACCTGGGAGGACAGTAGTCTCTATGCGGCGGACAGACTACACTTGAGTGAGGAGGGAAAGAAAGTGTTGAAACACAGGATGGAGGGAGTACATAGAGGAAGTTGGGAATTTAAACTAGAGTGGGAGTGGCAGTTGGGGAAGAGATATGCAGAGACCACAGGTTGGAAACCATATGAGCTTACCCCATAACAGTGACAAAGGACAAATGGCAAGTACTGTTGGTGATGCTAGGAAAGGAGGGCAGGATGGGGGAAGGGTGGAAGGTGGTTACCTTAATGCTAGGAGCCCTGGAAGGAAAACTGCAGAGTTACAGGTTCTCATGGCAGAGGGAGAGGTGGACATTGCAGTCATCACGAAACATGGGCCACCCAATACAGTGATTGGGACCTGTCTGTACCAGGGTACAGATTATTTTGTAGGGACAGGGTGATTGGGAAAGGGGGTGGAACTATATGTGAAGGAAGGACTGAAATGTGTAAGGGAGGAAGGGGAGGAGGGTAGTACGGAGTCACTTTGGATGCAAATCCAGGATTCCAAGAATAGGATTCTTAGAATAGGAGTGGTGTACAGGCCATCATCTCAGATGGAGGAGTTAGACAGGGAACTAGTGGGACAGATCAGGAGGACCTGTGAGAAGGGTAGTGTGGTGATTGTGGGGGACTTCAACATGCCAGAAGTAGACTGGAGCACCCCGACAACCAGGAACAGAAGGTATTGCTGGATGCCTTCCAGGACAGCTTCCTGCTGCAAATGGTCAGTGAACCAACCAGGTTAGGAAATACCCTTGACCTTGTGCTGGCAAATGGGGACTTTGTGAGAAAACTTACAGTGGAGGAACCGCTGTCAGGGAGTGACCACTGTTCAGTATGGCTCACATTGGATATGGGCAAGAAAGGAGTGGAATCTGGCACAATAGTGCTGGACTTCAGGATGGCTGACTTTGGGAGGATGGGGGAAGTGGTAAAAGGGTACCTGGCCAGAATTCAATCTAGTATGGACACTAACCAGAGGTGGGAGCTCATAAAGCTGGGGATAGTGGAGGCAACCAAAACCTGCTGCAAAGCCCAGAGCAAGAAGGCTAGGGCTAAGAAACCAATCTGGTTGAGCAAGGAGGTCATGGAAAAGGTAAGGAAGAAAAGAGCTGCCTTTAGGAAGTACAAGAAAACAGGAACGGGAGATGACAGGGAGGAGTACTTGACAGAATCGAAGGAGGTGACAAGGGCAGTAAGAGGAGCCAAAGCATCTACGGAACTCAGGCTGGCACAAGGCATTAAGAAGGGGAGAAGGACTTCTTAGACATCAGGAGAAAAGGAGCTGTAAGGACCACATAGTAAGGATTAGGAAGGAGGGGATGGGTGGAAGCAGGGGGATAAGGCAGAAGCACTAAATAAGTACTTCTGCTCAGTATTTACTAAAGAGAAGAGGGGGGTGACACCCAAAGTGGGAGAAATGGCAGTAGCAGGGGAGGAAGTGGTGACAGATGGGGAAATCATGGAGAGCAGAGTTCGAGAGGGTTTGAAGGCACTGAGGGTGGACAAGGCGCCAGGCCCAGATGGCATCCACCCCAGGGTACTGAAGGAGCTGGCAGAGGTCCTTGCAGGACCTTTGGCAGACCTATTTAATGCCTCACTACATTCGGGGTGTGTACCTCAGGATTGGAGGATGGCTCATGTGGTGCCCCTCCACAAGAGTGGCCCCAAGGATGAACCGGGAAACTACAGACCAGTGAGCCTCACATCCATCGTGGGTAAGCTAATGGAGACTATCCTGAGAGGCTTTTGGCCCTCCTAGAGGCCAAAGGACTACAGGACAGCAGACAGCATGGCTTCATACATGGCAGATCCTGCCAAACCAACCTGATCGAGTTCTATGACTGGGTAACTAGGCAACTGGACAGGGGCCATGCAGTGGATGTCCTGTATCTGGACTTCAGTAAGGCATTCAACTCAGTGCCACATGGAAGGCTGGGAAGGAAGTTAGTAGGCACAGGGGCGGGTGCAAAGCTGGTGAGATGGGTAGGAAACTGGATGCAGGAAAGACAACAGAGGGTGGTGGTGGGTGGGGAGCTCTCACACCCAAGGACAGTGACGAGCGGTGTTCCACAGGGCTCAGTGTTGGGACCAGTGTTGTTTGGGATATTCATTGCAGACATATCATGGGACATCAAGAGCAAGATCAGTCTGTTTGCTGATGATACCAAGGTAGGCACGGCGGTGGATGACCTAGGGGGATGGCAGGGGTTGCAGGATGATCTGGCAAAACTTGAAACCTGGTCAGACACCTGGCAACTGGGCTTTAATGCCAAAAAGTGCAAGGTGCTGCATTTCGTGATGAAGAACCCAAGGAGGAGTTACCAGCTAGGGGGAGTGCAGCTAGCCCAGACAGAGGAGGAGAAGGATCTGGGTGTGCTCATTACAGGGTTAATGAACAACTCAGCACAATGTAGAAAGGCAGCTGCAAAGGCCAACAAAAGGCTGGGTTGTATTGCAAGGGGTATATCCTCGAGGAGGGAGGAGGTGATTCCGCCACTGTATAGGTCATTAGTTAGACCACACCTGGAGTACTGAGCGCAGTACTGGCATCTGTATCTGAAGAGGGACATTAAATTACTGGAGGGGGTGCAGCGCAGAGTGACAAAGATGATCAAGGAGCTGGGGGACTTATCATACGAGAGGAGGTTGAAGGAATTAAACATGTACTCACTGGAGGAGAGGAGAGACAGGGGTGACATGATTGAAACCTTTAAATACATGAAAGGAATAAACAAGACGGGTACAGAGGGGCTGTTCAAAGTAAGGGAGGGGAGGGCCACCAGGAGCCAAGATATGAGACTGGAGCGAGGAAGGTTCAGGAAGGAGATGAGGAGACACTTTTTTACAGAGAGGGTGGTGGCTGGGTGGAATGCGTTACCTGCTGAAGTGGTATGTAGTAGAACAGTGGACTGCTTCAAAACAAGGATGGGACAGGACAAGGTGGAGGGTTAATTAAGGGGAAAGGTGGAAGGGAGTGTCAGCTGCGGAATAAGGGGTGCTAGCTGCACATTTGAGCAGACTTGATAGACCTCTAGGCCTTTATCTGCTAGCAAATTTCATATGTTCGTATGGCAAAGAGTGTACAGTTTTTTGTCACAGTAAACAAACATGTGGGAAATACATCATTTGACGTTAGGGGAAACATACAGTAGTAAGCACATTTCAGATTATACACTCTAGACTAGCTAGTTCAACTGACAGATATATACAAGTCATCATACATAGGAGTGGAGCATAGCTCAAGGACTGGATTGGTCATAATATAACTTATAACATTGTCGTACACACCCCCTAGGCTAGTTGGATCATGGACAGGTATATACAGCTCATCACATTTTTCTAAATATGCACATGTTAGACAGAAACAGAAACACTTGGTAGTACAAGTTTCTACCAAGTGACCAAGGTGCAATATGTCATGGTTAGCCTATGACCGTGAAGCAATAATGGGTGTAAAAATGCCCAAGGCTTTTTAGGCAGGAGTATCTCCCAAATGGCTTTAGCTAATGGGCTGAAAGTTTTAGGCTACAAAGCCTTGGCATCACAGATGTGCCTTTTGAAGGTTTGGTTTCAAGATATTAATTTGTTCTAAAGTTATGATATGCTGAATTTCCCATTATTTTCTATGGGAAGAAAATAGATGTCAGGCATGAAATAGGATCATGACTTGAAGTTTTGTTCTGAGTGGAAGAACCATACTTCGATGTAGGATTCAACCTTGGAGCATGGTGGAGACCATTTGTAGGAATCCTGTTTCAATGTAGGATTTTACCTTGGTGCATGGCAGTTAGCATGGCAGTCAGCATACAAGGACTGCAGCAAACTGTGGTAGTAAATCATATTAACAGAAATGCTGTAATTCCTATTGTTCCATCCTCACATACTGACTGCCATGCACCAAGGAAAAATCTTACATTGAAGTACGATTCCTGCAACTGGCATCTGCCATGCTCCGAGGTGACATTATACATCGAAGTACAATTCTTCTCCCAAAAAATACCCGTTTTTCACAATGACAACAAGCCCATTATAATTTTTCTTTGCTGACATCGGAGTGCCCAGTCACCATGTTGGCATTTATTTCCCTCTCCAGTACTGTGGCACACTGACAGCATGCCCTCAGTGTACGGACATAATTCAGTTTTTCAACTGTTCATTCTGACATCAGGATGCCCACCCCTGGTGTCAGATGCCCCCTCCCAGCCCGTTTGAACATTTTTTCTGTTTGTCAACATTGGGGTGTCCAGTCCCTGTGTCAACATTATAAACCCCCCCACAGCACTATGGGACACTGGAGAGCCTACTCCCAGTGTTTCAAAATAAACCATATCATCCTGTAAAAAAAGAAAACTGTCCCCCGATTTTTTTTTTTTTTAATCTTGGAAAAAAGAAAATGGTCCCTTGTTGTCTAACCCAACCCCCTCCCCATCCTGACCCTCCCACTGAGCACCCAGCACTCCATATCCCCCCTTGCCCTATACTTACCACCAGAGATCATCTTCTTCCCTCTTCTGTGGACCAGGACATGTCTGCGCTCTTCACAGCCAAACTGCGAACTGAAATGTAAATGCCGTATAATGGCTGTCAGTGGTGTTTTGAACTTATGTTGATATCTCGGCCATTTTTCCATATATTTTTACCAAATTTTCAGTGTGTGCTTTTTGGGACCCTGCCTCATGAACAATGGCACTGTCATTTCATTACTCAGTCCCAAAAGGTGATTTCATGGTCGCTGTGCGGAATCACCTTTCTGGATCGAGTAATAAAATGGCAGTGTCACTCTTCATGAGGTGGGGTCCCAAAAAGCCCATGTTGAAAATTTGCTGCAAAAATGTGAAAAAAAAAAAAGCCCACACAAGTTACTCACACTTGCTGACATTTTTTTCTACAGATGCCCGTAACGTTGCCAATTTTTTTATATTTTCACTTCAAATTTTCAATGTATAAATTTTTTCACACCACCTCATGAACAGCATGGCTGTCATTTTTAACATCTTACCCAAATGTGTTTTCGCACCTGTGACATGGAATGGCATGGTCCTTGTGCAAAATCACTTTTGGGACTGAGTAACGAAATGACACTGCCAGTGTTCATGAGGTGGGGTCCTAAAAAGCCCATGTTAAAAATGTGGTGCAAAATACCAAGTAAATGCTCAAGTCACACACGATCATTGAAAACTTTCTATGCATGCTCGTAACTTTGGCGATATTTTATATTTTCACTCCAAATTTTCAACACTGTTATTGTTTTACACCAACTCATGAACACTACAGCTTTCATTTTTCACATCCTGCCCAAAATGTGTTTTTGTACCTGTGGAGCACAATGGCGTGGTCACTGTGCAATATCACATTTCAGGACTGATGAATGAAATGACAGTGGCAGTGTTCTTGAGGTGGGGTTCTATGAAGGTCATGTTCAAAATTTGATGACAAAATTCCTAAAAATGACAGCGTTACATGCATCCGTTGAATTAATTCTACGCTCTCGCATAAGTTTGCTAATTTTCAATATTTTGTCACAAAATTTTCAGCATAGCCATTTTTTCACAACACCTCATGAACAGTACAGATATCATTTTCCACATCCTGCCCAAAATGTGTTTTTGCACCTGTGCTGCAGAATGTCATTGCAGTTGCTCATAATTATGTTTTTCCTTGCATTTCACAATTTCTCTGTACCAGGGTACATGAGGTGGGGTAATAAGATGGCTATGCTGAAAATGTGGTCACTGCTGTTTGTCACATGAAAGTGCAGGGCCCAGAGGGCTCTACACTTCCACACATAAACACATCTAATAACTGGGGGGCGTTTTTTCCCATAGAAAACCCGGGTTATAACAGTGAACTCATGCCAGGATCCCTTCACTCCAGGCATGCACCAGCTGCAATCTTGCCATTCTCTGCACCATCACTGCTCTTCAGCGCTGCACAGTTCACCGACATGAACAGTCAATTGTAACTTCTTTTTTTTTCCTTTTTAACAAAAATATTTACTGACCGTATATATTAGATATGAAGAAAAAAAAATAAACATCAGGTTCCTTTAGGAGGCACTATGGACGGACCATGCAGAAACCCCACTGGTCCATGGCACGACTCTGTGGGGTTGTCAGTTTATTTAATATAATTGCTGTGGTGACAAAATGCTCCCAGCAATTATATAAAATAAAGACTGGGTAGGGGGTTGTAAAACTCAAATTTTACACACCCTCAGGTGGGATGCCTTAATATGTGTTATCCCACCCCTCGGTGGGGGGTGTAAAATCTCATTATAAGCCCCTACCCAGCCATTATTCTATATATTATACTATCTCAAAAAGTAACTACTGTTCTCTGCACTGATTGTTTCCATTACATTACCTGTTCACATATTTCTTTATGTTCACTTCATAAAAAGTATGGAAATTAAATGCAAAAAACTATGTTAATGCACTAGTTAGGGTTGATATCATGCCTTCCAAAGTTTGGAAATGTGGTGTTAGGGTTCCCATCCCTAACACCCTACCCCACCCGCCCCCAACCAACCATACCACCCCATCCCACCACCTCCACCCTCCATACACCAACAAGGTAACCTGCTAGATTAGTGCTACCAGAACAGTGCCAGTCAACTGAACACTAGTCTGGATAGCGCTACCATGGACAGTGAGAGTGGATTGACAGTGCTTGCAGTAAACGCTCCCCAGGTCACTGTTCATGTGCTGCCACAGGACAAGGGTAGCAAAAAACAAGAGGCTGTCTGGGCTCCTCCCATGGCATGGAGAGTTGAGGTATGGAGCAGCCTGGCTGGGGACTGTGGAGACCAGGGTTCTAATCCTGGTCTCCCTAGATTTTTTGCTGTTGGGAGTTACTGTTTTTTTTTTTTTTACAAGGGGCCATGGAAACAGTATTCTATGGCCCCACAAATTGCAACTTGCCCCATGATCTTCCCCCCCCCGGAGTGAGAATCATTATGTATGGGGGGTTCATAGCCCCCTCACAAAAACAATGTGAAGGCATTTTTGCTGTGCGGTTCTTGACTGTGCCATTGTGGTCAGTGATTTTCTGACCCAGTGCCCACCAACAGGTATTGGCACATGCCTTGGGGTCTTTGGCTCTAATGCTCACCCCATTCCATAAGCATATAATCTGACATGGACCCTAATGCTCTCCTCAGTCTCCGATACTGTGTCCATCTCAGCTTATTTACATATGGAATGGAGTGAGCATTATGGTCCATTTCAGCTTATTTACTTATGGTATGGAGTGAGCATTAGGACCAAGACACCAAGGCACACATCAACACCTGCTGGTGTATGGAGGGGTGTGATGGGGTGGTACTGTTGGGTGAGAGAGGGTGGGGTGGGGTGTTAGGATTGGGAACCCTAGCACCACATTTCTGTACTTTGAAAGGCATGCTAGCAACCCTAACTAGTGCATTAATGTCATTTTTTGCATTCAGCAAAGATTGAGAGGGTGGTGAAAAATAGTGGCTCAGCAGAGCTGCCATGTTTGTTATACTGTTCAGCCCACTCACTCATAGAGTTCAAGAAAATGAAGTGGCTCAGTACAAGTGAGTGACAACCGACGACAGTGCAGGTGAAAGAAAGTTTTCAAAACATCGTAATAACTCATTCTCAGGTCATTATGGCATTTTGGAGAGCCTTGTAAATGCTGTGATAAAGGGGGTTACCAGTAACTATAAATGATTTATCACTTTAGGGCCTCATCATTTGTCTGAAAGGTTTATTCTCACCAGCACTGGATAAATGTTAAATTTGCGCAAGGGGCAGGGATCTTATGTAAATGGACCACTGAGTCCTCCACTTTCAAAACATGGCAACCCTCACGTTAGCCACTGCATGAGTTTACCAACACCCCCTGCTGTACATAGAAACATAAACATACAGAATTTTATGACAGATAAGGACCTCTTGGCCCACCCATTCTGCCTATTTGTTCCAGCTTGTACTGACACAGCAGACCTTACTTGAACTGTGGCTCCCCCCACACACACTTTCTAACTAAGATTATGAAGGTAAAATGGGTATAGTGAGACTGAAAGGGGAGTATGACTGTAGAGTGGAGGATGACAAACACAAGGCAGACATACAAAACAGATACCTCTGCTCAGTCTTTACGGAGGAGGGGGGGCAGGAAAGGGGCCAGAAAGGAATCCCAAGGGTAGGATGGGTACAGAAATAGATACAGGTCCTTTTCTAAGGGAAAAGGTCCTAAGACAACTGTAAAGAATAAGGGTTGATAAAGGTATAGGACTGGATAGGGTACACCCCAGGGTGCTGAAGGAGCTAAGAGAGGTGGTGACAGAACCTCTGGCAACCTTGTTCAGCATGTCACTGGAATCAGGGGAGGTACCCAAAGACTGGAGGAGAGCTGATGTAGTCCATCTATACAAAAGCAGAAGCAGAGAGGAAGCGGGAAACTACAGGCCAATCAGCCTGACCTCAGTAGTGGGGAAGATAATGGAAATGCTACTGAAGGAAAGAAGAGTGGAACACCTGGTTGCCAATGGTCTACAGGATACAAGGCAACATGGTTTTACAGGAGGGAGGTCATGCCAGACTAACCTCACTGAGTTCTTCAACTGGGTGACAAGGGAGGGGCAGTAGATGTGGTCTACCTGGACTTCAGCAAGGTCTTCGATACTGTGTCACGAAGAAGAAGAATGAATAATAATAATAATAATAATTAGCATTTATATATCACTTTTCATACATCCAAAGCACTTTACAAGCAATGCTAGACTGGTAGTGAAGTGACTGAATGTGTGGTGGCGGCCATATAGCACATCATCACCCACACACAGCCTGGATAATTGCATGAACCGGTTTATGGGAAGGGGAATGTTGGCCAGGACACCAGGAATGTTCCCTACTCTTTGCGAAGAGTGACCTGGGTTCTTTTACTTCCACCTGGACACCCACCAGGATGGGCAGAAGGGACCTCAGTTTAACGTCTCATCCGAAGGACAGCACACCCCAGTAGTACAGTACCCCAATACTGCACTCGGATGCCAGCGATTTTTAAGTGCAAGTCCAATCCCGGTGTAGGACGAGAACCCACAACCTTCTGGTCTAGAGGTGGATGTGCTACCAACTGAGCCACTCTGACACCTAGAAGGCTGTTTAATAAGCTAGAGAACATGGGAGTAGGGACAATGGTGGTAAAGTGGGTGGAAAACTAGCTAGATAGCAGGACACAGAGGCTAAAATAGTCAAATAAGCGGTTCCAACATAAACATTTAAATTCCTCATAAGGCATCATTTGTGATGCAGAAACATAAATATTCTAGCTGAGCCTGGCGTTCATGTGCTAAGTCCCCAGAATTTAAATGTTTATGCCTGAACCACTTACTGGACTATTTTAGCCTTGGATATTATGGCTATCATCCCTGGATATATGCCAGTACTGCTGCTGCTACTTTTTTGACAGTGAGTGTGATTTGAACAGTAATGCATTTTCTATACCCTATCCAGGAGTGCTGTACCTTTTTCCACTCCACGGAAGTGTATTTTCATTTGTTTGGTCCTGGTAAGGTGTACCCGTTATTGTTGATTGCAAGATATAATGATTGCAATAGTTTCAGAGCTATACACTTTTTCTGTGTTTTTGGTTGTAATTATGATCTCTATAATAAATAATAATAATAATAATAATAAATAAGAGCAAGAAATAATTTGTGATGCAGGAACGTAAACATTCTAGCTGAGCCTGGTGTTCATGTGCTCCCCACAGTCCTTTGTAGCGCAGATTTGGTCAGTGATGCTCAGAAAAAGGCTTGCTACTGCCTTTATTAATTGCTGCACCCTCCTCTGTCTCTCTCCAGCCTGCTTCCTTCAACCCACAGCAACCAGCTGAGCACCGGGGCTTCGCTCCCCCAGCGGTCGGTCAGCGGCACCTAGCCGAACTTGGGAACCACAAGGCCGGGTGAAACAGCGAGGGAGCAGTCGGGAAAGGTGCAGCCAATCGCCTGCTTCCTTCAGCCCACAGCAACCGGCTGGCGCGGGCTTGCTCGCCAGCGGGCGGTCGGCTGCACCTAGCCTAACTTGGGAACCACAAGGCCGGGAGGAACAGCGAGGGAGCAGTCGGGAAAGGCGCAGCCAATCGGTAAGCGAGCGCTCCACCAGGCACAGCAGCCGATTGGCTCTCCTGCCCCATTGACTTACACTGGCTCAGTTTGCATTGCTGAAATCTGTGTGGGACTTGAAAATTTGTTTTTCTTTTTGTCTTTTACTCTTCCCCTGGTGTTCTACTGCAAGTTTCCCAGAAGAGCTGCTTCCACTCTGGTGAGACATCTATAGAGTGCAACTGCTGTTGATTCTGTTGAATTCTGCTGGACTCTGTTAGCAGCAGTGGGCCAGACACTGAGGCGCCACTCTCCTTCTAGTTTTATATGTGTAAATCATCAAAAAAAGTGCTGTTATCCACTATTGTATTGTAAGGGGAAACTACTGTTTTACTGCTCTTTAAAGTAATTGCAGCTCCTTGTCTGAATATGTAAGGTGGGCCAGACGCTGAGGTGCCACAGGACCCCCACAGTCCTTTGTAGTGCAGATTTGGTCAGTGACGCTCAGAAAAAGGCTTGCTACTGCCTTTATTAATTGCTGCACCCTCCTCTGTCTCTCTCTCCAGCCTGCTTCCTTCAACCCACAGCAACCAGCTGAGCGCCGGGGCTTCGCTCCGCCAGCGGGCGGTCGGCAGCACCTAGCCGAACTTGGGAACCACAAGGCCAGGAGGAACAGCGAGGGAGCAGTCGGGAAAGGCACAGCCAATCGCCTGCTTCCTTCAGCCCACAGCAACCAGCTGAGTGCCGGGGCTCCGCTCCACCAGCGGGCGGTCGGCGGCACCTAGCCGAACTTGGGAACCACAAGGCCAGGAGGAACAGCGAGGGAGCAGTCGGGAAAGCTGCAGCCAATCGCCTGCTTCCTTCAGCCCACAGCAACCAGCTGAGCGCCGGGGCTTCGCTCCGCCAGCGGGCGGTCGGCGGCACCTAGCCAAACTTGGGAACCACAAGGCCGGGAGGAACAGCGAGGGAGCAGTCGGGAAAGGCGCAGCCAATCGGTAAGCGAGCACTCCACCAGGCATAGCAGCCGATTTGCTCTCCTGCCCCATTGACTTACACTGGCTCAGTTTGCATTGCTGAAATCTGTGTGGGACTTGAAAATTTGTTTTTCTTTTTGTCTTTTACTCTTCCTCTGGTGTTCTACTGCAAGTTTCCCAGAAGAGCTGCTTCCACTCTGGTGAGACATCTATAGAGGGAAACTGCTGTTGATTCTGTTGAATTCTGCTGGACTCTGTTAGCAGCAGTGGGCCAGATGCTGAGGTGCCACTCTCCTTCTAGTTTTATATGTGTAAATCATCAAAAAAAGTGCTGTTATCCACTTTTGTATTGTAAGGGGAAACTACTGTTTTACTGCTCTTTAAAGTAATTGCAGCTCCTTGTCTGAATATGTAAGGTGGGCCAGACGCTGAGGCGCCACAGGACCCCCCCACAGTCCTTTGTAGTGCAGATTTGGTCAGTGATGCTCAGAAAAAGGCTTGTTACTACCTTTATTAATTGCTGCACCCTCCTCTGTCTCTCTCCAGCCTGCTTCCTTCAGCCCACAGCAACCAGCTGAGCGCCGGGGCTTCGCTCCGCCAGTGGGCGGTCGGCGGCACCTAGCCAAACTCTGGAACCACAAGGCCGGGAGGAACAGCGAGGGAGCAGTCGGGAAAGGCACAAAATTTTTGCCCATCCACCCTTACCCCTTCCTGTGTGTTAATTTATAGGCATCTTCCTGCCGAAATCTCTTCCCTGCCCACAGCACTTTTCTCTAAACCAATAGACAGTCACACCAGCTTGCTGACCCAACCAATCAGCAACTTCGCTACTCCCTATTGCCAACTATCAATATCCCCCTCAGAATGGGGAGCTTGCTACTGATACTCCTGTCACTAATAGCCATAGGGTTCCACAATGAAGATGACCCTATTATACAATCTAAAGTGGTCAACCCGCCTAGTTTCTCTGGAACATCCCCCCGTGGCTGAGACCCATGCCCTCATATATGTCTTGCCATTGCTGCATTGACTACAGTGGTACAATCACCATAAAGTTACACACATCACCACATATATGTCTCAGACAAGGCCCCACTACTGGGTATTTCGATCCCCACTAAGCCTAGTCATCAGACTGCTAATTGGTATCCCGACACACTACCTTAAATCCACAGGGAGCACCCAAAACAAAGAGTGGCAACGGAATAAAAAAAGGAGGACCAAAGACAGCCCCCCTCTCCCTATCACTGGCAGCCCTTATGAAATTACTGATCTTCCTATTGCTCTGTATTGGAAATGTAGAAATCAACCCTGGACCTCTTGAAAGCATCACCTCTCCCTCAGACCTATCCTCAATTAAAGGCCTCAGTTTCCTGCATATTAATGTATGCAGTCTGTTGAAAAAATTTACATTGCTACAATCCTGGGTTGCCCATACCTTGCCAGACTTTCTTGTGATAACTGAGACATGGCTCAAGACCACCACAATGGACAGGGAAGTTAACCTACCTAACTATCAGCTATTCAGAGCTGATCGCCAAACAAGGGTAGGCGGAGCAGCCATATATGTAAAAGCTGGTTTAGTTGTATCCTGTACTGCTGCAACATCTATGCCCAAGGAATTTGAGTGTCTATCTCTAAAAGTCTCTCTCCCTAATACAGCAGCTTTCCATTTAATTGGATGCTACAGACCCCCCCTCTGCTGAACACAAGCTCTTATCCCACCTGGGAAACCTGGTCAAGTCCTGTACTGAAGAAGTCATTATCATAGGGGACCTGAATTTCAACTGGCTCACCCAGGCAGCTACACCTCTGGTATCATTCTGTGACACCTATGGGCTCACACAGTTAATTAATGAACCAACAAGACTAAATGCAAGGAATAGTAGTAACAGTACTTACTTGACATCATACTAGTGAGTAAACCACATCTATTCACACACGCTGGAGTGCTCCTATGTGACATAAGTGACCACTGCCCCATCGCAGGGGTAAGATCCAACAGCATTAAAACAGATCCTGCAAAATTCCTCATGAGGAGATCCAAGAAAACATCAATATTGAAGGATATCTGCATGATCTAGCCTACTCTCCACACTGGCAAAAGTTCTATCTTGCACATTCTGTAGAAAAGCTCAGCAGGTGCTAAATAGCATAATATTAAATGCCCTTAACACCCATGCCCCAATCTCTAGTATCCGAATAAAAACAAATCCTGTCGCTGGTTTTCAGCTGACCTCAAAGCTGCACTGCTGGAGAGGGATAAACTTTGGAAAGTAGCAAGAAAAACTAAGAATATCATGGACTGGATGATCTTAGGAAAGCCAGGAATAAATGCACTAGGAAAGTTAGGGATGCAAAGGCTGCCTACTACCTGGCCCAGCTCGACTCCTCCTACCATAATACTGCTAGATTTTGGGCACCATCAAGGGTATGATGGGCCAGGATGTTAACAACCCCTTCCAACCCATTTACACAGTAACTATGGCCCCATTACTGGCACATTGGAAATCCTGGATGCATTCAACAACCACTTCACAACAGCTGGCCTTGCTTTGACTCCTCCCCAGCTAACCTATTAAGGGATCATTTAAGCTCCCACTATACTGGTGAACAAAGAGTTGACTCCTCCTTTAGCTTCAAACCTATACTGTTGAAACAAGCTGAGGATCTATTATGACATCTAGATACCAAAAAGTGCAGGAGCAGATCTTCTGGACCCATTCTTTCTAAAGATTGTGGTCATGTGCTTGCAGTCCCCTAACTCACCTCTTTAACCTTTCCTAAACTCTGGCTCTATTCCCACGCTGTGGAAGACAGCCCAAGTGGTCCCCTTCTAAAATCAGGGGACCTATGGATCTTAATAACTACAGGCCCATTTCCATCCTACCTGTGTTATCCAAGATGCTGGAGAAATTAGTGAGTATTCAGTTAAGGGAATATCTGGACAATGCTAATCTATTAAATCCAGCTCAATCTGGATTCAGGGCCAGACATAGCACTATCACTGCATTAGCCAAGGTCACCAATGATTGGCAAACCAAACTGGATAAAAAGAATAATGTCTGTGCAGTATTCCTGGACCTGAGCAAAGCATTTGACACTGTGGACCACGAACTGCTACTCTCATCCCTACACTCCATTGGCCTAGATCCATCCTCCCTTAAGTGGTTCAGATGCTACCTCTCCAGTAGATCACAGCAGGTAAAAGCTGAAGGTGACCTCTCCCCATTAAGACCACTGTCAAGAGGAGTCCCCCAAGGCTCTATTCTGGGTCCTATCCTTTTTGCCATTTATATAAATAAAATTGATTCAACCTTACCAAGTCCTCAGTACATCTCTTTGCTGATGACACTGTACTGTATGTCAGCAACCTTCACCTAAAGTTGCTCATGAAATCCTACAAGCAGAATTCTCCCTGTTACAACATCAGCTTCTGAGAAAAAGCTTCTGCTAAATGCAAAGAAAACCAAAGCAATGATGTTCACAACCCAAAACTCCACCAACACATCCTCTTCAATCAGTCTCCCCCAGATATGTACTATACTTGGAGAAAATCTGGAGTATGTTGAAAATTTCAAATACCTACGTGTGTGGATTGACAACAGACTTGACTTTACTCAGCATCTAGAACAACTGCTGAAAAAGCTCCGCCTAAGGCTTGGCCTCCTCTACAGATTAAAACCCTTCCTTAATAGAGATTCAAAGATGAGATTAGTCCAGGCCATCTTTCTATCAGTCATTGACTACGCAGACTCCCTCTATAGTCACTGCTCCACTCCCTACCTTCAAAAGTTGGATACCTTATACCATAGAGCAATAAGATTCATTACAGACCTGCCATATAATACTCACCATTGTTCTCTATGATTCAGTTGGATGGGTTTCCTTCATGTCAGGAGGAGCAGAAATGCAGCTCTATGGATCTACAGAGCTTTATCAAAAACTCCCAAGCTATATCCTGACTGCTTCAACCTGACCACTCCCAGCTCCTATGTCCTAAGAAGCAACAATATCATCCTGCTCAAATTGCCCAAAGTCAACACCAAAATAGGGAGGGCAGCAATCAGCTACTCTCTAGCCATAGCATGGAACACCCTACAAAATCCCTAAAACTGTCCATTATCATTCCATTTACATCCTTCAAGCAGCACTGTACAGCCTTCTTCACAGAGAAATGCAGTTGCTACCGCTAGAGATAGAATAGTCATCCCACAAAACCTTATTCCAATCACATATGGCGTATTCCTTCCAGCCAGACACCGCCAGTATATGGCACCCAATATTTCC
This sequence comes from Neoceratodus forsteri, assembly GCA_016271365.2. NCBI lineage: Eukaryota > Metazoa > Chordata > Ceratodontiformes > Ceratodontidae > Neoceratodus > Neoceratodus forsteri. Next base: position 1,393,554,579 of record CM057459.1, read on the forward strand.
TTCACCATCCTTGTACTCATCATGTGAGTGACTGTCATGGCTCTCTTGTAGATATATATGTTATTGTACATATTGTAGATGTTGGTTTAACTTTCTCTTGCCAAGCTTTAACATGTGTATTCTATGTATATTATTGTGTTATAAATAACATTTTCTTGTTTCTGTATGTATAACTGTCTCATAAGTATGTGATGTAATTGCTGTGCACCAACTCGAACCTTGACCTTATCAGGTCCATCTTGTAAATGAGCCTTGCTCAATGATGATTGCCTGAATAAATAAAGATTTGATTGATTGATTGATTGATTGATTGATTGAAATGGTTAACGTGAGTGAACACTGAGGTACACTCACTACACTCACTAGAAAGGGTATAAGAAGATCAGTTTGGCCAAGCTCTGATAAGCTGGCCATGTGGTGCAGTGGCTTGAGCCACTGCTCCTGAAGCCTGTGGTACTAGGTGCGGATCCTGGTGCATGAAACTATTTTGCTTCCTGTGGGTTTTCTATTTTGTCTATGTCTGCTCCCCCTGGAGTTGGTACTCTTTATTTTGGGGGGTGTGGGGGGCTTGGCCCCGGCATAAAAATACTTGTTTTTTTTTATTGTGATAGGTGATTTAGTAAGCGACCGTTGCTATTTGCAATGGTCAGTGTTGTACAGTTCACACTTTTGGCATTGAGCACTTATTTCATCACTGCATGTGATTGGCAGTGTAACAGACTCACCGTTATCACATAAAACCATTGAGATTTATTGCACAAAAGTGCAAGATAATACACATGGGGCAGAAAAACCCAAGGAAAAACATATCATCAGGGGGGAGGTTATTGAATGCTCCAAGCAGGAAAGGGACCTAGGGGTCATCATCTTTGATGACCTCAAGGTAGGGAGTCAGTGCGGTAAGGTGGCAGGAAAAGCAAAAGGACACTGGAATACATATGCAAGGGTATCACCAGCAGGAAAAGGGAGATCATAATTCCACTATACAGGATATTAGTGAGGACACATCTCGAGTACAGTGTCAGTTCTGGAGACCTAACATAAGGACATAAACAGGGTGGAGGCAGTTCAAAGGAGGGCAACCAAGATGGTGCAAAGATTACATCACAAACCCTATGAGGGTAGGCCAAAAGACTTAAATATGTACTCCCTGGGGGAGAGAAGAGAGAGGGGGGGATATAATTGAAACCTATAAATACCTCACAGGGAGAAACAAGGTGCAGGAAAACACAATTTGTCAAAGAAAAAGATGCTCCAGTACTAGGGGACATGGGAGGAAACTGGAGCAAGAGAGCGGTTCAGAGGAAACGTGAGGAAGTACTTTTTCACAGAGAGGGTGGTGGACAAATAGAACAGTCTGCCAGAAGAGGTGGTGGGGGCAGAAACAATTACAGAATTTAAGATGGCATGGGATAGGCATAAGGGGATCCTGGTATTCAGGGGGAAGGGATAACCTAGTTCCAGGAAAGCTTGAACAAGCACAGTAAATTGTAGTAATGGGCAGACTAGGTGGGACAAATGCCCTTATCTGCTGACAACATGTATATATCTATGTAACTAAGATGCTTTTGTGTCTATCCCATGCATGCTTGAAACCCACCACTGTTTTCAGCCCCACCACCTCCACTGGAAGACTGTTCCAGGCATCCACCGTTCTTTCAGTGAAGAAGGACTTCCTTACATCCCAAAATCTCCCCACCAGCTTTATTGTATCTCCCGTGCTCTTGTGCATCTTCTTCTCTAAATAATACTCCCCTAATGCACCTTATTCAACCCTGTGAGTTATAGGTCTCTATCGTGTACTCCCTCCTCTCTTCCAGGGTGTACTTATTGAGGTCTTTCAGTCTCTCCTTGTAGGACTTCAGATGCAGCCCCTGCACCATTTTAGTTGCTTTCCTCTGTATAGACTCCACCCTGTCTATGTCCTTCCTGAGATGTGGTCTGCAGAAATGGACGCAGTATTCCAGGTGGGTTCTAACCAGCAATCTATAAGGTGGCAAAACCACCTCTTTCTGCTGGTGATACCCCTTCACATGGACTCCAGCATCCTAAATATTAAGTACAAATATTACAAGAAGGCAAGAGGGTTGTTGGAACTCTATGCCTGCTAGAAGCAGAGACAATGGAGTATGAAGATCAGCAAGGGACTACAATTGTAACAACCACATATGGGAATAATAGGGAGAGGGAGGGAGGGGTGGAAGTCCCAGTGAACACAAATAACTATTATGGGATAGATGTGCAGCTGAGGGACAACTGGACTCCCAAGAATGAGATGATGCCAACTAGTTCCATGTTGAAGTTTCAAATTCCAATGAAATGGAATTCTGCAGAACTGCTAATAATTACACCAAGTTCCACAAAATTATGTTGGTAGCAGCATTCAGAAATTTTGAAAATGGAATGTTTTTGTGGATTAGTAATTCATGATTTACAAAAACAATAGATTTCTGCACTATAATCCATAGAAAATTGTTAAGCAGTTTCCAGAGAATTGCTTTTCTGAATTCTGCATAATTTAAAAAAGAAACTCCCTAAAGCGTTTTGGAAGCAGAATTGTCATTCTGACTGATTTCTAATGGCAGAATTCTACATTCCACACTGCTCTAGTGGCTACACCATTGGACTTTGTCCCCAAGGTGGGAAAAAAGATACAGGTCTGGAATGTCTGGGGAGATAACTGCTGGAGACGTGCCTGTGCCATAGCCTCTGTATACGGCACAGCACCATGAAATTGATGCTGCGCCCTGGGCAGATGTCATTGGTTGCTGCACTTCAGGAGCTGACTTGCATCAACCCAATCTGAAGTTACAGTACTCCCAATGGAAATCCTTGCTGAATTTACTACTGTAAGGATATTGCTAAACAGGAGGAATTAAACAAGAACCAGAGGTTCAACACCACTGCTCTCTATGTAAAGATAAAAGAATGATGCTTATGGATGGGAAACATACCTTATGACACTAAAATAAAACAGCAAAAACAGCTTTGGTCAAACTGCGATTTGAGCAGATGCCAACTGCAGTTTTGACTGGCAGGTAGGCAGACATACATGTGGACCAAAGATTATGTCCTCATGACATGCAGACAGTAGAAACACTAAAACATTATTTGCTTGTCTGCCCACTTTATGAGGAGGAGGAATCTTTTTTTCTGTGCAATTTAGCTCAAATATCCCTTGTCTGCTTTCTTTTTCACTCTCTCAATCCAAAGGCTATAGAGCGAGAAGCCCTTTTTGCTTATCAAGCCACAACCAATCTTATCAAACAGAAAACTGAAATTAGAGATCCTTTAAATGTACAGTAGTAGGTAGCATGGAAGGTAGCCAAAACTGATAACTGAGGCAACCTCTTTCAGCACTGCTGCAGAAAGCTGGCTGAACTGGCTTTTTGGTGTTGTTTGTAAAGCTGCATAATTACTGTATAAAATCTTAGTTTATATTTCCTTAAATGCAGCAGACCTTTATATGCTGTATATAGGCTTGTCATCTGACCTAACAGTCCACATACCAATGTAAAGAACACAATTTCTAAACTCACAGTTCATACATACCTTAAGTCATCCCAGTTTACTTTTAAAATATTATGCTGTCTATAGAATGAAATTTCATAATGAGATAACTGGGTTAAAACTGAAAAACATGAAGGCTCTCCGCTCTGAATGAGCTGGGTGCATGGCTAAAAGATAGGCTCAATAAATGCAGAAATAGCTGATATGCACAGTATAGGTCTTTCAATAAAAAAATAAGAATATCCACATCTGGAATTAATATGAGTACAATTTTAATATGCAAAGCGACAGTAACAGGTTACAGCAGACTGGTACCCCAGTGTTTCAAACCTAAATGGTTCTTCATCAGGGAGAAATGTTTTTTTTTTTCTATTTTATTTTATTTATTTGTTTTTGATAACCAGGTAAGATACATTAAGCATAAATATCCCTATTTTCAAGCACAGCCTGGTATCGATACAATAGCTGTCATCAGGAGCAAAAGAACTACAGAAAACAGTATCAAATGACAAACAACAAGGCTTTACAGCTGAACAGAATTTACACTAACATTTAGAATTAAATAGTGCAATTAGAGCAGCACAAGACATCTCCTGTGAGTGCAGGCAATCTGTGTGTTTGGATAATTGGTTAAACTTCAGTTAATGACAAAATGACATAATTATGCAAGACTGTTTATGTGCTGAATGACTGAGCATACCTTTGCTTATTATAAAAGATACACTTTAAAAATGATGAAATTAACAATGTGAACATCTCCTTTTATGTTTTCATTAGTTTTTTTTCTACTTCTCTCTGTATCTATCCTCTTTTCATGTGAAATGTTTGTACTTATTACTTGTGACATTCTGAAGGTATAAAACTACAGCTGCCTCCAGTGTATAGCTGTAAAGTGTGTGGCAAAACAAGAAGGTTGCTCCCACCCCCCACCACTACTACCGCTGCCTACTGTGTATAGCTGCATAATGCAATGTCACAACAGGAAGGCTACTTGCCTGCCCCTCGCCCCCACTGCCTATGACTGAATTCATGGTATAGTAATAAAGTGTGAGCCACAACAGGGAGGCTTTTTGTTCCCTGTTTGGTATGTCCACACTTTGTGGCTGAGAATCCAGCCTTATTTATTTATATAGGTCCTAGGACCCTTTGTCCCTGGACAATTTGCTTCAGAAAATTTGCAAAGGACAATTTGCCCCTGTTGCAATTCACCACCAGAAAATTCTGCCCTGATACTTGTTTTACATAAATTGCTAGCCCCTGTCATTATGTACTGGAAATATGGTTAAAGTGGATAAAGTAATCAATTTGCAACATACTTATCTAGTGAAAATATTTATAGGTGTTGTATAAAAAATAAGTTTGCAAAATCAAATCAATAGTTTACAATGCTTTATTGAACTTCAGAGAGATTAAATGTTACTTGGATGAGCATTTAAACTATCCAGCGGTGGGGGGCAGTAAAATCAAATGAGGTAACAATTGCCCACACTCCAGATGATGGAGCAGCAGAGAGGGAAGGCCTGGGAGGAAAAAACTCCACTAGGGCAGAGGTGTAGAAAGGCTGGGTTGAGGACAAGACAGAAGAAAAGGGGGGATAAAACTCATGCAAGCAAGGATACAGGATTGAAGGGAACAATGAATGAAGAAGTTAAAAGGTAAGAGGAATGCCAGGGTGAGCTTTAGAGGAAAACCCAGGCAGGAATGGTGGGAAGCAGGGCAGTGGGCAGGAAGTAAAGAAGGTGTGGAGAGCCATGTGTACCAATGCAAGTAGTCTTGGAAACAAAATTTCAGACCTGGAAGCCAGCATGGCAGAGGCTGATCTGGATTCAGTGGCCATAATGGAGTTGTGTTGCACTAAGCACTGTGGCTGGAAAAGGCTATACTGGCTACTGTACATTCAGGAGAGACAAGGCAGGGAGGAGGAAAGAGATGTTTTATGTGTGAGGGAGGGACTGAAGGCCATGGAGCTACAGGGGTACCATGTGGAAAAGGAAAGACTGGAGGTACTGTGAGTCACCCTGGAGACAGGCTCCAGAGCCGCTATCTATACTGGAGTAATGTACAGACCTCCAACACAGGGAGCAGAGTTGAATAAGGCACCTGCAGAGGCCATCATTGGAATGCAAGTAAGGAGGAGGTGCTGTTAGTTGTTTGCTTCAGTCTGCCAGATGTGGAGTGGAGCCTTCCAACTGCAGCTTTGGCAAGGAGTAAGTCCATCCTTAACTCCCTACAAGGGTCTTTTCTCAGGCAGCTAGCCAAAACAACCAACAGCGATGGGGCAGTGCTAGTCCTGGTGCTTACAAAAAGAGACAATGTTGCAGACGTCACAGTGGGCAGTTCCCTAGGTACCTGTGATCACCATATAGTGTGGTTTAACATTAAGACAGGAACAGAGGCTAACCACATGAGGACTAGGCTCCTGGACCTTGGGAGGGAAGATTTAAAAAAAAATGGGAACTGCTTCAGAAACATCCCTGAAGAGGTGGATTGCTAGTGAGGGGGTGAAGCACAGTGGGGAAAAATAAGGGATGGTATAATTAGAGCAACCAACCTCTGTGTGAAGGACATGAGTGAAAGCAGAATTAAAAGAGACAATTATGGTTCTCTAAGGTAGTAGCAACAGTGGTGAAGGAAAAAAGGGTGGCATTATGGAGGTATAAGGAAACACAGAGGGAGAAGGAGTGGGAGGTATACCCAATAAAGCAGAAGGAAACAGGCAGGGTTGTAAGGGGGAGCAAAAGCACAGATAGAGAAAAGAAATGCCAAAGGGGTCACTAAGGGGCATAAGTCTTTCTTTTGATACATAAGTGATAAGAGGAAAGCAAGGGGAAGGATAGTGAAGATGTGAAGGGTGGAGGGAAGGAACTGCACAAAAGAGGACCAGGAAAAAGTAGACATCCTAAACAGGTACCGCCGGTCAGTCTTCAGAGTAGAGTAAAGGGGGGGGAGACAGACCAACAAGAAGTAGTAGAAATGGGGGTGGGCAGTGGACACAAGTTCATTTTCAGAGGAAAGAGTCCAGAGGGCACTTGGTGCTCTCAAGGTGGACAAAGCTATAGGACTGGACAGGATATACCTAGGGATTATAAGAAAAAAACTCAGGGAGGTGATAGCTGCCACACTAACAGCTTTATTCAAAAGCTCACTGGAAACAGGCATGGTTCTGGAGGTTTGGAGAAGAGTTGACATGGTGCCTCTCCATAAGAGTGGTGGTAGGGAGGAGGCAAGCAACTACAGGCCAGTTAGTCTTACTTCAGTAGTGGGAAAATTAAAGGAAACCCTGCTAAGTGAAAGGTTGGTAGAGTATCTTGAATCCACTGGGCTGCAGGACCACAGGCAGCATGGATTCATGTGGAGGAGGTCACGCTAACTGAATCTGTTAGATTTCTTTGACTGCATGATCAGAGACATAGATGAAGGGAGGGCAGTGGATGAGGCCTATCAGGACTTCAGCAAGATCTTCAACACTGTGCTACACAGGAGGCTGATAAAGAAACTGAGCAGTCTATGGGTGGGATCCAAAGTGGTGAATTGGGTTACAAACTGATTAACGAATAGGAGACAGAGGGTGGCGGTAAATGGCACTTAGTCTAGTAATGGTAGAATGACCAGAGGGGTGCCACAGGGCTCAATACTGGAAAAAGTCCTCTTCAATGTCTTTATAAGTGACATTGCTGAGGAATTGGAAGGGAAGGTATGCCTTTTTGCCGATTATATCAAAATGTGCAATAGGGTGGACACTCGGGTAGGGATGGAGAGAATGTGTAGGGATCTGGGGAAAATCATGGAATTTTCAAAAGCATGGCAGTTGGGGTTCAATGCCAAAAAGTGCAAAATCATGCATCTAGGACATAGTAACCCAGACAATGAGCATAGCACGGGGGGGAGGTTATTAACAGTCACTAAACAGGAAGATGACCTTGAGGTTATCATGTCTGATGACCTCAAAGTGGCAGGGCAGTGTGGTAAAGCAGTGGGTAGGGCTAGTGGGATGCTGAGGTACATAAAGAGGGTTATCTCCAGCATGAAGAGGGAGGTGATGTTGCCACTGTGTCGCTCGCTGGCAAGACTCCACCTGGAGTACTGTGCCCAGTTTTGGTGGCTGCACCTCAGAAAGGACATGAATAGGGTGGATGGAGTCCAGAGCAAGGCAATTAGAATTGTGGGGGGACTGCATGAAAATACCTATGAGGAGAGACTGAGGGAAGAGAGGAGAGAAGGAGGTGACATGATAGAGACCAGCAAATACCTCACAGGGGTGAACAGGGTGGAGGAAGAGAGTCTCCTTCAAATGAGAAAGAGCACCAGTACCAGTACCAGGGGGCATGTGATGAAGCTGGAAGGGTGAGAGTTAAGAGAGATGTGATCAAATATTTCTTCACTGAAAGTGTGATAGATGGCTGGAGCAGACTGCCAGCAGAATTGGTGGAGGCAAAAACAGTGGGGGAGGGGGGTGTCAAGCATGCTGGGATACACATAGGGGCATATTAAGAAACAGGCAAGGAGGAGGGACCGTCGCCAGAGACCATGCAGAGTCTGTGGAAGCAGATTAGGCAGGGAACATCTGGGCAGACTAGGTGGGTCAGGCAACCCTTTTCTGGTGTCAAACTGCATGTTTCTAAAGTGCAAATTAAGATCCTATAAAGTCATAACTATGAGATACTGCAGTGACATCACTGAGCTAGATATATTTGTGAGTTTTATTTTATTTCTATGTCCATGCTTGCTCCTGGCATGATGACAGGCATTGACACTGGCATTTCTGTAAGCTCCCTTGTCATGTGACACCAACAGCAGGCATTCCTAGGAAGCGGGGAAGGAGCACTCTCATGTCATTGATGACACTAAGTGGACCGACCAATCAGCACTCTTGTGTCTTTGATGATGCTAGGCGCACTGATCAATCAGCGCTCTTTTGTCATTTGTGATGCTAGGCAGAATGACCAGTCAGCACTGTTGTGTCATAGAGGATACTAGGCGGACTACCAATCAATCTGTCTAGCATCATCAATGACATGAGACTGCTCCATTCCCCTTCCTCTTGAGCACACAGGCTGCTACTGCCAGATGGCAATGTGAATTACTAACACCATGCTGTAGCTTAGGGAGATAGGAATACTATTTTAACCTCCCCCCCCAAACAAACTATGGATTGGGGATCAATGGGAGGGGTCCACTTCAAATAAATGACTCTTTGGGGCTGGGAGGGAGTGCTTAGTGCGAAGATGATGTCAGTTCCTGGTTCCTAGCACTGTGCCAGGAACCATCCTTTTTTTTTTTTTTTTTTTTTTGCAGAATCACTGCATGAAAATACTAGTGGAAGCTTTGAAGAGGGCAGTAATTGGAAGTGGTGTATATTCATATATTGTGAAAGGCTAAGTCTTTGGAAGATACTAATGGTTTTCCAGTAAAGAAGAACCACCTTCCTTTCTTAGTTTAATACATCTATTCTGCTTATAAACATAGACTTTGGCAGCAGATAAGAACCACTTTGCCCACCCAGCCTGCTCATTTTCCTACCTATCAGATAAGCTGTAAATCCTAGTTTTACAAACAACCTACTTCCTTCTACCTACCACTACAATTGACTTATGTTTCTCCCATGCATTCTTAAATCCCCCAGTGTTTTTGACCCAACGACCTCCTCAGGAAAGCCGTTCCACGCGTCCACCACCCTCTCCATATACACCTCTCCAAAATACTTCATCAAGTTGACCCTGAGTCATCCCACATTCCCTTGAGGTACTTGAAAGTTTCTATCATGTCCCCTCTCTCTCTCTCCTTTCCTCAAGGGTATACATATTAAGGTCTTTCAGTCTCTCTTTGTATGGCTTGTGGTGCAGACCTCACATTATTTTAGTTGCCCTCCTCTTGACTGCCTCCATCCTGTCTATGTCCTTGCAGAGACGGGGTGTCCAGAACTACAAGCAGTACTCCAGATTGGGTCTCACTAACTGTCTGTACAGAAGGATAAGAACTTCCTTTTTCCTACTGGTGATGCCTCTCCCTATGCATCCCAGTATCTCCCCAGCCCTCCCTACTGCCTTCTCATATTGCTTGCCTACCTTTGGGTCATGAGATAAAACTACCCCCAGGTCCCTTTCCATTTTTTTTGTCATTAATACCTCCCCACTCCCACCCCCACCCCCATTGTGTACTCTTCCTGTGAAGGTTAGTGGATAAGTCAGATGCACAAACTCAGGCAAAAGGTGTAGAATGCAGTTTGCGATATTTGTTTTCCAAAATAAAATAACAAACATACAGGAAGAAAATAGGTGATTAGTCCTCAAGTTCTGCAAAAACAGTGCACAGTTCCATCAGTGCACAATTTCCAGGCTTTGTCCAAGCCAAATAGATTCCTAGCACATGAAAATGTTCATGTTCTATGAGAAACAGTGCACAGTTCCCTCAGTGCACAACTTCCAGGCTTCATTCCTGCCAAATAGATTCATAGCACATAAAAACTTGCATGTACTATGTGATACTTCCTCCACGACAGGCAGGTTTCTACTATCTGACTCATTTGTTTTGTAACACAGGAGGTAGGCTTTTATCCCTGCTTAATGATGATGTCAGCACCATGTGAGTTGTCTGACTCACAATTCTCTAAGTAAACATAGGCAGGCTGACTCATCCTGAATACACACAGTTCTCTAAGTAAAACACATGCAGGCTGACTCATCCTAAATAAACACAGATAGGCTGACTCATCTGACCATTATACATCTCTGCCTCACCTAGGAAAGAATGTTTTGTTTTTGGCTTCTTGCAAACCCAAAGCAGTTTGCACAGAGTAAAACACAGAGCGAAAGGCTCTGTGTTTCAATTTTTTTTCCTTACTTACATTCCCTCTGTGTCTGCCTGCAGTACAGCACAAGAGAAGGCAAGCAACTTACTGCTTCTTGTCTTATGTATATGTTCCTTATACAGTACTTGGGAAAAGAGGGGGCGGGACTACAAGACTATAAGTGGCCAGATTTCAGCCTGTACCTAGAACAATAAACTTAGGAGAACAGGACAGTGTTTAAGAAAATGCAGCACAAATTCAGACAGGGGCTCTGACCCTTTCGCATACCCGCCTCTTTAAAAGGGAACCAGTTTTCACTATTTTTTTCTTGCTTAGGGTGACTGGGTTCCAACCTTTTTACTTATTTCTATGAAAACCATACCTGACTCCCGTTATGTTTAAATTTCAGCTGCCATACATTTTCAGATTTACTTTTAACTCACATCCTCTAAATCTTTCAGGAGTATTCACATATTTCAGTAAGCATACAGACTAAACATTAGCAACATTTCTCCATTTCATTGTCATTACAGACAGGAACATTATCAATTGTTTAGACATAGGCATACAGTTTCCTGATTTTCATCTCATTAGTTTGCATCTTACCCAAGTCCACCTCATCATAGGGCATCACCCCATGAAACAATGATTAAGTCCCTTCTGGTCTTAAGTAGACCCTTCTGGACACCTGGACCCAAGTTCTGAAAAAGTACACATGGCAGGCTCTGTTCCTCTTTTCCTCTCCATTTCCATCTGTTTAAGGCACAGCAATTTTAGGAGCTAGCTGACCTCTTCTGGTGGGGCAGATGTGATGTCTTCTTCAGCCTATGGTATGCAGTCCTCAACTTCAGGTTTGGTTTTGCTCCTGGACACTAGGTCTGATGCTGGAAGAGAATTTTCCACCCATCCCTGCCATCACTCTGGTAAAAATAGGTGACTTCTATTCCACATGTTTACCTTTCTGCACCTGCTGTTCCTGTGATACCTGCCAGGATATCTGGGTGAGTTCCCCTGGTAACGTCACTCTCCCAGCCTAGACACACCAGTATCCCACTCCTAACACTACGATGTGAAGGTTAGTGGGTGAGACAGATGCACGAACCCGGGTAAAAGGCGTAGAATGCATTTTGTGATATTTATTTTCCAAAATAAAATAGAAACATAGAAATTTGTCGGCAGAAAAAGACCTCATGGTCCATCTAATCCGGCCAAGGTCCCCACTGTAGGAAGACCTCCGCCCTCCATTTTTTGTCTGTCTTCTGTTGGTCAGGCCCATGTATGTATCACAGGCTTCTTTAAATTTATGCACTGAATCAATCCCCACCACCCATTCTGGCAGTCTGTTCCATGACCCCAACACCCTTTCAGTAAAGAATTTCCCTCTGATGTTACCTTTAAGTCTGCCCCCTCCAGTTTTAATGCATGACCCCCCTAGTGGATTTGTTCTCACTCAGTCTGAAGATTTTGTCAACCCTCACCCTAGTTTTGCCTTCCAAGTACTTGATTGTTTCAGCCATGTCCCCCACTCTTTCTCCTCTCCTCCAGTGTGTAGAGGCCCAGCTCACCCGGTCTTTCCTCATATGACTTCTTCTGCAGTCTGCTTACCATTCTGGTTGCCCTTCTTTGGACGCTTCTCCGGCCTGGCCTCCAGAACTGTACCCCATATTCCCAGTGCGATCTGACCATGGTCTTGTATAGTGGCATGATCACCTCCCTTTTCCTGCTTGTAAAGCCCCTCCCTATGCATGCCAACATTCTGAGTGCCTTCCCCGCTGCCTTGTTGCACTGACTCCAAACCTTCAGGCTGCCTGAATTAATGATCCCCAGGTCCGTTTCCTGTTCTGTTATCTCCAGTTTTTCACCCACAAGTTAGTATTTTGCCTTTGGGTTTTTGCACCCTATATGCATAATTCTGCATTTCTTTGCATTAAATTGTAGCTGCCATCTTTCTGACCACTTCTCCAACCTTGCCAGATCCTCTCTCATACTTTCCACACACCCTGTCTTATCCACCCTATTACATATTTTATGTCGTCTGTAAACAGATTCACTGCAATATCTCCAATGTAAATGTTTAAGAGTATGGGTCCCAACACTGAACCCTGGGGAACCCCACTCATCACCTTTTTCTCCTTTGAGTGCACTCCATTTACCACAACCCTCTGTGTCCTTCCCTCTAACCAATGCTCAACCCATTTTGTGAGCTTCCTCCCCACTCCAAAGCTGCCTACTTTGCCTACCAATCTCCTGTGGGGAACGGTGTCAAAGACCTTCCTGAAGTCCAGGTAGGCTACGTCTACTGCCCCTCCCTGGTCCCATATCTCTGTGACCCTGTCAAAAAATTCAGTCACTTTGGTCTGACAGGACCTACCACCTGTGAATCCATTCTGGCTGCCATCCAGAAGGCCCTCTGTCTCCAGATATTTAATCAGACTTTCTTTTATAAGGGTTTCAATTAGCTTACTCACCACAGAGGTAAGGCTAACTGGGCAGTAGTTTCCTGGTTCCTCCCCTCCTCCTCCCTTATGCAATGTCACCACCTCAGCCCTTTTCCAGTCCCCAGAAACCCTTCCCTTGTCCAGTGACAGATTAAATAACCTTGTGTGCAGTGCCACCAGCACCTGCTTCAGCTCTTTGAGCACTCTCGGGCAAATCCTGTCCAGCCACATCAATTTATCCGAACACAGTTTCACAAGTTCTTCCAGTATCCTATCCACTGTGAGTGGACCTGAGTCCATTTCCCTGCCCTCCCTTCCCCTGATTCTCAACTCTGGCCTTTCTGCTTGTCCTCTGTGAAGACTGATGTGAAGTAATCATTCAGAACATTAGCCTTTCCATATCCCCTTCTGCCATTACTTCCCTTCCCCTTTGAGTCTAACAATCCCCATCGTCCCCTTCCTACTGTCACTTACATATCTAAAAAACTTCTTATCCCCCTTTTTCGCCTCCCTCGATATATTCTCCTCCATATCTACCTTCGCCTTTCTGTTTATTTTTCCTGTTTCTCTCAATTTTGCCTTATATACCTTCCTGTCCTTCTCTTTCTGAAGGCATTATATGCCCTGAAAGCCCTCCTTTTCTCCCTAACTGCTATTCCCACTTCCTTTATAAACCAAAGTGGTTTCCTCCCCTTCTTGTTTTTGTTCACCATCCTAACGCATAGTTCTGTCACTTTCAATATTCCTCCCTTAATTTCCCCCACAGCTCCTCCACATCATCCACATTCTCCTTTACTTCTAGTTCCTTCCTCACAATTTCTATCATCCTCCTAAAATTTGTCTTCCTAAAGTCTAGCAACTTAGTGGTGGAAATGCTCTTAAACGGCCCTTTCCAAATTATAAAGCTTACCATCCTGTGGTCACTGTCCCCCAAATTTTCCCCAACCTCCACCTCCTCAACTCCATCACCGTTTGTATTTATCAGATCTAGTATGGCCCCCTCAGTATGTTCTGTGACCAGCTGGTGCATGAATAATTCATGCATGGCTACCAGCAGCTCCCTACTCCTTTCTGTGGATGCTGCTGGGATTTCCCAGTTCACATCTGGTAGATTCAGATCACCCAACACCATTTCCCCTTTCTTGGCCATCTCCTGTATTTTGCTAACAAACTCTCTATCCACTTCTTCTCCTTGATTTGGCAGTCTGGAGACCACCCCACCCTCACTGCCTCCCTTCCCCCGTTCTGCTTGAAGTGACCCATAGTGTCTCTGCTGGTCCATCTCTTCCCCCACTTGCCATTGCTCGAATCCCCTCCTTTACATACAAGGCACCCCCCCTCTCCTTTTTCCTGTCCTGTCCCTCCTGTAGAGTGCATACCCTGGTATTTCCACCTCCCAACTGTGGTTGTCAGTCCACTAGGTCTCCATGACTGCAATTATGTCCATGTCATCTGCTGCCACCACCTCCTGCAGGTCCACCATTTTATTACCAAGACTTCTGGCTTTTGTTAGCAACCCTTTCCACCAGGGCTGCCTTCCTCCATTTTCCTCCCCCCTCAGCATCTCCCACCCCCAGCTGTGGGGGAGTGTGAGTTAGGTAAGTCCCACCAGACATTTTCCCTGGACCATCCCTCACTGCACACTTCCCCTACCATAGTTTAAATCACTCCCCAGTATTTTATCTATGTATCGCTGGAGTTTCCCCCTCAACAGTCTAGTCCCCTTGTCATTGATATGCAGTCTGTCACTCTCATACCGAAGCTTGTTTTCTCACATGTTCCCCCCAGTCACCTATGCATTCATAGCCCTCCTTTCTACACCACTGCCTCAGCCAGTGGTTAAAGTCCATGATTCTCAATTGCCTAGCTGTACTGGCACAGTGTACTGGCAGGATTTTCCAAAAATCTATGGTCCTCACCATCCCCTTGCACCCTCCTGCTAGATCTATGAATCTCTTCTGCACCTCCTCACTGGCTATGTTGTTTGCTCCCAGGTGTGAGACCAGATGAGGTTCCTCCCCCGACCAGCCTAATGTACTCCCTAATTTTTGGTAGCACCCTGCTCGCCTCCATTCCTGGCTCGCAAAAAACTGATCTCCTTTTAAAAGCCACTCCCTTCCTTAACCAGCGGATCCCTTTTATAATAGAGTCCCCATACACTATCACAGATTTTTCCTGCCTTAACTCTAAGGGTGGCTCCACATCCCTTACCTGGCTTCTCCCAATGCTGCATACATCCCCCCGGCCACCCCATCTCCACTTCTGCACCCCCTGTCCCTCCATCCCCTGCCCTCCCTGATGGTTCCCTCTCTCACTCCCTTTCCCCTTCCTCCTCCTTGCCATGATCCATATTCCTTCCTCCCTGTATCCCATCATCTACCCGGTTGCCTGCACTCCGACTCCTCTCCTGTTATAATAATAAACATACAGAAAGGAAATTGGTGATTAGTTCTCCAGTTCTGCAAAAACAGTACACAATTCCCTCAGTGCACAACTTCCAGGCTTCATTCCAGTCATACAGATTCCTAGCACATGAATACTTGCATGTACTATGAGATGCTTCCTCCACGACAGTCATGTCTCTACTGACTGACTCCTCTGACTCATTTGTTTTTCATCTCAGGAGGTAGGCTTTTATTCCTACTTACTGATGATGTCAGCACCATGTGAGTTGTCTGACTCACAATTCTCTAAGTAAACAGGGGCAAGCTGACTCATCCTAAAGAAACACAGACAGGCTGAATCATCTGATTATTAGACATCACTGATTCACCTAGGAAAGAATGTTTTGTTTTTGGCTTTCTGCAAATTCAAAACAGTTTACACAGAATAAAACACAGAGTGCAAGGCTCTGTGTTTCAATTATTTTCCATTACTTACATTCCCTCTGTGTCTGCCTGCAGTACAGCACAAGACAATGCAAGCAACTTACTGCCTCTTGTCTTACTTGTATGTTCCTTATACAGTACTTGGAAAAAGGTACTACAAGACTGAAAGTGGCCAGATTTCAGCCTGTACCTAGAACAATAAACATATGAGAACAGGACAGAGTTAAAGAAAATGCAGCACAAATTCAGACTGGGGATCTGACCCTGTCACATACCATCCTCTTTAAAAGGGAACCAGTCTTCACTATCTTTTTTTTTGCATTGCGAGACTGGTTTCCAACCTTTTTACTTATTTCTATGAAAACCATACCTGATTCCCTCTATGTTTAAATTTCAGCTGCCATTTTCAGATTTACTTTTAACTCACATCCTCTAAATCTTTCAGGAGTACTCACATATTTCAATAAGCATACAAACTAAACATTAGCAACATTCCTCCATTTCATTGTCATTACAGAGAGGAACATTATCAATTGTTTAGACATAGGCATATAGTTTCCTGATTTTCATCTCATTAGTTTGCGTTATACCCAAGTCTAACTCATCATAGGGAATCACTCCATAAAACAATGATTAAGTCCCTTCTGGTCTTAAGTAGACCCTTCTGGACACCTGGATCCAAGTTCTGAAAAAGTACACATGGCAGGCTCTGTTCCTCTTTTCCTCTTGATTTCCATCTGTTTAACGCACAGCCACTTTAGGAGCTTGCTGACCTCTTCTGGTGGTACAGATGTGATGTCTTCTTCTGAGTCTAGTATGCAGTCCTCAACTTCAGGTTTGGTTTTGCTCCTGGCCCCTAGGTCTAATGCTGGAAGAGTCTTTTCACCTGTCTTCTCTGCCATCACTCTGGTCAAGATAGGTGACTTATATTCCACATGTTTACCTTTCTGCACCTGCTATTCCTGTGACATCTCCCAGGATATCAGGGCAATACCCCCTGGTAACATCTGTCTCCCAGCCTAGATGCACCAGTATCCCACTCCTCACACCAGATGTGAAGGTTAGTGGGTGAGACAGATGCACAAATGCAGGTAAAAGGTGTAGAATGCATTTTGCAATATTTATTTTCCAAAATAAAATAGAAACAGAAATTTTTTGGCAGAAAAATACCTCATGGTCTATTTAGTCTGCCTGAGTGCCCCACTCTAGGAAGATCTCTGCCCTCCATTTTCTGTCTGTCTCCTATTGGTTAGGCCCATGTATGTATCCCAGGCATTTTTAAATTTGTCCACTGAATCAACCCGCACTACCCATTCTGGCAGTCTGTTCCATGACCCCACCACCCTCTCAGTAAACAATTTCCCCCTGATTTCACTTTTAAATCTGCTCCCTCCAGTTTTAATGCATGCCCCCTAGTGGATTTGTTCTCACCCAGTTTGAAGATGTTGTCAACCCCACCCTATTTATGCCTTTCAGGTACTTGAATGTTTCAACCATGTTCCCCCTCTCCCTCCTCTCCTCCAGTGTGTACAGGCCCAGCTCACCCAATCTTTCCTCATATGACTTCTCCTGCAGTTCACTCACTATTCTGGTAGTCCTTCTTTGGACACTCTGAAGCCTGTCCTTGTCCCCTTGTAAGTATGGCCTCCAGAACTGTACCCCATATTCCAGGTGCGATCTGACCATGGTCTTGTATAGTGGCATTATCACCTACCTTCTCCTGCTTGGAAAGCCCCTCCCTATACATGCCAACATTCTGAGTGCCTTCCTTATTGCCTTATCGCACTGACTGCAAACCTTCAGGCTGTCTGAAATAATGATCCCCAGGTCCCTTTCCAGTTCTGTTATCTCCAGTTCTTCACCCACAAGTCAGTATTTTGCCTTTGGGTTTCTGCACCCTATATGCATAATTCTGCATTTCTTTGCATTGAATTGTAGTTGCCAACTTTCTGACCACTCCTCCAACCTTGCCAAAGCCTCTCTCATACTTTCCACATCCCCTGTCATATCTACCCTAATATACATTTTCATGTTGTCTACTAACAGACTCACTGACCCATGCAGACCCTCCACAATGTTCCCAGTGTAAATGTTGAAGAGTATGGGTCCCAACACTGAACCCTGGGGAACCCCACTCATCACCCTTTCCTCCTTTGAGTACACACCATTTACCACAACCCTCTGCATCCTTCCCTCTAACCAATGCTCAACCCATTTTGAGAGCTTCCTCCCCACTCCGAAGCTGCCTACTTTACCTACCAATCTCCTGTGGGTCACAGTGTCAAAGGCCTTCCTGAAGTCCAGGTAGGCCACGTCTACCTCCCCTCCCTGGTCCCATATCTCCATAACCCTGCCAAAAAATTAAATCAGGTTGGTCTGACAGGACCTACCACCTGTGAATCCATTCTGGCCACTATCCAGGAGGCCCTCTGCCTCCAGATATTTAATCAGTCTTTCTTTTATAAGGGTTTCAATTAGCTTACCCACCACAGAGGTAAGGCTAACTGGGCAGTAGTTTCCTGGTTCCTCCCCCCTTATGCAATGTCACCACCTCAGCTCTTTTCCAGTCCACATGAATCCTTCCCTTGTCCAGTGACAGATTAAATAACCTTGTGTGCAGTGCCACCAGCACCTGCTTCATCTCTTTGAACACTCTCAGGTGAATCCTGTCCAGGCACATCGCTTTATCCACCCACAATTTCCCAAGTTCTTCCAGTGTCCTATCCACCGTGGGTGAACCTGAGTCCATTTCCCTTCCCTCCCTTCCCCTGATTCTCAACTCTGGCCCTTTCCCCTCCTCTACCATGAAGACTGATGTGAAGTATTCATTCAGAACATTAGCCTTTCCATATCCCCTTCTGCCATTACTCTCCTTCCCCTTTTAGTCTAACAATCCCCATCTTTCCCTTCCTTCTGTCACTCACATATCTAAAAAACTTCTTATCCCACTTTTTTGCCTCCATCGCTATAGTCTTCTCCGTATCCGCCTTCACCCTTCTGATTCTTTTTCCTGTTTCTCTCAATTTTGCCTTATATACCTTCCTGTCCATCTCTTTCTGAGAGGCTTAATATGCCCTGAAAGCCCTCCTTTTCTCCCTAACTGCTACCCCCACTTCCTTTATAAACCAAAGTGGTTTCCTCCCTTTATCTTTTTTTTGTTCACCATCCTAAAGCATAGTTCTCTAACCTTCAATATTCCTGCCTTAATTCCCCCCACAGCTCCTCCACATCATCCACATTCTCCTTTACTTCTGGTTCCTTCCTTACAATTTCTATCATCCTCCTAAAATTTGTCTTTCTAAAGCCTAGCACCTTAGTGGTGGAAATGCTCTTAAGCATCCCTTTCTAAATTTTAAAGCTTACTGTCCTGTGATCACTGTCCCACAAATTTTCCCCAACCTCCACCTCCTCAATCCCATCCCTGTTTGTATTTACCAGATCTAGTATGGCCCCCCAGTATGTTCTGTGACCAGCTGGTGCATGAATAATTCCTGCATGGCTACCAGCAGCTCCCTACTCCTTTCTGTGGTTACTGCCGGGATTTCCCAGTTCACATTTGGTAGATTCAGATCACCCAACACCACAATTTCCCCTTTCCTGGCCATCTCCTGTGTTTTGCTATTGAACTCTCTATCCACTTCTTCTCCTTGATTTGGCAGTCTGGAGACCACCCCTACCCTCACTGTCTCCCCCCTCCGTTCTGCTTAAGGTGACCCATAGTGTCTCCACTGATTCATCTTTTCCCCCACTTGCCATTGCTTGATTCCTCTCCTTTACATACAAGGCAAACCCCTCCCCTTCTTCCTGATCTGTCCCTCCTGTAGAGTACATACCCTGGTATTTCCATCTCCCAGCTGTGGTTGTCAGTTCATCATGTCTCCATGACTGCAATTATGTCCATGTCATCTGCCACCACCGCCACCTGGAGGTCCACCATTTTATTACCAAGACTCCTGGCATTTGTTAGCAACCCTTTCCACCAGCCCTGCCTTCTTACATTCCATCCCCCTTCGTATCCCACCCCCAGCTGTGGGGTAGTGTGATTTAGATAAGTCCCACCAGACATTTTCCATGGACCATCCCTCGTTGCGCATTTCCCCTCTCCTAGTTTAATCACTCCCCAGTATTTTATTTACATATCCCTGGAGTTTCCCCCTCAACAGTCTAGCCCCCTCATCATTGATATGCAGGCTGTCGCTCATATACAGAAGCTTGTCTACTCACTTGTCCCCCCACTCACCTATGCATTCATAGCCATCCTTTCTACGCCACTGCCTCAGCCAGTGGTTAAAGTCCATGATTCTCAATTGCCTAGCTGTACTGGCACAGTGTACTGGCAGGATTTCCAAAAAAGCTATGGATCTTACCGTCCCTTTGCACCCTCCTGCTAGCTCCATGAATCTTTTCTGTACCTCCTCCATCTCCTCACTGGCTATGTCATTTGTTGCTAGATGTAAGACCAGGTGAGGTTCCCCCTGACCAACCTAATGCACTCCCTAATTTTTGATAGCACCCTGCTCGCCTCCATTTCTGTCTCACAAAAAACTGACCTCCTTTTAAAAGCCACTCCCTTCCTTAACCAGCGGATCCCTTTTATAATAGAGTCCCCATACACTATCACAGAATTTTCCCGCCTTAACTCTAAGGGTGCCTCTGCATCCCTTACCTGGCTTCTCCCAATGCTGCATACATCCCCCCGGCCACCCCTATCTCCACTCCTGCACCCTCTGTCCCTCCATCCCCCTGCCTCCCTGATGGTTCCCTCTCTCATCCCCTTCCCCCTCCCGTCCTCCTCTTTGCTATTACCCATATGCCTTCCTCCCTGTATCCCATCATCTACCCAGTTGCTTGTACTCTGACTCCTTTCCTGTTATAATAATAAATATACAGAAAGGAAATAGGTGATTAGTCCTTCAGTTCTGCAAAAACAGTGCACAGTTCCCTCAGTGCACAACTTCCATGCTTTGTTCCAACCAAATAGATTTCTAGCACATGAAAACTTGCATGTAGTATGAGATGCTTCCTCCACAACAGTCAGGTTTCTATTGACTGATTCATATGACTGATCTGTTTTGCATCTCAAGAGGTAGGTTTTTATCCCTGCTTACTTATGATGTCAGCTCCATGTGAGTTGTCTGACTCAGATCTCAAAGTAAACACAGGCAGACAGGCTGACTCATCCTGAATAAACATAATTCTCTAAGTAAACACATGCAGGCTGACTTGTCCTAAATAAAGACAGATAGGCTGACTCATCTGACCTTTACACACCTCTGCTTCTTGCAAACCCAAAGCAGTTTACACAGAATAAAACACAGAATGCAAGGCTCTGTGTTTCAATTCTTTTTCATTACTTACTGTCCCTCTGTGTCCTCCTGCAGTACAGCACAGGAGAAGGCAAGCAACTTACTGCCTCTTGTCTTACTTATATGTTCCTTATACGGTACTTGAGAAAGGGGAGGGGGGGCTATAAGACTGAAAGTGGCCAGATTTTAGCCTGTTGCTAGAACAATAAACTTTCAAGAACAGAATGGTGTTAAAGAAAATGCAGCACAAATTCTGGTCACACTTCCCTTGTGTTCTAGTTTCCCAGGTCCATTACTTTGCACTTCTTTGCATTGAATCTAAGCTGCCATACTTTAGACCATTCCTTCAACCTTGCCAAGTCCCTTCTCATCCTTTCCACTCCCCTTGTGTATCAACCCTGTTACAGACCTTTGTGTCATCTGCAAAGAGGCATACTTTTCCTGCCAGTCCCTCCGCAATGTCACCTATAAAGACATTAGAGTGCCGGTCCCAGTACTGAACCCTGCGTAGCCCATTAGTAACCCCCCTTTCTTTGGAGTGGACTCCATTTACTATTACTCTCTGTGTCTTGTTGTCCAGCCAATTTTTTATTTTTTATTTAATTAGCTTTTGTTGACCGGGTAAGTGCAGTAGACAAATCCTGCCTATTTTCAGGCAAGACCCAGGGGAGGGGGATCCAGATGAATGCCAACTGACCTTGAACCAGATTAAGCTGTTGGTGGTATTTTTTTAGTGAGTGAGGGGAATTTGACCAGGATACCAAGGAAGTTCCCCTACTCTTTTTGATAAGTGCCATGGGATCTTTAACATCCACCTGAACTACCACCAATCCAGGCAGATGGGACCTCGGTTTAACGTCTCATCCGAAAGACGGCACCTCAGAAGTGCAGCACCCCTCTCATGCTGCACTACAGTGTCAGTACTAGGATATTAACCCAAGTGCCAGATGTGGGAACTGAACCCGCAGAACTCTGATCTCTAGGCCTCAGAGGTGAGTGTGCTACCTACTGAGCCACTGACACTGCAACTATCCAGGTTAGTACCCTGGGACCCACTCCCAGGCTGACCAAGTTGTTTATTAATCTTTTGTGTGTGACCATGTCGAATGCCTTGTTAAAGTCTAGGTAGGCCATGTCCACAGCCCCTCCCTAGTCTACTACCTTGGTCACCCAGTCAAAGAAATCTGTTAGACTCATCGGACATTACCTTCCCACTGTGACTCCATGCCGCCTTGGTTCCTGTGCCCTGCTGGCCTCTAGGTACTCAACAGTTCTTTCTTTCAGAAGTGATTCCATCATTTTCCCTACCACTGAGGTCAAACTGACAGATCTGTAGTTTCCTGCCTCTGCCTTGCTCCCACTTTTGTGAAGGGGAATCACATCCACCCTACTCCAGTCCTCAGGTACCACATCCTCCTCCCTTGATTTTTTAAAAAGGGTAGTCAGTGGTGTCACTAGTTCTCCCCTTAGTTCTTTTTAGAATTCTGGGGTGAATCCCATCAGGCCCCATTGCTTGTCTACCTTCGGTTTTAGGGGTTCTTTCGGGACCCTTTCTTCTGTGAATAGACTGCTATTGACTCCCCTATCCAGTGTGCCTCTATGATTTGGTTTAGGTACTCCCCCCTCTCTTCTTTTGTGAATACTGAACAGAAGTATTCATTCAATATCTCTGCTTTGTTACTGTCACCCTCTGCCCACCCCCCTCCCTTTTATTAAGCCTCACTATCCCTCCCTTGGTCTTTCTTCACTCCCTAATGTACCTATAAAAGGTTTTATCCCCTTTCTTAACTGAGTTTGCTATCTTTCCTCGGTTTGAGCCTTTGCTATTCTGACTGCCTTCCCTGCTTCCTTATGCTTTAACTGGTACAGTTCTCTGTCCTGCTCCTTCTGTGTTTCTTTATACTTCCTGAATATGATCTTTTTCTCCCTAACCTTCCCTGCCACCTCTTGTGAGAACCATAGTGTTTTTTCTTTTGTTTTGTTTATTTGCTTCAAACAATGGCTTGTTGCCTCTGTGATGGCAGCTTTGATATTTTCTTCACTGTTCCTCCATCCCACCTTCTTGCTAGTGCTTTTTTTTTTTGAGGCATGCTCCCATTTTGCCAAAGTCAGCCCTCCTAAAATCCAATACCCTCACTTTTATGTGACTTGACTCTACGGCTGTGTGTTTCATGAACCAGCTGTTTGGTGGTCACTTGTTCCCAGATGGCTACCCACTTCTAAATCTGAGATCCTCTCTCCATCCCCATTTGAGAGCACCAGGTCTAAGATTGCTCCCTCCCGAGTGTGTTCTAACACTAGCTGTCTGAGGCATGCCCCCTGTAGAGCATCGAGAACTACCCTGCTCTTGGATGTGGCTGCAGCAAAGGTGATCCAGTTAACATCTGGCATATTCAGGTCCCCCATCAACAAAATCTCCCCTTTTTCTGCCATTCTAGGGATGCCTTCTGTCATTTTCTTATCCATTTCCTCCCACTGAGATGGGGGGTCTGTATACAACCCCCATACAGATTGTGGTGCCATTTCCTGACTCCAGGGTGACCCACAGTGCCTCCTCTCCTCCCTACAATAAAAGGTAACACACACACACACACACACACAACCTAGAAAATCTGCTTCCTCCAAGCACAGTCTTGAGCTATCAGGTTTGTAACTGGTGGGCATTGCTGTGTTCTGTAACACATTACTTGTTCCATTCACCCTGCCAGGAGGCTGCCATGCCATCTTACTCCATGTATTACAATCAAAAGTCTCCTCCTTCTAGTGTACCCAGGGACTTCTAAACACTGCCTTGATGGAGATAGGGTAGACTTATGGTTAGGGCACAGACCTGTTAACCTGGAGACCTAGATTTGAATCCCACCACTGTCACATACTGTGCAACAATGAGTGAAGCCCTTCATTTCTCTGGGTTCAACCTTCTCTCCAACTCTTTCATTCTCTCTCTGTCTTTCCATCCTTCTCTGTGTTTAAATCAGTTGTTCATAACCTCCCTGAATCCGTCTCAACCTCCCTGTGTTTGCCTAATAGTTCAGGCCAATTTTAATTGCTTGTAAAACACTTTTAATATAGTGTGCATGAAAGGTGCTCAATAAACAACAATTCCTTTCCTACTTCCTTGAAAAACATCAGCATCCTGGCAAGCAGGGCCATGTCAATTCCTATTAATTTACTGCTAGATTTATGCTATTTTTATGTCTGATGCAAAAAGCACTCCTTCCAGCTTCATCTCCTCAGCACTGACTATTTTTAAAAATGTATGTTTTTTGATCTGAACAAAAGCAGTTGTACATCAGGAAGTAAGAACAGTAATTTGTTCATCCACATACTGCCTTTTTGTGTCCTTCCTCCACCGTTCTGCCTCCGACAGAAGGTTTGCTTTCCATTTCATTGAGTCATTTTTATGTAGCCTTTATAATTGTGTGTTATTTAAAATAATAACCCTTCCCTGAGTCACTCAAAGCATATTTTCTTCTGCAGTTCATTCACAAAGGATAACCCAGCTGCAATGCAATATCTTGTTTTCAGTGGGCTCTTGCTCCTAACCATTTCTGCAGCTTGAAGGGCTGAAGCTTTGAGAGGTGAAATGATATGCCCAGGGTCACATGGGTGTAAGTGGCTGGGATGGGATTTCAACCTAGGTCTCCTGGTTCCCAAGCCTATTCTCCAGCCACTAGATCACTTTTAATTCTGCAAATACAGGCCAACTATATCTACTAGTAACACTAAGGCCCTGATTTTCAGAGTCGGACATTAGTCCTGTGCAAGCTGTAGCTTGGCAACAAAAATAGTGCATGGCCAACTCTGAGCTATGTTCAGCCAGTTAGTGCATACTAATGGAGAGCACTAACTGAATATTGGATCATGCCAGTGCAGCACTAAGTGGATATGGGCAGCACTGACACAGCACAAGGCTGCATATGGCCCACAGATGACAGCATGGCCAAACAAGGACAGCACCAGGGCTCCTGTGAGTCCTATTCATGCCTATCTAGCAAATGAACCCATTGAGTTTGCAAGGTACTAAATGGCTATTTGCATATCTATTATGAGCTCATTTGCATGCCTGTACCGGTCCTGTACTGCCCATGCTGGGGGGTGACAGATAGAGTCCTTGGTGTTCTAGTGGATACCCCTACTCCTGATCACCACTGTTTCTGTGTAGATCATCTCTGATAGTCTAGTTGACACCCCCCTGATCATCTCTGTCCCTATGTAAATATCCCTGGTATTCTAAATTACCCCCTTCCACCATCGACCCTGTCCCTACGTAAATCAACATCCCTGGCAGTCTAGTGGCCCCTCTGAAAAAGGGCGAACCCCTTTTCATATGACACCTCCCATCCACTCACCTGCAGCTGCTTGTTTTGTATAGTATTCATAATCGCTCTGAGTATATGTCAGATGATGGCCATCTGAGGCAGTAATTGGAAGGCTGTGCCAGTTACTGTTGGCATCTTACTGTCAAGTAACTGAGGTGAAAGGGGGTGCAGGACAGGGATCTTCAGCAGATAGGTGAGGGGTTTTATACAGATGGGGGGTTGGCACATGGCAGGGGGCCACTAGACCACCAGGGATGCTGATTTACATAGGGACAGGGGTGATTGGGGGGATAGTTCACTAGACTACCAGGACTTCACCTGCAGTATAGTATACCAGCCAGGTGTTGCGGGGTGGGGGCACAGCCTTAGTGTAGAGCTAAGTCCAGATTTTGGAGGCATTACCCAGCACTGCTGAAACCTTTTGAATATACCTCTGCCTCATAATGCATGAGGAATCCATTATTTGCATAGGCCCAGCAGTATCATTAGCGTGATCTCACAGCTGGCTTTGGTGGCACTCTGGGGGCTACTTAATATGACCCCTTCCAGAGCACCAGAACTAATCCAGGTTAATGTGGCACTAACCCAGTTAGCACCTTGCTAACCTTTTGAATAGTACGCTGAGCCTTGGTTAATCTGTAAAGTCACATTCCTTGGTGTTGAATGATTATGTGATGCAGTGTTGGCATTGCCCTACCTTCAGTGCTAGCTGTCCTGGCACAGAGTCATGCAGCAATGCTTGGAGAGAGTGCTACAGTTAGGGCAACACCAACACTGCATAGTGTGGTTGTTCAAACCCCAGGGAAAGTAACTCCATAGATCCCTCCAGGCTCAGGAGACTTTTCAGCCTAACTTTGCATTTCCCTACTTTTTATGTTCATACTTGCGCTTGTACAAAGCGAACATATTGCTATGATAGTGAATTGATGTGTCACTGTTGGTCAAATGCAGTGCAGTCTGCAGTGGGCTCCGCAGTGTCAGACCAATCATCAGCCAGGCTGATCATGACTGTCTTCTGGGCTTGCTGGGAGGAACCTTTGTGAAGTTCTAAGAAAAGAGTCTTCTGAATCACAAGGTGGATCATAGCTTTGATCTGCATGACGCTGCCCAGCAAACAGCTGATTGCATCATGATCAGCCTGCACCTTGTCCTATCCCCAATGCAACCTCCTACTGCCAAGTATCCCTCCCACCTCCTGATTCTTCCCATGCCCTGGTCTATGAAAACAACTCCCTCCCACTGCAAGTATGCCTTCCACCTCCTCATCGCTTTCTGTGCCTCAATATGTGAAAGCAACTCCCTTCCACTGCCAAGTGTCCCTCCCACATCCTCATCATGTCCCTTGCCCTGTAAATGTTAAACTGATGCTGGGGTACCCAATCCTCAGTGTCGCTACCTGAAATAAAGAAAACCGTCCCTCATAGTCTTTTTTAGATCTTTTTTACACCCTGTAAAAAAGAAAATGGTCCATCAATGTCTATTGCCTCTGCTGCCCCCACCACCATTGCCCCCGACCCAACACCCCTCCCACTCAGCTCCCAACATTCCACACACCCTACCCCTTACTTACCTACTAGGTGTCCAACACCATAATCTTCTCTGGACTGGAGATATGTCTTCACTCTTCAACACTGGACTAGGAACTGAGGAACTCGGGTAGCCATGTTAACGTATTTCAGTTCATTTTAAACTTGTACTTATAGCTTGGTCATATTTTAACATTTTTCCCTAAAGTTTTTAATATGGCATTTTTTGGGACCCCACCTCATGAATAAGGTGGGAAAAAAACGTTGAAATCCACCCTGAAAGGTGATTTCTCAATCTCTCCATGAAATCACCTTTTGGGCGGGATTTGAACATTTTCACCTATCAGCTTGGGGGGTCATAAGAAGACTATGTCGAAAATGTGAGGTCAAAATATTAAAAAAACAACGTTATGAAGGTACACTGAAATTTTTCAATGCTTACTCATAACTTTGACAAGTTCAAGTATTTTGACCCCAAATTGTCAACATAGCCATTTATTCCACACCTCATCATGAACGTGATAAGTATCATTTTTCAAATCTTGTTCAAATTTGTTTTTAAACTTGTGGCACAAAATAACATTTCACCAGCATTTTGTAAATGACACCTGTCATGTTCAGAAGGAGAAGTCATAAAAAGACTATGTTGAAAATTTCTGGTCAAAATGTGAAAAAACAACTAAGTTATGAAAAAACATTGACTTGTTCCAATGTTTACTAATAACTTTATTTTCACAGATTTTGGTCCCTCCTGTTCAATATATCCCATGTGTTACCCCACCTCAAGAATATGACAGGTGTCATTTTTCATATCCCCTTTTAAACATGTTTTCACAGCTGCAGTCACACTGTAAAATCACCTTTCAGTTGGGATATAAAAAAATTCCACCTGCCTTGATTGCAATGTCAGATTATGAAAAGACTGTTGGAAATTTGGGGTCAAAATGTGGGAGCTCGCTGACCATCAGATATTGTTTCTGAGCTGGCCTATCCTAAGCAAATACAATCTAAAAATGTGTAAAAGCAGGACACCACTGAAAATAAGATATTGTATTTCATCTGGTCTATCTTGGGTAAATATATAGTAAAAATGTGCACAAGCAGGACCTTGTACAACAGCAATTCAAGTGGCGAATATTCGGCATTGACAAATGCTTATTATACTTTGTGTTTGAACTCCAACTGATGCATTAACATAGTTGTTTGCAATTAATTTCCTTTTTTTAAATAAAAAAAATATATTTAAACCTTCCTGAATGACCTCTCCTCTGCCTGTGCCAGCTCGCATATACACCTGTATGCAGATGACACAGTCATCTTCACCTCTGGTACCTCCACCACAGCTGTGGAAGACCTGCTCCAGCAGGACTTCAACAATGTTCTGCACTGGTTCCAATTCAACCAACTTAGAGTCAACACTAAAAACAGTATCTATTGTCTTTGGCATCAAGTAGAAATTGATGAGACTCACTGCCCCCCCCCAATCTGTCTTCACCACTCTGGATGGCATATGTCTTGAATCGGCTCAGTCCTTCAAGTACCTGGGGGTGTGACTTGACAGTAACCTCGACTTCTCAACCCACATTGATGCCATCCATGCAAAACTCTGTCCCAAGTTCTGTGTCCTGTACAACTATAAAGACTGCTTATCTCTGCATTTCTACAAGGAGTTTATCAAAATGGTGCTCCCCGTCTTTGACTACGCAGATGTGGTCTATGGCACTGCCCCTCCCACTTCCCTTGCCAGATTGAAAATGCTCTGCAACTCCTTTTGCCATTTTACAGTACTTCAAACTAGTGCCCTTGCACTCACCATTGCTCACTGCACTCAGCCCAGAGATCCTCCCTCTGTCCTCTCATCGTCAGGCTCACTGTACCTCCATCATATCCAAATTCTAGTTTGGTTCCCTTCTCTCTTTCCTCTCCTCTCTCCTCTCCCTACTCCCCCGCTGCTTCCTGATCTCTCTGTTTCAGGGATCATCGCACTTTTGCCACTCCACACCTCTGATCCTCTGCTGGGCAGTCTGACTTCTATTGACTTCCTCACTCTGGAACTAACTCCCTTCCTCCCTTTGCCTCTTTCCATCCTATTCCAAGACTATGAGGTTCCTTCAGGCGCCAGTTGATACTGCAACACCTCCCCACCTGTTCATTTTACCCTTCCTTCTGATACCACCATGGCTGAGCCCTAACCATCCTGGTAAGCAACCTGGTGGTTCCCCACTCCTGCCTTGGTTTAACATCCACACCACTACAGTTTTCTCCCTCCATTACAAGGTCAGGCAATAACTCACACTTCGGGTCAATTGCCTGTTGTCAGTATTGTCCTTATACACCAAGTATTCCTGCCACTTCTGATTATACACTTGCTTGGCCTTCTTATTGAGCTGGACTGCACTTTATTCTCTGCATGTACAATTGTTTTGCCTTTATTTTAGTTTTATTCCAATGCTTTTTCTGAATGTTGTTCAAATGTTTTGGTTCTATGTATTGTCCTGCTGTTTCTCCCACTGTTCCTCTCCCCACGACTTGCACTGGGAAATAAACTTTGGCTCGGTGTGCCTCTCCCAGTAACCAGTTGTCAAATGAATAAATATTAGCCCAGTAATAAAGAACAAATGGAGGAGATATTAAGACAATGCAAAAAAATATAAGCTGAATTGGGTCCAAATTGTATTTCAGTTTACAGCTTATTTACCCAGAATAGTAAAGCTGAGATGCAACATTTTGTTTCCAGTGGGGTCCTGCCTCTATCCATTTCTGCAGTTGGTTCGACTGAAGCACTGAGAAGTTAAGCGACTTGCCTTGTAGTTGGCTTTTGCAGGGAGTGACCCTTTGATCTCCTGGTTTCCAAGCATGTGCTCTAACTTCTCGACCACACTACCTCCAAATGTTGTGTTTTTTTCCAAAATGTTGTTAAAAAATGACAGCCTCACTTTAGTTTGTATTCTGTCTTTACATTAGTTTTTTTAAGTGTTCCCCATGATATCAGAAATTCTTTAAAAGGGCACTGTCAACCCTCTTTGCATCGTATCATTTCTAGTTGAAAACTCACATTTTATGATTACTTTCCTTCCCTAAAATCCTATGATGTTGCTGGTTGTTTTACCTGCTTCTTTTCTTAGCAGAACTGAAATGTATGTTTATGGTGTAATTATGATCAATCTTGTTTAGTTTAGATACTTGATCTAATCATATTACATACTTCCCAAACATTAAGAATGTTCTCAAACAGTGCAGCCACTTATGATGCAATAGTCTTCTCCCCTTCCACTGCGTCTTGAGTGGTTAGATAGTGTTGGGAGTTTCCCAATTCCAGGAAATACGTTGTGGAAGTTAATCAAGGACTGTAAACAAACATGTTTTTGTGTGGTAACACCAGTATGGTGGGCAGTCTTTTTTTTTTTTTTTACTTTAAGAAGAAAATAGGAATCCAAATTAAACTAATAGCTATATCAGCAATGTCTTCCGACTGTGACCAATTATAAAATCTTTTTTTTTTAAATTAGAGACACTTTGAGACCTAGTTGGTTAACAGTGTCCCTTTAATTGTCAATGTTTTCACATTTTTACTGTGTCTCATTTTTAGCTCTGCTTTGATTTGTATTTAAAAACATAATTGCAACCGAACCCGAGAACCAGGAAGGCTGAAGTCCAAAATGTTTTACAAATAATATGCATCAAATACACATCGTACAAAATTTACAGTTCATACAACATTACATATTAGCACAGTTTCTAAGGAAACTATACTGCATATCCTTGACACCAATTGCATTATTAATGAAGAACAAACATGAGTGTTTAATTATTGAGATATCTAATAAATAATGATTCTTTATATGTTTTTGTTCTAACAAATGATTTTTTTTCCACCTAAGCTGTTTGAGCAAATTATATTCAGATACTCATTTGGACTGTAGCAGGTTATACGGCTTATGACTTGCTTTACATTTTATCATGAATAGCGCTTTTGTCATACTTTCCCTACTAATACTTAACTTCTCACACTTACACACATTTGGAGCTTCTAGTAAAGTTTTTTAAGTACATCACGTAAACTAGGGTATTCTTCATATCTGGGTTTTAATAACATCTGGGGCATGATTTCAGAAATGACATTTGAGCCAAAGTCACTGCTACATGTGATTCCAGGCAATGTGTGACTTGCGTCCTAAAGTCAGAGTTTTCATTACTGCATCCAAGAGTTGGCCCCTTGGCCATTTTTATCATGTTCTAGTATGTGCCCATTCTGTGACCGCTTGCATCCAAAGATAAACACGTACTGTAGTAAACTATTTTCAACTGCTGCAACATTTCCATTTGTTGGAAAATTAGATGTAGGTGTGTCTAGATGGACAACATGAGCTAGCGACATCTCAAGTCTTCAGTCTGCATTGCCTGAGACATTTACGAAAATTGGGCAACTCATTTTTCACAGCTCATGTCATCATTGAGTTACACTACATCTGTGATGTTAACAATCTGTTGTCATGGATCAGGTCTGTGAAATAATAAAATAAACATGCCAGAAGATGATTGAATCCTCACCCAAGCATTCTATCTAGATTTCTTCTGGGTATTGTAAACTCTGGCAAATGTAACTGAAAATTAAAAAAAAAATGTGTTCTCTAGTAAACTGTAATAAATGCATAGTTTAAGGTTTAAAATCTATGGCTGGGGGTGCAGGGGGCAACACACACTCTGCTCCCCTCCCTGAGCACTATAGAGTGGAAACTCACTTCAAATCCATCCTTCCCTTCTGCACCAGCTACTTTTTTTCTCTCCAAGAAATGGCATCCAACATTTTTTTTTATTTAAACATTTGGTGACCAGGAAAGGCACACTGAGCCAAGACTCATCTCCAGATGCAACCCGGGGGACAGGGAGCATGGGACTCACAGTATATAGTACAAGGCATGCAATACAAAATTACACAATAGTAAGCATAATAAAATATTTCAATGAATACAATACAGCAAAACAGGCTACACAGAGAGACAACTGTACAATGGAATGGAGTATCAAAGATCAGAGTAGTTACAAGGAACAAACATTTCAAGTGCAATGAGACAACTGTACGTGGTACGGAGTAACTCAAAATTAGTGTTGTTACAACAGGGGACAAACATTAAGCGTATTTCTCAAGGTTTCTTTTAGCCATAGGGCTCAGTTCCTCTGACACCTGTAAGTGCAGAACTCTCATCTGTGAGCTTTCTTCAGTTATATGGCTGAGTTCTGTGGCCCCATTGTGAGGGCAGTGGCCATGATTAAGAGACACAAAGTTTGAATAGCCTTACTACATGCTGCACAAGCATCAAAACTTACTTATCATTGTTCACTGACCCAGTGAACTTCAGTTTACAGAAATCCAATCAAGACACCAGAGAGAATTACTGAACCCCAAGTTGCTAACTAGCCCATGTGGATACGATACTGAACCATTTTAAGTAACTACCCTCTACAGTCCCATAAATTGATTAACCCAAATGAATAACCTCAACATAATCATCATCATGATACTTTCTAATTAGTCAATAATGTTACCTTGAACTGCTTCCTTGTATGCTGCAACACCCCATTAGTCTCTTGGAAAACACTTCAGATACAAAAGGAGAAAAAAGCAGTTCTGTTCTTTAAATCAGAGAAAATCACACTTCTCAGCTGTCTGTCTCTGTCTCTGTCTCCAAGGTATGCTTAAGACAAACATGCTCTTAAGTAAAGTGCCTAGTGCAAAAAGACACTAGTTGCTTCTCCCTCCTACATCACCTAGACTTTTGTGCACCGTGTTATTTTTTCCCCAATTATTCACTTTTCCTCTTTGAAGAGTGCGAAGTGCTAGCTGTTTATGTTAACCCTCTTCTCTCTGTCCTGTCACATTTAGTTTTCTCCCCTTCTGTCTGAACTCTCTGTACCATACATGACCATCTCAGCTGCCCTTCATAAATCACAACAGCCGATGAGAGGGAAGGAACTCACATGTCAGATGTTGCAGGTTGATACTGCTGGCTTCTGCACAGGATGGAGTGTCCACAAGCCTGGCCCATCTCTCACCATCCTCTCACTAGCCCTGCTTGGAGAGGAAGAGCAGGATGCCCAAGGGCTGGTCACAGATTCACTCTCTCACTCTCCCTCACAGGTTCTCCGTCTCTCTCAGTCTTCGATGCTGCTCTAGATGATAATGGAGCTGTTAGGAGCTGTCTTTCTCCCTCTGTCTCTCCGTCTCTGCTGTGGGAGTGTGTTAGAGAAGTGCTGCTGTAAGAGATACTAATGCAGCTTGCTGAAGCATGCAGTGCGTGTGTGTGTGTGTGTGTGTGTGTGTGTGTGTGTGTCAGAGAGAGAGAGAGAAAGAGAGAGTGGAAAAGAGAGACAGAAAACCTCTTGGGTCAACCTGCTAATCAATGCTAAGGGTTGCAATTATTGGCGTTGTTAGCAGAGAGACTGTAAGCAGGTACAAATCAGAGCAACAATATTTACTCTGCTTTACCATTCAAATCACTTATTAGTGCTGTGCATGTGGCGAGAAGTGGCAATAACAACAGTTTATACCTGTATGGGCTGTTCTTTGTACATAGCAAAATAAATGTAATTAATTATTGTTATTCACAGGCTATTAAGACAGCAGAAGAATAAAGAAGTAAACAGATTGCTGATAACTGCATTTGCTTATTTTTTGACACTTATAGTCATGGGATCCACTCCCTTGAAATAAAACACACTATTTATTGGGTGCTCACTCAGTATATTTATTATCCAAATTTTATACCTGTTTTCTTTTCACCACATATATACCTTGTATATACATAAATGTGCCTAAAATAATTACATCACTTCTTATCTGTTGCACTTGGATGCTTACCCACGCTACCTATAGGCCCTCTGGGTGCAAACTCCCAAGATGCGAACATATTTAGGTGCACACCCAGCCCATGTTCCTTCTTTTATCCTGTCCCAGTACCCCCTGGGCCCCTTATTTCTTTATTCTCTGCCTCTCCCCCCCCCACCCACTTCTTCTCTTTCTTTCTCTTTTGATATTCCAGCCATTCCTAGCCACTTACTGCTGTCCACCTTCAGCAGCCCCCCCTGTGGCCACCTAATCTCCTTTTTTTCCCCATCCTCCACCTACCTACTGGACAGGAGAGAGGGCAACTCTCTAGCACAGAAGGAGGAGCCTACTCTTGCTCCTTCTTTTAAACCCTTTCCTTTTCATGGGGGCTCAATCCCTGTCCAGTCACAACCCTTCTTTTGTCCTCCAGCCCTTTCTATGCCAACCTTCCTCCCAGCAGTCCCCCACTAGCCCTCAACCTCTCCTGTCTCCCCCTCCCCTCCCCCCACCTGCTCTCTGTCTGACTACATCCAAGGTCAGGTGATCTCTGACAACAGAGGTTGCCGTTCAAACTATCAACCCATTTTGTCATGGGATCCCCTTCCCTGAAATAATACACACGCAATTTATTAGGTGCTCACTTGGCATATTTATTAACTAAACTTTACATCACTTTTCTTTTCACCACATATATGCCTTATATTTACATAAACATGCCTAAAATTATCACATCACTTCTTATCCATTGTACTTGGATGCTGACCCGTGATACCTATTGGCCCACTGGGTGCAAGCCCCCGAGGCACCAACACATCTAGGTCCTTCTTTTATCCCGGCCATGTACCCCCTGGGCCCCTTATTTCTTTATTCTGTGCCTTTTCCCCCTTCCACTCCCTTCTTTTCCTCCTTCCTCCATTAGCCCATCTCCAGCTACTGTGATGGAAAATGGGCTCCCCCCCTCCATGTGTAAACTATTGTTCCATTCCTCCAGAGTCCCCTTCAGCTGCAAGTTGAACAGATCTAGCCTTATATCTGTCAGGTGTTTCCATCCAGCTGATAAAGCCCCAAACACTCCTGAGAAATGTTTCAATGCGTTATTATCTTCCACCAGCTCCTTGACCATGGCTGCCACTTTTCTGTTCAA
Source organism: Neoceratodus forsteri (assembly GCA_016271365.2). Taxonomy (NCBI): domain Eukaryota; kingdom Metazoa; phylum Chordata; order Ceratodontiformes; family Ceratodontidae; genus Neoceratodus; species Neoceratodus forsteri. The sequence goes on from CM057459.1 coordinate 1,393,589,266, forward strand.
TCACTTCCTAGCCCCATCAATGGCCTTCACGTCCCACTCCTGCCACCATTCACCCCTAGGCACAATCTCAGACCATCCAATTATCATCTCAGGCCACCAGCCTCTTAATTTGCTGCAAGTCCCCTTTTCTCTCCCTCATAATATCCACCCAAGGACTGCCTCCCATGTCATTGCCCCCCAAATGAATAATCAATACATCCGGCTTATGAAGTTTTACTCTCAAGTCCTCTAACAACGGCAACAGTTGGGCCCAACACATTCCCTGACTACCCCTCCAATGCATCTTCACTGCTCCCAAACTCAGCTATAATTGTCTCCCACAGGCCTCACTACTGCTGTTCTCTCTGCTCAGTAAATGAATGAATGGCCACAACTCCAGATATTTCTCCTTCTATCCAGCTCTGGAAGAACACAAACAAGATTAGTTCAATATCTCCCTGACATACATTTTATAACTCTCTGAAATCTACCTTCCCCCCTGCTTTACTACTTCTGCTGACCCACCATTGGCAGCCATCTTGGAAGCTGCCCCTATCCTAAATGAAATGGATGAGAACCCTGATGTATCCTCACCCAGAAATACCAAATCCTTCTTCATCATCACCACCAGCTGCTAACCAGCGACAGACTCCACATTACCATGAACAAACAGCGGCCCGTCCCATGGTGGTCTGGCCACACTGAATTCCCACATGGCTCACACTGGGTACAACTGCTTTTCTATTATCGTCCTTACCCCATTCACTGCCTGGTCCATCTTGGGCCTGCTCAGCCACAGCTCCACTCTATCCTCAAACCATTGCATCTCCTTCCAAAGCAACCCTCTTTGCCCTCTTTTCCTACCTTGGGCTACAACCTTACTAACCTTGAATGCTCCATGAAACATTACCAAGAAAACTGTTGAAAAGAGGTCCACCTCATAGTGTGAATGGCATATATTCCCCAATGCCCCCACTAACCTTCCAAGGAGGTTCTCTGAAATCAGTGTCTAGCATCACAGCTCTTCCCTTTTATCCTCTGCCAACCTTGCATCATCCTCTTGACCTTTACAAGGTTCTTCCCAACCCTTCAAGCTGCACACCAGCCCTAACGCTGCCAGGTGGAACCTTATAGTTGAATGAGCCATCCCCTCCTCCCACTTCTGCACCATGAACCTCATCCCCTGTCCTTCCATCACTGGCCCACTTACCTCCATTCCAGCCTGCTCTCTGAAGGTCTGAAATACCAGCCAAGATCCCTTGCATGCCCTCAGTGTCTCTGTTGACCAAGAGCTCCAGAATAACAGCTGGACTCCTTTAGTCAATCTCCCACACATGTCACAGGATCACCATTCTCTTGACCTCTGCCCCAGATTTAATGCCCCGGAACCTGTTCGGCTGAAGACAGGAAGGGCTATCAGCCACAGCATTCCTGACCCCTTCTATGTGTTTAGTTCTAAATAACATGTTCAATCTCAGCCCTTGCAACACCAATTGCTTCAGGACCCTCATCCTGTCTCTGTTGAGGCCGTCTGTCTATTCAAAATCTCCACTACCACCTTATTGTCACACCAGAATACCACCTTCTGATTCCTCAGTTGTTCCCCCCCAGACCACTGTCACTACCATATTGGGAAGATCTCGAGAAGCATAATATCCTGCATCAATCCTTCCTCTTTCCACTCCTCTGGCCATTGCTCTGACATCCACTTCCCCCACAATAGGTACCCATCCCGTGGCCTCTACCCACATCTGTATGCAACTCTAGATCAGTATTGAATATCCAATCATCCTGCCAAAATGTTACCCCATTATACTGCTGCAAAAACTCCTTCCATACTGCCAAATCATCCCTCATGTCCCTGGTTATACCCACCCAGTGGTGGGACCTCCTGGCCCTTTTAGTTGCTTGCACCAATCTGCACATAAATGCCCTGCCTGGAGGCACTGCCCTGCACGCAAAATTCAAATGCCCCACTAGCTGTTGCATCACCAACAGTGACACCCTTCGTTTCCCTTTCACCATCGCCAACAACTCCTGCAACTTCTGAACTTTCCCGCCAGCAGCCTAAATAATCCCTTTACTGTGCTCACCTCAATACCCAAGAATTCTAAACTGCAGCTTGGTCCATTGTCTTTCCTTCTGTTAATGGCACCCTCAGCCTGACACACATTTCCTGAAACCGGTGCAACATTTCCGCTGTTCCCTCTTTTTCCTGTCTTATAAAGAGAAAGTCATCTAAATAATGTACCACTGTCTTATACCCATATTGCTCCCCAAATGCCCACTGCAACCATGCACTAAACATTTTGAAAGTGGCACATGCCACTGAACAACCCATCGGCATTGCCTTATCAAAGTAACCCCCCACCCCCGAATTTAAAACTCAACAGCTCCCAATCCCCTGGCTGGACCAGGAGCACTCTGAATACTGATTCAGTGCCAGTCTTAGCCATCCATGCTTCCTCCACTGTCCTGATTAGCTGAACTGCGTGATCCAGTGTCACGTATGACACTGAACACTGTTCCTCACCGATAAAGTCGTTAACTAATTTCCTTCTGGATAGGACAGGTGGTGTATCACTCAATATTCTCTGGTTTGTTTCTTAGGCAGCACCCTCAAAGGTGATACCTTAAAGTTCAGAAAAGGTGGCACCATGAAAGGGTCCTCAACCTCGCCTGCTCTATCTCCTTCCTTATCTTCTCTGCCAAGACTACCTCCTTAGCGTTCACCGATCCCAGGTTCTTCATCCACATTCCTTTCCTCTGTCCTTCTTACCATAGACTAAACCCCCTCATAAATCCTTCTCTCAGTATTCTGGCTGCTCTTGTGTCAGGGTACCCTCCAACCAAAACTCCAACACCTCTTTGTTAATTGGTCCTTGCCTCTCAAACCCCCTTCCCCTTTTCTACTGGCTCTCATTTTCCTTCCTTTCCCATTCCACTTATCCCTCTGAAGCCAAATCTCCTGCCTTGACCCCTCTGACACCCCCTCCCCTCAGGTTCCCATACCCGCCCATAAAGGGCTTCCCTCCAAAAGGTTGTCCCCCAAACCTTTCTTCCCTCCCCCTGCACTGTGACACAGGGTGTGGCCCCGCACATTTGGAACATGCATGCTTAAATCTGCAATTTGTCCATGGCCATGTTATGTCCCCAACAAAACTTCTGCTGGCATGTCCCTCCCCTCCCCACTGTTTGTACTGTCATGGTCTCAAACCATATATCTGAATGTCTGGTATTCCACTGAACATACTCTTGAAATGATATCTTCTGACAGAACTTCTCATCATACTGCAGCCAACTGTACTCGCCCCGCATCTTGTACACATTGCGCACTATCAGTGAATATGCTAATAACGGGTGGCTAATACCAGTTGCTTCTGCAGCAAAATAACACTAAAATATGTAATCCCCATCAGCCACACTTCCATAGTCCTTCCCTTAAAACTCTTATCCTCCTGAGTTCTCCCCAATATAGCCAATGCTGCTGCCATCTCTGATTTACCTATCCTCTCCTTCTCCTCATACTTCTTTGCCACCTCCTTGTCCACCAGGGCAAAGATATCCACATATTCCACCTTCCATATCTTCTTCTTCAGTGGCAGTGGCACATGGTCACCCAGCATGACTCCTGGGGTTCCTACCTCCCCGCTTTTCTGCCCCCTTCTCCTTCTATCTCTTTACCCTCTCCCATTATCTGCCTCTCTTTGTCCTTCTCCTTGAATTCCTGCAACACCTTCTGCAGTTCCCCTAAACCTTGCCTCCTTGGTACCCCAATAGTCTCCTCCACATATTCCCTCAAACTCTCTCCTAGCATGATATCTACAGTGTCTTTCTTAGTCTTGGTCCCCTTTCCTCTCTTGCTTCTTTTTCAGTCGTCCTCTTCTTCAGTCCTCCTCCCTCTGTTCCTGTCACCTTCCTCTTTCCTGCATTCTTTTTTGGCTCCTCCTTAACCTCCAACATCACTTGTACCTACTTCATCATCACCAAAGCTTGTTGCACAGAATCTTCCTTAGGGCTTGCCTTCTGCTTTCCTGGAGCCATACCTACCAATTCAAAACAAATTACCGTGACAGGCCGTTGGTCTTTTTTTTTTTTTTGCATTTGTCAAGCCCCATAATTAGTCCTTGGCTCCTCCCATATAACCCCCTACAACCCAAAGGATATTCACAAATTAAGGATCTAAGTCATCTTTTATCGCCTGCTAGCTGACCCCCTGAACTGGATGGTGACAGTCCATCTACATTTTTTTTCCAAGATCCCGACCTTTAACCTCGCTATTGAGGAAACTTTTTACAAACATATGAACATACAAAACTGCCATCAGAAAAAGGCTATTTGGTCTATCGAGTCTGCTCTATTTTGCAACCAGCACCCCTTTTCTGCTGCTGTCACATCTCCCTCTTTTTAATTAAATACCCATACTCGTTACCATGTCATTTTCATACTAAAACAAGCCCCAACTGTATTTGCACAAAAGCAGAATTATGCACGCAGTGGAGAAGAAACCAACTGGTCTTCCCAACAAACTGGAGGTACACACTGATATGGTCACAGACATGAAGACCCCCTCTAAAGGTTTCCTACAACCCTGATCCAAACTTAATATCTCTAAATTACTATTAAACTACACTACCCCTGTACCTCCCACCCCTCCCTTGCTCACATTTCCTCCTGGCGTGCCATCCCTAATGTCTGCCATTTGGCTCCTCTACCATGAACATGCCCTGCTGCCATTTTGCTAATCCTGGACCCAAAAAATGCTTCCAAAATGAGCTTTCTGCATGGCTCTGTGCCCCCTCCTAGCCCCCTCATGCCTTGCACTCTTACTACATCCTTCCCTGGCCATCAATTTTGTTTATCTCTGCCTTGTAGCATTTAACTTATCATTATATAAGCAGATTTCCATTGTTGTACACCCACATGGTACTGTATGTCATGGTTACTTCCAATTTTTGTCTTGTACCCTGATACCTCCCCTTGCTGTGTAAGAGTCACAGCTAAATTCACTGACTCGGCCTGATGACTCCAAAATGGCCCCATTACTCCTGCCCAAACTTCTGATCCCAATAAACACTCCACCTAAGTGACTATGCCTTCAACTCATCCATTAAAACCATATCCCAATGAAACACATGTTTATGCAACCTTTAACTTGTATGGCCCAGAATGGATCTAGATCTTAAGTACCCTATATCCAAACAGGCATTTCAGCATTTTGCATTCCCCCATTTCTTTGCCCACTATTCCTTTACCAATTTGCAGCTACTATATCTGATCACTACAGACAAAAATCCCTTAAAATGTTGTTCCTTTTCTTCTTTTTTTGGTCTATAAAACAGCTTGTCTTAGCAGAGGTATCCCAACCTGTTCCCTCCCACCCGTCTGCGACAGACCAGCCCCATGGCTCTCTCTCTCTCATTCCTTCTACTCCCAAACCCCTCTGTATACCTGTCTCCACACTGCCTGCACAGCGATAGCACCATGTTATTCCCCAACTTGTTCCATTCTTTATATCCCGCAGTCGCTGCATAGCTTAAGGCTGATCCTGGTTATGTGCATCTTATTCATTTTTGTGCTATCTTCTCACCATCCCTGTATGGAGCACCCACGCAACTGCCGACACTGGCTCCCTGGAAAACCCACACCAAACCTTTACTCTGCCCTGGAATCCTGCTGCTGGTAGTGCCCTCATGGCCTGCCCTCTTATAATCTCCCCCCTAGGACCCCCTGCCCATTCTGCTTAAAGCCGATCACAATCCCACTGCCCCTGCAGCTGAAATTTCACAATTCTTGCTCATCCTACCTCTGTTGCCACACCATTCCCCATTCTGGCCACCTGGGCCCCTCTTATCTCAAAAAACTCTGATGCCAACCAGATGTGCTACTGAATATATGTCCTCAACTTTACTGCACTCCAACTCCACTAGGAAAGAAGAAGGGGAAGCCTACTCATGCTCCCACATTTAAACCTCTTGCTTTTTGTGGGTTTAATCCCTATCCAATCACAACCCTTCTATTCCAATCTTCCTCCCAGCTTTCCTCCACCGGTCCCTGACAAAAGAAGTTGCCGTTCAAACCAGCAACCCATTTTTGATGGCTAAATACATCACATTTTATTTCCAGTGTGTTTACCCAGGACTGCCCGGATGAGATGCAACATCTCATTTTCAGTGGTATCCTGGTTTCACTCATTTTACAGCTGGGTGGATTAAAGCAGTGGTTACTGTAAGTGACTTACTAAGGTTAACACAGGGAGTAACTTGCTCTTTCTGGGATTTGTGAACCTGAGCCTCCTAGTGCCCAAGCCTGCACACTAGTCACTGTATCATTCTGCCTCTGTGGACTGTGCATCTCTCTGTCTGCCTGCCTGCCAGCATGCTTGTCTGAAAGGAGCTTTCTTTCTCGTTCTGTCTGTTTCTCTATTTGTGTCAATGTGTCTGTCTTTCTATCTATCTATCTATATATCCATGTGCCTGTGCAACTGGTTTTGTGCTTGTGTAACATAGATAAACTTTGGTTCTTCACCTCTATCCATGGGATATACCACCCTGTAGGGGTACGAAGGCAAGGGACCCTAGGGGAAGATTCCACCCCTTGAGGTGCCGCAGGTGTGATTCCCTTGGCTAAACGTACCTTAGAAAGCAGCACACAAGACAGAGAGGCATGCCACTGGAGAAGGAGGGGTGGATGGAGGGGCAAGGAAAAAATGCTTGTGTGTGGAGTGAGGAGAGCAGCCTTTAAATAGGCCGAATGGGGGTGTGGCCAGTGGCACCTCCCCCTTGAACTAAAGGCTGTAGCCTTCCAATTCAATGTGCCTGTGCAACTGGTTTCATGCAAGTGTAACATAGATAAACTTTGTTGTTCACCTCTCTATCCATGGGATATGACACCCTGTAGGGGTAAAAAGGCAAGAAACCCTGGGGAGGGTTCCACCCTTGAGGTGTCGTGGGAATGATTCCTTTGGCTAAAGGTACCTAAGGAAGAAGTGCAAAAAGAATGCCGCGCAAAGCATACAAGGTAGTGAACACTTATCAGGGTCAAAGACCTGTATGTAGGTCGGTTGGTAGTGTGGATTCAGTTGGCAGCATGGGTCAGTTGGTCATATTGTTTGAGTAGAGTAGGCAGGAAACAACAGGTGAAAAGTAATGTGCTTTGGAGGTCTGACTGTAAGGCATGGAGGCCTGGCTTCCTAAGGAGAGAGAGAGAACAGCCAAAGGGGGAGATCAGACAATTATGAGGCAGCCACCTAACTCCATCCAATAACAGAAACCTAACAATGTGACCTAGTGACTGCATCTACGCCTATCTAGTATTATGAACATTGACATGGAGGAGAGGAAAAATCTCCTTTGAGGAGGAAACCTCTGGGGATCCAAGGCCTAGGTCACCTTCCCTCCAGGCTTTGGGATACTTTTGTTCAGTGACGGCTCGCTACTGCAATTTAGTAGAACAATCCAGGGGAATTGCAATTTCAGGGAACACTCTTACTCTAGCCCTCAAACAGGAATGCCATGGAAGGTTATGAGCTAACTCTGCAACAACGGGCAACCAAGATGGGAGGAGGAGAGTAACGACCGCTGAGGCACTCAGCCGACCTACCGATCTATGAACAAACCAGGTGAAACAGAGGTGGTTGTAAGGAGAATAGCTTGAAAGAGTGCCTCCAAACCCACTTGGGCAGCTAAAGGGCCTTTCCCTTGAGAGCCCCACCCTTTCACCACTGAAGTCTTAAATGTTACATCGAGAAGTGCCATCAGTACGGTCGATGCCTCAAGGTCCACCCAGAGCTAAGACATTTCCAATTATGGGCCAGGTGAGAAGGATCCCGCCCCAAGCTTCATATGCTCAAGATACAAACTTTGGGGCACAAAGAGAGAACATTGGCCACTGGGCTAGCCCTGAGTCCTGGAAGTAATGGATATGGTCAGCATTTCTCCAAAATGTGGTAAAGCATATTGTAATAAGCGTGGGACCTGCAAGTGGGTCATAGTGGATGATGGCAGGCATGGGGAGACCTGTACATAGGTCAGACTGAGCACCATGGACCATCTTGTGGGTCTTGACTGGATGAAAGCTGACATGGAGAGACCTGTAAGTAGGTCAGGCTGAGCAATATGGACCCTCTCGTGGGCCTAGTTAAGGCAAATAGCATTTGTCAACCACAGGAATGCATGCCGGCTAAGTCCATTAGAAAGCCAAATTGGGAGTGAATTGGATTGTATATTATGGCCTGGGTAAGTGAACGGCGATGCTGGGCGAAGGCCGGGGCTGATGGTTGGAGAGAAAGAGGCTGTGAAGCCAGTTAGCTAGGAGAAGGCTGCAAGGCTGGTAAGGTAGGAGATGCAGTTTGAAGTGAGTAAACATGATATGCTGCCAGACTTGGAAGGGGATGCCAGTATGGCAGGAAAGGCTGACTGTGTAAACCAGGTGCATAATAGTAGGGAAGGGATGGTAGAAGGATGGGTAAAGCCAGCTGCCCTTAGGTAGAGAGTTGCAGGGAATTGCTGGTTACATAGTGCCGTAAAGGCCATGAGGGGTAGCAGTAGGAGGCTGGCTTGAGTATTGAATATGCTAATGCCATGAAGGCTATGCAGAGCAGGAGTAGAAGGCTGGGGCAAGCCAGTGACCAATAAAACCTATAAGGAGTTGAAAGCTGCTCTCACTCTCTCACTTCCTGGAGCCACAATGCCCACTGCAACAACACAGTCCCCCGCCATGGGCAAAACAGTGAAGCCACAGAAAGGCACCATGATACCAAACAGCTAATTAAACCAGTAGGATAAAATAATTTAAGTACAAGCTGTTGAATTAAACTAGTAGATGGAATTAAATTGATGAAATATCTGCAGCTGTAGCTGGGCTGGCATGTGTTTGCACAGATTAAGAACCCTAAAAGGGCTATACACAAGGGGAAAGCAACGTGGAAGGGCAGGAGAATCGGGTGAGATTCTGTTGCATTGCTAGTAGCACTAAGTATCCAAGCAAATTGAAATATGTTTCTCTGCACAAATAATAAGGAAGTGCAATTGCAGGCCGAGTAAATGCAACGGACAGGTAGAATAATTTTTAAACATAATGAAGACTCTAGCGAGAAAGCTCCAAAGAAAAGAAGAAAGGAGCAAAAGCAGCACAAATTACGTGGAGTTGCAATAGAAATGCAGCAGTACCTTCTGCCACACCCTGCTTCTAGCTGAGAGCAAGAGCTTAGACCAGGTGCAGTTAATTAAGTGGAAACAGCAGCAGAGGGCTGGAATGGGAGCTGAAACATACAACAAAGGCAGGAAACTGAGGATGCCAGGTAGCTGAGGAGGACAGGGGGCCAGAGCACTGCAAAGGAGCAACACAGCACAAGTAAAGGGCAAGTAGAAAGCCTCAAAAGAAAAAAAAAAAGAATTCACAAAACCAAAGCACAACAAATGCAGTAGAACAGAAAAACAGCACACAGCAGCTGGAAGTAAAGCAAATACTAACCAAGGTAGGAGAAACACTGGAACACATCCAGCAGAAACCTAGCAGAGTCCAGAGTGCAAATAAATCAGATTGGGGGAGCTGCAGCAGGCCTAAAGTGAGAAGACAGATGAACAGAGCCTCCAGCCAGCAAGAAAAAATGCTTGTGTGTGGAGTGAGGAGAGCAGCCCTTAAATAGGCCAAACGGAAGTGTGGCCAGTTGCACCACCACCACCTTGAACTACAGGCTGTAGCCTTCCAAATCAATCTATATATCTATCTATCTATCTATCTATCTATCTATCTATCTGTCTATCTAGTTCTGTCTGTCAGTCTGCCTGCCTATCTGTCTTTTTATGTAGCTAGCTAGCTACCAGTCAATCTCCAGTTTCTTATTTCTCCCTTTATATATGATGTACAGTAAAATCTACAGTGGGGTAGGCTGCAGTGTAATGTAGATACAACTCAAAATGACCCAGTGTGACGAAACCTAAACTAGGTGGCATGGGCAATGAAGCAGTATAGCGTAGTCGTTAAGAAAACTGAGCTGCAAACCTGGAGAATGGGGGTTGAATGCCACAGCCACCGCTTACATACTGTGTGACCATGAGCAAGTCACTCAGCTTCCCTGTGCTCCCAGGATGCACCTGGAAACAAGCCTTGACTTAGTGTGTCTTTCCTGGTCAAAAATTGTAAAAACAAAAAAAATAAAAAAAAATAGTATAAACACGGCTAAAAATGACCAAGGGTAGGGTAGTCTGCATAAGCAATGTAATACAGACAAAACTTAGGATGGCCCAAGCAGGGCCCAAGGTAGGGTTAGATGCATAGGAAGTGTGATACAGACATAAATCAAAATAACCCACAGGTCACACAAGGCATGGTAGACTGCACAGGCAGTGTGATACAGACTTAGTTCAAAATGACCCAGGGGTGGCCCAAGGTAGGGTAAGGGAAGGCTGTGTAGGCAGCGTGATGCAGATACAAATCAAAACTTACTACGGGTGGACCAAGGTACGTCATGCTGCACAGGCGGTGTGATACAGATGCAGCTCAAAATGACCTAAGGGAGACATAGGATAGGGTGGGGCTGCATACAACATGTGATACAGATACAACTCAGAATGATGCAGGCATGACCCAAGATAAGTAGGCTGCACAAGCAGTATAATACAGATGCAATTGAAAATGCCCCAGGTGTCCAAAGGTACTGTAAGTGCAGAGGCAATAAACACAACTGAAAATAACCTATGGATGACCCAAGATAGGTAGGCTGCACAGGCAGTATAATACAGACACAACTGAAAATAACCCATGGATGACCCAAGGTACTGTAGCATACAGAAGAAACAGACACAAATCAAAATTACCCTGGGGTGGCACAAGGTATCACAGGCTGCTTAAAGAGTGTGTTACAGCTGCAACTCTGAATGACCCAGAGGTGGCCCAAGTTACTGCAGGCTACATAGGCAGTGTAATATAGACGACACGACTCAAAATGACCCAAGGATGACCCAAGGTACTGTAGGGTACAGAAGACTGCAGAGACAGTGAAATACACATATATATATATATACACACACACACACACACAAATCAAAATTACACTGGGGTGACACAGGGTATTGCAGGCTGCATATGCTGTGTGATACAGATGCAACTCAGAATGACTCAGGGGTGGCCCAAGATAAGGCACGCTGCACAGACAGTGTGATGCATACACAGCTCAAAATGACCCCAGTGAGGACCCAAGGTAGGGGAGGATAAGCTGCATAGGATGGGTTTTACAGACATAACTCCAAATGACCCAGGGATGACCCTAGTTAGGGTAGGTTGCTTAGGCAGTATGATACAGACACAGCTTAAAATGGCCCGGTGGTGACCCCAAATGGGGTAGGCTGCACGGACAGGCAGTGTGCTACAGACAGAGCTCAAAATGACCCAGTGGTGACCCCTGATGGAGTATACTGCATAGACAGTGAAATACAGGAACAGCTCAAAATGAGCCGGGGAGACCCAAGGTACTGTGAGCGGCACAGACAGTATAATACAGACACAACTCAAAATGACCCAGGGATAGCCACAGGTGTGGTCAGCTGCACAGGTAATGTGATACTGGCACAACTCAAAATGCCCCATGGGTGACACAAGGTAGGGTAGGCTGCATAGGCAGTGTGATACAGACACAGCTCAAAATTACCCAGGGATAACGTAAGGTAGGGTAAGGTAGGTTGTATAAGCAGTGTGAAACAGACACAACTCAGAATTAATTAGTAGAGACCTGAGGGGGGGATAGGCTGCATAGGCAGTGTAATACAGACACAGCTCTAAATGACCCAAGGGAGACCCAAGATAGGGTAGGGTAGGCTGCACAGGGCATGTGATGCAGACACAACTCAAAATGACACAGGGATGACCCAAGTTAGGGTAGACTGCTTATTCAGTGTGATCCAGACAAAACTTAAAATGATCCAGAGGTGGCCCAAGGTAAAGTACGGTAAGCTGCATAGGCAATGTAAAATAGATGCAACAGAAAATGACCCATGTATGGCCCAAGGTAGGGTAGGTTAGCATGCAGAGGATAACATAGATACAACTCAAAATGTGGCTGAGGTGACCCAAGGTAGGGGCAGCTGCATAGACAGTGTGATAACAGACACAATGTGAAATGACCTAAGAATGGCCCAAGGTAGTGTAGGCAGTGTAATACAGACACAACTCAAAATGACCCAGGGGTGGCCCAAGATAGGGTAGGGTAGGCTGCATAAGCAGTGTGATACAGATGCAGCTCTAAATGACCAAAGTTGATCCAAAGTACAGTAAGGGTAGGCTGCATAGGCGATGTAATATATGCAACACACCCTTCTCCACAGATGTACATCAAATTATGTTATAGTTATGAATTATTAGTTTTTTTCTATGTGCTAACTCTTGCATAATAACTATAAGGCAGTGATGCTTAAGTTATGTTAAACAGACCTTAAAAATGTGACAGGTCTTTGTAAATAGGACAGATCACTGCAAGCATCCTGGGATTATTTAACATTGGTAGGCTACTAAGTGACCTTTTAGAACAATGGCCCTGGAGAGGACTAGTCTGTGAGAACCATGAGATACAATGAGCCTCACCCAGTGTACCCCACCCCCCAGTTTTCTGTTTACACGTACACTTAATAATAGTCATAATAAAAACATACAAGTAGGTACATATAACAATCATAATAAATACATACAAGTAGATACATACAAAAGTCATCATTAATACATTTATTTATTTATTTCAAAAGATTCACCAGGAAAGATATACTGAGCTGGTAATAGCTTGTTTCCAGATGTGTCCCGGGAGTAGGGAATTAGGAAAGTCATATACAGCAAATACAATATATATGGAGGGTATTCAAAATCTAAATTTAAATCAGAATAATATTTATACAGGTAATGAAGCAAACAGATTGCCAGGGCAAAACTAGTATGGTGGTGGTGGTGATGGTGATGGTGGAGAGCTGGTCAAGGACAGGAAGGAGAAAAAAAAGTCATGAAGGAGAGATTTTAAGGAGAAAGCCAAAGAGTAGCATGAATTGACAAGGGAAGGGAGGACTGAAGTTTAGGAAAGCGATATGAGAAAGCAGATAGACCAGCAGTAGATTTTCTAGAAGGAATAGTGAGGGAATGGGAAGTATTATTGCATACGGGATAGCAGGAAGCTGAGGGAGCGGGTAAGAGGGAAGTAAGGTAGGAAGAAAGGGAACCAAACCAGAATTTAGATATAAAGGAGGCACAGTGGGAATGGTGCCTGGCATCAACAGAGGGAGTGAAAGAGCAGAGTAGAGTGAACAGTGGTGAGTACATGGGCAACAGTCTAAAGCAAAATGACAAAAAGAACGAAAAAGAGGGTCCAGTCCGGCAAGGGAGGATTTGGGAGTGCCACTGTAGACTATGTTACCATAATCAAAAATAGAGAGGATCATCTTTAAAACAATCTCATGGTGGACAGGATGCGGGATACTTGCTCTGTTCCTGTAACGTGCACCAAGCTTAGGTGAAGTTTTTTGTGTATGGCACCAGTTTGAACCGAGAAATCAAGACGATGGTCAAGCCAGACCCTGAGGTACTTAAAAGAGGAAACATCCTCAATAACAGCACCATCAAGGATGTGAAAAGAAGAGAGAGGGATGAGTCTGGAAAGCCTCTGATGGGTTCCAAAAGTCATGGAGACAGTTTTTTTTTTTTTTTGCACTGAGGGATAGTTGGTTAGACTTGAACCAGCCCTGAATATTGTTGAAATCCAGCTGAAGCTGTGAGGTAAGATTATGGGAAGATGAGTCAGATGCAAAAATAACATTATCATCTGAATACAGATGAATGGAAACAGAGGAACAGACAGGGGGAAGGTCATTCAAAAATATGGAAAAAAGACTAGAACCCAGGACAGATCCTGGAGGGACACCTGAGCAGATATTGAGTGGTGAGGAAGCGGAACAACCTATCTGAACATCTTGAGACCTACTCCCAAGTAAGAGCAAAGCTGACTGCAGAGTCAGTAAGACCCACTGCTTTTAGCTTGTCCAGAAGGAGGGGATGTGACACTTTGTCAAAAGCTTTAGGAAGATCAACAAAAATGGTGGATGTGATCAGTCTCTGATCTATACCAGTGAGGATGGAAATAGTGAGCAATAGGAGGGAAGTGGAGGTAGAGTGGGATTTTCTAAAACCAGACTGAAAGGGGGTGAAGAAGGAGGAGGAATCAAAGAAGGTTGAGAGTAGTACAAGGTGTTCCTGAAACCTAACTAGAGTAAGAAGGAGAGAGAGATAAGACGATAGTTACCAGGAGAGGAGGGATCACCACACTAAAAATAGGAATGACAGTAGCCTGCTTCCAGGTATCAGGAACAATAGCATACATACAGTAAATTTACACAAGTAGATACATATAACAGTCATAATAAATACATAAAAGTAGATACATACAGTAGTCATAATAAATACATGTAAGCAGATACATATAATAGTTGTAATGAACACAAACAAGTAGATTCATATAATAACAGTCGTAATAAATACATGCAAGTAGATACATGTGTAGATGTTAAAGGACAATCCTATGAAGCTTTATTCAGCTATTATAGAATCTGGGTGTGTAGGGACTGAATAGTATTTCTGAATACCACAAATAATAGGGCTCTCAAATATTTGGGAGCTTTTCCCGAATAGAGAACTATTTCTTTTCAAGAAATATTATTCATTTAAGAAAACTACAAAGAAAAGCCTCCACACCACTGCCCCAGCTCAAATCCAGTTAAACATAACTTCCCATTCCCCCACCCTCTATGAAACAATATGTTTAATATTTGAACTAAAATCTCATGATGGGCGACCAGCACAGCCAACCCACCTCCATGGATGGCAGCCATCTTTCTTAACCTAAAATGAGCTCCTTTGTGCTAAACAAATAAATAGCTGGTATCCCCCACCACCACCACCAACCGGACCCTGATTCTACCCTCTGAACACCCCCAGCACCCAATTGTAGTTGAAGAAGGTGACCGGCACAACCCACCCTCCTCCATGTCCAGCCACCTTTCCATGAATGAAAGTGCTTGCCCCCTCTGAATAGTAAAATCAGTGGATCACACAATCAGCTGGTTTTACTACACAGAGTAAGCAAGCAAGTGAGTGATTTTATTCACAGCAAGGCAGCCAGCCATGGAGGAGGGTGGGTTGTGCCGGTGACCTCCTCTGACTACTATTGGGTGCTGGGTGAGATTGGAAGGTGGGAGCAGGGTCCTGCCAGGGAGAGTGTGTGGGTGGGGGGAACGTCAGTTATATTTTGTTTAGTACAAACAAGCACGTTTTAGGTTAAGAAAGACAAAGGCTTGCCGGGGAGGCAGGTGGGTTGTGACAGTTGCTCGCTGTGAGATATTACTACAAATATTAAACAAATTGTGGGAAGGAAGGTGGGATGGGACTTCTGCCAGAGGGTGAGGGATGGGGTTTATATTTAACTGGATGGTCTGGGGAATGAGGGTTGGGGCTATTTTTTTTACTTTTTGTTTCTTACTTGTTTCAGCTGAATACCCAAATACCAAATACCTTTTTCCGAAATCTGGCTTCCGAATACCTAATATTTGTCTGAATATTCAGGAAAAGGTATTTGCACACCCCTGTTACAGAGCTTTCCCTGCTTCACATCTCCCTTTTGTTTCTAATGACTCCCTTGAAACTGTCCCACTGGGTTTTGAACCCCAAGGGAGTTCTAAGCATTAATTACATTGCTGGGTAGGTTGTTCTGCCAACAGTAGCTACCAACTTCCTAGTTAAGAAGTATTTTCTGACATTCTACTCAATCCCTCCCCTCCTCAGGTTAAGGTTATGGCTCCTTTGTGATTGTGTTGTTCCTTAGCATAAATAACCCTGAGGTCCCCCCCCCCAAATTTATCCTTGCATGGACATGTAGATCTCAATCACGTCACACCTTTCCTTCCTTTTTTCCAGTGAGCATATGTTGACATCCCAGTCTTTCCTGGTTGGTTTGCCTTGCTGCCCCTGGATCATTTGCACAGCCCACCACTGGATTATCTAACCTCTCCCTGTCCTCAGATGTGGTTTCTTTTTAACTGCATACAATACTCCAGGTGTGCTCAAACCAATGATCTGTACTCTGGGAATATCACCTTCTTATTGTTAACGACTACTGAAACCATGTCTGATAATTCAAGCACTCCGTTGATTTTCCAGAAGTTGCACTGCATTTAGAAGAGGCTTTCAAACTTTTGTTTATTTTAACCTCTTGGTATCTTTTCTCCTTTTAGTGGTCTACTTTGACCCCATCGATGCAACATTCTGTCCTCAAATTCTGTTTCCAGTATGCATCACTTAACATTTTTTGCCATTGAATTGTAGTTGCCTATAATAGGCCACTGCTCTAGATATCCTACATTCTTTTTCATGTTGCTGAGTCCCTCGTAGGATTTAATATGCAATAGCACTATGTCATAAAATACCCTGATGTATATGCCTCATGTGTATGAAGTCTGTAAATGTTGAAAATACCATGGCACTAGGTGTTTTTGATAAAGGTAAAAAGTTACTAGGGGACTGTATTATAAAAGTTAAATTACAAGGGTAGCGATATCAGAAAACCCCCATTGTGTTATTTAAATGCATATAAATTACAGATTGTTTGAGACGCCCTTTGGCACCATGCACTCCTGCTTTAAGCTGAACCAACCTAAAATGTCAAGGTGATTTGCATATACATCCCATGATGCCTTGCATTATGGGTGCATGTATGATGTTGTATTCCTTTGAAAGTTGGCTTTATTGCCAATGATCTTTGGGGTAACCCTTGCTTCAGTGCTTCTGCACTGAGGCTCTTTGTCTTTAGCTTGTTTTTGGGTTTTTCTTTTTTGAGCTCCTCCTCACCCAAACACACAGGACCAACATAGGGAATGAATACATTTTCACTAAAGAGATTGATCAGTAGATCAGTGGGTTAGTAGGTGCTGATCAAGTGCAGAGGAAGGACATGCATAGTTTGTTGCTGCAAACTGATGCATTGAAGAAGGGGTATGGCATGGCTTAAGGTTAACCCCTGTGTTATAGATAAACATCACACAGAGATGGTGTGTTGAACCTGAAGTTCTGTGTCTGGTCCATCTGTTATCCCACAACCTCTCCACATCCTTGGGTGCAGCCCATCTAGCGCCTGATGTCTTTGTTTTTTCCAATTCATCTTTGTGAACAGCCCTGTTGGTTTCATTCTCATATCACTTGTAAACCCTGAAATCTTATTTTGTTCTGTATTTCCTCCATCACTTGATTGTTTAGCAAAAGTGGTTTTCTTCATTTCTTGGTCTTGTTAATAAATATTATGCAAGCTTGGGTGGCTACAGTAATTTATTGCCCTTTTAATCGCTGACAACTTTTTCCCTCACACCCTCTACTTTGTTTAGGTCATCCAGTATAGCGCAGTGGTTTAAGGCTCTGAGTTGCAAATCTGGAGACCTGGGTTTGAATCCCACAGCCCCCACTTGCATACTGTGTGACCCTAAGCAAGTCACTTAACTTCCCTGTGCTCCCAGGTCGCACCTGTAAACTAGCTTTCAGCTTAGTGTGCTAGGACAATTTAAGATTCAGTTTAGTGTAGGTTTTTCTGTACTTTTTTGATTCTGTTGTTCACAACTGTTTGTTTTTAATTCTTCTTGTGTGTAAAGATTGCCCCATATTTTATTTATATATTTTGTTCATTGTGTTGCTATGATTACATATTTGATATTTAGTTCTTCTGCGACTGCGTGTGTTTAAAATTTGCGATTATTATTTTTAGGCAAAGCACAGCCTCATACAGGGTACTGGAAGTACATAAACTGATAGTACATAAGATAACAAAAAGTTGATAATCACAATATTTCACCCTGCATTTTGTTACAAAAGGAGGAGGGGGAAATACAGTCTTCAAAGTCCCAATAAAGTAACAGATTATGATTTTTCAGTTGAGTTAATGTTGTCTATAATGGATAATGAATAGGGAACTTGATATGCAATAAACAGCTTGCTGCTTAACCATATAAAACTAGGTAGTAATAAAGGGAGAACTAAAGCCCTCCAACTAGCATCGTGCAGAACTGCATTATGAAAAAACATTTTCTATTTTGATCTAACCATCACTAAACTATTCTGTATTAACAATTGTAAACAGCGTATTATTAGTCGTTAAACATTACTGAATTAAACATTTTAAGGAGAAACCAACATACTTAAGATGAAAGAACCTTCCATGAGATACCCCAGATTATTATGCAGGCAGATTAACAAAATTGCAGTAAAAAACACATCTTGGAGCGCTAAACCTACATTGCGCTCACCAATGAATAGAATGGGAAGGCTATGCCTGAGGTTCAATGACCGGAGCAACAACATCACCCCCCCCCCCAATCAGGCCTTAAAAGGCCACTCCTCCTGGACTGTTCCAGGATTCATTTCTTTGTTGTGGCCAGAGACACTGCTCTCCAACCTCTCTCTCTCTCTCTCTCTGGATTTCTGCGTTTTTTGCTTTCCCCATGTTCCGGCAGCTGCCTCCAGCTGCCCATTTGTTTCTCTTAGCCCTGTGCATTTTCCTTATTCCAGCGACTGCCTCCGGCCATCAGTTTGCTTCTCCCTGTTCTCCCTCGCTGTTCTGTTGTGCCGCTCCTTTTGTGGCCTCTCACCCCCTCACTCTTGCCTCGCTCTACCCTGTACCTCACTGCCCGCGTGGCTCATTCCTCCTGGGTCTAGCTGGGGGTTTTCTATGTGGCCCCATCTTCCTTGCTCCCCTGTCCTGCATCGCTCCTGAGTCTTCCCTGCAGCTGTCACCAGGGCACCCTCCCCCCTTTTGGGGTGTGACATCATTCCAGTGCACCCGCTCACCTTTCCAGCTTCTTTTCCATGGCTGGTCGGTTGTTTCTGCTTCTTCTCCCTGAGTTTCAGCATCACTTGCATGTTCTGCCATACCTCCTGACTCCTCTGCTCTCTCTTCTCCCTCCCTGTACCTTGAGCTGAGTTCAGCGGTGACCCGACCCTGCTCTGGTTGCAGATCATTTGATTTTCTGACCACCAGCCTTGAAGGGCATGTTTGGTTCCTTGAGACCGCTTTGTGCTGAGCAACGAATTACTCTGTCTCCCCTATCTGTCCCATGACTCCCATTCCTCCTGGTACATAGCTGTCTCAGCCCTCATCTCCACCTCACTTCTCCACTGCCACTGTCTGGGGAGCACTTGCTGTAGGGCTGTTAGGATTCCATTTGGTTTCTCTTTTTGTATTGCTGTTTCCTGTATTTCAATATTCTGACAACCCCTTAGTTGGTTGACTATGGTACTGACTGCCCAACTTCTGGTGGGATTTTGCTCTGGCCATCATCTCTTCTGCTATTTTTAGCTGTTGTCCTCTGGAACCGCTCTTTGTCTGTAGCTCCATGGGAGCCACTATCTGTGTCCGTTCTTTCATTTGCATTCTGCAGTGCTACACTTTCTGGCCCCTTTGCTATGCTTTTGATGGCCGGTGCTCAGATTTTTCATGCCCCGTTGTTGAGAGGTTTGGTCAGTCAGGACCCTGAGGGGTACATCCTTCAGAGGTCATTTGCTCTCATTTCTCCCTCCCATTGCCTCCCAGTATGTTGCACATGCATTTGTGGGATGTCTGTCATGATAAGTCTGGTTTCTGTTATCACTCTGGCTACTTCCTCGGTGCCTTCATTCTCCACTATTCCCTCCACTCGCTTTTCCTGTTGCCTGTCTGTCTGGTTGCAGCTGCTTGTCCTTACTCCATTTCATTCTCTCACTTATTTCTTTGGCCTTCCTGTTTCACCCTACAGTCTGTCAGTCTGCTCCCTCGACCCTGGCCTCTCTCCTTCCTTGTCCAGTGCTCCCTCCACCATCGTACCTAGTCCATTTCATAGTTTACCTCTGGCTGGGACTGTACCCTGCATCACCTTCCTTCCATTGCCTGCCTTTCTTGCCCTCCTGGTTTCTCCCACATCCCTGGTGTGCCAGCCTTGCCCAACTTGCTGTCCGTGTTTTCCTTTGTGAATTTCTGCCCTACCACTACTCCTTCACTACTTGCCTATTGGATAAGCCCCTCGCTTCATTCATTCCCATTCTTTTGTCCCTGCCAGCCTTCAGGCCTTCAAAGATTATTCATTTCATACCTCACCTCACTCGTACCAGCCTCCAAGTCTTCACTCTATCATTGTACATGGTCCATTTCATATTTCAGCTTAACCATACTGGCCTTATAGGGCTCATTGCATAATCACACATTGTCCATTTCCTTAATCACCTTAAACTGTCCAAGCCTTCAAGGCTTCTCTCCATCATCGTACATCATCCATTTCATACTTCTCCTTCAGCGTTCTTGCCTTCAGGGTTTCTCTTCATCATCATACATCTGAAGTCCACATCTAGAGCATGTGAAGCTCGGAGCAGGGTCCTTTTCCTTGGCCTATAGTGAGAATACCTTTGCTCTGGGTGGATTTTCAGTTGTCCCTCATTTCGGTGACACCTCTGGATGTAGAATTTCTGACTTCGGGCAGTGATAAGTGGGGCTGTCATCATCAGGGCCCCTTTGGTGTCTCTAGTGGATTTGGAGGCACTCTCTATGTCATTCTCCATCTGACTGTCTCTGGTTCATCTGATCTATTTCGTAGGCTCATGTAGGCCAGCTGAGTGCCTCGGCATTCTTTTCTATCCTCCTTTGGTTTTAGGCGTCGAGTTGCAGAGCCGTTGCTCACAACACTCCACAGCATTCCTGTTGCAAGGACAGAGTGAGTGCTTCATCTAAATTGGAATCTCTTCCTATTCCCCATTATCGACTCTAGTTGTAGTAGCTGTGCCATCACTTACCACACCGTCCTTCAGCCTGGAGGGAAGGTGACCTAGGCCTTGGATCCTCAAAGGTTTCCTTCTCAAAGAGGTTTTTTCCTCTCCTCCATGCTGATAGTCATAGTATTAGATAGGATTAATTCTTTCATAGGTTCTGTAGTTAGTTTCCACTGTTGAATGGAGTCGGATGGTAGCCCTGGCTGTTCCCTCTCTCCTTAGGAAGTCCTCCCTTCTGCATCTTGTCAGCTTTCATTTCATTCATTGTCCTCATCCTATCTCATTCTTCTCCTGTACTTCCCATCTATGTATCTTTCCTTACTTTCTGGTCTTGACCTATTCTGATTTCTCACCTCTTTGATGCTTGACACCCTTTTGGGTATTCTTTTTGGGCCTCATCCTAAGCTATCTTTAGCCAAGGGAATTATTCCTGTGGCACCTATAGGTGGGGATCCCTCCTCTAGAGTTCCTTGCATTGCAACCCTACAGGGTGGTATATCCTACGGATAGAGAGGTGAACAGCCACAATGTATCTAAGTCACACAAGCATACATCTCATCCAGTTGCATAAGCACAATTGAATGGGAAGGCTATGCCTGAGGTTCATTAGGTAGAGCAACAACGTCACTCCCCCATCAGGCCTTAAAAGGCCACTCCTCCTGGACTGTTCCAGGATCCATTTTTTAATTGCCCCACCATCCTCTCCCCCCCCCCTCCAGTGGCACATCTCTTTTTTCCTTGGGCTTCTTCCTAAGCTACCTTTAGCCAAGGGAATTATTCCCACCACACCTATAGGGGGGAATCCTCCTCTAAGGTTCCTTGCATTATACCCCTACAGGGTTGTATATTCCAGGGATAAAGAGGCAAACAGCCACAATGTATCTAAGTCACACAAGCATACATCTCATCCAGTTGTGGAAGCACAATTGAACCTCTAATGTCTTGCAGCTGTCTAGGGACAAATCTGAACTTTGTTTTTATTAAAATAAATGGTATTCCTCTATTTCCCAGGGACACCATTTCAGATTTCAAAGGGGGGGGGCAACAGCCAATGAGGGCCTTGGGACGGGGCCAGGTGCTAGTTAGAACGCAAGAAGGCGAGCTCCTGTGTTTTCCTGTATATTGCATTAGTTCCTATAAGGAAGCCAAATTGCTCTGCTTTTGTTGTATAACCAATCAAATGCAAGTCCACCATGGAAAGACTTGTCATGTATGGGGCTCAAAATCCCTGTAAAATCCCCTGCTGAACAACAACTGGAAGAGCTCTGAAATTCATGTACTACTACAGCCAAGGGGACCAGAGGGGAGAACCTCCGCACATTTGCACAGGCACTGTGTGCACGTTTGAGCAGCCGACTGCTTGCTTGAATGTGCAAACTCATTCCAGCTATAATGTTTTAAGCTCTGCAAGTCTACAGACTGGGAGTGCCCGCCAGGCAAACAACTGAAACAACAACAACATATAACAACAATAAATTGGGTGACTATTTTCGGGGGTGGGGGTCATCAGACTCAGAAGGCACTGGCAGTTACACCACTTCCTTGATTTAGCTATAGTTGACCTGTGCCCCTTCAAACTGAAAAGGCTTCACAATAACCACCATGCACCGTCTGACTCCCCTCAGGTCTTGCCACTCTCTGTCTTTTTACTTAATCACTACACTATCCAACTTCACACTCAGACAGTCTCACAGATTAATTAGTAAAATTAGCTAGCATTGTTTAATTTTATAGCATTCTGTTTCTCAAGCCTGGAGTGAACTACAGTGCATCAGATTTGGGGTTTTCTTGACTTTTGTTTACGTAACCCACCCAGGCAGGCAGTCACTATTTTTTCTTTTATATAAACTGAACCCAATTAAGACCCTGCTCTTTCATGATCTCTCTCTTGCATCTCTGTCTTTCATCCAGTCCAATCTGGTAAAGGGCAAGAGGGCATGGCAGAAAACTTAGAAAAGCAGCAGCACAACCACATGCCCAATTGCCCAGCCATCTCCAGACACCACAGCAATATTTCATGATCCTATAAAAATGATAATTTGCTTTCTGTTTATTTACTTACCTAACTATGCATTCCAAGGCCAGAACCTGTGGCCTGGCCTGCATCCAAGTGTGCTATGCTACCAGCTCAGTACTGTACATTTAAGCCCTTTGACCTTAATGACCGTGCCTTGGAGCTGGAACCATCCCTCCCTCCCTCCTGGGTCCTTCGGCCAACCACAACCAACCACTGCTGACTCAAGTCACCTCACTGACTGACAGACTGACCAGTCACTGAAGAACCCTGCTGCTTAACTGCCTTTTATTCATTTTCATTCATAAAATGTTATTCAGGTTTGTGAAAAATGATAGTTGTTACAATTCTCCATTGAGCTGAGCTCATTTCAAAGGAGGTCCTCAGTTTATACACTTGACTCGCCAAATCAAATACACTCCATTCACCAAATCTGCATGCCACTGGTCTTGGTCTGGTGCTTGTATTCTGGGCTCTGTGGCTATGGCTGGCCTTCCACGCTGATTCTTTTCCTCAATGACCTCAAGGCCTGCGGACAGTGCCACCACAATACCATCAGCTTAGCTGCTTTGCTTTCTTCTGCACCAGCTGGGCCCATCCACGCTGCTTTTTTTTTGTGTGAAGCTGCTGGCTGCAAGACTGCTCAATGAACCCTCACCCACCACCCTCAGTCAACCGCAGACTCTGCTGAGTGACTGTTGTCTAGCTAGGCCTGCCGCTGATGGAAAAAACAGTATATGCTGCCAGGCCCGCTGTTGCTGTGCGTGAGTAAATCAGCTCATCAGCTGCTCATTGCCCATCATCGACCAACTCTACCAAGCTCAGCATGCTGCTGTAGTGTATGGCAGGAAATGGAAAAGGCAGAGTCACACGAATCATGCACTCAGGCTCCTCCACATCAAGTGACAGTGCCTGCCACCGCTAATAGGCAGAGAAAGGACTTAGGGCAGGCACGCACCTGCAGCGTGAGCATGCTGCACACACACACACACACACACGCCAGGGTGGGGGGATAGGTTACTCATAAAGAAATCAGTGTCCATTAATAATATTGCCACACCATGGTCCATAACAAAGAAGGCACAAATGCTGGGGGGGGGGCAACTGCCCCCATCTACCTCCCCTAAGTGGCGCCTCTGCTATCTCCCCTACCTACACAATAGCAAGGTGGGGCACAATCATGCTGTAAGTCCTTTATGGGTCATAGCGAACTGTTGCTACATCACAGACATCTGTGCCAGGACTTAGTGGGTAAAGACAAATGGGCTCTGCATGAACTCTGCTGAACAAAATAAATTCATTGTTTTTGAACTCTGACTGCTGCTTTTTAGGGTTGTAAATGTATGCTTCATGTTTGAACTGTGTTCTCCGCAGGGAATGAGAAAAGGATACTTTCTCCTTCATTTCCAGTTCAAGCCTGAAGGCACCATTGTCTTCAAACAATAGTGCAGCACCACTGATTATTGTCAAAAGGAGGTGCTGTCTGTGCCTCTCTGAGTGGTGGTGAGTGTAGAACTGTTTTACACCTCGCATACTCAGAGGGAAGGGAGTAGTGAAAAGGAATTATATTTGCAAGACAAGGTTTGCCAAATCCCAATACCTATGCCTGCCCTATTTTGGACACAGCGATTGCTATAACAAACAAGCATTTCTTAATGCCGAATATTTGCTTGCTGGTATAGCATTGGAAGTGCAGGAGTCAGACAGATGCAGAACAGAAATGGCAGTGAAGTATTGAACTTCATGCCAACCCCACCTCCACCCTGCAGAGATGGATAGGCATTGGGGTATGCCTTTGGGTCATCGCCCATAACGCTCATGCCATTTCACCTCACCCTATCCTGCAGACACTGACAAGTGTTGAGGTGTGCCTTGGGGTGTTCAGCTTTACAGTCACCCCATTCCATAAGGACATACACTGTAATGGGTGCAGTATAGGAGAATCGGGTGAACTCTGGGGCCAAAGAGTCCAAGGAACACCTCGATGCCTGTCATTGGCTGCAGGGTAGGGGTGGAATGGCATGAGCATTGCAGCTGGCAGTCCAAAGGCACACCCCTGATGCCTGTCAGTCTGTACAGGGTGGGACATCATGGTTATAACCCCCTAATGCCCTGGTCACTTGTTGGTATTTGCACTACAGATTTTCAACATGGCCTTTTTGTGACCCCCACCTGATGAAAGCATTTGGGACCTCTGCTCATGAACAGTGGCACTGTGATTTTGTTACTCTGTCCCGAACGTTGATTTCCCACAGGGACCGCCCCATTCTGTGCCAGATGTGCGAAACCACAGTTCAGGCAGGATGTGAAAAATGATAATGGCACCATTCATAAGGAGATGTGAAGAGATGGCAATGTTGGAAATCTGGGGTGAAAATATTAAAAATTCTCACAGTTATGAGCATGCGTGAAAACTGCACAATGCACTCTTATAACACAGTAATTTTTTTTAATTCTTTCACCAGATTTTCAACATAGGCATTTTGGGACATCTGCTCATGAACACTGTCACTGTAATTTTCTTACTGTGTCCTGAACATTGATTTCCCACAGCGACCGCACCATTGTGCAGTGGATGTGTGAAAACCCATTTCGGGCAGTATGTGAACAATTACAGCTGTACTGTGCAAAAGGAGGTATGTAAAAATAGCAATGTGGAAAGTCTAGAGTAAAAATCTCAAAAATTCTCAAAGTTACGAGCGTGCCTGTAAACTACGCAACACACGCTTGTAACAAAGTCATTTTTTGGAATTTTTCACCAGATTTGCAAAATACACTTTTTGGGAGCCAACCTCATGAACAGTGGCACTGTCGTTTCATTAAGCAGTCCCAAAAGGTGATTCCACGCAGTGACCGCAAAATCACCTTTCGGGACGAATAACACCAGAACAGGGACTGAATTCATGAGGAGGGGTCCCAAGAACCCCATGTTAAAAATTTGGTGCCAAAAGTTGAAAAGATGGCTGAGATATCTACTTAAGTTGAAAAATCCCATTTATGCCATTATACAGCTTACCGGCATTTCTTCAGTTCGCGGTTGGCTTTGAAGAGTGTAGACATATTCCTGGTCCACCGAAGATCATCATGCCCAGCTCCAGAGATAAATATGGGGTGAGGGAGATGTGGGGAAGTGAGGTGTGCAGAGGGTGGGTGGAAGTTGGGGGAAGGGACCTGGCGGCGAGGGACCGTTTTCTTTGTTTCAGGGAAAAAAAACAAAACCAAAACCAAAAGACATCGTGGGAAGGTTTTTAATTTTGTAGGTTTGCTTTTTGTACACTGGGGTGGGCTCCCAGTGTGCCACCTGCATTTTTGGGGAGGGGGGACTTGTTGGATAGGGGATTGGGCCCCCCGTTGGCAAAGAAAGCCTGTTTGGGGGGGCTCCTCCTGCACTGCTCTGATCCCTTTCCCAGCTATGTCATTTGTCCCTAGGTGGACAATGACATCCAGCTCCCTCCCCCGTGCAGCTACTCCCGCGATCCTGAGGATTCGCTCCCTGTCCTTGCAAGCCATGGCACCAGGCAGAAACTAATGGAGTCCTTACTTAATCCCAAGGTGGATGTGGCCTACCTGGATTTCAGCAAGGCCTTAAACATTGTCCCACACAGGAGATTGCTAAATAAATTGGGGGGCCTGGGAGTGGGTCCTACAGTGGTAAAGAGGGTTGGGAACTGTCTAAGGGACAGGACTCAGAGGGTGGTGGTAAATGGCATGAAATCTGAGGTGAGGGAGGTGACCAGTGGGATGCCACAGGGGTCATTGCTGGGGCCAGTCCTATTCAATGTCTTCATTAGTGACATTGCAGAGCATCTGGAGGAAAAGGTGTGCCTCTTTGCAGATGACACCAAGATATGCAATAGAGTGAACACACCGGTGGGTGTGGAAAAAATGAGAAAGGACCTAAGCCTATTAGAGAAGTAGTAGTGTGTTTAGCAGTTGAGTTTCAATGCTAAAAAGTGCAAGATCATGCACCTGGGTCACAGGAATTCAAGGAAGGAGTACAGGATGGGTGGGGATATTCTGGCCACCACAAGTCAGGAGAGAGACCTGGGGGTTATCAATATCTGATGAGCTGAAGGTGACCAAACAGTGTGAAAAGGCAGTGGGGAGAGCAAACAGAATTTTGGGGTGCATAGTGAGGGGCATTACAAGGAGGAGGAAAGAGGTGGTGATGCCACTGTACAGATCACTGGTGGGGCCTCAGCTGGAGTGTTGTGTCCAGTTCTGGAGACCACATCTCTGGAAGGACATTGACAAAATAGAGGCAGTCCAGGGAAAGACAACAAAGATGGTACATGTACTGCACCAGAAGCCCTACGAGGAAAGTCTTAAGGACCTTAATATTTGTTCACTGGAGGAAAGAAGGGAGAGGGGAGATATGATGGAGATTTTCAAGTACCTTGGAATAAACAGAGTACAGGTGGAAAGCATACTTCAGAGAAAACTCTGCACAAGAACAAGGGGGAATGATATGAGGCTGAAAGGTGGAAGGCTCAGGGGTAATGTTAGGAAGTACTTTTTCACTGAGAGGGTGGTGGAGCCATGAAACAGCTTTCCATCAGAAGTGGTAGGGGCAAAAACAATATGGGGGATCAAGAATGCATGGGATAGACATAAGAGTACCCTGGAGTTGTGTGGAGCAGGAGAGACACAGATCAAATAGGATCTGGGGCTGCAGTAGTGAGTAGGGAAATGGGCAGACTAGGTGGGCTGTATGGTCCTTCTCTGCTGACATATTATATGTTTCTATGATGCTGAGGGGGATTGGGACCCCCCTCAGCACACCACAAAAGGGGCCGGCATTATGCAGACAGGGATTGGGCTCCCCTTCAGCAAATTAACTGGGGCAGGGGCATGCTGACAGGGAGATTGGGCACCCCCATTGGCATTTATGGGGACTGTGAGCGGACGGCGATAGCCGCCACCATGTTCTTTTGAATTGTTACACCAGGCAAATCACCGCCCTGCAATGACGGGTCGCTCCCTCATTGCAGCGGCTAATTTGTTTCAAGTTGGTGGCACGCTGGCTGAACTAGTGTCAGGAGCCGGTGCCACCGCATTAAAGTGAGGCCAAGCCCAAGAATGCAGTTGTGGCATTGGCACACAGTGCTGCAACTCAAAACCCGCCCCCTCCAAAGCTGCACATAATCGTTTCTTGTGCTTGCGACAAGCAAACATATAAAATAGCAAAAACATC
Source organism: Neoceratodus forsteri (assembly GCA_016271365.2). Taxonomy (NCBI): domain Eukaryota; kingdom Metazoa; phylum Chordata; order Ceratodontiformes; family Ceratodontidae; genus Neoceratodus; species Neoceratodus forsteri. The sequence goes on from CM057459.1 coordinate 1,393,617,255, forward strand.
ACTACTTGCTAGAAGAGTTCTTAGATTAATTTATGCTTATAAAAATTTTGAAATAACTCACATATTTGATGTGTAAGAATGTGCAGATGCGCAGGTGCTCCCAGGGGTGATTTATGAGCACCCACATGTCTGCACCTTCTTGCACATCAAATATGTAAGTTGTCTCAAGAGCTTCATAAAAATAAATTTATTTAACAACTCAGCTAGCTGGCAAGTGCTGTTTTGTTTTGTTGTTTCTGTATAGTTCTGTTAAACTATGTGTGCTGTTGGTGGAGTGGCCTTTGCCTTGCAGTCTCGATTTGCAATAACAACCCTTGCTGGCCTATCCTAGTAAAAAGGGCAGCCCCCATCCAAGGGAGTCAGTTACAAAACAGCACTCCAGGTAGGACCTTTGGGTCCAAAGATGGAGGACATTGTCACGGACTTTGTGTTTTGCGACATTTTGTTATAGACTTTGTGCCACCATAACCCATTATAAAAAGGAAACACTGGTGTAGAAGAAATTCAAGCCAGACCTCCAGGTTTGAAGTACGCGTGGAGCAAAGACCAGTTACAGGGTTGGGGGGGCGGACTGCCAGGACTTTTGAAACTCTTGTGATTGGCTGCCCTCTCTTGTAAACAAATTGCACATGGACTGAGCCCTGTGGTGTGATGTGCTGTATGTGGCATAGGAATTGTGAAAAAGATTCCGGTCATTGTGAGGAGTGCGCAGTGGGTGCCTCAGTCAGTACCATAGGAAAGGTGGGGTGGGTGGTGCACCCGCCCCAGGCACATGCCTCTGAGGGGTGCATTGGCACAGTTTTCAAATCTGTGCTGTAACTGAAACATTTTTTTCTTTTGGTTTTTAAATGTAATAACGAATGCCTGCCAGCAGGGGCGCATCCCCGCAGAAAGACCAGCAGTCGGGGGGGGGAGGTCACATGGTCTGCTGTCTCTTACAAAGAAAACATCATGTGGTGGGTCCAGTCCAGACAGTATAAAAGGTATGGGTGAGGGAGACTTGCAGTTGTAATGAGAGAGGCAGTCAGGTGGACAGTAATGTAGTAGAGGCAGAGAGAAAAAAAAAACAAAGCAGCGAGGTGAGTGATAGAAATTTCAAATAGACTAGAGAGTGTGGAGCGCAGAAATAGATAAGACAGAGTGAGCTGAGACCTCTGTGTGTAAGCAGCCAAGCACTCATCTTGTTTTAATGATTTTAATCGGTCCTTATTTCTGGGGGGCCGGGGAAGAAGTGAGACTGAGTAGCTGGCCCGTCGGTGCAGCAGTTGGATTTCCACTTGTGACGCCATCAACCTGGGTCGCTGGAGGGTCGGGCTGGGGAGAAGGATAGAACATCCCTATGGACTGCTCTCCTCTCTGGGATGGTGGGAAGTGCCTGGCACGAGACGGACTTCTGGCTGAGGCTGGAAGTCAAGCAGCTACCGGCGCTCGCATGTAATGGAGGCTGGGAAGATGCTGGAAGTCATTGCACGTCCCCGCCTCCCAGAGGAAAAATGGAAAAAGGAGGGGTGGGTCCTCCGTCTACATGAAGCCCTCCCCGGGCTTCAATTAATCACCATTGCCAGCACTCCCAAATAGTTACTGGTTCTGCGGCACTGGAATTAGGGGAACCAATGCGGCAGCCCTGCCCTCCGGGGGGTAAGCCAGGGGTGACCAGGAGATGCAGGCAATTGACAGTTGGTGGGAGCCCGGGGGCCATGACCAGGACAGAGCCTGATGGAGGACCTGCCAGAAAAAGGGAATTAAAAAAAAAAAAAAGAAGTGAGACTGAGTGAGAGTCAGATGAACTGGTACTGGATGTTTTTTATTTTAAATTTATTTTTGTGAATGATGATCGATTCCAAGTCCAACGATGATTCTTGTTACTTTATTTACAAGTCTTACATGATCCATTCATGACCTGTCTGGATGTCCTCCTCCGAACTCCACATTTCTCCCTCACTCCTAGTCCTTAGTTCTCTGAGGGGATGGATGCATGGTGACTGTCTAGTTGACTAGTAATACTGTACTCCCTCTTGTCATCATCCTGATGAGTCCCCCAAGTCCGATGGCGATTGGAAAAAAAATTATTTGGTCCAGACTCCAGCTCCAGGCACTGCCAGAAGGCAGCCAGCCAGGCCTGCATCCCCACTCCCGTGGCCGCCTCAGACCATATTCTCCCCAAGTCCTGACTGACCCCTTCCCTGCACAATCCAGACCCACACACCCGGCAGCAGTGACTTGACTGTGAGCCCGGCCGTCTCTCACTCTTTGTAGAATATGAGCCGGGCGGGCTGGGCCGGGGCTGGCTGAGTGAGTCTCTGACTGGACTAGACTCCTCTCATCCTTGCCTGGGACCATCCCTCCTGAGTCCTCTCCAATGGCAAAGTTTTGAAAAAAAAATGTATTTGGTCCAACTGAGGCGCTGCACTGGCAGGCAGCCAGCCAGGCATGCCTCCCGCCTCCCACTACTACTTCTCCAGCTCTTCCCGAGTCTGCTTCTCCCCTGCTGCACAATCCAACTCCAGCAGCAGCCCCACACACCTGGCAGTGGTGTCTGACTGAGTCTGTCTCTCACTCTGCGTGGCAATCAGTAGGGAGAGCTACCGGCGCCCACATTCAGTTATTATTCCTCCGACTGCTGTGCTGATAACCTGCCAGTCATAACTCAAGGGCAGGGCACAGAGGATGGATTAGCTGCTGAGCAGCGGCAGCCCCTCATTTTAAGGGGGGTGGCTATTAGCTAGCTAGGGCAGCAGTGACATAGAGCAATGAATGAGCAAATAACAAAATAAAGTACGGAAGCACTGTGTAAGCACGAGCACAGAACTGACACACACGCACACACCACTCACTGTGCACTTGTTGTTGATGTACTAGAAATGCCCTTCCTTCCCTTTGAGAGTGAGTCTACATGATTTCAAATTCAACTACTTGAGTCTAAGTTATTTAAATGTATTAAAGGGAAAAAACAGTATTTTTATTATCTCAACAACAAATTAATTACAGACAGTGGTCAACTTGGGGATATGTAAACTGCGAATAACTTCTTTATGACAGGACTAGAAGGCTAAGTAGTAAGTTCAACTTAGCCTTCTAGTCCTGTCATAAGGAAGGAAATTATTGACAGTTTACATATCCCCCCCCACCCCTATACCAAGATACCATATGTGGCTGATCATGGTACCCCTTACCAGGGAGAGAGTGAGTACTGCAATTAGGCATTTCTTTGTGTGGAGGACATTGGACTGCTGGCACTCATTAGGTTACTTACGGTAACCTGCTGAAATGCAGCAAGCACAACATCCCCCGTCATGAAGAGAGATGTCAGTGAGATACAACTATATGCCTGTGTTGGGAATAATGCCGTTTGCTATTAATGATATTCTTGTAATTGTGGAGCTCTGCCTCCCCAAACACCCCCATCAATAATTAAATTGATTTCATAATTTATTTATTTATTTATTTGTACAATTTCGGATTTACAACCATTGAGCCAGAAACTCGTTTACAAAGGTACCTCATCACAGAGAGGACAGACAGAGTTACAAGTTTACAGAGTTCATGACAGTAGTACACAAATGGTTTCATACAGAGAACAATTTTAAACATTTAGTTATTACAAGGTTCATCAGATGCATATAATAGCAGAGGGCAGAGAACAAGGGGTGGCGTGGGGGTGTGGTGTGGTGGGGATGCAGCCCAGTGGGCATTGTCTGGTGCTATGTCTGGTGCTATTCATTAAAAGGGGTGTGGGGGGCAGAAGCAGAGCTCCCCAATTACAAGAATTACATTTACAATAAAAGACTGCTTGTTTAACTTCCCTGTACAACCTGATTACAAGTGGTCCAACATCCTCCAGAAACGCCGCAGTTTCCCCTGTTACATTGCTGTACATTCACAGTGATGCTTTTAGTTCTTTATGGTTTCTGGTCCTATGTTTTGTGATATTCCGTGACATTATTCTTTCTGTGGAAACTCTTTTTACATCCCTAGGTACGCCGATGAAGTTGTATTTTTTAACCAGGGGGTGAGGGGGCAGAGTGCCCCCACAGAAAGAATATCACAGAATATTACAAAACATAAAGCAACCCCATGACTAGTTAGGCAGTTAAATTATTGCGGATCCTCATTCTCCTCTGCCTGTTTGGCAGCCTGGCACATTGGAATGTGCTCCATTAAATTGTCAGTCAGTTGTAATTATTGCATCGTGTTGTACGGGGAGTTTAAACAAGCAGTCTCTTACTGTAAATGTTAAATTCTTGTCAATTGGGGGGCTCCACCCCCCACACTCCCGTCAATAAAAATGAGTTCCCGTGTTGCTACTTTTCATTGATTGTGGAGCAAAATATTTCCTGAAATCAGGGGTAGGGAACATGTAACAAAAGTATGTTTTTTTCTTCAAGAATAGCCGTAAAACTCACCACAGAGCATGTAAACCCCTCAGAGCTTCTGGGGGCCTTGCAGCCCCCATATCCTCAGCTCTTTTCTTGGGGCAGGGTGCAAAATTAACCTCTTGCCCAGGGCACCAAAATGCCTTCCTACAGCACTGGCCTCAGTGACTTCAGTGCAGACAGTGAGGTTTCTATACTCAGAGTTGTACCAGTGTCAGCGCTGTGATATGTCCTTAAATAGGAAGTTTAACCAGATTCCTGATGCTTATGATGTTGGACAAGATGTGGTTTCTATAACTGAAACCCTTCAAGGGGATGAGTTACAGCTCCTTGTGTAGTATGTGATTCAGGACTGGAAAAGCTTTCTTTTGCCCAGAATGGCGGTTTGATGATATAGCTATTTGCACTACTAACTTTGTAGCTGATCCTGTGATGTGCATACCATAAATGAACTGTTTGATTTTATGTGTTTTCTGTTGCACTGCTTTAAATTGTAACTGTTTATCTTGCACTGCTTAACTTATAATACCTGATTGTTTTTATGTGGGAACATCTGTGATCTCCTTACAGTACTTATGGCATGTGGTAACCACCTGTCTGCAATGTTTATTTGCTGCATAGTGCTCTGTAACTCTTCAAGGTCATGCCTTAAAGTGGGCACCAGTTTGCTTGGTGCACTTATGCGGAAAGCAAAAACAAACAAATGAAAATAAGTCCACAATGTACATGGACTGTTGACCAGTCATGCCCATGGTGCCCTCACTTTGAAGCAACATCTATGTAAAACAGAAAGGAAGACAACTACTAGTAGGGCTTAATTAAAGGATGCATCTTCAACCTCCAGCAAAGCCAGAAAAAAAATCAAGTAATCTCATATTGCTAATGGTGACCCAAGTTGGTGTTGAGGAATATCAGGAGGAGGAAGGTTAAGCAGACAGTGTTCAACTGAAGGCAGCTGAAAGAATGGCGGAGGCATACAGTACATGGCAGACAGCAACCACCTCAACATTGATGTCAAGCTCCTACTGTACCAAAGCACCAAACAGAATGATTGGTTGGCAGTGTAATATACTGCTCTGAAGTACTTAAGCTGTCCACCGTCTACTGGTAGTGTCCGCTCAGAGCATAAGTTCAGAGCAATAGGGACCATTGTCCATGACTGGAGTACCAACCTGCCACCCAAGAATTCTACTTAAATCCAACATGGAATCCTAATATTTAGGATTTTGGCCTTTCAGAAACTGTATTGGAAAATCCTAGATGCCAACGTTTGGCCAGAAGCCAAGATAGCCTACAACATAAAAGATAATCTATTTCATTTAATACATTATGTGGCAGTGTGAGTGAATAGGCAGAAGTAAGTACTTTTGGGTCAGTGTTGATTGGTTATTCATTAACAGTTAGTAGACAGGGAAGGGAAACTGTCTGGGAGTATATTACAGTCTCTTGTGTGTTGAGTGGTTAGTTCTAACCTGTGAAACAGGTGTCTGATTGGGGCAGGAGCTGCAGCAGGCTTAGAGGAGACATTTAATCCCGATGCCTGTAAGTGTCCTTATGCATGGTGCCCTGGAGTGTCAGTGCCATGAAGTAGGAGGGTAGTACTGGTATCTGCAGCAGGTGTATACTGGAAGTCTGCTGGCCTGTCAGAGATTCTGCCCATGAGATGTAAGCTGTAGCAATCAAGTTGTCCAGATAGTTCCAGGTGTTTTGTGATGTGAAAGGGAAAGTATGTCTCTTTGCAGATGACACAAAGATCTGCAACAGGGTTGATATGCAAGGTGGGGTGGACAGGATGAAAAGGGATTTGGCAAGGTTGGAGGAATGGTCAAATGTATGGCAGCTTAGATTCAACGCAAAGTGCAAAGTAATGCACCTGGGAAATAAAAACCCAGGGGAAGAGTACACAATGGGGGGTGAGATACTGACAACAACAAAAATGGAAAGGGACCTGGGGGTAGTCATATCAGATGACCTAAAGGTGGGCCAACAATGTGAGAAGAAGGCAGTAAGGAGGGCTGGGGTATACTGGGATGCATAGGAGAGTTATCACCAGTAGAAAACAGGAGTTGTTGACCCTCTGTACAGACAGTTGGTAAGACCCATCTGGAGAACTGTGTACAGTTCTGGAGACCCCTCTCCACAAAGACATAGACAGAGTGGAGGCTGTCCAGAGGAGGGCAACTAAAATGGTGCAGGGTCTGCACCAGAAGACATATGAAGAAAGACTAAAGGAGCTAAAGATGTAGCCTCAAGGAATGGAGGAGAGGGGGGACATGATAGAAACTTTCAAACACCTCAAAGGAATCAACAAGTCCAAGAGGGTAGCATCTTTCAGAAAAGAGATGTGCAAGAACTAGCAATTTAGACATGGGCCTAGAGGTAATGTGAGGATTCTATCACAAAGAGGGTTGTAGATGCTTGGAACAGCCTTCCTGAGGAGGCCGTGGAGAGTCAAAAAACAGGGGAATTCAAGAATGCATGGGATAGACATAAACAATTCCAGTAGGGGTTAGGAGGAAGTAGGCTGTTGGTTAACTAGGATCTGAAGCTTATACATTAGGAAGGGAAAAGGGCAGACTAGGTGGGCCATGAGGTCCTTATCTGCTGTCAAATTCTATGTTTCTATGTTTCTGAGCAGATTCTCTTCAGTGGCACTACCATAGTACTGCATGTAAACAGAACAGCAGTTTTCTCTCTCTCTCTCTCTCGTTATATATGTACATATAGATATATATATACATACACATATACATATAAAATTTTGTTAATGTACCCATTAGGGTCAGTGTCAGTGTCTCAGCAGGTTGCACACTCGCCTCTAAGGCCAAAAGATCGGAAAGTGTGTGGGCTCTATCCCCACACCAGGCACTTGGTTTAAATCCCAATACTGACACTGTAGAGCAACATGAGGGGGATGCTACACTCCTGAGGTGCCGTCTTTCGGATGAGACCTTAAACCGAGGTCCCGTCTGCCTGCTCCGGTGGTTGTTCAGGTGGACATTAAAGATCCCATGGCACTTCCCGAAAAGAGTAGGGAAAGTTTATACAGGAAAATCAAACAACAATTTACACAAAGAATACACAGCAAGGAAAGAAAACAGCAGATGTGTACCTGTACATACCACTTTAGTGCAAAATAGTACTTATTGTCAGTATTTGTTTATAAAGACAGACAAATAAAGTGGGATACTATAAAGAAATTCAATAAAGCAGTAAAAAAGGGAGGAGGGTAAGGAAGGGAAAACAATAGGAACATAAAGAGCTTGGAGCAGTACACAGTCCTAGTGAAAAAGGAAACAAAATAAAAGCATACAGAACAGGTGCAGGACCTTAGTTATTCAAACTGGGCTAGTAAAAAAATAATTAAGTCACAGGAACATCTGAATCAGTAATCCATAACAGATTTCTCCAAGCATTATTTAAACAGACTTGTGTCATTAGTTTAGATTCAGCAAAGTATATAGCCTGCAGTTCTAAAGTGATTTTAACTATTGGTTCAGTGTGCATCACATTCTTTTGTTGCAAAGTGAATAGGCACCTGGAGTTCCAGATGAACCATTTAATTACAGTAAAAATCACATGTAAGGTATTTTTATCCCAGCTGCTCCATGGGTTGTGGTACTGTCCCAAAAAAAACATATCATGTGTAACATTAGAGAAATTAGATTCTGTCCAGAAGGCAGCCAGGGACTGCCAAAAGCCATGGATGTATGAACAATGGAAATATAAATAGTCTACCATTTCAATTTGTTGCTGACACAAGGTTCTACTACAATATCTATCTGATAGAGGCAATATAGCGCAGTGGGTTAAGGCTCTGAGCTGCAAATCTGGAGACCTGGGTTTGAATCCCACAGTCACCTAGGTGCATACTGCATGGGCCTGAGCAAATTACTTAACTTCCTTCTGCTCCCAGGTCGCATCTGGAAACAAACTTCGGCTTAGTGTGCTACTCCTGGTTAAACAATGTTTCCTTGTGCTTGCTCTTCACATTAATTTTCCTGTGGCTAGATAACCAATGGATAGCCCACATTTATTTGTTTTTATTTATTTATTGAAATGTTTCACCAGAAGTTGCTCGTCTCCTGATGTGACCTGGGGGGTGGGGAACAATGGGGCAGAATACAGAGAAATGTTACAATGTTGGAATACAATTTGCTTACTTACTTGCATACAATGAGAGCAGGAGAGATTACAGGCAGCGGTGTAGCCAGGAATTTTAAACTTATACTCAAAACTGATGCACTGTTGTCCCCCCACCATTATGTACACATAAACCAAAATATGCACTGCTATGCCACACCTACAATAGTCCCCACCCCCTTTGTCATGTCTGAATTCAAGTAATCAATTTCTTCCTGTAATCCTCCTTCCTTTGTTTTTCTGCCTGCCTGGTAAGTTGTTCTTGTTTGTGTATTTGACTGGTGGCATCAGTGCCCCATAGCAAACAGCAAAGACAAAAGGGCTCAGCACGACTCAGACACAATGTGACTCACAATGTCCTTGCTTTCCTCTTTTTGTTGCCCTTGCCTGATTTCTTTTACTGTACTCGGCTGAGTACAGTGCGTATGCCTGTTGAATCCCCTGATTACAGGTGGATAACATTGGCTAACAATGCAACATTTAAGTATAGTAGATATGAAGACACATATAGCAAATTGGCAACAGCTGGTGACAGTTGGTAACACTGGAACACATATAATAGCTTGACAACCATATGTAGCACTAGATGGTAAGGTGACCCAATAGTAAGTGGTAGCCATTAGTGTAACATAGGTTTTCAAGATTTACAGTGATTGAAGTAAAGAGAGGAAGAACGGAAGGAGGAACCGAAAAATTGCGGAGGGTAGAATGGAAGAAGGGAAAGGAAATTTACGGAGATACGCAGACAGAACACGATTTTCAAGGCAAACAGAGATGACAGGGTGGACTAAAGTGCATATGAGAGGGATATAGGGGTAGGTTATAAGTGCTTAATTGAGTGTATGGGGTAGGCCAGTGTTAGGCTATGTTAACCAGAAGGAGGGGTAGGAGGAGAGGAGAGGAGAGGTAGAGTGTGGGAGGGTGGTGAGAGAGAGAGGTATTGTAGGTGGGGGGTATCCGGGGGGGGAGTTGAAATTCAACAGTGTCCTGTTATCTTTATCTGGGCAGGGCGGTGAACAGCCCTACTGGTAGAACACCGGTTATAGGTGATGAGAATTATTTACATCTAGTGATGCGAGACAGGGGGTGTTGGAGGAGGGATGTTGTGGGAGGGGGGTAGCAGAGGTCAACTATAATAGGGGGGTAGTACCCCATCAGTGTGCTGGGTTACCTTGCCTGCACAAGGCAGTAATCTAGCAGTGACTGAGGGGGTGCAGTAAAAGGAGAAATAGGGGAAATGGGGTAAAGTTGTTGCCCACCATGAGCTATGGATCCTGCCTTCACCAGGCAGTGATTGAGCTCACAGGAGGGAGTTAGATTAAGGGTAGAGAAAGAAGGGGGAGGAACACTTTAGGAGGAGGGAGATTAGGGGACAAGGAGGAGCACGATCTGAGGGAAATATGAGTGGTGGGGAGTAGGCATTTGAGCCTGAGCAAAGGTCAACTATAGTGGGGGGGTAGTACCCCACCAGTGTGCTGGGTGACCCTGCCTGCACAAGGCAGTAATCTAGCAGTGACTGAGGGGGTGCAGTAAAAGGAGAAATAGGGGAAGGGGTAAAGTTGTTGCTCACCATGTGCTATGGTTCCTGTCTGTGCAAGGCAGTGATCGAGTTCACAGGAGGGAGATAGATTAAGGGTAGAGAAAGAAGGGGGAGGAACACTTTAGGAGGAGGGAGATTAGGGGACAAGGAGGAGCATGATCAGAGGGAAATAGGAGTGGTAGGGAGTAGGCATATGGTAATATGGGCTTAGGGGAGATGGAAGGGGGATTATGGAGGGTCATGGCAGGCACAGGAAAGGGCAAGGAAGCTAATGAGGGCAGAGTTAATGGAGTAACAAGAGGATGAGTGGTGAATTTGAGGGGAAGTGAATTCCAGATTTTTGGGAGGCGATAAGAATAACCTGATTGGCCAATGAGGGTGGAGCGGTGTGGGACCACCAGGGTACGTGAGTCGGAAGATCTTCTTTTGCAGTGGAAAGGAGGGGGGGGGAGCAATTGTAAAGGCAGGGGAGAGATAGGAGGGAAGTTCACCCAGCCAGTGCTTGGAGGTGAATTTTATGCAGTGAGAGAGACATTGGTTTGTTAGGGAAGGTAAGAGTTGGGCATGGCAGAGATCACAATGATGAGTGCAGAGGGAGGTATCAAGGACAAAATGGCAAAAGCAGTTGAAGAGGGTATCTAGTCTGGCCAGGGAGGACTTAGGGGCAGCACCTTAGACTATGTTACAGTAGTCGAAGATAGGTAGGATCATCTTCTGGACAATCTCATGCCTAGCCATGGGTGGGATGCAGGCACGATTTCTGAATAAGGCACTGAGCTTGGGATGCAATTTTTTCTGAATGCCATTGATATGACCATAGAAGTTCAGGTGTTGGTCCAGCCAGACACCTAAATACCTGGAGGATGTGTCCTCGAGTAAAGTCCCATCAAGGATGTGGAAGGAGGGTAGAGTGGGAAACCTGGTAAGTCTCTGTCTGGTGCCGAAGGTCATGGAGACTGTTTTTTTGGTGCTGAGAGATAGTTGGTGGTTTTCAAACCAACACTGAACTTTGTAGAAGTCGTGCTGCAAGTTGGATGCAACCTCGGTGAGGCGGGAACCAGATGCATGCAAGACTGTATCATCAGTGTACATTTGAATGGAGGAGAATGAAGAGCAGGTGGAGGGGCAATCATTTAGAAAAATAGAGAATAGTATGGGGCCTAACACTGATCTCTGGGGGATGCCAGTTCTTCTCACATCTTAGGTGGGATCCTGGTACAGGTCAAGAGGTTTCGTAAAGGAGCCTGAAGGGGAGGGGGACAAGTGGAGAAAGTCACTGATTTTGTATAGAATTGAGTAATAATCTCTTTATACAGGTCTTTCCTATGTAATGTCAGGATCTGCCTGCTGGTAGTTTTCCAAGTTCTGAATTTAAAGAAACATTCCCTCACATATGGAGGAGTCAATACAGAGGAAGCTAAAATTGTTAGGTTTCCCATATCCCATTTTTTAAACCATGGTTGGCAAGTGACGAACCATAGATTGCTCCAACTTTTACCTATGTGAAAAAGCACAGGCCAAAAATTTGCATAGAAAAAGATTGTACAGTAAAAAACAAGGGGATTAACCATGTTCAGGCCACCTTTTTGTACTGGAAGGTATAAAATGCTTCTTTTGTTTGGATTGAGGAGACTGTCCCAAACTGCCTGAAAAAAATTCTATACAATGGGGTCTCTAGGTTTTTTGAGGGGTGGGGGTGGGAATACATTACTTAGGTATAAAAACAGTTGACGTAAGAACATCTTAATTGGTACTACCTGTTTTTTCTTACCCATTTTCCACTGGTTCCAATGTGTAATTAGAGCCTTGGCCTGTTTTAGTTTGGGCTCCCAATTCAACATATCCATAGCCATTGAACCATATGTAATTCCTAAGATGGTGATTGGGTCATCTGAAATCTGGATACCTCCTATTTGAGGTTTCCATGGTGACAGTGTGCCAGCACACATATCCTTGTTTTTATTTAAATTTAGTGATGCTCCTGCAAGCCTGCCACATAACTGGCAGAGATTTAATGCATGTGCCACTGAGGGACCTGTCGGGGTCAGGATGCAAAGGTCAACAGCACAGGCAATGGCTTTGTATGGTAGTAAGCCTTCCTCAGTCTGTAACCATTGAATGTTTGGAGATGAATTCAATGCCCATATCAAAGGGTCTATACAAAAAACCTAGAGCAAGGGGCTCAGGGGCAACCCTGATGAACCCCTTGTGTAACTGGAATTAATGGTCCTTTCCAACCATTAACTAGTGGGTGCACTGTTGCTGTTTTATAGAAGCACTGTATCCAGGAGATGAACTTCTGGCAAATCCCATACATGCCTAGAGCGTACCATAGGGATCCATGGTGAACCGAGTCAAAAGCAGGAGACTGATCAAAGGAAAGAACATAACCATTTAATGTATCTGAAGTACCCCTTTCAAATATTTCCCTGAGTAAAACTAAATGATCAGTATTGGTTCTATCTGGGACAAAGCATGCTTGAGCCAGAGAAATTACTTCTTGAGCCAAAGGCAAGAGTCTGGAATTCAAAATTTTAGCCAAGAGTTTAAAATCGGTATTAAGGAGGCTGATGGGCCTCCAGTTTTTAATGTCTTATCACCTTTTTTTATAATGATATATTAAAATGCCCTCTCAGATCTGTAATGGCATATCGTGAGTTGTCAGAATGACATTATAAACCTGTGCAAGTTCAAGCGCTAATCCATTGCCTAAAAGTTTATATATCTCTCCTGGTAGTCCATCTATACCTGGAGCCTTATTTGTCTGCAAAGAGGTAAGCACATTAATGACTTCCATGGCCATAATGTCCTTAGTGAGGGAAGTCAGTAAGTCAGGAGAGCCTTTAGGAAGTGTAAAAGTCTGAACAAAAGAGGGCCATTGGGTATCCTCTACTGTATGTTCCTGGAGCAGGTTTGTGGTATGCGCAATTATTTGTTCCATGATAAGGTGATTACTGTAAACAGGGGTGTTGGTTGAGTCTAGTAAATTATACATGGTTATTTTCCTTGCCCTATCCTTACAGTTATTACATGAGCACAAATAGCCGGTTTTACCTTGAGTCCCAAATTGTTGGTGGTGTTTAAGATTTTCCGCTTGCTTGGATTGAAAGGCCAGCATTTTGCTTTTAAGATGTTTAATTTGAGAGGGATAAGATTGTCCCATTTGATATGTTAAAGACATCACTTTTTGCAACTGTTGCCTGTTTTGAAGGCACTGAATGTACCCTGAGTTATGATGTGATCTTACTAGGGACTGTAAAAGATGAATTAAGTCATTTTTCATATCTACCCATCATGCTATTCAGTTATCATACATAGTAAAAACAGATTACCTCACCTGAAAAAAGAGTTGAGTATGTGTGTCAACTTGCCATCAGAAGTTGTGTGGGATGGAATCTCAAGTTACCTGGACCTTGTGTGATTTCTGTATTGTTTTGGACAGTTAATGTCAACAGGGTGTGGTCGGAAAATTCCACAGGAGTATTAGTAATGTTATGAATTTGCAATGCACTAGTAATAAAAGGGAAATCTATCCTAGTAGCTAGGGATGCTTTATAAAAAATTGGCGTGGGAGCTGTATGGAAGGAGAAGTAATCATCAACTAAATTAGAAGTCTTAATAATTTTGGATAAACAGGCCATGTCGCAAAAAAACTTTTGCAGCCTGGCCTGCTGTCCTTTGTCTGACAAAGTAAAACTGCAATTAAAATCTCCACCCAGAATGACTTAGAAAGGTGTGTGTAGGTAGGGCTGGACTGCTTGAAAGAGTGCAGTCCTATCTGATTTAGGTTGCTCCACATATAAATTTATGAGGCGATGTGGGATACCTTGTAACTTAATATCTAATATCGGTGCCCTCCCAGGCACCAGGTCCACAAGCTGGATGGCTTGTGGTTCAATGGTTTGAAAAAGGATCCCTAAGCCTGAATACATATCTGGCCCCATAGACCAACAGTAAGGACCTGTATACCAAGCCTTGATGGTCAGGAGAGTTCTGAAAGAGTATGCAGTCTAGTGCCCTGCAGGAAAATAATCTGAACTTTAGAGGAAATCAAATGGGAAAAGACAGCATGTTTCTTTCTGTCACTTTTAATACTATTGGAGCTAATAGTGATGAGGGACTGAGAAAATGCCATAGAGCGTGGATGTGCTATTTGCAGATGCCTACTCTAAGTCATGTGGGCCGTGTTTCCTGATGTTTAGTCTTGTCAGATTTTTTCTTTTTCATCTGCTTTTTCCTTGAAGACACATCTGTCTGAACATCAATAGTGGAATTCTCAAAATCAGAGTATATGTCTGCCAGGGAACAGTTTAGGGAAGAGGTGTCAGACTCATTCCCCAAAGTGCTGACTACGTCTTGTAAAACCTCAGACCTATTCCCTGTCGGGGTATCCAAAATCCTTGTAATCTTAGATGGGGGTGGTCTTCTCTCATTCCTTCTTCTAGTGATCATCCACCATATTTTCTGGCTTTGGGTGGTGGTTGGGGGGCATATTACATGCAGCATCAGCCGGAGCTATATGCTGACTAGGGGGTTCAGGTATGGAGTTCTCCAGGTCTAGAGGGGGAACTGGGTCTGTAATATCTTCAGAAGGTGGGAGGGCCTGACTGGTCATGCCCAGGGTCTGTTCATCAGAGGCTGTAAAGGAGAGACTGGGTTTGTCTTAGGAGGTTCCTGTCTGGGTACAGGGGAAGGGGGTCCTGGGGCTCTGAAAGAGGCCTGATTTGGGGTTTTGGCCATGCATTGTGCCAGAGCAATAACCAGACATTGTTCTTCACTATCCAGCTGTTGCTCTTTATTGTGGGCTGCCCAGGCATATCTGTTATAGGTATGCCCTTTGCTATCACAAAGATTGCACAGAGGTTCTTCAACACAGTGAGCATTGTTGTGACCCAGGCTATTACAAATGGTGCACCGTAATTTGTCACACAGACTAAATAAGTGGGTGTGGTAACCACACCTATAGCAGGCCTTAGGCTGGCTGGCATAAAATAAGACACCTCGTTCCCTCCCTAGAAAAAAAGCTATTTCAGAGGTGCATTAACCCCATATCAGTAGAATGTAACATCACCCTTGTATACCATACCCAGTCCAAATCTGTTCAGTACCCAAAATCACTTCTGGTGCCCCTAGGAATGTGCAGCATTGCTTAAGCCAATAGATCAAGCCCATGATGCTGACCTCTTCATTTCTGAAGAGGACAGTAACGTTCCGAAGAGTCCATTTTGTTAAAGGAATTGCCTCAAACGGGGTCCAAAGAGGCGTATTCTTCAGAGTATGGCAATGTGCCCAGAATTTTTCCAAGCCACTGGCAAGCTTAAAACTCACATTGAACATTGTCTCTCCAGAGACATGTATGAGAGCATACACCTCTGTTGCACGGAGCCCCATGGAGTCTTTTAAGAGTGTTCATGCCAGAAATTTCCTGTCTGGAAACTGTTCCAAGCCTCCATTGTAAAGGAGCCGGACTGCATTATGACCTTTACCCCGATACACCAGGGTATTGAAGAAAGAGGCATATGGCCTCCTAGATTTAGGGCCCCATGTGGGGGTTGTCTGGGAGCATCAGTTCCTGTTGTCCCAGTCCCGAAGTGGGAAGTGAGCTGAAGTGAAAAGCCTGCTCTGAGAATATTTGTTCAGGTAGATCTGAGTCAGCTGATGTTTGCCCTTGTACATGACCCCTAGGAAGGGTATTCAATGTAAAATGCAAAACTGGGGTTTTGGATGAGAATCAGGCCATCAGATAGTGCGAGAGAAGAGTAGCAGTCATGGCTGATTTCCTCCCTTTCAGTGTCTGAAGATGTTCCTGCTGTCAGCAGGTCAATAGGAGAAACTGCAGGCTGTTCAGTGGAAATAGTAACCTTAGCCTGGGCACGCAATGTACTGTAGGTAATGCACACAAAGTTTTAGAGACAGCAATAGGAGAAAATCCAGACATCCATTTCCCAGAATCTTTATGCTGAGCCTACCCTGTCCCCCTCAGGGCTGCCTCTACTGACCATTCCTCGGTGGTCTCACCAGCCACAGCAGTGGATAAAAGTTCCAGGGTTTGTCATAGGGGGATATGTTTTTATCTGTGTACACCAGTCCAGACAAAGAACCCCTCAGTTGCTGTCCTGAAAATATAAACAGATGCCCTTTTTTCTTTCTCCAATTCTCTAGACTGAGAAAAGTATTTAGCTGATAACATACCTGGCAATTGAGTCGCTGCCAGAGTTGAAGTTAGTGTCTGCAGGGGAGCAAGAACATTCACTGTAGGTATGGAAGTGTGTTCTCCAGATAGCACAAGGTAATTTTGCACGTCACCTGACCCGCTAGTTGAGTGCTCTGTTGCTATCGGTACTTTGTCCAGCACATTCATTTCGGCTTCTGGTTCTTGTTTTCTCTGTAAAAAAATAAATAAATAAAAAAGCGCTTCTTCTGCTGCAAGCTTTTAAAGGAGAAGCTGTTTCCGGTTTTTATCCAAAGCATTTGTGTGTTCATCTGTATGACTTTCCAGCATATATTTATTTATTTAAGAGTTTAACCAGGCAGGCATACTGAGCGGAATACCACTCATTTCCAGACGTGATCTGGGGGAGGTGGGGGATAGGTGAAACATTGATTGTTACATACATTATTACATACAGTACGGATAAATACAATGGTGAAATAAATGATGCATTAAAACATACAGTATAGATTTTACAATAGTGTAACAGAGTTAACAGCCAGAGGGCTGCAGAACAGCTGACAGAGGACATTTTTTATAAGTTTTACATTTTTCACAAACAATAGTGAGCAGAACAAACAATTAACCTTTAGGACTCTACAGTGTAGCAGCTGAGATTTGGCATGTCTACCGGTTATCAGGAATTTGCGGGCTTGTTCTTATGGCTACTTCGAGCATGTGCATGTGGTGGGGAAGTGTACGTAGAGGAGTGGGTTGAGACACCCAGGGTTTGTGGAGCTCCTGATATCAGCAGGCAAGTCACTCCATAGTTTAGACATGCGACATTTGAAAGCTGATTGACCCTTGGAGGTATGCATGAAATGGACTTGTAGAAGCCTGGAGTCAGTGCTTCTGAGTGAGTAGATAGGGGAGGGCTGAGCCGATAAGGCGGAATCAAGGTAAGGGGGAAGGGACTGTGACCAGAATTTGGGGATGACTCTAGAGCAGTGGATCTGTCTGTGGGTCATGAGTGAAGGCATTGCTAGGTTCCTGTACAGATCACAGTGGTGGGTCATTGGGGGCAATCCAGGATGAAGCAACAGAAGGAGTGGAAAAGAGTGTCCAGGCTGGCCAGGTTAGATAGGGATGGGGTGCCATATACCATGTCGCTATAGTCAAGTATAGGGAGGATCATTTTTTGAACAAATTCCCTCCGGACCTGTTTGGGCATGCAATCCTTATTGCAATATAGGGCACCAAGTTTCAGGTGCAACTTATTGTGTAAGGCTTCGATATGGGTGGAGAAATCCAGGTATTGGTCAAGTCAGACTCCCAGGTATCTGAATGAGGTGCAGGACTCGAGGGGGGTCCCATCTAGGGTAAGGAAAGAGGGGCGTGATGCTAGGCGGGAGAGTCGAGAATGCGACCCGAAGGTGAGTGTGACTTTTTTTTCATATTTAGGGTTAGCTGGTTGGACATGAACCAATTCTGTATGGCATTGAAATCCCGCTGAAGCACATTTGACACTTCTCCAGTGGAAAGGCCAGAGGCGTACAGTACGGTGTCATCTGCGTACATTTGGATGGATGATACTGTGCAGGCCTGCAGGAGGTCATTTAGGAATATTGAAAAAAGTAGAGGTCCCAGGACTGAGCCTTGGGGGAACCCCATAGTGACTGGTAGGGGGGAAGATATGTGAGGGCCGATTTTCACCGATTGATATCTGCCTACCAAGTAGGCATGAAACCAGCTAGTGGCATGGCCTGGGAGGCCAGCACCATTTAGTTTTGCTAGTAGCTTAGGGTGGGAGACGGTATCAAAAGCCTTGGCCAGGTCAATGAAAATGGCCAAGGTGAGATGCCCTTTGTCCATTCCAGACAGGATGTCATCTGTGATTCTTAATAGGGAGGTGATGGTAGAGTGAGACTTTCGGAAACCAGACTGATAAGGGGTGAAGAAAGAGGTTGTGGCAGAAAGTTGGGCAAGTGCGAGGTGTTCCTGAATTTTAGCCAGAATTGGAAGAAAAGAGATGGGGGTAAGTACCCGGCATAGAAGGGTCACCACCCTTAGGGAGGGGGATAACAGTAGCATGCTTCCAATCGGCTGGGATTTTGGTCATGGAGAAGGAGAGGTTGAGAAGATCAGCTATGGCGAGAGCAGATAAGTGAAGCAATTAGGCGTCCAGGCCGGATGGACATTTACCTTTGTTGGGGTTGAGTGAAGTCAGTACTTGCAGCACTTTGGCTGGGATGACTGGATGGTAGGAGAAACTGGGGGCGTGTGTGGAGTTCAGAGATTTCAGTGGGGTGCGTGATGTGGATGAGGTAGGCGGGTGATTGGATAGGACAGACGCTGCACAGCTAGTGAAGAAAGTATTAAAGGCAGAAGCTACTTCACCAGGGTTGGTGACGGTCCAACCTAGGATGGATAGGGTTGGGGTTGGAGGTTGGTTTGGGGGGGAGGAGGAATTTGAGAGTTTTCGAGAAATTGGTGGGGTGGTTGAGCTTTGAGTTTAAAGCCGATGTGAAGTAACTCTTTTTTGCCCGACGAATCAGTTTGGTGCAGGAGTTGTGGAGGGCCCGGTATCTTTGTAGGGATTCTTAGGAGCATGCAAGCTTATGTTTAATCCAAGCCTGATCTCTGGTGCGGCAGCTGCTAATGAGATCGTCTGAGACCCAAGGAAGGTGGGACCCCCTTACTCGTGTGCTTCTTAGCAGGGCATGATTATCCTAAACTGCGAGAAACCTGGTCTTAAAAGTTTCGTAAGCGTAGTCAATCGAGGCTGCTTTAGATATGAAGGACCAGTCAATATGAACCAGGTCATAGAGGAGCGCAGGTAGAAATAAGGAGTTGTAAGACCTCGTGAGAATCATCCTAGAGGGGGGTTTTGCAGGTCTGTGCACTTTCCTGACCATGTATATCATGTGATGGTCACTTAGGAAGTCAGAGAGGAGACCAGCACTAATGATTCTGTGAGGATGGGAAGTGAGGGCCAAGTCCAGGAGGGAGTGATTAGGAGTTTTAGGGTTTAGCCAGGCGGGTTGGGGATTTTCTGTGAGAGGTTTAGTGTGTTTATTTTGGTGCATAGTTTGGCACCGTCTTTAGCTAGCCAGTTGAAATTGAAATTGCCAAGGATATGGAGCTCACCAGCTGTGGCAGTAGACTTTAGTGAGGCCAGGTGTTCTAGAACACTGGACAGGGGGTACTAGGGGTGCAGTAGGAGCCTGCAATGTAGACAGGGGCAGAGTAAGGCAGTACAAGTTTGATTACTACGGACTCTGTTTGGGGTGACATTGTGGGGATTTGGTCCAGGGTGAACTGTAGCCTGGAGGAGATAAACATGGCAATACCTCCCCCCCTTTTCTTGCCTAATCACTGCATAGCCAGGGATGGCTATAGCAGAGTCCATGTGGTATGTCTTTCCCAGGTGTAGCTGCAAAAATACTATCCTTCATTGGCAGAGATTCTGTCATGATGGCTACTGCTTTAGGGTGCCCCAGAGCATCAAAAAATAAAGGTCAGTCTTTTGAGGTACCGAGACAGGGGAGGAAACCTGCTCCCCAGTCTCCAGTATGTCCATCTCCTCCAAGGGAAGATTGATTGTGGCCGTCCTGGCAACTAGAGGTTCCCCTACAGAAGAGTAGGGGAATTTTTCATTATCCAATATTAGAAGAATACATTGATATAATGTACAATGAACACATTTCAAGCATACATTATGGTACCTTAAGCACACAGGAAGAAATTTCATAACATGATTCATACATGTACTAAAACAAGAGATAAGATTAATTTGGTACTATATATCAATGTACCTCTAAATTCATAAATTATCCCAGTTCTCATTTTCCTAAGTATCAATATAAACCTACTGATACCCAATAACAGTTCCTTTTCCCACTACATATGTATATTATCCTTTCTTTCCACACAGTCAACCCCATACTGTTCCAACAACCTTATAGAACCTACTGCTATACCCTCAATATTTTCCTTATCATTACCCTCCAGCTGTTACCTTGGACACATGCATGTTTTTTTACCATGATGCAACCTTAGACCAGAGTCTCCACCAGCTAGTGGATACCGGCTGTGGAAGTGAGGATTTCTCCTTTGCATAAATAACCTGTATTTCTTTGGAAATTCTCCTAATAAGGCCCAACAAGTTTGTAAATTTTTGCTGTAGCACAAACTGGCATCTCATTTGCCAGACAACCCGTTTAATTACTGCCAGCACAGCACTAAGGGTGCTTTTATGACATCTGTTCTACTCATTCCCAAAGTGACCATACATCAGTGTTTTATATTATTTTCTTAAATTGGGGCATTTCCCATTCCCTAGCTAAAAAACATCCAAAAATTGTCTATATAAGGACATTCAAAAAAAAGGTGGGCCATTGTTTCAACTTGATGTATACATTCATCCCTTAAGCATGTTCTTTCAGCCATTCCCTTATGATAATGATTACCATTACGTTCAAATGACTGTGGCAACATAGCCACAAAGCGTACCATATTTTTGGTGGGACATGTGCCTCAACCAATTGGGCAGTAACATTTTCTGTTTTAATATTTCCCGGGGGGAGAGAAGCATATATTTAGATTCAATTCCTTTGCTTACAACTGTCATATGGGTTAACTTGTTGTGCTTTATCCTGTGTCCCATACTTCTGCTCTAGAAATAGTGTCTGCACCCTATTGTATTAAAATTTATACATTTCGGCTTTAACTGCCTGAATCTGAGCAGAAAGATCTATCCCTAATTCCATGGCCTGGGACATAAATATTTGGAGCAGTTTTCTAAGTTAAAGATAATTCATGTATTATTTTGTGGAGGCATTGTTTGCCATTTGACTACAAAATGAATGTATAACAAAATGTTTTTGTCTTGCCACCAGAATAATGAATTACCATATAATTCAATGACGGAAACTTGTGCCTCTAATTCTGCCTGTATCCCTTACCATGAATCCTGATCTTCCAGGGAGGAGACATTTAATCTCCACATGGTATTAGATTGAGGTTTATTATATGGCTCACTAAAACTTACTTTTATCAGACTATGATCAGTGATCTCTACTGGAATCATCTTAAACTAATTAGCCGGCAACCATTGTGATGCAAAGTAAAAATCTGTCTGGGTGGATAATCTACCTTTAAAGACAGTATGGTCTGAAACTGGACTCTTTTCAGCTGCACAGTCTTTTAGTCGTGCAGTTTCATACATCCGATTCAGAAAATTTGTCATTGTATAATTTCTGTGCACACCCAGTTTTATCCCCTAGGGACAATATGCAATTAAAATCAGCCCCAATAATATTGATTTTGAAGTGAACAAACACGGCTGAACCTTTTTTAATAATTCAATCCTCTGGTACTTTGTTTAAGGGCTATAGATATTAATATGCCTAAAATCTTGACTCTGATATATCACTTCAAGTTATAAAACTTGACCTGGGACTAAATCAATTAAACAGGCCATTTCAAAGCCTGAGATATTAAATAAAATGTCAAGTCCAGCACAGGGTTCTTCACCCAAAGACAAGAAAGACAGGCCACTGAACCACTCTTTGGAGGCCATGTGTTGTTCTCTAATGGTATGCAATCTAGTGTCCTGTAAAAAAAATTACATTCAAATATTGCTCCCTTAGAATGGAAAAGGTAGTATGTCTTCTTTTTGAATTCTTTATGCTGCTAACATTCGGCAACCCACAAGTAAGTTCCAAATGCATTATTTAGGTAGTAAGTGGTACTGGCTCAATATTGTCATCTTCCACAAGGGGCTTTACACTATATTTTTTGGTTTTCTTCTTTTTCTTTGAAGACCTTGAGTCCCCAGAAGTGAGCTCAGTATCCATCATGGGATCTGGCTGTGAAGAAGCAACAGATGATGTGTCGGAATCATCTTCCTCCTCTGCCCATAGCTTGCATTTTGCCAATAGATATAATCTGTTCCTAGTACAGACATCAAGGTCTCTAGGTGGTTTAGGTATTGCCCCTTCCTGTAGGGCACAGCTGTGAGTTATCGGACAAGATTTTTGATGTTGCCATTTTGCTGTGAGAGGGGTGGCATATTCAAAGCTTCTGTATTGGAGGTTGAAGGTAATGTTGGAGGTAAATCTGTGCTAGAGTCCATGTTACTGGCATTCATCAGTTGTACTATACCAGACTGATTATCATCTGTTGCAACCAAAGTGTCCCATTCTGAGGTAGCAAGGGAATCTGAGGCCAATGCAGGTGGCTGAGAAGAACCCTTGGCATGTTGGAACCCGTAAAAGTTCTTGTATTAGAACCCCTAGTTTGAGGGTCTGGTCTTCGAGTTCCGGGGTTCCTTGTCCCTGATTGTTGTGGAGTGCTGGTTGGTAACCAGGGTGTGTTTGGGGGGGGGAGAAGAGGCAGAAGCCCTTGCTTTATTGTTGTTAGTACTGATATCAGGTGCAGCAAGCTCACAGACCATGTTTTCAACTACTGGATGTAATCGAAGTCCGTCTTCCTTAGCGTTATTTTCAATCGGGAATTAGTGAGTTGAAGTGAGGAAGGATCTCTAGAGGGTCTTCTTGTGTGGAATCACTTCTTTCAGGGGAGACCCAAGACTGAGATTTAGAATGTTTCACCCATCCAGCCTATTGCAGCGCTTCCTCCATGGTAAGCCCAATGACTGAAAGATTATCATCAAAGTCTGGTAAATTTGTACCTTGCAGTTGTTCTGATGCACCATCCTTTCTCCCTTCTGCTTCTAAGTGTTGCAGTGCATTAGAAGGGCTTTGCTTAAACTTGGAATTCTCAAACTCCTTGTCAGTTAGCAGTTTACTTTCCACACTCCCCACCACCGCTATAGCAGTAACAGTTTCCGTGCAAGGATCCCCCATCAACCTTCATTGCTTCTGTAACATCAAATTCCATTTGCATTATCTGTGAGACATCTTCATGATTTAACACCTCCATTTGATTGTAAGAATATGTAGTCATACCTCTTAATTTTCTTGTGCATGCCGTAACAGAAGTTTCTGCCATCTCACTCATACTGTCTATTTCTTTTCCCAACTTTATGCCAGTCACTTCTTCTTCTCAAAACCGGCATTCCACTGCCTCAAGAAGAGCTAAAAGATAGGCCCTCCATTATTTAACCTTTTCTGCTGCATCTAAGGTCGAAACCACCAGCACTGAAATGGTATCTGGGGCCGAAACACAAGCGGTGGCTGTACAGACTGCGTTCTCCTCGACATCTTCTGTTGCTCATTTTTGGGCTTCCTCAGTGGACCGGGTGGAGAGGGAAGCCAACTCCTGCACCCAGGATGCCATTGCTGGGCCGACACTTAGACCGGACATTTGCAGAGCCCCCTACCAAAGTGTAGGGGAATTTCCCTGGTGTCCTGGCCAAATTTCCTTTATTCACAGTGTAACCCCCTTGTTCCCAGGGGTTGCTAGAATCCCAGTTAGAATCAGTGGCAGGCAGGGAAGGCAGCTTGTGAAATGCCAGGTAAATGGGTTTCACACTGTCACACTCTGTTTTCAGTCTCAGCTGAGCTGGAGTGATGATGTAATCATAGAACTCTCACAGCAACATAAACCACATTGTTCAGCTGGCTTTAGAATGAATTGGAATATTTAGTTAGTGGTCTTAGAGTGGAGTTCTAGGAGGAGGCTGCAACTGCTATGCAACTCCTCAGTTTAGCGCTGACAAAGAGCTACCCCTTTTGTTTTTGTGGTGGTTTGTTCTCACCTTAGAAGAAGAACAAAGAAGACAGTTGTCTGAAGTGGTGGAGACCTGTGCCAGTAAGGTTTCCTTTGCCCTATCCCAAGAAGGATGAGGGTGAATGCCAGGATTCAGGGGCAAGCCCCTTGATCCACTTGTTTGGTGAAGCTGCCTTGGACATTTTAATTTGTTGTGAATACTGTTTCTTTGTGTAAGCCCAGGTGCATCTGCAATACCTAGGGGTGAATTTCTCGGAAAAAGGGACCCTGTCACCTAGACTTTCTGTTTAAAAGTGTCTGCCTATGTTGGAGTCCAGCATGTGACCGTTCAAGTACAGAACTTTTAATTTTCTGACACCATACAGGTGTGTGAAAGTAGTATGTTAAGAGTGATATACATTTCAAGACAGCATCTGCAGTGTTTCTACAGTTGTGTAGTGTTATTAACTAGATGAATGGCTGAGCATAAGTTTGAAAACAAAAGGTGGAAGACCCCCAACCTGGAGTAATCAGTTTACCTCTACGGGTTCTGAAGGGCACATATTACTTTTTCTTCAGTGCAATTGGCCAATGCCTGAGAAAAGTGTTTACCCCTGTATGTGGGTTATTTTCACTCAGTTTACCCCAGTATAGTGGGTTCTGAAAATCCTGAGCCTGGATGTGCTCCTTTGTGGTTATGTGTACCACCTTCATTCCTCATGAAATATGGGAAAGTGTCCTAGTACTGGTCATGTGTGCCTAGCCAATGGGAAACATGCTACGTCTGGCCATGTGCACCAGTCTCCATTTCAGAACCAGAGTATTCACTGTTTTGTGTTTCTTCTGCCTATGCTAAATGGGAATTCAGGAATTTCTGTACCCTGGAGAATCTGCAGCACCAGTATGTGTAGCCCTGTGGGGGTCCATCTTCATTTTGTGATTATTCCTACTTTGTTATGTGAATAAAAGCCACACCCTAGAATCCCAACCTGGTTTGGACAGTATTGTTATTGCTTCCTTGTGTCTGGATTTACTTGGGTGCCCCTGTCCAGAAGTGCAAACTTAGCATAATTGTGAGCAAACATTTCCTCCCAGGGACCTGGGTTGCTGGCCATGGTAATTGGTCCCACCAGGTGTGTGCCAGGTAGTTGCCACACTTTAACTGCTTTTGTGTAACAGTCTGGTCCACCGAGTCTAATGGTGGCCATTTCTCTCTCTCTCTCTCTCCTTTTATGTCTAGCATTAGTAAGTAAACCCCCACCCCTCACTGTTGTCCCTAGACATTTGTGGTGAGAGGACAAGCCCTGCTAGTTGAGCAAGGGGGGCCGGTGGGGGGGGGGTTACAAAGATGGGGGCTCATCTGACAATGTGTTTTTGAATTTTGGGAGAAAACAAAGTTTGTTTGCTCAGGTTGTGGCTAGCGTTTCTCCTGTCTGGCAGTTGGTAGCCCAAAACTGGAAACTTTGTGCAGAAGAATTTTTCCAGAGTAGTGCCATCATATGTGCCACTGTGTGCTTGTTGTTCATGTGCTGCTGTGTGTTGTGCCACCATTTACTAAGGAGTTATAAAGCCAAATTGTGTGTGCCACTTGTCCTGTATCAAGAGAGAGTGTTTACAAACTTTAATTCTCAAGTTTTCTGTGATAAAAAGTATTGTGGACTTTAGGAAACAAAGACACAATTGTGCCCTGAAGGTTTCATATGCTTATTGTGTGAAATGGGGGAGTCGCTAAAGAAATAGCCAGGTTCTGAGTAAAGAAATGATCAAAAACAGTGCTCCCGCAGTGAAAAATGTTAGCCGAGAAATAAAAGTTGTTTTGCAGTTTAAATTTTGCCGGCTCAAAGATTGCCATGGAGGAAGAGTATGAGAAGAGTGAGAGAAGTTCATTTGCATGGCGTCAAGTGATTGGTGAGATTGCAATCGGTCCCATCCCCTAGCCAGCTTCAGAGTGCTGACCAGTGTTCGAGAGGGAGCTAACAAGTGGTGTGAGAGCTGGTAGCAGGAGAACCATCGTGGTGACTATAAACATTCTAAAATCTGTAAATACAGACTATTTCTGTGCAAAATCAGGCTCAGCCCATAATCCAGCTGACTGGGAAGCAAGCGAGGTGTCAGCAGTGACAATCGGCGGGATCGCCAGCCCGTTTCAACTCAGAGGTCTTCCAGGATCGGCTTTAGGCTGAGATTTTTCATCGGAGCAAGCCAGCTACTGATTCAGTGACTACCATTCAGCAAGTCTGAGCTCAAACTGTGTTGTGATTTTCAAAAGCCAGCTGGATCTGTGTGTGAACAGTGTGATTGTTTTTACAAAGCAGGACTGTAAAGTGAAATCAAAACAAGCAAGAATTCCGAGCAATAGACTGTGAGCATGTATTATGGATTCAGCAACAGTATAATTGTCAGAGCAAAAGAGAGACTGTGAGTAGTATGAGAGGCTGCAACAAACAGGCAATCCTGGTCCTAGAAATACTGTGGCTTTAGTGACTTTAAGCAAGAAAAATTGTTTGAAAGCTAATTGTAAAGTCCAAGAATCATATAGATGTGCTGAGGAAGGTAAAAGCAGTGCAATCATTACAGTTTGAGAAAATTTATCAGTAGCAGTGAGTCGGATGCACAGTGGCTTGAGTCAGACACAGATTAGTGATGCGTCAGGAGTGCTGCTGCCACCATTACAGGGTGGGGGCAGTAATGCAAACACAGCAGCAGGGAGCCATTTTGAGAGACTGTTCCAAGTATAGTGGACTCAGTAGTAACAGTGAACTTTTGTGTGTTTATTTACAGACATGGCTGTGGGACCACCCCGCTATGCGGATCATGCCTGAGCTATGATAGCGGAGGAGGTTGCCAAGCTTAAAGAAATTGAGCAATGCTTCTACGGTGGAAGTTTGCCTCCTCTTGTTGCAGTTCCCAACTACCCTGTGAGAGTATGCATAATGTGCCTTAAAGGTTGGGAGGGATGTATTCTTGATTCCTCACTGTTCAGGATGTTTAGAGAAGCAAGGTCTGACTAGAACATCCCGGATTCATTTAGCTACCACGTGGACAAAAGTAGAAGATCCTGCATGTAGTAGCCCACAGCACCAGGTTGAACCTGCTGGGGGAGGCCCAGCAGAGTGTGGCACAAAGGAAGAGGGTGTAAATGTACTGCAAGAGCAGATTCCTCATGATGTCTCCACGCTTGTGTCGCAGATGGATAGTGCGGAGGAAGAGTCAGTGGATCCATGGAGAGAGGGTCCTAGTCCTAGCCTCATTGGAGAGGATGAGGTTTGAGAGACTCTAGAATGGGAGGCGTCTACCTCCATGCCCAGTGAAGAGTGGACTCTCTTGGGAGTGAGGATGACTGCTCACTCCTGGGCCCAAATTCTGAGTGAGGAAGAGGAGGAGGAAGATAAGTATCTTCCTGTTGAGGGTCTCAGTCTGTGGCCTCAAGCTCTTGCCTCAGAGGAACCAGGAAAAGAAGTTGGTGACTCCACAGCCCTGCCCTCGGAAGAAGGGGTCAGGGACAAGTTCTACGTTTCTTTGAGTATGCGACACCGGCAGAACCAGGACTGGCCATCCCCCAAGCCAGGCTGAGGGTTGTAAACTGATGAAGAGCAGTAAGGAGGAAAGACTGGTACATAAGAAAGGCCAATGACATCTATGGGTGGACCTTTCCTACCTTTCCTCAGAATCTGGGAGGAGATTGAAAAAAACAGGAGAGCCTGGCTAGAGGAGGAAGCTAGTCTGTATTTGCATCCAGGTGCAACTCTGTATGTCAGAAACAAAGTGATAAAAGACAAACCTCGGTTCTGGAAGTTGAGTAGGACATTGTTCATAGACACTGTATGATATGTGGACTCTACGGGGAAAAAGACTTTCCATAACATTAATTATGTGTGCCCAGATGGGGTCACAGTCCTTGTACCCGATCCAAATTGGTACTACCTTCAAGTGTACCATCATTCTGAGAATATGCCTGTGCCTACCCAGAGGGAAATAGAGCAGTGGTAGCAAGAGTCTGCCATCCAGCCATTGCCATACTCATGTTGTTCCACCAGGCTTGTGTTCCAGGATACAAGGTGCATCCAGATTCATCAGCTCTGCAGTGTGCCTTTCCAATTTCTTCGCCTGGTCTTCCAGATAGCCTAGATGATATCAACCCAGCTGCTTTCTTGATTCATCACCTGGGATTTCGGATGACATCAACCCAGCTGTTCCTTTCCTGTTCCAAGGTTCCATCGCCAAGATGACATCAACCCTAGCAGTTTCCTGTTTCATCATCTGTTTTAAGGAAGATTTCCATCCAGCTGTATCCGAAAAATGCTGCCAGGGAGAGTCTTCGGCTGGAGAAGTAGGTGATGTCCATTTTTTCGTTCTTCAAGGGATTGGTAAGTCCAGACTTTTCTTACTTTATTGACATTGTAATACACATCCTACACCTGGCAGACTATAGACTGTTGAACTGTCCACAAAGACTCTCCCCTTTGGGACTACAGTACTTCAGGAATTGTGCTTCAGTGGGCTCCAGCCCAAGACAGACTCTTTTATGGACCTTGCCTCCGGGCACCACTGTTTGTCACTAGTTTGGACATTTAGGGCATTCCATCCTCCCAAAAGGTGTATTGTATATAAAGTTAGATATTTTCTACAGTTTTCTACTTTTCTAAAAAATACTTTTTGGGATTCTCCAGTGTGTGATGGTAAGGGCTATTGTTGTTATACTGTGTGTTTTGCAGATTTGGAGTGTATTTTGTCTCTTTTTCTCTTTCTGGTGGCTCCTGGTAAAGAAGAAAGAAGAGAAGACCAGAAGAGGATGTGGGAACTCAGCCAAGTTCTCCTGCCTTTGTAGTGTTTTATAGAATTGTATGGTTAACAGGTGTTAACTGTTTTCCTTCCACAGGTGTTAGTGCATGGGGGATAGTGGGAGTGTAATGCTTGGGTAAACTGCTAGCTTTGATCTGGTTTGCAGGTGCCCTGGGTTGGTGGAAGGTTCCCCTTTTTTTGGGTAGGTTTTCTGGTTAAATAGGTTTTCCCTAGAGGGCTGGGGGATAGACAGGCTGTGGTCCTGATCGGCTGTAGGGGCCACAGTGCTACTCTATTAGGGCATACTCTGGACAGTTCATCCAGAGCCACTGATTCTCCATAGTAAGATCATAGTGTAGGAGCTGATGTGTCAGCTACAGGCCTCTGGGCCCTTAGTGTTGTCTGCCTGTGCCTGGCACAGATTGGGCAGAAGGTAGCGCTACATCCCCATAGTCAACACGTAGGGTAGGACAGCCTGGTGCCAGGTAGGTAATGACTGAGGACCATCATTTTCCTAGCTAAGGGTGGGTGTAACCCCCTTGTTCCCAGGGGTTACAAGAATCCCAGTTAGAATCAGTGGCAGGCAGGGAAGGCAGCTTGTGAAATGCCAGGTAAATGGGTTTCACACTGTCACACTCTGTTTTCAGTCTCAGCTGAGCTGGAGTGATGATGTAATCATAGAACTCGCACAGCAGCATAAACCACATTGTACAGCTGGCTTTAGAGTGAATTGGAATGTTTAGTTAGTGGTCTTAGAGTGGAGTTCTAGGAGGAAACTGCAACTGCTATGCAGCTCCTCAGTGGTAGTTTGTTCTCACCCTAGAAGAAGAACAAAGAAGACAGTTGTCTGAAGTGGTGGAGACCTGTGCCAGTAAGGTTTCCTTTGCCCCATCCCAGGAGGGATGGGGTGAACTCCAGGATTCAGAGGCAAGTCCCTTGATCCACTTGTTTAGTGAAGCTGCCCTGGACATTTTCATTTGTTGTGAGTACAATTTCCTTGTGTAAGGCCAGGTGCATCTGCAATACCTACGGGTGAATTTCTCTGACAAAGGGACCCTGTCACCAAGATTTTCTGTTAAAAAGTGTCTGCCTATGTTGGAGTTTTGCATGTGATTGTCCAAGTACAGAACTTTTAATTTTCTGACACCTTAGAGGTGTGTGAAAGTAGTATGTTAAGTGTGATATACATTTCAAAACAGCATCTACAGTGTTTCTACAGTTGTGTGGTGTTATTGACCAGATGAATGGCTGAGTATAAGCTTGGAAGCAAAAGGTGGGAGACCCCCCAACCTGGAATAACCAGTTTACCTCTACGGGTTCTGAAAGGCACCTATTACTTTTTCTTCAGTTCAGTTGGCCAATGCCTGAGAAAAGTGTTTACCCTTGGATGTGGATTGTTTTCTCTCAGTTTCCCCCAGTATAGTGGGTTCTGAAAGTCCTAAGCCTGGATGTTCTCCTTTGTGGTCTTGTGTACCATCTTCATTCCTCATGAATAATGGGAAAGTGTCCTAGTACTGGCCATGTGTGCCTAGTCGATTGGAAATGTACTATGCCTGGCCGTGTGTGCCAATCTCCATTTCAGAACCACAGTGTTCACTGTTTGTGTTTCTTCTGCCTGTGCTAAATGAGAATTCAGGAATTTCTGTACCCTGGAGAATCTGTAATACCAGTATGTGTAGCCTCGTGGGGGTCCATTTTCACTTTGTGACTATTCATACTTTGTTACATGAATAAAAGCCACACTCTAGAATCCCAGCCTGGTTCAGACAGTATTGTTATTGCTTCCTTGTGTCTGGATTTACTTGGGTGCCCCGTCCAGAAGTGCAAACCTAGCATAATCATAAGCAAACATTTTCTCCCAGGGACCTGGGTTGCTGGCCATGATAATTGGTCCCACCAGGTGTGTGCCAGGTAGTTGCCACTCTTGGTTGACTGTTTTTGTATAACAGTCTGGTCCACCTAGTCTAATGGTGGCCATTTCTCTCTTTCTCTCTCTCCTTTTATGTCTAGTACTAGTATGTAATCCCTCAACCCTCTCTATTGCCCCTAGATGCTTGTGGTGAGAGGAGAAGCCCTGCTAGTTAAGCAAGGGAGGGGCTGGTGGGGGGGGGTTACAACTAAAAATACCACCAACAGCTTAATCTGGTTCAATGTCGGTTGGTTACCATCTGTATCCCCACCCCCACCACAGGTCACCTTGAAAAAGGGACTTCTAGTCTCAGTGGGCCTACCTGGTCAACAAAATTCAATACTAATAAAAGGGTTGAAGCGACAACAGTAGGGAAATGTGGCATTAAAGTCTCCAACCCTACAGTAACACCCCAGTCCTACCCTAGAGGCAGCAACAGGTGTGGGGTATGCCTTGGGGTTGCCAACCCTAACACTCACATAGATTATGTATTTCAATGGCATTTTGAACTTATGTTCATAACTTTGCCTACTGGCCCTGTGTGAAGACATGACATTTGACCTCGTCTGATCAGGGGAAGGGGTGGGAATTGGAGCTGACAACCTCAAGTAAGACACCACTACTCATTTGCCAATACTCCGGAGACCCAAATCCCTAATGTTTTTCATTTTCCTTCTTTGAGCACTTTGCTTTCTACAACCCTAATGTCTGTATTAACGTAGTTTTTTGCAATGAATTTCCCTTCTTTTTTTGATAGTGGAATTGTATCCTCAATTAGATAAATATAGTATTGGAGACAGTCCTGACCCAGTGCATGGGCCAAGCAGGCCCCAGCATGCATGTCAATACCTTGTGGGTGAGGTTCACAGACCCACAACAGGGTGTGGCATCTGAGCCGAAACACTGCTCTGTCCTTACCCAGGCCAGGGCTGGTGCTGCATGCTGCCGCACATTTTCAAATCCCTGCCGAAACACCGTTCAGCGCCACAGGTGCAAAAATATGTTTTGGCCAAGATGCGAAAAATGACAGCTGTAATGTTCATGAGGTGGTGTGAAACAATTGCTATGTTGAAAATTTGGGCTCAAAATATTAAAAATTTCCAAAGTCATGCATGTGCATGGAAACATTTCAACGTACGGCCATAACTTGGACATTTTTAGGAATTTTTTCACCAGATTTTCAGCATAACCTTTTTGGGACCCCACCTCATGAACACTGTCAGATAAATTTTGTTAATTGGGCTTGAAAGGTGATTTTGTGCAGTGACCACAAAATCAACTTCCAGAGCCGATTAACAAAATGACACTGACAGTGTTCATGAGAGGTGGGGTCCCACAAAGCTTATCTTGAAAACTTGGCAAAAAAATTCCTTAAAATGATGAAGTTGTGAACATCAGTTCAAAACACCATTGAAGTATATTATACAGCACTTACCTTTATTCCTCAGTTCACGATTTGGCTTTGAAGAGTGCAGATGTGTCTCGGTCCACAGAGGATGACAGCGTTCTACCTCTGGTGGTAAGTATAGGGTAAGAGGGGGTATAGGGTGGTGGGTGCTTGGTGGGAGCATCAAGATGGGGGAAGGGACAGCAGGGATGATGAGGGATGGTTTTCTTTCTTTCAGGTTTGAAAAAAATTCGTTGAGGGATGGTTTTCTTTTTGCAGGAATTTACTAAATTAATAAAGCTATTTCAGGACACTGGGGGTGGGCTCCCCTGTGTCCCACACTGCTAGGGGGACTTGTAAATTCCAACATGGGGATAGGGCCCCCAATGTTTGCAACTAATAACAAAACAACGAGCTGTGGGGGGGGGGCACCCAACACCAGGAATGGGCACCCCAGTGTCAGCTTATACAAAAAAAATAAATAAATAGGTAAATAAATAAACAAATAAATAAATACACTGCCACCAGGGATTGGGCCCTCAGTGTGTAGATACAGTTTAGTAATGCAGAGCGCAGTCAGCAGGGCTGGGCTATAAGGACAGTGGCCTCGTCCTTGACATATGAGTCATGACACAGCAGAGGTTGCTATATGACACAGCTGTCATTTGTTAGTAAACAATAGGAGTGTGTGAGTAAGGTGTATTAAATCTCAAATACCATGAATAATGCACTATTCAGTATTCGGGATCCGAATAGTTCCTGTGGGATGTTAAGATCTTGCAGGACTTGTTGGCCAATCACTGAGCATTTGCCAAGCCAGATCATGTGACTGCCACATTGCTGCAAAGAGAGTTGTAGTGTGGAGCATACTGGAGAGAGCTCTGACAGTGGGAGAGATTAGCAGTTGAAGAAGATCATATTTTTACATCACAAAACTGTTGGTTTTTGTTTTGGACTGTGTTTCTTAGTACCTAGTACTAGTGGGAATTGTTTTTTTTTCCTAGAGAAATTGTCTGATCTAGTGATTTATTTGTCAGGAGCTGCAGAGAGAGACTTACTGTAGTTTCACTACTTTCATTTCAGGGGCCTCTGTGCTGTGCTCTGTAGAAATGAAGGAGTACTGTATTTCTTAAAGCCTGCCTGGTACTGGTGGGAGGCTTTTTACCCCAGAGAAATAATTTGATCTAGTGATTTGTGTGCCAGGAGGAGCTGCAGAGAGACTTGCAGTTTTACTACCTCCTTGCTTTCACAGGCCTTTGTGCTCGAAGGTGAAGGAAAAGAAGACAGTGTTACTGAAACTATTTTATATCTATTATAGTAGTTCTAACATCTAGCTTGACTGCTGTACTTATTTAAAAAACATGTCTGTCTTTAATTTGGTGGTATAAATAATAAATATTAGGGGGATGAGGCCCAAGGTTTCACAAAAACCAGTAGTAGCCAGAAATCTCTGAAGGCAGTCAGCTGACTGCACTCCCACCACCCACAGTTTAGGGCCAGGTAGCTATGCCACACAGTTGCACTGTGTGCACACCCTTGCCTGCCCTGTGTGCAAGAATTTTTTGTGCTAAAATAAATCAGAACTTCTGTACATTTACAAATAAAAATCATTACAGTAGTTCTGCTGAAGAAATTGGTCTTTAAAAATATCTGGTGTAATACTAATCTGAAGTTGGGCTCGGTTTTCATAAAAGTCAGTAGCCACCAGTAGTCTCAGAGGGCAGTCAGCTGACTGTACTCCCAACGCCCACAGTTTAGGGCCAGATAGTGATGCCACACAGTTGCATTGCATGCACATCCTTGTCTGCCTTGTGTGTATGCTGCTTGCAAGAATTTTTTTGTGCTAAAATAAATCAGTACTGCTGTGCATTTGCTACAGTACTTGAGAGTGTTTAGAAATTGTTGGCATAGACAATGGCAGGTAGAGAGGGTTAAAACCGTACTTTGTCTAGCCCAAGCAAATCTACAATGGAGGAACAGGCTGATGATGCTGGAGGAAGTTCATCAACTTAAGTGAGTCTGAAAGATGGCGGCCAGGCTGGGCTGCTGTCTGTAGCTGTGAAGCAGAGACTTTTAAACCAACATAGTTTTTAAGTGTTTTAGTGCTTATTTTTAGAGTTCTTTTTAGTATTTTGTTAGTATTTTTGTTTTAATAGTTTGTTTTCTTTTTCGTGCTGTGCACTTAGATAAATTAATGAAATTAAACTGCATACAAGGAGCTGCTGACCTCCCTGAGGATAGTAACTGGCTTGAAGCATGGGAAACAAACTTCTGCTGTGAGCTACAAGACTCTGATCAAGAAGCAGACCCCTCTTTTTCGGAGGATGCTCGCCAAGGGGAGAATTGGTCGGGTTTGTCTGTTCAGACTGGAGGCATTGTAAGAGCTGAAGCAACACATTGTCTTGTATAGACTCTGTGAGAGCTGAAGTGGCATGTTTCCTCATGTGGACCTATGCGATTCCTTTGGCCTGTTGTGCTGTTCCCTGAAATAAGTGGATTGGCATTGTAGGGATTATCCTCTCGAATATTGCCATAACCAATGGGGAGTTTGCATTGCTGTCCATTCGGGTTCCGGGCTGACTACTGTTACTGTGCAAATCTGTGACAGTTTTACAGTGGGATACTGCTGTTTGGCCCATCGGTGATTGGCAGGCTGATGATGTGAGAGGCCTGGGTGTTTGGTCTGGCTTCTGTGGAACTAAGGGTCACTGGTGGAGAGCTGAGGCTACATTTGGTGCTTTGTGGACTTCATGTTGTCCTCGAGGCTGTGCTGCTATATCCACACAACTGGCTGATCGGTGTTGTCAGGAGTACCCATTCAATTAATGTCGCAGCTGGCGGGAGAGCCTGCATTGCTTGAACAGCATGTACCATGAGTACTGTGTCTCCTGCTGTAGTTAAGAAGTATATCTGGACAATAAATTGGATGCTTTCTACTATTACAATATTTGGGCTGTGAGAGAGCCGTATTACTGGTCAGAGAAACTGTTTACTCAGGGTTTGGTTTTTTTTGTCACTGACAATGGCACAAACATGGTGAAAGCCATCAGTGATGGTCATTTTGTGAGTATTCGTTGCCTTGCATACACACTGAATTTAGTGGTAACTCATGCACTGCGTAGCAGTAGTAGGACCAACAACATATTATCCATAGCCCGTTCCATCTGCAGCCATTTTCATCACTCTGTAAAAGCCATTAACAAATTACGAGAAGTTCAGGAACGCCTTGGTCTGCCCCAACATCGTGTAATATAAGATGTTAGCTCTTGGTGGAATTCTTCATACCTGATGCTTTCAAGACTGTTGGAGCAAAAGTTGGCACTACATGAAATGTCTATGGAGGCAGACATGGGAAGGGTCCTTGGACATCATGATTGGTTAGTTCTTGAGGGCATGGTGAAGGTTCTTGCACCATTTGAGAGGAGTACATGTGACCTAAGTACTACTACAACCTAACTTAGTCAGGTTATCCCAGCTGTGATTATCCTCAAAAGATCATTACAGCAGTTTTTGGCTGACAATACACTCAGTACACAAGAGGTCACTTGGCTTGTTATTCATCTCGATGCAGAACATGATGCAAGGTTCGCCACAGTCATGGATACCTGCCGTCACATATTTGCTGCCTTGTTGGACCCTAGGTTCAAATGCAAGATCCTTCATATAGCCATGGACAGCCACAGGGTGACTCATTTTAGGCAACAGCTGAGTGAAGAGTAAATGATTTTGCAGATACACCCACAAACAATTCATCACAAACTACACATAACATATATGATAACAGGAATTTATAACTATATACAAGAATGAGTCATGTTTGCTAAGAAAAAAAAATACAGAAAGAGGAAAAGAAAAGAGATTGATAGCAATCCATCTATCTTAGTACCTTGTCAGCCAAAGTAAAAACAAAACAATCTGTGATGTCCCCCAAGCTACTAGTGAGGGAATTAAATTAATTTCATGCACTTCCCACATTGGAATCATAGATTATATCATGTACTCCCTATATACACCCTCTTAACACCAAGTACAATTATCTCCAGATGTAATGGGATAGGAAAGAGGACTCAAGGATCCTTACACCTAGACATCAAGCAACCCCTCTCTGAGAATGTGGGCCTCACCTACCAAGAGAAATGCCAGAAAAGGGTCCCAGGATGTCAAAAACTTCTCAGCTTTCCCCTTCATGATATAGGGCAATCTGTCCAGGTCAAGTACTTGTATGACTAGATGGCACCACTGCTGTATAGTCAGCGCAAGTCCTGACACCCAGGTATTTAAGATACATTGTCTGGCTAGGTCTAAGAGGACCCAAACCCAATGAGGCAGGGGCCCCCTGTCCTCTGTCCCCAAGCCCTCCATTCCAAAAAGTAGGAACACAGGGTCCATGTGAAGGTCCTTATTCAGCAGCATACCTATTTCATGAGCAATCCCCTTCCAAAAGCTTGTAAGACAGAGCAGGACCAGAAATAATGTATGTAGGAGCCTAACTCTTGTGAACACCTGCCGCACATGGGGGAAGATAGCAGGATAATATTTATGGACTATTAAGGATGGGCAGTATAGTCTGTGAATAAATTTGTAGCATGATTCTTTGTATTTGTTACAGAGCAGTATGCCCTGGTGTGAGGACACTATCAGTTCCCAATCCTCGACTCCAAAAGTTATAATGGTCCCTCTCCCAAAGACTTCAAGTTCTGCTAGTGACACCAGGGAAGTACTGCCACCCCAAATGGGCCGCTTTCCAGATAAGGCCCCTGGGCTCCCTTTTAGCCTGTATAATAATATGCTGTACTTTCTGTAGCGTGGAATCCAAATTCTGGGCCCTACTGAGTTGTTTTTAGTAGTCCCTAGCCTGTAAAAATGTAAACAGGTGTGATCCAGGCAAACCTGTCACCTGCTTTAGTTCCTCAGATGAACAAAAACCCTGTCCCGACTGTAGAAGAGTACAAACAGTCTCTGATTCAGATGGTGGTGGGGGCGCTGAACAAATATCACTGCAGACAATCGTTACAAATATTCAAGATAATTCCTTTTATTTTAAATTCGGCAAATACCTAAATGTTTCACCTACAGAGTAGGCTTTTTCAAGAGATGCCTTCTGTAAACAAATAAACAAATATACAAAGTTAAAATATACTGTCCACATTAAGCCCAAAAATATCATAAAAAGTAATTAAATGATATAGATCAACAAATGCCAGTGCTACTTATATAATCTTATTTTAAAAAACATATAATTTAGCTCCACATCACTTTACCATAATCATTTATCTGCTAATTAATTCCTTCACCATCTTAATTTATTGTTATAATGTAAATCCAAAAGAAAAACACACATGCCTTTACAGAGCCCTGGAAGAAGGAGACCTTGGGCCACCGAGACCCTAGCTGTGGGGCTGAGGGTGTGTCGAACATGGTAGGCTAGGCCCAATTTGTTGTCGACAGATTTACAAATGGCATTAACATGTAGATGGAAGTCAAGGGCTGGGTCAAGTGTAACCCTGAGGAATTATAACCTACTGATATGGAGGCTCCATTTGAGTCTGTGACTACTGCTAATTTAAAATATGCCACATGGAAAGTTCTTTTTTCAGATTGCCATGACATCTGGTGGAAGGGTAACACAGAAACATAGACTTTGATGGCAGATATGGACCGCTTGGCCCACCTAGTCTGCCCATTTCCCTACCTACAGGATAAGCCGCAGATCCTAGTTAACCAACAGCCTACTTCTTCCTACCCACCACAAGAATTGCCTTATGTCTGTTGCATGCATTCTTGAATTCCTCCACTGTTTTAGACCCCACAACCTCCTCAGGAAGGCTGTTCCATGCAACCACTACCCTCTCTGTGAAAAAATACTTCCTCACATTGCCCCTGAACCGCCCCCCGTCTTTAAATTGTGTCCCCTTGTTCTTGCATGTCTCTTTTTCTGAAAGATGCTACCCTCTTGGACTTTGTTGATTCCACTGAGGTACTTTAACATTTCTATCATGTCCCCCCTCTCCCTCCTTTCCTCAAGGGTATATATATTACGCTCTTTTAGTCTTTCATCATATGGCTTCTCTTGCAGACCCTGCACCATTCTAGTTGCCCTCCTCTGGACTGCCTCTATCCTGTCTATGTCCTTGCAGAGATGGGGTCTCCAGAACTGGATGCAGTACTCCACATGGGGTCTCACCAACTGTTTGTACAGAGGGATAACAACTTCCTGTTTTCTGCTGGTGATGCCTTTCCCTATGCATCCCAGTATACCCCCAGCTCTCCCTACTGCCTTCTCACATTGCTTGCTAACCTTAAGGTCATCTGATATGATTACCCCCAGGTCCCTTTCCTTTTTTGTTTTTGTTACTACCTCCGCCCCCCCATTGTGTAATCTTCCCCTGGGTTTTTGTTTCCCAGGTGCATTATTTTGCACTTCTTTGCATTGAATCCTAGCTGCCATACTTCTGACCATTCCTCCAACCTTGCCAAATCCCTTCTCATCCTTTCCACGCCTCCTTGTGTATCAACCTTGTTGCAGATCTTTGTGTCACCTGCAAAGAGGCATACTTTTCCTTCCAGTCCCTCTGCAATGTCACTTATAAAGACATTAAAAAGGACTGAACCCAGTACCGAACCCTGCAGTACCCCACTAGTAACCCCTCTTTCTTCAGAGTGGACTCCATTTACAATTACCTTCTGTGTCCTGTTGTCCGGCCAATGTTTTACCCAGGCTACCACCCTGGGACCAACTCCCAGGCTAGTTAATTTGACTATTAATCTTTTGTGTGGGACTGTGTCAAATGCCTTGCTAAAGTCTAGGTAGACCATGTCCACAGCCCCTCCCTGGTCTACTACTTTGGTCACCCAGTCAAAGAAATCAATTAGATTCATCTGACATGACCTTCCTGCTGTGAACCCATGCTGCCTTGGGTCCTGTGCCCCACTGGCCTCTAGGTATTCAACAATTCTTTCCTTCAAAAGTGATTCCATCACTTTCCCTACCACAGAGGTCAAACTGACAGGTCTGTAGTTTCCTGCCTCTGTCTTGGTCCCACTTTTGTGAAGGGGACTCACATCCGCCTTCCTCCAGTCCTTGGGTACCACACCATCCTCCCATGATTTGTTAAAAAGGGTAGTCAGTGGTTTCACTAATTCTCCCCTTAATTCTTTTAGAATTCTGGGGTGAATTCCTTCAGGCCCCATTGCTTTGTCCACCTTCAGTTTTAGGAGTTCTTTCAGAACCCTTTCTTCTCTGAAAGGACTGGGATCAACCCCTATCTAGAGTGCTTCTGTTAATTGGATTAGGCACCTCTCCCTCCTCTTTGTGAATACTGAGCAGAAATATTCGTTCAGTATCCTGCTTTTCACTGTCCCCTCTGTCCACCCACCATTCATTCTATTCAGCCTCACTATCCCTCCCTTTGTCTTTCTACGCTCCCTGATGTACCTATAAAAGGTTTTATCCCCCTTCTTAACCAAGTTGGCTATCCTTTCCTCAGTTTGGGCCTTTGCTATTCTGACTTCCCTCCCTGTTCCTTCTGCCTTAACTGGTACAGCTCTCAGTCCTGCTCCTTCTGTGTTTCCTTATACTTCCTGAATGCTCTCTTTTTCTCCCTGACTTTCCCTGCCACCTCTTTTGAGAACCATAGTGGCTTTTTCTTTCATTTTGTTTTGTTTATTTGCTTCACACAAGGCTTGTTGCCTCTGTGATGGCAGTTTTGATGATTCCCCATTGTTGCTCCACCCCTCCTTGTAGCCTGTTTGCTAGTGCTTTTCTGAGGCACTCTCCCATCTTGCCAAAGTCAGCCCTCCTGAAGTTCAGTACCCTCACTTTTGTATGGCTTGACTCTGTAGCTGAGTTTAACGTGAACCACACTGTTTGATGGTCACTTGTTCCCAGCTGGCAACCCACTTCTAGATCTGAGATCCTCTCACTGTCCTCATTTGAGAGTATGAGGTCTAAGATTGCTCCCTCATGAGTGGGTTCCGAAACTAGCTGTCTGAGGTATGCCACCTGTAGGGCATCGAGAATGGCCCTGCTCTTGGATGTGGCTGTAGCAAGTGTGCTCCAGTTAACATCTGGCATATTCAGGTCTCCCATCAACAGTATCTCCCCTTTCTCTACCATCTTAAGAATGCCTTCTATCATATCCTTGTCCATTCCCTCCCCCTGACCTGGGGGTCTGTATACAACCCCTGTGCGGACTGTGGTGCCACTTCCAGTCTCCAAGGTGACCCACAGTGCCTCCTCTCCTCCCTGTTTACTCTTTTGTTCAGTTGCTTTTATCCCTTCCTTTACATAGAGAGCTACTCCTCCCCCTCTTCTCCCCTCCCTGTCTCTCCTGTAGGTTACGTACCCTGGTATGTTAACATCCCAGTCATGGTTCTCTGTGTACCATGTTTCTGTGACTGCTACAATATCCAAGCATCCTTCTTCCATCAAGGCCACCAGTTCAGGGAGCTTGTTGCCCAGGCTACGGGCCTTGGTACTCATTATCCTTCATTTCCTGATGGCCTTACTCCTTTTTGACCCATCCCTGTCCTTTTTGCCTTTGTCACTTTCTCCATTTACCCCTGCCCTTCTCCTTATCGACATCTCTATGTTGGTGTTTACTGCACTTACTACTGTGACTTTTTTTTTGGGGGCTAGGATTTCCCTGCTCCTTTCCAGAGCCTCCCCTTGGCTAGTTTAAATACTTGCCAATGAAGCATTTAAACCTATCACCTAGGATCCTGGTTCCCCTCCTGGACAGATGCAGCCCATCATGCCAGTATAGGCTTGCATCACTCCAGGTGGACCCCCAGTCCTCAATGAAGCCAAATCCCTGAGCTCTGCACCAGTTTTCCAACCACTGATTGAATCCCATGGTGTGGAGTACCTTAGCATCTCGTACGCCATAGACAGGCAGCACCTCCGAGAAGGTTACCGTGCGTGCTATTTGTCTAAGGCCCCTCCCCAATTCAACAAACTCTTCCTGCACTGCTCTGATCCCTTTCTTAGCCAGGTCATTTGTCCCTAGGTGGGCAATGACATCCAGCTCCCTCCCCTGTGCAGCTGCTCCGGCAATCCTGAGGATTCGGTCCCTGTCCCTCCAAGCCATGGCACCTGGCAGACACCTTACCTTCCTCTCCTCTTCCTCCCCCAGTTCTACCTTCCTAACAATGGAGTTCCCCACCAGAAGTTGTTTCCTTCCCCTGTGGAGTCCAATGCCACCCTCCTGTGGGTCTCCTTTGTGGAGGTTCCAAGCATCCTCCTTGGTCTCCACTGTGGGTGCCTCCATAGAGGAGCCACACTTTGCCAGAATGGCATAGGAAGTGTGGAGAGGTACAACTGGAGGGATGCGCCTCTGTTCCACCACCCTCACCCTCTCTGGGTCCACTGTGGTCCAACCGCAACAAGTTTCAATCCCGCTGCACAGAGGTAGAGTACATAATCTTCCACATGGACAAAGTAGACCATAGGACCAATAGAGAGTTCCTATTTAAGGTGGCATTGGAATTTCACCTGAACCAGGCAGTTGCCCCTTCCTGTGCTTTACCCTGAGCATTCCAGTCTGGGTGAGCAGAAACTGTACTACCTGGATGTGAGACAAACACTTGGCACTTGAACATGATGTTTGGAAACCTAGAGACAGTAAATGCTGAATGCAAACTATTTGTAGTAGATCTTAATGATTAATAGCACATTCAGAAATTAAAAAAAAATACTGTGAAGGGTAAATATGGTATAGAAAATGAATCATTGAAATAAATCAACAGCATTCTCAGTTAGAGTGTAAGAAAATGGGCCTTATAAGAATAAAAGGAGTCATAGCCGAAATGAGTATGGCTGAATGTGTTTAGCGCTTTAACATTTAACGTTTCAAATATTTTCAAATCTGCATACACTGTGACTGTCTTTTGGGACTGAACTTGAAGGGAGAATTTTGAAAAATGACTATTTATAATGCTGTGAATATTTCTAAAGTTACATGCACTGTGTTTGCTCTTTAGAATTAGGCTTGAAGGGACACTTTATCTGAGAAAGCTTGGTGCTTTAACGTCTAGCGTTGTGAATGTTTCTAAACCTGCATACATTGTGTTTGTCTTTCAGTATTGAACCTGAAGGAAGAATTTCTATAAATAAGCCAAATGAAGTATGTATAATGCAGTGAATGTCTCTAAAGTTGTATGCACTATGTTTGTTTTTTAGAATTGAGCCTGACGGGACAATTTATTTGAGTAAGCCAATAAAATAAAAAAGATAGCTGAAATACTGTGCAATACAACACTTGTACAACTGGGAATATGACAAGTTCAATATCTGGATTTTAAGTATGCATTAAGCACATTTTTTGAAATATAAACACTATTGGTATCTGGTGTTGGGTATTCTAGCATGAATACGGGCATGTGTGTTTTTCATTTGGATTTACATTATAACAGAATCAATTAAGATGGTGAAGGAATTAATTAGCAGATAAATGTTTATGGTAAAGTGATGTGGAGCTATAAAATTATGCTCTTTTTATACATTTCAGGACTATCCGTCTAAATGAATGTTAAAAAATAGTGAATCATATGGTTTATAAAATAAGATTATGTAAGTAGCACTGGCATTTGTTGATCTATATCATTTAATTACTTTTTATGATACTTTTTGGCTGACTGTGGACAGTGTATTTTAACTTTGTATATTTGTTTATTTGTTTAGAGAAGGCATCTCTTGAAAAAGTCTACTCTGTAGGTGAAACATTGAGGTATTTGCTAAACTAAAATAAAAGGAATTATCTTGAATATTTGAAATGATTGTCTGCAGTGATATTTGTTCAGCACCCCCCACTCCCATCTGAATCAGGGACTGTTTGTACTGTTCTCACATTGGGAGAGGTAGCTTTGAATATATCAAGGAACAGTTCATTTCCTGTGGATTTTCTTTCTTTGGCTTATACTGACTGTAGAAGATATATAAACTTTATTCCCATCCTCTCTCACTCCCTTAATCCCAAATCCTCCAGTCCAGGGAAAAAGAATGGATTTCTAGCAATTGGCAACAGAAAATTCTCATCTTCCCGGGAGTGCTCCTTTTAATATGGCTCAGACCAGGTTTTCATCCGTATTCACCGCTGGTTTTGAACACTTCTTGTTCCATTAGGTTAGGGAGCACTGCCTTCTGTGCAACAGTTCATTCTAGTCACAACAGAAGTGATTTTAAATAACAGATGTACAAAAATGGCTGTGAATACTGATGAAAACCCGGTCCAAGCCATATTAAAAGAAATGCTCCTTTTATTATTTCGGATGCAAAAAAAAGTACTAAAGCAGACTCAAACTGTTTAAAGAAGGGTATCATACAAGTCAGTAGATAAGAGCAATCTAAAATAGGATAAAAAGTATAGGTCAAAATTTTCCCCACACTGATGCCCTGCTGCTTTAAATAGTGCCATGTGGACAGTGAGGCACTCAGACGGGAAAGAAGATGCTCCAGTTCAGGTCCCTGAGAGAAACAGACATGTGGTGGTTTGGAAAGGGAATCGGATGGTACTGGTGGAGATTGGGAAAGATGGTATAGTGGCAGAGCAGAGGAGAGTGACTGGGCATTACTCAGCATATCATAGCGTCAACAGCAGCATAAACGCTCACAGTCTTGGCCTCTCTCTGCAGAAAATTTACTTAATGGCTACTTTGCAGACTAAACTGAACCATTTGAAGTTGATCCACTGGGCTACTGGTTTCAGAAAATGAACTCCTCTCCTCACCTGGCACAATTATTTTTTAAATACCTAAGCTGCCCTCCTACAAGTGTGCCATCCGAGAGGATGTTTAGCACTGCCGGGGACATTAAGCCACACCGTTCCAAGCTGGAGCCTCAAAACGCTGAACAGTTAGTGTTCATTAAGATAAATTTACCAGTAGTTGGCTACAAATATGATCAGCTCACATAAAACTGGTGGTACAGTACGGCTCTTGATCTGCATAATGTTATGACAGTGTAA
Organism: Neoceratodus forsteri; assembly: GCA_016271365.2. Taxonomy (NCBI): domain Eukaryota; kingdom Metazoa; phylum Chordata; order Ceratodontiformes; family Ceratodontidae; genus Neoceratodus; species Neoceratodus forsteri. The sequence continues at coordinate 1,393,661,177 of CM057459.1, forward strand.
TGTTACTCTTTTTTGGGTCACCCTTTCTTTTTTCTGTCACATTAAATATTTAATTTAAAAGGTAACTCTCCACTCTCTGGCATATAACTGCAGAACCACCATGAGGCCCCTCTTAAACTAGAAACATTTAAATACTGTATCATGTTTTAGTGCACTTACTATTGTGTACTTTAGGTTACTAATTATCTGTTGGAAAAGAACCGCTTGGCCCACACAGTCTGCCCAGATTGTCCATTTCTGCCTTATCGATCTCCTCTGCAGACCTTAAAGTAACCCTGCTGCCTCCCTGCCCATTTTGAAATGCAGCCCTATGCCTATCTCATGCATGCTTGAAGCCCCACGCTGTTTTTGCTGCCATCACTTATGCTGGCAGTCTCTGTCAGGCATCTACCATGCCTTCTGTGAATAAATATTTCTTCACACCTGTCTTGAACTCCCCCTTCAGCTTCCTCACATGCCCCCCTTGCCCCCAGTGCTTGTGCTCATTCTCATTTGAAAGATATTCCCCTTATGCGCCCTCTTTACCCCTGTGAGGTACTTGTATAGGTCTCTATCATGGCACATGTCACTCTCCTCTCTTCCAGGGTGCAGTGGTAGCTACAGACATTGCCAGCTATTTCCAGATATTTCGTGAAATTTCTGAAGAGTTTCTCTCTGCTGCCCCTACTGTGGAAATGCAGAAAGCATGAGATATTTCTGGAAATATCACAGAAATTTCAGGAAATAGCTGGCAGTGTCTGTGGCTGCTACCGTACAGTGCACTTAAGCCAGTGTCATTTTAGTTGCCCCGATAAGACACAAGATGTCACCTCATCTGTGGCATTTGGTCAATCTATGATAAACATCTGTCACCTGACAACTGACCAGTGCAGTACTTTGTTGCCTTTTTGGGTGGCTGAAAGGCTGTTGGGGAGTGTTCATAGCAGAATTAACTTTTGTACTTCAAAAGAGAAGGAAGCGGTAGACTTTAGCAGTGTTACAGTGTCTTATTAAAAAAACTTATTTGGGGATGAATTATGACATATCTAGACTTCCGAACATTCAAATTAAGGTGTTCAAATGCCCCTAGTAAATGACAGCTGTGTCGTGTCGTGTCGTGTAGTGCAACCAGCTGTAGTTGCAAAAATTCAGCTATCCTTAGAACCTTGATTTTTTTTAAGTGCGTATGCTCACAAATGGAATGTTTTTCTTAAATAATGTAAACGCTACTAACTCCAAAAATATGAAAACCACAAAAGCACGTACCTTGGCAAAATTCTATCAAACCTGAAAGTTTCAGCTTTCAAATCCTCATATTTTTTCAGTTATCGGGGTGCTAAAAAAAAGTCTGAAAATTTTTAGAAGCAGTGATTTTTGTTTTTTGCGCCTTGTAACTTTGCCCCACTGACCCGTACATTCAGGATCAAGAGATCCTGGCACAAAGGCTGTGCTTTCCAAATTTCAAGTAAATTGGTTGGACGGGTAAAGTCATTAAGGTGCAAAAACTGGGGTTTAACATTAAAGTGCTTCCTCAACCCTAACATACAGGCACTGCTGTGCCTATACTATGTATATTTCACAGAACTTTCAGGAAATATCTGGACATGTCATTTGCTGCAACTGTACAAAAGTAAAAACAGCAGGAATGTGAGACAGAAGATACCAGTAGTGGCGCATGCATGAAGCAAAGGTAAGATAACCTGAGTGCATGTACAGTAAGTAAAGGGGGTGCTAAGCTGACTGAGGTTTGCAAAAAAGGGGCTAAACTTAGAATGTGGGGTAAAATTGTATATAGGGTACCACCACATATTGGCACAATTGTAATATTTATGTGAAAGTGTGTAAAAGAGTGTAAGTATCTGTGTTGTGTCTGCAGACTGTACATAAGTACACAAACATGCATGTGCACTCTGGAGGGGAATGTGGGAGGAGTACAGGGAGCATGCGACATTGGTTACCCACAGAATGCTCTGGGAATTGGGCCACTGCCTGAACTGTAGGAGATTTTAGGCCATGAAATCAGAACTGTAAGCAGCAAGGGTTGAAATATGTCACTTGCGGGCTGCAGATTCTGGGCTACCTAGGATGTTATACTGAATCAACCACCATAAAGGTACATCCAGGCCACAAATGGTGACTGACTGTAGAATGGAAAAGGAGAGGGAAGGGTGATGCCTACAGAACCACGGCTGTTCACAGGCAACAGATACTTTCTGCTGCTGTCAGAGGGGTCCCAGGTAGCCCATACAGTGGGAAAAGGGACCATCACACCCACTAGGTAGGCAACGTCTCAGGGGACATGCCAAGGAGGATCCTCAAGAGTGTAAGAGAAACATATTAGTGCTGGGGAAATCAACAGTGCAGGGTACAGGGAAGGAAGGAAGTGTCACACTGGATGGGAAATAAGTGGTGCACTGTTACCCAAGACTACAGTGGACAGACTCAGATCCATGATGGTGGAACTCACTGTAGAAAAGGAAGGGACACCAGATCTTTTTTTTTCATTCTCCATTTATGGCCCTTTCTGTGCCACTGCTGCAGCCTCCCTCAGGGTCTTCTAGGTGCCTGGCTCAGCTGCGCTCTGAACCCCTGCAGCTATCTACCTCCATTCTGTCATGGCTCATCCCCCAGGTAGGGAAAAGGAGAGATTCCTCCTACCTTAACTATCCTCAACAGACTAGTGTGCTGAGGGTTTCTGAGTTGGTACCTCTTCTGTTCACTGGGACCATTGTACTTAGGGCAGTGGGATCTTTCCTGGTTTTTTTCTGAGCCCCGCAAACACAGATGTACATGGAAGATCCAAGTCATGTATCTACACTGAAATGTGCTGCCGTACTGAATCCCCAGCCTGCGTCCATCCCTCCCATGGCATTCTCGACTACACAGCCAACTGTGGTCACCTAGGTGGCAGTACTTCAGTAAGGGTGGCAACCCCCCCTTCTCCAGAGGAAGAGAGTGTCTCCTGGGATGCTCAAGTCTTCCTCCCCCTGGTTAACCCTCAATGATTCAAGCTCATTCCCGCACTTGGGTTGTCAGCATGGGAAACAGTAGCGCTACTGCTGCACCAGTGGGCCATGCAAAACTATATCTGATAATGGATGTCGACACAAATGATTTGAGTAGGAGGTGCATGGAGGAGATGAGGGCAAGCTTTTTTGCTCTAGGGTAGGTAGTTAAAGAATTTACATGAGCTATAACCTTCTTAGAGGTACTACTGTGCCCACACCTGAACAAGAGGGAACAGTTTAATTTGTTCCAGCTCATTGCATGGCTAAAAGGATAGTGTAGACAAGGAGGATTTTATTTCCTATGTGACTGGTGCCCAACTTGGAGGAGTGGAGGCTGTTTAAAGGAGATGACCTGCATAGTAATGAGAGGTGCCAGTGGTGCTGGGGAGAAGATTTGCATGACATATAAAGGAAAGTTTAAACTAGATAGGGGGCAGCTCAGATGATAGGGACACTTACATGGCTCTAGAAGGTCCTATGGCCTCCTCCCACCAAATGCAGTAACTGAATGGTAAATGGACAATATAAGGAGTTGGCAAAGGGAGGAACAAAGTGTTGGGATAGTGTGCACAAATGCAAAAAGTATAGGAAACTTCTGGAGTTGCAGGCACAGGTAATGAAAGCACAGCTGGACACATAGTGACTGTCACAGAAATATAGGTTACACTGAACTATGACTGGGAAATGATGACCATACTAGGATATGCATTATGCAGGAGGGATAGGGAGAAGGGAAAAGGATAGGGAGTGACACTATATATATAAGACAGTACAGAGGCCACAGGGAAGAATAATTCGGGGAAACCATGGGATTAGAAATCCTTTGGATGCAGACAGCAGTAAGTAAAGAAAAATGGATTATAACTGGAGTAGTGTCCAGACCATCATCCCAGGGCCAGTGGGCAGAGAGGAAGTTAGGGAAGGTTATCAAGAGGGCAGCAGAATTCAGGGAGGTGCTAGTGTTAGGGGATTTTAATATTCTGGACATGACATGGAGTGTCCCAGTGGTAGCAATTGCAAGGAACCATCTCCTGGTGGAGACAGGCCAGGAAGCATTCCTTGCATGAGCTGTTCATGCCCCCACATGAAAGGGAGCCATGCTGGACCTGGTTCTTCCCAACTGGGAAAGAGGCCACAATGTCACAGTCTGGGAGACTGTTGGCTCAAGCAATCACAATGTGGATGGAGATTAAATTAGAAACTGGCAGACTACACAGCCTGATGTAGGCATGGGATTACAGAAGAGCAGACTTTGGGAGAATCCAGGAATTATAGGTGGAAATTATGGGGATCACAAAAGGGACTGAGGGTGTGAACAAGAAATGGGAAGCATTTAAGGCATGGGGCAAAAGCAGTAGGACATTTCATTGGGGAGGTAAGAAAAAGCACAGGTAAGGGATGCAGTGAGAGGGAAAAGAAAGGTATTTAGGAAATATAAGGAGAGTCAAAGGGAGGAGAACTTGGAAACATTCCTGGGGTTAATGAGGTAAATGAGTAAGATAGTAATATAACCAAAGGTCAAGGTGGAACTGAGCATTGCAGATGTGAGAAAGGAGACAAGGGTATGGAATAAACATTTCTGTTTAGTATTCAGTAAGGAGGAGGAGAAGGAGGATGGTTCACTGCTAGACTGTGCAGTAAAGCCAGAGAGGGGTGACCACTGTGACTTCCATCACAGAAAAAATGGAGCTGGAATGGCAAAGAAAGTTAAGGATAGACAACTCAACAGGTCCAGATGGAATGCATCCAAGAATATTAAAGGAAATGGCACAGATCCTTGCAGAATGACAAATGGACATGTTCAAATGCATGTTGAACACTGGGGTGATAGATAAGAAATGGAGTGCAGGCAGTATTGTGGCCCTGCAAAAATGTGGCAGTAAAGATGAATCCATTAACTATAGACCTGTCAGCCTAGCACCTATGGTGGGTAAATTGCAGGCGGATATGAGAAAGGAAAGATTAGTAGAGTTTCTTGAGGTAAACAGTCTATATGACAATAGGCAACACAGGTTCTAAGTTGGGCAAAAGTTGTGAATCTCACTTTAATGGAACTTTCAAATAAGTTCACCAACGTTTGCAAAATTTTCAGAATTTCTGCCTTTGGAGAAACTGGAAGTCTTCTGAATATGTTTGGTGAATTTTTGCCATGTTCTGTGGAATTTTCTTGCTGAACTGTGGAATAATACACATGAACTGTGGAACTAATTAATTTATCCACAGTTCATGTAATTATTCGGTAGTTCAGGTCTGCACCATCCTGTAATAGGAAAAAACCTTCCACCTGATGTCCAGTGACACCCTCCCACCCTCCGATCACTGGACCCATAAAAATTAAATGTTTTTCTGGTGTCTGGTGTCACTCCCCACCCTTCAATCACTCATACCATGTAATGTGGGCGAACGCAAAAGAGCAAGCCGAAGTACAGCAAATGGAAAATGGCAAGTACCAGAATGGCAAAACCTGTATTCCCTTACCCCAAAAAGCTACAACCTCAGAGTTAGATATTAAATAAAGGGGCCTGTGCAGAAAAAGCATGGTCACCGTAACAGTCCTTTACCTTTATCCATTCGCTGATATGGGCTCGCTCTTTTGGATTCGCCCATATCACGTGGAACCCAATTGCTGGCTCCATAACAATTTAATGTTTCCCTGGTGTCTAGTGACACCCCCCTCCCAATCTCTGATTATTGGCCCCAAACAATTTAATGTTTCTCTGGTATCTAGTGGCACCCCCAACCTCTCATCTTAAGCCCCATACAATTTAATGTTTTCTGGGTGTCTAGTTGCACCCCCCTCACCCTCCGGTCAGCAGCCCCATATTTCTTGATGTGCATCTTCTCAAGTTCTCAACTCAAGTGCCTAACAATTCCACGCTTGCTCCCTTTTCTTAGTCTTCACATTGCATGGTAGTCATGGAGACTGTCTCCATGACCACCATGTGATGTAAAGGCTAAGAAATAAGTTCAAAATGAGCGAGCATGGAGTTGTCAGGGACTTGAGTTGAGGAGAATTTGAGACAAGTCACATCAGGAAACATGGGGCCAGTGACTGGAGGGTGGGGGTGCCACTTGATATCAGGGAAACATTACATTTTATGGGGCAAGAGATCAGATGGTGTGGGGTGCTACTAGACACCAGGGAAACATTAAATTGTTATGCGGCCAGTGATCAGAGAGTGGGGGTGCCACTAGACACCAGGGAAACATTAAATTATTAGAGGGCCAGCAAACGGAGGGTGGGGGTGCCACTAGACATCAGGGACTTGAAATCAAACATTAATTATATAAATACAGAGCTGGAAATACACATTGACCTTTCATTCATTCATTCTGCAGTTCAGTGACTCATTGAACTGTGGAATGAATGCATGAATTGTGGATTAATGCATTTGACTAGCAAAAGAAATTCCGCAGAACTGACCTCTGACAGTGATTAGTCCTGCAGAATTTCATTCCAAAGTTTAATACATTAATCAACAGTTCATACATTTATTCTGCTGTTCTAAGTCAGAATTTCTGTGAAAGTTGCCAAAATGACTTCCAAACTTTTGTGAAAGCCAAAGCCTGACTTTCTCGTAAATTCCACCAGTGGAAGATGTTTTTCGCACCGCTGCACTAATAGGTTCACAAGGGGGAGGTAATGCCAGAAGAACCTGATTGTGTTCTTCGACTGGGTAATTAAAGCAGTCAACAAAGGAAAGCTAGTAGGTATACTGTACCTGGGCTTTAGTAAGACCTTCAGCTCAGTCCCCCACAGGAGACCAGTCAAGAAACTGAGAGATCTGGGGTGGAGGAAAGGGTAGTAACATGGGTGGAAAACTGGCCAAAGGGAAGAACAAAGAAGGCAATGGTGACCCGAAGAACTCTGAGGTTAAGGAAGTAATGAGTGTGGTACTGTACCATAGGGCTCAGTCCTTACAGCCATCTTCCTTACCTTACTGATTTGTGAAATAAGGGTAGGAGTTTAGGGAAAGAGCTGCCTCTACATGGTTGATGCCAAGATATACAGGAAAGTGGACAAAAAACATGGTATCAGAGCAATGAAAGAGGACAAGGATGCACTTGAAAAGTGGTCCAGGATATTGTAGCTGAGGTATTTTTAGTTACATTAAACTTTGTATTAAAAAGTCAATAACAAACCAGGCAAATACATGAGTAAGGATAAAACTGAGAACACCAAAGAGAGTAGGACAATATACAATAAATAAAAACCAACAACCTGTAAACACAGAAAGAATATTAACTGTGAACTATATCCTAAACAAGTACAGTACTATTAAGAGCTGGACAGGTAAAAAGGAAAACCAAATGTACAAAGCCGTTCACCAAAAATTGAAGGAGGTAAAAACAACACAACGAGTAGGTCTATAAAGGAATAGATCGAGGCAGAAAATAAAGAAAAATATAAAATAACTGTAGGAATGGTTGGGACACAGATGTGGGCAGAAGGTGGAGAAAAAAACAAAACAACCAAGGCACCGAAAGAAATAAGTAAAACTAAAAGAAGCATTAAGGGAGTGAAGGGGAGAAATGGAAATCCAAATAGCCAAAAAAGGGGGCAAAATGTCATGGTACAGTAAGTCGAAATATGAGAGACAGCTAGGTAGGATATATATTCCTTATCTCAGGAAGGACATAGATTAGAAACAGTACAGGAGGAGGGCAACAAAAATGATAAACATTCTCCATAAGTTGCCATACGAAAGCAGGTTACAGGAGCTCAACATGTACTCCCTGAAACAATGCAGGGATAGAGGGAACATGATTGAGACAGTCAGGTTTCTGAAGGGTATAAACAGAGTCTCCACCCAGGAGCTTTTTGTGGTCAATAGCACCAGTAGGACAAGAGGACATAAGATGAAATTGAGGGGAAGAAGATTCAGGGGCAACATGCAAAGGTTTTTCTTCACAGAGAGGGTGGTTGATCCATGGAATGGTCTACCAGCTGGAGTCATTGACTTCAAAACAGTAGGGGAATTCAGAGCAGCTTGGGACAGACACAAGGGGATTGTGTCACAGAAATCCTAAAGAGGAGGGTAGGGCTCGGGGCAGACTAGATGGATCTTTGGTCCCCATCTGCAGTCAATTTCTATGTTTCTTTGGGATAAGCGTTCATGCGAGGCAAGCTGGCATAAAGCAAATAACCAGTCTTTAAGGTTAGGGAAGGTATCTCTGGAGAGCGCCATCGATGGAGAAAAAGGCATTTGGCAGTGAGTATGGTGACAAGGGCCTACTGTATAGATATATAGATACATAGATGCTGTCGGCAGATAAGGACCTATGGACCACCCAGTCTGCCCATTTGAGTTTGTAAGTTCCCTTTACATTTTTTCTAGAAGTCTGTTGACCCTTACCTCCAGGATTCCCTTACGTCTATCCCATGCATTCTTAAATCCCGTGATTGTTTCAACCCCCACCACTTCCTCTTGCAGGGTGTTCCACTTGTATACCACCCTTTCTGTGATAATTCTTCCTCATGTTTCCTCTGAATTGCCCTCCCTGCAACCTCATTCCATGCCCTGTAGTCCAGGAACATCTTTTTCACTGGAAAATAGTGTATTTCTGCACCCTGTTCCTCCCTGTAAGGTACTTGTATGTCTCTATCATATCCCTCCTCTCTCCCTTCTCTCCTCCAGGGAGTACATATTCAAGTCCTACAGCCTGTCCTCATAGGACTTGTGATGCAATCTCTGTACCATCTTTGTTGCCCTCCTCTGAATCTTCTCCACCCTGTCTATGTCCTTACATACTTTAGGTAAGGTCTCTAGAACTGTACTCTATACTCCAGATGGGGCCTCACTTGTGTCTTGTATAGTGGAATTAAGACCTCCCTTTTCCTGCTGGTGATGCCTCTGCCTATGCATCCCAGCATCTTATTTGCTTTACCTGCTGCCTTGTCACACTGTTTCCCTACCTTGAGGTCATCAGAGATGATAACCCCAAGGTCCCTTTCCTGCTTGGTGCATGCTATATCCTCACCCCCACCATCTGATATGCTGTTCCAGGGTTTTTGTGCCCCATATGCATTATCTTGCTCTTCTTTGTGTTGGAATTTCAACTGCCAAACCCTTGACCATTCTTCAAGCTTTTGTAGGTCCTCATTCTGTCTACACCCTTTGGTGTGTCCACTTACTCTGCTACGGAGCTTTGTGTCATCCGTGAACAGGGAAATTCTGCCTTCTAGGTCCTGTGCAATGTCACTGATGAAGACTTTAAATAGGACAGGTCCCAGCACCGATCCCTGTGGTACCGCACTGGTCACTCTTCCTTCTGTGGAGTGACAGCCATTTACCACCATCCTCTGTGTCCTGCTGCCCAGCCAATTACCCACCTGCCCCACTACTGTCTTGCCAACTCCCATATTCCCCAGTTTGTTTAATAGCCTTCTATGTGGCACAATGTCAAAGGCCTTGTTGAAGTCCAAATAGGCCATGTCCACTGACTTCCCCAATCCACCTCCCTTGTTACCCAGTGGAAAAATTAAATGAGGTTGGTCTGGCATGAACTCCCCATGGTGAAGCCATGTTGCCTTGGGTCCTGTAGTCCACTGGCAACCAGATGTTCCACCAGTCTCTCCTTCTGTAGTGCTTCCATGATCTTCCCCATTACCGAAGTCAGGCTGACTGGTCTGTAGTTACCCGCTTCCTCTTTCTTCCCACTTTTGTATAAGTGGACTACATCTGCAGTCTTCCAGTCTTTGGGTACCGCCCCTGTTTCCAGTGATCAGCTAAACAGGATTGTCAGAGGTTCTGCCACCACCTCTCTTAGTTCCTTTAGGACCCTGGGGTGCACCCCATCTGGCCCCATTTCTTTATTGACTCTTATTCCTTCCAGTTCCTTTAGGACCCTTTCCTGTGTAAAAGGACTTGTGTCCATTTCTGCACCTTTCCCACCCCTTGTACTCCCATCAGGCCCATTACTCTCCTCTTCCTCAGTAAAGACTGAGCAGAAATATCTGTTCAGTATGTCAGCCTTACTGGGCACTGGGTCCAAACAGTGCCAGTCACAATAGCACATGCAAGGTGCGCGCAACAAAAACTGCGCCTTTTTTTTGCGGGGCATCTGCTTCCTGCAACCCCCAGACTTAAAGATTCTCACTCTGGGGGGCAGCAAATCACAGGGCAAGTTAAAATTCTGGAGCCGTGGAACACTGTTTCCACAGCCCCTTGAAAAAAAAAAAAAAGTCCCAAAAACAGGCAAAATGACTGGAGACCAGGATTAGAACCCTGGTCTCCAATAGCACTGGCCAGTTACTGGATCCCTGTTGTCCTTGTCTACTTATGGACAGAGACCAGGGAGACTATTACAAGTGCTGTAATCCTGGTCACTGTCCGTATGAGTGCTACTTACGTTTCATGTAGTGCGCGCCTATTCTGGTAGCAATCATCAAACCGGTTACCACTTTACAGTTGTCATCCTCCACACAGCCAATGTTCTCCCCCTTCAGTCTCACTATCCCTCCCTTTGCCTTTCTTTTTTCATTTATGTACCTATAAAAGGTTTTGTTCCCTCTACCCACTGATTTTGTGATGCGCTCTTCTGTCTGAGCTTTGGCTTCCTTTACTGACCTCCCTGCCTCCCTTTGCTTCTCCTGGTACTTCTTTCTATCCCCTTCTGCCTGCATCTTTTTGTATTGCCTGAATGCAATCTTTTTGGCTTTCACTTTCTCCACTACCTGCTTGGAAAACCATAATGGCCTCCTCTTCCTTTTCCACTTGCTAACCTGCTTAATGCATAATTTTGTTGGTCTTGTAATCCCTGTTTTAAATATTTTGCCAATTGTTACTCCACCCCTGACCCCTCCCCATTACCATTAGTGCCTCTTTCAAGCATCTCCCCATTTTCATAAAGTCTGCCCTCCTAAAATCCAGGATACATGCTTTTGTGCGGTTTGGTTCTGCTCCTTCTGTGATTTCGAACCACAGTGACCAGTGGTCACTTTTCCTCAGGTGCTCCCCCACTGTTACCCCTATCACACTGTCCCTGTTTGTGACAATGAGGTCCAGTTTTGCTTTCTGCGAAGTTGATTCCATGACCAGTTGCTTAAGGAAGGCACCTTGAAGGGAGTCCAGGATAAATCTGCTCCTGGTTGATGCTGCTGCTGGGAGGCTCCAGTCCATGTCTGGTATATTGAAGTCTCCAACCAGCACCACTTCCCCCTTGTCAGCCATCATTTGGATGGCTAGCATTAACTCCCCATGTGTCTCTTCCTCATGGGCTGGTGGTCTATAGACCATACTTGGGCAGATGACTGACCTCCTTTTCCTTTCCAGCTTAACCCACAGTATCTCTCCCCTGTTTTGTTCCTCCTGGATCTCTGTAGCCTTTATGCCATCCTTCGCATAAAATGCCACTCCTCCTCCCTTCCTGCCTGCCCTGTCTCTTCTGAAGATGTTGTAGCCAGGTATGGCCATCTCCCAGTCATGGTTATCATTGCAACAGGTCTCTGTGATGGCCACAATGTCCAGGTCTGACTGTGCCGTGGCAGCCTCCAGATCCTCCATCTTGTTGCTAAGGCTCCTGACATTGGCACACATGACTTTCCATGATGTGAACTCCCTGGACTACTTAACTGTTCTACTCCAGCCCCCTCCCTGGTTGTCCTTTATCCCTGATTCTCTCTGCTGTCTGCCCTTCTGTTGAATTTTGCCCCCTTTCTGCCTATCCACCCCTTGGGTGCCTATCTCCATCTTTTACACACTGCTTTGTAGAGATATCTCCTCCTCCTGTTCACAGGTTCCACTGCTAGCTATGGGGGGTGGGCAATTAGGTATCCTCCTTGCTGGCCTGCCACCCACCTTGGCATATGGGAGTCAGAGTGAGGTATATCAGGGGAGGAAAGGCCCTGGAAAATGAAGAGGGCATCGAGGTGAACATAACTGGGAAGGATGGTCTTGCAGACTTGCAGGATCTGATCCCAGAAGGGATGTATGAGAGGAAAAAAACATAGAGGGTGAGAAAGAGACCTCCAGAGAATCACAGTGCAAGCATCTGCTATGAGGAATTATAATCTGAGCATGTAGCAATTATGGGGTCATATACCATCGGTGTAACACTTTCATTTGGATTAATTGAGCCCAAAGGTCACAGCAAGCCGTATGAGTGCAAAACCAACAAGACTCTCAGTCTTGCTGGGAGATGGGGATGTTCAGCTAAACTGCCTGTTTGTCTTTGAGGGGAGCCATGGAATCGAACCCAGAGTCCCAGTGGGAGGTATAAAATGTACTAACTTTCCCTCTGGGGAGAGAAAGCCACTTAGAAACAGGCAGATCCAGAGAGGAAGTGGGAGCATGAACCAAAAGCTGTAGGGAGGAGCGGAGTTGTAGGTAGTGCCAATAATCCTGGGGAGGGAGGTGAAATCTGTCCCCAGGAGCCTCAAATGAAAGCAAGGCAACAGAATCAGGGAAACAGCTGGTAAAGCTGAAAAATGTCAGCCTGTTTCCATGTTACTTATTTAAAGGTCTTTCAGCCATTGAGTATTTTGGGGTTGTTCCAAACTGAAGTATAAAGTACTGGGAGGGGGTTCAGGTTAGTCACAGAGGAAAAGGACCTCCAGTATTTGATGACGATGGATAGGGTAGCGTGATGCTGGGATAGAGACTGCTGGGATATGTAGAAGGCCCATAGAAGAGAAGGGGGCTTTGAGACAAAAGCTTCTTAGATTGACCCATAGAGGGGCAGAGGAGTGATTGAGGAGAAACTATTTGAGAACCTGGGCACAGACAAAGGACCGGTGATAATTCTTAAAATGAAAAAGACCCACTATGCCCTGGGACCAGTGCTGATACAATTTAGAGTGGCTAATTCTGGGTATTGATCCCTCTCAGAGAAACTGATCCATCAAATAATCAGGTTTGGCAAAGTATGCCTCTAGGATAGCTATAGGGAGACGGGAAAGAAAGTGCAATACTTTGGGGGCAAACATCATTTTAAGGGCATTGATTTTACCAGAGAAAGAATGGTTGAGTTTTCCAGTGGGCCAGATCAACAGCCAACGTGTCTTATAGCAGGTTGAAGTTGGCTTGGCAAATGTGATTAAAGGATGGGAAGTTCAGATACCCAAATATGTGATGCCCTCTGTAGCCCATTTCCATTTGATATCTGCAAAATAAGAATGAGGCACAATTTGCAAGCCAATGGACACAGGTCACATCACGGATACTGTGTTCATTGACCTGACAAAAGCCTTTGACTTTGTCGACCATAAACTACTCATATCAAAATTCCTAGCACTTGGCTTCAGGACCCCCCACCACAGCATGGTTAAAAGATTACCTGCACCATTGCCAACAAGCTGTCAAAATTGGAAACAGCATTTCTGGTGTAAATCTCATCTTTAGCTGAGTCCCCCAAGGCTCCATTCTAGGGCCTCTCTGGTTCTCAATTTTCATTAATGATCTCCTTACCATCTGCTGAGCAGTACAAATACTTCTCTATGCCAATGATGCCGTCCTCTATATCCATGGTGATAATATTGCCATCAACAACTCTCTTGGCAACTCATTTGCCAGGCTGAAAGCCTGGCTCTCTCAAGAAAAAATGGCTTTAAATCTGCCTAAAACACAGTCCATGCTGCTTGGGTCCAAGTGAAACCTTTCCAAACTACCCCCTCTGTTTAGTGTCAACACTGGAAACTGCTCCCTTCTCGAAAAGACCCTTTCCTTAAAGTACCTTGGAATACACTTTGACCACTCCTTCTCTTTCAAAACTCACCTCCAATACACCATTTACACAGTTCACAAAAAACTGGGATCAGGCGGCTCCATAGCGCTGAGCAAAGGGGTTCACTTGTCACGCTGGTGACCCGGGTTTGTGCCTTGAGCCCGGGTACCAGAAGTGAAGACCAGAGAGGAGAGGACCCAAAGCATCCATCGGACACTTCCCTCCTGAGGGGTAGGGCCTCGGCACCTGAAGGAGGATTGGAGACGTACTAGGGGACATGAAGCCTGGACACCCCCCCGAGCATTCCCACCTCAGGTTATTGTCCTCATGCAAGCGCAATCAGGATAGGTTGGGTGGGTCAAGAAAACAGAAAAAGTCTTCTGACCAACTGGATGATGGCCACTGGTACTCTGCGCCATGGTAGCCCAGGATAGCCCCATGCTGACTAATCACTGGCACCTGGGCTAAATAGTTGTGCCTAGTGGCACTTCTCCCCCAGAGGGGGGGACCCATCCAATGACAGGTTATGTTGGGTCATGCAGGGGAACAATCAGCAGTAGCAGAGGCAGCAGATTGTGACTGGAGGAGGAGGGTGGCAGAGGGTCCTAGGTGGCCGGTCGGGGGGGGCAGGGGGGAGTAAAAATTAAAAAAAAATGGGATCACTCTACAGAGTCTGCCACTTCTTGACTCCTGACATAAGGTCAAAATCATTCAGGTTAATCTCCTACCCATGCTCGACTATGGCTTGGCGTTCATCAATGGTGCCAACAAATCTGCTCACAAAAAAGCGTATTTTCTATTATAATATAGCTAAACTCACCTCTGGCTGCAGCCACAATATCTACCATTGCACAGTGCTGAACAACCTCAATTGGCTACCTCCTGAACTTGGAGAAAATCTTGCTGTTGCCTCCCTCATCAACAAAACTCTGCATACTGGCAACCCTCCATACCTAGCCAGGTAGATCCCTCTCGTTAATCTTCCCGCCTCCCAATCTTCCTCCCATAACAACATTGTAGTCCCATTGTTTCTCACCAGCATGGGCCAGCAGTCCTTTTCCTTCCATGCTGCCTCCATATGGAACTCAATATCTCCTCCCATTAGAAAAAATATCTCTACCCCTGCCTTTACAAATCTTCTGAAATCCCATTACTCCTTCTCTGTCGCATGTCAATATTTCCACTAACATCCCCCAAATTCCACCCCCACTTCACCGTGTTACCCTGTACTACCTGTACTATTTTTTACTTGTATTCTTTTCTACTCTTCCTAAAACACAACTGCATTCAAACATATTGGCCCACCCTTGTGTATTTTACGTAATTGAACCATGTGAATATTGCCCTATATATACTGTTACTTCTTCTCCTGCTGTACATGATGACTTGCTATTATACCATGTACATATTGCTTTGTATATATTGTTCTCATCCACTGTATATGTATAATGATGACCATATATTTTATCTGTGCATTTACACCCGGGTCATGCCTGATAAAGGCTTCTATTGCCAACGTACTTACCAGGTCAACAAAGTTAAATAAATAAATAAATAAATTGGGGTGATTTCGGATTTCATGTGGTTAACTCGCAAAGCAGAAATGGCGGAAAAGGAGTTTAAGATGGACTGTAGTGGGATAATGGATGAAGGGGCATTAGACTGGAGAATTAACAAATCATCTGCATACAGAAGACATATGTGCTCAGACTGAAGGGTTTTGAAGCTGAAGGGGTAGAACAAAGGGCAATAGAGAGGGGTTCAATAGAAGTCAGAAGAAAAAGTAAGGGAGAAAAAGGACAACCTTGATGGGTGCCCTGAAACAGGGAGAAAGGAGGGGGAAGGGGACTGTTAGTTAAAATACAAGCAGAGGGGCTACTGTACAGTGTTTGGAGGGTTGAGAGATAGTAAGGGTCAAACCCCATATGCTTGAGGACTTCAAATAGGAAGGACCATCTATAGAATCAAAGGCCTTCTTGAAGTCAATGGTAAGGGCAGCAGCGGGTGTAGGTAGGGACTTAGCTTGATGATGAATGTTGAACAGGGTGCAAAGGTGATCAAAGCTAAGGCACCCTTTAACAAACCCAGCTTGTGAGTGATGGATGAGGAAGGGTAGAAATTTCTCCAAATGGGTAGCTAAAATGTTGGCGAAAATTTTAACATCAACATTAATTAATGATATCAGTCTATGGCTGCCTGGGTAAAGGGAATCCTTACCTTTCTTGGGTAGGATGGTGATGGTGGCCTCATTGGAGGTGGTCAGTTGATGTCGGTGTTGTACAGCACATGAAAAGGTGTGAAGAAGGAGAGGTGAAAGAATGTCAAGGAGAGATTGATAAATTTCTGTGGGGAACCTGTCCCCACTAGGGGATTTGTTTTTGTGCAGGGACTTAACTGCCAATAAAAGCTCTTCACTAGTGATGGGAAGGTCCAAGGATAATTGCTGGGAGGAGAAAAGGTATGGCAGCTGTCAGGGGTCAAGGAAGAAAGCCAATTTGTCAGAAGTTGGGTGGACTTGGGAGGAGTAGAGATTAGAAAAAATTGCCACATCAAAGAATTAATCAGCATGGGATCAGTATAGACTTGACCAGCAGCATCCCAGAGACCAGCAATGTGCCTCTCAGCTTGCTGCTTATTCAACCAGTAGGCAAGTACCTTACTAGTCCTCTCCCTATCCTCCCAGTACTTATGGTTAGTTCACATAAGGACCAGCTCTGTCTTCAGGGTGTATAGGCAGTTAAGAAAGATACAGGTCTTGATCAGTTCAAGGGGATCCATAGATCCATAGGGTTGGACTTGAGCAGAGCTTCTAATCTGATCAATTTAGCTTCTAGAGTTTTGGCCTCCTGCTGCCTAACCTTACGCCTGTGGGTGACAAAACCAATAATACAGCCCCTAATGTATGCTTTCAGGGTGTCCCAAAGAACATCATCTGAAATAGAGCCATTGTCATTGGTTTTCAAGAAGTATAGTTCTTGCTAGACCCAATGAAATAGCATGATGCACTGAGTCGATGAAGTACCTAAAACAGTAGGATGAGAGGGGGCATGGCTTCACCCTAGCCAAGATGGCTGCCTAATCCTTTGTGTCTCCTCACCACCTTTGTCCAAATCCTTCAAAATCTGCCATTCTGATTACACTTCAGTAATTTCCACTCTCTTTTTTCAAGTGTTCCCCATCCTATCACCCAATGTTCTTATTTTTCAGAATTGGCAGTTTGTTTGTGCATTCTTATCTTGCAAGTTTTCCTTTCAGAATGACCTGTAATCCTCGAGAACTGGCAACGGGTGGGAAACAGTCCTAAGAGTCAGCAGCCGTGGCTTCAATGTTTGCCTGACTCCTGCAACAGATGTCTGAGGTAACGTCTGCCTCCAATCAGAACACCCAAGCCATTGCCAAACTTGATACCTAATTCCAATTTATAGAACAACAGGTGGCAACCCATGATTGAGACATCCAAGAATTGAAAGCAATAGTCTGTGAACAGAAACACCTCATCCACTCTCTACAAGGTAAAGTTGATGACCTTGAGAATCATAGCTGTTGCAACAATTTATGGTTTGACAGCTTTCCTGAGGGCATTGAATCAAAGGCCTCAGCCACTTTCTTACAACACGCCTGTCGTCAAGGCACAGGTCAGGAAGCATAGGGAAAACCAGAAGCAGTTGTAAAATTCCATAAAATTGTGTATTTGTAGTTGCAGTAACATTAAAAACATAAACCTGTTCAAAATAACTATGTACAGAAGCAAAAATCAAATGTTTCTTGTAAAATAAAACACATCTTGCAGAAGCAGCTTAGCTGTCTTTATAAATTTTCTCAACCCCAATCCTTAACAAACATTCTGTCCTTGTAGGTTTCAGGCAGGATCTGCTAGAACACAGAGCTTCCTGGGCCCCCCCCCAACAACCACTGCACAAGGCTCAGACGTTTGCAGTTAAGTAACCTGTAGTTTTTAAAGTCATGACAAAATACAATACACATTTCAACAGTAATACTGAACATTTTCTAAACAAAAGTGATCCCAATATCAGCTTCATTCCATACAAGGATTTGCACATAATTTTATTTTAGCTGACATAGATATGCAAGGAAGAAAAAACAGACAGTGAGAGAAAACTGAGACAGAGAGAGGCAAAGAATTGCGAGACTGTTCCGGTTGATCAAGTTCGAAGTCTCACAGGAAAATTTGGTTTCGCAACCAGACAGAAAAGAGAGAAAGGGAAAGAATACAAATCCTTGCATTTACACACTTTCTCCATAACAAATGGGACAGGGTCCTATTCTACCCTGTCACAATGCCCTACCCAAGATCTTGCAGTTAAAAGGGGATCACCACTTTAGTACTGAGTGGGCCTATAACTCCTTAGTGCCAGCACCACAAAAAGGTGAGTGCCCCATGCCAGTACTGGACAAGCTCTTAAATTTTACCACAAAAGAAGCTATACTAAAGATATCTAGAGAACTGGGCAGACTGATGTGTCAGGACCACAAAGTCCATATCTAGCAGGACTGCTCACTGCCAAATAAGCAGAGAGCTTACACTGAAACTAGGCACTTGATGCATAAAATTGGGTTCCAGTTCTCCCTCAAATACCCTACTACCATAAGGGTAATTCACAACAGTTCCCCCCTTAACTTTGCTTCTCCAGACTCCTTGTTAGAGTTCCTCCACAAGTACTGGACCAAAGAGCTGCAAGCCTCTCACCAAAAACAGCAACCTGCAATTGACCACCCACCAGAGGACATGGACACCAAGGGTGCCAGCACTCATGATAACATGGGGTGGGAGAAAGATGTCAAAGAGAATTTGATGCTTGGGCTGTACCTCCTAAAAACTGCAAATAGCAGCTCTATAAACAAAAGAGCAAGAAGGATTCTCCCATTCTGCCCTGCATTCCAGGAGTCACAGCAGGAAAGAGGACATGGAAGGAAATAAAACAAAACTGTGCTGCACTACAAAGCTGGGGCAGGGTGCGGGTAAGGGGTGCGTGCCCCAATTAGACCAACCAAAAACAAAAAAACACCTATACTCCAGAGCCAGGAGAGCTACTATCTCTCCAGTGAAGGTTATACAAAATACCAAAATCCTTGCTATCTTGCAAAATAAAGATTTATTCCAAGTGTGAATACACAAATAAAGAAAGAATTAGTAGAGGCACAACAAAACTCTGTGTGCAAGGTCCCCGGCGCTTCACCAATTATGGCTTAATTTTTCAGACTGTTGCCTGATCACACTTTGAATACTGAACTACCAGTTTTACAAAACTTTGCATCTCTGGGTCCTATTTCGTCTGTCTTACTTGATGTAAGACATAAATAATGCACTTAACACTACACAGTGTCCTTTAACAGGAGTCATTTTCTTCTCCAGCGTCCCTTTCTTATCACTCATGCTGGCAAAAGTGGACAGTAATTACTCCTGTGTGGTTCATCTAGCCCTTCATGAGCAACATCCTGGTATTTAAAACAGCACATTTTCTTCTGTTCCCTTCAGCAGACTTTCCTGGATTCAGATGCAGCTGCAGCTGTAGCTAAACAGCTTATTACAGTCATACATAGCATAGTTCTTTAGCTCTCAATGTCAGGTCTGTGATCTGTATTATGTTTGATCCTGGCTGTTTAGCCAGTGTGTGTATAGATGCAATGTTTGGGTAACAGATACATCCACCCCAAGGGGCTGACAGCCCCAGTAAAATGACCACAATACTGTATTTTTCCTCAGCTCCATCCCCTTCTTTGCATTGGGCTCCCTGGGGCATAAGAGGCAATGGGCTGGGAGGAACAGCTCAGCCACCTGATATTCTAGTCTTTGCAAATGCTGGGTTCTGTGATTCTTGCTTTTAGGCCCCCTGGTGTGAACTAACAGTGCACTAACAGTGAGTAGCCCCAAGGATGCCTGCTACATAGCGGCCACACAATTAGGAGGCAACTCGTTTCAACCAACCTGCTCCCCAGGGCAGAGAGGTGATAAATGCTAGCCAGCACAGGATATTGTGTAGTCACATGGTGGGGGATATTTACAAGTTCCTGCTTAAATAATACTCTGACTTGACCATTGTACTTATATACTATGTGAACTGTCAATTTAAATGCACCACCCAAGGTGTACGATATAACACTATGAACGGATGAGGAGGTGAGGGTCTTTGCAGCCTATCAGGGTGATTTCCATATATTTCACAAGCCATACCCTTGGGTGGCCTTAGGAAGACCTGGTGTAGCTTTATGCTGATGGCCCTTATCCTATCCCACTCCATGTTATACTGTATAGGTTCTACAGTTAGTTCTAGTTTTATAGTTCAACGTTTGTGGAATAGCAATGGAGTATATAGTGCTTGTGTAACTTGTAGTACTTTTTGTGGCTTTACTCTATTACCACCCTTGAGTAGTTGGTATGTAGGTAATAATTTGTAGGGAATAGAAGGCCCATGAGCAAGGGTGAGAAGAGCACCAGAGAAGGAGGAGGAGAGGAAGGTGGTAGATGAAAAATACTCCCTAAGCAAGGGAGGTGCATTAGTGTAGGACTTAAATAAAGGTTGTGTGAGGAGCTATTCCCCACATTGAACCTCGGGCAAGTCCTCCCATTCAGCGTTTGCGGAATAGCAATGGGGTATATAGTGCTTGTGTAAATTCTAGTACTTTTTGTGGCTTTACTCTACTCCCACCCTTGAGTAGTAGGTATGTAGGTAGAAATTTGTAGGGAATAGAAGGCCCAAAAAGATACCTCCTCCAACTCATGGAGAGTATGACCCCTGGCACTCAGGAGAGGAAAACCCTCCAGGTGGAGGAAACCTCTGAGGACCCATGGCCATAGGTTTGCCCATCCTCTGGGCATACTAAGAGGAGAAGGGCCGGGTTCTAGTAACCATAGCTAGTTTAAGGAAGGTGAGCTTCTTGGAGACACAATGATTCATACTTGATCCATGGCTGATGCAGATTGAATGGCGATCCAGCGTTTTGAAGAGCAGGACTTTTCCTCAGGAGCAATAGAATCCTAAGTGTGAAGCAGATCCAATTGAAGAAAGGCGAATGAAGTCCAGATTTCCAAGGTGATGAAGGATGCTTGTCCATAGGAAGTTGCATGGATGTAATAAGCAGAGAGAGCATGAATAGATCAATGAATTACCAGATAGTGAAGGGTGGATATGCTGTGATAAGAGAAGTCATGAGTGAATGATTGAACTTGTGTAAGGTTTGACTTTCAAGGTAAGGTGTGGAGGCAAGGAATTCAGTAGTGAGTGAGGAGTCACTAACAAAGCATCTGAGAAGTGAAAATGAGTTGAAGAGAGCCTTTGAGTGCCTTGGAGATAATGGTCGATCCTCATTCTGTGGGCGATGCAAAGTGACTGATGATTCTGAGGATGAAGAGTAGGTCTTCTCAGAAGGAGCTGTTAAATCATGAGTGTGGAGCAGACCCAGTTGAAGAAGGTGAATGGAGTCCAGATTTCCAAGTGGATGAAGGATGCTTGTCCATAAGGACTGCATAAGCATAAAAGCAGGGAGAATGGGATTTGATCAATATGGTACCAGATAGTGAACGGTGAGAAATGCAATAATTTGTGAAGTCATCAGTGAATGATCCAACTTGTGTAAGGTTTGACTGTCAAGGTAAGTCTGGAGGCAAAGAATTTAGTGGTCAGCAATGAGTAGCTAAATAAGCATCCATAAAGTGGAAAATGAGTGGAGAAGAGTCTTTGGGTGCCTGATAGGAGTACTGCCATACTTGATTAGCAGACAAATATAGGATGATTTGCAGATGCAGTCCAGATGCAGAGAGAGAGAGAGAGAGAATGATAAGAAGTTCGATATAAGGAAATTGATGGTTTATTTGGGTATGGTGTCGAAACTGTATTTGTATAAGCTGCTGCTGGTACTCTGGCTGAAGTAAATGCAGGTATTTCCATGGTGTGATTGACTATAAGATGTACTGTGGTGGCTTATAGTTGGTTAGGTTTACAGGTAATCTGATGCCAATGCTTGCGAGATGCTTGGAGGCATCTATGTGGAAGATCCTGTAGGCTGAATTGGAAGTGAGGTCGAGTAGTGAGAAATGCCAGAGGATCTTGGGACTATGGCCAGTTAAGACCTGTTGGGGGGCAAGACTAGATTTGCCAATTGGCCTTAACTGTTGTAGATTTCCGGTTGGAATTCAGAAGAGCCTGTTTTTGGTGATAGTCTTTACTAGTGAGAGTAATGTAGATCATTCATGAAGGAGAGGCTAAGGGTCCACTGGAAGGGTGGTTAATTCAACCGAAGGTACTAGATGAAGAAGTGCAAATATTGTATGAGGAATGTTGATGTCCAGGAGCTAAAAATTATGATTTTGATGGAGTGGCATTGGGAAGCAGCTAGGAGGTGGAGCTCCAACAATGGATGTTCTGGAAATCAGCTGGGAAGGTCTTTGAACTAGCAATGTCTGTTGAGGAAGAAAGAGTCTAATATCGTGGACAGCAAATTTGGTGATGATGAGAGACTATGGACTGAAACCAGGTAATGTCCAGGGTGCCATGAAGCATCTTGTGAGTCCCAGGATCCGGATAAACAATGATGGAGAGTAAGTGGGAGCATAACAGAAGAAGTTACATACTTTCATGCAAGAGGAGAGCCTGAGGGGCATGGTAGACAGGAAGGTCCATGGAGACTGAATGGGCAAGATTCATAGGGAGTATCCAGTGGAGAGAGATAGGTATGTTTCTAGTGTCCAGACAAATGAGAATCCGGAATGACCGAGGGGAGCTGACTGGGTAGTATGGAAAACGTTAAATTAACGTAAGAGTTTCTGAGGCATGTTCCCCAAGGAATGTGTGCTAGAAGTAGTTTCCTCAAGTGGAATACACAGTGATATATCAAGTAGTGGATGGGAGCTGTAAGGATGGCCAGAGTAGAAGTATGCGATGGATAAACAAGGGTAGTAGTTACCTGAGTAGGAATACTGGCCAGGGATATAGTAGCATGCCCAATAGAGCCATAGCTGACAGGACAAAACCCTGAGCTTGTAAGGCAGAGATAGAAAGGTCTCAATCCGAATGTGGAAGGAAGGTCCAGAGTGAATCCTGATGGACTAAAATACTGATTCAGGAAGATGTAGGGTCAAATGAAGCAGGATGACATACTGAGTAGGACGGAACAGGACTGGGTTGGCTCCCAGTGAACGGCAGTGAAATGTGGAAGGTTGTAGTGAATCATTAGAAAATAATCCATGGAAGGCCAAAAGGCAACACTATGCTATGCATCAAGAGCAAGTGGGTGAGGTTTTTCAGTCCCACATCTAATGAAGGCATCCTGGACAAAAGGAAAGGCCAGAAGGTGCTGAACTGAAGGCTGGAGGTTCCACATCTGAAGAAAATGAAGATGTGCAGCAACTGGAAGGGGTGACCCGCAGCAGAGAAGCCCCAGAGGCAGTCAAATAGAAGTGGTATGAATACCAACTAGCTGGCAGAATCCAAATCATGAGGGATGGGAGGCCAAGGGGGTCAAGTAGAATGGTCTATGGATGAACAGGAGGACGAGTGGTGAAGAAGGGTAGAAGTTAATCAGAATAAGGGTCCCGAATCTGGAGGGAAGTGGGATTCAGTAAGGATATGGAATTTTCATAAGGCAGGACCAGCTGGAGCAGACGGAGATTCATAAGCAAGTAGGCGAGGTCCGATGACAGGCATGACACTCCTGATGATAGTGGAGGGTGAAGGCTCAATCAAGGCTTGTTCAAGTCCAGGAGGTAGCAACAAGTGAAGATCCAGTGGAGAGCCAATAGAATCAAATTGGTTGATTGTAGAAACAATTTTTTTAGGCCTGGTAATTGAGGAGAAAGAACTAGTCTTCGATAGCTCTCTCCGGAGGTAGGAGGACTACCAGTCCTTACTGATGATGGGATGATATAGTCGATGATGACAGGTCAGAGCCAAAGGAGGAAGACAGTTGGAGTGCAATGGTCCCTTTCTCCAAGGGAAGCAGCGATGTGTATCTAGTAGTAAGAATGCAGAAGTGGAACAGGGATGCAAGCTCAGGCTCTCAACAAGGGCAGGTTGTGCGACGAGACTTGAGGGAAGACTGCAGGCAAGGAAAATGGAGACTACAGGCAGGATGAAGTCCAGTTCCAGAAGGGCTGTGGCATCCTACAGTAGGTCAATAATGGATACATATGAAACAGTGGAATGTAAACTCAAGTATCCATTAGTGATGGTAGAGGCAAGATGATTCTAACTGGATACAACAAGGAGAGATAGGACAGTGAGAGTACATGTGCGAAGAAGTTCCGGTCCCGGAGGGAAGCAGCAAGCTGTATCAGGAATGAGATCCAGATGGTAGCAGCAGATGAATACGGATTCGGGCACCCAGCCATGGGCATTGGCATGATCGAACCATGAACTGAGGCTGCAGACTAAGTATGTAGAGAAGGCATTTTAGCCAAACCAAGTTCCTGAGGGGGAGAAGCATCCAGGTAGCAGGCTGAGAAGTCGTAAGTTGAAGCAGTAGATTGTAGACTCAGATACCTGAAGGGCATGGCTGAGGTGGGATGATGGTGGCATGAACCTGCTAGGCATAGGAAGATTGATAAGGGCACACAGGGAGAAGAAGTTCTGTTCCTAAAGGGAAGCAGCAACTGGTATAAGGTAGAGACTGTATGGTAGAACTCGGAAGATTGTATACATGGCTCCTAACCCTGGTAGTCAGGGCAAGCTAGCCTTCACTCAATGCTGACAAGCAGAGTTAGGGATGGAGAATGTCAAGTTGGTAGGTAGTAGGAGGTAGTGATTGTAACAGAATCCCATCCCTGGCAGACAGGGGAAGCCTGCCTTTGCTCGGCACCTCAGAAGGCATGAGTTAGGGACAGAGTCCAGAATACTGCTGTTATGGACTGGCTAAAGTGCAACACTGCTGAGGAAATAGATGAGATTTAGGTCATGGAAGCAAGGATAGGATGATGACTCAGTAGTTGACATTGAGATATACATAGTGTGATAGGTGTGGTAAAATAAGGTAGAAGTAACATGTAGGGTGAGTGCCTTGAAGAGTACATTGGGAAGGAGAAGACATGTAGAATGAAGGCTGGAAAGTGGGAGCTAATGCTGGGGACAGGTGCTTTGTACCTCAGAGTCAGTGGAGATATGGAGTGCTGATTACAGCAGGTAAAAGGTAATTGCGAAGGGTTCCCCTACCCTTTGGAGGCCAGGTGATGCTGATGAAAGCATTGCATCAATGACGCCTGATGCAATGATCAGGGAGCTGAAGCACAGGATTGCTTTTCCTTCATCCTATGGAATAGTATATTTTATTTATTGTATTTTTTATTTGTTTTGTTTTAACCAGGAGAGACACACTAAGCTGAAAGCTTGTTTACAGGTGCAACCTGGGAGCACAGGGAAGTTAAGTGACTTGCTCAGGGTCACACAGTATGCAAGTATAGGCATCTGGAGCAACTGGGTTAGGCAGAGGAAGAAATTGGTAGTAGAAGCATGGGGAAGCACGAGGAAACTGTTGTGCGTCCAGTTTGGTATAAGGATGCCTGAAATGCACCCCCACCCCGTAGTACTAGGAGTGTGATAGGAGCCGAGCTAGACACAGCCAACGGAAGTTGTGTCATGTAGCCAGACAGACTGAATATACTGTATTTAGCTGTAATAAAATATAATGAGTGGTAAGGACTGCTTGAGACAATTCCAATGGGAAGGAGGATATCTGGCTCAGGGAGCTGGCAAATTACTAAGCCCTGTAATGCATGCTGAGTGAGGAGTGGTAAATGTCAAATGGCAACGCTACAACAGACAGAAATGTACTTACTGCAGAGTCAGCTGAAGACTGCAGAGAGAGAATCCAGATGTCCAAATGCAGAATAAGCAAGGAGGAGCAAGGCCTGGGCAAATGGAGAGTCCCAAAGGAGCA
Source organism: Neoceratodus forsteri (assembly GCA_016271365.2). NCBI lineage: Eukaryota > Metazoa > Chordata > Ceratodontiformes > Ceratodontidae > Neoceratodus > Neoceratodus forsteri. The sequence continues at coordinate 1,393,686,715 of CM057459.1, forward strand.
GATGCTATGGTAGGAATCAGGGGGGTAAACGGAATGCATAAAGGGAGGACAGGAAGGGAGGATGCTCAGAAGCACCAGTGCTGGGGACAGGAGAAGCCCCAAAAGAAAAGCAAAAGACAACGGAACAGGGAACCCCAGGACAAACGAGAAGGGGAGCCAAGGATGTGGAAGAAAACCAGAAACAAATGGTAGGCACTGACAAGGGAACGGGTGGGAAGGGAGACAAGCAGGTGGCACAGACAGGGAAACAAACCAAAGCAGCAGGTGTACGAGGAAGCACAGCCACACAAGCCACGCAGGGAGCTCAGGAAAAAACACTCCCTAAGCAAAGGAGGTGCATTATTGTAGGGCTTACAAAAAGATTGTGGGAGGAGCTATTCCCCACATTGAACCTCGAGCAAGCCCTCCCATTCTTGTTACTGTTTTCAGGTTAACAATCAGAAGTGATGAACATTTCCTGCTCCTAAGTTAGGTTTTCCCAGATATATATGTTGAACAACTTGAGAAGTACGTACTGCAATATCCTTCCGCCCCATCCCGAACTACGCTTTGGAGATGGGGGGGCGGAGTTTAGGAGTTTACCACACAACAGCCCTACACCACCACATAGTTGAACTCTGCCTGCTTAGCATCCACAGGTCATCTACTTGTTTAAATGGGTGATATAGTTTGTCATACATGGAATGTCAGGGGTTTACACTCTCCATCCAAAAGGGAACATTCTCTCACATCTGAAGAGACTCAAAACTTCAGTGGCCTCTTGCAAGAAACTAAATTGACGGCCAGTGATCATGATAAACTCTTCAGGGACTGGGTGAGTCAAGTTTTGTATGCTTCTTTCCCAACCCACAAACGGCGGGGTAGCTATATTAATTATTATTTATTGATCGGTATAAAAAATACCATTACAATTGGTGCAGTCAGCTAAAAAATTAATCTCCATAAATTACAATATTTCTTAAAAGGAAGAGGACAGTCTATAGTTCATCATTTCAATTAAGTCTATTAATTTATACAGAATATGTAGTTTGTGTGAATTACAAAGCACATTTAGTTGCAAATCTGTTGATTTCAAATTTGCAGCAAGCCAATCACCCATACATTTCTGCCTATTACATAGATGCATAGATGCATAGAATTTGTTGGCAGATAAGGACCACCTGGCCCATCTAGTCTGCCCATTTTTCCTACCTTTACTTACTCTGTAGACTGCAGGTGATCTACTACCCTTCCCTGTTTCTAGTATTCCCATGTGCCTGTCCCACGCATTTTTGAATTCCTCCACTGTTTTTGCCTACACCACCCCTATGGGGAGGCTATTCCAAGCATCCACCACCCTTTCTGTAAAGAAGTACTTCCTCACATTGCCCTGACTCTACTGCCTTCCAACTTCAAGTTATGTCTCCTAGTTCTAGTGCACACTCTTTTCTGAAATATGTTCCCCTCCTGTACCTTATTTATCCCTTTTAGGTATTTGAACATCTCTATCATGTCCCCCCTCTGTCTCATCATTTCCAGAGAATACATATTGTTGTCTTTTAGCCTCTCTTCCTATGACTTTTGGTGCAGCCCCTGTACCATTTTTGTAGTCCTTCTCTGGACAGCCTGCACCCTGTCTATGTCTTTCCTGAGATGAGGCCCCCAAAACTGGATACTGTACTGCAGATGGGGTCTCACCAAGGATCTGTACAGTGGCATCACCACCTCCCTATTTCTGCTGGTGATACCTCTCCCGATGCACCCCAATGTTCTACTGGCCCTTCTTACCACCTTTTCACACTGACCAGCCAGGTCCTCAGATATAATCACTCCTAGATCCCCTCTCCTGTTTGGTGGCTGACAGTACCCCCCCCAATGAGTACTCCTCCCTCAGATTCCTGTGCCCCAAGTGCATAATTTTACAATGTCTTGCATTGACTCTCAACTGCCATGTGTTTGACCATTCTTCCAATTTACTCAGGTCCCTTCTCATTTTCTCTACTCCCCCTGGCTTGTCAATCCTATTGCAGATCTTTGTTTCATCTGCAAAGAGGCACACCTTACCCTTCAGCCCTTCCATAATGTTGCTTATGATGGGCCCAGTACCAAACCCTAAGGCATCCCACTGGTCACCTCCCCTCTCAATATACTGAGCTCCATCCACTCTTTGTGTCCTACCTCTAAACCAATTTCTAATCCAGTTTACCACTCCTGATCTGACTCCAAGGCAGTTCAACTTGTTCATTAGCCTTTTACGCGGGACGGTATTGAAGATTTTACAAAAAGCCAGGTAAGACACATCTACTACCCCTCCTCTTGTTTGGCAAGACCTGCCTGCTGTGAAACCATGCTGTCTTGGATCCTGCTGCCCACTGGATTCAAGGTGTGCCACAGTCTTACCCTTGAGTAATGATTGCATCAACTTCCCCACCACTGAGGTTAGGCTGACCAACCTATGGTTACCAGCCTCCTCCCTACTCCCGCTCTTATGGAGTGGGACATTTGCCCTTTACCAGTCTGCTGGCACCATCCCTGTTTCTAATTATTTGGTGAACAAGACCATTTTTGTCCCACTGCTCTTAAGAAAATCTACAGCCTACGCTTATGCATAGTTATTTATTGTGTCTACTTTACTGTAAACTGCTTTCAGACTTTTGGATCTATTATAACCTTGTGTTAAGACTAGTATATTGATTGCACTCTTTTTCATCTACTTTAAAAAGTATCTCAATATTCAATAATATTTCTAGATGTCGATGATCTTGCTCTGTGACTGGAGATGTTGAACTTAACGTTGCTCTGTATGTTTATTAATTTGTATTTTTATGAAAATCTAATGCAATTTTAATTGGAAAAAGGCTGTCATTGGTGCTGCCAGCTCCTTTCTAAGTTCTTTTTGAATTCTGGAATGTATTCTGTCCAATCCCATTGCCTTATCTACTTTCAGTTTTTCCAGTTCCTTTAGAACTCCCTCTACTGTGAATAGAAAAGGTCTTGAAATAACTCTTAAAACTGAAGGTGGACAAAGCAATGGGGCCTGACGGGATTCACCCAAGAATTCTAAAAGAACGAAGAGTAGAATTAGTAACACCACTGACCTCCCTTTTTAACAAATCATGGGAGGATGGTGTAGTACCGGAGGACTGGAGGAGGGCAGACATGATTCCCCTTCACAAAAATGGGAGCAAGACAGAGACAGGAAACTACAGACCTGTTAGTTTGACCTCAGTGGTAGGGAAAATGATGGAATCATTTCTAAAGGAAATAATTGTTGAGTTCCTAGAGGCCAGTGGGGCATAGGACCCAAGGCAGCATGGATTCACAGTGGGAAGGTTATGTCAGATGAATCTAATAGATTTCTTTGACTGGGTGACCGATGTGGTAGACCAGGGAGGGGCAGTGGACATGGTCTACCTAGACTTTAGTGAGGCATTTGACACAGTCCCACACAAAAGATTAATATACAAGTTAGCCAGCCTTGGAGTGGGTCCCAAGGGGGTAGCCTGGGTTAAAAATTGGCTGGACAACAGGATATAGAAGGTAATAGTAAATGGAGTCTACTCTGAAGAAAGGGGGGTTACTAGTGGGGTACCACAGGGTTCAGTACTGGGACCGGTCCTCTTTAATGTCTTTATAAGAGGGACTGGAAAGAAAAGTATGTCTCTTTGCAGATGACACAAAGATCTGCAACAGGGTTGATACAGAAGGTGGGGTGGAGAGGATGCAAAGGGATTTGGCAAAGTTGGAGAAATGGTCAAATATATGGCAGCTTAGATTCAATGCAACAAAGTGCAAAGTAATGCACCTGGGAAACAAAAATCCAGGGGAAGAGTACACAGTGGGAGGTGAGATAATAACAACTACAGAAATGGAAAGGGACCTGGAGGTAGTCATATCAGATGACCTTAAGGTGGGGTGGAGAGGGCAAGTAATGTAAAAAGGCAGTAAGAAGAGTTGGTGGGATACTGGGATGCATAGGGAGAGGCATCACCAGTAGAAGACAGTAAGTTGTTATCCCTTTGTACAGACAGTTGGTGAGACCCCATCTGGAATTCTGCATCCAGTTCTGGAGACCCCATCTCCACAAAGACATAAACAGGATGGAGGCTGTCCAGAGGAGGGCAACTAAAATGGTGCAGGGTCTGCACCAAAAGACATACGAAGAGAAATTAAAGAAGCTTAATATGTATACACTCAAGGAGAGGAGGGAGAGGTGGGACATGATAGAAACTTTCAAGCACATCAAGGGAATCAACAGAGACCAAGACGGTAGCATCTTTCAGAAAAAGATATGTGCAAGAACAAGGGGGCACAATTTGAAGATAGAGGGGGGATGGCTCAAAGGTAATGTGAGGAAGTATGTTTTCACTGAGAGGGTTGTGGATACATGGAACAGCCTTCCTGAGGAGGTAGTGGACTCAAAAACAGTGGAGGAATTCAAGAATGCATGGGACAGACATAAGGTAATTCTAGTGGGGGGTAGGAGGAAGTAGGCTGTTGGGCAGACTGGGTGGGACAAGCAGTCCTTATCTGCCATCAAATTCTATGTTTCCATATTTCTATGGACTTTTATTTATACCCTTCCCCAGGTGCATCTTCCACCCAGCTGTGGATCCTCCCCTTTCTTTTCTTCTGTGAATACTGAACAAAAATATTTGTTCAGGATTTCTGTTTTTCTTGGTCCCCCTCTGCCGCACCCCCTTCCCCATCTTCTCTTTTAGTCTCATAATCCCTCCCTGGGTTTTTCTCTTTTCTCTGATGTATATAAAAAAGGGTCTTGTCTCATTTCGTTATTGCCGTTGCTGTTATCTCCTCTGTCCGTGCTTTAGCTTTTCTGACGGCCTTCCACGCCTCTTTTAGCATTTCCAGATACTTTTCTCTGTCTTCCTCCAGCTGTGTTTCCTTGTACTCTCCAAATGCTAATCTTTTTCCCTCCCCCTTCCTGCCACCTCTTTGGAGAACCAGAGTGGTTTTTCCTTCCTCTTTGTTTTCCTTATTTCCCTAATGCAGAGGCTTGTGGCTTCCATTATGGCACCCATAAAGATGCACCCATTGCACCTCTACACCCCCCTCTACCATTTTAACCCCTAGGGTTTCCCTCAGACATACCTCTAATTTTGCAAAATCTGACCTTCTGAGATCCAAAACCTTTGTCCTTGTGTTGCTGAATTCTTCTACTGTCCTCAAACTAAACCTTACCGTACAGTGATTGCTAGATCCTAGATGACTCCCTCCTTCTATGTCCCCCACTCTGCCTCCATTTGTGAGGACCAAGTCCAATATTGCCATCTCACAGGTGTTTTCTACCACTAGCTGTTTGAGCCCTGCACCCTGAAGGGCTTCCAGGATGTTTCTGCTCCTTGCTGTGGCCACCGTATGGGTGCTCCAATTGACATCAGTCAAGTTGAAGTCCCCCATCAGCAGTAGTTCCCCTTTTGCTGCCATTCCATGGATGATTTCCACTAGCTCAGCATCCAGCTCTTTTCCCATTAACATTATATTTAACAGACTAACATGCTTCAAGTCATCACTAGTTCCACTGTTACACAGTATTCATAATGAGACTTATTGAAGAAATTCTTCAATCTATTACTATTATATAGTTCAAATCTAAACTTTGTTAGTATTCTATGATCATCTAGATTTCTAATATATTTTAAATAGTACTCCATCCTATGCATGATTTTATTTCCCATTTGTGTACTTTCAGATTCTTTATTAAAGCCAAACCAGTCTGCATTGCAATATTTCTAAACATTTGCATGCAGGGTAATTTTGTCTAGATGAAAGTATATCTATAAATATCCAACAAGTCCCTATGTTAAAGTAATATCCAACAAGATATGTGATAGACCCATAGGAAAAATAATTTTCTTTAAAAATAGAAAAAAAAAAGAAAATTCTCAATGATCTGAATAAAGAAGTTGCTCTTCTAAACAATACCTAGTTGTAATGTCCACTGGCTTCAAGAAAATATTGAGATGGTAAAACAGATATATTTGAGCTGCATACATCTTTACAGATAACTGTTCTAATTCTGCTCTCATTAATGCAGCTGTTGCTGAATTGGGAAATCCTAAAATTGATCTCTGTAACTTATTCATTACTTTTTCTAATTTTAACATCAACATTATCCCATACTTCAGCCCCTAACAGAAGTTGGGCAGAGATGATCATATCTGCAGCTTTGATTGCTCCAATTACTGAATGGCCACCATAGCTATGAAAAAACTTCAAAAGACCTTGGCACAATTGTTGGGCTTTTTTCTTGAAATAGTCCACATGATGTGATCAAGATTTACTATTGGAGAAGGCTATTCCCAAATAACAAAAAAAATTCACCACTTCAGTTTTCTGACCATAAACAAACCATTTACTGCACTTTATTTCTTTTCCTATATTTTTTTTCCTATAACTACATTTTTTGTTTTAGCTTATTAATTTTTAATTAGTATCTTTTACAGAGACTACAAAGCTTGTCCAAGCTCAATTGTAACCCAAGTTGTGACAAAGACATTAGTACTGTGTCATCTGCATGTGCCATATGACCACATGCTCTATCCAGTATTTTAAGTTCATGAAAGTTTGTATTTGGCAATTTTTTTTTAAAGATGGCATTTTAAAAGATTTTAAATTTCATTTCATTTATTTGAATAAAGTGAGTACTAAAAAGCATCCCTGCCTAACCCCTCTATTTGATTTGAGTTTTACTGAGAGTGAATCCTGCAGATTAAATCATTCTTTTCCTGTTGTCTTGATGCAATCTTTTCAAGATGTCAAGTAATAATGGGTCATTGTTTAAGTTTGACAGTTTTTCCCAGAATAATTTTCTATCTACTGTATCAAAAGCTAAACTTAGGTCTGTAAAAGCCAAAACCAGGGGTTGTTTTTTAACATTTTGATACTTATACACTAGATGAGAAAGTATAAAGCAATTTTTTCCTCAAGTCCGAATTGAGTTTTAGAGATTACATTATTTTGCTGTAACCAAGATGTCAATTTATTAAGAATGATCTTCAAAAAGATTTTTTTTTGTGAGCCATCAATTAAACTAATAGGTCTATAACACTGTGGACCTCCTCTGTTCCCCTTCTTAAAGAGAGGGATAATAATATTACACTGCCTAGGAATCTGGTATATAGTTTGATCTAATAACCATGTTCAATAATCGAAGTAAAATAGGAGCCCATATATCTTTAGAAAAGTACTGTGTCTGGACCAGGAGCTTTATTACAAGAAGTGTCCTCAATGCCTTTAAAAGCATCAGACAATGTAATTTCAATCCCAGAGGACTCCACTTTATACCTCTTAAGAGAAATAGGGACAGAGTTGTCATAAAATATTGCAGGATAATGGGTAATCCATTTTGATACATCAACCTCAGCTTCTATATTTGTATCCCATTTTTCCTACTTTTGCCACTTGGAGCCACAAGGATTTATAATCTTTTTTTTAATAATAGACAGTTGTAATTCCATCCAGTTTGATTTAATATGAGCTTTCCTTTTTGAGTCAATTAAAGTTTTATATTTTTTCCTTTTGTCCTTTAGGATTTCTCTATTATCTTTTATTGGATGTTTTCTTCACTTATTTAATTAATGTTCAACTCTCTTTTTTGCCTCTTTACATGATTTATCAAACCAACTAGGACTCTGTACAGGTTTGCTCATTTTAGTTTCATGTAATGAGGGGGCTATACATTCCAAAAGGCTTGAGAAACTGTAGCATGTAACTCTGTTGAAAATATTACAGCAACCGGTCTTTTTACAGCAGCAAAATGACCGATCCCTCTGGATCACTGTAATGGTCACGCTACAGCAAGATGGGCCCCCATGCACAGCTTCTCTGGGTCTTGCAACCCCTTCCCAAAATACCTCCACTGTGGAGGTGATTATAATAAAGTCTGGGTGGTGTGGGGGGGCACAGAAACACACTTCTCTTCCCAACCGCACTATGCAACCGTGATCGCGGTCGACATTGTGTGCATCACTGTAAAGTCGGTCGACATGTTTTCTATCAAATCAGCTTGACAGAACCTTGAGAAACTATGTATAATGTCACTATCCAAAGTTTGCAAAAAGAATGAGTTTCTCAACTCCAGAAATTGTGAACCATCCATAATACCCTTCAGTCTCTCAAGCTAAAAATCAACCCACTTGATTCGCTTTGTATTTAGAATGTCTAGAGTCTCTTCTACCCTAAGATAACTCTCATTCTGATTAACATTTGCATCCACAAATACTTCAACAGGCAAATGTGAGCTTTCTGATCTGCGATAAATTTTCAAATCAAGAATATGTGGTACAGGAAACATATTTGCCATTGTTAGACCAGTTACAAAGTAACCCTTTAAATTTATAAATGTAATTTCACCATTTGAATCTCAGGGGGTTCTTCCATTTATTATACAGCATGAATAAGTGCTAATCACATCCAATAACTTACTACCACCTGAGGATGTTTTATGATCCTTTGACTTTCTGTTAGAAGCTATTCTGTAAATCGAGCTGGTTGGCAGGGGTCTACCAGAATCTCTTGATTGTTCAAACTCACTCCAGCATTAAAATCACACATCAACAGAATACCTGCAGTAGGATCTGTTGTCATTATTAAATTTAACAGATCAGAAAAAGTTTCCCATGATAAACTCCTCAGGGACTGGGTGAGTCAAATTTTTTGTGCTTCTGCCACATCCCACAAATTAGGGGGTAGCTATATTAATTAGCAAAGCCTTGAGATGGTCAATGGTCACAATAGAGGGAGATCCACAGGACTGCTGGATTCTAGCCTTAATGGATGCCCCTGCTAGACCCATCCTTCTAGACAATATATACACCCTCAATGAAAATGACCCTGCCTTATTCCATGCTCTGGAGAATAAGGTGGGTGAACTAGCTCCTTCATCCACACGATTATGGTTGGGCAGTGATTTTAACCTTACTTTATCCCCTGTATAGATCAAATCCATTGCAGCACTGAGCATCATACTAGAGGTTTTCAGGCTCTGGCACAACTTATGATAGACCAGGGACTGGTGGATATCAGGAGGATCCTCCACCCTATAGAAAGGGACTATTCTTACCACTCAACAGTGTATGGGTAATACAGTCCTTTGAATGTATGGCTGTGCTCCTCTCACCTCACTCAAACAGCTGTCCACTCCACCATCTTGCCACTCATTATCACAGATCATACCTAAATCTAGCATCACTTCCTCTGGGGTGATCCTCCTATTAAATCACCTTTGTGGGGATTAGATGCACTGCTGTTTAAAGATCCTGAATTCACCCCATGGATCCAAAAAGAACCTCTCAGTTTCTTGCTGAAAACAATCCCCAGGATACCTCAGCTGCAGTGATGTGGGAGGCCTTTAAGGCTATGATGAGTTGGAAATACTGTAATTGTTTTTGCAGATGCTAGGTGTCATAAATTGGAACAGTAACTGCACAATTTGGAGCAAGAACTTCAATGCAAGGATGCCCTTTTTAAGGCCCATCCATGCTCTGATCCCAACTCCCACCAACACCGCGCTATCATCGCTCTCAGTATGGAGATCAACACTCTCTTATCCCATAAGGCCTACTGTGGGTAGCAATACCCTATTCAAAACATAAGAACTCGGAGAGGGGAGAGCAGGGAGGTCAGCTCTTGGCCTACCAGCTCCATAAAAAATGGGCAGAACAATTCCTTGTCAGCCTACAGGACTGTTCAGGACAGGTCAGAATCTCTTGTAAGAAAGATAATGGCATTATGCATCATCCCTGTGCTTCCATGTACTCCTCTAATAGCTTCCAACCAGTGTTGCCCATTCAGACTTTCTTAGACTCCCTGTCACTACCTAAACTCATACCTGAACAAGCTGCCATACTAGACAAGTCACTCTCTCCAAGAGAGATCTTGCATGCCTTGTTCTCCCTGAATTCAGGAAAGGCCATTGGAGGAGCAGGATTCCCTGTTGGATTCTTCCAGCTGCAGTAAAAATAAAAAGTTGCACAAGGAATCAGAGGGCTACTAGTAATGTGAAATACAGAAAGTAAAAGGAACAACTGGTGCCACACTCTCCAGCACTGAATGAAACCAGAATGCTCAACACTTAAGAAGATTTATTTCAGCACAGCAACATAATCCACCAGTTGGCTAACAGACAAAATCAGTCCCAATGTTTCATGCGTGGGCACTTTGTCAAGAGACTCAGTCTCCCCTAGCAGCTACAATACAACAGTTATTAAACATGCACTCCCTGGAGTAGCAGAGGGAGAGGGGAAACATTATCAAGACTTTCAAATTCCTAAAAGGAATAAACAAGGTGCAGGTCCAGGACCTGTTCCACATCAAAAATCACTGAAGAACCAGGAGGCACAACATGAAGCTAGAGGGGGGCCGATTCAGAGGCAACATACGCAAGTTCTCCTTCACCGAGAGAGTGGCTGATCCATGGAACTGCCTTCCACAGGAGGCAGTGGAGGCAAAAATGTTGGGGAATTTCAAGAAAGCATGGGATAGATACAAGGGCATCATAACACTGAAAATCAGTTAAGAGAAGGGGTAGGGTTATGGGCAGACTAGACGAGCCGCATGGCCCCCTTCTGCCATCCCTTTCTATATTTCTATGTAACAGCATGCTGATATGAGGTGCATATTGGTAGTTCCCTCTCAGTACTCTACCCTGATGTATGTTGATGACCTCCTAGTTTTGCTGGGTGACACCCTGCTTCAGTCAAGCCACTGCTAGATCTGCTCAATCACATTTTGAAGCTGTCCAGATTCACGGTTAATCAATCTAAAATGGAAGTCCTCCCCGGTAATCTGAACTGTCTATCCCCATCATTTCAGTCATTAGGTTTCAGGTTGGCACCAGATGGGATAACGTACCTAAGGATCAAAATCATCATGGACATGCCCAAGATGTATGAATGCTACCTGGCCCCTCTGCAGGCCAAGCTAGAAACAGTGTGTGAGAAGCGGAAACTGCTCCAACTCATAATAGCAGGGAAGATAGCCACTATCAAAATGGTAACAGCACCTAAATTATTTTATCTCCTGTCTCACCTCCCCCTGGCCATCCCACAAAAGTGGATACTGTATATTTAAACTTATAGGCAACTTAATTTGGGAAGGAACCAAGTTAAGGTAAACTCTCCATAAATTCAGAGCTCATTGGTCCACTGGAGGTTAGTGTCTACCATGGTTTATAAATTATGGGATACATTTGGGCCTTCAGAGCTGTTCAAACCACACAATGGTTTCAGCCCATGTCCTCTGAATCACCCCCAATAGTAGGCTATGGAAACAGCCCAACATGAGGCCCACATGCTTCCCTTACTTCTTTTTTTCCCCATCCCTACATCAATCAAGTCACATCCTATGTTTGCCCCAAACATACTTTACTGGCTCCAGCTTCATAAGTGGCTAAAGCAACCCTCTACACTAGTACGATACACCTCCCTGTGGGAAAACCCAACAATTAAAGCACAGAACAAACTACTCTGGTGGTCTTAATGGAAAGATAAAGGGATCCTATTCCTAGAAGATATACTGCAGGGAGGCAGTTTGACTGTGGACATCTTTCTGGCACTACAGCACAGATAGGGCATCCCAAAGGCACATTTTTGGATATCTGCAGATTCACGGTGCAGTTAAGGCCCATGTACAAGCCTCTATTAAACCAGCCACCCATGTTTGGAACCTCTCACACTGGTTGGCTCAAAAAAAAAAAGAGTTAGCAGGGAAAATCTGTGGGGCAGTCAGAAACAATGTCCTCAGCCAATCTCTTCTGTCCAAGGGCAGATGGTGCAGCATAGTGCCCACCACCCTCTCAGAACAAGAATGGTCTGCCTGCTGGAGGTTTGAACAATGGAGCGCAGTTTTCAAAGAACCATGTGATTGCTGCAATTTGTAGTGATCTAGGGCTGTGGCAAACTCCGGGTGCATCAAAGACCCTGTGCTCTATTTTGTAAAACTGGGGGTCCCTGCGTATCAGACCCTAGAGATGCCACAGCTGCAGGGTTGCACCAAACATGCGGCGCACCTGTGGGGTTTGATGGAGGGATCCATCACCCCCCCACCCAATGTAACCCAAGAGAGGTTATGAAGGAGGGAATATGTAAGCAAGGAGGACAGCAGGGGCATAAAGAGTACAGGGGATGCCCTTTTGAGCAAGGGGGCATGGCGGCAAATAGTGGGCGCTGGGGTGTGCCATGCCAACATCCAGTGAGCTGATTGATTCCACCACTTCAGTGCACTGGTGGCAGTGTGCCCACTCATCACAGCGCCAATTGCCAATTTTACCAACTTCTCTTTTATGTGCCCATCTCACCGCCCCTTAATAATTATTCTAACTCTGGGGGTGCCACCTTGAGGAGGGGGCGGCAAAACCAGAAATTGGCACTGTGGTGTCCCTGTGCTGTAATGCTGGTGTCCTAATGCCCTGTAAGGGTGCTGATTGGCTAGGGTAGAGAGGGTTGTCAGGAATGGACCATGACCCAGTTCCGGCTGCACACAACCCTGTCACCTAACCCATAGGTGCACCAGTCTCCCACACTATCGGTGGAAAGCAGCCATCTCCACATGGGGGCTACAGTACCAGGGGACTGTCGCGGTGCCCAGGGAATGGTCTCCTCCACCATTTTTGCTCAGCAGCCTTTGTCCACTTCTGCCCACTGACTGTGCTGGAGACTGGTGCACCTATGGAGCAGGTGCCAGGGCTGTGTGCAGCTGGATCCTGGTCATGGTCCATCCCTGCCAACACATCTCTACCCCAGCCAATTGGCTCAGTGGACATCGGAATTGCACCCCCACTGAGTGGCACTCCAGCACCCTGGATTTGCCACCATGGCCCCCTCACTCACTAGAGTACCCCCATGTTCTTTGTGTCCCCACTCCCCCCCCCATTGACCACCCTTCCCAGCTGTGGCGCATGACCACTAGACCACCTTCTGGGTGGTCTAAAGGCAGACCCTGTTACAATTGTAGTGGGGCTTCTGGAATAGCAAAAAAGGGGATGGTGCAGTCCCACTGTGGTGCAACAACCCTTGAGACCTGGTGCATGGACGCTTCTGCTGCAAGAGTGGTGCAGGGAGGCTATAGCACACAGCATCCTGATTGCAATGCAGCCGGCATTTGGAAATTGAGATAGCCACAAACTGTGATGCAAGGTGCCACTTACATCATACCCATTTGGCATAGGCACCTTGTAATCACTGCTGGCAATGTGACATCCAGGAAGGATATTTGTTTCACATCTTATGGTACTCTCCTAGAAAGATGGCCGTGGAAGTATTGCACCACTCCAGCCCCCACTCTGCAGCCCTACTCCTGCTAGGGCTCACACTGAAAGCTCCCCATATCCCACCAGCTGGTCACAGCTGGCTTGCCCTCCTGAGCATGCAAGCAAAATGTCTAATAATGTGCTGATGGAGTTCCACAGATATTCCTTTTCATCAGCAACTGTTGGCTTTTCTCACACAGATTTCCACATTGGGTCACCATCACCTACCTCATTTGGCAACCAATTCTTTTCATAAATATACTACCTGTTGGCAGCCATACCTGAGAGACCTAAACCCTTGGACTGGTATAGACTGATAGCTGAAGTGTAAAGTCTCATCCAGCAAATTGTTAAAGGGAAAACTCTCACTGCTGCATGTTGCATACTAGCACCTCTATTACATTCTCTTGTGAATGTTTTAACCTAGTCTAGTTAAGGTTTGTTTTTATAGAAAGGCATAACTAGTTTTATAAAAGTGGCACAAAATTTCCAAGAATGTGATTGGCTGGTAGGTCATTTGAGCCATGTCCTTATCACAGCATAATTTCACAACCGGCACTTACTATGTCACACAATGTCTCATCATCACAGGTATCAGTGTACCACCCCCGGGTACCACATTACCCATCTCAGCTATTTCACAAAGATGACCACGGTCTCGGAACTGCTTTCCAATGTGGCAACACACACACACACAGACTGACATGAGCTTTATTTCTGTAATTCCCTAAAAGTTTTCTTTTTAACTGAAGCCTGACCTGTGTTGCTTGCTGTGGTTCCTGGCTATGGCTGAAGCTGACTGCAATAAAGTCGGTGAACCGAGTGCCACGGTTACAGACACAGTTGTCCAATTGCCTTCAAATAAAGAAAATCAGACCTGCTTCTCCACCAGTACTTTTATCCAAACTGTGAAAAATAAAAAAAAATTAAATTCCTCTGTGACAGACCAGCCAGCTGTTATAAGCGCAATCTAGGAAGTGCTATGCAAAAAATGCTAAGCACAGCGGCTGCAGTGAGACATGCTTGCTCTCACTCAAACCTGACAGTCGGTCTAAGGCAAACAGGCATGGTGAGGATCTGTAGCTACAAACCTGACACAGCAAATAACACATGTCAGGCTTCAGTTAAAATGAAATGTTTTAGGGAATTACAGAAAGAAAGAGAGATTCTGTCAGTGTGTGTGAGTGTGAGGTGGGGGGGGTCACTTCAGACAGCATTTCTGAGAAAGTAGTCATCTTTGTGGAATAGCTCAGTGGGGCAGTGGTACCTGGGGTGGTACACTAATATGTGTGCTGATGGAGCATTGCTATGATGTGATGGTACTAAAAGCAACTGTGAACAAATAACCCCAGTAATACACAGGAAGCCCTCTACTGCTGATAAACACTTGTGAAATTACTTCAACATAGGGACTATTTTTTACTATTTCAGGTATTAAAACCTCCTTTTTATATTTTTGACTCTTTTTTTTTTTTTAATAATTACTTGTAGGCCATCCCGGTGGCACTGAGGGTTGAGGCACTGGACACCACACCTCGCACCATGCCGGCGATCTGGCAGGGGAGAGGTTGGATTGAGCATCCCAGGACTGCTCTCCTTTCTCTGGGGTGGGCTTGTGGAGTTGTGTGGCACTTGGGCCCTGGTGAAGACTGGGAGAAGCACAAGGTGCAACCCTCCATAGTAAGGGAAGAGTTGACCAAAACTCCACTTGCACAGCGCAGCGTGTCATTGCACTGCCGGTTCCGGGGAAAAAACACAAGGTGGAAAAAGGGCTGGGCATGACCAAGCAACTTGATGGCCGTGCACCCGCCGACCTGGAGGCCTGTTGTGGAATCACATCGGGGGTCCGGTGACAGCCGTGCTAGGACCCTCGCGTATCGAGTGAGCCTGCTGTCCCCCCGGGTCGGTTGAGGCCGGCGGCTGGATGCCCCCGCCGGAGCGCTGCAGAGGCATGAAAATCAAAGTATGATAAAAAAAATAATAATTACTTGGAGGCCTATTTTATAAGAGCAAAAAGACACTCGGAGGTGTGGGTGTCTGATAAGAGCACTTCCCAGGTGCTAAAGGCACTCTGTGCAAGCACCTCAAGCTCATAACACACCTGGGGCATGCTCTTATCAGTCCATAACCCACACCTCGTCATCTCTTATTGCTTGCATAAACTCCACCTACTACTTTCTGGAGCTCTGGTATATCATTCAACATGTCAATCAAAGTGGGCAACAAGACTCCCATGGCCAGTTCTGACAGCTGACTGTATGTATTGCTGACCGATATTTTGCAACATGTATCATATGTTCCTTCCTTTTGTAAGATGCTATGAAAGAAATATGCCATTATAAAGATTAACTATAAAACAGCAGGATGATGCAGTGGCCCACAATGAAGCCTACTGGTTGCAAAAATTGTGTCTGCTCAGTCAGTGGCAAACACAGACAAGGCTAGTAAACAGAGTACATGGCTAACAATTCTCAAAATAAAAATGTTTGTAAGGCTTATGTATAATTACCAACAAAATATCAGTACAGCATCCCACCAGTGTAGGCTACTGGTTCCAAAACTAGTGTGTCCATGGGACAGAGCCTCACATGGACAAGGCTTCCCATTATGCCATGTATATTTGGATACGTGTTGTACACACTAGTTTCATGGGCAATGCTGCCCTAAAATTATTTATTCAGCTTATGTACCCCTGGCAAAAATCCACTAAAAAATTAATGTGAATAAAACTGAAGACAACAGTGCAGCATCCCACAGTGTGGGCTAATGGTTCCAAAAAATGATGTGCCTATTGAGACAGTGCCACACGAGGGTAAGGCTTCCCACTATGCCATGAATTAGTTTTCTGCACAATGGTCATTGTCAAAGCCAGCAATACATAAAGCTGCCTACTTGCTGAGGTTGCAGGGCTCCAGTGACTTGTGGCTACTGCTACTGCTGTTGCTGGCACTTAACCCAGAGGAGGAGGAGAAAGAGGAGGAGGATAATGAAGAGTGAAAACTGACCCAATAGGCAGTCACTGTCATGTAATCAGTAGTCTGACCACTAGTCCACATGTCAGTGGTGATGTGAATCTCTGGCAGAAATTATGCTTTCAGAACATGTGACACAATCTCGTAGACAACCTGATAGAATACAAGAAGAGCCACTGTGGACAATAGGTATGGTTGGCCACTTTATACCTTAACACTGAAACTTGCATTAGTGAGAGAAAACCAGCATTGCTCAGACAGGTGAATGGCAGCAAGTCAGCAGCAGGTGTTTCCGTAACTGCCCTTGTTA
This sequence comes from Neoceratodus forsteri, assembly GCA_016271365.2. Taxonomy (NCBI): domain Eukaryota; kingdom Metazoa; phylum Chordata; order Ceratodontiformes; family Ceratodontidae; genus Neoceratodus; species Neoceratodus forsteri. Next base: position 1,393,703,243 of record CM057459.1, read on the forward strand.
GATTTGTTTGCCTCAGGTCTGTTGGCTTTTACATTTCTGGCCCATTTAAAGCGACTCCACCAGTGAGAACTGAGTGTTTTTTCCCTCAACTGTGTCTGCTGGCTCCTGTTTTTGCCACCCCTGAGGGTAGAAGTGGCTGGGGATTTGTGGCCCCTCAGAGGTGTGGGAGTCAATGAGCTAAAGAACCTGGGCAGGATTCACAAAGCTTTCTGAAGGTGCAAAACCTTCCCTAAGTCCCCAAAACTTCCGTAGCTACGGAAAAAAAGGGGAACTTGCTCTGAGTGCTATTCACAAAAACCTCCGCAGCTGCAGAAAAAATACACTACGGACTGTGGAAAAAAGTGCAGTTGCAGAAGTTACTGAAGAAAAAAGGTAATTGATGAGTAAGGCACAGTGCCTCAAAGGCTATTTTCAGTCAGGTTTTTTCCGCAGTTGCAGAAGAAATGCTACACACATTGTAGTGAGGCGTAACACTCCTTCAGCAAACTGCAGTAGTGCCCCAACAATTGAAATACAATTAAAGTGTAGGTCAGGCACAGGTAATTGCATCCCAGTGGGTATAGCAGTGCCTGATGTTACAGCAACATTAGCACATATTGCCATTGAATGGCAACAAACAATAACCACCAGACCCAGTGCAGCCCATGAAGGAACCCCACAGGTAGCAGATCCTGAACAGCCTGCAGTGAGTGCTATTCCTGCAGGCAGCAGGAACCCTCCAAGGAGGGACAACCAGCAGTGACAGACAACCGCTGTGGTGCCATGATATTGCTGGTACCTGTGGTGCTGCAGTGGTCCCAGTTGAGGGGCTGGTTGCTGGTCTCTCTGTGGGTCCTTTTGGCTTCATGCTATGGCAGAAATGTTAAAGTCTGCTGCTCCAGCTAATTAGGTTCAGTGTTGCTGTGCCTCCTAAGCCATTTCCACAGCTGCGGATCCGCAGTTGTGGATTTTCAGCACTTGCTCAATTTCTGCAGCTGCTGAATTTCTGCAACTGTGGGGACTTTTGTGGAATTCCGCACCTGTACAAGTTTTCTTTCAGAATATCATGCAACTGCATTTCCACAGTGCTGCAGGCTTTTTTCCCTGCAGTTGCGAGACGTTTGGCCTTCTTTGTGAATCCTGCCCCCAATGAATACAAGATGTTAAGAGTTTTGCATCTGCTATCACTTAAGTAACTTTCTTCCTCTTCCTCTCTACCGGCCCTCTAATGTCCTCCTTCTGCCCATCATCATCATCATCTTGACTTCCTCATCATGGTGCTCCTGCTGACACTTTGTGTTGGCATCGACAGCACAAAGAAAAACAGCGTGCAAACAGGAGCAGCAAAAATGTATACATTTAATGGAACATAAGAAGTGTAGTGGTGTAAAATACAACAATTTACCTACCACCTGGGGCACAGCATGGGCAGCAGGTAAACTGCTGTTCCTTGCACGACTGCACTTTATATGTATTATTACATTTATAAATTTTTGCTAATCCTTTGGGCACGCTTTTTCCTTTGTGTTCCTGTGAAACTGAGCAGTGCACTCCATTAGGATAATCTGTGCCTGGGTTCTTTGGCTTGTCTCACCACCCCCTGACCAAGAGGCTGTCTATAGCCTCAAAGCGCCAGGGTTCCTGCTCCTGGTCTACAATCCTTTTCTCTCTCTCTGCAAAGCAAAGCAAATGAAATGAAGCAAGTAACAGTTTAAAATAAAAAGCCTAGCAGACTAAAAGACATCTTCTTGCCTCTTGTTTTTCTGTTCAGCGAACATTTAGTTAATAGGAAGCACCAGGATTCATTGTTGCCGCAGCAACCCACCCTCGAGGAAAATGTCACCGTTCATTGGCAAACCTTCTCATACTGAGATCTGTGAGACTTCAGAAAATGCCTTTTCATGGCAAATGTTCCCAGCTTTGTTCCCTCCTTACCCTGACTCAGCCTGTCTTTGCATAAAACATTCACTGTATGCATCAGTGAGTCTTTGTGCACTTGAAAGAAACCCACACCACCAACATCACCGGTTTGGTCTCTCCTCCTGGCACTTTCTGCCTAACAGGCTAGCTACTGTGGCCTTCTCCTTCTTTTCCTTCACTGGTTCTTCAGTGTCAGGAAATAGTTCTTCTGCCTTTTAGCAGATTGAAAGAGATCTACTTGCCTCTGATCACATAGGGTCAATGGCCATATTCAATGTATAGGGCTTACGGGCAGACTGGATGGGCCTAGTGGTCCTTATCTGCAGACAATTTCTATATTTCTATGTTTCTCTGCCTGTATCATGTGTAATGGGCCATCTGTCTTGCCTGTGTCTTTATTGGGTGTTATTTCAGATGCTTGCTATTGTGTTTCTCTTTGTACTTTTGTGGCCTCTTTGTTTTCTTAACTACCACTTTCAGCCTTTTTTTGATCTGTTATGTGCACCTGCCCCATGTCTGACTCCCACCTGTTCCACCTCCTCCTCATTCTCCCCAGGCCTTCTGCTACTTTCAGTATTGTCAAGTATGCAATCACAGTATTTTTCTCTGTCCCCAAGCTCCACTGGATTACTTTGCTCCTCTGCCTGTGTCATTACCTGGCACGCTCCTTTCTTTCCTGTTTTCTGTAATTGCTTGTGTTGCAATCCTTGCAGTGCCACTGTGAATGGTTCCTACAGCATGTGATACTTTATGTACTGTTCGACTACTCTATTCTTCTTCTACACTTGCAGTTCCCTCTGAAGCAGAGGATCTCTGATCAATTTTCAGTCGTAAGAGTGTGGTGTGCATATTTATGGAACTCATAAAAACAGAGAGAGAAAGAAATAAGTGCCTTATCTAGAACTTGAACCAAGGCCACCCATAATACCATTCTGGTTGCGATACCAGCTGCACCACCAAGGCAACTAGAAACTGAAATTTCCTGAGGCACCTTACTTTTTCTCTAATGCACAACCTGGTGCTTCACAGATAATTGCATTTTCAATCACAAGAGTGCAGCGTGCATATTTATGGAACTCATACAAACAGAAGAGAGAGAGAAATGAGTGCCTTAGGTGGGACTTGAACCCAGGTCACTCAGAATACTGTTATGGTTGTGCTACCAGCAGCACCACTAAGGCAACTAGAAACCATACTTTTGTGACTAAAAATGTTTCTACAGTGGTTGCCCTGGGGGCATAGCTGGAAGTGCAACCAGAATGGTAATACAGGTGGCCTGGGTTCAAGCCCCAGCTAAGGCACTTATGTCTTTCTCGCTTCTGTTTGTATGGTCTCTGACTGATGTCACTTTGGTTTTTCTTTGCTGAGACTGGATGATCCCATACCATCATCTCCTTGCCATCTCTGTTGCTCCATTTCTTAATCCTTGCTACAGGATTCAGGAGGTGGAGGAACTTCACCCAAGTGGCTGAAGTTTTTTATTTTTTTATTTTTTTTACGTTTTTTTATGGAATGTCACCAAGGACTACATGTGGCCAGCTGGCACACACTTGCTGCCCACTGTCCAGATCACATTGCAAAACAGACAGGCTACTTTGTGACTCAGGAGGCGGAGGAAGAAGACTTCAGCAACTTAGGGGATGCGAAGATTTTTTTTTGTTTTACAATCCAGCATACAGAAGTATGCTGCTCTGTTATACAGAATGATTGGGCAGGCTACACAAAATAACTGTGCAGCTTTAGACATTTTCAAATGCTTTAATAAATAATTTCAATGAAAGACAGCAGATTGTAAATGACTTCCCTTACCCCTAACGTTTACTTTCCATGAAGAAGCTATTGCAAGTGGTGGCAACATGTAGGGGGTCCATTCAGGAAAGACCGTGCGTTTTTTCACATGTAGCAGCCAAACCAAATTTAGTTTCAGTAGCCACCCTGTAAACTCATTCGTAGTTCAGAGTTGTATCCATCCAACTTCTAGATTTTGTAAGAGTAAAATGGGACCCAAACCAAGCTTCACTGCTCCAAACTGAAACAGACCGCAGACCCCATGTCACGCTTGCATGCACACGCTGATGTTTCCCAATAGGCTTCCTCGGGGTGTGCAGTGTGTGGCTGTTGTTCATAATATAAGTTGCCAAATTAAAGTGACAGTGCTGAAAAAACATTTTAAATGCAAATCAATTTTAATATATAAAGCACAAAGTGTTAACTGTGACCAGCCTTACAGAAGATAATATGCAAGCAACAAAAAGGAAAGGAAAGGAAAGGAAAGGAAAGGAAAGGAAAGGAAAGGGAGGATGATGGGTTCTGGATCTGGAAAAGAAACCATGGACAAGGGGAAAAAAACAAGGGTAGTGGGGGGGGGGGGTTGAAGAGCAAAGGGAAACAAAAGGCCCAAGGGAAGGGGGCAGGGTAAGAAGTTTCAGTAAACTATACTAATAGGTATACTCTATTGCAAATTATTTTAACTCACTATAGAATTCAGCAAAACAAGCCTTTAAGAACATTAATGACCTCATATAATTCATAGACGTCCAGAGTTCTATTGAAGGTGATCGCTTCTAATACTAACAAAAAAAAAAAAGAAAAGGAAAGGACTCACAAAAACCTTTCAGATTATCAATTTCAATCTTACATCCTTACATCTTACATCCATCAATCTGTTTCATAAAATATTTATACATATGAAAGAGGTTAAGAGGGAGGGGAGATAAGAGGTATAGCAGACAGACAAAGATAGCACAGCATAAAGGAACTATACAGTTAAAAACAATTATTCAGCTAGTTCCATAAACCACAGAGTATGGTGTCTATTTTCTGCTTATTCACTGATTTTTTTTTTTTTTTTTTACGAAACTGCTGTTAGTGAAAAATCCATTCAGTCTTGTTGCCTTCCATTGCCCTGCCCCTGTGCTGCCACTCACAACAACCTCTACATGGAAAGTGTACTTTAGAGATAAGGAAAATCCTTTCTAAACTGCTGTCTTTCATTGAAAGTATTTATTAAAACATTTGAAAATGTCTGAAGCAGTGCAGTTATTTTGTTTAGCCCACCCAATTGCTCTGTATGATAAAGTAATGTACTTCCGTATGTTGGATTGTGAAATTCTTTACCTCATGTGGTGCACTATTGTCAGTGGAAGCACCATGATGCCCTTTTTTCTAACAATGTTTTATTTTTTTTACCTTTTTACAGCTGCATAGTGGAGTTATGTGGATGTCTTGCTACTACACAGAGAGAGAAGGGGCTCTGGAATCACATGAGCGGATACCTAGACTGTGTCCTTTCACCATGGAATTGAAGTACATGCGGTTCTCTCCATTCATCACAGTGCTGTTTCTTTATTTCTCCCCCCCCCCACTCGAGCCTGGCACTATTTTCTTGTAGTGGCTGCTGGTACCGCTGGCCCTCATTTCCTGTCAATTTGTTGGGGTTTCTTTTTGTTTCTTTATCTTTACCTTTTTTGCCATCTCTTGAGGTTGTTGGGGTCAGAGTCAAGGAAGACTGTGTAGACTGAAAAGGATAAATCAGGGATCGGTGTTGCGGCCAGTGTTGTTCAATGTCTTCATAAGTGACTTTGGGGAAGGTATTAAAGGCAAAATATGCCTGTTTGCGGATTACACCAAACTCTGTGGGATGGTGGACACTAAGAAGGGGATATAGGACCTGAGGGAGGACTTTGCCAGGCTAGAGAGATGGTCAGGAATCTGGCAACTTGGTTTCAATGTCAAAAAGTGCAAAGTGATGCACACAGGAGCCAATAACCCTGGGGCAGAATATTACATAGGAGAGATTCAGGTAAATGCTTTCGAAGAGGAAAAGGGTCTAGAAGTGGTGATTACAAGTGACCTGAAACACACCTCCCAGTTTAGGAAGGCAGTGGCAAAGTCTAACAGGATACAGGGGTGTATTGCAAGGGGATTCACAGCAGGCGGAGCAAGGTCATTTTACCACTGTACAGGTCATTGGTGAGACCACACTTAGAATATGGGATGAGGTACAGGCATCCATACCTTAAGAAAGACATCAGCATGCTGGAAGAGGTCCATATGAGAACAACCAAGATGATAGAGGGGCTACAGGATAGGTTCTACGTGGAGAGGCTGGAAGCCCTGGGGACGTACTCCCTGGAGGAGAGACGGCAGAGGGGGATATGATAGAGACCTTCAAATTCATGAAGGGAAGTAACAGAGTGCAAAGGAGTTTTTTTTTTAAATAAGTGAAAACAACACCACTAGGGAGCACAGTATAAAATTAATGGGGGGTGGATTCAGAAGGGATGTAAGGAAATATTTCTATATGGAGAGGGTGGTAATCATCTGGAATAAGCTGCCAGAGGAGGTGGTATCAGCAATGATGGTGCGAGCATTCAAGAGGGCCTGGGACAAATGCAAAGAGAACCCTTGGGACAAGGAAAGATGGGAAGGGGGAGAGGGAGTGTCGGATGGGGGCAGGGTCAGTAGCATAAGTGTAAGACCACACCCTACATCATTATGAGCAGATACGATAGACCAGGTGGTCTTCTTCTGCTGGCTCTTTTTATATGTTTGTATAAACACAGCTCCATGTCACACCATGCCTATTCCTCTGACTGCATTCCTTCAGCTCTCTTTTTAAGCTCTATCTTTCTTTCTTAGGAGGTTCAAGTTACATTTCGTGTGTGTGTGTGTGTGTGTGTGTGTGTGTGTGTGTGTGTGTGTGTGTGTGTGTGTGAGTCTGCAATGACTTAGTCCTGTCTGCTGAGACTGTGTGTTAGTGTCGAAAAGTTGATCTTTGCTGCGTTGATGGTTCTTTTATGTTAACCCTTTCAGGACTCATTCTTAGTGGCATTCTAGTCAGTGTGTTTCATGCAAAGGTAGCTGCTAAGACACTGTTTGTGAGGAGGCTGCAAGTATGGAATCCAGCTGCTTGCATTTATGTAGAACCTCTTTTTGTTTTGGTAAAATTACTGGCATGCAGTGAATGAAGTACAATTCTTGTATGTGGGGGTTGGGTAAAAGCAAGCTGTGCACTACATGGTGTGTGTTTGAGATTTCATAAAGAGAGAGCTGTATGCAGATGTCAGTTAGCCTCACGGAACAGGAATAATGGTATGCCACCTCCCAGCTGCTAGAGCTAATTATCTAATACACAGTGTGAACTAGGGTGTTGTGTCATGCAGTATGTATATTTATTTATTAGTACAATTTTTGCCAGAAAAAGTTACAAACTTATAGAAACATAGAATCCAATGGCAAATAAGGACCATGCAGCCCGACTAGCCTGCCCATTTCCCTACTTAGTGTTGACAGCCCAGATCCTATTTAATGGCACGCCTTCTCTTCCTATCTCCAGGGTACTCTTATATCTGTCCCATGTGCTCTTGAACCCCCGTATTGTTTTAGCCCCCACCACCTCCACTGAAAGGCTGTTCCATGGATCCACCACCCTTTCTGTGAAAAAGTACTTCCAGACATTCTCCCTGAGCCCTTCTCCCTCCAGGCTCATATCATGTCCCCTTGCCCATGTGCAATGCTTCCTCTGAAATATGCTTCCCTCCTGTATCCTGTTTCTACCCCTAAGGTACTTGAATGTCTCTATCATATCCCCCCTTCTTTCTTCTCCTCCAGTGAATGGATATTAAGGTCCCTGAGTCTTTCCTCATACTGCTTCTGGTGCAGCCCATGTACCATTTTCATCACTCTTCTCTCGACTGCCTCCATCCTGCATCCTGTCTATATCCTTCCTCAGATGTGGTCTCCAGAACTGGATTCAGTACTCCAGGTGAGGCCTTACGAGTGATCTGTACAATGGCATCACCACCTCTTTCTTTTTTATTTTTTTTATTTTAGTGTTTTTGGTCTGGTTCCCCCCACCTGAAGGGAGCTCAGCTCATGCCCGCACGCCATCCCCCCATGCCCAGGCTTACCTCCCTGGGCAGGGCTGCTGGGTGGAAGCCCCCTCCCCACAGTCATTGGTATCTTGCCCTGGCTTACCCCACCCAGGGAGGGGTCATGGGAGTGGGACCTCCCCAGCGGACACTGGTGGCAGTGGGGACAGCCGCAGAGCAGGGCACCATGCTTGGGGGACCAGAATTTTTTGTTAACTTGTGGCAGTCCCCCTAGGAGGCAGGGTGTCAATGATGCCAGCATCTGTCCTGCCTCCCATGTTAGCCTGGCACTGGATGTTGTGGGTCCTGCAACCTCCACCAGAGGCCACTGAGACACCAAGCACTCATCCCCCTCCTCCCTGGCGCAGGAGAACAATCTCTCAGATGCTCAATCCTTCCCCACTTTGTCGACCCTCAAACTCCTGGGTCCGTTCCCGAACCTGGGATGTCGACATCACATGCAGACGCCTTGCCGCTGTGCTAGTGGGCCTGCCATCACCATCTCGTTCTTTCTACTGGTTATGCCCCTACCTATGCATCCCAGCATTCTGTTTGCATTCCCCACTGCTTTTTCACACTGCTTGGTTGCCTTTAGTTCATCTGATATGATGATCCCCCGGTCTCTCTCTCTCTTGCTTTGTGGTGGCCAGACCCCCCCCCCATCCTGTACTCCTCTTTTGGATTCCTGTGACCCAGGTGCATTATTTTGCACCTTTTTAGCATTGAAACTCAATTGCCATACACCTGCCCATTCTTCAAATATGCTTAGGTCCTGTCTCATTCTTTCCACCCCTTCCAGTGTGTCAACTCTTGTAGATCTTGGTGTCGTTCATGAACAGGCATACTTTTCCCTCCAGATGCTCTGCAATGACACTAATGAAGACATTGAACAGGACTGGTACAACACCGATCCCTGTGGCACTCCACTGGTCACTTCCCTCTCTTCTAATTTCATGCCATTTACTACCATCCTCTGAGTCCTGTCCCATAGCCAGTTCTCAACCCATTTTACTACCACAGGTCCCACTCCCAGGTTTCTCAATTTATTTAGCACTCTCCTATGTGGGATGGTGTTGTAGGTGTTGCTGAAATCCAGGTAGGCCACATCCATCTCCCCTCCCTGATCTACCACCCTGGTCACCCAGTCAAAGAAATTAATTAGATTTCTCTAACAGGACCTTCCCACTGAGAATCCATGCTGCCTTGGATCCTGTGTCTTACTAGTCTCTGGAAATGTCACAATCCTCTCCTTAACTAGGGACTCCATTAGCTTCTCCACTACTGAGGTCAGGCTTACAAGCCTGTAATTGCCTGTCTCCTCTCTACTGCCACTCTTGTGGAGAGAGGGACCACCTCTGCCCTCCTCCAATCTTCAGGTACTGCCCCTGTCTCTAGAGATGAGTTGAAAAGGTCAGTCAGTGGACCTGCCAGTACTTCCCTGAGTTCCTTTAATACTCTGGGGTGAATCCCATCTGACCCCATTGCTTTTTTCTGTTTTTATTTTCCCCGATTCCCTCTAGGACTCATTCCAAAATGAATGGGCAGAGGTCAACCTCCCTCCCTGACTATTCCACCTAATAAGTTTTGGTCCCTCACCCTCCTCTTCCCCTGGTGAACACTGAACAAAAGTATTTGTTCAGTATCTCAGCCTTTTCTAGGTTGTCTTCCACCCACCCTCCTCCTTTCTTCTTCAGCCTAACAATACCATTTCTGGTCTTTTTCCTCTCACTAATGTATCTGAAGAAGGTCTTGTCTCCTTTCTTAATAGCCTGTACTGTGCCTTCCTCTGTTTGTGCCTTAGCTCTTCTGACTGCTTTCCCGGAGTCTTTCTGTTTCTCCAGAATCTTCTTCCTGTCCTCATCCTTTTGAGTCTCCTCGTATTTCTGAAAGGCCTTTCCTTTTTCCCTTACTTTCTCAGCAACTACTTTTAAGAACCATGGTGGTCTTCTCTTTCTTTTACTCTTACTATGCATTCTAGCACAGTGTCTTGTTACTTCTGTTATGACTGTTTTGAGTCTAGATCGCTGTTCCTCCACATCTTCCCCCCACACCTTCTGCTGCTAGAGCACTTTTAAGTTGTCCCCCATTTCCTTAAAGTTGGCCCGCCTGAAATCCAGAACCCTAATCCTTGTATGACTTTCCTCTACCACTGTGGTTACAGTAACCATACTGTCCTGTGGTCGCTGGAACCAAGGGGACTGCCCACCTCAACATTGGTGATCCTGCCCCACTGGTCAGCACCAAATCCAGTATAGCCCCCTCCTGGGTGGGTTCTACTACTAGCTGTTATAAAGTTGTCCTTTTCAAGGCAGTCATGAAATCCCTGCTGCTTGTTGTACATGCAGTCTGAGTGCTCCAATCTGCATCTGGCAGGTTGAAGTCTCCCATTAGTAGTAGTTCCCCTTTGGTTGCCATTTTGTGAATGGTCTCCACCAGAACTTCATCTGTTTCCAGCCCTCACACAGGAGGCCTGTAAACCACTCCAGTGTGAATGGCAGTCTTATTTCCCACCTCTAGGGAGACCCACAGTGCCTCCATTCCTTCCTGTAACTCTTGAGCCTCTGTTGCTTTAATCCCCTCCTTCACATACATACATAGCCACCCCTCCCTCTTCCCTTCCCTATCCTTCCTAAAAAGTGTGTATCCTGGTATGGCTGTATCCCAGTCATGGTTCCCTGTGTACCACATTTCTGTAATGACCACAATGTCCAGGTTTGTGTCTGCCATCAATGCCATTAGATCTGGGATTTTGTTTCCCAGACTGTGGGCATTTGTGCACGTTACCTTCTATCCTGTCCACCCCCCACCTTTTTTCCTGTTTTTCAGTCTGTGACACATTTGAGTTATATTTTCTGTTTTCCTTCCTTCCTATTGTGACCAGTTTTTTTTGTATCCATCTACTAATTGGGGTCTCCCTATTTCCAAATATGTCATGTAAGAAGGGGGGCTACAGTAATTCCCCTGACTGCATTTGCCTCTCCCTTGACTAGTTTAAATGCCTGCTGAGGAAGCATTTAAACTTTTCAGTGAGGATATCTTTACCCTAAAAGCTGAAAGGTACTGCGCTCACCGACCTGGGCAGGGCCCTGTCTCAGGGCTGCCACCTTGAAACACAGATGAACAAAAATGCAACCGCACTCCTGAGCAAGGAGTTACAGCCTGAATTTGGAGGCACACGTCTGGGGGAGAGCAAGTGGAGTGTAAGGATCATCTACCCCTCTCCTGCCAGGTCATTTGTCTCCAATGAAGGGGCTTCAAACAAGATGTTTCCAAAATAAAAGCTTTATTGGTAGCAACTTCCCATCAAGGACAGACGCACCATTTAATTTCACTTTGTCCCTGATGGGAAGTTGCTCCCAATAAAACTTTTATTCTATAACTCCTTGCTCTGGAGTGCTGTTGCATTTTTGTTCAATTAGGATACCTTTACCCCTCCTGGATAGATGTAGACCGTGTGGTGAATACAGACCTTCATCCATCCAGGTGAGGTCTCAGTTCCCAATGAAGCCATACCCTACCTCTCTGCACCATTTCTTCAGCCATGAGTTGAATTCCATGGTGCAGATGCCTCAGCCTTCTCCCTTGCCATGGACAGGTAGAACCTCTGAGAAGGTTACAGAGAATACTACTTGCCCAAGACTCTTTCCCAGCTCCCTGAATTCCTCCTGAACTTTATCTACATCTACCACTCTCCTACCAGGTCATTTGTCCCCATGTGGATAATGATGTCCGCTCCCCCTTTGTCACCTCCTTAGTGATCCTTACTCTCCACTTGCTCTCCCTCAGACATGTGCCTCCAAATTCAGGCTTTTAACATCATGTTAGCACCAGTAATATACTACTTTCTTCAACACCTACCCATTAAGATTCCTAGAATTTATGTTAATAAAATCTATACTCAAATTAAAACTTTTTTATGGGAAGATAAACCCCCATGGATTTCTTTACACAAACTCAAGCAATAAAAATTAAAAGGAGGCTTTGGCCTACCTAATTTTAAACTGAGACACAACGTCTTTACTGCGGCGCAATGTATTAAATCACTGTGGCTCAATAAAAATCAAGATATCCTAGGATGGGTTTCTGTAGAGAAGGAACTGCTGAAAGGCAATCACCCAAGAGCTGTGCTTTTCTCTGATTCTTCTAAAATATGTGCATCCAACCCTGTTTTACACCAAGTATTTAGCTCATGGAAATCAGTAGCCGCCATGTTGGACTGGTCTCCAAATACATCCCTACATTGTCCGCTATGGGGAAACCCTTTAATCAAAATAGAAGAGAAATGCATAGTATGGACCAGCTGGGAAAGGGCAGGTATTTTATTCTTAGAAGACATATGGGATCATTCTAAAATATCACTAATGTCCTTCACACAGATTTCATCAAAATTTAAACTTCCTAGAACTGAATTCCACAAATATTTACAACAGAGAAAAGCTCTAAACTCTATGGGTTCTCCATGCCCACAATCCCATTTTCGAGACCAAATTTGTTCTACAAATAGCAGCCATAAAGTAATATATTTTCTAATGTTAGATTCGCTCCCTGGCCCAAACATATCACTTTTAGATCATTGGCAAGAGGAACTAGATGCAAAAATTTCATTCAAAGAATGGCAGAAAATGTGGGGAATTACCTTAAAGGCTTGTAGAGAGGCTAAGGGCAGACTTACACAATACAAAATAACACATAGATGGTATTATATGCCCAGTAAAATGGCTAAACTTGGTTTAGTTGCTGTAGATGAATGTTGGAGATGTACAAATGGGAAGGGTACCCTTTCACATATTTTATGGTTCTGTCCTGACATTAGCATATTTTGGGAGAAAGTTTTATCATTGTGTGGCATAGTTCTTGGTCATACATTTAAGTGTTCAGCTAAGTTTGCAATTCTTGGCATCTGTTCTGAGCTTACTAACCTATCTGAATGTCAACAATTATGGCTGATTGCAGCTTTCATTACAGCAAAAAATGTCATTCTGAGATACTGGAATAAACAATCAATCCTTATAATTAAAGAATGGTTGACAGATTTATCTACATGAGCTAGTTATGAAAAAGTTGCTTATGCAAATACAAACTGTATAGACAAATACCTAGATATCTGGGAACCCTATTTGAAATGCTTTTTGAATTACAGTATTAACTGAATTTTATCAATTGATTAATTTCTTTATGTATGTATTTCTGAAAAATGCAAGGGAACACCATGTTTTAGTATAGAAATTATCTAGTTAGAAATGTATTATATATTACATATAGATTTAGTTTGATAATTTTTTTTTTTAATTAAGTCTATTCTTCAGCTATTGTTAATACACAGTTTTCAGACTGCTACTGTTTATGATTAATTGCTTTTTAATTTTTGAAATTTATGTATTTTTTTAAAATCTTCAATAAAATATGAATTATATAAAAAAAAAAAGAAGTGTGCCTCCAGGTAGGCACACTACCTCTGTTTCCCCACTGCTGCCTATCCCCAGATCTATCCCCCTAATGATGGAGTCCCCAAACAGGATTTCAGGAGGTCTCAGAGAAAACAAAACAAGGTCATCCTTACCAGCTGCTGCTATAGTTACACAGTAGGATACAAATGCCTTAAATTGTAGTCCACACCTGTGCATGTATTCTCTTTTTATTGATTCTCAACTTAAATTGTTTAATTATTTGCTAGCCTTTTTATATGTTAACATTTTCTGCTGTGTGGCTTTAGATTTGATGCAATAAATAGCATATTTTAGCCTATTAGAATGCAGTTGATAAATTGGAAATATTTATGAGGTGGAACTCTCATGACTTTATACTTGTAAGAGGGGTAGCTGTCCTCTACAGAGGATCTATGATGCCAGTTCAACAGCAATTTTGCCAAACGACATTACAGCAATGGCTTTGTGTCAACCGCAAGTGCAGTCAACTGTCCTGTGAAAAGTTGTTTTTCTTCGGGTGGCTTCACCCCCAAACCCCTCACGCAGGGGCTCTGCCCCTGCACCTCCATAATTTAAGACTATTAACCCTGAGTTGGAGTTGACTTGGGGAAGGGTGCAAGACCCGGAGAAAGCAGTGGTGGGGTCCTGCGGGTACATTACAGTGGCAACATCGAATTGCTGCTGTAATGTCTTTCACTGTCAAAATATCACTGTTCAATCAGCATAACATCTACAAGAAGGTGGGACCTTACCAATAGCAGAGTATCAATTATGTGGAATAATAGGGGTTGCAAAGCCCCTCCACCTATAACATTTTATATAAATAAATGTTAGGCAAACAATGTTCTAGGGGTTGCAAGGGACATCATGGGAGTTGCAAAGAAATCATAGGGGTTTCAACTGTAGCACCTGGCTACCTGTAAATGACACCCGTGCCCAGAGCATTCAGTGGGTCCAGACAGAGGAAGAAGTATTGACTCTAGGGAGATGTCAAATGAAAATTGTTTGGGCAGGGGGGTACAGACATTCATTTATTTGCTTGTAAATTTACATAAAAAGTGGTATTTTGATGTTTTTTCAAGGTGACTGTGCATTTTTTTATTGACCCAGGCCCTGCAACATGAAGTGAATGCCTTTCTTTATATTTTAAAAAGGACATTTTAAATTGGCCTTTAACACTGAATGGAATCTGCTTTCTGGTTCTCACTATGATGATCTCAGGTACTCTAAGTACACTCGTGGATAAAAATTTCCAGAAGGAGGCCTCCACCTCGGGGGACATATCACGCTGCCCCCAGTAATTTATAGGAATACTGTCAACATTAAAGCCTGAATCCTCTCCTGGCCTAACATCTGCTTGTCACTTGAAAATTCATGTCAAACCATTTTTGCAAGTTTGCTGTCTATACATTTCTTTATTCTTTGCCAGGTTGAAAGTGATTCCCCAAAAATGAATAAAGTGGTAAAAAGGTAACAAATTGTAAGGAGCATCCTTGGCTATGTGTCATTAGTGTGTAGTAGACAATGTCTGGATTATTAAAAAAACACAAAAATAAGCAAATAAAATCCCATAATGTAGATGACTCAACATTGTTATGTAGCTGGGTACCATCATAATATAGTAACTTCATATAATGTATGGTAGAACATTATAAACAATTGAAATCCATCTTTCCCCTAGATTGTTATCCCATCATTAAGCGCAGTTTCATGCTGTTAACCTATCAATGCTATGTGCATCGATGGGTTAACAACATGGAATGAAGTCACGTGGTAGGCAGTAAGCTAGCACTGCCATGTGAACATTTAAAAAAATCACTTTCTCCCCAGTGAGATAAACGATGGTGTCATGATGCATCAAAATCTCTGTGCGGTCTCTAAAAAATGGCAGCATCGCTTGACTCAGTAAAATGTGGGTGCCCATTAGCTTTTTTAATGTAAGTGCCCACACACTATAAAAGCTAATGGATGGGCTTCAGATGACAACCAAGCATGTAATCACTTCTCGAAGTTTCCACAACAGTAAACCTCTCGAGCTGCGCTTTCGAGGTTTCCCAAGTTGTAATGGAAACTTCTCAAAACGATTACAGCTTGATTACCGTCTGATGCTCTCCATTATCCTCTATATAATATGCATCTATCATGGTGTCACCAGTCTTTGAATAGTATTTTGCTTCACAAGTCTTCCCCTTGATATTTTTCTGCCTTGCTCAATGCATTATTATTCTCCACTTGATTATCATGTATGTGTAGCATAGTACAACATGAATGATGTTTGCCACACAGTTTACAGTATGGACATTGTGCATATTTAATAAATCTACACTTTATCCATTTGAAACATGTAACCTGTCATACATAGAAACATAGAAACTGATGGCAGATAATGACCGCTGGACCCATCCAGTCTGCCCATTTTTAATTATGATCACTTTTGCTGCAGATGCTACTTGATCTACAACACTATCTCTTCCACCCCTTTCCTCCCTCCCTCCCTCCTAGGATTCCCTTGGGCCTATCCCAGGCATTTTTGAAACCCATCACTGCTTCCACCCCCACTGCAGCCAATGGAAGGCTATTCCAGAAACCCACCACCTTTTCTGTGAAGTACTTCCTCACATCTTTCCTAAATCTACCCCTTCCAGCTTCATATCATGACTTCTTGTTTGAGAACACCTTTTCCTGTGAAACATTTCTCCCTCCTGTATCTTATTGACCCCCGCAAGGTATTTACAGGTCTCTATCATGTCCCTACCCTCCTCCTCTGCTCCGGAGTTTACATATTGAACAGTTTTAGTCTGTCCTGATATGGCTTTCGATGCAGACCTTGCACCATTTTGTCAGGCCTCTTCTGGACCGCCTCCACTCTGCCTGTCTCTTTCCAGAAATGTGGTCTCCAGAACTGGACACAGTACTCTAGGTGGGATTCTACACAATGACCTATACAGGGGCAACACCACCTCACCCTTCCTGTTGGTGATACACCTACCTATGCACCGCAGCATCTCACTAACCCTCTCGACTGCCTTCTCACATTGCCTGGCTACCTTTAGGTCATCCATATCATTACCCCCCCAGATCTCTTTCTTGATTGGTCATTGTCAGTATTAGTCCCCCTATTTTGTACTCCAATATAGGTTTCTGTGGACCAAATGCATTACTTTACACTTGGCTGCTTGGTAACCCAGTCAAAGTAATCTATCAGATTTGTTTGGCACGACCTTCCCCCTGTGAAACTATACTGCCCCAGGTCCAGTAATTTGGTGGCTTCCAAATATTCCACAACTTTTTCCTTTAATAGTGTCTCCATTAACTTTCCCACCACCAATGCCAGGCTGACTGGGCTATAATTGCCCACTTTTTCCTTGCTACCACTTTCATGAGTGAGACTGCATCTGCCTTTCTTCAGTCTTCTGAGACCACGTTGGTCTCCAGTGATCTGTTAAATAAGCTTGTCAGAGGTGCAACTAGTGTCTCCCTGAGCTACCTCAACACTCTTAGATGCACCTTGTCTGATCCATTAGCTTTGTCCACCTTCAGATTAATGAGTTATCTCTGGACTCTCTCTTCAAGAAAGGGACTAGTGTCCATTTTACTCTCCTCAAAGCCCCTGGTACATTTGTGTGGCCCTCTTCTTCACCTTCTATTCTGAACACTGAGCTGAAGTATTTGTTTAAGATGTCTGCCTTTTCTTGGTCCCCTTCCATATAGTCCCTCCCTCTTTGACCATGCAATTCTTCTCTTTGTCTTCCTTTTCTTGTTAACATACCCCAAAAATATCTTGTACCCGTTTCATACTGCCTGAGTTATTCTTTCCTCACTTTGCCTCTTTGCACACCTTACTGCTTTCCCTGCCTGTCTCTGTTTTCCCTGATGCGCTTCCATATCCTCCTCCCTCTGGGTCTCCATATACCTTCTGAATGCTACTCTTTCAGCCTTTATCTTTTTTGCCACCTTTTTCAAGAACCATAGTGGTCTTATCTTCCTTTTGCTTTTGCTTACTTGCTTGATACTGAGATTTAATGCCTTCAAATATGCCCTCTTTTGGTTTGACTCACTTTTCCTCCACCTCCCCAGGTCATCTCTCCTGCCAGGTCATTCCTGAGTCATTCAACAATCTTTGTACCATCAACCCTTCTGAAGGCCAGGACCCTCGACCTTGTGTAGTTGGAATCTGCCCCTGCTCTTATGTTGAACTACACTGTCTGATGATCACTGGTCCCCAGATGGCTTCCAACCTTGATATCTGCAATACTGTCCCTGTTAGTAAGAACCAGGTCTAGTAGTGCCCCATCACAAGCAGGTTCACTGACTACTTGCCTGAAGAATGTCCCTTGCAGGGAGTCCAGAATGTCCCTGATCCTAGCTGATGCTGCAGCTGAAAGGCTCCAAACTACATCCAGCAGATTGAAGTCCTCCACCAGCAACACCTACTCATTTTCTGCCATTTTGCCAATTGCTTTTCACATTTCCTTATCTAAGTCTTCCACAATGTCGGAGGCCTGTAGATCACTCCTGTCTGAATAGCAGCTCTGTTTCTCCACTCGAGAATGACCCACATCGCCTTGGCCCTCCCAAATTCCCTGTACCTCTGTTGTGTTTATGTTTTCCTTAACATAAAGCATCACTCCCCCTCCTTTCTTCCCTACCCTGTCTATTCTGAACATTGTATAGCTTGGTATGACCATGTTCCAGACATAGTTGTCATTACACCATGATTTGATAATGGCCACAATATCCAGGTCTGCCTCTGCCATGAAGGCCTCTAAGTCTGGGATTTCATTTCTCAGACTCTAGCACTGGCACACATGGCCTTCCATATTTTGTTAGCTCACTTCTTGTCGCTTTCTCCTTTTTCCAATTGTTCCCCCTTCCTCACCTTTCTCCTCTGACTGATCCTTTCTCCCCCCCTTATCCTTTCCTAACTCCCTGCTTCTTTGAATAACTTTCTTCCTGGTATGACTCTCTCCCCTTGGAATCTCCCTACTCTCTATCTCAACCTATGGTGGGCCACTTTCTGCCTCCCCTGTTTCTTCCGTCACCCCCCTCAGCTGCTTTAAATGTCCATCAAAGCAACATTTAAACTGTCCACTGAGGACTATGGCTCCCTCCTGAATGGAAGCAGGCCATCACCTCAGCATAGGCTCTTATCCTTCCCGGTTAACCCACAGTGCCCAGTGTAGCCATACCTCTCCTCTCTGCACCATTTTTCTACCATTAGTTGAAAGCCTTGGTGCAGAGTTCCTTCTCATTCCCACATAGTACAAGACTCACTCTCCAGTTGCATTTTAAACACATGAGAAACACAGGATCAACCAGATAAATGATCTGCCTTTACCAAAAATTAAATTTACACATGGAGCTGACTACGGCAATTCATCTTTACATTTAAGGCCATGAAACACCCATATCAAGTTAATGCATCAGCAGTCATAGTGGCTCTGACCAGAATTTGCTTTATTTGATGTCACCAAGGTGTCAACTACCAGAGACTAGGTGTTGACATGTTGCCAGCTAGCCCACACGTGCTGCCTACTACCCAGATCACACTGCAACAAATCAACTCAGGATCACACACACACTACTTCAAGACTTAGGAGGGAAGGAACAGCAGCAACTTAGGGAAACGTGAAGACTACTGCAAGAAAAAAAGGAATTTATTTTTTATGTGATGTCACCAAGGTGTCAACTACTAGTGGCTGGGCATTGACACTCTGCTAGCTGGCCCACACTTGCTGCTAGTGCCCAGATCACACTGCATCAGCACAGCTCAGGATCACCCTCCTCCCCCCCACACACACACACATGCTGCTTCAGGACTCGGGATCAGAAGGAACTGCATCACCTTGGGTGAATGTGAAGACTGCCACAAGAAAAAAAACGGAATTTATTTTGAAGTATTTTATGGGATGTCACCAAGGTGTTAACTACCTGTGGCTGGGGACTGACACTTTGCCAGCTGGCACACATTAGTTGCCTACTGCCCAGATTACACTGCAACATGGACAGGCTGCTTCAGGACTCAGAAGGAGGAAGCAACTGCAGTAACTTGGGGGAATGTGAAGACTGTAACAAGATAAAAAAAAAATTATTTTACATTTTTTAATGGGGTGCTACCATGCTGCCAACTACCAGTGATTGAGCACTGGTCCGGCACGCTGTCATGTGGCATACCCTTACTGGCCACTGCTAGAGAGAACAGTTCTCTGCACTCATGGAACACTTCAAAAAAATACCAAAGGTAGAAAGCTCAAAGTGAAACTTTACTTGCAAGCCAGTAGAGGACTGCTGAATAATCCCATAACCCTGGTGCTTCAACCTCCATCTGGGGCAAGATCACACACACACACACACACACACACACGGGCTGCTTCAGGACTCGGGTGACGGAAGGAACTACAGCAACATGAGGAATGTGACCGCTGCCAAAAGAAAAAAAAATTAATTTATTTTAATTCTATGAATTAAATTTTTTTTTATTGGATGCCACCAAGGTGTCAACTACCAGTGGCCAGGCACTGGTACACTGCCAACTGGCACACAGTTGCTGCCCAGTAGCTCCAAAAATACAGGCTTCGGGCAGAGGCCTCAGTCTTACTGTATGCCCCACTAAAATGCTACTTCTAAAATTCATGAATAATGCACGACAGGCTGTGTGTCACACTGAACTATTGTCATGCCTGAGGTGGTTGTGCATAAGGCCACAGGCCAAGTGCATCCAGCACCCGGAAAATGACATTATCTGAGCACAACACACACTCTGAAGTGCATTATTCCAGCTATGCAGTGGTTCTTTTATAAAAAGAAGAAAAGAAAGAACAAAAAGTACAATTTAAAAATAGGGTTTTTGTTGTCATTTTTGAATTGGCAGGTATACACAGAGCAAAACAGTGCTGTTTTAATGTTTTGGCCAGTAGTCGGAGCTGCTGTGTTCTGTAGGTGGAGCTGCTGTGTTGTGGAGTTGCTGTGCTATTAATCTCCACTTGAAATTTAAATGATCCTTTGTGTCTCCTTCCCCTACTGTGTCTTTTTACTGTTACTTTTTTTTTCTTAGTCTTTATTGCATTCATCTGGCTTACTGTACAGTTGTTCCTCTCTCCCCCAGCACCCACTCCACTGACTCACAGTTCACATAGTTCCTTTTCCCAGTCCTCGTCCACTGAGCTACAGTTCCCACATTTTGCACTGTGATGGTTTGAAGTTTTGTCTGGTTCTCTCTGTGCAGTTGGTGTTTGTACCAGGAGAAAGAAGGGCTTGCACATGGGTAAGTGAAGCACCGTGCAGTTTTGAACAGCACATGTGCTCACCTTCTTGGGGACGGTGGCTGTTAACAACCCGGAAGTGATATTGACAAGGAGGGCTGGAGTGAAGACAGTCATGGTGTCGGCTTCCCTTAGAAAATGGCCAATTTGTAAGAAAAGCACAGTGTGCTTTGGAAAAATACATGTGCTCACATTGTTCATGGAGCATGGAATGTGACCAGAGTCGATCAGGTGGGCAGTGTATAAAGTCGATTGTGATGACAGCTTTGTTTACATTTTGGTAGCTTTAATTAAAATAAGGGAAAGCAGCACAATAAAAGTGTTTATCTGTGATGTGGAACACATTAAATTGTTGTGGTTTTGGATTCAATATTGGCAGCGGGAGGGAGGGATTTCTGTTTTTAAAAAATGTGAAGTACTGGCCAGCTGCACAGTGGTCATACCAAGTGTGGGCAATGTGGACATGGCACGTGCAATGATTTCTTTTACTTTTCCTGTGGGTTGGGTTTGCCGGGACTAATCCATGATGTTGTGCTGGGACAACATCACAGGCCTAGTCCTAACTGCCCAGTCAGAGTCCAGGATTCTTTCTTGCCATTATATAATCAAAAATTTAAAGTGTTTATCCTGGCATGGCCCAATGGTGCAGAGGGCTGAGGCGCTTACTGCCTTACATCTCCGACCCTGGCACATGAGTTCAGAAACAAGAGCGGGCTGCAGAGGGCTTGGCTGGGGGGAGATCCAGCATCCCAATGGACACTCTCCTTCTCCAGAAGGGAGGCCATCCAGCTCCACTGCTTTGCTGGCACCTGGGTGACCACAGGTGGCCATACAGCTACAGCGGCTAGTGGGAGGCGTGACGCTGGCAGGTGTCACTCGTTACATGCTTCCATGGTGACATGCTTGGTACACCCTTGATGGTGGCATCCCAGGGGAATCAGTAGAGCAAAATGGAAAAACTTCCCATTTGGCAGGATAAAGCAGCCCGGTCCACATGTCCCACAGCTGGTTACTCAGGCAGGTCCCACCCCACAACAAGACACATTCACGATGGCAGGTAAGGCTTCATCACCCCGCCAGAGGGGGAAGCTTTGGGGGGAACAAGGATAGGAACCCAAAAAAGTCCTGGGAGACACCAGGGTGATGGGGCTGAGATCGGAGGGTGGGCAGAAGGAGGCTGCTGGGGAATGCAGGAGGAAGAGAAAAAAAAGTGTTTATCCAGTCTGACAAACAAAACAGTGTGCTGAAGATTAGGCAAGTGGGCACTGGCAGACTGCCACATAATGGCCTTTCTGCCTTCTGCCCAAGCACACTCCTCCAAAGTCTAGTCCCTTTCCTCCTAGCTTCCTCTCAGGCAAGCCCTTGTCCCAGAGGCCTGCTGTTTTGCATGCACTGCTCAGCCTGACTTTACTTCTGTTTTTTTTTCCTCCTAAAATATCACTCCTTTCAGCAGCACTGATGTTACAGGTTGACCTTTTCTGATGAATCTTTGCCTTCTTGGAGGAATCTGAGGTATTTCCTAGCTATTCTATTTAGAAGTTGATCATAGCCATACCTGAGCTACTTATCAGCCCAAATACATGACTAAGCTTTCACGCTGGTTCACATTGTCAACTTTAGTCTAGCACCGAAAGCAGGCTGTGATTCACACTCTGCCTAGTTAACTGATTCAGGTGTGAACTGCGGTTTGTGGTTTGACTGGTTAACCTGGTCAGCTCTTTTTTTTTTTTTTTTTTTTTATTTTGTATGCTTTTTCCAGCCCTGTCCAACCAGCTGGTCTGCTCATTTCAGAAATAGGTGAACTAGTCAAACCAAAAGTCCTCTGATTTGCCCTAAAAGCTTGCTACAGTCTGATAGAATTGAATACACAAAGTCCAAGGTGTTCGATTCTTTTGTAAAACTGAACTTTCAGCCCTATTAGACAGCACAACACAGGATCCTTGGATGCACAGGAAGGAGGATCGAGTAGTAGAAGCCGGGGCTTGATCCTTCCCCTTTATAGGTCTCTGTTTCATTGTAACAGGGTGACCCCTGTTATGAAAAAGGTTCCCCATTTCAAAGGTTCCATAAAGATGTCCTCCCCCTTTTATTTCTCTAACTCTTTTCTGTCTCCTTTTCTCTCTCTGCTTTCCTCTTCTTTCATGTCAGGGTGGCCAACCTGACATTCTTCTGTCTTCACTTTCCCTTGTTACCTATACATACCCTTTTACTGTGCACATGAAACACTGGAAGTGCTTTTAGATGATTCCCTGATCAGGATATACATAGCGCACATAGCGATATATGTCTAAAGTGCTGGTGACCCATTTTATTGATAACTGAGTGTCCAAAGGTATGGTTATACCTGATGCCTCAGGAAAAGCAAACTCCTTTGTGGTGCCTGCTCCCGAGGTGCTGACTGTTGCTGTCACTCATTGTATGCAGCTCCAGTTGCAGCATGTAACCCTGGAATTAGTTATGTATTGGAGTAAGATGCTCCATGTCCTTCCCACCACATGGTGCGATTAAAATCAGCCAGAATATAGTTGGTCCTGCGGAGCAGACACATGCTCTGAGTTACCAGGAATTGCCGCATGGTGCGGTGAAAATAAATACATAAAGACCAGAATGTTAATATGTGTGGTACTATGGGCAGGAAAGGAAATGAAGCCCCGTAGTGTCCAAAAATGTACATAACTGTGACCAGTTAAGTTGGTGCAGCCCCAGAATATTGTGACTGGGACTGCGTGAGAAATTAAGAGCAAGAGAAATTTGGACCAGGATGAAATGTTGCCCGACGGCTGATATTTTAGCCGTCAGCTTTCTGAGATAAAGTATGCCCTTTAGCAGGAATTCTGAATAAAGGAGGGCTTTTTGTGGAATTCAGCAAGCCCTGGAAGAAAGATATCTTTATGTTGGTGCAGCGAGGTTTGGGCTAGAGATTTAGAGCCCTTACAAGAATTAAAACAATAAAGAAATGAATTGTGGAAAAGTTCAGTTTTAAACAGTAGTTTTCTCAGGACTCATGAGCTGGCAGGAGAAGGGAGATGAGGAGCGCACCCTCCATCTCCCCTTTCCCTAGCCAACTCAGGGACGCCCGGGTAATTAAACATGTATTACAAAAGTATAAAATTGTAATTACCTGTGTGGAGCTATTGGTATTTAAAAGCCCTACTATAGAGCTGGCAGCCTAAACAATGGCTGTTTATACAGTAGCATAGGATGTGATGTCACACCTTGATGGGAGGAGCTTAGCCCCTAAATTGACTGAGGCCCTATAATTAAGGCTGTTAGTGGTCCTACAGACTAGATACTTTGGATATTTTTTGATATAACTGTGAAGCCTTTTAGACTGTAACAGGGTATAGAATATTTAATGAGCCTCAGAGAAGTGAGAGGAAGATAAACAGGTATTTATTTAATGTGGGGTCACATGACTGTGATGTCACCCAGCTATCCTATATAAACCCACCACTAGGTGCTAAGTTAGATAGATAGGTTGGTCAGTAGTTGACTAATCACAGTGAGAGAAGGAGCTGAATGTGAAAACTTACACACTGTTCTAAAAACTTTGGATTACAAAGGAAAGTTTCAGGAGTTCTTGAAGAAGAAAGGAATTTCCTGTATGTTGTAGTGTGAAGGACTAACACCCTTTTCCTTTTTGTATATATTTATTATTTTCTTTATTACTTTTTTAAAGTGTCAAAATAAATTAACAAACTCAAGCTTTGCGTTTTTTATGCACTTTATATACTACCTACTGTGTCTGTTATTATACTACTACATGTTACTACATATATACTATATGTTATTATGCTACTACATTCATAGTCACCTGGAGTATTGTGTGAGGTTTCGGAACTCGCATCTGTGGGAGGACTCTGATAAGGTGGCAACTGTACCAAGAAGGGTGACCAAAGTGATCCAGGCGTTTGGGGCATATGAGGAAAGATTGAGGAATCTTAACTTGTACACCCTAGAGACTAGAAAGAAGAAAGTGACACGACAGAGACCTACAAATATGTTCTTTGTACTCTCCCTCATCTTCCTTGATGGTAGGTGTCTTGCCCACTGTGCCTCTTTTATCTCCAAATTTTGGTTTGACTTCATCCACTCTTACCTCCCCCCCACCTCTTACTCCATTTGCAACTCTGACCCTCGTTCTCTCACTCTCCCCCAGTGAAATCCTCTGCTGGTCAAGCTACCATCTCTTTTCACTTCCCTAAACTTTGGGCCCCTGTCTTCTCTTCCATTTGTCCTGCTCCTTCCCTTCACACTCTGAAATCTCAACTCCGTGATTTCACTGCTCTCTCCCGCAGTTCCTCCTGATTCTGGGTCTGGGACTTTTGCCCGCTGCCCTCCACCCTACACTGTCACAAGTACATCTCCCTTTCTCCAGTTGCAGCCACTATCCATTTCTTAGTATTACATTGTTGCACACTGCATGTTATTCTTATTGTTGTTCTTCTACAGTTATTGTATTGTATATCTCCTATGCCGAAGCATTGCCTGTGATTTGCTCATTTGTTGTATTTATTTCCATATTATTTCATTTTTCTGACCATTATATTTTATAATTGTTCTGTAATCTCATCCTCTCCCTCCCCCTACAAACCATCTGGAAAAAAGTTGATACCAGCTCAGTCTTTTCTAGTGAAACTTGTTAAATAATGCATACATACATAGATACATACATACATAGATACATACATACATATATACATACATACATAAATAAGTAAATAATGAACAAATGAATAAATAAATAAATAAATATCTGCATAGCTATAACAGGGTGAAATGCAATTAATTGTTCACCCTTAATACAAACACATACACAAGGGTGAATCTATTAAAGTTGGCTAAAAGAAGGTTCAGGAGGGATGAGTGCAAGTACTTTTTCACAGAAATAGTGGTGCACAGCTGAGGGTTGAAGTACTGGATGCCACAATTCACTGCATGCCAGCAACCCATGTTGAGAAAGAAGCACAGGTTGCAAGGGTCGGCCAGTGGGGAGAGGATTGAGTGTCCAGCTGACTACCCTCCCCTCCTGGGGAAGGATCGTCCCATACCACTCCTATACTGCCACCACATGGAGGTGTGGTGATAGGGCAGTGGTTGCAGTCAGAATGGGTGTAGCTGGCTGACGATGCATGGTATGCTTCCACATGCACCCGGATCTGCACCACTGCATGCAACTGGTCACCAGTGGGAAGAAAATGGAGGCAGAAAATCACAGTGGCATGGCAGAACAATGCCCACCCCACTCTGGATGCACACAGTCACTTAGACAATGCCACAACTGCACTGAGTCCCTGGAAGGGGGGAGGATGGACCCTTCCCTCCTGTCCCCGCCATGAGGGGTAATCCATGTGTATTTGAATGGTCAGTAAGTCCTGGGGGAGATGAGTGTGAGCCAAGAGGGGGATGGGGCTGAAGAGGGCCAGCACAATTAGGGGATAAACACCATGATAAAAAAAACAAGCATTTGTCAATGCCGAATGTTTGCTTGCTAGCATTGGCATTGGTAGTGTGGGAGTTAGAGAGATGCATAATAGGAATGGCAGTGAAGTATTGAACTGAAGCCAACCCTACCACCACCCTGCAGAGACTGACAGGCATTGGGGTGTGCCTTTGGGTCGTCAGGCATAATGGCCATGCCATTTCACCACACCCTACTCTGCAGACCCTGACAAGTGTCACGGTGTGCCATGGGGTCTTTGGGCCTTATGATCACTCCATTCCATAAGGAAATACAATGAGATGGATGCAGTATAGGAGAATGGGGTGAACTTTGGGGCTGAAGAGTCCAAGGCACACCTCCATGCCTGTCACTGGCTGTAGGGTGTGGGTGGGGGTGGAATGGCATGAGCATTACAGGTGACAATTCCAAGTCACACCCCTGATGCCTGCCAGTCTGTACAGGGTGGAGCGTTATGGCTGGACATCCTAATGCCCCAGGCGGTCGTTGGTATTTTCACTCCAGATTTTCAACATGGGTTTTTTGTGACCCCCACCTCATGAACATTGGCAATATCAGTTTGTTAGCTGAAAGCTGATTTTGCACAGCGACTATGCCATTTGGCACCACAGGTGCAAAAACACATTTCGAACAGGATGTGAAAAATGACAGCTGTACTGTTCATGGGGAGGTGTAAAAAATGGCAATGTTGAAAATCTGGAATGATATAAGAAAACTGGTGAAGTCCATGCATGCGGAAACTGTGCGACTTTATACTAATGTAATTAGTCTGGGGATTTTTTACAGCAGATTGTCAACACAGGCATTTTGGGACCTCCACTCATGAACAGTGTCACTGTGATTTTCTTAATCTGTCCCGAACACTGATTTCCCATGGTGACCACGCATTTCTGTGCCAGAAGTGTGAAAACACATTTCAGCCAGGGTGTGAAAATGACACTTGTACTCTTCATAAGGACGTGTGGAAAAATGCCAGTTTTGAAAATCTGGACTGAAAATATTACAAATTGGTGAACTTACAAGGGTGCGTGGAAACTGTGCAATGCACACTCATAACAGTCTTTTTATGGACGTTTGTCACCAAATCTGGAGTACTGCATGCAGTATTGGAGGCCACACCTTCACAAGGACATTAACCAAATTGAGGCAGTCCAGAGAAGGGCAACCAAAATGGTGCAGGGACTGCATCAGAAGACATATGAGGACAGATTAACGGAGCTCAATATGTATACCCTTGAGCAAAGGAGGGAGAGAGGTGATATGATCGCGGCATTCAAACACCTTAAGGGCATAAACAAGGTGAAAGAGTCTAACATGTTTAAATATAAGAAAAATAGCAGGACAAGAGGACACAGCATGAGATTAGAGGAGGCGATTAAGGGGAATGTGAGGAAATTCTTTTTCACAGAAAGGGTGGTGGATGCATGGAATGGCTTACCACAAGAAGTGGTGGCTATGAATACAGTGCAGGGCTTCAAACAGGCATGGGATAGGCATAAGGGAGCAATACAAATGACTATGAATAGGTAGATCACCGACAGAGCAAAGGCCAATGGCACATTTATAAGGTAGAAAAAGAAATGGGCAGACTGGATGGGCCTTGCGGTCCTTATCTGCCGTCAACTTCTATGTTTCTGTTTCTATGTTTCTATGTTTCATGGGGGGTGGGGATGAACTGTCTATGACAGTTCAGATGCAGTGCTGACGTGCAGGCAATTTGCATACTGCCAACGGCACTATGCAAATTGCCTACACGTTACCACCACTGATTATGGCAGTATTTTCCTCAGAACTGTATGCCACTGCATCTGAATGGCTGTCATAGACAGCTCGGACATTAATTGGCTTGTTGCAGCTGTGCCTGCAAAAGGGAGCAGAGCATTGGAAGTGGAGAAGCACACCTATGAAAACTCATATGTTGGCACTACGTTTTTTGCACATGTGTGCAAGCAAACATAATGTTGGTAGACAAGTGGAAGAGACTGCCAAAGAAGATGGTCTTTGCTAAAACAGTGAGTGGATTAAAAATGTGTTGGCACAGGTGTAGGGACTGATAAGGACAGGATAAGATATAAAGGGGGGGAAGGGGTAGGACAGTCATTAGGGCCATCATAAGGGTATTGGGTAGCACTGGCCCAACCAGTTGGCCTGATGGGCCTTCTTCTGCCATAATGTTCTGTTTCTATGTTTCTATGACAATATCCCAATTTAGTCTTCACAAGCCATTATAAGAGTCATCACTTTCGCCCTTCTGGAATTAAAAACTCTTTCCCAGTAGGCTATAGAGTGAATGAACAAAAACCTAGCTCATAATCAAACCTTTATCCAGATATACAGTATAACTCTAAATATGTTGATGGGATGAATGCCTCTTGAATCAACTAATGGGATTAGGATCAAGTCAAGGAGGTTGTAGTATTTCTTCTTAAATTCTGATTGAGAGTAATTTAAATCATACTTTTTATATTTGTTCCCTTTCTTTCCCATTTATTCACGTCTTTGATGGTTATGGGCATAATAAAAGATGGTTTGAAAAGGACTGTCACTTAGCAAAAAAAAAAAGTTTAAGGAAAATTAGATATACTAAAAAATTCCCCTTGAGCCAATTTTTAATAAACTTCCCAGAGTTAAGAAGTTGTGTAAGCTATTTCAAATGAAAAAGAAGCCATCAGATTAAACTTTTGGCAAATGCTTCAGAATGTAATTTATACAAAGGATGTACAACAT
This sequence comes from Neoceratodus forsteri, assembly GCA_016271365.2. Lineage (NCBI taxonomy): Eukaryota > Metazoa > Chordata > Ceratodontiformes > Ceratodontidae > Neoceratodus > Neoceratodus forsteri. The sequence goes on from CM057459.1 coordinate 1,393,731,891, forward strand.
TCTGGCAGTTAGTAGCCATAGGTATTGATAACTTTAAAAATAAAATTGCTCACAAATTAACCCTAATACAGGGATAGCTTAATAGAGTCACCTCCACCTAACCATTTGGAAACACCGTGCTCCCTTAATTATCCACCACTCTGCTATCAGCCACCCTCAATTTACTGCCAAATTTAGTTTGTCCAAAATTTTTGCTAGTCTGTTGCCCCGTATTATCCACCACCCTCGATTATCCTCCACCCATGATTATCAGTCCAATTTTTCTTGTACAAAAGTGGGTGGATAATGGAGGGTGGACTGCATAGCTCAACACTTTAACCATTTCCAAATTGGAGGCCCTTTCACCAATATTTAATCTCCTTTTCAGAATAAAATTCCAGCTGAGGTTTCCAGACTTAGAAGAATCAGCATTTATATAGCGCTTTTCATACACAGTGTATCCCAATGCACTTTACAAGCAATGCTAGACAGGTAGTGAAGTGACTGAATGTGTAGTGGCGGCCATATCACACATCAGCACCCACACACAGCCTGGACAATTGCACAGTCTGGTTTATGGGAAGGGGAATGCTAGCCAGGACACTGGGAATGCCCCCTACTCTTTGTGAAGAATGCCCTGGATTCTTTTACTTCCACCTGGACACCCACCAGGATGGGTAGAAGGGAACACAGTTTAACATCTCATCCAAAGGACGGCACACCCCAGCAGTATAGCACCCCCCTAATACTGCACTCGGATGCCATCATTTTGGGTATGAGTCCAATCCCAGTGTGGGACAAGAACCCACAACCTTTTGGTCCACAGGCAGATGTACTACCAACTGAGCCTCACTGACACCTTAACGTTGGCTGTATTTACAGTGATGGAAAGACGGTGAGTGCAAAAGAGCGACTGGGAATAACGGCAACCAAACAGAAAAGGTGAATGGCAGCTTTCAACCCCTCACCAAGTTTCACCCCCCCCCCGAGTTGATTATCTATGGAATGGGGGATGTTGGGGGGGTCAAATCCCCCTGCTAAAATGTAAAACAGTCTTGTAGCCCTTTCTGCCATTGCCATTTATTTCTGGTAGCTCTTTTCTTCCTCGACATTTTTGTTTTGCCCATATCACATAGAACCAAACCTAGTTGCTGGGATAAAATTTTAACAAGATTTTACAACCAGTGCAGTCATCAAAATGTCACCCCCTTAGGATGGAGGGGAATTTTATTATTCCTGTTTTTAAAATAAATGTGACCTGAAGGATCCCACAAAGTGCCACCCAACAATCTTAAGCAATTATTTAGCAAAACGTTTCTCAAAAATACACCTAAATGGATTGAATAAATGGTTGGTATCTGAGAGCATCTTATCGTGAATAAGTGGGTAGTATCTAAGGGCATCTTGTCATTCCTGGTAAGACTGAGAGAATACTTTTCTATAACTAACCATTGTTTTTCACAAGCTCATCTATATGAAGCTATCGTCAGTGTCAGTGGTTCAGCAGGTAGCACACTCACCTGTGAGGCTGGGAGATCAGAAGACTGTGGGTTCTATCACTACATAAGGTACTTGGGTTAAATCCCAATACTGACACTGTAGTGCAGCATGAGGGGGGTGCTACACTCCTGAGGTGCCATCTGTTGAATGAGACATTAAACTGAGGTCACATCTGCTTGTTCAGGTGGATGTTAAAGATACCATGGCACTTTTTGAAAAGAGTAGGGGAATTTTTTATTTAACAAACAATACAGTTTATCTTACAATTTCAAAATAAACATTTGTGTGTCTTTACGTATTGACTTATTTTTAACCAATCCCTGCTATATCAGCCCCTAATTCTCTTCCTCTTTCTTCCCCTCACAGTTCACATTCTTCCTGATAAACTTAATCTACTTCATTTTGCACTTTAAACAATAGGTCTTGTACAGTCAGATCGCTAGTCTACAAAAATCTTTGACACTTCATTTACCAGATGGCCCATTTCAGAATTGCAAAAAGAACATATATAGTATGTTTATTCCATTTCTCCCATTCTTTTGCCAGTTGTCCATATACTAAAATATTATATGTTATATTCTTAAAACACTCCATACCCCAAAATTTCACTAAGGACTCCCAGAAAGTTTTTATAAAGTTACATCCAAAGAACAAATGTTCCATACTTTCTTCTACCATTCCACAGCTTATTTCTGCACATATCCTTTCTTCAACTCTCTTATGTTTCTGATTACCTTTCATTACCTTTCACATTTAGTTTCCCATGTCCACACATCCAAATAGTTTATTTTGTTCCTGGGAGATCCTTTTTTCCAAGATTACTTCTAAGATTTTATTTGTGTTTATGTCTTTCTCTACTTTAAACACTGGGGCCCAGATATTCAAAAGGCTTGTGCATGGCGCAACAGTGTTGCACCATGCACAACCCACTGATGCACCCCGGCGTGATATTCAAAAGGGAAAAGTGCGCCGCACAAATCCCGATGCGATGGAACACATCAGTAATGTATGCAGGCACAGGTGGGGGTGTCCCATGCATAACCTGCACAGCCCGATATTCAGCCGGGATGTGCAGAGTCATGCATGTGCAACCCCTACCTGTGCCTGCACAAAGTTAAGCCAAAAAAGGAACAGTGTTGGCCACCCACAGGTGATCTGCCGCATTGCAGGGCACAACACGGCAGCTGCCACCTTGTGGGTGGCCACCAGATTCCTGCCCCCTTGCCCCCATCGCGGGCATCCTGGAGTAAATCCCATTGTCCTCCTGGTAGTCCAGTGGACCTCTATGTGCCCGATCATGGGCATCAGTATAGTCCCCCCGTCGATATCCCTGGTGGTCCAGTGGACCGTTGCCGCCTGATCGCGGGCATCACGTAACAATAACAGACCCTACCACCCTGGTGGTCTAGTGTACCCTCCCACCAGCCCACTGGGCCCCACCGCCCGCTCCCCCATCACCGGTGGGTGGCAGCACCACCGCCCGCTGCCCGCCAACTGACAGTTCGGTAGGGCTGCGCCCATTGGTTCTGGCGTGAGCCAATGGGCATGCACCATATTACTCAGTCAGATATGAATGATTCATTCACATATCTGGACAAATGGTCTGATATGGGCTTCTGCGCCCGATCAGCTCATGCTGTGAATCAATGAAGCGTCTGCTCTGACTTCAGTTAGCCGGCGAGAACGGTATGGGGTGGCTGCCACCTGCCAGCTGATGGGGAGGAGTGGGGTGGTGGGGCTCAGTGGGCGGGTGGGATGGGGTACACTAGACCACCAGGGTGGTAGGGGTCTGTTAGGTGTTACGGATGCCCCCGATTGGGCGGCGATCGGTCCACTGGACCACCAGGGATATAAGAAGTGGGGGGGACTATACTGATGCCCAAGATTGGGCACATAGAGGTCCACTGGACCACCAAGGATATCGGAAGTTTTTTTTTTAAATTACAGGAATGCCCACGATCGGGCTGCAGGGGGCATTGGTCCCCGACAGCTGCTGCCTGGCAGGGTGCCAGGCACAAGTCGTCGGGGATCGGTGCACCTGCATGCTAATGGCATGCAAATGGGGCTGTAATGAGATGCAAATGGACCCCTGTGCACCTTGCATAAATTATGGCCTATTTGCATGTCCCCTTTTGAATATCACAGGTGCTGTGCATGGCACAATGGCACTTGCGCCAGCACATCTCCATGCTCCTCTCTGGCCACTTGCTCTGGCACAGTACCACTGCGCCATGTAGAGTGGGGGTGGCCAGGGTGCGATATTTAAAGCTGCTGCACCATAGCGCAGCTCCATTGAATATCGCCCAGGCCACACCCCTGCACAACAAAGTTGAGCTGCGCCCAGGCTTGCGCCACAGCCTGGCACAGTTTGAATATCCGGGCCTGGGTTTTCATAGTAATTTCTCTCTACTATCTCTTTTATTTATTTTTTTAACAGACTTTAGGATTACAATGTTTGAGTCTGGGACTCATTTACTAAGGCTCTGCGTCAGAAAAAACAAACAAACACTTACTACGTGTAGACATAGAATGGCAGCTAAAGGTTACAGTTTTTTCAGTTATACAATATTGCAGAATCAAGACCAGCTATACATTGCATTGAACATGTTACCAAGAGCTGTATTTCACAGTTTTCAAGAGAACAATACATTTGCTGATAGAGGGAAGGAGTAACAGGTTTGATATTTACAGCAAAGTAGAGAATGAGACAAATATCTTGTAAATGCAGACAAAGAAGGCATTGTTAATAGGTAATGTTTGGAAGCCCTATCGGTAGGACCTCAGGGCGGGGTGGTCCCGTAAGATGATAGATAGATAGATGACCCAGCACTAGCTGGTACATTGGCAGCACTGTGAAGTGAGAATGTGCTCTTTGAGGGCTGACTTGAAAGGTCCTAACTTGGAGATGGAGGAGATGTCAGAGGGGAGTTCGTTGTACCAGGCTGGGGCCCTGTGTGGGAATGACCTTTGGGCTAAGAAGGTTCTAACCCTCGGGATGGCCCACACCTGTCGGTTGGCAGTGCGGGTGTTCACCGAGGTGTGGGAGGATAGGAGAGAAGCAGAAACCCCCAAGGGGGTAAGCCCTGGGTGTATTTTCTTTGTGAGGAGACATGTTTGATAAAATAGCCTTTCACCCAGGGTGAAGAGATTTGTCAGGGCATATAGGGTAGAAGTATGGGTACACTTGTCTGCCCCAGAGAGGAGTCTGCATGCTTTGTTTATGGTCAGGTGGATTTTGTTAAGGGCTGTGTGGTCAGCAGCTGAGTAGATAGTGGGCCCATAAAAGACTAGGGAGAGGACTGAGGAGGTGACAGCCAGATTAAGGGCTTCCGGTGGTAGGCAATCCTTGTGCCAATACAATAGGCCTATATGGACATTTATGGCTGATAATAGAGTGTCAATGTGTGAATGGAAGGAGAGGCTGGAATCAAATGTAAGGCCCAAGTATTTACATGTATGGACCGGTTCTAGAGGAAGGAGAGAGTAGGAGAGGATTGTTAGCTGCGCATTCTTGGCCTTATTCTGTTGGTGGGCAAAGAGCATGGTCTTTGTCTTTTTTACATTGACCATAAGTCTTTGGTCTATGAACCAGTTTTCAGTCTGGTTAAATGCGTGTTAAAGGGAGGACTGCAATACTGTGGGATCTGGGTGTGAGGCAAAAAGAACCACGTCGTCCGCATGGAGTAGTAGGTTGCCAGAGCAGGAATTGGGCAAGGTGTTTAGGTAGATGCTGAATAATAGAAGGTCAAGGATGGAGCCCTATGGAACCCCAGAGTGGACTGGCAGGGTGGTTGAGAGGGTGTTGTATATTTTGACACATTGTGATCTAGCTGTGAGGTAACTGGTAAACCAGAAGACGGTTCCTTGGGACAGACCTATGTGGTGGAGTATGCTTAAGAGCAAGGGGTGGGAGACTGTATCAAAAGCTTTGACAGGTCGATGAAGACAGCTCCAGCTACGTGTTTTCTATCCAGGGCAGAGTGAATAAAATTAGAGAACTCAGTGAGAGCCGTAGTTGTACGGTGTACAGATCTGAAGCCATGCTGCTCCCTGCAAAGTAGGTTATGAGCAAGCAGGTACTCAGTGAGTTGGGTGGCTATAATTTTTTCGAGGGCTTTCGAGAGTGGTGAGAGAATGGATATGGGGTGGTAGTTATTGGGGGAGGTGCTGTCACCACTCTTCAGTATTGGGGTTACTGTGGCAGTCTTCCAGGCTGCGGGGAACTGCCCCAGACTTAGGGAGTGGTTAATAAGGTTAGTCAGTGGGGAGAGGACCGTATCTAGTACTAGATGTAGGATTCTCATATCAAAAGAATCTTTGCAATAGCAAGAGCCACTGAGTGCTTTAATGAGACGAGGCCTTGCCTCATTCATAGAGATCACCCTGAGATGGAAGGGGGGATGCTGGGTGTTAGGGAGCGGGGTTGCAGGAGTGGGGTCAAATAAGTTATTTGGGAGTACTGCACTAAGGTCAAAGAGAGATGAGTTGAGGCAGTTGGCGATGGCCAGTGGGGTCAGTGGTACGGACATTGTTGACAGTTAGTAGTGAGGGTGAGAGTCGGGATTTGCCATTGAGTTCCTTGATATTGTCCTAGAACAACTGAGCATTCCCCCAGGAGGAGGCAAGGGTCATTTTGTAGTAGCACGATTTGGCCTGTTTTATGGCCAAAGTGCATCTGTTACAAGCCGCTTTATAGGTTTGCCTGTCTGCCTGCGTGCCGGAAGCGACTGCTTTATGCCAGAGATTATCTCTGTGCTTTAGCTGTTGGAGCAGTGCAGGCGTGACCTGGGGGCATTACGTTTCTTGGATTGCACTTTTGCTAGTGGGGCATAGATGTCACATGCTTTATTAAAAAAACAGATGAAATAATCAAGGGCTTCATTTATAGTAGGGGCCCGGGAGATGGGGGGACCAGTCCCATTGAGTTAAGTATTTTCTTAGTTTTGTGAGGCCTCCGGGTCAGAGATGATGTCGGGCAATATACTTTGGTTTAGGTTTCTGCTGAAGACATGACCAGGAAAAGAGGATGGGTGAGTGATCGCTTAGGGAGTCAGGAAGGACCACCAGGTCAGAGATTCTGTGGGGATGGTTGGTGAGGAGAAGGGCGATCAGGGTGCTAGAGCCATTAGTGGGGTTCACCCTGGTAGGTTGACTGACCAGCTGAGTCAAGTTCAGTGCAGCGAAGGTGTCCTTGGCATGGGAAGTCGAACTGGCAAGCCAGGTCACATTAAAGTCTCCAGTATGATGTGTTCCATTTTGGGGGGGGGGGGAGCCAGAGACGTAGTTAGCAAGGGATTGTATAGCAGGAGCTTGGTTTCTTGGGGGCAGATATATGACAGTAACAATTACAGAGGCTCTGGAGGGATCTGGAGCAAGTTTTAATGATAAGGCTTGGGCACCATGGCCTAATGGAGGTATTGGAAGGGCATGGCATATCATGGAGTCAGGGATGTACACAGCACACCTCCCACCACGTTTGCCCACTCTGTCAGCTCTGTGAAGGGTGAAGCCAGGGAGGGTGACCAGAGAGTCAGGTGTTTTTTGGAAAGCCAGGTTTCTGGGAGGGCTAGAACATCTGGCTGATGTTGCAGTATCCAGCAATGGAGACCTGCTGTCTTTTTGGTTAAGCTGCAAATGTTCATTACAGCTATTCTGAGCCCGTGTTGCAATAGGCTAGGGCTGGGCAAGACGGGGCCCAGGTTAGGATGAACATTTCCTGAAATTAGTAGAAGTATGGCAAAGACTCTGAGGAGAGCAAAAGATTGTTGCCTTATTGTCAAGGATAGCTGCTGCCTAGTTATAGTGCTGGTAGTACATGGGATGGCCAGGGTAATAAGAGTTGGAAAAGATAGGAATGTGATCCAGCATGGAGGTTGATGGTGGGACATGACTTCAGGGAGATATTTGGGGGGGGTGGAGGATGCATGACAGGCAGTGGCAGTGTTGGTGGTAGTCGGTGATGGTTCGTGGGGGTGGGAAGTGTGGGATAAGACCCTTGAGGGGAGGGCTAAGGGGTCCAAGAAGTAGGATAGTAAGAGCAATCAGTAGGAGCCTGGGTGGTCCGCGTGACAATGGGTGCCCAGCAGGTGGTGATAAGGGGGCAGTTGCCCAGTATCAGTATAAGGGGGGCACTCCAATACCTATAATTGTGGTGGTCTCTATGGCACAGTGATAGGGTGATGGACTATGGTTTGTTAGGGTGTAGTAATTTGCTTTAGGGAAGAAGGACCCAGGACAAGAAGTGCTTAAGTGACAGCAGTGGGAAGAGAAATGCAACCTCCAAGAGCTGTTGCCCTCTAGTGGCTTTGCAATATAATTTACAAATGGAAAAGCAGTTCTTGTATTAAAAAAGAGGCAGCTCAGGAAGGGTAGAGTCAAGAGCCAATAAGAGAAGGGGGAGTAGCATTATGCCAGATCAGAGCTCAGGAGCAGTAGTAGTGCAGCCAAATAGCCTGAAAGGCAAAAAGCACCAAGTTCAATCCCATTGGTAGCTGAAGGCTGCTCTTCTAAATGTGTGCATGGTTGTATGTTGAGAGGCAGGTGGGTCAGTGCAGAACAGCTGCTTGGTTCAGAGCAGCTCCTGCAGCTTGCAGGAGGAGGCAGTCACTCGTACCAGGCAGGATGCATGTGGAATGAGAAGGGTATGTTAAATTAAGGCCAACAGGGACAATGGGCACTAGAAACCTTGGCCCCAATCAGACAAGGAGATAATGGCAGGGGGAGGTTTTCAGTGCAGGGCAGACAGATTATTAATGCAGCTGAACAACATCTTCACAAAAGAACTGTTACACTTGGGGGGGGGGTGCTTACTGTAGCTAGCTGCAAAGCCAGGAAAAAAAACACAGGATATGGAGGGGAGAGAGTTCGCACACAAGAATTGTGGTCTGATAGTTCAGAAGAAAAAAAGTATTGGACACAGGGACTAGTGCAATAACAATCAAGCTCTTATTTCAAGCAGTTGAGTCCTTAGGGTGCCTTACAGACCACTTTAGACACAGACAGGATTTGTAGAGTAGGACAGGGGTAAAAGAATGCAGGTGTCTATAGTTGGTTAGTGGAAGAAGAAGGCAAACAGTCTAAATACTCTATGCAGGTAACATCAACAAACTGCAGTTATTAACTATTCTAAGCAGTAAAAATCAACAAGCTAGAAAAATTAACAATCCTGTTCCACCAAACAGTTTTTACTGGTAAACTCAGCATTAGCAGCTCTTGTATTAAAAAAGAGACAACTCAGGAAGGGTAGAGTCAAGAGCCAATAAGAGAAGGGGGAATAGCGTTATGCCTAATCAAAGCTCAGGAGCAGTAGTAGTGCAGCCAAATGGCCTGAAAGGCAAAAAGCGAAAAGCAAAAAGTTCAATCCCATTGGTAGCTGTGGGCTGCTCTTCCAAATGTGTACCTGGTTGTAGACCGAGAGGCAGATGGGTCAGTGCAGAACAGCTGCTGGGTTCTGAGCAGCTTCTGCAGCTTGCAGGAGGAGGCAGTCACCTGTACCGGGCCTGTTTCCTGTCTTTCCTAAACAAAAAATCTGTTGTTGCTCCCCAATGTGTCAGATTTTTCCTACTTATTTCCATATAGACTGGTACTTCTTGTTTTCTTTTTATATTCCCTTTTTTCCCTATAATGCTGAACATGATCAGACTCCATCTTACAACCATCTGTGTCCAGATTGTTTCTTCTCCAATCAGAATTTTCACTATATTGTTATAAAAAAAGATATTTAGATAGAAAACTACGGGTTGTATTATATTAAAGCTACTTCCTTTATTGGTCTGTAGGCATGATTTTTTTTTGCTGGGTTTAATCTTGAGCCCCATAATAAATGAAAGAAGATTCCTAATATTTTTACCTGCATTTGTTGAGGTATCGGATTCAGAAATATATATGTTACATATAAAAATTGGTACAATAGAAGTCTTCAGAAGATAAATTCATTTCTCCCTTGTCATACTCTATTCTTTCCATCTATTTATTTTCCCTTGTCCTATTTTATATTTATTTTCCCAATTTACCCAAGCTGCATCCTTTCCTCCAAAAGTAATACCCCAAATACTTATATTACCTTGTACAACTTTGAATACCCCTTCCTTTTGACCACCCGCCTCTCCAATGGGTAGATTTTGCTTTTATCTGTGTTGACTGTAATCCCAGTAAACATGCAGTTCCTTTTAATTAAGTCTAATGTTTCATTACCAGATTTTTGATCTTTTACTAATATAATACAGACATCTGCATAAGCACGTTTTCCATAACACCCTATTCCCCCATATTATACCTACAATTTGTTTTTCATTTTCAATATTTTTGAGTAAGGGATCCAAACAGAATACATTTGTTAAAGGACTTAAGGGACACTCTTGTCTCACCCATTTTGAATAAACATTGGTTTCCCCAAATTTCCATTCCGCATTGAACATACTTGTACCTCTGTATATAATAACTTTATTAACTGCCTTAATTCAATCAGGAAGTTATACTTTTCTAATGTGTCCCACATGTAATTTTGCTGTATGGCATCAAAAGCCATTTCTTGGTCCAATGTATAGCGGTACCCTTCCAAATAATGTTCTTGACCTTAATTTATTATGTCCCTTATAAATGTTTGATTTTGCCTGATATTCCTGCCTGGGACTGCACATGTTTGCATTTGTAGAATCATTTGATCTGCATAAATTAGCATTCTTCTATTTACTATTTTGGCCAGTATTTTATAATCTGCTGTTAACAAACTAATTGGCCTCCTGTTTTTTTATACTTTCTTGGTCACCTGTTTTGTATAAAAATATTGTTACCCCTTGCCTCATGCTTTCCGACATTTTCTCTGCCTTGACTATTTCATTATATACTAATGTTAATATTTTTGTCATGAGATCTTCATAGTTTTTATAAAAGATATCAGATATGCCATCTATCCCTGGTGCTGTATTAATCATTAAAGTTTTGGTTGCCTCCCTTACTTCATTTTCTGATATTAACCCACCTATGGCCTTTGCCTTTTCCTTCCCTAGTTTGGGGAGTTTTGCTTTTTCCCAAAATGCATTTCTTCTTTCCCCACTTTGCTTCTGAAATTTCTGCTTCATGTAATTATGTACTATAAGCTTCATTTGCCCTATATTAGTATTTATAAAATGGATAGAAAGGAGTGGTCCAAATCCAAATGTCTGATTGTATAAAACACATCACATGACCATGCGTATATCAGAGCACGACCACACACCTGCACTTTTACCCCCCTCCAAAACAATTCTGACATTTTATAAGATAGATAAACCACTCTGAGGTGTGCAGTCGTGCTTTGATATACACACGCCTTGGGCAGTTGACGCACACCAAGGCATGCATATATCAGAGCGTGACCACACATCTCACAGTGGTTTATCTATTACGTAATTGTCCCTTATTATCTCTTAACTCATACATAACTCTCTTCTGTATTCTATCCTTGCTACAGTCAAATGGGTTGGTATGGTATTTAGTCCCCTGTGTCCAACTTTTTTGTTCCATAATTAGGGGTTTAACTCTATTGCACTGAAAGTTTTTCATCTGCTTTTTTATTTCCTCTATTTGTTCTGTTTCATCTACCTTATTTTCTGCTGGATGTGTAATTAACTTATATAGTTTTGCCCTTAAACCCAAGTATTTCCTGTAATGTGTCTCTTCTTCTCATAGTGATTACTCCAACATCAGTTGTTTTATATCTCTTTTGGTACCTTCACACCAGTCCACTATGGAGTCATATAATTCTATTACAGTTTCTCTAGCCTTTAATAAATCTATTATTTTCTCATTGTACTTGCCTCCTATAACCTCTCCATGTTCATTCTCCAAAAACCCCTACCAAACTTCATTTGCTGCTCTAGATCTATAATTAGCTTAACTCCCATATGATCTGTTGTTTCTAGTGGAATTACCATTATTTCCTTTACGATGATGTTTTTAGGTATCATCTAGAAATCTATCCTGGTTGAAAGTTTTCCTTTATAAAAGATATGTTCTATTTTTTTTCCCTTAACTCTATAAGTATCTTCTATATCCCCTTTTTCTAAAATGCCCTTTAACAGATTTGTATCACAAGTTTTTTTCCATCTTTCTACCCAATCTTCCTTTGACAACCTGCAATTAAAGTCACCCCCATAACACTAATTTTGAGGTGTGCAAATAAGGTTTGATTATCCCCATTATTCTAGTCCTTTCTGCTTTAGTCTGTGGACTGTAGATGGTTACAATTCTAACCGCTATCCTTTTAAGGACTGCATCAGTTATAAAAGCCTTTCCTGGTACTGGGTCTATAATCTTTAGTATCTGTCCCTTATTTGATAGAAATGCTATCCCAGGACCTGAGCACCTTTCTTCACCAATAGACCATAAAGATGTCCCCCATCTCCACTCTTTTTGCACTTGCTTCAGTTCATCAGTAGTATGAAACCTTGTATCTTGCATCACAATAATATCACATTTTAATTCACTTAAAATTTTGAATGTTAACCTTTTATGTTTACATTTTATACTATTTACATTATTTGTAAGACAAATCAACTGGTCCATTTGTTGTTGCAGATTGTTCACAGTTCCCTCTTATAGATCTTTTGCTTTTTTCCTTTTTTTTTTGAAATGTGTGTGTCTGTAGTGTCCCCATCTGCAGAGTCCTCTGGGTCTGACAAGTCTACACAATAGGAAAGGGAGTCTTCATCCACAATGGCTCATTCTTTATCTTGTCGTATAGTATATCTATTTGTCAGTTCTATGTGTTCTCTATCTTTTTCCCGATGTACCTTTGTTGGCATTCCTAATTTGGTCCTTCTTTTTTGATCCTGTTACCATAGTAAGTTTTGCTTCTGACTTCTTACTCCCCTTTCCTTGTGCCTTTTTCCCTTCCACTTCACTCTAGGCCAAGTCTCTGTTCTTGTGTTGATGTATTTTTTCTTGTATGTGTGGAGGCGGTGGGGGATCCTATCTTTTATACTGATGGTTTCCACTCCTCTTTTCTGCTCTGTGTCCAGCCTGTCCCTTCCATCAATCCTGGTTTTATACACAATTTTGTCCTCCTTCCCTTTTTATTTTTGGGCCACAGCTAAGTATGCATCTTGTTCTGCAGTTTCTCCTGGGTCTGGGCTATTATGTGCTGCCCATGTACAATGCATAAAGAAATGCCCTTCTTCACACAGGGTACATTTCACTTTATTTTTACAATCTGCCCCATGATGATGAATGTGTCCATATAGACCACATTTAGTTTTACCACACACACTGCTCAGGTGTCCCTTTTCTCCACACCTATAACTAGAGATGCAGCAAATTTAAAATCCACCTGCAAAGTGAACGCGAAGTGGCCACTTTGCATTGGCGCTTCGCTACGTGGAGTGCCCCATAGAAAAGGCTCACTTTGCCTTGTTTTTATTACTTCACGTTGTCATTCCACTTTAAACGTGAAGTAAGGCGGAGTGACAACAATATTGGCAGCACCCCACCCACACAGTCACCAGAATTAATGTGCAACCCCAAAGTGCTACTGTCTTATGTCCAGAAAACTCCCCAGTGCTGACTAAGTGAAATGAGAGTGTAACAAGAAATGCAAAGTCTCCCAGAATTAATGGCACACTCATTCATGTGTGCAGTGGTCACAGAGTCACCAGAATTAATGTGCATCCTCAAAATACTACTGTCTTGTGTCCAGACTCCAGAAAATTCTCCAGTGCTGACGAAATGCTACTGTCTTGTGTCCAGAAAATTCCCCAGTGCTGACAAAGTGAAATGAGAGCATAACAAGAAATGCAGTCTCCCAGAATTAATGGTGCACTGCAAATGCACAGACAGATTAAGATTGCGCTGCGCACTCAAGGGATGCATACGAAAAGACACAACACCACCTAACTAGTGCACATAAGTCACAAATCCAAATCTGGAAAGGAATACATTTTGCCAGTTGGGGGATTAGTGCATGGCAGTAACACTCCACTACCAGTAAAGATACCACAAAGCAGTATAAAAAATTCATGCAGGTGCAGTGGATAGCAGGTTCACACTGCTGCAGTTACTCTATGGCACAATAAAAGGTGTCATTTAATGGCACGAATCGCACACACACACTAGAAGTAATGCATAGAAAATTGAAAACCTTTAGTAATATAACCAAATGTTTTAAACAGACAAATTATACACTGCTGCACCACAACAATCAGCAAAAAAATGTCAAGAATTACTGAAAATATTACTGTGTGCACATTAACACAGTTATACAAGAAAAATATAACCAAAACAGAAAGACTGCCTTTTTCTCCCAGTTAATGTACCTACACCACAAATACACCCCTTCCCTAAAGCACACTTCACAGTACACAGACTGACTGTTCTAAATTAACATTCAAAATCCACACACAACAATAGTCACTTGATGATATGAGCACAGAAGGGTTTCCTAGTAAACTCTGAGCAAAATAAATTACTCAAAAAAGCATTTTAAACAGCTTTTAGAGGTTTTGAATCACAGAGCTCTGAGAGCAAACTGGCTCCAGCTATCACTACACACACACTGCCCAGGTCAGAACTGAGGCTGTACAGAACAATTTAGAGCCCATGTGACCTGCAATCCCATGAATCACTGCAGAATTTCATTTGGAGCTCAATTACAAGGTGAAGTGAGGTGAATTACATTGATTTCAAAGTACTTCACCTTAAAATTGGTGGAGAAGTGGTTTGGGGAAGGCGAAATATTGCAGAGTCATTGGTTTCAATGGTCTTCGCGTTCGTCATTATGAAGCAAAGTACTCTGCTTCACATTGTGGAGTACTCCGCAGGTTCCGCGTTACTCCGTGAATCACTTTGTGGAACGAATTGGAGCCACTTAGCCCACCAATACTTATAGTACTGTAACTCACATGTTGTACAGGAAGGAACACGAATGCCTATGGCTGTACTTCCCCAATGAGCTGCAGCACAAAACACCACAACTTAAAAACACGTATTAATGAGTACAATGGTGGGGTGGTAAAGCCTGGAGAGATACTACAAGACAGGCTCACAATACATCCAAGTAACTAGAAAAAAAATGAATGTTGTGATTCATGACGTGATCATGAATCGTGATTTGTGACTGCATTTGTGACCGTGATAATGAAGAATGTGATTTGGTGTTGATGGTGTGATATAACTAATATGAAACTGTATTGGGAACGCAAATGCCTACGGCTGTACTTCCCTGATGAGCTGTATCTTAAAACTCCCCGACTTAAAAACACGTATCAATGAGTACAATGGTGGGGTGGTGAAGCCTGGAGAGAGAATACAAAACAGGCTTACAATATATTCAAGTAACTAGAAAAAAAATGAATGTTGTGATTCGTGACGTGATCGTGAATCGTGATTTGTGACTGCATTTGTGACCATGATAATGAAAAACATGATTCAGTGTCGATGGTGTGAGTTAATCAATATGAAACTGTATTGGGAACATGAATGCATACGACTGTACTTCCCCGATGAGCTGTATCTTAAAACTACCCGACTTAAAAACATGCATCAATGAGTACAATGGTGGGGTGGTGAAACCTGGAGAGATACTACAAAACAGGCTTACAATACATCCACGAACGTGATTTGTATCACAGGTGACTTGTGATGATGGTCCTGACTTAAAAACGCATATTAATGAGTACAATATTCATGCAGAATTATGCACCACACCTGTCCAGTACTCTGAAGGGAAGCCAAAGAAACAACTGTGACTTAAGTTACAGATGGAGATTGGGCCCTAAAGAAATGCAAATGCATAGACAGATTAAGATTGCGCTGCGCACTGAAGAGATGCAGTCACAAAGGCACAACACCTAACCAGTGCTCACCATCAGAAATTGAAATCTGGAAAAGAATACCTTTGCCGGTTTGGGCAGGCTGCGGGGGGAAGGGCAGTGTACTGCACTACTTCAGTAACAGTCACTATTACTAGTACCAGTAAAGATACCACAAAGAAGTACAAAAATTACACAGCTGCAGTGGATAGCAGGTTCACATTGCTGAAATTACTATTTGGCACAATAAAAGGTGTCTGATTTGATGACACGCGACACTCACATACTCACACACACGCTAAGTAATGCGTAGCAAATTGAAAACTTCAGTAATATAACCATATATTTTAAACAAACTAAAATTATGCACTGATGTACCACAACAATCAGCAAAAAAATGGCAAGAATTATTGAAAATATTACTGTGTGTACATTAATACAGTTATAAGAAAAATATCACCAAAACAGAAATACCTGTAACTGTCTTTTTCTCCAAGTTAATCTACCTACACCACAGATATGCTCCTCCCCCAAAGCACACTTCCACTGTCTCTCAGTACACAGACTGAATGTTGTACTTAACATCTAAATCCACACACAAACAATAAACGCTCGATGATATGAGCACAGGAGGGTTTCCTACAATTGATGAACTAAAGTTTCAGCAAAAAAAGTCTCAAAAAGGCTTTTTTAACAGCTTTTAGAAGGTTTGAATTGCAGAGAGCTCTCAGAGCAGAATGTCTCCTACAGCTTCCTACATACTCTACCCCAAACTGAAGCTGTGCAGAACAATCTAGAGCCCATGTGACCTGAAATCCCACAAATCACTCCAAACTTCGCCTTTGGAGCTTAAAAACAAGGCGAAGTGAGGCGAAGTACATTGTTTTCAATGTACTTTGCCTTAAGAATTGGTGGAGTAATGGTTTGGGAAGGCGGAGTAGCATGAAATCATTGTTTTCAATGGACTTCGATTACCCACTATAACGGAAGTACTCCAATTGCATTGTGAGAGCATTCGCAAATTCGTCTTCACTCTGCGAATCACTTCGCGGAGCGAATTGAGGCCACTTTGCCCATCTCTACCTATAACAGACTTTTGGTTGCCCCACATAAAAAACAACTCCACAGTCTCTTCCAAGAAAAAAACAGTTTGTTAGGTGTTGCATCTCCCCGTTTATTTGTTTTAAAGTTATTTTGGTTTTCCACCCACCAGTTCATAAACATTCTTCATCTAAAATAGGTTCCGGGGGGCCCATCTACCACACACCTTTGTTTGAGCCAAAACGTAATATCAGACACATTCGCCCCTTCGTTTCTAAAAAGTACTGTGACAATTCTGAATGCTGGCTTTGTCAATGGAATTGCTATAAACTGACTCCATTTCAAGGTGTTTTTAATCTGATGAAACAATTTCCAAAATCTATCTAGGCCCCCGGATGTTTAAAACTGATATCATACTCAGTGCTTCCTGGGACATGTATTAAGGTATACATTTCATATGGGTAGAATTTCATACCTTCCTTATGCAATTGTCTCCCAATATACAATCTATCTGGTGCATCTGCAATTGTTCCCTTAAATTTTAGTCTGATCACATTTCTTCTTTTTACTTGTTGCATATTCTGGTTCTCCGGAAACTTTTTTATCTTGCATTTCCCCCCTTGCTTTTTCTTTTTCATTTGACTCTTTTTCCCCTTCACTTTGTTCCTTATCAGTCTGAACAGTTGTCTGTTCTATTTTCATAGATGTAGCCTCACTTTCACCATCTCTTAGGCCTGACATCTCCTTTGTATCATCAGTCTCTTCTAATTTTGTAGTATTTTTTTCTTCCATTTCTCTTTTTTCAAAGCTTTGTTCAGTATTTATTTCCAATTCAGTCTGCATTATTCTCCCTTGTTTGGAGGTACTTGGCCTGTTTGCATCCCAGCCTGTTCTGTCCTTCGTTCTTTTCCAACCAGCATTTATTAGAGCCTCTGCAACCTAATCTGGAGTATCTCTAAATTCTGTTGGCAATTCCACATCTGGATTACTTGTTTTTCCCACTGTGTGGGGGCCCCCGCTATCAATAGCTGTGTTTTTTTCCTTCTCACTTTCCTTCTTTTTAGCTTTCTCTTTGCTTTGCATTTTGGTTTTTAAATCACCTGCTCATCTTAGGCTGAGTGTCTTCTGAGTCTCTTTGGCCATTCCCTTCAGGGCTTTTGCCTCCTCTGTTTTTAGTTTTTTTTTGTTTGTTTTTTTCAATCTAGGATTACAAATACCTTTGAGCCAATGCTCTTTTACAATGATTCCACATCAGGGGAGGTATAATACAAGGTAGAACAATGTGACATGTAAACAGGTTACAGAGGTTTACATTATGACAGTATAACAGGCTACAGCGGTAAATAAACACATGAGTACATATGGATTTGGTGGACAGATTGATTAACAAAGGACTGGGGACACAATATTATCACTAATTTGGCAATACAAACAAAAATACAGCCAGTGGCTAGTGTCAGGGTCTCGCATGACACAGAAAGTGCAAGTAGGAAGTGCAGTAAGGGGTGATGGTATCGGGGGAGGAGGAGGGGGGAGTAAGTGCTAGGAAGAGAAAGATTAGGGATGACAGTCACATGAGCTGGAAGATGTTAGGTGTAGGTGAAGTTTAAGTTTGAAGGGTCCAAGCTTAGGGGTGGAGGAGATGTCACTGTTTAGGCCATTTAACCAGCTAGGAGCTCTATAAGCAAAGGATCTTTGACCCAGCGTAGTCCGGCATCTTGGGATGTGTAGTGGTTGAGATTCTGAGCCCCTAGTGGGGTGGCGATTCACAGCAGGCTGGATGAGAGTTTGAACACCAGGAGGGGCAAGGCCCATAATTGATTTTTTAGCCATAAGGCATGTTTGGAATTTAATGAGGTTTGAGAGTTGAAGCCACCTAGTTTGAGCATATCGGTCACATGTGTGGGTGAGATGGTCTGATCCAGTGATAAGTCGGCAATCTTTGTTGAGGGCCATGGATATGCGTCTGAGGGTGGAGGAGGAGGTGGATCCGTAAATGATGAGGCCATAGTCAATTGCTGCAACTACCGAGCTCTGGTTTGCGATCCATAAGGCATCAGAGGTGAAGCATTTCCTATGCCTGTAGAGTAGGTCCTTGCTAGTATTGGCAGCTTTGGTGACATTATCAATGTGGAACCCATACGATAGGTTAAAATCGATGGTGAACCCAAGGTATTTGAAGGATGCCACTTGTTCCAGGGTTTCACCTAGGCCATTGGAGATGGAGAGGTGGTGGGACCAGTGTTTATTATGCAAGCTGCAGAACATCATGGTCTTGTTTTTTTTACAGTTAAGCACCAGTTTATGAGTGCTGAACCAGCTCTCAACTGGGAGAAGCCATGTTGGAGTTTTCTCCAGAGGAGGTAAGGGTCCTTGTGAGTGGAGTGGATGATCGCATCATTGGCATAGGGAAGGATTTGCTCCGGACAGGATTGAGGAAGACTATTCAGAAAGAGGCTAAAAAAAAGAGGTCCGAGAATGGATCCTTGTGGAACCCCAGAGCATACAGGTTTAGCCTCAGAGGAAAGTCAGCAATTTTCACTCTTTGAGAGCAGTTTTCAAGGTAGCTCTTAAGCCATGTTGTTTATTTGGCGTTTCTGTAGTACAGTGCATGGCCTGCTCTGACGCCTCCACGCCTGCACCTCTCAGCTGATTATGACAAGCCCCATTACTGTCAGTCCCTTCTGCTGACTCGCTCTATTTCTTTCAGTAAAACAGTTTTTTCCCTTTGCAATATTCTCTCTTTCTCCTCTAATTTGGATAATAACATAGCTTTTTCAGTTTTCAACCTACTGCTCGTCGCTCCTTCTGCAATCTCCATCTCAGGCTTTGCTGCAGCGTTTCCTCCTGATTTCTGCTTTTCTTTATCAACTGTCTTTGCACAGCATCATTCCTTTTCTTGAAAATTCTCCTTTTCGCATCCTGTCACAATGGTCTCCGTGGGAATAGAGGCAGGGGTGGAGGCCTGCTCCCCAGCCTCCCTTACGTCCTCTCTCATGTCATTCCACTGACTGACTGACCAAACTCACAATTCAGTCATGGATCCCCCTACAGGAAGAGTAGGGGAAAATTTTATTTAGAGAAACTGAACAATATACAATCAAAAGTAAATCATACAATAACAACAATTAATGAAACTTAAATAACAAACTCAAATCCAAGAGTTCCTAGAACAAACAAAGGAAAAGAACATTTTTCCAATTTTATCTGCCATAGAATGGACATTGTTCCATCAAATTACCCAAACTTTATGATACATATGCTGTTTTTCAAACATAAATTGTTTGTATAATTCTTGCTTAGTAATACATATAATAGTACAGGGATCCCAGTACATCTGTTGCAAAACAAACTTGTATCGTGATTGCCATAAAATAAATTTTATTGAAAAAATAAGCTGGATCCATCTACCATCCAACCCCATCCTCCCCAAACTGAAACCCCCAACCACCTCTTCATAAGTTACCTTCTCCCAACATAAGTTGGCCCATCTTTGTGCCAGCTGTGACCACATTTCCTGAACAAAAGGGCACTGAATGAGGAAATGCAACATAGTTTCTTCCTGTGCAATACAACTAAATCTGGGACACATACGTTCTTCCTGACTTTTATGCGTGACATTTCTCTTTACATAAAGCCTTCCATGGGAACAAAGCCACATTATATCCCATACTCTTAGTGGGATGTAATGATCCTTTAGAGACTCTAACACTCGAGAATGGTAAGTTGGAGAAATATCTTTAAAATCAGTATATATGATATACGCTTATGCCTGTATTGTATCATACACTGATTTACTATTTTGTTTCTGTTTAATGTGTGATGCCAATTTCCATTTTTTAAGTTTCACCAAAGCCGGTCAAAAAAAGACACAATTCGTCTTTACCTGAGCTTTCAGTGTCCCTTGATTGTCCCACACTTGACAAAGGGGCTCAAGCCATTTCCTTGCATATAAAATCCATATAGCCATACTAGGCCTAGAAAAATCCGGCAGGTTCTTATGAAAAAACACACTATAATAAAAAAAACATAGGATTTAACAAATTCAAACCCTGTTTTTCTACTGGTAGATATAAAAGCTCCCTCCTAATGGGGTTTAGCCGATTTCCCCAAATAACTCGAAAAACTAAACTCAGAAGAGAAGTTTCCAAGGCCAGTGGAATGGGGTATATAGTACTAATACATAAAATTTGGGAGCAAAATGTTTTTTTACTACTGCAACTTTTTTCTGTTTTGATTGCTACCAATTCCTCCAGAGAGCAACCTTGGAGGTAGCTACCTCCAATTTTTCTGACCAGTTTAACATCCCATTATCCCCTCTCCCAAACCAAACCCCCAAAACCATAAAAGGATCCTAGACACTTTTATCCCTTGTAAGGCTCCCATCTGAGGGATATTTTCACTAAGGGGATAAATGACACTTTCCCCCTTATTTACCCCAGCACCTGCAACCATTGAATACCATTCAGCTAGTTTCAAGACCTGAACCCCCAACTCCTGATCAGCAACACATACACATACATTATCTGCATATGATACTACTCGAGCCTCCAAAGTCCCCCCAATGGGCTTGATACATCTTATGTGTTCATCCTGTTGAAAAAGCCTTAACGGAGGCTCCAAACAAAAAACATAAAGCAAGGGGCTTAATGGGCACCCCAATCTCACCCCTCGTGTAATATTAATATATGTACCTAATGTCCCATTCACTAATGGAATTGCGATTGCCTTCCCATAAAGCAATTCCATCCATGCTACAAAGATTGGTGGAATACCATAACTTTTCAACACTAAGGAAATAAATTGATGGGGCACTCTGTCAAATGCCTTTTTCCTGGTCCAAAGACAAAATATACCCACTAAGGCATCCTCCTTCCATTCTTCAACCAGTTCCCTCACCAGCAACAGGTTGTGCTCAGTTGAGCGCTCTGGCACTGAGCAAGTCTGGGTCACAAAGATTAAAGCAGGAGCTTTATTAACTAACTAATTGGTATGTTTTATCATTACAATTTTATAGTCTACATTCAATAGGCTCAAATACCTCCAGTTGTCTAAGTTAGACTTATCCCCATGCTTATTGTCAGAGGATTTGCACTGCAATGCAGAAATGAAAATCCACCTCCAAATGATCCAACACCCAATTAAAAACAAGTAATATTTCCCTTAACAATTCAACAAAGATTTCATAAAATTCTGAGGGTAGCCCATCAATCCCAGGTGCAGTGGCACCTTTTAATTTATTAATTGCAAACCCGTGGGGTGTGGCTTGGACGCCGGAGAGTATGGCCACACAGGATCACAGCTCAAGCCCCAGCTTAGCCGTTTCGGGGTAACAATTTGGCACCTAAGCATAGCTTTTAGTTGAAACCACCCCATTACACTTCCAAAGCTGCCAATTTTGGTCCGTAGAGGTAGTCGCGGCATTTGGGACACAGTTACAGTTTAAGCGGGGGACTGCAGACTGGATCCAACCAGGCGCAAGTAGGCCGCGGGCTCCTCGCACTCATGTGATAAGAACACCACCGCTGCAAGACTGGTAGGGGTCTGCATGGTCACTCCTCATAGCTAGCAAGGATTCAGCCCCAGACTTAGCACCTTTCGAGGTGGAGAACTATATAGCGCAGTAAACCCTGGCTGTACGTTCCCTTTTTGGGAAACTTTGTTGGCAGTAGCTGAGTGGGGATTGCCTGCAATGGCCTCGGAGCCCCCTGTGCATGGACCTGATGTTCATTCCTCCCTGCAGCATATTACATCTTTGCTGGAGACTCTGTTCTCCCGAGTTGACTCCTTATCAGTCACTCTTGCTGGAAATGTGGCTGAGGTGCAAATGCTGAAAGATAAATTTAATGTGGTGGAGCAAAGGACCGAAAGTCTGGAATTAGGCCAAACCAAACTCCTTCAGCGCCTACAAGAACATGAGAGCAGGTTGGCCACCCTATGGCAGAGGGCCGAGGATCAGGAGAATCGCAGCAGAAGGAACAATATCAGGATCTTGGGCATATCGGAGGGATCAGAAGGGGCAAATGTGGAGAGATTCCTAAATGAGGAGATCCTGAAGATGTTGAGGGATAGATGGCATGGGCCTTTAGAAGTGGAGAGAGCGCATCGGGTCCCTGGAGGCCCCCGACCGAAGAAACCTGGGCCACGTCCCATAGTGGCATACTTTTTGAGATACTCCACGAAGGAGCGAGTGTTGCATGCAGCCAGGGATCTTGAGGATGTGATGCGGCATGGCGCAAAAATCTCTTTCTACAGGGACTTTTCCACTGAGGTGGCAGCTCAGAGGAAGGCTTTTGCCTCTGTAAAAAAAGTATTGGCTCAACATTGCTTCAAATATGGATTCCACCAGCTTGCTTACCTGGCTGTGTCAAAGGAAGGGAAAGAAATGGTGTCAGAGTCTCCCCGCAAGGTTGAAAATTGGGTCTCCAAGAACTGGCCACACCTGAATATTAAAGCTCTCTCTCCCAGGAAATTTTTGTACCCTGACAAGGATGGCAGGAACCCAGTTAAAAGCAGAAACATCCAGGGGGACTTTAATAGAGGTCAGATGAGTTCCTTAGGACATGGACCCCCAGCTCTTCTCAATCTTGGTATTCAGCTACGGAGAGTTCCAGTGAGGAACCGACCAGGTCATGGTCCCTCGTGATACCTCCTCCACCAAAACACGGAGGGACACTAACTTTGCACCTCGGGTCAGGCACCATTCTCATAGTGATTCAAATTCTGCAGAAGGACAAGAAATGGCACCTCCTGCCAAGTTAACAAAGGATGAGTTACTACACAGGGTGCAACCTGACCCAGAAGACATCCCAGACGAGACCATAATGGAAGCGGTGGAAACAGGATCCTGGGCTGATAATATGACAGATGCAGAAGAACTTGCAACTAACTCCTCACCTCTCATTAAGCCAGGGACGTTGTCCTTTGTAGAAGTGTTATCAAAGGGTCTGCAGGGTGCAAGCAAGGAATCATTAGTGACTGACTGTGCGCCTCTACCGGACTGAAGGATAAAAAGGACTGTATATGATATTTGCCTTTAGAGTGTAGGTGGTCTAGTTATCTCCTTTTTTCTTTCCTCATTGCTGACTGTCAGGGTGTTTGTACAGGGGGGCATATACTGGTGGTAGTCACGTGGGATCTGGGGATTTGAAAGTGGCAAAGTACAGCCATTCTGTCTGGGGGGATAGGTATGTAAGGACTGCCCAGTACCGATCCCAATGATATGCGAGTATATCCACTGACTGGGAGCCCCCCCCCTTTTCTTTTTTCCTTTTTCTCTTTTTCCTTCCTTTCTCTCCGACTTAGATGCACCACCCAACCTTATTGTGTGGGTGGTGTTGGGGATGGCATTTAGCTTAGGCAAGGCTGGGGTCGAGGCTGTAAGTAGCTGTATGGTTTGACCTCTTCTTGCCCTATTCAAGCCTTTGACTAGCACGGCGGAGTGCTTACCCTTGCTTTTGGCCAGAGAATAGCATCATTGTGCATACACCAAGACTCGTTAGCTTGTGCTTACCACTTGTTAATACATTGTAGTAGAGATTTGTAGGATTCAAATAGTTAACATTCTTTTCTTGTATAATTTACAATCTAGTAGGTGTTCTTAAAGTTGCATAATTACCTAATAGCTTAGAGTGAGATATATTTACTCCTGCCTCTGTTTCCCTCTCAACTACTAGATCATTTGGGCCGCATTTTGCCTGGTATATTCTACTGGTTTTGACCTTGCTGAATATTCTAACACACCTCAGGTATCCTGACCACTTATCCTACCTCATTTTCTCGGGGCCCCCAAATTTAGTACTAGATCTTTTTTTTCCTCTTCACCGAAACCTCAGCGTGGCAGCAACGTACTCCAGAATGGGGCTTAAGCGCATATCCTGGAATGTGAAAGGGCTAAATCACCCAGCCAAATGGAGAATTGTTCTTAGACACCTCAACCCCTTGCATGCGGACATTGCGTTGCTCCAGAAGACGCAGCTCACTGCAAGAAATGTTGGTTGGCTCAAAAAAGTGTGGGTTGGGACTGTAAATGCCAACTCGGCTCAGAATAAATCCAAGGAGGTAGCCATTTTGGTCAGGAAGTCATGTCCATGGACAGTTGATAAAACTATCACCGATGCCCAGGGTCGCTGGATAGGGGCCAGGTTCTCTTACCCGGGGGGGGGCATGTGGTATTAGCAAACTTCTACGGTCCAAATACAGACTCTCCCAAGGTACTCCTTGATCTTAACCACATAGTGGAATCTCTCACTGAGAGATATCGCAAAAGCCCACTCCTGATGGGAGGGATTTTAATCTGGCACCTGATATATTTTTGGATAAATCTAAGCCCACCCCACAAACTCACCCTAAAGCAATGGGTACTTTGCTGGAAATGATGAGAGAATGGGGCATGACAGATGTCTGGTGGAGGGACCACCTCACGGGGAGGGACTATTTATTTTTCTCGTCGGTGCACACAACCTATAGCAGTATCGACTTTTGGCTTGCGAATAGATGTGCAGCTCAGGATGTTGTAGCAACCGAGATCAAGGATATTATAGTATCAGATCACACTCCTGTTTCCTGCAACCTTCAACTTGCAGGGCATCGGGGATCTGGCACTAGGTGGCGTTGTAACACCTTATTGATCAAAGATCCCTCCTTTAGGAGCATGGTTCAGGACGTTACTCAGGATTACTTTGCGCATAATAGGCCGGGGGATACGTCCACGAACATGGTGTGGGAGGCCTTCAAAGCCATGTTAAGGGGACACATAATAGCTTTCATGGCCCAGAAAAATAGGGAGTGGAAGGCATAACTTAATGGACTCCAAGCAGAGCTTTCTGCTATGGAGTCACACTTTAAGTCAGCCACTGTCGGGGACCCTGATGTAACCAAACTGTGGGAGATTGTCGAGTTAAAATACCAGATAAATACTATACTCCATCAACAAGTTGAGTGGCATATGACCAGGATTAAGCATGCATACTTGGAGGATGGGGACAAGAGTGGGAAATTATTAGCAAACAGTACCAGCTGAGGAAGCAACAGGCCGCTTCCCATAGTCATGCCCTTAGGACTGCGAATGCAGGGATAGTTACGGGTCCCAAGCAAATCAAAGAGTGCATGACACGCTACTACCAGCAACTGTATCAATCCCAGATCTCCCATGAGAAGGATCATATGAGGGATCAGTTGAGGGACTTTTGTTCGAAGGTTCATATTCCCCAGTTACCAGAAACCATAAAAAAGTGCCCTGGACGCCCCTATCACAGAGGCAGAAATCCACGAAGCATTATCTCGATTGGCTAAGGGCAAAGCTCCAGGGCCGGATGGTATGACCACCGAACTATATCAACTGTTAAGCTCTGAAATTTGAACCCCTCTACTTGCTGCCTTTTGGGAAGCGCACTCGACTGGTTCCCTCCCACCAGCAATGCGTGAGGCATTAATTACCCTCATCCCGAATAAATCAGATGACCCGTTAAATTGTGCAACCTACCATCCTATTTCATTAATCTCTGTAGATACTAAAATTGTAGCCAAACTACTCGCCAAATGGGTGATGGAGGTCCTGCCCTCTATTGTACACCCTTCTCAAGCTGGCTTCACTAAAGGCAGGGCAGTGGCTGATAATATCCACCTCTTGCTCAACATCAAATGGCTAGCCTTCCGATCTCCCACCCCTATGGCAGCTATAACAATCGATTTTTCAAAAGCTTTTGATTCAGTTGAGTGGCCCTATTTGCATGAGGTACTCGATTTATATGGTTTTGGTACCTATTTTAAACAGTGGGTCCATGTCTTGTATAATAAACCTACGGCTAGAATACTTACCAATAAAGATATATCTATGCCCTTTCCCCTGCAGAGGGATACTCGTCAGGGGTGTCCACTATCCCTGTTACTCTTTTTGCTGGCCTTGGATCCTCTTATACATGTACTCCAGGCCAACAAAACAATTTGGGGTATATCAGTGGTTGATCACGAATATCTGGCAACGGAATATGCAGATGACTTACTCCTTACTCTTTCCTGCCCACAAGAGTCCCTTTTCCCGGTACTGGAGTCTTTGCAGTCATTTTGTAGTATATCAGGGTTGCAAGTCAATGAAAAGAAAACCAGTGTTTCCCCCTTGAATGGGGCGTGTACCAAGGACTGTCTGCAGGGGACGGCTCTGTCATGGGCTCCCGACAACTTGCACTATTTGGGTATACACATTCCTTATGTTTGAGGGCATATAGAATCCAGGAATTTTACCCCTCTAATTGCACAGTTGACAACTGAAGTAGCGCGCTTGAAATGACTGAATTTTTCCCTGTTAGGGAAGGCGGCAGCACTTCGTAGGCTTATGTTGCCCCGTGCAGCGTATTTGTTAAATAACCTTCCCATTGTGTTGTCAAATAAAATATTTCAAACGTTAGATAAGATAATATCTGGCTTTCTATGGGAAGGGCAGAAACCAAGATGGGGTGGTCATAAATTATGGGCACATTGGTCATGGGGAGGCTTAGGGCTTCCCTGGTTTTGGGGGTACCACTGGTCTTTCTTAGCTGCCCAGGTGGTCAGATGGTTTGTTACAGCTCCTGGAATTCTACTGCCATGGATACAGTTAGAGAGA
This sequence comes from Neoceratodus forsteri, assembly GCA_016271365.2. Taxonomy (NCBI): domain Eukaryota; kingdom Metazoa; phylum Chordata; order Ceratodontiformes; family Ceratodontidae; genus Neoceratodus; species Neoceratodus forsteri. The sequence goes on from CM057459.1 coordinate 1,393,758,798, forward strand.
GACAGATTTGTCAGCCTATTCATCTCAGCCTACTCTTAACTAATACTGCTATACCCCCAGACAAACTCTCCCCAGTCATGGACGCCACTAGGAAAGCCTGGTTTCACCTTATGAAGTCAACTGGGATGTCAAAACAAGGTGCTGTTACCCTTTAGATACTTAGACCTCTGGCATAACCCACTTATTAGGGTGGACAACAAACCCCTGACTTGGACCTCATGGGTAGGGAAAAGGATCTACATTGTGCAAGACCTCTACTTACCTAATACTAGTACCCTAATGTCCTTTGAACAACTGCATGCACGTTTTTCGTTAAAGCCACAGGACTTCTGGAAGTTCTTGCAACTGTGCAGTGCAGTGCAGGCCATTGACTGGATGACCAAAGGAGACACGAGATGGCAGTGGTTGTCCTCACTACATTTAAAGCCTTCCTTTCGTGGGCTAGTGGGTAGGTTCTACAATACATGGCGCAAGGTGCAATCAGACCACACGGCGACGTGTAGACTGGCATGGGGCATGGAAATAGGAAGTCACATCGGTCCGGAGACCTGGTCCCTTTGCCTCTATGCGGTGCACTCCATATACAAAGATGCTAGAAGCCAGTTGATTCAGCTTAAGATACTCCTTAGATGGTACAGAACACCCGCTATCCTATTCAGATGGGGGTCTCTTCCACATGCACGATGCTGGAGATGTGAACATAGTCCCACAGACACCCTGCATCTCTTATGGAAGTGCCAAGCTCTGGTCCCTTTCTGGTCAGCGGTAACAATGGACTGCTCTGGGGTGTTGGGACAGCCCTTAGACCTCTCGCATCCTCTGCTGCTGTTGGGGGATCGGACCCCACTTAGGCATTTAAGATTACAGCATCAGAACTGGGTTTTGGTTGTTTTGTTGGAGGCTAAGCGGCTCTTCTTAAGATATTGGTGGCAACCCCTACCCCCGCCCATTTCGTTATGGCATTCAGCTATAGCCAGATTAGCTACCTTCAAAAAGTTAACCTATGCTGCCAGAGGGCAGCTGTCCACGTACTTTTCCAAATGGGAGGCCTATCTTAACTCGGCATTGTGTTGGGTTCCCCCTTCCCTCCGTTATGGTAATCATCTCCCTAGGCCACTGTTAGCGGGACAGTCCCAGCCCAAATAACTTGTAATATTAATACAGAGTGATGATCCCTATGCGTATTCTCGGTGGTGGTCATGTCTGTTGCAACACTGAGGTTTGACTTGTCTTTTTTTTCACTCATATATTTTTTTTTTTTTTTTAATGGGCTGGATGTTACCTATATAATTGGCCTGTGTATGTAACCCAAAAATTCAAAGATGAGGAGGCGGCACCTATGTGACCTAGGCTTAAGTATGAGCTATGGATGAGATATGATACATTAAGATAGACAGGAGAAGATGTTGTTATTATTTATATGGAGTAGTTCTGAACTTTAAACATATTTCTATGTGTGATGAATATTGGCGTGTGTAAATTATTCTGTACTACCTTATGGTAGCAGGAGTTTTCCTGCTTTGGATGTGATGCTTTTGTAAACAATAAAAATTATTCTATGATAAAACAAATTAATTGCAAACCCAACCTCTTCTTTAGTAACAGGATCCATAAGAGTAGTTACATATGTATCTGGGATGGATGGAATATTAAAAGTAGAAAAAAAATCTGTTACTACATGCTCCTCAATATAGAGGGCAGTATAAATTTCGGTTAAATACTAGGTTACAGTATCCAAATGTTCTGGGCCATTTGACACCTGAATTCCATCCCCATTTTTTACGGATGCCAAGAACCTGTCCAAGGCTCATTGTGTACAACTTTTAAAAGCATCTCCAAATCCTGTTTTGCCAGGACAGCAAATTCTGTGCTCATTTAACAAGGAGGGTTGCTTGAGAGTATTGTAGTCCCTCCATTTCTTTTTTTAAATTATTAACTTGGGCTGTTAAATTAATATGCTGTATATTGATTTCAGAATATATCTTTGCAAGTTGTACTTGAAGACTAAGATACTTAATATACTTATTAATCCTAGAGCATGTAGAAAAATTCTGAAATAAGAATTTTAGTTCCCTTTTTGTAACTACCCACCAAAGGCTGACATCCTCTACCAAACCCGCAACAAACATTCTTGCCTTTAAAAGTTCTTTTGTGTGTCTTAACAAGATACCCTCCCTTAATAAGGATGTATTAAGCTTCCAATATTTCTGCCCATACTGGAGGCCTGTTACATCTCCTAACAGAAACACTAAAATTACATGATCAGACATCTCTAAAGGAATTGTATCTGCTTTATGTATAATAATATATTTCTGAGTAAATAAAAAATCAATTCTGGTGGAAAGAGCCCCCCATGATACGTGTAACACTCCCCCACAAATGTAAGGTCCTAAAGGAGTCTTGTAAGTCACACTGAGATATTATAGAATTGAGACAATTTGAGTCACAAAACAACTTATTAGTGGCTGCCCCTTTATCCTACTTAGACACCACACAATTAAAGTCCCCTCCCCAATGAATTTGTTTTGTTGAAAACAAGAAAGGTTACTTGGTATTACTTGGTTACTTGGTTTGGAAGAACAGAAGAAGGCCGGAGCCCATCGAGACTGTTCCCCACACAATGTGGGACATTATTAACGATTTTCTCAAATCCAGACATCAAGTTTGTTCTTAAAACTATGTATACTTGAGGCATCAATTAGTTCATGAGAAAGAGAGTTCCATACACATAGTGCCCTTACTGAAAATAAATTACCTCTTCTACTAGTTTTGTATGGTTGAACCTGTAGTTGTTTATGATGTAATCGTGGAACTAATCTCCTATTGGAAGATAGCAACCCACATTGCTGCATAAGTTCTGTTGACTTGAGCAAATTAAAGGTTATGAGCACATCATCTCTCAGTCTTCTGTTTTGAAGTGAAAACAGGCCTGTAGCTTAAAGTTTAACTTGATAATCTAATTTTGCCAGTCTAGGTACCATTTTTGTTGCTCTGCTTTGGACCTGTTCAAGTGTAACAATGTCATGTTTCTGGTTTGGATTCCAGAAAGGAGATCCGTAATCAAGGTACGGTCTAACATATGCCCTACAGAGTGGAATAAGGCATTCCTCAGAGTGATTAATAAATCCTCTCTTGATTTGCCTTAGGAGCCCATTGGCCTTACATGCAATTTTGGTACACTGGTCCCTGGACTTGAGTTTATTATTGATGTATATACCCAAATCTTTCTCACAATCTGAAGATTGAAGTTGTAAACCATTAATTTAGTATTCATAATTTGGATTATTTTTACCAAAATGAATGACCATACATTTCTCTTGATTGAAATGCATACCATTTTGTTTTGCCCAGAGCACATATATTTCCAGATCGGCCTTTAATGATACCATATTATCATAATTATTGACTTTACCTCCCAATTTAGTATCGTCTGCAAATGTTATCATAAAATTGTTAGGCCCTGATTGTAGATCACTAATAAAAAGACTGAACAGCGTAGGACCCAATACTGATACCTAAGGGACACCACTCAACACCTTACCCAGGTCAGAAAGAGCATCGTTAATACTAACTCTCTGGGTCCTGTTAGTCAGCCAATCAGATATCCAGTTAACAATATCTGGAGAAAAGCCCAAATTATACATTTTGTCTATGAGTTTATTGTGGGGTACCTTATTGAAAGATCGACTGAAGTCGAGTAATATGACATCAGAAGGGTCACCTGCATCCAATAGCGCACTTATATTATTATAAAAGGATATCAAATTCATGGTACAGGAACACTTTGGAGTGAACCCATTTTGCAGAGAATCTTGGATTCTGAGTTTTTCACACTCTTGATTGATCAGTGTCTTTATAACTCTTTCCATTATTTTGCTGACCACAGAGGTCAGGCTGATGGGACGATAGTTATGTACACAACCCATGTTACCCTTCTTAAATATAGGGGTAACAGTAGCTATGCACTAATCATCCGGTATTGAATTTTCTTGCAAAGATTTATTGAAAATATGTAACAAAGGTATCGAGATGTTAGTAGAAGTTTCAAGCAGAAACCATGGGTGGATATTATCCGGTCCAGGACTTGTGTTTTTTTTCAACTTCTTTAAGGCCAGTAAAATATCAGTTATGGTGAGTTTATGAAAACTCTTTTGGAGAGAAAAAATAGGGGTAGCAGCTGTTTGTTGAGAAAAAAATGAACAGAAATAAGTATTAAAAAGATTAGATGTATCAGCATCAGTTAGTCGAGAACCATTTTGAATAATGGGACCAATATCCCTGGGATTACCCTTTTTTTAATTAAGTATGCAAAGAGAGATTTGTGACAGTCCTCAGTGTGAGCCAATTTAAATTCAAATTTACTTTTGGTCATTTTAATAGAGTGCTTCAAGTTTTTAACAGATATCCTATATTTATGCAACAAATTGTTAATGAGTAGATGAAAACTTTTTTTAAGCTACCTAAAAAGTTTAATTTTATGATTTATCTGCTTTTTAATAGAGTTGTTGAACCATGGGGGTATTTTACCCTATTATATTTTTTCTTATTTGGAATATATATATGTTCCAAATAGTAGATAATATTTTTAAGGGAATTCCATGCTTGTTGTGTTGTAAGGTTGAAGAAAAGTGAATCCCAGTTAACATTAGCTAAATATTTGTTAATTTCAGAGAAATTGGTCTTGTTATAATTCTTTATATTAGTTATTTTCCTTTGTGAAATTTCGTCATATTGAATTTCAAACATTATGGAAGAATGATCGCTAGCTCCAAGTGGATCCCATATATGGAGGTTGCTAATTTGGGCCTCAATATTGGTGAGTAGTAGATCCAAGGTATTAGAACCTCTGGTTGGTTCCATAATCAGTTGATGTAAACCAGTTTTAGTGTTCACTTCTATTAAACCCTTCTCTGCACCAGAATGACCCATAAGAGAATCCCAATCAATATGGGGCATATTGAAATCTCCAAAAATAACAGTATCATCAGTTTCAGAGAAATTTTGCATCTCATTAAGCATATTACTTGTATAGTCAAGGTCGGCAGACGGTGGTCTATACATGTTACCAATGGTGACATAAGAGTGCCCCTTTAACTGGATTTTAACCCAAATGCTTTCTGAAGAAGAGGAGAGAGAGGGTATACTTCATAAGAAGGAATGTCATTTTGAACATACAAACAAACCCCACCACCTTGTTTATTAATTCTATTTTTGTAATAGAGCTTGTAATTAGGGATTTCTCTAGACCAAACTGAAGATGAGTCCCACCAGGTTTCTGTAACTCCCGCCACTCCCAAATTTAAAATTTTACATTTATCCTCCAATTCTGCCAGTTTGGCCTGGTTTAATGACTGTGTGTTTAAAGTAAGAAATGTACACTTGTTTACAGTAGTTTGTTTCTGTTGTTTTAGAGACTTGGGAGGATACCCATTCTCCCCCAAAGAATTCAGTTTAAATATTGATTGATAATTCTAGTAACACTTTTCCCCAAAAGTATGCTGCCTCTATGACTGAGATGTAAACCATCCCAGCAAAACAGTGAATTCCAATCCAGGAATATTTCCCAGTGAGTAATGCAAGGTATATCTTGCTTTAGGCACCATTTCTTCAGCCATTCATTAATAGTTTTAATCTGCCATGTCATATTAGGTGTTGCTCTTGGAGCTGGTAAAATTTCTGATATACAAATGGAGCAGCCTTTTTCAATCAGAATGTTACATAATCTTGTTGTAACTGTTTAAATGAGGTGTGATTATTGTCATTAATACCAGCATGAACAACAACAAGTGGATTATCTCCAGCCTTTTGTAAAATGTTTGGTACCATAGTAGTAAGTCAGATGCCTTTGCTCCGCGGAAACTAGAGCATGTTCAATTACTTTTGTCCTCATTGCAGACCATTCTATCAATGTGTTTGATTATGGAATCTCCCAAAACAAACACTTGCCTGGGGGGACAGGACTATAGGAGACATTATTGAGTGGCATTGGTAGGGCAGTATGGTCAGAGTGAGGTGGTTCAATAGATGATGGGCTAATATGGTGGAGCTTACTAGAAGGGATATTTATGGAGATATGAGTGAATTTATACTCAAGTACCCCGTTAGGATGCAAGTTGTCAGGTGAAAGTGATATAGTTGATGTATTATCGAATGAAGATGATATAGTGGGAATATTGAGGTCTACTTCATTCCCTAGTTTTGTTAGGGGTTCAAATCTGTTATGTGTTACTACAGGTACACTATTAAAGTTGGGTCCAGCCCTCCTCTTTCTACTGGGTTTGGTAACATAAGCCCAATCATTGTCTTCGTACTGTAACGATGGCGGTGCTGCATTCACATTTGAGGGGACAGAAGTGAGAGCAGAGGGCTCCAAGCTGTTTTGAGTTTGGACTACCCCCCATTAAGGTGGTAGTATTAGGTGGAGATGGGGGGAAGATAATGAGGTTGTAATTGTTCCTCCATATGGTCGATAAAATTCTCCAAATCTCTGATATCTGTAGGAATTTGTTTAGCATTAAGCAGAAGTGCTAATTCTGTTTGTAAAGTAGTAATTAAGAGACACTTACTACATACAAACTCAATTCCAAGCAGTCCTTCACAAAACATAAAACATTGGACACATTTGTTATATGCCCCCCTCCATAGTGATTTAGTACCGGTATTACTCATTGATTAGAAATGAGTCAAGACCCAGAATGTTACTTCCAGTGTTGTTAAGTGACCAGTAGTACCAGCGTATCCAGCGGATACAGCAGACATGTGCAGACGTGCGTGTCTCTGCACGCGGCCCCATGCACGCTCACCCCGCTCACTACAGGGGCTGTATATCAGGCTGAAAACCCGGAAGTAGGCATCCGTTCACTTCCGGTTTCAGCGCTGAACAGCAGAGCAAGTTTTAGGAGTTAAATCAGCAAAAACAAGTTGCTGAAAGTTATAAAACACAGTATGAGTGCAAACAGAGTGTTTTCACTGTCCCTCTGCTAGTACTGGTGCTAAAATGGGGAGAGGAGGTATGCCTGGGCTAAGACCAAGCCCTCCAGTATCCCACAATGCCTAGCTTAATCAAGGAGACAGTGCACAAATAGGTATATCAAGAACAGTCACAAACAGTTCCTAAGGTTTATATATGTTAAAAGCAAAGAACTGATTTTTGGTAAATATACCACCTCTCACCAGAGGTTCGTTACTCCAGCAGACTAGCAGCACATGGACTTTATCAGTTTTATCTCATTAAAGAGGTTTAACCTATCTTTTTTCTTTAGTGGGGCATAACGGGTTATTAGCCTCCAAGCAACATCTTTATACGAAAAATCCAATAATAATGCCCTCCCTGGCATAATATCCACCATTTTTGAAATTTTAAACACATCACCCCTAAACAAAACTCCAACCCCATCACACACATCAGTCCCAAAAGAAAAAAAAGAGGAACCCCAACACCACAGTTTCTGAGCAGCTCTGACCAAGGAAGTTGTATTAAGCCTGGTGTCCTGTCGTAGATATATATCACAACCTAAATCCTTTAAAACAGTGAAAGTAATCAACCTTCTTCTTGCATGTTTAATGATATTAACATTAATCGTAGCAAGATGAATACTTGAACTAGGCCCTTGATGAGAAGAAAGAAGATTTTATTTAGGGTGTTTTTTTTTAATCTTGTACTCCTCCTAGTCCTAACACCTAACTTTTTCTTCCTTTCCTCATTGACACTGGTACACTGAGGGTCTTCCTCTGATTTTGAGGAAAGAGCGGATAAAGATGACACTTCAGAGTCCCCACCCTGCTCTGATTCTTGTGAGCTCCTGGTCAATATTTCATATTTGTTTGCAAGAGGGATCTCCCCTCTAGGCACATAGGCCTTAGCCACTTTGGATCGGGGCCTGGACTGCCTAATGCCTCTTTTCTTTGCCAAGCTCTTAATAGTGTGGGCATTGCTACATGTTCTGTCCTCCTTTGGGAAGAACTGGGGAGTCTGCTGCTACAGTAACTTCATCATGGGAAACAGTAGTCTCCTCAGGAACCAAGCTAACGTCTTCTGACTCAGGCACAATGATTACAACCGGAGGAGAGGGAGATGGAGGGGGCCGTGTAGTAGCTGTGGCTTGGTCAAAATGGGGCTTATCTGGTTGACCTGCCGAAGTTTTCTGTGATACCATATCTTTCTTCTGGGCCTCTCTAATTATGGTGTCCTGGCTCATACGATCTGTACAGTTGTGTGTGGCCCAGGGACAGGCTTGATATGCATGCTCAACCTCTACACATAAATTGCACTTCAGTTCCTCATGACATTTTGTACTATTGTGCCCAAAGGTAAGACATAAGTTACACCTTAGTCTATCACAGGCAGAGCTTAGATGCATGTAGGCCCCACATTTAAAACAGGCCTTTGGCTGACCAATGTAAAAACAATGCCCCCTTTCTCTCCCAAAAATAAACTGTTTGGCAAATGCACTGGACCCAAACTGTTATTTCGAAAACGCACTTTGTACTTCCTACCCCCATTCCATATATGCTCATCAATTTTTGGCTCGGGGAGACCTAATATATCACACCTCTGTTGCATCCAATGAGTAATATCATGTACAGACACAGTTTCATTTCTGAACAACACAGTTACATACTTCATCATGGGTTTAGTAAAAGGGATAGCCCTAAAAGGTAACCATAGTTCTGTATATTTCAAAGATTCATATTGGACCAAAAACGATCCAAACCTCAGGGAGTATTAAAACTGCTGTCATATAAACTCGCACCTGAAACATGTATTAATGCATGTATTTCATTAGAAAAAAAAAACAGTGAGACTTTCAATAAGTTCCTGCCCACATATAAGCGGTCTGGTGCAACCTCTAGCCCGCTAAATATTCCAAATGAACTGCATTGCGTCTCTGCAACGGGGCAGGGGGGCCAGCAAAAGGATCTTTTTTTCTGAAATTCTCCCATTTAGCTCTAGACTGCTCTCTAAAATCCATGTGTAGCTGTGGAGGGCCCTGTTCTGCCTCCGTTCTATCTCCCCACTCTGCAGGCTTATTACAAGTCTCTTCATTCTCAGATGAAGAGGTAGATACTGAAGAAACAGGTAGTTCAGTTTCCATAGCTTCTTGCAATACCTCCTGTTGAGCTGTGTCATTTATTACACTGTCAACGTTCCCCTTCATACTGCTAATATCCCTAGCAGTAGTGACCTGCCTTTTGTTTTGTCCAGGTATCAGGCTGTGAGCAGGGTCATGGATCCAAATGCCTGCTTCACCCCGCTTTCACCCTGCATTCAACAACGAACGATCCAATGAACTAGGAGATCTCCCCTGTCATTTAGGGAGAGCTAAATCATTCTGTCTCCCTTTCCATAAACCAAGACCTGCATTTTCAATTTGCCCACAAGCTCTTGAGGGAAAATGTTCAGTACTTACAGAGCTATCTTCAGCTCCCATGTGCGGGGCATGTTTCTGATGCCGTTGAAAGCAGAGCCACTTCTGTCATTCTCTTCCCCGCAGGCTCTGACTCAGGCACAAGGAATGCTTTTTTTTTTTATCCACCTCCTCCTTGCACCAGGGTGGCCACTCCTTCAGGTCTGCCAAGGTCCCCACTGGTGCCCCTGCCTTGATGCCAGCCCCTCACCCCATATCTGCAGCCCCCGGATGTAACCCTTTGCCGGGTGGGTCCCCCTCCTCTGAGGGAGATAGACACTGGTAGGGGTAGGCCAGCACACTATACTTGGCCTGGGTGCTGCTAGGGTGAATCTAGGCTGCATCAGAGACTCGACGGCAATGGGAGCCGGCGACCATCATCCGGTCATCCCTAGAGCTTTTTCCACTTTGCTCCCCTGGGAGAGTGGTTGCCACAATGTCAAGGTGTAAGCCAGCATTCCCCATGCCCCCCCCTTGGTATGTAGGGCCCCAGCATGTTGTCATACCCCCAGCCTCTGCCAGGGGTCGGCAAACACCGGGTCCTGAATCCACCCTCCCCCTGAGAGAGGCAAGCAGTCTCTGGATGCTCCCGGCTGGCCCTCCAGTGCCCCGAGTCCGTTCCTGACCCTGGATTGCTGGCGTCATAAGCAGGAATCCAACTACTGTGCCAACGGGCCGGCCTCAAGGAATGCTTTTGATGAAAGTACGTCACAGGGCGCTTTCACAGGAGTCACAGCTCTAGTCAGCAAACCATTTTGCTCCTCGGCTAGCTCTTTTATTGAGTGCTGCATCCCTTACAAAATGTTTGGATCCAAATTCTCCATAGCTTCAGTAGGTATTTGCACTACCTTCAGAGCCAGTTTCTTTATTCCAGTCTGCAACATGCAATATCTCATATCCCAAAGCTCTGTTTTGTTGTAATAAACATGCCAGCCAAACCTCATCTGAAGATAATAAACCAGAAAGTGTACTCGCATTTTCAATAGCCTTTTCAGTCACCAACTCCTCAAACTCTATAAGATTCTACATCTCCTGTGCTGGACCTGTGGGTTGGGAGACCTGCACACACACACAGGTACACCAGCAGAATGAACTTGCAAAGCATCCTCCTCCATGGGACCAGTGCCCCCTCAGTCAAGTAGGGGAATTTTCCTGGTACCCTGGCCAAATTTCCCCCCATTCACTAAAAATACCACCAATTGCTTAATCTGGTTCAAGGTCAGTTGGCATTCATCTGTATCCCACTCCCCTGGGTCGTGCCTGAAAATAGGCAGAATTTGTCTAGTGCACTTACCTGGTCAACAAAAACTAAATCAATCAATATGTAACTATCAGAAAACAACAGCTATTCATTGCATTCACAGACCTCACAGTGGCCTTCAGATCCATCTCTAGAAACTCATTGGAGGCCTTGATGGCCAAACTGAGAATTAATCCAAATGTAATCTAAATAATCAGAAATACATGTGACCATACTTGGTCTAAAATCAGACATGGAATAAATGGAGAAATGAAAGAGAAATTTTGCAATAACAGAGGGATTAAGCAGGAGTGTATCTGAGCCCTTCTGGTGTTCAATTTCTATGTAAATGAAATTCTATGAAATCTAGATGAGACTGACTTTCACTCACCAAAAATGAACCAATACAGCTGTCCTCATTTTGCCTACACAAACAGCACTGCTGTTTTTTCATTAAGGCTAATTGGTTTACAGCACAAACTGAATGCATTAGAAGTACTGTATTTTGTGAAATTTCTAGGAGTCTAAGACATCTGCTGGCTACCCGCAGTCAGTAGGGGGCTGTGCAGGAGAAACAAGGGGCAAGGTAAGGTAAACCAATTCACTGGATACACTTACTACTAGGGCAGCAGGGTAAACAACAATAGGCAAGGGTTAAGGGCAAGGAGGAATTCTTGCAGGACACATTAAAGGAACTGCTAACAGAGGAAAAGCAGGCAAATCCCTGTCTGGGGTAAGGTGATAAATCTAATTCAAAAAGAGCAAGAAAGGGAAGCAAGGAAACAGGCATAAGAAGGACAGAAGGGTTCAGTTAACAAAAATATTGAAGGAAGGGAAATCAGGTGACACCCTGTCTGGGGTATGGGTGATAAACCTACTCCAAAAGTGTAAGGGAGGGAAGTAAGGAAATGGGTGTGGGAAGAAGGCAAAAAGGGACAGGCTAGGTTCAGTGGTACACAGTCCAAACAAACAGCTCATGCTCATGAAAGGGGCAGCGGTGCTTCCCATGGTAGCCAGCCGACATGAACAGAACCTTTCAAAAAACAATAGCACTTAACCTATTGCAGAAAACTATGAAGAACTGCACAACCAGACATTTATTGAACTTTCAAGCTGTTTTATTGAAAAGTTGAAAATATTTAGATCATAAATTGCCAAATGTGCTCTGTATCCTGCTGCATACAAAAATACATCAAACTAGGGTAACTTCCCATATGAGCCTCCTGCTGTCTGCCATTTGCCCTGTCACTTCGGTCACCTTACCTTCTGCAGGGTGCATGGCTAAAGCAGACTAGTAAGTCTGTCCTTAACTAGGGCCCTAAGTGGAAGGTGCTAATGTGAACAACATAATATTATATAATAACACATATCATAATCCCACTGCAGTTTGTTGTAAGGTCCGATTCAAATAACACATACAAAACTCTTAGTGGTACAAGTGATACAAGTCAAAAGACCCAAAAGAGTGTTAGGTAGCTCAGCAGAATTACTATGGCAGCATGTTTTCAAGAATAGCAAAAGGCAAGGCAGAGTGCAAAGAGATTATGAACATTTTTTGAAATGTCTTTCTGTCCTAAATAAGATCAGTGTTTTTTTATTTTGGTAACTGGGTAATGCCCACTAGGCACAAGTGTCTGTTTTCAGGGGTGACCTGGGAGCACTGTGGTGGTTAAGTGATTTGCATAGAGTCACCCAGTATGCAAGTGGTGATTGTGGGAATCAAACCCAGATCTGCTGGATGTACCAAGCTCATTCACAACTTGTTACTCTAACCACTAGGCTATACTGCCAGCCCCATGTATACTAATATCTTCAACAGTACCCTTTAATGGATCATATACAGCTGTCAAAAAATGCAGTCTGGAAGCTAAATTTTAATTGAATTTAAAACCTGAATTTTGTAGGCTAGACAGATAGAAAAGATGTTGAGGCCATCCGCCAGTCCTTACTCAGGAGCTGTCTAACACTCTTTTGAATTGTACCACTAAGAATATTGTGTATGTGTTATTTGAATCTAATTTTTCAATAAACTGCAGTGGGATTATAATTGTGTATTTGTATATAATTTGGTGTGCTGTTCACATTAGCTTAATGCACTTAATGGGTATGTAGTGTCCAGTCATGCAGTTCTTCAGAGCTTCCTGCAGCAGGTTGATTGCTACCATTTTTTAAGAAGTTACGTTCAGTGGTAAAAAGACATGTTGGTTCAAAGGTAAAAAAAGGCAAGATGGTAGGGTTCAGCTGTTCAGAAGAGCACAGGTTAAGTTCAGTGGGTTAAAAAGGCACGCGAGTTATTGATAATGGCAGTACTGCAGTGCGATGGGTGTGGAGCTGCAGTTTTCCAGGACACATTATGGAGACTTGGGTGTCACCCCATTTGCATGCACCTTTCTAGGCTGAGGGCAGAGGTCACTGGACTCCAAGCTGAGCTGGCAAGGATCCAGAGGACCTCTTGCCCCACCCAGGGGCCACCGAGTCTGCCATGTTTGCCTCAGAGGTTGCCTTGACAGATGAGGAATGGCTGGTCCTTTTGGACATCAGGAGGGTGCAGGTGGTGGGTAGGGTATGCAGTACTCAGCCTATGCCTCTAAGAAATTCCTTCATTCTGGCAGAATGAGACAGCCAGAAGAAATCACCTGTTGCAGTGGAAGGGAGGTTGTGGGGGTCCCCTGAAGGGCAGTCCCCAGGGAAGGAGGAAGAGGCCAGAGCAGAAGAGAAAGCAGCTGCTGGTGGAGGACTTGATCATGAGGGGGATAGACTAGGGAGCAGGAAGGGGATGTGAGAGGGAGGTAAGGTGCCTACCTGGGGCTTCAGCAAAGAGGGACTGAGAGCAAATCCTAAGGATCACTAGAGTGGTAGACCACAGGAGAGAGCAGGATGTCATTGTCCACCTAGGGACAAATGACCTGGTAAAGGATGGAGTAGGAGTAGTGCAGCAGCAGTTCAGAGAACAAGGGAAAGGACTTAGACATGTAGCATGAACCATGGCGTTTGCTTAGGTGCTACCTGTGTACAGCTGAGGGAAGGATAGGGCAGTCCATAACAGGAACTTCAACAACTGGTTGAGGGCATGGTGCAGAAAGGCGGGATTAGGCTTTATTGGGGACTGAGGCCCAACCTGGAAGGATATGGGCCTATAAAGAGCTGATGGCCTGCATCCTTCTGAAAAGGGAACCTCAGTACTAAGTGGGAGGTTTACATGTTACATGGATGAATATTTTAACTAGCTAAGGGGAAGGCTATATTACCAAGGGAGGCAATTATCACATTGCAGGTTAAACCAACAAGGCGGGAAAGCCAGAGGGAGGAGAAAACTCCTCCAGGGCAGGGGCATAGGATGAAGGGGTGGTAGACAAGGAAGAGGATGGGGGGATGTAAGGACAGAGGATGCAGAAACAGAGGTATAGAGGAGGCAAAAAACAGAGGGAGCAACGAGGGAAGGGGGAGTCAGGGAGAGTCTCTGTAAGCATCACACACAGAAAGTGGGGAGGAAGAGAGGTTGCAGGCAGGGAGAGGCCAGGGTCTGGAGAGCCATGTGCACCATTGCACCATCGCAAGGAGTCTGGGAAATAAAATTCTGAACTTGGAGGAGGACCTGGATATAATGGCTATAACTGAGTCATGGTGCACTGAAAATCATGACTGGGATATGGCCATACCAGGCTACTCTCAGTTCAGAAGAGATAGGGAAGGGAGGAGGGATTATTCTGTATATGTGTGTGTGTGTATGTGTGTATATACTGTATGTATATTTCTTTTTACCAGGAGAGACATACTAAGCTAAAAGCTTGTTTACAGGTGCAACCTGGGAGCACAAGGAAGTTAAGTGACTTGCTCAGGGTCACACAGTAAGCAAGTAGGGGCCGTGGGATTCAAACCCAGGTACAGAGCTTTAAGCCACTGTGCTATACTGCCTCCCCAACAGTGTAGCTTGTCCTTGGACCGGGACTCAAACCCTGGTCCTCTGATGTCTCACCAAACTCTGCTGCCTGTGCTCTGCCCTCCATGCCATGGGAGCTGCTCCAATATGAGGGAGGGCATCAAGACTGTAGAAGTGCAAGGGAACTCGGAGGTAAAGAAAGGACTGGAGGTCATGTGGATCACCCTGGAGATAGGAACTGGGACCACTGTTTGCACTGGGGTGATATACAGACCTCCAGCACAGGGGGAGGGTTTGGATAAGGCACTAGGGGCATACCACTCAACCTCTTGCCTCATGAATCAGGGACAAGGCTTAAAAAAAATCAGGGACAAAGATCCAAAATCAGGGACACATCTTAAATAATGGTACTATTCACTCAGAAAGTCAATAGAATGAAAGGATTTGTGTTAAGATACATTTTCCGAAGAAGAACACATCTGTAACTTTAATGTTTGACATTATTTTGTGCTTTTAATCCCCACTGTTCTGTCACAAAAACACAAATTTTATGAGGCACAGAGGAAAATTCTGAGGCAAAATTAGGGATGTCCATGAAAATCAGGAACAGTTGAGAGGTATGCTAGGGGAAAGGGACCTGGGGGTAGTCATATCAGATGACCTAAAGGTGGGCAAGCAATGTGAGAGGGCAGCAAGGAGGGCTGGGGGAATACTGGGATGCATAGGGAGAGGCATCACCAGTAGAAAACAAGAAGTTATTATCCCTCTGTACAGACAGCTGGTGAGACCACATCTGGAGTACTGCGTGCAGTTCTGGAGACCCAATCTCGCAAAGACATAGACAGGATGGAAGCTGTCCAGGAGAGAATTCAAAATGGTGCAGGGTCTGCAATCGGAAGACATGGAAGAGAGACTTAAGGAGCTTAATATGTATAGCCTCGAGGAAAGGAGGGAGAGGGGGACATGATAGAAACTTCAAGTACCTCAAGGGAATCAACAAAGTCCAAGAGGGTAGCATCTTTCAAAAAAGAGTGTGCAAGAACAAGGGCACAATTTGAAGATAGAAGGGGCTGCTCAGAGGTAATTTAAGGAAGTATTTTTCACAGAAAGGGTTGTGGATGTATGGAATGGCCTTCCAGAGGAGGTTGTGGAGTCAAAAACAGTAGTGGAATTCAAGCATGCATGGGACAGTCATAAGGCAATTCAAGGGGGTGGGGGTAGGAAGAAGTAGGCTGCTGGTTAACTAGGATCTGCAACTTATCCATCAGGTAGGGAAATGGGCAGACTGGGTGGGCCAAGCGGTCCTTATCTGCAGTCAAATTCTATGAAATCCTCAGCAGGAATGGCAAATATTGGGAAGGTGCTTGCGGTTGGGGACTTCAGGCTGACAAATGTAGATTAGAGCCTTCCAGCTGCAGCTCAAGCTAGAAGCAGGGCAATCCTAGAGTCCCTGCAGGGGGGCATTTTTTTTAACCAGGAGAGACACACTGAGCTGAAGCATGTTTACAGGTGCTACCTGGGAACATAAGGAAGTTAAGTTAATTCACTAAAAATACCACCAACAGCTTAATCTGGTTCAAGGTCAGTTGGCATTCATCTGTATCCCCCTTCCCCCGGGTCGTGCCTGAAAATAGGCAGGATTTGTCTAGTGCACTTACCCGGTCAACAAAAACTAAATAAATATTAAATAAAGTGACTTGCTCAGGGTCACACAGTATGCAAGTGGGGGCTGTGGGATTCAAACCCAGGTCTCCAGGTTTGCAGCTCAGAGCCTTAAACCACTGCACTACACTGCCTCCAATGCAGTTAGTAAGTGAACTCACTAGGGACAATGCAATACTGGATCTGGTGCTCACTAACAGAAACCTATACAGTGTGGTTCAGTATTAAAATGGGTGCAGAGGCAAACCACATGAGGATGAGGGACTTTAGGAGGGTGGATTTTAAAGAAATGGGAGGCTGCCTTAGAAGCAGCCTAGTAGGTGTGGATTGCAATGGAGGGGTAGAGGAACAGTGCATAAAATTAAAGGAGGGCATCATGAAGGTAACAGCCTCTGTGTTAAGGAAGTGAGCAAACGCAGGAGGGAAAAAAAGGCCATTATGGTACACTAGGGAAGTAACCTCAAAAGTGAAGGAAAAAAGGGTGGCATTCAGGATGTAGAAAGAAACACAGAGGGAGAAGGATAAGGAGGTGTACCAGGGAAAACAGTGGAAAACAAGGTGAGTGGTGAGGTAAGTAAAGGCACAGAGACAAGGATAACCAAAGGGGTGGCAAAAGGGACATGACTTTCTTCAGGTACATAAGTGAGAAGAGGAATGCAAGGGGAGAGATAGAAAGGATAAGTGGGACGGCAGATGGTGCTGCACAGAGGATGATCAGCAAAAATTTGACAATCTGAACAGGTAGTTCTGCTCAGTCTTCACGATAGAGGGAGAAGGGGATGGACCACCGAGGAGCAGCAGGAACACTGGGGTGAAGTGAACACAAGTCCATTTACAGAAGAAAGAGTGCTGAAGAGACTTGCAAACCTGAACGTGGACAAGGCCATTTGCCTGAATGGGAAACACTCAGGAGTGCTAAAGAACGCAAGGAGGAACTTATTGCACCACTGACTGCCTTACTCAACAGCTGACTAGAAACAAGAGTGGTTCCAAAGGACTGGAGGAGAGCTGATATAGTCCCACTCCACAAGAGTGGCAGCAGGGAGGAGGTTAGCGACTATAGACTGGTCAGGCTCACATCAGTGGTGGGAAAATTAATGGAAATCCTGTTAAAAGAAAGGCTAGTGGAATATATTGAATCCAATTGGTTGCAAGACCAAAGGCAGCATGGATTGATGGGGGTAAGGGTCGTGCCAGGTGAATCTGATCGATTTCTTTGACTGGGTGACCAGACCAAGGAAATAGATCAAGGAAGGGCAGTGGACATGGCCTAAGTGGACTTCAGCAAGGCCTTTAACACTGTGCCACATAAGAGACTGATAAAGAAACTAAACAGCATAGGGGTGGGATCCAAAGTGGTAAACTGGGTATGAACTGGTTAATAGATAGGTGACAGAGGGTGGTGGTAAATGGCACACACTCTAAGTATGGGAGAGTGACCAGCGGGGTGCTCCAAGGCTCAGTACTGGGACTGGTCCTCTTCAATGTCTTCATAAGTGACATCGCTGAAGAGCTGGGAGAGAAGGTATACCTTTTTCAAATCAAATCAAATCAATTTTATTTATAAAAAGGCACCTTTCTAAAACCAAGGTGCCTGTACAATAAATACATAAAACAAAATAAATTATTCTAACAAACATATAATTCATCAGACAACAATATAATAGCAGCATATGAGAGCAAACTAAACCTCAATCAATAAATGCCAGGCTGAAGAGATACGTTTCCAAAGCTATTTAAAAACTCTGGACAGTTAGGCAGTCTCCAACCCAATGAGGTAGAGAGTTCCACAGGGACGGGACAGCAAAACTAAATGCCCTTGCTTTAGATGTTTGCAGACTTACCCTGGAAACCTCTAGCAATCCCTCATCGCAGGATAGGAGAGGACGGAGGGGATGGTAGGGATAAAGGAGATCTTTCAAGTAACCCCAGATTACTTTTACCTCAGTTTGCAGATAACACCAAAATCTGTAATAGGGTGAATACTCAAAGAGGGGTGGAGAGAATGAGTAGAGACTTTAGAAATGTTGAGGAGTGGTCAAGAGTATGGCAACTGGGACTTCAATGCCAAAAAGTGCAAAATTATGCAACTAGGGCATAGAAACCTAGATGAGTATAAAATGGTGTGGGGAGGGGATACTGACAGTCACTAAGCAGGAAAAAGACCTTGGAGTTATCCTATCTGATGACCTCAAAGTGGTAAGGCAGTGTGACAGTGCAGTAAGCAGGGCCAGTGGGATGCTGGTGTGCATAGGGAGAGGTATAACCAGCAGGAAGAATGGAGGTGGCATTACCACTGTATAAGTTGTTAGTGAGACCCCACCTGGAGTACTGTGTCCAGTTCTGGAAGCTACAACTCATAAAGGAGATATACAGGGTGGAAGCAGTCCAGAGGAAGGCAACTAAAGTGGTGTAAGGGTTGCATGACAAACCCTTTGAGGAGAGAATGAGGGATCTCAGCATGTACACTCTAGAGAAAGGGACGGAGGGGGGAACATGACAGAGACCTACAAGTATCTCACGAGGGTGTACAGGTACAGGAAGGGAGTCTGTTTCAAATGAGAAAGTGCACCAGGTCAAGTGAGCATGTAATGAAGTTTAAACTGGGGGACATGTAGGAGGGAAGTGAGGAAATGTTATTTCAATGAAAGAGTGGTGTACACCTGCAACAGTCTGCCAGTTGAGGTAGTGGGGGTGTAAGCAGTGATGGGCTTCAAAAGCATGCATGGGATAGCAGCGTTGGCCCTAGCTGTCCTGGGGACCTGTGTGAACCTCCTTGCTGGGGCCTCATATCAGAAGTTGTGAAGCCCCCATGTAACATCCTCTTCCCTACCAAGGGCTACCTATATCTTAATTTTCAGCTAGTTTTGAGTAATTGTTGCTGTTTACTTGAATTAGAACATAGAAGATCAGGAAGAAAAGAGGCCAGCTGGACAACTGATGCTTTTTAAGGGTCCTTCTTCTCTTGGTGCCCTGTGTGAATGCACAGTTTACACCATGCTAAGGCCAGCTGTGTGGGATAAGCATGGGGAGTACTGGTAAATAGGCAGGGAACATCTGGGCAGACTGGATAGGCTAATCAGTCTTTTTCTACTGACAGATACTGTGATTCTATGTAACTAGTATAAGTATCCTCTCCTCATGTGTGGGAGCTTACCAGCTCCATGGAGCCTCAGGTTGTTCCAGCTGTTGCTTTTCAGTCCCCAGGACTCCTGACGAAGATTGGAAAGAGGAGGAGCATTGTTTCTTCAGCACTGAAAGCACCATTCATCAATATGGCTCCAGCTGCACATTAGCATGTATCAAAGGCAGTCACATGCCGCCAATGGAGGAGTGATCCCATATCGATGGCGCTGGGACTTTGACGTTAGCCATTCATACCCAAACAGATGACAGAGCACCACTGTGCTAATGCATCGGGGGCATATATATGGAGTTTGAGAGCAGGAGCCTATTTAACATAGAGACTTTAGGGCCAGTGAAAAATGAAACAGTCACACGCAGTGCTATAACTGAGGTGCTGGGTAGGAGCACCCCATTTCAAACAGACACCAAACAGTACATAAATCCAGCTGCACCATGCACTTAATCCTGAAAAACTACAGGAGAGGAATGGGGTTCAAAATCACCAGTTTATGACAGATAATTGTAGAAGACATAGTTACCAGCATACAGAACACAAACAGTGTCCTACATGCTGAGCTGCCAGTGCTTTGAGCCAACACAAGTTCTTCGTCAGGAGGTGCCGCTTTGATGCTGTTCTCATCTATTTTAAAGTGTGTTCTTAAAAGTAATGCAGTACTTTCCCACTGAGATATCATCAGTTCAATATATAAATCTTTTATACGTACAGCTGACTGACTGCTAGAAAATTTAATTACCACAATTATTCCACATAATTCCAAGGTAATTGCTTCTTAGAAAGACATATTAAAAACTGTCATCAATCAGCACAATATCCTGGCCCATTAATTCTCATAAAAACAAATGAAAGATAACTGAAAAAGGATTCTTGCAAGAATTCAACATAAACCAAAGGCAAATACCTTACATCTTCAATATAATAGCCCATCACGTTATTCCCAACAGAAGTGTGTCAGTAGACATGGGAAATAACACCAATGTGTGGTTTTAAAAAAACAGAAACACAGAACAGATGAAAAAGACAAAGAACCTCAGCACATAAGCATCGAGGCAAGGGTTCAGAGAAATACAAAATCACACATACCCCATAATGTAAAGCATCACGTGATGTATATGCAAATCACCATGAATATTTAGAGTGGATCTAGTTTAAGCAGGCATGCATGGTACCGTAGAGGCCCTCACACAATGTTCAAAGGTTGAGAACAGAAGACGCAGACACATGTTCATCTTTCTCAGGACTCATCAGTGTGCCTCATCTGTTTCTCAACCCAGGGAGAAATGAATCCGCCCTTATGTGGTCTTACAGCTTTGGGTCATGGTGGGCTAAACACAAGGAAGCAAGCTAGAAAGACAAAGAACCTCAGCATTTGCACTAGCACTGTGCCTTTGTTTGTGTCTGTTCCCCATATTCAAGGGACTGCGCTGCATGTGTTATTTGTGTTAGCAGTCTAGCACAGAGCTAATGTATGCAGCACCAAAACTAGGGGGCTGTGGCTTACTTATCATGCACAGTGTGATATTCAGAGATATACCGCTGCACTAACAGGACAACACAGCACAATAGTGATGCACAAATACTGCCTATAACAAGCAGGTCTTAACTAGGGGTAAACCCCAGAGGCAGGAGAGGCATAGCAGAACACAGACACACTCACTCAGCTGAAATCAAAGTAGCTCACAATGGATATCTGATGCAGCTGGTCTTGCAAGATGAGAAGAGGACCAATGCCCCCACAGGCCCAGGTGCAGACCCTGAAGGTGCTATGCTGCAAACAAATGGTACCGTCCATGATTCACATTTAAAGTCCTCAGTGACAAACAAACCACGGGCAGACAGGCTCAACATGCCCGTGATTAAGCAACTATGTCAGCTGCTGCACGACCAGCTCCAGACAGACACCCAGCACAGCCATGCAATGTCTTTAGAGCTCAAGGCTGTTGGGCCAATTCCTAGATGCCCTGATGGCCTAAGCAGGGGAGTTCATCATATTTCCCACCACACCGGCATAATGAATAGCAACAAGCAGCAACAATTTTACTGAATTGCACACCTGCTATCTGTACTCGGTGCCATTGACTGAACCCATGTTACCATCTGGTCATCCACCGGTGATGGATCCGAGGCCTATGTGAATAGGAAAGGGTGAATATATGAATAGGATTCTATCAACTGTCAGGTGGTATGTGATGCAACAGGGCACATCATCAATGTACTGACACAGTTCCCTGGCAGTGCCCACAATGCCTTTAATTGGCACAATTCCATCTTGTTCCAGAGGTTCAAAGGTGGGGACATCCCTAGTGGGCACCTCATCAGAGAGTATACTCCAAAGGACTCTCCTCCCCCCTCCCCATGTTGCTGATGATGTCATTCCATGCCATTTACCTACACAGGGGACAGCGCATATTCCCTGCGTCTCTGGCTCGTCACACCTCTCCTATGACCTGCATCTGTTGCAGAGGACAGGTACAATGCAGCACACATTGCTACATGCAGCATTTTTGAGCATGTCTTTGGAATGATCAAGATGCAGTTTAGGTGACTTAACCATTCCGGTGGTGCACTACAATACACTCCTCATAAGACCTGTGGCATATTCCTTGCCTGTTGCATATTACACAACATGACACTCAACTGTGGGATAGGCCTCCTGGCCCCAGAGGAACACTCTGCAGCAGATGCCAAACCAGAGGACCATGGGATGCAGGAGCAATTCAACAGGCATGAAGCCAGGATGGCCAGGAGGTCATAGGAGTACAGAGCCCACCTGATCACACACCTCTTTGGACCCAGAAGGTGAGTACAGACCACAGAGTAGATTTAATTATTTTTGCAAATGAATTCTGTAAACAATATACAAAAAAACAGAAATATAGGGTCATACAGGTGCGGGAGGAGCTAAAAGAGGAATGAAAAGAAATAACATGCCATACAAGTTGGGGGAGGGTTAAAAGGGGAGAATGAAAGGAGATGATTTGCCATCCTTGTGTGGGGGGCAGACGCTTTAGGGAATTTGAGCAGGGGCTGGTGAATCATGGAATCATGGGTAATGTGGCGGGGCATGAGGTGGCACAAGTGGGATGGGACAGGGGGGCAATGTGCATCCTAGTTGCATTTCCTACCATTGTTCTGGGTACAGACAGTATGCATATGCTCTACCCAGGAGGGTGGGGGGGGTCATCATCCACAGAATGGGGGATGACTGTGGGGACAGTGTTAACCATCTATGGCCATGACCTCACAGAATACTGACCCTGAGGAAGACAAAGCCATGGTCAGGGGTGTGTGGTGTCTTTGGTGTCTGGGGTCCTGGGCATCCTGGTACCAGCACTGCGTGGTGTGCTGGTATGCCACTGTGTCCGCCGTGAGGTGACACTCCTGCCACTGGACCGGCAGGGACTCTTGCCATCCCCTGCAGTGCCTGCCACCATGTCTGGAGACTCCTGCACAGTGGCACAAAGGTGATCCATGCTGGCAGACATGTCCAGCCGCAGTTTGTGAATGGAAGCCATGTGCTCCTTATGGCATGCTTCTGCACACTGCTCGGCATGCTGCATGTTGCTGTTTAGCATGCTGTGTATGCATGCCAGTTCCCCCAGCATGCTCTCCTGTACGCTCAAGGCTGACTGCAGTAGCTTCTGCTTGTTCGTTGCTTCCTACTGTTGCTGTGGACTGTCCATTGGTATAGGGTCAGGCTACACCCTTGGTGGGTGAGTGGCCTGGGTTTGCACCATGGGCGGTGCTGTGTGTCACTGTGGCTGGGGGGGACAGAACATTGGCTGGGCCAGTGACATTGGCTGGGGGGGCAGGGTCTTTGCCATACTGGTGGCAGGGTTCTGGGGTGGCACAGCATTGGCTAGGCCAGTGGGGTTGACTAGGGAGGCAGGGCATGGACCATAGTAACATAGTATTTGATGGCAGATAAGGACCATTAGGCCCACCCAGTCTGCCTGTATTCCCTGCCTGCATCAATGGTTGCTGACCCTACTTGGTCATAGGAGTTAGCCTTTCCATTCCTACTCACCTCTATGGTTCAGTTGTGCCTATCCCATACATGTTTGAATCCCCCCACTGTGCTAGCTCCCACCACTTCCTGGAGTAGGCTATTCCATGCATCTGCCATCCTTTCTGTGAAGAAAAACTTCCTCACATTCCCCTTTATCCTTTCTCCCTCCAATCTCATATCATGCCCCCTCATCCTTGTACACCTCCTATACTGAAAGATGTAGCCCACTTGCACTTTGTTTATGCCCTTAAGATACTTGAAGGTTTCTATCATATCTCCCAGTTCCTGCCTCTCTTCCAGTATGGTTCAACATAGGCACAGGGACAAAGTCCAACCACACAAAAGCAAGGGTTTTGGATTTCAGGAGGACAGACTTTGCAAAGATGAGAATTGCTATCAAGGAAGCCCTGGAAAGGGGAGAGGCGAGGGGTTGGGTTGAGGGGCAGTGGGCTAATATCAAAGGAGCAATAGTGGAAGTAACTAACCAGTGCATTAGGCTCAGAAACAAAGGGAAAAAAAGAAAGAAAACACTATGGTTCTCAAGAGAGGTAGCATAGACAGTTAGGGCCCAGAAAATGGTGTTCAGAAAGTATAAAGAAACTCAGAGAGAAGAGGACAGAGTGATGTACCTGAATTGTCTAAAGGAAGCAGGGAAAGCTGTTAGGGGCGCAAAAGTGCAAACGGAGCAAAGGTTAGCACAGACAGTGAAAAGAGAGGATCAGACATTCTATAGATAGAGCAGTAAAAGAAGAAAATCCACAGGGGGAATTGTAAGGCTCAAGGGGAAAGAGGGAAAGTGCGTGGTAGGGAATCAGGAAAAGGCATCAGAGCTGACCAAATACTTCTGTTCAGTATTTACTGTGGAAGGGGAGGGATCAGGGCCAATGCAAAGCATCAAAAACAAGGCTGAGGGGGAGGTGGACACCAGTTCATTTACAGCAGATAGAGTCCTAGAGAAACTCACTAAACTAAAGGTAGACAAAGCAATGGGACCAGAGACGATACATCCCAGGATATTGAGGGAACTAAGGAGGGAGCTAGCAGCAGCATCACTGGTAGCCATGTTCAGTGAGTCACTCAGCACTGTCATGCCATATGTTGAGTCCTGGGGTGGCACATCTGTGGCTGTGCTAAAGGCAGTGGCCTGGGATGGCACGGTGATGGTCGTGCCGGGGCTGGCAGGGGCAGGCAATTCCTCCTGGTTTGAGTGGACCCCTCAATCCTATACTCCTCCACAAAGTCTGCTGTCATCTTCTTTGGCAACATCATCATCATCTTACTCTCTTCTCTCTCCTGGTGTCTTTCTGCCCTGGCATGGGTAGCCATCAGTGGCAGCACACGACAGCACTGGGGGCCTGGGCCATCCTCCAGGACTGTGTACGCCACCATAGACTGGGTGAATGAGAGATAATGAAAGAGTGATACTGCTTATTAATGTACATACCTGTGTTCCAACCAGCATCCCTAATGCACTGTGTCTTGCAGCCCATGCCACCCATGCTGTGTAATGGCCATACATTCACAGTGATGTACACACTACACCACCCCATTACTGGTGATCACACAGGAGATAACATGCATGTGGCATGGTAGGTGAGTACACAACAGACAACCACACCACACAGACAAATGGATGGTGCCATGCAGACTACACCCATTGTGCAATACATCCAACAATCAAGGTCTGTCTGGGTCTCTGGAGGCACAACTACCATGTTGGTAAGGCTGCCAACAGGGCACATTAATAGGTACCTGGTGACACACGTATGTGAATATGGCAGGTAGATGTGATACATTAACTCAGTGTCTGCCTTCTAAATATTACTGCCATGCAAAAAAATACTTTATTTTATTAGCCAAATGATGGGCTCGTAAGGAGCTGCAGTGCGAAAAAGGTGACCATGAACCCAACAGAGACGGTGTATGCAACTTTAGGGCATCCTGGTGTGCCAGCCAAACACTATACACAGGTATACTACTGCAGACAGGGCAGGCAGCGGTGATGGCCCACATGCGTGGTGTACCGGAGCTCGTACAGGTTGCGTGCATAGGGCTGTGGTTGGATGTGTAGGCAGATCACAGATCTGTGGAGTATGCCTATGCCTGCATTATTTGCTTGTCAAACCATGGTCTATGTCAGATGCCACTCCCCCAGGCATGCAAGCTCAACACCACTGTTGCATGTGTACACACAGGCTCAATGTGATAGGTGTGACACAATCACTCACATAGTTGTGACGATCCAGCCAGGTTCTCATATACATCTCCTGGTATGCTGGTCACCGGTACCAATTTCACTGTGCAAGCAATTAGTGTCTCTGCAGGAGTTAGAAGCACTTTAGTACTGGGCCCACCATGTGGACTGTTGCCCGTCTTCACTTGGGCCATAATGCCCTTGGTTCTCCTTTTTGGGTTCCCTGCTCTCTTCTTTACCTCATTTCTGGACCATCCTCTGCCACCCACAGCACTCACTGCCTCTGTTACCATGTCACATGCCTGTTTGATCTCAGAGCTGGTCCTCCTTCCTCTGTCGACCTGGTCTTTGTTGTCCACATATGCCTGGGCAAGGGTGAGAACCTCCTTCCTTGAAAACATTCTTTTCTTCTTTCTCCAGGAATTGTCCTACATCTTTGTACCTGTTTAAAATAGGGAAGGCAGAAAGCAATGGGCATTGTACACACACAGCTGAGCACAGAGCTATGGTGTGGTGGTGTGCCAGCTCCTTGCCCCCCTGGCCAGGAAAGCCGAAAGGGTTCCTGCATGTTCAGATCAAACACATCTAGCTGTCTGCCAATCACTGCATCCGACAGTGTGCAGATACAGCAGTAATTGAGTCATGATACAGAATATACACAGTGCTCTGCTCAGCCATGACCTTACTGTCAACCATTCCACCAAATGCCTAACTCTAGCCATCTGCAGTTCCACTGTGGAATCTTGGTGTACTTTGCTCCATTTATATGATACAGGCACAATCAGGTATGCTAATAAATGTACATATGCAGTGCAGATGTGATATCACATGGACGATGTCATCATACTGCACAGGAATGCATGCTATGCTGTTGCATAATGGTATTGCACAGATCTGTGCAAGGCTGCAAATGTGTGCACTGCATGCACACACTGTGCACATACACCCCATGTCTATCGCATGCTAAAGGACCCACCTACCTCACCAGAAGTATGCATTGCACTGCCCTAATTGATGTTAGTGTAGTGCTAACATGGAAATGTGCTGGACAAATGGAAAGGACACACCCATAAAGTCCTGAAGCTTTTAAGAGCTTGGTGTAAGGGCTAACCTAGGACAAGGCAGGAGATCAACATTTCTGGTAGATGGAGCAGGGCTGTACTGCAGTGGAACCAGGCCAGAGGTGGTCTTCAGCACAGCTGGCTAACCTAGTTGACCCGGTGGTGACCGCTGAGGACCAGTTATGGTTGAGGGGTAGGGTTTGACAAGCCAAGGTGTGAAATGTGGTCATCTGTGGGCAGCAACTCACAAGACATACAGGGGTCTCACACACACTGGTGACAAATGTCACCACAGGTATAGTGACCTGTAATGGAGGGAGGCCTGCAACAACTGCGAGTGATGGTGGAGAGTGACACCGTGCCAAAGTCAGGTGAATACAGATGGCTATATGTATGTATGATTTGGATAGTGTTCTTTGTGTGGTACTGTTTCCATGATAATATACCTCTGGGTTACTGTCCCTGAGGGAATGTGCACCGTACCTCTGTGTCCCTGTTGTGTCCCCTCTGTCCTATGGGACCTTCTACACTGTATAGTCTGAGATTATGAATGCAGGTGTATGAGCCCACTGTTCCAATTGATGGCCCTGGTGACCTGTACATTACAGGACTCACTGTGGATCTCAGAGGTGTGCACCTGCCATGGCAGCATGGTTGTGTACTACCACAGCGTTGCAGTGTTAGGGTGGATGAATAGGTAATGTATTTATTCGTTTTATTTAGGTTTTCTATCTGATAAGGTACATTAGACAGGTAAATGCCTGTTGTCAGGTACGACCATGGAGGATATAACATGTGCTCTACATGTAGCTGTGGTGGTAGGTGTACATAGCAGCATGTGGATGTGGCCACCATCTGTCTTGTGTACACTGTCCGTGTTAAGCAGCACGGATGCTAGTATGCATATGTCAGGTAATGCATGGTGTACTACTCTATTGCACAGGCTGTGCCACTCTTGTACCGGCCACTTTGCTGGCCTACACTAACATTACCATGTCGTCCCCCTACTGTTGCATATGTATGCATGTTGTGCTCCTGGTATATGAGACTTGGTGCTCCAAGCATTGTACTGCATACTATGAGGTGTACATAGCCTGTAGCTAGCATGTGTGGGTATGTTGGACTGGGGTGGTGAGGAAGGCTGGATATGGGCACTATGAAGGCTGTCATACACCATTCTAGACCATCCATGCAACAGTGGAATGCAGTATTCTGGCTTTGACTGGGCCATTGCACACCTGTCTGTGTATGGTGCCACAGCTGTTCACAATGGTAAGATGTGGCCCCTTGATGGTCCTGTCCATCCACACCATGTATATGTGGCAGCCGGTGCACAGCTCCGACATATGAGCATGTATATTATTTAGGATTTATGATACTATGCAATGTGTTCCACTGCATGCTATTGATCACATCTCCTATGTCCTCTTCCACAGATCTCAGCAGCCAGCAGAGTCAGACCAGGGCCTGGCAAAGTTAGCATCATAGACAGCACTGGCCACAGGACACACAAGGCCATGATGGGGCCCAGCAGAGCCAGTCTGCAGACACGCATCCATGTAAGTACCCTGCATGTGTGTTTTGCAATCTGGATTGCATGTTTGCACTATGCTGCATGCATGCCTGGGGGGGGGGGCAGTACCTATGCAGTTGTGACTGTGGACAATCACGCTGCACTTGGGGCATTGTCCTGCCACTGGCACTGTGGTGTGTCAGGGTATGTGCAGTCTGGGCAGACTGGATGGACCCTGCGGTCCTTATCTGCCATCAACTTATATGTTACTGTTGTGCATGTCCTTGTGGCAGATATGCTGCCCTGTGTGTGTGTGTGTGTGTGTGTGTACACTGTGATATGGCATGCCTTACACCATGCAGTAGTGTGTCCCCTCCACCGCTGACATGGTGCACAAGGGAGCTGGTGGTAATGCTCACAGTCCTGGTTGTTACACCTGACATTGTCAGTCAAGTGTGTTGTGCCACATACGCAGGACTATGTATGTGTATCTGTCTGCCATACATAGGCACAAGCTAATGTACCAATACATCACTGTGTCATGCCATGTGCATCATACAGCACTCATGGCAGTCTGCCTGCAGTGGTTCCATCTCCAGTGCCATATGCGCTTGGTGTCACACCACTGCATCTCAGTAGACCTGGGCTTATGTGGTATGGGCTCAGTGGCAGGGAGGGCACTGGTGGGGGGGTTGCATGTACTTTACCATATATGACCAACATTGTGATTCAGAGTCAGCAGTGTCTGACCACCACAGTGATGACCAGAGTATGATTATTCCACTGTGCACAGGCAGGCCGTGCATACATTCCAACACCACTGCATCTTTGCAGGGCCACTCTCCTGCACTGGCTCTGTATGAGTGGGAACCCTGTACCTGAGGTGAGGCCAGCAGCTGCTGGGATGATGGTGCCTCCAGCTGGATCTAAATTCCACACTACCATTGTTTCAAACCCCAGGAAATCTTACTGTATTCTGACTAATGCAGTATGGTCTCACCATAGGACTGCCCCGGAGCTGAAATGGTTAATAGAACCTATGCAAATGATGGAATGCTAGGCTCTAGTTCGGTTTTCAAACCACTGTCCACTGTCTAACCATCAAATTCTTTACTCCGCTTGTCTCAGTAAGGCGTCTTCAGAGAGCTCTCCTTCATCTCTTGAAGAATGTTTATTTTCTCGGTTTTGTATCAGTGAATTTATCTTATTTGGTGTTCTTATCACTGTCCTTGGTTTTCAGGTAGTAATTTAGATTTTAGTTTGCAAAGGGTAAGTAGTCATTTTTCTCCCGGTTCCTTAACTGAGAGGAAACCGACAGTTCACTTAACTTTTCTTTTTACATTTTATTAGTTAGTGTTTAGTATTTCCGACTCGGTATAGTGAGTAGTTATTTCAAATTTATACCGGAGTAAGTTCCCGGTGTGTGGGTCCCTTATTTCAACTGGGGTAACTCCTGGATACATACTTCTGAAGCCTGGTTTCTTTTTCCGGTGTAACAACTGACCAAAAAAAAAAATAAAATAAAAGACAGTTTTTAGTCTTTTCTGAATACTGTTTCTTATGTCACAGAAACCAAAAAGGTGGAGGAGGCAGTATAGCGCAGTGGTCTAAGGCTCTGAGTTGCAAATTTGGTGACATCCAGCAGACCAGACCTGGGTTTGAATCCCACAGCTTCCACTTGCATACTGAGTGACTCTGAGCAAGTCACTTAACCTCCTTGTGCTCCCAGGTCATTCCTGTAAAAAAAGCTTTCAGCTTAGTGTGCTATACCTGGTTAAACAACTAAATAAAAAAAAAAAGTGAATAGGACCCACAGGTTTCTAGCACTGTTCAGAGTGTGGGGAACTGTTTGCACAGGCTAATCCTCACTTAATTTGTTTATTCTGTCTGGGATCTGACCACCTTCAGACAGACTGTGAGATCTGTGTTAATTTTCCTCAGTCTACCCTCGATAGAAGGCTAAAGAGACTAAAGAAAAAAATGTCGGATAAGGCCACTAACCCGGCTACCAAACAGACTACCGAACCGGAGGGACTGCCCTGTGACTGGGGCAATAGTTCCACACAAAAAAAAGAGAACCACGGATAAGGATGCTGAACTGGCCATCACAGTTAAGAAAAAATGTAAAGAAAGGCACCAGGAACCGCAACCGACCCCAACAGCGGTTCCTTCTGCTGAAGAGATTGCGAAAGCGATCAGAATTATTCAGTCTTTACAGTCACCTGTTCCGGTTGATAAGCAGTCGGTTCCACGAACTCCTGGTTCACAAGTCCCCGGTTTAATAGACCAAGGTGGGGAACGATATGATGATACTGGTCTTGCTGAAGATCCAGAGGAGGACTATGGAGACGATGATTATGATAAGCCTATAGAGCCAGACATCTCTCCCGATCCCCAAAGGCCTGATTCCCCTAATAAGGAACTGAGGATTTTTCCTCATACCTTGCTTTTATGAAGCAAGTTGCCCAGTCTCTTGACCTCCCATCCCATGAGTCTCTGGAAGATGAGGAGGAAAAGGATTATAAAGAAATGATGGACGTTCCTCCATCAAAGAAAAAGCTCCTCCCACTGCACAAACTTTAAGGAAGCAGACCATGAAAATTTTGGAGATTCCCACTTCTGTCCCTCCAACAGATAAGAAAGTAGACAGGAAGTACTGGGTGGATAAGTCATAGATACATAGATACATAGACAGTGTCAGCAGATAAGGGCCTATGGCCCACCCAGTCTGCCCATTTGAGCTTGTAAGTTCAGTTTGTTTTCCTAGAAGTCTGTTGCCCCTTAACCCTGACCTCCAGAATTCCTTTATGTCTATCCCATGCATTCTTAACTCCCATGATTGTTTCAGCCCCACCACTTCCTCTGGCAGGGTGTTCCACTTGTCCACCACCTGTTCTGTGAAGAAATTCTTTCTCATGTTTCCTCTGAATCGTCCTCCCTCCAATTTCATCCCATGCCCTCTAGTCCTGGAACATCTTTTTCGCTTAAAAATAGTGTTTTCCTGCACCCTGTTCCTCCCTGTAAGATACTTGTATGTCTCTATCATATCCCCTTTCTCCCTCCTCTCCTCCAGGGAGTACATGTTCAGTTCCTTCAACCTGTCTTCATAGGACTTGTGATGCAATCCATGCACCATCGTTGTTGCCCTCCTCTGAACCTTCTCTACCCTGTCTATGTCCTTACGTAGGTATGGTCTCCAGAACTGTACACTGTACTCCAGGTGGGACCTCACTAGTGTCTTGTATAGCGGAATTATGACCTCCCTTTTCCTGCTGGTGATGCCCCTGCCTATACATCCCAGCATCCTATTTGCTTTACTGCTGCCTTGTCACACTGTTTCTCTACCTTGAGGTCATCAGAGATGATAACCCCAAGATCCCTTTCCTGCTTGGTCATGCTATATCCTCACCCCCAACTGATATATTGTGCCAGGGTTTTGTGTCCCATATGCATTATCTTGCACTTCTTTGCATTGAATTTCAACTGCCAAACCCTGACCATTCTTCAAGTTTCTGCAGGTCACTTCTCATTCTGTCTACACCCTCTGGTGTGTCTACTCTGTTACAGAGCTTTGTGTCATCAGCGAACAGTGAAATTCTGCCTTCTAGGTCATGCGCAATGTCACTGATGAAGATGTTGAATAGAACCGGTCCCAGCACTGATCCCTGTGGTACCCCACTGGTCACTCTTCCCTCTGTGGAGTGACAGCCATTTACCACCACCCTCTGTGTCCTGCCACCCCGCCAGTTATCTACCCACCACACTACTGTTCTGCCCACACCCATATTCCCCAGTTTGTGTAATAGTCTTCTATGTGGCACAGTGTCAAAGGCCTTGCTGAAGTCCAGATAGGCCATGTCCACTGCCCTCCCCTGATCCACCTCCCTAGTCACCCAGTCAAAAAATTCAATGAGGTTGGTCTGACATGACCTCCCCCTGGTGAAACCATGCTGCCTTGGGTCCTGTAGTCCATTGACAACCAGATGTTCCACCAGTCAATCCTTCAGTAGTGCTTCCATGATCTTCCCCACTACCGAGGTGAGGCTGACTGGTCTGTAGTTCCTGCTTCCTCTTTGTTCCCACCTTTGTATAAGGGGACTACATCTGCTGTCCTCCAGTCTTTGGGTACCTCCCCTGTTTCCAGTGATCGGCTAAACAGGATAGCCAGAGGTTCAGCCACCACCTCTCTTAGTTCTTTAAGGACCCTGGGGTGCACCCCATCTGGCCCCATTGCTTTATCAACTCTTATTACTTCCAGTTCCTTCAGGACCCTTTCTCGTGTAAAGGGACTTGTGTCCATTTCTGCACCATTCTCACCCCTTGTACTCCCTTCAGACCCATTACCCTCCTCTTCCTCAGTAAACACTGAGCAGAAATACCTGTTCCATATGTCAGCTTTACTGTTGTCATCCTCCACGCGGCCCCCATCCTCCCCCTTCAGTCTCACTATCCCTCCCTTTGTCTTAGTTTTTTCACTTATGAATCTGTAAAATGTTTTGTCCCCTCTACCCACTGATTTTGCAATGTGCTCTTCTGTCTGAGCTTTGGCTTCCATTACCGACCTCCCTGCCTCCCTTTGCTTCTCCTGGTACTTCTCCCTATCCCCTTCTGCCTGTGTCTTTTTGTATTGCCTGAATGCAATCTTTTTGGCTTTCACTTTCTTTGCTACCTCTTTGGAAAACCATAATGGTCTCCTCTTCCTTTTCCTCTTGCTAACCTGCTTAATGCATAATTCTGTTGTTCTTGTAATCCCCATTTTAAATACTTCCCACTGTTCCTCAAACCCTGATTCCTGTCCCATTCCCTTAATGCCTCTTTCAAGTATCTCCCATTTTCCCAAAGTCTGCCCCTAAAATCCAGGATACATGTTTTTGTGTGGTTTGGTTCTGCTGTTTTCTGTGATTTCAAACCACAATGACTGGTGGTCACTGTTTCCCAGGAGCTCCCACACTGTTACCCCCATCACACTGTCCTTGTTTGTGAGCACAAGGTCCAGTATTGCCTTCTGCCAAGTTGGTTCCATGACCAGTTGCTTGAGGAAGGCACCCTGAAGGAGTCCAGGATAAATCTGCTCCTAGTTGATGCTGCTGCTGGGATGCTCCAGTCCATGTCTGGAATATTGAAGTCTCCAACCAGTACTACCTCACCCTTGTCTGCCATCCTTTGGATGGCTAGCATCAACTCCTCATCTGTTTCTTCCTCCTGGGCTGGTGGTCTATAGACCACACCTGTGCGGATGGCTGTCCCCATTTTCCTTTCCAGCTTAACCCACAGTATCTCTCCCATTTTGTTCCTCCTGGATCTCTGTGGCCCTTATGTCATTTTCACATACAGTGCCACCTCCTCCCTTCCTGCCTGCTCTGTCTCTTCTGAATATGTTGTAGCCAGGTATGGCCATCTCCCAGTCGTGGTTATCTTTACACCAGGTTTCAGTGATGGCCACAATGTCCAGGTCTGACTGCACCATGACAGCTTCCAGATCTTCCATCTTGTTGGTAAAGCTCCTGGCATTTGCACACATGGCTTTCCGTGATTTGACCTCCCCTAGACTGTTTCACTGTTCTACTCCAGCCCCTTCCTTGGTTGTCATTTATCCCTAGTTCTTCTTGCTGTCTGCCCTTCTGCTGAATTTTGCCCCTTTTCTGCTTATCCACCTCTTGAGCACTAATCTCCATCTTTTGCACACCGCTTTGCAGAGATAGCCACTCCTCTGGTTCACTGGTTCCACTGCTAGCTGTGGGGGGTGAGCAAGTTGGTACACTCCTTGCTGGCCTGCCACCCCCCTTTGCTAGTTTAAATGCTTGTCAATGTAGCATTTAAACTTATCATTGAGTGCTTGGATTCCCCCTCCAGGATGGATGCAGGCCGTCAGGCTTGAACAAACCTCCATCCCTCCACGTGGGTCCCCAGTCACCAATGAATCCAAACCCTTCCTCACAGCACCAGTTCTTCAACCATGAATTAAAGTTCCTGGTGCATGCACTCCTATGCTTTCCCTTGCCTCTCACAGGTAGTACTTCTGAGAAAGTGACAGAAGTAGCTACTTGCTTGAGACCCTCCCAGTTTCCTAAACTCTTCCTGAACTTCCTTTGGCTCCCCATTTGCCAGGTCATTAGTACCTAGGTGGATAATGACATCCAGCTCACCTCCCGTCTTGCCTTC
Source organism: Neoceratodus forsteri (assembly GCA_016271365.2). Lineage (NCBI taxonomy): Eukaryota > Metazoa > Chordata > Ceratodontiformes > Ceratodontidae > Neoceratodus > Neoceratodus forsteri. Next base: position 1,393,793,071 of record CM057459.1, read on the forward strand.
CCAGTGATCCCCAGGATCTTCCTTCCATCCTCCATGCCGTGGCACCTGGTAGGCACCTCACCTCCCTGTCCTCCCCTCCTGTGTTCCTAGCTGGATCCCTCTTATAATGGGTCCCCACCAGGATTCACTTCCTCCTCCTCTGGGGTCCACTGCTTTCCCACTGAGGTTACCTCCTTGGCTAACTCCACATCCTTTCCTTCCACTTCTCTGGGTACCTCTATTTGGTTATCCTCATTTGCCAGTGTGGCATATGAGTTCTTGAGTGAATAGGATCTGGGATGTGCCTCTGCCTGACCGCTCTAACCCTCCCTGAGCCCACTGTCATCCAAGTGCTCCTCATTCTCGGCATCCTTTAGAGGCAGTTGCATTGGACTGTGTGGTCCCTGGATGGGTGATGGTGCTCTCCTGACCCAGTTTACTTCCGCTCTGAGTCTGGTTACCTCATCCCGCAGTCCAGAGAGATGCATGCAGATAGGGCAGCACCTCAGTGTCCAGAACGTCTGCCTGAATATGGCTGCCCCACAGCCACTGCATTGCACCACTCCCCACATTATACTGCAATTCCACTACTTGTCTGCTACTGAAGCTCTCCTAGTTCCCTTTTTATTAATTTACTGTCCTAAAAATCCTGTCACTGATCCTCAGATAAATTTTTTTTTTTAAAGAAAAAGAAACCAATAAATAAATAAATGAATCAAAACACTTGTCCTGCTGAGGGTGGCTTCTTCCCCCTTATGCCCCTCCTACTTCACACCCCTTACTATACCCTGTGTTTAGCTCCTGTCAATCAGATTTAACAGGGCAGCAATTAAAGACAGCACAGAATTACACCACCGCTATGTTTTACATTTTCAACAGCCCAAAAACAATTATAAGTAAAGACAACAAAGAAAGTATAGTGTCACTAAAAGCCCACAATCTAAGTTTAAAAGGAAAATAGCAATTACCAGTTACTCTAAAGCACTGAATTGAATATGTTTCCTTCCTTCTCCTTCTGGCTTCTTCTGAGAAAATAAACTCTACTTGCTACTTCAACTCTGACTAAGCCCCACCTCCAGTTATCACGTAGCTGAGGTCAGAGGCCAGACAATTAACACCCTTCACCCAACTACAGGGCAGTCAGACAAGCCAAGATAAAATTTGCAGCAATTAAAGACAGCACAGAATTACACCACCACTATGTTTTATATTTTCAACAGCCCAAAAACAATTATAAGTAAAGACAACAAAGAAAGTATAGTGTCACTAAAAGCCCACAATCTAAGTTTAAAAAAAAATAGCAATTACCAGTTACTCTAAAGCACTGAATTGAATATGTCTGGTGCTGAGTTTTTGTTTGAGCACCCAGCCATGAAAGTGTGGTACAGATTGTAGCTTGTGACAAAGCTGGCATCCCTCTGGCTTCCTGCCCTCCTAAAAAAGACTCCAGGAGGATGGACTCAATAGCAAAAAATATTTATTTGGGATCCTCCCTAGCCATCAGGCAGGCATCCTATATGGCATATTTAGCCAGATACCAAAAATCTGTGTGGTCTATCGTACTAGAAATTGCCAAATCTGTTCCCCCTCCAATGTCTGCTGACCTGGACGAAGAAGTTAAGAGGGGCATTGAAGCTTCAAAAACACAGTTTAGGATGGCAGTGGATACAGATGACACTACATCCAGACAAATGGCTTCAGCAATGTCCTTGAGAAGGTTTGCACGGCTGAGAACCACTAACCTCTCACAGGACACATAGAATAATGTCTTAGATTTTCCCTGTGATCCTGTGTCTCTGTTTGGACAACAGAGGCATACATAAAAAAAATGGATGAATACAAGACTGCTTACAAAAGTGCAGCAGTAAAGGAGAGACCTGCCAACCCTCAAAGGCACCATTCTAGGGCTGGCAGGGGCAGGACTCCTTACAGGCCTTATTTCCAACCCCAAGCTTTTCCCCAGTATCAGCCCAGGGGATACTTTAGGGGAAGGGGCAGGAGGGGCCCTGGCTGTATTAGTCCCACTGTCCAGCCAGTAGCCCAATCAAAATAGACTCCCTGAGCAGAATGTCCGGGTCACTTCACACTACCAGTAGGGGGCAGACTGGCCCACTATTTCCAGGAATGGAAAACATCACCACAGACAAGTGGGTTCTGGAAGTAGTGGGCCAGTGTTTTGTACTCGACTTCAAAGCCAAACCAAGGCTAAGATCAAAGGCTTTTAAGCCTTCTTCCCCATCAGAAACAGCCCCATTGGAAAAGGAAGTGTCATCCCTTCTGCTGCTTCAGGCAGTAGAGCCAGTCCCTGCTCTTCAAAAAGGCAAGGGTCTGTATTCCAGGTACTTCCTTACATTAAAGAAAACAGGGGAGAGAGGCGTCTCATTCTGGACCTCAGATACCTGAACAAGCATCTGGCAAAGCCAAAATTTAGAATGGTCACTCTATTCACTATTATACCTACTCTAAGACAAGGAGACTGACTAGCTTCCCTGGACCTAAAAGATGCTTACTTCCATATCCCAATCAGAAGGTCTCACAGGAGGTACCTCAGATTCAGGTTGCCATCAGGCCATTATCAATTCACAGCAATACCCTTTGGATTAACATCTGCTCCAAGGGTATTCACAAAATGCCTAGCTGTTGTGGTAGCGCAATTAAGGTTGCTAGGAGTATCAGTATTTCCCTATCTTGATGACTGGCTCATTGTAGGCCAGTCACAGCAACACATGAGAGAGACACTCTCAATCATTCAGACCATCTTGTCCTCCCTGGGGTTCCTAGTCAATCAAAAGAAGTCTATCCCAGAACTAGTGCAGTTGCTCCAATTCATAGAAGCAGAATTGAATACAAGGACAGGAATGGCTTACCTTCCTCAAGACAGGGTGGACAGCCTTGTTCAAATCGCCAGGGCTTTCTCACTGTGTGTTCCCAGACCAGCAAGGCATTTTCTGCAGCTGTTATGGCACATGGCAGCCTCCACTGTAACCATCCCAGGAGCCAGGTTCCAGATGAGAGACATCCAGTTTCATCTCAGGGAGTAGTGGTCCCAAAAGAAAGATCCCTTATCAAAGCTGGTCCCAGTCACAGCCACCTTTATTCAAGCTCTGCAGTGGTGGCAGGTAAGGGAACACCTCAGACAAGGGGTACCTTTCCTACAGCAGACCCCTTTTCTGGTGCTTACCACAGATGCTTCCCTTCTATGGTGGGGGGCACATCTTGAGGATCACACTGCCCACGGCATGTGGGGAAAGCAGTTATCCCTTCTGCACATCAGTCTACTAGAGCTCAGAGCAGTTCTTCTAGCACTTCAGTCTTTTGCCACTCAGGTGGTAGGGAAGGTGGTGCAGGTAGGAACAGACAACACAACCACCATGTACAACATAAACAAACAAGGAGGCACAAGGTCAACCCCTCTTTGCACAGAAGCTATGAGAATTTGGACACTAGCTTACTCTCTAAAGGTGTCCCTTTCAGCTGTCCATCTCCTGGCAAGAACAATGTCCTGGCAGATGCACTCAGCAGGATGAACCAAAATCATCACGAATGGTCACTGAACAGGCAGGTCTTACAGACCATTTTCAGGAGGTGGTGCACTCCAGAAGTTGATTTGTTTTTAGCTCCAGACAATTACCAGCTCCCAAAGTATTGTTGCAGTCCTCCCACCAGGGGCACAATTCCTTTGGATGCACTCCTGTTGAATTGGACAGGGAAGTTCCTCTATGCTTTCCCTCCATTCCCTTTACTGCTGAAAGTCTTGAACAAACTCAGGCTTCAACCAGCCTCAATGATTGTCATTGCCCCAGACTGGGCCAGGCAGCCTTGGTACTCCATGCTTCTCTCAGTGTCAGTAGCCAAGCCAATCAGTCTTCCCAGTAGGTACAATCTATTGACCGCCTCTCAGGGCAGAATCATGTACTCCAATCTATTATCCCTCAGACTCAAGGCATGACTCTTGAGGACCTACAGTATGCTGACTTGCATCTTTCAGAGGGGGATATGGATATACTGAGAGTTTCCAGAAAACCCTCCACTAAGAAAACATATGCCTCTAAATGGAAAATATTTTCCTTTTGGTGCCAGGGCAGAGGCATGGATCATTCTCAAACTAACATTTCTGTTGTCTTGGACTATATGTCTCATTTACACTCCACAGGTTTAACAATTCCACTCTAAGGGTGCATTTGGCAGTTGCTTCAGCTTATTTATCAGCAGGAAAAGCTTCTTCCTCCTCTTTGGCTTCAAAGCCAGTGTTCAAAAATTGTTTTAAAGGGCTGCATTCACAGCCACCACATAGAGAGCCCACTCCCATGTGGGGCTTGAATATTTGCATTGCTCAGCTGATGCAATCTCCATTCGAACCCATGTCCTCAGCAGGCCTGAAATATGTGACCTGGAAAATTGTATTCCTGGTTGCCATTACCTCTGCCAGGAGGATCAGTGAACTCCAGGCATTATACACAAAGCCAGGATATATCGCAGTCCACAGGGACAAGATAGTCCTTAGAACTAGTAGAAAGTTTTTGCCTAAGGTGGTATCAGATTTCCACCTTAACCAGTCAATTACCTTGCCCGTCTTCTTTACAGATCATTCCACTTCAGGTGAACATAGACTGCGCAGCCTCGATGTAAAGAGGGCAGTCAGCTACTATCTTCACCATACAAAGGGTCACAGCAGAATCAAACCCAGCTCTTCCTTACCTTTGGAGAGGTAGGGAAAGGCAAACCTGCCACAAAGCGATCCATTGCCAGATGGATCGTAACCTGTACCCAGTTCTGTTAAGGCAAGGTGAGTAGGGAACCACCTGCAGGCCTCAGGGCCCATTCAACTAGGGGTACTGCAGCCTCCTTAGCAGCTGCCATAGGGACATTCCCCTAGTAGATGTCTGCAAAGCTGCAACTTTGAAAACAGTCCACACATTTACAAAACATTATTGTTTGGCTGTTCAAGCCAGAAGTGATGCCATGTTTAGCACAGCAGTCCTGCAGAGCTTGTTTCCTTAATAGGTTATAGGCCCACCTCCAAGGGCACTGCTTGGAAATCTGCATTAGTCAGAATACAATAAGATTTCCTGGGGTTTGAAGAAAAAATTACTCACCTTGGTAATCTTGTTTCTTCTAAGGGAATTTTACTGTATTCTGAGCTCCCTCCCTTCCTCCCCTTCTGACACCTATGGTCACTGCATTACACCTGTGCTACAGTTGTTGTAAACCTGGGGAGTATATACTGTTTTTATTTTGGGCATCTGTGACTTGAGTCGTCTTGGATGCCTAGGTTTTTTGGAAGTATTTGAACAGGGGTAATTCCCACTTATTTTCTCCTGCCATTTCTGGTGCAGGGAAGTTTTCATGATTGTTAATATTGCTACTATCATTCTTATTATTGTGAATTATCCTCAATTAAGAGGAAACTGCTTAGTGCACGCTTCATAAAAATCTGACAGTTAGAGACTGTTTACCAGGGACAGTGGTTTGAAAACCAAGCTTGAGCCTAGCATTCCATCGTTTGCACAGGTTCCATTAACCATTTCAGCTCCGGGGCAGTCCTATGGTGAGACCATACTGCATTAGTCAGAATACAATAAGATTCCCTTAGAAGAAACAAGATTACTAAGGTGAGTAGTTTTTTTCTTGCTGTCCATGGTACAGGGTGCAAAGCATCCATTCATGCACAACACTGCTGCAAACACACTACCCTCACTGCACACAGTGCTACATGACAGTCCCATCCATATGCTGCAGAGTTGTGTGAGCTATGTATGTGCCTGAGCCTGCCCCTAGCAAAACAGGGTGGCTGATGGATATCTGCTGTCTTTCACACCTGTGTTGGCCTGTGTGCTAGATGGTTTATCTGCAGGGTGCTGTGTGCATGTGTGTGGCTCCAAGCCACTTGGGCCATCACATTGCCTATCAGTCTCTGGCTTGGTGCTGTTTTACTTGTGCTGCATTCTCAGAGCAGGCATGGTTGCCATTGCTGTGTGTATCTTGCATGTCTTGATCATGCTCCATTGCAAAATGGCACACTCATTGTATAAGCAATATTGTACAAGCAGTCATCTACTGTTGAGTTCCACAATTCTGTCTCCTGTATGCCGCACACACTCCATAGTGGCTGTTTGTTTCCGTTCACCTATGTGTGGCATGGTGGCCCATGCGTCAGCCAGTTGTATGTCTGGTATGCATATTATGCCACTCCTGTGTCCCTCGTCCTGTGTGCCCAGCTGACTGAGTTCAGTGTATTTATTTTCATGGATGCCCAGACAGCTGCAGGATGTCATGGACCATTATGGCAGGGATGAACTGCTCCAATGCCAGGGCTGTCTCCTCCAGATGCTGGTGAGGAGAGTGGAGGAGAATACCAAGGCCATCAGGGACCTACTGGCTGCACTACAGCACCAGCAGCAGCAACCATCTGCAGCCCCATAATTTACAGACGTTCATGCTGCTGACAGATGGATGCCATTTTTTTATGTTGTTTTTAATGGGTGGGTGTCCTTTTCTTTATTTTGTTTGTAATGGGTGGGTGCCCTTTATTTTGTGTTTTTCTGAGCAGGCAGTTGTCCTTTTTCTATCTGTCCAGTGGCCTATACAGCCAGTATGTAATGCTTGTGAAACTGTGTTACTTGGTTTTGGAAGTTTGTGCTCCCTATTCCAGAGGAATTACCACCCTGTAGGGATACCAAAGGCAAGGAACCCTCAAAGAGGGTTCCACCCTTGAGATGCCACTGGATGACTCCCTTGGCTAAAGATACCTTAGGAAGTATCCCAAGGGGAGAGGCGATGCCGCTGGAGAAGGAGGAGAAGAAGGAGGAGGAGGATGGTGGAGCTAAGAAAAAGTGCTTGAGAGAGAGAAAGAGAGAGAGAGAGAGAGAGAGGCTCAGAGGAACTGCTTATGTAGCACAGGAAGGGGGAGTGGCTGGCTGCTTGTCCACTGAACCACAGGCACAGCATGGCCTATGCAGCCAGTATAATGTAATGCTTGTGAAACTGCGTTACTTGGTTTTGGAAGTTTGTGCTCTCTATTGCAGAGGAATTACCACTCTGTAGGGGTACCAAAGGCTAGGAACCCTTGAAGAGGGTTCCACCCCTAGAGGTGCCATGGGACAATTCCCTTGGCTAAAGGTACCTTAGGAAGCATCCCAAAAAAGAAAAGTAGTAGTACAAAAACATGTTAGCAATCAGTAGCTGTGAGGCATAGTAGTAGGTTAGGCACCAGGCAGCTTGATAAAGTAATGAGATGCGCAGGTTAGCAATGGCATAAGTATGATGGGTTGCACTGGAGATTGATGGGGCCTCCTAAGGAGAGAGAGAATGGCAAGTAGGGACACCATCCACCTCCATCCAGCAGTGGAACCTACCTAAAGGAACTAGGGAACACTAACTATGGTTAACTAACATTTATGACCTGAGGCACAGAGGGGAGAAAAAAAAACCTTTGAGGAGAAAATCTCTGAGGATCCAAGGCCTAGGTCACCTTCCCTCCAGGCTTGGGATGTTTTGTTTAGTGTTGGATCTGCTGCTGCAATTTAGAAACCCAATTAAATGGGGGAGGAAAATATTCCGATTTGGAGGAAAGCTCTCACTCGATCCTTCTAACGGGAATGCTGTGGAAGGTTGCGAGAGTGCTCTGAAACATCAGGGAAACCAAGGTGAGAGGAGGAGAGCAACGACTGCTGAGGCACTCACATGGCCTACCCACCCTAAAAACAAGCCAGGTGAACCAGAGGCAGTCGTAGGGAGAATGCAGTGAAGGTGCCTTGCTAATAGAATACTAGAGCCAAAGGAGATCACTGTAACCACCATTCATGGCTAGTCTTAAATTATACACCACGAACTGCTGTTGAGTCTCAGATGGCTAAAGCCAGGCCTGGAGTCAGGACATTCCCAGCTATGGGCCAGTTGAGAAGGACCCCACCCCAAGTCAGGCACGCTCAAGATGAGGACTTCATAGGTGCAGAGCGAGACCATCCATTGCAGGGAGTGGTTATGGCTGGCATGCCCCAGAAAACAATTAAGGAGGAGCTGAATGAAGCGTTGAGTGCTGGGACCCTCACGTAGGTTAGAAATGGTAGTAGCAAGTGTTGAGCAAATGAATTGCATAAGCAATGAGTGGACCTACACGTACATCAGTAAGTAGAGTAAGCAAATGGTCGGACCTGCATGGAGGTTGAAGGAGCAGCAAATATGAATAATGCAGCTAGCCAGCCAGGACATGAAGGAAGCCAATGAAAGTTGACAAAATACTTGGATGATTTTCAGTAGCGAAAGCAGGATTTGAACATGAGTTAGTATGCCACACAGGGCCATTGCTCCTCAACAACACCTCCAGCCCCCCACCATAGGAAAAACAAGAAAGCGATGGGTAGGCGCCATGACCCACATGCAGATAGTAAAACTAGTTTACAGCATCAGCGGTAGCTTAGCTGACCTCCAGAGTATAATGGCAGTGTACAAACATAATAGAGCAGCATCAGTATTGAGTAATTATAAGTTATAGGGGTAGCAGTTTGAATGAACATAGACTATAGGGAGGCAACACTCTGAAAGCAGTAAATTAACTAGGCAGTACAGTGAAAACAGCAGCAATGAGGTAAGTGGTATAAGTTCAGGAAGCAGGATGGAGCTGCATGGGCCAGGGTTCAGCGTGAGCCTGAACCAGGTGAAAACAATTAAGGTGCACAGCATGGAGAGCAGCAGCAGGGAAGCAGCTTGAGCTGAAACACACAGATATGATTGCAGTTGCATTGTGAGTAAATGGGAGCAAGTAGCAAGAGCTCTGGAGTAGCAAAATACAAGGAGTTTAGAAACAGAAACCCCTCAGAAAGAATGCAAAACAAAAGACACAAAAAATATAGAAGAACAGGGAACAAGAAACACAAAGAGCACACAGCTGGAGGCAAGCAATACAAACCAAATGCAGAAGAACAGAAACAGCAGTCCAGCAAAAACAAGCAGAGGCCAAAACACAGCAAGGCAGGGGGAAGGGGCAACTGCTGCAAAGAACAGACCGACAGAGCCTACGGCTGCAAATAAAAAAGTGCTTCAGAGAGAAGCTTGGAGGAACTGCTTATGTAGCACAGGAAGGGGGAGTGGCTGGCTGCTTGTCCACTGAACCACAGACATAGACTTCCAATTGTCTTCCCCTTCATTTGTAGGAAATTGCCCTTTTTGTTTTTGTTGCCCCCCCCACATTTATATGGGCAGTTGCCCTTTTTGTTTTGCCCCTCCACCCCATGGACAGTTGCCCTTTTTCCTTTGTTTATTCATCCCCTCCCACCTTGTTGCTTTTGTCGGTGGTGGTGGTGTTTGCATGGCCTGTTGCCACTTTTTGCAAAGTAAAGTTCATTTTTGATACCTATGTGTGCCTTTCATTGGTGCCCACCTCATACCCACTGCTACCCCCTGTGTTAATCAGCACTATCAGCACTATCCTCAGTGCTGTATTCAGTGCTGCACAGGTGCATTCTGCTGCACTGCACTATTCGCACTGCACCAGTGCGAGGCATTTGCACAGCATGTGATCCACCCTGTACTCAAAGGAATTAGCACCAGTGCAATGCCTTTGAATATACTTTGGGTGGGTACTGGTGCAAGGGCAGCTCTAGCGCATATGTCTGGATATGGGGCCCGTAGTATCGATACTGGAAAAATCAGTGATACCACATAAATCTAAAAAGGTATACATGCAGTAAGCACCAGCTAATGTGCCTCACAAAATAACGTCTAGAATCACTAAATGTCAATACATTAGTTACCAAATAATTGTTCCCAGGAATAATTCTCAAAACAAGTAATTAGTACTAAGTACCACAACCAGGACGTAACCATCTAAGACCACATCTGGGCCCTTTCCATATTCTCCATGGAAATCCAGTGAAATTTGAAACAACTATAATGAAGGAGTAGGGTGAGAGAAAGAAGCGGAGGAGGGAGGAGGACAAAAATGAGGGGAAAGGGAAAAGAAAAAGGTATGGAAAGATAATAATTACATGCTACAGATGATAAATGTACCAACTGACCAATACCGGTAAACCATACAAAAAGCATAAAATAAAGGACCAAAATCCATTTCTACATTCAGCCCACCAGGAGAGAGAGAGAGAGTATTCTGATTTAATTAATATTTATTGTGCTTTCCTTTGTAACTACAACCGTATCCTGCCACCCCCACTTTTTTTTCTAGCAGTGATGAATATGAGTCCAACAAAACCTTGATTCTCTGGTCTCCCACTGCAGAATTATTGAAAGTGAGGACCCAGGGCACTGAAAATAACTTGGATGTGTTCCTTGGTGTGTACCTTCAAAGGCTGTACAGTCCAGCCCACTGTGATTTTCCCTCAGGGATACCAAACTGCACATGCAATTGAATTCATAGTGAATGTAATAAAATGATGTATCTCAGTTGCTTTACTGTGAGGGAATGGTGCTCCCAGAACTCTCCCTTGTCTTGCATATTTCCAGACATTGTATCTTCCACATTTGTGGAAGCCGGAGGGCCTGGGATTAAGCCAATGTCTTGGCATTGTTGATGTACCCTCAGAGTGGCTATGTGTTAATGCATCTTCAAACTTCTTCAGGAGGACATGGCACAGATAAGAAAAGGGCAGTAAGTAGTGAGAGCTGGAATGTGATCTGTCCAAATACCTGAAGCCTGGGTAATAAAATTAGCAAACTAGAACTGGTGACAGATGCTGAGTTACACTTGATGGCCATTATATAGACTTGGCTTGAGGATCGTCATTCTGCATTTCATATTTGCCAATGCCTGAGTTCCTGTACTTTTTGTCTACCACTTGCACCACTGGCTGAATGTATTCTGACAGATGTCTACAATGGTATAAAACCGTGGTCAGATAGCAGAGGGAAACTCTTACAGTCAGAGCAGTAATAAAGCTATACCCATACAAAATGTAAATCTCCAGCCCCTAAATGGGGAGCAAAGTTGATATTACAATACAGTAATCATGAAGTTGATTGCTATGGATCATATAAAACTTTGTGCCAGATTTAAAGAGCTAGTGGAGCCAAAACAGGCAGACAGAAAAATAATACAAATTTTAAGTAGTAGTCAGTTGTAACTTTCTATTTCTGAAGTATTGTTCTTTTTCCTTTTGCTTATCAGAAAGCTTTCTATGTGATAATTTTGTACTGGATGTATGGAACAGCTCTTAGCCTGGCGGCTGACATACCTAACTCCACTACCCCACCCTACATCATCAGCATTATGATCTCACTGATGGTGACATCACAGGTGAATGACCTGGCAGTCACTCACTTGCTGTTCCTAAGTATCAGTGATGTCACAGTCAGTGAGGTCACAATGCTGATGATATAGTGTGGGGCAGTAGAGCAAGGTATGTCAGCTGCCAGGCTAAGAGCTGTTCCACACATCACACCTACTCACATCAGGTAAACAATCTTCTAATTAAACAAAGGGAAAAGAAAGATACAAAAGGTAACGGCTGGCTGCTCTTACAATCTAATATTAGTTTTAGGCAGTACCTAGGTCTTTAAATTTGGCTATGCTCATAATAGTAAGCAACTGAAGCTGAAATATTCTATATGAAGTTTATAAAAAAGGTTTAAAGATGAGCTCATCATTTAAACCTAAAGGTTTTACACACACACACAGAATGCACAGAAATGTGATGGCAGAGAAAGGCACCACGACCCATCTAGTCTGCCCAACACCCTACCTCCCCCCTTCTGTTATGCTTCCACCCTCTTTTCCCAACCCCTTAAATCTATCCCAAGCCCTCTTGAACCCCTCCACCGTTTCCACTGCCACTACCTCCTCCGGCAGCTTGTTCCAGGCCTCCACCACCCTCTCCATGAAAAACTGCCCCCTGACATTACCTCTGTATTGCCCACCTTCCAGTTTAAGGCTATGTCCCCTCGTGTTCACTCCCTTCTTCAGTTTGAACAAGCTGTTACCCGCTACCTTATTTATTCCCTTCAGATACTTAAAGGTCTCAATCATGGCTCCCCCATCTCCAAAGGGTTCAAATTCAGCCCTTTCAATCTTCTCTCATAGGGTACATTCTGCATCCCTCGTACCATTTTGGTTGCCTTTCTCTGCACCCTCTCCATCAGCTCAACATCTCTTCATAGGTGAGGCCTCCAGAACTGCACCCCATACTCCAGATGTGGCCTAACCATGGTTCTGTATAATGGCATTAGCACTTCCCTCTTCCTGCTATTAAAACCCCTCACAATGCAGGCCAACATTCCATTTGCCTTTCCCACTGCCCTGCTACACTGGCTACCCACCTTGAGGTCACGCGATACCATAATCCCCAGGTCCCTTTCTGTTTCCTTCTCCTTAATCACCAACCCCTCCTATTCTTCCTCCCCGGGTGCATCAGCGAGCACTTTTGTGTATTAAACTTCAATTTCCTGGTATCAGACCACCTCTCCAGGTCCCACCTCAAGGCTTGCACCCCACTAGGTGAATCCACCCTATTGCAGACTTTTGTATCATCTGCGAACAGGCACACCCGTCCCTCCAGACCCTCCGCTAGGTCACTAACAAAGATGTTAAAGTGTATTGGTCCTAGCACTGACCCCTGTGGCACCCCACTGGTAACCACCCATTCCCTGGAATGTGTCCCATTTACCACCACCATCTGACTCCTTCCATTCAACCAGTTTTCCACTCACCTGGTGTTCCTGTTGTCTACCCTTTAGTCTGTCCAGCTTATGTACTATTCCACCATGTGGAACGGTGTCGAAAGCCTTATTGAAATCCAGATAGGCCATGTCCACTGCTCCTCCCTGGTCCACTATCTGTGTCACCCCATTGAAAAACTCTATCAGGTTAGTCTGACAGGACCTTCCCTTGGTGAAGCCATGCTGCCCGTCATCCCGCATGCCATTCATCTCCAAGTATTCTATCAACCTGATCTTAAGTAGTGTTTCCATTGCCTTCCCCATCACCGAGGTAAGACTTATAGGACGGTAGTTTTTGACTTCATCCTTCCGCCCCCCCTTATGTTATGCAAACACCTCTGCCCTCTTCCAGTCCATTGGCACCACTTCTGTGACCAAGGACAAGTTAAACAGCCTTGCTAGATGCGGCGCCAGTTCATCCTTCACCTCCTTGAGAACCCTTGGGTGTATTCCACCAGGTCCCATTGCCTTGTCTACCCTAAGTGTACCCAGCTCTTCCCTTACTCATTCAGCAGTGAATTCTGCCACAGCCACCTGCCTGTGGCTGTTACCCACCCCACCCCTACCTGTCCCCTACCCTCCCTTTCCTCTGTGAAGATTGAGGCGAAATAGCTGTTTAATGCCTCTGCTTTTTTGAAGTCCCCTTCCAGTATTGTTCCACTTCCCCCCTTATCCTTCCAATCCCATGCTGTGCCCTTCTCCTTTCTCCAATGTACCTAAAGAAGGTTTTATCCCCCCCCTCCTTTCCTGCTTCGCTATCCTCTCCTCAGTGGCATCCTTAGCCCTCCTTATCTTTTGCCCAGCCTCCTTTCTTTCTTCCCTGTAGGTTTCCCTGTCCTCATCCTTTTGTGACCTCCTGTACCTCCTGAATGCTCTAGTCTTCTCCTTGACCCCTAACGCCACCTCTGTCTTCTATTCTTTCTTACCCTTCTTATACATGAGTCCATGGCTTTAAATACCCCTCTCTTGATGGCTGCCCATAATTCCTCCACCCCCTGCACATCCCCTATCCTCAACATTTCTTCCCCAACTACCTTCCTCAATCCATGAAAGTCAGCCTTTCTGAAGTCCATGACCTTGGTTCTTGTCCTAACCCTCTCCCTGCCTGCTGTCACCCTGAACCTGACAGCCCTGTGGTCACTGGTGCCAAGCTCTTCCCCACCTGCACCTCCTCCACACTATCCCCATTTGTGAGGACCACATCCAACAGGTTTACACCCCTAGTGGGCTCACTGACCCTTTGTTGCAGAAATATGCCCTGAAGAGCTGTTAAGATGCCCCTGCTCCTTGCGGAGATTGCTGTCTGGGCCTCCCACTTGATGTCCAGAAGGTTTAAGTCCCCAACTAGCACAATTCCCCCTTTCCGTGCCATCCTCGCTACTGATTCGACAAAGTGTCTATCCCCTTCCTCCCCTGCATAGGAGGCCTATAGACTACCGCAACAGGCAGGTTTTCCCTCTGTCCCCTGTTTGGGGTGACCAACATTATCTCTGTTTCTCCCTCCTCATCCTGCACTTCCATGACCCCAATCCCTTCCCTGATATATAATGCCACCCTTCCCCCTCTCTTCCCCATCTGATCTTTCCTAAACAAACGATACCCTGGGATCACCGTCTCCCAGGCGTAGTGCTCGTTCTACCAAGTCTCACTCACTGCTACAATGTCTAGGTTCTCCTCCATCATAGTGGCCTCCATTTCTCCCATTTTGTTCACCAGGCTCCTGGCATTTGCAACCAAAGCCCTCCAACATGTAGCCCCATCCCATCCTTCCCTGCTGCTAAGTGTTCCCTTGATGAGTGTTGTGACTTGCTGGGGGAGGCTGATAGCCTCTCTGCTCTGCCTCACTTAAGGCTGGCCCTGTCCTTAGCCACCCCCCCCCATTTAGTTTAAATTGAACTTCCTTGCCATGAAGTCCCCCAGTTTACTTTTTAGTGCAGCTGCCCCTGAAGAGCTCAGGTGCAGCCTGTCTTGGGCATACAGACCCTCCTCCTCCCACGTAGAGCCCCAGTCACCTATCCTGCCGAACCCTAACCGACTGAACCAACCTTGTAGCCAATTGTTGAATGCCCTTATCTTCTCCTTTCTGGGTGTGCTCACTCTTGGTACTGCCAATACCTCAGAGAATGAAATGGAAGGAAAAACAGTGTTGCTCCTACAGAACCTAGTAAGTTCCTCGAACCTTGCCTTTACCTCCATCAGACTGTTCCTTTCCAAGTCATTTGTGCCAAGGCGAACTGTCATGGCTAACTGTCTTTAGCTTCTGTATCCAACATGATCCTTTCCTTAACAGTGCATTCAATCTGTCGCCTCCCCTCGGGTTGAGAGAGACGTGCTCTAAACCAACATCTCTGAGTAGATTCATACTGCCTCCATGGTAGTTCCTAAAGTGGAGTCCAGTGGGAGTGCCTACCCTACTGCTTGCAGTGTCCCAGTCTGTGTCTGGATCCATTTTTTTCAACAGATGACTTATACACCCAATGTATAGCTTATTGCAATGGCATTGCAAACAGATAAGAGAAGGCAGTGTTACAGTTGATGAACTGCTGAATTTCAACTACAGTCTCAGAGTTTGGTACTTTAGATTTCTTTGTTTATATCCCCAATCTGAAAATGTTGCCATTCTGACACGTAAAAAAGTTTGGGACTGGTGGAAGTCATCATCCTTGTGTTTCCTGTTGCACTGGGTTATGGTGACTCTGAATCAATTAAGCCTTAAGATTTTCAGGACATCTAAAAGTCCCATGCAAAGTAATGAGGGGTGCCGCAATGCACATGAATGGGAGGGGACCTGCATAGCCCTGCAACCCCATTCACAAACATTTGCTCCATGCAATGGCCTTTGCAAAGGCCATTCCATGGAGCAAATTACCACCTGGAAAACCCTGGTGGTATTCCCTGTGAATTCTAGAGTGTTGCTGAGGTACTGCAGCCCCCCCTTCCCATTTTCCAATCACCTGTATCATCGTAATAAAGTCTGCTTTTCCATAGTGTAGTGGTCCCTTCCCATTACCTGGTCACCGTTATCATAAGATAAAATTCCCGTTTTCCGTAGTATGGAGTCCCACCACTTCCCCATTCCTAGATCATTGTTATCATACAAATAAGTTCCCCTTTTTCTATAGTATAGGGTCCCACCCCTCCCAGGACCCCGCTCTCCTCCACGCTCTCCTACACGTACTGTACAAACATATTTTCCATAGTGTAGTGATCCCCCCACCCACTCTGGTAACCGCATCTCACCCTGCTACCCCCACCCCAGCATGGCCCACTTGTCAGCAAGCAGCACAGCCCTCCTCTCACCTCCACAGCTGCCCACCAACTGAACTGTCAGTGACAGTTTACAGTATACACTGCAATCCCATTGGTTGAAGAGTCAGATTCCCACCACCTATATACTGGATCTGGGATCTGGGGCGGGGTGGGATGCAGCTACTGGATTGAGTGGGGGTTGGGAAACCACTACACTATGGAAAATATGTTAGTACAGTACAGGTAGGAGATTGGGGCCCAGGGAGGGGGTGGGACCCTATACTACAGAAAAAGGGGAATTAATTTGTATGATAATGGGGACTGGAAACCGGGGGGGGGACCCTATAGTATGGAAAAGGGAAATTTTATATTATGATAATGGGGATCAGGTAACGGGGAAGGGGAAGGGACCCTTTACTATGGAAAAAGGGGAATTTTATCTTATGATAATGGCAATCAGGTAATGGGGTGGAACCACTACACTATAGAAAGGGGATATATTTGATATCAGGTGGTGATCAGCCAATTGGGTGGGACCACTACACTATGGCAAAGTTTTCTTAAGTACCAGGTGGGTAATCAGGGGATCTGGGGTGGGACCCTACACTATGGAAACATTTTTTTTCTATGGTCGGGTCTGCGATTGGGGTGGGGGGGCACTATTACCTCTGGTGGAATGTGGCTGCATGGGGCTTGGGCTAGTGGAGGGGTTGCACACCACCACATTAATGGCATGCAAATGAGCCCCTAATGGGCATGCTAATGCCCACTAGTGCCTTGCATGCCCAATGGGCTCTTTTGCGTGCCTCCTTTGGTGAATAGCTCTTCAGCGCCTGAGCGCTATTGACTGCAGGGCCATTGTTCTGGTTGGCTGTAGGGGCACAGCTTCTGGTTATAATACTGCTTTTTCTGGGTTAGCACTGCCCCCCGCTGGCCCCTATTAACAGTCCGATAGCCCACTGGGCTATCCAACTGTGAATAGCTCTGTTGCCCACTACCACAGACAGGATGCGCAGAGCAAACTTTTGCGCCCACTTTACACTACCTTTGTGAATCCTGCCCAAGGTCTTTTCTCAAATTCTTATCCATAAGCAAAACTGGACAATATTTATGACTAGTACTACCTATAATGCCTGCTACAGAATTGTAAGCTGTTGTAAAGGTAATAGACCCAAATGTTTTTTTTTCTCTTTTAGATGTTTTTGTTTAATTAAAAATTCTCAAGGTAGCATACTAGCTTCTTCCTTTGTCTTGATCTATACTTTTTCACAGTAGCCCTGTTCCATATATCTTTAATTCTGCACTTTGTACTTCAAATATTGTATTATCACTACAGTTATGTCTCAAAAAGACAAATTGGCCATACAGTATTGAATTCTTTAACCTACTGAGAGGTACACAATGACTGCAATTTGTGAATGACTATGCGTTGCACACGAGCAGTGCGTAAGCATTCCCACCACCGAATGCCACACAGCGGGACCCTGTGCACACCCAGTGGCATTCACTAATGGGCTTGTTAGTGCCTCATGCAATGGATTCCCAGCTGGACATGGGACACAGTGCTGGAGAGAGATGGGGGCATGCACTTTGCCCATTCACTACAGTACTGCATGCCATTCTGGGCTGCAGCTACTATGCGGGGGGGGGACACAGGCAGAGCCATTGCAGTCCCCTCTGGGTGACACCATCAGCCATGGCAAAGCAATGCTGGCTACTTCTCCATGCTGTCCCAGCCCCATGGATCAGAGGGGGGGCTGGGGGTGGCCACCTGGGCACATGTCTGGCATCCAAGTTGCCAGGATGCAGTTCACAGGTCCATACAACCCCTGCATCATGCAGGGCCAGGAATCTACTAGTTAACCAGGTCATGGCATCCCACTGGCTGCCCACCTGTGTCCACTGATCTGCTTCCGCACACTAGCACATCTGGGGGGAAGGTTCGCAGACAAGAGGTGCGCGGTGTCTTTCAATCATGAATAATGGCCGCCATGCACCTGTCCACAGATGCAGAACCATGTGGGTGGGTAACCCACCCCTTAATGAATCATGGCCAATGTGCATATAAGAGTGAGTTTGTTGCTGTAATTAACTACCCTGAAGATTTTACTATGCACTTATTGTCCTTGTTCACCAGTTAAGGTTAAATCTAAAAAGTCAATGCTATGGCCATCACCTTTGTAAGTGAACTTCATATTACTGCTGTTGGTGTTCAAATACTCAATGAATTCACGTACCATGTTCAAGTCCTCCCTACCTACGTAGACAGTGTTATCAATAAAGCACAATCATAAGACAACATTGTCTGCATATGGGACAGAGTCAGAAAATATAGTTTTCACTTCCCACAACCCTAAGAAAAGGTTTGCGTATGATGGGGCCATGCAGGTCCCCACCAATGTTCCACAGGTTTGGATGTAGTAGGTTTGGATATAGCTATTGCAAAAGGTAAAGAAATGAGGGTGCAAAATGTAATTAATGGTTTCAGTCAGAAATCAGATAGGTACATCTTGATTTCGTCTACTCAAAAAGAACCTGCTAGCTTCTATACCATCATGATAATGGACTGAAGTGTATAGACTTTTAGCATCAATTCTCCTCGTCGAGTGGCCTGTCATGGGCCAGTTGTGGTTGTTCCTTTGGTGATGTAGGTTTGCCTTCCTGGGGTGTGTTTCAGAGTATTGTTAAGGTTCAGGCACTCTGGGTAGTCTCCAGATTCCCACCAGCTATATACTGGATCTGGGACCAACCTGGCTGCTCTTGAGCTGTGGTGAGTCCTTGGGTCTGGAGTTCACTGAAATCATCAGTGGTTCCTTGAAGGAGGGTGTTTTTCCATCTGCCCTGAAAAAGGCTGTGGTTGACCATTCCTAAAAAAAAACTTTCCTTGGACCCTAATGTTCTGGTGAATTTCAGACCTGCCTCTAATCCTCCTTATTGTGGAAAGTTTATTGAGGAGGTGGTGGTGGAGCAACTCATGGATCACCTGGAGTCGTATGACATCTGTGAACCTTTCCAGTTGGGTTTTCGCCCCCATCACAGCACTGAGACTGCACTAGTTAGGGTGACTCATGATCTCCTCCTAACGAGGGATCAATTAATTTGTTCTATCTTGGTCACCTTGGATCTCTCATTGGAATTTGACACAGTTGACCAAGGGAGCTATTAGATTGCCTAAGGAACTATGTGGGCCTCATTGGCACAGTTTTATGCTGGTTCCAGACCTACATAACTGGGAGAATGCAGCAGGTAGCCGTAGGTAATTTCATAGGTAGGGCCTCTGCGCTATCCTGTCAGATTCTTCGAGGATCGATTCTTGCCTCTGTGTTATCTCTGGATACAAATTGCCCTCTAGGGAGATCATCAGGCAGTACGGTGTTGAGTTTCACTGTTATGCAGATAATACTCAGCTGTACATGTCTTGTCCTCCTGGCAGCAACTATGCTGCTTTGGTGCCGGGATGATATCTTGCTGAGATAAATGACTGGATGGCCTCTAACTGGCTATGTTTCAAACCAGGAAAGACAGAGGTCATAATGACTGAATCGGGTTGGCAGAGCTTTGTGGTGGTGGGAGGTTCGGTGACCCTTTCTTCATTGGGTGGCCAATCTCTCACAGCTGTTGATGTATTTAAGAATCTTGGGTTCATTTTGGACTGCAGGCTAATGCTAGAACAACAGGTGTTGGATTTTTCTGATCTGGCTTTTATCTTCTCTGAAACATCGCCAGGATTAAATCTCATTTGGCTCCTGTGGACCCTATGACAATCGCTCATACTTTTGTCACCCCTAGGTTGGACTACTGTAGTGCTCTCTACTTAGGTTTACCTGGAGGTTTGATGTGATGCCTGCAGTTAGTCAAGAATGCTGCAACCCAGCTGGTGGTGGGTTCTTCTTGGCAGGATCACATCATGCTAGTGCTGCATGTGCTACACTGGCTGCCTATGTGGTGGTGCATCAGCTTCAAGACATGCTTGTTAACATACAAGGTCCTACACGGTTTGGGATCAGCCTACTTGAAAATCTGCTGGTACCTTCCCTTCCCTTCCGGTTTGAGCCCTCTGCTTCACCAAACCAGGCTTGCTCATTGTCCCCTCTTGCTGCCTGAGACTATCAGTGGACAGAGCTATTGGAGTGGCAGCCTCAGTGTTGTGGAACTCGTTTCCTGGGAGCATTTGTATGGCTTGCATGGTGGAGGCCTTTAAAGCCTTTCTGAAAACTTATTTATTCAAACAAGCATTCCCCAGCTAGTTATTTTTACCAGATCTTTATTATTTATTAGTTATATTTTATCTCTGATAGTGTGTTTGTTTGTTTTGCATCTTTTGATTTATATTGTATATACAGTGCCTGAGCCCTTGGGAAACAGTGATTTATAAATAAAGATTCCTTGCCTTCTCTGGTGGCTCTGGTCCAACTTTCCAGCCCCATCACCTGACTCCTCAGGGGCTTACCTCCAATCCTGGGCATATTCTTCCATGGCATGTCCCTCATGCCAGAAGCTGGTAGGTCCTCTCAAACCAATCGATGGAATTGATCCAGTGTCACCTGGACAGCACCCTACCAATGGAGTGAGCCTGCAGGGGTAATGTCTATCATAGTGTGCTGTCCAGGGGGTTTTCTTCCCCCTCTTATGTAGGATGCCAACTCAGTGGCATCACAACCTTGTGCATGCAAGCAAGCAGATCTTGATGCCACTGGATGTTCCTTCTCACTGCTAGGCCATCCCGTGTGTACTACCACCTGTGTCCACTCTGGTGGCAGTATAGTACCAGGACCAGCCATTCCTCCTCCCTGGTGGAGGAGAGTGCCCTCCTGGATGCTTGATCCTCCTCCTCCCCCAGCCAGCCTCCAATGAGCCAGGCTTGTTCCTGAACCTGGTCACCAGTATTGTGAGTGGTAGTGCTACCACTGCACAGATGGGCCGGTCACAACATGGGTTTGTGAAAGGAAGGTCATGCCAGACCAACCTGATAGTGTTTTTTGACTGAGTCATAAGGGCAGTGGGAAAGGGCAGGCAGTAGATTTACTCTGCTTTTTTTCAGCAAAGTCTTTGACTTGGTGCAGCATGAGAGCCTGCTAAAGAAGTTAGAGGACTTGGGTGTGGAGAGGGAGTTAGTGAGGTGGATGAGGAGTTGCCTGGGGGAGGCAACAAAGGGTGATGGATAATGGGGTCAAATCAGGGGTCAGAGGGGTCACAAGTGGGATGTTACAGGGGTCAGACCTGGGACCTGTCCTTTTCAAAATACTTATCAACATAGGAGAAGGTATAAAGGGCAAGCTGCGCCTCTTTGCAGACAACACAAAACTAGGTGGCAGGGTGGATGGTGAGAAGGGTGTGAGGGAGTTACAGTGGGATCTCGAAAGACTGGAGAGGTGTTCAAAAATATGAGAATTAACAATTCAGTAGCAAGAAGTACAAGGTAATGCACATGAGGAAGAGGAACGCAGAGAGAGAGTATTGAATGAGAGTGGTGAGGCTGGCCACTGCAACCAAGGAAAGTGGTCTGGGCATCATAATCAACAACTCCCTCAAACAAACCAGTAAGTGTAACAAGGCCTACAGTAAGGCAGTATGAATGTTTGAGTCATTGGGAGGGGGTTCATACACATCTGGGTGAAAACACAGACAGTGCAGTGAAAAAGGTTGCAAGGAAAAGAGTACCCATATAAAAGGCAACCAGCAAACTGAACGAGATTAAGAAAGTCACCAGACAGTCAACCCCTGAATTAGGGGACCAAACAGAATCTCCCTTTAATGTTGTGGGGGGCTCTGCCCCTGCACCCAATGGACATTAATATAATGAACTCTGCCAGGGGCTCATCGAAGTGGAAGGCAGAGAGGCACCCTCACTGTGCAATGCCCACAAGTCCCGTTCACCCAGTTGAAGTGTGCTGACATTACGGTGCCCTTGTTCCCGCACCCTTCTTGCTGTGCCTTCTAATGGTATATCTTGGGAGTGGTACTTCCAGTAGGAGAAAGGCAGTAATATGTATGTATTTATTTATTTATTTAAAAGTTTTACCAGGAAGGCACACAGCAGAGTACACTCAATTCCAGGTGCATCCTAGGGGAGAGGACATAAAGAAAGCATCTATCCAAATACATAAAAGTACAATATTGCAGCATGAGCAACAATCCAAAAACAAAAAATGTACAATATTGCAGTATGGACATAAAGAGGTATGCATTACAGAAGTGTAGCTAATAAGTAATTACATAACAAAACAAGAGGTAACAGCATTGTGGCAACAATCAATCACAAAGTAGGGACTATTCCAGTTAGAGAACAGTGGAAGCAAGACCTTAGTTCACTTTTAGACATGTCTTACCCACAAGCACAGGTTGAGGAGAAATGCTTGTGGATGAGGTGGCTGAGGTGCTGTGATGGGGGCACTTGCCGAATGCTTGCAGGGAGGGAGTTCCAAAGTTTAGGCATGCGGTGCCTGAAAGCTACTTGGCCAGTTGAAGAGGACATGCACGGTATAGCCAGTAGGCAAGTGTCAGAATTACGGAGGGACTAACCAGGAGGGGAATGGGCAGCTAACACAAAGGCAAGGTACTGGGGCAAGGACTGGGACCAGTACTTAGCTGTGAGCTTGGCACAGTGAGACTGATGGCGGTCATGGATTGAGGGAAGATTGAGAGACCGATAGTGCATGAAGTGTTGCGAAGGGGTGGGCAATCAAGGGTGAAATGGCAGAAAGAGTGGAAAAGGAGGTCCAGTCTGGCTAGAGTGAACTTCAGAGCAGCACTGTAGACTACATTACTGTAGTCGAAGATAGGGAGGATCATTTTCTGTACTAGTTCATGGCGGGCTGACAGCGGGATGCATCCACGATTGCGGTAGAGGGCACCTGGTTTCGGGTGCAGCTTTTTGTGGATTGCATCAACCTGTACAGAAAAGTTGAGGTGTTGGTCCAGCCATTCCCCGAGATATCTAAAGGAGGAGCATACCTCCAGAGTGGTCCCATCCAGGATGTGGAAGGAGGGGTTGGTGGTGAGCTAAGATATCCTCTGCTTCATGCCGAAGGTCATGGAGATGGTCTTCTTGGTGTTGAGAAAAAACTGATTTGCACAAAGCCAGAGCTGGAAATCATTGAAGTCCTGCTGCAACCTGTTCACTACATCAGCGGTCGAAGGGCCTGAAGCATGCAGAACTGTGTCATCCACATACATGTGTATGGATGTGTGTGGGCGGGCAGTTACCCCTGTATAGGTCACTGGCAGAGATGCTGCAAATTTTTATTCCACCTATGAACTTAAAGGAAAACTACACCCTTACATCTTGTACATTTTGTATCTACGTCAGCAGACAACTCTTTTTATGTGACTGTTAGCGATATATGTGATTGCTTTAGTTTATTTTCACTGTTCGTACTAGCCCCTGTAACTATCCTTGGGGCCTCCATTTTCTGGTTGTTGAAATCTCATTGTCCATGACAGCTGTATTAGCATGTGAGACTATGATGTGTCAGCACCCCTTACACTCCACAATATGTCTGCTTAATTAGTGTTCAACAAAGCATAGAAACATAGAAGTTGACGGCAGATAAGGACCGCAAGGCCCATCCAGTCTGCCCATTTCTTTTTCTACCTTATAAATGTGCCATCGGCCTTTGCTCTGTCAGTGACCTATCTATTCATAGTCATTTGTATTGCTCCCTTATGCCTATCCCATGCCTGTTTGAAGCCCTGCACTGTATTCATAGCCACCACTTCTTGTAAGCTATTCCATGCATCTACCACCCTTCTGTGAAAAAGAATTTCCTCACATTCCCCTTAATCGGCCTCCTCTAATCTCATGTTGTGTCCTCTTGTCCTGCTATTTTTCTTATATTTAAACATGTTAGACTCTTTCACCTTGTTTATGCCCTTAAGGTGTTTAAATGTCTCGATCATATCACCTCTCCCTCCTTTGCTCAAGGGTATACATATTGAGCTCCGTTAATCTGTCCTCATATGTCTTCTGATGCAGTCCCTGCACCATTTTGGTTGCCCTTCTCTGGACTGCCTCAATTTGGTTAATGTCCTTGTGAAGGTGTGGCCTCCAATACTGCACACAGTACTCCAGATGGGGCCTAACTAATGTCTTGTACAGAGGGATTATTACCTCCCTCTTACGACTTGTGATACCCCTACTAATACACCCTAACACCCCCTAGCCTTACCTACTGCTTTAGAGGTCTGCTTGGATGATTTTAGGTCATCAGTGATGATGATGCCCAAGTCTCTTTCTTCCTTTGTGACTGCTAGCAACTCCCCTCCCAGCCTATAAGTGGCTTCAGGGTTTCTCTTCCCTATGTGCATGATTTTGCACTTCTTTGCATTAAATCCCAGTTGCCACTCTTCTGACCATTTTGCTAGTTTATCCAGATCTCTTCTCATTCTGCCCACCCCATCTGGATCATCTACTCTGTTGCAGATCTTGGTGTCATCTGCAAACAGACAAGCCTTTACCTCTAGTCCATCTATGAGGTCACTAATGAAGATGTTGAATAGGACTGGCCCCAGGACTGATCCCTGAGGTCCCACTTGTGACTTGCATCTCTTCTGACTGTATACCATTTACCACCACTCTCTGTTTTCTGCCAGTCAACCAGTTTGCCATCCAGTTGACCAACTTCTGACCCACCCGAGCCTACCTAGCTTATTTATCAATCTTCTATGTGGAACAGTGTCAAAGCTTTGCTGAAGTCAAGGTAGGCGACATCAACTGCTCCCCCTTGGTCCACCACTCTGGTTACCCAGTCAAAGAAATCTATGAGATTAGTTTGACAGGACCTTCCTTTTGTAAACCCATGCTGTCTTGGATCCTGTGCCCGTATGGATTCCAGGTGTTGCACTATCCTTTCCTTAAGGAGTGCCTCCATAATCTTGCCCACTACTGAGGTAAGACTGACTGGTCTGTAGTTCCCCGCCTCCTCCCTGCTACCACTCTTGTGGAGCGGGATCACATGAGCCCTTCTCCAGTCTTCTGGGACCTCTCCTGTGCTCAGAGACTCACTAAACAATTCTGCTAATGGCTCTGCTAGTTCCTCCTTTAGCTTCTTAAGTACCCTGGGATGTATGCCATCAGGTCCCATTGCCTTATCCACCTGAGCTTAGCAAGCTCTTGTAGGACCCTTTCTTTTGTGAAGGGAGTGCTCACCTCCCTCCCTGTGTCCATGATGTGAGCTGTGGGCCCTGCCCTACCTTCTCTTCAGTAAATACTGAGCAAAAGTATCTATTTAGGATAGATGCCTTTACAGGGTCCTCCTCCTCACATGCTCCCTTTTCTCCATTAAGCTTAGCAATACCCTCTCTGGACTTTCTCCTTTCACTAATGTATCTATAGAAAGTCTTGTCACCTTCTTTTACTGTTCGTGCTAGTGTTTCCTCAGTTTGGGACTTTGCCTGCCTTACTGCCTTCCCTGAGGACAGCTTCCTTAGGCAGTTTGGTATGCCTCCCTATCTTCATCCCGCTGTGTTCCTTATATTTCCTGAAGGCCAGCCTTTTGGCTCTGACCTTTCTACTGTATTTGAGAACCAAAGTGGTTTCCTTCTTCTTTGCACTTCCTTTTCTGTCTAACACAATGGGATGTTGCTTCAAGTAGTGTATCCTTAATGCTTGCCCACTTTGCCTGTACCTCCTCACCTGTGTTTCTTTTTGCCAGGGCTAGCTTAACTCTGTTGGCCATCTTATCAAAGTCAGCTCCTCTGGAGTCCCATATTTTGCCTTGGAATGGGATGATTTAGATGTAGTAGCCAAATTGAACCATACCATGTGATGGTCACTGGCCCCAGGTGACCTTCTACCTGGAGATCTGTGATCCCTTCTTTGTTAGTCAGTACTAGATCTAGGATAGCCCTGTCTCTTGTGGGTTGCTGTACCAGTTGTTTGAGGCCCTCCTGCAGGGTATCCACTATGAGTCTAGTTCTGGCAGATGTTCCTGCTGGTAACCAATCTGTATCTGGCATGTTGAAGTCTCCCATTATCAGAACCTCCCTTTAGCTGTCATGTTTTGTATATCTTCTAACAGTAATGTGTCTATGTCCTCCCTCTGGTCTGGGGGCCTGTAGACAACCCCAGTTCTTATGGCTGTCCCATTTCCTGTTTCCAGGGTGACCCACAGTTCTTCTGGCTCCTTATGTGTATTCTGAATTTCTGTAGCTTTGATATTTTCATTAACATACAGGGCCACTCCTCCCTTTTTGCACCTCGGTCTCTTCTGAACAATACATAGCCAGGTACTGAAGTCTCCTATGTGGTTACTGGTAAACCACGTCTCACTAATTGCTACTATGTCCAGTTTAGCCTCTGACATTATTGCCTGCAGGTCTGGGATCTTATTTCCCAGGCTGTGAGCATTGTGTTACATGATTTTCCATTGGCCCAGATTTTGGTGTGTTAGTTGTTGGGTGAAGTTTGGCATTATCCCTGTGCATCGTATGGGAGACAAACCTTTTTTTCTTACCAGGATGCAAATGAACGGCAAACACGCTGAATTCCTGTTTGACCACTAGCTGAGGGGAGGGTGTTCTTCCCATTCGACGATAGGGTGCTGCACCCTCTCCCCATTTGCTAGTTTAAATATTCTGCAAAGACGCTAAACTTCTGCCCCAATGCACTGACTTCTTTTAGTCAGATGCAGTCCATCAAATTTAAAGAACTTGCCCCAGAACTGTTGCCAGTTCCCTACAAATCTGTGTCCTTTTCCTGGCACCAGTCCTTGAGCCACGTGTTTAGCTCCCCTGTCTCCCCTTCTGACCTTCCGTCCATCTGCTCCCTTCTCCCAGACTGGCAGGATCTCAGAGAAGGAGATGCAGACGAAATAGATGATAGTTTGTCACCCAGCTTAGTCAGGTGTTCCTTGGTCTCCACAACTGACCGGCTGGCAGATCATTAGTCCCTATGTGTACTAGGACATCAATGTTTTCTCCTGCTTTGTGAACAATTTTAGTAATGCGGTCAGTGTCTCTCCATGCTGATGTACCTGGGAGACATCTGACCATCACCCTGGTTGAGATGGGTATCAACTCCAGATCATGGAGTCTCCTATGATCAGAGTTTTTGGATTTCCTTTGTGCTTGTTTAGTTTTGGTTCCTGATTTGGGTGGGTATTGTTGTGCTAGCTCCTGTGCACAGTGTCCTGCTCTGCAGTGTCTTCTGCCTCTTTATTTGATTTCAGAGATAGAGGCAGATACCTGTTATAGTGTTTATATGGTTTTGGAGGTAATGTGTTGGAGAGCGAGAGTGATGGGGCACCTGATTTGCTCCTCCTAAC
This sequence comes from Neoceratodus forsteri, assembly GCA_016271365.2. Classification (NCBI taxonomy): domain Eukaryota; kingdom Metazoa; phylum Chordata; order Ceratodontiformes; family Ceratodontidae; genus Neoceratodus; species Neoceratodus forsteri. The sequence goes on from CM057459.1 coordinate 1,393,820,229, forward strand.
CACCTGCCAACCTCCTGGACCAACTACCCTCTGCGGTCGAGGTTTTTCTGTTGGATGCTGGGGAAATGAGGTGGTTCTTATAATGTATTTCCTCTTCAATATGAAATTTGAGGCGTGCAATCTCTGCCCATGCTGCCCGGAGCTGAGACCTAAGATCTCAAAGGCCCAGCATGTAGGACAGTGTCCTAAATCCTGTAAGACTGTCCTTCTGAAAATTGTTCCACAGTACCTGCAGTTAATGAAATCCATTCCAAATAAGTTGCTGGGTTTGTAACCTAGTCAGAGTAATTAGAAGGAAAAAAAGGAAAAAAAATGCAAGTAATGGTTTAATTGTGCTTTGTTTAACTTGTTATAACAAGTTAAATTACTAGTGCCCCTATAAATGAGATCACCTTGTGGAGGCCCCACTGATCCGCCCTTCCTGCTCTGCCACAGGAAATGTCACAACTGTGGTACCCTATAAAAGGAGTGTGAGCGTGGGGTGGTTGGGGATGGGGTGGGTGGCTGGGCCCTTCCCTGCCTAAAAGAAGAACCACGGATGAAAGAACAAGGAGGTAAGAGCAGAAACAATCAGTCAACAACAAATGCAGTAACCCTGAAAGCTTATCCTAATGTTAGATAAAACTGTAAAACCTGTAAAGCACCACCTGTAATAATTTCAGAGAAGATATACCCTGTAAGAAACACTTTGCTCCAGAGAAAAATAAAGCAGTAACAGAAGATATACCTTGCAAAGACAATTTGAATCAGAAGATTACAGCAGTAATCTGTTAGCACACCTGTAGGCACACCTTGTAATAATGCAGAAGAAGGTATACCAGCAACAACAATTTGAATCAGAGAAAAAATAAAGCAATGAAATGTTAGCAACAAACAGTAGCAATCCCTGTGAGTAAAAAATAAAAACACCACCACACAGTAAATCTGCTTAGCCAAACTAAGTCTTAATCCTTCTCCCTTGCTCTGGTAAGTTTCTCTACTCTGCCTTTCAAGCAGTCTTAGAAGGAAAGAGCTCAGGTGAAGCTAGGTGCCTTGGCCAGCAAACCAAGTCTTCTACCTCCTGCAGCAATGTGTGAAATACTACATTTACCTTCAGTTAACTTTTCAAACTATCTGAGTTGTAATGCAGGGGTTTTGTCCTTTAAATTACATTCAGTTTGTGTGTTTCCAGAGAGGTTTTTTTTTCAGGTTATTTGTACTTTCAGTATAGGGATACATGGTATAATCTAATGCAGCTCTCATGGAAAATGAGATTTTAACAAGCCCCAAGATAGTTACAGGGGACTGGCATGAACAATGAAAACAAACTAAAGCAAAAACAAATATCCTCAACAGCTACAGGAAAACAATTGTCTGGTGACATGGAAACAAATAAAATGTATAAGATATGAGGGTGTAGTTTTCCTTTAAGGTGAATTTGCCAAATTCACGTTTGACGATAAATTTGCAGATTTTTGTTATTTACTACGGAATTCACCTTTGGTAGCTTCACCTGGCAACTTTGCCTGTAACTCCTCCCTTGGTCTTCAGCAAGGTGAAGTTTGGTCAAAAGTGAGGCTATTGGTAAAAATCGTCTCAAGGTGACATTGGAAGGCTTCTGCAGGTCACACGGCACATCTCTGTACGCAGTAAGACAGCTTCACTTTTGATTTTGCATTGTTTGATAACCTGTGAAGGTGAGAGAAGCCTGACAGCTATCAGAGGAAAGAGTTATAAAATCCTCATCAATCCTTATTTGTCACCACTGATTTTATTTTCTGATCTTTTTTCCTATATTTTTTATGTTCATAACTTTCTGTGTTTTACCTTTTTACCTTGTCTAATCTGTCTGTAAGGCTCTCTCTCTCTCTCTCTCTTTCTTTAAAATAGAGTCTCATGTCGGTCCTTTGAGGACTCGTAGTGAGGGATGGGTTGCCATGTGATGTCAGTGTACCTCTTTCAGGGATACTCCAGCATCCCACCCAGAGCAGCCAGAAATACAACAGCAGCCTCCCCCAACTCCCACTCCAGGTCCACTAACTTCACCAACTGCACAATTTCCCTCATCCCTCTCATCTCACAGTAACCTGAATCCTCAAAGTAGCCTCCATCTCCATCTGCTTCCATTCCAGCTCCCCAGATGAGCAGCAGCCACCCATCCCACCCATTCTGCAGCAGCCTGACACCCCTGCACCACCCATGGTACCACCACTACCACAGGCTAACCCTCTCAAGGATCCTCACCCATCCTCCTCTGGCTCCACAGTTCCCAGACCAAGTCAGCCACATTCCTTCCTGGTTTGGGAATACTTCACCGTGGACCACAATGATGGCAGTCTGGTGACATGTAATATCTGCAAGGTGGTTATCAGCTGGGGGAAAGGGGGAGCCGTCTTGGTACAGGTTGCCAGCACATGCACTTGAACATCAATCACAGGGAGCAGTGGAAAGCCCACAAGCAGGAGGTAACAAGTGGTAGTGTCCTATCTGTGGCACTTAGGGAGGAGCCACCAAGACCAAAGCAGTGCAAGAAAAAAAGCACTGGCACCTGCTCTAGTTCCGGCACTGGCATCAGCACCAGCACCAGCACCTGCACCTCCACAAGATACCACCACAGTGATCATAAATCTGCAGAAGGAGATTGGGGACCTCTGCCTCAGAGTGGGCTCATTGGAGACCATGATGAGCTATCTCTTGGCCAATCAGTAACTGCTGTTTGCTGGTATGGCAGTGCTCTGTCATGGTGGTGTGGGTGCTACTGATCCATCTGGCAGTGGGCCCTACAAAAATCACATGGGCAATGCCCGTTACTCTTATGTGCATTTCTTACCCCTTTGCTTCAATCCTCATTCCTCCCTCTTTCACACCACCTCTGCTCTCATTCTTATCTCCTCCTGTTTGTTATGCCCCAAATACCAAAAAGTTAATCTTTTCCTGTCTTTCTCTTTCACTGTTCCACTCCATTCTTTCTCATCTGCATTTCTTTCTGTTTTCTCTCTATTCTTAAAAAAAATTCTACGTTCTATCTCACTTTTCTCTAGTTACGTCTCACTTAAGATTTTAAGATCTGCAAGTGTTGAGATTGAGACTCCTGGACTGGGTTCTCACCTCACACCCCCACTGCATTGTTGCAGCTGGTATATTGTTTGATGCCTTCCTTCAGTGACCACTGTATGATATTTCATGCCAGGAAAGTTCAGCTCCCTCCCTTCTCCCCCAAGTTTGTTTGGTCTAGTTCCTTCCAGTTGCTGAACAACGAAGTTCTACTGAGTGACCTGGCTGCAACTGACTCGCCCCACCCCCATGCTCTCTGCCCCAAACACTGATGTGGCCCTCTCCCTCTTCCATTCTAAATTTTCTTCTGTCTAGGAGAAGCACACCCCCATCAGGAAATCCAGGGTTAAATCTTCTCACCACCCTGGATCACCTATGATCTCAAAGACATGTGCAAAGCCCATAATAAAGTCTGGGCCGGGTATAAATTATCCCATTCCCTGTCAGACCTCCTCTCCTGCAGGGTGCTTAGGAACACTTGCATCAAGGCCATTTGTACCACTAAGTCCCACTATTTTAAGGAGCTAGTGGAGCCAAATCAGGCAGACAGGAAAATATTGCAAATTTTAAGGTGCAGTCAGTTGGAACTTTTTATTTCTGAAGTATTTTGCTTTTTCCTTTTGCTTATCAGAAAACCTTCTATGTGATAATATTGTGCTGGATAAATGGAACAGCTCTTAGCCTGGCAGCTGACATATCTAACTCTACTGTCCCACACCACGTCATCAGCATTATGATCTCACTGACAGTGGCATCACAGGTGAATGACCAGGCAGTCATTCACTTGCTGTTCCTCAGTAGCAGTGATGTCACAGTCAGTGAGGTCACAATGCTAATGATGTGTGCGTATGTGTGTGTGTGGGGGGAGACAGTAGAGCTAGATATGTCAGCAGCCCAGGCTAAGAGATGTTCCACACACCACACCTACTAATATCAGGTAAACAATCTTCTAATTAAACAAAGGGAATAGAAAAAGTACCTCAGATATAAAAGGTAATGGCTGGCTGCTTTTAAAATCTAATATTAGTTTTAGGCAGTATGTAACCCCCTTACAAATGGGGGTTTCCGAAAGACTTGCATGGGTGAGCCTAAATGCCCACTGCAAGGGTGGTGTTCTTTGTCTTAGAAGGTTTGAAAGTGTTTGCATATGAGTGCCCAGTTGGCCTCCATGCCTGTCTCTTTAAGAGCTGCCTATTTTGCGGTTTATAATTAATCTGGGTGGGGAACAAATGTTTCTAGGCTTGAGTACTGCCCGGGCTGCAGTACAACTGCTTCATTCTGCCATTAACAAATGTGCATAGGAAGCCCTATGGGACTCTTTGATTGTTTTCTGATCCTCTGCACTGAATGGAAATGATATTGTAGTTTGTCTAATCTGCTTTTCTTTGCAGCAAGGACATTTTTGTTGTGTGCCACCATCTTGTTTCTGGACTGCCTATCTGCACCAATCAGCACCTTTGGGGGCCTAAAATGGAGCCTGCCCCAGGGGGCCTTGTGGGAGTAAAATACTGTAGGAATTGTAGTTTTTACAGTTTGGCACCTAATTGGATCGAGAGGGGGAGCTCTAGCTGTGACAGACAGGTAGGTCCGCAAATTGAACCTTTTGGATCTGAGGGAAAGTCCTGTGCTGCCAGGCACAGAGGGTCAGAGTAGAGCTGGAGATGAAAGAGTGAACAGCTCGAGAGATTTGGAGAGCTGCTCCTGCATAGTGTGCAGGGGAAATTGGCAGGAAGGTTGTGTCTGGCCTATCCGTTACCATCTTCCCTAGTGAGAGAACTTTAGCCATCAATAGTTCGGACTGTTCTGAAGAGTATTGCAATGGAATCGCTGAATTGTGACTACATTTCATCTGAAGAGGACTGAAGACTTGCATTTATGCAATCAGCCTGTCAGGACTTCCAAAATGACTACAGAGCATACGGTTTGTGCAGAGACACTGTAAATCGCAACTGGACTGTCATCCGAATCTGTGGTAATTTCCTACCTTTACTATAAGTGTGCTGATTGTGGATTGTGAGTCGCAATTTAGTTCCCCACCTTGCCTAATGCATCATGCTTGCTGGAAGCTGTATCCAGCACATAAAAGGACTGTATCCGAATTGTTCACCAGGTCTGGGCCTTGCCAACCTGGCCCAGACAATCGTTCACGCTGCAGAGAAACAACTGACAAGAGACCTGCTGGGGATTTGGCTCCCTGCTCAACAACAACAGACAGGAACGACACCACGGTGCTTTGTATGGGCCCTGCTTCCCCCGGCCATCCAGCTCTTCATCCAGAGGTCTCCATTTCATCGATCCTGCATCCTGTACTGGGTAGTGTGAGTAAACACCAGGGTAACTCCCTGCAACAAAGGTCAAATCAGAGTGTGTCAATTGATTTAATAATTGTTGCAAATCTTTTCAGACTGAGTCATCCTGCTGTGGATTACAAATTAAGGGTTAAAATGCATGTTGTGCTTTCTTCCTTCCAAAGGGCCCTGACCAGTTGCAGTGTTGGCCTACTCTGTGTAATGCTTCAAGTTAGCCTGTAGTTTCAACTGGATACACAGAGTGTGTGTGACTGTATTACAGGGACCTTTGAGTGCATGCCTTATAGCCTAATCAATCAGATCTAGAATCAACCTTTAGATTACTGCCCCTCCCTTGTTCACGCCTCCCTAATAAATCAGATCTAAATCTTTTTGCATCTAAACTGGTGGTGGTGTACCTCTGTACTGAAAGCTCTGTGATATTGCTGTTTACTGTTACAGGCCTTGTTTGACTGGGGGTCTCCAGGGCATTCCAGCCAATCCAACCTTGGTGGTAAGTAGTTATCAGGGGAAATTCACTGTATATTGCAAAGTGTATTGGTGTGGGGCAGCTGCAAGCATAGTCAGACCACTAGGGGAGCCGGGGGGGGTATCAGTGTCCCGGAGGGCTATACCCAGGGCAGTCACGTGGCCAACAGCCCTGTCCTCCAGGTGGAGGCATTCATTCAGAGAGCCCAGGCCCCTCAACCTGCAGGCCACATTGTAGGCAGGGGTAGTATCCCTTTGGATAGCACCACCTAGGGGTTACATCTTGGAGGCACTGCTGGGATTTACACTCCTTAGTGGTCAGGGAGAGTTATTGCAGCCCTTGCTTAGAGTTAATGCTGAAAATGGAATCACTGGTCATGCCCAAGATTAAGATCTCCCCCCACAAGTTGGTGGTACACCATATGATGGGGTGGAGTGAAGCCGAGGGGTGGACCCTCAGCAGGCCATTTTTTGATGGATATCCCTTTGGGGACACCTAATGCCACTATTGTTGAGGCTGTTGAAAAGGTAAAATGTTTGGGGAAGGCTGAAGTGAAAGGGAGGGACTCGGATTTGTTTGATCAAACTATGGTGGCCCTCTTGTCCTGTAGCCTCCCCATTGACCCTGAAAGGGTACCTCCCATCCTTTTCCCTGAGGGTTCCCAAAAGGGGTGGTGGGCCATTCATTTGCATAGGAACCTGTCTGCCCCTGGGGGTTCTCCCAGGGTTATGGAGTTTGAGGATAAGCTGCTCAGGCTGCTAGCCACTGAAGGGCAGTCTGTGAAAGTGTTGGTGAAGATGTTAGATTTATCTGAAGACACATCCCCTGTACAGTCCGCATTAGCCCCCCCGTCACCCCTATAGCATCCCCGGTGGTGGCCTCACCAATAGTGATACCCTCAGTGCACTTAGATTCCTATTGTAGGCTTAGACTCTTCTCAGGCATGGTCCTAGTGCATGTGGGGGAGGACAGCCTAAAGACATGGATGGACTATGCTACCCCCTTGGTCCAGGAGTAGCAGTGTTCTGGGGGTAAAAAAGGAAAAGGATCATAGAGAGTCTGAAGGGCGTTGCACTGGAGGCTATCCAGTTCCTTCGGTCCACCAGTCCCGAAGCCACTGCGGCTGAATATCTTTCTGCTTTGGAGGGGGTGTTTGGTAGCACGGAGTCAGGAGAGGACCTAATGTGGAAGTTTAAATCCACCAAGCAGTGGAAGAATGAAAAGTTGTCAGTGTTCATTGCTTGAATTGAACGGGCTCTTCAGCGGTCCCATAGAAAAGGGGGTGTATCTGCCAGTGAGCTAAACCGTGTTCGACTAGAGCATATTCTGAAGTCCGCCAGGTATTGCAGTGTGATGCTGTTAAAGTTGAAACTGCATGACTGGAAGGCTAATCTCCCAGAGTACTGCTACCTCATGAAAGAGATCTGAGAAGCAGAGAATGATGAAGAAGGGTGGGAGCGCTATGCTGGGGTTGCCCACACTGACCAGGCCCCTGAGAGACAGTGAACTGCAGGACGAATCCGAACTGCAACAGATGAGAGAGTTAAAACAAGGAATGAAAGGCATGAGAACTGACCAGCAAATTCAAGAGGGGACTAAGGCTGCTCCTCTTCCCATACCACCTTCGGATCCTAAGACTGAGATCCCAACTGGGGGAGTGGGGGTCCATACCTTTTCCTTTGACACTTGGACTGAGAGTGGCCGAATGGAAGAGGTTCACGAGTTGAGAGCACTAGTAGGGGACCTGGTTCGTGCCACTCATGTGACCGACTTGTGGAGGGGCTCAGAGAGTAGATAGGGGGAGTCTCGAGCCCGAGAGAACATTCAAAATCTAACAAGTCAAGTAAAGCCTGGACCTGGGTTCTCTCCCCCTGGAGACTCTAATGAACCAATTTTTTGCTATCACTGCGGCGAGGATGGGCATACCCAACTTAAATGTAATATGCCCGAGAATCTGAGGAAGGTTACCACTCAGTTAGTGGCACTGATCAGGCGGGGTACCATCAGAACTCAAGTTGGGCCACCGAAGAAGTCATATTCCATGAAAACGGCTGTGAGACAGACCACCACCTCCACCTCGCCAGACTGATCCAAGGTGGTGGGTCCGTCCATGGAGACTACTGTGATGGTGAACAGCATTTCAGCTAGGGTGGGACTTGACAGTGGCTCCCAAGTAACTATTATGTTTCAGGATTGGTACACCAAACACTTGCCCAATGTGCCATTGCAACCCTTGGAAGGCCTACATGTGCGGGGATTGAGTGAGAAGTCATACCCCTACCTGGGGTATATCCGGGTCTGGTTGTCCTTCCCCACCACTGTAGTAGGAGTAGATGAACAAGTAGAGACACCAGCCCTCGTGTGTCCCCCTAAGGGGTTGTATGATGGATTCCTAAATGGATCAAGAGGAGGAGCTCTAGCTGTGACAGACAGATGGATCTGTGAATCGAACCTTTTGGATCAGAAGGAAAGTCTCATGCTGCCAGCTGCAGAGGGTCAGAGTAGAGTTGGAGATGAAAGAGTAAAAAGCTCGAGAGATTCAGGCAGCTGTTCCTGCATACTGCACAGGGGAAATCGGAGGGAAGGTTGTGTCTGGCCTACCTGCTACCATCTTCCCTATTGAGGGAACTTTAACCTTAATAGTTTGGACTGTTCCAAAGAGTATTGCAATGGAATCGCTGAATTGTGACTACATTTCACCTGAAGAGGATCGAAGACTTGCTATCGGCCTGTCAGGACTTCCAAAATGACTGCAGAGTATACGGTTTGCGCAGAGACACTGTAAATTGCAATCAGACTGTCATCTGAATCTGTGGTAATTCCCTACCTTTACTATAAGTGTGCTGATTGTGGAGTGTGGGTCGAGATTTAGTTCCCCACCTTGCCTAATGCATCAAGCTTGCTGGAAGCTGTATCCAACATGTAAACAGACTGTATGTCTGAGAAGTAGGCTGCTGGTTAACTAGGATCTGCAGCTTATCCAATAGGTAGGGAAATGGGCAGACTGGGTGGGCCAAGCGGTCCTTATCTGCCGTCAAATTCTATGTTTCTATGTATCCGAACTGTTCACCCAGTCTGGGACTTGCTAACCTGGCCTAAATCTTTTTGCATCTAAACTGGTGGTGGTGTACCTCTGTAGTGAAAGCTCTGTGATATTGCTGTTTAATGTTACAGGCCTTGTTTGATAGGGGATTCTCCAGGGCGTTCCAGCCAATCCATCCCTGGTGGTAAGTGGTTATCAGGGGAAATTCACTGTATATTACAAAGTGTATTGGTGTGGGGCAGCTGCAAGCATAGTCAGACCACTAGGGGAGCCAGAGGGGGTATCAATGTCCAGGAGGGCTGTACCCAGGGCAGTCACATGACCAACAACCCTGTCTTCTGGGTGGAGGCACCCTTTCAAAGAGCCCAGACCCCTCAACCTGCAGGCCACAGTGTAGGCAGGGGTATCCCTTGGGATAGCACCACCTAGGGGTTACAAGTACATTAGCTTTTTAAGGCCAACCTCCAGAACAATGTTAACTCCCCAGACAAATTCTGGAAGGTGATTTACTCCTTTTTGGTCCCCCAGCATAGTCCTCTCCCCCGGTCCTCGTGGTTAATGACTCACCAGTATCTGACCTTGCCTCTGTTGCGTCTCAATTCAATGAGTTTTTCACCACTTGTGCTCTCCTCTCCCCCATCTCCTGGTCCTGCTTCTCTCTCCCCAACTCTTCCCCTCCTTACTTCACCCCCAGAGTTTGATTTTCCACCTGTCACCCCCCAGGAAACCTTGTTTGCCTTTTCCTGACTCAATCCATCCAAATATAGTCTGGATGGCTTACATCCCAAACTTCTCCATCTGTCAGCTCGTGCCACTGCCTTTCCCCCCTTACTCACCTCCTTAACCTCTCCTACACCCTTTGTGCTGTCCCTCAGTCTTGGAAGATTGCCAAGGCTCCCCCTCCACAAAAGAGAAACTTCTGCCTTATCACTCTCCTCCCCTCTTTTGCAAAGCTGCATACAGAAACTAATCTACTTGCAGCTTACTGACTTCCTCCACTCATTCAGTGTCATCTCCCTCATCCGGTCTTGTTTTAGGTAGCACCACTCTTCCATATTCAGCCAGGGAAGCCTGCACACAGCAGGGGTTGTGAGATCCACCAGAGCCTTAAAGGTAACTACTTTTCTCCTGCAGTTGAACTCTGTGAGGGGGTTTTATCCCATCGATCCTATGCATCAACTGACTTGCCCGCCCCAGCCACCCTCCCACCCATAGCCAGCCCTCAATTTAAAGACCACCCTAATCACATGACTTACTGTTCCATTTTTTCTAAGTTCCCACTTTCCCATTAGCAGGTTATACTTTCCTGCCACCAGGTGACTGAGCTGAGTCACCTCCCACAACTTCCTGCCTCTCTAGCCTTCTCTACTGCTGACTATCTTTACTCCTCCTCCACTCTCATCCTACCCATTCTACAAACCCAAATTCCATAGCCCTGCTTGCAGTACCCAAAGTACCCCATGGGAGTCACTGCTGGCTCTTACTCTAACACCCTTGCCACATATTTTGGATGCACATTTCCACCCTGCACATCCTACGTGCATTGACCCAAGTTTCCAGACCTGGGGCTTGAACCTTGCACCCTTGTCCGGTACACTGCCACTACTCCAAAGTGGCTGCCACGTTTCAGTACGTCACTAGGGATCTCTAATACCTCGGTCGACCACCACTACAATGCTGCAGGGGCCTATCAGACTGACACTCCTCATACTAATGTTGCTCAGCATAGCCACAACCTCTCCCTACCACTCAGTGCCACCCCTGCTCCCCTATGCTGCCCACCCATGCCACACACACCCCCACCGACGCACACACCCTTCCTGCAGTCTTACCCCTGCTCACCATGGCCACCAATCTTCCCCGTGATCCCCACCATCCACTCGATCGCTATTACATTCATCACCTCCATGTGTGGCAGTAAACCTAACGCACTACCAGATGAATAAGCGACTCCCCCTACTCAGAATTATTTCCCTCCTCCTTTTACTATCTGTAAACATCCACCCCAACCCTGGCCAGGCTACCATGTGCCGATGTGCCCACAGCCAACCATGGGCCTCTGCATAGGATCCATGAACATATGCAGCATACTAAACAAAACAGCCGCACTGCAATGCTGGGTCACCAGGCACCAACCTGACACCCTCACAATGGTTGAGACATGGCTGTCAAAGAAAAGCCCCAACTCCCTCGTCTCCCTTCCATGCTACTTCCTCTTCAAACTGGACAGAGTGGGCAAGAAGGGCAGAGGATGTGCAATATACCTGCGGGAATCCCTACTAGCATAAGCCATCCCCACACTTATGTTAGATCATGGTGCCCAAGCTATGTCCGTAAAGGGTTCACCAGACCCCTCCAAGGCCCCCATCATAATCACTGTGGTCTACATACCACCCCACAAGCAAACCTACACTCTTCTCTCCCTGACGGAATACATTACAAGCCTCCACCACAAGTCAGAACACATCCGTCTGGGTGACCTGAACCTAAACTGGCTTACTGCGTCCACAACCACCTCCAAAGATGCCTTCTCAGCCCTTGACCTCCACCAGATAGTGAACCAACCCACTCGGTACAACTCAGCCACTGGGATGCAAACCTTGCTGGATATTGTACTAACTCACCATCCGCATGAAATCAAGGATGTTGTGGTCCTCCCTAACTCCCTCAGTGACCACTCCCCAGTAATCTTTACATGGACGGTCAAGCAACCTGCCCCCCCCACCACTATGCTTCATTGCCGCCTCTGCCCTGGCAGTCTTATGAACCTCAAGCATCACCTAGATCACTGCAACTGTTCACCTATATACCAGGCCACCTCTGTGGATGCAGAGCTAGAATATTTCAACAACTCCTTCATCCTAGCCTACAACACCTTCGCTCCCCTATAAAGACCCACCTCAAGTGGCAAAATGCCCCCTGTATTACCACATCCCTCCTACAGCAACTCAAGAACCATGACAACCTTTGGTATAAGGCAAATGAATCGGGCAAACCCGCAGACAGGCAAGCCTACCATGCAGAATGGAACAAATGCACCTGGGCCACCCGCAAAGTGAAAGCCGAGCATTACAGAGTCACCTTGACTGCCACCTGAGGCTTATCATGCAAATTTTGGGCTAATATAAAAACGCTAAATAGGAAGTCATGGTCCCCTACCCCCTCTCCCCTCCCAGATCTCCGAAAATTGCTCGGTCACCACTGACCCAAAACAAATTGCCACTACTCTTAACTCCAACTTTGTGGACCTAAGCTCTGTGCTCTCTCCCAATTTCTTCGACCCCACACCCAGCCAAGACCCCATCTCCTCCCATGCCCCCTTTCTATCTCTGGACCATATCCCCCTGGGAAGCCGAACCCTACCTGATCAAGGTCCTAAATGGCACCAGCCCCCTTAGTAACCCTCTAGACATCAAACTCCTCCATCTGGTCCTGGACACACTGCTTCTCCCACTAACTGCCCTACTAAATTGCTCTCTCTACCTTGGACAGTTCCCCAGCAAATGGAAAAATGCAGTTGTAACACCCATTCACAAAGGCGGGGATCCACTACTCCCAGGGAACTACTGCCCAATCTCCATTCTCCCCCCACTATCTAAGGCCCTGGAACAGGTAGTGGCAGACCAACTGACCAATTACCTAGAAACCCATAACCTACTGTGCTTGGAGCAGCATGGGTTTCAAGCTGGACACAGCACTACAACAGCTCTCATTGAATTCTCAAACTACATTCATTCCGCCCTAGATAAGGGACAGCTGGCAGGGGCCATGTTCATTGACCTGTCCAAGGCCTTTAACATGGTTAACCACCCCCTCCTGCTGAACACCCTGATGCACACTGGTCTCTCTCAAGGTCCACTAAACTGTTTTGCAAGCTATTTGACCTCCAGGACGCAGTGCATCAGGATAAATAATACTGCATCCAGCACTTGCACCACCCGCTCTGGAGTCCCACAGGGCTACATCCCAGGGACATTATTTTTTAACCTGTTTCTGAATACATTTCCCTTTTTGTGCTCTAGCAAGATACTTCTATATGCATATGAAACCATCCTCTGTGCCTTCCACACAAACCTAACCAACCTACAGGCCTTTTAGCAGCACTCATTCAGCCAAGCCGAGCAATGGTTTGCTGAGCACAAGCTAATATTAAACCAGAAAAAAAACAAAACCATGCTGTTTGCGCACCACCAAAGCAAACTAAAAAATGCCCAACTGAAAATCCTGTCCAGCTCACACCACTCCCTAGAGCAGGTCTCATCTTATAAATACCTAGGGATCACATTTGACCCTGGTCTCACTTTTCACAGCCACATCAGCAAACAGGCATCTGCGACTAATGCGCGAATTGGCCTCCTCTACTGACACAGGGACTGTCCACCCCCGAAGCCCTGTGTCTAGCCATCACCTTGTCTGTTATGTCACTGGTCGACTTCAGCCTACTGGTCTATGCCACCACTGACACCACTGCTCTCAACAAGATTAAAGTAACCATCAACAAAGCCTGCAGGCTGCTGTCAGGGGCTGATCGCATGACCCACACCTGCAGGGGTGCCAGGTTTTTAAAAAGTTTGTGGGTGCTCAGAGACAGAGTTGAAATAAAAGGCCGGGGGTCTAGGGGCCGCCTAGGCCCCCAGAAGCTATAGGGTTTTTCATGCTTTCTAGTGCATTTTGGTGTTGTTTTGGATACATTTTGGAAGAGTATGCTACCATCACAACTACTCCAATGTAGAGGATGCCAGGGTACCATTGGGGGCTATTTGATGCCTGAGCAGGTGCTAAGATCAATAAGAGAGTGCCTGCCTGGAGGGATCGAGCAGGTGCTAAGATCAATAAGAGTGCCTGCCTGGAGGGATCTTTCATGCTCTCAGTTTTGCAAGCATATCAGAGTACTGATGTTAGGTTGCAGATGCAGTGCCACCACTCAACAGTGTGCAAGTGTATCCTGAGGGGCTCTTAGATGCTTCCAGTTAAGGACCCATGGAAGAGTGCCTGGGTGGTGGGCTCTTTGATGCCCTCACATGCTTTAAGGATGCCCTTAGTGATGGTTACAGACAGTGTTACCACTCCAAAGGGTGCAAGAGTGCCTTGGAGGGCTCTTTGATGCCTCCATGTTCTCCAAGAAGACATGGAAGAGTGCACTTCATGGGCTGTTTGAAGCCTCCAGGCTCAGCCATGTGCTGCAACTGCAATAAGACATGGAAGAGTACCCTGGAGGACTCTTTGATGCCTCCAGGATGGTGCTGCAAGAAGACATGGAATTTTCTTGTCTTTTTAGCACCTGGTAGATGCAAACTAAAATCTCAAAGGGCATCTTTATCAGCTGGAGGCATCAAAGAGCCTCCAGCCAGGCACTCTTGCACCCTGTGGGTGGTGGCAATGTCTGCAACCTAAAATCACAAAGGACATCCTTAGAGCACCTGAGGGCATGAATGAGCCTTCCATGGCACTTCTCTATGTCTTCATGCACCACCTGGAGGCAACAAAAAGCCTCTATCTAAGGCACTCTTGCACCATGTTCAGTGGTGGTGGTGCTGTACCTATAATTGCAAGGACATCCTTAGAGCACCAGGGCATCACAGAGCCCTTTATGGCACTGTTCCCTGGCTTGGAGCAAGGGCTCTTTGATGCCTTCATGTGCCTCAAGAAGACATAGGAAAGTGCCCTGGAGGCCCCTTTCATGCTCCCAGGTGCTCTAAGGAACCTTTGTGATTTTAGGTTGCAGACAGTGGCACCACTCCACAGGGTGCAAAGGTGCCCTGGATGGCTCACTGACACCTCCAGGTGCTGCAAGAAGACATGGAAGAGTGCCCTGGAGGGCCCTTTCATGCCCCCTGGTGTTAGGATGTCTTTTGTGATTTTAGGTTGCAGACAGTGTCACCACTCCACAGTGTGCAAGAGTGTTCTGAAATGGCTCTTTCATGCATTATCCAGGTGTTGTAAAAGACAAGGAACTTCCATGTCTTCTTGCAGCACAAATAAGCAACAAAGAGGGCACTTTGCACTCTGTGGAGTGGTGATGCTGTATCTTAAATCACAAAGGGCACTACAGCACCTGGGGTATCAAAGAACCCTTCTACATGGCACTCTTCCATTGGAAGTCTCTGTTACCTCCAGGTGGTGCAAGAAGACATGGAAGAGTGCCTGAATGGCTCTTTGATGCACCAGGTGCTCAAAGGATTCACTTAGCAGGTTATTTATTTATTTTAAAGTTGATAACCGAAAGGTACCATGAGCAGAGCTCATTTAGAAACAACCAGGAAAGGGAAGCATGTGTCAGTGTAATGGTATTACAATTTTTTAGGACTAGCCTGGTCAAAAGCGGGAGTAATTGGAAGTTGCTAGAGACAGTTGCTGATGATTTTCAATAGTAAACATAACTGTAAATGGCAAAGCCATGAATGATTACACATTATTTGACCATATAGAAGGTGTTCTTACGAACTGTTGCTCTCCCAATAAACTCATCAGCTATTTTGTCCATGTCTAATGCATCAGTGTGTTCCTGATGAATGTGAAGCAGAGCAACACTATTTAAGCGTCTCTGTGACATTGTTGATCTAAGATATGTTTTCAGTCTCCTGAGTCCTGAGAAAGAGCACCCAGCTGTACAAGTTGATACTGGTACTGTCAGTAAGATCTGAATAAATTTTATAAACTCTGGCAGTAAATCACAAATGGCTTGTTTTTCTGTGATGACACAGTACACATCTTGCAATGAATCAACAGTTTCCCACTAGCTTTTGCAATGTCAATGAACATGTCACGGTAGTTGCAGGCGCCCTACATCTAAGTCATTGCCATAAAAATTAGATATGGAATCTACTGGGCCTTGTCCTATTGCAAATCATTCTGCATCTAACATAAGCTTCTGAGCTGGAGTCTGAAATCTATCTTTGACTGAAAGAACAAACTGATCAATCACTTGGAAAATATTCTCCTGAAGTGGTCTTTTGGGGATGCATCAGTAACTGATTGAGAGCCATCATCTATATGACAGGAACTTTGTTGGCCGAAGAACTGGTTACGTCTAACTGCAGTTCCTCAGCTCTTCCATCCACTGTACTCCAGAAGTTGTCAAACTGCCCTCTGTATTGTTGCATAGTGTCGAGAAGAGTTTGAATCATACAATTAGCTTTTAGAAATTGAAGAGAGTTGCTTGAAGGGCTGTGTTTATGCTATCACAGTGCGAGAAATTTTTTAGAGAAGACTCAAGAAGAAAAATCCTTTAAATGATCGTAGCTGTGCCAAGAACCCTCCAGCTTTTGCCCCACATTCCCAGTATTCTCTGAGGACACACTGTCCAGAAATTCCAATAATGCTGAATAGTTTTCTAGAATCAAATTTAAACTATTTGCCCTCACTGTCCACCTTGTTGGAGCAAATGGTCGTGAAAGAGCCAGGCCTTGTGTCTTCCATACCGCTTTGTATGTTTTCAAAAAAGTTAGCGTTTTGGAGAGTCTCTGATGAATGTTATGAGTTCTCATAACTGATTTAGTATGTCTCGACATTCTTGTATTTTGCTGATGCAGTCCTGTACTACAAGGTTCAAGAGGTGGTGCCAAACAATGTACGAAAAGGGCCCTAGGCTCAATAGCATTTAGCCTAGCCTGCACTCAAGTGAATACCAGCCATAGTAGCAGCTCCATCATAACACTGACCCCGGCATTTATTTATATCCAAGTCAAAATGTAACAAAACATCTTTAAGGATACTGAATAGTGTAGCAGCATCTACAGCTGGTGTTTCATGAAATCCTAAAAATGCTTCTTCAATTCCAAAATCCTCAGTAACAAATCGAAAACATATTGAGACTTGCTCATGAACAGTAATGTCCATTGTCTCATCCATCATTACAGCAAAATACTGAGCTGCTTTGATTTTGGAAACAATTGTGTTTTGCACATCTTGTCCCATAATGTCCAGCATTTCATTCATTATGTCATGAGACAACCACTTGTAGCTATCCCTTAACAACCACTGCTGCAACTGTGGACAGTTAGTGGCTCGCACTTTTAGCACTTGCATGTAATTTGAACTCTCATCTGTATGGCCCCTGATAGCAAGCCCCTGTCGGGCCAGTAATCTTAAAGTTGTCATCATTTTTAAAACTGCAATCCTTGCATCTACTGCTCGCTGTCTACTGGCATCAGACATAATGCTGTACACATTTTGCTTAACATGTGTTTTCATTACAGCCTCACTGTGGCAGCCACTTTTTTCATGGGATTCAAATCTTTCTATTGCCTTGGAAAATGTGAGCATTTTTTTCTCTCTTGCCTCTTTACACACTGAACAGAATGCTTTTTTTGATTGGAATCATACAGTAACCATTTGAACTGGTCAAGCCACCTTTCTTGAAAGGTTCTGCCTTTTTTCTTGGTGACTACTAATAATTCCTCCTGTCTTGTTTTTTCTTTTACAGACAGAGTGCTGCTGCTGCTACATGGCTCATCAACATCAACCACGTCCACATCCCTAGAATATGAACTTGTGCAGCTGGTCCAGCTGCTGTTTCTCAGCTTCAGTCTCACAACTTGCTACGTCACTTGTTGATGGTGTTGCTGTTGTACTGCTTGCCTCACTCTGTTTAGCCCATTTTTAATAAACTTGTCCATTTTGACTTACAGTGTGTGTTTCTCTTGTGTTGATTCAGTCAGAATAGGTTACACTGTTAGTTACTGGTCTGGACAGAATATGATTAAAACATTAAAGTCAGTGGAGGTCAGAATAACACTAGAAATCAGTTCACATCACTTTGTTTTTGACACAGGACCCCTCTTAAATCCTAATAGTCTGATATATTTTGGGTTTTTATTGGTTTTGGATGGTCACACACTGGTAGGGACTGGACAGGAGGACTGTGACTGGCTGCTGCTGGATAAGACTCAGCTGCTCCCCCTCTCACACAGACTTCACAAGCACCCACGGACAGAGCACTGCCTAGTGTCACTTGGACTATACGGCCCAGAAGACACCTCAGTGCTGTGCAATCAGCACTCTGACTTTATTTTACTTGTAATTTTTCTTTCCGACGCTCACACACTGGTAGGGACTGGACAGGAGGACTGTGACTGGCTGCTGCTGGATAAGACT
This sequence comes from Neoceratodus forsteri, assembly GCA_016271365.2. Lineage (NCBI taxonomy): Eukaryota > Metazoa > Chordata > Ceratodontiformes > Ceratodontidae > Neoceratodus > Neoceratodus forsteri. The sequence goes on from CM057459.1 coordinate 1,393,838,179, forward strand.
CAGCTGCTCACCCTCTCACACAGACTTCACAAGCACCCACGGACAGAGCACTGCCCAGTGTCACTTGGTCTATACGGCCCAGAAGACACCTCAGTGCTGTGCAATCAGCACTCTGACTTTATTTTACTTGTAATTTTTCTTTCCGACGCTCACACACTGGTAGGGACTGGACAGGAGGACTGTGACTGGCTGCTGCTGGATAAGACTCAGCTGCTCCCCCTCTCACACAGACTTCACAAGCACCCACGGACAGAGCACTGCCTAGTGTCACTTGGACTATACGGCCCAGAAGACACCTCAGTGCTGTGCAATCAGCACTCTGACTTAATTTTACTTGTAATTTTTCTTTCCGATGTTCACACACTGGTAGGGACTGGACAGGAGACCCCTCTCTGGACTGGACAGGAGACCCCTCTCTGATTTGAGTTTCTTTACTTTTGGATGGTCAGGCGCTCTGCCACTGGTGGTACAGGCATGACTACTAGACAGAAGTACTAGGCTGCAGCACGTTAGTGTCACAGTCAGCAAACAATGACCAACTGACTGTTCAGTTCATTGAAGCAGCAAATAATTATGCCACTATGCCAGCAACGCTCCCTTCCTCTCCATCCAGACTGAGACTCTCCCCTACTGCGGCTGGCTAACTTTGCTGGTGCAGTCTCCAGGACGAAGACAACCTGAACCCACCCACACCACACCGACACACACACACACACAGCCTGAAACTGGCCCTAGCCCGAACCCACTGCAGAATTTTTTTAAATCTGTGATCTGATTCTGTCCTGTGTCCTGCAGTGTTGCCACTTGCCAGAGAGACTAGTACAGTGTGACTCTCTGAGTCAGTAAAAACACTAGCTACTGTCTAGTCTAGAGGCTCTCCCCCTTCCTCCTCTCTCTAGCAGTTTGTTTGAACTGCTTTGATAAAAATTGTTTTAACTTTTTTAGTACCCCCTCGCCCCTCCCTTGTTGTTCCGGACCCTAGCTAGCCAGCTAAAGAAATTGTTATCATAGGTGACTGTCACTGACTAGTACTGTTTGTTTAATTTGCAATTTGATGTGTATTTTAATTTTCAACCATCCACCATGGAAAAAACGACTTGCTCCGTCCTCGCTCAGCTTGGCAATGGAGGATCCCGGCGGATTCCCCACCTTGCGTCATTGCGTTGCGTGGTGACGACGACTTGACGACGTACGTCCGACTCTGAGTCCGAAGGGCATTTGCAGCAGCCAGCATGCATCACATGACCATCTCCTTGATGAGTCATGTGGTGGGTTCTCGTTTCGGAAATGTCAGACGGTCTCGGATCGAGAGTCTTGATCCAAGACCGTCCGACGATTTCCGAGACTCGATCGATCTGTTAACTTGTCTGTCTTGATCTTTTGCAGCCTGCAAAGATCAGAGGTGTTAACAGATCGATCGAAACTGGAATTGCCGGACGTCTCGATCGAGTCTTGATCCGAGACCGTCCGACGATTTCCGAGACTTGATCGATATGTTAACTTGTCTGTCTTGATCTTTTGCAGGCTTTAAATTGCAGCCCTCGGCTCGGGTCTCAGGACGTGGTCGGGTAGGGTTCATCGTGCCAGAAGCTGCTTTACAAAACAAACCCTAGGCTGTAGTCACTAATGCCAAGCAGGCGGAAGAATGTGGGTGCTGACTTAAACTTTGTGGGTGCTTGAGCACCCGAGCACCTGCGCTGCCGGCGCCCCTGCACACCTGCACCCTCTACGACCATGCCCAGATCCTCAGCCTTGATGAAAGGCTTCAGTTCCAAGCATGCCTCATGGCCAAAAAAAATCTTCTTGGACAGACACCCCCAGGAGTGTTGGCATCCTTGCCCCAGCCACCCCCAAAGTCCATACACGCAGAACAGACACAGTAACACTGGCCATCCCTAGGGTCAGGACAACGCTTGCCCAGAGATCATACCTAGTCATGGCCCCTGCCTGATATAATGCCCAACCATCCTCGGTCACTATCCACACCAACCTCGGCCCTTTCAAAGTAGCCCTCAAGAATCACTTCTATGCCACACGTACCTGCACCTGTCCACGCTAGTCCTACTGCCATTTCAAACTACAGCCCAGTTACTACTAAAGTGGGCCCACACCAAGACAAAGTATAATCCAAGACTGCTCCACTAAACCCCACCAGGGCCCACTATCCTGTCTCTGTTTTCTTGTTATTCTGCTTAGCTATCACTGTGTATAAGCCTACATCACTGCACTGCAAAGGATGTATGTAACTGATAAGATAATACTCTGTATAGATTCACGCTAGTCCTACTTCCATTTCAAAGTACAATCTAGTCACTACTAAAGTGGGCCTACACCAAGACAAAGTCTAACCCAAGACTGCTCCACTAAATCTCACCAGGGCCCACTATACTGTCTCTGCTCTCTTGTTATTCTGCTTAGCTATCACTGTGTATAAGCCTACATCACTGCACTGCAAAGAATGTATGGAACCAATAAGATAATACTCTGTATAGGTTCACAGCAATGTATTGTAATGCCTGCACTACTGCACTTCAAAGGATGTATGTAACTGCTTAGCACTGCAAAGGATGTATGTAACTGCTTAGCAAATACTCTGTATAGGTACATATCAATGTATTATAATGCTTAATAATGTTTGTACATCTACCATCCAACTAGTTATGTAACGTCTTCGCTGTATTACTGTCATGTCTGTATTTATGTCATCCAATGAGGATCCTTTGGAAATGAGTCTATGACTCAAAGGATTGTGTAATTCTGACACTCTAATTAATAAAATAAATAAATATTCTCTCTCTCTCTCTCTGCTTCGGGTTACTGTCCTTTCTGGGATGGATTGGGGCACTTCACAGTAGCCATTTTTATCAATCTGGCCAATGCCTTTGATTCTGTGTCCCATTCACTCCTCCTAGGCAAGTTGAGTTCTGCCAACCTCTCAGCCCCCATTGCTGACTGGTTCTGTTCTTATTGCTTGGGCCGATAACAGTCAGTACAGTCTGAAGGTTGCCTATCCCTGCCTCTCCCTGTCCAGGCTAGGATCCCACAAGGCTCCATTCTGGGTCCAATCCTATCTTACATCTTCTTTAATGACCTCGCCTCTGCCTGTGCTAATTCACATGTGTTCAGATGACACAGTTCTAAACTCTTTCAGTTCCTCGACTGCAACTGTAGAATTTTCACTACAGCAAGACTTTCACAATGCTTTGTACAGGGTTCAGTCCAATCAACATCAGGTCAACACACAAAAAAAAGCTGTCTGACCTTCGGTACTAGCCAGACACTTGCCAGACTCTCCCTCCTCCCCGTTTTCTCTATGCTGGATGGCAACCCACTTGAAGTAGTCCCAGCTTTCAAGAACCTCAGTGTGTGGTTAAATAGCTAGCTTGACTTCTCTGTCCACATTGACGCCATCCATGCTAAACTGTACCCCAAACTCAGTGCCCTGTACCACAATAAAGACTGCTGTTCTCTCCATGTCTGCCAGAAACTGATCACCAAAATGATTCTCCCATTTTTTGACTATGTGGATGTGGTCCATAGCACCATCCCTTCCTTGCTCTTGCCAGACTGGACATCATTTACAATGCCTTCTGCTACCAACACACCCTCTCATACCCATCACTGTTCGCTATACTCCCTTCACATCACCAGTCCTACTGTGCTTACTTCATCTCTAAATACTGATTTGGGTCCCTCCCCCCATACCTATCATCACTCCTCTCCCCCTCTCCCCTCCTCCTGCTAATCCCTGTGGCTAAGGGACCCTCCACCCTCTCTCTCTCTCCCCACCCACACTCATCAGCTGAGAAATCTGCATTCTCCTATCTCCTCCCCTTCCTCTGAAACCAGTTACCCTGCTCCATCCATTTTTTCCCTCTCTTCCCTCTGTTAGGCAGCAGCTAAAACTTTCCCCTCTCCCTCTTGCTCCTGCCAACCATCTGCCTGAACCCTTCCTAAACCTGCCCCTTTTATTCTGCCCTCCCCTTACTTTTCTCTTCTCCTAACCACATTGTTTTGGCTATTTCTGGGGTTGTTTAAAAGCCTGTTTGACTACTTCCCTTCAAGACCAGAACAGCCTATGTTCATTCAGGCAATAAGCACTTTTTGATCATGTCCAATTGCACAACTGATTTGTATGCTAATTTGTTTGCATGCCACTATATGCAATGATTTCGCTATCTTGTTTGTTCTACACTCCACTATTGTACTTTATTGTCATTATTATTGTAACCTCATCATCTGACTTGCTGTAATCTTTGTAATTGTGTTCTCCCCTTGCCCTGGACTACACCTGGAAATGAGCCTTGGCTCAGTGTACCTCTCCACATAACCAATTTTTAACTAACTCAATAAATAAATAAATAATTTGTCCATACATTGAAGCCATTCAGGAAAGGTGGGAACCAAATGCAATATAAAAATCTAAATACAGTGTACTGTATCTGTCTGTAAAGGAAGAGGTAGGGGAACTAAAAAGCATGAAGAATGATATCTTCTAATTGTCCAGTGATTCTTATAATTGTGCAATACTGAATTGAAACATTATGGATGTAGCCCCCTGCCTCCTAGGTTTCTAATATGGGTCTCTGGATGCTAAAGAATTAACTTCAGAAGCTCCTTCAGGCTCCTTTGTCAGGTAACCTGAGCATGGGAGCTAGGAGATGTAGCCAGCTTTCTGGAGCTGAAAGGTTCACAGCAGTTGACAGAGGGCAGCATGCAATGTACAGCATTCTTGAATCAATGTTGCTATTCCAATTTTCCAAAGGAGAAGACTATTCCAGCCTGCTGGATCATGGTGGCAGCCCTCTCACAGCCATTGCCTGCCAGGGCATAATCTTGCCAAACCCCTGAACTGGTGAGTAGGAAGAAAGATTAAAATTGAGACAGATCTGGACTGTTACTAGGGAAATATTTAAGTACCTGTATTGCAGCTCTGGGTGAGACATGGCTCGCTAACTATTGAAAGTGGGATGGCACCACTAGACTTTGGCACTGGCACTATAACTAATTTAACATTACAGTTTTTAAGACTATAAAATGTTCCAAGGAGGTCATATACAAATGTATATGTCTCACTTTATACAGTATGCAGAAAGATATGAGACTCTGGTATTCTCCTTTCTATGTCTATCTCAAACTCTTGCAGCCATTGCAGCTTTTCTTTTGTGCTTGATTTGTTACATGCTGTGTAAGCCTGTCAATAAATAAAGTTTAAAAAAAAAGGAAAAGACCAGAGACTGAATGGGTCCTTTGTCTTGTAGGGGCCGACAAAGTAGAATGCTGTGCCCTAGGTCCTAGTTCTGCTGCAGTTCACCAGCAGAATCCTAGGCAATGACACTATAAGTAGTTATTCCTCATGAGGTGGTGTGAAAAATGGTAATTTTGAAAATCTGGAGTGAAAACGTGAAAAACTGGCGAAGTTACAAACGTGCGTAGAAACTGCGCAATGCACGCATGTAATTCGGTCATTTTATTGATGTTTTTATCCAAATTGTCATTGTGGTTTTTTTGGGATCTCCCCTCATGAACAATTGCACTATGATCTTGTTACTCCATTCCAAAAGTTGATTTCACACAGTAACCTCACCATTCTGCGTCACAGGTGCAAAAACACTTTTTGGGTAGGATGTGAAAAATGACAGCGATACTGTTCATAAGGAGATGTTAAAAATGGCAATGCTGAAATCTAGGGTGAAAATATTAAAGACTGAAGAAGTTACAAGCGTGAATAGGAACTGCGCAACACGTGCTTGTAACAAAGTAATTTTTAAAACATTTTTCACCAAATTTATAACTTGGGCCTTTTGGGACCCTGCCTCATGTCATTTCATTAATCAGTCCTGAATGGTGATTCTGCACAGTGACCTCAAAATCACCTTTTTGGACTGAAAAACCAAACGACAGTGACTGTGTTCATGAGGTGGGGTCCCAAAAATTCCATGTTGAAAATTTGGTAGAATAATTCCTGACATTCACTGAGATATCAGCATCAGTTGAAAAAACTCATTGACCCCCTTTATATGGCACTTACCTTGATTCCTCAGATCGTAGTTTGGCTTTGAAGAGTGCAGATGTGTCCTGGCCCACAGACAATGGCAATGCCGACATCTGGAGGTAAGTATGGGATAAGGGGGGACGTGCAGGGAGGTGGGTGTGTAGAGGGAGAGTGGGGATGGGGGAGGAGGTATGGATAGAGATGATGGGGAAAGTTTTCTTTTTTTCAGGGGTAAAAAAAGACATTGGGGGATGGTTTTCTTTTTTCACAGGGTGCAAATTATGATTTGGGAAACACTGGGAGTGGGCTACCCAGTGTCCCACAGTTGGGGGGGTTGTTGTTGCTGTACTGACTCGGGGATTGGGCACCCCAATGTTGGTAGTTTATATCATAATTTGGGGACACTGGGAGTGGGCTATCCAGTGTCCCACAGTTGGGGGGGTTGTTGCTGTGCCAGCTCAGGGATTGGGCACCCAGATGTTGGTGGAAGTTGCCACTATGGAGCAGCGAAACAACGTGGGTGAACAATGACTCTGCAGCCAGCAGGATGAGTTGTAGCTGCAGCTAAAAAGTCAAGAAAATACGCTCTTCTCATACAGAGAACGAGCTACACACATTCTGTGACTGAGCTGGCACCCAAGATTTCAGGACTTGTTTGGGACCAATTTAAAAAAAAAACATCAGAATACAGTTGAACAACTCCTCTTTAGCTATGTTCTGACGTTTTTTTTTTCTTTTTAATTGTATTTTACAGTTTCTGCTAGTGAAGATCCTCGCTAAGTGGTAAACAAGATGGCGGACACAAGGCAGCTCCAACTTTGTGAAAAAACCTGACGTTTTCACAAAGAAGGTGGTTCTTTGTGTAAAGTACTCTTGTCGTGCCAAAATTCTAACTTTCATGCCTGATATATAAATCTTCCCATAGGAAATAATGGAAAACATTTTAAATTGTATAACTTTTGAATGGATTAGTATTTTTTCACCAAACCTTCAAAAGACACATACGAACATATGAACATACGAAATTTGCCAGCAGATAAAGGCCTAGAGGTCTATCAAGTCTGCTCGAATGTGAAGCTAGCACCCTTTATTCTGCAGCTGCCCCTCCCTTCCACCCTTCCCCTTCATTAACTCTCCCCCTTGTCCTGTCCCATCCTCGTTTGAAGCAGTCCACTGTTCTACTGCATACCACTTCAGCAGGTAATGCATTCCATCCAGCCACCATCCTCTCTATAAAAAAGTGTCTCCTCATCTCCCTCCTGAACCTTCCTCACTGCAGTCTCATATCATGGCCTCAAAGGCTTTCTACCCTGAAAATGTCAGACCGAAACCTGAAACCGTTTCTGAGATATAGGTGGACAAAGAACTGTAAAAAGAATGGTGAATTTAGGATTTTTTGACACTGTGTATCTCAGACACCACAAAACCAATTGGCACAAACATTAGCATGTCAAGAGACCTACCATAAGAGATTATGCATGCCAACTTTCTTTCAAATCTGTTTAGTAGTTCTAGAGGTATTAAGGTTCAAACATTTGGGTTTAACATAGAAGTTTGCTCTTAACCCTAGCTATAGTGGTGCTACCACTCCACTTTAATATATGTATACAGTAGAGATAGATGATAGATAGATAGATAGATAGATATAATATATATTATACCAGCATAGTAACACCAGTTTAGTTAGGGTTGGGTGCACATTTCTATGTTAAACCTGAAATTTTGAACCTTAATAACTTTGGAATAGTGGTGGGTAAAGTTGGAAATTTGCTATGAGGAAAATTTCACAAATTGTGCTCAATTCCTGGAGCACAATTTGTGAAATTTGCCATTTCATGTAGTGTGGATCAAAGGTGAAAGTATGGAATTTTGCATGCACAGTTTCACAGTTTTGCCACCACCCCCACTCCACCAACCCCATAAAAATCTCTGGTGTCTAGCAGAACCCCACCCCCACCCCACCAATCGCATGGCCAAAATCCCTGATATCAAGTGGACCCCCAGACTGCCGATCCCCTGCCCCAATAATAAAAAAAACAGTCCCAGGTATCTAGTAGAACCCCCCCGCCCTGATGATCACTGGCTCTAATATTCCCCAAAAATACCTGGGCCCAGATATTCGTAAGAGTTGAGCCATGCGCAATAGGGTTGCACCTGCGCAAGTCCGAAAATGCGCCATTCTGCGATATTCAGCAGGAGGCAGTTGCACCCCCAAATTACACTGAGCAACAACGCAATGATAATGAATGCATGCACAACTAAAGGGGGAGGAACCATGCATAAATGGCACAGTGCGATATTCAACAACATGTGCCATGCGCAATAGGGGAGCCAGCGGAAGTTCCACAATAGCGAAAATGAGCCAAAATAAAAGGGAGCAAGGGAGAGGTGCAACAACGCTATGGAGAAGGCACATGAGGCCGAAGTCTAGCAGGACAATCTGGGCAGTAGGGACACACAGGACAGGACAGGAAAGGGCACCTGGAATCAACAGGCTCAGGGGAAGGTGTGGGGAACCACAGGGCAGAAGGGGGAAGTATGCCACACAGCAGTGAGGTCAGCACAGGCAGGTGCTCCCGATGCAGGGGAAGTAGCAGCCAGGTCAGTAGGGGGAATACAAAAACATCTGCTGGGGGGTGAATACAAGCCAGGGACATGGCCAGTGCCACCATCCAGATGGAGGCAGTAATGAGGGGGGTTAGAAGGCGAGCAGCAGGGTGGCATGGCTGTGGAAGGGCCCGTCGGTGGTATTCCCCCAACAGGCAGTACCGAGCCTGCACCAGCTTCGAGCTGTATAGTGATACCGAGATCATGGGCCGGTACTACCTGAATTGGGCAATTCTGAGGCAGGTCTGTGAACTGTGCAGTGATGTGATGCAGGCACCCACATGACAGAGCCATGCTCTGTCAGTGGAGACCAAAGTGACAGCTTGCATATGCTTGCTCACCATGGGTACCTTCCAGAGACTAACTGGGGACACCACAGGCATAACCCAGTCGGCCACATCATGCTACCGCACCCAGTTCCTCAGTGCACTGCTGCCACATGCTGTGGAGTACATCCATTTCCCCAGCACACCGGCGGAGCACACAGCAAACATACAGGAGTTCCACAGGGTAGCATGTGTGCCTGGTGTGCTAGGGGCAATAGACTGCACCCATGTGGCCATCCGCACACCACCTGGCCCTGAGGGGGCCCCACACATAAATCGCAAGTGCTATGCCAGCATCAACTGACAGGTGGTGTGTGATGCCAGGGGGTGCATAATCAGTGTCTGTGCCATGCACCCTGAGGGAGCATATGATGCCTTAATCTGGCACCAGTCGGCACTGTGCCACAGATTCAAGAGTGGGGATATCCCCACTGGCCACCTAGTGGGTGAGTATGCAAATCACATGGACAATCATAGGACCTGGAGGGGCATGGTCAGAGCTGGCATGGGTAGTGGCCTACATGGCCCGGGGCAGAGTGATGCTGGTCACCATACTAACCTCCACCCTCTACACACAGGTGACAGTGGATACCCACTCTGTCCCTGGCTGCTCACACCCTACTGGTGGCCCACAACCCCATTGCAGCAATGCTACAATGAGGCACACACCACCACATGTAATGTCATCAAGCGGGTGTTCAGGATGCTGAAGGCATGTTTCCGTTGCCTGGACACCTCCAGTGGTACCCTACAGTACAGCCCCTCAAAGGCCTGTGGGCTATTCCTGGCCTGTTGCATCCTGCACAACATGGCCAATGAATGTGGGATAGCCGTACAGGTCAAAGAGTGGGACAGCGATGGGGATGATGAGGACGCCAGTGACAATGGTGATGGGCAGCCCCCCCCTTGGGTGACGGGACCCCCGACTGCTCCGGCTGGCAAAGCTGCACAGGGACACCATCACAGAGGAGCACTTCAGCCAACCCAGGTAAGTCATGGGGCCATGTACAACCAACAGTGGCTAAGGCACAACCCACAAACACACATGGACACACACCAGGGGTGCATGCCGTCAAGGGAGCCAGCTGGGCATGAAACCACACACACAACCTGGGATGGGTGAGGTCTAACATGCCACACAGACACACACACACACACACACATACAATGCACCAGAAATGCACAAAGGGTATGAGGCACACCAACCCAGAACGCCACCCTTAGCCACACACATGTCCACAGACCACCACGCCCACTGCCTGTCCTTGTGCGTGTGTCAGATGCTGAGCACCATTGCACATTGGTGTACAGCACAATGCAGCCATCATCATTCACATGCAACTGCGGACAGCAGCCGGGAGGGTGTGCCGATGGACTGTGTGTCCACGTGCAGGGCTGGGTACCCACCCATGCAATGCCAGCAGAATGACACAATACACACAGGGCAGCACCTGACAGTAGCCATGTTGGGAGACAGGTCAGTCACGCGCCACAATGCCCCAGCTGCCACGGATGCATGGGTGGCCCCACCGAGACCCGCCAGCACTGACAGGCCGACCACTGACCTCATGGGGTGGCACCAGTGGTCCCCCAGGGTTCTACTGCATGAATGCAACCATGCTCGTGCAGGGGTCTGCAGCACACCAGACGTGCCTGCACCAGGCATGCTCGGGATGCCCACAGCTGAACCCGTTGTCAACAAGGATGGTGTTGCACAACACTGGGAATGGGGGGTGGACAGTGCACTGTGTGGTGTCTGCAATGCATGGGCAAATAACTGTGTGCCCATTGTGGCCATGACAGCAGTGAATGCCTGCATCTGCCTGTCAGTGGCAGTGGTTACATCCTCCCACAACCGGTCCATCCCTGCCAGGATCAGAGCGGTGTCTCTGTTGCTACGTTCCTCTGCCCACTCCAGAGCCACACACAGTGCATCCACCGATGTTGCAAGCCACATCTGCTGGTTGACTGATGCTTGCATTATGCGGGTGTGCTCATCCAAGAGGTCATCTGCCTCCTCGGTATCCTGTCCCTCAGGGTGTGTGCAGCCCTGATGCTCAGCACCCCTTGGGGGTGTGTGCTGCACACTAGGACCAGGTCTGGGCATGTCCACAGGCAGTGCACTGATGCCGCCCCCTGACCCTGTACCCCCAAGCCCATTTGCCGACTGCTGATGCTGCCCCTCTGGCTGCTGCTCCCCAGGGCTGACTGGTGCTGCCGCAGTAGCTGCAACAGTCCCACTGTCCTGTACACACACCAGTGCTGCCCCACTGGTGCTGACAGGCACAGGCTGGGACTGTGATGACACACAGGCCTCCACAATGGCACCACCCACAGCCATGACCGTGATGTTACCTGCTGTGTGGCCATCCCATGGCACACACATGTCACTGCCCATGGCGTTAGCGACATCATCATCAGTGATGGACCTGGCACCAGCCCTAGTCACAGCATGCTGGCATCCATGGACACTGACATGCTGGGACACAGGCAGGGCCTCCTCCGCACCTGTTCCAACAACATCAGTGTGGACAGCCAAGTGGGCCCACTGTCACACTGAGCCGCGTATACCTATGGAGGTGGATGGGCCCTCCTCCATCTCCATCTGACTGGCCTCAGTGGACAGGCCCACCACTGCTGACCCATGCAGACACTCAGGATCTGTAAGGGAAAACAAAGCTGCTTTACTGCCTGTGACCTATCCTGCCCCCCAATAGACAGACCATGACCTACCATGCAGTGACGGGCTACCACCCGTCTGGAAGCCACCACCCGGAATACCCTCAATGGCACAATGCTGCATGCTGCCAGCATCCCTCTCCTCCTGTGGGGTCAGGTGTAGCACCTCCATCTGTACCCCACCTGTTGCAGCTCATGCTGCCCTGATGGCAGCCACCTTCTCCTTTATCCTCCTCCAGTCTGTGCTCATCTTCTTCTTGCACTCCTGCAATGAGCGCTGGTGGCTGCCATGCAGGTTCACTGCATGTGCCACATCATCCCATGCAGCAGCATGGGTCTGTGGTGTTCCCTGACGTCCACTGAGAAGCGACTTCTGATCCAGGTATGCCTCAAACAGGGCATCCATCTTGGCCTTGGTGAAATTAGGCCTCCTTCTCCTCCCACCACTGTGTTCCTCCTCTCCCACAACCCTCTCGGTCATGATGTAGCCTGTGAGAATGACAGTTGTTACCTGTGACTGTGCAGTCCCATGCATGTCCCAAAATCCACAGTCCACACCCCCAAACAGCATGCAACTCACCAGTAGACTGCAGTAACCGACTATGGCTAGTGCAGCCCAATGTTGCACTTTTATAGTGCAGCCCATGCAAATGAGGCAAGGTGCAACTGTAAGTGGGTCTAAACTGCAGTGCTGCGCCATTGAATGGCTGATTAGCTGATTTGCATATGATAGCTGAAAATCGCATTGTTGTGCTTTGTGCAATTGTGTTGAACATGCTGAGCCAAGGGCGCAGTTCTGTGACATGCGCAGTACACACCTCACTGCGCATGCCTGGGTTGCTGATGCAGGCATCTGCCATGCTGCTGACTTACTGTACATGGCAGGCAATGCAGGGCACAGCCACCATTGTGCCAGTGGCACTACAGCAATGTTCACCTATATAGCACTGTGGCACTGGGGCATCATAGGCGCACTGGGGCAACAGCACAGTAGGCCGCTACTGGAAGTAGCACACAGGCACCCAGTCATGCTACACACATTGGGTTCCAATGGTGCTGTGCCTGTCCATGCACCAGAGACCCTTGACCCTGTGGCCAACCTTTACCCCCTAGGCACCATGCGTCAGGCATGGGTGCACCACTATCACTCTGTTCAGTGACAGCATGATAGGGAATGGCATCGCTGTACCACACAGCATCTGCACATGGTGGAGCCGCACTGCAGAGCGCCATTTTGAACCTACTGAGCAAGTGAGATGGTGCGGAGGAGGGCTGCCCAGTGGACACAAATTGAGCTGGCTAACCTAGTGGCAATTGTTGAGCCACTTTATGGACCACTGTTTGAGAAGGCACCCCTGGACAGGTCCAGGAGTCAGGTATGGCAGGAGGTGGTCGATGTCCTGCAGGAGGCCACAGGAAGGGGTGGGCAGTGGAGCAGTGCCACCACAGGTATGGCGACCTGAGGAGGAGGGAACCGGACCTGCTTGCCCGCCTGTGGACACATGCCAGGAGGGACACGGTGCCACAGCCAGGTAGGTGTTACGTCCATGCACTTTTATCTTCCATATGGGTATCACGGTTGCATGTGTCCGGAACATGGGGGAGGGACCGTCTGGTGTTGGCTGTGATAGTGTTATCAGGGTGTGGGGTGGGTGGGTCTGGCTGGGTAGGATTGCATACACATGGGGGCAGGGGGACTTTGCTACAGGATTGTACTGATGTTCCTCTCTCCATGTTTGCACCACAGAGCCAGAAGAGAGGCGGCTGGCCAGGGAGCAGTGGCGCCAGCAGGAGGACAGGGCTAGTAGGAGGGGTGACAGTCCACAGCACCAGAGGGACAGGCCTGATGATGGTGAGTACCATACCGCCATGATTATTATTGTATGCTGTGTAACAGGGTGGGCAGCGGGGAATGGCCACCATCCATTGAAACCACTGCCATGCACGCAACTTGTTACAGTCAGCACTGTCCAGTGGCACTGCATGTCTGGGAGTTCGTCCATGGTGGTCCGTGAGTGCACCGAGTACATGGCTGTGCCACTGCCTTCGCACCACATAGCCATGTCACTAAACAGCCACGGTGGTGCTGTGCAGCACTTGGCCAGTGGGTGTGTGCAGTGGTCCACATGGCTGTATGCACCTGGGTGGGCAGGTCTTGTGGATGTGATCACTGTGGTTGGTCACACACCATCACAGGGGCATGTTCCATGGCTGTATGCCATGCACAGTTGGTGGGCTGTATGAGGCTGTGCATTCACACCTATTGACTGTGCTCCCTTGTCCTAGGTGTCCACCAGCTGCAGGCTATCCATGAGGCACTGTGGGAGATCTTGACAGTGGCGAGGGGCATCGCTGGACATACTGCAGGGGTTTGAGCAGCTGGGTGTCTGGCGGAGACACAGCAGACGGAGCAGCTGGAGCAGGGAGCAGGGCTCCCAGTGACCATCCCTATTCCCCTGATTTCCCCTACCCCCCGGACCCACCCTCACACCTCTCCTTTCCTGTCCCATTTGTTCACCCCATCCCTTACCCACCCCCACCTTGTTTGTGGCCCTCCCCCCACACATCTGTACATACTTGAAAATAGTTTTGTTTGAAGTTTTTCATTACAGGTCTTTTGATATGAATTCTGTGGTGGTCTCTGATTTGCAGTGGGCTGTAGGTGTTCAGCTGCAGTAGTGTGCATGGCATCAGGGGGTGGTGCAGTCATGGGTATGTGTGTGTGTGTCCATGGGAAAGTGACTATGGTGTGGAAGTAGCTGTCAGTCAGTATATGTGGTATGTGTGATGTTCCCTGTGCACTGGATGACTGTGTGCAGTGGTCCATGGTGCATGCTCTGTGTCCATGGTGCACCTGTCAGCCCATCCATGGCTTGTGCAGCTGACACCCTTGCATGTCTGTGACCTGCATGGTCTGCTGGCATGTCAGTGGTGACTGTCCATGCAGGGCAGCCACTGTACCCATCACAGTGCTGTGTTGCCTTCTGTTACTGGTGTGGTGCATGTCTGCCTCGGGTGACACTGTGGCCTCTGAGGTTGTTGTCCCACTTCCATGCTGAGGCTTGTGTGTGTTGCAGGGGATGTGCACCACTGTCTGTGATTTTTGCTCTGGGCAAATGCTGGTGGTGTACAGGTCCACAGTGCCTGCGCAGGGTGGCTGGCACTCCTGTGCCATGGAGGACTGCAGGCCATGAGTACACAGTTTCCATGGGCCCATGCTGGGGGCTTGGTTGCCCCACTACTGCGTCCCTGTGTTGCTGTGCCCTTGGGTATGGGTGGGTGTTTGTCCATGCACTGTGTTGCATCCAGTGTGGTGCATGCTTCCACGCACCACTGTGGGTGTCTGCTCTGGCTGTTGGGACCAGTGCTGGGTCAGGGTGTGTCCTTGGGAGAGTGTGCAGGGTGCTGTACCACTGGTGGTGGGGTCTGGAGCATGTCCTGTCATGTGAGGGGTACTTTGTTTGCCGATGTATGGTCGGTCTCTCAGTTGTACCTTGGGGGGGCTGTGCATGGTGGCACTGTGTATGCCATTGTTGCATCACTGTGTACTGCCACCCATTGATGGGTGCTCATGGTGGGGCTGCCTTGTATGGTTCTTTGGTGCACGGTTTGTATTTTCACAGTGGGGGTGGTGGCATGCATGGGGTTTCATGCAGTGGTGGACGCTGCTCCTGGGCAGGGTGTTTGGGGGTCATGGTGCAGGGTGTGCTCTGCATTGGGTGGGATGGTGTGGCACAGGGTGGTCGGCCCTCCTTGTGTGCCGGTCACAGCTTGCCAGAGGATGTGATGGGGCACCATGGCCCAGCTATGGGTTGGTTGCTTGTCTCCATGGGCCAGTAGTTATTCCAGCCCTCTCCCAGTTGTGCAGTGCATGGGGTGTAGGGGGACGATGTCTGTTCTGCTGTGTGTTCCTCTGCCCATCTGTGGCATGGGTGGTGGGCACCTACATCCCTGGTTGTGCAGTTGCCTTGCTGCACTGCTGCTGGGGGGCATCCCTGGTTGCGCTATGGTGCCTCTGGACTGCTCAGCTGAACATACCTTGTTGCGCTATGGCGCATCAGATATGCTCAGCTTCCCCTCCCTAGTTGCGCTATGGCACAGGTAGTGCGATATTCAGTCGTCGGCTGTAGGCACATCTTGGTCGTCTCAGTTTTTGAATATCTTGACTCTTGCACATGGGTGCAATGGACTTGTGCTTGCTCCTGCTATTGCGCACTTTTTGGGCGCAGTTTGAATATCTGGGCCCTGGTGTCTAATGGACCCCCACCCCACCCTGCTCATCATCACTTTTCATTTTTAAAATGGCAAATTAATCCCTGGGGTCTAGTGGAACCTTTCCCACCCCATCAGGAAGTTCCCCCCAACCCCAAGCCACCACTCACCCCCATGATCCTCACCCTGGCCCTGACCCCCAAGGGGCCACTGGCACAACCATCTACTCACCTCCATGGCCAGCAGCCCCCCACTGATGTGTGCTCTCATTCTGAATGAATGAGCACATTCTTATATAAACACGTGTTCATTCATTGTCAGTCAGCTCCTCCTCCTAGTAGTCAAACTGATTTCAAGGCCCTACAGAAGGGATGGGGGCTGCTCTGGGCTTTCAAAGGGGGGTGGGATGGGGGGAATGGCGTTGTGAACACAGGAGTTTGATAAAGTGCTTGCAATGTTTAATTACTTGAACATTTATGAGCTTATAGTTAAAGTGTCCCAAGTCCATTTATTTTCTGTTTTTGAATATAAATTCTGACCAAAGTGTGTATGCTTGAGAGTCCTGTTTTCCTAAATAGTGGTAGAAAACAAAAAGAGAGAGAGACTTGTTAAATAAATTAAACTAGAGCATGCCGACTCCTCTGTTACCTTTAATACAAAAAGAAGGACCCTGGCAGTATTTGTTCCAGAGATGGCCTGTTTTAGTTATAAGTTACCCCCCCTCCCATTTTAAAACAGGCTCATTAAAACCAAACTTTAACCAAGGGAAAGACTTAAAATAAAACTACTGCGATTTTGTAAGGTGTTTAAATACCTGGAAAAAAGCAACAGGAAAGGTTCTCTGTTCTGTTTTTTTGTTTTCCTTTCTTCCACTCTTCAAGGCCAGAACTGGGCCTACCTGTTGCCTGGAGGTGAAAGAGCTCTCACTATAGGGCAACAGTGCCCTCTTCAGACCCTGTTTATAATAGTAAACCTGACACTCATTGTGGAAATAGGAGGGATTAAGCACTTGTTAAGTGCTTGTTACACATGCATGGGTTATTTAACTATTGTTCTTTCAAGTTGTACCAAATGTGCTTATGTGGTCTTATGTAATAATAAAAGCTTGTTATTATGGTGGGTTATCCTGACACATTTGTCTTAGGGATAGTTAGTTATTTCCCTGTATTAGATGAGGGGCAGATCAGGTGGCCAGGCCTTTTTGTATGAAAGCCCACCACTAGGGGCCAGAGATTCAGATAGGGAGATCAGTTGAACACTGACCATCAGAGGAAAAAGAACTCATGACTGTGCTTAAACAAGCAGTGGCAGATTGGCTGATTTCAGACTGAAGCTAAGCCACAGTTTGCTGAGTATGATTAAGCTCATTTTGCTTTTAGTATGTACTCTTTTAATTATTTTTAATTTTCTGGGTAAAATAAAATGATAAATGCATGACTGTGTTTTTTATGCACCTAAATCTTAGTCTGCTGTGTTATCCTTCACCCACACCCATTCACATATGGTTTTAGAAGTGGGATTTTTCTGGTTGTCCAGGGTTATAGGGGAAAACCAGTACAGGATACCTGACCAAATATCTGGATAACAAGCAGAGGTGCATGGCTGTGGAGACTTGCAAGATGAGGACAGTGCCTGTCAGATATGAGGCAATAGATGAGGAACTGTAGAGGGGTCAGTGCAGACCAGAAGGACAGGATGATGCCCCGATGGTGGAAACCATGATGATGATGATGATCCTGTGGCTGAGCGGGTGATGGCTAGAGGTGGATCAACTACGCAGAGAGGCAGAACATCGGTGCCAGGTGATCGAGAGGTTCTAACTGGAAAGTTTTACTAAGGAATCGGAGGAGAATGATTATTGGGCTCAGAGAGAGGAGGACCCCCAGATAGCACAGGATATTCCTTTGCTATAGAAACATAGACTTTGACAGCAAATAAGGACTGCTTGGCCCACCTAATCTTCCCATTTCCCTACCTACTGGATAAGCTACAGATCCTAGTTAACCAACAGCCTATTTCTTCCTACCCCCCAACAAGAATTGCCTTACATCTGTCCCTTGCATTCTTGAATTCTCCCACAGTTTTAGACCCCACAACCTTCTCAAGTAGGTGGTTTCATGTGTCCACCACCTTCTCTGTGAAAAAATACTTCCTCACATTGCCTCTGAGCAGTCCCTCCCCTCTATCTTCAAATTGTGTCCCCTTCTTCTTGCACATCTCTTTTTCTTAAAGATGCTACCCTCTTGAACTGTGTTGATTCCACTGAGGTACTTAAAAGTTTCTATTGTGTCCCCCACTCCTTTTCTCAAGGATATACATATTAAGCTCCTTTAGTATCTCTTCATATGGCTTCTCTTGCAGACCCTGCACCATTTTAGTTGCCCTCCTCTGGATTGCCTCCATCCTGTCTATGTCCTTGCAGAGATGGGGTCTCCAGAATGGGATGCAGTTCTCCAGATGGGGTCTCGCCAACTGTCTGCACAGAGGGATAACAACTTCCTGTTTTCTGCTGGTGATGCCTCTCCCTATACATCCCAGTATCCCCCCAGTCCTCCCTACTGCCTTCGCACATTGCTTGCTAACCTTAAGGTCATCTGATATGATTACCCCAGGTCCTTTTCCATTTTTGTTGTTGTCAGTACCTCCCTCTCCATTGTGTACTCTTTCCCTGGGGTTTTGTTTCCCAGGTGCATTATTGTGCACTTCTTTCCATTGAATCCAAGCTGCCATACTTCTGACCATTCCTCCAAACTTGCCAAGACCCTTCTCATTCTTTCCATGCCTCCTTGTGTATTAACCCTATGCTGACTGTGGTCCTAGGATGTTACTGGTTGACAGATGGAGAAGCCAGTATGGATCTGGAAGATGGGACCCCAGGTAAGACTGTATCTGGCACTATTGTACTGGAGGAGAAGACTGCAATCAAGACAGAAGATGCCATAAAGGCTGAAGGGAATTTCTAATGTACTTTACCACCTATACAGTCTAACCATCTTGCTGATACTCATTGGGGTGTATTGTAGGCTGAAGATGTAAATATTACTAGACTGATGCTGTATGTAAGAAACAATGAGGGTATCCAGGTTAATGGTGGTGTGGGGTCATGACAACACTGGTGGTAGGAACTGAAAAGGGGTGTTTTGCATCACATCAGACACAAACCTCATACTAAAAAGGTAGATGCCCAGGTAGTGGTACCTGAGGCCTACAGACAAAAAGTGATGGAGGCTGATCACTTCAGTCCCTGTGGGTATCTGAACCATGATGGGGTATTAGCTCATTTAAACCTGTATTATCATTGGCCTGGAAAGTAACAACAGGTAGGTGTTATATTCAGACCTGTTCCATGTACAATCAAAGAGTGGTACTTGCTGAGGACAGCAGAATAAGTAGTACCCAGGTTGTTGATTGAGTGTCTTAAAGGGTAGGGCTTGTTAAAGCTAAGTAATGGCACCCTTGGAAAAGTGGAAAATTACCACACAGGTCACAGGGTACCAGATGGTAACTGATGGCTGAAAATAAGCACAATGATTAAAATGTTAATGTTCACCTAAACACTCCAGAGTATATAGGATTTAGGAACCTGTTGTTTAACATTGGATGGAAGTCAGACAGGAAGGGCTCCTTGTTGTCCAGTAGGTTTCCGTAGAGACCCACCTGGGATAGGATGACCAAAGGTTTGAGGTCATATGTTACAATGGGTTGACATAGTAGAGTAGAAGCTACTACTGCTCCTTCGATGTCCCCACAGACACTTGGTATAAAACAGAGGAGCCAAGTTAGTTGCAAGCTCAAGGCCAGAGGTGGCTCTGCAGTGGTCCCTTCCTGTAGGTCAAAGTGTGGAATGTTTGGTCAGGGGGCCCATATTCAGTGTTAACATTTTAAAGCAAATATATATAGTAAATGATGAAAAATATATATTATTCAATTAATAACAGACTTTCTAAATATAAATGCAAACATTTTAACAGTGCTCTGAGCTTCTTAGGTAAAGATTTGATTAAGTGTTCCACATTTTGCTCATTTGTCCCACGTTTTGTGAGGCAATGTTCCACATTTGGGGGAGAAAAGGTTGAGAGGTATGATCATTAGAGTTTCATGGCCACAAAAGAAGCTTTTTTTTCAACCCTAACTCCTATTCACCTAGCACAACCCTTAGACCTGTGGCACAAAGCCTAGCTGCAGGACCGTCCTATGGGTCTGCTGCTTCAAGATACAAGTCTGGGGCCCCAATGTGAAGAGTGATATGCGTGATCTCGTGGTTCTTGCTTGGCCTGCTGGACAACATAAAGAAAGTTATGACTTAAGTTAATTTTCACACAGGACCATGCACAAAGAAAGTTGTGAGTGAGCTCTAGTTTCTCGCTGGGCTTTGCACGGCCCTGTGCAAAGATATAACTGGCCCCATGCTGTATCTAATTTTTTTTTATTACATATAAAATATGTGATGGGAAGGGCAGTCAGAAAACCCACAGTCTTGCTGAACTGACACATCAAAAAAAAAACCAAGGATAAGTTCAAAGGACAGGAGGTATTTAAACTACAGAGATCTGAAGTTCAATTATCTTGTTAAATTTTCTTTGATCCCAGGAAATGAAATTAGCCATTCATGGCATCCCCAGGGGAATCCTTTGATTTTGCTCTAGGTGTCATATGGAAAGAGCATGCATGGGTTATGAATAACCTTCCAGGAACCAGCTCATTTCATCAAAGAGGTTGATGGCTGGGCCAAACAGGACCCAGACAAATTTGGAATACCAAATATATATTCCCAGGAAACCCCTGAATTATATCAGACAGACCACTAAGTTGTAGATTCCAAGGTCCAGATGAAATTAAAGAGGCAAATACACTTTTGCTTTGAATACAGTGACTTAGATCAAAGAAGCTTTTGAGATATATGTGTAGCAGAGCACTAACCGGTTTTGTCTGGTTAACCTGTGGAGAGGAAAGTCAGTGAGGTCACCTTTTATGTTTTTTTTTTTAATATTCTATTTGGACATTCTGTATTGTAAAATATAGATTTTGATACACCAAGGCAGAGTTAGTGACCTCATGAGAAGGCCGGCTCAGAACTATGTTTAATTGCTGAGAGAACCTTGACAGAGATACACAAGACAATATTTCTGCCTGACAGAAGAGAGACCATCAAAGCACTGAAGTAAGGACCTTAGACAGGATTAATCTGAAGTTATTAATTGTAGGAACTGCACTTTTACTTGTTTGTTTTAAGGCTGTATGTGTTGGGATATATATTTGTTCTGTATTTATTGTTCTGTTTTGATCTCTAAAGTCTTGCATAGAGTTCTAAGGGTTCATTTGAAAGACCTGGTTGGGTGCCTATAGGCAAAGATATCTGGCTCCCCAAAGACAGAATTATCTGAGCCTGATAATTGGATACGCTAACAAGAGATTATCAGTTTGAATCCCCCCAGAGCTTGAGACTAAGGTGACTTGAACCCACATAACAGACAAGAGGGTTACCTTGTTCTGTTCACTGTCCACAAATCATATGCTTAGAGGCTGGCACTTTGGGAGTAGAGGGCTGACTGGCTGAGTGAGTTTGTGACAGGCCCTACATGGAGCAGCATATTTCTGGGGAGTCACACAGCACCCTCCTATTTTTGGCATCTTCCTGGCCATTCTGCCTTTAGGCTTCCACCTTGGGGCAGTCAATTGGTGGGACCGCCAAGTCACCCTCCCCAAGATAGAAGAGCCATCCTTCAGATGCTAAATTCTCTCCCTTCCCAGCATGACCCCTTGAGACCCATGCTCACCACAAAACATGGCCGCTGATGTGGCAGGAGGTAAGGCACAATGCCTCAGCTCTCCATGCCACCTGGTCATCCACATTTCCCTTCTTTTGTGGTCATGGAACTCGAATAATGCACTGACATAGTTTCTGGAAATTAATATACATTGATATAAAGAGATAGTATAGTGGCACAATAGTACCACTATAGTTAGGG
The DNA here is from genome assembly GCA_016271365.2 of Neoceratodus forsteri. Lineage (NCBI taxonomy): Eukaryota > Metazoa > Chordata > Ceratodontiformes > Ceratodontidae > Neoceratodus > Neoceratodus forsteri. The sequence goes on from CM057459.1 coordinate 1,393,859,967, forward strand.
TTGAGTAGGCTGTTTAATGTTGAACCCCTAATTTTGGACCTTAACAGTTTTACACCTGTTCACAGAATTGCATGAAATTTTGCAAGCACAGTATTGGAGGTAAATTCTCTTGATTTACCAAATTTGGTTAAAGTCAGATGTGCAAATTCTGAGATCTGGACAGTGCATTTTTTAGGAAAAATTGGAGAGGGGGCGCTGTTTTTTTGTCATCACCTAGAGTTTAGACGGTTTAGTAATTTGGTCTGAAATGTTCAGGGTAGAAAGGATTTGTCAAAAAATGGCATCTTTCATTGGTTTGATGAAAAAATATTAATTTGTTCCCAAGTCATAAAGATTTAAAAATTTAGTTCTGCTCATGCTAAGTAGGACCTTTGGTATCAGTAGAATAAGCATGATCATGCACTCCTTCACAATAAAACACACTTAACTGACTTGTCTGGCACATAGAGGTCCCCTGTGACTCAGTCCATCAGTCACATTATCAGAGGACTGGCCACGAGGGGCACTGGGAGAGGTGGTGATTAATTATGGCAGGTGGAGGGTCGCAGGATCAACCAGGTAAAAAATTAAATTATGAACTAGTAAATACTGCAGGAGGAAATATTTACTTTAACTGGTTTCTCTTATCAGAGCCTAAAAGTTCCACAACATTCCTGTATAGCATGTGAGGATCCCCCTTTAATGTTAAACCCAGAGTTTTGCAGTTTAATAACATTGCAACCACTCAATGTATTTCCACAAAATTATGCATGCTCTGTAGGAAACCCAATGTCTCGTGATATGCTAAGTTTTGTTCTGATTGCATGTGCAAACTTTGAGATCCGGACAGTGTAAAACATTTTTGTTGGCCCCTAGTGCTCAGACAGTTTGGAATTTTGGTCTGAAAATTTTAGGATAGAAAGGTTCGGGCCCAGAGTAGTGCATTTTTCTAGTTTGGTGAAAAAATAATAATGTGTTCCAAAATTATAACATTTTAAAAATCTGGTTCTCAGCATGCTCAGTAGGTACTTTAGGATAGATGTATGAAACAAAAAAAGAAAGTTGTTGTTACAAAAAAGGATCATTTTCTGTATGGGACCAATCCTTTTTCTTTAGAAAAAAATCCTTTTTCATATGACTGCCATCTTGTTTACATTAAACAAACTGTCAAAATCCACAGAAATGACATCCTGCAGAGACACCGACATGTACCTTGCTCATCAGGACCCGGTTAGGTGGATTCTGCAGTTAACTGTTAGAAAAATGACCACTAAATATGTTTTTGTTTCATTTTTCCAGCTTTTTATGGCTGTGGGTGGAGCCTGCAGCCATCTCACTTTATCTTAAAAAGAGGTTTCCATGGAACACATTTTTTAGTAGTTTTCAGTGTATCGTTCCGTAACACTGCAAGTCCCTATGGCAAGTAAAAATACTTCCTTCTTTCTGTTTAGAATGATGGACACAGAACTCAAAGCTGCTTTTCTCTGAAAGCAAATGTGCACACCTTCCAAACACATCTAACTATCTTTAAAACTATTCAAGGTGTGCAAAAACAACCAGCATGAAAGTTGTTCAGGGCAGCAAGATATTTCACAGGAGGGTAGTCACTAACCTGAATTCTTTATATTTTTGTAAAATATGGTCTTCCAAACAATTTCATTTTTTTTCCCTCTCTGAGTGATCACAGTAGGAGTCATGCCAAACAAATGTAAATTTCTCTTAAAGTATACAAGTTACCAATATACAATTGACATGAAAGTTGTTCAGGATAAAATGACCTTTCAAATGAGGGTAGTTATTAACCTGAATTCATTAGATTTTTTAAATATAGCTATTCAAAAGGTGAAAGTTTGAAGAAAAATGAAAATTCAGGTAATCAGATGGCCATAGTTTACAAAATATAATTAGTGCAGCTTAATAAATAGGCTAATTTGAAAGGTATTTTTGCCCTGTGCAATTTTCATATTAATGAGTTATGAGTAACTCCTATATTTTTAGAGATAGCTACTTTGGCACCAAGGGTACTGATTCCCTGTGATCTCAAGAGTGAAGCTCAAGAGGTCCATGGGAATTAGATCCCCATGGTGGGACAACATACTGGTTGTGCATAGAGATGCCCATCCACTATTCTATATAGTGCATGGTCATCAATGCCTATTTCGGACACTGCATTTTGTTTCAGTGAACTGTAGGTTGGAGGGGGCACTTGAGGATTGGTGGTAGACTCAAATTACTGACACAGTGTGCTGCAGATGTTTCTGCAAGTTCAAGTTTAAAAAACAACGTCCAGCTTAATTTGTTAGGGGAAATCAAGTATGTGGCAGCATTCCAAGTTGTTCTGCTGCAGCGGTGACATCAGTACTGCAGCAGAACAACATAATGATGTTACTACTGCAGTAGAAATTGCATATTCTAGGCATGGAATTCCATGCATAGCAGCATTCCACCACACACTATATATTTATTTATTTATTTATTTTTATTTATTTGTTCTAGGATTACAAATACCTTTGAGCCAAGGCTCTTTTACAAAGGTTCCACATCATTGGTACAATTGAGACAATCATAAGCAAAGATAACAGTTTATAAAATAAAAAAATTAAAAAACACATAGTCTTGTAGATGAAAAAGAACAATAAGGTGAAACTTTGGGAAGGAAAGGGAAAGGAGGAGGGTGAAATCAGGAGAGTAAGTGGATGGGAGTGAAGGGAGGTAGGTTGGGGACAGAGAGAGAAAGGTGGAAGGCGGATAAGAATAGAGGTAGTGCAGCTGGGTGGCATTTGTCATGGGCCAGCAGGGAGGTGAAGATAGGAAGGGGTGCTGGCAAAGTGCAGGAGTAGATGTGGGTCCAAAGGGCATCTTCAGCTATGGAACCAAAAGATATGCTTAGCCACAACAGTCACAGAGGTTTGAGGCAGTCAGTGTTAGGCGGAGACGAGTCTTAAAAGTGCTGAGCGATAGTGAAGATGAGATGTCACTGGGAAGACCATTGTACCAACTAATGGCCCGGTAAGCAAAGGATCTTTGGCCTTGTGTTGTGCTGCAATGCGGGACTTGCAGAAGCTGAGGTTTCGATCCCCTGGTATGTCGGGTGTGGATTCTTGGTTGTATGAGGCACAGACTCCAGGGGGGGCAAGGCCCAGCAAGATTTTCTTAGTAGTAATACAAGTTTGGTGTTTTATTCGATTGGCAAGATTCAACCATCCAGTTTGAGAATAGAGGTCACAGGTGTGAGTTAGGTGTTGGGAGCCAGTGACAAGTCGACAGGCCTTGTTGAGGGCGGTGGATACACGTTTGAGTACGGTGGTTGTAGCAGAGCCATAAATGATAATGCCATAATCAATTATGGATATGATGGAGCTCTGGACAGCGACAGTGAGGGCTTCAGGTGTCAGGTGTTTCCTATGATGGAATAGCAGTCCTAGCCGGGAGTTAGCAGCTTTGGCGACATGGTCAATGTGGGCAGTGTAGGAGAGGTGAGGGTCAAGGGTGATCCCGAGGTATTTAAAGTTTTTGACCTGTTCCAGTGCGGCACCTTGTCTGGTGATGACGGAGAGTTGGAAGTGCTTATGTTTATTATGGAGCTGCTGAAGATCATGGCCCTTTGTTTTTTTGATTAAGGATCAGTTTGTGCTTTGTGAGCCAATTCTCAACCGAGGAGAAACCGAGTTGGAGATTTTCTTGCAATTTCTTTGGGTCCTGGTGTGTGGCAAGAATTACTGCATCATCGGCATACAGGGTGATATGTTCAGTGCAGGAGTCCGGTAGGGTGTTAAGGAACAGGCTGAAGAGTAGAGGGCCCAGTATTGAACCCTGGGGGACTCCAGAGAGGACAGGTCTAGAATCAGAGTGCACATCTCCAATTTTTACACACTGGGTGCGGTTTTCAAGATAGCTTTTGAACCAAGAGACTGAATCATTGGAGAGACCAGCATTTTTTAGTTGGCTCAGCAGGAGGGAGTGGTGGACAGTGTCGAAGGCTTTGGTCAGGTCGATGAAAATAGTACCAGTTAGTTGTCCATTGTCAAGGGAGCTGTGAATGGAGCTGGTGAAGTCGAGTAAGGCAGAGGATGTACTATGACCTTTCTAAAGCCATGTTGTTGTTTACAGAGAATATTATAATTGTCCAGATGCTCGGTAAGTTGGTCCACTATACATTCCAGTGCCTTCGATAGGGGAGGCAGAATGGAGATAGGGCGAAGTTCGCATGGTCAGCCTTATCACCACTTTTGTGAATTGGTAACAGTGGCCATTTTCCATTTGTCTGGGAATTGGCTAGAGGAAAGAGAGAGATTAAAGATCTTGGTGAGGGGCCCAAGCACCGCTGCATTAGGCCAGTAGCTTGAGGTCATGTGTCATTGCTTGTTCTAGATTTGCTGATGGCTTTGGCAATGTAGTTTCGGACTTGATGTTTCTTTAGTGCTTTAAAGTAGAAAGGTGGGTGACAGGCGTGGGTGGAGGAGTTGGGGGGATGGGAGTTGACACGTCTTTGAAGAAGTCGGAGGAGAGAACACTGCTAAGGTCAGTGAAAGCGATGTTAAAAGTGTTCACAATAGTTTTAGAGTCGAGTGTAGTGCGCCCATTTAGTTGAGTATGTTTGGCGAGGATTTTGACTGATTCCCAGTGACCTCTTTAATGTTTTTCCAGAAATCCCTCCCATTTCCCCAGGAGTTAGTGAGGGCATTTTTATAGTAGTCAGATTTCTATTGCCGAATGGATTTGGTGCAGTCGTTCCGTGCCTGTTTATAATTCTGGATGTCGAGTTGCTTACCAGAGTTTCTAGCCAGTTCCCAGAGGTGGTCTCTGGATTTAAGTTTTTAGGAGGTCTCCTGACAGCCAAGGGTTACTGAGCGATTTAACTTTATGCTTTTTGAGGGGGGCAAATTTATTACAGGCTTCGTTGAAAATGTGAATAAATTGCTCCAGTGCAGTATTAGTATCTGTTGCCTTGAAGTTGGGGGACCAGTCCTGCAGACTGAGGTGTGATTTGAGGTGGGGTAGCTGACCACGGGGTAGGACTCTGCTGGTGATGATTTTTGGAGGGGGCTTATAGAATTTGCTTGACCAGGTACAGCTGATGGGAGAGCGGTCACTGAGTGAGTCAGGGAGGACTGAGGTTTTCGTGATCTGAGAGGGGTGGTTGGTTAGGATCCAGTCGAGTAGGGTGCAGGTCCCAGTTCTGTAGTTCTTTCTGGTTGCATAGTCAACCATTTGAGTCAGGTTAGCCGATATAACGGAGTCCTTAAATGACCTACATTCAGCTGAGAGCCAATTAATGTTAAAGTCACCAAGAAGGATGATTTGAGTCCGATGGGTGGGATTTGACAAAGTCAAGGACAGCGGTTAGACCAGGTCCCTGTTCTTTAGGAGGTATGTAAACAGTGACAACTGTGAGGGCCTTATTGTGGCACCTAATAGAAGTCTGATGAGAAGAATCTGAGCAGGTGTTGCTGGAAGATTGGAATCAATGGGGTGTCCTCGGAAAGTGTCTTTCACATATAAGGCACACCCTCCACCTCTTTTGGACTTATGATCAACCCAGAATACATTGTAGCCAGGAAGGGTGATTGCCTGGTCAGGAATCTTTGGGGTGAGCCAAATTTCAACTACTGACAGAATATCCGGGTTGTGTTGGGTGGTAAAGGCTTGCAGTGCATCAAGCTTCGGAAGTAAACTGCAGATGTTCAGGCACATGATTGAGAGAGTGCCTGCTGGTTTATTTTGGTTGGAGGTGTTTGGTCCAGGGTTAGGGTGAACAGTCCCTGATAGCAGCAGGAGGAGGAGCACAAGTTTCAGGGTGCACTGGCAGAGTTCAGTCAGAGAGAGGTTATGTTTCTTTTTTGAACAGAAGTATGCCAGGTGGTAATGTCGAAAATGCAACATTGGAATAGTTGTATACAATGTGGCTAGATGTGCCCAAGGCTCACACATGAGCAGGGACAGATCAATTTCAGTGGTGTGCCTCCAGGGGGAGGATTTGCCCCATTGCCAAATGATGTAAAATAATCAAATCCACAGGAAAATGACCAGTAAACTGTTTTATCTATGGTAACAAGACAAAGGATGTGTTAAATTCCTGGAACACTGGCCTGGGGCATATGCGAAGTTAAAACCCTTTGTCAGTCTTCCCTTTGTTTAAATAGTTGTGAATGGTTCTCAAAGACATGCAGTTCCTTTAGCAACAAGGTAGACAGAAATGTTGATTCAGTTTGCACTCCCAGGTCAGAGCTTGTAGAATTTCTTAGCTGTACTTACTTTGATTTTGATGGCTTCCAAAAAAGTTGATTTATCATGAGAATCCCAATATCTGCTGGTGATGTTTTCCAGTTTCTTAGTCCAGGAAACTTTCATAGAGCACATATCCAAGAATGGTCTAGTTCCTCCAAGCCAAAACACATGAAAATCCACAAAACTAAACTATTGACAAGAGACAACACAAACACCCAGCCACACAGCCCAAGTAGACAGAGAGCAAAGTGGTTTATATCACATCATGCCTAATTTAACAGCAGATCCTAAAGTTATTCTAGCAATCTGGAACACTTCTATGGAATTCTTTAGTTCTTAATATGAAGAAAAAAAATATCTTGAAACAAAATTATGTGCTTATTGGGAGCACAGTAGATCTTTTCAGGATGGGGTCATGTTAAATATTTTCAGGAAAACAGCAGCAGATTAATTTTAATAATTATTAGCCAGCACTATCTATATGTGAAGATGACACTGACCAGATAGGGGAAGAAGGAAGACACAGAAGAAAACAAAGCTCACACACATGAAGAAGACTTGACTGTCTGAAACTTTTAGAAGCAAATGGTCTGATACCTTTTTGGGCATCTACTGCATGCTGTACCACTGATTTTCATGTTTGTTTGTGCACATGCACAAGAAACATCATGTGGTAGCTGAGGAGAGAAGCAGGTTGTGGAGACGCAGCACTGTGGTGGCCAATGCCAGCACTGCATTTGTGGGCTTGGCAGTGTTCAACTAATGCAGGCTCACTGTCTTGATGACACTGGTTCTCCAGAAGTGCCACCAACTTGAAACAATTTGGTCAATGCAATCAGGGGCTGCCTCACCATAGCAGCATCAACCATTCAACTGCAATGAGGGAGCAACCCGTCATTGCAGGGTGGTACCTAGCCTGGTGTAACATTTCCATGAACATGGTGGTGACTATTGCCATCCACCTCAGAGCCCCATGAAAGCCGATGGGGGTGCCCAATCCCCCTGTCAGCATGCCCTTAACCCAATTAATTTGCCGACAGGGGAGCCCACTCCCAGTCGGCATAATGTCCCCCCATTTGTTGTGTGCTGGCAAGCTGCCCAATCCCCCTCAGCATCATGCCCCCCAAACAGTCTTTCTTTGCTGATGGGGGGCCCATTCCCCATAGGCTTAATTCACCCTTCCTCTAAAACACAGGTGACACACTGGGAGCTCTCCCCAGTGTGACCAAAGCAAGCCTTCAAAAAAAAAAAACTTCTTGCGACATCTTTTGTTTATTTTGTTGTCCCTGAAACCAACAAAATGGTCCCTTGCAGTGTCTTGTGCCCCGTCCCCAACCCGCAGCCACCCTCTGTGCACCCCACCTCCCCACACCCCCCTCACCCCATACTTATCTCTGGATCCTGGCACGATGATCTTCAGTGGACCAGGAACACGTATGCACTCTTCAAAGCCAACTATGAACTGAAGAAATGCCGGTAAGCTACATAATAGCATAAATAGGGGTTTTTTCAACTTATGTGGATATCTCTGCCATGTTTTTGACTTTTGTCACCAAAGTTTCAACATGGGGTTATTGGGACCCCTCCTCATGAATTCAGTCACTGTCATGGCATTATTCAGTCCAGAAAGGTGATTTCACGGTCACTGTGCAGAACCACCTTTTGGGATTGATTAACAAAATGACAAAGCCACTGTTCATGAGGTGAGCTCTCAAAGGGGCTACGGGACAGATATTCAAAACTTTGCACTGGGCAAAAAACGTTTGTGCAGGTTTAGTGCGGGATTAGTGTGGGTCTGCTATATTCAAAAGGACAAATAGTGTGGGCAAACTACATTAGCGCCGGGCAAAATTATAATGTATGCAAGGGGCCAACTGTCATGAATACAGGCGCAATACTATATTCAGTAACTAGCGCCACGCTAAGTGGTTTTGTGTGACTTTGCTCAACACTTAGTGCGGTGCAGATTACCGCCTAGGAAAAGCTTGTCTTAACCCTGGGCTATCAGCTTTGCACGACATTATGGCTTTGCGTGGTGTTTGCGCAGGTTTAGCACAGGTTTTGCATGACACTAACAAATAAATATGGCACATAGATAAAGCCAAACATAGAGAAAGCATGCTGCTAACTGATGGCATCTCAATGATGCCATCATCTGCCACCAGTCTCAGCCATGCCAGCCAGTAAGTGGTGACCCTGCCACCAGTGGACAGCATGGCACTGTGGCCATACAGCACACACCTGCAGACCATACTTCTGTGGATACCAACAGATGCCAGCACACACATGCAGCACTGTGGGCTTGGAGGATATTGAGGGAAGCATGTATGGGTGGTGAGACTGTGTCACAGACCAGGTGTGGCCACAAGGCTGGGACACATCATGCAGTGCACATGGGCCAGTATTGGGAATACCCCAACACCAGTGTGCCTTTTGGATAATATATGCCCCCCCCGGCCACATACCACACAGCTGTACAACTGCCACAGCACACAAAGCCAGAAATGTACATGTCACTGTGAGCATCCCATGCCAGAGGTGCAACATCTGTGGGTCACACAATAGAGTAACAGTAATGTCCACTGTCAGTAAACATCTGCAGGTTGGGTCTGTCACTGTGTATAGTGCAGTCATCATCACTGCCCTACACACCATAGGCAGTGCTGTGTCCACACACTACTGGCCTCCTTGCTACTGTGGTTTCTGCTGTGCACTGTAGTATGACGTACAATGTTACAGATGCATGCAGCACTACCACCACCTGTGACTATGCTGTGTAGTCCCCTGGGGTATGATATGCTATGCTATTCTGTACTGTTTACATGAAGCCTGCAGCTATCAGCATGCACTGCCTGACTGACCTACAGGTGGAGCTTTGGTCAGACCTGGCCAGCCCCTGTACCTCCAGACTGACCTACAGGTGGAGCTGTGGGACCCTGCAGTAACGCTGTGCAAACTGCATGCAAATCATGGCATGATGAGATGCTAATGTGGCTGTTTGCCCACAGACCATCTAAGTAGGCTCATTTGCGTGTCACCTTTGAATATGGCGAAGCTTTGCACAGGGCTAATGTGTTTGCACTGGGCAAACCGCTTAGCTCTGTGCTAATGCAGCGCGGTGCTAATGCTTCGGGTAATATTATACAGTTTTGAGCACAGTTTGTTTATGTGTGCTGCTGCCTGCAGCTGTACTGGGTTCCTACATTTGCCAGTACACACATCGGCCACATAGTTCCTCTCCACCTACCCTCACATCTCTGTGCACTGTGTTGTTGTTGTGGTTTGCACTTCCTGGTTGCTGTTTTCAATGCTGTCTTATTCCAAGGCTACATTTGCCTTGCACTCCCAGCCCAGTTTGCAAGGCCTCATTCCCATGCTATATTCAGAGGCTGTTTGCCCTGAGCTGTTCCTTTTGAATATAGCTTGTTTTGTGCTCCAGGCTAAGTTTGCCCACCGGGCAGTGCTAATTTAGCCCCAGGGCAAAGTTTTGAATATCTGCCCCTTTGTTGGAAATTTGGTGGAAAAAAGTCCAAAAAATGACTGCTTACAAGCATGCATTGTGGAGTTTCCTTGCACACTTGTAACTTCATGAATCTGTAATATTTTCACTCCAGATTTTCAACATTGCCATTTTTCACACCTTCTCATGAACAGTGCAGCTGTCACTTTTCACATCCTGGCCAAAATATGTGTTTGCACTTCCGGTGCAGAATAGTGTAGTTGCTGTGGGAAATCAGTGTTTAGGACAGATTAAAAAAATCACAGTGACTCTGCTTATGAGCAGAGGTCCTAAAATGCCTATGTTGAAACTTTGCTGACAAAAATCCATAAAATGACTGTGTTACGAGTGTGCATCATGCAGTTTCCATGCACCCTCGTAACTTCACAAATTTGTAATATTTTCTCTCCAGATTTTCAACATTGGTATTTTTTCACACCTCTATATGAACAGTACAGCTGTCACTTTCCACATTCTGGCTGAAATGTGTTTTCACACTTCCAGTGCAGAATAGCATGGTTGCTATGGGAAGTCAGTGTTTGGGACCGATTTAGAAAATCACAGTAACACTGTTCATGAGCAAATGTGCTAAAATACCTATGTTGAAAATTTAGTGACAAAAGTCCATAAAATGATTGTGTTATGAGTGTACATTGCTCAGTTTCCACATGCCCTCATAATTTCATGCATTTGTAATATTTTCACTCCAGATTTTCCACACTGGCATTTTTTCACACCTTCTTATGAACAGTACTGCTGTCATTTTTCATATTCTGCCTGAAATATGCATTTACACATGTGGCACAGAAAAGCACGGTTGCTGTGGGAAATCAATGTTTGGGACAGATTAAGAAAATCATAGTGACAGTGTTCATGAGCAGAGGTCACAAAATGCCTATGTTGAAAATTTATTGAAACAATTCTACTAAATGACTGTGTTATGCACATGTGTTGCATAGTTTCCACATACGCTCGGAAGTTCAAGCATTTTTAATATTTTCACTACAGATTTTCAACATTGCCATCTCTTCACACCTCCCTATGAGTGATACAGCTGTCATTTTTCACATCCTGTCCGATCTGCGTTTTCATACATCTGGTGTAGAATGGCACGGTCACTGTAGGAACTCAAAGTTCAGGACATGTTAACAATATTACAGTGCCACTGTTCATGAGAAGAGGTCCCAAATGCTTTCATGAGCTGGGGGGGGGTCACAAAAAGGCTATGTTGAAATTTGTAGTGCAAATACCAACAAATGCCAGGGGCATTAGGGTTTCTAACCATATCTTCTCACCATGTACAGACTGACAGGCATCAGGGGTCTGCCTTTGGATTGCCAACTGTAATTCTCATGCCATTCCACCCCCCCACTCTGCAGCCAGTGACAGGCATCGAGGTGTGCCTTGGACTTTTTGGCCCCAGAGTTCACCCCATTCTCCTATACTACACCCATTTCAGTGTATGTCCTTATGGAATGGGATGACTGTAAAGTGGAACATCCCAAGACACACTTCAACATTTTTTGGTGTCTGCAGGCTAGGGTGACAGGAAATGGCATGAATGTTATGGGCGATGACCCAAACACATACCTCAATACCTGTCCGTCTCTGCAGAGTGGAGGTGGGGCTGGTGTGAAAGTTCAATACTTCACTGCCATTCCTGTTCTGCATCTGTCTGACTCCTGCATTTCCAGTGCTAATACCAGCAAGCAAACATTCGGCATTGACAAATGCTTGTTTTTTTTTTTTTGTTATGTCCTCTTTGGCAACTTCTACTATTAAAATGCATTAAATGTATAGTTTACTAAATTTTAACTTTGAGATAACTCTTGAATGACTTCTAAACATGTTTTAAGATTCCTTTTACAGGAGGTCAAGACCTGTGCAAAAGGTTGTGTTATTTTTTCATATTTTGTTACAAATTTCCAAAGTAGAGCTTGGAGAAATAGAAAAGTATGTACAACTAATCTCCTCTGAATTTTCAACTCAGAGAGAAGTTAATATTTGATCAAAATCAGACCCAAAGTTTATACAGTTTTGTTCTAAAGTTATTTTACTCTAAATCTTATTAGACTATTGATGAACTGAGCAAAGAAATGTTTAGATAAAACAAATTAATGACTCCAGGATTGGGAGTTTATTAAAATTGCAAAATGTATTATGAAACCTTAAATGCACTCATTAAGATCATTTTTCTTAGTGTGTAATTATAATGAATTAAAGGCATTTGAATATAGACCTACAATTATACAACCATTGTGACACATATTTTTAGGATCAGAGGAATGGTGCAAGGCTTCCAAAATCATAGTGATCTCACTGCTTCAATGCTTCAGTGTGCATGGATCAAACCAAAAAGAACCATAATAAAAGCTTCTATCTTTGCCAAAAAAAAAAATTACATTTTATTATATTTGATTTATCCTGTAAATGCAAAATAGCAAAACGGAAGTGAAACAATCAAGATGAGATTTCAGCGTTCCCCAATCATACATTGAAGCTGAGCCATAATAAAGGCTTTTATCTTCTTCAAAGCAATTATACTTTTATTTTGATATGTTTAATATTCTGCATCTAAATAGATACTAGAAAAAAGTTTATTGGGTGTTTGGAAAGAGGCAAATGCAACCAGACACAGAAGGAAGTCAAAAGGGAGTATCAGTTACAGGGACTAGCAACAAGTCAAGTAGCTTGCTTGACCACTCCAAGGGGAGCCACCCATTGACACTACTAACTGCTGGTGGGCACTGGTAGAAGAGGAGGAGCTGGGTAAGTGCTGCAAGCAGTCAGTGTAGGAGGAGGAGGAGGAGGCAGATGGCAGGCTGCCTGCCATAGTCCAGCTCTTGTTTGATATCTCTGGTGGTGCCTGAGTGGATGTAGCAATCATCGGTGCAAAGTCCCTCCATCTGTAGGGATTAAGGGGACTCAGTTTAGTAGTTCTGTTGTATTCAGGCAGGCTCAAGCTCCATTACAGTAATAGATCCAACTGCAGCCCCTTGAACCCCCAACTCTGCTACTTATACAGGAATGATCGCTTGAGAGCGAGGGATCCTTGCTGCATGCAAAGGAAGTAGGAGGGGTAGCACTTAATGTTCATTTTTGTGCTGTGGCAGTCGGGGGTAGCTGGATTGGGAGAAGTGCCTTTAAGTGTAAGGATTGCATGTTTCTGAACTGTTGTGGATTGCATGGGCATAGGCGGGGGGGTGATCAGGGTGTTCAACCGCCCCCCGCACCTGGAAATTATCTCAGAAACTCAAATTCCTGTATTTTGTTTTCAGGTTGGCTCAGGCTCAGCTGCTAAAACACTCAGTGTCTCAGCAGTCTCCATAGAGGCTGGAGCAAGCTGCAACACAATGTGCATGCATGGGACCATTGATGGCTAGGGATGATAGAGACATCATCAACAGAGAGAGTGGGAGGAGTCTGGTGAGACAGACTAGTGAGCATGCTGCTGTGCTGTATCATCCGTACCGCGCCAAGCAAGTTCTGGAGTCCAGTTGACTGTCATGGTGGGAGAGTAGGACTATGTGCTGCTCTTCTCTAGCCTCAGCTGAACTGTGGGAGAACCTGAATATGGTCTACCACAGAAAGAACATGCCCATCCAGGGTTGAGCTGTGAGCAACATGTGACACAGGAGAGGTTGAAGAAAAATCTGCCCTTGCCTAGTAGCCTATAGTCCTATCTTGGGAGGGGAGCAATTGTTGAAGCAAGTCAACAGGAGGATAATCAGCAGAAAAGTGGTGAGTGGAGAAAAGAATAAAGACTGATCCAGGGGAAGGGTATTCTCTCATTCAGAGAGGTGGTGAGGGGTATTAGCACCATCTCCCAGGACAACCCACTCATTACATCTCAACCCCACCAACGTCCTGCCCAACTTAGAGCTTATCATGTGAAGTGGGAATAGGTATATAAAGGCAGACGCCAGACTAACATCTTTATCTCTGCCTGCTGCAGAGTGCTCCCATGTGCAAAGGTGGAATGGGGTTAGGAGCACTGTCTGTATGTAGAGGTGGGATGGTGGTAGAAAATGAGGGATGCAAATGTGTGAAGGTTTCCCCATGTATAGGAGTGAGATGGATGGGGAGCAGTGTTCCCCATATAGAGGCATTGGGATGAAGGGGTGGATTGCTCTCCATGTACAGAGCTGATATGAAGTAGGAGGAAAGCTCCCCTTGTGTGGAGGTTGAATGGAGGGGGAGGAGTGCTCCCGATGTGCTGGAGGTGGGATGCAGTGGGAAAAGTGGTATCCATGTGGGGAAGATGAAAAGTAGTGGGAGAAGCATGGGGGGGGTCAGGAGTTCAGTGCTGACAATGTATGGAGGTGGGATGGAGATGAAGCAATGGTACCTATGTGTGAAGATGGAATGGAGGGAAGAGTTCTTTCCATGTTCAAGTTTATTGTGAAGGCATAACATCCATTGAGCAATCTCATTTGTAAGGAGATCCCTTGTACAAGCAATGAGAAAGACAATATATGGTGTAAGATACAAAAAGTAAAGACATATAAATTAAAATAAAGCAATGTTCTTTACATTAGTATATACAATAGATAGATTTTGTATTTATAAAAGCACCCATTTCCTGGGACTTTGGGCGCTGTACAATATAAACAGCAAAGAACAATATAAACTCATATGCCAAAAATGTATGTTAAATTCAACTAGAAGCAGATTTAAAATGCATCTAGCTATCCCACTAACATCAAACAATTAATCAATAAAAACTTGCTGGAACAGGTAAGTTTTTAGGCTCTCTTACGGGCTTCTACCAAGGAATCTTCCTTTGAAGAGACAAGAAAGGAGTTCCACAGGGTAGACACAGCAACCGAGAATGCCCTGTCCCGGGAATGCTGCAACCTTACCCTGGGAACCCCAAGGAGGCTTCCCCTGACAGAATATGTACAATATTAAATTCAACAGGGATTGAGACCAAATATGATTACATAAGTCACTATGCCCACCATGTGGAAGAGGGCTGAAGAAGAAGACTTGCTCCCTATATGCAAAGAACCATGGAGGGGGAGGAGTGCTCTCTATGTACAAATGTGTAATGGCGGGGGAAGAGTGTTCCCATGTGTGGAGGTGGGATGGAGGGGGAGAACAGTCACTTAGGGGCCATCATTGTAGACCCCAGTCCAGCCTGTGTGTGAAACTGTTTGAAATGGGGGGCAGTTTATGATGGTGCAAATGTACAGAGGTTGAGGAAAAATCTGCCCTGGCCTAGTGGCCTGTAGTCCTGTCTTGGGAGGGGACCAACTGTTAAGGCAAGCCAACAGGAGGATAATCAGCAGAAAAGTGGTGAGTGGAGAAAATCCCTACAGATGGAGGGCTGCTGCACAAATGATTGCTACATCCACTCAGGCATCACCAGAGATTTAAAACTAGAGCTGGCTGTTGTAAAGTATTGGGCTGTTAGATGGGGCTGCAAGAGGGGGTACCAGTCATGCAGGAGCACCCATTGTATCCTGCCTCCACCCACCCACCCAGCAGAGTGGGAACAGTTGTGGAGGGGCAGGTACAGGATCCAAATGTTTATATCTCAGTATCTCAGAGTGTTCTCCATCAGCAGAGCACATTAGGTGGGAGAGTCTCTGGCTGAAGCCAGTCACCAAAAGCCCACTTCAACCATCATGCTAGCCCTGGTGGAGCAGGGATGGATACGAAGGGGCAGATGTGCAGCTTGCATCTCTATCCATGGCTGCTACAGGGTGCTACCCTTGTGTGGAGGTGGGATGGGGAATGGGGCATCATTCTCCCAGAGCCACCTGCCTGGAGCCTTCCCAATGCCATTTCCTGCTTTCATGGAACTCAGATGGGTGAAGATTGACAGATGTGTGAACCACATCTGTCATTGGCTCCTACAGAGTGCTCCTCACATGCAGGAGCTGAAATGGAAGGAAAAAAACGTGTCACATGTGCAGAGATGTGGAATGGTGTGTTGGGTGCCAGTGGCCTCAGGCCACCAAGTAGATCTGGACTGTAGCATCATTTCCACCCACCTGGATCCCACCAGGCTAGATAGAAACAGGTGTGGTGCAGCAAATGTTCAACTCACATTTTTGTCTCTAGTTGGGGCAGCCAATATGCACTGGTGGGATGGTTATGGAGTGGACACCAATCACCAGCTTCTGCCAGGCCACATTCTACTGTTTGCCTTGGGCTTCCCTCCTGGAGGTCACCTTGTCACTGTGCCAACCTGTGTGGAGTGGGATGGGTGTAGAGAGGAAGATGAGTAACCTACATCTGTTTCTAGCTACTGCAGATTGTTCCATATGTGCTGATGTGAGCTGGACATGTAGGGGGCAGCAACTACCCAGGGGGTTCCCATCAAGTGCCCACTCTACACTGTGCTAGTCATTATGAAGGGGCAGATATGTGACCCACATATTTGTCTCTCTCTCTCTGTCTGGTGCTCCTCTTGTGCAGTGGTGGATTAGATGCATCAAGTTTGTTTAATGTATCTCTCTCTCTCTCTCTCTCTCTCTCTCTCTCTCTCTCTCTCTCTCTCTATCTCTCTCTCTATCTATCTCTCTCTCTCTCTATCTCGGACCTTCGCTCCCCCCACTGTGAAAATAAAACTCTGCAGCACTACTCTCTGTCCCAGTCATGGCACTCTTGGTGTCACTTTCTCTGCCTCTCTGTATGTGCTGTCCACTTCCACTGGGCTTCAGAAAGACAAACAGAGAGTGAGACTGTTAGCAAGGTGCTGGAAGACGGAGTGGCAATAAAATGGATAGCAACTGAGCTTGGGTCCATACCATACTCCACTTTTCTGTTTTAACAGGGGGTTGACACTGTCTGTGACTGGGATGAATTGGACCTGCACATATATGCTGCACTGGAAGCGGCTTTCACTGTTGCTATGTCTGTCTTGGGGGGGTGGAGGGGAGGGAGTAGACACTGCAAGTGGAAGGACCACCCATTGAAATGAATGTTTGTTCACTTGCAGGTCTGGGAGGCACCAGTCATTGTGATTATGGTCACTACATTGCACTGCTGCCAATTTCACACTGCCAAGGTGGTGCTGCAACAGTGACAGCCTGTCACCTGGTGATCACTCTCATTCCGCTTACTCACCATATCTCAGCCTGTTGCTGTCACTGATTGAGGGCTCCGTCTCCTCTCTTTCCCTGACGCTGGTGCACCTCACTGCCTCTTTTAATCCTGTGCTCTCTTTCAGAAGGCAGAGGTGCTGTTGCCTCTTCTACTCAGTGTCTGTCCCTGTACCCTGTGTGTCTCTCTCTCTCTGTCTCCACAGTCCAGGGTTATGCTACAGCTCCACAGGCAATGCTGACTCACTTCTCAGCACTCTCACTCTGATTCATGGGATGGGTGAGTGGGTACCATCACAGACAGCTATGCTCAGGTTGGGCATTGTGGCACAGATGAAGCACCGGTGAGAGAACTCAGGGACATGCACACACACTTTCATTCACACAGAGACACAAACGAGTTCAATGTGGATGTCTGTTGGGGGAAGGATAAATTGTATTTATTTGTTCTTTACTGCTAGGACTGTTCACTGCTTATGGCACAGATGGAGGAGGATGCAGTGTATGGCTGGGTACCCGGACATCTGCAGGGTGGGTTGGGAGACAAATGGTAAGATCAGGAAGGACATGAATGTAAGGAAGGAAGTGCTTTCATTGGAGCACTTCATTTCTTTCAACAAGAGAATGGCTTCCAGCTGTGAAACTGTGACTAGTGTCACAATCTGGTTACAAGCTTATTGGTCTGTCAGGGACACACCCACTATAGATTGATGTGCACTGAACTTGTCCCTGACACACCTCTGAAATGTCATTCTACCACAAGATGTTTCTTGTGCAGGTGCAAGGAAACATAAAAACTATAAAGAATTTAGATTAGTGACTACCCTCATTTGAAAAACCTTTTTGTCCTAAACACAAAAATGTAAAATAATGCACTTGGAGCACAGAAATCCAGGGGCAGAGAACAAACAGGTGGAGTGGTACTGACAACATTAAGAAAGCACACATTAAAAAAAGAGCTTTTATATACTGTACAGTTCATTACTGTTTAATAATATCATGCAGCTATGGTTGCTACTGTACATCTGATGCAAACCCATAATCCCATTCGTCACTTTATGCGAAGGGGGGGGGGAGTAGAGGCCGTAACTGACTCCTTGTTTTTGTGATAAAGGGGTCAGTTTCTTTACAGCAAAAACAAGGAAAGGTATAATTTCTAAAATGTGCAGATGAGCATGGGGACCACTTTTTTCCAGAGCATGCCACCACCGTCAGCTACCACTTCAAGACTGCTACTATCCCCGCCTAATACAATCAGGGGAAAACCAGAAGTAGTCTACCAGCACTGAGATCAATATGGCTTAGGCACATTTGCCAGAAATTACTGCTCAGAAAAGAATGAGAAAGTGACTGTGATGATGAGCAAGTCCCAGACCAGATAGCTAGTTTGTTATTAGACTCCTCCTGAGCCTGACTTGTACGACTGCATGGGCCAAGCTCCATGGATGTCATGCCATCATCAGATTTGTAGAAGAGTACTGTGGAAGCAAGTAACCGAATGGCTGTCTGATTTGCTGCCATACTGCTCTGACATAGTTTCCAGTGATTCTGTTTATGCAGCCCTTCCCCTCCATGGGCTGCATAAACACGCCCTCTTCCGAGCACACTGTTTCCATTCCACAACTACAGCAGTGACGGTCACCATGTGCAACATGGTGACGTTGACTTAAACTGTGCATACATGACTATCATGCATACATAGTTATGTCAGCACCACCACGTTGAGCAGGGCTGACTACAGGGCAAACTGCACATGTGCAAGTATCACGCATGTGCAGTACTGTAATCGCTGCAGTATTACTTATGGCTGAAGCAAAAGCACTGCATATTTTTTTCCACACTCTTGCCACTCCTAAGAGCTTTCTACAGCCATACTGGCTCTGACCAGAATTTGTTTATGACTCGCTTCTGCTTTTCTCGTGTGGTCATATGAAAAAAGGAATTCAGCCATACAAAAAAGGAAGATTTTGGACTTGTTTTTTTGTTTATATAATTCTTTTTTTCATTTGAAGGATCCTTTTTCTTTGTTCATACAAAAAAGGATCCCTTCAAACAAAAAAAGATTTTGAACCTAGTGTTTCTTTTCCAATTCTTTTTCATTGAAGGATCCTTTTATGTTTGCTTGCATGCATGTGCAAGAAACATAGTGCCATCATCCGAGTTTGGAGGTGTGTCACCCCTCTTCCAGTTCAGTCGAGTGTGTGTTGGCAGGCACGGCCCAGTCCACCAATGGGATGCTGGAGCTGTCTATGACAGCCCAAATGTGGCGAGGAGTTGAAAGGCGGGGAGCCACACTCCAGTGAGCAGCTATCAGATATCGCCTGCTCATGCACAGCTCCCCACACACATGCACACTGCGTGCTGCCCCCCCACACACACACTGTACAGCCAATGGGGTGCCCAAATCCCCATTGGCTGTGCTGTGCCCCCCAAAGCTTTCCACATGCCACGCTGGGTGCCCACCCCAGCGTGGCAACTCCATGTACAGCCAACGGGGGTGCCCAATCCCCATCGGCTCCACTGTCCTTCCCCCCAGGACAGGGGTGCCATGCTGAGACCCACCCCAGCATGACAAAGTGCTATGGCCAATGGGGTGCCCAATCCCCTGTCGGCTCCACACACCTCCAACTAGCCGATGCATTGCCACGCTGGGAGCCCACCCCAGCGTGGCAAACGCCCCTGCATCATTATTTAAAAAAACTACCTGTAAAGAAAAAAACGGTCCCACGCAGTCTCCTTGCCCCCCTCACAACCCGCACCCACCCCTGCACACCCTGCCTCCCCACACCTCACCCTCACCCCATACTTACCTCCGGACCTTGGCGTGACGATCTTCCGTGGACCAGGAACACGTCTGCACTCTTCCAAGTCGACCATGAACTGAGGAAATGCCGGTAAGCTGTATAATGAGATAGATAGATTTTTTTCAACTTTGTTGCATATCTCAGGCATTTTTTGGAATTTTTGCACCAAATTTTCAACATGGGATTTTTGGGACCCCTTCTCATGGATGCTGTTACTGTCATGGCATTATTCGGGCCCAAAGGGCAATTTTGCAGTCACTGCGCAAAATCACCTTTTGGGACAGATTAATGAAACAACACTACCAACGTTCATAAGGTGGGCTATCAAGAAGCCTATTTTGAAAATTTTGTGGAAAAATTCCAAAAAATGACTGTTTTATGAGCGTGCATTGCGCAGTTCCTATGCACACTCATAAGTTCATGAATTTTCAATATTTTCACTCCAGATTTTCAACATTGCCATTTTACCACACCTTCTTATGAGTAGTACAGCTGTCACTTTTCACATCTCACCCAAAACATTTTCCGCCCATGTAGTGCACAAAGGCGCAGTCGGTGTGCGAAATCAATGTACAGGACAAATTAAGAAAATCACAGTGACAGTGTTCATGAGCAGAGATCTTAAAATGGCTATGTTGAAAATTTGGTGAAAAAATTCCTTAAAATGACTGTTTTATGAGCGTGCATTGAGCAGTTCCTACGCACGCTTGTAAGTTCACGAATTTTCAATATTTTCACTCCAGATTTTCAACATTGCCATTTTACCACACCTCCTTATGAGCAGTACAGTTGTCATTTTTCACATCTTGCCCAAAATGTGTTTCCGCCCATGTAGCGCACAACGGCGCAGTCGATGTGCGAAATCAATGTATGGGACACATTAAGAAAATCACAGTGACAGTGTTCATGAGCAGAGATCTTAAAATGGCTATGTTGAAAATTTGGTTAAAAAATTCCTAAAAATGACTGTTTTACGAGCGTACATTGCACAATTCCTATGTATGCTCGTAAGTTTGCGAATTTAATATTTTCACTCCAGATTTTCAACATTGCCATTTTATTACACTTCCTTATGAACAGTACAGCTGCCATTTTTCATATGTCACCCAAAATGTGTTTTCGCACATATAGCGCACAATGGTGCTGCTGGTGTATGAAAGCAATGTTTGGAACAGATTAAGAAAATCACAGTGATTCTGTTCATGAGCAGAGGTCTTAAAATAGCTAAGTTGAAAATTTGGTGAAAAAATTCCAAAAAATGACTGTGTTATGAGTGAGCACTGTGCAGTTTCCACGCACCCTCATAAGTTCATGACTTTGTAATATTTTCAGTCCAGATTTTCACCAGTGGCATTTTTCCACACTTCCTTATGAACAGTACAGCTATCATTTTTCACAACATGGCCGAAGTGTGTTTTCACACTTTCAGCACAGAGATGCGTGGTCGCTGTGGGAAATCATTGTTCGGGACAGATAAACAAAATCACAGTGACACTGTTCATGATTGGAGGCACCAAAATGCCTGAGTTGACAATCTGCTATAAAAAATCCCCAACCTAATTATATTATGGGTGTGTGTTGCACAGTTTCTATGTACGCTTGTGACTTCACCATTTTTAAATATTTTACTGCAGATTTGCAACATTGTCATTTTTACACCTCCATGAACAGTACAGCTGTCATTTTTTACATCCTTTCCAGAATGTTTTTGCACTGTGGTGCTAAATGCCATCAAATCGCTGTACATGCTTAGCTTTGCTACCAAACTGATATTCCCCCTGTTCATGAGGTGGGGTCACAAAAAAACATATTGAAAATTTGGAGTGAAAATACCAATGAATGCCTGAGGTATAAGGATTTCCAACCATAATGCCCAACCCTGTAGAGAATGACAGGCATCAGGGGTTGTGACTTGGGATTCTTGCCTGCAATGCTCATACCATTTCACACCCTGCAGCCAGTGAGAGGTATCGAGGTATGCCTTGGACTCTTCGGCCCCAAAGTTCACCCCATTATCCTATATCGTACCCATCTCACCGTATTTCCTAATGGAATGGGGTGCGCATAAGGGCCAAAGACCCCAAGGACCACCGTGACACTTGTCAGTGTCTGCAGGGTGGGGTGTGGTGAAATGGCATGGTCGTTATGCCTGACGAACCAAAGGCACACCCTAATGCCTGTCACTCTCTGCAGGGTGGTGGTGGGGTTGGCTTCAGTTCAATACTTCACTGCCATTCCTATTACGCAGCTCCGTAACTTCTACACTACCACTGCCAATGCCTGCAAGCAAACATCCGGCATTGACAAATGCTTGTTCATATAGAAATGTAGATACTGACTGCAGATTGGAACTGCTTGGTCCATCTAGTCTGCCCATTTTCCCCTATCCATGGAACACCGCATACCCTACTTGATCTCTGGCTTTAACCACCCCCTTCTCTACCTCTAAGGTTCCCTTATGCCTATCCCATGGATTCTTGAAGTCCATTACCATTTTTGCCCGTACCACCTCCACTTGGAGGCTGTTCTAGGCATCACCACTCTTTCTGTGAAGAAGTGCTTCCTCATATCTCCCCTGAGTCTCCTCACCTCTAGCTTCATAGCACGTTCCCTTATATTTGAGAATTTTATTTTTGAAAAATGTTTCCCTGTTGAATTTTATTATACCCTTGATGTATTTGAATGCTTCTGTCATAGCCCCCCTCTCCTTCCTTTCTTCCAGAGTGCACATATTGAGGTTCTTTAGTTTCTCCTCATAGGGTTTGTGATGCAGATCCTGCACCACTTTGGTTGCCTCCTTTGGACTGCCTCTACTTGGTCTATGTCCTTTTGGAGATGTGGTCTCCAGAGCTGAACACGGTACACAAGCTGAGATCTCACAGGTGATCTATACAGTGGTATCACCACCTTTCTGTTTTTGCTATGTACCCCAACATCCCACTAGCTCGCCCCACTGCCCTGTCACACTGTCTGGCCACCTTTAGGTCATCGGATTTGATTACTTCCAGGTCCCTGTTTGGTGATGTTTAATACTACCTGCCCATTTTGTAATCTGCCCCTGGGTTTCTGTGCCCCAGGTGCATGATTTTGTACTTCTTCACATAGAAGCCTAGCTGCCACACCCTTGACCACTCCTATAGCTTACTTAGATCACGATTCAATCTTTCCACACACACACCCACACATCCACACCCTGAGTGTCTACCCTCTTACAGATTTTAGTGTCATCTTTGAAGAGGCATACCTTCCCTTCTAGCCCATCTGCAACATCACTGATAAAGACATTGAAGAGGACCAGTCCCAGTACTGATCCGTGTGGCACCCCACTTGTCAATATCCTTCCTCAGAGTAAACTCTATTTCATACCACATACTGTCTCCTGTGCCACAACCAATTTCTCATCCAGTTTACCAATATTGGACCCACTGCAAGGCTTCCCAGCTTGTTTATGAGTCTCCTATGTGGAACGGTGTTGAATGCCTTACTGAAATCTAGGTAGGCCACATCCACCACTCTTCCTTGATCCAATTCCGCGGTCATCCAGTCAAAGAAATCTATCAGATTTGTTTGACATGACCTCCCTGTTATGAATCCATGCTCCCTCAGATTATGAAGGCCACTGGATTTCAAATATTCCATAGTCCTCTCCTTCAGTAGTGATTCCAATCATTTCCCTACCACTGAAGTCAGGCTGACTGGCCTGTAGTTGTCAGCCTCCTCTTTACTTCCACTTTTGTGAAGTGAGACTACCTCTGCCCTCCTCCAGTCACCTGTCTCCATGAGGGGTTCAACAAGGCTGTCAGAGGTGCAGCCAGCACCTCCCTGAGCTCCCTCAGTACCCTAGGATGCACCCCAATCTGGCCCCATTGCCTTGTCCACGTTCAGATTTGTGAGTTCCTTCAGAACCCTCTCCTCTGTAAAAGGACTAGTATCTACTTCCCTTACTTCGATGCTCCTGGCCCTTATCTGTGGTCCCTCTCCTTCCCCTTCCTCTGTGAACACTGAACAAATGTACTTATTCAAGATGTCCACTTTTTCCTGATCCTACTTCATGCACTCCCCTCCCTCCTTCTTAAGCCTTACTATCCCTCCCCTGCTCTTTCTCTTACATACCTGAAAAATACATTGGCCCCTTCTGCACTGCCTGGGCTATTTTCTCCTCCACCTGTGCCTTTGTACTCCTAACTTCTTCCACTGCTTCTCTCTGTTTCTCCTGATATACCTATTTTCCTTTCTCTGTGTTTCCTTTTACCTCCTGGATGCTAACCTTTTTGCCTTTACCTTCCCGGCCACATCTTTTAAGAAACATAGTGGTCTCTTTTTCCTCCTGCTTTTGCTTACTTGTCTGACACAAAGGTTTTTTGCCTTCTCTGTCCCTCCTTTTAGATTTTCTACTGTTTCTCCATTCCCCCCAAAGTCTTCTTCCTGCCAGGCCATCCCTGAGGTATTGGTACCTGGTCACAATAGCGCAACAGAAAGAGCACTACAAAAATTGCATTGTGTGAAATCCGGAAACATTTGCAGTGACAGGGGTTTAACAATGGTAGGTATTTACTGCTACTCGTATCACTGACCAGGAAGTAGACAAAGGGATGAATAATTCTGTGCTGCTGGGTCTGGCCCAGCCACTCCTGTGGTGGAGTGGCAAAGTCACCAGCACCCATCAGCGAAGGAGACCTGGGACTGCAGTTCGGTTCCTCCCAGGTCTCCTGGTTTGTAACTTATTTAAAAAAAAAATACAGATTTCCCCCCATCCAACTTAAACATCATCCCCAAACCCCCCCCCCAGTGGGTTATTTAAAGTCCAGGAGGTTAGGGGGAATTATCCCACACTTGGGGCACAGAGTACCCCTCAAAAACAGATAAAGTCTCATTGCTGTTAATGGAGTGTGCACATTTAGTGGTGTGTGGCTTTTTTCCACGACATTATGACCCTGTGCCTGAGGTATTCCCTCATCTTTTTAAAATTGGCTTACCTGAAATCTTGGACCCTCGCATTTCTGTGGTTTGATTCTGCTGCAGTGTTTATATTGAACCACACTGTATGGTGATCACTGGTCTCCAGATGGCCACCCACTTTGACATCTGCAACACTGTCCCTGTTGGTGAGTACAAGGTCTAGTACTGCCTCCTGACAAGTGAGATCTCTTACTAGTTGCCTGAAGAATGCCCCCTTCAGGGTGTCTAGGATATCACAGTTATAAATGAAGCTGCTTCTGGGATGATCCAATCTACATCCAGCAGATTGAAGTCTTCCACCAGCAGCACCTCTCCCTTGTTTGCCATCTTTTGGATAGATCCCACTAGAACCTTAGCCAACTTCTGACATTGTGTAGGAGGTCAATAGATCATGCCAGTGCGAGCAGCGACTCCCTTCCCTATTTCTAAGTTGACCCACAGTACCTCCACCTCTTCCTGATTTCCTTGTATCTCAGAAGCCTCCATGCTATCTCTCAAATAAAGAGACACTCCACCCCCTTTCTTTCCTACCCTGTCCTTTTTGAACAGAGTGTAGCTTGGTATGGCTATATATACCAGTAATGGTTCTCGTTGCAACATGACTTGATAATGGTGACAATGTCCAGGTCAGCCTCTGCCATGATCTTCTCTAGGTCCGAGATTTTGTTTCCCAGACTTCAAGCATTTGCAAACATGGCCTTCCAGAATGTGCTACTACCCTGTTTGTCAACATATCCTGTCCTCTTTTGCCTTTTCTCTTTGCCCCCTCTGCTCTCAGTCCCTTCTTTCATCACTGCTACCATTTTGTTTCCTTTTTTTGAGCACCCATGAGGATTTCTTTCTCTTAGGTCTCTCCCTACTACCTACTTCAGTTTGGGGGGAGCAGTTTATGTCTCCCCATTTCCTTCCACCACCACCCTCAGCTAGTTTAAATGCCCATCAGTGTAACATTTAAACAGTTCTTTGAGAACTGTGGTTCCCCTCCCAGATGGATGCAGGCCATCTCCCTTGTATAGGCCTTTATCCCTCCATGTGGGACCCCAGCCCCTATGTAGCCAAACCCCTTCTCTCTGCACCATTCCTTCAACTATGAGTTGAAGCTCCTGGTGCAGAGTACCCAGTCCTTCCCCCTATCGTAGTCAGGTAGCACCTCCAAAAAGGCCACTGAGCATGCTACCTGCCTAAGGCCCCCTTCCCAACTCCCTGAACTCCTCCTGTACTATCTTAGCCTTGTCCCTAGCAGGTCATTGGTCCAGAGCTGGACCATGACATCCAGCTCTTCCTCCTGTCCAGCTTCCCTAGATATCCTCTCGATCTGCACCCCATCACTCTAAGCAGTGGCACTTTTTTTTGCATCTAACCTTCCTCTCCTCCTCCCTTGCTGTACCCAAATCTGCTGATGGGTGATCTGAATATGCCAGATGTTAACTGGAGTGCAGTTGCAGCAGCCACTTCAAAGAGTGGGGTTATTCTAGATGCCCTACAGGGGGCATGCCTTAGACAACTAGTATTGGAGCCCACTCGAGAGGGAGCAATCTTAGACCTGGTTCTCTCAAATGGAGATGAAGAGAGGATCACAGATGTAGAAGTGGGTAGCCATCTGGGAACTAGCGACCATCGAACAGTATGGTTCACAATAAACACAGCAATAGAATCAAGTCATACAAAGGCAAAAGTACTGGACTTTAGGAGGGCTGACTTTGCCAAAATGGGTGAGTGCCTAAGGAATGCACTAGCAAATGGGCAGGAAGGAGGGGTGGAAGAACAATGAGGAATAATAAAAACTGCCATCACAGAGGTAACAAGCCTTTGTGTGAAGCAAATTAACAAAACGAAATGATGTAAAAAACCACTATGGTTCTCAAAGGAAGTGGCAGTGAAGGTTCAAGAGAAAAAGAAAGCATTCAGGAAGTACAAGGAATCACAGAAGTAGCAGGACAGGGAACTGTATCAGTTAAAGCAAAAGGAAGCTGGGAAGGCAGTCAGAACAGCAAAGGCTCAAACTGAGGAAAAGATAGCCAACTCAGTTAAGAAGGGAGATAAAACCTTTTATACGTACATCAGGGAGCAAAGGAAGACCAAGGGAGGGCTAGTGAGGCTTAATAAAGAGAAGGGAGGGTGGGCAGAGGGTGACTGTGAAAAGGCAGAGATACTAAACAAATATTTTTGCTCAGTATGTACAAAGGAAGTGGGGGAGGTACCTAAAACAAACAGTGGAAACACTCTGGATACAGAAGTTGATACCTACCCATTTACAGAAGAAAGGGTTCTGAAAGAACTCTTAAAACTGAAGGTGGACAAAGCAATGGGGCCTGATGGGATTTATCCCAGGATTCTAAAAGAACTAAGGGTAGAACTAGTGACACCACTGACTACCCTCTTTAACAAATCATGGAAGGATGGGGTGGTACCTGAGGACTGGAGAAGGGCATATGTGATTCTCCTTCACAAAAGTGGGAGCAAGGTAGAAGCAGAAAACTACAGACCTGTTAGTTTAACCTCAGTGGCAGGATGATGATGGAATCACTTCTGAAGGAAAGAATTATTGAGTATCTAGAGGCCAGAGGGGCTCAGGACCCAAGGCAGCATGGATTCACAGCGGGAAGGTCATGCCAGACAAATCTAATAGATTTCTTTGACTGGGTAACCAAAGTAGTAGATCAGGGAGGGGCTGTGGACATGGCCTACCTAGACTTTAGCAAGGCATTTGACACAGTCCCACACAAAAGATTAATATACAAGTTAGCCAGCCTGGGAGTGGGTCCCAAGATGGCAGCCTGGGTAAAGAATTGGCTGGAGAATAGGACACAGAGAGTAATAGTAAATGTAATCCACTCTGAAGAAAGGGGGGTTACTAGTGGGGTACCGCAGGGTTCAGTATTAGGACCGGTCCTCTTCAATGTCTTTATAAGTGACATTGCAGAGGGACTGGAAGGAAAAGTATGTCTCTTTGCAGATGGCACACAGATCTGCAACAGAGTTGATGCACAAGGTGGGGTGGAAAGGATGAGAAGAGACTTGGCAAGGTTAGAGGAATGGTCAAATGTATGGCAGCTTAGATTCAATGCTAAGAAGTGCGAGGTAATGCACCTGGGAAACAAAAACCCAGGGGAAGAGTACACAATGGGGGGTGAGATACTAACAACAACAAAAATGGAAAGGGACCTGAGGGTAGTCATATCAGATGACCTAAAGGTGGGCAAGCAATGTGAGAGGGCAGCAAGGAGGGCTGGGGGGATACTGGGATGCATAGGGAAAGGCATCACCAGTAGAAAACAGAAAGTTATTATCCCTCTGTACAGACAGTTGGTGAGACCCCACCTGGAGTACTGCGTGCAGTTCTGGAGACCCAATCTCCGCAAGGACATAGACAGGATGGAGGCTGTCCAGAGGAGGGCACTAAAATGGTGCAGGGTCTGCACCAGAAGACATAGAAGAGAGACTTAAGGAGCTTAATAAGTATAGCCTCGAGGAAAGGAGGGAGAGGGACATGATAGAAACTTTCAAGTATCTCAAGGGAATCAACAAAGTCCAAGAGGGAAGCATCTTTCAAAAAAAGAGGTGTGCAAGAACAAGGGGGCACAATTTGAAGTTAGAAGGGGGGCGGCTCAGAGGTAATTTAAGGAAGTATTTTTTTCACAGAGAGGGTTGTGGATGCATTGAACGGCCTTATGGAGGAAGCTGTGGAGTCAAAAACAGTGGTGGAATTCAAGCATGCATGGGACAGTCATAAGGCAATTCTGGGGGGGGTAGGAAGAAGTAGGCTGCTGGTTAACTAGGATCTGCAGCTTATCCATTAGGTAAGGAAATGGGCAGACTGGGTTGGCCAAGCAGTCCTTATGTGCCGTCAAAATCTATGTTTCTATGTTTCTATCCCCCTAAGAATTGAGTCCTCCACCAGGAGTCACTTCCTCCTCCTCTGGGGTCCTCCACCATCCTCCTTGTAGTCTCCACTATTGAGAACCTCCACATCTGCCTTAGTCACTATTGCAGGTACATCTGTAGGACAGTCTGACCCTGCCAGAATGGCATAGTCATTTTGTAGTGGTACCATATTGGGAATGTGTCTCTGACCCACCACCCTCACCCTTTCTGAGCCCACCATAGTCCAGCTGCTCCTCACCCTTGGCATCCCTTGATGCCAAGGCTTGGTGGTGCCTGTGTGGTGATGGGTGCACTCCAAATCCTAGTCAAATTGGCCTGGAGACTAGAAAACTCTCTCTTCATCCCATAGAGGTGCATGCAGATGGGACAGCACCACAGTCTCAGAAGGCCTTCCTGAAGACTGCCACCCCACAGCCACTGCACTGCACCACTCCCTGCAAAGCTATGTCCTATCTTGCCTGTTTTTTCTGTTTTTCCTCTATTAGACCCTTTTTACTCCTTCCGCAGTCTATTACTTGACCCTAACTTTCCTCTAACCTGCCTGTTTTTGTTTTGCTTTCTTTAAACCCCTATTTGCTCTTACCCTAGATAGGATGTTTCACCTATACCCAAACTATTGCTAGATCATAAGTCACCACTACTTTTTTATTTTTCTCTTTTTCTTCTTACCCTACCTGTACTTAATTTATTGGGTGTCCCTGACCCTTTTCACTCCCTTGCAATGTGTGTGTGGTTACAGGAGTTCAAACAGAAAACTTATCTCTTTTGTAGGGTAAGCCATTCTGATGTTCTGCTTCCTCCTGTCTTGCTCCTTTATTGCTCCCCTGAAGGCTTGTTGAGGTGCACATTGTCAGGCCACCAGCTGCCTCATTGAGCTGACTCCAGTGGTCAGATTCCACTGTGCTGTCCTTGTTTTGGGGGTCCTTAGTGTGGGGGCCATGGTGGGGGGCACTGCTTGGTGGTCTCTTCCTTAAGACCAGTTCAGTGATGGTTTGCTCCTGGTCTACTCCTGTTGCCTTACCAGAGGGTAAGAGGGGCATGTTGGGAGCACTGATTGGTCCCTGCCAATCCCTCAGTTGGCTGTGAGCTGCTCCAGTGTTTGGGGCCAGAGAATGCAAGTTTCTCACTCTTTTTTGAAAAGAACAAGGGATGGAGGACACCTTAATAAGGATAGAGCCTCCTCCCTTAGTCTCCACTTTCATTTCAGGAGCACAAAGTATTGGTGGTGTCAGGGGATTTAAAGGCTTACAGATGCTTCCTGGTCCACTCCAGTTGGCCCACCTGAGGTTAGGGGAGCATATTGGGCACATTGATTGGTCTCCACCAATCCTGCTGTTGGCAGTGAGCTGCTCCGGTGTTCTGGGGCTGGAGATCTCAAGTTTCCTGCTCTTTTGTGTAAAGAACAAGGTATGAAGGGCTCCATGGTAAGGGTGGAGCCTCCTCCCTTAGTCCTCCACTTTCATTTCAGGAGCAGAGACAGTTGGTAGTGTCAGGGGATTTAAAGTCCTATACAGTGGTGTGAAAAAGTATTTGCCCCCTTCCTGATTTTCTCTGTTATTGCATATTTGTCACACTGGATGTTTTCAGGTCTTTAGAGAAAATGTAATATTAGATAAAGGGAACCTGAGTGAACAATAACACTTTTTTTTTTTTAATTTCACTTATTTAATGAAAAAAAGTTAACCAACACCAACTGGCACTGTGTGAAAAAGTAATTGCCCCCTTACACTTAATAACTGGTTACGCCACACTTAGCTGCAATGACTGCAACCAAACACTTCCTATAATTCAATATCAGTCTTTCACATTGCTGTGGAGGAATTTTAACCCACTCTTCCTCGCAGAACTGCTTTAATTCAGTAACATTTGGTAGGTTTTCGAGCATGAACTGCTCGTTTCAGGTCCTGCCACAGCATCTCTATTGGTTTAAGTCTGGACTTTGACTAGCCACTCCAAAACTTTAATTTTACTTCTTTTAGCCATTCTGATGTGGACTTGCTTTTGTGTTTTGGATCATTGTCTTGCTGCATGACCCAACTACGCTCAGCTTCAGCTGGCGGAAGGATGACGGACATTCTCCTTAAGAATTTTCTGGTACAGAGCAGAATTCATGGTTCCTTTAATTATGGCAAGTCATCCAGGTCCTTAGGCAGCAAGCATCCTCACACCATCACACTACCACCACCATGTTTGACTGTTGGTATGGTGTTCTTACTGTGGAATGCTGTGTTTGCTTTACACGAGACATTATGGGATCCATGTCATCCAAAAGTTCCACTTTGGACTCATCTGTCCATAGAACATTTTCCCAAAAGGCATGGATCATCCAGGTGCTTCTTGGCAAATGAGAGATGAGCATTTAAGTTCTTCTTGGTTAGCAGTGGTTCCGCCTTGCTACTCTCACATGAAGCCCATTTTGCCCAGTCTCTTTCTGATTGTGGAGTCATGAACACTGACCTTAGCTGAGGCAAGAAAGCCTGCAGTTCTTTGGATGTTGTTTTAGGACCCTTTGAGACTTCCTGAATGATTTTATGCTGCGCCTTGGAGTAATTTTGGCAGTCCGCCCTCCTGGAAGATTCACTACTGTTCCAAGTGTTCTCCATTTGAGATTATGGCTCTCACTGTGGTTCGATGGAGTCCCAGAGCCTTAGAAATAGCTTTGTAACCCTTTCCAGACTGATAGAGGGCAACAAATTTTTTCTGATCTTTTCAGAACTTCCTTTGATCATGGCATAATGTGCTTGTTGAATCTTTGTGCAAAACGTGACTCTGATGGTAAGGGTCAAATAAGTGAGATTTATATTGAGCAGGGCTGGCTGTAATTGCTTGGCTGTGTTCAATCAACTAACTCTAATTATCCCTTTAATTGGGTTGATTTAACTAGGGGCAATTACTTTTTCACACAGTGCCAGTTGGTGTTGGTTAACTTTTTTCATTAAATGAATGAAATAAGTAAAAAAAAAAGTATTATTTGTTCACTCAGGTTCCCTTTATCTAATATTATATTTTGTCTAAAGACCTGAAAACATCCAGTGTGACAAATATGCAATAATAGAGAAAATCAGGAAGGGGGCAAATACTTTTTCATGCCACTGTAGCTGCATTCTGGTCTGCTCTAATTGGCTCACTGGAGGGTGGGAACATGTCGGGCACACTGATTGGTCCCTCCCTGCCAGTTCCTCAGTTGGCTGTGAGCTGCTGTGGTGTTCTGGGTCTGGAGATCACAAGTTTCTCACACTTTTGTGAAAAGAACAAGGGACGGAAGTTTTTTTCACTCATACAAAAAAGGATCCCTTCGTATGGAAAAAGATTTTGGACTTAGTCTGTTTTTCTGATTCCTTTTTTCATTGGAAGGAATTATGAAAAAGTATTTTGTACCTATTTTTTTTTTTTTACACAGTTTAACTTCAATAAGCCATAACTCCCTGAATATTTGGACTTAAGGGACAATATATATATATATATATATATCAAACCAAAAGTCTCAATAAGTACTAGAAGAATAACACATAATCCTTCAAAAATATCTTGGAGCCATATCACAAACCACAAAAACTGAAACATGCAAATTTCCATAGGATAACTTTGAAAGTTTAAGAAGCCATAACTCCATCAATATTTGGACTTAAAAGACAATTTATATATAAAACATATGTCTTAATGAGTACTGCAAGAATAACACATAATCCCCACAAAAAAATCTAGGGGCCATATTAAAAAAGCAGAAAAATTTAAAAATGCAAATTCCCATAGGCACAAATGCAAGCACAGGACATGGAAGGCCCTGCAGTTGTACAACATACATGTATGCATCTATGGAAGAATGGAAGTGCAGGGCTCAGAGGGCCCTCTGCTACCATAGGCAAATGAAGATATGTGTATACTATCTCAGAACTTAAGGAAATTCTTTGTAAAAACTGTGTTAGTGCCTTAGTTAGGGTTAAAGCAACAAAAGTAGGGAAATCTGTCATTAGGGTTTTTCCATCTCTAACACTCAACCCCCACCTTGCAGGCAGCAACAGGAAAAAAAAATTATGATTTTTTCTGTTGCTACCTGCAAGGTGGGGTGTTAGGGTTGGGAAACCCTAATGCCACATTTCCCTACTTTTGTGGGTTAAACCCTAACTAGTGTATTAACAAAGTTTTTTGCAATAATATAAGGGTCTGGTAGTGCCCTTATATTAGGGTTCTGTCTTCTTTTCTACATTAAACCCAAAATTTTGACCTTTAATAACTTTGCAACTGTTTGACCAATTTGCCTGAACTTAGCATGCACTATTGGGAACTGTAGCTCTCTAGATTTGGAAAACTTAGTTCTGGTGGAATGTATGGGTGCAGAGCTACAGAATGACAAAAAATGTGAAAAATACCACTTTTTGGGCAATTTCTTTGTCATGCCATTTCTCCAAAACTACATGGCAGTCTGTTCTAAAACGTTCAGGGTATATGGGTTCTGAATAGCAGATGTACCTTTTGAAGGTTTGGTGAAATAATATTAATCCATTCAAAAGTTATTAAAATGTCAAATTCCCCATTATTTCTTATGAGAAAAATTAGATGTTCTGTACAAAAGTACTATTTTGCTTTTGCAAATGGAAAAGTAGTGTTGCAAATCTGCGATCTTGTTTTCAGTTAGCGATGCAGATAAAATTATATAACTCATAACATAATACCCCTTGGTAAACACCAGCACTTGTGCTTACTTAACTGGGGCCTGAGAAACACAATGCTGGCATTCATTTTTTGATAGGCTGGCCAGAAATATGTTTATTTTTATTGGGCCATTTTTATGGTGCAAATTTGCGACACTTATTTTGAGAAACTGCCACAAATCACTGCACTGTTGTGCGAAACCCCTGGGGTATTGCCATAATTTGCACTTGGGGAATTGCTGCAATTTAATCTCAATGTCTGTACACTTATGGATACCATTATGGATTGATGGGAGTGCAGGGCCTGAAGGGCCCTGTGCTCACACAGGCAGATGAGGATTAATTACAATTTCTCTACACTTATGGATAGATAGGAGCTCAGTGCCTGGAGGGCACTGTGGTCCTACTTATGGTTGCCATTATGGAGTGATGGGAGCATAGGGCCTGAAGGGCCCTGCACTCCCACAGGGAGATGAGTGTTAATTACAAAGTCTCTACACTTATGGATAAATAGGAGTGCTCCCACATGAAAATCAGGGACAATTACAATATGAATGTATAGGAGTACAGGGCCCAGAGAGCTCTGTGCTCCCACAACACAATGTCTGTACACTTATGGATCGATGGGTCCTGCATTTCCATAAACAACTATGTCTATGGAGATACTTTCACGAAAAATAAGGAAATTCTATGCAAAAACTGCATTAATGCACCATTAGAGTTCCTTATGATTATACTTTCTCAAAAGGTAGGAATATTCATTGCAAAAAAATGTGTTAATGCTCGATTAGGGTTCAAAATGACAAAAGTTGGGAAATTATATTTTAGAGTTCCCAACTCTAAGACCCCACCTCATACTTGGCTTCCAACCTTAGGACCCAACCCCCACCCTGCATGCAGAAACAGATGTGAGGGGTGTGCCTTAGGGTTGTGAACCTTGATGCTCTCCCCATTCTGTTATTCAGTGCCCATCTTAGCTCACTTACTCTTGAAATGGAGTGAGCATTAGTATTCACAACCACAAGGCATACCGATAATCTTTTTCCTGAGCTGTTAAAATCCTTTTTCGTGAGATGATTCCTATTTTGTGAGATGACAAAATCCTTCATTATCATCATGAGAAAAGATTAGGGTTCTCTGTGCAGATGGCCCTGCTACTAATTCTCTTTCATGATGATGATGAAGTGTTTTGTCACCTCATGAAAAAGGAATCATCTCATGAAAAAGGATTATTTTTTAAAATCCTTTTTCATGAGCAGTCAAAATCCCTTTTCATCAGACAATTACTTTTTTATGAGACAATAAACTCCTTTGTCATCAACATGAAAGAGGATTAAGATTCTCTGACCAGATGGCCCTACTGCAAATCCTCTTTCATTAGATAAATTATTTTTCTGTGAGCTGTCAAAATCCATTTTCATCATGACGAAAAATGATCGGAAGTGAGTCACAAAAAAGGATTTTAAAAATTTAAAATAAGCATTCTGAGGCCACAAAAAATTAAAATAAAGGCACACAACAATAAAGAATATTCTAATGAACAGGATACATACTTGAATATCTGCAGAAGACATACCTGGGTAGAGTTATGACAGTTTGTTTGGAATAATGAAAAAGCATTTGTTTC
The DNA here is from genome assembly GCA_016271365.2 of Neoceratodus forsteri. Lineage (NCBI taxonomy): Eukaryota > Metazoa > Chordata > Ceratodontiformes > Ceratodontidae > Neoceratodus > Neoceratodus forsteri. The sequence continues at coordinate 1,393,894,652 of CM057459.1, forward strand.
TCATGAAAAATAATTTGAAGAATCCTTTTTTGTGAGCTGTCAAAATCCCTTTTCATCAACCAAAATCCTATTTTGTTCTATGCAGCTATCCAAAAGACAACTGAGCATGTGCAGAACCCCACATTTCAAAACTGAATAACTTTGGAAGAGAGTAATGTTCTTTCACCAAACCAATGCTGGTTTGTTGTTTGGGGCAATTTGTTTCTGCCCTGAAAATTCCAGACCAAAATTCCAAACTGTTTGGCTACAGCACAATGAGGAAAAACTGCCCAAAAAGGCAAATTTTAGCATTTTTTCACAATGTGCAGTGCATAATCTGCCAATCCAACTGATACAAAACTAGGTAAGTCAAGAGATCTGCCCCACAGGACAAAGCATACCAAATTTTGTGCAAATCCATTTGAACAGTTACAAAGTTATTAAAGTGCAAAATTTCAGGATTAACATTAAAGTGTCTACTCAACCCTAACTATAGAGGCACAGCTGCACTTCTTTATATATATATATATATATATATATATATATATATATATATATATATATATATAGATATATATATATATTAGAGGCAAAAACTCCATTTAATGCATTAGTTGGACTGACAACCCTAATGTGCACCCCAATGTCAGTTGGGGGTGTAGGCAGAGGGGTCCAGGGGGACTTTCAACCCTAACACTGAATTTCCTCACTTTTGTTGCTGTGGAACAACCCTAACTAATGCATTAAATGGAGTTTTTTCCTCTAATTTGCCTTCTTTTTAAGAATGATAATGAGAAATAGTGTATGTGATGTGGCAGTGGGAGCATGGGGCCTGGTCCCGCCACGTGATGTCTTGCGAAATAGTAACACGGTGCCCGCAAACACAAATGGTAATGCCCATGGTTACACAAAGTGAAACACAAAGATAAAGAAGAAGAAGAATCAGTATTTATATAGCACTTTTCATACATCCAAAGTGCTTTACAAGCAATGCTAGACTGGTAGTGAAGTGACTGAATGTGTGGTGGCAGCCATATCACACATCATCACCCACACACAGCCTGGATAATTGCATGAACCTGTTTATGGGAAGGAGAATGCTGGCCAGGACACCGGGAATATTCCCTACTCTTTTGCGAAGAGTGCACTAGGTTCTTTTACTTCCACCTGGACACCCACCAGGACAACACCAGGATGGGTAGACGGGACCTCGGTTTAACATCTCATCCAAAGGATGGCACACCCCAGCAGTACAGCACCCCCCAATACTGCACTCAGATGCCAGCGATTTTTAGGTGCAAGTCCAATCCCAGTGTGGGATGAGAACCCATGACCTTCTAGTCCAGAGGTGGATGTGCTACCAACTGAGCCACACTGATGCTGATAAACAGTACTGCAGACACAAATGGCTAAAATAACATGAAAGCAAATGCAAATGAAATGCAAAGGATAACTAACGCACATGGTGCCGAAGACGGGAACAGTAAGTGGAACAGGTACAGAACTGCAAGCAGAAGTGGTAAGGGTAACAGTAATGTAAGCACACAGGCTGGTTTTCACCAAAAGCTGCATAGAGAAAGACAGTGAGTACAAATAACGTATGCATAATAATGGATCTCGGAGCAGAAAATGAGGAGCTGGAATACTAAATTGCTTATATCTCAGGAACCGTATGACATAGAAAAAAATTGAAAGTCATATGATTTATGACTTTCCTGACTAGTTTTGTACTTAGCTCCTGTTAGGTGGGCTAAGCAGTTTTCCAACGAAAAGTCCATATCTCGCACTATTTCTGAGATACGGGCCCTGAAAGGCGCGGTGAATGTCATAATGTTATCCTATGGGGAAAAAAAAGAGAAGTTCGGAATGCCATAACTTTGGCTCCCTGTAATATATTTTCACCAAACCACTAAAAGGCACTTCTGTGGGATGTTGGCTTTCTTCCCTCCAAATTTCAGCCCAAAAGACCAAACCATTATTTTGCAGTAGGGCGGCAAAAGATTCCTGTAATGCGGTGGATGCCGTAATGTTATCCTATGGGAAAAAGCATCAACTTTGTAGTGCCATATTTTTGCTGCCCTGTAATATTTTTTCACTTAAAGGCACATCTGTGAGATTGTGGCTGCGTTCCCTCCAAATTTCAGCCCAAAAGACCAAACCGTTCTTTTGCAGCAGGGTGGCAAACTATTGCTGTCATTTTCCCACAGCCTGGAAAAGTACTGTTGAACTTTGTGAAAACTTTCACAAATTCATGTGACAGTGTCACAAATGTGAAAGTACTTTGCAAAAGTACTTTTTCCAGAAATTTGAAAACATTTCTGGGGTGTTTTACCCCAAAATAAAGACATGACTACCATCCTCAGGGTCAGACTACGTGAAAACAAAAATAATTAGGTTGCTACAGAGTCCCAAATTTAAATGCCAAGTATTTTTCTGATGACTAACTGAAAACAAAATGGCAGATTTGTGACAGTAAAAGGGCCATTTCTGAAAGTAAAAACTGCATTTGTGACACTGTTGAACTTTTTAACTTTTCTCATTGACTTATAATGGGAAATTGTTTTTTGAATAACTTTTGAGCTGTTTAATATTTTTTCATGAAATCTTCAAAAGGCACATCGGGGACCCCAGCTGCACGTTCCCTGAAAACTTTGGACCAGTCACGAAAACCGTGCAACCTGTAGAGACGAGCAAAGAATTCCAAAAAAGTGTAAACATGCACGGATAATGCTTTATAACCCCATAGCCATATATCTGAACAGTAAGAAAATTGGCATATCCCAAGATGTATGGTTCTTGATCATGTATGCCAAATTTCAGGCAAATCTGTTTAACGGTTACAAAATTATTAAGGTGCAAAATTTTAGGTTTAACATGTAAATGGCTCCTCAACCCTAACTATGGTAGCACTACTGTGCTACCATAATATATATATATTTTGCAACAAACTTCAATAATGCATCAGTTAGGATTAAAGTGATAAAAGTATGGAAATGAGATGTTAGGGTTGAACCCCTAATCCCCCCATGCTAGCAATCCACCCCCATCCTCCACACACCAACAGTCACAGGGGTGTGCAATGGGGTAATTAGGACCAACTCTTACCCCATTTCATGTGTAAACAGGTTGACATGGTACAGTACAGGACAATGGGGTGAGAGTTAGGCCTAAGGACTCCATTGCACATCCCAATGTATGTTGGTGGTGTGGAGGATGGGGTTGGGGTGGTAGGGTGGGGGGTTATGGGCTCAACCCTAACATCTCATTTCCATACTTTTGTCACTTTAACCCTAACCAATGCATTAATAAAGTTTTGCAATGAATTTCTACTTTTTGAGAAAGTGTAATGTAACTGGTATGTTTGAGGAGTGAGAACCCTCGAGCCCCATGCTCCCTTCAGGCTGCTCACTTTTGCATAATGATATGTGTATGTGGGAGTGTGGGCCCTCTGGGCCCTGTGCTCCCACTTACACATAACAACAAAGCCATACAGTAGCCCTATAGGGCTGAAAAGGAACCCTTGTAACACTAATTTGCCAATATCTCAGTAAATGTACCAGCTATGAAAAAAATTCCACTGCAGTTGTAATCAAGACTTTGAAACCTCCATGCATATGAACTAAGCTGCCTAGAGTGAAAAAATCCATATATCGCATAATTTCGGACATACGGGCACTGAAAGGTGCTATGGGTACCACAGTGTTATCCTATGGGAAATTTCTCAACTTTGGAATGTCATAACTATGTAACCAATGCAATTGTTTACACCAAACCAGCATACATAGCATCTGTGGGACACCCCTTTGCACCCTGCAAATTTCAAACTAAAAGTCCTTACCATTTCTTAGCAGTGAACTGGCAAAGTTTTACAAATCGTTGTTCATTAGCTGTCAAAATCCCCGTTCATGAGCTGAATCTCCGTTCGAGAGGTAACAAAATCCCCACTCGTGAGGCAATCCATATTCATGAGATAGTGCCATCTGGTCTTCATCTCACAAGTGGGGATTTTGACAGCTCACGAATGAGGATTCCCTGTTTGCAAGATAGAGTCATCTGGTCCTGATCTCAAGAAGAAGGATTTCTCATGAAGGGGGATTTTGACACTTCACAAACAAGGATTTTTTTTTTATGATCCTTGTTCATGAGGTATCAAAATCCCTGTTCTCGAGCTGATCCCTGTTCATGAAATGGCCATCTGGTCCTTTTCTCATGAATGGAGATTTTAACAGCTTACGAATGGTGTTCAGATCACAAATGAGGATTTGGACACCTCATGAATGGGGATCAAAAGTGAGTCATGAATGGGGATTTTCAAATAAAAAAGGGCCATTTTTTTTAATAAACTGATGGAAAACAAACACATGGTTTTATAGAGGGCATCACCCTGAACAAAATCCATTCATTTGTTTTCACAAAAGGCATCCGTGGGGAAAGTAACAGCATTTTGTTTTGGGCTAAATGTGAAAATAAGATGGAGGCTCACAAACAGAGATTTAATGAATCCCCATTTGTGAGCAGTCAAAATCCCAGATCATGAGCCGAAATTCTTGTTCGCAGCTGTGCATCTATCTAAAAGAGTGAACTAAGCATGCTCAGAACCCAAATTTTTAAAATTGAATAACTTTGGATTAGAATAATATTTTTTCACCAAACTAATGCTGGCTAGTTCCTTAGGGTAAGCTCTTTCTACCCTGAAAATTTCAGGCTAATTCTAAAACAGTGTGGATGCAGGGTGATGAGGAAAATTCAGGAAAAATCGGTGAAAAAAAGCAAAAGACATTTTTTCCCCTATGCACTGCACAAATTCTGCACATCTGATCAAAACAAAACTTGGCACATCAAGAGATCTACCCCACAGGGCAGCTTATACCAAATGACATGCAAATCCATTAAATGGTTGCAAAGTTCTCAACATACTAAATTTGAGGTTTAACAATAAATTGCCCACTGGCATGTCTGTGCCCCTATAATATACACACACATATATATATATATAGTATATTCATTGCAAAAAAAATTCATTAATGCATCAGTTAGGGTTTATAGTAAAGTGACAAAAGTATGGAAATGTAGTGTTAGGGTTCCAACCCTAATACCCCACCTCACCACCCCCACAACCCTATCAGCTCACTTCCACCCTCCACAAACCAACAGGTGTTGGAGTGTGCCTTGGAGTCATTGGCCCTATTGCTCATCCCATTCCACATGTAAGGAAGCTGAGATGGTACAGTATAGGAGAATGGAGTGAACATTAGGGCCAATGAGCCCAAGGCACACCTGACACCTGTTGGTGTGAGGAGAGTTGGGTTGGATGGTAGGGTTGTATGTGGAGGTGAGGAGGTTTGGTAACCCTAACACCACATTTCCATACATTTGCTACTTTAATATGAACCCTAACTAATGCATCGACAAAGTTTTTTGCAATGAATTCCTTACTTTTTTAGAAAGTCTAATGTTACCCCATTTGGTTATGGGAGTGCAGGGCCCTATGGGCCCTGCACTCTCATCAGTCCATACTGACTTCTGGGAGCAGAGGGCCCTCTCAGTCCTGTCTTCCCATTCATGCATATGTAGTTGCCTCAGTTCCATATGGGAGTGCAGGGCCCTTTGAGTTGGTTCTGTGCTCCTATCACTCCATAGTGTGAGGGCCCTGTGCTTCCATCCATGCATATTGTTATTATCCCTCAGCTCCATGTGTAACTGAAGCATCCTCTGGGCCATGTGCTCTCTTCTATCCATAAGTGTGCAGACATTGTAACTGATCCTCATCTCCATGTCGGAACGCAGCACCCGGAGAGCCCTGCATTGCCATCAGTCCATAATGTTATCCATCCTTAATTTAGATGTGGGAGTGCAGGGCCCTCCAGGCCCTGTGCACCCAGTAGCCCATAATGGCACAATATCACAGTCACCTTAGTGCCATTCATAAAACTTTTCCCCACAGCTGTAAACAAAAAGCTTGGAAACATGCATAACAGCTTAGCTGCTTAAAGCAGTAAGTCAATATCTTGAAGAGTTTTTGAGATATAAAGTAGCTGCTGAAAGGTACCCCAACCATTGCAATGTTATCCTATCAGGAAAGAACTAAGTTTCAAAATCATAAGTATGGAACAGATGGCAATTTTTGCAGCAAACCACCAAAAGGCACATCTGTGTGGCAAGCCCTTTGTACCCTGAAAAGTTTAGCCCATAAGCCCAGTTTATTTGCAATGCAGTTACAAAGAAATAGAGGGTTTAACAAAAGTAGTGTTTCAGATTTGCAGTGCAGCCCCGGTAGTTTCACGAAACAATGCCCCAGTTTGCGGCATTACTGCATGTGTTTTGAGAAATAGTGCAGCAAATTGCAGCACTTTTGCAAAAATAGTGCTGCAGTTTGTGGCTGTAGTGTCATAGATTTGCAACATCAAAATGGGCCAATTAAAATAAACATATTTCTAGGTAGTATTTCAAAAAAACTACAGTAACCACAGAATCGTGTTCTTTGGGCCCTGATTAGGTAAACACAAGTGTTGGTGTTTACCAAGGGCCATAATTTTTTAAGTTATATCATTTTTTTCTGCATTACTACCTGAAAACAAGATGGCAGAAGCATGACACTACTCACAGCATTTACAAAAGCAAAACCTGATTTTGTGAAAGCAAAATAGTGCTTTTGCATGGCATATGTAATTTTTCCAATAGGAAATAATAGGAAATTTTCAATTTTAATAAGTTTTGAACAGATAAATATTTTTTCACCTAACCTTCACAAGACACATCTGTGACCCAACCCCCATATATCCTTAAAGTTTCAGACCAAACCCCAAGCAGGTTTGGAGAAATGGTGTCACAAAGAATTTGCATAAAAATAGTAATTTTCACATTTTTTTGACATTACACATCTCTGAACTGCACATCTGACCAGAACAGAACTTGGCACATCAAGAGTTGTTTGGTCCCCAATGGCACATGCAAAATTTTGTGTGAATCGGTCAAACGGATGCAAAGTTACTGAAGTGCAAAAGTTTGTGTTTAACACAGAAGTGACCCTTGAACCCTAACTATACTACCGTGCCACTATAGTTAGTGTTCAGTAGCCTGTTTAATGTTAAACCTCAAACTTTGTACTTAAATAATAATTTTGCAACTGATTAATGGATTTGCACAAAATTTGGTATGCGCTGTCCCACTGGGTAGATCTCTTGATGTGGTAAGTTTCTTCCCAATCAGATGTACAGATTTTGAGACCAGGATAGTGCCATAACCTTAAAAGTCACCATTGTTTACAATTTTTCCTCATCACATTGTGTCCACATGGTGTGGAATTGTGGTGTGATTTTTTTATGGTAGAACCAGCTTTGGTAACGGAACTGCCATGGTTTGTTTGGTGAAAAAAATATTAATCTGTTACAAAGCTATTACATTTTTAAATTCTCATTGTTTTCAATGGGAAGTTCACTGTCCAAATTAGAGGGACAAAGTTCGACAAAGGACTGACCTCATGAAAAGGATTCACTTTCACAATATTTGTTCCTTTTCGTGAGAAAAAAATCCTTTTTGCAAGTTGCCATCTTGTTTTTTTTTTCCCACAATCTAAAAAGCATGGAAAGTACATAACAATGTTAGTTTAGAAATCAAACACCAGAACCTAGCTAAATGGGCCCCATTTAGCTAGATTTTGATGTTTGTTTTTCACAGTTAAGGCCAGAAATACTTTTTCTGGGTGTCCAAAATACCAGGTGCCCAGCTTTGCAAGAGAAGCCTTCTGCCGCGTTCTCTGTATGAGAACAGTGGATTTTCTTGGCTTCTGCAGCTGCAGCTGAACTCTTACTGCCAGCTGTAGTGTGAAGTGTAAGCCCCCTTGCCCTGATGTCTAGTGCCCCACCCTCCAATTGCTGTCCCATTATTAATCTATAAATTCCCTGGTGTTTGGTGCCCCCCCCCTCACTGATCACACAATCTCATGCCTAGCACTATGGAGTCTGAACTCATTATGGAGCTGAACTCTTGATGTATGAATTTACACGTTTAAGCTTTAACAGCTGGGTTTTCCACGCAGTGATGTTCCCCTGTTACAGTACTTTTACAAAGGCAGTGGGTCAGTGAATAGTGGAGACTGACCTTGGGGTAAATCTCCCCTAAGAGGTATTGCATGTTTACTGATGGAGCCTGAACTGTTGTATGCATTTCTTTTGTGTCTGCCAGAACCCACATCAGTTTATAGTGAGAAACAACTTATTTAAAGAAGACACTCTATATTTTTGACATGGTTTGGAGTTGATGAACTGCCATTCCAGGGGCTGCTATGCTTAGCAAAGAGTCTCTCTAATGCTAATTATGTTCTCTAAGGAAAGCAGGACAGAGAGACTCTATAATCTTTAAAACTCACTACACATTTCTTGCTTTCTTACAAATCTATCTGCACATTATTGGTATGAACCTTTTTCACCTCCCTTGCATCATAATTTTCCAGTGGTCACTGACATTTAGGCTATGGAATTACAAATATTTAGTAGTTAATTATTTAAATCAGCTACTTAACTTTCAGCTGTACAAAATGCTGTTGTGAATGGCTGCAGCGTTTGGCTCATTTTTAGCACATAATGTAATGTTGAAAGTTCAGGGCCTTGGAGGCTGCAGGATCTGGGGCAGGAATGGTGTGGTGAACTTTGTTCCTGTGGAGGACCTGTTTTCCATTGGATTTGTGATGGTGGGGGTTTGCCCAGTGGTGGGTGAGGGCTCCTGTGGGGGATTTTGTGTTCTGTCATCTACTTGTTTGTTTATTTGGCTTGTACCTGTTCTGGTCTGCTTTGTTTTGTTGAAAGTCTCCTGAGGGATTGTGCAAGGATACTATAGAGTCTATTTTAGCTGTATTTTGACTTTACTGCTGTTTATATTTTGTAGTGATCACTCTTAAAGAGCAGGTATTCACCTACAGTAAATTTTGATGTTTTGTGTGGGTTATTTTGGCATTATTGTAATAAATATATTTAATACTGTTGCTGAATAGTATTTGTTTGTGTCTTCCAGTGTACCATATGGGCAGAATTCATGTCAGTGCATCACTCTGTCTCATCTGTCTCAGACCGCAGTGGAGAAAAACTGCTAGTCGAAATGTGCTTACAATGTGAGTCTGCGTGATGTCAGTTCCAGAAATCAGACTCAGGCTGGCACAAGGTAATTCTGAAGGTTTATGAGCAGTTTGAGTGAATGACAAGTATGTTCATTCTCAATAGGTATTCAGGAGTGACTGCCTGTCAGTCAGTAATCTCAACAGTTTCGCAGGAACAGTTTAAAGTCATCTTGCACTGTTGAATTTGCCTTCTTGTAGGGGAATCTGTCAGTAGTTCTCTCACTGACCCTCTGGGCATGCCTGTTTGACAGTCCAGCAACTGAGTGAATCAGCAGGATTTTGATACAAAAGGTGAAAAGAAAACAGATTTCTTCTTTGTGACATTTGTTTGAATTGAATTGCCCGTCAAGGTCTCTGAGGAAATTAAAATATTATATATACATATATATATATATATATATATATATATATACACACATATATATAAAATACAAACTCCACATGCCCCACAATGCAAAGCATCATGGGCTGCATATGCAAATCACCACAGAATGTTAAGCTGGTCCAACTTTAAGCAGAATTGCATGGTGCCGAAAGGCCTCTCACACAGTTTGCAAAGCATACCAGCATAACAATTCTGTGATGATTTGCATATGCAGCCCATGATGCTTTGCATTGTGGGGGCATGTGTGATTTTGTATTTTCTTGAAAATTGGCTTCCCAGCCAAATGCCCTTTGGGATAACCCTTGCCTCAGTGTTTGCACAGAGGTTCTTTGTCTTTTAAATAGTTTTTTATTTTAATGAGTTCACCACAATATATCCAAGGCACACTGCCTTAAGGGTAGCTGGTCCATCCCACTGGGGTGTCAAACAGACGAGGCATACTGATGAGTCCTGGTAGGACGAGACACGTGTCTATGTCTTCTGTTAGCACCCTTTGCAAACTGTGTGAGAGGCCTTTCAGCACCATGCAATTCTGCTTAAAGTTGGACCAGCATAACATTCTGTGGTGATTTGCATATGCAGCCCATGATGCTTTGCATTGTGGGGGCATGTGTGATTTTGCATTTTCTTGAAACTTGGCTTCCCAGCCAAATGCCCTTTGGGGTATCCCTTGCCTCAGTGTTTGCGCACAGAGGTTCTTTGTCTTTTAAATAGTTTTTTATTTTAATGGGCTCACCACAATATATCCAAGGCACACTGCCTTAAGGTTAGCTGGTCCATTCCACTGGGGTGTCAAACAGACGAGGCATACTGATGAGTCCTGGTAGGACGAAACACGTGTCTATGTCTTTTGTTAGCAAACTGTGTGAGAGGCCTTTTGGCACCATGCAATTCTGCTTAAAGTTGGACCAGCATAACATTCTGTGGTGATTTGCATATGCAGCCCATGATGCTTTGCATTGTGGGGCATGTGTGATTTTGTATTTTCTTGAAACTTGGCTTCCCAGCCAAATCCCTTTGGGGTAACCCTTGCCTCAGTGTTTGCACACAGAGGTACTTTGTCTTTTACATATATATATATATATATATATATATATATATAGTATACACACACACACACACAATTTTATATATATATATATCTTACTGGTCAGTACAGCAGATATATGGTATCTATATTTATGTCATTTTAATGAGAAGGGCTGTGTCTGACATTGCTTTTGTATTTAATAAGCCATTATCATGTCTTTTGTAAGTCCCCCATTATAGTAAGAAAGGGGTGTGACTGAATGAAGGATAGGAGTGGCATTTACCTTTTGGTCATAAAGCAGCAGATCCTTAAACAAAATAAAGAAATGGAAAAATTGATTTAACTTTGTAACTTTGCCCCTTTTTTTATTTTATAACTGGTATGATATGCCCTTATGCTATGACCTAATACATACACAGCTCACCTGTTAATATATGCAGTATTTCCCTATAGCATGGCTCTGCTTTATGTATGACTGACAGCCTGGCAAACTAATAAACATAACAATGCAGACAATTTGCATTAGGTCACTTCATGATGGGGCATATCAAACCAGTTAAAAAGTACTGTAAAACAAGCATTTGTCAATGCCGAATGTTGCTTGCTTCTATGTGCTGTTTAGGTATTTGGAAGTCATCAGAGTGCAAATATTGAAAATTTGCGGACTTACGAGCGTGCCTAGGAACTGCGCAACGCAAGCTCGTAAAACAGTCATTTTTAAGAATTTTTTCACCAAATTTTCAACATAGACATTTTAAGACCTCTGCTCATGAACAGTGTCACTGTGATTTTGTTAATGTGTCCCATACATTGAGTTTGCACACCGACTGCGCCATTGTGTGCTACATGGGTGGAAGCACATTTTGGGCAGGATGTCAAAAATGACAGCTGTACTGCTCATAAGGAGGTGTGGTAAAATGGCAGTGTTGAAAATCTGGAGTGAAAATATTGAAAATTTGCAAACTTACGAGCCTGCGTAGGAACTGTGCAACGTACACTCGTACAACAGTCATTTTTAGGAATTTTTTCACCAAATTTTCAACATAGACATTTTAAGACATCTGTTCATGAACAGTGTCACTGTGATTTTCTTAATTTGTCCTGTACATTGATTTTGCACATCCACTGTGCCATTCTGCGCTACATGGGCGGAAACACATTTTGGGTGAGATGTGACAAGTGACAGCTGTACTACTCATAAGCAGGTATGGTAAAATGGCAATGTTGAAAATCTGGAGTGAAACTATTGAAATTTCGCGAACTTACGAGCCTGCATAGGAACTGCGCAACGCACGCTCGTAAAACAGTCATTTTTTGGAATTATTGCAGCAAATTTTCAACATGGAGTGTTTTGGACTCTTTCTCTTGAATGATGTCACTGTCATGGTGGTATTCTGGCTGGAAGGGTGATTTCACAGTGACTGCGCAGTCACTGCGCGAAATCACCCTTCTAACCCGAATAATGCCAGGACAGTGACATCACTCATGAGAAGGGGTCCCAAAAACCCCATGTTGAAAATTTGGTGCAAAAATTCCCAAAAATGCCCGAGATATGCAATAAAGTTGAAACCCCCCTATCTAGCCCATTATACAGCTTACCGGCATTTCCTCAGTTCGCGGTCGGCTTTGAAGAGTGCAGGCGTGTTCCAGTCCACGAAGGTCATCGCGCCAGAGTCCGGAGTAAGTATGGGGTGAGGGCATGGGGAGGCTGGGTGCACAGTGGGTGGGCGCGGGTTGTGGGAGGAGGGTGGAGGCGCTCCAGCGGGCAGTTTTGGTTTTCAAGTTAAAAAAAAAGAAAAGATAACATTGGACCGTTTGCCATGCTGGGGTGGGCTCCCAGCATGCTTTAAGCACTGGGGGCGTTCAGCCAATGGGGATTAGGCACCCCGTCGGCTACATAAGTGATTGCCACGCTGGGGTGGGCTCCCAGCGTGGCACCAGCTACGGGGGACACCGGCAACGTTGACTATACAGTGCGTGCGGGGAAGCGCGCGCACGCCTGTGGAGCTGCGCGCGGGCAGCGTCTTATCGCTGCTCACTCAAGCGTAGCTCCCCTTTCAACTGTATGCCACTGCATTTTGGAGCGTGTCATAGACAGCTCCAAAATGCATTGGCTTACAGGGGCCGCGCCTGCCAGCCCAGTGCCTGAATTGGAGAAGGAGGTGACACACCTCTGAAATCTCCGTTCATGGCACTATGTTTCTTGCACATGCGTGCAAGCAACATAAAAAGAGGCAATGTTACAAGGTTAAATACATTTTTCCTTTTATTTTCTTTGTATAAGAAGCCCCCATTTCATGACCAAAAGGTAAATGCCACAGTTTTATGTGATATGAGTGAGTTTTTTAAGTCACCAACTAATAACGGATTAAAAAAAATGCCCAAAGACAAGACAGCAAGCAACATTAGATCGATCACCACAAACAGCAACGGTTGCAAATAAATCCCATAACCAGATGTAAAAATAAACTTTTTTATGTGGGGGGGGGCCATGTGCCCCGCACCACCTAACTTAAGGATTCTTAACTCCAGGGGGTAAACTTAGAAAAACAGTAGAAAACTGAAGGGAAAATTATATTCTCCCACATCAGAACCTGAACATGAGTCCTCAAGCTCCACAAGCAGTGGCTCAAGCCACTATTTCGAATGACTAGCTCAGCAGGGCTTGGCCACGTAAATCAAGATATCTTGTTTGAGTGAGTACAGCCTACTGCTACACTCACTCTAAAAGTCCATGTCAGTGTTTTCTTATACCCTCTCTTTTAATGAGCGGTTTTACTGAGCCACTCAAATTGAGACGCTCAATAAAACATGTTCAGATCACTGTACACCAATGCTGCTTCTGTCTCTCATTCATCCAAACCCCATTCTAACTATAATGCAAGACCAACAAGAGATAATAATACAGTAGCTGATTAAAAACAAAATAAATGTCAGACACAGCCCTTCTCATTAAAATAACATAAATATATATATATTTGCTGCACTGACCTTTTATAATATATATATTTTTTCACTTGGTCAGAGATCTTGATGGGCAATTCAGTTAAAACTAATGTCACAAAGAAGAACTCTTTCTTTTCTACTTTTCCATCAAAATCTTGCTGATACACTCAGTTGCTGGACTGTCAAACAGGCATGGACAGAGTGTCAGTGAGAGAACTATTGACAGATTCCTCGATGAGAGGACAAATTCAGCAGTGCAGGATGGCTTTAAACTATTCCCACAAAACTGTGGAGATTACTGACTGACAGGCAGTCGCTCTTGAATACCTATCAGGAACAAGAATCCATGTTATTCACAAAAACTGCCCTGCTGCCTTGAGAATATCCTCGTGCCAGTCTGAGTCTGATTTCTGGAACTGGCAACACACAGACTCAGACTAGTCGCTCATCTCAACCAGCAGTTTTTCTCTGTTGTGGTCTGAGACAGATGAGGCAGAGTTATATGCTGACATGAATTCTGCCCATATGGTGCATTGGAAGACACAAATAAGTACCATTCAGCAACAGTATTAAAATGTATTTATTAAAATAATGCCAAAATAGCCCATACAAAACATCAACATTTAGGTGAATGCCTTCTCTTTAAGGAGACATAGGCCCAGATATTCAAACTGCACCCAAAAAGTGCGCAATAGCAGGAGCAAGTGCAAGTCCATCGCGCCCATGTGCAAGAGGAGTGATATTCAAAAACTGAGCTGGCCAAACTGCGCCTACAGCCGATGACTGAATATCGCACCACCTGTGCCATAGCATAACTAGGGAAGGGAAGCTGAGCAGATCAGATGCACCATAGCACAAGCTGAGCAGTCCAGAGGTGCCATAGTGTAACCAGGAATGCCCCCCAGCAGCAAGTGACAATGCAACTGCACAATTAGGGAGGTAGGGGCCCACCACCCATGCCACAGATGGGCAGAGGAACACACAGCAGAACAGGCATCATCCCTTCACACCCCATGCACTGCACAACTGGGGGAGGGCTGGAATAACCACTGACCCATGGAGACAAGCAACCAACCCACAGCCGGGCCATGGTGCCCCATCACACCCCCCAGCAAGCTGTCACTGGCACACAAGGAGGCCAACCACCCTGTGCCACACCATCCCCCCAATGCAGAGCACACCCTGCACTGTGACCCCTAGACACCCTGCCCAGGAGCAGCGTCCACCACTGCAGGAAACACCATGCATGCCACCACCCCCACTGTGACATTGCAACCCTGTGCACCACAGAACCATGCAAGGCAGCTCCACCACAAGCAGCCATCAGCGGGTGGCAGCACACAGCGATACAACGATGGCATACACAATGCCACCATGCACAGCCCCCTCAAGATACTGCTGAGAGACAAACCATGTGTTGTCACACGAGGTACCCCACACAGGACAGTGCATGCCCTGGACCCCACCACCAGTGGTACAGCACCCTGGGCACTCTCCCAATGACACACCCTGACCCAGAACTGGCCACAACAGCCAGCACCGACACCCACAGTAGTGTGTGGAAGCATGCACCACACTGGATGCCACACAGTGCATGGACAGACACCCACCCATACCCTAGGGCACAACAACACAGGGATGCAGTAGCAGGGCAATGAAAGCCCCCAGAGTGGGCCCATGTAAACTGTGTACATACAACCTGTAGTCCTCCATGGCACAGGAGTGCCAGCCACCCTGCGCAGGCACTGTGGACCTGTATGCCACCAGCATTTTCCTGGAGCACAAGTCACAGACAGTGGTGCACATCCCCTGCAACACACACACAAGCCACAGCATGGAGGAGGGTTAACAACTGTGGAGGTCACAGTGTCACCCAAGGCAGACATGCACCACACTAGTGACAGAAGGCAACCCAGCACTGTGATGGATACAGTAGTTGCCCTGCAAGGACAGTCACCACTGACATGCCAGCAGACTGTGCAGGTCACAGACATGCATGGGTGTCAGCTGCAAAGGCCATGTATGGGCTGACAGGGGCACCATGGACACAGAGCATGCACCATGGACCACTGCACACAGTCATCCAGTGCACAGGGCACACCACACACACCACAGACACTGACTGATAGCTACCCCCACACCATAGTCACCTCCTCACGGACACACACACATACCCATGACTGTACCACCCCTGACCCCATGCACACCACTGCAGCTGAGCACCTATAGCCCGCTACAAATCAGAGATGGCTACAGTATTCATATCAAAATATCTGTATTCAAACAAAATATAAAAGTTAACTATATACAATAATATATACAAAGTTGTGGGGGTGGGTAGGGGCAGGGGTGGAAAAATGGGACAGGAAAGGAGGGGTGTGAGGGTGGGTCCAAGGGTGAGGGGATATCAGGGGCAGAGGGACTTTCAATGGGAGCCCCTCTCCCCACTCTGGCTTCTCCTCTGCTGGTGCATCCTGAGGACCCCAATCTGGTCAATCCTCTGTAAGATTGCCAAGGATGGCCTCGCCACGTGCAGGATCTCCCACAATGCCTCCCTGATGTCATTCAGCTGTCAGACACCTAGGACAAGGGAGCACAGTCAATAGGTGTGAATGCACAGCCCCATACAGCCCACCCATTGTGCATGGCATACGGCCGTGGGACATGCCTCTGTCATGGTGTGTGACCACCCACATTGATCATGTCCACATGACATGCCCACCCAGGTGCAAACAGCCATGCAGAATGCTGCACACACCCACCAGCCAAGTCACGCACAGCACCATTGTGGCCCTTTAGTGACATGGCTATGTGGTGCAAAGGCAGTGGCACAACCACGTACCCAGTGCACACATGGACCACCATCAATGCACTCCCAGACATGCATTGCCACTGGACAGTGCTGACTGTAACAAGTTGCGAGCATGGCAGTGGTGTCAATGGATGGTGGCCATGCCCCGCTGCTCACCCTGTTACACAGCAGACAATAGTAATCATGGAGGTATGGCACTCACCATCATTGGGCTGGTCCCTCAGGTGCTGTGGACTGTCGTCTCGCCTTGCCTTCCTGTCCTCTTCGTTGTGCCGCAGCTCACGTGCCAGGTGCCACTCTTCCAGCCCTGTGGTGCAAACATGGAGAGAGGAATATCAGTACAAACCCATAGCAAAGCCCCCCTGCCCCCACCCAGCCAGACCCACCCACACCACACCCTGATAACACCACCACAGCCAACATCGGACGGTCCCTCCTCCATGTGCTGGACACATACAACTGTAATACCCATATGGAAGATAAAAGTGTGTTGACATAACACCTACCTGGCTGTGGCACCGTGCCACTTTTTGCATGTGCCCACAGGTGGGCTAGCAGGTCTGGCACCCTCCGGCGCAGGTCACCATACCTGTGGCAGCACTGCTCTGCTGTCCACTCCCTTCCAGTGGCCTTCTTGAGTACAGTGGCCACCTCCTCCCACACCTGGCTCCTGGACCTGTCCAGGGGTGCCTCCCCAAACAGTTGTCCATGGTGTGGCTCCACTATGACCACTAAGTTGGCCAGTTCAACCTGGCTCCATTGTGCAGCCCTCCAGCACACCATTCTCCTAGCTCGGTCTGCTAAAATGACACTCTGCAGCACGGCTCCCCACGTGCAGATGCTACATGGTACAATGCTGCTATTCCCTATCGCACCATCACTAAACAGAGCGATAGTGGTGCACCCATGCCTGACGCATGGCACCTAGTGGGCAAAGGTCAGGCACAGGGTCAAGGGGCTCTGGCACACAGACACACACAGTGCCATTGGAGCCCAATGCATGTAGCATGATTGGCTGCCTGTGTGCTTCCTCCAGTAGTGGCCGACCGTGCTGTTGCCCCAGTGCACCTATGATGGCCCAGTGCCACAGTGCCATGTAGGTGAACATTGCTGTAGCACCACTGGCACAATGGTGGCCTTGCCCTGCATTGCTTCCCGTGCACAGCACATCAGCAGCACGGCAGACATTATACATATGTATTCATCACAAAAAAAAGTTAATGAATCAGTTTGGGTTGTTACTAAAGTGACAAAAGCAAGGAAATGTGGTGTCAGGGTTTCCAGCCTTAACACCCCTTCCCCAGCCTGTACAGACTCACAGACATCAGGGGTGTGCCTTGGGATTATCAGCCTAATGCTCACCCCATTCTCCTATACTGTATCTATCTCAGCTCATTTACTTATGGAATGTGATGAGTGTTAGGGTGATGGCTCCAAAGCATATCCTCAATGCCTGCCAGTTTGTTCAGGGTGGAGGTGGGGTGCTAACATTGAAACTCTAACACCACATTTCCTTGCTATTGTCACTGTAGTAACAACATTAACTGATGCATTAAAGACATTTTGTGCAATTAATTATATATTTATTCCCAAAAAGTTCATCAATGCACTAGTTAGGGTAAAAGTGACGGAAGTTGGGAAATGTGACATTAAGGTTTACAGCCCTAACACCCCCATCCCTCCAGGCAGCACATCAGGTGTGTGGTGTGCTTTGGGATACTCATGGCTAATACTACCCCATTCCATCCATAAAAATGGTCAAATGTGTACAGTGTAGGAGAATGTGGTGAGCGTTAGGCCTGAGTACCCCAAGGCACACCCCATATCTGATGTGATGTCTGGACGGAGGGGGGTGTTAGGGTTGTAAACCCTAACACCACATTTCAACTTTTGTCACTTTGACCCTAACTAGTGCATTAACAAAGTTGTTTGAAATGTATTTCCTTACTTTTTGAGCTAGTATAATCATATCCCTGTTTTGCTGTGGGAGGAACCTGTGCTCCCATGCATATATAAGTTTCAAGAAAATACAAAATCACACATGCCCACACAATGCAAAGCATCATGGGCTGCTTATGCAAATCGCCACAGAATGTTATGCTGGTTTAACTTTAAGCAGAATTGTATGGTGCCGAAAGGCCTCTCGCACAGACTGCAAAGGATGCAGTTTGACAGACATTATTTTTAAAACTTAAATCTGTCTGTTCTCTGGTATCCACCAAAACCTCCCATCCTACAATTGTGCCTAGTCATCATTTATTTTAAGTTATTAGCACTGGTGTCTTGTGGCACCCCCACCTCCATTTGCCATATATGTTTTATTATATTGTCATTAGTTTTCAGTGGCATGCCTGCCCTCCAATTGTGGCCTGTTCTCCATTACTTATTAACTGTATAGCCCTAGTGTCTACTGGCAACCCCACCCTCTGAGTTGTATATGTATGTTTTATATATTCATTGGTGTGCAGTGGTACCTCTCCCACTCTCGAGTTGCCCTTGGCCCCTATCTGTGTAGTGTCAGTCTGCCACCTTCTGATTGCCAGACGTTTTCTGTTTTTACTTCATTGGTGTTCAGTGACCCCCCACACACACACACACACACACACTTCTGTTGTAGCCTGTAAATGGGGAAATGGTCCCTCGATGTATTTTTTTCACCTAAACAAAAGTCCACTGTTGATCAGTCCCGCCTACCCAACCGACCTCCCACTGTGTACCCACCACCCTGCACCCCCTTGACCCCCCACACACCCTTACTGACCTAAACTAGCCCCACAGTGAAGAGCCACTCTCCAATCAAAGATACATTTTGCTGCTAGAACCAGCAACTGGTTTATGAGAAATAAGGGAACAGTGGTTCTATGTATTTAAATTGGATCTCTCACCATCGTTACCTTATTTCTCATAAATCACTCACAGGTTCTAGCAGAAAGACATGTTTTTGATCAGAAAGTGGATCTTCACTGTGGAGCCAGTTCAGGAGAGTGAGGGTGTGGGGGAGTAAAGGGGGAGTGCAGAGTGGTGGGTGTAGAGTGGGAGGTCAGGTAGGCATGTGGGTCTGATCAGCAGTGGATGGCTATTTTATACAGGAAAAAGATAAACACATCTAGGGACTATTTCATTATTTACAGGCTACGATGAACATGGGTGGACCACTGCACACCAGTGATGTTGAGAAAGAAAATATGCGGAGCACGGAGGGTGGGGGTGCCATTAGACACAAGGGATATAAAAAGGTGGGAAGTGGGGCAGAATTGGAGGTTGGGGGTACCATGGGACACCAATGAAAGTCAATAAGATATATTGTTAAGGATAGAAAAATAATTTTGCATGGCAGTAAATCTTTTTTCATTATTGTTTTTTGTTTGCTCACAAAAAGATCTATTATCATGCAAAATTATTTCAGACTTGTTTTTTTCAATCCTTTTTCACTAGAAAGGATCCTTTTCAGTGAGTCATTTTTTATTTTCACAGAAAAGGATCCAGTCTTATGAAAAAGGATTTTGGACTTGTGTTTCTTTTGTTTTATCCTTTTTGGGGAGAAGGAATCCTTTTTCAAGAATCCTTTTCTGTGGTCGCAGAAAAGGATCCCGTCTCATGAAAAAGGATTCTGGACTTAGGGTTTTTTATTCTTTTTTGTGGTCATGGTAAAGGATCCCATCTAGAGAGAAAGGATTTCAGACTTAGTTTTTCAATGAGATTAAATCTTTTTATGAGAATGGCAAAAGGCTCACGAAAAAGGAAGTCAGTGAGTCACAAAAAAGGATTTAAAAGAGTTAAAATAATGTCTTTCAACATAGTATTTACAGCAGACAGCTGAAGAATGCAGCTAATAGAGTTCCATTGTGCAAGATACATACTGTATGTTAGTGTCTCTGCATCACTTCATTTATTGGTGTTCCTAAAACTAATACCCCATCCCTATCCTGAAGGCAGCAACAGGGAAAAAACACTACTATTTGACCTCTCCCACATCTTTGCTAATAAGGCATGGGGGTGCCTTGGGATTGTCAACTCTAATGCTCACCCCATTCTAATATATTGTACACATCCCAGCTTATTTAGCATTAAGGTTGACAACCCCAAGGCTATGCCTACACCTGATTTGTGAAGACACAGGCGATGTCAAATAGTAACGTTTTTTCCTGTTGATGTCTGCAGGATGGAGAATGGGGCATTAGGGTTGGGAACTCTAACACCGCATTCCATACTTTTGTCAGATTAACTCTAACTGGTGTATTACAAAGTTTTTTGCAATGAATTATGTTACTTTTTGAGATCATATAATCATATCCTCCTTTGCCTGTGGGAGTGCAAGGCCGTCTGGGCCCTGCGTTCTCATCCCTACATAGATACAGGTATGCTGCTCTGGAAGCACAGGGGTCATGATTAGCAAGATGTATGTGTTAGTGTGTGTACAGAATGTCATTTTTGTGAGATTTGAATTTTTTTTTAAACAGAAACAAGATGGTGGACATATGAAAATATATTTTTACCTCACAAAAAGGATTTCCTCCATAAGAAAAAGGATCTTTTTTGTATGGATCAAATTCTTTTTTTGCTCCAATCAGCTATCCAAAAGATTGTACTAGGCATGCTCAGAACCACAATTTAAAAATGTTATGACTTTGTAACAGATTAATATTTTTCACTAAGCTAGCAAAAGACACATCTGTGGGCTAAGCCCTTTCTACCCTGAAAGTTTCAGACCAAACTTCCACACTGTCTGGGCACAAGATGATGACAAAAAACAGGAGAAAACAGCAATTGCTTTCACTTGTTTTGGTATCTGCATCTTGGAATCCACACATCCGATCAGAGTGAAACTTTGCACATCAATGGATCTATCCCCTGAGACCAAGCATGCAAACTTTTGTGCAAATGCATTGAATGGTTGCAAAGCTAACATGCAAAGTTTGAGGTTTAACATAGAAACCCCTGCTCATCCCATAACTATAGTGGTGCTAATGCACCACTATAACACAAAGTGAACATATAACTGTGCCACAACTCGAAACATAACCCTAATCCCATAAAACAAACAGTAAAACACTTTTGATGGTATTTAAAAACATAATTGCTTGATCGTACTTCCGTAACCCAGTTTCTCTCGTAACTTAGAGCTTATACATATCAGGATTAATTTCTTCTGATCCTCACTTCTTATAAAAACAATGTTCTAAATAATCCTTCTTCTTAAACGTATTTGTACTCTCATATATCGTAATTCCATTCTACCTTTACTGTATAGTATTTTTTAGAATATACATGACATTTCTTGTCCACAGTTGCCATTATTATTTATTTATTTATTTATTTATTTATTAAAACTTGATAACCGGGAAAGACACATCGAGCCAAAGCTCGTTTCAGGCACGAGAGATCACTCTTAAATCAGAGATATGTGAATGCACTGATCTCTCTCCTGTGAGACCAGCACATTTTCAAAGTCATATACAATAACATACTAAGCATATGCATGAACCATTTCATCTACAGTTGCAATTAAAATGATCACTCTTAAATACACACTACAAAAAATTAATCTTTTCAATGACTGCATGTAATTTTCAGCAATTTGCCTGACAGAAAAATATTTCAGCTGCTATTCTAATGATATCACTAGTGGATACTCCTGTGATCAGGGTTACTAGTGTTTGCTTGTAGACCAGTGGGAAAGTTCTTATTTCTGTCTGTCTTTCTCTCTCAGAAGTGTTCATCAGTCCTTTAACTCATACTGTAAAGCTATCACAGTTGTAAAATTATGTACACCTGAGGTAAACAGTAAACTGCTGATCATATGCATTGACCAGTTCATTTACTATTGCCATTAAGAGCAATCACTTTTAAATATACAGCCTATAAAATTATCTTTTCCAATGACTGCATATCATTTAAGCAATTTTATCCAACTTTGTGAAACATTTTAGCTGCTGTTCCCATATTGTCACAAGTAGATAGCCCTGTGCTTGGAGTAAGTGCCATTTTCAGTGAACCAACAGAGAAATGTTGTCCCTCAAAAGTGCATATAATTTGAGATGCATTATCATTCTTTCAAACAACAAAACATTTTTATTTTTCAAACCTCAAGTATAGGTGGGTTGCTCTTCATGAGAACGGCAGATAAAGATGTATGGTTCGGCTTATGTCCATCCTCACAGTGCTCAGTGGAGACTGAGAAAAATGATCAGGACTGCATATCATTTTATGCAATTTTAGCCAACAGTGTGAAACATTTTAGCTGCTGTTCCCATATTGTCAAAAGTAGATAGCCCTGTTCTCTGAATAAGTGCCGTTAGCTAGTGAACCAACAGATAAATGTTTTCTTTCAAAAGTGCATATAATTTTAGATGCATTATCATTCTTTCAAACAACATGGAATTGTACTTTTCAAGCCTCAAGTGTAGGTGGGTTGCTCTTCACAAGAGCAGCAGATAAAGATGCATAGGTTGACTTATGTCCATCCTCAGTGCTCAGTGGCGACTGAGAACAATGATCAGGAGTTTAAATGATCAGCTCATAATTTAGCATTAAATAAGATGTGGCCTGCTGCTCTGTATGAATCAAGGAGACCCTATTCTGTAATGTAATGTGCCAAAAGGAATAAAAGATACTGAGCTTCATCTGTCCCCTTTAGAGGTAATCACTCTTTATTGATTGATTGACTGAGTGAGTGAGTGATTTTCTCTTAAGTCATAAACACATATTTAGAACTAAGGGGGCATACACTTATGGGTACAAGCGATATGCATGTCCTACTCTAAAGTGTGATAGTTGTTACATAAAATCAAATGCGCAATCTCCTGTACACTGCATTGTTAGCACTAATAAAGAATATGCAGTCCGATTTTACTGTGTTTTAAAATAACTAATTATGGGCCTGTGTCAACACTTCTGCCTTTTCTCAGATCAGACTAAAATGTCTCAATAAAGTCTATATTAGTGATGTTGTACATAAGAGTTGCTCCTTATTTAATTTTGTGCACACTCTCAGG
This sequence comes from Neoceratodus forsteri, assembly GCA_016271365.2. NCBI lineage: Eukaryota > Metazoa > Chordata > Ceratodontiformes > Ceratodontidae > Neoceratodus > Neoceratodus forsteri. Next base: position 1,393,917,911 of record CM057459.1, read on the forward strand.
CTTTTTCTTCCATCAAGTTATATGTGCGATGTACCTTGAGGTATACCTTGGTGGTACTGAGGCAGGATCACATTACAATCAATGCAAATTGAACTTGACTGCCTCAGTGGTACCTCGAGGTATACCTCAGTACTGATAAACTTTTGTACAATCGCCCCTGCATATGCGTAGCTGCCCATTGTTAGCTCAAGAATGAATGCACAAGCACACACACACACACACCCACCACACACACACACATATATGCATGCGCACACACGCACACACACACACCCACACACGCATGCATACACACACACACGCGCACACACACACAACTTAAAGACATCCTTTTTTAATATAGACAGACATACATTTTTGTATGGACATATTCTTTTTTTGTATGTCCCTACAAAAAAAAAAAAAGAAAATTCACTCACAAAAATGGATTTTTGTTAAACAAATACATTTGTGGGGTCATTTTTTGTTCCAGAAACTAGTGCAGAATCCACCTAACAGGGTCTCAATTAGCAAGATACGTGTGTTGGTGCATGTGCAGGATGTCATTTTTGTGAGGTTTGACATTTAAAAGAAAAACTGGAAACAAGATGGCGGCAATACAAATACATTTTTTTCCTAACAAAAAAGGATCACCCCATATAAAAATGGATCCACTTTCATATGGACTAAATTATTTTTTGGTCCAAGCAACTATGCAACAGACTGTACTCAGCATGATCAGAACTGAAATTTCACAATTTAATTACTCTGAAATGGACTAATAATGTTTCATCAAATCAGCAAAAAGGCACATCTACGTGTCAAACCTTTTCTACCCTAACAATTTCAAAACAAAATTCAACACCATCTGGGTGCTAAGCAATAACAGAAAGACAGCAAATAAACAGCAAGTTGTTTTTACTTTTTTGCTATCCAGATCATGGAATCCGCACATCTGACCAAAATGAAACTTAACATGTCAAGAGATCTGAGACCGTGCATGCAAAATGTTGTGCAACTCCATTAAATGGTTGCAAAGATGTTAAAGTGCAATGTCTAAGGTTTAACATAGAAACTCCTGCTCAACCCAAACTATAGTGGCACTTCTACACCACTATTGTATATATAATACATGTTTGGGCCCTTTTCCCCATTGAAAAAGCCATCATTTATTTCCCCATATATGATCATAGCTAAGTAGGATATTATGACCCTAAATAGCTTCCTATATAGGACACAACAAAAAGTATCCAGCCTTATGTATTATATGAAACAAATCATGGCAAAGTGTGGGGTATGAGGAAATAATTCCATCAAGCAGTTGAACAAGATCATAATAGCCACTTGATCTTCAGGATCGTGGCTTAACATCCTTTAATGGTACTATTTGCTCAGATACTACACTTGCCATCATTTATTCTCTAGTCAGTGTCAGTGGTTCAGTAAATAGCACACTTACCTCTGGAGCTGGAAGATTGGGGTTGTGTGTTCAATCCCCACACTTGGCAATTGGGGTAATACCCATAGCTGACACTAAATGCATTGGGGGGACAAGCACTGTTGATGGGCATCCTTTGGATGAGATTTTAAACTGAGATCCCTTCTGTCCTTCTCTGGTTACTGTCCGGGTGGAAGTAAAAGATCTTATGGCACTTATCGAAGAAGAGAAAGGAATTTTTTTTTAATTATAATGATAATAATGGTCCTGGCAGTATTGCCTAGATGTTAGAATAATGAGCTCTGAATGAGCTTTATACATCAAGCAGATCTGGCTTTTATTCTCACAAGGGTCCTGTACTTCCACATGGACACATGCATACTGTTATGGAATGATAGGAGTGGGAGCACATGGCCCGTAGGGGGCTGTGGTCACACATGGACATATGGATACCATTATGGACTGATGACAGTGCAGGGCCCAGAGGGCCTTTTGCTCCCACACATAAATAAGGGACAATTACAGGGCCTGGATGCAAAACATGGTTCATCATATGTGCAGGTCCTGAAGGGACCTGCACTCCAGCACATGAATAATGTTATGATTACACTATCTCAAAAAGAGAGGAAAAAAACATCTCCATTAATTCATCAGATAGGGTTCATATTAAAGTGACAAAAGTATGGAAATGTGATGTTAGGGTTTCCAACTTTAACTCCTCATCTCCACCCCCACTACCCCCCAAGCGCAAACACACACATACACACACACACACACGTATACACACAAGCAGCGTAAGGGGGAAGGCAGCACAACCAGTCAGAGACAGCCATCTGGATGTATGGATGCCACTATGGAATGGTGGCAGCGCAGGGCTCAGAGGACCCTTCACTCCCACACATAAATGAGAAAAAATTACAATATGCATGCATGTGAGCACAGGGCCCGGAGGCTGTCCATTACATTTAGCATGAGTCATCCTTCTATACATTTTCTCATCTGATAGAATTAGCGTGGATGCCTTACTCTTCAAAACAGTACTACTGAGAATCAGCTGCCCATTATTTTTCACTATCTGTTTATTTTCACTGATTGTCAGAGAAACTAAATTGAGAAAGGGGGATATACAATGGTCTGTGTTCAAATATACCATTTAATTCCAAGAGTGGGGGAGGCTGGACCATGACTCACGAGTGGCAAAGCCATGAGTGAGTTATGAAAGTCCCACCACCTTACAAATGGAAATTAATGGCATATTTGAACACAATCCATTGTATGTTCTATGTAGACAATGTCTGTGTTCTGTGTGACAATTAAGGGCAGATTCATTGTGGGATTGGCAGAATGGGCTGTCGATCAAGTTAATTGTGATGTAGGCAAGTAAAAAATAAACAGTGTTATTTACTCTTTGCATGAATAACATCATTTATATTTCACTTGAGTCAGGGTCAAAGTAAAATCATCTTAATTTGGCTGTATTTCAGTTGATTTCCATCTGTGTCTCTCAAACCCTTATCTTCTACCCACCTCCAGAACAAGGTGGAAGTGCCTAGCCCATCATTCCTGGTCAACAAAAACAAGATAAAAAAAAAAAGAAAATGCTCTATCATTTCCGTTAATGACTGCACTGAAGCTATTTTTTGTTGGAACAGCAGTTTGCACCTTATTTGCAGCAAAAATTATTATAATTTTACTTGAGTTATACTTTTAAAACTTCCTTTTAGATCACCAAATATGATCCCTTGATTTGCGATATTAGCAAAAACTGGAGCATTCCATCTTCTGTCTAAATAAGTCAAAAATGTGCATTATAAGCACAAGTTATAAATAAAAGCTCCTGTGTTTCAATTTGGCTGTGCACTCTTGCCTTGGATAGAATCTTTCATATAACCCTTTATGCTTCCGATTGTTGTTCACCCTGATTGCACCATGGTATTCAAACCATGTGATATCCCATACCATTAATGGTATCCTTTGGTCTTGTAACTGTAGTACTGCTTTTTTTAACTGCTTCTGAAGTGTAGTCCTGTAATCCAGGGGCTGCCATGCAATACTGCATAATGCAGTCATAACTTTGTACTTTACTGGCTCCTGTAGCCATATCAAATGTGTCCATTTGTTTTGCCTTTTCAAATACAAAAGTAGCACATTCTGGACTGTAAGTGCTACTTTTCACCTTTATACATTTTTCTCTTAAGTTCCCTAAAATGGTTGAAGACATGTATCTATTGACATAGATTTCAAGAGTAATGACATCTTTTAACAACATTTTCATATTAAAAAAAAAACAAAAATGGGGGGCTCTAGAGAGCCAGTTACTTGACCAGACATGCTCTGTAACAGCTCCAATGAAAACCTGCTTTATTTGTTTAAAGTTTCTATTTTGTATCAGCTCTTTTTTAAGACTAGTTGTAAAATCATTTAGCCTGCCCTGCAAGAAGCATTTTGGTACTTTATTTGTCATGGGGCACCCAAAAGGAACGGCTGGTGGGCAATCTCGAAAACAACAATCAGCTGCACCACAGGCTGAGCAGAAGATCCTGGAACATGCAGAAACTAGTGCAGCTGAAGGATTGGGAGATCAGCCACCATGGGAGACTGTCCTGAGAGCAGTAAGAGATATGGACAAAAAATTGAAAAACTTCTGGACTATATGGGATGCTCAAGATGCAAAAAATTGATTGTGCTATGCAAACAGCCAAAGATGCTGTTGATACATCACTGCAGAACCAGATGACAGTGGTGAAGATCCTCACAGAGAGCTCCCATCTCCGATCCCACCTAGAAACATTGGAAAATGGAGCCAGAGCTCTGAATGTGAGGACTGTGGGTCTCCTGGAGAGAATGGAAGTGGATAACTTCCTGTTCTTCCTGCAGAAATGAATTTTGGAGTCAACACATGATGAACTGGCTCTGGACCCAGAAGAGTTTAAGCAGACCTATTGGGTGAACTTTCAAAAGCAACAGCTTAATAGAGAGATGCCCCTTGGACTATCCTGCTGGTGCACAGAAGTCAAAGAGAAACTTTTGCAGTGGGACAAACAAAAGCATCTACTACAACTAGAAGGTCATGACATCAGAATTTTTCCGGATTGGTCCTACGTGACTTGTTCCCATAAGAAGCTGTTTGATCCACTGCTGCAATAACTTAAAAGTACTTGGAATGGTGCATTCTCCCCTGGCTCCAATTCACCTCAGAATTACTTACGGCAGTAAGACCTTTCAGTTTACTGATCCAAAAGAGGCTAGGGCCAGCATGAACAAAACTGTGGTGGAGTTCAGGAGTGAACCAAGACAGGAGACTGCGGAGGAGTCTGGTACAGACATGGAGGCTTAAGTCCTGAATCCTAAAGGGGTATTCTTTCATTTACAAGTACAGTCAGTCTCTTTTTCAACTATGTATGCACTGGGATTGGAATTGTTGCAGGGATCCATAGTCTAATTTATTTGATGACTATCCTAATCCTAAACCCTGCCTGACCTGTCCCACCCAGGAGCATCATATTTTATTGAACATTATATTTTGGTGGGACGTTCTCGCTTACAAACTTTTTGGACATTTTCTGTTCAAAACCAAACTAGCTAATTGCTTAAAATTATGTAATAATAATATATTTATTTATTGAGTGCCTTTCAAATTATCAAGGCACTTCACAAGATCTTAAAAACAATTAATTAAAGCACAGCATCAAAATCATAGCAAATCAGGAAAAGCCTTGTTCCACAGAAATGTTTTTAGTGCCTGCTTAAAGCTTCCCATAGTTCTGCACTCCCAAAGCTGATGGGGCAGAGAATTCCAGAGGGTTGGGGCCACAAACATAAATATGAGAACCCCAGAAGAATTCAAAGTAACCCTCAGGATCTCCAGCAAACCCTCGTCAGCCAAGTGGAGCTGTCACCCAGGGATGTCAGGAATCAGAAACTCTTTCAAGTAGTTGGGACCAAGTCCATGTAGGGCTTTGTAGGTTAACAAACCTACCTTAAAGGTGATCTACCACTGAATCGGCAGCCAGTGCAGATCATGCAGCACTGAGGTAATATGAGATCTCCTAGATACCCCAGTCAGTAAACAAGCAGCAGCATTCTGCACTAAGTGCAAGCGGTGGATATCAACCTCAGGAAGACCTAAGTAAAGGGAGTTGCAATAGTCATTGTGCAAGGTCACAAAGGTGTGGACCAATACAGGCAGATCACTGGATGGAACAAGGTATTTGATCCTAGCAATGTTCCTAAGATGATAAAAGGGTAACTTCATGACTGCCGACACCTGATAATGGAGGGTCAGCCCATCGTTAAGTGCCACTCCCAGGTCACACACCCATTCAGAGGTAAGGATCTAAGCACCCCCCAAGAATAAACTAGTGGGCAGATCAGTCCTCAACCTGTCTATCCTACATCCTGGGTCCATCACCATAACCTCAGTCTTACCTGCGTTCAACTTTAACCCACTCGAATTCATCCAGTCTTGGATTTCAGCATGGCAGCTGTTAAATGCCAAGAGAGCACTAACCTGGTCGGGGGCAAAAGACAGGTAGAGCTGGGTATTATCAGCATAGCAGTGAAACCTCAGTCCATATCATTTTACAATGTCTCTGAGGAGTGACATATATGCTGCAAACAACATGGAGACAGCACTGAGCCCTGAGGGACCCCACAGGACAGAGAGAAAGACTCGGGAGAAAAAATCCCCAAGACAACTCTTTGAGTTCTACCAGTCAAGAAAGATGAAAACCATCTGAGCACTGTACTAGTCAGTCCACAGATGGACCTCCAGCACTCGAGCAGTACCCCATGGTCTACACTGTCAAACACTGAAGAGAGATCAAGGAGTACCAAGATGGAACTGTTTCTCTGATCTCTCACCATCAGGAGATCATTGAGCACCTGAACCAGAGCAGTCTTAGTACTATGTCTCTTATGAAAACCAGACTGGAGAGGTTCGTATATACTATGGATGGTCAAATGGTTCTCCAGTTGAGTTACCACTACTTTCTTGATTACCTTTCCCACTAAAGGAAGGTTTGAGATAGGTCTGTAGTTGGCTAGAGTATCCGGGTCCAATGAAGTGTCCTTCAGAAGGGGTGTCACCACCATCTCCCTCAGGGAGCATGGAAACTCACCCGATTGTAAGGAGCACCAGATAATCTGAGCCAAGACCAGGCCAATGATATCACCACAACCCAAAATCAGGGAAGTAGGGTCCGGATCTAAACTACAGCATGTAGGGCACATCCTCTGGACAATCCTCATAATATCAACGAACTCTAGCAGGTCAGAGGTATTCCAGGAGACAGGAGGCATAGTGATTAAGCACCGGCCAACAGCATCCCCCATGAAGCGGGTCAGATGGATTTCTGACCTGATGTCGACCACCTTATTTGCAAAGAATCGAGCAATCTCATCACACTCAGTTTGTGAAAAAAATCAATGGAGCTGCAGACAGGCTGGGTTGGTGACCTGTCCACATTTCAGAAGAGTTGAGCCGGTTGATTCCAAGTGACAGTGATCTCCCTGGACAGGAATTCTGCCCTCTTATGGGAGATCATTGATTGGTGTACCTGATAGTGATCCAACAAAATAAGATGGTTGGCTTCCAGGGTGGATTTCCTCCAACGACATTCTAACCTACATTCCAATCTCCACAACTCCCTCAAAGACCCATCAGATCAAGGGGCCAGAGGGCGAAGTGGAAGGGGACGAACACGAACTGGAGCAATCAGGTTGAGAGCTGAGGAAATGGCCTTATTATAGGCCTGAACCAATGCCTCGGTACCTGAGCTGGCATCAACAAACTCCAAGAGGTTAATCACCACCACCAGGTCTTTAGGGCCAACATCCCGTAAAGGGCGAAAACTAACCATCTCCACAGGAGCAGACCTACAGAGGGGTGCACAGAAATTGAACCTCACGGTGTAGTGATCAGACCAACCAACAGGTTCCACCCTTCAAATCAGAGGCCTCAATCCCTAGGAGGAAGACCAAGTCCAAAGAATGACCACCATTATGAGTAGCTAAGGAAACAACCTGTGTGAAGCCCAGTGATGTCATCAACTGGAGGAAGTGTTGTCCAAAAAGTGAGAATTCATCATTGACCCAGGCATTGAAGTCACCCAGAACCATCAGTCTGGGTGACTCCAATGCCATGTTAGCAGTGAAGTCTGCCACTTCCTGCAGGAATAGCTTCATAGATGAGAGCTATCCTGCAACCCACACCAGCTACCACAATGCACTCAAAGGATTCGGCTTCCTTTACTGGTACAAGCATAAGGGCCCATTCAGTCTTGAAACAGACCGCTACTCCTCCCCGCCATCCAATCTCGGGCGATGTATCACTGAGTACCCAGGAGGAATAGCTGCCTCCAAAATGGGAGCAGCATTTCCATCCAACCAGGTCTTGGTGATGCAAACCAGATCAGCTGTTCCAATAAAATCTGCAATAAGTTCAGTTTTGTTCTTAATAGATCTGGCATTGCATAACTGCACCCAAGTTTGACGGTGCTCATGAGCCGTCCCAGCTACTTGCCCATCCAAAGAGGTGGTGCCCTTGGGTATAGGGACTAGACATGGACCACCGTGTTCCAGGCACCATTTTGCCCCAGGGCATCTTCTAGTCTTAACTACCCCTATGTGAGAGATTTGCTCATTCAAAATCCAATGTCCGAGCCCTCCATCATGCCCACTCCCACACCCCCTTTGAGCAATCCCCAGCACATGACAGCACTGGTAAATAGAGGCAGGCAGGAGAAGGAGGAGAATGGGTGGAGGGCATGGAGAGAGGAGGATGAATAGCACAAGACCGGGGGAACAAACAGGCACATTCCACAAATAAATAACCACCAATCTATGGCTAAAATTCTACACCAGGTAATCCTAATTTTCTTATGAAATAAAAACCCTAAAATAGTTGCAGTTTAAACGAAAACCATAAAACCCAAAAATAAAATGAACAAAATTGGAGAGTCCACAGGCATCTGGTGCTCTCACTACCACTGCCCAAAGACTGTTCTGGCACTCTCACTGCCAAGAGTAATTTGATAATTAAACAAAAACAAAATAAAAATGCCCAGAGTTTTATAGCAGACCTTATATGAATAATGACACCAGTGATAATATCTGAAAACCCTGGGCAATTATTACTGTCACTACCATTGCCCAGAGAAACTGTAATGGTACTCTCACTACCACAGGCAATTCAATGATCAAAATAAGAAGAACAAAATATCCAGAATTTTCACCACAGAGTTTACATGAAAAATGTCACCAATAGAAAAGTCTAAAGTCCCCAGGCCTCTGACGCCCTCACTACCAGTGCTTGAAGAAACTAGTATGGTACTGTCACTGCCACAAAATGATTTGATAGTCAAAGCAAAACAAAATATCCAGAGTTCCACAGCAAAGAATAATGTCTCTAACAATATATAGTTTATTTTTCTTTAAAGTACCAAATTATGTCTTTGCTACTACTTTGGCGAGCAGTGTCACATGTCCTTTTATGCAGGGTAAAGCTACTGAACATACCCTTTCTTTAGGCTGATGTTAAATTTGTTCAGTGATCTCATTTTAGGATACAGCTGTTTGCGATTTCTTTTTAACCTTAACTGTACCGTAACGATACCGTGTACAGGGTTTGGGTTTTTTCATAGATTGGAATGGGCTAGTTGTAGAACTATGTATATACCTAACAGTCATATGGAATGTGGACATAGTGACTAGTTTAGGTCACATTTTACTGTTTACTGTTTTTTATGTAAACCATATATTTTCTGTCCACAGGTTTTAGTTGGTGGGTATATTTGTTATCCTTATGGATTTAATAGGACATTCATGAAACGCCGTATGTAGTATCATATTTAATCCAGGTGTTAAAATCTCTGTATTTCTAATGTAAGTAAGGCTATCTCTGTGATCTATTAATGCAATTCATTAATGGTCTGTCATTTTTAAAATGAATAAACCATAAGTTAAATAAAAAAAAGAAAATACGAACATAAAATGGTACTGGATTTAGCATATTAATAGATTAATATCACCTTTTTAAGGCTGTCTGATGTAGTCAGGACAGACTTCTTGGAATTACTAGTAACTAGTCTATGGAATCCCCAAAAAGCATGTTACTACTGCACTTACTATATTAAGACTATTTTCATGCCTCACCATAGTAACTGCAGTAGTAGAATGCTGGTGATAGTATTCCTTCTTCTCAACAACATTGCCATACAGGGGATACAAAAAAAACATGCCATTCGGTGGCTTCTCAGATGTCCTCCTTGGGAGAAGAAGACTCTGCAAACAAAAAAAAAAAAAAAGGAAAGATAAAAGCAATCAGCACTTACACATATCCATAGTTATAGTCAACATCATGCCTTTTCTACCCCCCATTTGACACACACACACACACACACACACACACACACACACACACACACACACACACACTGTAAATAAAATTATGCCATTGGCGGCTGCTTCTTAGTCCCACAATACAAAATAAGGCCACTTTCAGTGGCTGCTCTCAGCACCCCTATGCAAGCAAAACAAAGCCACAATCGGTGTCTGCTTCCCAGCCCCCATACAAAACAAAGCGGTGATTGGCGGCTGCTTCCCAGCCCCCCCCATACAAAGCAAAGTCTTGACTAGTGGCTCCTTCTAAGCCCCATACAAAACAATGTCATGATCAGCAGTTGGTTCTCAGCACCCTCATACAAAACAAAGCCACGATTAGTGACTGCTTCTCAGTCCCCCCTCACAAAACAAAGCCATGATTGGTGGCTGCTTCTCAACTCCCCCATACAAAATAAAGCTGTGCTCGATGCCTACTCCTCCATGCTGCCTAGTACTCCCTGCCCTGTCCATTTTCAGTGTGCAACATTGGAGAGCTCACCCTTGGTGCTATCATACATAACACTGACATTGGGGTGCCCAATCCCTAGTGTCGATACCCAAAATAAAGAAAACTGTCCCGCATAGTCGGTTTTAAAATTGTGATATATCCTGTACAAAAGAAAACCATCTACTGATGTCTTGCCACCATGGCCCACTACTGCCATTACCTTCCCACTTGGCACCTGCCCCCCACACCCCCATGCCTTATTTAACTACCAATGGTCCAATGCCATAATCCTCTCTGAACCAGAGACACATCTTCACTTTTTAACACTGGACCACAAAATGAGGAAATCAGGTATGCGGTTCAGCATTTTTCATTAGGTTTTGAATTTGTTCTCATAACTTGGTAATTTTTTAAGATTTTTTTTCTCCAAATTTCCAACATGGCCTTTTTGGAACCACACTTCATGGAAAAGGATGGTGAAACTATGCTATGTTGTTGAGTTGACTGTTATGTCAGGGTCAACAATGACTGCCCAGCAGGTGGTGGAGACTGCTGGTTAAGTCGTGTGTTCACATGTGGCTGATGAGTCCAATGTCTTCTGTGCATACATGTCCACATACAGGGCACATGAGGCCCAATACAGCTGCTGCTTGATGTTGAGAAGCAGCTTGCTTTGCATTTTCGTTCTCTTCAGCAGCCATCACGTCAGCTTTTCAATGTTGTGACTGTCATGAACAGTGGATATCCATAGTGATCTGTCTTGAGCCCTTACCACCACCTCCAATTACTGATGTTGATGTTACATTTGGTCAGCGTTTCAGTGTATCCCTCTAGTGCTTCCTCTGTCTGCCCATGGAGCATGTACCCAGCTTCAAGCTCACCATAAAGGATATGTTTTGGTGGCCTTGTGTCATCCATATGAAGCACATAATGTGCATCTAAGTTGAGCCTTGATAAGTTGCACTTCAAAACTGATTGTTTGAACTTGCTGCAAGACTTTGGTGTTGGTGATTTTGTCCTGCCATTTAATGTGGAGAATATTTCTAAAGTGCCACATGTGGAAAGGCTGAAGCTCCTTTACATGATGTCTATAGTGTGTCCAGGTCTCACAGTCATGTAGAAGTGCAGTTACTATGACAGCCTGGTATACTATGCATTTTGTTGACAGTTTGAGACCACATTCATTCCAGACTCTGTAGTATAAACAGCAATAGTGTCAAATTGAATTAAGTACCATTTTTCAGGTACCTCAGCAGCATCTGGTCTAATGATGTACTTGTAGATAAGGAGGTAGTTGCTTGCATTGAAGTTATGCAAATACATCCCAAAAAGTGAGTTTGTGGATGCTGCACAAAATAACCATTCAGACAGGATTTGAAAATTTTCCCTGGTCTTGTTCATGAGGTGAGGTCATAAGAAGGCTTTGTCCTGGATTCTCCCTTCTTTCCCCCACAAAAGACAGACCACCTGTATGTTGTTGTGCTCAGATTGGCAATCAATTTATTATATATATCATAATTTCATTTCCATTTCTCATTGTCATTTATTAATGTCTTTTTACAATTTGATTTGTATAGCATCCAAAAATTCCAACTCTGTTCCTCTCTCTTCCTTTTCTTCTCGCTTCCCCAGGTGAAAACCTGGGCGCCTTCTTCTTCTCTTTTCTGGTAAGTAACAGTGAGAACCAAGACCGCTTTTTGTTCTTCAGTTTCTTCCCTTCCTTTCCCCTCCCTTTTTGCCCCTGCCATCCACCTCTGGCAGTCCACCATTGTCCTACCGGGCATCCTCTGTCATCCACCTCTAACAGTCCAGGTCAATCCCTTTTTCATTAATCACTTTCTCCCTCTCTTTTGTCAGGTGGGTGGGTGGTGACAAAACTTCAGCAAAAGTGGCTGAACCAGCTCTGTGCTGACTTTTTTGTTCCTCCCCTTCCTGCAGCATGTCCATTGTCCTGGATCCCAGTCCCTCCCCCTACCTTCCCCCCTCCCTCCTGAGCAAACCACTTCCAACAACAATAAGAGGAGATGGGTGCACCAGGACAAAATGCTTTGCCCCTTAAAGGGCAAACTCCATTGTCCCGGATTCCTCCTTCTTTATCCCACAAAAGACAGACCACCTGTATGTTGTTGTGCTCAGATTGGCAATCAATTTATTATATATATCATAATTTCATTTCAATTTCTCATTGTCATTTATTAATGTCTTTTTACAATGTTATTTGTATTGCATCCAAAACTCCAACTCTGATCCTGTCTCACTCTTATCTTCTTACTTCCCCCGATTAAAAACTGGGTGCCTTCTTCTTCGCTTTTCTGGTAGGTAACGGTGAGAACCGAGACCGCTTTTAGTCCTTCAGGTTCTTCTTCTTCTCATATTTCTTTTTCCTTCCCCCTTCCCTCCTTTCCCCTCCCCTTTTCCCCACAGCCTGTCTGCCGCTTGCGTTAGATGACTGGCTTTCCCCCCATTTAGGGTTCTAGCTCTTCTCCCCCTTTTTTTATCCCCTTTCTTGTCTCCTCCATGCCTCAATAAACCCCATCATTTCAGTATTAACCATGTCTATTGCTATATCTGACAGGTGCATTCCATCTGGCCTGTAGAATTCTTCTACCCATTCTTCCACCCCTCGCACTATTACGTGTCCTCCCATACTCCTAACCAAAGTTCCTACCCTTCTATTCATCTTCCTCCTGGCTCTGTCTATTGCTCTATGGCTATGTTCATGTCTCCACACCCCTCCTTGGTATCATGTCTGACCAGGCTATGCTCACTCTAGGCCACCATTGCCATATCTTCCCAAAGTCCTGTCTTAACTGCATATACGTGTCCACCCATGGCTTCCCCCCAAGGTCATTAGCCCCAAGGTGTACAATAATTAAGTCTGGGATGGGCCGCCTTTCCTTCATGTCCCTCAGGGTAGGAAGTAAATGTACCCATCTCATCCCTCGGATGCCCCGCCACATGAGCCTACATTGTCTGGCATCCTGGTACAGCTGCTTTCCCCCAGCTTTTTTCTCTGCTCTCTTTTCCACCCAATAAATGTATGAGTGCCCACAGATCCATACTTCAGTGGTCCTCCCTCTACCTACAGAAGTGAAGCAAATAGACATCTTAATCACCTTTTTGCCTTGTTTATATTTTGCATTTTTTTTTAAACCCCCCATTTTTTTTTTTCTTGGCTCCTGTAGACAACACAAAATTTACATGTTCATCTCAAACCTGTATATCTTGAATATACCTCTTATAGCTGGCAGACTGCCAGTGCCCCTTTTCCATCATACTATTCACTGTTTCCCCTGTTGCTGCCCACTTCAGGATCATGATTTTCCCCTCAAATAGCCCCCCATGCCAACCCCCCGCAGCATCTGTATACAGTTCAAGATCTGTGTTGTAAACCCACTCATCCTGCCAAAATGAGGAGCTGTTATAGCTGCTGAGGATTTCTTCCCATACTTTAAAACCTTCTTTCACTCCTCTTGTGATATCCACCCAGTGGTGTGGTCTGGTTACCCCTATAGTGGCCCTCACTAGTCACTTAGTGAACATCCTCCCTGGCCCAATTGCCCTACAGGCAAAGTTCAAATGTCCCATTACTTGCTGTACCTGCCTCAATTGCATCCGTCTTCTGCTCGTATGCATCTGAATCAGCTCTCTAAGTTTTGATACCTTGCTATCAGGCAACCTAAAATCCTCTTTTTGTGCATCTGTCTCAATACCCAAGAATTCTAGACCCTTACTGGGTCCTTCCATTTTATCTGGTGCCAATGGTACCCCCAGCTCTCTAAACAGGTTCTGAAAGCTAGTCAGCATCTTTTTTGACTCCTTCCATCCACTGCCTATTAACAGGAAGTCATCCAGGTAATGTATGACCACTCCGTAACCCGTCTACTCCTGAAATATCCACTGCAAACAGGTACCAAAAGCTTCAAATGTGGACAAGCTATGGAACAACCCATGGGCATGGCCTTGTCACTTTTTCTTTCTCTATCTTAATCTTCAAAATTTCTTCTTTCCCCTTAACCGACCCCAAGTTGTTAGCCTCTCTTGCCCATCTTGGGCATTCGTATCGCAGGGGGAAACCAGTTCTAAAACCTCTTCTTAATGTTTCCGCTGCCTCTCTATCTGGGTAACCTTTTATCCATCTCGCCCACAACTCTATTTTGATAGGCAGTTTTGCTATCTGAAATTGTTCCCCTAACCCCCACCCCAGGCTCCCTCCCATCTCTCTAATTGTTCAGTAAGCTTGATTCCCCCTATCCCCATATCCTCTGCACCTTGTTCCTCTATTCCATGGCTGGCCCCTATAGCCATGGCCTTCCCAAAAGGGCTGTTGGCCTGTACCCTGCCACCCTCACCCAAGGGCCCCTTGTGCCCAGGTAGTCCTGCATTTACTCTCAGGATGTGTCCCCCCACATTTTGAGCAGGCATGTCGGAACCGACATTGTGGCTAGGAATAGGATGCTCTGTTATAGTCCCAGCAGCATTTTAGGGGTGCTTCCCCCTTTTTCCTGTCTCTCCCTCCAGCGTGGATTGATCGGTTACATAGACTGTCTACAAATCTAACTGCTTTGTATCCCACCTCACACCCTCGTAGGTTGCCATCCTTTGCCGGAAAAATTCATCATAATATATCCAGCCTACCCCTCCTTTTGCCTTCACTCTTCTAATGATCAGTGAGTGCATAATGAGAGGGATTCCCAACTCTGGTTTCTTTTCCTGCACTATAGCCGAGTATGTGGTGAAACACACAAACCACCCATCCCACGTCTTACCTTTTGTAAATTTGTCCTCTTCTTTTTTACCCAACAAAACTACCACTGCTGCCATCTCACTCTTCCCAGTACTCTCGATCCCCTCATATTTCGTTGCCGCCTCCCTATTGACTAAGGCAAAAATGTCTACGTACTTCCCTTTCCATATCTTTTTCTTTGTTGCTAGAGGTACATGTTCACCTATTCTCATCCCTGGGGCTCCTATCTCCCTAGTACCTCTTCCTGTGCTCTCTGTCACCTTTTCCACCTCTCCTGTTGTTTCACTATCTGACCTGATCTCTGCCAGTGCCAATTCCATCTGCCCTAACCCCCGTCCACAGCGCCATAATAATCTGGCCTGTGTATTCCTTAATGCTGCTCCCAACTGTGCTTGATACATTACCTGCGGGCCTGTCAGCTCCCTGTGGCCTGTTATCATCAAGAGACCTTGTCCTGGCTTCCTGCAGCTGGACCACTGGTTGTGGCATTGTCTGCAGAGGAACTCCTGTGTTCGGGGGATCCAATCTGGGTTCGAGTGGTGTCGACACCACTTGCTCTTGGGGAGGTACTGACAGTTCTGGTACATCGGGCTGCCGTGGTACTGGGCTGACAGCTCAGGGAGGAACCACCATTGGCGGTTGCCATCACTTTGGGCTCCACGCCCTCCTCGCTGGTTGTTTCCCACCACCGCCTTTTCCCTTTCCCACCTTCCTTTCCTCCCCAGATCTCCCAGGCTCCTCTCCTTCCACCAACTGCCACAACTTGTTAGCTTTTTCTGCTAGTTCCATGATGGCCTTATAGGCATCTTCCTTTGAGGGCTTGTTTTTTTAAGGTACCATCTCGCTTCTTTCCTGTATCAAGGTGCAAATAAACTGAAAAATTATTTTATTGATGAATATCCCTGTTGTCCTTGTCTTGCTTCAATCAGCCAATTCCAAACTCTCAGCCACCCAATCTTGTCACTCTTCACCTTCGTGGAAACCTTGTGTTTTTTTTATTCCCCCAGCCTGCCTTGCCCCCCTAGCTGATGTGGATCTTTATTTTCTTTTAGTGGCCACTCTCCACCCTGGCATTCCTCCCTTCTCCTATAGCTCTGCTCTTACATGCTAAGTCCTCCCCTTATCCAGTCTTCTGCATCGCGGGCCACAGGCCTGCTACATGGCCTGCAGACCCCACCCCAATCTAGCCCTTCCACCTCCCTCGGATTTGCAGGCCTCAGGCCTGCCATGTGGCCGGCCACCTTTGGCCCCCTTGCACCCGCTGACAATGGTGGTGTCTACCCTTATTACTGATGCCCCTTCTCTACCCTTGATTCCTGAAGAATGGCTTGGCACCACATGCCTTCTCCGCATTCCCCTCTGCTGCATTACCAGCTGTTAGTAGAGAAAAATGCGGGGCCCCTCTGTACCTCTGACCTGCCATGTGGCCAGCAGGCTCAGCTCCATCCACCCAATCACCCTTCTTCTGCTTTTTTGCAGGCTCTAGGCCTGCCTTGTGGCCACCAGGCCCAGCTCTCATCTGCCCTGCTCCCACCAGAAGGTGGCATCTGCCATCCCTCCTTAGCTGTTATCCCCCCTTGTGCCCCAGAAGCCTGTGTCCTGCTGATCTCCCTTGCCCTCACTTCAGGGGCTCTGCATGACAGCTCCTTGCCCCCCCCTTTGTTGTGGCATGTGACGTCATGTCACATGGTATCCCAAGGCCCAACTCCCCTTTTTTCAGCCCTTGCCACAGTGTGTGACATCACACCACATGACTTTGCCCTGCTTGTGGCCACCAGCCACTCCTGCTGGTTCTCAATGCCAGCCGTGCCCCTGCAGTTATTCCCTCATTCCATCCTTGGTCCCTTTAGTGTTGCGTGCTTTAAGCTCCACACACTGCATCCCCTTTTTTGGTTTGCAAAGCCTCCACTCGGCTTCTCTGTGCTAACCCCCCACCATTCGTTGTTCGGGTGACTCCCATCCATGGCCTGCACCTGTGGCAGGTTCTGCACCTCAGAGCCCCTCCAGGACCCTTGCTGTGTCACTCCACTGACTCTCTCACCCCCAGTGGTTGCTCCTGTCCAATAGCATCTCTTTTCAACAACGAGGCTCTACTTTCATGAAACTCCCCGCTTTTTCCCATTCACCATAGCTCCAGCATCCAATTAAACTACTCTCCCACAATTTCCTCACACAGTTTCCTCACACAGGTAACCTCAGCAAGAACAAACTAAACCACAGTCTCAAGCAATTCTAGCGCAACCCATTTAAACCAATTTTTTCACACAGGTAAACGCCAGCATTCCTCAGCAAGTACAAACTAAACCACAGTCTCAAGCAATTCTAGTGCAACCCCTTTAACCAAACTCACACAGGCTCCCTTAAACACTTTAAACAAAGTTCACATAGGTAACCACCTGCATTTTTCAACAAGTGCAAACCTAAAACCCCAGTCCCAAGCAATTCTAATGCAACCCGATTAAGCCAGGCTCATGCAGGCTCCTTTAAACACCTCAAACAACTTGGTCTTTTTTTTTTTATTTCAAACCTGGTTAACATCTTTGGTTTCTTACCTGCTCCCTCTAGTGCAACAAACCTTTCCAATCAATATACCAATCTGATATGCTGTAGTTCCTCTGTTGACAAAACTTCAGCAAAAGTGGCTGAAACCAGCTTTGTGCTGACCATTTTGTACCGTCTTTAGCCCCTTCCCTTCCTTCAGCATGCCCATTGTCCTGGCTCCCAGTCCCTCCCCCTACCTTCCCCCTCCTTCTGAGCAACCCACTTCCAACATCAATAAGGGGAAGAGGCAATTAGGATACTACTATGGTTTGCCCTTTAAAGGGCAAACCCCAATGTTGAAAATCTGTAGTATAAATATTAAAAAACAAGAAAGTTATGCGTGTATGTTGATATTTTTCATTGTGGGCTCATAACTTTAGTAATTTTCAATATTTTAACACCAAATTTTCAACGTAGCCATTTTTTATACACCACCTCATGAATGTGACAGCTGCCATTTTCCAAATTCAGGACAATTTGCATTTTCACATTTGTGGTGTGAAATCACTTTTCTGGTAGGATTTGAACATGTTCTCTGTCCTTGTTCATGAGGTGCGGTCATAAGAAGGCTATGTTGAAAATGTGGGGTAAACATATTAACAAACATTATACAATGGCAAGAAAGAATCCTGGCTTCTGATTGGACCATTACAGCAGGGATGTTATACTGGCATAACATCCCTGCTGATTGTTTGTTGTTGCTTGCAGCATTTTCCTTATCCATCTTCTCTTAAGAAACAAAAATATTTTCCTAGACTAACAAATCATTCTTTAATTTTATTTTAATTCTGTATATAACAACAATACATTGTATATAGGAATAATGCCCTCCAGATTGGGTGTTATGCTGGGATAACATCCCTTCTTGAGTGTAGGATGCCCTTGGCTGGTGGCCTCAGGCCCAACCACCCAAGGCGGGATGTTATCCCAGCATAACACCCACCCTGTCAGGCATTATTCCTTTAATAACAAAGCTACGAGTATACATTTAAAATTTTCAACGCACACTCATAACTTTGATACTTTTCAATATTTTGATCCCAAATTTTCAACACTGTCATTTTTTTAAACCACCTTGTGAATGAGATATCTGTTATTTTTTGGATCCTAGCCAAAATGCATTTTTCTACTTAGTAGTGATGGTACAGCTAGAGAACCTCCTGACCATCCATAACATCTATGAACCTCTCCAGTCTAGTTTTCAAAAGAGGCATAGTACCAAGACTGCACTGGTTCGGGTGCTCAATGATCTCCTAATGGCAAGAGATCAGAGATGCCACTCTATCTTGGTGCTCTTTGATCTCTCCTCAGCTTTAAACACTGTGGACCATGGGGTACTACTTGGCTGCCTGAGGTCCATCTGTGGCCTATCAGGTTTGATCCTCCAGTGGTTTACCTCTTCCCTCTCTGGCAGAAGTCAGAGAGTGGTTTGGGGGAATTTTTCCTTGGACCCATTCTCTTTGCCATGTGGGGTATCTCAGAGCTCAGTGTTGTCCCCATGTTATTTGCAGTGTATATGCTGCCCCTTGGAGACATTGTAAGATAGTATGGGCTGAGGTTTCACTGCTATGCTGATGATATCCAGCTCTACATGTCTTTTGTGCCTGATCAGGATAGAGCTGTCTCTGTCTTCAATAACTGCCTCACTGAAATCTAGGACTGGATGACTTCAAGCTGGCTAAAGTTGAACACTGGAAAGACCGAGGTGTTGGTGATAGACTAGGGGTATCAGATAGAGGGGTTGAGGGCTATACAGCCCTCTGGACTTTTTATAGGGGGCTCCCCAATCACTTCCTTTGAATGGGTGTGAAACCTGGGGGTAGTGCTTGATGATGGGCTGACATTATGAGCTCAGGTGTCGGCAGTCATCAAGTCTTCTTTTTATCATCTTTGGAATATCTCCAGGATTAAGCACCTTGTTCCATGTGGGGACCTTCTTACGGTGGTCCATGCCTTTGTGACCTCTCACTTGGATTACTGCAATTCCCTGTACCTAGGGCTAGCTGGGTTGACATCCACCACCTGAAGCTTGTGCAGAATGCAGCAGCAGCAGCATGATTGTTGATGGAGGCTTCTCAAGCCTCCCATATCACTCCTGTGCTGTGCAATCTGCAATGGCTACCAATTAGGTGGTGGATTACCTTTAAAGTTGACTTACTGACTTACAAAGCCCTACATGGACTTGGCCCTGACTACTTGAAAAATCTTCTTGTGCCCTATCATCCTATGCGACAGCTCCATTCAGCTGATGAGGAGTTACTGGAGATTCCAAGGGTGTCACTGAAATCTTCAGGGGCCCATGCATTCATGCATGCGGCTCCTTCGCTTTTGAATTTTCTACCCCATCGGCTTCAGGGCTGCAAGACTGTGGGAGGGTTTAAAGACGGCCTGAAAATCTATTTATGACATCAAGCATTTACAGACACTAATTAATATGATCCTCAGACTGTTTTTATATTGTTGGTTATTGATATTGTTATTGTTATTTTATCTTATCTTATCTTGTTGTAAAGCACCTTGATGATTCGAAAGGCACTTATGTGAAATAAAGTTATTATTGTTATTATTAAATCAAAACAGTTGTGTGGCAGCTGTTGTTAGCTCTAGCTAACTTTTGTTCTATGGGTAGATAGGTCACATTTCTTTTTATTGGGTTGAGGCTACTCCTCCCCAGCATCTGGAAAAAAGTTCTATTGTCACTGTGAGTGGGTATGCACAACTGACTTAAAGAAAAATTGGTAACACAAACATTTTTGTGGTTATCTTTTTCTTCTCTGATATAATGCCATGATTTGCAAGACTTCACCTTTCTTTCTGCTCCAATTAATTTCTCTTGACAGTTTTTCTGAATTAAATTTCTGGGACCAAAACATATCCCAAGGATTTTGTTAGGTTCTGTGGACAATGTCATGCCTGCTATTTTGCCTGAAACTTTTGCCATATTTCCTATTACTATTCCTGTGTTTTTCTTTAGATTCAACACAGCTCCTGGCACTTTTTCATATTGATCAAATAAACCTACTGCTATTTTACTGCCTATTTCACTTTTAAAAATAGACATACAGTAAATCATCTGTGTATGCTAATGTTTTCAAATTAAAATGGATGTGTTTGGTTTCCAATTCCAATTATAGTGTACCTGGATGCGCTTCAATGTTTCATAAAATAGGATCTAAAGCAAAAACATAAAGAAGTGGACTAAGGTATAGTGGTAGATGATCATTACCACCTCTGAGTGTGCTCAGCCTTGGCTAAAGAGCGATCTAGAGGTGGATTCTCAAAGCTCAGGAAGATCCCGCAGCTGTGGGAGAAGCTTGTTGCAAGTGGGTTGCCATGAACTGTAGTTTCTCCCACAGGTACAGCATTCTCAAAAGTGGATCCAGTTTACAACCGACTCCATGATTTACAGCAGCTTGTGGGTGGTTTTCCACCAGCTGTGGAAAAATGTTATGGCTGGGGGGACCAGCCATAACATCTTCCATAGCTGCAGTGGATGAGAATACCCATTTCCAAGGCTGCGGAGATTTCAATTTGCAACTGGAGTTCACAGTGGGACTTGGTCTCATGACATTTTGAGAATTCAGCCCCTTGTTTCCTCATTAACAGTCTCTTAAGTAATAAATGGATGTGTGAAAGATGCACTATGAAGAAGACAGCACATCTTCCATTATAGTTAGCTGTCACACTGAATTAACTTTACAGTAATTCTCTAATTGTTTGGGCAAGAGACCTTTTAAAAAGCAATATTATATTGCTCATTATAATAGGTTCTCTAAAAATTAGTGTGAGCACAGTTTGATTATGTTAGCCATAGACTAAATATATTTTCACTGATTTCAATGAAACTCTGTTATCAATCAATCGATCAATCAATCAATCAAAATCTTTATTTATCCAGGCGGACACCATTTAGCAAGCTCATTTGCAAGGTAGACCTACATCACACAAGTCGTAAACAAATATACATAATCATACACATATACAGGGATTACGACAGTACATGGAAATAACAATATAAAAAAGTAAATAACAGTATGATCAGACAAAAGAAGAGATACAGTGCATATGGTCACACATAAGTGCAGGCAGTGTTGGAGTACGGGTTGCTAGACCAGAAAAACAAACTAATGGGAACAACAGAGACTGTGATACATGAGGCACCTGAAGGTGTATCCAGTTTTATGCATGACAGGTGGTGGAATAGGTGAGAAAAGTGAAAACTGGTGAGTCTCAAGATGTAGGGTGCATGGGTGGGGAGGATGGGGCAGGGGCAACGAGTTCTAATTGTATCGAGGTACCGAATACCTACTTGTACCTTGTAGCTAAATGGTGTAGGGGTTGGAGGCTTATTGTGGCACTGAATACCCATAAGCTTTAGCTATATGGGAAGGCTGCACCGACGACACAGCTCTGAGTGAGCTGGGTATGGGCGATGTCTTCTGAGGCATTGACAACCTGGGCACTGAAGGTGCATACAACAACAGACTGGACATCTGAAGAGAAAGCAGTATTAAGAGATAAATCCTACTATGGCTTCCCAGAAGCAGATTCTGGGTCATCAAGTGCTGGAGCAGCTTCTGGTCCGACGACCACTGGTGGCCATGTCATTAGCTACTTGGGATAAAACAGCTGCGGACACAGTTCTCAGGGAGCAGCATACAGATGATGGATTCAGTGGCATAGGCACTATAGGTACATGCGACATCCTGGCTGGGAATCTAGGGCCTTCACAGTACTAGAGGAGCATAATCCTGTTTATTGGTTCTCGGGGGCAGCTTAGGGGTCATCGACCATTGGTGGCCATAGATCTTGGGATGTCTACACTGCATATTCTGAGGGGCAGTTTGAAACTGTGAGAAAGGAGTAGAGGCAAGAGGTGGAAGTGAGGTATGGAATGGGTGGAATGAAAAGCCAATTTGGGGGTGCACGGCAAAAGCACTTGTGGTGCAATGGGTTTACGGCTTTACTGCAACTCTAGGTGACTTGGATCTGGACTTCTGGTCTCAAGTATTGGCTTCTGAGGCACCGCTGCCCAGTAACCATGGAAAGAGTGGCAGTAAGGCAGAGAGTTCTTGACAGGTGAAGAAGTCTTAGATCATAGGTGGTGGAAGCAGTGACATATACTGTAAGAACATCCCAGTTATAAGAATAGTTTTGATTAAAGGAATAATGCACGACAGGGTGTGTGTCATGCTGGGATAACGCCACACCTGGGGTGGTGGGCATGAGGCCACAGGCCGAGTGCGTCCAATGCCCCAGATGTGGCGTTATCCCAAACAACACACACCCTGGAGTGCATTATTGCTATTATACAAGGGCTCATTGTTATACAGAATTAAAAAAAAAAATTAAAGATGTTTTTGTGTGGAAAAATATTTTTTGTTTTTTAAGAGCAGATGAAACAATCAAGCTCAAGATGCTCAAGTAGCTCAAGATCATCTCCAGGTTCACAATGAGGCTGAGACTAGACCTGTGGCATTGTGTTGGGATAACACCATGGGTCTAGCCCAAGACTGACCAATCACAGTCCAAGATTCTTTCTTGCCATTGCATAATTAAGCAATAATGCATGACAGGGTGTGGTATATCATGGGATATCATCACGCCTCTGGTGGTTGGGCATGAGGCTGCAGGCCAAGTGCATCCAATGACCCGAGAAGTGATGATATCCCATGATATACCACACCCTGTTGTGCATTATTGCTATTATGAACAGGGTCTAAAGTTTTCTGCAGTAAAAAAGAAAAATTTAAAAACTCTTGAACGTGCATGTTTTCTGATGTTGGAGGAGTATCTTTTAACAAAATAGTTCCTGAAGAGTTCTTGGCAGCAGGTGGCACTGTTGTAAATGGTCTGGATAATCTTTGTCAGGCTGCCAGCACTACTGTGTTTGACAGATTTTTACTGTCGACTTCCTGTTAATTCTTGGAAGTTAGCTGTTTTTGGCACAGTGAATTTTTTTTTTAACAAATTCAATTGGTTGCCAGTGCTTTAGTGTGGTCTGTGTTTTTTTGAGGGGGAGAGGGGTCACTTGAGTGGTGGGATTGATATGTGGCATGAGGAAGCAGGACTACATCTGTGTGTGTGAGTACCTTAAGTTTCAGTATTTAGTTTGGTTGTGGTAGTAGAGGAAATAAGAACTGTGATTTTTTAAACACTACTGCGTTCGGTATATGGGTGGCCGCGCATGTGTCTCTGAAAGGAGCGAGCAAGAGAGCGAGTAAACTCTCACAGTAGTGCTTTGTTGAAAAGAAGTGCGGGTTAAGTTGTGGCACTAAATTTCGGCAGCAGGATTACAGGGATGTTGGCAGGGAAATGAGATGGCAAGTGAATTTTTTTGTTATTTTTTGAAGACTCACTGTATCATTGTTTCTGGCAGCAGCTTGTGTTGTGCTGCTTTCTCTTGTGGGCAGAGTTGTAAGGAACACTGCTCTGAGAACAAGGAGGCTGGTGGCCGGAGCTTTTTTGAAGTTGTGATGATGTAGCCCGATATCATCACGGCTTCAAAGAGCTGTCGGCCAATCAGATTCCTGCATTTACGATCCCAAGTTCATAATTACATTTAGAATGTACTTATAACAGAACTCCATTGTATCATAATGCTTTAGAGTTCTGTTCAAATAATTATGGGATAACTTATCAAATGCTTTTGTTTGGTCGAGACCTAAAGCAGCAGTACTAGTTATCCAGCAAAAAATGTCATCCTACAATTTTTTTTCCAGTAATGCAGTCCTGATAATCTTAGATTCTTCAATGGTGTATTTTAAATTCAATCAACTATTTTTAAGACCGTGTTTAATTACAGCATTTGTAATTTGTGTGGCTCTACAATAAAGATGGCAGCACCCAGCAACTTTCAAAAATCTTCTCCCCAGAGAGCACACACTAACTGTACCCATTGTATTTATAATGCAAATATATCAGATTGTTGCCAGCACATGTTTCTGATGGCCAGCACCACAGCACCATCCTGATTTGCTTACATCCATGATTGCTGACATGGCAAAAAACATTAACTTTTAAGAACTTCAAAATCCTTTCTGTTGCCTCCAGAATGAAATAAAGCAAAATGAAAATCATATATATTTATGTTTTGGTTTGTCCTAACTGCCAACCAACTTATTTAATTTTTTGTTAACTAGTACTGCTGCTTTAAAAGGAACCCATTCAAGTTATGTCTATCAGCTTGTTGTACAGTTTCTATTAAAAAGATCAAATTATAATATTTCTACCAGGAATTGAACATGTCTCTGAAAAGGTTGTTATATTCTATTACACTTTTGCTAATCCTTTGCATAAAATTTTATTGTACTTAGAATTTTACAGTCCATATTCAACAGACAAATTGTTTGATCTCTAATTTGTAATGTCTAAGAGGGAGTCCTTATTATATAAAAAGATCAGCATAGCCTCTAATTCAGGTGGAAATTGCTCAATGCTAAGCAGGTTATTAAACATTTCTACTAATATTGGGATACCTAACAAATTCACTTTATAACATAACTAATTTAAGCCAATTCAAAAGCTTCCTTAATGTACATTTAACTGAACAAGCTTGCTGTACTTGTACTTAAAATGAGCCACATTCTGTAATGCTCTTGCATTTTTGTGTCCTCTGTAATGTCCCACTGTTAATCTGCCATGTATGCGTCATTGTAACCATTCCTGATGCAGTACCTTTGGAAAAAGAGATCTTGAGCTTAATAAAATAAAGAAAAAATATCCAATCCTGACAGTGTTTGTCAAATTTTCTATGTTAAAATATCTTTTCTTGGAGCAGTATTATTTTTCAGGGAAGAGATGGCATTTTAAACTTCTGTCAGAGGTATAAATTTTATTAATGAAAATTGTTTTAATGTCTTTTAATTGAAATGTTTCCAGACTGCCTAGAAGTAAACGTATACCCACAGTTTCTTGTACTCCTATTCCAAACACTTTTTATAAATATGTAGATGCAATTGCCATAACCTTTCTCTGATCATATTTGAAGCATTCCAGTATCATCTTTTACTCCAAACATTGCTTTTTTTCCAGTATCCCTACAACATTCAAAAGGATTTCCTTGCCAGCCTGGTGGCATAAAGGGCTGAGGCACTGGATGCCTTACCTTACAACACACTGGTGAACCAGGTTCGGGAACTACCTTGAGTCATTGGGGAGCTGGCACAGGGGAGGGAGGGACGGAGGGAGGGAGGGAGCAAGACTGAGCAACTGAAAGGCAGCTCTGCCCTCCCGGAGTGTCTGTCCACCCTTCCTGTAGTTCTGCTCCCATCCAGTGGAGGACTGATAGAATGTGCAGCTGGGAGAGGGTGGTGGTCATTGCTGGGGGGGGTAGAAGAGGCCAAGCCAGTACCCAGCATATGTGTGCACATCCATGCACATGCACGTGCATGTCTGTCTATGTCGTGGAGAAAAGTGGGGAAAAAGCACATACAAATCTAACTAAAAAAAGGAATTTCCTCCAGGCAGTTTTGCTTGATTACCAAATTTTGCATATCTTGTTTAACCTTATTTATTTGCTATTGTAATGATGTTTCTCCTTTGTTTGATCTTGTCATCAGTTTCAGTAGTTGTTCTTATGAGCCTAAATGAGTTAAATATATATATATATATATTTTTTTTTTATTTATGCAAAAAACTCTATTTAATGCATCAGTTAGGGCTGTTCCACAGTGAAAAAAAGTGAGAATTTGGTGATGGGTTACCATCCCTCTGCACCCCATACCTGCCCCACTAACTGGCATCAGGGTGTCGTTGGGAATCATCAACAACTCTCACCTCATTCCATGTGTAAATAAGCTGAGGTGGTGCAGTATAGGAGAATGGGGTGAGAGTTAGGCCTGATGACCTCAACGCACACCCCAATTCCTGTTGGTGGGGGTGGGGTGCAAGAGGTGGTAACACTAACACCGAATGTCCTCGCTTTTGTCACTGTGGAACAACCCTAACTGATGCATTAAACAGAGTTTTTTTGCCATGAATTTCCCTTCATTTTGAGAATGTGCACTATAAATAGTGAATGGAATGTGGTGGTGGGAGTGCGGGGCCAATGCTGCCCATGTCTGCATAATAACCATAACAGTAACGCTAACAGTCACAGTAATGGTGAGTGAAATGCAAATGCTAATGGTAGCTGTAACACCAACAGAAATGTGAACGCAAATGCAAATGGTAACTGTTACAATAATGCAAACAGAAATGCAAATGCAACTGGTAATGCAAATGGTAACGGCGATGCAAATGCAAAAGGAAACGGTAATGGTAGCTGTAACATAACCACAAACGCTAACAGTAACGGTGACGCAAACGTAAATGGAAGTGCAAATGATAATGAAAATTTGAAAAACATATTTCTGGGGTGTTTTACCCCCAAAAAAGACATGGCTAGCATCCTCAGCACTTGACTAGGTGAACACAACAAGAATTGTGTCCCTAGAGGGTCCCAATTTTAAAAGCCAAGCATTTTTCTGAGCTGTAACTGAAAACAAAATGGCCGATTTGCAAAAGTAAAAGGCTCATTTGTGAAAGTAAAAATGACATTTGTGACACTGTCGCATAGTTTAACTTTTCCTATAGACTATAATGGTAAACAGTTTTTTTTAATAACTTTTGAACCATTTAATATTTTTTCATGTACTCTTTGAAAGGCACATCAGGGACCCTGGCTGCATGTTCCCTGACATTTTTGGACCGATTGCACAAACCATGCGGGCTGTAAGCATGAGCAAAGAAACATGCAAAAATCCATAATTTTGCATTTTTTGGTGCTCTGTGGCTTCACAACTGTACATCTCACTGTAACACAACTTGCCAGATCCAGAGATGTATGATACCAGACTGTGCATTCCAAATTTCAGGCAACTCCGTCATATAGTTGCAAAGTTATTAAGGTACAAAATTTGAGGTTTTGTATGAAAGTGGCTACTCAACCCTAACTATAGTGGGACTACTATGCCACTATTTTATATATATATGTTGTACCATAAGTTGTACCAATAACCCAGGTGACACGGAAAGAAACTGGACTGTGAATTCCTGTGTTTGTTGGCTGTGTCAGCAGCAGGGAAGTGGGTCATTGTAGGTGACCAGAGAAAGGAAAGTGGAGAGATGCATGGAGCTGTGGTTGCAGTCAGTAGCGAGGTCAAGGTTGGTGATCATAGGAAGGAGAGCTGAGCTGTCAGGAGCTGAACTAGCAAGGGGCACAGGTTGCAGTCCAGTGACTGAAGCAGGGACAGTCAGCCAACCACAGACAGTGGTGTAGGATCAGACCAATCAGGGAGAGATGTGCCAAGGTGGTAGGCTTTAAAAATAGCCATCCAGACTGATAGAAGGACTAAAAGTAGAAGTAAGGAGCATCCTGAGCTGAGGAAATCACTGCGAGGAGCTGGTTTGCAGCAAAGGAACTGGGTCCTGCATAAGTCTTAGACTTCAGCCTTGGTGGATATGGGAAATTGGCACAGACACTAAGAAATCCTTCACAAAAGAGCTGAAATTGAGGTGAAATGAACTGGGTCGAGACTACTGACATTGGGGGTGCTGGGAACTTGATCTTGGACTACTGACACTGGCGGTACTGGCGATTTGGACTTGATTTGAGGTGAAATGAACTGGGTCAGGATTACTGACACTGGAGGTGTTGGGAACTTGATCTTGGACTACTGATGCTGGAGGTGCTGGGGATTTGGACTTGATCTGAGGTGAAATGAACTGGGTCAGGACTACTGACACTGGAGGTGCTGGGAACTTGATCTTGGACTACTGACACTGGAGGTGCTGGGGATCTGGACTTGAAATTGGTGACTTGGACTTGAATGTGGTGGCTATGGTTATTAATTCTTGATACCTATGGTTTGCACATGCTTTATTATTTCTCAAAAGTCTTGACTGTGGGTTGGGACTGAGGTCAGCGGCCCAAAAAATACATAAGGGTGATTTTAGGACTGTATCTAAGTATCACAGAAGAAATGGAAGGGCAGCAGAGAGGGAGGGGTGACCAAGGGAGGGGGATCTTTGGCAGGGTGGTGGGGTGCAGTGGCTGTGAAACAGCTATGATCCTAAATTGGGCTTGGAGGATGGGGGGTTGTATGATGTGTAAGCAGCTCACTCAGCTGAGAGAGGAAGTGACAGGTCTAAGGTGGGGGTTAAATGGGGGAAGCTTGGAGAAGGAGGTAGAGAGACAGGGAAGGTATAAGCCAAGGAAGGAGTAGGAAGGGCTGAGTGGATTCACTGGAGGATCAGATAAACTGTTCTGGAAGTCAAGGGCTTGGGAGGGAGAGGATGGAAGGGGATCCAGATGGGATAGATCAGAGGTGGCAACAGACACAGCAAGTCCAGATTTGGGACAGGGATGCCCGAGACAGGAAGAAAGGGGTCAGTGGGAACTGACAGCAGGAAGTCTAGAGGCACAAAAATTATGCCTGTAGCTAGAGAAAAGGGGTCAGTCAGGGATCAGGAGGAATGGAAGACAGTAGGCTCAGGAAAAGGCAGATGGATGCCCAGTATGAAGGACAATGCATGCATAGGTGAAATGGGCCAGAGGGTGGAAGTAACAAATAGTTTTGCCCTCCTAGGTATTCTAGCTGAGGACATTGGAGAGAAAGGGGTCCAGCTGGTGCCATCAGAGAAGGGGGGTGCAGAGCAGCTGGGGGACATGGGGGAAAAGATCTCAGGTGCAGTGGAAGGGGAAGGAGGGCGCAGGCACATTGCATGCAGGAGAAGGGGCAGAGGAGGAGACTGGCACACTAGGGACACACCAAAAGGTGGCACTAGGGGAACTGTGGCATAAGAAAAGGGGCAGGAAGGAAGCACTGGAAGAGCTGGAGTTGAGCTTCTGGAAGGCTGAAAATGAACTGAAGGAAACCCTGCAAGGTAGGAGCTGCAGTAGGAGGCTGGGGCATGCACCAGGCAGGGTGCAGGAGATGGAAAATATGTAGAAAGGGCAGGTGGTAGGGAGGAAGACTTCCCCAAGTGGGCTACAGTGCTCAAAACCTTCTGCAAAGATGGGCAGGACAGGAACAGTTGGCACAATCTCACACAGTGATGCAGACAAGGGAAGGCCAGCAGCAGTTAGAGGGTGGGTCAGGTGAAATTGGATCACGCTCAAGCAGTGAAGTAGGAGGGGTCTGCAGGGATGAAGGAAGACAGGCAGAAGTACAAGGGATGAAAAGACACAGGAGGTGGGAGTTTGATGAAAGGCTAAAGGGAGAGGGTGAAGAGGTACAGATGCTGGGTGTGGGTAAAAATCAGGATAGGCTAGGTGATGGGGAACAAAAGATGAGCAGGGGCAGAAACCAAGTCAGGATGGAACATGAGGAGGAGTCCAAAGGGAGTCAAACCCCGCGACACAAAGCTAGAGGCCAAAAGGACACCCAGGAAGCAGGGGCAGTAGAGTGGCACTCTTGGGGGACTCAGTAATTAAGGGGCTAAAATGGGGAAGGAAGGGACCAAAAAATAATGCAGTATGGGTACAGTGCATGCCAGGGATGATGGTGCTGGGGGTGAGGCATCATATTCTTTCCCGGGATAAGCAGCAGGATGAAAGGACACATCTGGTGTTTCACCTGGGCACAAATGACTTGGAAGGGAACAGTCTGATGGAGGTACAGGCAGGGTTCAAGGAACTTGCTAGGTTCTGTAGGAGCAGCACTGTTTTTCCTTCCATTTCCTTCTCTGAGGTGTTGCTAGTACCAAGAGCGAGCACACCCAGAAAGGAGAAGATAAGAGCATTCAACAATTGGCTACAAGGTCAGTGCAGTCGGATGGGGTTCAAAGGAGACTGGGGCTTTACATGGGAGGAGGAGGAGCTGTATGCCCAAGACAGGCTGCACCTGAGCTCTTCAGGGGCAGCTGCACTAAAGAGTAAACTGGGGGACTTCATGGCAAGGAAGTTCAATTTAAACTAAATAAGGGGAGTGGCTAAGGACAGGGCCAGCCTTATGTGGAGCAGAGCAGAGAGGCTATCAGCCTCCCCCCAAGTCATAACACTCATCAAGGGAACTCTTAGCAGTAGGGAAGGATGGGATGGGGCTACATGTTGGAGGGATTTGGTTGCAAATGCCAGGAGCCTGGGGAAAAATGGGAGAACTGGAGGCCACCATGATGGAGGAGAACCTAGACATTGTAGCAGTGAGTGAGACTTGGTAGAATGAGCACTACGCCTGGGAGACAGTGATCCCAGGGTATCAGTTGTTTAGGAAAGATCGAGAGGGGAAGGGGAGTGGCATTATATATCAGGGAAGGGATTGGGGCCATGGAAGGGCAGGATGAGAAGGGGGAAACAGAGATAATGTGGGTCACCCTAGATAGGGGGCAGGGGGAAAACCTGCATGTTGGGGTAGTCTATAGGCCTCCTATGCAGAGGGATGAAGGGGATAGACACTTTGTAGAATCAGTAGTGAGTATGGCATGGAAAGGGGAAGTTGTGCTAGTTGGGAACTTAAACCTTCCAGACATCAACTGGGAGGCCCAGACAGCAATCTCCACAAGGAACAGGGGGATCTCAGAGGCTCTTCAGGGCATATTCCTGGAACAAAGGGTCAGTGAGCCCACTAAGGGTATAAACCTGTTGGATGTGGTCTTCACAAATTGGGATGGTGTGGAGGAGGTGGAGGTGGGGGAAGAGCTTGGCACCAGTGACCACAGGGCTGTCAGGTTCAGGGTGAGAGCGGCAGGGAGAGGGTTAGGACAAGAACCAAGGTAATGGACTTCAGTAAGGCTGACTTTCATGAAATGAGGAAGGCAGTTGGGGAAGAAATGTTGAGGATAGGGGATGTGCAGGGGTGGAGGAATTATAGGCAGCCATCAAGAGAGGGGTATTTAAAGCCATGGACTCATGTAGAAGAAGGGTAAGAAAGAACAGAAGACAGAAAAGACCTCTATGGTTCACTAGAGAGGTGGCATTAGGTGTCAAGGAGAAGACTAGAGCATTCAAGAGGTACAGGAAGACACAAAAGGATGAGGACAGGGAGACCTACAGGGAAAAAAGAAAGGAGGCTGGGCAAAAGATAAGGAGGGCTAAGGAGGCCACTGAGGAGAGGATAGCGAAGTAGGCAAGGGGGGGAACAAAACCTTTTTTAGGTATGTTGGAGAAAGGAGGAGAGCATAGCATGGGATTGGAAGGATAAGGGGGAAGTGGAACAATACTGTAAGGGGACTTCGAAAAAGTAGAGGCATTAAACGCCTATTTTGCCTCAATCTTCACAGAGAAAAGGGAGGGTAGGGGACCAGGAAGGGGTTGGGTGGGTGACAGCCACAGACAGGTGGCTGTGACAGAATTCACTGCTGAAGGAGTAAGGGAAGAGCTGGGTAGACTTAGGGTAGACAAGGCAATGGGTCCTGATGGAATACACCCAAGGGTTCTCAAGGAGGTGAAGGATGAACTGGTGCTGCATCTAGAGGGCTGTTTAACTTGTCCTTGGTCACAAGGGTGGTGCCAATGGACTGGAAAAGGGCAGAGGTGGTTGCACTACATAAGGGGCGGAAGGAAGAGGTCAAAAGCTTCCATCCTATTAGTCTTACCTCAGTGGAGGGGAAGATAATGGAAACACTACTTAAGATCAGGGTGCTAGAATACTTGGAGATGAATGGCATGCAAGATTACAGGCAGCATGGCTTCACCAAGGGAAGGTCCTGTCAGACTAACATGATAGAGTTTTTTGATGGGGTGACACAGATAGTGGACCAGGGAGGAGTAGTGGACGTGGCTGTCTTGCCTAATCGAAGAGTCACAAAGGAATAATCACACTTGGCATTCACACATCAGCACAATTTATTGCAAGCAAAAGATAATTATACTTCACTATCAGCATTAATGATTACACTTTAGCATTCATTCATTAGCAATATTACTATCAGCATTAATATATACTTCAATTAAGCAAAACATGATACATCACCGATTCAATAAAGCATCATCCAAGCCCTCTTCCAATGGCTGGGAAGCCCCCTTGTCAGCCTGGCTAGGAGTCTCTCGAACCGGGAACTGGCCCCACAGCGATGCGTCCACCCTGCAGGAGAGGCTTCTAACCACAAAACTTAATACATCACCGATTCCAAAAGCTACATCCAAGCCTGTTCCAATGGCTGGGAAGCCCCCTTCAGCCTGGCTAGAGTCTCAGGAATGGGAACAGCTCCTGCAGCAATGCGTCCACTCTGCAGGCGAGGCTTCAAACCAGGCATTGAGAAAGCTACATGTATATCTTATTCTATGCTAAAAATAACCGTGCAGCCTTCATTGTGTTATTTTCCCACATTCTAGAAGCTGGCTGGGCTTCCAGGATGTTGCAAATTCACACGATAAGGACTGCTCAGAATTCCCCACACCTGCTAGGTCACTGTGCTCCAAACACTGGCCGGGTGCCTAGAACACTATGAGCTAAGCAGAAGTTTAAACAAAACTACAAAAACAGGTTGCCTGATAATATGCGACCTTCAAGTCAGCAAAATACACTGTCTGAAGCAAAACATAATAATGAGGCTATCTAAAGAGCAAAACACCAATTAAATGAAGCAGCATGTAAAATGGAGTCACACAATACAAAATGGAGTATAAAATGACATACATTACATGAAATAGCATACAAAATGGAGTGACAATAATCAACATATTATACTATCACTGCATTCGGTCCTTTGATTATTGTGAATACGATTTGTATGATATTGGTACCATAGCAAAATTACTACGAATATAACATGATAAGTAACAAGTCCAAATAAGCAAGATAATTGTCACTACAGCAATGATTATCAGAATATTTAACACTTTTGTAGCTGATGGAGACCATCCTGTAACACGGTCCTCCACACATATTCATTATTACTCATTAAATCACTCTGGGCCTTATTTCTTTGCATTATAGAATACATATATCGCATTGTGCATTCTGTCCAATCAATAAATCGGAAATATTTTCTGCTACTCCCATTCCCCATACCTGTGAAGCATTAAATAACTGCAAGAACTCAAAATCATAATTCAAAGTTAATCTTTGGGATAAGAAAACAGTTGGCATCCATTGAGCTTGTAAGTTAATTAAGCTAAATACATCAATTCCTACTGCCTGAAGCCTGTTAGTCAGTGTTTCTATATCCACACTATTTAAAATTCCCATGCCTGCCCCTGCTCCACCGAATAGCGTATCATACCAAGCTCTTTTATATTTGCATTTTCTACTAAACATAAACGTTATGTTAAAATGGATTACATTTTTCTGATATCCTCGCGCTACTGATGTACATGTGGATGGAACCTTAACTATACTATCATTGCTAATTACAGGATGATTTTTCAACACTGTAATGTGATCTGCCCAAGTAGTTCTATTAGTTATTGCAGTAGCATTCATGCAGAATAACGTGTCTATGTCAATCAAAGTAATACTTGCATTGAAAATGTCTGTTTGATTCATGCAGCAATCAAGTCTATGTTGTACAGTCACCATGCAACTATTCGTAGTTGCAGCATTTAATAGCAGTCTTATTCTGCAAAGAGATTTCATCTGTTTCGTAGGCATATTGTCCTGGACCACCAGTTGTCATCCAGAGATTGACCCCTGGTGAAAATGTCATGTTCAGTACCACACACTTCTGTCCGGATGGGCAGCTAAAGTTCCCCTGGGTTCTATCTTTGGTATCATTTTTCCAACTCCAGGTTCCTTTACAACCAGTGTCATTACAGTTAACCCTTTGAATCCTTCCTCCAGGGGTAACTAGCTCTGCCAAATGGACCATAAGACACACCAGCATTCCTTTTAAAATCCATTGCTGGACCTAGAAAGACACAAATTTCATTATTCTGAAGATAACATTTATGTGCAGGCACGTATTCCCATTTTTCTTTCCTGATCTGATGACTAGCGCAGTGTTGTCTCGTCCGGTGGCTATACCTCAGCTGGTTCAGGAGGGCCATTGGGTTTGTAACCCATATTTTGGCACCATTGTTAAAACCTCCTGTAGATCTAAAACCTTTATCCCCCTTGCTGTTAAGAGTGTGGGGCTTGTCCCTTATAGGGGTCACTTTGTTAACTGGAATAATTAACAATTGAGCCACTCTGTCATACTGTTGAATTAACAGATTTTGTTCTCTACTATTCAACAAAATTACTTTCACTTCTCCTTGTAATCACAATCAATCACCCCGCCCAAAATTTGTATTCCTTGAGGCTAGTTCTGATTTAGGTGCTATCCAACCAAAATGTCTCGGTGGAATTTGTAATGCTTCATGCAAATTCTCTTTCCATTTTCGTAGGCTCTCCCCCCCCCCAATTGTCCTTTCACAATATGAGGAATTGGTCTTTGTTGCCCATGTTGGCATATAGGACACTGAGCAATAACAGTTTTAACCAAATCCAATGTTAGGGGTACACCCCTACTATATGCCCACCTGTAAGTGGTTTTCTCTCCCAAATAAAAAGGTTAGCTGTGAAACACAGACAAACAACAAAAACAAACACACATCAGTTTAAAATAAACAAGATTATTTCCATAGGATAAAAGAAGCCAAGCGTCCCTGGGTTCCCTTATCCTAAGCATGACAAAATGTCCAGATTGATGGTAATACCGTACGTATACGTATCTCTGTAGATGGTAAACTCTCAAAACAGCTGTAATAGTCCTTTTTCAAAATTGTAAAAGTTTGTTCCTCTTCACTTAGAATACTAGTTTTGCAATAAAAGTCAAATTACATGGGTCACTCTTGGTGTGCCTTCATGAAAACATACATTTTGTGTGAAAAGTTGTGCTTTAGGCATGGAATACACATCAAGTTTGAACTGTAGTAACATAAAATGTTGAAACACAAGAAGGTCAAATAACGTGCAAAGGGTCACAGTGTGCATGCAAGGGTCATTCAAACCCAGCCATTCCTGTAGTGTCCTTGAACACCACCAATATTAAAATATCTTTACACAATAAAACTGCTGGCCAAGACAGTACACACACATACACATACACAAAAGTAATACTTAACACAAAATAAGACTGACATTGTTTCACACCAATTTGCTGAGGTAATGCCCATAGTTCCATCAGAAAACTGTACGTGGTTTAGATATATGTGCTGCCTCCTGCCTGTCTTGTAACACTGACAATTTTAAACCAACACATTTATACATATTGCCATGCCAAATCTTTCCAGAACAAAACACTGTTTAAACACATCATCTGTAAGTGAACACATCTGTATAACATGATTACACCTTTTGGCACATAACTAAAATATGGCACTCTGCCATTTTGCAAAAGTTTCTGGTTTTAACTAGAAGTATGATAAAACCATTTATAGCTGTTAACACATTACATTTTCACCTAGCAGTGGCTTGGCACGTTGCTTGCAAACTACAACTCTTTCTGCACATTGCAATCTATATGACATCATAACTCTTCATCATCAACACTACCTGCTCCAAGCAAACAAAAGTTCTTCACTGACCCTATCTAGGCAGCACAAATGTTCCATTAAAAATAAAGCCAATTAAAACAGTCAGCTATGAGGCAAAGAAACTTCTTCTTTCTTTTTTTTTTCTGTAACCTGTTGTGAACTGAAGGCAGTCAATCCTATCTCGCAACCTTGACAACAGAACATAATTACAGAACACAGATATAAAACAACTTTGAATAAAAAAAATTCAGACTTACCCGGTGCCAAGGTATTTTTCTTCTTCTTTTCCGATACACTAGTCTAAGTAAGAAAACTGACTGCAGGACCTTCGTGATAATTTCCAAACGCTGCAGCTATTAACTCTTTCAAAGGTTTTAACCCTTTGAAAGGTTTCCTTTGGCCATTTTAGTAACCTGCCAAACCAAGTCTTTTCCAGAGCTCTGGTTTGCAGTTTAAAACAAAACAAACAAAATCTCTAACAGTACTAGGTTGAGATCCATCTGGTAGAGGTCCCCAGTACTTGGGTTTAGGATCAAATGTATACAGAAAAACTTGAAACTACACAGATAGGCAACATGGGGGAGGATTTTCAAATCATCCCGTCTGTAGTCACCTACTGTGCGTACATCCACAGTAGTTTATTTTTCTTTTTCTAGATGTTGCTTATCTAACTTTACTTAACCAGCCACTGCTTTTCTCCTAAAAGCAGCCTGAACTGTGAAAGCCATCATTGGCTCTAACAGTATATACTTGCAGCAAGCATAAATTACAAGTACAAAGGGCAGTTGCCCTTGCTTGTTTGAGCCTTAATACATCTTTA
The DNA here is from genome assembly GCA_016271365.2 of Neoceratodus forsteri. Lineage (NCBI taxonomy): Eukaryota > Metazoa > Chordata > Ceratodontiformes > Ceratodontidae > Neoceratodus > Neoceratodus forsteri. The sequence continues at coordinate 1,393,954,645 of CM057459.1, forward strand.
AAAAAAAGAACTCATCCTTTTTCCTAAAAATAGACATTTTATTTTCGAATCCTGCCGACTACGCCAAAATTGTCTTGCCTTAATCAAGAGTCACAAAGGAATAATCACACTTGGCATTCACACATCAGCACAATTTATTGCAAGCAAAAGATAATTATACTTCACTATCAGCATTAATGATTACACTTTAGCATTCATTCATTAGCAATATTACTATCAGCATTAATATATACTTCAATTAAGCAAAACATGATACATCACCGATTCAATAAAGCATCATCCAAGCCCTCTTCCAATGGCTGGGAAGCCCCCTTGTCAGCCTGGCTAGGAGTCTCTCGAACCGGGAACTGGCCCCACAGCGATGCGTCCACCCTGCAGGAGAGGCTTCTAACCACAAAACTTAATACATCACCGATTCCAAAAGCTACATCCAAGCCTGTTCCAATGGCTGGGAAGCCCCCTTCAGCCTGGCTAGGAGTCTCAGGAATCGGGAACAGCTCCTGCAGCAATGCGTCCACTCTGCAGGCGAGGCTTCAAACCAGGCATTGAGAAAGCTACATTTATATCTTATTCTATGCTAAAAATAACCGTGCAGCCTTCATTGTGTTATTTTCCCACATTCTAGAAGCTGGCCGGGCTTCCAGGATGTTGCAAATTCACACGATAAGGACTGCTCAGAATTCCCCACACCTGCTAGGTCACTGTGCTCCAAACACTGGCCGGGTGCCTAGAACACTATGAGCTAAGCAGAAGTTTAAACAAAACTACAAAACAGGTTGCCTGATAATATGCGACCTTCAAGTCAGCAAAATACACTGTCTGAAGCAAAACATAATAATGAGGCTATCTAAAGAGCAAAACACCAATTAAATGAAGCAGCATGTAAAATGGAGTCACACAATACAAAATGGAGTATAAAATGACATACATTACATGAAATAGCATACAAAATGGAGTGACAATAATCAACATATTATACTATCACTACACGTGGCCTATCTGGATTTCAATAAGGCCTTCAACTCCGTTCGACATGGTGGAATGGTACATAAGCTGAACAGACTAGGGGTGGACAACAGGATCACCAGGTGGGTGGAAAACTGGTTGAAGGGAAGGAATCAGAAGATGGTGGTAAATGGGACACATTCCAGGGAACAGACAGTGGCCAGTGGGGTGCCTCAGGGGTCAGTGCTAGGACCAATACTCTTTAACATCTATGTTACTGACCTAGCAGAGGGTCTGGAGGGATGGGTGTGCCTGTTCGCAGATGATACAAAGGTCTGCAATAGGGTGGATTCACCTAATGGGGTGCAAGCCATGAAGCGTGACCTGGAGAGGCTGGAGAGGTGGTCTGACACCTGGAAATTGAAGTTTAATACACAAAAGTGTTCACTGATGCACCTGGGGAGGAAGAATAGGAGGGAAATTTACTCCCTTGGGGGGGTTGGTGGTTAAGGAGAAGGAAACAGAAAGGGATCTGGGGATTATGGTATTGCGTGACCTCAAGGTGGGCAGCCAATGTAGCAGGGTGGTGGGAAAGGCAAATGGAATGTTGGCCTGCATTGTGAGGGGTTTTAATAGTAGGAACAGGGAGGTGCTAATGCCATTATACTGAACCATGGTTAGCCAACATCTGGAGTATGAAGTGCAGTTCTGGAGGCCTCACCCATGAAGAGATGTTGAGCTGATGGATAGTGTGCAGAGAAAGGCAACCAAAATGGTATGAGAGATGCAGAATGTACTCTATGAGAGAAGATTGAGAGGGCTGAATTTGTACCCTCTGGAGACTAGGAGGAAGAGGGGGGACATGATTGAGACCTTTACGTGTCTGAAGGGAATACATAAGGTAGAGGGCATCAGCTTGTTCAAATTGAAGAAGGGAGTGAACACAAGGGGACATAGCCTCAAACTGGAAGGTGGGCAATACAGATGTAATGTCAGAGGGCAGTTTTTCATGGAGAGGGTGGTGGAGGCCTGGAACAAGGTGCCAGAGGAGGTAGTGGCAGCTGAAATGGTGGAGGGATTCCTAAGGTCTTCAGATAGATTTAAGGGGTTATAAAAAGAGGGTGGAAGCATAACAGAAGTGGGGAGGTAGGGTGTTGGGCAGACTAGATGGGCCGTGGAGCTTTTCCCTGCCGTCACATTTCTATGTGCATCTGTGTGTGTGTGTGTGTGTGTGTATATATATATATATATATATATATATATATACATTCAAGGCAAAATACTCCATTTAATGCATCCATTAGAGTTGTTCCACAGTGACATAAGTGAGGAAATTCAGTGTTAGGGTTGCCACCCCTTGCACCCCACACCCACCCTGCCCCCACCAACAAGCATCGGGTGTGTGTTAGTAATCGTCTCTAACTCTCAGCCCATTCCATGTAAATAAGCTGAGGTGGTGCACAGTGAGAATGGGGTGTGAGTTAGGCCCAATGACCCCAACACACACCCAGATGCCTGTTGGTGGGGGTTGGGTGAGTGTGTGATTCAAGGGATGGCAACCCTAACACAGAATTTTCTCATTTTTGTCACTGTGGAACAATACTGACTGATGCATTAAATGGAGTTTTTTGCCATGAATTTCCCTTTTCTTTGAGAATGTGCACTATAAATAGTGAATGGAATGTGGTGGTGGGAGCCCGAGGCCTGACCATGCTTCCCATTTGTGTGTAATAACCTTAACAGTAATGGTAACGCTAACAGTAACAGTGACGGCAATGGTAATGGTAATCCTAATGGAAACGTTAACGCTAACAGTAACAGTAATGAGACCAGTAACAGTAATGGAAATGTACACAAAATGGTAACACAAAGGTTAAAGGTAATGCAAATGCAAGCGGAAACAGCAACGCCAATGGTGATGCGAAAGGAAACAGTAATGCAAACGGTAATGGAAACGCAAGCACAAACTTGAACACAAATACAGATGGTAACGCAAATGGCAATGAAAATGGTAATGGTAATGCAAATGGAAACGCAAATACAAACACAAATGGTAAACACACACAGTGACACAAATGAAAACGCTAATGAAAATAGTATCGGAAATGCAAACGGTATCAGTAACGTAAACGCAAGTGGTAATACCAATGGTGACTCAAAAGGAAACAACAACGTTAATGGTAATGCAAATGTAGGGACAAATGTTAACGCACATGGTGACACAAATGGTAATGATGATACAGACAGTAACGGAAATGCAAGTGCAAATGTAAATGCAAACACTAATGGTAATGCAAATGGTAATGAAAACAGTAACGGAAACACAAATGGTAATGGTAACAGTAACAGAAATGCACATGCAAATGGTAACACAAACAGTAACAAAATTACAAACAGTAATGCAAACGCAAGTGGAAACAGTAACGGCAATGGTGACACGAAGGAAACAGTAAAGCAAACGCAAGCGCAAAAGCGAATGGAAACGGTAACGAAAATGGTAATGGAAAGACAAGCGTAAATGTGAAATCAAACATAGAAGATAATGCAAATGGCAATGAAACCACAAACAGTAATGATAATGCAAACAGAAATGCAAACGCAAGTGCAAATACAAATGCAAACGGTAACGCACATGGTGAAACAAACAGAAACGATAACGCAAATGGTAATAGAAACACAAGCGCAAACATAAACACAAACACAGATTTTAATGCAAATGGCAATGGAAATGCAAATGGTCATGGTAACGTGAACGCAAAACAAATGGAAACAGCAAGGAAACAGTAATACAAGCGACAATGGAAACACAAGTGCCAACGCAAATGCTAACGATAATGGAAACACAAACAGAAATTGTAATGCAAATGGTAATGAAAATACAAACGGTAACGCAAATGCAAACGCAAACGGTAATGCACACTGTGACACAAACGGACATGCTAATGAAAATAGTAACGGAAACGCAAACGGTAATGCAAATGCAAACGGTAATGCCAATGGTGATGCAAAAAGAAACAGTAATGCAAACGGTAATGCAGGTGCAAATGGTAACGCACATGGTGATGCGAATGGAATGCAAATGCAAATGGTAATGGAAATGCAAGCAGAAACGTAAACGCAAATGCTAACAGTAACGCAAATGCACATGCTTTGTGTTCGAAAGAGGTGCATCCAGAAGCACAGTGAATACAAAGAATGTGGGCATAACAGTGGCCCTCAGACAGGAAAATGAGCACTTGGAGTACTAAATTGCTCATATCTCAGGAACTGTATGGCACAGAAAAAAATTTTTAATCTTATATTATCTTCAACTTTCCAGGCTAGTTTTGTACTTAGCCCTACAGTGGAAGACTAAGAGTTTTTGCCAAAAAAAGTCCATATCTCAAACCATTTTCGAGATACGGGACCCGAAAGGCACAGCAGGTGCCATAATGTTATCCTATGGGAAAAATCGTCAACTTTGGAGTGCCGTAACTTTGTAGACCAGTTATGTTTTGGCACCAAACCACCAAAAGGCACATCTGTGTGATGTTGGTTTTCTTCCCTGCAAATTTCAGCCCAAAAGATCAAACTGTTGTTTTGCAGCAGGGTGGCAAAGATTTCCAATTGTTTTGGGCATAGTGTTGAAAATTACTGAATCACGACACTTTCACAAAAATAATGATGAAAGTGTCGCATTTGTGAAACTACTTTACAGCACTACTTTTTACAAAAATTAAAAAAACATATTTCTGGGTTGTTTTACCCCCCAAAAAAGGCATAGCTAACATCCTTAGGACTTGACTAGGTGAACACAACAAGAATTGTATCCCTAGAGGGTCACAAATGTAAATGCCAGGCATTTTTCTGACCACCAACTGAAACAAAAATTGCTGAATCATGAAAGTAAAAGGATCATTTGCAACAGTAAAAGCTGCATTTGCGACACTTTTACATAGTTTAACTTTTCCCATAGACTATAATTGGATTCAATACTTTTTTTATAACTTTTGAACCATTTAATATTTTTTCACGTAATTTTCAAAAGGCACACCGGGGACCCTAGCTGCATGATCCCTGAAGTTTTCAGACTGATCACGCAAACCATGTGGGCTGTAGATGCAAGCAAAGAAACACATGAAAACCCATAATTTAATTATTGTTTTGCACTCTGTAGCTCCGCAACCATACATCCAACTGTACTAAAACTTGGCAAGTCCAGAGGTCTATGGCATCAAACTATGTATTCCAAATTGCAGGCATATCCGTTGTACGGTGGCAAAGTTATTAAGGTGCAAAATGTCAGATTTAACCTTAAATGGGGTACTCAACCCTAACTCTATATATATATATATATATATATATATATATATATTTATATATTAGAGGAAAAAAAACTCTGTTTAATGCATCAGTTAGGGTTGTTCCACATTGACAAAAGTGGGGAAATTTGGTGTTAGGATTGAAAGCACCCCTTGGACCCCTCCAGCCCAACCCCCCCATCACATGTGTAAAGAAGCTGAGGAATAGGAGAATGGGGTGAGAGTTAGGACCGAAGACCCCAATGCGCACCCTGATGCCGTCTGAGGGGGTGGGCTGGAGGGATCCAAGGAGGGCTTTCAACCCTAACACCAAATTTCCTCACTTTTGTCGATGTGGAACAACCCTATCTGATGCATTAAACTGAGTTTTTTGCCTCTAATTTCACTTCTTTTTGAGAATGATGATGAGAAATAGTGACTGTAATGTTGCGGCAGGAGCTCGGGAAGGTCCCCACGCTCCCGCCGCTTGATGTCTTGTGACACAGTAACAGGAACAGCATTGCAAACAGAATCGCCAACAGTGGTGCACATGGTAACACAAACATAAATGGTAAAGGAAACTTTTAAATGGAAATGTTAAGTGTCACAGCAAAAAGAACGTGAAAGGGAACAGAAACGGAAACGCGAATGCAAGCGCACATGTGAACGCAAACCATAATGCACACAAGCATGGTATCGCAATTGTAACAGCAAATAGTAAAGTTAACATGAAGAATAATGCCAAAGGAAACAGAAATGGAAACAGGAACAGAAGCGCATACAGAAACGCAAGCTGAAATGTGCAGTGACGCAGTACTGCAATTGTAAACGCAAATGGTAACGGTAACAGTAACAATAACAGCAAAGGAAACAGAAACACAAAAGGAAACACAAGCGCATATGGAAACACAAACCGTAATGTGCACGGGAACAGTAACGCAATTGCAAACTCAAATGGTAACAGTAACAGCAAGGAAAACGAAAGAGAAACGCAAACGCAAATGAAAGGTCTGCTAGAAACGTAAATGGCATGAGCACGGTGACGCCAACAGAAATGTAACAGAAACAGTAGTGGAAATGCAAGTGGTAACAGTAACAAAAATGGAAGCACAAATGACAACGCAAAGGGTAATGCACATGGTAGTGTACACGGGAACGGCAACACAAACGAGGACATAAACACAAGTGGAAACAGTAACTGTAACAGTAACGGAAGTGCATACCCTGTTTTTGCCAAACAGGTGCATAGAGAAACACAGTGTGTACAAAGAACGTATGCATTGTATTGGGCATCGAAGCTTAAAACAAGCATTGGAAGTATTTAATTGCTAATATCTCAGCAACCACACGATGTAGAAAAAAATTTTAATTTCACAGAAATCATGATTTTAATGGCTAGGTTTTTGCTGTTACATAGCCAAAAGGCTACGCAACCCGCAACAAAAAATCTGTATCTCGCACCGTTTCCAAGATACAAGCGCCAAAAGGCGCGGCGTAAGCTACCATGTTAGTCTATGGGAAAAAACACCAATTTCAGAGTACCGTAACTTGGCATCCATTCAATACTTTTTCACCAAACCACCAAAAGGCACATCTGTGAAATGTTGACTGCCTTCCCTCCAAATTTCAGCTCAAAAAAGACCAAACTGTTCTTTCGCAGCAGGGTGGCAAAGAATCACTGTCATTTTGGCCAAGTCTGAAAAAGTAGTGTCGCAATTTGCAGAAATGTTGGCAAAAATTTGCAAAAGTGTTGCAGACGTGACACTACTTTGCATCACTACTGTTTCCAGAATTTGAAAAAACATATTTCTGGGGTGTTTTACCCCAAAATAAAGACATGGCTAGCATCCTCAGGGTCCGACTAAGTGAACACAGAAATAATTGTGTCCCTAGAGGGTCCCAATTTTAAATGGCAAGCATTTATCTGATCACTAACTGAAAACAAAATGGCAGATTTGTGACACTACTAGTGCCATTTGCGACACTAAAAAGTGCATTTGCGAAAGTGTTGAACTTTTTGTTAACTTTTCCCATTGACTTATAATGGGAATTTTTTTTGAATAACTTTTGAACCATTTAGTATTTTTTCATGAAATCTTCAAAAGGCACATTGGGGACCCTGGCCGCATGATCCCTGAAGTTTTCAGACTGGTCGCACAAACTGTGCAACCTGTAGGGGAGAGTAAAGAATTCACAAAAAAAGGTAATTGCACATTTCATTGTTGCTTAATAACACCACAGCTGTATATCTGGCCAGTACAAAACTTGGTAGATCCCAAGATATACCACACCCAATCATGTATACCAAATTTGAGGTAAATCCGTTGAATGGTGGCAAAGTTATTAAGGTGCAAAATTTGACCTTATAACCTTAAAGTGCTAATCAACGCTATCTATGGTAGTACTACCGTGCTACTATAATATATATATATATATATATATATATATATATATATATATACAGTATATATATATATCTTAATTAGAGGCAAGAAACTCCATTTGATGTATCAGTTATGGTTGTTCCACAACAACAAAAGTGAGGAAATTTGGTGTTAGGTTGAAAGCCTCGCCTTGGACCCCCATCCCACCACCCCAAATGGCATTGGGGTGAGTGTTGGAGTCATCAGCCCTAACTCTCACCCCATCACATGTGTAAAGAAGCTGAGGTATAGGAGAATGGGGTGAGAGTTAGGACTGATGACCCCAACATGCACCCTGATGCTGGTTGGAGGGTGGGCTGGGGGGTCCAAGGGGGGCTTTCAACCCTAACACCAGATTTCCTCACTTTTATCAGTGTGGAACTACCCTAACTGATGAATTAAACAGAGTGTTTTGCCTCTAATGTCCCTTCTTTTTGAGAATGAGGACAATAAATAGTGAATGTAATGCAGTGGCGGGAGCACAGGGCCCTTTGAGCCCCGCTCTCCCACCACATTATGTCTTGTCACATAGTAACAGGAACAGCAAAGCAAACTCAAGCACCAACAATTACACAGATGGTAACGCAAACATAAATGTTAAAGCAAACGTTAATAGAAACGCAAGCGCAAAGTGACGGGGAAGCAAACAGTGATGCAAACGAACACGCAAGCATGTACAAAAATGCAACTGGTAATGTGCACAGTGATGGCACCAATGTTTTAAATACAAATGTTAAGTGTTACAGCAAAAAGAATGGCAAAGGGAACAGAAACACAAATGCAAGCGTGCACGTTAATGCAAACCGTAACATGCATGGGCACGGTAGCACAATTATAAATGCAAATGGTAAAGTTAACATGAAGAATAACACCAAAGTAAACAGAACCGGAAGTGGAACAGAAGCGCATACAGAAACTCAAACCATAATGCCCATGGGCACGGTACCACAATAGTAAACGGAAATGGTAAAGTTAACGTGAAGAATAACGCCAAAGGAAACAGAAATGGAAACAGGAATGAAAGCATGGACAGAAACACAAATCATAACACGCATGGTCACAGAACCACAATTGTAAAGGCAGTGGTAATGGTAACAGCAACAATAACGCCAAAGGAAATAGAAACGCAAACAGAAATGCAAGCAAGTATGGTATCAAAAGCCATAATGCACAGGCATGGTACCACAATTGCAAACAACTTATATCAGTAACAGCAACAATAATGCCAAATGACACAGAAACACAAACGCAAGCGAAAACGCAAACCGTAACACACACGGTGGTGTAGATGGGAACGGTGCCACGAACGGTAATGGAAACACAACTGGAAACGTTAACTGGCACAGTAACGAAAGGGCACACCCTTCTATTCCCCAAAAACTGCATTGAAAAACACAGCGAAAATAAAGAATGTATTCAAAACAATGGGCCTCGGAGCAGAAAATGAGGACTAGGAATACTAAATTGCTTATATTTCAGGAACCATATGATGTAGAAAAAAAATTTAAATTTCATATGAATCATGACTTTCCTGGCTAGTTTTGGACTTAGCTCCCATGTGGGGGGGCTAAGAAAGTTTGTGATGAAAAGTTCGTATCTCACACCATTTCGGAGATACGGGCACCAAAAGGCGCGACAGACGCCATAATGTTATTCAATGGGAAACAGCATCAACTTCGGAGTGCCGTCATTGTGCCACCCTGTAATATTTTTTCATCAAAAGGCACATCTGTGAGATGTTGGCTTTCTTCCTTCCAAATTTCAGCACAAAAGACCAAACAGTTATTTTGCAGCAGGGCGGCAATGGATTCCTGTAATGCAGCAGACGCCATAATGTTATCCTATGGGAAAAAGCATCAAATTTGGAGTGCTGTAACTTTGCTGCCCTGTAATATTTTTTCACCAAACCACTGAAAGGCACATCTGTGAGATGTTGGCTGTGTTCCTTCCACATTTCCGCCCAAAAGACCAAACCGTTCTTTTGCAGCAGGGTGGCAAACAATTCCTGTCAATTTGCCATAGCCTGGAAAAGTAGTGTCGTGATTTGCAAAAGCTTTTGCGAAAATTTGTGAAAGTGTTGCAAGTGTGACACTACTTTTTCCAGAAATTTGAAAAACATATTTCTGGGGTGTTTAACCCCAAAATAAAGACATGGCTTGCATCCTCAGGATCCGACTAGGTGAACACAAAATAATTGTGTCCCTAGAGGTTCCCAAATTTAAATGGCAAGCATTTCTGTTACCAATAACTGAAAAAAAACCGGCTGACTCACTACACTACAGAGGTCATTTGCGGCACTAAAAAGTGCAATTGCGACACTTTCGCACTTTTTATTTTTTCCCATTGACTTATAATAGCAACTTGTTTTTTGAATAACATTTGAACTATTCAATATTTTTTCATGAACTCTTCAAAAGGCACATCAGGCAGCCTGGCCGCACGTTCCCTGAAGTTTTCAGACCAATCGTGCAAACCGTGAGACCTGTAGGCATGAGCAAAGAATGCAAAAACATAAATGTGCACACAGAAGTTGCTTAATAACTCTGCAGCCGTATATCAAACTGGTACTACAGTTAGCAGATCCCAAGATCTATCATTACACCCTGTGCCTGCCAAATTTCAGGCAAATCCGTAGAACAGTGGCAAAGTTATTAAGGTGCAAAGTTTCATCATTTAACATTAAAAGGGCTATTCAACTCTAACTATGGTAGCACTACCGTGCTACCATTATACATACATATATATATATATATATATATATATATGTTGACCAATGAAATGTGTATACACTGTAAATAACATGTCTAGTCCTATTGAAGGGATCATCTAGTCTCGGTAATTCTATGCTATTTTACCCCTTGACTCTTGTTCAATGTAAGTGTGATTATGGCCCAGATATTCAAACTGCACCCAAAAAGTGCGCAATAGCAGGAGCAAGTGCAAGTCCATTGTGCCTATGCTCAACAGACGTGATATTCAAAAAAGGAGCAGGCCAAATTGCGTCTACAACCAACATCTGAATATCTCACAACCTGTGCCATAGTGCAACTAGCGAGGGGAAGCTGAGCAGATATGATGCACTATGGCGCAACAAGGGATGTTCAGCGGAGCAGTACAGAGGTGCCATAGTGCAAGCAGGGAGCCCCCCAGCTGCAGAGTAATGTAACAGCACAATCAGGGAGGTAGGGGCCCACCACCCATGCCACTGATGGGCACAGGAACACACAGCGGAACAGACATCACCCCCCCAAGCACTGCACAACCAGGGGAGGGCTGGAATAACCACTGGTCCATGGAGTCAAGAGACCAAACAACAGCCTGGCCATGGTGCCCCATCACATCTACCGGCAAGCTGTGACTGGTACACAAGGAAGGCAGACCATCCTGTGCCACACCATCCCCCCCAGTGCACAGCGCACCCTGTACCACGACCCCCAGACAACCCCCCATGAGCAGTGACCACCACTACAGGAATCCCCATGCATGCCACCACCCCCACAGTGGCAATGCAACCCTGTGCACCACAGAACCGTGCAAACCAGCCCCACCATGAGCACCCATCACAGGTTGCAGCACACGGAAATGCAACAATGGCAGACAAAGTGCCACCACGCTCAGTTCCCCGAGATACTGCTGAGACACCAACCATGTGTTGGCACAAGAGTGACCCCATATTGGATGGTCATGTAAGTGACACCTCCCCCAATGGCACAGCGCTCTGCACAGTATTCCAGTAACACACCCCAGCCCACCACAGCCACAACAGCCAGCACAGACACCCACAGTGGTGCGTGGAAGCATGCACCACACCAAATGCCACACAGGGTCTGGACAGACACCCACCCATACCCAAGGGCACAACAACACAGGGACACAGTGGTGGTGCAACCAAGCCCCCATCGTGAGCCCATGTAAGCCGTGTACACACAACCTGCAGTCCACCATGGCACTGGAGTGCCAACCACTCAGCACCAGCACCATGGACCAATACCCCACCAGGAGTCACCCGGAGCACAAGCCACAGACAGTGGGGCACATCCCCTGCAACACGCACAAGCCACAGCATGGAGGTGGGACAATAACTGTGTTGCCCACAGTGCCACCTCAGCCAGGCATGCACCACACCAGTGACATGGGCAACCCAGCAAAGCGACAGAGACAGTGTCCGCCATACAGGGAATGCCACCACTGACATGCCAGCAGATCATGCAGGTCACAGACAGGCATGGGTGTCAGCTGCACAGGCCATGGATGGGCCGATGGGTGCACCATGGACACAGAGCATGTGCCATGGACCTCTGCACACAGTCATCCAGTGCACGGGGCACAACACACACAACACAGACACTGACTGATATCTTCCCCCACACCATAGACGCCTCCACATGGACACACACACATACCCATGACTGCACCACCCCTGATGCCATGCACACCACTGCAGCGGAGCACCTATAGCTCGCTGCAAATCAGAGACCACCACAGTATTCATAGAAAGTCAAATGTATTATAAAATATAAATAAACTATTTACAAGATCAACACCAACTATATACAAGAGGTAGGGGACACAAAAAGGTGGGTGTGGGCAGGGGGAAGGGGTGGACAACTGGGATGGAATAGGGGGTGGGAGAGTGGGTCTAGGGGGAATGGGAGGTCAGGGACAAGGGACTACTGGTGCCCGTGCTGGTCCAGGCTCCAGCTCCACCTCGCACGTCACCTCCTCAGGACCCCCGCCTTATCTATCTTCCGGAGGATGGCCACTGTCTCCCGGGCCAGGGCGGGTAGCTCCCTCAGGTTGTCTCGTATCTCCCTCGGATGTCTTGCACCTAGGACAAGGGAGCACAGTCAACACATGTGAATGCACAGCCCCATACAGCCCGCCCACTGTGCATGGCATATGGCCATGGGACATACCACTGTGATGGTGTGTGACCAGCCGCAGCGATCACGTCCACAGGACATGCCCACCCAGGTGCATACAGCCATGCGGAATGCTGCACACACCCACCAGCTAAGTCACGCACAGTACCACTGTGCCCATCCAATGACATGGCTATGTGGTGCAAAGGCAGTGGCACAGCCATGCACCTGGTGCATGCATGCACCACCAGTGACACACACCCAGACATGCATTGCCACTGGACAGTGTTGACTGTAACCAGTGGCGTGCATGGCAGTGATGTCAATCAGTGGTGGCCATGCCTCACTGCCCACCCTGTCACACAGCATGCAATATTAATCATGGATGTCTGTCACTCATCCTCATCAGGACAGTCGGGTGGCTGTTGTGGACCCTCGGCTCACCCGGCTGTGGCCTCCACCACCCTCCATGCCACCCACAAGTGGCGTACCTCTTCCGGGCCTGTGGGGACAAAAAGGAGAGAAAAACATCAGTGCACTCCCGAAGCAAAGCACCCCTGCCCCAAGGAGTATGCCGCCCCCAGCCAGCCAGACCCACCCACCACACACCCTGTGAACACCACCATGGCCAAACCCAAACAGTCCCTCCCCTATGTGCTGGACACAAACAACAATGTGACTCATATGGGTGATAACAGTGTGTTTACAGAACCCCTACCTGATCATGGTACCGTGCCCCTCCTGGCACGTGACCTCAGTCTGGCCAATAAATCCGGCTCCCTCCTTTGTAGGTCACCATATCAGTGCCTGCACTGCTCCACCATCCTGCCCCTGCCAGTCACTGCTTCAAGGGCTGTGGCTACCTCTTGCCACACCAGGGACCTAGCCCTATCCAGGGGGGCCTCCCCAAACAGAGGCCCATGGTGTGGCTCCACTGTGGCCACCAGGTTCGCCAGCTCGACCGCAGACCATGAAGCAGCCCTTCTCTGTGCCATTGCAAATGCTATAGTAGTCAATATGGTGCTATGCAGCGTGGTACCCCACGTGCAGATGTTGCACAGTACAGCGCTGCCATTCCCTATCACGCTGTTACCAAACAGCGTGATAGAGGTGCACCTATGCCTGATGCATGGTGCCAAGAGGGCAAAGGTCAGGCACAGAGTCAAGGGTCCCTTGCGCAAGGCCATGCACAGCGCCATCGGATGACAATGGGTGTAGCACAATTGACTGCCTGTGTGCCAGCACCATAGCGGACTATGGGGCAGTCGTGCCATTGCACCTATGAAGGCCCATTGTCACAGTGCCATGTAGTGACCTTCACTTTAGCGCCGCTGGCACAATGGTGGCCATGCCTTGCATTGCCTACCGCGCACAGCACATCAACAGTGCGGCAGATGCCAGCATCAGCAGCCTGCGCATGTGCAGTGAGGTGTACTATACATGCCACAGAGCTGCGCCATTGGCTCAGCACATTCCACACAATTGCACAAAGTGCAACAGCGCGATATTCAGACATCATATGCTAATCATCCGATCAGCCATTCAATGGTGCAGCACCATGATTTGCATCCAATTAAAGTTACTGCACACCTAATTTGCATGGATTGCGCTATAAAGGTGCGACAAAGTGCTGCAGTGGCCATAGTCAGTTACTGCAGTTTATTGGTGAGTTGCATGCTGTGTGGGAGTGTGGACTGTGGATTCAGGGACATGCATGGGACTGCACAGTCACAGGTAACAACTGCCATCCTTACAGGCTAAATAATGACCGAGCATGTTCTGGCAGAGGAGGACAACAGTGGTGGGAGGAGGAGGAGGATGAAGCCGAATTTCACTAAGGTTGAGACCGAGGCCCTTTTCAAGGCATACCTGGATCAGGAACCACTGCTCAGTGGACGGCGAGGCACCCCTCAGGCCCGTGCTGCTGCATGAGTGGAGGTGGCACGTGCCGTGAACCTGCATGGCAGCCACCAGCACTCCATGCAGGAGTGTAAGAAGAAGATGGGAACAGACAGGAGGAGGGTAAAGGAGTAAGTGGCTGCCATCAGGGCAGCATGTGCTGCAACAGGTGGGGTACAGCCGGAGGTGGTACAGCTCACCCCAGCAGAGGACAGGCTTGCTGCAAGCAGGCACCGCAGTGCCATAGAGGGAGTTCCGGATGGTGGCTTCCAGATGTTTGGTGGCCCATCTCTGCATGGTAAGCCATGGTCCGCCTCGGGGGGGCCGGGTAGGTAATACGCAGTAATGCAACTTTGCTTTCCCTTACAGATCCTGAGCATCTGCATGGGTCAGCGGTGGTGGGCCTGTCCACTGCAGACAGTTGAACGGAATCAGAGTTGGGACCATCCACCTCCACAGGTATGTGTGGATCAGAATGACAGTGGGGCCGCTTGGCTGTCCACACTGATGTTGTTGAGACAGGTGTGAAGGAAGCCCTGCCTGTGTCTCAGCGTGCTGGCATCCATGGATGCCAGCACACTGTGGCTGGGGCAGAGTCCGACACCAGTGATGATGACATGACCATCATGGGCAGTGACATGTGTGGCACAGGATGGACACACAGCAGGGCAATTCGTGCCCATGGCTGTGGCTGGTGCTGCTGTGGGGGCCAGCATGTCAGCACAGTCCCAGGCTGTGCCTATCAGCACCAGTGGGGAAGCACTGCTGTCTGTTTAGGACAGTGGGACTGTTGCGGCCACTGCGGCAGCACCACTGATCCCTGGGGTGCGGCAGCCGAAGGGGCAGCAGCAGCAGTCGCCCACCGGACCTGGGGATACCGGGTTCAGTGGTGGCATCTGTGCACCGCCTGTGGACATGCCCATACCTGGTCCTGGTTTGCAGCACCCACCCTCAAGGGGTGCTGAACATCAAGCCCTTGCACACCCTGAGGGACAGGATGCTGAGGAGACTGATGACCTCTTGGACGAGCACACCTGCCTACTGCGAGCATCGGTCCAGCAGCAGATGCGACTTGCAATGTCCGTGGAAGCACTGTGTGTGGCTCTGGAGTGGGTGGAGGAGCATCGCAGCAGGCACACCGAACGGATCCTGGCATGGATGGACCATTTGCAGGATGATGTGACCACTGCCACTGACAGGCATGCACAGGCGTTCATTGCTGTCATGGCCACAGTGGGCACACAGTCAGGTGCCCATGTGTTGCTCACACCATGCAGTGCACTCTCCACTCCCCATTCCCGGCATCGTGTGACTCCCACCCTGTCGACGCCGGGTTCAGCTGTGGGCATCCCGAGCACTCCTGGTGCAGGCATGTTCAGTGTGCTGCAGATCCCTGCATGGGCACGGTCATGTTCACACAGTGGAACCCCTGGGGGACCATTGGTGCCACCTGATGAGGCCAGTGGTCAGCCTCCTAGTGCTGGCGGGTCTTGGCAGGGCTGCCCATGCATCCGTGGTGGCCGTGACACTGTGTCACGTGACTGACCTGTCTCCCAGCACGGCTACTGTCTGTTGCTGCCCTGTGTGTATTATGTGTTTCAGTGGGCAGTGCACGGGTGGGTACCCAGACCTGCAGGTGGACATACAGTCCCCCTGCACACCCTCCCAGCTGCTGTCTGCAGTTATGTGTGCATGATGATGCCTGCATTGTGCTGTACACCAAAGTGCAATTGTGCCCAGCTTCTGACACACGCACATGGACAGGCTGTGGACGTGGTGGCCTGTGGACATGTGTGTTGCTAGGGTTGGCATTCTGAGTCGGTGTGCTTCCTTCCCACTGTTCACATTTGGTGCATTGTTTGTGTGCATGTGTGTGTGTGTCTGTCCATGTGGTGTGTTGATCCTCACCCATCCCTGGTTGTGTGTGTGCTTCTGTGCCCTGCCACTTCCCTTGATGGCATGCACCTCTGGTGTGTGTCCATGCATGATTGTGGGTTGTGCCTTAGCCACTGGTGGTTGCACATGGCCCAATGACTTACCTGGGTTGGCTGAAGTGCTCCTCTGTGTTGGTGTTCCGGTTGCATCTGTGCGAGACAGATCAGTCAGGGGTCCCATTGGCCAAGGGGGGGGCTGCCCACCACCATCATCACCGGCATCCCCATCGTCCCCATCACTGTCCCCCTCTTCGACCTGTACGGCTATCCCACATTCATTGGCCATGTTGTGCAGGATGCAACAGGTCAGGAATATCCCACGGGCCTTTGAGGGGCTGTACTGTAGGGCACCGTCAGAGGTGTCCAGGCAATAGAAGCATGCCTTCAGCATCCCGAACACCCTCTCAATGACATTGCGTGTAGTAGCGTGAGCCTCATTGTAGCATTGCTGCGATGGGGTCGTGGGCTGCCGGCAGGGTGTGAGCAGCCAGGGATGGAGTGGGTATCCACTGTCACCTGTGTGCAGAGAGTGGAGGTTAGTTTAGTGCTCAGCTTCAGCCTGCCCCAAGCCATGTAGGCCACTACCCATGGCACCTCTGGCCATGCCCCCCCAGGCCCTCAATATGTCCATTTGGTTTGCATACTTACCCACTAGGTGTTCTGTGGGGATGTCCCCACTCTCAAATCTGTGGCACAGTGTTGACTGGTGCCAGATGTATGAATCGTGTGCTCCCCCAGGGTGCATGGCACAGACATTGATGATGCACCCCTGGCATCGCACACCAACTGGCAGTTGATGCTGGAATAGCCCTTGCAGTTCATGTATGTGGCCCCCTCATGGCCAGGTGGTGTGCATATGGCCACATGGATGCAGTCTATTGCCCATAGCACACCAGTTATAAGTTTTGCACCTTTTGTTATCTTTTGCTTCGTTGGAGATTGTATTCTATTGTAACAAAATTGTAATTGAACTGTAACTTTTTTGTTTGTAAGTACTGTGTCCCTTGTACTACTGTTCTGATGTCCTCTTTGTGATGAGGTACCTTTGTAAATGAGCCTCTGGCTCAAAGGTTTCTAAACTGATGTTTAACTAACTAAATAAATAAATAAATAGGCATACTTGCTACCCTGTGGAACTCCTGTATGCTTGTTGTGCGCTCTGCTGCTGTGCTGGGGAAATGGATGTACTCCACAGCATGTGGCAGCAGTGCGCTGAGGAATTGGGCAAGGTGGAATGATGTGGCCAACTGGGTTATGCCTGTGGTGTCCCCAGTTGGTCTCTGGAAGGTACCCGTGGCGAGCAAGCACATGCAGGCTGTTACCTTGGTCTCCACTGACAGGGCATCACTCCGTCATGTGGGTGCCTGCATCACATCACTGCACAGCTCACAGAGCCACCTCAGTATTGCCCTGTTCAGGTGGTACTGGCCCACAATCTCGGTATCTGTGTACATCTCAAAGATGGTGCATGCTCGGTACTGCCTGTTGGGGCCATACCACCGACGGGCCCTTCCACGGCCACGTCCCCCTGATGCCCGCCTTCTCACCCCCCTCATTACAGCCTCCATGTGGAAGGTGGCACTGGCCATATCCCTGGCTTGCCTTCCCCCCCTGGCAGCTGCTGCTTTATTCCCCCCGTTGTCCTGGCTGCTACCTCCCCTGCACCGGGCACACCTGTCTGTGCTGGCCTCTGAGTTGTGTGGCTCCCCACACCTTCCCTGTGCCTGTCTTTTGCTGTGGTATTTCCCTGTCCTGCCCTGTTCCTGCCACTTGCCCTGTCTGTGCCTCTGCTTCTGCCTCTGTCTCATGTGGCTTCCCTGTAGCATTCTTGCACCTCTTCCTTGCTCCTTTTTATTTTGGATAATTTCCGCTATGATGCAACTTTCGCTTGCTCCACTGTTGCACTGTCTTTGAATATCACACTGCGCCATTTATGTATGGTTCCTCCCCCTTTGGTTTCGCATGCCTTCATTATCATTGTGCTGTTGCTCAGCATGTTTTCGGGGGTGCAACTGCCTCCTGCTGAATATCGTAGGATGGTTCAATCTCAGACTTGCGCAGGCGCAACCCTATTGCGCATGGCTCATCTCTTTTGAATATCTTCCCCTATATGTTTTGTCTAGGTCCATCTTGGAAATGAGCTTTGCTCAATGATGTTCACCTGGCAAAATAAGAATTTGATTGACTGATTGTTATACACACACACACACACACACACATATACATGCATTTTTTTTCTGGAGCTGTTGTAACCACATTTTCCTTTATGTCCTTTTTGTACATATCCACCTGCTATCTAGAGCATCACAGAAACATACCCCAGATTTCCTAGTTACTAATAAACATTCTAAATCTGTCACCTACTCCATGTCTTGTGGCACTGTATTACTTAGTTTACAGTATCCTTTTCCCTGTTTACTTGTACACTGCATTGCCAATGATAGTCCTAGTAATAAATGGTCTGCAACATCCATCAATGTTATTTCTGCTTTCCAAGTGTTCATATCTTATATATAATGAAAAAATCAATTCTGGCTGATAGTGCTGATCTATTATAAGTATACCCCCAGGGTCAAATTACTCCCTGTATGCATCTTTTAATCCTGCTGCACTATACATTTCAACTAAATAATTTCTGAACCAGAAAATAGTTTTTCTATTTTTGCACATCTGTCTAATTATTAGTAGAGCAATGAAACCCCTTTGATATTATTGGAAATGAAGTGCACAAGTATTGTTCAACTATTTTAAACAATTCAACGTTTGTTGCCTTCACTTGAGGTGCATAAATATTTAAGCAATAAGGCATGACCAGGGGTTAGATTAACAGTCTGTTAATCACCCCCTAGAGGTGTAATGTGGCACAAGGCGCAGCTGAGTGCCATATTGCCCCTAGGGGGTGATTAGCTCTCGAAAATGCAACTGCCGCTAGCCTAGTGTAAAAAAAAAAAAATACTCTGTTTGACAATGCTTACTGAGCGGCTTCCCCCCCCTTCCTTTCCCTACTAATTCCTCCTCCCCTATCTCCCTCCCTTCTACTCCCACCAGCTCTCCCCACCATAAGTTTTGCACCTTTGTTATCTTTTGCTTCTTGAGATTGTATTCTATTGTAACAAAATTGTAATTGAACTGTAACTTTTTTGTTTGTAAGTACTGTGTCCCTTGTACTACTGTTCTGATGTCCTCTTTGTGACGAGGTAGCTTTGTAAATGAGCCTCTGGCTCAAAGGTTTCTAAACTGATGTTTAACTAAATAAATAAAATAAATAACGGACTGTTAATCTAACTCTTGGGAGTGCCTTATTGCTATTATAAAAATGTATTCCAAAAGAAAATTGTTAAAAGTATACTTTTTGAATGTTTTCCTCATTTAGAAGGAGATTTTTAATAAAATAGTTCTTCCACCAACAGTTTAAGAATGCTGGTTCAAAATTAGAATGCATCATTCCAGTCATTCAGCAGTGTTAGAGGATGGAATGTTGACAGGAAAAATCCATGTACCGTAGTGAGCAAGCTGAACATGACGGTTTAACAGGGATTGATGTAAGGCTGTTGGACTCCTAACAACCAATCAGATTGCAGCATTCCTGAGAACCTTTTTATAATTACCATTCAAATCCAGGTATTCCAAATGTTAATCTTGAGCATTAATGTCACTCCTGGGATAATATCAACTAGTTTTGACACGGACATGCCTGCACGTTTAAAAAGAATCCCCACTCCATCACACTGGTCCTGTCTAAAGGACCAACAGGACATATCCCCAAACCCAAGTTTTCTTTTCTTGAAATATATTGATAAACAGTGTCACCCTTGTTTCTCATATTAAAAAAAGCATAGTGTAGATCTTTTAGAAACACAGACACATAGAAACATAGAAGTTGATGGCAGAAGGAGACTGCTATGTCCATCTAGTCTGCCCATTTGTTTTAGATGTATTTTGACACTCTAATTGCCCTTTGTAGTCAGGGCTCCCTTGTGTCTATCCTGTGCATTCTTGAATCTCCCCATAGTTTTGATCCCCTCAGTCTCTTGGGGCAGGCAGTTCCAGGCATCCACCACTCTTTCTGTGAAGAAAATATTCCTGGTGTTGGTAAAGATCCTTCTTTAGGACTGGAAATAAATGCAATCTCCTTCTAGGATTTTTAATACTATTTTTATTTATAGAAGCAACATTTAAATGTGTACCTGAGTTCAAAGTTATCATCTTTTATGCATGAAAGAAGGTGTTATCCTGCTGTAATGTCCTATGTCCATTAATTCATGATTTGGCACCAGATACTTAAATGTTAGTGCAGATGCTAATGTGTTTTACCCCAGCCCTACCTTGGTTTGTGGCTTGCTCTGGGGGAGCCATATTTAGAGACTCATGTAGTGTACCCTAAACTCATTAGTTACCAGGCACTAAAATAACACTGTGCCCATGCAAATGAGGGGTCCACTCCTGCATACTGGTGCAGTGGCATGACCAAAGGTTTGTGACAGTGGTCCCCAAGCAATGCTATTTACTGCTACCAAAATACATGACTTAACCAGGTGCTAAGCTCGCACCCCCCAATCCACTGATGGCAGGCAATTTTACTGCATCTGCCCACCCACAATCACCCATCACATCTGTAAAGATGTAGTCCCTGGTGTCTAGTGGCACCAATGAACACCCATGCCTATGTACATGGTCATATTCCTGCTGTCTAGTGGAAGCCCCCACCCTAGAACATCCATTCTGTGTTATGTCTCACATATCCCTGGTGTCTAGAGGCATCCCTTACCCCACAGCAAACACACATCCAGTGTACTGGACCTATCTCTGGTGTCTAGTGGCACCCCCCTTGCTACCATATAAGCTGGCAGTGAGTGCACATCCAGTATATATACTGTATGCAAGCTCACTGTCAGCTCATATGGTAGCTGACTGAGGAAGGGAAAGAATGGCTGTGCTGGTCACACCCTGGTACATGGGGGTGGATGAGTGGTGTTCCATGAAGGGGGGAGTGGGGGGATGCTAGGCTACCAATGCCTACTGTCACGTATGTTGACAGGCATTTTGGGGTATCACTGGATGCCAATGCAGTCTATATTGTTGTACTCATGTGTGCAGGGTGATACAATTAGATACCTGAGATAGGTACAATACATGTGACAGGTGATTGGGGGGGGGTGCCACTAGAAACCAGTGATATAACCATATACAGGGCACAGGTGTTTGGGGGTTGGGGGTGCCACTAGACACCAGGGATATGTGACACACAACACGTGATGGGTGTGGGGGTGTGCCACTAGACTCAAGGATGACATCAGACACACACAGGATGATTGCTAATGGGCTACAGCACACCATGCAAATGCACCTATAATAAGCATGCAAAGTACCCCTTAGCACCTTGCATGCCCAATGGACTCATTTGCATGTTGTGGTGAATACAGCTCACAGGGTCTCAGCGCTATTCATTTCAGGGAGTGCCACCCCTGTGGGCAGGATACAGCTTAGTTCCATGTCGGGGCAACATAGTTTCACTTAGCACTGTACTGATGTGGACTGATGTTCAGTATGATAGTGCCTGTCTGCTTTCTAACTGAATATAGCAACCACTGAATTGGGTGCAGATACAGGTGTTGCACAAGCCTTTGTGCTGTGCTTGTGCCTCCCATTGAATATCCAACCCCTAGTATCTCTCCCATTTCGACTTCAAAAACTTGATCTATCAGTTCTTTTCTGTGTTCTTTTTGAGTCTGATAGGTCTTCCTCTGTTTCTGAGGAAGCAATTCATTGGGAGGACTTTCTTGATGATGTCTCTGAGTCTATTTCTCCATCTGTATTCCCATCACGTTTTTAGCACTTCCTAAAGGCACGTATCAATTTTCTGTTGTTACTTTCAGAATATCTTTTATAATTTTTAGTTTATTTTGGTCTCTGTGTCTGATATGTTTAATGTTTTTTCCTTCTTGTGATCATAGCCTCTTGGGGGAAGGGCATAGTTTCTTCTCCCTGCTGAGTTTGAACCATCATTTCTTCACTTTCAGTAGTATTTGGTTGGGTTTCCGTTGGCATTTCGGGTTGCTGAGGTATTGTTTCTTTTTTGCTGGTTGGTTCTGCCACAGCTTGGGAGGGTTTATTGATCTATCTATTGTGTTTCCACCTGTATTTCAAGTGAATCTGATACCACTTCTATTTCAGCACGCACTCTCTCATCCTTTGTGATTTGACTATTGCTTGCTGGGGTCTGGAAAGGTTTTCTGACCTATTGCTTTTAATTCTTGTGATTGTTTCTGAACTTTGTTTAGCAAAGTGTCTTGATTCATGAAATCCGCTTTCTTATGGGTTGCCCATGGACAATGACTATATGAGTGTGCAGTTTCTTCGTAGCAATTACATTTTACCCCATTTGGGCAATGCATGCTAACATGTCCTGTTACCATATAAAGGTTACATTATTAACCTAGCACACGTGTTACTTAGATGCGTTGTAACACCACATCTAAAACAAGTTTTTGATTGCCCCTAGTAATAACAGAATCCTTTGTCTCATTGTAAAAACTATTTGAAAGGTGTTATATGCCCTGTTTTGTTAGTTTCGACTTCACTCAAAACTTCTAGCCATCAGTCCATATCTGTTCATAATCTATTAATTGGTTCTGGATTTCCGAGAACCTCGCATCTACTAGAAAGCCAGCATTTATATCCTCCACAGAGACTCCCTCATTTTCAAATAAGATGGTCACAGTTTTATACATTGATTTTGGTAGAGACATTGCAATAAATGGGAGCAATTCTGTATATTTCAAATCTCTATATTTGGTCTATAAACACTCTAGTGCTGCCACAGTTTTAAAAATTGCATAACATATTTGTGTTTCAGGTAATATGTATTATAGCATACATTTCACTCGAGAAAAATGTCATTGAATCTTTTAATAAGATGTAGTAAGGGAGGCAGTGTAATGTAGTGGCTACAAGTGCTGAGCTGCAAATCTGGAGAACTGGGTTTTAATCCCACAGCCACCACTAGTACACTATGCGACCATAAGCAAGTCACTTAACTTCCCTGTGCTCACAGAACACAACTGAAAACAAGCTCCAGTTTAATGTGTCTTTCCTAGCCAGAAAATTAATTTAAAGAAAGTTACGGGCCACAGTCTTTCAGCTCATCCCCACCCTTGCAGGCATCCCATAGGCAGCTGCTGGAGCTTCTTATTGGACCACCAGTCTTTTAGCTCATCCCCACCCCCTTTGCATATCCCATGGGTGGCTGCTGCTGTCAGAGCTGCTCATCAGAACACCAATCTTTCAGTTCAAACCCACCCCCCCACAGGCATCCTGTGGGTATTTGCTGCTACCAGAGCTGCTTATTGGAACATTCAGTTCATCCCCACCCCCCACAGGCATCCTGTGGGTGGCTTCTGGTGCTAGAGCTGCTCATTGGAACACCAGTCTTTCAGCTCACCCCCATTCCTCATGGGCATCCCATGGGTTGGCATTGCTGCTGGAGGAACTCATTGGATCACCCATCTTTCAGCTCACCCCCAACCCCCACAGGCATCCTTTGGGAGGCCACTGCCACCAGAGCTGCTCATCAGAACACCAGTCTTTCAGCTCACATCCACCTCCACGGGTATCCCATGGACAGCCACTGTCACTGGAGCTGCTCATCGGAGCACCAGTCTTTCAGCTTACCTCCCCTCGCGGGCATTCCATGGGTGGCCAATGCCGCCGGAGCTGATCATTGGAACACCAGTCTTTTAGCTCACCCCCAACCCCCACAGGCATCCTGTGGGTGGCTGCTGCCACCAGAGCTGCTCATCAGAACACCAGATATGAAGTACAGCCCGATCAGCCACTGCACATGGAAAGAAATTTTTTAAACTTGGCACCTTTTTTTAGCCAGCCTATCTCCAGACACCAGAAGCAAACTGCCTACCTGTGCTGCTCTAAATAAATAAAACAAGGGACTAATTCTTGGAACTACAGTTTTAAATTGCTTACCTTTCCTGCTCTAAAACAGTGTTTTTTTTCTGTGAACTGCAGCAGTTTAAAAGTAGTTATTGGAGCTGCTGAGCTTGGACCTTTTTCCTAAATTCATTTTAACTATTTAATTGGGACAACAGCACTCAGAGCTTTCTCTTACTACATTGTAGTCTCCAGCTCTTCCCACAGCCACTGCATGGCTGCTCCGTGCCCACCACACCCACCCTTTCTTGGTCACTCTTTTGTGGAGGGTTATAGTCATGTGACTAACTCCCACTTTCACATTTTCAGCTTATGCAATAGCACCAATAAAGGGCCTCGGACATCTTCTGCTAGGATATTGGAAGAACAGGACTGATTAGTACAAACAGAGACAGTGAATACTTGCAGCCTGATGTTTTTTACACAAATTAATGTCTGACTAGAAAAAGTGTAAACAGTTACAGAGGATAGTTGCAGTATATTTTTTTCACTTTTCTCTCTGGACTGCTGTGAAACAATTACCATGGAGACAAAAAAGTTAAAGTACCTCTCATCATGCTGCCTTATGGCTATCACACTGACTGCTCTGCTATTTCTATGTGACATGACTAGTTATCTCCTTGCCAAGGAATGCTTACCAAAGGATAATTTCTCACTCACAATCAATGGTGGATCCCCTCTGGAGGATATACCTACACTCCTAAAGCACCCAACCGCCATATTAGCCCACCTCAGCAGTTAAAAAGCTTGCTTACTACACATGCTCTTAATTGCTCAAAGAGTCCCTGTACAGGGGGTTCTGAGTGGGTCCAGATCCTATCTACTACTCCTTAGTCTTCTGCTCCTTTGGTGTGGGGATGTGGAAGCTAACCCAGGCTCCCAGCACACCAGTACTACCCAATATTTCTCACAATGGTCCTATGGGAATGGTATAAGAATTGTTCGTATCAATGTGAGGAGCATTGTACCTAAGATCCAGGAGCCAGAGGCATGGATATTGCTTTATAAACCTGATATCCTAGGTACAAGCAACACTTGGCTGAAATCCACATCCCCAGACTCACTTTGTCACATACGGGGATATACTATTTTCAGAAATAATAGACCTGGACCAAAAAGAGAAGGTGGAGTTATGTTTTACCTGAAGGACCACCTGACCAGGGCCATTATTGTCTGCAGTTCAGCCCAGGAAGGAACCCTTGAATGGCTGCTAATTAGACCCCGGAGTCAGTTGAAAAAACAATTATGACTGACTAACCACACATCATGACTGATTTTTTCAACTAGTTTGACATTTATGACTTCAACTAACTAAAGAAAATCCAACCAATTTTTTCAACTTTCACCATCGCTGAATTTTATTTATGTAATAGTTTGTCGTACTTTGCCAACAATAGAAGTCACTGTCGAAAATTTTATTTTTTTTATTATTATTTTAATTGTTGATTTGGTTTGGCCTTGACTGCTTTTCTTAATATACCTTGTGGGTGTACCTGTACCCCTCACACGCCATGGCCCCAAAGCCACATAAACAGCCTTAGAAGACCCTGGTGTGGGAGGATGCTGCTGTACTACACCACCACAGCATCATAACAGCCTCATACCCTGGTGGGTGGGATGCTGCTGACTGATGTTCACCCCTGAAGTCACATAAACAGTCTTAGACCATGGTGTGTGTGTTGCAGCAGCAGTAGCAGTGCCAGTGCACACCTGCCTTAGGGTATGGTATGCTCCCTGCTGTGTACACTCCCAAATCCACACAACATAACCAGCCTTGGATCCAATCAATGCGGGAATGATACTGCTCTGCAGTGCACCCATGGGCCTTAAGCTACATAAACAATATAAAGTTAGACCATTGCAATTGATACTGCTGCAGTGGTACTTTGGTACATCACTTCAAAGTTCAAAATTCAAATAAACAGAAACAGCATTAAGAGACCCTTATGTGGGTGGATCTGCTGCACCCCTGAAGGCAAGTCACATTAACAGAAGCCCCAGCCTTACACCCTGGTGTGGGATGCTGCAGTAAACCCCTAACCTGAACCACCAAATCAATCTCACTTTCCTTTGTACACACCACCAGGACTCACACTGTTCAACTGACTCCAGCTGCAGGCAGCAGACAGTGCTGTAGGGCAGGTTTGCACAGCCCAGCCCAAAGGCATGCATGCATGGCTACTTGAGCAGGTCAGAAATCTATGGGATATAAATAATACTTGTGCCAGACTAAAACATAAAATGTGGGATTTTTTGAACTAGAGATATTATGATATAAAAAAAACATGCAGCTTGCTTATCTGGACTCCCTTAGTTGGATTCTGCACTTATATGTTCCAGAAATGCTCTTAAAATGTCTTTTTTTAACATTAAGAATCTTTTCTTATATCGCGTGAAAAAATCAAGATTCTTGTTTCATAATACGAGTCCAGGGGTCGAAATTATAATTTGCACCCAATAGCCAGCAGGACTAGTGACTGGGACAATCCCCTAGCCCCACAGACTTTTCCACTGACCCAGCTGGTGTATTAAAATGTTGTCTTCTCCAGTACCAGCTTGCAGGGCTGCTTAAAGGAAAATCTTACTAGAATTACTAGCCTGATACAAAATCTACCAACATTTGGCTAGTGGACCATTGTCAGTTTCAACCTCTGAAAATAAGGTTGACAGTGTCCCTCTAAAGTGACTTAATTAGTTTCATATTTATTTCACACACACACACACACACACACACACACACACACACAGACAGTTCCAAAAAGATGAGTCACTTGCTGCTCCTAAGGTGTACAATGTAATTCTGCCCCAAAAATGTAAGTAAGTACAATATACAATACAAAACATAGCTTGCTTTCAATCACAGTGGCAGCACTGGCAGACATTAGCACAATTCGGGGCATATTCATAATGATAGGAAGATGAATGTCTTTATTAGCAATAGCACAGCAGCAGCACCAGTCACGATAAGGTGAGATGAGTATGTTATGTTACAACAACTGAACACTCAGATACGACTTTCAGTCAGCCTAAACCTGCACTGCAAGCTGCTGCTATCATGTGTAGTAATCGTATGCATAGCAATCAAATCAACAATACGACAGCTACAAGCCTATATGCCAGCAATAAAGAAGAAGTAAATATATCAGCATATTTAAATTAGAAAGGCAGTAAGCCACAATCTGAAGATGAGAAAGAAAATCATTTCTTTGAATTATTATATGATCAGACAGATTCAGATTATAAAATAAATATGACAGCTCCTCAGTCTGAATAAGCTGGAAAGGAATAGAAATTAGAAATTCAACATTTTAAAATGATTTTTGAATTCCCGTTCACTTACTTCACTTGTCTGAGCTCAAGTCTCTCCTCTAGGCTCTTCTTCTAATACCTCTCTGACTCCTCGTGCTGTGGGCTCAACTCCAGTCACTTGGGGCCTGCCTGGTAATGCCCCTACAGTCACCTGAGGCTGCCAGCCCATGCAACGTGGCCAGCACTGATGTACCGTGGTGATGTCCCCCAAAGAAGGAATGACCAGGCCAGCCCCTGCCCCACGAACAGACTCTGCTTAGTTGGTGTTGGATTGCACTGCAGCCTTTTTTGAGGCTGCTGGAGCTGGTGGTCCCGAGTCGGCCCCTGAGAGTCACCAACTGCTTTCACTCTGGCTCCTCTCCATATCAGTCTGCTGCACTGCACCGCTGCCTTCCCTTGAGTCGAGTCGACCCCTTGTCCCCTCCTCTCCGGACCCTAGTATTAGCTAGGCCGCCTCACTAGTACACTCTTCTGACCTGCCCTCTTCTACTCAGAGCTCACTCACAAAAAAGTAATTATTTTTAAGCACTACTCCAGTCCGTCCTAAACAAACTCTCTCTAACAACCGACTGAAGCAGACCAGTCCACCACCCGCCGCAGCTACTAACAGCTCCTCGATAGTGTCTTGCCAATGCCTTATGCAGTCCCAGTCCCAGACAGTGAACACACAGCTGCTGGTTCCTCCCTCTCTCTTAAGACATTGGTGGAGGGTTGGTGCCCGGGAGTCAGGGAGCCATTTATTGGCTGAAGGAAGAGCTGTTGTGTCAACAGACAAGTAGAAGTGTTAGACTTCACCCCCCCCGCACAAATCTAAAAAACAAAGAAGTTAACATCAAGTCTGAATGCCTCAGTGTCTCTGCTGGCAGCACAATTAGGCAAGCCAGAACGCAAATAAGCCAAAATGGGATCGTAAACTTGAGAGAAATGCAACTCCACTATATTACGACTGCAATTTAGTGCAATTGCAACTAATTGCAACTGCACTAAATTGCAACCCACGATTACGACTGCCGACGGCGACTCCGGGGTCTACTGCTAATGGAAATCACTATTGGAGCAGCGCTAAAAATTTACGTGGGCTGTATATACAACCGTCCACTGATGGGGGATTGAGGGCCTAAGGAAAATAGTCACTGAAATTGCCGGCCTCTCACTGGTAAGGGACCCTATTATTAAAGGTGATTTTTATCTAAATTGGTTGGATAACAACATAGTTACACCAAACTTCTTAAGGAAACCAACCTTACACAGATCATTAGATCACCCACACACAACAACACCAGAACAGGTAATCATACATTACTTCACTGGATCCTGACAAACAGAGAGGATAGGGCCAGTATTGCTGGGGTACTGTTGGATTCCATTAGTGGTCACTCCCCTACATTCTGTACATGATCTTGCCAGAGAATCAAAGCCCCACCATGGCTCATCTCCTTCAGGAATTTTGCAAAGGTGGACACGGAGGTGCTAAATAATGATCTAGGGGCATAAATTGGTCCACCTTATTCACACTGAATGATGTGAATACAGCCTTGGGGGTTCTCATTACTGCCTTAACCTCAGTTCAAAACAAATACTACCCTATCACTACGCAGCATGTTGGGGAGAGAATACTAAATGGGTTACTAAGAAATTGGTTAACCTTTTGAAAGTGCAGGACAAGGCCTGGGTAAATCATAAGGTGGTACCCACTCTAGGAAAATGGGCAAAGTACAGACAACTAAGGAATGTATGCAGGAGGGAAGCTAAATCCTAAAAATCATCTTATTTAAAGTCCCAACAAACTCCGAACCTTAGAGATCCCCAGACTTTTTGGTCGGCTGTAAATTCTGTTCTCAAACCAACTAAACAAGGCTGTACTATCTCCCTAAATACTGAAAAGAGACTCCAGTCTGACCCGGAAATCGTGGCAAACCTCTTGAGCAAAAAGTTCTCAAACCTAGACTGATACCTAGTCCAGCTACCCACAGCAACACAGGTTACTGAAAATCAAGGTAGAATAACTAGCCCCCCCTTTTTATTTTAAAATAACATTCAAAATTGGAGATATAGCACCTTCTCAAGAAGCTACCCAACTCGGGTAGTGTCGGAAGTGATGGACTAACACCTCAATTCCTTAAGCTAGCTGCGGAATTTGTTGCGAAACCACTCTCGCACATAATAAACCTATCTCTGATTACCTCCACTGTACCAGCACTCTGGAAGGAAGCCAGAATAGTCCCAATATTTAAGGCAGGTGACCCACACCTTCCTAAGAACTACAGGCCTGTGTCCATATTGTCCCACATGGATAAAATACTCGAAAAAGTGGTCCACCGTCAAATATCAGAGTACATCAAGAAAAATGGACTGCTATCTATTGATCAGTATGGTTTTAGGCAGGGCTTTAGCACAACCACAGCACTCTCTAAATTTACAGACCATGTTCTCAGTGAAGCAGACAAGGGTAATTTCAAGGGAACCATATTTGTGGACTTATCAAAAGCATTTGATATGGTTGCTCATGAGATACTGCTAAATAACCTGTCCACCCTGGAGTTCACCCAGAACATTATAAATTGGTTCCAGAGCTACCTAACAGACAGAGTCCAGTTGGTGAGACTAGGCAGTGCCCTATGTAGCACTTTCCAAGTTCGAACTGGAGTTCCCCCAAGGCTCCATGCTAGGTCCCCTACTTTACTTACTTTTGTCAACCACTTACTATCTGAACCCACAAACAGCAACAAAATAATGTATGTGAATGATCTCATTATTTACAGAAGCAGTAACAACCTCCCCGTGATAAACCTTGACTTAAACAGGGATTTCAGTGCCACTGTTCACTGGTTCACACAGCATAAGCTCATTGTCAATACCAAAAAATCTAAGTGTATGCTGTTTGGCTCCAACAAAAACTCTCTAAGTGTGCTCCTAATCTTACAAAAGCTCTCAATATATTGACCACTGATGGCTCTTGCCATGAGCAAGTAAGAGACTTCAAACATCTGGAGGTCACTCTTGACCCAACTCTTACATATGAGTACCACGTAAGCGCAGCAATAAAGAAGGTGGATCAATGGATTGGAATGTGTTATCAACTCAAGCACCTTCTGTCTCCCCAGGCAAGACTTGCTAATGGGAGGGGCCTTCTTTCCCCATATTAGAATTAGAATACTGTTCCCTAGTAATAGCCCTCAGATCCCCTCACCTACTTAATCATATGAGCCTGGCTTATAATAGGATATGTAGATTCATCACACAAGCAGCATTTCGCACTCACCACTGTCAACTTTACCGTACTCTGGGTAGAGGTGGGTGAAGTGCCTAAAATTTGCTACATGTAGTGTTATGCAAAGAATGCAAATTTCATGTAATACTTCACAAAGCAAAGCGAATAACTGCATCTCGAAGTAATGCAAAGTTCCCATTGTTCTCTATGGACTTCACATCACTTCACCTTTTTTTTTTTGCTCTTTAAGGTGAATTTTGCAGTGATTCATTGGATGTAAGCTTACATGGGCTTTGTATTGTCTTGCACAGCCTCAGTTCAGTGCAGTGTGAGTAATGGAAATCTAGAGACAGTTTGTTCTTAGAGCTCTAAGAATCAAACCATCGAAAAACCTTTAAAAACACATTTTTGCCCCAAACTTTTGTGTCAAAATTTAGTACAGTGATTGTAGTAAACCCTTGTGTGTTTATATCATTGTGCATTTATTGATTTTGTGTAAATATTGAATAATAATTTAGTACATTCAGTATCTGTACTGACAAACACTGTAGAAGTGTGCTTTGAGGGAGGGGCAGATCTGTGGTGTAGAAGGAAGATTAGTGAGAAATGTAGTTTTTCCAACTGTTGTTGGCTAGTGTTTTAGTATTTGTGTGTTCAGGTATACACAGTAATATTTCTAGTAAGTTGTTATCAGTTTTTGCTGTTTGCTGTGCTGCTGTGCATTTTTTCAGTATGTTTAAAAGATTGTGTTGTAGTTTATCGAACTGTTAAAGTTTCTGCACATTACCTTTAGTCTGTGTGCATGCTGTCAAGTCAGATGCACTTTATTGCACTACCATAATAACAGTACACTTAATTTCTTAGCCCGTCTGTGGTATCTTTTCCTGCTTCTACTGTATATAGCTACTGCTGTAAATCCACCCCCCCCCCCGCAAAATAAAGTATTGTTGTTCCACTTTTGGATTTCTGAAGACTGGTTAAGGTCTTGTTGTGCTTGTGCGGTTACATCTCTTTAGTGCTCAGTTTACATCTGGAAGTCACTGTTGTTATTTTTTGGCTTCCTGTCTACAAAAAATGGAATAAATATAATGTTGCTGTTAATTGTCTGTGTTAAGTCTGTTGAAATTACAGTCACTGTACAACTATCGTGTTTCCCCATAGTACCATGATTGAATACCCTCTCTCACTGCATATTATAGCATTTAACCAAAAGAAAATAACATAATAAAGACATAAGGCAATTATAGTGGGGGGGGCTGCAGGAAGTAGGCTGTTGGTTAACTAGAATCTGCAGCGTATCCGATAGGTAGGGAAATGGGCAGACTGGGTGGGCCAGTAGTCCTTATCTGCCATCAAAGTCTATGTTTCTATGTTTCTAAAGAGACATACCTATTGCAGTGTTTTTGCCTTGTGAATTCTCTGGAATTTGTTAGCAACCCACAAAATTAGAAAAAATCACTTTTTGCAATAAATGTATTTCTTTTCTTGGTGACTCTGTGTAATCTAAAAAAATGCCACAAAGGCACAGTCAGGCAAAAGTGTTTCTTCCTATGGTGTATAAACCACATACGTCAGTGAGGTATAATTTCGCTCTGTGGGCAGGGCATTCTGTCACATCACGTGGAATAAATAAATAAAATATCCTTGAAGGGAAAAAGTGCTGTGTCAGGGAGGGTTAGGCCAGGCAAGGTCCCTAAATCTGTGTGGGTAGCAGCAGTGCCTGCAGCATCACCTTTAGTGTAGGGGGTGTGTGAAATAAATTGTGTGTGTGTGTCTGAAATAAAATCTGCCAGCCAGTGATCAAGTAGCAGCAAGTAGCCTTGTCATGATGTAGGTAAACGTTGTGAATTAACACTGGAGGTTTACTACAGGCATGAGGAGGATGACTTTGAATGTTCCACTAGTGGTCAAAGTACCAGTGGTGGTGCTTTAAGAAGTGCCACCAGTGCCAAGTTCATGACTCACGTCACACTCATGTCACGGTGAATCATGTTCTTCATGGGCATCATGATCACAAATCACACCACTTCAACATTTTTGCTCCAACTTTGTTTTTTTTTTTATATTTGGTTTCATCACAAATCAGGAGGACACCCAGTTATTATGTCACCTCACTAAAGATCCTTGGTTCAGTACACTATTTCTGTTATTGTTCACACTCTGTAGGATGCCCAACTAGCAGATGGACTTGAATCTTTGTCCTTAAAAGTTGGCTCTGTTTAACTTAGTAGATATCATCTCAGTGTGAACATTGTACAGTTCAGGGGAGTGCAGTAGGAGGTATTTTAAAGTTTCAATGGCAACTGTTTTTGGAAGCTCAGTTCCAGCCAGTTTCTGGCTCTCTGAGTTGCGCTGCCAGGCCAAGTTCATGACTCACGTCATGTCACGATCATAACTCACAAGATGAATCTTGTTCTTCATGGTCATTACAATCACAAATCACACCACTTCACGTGTTTCTGGTGCAACCTTGTTTTTTTTTTTTTAATCTTTGGTTTCATCATGAATCAGGACACCCAGTTACCATGTCACGCTGCTCAGGAGCTTTGGTCCCGTACAACGCTTCTGTTAGTGTTCACATTCTGTAGGATGCCCTACTAGCAGATGGACTTGAATCTTTGTCCTCAAAAGAAGCTGGCTCTATTTAATCCAGTAGATATCATCTCAGCGTAAACATTGTACAGTTCAGGGAAGTGCAGCCATAGGTATTTCAAATTTTCAATGGCAACTGTTTGTGGCAGATCAATTCCATCCAGTTTCTAGTGCTCCTAAAAGAGCTGCCTGTGCCAAGTTCATGACTGATGTCATGACTCACAAGACAAATCACATTCTTCATGGTCATCTTCACAATCACGAATCACACCACTTCAACTTTTTTTGGTGGACCATACCAAGTAGGACAATCACATCTATGTTTGTGCCCAGTCACGATGACAGTGGTGCTGAATAATATGGGAGAAGCAGGCCATCCTGATTGCAGTATCAAACAGTGTACCATTGCAGTTGTTGATACAGTTATGGAAAAAGAATTTCCAAGTGGGTACAACTCTGCATTGAAGATTGTGAGGGCTGCCCCGCCCCCTTGTTTTCTGCAGGTGTAAAGTATTTAACAGTGGTGACATACAGGCCAGATGATGGATATAACAAAAAACATGAGCAGCTCTACTGGGTACTGATTCTAATTGAGGTACTGGAATGAACTCAGAATAAATTTTTCTTCATCTGTTTGCAGGTAGCATCGAGGTACTGTGGATGGGTGGTATGTTCCAGTCTGAAGACGGACAACAGTTTGGATACACCAAAGACCTGGAAAGAAGACAAAAATATTAATGAAAATTGTTTTCCAATGATGCATGCACCCCCCCCAAAAAAAAATACTTATCTTTCATGGCTTGACATTGTTCGTACAGCAGAAGTCAACAATCAGACACATGTGGAACACATGTGAAGTGGCAGCAGGGTTTCATCTCTACAGTAGTGAATCTGTGTGCTATGACCTGAGAATGTAAAAGAAAAGCACAATAAAGAGAAATGCTTATAATTCACTCACTCACAGCAGTACCTCTTCCCTGGAAAAAACTGAAATTTTACAGTACCACATTAGATGGCGGCACACATGTATGGCATGTGAATGTGACCATGCCAACACACCAGTGAAGGGGAAACATTCAATATGTATGATGATGATTCCCTGCAAAGGAACAACATGACGGACTGCTTACAACAAAAAACAAGATTCAATACAAATTGAATGGCAGTGTGTCTGAAAAAACATGACAGTGACACGTACAATAACTTATCATATGAATACACACACACACATAGGGCAGCATGCTACAGTCAGCGCAGCAGAAGAATTTTCCAGAACATCAAATTATAGTTCAACCCATGGTCATCTGTGGCTATCATCATTTAGCAACACACTGTACGTCAGCAGCAGCAGCAGCAGAAATCAGCATGACAACAGCAGCAGCAGGCACCAGCAAGCCATTTTCTCACTTGGGATACTTATGCAGAGTTCTGGCTATAGGTGCACACTTTAAGCAGTACGTCAATAAATACTTGTGACTTTTCTGAACAGTTTCTCATGTGACTATTCTTCATTGGGACTTTTCATGACATTTAAGCAGCAACAGCAGCAGGTGCCAGCCATTTTCTCACTCAGGACACTTATGCAGAGTTCTGGCTATAGGTGCACACTTTAAACAGTGCGTCAGGAAATACTTGTGACTTTTCTGAATAGTTTCTAATGCAATTATTCTTCTTCAGGACTTTTCATGACATGTAAACAGCAGCAGCCGCAGCGGGTGCCAGCAAGCCATTTTCTCACTTGGGACACTTGTGCCGAGTTCTGGCTCTAGGTGCATGCTTTAAGTAGTGCATCAAGAAATACTTGTGACTTTTCTGAACAGTTTGTCATGTGATTATTCTTCACCGGGACACTAATACTGCACGCTGAATGATGTAGCAAGATAGCAGTACAAGCATGCCACATTCACATAAGATAGAACATTTTTTTTGTGGGGGGATTGCAATTGTATGTGATGTTAGGGTGTTTGGATTGTAGTTGTGGGTGTGGTATGAAAATTTAACACAGTCAACAGTAACTAAAAAGTAACATAGCACGAGAAGTACAGCAGCAGTGCAATAATCAGGTGACAAATTTTAACTATACTTTCATAATCTATTTTCAGTTGCTACTTATCTACTAACTTATCTTTATAATACCCTTCTTTTCACAATTTACGGCTGCTGTACTCCTTTTTTCATATCTGAAATAATAAACAGAGCACTCCTTTTAGTCTGGTTTGCAGCCTGTTTTCATCAGTATTCTCACCTGTTGTTGTACATCTATTATTTAAAATAATTTCCGTTATAACTAAAATGAACCACAGTAACATGCACTCCAGCAGGCAGCCGTCCACCTCCATGACCTTATGGAGCAGTAGGTGTTCAAAAACAGCTGAGTATACTGATGAAAACCATCCCTGAACAATATTAAAAGGAGCACTACTTTTATTATTTCATATCTACAAATAGGGAGTAAGTACACTATAACCCACAAACCCACAACAGACCATGGGCGTATCGAGGCATTAATGCATGCCCTGAGTGCATTGTGACTGAGGCACAAGAGCATGCCCAAGTGACTTCAACCAGCCTGGAAGTGCATTAATGCCCCGATACACCCACGGGCTGGAGTGGGTTATCGCACTTGTAAAATGGGCTAGCTAACTGTAAAAAGAAAAAAATCAAAAGCTTTTTACAATCAGCATGCCAACTGTTGGTCTATCAGGGCATTAATGAATGGTCAGGTGACAGTTTCTGCCTAATGACAAGTCATCATTGACCTTTCATTCATGCCTGTTTTATAATGCAGAATTAAATTAATTGTGGAAGGAAGGGTATCGTATAAGTCAGTAGATAAAGGGAAATTGAATAAAACAGTATAGGTCAAAAGTGTTACCATATTATTGCATGGCTGCTTTAACACAATACAACTGGAAGAAAACATTAATGCATCTGCTTTTTCTGTATGTAAAAAGATTATTAAGTAGGAAAAGAAGGAAAGCGCATGACAGGATATTTCGTTTTTGGTTTTCCTTTTATAATTTTTTGGGATGTGTTTTTAATGTTTTGGGGAGAAGAAAGTGAGGAAAAATAAAGGCAGAACACGCAATACATGTTAAGAAAGAAAACAAAAACACTACTGGGTCTGGTTCTGACGAATTAGAATTTGGAGCATAGCAATGATTTGCAATTGCTGACCCTCCATTCTGTCCAACTACTAGCGCATTATGTCAACAACGATACCTAGGTTGTCAGCCTCACTCCACAGAATGGCAAGCTCACCCTGTGTGACTGGAATTTCCGAAGGGTCACACTCGCATGCAGCTGCGGGAGCCACCACTTACTCAACACTCTCCCTTCTGCTGTGCTTTGGATGCCACGCAGGCTGATGCTGTGCTGCCACCTTTTGCTCTGCACCCTCCACTGCAGGAGCGGTTGTTACTAATTAAGCCACCTCGGCCTCCCACTCTGCATGGTGGTGCACAATCAGATGTGTTCTCTGGCCACCTGTTCCTCCCAAATGGATACCCTTATGACCATGATGCACCACCATCATGCCACAGATCATGCATCTCACCATAATCAGGTCACCTGGCAGTGTGGTGAAAAAATGTCCCACTGCAGAGCTATGCGGAGGACCAGGCACAGACAGTGGGGGTTGGGGGCAGATGTACTAGGCTGCTGTACAGTTGGGGGTTGGAACAAGCTGCTGTTGTTGTTCCTGCTGCTGCTATTGTTGTTGCTCCTTGGCCTGCTGTGGTGGGTCAGTACTAGCCACCAGTGCTGCTTGGCTGGTACCACTAACATCCAAAGCAGCAGTTGCTGCTGCTAATGCTTCTGGAACATCACTTCCACTGCAACTGGAAACAGCATTTTCAGGGAGGGGAGCACTGGATGGGAACAAGCTCCCAAGATTGAGTCAAATTGTTCGCCTCACACCACCACGCATCCTTGGGTCACGATTCCTGGCAGGAACCCCACCTCTCTCCATTTGGAAACAAAAATTAATAGAAGTATTAAGAGGTAAACAAAACAGAAGAACAGTAACAGAATCATATGCAAAAATCAAAAAGGGCACTAGGATGAAAGAGGTTTAAAATAAAGTCAGGATGACGACAAAAAAAAGGATCAAAAGCACTAAACATCTATCAAAACTATTAATCCACACACACAGACACATTAGACAGTCAGCTCCACACAGCTCATCTAGCAAACAGAAGGTCAAAGTTAAGCCTTATTCACTTCTTCCCTGCATCATGTGACCTGCATACAGTCAAACATGTGATCTGTGGGCTGTTTCTTACCAACGTCGCCTTCCCAAACTGTAACTTGAAGTGGACAATGCCAAGTGCATTAAAAGTGAATTTCAACCTTTTAATGGGAATTTCTCATAGTGCTACGTGAATTAGACATTGTCCACTTTGAGTTAACTTTGTAGGAGAAGTTAAACTTCACTGCATCTCTGACTCTGAGTTGGCTCTCCCCCTCCAACCGCAGAGGGCTATTTTTGGAACATTCATCTCAAAAACATGGCAAGCTGAGATAATTTCACCACTGATAGGGATACTAAAGCCAAAATGCAACAGTCATGAATTAAGGTCCTCAAACTGATGGCTGCTTGAATGTCCCAGACGTAACACAGAGATTAGTAAGTGAGCCTTCTCCCATGCCACATCCAAGCTGTGGAATTCCCTTCCAAACAACCTGCAGGCAACTGTCTCACCTCCGACATTCAGAATGCACTTTTTAGAAGCAATGTTAAGTAGATCTGTATACAGATGCTATTCTAAATGACTGCAAGTGCCTGCCTGATGTACAAACTGCAGGTCTTTGTAATTTAAATGCACTTACTGCTACATGCTCTAATGCTGAACAATTTGTAATGTCTCAAGAGACAGAGTAAATTTAACTCATCTATGTCTGCCAAAGTAACAATATTCCACTGGATGTGTACTGAAATGTGCTGCATCCTTTATGATGATTGTATAAATATGTGTTTTTTTTGTTTGCATTTTTCTTTTCCTTGTGTTGATGTGCCATCTCAATGGCTCAGGCCATATCCAAAAATGGTCCCTGGGATCAGAGTACCTTACCTGGTTATCAAATAAATAAATAAATAAATAAACTCTATACGGGTGGAGACCTAAACTTCCTTTGTATTTCAGTCTCATCACATTTTTTTCATTTTGCCACTTCTCCTTCATTGTAAAATACATCTGCCATCCTGAAATAAAGTGTGTTTCCCTTTGTTCTGCAACCCCTCCTCTCTCCATTGTGTGCCTGATAGTCCTGTTCTTTCACTATCCTCACCAGTATTTACTGTGATAAAATGAGGTGGAAAAGAATCTGTACTTTTTTACTTTCTGCTTTTGTATCAAAGTATGAGATGTGCCTATGTGTGCGGGTAGGGGCCAGGGGGTTGCAACACTGGTCTCTAAACATGGTTATTCACAGAATTTTTAATATTTTGTTCTGCAATTTGAATGGGGCTAAGTGGTGTCTGTAAAGAAATTATTTCCTCCACATTGTGTACAGTTCCCTCTGTGGTCTCCATCATTATCTGTTAGTTTTCTGTTTTACTGAGATATAGTATCAGATATGCTTTCAGTCTCCTTGTTTGCTTTACAGGGCCATTCTCCCACATTTGGTACTGGGTGTGGTTATGATTCCAGTGATACAGTCCACTTCTGCCAGTTTGATTCCCATTCATTTGTTACTGGATTGCTTGTCTATCCTGTGTTTCACATGGCCTCCTCTGAAGACCGAGTGGATTTTCCTGGAACAGGACCTGAATTACTGGCTGTGAGTAGACCACTCACTCGTGGACTCTTTTGATGTGGAATGACAGGTGCAGTCAGCTGTTCCCTACTGCTGTCAGACATCAAAGGTGCTACTGCTGTCCCTGACATCAGTCAGGGACACTCACCATGCTATTTTGCTTGCATCAGTGGCTCTGGTTCATAGCTTTATCTTGCTTCTTCTTCTTCTTCTGCCACCACTTTCATCAGGTATGATTTTCTTTCAGCTATCTGTGCTTTCCAGTAACTGTTCCTGGTCCTGCCACGTGTCCGTGATGGTATCCCATCATAATGGTGACTGCAATTGAATGACTCGCATATGAACGACTCAATTACAATGCTTGTTATATGAGCCACTGTTCACGTTCAGCGATCAAGGTGACAGGTAGAAGGGGGAGGGTGACAGAAAGGATGGGAGGGAGGGCAGAAGAAGAGGGAGGGTATGTAAGGGGTTGTGCGGTGGGAGGCTGCTGAGCTGGCATCATGGGGGAGTGGTGAGGGTGGCAGGCTACAGTGGGAAGGTTGCAGGGTTTGGGGCTGGGGAGGGATACTATTTTTTATTACTACACATACTCCGTAAAGCACATGCACCCCCCCCAGAGTTATTAATCTGTAAGTGGGGGGGGGGGGGTGTTGCCGATGTTTCTTCCCTGGAGTGCACATCACCTTTTGTTGATGTGCACTCGTCATAACGGTGATCGTTATTCCATGATCATCATTATGACTTAGAACTGTCTGTGACTAGCTTCAGGTGCATATCATTAGCACTTCCAGTCTTGGCCATTGTATTTTCTAGCTTTATATCACAGTCAGAATCTTTACTGCTTTTTCCACTGGCTTAATTTTCTTCCATACTCTACATGTCCTACCACAGAGCCCAAGAAGTGCAAGCATTGCTATAGCAACCTTTTCAGTCACACTTCACTGTGTGCAGTACAAAAGCCACCAATTCACTTGATCTATTTCACTATAGTGTCAGTGGCACAAGTGCTACCTTTACAATTATTTGTGATGCCAAATATGTTTTATTTAATCCAGTTCTTGCCAAAATGACTTGTAGAAATACTTTTTATACTTAGCTCACAAATGGGCACCTGCTGAATCAACCCTATAAAAGTGAAAGTAAACTGAAGTGCAGCAGGGAGGAGACAAAACAAATGGGAGGATGAAATAGCTAAGTGAAGAATTTATAGACCAGGACTATCTTGGGAGTTGGACTGTACCTTGGGACAGGTACACAGGGAAAAAAAAAATTTGCCAGTATTCATTTTGTAGTAGTATTTCCTTACACACACGTAGCCCCCCTCAGGAGCTATCTGCCTTTATGAGTGTCTACCAACCTCTAGGTTGTGCCATATATCTTTGGAGGACTTACTGAGCTGGTCTAACTTAGCATTCCAAAGGGGAGGAGTCAGTGGTCTTTGCTGAAGGGCAGAGGCTGGTGAATCAGAGAGCTGGTGGGAGAGTTACTACTGGTACACTGTGTCAGTTCCCACTTTCAGAAAGTTCTACTATGGAGCCTAGCTTGAAGAATAAAGTACTCAATTGTGGCAGCTGCCATTAAACAAGAGCTTTGACGGGGAGGTGACCCCTCTCCAGCAAGAGGAAAATAAGTGAAGAGGAAACTGGAGGTCTATCTAAAAGAAAGTTGCTCCAAAGGAGTTCCATAGATAGAGGCTCTGAGGTGATGTTCACTCTAATTCTCATTTAAAGTGACTTGTCTGGCATCCTCTGGTGCTGCTGCCCCCCCCCCCCCAGTGAGGGACATTGACAGTAAAGTTGCATAATTCCTGTTACAAATTAGGAATTTTCCTCAACATTTAAAACATGGGCCCTATTACCCCAAGAGGTCTGTGTAGTACCAGTAGGCACCAAATGGGATGCTCAGGTGGGCAAAGTGTCAATATTTTAAAAGGAAACTCAGCAGGAAAAGTGTACAGTGATAGACTCTGTAGGAAGTCAAGGACTATTCATGCGTAATTGACAGCATCCAGTAGTGCTTCACAGCTGTCAGCACAGGAACTGTAAAGTCTGCCAAGTTTATGTGAAATGGAGAAAATAGGCTAGGAGATGCCTGGGGAGTCCCCAGCTGGCCTGCTTGGGGTGGAGGACTGTGAGAGTATTCCATGTGTCCATCAGGGTCCACAGTATGTCAAATGAAAGTACTCCCAGGGTTGAATACAACTCGAGATTAAAAGGCAGTTCATACAGTGGTGAAATCGTGACAGTCAAAAAAACTTTGCTGGCTGAAATATGTGAAAAACAGTACAAGAGGTTTAATACCCTTTCTGTGAGCTCAGATACAGTAGCAGAAATACAGAAACCTGTCCTGTTTGATAACCATTTGGACATTTGTATTTGTTTTGCTTCCAAATTCTGCTAACCCCTTTCTTTACAGCTCTGACTGCCCTACCATGTTTCAATGGAGCCCTGGAGGTTGCCCCCAGCTCGGGAGTTCAGGTAAGTGTATGGTGCAGGTTTTTGATGTGAGCCCCCCTCCCTGAAATGTTACTTCCATCAGTTATACCCCCGGATGAGTGAGGTGGGCTTACCCTCCAAGAAAATGGCCATTTTATGAGAGATAATCCACTACAGGGTGTACAATCATTCTCTGATATACACATGCCTTGGGTGGTTAAGTGCACTTGACCTGGGGACTTGTGCCATACAGTGCACACCAAGCCGTGCATATATCAGAGCATGACAACACACCCTGTAGTGGATTACCTGGTACATATATGTGTGTGTGTGTGTATATATATATATATATATATATATATAGAGAGAGAGAGAGGGATGATACATGATGAGTATATGTTGTATACAAGAGAATATAACCACCAAGGGAAGGCTAATTGGAAAGTAAGGCCATGAATCTGAAGGGCAAGTGACTTTATTATCTAACTAGTCCACTGAGATGGGGTTATGATCTTGAATGCCATGAAGTACACACCCATTCTTTGCTTAATGTAATACATGGTAGTTTTATTTTTTTATCTACTGTGTATAGCTGAGTTGGTTTCCTGGTAAACCATGGTTAGGGTCATTTTCTGGTTTGTCTTGACCCTTTCTGGCCCCATGTGTTTCCATAGTGCAGTGGCATTTGGAAAAGGTCTCTGTTTGGATTATCTCATGTTCCCATAGTGTACAGTAAGTGTGACTGGCATGTGACCAGATTGAGCTTTTAATTTTTTTTTTATTTCTGTTGTTAATGTAATCATGCATCTGTTATAAGTTCTGCTATTTGCAAAGTGGACACAAAACATGGCGTCCAATGTCACATGTCCAAGCAGGACTCATGGGAAATAATTAGCCAACTCTGCTGCAGGAGAATGTTCTCTTGGGAACATTTAGCCACAGACCCCAAAAGGCAGATGGGAGAGTGCCATTTTGAATGCCTCAGTCATACTGAAAGGCAGAGGGGTGGGGATGCACACCACAGACATTCTTGAAAACAGAATCATAAAATTGGACTGAGGATGTCAGAGTGTGAAGTAAGCCAGCTGGCCCAGATGATGACATCCTTCCATATACAAGAGTCTAACATGTTTCAGTATAAGAAAAATAGCAGGGCAAGAGGACACAGCATGAGAGTAGAGGGAGGTCAATTAAGGGGTAATGTGAGGAAGTTCGTTTTCACAGAAAGGGTAGTGGATGCATAGAACAGCCTACCTCAGGAAGTGGTAGATAAAAATACAGTGCAGGGCTTCAAACAGGCATGGGATAGGCATAAATGAACAGTACAGATACTATAAGTATGAATATATAGGCCATTGACAGAGTACAGGCCTATGGTACATTCATAAGGTAGAAAAAATGGGCAGACTGGATGGGCCTTGCGGTCCTTATCTACCTTCACCTTCTATGTTTCTATGTTTCTTCACACACCTATCTGGGGAGAGGGGTAGGAGTAAACTGTCATTTGAAAGGGGCAAACCACCTCCCCTAGTCAAAGAGAATAAATCAACAAGCTAAGGTTCAGCTCTCCCTCTTGGACTTGTAACATCTGAAGACCAGAATCCTGCCATACAAAGGCTAGCTGACTGGTAAGATAGCACAGTGAGGAACAGTGCTTTCTCTACCTGGGGCAGGTGAACAATTTTAGGTAAGGATAGCTCAGAATTTTGCTGTACACCAACTGTCTGCTTAACTTGCTTTTTCTGCTTCTTAGTAAATGTACAACTCTTTTTGTTTTTCTTTAAATACATCCTGCTTATGAATACTTGTAGTCACTAATAAAGAATCCATTTTTTATGGCTGCAGTGTGGAGCTCTACAGACATTTTGCTAGGACAGTAGCAATAAGGAGCTCGCCTGATACCTAACGGACTTCATTTAATTGAAGTTTTATAGCAATCCCTCCACTTAGCAGTCTGTTTACTGCACTATTTTTTCTCTTTTAGTCAGTGTTTCCCAGTGAGGAATGAGAATCCTATTTCTCAGATCGACACAGAAACACAGCTTTAGGCAGTAATTGCTCTGAATCACTTTGGGGGGCATATAGGATAAATAGTTTTATGGATAGTGCTAACTCTACTGATTTTCACAGTATAAGCATTTTCTAAAAATGAAGGCTGTTTTATAAAGAAATCTGCTCTTGAAAAAGTGTAGCATGAAACAGAATGCACCACTAGAGCTGACTGCATTCCTGGTTGCTGTAACTTGAGCTATTTGTTGCCCTTCTCGGCAGTTAACCTTTTGCAGTTCTGGTCCCAGCTCTGCTGCTGGCTTGTCAGAGCATCTTAGAAACAGACATTATAAGAAGTCCTTTGTTTGTCAGCTGCTGCTGCTTTTGTAGACCTCTTTTAAATGTACTCTGAGCTATCTTTGTAAAAAAAAAAAACAGATCCAAATGCAATAGCCAGAGAAAGTTTTGCCTACTTCTTAAAAGTGAGATTTCCTATCTGCCCCCTCCTACTTATTCTGCATCTTATGAACTTAATATAATGTTTGCTAATTACAGCGCATCATAGATTATTATGAATTTATGTTTTAAAATCTCATTGAGCAATGTGGAATATTACCTTCTCCATGTGAGACAAAGGGCTTATGAGAGATAAAATAAGTGAGCATACCTTCTTATGTGTGACAGTTGAGAGATATGCTGAGCTGGGCTGTTTGGGGTAAATAATCCCCCCCCAAAAAAACATTCAAAAATAAGTCCTATGCATTTAATTAAAAGAGGGTCATTGGTGGTGCTGGGACACCATGCAATTTCTAGTGCAAAAACAGTGAACCTGGAGTCAATGACTGTGGGGGTTTTAGGTTCCAATCCTACCACTACTCCTGGTTAACTGTGTGACTTTCAGCAAGGCAATGGAACTCACAAGGCTCCTGTAGATTCTGTGAACTTACAGTAGCTTCACAACAAACCATGCCTCACAATTTTCTGTTACTCCCTGAAATGTGGGGCACATTGGATAGAGGGAGGTAATAATCCCTATTTAAAAAACACTGGTTAGGCCCCATCTGGAGTACTGCATGCAGTACTGGAGGCCACACCCTCACAAAGACATTAACCAAATTGAGGCAGTCCAGAGAAGGGCAACCAAAATGGTGCAGGGACTGCGTCAGAGGACATATGAGGACAGATTAGAAACAGACACAGTGTCAGTGGCTCAGTAGGTAGCACACTCGCCTCTGAGGCCGGGAGATCAAAGGGCTATGGGTTCAGTTCCCACATCTGTCACTTGGGTTAATATCCCAATACTGACACTGTAGTGCAACATGAGA
Organism: Neoceratodus forsteri; assembly: GCA_016271365.2. Lineage (NCBI taxonomy): Eukaryota > Metazoa > Chordata > Ceratodontiformes > Ceratodontidae > Neoceratodus > Neoceratodus forsteri. Next base: position 1,393,999,553 of record CM057459.1, read on the forward strand.
GGGGTGCTGCACTTCTGAGGTGCCGTCTTTCAGATGAGACGTTAAACCGAGGTCCCATCTGCCTGGATTGGTGGTAGTTCAGGTGGATGTTAAAGATCCCATGGCACTTATCGAAAAGAGTAGGGGAGTTTTTATTGAGTTTCACATAAGACATACAAAAAAAGAAATGAACATCACATCACAAATCTTAAATCCTTATACATTAACTCGTATACATATGAAATATAAAAAAACAAAACCTAATTATCATAATATTTCAATACCTAAATACATTACTTATATTTAATGAAAATTTGAAACCCCTTCCACCATCGATGCACCTTAATCCCTGGATAATGCATTAAATCAGACTGATAAACAGACTTCATCGCTTGTGCTACTAAATAACTATACACTGGGTATGACATCATTCTTTGGTAAAGTACCCACTAACATCTCGCCTGCCATAAATAAAACCTTAAACAGCTTAAAAAAAGAAGATAGGTTCCAAGATGGAGATCAACAGCCTCTTTATGGAGGACGCCCAACACTAAGATGTCATAATCTAATGTCTGTAACCAATTCATATGCCATTTTTCTGCAAGAACAGGCCAAAGCGGCTTAGAGTAGGAACAAGTCAGCAAAAAATGACCCATAGTTTCTTCCAGGTTTATACAGGCCAGATATGGACAATTCCTGTGTTCTATATTTTTGTGCTTTGCGTTACCTCGAACATTCAACCTACCATAAACTGTAAGCCATAATATTTCCCACATCTTAACCGGTACCCTCTCATTATTAAGTTGTTTTAAAACCTGTTCATTAAGGGAAAGGGGACAATCCTTAAAACAAGGCTCTGCAGGATATAGTTGGGCCAACAAAGAATGGTAAAATTTTTTTCTAGTGGCATGCAAGATATCAGTACGGGTAATCTTCCATTTAAACAATTTTTGGGCTACTGGGCGAAAATATTAAGACAATGCAGTCTAGTATGAAGTTTAGGTGCTGTCTCACCCCAACCTGCAAAATATCGTCCAAGAACTTGATTTATCATACCCTTAAACCCACCCAAAATGTTAGAAATACCATACCAGACAGTATGATAAATGAATAATGAATAGAAAAAACAATAGGTTCGACCATACCTAACCCTCCCTTTTCCTTACTCAAATAAGTATAACATCATTTGACCGGGTTAAGCTTATTCCCCCACAGCATTTGAAAGAACATTCCATATACAGTAGTTTTTAAAGAGGAAGGGAGAGGAAAAATATAAGCCACATACTGTAACTGAGGGACAATAAAACATTTCAAAATCTGTATTCGTTTCAATTTAGACAATTTCCACGACTGCCATCTCCTAACTTTAGCTTGAGTGCTCCCTAAAACCTTTTCCCAATTAAATAAAGGCAAATTCGAAGGTCCAAAGACGATGCCCAAAATGCTTATTGGTACATTTGAAAATTGAACCCCAGATACCTGGCAAGAGGAAACCTCCCATTGACCAATCAATAGTTCTTTACATTTAAAAAAATTAAGTTTTGAATTAGAAACAACTGCATATCGTGCTACTTTTTGCATAAAAAGGGGAACTTGATCATAATGAGAAAAGAAACCACAAATATCATCTGCATAAGCCAATGCTGAAAGTTTATCAAGCTCACACTTGACTGATAAATTATTCCCTCTTGACCTAATTAAGTGCTGCAATAAGGGATCGATTGAAAAAAGATACAACAAAGGGCTAAGGGGGCAACCCTGCCTTACCCCAGTGGAAATAAATCCTTCCATGATATGTCCTTTTAAAAATACTTTAACAAAAACATGCGAATATAACATCTGTATATATTTAATAAAAACTAAAGGAACACCATATTTAGCTAAAGTCAAAAAAAGAAAATTCCTATCCACTCGATCAAAAGCTTTCTCTTGATCCAATGAAAGTATACAACCCTTACTACTTTGTAAAGGCAATAATTCAATAAAATCTCTAACCATAATAAGAGCATCCTGTATTTTCCTTCCTGGTATGCATAAAATTGATATTCAGATAAACGAAAAGAAGGGTAATGTTTGAGCCTAGTATTAAGGATATGGGCCAAAATGTTATAATCAGAATTTAACAAAATTATTGGTCTCCAATTTGTAATATCTGCTTTATTCCCAGCTTTAAACAAATAAACCAACAAACCTTCTGAAAAGGCAGTAGGAAACCTATGATACTGAAAAAAGGATGAATAAACCGTGTGTAAAATGACAGAAATTTCTGAAATAAAAACCTTATAAAACTGATTTGGCAAACCATCCAAGCCAGGTGAAGTACCTACTTTAAGACTCTTTATGGCTTCTATAACCTCTGTTAAAGTAACATGTTTAAGTAATGATAATACTTCCTTTGGACAAAATGGAATGTTAATGTCTTGTAGATAATCCTGAATGACTCTATCTGAAAGAGCCACCACTAGCTATAATGACTGATAATGTGATTTAATCAAATTTTCCATATCTAAAATTGAATCAATTCTATTACCATCCACATCCTGTAAATATTCGATAGTACTATCAGCATGTATTTTTACAAGCTTCATATGGGTCCCCAATAGGTCCTTTTGAGTTCCAGTAGAGAGCATAGCTGATATTGTTAAGGCCCTATCATACTGATACGACAACATTTCTTTTTTTATTACATTAATTTGAGCAGAAAAATCATCATTACTTAAATATGATAGTGTATATAAATGCTGCAACTGACTTCGAAGGGAGAGATATTTCAAGAATTTTTTATTTCCTAAAGACCTACCATGGGCACAAAACCAACTCCGTATATCTTCCTTAGTATCTACCCACCAATCTCCAATATTATCATATAAACATAATACCGATACTCTAGCTGCAAATAAAGCCACCATTCCTGTCTTTACCACCGGAGACGTCAACATGGATGTGTTTAATTTCCATCTATTCTTAGTCTTGGATCGCAAAGGTATATCAGAAATAGTAAACCGTAATAACAAATGATCCAAAAATTCACTGGGGAATATCCGAAAATGACCATTCTTCAAATTCCGAGAGTGGAAAAGGTGATCTATGGTGGTTTTATAACTACCCCTACTATAGGTGAACCTTTCGCCCACATTATATGTACCACAATTAATTAACCCTGCGGTATCAATTATAGCCGACAACATATGAGAGTCACAATACACCTTCTTCCTTTTAACCCCAGCCACTTGATCCCTCACAATATCACAATTGAAATCACCCCCTAAGAAAATAGTATATGAAGACACCAGATAGGGCTGCACCCTTTTCAAGAGATCCACCGTGCTGCCTTAGTCTGGGCCCCATATACATTAATGAGATGCGAAAGCCTTTGACTTCCAAATTCCATCCAATAAAAACAAACGACCTGGGATTAAATCAATTAATTTTATCAAAGAAAAATCATAGGATCCGAAAAGAATACTCACCCCATCAGCACAGTCAGGCCCAAAAGACCAATAAGAAGGCCCCCAAATCCATTCCCTTTTAAACAATAATAACTGCTCTCTAGAACACATCCATGTTTCCTGCAAAAAGAAAATATCATAGCCACAATGGTGAATGAATGAAAAAACTGCCTGTCTTTTAACCACATTTAGTAAACTGTGAATGTTTAAAGATCCTATAGAAAAGGAACCCATAAAACAAAAAAGAAAGAGAATAATAATCAAAATTCCCTATTTTTTCCACTTTTTCTTTTTTTTATCTTTATAATCCCCATATTCAACCCCAAAAGAAAACTGACTACTGCCTACTGATTGGGAATCAGCCTCACTGTGCCCCATATCAGAATTCCCTTCTGGTAGAAATAAAGCTGCATATGAATTACTATCCTCTCTAATGCCTGTGTCAGTTGACTTACCCAAAGATATTGATTTATTATTCCTGGATGAACGTCTCCTAGTCACTGGCTTAAAAACCAATGTGTCAGCCGAAGCAGCCCCAGGGACAACACTCTCTTCATAACAAACAGGTGCAAGGAGTGGACTAATTTTAGCAGCATCATTTTTAATAGTGTGCTGAGTCAAAGAATCAATTTCTAAACTGACCACCGGAGGGGAGGGGAGGGGGAACTGGATTAATCTCTTTGTCCTGCAAGGAAACAAGACCAGGAGAGAGGACTGTTTTTGGGGGGGTGGGTCCCACCTTCCCCAACAGTAAATCCTGCTCATGTTGAATAAGAAAATCAGGACTAACACTTGGAACTTTATTCCTGGCAGCCCAAGGACATTCACCAAATACATGACCGACCTCCTCACATAGGTCACATCTGGTATGATTAGTACAGTGTAGTGCTATATGCCCAATTTCCCCACAGTTATCATAGCGTGCCTGTGTGGAGGTACTAGATAAATGCGTCCGTCCCACATTTATAACATGCCCTCGGCTGTCCTGAGTAAAAACATACCCCCCTATCTTTACCCAACATGAAAGAATTAGGGATATGCTCCATTCCATTGTCAAGAACACGTAATTTAACTTTATATTTCCACCCCCAAGTCCAGAAGGATTCAGAATCCAATAAAGCTTCTGGTTTACTTAAAACTTCACATTTCTGTGACGACCAGAATGTGATGTCATCAACATGAACCCCTTCATTTCGAAACATTACTGTCATGAATTTAACTAAAGGTTTAGTTAAGGGTATAACTAAAAAGGAGGACCATAGGGGTGAAAATTTTACCTGAGCATAGCGCTCCCAAAAAAGATCTAAAGCATGAGCAGTTCTAAAACTAACATCGTAATTATCTTCCCCTGAAATATTGATCAGAGCAAAAACATCTTTGGGAGAAAATTGTAAAGATTCTTTCAACAAAGTACGACCAACATAAACACGATCAGGTCTGTCCGCTAAACCTCCTTTATAGCGAATGCGAACTGCATTCCTTCTGGGTGCAGCTTCTTTCTTAATACTAGAGAATAAATCAGATAGCAAAGGTGCCTGACCAGCTTTGGGGACTTGTGACTGAACATCATTGGTTAAAGTATTATTCTTTTCAGAAGCTAAATTCATATTGAGTACATTAGTCTCTGTGTGGGCAACAGAAGCAGTAGAAACACTACTATCCTTAAGCAACCCCTGTAAATCCTTTACTGGAGCAACCATGTCAGAGGGTTTCCATTCAGGTGATGCTTGTGAAAATTGTCAGAAGAATCCCAATTAGGATCTGGGATCCAAGTTCCCTGTTCAGTTTTAACCATCCTGCTCCTTGCAAAGCGACAAGGAGACCATGTTTCTGCCATAACGGCAACCTCAATGGGTCAGTTAATTTGGAAGGAGCAGTCACAGGAGCCACAGACCTTGGCTTTGGCCATTCCTGAGAAAGATTCCGGCCAGAATGAAGTATAGAACTTGCCTGATGCTTTGTTCCAAAGAAAAAAGTAGTAGCCCCTTCCTGGGAAACTGGATTAGTTTGATAGATAGTCTCTTGTGTTGTATCAGCTTGAAAAATAGATTTCACCGGCGGAGCCGGAACTCTGAAAACAAAACCTGATCCATTCATCAGAGTGGAGGAATTTAGTGCAGCCGCAGCAGGCTGATTTTGTTTTATATTACCTTTCGGTAATTTATTTTCATTTTCTGTCTCAACAGCCGCAACTTTACGAGGGCAAACAAACGGAGTGTCAGGCTTTCGGCACACACCTACCGTGGTGCTTATACTGCCAGCCTGGTCAGGGGATATCAGTGAGTTCAAGGGCGCACCATCTTGTTGATTTGAAAACACCGTAGAGGTACTGGCCACCTGTACCACAGGTGGAGACTCAGATGCACCAGTAGCCACAAAAACATTATTCAGAGCTTGAACTGCGTTTATTGTAGGTAAAATTACTTCATCTACTACAAGCTCACCTTCTTTCTGATGCCACAAAGGCATATCATCAGACGCTGGACGAGCCGCCACGCAACTTGTTTTAACTTCAAAACTAGAAGAACTCCTCATGTGAGTCGGAACCTCTGATACCGAGCCAGAGATCCACAAATCTTCTGTGGACAAAAAAATATCACCAGCTTCCCCCTCGTACTCCGAATCTTGCAATTCCACATAGTCGGCCTCTTGGTTGACTGGGATAGGAGAGGAGGCCCGCTCTCCTAATCCCGCAGCATCCTGCTGCACCGATGACTCCCTCCGTGTGGCCATTGCGTGGGCCAAAGGGTCCCCCTACCGACAACAAACCAGCATTGCCGTCTCCACACAGTAGGGGAATTTCCCCGGTGTCCTGGCCAAATTTCCCTCATTCACTGAAAATACCACCAACAGCTTAATCTGGTTCAAGGTCAGTTGGCATTCATCTGTATCCCCCTCCCCCGGGTCGTGCCTGAAAATAGGCAGGATTTGTCTAGTGCACTTACCCGGTCAACAAAAGCTAAATAAATAAATAAATAAATAAATAAGATTAACGGCGCTCGATATGTATGCCCTTGAGCAAAGGAGTGAGAGAGATGATATGACTGAGACATTCAAACACCTTAAGGGCATTAACAAGGTGAAAGAGTCTAACATGTCTAAATATAAGAACAATAGCAAGACAAGAGGACACAGCATGAGATTAGAGGGAGGCCGATTAAGGGGGAATGTGAGGAAATTCTCTTTCATAGAAAGGGTGGTGGATGCATGGAATGGCCTACCTCAGGAAGTGGTGGCTATGAATACAGTGCAGGGCTTCAAACAGGCATGGGATAGGCATGAGGGAGCAATATAGATGAGTATGAATAGATAGGCCACTGACAGAGCAAAGGCCGATGGCACATTTATAAGGCAGAAAAAGAAATGGGCAGACTGGATGGGCCTTGAGGTCCTTATCTGCCATCAACTTCTATGTTTCTATGTTTCTATGATATCCAAAATGTGAGAAAATGTGAGATGCTGTCTCTCAACACATTAGACACATGATTTAATGAAGCTACAAGCTCAGATGTGGGAGGTATGGAACAAGCCTCAACTACATTACCTGGAGAAAGAAAGGAGGGGAAATCAACATCAACACCAACTGGAGTTAGCCGACAGTCTGCAAGTTAACCCCTTGCAGTCCTGGTCTTGGCTCTGCTACAAAATAATAATAAAATGAAACACAGACCCCTTTGACAACCCACCCAAGCTGCCCTAATCAGCCTGATCTATTGAAGTTAGCTGACTGCTCTGCAAGTTAACCCTTTGCAGTCCTGCTCCCAGCTCTGCCAGTCAGCAGTGCCACCACTTCCTTTGTAAAGGAGCAGCTGGATTATCAGGGCAACTTCACAAGAAGCCATAATAACTCAGACATCCTGTCCCTTGCCAGACTTTGATGCCTGTGAAACTTTTCAAGTCCTGGGCAAAATGTCTTTTCCCACTTGTGGAGCTAAATGATGCTTCAACTGAGATTTGAGCACTTTCATCTACCAAGCTCATGAGGTGTGGCATTAAGAAAACTATGTTGAAAAATTGGGGTTAAAATCTCAAAAAACAAGAAAGTTATGAAGCAATGTTAAAAATCTTCAATGTTTTCTTATAAATTTACTAACAATATTTTTCCAGGTTCAGACCCCATATTTTCAACAAAGCCTTTTTAACCCACACCATGAGCATGGCAGGTTTAATTCTTCAAACCCCCTCCAAAACATTGTTTTTGACTACACACAGAGCAGTTCAAAAATAATTTGATAAGTATGAAAGAATTCTGCAATGCTGCTACACCCAGGACCTCAGGGGCAGCAGCAAAGCATCATGCTGGGGGTGTATGCAGTATCACATTATTTTATATGGGCCACTTACATCACATAATAGCAGAAAAATAATGGGGAAAAAGATCTGAAACAGAATCCACAGCTTTTGAGTGCTTATAAAGAAATGTTTATGTTTTACAGGTAATGGATATTGAGTAACTGTGTGTTGTCAAGGAAGCAGACACACCTTCCTCCCTCCCTGTGTTCTCTGCTAGGGCTGTTTTGATCTCTCTGTATAGGTAGGTTCTTCACCCCTCACCCCCAACCCTGTGTTCTGTGCTAGGGATGTTTTGATCTGGCTTTATAGGTAGGTCCCCCCCCCATGTTCTGTGCTAGAGCTGTTTTGATCTGGCTGTATATAGTAGGTAGTTTCTTGTATTACACTAACACACCTGACAGTTTATGAGTAAACTTTTCAAATACTACTGAGGTCTACAGACATGCTAGACTCTGCACAGGGATGATCTTATTAAAATTATCTTCAAGTGTGTTGTATTTTAAGTATCTATTCATTATTGTTAACTGTTATATGTCAGTGAGGTCCAGTTGCTAGCACCCTCACCTACAGTAGGAGACACTCTTACAGTAATCATGTGTCAAAGTCTCACACATAGAATTTTTTTTTTAATACAGCCTTTGTTGTGGATTTGCATTTGTGCATTAAATTACCCAGTTGAACTGTATGGTCACAGTCTACCCTGAATGCTCTCCACACTTGGATTTTAGTGACTATTGTGATTTTTAGCCAGCCTCCAAAGAGCACCACCCATGCAACACAGTGCAAAAAGCCTTCTTTGCTTTTTTGGGGGGACATAACACTATTTATGTAAAAATATTATGTTTTAGTACACACACTCATAAAATCAAAAAGAAAAACATCAGTAGAATCAGTGTGTGACAGGGTGATTTAAAAAAAAAATCTCCACAGTGACAATTGAGGATTTTTTCAGAGGTGTGCCAGGGTGAAAATGTTTTGTAAAACAAAAGCAGCAGTCCCTATTTTATTTTAATTTTTTTATTGTGTATGTTTGTGTTCATGAAACAGAGTACTTTTACATATACAGTACAACCCATATGGCTATGCAAGGAGAAGTGGGGATTCACCTCTTGGAAATTTCAACTAATCTTTTTGGCTGATTTCACTCATGTTTACCTGACAGTGATATATTCAGCTGTGCTGAACAATCTAACATGCAGATACCACTTTTTGTTAGGCAGTGAAACCATAAATCAATGTGCCATTTCTTTTATTTTAAAAAACTGCAGATTTTATCACTTAGCCTATTATTAGTAATCTAGCTGTCCTACAGAGAAAACACTTTTTTTGTGCTCCAGTGAGAGTGACACTTATGCAGAACAGTTGATTGCTTCTGCCGGTGTTTATGTGCAGCCAAACAGAAGAAATTCCCATTCTAGTCTTGATTACTTCTGTGTTTGACTACACATTAGCACCTATGTAGAAGCATAGATGTCTAAGTGACATAGCTACACACTAGTCTAGAACTGGGACTGGACTTGGTAACAGATAGGAGAACTGACCTCAGGAGAGATGTCTGTATCTAAGCGCAGCTCTCTGATCAACCCTTACTGTTAGCCTCAGCAGGACACCCAGCTAACCCTTTCCAGGAGTAATTTTATCAGGAGTCCACATTCCATTGACCTGTCTGCTCAATGGACTCAACAGATTGCTTATGACAGTTCCTTGCTTCCCCTGGCAGTTTTGAACAACCACTTTGATAGGGTATTTACAGAAGTGTAGGGAAAATACAAAACATACAAACTCAGGACATTTCTGATCATGTGTGCACCTGGTGTGTGCCTAGCATGCCTTTAGAGAATTGAAAGTCTCTATAAAGTTTATCTTTTGCTGTTTTTGGGGTATTCTAGAAGTCTGTGTTGGTGTTGCAGTTGTGTATTTTTCCCATGCATCTGTCCCTGGTTGAATTTCACACTCGGCTGGGTTGTCACCTTGTCATTGATCATCTCCTCATCATCATCATCCGAGAAGAAATAGGTGATCCCTAAAAAGAGCTCATCCTCCTCGATGCCAGTGGGGTCCCCAGTGGGCAGCTTTGTGGGGCCCCCCATGGACAGCTCACTATAATTTAGGTGGGTGATCTGATCCAGTTGATCTCCCATCAATAACAAGGTACAAGGGAGGTCAGGAGGAGGCAATGAACCTAAAATCTCAATGTACAAAATGTTTCGTGCCTGAAATACTGGAGTGGTGTGTTAGATTTATCAACTGCAGCCAGAGCACCTACAACTTCAAAGACCCCCAGCCCCTAGGATTATTGCTATAAGGAACATGTGGGGAAAGGCAAGGAGGTCAAATTGTCAATGCATGCACAAAGCAGGGTAACCCTTGGAAACCTGGGCATAGCTTTTTGTGACACCCCTGCTTATAGAACTGTTACAGGAAGGTGATAGGGGTGTCTCAGAACCAAAGACTGAGAACAGAGGATTAGGTGGGAGTGTCAGGACAATCTTTTGACAGTGTGTGGTTCAACCTCAGAGTTATTGTTCCAGTATGTACAGGTTTAGGTGCAACACTGTCTGGTTATTGATGTTTTGCAGGGCTTGACCTCTGATAGTAAACTGTGCACACATCGATGTATGAATATTGTAATATTGTATATCGGGAAATGAAGGAGGCAGATTTGCAAATGTGTCTGCGGTAGTGGGTTTGTGTTGCTGCTGCTGTAAAGCTGTGGATATCCACATATACAATATAACAGTAGTCACATATTAATGCATGCATGATTTACCATCAAGCCCTGAAAAACATCGATAACCAGATGGTGTTGTACCTAAACCTATGCATAATGGACAAAATAGCTCTGCAACTGCACCCCTAAAATGTAACACATCACACTGCAACAATAAAATCAGCCATAGTAGACTATATCAATTAAAGCATTACATTTTTTGAAGGATGTCATTAACAAAAGAAAAAAAAAAACTAAAATTTTGTTTTATGTTAATGCACAGCAGCAGTGTTGGCTCTGACCAGAGTTTGTTTATAGAATCACTGACTGCTGGCTTTATTTAAAAAGGTAATTCTACTATTTTTGTTGGGTTCTGTTTTCAGTGTGTCTCTGAAGGGCACTCTACCCACAGTTGCTCTGTTTACCTTCCTGACCTTGTGGAAGGAGGAGGTAAAATGCAGGTTTCCTGGTTCCTGTTCTGGTAAAAACCTGGTGGTGGCAGTAAACTAGAAGTCCCTGGTGAAGGGGATTTTTGTCACACTGGAGATAGATTGGTGGGATCAAGGCTGCAACTGATACCAGTGCGGAGCCGATCAGTGCACAGGTTTAAAGCCAGAATGTGTGCACAGTGGACTTTCCTGTGAGGCAGGAACTCTGAGATAGAGGTAAAACTTTACCTAGCACACTGACAGAATGCCAGCAGAAATATACCTTAACAGTCACAAAACAGGGTATACAAAAGGTTACACTGTTTATTACTGTTCTTTTATTTCTAGACAGCTTAGTGCAGCATAGCTAGAGAATATGAGCTCCTCAGCCTATACCAGATTTCATATATAGCAGCTTCATGAGCTGTGCACAGAGAAGGGAATTGTCCATGAGGGCCTGACAAAGAATGGGCTCATGGAAGCCCTGTTGGTGCATGACTGGATGCAAGAACGGCTGATGGTCTCAGAGCGGCATGGCCCAATCCCTACACAGCAGGCAGTGACTGAGGAAGGTGACCAGGGTTGCAAGACTGAGGTCAAGTGACCGTGCAGGGGGCAGCTTGAGCCACAAGCTAATGAGGCAGAACAGTCCAAACCTGAGCTTAGAACACTGCAGCAGAAGCTCAACATTGGCTGAAGAACCTGAAGGCACAGATTGTGCTGAAGGATGCCGAACTGCAAAGGGCAAGGCTGGAGGCTGAAAGGGAGAAAGGAAGACTGGAGGCAGAAGAAAGAAAAATGGCTAAGCAGCATGAAATCTGGATGCAGGAGGTGAGGAAAAGGCTGGAGGCAGAAGAAAGAGAGAGGACTCACCAGCATGAGATCCTGATGAGAGAATAAAGAGATAAAAAGCAACAGCATGAGATCCAGAGACAACAGCATGATATCAGAGACAACAGCACGAGAGAAAGATGGTGAAACTGCCCCAGCAGACACCCTAGCAATTTGTATTTAATCGCATAGCAGGTCCAACCCAAGAAGCCACAATTAATTCTAAAATGTTCCCCTAGTACCTGGAGGGGGTTGATCTGGATTTGTTTTTAAAATCATTTGAGAGGGTTTGTGTGCAGTTTAAATTGGACAGGGCTGCATGGATGACCCACCTGACTCTGATGCTTACTGGCCATGCTTTGAATGCATTTGCTAGAATGGATGATAATGACTTGTATGGATTATGATAAAGTCAAAAGAGTGGTATTGACATGTTTTGAACTGACTCCTGAGGCATATAGGTGGAAAGTCAGAGAACTGAGAAAAGGCCCAGGAGATAGCTACAGAATGTTGAATTGCATGTCAAAATGTGTACTTACCTTGACCGTTGGATAGATGGGGCTAAAGTGAGGACTGTGGAGCAAATTAAAGATCTGATTGTGAAGGAACAATTTCTAAACATTGCACCTGATGACCTGTGCATATGGCTGTTGGACCGGGCATGCAACTCCACAAAGGAGGCAGCAGAAATTGTTGATTTGTATGTGGCCAGCAGACCACATTCACAGCATAAGAACAATGGAGGTGGGGCAGCACATCATTTTAAGTGGACCTAGGGAGGGCAGCCTAAAGGAAACCAGCCTGCACCACAGCCCAAAACAGAACCCACCAATTCTAGGGATAATAAGGAGCCAGGGGCAAAGGAATGCTGGATTTGCCAGAATGTAGGGCGACTATCCTATGACTGCCCTAAAAACAGACACAAAGGGCAAAAGTCTGGCGGAGGGGTGACCAAGACAGTACTCAGCAGTTGGCAAGCTGTGCACACAATGTAATTCGACCCATCTCCACCATGCACGTGCACCCTATTCTAGTCAATGGGACAGTAACACAGGGATCGAGGGACACTGGTGCCTCCATCTCCATGTTGAGGCAGGATCTGATCCAGGCAGAGCAAATTTTGCTGGGACAGTTCTCCAAGATCCAGGGAGTCATGGGTTCAGTGCTCCAAGTGACAATGGCTCAGGTCTTTCTGAGCTAGGAAGGTGGCCATGAAGTACAGGAGGTGGGAGTCGTACCTGATCTCCCTGTGGATGTGATCATGGGGAATGATTTTATCACAGGGACAACTTAGTATATGTTACTACCCATAGCCAGGCAAAGGGGTAAGCTTCTGAGGATGATAAGGGGGTGACACAGCCCATGCAGACCCCTCCCTCAGCAGCTGAGGAAGCAGCTAGTGTTGGTGAAGGGCTAGCTAGGAGTAGCAGCCTAGAGGGGCACAGTGAGATGATCCCAACCCCCTAAAACTAAGAGAGAGCACAGATGGTGCAGAGGACTCTCAGGGGAGTACAAAGTCAGTTTATTGGGAAAATTCACTGTTGTACAGGGAGTGTACACCACAGAGGGGGCTAGAGGGAGAGGTACTCCAGCAGCTGATAGTCCCCAGGGACTACCAAAAGCAGCTTCTGGCCCTGGCCCATGACATCCCTTTTTCAGGCCACCTAGGTATTATCCACATGAAAAAGGAGCTTGTCAACAACTTCTTTTGGCTGAGCATGTACACTGATATGGTAAATTACTATTGGGCTGAATGCATGATATGTTCCTTTAGGCACTCCCCAGGTCCTACATGAATGGTAGTGTCTCTTGGGGGCTGCTCACAAGAGACATGCCTTCACTTCCCGGTGGGGATGTGATGGACACGTGACTAGATTGATCTATTCATTACTTTTTTTTTTATTTCCGTTGTTAATGTAATCATGCTTCTGTTATAAGTTCTGCTATTTGCAAAGTGGACACAAAACATGGCTTCCAATGTCACATGTCCAAGCAGGCCTCATGGGAAATAATTAGCCCACTCAGCTGCAGGGGGATTTTCCCTTGGGAACATTTCACCATAGATCCCAACAGGCAGATGGGAGAGTGCCATTTGAACACCTTAGTCATCCTGAAAGGCAGAGGGGTGGGTATGCACACCTGAGACATCCAGGAAAACAGAATAGTAAAATTGGACTGAGGATATCTGGATGTGAAGTAAGCCAGCTGGCTCGGATAATGTCATCCCTCCATACACACACACACCTATCTGGGGAGGGGGGCAGCGGTAAACTGTCAATCAAAGGGGCAAAACCACCTCCCACAGTCAAAGAGAATAAATCAACGAGCTGAGATTCAGCTCTCTCTCTTCGGACTTGGAACATCTGAAGACCAGAGCCCTGCCATACAAAGACTAGCTGACTCATAAGATAGCACAGTGAGGAACAGTGCTTTCTTTAGCTGGGGCAGGTGAAGGATTTTAGGTAGGGATAGTTCAGAATTTTGCTGTACACCGACTGTCTATTTAACTTGCTGTATTAACTGTTTCTTAATAAATATGCAACCCGTTTGTTTTCATGTAAATACATCCTGCTTGTAAATACTTGTAGTCACTAGTAAAGAATCTATTTTCAATAGAATCAGTGACTGCTTGTTTTATTTAAAAAGGTAATTCTACTGTTTCTGATGGACTCTGTTTGTAGTTCATCTCTGAAGGGCACTCTACCCACAGTTATTCTGTTGACTTTCCTGACTTTGTGCAAGGAGGAGGTAAAAAGCAGGTTTCCTGGTCCCTGTCCTTATAAAAATGTGGTGGTGGCAGTGAACTAGAAGTCCCTGGTGAAGGAGATTTTTGTCACAGTAGGGTTCCCCTATAAAAGGGGGCATGTCCTGGTTGGTCATCCTCTAGTTTGTTGGCAGGTTAGTGGATTGCAGTGGTGCAGCATGTTGGTGGCAGTGTGGAGCAATGTCAGACACTGGGCGAATAATTTGTGGTCAGGGTGCGGGTTATGTCATCGGGGCCCATGGAGCCAGTGGAGTAAATGCCTAGAGTCTCACACGTCAGCAACAGTATATGAGGGAGCTGAAGCTTTGAGGGGAAGGCTGTTGATAGGTATTACTGGGGGTTCTATTATGTTCCCTGCAGCCTACCTACAATTGTTTTTTTCTGTTTTAATGTGAGGAGTTCTGGGGAGGGGGTTAAGGCAGGGAAAGGGTTGCCTACTAATTCTGGCTGTTAGGTTTTGGTGTAGAGAGGCAGTTCTCCTAGAGGTAGGGGAAGGGAATTTTTCCCCCACAGTATTCGGGTAGGGCCTTAATCGGGAGGTGTACAGCGGTTTCTTTCAAGGGGTACACATCATAGCTGTAATTGCGAGGTACAGTATATTGCTGTAATTGGTGAGGTATACAGGAAAATGCATGATAATGATTACTATGGGGGAAACAAGACAACAATGTAATATCTACAGTGTGTGTATATATATATATATATATATATATATATATCTTTTTATTTCTTTTCAATAAAATACATATAGTCAGGAGTAGGCTATTATTTCAAAATGCTTATCAGAAAAGGTACACACAGCAATTCTGGGCCAGAGGCTGATTATTATAAGAACACAAAAAGCTGCTCCACTCCAACAGTAGTGCTCTCAGCAAAAGTAATTCAGTTAAAAGCAACAGAGGCAGGGCACGCACTTCTCCTAAAAGGGAGTAATGCCACAAGATTGCAATTCACTGTAGAAAAAAGCTTTAATTCATCAAGAGACAGAGCTGCGTGAAACCACCCAAACAGACAGGCACCCACTAATATAAATATAGGCACACTCCATCTGTTGTGTCCCACATTCTGCATTAAAGCTAGTCACTATAGGTTTCTGTGAACAAATGAATCATGCATTACTGGCCTCCTTAGCCCTGTGCTTTGATGCTGCTTTGTGCAACAAAAGCATACACTGTCCTCAGCTGCTCTTAATTCCCATGTTGCTTAATTGGGGGAGACAGCAGAGGGTGTTGGTAAATGGGGCCTTATCAGAGGAAAGGGAAGTTATGAGTGGGATGCTGTTGGGGTCAATCCTGGTACCAGTCCTTATCAATATGTTCATCAGTGACATAGGTGAAGGAATACAGAACAGGATGTGTCTCTTCGAAGATGACACTGCACTGTGGTAGGGTACACAGGGAGGAGGTGGTAAGGGAGTTTCAGAGGGACCTGCAAAGATTAGAGAGGTGGTCTGAGGTTATGATGCAAGGTGATGCATATAGCAAACTAGAATCCCAGGATGAAATACTAAATGGAAGAGGTTAAGCTGGCCACTGCTTCAGATGAAAGGGATCTGAGGGTCATCATAAGCAGCTCTCTAAAACAAACTAGGCAATGTAACAAGGTCAACAGTGAGGCAATCAGAATTCAGCAGCGTATTGGAATGGGTTTTGCAGGAGGAGGAAAGAGGTAATTCTACCTGTCTACAGATCACTGGTAATTCCTCATCTGGAATACTGTGCCCATTTCTGGAGTTTTCACTTGAGGAAAGACAAAGACAAGCTGAAGACAGTGCAGCATAGACTAACAAAAAATTATTCAAGGTCAGCAGGGCAGATCGTATGAGAATCGTCTTAGGACATGGAACGTGTACTCACTGGAGGCCAGAAAGGAAAGAGATGACATGACAGAAACCCTCGAGTTCCTGAAAGGAATAAACAAGGTTAACTGTGAGGAACTCTTAAGCAGGAATGCTGGGTCTAAAACAAGGGGACATGAATGGAAGCTGGTGGGATGAGATTCAGAAGGGATGCACGAAAATAAGAAACATAAACAATGACAACAGAAAAAGACCAATGATCTAACCCAGTCTGCTAGTAACACCCTAAAATACCCTGTTACCTTTTGTCAGGATGGGTTGTTTTGTCTACACTAACCACCCCCTTACTCCCTGTCTTATTACTACCCCCATGAGTACAGTAACTACTAAGTACTTAACTCTGTCCCAACCATGCCTGCACCCATTAATGTTTTTTGTTGCCCACCACCTATACTGGCAGACTGTTTCATGGCTCAACCACTCTCTCTGTAAAATAAAATCTCACATCCCTTCTGAACCTCCCCCACCAGTTTTCACTCATGTCCTTGTGTTTTAGATTTGTTACTCCTTTTGAATATTTCCTCGCTGTTCACTTTGGTCATTCCTTTCAAGAACTTGAAGGGCTCTATCATATCACCCATCTCTTGGCTGGCCTTGTGCAAGTACATTTATTCAGTGCCCTAAACCCAACCTCAGGCTCTACAATGCCAGTCGACAACCCTTTTGCTGACCGGCATCTCGCTGACAGGAATCATGTCGACCACAAGTTGCAGTTAACATGATTCCTGTGTGTGTGTCTCCCAATCCATTTTTTTTTTATCGGGGGGGCTTTACCCCTGAACCCCCCATGTGGGGGTCTCTGCCCTCCATCCTCCATCTTTAGGATTATCAACTCCAGTTGGAGTAGATTTGGGGTGGGGGTGCAGGACCGGGAGACAGTGTGCCTCTGTCTTGGGTACACCAACACAGCGACCTGTCGGCAAAGTGTCAATTTTGCCAACAGGGTTACGGTTCACGGTGTTGGTGTCACCATACATGGAGCATACCCAAGCCTCATAGGACTGCCCAGTTGACCCTGAATCATTATGGTTACCCTACACTGCACTGTCTCCAACTTGTCCTTGTCTTTCCTTAGGTGAGGACTCCAGAACTTGGCACAGTACTCCAGGTGTATGTTGTAGAGGCATGAGTCAGGGAGCATAGGCAGACCAGGAGAAGTTATAACATTTGTAACTTTTTTATTATCAATAACATTAAAACAGAAAAATTAAAATTGTGCAGGATAGCTCTTCTTAAAGGTAGTACAAACAAAATATCCTACATCTGAGTCTCTTTCTCAGTTTAAATCTCAGTCTCTCTGTCTATATCTCCAAACAAAAACACTGCTCTCTTTTTATAAAATGTCTTTTCCTGGTAGTTTAAACTCTGCATCCTGATTGTTGTTAAGTTACATTTCCTTATTTATCAGAACTTTGTCAGTTTCTTTCCTGAGGCCAGTCTGAAAAGCACATCTAGTCTTAATAGTTACAACCCAATAATGCATTTTGTCTCAGAGCTGGTTTCCTGTTGACAGTTCTGTAAACAAGCTTGTGAAGGTCAAAATGCCTCAAGTTCACCCCCCCCCCCCAGTATAGATTGTTATTTATTTAAGAAACCCAAATAGCTTTCTTAAATCATTTTAACAGTGTAATAATATACATTTACAAACTAAGGGATCCCAGTTTCATGTAAAGATACATAGAATAGTTTTAACCACAGAGAAGCAAGGGGAGAAAGAAAGAAAAGAAACAGCAAGTGAGAGAAGGGAGATAACTGAGGAAATTGTGGAACCATCAGAGTGGCAAATTCCTAGATGCCATGAAAAAATGTTATTGTACTGTCAGACAGGCAAAAGACAGACAAGTGGCAGAACAGGAGAGGACAAAATAGATTCTTGCTTTTAAAGGAACACTGTCAACCCCCTCAAGCCTCAAATTGTCCCTAGTCTGAAACATACATTTTATGATTGCTTATGTGCTATAGAGGCTTCTGATGTAGCTGACTGTTTGATTATGAGTCTGTTTCTCTTTTTAAAAGTGAAAAACAGACTGCCAGCTAAAATAGTGTTACCACACAAAAACATGTTTGTTTATATTCCTTGAATAACTTCCTTTGCATGTTTCCTAGACTTGGGAACACCCCTACACAGTGTAGCCTCTCATAATATGCTGAGAGGAGACCATTGCATCTTGAGTGGCACACTATTTAGGGGTTTTCATAATGTTCAGGAAGTATGCAATAAGAGCTCATCAAGGATTTGAAACAATACAAAGTTGGGTATAATTACTCTATTACCATGCATTTAAATTCTACTTAGAAAGGAAGCAGACGAAACAACCAGAAACATCAATGAATTTTATAGAAGTTAAGCAATCACAAAATGTGTTTTTTCAACTAGAAATAATATGCTGCAAAAAGGGTTGACAGTGTCCCTTTAACTACCTTTGCATAACAAATGGGACAGGGTGTTACCCAGCCCTGTCACAGTGTGGCTTCACCAGTGATATACAGAAAGGTAGTAATATCTCTTTTCTCATGCTGTCAAAAATCCCCTCCTGATACACGCCAGCTTCCTGTTGGCCTTAATGTTGGTCTTGTTTCGTTGGCTAGACCACTTAAGGGAGTCATTTATGATGATTCCTAGGTTCCTTTCCTCACAAGAGTTGCCCAGCTTAACCCCTCCGATCCAATATCCTGTTTTGGAGTTCTTGGTCTGTGTGTGCTCCCCTTGCATTTTTTTGGTAATGAATTTCAGCTCCAAACCAATGAGATCGCCAAGCAGTTCCAAAAAGTTGTTTTCTTTCCCCAGAGTCCACTGACATTTTCAAAGAACTGGAATTCCAACAAGCAAAAAGATGAAGAATCATCAGTAAACATTTCCTTTTTCAAATGTAGTCACAAAGTTGTTTTTTTTTGTTGGGGGGGGTTGCACTGGACACCTTATAATACCCTAACATTTCGCTGAGCAATACAATTAACTTAATAATTGATGAATAATGCTTGCTATAAAAGAAATAACACTGTGTATGAAATGCTTTATGCCATGTCAGGTGCAGCGCAACATGATGTTTAAAATATGTTTAAATATATTGATGTTGTAGAACCCCCCTTGATAAAGCTGGCAGGTGCGCTACTGAAACATTCGGGCATTATAAGGTGGCCAGAGCAACAAAAATAAAAACTTTGATGACTACATTTGAAAAAGGAAGTGTTCACTGGTGATTCTTCATCTTTTTGCTTGTTGAATTTCAGCTGCCAAACCTTACGCTACCACTCCAACCTTTGCAGGTCACTCTGCATCTCCTTTACCCTATCCTCGCTGTCTATCATACTACAGAGCTTTGTGCGATTTGAGAAAGAGACACATTTTGCACTGAATTCCTTCTACTAAGTAGCTGATAAACATATTGAAAAGGACTAGACCTGGAACTCATCTCTGTGGAACACCATTGGTGAACTCCTTCTCCTCATATCTGACTCTGCTTTCCTCTACCCTCTATTGTTTCCATTCCAACCACCATTGCACTCATCTAATTTGTCCTTCACTGCACTGTTATCTAGCTTCTTCAGCAACCTTCTATAAGCACTGTCAATAGATATATAGGTCAGGAAACATGCAAAACAGGAGAAGTTGCAAAATTCACATGTAGCATTTTGTTATTACCAATAACAATAAAATAAAATTGTGCAGGACAGCTCTTGATAAAGGCAGTTCACACAAACAGAAATCCTTAATCTGAGAGTCTCTTTAAAATCTTTACCTCTATCTCTCTGTCTCTATCCTTAAACAAAACATTGCTCTCTTTTTATAGGTTGTTCTTCCCTGGTAATTAAATTCTGCATCCTGTTCTTGTAAATTCCACCTCCTGTGTTCCACAAAATGTATTAAGACTTTGTCAGTTTCTTTCCTGTAAGCAGGCTGAGGAGTACATTTGCCTTCTTAACAGGTGCAGCCAACTAAGACAACCTATCCCAGGGCTGATGTCCTGCTGATTATTATGCAAACAAGCTTGTGGAGGTCAAAATGCACCTCAAGGTTAACACCCTGTGCTCCAGATAAACCCAAATAGCTGTCTGTAATCATTTCAAGATATAGAATAATCAATGGGTGACCATCCACAACAAGACTGTGCCCATCGAGGGGTGTTGATGACATCATAGAGACCTTGAGAGTGAAGCTAGAGAGGTCTCCATGATGTCATCAACACCCAAGATGGAAACAGCCTTAGTTGTGGATGGTTACCCATCCACTCATTTATATAGTATATGGTTCCCCAAATCATTAAAAGACAAAAAAAAAGAAACCATCCAGTTCTCAAGGTTTCATACCTTGTGTTTACACCATGGTCCCACTTGGTCTCAGCAGCTTAGTCGGCTCGGTGTGGTCCCACTCTGCTTCCGACACTATGAGGATTTTCGGCAGCAGTCGGCTGTTCCAAACCCTATGGACACATTCTCACCACAGTTATTTAAAAAAAAATTACACATTCCTACAGTTTGGAAACACAGAGCTGACTGCAGCAGTCCATGTCCCAACTGGACTGGTGAAGTGCTCATTAATCGCCACCACCATGTTTTCTTATTTTTTTTTTTTCCTGAGAGCACTGTTTCCTCCAATTCGGTGGCAAGAAAGGGCTAAAAAGTCATTTTACCATCGATGTGACATCAGAACGATGGTACAACAGCTTTTTTTAACCTTAGAACTGTCCTATAACAAGATTTAGAAAGTCACTGTTAACCCCTAACCATATACTATAATATAATTGTATACATTTGCAAACCAAGGTATCTCAGTTTCACATAAAGATTCAAGTATATATATAACCACAGAGAAGCAAGTGAAGAATGAAAGAATGGAAACAGCAAGTGAAGGAAGGAAGAAGACTTCAATATTCCAGACGTGGACTACAGCATCCCAGCGGCAGCATCAACTAGGAGCAGATTTATCATGGACTCCCTTCAGGGTGCCTTCCTCAAGCAACTGGTCATGGAACCAACTTGGCAGAAGGCAATACTGGACCTTGTGCTCACAAACAGGGACAGTGTGATGGGGGTAACAGTGGGGGAGCACCTGGGAAACAGTGACCACCAGTCATTGTGGTTTGAAATCACAGAAAGATCAGAACCAAACCACACAAAAATACGTATCCTGGATTTTAGGGGGGCAGACTTTGGGAAAATGGGGAGATACTTGAAAGAGGCATTAAGGGGAATGTGACAGGAATCAGGGGTTGAGGAACAGTGGGCAGTATTTAAAATGGGA
The DNA here is from genome assembly GCA_016271365.2 of Neoceratodus forsteri. NCBI lineage: Eukaryota > Metazoa > Chordata > Ceratodontiformes > Ceratodontidae > Neoceratodus > Neoceratodus forsteri. Next base: position 1,394,021,107 of record CM057459.1, read on the forward strand.
ATTACAAGAACAACAGAATTATGCATTAAGCAGGTTAGCAAGAGGAAAAGGAAGAGGAGACCATTATGGTTTTCCAAAGAGGTAGCAAAGAAAGTGAAAGCCAAAAAGATTGCATTCAGGAAATACAAAAGAACACAGGCAGAAGGGGATAGGGAGAAGTACCAGGAGAAGCAAAGGGAGGCAGAGAGGTCAGTAAGGAAGCCAAAGCTCAGACAGAAGAGCACATAGCAAAATCAGTGGGTAGAGGGACAAAACCTTTACAGGTACATAAGTGAAAAACAAAGTCAAAGAGAGGATAGTGAGACTGAAGGGGAGGATGGGGGCCACGTGGAGGATGACAACAGTAAAGCTGACATATTGAACAGGTATTTCTGCTCAGTCTTTACTGAGGAAGAGGAGGGTAATGGGTCTGAAGGAGTACAAGGGTGAGAATGGTGCAGAAATGGACACAAGTCCCTTTACACGAGAAAGGGTCCTGAAGGAACTGGAAGTAATAAGAGTTGATAAAGCAATGGGGCTAGATGGGGTGCACCCCAGGGTCCTTAAAGAACTAAGAGAGGTGGTGGCTGAACCTCTGGCTATCCTGTTTAGCCGATCACTGGAAACAGGGGAGGTACCAAAGACTGGAAGACAGCAGATGTAGTCCCCTTGTACACAAGTGGTAACAAAGAGGAAGCAGGGAACTACAGACCAGTCAGCCTCACCTCGGTAGTGGGGAAGATCATGGAAGCACTACTGAAGGAGAGATTGGTGGAACATCTGGTTGTAAATGGACTACAGGACCCAAGGCAGCATGGTTTCACCAGGGGGAGGTCATGTCAGACCAACCTCATTGAATTTTTTGACTGGGTGACTAGGGAGGTGGATCAGGGGAGGGCAGTGGACATGGCCTATCTGGACTTCAGCAAGGCCTTTGACACTGTGCCACATAGAAGACTATTACACAACCTGGGGAATATGGGTGTGGGCAGGACAGTAGTGTGGTGGGTAGGTAACTGGCTGGGTGGCAGGACACAGAGGGTGGTGGTAAATGGCTGTCACTCCACAGAGGGAAGAGTGACCAGTGGGGTACCACAGGGATCAGTGCTGGGACCGGTCCTATTCAACATCTTCATCAGTGACATTGTGCAGGACCTAGAAGGCAGAATTTCACTGTTCACTGATGACACGAAGCTCTGTAACAGAGTAGACACACCAAGAGTGTGAGACAGAATGAGAAGCAACCTGCAGAAACTTGAAGAATGGTCAGGGTTTGGCAGTTGAAATTCAATGCAAAGAAGTGCAAGATAATGCATATGGAGCACAAAAACCCTGGCACAATATATCAGTTGGGGGTGAGGATATAGCAAGCACCAAGCAGGAAAGGGATCTTGGGGTTATCATCTCTGATGACCTCAAGGTAGGAAACAGTGTGACAAGGCAGCAGGTAAAGCAAATAGGATGCTGGGATGTATAGGCAGGGGCATCACCAGCAGGAAAGGGAGGTCATAATTCCGCTATACAAGACACTAGTGAGGCCCCACCTGGAGTACAGTGTATAGTTCTGGAGACCATACCTACGTAAGGACATAGACAGGGTAGAGAAGGTTCAGAGGAAGGCAACAAAGATGGTGCATGGATTGCATCACAAGTCCTATGAAGACAGGTTGAAGGAACTGAACACATCTCCCTGGAGGAGAGGAGGGAGAGGGATATGATAGAGACATACAAGTATCTTACAGGGAGGAACAGGGTGCAGGAAAACACTATTTTTAAGCAAAAAGATGTTCCAGGACTAGAGGGCATGGGATGAAGTTGGAGGAGGACGATTCAGAGGAAACATGAGAAAGAATTTCTTCACAGAACGGGTGATGGACAAGTGGAACACCCTGCCAGAGGAAGTGGTGGGGGCTGAAACAATCACGGGATTTAAGAATGCATGGGATAGACATAAAGCAATTCTGGAGGTCAGGGGTTAGGGGCAACAGACTTCTAGGAAAACAAACTGAACTTACAAGTTCAAATGGGCAGACTGGGTGGGCCATAGGCCCTTATCTGCCGACACTGTCTATATATCTATGTATCTATGTAAAACAGAGGAAATTGTTGGACCATCAGAGTGGTCATTTCCTAGGTGCCACAAGGAAAATTTGATTGCACAATCAGACAGACAAGAGATAGACAAGTGATAGAATAGAGAACATAACAGATCATTCTTTTAACTCTCTCTGCATAACAAGTGTGACAGGGTCTTACGCAGTCTTGTCACAGGCACCAAGTCATGCCTTACTGAATTCAAAGCAGTGTAAATACAATGCATCACCCTTACCCATGGCCCTAGTTATTCAGTCAAAGAACACTATCAAGTTAGTCTGGCAAGACGTCCCTGCCATGAACTTGCGCTGTTTACTAACTTGGAGCTAATATTTCTTCAGATAGTCCCCTAGGTTCTCTTTGACTACTGTCTCCATCGGTTTACCCACAATGGAGTTAAGATTGACATGTCTATAGTTAGCCAGTTCCTCTTTGTCCCCACCCTTGTAGAGGTGAGCTACATCTACTACCCTCCAGTCTTTCAGAACCACCCTTTCTGAATAGAGCTGTTGCATATCTCTACCAAGGGTTCAACTAATTCCAGTGCCAGTTTCCTGAGCACCCTCAGATGCATCCTGTCCAGCCCTGGGGTTTTATCTATCTTCAGGGTTTCTACTCCTTTTCTGATCCTTTCACTAGTAAATACTCGCTACTTCATTTCCAGGATCCCCTTTCAGCAGCCTTTATGCTACTGTCTGACAAAGGCCCACTGACTCCCCAGTGAATACTGAACAAATGTAGTCATTCAGAAAGGCTGCTTTCTGCTCACCCTCCTCTATTACCCTGCTTACCTCTGTTAGCCTAACAATTCCCTTTTCTGTTGTTTTCCCTTATATACCTGAAAAACTATTTTCCCCACTCTTAACACCCTCCTCAATGCTAGTTCTGTGTCTGCTTTTGTGACCCTGATTGCCCTCTTGGCCTCTCTTTTTTTTTTACTTTCTCTTTTCCCCCCTGTCCCGGTTGGCCCACATCCTCATCGGTCCTCCCAGGCCATTCACCCTTACTTCTCCCAGGCTTTATCTCTCTCCCAGAGTCCCCCATTGTGCCCATCAATAGCAGGAGTGGAGGGGATCCATCTACCCAGCAAGACTTCAATTCCAAAGTCTGGGAGCACCTGAGTCATCAGGTGCAGGGCCTGTAGAAGTCAGCAGTCATCCAGTGTGACCAGGACCATTTTTTCATTTTTTTCTCCTTGGGGATGTGGCATGTGCTGCTGTCAAGGTGAATGCACCGATGTCTGCCTTGTCCCCCTCACTTCCTTGTGCTCAGACTGTCTTCCTCACAACTTCCACCAGGGGCCAGTACAGCACCGAGCTCATTCCCCCCCCCCAAGGAGAGCAGTTCTTGGGACGCTCAATCCTCCTCCAGCCGACTGACCCTTGGACTCCTGAGGTTGCTGCCAACACTGGGTCATCGGCGCCACAAGCAGTAGTGCTACCACTGCTCTAGCAGAACAGCTCCTCTTGGCTTTTCTACATCTTACTTGGTATTCCCCCATTCTTTATCGCCCTGTTTCTCCTTGTACCCATTGAAGGCCTTTTATTTTTTTGGCCCTGACTGACATTGTTGTTTTCTTTTACCCATTTCCTTTGGTAACCATTCCCTAAGCATGACTTTGTTGCCTCAAGAATGAATTCTTTAATTTCTGCCCATCTTTTCTCCACTTCCCTGATACTGCCCACACTAATTTACCTGTTCTGGGCTAATTATCTCATCTGGTTGAAGCCTGCACTTTTGAAATCCAGAACTTTAGCCTTTTACAAAGGCTTACTGGTATTAAGGGTCAGCTCGAACCATATGGTGTTATGGTTGCTGAACTCCAGTGGTTCCTCAACTCACGTTCTGGCTACCCTTTCTGAGTTGGTAAACACCATGTTTGTTTTTTTTTAATTTAGAAAGCTTTATTGAATATATCCACATGCCACCATAACATGGAAGGAGTGAAGTAGCATCAATGTCCAGATATCCCCCCCAGAGGCATGCAGGCCTCCACCCCCTTGGAGCAATACCCCTACCTTGCCAAACATAATATTGTGGGCTATAGAATATCAAATAATTACAAACAAGAAGATATATTACAATACAGGCCTCACTGTTACTTATCTTGCTCTATACTAACCACCTCAAGCAGTATACAGAGGGCCCGATTCTAGAAGAGTTACGCCTGGCATAACAGCACTTGTGCAATGCAGACTGGTGCAAGTAGCAACTTACGCCAGCAGTTGCGACATGCATGATTCTACAATGTGACCTGCGAAGTGTCACAGGCCACTTGTATCTAAGAGCAGTTACACCAGCAGTTGCACCATAAACCCCCTGCGACACAGCACTAGGGGATTTACAGCAGCAGATGTGCCCTATTCCAGAAGGGCAGCAACAAAGTCCCCAGTGTCAGGATTCTACAAGAACCCCTGGAGAAGAACTAGCAATGTAGATTACCTCAGCATTTAGCTGGTGTAATTGTACATACATCCTCCGAGGGTTCTGGTGACCCACTGCAGCCAATCCAGGATTCCCCCCCATGCCCATAACACTCCCATCAGTGCCCCACAGGGCAGCCCACAACCCCCAGGCCCTGATCCCCACAACAGAAGTGCCCAGTTGGGCATCTCACACCCCAGCCGCCAGAACCCCCAAACCCTCAATGCCCTGCAAGGCAGTCCACACACATCATGCCCCTGACCCCACAACACTAGCGTCCCACAGGACAGCTGTGTTTCTCCCCCCCAGCCAGTCCCTGACCTGAAGCGCTCATGCGGTGCTCAGTTAGTGGCTGGCAGTGAAGGTGAGAGGTGGACTGTGCCAGTTGCCAGCTTGGGATGGGTGGGGGGGATGTGGGTGGACTGGCACTGCTGGGTTAGGCGGGGGGCAACTAGACTACCAGGCATCTCGGGGTTATTTTATTATTTACCATTTGTGGCATGGGGGACTGGCTGGGGACACACAGCTGCCCTGCAGGGCTTTGAGAGGTCATTTATGCTTGCTGGTGGGTGGGCTGCAATTTGTGACATGCTCCTCAGGTATGCCTGTAGGATGGCATCCCTTTCCACATGTCATAAGTTGCAGGACTTAGCTGCAGGGATGCTGAGCCTTCTAGAATACAGCACAGGGTCCATGTTGCAACGGCATATGGTGCAAGTCGCCTTTGGTGGCAACTTGTACCAAGCTTCTAGAAGAAGGGCCAGAGTGTACCGTTTTCCCCACTTCCTCTTGCAATGCCTAGGGTTATGTCACAGGTGAGCAATGAAGCTCTATATCAATAAATTAGATAACAGCTCTTGTACCCATTCATTATAAGAGATCATAGTTTGATGTAGCCAGTGTCTGAGGACCATTTTTTTTAATGACCAGGGAGATCATAGCCATAAAATATCTATGCTCTAGCACCGGAATTGAGGCCATGTCCCCCAATATATAAATTTCCAAACCCTGTAACCCCAATAGAGGGTCAGCTCCACTGTCTATTGCGCTTTAAAGTGGAGCTATCTTGGGACAAGACCAGAAAATGTGTAAGAGGGAGCCCTCCTCTTCACCACACCTAGTACAAGTGGATGACTGTAACAGCCCCATTCATGCCATCTTTTGTGGGGTATAGTACAGGTTATTCAATATGTTAAACTAAATAAGACGCAGTCTATCTTGCTTCACATAACGGTAAGTACTTTTCCAAATACCCGACCAGCATTGCAGGGAAAGGGAGAATAATTGGTCCCAGTAAGGGGAAGAACCATCATCTTCAGGAGCATACTGAGAAAACAGCACACTATACAGGGAAGACGCAGCATGTTTCTGGGAAACCTGGGAAAAAATTACAGAAAAAAAAGCAGAAACATCAGTGGTCCAAGACCCGTGGCTAAACCATTGAATTAAGGCATGCCTTAATTGAAACACCTTAAATATATTGTGCTGACCTAGACCTAAGTACCTGATTATTGTATCTGAGGATTTTAACACACCATTATCCAGCAGATCTTTAACCACCAAAGGATCCGAATGAGGGAGCCAGTCCCCATAATGGGCCACCCACCTATTTTAAGATTCAGGTTATAAAAAATGGGCTGGGAGATGTCCTTGGAAATGGGAGATTTTACCAGTGCCCAATACTGCTAATACAAAGTGAGACCCCCATAACTAAATCCTTAACCCTAGTGGGAAGGCTAGACCAAGGAATATATCACAGGGAGCACAGTTCCATCCCATGTTGCTGCAAGAGGTGGATCTACAAATCCAACCAGGGAGGCCTGTACCCAAAGGGGGACCCACAGAAGATGGGAGGAACCACCAAAGTAGTTTACTGAAATGGCTGGATATATAATAGATCAGAAAGTGGGCACGTTTAAGGTCACCCAGGTATTTTGAAGCAGCCAGTTTTTTGTATGCTCTTCTTGGAGCTTTATCTTGCCAAATAAATTTCATAATAATACGGTGCAGATTCTGAAACCACTTCAGCGATATCCAAAAATTAAGCATATGTAGGGGATAAAACAGCCTTGGGAGTACGTTCATTTTAATGACTGAGATATGACCCCATAAGGAAAGAGGTAGAGCCTGCCCACAACGTAAGTCCTGCTGAACCTGGTGCACCAAGTTCTCTAGATTAAGATAAGGGAAGAATCCCTGGCCAGAAACCATCCCAGGTATTTAAGTAAATGTTGAGACCATGTCAGGCCCAGAGATACCACATCCTGCCTGCTAACCAATACCGTAAGGGGAAGGACTTCTGTTTTACTAACATTAAGCTTATAATGAGAGAAAGTACCAAATTCTTCAATAATTGTTAATGCAGCTGGAAAGGAAGTGTTGACATGGGAAAGATGGAGCAAGATGTCATCCGCATACGCAGACATCAGAAAAACATTAGGGCCAACTGGGATACCAGTCACTCCAGGGAATCCGTGAAGCCTCCAAAGTAATGGTTCCAAATACAGATTAAATAAGAGGGGCGACAGTGGGCAGCTCTGCCGCATGCTGGATCCCGAGGTATAGAGGTAGAGAAAAAAACATTACAATAGATTTTTGCAGATGGGGAGGAATACAAAATCTGCACCCACTTTATGGAGTCCTGCAGAAAGCCAAAGGCCTCAACAGTCACGGACAAGAAAGACCAGTCTACCTTGTCAAAAGCCTTCTCTGTGTCCAGGGAAACCAGGGCCATAGGAATATCTGTCTCCCTGCATGCAGAGAAGATATGTTACAGATTCCGAAAGTGGTGCAAGGAGGATCTATTAGAGACAACCCCACCTGCTCCTGACTCAGGAGATCATCCCACACTCAGAGTACCCTGGAGTCTAAGATTTTAGCCAGGATTTTCGTGTCACAATTAATTAAAGAAGTGGGTCTATAATTGCCCATGAATTCTGGAGGCTTGTCAGGTTTCAAAAGTAACACAATGAGAGCTTCAAGGAGCCCCTGGTCTGAAATACCATTTTTATAGTTATAAAAAAAAACACAAAAGAAGGGGCAGCAATTGCTCTACAAAAGCTTTATAAAAATTGGAGGTGAATCCTTCAGGACCTGGGGATTTGTCCGGGGCCACACTAGTTATAGCCTGGTGGATCTTTGATGCAGAAATGGGCTAGGCAAGCAAGGACTGCTGTTCCTCCATTAAACGCAAGAGATCACACTGCTGGAGATATAGGAGGATATCCGAGCAAGATTTAAGGGGAGGCCAGGGCCTGTATAATTCTCCATAAAAAGTGGAAAATTTCTGGGCAATTTTTTGGGGACAGGACAGAGTGGACCCATCTGGTGTCCTAAGGGCTGTTACCAATCTGGAAGATTCCACTCGTTTCAAACAGAGAGCCAAGAGGCATCCTCCCTTGTCCCCCTGATCGATATATTTCACCTTGGTCTTTAAGAGGGCATACTAAGCCTTTTCTTTTAATAGGGTTGCATATCTATCCTGCAAGATTGTCAGTTCCTGCAGGATATTGTCTGAGGGAAAGATTATTTTTGATAGCAGTAATCTGTTGCAGAAGGTCTGCTGCCAATGCAGCATTGACTTTTTTGGTTTTGGATGCCAATCGGATAAGTTCTCCCCTAATATAGCATTTATAGGCAGCCCATTCTAGGTCTACTTTCCCCACTGAGCCTGAGTTTTGCTGGTCAAACAAGGTAATGCTGTCCTTGATCCGTTCAACCAGTAATTTATCAGACAACAGCTGGTTATTAAATTTCCAGATCATGTCCTTGTCCTGATTAGACCCAAGGACAAGTGTAAGCCATACCAAGGAGTGATCTGAAAGGGCCTGAGAGCAAATTTTGGCCTCTAGTATCCCTGGGAAAAGAGAAGAGCTAATAAGGACAAAGTCCAACCTAGAGTACGATCCATGGGCTGGAGAGTAGCAAATGAATACCTGTTCCTGCGGATGCAGGAGCTGCCAAGGATCACATAACCCTAAGGTCTGGACCATGTCATGCACGGAACGCTGTTCAGGGGTTAGGTCCACTCTCTGAGCTCCTGACCTATCGAGATCAGATGTAAGAGTGACATTCCAATCCCCTCCATAATAAAGTGGAGAGGAGGGACCGCAAGATCCATAAAAAAAGAGGGGTCTGATTGATTCAGGCCATAAACACAACTCAGAATAAGTTCAGTAAGGTCCAATAGACCTGTAATGAAAATATATCTCCCATTAGTGTAGTGAATATTTGGCGGTGTTGGAAGGGGACCTGATGGGATATCAAGAAAGCCACTCCCCAGCTTGCCAAGGTGCACCCAGCCCCATATACCCACCCTATAAACTGTCTTTGGAGAAGATTGGTCTCTGATGCTAATAAATGTGTCTCTTGGAGGAAGTTGTTCTGACACTGGAGCTGCTGCAAGTGCTTGAGGATTTGAAGCCTCTTGAGGGAAGACCTTGCCCCTTTAACATTTCAGGAGGCAATCTTTAAGGGGTTAGCCACACTCCTGTTTCACAAAATCCCTTATTAGTTTTATACTGCCCACATGTATCCCAGTTGCTCCAAAAATGCTCCCCCCTGCTCCCACCCCTCAATTCCCCCACCAAACCCCCAAAGTAAAAACCCCCGTAAGACTAACAAGCCCCAACACAAATCTCTTCACTGAAAAATCTCAGGTAACATCAATCACGAATCTCTGGCCCATCCAGAGAGAAGCAACCCCAACTTTCTAGCTCATGTCAGCCTTACTAGCATACCAGCATAACTCCCTCCGTACCCTCCCCCGCCCACAGCTCCCAAAATGCAAACTGTAAAGCAGATAACAAGGATTAACAAAATATTAGGAATGAATAGCACCCAAAATCTTGTGGATGAACCTTAATGTTTAAAGAGCTATATTTTGGCCCCCATTTAAAACGAGAGTTTTAAGTCAGCTTGTATAAATTCACATACTAGGCTGAAGGCTCACATGTAATTATAACTACCTCCCCTACAGCCATGGGGCGAGCGTCATAAACTCAAGAGGTCCCTCTGTTTCAAGGGACTGCCCTAATCAGCAGGCCAATACTTCAAGCTGACAAATATTGAGACTGTTGAATCAGACAGTAACATAAGTAAATGAAGGGGGAGAGGAAAACATAACCGTCCATTTCTCAGGCCATACAAAACTAATTGGGTCCCTTTACAATGCACCAACAAGTAGAACCAGCAAGTAGAGCAGATATCAGGCAGCGAGCTTGCCCACAATTCCAGTCCTGCAGGATACAAGTCAAGGGGTGCTAAAAAGTTCCAGAAGCAGATGTTGCAATTCCCCCATTGCCTGTTCCACACTCTCAAAGGAATGCCATGTATCTTTAAAGAATACTTGCAGGGTATAGCATCCTAAATTTGATAGAAGCCACCAGTAGCTTGGTGACCACAGATGAAATGTGGCCCTCTTCTGCTGGACTGTGGCTGACAAATCTTGAGAAATACGAAGGCACTGCACCTCCCAGGATATTTCGTTCAGATCCCTGCATTTTTGGAGAATGTACTACTTGTCCAAAAAGTTCAGCAACTTTATTATGAGTGGAAGTGGAGGTGCCCCTTGTTGTGGGCTGGCACGTAGGGAGTGATGGGCCTGCTCCATGATGTAGCAGGTATGGTTAGGGGAAGGCCCCGCAATTTTTTCTAGTAGCTTCTGAGTGAACAGCACTGGAGAGGAGGTCTTGGCATTCTCTGGTAGCCCAAAAATAAGAAAATTATTTTGCCAGTTTCTTCCTTCTAGGTCCTCCAGTTTCCCCTCCATCTTAGCCAGCTTTTGCTTAAGTGATGTAATCTGCATATCAGTTCTGTCCCTCCAACCTTCCACCGAGGTAATGCGGGCTTCTGTGTCGCCCACTCTCCTAGTTGTCAGATTCAGGTCTCCCCTAAGCGTTTTCAGCTCCTCAGTAAACGTATGCACCAAATCCTTAAAAAGTTGCAGCTCAGCCAAGAAGCGCTCCTCCGTGAGTGGCAAGGACTGCAAGGATATAGTGGCAGTGCAAGCGGAGGAGCCCCCTCATGACTTGACTTTTTTACTGCCTTTCTATGGGGTTGTAGGTGGCGTGTGCATAGGTAAGGCCTGCCTCATCTCGGCGTCCATTCCAGCATGATCACTAGAATGAATCAATGACTGGATGACACACAGAGGTTTGTAATACTAGTTTGCAATGCAAAACCAGCAAAAAAGGAACATAAAGCTGCCGGTAATAGGCGGGAGGTGCAGAAGCAGATTGGGAGTGCAGCCGCTAGCTGGAAGGCATCACGTGACTCTCTGGTAAACACCATGTTGAGAATGGCAGACTGCCTTTTGGGGATCCTTGACCAGCTGTAAAAGCATGCAGTCCCGCAGTGTATCCAGCAGGGCTTGATATTTGGTGCCCTAAGCTGCTTGAATGCCCCAATCAATGTGTGGCATGATGTAATCTCTTACTACTACCACCTCCCCTTTTGCGGCCCGTCTCTATTTTTCTGCCCCTAGTTCTCTGTCACTGTTGTCCCTCTCCCTGGTGGTCTATAGATCATCACCATATACTGTTTCTTACCTGATGCTGTCTTGAGCTGAACCCACAACAACTCAATTTCCACCACCGATAGATCCATCTTCCACTGTCTCAATGCCTTCCTTAACACAAAGGACTACTTCTTTAGCTTTCCCCTATCTTGCTTATTTAGCACATGGTGTAGCCTGTGGCCATCAGGCACCAGTTATTATTCTCTGTGGCCCGAGTTTACATAATGGCTATAAGGTTCATCCCTGTGTCTGCTAACATCACCAGTAGCTTACTGATTTTGTTTCTCAGGCTCCTTTTATTAAGGCAGACTCTTTTTGTTTTTCGAAAGCCTTCACCTTCAGTTTTCCCTATCTTACTTAATTTCTTGTTTTTCCTGTTTTTTTTTGTTTTTGTTTTTTGCAGGTTGAGACAGCCCCCCTCCCTGGCATCACTCCCTACGCTTTTATAAACTTATTATTTGCTTCCTCCTTCCCTTCCAAAGGTTTCTAGTCCCCAGCTCAGTGGGAACCCAAGCTAGGTTCCCAATTTCCTCTCCATTCTCAGTGGTGTCAATAGCCACAGTCTCCCCCACAGTCAGTTTGAATGTCCACCAATGTAGACATCGAACTTCAGCCCCAGTGCATAGGTCCCTTCTCATCTTAAGTGAAGGCCATCAACCTTGAAAAGTATCCTGTCCAGAATCCACTCAGTCCCCCACAAAGCAGTACCTCTCCTCCTCACATCATCCCTTCAACCAACCATTCAAATCCTCAGTCTCTTCATTCCTCAGTCTATCCTTCCCATTCTCTTTATGGAGAGAGTGGCTGCACCATGGAACAGCCTACTGGCAGGGGCAGTGGGTGCAAAAACCGTAATGGGTTCAAGCATGACTGGAACAGAATAAAGGATTTAAACATTACACAGGGGTTAGCAGAAAGGCAGTGAGGGAGGGAGAGGAGGCAAGGGTGAAAACTCTATCTGGAAAATAGATCACGGGATAGGGTAGGGTAAAACTAGTCACACTGAATGAATGGATGGATGAATGAATGAATGAATTAATGAACTTTTTCTGCTGCCCCTGTCTATATTTTTATGTGGAGCTTGTCAAAGGGGCAGAGTTTCAAGAGAGGTGAAGCAGTGCCAGGCATCTGGATTCATATAGGAAGCCTGGGCCAGCTACAAAATGGATTTTCTGCAATGCATCTGTATGGGATCAATGGATATTGTAGTATACAGACAGGACTTCCATATCCCCATCATAAGAAGTAAGAAGTGTGGTTTAGAGTCACCAAGTTGGCAAAAGAAAGCCATACAAATATTAAGGTCCTAGATTTCCAGAAGGCCAACTTTGTGGAGATGGGGGAACAGCTCATAATTGCCCTGGCAGTATAAGGTATGTGGGAGGGATAGAAGAACAGTGGGTTAGGCTCAAGAGATCCATTGCAGGAGTAACAAGTCAATGTGTCAGACTGCTTAGCAAAAGCAAAAGAAAGAAGTGGACACTGTGGTTCTCTAAATCAGTAGCCAAGAAAGTGTGAGAAAAAAGTAAGGCATTCAGGAAATACAAAGAGACACAGAAAGAAGAAGACAGAGTGGAATATGTGGTGAAGCAGAGAGAAGTTGGTAAAACTATCACAGGGGCTAAGGCAAGAATGGAGGAAGAAATAGCACAGGCTATTAAGAAAGGAGACAAGACCTTCATCCGTTATATTAGAGAGAGCAAGAAGACCAGAAATGGTATTGTTACGCTAAAGAAGGGAGAGGGTGCATGGGTGGGTGGAGGATGAGCTTGAAAAAGCTGAGATACTGAACAAATATTTTTGCTCAGTATTTACAAAGAAAGAGGCAGGGGAGGGGCCAAGAGTCACAAGGAAAGATTTACAGGGGGGAGAGGTGGACACCAGCCCATTTACCATGGATAGAGTCTTGGAGGAACTAGGGAAAGTACAGACAGTCAAGGCAATGGGGCCAGACAGGATTCACCCTAGAGTTTTGAAGGAACTCAGAGAAATCCTAGCAGGACCACTGATGACCCTTTTCAGCCAATCACTAGAGACAGGGTAGGCACCTGGGGACTGGAGGAGGACAGAGGTGGTCCCCCTGCACAAGATTGGAAGTAGGGAGGAGGCAGATGTTCACAGACCTGTAAGTCTGACCTCGGTGGTGGGAAAGCTGATGGAGTCCCTGCTTAAGGAGAGCATAGTGAAGTTCCTGGAGTCAAGCAGTGCAAAAGACCCAAGGCAGCATGAATTCACTGAGGGAAGGTCCTGTCAGACTAAACTTATCGATTTCTTTGACTGGGTGACCAGGGCGGTGGATCAGGGAGGGGCAGTGGATGTGACCTACCTGGATTTCAGCAAGGCCTTCGACACCATTTCACATAGAAGGTTGCTTAACAAATTGGGAAATCTGGGTGTGGGCTCTAAAGTGGTAAAATGGGTTGGAAACTGTCTAAAAGGCATGACCTAGAAGGTAGTAGTAAATGGCATAAAATCTGAATGGTGGAGGTGACCAGCAGGGTGCCACAGGGATCGGAGAGATGTGTTCAGTCCTATTCAATGTCTTCATAAGTGACATTGCAGAGGGACTGGAGGTGAAAGTATGCCTGTCTGCAGATGACACCAAGATCTGCAACAGAGTCGACACCCAGGAGGGTCTAAATAAAATGAGAAACAACCTAAGACTACATGAGGAATGGTGAAGGGTTTGGCAGTTGGGTTTCAATGCTAAGAAGTGCAAGATTATGCATCTGGGACACAGACACCTAAGAGAAGAATACAGGATGGGGGGCAGGTTCTAGCCACCACAAGTCAGGAGAAAGACCAGGGGGTTATCATATCCGATGACCTAAAGTTGTCCAAACAATGTAAAAAAGCAGTGGGGAAAGCACACAGAATGCTGGGGTGCACGGGAAGTGGCATAACCAGTAGTAGGAGTGAAGTGGTGATGACCTTGTATAGATCACTCATGAGGTCTCATCTGGAATACTGTATCCAGTTCTGGAGACTGCATCTCAGGAAGGAAATAGACAGAATGGAAGTAGTCCAGAGAACAGAAACAAAAATGATACATGCACTGCACCACAAACCTTAGGAGGAAAGACTCAGGGAACTTAACATCTATTCACTGGAAGAGAGAAGGTAGAGAGGGGATATGATAGAGACTTTCAAATACCTTAGAGGAATAAACAGGGTACAGGAGAAAAGCATATTTCAGAGAAGAAAGTGCATAAGGACAAGGGAACATAACATGAGGCTGGAGGGAGGGTAGCTTAGGGGGAATACTAGGAAGTATTTTTTCACAGAGAGGGCAATGGATCCATGGAACAGCCTACCAGCAGAGGTGGTGGAAGTAAAAACAGTACGGGGATTCAAAAGCGCATGAGATAAGCATAAAGGTACCCTGCTGTGCAGCAGAGCAGGGGAAAGGCAGTCCAGATAAGGGGAGGGACTGCCAAACTAAGCAGGGAAATGAGAAGACTAAGTGGACTGGTTGGTCCTTATCTATCATCATATTCTATGTTTCTGTGTTCAAAAAAACAAAATACTGGGTGTCAGTATTTGTTAGCTCCTGGCACCAAGCCTTTTATTGAATGGAGAAAGTCTGGCCGTGAGCCACTATATGTTGGATGGAGTGCTCTTGGGCCTAATAAACATCACACTTGGGTAAATTGAAGTTAGAGTTAGTGATAACAGATTTGTCATAACAGTCTCCCCACCATCTACCCACAACCTTGGTCACATAAAGTTATACGTGTGTGGTATCATGAATTGCACAAATCTCTGCCTATCCCCTGTACTATTTCAGAGATCTCAGCCACAGAAGGCTTGGTCCCATTGATTGAATCAAGCTGACTTAACCTGAGGGAGAGGGGTGAAGCTACCATAAAGACAGTTCTCTACTTTACAGAGAGACTGCGGTGAGCTTTCAGAGTCAAAAGACCATAGCTGATTTATTTCATTCATGATGTTCTGAACTCTAACTGTGCCATTAAATGTGAGGGCAGGCTGTGCCCTAATGGTTTCCAACTCATTGGGATTAACATTTTGATCTTCCCACATGCATTACCTGCATAAGTGGAGATATAGGGAAGACATGGACTACAGATTTTTTTATTATACAGTATGTGTAATATTCATAGAAGCATAGACAATGTTGGCAGAAAAAGACCATCAGTCCATCATGTCTGCTCTGTTATTCTTTAAGATGCATGAGATAGGTGATTTAATATCTTTTAATGGACCAGCAAAGTTTTACAGAAAGAAACTTTAGACTTTTAAACTACACATAGTTCTTCATCTGAAAGAATAAGTATGTTTCTTAACATCTCTGTTTTAAGTTCCCAGAGCTTTTTTTCATTTCAGTTTTTAATTTTTAATTTTTATTAAGGGTTAAACCATTAAGTAAGCTCATTTGAAATGGTGGCCCATTGTAAACAATTTACAAACATACACTGAGACTCATTACAATACATTCAATACATAATACGATACAACAGTTATTGACATTAAACTATTTACAAAATTAATCATATAAATAATCACAACAGCAATTTTCCTGGGCAGTGATACTATCTGAAAAAACATTGTTTTACTACATTGATTGAAGTGGACTTGATGTTAAACAGTTGAAACTTATGTGGTAAGTTATTCCAGTAGAAGGGCACCATTTGACTATAGAAATGCTTTGACCTGGAGTCACGTGATGCGGTGCATGGGGTAGCAGCGTTCCCGGGGAGCTCTGTCTGCCTCCTCCCAATTTTGCTGTTTTCTGGGCACACTTTTGGGATTCCGGACCAGATTTCCTCGCCTAACAGCCTCAGGAGCCTGCCGACTGTTGTTTGGTGCCGTATGGAGGAGGAGATGCCGAAAACCCCCCCGAGGCACACACCTCCTGTCTCACCAGAAAAGGCCCGAAAAAAGCAAGGGCCTCAGGTGTAACACTCACAGGGCTGAAGGAGGAGTTGGAGTATGAGGTATTGATTTTGGCTAGATTTTAGAAGAGTTCAGACCATTTCAACTGGAGATCAAGGAATTGGCCACAGACATAAAACGCTTGTCCACCACGATGGAGGATATCGCTAAAGAGTATCTGATAATGAAGTGAGAATTAAATCTTTAGAAGGGCACATGGAAAGGGTGGAAGAGGGTCTGTTTATCTTGGCAAAGGCTTGCTAAGCTAGAAACAAAGTCGAGGACCTTGAAGGAGGTCTCGCCCGTAACAATGCTGTCATTTGGGGCTGCCAGAAAAGAAGAAGGCCCTGATCCTGTGAAGTTCGGCAGAAGTTTGTAGAGAAGATAGTGGGCCCTTTCCCTTATGGCCAGGCATAATGAATTGAGAGGGCTCATCCTGCCTTAAGGCTCATCCCGCCCTAACTCTCCACCTCGGCCCTTAATCTTCCGCTTTCTTTAATTACTTGGAGCGCCAGCTTTTCTCACTAAAGCAAGGAGAACAAGGATCTTTATTGGGAAGGTACTAAAATAAGAGTCATGCAAGACATCCCGGCGATGGTCAGACAGAGAAGAGCCACTTTCAATTCCTTGATTAACAGGCTGATTCGCCGGGTCCGCTTTAAAAATATTTACCCAGCCAAACTCCAATTTATAATTATGGGGAATGGATTTCAGTTTGATACGGCGGAGGCCGCCGGTGGCATTAAAGGCTGTGATACCTAACCTTTTAAGGATCCATGAAAGGAAATGGAAGGATCCTGTGTGTGGTCACTTTGCTGTGGACTGCGGTTTGTGAAGGGACGCTATGCTGTGATGACATCTCGTGTACTATCTGGCTCTGGTTTATTACTACCTCAGTGGGAAAAATTAAAAATGACTATCATGTTGGATGAACTGGTGCTGGTTGACTCTTTGTGTTAATCAATGGAATCCTAAGATGGGCTGCAACACGGATTTTACTTTGGATTTTATTCTGGACTATGCTCTCTGGATTACGACAATTGGGGACCTACTAAAGGAGAGGAGTGGAGGGGGGTTTTAGACCCACTCCTCTTCTCTCATTTTCTTTTCCCCTTCCCCCTTTTCCCTCCCTTTTTTTTATATATATCGCAGAATGATGGTGGTACTCTGAATTGTGTAACATCCTTGTTTACTACCTTGTATTGCTACGTGGTAGTAGGATGATGATTGGTTACGTTTGGGGGGGGGACTGGTGGGCTTTTTTTTGGTTGGCTAAATCTGGCCCTATACTCAATGTTGAGCCTGATACTCTAGGGGGGTGTTAACATTAACTTTGTTTCTCTGTTTAAATGGTACAGGTCTGCTTATCGAGTCTGGACTTTTAGGGGTTTTGGTGAATTGATTTCAATGTCCGGTACTATCGGAGAGAATGCCTGTTGGGACATCTTATGGAATGGGGACATTGATGATTGGGAGGAGGCGGGGAGCAAGGTTGAGCAAAGCTATGATGTGCGGTGTTCACGGCCAATGGAGTGGGGAGGGGTGGTGTTGGGGGCTGGGTGGGGATAGTTGGTATGTTCGGATTGGGTGTAGGGGAGTGGTGGTTGGGGTGGCTGTGGGGAGGTTATAGTAAGATCTATCTATCAGATGTTTGTTTTGACAAGTGGGCGGGGGTGGTGCGAGATTTGGCGGATCAGAGGTTGTATGTTTTCTCTGGCTTTTGAGGGATGGGGGGAGGGGGCACAAGTCTGCTTTATAGGGGATGGGGTGTATCACGCTACTGTGCATACCTTATTTTATATGATAGTGGTGTATGACATTGGTGGGGGCCTTTAAGGTCACTACATGGAATGTAAAGGGTGCACACCAGAAACATAAACAGTACTGTCTCTTGAAACACCTGGAGATTCTTAGAGCAAACATTGTATTCCTACAGGAGATGCATTTACTACATTCGGAAGCTAATACTATGAGGCGTAGACAGTTCAGATCAGTTTTTCCCTCACAGGGTAACACTCAGAGTAAGGGAGTAATGATATTGGTGGGTAGAGCTGTACCTTTTGTTCCACTGCAAGTTGCTCAGGATGATGATGGGAGAATTGTATTGGTAAGGGGAAAACTTCAAAATATAGATGTCTTACTTGGGGCGATCTATGGCCCGAATATGGACTCGCAGGAATTTTTTGTTAAACTTTCTGGAATGCTTGCCCCCTTTGTGAGGGTACCCATGATATTAGGTGGAGATTTAAACTTGGTGTTAGATCCCCTTATAGATAAATCTAGGGGTGAGAGGCTTAGGTCATCGCCTGCTCGTCGGGCCTTCCATGAGGTGCTGGAACAATATGGTCTGGTTGATGTGTGGAGATTCCTTCATCCCCAAGATAGACAGTTTACTTTTACTTCCACAGTGCATGGATCCCAATCTCGTTTGGATTATATCTTAGTTTCTAAGGACCTCCTTCCTGGGGTATTGGATGCAGAAATTATGCTGGGTCCTCCTTCTGACCATGCAGAGGTTGTTGTTTCCATCTTGGTGTCAGCTCTGCCTAAAAAAGGAAGAAGATGGAGAATCAACAATCAGCTGCTTCGTAACCCACGGGTCACCAAGTCCCTTTCAGATCAGATATCTGAGTTTATAGCCAATAATGCTGGGGCTGAGGCTAGGCCGGATATGGTATGGGGGGCATTTAAGGCCTATATCAGGGGAATGTTGATTGCACAGGCGTCCTATTGTAAGAGGGAGAGAATGCGGGTTTTCACCAAACTGCTAGAATGGATTAAGGATTTAGAAAGCAAGATAGAGGAGTTGGGGGATGAGAAGGACGAGATGGAGTTGATAGGGGTGAGGGACCTTTATCTTAAGCTGCTGGGGGAACAGGCAGAGCTGGCTTTAATTAAAACCAAGGCAAAATATCAGGATCAAGGGGAAAAAGCCGGGTCCCTACTGGCCAGGAGGGTTAAGCAAATAGAGTCATCACGGATTGTCTCAGGGATTCAGTCTGGGGTGGATGGGACGATCAAGACTTCTCCAGGGGAAATAGTTTTGGAGTTTAGAAACTACTTTAAGTCTTTATATAACAAAATGGCTTCTCCCCCTTCTAGACAGGAGATTCTTTCCTTTCTTGATGGGATTGATATTCCCCGTCTTTCGGAGATTCAGCAAGAATTGTTGCTGAGGGAGATTACTCAAAGTGAAATTGAAAAGGTGATAGAAAGTCTCCCTTTAGATAAAATGCCAGGTCCGGATGGACTGTCGGCTAATTTTTACAAGAAATTTGCTAGGCTGATATCCCCCTTGCTCTTGAGTCTCTTTCAATATATTCTGTCCCAGCAGGCCCAAGATCAGTCCATATTTGAGGCATTGATTGTATTGATCCCTAAACAGGGCAAACCTCCGGAACACCCCTCGAGTTACAGACCTATTTCGTTGCTAAATTATGACATTAAAATACTGGCCAAGTTACTGGCAGAGAGGATAAGTGTGGTCCTTCCATACCTTATTGGTCCAGAGCAAGTGGGTTTTATGAGTGGAAGATCTTCTGCAGACCATGTCCGGACTTTGGCCCATGCTTTCTCGGTTTCTGAGGGCAGTGGGGTGCCTATGGCCCTGCTGTCCTTGGAAGCCGAGAAGGCTTTTGATAGGGTACACTGGGAGTTCTTACTTATGGTGATGGAGAGATTCGGGTTTCCGGAGTTGTTCAGGACCTGGATTCACTCCCTTTACTCTTGCCCTACTGCAAGGATTGGTTGTAATGGTGCAATTTCTGAACCCTTCCCTTTATATGTTGGCACTAGGCAAGGATGCCCCTATCTCCTCTCCTCTTTAATCTATACTTGGAGCTTTTATAAGATCTGTGGTAGCCAATCAAGCAATACAAGGTATTACTATTAAGGACCATACTATTAAGGTCACAGCTTATGCGGATGACCTGTTGATCTATTTAACTAACCCAGGTACTTCTATACGAGCACTGTTGGAAGTTATTAAGCAGTTCGGGAAACTGGCTAACTATAGACTAAATTTGGATAAATCGGTGGTATTTCCCCTTAATAATTTGGTCTTCAGACATGAAGTGGCAGATTTAGGTCTCTCCTGGAAGCCGAATTTTATTAGGTACTTGGACCTCAACATAGCTGGGGGGACCTCAAGATGGGTGAAACTCCCAATTTCCCTATGGGGAAGAGTCAATCTTGTTAAAATGAATATATTTCCTAGATTGTTTTACCCCCTGAGTATGTTGAATGTTGTTATACCATCCAAATGGTTTAAGAAAGTACATAATATGATTGCTAATTTCGTATGGGGTCAGAAGAAATCGCGAATGGCCTACGCGAAACTGGTGCTACCCAAGGAGCTAGGGGGACTCAGACTTCCACATTTTGCGTTATATTTCTGGGCAGCCCAAACCAGTAAATATGTGAGATGGGCAAAGAGTAGCAAGGATTTGATTAACCAGAGTTATATACCACTTTGGTTGCGGATTGAATTAGCCTTGATTAAGGAAGCCGGTCTAAGACCGGATGCCCTATATTATATTAAGCCTAAATGGTTGCCCGTGGGTTACTCAATTCCCCATTGGTGTTGCAGTGAAGAATCATACCCAGCTTGCTGGTTTCTAAGATATGATCATCTAAGAGATTGGGATCAACCCTTATGGGGAACCCTGTTTTGTTGTGGGTGGTAAAACATTGGAGCACACATGGTTACCCTTACCGAGATATGTCTCGTAAGGGATCTGCTCTCCGCAGAATGTGTGGTATTACCCTCGAATATTATGATGGGTTAATTTGGGTTACCCAATTGGGCTATTTTTAAGATCTACCAGGTCAGGCATCTCTTAATTGCGCAATTGGGAAAGGTGGTAGTGCAGAAACCGAGTCTGGAGTTTTTGGATGGCTTATCCCCTTTAGTGGGGCTAAGACACGCAATCTCTAAAATTTACCAGGTATTGATTGCTTGGGCCTATGCCTCTGACCCGGGTGCAAGGGTTATACTGGAATTCAGTTTTCCCGAATTCGAAGTTTAACTGGAAGAAGCTGTGGAAGAATTGTCATAGGTTTCTATTGCAGGACAGATTGAGGCTCATGCAATTCAAAATTCTTCACAATATTTTTTATTCCCAATGGAAGTTAGAGAAAATTAGGTTGGCTAGAGATTCGAGGTGTTTCAGATGTCAGGGGGAGGAAGGAGACTTGGTACACATTTTCTGGAAATGTCCGAAGGTAGCCCCATTATGGGAGGACATTAGGAAGAGGGTTAACCCTCTGTTGGGTCTCGAAGACCTGTTTATGCCAGAGATATGCCTTTTGGGAGATGTCTCGAGCATTCCTGTGCTGAATAGGAGGTTTTATATGGCTCTGATTGCTGCCACGCTTAAGAGGGTGGTAATTAGGCACTGGAAAGACCCGGTGGTCTTAGGATATAAGGAGTGGTTGGAGGAATTACTTGCTTGTTTGAGAACTGAAAGGATGTCAGCTATCCTTCAGAATAAGCTCTCCAGGTTTGACAAAATCTGGGGCCCCTTTTTCACTTGCTATTCTATTCGTGAGAATTAATGCTGTTTCTATTGATATCACCCTATCTCCTCAGACTTGTGCCAGGGGTGGGAGAGGGATGGGGAGGGCTGGGGAGGGGTGGGGGAGGAGGGTCTGTTACAGGGCCACGATTGTGGATCGTGCAAACTTTATATATAAGGCCGACTGTATGGCTGCATGTACCCTGTAACTTAAAATGAATAAAATGTTAATTGAAAAAAAAAAAAAAGAAATGCTTTGACCTTTGTGTTTTGGTTATAGGTACAGTCAATTCATGATAGGCCACATTCCTAAGAGAAGAATTTATCTTTCTTTCCTTCAGTTGCGCTACTAATTAATCTGGGACTTCACCCAGTCCACTTTTGTAAGCCAAAACAAACTTATGTAAATGGCATCTATCCATATGGGAGATCCAGCCTAAATGTTTATACATGCTACAAAGATGAGCCTATTCTAAACATTTCAAAATCAGCCTGGCCAATTAATTATACAATGTATCAAATTTTTGTAAATTGTCTTTGTCTGAGTAATCATACAGAACGTCTTCATAATCAAGCAAAGGAAAAAGCTACATTTTAACTATTTTTTGTATATTATGGCTTCCCAAATAGTTTTGGTTATGGTAAAAAGGGCCCACTCTTCTACCAATCTGTGTTATACATTTTCTACATGGACGTTGCCAGAGCCTGAGGAGTCCAACTAATATCCTAAATACTTATAAGACTCTACCTGTTCCAAATGTGTCCCTCAGTATCTAATACAGTCAGATCTCTACTGCTCTTAGTTTTAGTTGTGGTTCCAAATAGCATACATTTAGTTTTACCTGTGTTCATTTTAAGTTTAGATCTTCCAAAATAGGCCTGGAGTCCATTAAAACTTACCTGTAATTTACTTTGAACTACGGTAATAGATGGTGAAGCAACAAAGTATTGTATCATCAGCATATAAATGATATGCCTCGTCTGATACACTTTCACCCAGACCTTTTAAATATACGAAAGACAATAATGGTCCTAGGACCGAACCCTGTGGGACTCCTCAGACTACTGGCAATGGTGAAGAGTCCATGACATTTACCACAAAAAGTTCCGTTCCAGATTGAAAATATTAGCAAAACCATTTCAGGGTTATTCTGGTGATTCCTATTTCTGCAAGCCTGTTTAGAAGGATTTGGTGGTCAACCATGTCAAAGACCCTGGAGAGGTCAACAAAGATGGCCCAGTCACCTGACCTGAGTCTATAGCTTTGTTGACAGCATCCAGGATGCTCTCCATGGGGCCCCCTGATCGTGGGTTTTGCAGAACCCAGATTGGTACTTATCAAGAAGGTTATTTTTATGTAGGAAATTAGTTAACTGCCTACCTAATAGCTTTTCAAATATTTCGCAACTTGTGACAGTAAAGATATAGGTTAGTAGTTGGTTAGCTGGCTAAACATTTTACCCATGAATGTGATTGATGAGTGAAGTAGCTACATAAGAGCACAACCAGAGATGAGAAAACATTCTTTAAAACTCGTTCTGGGTAAGTCAAATGTCACGGAAGGAATGTTACGTAGGTGGAGGCTATAAATTATTCGTTGTTTAATGTCTTATCAAAGGGTGTGTGCCTGTGTGTGTGTGTGTGAGCCCTTGATGGAATTAGAGGCACATTACAATTATATTTTCAATGCTGGCACTGAGTAAACGTGTTTTCATCTGTAACTAGGTGCTCATTTGGCAATATTATTAGTGAATAGTAGCTTGCAATGTATAAATAAGCACTGTTTATAAACTTGTGTTCATTTGTCAGTATTATTTGTGAACATTAAAGCTGTAACCTGAAACAAGACCACCTAGTAAATAGGACTCCTTAGCCCTAATGGTGTCAGTGTACCAACATATGCATAAAAACAACATTTACTAGTACTAAATAACACATCTGCCTGTGTAAATTTCAAACTAAAGCAATCCACACCCATCACTTAAAAGTAAAACTATGCTTACACAATCATATAGACTAGCCAGAACCATTCTACGAACATACGAAATGTGCCCGCAGATAAAGGCCTAGAGGTCTATCAAGTCTGCTCAAATGTGCAGCTAGCATTCTCTATAAAGGCATCTTAGAAACATGTGAAAACAAATATCCGTCCATGTATTGTACCAAAAAAGATTTTTAAACAATGTAATGTTTCATGAAGCTTATGTCCTGATTCATCCCATCCTCTACCAAATTCAAAAGGAAAAGAAGCCTAACCTCCCATGCTCACTTATGCAGTGTATTTTTAAAATGTCCTTTGATAATCAGGACAGAGAGGTCTGAAATAGAATGATCAGACTGAGAGAAATGTCCTACTGGTTTTTTAATCTTTTTCATTTTAATATCATGTCTGTGTGAGTTCATTCATGTCCGAAGAGGTTATCCAGTCTCCCCCGCATAACTTGTATGTGGACATTTCTTGCATTGGATGTAATAAACAACATTCTGAGATGCACATGTGTAGTTACAATGTATCATGAATTGCCTGTTTTGGGATGTGTTAATAAAATTTGAAGTGGAAACATGTGCACATGTCTTACATCCAGGACTATTGCAGGGTCTCGTGCCACCCAGTTCTCTGTTGTTTTGGTCAGCAGTAAGTTTTCTCCTGACAATCAGGTTGGATACATTATGAGGTTGTTTAAAAGACATTAGAGGTAGGTCTTGGAAAATAAATTTCAAGCAGTCATCTTCAATAAAGATTGGTTGGAGGTCCTTAATAATTTCACATAGTGGCTCCAGACCCGGGTTATATAGGGTGTCCGGTTTGCAGCAATCTTTTCTTTGTACTGTAGTAGTTGTTCTCTTGGTATCTGCATAGTACAGTCCACTGCCCTGTCAATTTCTCTAGAGGAATGCTCTTGTCCAATAAATGTTTTTTTTTCAGTGTGGTCAGCTGTTTGTCTTCCTCACTTGAACAGATACTGTGGTATAGAAGTACTTGACTGTACATAACAGATTTTTAATGTGCCTGGGGTGATTGCTGTCTCTGTCTAAGCACCTTTGCCTGTCTTTTGGTTTCCTGCAAACACAGGTCTGCAAGGTTCCATTTTTGATGATAGCTATGGTGTCCAGGAAATTCACACTAGTGTCAGAGTACTCCAGAGAAAGTTTAATGTATGGGTGGGGGTTGTTAAGTTCCTGATGAACTTCTTTAAGAGAGTAGGTACTCTCTGTCCAAACTATAAATAAATCATCAATATAATGGAAATAGGCAAGTGGTTTGTGTGTGCATTGTCTCAGGAAATCCTCCTCTAAATTCGCTGTGAGAAGGTTGGCATACTGAGGAGCCATCCTGGTGCCCATTGCTGTGCCCATATTTTGAGCATAATGTTTATCATCAAAATTGAAGTTGTCGTGGATAAGAATAATTTGAATAAGTCACACAATTAATTTTGGATGGATGCCATGGTGCTGTCCTTTATCTTGTAGGTATGTAAGACAAGCTGAAATGCCATCATTATGTGGAATATTAGTGTAGAAGAAGACCACATACATTGTGGCTAATATGGTATTAGGTGGTAAGTCCCTAAAACTAGACAGTTTGCACAAAAAATGTGTAGTGTCCTGAATGTAGCTGTCCCTTTCTATGACAAGTAGTTTTAAAATGGTTTCTATAATGCCAGGGATCCCTCAGTTAGGGTACCATTCCCAGATATTATAGGCCTCCCTGGATTCCCAGGTTTATGGATTTTGGGCAACATGTACAATGTTCCTAGTCTAGATTAATCAGGAATGAGATCAGTTATTCTTTCTAGGACATGCTTAGGAAATTATTTGATTATGTCCCATAGTTCCCTGGTGTATTGCGCAGTCAGGTCACTAGCCAGTTCTCTGCTGTAGGTGTGATCTGTTACTTGTCTGTTAGCTTCATTGACATAATCCTCACAGTTTAAGATCACTACTGCAGAACCTTTATCACCTTTTTTTTTTATAACAATGTTATGATTAAATTTCAGTGATTGTATTGTTCTTCTTTCTAAAGGGGAGACATTATAGCAGATCTGTTTTTGCTTGTTCAGGATCTGGCAGTTGACTTTCTGTCGAAAACATTGAATAAAAGTGTCCAGTTTAATATTATGCCCACTTGGGGTGGGGGGAGGCAGAGTAAAATCAGATGACTTCTTTTTCTTCTCCAGGGAATTTCTGATGTCCAGGGTATCCTCTTTGTTATGAAAAAAATCTTTAAGTCTCAGTCTATGAAAGTATTCTTCTAATTCTCCACAAAACTGCATTTTGCCAAGTTATCTTTATCTGTCTGATCGACTTTATCAGTCTCCAAGACCTGCTATCTAGAAATAGTTATTTGCCTCTTCCCCCCTTGTCCCCTGCCTTATCATGGTACCAGGTCAAAACCTCTAAATAAAAAACATGCGGCAATAATGGCATGGTATAGAGCATGCCTGGATTTAGAGCAACAGGGGTCTAATAGTGGTAGGGAATTACCACTACCCTGTCACTCTAGCTTCAACTAAGGAGGGATCAAACTGCCATATGCTGGGGTGCCTGGTCGAGTCGCTCCCCTGGTGGAGTGGCTAAGACACCAGCACAGGGTAGGATTGGAGACCTGGAATCATGGTTCAGTTCCTCCCTAGGTCTCCCTGTGTTGCAGCTTGCTAGTTCATTTCTTTTTTTAAATTAAACTTTCCCCCTCTTCGAGTTTCACCTCATCCCCAAATCCACACCACTTCAGAGTTTGTTATATAAAGTCTGAGCGGTGTGTTGGGGGGGAAGTCATGTTGTTTTCAAAGGGCCATGCTGTTTTCTTCCAGTTGATGTTGTTTCTGACAGGATTTTGGCATACACGGTTTTGCCTGGGACAAGTATTGCCACGCTGTTTTTGTCGGCGGTGTTATGATCTCGTGACCTTTATTACTAATAACTACCCCTACAGTAACAATTAATTCCTTAACTCTATCTAAGTCATGCTTGAAATCATTAATGGTTTTTGCACCTACCGTCTCTGTCAGCAGGCTGTTTCATGGCTCAGCCACTCTCTGTGTAAGCTAAAGTTGTCTGATGTCCCTCCTGAATCTGCATCTACCAGCTTCCACTCATTTCCCCATGTTTTTGACTCACTATTCCTGTTGAATAGTTCCTCATGGTTTACCCAGTTCATTCCTTTGAGGAACCTGAAGGACTTTATCATGTCATCCCCTCCATTCTGGCCTCCAGTGAGTACATATACAGTGCCCTAACCTGATCCTCATAGGATCTGCCCTATTGGCCCAGGGTTATCTTGGTTACCCTGTGCTCAAGGCCCCTGGAATTCTGTGGTTCTGCGGTTGCGGAATTTGCCACAGAATTTGCATCGTGCCGCAGAACATATATAGTGCTGCAGAATTCATTGCTTTTCATGAATTTTTATATAAATATACTGTTTTTCCATAGTGTCAGGCTTTCTTTCCCACCTCGTTTATCCTGAAGCCCCATCTCTATGCTCAGCATATGATGTCATCGATGACATCACATCATATTTAGACAATGATAGGACTGCATTCCGCCAAAGAAATGAATAAATCATGCCGTAGAAATCAGAAAATGCTGCCACAGAAGTCAAGGAGCCCTGCCGCAGAAATCAGAAAATTCTGCCGCAGAATACTAGGGGCCCTACTATGCAGCACATCTCCAGTTTGCCTTTGTCATTCCTTTGCTGGGGATTCCAGAACTGTTTCAGACTCCATTACAAAGCTGACATTTTCAACACAAAAAAACAAACAAAACAATATATAGTCTGTTTGATCTGTGCTAAATATTGAATTTCTAAGACAAGGATAGGCGATTACGTAAATATGAAGAAAGTGCTATCATTCACTTTGACCCCTATGTGAAGAAATTAACATTATGTCATGGCAAAAACAGTTATTTAAATGAATGGGAAGCTTCTATATTTTCTTACTTTATATGGTTTTATGAAAAGGTGTTTAAAGAATGTGTAGCTTGTAAATCTGTTTTTATCTCTTCTGTATTGGGACATGGCACTATTAATGGAGGTTAAGCACTTTTGCACTTTATTGGAGCACTGTCACATTAAATTAGGCACTTTAAATAATTCACTTTACACCTGCGCAAGGTACACTCTGATGATGATGTTAATCAAGTAAATGAGAGGCATATTGGCTCTTTGGTCCAGGCAGTGGAGTTTGAAGCTACCCAGTTTTTGTGATGCAAAAAACAAATGGATATAATATCTAGAAGAAATGTATCTGCTTGTCACTAGTTAGAATTTGAAAAATGCCTGTTTTGAGTTTCCGCCTTCAGTCAGGGAAACTTTGACAAGTCTGCACACAGGGGTCAGGAAGCCTCACTTTACTCAACTGATGTACCAGGAGGTAAGGAATGAAGCAGCTGTGAATATATTGATTTTAGTAAGTAATAAGCCTTGACAAGGTGTGCATTAATGGATTTCAATGCATAAGGTCACAGGCCACGTGTCCTTACACCCCATGGGAACGGCATTAAAACCCTTTAATGCACATCATAGAGTGACTTATCAAACTTATAAAAATGGCTCATTGTTAAAATAAAATAAAGTATTTTATTAGTTAAATTAAATGACTGAATTCTAAATAATTATGTTTAGTTGTGTAGCCTAAATGAGTGTAGACTGAATACCTACTGTACAGAAAAATTAATTAGTTTGTGTTTTTAAACTGTCTAGCAGATGGCACTATTACATCTGCTGTGCTTGGGAAGTGCTTTTTTTGTTTTACAGAGGGGTTTCAATTTATAGTTAGGAGACTAAGGATGTCGGGCTATCAGCTGATTTGATATTATTATGGTAAAAAAATTACACAGCAACTTATTTGTCACAAAGTTACATTTTAGGGCTGTCTCTTCTTTCATGCTCACATAGAAAACTGTCACTGGCACTGTGATCTTCTGTGTATTCCTTGATTGCCATTTGTTTGCCAGAACTAGAAGCTGGAAGGAAAAAACACTGAACCACCACTTCTACTATATGGTACTTGGAACATAAGCAACTGTGATGTTTTTTTTGGTGGGGGCGGGTAAAACAAACTACTGTCAGTTTTAACTGTGCTGCTTAGGATGGAACTATTGGTGATCGAAGCTCTTGCTGCCTGTCTAATAATACCAGCACCCACCTGCTCTGTTTGCTTGTGATTTGTATATGGGCGCTTTCAGTTTTTTTGGACTCAGCCACTGCTGCTCTGACTGCCTGCTTCTGACACTGACTCCTGCCTGATAAACAGTAAATGTAGAGGGGAGCCCTCATGACACACTGTCAGCTGCCTTTTTTGTTACTGTGCCATGTGAGTCATAGGTAGCCATTGTTGCTCCCACTGGCTGTTTGTTGATGGGACATCCGTTTAATGTGGTTCTGGGAGCAGAAGTCTGTGCTGTTCCCATTTGTGGTACAGTAGTACTGTACAGTTACACATCCTCTGAGTGGCCGTATTTTGGTTGTATTTTGTTTGTAATCATGCTTCTCCCCTTCCCCTTTCCCCGGGGTTGCACCTGGAAATGAGTCTTCACTCAGTGTGCCTCTCTCGGTTGCCAATTTTTAAATACAGTAAATCAATAAAATACATATTGTATGAAGATCACAAGTGATGGGGTGTTACTATGATTTTACTAATTGGAATGAGCTGCATTAGCAAGCAGTCATTTTGTGTTGGTGGAAGTGGGGGGAGCAGGGGGGAGCCAAGCAGTTCAGTTAATGCTGTGATTTGTGTCCTGCTCATATGTGCAGAAGGCCTGCTACACAAAGGGGAGAGGTCATACATTTAAAAAAAGTTCTAGAATAAACCGCAACTGCTTGTATTGTTTGAAAATTGTCAGGAAAGTCATGGAAGCCTGTGTATAACATGTTTATTTTGTTTTCAAAAAAATTGGGGGTAGTTATGATTAGGATTTTTAGCGTGACAGTGCAACATCTGATACATTTTTATGGCTGTGTACTGATATCCTTGAAGATGCAAGTTGATTACATTTTTTTTGGCCATGGTAATGATATATGGCTCCTGACAATGCACTTACAGAGCTTTAATGCATGGTCAGGTGACATCTCTCGGACAATGACATTTCTAGATTTTTTCTTGTCATTTTATATTTAAAAAGTATAATGCTTTATATCACAATAGTTGCAAATTATTAGCAGATGCAGTGTGCCCAGAAACTTTGTTGGTTGGTTGACAGAGATCGCGTATGTGAACAAAGACTCAAGATGGCCACTGACGCAGTCTGTTAATTTTATCTGTCCTGTCTATAGAGTTAGTTTATGTGATTTCTTTACTTCTCTTGTGTGAAATACTTGCATCATATACTCATTTATTGAAAATGTTGGAGAACACCTTTCAGCACAAGTGCTCTCTTACGAAGGTTCCACGTCAAGGACAGAGATTACAAGGCAACATAGAAAATACACTAAGCAAGCTCCAGTGGAATGAAATCAAACAAGTACAGTATAGTCAAACAAGTACAAATAAATAGGCTAGATAGATTGCATACAATTTTACAATAAGGCAAGTAAGCAGAATCAGTGTAAACCAAGAACCTTTGTAAATGAATGGTTTCCTGCTCAAAGGTATTGCAATCCAAGATTTAAATAAATAAATAATTGTACATGGCTGCAGAGCCGGAGTCTGACACAGTTGAAAGAGTATACTGGGAGGGACTTTAGTTAGGATACTTAGCAGTTACAGTAGTATTAAGTTGTTAGGATAGCCCATAATGCTCTCTTAAACTGGTCAAACTTAGGTAGGATTAGTAAGGTATCAGGCAACTCATTTAAAGGAGTACTACAGTCAAAATCTGCAAAAACATATGTTGTGCAGAGTGTTTTGATTTGTGTGCTTAGACCTGGTGTGTCCTTCCCTTTATCTGCTATTAGGAGTTTTTCTCAGTTTGCCTACTAATTGTATGGCCTCTGGGATCTCCAAGTTAGAATGGTTTATTATGCTTCTTTGACCTACAATGCTTGCTATCCATTGTCACAGTGATCCGTCTGGGACCACTGATTCAGTGTGAGAAAGTACTGCAGCAGTAATATGAAGACAGAAACTTGATATTCTGGCTTCAGCTAAATATCTGTAATTCAGTATTTTTGTTTTCTATGTGTTTGTCTAGGTTTAACCAGCAGAAGTAAATGTTTTCCTTTTTAAGCTTTTAATTTCATCAAACTACACCCAGCCCTAAAAAACAAACAAATAACCATGTGTCATCAATGCTATAATTAATAAAGACTCTTGCTGTTTTCTTACGGAATAGCCAGTCAATTGGACCGCAAGGGATTGCTAAACTGAAAATGTAGCCTTCAGTGCCTATTGGATAAGGAAAGTGACATAAAATAATCACAACTATGATGCAGTAAAATTGATTGTAAACCAGTACTTGCTGAATCTATGGTGGTACCGGATAAATCCCAGTCACATGGAACAGGAGGTATTGTAGGAAAACGAGCAATAAACCATGGTAATATGGAGATCCCCAGAGGCCACATAACTAATAGGAGAGACCATAAAACTAACAGGCAAATTGAGAAAAAAATCCTAATAGCAAGGGGGATTACTTACTAGAAGTGGGGAGGTCATCTTGCCCCTCTACAGGTCCCTGGTGAGACTGCACCTAGAGTACTGTGTGCAGTTCTAGCACCCCTACTTGAACATGGACATCAAACTGCTGGAGGCGGTACAGCGCAGGGCAACAAAAATTATCCTGGGATTGGGGACAGATCATATGAGGAGAGACTGAGAGAGTTCAATATGTATATCCTGGAGGAAAGAAGAGAGAGAGGGAATATAATTGAAATCTTCAAGTACCTGAAGGGTTTGAACAAAGTAGACACCAAGTGTATGTTCAATCTGAAGGGCGGAAGGGAAACCAGGGGACACTCTATGAAATTGGAAGGGGGCAGGTTCAAGAGGGAACTGAGGAGGCACTATTTCACAGAAAGGGTGGTGGCAGGGTGGAAGCAGCTCTGCCAGAGGAAATCATATTGCTGCAGAGTGTTGGGGGCTTCAAGAGGGAGTGGGACAGCTTCAAGGGGAGGGTACAAATCGGGAGGGGGTGGGAGATGGGGAGGACATATGAGGGAGGGGGGGCAGCTGCAGTCTAATGGACTGAAGTGCTTCTCACTGAAGCAGACTAGATAGACCGAATGGCCTGTATCTGCTGGCAATTTCTATGTTCACATGTAAGAAAGGGAAAGACACACCAGGACTAAACACACCAATCAAAACACTCTGTACGGCATATCTTTTTGCAAAGTTTAACTGTAGTACTCCTTTAATGAGCCAATGGCCCAATAGATAATGAAGTTTGCCCAGCTGAGTACAGTGAAAAGGGAGTTCAAGGACATTCTGAGCCATGCCCCTGGAGTTGTAGAGATTGGTGACAGGGCAGAAACAGTGAGTTAGGGCTGGGAGGGTGAGGCCCAGTAGTACCTTCTTGGCTAGCAGACATGTCTGGAACTTAATTCTGCTAGTAGGGGTAACCAGTTTGTTTGGGTACAGAAAGTGTAGCTATGGGTGTGCTTGTCGGCCCCAAACACAAAATGACAAGCATTATTACAGATCAGATTTATTTTGCTGAGAATTGACTCACAGACAGTTGCATAGACAGTGAGGCTGTAGTCAAATAGTGACAGTACTGATCTTGCAACTATGAGGCATCTAGCATCAGCAGTGAGGTTGACCCAGTTTCAGTACAAGGCTCAAATCTTCTGTTTACTGTGGACACATGGTAGTCAACATGGGGAGCAAAAGATAAGGTATTGTCCTGGATCACCCCAAGGTACATAAAGGTTTCTATCTGTTCAAGTATATGTGCCAGGTGATTGAGGATGAAAAGTTGGTGGGGGTACCTTGTTCCTTATTTATGGGCTTGTGAAGAGCACTGTCTTAGTTTTTTGGCAATTTAGAGCTAGTTTGTTTTGGGAGAACCATTTTTTAAGGGCTTCAAAATTATGCTGGAGGAAGGAGGTAAGGCTGTCAATGTCATGGTTATTTATTTTTCATCTTTACATATATCACCTGGAAAAGCTCCTGAACAGATCTAGTACAAAACCTTCACTGCTAGATATCGGCACTTTTCTAATTTTAATCAGAAACTATTTTGCCATGTCTCTGGGAACTTCCTGAAGATCTTTGCTGGGAACTCCTGTATCTGCTTGCAACTGTAATTTCTGAATGTACTGTACAGTCTCATCTGGCTTGGCTATGATGACCTCTGAGCAAATTTAACAACCTTGGAACTCAATACGCCACATGAACTCAAAGGCAACAGATCAAAGGCCTATCTAGCGTTCTACTATCCTTCTTGGTTGCTTCAGGATCCACACATCATGGCTATATAACCTAACTAACATCACTTACTGCAAGATTCTCTTGCTTCCCTATGGAAGGATTGTCCAGAAAATCAATTGTTTAAAGGGAAACTGTCAACCTGTTTTTCATCATATTATTTCTAGTTAAAACACTGCATTTTATGATTGCTTACCTTCTCTAAAATTCATTGATGTTGCTATTTGTTTTGTCTGTCTCCTTTACAATCCTGAATCTGTTCTTATTGCATACTTCCTGAGCATCAGAAGTACTCCCAAACAGTGCAGTCATTCATGAGACAGTACCCATCTAAACTCCCACTACAACATGAAGGGCTAGACTGTGTTGTGGGTGATCCCAAGTCCAGGAAAGATGCAGTTGGAGGTGATCAAGCTATGTAAACAAACCTGTTTTTGTGTGGTAACACCAGTATGGTGGGCAGTCTATTTTTCACTTTTTTAAAGAAAAAAAGAATCAGAATCAAACTGCCAGCTACATCAGCAATCTTTACAGAATGTTGGCAAACATAAAATGTGTTTTTGAAACTATGGACACCTTGGGACCTAAGGGGGTTGACAGTGCCTATTTAAATTCAACAATTAGCAGTACTTTTTCATCCTGTGACTCTTGACCTCTTGGACAAGGCATTGTATCACTGCATTGATTATATAACCACACTGTGTAACAGTACTTGCTGAACTGATGCTAACTCTCAACCTAGGGGACCCCTGTGTTTGGCAGTTTAGCCTATTTGGATGCCTTCAATGGTCATAAATATTGCCTGTATAGTTTACCTTGAGTTACAGCACAATTTGCCTGTCTACAGCTATTGTTCTGACTGCACACTCCAGTTTGGTTACCCTCAATGTTTGGTACTTACTGATTACATTGCATACTCACAGCTGAACAAGAGTCAATGCACCTACTGAGATGCTACCCCTCAGGGTCACACTCCTCTCTCTAGGCACCTGCTTAATCCACATCCCAGCCTTTGCTCTATGTCACTCAGTGGGGGAGCCCTACTGCTATATATCTGCACAAGCCCATAGGTCGGGTACATCCCCAGACCCCTGTTGCCATCAGCAGAACATCCCTCCCATGACTATCCCCACCCCCTAGGTCTGGCTTCAGAGGGGCACTGTGTATATGGTCCCCCACTCGCAGCATGCAACCTGAAGGTTGTCATCACATGTGTAAGGCCAACCAGAAACACAGTGCCTAACAACTAATGAAACAAACTAACTATCTTGCACTCCCTGGCAGCTATGAAAAATGTTACCAATTACATTCTGCTACTGGGCACCATTTACCCCAACCCTGGCCTGCACCCTGTGACACCTCTTCATCCTTGCTAAGCTCTTACAGAGAATTTATTGACTGCCTGCATAGCAACATCTGCAGCCTGATTCCCAAGTTTGCAAAGTTTGATGCTCTAGCACTCACCAAAAATCCCAAAGTGGTTGCTTTAAAAAAATCCTGGCTGACTGGGAAGATCTTGGATAGCAAAATAGCAGTCCCCTCTTACACCCTCCTTAGAAGGAACCATGTAGGTAAGTGGGCAGAGGATGTCTTCTGTACATTAAGGACCACCTACAGGTCCTGCTGCTCACTACCACAGCTCCTGACCCACCCTGCAAGTTCCTAGCATCCATCAGACTCAGACATGGGAGCAACAATCTAATTGCAGCAGTCACCTATATCGCCACCCCCTCCCAACATGTATGACTTTGGATTTAATTCCTTTTCCCCTGTCCCTGGTTTTGCTTGAGCCAAAGCCAGAAAAATCTAATCCTAGGCAACTTTAACATCAACTGCCACTCTTCTAATTCCATGCAATAGAAAAGCAAACTGGCTGGGATCTATCTCAGCCAGGTGGTCAAATATCCAACTTGTAGCAACTACAAAAAAAATCAATGGAAACACTTATTGACTGGATCCTGGCATTGCATCATGAAAAACTCTCGTGTGGAGCTACTACCAGATCTATGTAATGATCACTCTCTGATCTACTGCTTCAAGTCCATCAGCTTCATCTACACCTGCTACCTAAAGGAAGAGAGACTCGCTGAACTTAGAAACTATTTCTGTCACACTGACTGGTATGATTTGGACTGCATGCCAGATGTCAACCTCACCTTTGATTTCCTCTCACAGGCCTTCCAAACTGCACGTGACCAGTTTGCCCCTAAAGAAAAAGAATCAAACTAGATACTAATCACTGGCTCACATCAGAACTCCTCACATTCTTCAAAGAATGGGACAAACTGTAGACCATATACAAAGATTTGAGCTCCCACTACCAAAATACAAAGAGCTGAAAAAACAGGGCAAATCTGCTAGTCGAAATGCAAAAGCGAATTCTGCAAAACAAAACTCCATGAATCCTATAACAATTCCAGGAGACTGTGGGAAATGATCAACAAAACCCTAGCTAGGACCCAACATCCAAAACGTGAATGGAACGAAGACCACTGACCAAAAACCCTTTGCCAACTCCTTGCATTCCTTCTTCCTGAAAGTTGGCAAAGACATGCCTACTGGCACCCTGCCAGCTGCCCCTGCCCCTGTCCCCCTAGGGCTCTCAGTCTTCTCCAGCACTGGTGGACCTGAATTCTATTTTAAACAGGTGAGCACAAAAGCAATAAAAAAAATACTTGCTAAACGCATACTTCAAAACAAGAATTGGACCCAATGCATTGGATATGGAGATATTTAAAATGGCCGTAGAATAACTGGCCTTACCAATCCAAAAATTATTCAATTTCTACCTCCAATTTAGCTCCCTCCTTGACATCTAGAAACAAGCCAATGTAGTCCAAGTCTTTAAATCCTGAGAAACACCGTGGTCTGTAACTCAAGAGTCATCTCTTTCCTCTCCCCATTCTCTTAGACGTTAGAGAAAACCGTCAGTGATTAACTAGTGACCTACACCTCAGGTCATGATCTTCTATCTGCTGAACAACACAGCTACAGAAAAAGGCGTAATACAACAACCACCCTAATTGAGCTAACCCAGGAATGCCATGCAGTGCTAGACAAGGGGAAATGCATTGGCACAGCTTTTCTTGATCTCTCCAAGGCCTTTGACTAGATTAGCCACAATCTCCAACTTGTAAAGTTTGAGGAGATGGGCCTATCAGCTGGGATTATGGCATTTTTCTTAGGCTAGTTATCCAAAAGAACTGAAAAAAACAGATAAGGAGAAGTGCTTTCCAGCCTGCAGTCTCTTGCCACTAGACTGGTTCAGACCTTGGCCCCCTACTCTTCAGCCTTTTCATCAACAAGGTCCCTAAAGTATGTGTTCACTCCAAAGCATTACTTTGCACTTATGACACAGTCATCCTCACATCCCACTGTGATCAGGAGTCTCTGGAAAGCAACCTGCAATCTGGCTCGGTCTGCAGCTAGTTCACCATAAATAGGCTGGTCATTAACCCCATGAAAAAAATATCTACTGTTCAGGAGTACCCATACTTTGAAGGGCGGCCCCATGTTGCTCATCACAACACCATCAGAGGACCCAATTGAACAGGTTCAGGTCTTCAAGTACCTAGGCATACATTTGGATGCAACCTTGTCCTTCACATCTCATGCTGACTATCTGGTCAAAAGCATAAACCAGTGCCATGGTTTGCTATACAGAAACAGGACCAACCTCACCCCTCATGTGACAAAACTACTTGTCTCCATCCACATCATGTTCATGATTGACTATAGTGCGGTCTCATTGATTGACAATAGCGTGGTCATCTACTCTGCTGCTAATAACATTGTCCTTGAAAGAATTTTGGCTGCTTTCAACCATGCCTGCAAATTCACACTCAACATGAAACCTGATTCCCACCATTGCAACCTTTACACCACCTCCGAATGGGTTCCTTTCTACCTCTGAGTTAACCTCAACAAAGTCTTTCTATGCACAAGAGCTCTCCTTAGCCAAATGCCACCAGGTGTCCAAAACCACTTCTCTCTTCATAGGTATCATAGGTAAGATCAAGCTTTGTAGACTTACGTCCTTAATGCTTGCCAGATGGATTTATTTATATTACCCAAATTTGATTTCATCACTCATTGCATTGTCCAGTCTAGTTTTAAAGACATCAATATGTTTACTGGCTATTACATCCTCGGGGAGGTAGTTCCATAAAGTAATAACCCTTTGGCTGTGCCAATGCTTCCTAGATAGTGTATTCCATTTGTTGGAGCACAACTGCAAGGAATGTCTTCTACCACTAGCTCTATCTCGGTTAAACTTTATTCCAAGTTCTGACATGCAGTTATCTTGTCCTATTACCCTGTACAACATTCACATGTCCCCTCTTATTCTTCTGTATTGCAGTGAGTACAAATTGAGTATTTTTAATCTTTGAGCATATGGTATCTGTTTTAAGCTGGTTACAAGTCTAGTAAAGTGGTGTTGGACTGCTTCAACCTTGTTTATGGCTTCATTTTTAAAAGGAGACCATATTTGCACACAGTATTCCAACTGTGGCCTAACCAGTGCTATACAGAGTGGAAGTAATACCTCCTTAGTCCTACTAGAAATATGTTTAGTAATACAATTTAGCATCTGATTTGACTTTCTTACCTGATTTCTACAATGCACATTAAATTTGAATTTGTGAGAAATAACTATGGAATTCAATCCATGAGGAGTCAAAACTGTTCCTGCCCTTCAGGAAAACAGCACTTAGCCAGCACTCTTTTGTATCTAGAGTGGTCAAAGCCTAGAACTCCCTGCCCCTTGCTATTACTGTTCTCCCCAGCTTCTTCGACTTCAAGGCCCAAGTCACCACCCACCTTCTCCTGAAACTCCACTGCATGTATGCTTAGTCCATATCTGCCAGAATTTTGCCTCCTTCCCTCGAGACCCCCGTCTTCTGTACAGGCCCCCTGCTGATACGAATGTCTGATGTTTTAACTCATTGCTAAAACCTCCTGTAATATTTTAACGCTCAATGTTACTGTTGCTTATTGTACTAGCCTGGCATTGCATGTAACTTGCTTGACTTGGACACCATTGAAAATGGGCTATTAAGCTTAAAGGTCTTCTGAACACAGTTAAATAGATAAATGTGATGTTGCTGTTTTAATTATTCTCATGCAGGAGTACCTAACCCCACAGGTTGATATAATCAATATAAACATTATGGTCTACTTGGAATGGTATGCAGTGAGAAGGGCTATGCAAATTGAGTAACTCATATATGGCTCAGTCTGCAGGCCTGATGAAACAGTGACAATTGAGGAATAGTGAAGAAGGGTAATAGTGAGTGTGGGAGGAAAGAACAACAAAGACAACTGAAGGGGGTTGGGGATACTGTGACATTGCGGATGTGGGTTAAATGGAGTAGCACAGTGGAGTGCTACTAAGCCAGCTGCCTGATGTGCTGGAGTGAGTTGCTGCCAGCAATGTTGAGGGTTGTGGGTTCGGGACTGGCCACAGGTATTTAGTTTTGTAACTTGGAGTGGGTGTTTGCAATTTTATTTTTGTTCCCTGTCCCTGGTTTCTCCCACTGTGGTGCCCCAGCAATGGTAGATCCTCTCCTGTGAATCCTCCTTTCCCCCAGAGTTAATCATAATAATTTAGGGGGAAGGGGGGCTTGCCCCTGCTATGGGGAGTGCAGATGGCATAGCATATCGCATTAAATATTGGTTAATTTTGTAGAACTTTTAATGTTTGCAGAGCTGTCGCTCATGTGGGGTTTGCTGTTCTGGGTGTGTAGCAATTTATGAATTTGGCAAATG
Organism: Neoceratodus forsteri; assembly: GCA_016271365.2. Taxonomy (NCBI): domain Eukaryota; kingdom Metazoa; phylum Chordata; order Ceratodontiformes; family Ceratodontidae; genus Neoceratodus; species Neoceratodus forsteri. The sequence continues at coordinate 1,394,059,602 of CM057459.1, forward strand.
TACATACTGTTATGCAAGTCACAGTTCCAATTTTTGCTGTCTTGACATGGAACCACTTGGGACTTTTCTGTCTATATGCAATCATATTATTTATGCAAGGCTGTGGCTGCAATAGGAGGATACCAAGTCGGTGTCTGATGCATAACAAAGAACTAGGCTAAAAGGCCAGGAACCTGAGGGAACAAATAAATCATTGAAGCGAAGGAATAAGACAAAATATTAAAGAATATAATAAGACTTAAGTATACTATTACTTCTTCGTGGTACAGATATATCTAGAATCTCTGAGAATCTCTTGTAGAGAATTATATGACTGAAGAACAACAATATTGAATTTTGGGGATCACATTTTAAAGGCATCTCTTGAAAAAGCCTATGCAGTAGGTGAAACGTTGAGTCGTTTGCCATTTTTAAATAATAAAAAGATGTTATTGGAATTGAAAAGACTGTCTGCAGCAAAATTTGTTCAGTGCCCCCCATTCTTTTGCTCTAAGAGGGAGAAGTGTCTCACATTCATTAACACATCGGGAGAGGCAGCTTGGAATTTGTGAAGAACTGTTCATTTCCTATCGAACCTTCCCCTTCCCTTTTTTTCCCTTCCCTTTCTTCCACTTTTGGGTGCAATAGACCAGATAAAAACTGAATGACACTTCAGTTATATATGCACATTATGCATCCACAAATTCAAACATATATGGCTGAATTTTGTACAAAACACTTATGGAAAACTGGTGACAACCAGCAAGATCTTAATAGAAACATAAAAGTTTTTGGCAGATAAGGACCGCTTGGCTCACATGTTCTGCCCATTTTGTCCCTACGTATATTGTCACCACAGACCCTACCTGATCTCTGGCTACTCTCCTGCCTTTCCTACCAAGATTCCTTTGTGCCTAACTCATGGATGCTTGAAGCCCTCCAATGTTTTCACCCCTACCACCTCTGCTGGAAGACCATTGCAAGTGTCCAGCACTCTTTCAGTGAAGAAATATTTCCTTACATCCCTTATAAATTTCCCCTCTTCCAGCTTCATTGCATGCCCCCTTGCTCGTGTGCACCTTCTCATTCTGAAAAATACTCTCCTCCTGCACTGTATTCACCCCTTGAGGCACTTACAGTGGCATCCCCCAGGATGAAATGCACTTTTAAAGCACTCTGCAGTATGCTACAGCAGACCTACTGAAAAAACTATGTAATTTCAGTGGCAATTGGTCCCCTTTGTCATGGAGGAAACTGTGGCATTCACTTCATCCTAGCAGTGTCACATTTTCCTGAATGACAAATGGGACTAATTACCATTGAAATTACATTGTTTTATTTGGTAAGTCTGCTACAGCATTCTGCAGAGTGCTGCAAAATGCTACAAAATTGTGTTTCATCCTGGGGGACGCCACTGTATATGTCTATATCATGTGCCCCCTCTCCCTCCTCTCTTCCAGGGCATATACACTGAGATCCCTCAGTCTGTCCTCATAGGGCTTTTGATGCAGCCCTTGCACCATTTTAGTTGCCCTCTTTTCAACATTCCCTATCCTGTATATGTCCTTCCTGAGATAAGGTCTCCAGAGCTGGGCACAGTACTCCATAAGAGTAAGAAATGCATGTAAGCAAAATGTTTTACCAACAACACATCTTTGACTTAATGCTAAGACAATGAAAGATTTCCAGATTAGCTTATAGTAGCTATTTAATGATGGGAACAGCATCACACTTTCAAGATAGATGACGAATATCTGAGAAACTGCAGTAGGAAAAGTGTTTGGTTTCATAATGAGACTTTTGTATTAGTGATACAGGCAAACTCCTTCTGGTTCTTATTCGAATTGGTTCTATTTTGATCCCAAAAGGTGCTTTCTCCCATATTTTAGCCAGGGAAGTTCAGTACATTTGCACATAAATTATGTGCTGCCCACATGCAGATTATTCATTTCCACCTCAAACTTCTGCAACCCTTTTAAAACTAGAGGACATGCACTCAAACTGAGGGAGGGAGGCAGAATAAGGAGCAACATGGAAAGCATTAATTCACATTGAGAGTATTTATTTACATAATAAGGTGCAATGGAGGAGGTTGTGGTGAGATAGTAGCATGCCAAATGGAGGTTGAAGCATGAGGTGAAGCCAAGTGCTTATAAAACCCAAGAAGTGCCATTATTCCACCACAGTTCACACCATGGAGTGCATTACTACAAATTTTTGTTCATGTTGTATCTAATCAGGAAACCATGACATCAGAAGGTGGAGGGGTGGTGAGATAGAAGCATGCCAAATGTGGATTTAAGCATGAGGTGAAGCCAAGTGCTGATAAAACCCAACAAATTCACACTGTGGAGCACATTATTTCAACTATTTCCTCATGCTGTCTCTAACCGGGAGATTGTGACATCAGAAGGGGGAAGGGCTAAGGACTTTTTCAGCGGAGCTGCATTGAACAGAATTATCTCTGGCTTGACAGCATCTAACAGCTTGATTCTGAAAGAGACTGCTGATTATCCAGCTTGGCACATCTACTGCCAGCCTAAAAGAGACATTAGTCCCCCATGATATCAGAAGAGGGAGGGACTTAGGCCATTTTCAGTGGAACCACACAAGCAGCACTCAGTGGAGTGGCACTTTGCTAATCAGTTTTCCACAGGAGAGGCAGGAGTCACTGCAAGAGTCCCTGCAGGAAAGGCCTGCAGACCAAAAAGTCCTGCTTTAATTTTAATTATACATGTTTGATTGCTTGTGTGTATTTGTCCTTGCTGGTAGTCTTTAAATTGGTTTACTTTATCTGTTTAGCAACATTTGAACAAACAAAAGAAGTGGGCCCTGGAGTTAAAATGATTTATTCTTATAGGGGCCTGTGTGCTAATGCCTATGCACCGCATATGTACAGCATGGAGGCATGCCTACCTCTGCATGCTGTACAGCAGGATAACGCAGTGGCATTCACCACAGGTGTGCTAGCGTCTTGCATTCTGGATCCCCCGGCTGGCTGAGTAGTGATTCTACAAGGGCAGTCCAGGAGTGTACCAAGGGGCTTGTCTGTGCACTGTACCATGCATGAAGGCACTGTCCACTGGGCTGGGATGAAAAATGGTACATAAAGGGGAACCCAATCATAAATATTTACATGCACCCCCAATGGTTACAGTCTGGGAAAGGTGGCAATGAGATCCCTCTACACACAGCTGCCCCAGCCCACAGGGCTGCCAGGAAGGGCTGGGGTCAGCCATTTTTCCTGAAAATGGTGGTGTATTCACCCTGGGGTTCACGCCATTCCAGGATACCCTGCATGTGCACAGCAGGGGATACACTCTGGGACCTGGGCCGAGCATCCAATTGGATGCCCACCCATGCAGCCATGATTCACTCTGATGCAACTGTATGACAGAGGAGTGGTGTATGCCGGAAGAGTGGGTGTGTGTACAGGTGACCAGTGCATGCCTGCCCATGGGTGTGGTGCTGCATGAGCTAGGGACATGCCTTTAGCATATACCCATGCCCAGATCTTGCATAAGGCCCATACCGAGGATTTCTCCTTCTTCTGACTCTGGACTAGTCGGAGTCCTTATTTTTAGCTTACACTTTTGACTCTGGGTTCTTGCCCTGCACTATCCTCTTGTGTGTGTCTTGCTGTACAACTAGGGCACATTTTTTTGGACCTGCTTCTCACTTGTATAACCTGCCTATGATTGCTATAACCAACTGTATGACTTGGGCCACTTGGTCTGTATTATCAAATTTTGTACCCTAGATTTTACCTGTGTATAACCCACAATACTTGTATGTTTGTGTGTTGCTTGTTCTACTTTGCATCTGTAAAACTGTTGCACGCCGTGTAATCTGTGATGAGGAGCCTTTGCAAAAGAGTCTGTGACTCAAAGGTTGTATTCCAATGAATTTAATAAATAAATAAATAAAAAATATTAGCCCATGTAGCTTTAGGGTTTATTGTATACTAGTATGGTTGTTAATAAAGCAATAGTACAAGACAGGGTGTGGTATATCATGGGATATCATCATACCTTGGGTGCATTGTGTAGCATGAGACAACATCCAGTGCCTTCAACCCCTCAAGAAGTGACAATATTCCAAGATATACCATACCCCAGAGTGTATCATTGCGATTATAAAATGGCCCTAAAGTGTTACTAAATGGCCAATCTTTGTAGTCAGTTTTGGACCATAATGATATTCTGAGATATCATCATGGGTCATAGAGTGCTTCAGCCAGTTGGCTTCTAGGATTTCTCCTCTCCATTTTATAATTTGTTTTATACCAACAGATTGTCTGATTGAACAGACACACATTTGTTCTATAAATTCCTTGGACGTTAACAACTGCGCATTTAGATCAACTGCTGTTTCTAATAATGAACTTGCAACATATAACCAATGCATGCCTGTCAGACATGGCATGCTGCCAATAATTATAATAAGGTCACTTGTAAAACAGGTTAGCCTTTTTCATTATCTTTATCTAGAACTTAAAGTATTTTAATACAGGGGTCAAGTAAATGTGTAACCAGGTCAGGAAGTAATAACTGGCTATATGTACAGTATTAGGACTATTCAAACACAAGCTTAGGTCAGGTAAAGATTTGCTACACTTAATACTTTTGATTAGCAGGGGACATTGACCTCAACCCAGGCTCAGTTGAACCCAGTTTAGATTTTACTGGTGCAGAAGTCTTGAAATCATGTAACAAGTCTTTTGTGCATTATAATATCTAAAGCCTATTACACTACATTGATTCTCTATGGAACTGGGCATATTTGAATTCCCCTGACTTTTTAATAGTTTCCAAATCTTGATTATCATCCAAAATAAATAAAAAACAAGGTTGCAATTGATGGTTATAATGTGTGGAGGCAAGATAGGAGCAAGGGGATAATAATTCATATCCACAGTACTATGACGTTAATTATTACCTAGCATTGACAAAAATAATTGTATTGAGGTGTTTCTAGAGGTGCATATTAAGAACAAAACTCCTGTTTATTTAATACGATGTTATTGTCCTCCAAAGACACAGATTCAAAATTTTGATATGATGGAAAAACCTGTTTTCCTGTACAAAACTACCCATGAAATTCTCATGCTGAGTAGTTATAATGTCGACTGGGGTAAGTGTATGAGCTCTCAAAGACTAGAAGATGTAGCTTAAGATTTAGAATTGGCACAACTAATAACTTAGCCCACTAGACTAAATCTTAGCAATATTGGATTGTCTACAGTGTTTGACTTCATTTTTTCCCAATCAATCGGAATGCTACACAGAAGCAGGTGTTCTCCGTGATTCTTTTTTTTTATTATTATTTGATACACTTTATTTGGTTTTCAGTTTTACACAAACCAGATTCAATATGGACAACAATAGGTGAACCAAGTGGGGGGGGGCAAAGTAAGTTATCCTATTCTAATACAGGATTAACTACAGTACTAATACAAATAGGAAAAGGAAAGAGAACAGAGAAAATAAAATACAATACAATCCTCCAACCCACCCCCTTCCCCCTTCTCCCCCAGAACACCCTCAACCCTCCCCAGGTCAAGTGCAAATATTAGCAATGGATTTGAATGTGTCAAGTGTTCTGGTAGACATAGCAAAGCAGTTTTTATGGCTTCCATATAGTAAGTAGTGTATCTAGAGACCCCATCTACTGTAATAAGTCTGGATTCTATTACACATCGAAGCAATATGTTTTTCCAGTTGCAACGCAATCAATATTTCTTTATGCCATTCCTGGACAGGGGGAAGAGACCCTTCTTTCCAATGTCTCATAATTAATAGCATAGCTGTGGCAGAGATCAGTGCTATATGAGCTTTGTGGATCTTGGGGACTCCAGGGGGGAAGTTGTGCAGTATACAAGTTTCAGGAGTGAACAAGGGGCCAAGGCCAAGAATAGGATCTAAGGTTCCCCTGATAGCCCGCCAGAAGACCTGTGCATGTGAACAAGTTCATAACATATGATACAGAGTTTCTGGAGAGCCAGTGCATTGTGGACAAATGGGAGAGGGGAGCTTACCCTCTTATGTAGTTTCACAGGGGCAAAATATAGATTGTGCATGATGCTGAAATGGATAAGACGTAGTCTGTCCTGTTTGATAAACGCGTACGCATTGAGCCATAGTTTCTTCCAGAAGGGTGCATCAGTTACTAAGACCAGTAGTAACATACACCTTGATGTAAATGGGGATCTGATGATTGTAATTCTTTATAAACTTTGAAGACCGCATGGGGTTGGCTCACCACTTGTAAAAGTATGGACAGCTTAGCAGTGGGAGTTGGTGCCACCTTTCCTCTGCTCATGTGGACAGTAATTGCAGCTTTGAGCTGCATATATTTGAAAGCAGTGGCACCCTGCTCATTAAATAGGGCCTGAAAATTGGGAAAGGAGAGAATTTCACCCCCCCAATAGAAGTCAAGGAGTTTCTTCCCAGTCAAAGGGGCCCAATATGAAGGTGAGATTGGTTTATGTCCAGTTTTAAAAAGGGGGTTGCCCAAGATCAGCTGATCCAGGGATGAGTGTCATGGCAAATAAAAATGTGTCTGTACTTGATGTAAAGCTCTAATGGTCCACCCAATAGGGGTATGCTTCAGTGCCTTTGGCAGTACTTTGGGATTCGTATATAATAATGAACGGAGAATACAGTGGTGTTGTGCAGCCAGAAATCTTTCTATTTCCAACCAAAGTGGTACATAATAGGAAAGCTCCACTCCGTCCTCCTGCACCCAGTGTGCCATCTTATAAATGTTTTGTGCACCATAATACATGAAAAAAGAGGGGACTGCCAAGCCTCCTTGAGGTTTTGGGGCAGTAAGTTTAAAGAACGCGTGCCTCACTCCCTTACTGTGCCACAAGAAGGTGTTAAGTATCCTTTGGAACTTAGAAAAACAGGTTTTAGGGAAGAAAAACCCAAGCATTCCCATCGGGTAAAGGAGATGAGGCAGAACATTCATTCTTATAATGATAATTCTCTCCCAAAGTGTCAAGGGAAGGATGCCCCACCTGTCCAGATCTGTTTTAAGAACCTTCCATAGTTCTGGAAAGTTGGCCTTGATCATTGTGGGACATCTCTGGTCACCTTAATGCCTAAGTATGTGAGAGACTTCGGTTCCCTGGAGAAGTTATAGTGAGTAAGCTCCATCTGGGATACTCTGTTATTCAGTGGGAATATTTTGGTTTCAGAAAAGTTGAGCTTATAATAGGATACTTGCGAAAATGCATCTATCTCCTCAATGAGTGCCATAAGGCTATTTTGAGACTCTTCCAAGTGTAACAGAAGATCATCAGCATAGGCTGAAAGGGTATAGCAATGTACACCCACTCAAATCCCTTTGAGAACTGTGGAGGTGATTAATTTCCTGACAAGGGGCTCTAAGTACAAATTAAAGAGGAGAGGGGACAGTGGACATCCCTGCATGGTGCCATGATAGAGAAGGAAGGAATCAGAGAGGGCACCATTGCACCAAATTTGGACTGATGGGGTGGAATAAAGTAGTCAAACCCAATTAATGAAAGTCTCCAGGAAATCGAAGTGACCCATGGTTTCAAAAAGGAAGTCCCAGGAGACCCGATCGAATGCTTTCTCAGCATCCAGGGATACGAGAACCGCTGGCAATGTCGAGTCCCTGGATACCGAGAGGAGGTGCAACAGTTTTCGCATGTGGTCTCCTGAGGACCTTCCCGCCATGAAGCCCACCTGCTCTCTACTAATTAATCTAACCAAAAGGGCCCCTAGCCTATTGGTCAATATCTTGGCAAGTATTTTTACATCAGTATTGAGCAGTGACATAGGCCTGTAATTCTCAGCATATTGGGGATCTCTGCCCTCCTTAGGAATGAGAGTTATGAAGGTGTTAAGGAAGTTGGACTCCGATAACCATTCTTTGAATCAGAAATTATAGATGTTTGTCAGCAATGGGGCAAGCTCTGAGAGGCAGGCCTTGTATAAATTATTGGATAGGCCATCGGGATCAGAGGATTTATCAGGTGGTAGTTGTCTCACAGCTTGCTAGTTCTCCGTGATTCTTTATCTGATCACCATTAAGTGTACTGTTTTAGGAAGTGCCAAAAACAGAAGAAACCCCTATTTCAGATGCTGTAGATCATTTAAGTCCTTTGATTATGTTTTGTTTATGTGGGACTTGGAAAATGTTGATTGGGAGCATTTGTACCTAATTCCACACATGGACAGTGCATGTTCTTACTTCACAAATAAATTTACTGAAGTCTGTTTCAGACAGGCTCCAATCAGGAAAGGTTGGTTCTAGATCTGACTGACTGGTTTGATTAATACTTGTGTATGCTGGTTACTTTGACCTTTCTCTGTCCTCTCCACCTATGAAGAGGTGCCCAGCAGGGATTGAACTAAAGGACATGAGCGGGGCCACCAGGAGATGGAGTGCCGGAGAAGGAGGGTACCAGGTCAATATGTTGATACCTGAACAGTGCAGTGAAAACTACATGCAGATAGCACTAAACTTTGTACAGTGACAGGGTTTTACAGCATTTTGGAATAACCACTGCCCCGTCACTGTACGCTCAGATGAGTGAGTGCTTAAGTGGCTGCCAGTGTGGTGCCTAGTTGAGCCACTCCTGTGGTGGATTGGCTAAAGCACCAGCATATGGTAAGGTTGGATGCCTGGGAACATGATTCAGTTCCCCACAACTCTCATGGTGTTACTAATTTTTCATTATTTAAAAAAATAATTTCCCCCCTTCCTGAGTTTCTCCTGATCCCCGAAGTACAGCCCCCCTTAGAGTTGGCTATTATTAGTCCAGGGTATGTCTGTGTGTGTGGGGGGGGTGAAGCAAAAGCTAAAAAGTCCCATTGTTCACAATGGGTTTGCACTGTTATCCTACGATCTGTATTTTGCAAACCTTATTTCTATGCATGGCATTATGCTTGTGACATTTATTGCCATGCTGTTTTTGTTAGCGGCAATATGACCCCATGCTGAGAAGGAGGAAGGTGAGTAAAACACCTAGGGCCTGATTTTCAAAGGGCCAGCAGATCAGTACATGTTGCACTCCATCACTCCCACCTCCACCTACTGAACCTTTCCAAAGCCCACCTTGCTATAGGCAGGCGGTCCTTTGCATTCACTGCACCCTTAAAAATGGAACTCCCTTCCACACATTTTGCTCTCATGTACATCCCTTCCTCTGTTTAAAACATGTTTCAAAGAACACTTCTTCACACCTCCAATCTGTAGTGGCTCTTGCTCTTAATCCCCCAGTTTTCCTTATTACCTCTCCTCCACCTCCTGCCCTCCCTGGTTGTCCTTGTTTTCCCTCCTACCCACTATGTTCCTCTCTTCCCCTTACCTCATTCCCTCCCCTGTCCTCTCTCCCCTCTCTTAAATCCTCTTATTTTTTGTAAATATGTAATATTTTGAATTATGTAGTGTGCTGTGCGGTAGCTCACAACTGGACTAGAAACACATATCCCATACTTATGGCATTCAAAAACCTCCAACAACTTCAGAGGCAAAAAAAATTACTGGATTAATGATGCAAGCCCTATATGGACTCTCTTTGGTATCCTTAGCCAGCATCTGAGACTGAGGACGTTCAGCTCAGCAAACATTGGGATACTTTTTGTGCATATACTGTCTCTAACCTCAGATTGTTCTATTTTTTTTTTCCAGATATTTACTACAGTACCTCATGTATTCATTGTACTTGGTACTGTAACATCTTGTGGAATTCCTTATTCCCAGGGTCACCCCTGAAAAAGGGACAACTCTGTCTCAGTGGGCCTACCCGGTTATCAAAATTCAAAATAAAAATAAATAAAAAAGATTATAAAATCTAAAGCTGTGAAAAACTCCGGGTGCATCAGGGACTCTGCGCCCCATTCCAGAAGAAAGGGGCTTCCTGTACCAAAGTCCTGAGAGTTGCTGCAGTTGCAGTGTTACAGCAAACCTTTGGTGCACCAGAGGGGGTTTGACAGAGGGTCCCATTCAGCCTCCCCCCCAGCAACCATGGCCCAGATTGGGGATCTTTGGGAGGGGTGCTTGGTAAAAGGCAGAGGGACCAGTGGGGGTGCCAGCAGTGGGCAGAATGGGCATGGTGGAGTGTGAGTGGGTACACTGGTGACACTGGGGCAGTTGTGCCTTGGGCTGTGCAACAGAGCCACTGAGTGAGCATGGGCTATATGCTGGCTCAGCCCCCCACGTCCCATGGCCCCTGATGCCACCAGCCCTGTTAGCCACCCGTACTGTGTAACTACCACAACAGGGGGTGACAGATAATGGAGGCAGGGGATAAGGTACTGCACTCAGTTGAAAATGTACCCCACGCAGTGCCACCTCTTCTGATGCACAGCCATAGGTGCCATAAGGGTTACAGCTGGTGGAATGGGCACCCCAAGTGACAGATGCCATCCTGAGGTCTGGCAGTCAGCATGTTGGGAAGCGTGCATGCTGCAGGTCAACTGCCAGGGCTGGCAGCATCAGGGTTCTGAGACACAGTCCATGCCAGCAGACTGCCCATTGTCAGTCCATGGCATGTTGTTACACCCCCTGATAAAGAGGTGGCTTTCCCATCAAAGTGCGGGGGCTTCTCAGTAGGTGGTTCAGCATGGTTTGTTCATTCATTCATTCATTTCTTTCTTTTTTTTTACTTTATTTATTTATGTATGCCCTGGTTGGCTGGCCCCCATTCACCTGTCCCTCCAGCCCCATCACCCCAGTGTCTGCCGGGTCTCACTTCTCCTTTCTCCCTTCCTCTTCTGAGATGCCCAACTAGCTGGGTGTGGATCTTGTGGGGGACCAGTGTTTTCCTGCTGATCTGCAGCCACTTTTCTCTTCTTTTCTTCCCTCAGTGTAGCACAGGAGCATGCAATGATGCCAATGACGGAGCCACATTCGCTTCCACATGCTGCACACCAGGCGTCTGCTCCGTGTCTGTCCCCTATGTCTGTGGATCCACTGTGCAAACCCCCAGCTGCCTCCATGGGGGCAGGCAAGCAGTGGACTCCATCCCCACCCCTTCCCAGAAAGGAGAGCTGTCCTTTAGATGCTCGATCCTCTCCCTCCCCAGCTGAACATGGGTTACGGGCATGGCAAGAGGTAAGGCACCAATACCTCAGCCCTCCACATCAGCAGGCTGGCAGATTCACATTTCTTATTTATTTTTTAGTGTTGCACATACGGCACTATGAAGTTTACAAGTTTTTATCCCATCACCACAGCCAGCTTTGGGGGGGGGGTTGCAAACAGTGCATTCACACAGGGCTCCAAGAGCAGAGAGGCCCCACAAAATTCAGCTGTCCAACTGGCCTCCTTCTTCCTGGTCCTGTATGTGCTAATTTAAGTAAAAAGCAAAAATGGCAGAAAACTAACTAAAAAATGAAGCTACAGGGAGGCCATGATAGGGGTGAGGATGTTCCTTTGGGGCTTCATGACTTCTGATATGGGGCCACAGCAAGGAGGTTCACACAGGGCCCTAGAATAAGTAGGGCAAGTGCTGCCCATCACAGTGAAGTGCTTGCCTAATTTTCTTTGATTGTAACAGTATTTATAAGTACTCAATCCAAGCAGAGAATGCAGCCTTCATGCAGCTTGTTTTTTTCACAGTCAAAGGCATACCTGCCCTGGTGCCATCAGTGTTCCCTCTCACACCTCGCCATGCCCATTATGCCCAGTACTAGCACCCCCACCAGTCTGGCCAGTGCCATACACCCTCCATCCTAATGCAGCTTATGCCAGAAACCAGGGGCAAGGGCTGTGTAACCTCAGTGCTCAGTTGCTACCATGGAGGGCTCCCAAAATCCCAAATAAGGGGATGCTGCAGCCCCACTGTAGTACAAGCCCCCTTGCAACTTGGCACACCAGTACTTTTGTCACAGGGGTGGCACAGGGGATCTTCGGTGCAAGGTATACTGATTTGGGTGAGCCCACATTCCAAAACCGGGATTGCCACAAAATTTCACGCAAGGTGCCACTTGCTTCAAATCATATTGGTGCAGGTACACTGTGCCAAATTTCAGCATGTGAAAATTGGCCCCTGGTGCTGGAAGGCAGGAGGCTGCTGGGTATTTATGGGAGTAGGAGGTGTGGGCTGCCAGCCTGAGAACCAAAGGCCTTGGCCTCTCAATTCTAAGTCCAACAGGCTGATTTATTTAGTGGTTGTGTATACCGTTTACTTTGGCCTTTCTCAGTCATCTCCACCCTTGAAGAGGTGCCGGCAGGGATTGCACTAAGGGAAATGAGAGGGCCCAAAAACATCTGACTGTCACTGAACTGAGACTCTCCTCCAGCACTCAAAAGTAGACCAATTGCATGGAGGAGAGGAAACGTCCCAGGCTGAAGGAAACCTCCAGGGATCCAAGGCAAATGGTCAGATCCCCTCCGGGGCTCTGACTTGGTAGTTTAAATACTTACCTATAGCCTGATTATGTATGGTGAAATGAACGACTGTCCAGAAAAAGAGAGGGGATTGAGTTTGAGCTGAGTTAGTAGGATCCTGATATGACATACAAACCTGACAGTAGCCATCACTTCATCAGAAAACATAGTCAGTACAGGTCCATTTAGATTCAGTTCATCTTTCAGTTGATTTAATATGACCATGGGGCATTATGTGAATATGTTGGGTGGTGAGGAATGGTGTAACAGAAGCCTAATCTGATAGGCTGGATGCCTTAAAAAACAGATGGTAGAGTTCAGATGATTTTCTTGAAGGCTATTGCAGAGAAATGATATTCTGGATTGAACTTGAAAGAACTGGATGAATTTTTCAGGAGTCAGGAAGCCACAATAAGCATGGGTCATGGCAGCTTGTAGAGTGGTGTTGACTGGTTGTCTGACCGTTGAATAGGCAAAGAGATCCATAAGGCTTGGACTATGAATCCAAATTGATTGGGGGCCTAGTAGATCAATTTATAGGGTTTTGTCTTTTAATGCCATGCAGAAATGTGTTGAGTAACTAATTCAAAAAGTCGGATCAAGGTTGAGTTGACAAGCAAAAGTAATACACATGTTGGATGGCTGCAATGAGCTGTTTGATAGAAGAATTGAACATTCTCTTTCAGGGGAGCTGAAAGATGCAAATGCAAGAATTTATTGAACACAGACTGTAAAAGGATCTAGGGTTGGATTGGCATGGAATGCAGAATACCTTGTCCAGGCTGAAGTGCAAACTGTTTTCATAGCCTCAGGAATGATGACCATTTTACAGAAGATGCGGATTTCAAGTGATGGTTCATGGCTTTTAATAATCTGATAGACTGAGAGGTACTGTCTTATAGGTGTCCACCATAACATTCACACGGAAGAATTGCTGAAGTGAAAGTGAGACAGAGAGACAGCTAGATGATTCAGCAGTTCCTGAAATGTGTGCACAATGGAATTGAAAATGGTTAAAGACAGATGTTTTTGTCAATTTCTGAGAAAGGCCATGACTGAAGGAGTATGCGATCAGCCTTTATTAACAGTTGCTATCAACGGCTGGTTAATCAAATAAAGGTAACAAGATGGTTAGACCAGAGATGCCCATATTAGAGTAGCAGCAACTATTGGGTATTTTTCAATAGGTAGAAATCATAGTAAATTTAGTCATCTAGAAGAAATTAGGAGGCCATAGAAGAGCAACCCAGGAGTTTCCATGGATGGCAGTGAAGCCATAAGATGGTGTTGCATCGGGAAATGTTTCTAGTCATTAAGCAAGAGAAGGATCATAGTAAAACAAAGTTATTTGATTCCATGATTTAAGAATTAGGTACCTTATCTGAAGATCTTGTGGTATAATTCACATGGTATAGTTCAAGTATCCTAGGAGGGATAAGAACTCTCTTTGTACAAGATTGTTTAAACTGGAGTGCGACTGGAGAAGTAATTTGTTAGGTTGTTCAGATGAAGGCAGGCTTCCATATAGTCAGATCCAAGACAGTGCCAGACTTCTGGTTACATCAGACCTCTCGAGCTTCACTCCAGAGGTCTGATATAGTCAGAACCCCTCTGTGGTAGCACAGGCTGGTTGTTCATGGTTGTTCAGCCAGTATTCTCTATATGTCTGTTAGGTTACTTTGGGGGGTTAAGAATCGAGGCAGCACCAGCAAGCTGCAGTCAATAAAAGTTTTTATTCTGAACAGTTAGTTCATACAGCACCTCTTGGTCTCTCAGTGCAAGAGCAGAGTGCACCCTCCTCAAAAGCCCTGACCGGTTTTGAGCATAGAAACATAGAAACATAGACTTTGATGGCAGATAAGGACTGCTAGGCCCATCTAGTCTGTCCATTTCCCTACCTACAGGATAGGCCGCAGATCCTAGTTAACCAACAGCCTATTTCTTCCTACCCCCCACAAGAATTGCCTTATGTCTGTCCCATGCATTCTTGAATTCTCCCACAGTTTTAGACCCCACAACCTCCTCAGGAAGGCTGTTCCATGCATCCACTACCCTCTCTGTGAAATAATACTTTCTCACATTGCCCCTGAACTGCCCTCCTTCTATCTTTAAATTGTGTCCCCTTGTTCTTGCAAGTCTCTTTTTCTGAAAGATGCTACCCTCTTGGACTTTGTTGATTCCACTGAGGTACTTAAAAGTTTCTATCATGTCCCCCCTCTCCCTTCTTTCCTCAAGGGTATACATATTAAGCTCCTTTAGTCTCTCCTCATACCACTTCTCTTGCAGACCCTGCACCATTTTAGTTGCCCTCCTCTGGACTGCCTCTATCCTGTCTATGTCCTTGCAGAGATGGGGTCTCCAGAACTGGACACAGTACTCCAGGTGGGGTCTCACCAACTGTCTGTACAGAGGGATAACAACTTCCTGTTTTCTGCTGATGATGCCTCTCCCTATACATCCCAGTATACCAGCCCTCCCTACTGCCTTCTCACATTGCTTGCTAACCTTAAGGTCATCTGATAGGATTACCCCCAGGTCCCTTTCCTTTTTTGTTGTTGTTACTACCTCCCCACCCATTGTGTATTCTTCCCCTGGGTTCTTGTTTCCCAGGTGCATTATTTTGCACTTCTTTGCATTGAATCCTAGCTGCCATACTTCTGATCATTCCTCCAACCTTGCACAAGTCCTTTTCATCCTTTCCATGCCTCCTTGTGTATCAACCCTGTTGCAGATCTTTGTGTCATCTACAAAAGGCATACTTTTCCTTCAGTCCCTCTGCAATGTCACTGATGAAGACATTAAAAGGACTGGACCCAATCATGAACCCTCATGGTACCCACTAGTAACCCCCTTTCTTCAGAGTGGATTCCATTTACAATTACCTTCTGTGTCCTGTTGTCCAGCCAATGTTTTACCCAGGCTACCATCCTGGGTCCCACTCCCAGGCTGGTTAATTTGACTATTAATCTTTTGTGTGGGACTGTGCCAAATGCCTTGCTAAAGCCTAGGTAGGCCATGTCCACAGCCCCTCCCTGGTCTACTACTTTGGTCACCCAGTCAAAGAAATCTATTAGATTCGTCTGACATGACCTTCCCGCTGTGAACCCATGCTGCATTTGCATGCACTCTTCCTCAGGGAGACCAGTCCCTAGTGGACACAATTCATTTATACAGTGCTTAACATGTGTTTCCATTAATTATTTAGTGACTCAAAAATAATTTGTGCACAAAAAGGCACATGTAAAGAAGTAAATAACTAAACTAAATCTTACTTTAAGCATTCAAGACAAACCTAAAGTCCTAACAGTATAATAATCAATATCATACATGTTTCTTAAATCAGTTATGTCACACAATCCATATTATTACTATCATTTATAAGAGACCTGTCTGTTAATGCTATGGAAGATCAAAAGGTCAATAATCCAAAAGGATTTTATTCTTATATATTCATGATAGCAAAAATACCACCAACTATTAACTAATAGACCCTCATATATAATGATTTTTAGACTAAAATGCCTAGCTACTTCATTCTCCTAGTCATATATGGGCAGTCAAAACATCAAAAAATTAAAAACCTCTTATACAGAAAACAAATTGCTGTTATTTTTAGTTACCCTTAAACTTCATTTTAATCATATATTATCACTACAGGCTGGTATTCTAACAGATTCTAAAAGTACCATATATGAGGTATATTTTCTGTCATTACAATTTCTCTCCTGCCCATCTAGTACTATAAGTATTTATAGACAGCTGAAAATATAACCATCTCAATATATGCACAATAATAACTGCTTTTAGCCATCATATTAGTAAGTAAGTAAATCTCAGAAAAACAAAACAATGCTCAAGCACAAAGTTCATTTTAAAGTCTTAAAGTTCCATGTTCGTTCATTTGAAGTGTTACCTCTACCAGTGGGGGGGGAGGGGGTACTGAGATTGAAATGATGAATTGCTCGTGCATATTCCTCATTTGAAGTATAGTAGACTTCATAGAAGAGCTATTTTTAGGGCCTTAACCAGCAGGACAAGAAGAAAAAGAAAGGGGTATAACGCAAGGCCACTGTTTTTCGGTTTTTACCGGAAAATCCAGTAAAATTCCGGAATTAGGGCTACCTGAAAACCGGTAAAAATGAAGATTTCATGGAATCTGGCATTTTCTATCAGATCAGTAAATCTATAAAAAAGTGTGTTTTTCTTTTAATTCCTTCCTGTACTATTTTCAGTTTGCTTTATTTAATGCTCTGTATATTAAGCCTTCTTTAATTCGATTATTTATGCACATACTGAAAAATGATAACAGAATCCCGGTAAAATCCGGAAAGCAGAGTAACAATCACCGTTGAAATTCCGGAATCTTAAGTCTTGAAAACGGAATTTAATTGTTTTAATCACCGTAAATCAGTGGCCTTGGGTAGAAGTAACAAGTAAACGGAAGGCTACAACTGGTAGTGTTAGCACATGTTCATGTAGGTTCGTAAATGCAATCTTCAGTGACTCAATTGTGTGAGGCAAGGCAACCACTACAGCATTATTCCTTACTGTTGCTTATCCTAATTCATATATAGCAACTAATTATTTTCCTTTTTACGTCTGCAGTGGACGGAGCCTGCAGATGTTTTGCATCAGAAAAGGACCTACGTCATGTTTTCCGTCTGCGGAACTGTTTTTCCTCCACCTGACCCTCCCCCAGGAAGCTATCCGCTCATGTTGTCCCTATGGACTGCACTATATTACAGTAGGAGTTTTTTTTTTCTTATGGGCGTTTCTTTTCAGAGAATTTATTTCACAAACTGTACTCAGTAATAAATAGGGAACAAAAGAGCTTGGAAAGTATATTTGAAATTTAAATGGAGTCATGCCTGTATATATTATTTTTTTAATGTTGTTCCCAAGCCTCTTCTGCAGACTTCTCTAACTTTTTCTCCATGTTGTACAGGTACCTCACAAAGTGTACCGAACGATACAACCCGAGCTCACAACTAACTCGCTCTCTAACAGCGCACCGTCTGACAGCCAGGCCAGAGAAAAGTAAGGTTTATTTCATCAATACACCGTCAACTGAGAAGGTTGCCAGGGGGATGATGGAGGGTATAATGAGGCTGAGAAACTTGTCATTGCCTTAGGTGGATTGGGCTCACTGTCAGCGCTGGTATGGGGAAAAGCAACTTTACAAAATTGTGAAGACTCACGTGTCTGAGTCGGGGTTTAAATGCATTTAAATAAATTTGCACACCTGGGCCAGCTGGAGCTAAGGAGATGCTCATAGGAGAAGCAACAGTGGCTTGAGGGGTTTCCAAAACTTCTTGCTGCTGCGTGTAGGGTGCTGTTGCCGCTGCCATGGGCAGTAACTTTGCAAATCCCGAGTGAAGCAACGGCACAAGGACTTGTGAGGTTGTAGGCACGGAATGTCCACAGTGTAGGGAATGTCCACAGGAACCCCACATGCTGCATTAAAACTGGGTGTACTGAGGCTCAAGGCAGAAACATTAGGTTTGTTTTTAGAGAGACTCACGATGCTGCATACTTGTTTTTGTGTGTTTTGTACCAGTCAGATGCAGTGAAAGCAAAGTACGCAGTGCAAGAGAAGAAAGAAATTGAGTTGCATGCGGCTTCTGAAGTGAAATGCAATTACTCTTGTTGTTAATGTGATCTTTTCTTGATTTTGGTAACTGTGCAGGACTGAGGGGTATAGAATTATAGAGGATGGGTCGGGGGTGAAAAAGGCCAATTCATTGTAAGATACATGAGCGCAGTGTTTTGTAGGAGACCATGGGGCAAACGTTTTCCGTTTATGGAGAAATTGAGTAGAACAAACGTCAGTGATGAGGGGGGCGGTTCCAGAAAACACTAGTCTTTTAGTTACTTTGGGGTTCCTATAAAAACTCAGTCTTACAGCCAGGGTGGTTACAGTCAGTAGTAGAGTACCCCTGTTCTAACTGCTGCCTGTGGCTATCTAAGTTTCATTGAAGCAACTGGGAACGTATCTCCCTGGTGAAGTGGCTGAACACTACTGACAATTCATCCTAGTGAGGTGTGCACACGAGTTTGTTTGGTGTAGGAACAGCAATACCTATCGATCATAGAGATTGTACTTCAGCCACGGTGGTTACTGTCAGTAGTACAGTACCCCTGTTCTAACTGCTGGCTGTGGCTACCTTAGTTTCATTGAAGCAGTTGGGAACCTATCTTCCTGGTGAAGTGGCTGAACACTACTGATAATTCGTCCTAGTGAGGTGTGCACACGAGTTTGTTTGGTATAGGAACAGTGACACCAGTTGATCATAGAGATAGTACTTATTCTGGTGGTATTTTACTAATTCAGCAAGTGGGGTTTAAGTCAGGGTAATGGGGTATGTATGTGTGTGTACTGTAGGTGATCTCAATGGTTTGCTTAGAAGAAGGCACCGGCAGAAGTAACTGTGATGGGATACAGTACCCCCATGAACAGTATATTACACACTACAGTATGTCATGTACAGTATGCATCATTAGAACATTCTCAGATACAGTAGCTTATTGTCTTTACACATTGAATCAAAATATATTTTTGATGACTGCTGAACTAAATTGCTGAGTGTGTGTAACAGTAGCGGTAAAAGAAGAGTAACTGTTACAACTTGTTGAACAAGGGCACCTTGTGAAATATTGGCCTCCGTGTATTGCAGCGGTATCACTAGGGTGGACATTAGTGGCTGTAGCTCCAAATCTTTGTTCATTAGTTCTGTGTGAAAGATTCCCAAATCCTAAAACTGGCCACATCTTAGTGTTTTGTTTTTTTCAGGGGGCAGGAGGAGTTGGGGGCTCAAACCTCTGATCTTTTTAGACCCCAGAAACACCCTTGGTGGACTGGGCCTTTCTGCTGTGCTGCCATCATGTGATAGAATATTTGAGTTTACCTGTAACCGGTCGTAACTGTGGATGTGTCCCTCTACCTAGAGGCTGACATATTAGACTAAGGTTTGTGGCACACCGTTTTTACGTCTGCAGTGGGTGGAGCCTGCAGATGTTTTGCATCAGAAAAGGACGTACGTCATGTTTTCCATCTGTGGAACTGTTTTTCCTCTGCCTGACTCTCCCCCAAGAAGCAATCTGCCCATGTTGTCCCTATCGACTGCAGCACTGCACTATATCACAGTGGGTGTTTTTTTTTCTTATGGGCATTTTTTTTTTTATGTTTCTGCATCCCTGCCATTTCTGTCCCCTCCCCACATATGCATATTAAAATGACACGACCTTACTAATTCAGGTACTTGCAAATGTCCGCAAAACTTAATTCACTCACTAGCCTAAAAACAAGTGTTTTTACTCAGAATTGAACCCTCCCTATGTTATGTTGCCAGTCGGTGTTCGATGACCATCCCAGAGCTGCAAGGTAAAATCAAATTAGTAACAATACACAGAATTAGCCAACAACTTTAACACTTTACCTGAAGGAACTTAGTGAAAAAATAAATAAAGTCAGTGATCTGCTCGAGCTAGTCCTTGTGAAGTGCGGATGATCACACAGTAAGGAGATTAATGCTCAGTCTGATTTTACCCAATAGAAAATGAAACCGAGCAGTTTGCTGTCTTATATTCAAAGCAGCCATCCAAAACATAAACGGATCTTGAAATATAACATTTTGGATTGCTTTTAACATAGACATGCTATTGTACAATTTCCGACTATGCATGCCAGGTCCTCTGTTGTTTCTGCATATGGAGTGGAATAATAAAAACAAAGAAAGTAAATTAATGTTGCAATATAAATAGCTTTAATCAGCCCTACCCCATACAGTAGTAGACGACACATGCTGTTAGCTGAAACATCTACCACAAGCAGAAACACCAGCTCAAAAGTCTGTTTCCCCAACCCCTTTCAATTTCTGCTGTTATTTAGGTAAACACCTTCAGTGAACTGACGGCTCTGTATTAACAGCCTATATCTGTGGCATTTTGTTCTGAAAAAAATTCTCACAGTTAGCCAGGCAAAATAGGTTTTGAAAAAAACTGCCAGAAGGAGCTGATATTGTGCAATCTATTAGTAGCAGTGACTGGCTTAATCGGTTAATTATTTCAGAATAAATATAGAATGCCTCAATTATCGGCATTAGAAAAAATGTGCTTAGGATGAAATTTATATGCATTATGGTTTTATTCAGTGCTGAAAGCTCATAAGGTTTGTGTATATTTTTTCATTGTTTGTTCATTTTTATTGAACGTACTTATGCAGGAAATTATCCAGAGTTCGGATTAACAGTATAATAATTATAAAATATATGATTGGAAAATACTGAAAATCTGAATTATTTTCTGGTCTTTTAAAAAAGCTCATGTTAAATGTGAAACGGGGTTTCTGTTTGTGATGTTAATTGCAGCACACTCTGAGACGTAATACTTCAAAGATGCTTCTCCAATTTGCTGTACTTTGGTAGCAGAAGTCTTTTGAGAATAGATCATTGTAAAGGAGCACGGTTATTTCATCATAACATCATAAAATTGAGGGGTGGGTAATGAAATGGACTCTCCAAAGGGGGAGCAGCACTGTATGTGGTCATGGAAGCATAAAATACTGCATCATGAGAAGAAATGTTGAATGGGTAAAGAAGGATGAAAGTTTGGAGGGTATTTTGAAGACAAGAAGACAAGTAAAACTGAATATAGAAAACTTGAGTTTCTCACGCAGTTGAAATGCACATCCTAACCATACTCCCTCAGGTCAATCCACAGCCTTCAATAATTGGGAAGGCATGCAGACATTATCAACATAGGAAGATCAGGCATCCAGTAATAGCTTCATATTATCCTTATAACTGCTACTTACTGGAATTCACAATTAAAAAAATGCTCATTACAGTTATGGGCAAAGACTATTCAGAGGCAGAAGCATTCAAAACCTCAAGAAATATTGAACTGGTAATAAGCTGTGGAAGTCACAAAAGTGATTAGAGTATGAAAGACAACAGCCACGTGGAGACTAGGATTTGATGTAAAAAATGAATAGCACATACATACTGTATATGCTATAGGACAGCCCATGGGACTGCTCACTAGGCTCGGTTCATCCCCTTTCCCCAGGTCTCGCGATGTCTCAGCTGCCATACACAACACAAGCTGGTTTACTCACTGTTGTCTGGTTGTGCTTCTGTGAAGACAGATGGAATAGGTGTGGCAGGGAGCCTGGTCCGGGCAAGCGACTTGCATGTCACTGATGGGGAATTTTCTCTCGTCAGCTGGACAAGGTCTCGGTTTTGTTGCTCCACAGGTGAGTGGAGGTGGGGGGCAATGGGAAGGTGAGGCCTGGTATTAGTTGGTGCTGCTTGCTTTGCCTGCCTTGCTAACAGTGTGCCAAACAGCTTGGAGGTGCTGCTGTTTACTTTACACCTTGACATGAACTGGACAGCACCACAGATGCAGCCCAGAGGGTGTCGCATCCAGCAGTAGGTCTGAACACATCTAGTAGCATGGGTCATGCACACTAAATTTTTTCCTTATCAGGTCAGATCCTGCAGATGTTTTGACTCTGATCAGAACTTGTTTAGAAAAGGCACCATGCTAATACCATCATTCAAATCTGGTTTATCAAGGCCATTTAACTGAAAAATCCAAAATGCCTCTCTCTCTAGAAGCTTGTCATCCAGGTCTCCTCCTCTTTCACCTATTTGCACTTTTTCATGCCACAAAAGTGAAATTCATGTTCCACAGAGTTCTGATTTTGACTGATATGTTTGGCTAAGACATTTTTTAGATCCCCATTCCTGATTGCTGATCTATGTTCTCCTATCCAAGTTTTTAGTGCTCTGTCAGTTTTGCCTATATAGAATGCAATACATTTACAGGTGGCTAGATACACTACTGTTGTAGATGAATAGTAAATGAACTGCCCAATCTGGAATGTTGTTGGACAATTTGGTGATGTAAATGTGTTGATTTTCTGTACTGTGTCACAATGTTAGCAGTGGCCACACCTGAAAGAACCTTTTGGAGCTTGTGGTAACCACATTTATCTTCTGGATGTTTCATTGTAAACTATGAACCAACTTGTCCCTAAGATTAGGATCATATTGATACACCAGTGTTGGAGAATTCTGTGCTACTTCTTCTAAAAGAGGTTCTGTTTGTAAAATCCCCCAGTGTTTCATCACAATGTCCCTAACCATGTATGATATTTTAGTGTAGGTTGAGATGAAATTCTTTTGTGTAGGTTCCTGTTTGAAGTTTTGTCTTTTTGTCTGTGTTCATAGGCTGTCTTGATCTCTAAGAAATGCCATCTCCCTGCCTTTTTGTATAGAGGTTTTCTTGTACCCCCTGTCACTAAACCTCTGTGCCATCTCATCTACTCATTGTGTATTTGTTTCCTCAGTGGAGCAATTCCTCCTGATTCTTAAAAATTGTGCCCCTGGTATGTTTTCTACCATGTGTTTGGGTGACAACTGGAGGGGAGAAGGACAGTATTTTTGTCAGTGTTTTTCCTAAACAAATCTGTTTCAAGTTTACCATTTTCTGCTCTAGTGATCCACAAGTCCAAGAAACTGACTGTATTCCTGTTTCTCTCCACTTTAAACCTTATGTTCCCATTTGAACATTAAAAAAAGGCTACAAATTCCCTCAATTATGTTTCATCCCCCTTCCATATGAGAAGGATGTCATCAATAAAACATCTCCACAGGACAACCATCTCATAGTAAGAGTTGTCCTGTGGAGATGGAACAATGTCTCTTTCCCAAGTGCCAAGGTAGACATTAGTGTAAGTAGGGGAAACATTGCCCCATTGCTGTTCCCTTGGTTTGATAATACACAGTTTTCTGGAAGATGAATGGGTTTCCACTGGCAACAGTGTTCTACCATACACTGTAATTCAATTGATTCATCTGTATTCTTGGTTAAACATTGAGAGGACTCCACCTCCAGCCCTTGTACAAGTATAACTGATTATCAGATGAGGGGCCTGTGATGCAACCATGAACAGCCTGTAGAAAATGGCAGCCCAAAAGTCCAAGATCTTCTAAAACAAGACCAATTTTACTGACAGCAACTGATACAGAATTTGATATATAAAATATAAAAAAATGTAACTCTGCTGTTTTACTTCAGATCCGCATTTATTTCCTAATTTATTTAATTAGGAGTACCTTGATTCAAAATGACTTAGAGCCAACAGGGCAGATTCTATGTGGGTCAACTCAGGGCACTGAACATGTACTCACTGGAAGCCAGAAGGGAAAGGGGCAGAATGATAGAGACCTTCAAGGTCCTGAAAAGAATAAACAAGGTAAACTGCATGTAACTATTTAGTAGGAATGGAGGGTCAAAAACAAGATGACATTAATAGAAGCTGGTGGGGGAGATTCAGGAAGGATGTGGGAAAGTTGTGCTTTACAGAAAGAGTGGGTGAGCCATGGAACAGCCTACTGACAGAGGTGATGGACACAAAAAAAAAAATATTAATGGTTTCAAGCATGGCTGGAACAGGGTAAAGGGCTTCAAAGTTACTCAGGAGTAGCAGAAAGGCAGTGGCAAAGGTGGTGCAAGGGCAAAAACCTAGTCTAGATAATAGGTCATGGGGTAAAGTTGGGTAAAACTGAACAGACTGTATGCAGCAATATCTTTTTTTTTTTTGCTGACATTGTCTATATTTTTTGTATTTTTTATTTAAAAATGTTTCACCAGGTGAGCACACTGAGCTGAGGCTCATTTCCAGGTGTGACCTGGGGAAAGGGGAAATGAGGAAGTAAGCAATAAATATACAGTACAGATATATACAGTGATATAGATATAGATATATATATATATATATAGAGAGAGAGAGAGAGAGAGAGAGAGAGAGAGAGCGCATACAGGTAAAAGTAAATACACATTCCAAACAAACAAGGGGATGGTGAAAGGGGGAATATAACATATATACAGGTAGAACATTTATAGCAGTAAATAATCCAGAGTTGAGGGAGGTCCAGGGAATTAATTTGTAAGGGGTTAATTTAGATGGGAAAGAGAGGAAAGTTAGTTGCAAGTACAGGTGTGAGGAGGGAGTTTGCAGAGGACAGAGGAAAGAGCAGAGGGTGAGGTGGCATGACAAAGGGTCAGGATAGAGTTCCACAATTTAGGCAGGTGAAAGGAAAAAGCAGCTTGGCCTTTGGAGGTGGATCTTCTGAGAATAGTAAAAGAGTGGTGGTCATAACTACAGAGAAAAGAAGTGGGGGAAGTGGTGAGAATGAGGAGGAGTGATAGGAAGGGAGGGAACCAAACCAGCATTTAGCAGTGAGGGAGATGGAGTGGGAACATCTCATATCCTCAAGTGAGAGGAAGGAATGGGAGTTATAGAGGTCACTGTGATGAGAGAGAGGGGAGCATCAAGTGCAAAATGGCAGAAGGAGTTGAAGAGGGTGTCCAGTCTGGCGTGGGGGTGGTACTAAAGACTACATCACTGTAGTTGAAAAGTGGGAGGATCATTTTCTGTAGTATAGAGTGTTGAACAGGCAGCAGGATGCAGCTGTGGTTATGGTAGAGGGCACCAAGCTTGGAGTGGAGTTTTTGGTAATTGCATCAATGCATACAGAAATGTCGAGGTGTCTGTCAAACCAGACACCAAGATACTTAGCAGAGGAAGCATATTCCAGTTTAGTCCCATCGAGGGTGTGGAAGGAAGGCAGGGATGGGATACAGGACAGTCCTGACTATGCTAAATGTCATGAAGATTATCATTTTTGCATTAAGGAATAGTTGATGTGAAACTAGCCACTGCTAGAGATTGTCAAAGTCCAGCTGTAGGGTACTAGTGACACTAGCCGGGGATGGACCAGATGTATACAGAACAGTGTTGTCTGCATACATGTGGATGCTAGAAGAGGTGCAGACAGAAGGGAGGTCATTGAGAAAAATGGAGAAAAGTAGGGGACCCTGAACAGAGCCCTCAGCGATACCTATCTGGATAAGGAGGGGGGATACTGAGTCAGCAATTCTAACTGACTAGATTCTGCCAAGCAGGTATGAGCTAAACCAATCAACAGCTGGGGGAGAAAGCCCAACTGAAGAGAGTGTGAATAGGAGGATGGTGTGAGAGACTATGTTGAATGCCTTGGTGAGGTCAATGAAAATGGCAGAGATGATATGGCCCCTGTCCATACTGGTAAGCAGGGTGTCAGTAAGCCGGAGAAGAATGGCAGTGGTGGAGTGATCCTTCCTAAAGTCAGACCGAAAAGGGGTATAAAAAGAGGTGGAGTCAAGGAAGGAGGATAGTTGAAATAAAACAAGATGTCCCTGGAGTTTGTACAGGATATGCCAGATGTTAACTGGACAGCATCAGCTGCAGCCACATCCAAGAGCAGGGTCATTCTCAATGCCCTACAGGGGACATGCCTCAGACAGTTAGTGTTGGAACCCACTCGGGAGGGTGCAGTCTTAGACCTGGTACTCTCAAAAGAGGATGGAGAGAGGATCACAGATTTAGAAGTGGGTAGCCATCTGGAACAAGTGATCACCAAACAGTGTTTTTCACAATAAACACAGCCGTAGAGTCAAGCCATACAAAAGCAAGGGTACTGGATTTTAGGAGGGCTGACTTTGACAAAAGGGGTGAGTACCTTAGGAATGCACTAGCAAATGGGCAGGAAGGAGGGGTGGAAGAACAATGGGGAAAAATCAAAACTGCCATCACAAAGACAGCGAGCCTTTGTGTGAAGCAAATAAACAAAACAAGTAAAAAACCACTATGGTTCTCAAAAAAGGTTGCAGGGAAGGTTAGGGAGAAAAAGATAGCATTCAGGAAGTATAAGGAATCACAGGAGCAGGACAGAGAACTGTATCAGTTAAAGCAGAAGGAAGCGGGGAAGGCTGTCAGAATAGCGAAGGCCCAAACCGAGGAAAAGATAGCCAACTCAGTTAAGAAGGGGGATAAAACCTTTTATATGTACATTAGGAAGTGAAGAAAAACGAAGGGAGGGATAGTGAGGCTTAATAAAGGGGAAGGGAGGTGGGCAGAGGGTGACAGTGAAAATGCAGAGATACTGAAAGAATGCTTTTGCTCAGTATTCACAAAAGAAGAAGAGGGGGAGGTACCTAAACTAAACAATAGAAGCAGTCTGGACAGGGGGGTCAATACCAGTCCAGTCACAGAAGAAAGGGTCCTAAAAGTTATAGCAGTGCACCTCCGTGGAGCTTTTTAAGAGAGATCTGAAAACTTATCTGTGGAATATGGCTTTTTTAGATAATTAAGTTATTTATTAATGTTTGGATTTTATTATAAATATTCTATTGTGTTGGTATGCTGATTTTTATATACATGTTCTGTTTTTATGTAGTGTTTTGAACTGTTTTTAAAATTGTTCAGCACCTTGATATATTGAAAGGTGCTATACAAATAAAATTATTATTATTATTATTATTAAGAACTCCTAAAACTGAAGGTGAACAAAACAATGGGGCCTGATGGGATTCACCCCAGAATTCTAAAAGAACTAAGGGGAGACCTAGTGACACCACTGACTGCACTTTTTATCAAATCATGGGAGGAGGTTGTGGTATGTGAGGACTGGAGGAGGGTGGATGTGATTCCCCTTCACAAAAGTGGGAGCCAGGCAGAGACAGGAAGTTACAGACCTGTTAGTTTGACCTCAGTTGTAGGGAAGATGATGGAATCACTTCTGAAAGAAAGAATTGTTGATTACCTAGAGGCCAATGGGGCACAGGACCCACGGTAGCATGGATTCACAGTGGGAAGGTCATGTCAGACAAATCAGGAAGATTTCTTTGGCTGGGTGACCAAAGTAGTAGACCAGAGAGGATATGTGGATATGGCCTACCTAGACTTTAGCAAGGCATTTGACACAGTCCCACACAGCAGATTAATAAACAAGTTAGCCAGCCTGGGAGTGGGTCCCAGGGTGGTAGCCTGGGTAACAAACTGGCTGGACAACAGGACGCAAAGGGTAATAGCAAATGGAGTACAGTCTGGAGAAAGGGGGGTTACTAGTGGGCTACTACAGGGGTCAGTACTGGGACTGGTCCTCTTTAATGTCTTTATAGGTGACATTGTGGAGGGGCTGGATGGAAAAGTATGCCCCTTTGCAGATTACACAAATATCTGCAACAGGGTTGATAACGGGAGGGGGGTAGAAAGGATGAGAAGGGGCTTGGCCAGGTTGGAGGAATGGTCAAACATATGGCAGCTTAGATTCAATGCAAAGAAGTGCAAAGTGATGCACCTGGGAAACAAACACCCAGGGGAGGAGTACACAATGGGGGGGGTACTAACAACAACAAAAATGGAAAGGAACCTGGGGGTAGTCATATCAGATGACCTAAAGGTAAGCACACAATGTGAGAAGGCAGTAAGGAAGGCTAGGGGGATACTGGGATACATAGGGAGAGGCATCACCAGTAGAAAACATGTGGAGTACTACCTGCAGTTCTGGAGACCCCATCTCCAGAAGGACATAGACAGGTTGGATGCAGTCCAGAGGAGGGCAACTAAAATGGTGCAGGGTCTGTACCAGAAGCCATACGAAAAGAGACTAAAGGAGCTTTAATATGTATACCCTCAAAAGGAGGGAGAGGGGGCCATGATAGAAACTTTCAAGTACCTCAAGGGAATCAACAAAGTCCAAGAGGGTAGTATCTTTTAGAAAAAGAGATGAGCAAGAACAAGGGGGCACAATTTGAAGATGATGGGGAGGACAGCTCAGGGGCAATGTGAGTAAGTATTCTTTTCACGGAGAGGGTGGTGACTGCATGGAACGGCCTTCCTGAGGAGGTTGTGGGGTCAAAAACGGGGGGAATTCAAGAATGCATGGGACAGACATATGGCAATTTTAGTGGGGGGCAGGAGGAAGTAGGCTGTTGGTTATCTAGGATCTGCAGCTTATCCAGTAGGTAGGGAAATGGGCAGACTGGGTGGGCCAAGTGGTCCTTATCTGCAGTCAAAGTATGCTTCTATGTTTTATGTAGGTGTTCTTTAAAGTAGTGTGTGTGTCTCACCCACCCCCACACGGAGTCAGTGAACAGCTCAGGGCTGTTCCTGGATATTTGAAATTCCGAGTCCTCATAACATATCAACTGTGTCTACTGGTCTGCATACATCAAAGGAAAGTGCTGACCCATGATTGAGTCAGCTTTTCCTTTTCGACTGGATGAAAACGTGTCAGCCCAGAAAGCCAAAACTTTGTCATGCTTGCTCTGCCTGATGATTGCTCGTGCCCCTTTAAGACTGCTCTGTATTGGAGGACAGTGTCACACCTCTGAAAACCCAATTATCATAACAAAATGTTTGCTGCCCACACACGCACATAGCAAACATAAAAAGGCCATTTAAAGTTTGTGAATGAGCAAGAGCTGAGCTGCTAATTTTGTGTTTAACATATGCATTATGCAAACTATGGACTATAGTTATGTACATGCAGAGGGGACAATAAACAAAAAGTGATAGGGGTGAGATGAAAGGTGATCGCAGTGAGGGGGAGGAAGAGGAGGGAAGGGGAGAAAAGAGACAAGTTGGGGGCAAGCTGGTAGGGCCACCAGAGGAAGGAGGGAAGACCAGAAATGGACAGAGGTGTGGGAAACATGGGATGTGGACAGTGAGTTCCATGAAGGCTAGGAGTCTGAAGAACAAAGCAGACAACCTCCAGGCCCTGATGACAGAAGGCAGAGCAGATCTGGTGGTAGTCATGGAGACCTAGGCAACTCCAAACCATCACTGGCATCTGTCTATTCCTGGATACACCCTCTAGGAAGGACAGAATAAAGGGTAGGAATGGAGGAGTGAAGGGGTGGCAATCTATGTTAGGGAAGGGATAAAAGTCGCAAAGGGAGGACAAGGGGAGAGTGCAGAGACACTTTGGGCACAGCTACAGTGATAGGTGGGGAAGAAAATAAGGGTAGGATAGTGTACCGACTGCTAAGTCATGATGAAACCAAAGACAGGAAGCTGGAGGGTGGAATAAGAAAGACTGCGTAGAGGGGAAAAGTGATAATAGTAAGAGATTTTAATATGCCTGCTATGGATTGGACCCTCTCACAGGCCAGCAGCAGCAGGATCCAAGCAGTCCTAGATGTATTCCAGGATTGTTTTCTGACACAAGGAGTGATGGACCCAACAAGGAATCAGACCATCCTGGACCTAGTTCTGATGGATAGCAATCACATCAAAAGCATCAAGGTTGCTGAGTCAATGGGATGAAACGACCTCCAGTCTGTGTAGTTTCAGATGGATGTGGGACATGAAGTGCTAAGCACAAAAACACATGTTCTTGTCTTTAAAAAGGTGGGTTTTGTATGCATGGCGATGATGCTAGGGGACACACTGAGAGAACTAAAGGATGACATGAGTGTGTAGGATGGATGGGCATGAATTATGGAGGGGGTTCAAACAGTTGCCATAACTTGCCTTAAGCAGAATGATAAAAGGAGTAAGAGGAGGTAGCTGCTGTGGTTCACAGCAGAGGTGGACAGAGCAGTGAGGGAGAAAAGGGTTTCTTACAGGAAATACAAGATGATCCAGAAGGAAGAGGACAGGGCAGAATCAATTTTCCGGGAGTTAAGACAAGCCATGTACACTGAATCTAGGGGTGGGCCATGTGCTGGAGAAACATGCACAGCTAAAAGAAATACTTATGAAACTTCATTAGGTATTTCCATCACTCCCCACAAATGCACTGAGCTCCTCTGCCAGCACCAGCAGAAGCACAGTATTCCAGAGCATTGCTTAACTAAAGATGAGCAACATGGTGGAACTCCATCTTTTATATAGTGGAGAGACATGTGGAACAGAAAGCTGTGTTTCTGGCTATGGAATTCAATGATATGGCCACTGGGGATTATCTGTACCAAGAGCATTGATGGGTCCTGCAAAAGCTTGTTCCACTTCTGAGACTTTGTGAACAGGTCACCAGAGATGTCAAAGCAGAATCAACAACCCTTAGCATGGTCTTTTACTCAGTGAGTCTGCTTCAATGATACATGCCATTTTTTGAGATATTCTACAGCAATTCAACAAAGCAAGGGTAGTGGTGGTGGTGGTAACCAAAACAGCAGCCCTTGTGAAGGTGGTGAAAATGACAGTGATGATGATGGTGGTGTAGGAGGTCGAGGGGGCGGTGGTGACACCACTAGTTCATCTGAGTCATCTCAGCAGCAGCACAAGCAAGGAACAGTATTCATAAAGGAAATGGCAGGGATGTTTCTGACATAAACTGCAGAAAGATTAGAAAGCTTTAGATCAGACACAAAATTTAGCATGGCAACAGAACTGGATCCTAGATATAAATATATGTGGATCTATACACCCCCGGACCATTGACAATATCAAGCAGAAATTGTTGTGCACTCTTCAAATGAAGCAGCACCAACAATGTGAAGAAACAAACAAAAATCGTTCTCCCTCTGCCTGTACTGATATTCACCCTTTGCCATCTGAGCACCTGCCAGGCTTCCATGTGACATGGAAGACGACTTGGATAGTGTGACTCAGAGACAACAAAGGACATGTAGAAGCTTTTTCAGATTTATGTCCTGCACTGTTAAAACATTTTGGAGGAATGCATAGCTATCTCAGCAGAATACATGATGGAGGTTTATCTAGCAGAGCCACTGTCTAGACAAGTAGTGATCCCATTAAATTCTGGCAAGACAAGAAAGTCAGCACTGGCTAAATTGTCTTTGTATTTCCTTGGTTGCCGTCCGTCATTGGTCACTTCAGAAAGATGTTTCAGCACAGCTAGGAACATTGCCTCACCTCATTGCTCCAGGTGAGATCCGGAGAATATTGAACTCTTACCATTTTTCAAACTCCACTGATTATGTATCATCTTCAGCTATCCATGGGCCTCTATGCTCATAGGTTCAGAGCGTCACTGCACCTTGTATGTGTAGCGTGGTGACACTCCGCACCCATTGCACTGCCTGTGCCGCATTAACAAAACAGGGCATGCAGCCGCTATGCACATGACCCCTTACCCATGTGGACTGCAACGTGCAGGGGGCAGGCGGGAAGCATGCCAGCGCTATGCAGCATGCACAGACCCGTGCAGAGTGTGCACCCGGGCACATGGGGGGCAGCCGATACACTGGGAAAACCCTGCCATAAGCCCTCTATGTGCCCTGCACCTGTGTCCCTCAACAAGGGGAAACTACATGAGGGCTGTGAGTGGCCACCCAGGGCCACACACTCCTGCACCCAGCCGTGCCCCACACCAACCTGTGCATGCCACCTCCCCACACATACGTATGTGGGCACTGGCCCCTGGAAAACAGCCACCCCAACAAACTGCCTGCCCACCTCATGTCCCCTCACCCTGCTGTTGTGGTGGGCATTGTGATCCCTCCCTCCCTCCATCCCACCCCTGTGCCAATGCCCTCGATCCCAGACCCACTCCATCTGGTTGGGGGCATGGCATGGCCAGCGGCACTACCCACCTCTCACATCCATTGCTGCTGGCTGTGCAGACATCCATGGGGGAGTGCAGCCAATGCACCCCCACCACGTAAGGGATCACTGTTGGTCCCAGAATGGGCATCCAATCGGATGCCCAGCCAGGTCCCTGATGCAATCCACAGCCTTCTCATGGACTGCTGCATGCTGGGGGGTGCTCGTGGACAGGTTGTGACCATTGATGAATAACGGCAGCGCACACCTGTCTGCAGGTGTGGAGCTCCACAAGCGTGATATGTGCCTCGCATGTGTAAAATCCACTCAGTGGAGCACAGGCCTCCTTATGACTATTCCCATGTCCAACAAGTCACAACTACTACTATACACACTCCTATACCTTCTCCTGGCATGTCTTCCAGGACTCCCACTGGTGCTGGCAGTGCCAAAGTCCTGTTACCACTCCCAGCAGTACTGGCATCTTTAAGGTGATAGAAAACAATTTTTACATTGTTAACTGCCCTACCATTTTCCTTCCCATACCAAGTATTTACTGTATTTTGATATGCGTTTGCCACTTTTTGATAAAAAATAATGTGGTTTTGGGGTGCCCTCACATCCACAGTTACAATACATAGAGTTCCCCTCTTCCCAGGAGCTACTGCTCTTTTTTTCACATTTCTAAGACATTCCATTACATCAATTATGTCATTCCATGCTATTCATCTGACTATCCTGGAATGCTACTACTGATGTCAACTCATAGTATGTAGAGGCAGAATGAGAAAAGAGAACAATAACTGCTGAACAGAAAGGGATTTTTCAGAGTGATTACAAAGGCAGAAAATTAGATTATTAATTTAAGAAAAAAGGTTTAAATGTAGAATATTTGATAGACAGTAAAAGGAAAACAGAAGGGTATCTAGAGGTGAAAAGATTGTTTCCCATCACCTTTGAGGACTATGACACCCACCACCAGTTCAGGCCCCCCTGGAGACAGCACAACTTTTACAGTGTCATTGACAGAAAAATTCCATGTGATCAGGTTTGATGTGCAGCTCACACCGTGTTATCATCAGTTAAATAAGACCCATCATGTCACCCAAACCCACGTCAAAGGATAGTGATGGTGACCTTGACAACAAATGAGTCATTATTCATGGCTGCGCAACGCTGTGCAAGTCCATTGGTCTCCTCATGACCTCAGGTAGTCTGTTTACTAAAACAACTCTGGCTACTAGTGGGCAACAGCATTGTAACTGTTACTACTGTTCAATCAATATAAAAAAGACAAAATATTAAAAAAAGAAGAAACTCCACATCCATGCATGGTAACTGATTTGTAAGATAAATATAATGTCTTTTAATTTGTGCTTACATTCTTGGATGAATAACTTTTTGTGGGGAGGGATTATTATAAATTTGATAATATATATGGGCAGTGGGAAGAAGGCAGTTTTTGGCATGGAGCTAAAAGACAGACTACAGGGGTTAAGCCTTGAGTCCGGCAATAAATACTAACAATATTATACCTCTGAAAAGGGATGCATAAGTCATGCTTGTTGCAGACTGTATCAAAACACCACAAACAGTAATCCCCATCAGATGTTGCCAGCAGCATCTGCCACAAGTAAACTGCAGTAATTGATACCCATTGATGACCTCAAGGCATCCCCCATTTGTAGTCTGTTTTACCCTTGGTTAATTACTACATCAGAAGCCAAAATGGTTTGGCCAAATTGGCAAACCTGAAATGAATGTTCAGTCCCAAGTTGAAACCAAACCACAGCTGGCCTGGCTGTGGAGTACTTTTCTCACTCTCATGTCAGGGTACAGAATTACAGTGTGGTTTTACACTGAGAAGACCTACTCTATATTGTGATAAACAATGTATGTCACTTTTTGTGCTCCATTCATGATCACAATTTCATGCCACAAAGTGGTTGGAATGACCACTTTTTGGTATCATTCTGTTATGCTCCTAATTGTGTTATACACAACAAGGTGGCAAGCCTTTCCCTGCATGGTTGCTCCATGCATTGTGACTGCTTGGGGAAAGGGTGGAGGCAGTCATGAAATGCAGGGACCACCATCCAAATGAGTCACTGAGCTATGTTCAGCTGCTTACAGGCCACTGCACCCCCAGTGGCAACCACAGCACCCTCCCCAAAGCCTGGTGGAACTACTCAGAGCAGTGCTATGGGAGGAGCAGGCTTATGAAATGAAACTAATGTTCCAGTGGGGAAGTAATTAGGCAGCCCACAGCAAAGTCTATCAGTGTCTTTAGGGACTGGGCTAGAAAAGGCAGGCTCCACTGGACACCAGGACCTGGAATAATCATCAGGATATGGGGGGAGGGCACTGTATTCCCAGGAAGGATAACTGGCAGCCAGAGGCAAAAGAAGGGTTGGTGAGTGAGGGGAATAAATACACTAGTTGCGCCAGTGCCACAGAGTGTTGTGCATGGCACAGTGGCATGCAACTGATGTTATACCATTTACAAAATTCTATGAGTATCACAGTTCAGGTTTTAGCAGATGAAAGCCCCTATTGCCACCACCAACAACTGATGGCCTTCATTTTCATTTTGACTTAGTCATAGAGGGAACTTCTCCCTTTGGTGACAAAGTGTTCATTTTGTGTGTACCGGACCACCAAAGATGATTCCACACTACCCCTGCCAGTGCCTTTTAGGCTCAAATGAGGTTGAAGGGCCTGGTTTGATAGCACCTGTGGACATTCATTACCCAAGGATGCTATAAATCCCTGATAAGGTGTATGGTGACTCCCCCCAAGGACAGGTGACGTGGACTAGGTAATGCACTATTGCCATCCCCTGGAAAATACAAATCCACTAGGATCCCCACTGGCACAGTCCACCCAACTCTCATACAATGCACACACAATTGTAAAGGAATGTAAAACTTAGTGTTATACTAATGATATGCTCATGGCACAAGGATTCAGACACATAACAAAGGGTTTATTGAATGAGGTCAGGAATGAGGTCCTAGGGGAATATGAAAAGGGTTAAATCAAACAAGATTTTATGCAACTCAGTCCTCAGTAGTGCTGAATGTCTCAGTGCAACCCTCCCCCAAAACCAGCACAATGCTTTTGCCCAGCTGAACTGTTTGGCCTCTACCATGCTCCTTACTGGTACCAGTATACCCCTTTGTCTCTGGGGAGCTCCTGGTACTGCACTGGGTACCCAATCATTGAGATGTTGTCAGCCTGATATACAATAGTAACATGCGGTGTCCCGGCATTGCTTCATTTAACTAAACAATAAAGAATTTGTCGCAAACCCCCATTTTGTAGTCCAGATGAACTTGTGAGCTTGTAGAACTATGTACAGAATTTGCATTGCAGGAGTAAGCTCCTCTCTGCCAGCTGCTTTCTGTGGCACCTCAGGTAGGTTCAGCTGGGCTCTCACTCTGATGGTCTTTTGGTATGTCTTGGGGATCCCCAGCCCTGCAACTCACCTAGCAAAGCCCCAATGCAACCCCCTTTGCTGCAGTCACCCAACTGTGGTGATCAGCATGTTTGCTTTCACAATTTGGACATACTTTACCATCGGGCTCTACGTTTTATCTTAAATGCCCTTTCAAGAACACATCATTGCTCATTATATTCAGCAGTGGGATGGACGTTACTTGCCACCAGAAGGAGGAGGCATAGCTGTACCCGGGTGTACAAAGCCATGCTGAATCATCTCCCCTCCTATATTTCCTCCCTATTTCACCAATCCCTTAGTTACTACTCATTTAGGAAAAACTCCATAATCTTACTAGGCATTCCCAAATTTCGCACCCTTTTTGGAAAAACTGCAGTCAGTTACACTTTATCTTTTGCTTAGAATAAACTCCAAAACACCCTCAGGCTCTCCAACTATGTCTCCCTGAATATCATCAAATCCCTTATAAGCAATTCCATTAAGGAGGACTATCACTGTTACACTAACTAGCTGGACCCCTGGATTCTTTTGTCCCTGAATTACGACTGGGTCTAAGCACTTTACCAGCTATGGTGGGAATCTCTGTATCCACTACTGTGCACTTTTTCTACCACCCCATCCGCTGTCTGGAAATTGACTGTCTTGCACTGTATTTGTATTTTTGCTGATTATGACTAATTCTGTCTTTTGTACTGTACTTTCTATGCCATTTTGTTATCTTCCTGTACAACTCGTTCTGCAGTGTATGCCATCCTGTATTTGTATTTGTCTGAATTATGCTTTGAATGTATCTGTTGTTTGGGTTTTGTCTATAGCAGGACCTCCTTGCAAATGAGCTTGCACAATGGAGTGTTTCAGATGAAATAAACTTGAACTTGAACTTGCTTAAGTCCCCACAGTTGCAGACCCTCTATGTCTCAGCTGGGAAAACGTCTCTCAGTTACCCACTGAGACTTAACTGCAGGGCTGCTTACCCTAACTGGCTAAAGTCCTCAGGTGCAGCTTCAGCTTCTCACTTTGTTTCTGTGCTGTGATCAGCAGCCTCCTTCTCTGTGGCTGTATAAGCACACGTCTCCCTCCAAAGTCCTGCTCAATGCTAGCTTGCAGTTGCAGATGGTAGATCTACTCTCCACTCTGCACTGTAGCTCTAGGCAGACTGAGAACATGCTGGAAGATTCCTTAGTTTCACTGTAGTAGACAGCCTCCTGATTGGATAAATCCTCCTGTCAGTCTCTTAGGAGGGTTTATATGGCTATCCTTGAAGTCTACAGTGATTGGCTGGTCACCACCTGAGTGAGTTAATAAACCTCCATAGTCCCTTTAGCCTTCCATAGCTCACTGGCAGGCTGCTGGAGCCTGATTAGCTATTGGGCTGTCATCTGACTCCATCATCATGCAGATAGAGGTCACAGGGGACAAACATGACTGCTCCTCATGTAGTTCACTGTGCTCTGGCCTAAATGTTTTATTTCAAAGAGCAACTGCCCATAAAACATTATATTTTGCCCCCATAGTTCTTTGCGTGGGTCGAACTTTTATGTCCAGTTGGTCAGGCGGCAACGTCAGGAAATTCCAGTTTTTATCAAGAATGAGAACACTTCTCCATCTGTGGCAGGCAGATACCTGTTGTGTGTGGTTCATTATGGCCCAGAAGATGCTGACGTACGTAGCACTCCTCTTGCTGCTTCCTTCTGCTCCCCATCTCAGCAGGCCAACACCAAGTGGCTGGAGGAAGCATCAGCACTGGCAGAATGGTGATAGCTGGGTTCTAGGGAGCCATGTAAGCCCAACTCACTGGGAGAGGGATTACATTTGCATGGCCATTGTTGGTAGTGGTGCAACTGAGAGAATGTCTGCACCCTGAATTTGTACTACTACCACTGTGACTGTGTGCGGTGGCCTTAGAGCAGTGTGCCAGTGAGGAGGAGTGTATCACGGTATACAGGAGGTTAGCACTCTTATGGGGAGCAGTCAAACATAAGAAGGGAAGATAACTTGATAGGTGATATATAATGGTATCACTAGTTCAGAGTGAGGGAGTAGTTTTTACAGTACAGAAATGCTTTTAGGTAACATGTTTTTATTTTTGTTTTTAAGGTGCTAATTTTTAGTTTCCATATGTTTGCATTTTAATATATATTTTGTACTAAGCCGTGACGATGAAAAACATTTCACAGTACATACATTTACTTTACATACAGGGGTATTCTGAGGGAAACAATGGCTGCCAATATTTTTAGTTCAACAGTATGGTGATCTAGAAATATCATGCTCGTGCTAAAGTCATATGATGTCATGATAGACAGTGTATCCAGCAATATCGCAACATGGTCATTGGTTGAGTTCAGACCAATCAGAACTCTTTGTTTTAATTACCTATTTCATAATTTGTCATAATTCATAGCTGTGACGTCAGAAACCCAATAATTCATAGCTATAATGTCAAAACTGTGAATTCTGACATTTTAGAATATCTGTGTCAGCCAAACTGCCCAAATCGTCTACTTTACAATAGGTGGTTTTCATGTTTTGCTGGTGTTTTCTAAAAGTTGTTCTTCACATACTGTATATGCATGAAGAACAATTCAGAATGTGATGAACAAGTTGGATTGCTGAGGGCAAGCAGATGATTTTGTAATTAAATGTTGTAAAACATAACAAAACCTATATCATAAAAAAGAAATAACCCCCAACTGTGAAGAAAAGCTACATCAGACACCTCTTAGGTACTGTGATGCCTGCAAAGCCCTTGACATTTGCTCTTGTGCTGCATGACGTCACAGTACCTACTCGGTGTCTGAATCAGCAGGTTCTTCACAGTGGGGGGGTTACTGTAGCTATCCTATATGTAGTACTCCCAGATAAACAATGGCTATATGGGTAACAGTCTACGGACAGGACAAGCAATTCCTTTATCCGTGATAGTTTTAAACCCCATAAGCAGTGAGTTTACATTATACAAAGGAAAAAGGAGTCCAGTGGTGAACTGCTAGGCTTGTTATTCACGTGTGTGGTTCTGGTGACATTTGCGGAACCACAAAGTCAGTCAGTCTCATAGTCGTGGTATCGCTAGAACTCATCAGTAAAATTTTAGCTTTATAATCACTGATTAGGGTCAATTACAATTCAAAACCAGTACTGAAAATGTTTTTCTCACAACCTTGGATGTGATACCTTAACAAACCACTCAACCTTTGGTCTTGTGATCGATGTGGTATCACACACCTCATGTGTGTAAACAAATTCTATTGCACACTGTTGCCCAAACATTATTCGCACTGTAATTCACAGTTACCTATCATTTATTGCATACTCTATGTATTCACATGTTGTGCTTTAGAACCCCACTCCCACTGCTGTTTTTAAACCAGGGAAATTGAAAGTCATTTCCATTTGCAGGGTGCAACCATTTTTCATGTGTGGCCTTTCCATACAGCCTCAGAGAAATTATCTTATCTAGAACTTCAATCATAATGCCTTCAAGGAATGTGCAGCCACCACAGGTGTTCAGTCATTACCATATTAGCACTCTGCGGGACTTAAAATAAAAACTTAATGGAGTCGTAAATAGCAATGAGAACGGAGCTATGAAGATTATCTGACTAACTGAAGTTCTTTTTTTTTTTTTTGCTGGTATCATTAATGCTGTATATCTGTTTTAAAGAAAAGTGTGTATGTGATTAATGAAATATATATAAAAGACACACAGAACAATTACAGAACCTGATCAGAGGGAATTACAGTAGGCAGCTGTCAGAGATATTTCTCCAAAGTAAAAATAAAAGCTGGTTAATAGAGCTCTTTAAAATTGCAGTTGCATCACAGCTTAGTTTCTAAAGTATCTAGGTACAGAGGTGCACCGGTTTGATCTTGGCAGGTCAGGTGTGCAGGTCTGTCTTTGCAGAAAAGGCAGAGTGGTCTTCACCAGGGGTGGGACACATGAAAGTGAAAAAGTAAAACACTGAAAAGTGGGAACATGACGGTGTTCTTTAGAGGATTTGTGGCTCTACTGCTCAGAGCAGTGAAGAGATATCTAAGAGTTGGAGATCTAGACACTAACCCACTTAAATTAAGGTTGGAGAATGGAGTGTGAAAAGAAACTCAGCTTGCTGGGGGGGGGGGGTCATTTTAAGAGACAGAAAAATCTTTGGCTGGGGAGATGTTACCATATACTGTCATGGGGAGTACTGAATGCTACATTTATTTATTTATTTTATTTCATTCTTTTGGAAAGATCATTGAGCAAAAAAAAATATCATTTTACATTCAATAAAGTACAGTACTGTACAGCAGTCAGTTAAAATATTCAGCTAGAGCTAATAACCTTGAGGTAAGCAGCAACAGTGGCATGGCCATGCTGTCGGTATGGATAATACACATGGAGGCACAACACACAGCTCTAAGCTCAAAAATGCCAAAGCAACCACAATTACTGCGCATGACAGAAAAAGTTTTAAGTATTTTTTTCATTTGTTATATTTTTCCATCCTACCTCACTGTATTCAGCCATTGTCTCCTCCCTGCCCCATCATCCACTGTCCCTGAGACTTACCTTCTGACCAGGCAGTGCCCTACAGATCCCCCCCTCCAATGGCAGAGCCTCCTGGGTTCTTCAAGGCTGGGAAGTGTTAGAACTGGGATGCAGTCAGGTGCCTGGTGAACAGTGTGGGCCTGTGAAGAAGAAGCAGCATCATGCCACTGCAGGCAAGAAGATGTTTTTTCTTCCACTGATGGTCCCCTCCCCTGAACACTTTGTGGGCTAGGACCAAGTGGATGTCTGCACATATTAGCCAGGAAGTGCCCGCCCACCCATCGCAGCTTTGTTGCACTACCACCTGTGGTCAGCCAGGTGGCAGTGTCATAGCAGAGCTAGCAATCCTCTCTCTCTCTCTGGAGGAGGAGAGTATCCTCTAGGATGCGCAATCTTCCTTCCCTTGGCTGTCCCCAATGACCCAGGCCTGCTTCCAAACACTGCTCTGTGACATTGCAAGCAGTAGCACTACTACTGCTCTGACAGGCAAATGTTTAAAGTATTTTAAGTCAGATCGATCAAAGAACACGCAACAGCTAACAACATGCATTCAACATTTCATGCTGATGTGCACTTTTTCCAAGTGTGTACAGTGCCCTCGCTGGCCTTAAATAGTGTATGTAAGCAATAATACCCGACAGGGTGGGCATTATTGGGAAATACCGGACTGCCCAGGGGCGTAATGAGGCCCGACGCCGCAGGCGGAGGGCCTTATAGCCCCTGGAAGGTCCGGTATTTCCATAATGCCCACCCTGGAGGGTATTATTGCACTTATAAAATGGCCATGTAGCTACATCTTTGTGATAAATGTGAAAATAAAGAGGAAATGAGTGTGAAAACTGTTCAAAACACTGTTAAAAACAGTGTTCATTGACAAAGTAGTGCACCAGCTGTTCTAGGTGCTGTTACTACTCCCTGCAGTGCTGTTCTGGTTTCCTGAACACCCCCCCCTCCACACACACACATACACACAGGCAGATTTTGGACTTCTTAAGGAATGAGTAATGGAAAGGGAATGGACAGCGGCAGCGGGAGGAGCTTTGACTGAAGGAACGAGTAATGAAAGGGAATGGACAGCGGCAGCGGGAGGAGCTTTGAGTGAAGGAACGAGTAATGAAAGGGAATGGAGAGTGGCAGCGGGAGGAGCTTTGACTGAAGGAACAAGTAATGAAAGGGAATGGAGAGCGGCAGCGGGAGGAGCTTTGACTGAAGGAACGAGTAATGAAAGGGAATGGAGAGCAGCAGCGGGAGGAGCTTTGACTGAAGCGGTAATGTGTGTGTTGTTTTTTTAAAAAATGCCGCGTGTTGGATGAAGCTGAGGCGAATGTCGGCTTCGAGTACTGATTATGAACGGAGTGTCAGGAGACTGGTGTTGTGTGTTTTCAGTCTTCTGACCGCAAAATTACAGGACTCCAGTCTTCCTTTTTATTTATTTATTGTCTGCCATTGAGGGAAAGTGGGGGGTGGGGGGATACTTGTCTCTCGCTAAGCGAGAGGAAAATATGGTGGCGATTTTAAATTTCTTAGCTGCCTTCAGCCAATGAGGAAGTAGGCTGGGCAGCAGGGTACATTGTAAAGTGGATTTTGGTGGCACTTGTTTTTAGCTGGGCATCTATTGAGAA
Organism: Neoceratodus forsteri; assembly: GCA_016271365.2. Lineage (NCBI taxonomy): Eukaryota > Metazoa > Chordata > Ceratodontiformes > Ceratodontidae > Neoceratodus > Neoceratodus forsteri. The sequence goes on from CM057459.1 coordinate 1,394,100,905, forward strand.
ATAAATGCCCAGCTTGGAGGCAGTGTCAGCCAATCAGATGTGAGAATTCCTTCTAGCCATTTTATAAGCATAAAGAGTCAACATGCTCAGTCAGACAGCCATCAATAAAGTGACACTATGTAGAGGTGAACAAGGTGCATATATACAATCACAAATATTAGAAGACTATCACCAACCGTTACCTCAAGCTAATACAGATAAAACTCTAATATGCGCAGAAAAACAAATTGCACAAGACTGAGGGTAATTTTAAGTTCATCAGGTGTGGATGTCTGTAGTAGAAGAGAAAGGGAAGAAATTTAGACAAACCTTAAGCAATAATCCACGATAGGATATGGATTACAGTGGGATTTACCCACACCCAGTATGGTGGGTAAATCCCACTGTAACCCACACCCTGGAGTGTATTATTGCAATTATACAATTGGTAGCAATTAAAAGTTAATGAAAAAAATGAATACAATGCTTTTATTTAAAAAAAACAACTCTTTTATGCATTGTTTGTGTTATATCCTTCCTCTGTATGCTAAATAATTCCCAGTTTCTAAGCAGAACAGTTTTGTGTTGTATGGAGAAGTCACTTCCCCCTGCCCCCAAGTCAGGAGAAGTCATTCCCCTACCTCAGCCAGACAGATATGCATGGAGGATTTTTTTTTTAAGGGAGAGAGAACAAGAGATCAGATGTATGTGGAGTGAGTCTGTTGCAAGTCTGTACCTTGTTAAAATCAGCTGGCATATTTCATGTTGGCAGAGAGTGGTGCCAGCAGTGATATGCACAGCTGCCATTTGGATGAAAGAGTCAAAGTATAATCCACTGGAGGTGTTCATGTGGTTGGTGCCAGCATTGCCTGATTGGAGTGCAGGTTAGGGGTTGTGATTTGGTCAGTTTGGTGCTGTGATTACAGCAGTGTATTGTGATCCAGTGGTGGCTGGTAGAAACAGCCGTGGTCTGAGTCTGGCCCAGATTCTGTTTTTGAGGCATTGTCATCTATATGTCACAAAGTAGCATATGACATGTATGCTGGTCTGCATTTTGGGTTTTGAGTACTGCTTTATATATTTTTTTTACATATTTTGCTGTTTTTTTATTTCAACAATATGGTTTTGTTTTGCTAAGCAAGTGGCAAGATGGTGGTTGAATCAAAACATTTGAGGGTTACAGAGTGCACTGATTTTTTTTTTTTTGGTTTTACTGTAAATTGGTCTGGTGTCACTCTACCCATGGGTTATTGTGGAATTTACCCATGGGTAAAGAAGCCAGCCAGCCAAGCAGGTTAGTAGGTTTTTCCCCATTGTATAATTAAGCAATAATGCACAACAGGGTGTGGTATATCATGGGATATTGTCATGCCTTGGATGTGTTGTGAGGCACAGTGCCTCATGCACCCAAGAAGTGATAATATCCCATAATATGTCACACCCTGTAGTGTATTATTGCTAATATGAACTTGGTCCAGTTTAAGTTTAATATCAAAGATTTAAAAAAAAATGAGTTTCTTTACTTTTTTAAATGAGTATGTGCACGTGTTAAAAAAATAATCCTGTAACCGTCCAGTAGGAGTTAGTATTGAATAAGGAACACAGTAGTATTAATAGTGAAAAGCTCTTGTGTACTCTATTGCCTCCCACCAACGCTGTTTTGGAAGTGAGTTGCTGTGGAGAAGCATGGAGTTTCACCAATGGAGTGAGGATTGCTGCCTGTAAGTGCAGAACCTGTCTAGTATTGTTTTTAAACTTTTTTAGTGAAAGCCTCAGCTCAGCTGACTATATTCTTGGCTTAAAAGTGGCACTCTAATATTTTTTCTTTGTGGGAAGCTATTGGTTTGCACTGGCTGAGTGCAACTGTTCTTGGTTTTTAATGTACGCACCATGGGTGAAAGACTGATTGAGACATTGCAGTTTCGTTTTAATAGCTGCAGTCTCTGGTTCACTGTTGGTGCAGGCAGCAGTTCTGGTTTCAGAAGTTGAGTGAGGAAGGGCTTCAGGGGACATTCAAATTCCCCTTGGTGGTAGTTTAGGCAGCACTTGCTGTGTGTACCACCACCCCCCCCGGTCAGCAGGAGACACTAATTGTGCATATGGTAGTTGGCCATTAGGCCGCAGTCGGTGGCTTGTGAAGATTTTTTTTTTCTTTTTTCAGTAGCAGCTGTCTGGAGGGCTTGACTCATTATGGACTGCGTGAAGTGGGGAACACTGCGCTCAGAGGATTTTCTTGCGAGTGAGGAGGCTGGTGACTGGAAGTTTTTGAAGCCGTGAGTATGTAGTGGGATTTCATCACCATGGCTTCCAGGACCTCTCGGCCAATCAGCTTCCTCAATTTTTTTTATACATTTCATAAATGAAATTAATCACTGTCACCTCAGATTGAAAACCCAAAAGGGTTCCAGGGTAAACCTGTCATGAAGCCCCTTTCTCCATAGTGCCCCATTTGGTTTATCCAGAAAACTTCTGTTTGTAGCAATTTCCTGCTCATATCACCACCCCTGGGTCCTGATGTGACCTTCTTAAAGCCAGTAAATTTGACTAACCTGAGTTAATAATAAAAGTTGTTTTAATGAGCAACAACTTTGATAGCTTGGGCATTTTTGAACTAAGAGCCCAGTTTTGTGCCTCCAGAACCGATAACTTCAGTGTCAGTAGCTCAGCAGGTTGCATACTCACCTCGGAGGCCTGAAGATCAGAAGGCTATGGGTTCTATCCCCACACCAGGCACTTGGGTTAAAATCCCAATACTGACACTGTAGTGCAGCATTGGGGAGGGGGGTGCTGCACTCCTGAGGTGCTGTCTTTCAGATGAGGTGTTAAACCAAGGTCCCATCTTCCTGTTCTGGTGGTAGTTCAGGTGGATGTTAAAGATCCCATGACACTTCTTGAAAAGAGTAGGAGAAGTTTATTCAAGGAAAATCAAACAACAAACAAGTTACACAAGTAATTTTGACATGTGCAAGCTACAAAAAATCCAGTGGTATCAATATATACAAAAGGATAACATAAATTAAAACTGGAAAATAACCGTTGGTGTAGCTACTAGGGAAAAAAACAAAAAAAAGTAAAAAAGGAAGGAAAAAAACATAGTCCAATAACAATTCAAGTAATGGGACATCAGAATTAGTGACCCACAACATGTTGTGCCAAGCTTTATCTAAATAGACTTTAGTGAGCTGTTGGGCTTCTGCAAAATAAATGTCTCATACTCTCAGTGTAATTTTTGCAGTGAGCTCAATATGCATAATTTGTTTTTGTTGCAAGATAAACAGGCATCTGGAATTCCAGAGAAACCGTTTAATAACACTCAAAATAACATGGATAGTATTCCGTTTCCATGAAATCCAGGACTTCAGGTAGGACCCAAAAAATGACATTTCAGGAGTCACTGTAGCGAAGCGAGGAGCTGACCAAACATCAGCAAGGAATCCCAAAAACCCTGTATATAAGTGCAGGAAAAATATAAATGTTCAGCTGTCTCCAGTTGCTAAATGCAAAGAGGCCTACTACATAGAGAATACTGGATGGGTAACCATGCAGAACCACTGTGTTCTGCCACAGAGGGGTCTGATTCCCTGTGACCTTGAGAGCGAAGCTCGAGAGGTCTGTGGGAATCAGACCCCCGAGGTTGCAAAACAAACTGGTTCTGCAATGGGTTACCCACTCTGTATTTTTTATAGTGTATGTTGCCCCACAAATTATTGTAACATCATTTTCAGGCTTAAAACAGTTATTTAACTCAGAGAGAAAACTGTTGACTCACAATGCTAGGGCACAGAGCTGTGTGGTTGCTGGGACTAGGTGTCCTTATGTTAGCAGCACATACTTCGATTGGTTGCTGCTCTATTGTGGGAGGGATTTAGAAAAAAAACATGGCGGATGGACGTCTCGCTTAGCGAGGAAAGAAAAGGTCCAGATGTCAAAACATGTAAGTAACAAACTGTTTTTCAGCTCAAATCTGGTAGATCTGACTCTTCCAAGTATGTAGAATTAACTGCTCCCATGTCTGAAAACCACCATGGTCATTCTGTATATGTTTATTTATTTATTTGTTTATTAGGGAATTCAGAATTCCAACCGTTTGAGTCAAGGACTCATTTTCAAAGGCTCCAAGTCAGTTGACAATACAAAGGTGGTACAAGAAATAACAGACAGTAATAATATGACAAGAGGATGGTACAGTGTATGTACAGCTGAGATACATAATATTTGGGCAAATTACAGGCAGATAATTCAGAAATCGAAGAACATAGGTTTGGTAACCGACTATCAATCTAGTTTATGACACTGGTTAAACCGGTGCAGAGTAGTACTGGCTATCCAAATTAGTGTATATCTCTGATTGTTAAGAGGCATTTCCATTAGCAAACTTGGGCAGAGGCTTGTGTCAATGTATTAGGCAGGACATAGTCCATTGTCAGGCGGGCGCCTATGGACAGCTACAGGTGTGTGACAAGATGAAGTGGGCCCTGAGGAGGGGTTTAAACCTGCCATCCTGGGTTCAAGGGTGATGGAGGGAGGGAGAAAGTTGAGCCAGGTGGGAGTGCTATAGGGAAAAGAGCGTTGGCCTAGGGAGGTGTTTTGGTTAGGTGCAGGCGGACTTAGTGGTTGTTACAGGTGACAGGAAGGAGGAAGGACAAGGGGCAGTTAGGCCAGCAGTCACTTTTTTTTCTAGAAGGCAGGTGTGGTATTTCAATCTGCCCTCGAAATCAACCCAGTTAGCTTGGCTGTACAGGGTGCAGGTGTGAGTGGTCCTGGGACAGTCCAGGGAGAGGTGGCAGACCTTGTTAAGGGCCACCTTGACACGGTGTAGGGCAGTGTTATCAGTGGCCCCATAGATTAGGATGCCATAGCCAATGATTGACAGGACAGAAGAGGAGATGGCAAGTTGGAGGACTTCTGTGGGTAAGCAGCTATGGTGACAATACAGCAGGTTGATGTGGGAGCTGACAGAGGAGCAGAGAAGGTTGATGTGACCATGGAAGGAGGGGGAGGGGTCAAAGGTAACACTAAGGTACTTGAAGGAGTGGACTTGTTCGAGAGGGAGAGAGAGGGAGGTATGGGCATGGAGGGGGAATCCTTCAGTTTATTCTGGTGGTGTGTAAAGAGCATGACCTTAGATCTTTTTGGGTTCTGCACAAGCTTATGCCTGGTGAGCCAGGATTCAGCTACTGAGAATACAGCCTGTAGCGAGTGATTCAGGACAATGGGGTTTGCTTTGGTGGTAAAAAGGACTGCATTGTCAGCATAGAGTAGGATGTTTCCAGGACAGGCCTTGGGTAGGGTGTTAAGAAAGCAGCTAAATAGAAGGGGCCCTAGGATGGACCCCTGGGGAATGCCTAGGCAAACAGAAAGGGGTGAGAAGAGGGTGGAGCCAATTTTGACCTTTTGGTAGCGACTCGTGAGGTAGTCAGCAAACCAGATGTTAGCATCCTGGGACAGGCCGATGAAAGCGAGGGTGGAGATAAGTAGGTTGTGATTAATGGTGTTGAAGGCTATAGATACTGTAGGTCCAGGAAAACAGCCTCAGACAGATGACTGTTGTCAAGGGCTGAGTGTATGTGACTGGAGAATTCCAGGAGGGTAGTGCTGGTGCTATGGGCCTGCCAGAAGCCATGTTGTTCGGGAAATAGGAGATCATACTTGGCGAGGTACTTGGTAAGCTGGTCTGAGACGATGCATTCTAGGGCTTTGGAGAGGGGAGGAGGATGGAGATGGGGCAGTAGTTTCCAGGGGAAAGTTGGTCACCAGACTTATGGATGAGGGTAACAATACCTGTTTTCCATATAGAGGAAACTTTGCCGAGTCGGAGTGAGAGGCTGATCAGGTAGGAGAGGGGGCGAGAATGTCATCTAGTACAAGGCAGAGTAGCGTAAGGTCATTTGAGTCACTGCTATTACATGACTTGGAGGACTTTAAGGAGTTATGGTTTGATTTCCTGGGGGTGAGGATCTCGAAAACAAAAGGGGGGTTGTGCCAGGGGATGGGGGAGGGAGGAGGGGGAGAAGAAATCAGGGGGGGAGGACTGCACTTAGGTCAGAAAACAAGATGTTAAAGGTGTCAGCAACGGTAGTTTTGTCATTGGTGATAGACTCATTCACAGTGAGTTGGGATGGGGTGGGGGAGGGGCTGCCATAGAGCATTTTCATGTTCTGCCAAAAGTTGTGACTAGACCCCCAGGTTATGGTCAGTGCAGTCCTGTAATGGTTCGCCTTAGCCTTATGGATGGACCAGGTGCATTGATTACGGGTGTTTCCCGGTATGCCTGATGGTCTGCAGGCTTGCCCGAGTTGAGGGCTTTCTTCCAGAGATCATCTCAACAGTGTATGAGGCTCAGGAGGGATGAAGTGATCCAGGGGGTATCAAACCCTTTGATCATCTTCCTGGTGAGGGGGAAAAATTTGTTGCAAGTGTCATTAAAGGTGTGCGTGAAGTAGTCCAAGGCTGAGTCAGGATCCCAGGCACCCCATAGGGGAGACCAGTCCCAACTAAGGAGATAGGATTTAAGGTGAGTGAGCATGCCTGGTCAAAGTGGCCTAGTGAGGATAGATTTAGGAGGTAGTTTCTTGATCAGGCAGGAGTAGGTGCCGAGAATGGAGGAGTGGTCACCGAGTGCATTAGAGAGGACCATGATGTCTATGAATTTTTGCAGCTGTTTGGTAAGGACAAGGTCAATAAGGGTAGCAGTACAGGTGGAGTGGTTGAGGTGCATAGGGCAGGTGACTAATTGAGTTGGGTCAAGTGATGCTAGAGAATCTTGGTGGTGGGAAGCTGTGAGGGAGAGCCAATTGATGTTTAGATCACCCAATAGAATGAGCTTGGCATTGGAGGGGCTGTGAGATGTAATCAATGGGGGACTGAAGGGCAGTCGCCTGGTTCTGTGGGGAAATATAGTCTGCTATGAGGTTTACTGAGGCTTTGGAGTGGCCAGGGGAGAACTGGAGAGGCAGAACTTGGGCACTGGTGGTGAGCTGAGGGGGAGGGAGGGCATGTGCCTGGATAATGTGGCAAAGGTAGATGGCACAGCCTCCTCCATGTTTGCCCACTATGTCATTGCAATATAGAGCATACCCGGGGATGATGATCGAGGAGTCCAGGATTGATTTAGATAGCCAGGTGTCCACTAGTGAGAGACAATCAGGTTGGTGTTGGGTTATCCAGCCCTGGAGCTCCATGAATTTTTTTGAGAGGCTGCAGATGTTCATTAAGGCAATACACAGCCCAGATGTGGTGGTATTGGAGTGAGTTTGGGAAGGGAGAGGTCCAGGGTTGGGGCGGATATTTCCTGATATGAGGAGGAGCAGGGAGAGAGCTCTGAGGAGCTGCCAGCGTAGTGCTTTTTTATGTCTGGACATGCGAGAGTGGATGTTGATTGGTCGGAGGGAGACTGTGGGGATAGGAAGGGCCTGCAGGCTAGGGGTGGCAATGATGAGGAATGTTAAGGTACTGTCTAGAGGTGGGAGGAGGAAAGATATCACCTGGAGTGGGGAAAAGCATGGGCGGAAGGTGAGGGTGGTGTATGTATGGGCTGTGAGAGGTGTGGGGAAAGAAGGCAGGAGGGCTGGACAGGGAGGGATGGGGAGGAGGATAGGAGAGAGAAGGAGGAGTGGAAAAAATGGGCAGAACTAATGGCCATAGTTGGACTCAGGGGTGTGAGGAACAGAAAGGAGTGTGACAACCACAAGGTGTTAGGGCAGCAAGATAGTGCAACGGTAGGGTGCTTGCTTGCAGTGTGGAAGGTATAAGGTTTGAAACCTGGGTGGAGAGTGGAATGAAAGCCACTGGAGAAGGGGAAGAGAGGAGAGAAAGGACCAGTAATGGTGGTGGGAGGGAGTGGGAAGGTGGTTGCTGGAGTGTGGCACTGCCTCCCAGTGGCCAGGTGGTGCAATTGCAGACAGAGGAGGGAGGAAGGTGAAGGGTCTGAGAGCAGGAGTATGGAGAGAGAAGTATGGAAGAGGGCACAACAGTCCTCTGGTGGTGGGAGGGTATATCCTGCTAATGGGAAAGTGGACAGTTAGTCACGTGATGGGGAGGGACTATAAATTAAGGGATGCCCCTGGGTGGGAGGGTGGCTCGGGAAGGTGGGGCAATCAACGTAAAGTGTCGATGGGCAAACACCCCCAGCAAAGGTGCTCTGTCCAGAGGTGAGAGCTGAGTTACCTTTAAGGCCCCGTTGATCCTGTGTGTGTTCCCCAGTGGTCAGCTTGCTAATGTTTTGTTTGTTTATTTATTGAAATGTTTCACCAGGAGGGTACACTGAACATGAAGTTGCTTGCCTCATGGTGCGGCCTGGGGTGAAGGGGTTACGTAGGTTTGTGAAGGATGATCATTTACAATAGTATGTGGGTAGTACAAACAATACAACATTGTAAGATTATGCAACAGTTGGAACACAAGGTATTGTACAATAAACAGTAGTGGAACATTGGTTAAATTACATTACATGTCCAAAACAATACAAAAGAACATATAAACATACAAAACAATAATAATGCAACAGAACAGTTATAATGCATGAGTGTACCAGGAGCAGGCTCTAGGTAGTACATAAGTGTTGTTGGAGTAAAAAGGACTGGGTAGGTTGTACACATGGGTGACCCAGAATGGCAGGTGGAGAAGAGAGGGGGAGAGGCAAGACCTGAATTTGAGGAGAAGGGGTAGCCATTTATTGATTCTTTCTTCCAGATGTTGAGAACCTTGCTGTGGGGGTCAGAGTAGGAAGGCAGAAACTGGGGATAGGTATTAAGGAGGGTTAAAGCAGGAACAGCTGAGGGAGAGGTAATAGTGTAGGGCAGAGGTAAGTGAGTAGTTGGAGGAGTATCATATTTCAGGAGGGATGGAATTCCAGATTTTAGGGAAGCGATGGGAAAAAGCGTCTGACCAATGAGGGTGGAGCAGCGAGGGACTGTCAAGGTACAGGCATCATTAGATCTGAGAGTGGGTGGGGGGAGGTGGAGTGGAGAGAGAGAATGAGAGATTGGAAGGGAGTTATCCGAACCAGGATCTGGAGGTTAGTTTGCCACAGTGTGAGATGCATCTGTGAGATAGTGGAAGGAAGGTTAGAGAGCAATTGAGTTCACAGTGGTGGGAGCAGGAAGGAGAGTCCGCAGCAAAGCAGCAAAAGGAGTTAAATAGAGTGTCCAATTTGGTCAGGGAAGATTTGGGAGCAGCACCATAGACTATGTCACAGTAGTCAAAGAGGTGGAGTATCCTCTTCTGGACAATTTCACGCCTCCCAGTCAGTGGGATGCAACTACAATTGCTGTATAGAGCACCAAGCTTTGGGCACAGTTTCTTCAGGATAGCATCATTATGCACAGAGAAGTTGAGGTGCTGGTCCAGCCAAATGCCCAGATATCTAAATGAGGAGGTGTCCTCCAGGATGGTCAAATCAAGGGTATGGAAGGTGGGTAGGGCCAGGATCCTAGAGAGTCTCTGCCTGGTGTCGAAGGTCATTGAGTCTGTCTTCTTGGCATTTAGAAAAAGCTGGTGAGAAGCATGGGAGAGAGGGTCCTGTGGTGGCCTTTAAGGCTCCGTTGGTCCCGTGTGTGTTCCCCGGTGATCAGCTTGGCGACTTTCAGTTTCTGCTTAGAAAATACAGCATAGGCTTAAAAGTCTAAATGAATGGAATGATGTTCTGCACATATGGTCAGTACAGCATTCCATTCAATATTGTTACTGTGGCTGAACAAGGATTTCAAGTGGTGGAAAATTGAGTTAGTATAACGTTCCACCATACACTGTAATATCTTTCTGCCAGCTGCTTATGTTTTTGATTGCCTTTGACATTCAATCTATTATAACAAGTAAGCCAGTGTACATCCCACATCTTGGGTGTGTTCCTAGAACAATTTAATAACTCCAGCAGATTATCATGGAGATGCGGTGGGCAATTTTGAAAGGTCAGGGGCTCACCATAACTGAGATCTAGTACGGATGCATATAGAGCCTTTCTGTGCAGAGTTAATACTTTAGTACCAGTCACTTTCCAAGTCCTTAGTTTGAAGAGGCATTCTCTAACATAACAAGGGGTAACCACAGAGGAAGCCAGAGTTCACAAGGTCCCTCATTCCCGTTAGACAAATCTGAAAAGTCTGTAAGTGGTCCTGAGTCACTCCTGTACCTGGCTGCATTGGGGTCAGGCAGCTGGTGCTGATTTGGACCGAACCGCATTGCCGTTCATTTGAGGAGGCTTCAGTGCCTGTTCAGGGCTCAGCGACCCCTAAGGGAGAGAGGGGAGAAGCAACAGAAATTAATGATGGTAAGAAAGATCATAGGAGAGGAATTTAGCACTCTCAAAAGATGGTCAATGCTAAGCACATATAAAAGGGGGCTCATGGTACAGCCTTGATGCACCCCCCCTTTGATGGGAATCAGTGGGCCTTTCCAGCTAATTAACTATTGGATGGACAGTTGCCATTCTGTAAATAGACTGTATCCAAATCACAAACATCTGTGGTACACCACAGGTACTCAGGGTATACCAACGAAAATCATGATTAATCAAGTCAAACGCTTTAGATTGGTCCAGGCATAGAATATTGCCACTAATGAGATTTGAGTTCCCCCTTTCGAATATTTCCCTTAAGAGGATCAGGTGATCATTAACTGTCCTATCAGGAATAGAGCAGATTTGTGTTTGACTGATAACAATTTTAGCTAGGCGTAATAATCTGGAAAACAAAATTTTGGTGAGTATTTTAAAATCAGTTTTGAAGAGACTGATCGATCTCCAATTATCCATTCGCCATTTATGACCTTTTTTATATGAATAAATAAGCGAGCCTCCAGCCATATTTAGTGGTACTGACTGAGTCTGTAGGACTTCTGTGAATACTAAAGCTAATTCTGAAGTCAGGTCTTCACCCATTAATTTATACAGGTCACTAGTAAAGCCATCCACTCCTGGGGCTTTATCTTTAGATAGGGTGGAGAGTACAGAGTGTATCTCTGATGCCTGTATATCCTAGGTGAGCGGGTCCACCAACTCAGCCACAAAGTGTGGGACAGAAAAAGAATTGTAAAAAGCCAACTGTTGGGCGGTGTCAGTGGCCTGAGAACTGAACAGTGTCATGGTATGAGAGGTTACTGTTTCCATTAGACTTTTGGTGTCATTAGTTACCTGATTTCCCTTTAATACAAAATATTTGCTGATTGTGAAGATTATTGGCTTGTTTTAGGTGAAAAGATAACATATAGTACTATTCTTTATATTTGTTAACTGAGCAGTATAAGAATGTCCTGTCTGATGTGTAAGAGACTTCAATTTTTGTAACAGTTTCCTATTTTGCAAATATTTGAAGTAAACAGAATTCTGACGGGACTGAGATGTAGATTTTAGAAAATGTGTTAAATCATGTTTAGTATCCTGCCACCAGGTAATGTAGTCATCATACACGATGTTTACTGATTTTCTGACCTGCATAAATGACCTAAGGCTGTGAATTCAGAAATTCAGGACCTGTCAAAGGTGATAAATGTAATTTCTATGTCCCGGGGGCTTTGTGTGGTAGTAATGTCAATAACCAGAGACAACTGTAGCAAGTTGTGTTCAGGGGTGCAATTATGGCTAAAAGGTTGGGGGGCATGGTTCTACCAAGTCATTTGTGCCAACACCAATGGCACTGGCTATGGAGCACAGAGACTGACAGAAGACTTAATTATTTTTATCATTAATTCATTATAAGAGTGGAGCTGCACATCAAGACACAATTTTGGCTTCTAGTGACATCAGCGTCCTGATGGCAGCATAACCTTGGAGCTCTCCTTACCCCCCCGACTTAAAATCATTAAACATCTGCTGTCAAATGATGAATTATCCTGCAAAAAAGCACTAGATTGAAGGCTCTACCTCCGAAAAACTTAAATACACCAGCACAAAAGCTCAGAGAACTCTCAACCCAAGAAAAATCAAAATCTCCCTCAGAGCCCAGTGACGGAGAAGGCCGCATGATGGATTCCTTGCCTGATGAGGAGAACCAGTCAGATATTATGCATTCTATCCTGCAGACAGCTAAAATGGTAGCTAAACTCAATCAATCGCTAACAGAGCTCAGCTCCGACATCAACAAAATAAAGCACAAAACTGAAAAATTAGAAGTCTGTTTAACTCAGGTCACAGAGCAGATGGATGGACAGGACCAGCTACTGCTATTTCTTCTAGCCCATGATAGAGAGCTAAGTCACCAGATTGACGACCTTGAGGGGAGAACTCAGTGACACAACATCTGCACATATGGGGTCCCTGAGGGAGCGGAGCACAAACACAAAGATGTCCTGACTTTCCTGCAAGAAATGTTGAGGGACATAATTCCCTTACCAGAGGAGCTGGACATTTCCATGGATCAGGCCCACAGGTCACTCAGCCTGAAACCTTGAGACCCGGGAGCTAGGCCGTACTCACTGATTGCTAAACTGACATCCTATAGAACCAAAGAAGAGCTATTGCAGGTGGTCTGGCAGCAAGGCGACCTTCAGTATCATGGTCACAGGATCTCCCTAGATAACGATCACATGAGCGTTGAGCAGGAAAGACGAAAAACACTGTGGCCGGTTATTAAACAACTGAGAGCAAAAAATATCAAGGCCCAAATCCTACTTCCCGCTCCCGACTAAAGGTAACCACTAACAATGGCATGAAGATATTTCCGAATCTCCTTTCAGTTACACACTTCTTGAAAGGCCTGGGTATTTCTGCTCCCCCTCTAGTCAAAGAGAGACTTGAGAAGGATCTCACAGCATTTCACCTGGACTGTGGTGCAAAAAGAAACATCTCAACCAGGATCCATCCAGAAAACCTCTTACATTAGCCTGCGTTCTGATGTGGCTGTGATACTGCACAAATATGGTGACTCATCTTCAGTAAACAAGAAGGTGGCCCATCTAAGCGAAGATCCAGAGGAACCAGCCACCTCGGGATCTAGCAGGCATGCAAAAACTGTGACATGAACAGAGCTGTGGTCTCTCATTTACTGCCCAACTTTCTGCCCATCGGATCCCCTTCCCTCCCCCACCTATGGACCTGGTCTAGGCTTCTCGACTATATGGAGCCTGATTAGTACACCCTCCCATGCCTCATGGCCCACATGCATTACACAATCCTATAACCCCAGGGACCGAGGAGAAAAACTGTAAGTACTCTCCCTCTTTCCTTCCTCTAAGCAAAGAAAAATGTGTAGTTAAAACAACCCAGACATCAGGAGTGTTTTGACTTGCCTGAAGGGGTGCAAGCAGGAGATCAGCTTGGGCGGCCAATTCATTCAGGAATTGATGAGATACCCTGTGAGAAACACCAGAAAACAGTCTCCTTTTGGAAGAGACCTAATCCATTCAGAGTGATTTAAATGAAACAAGCTGTCTGCTTGACGATCTAGCAAGAAAAACAAAACTGGACTCTTTCAACTACCTTCCCCCCCTTTTTCTCTTCTTTATGTACTGCCTAACTGTATGTTCTCATGATAGATTGACATTACTCACTACATTGTGGCTGCACTTAACTGTTTTATTTTAAATGGGGAACAAGTGTATTACAAGATGTGTTAATGGGCCAAGAGTGGAGCACTGCCTAATTGTCACATCTGCTTTTGACTTCTGGGAAAAGGGCATGGGGGGGGGCGCACCAGGGCAGCCTGGGCTTTACTCCCCTTCCATAAGTACTACATAAAATCAGATGGAGCTTTATTCCCCGGTCATTTCTCAGCCATGAACTCCGATACCCTGAGAAAGAACACGGATGGGACTAAATCCCACAATTACATGGCGGCATGTGCAGTCTCACTACGCTCCCTACGGAGGTGCTCCCTGCTGGGGCATATGCACAGCCTTTTCTTCTGATAATATCAACATGGGCACAAGTGCAGACACCTTATAGATGTCAGTCAGACTCTAACCACTTGTGGAGGAGCTCCTGGAGCCCTTCTGGAAGCAACCACACCTTTCTATTTCATGGGTTTGAGGGGGCCCAAGTCGACTACTGCCCCAACCTTGAATTATCGCTGATGTCAGGTTACACAGCCACACCAGGGACATACCCCCAGAGCGACCTGGGCTGGCTCATGCTCCTGATATGCATGACCACACTCATCACAGAGGCGATGAACCTCAAGCTGAATACTTCAACACAGCTCGACCATGGAAGTCAATTTAAGATTTCAACTGTAGTGGTGCTAAACTGCGCTCCACCCAGTAAGGTGCAGGACCTGGTGGCCCACATGCTACTGATTTGCTCTAAGCAAAAGCAAGTTCAACAGAATCCTACTCAGTTCACCCCACTTGGGGTTTTACCTGTATGAGTTTTATTGCATTGTTGTAAACAGTTAATGTTGCAAGTTTTTGTTATATTGGGGTACACTGACAGAAGGATAAGAATTGTCGGAGATATGTTATATCCTACTAACAGACAGGAATTTCAAGCAGCAGCTATAACACCACACAGTCAATATGGCTGCTCAGAATACTAAGGTGTTATCGTTTAATATAAATGGCATCACCAATCCCATTAAGAGGAAGCAAGTGTTGAGGTTTCTGACAACACAAAAATGCGAGGTAAATTTCTTACAGGAGACACACTTGTCTCCTTCTGAGGCCCAAAAGCTAAAATCCAAATGTTTCCCACATCTATTCCAGTCCTCCCAACACTCAGATAGAAAAGGGGGAGTGGCAATACTGCTGTCAGCATCCTTTCCATTCAAACAGGTGGAGATTATCGAGGATCCTGGAACCAGGTATATTATAGTAACTGGCAGAGTCCAAGACACCCAGGTCACCTTAGCAAACATTTATGCCCCTCCAGGTTCTCACTTGTCCTTCTACACATCATTGGCCCAGCTCATAGCCGAGAGGCTGAGGGGTTTACTGATCATGGGAAGGGACTGGAACTTAATATTTGACAGGAAATTAGATACTACTTCTCAAATCCAAAACCCTGAAGTCCAGAAGGCATGCTCCCTTAAAAATGTCTTTAAAGAGCTAGGTCTAACAGATGTCTAGAGGAGTAAATACTCTACAGCCAGAGATTACACATACTACTCCCCTATATTTAAAATCTTCTCCAGACTGGATATATATTTTTCACCTTCTCTAGAGACTTGTCCACCATCCCATCAATGTGGGTTGGGGTCGCCACCCTATCAGATCACCATCCTATCTTCCTGGAAGTAGTGTTAGGACTCTCCCCAAAAAATATCCATTGGAAACTAAATGTCTCACTGCTTCAGGATAAAGCCATGGTCACAGAAATAAAAGAGCACATTAAAAAAACAATAGAGGAAAATGCTCAACCAGGCACAATGCCCCAGATCCTCTGGGACATGGTGGAAACCCTAGAGAGGGGGAAACTAATTTCAATAGCCACATATAAAAAGAAACTAGCGAGGCAAAAACAAGCAGACCTCCTCTCCCAGCTTAAAACCCTGGAGACAGCCCAAAAAAACAAATGGCCACAAGTGAGGGAACCCGAAATAAAGGAATGCAGAAAAAAACTACAAAACCTGCAGAAAGCTGAAACTGAAAAGGCACTCTGGTACTTAAAGCAAAAATAGTACAGAGGGGGGGGTCCAGAGGCACTAGACTCCTGACATACCACCTCAAGCAACAGGTGACTAGAGCCACTATTACATGAATACAAATCCCAAACTCCAGCATGTTCACACACAAAAGTGAACAAATTACAGAGGCCTTTGTCTCCTATTATTCTAAATTATATCAACCCCAACTGGAAACCTCAGTGGAGGACAAGATGTCATTCCTCAGGTCCTTGACTTTACCGAGCATAACCCCAGAGCAGAGTCAGTTCTTCATCAAACCAATCACCCAAACCAAAATCTCAATAAAAATCAAGAATTTAAAAACAGGCAAGTGCCAGGGCCCAGATGGATTCAGTGGAGAGTTTTATAAAGTGTTTGTGAAGGAGACAGTCCCTATCTTAGCTGAAACCTTTTCTGAGAACTGGCAAAAAGGCAACCCCATGCCCCCATCCTGGCACTATGCCACAAATTCTCTCCTTCACAAACAGGGTAAGGACCCCACAGGGTGAGGATCATACCACCCCATCTCCCTCCTCAATTCCGATTACAAAATCTTCACCTCCTTCACTGCCTCTAGGCTTAACTCCCTTCTTCCACAAATCATTAAAATGGACCAGACAGGATTTATCTCAGCCGTCAAGCTCCGGACAGTGTATGATGCACAATAGATGTGATTGATGCCATCGACAGGACCCATAACCCCACCTGCCTCATGAGTCCAGACTTGGAGAAGGCTTTTGATAAAGTCTCCTGGAGCTTCCTCTTCTCAGTCTTAGAGCTCATGGCCTTCCCGCATTCATTCATAGATAGCATTAGCATCCTATGCACTGCACCACAAGCAAATGTCCGGGTAAACGGAGGAATCTCAGACAGATTCAGACTAGGCAGGGACACCTGTCAAGGCTGTCCCCTGTCACCCCTACTCTTCGCCTTATACATAGAGCCTCTAGCTGAAGCCATTTGCATGGTTCAGGAGGTGTGGGGAATCAAAGTCTAGGGAGGGGTTAACCATAAAATTTCCTTATATGCAGATAATGTTCTGCTCTGTCTGTCGCACCCAGAGCAATCAATCCCTGTGGTCTGGTCAATTCTCAATGATTTTGGCAGACACATAGGCTATACCCTTAATAAAACTAAGACCAAGATACTGAATTTTTATTATAAACCCTCACAAACCATTACTCGGTTGTTTCCCCTGGATTGGAAAGCTACCAAGATTAAATACTTGGGAGCAATCATCACCAAAACTATATCCCACTTATTTAAAGCCAATTATGTTCCATTGATCAATCAAATTCATAAAGATTTAGAAAACTGGTCACTAATAAACCTTCCCATGTACTCCAGAATACATACCATCATAATGAATATATTACCATAATTCTTATATCTATTCCAGTGCCTCCCCATCTTTATTCCCAAATCCCAGTTCCAGAGCTGGCATAGGTTGCATTCTGGTTTTGTATGGGACAAAAAAAAAACCAACAGAATAAAACTTAAAATCCTCCACACACATAGACGCAGAGGTGGTAGGTCACTTCCAAACCTAGAGGACTACTACCTAGCTGCACAGTTGAAAATAGCCCTCCTTTGGTCAGTACCCTCCTATAATGCCAACTAGAAGATAATAGAATGGGGGTGGAGGAGGAGGGGATAGGCCCCCCTTTAGGAGCCAGAGTAATGAACCCACTTGCTGGTGACAGCAGTACAGTCCCCACTTTATCAATGGTCTGGGGTACACTTAGAACGCTCCACAGGGCATGGCAGAAACATAAGCGGGCCACATTTCTCTGGCCCCTGCATTGTTTTGCTTGGGACCCCTCTTTTCTGCTAGCTAGATTAGACCACACATTTCACAATTGGGGCAAACCGGGCCTGATTCTGCTCTGCCAACTAACTATGGCCGGCACAATAATGGACTTCAGGACAGTAAGGGACACCTTTGCACTCTGCAATTCAGATAGTTTAGAATCCGACAGGTCCATTCCCACATTACTCACTGTCAACAGCTTGACCAAGATTAATCCAGAGCAACCCCTGTCTCAGACACTCTACAGAAAATATTTAGTGGTCAGATGCAGAGGGGACTAATGTCTGCTTTACAAGACACTGAGGGAGTTGGAAGATGATGCTCTAATGAACATTAAATCTTGATAGCATCAAGAAGGGGACTTGCACCTGACTGAGACTGTTTAGAATAAAATTTTCCATGTCACCACCAGAACCACTCTTTTACCTCTTTGGCAAGAGTTTGAGTGAAAGGTGAAGGTCCATTACTTTCTCAATCCTGCAATACAGAATAGGAGGGACCCTTGCCTTCTGCCGGTATGATGGAGGCAGTGTGGAGAACAGATAGCACACCACTCACATATCTTCTGGCGTTGTCCTGCCCTGCAGCTCTTCTGGCAGGGGATAAACACTGCCTTAATGGACCTTTTCACCCTGGATTCCTCACTAGAAATGTCAAACAGCATATTAGGACTCCCCCACTAGGGGATTAAGAGGGGCAGACTTCTTACATATATGGGGCATATTTATTGCAGCCTCACACAAAACCATTACCCATAATTGGCTTAAAATTGAACCCCCAACAGTACAACAGTGGGTGCAAATAGTCCAAGGGATTGCAGACCTGGAGAAGATAACATACAGGGTGAACCAAAAAATCCATATATATATTCACAGGTGGATCAGGTGGCAGATGTGGTTAGATGCACACCCTGAGCTGAAAATGACCTCACATTCTGACTCTGGATCACTTGTGTAACCTATATACTGATCTGACCATGGAGGGGAGGACCTCACAGATATTGGTCCACCTCTTGTATTATGAACTATAGGATTTACATGGTGATGAATTGTCGAAATTCTTGATCTAACATACTGTCTTAATTAATTGCATTGATAAGAAATCTCTGTAAAAAGACTTCCTTCTGATCTAATGTTCTGTACCCAACTTTGTCAATAAAGATGAATTTAAAAAAAAGACACAATTCCATGCACATATGCACTCAGACAGAAATGGATCTCATTATCACAGAAAACAAGGAGTGGTTGTAAAGTCTGCCCTCTTACTACTAATATTCACTATGTATTCCTTGTTACCAATGAATTAAATGAGGAGTTCTGATATAAACTGTACAATACAATCTGTTAAATGCACCATCCCTTAATCAAGGTCTATGATATCACTGGCTTACAACAGAGCACTGCAGAGTGCCATAGTTTTATTGTACTATAAGGCAGTTGGAGCAGGTAGTTCTATGTAAAAAGTGGTAGTATGTCAAGTGTATTTTCAAAAAAACGATAGTCTGTTGCAATATTTTATGTTTCAAGAATTGATGGTGTTATGCAGTAAAGAGACTATGCTAATTACACCTAACTGGTTAAATATTTCTAAGGTACCTTATTGCATTACATTATATAAGATGAAGCCAAACATTTTTTAAGCTAAAAAATGTTAGTTTGTATTTGGCACTACCTAAACAACTGTATAAGCATACCATGCTGTATAATACAGATGCAGAAGCATTACAGGAGCCACTGTGATTTAGAGAAAAAGATGATTTGATACCTTCTATTGGACCAACAAGGAGCGGCTGTACCAAAAAGTATGATCTCTATGTTCCTCTGGTGGGAAAGACTTAAGAAGAGTGACAGTATTGGAAAGGCCAGTTTATTCATGTTCGGGGGGCATAGGATTAGCCATATCAGCAAGGCAGGCTTCCTTCATTGATGTGCAGGGGAAGAAAAGAGAGACACAGAAGCAGCTACACCAGACAGGCCAGTTTCATTGATGGGGGGGGGGGATAGAGTGTGTCAGCGAATAAAACATCATTAGCATAAGACATTGGCACACATAAAGTGCCATCAGAACAGCAAACACCTGCAGAGTGATTGGTTTAGCAAACCACTTTGCAAAATGCGCTTGCTAAAGAAAGCATGTGTAATCAGAAAGGTCCAGCATAGGCTATATGTAGGGTCACTTCCAGGCACATCATTGGCGCACAGACTGACACATTTGCAAAAGCCACTTTTTCTTTCTGATGATCCCAGTAGTTCTTACTTGCATTCTGTAAACAAACATAAAATGGGATTTTATTAAAATGAATGGCACTTTGCTGTAGCAAACACTGTGCTGATTTCTACCAGCTGTGGAAGGTTTTGACCTAGACGTCTGGGACACCGATATACTGTATGCCATTATGGTGTGGTAAGAATCAAGTTTTCTACTGGCAAGCATGAGGTAAGTTGTTTATGTCAAAATGTGTTGACATTAGTTACCAGCTAATATTCATCTATTTATTTGTTTTACCAGGAAAAGTTCCATTAAGCACAGCTCATAAAGAGGTCCTGGGTAGGACAGCAAACAACAGCAGTACACACAATTCAAAATACAAAGCTGAAAAACAGTAGTCATCAGAACAGTATATAAATATATACAATAAACAGAAGGCAAAACTTAAAGCAAAACAGAGAAACATAGACATAGAAACATAGAAACATAGACTTTGATGTCAGATAAGGACCACTTGGCCCACCTAGTCTGCCCATTTCCCTACCTACAGGATAGGCCACAGATCCTAGTTAACCAATAGCCTATTTCTTCCTACCCCCCACAAGACTTGCCTTATGTATGTCCCATGCATTCTTGAATTCTCCCACAGTTTTAGACCCCACAACCTCCTCAGGAAGGCTGTTCCATGTATTCACTATGCTCTCTGTGAAATAATACTTCCTCACATTGCCCCGGAACCACCCCCCCTCTATCTTTAAACTGTGTCCCCTTGTTCTTGCATGTCTCTTTTTCTGAAAGATGCTACCCTCTTGGACTTTGTTGATTCCACAGAGGTACTTAAAAGTTTCTATCATGTCCCCCCTCTCCCTTCTTTCCACAAGGGTATACATATTAAGCTCCTTTAGTCTCTCCTCGTATGGCTTCTCTTGCAGACCCTGCACCATTTTATTTGCCCTCCTCTGGACTGCCTCTATCCTGTCTATATCCTTGCGAAGATGGTGTCTCCAGAACTGGACACAGTACTCCAGATGGGGTCTCACCAACTGTCTGTACAGAGGGATAACAACTTCTTGTTTTCTGCTGGTGATGCCTCTCCCTA
Source organism: Neoceratodus forsteri (assembly GCA_016271365.2). Taxonomy (NCBI): domain Eukaryota; kingdom Metazoa; phylum Chordata; order Ceratodontiformes; family Ceratodontidae; genus Neoceratodus; species Neoceratodus forsteri. Next base: position 1,394,121,531 of record CM057459.1, read on the forward strand.
TGCATCCCAGTATACCCCCAACCCTCCCTACTGCCTTCTCACATTGCTTGCTAACCTTAAGGTCATCAGATATGATTACCCCCAGATCCCTTTCCTTTTTTGTTGTTGTTACTACCTCCCCCCCCCATTGTGTAATCTTCCCCTGGGTTCTTGTTTCCCAGGTGCATTATTTTGCACTTCTTTGCATTGAATCTAAGCTGCCATACTTCTGACCATTCCTCCAACCTTGCCAAGCCCATTCTCATCCTTTCCACACCTCCTTGTGTATCAACCCTGTTGCAGATCTTTGTGTCATCTGCAGAGAGGCATACTTTTCCTTCCAGTCCCTCTGCAATGTCACTTATAAAGACATTAAAAAGGACTAGACCCAGTACAGAACCCTGCGATACCCCACTAGTAACCCCTCTTTCTTCAGAGTGGACTCCATTTACAATTACCTTCTGTGTCCTGTTGTCCAGCCAATGTTTTACCCAGGCTACCACCCTGGGACCCACTCCCAGGCTGGTTAATTTGACTATTAATTTTTTGTGTGGGACTGTGTCAGATGCCTTGCTAAAGTCTAGGTAGGCCATGTCCACAGCCCCTCCCTGGTCTACTACTTTGGTCACCCAGTCAAAGAAATCTATTAGATTCGTCTGACATGACCTTCCCGCTGTGAACCCATGCTGCCTTGGGTCCTGTGCCCCACTGGCCTCTAGGTACTCAACAATTCCTTCCTTCAGAAGTGATTCTATCACTTTCCCGACCACAGAGGTCAAACTGACAGGTCTGTAGTTTCCTGCCTGTCTTGGTCCTACTTTTGTGAAGGGGAATCACATCTGCCTTCCACCAGTCCTCGGGTACCACACCATCCTCCCGAAATTTTATTAAAAAGAGTAGTCAGTTGTTTCACTAGTTCCCACCTTAATTCTTTTAGAATTATGGGGTGAATTCCATCAGGGCCCATTGCTTTGTCAACCTTCAGTTTTAGGAGTTCTTGCAGAACCCTTTCTTCTGCAAAAGGGCTGGGATCGACCCCCTGTCAATATTGCTTCTGTTAATTGGATTAGGCACTTCACCCTCCTCTTTTGTGAATACTGAGTAGAAATATTCATTCAGTATCCCTGCTTTTTCACTGTCTCCCTCTGCCCACCCACCATTCATTCTGTTCATCCTCACTATCCCTTCCTTTGTCTTTCTATGCTCTCTGATGTACCTATAAAACGTTTTATCCCCCTTCTTAACCAAGTTGGCTATCTTTTCCTCAGTTTGAGCCTTTGCTATTCTGACTTCCCTTCCTGCCTCCTTCTGCCTTAACTGGTACAACTCTCTGTCCTGCTCCTTCTGTGTTTCCTTATACTTCCTGAATGCTATCTTTTTTTCCCCCTGACTTTCCCAGCCACCTCTTTTGAGAACCATAGTGGCTTTTTCTTTCATTTTGATTTGTTTATTAGCTTCACGCAAAGGCTTGTTGCCTCTGTGATGGCAGTTTTGATGATTCCCCATTGTTGCTCCACACCTCCTTCTAGCCTGTTTGTTAGTGCTTTTCTGAGGCACTCTCCCATCTTGCCAATGTCAGCCCTCCTGAAGTCCAGTACCCTCACTTTTGTATGGCTTGACTCTGTAGCTGAGTTTAACGTGAACCACACTGTTTGATGGTCACTTGTTTCCAGATGGCAACCCACTTCTAGATCTGAGATCCTCTCACTGCCCCCCATTTGAGAGTATGAGGTCTAAGATTGCTCCCTCACGAGTGGGTTCTGAAACTAGCTGTCTGAGGCCTGCCACCTGTAGGGCATCAAGAATGGCCCTGCTCTTGGATGTGGCTGCAGCAAATGTGCTCCAGTTAACATCTGGCATATTCAGGTTTCCTATCAACAGTATCTCCCCTTTCTCTGCCATTCTAAGGATGCCTTCAATCATATCCTTGTCTATTCCCTCCCCCTGACATGGGGGTCTGTACACAACCCCTGTGCAGATTGTGGTGCCCTTTCCAGTCTCCAAGGTGACCCACAGTGCCTCCTCTCCTCCCTGTTTACTCTTTTGTTCAGTTGCTTTTATCCTTCCTTTACATGAGAGCTACTCCTCCCCGCCTGTCTCTCCTGTAGGTTATGTACCCTGGTATGTTAACATCCCAGTCATGGTTCTCCATGTACCATGTTTCTGTGACTCCTACGATATCCAGGCATCCCTCTTCCATCAAGGCCACCAGCTCAGGGAGCTTGTTGCCAGACTACGAGCATTGGTACTCATTACCCTCCATTTCCTGATGGCCTTACTCCTTTTTGCCCCATCCCTGTCATTCTTGCCTTTGTCACTTTCCCCATTTACCCCTGCCCTTCTCCCTATCGCCACCTCTATGTTGGTGTTTACTGCACTTACTACGGTAATTTTTTGAGGGGGTCTAGGATTTCCCTGCTCCTTTCCAGTGCCTCCCCCTTGGCTAGTTTAAATGCTTGTCAATGAAGCATTTAAACCTATTACCTGGGATCCTGGTTCCCCTCCTGGACAGATGCAGCCCATCATGCCAGTATAGGCTTGCATCACTCAAGGTGGACCTCAAGTCCCCAATGAAGCCAAATCCCTGAGCTCTGCACCAGTTTTTCAACCGCTGATTGAATCCCATGGTGCAGAACACCCTAGCCTCTCCTATGCCATAGATGGGCAGCACCTCTGAGAATGTTACTGTGCGTGCTACTTGTCTATGGCCCCTCCCCAATTCCACAAACTCTTCCTGCAGTGCTCTAATCCCTTTCTTAGCCTGGTCATTTGTTCCTAGGTGGACAATGACATCCAGCTCTCTCCCCTGTGCAGCTGCTCCAGCAATCCTGAGGATTTGCTCCCTGTCCCTCCAAGCCATGGCACCAGGCAGGCACCTTAACTCCCTCTCTCCTTCCTCCCCCAGTTCTACCTTCCTAACAATGGAGTCCCCACCAGGAGTTGTTTCCTTCCCCTGTGGGGTCCCATGCCACCCTCCTGTGAGTCTCCTTTGTGGAGGTTCCCAGCATCCTCCTTGGTCTCCACTGCAGGTGCCTCCTTAGAAGAACCACACTTTGCCAGAATGGCATAGGAATTGTGGAAAGGTACAATTGGAGGGACGCACCTCTGTTTCACCACCCTCACCCTCCCTGAGCCCTCTGTGGTCCAACCACTCCTCTTTCTTGGCAACCTCTGAGGCAACGGCAGTGGCACTGGTGGTCCCTGGATGGAAGAGAAGGTCCCAAAAAAACCCTGGCCAACTCAGCCTGGAGATGAGCAACCTCCTCCTTCAGCCCAGAGAGGCACCTGCAGATGGGACAACACCACATCCTCCAGAACTTCTCCCAGAAGACTGCTGCTCCACAGCCACTGCACTGCACCACTCCCATCATGTCTTATTTCTGGCCCCTTAACTGTTGTTTGGAATCCTTACTCTTTCCTCTGTTTTTTTTTCTTTCTCTTCTCTCTCTACTTACTTTCTGCCTCTGTGCCCTTTAAGCTCCTGATTGTCCTGTTCTGAGATAAGAATATCCTATATTTCTCAGTAGACCCTTACTTGCTCAGAGGCAGACCTCCAGCAGCTAGAGGGGCCAGAGGCTACTCTTGCCCTTCTAGGATGGTGGGTCTTTAGTGGCTCTATGATCACTCACTTCCTGCTCCCAAACAGGAAGTTCCTGTTGTCAGTCAAATCCTGTGCCTATAAAAGTAGAACTAGCTTTGAGTGGGAGGGTGGAGGGGAGGGAAAGGAAGGAGGACAATATAGTCCCAGTAGAGAAGTCCAGTCACACAGCACTCCTTCCTCCTGGTGTCTTTTGCCAAGCTACTAACAGAATCTTTCTAAGGCAGTCTTTAAATTTAGCTTCCTTCTGGCTAAGCCACTCAACCACTCCCCCTACTTACTATATCTTTCTACAAGTAATTTAAACTGCACAGCTATCAAGCCCTTTCAATCACCTGAGATTTACACCTAGATAACTGTTCAGATAACCGTTCAGTTTAGTTAACTCAGACAAACGCACTATTTTTTTTTTTGTTTGTTAGTTTGTTTTTTTACCCTAAATTAAAGGTCCAAGTACAAGAGTACAAGAGTTCTACTTCTTTAGTCCCAGTAGAGAAGTCCAGTCACACAGCACTCCTTCCTCCTGGTGTCTTCTGCCAAGCAACAACAGTGATATCACATAGCAAGAGGAGGGATATGACATGGGCAACCCAAAACTTTTCCCATTACTGAGCAAGAGACAAGGGAATAAACATGCATGCACACATGCAAACCCAGAGATGCCCATACATGTATTCATAGATGGAAACATACATACATACATTCTTATGCTTTGTTTTTTGTCACCTTTGTTTCTGTTTGTTTCCATAAACAATGAAGCAGAAATGCAACATTTACTATACTATATAAAGACTACTTTGCCAAACATGATCAGTCTTCTGCAGGCTCAAGAACACCACCTGAAGCAGAAAGATTTTCAACACACACACAAATAAATAAAAAACAGAAATGCCCCCAAACTCCTACAAAACCTGGTCTGCACTGCAGGTCCCAGCAAGCAGCTGTTATCCAAAGGGAATAGAGATGTTATGAAATTATATTTTGCCAGCAAAATTCAGATGAAATTGACAATTTTACTGTATGAAATATTTAGTGAAATTCACCCATTAAGCAAAATATTTCACCGAGTGTGGAATTTGGAATTTCGCCTGCAGACGGTGAACTTTTGCCTGTGAAAGATGAAATTTTGCCTTCAGCAGGTGAAATTTCACCTTCCAAAAGTGAAATTTCACATTCCGCAGGCCAAAGTTTGTCTTCTGCAGGAGAAATTTCGTATTACGCAAGCAAAATTCTGAATTTTGCATCAGCAAAAAATGTCTCGAAATGGGCACATTTAGTGAAATATTTCATGTAATGAAATTTGCCAATTTCATACATCTCCAAAAGGGAGAGAATGAAGATGTGTGACATGACCCCCAGAGAAGCAACTCTGGTAACATTACTGGTTGTAAGTCATTGTTGGAGAAAACAGATACCTGATACAAATAAAACTACTGTGCCTGCACAAAAACACTGGTATTAAGTTCTTTAGAAGCCAGTGCACAAGCAGATTTGAGTCCAGGTCAGCTTTTACCACATGTTCAGCACACTGGCAGTAAATGAAACCAATCTGGTGAGTAACCCAACATCACTGCATGACCAGACATTCAAATGAGTACTATGAAAAATGTGTACAAGTTGCCTTTTGAAGGAGACCAGCAAAGACCTTGGGAGCTTTGAATGATTTATACTTGGGCAAGATAAGAAGGGAGCCAGAGAAGTGAAACTTATCCCTCCAGTAATTTGCAACTATGGGTGTTTCTGCTTTAAAAGGGAACATGTATCTGTATCTTTTCTGACTCAGATTTAGTTATAGCTGCCAAACATTTTGTGTAAGACATCAAGGGTCATTTAAAAAATTGAGGGGGATGTGTCCCCCTCATCCCTCCAGTGGATGCGCCCATGGCTGTGATCAGAAAATTCAACCAGAAAATTGAAAATATTTTGTATTTGTAATGTTTTGGATAAAAAAAAGTCAATCCATATTGCCAAATTCCCTTTATGAAAGGTAGGATCAGCTGTGTTATGGAAAGAAAGAAAGCATCTTCCAATTTTGCTGTTTTAATAATTTGTGTTAAATAAGTCATATCACAAAAAAATCTTACACGTTTTTGTTTGTGTATCTCTGTCAATTAAGGACATACCACAGATAAAGTCACCACCCAAGTTGACATGGTGTGGGGTTTATAAATATTGCTGAATTAACCAAAAAGTATAAATCCTCTTAGCTTTCATTTGGCAAGCATAAAGGTTTATCAAGCGATACAAAATATTGTTAATTCTGGTATCTAGAGTCAGCACATTCCCAGTACTAAATCTACCAGTTTAAACAGTTGTGAATCTACATTTCTGAATAGTATCCCTAACCCTGAACATAAGTCTGAGCCAATGGACCAATATGAAGGCCCCACATACCATGCCTTGATAGTCCTAGCTATCTCAGAAAGTGAATGTAGTCTAGTATCCTATAAAAAAACACCCAAGAGCTAGAAGAAAACAGATGGGAAAGGGATGCGGTCTACTTCCTAATGATTTTGATACTATTAACATTGATGGTGCTAAATGACAGGAATGGTGTCATGAAAAGTGATCACACTCTATGCTCAGGGTGGATCCTTTGCTTTCTGCCTATTAGCATCAGGTTTCTTCTTTTTAGTCAGTTTCTTTCCAGGCACTTTCCTAGATTTGTCGGCTACCTCCCCTGGGGGCTGTTCTACATCTAGGGTGACATCTGCCAGTAATGATCCAATAGAGGAGGTATCAGACTCATTCCCTGACATAAGTGAGGGATCCTGAAGAGCTTCATATTTGTTGTCTAGCTGAATAGGCATGGTTTTAGGGACCTTAGAAGGGGGAGGTTTTCTGTCATGCCTCTTACGTGTAATCATCCACCTCTTACCTTCTGTCTGAATGGGTGGGCAAGGGGGTGGCATAGTCAGATCCTCATCAATCGCTGTGGGGTTCCCAATTGGGAAATCAGGAGTGGGATCCATAGGAGTAACAAGAGGGACCTCTGTTGGGTTATCAGCCTCAGCAGGGAGAGGTGGGGGGTGGTCAGTTATTGTATTCTGTGCAGGCTCATTAGGAGATGGTTCAGGAACAACAGGAGGAGTACATGGAGTTCCTCCCCTAGGACTGGGGTAGGTGACTATGAAACTCTAGACCATGTAGGACCTTTAGGCTTAGCAAAGTGTTGAGCCATGGCAATCATTAATCTCTGCTCCTCACTATCCATTTGGTCCTCCTGATTTTGATCTGCCCAGGTACAAGTGGTGTAAGTGCGTCCTCTGGAATCACATCAATTACATTGTGGCCTAATTCATTACATAGAGTGCATCTCAGTTTGTTGCAGAGGCTACTTAAGTGGGTAGTGGGCCCACTGCAAGTACAAGCCATGGGTTGGCCTGCATAAAAGAGAACGCCTCTGTACCTCCCCAAAAAGGAACGATTTGACAAGTGTGCATTCCTAGTGTCTGTGGTGTTTAAGACCATATGTACATGCCAACCCCCAGTCCAGATGTGTTCTGTATTGAGGATGGCTTCTGGGGCACCCAATACCCTGCACATTGTGTCAACCAATACAGCAAGTCCATCACACTGACCCCCTTGTTCCAAAAAAGAATGGTGATGTTTTTGAAAGCCCTTTTAATTAAGGGGCTTGCCTCAAAGAAAGATCAGAGAGGCAAGTTCTTTAAGAGGTGATATTTCATCCATAATTTCTCCATGCCGCTGTTGAGTTTAAAGCTCACATCAAGAGCCGTCTCTCCAGAGAAGTGAATTAAAGCATACATTTCTGTCTCATGGCAGCCCATAGAATTCTTCAGCAAGGTTTTGGCCAGTTAAAAACAGTCTGGGAACAAATCTAATCCCCCTTTATAGAAAAGTCAAGCAGCATTATGGCATCTTGCTCGATATAATGATTTCCTGAAGAAAGAGGCATAAGGTCAAGATGTGGACCCTTGAGGGGTTTCTCTCCCATAGTCATTTTCTTGAGGCATAGAGCCTGTGGTGGGATGTGAACCTGATCCCCCACATGGTGAGGACTGAGGTAAATGAGGCCCATATTTCCAGCAGGATGTCTGCTAGAGGGGTTAGGTAAACGACCCATGGGGGGGTTCTGTGCAAGTGAGTAGGAAGGAATCTGCAAAATGGGATTATGTGTCAAAGATAAATCTGCCAGCAATGAGAGGGGGAGAGTGAACATCTTGGCTCACTTCCTCCATTTCTGTCTCAGAAACAACTGCTGGCTCTGCAACAGGTGGTGCAACATTAGGAAGGGGAGCAACAGGGGTAGTCTTATAGGGTACAGTTCACAGTATCCCTTGCTTGCTGTCTAACTGAGGCTTCATACTGATCGGGGAGAAACCCAAAATCCATTTACCTGAGCCCAGTATCTGGGCCCACCCAACCCCTCAGAGTGCTGAATTTACTGACCAACATGCAGGAGGAAAATCTGCTTCTTTATTCGGTAGCATGGGTCATTTTAGGCTTAGCACGTCTGTTCTAGTTCATGCCATTCCCAATGTTGCACCCAAATTAGTCTTTCCAGCAAAGACAAATAAAGGAACATCCATCGTCCTAACTGAGAAAAAATAATCTTTAGGAAGAGAACCTGGTAATTGAGCAGGGGCCACAGGTAGCACCACTGATTCCAGCTGTACTGCAGCTACAGTTTGTTCCAGTGAGAGAGCTCAGGCAGGAGCTGGAGCAGGAGACTGTCCTAGCATTTGAATCTGTGTGGATGCTGCATCAGGCCCCATAACCTGAAGTGGAAGTACTTCCTTTGGGGTAACGTCAACAAGCTCTGTACAGGGGTCAGGGTCCTGATCACCGGCAACATATTCTCAATGTGGACCACTTCCATCTGGAGCTCTGTTTTCTTCTGCAGGAATTTGACTTCTTCAAGTGTGAGCTGCGCAAGTAAGTGTTCCTTGTCAATAGTGTTTGGCTTTACCTCACTGCTCGGAGTCACGGTGGTTGAAAGTCTGCTCCGGTTACCCTTAGTAGTGTGCTCCAAAAACATCAGGTCTTCAGCAAAATTAAACATGGTAATTGGTATCTGTTCCACTGTAGTGACAAAAAACAGGTCAGCCTCTAATTCTGCAATGGCAGGGGAGGAGACCCTCTCCCCAGCTTCCGAGACATTCATCCTCTCCACTGGAGGATCAAATGTGCCCATTCTGACAGCCAGAGGTTCCCCTACAGGTGAGTAGGGAAATTTTGTTTTTATTAAAGTCATATCAACAATCACAAAGAAGAAAAATTTACAAATACAAAAATAAACATTACAAAAATAAAGTAACAACTCAATCACATAACAGGTACATCAGAATCCGTGATCCATACAAGATTTCTCCACATTTTCTTCATATAAACCTCATTTTGTACAGATTTTTCTTTATAATATATTTTACATATTTCATGACTAATATTTCCAATTAACTTAGAATGTGAAATATCCTTTTGTTGTAAATAAAATAAACTGGTATTCCAAATATACCACTTAATAACAGAAAAAATAACATGTAATGTGCTTTTTTCCCACTGTCGCCATGAAATATCATAAACCCCATAAATCAATGTCACATAATTCACATGACTAAAAACAGACATATCCCAAATATGTGCAATAGAAGTCCAGAAATGAGTAATATAAGAACAAGAAAAAAAACAAATGATCCATTGTTTCCAGTTGTACCAGACAATGAGACCTAGAACACAATCTTTCTTCTTTCATTTTATGCTTCTGATTAGCTTTAATATTTAATTTCTCATGGCAACAAAGCCAAAGAACATCCCAAAATTTAAATGGAATTCTTTTAAAAGTGAGTAAACTTAAGACTCTCTTTCTATGTTCCATCGGGCATTGTGGAAAGGTTTCACTTTCTCTAAAATTAGAGTCAAAAACTTTAGAATAAAGTGCTTTTCTTGAGAGTCATAGTAGGTCAATGAGGTGAACATTCCACTTTTTCATCCTCACAAAAACATCTTTGTAGTATTGAGATGCAAAAGACACAACTCTGAAGACCTTTTGGGAGTAATTTTCCCAACCAGGAAGCCAAGCTAATAGTTTAGAGCGTAACAACTCCGTCCAGCCCAAGTGTTCACGTGTACATAAAGGTTTAAAATTAACAAATAAAAAATGTAAAAATTAAAATACCAAGGGATTAACCATATTCAAACCACCATGTGACACCCTTAGCTAGAGAATATTTATTTTTAAAGGGTTTAAATGACTACCCCAGATAGTAGAGACAAAAATACTAAAAACGGTAGTTTCTCTTTCCTTCGGAGGTGGAAATACTGTACTAATAAATAAATATAATGGAAGGAGGTATGTTTTAATTAAATAAACCTGTTTTAGTTTTCCTATGGTATGTTTATTCCAGTTCATCACTAATTTTCTACCTCAAGTTAATGTCCCATCCCAATTAACCAAATCATGCCGTCCCATATCATAATCCACCTCTAAAATATAAATAGAACCTTTTACCACAGGTATTCCTGCAAAGTCATTTAAGACTTCTTGGCATAACCCAACCCATTTACCCTTACTTTTCTGTTTATTTAAACAGACCTCCAATGCTATCCCATATGATGTACAAAATTCAATTTCTGTCTGAATTTCTGGTATATTAAGAAGTAATAAACAAATATCATCAGCATATGCAATTGCGGTCTGTAAAGTTGCTGTCCTGAAATTGCAAGGGGCTGAATAAACCTTCTATCATCCAGGAGCCGTAAAAGAGGATTGATACAAAAAACAAACAATAGAGGACTCAAAGGACATCCTTGTCAAACTCCTTTGTTAACTGAAATGATAGGCCCCAAATAGCCTTTCACCAAAGGTTTGGTCACAGCAGATTTATATATAATTTTTAACCATTAAATAAATAAATCTGGAATACCATAAAATTGCAAAATATTCCATAGAAAGGCATGATTAACTGAATCAAACACCTTCTGTTGATCCAAAGATATGACCATACGTTCTATAGTACCAAGCGTACCTGATTCAAATATTTCTCTAACAAGAACAAGCACATCCGATAAGCGTCTACCAGGAATCGCACAAAATTGGTGTATAGAGATAACATTCTGAGCTACCCTAGACAAACAGTCAATATTTTAGATAAAATTTTAAAGTCTACATTAAGTAAACAAATAGGTCTCCAATTGTCTAAACATTTTTTGTCTCCTTTTTTATATAAAATTATGGTGATTCCAGTTGACATCTGTAAAGGAAGCCCTGACATACAGTATGAAGACAATAATTATATACCGCTGCCAATTCACTTGCTATACATGATATTATTAAGTGGTAAACCTCCACTGGAATGCCATCAGCTCCAGGCACCTTTCCCTTAGAAAAAGATTTGACCACATCCAGTATTTCTTCAGTAGTAATATCAGCTGTGAGCGATTGTAAAGCAGATGCCTGACTCTGAGGGACAGTAAGCAGTTGTAAAAGAGGAAAAAATTGTGTCTCATCTGTCTTTGATTCTTGACATTGATGGGTCAAATACAACCTGTAAAGTTTCCATCTGGGACGTTTTAAGTTTCCATGATCATCCCATATCCCTTCTATTGTTTTGTTTTGTATTCTATATTTACAACTTAGAAAAGGGCAAATTGTATCAAGATTTCCTTTCATCCCAAATTTTTGTCGCATAATCAAGGATTCCATTTGTTGTTCATGAAAAGTTCTAATTTCTGTTTGAACGGCTTTAATCTGTGCTTCAAAATTATGTTTGGTCATCTGCGCCAAATTCATCAATTGTTGTAGGCGTTGCCTACAATTTTGGTACCTCAATCTGCGTGTATCCCTATTTTGCTTACCAAGAGCCCTTAAGAGCTGACCTAACTCAGATTTTAAATGATCCCACCAAAGTATAGGTGTATCAAACATAAAAAACAGCATTTGTAGACCACAAATTAAATACAAAATCTGATGTTTAATCGAATCCATTAATAATAAGGAAGTATTAAATTTCCAAAGCCCTGGGCCATGACACATAGCTGGTTCTCCAATAGAAATATGTAGCTCTTTATGATCCAAATACTCTGCTGATTCTGTTTTTGCCCCCTGCAATTTCATTGATTTATTTAAAAAGAAAAAAATCAATTCGGGTCACATGAGTCCCCCTCTGAAGAGTCAGGTCATGACGAGAGGTATGAGAAAAATATGCATCAGTAAGGCTAGCTAATTTTATAGTATTGATCAAAAATACAGAATTGCTAAAAAGTTTATTGCTTACACTATCCTTATCCCTATCTTGTTTCACTAAACTACAATTAAAATCCCTTCCCCATATTACACACTGTGAGGAAAACAGAAAAGGCCTAATTAAGGAAAAAACCTCAGTCCTCTCTATTTTCGTTTGAGGAGCGTAAACATTAATAAGTCTATAATAAAGAGATTCAAAAATAATATCCACAAGTAATATCCTCCCAGGCTGTAAATCCAATACTTTAATTACCTGTATTGGTATAGTAAATAAAATCCCTACCCCAGTACAAGAGCCTAATCCCAGAGACCATTAAGATGGGCCCAAAAAACATTCCAACTTTGTTTGCCTTAATTCATGGGTCATATGTAATCTTGTATCCTCAATCATAATAATATCCGTGTTAGTAGCCATGAGATGAGAAAAGACCCCACCCCTTTTCTGTTTATTCTTTGTAATATTTACATTAATAGTAAGTAAAGTCAAACCCCTCACCATTGGTTAAAGCATCATGGTGGTTGAAAACATTTCTTTCCCATCCCTTCTCCTCTTTTTTTGAAACTTTCTTTTTCAGTTTTGGGATTTCTGCTATAATCACCTCACTCTTTTCACTCATATCTTAATCAGAAAATGTCTCTACAATACTCAAATCCCCCAAGGAGGATTCAGAGTTATGTCTTGTACCCTCAGTGGCTGTAAATAAAGGCTGAAACCATTCGATGTTCTGGTTTCCGAGATCTTCTGTACCTTTGGGGCAGGTTGCTGACAAGGGCGCCTCCTGGTAACCCTTTTCTCCACCTTGGTGGATGGAAGTGGGTTGGGGGGGCATCTCATTGAGGACTATATCAGTCGTTGTGACAGAATTCTGGTATTCTGGCCCAGCTTGGGAAGCCTCGCCTTCTGCTATCTTATCCACCACTGTGTCACCCTTTACTCCCAACAGGGGTTGCTGAGAAACCCTCTCAGGTGTCTGAGGGACAGGTTTAGGAACCAGTATTTCATCCCTAAGAGGGGTAAGAATCTGTACGTCATCCCTTAATGTAGTAACCTCAGGTATCAGTTGCTCATGCTTCCTTTGCTCACATGCAACCAAAACCCGTTGTTCTTCACTATCACCTGAGCCAGCAAAATTATGTGCAGCTTTTTCACAATCACCATATGATTGACCCTTTTTCCCACAGAGATTACAAATTAATTCCTTTTGGCATTGCCAGTTCATATGACTCAGTTGACCAGAAAGAGAACATTTAATCTTATCACATGCACTACTGATATGACCCATGTCTCCACATTTATAACAACTCTTCAGTTGCCTGGGATAGAAGAGTACACCCCATCATCCCCCCAGAAAAAATGAGTGGGGAAGATGCTGCAATTCCCCTTCTTTAGTATTAAGAGTAACCCTGACTCTCCATCCACCCGTCCAAATGTTCTCCGAGTCAAAAATGGCCTCCGGGTGTCCCAATACAGTGCATCTTTGTTTAAGCCAGAATACCAAATCTGTGACACTCACCCCCTCATTTCTAAAGAGAACATTTACCATTTTTTAAGGAGACCACGATAAAGGGCCTGCTTCAAAAGGAGTCCATATAGGGGAATTTTTGACAGAATTATACTGAGTCCAAAATTTATCTAAACCAGATTGCATTTTAAAACCAATATCAAATGTTTTCTCCCTGGAGACATGGATAAGAGCATAAAGCTCTGCAGCATGAAAATTAAGTTATTTCTTTAACAGAGTTTTTCCTATGCAAACCCTATCAGGGAAAACATCCAGTCCACCTTTATAAACCAGTCTCACAGCATTATGGCATTTAGCTGGGAAAACTCATTTCTGAAAAAAAGAAGCATATGATCTAGAGTTTTGTCCATCTTTTTTCTCTTCATATGAACGACCTTGTTTTTTCTGTTGTCCTTTATTACTAATGTCCTCATTATTAATATTATTCTCTTCAGGCCCAAGAGATCCCTGAGATATACTCTGGGCAGCCATTTTATGGGGCCCAAAGTTTCTAATGTCATGCCCAGTAGCCAAAGTGGCAGGTTTGCCATCTCCAGATTTCTGTCCTGTTGTAGTAGTTTGACAAAAGTTCAATTTAGGATGTTGTGTCAAATTAAATTCTGATGGTAAAGACATATCAAGTTCAGTACCTGATTCTGGAGTTACAGCTGGCGGCTCAGGGGAACCAGTCCTCTAATTTTGATCCCCCTTAAGGCTTACTCCCGTAATAGCAATGGGAGCAAAGCCCGATGTCCACTGTCTAGTCATCGGCGATCAAACTCAGTCAGCAGCCTTCAATGAACTTTCCACTGTCCATGGTTCATGAAGATCAAAAGCTGAATCAGCCCAGGAGGTACCCTCAACCTCCGCTTGCTTAACTGTCTTATTTTTTGAAACTGCCAAAAAGGAAAAAAATGTCGCTCCAGCTTGAGAGAACGCATCTGTTTGAAACACTGTTGGTATACACATGCCTGGCTTCTCCACCTGGTCATTAGGGATGGTCTCTGGTACCATATTCTGAGATGTCTCCTGACAACTCCCACCAGTTGACATTCGTACCGAGAAAACAGCATTTACCCTTCATGTAGAAGTGCCATCACTATTCTCCACCATATCATTAGCCAGGTCAGCATAATTCAGTTTAACATTAGACAAATCCATATTTATATCGGAGTTCAACGGCAAAATAGGTGAATGTACCTTCACATGAGACTGTCCAGATCCATGATCCGAAACATTATCTTGTCCTGAGATAACCTCTATCAAAGCTTCCGGCATATCTGGTCCATTGTCATCAGTCTCAAAACATAATTCCACATCATAAAAGGTCTCCACCTCACCACTATCAGGTTGAAAAGGAGCAGCCATAGCTCCAAGCTCCTCCACATCCTCACCTCTCCACACACCAGCCAAGACTGACTCTGCAACAGTCAGCCCATCCTCCTACTGGTGAGTAGGGGAATTTCCCCAGTGTCCTGTCCAAATTTCCCCATTCACTAAAACTACCACCAACAGCTTAATCTGGTTCAATGTCAGTTGGCACACAACCCACAATATTTATCTGTGAATTTGGAACTTGATTATTGAATCATTTTTCAGATACAGTATTTTCATAGTGCTTGTTGACTATAACCCAGAATGTAAATACATTTAGTTTAGGAAGAGTCCCCCCTCCTGCCCTGGTAGAGGGGTAGAGAGTCTATACTAAGAGAAGAAAGAAGTGCCTTAGCTGGGACAGGTGCCTTATTGATGCAACTGGTAGCACAACCAGAATGGTATTCCAGGTGGCCTAGGTTCAAGTCTTGCTTAGGCACTTATGTCTTTCTCTCCTCTGTTTGTGTGTGTTCCATAAATATGCACACCACACTCCTATGATTGAAAATGTAATTATCTCTGCACCACCAGGTTGTGCATTGGAAAAAGAGTAATTTGCTCAGGAACAGCCCAGGTTCCAGTTGCCTTAGTGGCACAACTGGTAGCACAACCAGAACAGGAAGATCTGAATAAGCTGAAGACTTGGTCAGACACTTGGCAGCTGGGGTCAACGCCAAAAAATGTAAGGTACTGCATTTTGGAGCAAAAAATCCAAGAAGGAACTACCAACTGGAGGGGGGGGTGCAGCTGGTGGAGACTAAGGAGAAGGATCCAGGGGTGGTCATCATGGTATCAATTAATAACTCAGCACAGTGTAGAAAGGCAGCAGCAATGGCCAACAAAATGCTGGGTTGCATAGCAAGGAGAATAACATCAAGGAGGGGGGGAGGTGATTCTGCCGCTGTATAGATCACTCTTTAGACCTCATCTCGAATACTGTGTGCAGCACTTGTGACCGTACCTGAAAAGGGACATTAAATTACTGGAAGGGGTACAGAGCAGAGCAACTAAGATGATCCAGAGGCTAGGGGACCTACCATGTGAGAGAAGGCTAAAGGAGTTAAACATGTATTCACTGGAGGAGAGGAGGGAGAGAGGGGATATGATCGAGACTTTCTAGTACATGAGAGAGATAAACAAGTCTGGTACAGAGGGGCTATTCAGGGAAAGGGTGGGGAGGGACATGCGAGGCTATGACAAGATTGGGGGGGAAGGTTAAGGAGGGGAAATGTGGAGACACTTTTTAACAGAGAGGGTGGTGGCAGGGTGGAATGCATTATCAGAGGAGGTAGTAGTCTGTAAAATGGTGGGCTGCTTCAAAAGGGACTGGGACAGGGCAAGAGGGAGGATAAAGTTTGGGGGAGAATAGGAAGGGGCAGCTGCTGAATCGAGCTGCTAGCTGCATAACTGAGCAGATTCAATAGACCAAATGGCCTTTTTCTGCTGGCAAATTTTGTATGTTTGAAGTATTCCAGGTAGCCTGGGTTCAAGTCCCAGCTGAGGCACTTACTTCTTTTTCTCCTCTGTTTCTAGAGGGTCTGTACTCCCTGGGGCCTAATCATTTTGGTTTTATTTGGTTTGGGGCTTGTGGATTTAATATATGTATATATAATAGACAGAGAACCTCAGCGCAAAAGTCACCAGGCAAGTATTACCCAAAAAGGGAATTGGCAACAAAGCCAGGTTTCAGAGAAATCCAAAATCATGCATACCACTCTAATGTAAGGCATCATAGGAGATACTTGCAAATCACCAAAAAAATTTTGGCTGGTTCTGCTTTAAGTAGGACTTCATGGTGCCAAATGGCCTCTCGCACAATCAGCAGAAGCTGAGAACAAAAGACACAGATGTGTGTTTCATCCTACTCAGGACTCATCAGTGTGCCCCATCTGTATCTCACCGCTAGGGGAGAAAGGAAGCAGTCCTAATGAGCCCTACGTAGAACAAAACACATGTCTGTGTCTTCTGTTCTCAGCCTTTGCAGATTGTGTGAAAGGCCCTTTGGCACCATGCAGTCCTGCTTAAAGCAGAGCCACCCTAAATTTTCATGGTAGTTTGTAAATACATCCCATGATGCTTTGCATTATAGGCTTATGTGTGATTCTTGAGTATATATATATATATATTTAGGCACAGTTGTGCCCCATAGTTAGGTTTGAGTAGCCCATTTAATGTTAAACCTCAAATTTTGCACTTTAATAACTTTGCAACTGATTAATGGATCTGCACAAAATTTGCATGTGCTGTCCCGTTGGGCAGAGCTCTTGATTTGGCAAGTTTCTTTCTAATTGAATGTATATATTCTGAGATCAGGATAGTGCTAAAACCTTAAAAGTTGCCTTTTTTTGCATTTTTTTCCTCATCACCTTGTGTCTACATGGTGTGGAATTTTGGTGTGTTTTTTTAATGGTACAACCAGCTTGTGTAACAGAACTGCCATGCTTAGTTTAGTGAAAAAATATTAATCTGTTGCAAAGTTTAACATTTTTAAGTTCCCATTATTTTCAAAGGGAATTCCCCTATCCAAATTAGAGGGATAAAGTTCGACCAAGGACTGACCTTGAGAGAAAGGATTTGCTCTTGCGAGATCTGTTCCTTTTTCATGAGGTAGTAGTAATTTATTTATTGTATGGCTGAAGAGCCTTTACAATATAATTAAAAATCTGATTACAAAAGAAAAGTTATTCATACATGACATGCAATATAAATAACACACTCGTACAAAAAGCAGATGAGTACAATATTAAAAATTCACATGCCCTACACATCATAAGATCTACGGCACATTTCAAGAATAAGAATTATTCCACTATTATTTTCTTTTCAGTTTACTAATAGCTTGGAAATACTTGGCAATCCTAGTAACTTCCCATGTGTTTGCCACATAAAGCAGAATATTGGTCAGTAGCATCATATCAATTTGTTAACTGTTACTTAAAAAAGGTGATAGCCAATATGTTCTTGGTTTTAGATATCAAGTGCAGTGCCATAAACATGCACTAAATCTTCTGTCCCCACTTAAGAACAATGACATGTCCCTGATAATATACCTTCCTTCTTATATCTATAAAGCAGCACATTGTAAGGGAATTGCTCTCATTTATAGTTAGAGAATAATGTTTTAAGTTTGCAATCTGTGAGAATTTCAAGACAGGGTTTACTTAAACCCAAAATAATAGTTGTTTTGCACAGACCATTTAGAATAGCTAGTCCCTGCTATAGCTTGTAAATCCTGCTTCTTCCAGTAGTTATTGATTTTTTTTGTAACATATTTTTTTTATATTTTCCACTTCGTGTAATTCTTTAATCAACTGCCCTCTTTAAGTTCATGAATTTATGTTTTTCCCATAGTGAATATATTGTGTACTAAAATCCTTGTCTGTAACCTAACATGAGCCATTCTTCCTTTTCCTTCAAACAAACAGTGGCTAGAGCCATATCCTTCTTTTTAGTTAACGTAATCCAGAAGTTAATTTTATGGGTAGCCAGTGATAATTGTGATTATAAATGAGTGACTGTAGAAACAGTGACTCATTTATAGCACTATCATCATCAGCTACCCTGCAAGGGTAGCGATGGATTACCGATGAAAGCAACCGGAAAGGAAGGGATAGGGAGGTGCAGGGGAGGTTTAGGAGGGAGGGTTTAGGTACAGGAGAAAGCCTGCTGCAACTGAGCCAGCATGGTGGTGTGGTGGTGAGGATGGCTGGCTATGGTGCAGTAGGCACTGGCTTTGGGATTTGCCTAGGGGTAATTGTTTTGCCGCGGCTGTGTTTTGCCACTCCTTGACATGCACCCCCTCCGGAGTTAAGATTCCTTAGTAAGAGGGGTGCAGGGTGCAAAGCCCCCCATGAAACAGGGCACGGGAGGGCACAGCCCCTCGCAAAAAAACCTTTAGTTGCTGTAGTCGATCATGGAGAATGGTCAACTGCTTTTCGCGATATATACTGTTAGCGATAGCGATCGCAGTTTTTCGATCGCTATCATAACATGAAACCAATTTATGAGTTTATATGGCTGCTTTAATATCTACAAGACCTAGTTCACTTCTTACATATGCTGCTGGACATGAATGGCCTTCTCTTAATATATTGCTCAGGAGTTTATACAGTGGGGCAACAAGTTTGTTGACATCTTTAATCTTCCAAATATCTGTGCCATACAGTAACTTTGCCTCAAATTTGGCTTTGATAGTTTGCACCAGAGGTTTGAGTGTAAAACCACTGTATTTAGCATTGAACCTGACAAGGCCTGTTAGTGTTTTTTTTAGTTTATCAATCAGATGATCTCTGTGTGCAGTCATTCCCCATTTTCCCAAATTCTGCCCCCCTAAAATCCAGGATACGTGTTTTTGTGTGGTTTGGTTCTGCTCCTTCTGTGATTTCAAACCACAATGACTGGTGGTCACTGTTCCCCAGGTGCTCCCCCACTGTTACCCCATCACACTGTCCCTGTTTGTGAGCACAAGGTCCAGTATTGCCTTCTGCCGAGTTGGTTCCATGACCAGTTGCTTGAGGAAGGCACCCTGAAGGGGATTCCAGGATAAATCTGCTCCTAGTTGATGCTGCTGCTGGGATGCTCCAGTCCACATCTGGAATATTGAGGTCTCCAACCAGCACTACCTCACCCTTGTCTGCCACCCCTTGAATGGTTAGCATCTGCTCCCTATCTGTTTCTCCCACCTGGGCTGGTGGTCTATAGACCACACCTGTGCAGATGGCTGGCCCCATTTTCCTTTCCAGCTTAACCCACAGTATCTCTCCCCCATTTTGTCCCTCCTGGATCTCTGTGGCCCTTATGTCATTTTTCACATACAGTGCCACTCTTCCTCCCTTCCTACCTGCTCTGTCTCTTATGAATATGTTGTAGCCAGGTATGGCCATCTCCCAGTCATGGTTATCATTACACCAGGTTTCTGTGATGGCCACAATGTCCAGGTCTGTCTACACCATGACAGCCTCCAGATCTTCCATCTTGTTGCTAAGGCTTCTGGCATTGGCACACATGGCTTTCCATGATTTGAGCTCCCTAGACTGTTTAGCTGTTCTACCCTAGCCCCTTCCCTGGTTGTTCTTTATCCCTGATTCTCCTCTCTATCTGCCCTTCTATTGAATTTTGCCCATTTTCTGCCTATCCATGTCTTGGGTGCTAATCTCCATCTTTTGCACACTGTTTTGTAGAGATATCCACTCCTCCAGTTCACTGGTTCCACTGCTAGCCTTTGCTAGTTTAAATGCTTGTCAATGTAACATTTAAACTTATCACTGAGTGCTTGGATTCCCCTCCAGGTGCAGGCCATCGGGCTTGAACAAGCCTCCATCCCTCCAAGTGGGTCCCCAGCCACCAATGAATCCAAACCCTTCCTCACAGCACCAGTTCTTCAACCATGAATTAAAGTTCCTTGTGCATGCACCCCTATGCTCTCCCATGCCTCTCGCAAGTAGTACTTCTGAGAAGGTGACAGAAGCAGCTACTTGTTTGAGACCCCTCCTCAATTTCCTAAACTATTCCTGAAATTCCTTTGGCTCCCCATTTGCCAGGTCTTTAGTAACTAGGTGGATAATGACATCCAGCTCACCCTCCCATCTTGCCTTCCCAGCAATCCCCAGAATCTTCCTTCCATCCCTCCATGCAGTGGCACCAGGTAGGCATCTCACCTCCCTGTCCTCGCCCTCCTGTGTTCCTAGCTGGATCCCTCTTATGATGTAGTCCTGCATCAGGGTTCACTTCCTCCTCCTCTGGGGTACACTGCTCTTCCTGTTGAGGTCACCTCCTTGGCTAACCTCCACATCCTTTCCTTCCACTTCTCTGGGTACCTCTATTTGGTTGTCTCCATTTGCCAGTGTGGTATATGAGTTCTTGAGTGGAATAGGATCTGGGATGTGTTTCTTTCTAAATACCCTAACCCTCCATGAGCCTACTGTCATCCAGGTGCTCCTCATTCTTGGCATGCTTTGAGGCAGAGGCATTGAACTGGGTGGTCTCTGGATAGGGGTGATGGTACTCCTCACCCAGTTTACTTCCACTCTGAGTCTGGCTACCTCATCTCGCAGTCCAGAGAAATACATGCAGATTGGGCAGCACATCAGTGTCCAGAAAGTCCACCTGAATATGGCTGCCCCGCAGCCACTGCATTGCACCGCACCCCACATTATACTGCAATTATACTGCTATTCCAGTACTTGCCTGTTACTGAAGCTCTCCTAGTTCCCTTTTTTATTAATTTGCTGTCCTAAAAATCCTGCCACTGATTCTCAGATACTTTTCTTTTAAAAAAGAAAATAAATAAATAAATAAGTCGAAACACTTGTCATGCTGAGGGTGGGCTTCTTTCCCCTTATGCCCCTCCTACTCCACACCCCCTACTATCCCCTGTGCTTAGCTCCTGTCAATCAGATTTAACAGGGCATATAATTAAGAGTTGGGGGGGCAAAAATTTTGCAGCAAATAAAGACAGTAAAGGAATACACCACCACTACAGGCACATCAAACTAGGTTTTAAATTTTCAGCAGCCCAAAAACATCTCTAAGTAAAGACAGCAAAGAAATTACAGTGTCACTAAAAGCCCACAATCTAAGTTTAAACCAAAAATAGCAATTACCAGTTACTGTAAAGCACTGAAATGAATATTTTTACTTCCTCTTCTGGCTTCTTCTGAGAAAACAAAAATCACTTGCAGGTGATGGAGCTGGGGGGGGCTGGTCAGATGGAGGGCGACCGTCAGGGAGGAGCATAAAGAAAATGTATATAAAAAAAGATATTGATCCATCTTATCAGGTGTGTCTTCCCTATTACTAGAGGGATTGGCTAATTCCTCCATCTCAATATCAATTCCATCTTCCTGAATAACTTTACTTTCATCCTCATGAATTATTATTTCTCGTTCTATGTTTCTTGTATACACTTTTTCTCCATTAAGTTTGTGATTTTTTCCTTTTGTTAATCTTTTTCTTTTATTTTTTTGTTTTTAGGACTCTTCCTTCATATCACGTATTTATATAATGCTAAAGTCTGATCTAAGCCTCCCTATATTATGTATTTGTTGACTCTCTTGTTCTTGTGCTTCCACCTTCATGGTTGATTTATTAGTTAATTGTGTTTAAGCTCTCTATCTTTGCACTACTAACAGCCACATAATTCCTCAGTGCCTCTATTATATTTTTGTTAATTATCAATTGCTCCATTAATGCTAGGTGTGCATCATACAGAATCTTTAATAAGGATATAAGATCTTCACTTAAACACAGAGGCATATAGGAATTTCGATGCTGTACCGTTTGGTGACCCACTTGGGCACCAAAATTGCTTCAGTACCCCAAATCATAATTACTTGTTTCACCATCAATTTGTTTTAGTCCATCAGTTGTAAGCTGTAATTCATCTGTCACTTCACCAAGTCCCTTTTTAATTGGTAGGTAACAGGGTGTGCCGACCATATCCATAGCAGCCCCCCGCTTGTATAATCTTTATAGCTGCTACTTAAATTACTGTCTTTTGTCTCATTGGAGAGCCCTAGCTGTGGTGATTTCTCAATATCTGTGAGGTGCACTGAACTTCCCTTAGGTGTATAAATCTGTTGTTCGCAGCCTAATTTATCTCTGACTAACAATCTTTCCGCTTCTCTTGATAGTGCCAATGTATTATTTCTCTTTAAACTCTGGTCTTTTGATGAATTTGCAGCATCAGTTATCTTAGAACCAGGTATATCAACATATTCTACAGAGGCATATGAATTATTGAGCTTGTCATCCTCAACTAAATTAAATATTACATGTTCTCCTTCAGATCTTTCAGTACTTTCCATTCTTTTATCATCTTGCATCATCCTTATCCTAGGTGTTGGAGTTTTAACGGTGTGTGAAATCAGATGCTCAGTGATTTCAGTTTTGTCTTTTATTTTTATTTTTTTTATTTTGCTTTTTATTATTGGAGGCCAATTCCTGTGGGGGGGAATGATGACTGTTCTGTTGTCTCTGTAGCCTAGTGATAACCATTATAAACTAGCTTAGACAAATGACAGTAACAATGACAATAACAAAACATATATACATTGTTTAAGAGTCTCTATAATGTTTAGATAACTTGGAGTCACTTTCCTCTTTTCACTGTGATTACAATCAGAATGACCTTCTCAAGTTTCCAAGTATACTCTCCAGCTGTAGCTTCCCAGGAAATCAAAAAGTCTGATAATTCTGTGCAATAGTCCAGTTTCTGACAGTAACACAGTCCCACCAATCAGCAATAATGACCGCTGTTGTTACACCCTCAGAAGGTTCAGATTCCAACTGTGCCAGGTATCACCAAATTCCCTCAGCAGACTCTCAGAGGCGTCAAACAGTACTTGCCATCTGAGGATAAATCAAAGAACCCAGGGCAATAAGCAGCTCAAAAAGTGGCTTGTTAAATATCACACTTAAAATATCCCTCACGTCTAATGGGCCTAGCCTCTGATCCCTCAGACCTCACACACTAACACATTAATATCACTATCTGAATAGTAGAAGCAGTTACAATATCCTAAACTCCTATTCTCCTGTTGCAAGATATCGCTTGCATAAAAATCTTTATGTTGTGCTAATGTGCTAATGCTAATTATTATATACTGATGTATCCAAATATGCTGGTATATACTAGTATGTAAACTGTGTAAAATTTACTGGTTCTGTTATTTGGCAGTTTACAGCATTTTACGTCTAGTCATTTAACCAATCAACCATTTAATCTTACGTAATCTTATGTAACTATTTATCTATATGCACATGTATACACACAGTAGCAACTAAATAAAATAATGTCAAAACTTACTTCCACAGCAAAATCATCAAGCAAAATAATTGTGTTTAAGTATCTGTCTAACATGCCAGAGTGCTAGGGTGCTAATGTGCTTCCCAGAAGAACTTCCAATTGTGTTTCTTGCTTTACTCTGAGTAGAGATCTTATCTAGCTTGTTGTATTAGGTAAGCAATAATACCCGACAGGGTGGGCATTATTGGGAAATACCAGACCGCACAGGGGTGTAATGAGGCCCAATGCCACAGGCGGAGGGTCTTATAGCCCCTGGAAGGTCCAGTATTTTCCAATAATGCCCACCCTGGAGGGTATTATTACACTTAGAAAATGGGCATCTTAGTAAATTTCAATAAAATAAGAAAGGAAATAAGTTTAAATATGAATAGAAGCAGTAGAATTGTTTTTTCTTGAAAAAATAGTCAATTTCTTTAAAGGCTGTTCCAGTTCCTCTTGGTTCTCCCTACAGAGGTATTCTAATCTATTGACACCCCCCCCATACACTCATACACACACACACACACATATACACACATACACACACACACACACACACACACACAGACACCTGAACAAGAAATGTGTAGAAAACATTCACACCAGCAGTGTCTGGATATCGTGTGTCTCCTTTTGTGCAAGACTGTTTTTTTGTTTTTTTTTATCTAGTGGTCGTTGGAGGATGCCTGTCTTAAGCGTGCGACTGACCTTGCATGACTCTGATGGATAGCTGCATCTGCGATACCGAGGGACAGCCCATATGTAAATTATTAATTTATTTTAAATTTGAGGCAGTATGTTAACTAACTGTGGGGACTCTGTGGTATTTGAGCTGTTTTCTTATATGCACTTGCTAACACAAAGTGAAATGGACTAATGGCTTGCTTTTCATTCAGCACGGTACTGGAATAGTGTGGTCGGGAGAGTGGTGCCATTGTATGAGAAGACAGCTGTGTGAAACTGATGTTTTATCACTCTTCCCAACCGCAAGGTAACCGAAGTGTGAGCTATATTTTTCATCTTGGACTGAAATAAGGAGAGTGTGTGTGTGTGGGGGGGGCAGTAGCTCTTGCTAAGCGAGAGAAAAAGATGGCCAGGATTTGAAATTTTGACAGGTGATTTCAGCCAATAAGAAAGCAGGATGGGCACCAGTACACAAGGGTACCTGGTGAAGTGGCACTTGGACTGGCTCTTATTTTAAGCTGGGCATCGATTGAAAAATAAGTGCCCAGCTTGGAGCCTGTCTCAGCCAATCAGGTTTCAGAATTAATTCTTGCCATTTTCTAATCAAAAATAATATCCACATTTAAGTTAAAATGAAACTTTTAAAGCAGCAAACAGTGAGCTACAGGATCACCCAGTCAGTGCATGGTTGAGTCCACAATGTGTTGGCCAAGTAGCAGAATCTGCCCTAGAACATCACGCACGCACTTATGTCCTCTAGGGGCAAATAATCGATAACAGCCAATCACAGGACTTGGTCAAATTTTAAAAAGAAGAATAAAAAAGGGTAATAAATAAATTACTTCTAATATCTCTTATCTTGCAGATATAAAAGAAAATAAAACAAGTATATCAAAGCACATTATACAATGGCAAGAAAGAATCCTGGTCTCTGGTTGGTCAGTCTGGGACTGGACCCGTGATGTTATCCCAGCTCAACATCACAGTTCTAGTCTCAGCAATGTGAACCCATTTGATGACCATTAGGATGACCATTAGGTACTCTTTTTTGCATCCTCTCTTAAGAAACAAAAATATTCTTCCACACTAACCAAAACATTCTTTAAAATTATTATTTTTTTCTGTATTACAACAAGCCATTGTATAATAGCAGTAATGCCCTCCAGGGGGTGTGTGTTGTGCTGGGATAACGTCATGCCTCAGGTATTGGACACACTCAACCTGCTGACCTTGTGCCCAACCACCTGAGGCTTGGCGTTGTCAACTGCCCCACAAACCCTGACGTTATTGCTTAAATATAGTGCCAAAGGAGGGAAAACCAAGCTGGTATGCTGCCAATGTGACTTTCCAAATGGGACAAAGTAGGCAGATTTTTTTTTTTTTATGCTTAACACTTCAGGAAACTAAGCTAGTGAATAACAACTTCCCAAAGCATTGAAGGTCCAATGTCCTTCTTCTTGTGCAAGCCATATAACTCCTATTGTTTCTTCCACTTATCTCCAGTTATCTCCCTTTGTAAATAATGGTTTTTACAATATTCACTCCAGCAAAGAGCTTCTGGCCTTCTACCACTGGACCACCTGCAGAGTTTCCTCTGCTTCTCCCTCAGGGACATCCTCTGCCATCGTTAGACTGCCCAAAACCTGGGGGGGGGTGAGTAAAGGACAGAACAGAAAAGGCCAGAAGAAATCTCCAACACAAGATGGTCAGGAAAGAGCCTGGCCTTGCTTGCATGTAAATAGCACTGCTATAACACAGATATAAACATGATGTCAAGCATATAACAATGCACACGGCATTATGAAGGATATACACAGTTCAAAATAGGCAATGGTGGTTTACTGATTCTAAGAAACAGTATCGCTTGTCGGGCCCCTGCTGAGTGCTCCTCGAGTTCGGCGTGCAGTTGCTCCTCCTTGTCTGCTTATCATGAGGTAAAAATCCTGTTTCATGAGAGGAAAAAAAATGTTTTTGTGAGCTGCCATCTTGTTTTCTGTTTTTTAAAAAAAAAAATTTCAAAAGTCACAAAAATGACATCCTGGAGAGAGAGACCACCACACCTAGCTGGATGATCAGGACCCACTTAGGTACAATCTGCACTTCAATGTTAGAGATACAGTATGCCCCAGAAATGTATGTAATTTACTGTTATGAATCCTTTTTCATAACCACGTGATATGAAAAAAATCCTTTTTCGTATCATGAGTCACGAGAAAGGATCCATTATCATGAATTCTGTGCCATCCCCCATGCTGTAATTTATTTCCCTGGTGTCTAGTGGCAGCCCCTTACCTCCTTTTTTTTCATTAAATTATATTTATGTAACTCCCCTTCGATGTCGGGAGCTTAACTTCAGGCCCCAACATGAGCCTGTAGCTGCTCTTTCCTCCTGCCTCCTGCAGCTGCTTTGTTTTTTTGCTCCCCCGGCCCACTCCTGGACTGTAACAGGGCCAGAGAGCAGATTAACTTTGTTTGTGGTGTCTCCTTGCACCTGATCTTTGTGGTCAGTGAGATGCTTGCCTCCTCACTCCCCCAGCCAGCTCCTGGATTGCTGCCAGGGCTGTTGAGCACTCCAGACAGTTGTGGTGCCTCCATGCACCCGATAAAGATGTGGCCAGTGAGTTATCAGTGTGATTGCTTCCGCGGCCCCTCGAACCACTGCACAGCAGGGTAGGGAGCTAAGGGAAGGCTGCAGATTGCTTCTGGTGCCCCAGTGTACCTATCAGTGATGCAGCAGAAGCACTACTGCACATATCCTCTCCCCAGCCCCACCGGACACCAGCGGAAGCTGGGGGGAACTGAAAGCAATAAAATAAATAACTTGAAAAAAGGCCCCTCAACTCAATTGAAGCCACCAATGGATTGAGAAGTATGGGGTCAAAATGGCAGCTGGGGACTACCCCACCCCCCGGTGTCAGATAAACCCACCTCCTCACAGCCCATTGTTTTAAAGAGCACCTTCCCCAGACCTTTTGACAGCGATGTAATAATTCATCCTTTTTGCATCAATTCTGGTAGCCTAATTACTTAATCCTCTCTGCATTTCATTTTCGCATATTCAAATCATAAAAACTGCATGCTGCATCTCCACTGCTATACAGAGAGTGGTGTTGCTGGAGACATGCGGTTGTGCTGCTAACTTCACTATATGGAGGCCTTCTCTCATGTGAGATCCAGACTAAGAGCTTTTTCCATTTCATGATGTTTCTGACCAGTTAATCAGCTTATCAGAATGATTTGAGTAGGCTAGTGTCTTCACTAGCCCTGCAAATGGAGTATTATGATTATTTCCAACCTGCAGACAACAGTGACAACTTCAGTGTTCTGCCATGCCAGTATAAGCCCGAAGCTGATCGGCAGGGCCAAGCAAACAGCATTGTGCTGCTGCTACACAGGACAGCATTGTAAACTGCATTGTGGCTGATGAATTGTCCTGGTAATAAATTCATTCATTAATTTGTATCTAAATTATGTTTCAGTCTGTAAGGTGAAAGTATAGACTGTTTGCAGTGTTTCTGTCTATCTCCCACTCATAATAATATATGTAGGGTGGCATCTTTTGATTTGATTTCTTCAGTACTGAGGTATATTTATTATAGCAAATTCCACCTTCAAAGCCAGAATGATGCTTTGAGTTATACACATTTCAAATGTTTGATAGAATTTCCTGACTAGTAGTGATCCTATGAGCTGTAAGATCATCTGACTTTCTTTCATTGTTCCCCCGGTGCAATTCATCCCAGTTACTGAATTTATGATGAACCACAAATAGAAATTATGGACAAGAAACATACAGCACAGGAGAAGAATCATCCACCTATTTTGGTAAACTTTACTAATAGTAGGGTGCATTCCACTGGGGACAACAACGCTGCATATAGTGATAGGCATGCTTGTTTGTGCTACTGAAACCACGGCTCTCAAATCGTAAAAGTACCTGCATTCTCCAAGATCTACACATATACACACACAGCAAAGAGAGCACTTTGGCACTAATGTTCAGATAACGATGTTTACCGACATTGAAGGCCAAATCCCCATGTCAGAATACAGGATCTCCCCCACACCCAAGCAGAGTGGAACACTGGGGAACCCAAACCCAGTGTCCCAAAATAGATTTATTTTTGATATGTACAGTATAACCACAATTATCCATAACCCTTTTATCCGAATCTCTGCATTATCCTAAATAAAGTGTTGTCCCCCAGTGTCTAGCATGCTGTAATTAAGCCTTCTTTGTTACCAGTGCAGAGTATGATTAACTTAAGCAGTTTCCTCATTATCGCTATTAACAGCGTGTTAATGTGTGCACTGTTCACTATAAAAGTGTTAACTCTGAAGCTTAATCAAGCAGGCTGGCTATATGAATGAGCTACAATGGCACCCAAACAAAAACACCTTGTCTTAGACGTCCAGCAAAAACTGTGCATCCTTGAATGTCTCGATAATGGTGAGCACATAGTGGATATTGCAGCCAAGTTCCATATTCGTAATGCCACCATACGTGACATACAATCAGCCAGAGAAAAGATTCAGGAGTATGCTTCCACAATAGGCTGCCCAGAGGGATCCAGCCATAGGAAATGTATGAAAGGCAGCAAGGATGAAGTGCTCGATAAGGCAGTCTATCTCTGGTTTGTACAAAATTGAGTGAAATGAACCCCCATGTCTGGGCCAATATAAAAACAAAAAGCCATCTCATTTCATCAAAACATCAATGGAGTAGATGATTTTTTTTATGTTTTAATGCTGCACTGCAGAATTAATTGTGAGTGTACTATCATACTTCAGAATTTTTAACATACTTTTAACACACTTTTTTTTATCTTTGATGTCAAACTGCAGCTTGCACTTTTGATATAGTACTGTATGAATCAACTGTAAGACTTTTTTTAAAGCTAAATGGTTCGCATTCCCTTTCAGTTAATCTTGCTGTGTCCACCATTATTTTCAATGACCACTTGATTATCCAGATTCCCGATTATCTGAATAAAAATGATGTCACCCAAATACATTTGAATAATCATAGTTCTACTGTGTCTGCAAAAAAGGAAAACATCCCCTGAAATAAAGAAAATGGTCCCTCATTGTCGTTGCTATTCCCCTTCCCACATCCCGACCAT
This sequence comes from Neoceratodus forsteri, assembly GCA_016271365.2. NCBI lineage: Eukaryota > Metazoa > Chordata > Ceratodontiformes > Ceratodontidae > Neoceratodus > Neoceratodus forsteri. The sequence goes on from CM057459.1 coordinate 1,394,150,782, forward strand.
CACACTTAGCCCCCACCTCCCCACATACACACTTACCCTATACTTACCTCTGGAGATCGTATTCTGTCATTTTCTGTGGACCAAGACACGTCTGCACTCTTCAAAGCCAAAACATGAACTGAGGAATCAAGATAAGTGCCCTATAATGCATTTCAATGGCGTTTTGAACTCCTGTTCATAACTTTGCCATTTTATGGACTTTTTCACTAAATTTTCAATATAGCCTTTTTGGGACCCCATTTCATGAACACTGCAGCTGTCATTACATTAATCCATCCCTGAAGGTGATTTCTTAGTCACAGTTTTTACCCCAGATTTTAACATAGCTTTCTTAAAATCCTGCCTCATGTATGTCACAGATGTCATTTTTCCAGTCATTTTTCAGATCCTGACCAATATGTGTTTTTGCACATGTGGCATGGAATGCTGTTGCAGTTGCACAGAATTATGATTTGCTCGGGATTCAAAACTTTTCTACAATGGGTACATTAGGTGGGGTACTAAGATGGCTATGTTGACAATTTGGTCACTGTTGTCCTATAAATGGAAGTGCAGGGCCCAGGGGGCCCTGTGTTTCCACAGCTACATTCATATATGCATCTACAGAGGGATGGGAGTGCAGGGTCTAAACTCCAACTGTAAAATAAGCATACCATTATACTATCTCTAAAAGTAAAGAAATAATTTGGAAAAGAAACATATTTTAGGTATATTTATAAAAGTGTATTTCAAATATATGTTTGATCATATGTCTGAAGTATATGCAAAATATCTCAAATCGGCTGGTTTTGAAATATCGGATTTATTTGCAGAATATATGTGACAGATATATTTAAAATATATCATAAATATACTGAATTTCCATGATACATTTATTATAGGTGCATTATATATATTTTATATATCCGCTTGTCTGTTTTGAATATTTAATAGATATACTTTTTATGTAGTTGACATATATCTAAAACAGTTGTTAAATATATGCATTGTAAAAATATCTTAAAATACTCAGCCAACAATACATTAATCAGGATTTAACATATCTTTAGACTTTTACTTTGACAGTAAATAAGGATCGCTTGGCCCACCCAGTCTACCCATTTCTCTACCTATTGGATAAGCTGCAGATTCTAGTTAACCAACTGCCTACTTCCTCCTACCCACCACTATACATGCCTTATGGCTGTCCCATGCATTCTTGAATTCCCCCACTGTTGTTGACCCCACAACCTCCTCAGGAAGGTGGTTCCACGTGTCCACCACTCTCTCTGTGAAAAAAATATTTCCTCACATTGCCCTGAGCCATCTCCCTCTCTATCTTCAAATTGTGTCCCCTTGTTCTTGCACATCTCTTTTTCTGAAAGATGCTATCCTCTTGGACTTTGTTGATTTCCTTGGGGTACTTGAAAGTTTCTATCATCCCCCTCCCTTTCCTCAAGGGTATACATATTAAGCACTTTTAGTCTCTCTTCATATTGCTTGTATTGCAGACCCTGCACCATTTTAGTTGCCCTCCTCTGGACTCTCTCCATCCTGTCTATGTCCTTGCAGAGATGGGGTCTCCAGAACTGCATGCAGTATTCCAAATGGGGTCTCACCACCTGTCTGTACAGAGAGATAACAACTTTCTGTTTTCTACTGTTAATGCCTCTCCCTATGCATCTCAATATACCTCAGCTCTCCTTACTGCCTTCTCACATTGCTTGCCTATCTTAAGGTTGCCTGAAATGACTTCCCCCAGGACCCTTTCCATTTGTGTTGTTGTTAGTACCCCTCCCCCACTATGTACTCTTCACCTGGGTTTTTGTTTCCCAGGTGCATTACTTTGCACTTCTTAGCATTGAATCCAAGCTGCTATACTTTTGACCATTCCTCCAACCCTGTCAAGTCCCTTCTCATCCTTTCCACCCCACCTTGTGTATCAACCCTATTGCAGGGCATTGTGTCATCTGCAAAGAGGCATACTTTTCCTTCCAGTCCCTCTGCAATGTCTTTCTTTAAATATACATTTGGAATTCCTCTTATTAATAACCATTTAGATATCTGTAGTAGAATTATCATTTAATGATGCATCATTACCACAGACTTACAGAGTATACATTTATACCTACACATAGGACTTACCTTTTGATCTCACAGTTTATTGAGTATCAAATTGATATTTATACCACCCCTGTTTGGTTCCTTTTTATGTCTGGTTGAGTTCCTACATGCACTTGTTTTTTTTTTGTTTTTTTTTGCTCTTTACCTTTCTCTTTGGTCTGTATGTAAGTTAATGCTGTCAATTCAAAACTACTTTAAAAATAGAAATGACCACGGTTTTGGTTGATTAAATGTACTTTTGAAATACTGTATGCAAATTAGTTATGCAAATGTGTACATGGTACCACAGCAGACATTTGCAAAAATATATTTGACATATATACAAATATATATTCTGCATATATTCTATACATACTGGCCCAGATATTCAAACTGCACCAGTCTGAGGCGCAAGCCCCTGCGCTGCTCAAAATAGTTAGCATGGGGTGTGGCGGGAGTGATATTCAAGAGTTGCGCTGTTGAGCAAGCTCCTTTGATCTCGCCCCAGCCTGCTGCTGCGCATGGCGCGTGGAACTTGCGCTACTGCAAGTTGCCAGAGTTGAGCATTCAACTTGCGGTGGCGCAAGTACCATTGCGCCATCTGCAAATTCCCGATATTCAAAGGTGACATGCAAATGGGGCATAATTTATACAAGGCACAGGGGGCCATTTGCATCTCTTTATGGCCCCATTTGCATGCCATTTGCATGTAGGTGCGCCCGATCGAGGACTTGCTCCTGGCCACCTGCCAAGCAGCAGCCGTCGGGGACCAGCTGCAACCAGTCTTGAGCATCACAGTTAATGCCCCCTCTCCCACAGCCCGATCGCTGGCATCACAGTTACATGCCCCCACACCTCCACAGCCCGATCGCGGGCATCACAGTTACATGCCCCACACCTCCCACAGCCCGATCGCGGGCATCACATGTCATGCCCCCACCTCCACAGCCCGATCGTGGGCAGAACACATACATGTGCCCCCCACCATCACCCACAGCCCGATCGCGGGTAGAAACCTGTATAAACCCCCAGTGCCCGATCGTCGGGCAGAACCTGTATAAACCCCCAGTGCCCGATCGCGGGCAGAATGTAACCCTCCCCAACCGAATAACTCCCTGGTGGTCCAGTGGACCGTAAGCCCGATCACGGGCAGAATGTCGCAAGAACCCCCCAAACATCTCCCTGGTGTCTAGTGTCCCCCCACCCACCCACAGCCCCTCCACCCGCTCACCCCCGCAGCCGCGGCGACAGCATCCACCCGCCTGCCGCCCGCCACCCGCCGACTGACTGTCCAGTAGGGCTGCCGCCATTGGTGCAGAGCTACAGCCAATGGGCGTGCAGCTATACCGTACATGACAGATCCAGATTTGTGAATGATCATTCACAAATCTGGACGCATGTCATGAACTGAGCTCATGCCCGAATGGGCGGCAGCCCTACCGGACAGTCAGTCGGGCGGGTGGCGGGCGGCAGGCGGTGGATGCTGTCGCTCACCGCCGCGGGGAGCGGGTGGAGGGGTTCGTGGGTGGGTGGGGGATACTTAGACACCAGGGAGATGTTTGGGGGTTGTGTAGGACATTCTGCCCGCGATCGGGCTTTACGGTCCACTGACCACCAGGAGTTATTCGGTGGGGAGGGTTACATTCTGCCCGCGATCGGGCACTGGGGGTTTACAGGTTCTGCCCGGATCGGGCTGTGGGATGTGGGGATGTGAGATGTACCTGCCCGCGATCGGGCTGGTGGGGCACAGGGAGCGTAGTTGGGGTGCAATAGGGTGGCAGCTGCTGTGTTGCGCCTGCAATGCAGCAGCTCACCTGTGGATGGCCCTCGACTTAAGCCTTTTTTGGCTCAAGCTTGCGGGCACAGCTTGGGGTTATGATGCACAACCTCTGCGAACCCGACTGAATATCGGGTTGCACAGGTTATGCATGGATCCTCCCCCTCCTGTTGAGCATGCATTCATTTGCATTGCTCTCTTGCGCAACCTGGTGCCAGTGGCGTAACTGCCTCCTGCTGAATATCGCAGAATGGCGCATTTTGGACTTGCGCATGGCGCAACCCTGTTGCGCATGGCTCAACCCTTTTGAATATCTGGGCCACTGTATCTTGTAAGCAAACAAGATACATATTTTACTCACAGCAGAAGTTAGGCACACATGCACACCAACCAGGAGCTCCAGAAGTCTTGGATTTTCCATCAAAAAATTTATTTTTACAGTAAAAAGAAATTGTAAAACTAAAGCCCAAAGTTTCAATAGACCTCCCTACAGGACCAACAATTCACACTTTTCCTGAAAAAGCACAAGAACAGCATGAAATGTCAATCCTGTGGGGAGGTCTGATGTTTACCGTCACTACGTTTGGCTTTGGTTTTACACATTTTATTTTTTGTACAAATAAACTTTGTAGTGGAAAATCTAAGAATTCTTTTCTGGAGTTATTGATCCAGTGTATGTGTGTGTTCCTAATGTTTACCATGAGTGCTGTTTACATTTACGTTGTGAGCGCTGCTACATTTTGGAGCTGCTTTCTTTGCTTCTAAACATATTTTGCTATAAGACAATATGTAGAAATAGTGCATTCAATATATATTTACATAAAGTAGTCTATATATATATTAGTCATATTTATAAACTATAAAACATATTTATTTGCTAAGTAAAATATATTTAAAATATATTATCAGTAATAATATATATACTACAAATGCTTCCCAGATGTATATCAGGCTAAACCCATTTGAACATTTATGACAATTATACAGCATATGTTTTGGGATACTACAGATAAATAGAAGAATATAATGCAAACTGTGGATATATCAATGATATCTCCATGTTCCTATATGTCATGATCATATCTCCATGTTCCTTTTTGTCATGGTGATATCTCCATATTCCTATTTGTCATCCTAATGAAAGTGAACGTTTTTCACTTTCCGTCATGTGGCTGACTCTCTCTCTATGACCAGGCACCCCTCCCCCCACACACACACAAATATGGGAAAAAAAAAGCTGTGACATACATGAGGTGGGGTATTAAGAAGGTTATTTTAAAAATGTGGGGTCAAAATATTTAAAATTTCCAAAGTTGCAAGCACGCATAGCAAAATTGCAGCAAATAGTCATGACTTTGTCATTTTTTCATATTTTGACCCCAAATTGTGAACTATAGTCTCCTTATGACCCCACCTCATAAACCTCATAGATGAACATTTTCAAATCCAGGCCAAAATGGCATTCCACACCACAGGTGTGAAAACATGTTTTGGACAGGATGTGAAAAATGACAGCTATACTTTTCATAAGGTAGAGTGAAAAAATGGATATGTTGAAAATTTGGAGTCAAAATATTTAAAATTAACAAAGTTATGTGCATGCATAGAAGAATTTCAATGAATGCTCTTTACTCAGCCATTTATAGGAATTGTTTCACAAATTGTTCAACATGGCTTTTTGGGGACCCCAGCTCATTAACACTGGTGGTGAAATTTCATTATTTGGTCCTGAAAGGTGATTTCATGCAGTGACTGTGAAATCACCTTCTTGGTTCAATTAATGAAATGACAGTGGCAGTGCTCATGAAGTGGGGTCCCAAAAAGGCCATATTCAAAGTTTGGTGAACAAATTCCAAAAAATGGCAGTGTTATGAACATAAGTCAAAAGGGCCTTTGAAATACATTATACGGCACTTACATTGATTCCTCTGTTGGCAGTTTGGCTTTGAAGAGTACAGACGTGCCTCCACAGAAGATGACAGCCCACGATCTCCCGTGGTAAGTATCAGGTAAGGGGTTGTGTATGATGGCAGGTGCTCAGTGGGAGGGTCAGGATGGGGAGCAGACAGCAGAGATGATGAGGGACCATTTTCTTTTGTTCAGGTAAAAAAAAGATGTTGCTGAATGTTTTTTTTTTCTTTTCATGGTTAAAATAAATAAATACTTGGGGACACTGGTAGTGGGCTCCTCTGTGTCCCACACTGCTGGGGGAGCTTGTAATGCTGACGTGGGGATTGGGCCCCATATCGGCACACTCAATTAAACAATGGGCTATGGAGGGGGCATCTGACACCAGGGGTGGGCATCCCAGAGTCAGATTATCTAAACATACTGTATATTAAATAAAGAGAAAAATAATGGAGATGGTGATTGGAGGGTGGGGGGTACCACTAGACACCAGGGATATTAAAAATAAATATGGGGACAGTGATTGGAGGGTGGGGGGTACCACTAGACACTGTGGGATATTAAAAATAAATATGGGGACAGTGATTGGAGGGTGGGGGGTACCACTAGACACTGTGAATATTAAAAATAAATATGGGGACAGTGATTGGAGGGTGGGGGTACCACTAGACACTGTGAATATTAAAAATAACTATGGGGACAGTGATTGGAGGGTGGGGGTACCACTAGACACTGTGAATATTAAAAATAAATATGGGGACAGTGATTGGAGGGTGGGGGATACCACTAGACACTGTGAATATTAAAAATAACTATGGGGACAGTGATTGGAGGGTGGGAATACAACTAGACACCAGGGATATTAAACATAAATATGGGGACAGTGATTGGAGGGTGGGGGATACCACTAGACACTGTGAATATTAAAAATAACTATGGGGACAGTGATTGGAGGGTGGGAATACAACTAGACACCAGGGATATTAAACATAAATATGGGGACAGTGATTGGAGGGTGGGGGATACCACTAGACACTGTGAATATTAAAAATAACTATGGGGACAGTGATTGGAGGGTGGGGGGTACCACTAGACATCAGGGATATTAAAAATAACTATGGGGACAGTGATCAGAGGGTGAGAATACAACTAGACACCAGGAATATTAAAAATAAATATGGGAACAGTGATTGGAGGGTGGGGGATACCACTAGACACCAGGGAAATGTAGTGACAGGAGTATTGGAGGGTGGGGGGTACCACTAGACACTGTGAATATTAAAAATAACTATGGGGACAATGATCAGAGGGTGGGAATACAACTAGACACCAGGGATATTAAAAATAAATATGGGGACAGTGATTGGAGGGTTGGGGGTACCACTAGACATCAGGGATATTAAAAATAACTATGGGGACAGTGATCAGAGAGTGGTGGTGCTACTAGACACCAGGGATATTAAAAATAAATATGGGGACAGTGATTGGAGGGTGGGGGTACCGCTAGACATCAGGGATATTAAAAATAACTATGGGGACAATGATCAGAGGGTGGGAATGCAACTAGACACCAGGGATATTAAAAATAAATATGAGAACAGTGATTGGAGGGTGGGGGGTACCACTAGACACTGTGAATATTAAAAATAACTATGGGGACAGTGATTGGAGGGTTGGGGATACCACTAGACACTGTGAATATTAAAAATAAATATGGGGACAGTGATTGGAGGGTGGGGGTACCACTAGACATCAGGGATATTAAAAATAACTATGGGGACAGTGATTGGAGGGTGGGGGGTACCACTAGACACTGTGAATATTAAAAATAACTATGGGGACAGTGATTGGAGGGTGGGGGATACCACTAGACACTGTGAATATTAAAAATAAATATGGGGACAGTGATTGGGGGGGATACCACTAGACATCAGGGATATTAAAAATAACTATGGGGACAGTGATTGGAGGGTGGGGGGTACCACTAGACACTGTGAATATTAAAAATAAATATGGGGACAGTGATTGGAGGGTGGGGGATACCACTAGACATCAGGGATATTAAAAATAACTATGGGGACAGTGATCAGAGGGTGGTGGTGCTACTAGACACCAGGGAAATGTAGTGACAGGAGTATTGGAGGGTGGGTGGCCACTAGACACCAGGGAAAAACATTAGAGTACTGGGGAGGTAAACGGAAGGGGCAAGCAAGGATTCTCCAGTGATGGAAAAGAATCCTTTTTTGTGACTCATGATATGAAAAATAATTCTTTTTTATATCACACGGTCACAAAAACGGAGTAATTATTTAAAAAAACAACATTTCAAGGGCATATTACTAACTTTGAAGTGCAGATTGCACCTGCCTGAGTCCTGTTCAGCCAGCTAGGTATGGTGGTGTCACTCCATGATGTCATTTTTGGGGCTTTTGAAAATAACATTTTTAAGAAAGAACAGAAAACAAGATGGAGGCTAATGAACAATTATTTTTTTCTCATGAAAAAGGATTTTATTCTCATGTAAAGGAATGGGTCTTGTGAGACTGAACCCTTTTTCACAAGATCAAACTTATTGTCTAACTTTCTTGCTCTCTATCCTGAAAAGTGATCTTCCCATTGAAAACAATGGGAAATGGAAAAATTGAATAACTTTGCAACAGATTAATATTTTTTTCACAAAACAAATGCATGCCTGTTCTGTTACACAAGCTCTTCCTATCATAAAAAATCACACCAAAATTCCATACTGTCTAGATGAGGAAAAATAAGGAAAAAATACAATGAAGTGGCAACTTTATGACTTTTTGCACTGTCTGAATCTCGGAATCTCGACATCCAACAAGAACGAAACTTGCCACATCAAAGGATCTACCCCTCAGAACAGCACATGCCAAATTGTGTGCAAATGCATTTAGTGGTTGCAAAGTTATTAAAGTACAACATCCGAGGTTTAACATTAAACATGCTACTCAAATTTAACTATGCATTATATATAGATTGCACCATATATATATATATATATATATATATATATATTTATACAATAGGGGTGAGCAAATAACTCATTGCATAAAAACATATATTCTCACTGCGGTGGAATAAATGATGTTTATTCTCACTGCAGTGGAATAAATTACATTTATTCAATGGCTCACTCAAAACATCCTTGTTAGCTCGAAATAATAGTGCAACTGAATACCATTCCGTAACATGTAGTATGTGACCATGCAAAACCTGCACTATTCTGCACAAATGGTTACTTTTGCGCAATTCACCCCTAACAATAGGGGGGCCCTATTATATAAATGGAATACATGATGTGCATTGGTGGAATACGGAAAATATCTGAACTTGTAAAGAGTGACCTTGGATACCACCACTCATGGCTTCACTACTAATGAGATATCCTGTTGGCATTCTTCACTCATTCAGATATTTTCCATATTCCACCCCAGCCCATCATGTAGCCCCTACATATGTGTGTGTGTGTGTGTGTGTATATATATATATATATATATATATATATATATATATATAGGGGCAAAATACTCATTTAATGCATAAGTTAGGGTTGTTCCACAGGATAAAAGTGAGGAAATTCAATGTTGGGTTGAAACCCCCTTTGCCTCAGCCCACCCCAACTGGAATCGGGGTGTTCATTGGGGTCATTGGCCCTAAGTGTCACCCCATCACATGTGGAAAGAAGCTGAGGAATAGGAGAATGGGGTGACAGGAACGATGACCCCAATGCGCACCCTGATTCCAGTTGGGGGGTGGGCTGGAGGGGTGCAAATGGGGTTTCAACCCTAACATTGAATTTCCTTGCTTTTGTCGCTGTGGAACAACCCTAACTGATGCATTAAATGGATTTTTTTGCCTCTAATTTCCCTTCTTTTTGAGAATGATAATGAGAAATAGTGAATGTAATGTGGCAGCAGGAGCACAGGGCCCAAGGGCCCCGCGTTCCTGCCACATGATGTCTTGTCACATAGTAACATTGTGCCCACAAACGCAAATCATAATGTGCATGGTGACACAAAGCGAAACAGAAAGAGAAACAGTACTGTAGACAGAAATGTTAAAAACAACGCAAATGCAACCGCAAATGAAAATGCAAATGGTAATGCACATGGTGGCGTAAACGTGAACGGTAAGTGAAATGGGTACAGAACCGCAAGCAGAAGCGGTAATGGTAACAGTAATGTAAGCGCACAGGCTGGTTTTCCCCAAAAGTTGTATAGAGATAGACAGTGAGTACAAAGAATGTATGCAAAATAATGACTCTCGGTACACAAAAATGAGGACTTGGAATAGTAAATTGCTTATATCTCAGTAACTGTATGACATAGAAAAATTTACGGTCTGCCTCTCGCTGTTCTTGCTCCCTCTTCTCCTCTGCAAATTTTAAAGTCATATGAATGATTACTTTCCTGGCTAGTTAAGAAATTTTTTGACAAAATGTCCGTATCTCACACCGTTTTCGAGATACGGGTCCTGAAAGGCACGGCGAATGCTGTAATGTTATCCTATGGGAAAAAAACAGAAGTTCAGACTGCCATAACTTTTCCTCCCTGTAATATTTTTTCACCAAACTACTGAACGGCACATCTGTGGGATGTTGGCTGTGTTCCCTGCAAATTTCAGTCCAAAAGACCAAACTACTATTTTGCAGCAGGGCGCCAAACGATTGCTGCAATGCGTCATACTACGTAATGTTATCCTATGGGGAAAAGCGTCAATTTTGGAGTACCATAACTTTACCGCCATATAATATTTTTTCAATAAAACACTGAAAGGAACATCTGTGAGATGTTGGCTGTGTTTCCTCCAAATTTCAGCTCAAAACTTCAAACCGTTCTTTTGCAGCAGGGTACCAAACAATTACTGTTATTTTGGGGCATAGTGTCACAAAAGTAATTAATGGTGATTTGTAAGCTTTACATAAAAAATTTGCGACACTGTAGTGTGACACTACTTTGTGAAAATGCCTTAAAATCTGAAAACATATTTCTGGGGTGTTTTACCTCAAAATAAAGACATGGCTAGCATCCTCAGGGCCCGACTAGGTGAATACAAAAATAATTAGGTTGCTAGAGGGTCTCAATTTTAAATGCCAAGCATTTTTCTGATCACTAACTGAAAACAAAATGGTGGATTTGCAACAATAAAAGGGCCATTTGTGACATTAAAAAGTGCATTTGCGACACTGTCAAACTTTTTGTTAACTTTTCCTATTGACTTAAATGGGAAATTGTTTTTTGAATAACTTTTGAACTGTTTAATATTTTTTCATGAAATTTTTGAAAGACACACCGGGACCCTGGCTGCATGCTCCCAGAAGATTTCAGGCTGGTCGTGCAAACCGTGTGACCTGTAGGCGCGACTGTAGAATTCTAGAAAAAGTGTAAACGCACACGCAGATCACGCTTAATATCTCTGCAGCCGTGTATCCAACCGGTACAAAACTTGGTAGATCCTAAGGTGTATGGGTCTTGATCATCTATTCCAAATTTCAGGCAAATCCATTAAACAGTTGCAAAGTTATTAAGGTGCAAAAGTTTGGGTTTAACATATAAATGGCTCCTCAACCCTAACTATGGTAGCACTACCGTGCTACCGAATATATATATATATATATATATATATATATATATATACACACACACACACACACACACACATATATAGGGGCTACATGATGGGAGAAGTGTGATATGAAAAATATTTTCAGTCCTGCAGAGTAACCTCTGGATACTCGTGAGTAGTGGTGGGCGAAGTGGGCTAAATTCACTCTGTGAAGTGATTTGTGGAGTAACGCGGAATCCGTGAAGTGCTCCACAATGCAAAGTGGAGTACTTCACATTATAATGGGAAACACGAAGTCCATTGAAAACAATGACTTTGCATTACTCCGCCTTCCCCAAACCACTTATCCACCAATTTTAAGGTGAAGTAACACTGAAATCAATGTATTTCACATCACTTCGCCTTGTTATTGAGTTCCAATGGGAATTTGCAGTGCTTCATGGGATTGCAGGTCACATGGGCTCTAGATTGTTCTGCACAGCCTCAGTTCTGTGTAGTGTGTGTGCAGTGGAAGATGGAGACAGTTTCTTCTCAGGGCTCTGCCATTCAAATCATCTAAAAGCTGTTAAAAAAGCCTTTTTGAGACATTTTTTTTGTTCAAAATTTTGTACATCAATTGTAGGAAACCCTCCTGTGCTCATATCGAGTGTTTATTGCTTGTGTGTGGATTTTTAATGTTAATTTAGAACGGTCAGTCTGTGTACTGTGAAGTGTGCTTTGGGGGATGGACGTATCTGTGGTGTAGGTAGATTAACTGGGAGAAAAAGGCAGTCTTTCTGTTTTGGTTATATTTTTCTTGTATAACTGTGTTAATGTACACAGTAATATTTTCAGTAATTCTTGGCATTTTTTGTTGATTGTTGTGGTGCAGCAGTGTGTAATTTCAGTTTGTTTAAAACATTTGGTTGTATTACTAAAGGTTTTCAATTTGCTACGCATTACTTGTAGTGTGTGTGTGTGTGTGTGTGTGTGCGTGATGCATGCATGCCATTAAATCAGATACCATTTATTGCGCCAGAGAGTAATTGCAGCAGTGTGAACCTGCTATCCAAAGCACCTGTATGAATTTTTTGGACTGCTTGTGGTATCTTTACTGGTAGTAATGAACTGTTACTGCTGTGCACTACCCCCTCCCAAATGGCAAAAGGTATGCTTTTCCAAATTTGGATTTTTGATGGTGAGCACTGGTTAGGTGGTGGTGTTGTTGTGCCTTTGTGTCTGCATCTCTTTAGTGCACAGCACAATCTTAATCTGTCTACATTTGCATCTCTTTAGCACCCAATCTCCATCTGTTACTTAAGTCACAGTTGTTTCTTTTGTTTCCCTTCAGAATACTGGTGTGGTGCACACAATTCACGATCACATCACGAATCACAAAATAAATGTTTTGTAGTATCTCACCAGGTTTCACCACTGTACCCATCAATATGAATTTTCAAGCTGGTGAGTTTTGTGAACAGCTAGGTCATAAGGGAAGTACAGCTGTAGGCATTCGCATTCCCAATATGCTCGTCAGCTCCAAGTCTGAGAAAAATTAATTCATATTTCATGGTCACAAATGCAGTCATGATTTCCGATCACATCAGGAATCACAAAATAATTTTTTTTACTAGTTACTTGCATCATGTAAGCTTATTTTGTAGTATCTCTCCAGATTTCACCACTGTACTCATCAATATGAGTTTTCAAATTGTGGAGTTTTGTGATACAGGTCATTGTCATTGGGAAACTACAGCCGTAGGCATTCGCATTCCTGTACAGCATGTGAGTTACACTACTGTAAGCCATGTGATGTGTGGGGGCCCAGTGGCTGCCAATATTGTTGTCACTCCTCCTTACTTCAGGTTAAGGCAGAATGGCAATGAGAAGTCACGATAACAAGAAGTGGGCATTTCATGCTGGCCACTCTGCATAGTGGAATGACAATGCAAAGGTGCCCACTTCACAGGCACTTCACCGGTGGAATTTTAATTCACTGCATCTCTAAGATGGGAGAATTTGCATGTCTTGTTACACTCTCATTTCACTTCATCTACAGTGTGGAATTTTCTGGACACAAGACAGTACCATTTTGGGGATGAACATTAATTCTGGTAACTTTGTTTGACAACTGCCCGGATGACTGGGTGTGCCATTAATTCTGGGAGACTTTGCATTTCTTGATACTCTCTCATTTCATTTCATCAGCACCGGGGAATTTTCTGGAGACAAGACAACAGTAGCATTTTGGGGATGCACATTAATTCTACTGACTGTGTGTGTGGGGGGCTGCCAATATTCTTGTCACTCTGCCTTACTTTGCCTTAAGGCAGAATGACAACGAAAAGTAATAACAGTAAGGTGAAGTGGGCATTTCATGCTGGCCACTCCATGAAGTGGAGTGACAACGAGAAGTGCACACTTCACATTCACTTCACCAGTGAAATTTAAATTTGCTGCATCTCTACTCGCGAGTGGCAAAACCATGAGTGAGAGTATGCAGAAGTCACTCTGCAAGAGTGAAAATATTTTCCATAGCACATGACTGCCAATCACGTGTGCAATTTACAATAGGGATTTCCAGAACTTTTTTTACTTCACTTTATCTTGTGGAATAAATAAAGAAGACACAGGACAAAAAAGGAAAATTCTGCTAAGACAAACTGAAACACTGTCTTGCCATTTGGGATGAAGCAGGCTGTATTTCTTGGTAGTTGAGGTATTCGTAAATGAGGAAAACTTCACTCTCTTTTGACTTATTTTCCAGTATGAAACTCAGGCTACTTTTTGCTTGCTTTGGGGCTTTCATAGAGTGCTCAAGATGAAAGTGAAAGAGGGACTTAAAGGTGATGGTGTGACAGGTGAGCTACATTCTTGTCATTAACTTCATGAAAGCAGCCCTAACACTTAGGCAGAATCTGAGTGTTGCTGGGTGACATCAGCACAGTTGAAATAAATGCTGATGAGGGATGCACAGTGTGGATAAATGACATTTAGTGTCACTGTGTTGATGTCAGCTGTATTTATCTCACTCTGGTGAGAATAACAGTTTATCTCACTGAGAAAGCTCTCACCCTAATATATATATATATATATATATATATATATATATATATATATATATATATTAGATAGATAGATAGATATCTATATGTATGTGTATATATATATATATATATATATATATATATATATATATATATACACACACACACATACATACAGTAGAGTCAGCCACTATGAAGTGCATTAACTTGCATGTGACAAAATCCTGCATGACAAAACAGCTTAAATGCCATTGGCTTGCAATGGCCCCTGTAGTAAACTGCAGCATTCTGTGATATTCTGAAGCATTTCTGTGTTTCATACTGGCTGTCACATCTGTGTGTGTGTGTGTGTGTGTGTGTAGATAGATAGACAGACAGACAGACAGACAGACAGACAGACAGACAGACAGATAGATAGATAGATAGATAGATAGATAGATAGATAGATAGATAGATATACTTAAGTAGTACATCAAGTATAGTTAGGGTTGAGTGGTGGTCTCAGTTTTTAACCCTGTCTTTGCACCTTAATGACCTTGGTGGTGTCCTACAAAATTGCCCCAACTTTCACATGCATGGTCAGGGTAGCAAGTTCTTGAGGCGTGGGAAGTTTTGTGAAGGCCGCTTATCTAGATTTTGAAATCTGGATATATCACAAATGCACAAATGGCATTGAAGAGCAAGTGTTTAATAAGAATGTACTTCTTAAAGAATGAAGATTTGGGGCCTTTAGATACCTCTGCAATCATTCAGTTTGCCTTTATTTGTCTTTTTTTACTTGCCTTTTCACCATTTAATGTGCATTTTGAGAACTGCTAGTAAAAAAGAATCCAGTGAAATTCTTGTATTATTACGTCAGAAAATATTTACTGGCAAGGCTGGCAGTGTATTTCAATGGGAAAATGTAAATTTGTTTTCAGATTTTTATGGAGGAATAGCACTTTCTATCTCCAAAATATAATATACTTAACAGAAATATGTGATTTTTGGATCACCTGTCATTTTTTGTATAATTTAGCAGGTGACATTTTCTTCATAACTAGATTTTACTTGGGAAGAAGAAAATAGGAGCCAATTACTGTTTCAAAAATTGTAAAATCATATACATGGATCACAATAGTGCTAACATATAAAAGGCAACGTTTGTCACGGAAAGAAGTTTCTATTTCTTTTGAAAAAGAGAGAACAATATATTTATTTTCTTATTGAAATACACTGGGCTCCTAAGTAGTTGGCAGTTCTTGACATCACAATACCAGAATTATGTTGAATTCTTTTTTATCAACAGTGTGAAAAACAAAGGTAAAAACTCAACTGTGTCAATACATTAAAAAATATTTTATTATAAAAGTAGAAATTATTACTGAGACATCAAAATACAGCAAATAAAACAGCGAATTGTCTATTTATTAGAAGTAAGCACCTGCCCTTTAACGTTTAGCCTTTTGGGGCCTTTTCTGCTCTTACTAGCAGCCTAGATAGAATTCTGTCCTACTCATATGGCAAGGGCTGGTTCCTTTCTTCCCTGGGAGGAGATACAGATGAGAAATACTGATGAGTCCAGAACAGGATGAAACACGCATCTGTGTCTTTTGTTTTCAGCCTTTGCAGATTGTCTGAGAGGCCCTTTGGCACCATTTTTGATGTGTCCCCAAAATGTTTGTGTCACAATAATGTCACACTTTCATGTTGCACTTAAATGAGCAACACAAGAATTCCATTTTTATGTTTTACATACTTTTAAACATAACTAGGCTGTTTTAAAATGTTTTAGTTCCTTATTTTGAATTTACTGTTTACATGACCCTATCTCTTGAACAAAGATGGTGGGAAATTTTCAAGCGTAGGTCCAACATGATTTTGCTTTCACTCTGCAAAACCACCTTTTGGGCAGCATTTAACATATTCTAGTGACCAAGTTCATGATGTAGGTCCAAATGGAAAAAATAAAAGTTATGAAGACACATCCTGTGCAAGCGGTCACTTGGCCCAGTGGGTAGTGCATTGTGATCCCAAACCATTGAGCTGAGTTTGGTGGCAAGCTCAACAAGCCAGCTAGATGGGCTGAGGTTTATGGGATGGTGTGCTGCCATAAAAGTAAAAGTTCTTTGGCTGTCAGCTTAGTAAGAAGGTCAATACTTGTGTTGCAAAATTCATGAGTCATACATTTAAGTGCAACTCTAAAGTGGGATTCTAAAATCTGCAACACTAACATTTTCCATGCACCCCCAAAAAGGAATTATTGGGTCACACTTAAACATGAGACCCAAGAATTCAAGTTTTAGTACACATGAAAAATGATTGTGTCACACTTAAATTTACAACACAGGAATTCCATTTTTGTGTCTCCCATACTCCATGTGGGTCAACCTGGAGACAGGAGCTAGGGTACTACTCATACTGGGCTGATAAAGACCTCCAGAACACAGGAAGAAGTGGGATAAAGCATTCAGGGAAACCAGCAATAGGATGGAAAAAAAGGGGGAGATGGTACTAGTTGGGGATTTCAATCTGCCAGATATGGATTGGATCCTTCTAACTACAGCTTTGGCTAGAAGCAGGACCATCCTTATCTCCCTGGAGGGGGCATCTTTCAGGCAGCTAGTCCATGAATCTAAGAGGGATTGGGAAATGCTGGATCTGGTGCTTATAAACAGAGACAGTATTACAGACATCACAGTATGATGTCCTTTGTGGTCAATGATCACTGTACAATGTAGTTCAACATTAAGACAGGTGCAGAGGCAAACAACACAAAGATGAAGGTGTTGGACTTTAGGAGGGTGGATTTTAAAGAAAAAGGAGACTGACCCAGGAGCAGTCTAGCAGAGAAGGATTGCCATGGATGGCTAAAGGAACAGTAGAGAAAATTAGGGAAGCCACAGTGCAAGCAACCAGCCTCTGTGTGAAGGAAGGAAGTAAGCACAAGCAAGAGGAACAAAAGACCATTATACTCTAGGGAAACATAGAAACATAGATTTTGATGGCAAATAAGGACCGCTTTGCCCAACCAGTCTGCCCATTTCCCTGCCTAATGGATAAGCTGCAGATCCTAGTTAACCAGCAGCCTACTTCTTCCTACCCCCACCCCCTAGAATTGCCTTATGACTGTCCCATGCATGCTTGAATTCCACCACTGTTTTTGACTCCACAACCTCCTCTGGAAGGCAGTTCTATGCATCCACAACCCTCTCTGTGAAAAAATACTTCCTTAAATTACCTCTGAGCCACCCCACTTCTATCTTCAAATTGTGCCCCCTTGTTCTTGCACACCTCTTTTTTTGAAAGATGCTACCCTCTTGGACTTTGTTGATTCCCTTGAGGTACTTGAAAGTTTCTATCATGTCCCCCCTCTCCCTCCTTTCCTCGAGGCTATACATATTCAGCTCCTTAAGTCTCTCTTCATATGTCATCCGGTGCAGACCCTGCACCATTTTAGTTGCCCTCCTCTGGACAGCCACCATCCTGTCTATGTCTTTGTGGAGATTGGGTCTCCAGAACTGCACGCAGTGCTCCAGATGGGGTCTCACCAATTGTCTGCACAGAGGGATAATAACTTCCTGTTTTCTACTGGTGATGCCTCTCCCTATGCATCCCTGTATCCCAGCCCTCCTTGCAGCCCTCTCACATTGCTTGCCCACCTTTAGGTCATCTGATATGACTACCCCAGATCCCTTTCCATTTTGTTGTTGTTAGTATCTCACCCCCATTGTGTACTCTTCCCCTTGGTTTTTGTTTCCCAGGTGCATTACCTTGCACTTCTTAGCATTGAATCTAAGCTGCCATACATTTGACCATTCCTCTAACCTTGCCAAGTCCCTTCTCATCCTTTCCACCCCACTTTGTGCATCAACTCTGTTCATGAAGTGTTCATGAAGGTGAATGAAAAAAGGTGACTTACAGAGGAGTACAAAGAAATGCAAAAGGATGAAGACAGGAAGGTATACCAGGTAAAACAGGGAATCAGGTAAGGGTGAAGGGAGCAAAGACACAAACAGAGGAGAGACTAGCCAAAGGTGTAGCAAAGGAGGACAAGACTTTCTTCAGGTATGTAAGCAAGAAGAGGAAGGCAAGAGAAGGGATAGTAAGGATAAGGAGGATGGCAGGGGGAGACTGGGCAAAGGAGGATTTTGAAAAAGCAGATATCTTGAACATGTGCTTCTGCTCTGTCTTTACAGTGGCAAGAGAGAGGGGGATGGACCACCAAGGAGCAGCAAAAACACTGGGTGGGGGGTGGGCACACACCCCTTTTCAGAGGAAAGAGTCCTAAAGGGTCTTGATAATCTGGAAGTGGACACAACCATGAGACCAGATGGCATAAATCCAAGGGTTCTAAAGGAACTCATGGAGGTGTTTGCTGCACCACTGATGACTTTATTCAACAACTCACTGAAAACAAGAGTGGTTCCAGAGAATTAGAGGAGAGCAGATGTCCTGCTCCACAAGGAAGGCAGCAGGGAGGATGCTGGCAAATATAGGCCAGCAAGTCTCACATCAGTGGTGAGGAAATGAATAGAAATCCTGTTCAAACAAGACTAGTGGAGCATCTTGAATGCAGTGGGTTACAAGACTCGTGGCAGCATGGATTCACAGTGGGGCGATTTCATGCCAGACAAACCTGATTGGTTTCTTCACCAGGGTGAACAGGGAACTAGATCAGTGAATAGCACTAGACATGGCCTACTTAGACTTCAGCAAGGCCTTTGACACTGTGCCACATAGGAGACTGATGAGGAAATTGGGCAGTCTAAGGGTGGGAGCCAAGGTGCTAAACTGGGTAAGAAACTGGTTAAGGGATAGGCAATAGAGATGCAGCGAAGTAAAATTCCACCTGCGAACTGGTTGCAAAGTGGCCACTTCATGTTAGTGTTCCGCTACGTGAAGTGCCCATTTTAAACCCTCACTTTGCATCATAGTTATGACTTCACATTGTGCATTCTGCCTTGTTCTGCTTTAAAGCAGAATGAGAATTCACAGCCAGCCCACACAGATCACATGGCTTACACAGTGTAGGTCACATGCTTCATGTAGGCAGGCAGGCAGGAGGTTACGGGCAAAAACACTCTCCAGTGTTGGCTGACTTATACGTTTTGCGCAGGGTGTGACAAATGGCTTGGTTCTGCAAATGGCTGGGGGTGGGGTGTGGATGTGTGATGAAGAGGGGTGCACAGGTGACAAGTCCACAAATGAAGTTATTTTCCCCATTTTATGTACAGGGGTTGATGTACCACTTGTTCTAGACATACTGCATTGACCACCACCACCACCACTGCTACTCTGACCATCACTTGACAAGATTTCTAAATCATAATCCTCTCCCTCATCATGCCTGTAGTAATCCTCTGGTGTTATTTCATCACTACTGCAGACATCCCTACTTGGTCTTACTCTCATGAAAGGTGATAACTTGTTCAGTAAGGTTGATGACAAGGGTGAAAGCCCCATTATGGCATTAGCTGCCATCTGGTGCCAGGTCTACAGTTCCATGTGCCTGTTCTTAAGATGTGTATGCTGGGCCCCCATGCCCAGATGACTCCCATTTTTACTTTGACTGACACATATATGGCAAAGCTGGCAGATTGCAACTGACTCGTCATTTGCTTCTTGGACAAAAAAATCCCAGACAAGGGATTGTGATCCTACTTTTAACATGTCACTGATGCTGCTTATTGGACTCCAGTTTTTGAACCCCTGAAATGAGGGGTGTGCTACATGATTTTTCAGGCTGGACACAGTTGGATGCCAACTGACCACTGATACTACCTATGATTATTACTGGGTCATCATCATTATCGTCAACAGGAACCACTAAATCACAGCTTTTTTGAGGAGGGGGATTTAATGCCAACAGACCCAGACACAGTCACCTTGACTTTGTTTTTCTCCAGTTCCCAACAGGGGTCACTGACATCATTATCATATTTATCAACATCATCCGCATCCACATTTTCAGCTTGGATGCTGTCATGTGGAGAACATGTTCCAACCACAGCATCGTCATCGTCATCATCATCCAATATTTTTGTGCCACACTTTGAATCATTGGATGGCAAAGGCATGACCTCAACAGCGCTGGAAGAAATGTGACATTGTGAGTTATCATTGTAAGGATCAGAATCATGTTGAACTACCATGGGGATGTTAATGGGGAGTATGACATCATCTGCACTGTCAGTCACAGCTTTAGACTCAACTATATTTTTTGAAATGGTTAACTGGTCAGAAGTGGAACTTGAGGCAGCAATACTCATGCCAGCAGAAGCTGCATTAACACCACCAGCTGGGACATCATCTCCTCCAACTATGAGAGAAGCTACAGACTGGGTTGTAAAAATGATTGATGGAGAAATCCCTTTACTGACATCAGCTATGCACTTCTGCGTACTGCCATGCCCATGGACAATCTTGCCACTGGCAGCAATGCCATGGCCAGAAACAGCTTTGCTTGCAAGTCTCTTTTAAGGCATTTTGTGGGATCACCAAGAAAATTCTAAACAAATTTAGATTTCTGAACTTTCAGTCTGGGCCGGTGGATGTGAAGCCAAACAAAAAAACAACAACTGTGACTTGCAGATGGAGATTGGGCACTAAACAGATGCAAAAGCACAGACAGATTAAGATTGCACTGCACAATCAAGAAGAGATGCAGACGCAAAGTCACAACAACACCTTAACCAGTGCTCACAAGTCACAATCCAATCTGGAAAAGAATACCATTTGCCGGTTTTGGGGGTGTGCAGTGCACTGCAGTAACTGTCCAAAACCAAGATACCACAAAGCAGTACAAAATCATGCAGGTGCGGTGGATAGCAGGTTCACACTGCTGCAATTACTCTGTGGCACAATAAAATGTGTCTGATTTGATGGCACACATTGCACATATGCTCACACACACACACACACACACACACACACACACACACTATAAGTAGTGCGTGGCAAATTGAAAACTTCACTAATATAACCAAATCTTTTAAACAAACTGAAATTATGCACTGCTGCACCACAACAATCAGCAAAAAAAAGTTATACAAGAAGAATATAACCAAAACAGAAAGACTGCCTTTTTCTCCCAGTTTTAATCTACCTCCACCACAGATATGCCCCTCCCCAAAACACACTTCAAGTATCTGTCAGTACACAGACTGACTGTTCTAAATTAACATTCAAAATCCACACACAAACAATAAACACTCGATGATATAAGCACAGGAGGGTTTCCTACAATTGATGTACTAAATTGTGAGCCAAAAATGGTTCAAAAAGGCTTTTTTTAACAGCTTTTAGAGGGTTTGAAGCACAGAGTTCTGAGAGGAAACTGTTTCCATCTATCACTACACACACGCTACACAGAACTGAGGCTGTGCAGCACAATCTAGAGCCCATGTGACCTGCAATCCCATGAATCACTGCAAAATTCACCTTGGAGCTCAATAACAAGGTGAAGTGATGTGAAGTACATTGATTTCTATGCACTTCGCATTAAAATTGGAGCAGAAGTGGTTAGGGGAAGGCAGAGTAATGCAAAGTCATTGTTATCAATGGACTTCGCATTCCTCATTATGACATGAAGTACTCTGCTCCGCATTGTGGATTACTTTGCGGATTCCGCATTACTCTGTGAATTGCTTTGCAGAGGGAATTTTGGCCACTTCGCCCACTTTTAATAGGCAACAGAGGGTTGTGGTAAATGCCACTTGCTCTAATGAGGGCAGTGAACAACAGAGTGCTACCGGGCTCAGTACTGGGACTGGTCCTCTTCAATGTCTTCATAAGTGACATTGCAACTGGAAGGGAAGGTATACATTTTTGCAGATGGCACCAAAATCTGTAATAGGGTGAATACTCAGGAAGGGGTGGAAAGAATGAGCAGTGACCTGAGAAAACTAGAGGAGTGACTATGGGTATAGCAGCTGGTGTTTAATGCCAGAAAGTGCCACATCATGCACCTAGGGTATAGAAACCCAGGAGCTGAGTATAAAATGGGGGGTGGGTATACTGATAGTCACTAAGCAGGAAAGGAACCTTGGGATTATAGTATCTGATTACCTGAAAGTGGCAGGGCAGTTTGGTAAAACACTGGGCAAGGCCAGTAGGATGCTGAGATGCACAGAGAGAGCTGCCACCAGCATTAGGAGGGAGGTGGTGTTACCACTGTATTGGCCACTGGTGAGGCCTCTCCTGAAGTACTGTGTCCAGTTCCGGAGGCCACATCTCAGAAAGAACAAAGACAGGGTGGTGGCATTCCAGAGAAGGGCAACTAGAATGGTGCAGGAGTTGCATCAAATGCCCAACCAGGAGAGAGTAAGGGATATGTACAATCTATAAGAGAGAAGGGAGAGGGAGACATGATTTGAGACCTACAGGTACCTCATGGAATTTGAAAGGGTACAGGAGAGGAGTATATTTCAAATAAGGAAGTGCACCAGGACAAGAGGGCATGTAATGAAGCTTTAAGGGGGAAGCTTAAGAGGGATCTAAGGAAGTACTACTGCACTAAAAGAGTGGTGGACCAGGGCCAGATTAAAGTCATCGAGGCCCTATGCCCAAGAAAAATTAGGGCCCCCCACAGATACAGGGCCATACCCCTTATGGATCAATACACCAAAGGCTCCCTGACCTTATGCATATGCAGAGAGGCATAAAAAGCTGTGGAGTGCACGCTTCATGCATGATGCACATCTGTTGGGCACTCCATGGCATTCATGTAACTTTTGTGCCTTCTCTGCCCTCTATTTCTAGTCATATGCAGAGCTACTTGGGCTGTGTGGGCAGTTGGAACGGGATGGACAAGGGGGTAGGCATTTGTCCCTTTAATGGACAAGATCTGTGATACATAAGGTCAGTGGAGGGGTTTAGGCTATGCTGCCCTATGAACAGCAATAGAAATTGTGTGTCCCCTTCTGCACAGCTTTTGTAGCATCCTTGGGCCGCAACTGGCACCCCCTCCAGCAGCCCCTAGAGCCTGGGCTGGGGTATGTACTGTCACAAGTCAGTGCCAGAAGTGAATGGTGCATGGTTTTGGTGGGGATATGGCAGTCCTTGGAGGGCTGCTGTATCCTGTCATTCCCTACTCCATGCTGAGTCAGGGATCCACAAACTATTCTTCTTGTCTCCCTGCCATCCTTTCTCTCAAGTCGGTCCCGACTTATTTCTTCTACGGCATGATTATTTGTTTTCATCATAAGACAGGGACACTGGGGGCTCAATTTTCAAAGGTTGATACAGGGCTTGCCCTGTTCTTTGGCACAACTGCGCCAAACTCCTTTTCATGCAACTGAACCCAATTTTAGCAAATCAGGTGCAGTTGCAACAATGTTCACACTTTACAGCAGCTGGCACCAAAGATTTGATGCAAGCCCCGTAAAAAGGGTCCCTTAAATGGTGCAAGTTAGACCAGGGAAAACATGGTCTAACTTGAGGCATTTGACGCTTGAGATTGTAAATCCCAATGGCATCCAGGAAAATGCCACATGCCCTGTGTGCTGAATGATCAGCACACAAGGGGCTTGTAGCATTCTCGGGGGGGGGGCTCTAAAAATTGAGCCCTAGGGCTTTTAAATTCAGGCAGACCTTGTCACCTGCATAGAAACATAGAAACATAGAAGTTGACGGCAGATAAAGACCGCAAGGCCCATCCTGTCTGCCCATTTATTTTTCAACCTTATGAATGTGCCATCAGCCTTTGCTAATTTTGAAGCAACATGGGCTAGTATTCTTTAAACGAAAACTTAAGTACAAAGTTATAGCGTACAGTAAAATAAATGTATAATATTGTAACAGCATGCACTTCAACTATTTTTTACAGCAGAAGTAGCAGTAGGCCCCAGCTTAGTAACTAGATTTTTTCTGTCTCTTAAATCCATAAATCCATATCAGGCTTAGAAAACTATTTCCTTCCATTGGGGAGTGTATGACATGTACAGAATATTCATTACATAAACCTAAAATGTTAATAAATAATACTTTGATTAACTTTGATTTTTAGAGACTGGAAGGGGGCAATTTGCCCATATATGCTGTTGCATACTAATAGTAATAATCTGTCATTTCACTTTCTGCTAAATAATTGTCTAGCTTTACTTTGAATGTGATTGAATCCTTGCTTTCCACCACCTCCAATGGCAAGTTGTTCCACATATTCACAACTCTTTGGGTAAAATAGTTTTTACGTTTTTCAGTTCTAAAGTTGATTGAATTTATTTTGTTTTCTTATGTTTGGAATTGTTTTGTACTTAAACTTCATTCCCTCCATCAACTGTTCATTACTAGTAACCCTGAACATAAGTAATAAGTCCCCTCTAATCCTTCTGTTATGGAGACTATTTAATTTTAAAATCTTAAGAACCTACTCATACATTTTATCCTTCAGTCCCATTATGGATGTTGTAGTTTTTCTTTGTATCCATTCAACATTGAATATGTTAGTTTTATTTAATGCCCCCCATAATACCTTGCAACTTACTAAAGGATAACGTATCCAGGCACGGTGGCGTTTAAATTCACATGGACTGGCACAAAGGTGGCCTTATGTTTTAGTGGACCCCACAAGGTTAGTCATGGGGGCATCTATTCCTCGACTGAATATGTACACATTGGAAGAGAGAAGGGACCGGGGGGACATGATAGAGGTCTTCAGGTACATGAAGGGGGTAAATAGGGGAGGGGCAGTCAGGGTGCTTTGAAGGAAGGAGGAGGGGGCCACTAGAGGGCATGGGTGGAAGCTGGAGGGGGTTAAGATTCAGGGGAGAAAGGAGGAGGTACTACTTCACTGAGAGGGTGGTGGAGCCACGGAATGCACTGCCTAGGGGGCTGGTGGAGGCAGAGACGGTGGAGGGGTTCCAGAGGGGGTGGGGCAGGTACAGGGGAAGGGTTCTGGAAGCAACATCCAATGTAGCGAGAATATCCGGAACTGGGAAGGGAGAAGCCAGAGAAGGCGAGGGGGGCAGCAAGGTCAGCTCCCAGGGTGGGGTTTGACCAAATGACAGGTTGCGAAAGACCATTAGACCTATTCTGCTGGCATTTTAGTATGTTAGTATGACTGTGGCAAGCATCTTCATGGCATTATGCTGCCATTTTAAAAGATTATGCCCACTTCAGAGTCTCCATGTGTGCTGTTTCAACAGGGCACAGAATACATTTAAATAAAAAAATAACTAAATCTTAAAGAACTGATATTTTGCACTGATTTAGACTGGGAATCCTTTGAGTTTGGTGCCTTAGCAGCTGGTGAGACTGGGGATGCATAAGTCCAGCTCTGGGTAGGCCACAACAAGCATAAAGAAAGTAATAAAGAAGTTGCAGCACTGCTGTCATCTCTATAAGACTACTAGAGCTAGGAAATGGGGCTCATCTTTTATGTTTATAAGTTCATTGTTTGGAACCTGGCACCACAGCAAATGCAAGCAACTCGAATTTCCCTTCCAGGTGTGGCCAATGGCTAGGTATGTAAAGCAAAGGTGTAAATAGCTTAATAAGGTGTTAACAGGTACAGGAACAGTAGTGCTTGGTTACAGACAGCAGGAATTGTTTCAGTACAAACTGCTCTAGCATTACTTTCAAACCTCCCCTTGGGTGTCACTCCCACCATCATCAGCTAATTTTTGTCCTTTCTTAAAACAGGATCCTCCTCCCATTTGATCTTGCACATTTATTAAGCCCTACAAAGTTCGATGGGAGAGACTTTAATGGATATAGCACAAAAATGAGAGGAAGGAACAAGTACTCTGCCATTGAATATATGGTGTTGAGCATGTCTAGCCACAGCCAGGATGACCAGTTTCCACAAAAGGAGGGAGTACAGCTGGAAACAGTGTATCAGGTACTTTAAAACTACTGTTATTATGGCACACTACTCCCCCGTACATTCTGTCACCTGCTGATGTAACTGTGGAGAGGGGCATGCAACCCACTTTCAAATTATCTTGGCCTTCCTGGTGCTTCCTTCCCTGTTTCTAGAGCTGGAACATGAACTCTTGCAGGGCTACAGCAGACATCTTCTATTAACCATGAAACTTTTCCTTCTTCAGCAATTCCCGAGGTGTTTCTGAAACTTGAACTCCCGCTGTCTACTTAGTAGTTTACTTATTGCCACAAAGAAATCTCATTACATGCCTCTGGCTGACAAACCGACTCCTGGACATTGTCACCTGGCAGAAATGTACTGTAAAAATGTATACTATGGAAAAAAAATCACCTTTTCTCTTAACTGTCAGGAGAAGAGTTTCTCCTCATAGTTAAATTCCTGCTTTTCTACACTATGAGCAAAGACCCAACCATGGTTCCAAGAATTCTGACTAGTGAGTCCCCCTCACCTTATGTTTGTCTCTCTCTCTTCCCCAGCCTCCTGGAGGTTTAACTTACTGGGTGATCCCCTTCCCCCATCAGTAGGCTGCTTCTCACCCCCTCTGTCCTTCTTGTGACCACATATAATGTATCCTATTGCACTCTCAACCTGGTGGACCCAGTTTAAAGATTAGATCATCCTTGTACTCCATCAAACCCCTCGTTCTGTGCCACAGGGGGAGGATCCCCATCTTGCTATTTACCAAGCCTGACCAGGTTGCCTGTACAAATATTATGATATGTACTTTTATGACAGCTCCTAATGAACTGTATTAATTGTTGTAGACCATTGGACATGCTAATAAAATTTTATGTTAACAAAAAAAGGGGAATTTACAGTTGCTCTGTGAAACCGCCTTACGGGTGGGCTTTAACATAATAGTAACCAATGAAAAAAGCTAGGAGATGCTGCACATGGATAGGGTACAGGGATAAAATACATTACCATCAAAAGTAGGAATCCCACACTCACCACCCCACAAAGAGGAGACCGTTCACATAAATCTCAAGAGTGCTTCATTTTATTGGTGCCATGTGCAAAGTCCTGACGCGTTTTGGAATATTTCCTTTTTCAAAGGATCTATTGCACAACCATAAGAGCACACATTTATACAGATATATAGCTGACATCATCACTCAGCATCAGTTAAGTGCAAAAGAATGTGAAAAACAGTGAAAAAATCCATGCACAATAAAACCAAAACACATACTAAATACACACATATAGCTAATTAGTGTATGAACAAACACAGTTAAAAAATCTGGGCCTAGATATTCAAAGCAGATGTGCTGCACAACCTGAGATGTACCAGCACAAACCAGAAGATGTGTCATGGTGCAATATTGAAAAAACAGGGATACGCAGCTCAAAGCCGGATGTGCCTGGGCGCAAATATAATGTATGCGGTGCATGTTCAGGGGGCATTCCCATGAATGTGCCGTGCAGCCACATATTCAGCAAGGATGAGCTGTGCATCCATGGCACAACCAGCAGATGCGCTGCTCAAAGATAGGCATATAAAAAGCATGCCTAAGTGCAGTTCACCCACAGGCAGACAGTGGCATAGCAGCCATGGATGGGATAGCATTCTTGATGGCAGCAGTCATGAGAGTATGGAGGAGATGGGAGGAACAACAGTGTGGACGTGGAAGAGCTTGGAGGCAGTATGCCCAACAGAGAAGGTACCATGCTTATGTCACTTTTGACCACCTGAGTGACATAGAGATCGTGGGCCGGTACAGAGTCAAAGGGGCACTGCTGAGACAGCTTTGTGTGCTGCTCCATGTTGACCTGCAGGCACCAACACACAGGAGTCATGCCATGATGGTGGAGACAAAGTTGACAGCAGCAATGTGCCTGCTCACCATGGGCACCTTCCAGATGCTGGTGGGTGACACCACTGGCATCACACTGTCCACCACATCCCGTCTCCTCACCCACTTCCTCACTACTCTGCTGTCTCATGCTTCAGAATACATCAAATTCCCAAGCTCACAGGCAGAGTGGACAGAAACCTTGCAGCACTTCCACAGGATGATGCACATGCCAGGTGTGCTAGGGGCCATAGACTGCACCGATGTGGCAATACACACACCACCTGGCCCAGAGGGAGTGGCATGCATCAACAGAAAGGGCTACCACTCTGTAAACTGCCAGCTGGTGTGCAATGCCACAGGACACATTACCAATGTGTGTGCCACGCACCTTGGAAGTGCACATGATGCCCACATCTGGCACTAGTCAGCCCTGTGCCACCTGTCTGAGAGTGGGGGAATACCCAGTGGCCACCTAGTGGGTGAGTGGGACATGACAATGGGCCTACACAAAATACAGTGGCACACAATACAGTGTGCATAATCGCTGTGCAGGAAACAGACAGGTCCCACTATACCAAACAGGCAAGCAGCACCATGGGCCATGTGTGGCCACTGCACTGTGAACCAGTGTGGCAGGTGCGGGCTGGACAAAGGGGGGGCATGTCTGGCAACACAAACTGCAACCACATGTGTACAGGCAGGCAGTGGCACAGGGCTTGGGCCCAACACAAGAGCTGCAGTGCTACACAGAAGTACACCTGGATAGGACAGTGGCTGTCACCAGCAGGGGCAGGGCATGTGAACAGCAGTTCTTGGCCGTGGGAGGGCATGGCATGCCAGGCATGTGCTCTGTATGCAACACACATGCAGCGCACTCAATGATGTCATGATGTGTGCATGACCTGTGTGCCGTGGGGTGAGTGGGTCAGGACGTGGGCCACACAGAGCATTGGCAGACATGCAGTAACATTGGGCTGTAGTAAACCTGTAAACAACAGATGTACACATACTGCTTTCTCTCTTCCACAGGTGACTGTGCATACCCCCTACAGCCATAAATGCTCACCCCCATACACCAACCCACATCCATGTCGTAGAACCGGTACAATGAGGCACATGCCATGACACGCAGCATCATTAAGTGTGTGTTCGGCATGCTCAAAATGAGATTCAGATGCCAGGACAGGTCTGGCAGTGCCCTACAGTACAGCCCAGAGAAGGCCTGTGGCATATTCCTGGTGCATTGCATGCTACACAACATAGCCATAGACCATGGACTCCATAGTCATAGTAATCCACTAGGTTGGTCTGACAGGATCTGCCCATAGCAAACCCATGCTGCCTAACATCCTGCAGCTCATTGGTCTCCAGAAGGGACACCAACCTCTCCTACAGGATTGTCTCCATCAGTTTTCCCATGATGGATGTGAGGCTTACCAGCCTGTAGCTTTCCAGTTCATCTTTGGGACTGCTCTTATGGAGGGGTACTATGTGAGCCATCCTCCAGTCCTGAGGTGCACTTCCTGAGACCAGGGAGGCATTGAACAGGTCTGACAAGGGACCCACAAGGATTTCTGCCAGCTCTCTCAGTACCCTGGGGTGAATGCCATCCAGCCCTGGCACTTTGCCCACCCTCAGTGCCCTCAGACCCTCCAGTAGCCAGCCCTCTGTGATTCCCCCATCTGTCACCTTCTCCCTCCCTGAGTCTGACGTCTCACCACCCCAGTAGCACCCTCCTTTCTGCTTAGTAAACACTGAGCAGAAGTATTTATTAAGCACTTCTGCCTGCTCTGTTCCTGTTTCCACCCACCTCTCAATCCTTGCTGTTTTGTCTCTACAACTCATTTTCACCCTGATGTACCTGAAGAATTCCTTCTCCTCCTCCTTGTTGCCTTGCCCCAGCCTGAGCTCCTTAGATGCCTTGGCTGCCCTTACTGCCTTCATCACCTCCTTCGATTCCTTTAGGTAATCCTCTCTGTTCTCCCCTCTCCCTGTTTTCTGAACCTCCTAAAGGTGACTCTTTTATTTCTTACTTTCTCCATGACCCCCTTGCTCAACCAGCTGGGTTTCTTGGCCCTAGCTCTCTTACTCTGGACCCTGATGCAGGTTTTGGTTGCCTCCTCAATCCCCAGTTTTATGACCTCCCACCTCTGGTTAGTGTCCATATTAGTTTGGATTCTGGCTAGTTACCCTTTGTTTCACTGCAAATGTTTTCCATGGTTTGTGAAAAAGGATTTATGTGGCTAAAAGGAGTGCATTTCTGACTGACTAATCAAAACACTAATCCCAGAACCCAATTCTATGAGCCCCAATTAGGTAAAAACTATTGTTGGTGTTTCCTAAAGTCTCCTATTTTTTTAGTAATTTAATTTTGTTGTTACTGGTAACTGAAAATAAAACAGCAGCACAATGAAAAAAGAGTCCTCATTTACAGCAAAAGATCCAGCATTTGCAATTAAGGATTCTGCATTTGTGATAAATAATCCTTTTTTGAGGTGAACATTTAACTTTTCCCATAGAAAATAATGGGAAACTTTAACATTTAATAACTTTGAAATGGATTAATATTGTTTCACCAAACCTTCAAAAGGCACCACAGTGACCCAAGACCTATATACCCTAAAACTTTCAGACCAAACATCCAAGCTATTTTTGCACAGTGACTTGACAAAGATTTTGACAAAAAGTGGTAATTTACACATTTTTTGACA
Source organism: Neoceratodus forsteri (assembly GCA_016271365.2). Lineage (NCBI taxonomy): Eukaryota > Metazoa > Chordata > Ceratodontiformes > Ceratodontidae > Neoceratodus > Neoceratodus forsteri. Next base: position 1,394,181,534 of record CM057459.1, read on the forward strand.
CTCAATATCTCCACACACACACATCCGACTGGAACAAAACATACCACATCAAGAGATATTAGATTCCTGATGGTGCTTGCAAAATTGAATGCAAATCGTTTGAATAGTTGCAAGTTATTAAAGTCCCAAATTTTCAGTTTAACATAGAAGTGAAGACTTAACCCTAATATGGGATGCTACCATGCCCTTATAATATATATTGTATTTTGTAGGGGAATGGTAACAACCTTATAGTTAGGGTTGAGTATGATGTTTAATGTTAACCCCCTAACTTTGCACCTTAATAGCTTCACCTTCATTCAACAGAATTTCTCCCCCTTCCTTGATATAAAGTCTCTTGATTTGGCAAGTTTCTTGATGGTTGGAAATCCATATTCCAATATGCAGATAGGGAAAAAAGAGGAAAGAATCGGGGGTTTACCCTGTTTTTTTGCTCTCACCTACAACACTGACAGATTGAAATTTTATTCTGAAATTTTTGGAGTAGAAGGAGCTTGCTCTAGAATGGTGCCTTTTGTTGGTTTGGTGAAACAATATCAATCTGTTCCTGAGTTATAAGGATTTAAAATTTTGATTCTGAGCATGCGCAGTAGGATCTTTCACATAGACGTTTGATACAAAAGAAGAATTTTCTGCTCATGACAGAGGACGCTTCTTCCGTGAGCTGAGATTGTTTTATTTGTGAGTCAAAATTCTTCCTCCATATGGCCTCCATCTTGTTTTTAATTTTAACAAAAACAATTTTAAATACCTGTAAAAATGATGTATTGTCAAAAAAAAAAACACCTGAACCTACATAAACAGAACCTGTTTAGCTAGTTTTTGGTGTTAGCTTTTTTAAAGTATGCCTAAAAATATTGTTTCTGGGCACCCAAAAATCCTAGGTTCCCAGCTTAATGAAAGGAGCCATTCACCTGCGTTCTCATTATGAGAACAGTGGGACTTCCATGAAATGTGAAGCCATAGTCAAAGTTGTGCTGCCAACTTCATTTACAGCAGTGAGCCTCTCTCTCTCTCTCTCTCTCTCTCTCTCTCTCTCTCTCTATATATATATATATATGCTTATCTGCCTATCCATCTGTCTTACAGGGTTGCCCACCTCCGGTACCACTTCTTTCTCCCCCTTCCCACCAGATTACCCTCAATCCTTTTTTTAAAACTAGAAAGTGGACCAGGGTGTCCACCCCCTGGTACTGCTTCTCTTGCCCACTCCCCTCCAGGTCACCCACTCCCCCTTCCATTATATTATAACTTAACAGTGGACTTGCGTGTCCACCCCTGGTACCATTTGTTTTCAACACCCCTCCCCAGGTCTCCCCAAAAGGTGGTGGCATGAGAGTGTCCACCTTTGGTGTCACTGGCTATCCTCCTGACACTGGTGTACCCAATCCCCAGCATTGATGCTGTACCCCTACAGTGAACAAAATGATCCCTCATTGATTTTTTTCTACCTCCAGAAAGAAAGCGGCATATCGGCGATCTGACTCCCCCTTCAGCATCCTACCCCATCTCCCCACTGAGCACCCACAACCCCACACCCCACGTACACACCTTCACTCACCTAAACAAGTCCCACAATGCATCTCAATATGAGAACAGTGGGACTTTCTTGTAATGTAAAGCTGCAGCTGGAGTCATGCTGCTAGCTTCAATTACAGCAGACAGCCACCAAAACCCTGATCTGACTTTCTCTTTCTGTCTTGAGTTGTCTGTCAGTCTGTCTATCTATCTATTTGTCTGTCTGTCTATCTGTCTGTCTGTCTATCTATCGCTCTATCTATCTACCTACCTACCTATCTGACTGTCTACCTATCTATCTGTTTATTTTTTATTTAGCAAACTGGGGTTCCCATCCATTGTACTGCCTCTTTCTCCCCCCTCCTTTCCAGGTCACCTCCCCAATCCTTTCTTCTTAAAATGAGAATGTGGATGGGGATGCCCACCCCAGTACCACTTTTCTTCCCCATTCCCTTTCAGGTCACCCACTCCCCCTTCCTTTATATAATAACTTAACAGTGGACTGGGGTGCCCACCCCTGGTACTGCTTCTTTTAACACCTCCTCCCCTTCAGGCCATTCCTCCCCCCAAAATAATATGTGGTGGCACCAGTGTGCCTACCTCCAGTTCCACTGGAGATTCACCCAACACCGAGGTGTCCAATTCCCAGTTTCGGCACCGTCCCCCAACAATAAAGAGAAAACTGTCACTTGTTGATCTTTGTTTGTTTTTTCCTACAAAAAAAAATGGTCCATAAGCTATCTTACCCCCCTCAAAGCCCCTCAACCATCCTTCACCCACCCACAACCCCATTCAGCACCCACCACCCCACACCCCACAAACCCCCTCACTCACCTGAATATGTCCCATGACATAGATCTACTCTCTGATCAATGACATGTCTTGTTGCTAGAACCAGTGACTACAGTATGAGAACATAAGGTGAGTGTAGTTTAATGTATTTTAATGGGGTTTGAACTTTTATTCATAACATTATTATATTTGAACATTTTTACACCAAATTTTCAACATGGCCTTTTTACCCCTCCCCCATTATCAAGGGGGTGAAATTGGGAAAATCTCTCTGAGAAAGTGATTCACAGTCATTGCACAAAATCACCTTTTGGGAGGGTTTTGAACATTTTCTCCACATTTGTTCATGAGGGGGAGTCATAAGAAGGCAATGTTGAAAATTTCATGTAAAAATATTGAAAAACAACAGAGTTATGAGGTTATGTTGAAATTTTTACAAGCACTCTCATGAGTTTGGCAATTATCAATATTTTGACCCCAAATTTTCAACACAGTCATTTTTTTCATATCACTTCATGAATGTGATAGCTGTCATTTTTGATATCCCAGCTGAAACATGTTTTTGCATTTGTGGCATGAAGTGAAGTTTCAGTTGGGATGTGAGAATTTTCACCTATCAGGTTCATGAGGCAGGGTCATAACACAGCTGCTGTATGTACAGTGTCAGTGGCTCAGTAGGTAGCACACTCACCTCTGAGGCCGGGAGATCAAAGGGCTGTGGGTTCAGTTCCCACATCTGGCACTTGGATTAATATCCCAGTACCGACACTGTAGTGCAGCTTGAGAAGGGTGCTGCACTTCTGAGGTGATGTCTTTCAGATGAGATGTTAAACTGAGGTCCCATCTGCCTGGATTGGTGGTAGTTCAGGTGGATGTTAAAGATCCCATGGCACTTATTGAAAAGAGTAGGGAAATTTCCCCGGTGTCCTGGCCAAATGTCCCTCATTCACTAAAAATACCACCAACAGTTTAATCTGGTTCAAGATCAGATGGCATTCATCTGTATCCCCCTCCCCTGGGTCATGCCTGAAAATAGGCAGGATTTGTCTAGTGCACTTACCTGGTCAACAACAATGACATAAATAAATAAAATGTTGAACATCTGCAGTCAAAATATTGAAATACAACAGAGTTCTGAGCATACATTTAAATTCTTCTATCCTCGCACATAAGTTTAGTAATTATGTATATTTTGACCTCTAATTTATAGTTGAGCCATTTTTTCACATCACCATATGAAAATGACAGCTGTGATTTGTCTAAGCCTTGCCAAAATGTGTTTTTGCACCTGTTGTGTGAAATTATGTTTAGGCAGGGATTTGAAAATTTGCATCTTCTAGGTTCATGAGGTGGGGTCATAATAAGGATATTGAAAATTTGGTGTGAAATATCATTAAATGATCAAATTATGAGTGAATGTTTAAATATTTCTGCCACTTCTGCAGCTTGGTTGACTCCAAATTAGGTGCAGGGCCATTTAGGCTCTGCGTATCTGCATTTGTAGCCACACAGAAGCGCAGGGCCAATTCTGCAATCAGATGGACTCCTCCCTTGGCACAGGCCCTGTGCATCCTTAGGTAGATGCACTCCTCACTTGGTGTGGAATTGCAGGACCCACATGGCTCTGAGCTTCCACACCCAGATGGACTCCTCAATTGGCAGAGAGTCCAGTGAGCTCTACATAACTGCATCTGTAGCCACACAGAAGCGCAGGGCATAGAGGGTACCATGCTTCTACGAACAGATGGTGTACGAGGATATGACTCCACTATCTCAAAGAGAAAGGAAATTCTTTGAAAAAACTGCATTAATGCACCAGTTAGAATTCAGTTTAAAACAGCAAAAGTATGAAAATGTGGCCTTAGAGTTTCCAACCTTAACACCCACCCTCCCGGAGCGGCAAAAGAACAACACCACATAAGCAACAACAGACAGCCATCATCAGGAAAAACAAATAACTATTTCCATTTGACACAAATGCAGTAGCACATGGATTTGTGTCTGTAGCTGCCATGCAGGGGCCTGTGATTGTGTAGCCACACATGTGTATGTATGTCATGATGCATGCATGAGTATGTGTGGCTGCAGAACAGCAGGTTCTCGGGGGGGCCTGCCATCTGCAGGAAGAAGGCCCTATGGGATTTGCACCTCTGCTGCCACAGGTACAGTGGCACCAGCCAGGATGCAACATAGTAATGCTGCAGACATATTGCAGTATGGTGCAGTTAACACTGTAATTCAATGGCAAGTAAGCCTTTTTTTTACTGCAGTATTTTGGAACATGTCATTTACTGCAAGTTACTGTGTTGCATCGTGGCTGGCTCCACTGTACTCATGCTCACTGTATGCGGTACCTTCCTAGATAGCATGATCCATTAGTGCATGTTTTTCTATATGCATCTGCATAGCTGAAAAAATGCTACTCCCTTGAACAGTTTCTATATCTGAGGTTCAAACTGTTATACCCACACTGCAACAGTACTTCCATACGTATAACTGCAGGGCCCATGGGGCCTACACTTCTAAAGCTAGAAGTTGGTGTGTATGTCTCATAACTGTGGCTGAAGAGGTTCAGGCCTTTCAATGGCCTGTGCTTCTTTAGAAAGAAGTAGTGTTACAATTTTGGTATTATGCATTTTGTGGCAGTTATGGTTCTGCAGCCAGAAGTCAATGTGTATGTTTTATACCTGTGGCTGCAAAGCTCAGGCTCATCAAGGCCCCTATGCACATAGGAGCAGGAATTATGCATCAGAGGCATGAATCCCACCCACAGAGCTCTACACCTGTGCACAGGTGTGCACCAGCAGCATTCACAACCACCGGCCACCTGTCCACGACCCTGCCCCCCAGCATGCAGGTTCAAGCAGTGTGGATAGGGGTGGAGTTGCGGTCCTAGGCAGGCAGCCAATCGAATGGCCTGCCTGGGACCCATAGTAGATCCCCCACACAGGGCACCATGGGACGGGGTTGTGCATCAGCACCCATGCACCATGCTGGTGGCCAATGTCAACAGAATCCCCCCTTCCCCAGAACACAGGGGGTACTGGTCCCGATACTGTGGTACCACTACATGATGTAAGGAGACACCCCTCCTGCGGCACTGTCCAGACCACCCCATCACTCGGACCCTGCAGGAGGTGCTGCGGCCATGGGCAGCTGATGGAAATGCCCACCACACACCTCCTCCACTGCCTGCACTGGGAATGGGGCATATGTGTGCAGAGGGGAGACTCCATCTGTTGTAGAGAGGGAGCTCAGGACTGGTTGAGTCAGGGGGGGACCCTGTGAGTGTGTGGCCATGGCTCTGTATGGCTGTTACAGCAGGGTCCCCCCTGTCATAGTCTGTATCATCATCCACAACCCTGTGGACAGTACTACACATGGTAGTGACTGCTGCATAGTGCCTCCATGCCCGCTCCCAGCATGTTGCTGTCTGCTCAGCTGGGGGGTTGGGTGCATAGGGGCTTCGCATGCCCCGGGTAGCGCATCCTGTCTGGGTGGGGGTGCAATAGGCATGGAGTGACTCTGTGCCACAGATACATAGCATGTAGCCACTCCACCCCTTCATGCATAGGAGCACAAGTGCATGTACATCTTAATATGTGCATGAGTCCCTCTGGCTACAAAAGAGTTGCCCTCATAGGGGCATGTAGTTCTGTAGACAAAACAACTCTTGTAATTTGGGTATTGTGGATTTGTATCAGTGGCTGCAGGGGCCTGTGCTTCTACTCACAGAAGCAGTGTTGTGATTTAAGTAACATGGATTTGTATCGGCAGTGAAAAGTGAATGTATATGTCTATCGGTGTGCATGTAGCAGAAACAAATCCACGAAGGCAGCACATCACTGCTACTGCAATTGTATTATCTGGAAACAGTTGTATATTGTTTGTCTTATCTGATGATGGCTGTCTGTGATGTCCTTTTGCTGCTTGGGAAGGTGGGGAGGTAGGGTTGGAAACCCTAACACCACATTTCCTTAATTTTGTTGCAGTAAGTTGAACCCCAGCTGGTGCATTAAAGCAGATTTTTTGCAAAGAATATATATATATGAGATATGACGTAGGTGAGAGTGAGATAGTAGAAATATCTGCACAAGCTGTCATTGAACTCCTGACATCCCATGAGTGGTGAAGCCATAAGTGGGATATCAAGAGATCAATGACAGTGAGAGAAGATCCTTCTACTACATCACTCTCACCCACGTCATATTCGATTTGTACAACTGGTGTGGGTCTTACTGCGGATATAATATGGGCCTTGCCATTTTATCTGCATGTAAAATCACAGCACGGACCTTTACTGTGACAGCATAGGCTGTGGGGTCTCATACGTGCTGTGTGGCAGTGAGATGCCTGCAGAACATTCTTTGATTAAGCTTAAGCACTGACATTTTTTTTTCTTTAAGCCTGTTTCGTAAGGATTGACCTCAAGGGACGAGGACAGAAGGACAGACAGAACCAGTAGTGTGAGCAGCAACAAATGAGCTTCATAGAGTTACAGGTAGAAGAAGTGAATATGGATATGTTTACTGACTGACAATTGTCAGCTAAGGGGTATGCTGAAGATAAATCTTACCATACAAAGATGGTGAATCAAAAAACATGAAGTGCAAACGATGGCATCATTGAGCTTCACTGTAACAGCAGGAGTGAATGGGGACTTGGGGACAGTGAATGACAGAGGGATATGAGGACAAATATTCTTTGTTTAAATTTTAACACTAAGAATTTTGCAGAGATTAATTTTACTGTCACTGTGGTGAGAGTGCAGTCCAACTTCAGGCTGACAGGTTATTGTTTGAAATAAGCAGCACAGAACATTCAGCATGAAGTGGCTGCACTCTCTAGCTCAGATGTGCTCACACTAAGCTGACAATGCTCATTGGCATTGCGATGCACCCAGCCAGGTGAGATAGTAACTATGATGTATCCAACTTGCAAGATAGTACTATTATTTCACTAGTGGCCCATAAGATGATAGTTGTATCTTCCCTCACGGAGACCCACCCCTGTTGTCGGTTGAGTATGCAATTTAAAACCCAATGCTTGTACCTTAATACCTTTGCCTCATTTTAACAAATTTACTTAACTTCAGAAGAAGCCAGAAGGTGAAGGAAGGAAACATATTCAATTCGGTGCTTCAGAGTGGCTGGTGACTGGTGTTTTTCTTTTGGACTTGGATTGTGGGCTTGTGGTGACACTGTGCTTTCTTTCTGTGTTGTCTTTGCTTGTAGTTGTTTTTGGGCTGTTGAGGATTTGAGGAATAGTGGTGGTGTGATTCTGTGCTGTCTTTGGTTGCTGCAGATTTTCGCCCCCACCCTTCCCCAGCTCTTGGTTGTATGCCCTGGTGGATCTGGTTGACAGGAGCTGGACACGGGGTGTAGTGGGGGTGTGAAGTGGGAGGGGCATAAGGAAGAAGACCACCCTCAGCACGACAAGTGTTTTGACTCATTTATTTATTTATTGGTTTCTTTTCCTTAAAAAAATATATATCTGAGGATCAGTTACAGGATTTTTAGTACTGTAAATAAATAAAAGAGAACTAAGAGAGCTTCAGTAGCAGATAAGTAGTGGAATTGCAGTATAATGTGGGAGTGGTGCAATGCAGTGGCTGTGGGGCAGCCATATTCAGGCAGACCTTCTGGACACTGAGGTGCTGCCCTATCTGCATGCATCTCTGGGACTGCGGGATGAGGTAGCCAGACTCAGAGTGGAAGTAAACTGGGTCAGGAGTACCATCACCCCTGTCCAGGAACCACCCAGTCCAATGCAGCTGCCTCCAAGGATGCCGAGAATGAGGAGCACTTGGATGACAGTGGGCTCAGGAGGGTTAGAGCAGTCAGGCAGAGGCACATCCCAGATCCTATTCCTCTCAAGAACTCATATGCCACACTGGCAAATCAGGACAACCAAATAGAGGTACCCAGGGAAGTGGAAGGAAAGGATGTGGAGGTTAGGCAAGGAGGTGACCTCAGTGGGAAAGCAGTGGACCCCAGAGGAGGGAGAAGCGAATCCTGGTGGGGACTCCATCATAAGAGGATCCAGCTAGGGGAGGACAGGGAGGTGAGGTGCCTACCAGGTGCCACGGCATGGAGGGATGGAAGGAAGATACTGGGGATCACTGGGAAGGCAAGACAGGAGGGTGAGCTGGATGTCATTATCCACCTAGGTACTAATGACTTGGCAAATGGGGAGCAAAGGAAGTTCAGGAAGAGTTTAGGAAACTGGGGAGGGTCTCAAGCAAGTAGCTACTTCTGTCACTTTCTCAGTACTACCTGTGAGAGGCAAGGAGAGCATAGGAGTGCATGCACCAGGAACTTTAACTCATGGTTGAAGAACTGGTGCTGTGAGGAAGGGTTTGGATTCATTGGTGACTGGGGACCCATCTGGAGGGATGGAGGTTTATTCAAGCCTGACGGCTGCATCCATCCTGGAGGGAATCAAGCACTCAATGATAAGTTTAAATGCTACATTGACAAGCATTTAAACTGGCAAAGGGGGGTGGCAGGCCAGCAAGGACGGTACCTACTTGCTCACCCCCCACAGCTAGTAATGGAACCAGTGAACCAGAGGAGTGGCTATCTCTGCAAAGCAGTGTGCAAAAGATGGAGATTAGTGTCCAAAAGGTGGATAAGCAGAAAAGAGGCAAAATTCAGCAGAAGGGCAGACAGCAAGGAGAACCAGGGATAAATGACAACCAAGGAAGGGGCTGGAGTAGAACAGTGAAGCAGTCTAGGGAGGTCAAATCATGGAAAGCCATGTGTGCAAATGCCAGGAGCCTTAGCAACAAGATGGAAGATCTGGAGGCTGTCATGGTACAGTCAGACCTGGACATTGTGGCCATCACTGAAACCTGGTGTAATGATAACCATGACTGGGAGATGGCCATACCTGGCTACAACATATTCAGAAGAGACAGATCAGGCAGGAAGGGAGGAGGAGTGGCACTGTATGTGAAAAATGACATAAGGACCACACAGATCCAGGAGGAACAAAATGGGGGAGAGATACTGTGGGTTAAGCTGGAAAGGAAAATGGGGACAGCCATCCGCACAGGTGTGGTCTATAGACCACCAGCCCAGGAGGAAGAAACAGATAGGGAGCTGATGCTAGCCATCCAAAGGATGGCAGACAAGGGTGAGGTAGTACTGGTTGGAGACTTCAATATACCAGACGTGGACTGGAGCATCCCAGCAGCAGCATCAACTAGAGCGAATTTATCCTGGACTCCTTCAGGAGTGCCTTCCTCAAGCAACTGGTCATGGAACCAACTCGGCAGAAGGCAATACTGGACCTTGTGCTCACAAACAGGGACAGTGTGATGGGGGTAACAGTAGGGGAGCACCTGGGTAACAGTGACCACCAGTCATTGTGGTTTGAAATCACAGAAAGAGCAGAACCAAACCACACAAAAACACGTATCCTGGATTTTAGGGGGGCAGACTTTGGGAAAATGGGGAGATACTTGAAAGAGGCATTAAGGGGAATGGGACAGGAATCAGGGATTGAGGAACAGTGGGCAGTATTTAAAATGGGGATTATAAGAACAACAGAATTATGCATTAAGCAGGTTAGCAAGAGGAAAATAAAGAGGAGACCATTATGGTTTTCAAAGAGGTAGCAAGAAAGTGAAAGCCAAAAGATTGCATTCAGGCAATACAAAAGACACAGGCAGAAGGGATAGGGAGAAGTACCAGGAGAAACAAAGGGAGGCAGGGAAGTCAGTAAGGAGCCAAAGCTCAGACAGAAGAACACATTGCAAAATCAGTGGTTAAAGGGGACAAAACCTTTTAACGGTACATAAGTGAAAAAAAGAAGGACAAAGGGAGGGATAGTGAGACTGAAGGGGAGGATGGGAGCCGTGGAGGATGACAACAGTAAAGCTGACATATTGAACAGGTATTTCTGCTCAGTCTTTACTAAGGAAGAGGGGTAATGGGTCTGAAGGGAGTACAAGGGGTGAGAATGGTGCAGAAATGGACACAAGTCCTTTACAGGAGAAAGGGTCCTGAAGGAACTGGAAGTAATAAGAGCTGATAAAGCAATGGGGCCAGATGGGTGCACCCAGGGTCCTTAAAGAACTAAGATAGGTGGTGGCTGAACCTCTGGCTATCCTGTTCAGCCAATCACTGGAAACAGGAGGTACCCAAAGACTGGAGGACAGCAGATGTAGTCCCCTTATACAAAAGTGGGAACAAAGAGAAGCAGGGAACTACAGACCAGTCAGCCTCACCTCGGTAGTGGGAAAGATCATGGAAGCACTACTGAAGGAGATTGGTGGAACATCTGGTTGTCAATGGACTACAGGACCCAAGGCAGCATGGTTTCACCAGGGGAGGTCATGTCAGACCAACCTCATTGAATTTTTGACTGAGTGACTAGGGAGGTGGATCAGGGAGGGCAGTGAACATGGCCTATCTGGACTTCAGCAAGGCCTTGACACTGTGCCACATAGAAGACTATTACACAAACTGGGGAATATGGGTGTGGGCAGGACAGTAGTGTGGTGGGTAGGTAACTGGCTGGGTGGCAGGACACAGAGGGTGGTGGTAAATGGCTGTCACTCCACAGAGGGAAGAGTGACCAGTGGGGTACCACAGGGATCAGTGCTGGGACCGGTCCTATTCAACATCTTCATCAGTGACATTGCACAGGATCTAGAAGGCAGAATTTCACTGTTCGCTGATGACACAAAGCTCTGTAACAGAGTAGACACACCAGAGGGTGTAGGCAGAATGAGAAGGGACCTGCAGAAACTTGAAGAATGGTCAAGGGTTTGGCAGTTGAAATTCAATCAAGAAGTGCAAGATAATGCATATGGGGCACAAAAACCCTGGCACAATATATCAGTTGGGGGGTGAGGATATAGCATGCACCAAGCAGGAAAGGGATCTTGGGGTTGTCATCTCTGATGACCTCAAGGTAGAGAAACAGTGTGACAAGGCATCAGGTAAAGCAAATAGGATGCTGGGATGTATAGGCAGGGGCATCACCAGCAGGAAAAGGGAGGTCATAATTCCGCTATACAAGACACTAGTGAGGCCCCACCTGAGTACAGTGTACAGTTCTGGAGATCATACCTACGTAAGGACATAGACAGGGTAGAGAAGGTTCAGAGGAGGGCAACAAAGATTGTGCATGGGTTGCATCACAAGTCCTATGAAGACAGGTTGAAGGAACTGAACATGTACTCCCTGGAGGAGAGGAGGGAGAGAGGATATGATAGAGACATACAAGTATCTTACAGGGAGGAACAGGGTGCAGGAAAACACTATTTTAAGCAAAAAGATGTTTCAGGACTAGAGGGCATGGGATGAAGTTGGAGGGAGGACGATTCAGAGGAAACATGAGAAAGAATTTCTTCACAGAGCGGGTGGTGGACAAGTGGAACACCCTGCCAGAGGAAGTGGTGGGAGCTGAAAATCACGGGATTTAAGAATGCATGGGATAGACATAAAGGAATTCTAGAGGTCAGGGGTAAGGGGAAATAGACTTCTAGGAAAACAAACTGAACTTACAAGCTCAAATGGGCAGACTAGGTGGGCCATAGGCCCTTATCTGCCGACACTGTCTATGTATCTATGTATCTATGTAACATTTGGCAGAAACAGAGCTGGTGCAAGGATCTCTGGATATTGCAAACTTTGTGGTAATCAGTTCACTGGGGGCAAAGATGTAGAGCTGCACAAAATGTACAATTGGCCAAAAGTAATACCTTTTTTTTGCTCATATATAACTTAAAAACTAGGAGGATTTCAAACCTGAAATGTATGTGCTTTTGTACTTTTTAAGTCCCTAACACGCCCCATTTTTGAAAAATTTAGGGAAGACCATGCACGTGGTCAGTTTAAAAACTGAACATTCTAAAGATAACCATTCTTCACGACCATATTTCTAAAAGCAGTCATCTGACTAAAATGCATGCGTGTCTGAGGGGGCGGGGATATAATGAGGTGATTCCTGCCACTGTAAACAGCATCTGTTTCACATGACACAGTATTCATTCAGCGGGGGTGGGCTACACATCAGTGCGCAGTCTCACCCCACTGATTGGACGCTGCATGTAAATGTATGCATGGTGGCCATTTGAGACATCCACTAAGCAACCAGACACCAGGGTGCCCAATACCTAGTGCCATCTCAGACCCCCCCATCACCACAACTGTGTGTAACACTAGCATGCACAACCCCACTGTCACCAAACATCAAAGAGACACTGGGGTGCCCAATTCCCACTGTTGGTACCTGTAAAATTAAAATGGTCCCTTTTGTTGTTGTTGTTGTTGTTTGTTTGTTTATGCTGTAGCAAAGAAAACCAAACACCAGTATCCTTTGGATGACTACCACCACCATTCCCATCTCTCCACCCACCCCACCTGACCCCCCCCCCACTCAGCACTCACCACCCTACTCCATACCCCTTACTTACATACCAGGGACCAATAAAGTAAATCCTTTCTGGATTAGAGACATGTTTTACTCCTTCAACATCAAACCATGAACTGAAGAAACAGTGAGTTTTGAACTTTTACTCATTGTTTTTTTTATCGCAGCTGGCCGCAGATCATCTGCCCAGTCATGGACCTCCTCGCTCCCACCTCCATTTTTGCCTGCACTCTTCCCTGAAAACCCTGTCTTACCCTCCCAGGGGGTGGGGTCACAGCACCAGCCCCATATAGTGCCACAATCCTGGTAACTAACTGGAAGAGCCTGCCAGGAGGCTAATTGAAGCCAGAGGCAGGCTTCACAGAGGTGGCCAGCTAGATAGATTTTTTTCTCCCATCTACGGGGCAAGGACGTGCAATGACGACCAGCGTCTACCCCACCCCCAACATGCTGGCATTGGTGCAAAGGTGCCGGGTCATCGGCACAACAGGTCAGCACCCTGCCCCTGCACCAGTGGGCCGGCTCTTTAATGTTTACTCATAACATGTTCATTTTTTAATATTTCACGCAAAATTTTCAACATGCCTTTTTGTGATCCCATATCATGAAAAAAGTAGGTGAAAATTGTCAAATCTGGCTTAAAAGGTGAATTTGCTCTCATTCCATGAAATCCCCTTTTGTACGGGGTGTTACAATTGTTACCTACTGGGTTCATGAGGTGCTTCAGAAGAAGACTCAGTTGAAAATTTAGGGCCACAATATTAAAAAAAAACATTAAAATTATGAAGGAAAATTGGAATTTTTCAACATTTGCTCCTAACTTTATTTTTCAATTTTTTGACTCCAAATTTCCAACCTAATCATTTTTTCACACTTCCTCATGAACACTACAGACGTAATTTTTCAAAGGTTGGCCAAAATTTATTTTCACACTTGTGGGTTAAAATTCCATTTTGGTCAGTATTTTATAAATGAGACCTGTCATGTTTAGAAGGGGAAGGGTCATGAAAAGGCTACATTAAAAATTGGGGTAAAAATGTCACTCAAAAAAATGATGAAGTAATCTTGTTTTCAGGGCCAGCCATTTGCCCAGAGGGTACCATGCTGCCTTCCCTTGCATGTGAACTGAATTGGGGTGCAAGCTCAGTAAGCCAGCTTGGATGGGCTGAGGCCAATAGGAAGGTGCTGCGGTATGTGTGGGGAGGAAGAGAAAAGTGTTCTGCCTCACAGACAGCACCTTGTAGGGGGCAGGAAGCCATTCTTCACAAGGGGTTGACATGCTTGCCGAGGCCTGATGGGGGTCATGCACTGCATCAGGGAAAGTAGGGTGGCAAGAAAAATGGGGAAAAGAGCAGCTGGCAGGATGAAGATGGGATCACTGGAAGCCCTGAGCCACGAACAGGCCCACTACTGCTGTCAGCTACCCGCCACTACCTTCGAGTTCATGAACTTACCTTGTGCCTTTGGCACCCCCCCCCACAGATTTCCACCTTGATGGAATGGGGGAAGGACATCTACATGCCCTTGACTCTCAGCCAGTTTGGCAGTCCATCACCCTGTCAGTTTTGCAGGGCTAGCTAAAGTTGGTGGCTTCATCCTGCCCAGATGGTGGTTAGTGAGAGGAGCAGCTTGTGCTCCCTGGGAGAAGAGTGGTCCCAGAGATGTTGAATACTGTCCACATCCCCCAGGCTAGCCTCCATGAGTGACCCAAGACTGTTCCCAGACCCAGGCCTTTGCCATTGTACTGGTATATATACCTACCCAACCAACCCACTTTAAATACCCCGAAAACTACAAGACTTTCGCACCTGAGACAGCTGATTAGTACTTTTATTACTCATACTAACCCATTTTCCACTTTATGTCCATGGGTCCAATGGAACAATGAACATGGCACAAAAGGACACAAACCCTGGCACTGGAAGAAACTAATCACTTGTATCGGATAACTATTATTTTATGTTTAGAGCACCTTGTTTTTACCAAGAGCTGCAGATACTTTGTGACCGTTACTATTCTTTTTCACAGGTATGACTAGTTCTTCCCTCAAGATACCAAACCCCCCATCCCAGGATCCCGAGGGACCAGGTAAGAAATCTTTATTAGTAGTACTTTATCTGTGCTATGATGCTATGGTATAACAGTGCAACTGCAAGTATTAAGACACTGTTGTCTTTCACTGGTTAGTTGGTGAAGCATTTTATTTTGTGTAGGTTCCAAAGGGACCTCTATGAATGAGGATACAGTTCCACTATAACAAAAAGAAGGTAAATTAATTTGCAATACTACTATGTTAATGTGGACATTAGGGTTTAAGAACAAAAAGCACACAAAGTAGGGAAATAAAATCATTAGTGTTTTGGGTCTCAGAAGTCTTGATAAATCTGTGATGGGGTGTTCTTTATGGTTGTCAACCCTAATACCCACCCCCTCCGAAATAAACAAGGTCATACATGATTGCTTTTCTTCATGCGGGGCCCACGGTGACGAAAGCTATGACTGATTCTGTTGGCCACATGTGGAAAATCACTTGTCTGTCTCCAAAGAGTATATCACTTTGATGCACTGGAATGGAGTTGTACCTTGTGCTTCATACAGGAGGCTATGGGCTGGGGGGTGGGGAATGAGCAGTAGGGATGACAACCCCAAAGAACACCCCCAGTCAACTTCTGACCACACTTCTAGTTTCTGGAAATTAGTTAAAATAAAGATTGGGCAGCAGTGAAAATGTTTTTTTTTTTACATATCCTGGTTGTGTGATACCTTTATAAACACTTGACGTTGGCCTTGCAGTTAATGTGGTATGGAACAGATTAGATTGGTAATCATCTTTAAATGGACTTTGATATAGTTCAGAGATGGCTATTGGAAAATGGCCTGTTATTAACTTTGATGAAAACCAATTTACTTTGCTTCTAAACAAAAGCATATGACATTTGCAGTGCCCACACACTATTACTGGTCTTAGTGGTAAGGAAATTGAATTGGCGGAAAATTTTAACTATCTTGGGTTCATAACAGATCAACCTCTTATATTCCAAGTCCATATTGATACCTTGATTGTGACAGGGACATGATCAGGTAGTGCATTTATATTATATATATCTATCTATCTATATATATATCTATCTATATATATAGATATATATATATACACACACATAGTTTTATGTAAGTTCTTGCTGTTTGGAATGACTATGAAAGAGCTTCCAGGTCACATGTCCAGACAGCTCTCAGGAGAAACGTGCCAAATTGGAGCATGAGAGGTTTCCCCAATAGATCCTTCAGCAGCAGACCTTGGCAGAAGTGAGGGTATTATTTCTGGCATAGAGGCATCCTGCAAGAAAGCTGCAGTCAGGGTCATAAAAGCTGATAGTAAGGATATTGCTAGGTGATAATAAAGCAAGCTGGTCTAGTGATGTCATACATATGTATGTATACACACACATATGCACTCACCTGGGTGGGGAACACTGGGAACTATCACTCAAGGGGGAGGGCACATCCCCCTCAGTACAGAGCACATAAATTGAGGATCTGGGCACCAATCTCTCTGTCTCTCTCTCTCTCTCTGTCTCTGTCTCTGTCTCTGTCTCTGTCTCTCTCTCTCTCTGTCTCTCTCTCTCTCTCTCTCTCTCTCTCTCTCTCTCTCTCTCTCTCTCCATCTGGTGGCAAAGGGAGTGCCCTGCCAATAGTTAGTTTGTCTGTGTGAGTGAAGCACATTTCTAGGTGAGTGTTCTTTCAAGTTAACTGGCAGGCAAATATAGACTATAGGAGAGACTAGAGACTAGATTTTTTAGATTCTTTTTACAATCGTAAGTCTGTTAACTATTTTTAGTTTACTTTCCCATATTGTAAATCTTTTTGTGTTACTGTACATATCATGTGCAGTTGTTTTTTTTTTTTGGCTGTCTCATCACCAGATTGCAGCCCGATCATGACCCCTGTCATCCCTTGCTCTCATATGGGCTGTTCTCCCAATGCCCCCTGGCTTACCCCCCAGGGCAGGGCCGCAGCACTAGCCACGGTGCCATGGACACAGTTCAGGATAATGGGAGCCAGCCTGAGAGTGATAGAGGGGCGGTGAGGCAGCATCATAGAGGCTCTGAGGTGAGATTTTCTGTGTTTACTCCCTGTGGAGCTGGGTGCATGCAATGATGCCAGCCGAGGCAGAACACACACGCTCCCATGCGCGCTCCCCTCAAAGCATCTGCACTCGGCTCCCACCAGGCTTGCGCATGTCACTTTGCTCCCCGGTCTCCACAAGAGGGCACTCAGGTGCCAATGCAGCAGTTCCCCCCTTCCCGGGGAAGCAGAGCAGTCCTCCAGATGCTCAATCCTTCCGCATCCCTGCCAACCCCCGGCGGCCCGTGCCCGTTCCTGAACATGGGTCTCCAGCATGACACAAGGTGTGTCATCCAGTGCCTCAACCCTCAGCACCACCGGGCCGGCATCATACGTAGTTGTTAATAGCCACAGTATCTAGTAGTAAAGAATCTATCTTTTTTTTGACAGAACAGTGACTGTGCCTGGTCGAAACATGTTTTTGCACTTGTGGCACGAAGTGAAGTTTCAGTTGGGATTCAAGAATTTTTCTCTACCAGGTTCATGAGGTGGGGTCATAACACAGCTATGCTGACAATTTTCAGTCAGAATATTGAAATACAACAAAGACATGAGCACAAGTTGAAACTTTTCTATTCTCGCTCATAACTTTGATAATTTTTTATATTTTGACCTCTAATTTTCAGTGTAGCCATTTTTTCACATCGCCTAATGAACATGACAGATAGCTGTCACTTATCAAATCCTGGCCAAAATGTGTTTTCACACTTGTTGCATGAAATTACATTCGGTGGTGATTTAAGGAATATATTGTGACAGGGTGTGGTTATGTGGTGGGATTGACAATGCCTAGTATGGTCTGGTCATGAGGCTGCAGGCCGAGTGAATAAACCACACCAGGCATTGTAAATCCCACCATATACCCCCACCCTGTTGTGATATAGCATTATACAATGTTCCCCTTTTTCTGTTTTTTATAATGAGACATTTTTTTTTCATATTTAGGCTTATTTTTTATGATTTGTTGCTCCACAAGAAAAAATTGTCCTGGGTTGCTAGAGTTTTTGTGTACTGCGTATGCGCAGGAGTATTTTGCATTTTTGTGCTGGGAAATTTTAACTACTGTGCCTTATGTCCCCAGCACACTCTGTCCTGGCTCCATTTGTGTTGTAGGAGTCAGGAGAGGCTTGTCAGTTTGATCCGTGGTTTCATGGGGAGTTCCTGCTGCAGCTGGCTAGCATTTCTGCTGCATACAGGAAAGCGTCCCAGGCAGCATACATTGCTGCCATGATGTACGACAGTCATTCCTTGGTCCTCTTGCACTTTTGGGCTGGGGAAATAATGTTATCTTTTTTTTGTTGCATCTTTTTTCTACCATCAGCCTTGTTTGTCATGGGAGAGGGACAGATGCCATAGTTGGCAGAACATTTCAAATGTGGAGCTGCTCAGTAACGTGGAGGAGGCTGCGAGCAGCGAAAGAATATGAATCAGCGAGGGACAGGAGTTGTTGACCTATTGAGGTGAAGTGATTAGCAAAAAAAAAAACAGTCACTAGAATATTGTGTGAGTGTTGTATGATTTTTTTTCTTTCAATATGTTTGAGAGCAGTTACTGGCGATGCAGTATGGCAGTTTTTCCAGCTGCTGCTCACTTTAATGTTTGGGGATTTGGCAGTGCGAGAAGTAGGAGTTCTGCCAGACAGAGGGTTGGCATGCTTAGAGTGATTTGGCAGAGATTTTTTGATGTTGCTGAGAGGTGACTGGTACCTTTTCCTGTTGGTATATTGCTGGAATTACAATGGGAGAAAGGTGCCCTGCCTACCAATCAGGATGCAGGATTTTGAAGCCCATTGTATAATTGAAAATTCTAGGTTCATGAGACTGGGTCATAACAAGGCTGTGTTGAAAATTTGATGTGAAATATCATAAAAGTACTGAGTTATGAGTGTATGTTGAAATATTTTTGGTACTTCTGCAGCCCTGTGGACACCAAATTAAGCACAAGGCCCTTCGGTCCCTGTGCATCATTAACTGCACAGAAACTCAGGGTCAATTCTGTAGTCAGATGGACTCCTCACTTGGCACAGGGCCCATGCCCTGTTGTGTCTGCTTCTGTAGCCGCATGGAAGCACTGGGCCTGGAGGGCTCTGTGCCTCTTTAGCTAGAGGCACTCCTCACTTGGCGTGGAAGTGTAGGGTCCACAGGGCCCTGAGCTCCCCCACCCAGACAGACTTCTCAATTGGAAAAAGGTCCAGTGGGCTCTAGGTGTCTGCATCTATAGCCACACAGAAGTGCAGGGCCTGGAGGGCTCTGTGCTTCCATGGGCAGATGGTGAAAGAGGATAAAATTCCACTGTGTCAAAAACAAAGGAAATTCTTTGCACAAAAAAAATACATTAGTGCACCAGTCAGGATTCAACTTAACACAACAAAAGTAGGGAAATGTGACATTAGGGTTTCCAACCCTAACCCCCCAAGCAGCAAAAAGATAACACCACACAAGCAACAACAGATAGCCATCATCAGGAAAACCAAGCAACATACAACTATTTCCTTATGACACAAATGCAGTAGCACTGATGTGCTACCTACATGGATTTGTGTCTGCAGCTGCCCCACAGCGGCTTGTGCTTATGTAGCTACACATGTGTCTATGTCATGCTGCATACATGAGTATGTGTGACTGCAGAAAAACAGGGTCCGTGGGGTCTGTCCTTCTGTAGAAGGAAGGCTCTATGGGGTTTGCACCTCTGCAGCCACAGGTACAGTGGTGCCAGCCATGATGCTGCAGAAATACTGCCATATGCTGAAGAGAACATTGTAATTCAGTGGTAATTAAGCTCTTTTTTACTGAAGTATTTTTTGACATGTCTTTTATTGCAAGTTACTGCATTGTATCATGGCTGGCTCCATTGTACTCATTTAAACAGTGTTAGTACCTCCCAAGATAGCATGATCCATTAGTGCATGGTTTACTACATGCATGTGCATAACTGGAAAATTGCTACCCCCTTGAACAGTTTCTAGATCTGCAGCTCAAACCATTATACCCACACTGCAGTAGTACTTCCATATGCATAACTGTAGACTACATAGGAGCCTACTCTTCTGAAGCCAAAGGTCGGTATGTATGTCTTATACCTGTGGCTGAAGAGGTGCAGACCTCTCAGGGGCACATGCGTCGGCAGACAGAAGTAGTGCTGCAATACTGGTATCATGGATTTTGTGGCAGCTGCAGTTCTGCAGCCAGAGGTTGGTGTGTATGTCTTACATCTGTGTCTGCAGAAGCTCAGGCCCATCAAGTGTGTGTATGTTTTAATATGTGCATGAGTACCTCAGGCTACAAAAGCATTGCCCCCATAGGAGGTACATTTCTGCAGGCAAAGCAACTCTTATAGTCTGGGTATTGTGGATTTGTATCCTTGGCTGCAGGGACCTGTGCGTTAGCACACAGAAGCAGTGTTGTGATTTAAGTATCATGGATTTGGAGCATGGCTAGCATGGCAAGATGGCAGATGTGTTTCAGCCAGTCACCTGAGGGCACAGTTCCCTATATGACTTAAAATGCTAACAATCAAGAGACAATATTTCTTACCTTATAGCATCTGGTGGCACAAGTCAATGGCAACCGGTAAACAAAAAAACCAAAAAGCAGCTTAAGTTGAATTTTGAGCCACTAGAGCTGCCGGGAGATCAGTGCTACACGCATGAGGCCATACCAGGCAGCAGGCCCAGACAGCAGCAGAGCAGGACACTGCCATGTTGGATCTGGAGAGATCGCTGGCGGATGTACCAGCTACCTTAGCCACAATACAAGTGGAGATGAAGTTGAAATGAGTTAGTGAACTGGAGGACTATGTAGATGTCTATTTCCTGGGATCGCAACATGCTGAAAGATGTGGTTGAGGAGCTGAAGGAGAGGGTCGATGATCAGGAAAATCAGTCGTGTAGGTCCAATTTGAGAATTGTAGGTCTGCCTGAAGGTGTCGAGGGCAAGAGCCCCATAGTTGGACTGCAGTAATGGCTAGTGAAACACCAAAAAATGGAGTCTAGTTCCCTGCAGTTTTAAATCAAGCAAGCACATAGAGTCAGACCCCCCGGCCCAGTGAATATCCAAGACATTGCTTGGTTAAGTACCTTCGTTACACAGGCAAAGAAACAATGCTCAAAGCTGCAAAAGCCCAAGGACCAGCTGCCATGGACAAATGGAGGATCATGATATTTCAAGACTACAGCAGGGACCTGCAGATACGATGACAAAAATTCAACCATGTGAAATCACAGATATATAATTTTAACTGGACTTTTGCATTTGTGTATCTGGCAAAGCTCTGCATCAAACAGCCTGGGAAGTCCTCAAAAATGTATATAAACTACCTTGGAGCTGAAAGGTTTCTCTCAGAGACGTTGGCATTGGTGGAGGGTCATTCATTTTGCTAGATTCACTGCTCTAGCAAAGAGGTGAGATAATCCTATTTTCTGATTTAATGTATTCAGCTATGATGTGGTGCCCTTTCCACAGTGACATATATATGGAGTACCACATCACCGATCCTGCAATTGACCTCTTTTTTTGTTTCATCATTCTTATGATTTGTCATTATTTGTGTCTGACTGAAAACTTGGGTTTTGGGGCTCCAGTCCTTGATTTCCTGGAGATATCCATGGTCTGTGCCAACTACAACTCTACTGTCTGGCCCCAACCATGTCTGGGGACATGGGTACCAATGAGGCCCCTACTACTCCCCCTTCCCACCCTCCAGACTAGTAGCGCCATCTTGTCAGACTGGTAAGCTGGCTCACATATCGCTACCCAGGACTCATGCAGCAATACCAGATGAAGAAAACTCACATAAAAATGTCTGATAAATTTTTACTTTACTACTAATTGTAAACTCTGATGTATTGTCAGTATTCCTTTGTGGCCCTCCAGAAGGTGGCTTTTTCTTATCTGAGTGGAGAGTTGGAGATCTAGTTCTCAGAGTTCATGGGGAGCTTGGATCTTATGGATGTGCCCCATGATCCCTCTCCCATTTTGGGAGATTACACTTGCTCATTATGGGGGTTAACAGCGCTTCTCCTCTTACAAGGGTCACCTTGTTTTTTGGCCAGAGCAGGGAGGGGAGTAGTACTTTGGATGTGATCAACCATGGGGAGATTCATTACTACTCTTGAGTAAACCAGGGGTGCAATTTGCATTTTCATTGTCATTCAATTTTTGTTCACTTGGTGGGTTTCCCTCAAGTTGTTTTCTAATCCCCTTGAAGGCAGGTGTACAACCTCACCAGGTCAATTTATCTCTCTCTTTACTTTATAAGCCTTTTCACATTGGTCTGTTTGTTTTAACATCACCTGCATATTAACATGCTCTATTATGTGCCCATTAATGATGATAGTATTTCCACCACAGGTTTCTGAGTGAATGTGAGCTGAGTCACTGCACGTTACTCAGTTGTGGAGAGAGCTGAGGTAGCAAGAGCTGTACAATGCTTGTTTTCTGCCTAGAATAGGTATGCCACAATTGCCTCACTATACCTGCAGCAAGTGTACAACCTTTCCAGATTGACCTGTGTGACTAGTACTTCCAGCGAGCCACTTCTGCTGCTATTTCCTCCAAGGGGCTTGGAGTCCAAAGCCAGTGATGGAACCTGCCCCTCTGGGGGGTGAATATAAGGTGCCAATGAGTGCTGGTACCAGTGGTGGTATACTGTTTAAAAAGACTGGGTGGTTGGTGTTGAGAAATGGCACTTTTGCCAATACACAGCTGTAGTACTTTGTAGCATTTTGTGTTTGGCAATTGCCCATCCTCTATTTGTTGCTCTCTTTGGGTCTATGTTTAGACTTTTAATTCTTTTAACAAACCACTCTGTTGTTTTGCCTCCTGCTTTATCTTCAGCCTATTTATCCCCAGTATACACACACATACACACACACATATATATATATATATATATATATATATATATATATAGTTATATATATATGCATGCAATGGGGTGAGAGCAATAGGAGTGGAATAACTTTGGTTATTTCCACTGCAGTGAAATAACTTATGATGACATCACCGGAGTTAACATAAATTACAAATATACCTACTCTGCTGATGTCATCACTCACGCTCTCACTTCAACCTGCATACTAAATTTAACTTCTCCACAAATCTGTTTCTCACTGGTACAGGTACTTGCAAGTAACTCAGTTAACACTGCAAAGGACATTCAGCTGTTTCCAATAGTGTGTGTAAAACTCCCAGTCCATTACTATGCTACTGTCATTTTCAAGAAAGCTTACATTCTAAATAACAATGCCTCACAGTTTCAGTTTCTCACTGCTACTTGCAAGTAACTCAGTTAACACTGCAAAAGACATTCAACTCTTTCTCACAGTGTGTGTAAAACTCCCAGCCCATGAGTATGCTAGAGTCATTTTCAAGAAAACCTGTATTCTAAATCACAGCGCCTCACATTTTCTGTTTCTTACTGCTTGCTGACACTAACTCAATTAGCACTGCCAAACATGTTCGCCTGTTTCTCATAGTGTTTGTAACACTCCCAGCCCATTCAGAGACATCCATTAACTGTGCTTTCAGTATAGCCTACAGACTAGAGTAATGAGCTTTGAACAAGTGTGCTACATCCAGCATACAAGACCTGGGTTTGATTCTCATAACTTCCACCATGCTGTGTGACTCAGAACAAGTCACTTAACTGCCTAATTCTCTCAAGTCATCTCTAAAAACTTACCCAAACACTAAAATTAAAAAAAGACAGAAAGAGGAAAGGATGCAGAAAAACATAACAACACTTCTGAAGCTTCTAACCCCATTGTATAAATAGCACACATGATGTGCAGATCATGGACTATGGGAAATATTCTCACTCCTGCAGAGTAAGCTGTGCCTTCTCATCATGTATCCCCTATCTATATATATTTTTTATTCACAGTTAAAGCAGTTACTTTAAAATTAAAAATATAAAGGTAAGGCATCATTTTGACGTCACCTACTTGACTCAGGATTTAGTGTGCAGGTGCGGTGTCTTTTGATAAGCAACGCCATTTTCCTGCACCTTCAAGCAAAGAAAGGTTCATTCTGAGTGCAGTGGAGTGCAACAGAGTGGATGTGTATTTTTCTCGTGGAGCTCTTTTTGGCTGCTTTCTGACTTTCTTCACTTGTCAGTTTTTGCATTTGTTCTGTTTGCTCCTTGAGGCTGCTAAATGGGCTTCATGAGTTTTTCGTGGATTAGCTTCACACTGTTTGAGCTGTTCATGTTGCAACTGCAACCACACTAGAACTGATTGCAGTAAAAGTAAAAGTTAAGCGTATAGCATAACTAGTGTATGTAATATACATGTTATTTCCCATATTTATATCTGCATACCTACAGTATATATTTGCGTTTATGCTATTTACACTTCATTAATATTATAGCTTTAACTGTTCTAAACTGCTTCAAAGTGCTTTTTAACCCTTGATAGTAGTGTGATATTAGATACATTTAGATACTTATGAACTCATAGATTTGCCTGCAAAATCAACTGCACTTTTACCTCTGGCCTATTTTTATGTTGATTGAGCGCATGCACAAGAAACATGTTGTGGCAGCTTTCTGCTCAAGCAGGTTGTGGAGGTGCGGCGCTGTTGTGCCCAATGCCCCCACAGACTGCAAAGTCTTGTCCCCTGTCCCCCAATGCCATGGCACACTGCTGCTGACAGTAGTTCAGCCAGCTTGCCACAACCTTCTAAAAAATCAGCCACTGCAATCAGGGGCTGCCTCATCATTGTAGCATCAGCCATCCGCTGCAATGAGGGAGTGACCCATCATTGCAGGGCAGGATGTAGAATCCCTGATATTTTATTTATTTTATTTATTTATCAAATCTAGGATTACAAATAGCTTTGAGCCATGGCTCTTTTACAAAGGTTCCACGTCAGAGAAATACAAATTATGGGGAACATCAAGACAGGCATTACAACAATGTGGACATTGCAAACAGAGTACAGATTAATACAGTTCAAGGGTAGCATTGTAACAAAGCAGCCAGCAGCATTTGTCAGAGAAAACAGACAACAGATAAGAAGTGCCAGAGTCATAGGGAGAGGGAAGAGGGTGGGGGGGAGAAGGAATGTAGGAAGGGTGGCAAGAGGGTGAAAAGTGCAGCATTGGGTATACCAAGATGTGAAGGGAGAATCCAGTGAGGAGGGGAGGAAGAGGGGCAACTAGAGCAGAAAGGAAAGTGGAGAAACAAGGTTAAGTTGGGCAGTCACAGGAGCTGATATTGTTTGTGAACATGGTGGCGGCTTGCCGCCGTGTTCACAAACAATATTTACCCCCCCCCACCATGTCTATTTGCTGACCGGGGAGCCCACTACCCATTGGCATAATGTAACCCCTCAGTTTTATTGTCTGCCAATGGGATGCTCAATCTCCATTGGCAGAAAGGAATTCCCCCCTTTTATTGTTTGCCGACGGAAGTGCCCAATCCCCGTTTTCAGGAAGGAATTCCCCACCCTTTTTTTGTTTGCTGATGAGGGTGCCCAATCCCCTGTTGGCTACAGCTGCCCACAAAGCAAGACTCCAGTGGCACGCTGGGGCCCACCCAGCATGCCACATGCCCTAGTAAAGTTAAAAATTGTCCCACAAGGTTTTTTGTTTTTTTACCTGAAAAAGGAAACTGTCCTCAGAGTTCCCTGCCCTCATCACAACCCGCGCCACCCACCGGCGCACCCTGCCTACCCACACCCCTCACCCCATACTTACCTCTGGAGCTCAGCGCGACAATCTTTGGTGGACTGGGAACACTTCTGCACTCTTCAAAGCCGACCGCGAACTGAGGATATGCCGGTAAGCTGTATAATGCAATAAATAGGGTTTTTTCAACTTTTTCAAAATTTTTAACATGGGGTTTTTGAGACCCCTCCTCATGAATTCTTGAACTGTCATGGTGTGAACTGGTCCTGAAAGGTGGTTTTGGGGTCACTGCATGGAATCACCCTTTGGGGGTGATTAATGAAATGACAGTGCCAGTGTTCATGAGGTAGGCTCTCAAAAAGCCTATGTTGAAAATTCGATGGAAAAAATCCCAAAAAATTACTGGTTTATGAGTGTGCATTGCGCAGTTGCTACGCACACTTGTATCTTCACAAATTTGCAACATTTTAACGCCAGATTTTCAACATTAGCATTTTGTCACACCTCCTTGTGAGCAATTCAGCTGTCATTGTTCCCATCCTGGCCAAAATGTGTTTTTGCACTTCTGGTGCAGAATAGCGTGGTCGCTGTGGAAAATCAGTGTTCAGGGCAGATTAAGAAAATGACAGTGACACTGCTCATGAACAGAGGTCCTAAAATGCCTATGTTGAAAATTTGGTAACAATACTCCATAAAATGACTGCGTTACATGCGTGTGTTGCGCAGTTGGCACGCACGCTCGTAACTTCACGAATTTATAATATTTTCACTCCAGATTTTCAACATTGCCATTTTCCCAGACCTACTTATGAACAGTACAGCTGTCATTTTTCCCATCCTGGCCCAAATGTGTTTTCACACTTCTGGTGCAGAATTGAGTGGCCGCATTGGGAAATCACTGTTTGGGACAGATTAAGAAAATGACAATGATACTGTTCATGAGCAGAGGTCCTAAAATGCCTGTGTTGAAAATTTGGTGATGACAGCCCATCAATTGACTGTGTTGCAAGTGTGTGTTGCACACTTTCCATGCTCCCTTGTAACTTTGCAGATTTGTAATATTGTCACACCAGATTTTCAACAGTGGCATTTTTTCACACCTCCTTATAAGCAGTACAGCTGTCATTTTTCACATCCTGACTGAAATGTGTTTTCACAGTTCCGGCGCAGAATAACATGATCATTGTGGGAAATCAGTGTTTGGGAAAGATTAAGAAAATGACAGTGGCACTGTTCATGAGCAGAGGTCCTAAAATCCCTATGTTGAAAATTTGGTGACGAAACTCCATAACTTGACTGTGTTACAAGCGTGCATTGAATTGTTTCCACGCGCCTTGTAACCCATGGAAATTTATAGTATTTTCACGCCAAATTTTCAACAGTGGCATTTTTTCACACCTCCTTATGAACACTACAGCTGTCATTTTTCACATCCTGGCTAAAATATGATTTTGCACTCCTGCCAGAGAGTAGCATGTTTACTCTGGGAAATCAGTGTTTGGGACAGATTAAGATTGACTGAGTGAGAGGGGGGAGTGACTGAGCTCAACTGAGCTCTGTCAGGACTGCTGCGGATTTGTTTGTGGGCAGACAAAGGCCCCAACACAAGAGCCCAGTACAAAAGGGCAGCCTGCACCACTGGGAGAAACAGAACAAGAGAGCGTGTGAGGGAGGAGGAGTGAGTGAACTCACCGAAGCGCTGTCAGGACTGCTGCGGATTTCTTTGTGGGCAGAAAAAGGCGTCAATGCAGGCAGGTCCCATTACAAAAGACCAGCCTGCAGTGGTGGGAGAAACAGTACGAGTGAGTGAGACAGGGGGACTTAGTAAGCTCAGTGGAGCTGTATCAGGACTGCTGCAGATTTCTTCATGGGCAGAAAAAGGCACCAACAGAGGCAGGAGCCCAGTACAAAAGGGCAGCCTGCAGCACCAGGAGAACCAGAATGAGTGAGTGAGACAGGGGGAGTAAGCGACCTCAACAAAGCTCTGTCAGGACAGCTGTGGATTTCTTTGAGGGCAGAAAAAGCCACCAACACAGACTGGAGCCCAGTACAAAAAGGCAGCCTGCAGTGGCAGGAGAAACAGAATGAGAGAGTGAGAGGGGGAGTGAGCCACCTCAATGGAGCTCTGTCAGGACAGCTGAGGATTTCTTCCTTGGCAGAACAAGGTGCCAATGCAGGCAGCAGCCCAGTACAAAAGAGCAGCCTGCAGCACTGGGACAAACAGACTGAGCCAGTGACAGAGGGCCATTGAGCAAGCTCAACAGACCTACACAATCAACATTCTGCATTGACAAATGCTTGTTTAACTTAGTACTTATTTTACCTACTGTGGTGCTGCCTTCCACTCTGCTCTTAATTTAGAGACTTACTTATTTTACCTACTGTGGTGCTGCCTTCCACTCTGCTTTTAATTTAGAGACTTACTTGTATTGTATTATTCTTTTGTGATAATTTTTGAAGGGAGTGGGTATAAAGGAATAAGATAAGATAACTCCACCTGAGTTGTTATGGCATTTATGTTTCTACTCCCCCCCCCCCCAGTGTTTATGGAAACTGTGCAAGGAATAGGAATAATAACTTGTCAGAGTTCTTCTTGTGCATGGGCAATGTGGTTGAAAGAGTGGCCCTACCTCAGATGATCTGCTTGGATGTGCCTGGAGGAGTACCGAAAGTCCACTCAACTATCCTGATATTTGCAGCCTACATTCTATGCTCCACACATAGCCTACATTTACCCACAACAGCGCAGTTGAGACTTTCACGGACTTTAAATGAATGACTGGATAGGAGCAACTTGGAATGTGTAATTTGGAATGGTATGTGGAACTGAACTTTACCTTTGACAAAGTGGGAAAGTAATAGAAGACTGACGAGACTATTAATAAGGAATTAGGAACTAGGAACTCAGTTATTGAATTTCAATTGTGCCTGTGCCTGAGCCTGGGTGCATGTGAGACTCTTGATTATTTCTGTACTATTCTGGTGTTATTAGTCTCATTATTAGTGTACTTAGGATATTACAGTGCTATAGTTGTTCCAACAAAGTATTTGCCACTTTATATGGTTTATTGTTGCACCGTGTTGCACTTAGTGGCACTTTTTTGACTCAGTATTTTAACAGTGCATCACTGGTGCTTTACTGGTACTTCTTGGTGGTTATTGAGGTGTTCTGGGTTATACTGGGGCACTTCCGAAGTCTGATGATTTGTTAGTGAGCAGACTGGTCCAAATACCAGAATATATGCAGGCATATGAGGAATGGTGCAAATGAGTCAATAATAGCTGTGGTAGCCTTTTCTTGTGCTACTTTGTTAGTAGGTATTACAGAATACTTTTAATTGCTGTAACCTGTTCTGAGATGAGTCATTTCGAGTGTAATTGGTATTTAACAGTGCATTTAACAGTATATGTAAATAGGTGGGACATAATTGACTGTTTTAGTTTATTACTATACATTATTCATTATCTTTTATATATTACCTACTGTTTTGGATTATCATCTCTGTAATTATAAAGTGTGCAAAAACTGCATAAGAATGGTGTACACAGGAGGTCAATGATTTGGAGTATTGTTCACCCCAGTTGGGGGAGGTACTATATAAATGTAAAAAAAAAGTATGAATAAGATAAAAACAAAGCAAACTAAAAATGACAGATCATCTAAATATAGTTCATGCTGTAGAGCAAGATAGGACATTGCATCCTACACTCAGCCCTTTTTGTGTCCCTATGGAACTTCCCGCGCAGGGAAAGCAGTTACAAACAGCAATTAGTGACTCCTTAGAGAAAACTCCAGTAATTTTTTTTTTCGTTTTAACAACTCTGATGAGCAAATATTAACAATTTTGAGTTACCCAGATATAACAGATATTAGTGGGGGTACATTAAGCTACACTAAAACCAATTTGGAGTATAGCAGTCCTTTATTGGTGAAATCCCCTACTTGCTCTAGGTCTAAAAACCCTGCAATTGGAGACACTATTATGGTTCCCAAAAAAAGATGTAGAGGAAGTTATGTTAGGAATTGAAGAGACAATAATTAGATTAAAAGACCTTAAAAGAAAGGAAGAAATAACCCTGAACAGCAGTGACCAGAGAGGCAACAGTGCTGGGAAAGACTTTCTCTTAATTGGTAGAAATAAGCAGGAACCAGAGTATGTTTTGCTTGTCCTGGGAGAAGATCTAATAAATCTCGGTTTAACGTCTTTTAGATGAGACGTTAAACCGAGGCCCCATCTGCCTGTTCTGGTGATAGTTCAGGTGGATGTTAAAGATCTCACGGCACTTCTCGAAAAAAGTAGGGGAATTTTTTATTTGAGAACCAAAATCAAACATTTAAGCAATAATGCCTGACAGGGTGTGAGTCATGCTGGGATAACATCACGCCTCAGGTGGTTGGGCACAAGGCCAAAGGCCGAGTGCATCCAACAACTGAGGCGTGACGTTATCTCAAATGACACACACCCTGGAGGGCATTATTACTATTATACAATGGCTCGTTGTTATTTATAAAATACAAAATAATTTTAAAGAATGTTTTTATTAGTGTGGAAAAATATTTTTGTTTCTTTTTTTTTTTTTGCCATTAACACTTTATTCACATTAACACAGAGAATACATACAGGAAACGTAATCCATAACAAGGTACGTACTAAAATACATCAATACATCATGAGAGTAATAAACTTACTTTTTCTCTGTCGAACCTCCCAAAATAAAAAAGAACAGCAAAAAGGAAAAACAAAAACCCCTACACCTCCTCCACCCCCACACAAGGCCATACCACCTAACTACCGTCAAATAAGGTATATAAAGTCATCATAGCGAATAGATAGTATAGAGCGGACCCCAAATCTTTTCAAATAGAGGTATTTGATTGCATAGGGCGGCTATCATCCTCTCAACCCTAAGATTCGCAAGAAGTTCCGCCAACCATTCAGAGTAACTGATCACAGTGTTATCCTTCCAATGTCTGAGGACTAGCTTTTTCAAAGTGATCGAAAGCAAGGCCATATGGAATTTCTTATTCTTAACTGAAATACAAGACATATCCCCCAACAGACAAATCTCAGGTCTAAAAAGGTCATCCAGGCCCAACAAAGGGTCAATCTTATTTTTAATCTCTGTCCAAAGCGGGACAATTTTTGGACAGTTCCAAAAAATGTGCAACAGATCCCCATTACCTGAACCACATCTATTACACTTAGGATCGTTTAACAATTTCAAATCTGCAAGTTTTAGAGGGGAGTAATAGATGTTATGTAAAATTTGAAACTGTATAAGCCTTAACTGGTCTTGCCCAATAAACCTATGACAACCTTGCCAGAGTACTAACCAATCCAGATCTACATCAGGGAGTACAGTGGCCCAATATGACCATGGAGCAAGATTCACTGAATTGGCCCAGTTAAATAACACTGTATAACCCTTGGAAACTGCCTGCGGGATTCCTACCAGTGGCCGTAAAGTCTCAACAAACTCCACCCGAGGGGGCTGAACTGGATCTCTACCAACCTTTTGAAGTAAAAGATGTCGTAGCTGATATATTTTAAAGATAGCTCTGGAAGGTAGGTTGAACTTATTTAATACCTCCAAAGCAGAGATTATATGTCCTTCTCCATTAAGAAAATCTTTCAGGGTACATTTGTCCGGCAAAATCAGCCACTTGGTTCCAATAGTTCTATTATCAATCATAAAACGCGGATTACCCCAAATAGGCTGAGCCCAATCTTTGACCTGGTCATATTTTAAGAAACTGCAAATTTGATTATGGATCTTTAACGAAACACCTATTGGGGATTTTTTCAAAGGAGGAGGAAGTGCCTTTGGTGTTAGATACAGTAAGGCATCCGGGGCAATACCAAATTTCTTGATAAGATTTATTTCCAAATTTATCCACAGAGGCACATAGGATGACGTTTGAGACAAATCTTTATGTAGGGCCCATCTACAGTATTTATTAATCTGGCCCGCCCAGAAATAAAGAGCAAAATGGGGTAGCCTTAAACCCCCAAGTAATTTAGGGGCTGCCAGCTTGTGATAGGCCATCCTGGCTTTCTTATATCCCCAAACAAAATTGGCTATCATCCCAAGAAGCTTCTTGAACCATGATATTGGAAGCCAAATATTTAACATACTCAAGGGATAAAAAAGTCTAGGGAATATGTTCATCTTAACTATGTTTATCCTCCCCAAAAAAGAAAATGGGAGTTGCGCCCACCTTTTGAGATCTAAATCAATAGTATGTATCAAAGATTCCAAATTTAATTGGCGTATCCGCGCCATACTCTTCATCAAAGTAAGACCCAGGTATTTCAAGGAATCAGACTTCCACCCTAAACCTAGCTCAGTAATCTCTTGTTTAAATAAATTATTACTCAGAGGATAAACCACAGTTTTATCCTGATTCAATTTGTAATTAGCAAGATGACTAAAATTGTGTATGGAATTTAATAAAGCTGGAATTGACCTATTTGGCCTGGATATGTAGACCAAGAGATCGTCTGCGTATGCTGTGATCTTAATGGTCTGATCTAGTATTTTTATGCCCTCAATCTCTCTATTAACCACTATACTTCTAATAAGAGGCTCTAAATACAAATTAAAAAGAAGGGGAGATAAAGGGCATCCTGTCTTGTGCCCACATAGAGTGGAAAGGGGTTTGATGTCGCCCCATTACAAGTAACTCTGGCTGTGGGGTTTGAATACAATGCACCTATCCAATCCAAGAATCTCTCAGGAAAACCGAATCTCCCCATTGTGGTAAATAAAAAACCCCAGTGTACCCTATCAAATGCCTTCTCGGCATCCAAAGAGACCAACGCCATGGGAAGGTTGCTTCCCTTGGAAACCGAGAAGACGTGTGCCAATGTTCTAAAATGATTGGCCGCAGACCTGCCTTTCATAAAACCCACCTGTTCTGTACCTACAAGCTTGGGTAGTATTTTCTTCATTCGATCCACAAGTAATTTAGCCAAAATCTTAATGTCGTAATTTAACAGAGAGATAGGCCTGTAACTGGCTGGTTTTCGGGAGGTTTATTAGGCTTAAGGATTAGGACGATAAGCGCCTCTGAAAGTGTCTTGTCCACCTCCTTACCAGAGAGGATGTATTGAAACAACCTAAGCAACAAAGGAGCTAATTGCCCAGCAAATTTCTTGTAAAAATTAGGCGAAAATCCGTCCAAACCCGGTGTTTTGTCTAAAGGAAGATTCTTAATAACTACCTCTATCTCTTCCTGAGTTATGTCTGCCACCAGAGATATTCGATCTGATTTGTCCAATGTAGGGAGTTCTAAACCTTCCATGAAAGTTAATATCTCTGACTTGGTTGGTGGAACCTCCATTGCCCTGTATAAGGATTCATAATACTGCCGGAAAACCTGGACAATTTCTCCGGGGGTAGTTTTAACACAACCATCCTCTTCAGATAGAATCCCCGCAATTATTCAGGAAGATTCTAATTGCGCAATGCACCTAGCCAGAAGTTTTCCAGTTTTTTCCCCCTGGTCCAAGTAATTGGCTCTCGTCTTAATTAAAGCTAACTCTGCTTGCTCCCCTAATAGACTAAGATATGCATCTCTTACTTTAACTAACTCTTCTTTGTCTTCATCCCGAGGAAGATAAAAAATATTAGATTCTAAGGTCTTAATACATGCCAGTAAATCCAACATAATACGTTTCTTCTCTCTCTTCCTGTTAACGGCCTGACTAATTAATACACCCCTTATAAAAGCCTTAAATGCCCCCCAGAAAATATCTGGACGGACACTATCCTTTAAGTTATTCAGGGTGAACTCTTCTATTTGTTCAGATATAAGTTGGGCCACCTTGGGTATTCTCAAAATCTGATTGTTTATTTTCCACCTATTACCCCTTTTGGTTAAAGACATAAAGGATATTGAGGCTGCCACAGCAGCATGATCTGAGGGTGGTCCTGCTACAATTGCCGAATCCAGAACTCCTGGAAGAAGAGTTGGAAAGCAATATATAATCAATACGGGATGCAGTCCGTGAACTGGGAGATGAAAGTATACTCCCTGGATTTTGGATGCAGAACTCTCCAGATATCTACCAACCCTAACTGATCCAACAGTTCTCTAAAAACTCATAAAGCAGGAGTGTGGGTTATTTGAGATCTATTGGACCTATCCATCAAAGGATCTAAGATCAGATTGAGGTCCCCAACCAAAATCATGGGAAGTTGGTTAAACGGCGAGAGCGCCTTCAGCAAGCTCACCACAAAATCCTGCTTGTCCCCATTAGGACCATAGACAGAGCCCACCAGGATCTCTGTATTCTGTAATCTACCTTTAACCAAAACATATCTACCCTCCTTATCTTGAACCACTTGAATAGGAGTAAAAGGGATTGACCTATGAACCAATATCATAACACCTCTACTTTGCGTGCTACCTTGAGAGGAAAAGACTTCCTCTATTTGTAGTCTCCTCATACAGTTGGCCTCCATCTGAAGCAAATGTGTTTCTTGTAAAAACACAAATTTCGCTTTCACGGCTTCTACATGCTTCAGAATCCTGTACTGCTTTGCCTTATGTCGCGCCCCTTTAACGTTCCAAGTAAGAAATTTAACTAATATATCGGTCCCCATTTTTATACATCTGAACAGCAACATAATATAACCGCCCACTACGGTATAACGATAGTTGACACCTAAGGTCTTGTGTCCCTCCCCCCCTACTCCCCCGTATCCTATAACCCCACATAAAATAACCCCCCCTTCCCCTACCCACATCCCCAGAAAAGCCTAACATT
Organism: Neoceratodus forsteri; assembly: GCA_016271365.2. Lineage (NCBI taxonomy): Eukaryota > Metazoa > Chordata > Ceratodontiformes > Ceratodontidae > Neoceratodus > Neoceratodus forsteri. Next base: position 1,394,215,757 of record CM057459.1, read on the forward strand.
CCCCACACCCCCCCGAACCTCCATATTCTCACGGCCCATGACAACAGCCCACTTAGCACATCCTCCAGTACTCCTCCTCCCATCCCCATTCGCTGCAACGCATAACAACCCTTCAAATACCCCTTAAGCTTATTTATTTATTTATTTATCTACCTATCTATTATAAGTAACCATCTGAAACTCCTAATCAAATATTTTACTATACATAGAATCCATAGTCCTATGATGCATGTTAAAAGGTGGCACACAACGTTTGCTATTCTAACTTGAATTATGCCTCGAATACAAATAGCGATCCACAATCTTAAGTTCTGGAAATAACAGCAAAGGCCTCTTGAGTAACTATCCTAATTTCTTTGGCTTACCAGAAAACCCCAGCATATAAAACAACTCCCAAAGGCCACAAAAGGAGGACACATATAAAAAAGAAATACTACAAAATTAATGTTGGTCTCTGGCACCCTCTTGTGGCCAGTCGCTAAAGTAAATGACAATCCCCATCCTCCAAATCCATTCATAATTCTGCGAAAACTGGATTTAGGTACGTAGCCCATATTAAGTGTAACACAAAATGAAAGGCAGTGATTTTCCTTCACTGCTGCGCTAAAAGGAAAAGAAATAATAGAAGGGCCAAGCGCATTGAATATTATACAATATTTAAAACTGAAAGAGAGGAACCAAACTCAGTCCCATATTTAAAGCACTTCGCATTGCATCAACAGACTGCTGACCATGCATATAATTATTTCGCAGTCACCATAGTCCCGAAATGCATAGCACACAGGGTGAATCCCAAGCAGCCTCCTCTACATATTCTGTGTCCCTCTGACCTCTCCAGCCCCCTCAGGGATCCTTAAAGAGACTAGGAAAGGCCGATTGTAGAGCGGTCGTAGCAGATTCCACCGATTCAAATGCCCTCCATTTGTCTGCCACTAAGACCTGGAACCTCGCTGGATATCCCATGCGAAATTTGACATCAGCCACAATCAATTTCTTCACCAAAGGATGAAAAACAGCCCGCTTTTGCCTGATCGAGAGTGGGAGATCTTGAGCTACTCTAATCTTAACTCCCTCCCAGTACAGTTCTTTGTCTTCTCTAGTCTTCATAATGAAAAGCTACCGTTCTTGATAGTTGAGAAAATGAAAAATAAAAGTCTGTGGAGATGTATTAGGAGGGGGTACAGGGCGCAAAGCACGATGAGCTCTTTCAATTATATATGAGGACCCAAATGGCGAGGGTCCTGCTATTTTTTCGACCAATCTTTGGGCAAACTTGATTGGATCGGGACCTTCCGCTTTTTCAGGTAGTCCAATGACTACCACATTATTTCGGTGACTTCTTCCTTCCAAGTCTTCAACTTTTAATTCAAACTTGGTGATTCTTTGCTTTAGTAAATTCACCACTGGGTCTAATATCTCCTTGCTCACTTCCAAAGACCGGATTCTTGCTTCATTATCAGAGGTTTTCCGGGCGAGATCTTCCAAAGCAGTTGTAACATTTTTAATCTCATTCGCCATATCCTGCATCTCCGTCTTAAATGGTCGGAACTCCTCCAAGAACCTGGTTAGAGTAAGAGGTTCATCCTCTGAACTCCCTGCACTGGAGCTCTGCACCAACTGAGAGGCCGAGGCCCTAGATTTTTTAGCGGCCTTCTCCGGAGACACCGGCGGAGTATGCTTCGGAGGTGACTTACGCATTTCTGCCTCCATAAATGCTGTGGACATAGGTTCTCCTCTATGTCCACAATAACTGCTGTAGCTTCGCACAAGATTAACAGGGGTTTTAAATCTCTGTCGAAGGATGGGTGGTCAGAGCACTCAGAGAAAGCAGCTACCCCGTGCTCTGCATCACGTGACTCCCCAAATATTTTTGTTTCTTAAGAGGAGATGCAAAAAAAGAGGCCATCTAGCTCATCATCCAAAAAATCATCTGTAGGTTCACAGTGAGGCTGAGACTAGACCCATAATGTTGTACTGGGATAACAGCACAGGTCCAGCCCATGACCGACCAATCAGAGTCCAGGATTTTTTTTGCCTTTGTATAATATAATTTATCATACAACTTCAAAACAATGCAAAAAAGAAATGCCAAACTTTATGCATTTTTCATTTCATCCCTTTTTACCCAATCCCTGTTATATCAGCCCAAAGTTCTCTCCCTTTTTCTTCTCCATACATTTCTTATTCTTCTTGATATATTTTATCAACCTCATGTTGTACTTTAAACAGTAAATACTGAATAGTCAGATCTCTTTTCTGCAAAAATATTTGTACCTCACAGTAGTAGCCACAGACATTGCCAGCTATTTCCAGATATTTCGCAAAATTTTGGAAGAGTTTCTCTCTGCTGCCCCTACTGTGGAAATGCAGAAAGCAGGAGATATTTCTGGGAATATCACAGAAATTTCAGGAAATAGCTGGCAGTGTCTGTGGTTGCTACCGTCACCTGCCATATGGCCCATTTCAGTATAGCAAAAAGAACATATATAGTGTGTTTGTTCCATTTCTCCCATTCTTTTGTTAATTGTCCATATACTAGGATGTTATATGTTACACGTTTAAAACACACCATCCCCCAAAATTTTGCTATAGACTCCCAGAAATGTTTTATAAAGTTACATCTGAAAAACAGGTGTTCTGCACTTTCTTCTGTCATATCACAGCTCATTTCTGCACACACACCCTCTCCTTTACTTTCTTGTGCTTTTGGTTGCCTTTCACATTTAACTTCCCATGTCCACACATCCAAATGGTTTCTTTCATCTTTTTTGGAATCCTCTTTTCCAAGGTTGCTTCTACTATCTTATTTGTGTTTATTCTCTTTTCTACTTTAAAAACTGGGGTTTCATAATAATTGTTCTCCATTATTTCTTTGTAAGCCTGCTTCCTGTTCATCCTTACTAACAGATCTGATGTTATTCCCCACTGTGCCATATACCTCCTCCCTATCTCCATATATACTGGTATTTCTTGTTTTCCTTTTATATTCCCTTTTCCTCCTATATTATTTAGTATGATCGGGATCCACCTTCCAGTTATTTGTGTCCACATTGTTTCTTCTCCCTTCAACATTGGCACTATATTGTTATAAAGAAAGATGTTTAGGTAAAACACTATAGGTTGTACCATGTTTAAATCACCTTCACATATTGGTATGTACATATGGTTTCTTTTTATGGGTTTTAATCTTGATCCCCATAGTAGCTGAAGGAAGATCCCTAGTATTTTAACCTGCATTTCTTGCAGTACCGGGAAAATATAAGCCACGTATAAAAAAATTGGCACTATAAAGGCCTTTGACAGATAAATTCACTTCTTCCTTGTCATATTCCGTTCTTTCCACTTTTTTATTTTCCTCTCTGCAATTTTATATCTATTTTCCCAATTTATCCAGGCATCTTTCCCCAAAGGTAATACCTAATATATATATATATATATATATATATATATATATATATATATATACCCTGTACTATTTTTGTACTCCTTCCTTTTGATTGCTCACCTCTTCTAATGGGTAGATTTTGCTTTTACCTGTGTTAGCTGAACTCCCCTATACTTACTGTCTTCCTTATTAGGTCTAATGTTTAATTTCCTGATTTTTGGTCTTTAACTAATATGATACAGTCATCTGCATATGCACATGTTTTTTGTACTACTTTACTAACCCAATTTATACTCATTATTCATTTTTCATTTTCAGTACTTCTCAATAATGGTTCCAAACAAAAGACATATAATAAGGAGCTCAAGGGACTTTCTTGTCTCACCCCATTTTTAATAAGCATTGGAATCCCTAAGTGCCCATTCACCACTGGGCATACTTGGACCTCTGTATATAATGTTTTAATTAGCTGTCTTAATTCTACTGGAAAATCATACTTTTCCAACATATCCCACATATAGTTATGCTGTACAGCATCAAAGGCCATTTCCTGATCTACTGTATAAAGATACCCTTCCAGATTGTGTTCCTGCCCTTCATTTATTTCTCTTATATATTTAAGATTTTGTCTAATATTTCTTCCTGGTATAGCACATTTGTGTTTGTAGTATCATCTGATCTGCATAGGTTAGCATCCTTCTATTTATTAGTTTAGCCAATATTTCCTAAGCTGCTGTTAATAAAGTAATTGGTCTCCAATTTCTCATGTCAGCTTCATACCCTTTCTTATGTAAAAATATTGTTGTTCCTTGTCTCATGCTTTCTGACATTTTCCCTCCCTTGTATATTTCATTATCTACTAATGTTAACATTTTTGTCATACTATCTTCATACTTTTTCATAAAAGGAATTTGATATACCATCTATCCCTGGTGCTGTATTGTCCATAAGGTTTTAATTGCCTCTCTTACTTCATTTTCTTTTATTACCCCACTTATGGATCTTGCTTCCACACACCCTAATTTAGAGGTTCTTGCTTTTTCCCACAGACCTTTCCTTCTTTTTCCACTTTCCTGCTGAAATTTTAGTTTTTTGTATTCTTGAACTATAAGTTTCACTTTCCCTATATCTGTCTGAACCTCTCCCTTACCATCCCTTAATCCATACATACTCCTTTTCTCTATTATTTCCTTACTACAATCATATGGGTTAGTTTGATATTTAGATCCCAGCATACCACTTTTTAGCTCTGTGATTAATGTTTTAGCTCTATTATACTGGAAATTTTTCACCTGTTTCTTAATTTCCTCTGTTTGCTCTGTTTCTGCTACCTGATTTTTAACTTGAAGAGTTATTAATTTATATAGCTTTACCCTTAGACTTAAGTATTTCTTGTAATTTGATGTTTCTTCTTTTAATGATTCATCAATCATCAGTTGCTTAATATCTCTTTTGGTGTCTTCCCGCCACTCTACTACCAAGCCATATCTATATATATATATATATATATATATATATATATATATATATATATATATATACACACACACACAGTTTCTCCAGCTTTAAGTAGTTCTATCAGTTCCTCATTACACTTTGTCTCCTGTAGTCTCTCCATGTTCATTCTCCAGTAACCCCTACCAAACTTCATTTGTTGACCCGGAGTGATGGTTAACTAGACTCCTATATGATCTGTTGTTTCTAAAGGGATAACCTTTGCATCCTTAATTTTTGTTTTTTTGGTATCATCCAAAAGTCTATTCTGGTTGAAAGCTTCCCTTTTACTTTATAAGTGTCTTCTAAACCCCCTTTTTTAAATCTTTTTTAACAAATTTGTACCACAAAATGTTTTTTCTGCTTTCCTACCCCAGTCTCCCTTCATCAATCCACAATTAAAGTCCCCTCACCCATAGAACTAATTTGAAAGTATGTAAATAAGGCTCTATCATTCCCATAATTCTATTTCTTTCCACTTTAATCTGTGGATTATATATATTAACACTTCTGACTGCTGTTTTCTTTAGAACTGCATCAATTATAAAGGCCTTCCCTGGTACTAAATCTATAATCTTAAGTATTTGCACTTCATTTAATAAAAACACAATCCCAACCCTTGAACACCTTTCCTCCCCAATAGACCATAAGGACTGCCCCCATCTCCACTCTTTTTACACTTGCTTTAACTCCTCAATTGTATGCAATCCTGTATCTTGTATTATCAGTATATCACACTTTAATTCGCTTTAAAATTGTAAATGTTGTTAGCCTTTTATGTCTGTCTTTTATACTATTCACATTACTTGTGAAATAAGTTAATTGGTCCATTTCATCAGTTTAAGCACCGTTCTTTTTCAACCATCTTTTCTTTTTTTTCTTTTTTCCAAAACCGGAGTATCTGTAGTGTCCCCGTCCTCCAAGTCCTCAGGATCTGTTAGATCTACACATGAAGGAAAAAGTATCCTCTTCCACCTTGGCCCAGTCCTTATCTTGCAATAAGGCATACTTATTTTTAAGTTTTATTCCTTCTCTATCCTTTTCCAGTGTTATCTTTTTCAAAGTTCTAGTTTGGTCCTTTTTTTTTGATCTGGTTACCATTGTGAATTTTGTTTCTGCCTTCTTACCCCCTTTCCCTTGTTCTCTATTAATTTCTTTGTTTCTATTTTGGGGTTCTTCTTACTTATTAATGGTTGAAGGGGAGTTCCTTTTCTCTGTATTAGTGGTTTCTTTTCTCCTTATCTGTTCTTTACCTTGCCAATCTCTTTCATCATTTCTGGAATCATATATGATTTTATCCCCCTTTCCTTTTTCTTTTTGGGCCACAGCTAGATATACATCTTGCTCTGCAGTTTCTCCTGGGTCTGGGCTGTTATGTGCCGCCTATGGACAATGCATAAAAAAATGTCCTTCCTCTTCACACAAACTGCATTTTACTTTGTTTTTACAGTCTGCCCCATGATGTCCAATGTCTCCACATAACCCACACTTCATTTTTCCACATGCACTGCTCAAATTTCCTTTTTCACTGCACCTATAAGAAGCTTTTGGTTGCCCAGCATAAAAGACAACTCCACAATCTCTTTCTAGAAAAAAACAATTTGCTATATGCTGTATTTCTCCATTTATTTGTTTCAAAGTTGTTTTGTATTTCCTTCCCCCAGTCCATAGACATTCCTCATCTAATATTGGTTCTGGGGGGCCATGAACCACACACCTCTGTCTGAGTCAAAATGTGATGTCTGACACTTTCACCCCTATATTTCTGAAGAGTACTGTAGCAATTTTAAAAGCTGGCTTTGTTAATTGTATTGCAATAAACTGGCTCCATTTTGGGGTGTTTTTAATGTGGTAAAACAGTTTCCAAAATCTATCTAGGCCCCCAGGGTGTTTAAAACTGCTGTCATACTTAGAACTTCCCAGAACATGTATCAGGGCATAGATTTCATATGGGTAGAATTTCATACATTCCTTAAGTAACTGTCTTCCTATAAAAAGTCTATCTGAAGCATCTACAGCTGCTCCCTTAAATTTCAACCTAACTGCATTTCTTCTTTTTGCTTGTTGTGCATTCTGACCTTCTGGAAATAATCTTTATCTGGTATTCTCTCCCTATATTCTTTCTTTGTCCTCTTTTTCTCCTTCACTCTTTTCTTTATCAGTTTGAACAGTTTTTTTGTGCTATTTCCATTGATGTTCCCTCACTATCATCATCCATTAATCCTGATAATTCTTTTGTGTCATCAGCTTCTTCCACTTTTTTAAAGCTTATTTTCTCGGTCCCTCCTTTTTCTGCTCTTAGTTCTGTGCCTGTTTCCATATCTGTTTGCTCTATTGTTTCTTGTTTAGAGATACTGGGCCTATTTGCATCCCGACCTGTTCCATCCTTCATCTGTTTCCATCCAGCATTTATTAATGCTTCTGCTACCCAGTCTGGAGTGTCCTTAAGTTCAGTAGGCATTTATTTTTCTATCTTGTCGTCTTTCTCTATTGTGTGGGGGACCCCATTCTTCGTGTCTGTATTCCTTTGACTCTCATTTATATTTGATTTGTTACTTTCCTTGGTTTGCTTTTTGGTTTTGACTTCTACTGCCTGTCTTAGGCCAAGCTTTTTACAGCTCTTTTTGGTCATTCCCTTCGGGGCTTTGGCTTTTTCCTCTTTAGAGCTGCTCAGCATGTCTCCAGAACAGGGCGTGGCCTGATTTATTACTGCCACGTCAGCATTCCCTAGCTGATTTTGACAGGCCCCATCCCTGTCTCTATCTTTGATTGACTTGCGTGCCATCTCTTGCAATAAGTCATTTTCCTCTCCTTCAACAACCTTTCTTCTGTTTCAGTTTTGGACAACATTTCTTTTTTAACATTTTTTGATTTACTGCTCGCTGCTTGCTCTGCAGTCTCTGTAGGCAAATTCATTTCAGCATTTCCTGTCTTTTTATGTTGCCTGCTTACTTCATCATCCTCCATCCTTGCTCTGCATTGCTTATTTGCCTTGGATTTCTCCATATCGCCTTCTGAAACTCTGGTCTCCATGGGAATCGAGGTAGGGGTGGATCCCTGCTCCCCAGCCTCCCACAAATTCTCACTCATTCCATTCCACTGACAGACTGACCACACTCATGAAGCAGTAATGGGTCCCCCTACTGGCAGAGTAGGGGAGTCTCCCCAGTGTCCTAGCCAAACCTCCCCCCATTCACTAAAAATACCACCAACAGCTTAATCTGATTCAAGATCAGTTGGCATTTATCTATATTTATTTATTCATTTGTTTACTGGGTGGGTGCACTGATCTCAGGGACCATTTTTAGGCATGACCCGGGCCATTAAGATGGCACATCTGACAACAAGGTACAGGTTATTTGGAATCACAGTAGAGAAGAAAAAAAAATACAACAATGACAAGTTTACAATCACTGAGAGAGAATACAGCAACAAATTGGCAGACATAGATAAGAAAAGCCGTCACTTTTTCATATACATTTATCTGCATCCTCCTCCCCGGGTTGTGCCTGAAAATAGGCAGAATTTGTCTAGTGTAGTTACCCTAATGTGCTCTTAGTGGTAATTATTGTCAGTAATAATGCTGGACACGTAAGAGCTGACATTGCCTACAATAGGGCCCTTTTAGACAATGTTATGGGCAAATTAAATATTGTTAAACCTCCCAAAGAGTCTTCATCTAGATCCATTTACTCAGAAATAAACTCACAAGACAACATTAACAGGCCTGATTTTAGTATCTTAATAATTCATGACATCAGTCTGTCTCAGAACAGTGGGAAAAATATAAAAAAGAGAAAGCTGGAAACTAAGAAGAGAAATAACAATGAAAATATCGGAGGTAATTTGGACTCCACAGGAATGGCAAAATGCAAAAATAACAGTAATCATGGTACTAAACTGGATATGCTGCTAGAGCAGCTGTTCAGTCTCCACCTGTAAACAATACCCCGTGTAAGGACAATATGCCTGTTAGAATAGAAGAGCCTTGCAATCGGTATAAGAATTCTAACAAACTTGGGGAACACCTTTTACAGTTAGAAAAGGAATGTGTCCTGTTAAAAGAACAGTGTAGGTTAATGAACTTGGATTTTGTACCACCAATTGAAAGAAAATCCAAAGTGAGAAGTGGTTCTGGTGGTGAATCTAGTAAGGTTCATGTTGAATTTAGTAACAGCAGGCAGGGTCTATTGTCCAATGATAAATTAGCAGAAAAGGGAGTTTCAATTCATAGTGATACTAGAGTTCATAAGTCTATTACTAACACATCTCTATGGTGCAAATCATGGGAGGATGGGGTGGTACCTGAGGACTGGAGGAGGGCAGATGTGACTCCACTTCACAAAAGTGGGAGCAGGGCAGAAGCAGGAAACTACAGACCTGTTAGTTTAACCTCAGTGAAAGGGAAAATGATGGAATCACTTCTGAAGAAAAGAATTGTCCAGTACGTAGAGGCCAGAGGGGCAAAGGACCCAAGGCAGCATGGATTCACAGCGGGAAGGTCATGTCAGATGAATCTAATTGATTTCTTTGACTGGGTGACCAAAGTAGTAGATCAGGGAGGGGCTGTGGACATGGCCTACCTAGACTTTAGCAAGGCATTTGACACAGTCCCACACAAAAGATTAATATACAAGTTAGCCAGCCTGGGAGTGGGTCCCAAAATGGTAGCCTGGGTAAAGAATTGGCTGGAGAAAAGGACGCAGAGGGTAATAGTAAATGGAGTCCACTCTGAAGAAAGGGGGGTTACTAGTGGGGTACCGCAGGGTTCAGTACTAGGACCGGTCCTCTTCAATGTCTTTATAAGTGACATTGCAGAGGGACTGGAAGGAAAACTATGTCTCTTTGCAGATGATACAAAGATCTGCAACAGTGGTGGATACACAAAGTGGGGTGGAAAGGATGAGAAGGGACTTGGCAAGGTTGGAGGAATGGTCAAATATATGGCAGCTTAGATTCAATGCTAAGAAGTGCAAGGTAATGCACCTGGGAAACAAAAACCCCGGGAAGAGTACACAATGGGGGGTGAGATATTAACAACAATAAAAATGGAAAGGGACCTGAGGGTAGTCATATCAGATGACCTAAAGGTGGGCAAGCAATGTGAGAGGGAAGTAAGAAGGGCTGATGGGATACTGGGATGCATAGGGAGAGGCATCACCAGTAGAAAACAGGAAGTTGTTATCCCTCTGTACAGACAGCTGGTGAGACCCCATCTGGAGTACTGCATGCAGTTCTGGAGACCCAATCTCCGCAAAGACATAAACAGGATGGAGGCAGTCCAGAAGAGGGCAACTAAAATGGTGCAGGGTCTGCACCAGAAGACACATGAAGAGAGACTTAAGGAGCTTAATATGTATAGCCTCAAGGAGAAGAGGGAGAGGGGGGACATGATAGAAGCTTTCAAGTACCTCAGTGGAATCAACAAAGTCCAAGAGGGTAGCATCTTTCAGAAAAAGAGGTGTGCAAGAACAAGGGGGCACAATTTGAAGATGGGGCGGTGGCTCAGAGGTAATGTAAGGGAGTATTTTTTCATGGAGAGGGTTGTGGATGCATGGAACGGCCTTCCAGAGGAGGTTGTGGAGTCAAAAACAGTGGTGGAATTCAAGCATGCATGGGACAGTCATAAGGCAATTCTAGGGGGTAGGGGTGGGGGTAGGAAGAAGTAGGCTGTTGGTTAACTAGGATCTGTAGCTTATCCATTAGGTAGGGAAATGGGCAGACTGGGTGGGCCAAGCAGTCCTTATCTGCCTTCAAATTCTATGTTTCTATGTGCAGTCCTTTACAGTTACTACAGTATATAATAAATGCATTCTGGAAGATTATGTTCCTCCTTCATGGTCAGGAACAATTATCGTACCAGTTCATAAAAAAGGGGATGTTGCAGACCCAGAAATGCATAGGCCAATAAGCCTTCTTGATATTAATTTAAAAATCTTTACTTAAATAGTCTTGATTAGGCTTCAAGAACAGATTGCTAATACGGGGTGGGGGGGGGCTTAATGGCTGCAAGTTGGCTTTAGATAAGGGCATTCAACTATTGATAATTGCTTTGTATTATCCCACTTAGTGGAAAAGTATGTTTATTTAAGAAAACAAAATTGATGTTCTATTTTTGTTGATTATTCAGCAGCCTAGAGGTTAGAGGAACAAGGTGTGAACAAGCTTAGTACATCCAACAAACCAGACCTGAGTTTGATTCTCACAACCTCCACTTGCATACTGTGTGACTCTGAGCAAGCCACTTAACTGCCCAGTGCTCCCAGGTCACCCCTGAAAACAGGCACTTGTGCCCAGTGGGCCTTGCCCAGTTACCAAAGACTAAAATTAAACAAAAAAAAAAATTGATTCAGTTTCCAGATCAGTGTTATGGGAACAGCTAATTCAAAGGGGAATGGATTATGGCTTAGTACATCATATATCAAAACTATATTCACGCCCCCTGGGTCTGTGTGGTGGCTGCTTGTGTTTGTCTGTGTCTGTAGCTTAGTTTTTGTGGATTTACATGTTTTTCTGCTTGTGGTAACTATACCATTCTTGCTCACTACATCCGTGAAAGTCTCCTGGACTGGATTTCTGCAAAAAAATCATCATCGGGTATCTTTATTTTCATTTTAAAATCAACTTTTTGGAAGCTATCCCAAGCAAAAGACAAGTGAAGCAACTACATCTGACAAACTTGGTGACTCTGGGTCCTGCTGGAATCCACATTTTCATCTGACCTGCTCCATGATCTGTATGTGGGCTTTTCAGCAGCCTGTTTGAATGACAAAGAAGCATACAGACAAAGGGATTTCACATCCTGCATATGTGCAGGCAAAGTTAATCACCTTCAGGAATTTTAACATTTCAGTGACTCTGGACCTCAGCTGTTGATCATTCTTTTGGCTTCTGACTTAACCACCAGGTACCTATCTGCAAGCGACTGGGTGCAACTGACAAGCTACAACAGGGATAAATGGGCATATCATCTTCTATTACTAACAATCTCCTTGCTCTGGGTCCCTAGACGCCTGCACTGGTCCAAGCCGCATAAGCCTCAGAAGTGTAATTCAATTGACTACAAAGTACAACAACTGTCTCTTAAACTCCTACTCTTGATATCAGGAAGTGTCCACTCAAATCCTGGCCCTGTCTCCTACAGTACAACAATGCCTGCCAAAATGGAGGGGGGGCTCAAAATTGCTACCTTATACATCTGCAGTCTCCTCCCAAAACTGGCCTCCTTCAAATCTTTGCCAGCCAACACAACCCGGATATCCTTGCCATCATCGAAACTTGGCTGACACCTAATACTCCGGATCATGCCATCTCTATACAAGGCTACAAGATATTCAGGCTGGATAGGACCTCAAAAAGGGGTGGTGGATGTGCAATCTACATAAAGGACTACCTTACCTGTCTCCCTGGTTCTTATCCCCCCACAGAAACCTCAGTGCAACTCCTCCCTATCAAGATACTACTTGGTGCCCAAAACAAAGTCCTCACGATTGCTGCTGTCTATATCCTATCAAAAGATCCTGATTCCGGCCTACAGGCTGTCCTCGAGTTCGTAAGTACACAACCTTCTGACATTGAACTCCTTCTCCTTGGGGACTTTAATATAAATTGGCTTGCTCCTGATGCAGGGTCAAACAAAGATGCCATCCTAGCAGCAAATTTAACACAAGTGGTAAACTCCCCTACCAGGAAAAACTACAAATCAGGGACCAGCACCCTCATTGACTGGATCCTTACCAGCCACCCTACCCATTATAACCAACGTAAGTGTTCTCCCGACTTCGCTCAGTGATCACCTCCAATAATATGTACCTGGACAACAAGTTTCGTAAGCCGCTCCAAAAACATCTATAGCTGAGTCCTACCTTATGGCAACCTTACTCATCTCAAGGCCTGTCTTAGGCAGATAGACTGGTCCTTGATTTACAAAACTCAAGATGTTGACCTAGCCCTTGATTACTTTATTACTACTTTCAACACTGCCTGTGACACCTATGCACCAGTAAAAAAGCGCAAAATCAAAGCACTCACAAATCCCTGGCTCACAGCAAAGCTATTGGCACAACTCAAAAGTAGGTATCACCTCTGGGCCACTGCAAGAGCTACTGGCACACTGTCGGACATTCAAAAGTATAAACAGGCTCGCAACCACTGTACTAAACAGATCCGCTTGATGAAGAGCTCCTACTTCAAGAATGCCCTCCAACTCCTGGGGCAAGGGAAATCCTTCTGGGACAACATAAAGAATATCATGGGTCAGCAGTCCAAATCCTCCCTACAATAATGAATGTGGATGGAACCACTACATTAGACCCAGAGATCATTGCAAACACCTAAATGATACCTTCACAGACCTTAGTGGTGTCCTGTCATCTGATTTCTTTACTGATGCTGACCTCCAATTTCTACTACTACTGCCTCTCCAACCAAACCACCTTCCATTTCAAACTAGTAAAGGCACATGAAGTCTATAAATATGTAAAGAAGGCCATTTCTAAGTCCCGAGCAAGCAGCGACACTATTGACCTTAAACTTCTGTCCTCACTCTGGAGGAAGTACTGCCCCTCACAAAATTTTCAATCTCTCCTCTGCTACAGCCAATTCCTAGGAAATGGAAGGCTGCAGTTGTCACTCCGGTGCACAAAAGTGTTGATAAGTCACTGCCTGGTAACTATCGCCCGATATCAATACTACCACCTCTTTCTAAGGCCCTTGAATGCTTGGTGGTGGACCAACTTTCAGACTACCTGGAAAAGCACAACATCCTATGCACTCAGCAGCATGGATTTAGGAAAGGGCACAGCACATCGACTGCCCTACTTGAATTCTCAGGAGCAACCCACAATGCCATGGACAAAGGAAACCTAACCGGAGCAGTCTACATTGACTTAACCAAGGCATTTGATACAGTTCACCATGGCCTACTTATCAAACAACTTCTATCCCTAGGTCTCTCGCAGGGTCCTGGTGACTGGGTAAAAAATTACCTTGCTCAGCGCTCTCAATCTGTAAAAGTAGCTGGAGTTCTCTCAGTCTCAAAACCAGTTCACTCAGGAGTTCCCCAGGGATCCATCCTGGGCCCCCTCCTTTTCAGCCTTTTCCTAAACTCCCTTCCCAAATCCTGCCTGAACAATTAATCCTCTATGCCGATGATGCCGTGATTCTTGCCACTCATAAAGATCCGAACCTCTTACGCCTCAACCTTCAGCATGCTTTTTCCAAAGTTGAGATGTGGTTCCTTGAACATAAGCTGGTTCTAAACCACAAAAAAACTAAATCCATGCTCTTCTCTAACCCGCAAAACAAGAAACGGCAAGTCCCATTCACCATTAATACATACCTGGGAAATACCCTTGAACAAGTGCCAATTTTCAAATATCTTGGAATCAACTTTGATCAAGGCCTAACCTTTGCAGCTCACATTGATAGTACAGCACAAACTATTAATCAGCGAATTGGGATTCTGTATCGGAACCGACAGCTTCTTACCCATTCTGCACTGAGGATTGCCATCCAATCTTCTATCATCTCAGTCGTTGACTATGGCTTAGTTATATATGGATCTGCCACTACTACAGCACTTAGTCACATTACAACATCCCTAAATAAGGCCTGTCGGCTACTCACTGGTGCACATCGACGTACCCACACATGTGAACTCTATGCTGACTCAGATTGGTTGCAACTCTCAAACCGGATAAAGTACCTTACCTGCCTGATGGCGAAAAATCCACTCTGGGCCTCACTCCACCTGTATCCAAGACCTGTTATGCCCAAGCGTAGCACCCATTTTACCAGAAGATCAGAACACCAGCCTCTCCAAGTCCCCGATGCCGGACTTCCCAGGGACAAAGATCATTTGCCTATCGTGCCCCAGCTGGCTAAATGCCCTCAGCACTCATATTACTGCCTCCACCTCTCTAGGTATTTTCAAATCAAGGCTTTTCTCTCACCTTGCCACCTCCAGCTCCTGAGACTGCCCTGATTAAACCTCGTATTTTCTCACTACCCACCCTGTTCCATTATTTGACAAAGACATGTTTGAGAAACCTTTTCTCCTGCTATTGTCTGCTCCCCACACCTTTCACTTAACCTCTCTGTTCTGGACTTTTTCCCTATTTGTTTCTCCTAATCTGGCATGACCTCTTTCTTGTAATAATAATGTGATTATTGATATCTCATGTCCTTTTGCACAAGTGATTTGGTATGTATTTGTATATGTTTTCTTGCTCTTGACACAACACAAATTGTTGTGTCATCTATGTAACCTTTAGTACTGTACTTAATTGACGTGGAACCTTTGTAAAAGAGCCTCTGGCTCAAAGGTAGTAATTCCTAGAACAATAAACTAAACTAAACTAAACTAAACTATATTCCAACACATGGGCAAAGGTTAAATTTGGCAAGATCAGACAAGTCTCAAAGTCATTTAACTTCAATAAGGGTGTCAGACAGGGATGCTTCCTAGCACCAACTCTTTTCTGCCTTTATATCGATCAGCTCCTATGTGATCTTGAGGCTTTGGAGTCAGACTCCCCTGGAATAGATCAACATGTCTGTCCCGTGTTAGCATACATGGATGACCTGATATTAATCTCTCTAACTTAAAAAAACATTGCAAAAAAAGATAGATGTATTACCTCGAAATCAAAAGAACTTAAGTTATCTATCAATCTTTCCATGACACAGATAATGATTTTTGGAGCAAAAAAGGAAAACAGTGGGGCCTGATTTCTGGATTCCCAGTAATGTTTACTTAGGCATTCCCTACACAGAGAATGGTAAATGCTCAAAACATATCAATAGAACTGTAAATGATGTGACAAAGGGTATAGGTGGTGGTGGAATCAATAAATGTAATACTGCTTATGGAGGCTTCTCAGTAAAACCCCATATCTAGGGTTTGAAAGCTAAAATTGTGTCACAGAAAACATGGCACAGAGGATTGGGATACAGGAAACAGAGAAGCACTTATAAATCCCATTAACAAACTACTGAGGAAAACTCTGGCGTTAGGTCACTCGTGCTCATCAACATACCTAAGATCCGAACTGAAGACTGATAACATCAGTGCTAGTATTGATATACGTAAACATAACTACTGGCTGAAAGTAACCAAAATTGGAAAGCTAGATTACTGGCCCTATGTTTGGAAGAGAGGAAACTGTGGGCAGGTCTTGAGTGTAGGCAGTCGGAGTGGTACAAAAATGCCCTTAGTAACACAAAGAAATATGACTTAGAGTGTTTAATTAGATACAGTGAAAAATCATTTCACTTAGTCTGAAGTATAAAGATTATTTTAAGAGAAAAATTAATAATTTGGAGGCCAAAAAGGACCTTCTGAGTATAAAGGCTTCAAAATGCTCAAAATGGTTCATGGCAAGCAATACTTATTTTGGTTTTAAATCATATCTGGATATATTATCGATCCTAAACTGAGAAGATCCTTTGTTTCATTTAAATTTGAGGCATTCAGTATCAATGTCAATCAGGCTGAACCCCAAGGCTGGGATATTCAAAGGGGTTACACCTGGTGCAACAGAGTTGTGCTGGTGCAACCACGCATGGTGCCCCAGCGGGATATTGAGAAGGCTGCCTGGTGAAGTGCAAATCCCGATGTGCCGGGATGTAATGTAATTGTATGCAGCGCAGATGCAGGGGGTGTGCCCATGCATATGTGGCACAACCCGATATTCAGCCCAGGATGTGCGGCACATATGCCGGCGCACCCCTACACTGTGCCATGGGGGGGCTCAAAGTTGAGCCCATGCAGAGTAGGAGGGCTGCTGTATTGCAGGGCACAGCACAGCAGCCCAGCCATGGGTGGCCACCCGCCCACCCAGAACATGGTCAACAAGCACACACAACCCTGGTGGTCCAGTGAAACCCCCCACCCATAGCCATGATTGTGTGGTGTAAGTTACTACAGATAGCCCTGGTAGTCTAGTGGCCCCCCAGTCCCTGATGCCCCGATGTGTTTGTAACAAGCCCATCCCTGGTGGTCTAGTGGTCCCCCCTCCTACCCATGTCCCCGATTCCCTGACATATGCCAAGATGAGGTCCCTGGTGGTCCAGTGTAAACCCCCCCCGTTGCTGTGATCATGGTAAACACCTGGAATGAACCTCCCTGGTGATATTGTGGCACCCCCACCCCACCCACCCACACAGAACACCTTTTCCACCCCAGTCCCTCCCCATCATTGGTAGGTGTCTGCATCCCACCCACACACCACCCAGCCACCTGACGAATGACAGGTACAGTATGGGCTGTAAGCCCATTGGTCCCCAGTGTGGACCAATGGGCTTGCAGTGCATACTGTACTAGACAGTCCCAGATCTGTGAATGGCTCCATTTGCATCTTGCATATATGATGGCCTCATTTGCATGCCCTCTGCTAAATATCGAGAGTGATGCATGTAGCACAACTGCACTTGTGCTGGTGCATCCCTTGCCCCTATCTGTGGCTTGTGCTGGTGCAGTGCCACTGCACCATGCACAGTATGTGCACCATCTGTGCCATATTCAACGGTGCTGCACCATGGCACATCACCACTGAATATCGCCTTGTCCTGGCCCCAGCGCAACCCAGTTGCACTGTGCCCAGGCTTGTGCCACTGCCCGGTGCAGTCTGAATATCTGGCCCCATGTGTTTATGCTCAGTGAGGGAATTTGAAGATCTAATATATGTTTTGTGGAAGTGCCCTTGGTATTTGGGGATCAGAAGCCATTTGATGACTCTTTTTGCTCTGTTGGGGAATGTCACGGACCTGATTCTTATGACAACAGAAGAAACACAAACCATAGAAGAGATTGCTAAATTCTTTTTCCTTGCTGAAAAAATCAGGAAAAAATAAAATGAGGGAGCTAATGCAAACTACGGCCAAGTAACAAGATTTGTTATTGAATAAATAACTATGGCGGTGTTTGCACAAGTTTCATGTAAATAATGGTAATTCATTTTTTTGTATAAAATTCTTCTGTAGTATGCATGTTATTTAACGTGTTTTTAATTGTAATGACTATGTGTCAAACAATAGAATTGAACTGAACCAGAGGTTTGCATGGGAGATCTAACTGAGTGGATGAGCTCAGTACGAGAGGGGGAGTTGTTTATTATCAGTATTTGGAGCTCTATCATAGTATTTCTGGGTTTGTTAGTTACTGGTTGTGTTAATATGTTTGAGTCCCATCAGTTTAATGCGAGACTAAGTTTAAGGTTTGGTTCATGGGGAATAAGGGGAAGGGATGGGGAGTAGCAGGGGGAGTGAGGCGAAAGTGGGTTAAAATGATGCCATAGTTTGGATGCTAGTTATGCCTTATAATGTAGTCATGTTATATACTGGAGAATTTCTAGAACTGTTTAAGCTGAACACAATTACAAATCACACTTTATTTGTGGTCCGAAATGGATGACAAAATTAACACCTCTTCATGGAGGGGGGTCACGTGATGACAGGGTGAAGGGTAGCAGCAGTCTCCCGTAGCTCCGCACCTCCGATCGAGTAAACTTTATTTTTTGCCGAATCTCACCACAAAGTGCACTCTTACCACACCCTAAGGTCACTAGAGCCAGAATAGACAATTGTCCTTTTGAATGGACGCCTTGAGAAACCGACGCAGCGTCACTCTCCACCAACGATGCCGGAAAAAGAGCAGGCCACGAAGACGCCTCGACACCAGCAGGTGAGAGAAAGCAAAAACCCAGCCTCCTCTACAGCTCTTTCAGAGGAGAGATTCCTGGAGGTAATGAGACTGCTACAAGAGCACATTTCAGAGATCGCTGAAGATATGCAGCAAGTCAAAACCTCAGTGCAGGCCCTGAGTTTAAGAGTGGGGGATTCAGAAGTCAAGATCACTTCATTAGAGAGAAAACAAGACAGAAATGATGCAATGTTTACACAACTTGGGAGAAGGGTGAAAAAGCTTGAAGAAAAATTAGAAGATCTTGAGGGGAGGAGTAGGAGAAATAATTTACTGATTTTTGGTGTGCCAGAAAAAGAAGAGGGCTCGAACACGATCCTTTTCCTTCAGAAATTCTTTGAAAAGACAGCAGGGCCCTCTCCAAAAGGAACAGTGTATGTTATTGAGCAAGCACACAGAGCGCTATGACCTTCCCCACCTCCCAGCTCCCCCCATGACCCCTGATCTGTTGCCTGCTCAACTATTTAGACAAGCAGCATATCCTGACTAAAATCAAAAATCTGCAAGAATTGCTCTGGGAAGGACATCGACTGAGGGTAACGCAAGACCTGCCCCAGTCGGTCAAAGCGAAATGGCAAGAAATGCATTCCATTGTCTCCAAAGTGATCGCAGCAGGTAAATCTTTCAGAATGCGACATCCTGCAGTACTCCAGATCAAGCATCAAGATAAATGGATCTCCTTTGAAGGTAAAGAGCAGGTCCTGATGGAGCTCCGAGAATTATTCCCGGATCTATTCAAAGGAGAGGAGTGAATAAAGGAGCACGATGTACCTGGTGAATGCTCGCAGTGATAAGAGTGTCTGGATGCATTAGTGTTTTGTCGGTCTATTCAACGACTCCTGGGTCATGGAAATAATGTGAAACTTAGCAAGTGGTCTGGGCTTTTGGTATCTGCTTTTCTCTTTCATAGACAGTGGTCAGGGGAGGCCACAGTAGGCGTTCTGACTCTACCCATCAGTGACTTCTGAGGGAGCGGTTCTTCAAGCTCAGCCCTTTATTTTCTTTTTTTTATTAGTGGGTGCCCCTGGAATGATTGTGAATCAACCAAAGGTTTCTTTTGTTTTGGGTCAGGAAGGACTGTAGCTGGTGATGGCGAGAAGCTTCTGTTTATCATGGCCGGACATGTGGACCGAAGAAGCAGTGCAATGGCACTGTCTGTTAGGCCCTTGTGGGGTTTTCTCTTCCTTGCTTCGGGCCAAGGGAACTGGCGGCTTCATTTCCATCTGAGCCTTTTACTACTACAGAAATAAGAGCAAGGTTTCTGCTATAATTTGAGCTGGGACTTTCCCCTCATATTGGCTGGAAAGTGTATATAACTAAGAAGAACAAATAGGATTGATCCAGAAGCAACCCTGGGAACTGCGAGTGTTTCATGAGACACCTGGGCCACTTGATGGCTTCCGTAGCTTCCGTCTGGGTCATGTAGTGGCCGTAGGCACAGGGATCTAGGGTTCAAGTGCCAGCTGAATTCAGCTACCGATGGCAATAAGAATAGTCACATGGATACTCATTACAAATACTTATTACTTTGCTTTTTCCATGTCATCCTCTGTTGGCGATTTCAACAATGGGAGGCAAACTACCTTACCGGCCTAACATGTGTTGTGCAGGGTTATGTTCTGCCTGTTTAAATTTTTATAATGTTTACATTCTAATTTTGGGTTAAGGAGATTGTCTAACTCACTTGGGCTGGGCATACTTTTTGTACAATGGAGGATGGGGAGCGGGGGGGCAAGGTGCGTATCACTCTGTGATAAGACATTGCATACCATGATGTTTTGGGAGTTGCAGTTCCTGGGAACTGGGGGAGATTTAAAGGGATTAAGGAGAATGTTTAATTCAAAGGGGGAGGGTAATACAGGAGGGGTAAGGGTGATAAATAATGAAAATGATTAAATGGGGGGGAGGTTGTCAAGTGTGGCTAAAGTGACTGGAGGGACATACCATGGAATAGGTTGCCATACTAAGCCTAATTGGGTCAGTGGGTTAAGTAAGGGAGTAACCCCTCTGGTGCCTTTTTATCTCCTGGCAATGACTAATCATTACAGGGTTATCAGTTGGAACGTCAAGGGTGCCCAGGATAAGGGCAAAAGGCTGGTTATTCTCAGACACTTGCAGAAATTAAAAGCGGGGATAGCATGCCTTCAGGAATCACACATGAAATGGGAAGATGCTCAATTATTTATCAAAACCTGGGTTGGACATACTTTTGGGGCTGGGAGGTCTAACAATAGTGAAGGTGTCGTTATCCTCATAAACAGGAGTATCCCCTTTATGCTAAAGAAGGAAACACACAACCCTAATGGGAGATACATCATTTTGTTGGGCATCATAGGGATGAATCCAATCCTACTGGGGGCAATATATAGTCCAAATGGAAAGGCTCCTGACTTCTTTATACGTTTATTGAGTATGGTAGTCACTGATCCTCCAGTGACAACTATAATGGGACGGGACTGGAATGTGGTGCCGGACACATGATTGGACAGATCTGACCCTCAAAGATGGAGACTTTCCCCAACACAAAGTGCACTCCATGACCTGATGAATGGTGCAAATATCCTAGATGTATGGCGTGTGCTGCACCCCACGGAGCGCCAATATACGTTTTACTCTCCCCCACATAAATCACTGTCCCACATCGATTTTATATTATTAAGTTCCCACTCATTCCTACATGTAGTTTGCTCCAAAATCCATGAGAGGGTCATCTCTGATCATTCGCCTGTCTCAGTAGCATTTCACTTTGGAGAAGCATATAGGAAGGAATTTGTTTGGAGGTTTAACAATCAGCTACTCCAGAAGTCTGAGACCATACAGCAGATAAGAGATTTCCTTACTAATTTCCTTTCAATAAACAGGGGCTCAGTCTCGAGAGTTGACATAGTTTGGGTGGCAGCAAAATGTGCCCTGAGAGGAGAATGTCTACGTTTGACGTCTGTTAGAGCCAGGCAACATAAAGCCCAACAAGACGAATTGCTCTCAGACATACGGAGACTGGAGGCTTTTCTCAATAACAAGTCCCCTGATGCTGAAGGGACAATGCTGCATAGACTACAAGCCCAGTACTCAGCCCTAATCACTCAGAAGGTAGAATTGTCACTAAGATGTACCAAAATCAAATATCTTGACACCGGGGAAAAAGCTGGGAAATTGTTAGCCCTGAGGCTCAGGCAGATAGAAACTTCATGCTTCATTGCTGGTCTCAAAGTGGGAAATCACCTTATTACGTCCCCCAAGGAGGTGGTGGAGGAAATTAAGAATTACTATATGAAATTGTACGCAGTTGATCAGGTGAGTTGTTCCAATGTCCAAACTATCCATAATTACTTAGCTACAGTAGAGTTGCCAATAGTGAACCCTCAGAGTGCCCAAATGTTGGGCAAGCCGATAACGGTACAGGAGGTTATGCAGGCCATACAACAGCTTGCACTGGATAAAGTGCCAGGACCTGATGGTCTCTCCAACAACCTGTACAAAGTTTATACACCAGAACTTGTCCCCCTGCTCACAGAGGTCTTCAATCATTGGCACTCTGAGGGCATGTCCGAAGACAGTTTCCTAAAAGCGTTGATTACCCTCATCCACAAGCAAGAGAAGGATCCCCTTAATCCCGCCAGTTATTGACCTATCTCGCTGATCAATTCTGACATCAAGATCTTGGCAAAGGTCTTGGCCACTAGACTAAGTCCGGTACTAGCTACCCTCATTGGGCGGGAGCAAATTGGGTTCATAGCGGGAAGATCATCTGTCGACCACATGTGAAAGATCATGCACATCCTCTCGGTGTCCAGGGACTCTGATACCACAGCAGTTTTGGTGTCCCTGGATGCTGAGAAGGCCTTTGATATGGTCTCTTGGGACTTTTTATTCCAAATAATGGCAGGATATGGTTTTACAGCTGAATTCATCAAATAGGTACAGATTCTGTATTCCTCCCCCGCTGCACAGGTATGGTGCAATGGCACCCTTTCTGGCCCTTTTTGGCTTCAGCGGGGTACAAGGCAGGGATGCCCACTATCCCCTCTCCTATTCAACCTTTACTTGGAGCCTCTCCTCAAGAAAATTAATGCCTCTCCTCAAATTAGAGGAATTAAATTGGGGGAACATTGATACACTTTATCAGCCTATGCAGATGACCTGCTGATACATATGGAAGAGACGGTAGTCGGGATCCCTGCACTTCTGAAGCTGATCAAGTCCTTTGGAGAGGTCTCCCACTGCAAACTAAATATATCCAAATTCAAGGTCTTTCCCCCTAAATTATAGGACCACCCGAGCATCCATAGACGGCACTGGGTTGGAATGGGCACCAGATACTCTTACCTATTTAGGCATTCATGTGGCCAGAGATCTCCCCGTCTTGATGAAATTGAATCTCGCAGAAATACTCAAGGTTGTTAAATCAAATTTGGAGAGAAGTAGCAATCTTCTGCTCACATTGTGGGGGAGAGCTAACATAATAAAAATGAATGTTCTCCTCAGGGTTCTATACCTGGTTGGAATGTTAGGGTTTTATTCTCCCAAAAAGTGGTTTAACTACTTACAGTCAGTTATATCTGCTTTCTTGTGGAAAGGCAAGAAAGCCAGATGTACATATCATAAACTTACAGGGCTCAAAAGACAAGGCGGACTAGCTCTACCCTCCTTTTTTACCTACTACTGCACCCACCACCTCAGTAGAGTAGCCCACTGGTCATGAGCAGGGTTAGACAGGGAGAATCAGGCGTATACCCCCCTATGGCTGGATATAGAACAGGCATTAAGCTCCCGGTGTCAGGGTAAGCTCACCTCCTTGATTCATGTTAGTCCCTCGAAGCTTCCTACTAAACTGAGAAATACTCCCATAGGATGGTCAGTCCGAGCCCTTCAGCAGATACAAACATTTCTCTCATGCAACTGGTACATATCCTTGGATCAGCCTATTGTGGGTAATCTCCATTTTCAAAAAGATCATAAACCCATATCACCCGGATTCTGGCCGTTTCTAACCAAAAGGAAGGTCACTGACCTCCTTGAGGGTGGACAACTGATGTCATTTTCAACCCTACAAACACGTTACTCGGTCCCAATTACGGACTTCTTTAAACATAGGCAGGTGGTAGTGGCGATTAAGAGCCACATTGGGAGAGACGACACCAACTGTGTAGACTCGGAGAAACTGAAAAGGCTCTTGCAGGTAGCTGGCGAATCCCATGCAGTGTCCAAGACTTATAAAGAACTTCATGTTCTGGACATTAGTCTTCCCCGCGGGATTGGCAACTATTGGGTCCAGGAGTTGTCAATTTCACCTGATGTAGTGACCTGGGGGCGGGCCTGGAGGAACAATTACTCCTTGATAAAGCAGGACAGGTTACGAATGATACAGTTCAATATTATGAACGATTTGTATTTCACACCAGCCAGACTGTATAAGGTGGGGTGTGCCCCTTCTCCTGTATGCACCAGGTGTCACCTCGCCCCCAGCTCGCTATACCATATGTTGTGGGGTTGTCCACTCGTTCAGGCATTTTGGAAGGCTATTAGACGTTTGTTGGATCCATGGCTTGGCCTGGACTCCCTCTTTACACCAGAAATTTGTTTATTATATTTGCTGCCAAAAGGTATTCCTAAAATCAGGAAGGCACGTATTGCTTTAGTCTCGGCGGTAACCAAACTCATTATTATGAGGCACTGGAAGGAAGAAGCCCAGCTGTCTGTGAGGGAATGGTATAAAGAAATGCTAACTGCCTTGCAATTAGAAAAGCACGTCCTGTTTATGGACAACCGATCACATTTATATCAGCCTAGATGGGACCCCTTGGAGGCTTTAATTACCGCTTACAATCCGCATTGACTCAATAGTTTGTGGATCCATTGGCTAAAGGAGAACCTCAAGGTGATATCTCAAGAACAATTTACACACTTGACATGGGGAGGGTAGTTTCTGGGGATCTTGGAGGACTTGGAAGAGGGTGAGAGATTCTTAGTCTGGGATAATGAAGTGGACCTTAGAGTATATAATGTTTATTTTAGCCGATGCAACCACAAGGCTATCATGGCATGTTCCACGATATCATGTAATAACGCATATGCCTAACAATCCACGGTGCTGTACGGATGTTGTTGAAAAGTGTGAATAAAGTATACTAAATAGAAAAAAAAATCTCTTCATGGAATGTTAATGGGCTTAAAAGTGTGATTAAGAGGTGGAGAGCTGTCACTGAGATCAAAAGGTCAGAAGTGACAGTCCTACTGCTGCTTATGTGCAACAGCGGGACAAATTAATACAAGTGAAAGTATGGGTGGTAAATTGGTTACCTCTTGTTTCCCTTCCAAGACCCGGGGGGGGTACAGGTGGATATTCATAGTACCAAAATCAACTGAGATGGTAGGTATGCCCTGGCTAGAATACACCTTGCTGAAATTGGTGAGCTCTCACTTGGATTTATTTACACCCCTAATGTGGAAGAACCCAAATTTTTTTAACACATAGCTATAGATCTGGCCTCCATGCCAGGACCTTGGGTGTTGGGGGTACTTTAACTGTGCTACTGATTAGTTCTAGATAGGTCCAACCTCTCCCCCATAGTACTCTTCAAAAATGCCAAAGCTCTGATAAGGTGGAGGAGGCATTTGGTCTGGTGGATGCCTGGAGACATACTGTATGCATCTCAATGGGCAAGAATACAGTTTTTTTCCCACACCCACCACTCCTAATCCAGGCTTGATAGGTTGTTAATTAGTGCCCCACTGGTGACTAATGTCCACTTTATTGAATACTGTCCTATCCTGGGGTCAGATCATGCTCTTCTCACTATGGTCATCACAACTTCAGGATCAACCATGGTGTGTAGTCCTTGGAGGCTTGACCCTCATCTTACATACATCAGGTTCTAACCAGGACTTTTAACACCACAATAAAAAAGGTGATACCTCTGAAGTGTATAGGTAGGAATCTATGAAAGCATACATTAAAGGATAGGTGATTGCCTACTCCACTCATAAAAAATTTATGGCAGAGGAGGAACTGGAGTTCCTCAGGGGGAAAGCAGTGGCATGTGAGGAGGCACACAAGAATAGGCCTCATCTTAATCTTTATCATGTTTTACAGAAGATGAAATGGTGCTTTAATATGTTGAGCTGTGCGCAGGTGGAGAGATCCACCCTCTTGTTGCTAGCTGGTGCCAATTTTCAATGAAGATGGGGAGAAACACCTAGCATGGCAGCTGCATAAGAAGGAGGGTGAATGCACTATTGGACAAACATACAAGCATTCAGGTTCTCTTGTCTTTGATTCTGGAGAAGTGGCAGGGGAGTTTACCTCCTTCTACACATCTTTATATATGTCTGAGGTTTCCTCTATGGCCAGTCAAATGGACAGCTTCTTTGCCAAAGCCCAGATCCAGTCCCTGAGTCCCACTGTGTCCTGGCACTGGCAGCTGTATTCTGCCCTCAGTAGAGTGGAAATACAGTACATAGTGCAATTAAACCACTTAGGGCTAATAAAGCGCCAGGCCCAGAAGGGCTACTCATTGATTTTTTCAAAACCTTTACATCTTAGTTGAACCTTTGTATGATATGTTCGCAGAGGGCCTCGAGAAGTGAATGCTGCCCACCTCCATGTGGTCAGCTGCAATCACAGTATTTCCAAAGCCGAACAAGAACCGCACCCTTTATGCCTCATACAGACCGATCTCCTTACTCACGGTGGATTACAGAATTGTGGCCAAAATAATAGCCACTAGACTTGAGCTGATCTTGCCATCCCTTGTCCACACTGGCCAAGGTGGCTTTGTCAAAGGGTGTCAAGGGAAACATCATGTTCACAGAACACTGGATATAATCCACCGGGGGGCTACTACTTGCCTCAACCATGGTGCAACTGTCCTTGCCCTGGATGCAGAAAAGACATTTGACCATGTGAAGTGGGGGCACATGGTAGAAACCCTTAAATGCATGGGGATGGGCCCATGGCTCTTAAATTGGTTCCAAGTGATGTATACTTCACCTACAGCACAAATAATGATATAAGGGGGATTAACCCCATACTTCACCTTGGGTAGGAGTACCAGGCAGGGTTGTCCGCTATCTCCTTTACTGTACATAATGACCATTGAGCCTCTGGCTATGACAATAAGGTATTCATGATTGTGAGGGAGAGGGAAGTGAACACAAGGTCACCGTCTTTGCAGATGATGTTCTGCTATACTTGAGGTGCCCAGGACCTGACCTGTCTGTGGTCCACATGATGCTGTGAGAATATGGCTTCCTTTCAGGACGCTAAATCAGTTGTGCAAAAAGTTAGTTAATGCTCATCGGGTTGAGGGAGAGGTCCCAGCTAGTAGCGAACCTGGGGGGAATCTACAAATGGTCAATCAGATCAAATACCTACATAGATGCATATATGTTGTCAGCAGATAAGGGCCTTCAGCCAGCCTAGTCTGCCCATGAATTCTAGTAACTGCTTCTTCGCACTTCCCTGGAACTCGGTTGTCTCTTTACCCCGACTACCAGGATCCTTTATGCCTAGCCCATGTATTCTTAAATCATGTAATCATTTCTGCCCCCAACACCTCTTCTGGCAGGCAGTTCCATTTGTCCACCACCCGTTATGTGAAGAAGTATTTCCTTATATTCCCTCTGAGACTCCCTCCCTCCAGTTTCATCCTATGTCCTTTTGTCCTAGAGAATCTTTTTCTTTGAAAAACTGTATTTTCCTGCACCTTGTTCTTCCGCTTGGGGTACTTAAATGTCTCAGTCATATGACCCTCTCCCTCCTCTCCTCCAGGGAGTACATATTTAAGTCCTTCAGCCTAGTCTTGTATATTTTGTGATGTAATTCCTGCACCATCTTGTTTGCCCTTTTCTGAACCACCTCCACCCTATCTATACCCTTATGTAGGTAAGGCCTCCAGAACTGTACACTGTACTCGAGGTATGGCTTCACTAATATCCTGTATAGTGGGATTATGACTTCCCTTTTCCTACTGTATATGTATATGACCTCCTTTTGTATATGTATATGTATATGTATATATATATGTATATGTATATGTATATGTATATGTATATGTATTATCACTAGGCTTCATCTATTATATGTAACAAATTTTAAACCCCTGACTCTTAAAATCTTGGATGAATGTGACAGATGGCAGTCACTCTCCCTTTCCTTAACTGGACATATCAACACCATTAAAATGACCATATTACCTAGATGTTTATATCTGTGCCAGTCTGTCTCCATTCTTATCCCTCTAGCCAGTTCAGGCACTTAAACTCTGTCTTGCACAAGTTTCTATGGAAGGGGAAAGCTGCCCATATTAAAAGGGTACTCTTGCAGCTGCCCAGCGTGGTTGGTGGTTTAGGTCTACCTAATTTCCAGTATTACTATTGGGAGGCTGAGTTGGCATTCCTGCTGGTGGGAAAAGAGGCCCCTAAACCATCATGGTTCAAATTAGAGGAGGAAGAGTTGCAGGGAGACTAGTATGCAAAGTACCTCTCAGGTGGGCTTTCATCCACCTTGATGCCAGAGGAAACTAACCTCTTCATGATAACTTCCACTATGATCTAGCGGGGGGCAAGAAAGGCTTGGTCACCTGGTACTACTTTCCCCCTGGGCTGTGATTATTTCTGTTATGAAGTATAGAGGTGCTTGTTCAGTGCAGCCCCTACAAAGGCTGCTGGCTTGTTGCCATTTGGGACTGAATGTAGTGATGCAGTTATGCTGGAGAAGAAGACTGTTAAAATTTTCTGAGGTGATGGGGAAGGGAGTCATTCCAGCTGGGGACTATTTTGTCTATCATGCAGTACAAGTTAAACTGAGTGTGTCTCTGGATGGTGCAAGTGGCTGGGGGGAGCTCCATCTCCATTCAAGAAAGAGCTGCATCATCCTCAACCCTGCAATAAGCCACTTATGACATATTATCAAACCCTCCAGGGTGGGGGGAATGACCATGGGATACCATCAAGGGGGAAAATGGAGTGGGAGCTGGATTTCACAACTCATGACAATACATGGCAGGCAGTGGCTAAGCACCTCCAGACGTGCTCGTGGAGCATCAAGTTGCTGCAGACTAATATCAAATTTATTGCATAGGACCCATATGACCCCAAAAGATTGCATAGCATTAATGCGAGAACTCTGATACATGCCCTAAATGTGCACAGGAAGGAGCGGGCATCCTGTACCTGGCCCTTACATGCCCTAGGGTGGTTCCTTTCTGGCACAAAATGCCCCGCATTATGACAGGGGTCTTGGGGTACTTGTCCTTAAGTCTTTACTTGAGCTTAGGCTGGGGCTGTCCCAGAAGGAGTTGTAAGGGGGTAATGTGTCACCTTTATGGCCCATTGCCTTTGTTAATGCCCAAAAGACAGTGGCTCAAAATTTGATGTCTTTTAATACCCCAACCATCTCACTTTGGGCCCAAAATATGAAAGCTTGCTTGACCCTGGAAAAAATGCAACTCGCAGCCAATGGCCAGACCCAGACATTCTCAAAAATATGGCACCCCCTGCAATAATCTATGTAGGGAGGTTGGTTCCCTGACTAAGTTCCCTCCCCCTCCCTCCTTCTGCACCATCAGTGGGTCCCTAATCAAATCAAATCATATCAAATTTATTTACAATGCGCTTTTCCAAAGCCAAAGTGCAAATACAGAATGAAAACAAATATACAATAAAAACATTTAAATAACAGACAGCAATAATAAATTAAATATTGTCCCCAAATGCCAGGCCAAAGAGATATGTTTTTAATAAGGACTTGAAAGTCTCAGTGGACAGGCACTCTCTAATCCAATGAGGTAGAGAGTTCCACAGGCTCGGGGCTACAAAAGCAAAAGCCCTAGCACCTAATGTTCAAAGACAGACCCTGGGAACCACTAGCAATCCCTTGTTGGCAGAGCGGAGAGGGCGGAAGGTGCAGTAGGACTGAAGGAGGTCTTGCAAGTAACCCAGTCCCTGTCCATGTAGGGTCTTCTAGGTCAGCAATGCAACCTTGAAGGTGATCCTCCATTGCACTGCCAACCAGTGCAGTTCGCACAGCACAGGAGTTACATATCTAGTTCTTGACAGCCCAGTCAACAACCTGGCCACAGTGTTCTGCACCATCTGCAGGCACTGGAGATCGACCCCTGGTAACCCTAGGTATAGAGCTTTGCAGTAATCAAGATTGGAGGACACAAAGTTGTGAACCAAGGTAGGAAGGTCCTTGGGCAGAACAAGGTGCTTTATCCTGGCGATGTTCCTCAGATGGTAAAATGAGGACTTGACAACTGCTGACACCTGTGCTTTTAGCGTCAGTTCATTATCAAGCACAACACCCAGGTCTGCACCCATTCAGAAGGTCTCAACTGGTTATCCCCAAGCACAAGGCCAGACGGTTGCCCAGGAGTCAACTTCTCTACCTGCTGACCTGGGTCCACCACCAACACCTTGGTCTTGTCCAGATTTAACCTCAACCAGTTAGCACTCATCCAGTCCTGAATCTCAGCAAGGTAGCTGTTAAAAACCGAGACCACACTGTTCTGTTCAGGTACAAAGGAAATGTAGAGATGGGTATCATCTGCATAGCAGTGAGAATCCAGCTCACACTGCCTTATAATGTCTCCTAATGGCAACACATACACCGTGAACAACATGGGAGACAGCATGGAATTGAGTGGCACCCCACAAGGCAGGGAGAAGGGGGCTGAGGAAAAAACTCCAGACACCACCCTCTGAGTCCTGCCTATGATGAAAGAATGGAACCACCTGAGGACTGTCCTTGACAGGCCACTGAATAGCCACACGTGTTCCAGAAACACTCCATGGTTCATGGTGTCAAATGCTGCAGAGAGAGAGATCAAGAAGGATCAAGATCAAATGATTCCTCTGATCCTTCGCTATCAGGAGATCATTAAGTAGGTGGACCAATGCTGTCTCGGTACTGTGCCTCTTCCTGAAACCAGACTGGAGAGGATCATAGACTTCATGGGTGGTAAGAAAGTCCTTGAGCTGCAATACAACTACCTTCTCAATAACCTTGCCCAAAAAGGGCAGGTTAGAGATGGGTCTGTAGTTCGTGAGACAATCTGAGTTGCAGGAAAGCTTCTTTAAAAGGGGTGTCACCATAGCCTACTTCAGGAAGTCTGGAAACACCCCCTGATCCAGTGAACACCAGACTATCTCAGCAAGGATTGGTCCAATGACATCCATACACCCCACAAAGAGGTGAGTTGGACCAGGATCCAAACTACAATAAGTCAGTTACAAGCCCTGAATGATCTTCATGATATCCACGATCGTTGGCTGGTCTAAATCTGCCCCGACAGACGGGGTGCCTGTGCCCTCACATCAGTCGCTACCGTACTCATTTGAACTTGTCAAGCAGATCTCCGACCTGATGGAGGACACCTTATCTGCAAAGAATTGAGCAAATTCATTACACTTAGATTGTGAAAAGGCTCTCTGGCTCCGAAGGCAGGCTGGATTGCACAACCTGCCCACTGTCCGAAAGAGCTGAGCCAGTTGATTCCTTGCTGCAGCAATCTCCCTGGATAGGAATTCTGCCTTCTTATGGGAGATTTCTGATCGATAGTCTCCATAATGGGCTATCAACCTAAGTCTGTCCTCCTCCAGGCCAGATTTCTGTCAACATTGTTCCAACCTTCACCCAACTCTCCTCAACTCCCTCAAGGTCCCATCAAACCAAGGGGACCAAGGGCAGAGAGGGAGAGGGAGAACTCAGACAGGAGCTATGGAATCCAGGGCCCCCAGCACCACACTATTATAGTCCATCACTAGGTCCCCCCAGATCCAAGCATTCCAATGGCCTACTCGATAGGTCCAGCACTGCCATCAGACCCTCTGGGGTAACACCCCTCAAAAGGAAGTGCTGAACCATCTCCAGAGGGACAGGTCTCACAGGGGGACCATGAAACTGAACCTTATAGAGTGATGGTCCGACCATCCAACTGGTTCCAGCACCAAGTTAGCAGTCTCCATGCCCAAGAGAAACACCAGGTCCAGGGAGTGACCCTGAATGTGGGTTGCAGTGGTAACTACCTGTGAAAAGCCAAACAAGATCATCAGTTGGAGGAAGTTCTGACTAAAATGTGAGAGTTCATCATTGACCCAGGCATTGAAATAACCCAGAACCAACCATCTGGAGGATTCCAACACTATGTCAGCCATGAAGTCTGCAGCTTCCTGCAGGAAAACTTTCTCCTCTTTGGGTGGACAGTAGATAAGGAGAATACTGCTGCCCACACCTGCACCCATGATACACTCAAAAGACCTAGTGGTGCCTACTGGGACCTCTACATGGCCCAGTTCCATCTTAAAACAGATGGCTACACTCCCGCCCCTATGATACAATCTCAGACTGTGTATCACCGAGTAACCGGCTGGAACAGCTGACTCCAATACCAGGCCAGCATTCTTGTCCAGCCAGGTCTCGGTGATGCAAGCCAGGTCAGATGTCTCAACAAGATCATCAATAATTGCTGTCTTGTTCTTTATTGACCTGGCATTGCAAAACACCACCTGAGTTGGATGAGAGGCCCTGGAAGAAAGGGTGACTTGCCCACTGTCATTGGAGGGTTGGGTATGGGTACCAGGCAGGGAGAACCCCTTTTCTGGACCTATTTCATCCCAGGGTGCCTCCACGACCTCTTCACCCCAATCCACCTCCCGCCCCCTCAGCTCCAGGGAGCCCACCCCTCCAGTCCCTCAGAGCAATACCCAAGGCACAACAACGCATATACCACGGTTGCAATGGGTGACTATCAAAGGGGCGGAGGTCCCTCAGCCTGGAAGGGTAGTAGCACCTGCCCACCGAAGCATGATCCCAACACATGCTACCAATTTAAAAAATAACACCTTCTATAGGGACTACTTTAAACCACCATAAAAACTGCCAACAATGGCAAAAACTATACAATTAATCCTAGCACTTTATCCACATACATATAAATAAAGCAATAAATCAAAACAAAATATCCAAACAAAAATCCATAAAATAACATACTCAGTCTTCACAATATATAATCCTATAAACCCCTCAAACTCTCACTTCGAGGGTTTTGGATATATTGAGTATGGCAGTCCAGACCAAAACCAGTCACAAAAAGAATTACTGTTTGTATTTGAGTTCTGGAATAGAGTTCTCTCACTGCTCTGTGAAAATGACCATATATCAACCCAACCCCTACTTCTCACTTAATGAAGGAGAGTTTTATAGAAAAATCACAATAGTCATTAAAATAATAAAACAATGTAACAAATTATAAAAATGTTATCCAAACCAAACATGTCTCTCCAATAGTCCAGGAAAAAAGAAGAACAAATGTAATCCTCCATGTGAGCACAATTTGTTCAGTCAAAAATGCTCGAAAAGTCCCAAAAATTCAAATGTAAAATCCACGTAGAACAAAACAAACCCAGTCAGAAAGTCAGTCTGTACAAATTGATATTCCAGCCCGATAGCAGAAGCCATAGGCCACATGAAGAAAGCAAAGGTAATCCTCCATGTGAACACAGTTTGTTCAATTAAAAACAAATGGTTTGTCCTGAAAATTCGAGTATAAAATCCACATAGAGCAAAACAGACCAGGTCAAAAAGCCAGTCCACGCAATTCGATGTTCCAGCCCAACATCAGATGCCATAGGCAGCAGGTTATGGCAGCAGAGCAGCTGAAACCCAGAGGGAGGCCTCCCCCAAATGCACCAGCAGAAAATAACCACACCTTGACCCCACTGCCCGCAACCCACAGCCACAGTAACTCTGAAGGTAGACCACTAGTTCCACCTTCTAGGTAACTTAGGTGAGTTCCCACTCCACCCCAGCTCCCTGGGGAAAGGTAGAGGTACCCCTGTTTGGTCCCAGGCTGCACAGAACAAAGGCCCCAGGTACAGAGAGAGACCCTCAGCCCTGCTCAACCCTACACTGCCCACTGCACTTCACCACTCACAGGTCCAGAGTCAGGAAATTCCTCTAACAGCACCCAGCCAGTTCCAAAATCCCCAGGCTCCCATGATCTGAGCAGTGCCCAAAGACCAAACAACTGGATATCACAACTGCGGCCTTCTTCTCCTGGTAATTTCAAGTCCTCGTTAACATATCTTGTAGGCTTCCAACCACAAGATAAAATAAGAGTTTAGTAGAGCTAACAGATATCACACGGCTCCCTAAAAGATGGTTCTTCGTAAAACAAGTGCTATACCAGCATTACAGGCATTCCAGCATAAAACCATCAATCACAACATGCACGGTCAATTAACAAAACTCATTGTGGAAACAAAAAACTCAAAATAAAATTAAATAACTAAACAAGCTAAGAAACAAAATAAAATAAAAAATGAAGTAAATAAACTAAATTTGCAGAGTTAACAGAGCAGCACTAGTGCACTCCTGACAGCCGGCCCAGCGTTGTCGCCATCTTCATCATCCTCCACAGAAAAGTGAGGTGCAGAAAGCAACTGTGCTCATTATGTTCCCTCTCCACACTAGATAGTCAGTCATTTCCATGTCCAGCAAAACATCTGGGGGGGGATTCACAAAACAATCTGAAGGTGCAAAACCTTCCCTAAGTCACCAAAAGTCCCATGGCTGCAGAAAAAAAGGGGACATTGCTCTGAGTGCTACACACAAAACTTCCACAGCTGTGAAAAACATACACCATGGACTGTGGAAAAAAGTGCAACTACAGAAGTTCCTGAGGAAAAAAACTTAATTGATAAGTATGGCACATAACCTTAAAGGCTATTCTCAGCCAGTGTTTTTCCGCAGTTGCGGGAAAAATGTTGCACACATGAGCGTGAGGCGTAACACTCCCTGAGCAAAATGAAGTGCCCCAACAATTGAAATACAATTATAGTGGAGGCCAGGCACAAGTAACAGCAAACCAGTGGCAGTTGTTACAGCAACACTAGCACACTACAGACATTGAAAGGCAGACAAACAACCACCAGACCCAGCACAGCAGATGAAGGAGCCCCACAGGCAGTAGAGGCTAAACAGCCTGCAATGAGTGCTACTGCAACAGATAACAGAAACACTCCAGGAAGAGATGACCATCAGTTACAGACAGCCGCTGTAGTGCATGGTTTTGCTGGTACCAATGGTGCTACAGTGGTCCCAGTTGAGGGAATGGTTGCTGGTCTCTCTGTGGGTACTTTCAGCTACATCTATGGCAAGACTGTCAAGGTCTGCTGCTCCAGCTAATATGAATCACCTGTTGTTGTGCCTCCTAAGCCTTTTCAACAGCTGCGGGTCCACAGTTGTGGATTTTCAGCACTTACAGAGTTTCCATAGCTGCAGAATTTCCACAACTGCAGGTTTTTTTTTTTTACGGATTTCCGCATGTGCACAATTTTTCTTTCAGAATATCCAGCATCAGCATTTCCGCAGTGCTGCAGGCCTTTTTCCCATAGCTGCATGATTTTTGGCTGTCTTTGTGAATCCTGCCCCTGCTGCACTGTCGCCTGGCATAATTGTCAACTATATTGTTACGTATTATTGTAATTTTGAGTGTTAGTTGTGTACTTCTTCTTCCTTATCCTTGTGTTCTTTATTTGTAAAGAGGCATAATATGCTCTGTTTGAATAGTTTTTTTACAATCTTTGTTTTGTTGTTATATTGTGTTTTACTTCAATAAAAATATTTAACAAAAAAATAAAGTATCAAATAAATAAAGTATGGATCTGTATCTGCAGCAACAAATTAGTATGTATATCTAGCAGTGTGCATGCTGCAGATACAAATAGACAAAAGTAGCACATCAGTGCTACTGCATTTGTATTATCTAGAAACAGTTGTATGTTGTTTGTCTTACCTGATGATTGCTGTCTGTAGTGCTGTCCTTTTGCTGCTTTGGGGAGGTGAGGAGTTAGGATTGAAAACCCTAACACCTCATTTCCCTACTTCTTTTGCAATAAGCTGAACCTTAACTGGTGCATTCAAGCAGTTTTTTTGCAAAGAATAGTGCAATTCCATGCAATTCTACTTAAACTAGAGCCAGTCCAAATTCTCTCATGGGGATTTGCATATGTTTCCCATGATGCTTTTTGTCACGGGGGTATGTGGAATTGTATTTCTTTAAAATTTGGCTGTACAGACAATATCCTTTGGGATAACCCATGCCTCAGGGCATTTGGTCTGGGGTTCTTTTGTAGTTCTATTCCTTCTCTATTTTGGGTTCCCCATGACCCAAACAAATAACATGCCTCTTAAGGGGTGGCTGGCTTCCTCTCCTTGGGCTAAGACACAGATATGGCACACTGATGAGTCCAAAGGAGGACAAAACACATGTATGTGTCTGTTGTTCTTAGCCTTTGCTGATTGCACTGTGAGGCCTTCTGGCACCATGCAGTTCTGCTTAGAGTAGAGCCAGTCCAAATTCTCTCATGGGGATTTGCATATATTTCCCATGATGCTTTGCTTTACTGGGTTATGTACAACTGTGTTTTCTAAGATATAT
This sequence comes from Neoceratodus forsteri, assembly GCA_016271365.2. NCBI lineage: Eukaryota > Metazoa > Chordata > Ceratodontiformes > Ceratodontidae > Neoceratodus > Neoceratodus forsteri. The sequence goes on from CM057459.1 coordinate 1,394,251,782, forward strand.
ATATGTATATATATATATGGCATATAACATGGGTGAAAGTGAGACAGAAGAAATATCTACTCGAGTTGTCATTGAACTCTTGATATCCCATGAGTGGAGAAGCCTCAAGTGGGATATCAAAAACTGAATGACAGTGAGTGGAGATACTGTATTTCACCTATCTCATGCTCACAACTGGTGTGGGTCTTACTGCAGTTATAATATGGGACTTGCCTTTTTATCTGCATGTAAAACGGCAACGCGGACCTTTACTGTAAAAGCATAGATGGGGACTCGTACATGCTGTGTGGCAGTGGGTTGTCAGCAGAAACATTCTTTATTTAAGTTTAAACACTGATATGTTTTTCTTTTTTTTTTTCTTTGAATCTGTTTTGTGAGGATTGGCAGCAAGTAGTGAGGACTGCAGAAGCAGAGGGAACCGGTAGTGTGTGTGAGAACACGGAAGCATCATAGAGAAAGTGAGCGACAGGTGGGGAAAATGAATATGGGTACTGTATGTTTACTGATTGACAAATGTCAGCTAAGGAGTATACTGAAGAGAAATCTTACCATACATAGATGGTGAATTAAAAAAAATAACATGCAAGCAATGGCATTATGGAGCTTCACTGTGACAGCAGGAGTAGGCGGGGACATGGGGATGGTGAATGGCAGTGGGATGTCAGAACAAACATTCTTTGTTTAAATTTTAATACTGAGATTTTTGTAGGGATTAATTTTACTGCTACTGCGATATTTGCTGCTTCTTCTTTTCTCCCTCTCTGGGGAAGGTTTAACCCTGTTCAAGATGAACTGGAGCAGGACTTCCTATGCTATTCGGGGAGCTGTGAGGAAGGCAGAATTTGTTACTTGCATCTGTGTCTGAGGAGGAGACACAGATAGCAGAACTGCATTGCTATTTTTAACTTTATCAAAGGTATGCCATCTATGTCATGGAGTTTGCAGTCTTACCACGCCATCTTATTGTGAACCCAGGCTTGAGAGGACTGCTCTTTCTCTCTTCTTGTCTGTTGCAAGAGTCTGGTGGTTGGAGGAGATTGGAGGAGATTGGTGGACTCTGCTAATGACAGGCAGAGAGTAGCATATGACAAGACACCATTCAGAGTGGGTTTGAGATACGAACAAGCACTTCTATGACAAGCTGAGTTCAACCGGTTTCTCAGACAAGTGTGGAGGTCTTCCAAGAGGGTATGAGACTGTGACATCCAGTGAACTAAGGAACATTTTTGAACTGAATTGAGCTACTCACACAATTCTGCCTTACTTGTGTAAAATTTGTATATTGTCCTTTTTTGTTGTTTTTGTGTTGTTTTGTATAGTGGTGTTGGGGGGACGTCCCCCTTTTGTTCCATTTTAGCAACAGCGTGGACAGTTTCTTAGTATTTACAAGTATTAACAAGTCTGACCAGTTTTAAAGCTTATTATTTTAGGTTTAGACATTTTAAATTAAATTCTATATCAACCTATTTATTTTTTAAATTATATTTATAATTTCCAGGCAAATGGGGGTCACATGCATGTAAAGGACCAATAAGGGAGTGGCAGTGAGGTTCAAACTGTGGTAAGGATATTTAGGCGCATGCGTGGCATCTCTCTTACAGAAGCACTACAAACTGAGAGAAGATAAGACGTATCTGTTAGTTGGCATCTGGCTGAGAATATATTCTAATTCATGCTTTTGAGTGAATAGTGTCGGTTTTGATACAGTTTGCCAAGAGTCCAACCCCTATAAGAATTTGAATTTAATCTTATGTTTGGGGGTATTTTGTAGGAACAGTAAAGAATAATGACAAGCTGATTTTGAGCACCGGCAGTTCTCAGTCGCAAGTGACAGTTGAAGTCGAAGGCTTGAGATGCAGGAGCCTCAGACGAAAAGCATACAGTAAGTTATACACTTAAATTATACACTTACATTTTTGGTCCTTTTATTTTTTCCCAGGAAAGTAAACTAGAAATTAGAAAAGAATAGTTTAGGGTACTAAGATGGCAATATGAGGAACAGAAAATAATTAGAAACACCGTTTATATTCTATAAGAGTGTTTTTTGACTTAATTGGAAAGTAGCCACTGATCCTTTGTTTTTCTTTTACTCCTTAGTGGCTTGAGTAATTATTCATTAAGCTTGCAAGTACCTTGTGCAAACATATCAAGTAAAAACTAACTGGGCAGTGACTTTGGTATATAGCAGGACTCAAAGGGTAGTACTGGAGGAAAAGATTCTTTAGGCATGGAGTAGTGAACTCTAAAAGTGCAGAAAACCGAGCAAGAAGACTCTCAGAGGAAACTCTGCATTATTTCTGTGTTGGACTAGAGGAACCAAGACGTGGTACATATAAACTGAGCTTAATTTAACTTGATTCTATGTTAAAAATACTTAGAGAACTCAATGAATTTAAAGGACCCAGAACAAGACCTCAGTCTATAAGTCAGCTCAGATTCTAATACAGAATTATGGGAAACTGCATTTCCTCAAATGCATATTTAAGTGAACATGTTATTTCACTTGCATAAGTTATTATATTTCCTATTTAGGAAAATCACGGGCATACAATATTGACCCTATGGGCTTCTTGGCTTTCTTCTACAAGAGTAGAGTAAGAAGAAAACAAAGAAAGCACTGACTGAAGTTCTTTGCACTTTAGTTGTATTCCATGGACAGTCTGTTTTGTATACTACTGGTCAGTTATTTTAAGGACCTCTTCTCATTCTGAGGACTTAGCAAATATTACAAATTATCACTGCTAGCATTTTTGAACCTTGTATTCTGAACTTCTGCACCTTTGCACTAACACCACATTTGTACCTCTGTACTTTTGAACTAATGTAGTACTGGACATATTTATTAATTATTTATGATATTTATACTTTCTATAACATAGCCTGCATAAGACTAGATAACAACTCAGAGCATACTACATTTTGCACGTTCTGGATGTCGTATAATCTGCACATAACTGCATATTTAACTTAGAATCTGTAGACTTCTAAAGAGTTACTATATTTATTAAATGTGTGGCCAGTTATTTACCCCTACTATGACTACCTGAAGTGGTCAGGTACTGACTAAGGAAAAGGGGAAAAGTGCTGACACCAAGAATACTGGTGTTAGAGGCATTAAAAACAAAATCAATTAAAAACAGAAAATAACAAACTGTCATGGAATTATCAAAAACCAGTAAGAAAAGAGGGAAGTATAAAAATGTTTTTTTTAAGAACTTCAAATTCCCACCTTAACCCCTAGTACTCAAGAAAAAAATGTCAACTTTATTACAACCTGCTGAAAAGGAAATAATAACTGACAACAAGCAGCAGTTGCATCAGGCTCATGCTTATTCAACTCCTCTACAGTTGCCCACTAGGGTGAAAGACCATCCCCCACTTATTTCAGCAGAGAAGGTTCAAAACAACCTCTGTAAGGGTAAATCAGAATTTTCATGATTACTCGTTTTAAGTCCCAACAACAGGAGCCCTATTTGGAGACAACAGCCTGCTCAGGCTTAAATCACTGATTATTTTGTGTATCAGAAATGTCACTCTGGAGCCAATACCCCTGGGACTGTATCACTTCTGGGAAGCTCTTTGAGGGTATCATGTGATGACCAAAGTCACCTAAATGCACTATGGGGGGATTGGACTTATAAGGGGGATGATATTTCCTTCTGCCCATCTAGAGTAGATCTGTTTAGTCCTTTGAACCTAACCAGTGATTTGAAAAGCATTAGAACAGTTATGAAGGAGGGTATGAAAGATTCTCTTGCAGGTTCCCCTAGGGAGGTTTTTGAAAGGCTTGACAAAGCAGTTGAGAAGATCCAGCTGGACCAGGATTTTTGGCCCAGTGTCCTGATAAAATATCTAAATATACCATCAAGGCTTTGGTTCACCCTGTAATGTCAAATACTGTCTTATTAGAAACCTATAATGGTATTAAAACTGCTCTGGAGAATTTATCCATGCTATGTATAAAGAAGTTTGCTTCACTTGAACAAAGAATAGTAGAGTTCGCTATGAAAAGCGAAGCACTCCGGAATAAGCAAAACCTTTCATTTTCAACAGTAATAATTCTGGATACCCCAAAAGGCAGAAAGAAAGGGAAATCACCTAATAAAAAAAACTAAGGCTGATACAAAAACTAGGGGAAAGAGGAAAAGAGTAAAAAAAAGTAATTCTGTTCCTCAGCAACATCTTCTTGGGAACAATCCTATTGATTTGGAGACCCTGGGGTTACCACCCCCTAAGTTATTCCCCTCTATCAATGTTAAAAATTTGGTCCAGAGGAAGGAGAAAAGCAATAGTGAGTCAGTTTGTGGTAATATTACAGAAACAAAGCAGTTATTTGTGAAACCTACTTCAAACATGATTTGGTGTTAATGTGCCACTCCAGACACAAATCAGATGAGCACCTTAACTTTAGCACAAACTGCACCTCCCCCTAATACAGAACCACACATATTGCTGGAGATGGCTTAATCAATTGATAAAGAGGATAATACCCATACTAACTACTTACTGCTGGTCAGGAAGTGGCTTTAAACTGGATAATATGTTTACCTAATCATATGAGATTAATAAATCTTTGATGGACCTGATAGTCCATCTGTTTAAAGCAGAGTTAGGACTTTCTACAGCAGCAAGTTTGGTAAACTTTGTCTTTAGAGACAGGTCCAACTCTCAACATTCAGTATATATAATGATACCTAACATGGAAATTGCTAAATCTATTTGGGCAAAGCAACAAATTATAAACTCTTTGGGACTTCTAATTTCATCTCCTGTTACACGGGTTGCCATTTGGGAGTGTTCCTTTCTTGATGTTAAACTCGGTAGAATCCTTCCATAAGATACGTTTTCTTCCACATTACTCCAACTTAATTGGAACTTCAGAGTAAATCCTCAATTCTATGCCTTGTCTATCTTTGGGATATATATCTTTTGAAGGTGAAAAGGTGGACAATCTTGCCTCCCGTGTTAAGGTGACTTTATCATCTATTACAAAGATTCAGATTTATGCACATGAATTAGGACAAGCTGAAAGAGTTTTTCCAGAGACTGAAGGATCCCAGATTATTTCTTATATACATTCAGCAGAATTATTCTCTCTTATTAGAGAAGCGTGATATGCTGAATGATTTGCAGATTTTTCTGGTTTTGTCTGAAGACTGGGATTACTCAGGTGGGGTTTTCTTTAACTTCTCATGACTATTGATGCCCTTCAGTTCAGAAGGAAATTTACTTTATACCTCATCTCTTATTTCCCCTCCTGCAAGCCATCACAATGTCCTTGTATGGAATATTGCAGGGTTAAGTAACAAATTTGTAGAACCTCAATGGTTAAGTTTTGTCTCTGGTTTTGAGGCTATGGTTTTTCAAGAAACCTGGGTAGTAACACAGCCTCATGTAAATGGTTTTTAATCCTTCTTCATTCCTGCAACCAAAGTGAAGGCCCGTGGAAGATGCAAGGGTGGTCTTGCTACAATGGTAAAGATAAGAAAGGGTCTTTGGGTACTTGTTAATAATTCTCCTACCCCAGAAATTCTTTCTACACTTGTTTCTTGGTATGCATTTATGGTATTGATAGTGAACGTTTTTATTCCACCGAGTTTTCATTCTTATCCAGTATATGATATATGGTCAAAATTAACTATGGAAATTGATACAATGTCACATCTACATAAGGTGGATCCAATTATCTTAGCAGGATATTTCAATTCTAGAATAGCAAACTTTGACAACTTGCCTATTTTGCAGGAACAACTTTACTTGGGTGATCTTGAACTCAGAAATATATCTGATAGAGTGCTGAATGATTCAGGGAAGTGTTTTCAAAGCTTTATCATGAATAACAACTTATTAATATTAAATGGGGGGAGTTAAAGCAGACCAAGTTGGTGCATGTACATTTTTTTCTTATGTAGTACAGAGTGTTATTGACTTTGTCTTGTATTCTCCACATAGTTATGATCAATTTAAGAGTTTGGAGGTTGCTATGAAACCAGAAAGTGACCATGTAGCAATCTTACTGTCCTTTATGGTCCAGAAACCTAATTTAGGTCACACAAACAATATTTTAGCTCCACTTGCTGTATATAGCAAATCTAGGTTTACTCTTAATACTAAAACTTTGAAGAGTATAACCCACCTAATTTACTCCTCTCTTTTTGCATCTCTCTTTGCACTTACTTATGACGACTGTAACAAAAGCTTCATCAGTCAGCAACTGGATTTGTTTTATCAACAAATAAGTAAAGAAATTTATTCTGACACAACTAATCCCCTAAGGGCATCATCCTGGTTTGATGCTCAATGTAATAATGAAAAAAGAAATCTTAGAAGGCTAATTAGACAAGTAAAAAAATCACCTTCCAAAATTAGTCTGGTATAACTAAATAAGGCTCGAAAACAATACAAAAAATTTCTTGTGCAGAAAAAACTAAACTTCATCTCTAAACAATGGGACACTATGCATCAGGTTATAAGTTCTAAAGATACCAAATCATTTTGGGCACTTAGTACAAAAGGAACTAAATGTTATGCCTCATCACGTCCTATAAATATCCCCAAAGAAACATGGCTATCCCACTATAAATCATTATTTTATAAAGAGTCTATGCCCCAACCTAAGAATTCTCCCCTTTTAAAACTTTTTGAGGAGGACTATTTACCTTTGGTATTTACATTTTATGATGTTGAGTCAGCTATAATAAAACTTTCAAATAACAAGGCCCTGAGTCCTGATTCCATCCCAGGAGAATTTTATAAAGTACACTTAAATTATTGGGTATTTTTTTTTACTAATTTTTTCATTATCTGTTTGAAGGAGAGATTTGTCCCCCCTTCTTGGACAAAAAATATAACTGTACCAATTCACAAGACGGGGCAATATCATCTCCCGACTAACTACTGTCCAATTAGTTTAATGGACATTAGTGGTAAAATATTTACAAGAATACTGTTACAAAAACTTTAGAATTGAACAGAAACAGTTTCTCCCTTATCTGTATTCCAAGCAGGTTTTGACATAGTTTTTCAACAATAGATAATGGGCTGGATATTCAAAAGGGTTGTGCCAGCGCAAGTCAGAAAATGTGCCATTCTGTGATATTCAGCAGGAGGCAGTTGAGCCACTGAAAACATGCTGAGCAACAACACAATGACAATGAAGGCATGTGCAACCGAAGGGGAAGGAACCATGCATAAAGGGTGCAGCGCGATGTTCAAAGACTTGCGCAATGTGCAACAGTGGAGCAGGTAGAAGTTGCGCCATAGCGGAAATGAGCCAAAATAAAAAGGAGCAAGGAAGAGGCGCAAGAACGCTACAGGGAAGCCACATGAGGCAGGGGGAGAGACAGGCACAGGAAAGCAGCACAAAAGAGGGCAGGCAAGGGAAATCACACCACAGAAGAGGGGCACGGGAAGATGTGTGGGGCCACACAAAGCAGAGGCCAGTAGGTGTACCTAGTGCAGGGGAGGTAGCAGTCAGGACAGCAGGGGGAACAAAGCAACAACTGCTGGGGGGGGAATGCAAGCCAGGGACATGGCCAGTGCCACCTTCCACATGGATGCCATAATGAGGGGGGTGAGAATGCATGCGGCAGGGGGATGTGGCCGTGGAAGGGCCCATCGGCGGTATGCCCCCAACAGGCAGTACCGAGCCTGCAGCAGCTTTGAGCTGTATACAGATATCAAGATTTTGGGCCAGTACCACCTGAACAGGGTAATACTTAGGCGGCTCTGTGAGCCGTGCAGTGATGTGATGCAGGCACCCACATGATGGAGTCATGCTCTGTCAGTGGAGACAAAGGTAACAGCCTGCATGTGCTTGCTCGCCACGGGTACCTTCCAGAGACCAACGGGGACACCACAGGCATAACACAGTTGGCCACATCACGCATCCTCACTCAATTCCTCAGTGCACTGCTGCCACATGCTGCAGAGTACATCCATTTCCCCAGCACTGCAGCGGAGTGCACAGCAAACATACAGGAGTTCCACAGGGTAGCACATATGCCTGGCATGCTAGGGGCAATAGACTGCACCCATGTGGCCATATGCACACCACCTGGCCCTGAGGGTGCTGGCTACATGAACCACAAGGGATATTCCAGTGTCAACTGCCAGGTGGTGTGCAATGCCAGTGGGCGCATCATCAATGTCTGTGCCATGCACCCTGGGGGAGCACATGATTCTTTCATCTGGCACCAGTCAGCACTGTGCCACCAATTCAAAAGTGGGGACATCCCCACAGGTCATCTAGTGGGTGAGTTTGTATATAGAATTGACATATCGTGGGCATGGGGGGTATGGCCAGAGGTGCCATGGGTGTGGCCCACAGGGCTTGGGGCAGTCTGAAGCTGAACATGACACTAACCTCCACTATCTTCACACAGGTGACAGTGGATACCCACTCTGTCCCTGGCTGCTCACACCCTACCAGCAGCCCATGACCCCATCGCAGCAAAGCTACAATGAGGCACATGCCACCACACACAATGTCATTGAGCAGGTGTTCGGGATGTTGAAGGTGTGTTTCCATTGCCTGGACACCTCTGACAGTGCCCTACAGTATAGCCCCTCAAAGGCCTGTGGGATATTCCTGGCCTGTTGCATCTTGCACAACATGGCCAAAGACTGTGGGATAGCCATACAGGTCAAAGAGGGGGACAGCGATGGGGACAACAGTGATGATGGGGATGGGCAGCCCCCTCAATGGGACCCCAACTGATCCGGCTGGCACAGCTGCACCAGGACACCATCACAGAGGAGCACTTCAGCCAACACAGGTAAGTCATGGTGCCATGTGCAACCACCAGTGGCTAGGGCACAACCCACAGACATGCATGGAAACACACCAGGGGTGCATGCTGGCAAGGGACATGGCAGGGCACAGAAGCACACACACACAACCAGGGAGGGGTGAACAGTAACACGCCACATGGACAGACACACACACACGCACACACAATAAGCATAAAACGTGCACGGGGTCAGGTGAAAAGCCAAGATGGAATGCAAACACTAGCAACACACATAGCCACAGGCCACCACATCCACTGACTGTCCATGTGTGTGTGTCTGATGCTGGGCACCATCGCACTTTGGTGTACAGCACAATGCAGGCATCATCATGCACATGTACCTGTGGACAGCAGCCAGGAGGGTATGCAGGTGGACCATGTGTTTCTGTGCAGGGCCGGGTACCCACCCATGCACTGTCCACTGAAACACACAATGCACACAGGGCAGCACCAGACAGTGTCCACGCTGGGAGACAGATCAGTCTTGTGGCACAGTGCCATGTCCACCTCGGATGCATGGGCAGCCCCGCCGAGACCCAGCAGCACTGGAAGACTGACCATGGGCCTCATGGGGTGGCACCGATGGTCCACCAGGGGTTCCACTGTGCAAACATGACCGTGCCCGCACATGGGTCTGCAGCACACCAAACATTCCTGCCCCAGGAGTGCTCGGGATGCCCACAGCTGAACCCAGCGTTAACAGGGTGGGTGTTGCACAATGCTGGGAATGGGGAGTGGATACTGAACTGTGCAGTGTGAGCGATGCATGGCACCTGACTGTGTGCCCATTGTGGCCATGACAGCAATGAACACCTGTGCAAGCCTGTCAATGGCAGCGGTCACATCCTCATGCAAATGGTCAATCCGTGACAGGATCCTATCGGTGTCCCTGCTGCGTCACTCCTCGGCCCACTCCAGAGCCACACACGGAGCCTCCACAGATGTTGCAAGCTGAATCTGCTGCTGGACCGATGCCTGCAGTAGGTGGGTGTGCTCGTCAAAGAGGTCATCTGCCACCTTGGCATCCCATCCCTCAGGGTGTGCAAGGGCCTGATGTTCAGCACCCCTTGAGGGTGGGTGCTGCTCACCAGGACCAGGTATGGGCAAGTCTACAGGAGGTACACAGATGCCACCACTGAACCCTGAACCCCCAGTTCTGGTGGGTGACTGCTGCTGCCTCCCCTCCACTTGCTGTGCCCAAGGCATCAGTTGTTCTGCCGCTGTGGCTGCAAAAGTCCCACTGTCCTGACCAGCCACTGCTGCTGCCCCACTGGTGCTGACAGGCACAGACTGGGACTGTGCTGACACGCTGGCACACACGTTGGCACCAGCCAGGTCCATGGGTATGAGCTGACCTGCTGTGTGTCCATTCCATGGCACACACGTATCACTGCCCATGACGGTCGTGTCTTCATCATTGGTGCAGGTCTCCGCCTCAGCCACAGCATGCTGACATCCTTGGATGCCAGAATGCTGAGACACAGGAAGGGCTTCCCCCACACCTGTCTCAATGACATCAGTGTAGACAGCCAGGCAGCCCAACTGTTGCAATGCTCGACGTATACCTGTAGAGGTGGATGGTCCTTCCTCCAACACCTGATGACTGTTTGCAGTGGACAGGCCCTCCACCGCTGACTCCTGCAGACACACAGGATCTATAACAGACAGAAAAGTACCGTTACTGCATGTGACCTACCCTGCCTCCTATAGACAGACCATGACTTACCATGCAGTGATGGGCCACCACCCATCTGGAAGCTACCTCCTGGAACTCCCTCTATGGCACTGTGGTGCATGCTTGCAGCAAGCCTGTCCTCTGCCGGTGTGAGCTGCACCACCTCCGGCTGGCCCCTGCCTGTTGCAGCACGTGCCACCTGATGGCAGCCACCTTCTCCTTCACCCTCCTCCTGTCAGTACCCATCTTCTTCTTACACTCCTGCAGAGAGCACTGGTGGCTGCCATGCAGGTTGATGGCACATGCTATCTCCTCCCATGCAGCAGCACGGGCCTGAGGGGTGCCCTGCCATCCACTGAGCAGTGGCTCCTGATCAAGGTAGGCCTCGAAGAGTGCCTCCATCTTGGCCTTTGTAAAATTGGACCTCCTCTTCTGCCCACCATCGTAGTCCTCCTCACCCAGACCTCCCTCAGTCATTATTCAGCCTGTAAGAATGACAGTGGTTACCTGTGACTATGCAGTACAAAGCATGTCCCTGATACCACAGTCCAGACACCCACACAGCATGCAACTCACCAATAAACAGCAGTAACTGAATATGGCCACTGCAGAACATTGTCACACCTATATAGCGCAACCCATGCAAATTAGGTGAGGTGCAACTTTAATTAGATGCAAATCACGCTGCTGCACCATTGAATGGCTGATCGGATGATTAGCATATGACGGCTGAATATTGCGCCGTTGCGTTTTGCACAATTGTGTTGAACGTGCTGAGCCAATGGCTCAGTTCTGTGGCATGCATAGTACACCTCACTGTACATGCCCAGGTAGCTTATGCAAGCATCTGCTGTGCTGATGATGTGCTGTGTGTGGTAGGCAATTCAGGGCACGGCCACCATTGTGCCAGTGGCACTATAGCGAGGGTCACTACATGGCACTGTGGCAATGGGCCTTCATAGGCACAATGGCACAACTGTGCGATAGTCCACTGTGGCGCTGGCACACAGGCAACCAATCACGCTAGACGCATAGTTGTCTGATGGCACTGTGCATGGCCTTGCGCCAGAGACCCTTGACCCTGTGCCCGATTTTTGGCCCCTTGGCGCCATGCATCCAGCATGGCTGCACCTCTATCGTACTGTTCGGTAACAGCGTGATAGGGAATGGTGGTGCTGTACTGCACAGCATTTCCATGGGGGGTGCCGCGCTGCAGTGCACCATATTACCTACTATACTGTTTGGAATGGTGCACAGAAGAGCCCCACAGTGGACTGCCATTCAGTTGGTGAACCTTGTGGCCCTAATGGAGCCACACCATGGGACTCTGTTTGGGGGGGAGCCACTGGACAGGGCCAGGACCCAGGTCTGGCAGGAGGTGGCCACTGACCTTGTTGATGCCACCAGAAGGAGGAGGACCATAGAGCAGTGCAGGCACCATTATGGGGACCTCAGGAGGAGGGAGCCAGAGCTACTTGCCCATCTGTGGTCGCATGCCAGGAGGGGCATGGTACCATGTCCAGGTGGATGATACGCCTACACACTTGTATTGTCCATATGGGTAACACTGTCTTATGTGTCCAGTACATGGGGAGGGATTGTCTAGGGTTGGTTGTGGTGGTGTTTATAGAGTATTGGGTGGGTGGGTCTGGCTGGTTGGGTGGACACACACATTGGGGCAGGGTGACTTTGCTTTGGGATTGTACTGATGTTTTTCTCTCCTTGTTTCCCTCACAGGCGTGGATGAGTGACAGCAGCTGGGGGAGCAGCAGCAGAGGGAGGAGGACGCAGCACCCAGGAGAGTTGGGGACCAGCACCGACGACATCACCTGCCCAGTGAGGGTGAGTGCCATGACACCATGATTACTACTGCATGCTGTGTAACAGGGTGGGAAGCAGGGCATAGCCACCATCCATGGACACCACTGCCATGCACGCAACTTGCAACAGTCAGCACTGTCCAGTGGCACTGCATGTCTGGGAGTGCGTCAGTGGTGGTCCATGCATGCACTGGGCACATGGTTGTGACACTGCCTGCACACCGCATAGCCACATTACTGTACAGCCTTGGTGGTGCTGTGCATGACATGGAGAGTGGGTGTGTGCAGTGGTCCACATGGCTGTTGCTGCCTGGATGGGCAGGTCTTGTGGACATGGTCATTGTGGGTGGGTGGGTGCACACCATCACAGGGGCATGGCACATGGCTGTATGCCATGCACAAATGGGTGGGCTACAGGGGGATGGACAGTCACACCTATTGACTCTGATCTCTCATCCTAGGTGACTGGTGACTCCTACAGATACAGCAGGCTATTCAGGAGCTGCTGCAGGTGGTGGGGGAGTCCCTGCAGATCTTGCGGGACATGCATCAACATGGGGTCAGGAGGAGGAGGAGGCCAAGACGACAGCACCAAGAGGAGGAGGATCAGGCTGGCCATTGATGTCCCCATGTGCTGAATAACACCTTCCCCCCTTTGACCCACCCTCACACCCCATCTTCCCTCTCCCATATCTTCACCCCTGCCCCTTACCCACCCCCACCTTGTTTCTTTCCCTCCCCCATATGTACATAGTTCTGTATATAGTTTTGTTTAATATGTTGCAATATAATTATTTTGATATGAATACTGTGATGGTCTCTGATTTGCAGCTGGCTATAGGTGCTCAGCTGCAGTGGTGTGCATGGCATTTGGGGTGGTGCAGTCATGGGTATGTGTGTATGTGCGTGGGGAAGGGTCTATGGTGTGGGAGTAGCTATCAGTTGGTGTCTGTGGTGTGTGTGTTGTTCCCTGTGCATTGGATGACTGTGTGCAGTGGTCCATGATGCATGCTCTGTGTCCATTGTGCCCATGTCAACACGTCCTTGGCCTGTGCAGCTGACACCCTTGCATGTCTGTGGCCTGCAAGGTCTGCTGCCATGTCAGTGGTGGCTGTCCATGCAGGTCATCCACTGTAACCGTCACAATGCTGGGTTGCCCTCTGTCACTAGTGTGGTGCATGTTTGCCTAGGGTGACACTGTGGCCTATGCGGTTGTTGCCCCACCTCCATGCTGTGGCTTGTGTGTGTTGCAGGGGCTCTGCACCACTGTCTGTGACTTGTGCTCCAGGCATATGATGGTGGTGTATGGATCCACAGTGCCTGCACAGGATGGGTGTCACTCCTGTGCCATGGAGGACTGCAGGCTGTGTGTGCTCAGTTTTCATGGGCCCACACTGGGGGCTTGGTTGCCACATTACTGCATCCCTGTGTTATTGTCCCCTTGGGTATGGGTGTGTGTTTGGCCCTGCACTGTGTTACATCCAGTGTGATGCATGCTTCCATGCACCACTGTGGGTGTCTGTGCTGGCTGTTGCAGCTAGTGGTGGGTCGGGATGTGTCACTTGTCTACTGTGCAGGGTGCTGTATCAATAGTGGTGGTGTCAGGGGCATGCCCTTTCCCATGTGGGGTACCTCTTGTGCCAACGCATGGTCGGTCTATCAGCTGTGCCTCAGGGGGATTGTGCATGTTGGCACTGTGTCTGCTGTTGTTGCATTGCCGTGTGCTGCCACCCACTGCTGGGTGCTCATGGTGGGGCTGGCTTGTATGGTTCTGTGGTACACAAGGCTGCAGTGTCACAGTGGGGGTGGTGATATGCATGAGGTTTCCTGCAGTGGTGGTCACTGCTCATGGGGGGTGTCTGGGGGTCACGGTGCAGGGTGTGCTGTACACTGGGGAGGCTGGTGTGGCATGGGGTGGCCCGCCCTCCTTGTGTGGCAGTCTTAGCTTACCGGTGGGTGTGCTGGGGCACAATGGCCCAGCTGTGCATTGTTTGCTTGTCCCCATGGGCCAGTGGATATTCCAGCCCTCCCCCAGTTGTGGTGTGCTTGGGGTGTGGGGGCAATTTCAGTTCTGCTGTGTGTTCCTGTGCCCATCTGTGGCATGGGTGGTGAGCCCCTACCTACCTCCCTGGTTGTGCAGTTACATTGCTCTGCTGCTGGGGGGGCTCCCTGCTTGCGCTATGGCACCTCTGGGCTGCTCAGCTGGACATCCCTTTTTGTGCCATAGCGCATCGTATTTGCTGAGCTTCCCCTCCATAGTTGCGCTATGCCGCTGGTTGTGCGATATTCATACGTTAGCTGTTGGTGAAATTTGGCTTGCATATTGCGTCTATTGCACATGGGCACAATGGACTTGTGCTTGCTCCTGCTATTGCACACTTTTTGGGCGCAGTTTGAATATCCAGCCCTATATTTTTATTTTGGCCCATCTAGTGGAAAAGCACAAATTATTTCAGAAGTTGAAGTTATATATTTTATTTGTTGATTTCATGTCTGCCTTCGATTCAGTAACAAAAGAAAAACTTTGTGAAATACTGTTATGCAGAGGGCTTCCATCAAATCTATTGATCCCTATTTATCTTCTACATCTGAATACTACAATGGCTGTCAGGTATGACAATTGTGGCAGTTTTTCAGAGTATTTTAGAACTACAGTGGGAGTTAAGCAGGGTTGTTTATTATCACCTCTATTATTCAGTATTTATATTGATTCCCTTTTGTATTTCAATGTCTCAGCTAATTTAGACTCTCTCAAAATTAACAATGTTGCAATTTATACCTTAGCATATGCAGATGACCTAATACTCTTTGCACTCTCCAGACAAGGGCCAGATGTTTAAAACTTTGTGCTCGGTGCAAACTGTTTGCGCAGGGTTAGTGCCGGGTTAGTGTGGGTCTGCTATATTTAAAAGGTTGAATAGCATGTGCAAACTGCATTAACACCAGGCAGAATTATAAAGTATGCAAAGGGAAAACTGAGGGGGCTTGTACATGAATACAGGCGCAATGCTGTATTTTGTGAATAGCACTGCATAAAGTGTTGTTTCATGACTTGGTGCACCACTCTGCATGGTGCAAATTACTGCCAAGGAAAAGGTAGTCTTAACTCTGGGCAGACCAGCTTTGCATGGCTTTGTGGCTATGCGTAGCTTTGCGGACCCTAACCAGTAAGTATGACACATAGAAATAAGCCAGACATAGAGGAAACATGCTGATCACTGATGGAATCCCTATGATGCCATCATCTGCCACCCATCCCAGCCATGCCAGGCAGTAAGTGGTGACCTGTCTCCCAGTGGACACCATCTCAGTGTGGTCATACAGCATCCACCTGCAGACCACCCTTTGGTGGACACCAACAGATGCCAGCACACACATGCTGCACTGTGGGCATGGAGGGTGTTGAGGGGAGGGTTTACAAGTGGCCAGGCTACACCACAGACTGGGTGCTGCCACAAGGCTGGGACAAGCCAGCAGTGCACATGTGTGCCTGTCTGATGGTATGTGTCCCCCCAGCCACATACCGCACATCTGTACAGACACCACAGCAGACACAACCAGCCATGTATATGTCACTGTGAGCATTCCGTGCCAGTGGTGCAGCATCTGTGGGTCACACAACAGCATAACAGTAATGTCCACTGTTAATAAACACCTGCAAGTTGGGCCTGTAACAGTGTACAATGTACAGTGCAGTGCGGTGGTCATCACTGCGCTACACACCCTAGGCATTGCTGTGTCCCTCACACTACAAACCCTCTTGCTATTGTAGTGCCTGCTGTGCACTGTAGCATGAACTATAGTTTGACAATTGCATGCAGCACCACCACCTGTGCCTGTGATGTGTAGTCCCCTGGGGCACAATATTCTATGCTCTACCTTACAAGTGTAGCCTGCAGCTACCGCCATGCACTGCCAGACTGACCTACAGGTGGAGCTGTGAGCAGACCCAGCCAGCCCTTGTACTTCCAGACTGACCTACAGGTGGAGCTTTGGGGTTCCATGTAAAAATCATGAATCTAAAGTCGCTAAAATCAATATCGCGATTGCAAAAAGGCGACCTGCATAATCGCGTCTGTAAATAATGGTGCTTACCTATTTTGACGACTTCAATAAAAGCACACTAACATAATCCAGTCCCTCATATGGTCAGAGGATCCTAATAATGTGTAACCCACACTCTGTTTACTTTTTCTATTTATTATTTCAACAGTTGTACACTATTCATTGCATTAAATCCGGAGAGGTTGTAATGGCATTGTATGTGCTTATGTTGACAAGAAGTTCAGCAGGATACTCTAGGCTACATGAATTACTACAAGAAATGTCACCCAACTTGAACCCAGAGTCTGCTTTAATGGACTTTGAAAGGGCTGCATGGCTTACATTTAGTGCCTGTTTTCCAAATGCCTAGATACATGGCTGTTTTTTCCATTTTGCTCAGGCCATTTGGTGGAGGATACAGATGCTCTCATTGGTGCTAGAGAAGTACACAGAAGATCCAGATTTTGCCCTACATCTATGCATCTTGTTGTCATTGGCTTTTGAACAGCTAATATTTTTCAAGTCAAACTACCTCTTGCTGGGAGCTGCAATACTGAACATAGGATTTGCAAGAAAGCGAGTTGTGCTCACAACAGAGGGAGGTGAACCTTACAGTTGTCTTTGGTTTGTAGCAGATACTCTGCAGGTGGAGGCTACTTCTAACTGAAGGGTGAAATAAGGAACTTAGAATTATCAGGAAAAGACAGTCTTGTTACAATTCTTAAGATTTTCGGTGCAGGAAGAGTTTAAAGCACAGCTGACTTATTTTGGGGCTGACTGCTTTCAGAGCACAAACCACCAAGCTGTTTTGGTGCTGGGGAGGTTTACCTGCATTTGACTTGGATGTCTGGATTTTTCTCTGTTTGATTAGCAGGGGATTTTCGCTGTCAAATTGTTGTGTATGGTATCTTGCTGAAAGGAAGTCACTCATTGCAGTGGTGGGTCAGAGCTCTTGGCTGATTGTTTTGTGAGGGCACAGTTTAGGCCCAACCCCTTCCCACCACCCCACCCACCCCTGGAAATCGCCTTATAATTTGGGGTTCTGACATCATCAAGAGTGCAAGTGCATATCAATGTCATATCCTCTCTAGCACACAGCACTGAAAATATAAGCATACACATTGTATAATATATATATTTCTATATAACAAACCAATCACACACGCAAAAAAAAGTAAATAATCACGTGGGGAGTAGTGCAATGTAATGGCTGTGGGGCAGCAGTCTTCTGGGAATCTTTCTGGAGGCTGAGATGCTGCCCTATTTGCAGACAACTCTCTGCCCTGAGGGAGGAATTTGCCCATCTTCAGGCCACACTGGACAGCAGTAAGGGAACCTTCTCCCAGGACAGACTGGATGGTAGGAAGGGAACCTCTTCCATTCAGAAAGCACCAGAGCCACCACCACTACCTCAGAGGTTGCAAAGAAAGCACAGCAGTTGGACCACAGTGGGCTCAGGGAGGGTGAGGATGGTGGAACAGAGGCACACCCAGTCAGTTGTTCCACTCCACAATCCATACAGCATTCTGGGGGAGCACAGCTCCCCTATGGATGCACCCACAGAGGAGATTAAGGAGGCTGAGGACACCTGTCACAAGGGAGGTCCACAGGAAGGAGGCAGAGGACACCACAAGGAAAGGAAGCAGCTCCTGGTGGGGGACTCAGTTATTAGGGGGATAGAACTGGGGGAGCAGGGAAAACTGAAGTAAGGTGCCTGCCTGGTGCCATGGCTTGGAGGGACAGGAAGTGCATCCTCAGGATCATGAGAACAGCTGCACAGGAGTCTGAACTGGATGTCATTGTCCACCTAGGGACAAATGACTTGGCTCAACATGAGATTAGAGCAGTGCAGAAGGACTTTGTAGAACTGGGGAGGGGCCTAAGATAAGTAGCACACACAGTATCCTTCTCAGAGGTGCTGCCTGTCAATGGCATGAGTGAGGCAAGGGTACTTTGCACCATGCAGTTTAATGAATGGTTGAAAAAATGATGTGGAGCACAGGGGTTTGGCTTCATTGGGGACTGGGGTTCCACCTGGAGGGACACCAGCCTATACTGGCAGGATGGTCTGCATCTGTCCAGGAAGGAACAAGTCTTTGAGCAATCAGTTTAAATGCTTTCATTGGCAAGCTTTTAAACTAGTCAAGGGGAGGCACTGATAAGCAGCAGGAAAATCTCAGCCTCTCCCTACAAAACAGGGTACTAAATGAGAAAAAGACTGAGGTAGAAAGGTCAGTGGGGGATGCTGCAACAGAAGGTAAAGCCATCAAAAAATGGAAAGCAATGAGTACCAATGCCCGTAGTCTGAGTAACAAGCTTCCTGAATTAGTGGCCTTGATGGAGGAGGAACATCTGGATATCGTGGCAGTCACAGAACATGGTTCGCACAAAACCATGACTGGGACATAAACATACCGGGATACACTATCTACAGGAGGGACAGAGAGGGTAAAAGAGGAGGAGTAGCTCTTTACATAAGGGAAGGAATCAAAGCAACAGAACAAAAGGAAAAACAGGAGGAGGAGAAGAAGCACTGTGGGTAAATTTGGAGACCGGCAATGGCACCACAATCCGCACAGGGGTTGTATACAGAACCCCTACTCAGGGGGAGGAAATGGACAAGGAAATGATAGAAGGTATACTTAGTATGGCATAAAAAGGGGAGATATTGCAGATGGGAGATCTGAATATGCTAGATGTTAACTGGAGTGCAGTTGCAGCAGCCACTTTTAAGAGTGGGGTTATTCTAGATGCTCTACAGGATGCATGCCTTAGACAACTAGTATTGGAGCCCACTCGAGAGGGAGCAATCTTAGACCTGGTTCTCTCAAATGGAGATGAAGAGAGGATCACAGATGTAGAAGTGGGTAGCCATCTGGGTGTAATAAGGGATAAAGAAGTGTGTCCCAATATTTCAGCCTAAACCTCATTTTGGTCTAAAACATAATGTATCTGTGTAACAAATATTGATCTATGAAGCTGGATCATATAAAACTTGTAAAGCTACAAGACAAACTAAGCCACAAGTTGCAACATCAAAGTGTCTTTTGATATTTGTGCTGACCATGTGCGTAATATCAAACAGTTGCTTTATGTGTTTGCAAAGTTACCCTTCTGACTATCTTTAGTCTTTATCATTATCAAGACAGACCAAAATGCTTGTGTGCACATTCCTAAGTGCAAACCTATTTCTTCCTTCTAGATCTTGGTAACTGGTAATGACAATTATTACTAGCCTTATATAGTAGTATAATTTACACTATCAATACATTTGTGCTGACCAAAAGATTAGCTCATACATGTACTAAAAGGAGAATTGCCTTTTAAGTTGATGTTTGTACTTGTCTTGGACCAATCATAGACAACCATAGAAACTAATAATACTGTCATCCACTATATAAGCAAGCCAGAATACACTGTTAGTTTGAAGAATTAAGAATGAAGGATGTACCACTTGTAATCTCTCGCTGTGATTATTGGTATAATCATTAAATTCTTCCGCCATCAGCCTCATCTCCATACATCTCCTTTCTAAGTATTTGTAATGGATAATTTATTAATGGTAATTTTTTGGCCACCTTTACAATTGGTGCCGTGACTTGGATCACTGGTGCTGCATGCTGAGGAGGCTGCCTAACTGCTAGATGGTTAGTCTGCAAGCCCTAATAAGAAGGTGACGATGCTTGGAGACGTGGTGCTGATGGCTTAAAGCGAGAGAAAATGGTGCACACAGACAGTTTAGCCACTTGCTAATCAGGTGATGTATGCTTTGTATACTTCTCAAATTGTTTTAAATATAAAGTAATGCTTAACTCTGTAGGAACTCTAGGGGCAGAGTAGGTAAGTGAAGGTGCTGGGACTTGCAAGCCGGACCTCACAGGGGAGCCATAAGACATAGCCAGATGGACTGGGGCACCAGTGCACGGGTGGACCCGGCAGTGAAGGCTAGGCAGGCAAGAAAAAGATATGAAAAATGAGTATGGAAACAATAATAGGTCGTTTTCTAGGAAAACACCTAAAGGGGAAAGCATACGAACCAGTGCCTGATGATCAACAGGCACAATTGTATTTTATGAGTATGGAAACATTAATAGGTTGTTTCTTAGGGAAACACCTAAAGGGGGGAGCATAGAAACCATGATCAACAGGCACAACAGTTTTTTAATAAAAAAATAAAAAAAGAGAAACTACCAAATACTGACAAAGTCTGTGATAATATAGCCAGGTGGTAATTTGTTAACACATGAGACTTTAAAAAAAAGAGGAAAGCTGCATGAGCAGTAAGATGTAATAATCCAGCTACAGTCAAAAATAGATAGTTTAGAAATGCAAATAAGTCAAGAGCCAGAATCCCTGCAAGAAAAAAGACACAACTAAAGTTATAGTTTGTAAAGGTACAGGGAGACCTTTGTTTTTTTAGATAGGGATAATTCTCTTTTATTGATTGCAATATAAACTATAACACAGCTTCTGTAGCACATTTGTAAGATGTAAATGTCTTAAAATCTAAAAACAGGCACTATACAGTGTGCTAACTCCTGTATGGGAGCAGTTAAAATGTAGGAGTAAAAAGTCAGGTATTGGCAAGTCATATTAACTCAATGCCCAAAGACCTTGCCTTTTCTAATGTTAAAGAGTTTGATTCTAAATACTCTCAGTATGCTGTGGGGTGGACTAGAGCAAAGACTAGCCACTTGTTCTTCTGTGATTGCTACCATAACCAAACAAACCACCCGGAGTTGTTTGGCATGATTAATAATGTTATCAGTAACACTAGCGTTTCTGAAGGACAAAAGATTCTCGTTAAAAATGATGTTGGCACACTTTTAAATATGATATTCAAGTGTCCTTGGATAAAAAATGTTTAAGTTAATTACATGAAAGTTGTTTTCATTTCCTGTGCAATGTAACATTAAGATATTTTTAATATCAGTAGTGTTCAAGGCCACTACAAAAATAACTGGGTTTGAGCGACCCTTGCATGCACACTATGTGACCTTTTGCATTTTACTTGACCTTCTTGTGTTGCAGCCAACACAGTCAATCAACATTTAACTGTAAGCAAAACTTTTTTTATGAACTCAGCTGACATTTTGTCATGCTTAGGATAAGAAAATCCAGGGATGCTTGGCTTCTTTTATCCTATGGAAATAATCTTGTATTACAGTAGTTGAGCTGTATCTTCTGCCAGTAGAAGCTCGGGGGGAGGGGGTAAGCTACCCTTCCTTCCTTCCAGTGTAATGTCCACAAAGGTTTCAAGGTACATTGCCATCTCCCCATAGGGGTAAATACCAAAAAATGTGTATTTGATTCTTCTTCAAAAACATTTGCTTCAAGAATCAGTTAAGCTGGAGTGGGAGTTGTGTGTGTATTTCTACATATTCATTCTTTTGATTGTCTTTTCAGCTTTCTTAGCCCATTTACAAGCTATATTTGTTTCATGTTTAAAATGTATTTTATGCATTATGCTCAATACTAAAATTGTTCTATTGCAAAAATGCTTACATTTCCTAATTGGTTCCACATAAGGACTATTGCATAAATCAAGGCATTATTACCTCTGCAAGTGTAATATTTTTAGCAAAATTACATCTATTTGTGAAACTTTAAATCAACTGAAAAAGGTCCAGTCAGTTTAAACTCTGCAATCAAGCTTATTGTTTCTACTTACTATAAAGTTAAGTCTGGGGTAGGGGCAATCCCCTAACTTCAGCAAGAAGATTCTTCTTCAATTGATCTTCAAGCAAGACATCCATCTTCTTCACTGCTGTTTATTCCAAACATGGCTGATACTTTATGCAGAGCTATTACTTTTTATGGACTGTTCATCTGTGTACCAGGGTGTAATCAACTTCCACAACACAAATGCCATGCCAGTGTGTGTGTGGCTACTCAATGAACAATCTAATGCACCCCTGGCCAGTGCAGTGTGTCTGCTAATTAGCCAGCCAGCAATATGAACACTGACTTTTCTAAATTGGTGTGTGGACATACTTAACAGCTGGTCTAGCAGCTGTGCCTCAAAGCTCAAGACTGGATCACTGCAAAGCTACATGGACTGGGAACAAAAAAATGGGTCTCTTGTCATAAACAGAGCCACACCAAATGACAATGGTGTTTATGTGTTAACTCTGTCCTACTGTTTTGGGGATAATAGTGTTTGTAACTATGCTGGTGTAAACAACTTATTATGTTTTGTAGTCTCAAATGCCATATACTTAACTGTAACACCAACTGAATGTCCAAATGTGACAAAAGGGCCAGAGAGTGGATTTAATCAACACCTATTGATCAAATTCTTGTGAATAATGTAAAGTACAGTAGAGTACATATAAATCTAGATTTTCTCTGGTTGGAATATAAATGTTAACAATAGTTGTGCAGATACTGGTGTGTCAAAGTTTTATGCCACTATGTTAATTGACATGTTAAATGTCATCATTTGGAGTTGTGATTCCTCTCCTGTTTCTTAATGTACAGTCATTTTTAAATCGAAAAGATACTCATTTGACACAAATTCATAAGGCACAAATAGTTGTAAATGAATTGCTCAGTGAGAGTGATAATGAGCACTTAATTTATAGCTATGCAGGGGGACCCTTAGTAGTCCTGTCTTTTAAAGTTTTACTTGTGTTGCCAGTGGTCTTAGTGTTCTTGGTAATTATAGGCCTGTGTCGCTTAAGACTTACTATTTGTAATGTACATAGTGAGATGTACATACTCAGAGGAGCTGCATTGTTGCACAAATAATAATTAGGCAATATTGGGCCAAGGGGGGGCTTGTAATAAGGGATAAAGAAGTATGTCCCAATATTTTAGCCTAAACCTCATTTTGGTCTAAAACATAATGTATCTGTGTAACAAATATTGATCTATGAAGCTGGATCATATAAAACTTGTAAAGCTACAAGACAAACTAAGCCACAAGTTGCAATATCAAAGTGTCTTTTGATGTTTGTTATGGTTCACAATAAACACAGCAATAGAGTCAAGCCATAGAAAGGCAAAAGTACTGGACTTTAGGAGGGCTGACTTTGCCAAAATGGGTGAGTGCCTAAGGAATGCACTAGCAAATGGGTAGGGAGAAGGGGTGGAAGAACAATGGGGAATAATAAAAACTGCCATCACAGAGGTAACAAGCCTTTGTGTGAAGCAAATAAACAAAACTAAACAATGTAAGAAATCACTATGGTTCTCAAAGGAAGTGGCAGTGAAGGTTCAAGAGAAAAAGAAAGCTTTCAGGAAGTACAAGGAATCACAGAAGGAGCAGGACAGAGAACTGTATCAGTTAAAGCAAAAGGAAGCTGGGAAGGCAGTCAGAACAGCAAAGGCCCAAACCGAGGAAAAGATAGCCAACTCAGTTAAGAAGGGGGATAAAACCTTTTATAGGTACATCAGGGAGCAAAGGAAGACCAAGGGAGGGATAGTGAGGCTTAATAAAAGGGGAGGGTGGACAGAGGGTGACTGTGAAAAGGCAGAGATACTAAACAAATATTTTTGCTCAGTATTTACAAAGGAAGAGGGGGAGGTACCTAAAACAAACAGTAGAAACACTCTGGATACAGCAGTTGATACCAGCCCATTTACAGAAGAAAGGGTTCTGAAAGAACTCTTAAAACTGAAGGTGGACAAAGCAATGGGGCCTGATGGGATTCATCCCAGAATTCTAAAAGAACTAAGGGTAGAATTAGTGACACCACTGACTACCCTGATTAACAAATCATGAGAGGATGGGGTGGTACCCGAGGACTGGAGGAGGGCAGATGTGATTCTCCTTCACAAAAGTGGGAGTAAGGCAGAAGCAGGAAACTACAGACCTGTTAGTTTAACCTCAGTGGTAGGGAAAATGATGGAATCACTTCTGAAGGAAAGAATTGTCGAGTATCTAGAGGCCAGAGGGGCACAGGACCCAAGGCAGTATGGATTCACAGCAGGAAGATCATGCCAGACAAATCTGATAGATTTCTTTGACTGGGTGACCAAAGTAGTAGATCATGGAGGGGCTATGGACATGGCCTACCTAGACTTTAGCAAGGCATTTGACACAGTCCCACACAAAAGATTAATATACAAGTTAGCTAGCCTGGGAGTGGGTCCCAAGATGACAGCCTGGGATAAAAATTGGTTGGAGAACATGACACAGAGAGTAATAGTAAATGGAGTCCACTCTGAAGAAAGAGGGGTTACTAGTGGGGTACCGCAGGGTTCAGTATTAGGACCGGTCCTCTTCAATGTCTTTATAAGTGACATTGCAGAGGGACTGGAAGGAAAAGTATGTCTCTCTGCAGATGACACAAAGATCTGCAACAGAGTTGATGCACAAGGTGGGATGGAAAGGATGAAAAGGGACTTGGCAAGGTTAGAGGAATGGTCAAATGTATGGCAGCTTAGATTCAATGCTAAGAAGTGCAAGGTAATGCACCTTGGAAACAAAAACCCAGGGGAAGAGTACACAATGGGGGGTGAGATACTAACAACAAAAAAAATGGAAAGGGACCTGGGGGTAGTCATATCAGGTGATCTAAAGGTGGGCAAGCAATGTGAGAGGGCAGCAAGGAGGGCTGGGGAGATACTGGGATGCATAGGAGGCATCACCTGTGAAAACAGGAAGTTATTATCCTTCTGTACAGACAGCTGGTCAGACCCCATCTGGAGTACTGTGTGCAGTTCTGGAGACCCAGTCTTCGCAAAGACATAGACAGGATGGAAGCTGTCCAGAGGAGGGCAACTAAAATGGTGCAGGGTCTGCACCAGAAGACATATGAAGAGAGACTTAAGGAGCTTAATATGTATAGCCTTGAGGAAAGGAGGGAGAGGGGGGACATGATAGAAACTTTGAAGTACCTCAAGGGAATCAACAAAGTCCAAGAGGGTAGCATCTTTCAAAAAAAGAGGTGTGCAAGAACAAGGGGCCAAAATTTGAAGATGGGGGGGGTGACTCAGAGGTAATTTAAGGAAGTATTCTTTCACAGACAGGGTTTTGGATGCATGGAATGGCCTTCCAGAGGAGGTCGTGGAGTCAAAAACAGTGGTGGAATTCAAGCATGCATGGGACAGTCATAAGGCAATTCTAGGTGGTGGGGTTAGGAAGAAGTAGGCTGCTGGTTAACTAGGATCTGCAGCTTATCCAGTAGGCAGGGAAATGGGCAGACTGGGTGGGCCAAGCGGTCCTTATCTGCCGTCATATTCAATGTTTCTATGTTTGTCCCTACAGATGATATGGTTACAGCATTTGAAGAACTGAAGAGGTGGGAGGTTTTTAAGTGTTAATGCTAGCTTTATAATGCCCCTAATTGAGTACTTTGAAAGTACATGGATCAGACACTGAAGGGGCAGGACTGGTAGATGAACTGCATTATTCCCCACACACCAGTGGAATTGTTACATGGCAATAACACAGGGAATGACTTGTACAAATAGTGCTGTGGAGGGGTGGCATTGAGGGTGTAATAGCCGTCTAAGTGCTTGTCACCCAGCTATTTGGAGATTTCATTCTGTGCCTGAAAGAAGAAAAACGGCTCACTGAGATAAAGCTGGAATAAATGATTTCAGGAGCCAGTACAAGTTCCAGAAAAAAAAAGCACAAAAACATGGACAAAAGAGTTGTTTCTATTGTGAAAGAATATTCACATAGAAGCAGATACGAATACCTGTGAGGGCTGGCATGCAATTTTCAGTTCCAGGTATAAGCGAGCGGTGTGAAAGCAAGTACTGGGAAAGGAGGCTCTTTTACAATTATTGCACTATCGGTGGAGGATTCAATAAAGTAAACCAAGTCATCGAGACTTTTTTTTTTTACTCTAGATGTCGCTGTTTTGAAGAGTTGGTGTTGTGAGGGGCCTTTACTGTGTATATTGCTGTTGTTCGTAGGTAGTTAGTAGTAGTTAATTTGTTTGGTAAATGGATTGCAAGCTGTGGTTTTATTGCTGTGGTGCTATTCCAGTCGGTTTTATTGCTTGAAGGGTGGCAAGCGGTGGCACTATTTCAGTTGCTTGTATTGTTATGAAGATGACAAGCAATGGCATTATTTCAGCATGTTAGCTATTATTACTGAGCTGAATTTGAGAGTCACGGATTTGCCAGCGCTGTTGTAGCAGTCACTTTTTTTTATTCACTCATATCACTGGTTATCAAGCTGTGGGACTCTGCAATAGCACTGGGCAATCTGCATGCAAATCAGGTCATAATGAGATGCTAATCTTGATGTTTGCCCATAGACTACCTAAGTAGGTTCATTTGCATGTCACCTTTGAATATAGCAAAGCTTTGCCCTGGGCAAAATGTGATTGCACTGGGCAAATGGCTCAGCTCCATGCTAAACCTGAACAAATGTGTTTGTGCCACGCAAATATTTCAGAATAATTGTACGTTTTTGCACAATGTAATTTCACATATGCTGCTGCTTGCTGCTTTACTGACTCTCCACTCCTTTGCTAGCACACACAGTGGTCACATAGTTCATCTCTACCTTCCTTCACACCACTGTGAACTGGGATGCTATTGTGGTTTGCAATTCCTGGTTGATATATTCAGAGCTGTCTTATTCCAGGGCTATTTTTGCACTGCATTCCCAGCCCAGTTTGCTTGGCTTCATTAGCATGCTATAATCAGCAGGTTTAGCACCGGGGCTATCCCATTTGTATATAGTGGGCTATTGGATCTGGACTAATTTAGCACACTGGGCAGTGCTAATTTAACCCTGGGGCAGTTTTGAATATCTGGCCCAGGGACTTCAAGACAAAATAAATCAACTTAAAAATAAATGTGATAGGTTAGAATTGAACATGAATCTTAAAAAAAAACTAAAATTATGATATTTAGTTTGCAAAATTCTAATAGTTCACCTCTAAGGATATTTTTAAACAGAGATATGATTGAAGTTGTTTCTTCTTAGTCTTCCATGGAGGGAGGAAAATTAGGTTTGCTGGACAAGGCACCTAGCTTTACCTGAGCTCTTTTTTCTAGGTTGCTTGAAAGGACAGAGCAAAGAACCTTACCAGAGCAAGGAAAATGATTAAGGCTTCTTTCAGCAAGGCAGATTTACTATGCATTGTTATTTTTAATTTGTACTCACTGGAATTGTTACTGTTTGTTGTTAACATTTTATTGCTTTATTTTTCTCTGATTCAAATTGTTGTTGCTGGGTATACCTTCTGCTGCATTATTACAAGGTGTGCCTACAGGTGTGTGCTTACAGATTACTGCTATAATCTTCTGATTCAAATTATCTTTTGCAAGGTACATCTTTTGTTACTGCTTTATTTTTCTTTGTAGCAAAGTGTTTCTTACAGGGCATATCTTCTGTGAAATTATTACAGGTGGTGCCTTACAGGTCTTACAGTTTTATCTATCATAAGGATAAGCTTTTATGGCTACTGCATTTGTTGCTGGCTGACTGTTTCTGCTCTTTCCTCCTTGTTTCTTTCATCCATGGTTCTTTTTCAGCAGGAGAAGGGCCCAGCCACCCACCCCATCCCCAACCACCCCGCACTACACTCTTTTTATAGGGTAGTACAGTCATGACATTTCCTGTAGCAAAGCAGGAAGGGGTGGATCAGAGGGGGTAATCACACAGTGACCTCATTTGTAGGGGCACTAGTAATTTAACTTGTTATAACAACTTACACAAAAGCAAACAAATAAAACACAAAACCAAACTTTTGCTTTTATTTTTTTCCTTCTAATTACTCTGACCAAGTTATGAACACTGCAACTTATCTGGAATGGATATCGTATCATTAACTGCAGGTACTGCAGAACACTTTTCAGAAGGGCAGTTTTACAGGATTTAGGACACTGTCCTACATGCTGGGCCATTGGAGATCTAAGGGCTTAGCTCCAGGCATCATGGACAGAGATTGCGCACCTCAAATTGCATATTCAAGAGGAAATATATTATAAGAACTTCTCACCATTTCCTCAACATCCAACAGAAGCACCTCGACCACAGAGGGTAGTTGGTCCAGGAGGTTGGCAGGTGGTTAGGAGGGGCAAATCGGGTGCCCCATCACTCGGTGCTCTCCAACATATCACCTCCACAAACCATATAAAAACTACAAACAGGTATCTGCCTATATCTCCAAAATCAAACAAAATGATGGGGGACACTGCAGAGTAGGACACTGCAGCACAGGAGCTAGCACAACAAAACTCACCCAAAACAGGAACCAAAACAAAAAAAGCAAAAAGGAAATCCCAAAAACTTCTGATCATAGAAGACTCCATGATTCAGTGAGTTGGTACCCATCTCCAGCCAGGGGTGATGGTCAGATGTCTCCCAGGTACATCAGTGTGGAGAGACACTGACCACATTGCTAACATTGTTCAGGAAGCAGGAGAAACATTGATGTCCTAGTGCACATAGGGATTAACAATCTCGCCAGCTGGTCAGTTGTGGAGACCAAGGAACACCTGACCAGGTTTGGTGACAAACCATCATCCATTTCATCCAGTATCTCTTCTCTGAGATCCTGCCAGTCTGGGAGAGGGGTGCAGATGGACAGAAGGTCAGAGGAGGGGAGATAGGGCAGCGATGCATGTGCCTCAAGGGTTGGTGCCAGGAAAAAAGGACACAAATTTGTAGGAACTGGCAATAGTTTTGGGAGTGAAAGTTCTTTAAATTTGATGGACTGCATCTGACTAAGGAGGGAGTCAGTGCATTGGGGCAGAAGTCTGATGTCTGTGCAGAATATTTTAACTAGCAAATGGGGAGAGGGGTGCAGCACCCCATACGTCAAATGGGAAGAACACCTCTCCCCCTCAGCTAGTGGTTAAACAGGAGTTCAGCATGTTTGTAGTTCATTTGCATCACCAGGTAAGGAAAAAGTTCTGACTCCCCATACAATGCACAGGGGAAATGCCAGACCTCGTGCAACAACTAAAATACTGAAATCTGGCCAATGGAAAATCATGTACACAAATGCTTGCAGTCTGTGAAACAAGATCCCAGACTTGCAGGCAATAATGACAGAGGCGAAACTGGACATAGTAGCCATTAGCAAGACATGGTTTACCAGTAACCACACTTGGGAGACTTCAGTACCTGGCTATGTACTGTTTGGAAGAGACTGAGGTGCAGAAGGGGGTTGAGTGGCCCTTTATGTCAATGAAAATATCAAAGCTACAGAAATTCAGAATACACATAAGGAGCCAGAAGAACTGTGGGTCACCCTGGAAACAGGAAATGGGACAGCCATACAAACTGGGGTTGTGTACAGGCCTCCGGACCAGGGGGAGGACATAGACACATTACTTTTATAAGATATTCAAAACATGAAAGCTAAAGGGGAGGTTCTGTTAATGGGAGACTTCAACATGCCAGATACAGATTGGTCAATACCAGCAGGAACATCCGCCAGAACTAGACACGTGGTAGATTCCCTGCAGGGGGAGGGCCTCAAACAACTGGCTCAACAACCCACATGAGACAAGCTATCCTAGATCTAGTACTGACTAACAGGGAAAGGATCTCAGATCTCCAGGTAGAAGGTCACCTGGGGGCCAGTGACCTTAACACGGTATGGTTGAATTTGGCCACTAGAACTAAATCATCCCATTCCAAGGCAAAAATATGAGACTTCAGAGGAGCTGATTTTGATAAGATGTCTGACAGAGGTATGCTAGCCCTGGCAAAAAGAAATACAGGTGAGGGGGTACATGCAAAATGGGCAAGCATTAAGGATGCAATACTTGAATCAAAATCCCATTGTGTTAGAGAGAAAAGGAAGTGCAAAAGAAGAAAGAATGACTTTAGTTCTCAAAAACAGTAGTAGAAAAGTTCAGAGCCAAATGGCTGTCCTTCGGGAAATATAAGGGAACACAGCAGGATTAAGATAGGGAGGCATCCCAAACTTCTCTAAGGGAAGCAGGGAAGGCAGTAAGGCAGGCAAAGTCCCAAATCAAGGAAACACTAGCACACAGTAAAAGAAGGTGACAAGATTTTCTACAGCTACACTAGTGAAAGAAGAAAGTCCAGAGTGGGTATTGCTAAGATCAAAGGGGATAAGGGGGCACGTGAGGAGGAGGACCATGTAAAAGCATCTATCCTAAATAGATACTTCTGCTCAATATTTACTAAAGAAATGGTAGGGCAGGGCCCACAGCTCAGCACCATGGACACAGGGGGGAGGAAGGTGTGCACTAGTCCCTTCACAAAATAAAGGCTCCTACAAGAGCTCAATAAGCTCAGGGTGGGGAAGGCAATGGGATCTGATGGTATACAACCCAGGGTACTAAAGGAGCTCAGGGTGAAACTAGCAGAGCCATTATCAGAACTGTTAAGTGAGTCTCTGAGCACAGGAGAGGTCCCAGAAGACTGGAGAAGGGCTCATGTGATCTGCTCCGCACCAGGCAGGAGGCAGGGAGCTACAGACCAGTCAGTCTTACAGCAGTAGTGGGCAAGATTATGGAGGCACTCCTTAAGGAAAGGATAGTGCAACACCTGGAATCCACAGGAGCACAGGATCCAAGACAGCATGGGTTTACAAAAGTAAGGTCCTGTCAAACTAATCTCATAGATTTCTTTAATTGGGTAACCAAAGTGGGGAACCAAAGGGGGAGCAGTTGATGTTGCCTAACTTGACTTCAGCAAAGTTTTCAATACTGTTCCACACAGAAGACTGATTAATAAACTGGGTATGCTTGGGGTGGGTGAGAAGTTGGTCAACTGGGTGACAAACTGGTTGATGGGCAGAAAACAGAGAGTGGGGGTAAATGGTATACAGTCAGATGAGATGCAAGTCACAAGTGGGGTACCTCAGGGATCAGTCCTGGGGCCAGTCATCTTCAATATCTTCATCAGTGATATTGCAGATGAGCTGGAGGGTAAGGTTTGTCTGTTTGCAGATGACACAAGATCTGCAACAGAGTAGATGATCCAGATGGAGTGGGCAGAATGAGAAGAGATCTGGATAAACTAGCAAAATGGTCAGAAGAGTGGCAACTGGGATTTAATGCAAAGAAGTGCAAGATCATGCACATAGGAAAGAGAAACCCTGAAGCCACCTATAGGCTGGGAGGGGAGTTGCTGGCAGTCACAAGGGAAGAAAGAGACTTGGGCATCGTCATCACTGATGACCTGAAATCATCCAAGCAGACTACTAAAACAGTAGGTAAGGCTAGGGGGATGTTGGGGTGTATTAGTAGGGCTATCACAAGTTGGAAGAGGGAGGTAATAATTCCTCTTTACAAGACACTGGTTAGGCCCCATCTGGAGTACTGTGTGCAGTACTGGAGGCCACACCTTCACAAAGACAGTAACCAAATTGAGGCAGTTCAGAGAAGGACAACCAAAGTAGTGCAGGAACTGCATCAGAAAACATGTGAGGACAGATTAATAGAGCTCAATATGTATACCCTAGAGCAAAGGAGGGAGAGAGGTGATATGATCCAAACATTCAATCACCTTAAGGGCATTAACAAGGTGAAAGAGTCTAACATGTTTCAACATAAGAAAAATAGCAGGGCAAGAGGACACAGCATGAGATTAGAGGGAGGCCAATTAAGGGGTAATTTGAGGAAGTTCTTTTACACAGAAAGGGTGGTGGATGCATGGAATGGCCTACCTCAGGAAGTGGTGGATATGAATACAGTGCAGGACTTCAAACAGGCATGGGATAGGCATAAGGGAGCGATACAGATGAGTATGAATAGTTAGGCCATTGACAGAGTACAGGCCAATGGCACATTCATAAGGTAGAAACAGAAATGGGCAGATTTGATGGGCCTTACGGTCCTTATTTGTCATCAATTTCTTTGTTTCTGTGTTACATGTATCTAGGTGTTAAATTCATCTCTAATGGTCTTTGGTCATCCCATTAGAAAGAACAAGCCACTAAGGCTAAATTAGCAACTAAAGCCCTATTGCTTTTTAATTCTAAATATGGTGGGCATACGGTTGTCCCAGCTGTTTCAGCTGGTGAAGCAAAAATCAATCCTATTCTATTGTATGGAGCTGAAGTATGGGGGGGGGGGCTACACATTCGCCTTTATTGGAAGTTCCTTTATCTCTGTATTACAAATCACTGTTGCAGGTTCGTTTATCAACATATAATGTTATTGTTAGGGCTGAACTAGGCAGAGTACCTATTGCAACCTTAGTAGAAGTCCATATGGCCAGTTATTGGCTTAGAATTATGAATAACTCAATTAAAGTTCTTCCCTCATCCTGTCTGAAAGAGAAAATTAGTTGGTCTGTACAAAATTTCACATCTTTATGATTAAAAACCCTTAAAGTAATTATAACTGAAACATCTCTGGAACATCTATGGTTAGATTTTGGAAAGGGCATTTCAATGTCTCCCTTGTTTAAGGATATCTTCAAAAAGAAATTAATTGAAATTAAGAGCTCAATATGTATACCCTAGAGCAAAGGAGGGAGAGAGGTGATATGATCCAAACATTCAATCACCTTAAGGGCATTAACAAGGTGAAACCTGGTGTAGTGATAACCACGACTGGGAGTTGGCCATACCTGGCTACAACATATTCAGAAGAGACAGGGCAGGCAGGAAGGGAGGAGGAGTGGCACTGTATGTGAAAAATGACATAAGGGCCACAGAGATCCAGGAGGAACAAAATGGGGGAGAGATACTGTGGGTTAAGCTGGAAAGGAAAATGGGGACAGCCATCCACAGGTGTGGTCTATAGACCACCAGCCAGGAGGAAGAAACAGATAGGGAGTTGATGCTAGCCATCCAGAGGATGGCAGACAAAGGTGAGGTAGTCCTGGTTGGAGACTTCAATATTCCAGATGTGGACTGGAGCATCCCAGCAGCAGCATCAACTAGGAGCAGATTTATCCTGGACTCCCTTCAGGTGCCTCCTCAAGCAACTGGTCATGGAACCAACTCGGCAGAAGGCAATACTGGACCTTGTGCTCACAAACAGGGACAGTGTGATGGGGTAGAGTGGGGAGCACCTGGGAACAGTGACCACCAGTCACTGTGGTTTGAAATCACAGAAAGAGCAGAACCAAAGCACACAAAAACACGTATCTTGGATTTTGGGGGAAACTTTGGGAAAATGGGAGATACTTGAAAGAGGCATTAAGGGAATGGGCAGGAATCAGGGTTGAGGAACAGTGGAAGTATTTAAAATGGGGATTACAAGAACAACAGAATTATGTATTAAGCAGGTTAGCAAGAGAGGAAAAGGAAGAGGAGACCATTATGGTTTTCTCAAAGAGGTAGCAAAGAAAGTGAAAGCCAAAAGATTGCATTCAGGAAATACAAAAGACACAGGCAGAAGGGGATAGGGAGAAGTACCAGGAGAAGCAAAGGGAGGCAGGAGGTTGTGCAGGGAGCCAAAGCTCAGACAGAAGAAACACATTGCAAAATCAGTGGGTAGAGGGGACAAAACCTTTACAGGTACATAAGTGAAAAAGAAAGGCAAAGGGAGGGATAGTGAGACTGAAGGTGTAGGATGGGGCTGTGGAGGATGACAACAGTAAAGCTGACATATTAAACAGGTATTTCTGCTCAGTCTTTACTGAGGAAGAGGAGGGTAATGGGTCTGAGCGGATACAAGGGGTGAGAATGGTGCAGAAATGGACACAAGTCCCTTTACAAGAAAGGGTCCTGAAGACTGGAAGTAATAAGAGTTGATAAACAATGGGGCCAGATGGGTGCACCCAGGGTCCTTAAAGAATTAAGAGGTGGTGGCTGAACCTCTTGCTATCCTGTTTAGCCGATCACTAGAAACAGGGAGGTACCAAAGACTGGAGGATAGCAGATGTAGTTCCCTTATACAAAAGTGGGAACAAAGAGGAAGCGGGAACTACAGACCAGTCAGCCTCACCTCGGTAGTGGGAAAAACATGGAAGCTACTGAAGAGAGATTGGTGGAACATCTGGTTGTCAATGGGCTACAGGACCCAAGGCATGGTTTCACCAGGGAAGGTCATGTCAGACCAACCTCATTGAATTTTTTGACTGGGTGACTGGGAGGTGGATCAGGGAGAGCAGTGGACATGGCCTATCTGGACTTCAGCAAGGCCTTGACACTGTGCCACATAGAAGACTATTGTTCAAACTGGGGAATATGGGCGTGGGCAGGACAGTAGTGCAGTGGGTGGTAACTGGCTGGGCAGCAGGACACAGAGGGTGGTGGTAAATGGCTGTCACTCCACAGAGGGAAGAGTGACCAGTGGGGTACCACAGGGATTAGTGCTGGGACCGGTACTATTCAATATCTTCATCAGTGACATTGCACACTACCTAGAAGGCAGAATTTCACTGTTCGCTGATGACACAAAGCTCTGTAACAGAGTAGACACACCAGAGGGTGTAGACAGAATGAGAAGGGATCTGCAGAAATGTGAAGAATGGTCAAGGGTTTGGCAGTTGAAATTCAATGCAAGAAAATGCAAGATAATGCATATGGGGCACAAAAACCCTGGCACAATATATCAGTTGGGGAGTGAGGATATAGCATGCACCAAGCAGGAAAGGGATCTTGGGGTTATCATCTCTAATGACCTCAAGGCAGGGAAACAGTGTGACAAGGCAGCAGGTAAAAGCAAATAGGATGCTGGATGCATAGGCAGGGCATCACCAGCAGGAAAAGGAGGTCATAATTCCATTATACAAGACACTAGTGAGGCCGCACCTGGGTACACTGTGCAGTTCTGGAGACCTTACCTATGTAAGGACATAGACAGGGTAGAGAAGGTTCAGAGGAGGGCAACAAAGATGGTGCATGGTTGCATCACAAGTCCTATGAGGACAGGTTGAAGGCACTGAACATGTACTCCCGGAGGAGGAGGAGAGAGGGATATGTTAGAGACAT
The DNA here is from genome assembly GCA_016271365.2 of Neoceratodus forsteri. Lineage (NCBI taxonomy): Eukaryota > Metazoa > Chordata > Ceratodontiformes > Ceratodontidae > Neoceratodus > Neoceratodus forsteri. Next base: position 1,394,286,898 of record CM057459.1, read on the forward strand.
ACAAGTATCTTACAGGGAGGAACAGGGTGCAGGAATGCACTATTTTTAAGCAAAAAGATGTTCCAGGACTAGAGGGCATGGGATGAAGTTGGAGGAGGACGATTCAGAGGAATCGTGAGGAAGAATTTCTTCACAGAACGGGTGGTGGACAAGTGGAACACCCTGCCAGAGGAAGTGGTGGGGCTGAAACAATCACGGGATTTAAGAATGCATGGGATAGACATAAAGGAATTCTGGAGGTCAGGGTAAGGGGCAACAGACTTCTTGGAAAACATAAACTGAACTTACAGACTTAAATGGGCAGGCTGGGTGGGCCATAGGCCCTTATCTGCCGACACTGTCTACGTAACTATGTATCTATGTAATTGGTCAATCAAAACAAATGAATCTGATAAAGAGCCAGATATAAGCCATGAGGTTTGGAAGCAACAAAATTGATTCTCTTATAGAGAGTTACCTAACTCTTCCTTTGTCCCCTAAATATAGTAAATTTATCACCTGGCAAGATTTGAAATTATGGGCCAGATATTCAAAACTTTGCGCCAGGCAAAAACTGTTTGCACAGGTTTAGCGCAGGATTAGCGCAGGTCTGCTATATTCAAAAGGCCAAATAGCACGGGCAAACTGCATTAGCGCTGGGCAAGATTATAATGTATGCAAGGGGAAAACTGACATGAATACAGACGCAATGCTATATTCAGCGAATAGCATCACACTAAGTGGTTTTGCGCGACTTAGCGCAGTGCAAATTACCTCCCAGGAAAAGCTTGTCTTAACCCTGAGCAATCAGCTTTGCGCGACGCTTTGACTTTGCGTGGTGTTTGCGCGGGGTTTAGTACAACCCTAACAAATAAATATGACACATAGATAAAGCCAAACATAGAGGAAGCATGCTGCTAACCGATGGCATCACAATAATGCCATCATCTGCCACCAGTCCCAGCCATGCCAGGCAGTAAGTGGTGACCCTGCCACCAGTGGACAGCATGACAGTGTGGCAATACAGCACACACCTGCAGACCACACATCTGTGGACACAAACAGATGCCAGCACACATGTGCAGCACTGTGGGCATGGAGGATGTTGAGGGGAGCTTGTATGGGTGGCGAGGCTGTGCCACAGACCAAGTGTGGCCACAAGGCTGGGACACATCATGCAGTGCACATGGGCCAGTATTGGGAATACCCCCAACACTAGTTTGCCTTTTGGATAATATATGGCCCCCACCCCGGACACATACCGCACAGCTGTACAACTGCCACAGCACACAAAGCCAGAAATGTAAATGTCACTGTGAGCATCCCATGCCACAGGTACAGCATCTGTGGGTCACACAACAGTGTAATAGTAATGTCCACTGTCAGTAAACAGCTGCAGGTTGGGCCTATCACTGTGTACAGTGCAGTCATCATCACTGCCCTACACACCATAGGCAGTGCTGTGTCCCTCACACTACTGGCCCCCTTGCTACTGTAGTGTCTGCTGTGCACTGTAGCATGCCCCACAGTGTGACAGTTGCATGCAGCACCACCACCACCTGTGCCTATGCTGTCTTGTCTCCTGGGGTACAATATGCTATGCTATGCTGTACTGTTTGCATGTAGCCTGCAGCTATCATCGTGGCACTGCAAGACTGACCTACAGGTGGAGCTGCGTTGACCTGTCAGCCCTGTACTTCCAGACTGACCTACAGGTGGCTCTGTGGGACCCTGCAGTAATGCTGGGCAAACTGCATGCAAATCAGGGTATAATGAGATACTAATCTGGTTGTTTGCCCAGAGACTACCTAAGTAGGCTCATTTGCATGGCACTTTTGAAAATGGCACATTTTAGCTCCAGGCAAATGTGTTTGCCCCGAGCTAACTGCTTTGCTCTGTGCTAATGCTGCGTTAATGTGTTAGCACAGCACTAACGGTATGGGGAATAATATACAGTTTTGATCACTGTTCTTTCACATCTGCTGCTTCCTGTAGCTGTACTGAGTCCATGCATTTGCTGGCACACACATTGGCCATGTAGTTCATCTGTACCTGCCCTCACTGTTGCTGTGCACTGTGTTGTTGTTGTGGGTTGCACTTCCTGGTTGCTTTATTCAGTGCTGTCTTATTCCCGGGCTATTTTTGCCCTGCACTCCCAGATCAGTTTGCCCGGCTTCCTTAGCCTGCAATATTCAGCAGAATTAGCACCGGGCTATTTCCATTTCAATATAGCTTGCTCTGTGCTCTGGGCTAAGTTTGCCCGACGGGCAGTGCTAATTTAGCCCCTGGGCAAAGTTTTGAATATCTGGCCCTATATAGTCTAAATATGCCTATTTTAATAGAATGTCATTGTATAGTCTCTATCCAGAAAACTGCAGATGTAATAAGGGTTTCTCTGAAAATATTTACCATATTACGATACAATATCTGTTATACAAACCTGCCCATAACTCATTATTAAATAACTTTCTCTTGAAATATGCAAGTTTAGACTATGATCCATTATTTGTTCTTCTTCATCCTTCAATTGTGGAGAATGCGGAGATGGCTGAAAATGTTTTTCATGAAGTGATAAAATTTAAAAGAAAATACTTTCACGCATCTAATCCTCAATAAATTTGCTATAGAAACAATACTTGTGCTACGCAAACAGTCTTTTTTGTTGTGTATGTATTTTTATTTTGTATGATGTTCAAAAGATTTGGTGTGGAAGATTTTATTCTATTTCACTGTTAATATTTTATATTGTAATGTCCATTACTTTTTATGGATGAACAATAAATTACTACTACTACTGCCACTGCAGTGAGAGTGCAGTCCAACTTCAGGCTGATAGGTTACTGATTGAAAAAAGCAGCACAGAAAGTTCAGTGTGAAGTGGCAGAACTCTCAAACTCAGATGTGCTCATGCTAAACTGCAATGCTCATTGACATTGTGACGTACCCACAACCAGTCAGAGGTAAGACAGTAGCTAAGATGTATCCAGCATGCAAGATAGTACTACTACTAACTCACTAGTGGCCCATTAGATAGTAGTTATATATTGCCGTAACGAGACCCACACCTGTTGTAGGTTGAGTAAGCACTTTAATGTTAGACCCCACTGTTTGTACCTTTTTTCCAGTACCCAGTCCTCCTTAATGGTGCACAGCTGACCACCACCACCATGCCCAGGCTTACCCCTCCTCAAAGAACACTATTTGGCAAGCCCCAACTTCCGGGTAGGGGTCATTGATGCGGGACCTCCCCTCCCCCCAGTGGACACTATTTGGCAATTGGGGGCAGCGACAGAGCAGGGCTTCATACCCTGATGCTGGCTTTTTCTAAATGCTGCTGTTCTTCTTCTTCCTCCCCTTTGGAGGCAGGATGTGCAATGATGTCAGTGGGACTAATCCGATGTCTGTCCCACCTCCACACATTTAGACTGCTGATTGTGACAGGTCCCTCAGCCTTCACCAGGGGTCACTAATACATTGGACACTTGCACCCATACCCTCTCCTGCAGAGAAGGAGAGCCATCCCCTGGATGCTCAATCCTTTTCCACCCAGCCAGCCCTCTGACTCGCGATTTCATTCCCAAACTCGGGATGTCGGTGTCACAAGTGGATGCCTTGCAGCTGTGCCAGCAAGCTGGCTCACTGTGTGTACCTTAATACTTTTGCCCCATTTTAACCAGTTTACTTAACATTTGGCAAAACAGAGTTAGTACCAGGATCTCGGGATCTTGCAAACTTTGTGCCAGTCAGTTCACTGTGGGCAAAGATGTAGAGCTACAAAAAATGTACAATTGGCCAAAAGTAAGACATTTTTTTGTTCATCTATAACTAAAAACTAGGAGGATTTCAAACCTGAAACATTTGTGCTTTTGTACTTTTTAAATCTCCAACATGCCCTGTTTTTGAGAAATTTAGGGAAGATCATGTACGTACTCGGTTTAAAAACTGAGCGATCTAAGGATAACCGTTCTTCATAACCACATTTCTAAATGCAGTCATTTGACTACAATGTGTGCATATCTGAGGGGGTGGGGCCATAGGCATCTCCATTCCTGACACTGTAAACAGGCCGTGTTTCACATGACACAGTATTTGTTCAGTGGGGTTGGCTACACATCAATGCACAGCACTGCACCACTGAATGGATGCTGCTTGCAAATGTATACATGGTGGCCATTTGGGACATCCATTAAGCAACTGGACACTGGGGCGCCCGATTCCCATAGCCAGCTAAATAAAAAAAAATATTGATTGAATTCAACACTGGGGTGCCCACGCACAGTGCTGGTTAAGACTGCCTCATTTATTATAGTTTTACCTCCTCTCCACCTGCCTGACACATTGATGCCAGACACCAGGGTGCCCAGTCCCTGCTGCCATCTCAGACTGACTGCCCAATCCCCAGTGTCTGTAGCTATAAAATTAAAAAGGTCCCTCAACATACCTTTATTTTTGTTGTTGTTTGTTTATCCTGTAGCAAAGAAAACCAAACATCAGTGTCTTTTGCATGGCTACCACCACAATTCCCTTCCCTCCACCCACCTCACCCAACCCACTCACTCAACACCCACCACCCCACCCCACACTGCTTACTTACATACCAGAGTCCAATGAAGTAAATCCTCTCTGGATACTCCTTCAACACCAGAATATGAACTGAACAAACAAGATAAGTGCGGTCAGCATACATCAATGAGTTCTGAACTTTTATTCATAGCTTAATCATGTTTTAGATCTTCCCCCAAATGTTCAACATCCCCACGTCATGACAAAAGGTAGAAGAAAGTTTTCAAATCTGGCCAAAAAGGTGAATTTGCTCTCACTCCATGAAATCCCCTTTTGCATGGAATGTGAAAATGTTCACCTACTGGGTTCATGAGGTGGTTCAGAAGAAGACTCAGTTGAAAATTTAGGGTCAAAATATTAAAAAAACATTAAAATTATGAAGGAACATTGACATTTTTCAACATTCGCTCCTAACTTTGGCATTTTTCAATATTTTGACTCCAGATTTCCAACCTAGCCATTTTTTCACACAACCTCATAATCACAACAGATATCATTTTTCAAATGTTGTCCAAAATGTGTTTTCGCACTTGTGGGGCAAAATTTCATTTTGGCCAGTATTTTATAAATGAAACCTGTCATGTTTAGAAGGGGGTCATGAAAAGGCTACATGAAAAATTGGGGGTAAAAATTTCACCCAAAAAATGATAATGTTGTTTTCAGGGCCAGCCATTTACCCAGAGAGTACCTCGTTGCCTTCCCTTGTTGGTGAACCGAGTTTGGATGCCAGCTCAGTGTGCCAGCTTGGATGAGCTGAGACTGTCAAGAAGGTGCTGTGGTATGTGTGGGGAGGAAGAGAGCAGTGTTCTGCCTCACGGATGGCACCTTGTGTGGGGAGAAAGCCTTTCCTCTCAAGGAGTTGACATGCTTGCCAAGGCCTGATGAGTTCATGCATTGCATTGGGGAAGGTGAAGTGGTAAAACAAATGGGAAAAAGAGCATCTGGCAGGATGAAGAATGGGTCACTACAAGCCCTGCACCACCAACAGGCCCCCTACTGCTGTCAGCTACCCAACACCATCACCTTTGATTTAATGAACTTACCTTGTGCCTTTGGTACCCCCCCCACAGTTTCCCACCTTGATAGGGATGTGGGAGGGACATCTACATGCTCTTGACTTTCAGCCAGTTTGGCAGTCCATCGCCCTGTCAGTTTTGCAGGGCTAGCTAAAGTTGATGGCGTCGTCCTACCCTGATGGTTGTCAGTGAATGGAGCAGCTTGCCCCCCCTGGGAGAACAGTGGACCCAGAGATGCTGAATATTGTCCACATCCCCCACACTGGCCTCCACAAGTGACTCAAGACTGTTCCCAGACTGAGGTCACTGCCGTGGTACTGGTATATACACCCACCCAACCAACCCACTTTAAATACCCCCAAAAACCACAAGCGTTTCACATCTGAGACAGCTGATTGGCACTTTTATTACTCTTACTAACCCATTTTCTGCTTTATGTCTGCAGGTCCAATGGAACAATGAACATGGCACAAAAGGACACAAACACTGGCATTGGAGGAAACTGACCACATGTATCGGATAACTATTATTTTATGTTTAGAGTACCTTGTTTTTCCCAAGAGCTACAGATCTTTTGTGACCCTGTTACTATTCTTTTTTACAGGTAGGACTAGTTGTTCCCTCAAGCTGCCCAACCCCCCATCCCAGGATCCCCAAGGACCAGGTACAAAATCTTTATTATTAGTACTGTATCTGTGCTAGGATGCAAAGGTGTGACAGTGCAACAAGTATTAAGACACTGTTGTCTTTCACTAGTTAGTTGGTGAAGCATTTTATTTTGTGTAGGTTCCAAAGGGATCTGCATGAACAAGGGTACAATTTCACTATAAAACAAGCATTTGTCAATGCCAAATGTTGTTTTGCTGACATTGGCATTGGTAGTGCATGAGTTAGACGGATGCATAAAAGGAATGGCAGTGAAGTACGAAACTGACGGCAACCACACACTACCCGGAAGAGACTGACAGGTACTGAGGTGTGCCTTTGGGTGTCGGCCATAACGCTCATGCGATTTCACCTCAACCTAACCTGCAGAGTACAAGTATTGTGTTCTGCCTTGGGGTCCTCTGGCCTTACACTCACCCCATTACATGTGGAAATACATTGAGATGGGTGCAGTGTAGGAGAATGGGCTGAACTTTGGGATCAAAGAGTGCAAGGCACAGTTCGATGCCTGTCAGTGGCTGCAGAATGGGGGTGGCGGTGGAGTGGAATGGTGTGAGCATTAGAACTGACAATCTAAAGTCACACCCCTGATGCCAGTTAGTCTCTACAGGTTGGGGCATTATGGTTAGAAACCATAACACCCCGGGCATTTGTTGGTTTTTGTACTCCAAATTTTCTACATGGACTTTTTCTCACCCCACCTCATGAAAGCATTTGGGACCTCTGCTCATGAACAGTGGCACTGTGATTTTGTTAACCTGTCCTGAACGTTGATGTCCCACAGTGATTGCGCCATTCTGCACCAACAGCTTGAAACCACATTTCGGGCAGGATGTGAGAAATTACAACTGTACTGTTCTTTGGGGGGGGTGCAAAAATGGCAATGTGGAAAATCTGCAGTGAAAATATTAAAAATTCTCCAAGTTATGAGTGTGCATGGAAACTGTGCAATGTATGCTCATAACACAGTCATTCTGTGGAATTTTCTCACCAGATTTTCAACATAGGCATTTTGGCACCTCCACTCATGAACACTGTCAAAGTGATTTTCTTAATCTGTCACAAACATTGATTTCCTGTAGCAACCGCACCATTGTGTGCTGCATGTGCAAAAACATATTTTGCACAGCATGTGAAAAATAACAACTGTACTGTTCTTAGGGAGGTATCCAAAAATGGAAATGCTGAAAATCTGGAGTGAAAATATTAACAATTCTCAAACTTACGAGTGTGTGTGGAAACTGTGCAATGCACACTCATAAAATAGGCATTTTGTGAAATTTCATCACCAAATTTTCAACATACTGTATGCATTTTGGGACCTGCGCTCATGGACAGTGTCACTGTGATTTTCTTGATCTGTCCAGTACATCAATTTTGCACACCGACTGTGCCATTGTGTGCCACATGTGCGAAAACACATTTTGGGCAAGATGTGAAAAATGACAGCTGTACTTTTCATAAGAAGGTGTGGTAAAATGGCAGTGTTAAAATTCTGGAGTGAAAATATAAAAAATTCTTGAATTTACGAGCGTGCATAGGAACTGCACAACACAAGCTCATAACACAGTCATTTTGGGAAATTTTTCCACCAAATTTGCAACATAGGGTTTTTGGGAGCTTACCTCATGAACTGTGACACTGTCATTTTGTTAATCAGTCCCGAAAGGTGGTTCCACACAGTGACCGCAAAATCACCTTTCGGGACTGCATAACAAAATTACAGTGACTTGAATTCATGAGGTGCAGTCCCAAGAACCCCATGTTGAAAATTTGGTGAAGAAATTCCCAAAAATGGCTGAGATATCCACCAAAATTGAAAAACCATATTTATGCCATTATACAGCTTGCCAGCATTTCTTCAGCTCGTGGTTGGCTTTGAAGAGTGCAGACATGTTCCGGGTCCACCAAAGATCATCGCGACAGCCTCTGGAGGAATGTATGGGGTGATGGGGGTGTGGGGAGGTGGGTGCGCGAGGGTGAGTGTGGGTTGGGGGGCATGAGAGACCATAAGGGACCATTTTCTGTTTTTACAGGGAAAAAAATAAAACAGCAGCGTGGGACACTTTGGGCATGCTGGGGTGGGCTCCCAGCATGCCAGCATTCCTGGGTGTTTTTTTGGGGGGATGGAGCTGACGGGGATTGGGTACCCCCATCGGACATACAGTGTGCTGGGTGAGAGGGGGCATGAGCATGCAGGGGTGGGCTCCCAGCATGCCACCTGGTTTTTTGTTTGGGGGGGAGCTGGAGCCAATAGGGACTGGGCACCTCCATTGGTCACACAGTGCGCTTTTGGGGAGGCAGCATGAGCTGAGGGGAACTGGGCACCACCTCGTCTCACAACAAATGTTTTTTGGGGGGACACTATGCTGACAGGGATTGGGCTACCCTGTCGGCAAACTAACTGATGAGGGCAAATGCCAACAGGAGGATTGGGCTCACCCGATGTTGGCTGTTATGGGGACAGTGAGAGGAGGACGGCTCCATCATAACCCGGAAAGGCACACCCTGCATTGAAGTGGCACTCCCTCATAGCAGCAGCTAAATCCTTTCAAGGTGGTGGCATGCTTTTGCACTGCTGTCTTAGACAGCATGCAATCTAATTTGTGCCACAGAGCCCAGCCCAAAAAAGCAGTGGTGACACTGGCCACTATAGGACCGTACCTCCAAAAACTGCTATTACAAGTTACAGCAATATGTTTCTTGTGCATGGGCAAGACAACATAAAAAGAAGGTAAATCCTTTGCAAAAATGCTATGTTAATGTGGACATTAGAGTTAAAGAACAAAAAGCACACAAAGTAGGAAAACGAAAAACATTAGTGTTTTGAGTCTCAGAAGTCTTGATAAATCTGTGATGGGGTGTTCTTTGTGGATGTCAACCCTAATACCCACCCCTCATATAAACAAGGTCATACAGTACATGATTGGTGTTCTTCATGCAGGGCACTAGGTGAAGAAAGCTATGGTTGATTCTGTTGGCCGCATGTGGAAAATCATTTGTCTGCCTCCAAGGAGTATTTCACTTTGATGCCACAGGATGGAGTTGTACCTTATGCTTCATACAGGAGGCTGTGGACTGGCGGGGGAGCAGTAGGGATGACAACCCCAAGGAACACCCCCAGTCAACTCCCAGCCACAGTTCTAGTATCCAGTAATTAGTTAAAATAAAGACTGGGCAGCAGTGAACATTTTTTTTTTGTTTTGTTTTTTTTACATATCCTAGGTGTGAGATATCTTCATAAACACTCAACTTTGGCCTTGTGGTTAATGTGGTATGGAACAGATGAGATTGGTAATCATCTTCAAATGGACTTTGATATACTGTAGTTCAGAGATGGCTGCTGGAAAATGGCCTGTTATTAACTTTGATGAAAACTAATTTATTTTGCTTCTAAACAAAAGAACATGACATTTGCAGTGCCCACACAATTACTGGTCTTAGTGGTAAGGAAATTGAGTTGGCGGAAAATTTGAACTGTCTTGGGTTCATAACAGATCAACCTCTTATATTCCAAGTCCATATTAATAACTTGATTGTGACGGGGACGTGACCAGGTTGTTATTCTTTTAGGTCACATGTCCAGACAGCTCTCAGGAGAAACACATGCCAACTGCGACCATGTGAGGTTTCCCCATTAGATCATCCAGCAGTACACCCTGGCAGCATACCTCTCAACCTGTTGTCACTCAAAATGAGGGACACAGACCCTCAGAATGAGGGACACATCCTCAAACATTGAGAAACAAGCTCAGAACACTGTGAAAACCATAATGTTTACTTGTACAAAGTTTATTTTGGATTTAGTATTTTAGAATATTAAGAGTTTCTGCTTTAAAGTCTGAATTTACAGCACATTCATTGTGTGGGCAGCACCTTTTCCATGACGGACGGATGAGGGACAGAACAAGTTTAAGGGGCAAATTGAGGGATGTCCCTCATAATGCGGTACTCTTGAGAGGTATGCCTGGCAGATGCGAGGGTATTATTTCTGGCATGGAGACATCCTGCAAGAAAGATGCAGACAGGGTCATAAAAGCTGTTAGTAAGGATGTTGCTAGGTGACAATAAAGCAAGCTGGTCTAGTGATGTCACACATACATACACACACACACACACACACACACACACACACACACACACACACATATGCACTCACCTGGGTGGGGAACACTGACAGGAACTGTCACTCAAGGGGGAGGGCATACCCCCCTCAGCACATTGCTCATACATTGAAGAGCTGGGCACCTATATATGCATGTATGTATATATATATATATATATATATATATATATATATATCACTTCCTACATCTGGTGAAGAAGGGAGAACCCTGCCAAAAGCTAGTTTGTCTCTGTGAGTTCTAGGTCAGTGTTCTTTCAAGTTAACTGGCAGGCAATTATAGACTATAGGAGAGACTAGATTTTTGAGATTCTTTTAACAATCATCTGTCTGTTAACTATTTTTACTTTCCTTTCCCATAAACATGTAAATATTTTTTCTTGTTGTACATGTCGTGTATTTGTTGATAGCTGCAGTATCTAGTAGTAAAGAAACTATCTTTTTTTTTACAAAACAGTGACTGTGCCTCATTACTAAAAAGATCATTTTAATGTTTCTGCTGACAAACAAGTAATTCTCTGTTTACAGTCTGCCATCCAAAGTGCACTCTACCAAATATTATTGTGTTTGACCTCCTGGGTTCCTGAGCAGGACAGGGTATGTTCCTAATATAATCAGGTGGTGGTAGCAAAGTGAATCAGAATACCCAAACTGCCCTGTAATCTGGAATGGCCCAAGGAGCAGTGTGTCACATTGATTAAATCAGTCCTTATCTGTCTGAGCCAACTCTATGGCTTAAAAAATTGTTCAGCACTTCACTCAAGTAAAACATTGTCACAGGCCGGCCCGGTGGTGCTGAGGGTTGAGGCACAGGATGCCACAACTTGTGCCATGCTGGCAACCCAGGTTTGGTGATAGACTCAGGGGGAGAGTGGGATTGAGCACCCAGCGGTGGCTCTCCCTCTCTGGGGAGGGTGGTGTGTCTGTCCCGCTGCTGTATCGTCATCTCCCAGGTGAACTCAGGACTGGTGATGCAGGTCGGGACACACAGTGGGAAGGGCAGCATCAGCTGAGTGCCCTGGGAAGAGTTATGTCTCAATGCATGCCTCCCAATTGGCTCTCCTAGCATACCAACGACTGTGGGGGTAGGGGCACAGAAAAACAGGAAAATGGAGCCTGCCACTCCTAGGTGATGACTCCTCCAGTGCCGGAACATGTCGACAAGCAGTCACCAGGGCAGACTTTGTTTTGAACCATCCACTCCACTAATATTCGGAGAAAGGTAAGGGGTGTGTCTTACCTCGCCCCACCCGGGGGGGTATACTGGGGCACCAACCTAAGGAGTCACTGAATAGGGGGTCACTCAAGGGGAGCAGATTCCTGGGGTGATGAGGGGGTAATGTGAAGACTGAGGATTCTGAATGAGTCGAGGATGGAGCAAGTAAGGCGAATAAAGAGCAATGTAAAAAAAAATTGTCACAGTCGCTCTTGTCATTGGTGGGGTATGATCTGCCCTTACTGTATATGCTTTGGCCTCTGTGACATCTTTACACAAAGTCAGAACCCTGTACAATTCTATCTGCTGCTTGGCAATAGCAGGTACGAGATCTATACACCATTATGTGTTGTGTGAGAAGCTGGGATGTCTTTTTTTTTTGAACAAAGAGTTGACTATTTTTCCCTCATTAATCTGAGAAGATTTCTTAAGTCTTCAGTTCAATTTACATTCATGTCTGAATTAGGTACAAATCCTTCACAGTATTCTACCAGATCTTCTCAAAGCCATTATATTCGTCCACCTTTTGTTCTACTGGTTGACGGTCCTTTCTGTTTAGATCTCTGTTAACTCTGGAATGCCTGACCAGTAGCTTTACAGAATATTAATTATAAATGCTTTTAAGCTAACTCTAAGGAAGCATTGTCTTGTTAATTCATCTTTTACATGTTTTGTGTAACTCAGATTATATTTTGAATTAACATTTGTCTTATTACCTGTTTGTACGTATTGTAAAACTCTAGGGTCACCCCTTGAAAATGGGAATCTGATGCTCTTGGGATTCACCTAGTAAACAAATTGTAAATAAAAAAGTGATATCAAACACTACAAATGTATAAAAAAAACATGTTACCCTCTGTTTCCTGAGATAGTGTATATGTCAGTCATAGAAACATAGAGGGTGATGGTAGAAGGGGACCTCAAGGTCCATCTAGTCTGCCCATGACATACATATGTACTACCCCCACCCAGTTATCTCCTCTTTTGAATGATTCCTTTGTGCTTATCCCAAACGTTTTTGAACCCCTCTAAGGGTAGACTGTTCCTGGTGTCCACCACCCTCTCCATGAAGAAGAACTTTCTAATACTCATCCTGAACTTCCCCCTTTCAGTCTAAGATCATGACCCTTCATTCTGCTACCATCCTTGGAATCAAAACGTTCCTGTACCTATACCTTATTTATACCCTTAATGTACTTGGAGGTCTCAGTCATGTCTCCCTCTCGCTTCTCTGTTCCAGGGAGTGCATGTTTATTTCCTTCAACATGTCCTCTTATGACATTTGATGTACTCCCTGTACCATTTTTGTTGCCTTTTTTTGTACTGTCTCTATTCTGTCAATGTCCTTTCTGAGGAGTGGTCTCCAAAACTGGACGCAATATTACAGGTGGGGATGGACAAGTGCTCTATACAGCAGCAATACCACTTCTCTCCTCTGGCTCGTGATTCCCCTTTCAATGCATCCCAGCATACCACTGGCCTTAATTGCTTCCTTCTCGCACAGTAAGCTCACTTTCAAATCACCCAATATTAAAAACCCCAGATCACGCTTTTGGCTGGTCATTGCTAGTTTTTCTCTTCCCAAGTAGTACTCCCTTTTTTATGGGTTCCCTCTTCCTATGTGCATGACCTTGCACTTTTTTGGCATTGAAATTCAGTTGCCATGCTCTAGACCACTCTTCCAGTTTCTTTAGGTCTGATTCCATTTTCATTTGTCCTGCTGGGAAGTCCACCCTGTTGCATATCTTGGTGTCATCCATGAACAGACACACCTTCCCCTTGAGCCCAGTTGCAATGTCAGCTATGAATACATTGAATAGTACAGGCCCCAGCATGGAACCCTGGGGTACCCCGCTGGTTACCTTCAGTTCTGCTGATAATGTGCTGTTTACCTGCACCCTTTGCATTCTGTTATGCAGGCATTTTTTAAGCCACATGCCACCACCTCCTATCCCACCCCCATGTAGTCAACTTCTTTACCTGCCTTCTATGTGGGACAGAGTTAAAGGCTTTGCTAATGTCCAGGTAGACTATATCCACTGCCCCCCATTATCCACTATCTTGGTACCCAGTCGAATAATTTGATTAGGTTAGTTTGGCAAGACCTCCCCACCATTAACCCACGTTGTTTATGATCTTGTTGCCTCCTGGTTTCAAGGAATGTTATTATCTTTTATTTGAGTAATGATTCCAAACAATTTTTCCACCACAGAAGTGAGGCTCACTGGGCAGTAATTTCCTGCTTCCTCCCTGCTACCAGATTTATGAAGTGGTACCACAGTTACCCTCTTCCAGTACTTGGGAACTTCCCCGCTCACCAGTGATTTGGTGAAGAGTTCTGCTAGAGGTGCCGCAAGTTTCTTCCCCATTTCCTTCAGGACTCTGGGGTGCATGTCATGTGGTCCCATGGCCTTGTCCACTTTTAGGTTGTCTAGCACCTTCAAGACTTGGTCTGCTGTGAAGGGGCTTGTATCAATGTCTAGTCCAGAGGTGTTTGTCCTTCTTAGTGCTGGTCCATTTCCCTTCCTTTCCTCCATAAATATAGTGCAGACATTCCTGTTTAGGACTTTTGCCTTCTCCCTATCCCCCTCTTCTAGGTTCCCCCCTTCTGCTTATAGTCTTACTATTTCCCCCTTAGTCTTCCTTTTTTTTCCCCTTATGTGCCTAAAGACTGTCTTGTCCCCTCTTTTTACACCTTCTGCTATCCTCATCTCAGTTTGTGCTTTAGCCTTTATTAATTTACCAGCCTCTTTTAGTTCCTCTATGTATGATTCCTTGTCTTCTTCTTTATTTGCTGCTTTGAATTTCCTGTTGACAGCCTTTTTTTCCTACACCTCTTTGGAGTACCATAGTGGATTTCTTTTCTTGTTCACCTTACTTATTTTTCTGGTGTATTGGTAAGTGACCTTCTTGATAGCACCCTTAATGTTTTCCCAGATTTTCTCAACCCCTCCCCACTCTCCTTTGTTTAAGATTTCAGCTAGGCTGTGTCTCATTTCCTAAAAGTCTGCTCTCCTAAAATCTAGGACCCTGATGTTGGATTGACTGATGTCCTCTGCTGTGATAATGTTAAAATCAGTCATGATCCCTACACCCGTCACCCCCATCACAACCCTGCAGCAGCAGCAGCAGCACAGGTTTTAGCAAGGGCTAGGAGAGGTGTTGAATAAGTCCAGCTTGCTTTAGATTTGGCCCTCTAAGACCTCAGTGTTCTGCATGCTCTAACTGCTGTTTTTCCCTCAGGTGAATGTTGGAAGGGAAGTACTAACAAGCGACATCTGAGCCCAATAAAGGAGGAAAGGAGGAGGCTGAGCAAGTGGAGACAAAAAGGTTTTCCATTTGGTTTTGGGAGAAAGCCAGAGAGAATGAACCAAGAAGGATGTGTAAAGCTGAATGCAAGCTCTTTTGTTTCTTTGCTGAACCCTGCCCCATCTGACTATAATAGGGCATGGCGAAAGCCAACCAATTTGCCGTTCTTCTGTGGAAGCCGGGACCATTAAGTTGCAGGAATAGCAGTTGTGATTACAGATTACTGTTTACAGCTATTAGGACACTGTAGAATTGTATGTGTGAATAGAATTCTCAACTGTTCTTATAGATTGTACTTCCAAGGGGTTTACCCCAGCCAGGAAGCCTATTTCCTTAGAAGCCATCGATGTACTGTTTTCTCTTTATTCAAACTGTAATGAACTTGTTATAGGAATTGTTGCATAAAAGTTCAAAAATTTAATAAAAACTTATAGTAAACTATTGTAGTGTTTGGAGAGTTCCCTTTGTAAGTGTTTCCTGAGAAGCCACCAGGTTCACTGCCCTGTCACATTGTTCATACTTTATTCTCTATGATAAAAATATTTTCTGGATATATAAATACACTCATGATGCGAGTGCTGAAGTAAATCAGTTTTTGTTTAAATTAAACTAATGTCTGGTGAAGCCACCCAGTTCGTTACCCTGTCACATCACCCATACATGATTCTCCCTGCTAAAAATATTTGAATACACTCATGATGAATCTAAGGATGCTAGAAGTACGTTTTTGCTAAAACAAATGAAATGTTTTGCAGACCAGTAAATCCTGCTGCTTTAACTGATTCTCTTTAATTTTACCTGCTGGTTTCAGTACTGCACAGTGCCATTGTGATGTCATCAGCATTGTGAAAGATGCACTCTGATCGGCTCAGTATTCCATTGTGATATACCTAAGGGTGGATGGGACCTATGCTGTACTCCTGGGATTCTTTGGTGTGTCGTTCACTGTGGTTCAAGACAGAGACTTTTTTATGTCTTGTTGATGAGTTTTTTTATTTAGAAATGAGGAGATGAGGACCCGAGATCACCACTGGCCTCCTAGATTTCAAGTTAGATTCCTTGAGCTAGACAGAAGACTTCATCCGTTGGATGCTGGCAACTCTAATAACACTATGTGGAGTACAGAATTTACTTTTGTCTTTTAATTATTTATTTAGCTTTTGTTTCCCGGGTCAGTTCACTAGACAAAAATATACCTATTTTCAGTCATGAACTGGAAGAGTACAAAGCAGGTAACAACAAGAATACAATACTTGAGACAGAAGAAAAACATGCACAATTACATACATCAGTCAAAAAAAGGGCAGTGACATGGAACACAACTGATTAATATAAGTGTGAAAGACAACAAGCCAAAACTAACAGTGTTAGGATAAGACAAAAGAACATCTTTGGTCAAGAGGAATAAATGATCAAGGCTACAAACAGTTGAAAAGAAAAATATAATACAAAGTAAGTTAAAGGTAATAGCATATAAGTAAGCATGCCTAGCAAATAAGCAACCAATCTTGATTCTAGAAAACTAAAACAGACAGGGTGTCGGAGCCAGTATGGTAACAGGAAGGGCATGAGAGGGCAGTGAAAGTCAGGAGCAAGAGCATTTACCAGCAGATCTAAGGTAGCAGAAAAAGTCTCTTTTGAAAATAGAGAGAGGCTTGCAGACTCTAAGGTGAGAGGGCAAGGAGTTCCAGGTTTTAGGGGAAAAGTGGGCAAATACCTGTTCTCCCATCTTGCTGGAACATTTGGGGATAGCTAGGAGGCCCTGGATATTAGACTGTAGTTGGTAGGCAGAGTCAGTGGGAATAAGCATAGAGGCCAGTGAGGCAGGTAAGGAGTTTCTAATGATATTGTCAGTTGAGCATCCAAGGATATAAGGATGCTGGGAAAAGACGGAGAGCCAGTTTAAATCAGAGTAAAGCAAGCAGTGGTGGGTGAGATGAGGAGCAGACAAGGCAAACCTATGCACATTGTTGTAGGCAAAATCCCATTTGAGGAAGCAGCTGGCATTGACCTGGTTAAAAAAAGGGAGTGTACAGCAAAGTCTGGGGAGAAAACACCCTGAGCAATTGCAGCTCTAGCCACAGGGGTGAGGGCATGACAGATGCGATAAGCAAGTCCAAGCTTGGAACTGATGGATTTGCAGATATCAGTTATATGTTGCAAGATATCCAGGGCAAGGTCAAGTGTGATGCCAATGTAGTTGAAAGAATGGGTCACAGAGACAAGGGAGCCATCGAGACACCAGATATCTTCATCAGAAGCACAGGCATGAATCTTTTGGAGGAGACCTGAAGAGCTAGGCTTGGGTCTTGACAATGTTCAGGACAAGGCGATTTTTGAGTAAGCCAGGTTTGGATACTCTCGAATTCAGATGTAAGCTTAGTATTTATATCATATGGTGATCTTGAGCCATTATAAAGCACCAGTACGTCAGCATACAGAAGTGCCTGACAATTTGATGGGGAGTTAGGAATGTTACTGATAAAAGTAGAAAAGAGCAGCAGGCCCAGGATGGAGCTTTGAGGAACACCTGTGTTTATGGAGGCAGGGATAGTGAGGGTCTTGTTAAATGAGACAAACCAGGAGTGGTTGTAGGGGAAGCTCGAGAGCCATTGTATGGCAGAAGTAGAGAGCCCGAGAGACTCAAATTTGTGTAACAGAAGGAAATAATTAACTAAGTCAAAGGTCTTTGTCAGGTCAATGAAGATAACAACAGTGACCAAACTTTCATCCATGTTGGATTTGAGATGACTGGTGAACTGCGAGAGGGTGGTGGAGGTACAGTTAGTTGGCTTAAAGTCATGCCGGGTGGAGAATAGTAGATTATATTTTAGCAGGTGATCTGATACCTTGGAGTGAACAAGTTTTTCAGAAACTTGCTAAGGGTAGATAGACTGGCTATAGAATGGTAGTTAGGAATGGATTTAGGATCACCTTTTTAAACACAGGAATGATCTTAGCTGATCTACAAATGCTAGCACAGTAGAGGTGGGGAGAGAGAGTGGTTAAACAGTCATGTAATGGGTGGTGAAGAAAGGGCCAGCCTGGTTGAATGTTTGGGGCTTGATCCCATCCAGATCAGCACTACCATAGGGAGAAATGTTTTTGAGGAGATGCAGACTCAAAGTGCAGGACAGAGCAAAAGTA
Source organism: Neoceratodus forsteri (assembly GCA_016271365.2). NCBI lineage: Eukaryota > Metazoa > Chordata > Ceratodontiformes > Ceratodontidae > Neoceratodus > Neoceratodus forsteri. The sequence goes on from CM057459.1 coordinate 1,394,304,917, forward strand.
TAGTGGAGAAATAGAAGGGACACTAGTCGAGGAAGGAAGTATATTGGGGCAGGACATAGGGGATTCAAAGCAAGAGAGATCAGAAAAGTGAGCACTAAATGCATTAGCAATAATGGTAGGGTTATTGCACTTGATATTGTCAATAACCATATCAGGGTGGGGGGGTTGCTTTGATTTTTACCCAAGATGCCATTTATTTGGGACCAGAAGCTCTCAGGGTCACTAGCCATGGCAAACAGAAGATCCCTGCAGTACTTGCTGTTGGCAGTCTGGATTTCCCTTTTGCAAGCATTTTGCATAGTGCAATATGCAATCCAGTCAGAGTGCAAAGAAAAGGATTTGAATTTGGCCAGCATTTGTCTCTAGCTTTGAACATTGAGAGCATAGGGCTTTGCATCCATCTAGTGGGTGACCCTCTAATCCTGCACCTGGTAATTGGAATGTGCCTCTGTTGGAGGGAGTCAAAACTCCCAAGTTTTGGTTCCATGAAAGGAACTGCACAGGATGTTGTCCATACAAAGAAAACAATACAAAACACAACTAACAGATTTAGCTTTTATTCAGACACAGTTAAATAGGGATACTTTAGAGGTATGAATATAATTTATAAAAATAGACACATTTCAAACAGCTGCACATAAGTAATCAGTTCCTGTCCCCCATAAATTGAGGCTTGAAAAATAGAACAAGACCACCTCCCCTTTTAGACACGGGGCAGTCAATGTGAAACATGTTGTGTCATGAATAGAAACACATGGCATTTGGGACAAAGGGTTTTAGCCAGGATTCTGAGACACCCGGAATGTCAGGGTCGTAATTTTGTATCTCTGAATTCCCCTGTCAGGCCTTAACCCTAAAGTAGTTGGATATATTTTTTTCTTTCATTTTGCTTTTGTTCAGAATGCTTTTTTTGGTCTTACTGAGAGTATGTTTTGCTTCACCCTACTAGCTTTTTTTTTAATTGTTTGCTTTGATCAAAACATTCATGTAACGACATCATGAGGTAGGCTATAAAGAAACTCCACAGTAATGTTTGAAGAGCAAGCAAATCTTTTTGTTGGAAATTTCATTTGACAGATAAACAAAAGTCAGAGGGAAAAGACAGTAAAATCACACAGTACTGAAATAAAGATGTTATTTACTTGTTTCAGAGGCAAATGTCATGCTTTTTTCTCTCAGGAAAATGATAACATAATACATACCTTTTCTCTTATGCAGGATGCATTTTAGAGCACTATATGTGTATTTGCTCATTCCTGGGGAATACAATCAAACTATGATGCAGTTTATAAACAAATACTGTACATGAAAGAAACACATTAAGGAACAGGTGTTTGAAACTTCCATTTGTAAATAACATGCTCTGCATTTTCAGACTGCTGATTTTGTGTTACAACTGGGTACTCTGAAATGCGTCAAACCAATGTTATCCTATTTTTAGACAGTTGGGCACATTTGCAACAGTTTTCCTGTTACTACACAATTTGTTTCAAAAAAGTGGTACATATGTCATTTTTTGACATATGGGACACTATTTTTGCTGCAGTTTTGTGTCATTTAGGCCCTGTCCACACTGCACTAAAAATCTGTAACGTTTTGAAACCATTACAGACTGAAAGGCCCTATCTAAACTACCCTTGGAAATCCCCTCTGTATTGTTACAGAGAGCCCAAACAGTTTCCATAAAGGTTTGCGTTTACACTGGTAACGTTACAGAAAGTGTTTTCGAAACCGTTACAGAAACCTGTTGTGAGGTGGTTTCAACAACAGTTTCTGTAATGGTTTCAGAGCTCTGTTTAACCCTCTCCAGACTACACAAGTAAAAGCTTGTAACATTTTCAAAACATTTTCAGTGGTAATGTGGATGCACTGTAACATTTTCAATCTGTAGCGGTTTCAAAACATTACAGATTTCCACTATAGTGTAGACAGGGCCAAAACGTTACAGTGCATCCACACTACCGCTGATAACATTACAAGATTTTACTTATGTAGTGTAGACAGGCCCAAAATATCAGTTTTCAACAATGGTTTTGAAAACACTTTCTGTGACATTACCAGTGTAAACGCAAACAGTTACAGTAATGGTTTGGACCCTCTGTAATGTTATAGAGGGACTTTTCTGGTGTAGTGTGGACAAGGCCTCTGTCAAATATTAGATCAACTTTTATGTCCTCTGGGACATTACTTTTGTCACAGTTGTATGCCACTGCCCTAAAAACATTCCATGATGCTTTGAAACTCCAGCCCCACCTCTTCTGAGGAATTGCGTCCTAGTCACCAACTGTTTCCGCAGGTTATTGTTTGGATTGGATGCCACAAGACAGAGAATGAGACAAAGAAAGAAAGATTATAAGGCAACTGTTTTACAACTTTTTCTTATATCTAATGCCATACCTATGGCTTTCCAAACTACTCCCTGCCCAAGTCATGTTGTATGATTTGAACTCTTTTCTTTTTTTTATTTTTGCAATGATTCTATGCAATTTCTGTATTTTTACTGCATTTTAATTTGATTTCTACCCTTCTGCTCCTGCATCCCGCCCTCTAAATTTTTCTCCCCGGCCTATTTCATCACTTTCCCAGATGTCCCCCCCCCCCCATCAGCTAGTCCTCCCTCCACTTCACTTGCTTCTGTCCTTTCATCTTCCCCCCTTATAAAACCCCCTCCATTCATCCCAGCTTGCTGTCTCACTCGACCCCCACTGTCTCACTGTCTCCCTGTCTCCCTCCTGTCTATCCCTCACAGCATTTTCTCCAACACTTCATCTTCTGTTTCTTTCTTTCTCCCATAGATCCCTGACCTGCTCCTTCTGGGCAGTGTGGCTCGATCTCTGCAGCAGCCACCCACCAGCTCCCAGACCCACAGCATTCCTGAAAGGTACATCTCTTAGCCACATTCACTGAACCAGTCAGAAACTGGCACCTTCAATGGCTGAGAGCTGATTGGCTGCTCCTTCTCTTGCTCGCTACTCTGCTCTCTCTCTCTGCTGCCAGCCCAGTAACTCAAATTTTAGATTGTCAGCTCGAATTTTCTCCTGCCCGCATATCCCTGCCCCGGCACTCTTTAAATGCTCTTCTTACCTTGAGTCGCTGCCCCTCCTAAACACTCCACCAACAGGAATAACAGCCTGCTTTCCACCCTCTTAAAGAGTAGTCACATTTTGTAAAGCCACCTCTTTCTGGTCCTTTCAAATCCAAGTGATGCTTACTTTCACAAACATTTTTCTGTCCCTCTGCTCCATGTCTGTACCTCCTAAAAATGACATCCCTACCTCACTTCTCATCTGCCCTAACCTTTCGTTCACTCCTCACCCCATCTGCCTATCTGTCCCCTCAATCCACTTGTACCTCTCTACCAGTCCTCACCCACCCATCTCTTTCTACCTCTTCCCTAAACCAGCTAAACTATTCTTCCCCTACCTTCTGCCTACCTAACCTATCCACTGCCATCACCCCCTTTGCCCTCATTTGTTCCACAGCAAACTATGCCTCCTGCATGAGTGCTCACCCTCCCTCTCCTCCCTACAAATTACACATCGACCCCACAATAGATGGACATCTCATAAGCTGTCCAACCTAGCATGCAATAGACTCAGGAGGCTTCTCCTTCTCCTCCTCATCTCCAGGTCCATCCCCCCAACCCTGGCCCTTCCACTGCTAACCGCAAAATCCACAGTATTCCCCCCCATGCAATCCAGGCAGATAAAAATATTGCACCTCAACATTCAAAATTTAATAGCCAAAAAACTGCACTTGAATCATGTTTCTTTGCCATCACTTTTGACATAATTGCCCTTACCAAAACCTGGCTTACAAATAAAATACCTTCCAGTGAAATACATCTCGACAGGTACACCCTTTTCAGGAAAGATAGGCTCAGAAAAAGAAGAGGAGGTTGCTTCTTTTGGATAGCAAATTACCTTTCCACCTCTAAGCTAGTTACACCCCTTGTGACCCCCAACCTTGAATCCCTATCTATTAATCTCCTACTTGGCAAAAACAAAATAATAACCATCAGCGTCACTTATCTTCCCCCTGGGACCCCCTCAAATGAACTCGATGACTTCCTCAACCTGAAAAAATCACTTCCTCTCAGAAGGGACTGGATAATCCTTGGTGATTTTAACCTAAACTAGCTGTTCCCTCAGTCCCTCACTGCCAAGGAATCCATCACCAGCCTCAGCCTCCATCAACTCATCACCTCCCCCACACACACTAACTACAGTACATAACAGACACCAACTCTGTGTTTGACTGGATCTTTATTTCTCACCCCTCCCATGTTACCTCTTATGGGGTTCTTCCCAATTCCATTAGCGATCACTGGGGGGGGGTCTACTGCTTCTGGTCTGCCAAAACCCCTCTTCAGGAGCACAAATCCATCCAAACCAGACAGATCAAAAAACTCAATCCTTTAGTGTTCCACCAGGAGGCCCTGGCTTCAGACTGGTCTTTCACTGAAACCATTAAAGATATTGACATCAGTGATTAGTTCCTGTCCATTTGCAACCTCCTCATCCTCATTACAAAATTAGGGAGAAAGGAAACAGCCACGAATGGATCTCCACTGAAATCTTCAAATTCATGAGGGAAAGAGGCTGTGCTTGGTCAAAATACAGGAAACAGGATTTCCCTCACCTTCTTCAACTTTATAAAACTCTCTGTAACAAATGCAAATCTGCTGTCTGATCTGCCGAAATCTCCTACCTCACTGAGAAACAACACAGTTCCAGGGGCAACCCCAAACACACTTGGAACATCCTTAACAACCTCATCAGTAGAGGGCAGACTAATGAACAGTTCAGCCTCTCCTCCAATGGTTGCATGGCCATGGATCCTTTGGAAGTTGCCTCCCTTTTCAACAAGTATTTTGGTGATCTCAATAAATACAAGCCCACCAAGCACCCCCCTTCAGACTTCCCTCACTGACACCCACCCCAGTTTCTTTTCGTTAACTCACCCCCCAGAAGTAGTAAAAATTATCCAGGCCCATGACACCACACCCTCCTTAGGGCTTGAAAACATTGATTACAGGATCCTCAGATTGGTCTGTGACTCTTTTGATGTTCCCCTTATTAATACAGTAAAACCCCATTTATCCGCATGTCATAGGGGACATAAAAAAACATTTGGATAGATGGGATTTTGATTAATCAGGGTTCCTATTAACACTAGTGCAGCTCCCTTCCATTTGGTCGTGGCTCACACCAGCTCATTCCCTCCTTCCCTGGTAGCACAGTGACGGGTTCTGCTTGGGACTACAGCACAACACTTTAAAGTTGTTTTTTTCGGCTCCTCCAGCCCACCAAAGAGCAACTCCTTTCATTCACCCCCCTTGCTGACTCCCACTGTAAGTCACCATGCTTGAGAGAGAGAGTGAGAGAAAGAGAGAGATAACAATGAACAGGAGCACAGCGATGGGTTCAGCCACTGAACTAAGACTGAAATTATTGCACCTGGTCACAGCTCCTCCTGAGTTCCTCCCAAGTCTCTCTCTCTCTCTCTCTCTCTCTCTGTCTCTCTCTGTCTCTCTCTCTCCAATCCATTCAATCATGGCTCATGTCATCTCTCACCCTCCCACCTCGGAGCACACAGCGACTTTAGTGCTGTTACCCAGGCTTTCCTCTTTTCATTCTGGCTGCCCCGTCTCACAATCAGGAATGTCCTTCACATGTCCATTCTTACATCCCCAGATGCAATGGGTGTTCTGTAGTTGAGCATGATTAATGGCAATGTCCAATTACTAGCTGGATATCTCCCCAAATCGTGTGGTATTCATGAATGGCCATACCGGTGATGACAGCCCCTCTGCTGAACTGAGCCCCGAGCAGGTGAAAAACTTTAACAAGGTTCCAGGCAGTAGGTTAGCAATTATAGACCTATTAGTCTAACCTCTGTCCTTGGGAAGATACAGGAGGGCATAGTTAGGGATAAGATCATGAACTGTATAGATACGCTCAGGGCTGGGGGTGAGTCACAACACAGATTCACTAGGGGCAGGTCATGCCAAACTAACCTGCTAGAATTCTATGGCAAGGTCAACAGAGCCATAGAGGAAGGGGAATCGGTGGATGTCATGTTTTTAGACTTCGCTAAGGCCTTTGATAATGTCCCTCATGAGGAGCTGATCGAGGCTCTTAAAGAAACTGGTGTCCAGTCTGGAATAACAAGATGGATTGGGGCCTGGTTATCAGGAAGGAGATAAAGGGTCTGCATCGGGGAGAACTCTCCGGGTGGGCGGACGTGACTAGCAGGGTGCCTCAGGGATTCGTGCTGGGTCCTTGTCTTTTTAATTTATATATTTCAACTATGAAGGCACAAATTGACATTTGGCTATCTAAATTCATGGATGATACTCATCTGGGCCTCCCAGTAAATAGTCAAGAGGATGCAGCAGTGCTACAAGAAGTGCTGGGGGATTTGCCAGCTATCTGTCTCCTGTCATAAAGTTCTCTCTGCCCCACCCTGCTTCATTCAGGCACCCCACAAGGTTCCATACTTGGGTCCCTGCTCTTTTCTTTGTTCATCAATAACCTACCTTTGGCGCCATCCTACAGTCTCTCCTTACTCTATGCCGATGACTTGGTTCTCTGTGTCTCCTGTGGCTCTATTAATGAAATTAACTCCCACCTCTCCTCTGATCTTCATCGTATCCAAACTTGGCTTATGTCCAACCGCCTAGTGCTAAATGCTGCCAAGACCCAGGATATGCTGTTTGGGTCACAAAGGAAATCTGTCACTTCAATTCCATCTCTCCAAGTTTCTTGTCTTGATGGCTCCCTTGTGGCAGTAACTCAGTCCTTCAAATACCTAGGGGTCATACTGGATCCAGCTCTTAACTTCTTTCTGCATGTCAAAGCTGTCTGCAAATCAGTCAGTGCTAAAACTGGACTGGCTTACTGAAACCATTTGTTTCTGACCCCTGCAGCCAGGATCTCTGTCACCCAAGGCCTTCTCCTCCCTGAACTCTGCTATGCTCTTCCTGTCTTCGCTATGGCACAGGCAAGCACCTTGCAAATGTGGGACGTTGCCAACAACAATGTCTGTAGATTTGCGCTACCTGCTCCTCATCTTAAGCACCACTGTACTCTACTCTGACTTCCACTGGTTGTCTCCTTCCTTTCATCGGGCTTATTCATTAGGTTGTCTGACTGACAACATTATTCGTTCTTCTATCCCCTCCATACTCGCTGCTATGCTTACCCCCATGGACTGCCCTTGTTCCCTCCGTTCCATGTCTTTAGCTCTGTTATCTGTTCCAAAATGCTCTACCAGGATGGGTGAACTTGCCTTCTCCTTCTATGCCCCCAAATTTTGGAACTGTCACCCACTTGATCTTAGGCACTTCAAATCCCACCCCACTTTCAAGAAAGGCCTGTCCAATTACCTTGCCTCCCTTGACATTTGCAAATGTCCCTAGCATCACGAGTCATGCAAATCTACCATTGTCCTGCACTTAAATTTCCCTGTGGCCTCTTGATTACTCCCATCCCCACTCTTCCTCAGCTGCAGCTACGCACTTTGTTCCCTGTTTCTGCCTGGGAATTGTCTCCTTGCTGACTTACCAACAGCACTGTCATGTTTCGTACATTATTAACAGTAAACTGTGCCTTTTTGTCTGTTTTGTTCCTATTATACTGTGTGATATGTACTATGTAACTTACACCTCTGTATAACAGTTTGGAATCTCCTATTGTACAACACTGTATATGTATTTGTTTTTACCTGTTCCTTGATTTGTACTCTCCTGGGTCATGCCTGAAAATAGGCAGTTCTGTCTAGTGCACTTACCCGGTTACCAAAAGCAAATAAATAAATAAATAAACTGGTAGTCTGGGCCCATAAAAAAAGACCCTTGTTTAATACTGAGAAGTGCACTGTGATGCATCTGGGTAAAAACAACCTCCAGCATGGTTATACATGAGCTGGGAAGATCTTAAGGACTGTTAAGGATGAGAGAGATTTGGGAGTAAGGGTCAGTAATGACCTTAGATTTAAACAACATTATACTCAGGTCATTAAAAAAACTAACGGTATCCAGAGCTGCATCCACAGGCATATTAAGGGTAGGAGTAAGGCAGTATTGATTCCCCTCTATACTTCCCTGGTGCACCCACATATTGAGTACTGTGCCCAGTTTTGGGCTCCTGTGAATAAGGGAAATATAAAAGCTCTGGAAAAAGTCCAAAGAAGGGCTACAAGAAGAATCAATGAGGCCTGGGGTCAAAACTCTGCAGTAAGGTTGAAAAACCTGGAGCTATATTCATTGGAATACCATAGATTAAGAGGAAACATATTTGATTTTCAGAGCACTGTTGGATTCACATATATGGGAACAGCTGTGGCTTATGTTGAGAGACCAGAAATTTAGTACTAGAGCCTACCCCGTACAGTTAATAAGTGAGAAGTATAATACCCAGTTAAGGAAATTATGGTTCTCAGTGAAAGTTGTTAAGATTTGGAACAAACTCCCCGTGAAAGTGGTTGCGAGTAGAACCATGAAAACCTTTAAGCGTTCCTTAGACTCCTATCTGATAAGTAACAACATTTCTGGGTACCACTAGTGTTTGAGCGAGCTATAATGGACTTCAGTCTTTAAAAAGCTCTGAAAAAACCTATGAAACCTATGAAACAATGGGGTAGGAGGTTTGCCAAATGCATAATGAAGTGCTAAGGACCAGATTAAGTAAGTGCTAACTGCGCTATCAGCAAGGTTCCACTGTTAAACTGATAAGACTGAAAAGTCAGGTTAGGTATGGGGGACAAGTTTCAGTTTAAGATAACTGAGAGTTTTGGAAAGTCGGGGTTCGGATAATCGGGGTTTTACTGTATTTTTAACTACTCCCTCTGCACCGGGTCCTATCCTCTCTAATGAAAATGCATCATAATCAAACCCCTTCACTAAATGGGGCCCAAAGATGACTTCTCCAACTTCAGACCCATCTCCCTTCTGGCCACTCTTTCCAAAGTTTGGAAAAAATCTTGCATAAACAGATCACTGAATTTCTCAAAGTGTATGAATTTCAGACAGATGCCCAGCACAGATTCAGGTCTGGCCACACCACTGAGACCACCCTTATCAAATTTACCAGCCTTATCAATACAGGAAATGATGGAGGACTTTATACTGGATAGTTTATGTGGACCTCACAAAAGCTTTTGAGCTTGTAGACCACAGTGTCTTACTATCCACCCTATTCGGCCTTCACTTTTCACCCAAAGTCACCAGCTGGTTTCAAAACTACCTTAGCTTCAGTTTATTCCAAACCATTATAAACGGTGTTCTGTCCAATCCTTGTCCCATAAAGTTCAGAGCACCCCAAGGGTTCATACTGGGTCCCCTCCTTTCCTCCCTGGTGTCAATTCTCTTCCCCAAATCTGAGTGAACACCAGACTCATCCTGTATGCTGGCTGATGCTGTTCTTTCCTGCAAAGACAGAGACCCCTCCTCCTTACTCAACAAATTACAGAGTGATTTCAATAGTCTCCACTCCTGGTTCCTGTCCAAAGGGCTAGTGCTGAATGTGAAAAAAATAAAATCAATGGTTTTCTCCAGTCCACAGAAACCACTCTCCTTTGATTTCACACTATGGGACAATGACAGCAATACGATTGAAAGAGTCAGCAAATTTAGATACCTAGGATTGCTACTTGACAGCCACTTCAACTTTGATTCTCACATAAATCAGCTAATTAAAAAAAACTCACCAATGGCTAGATGTGCTATACAAAGTAAAGCCATTCCTAACCTATGAATCCAAGACCCTGCTCACCACCAATTTCCTGCTCCTGCTTTTCGACAATGGTGCCCTAGTCCATTTTCCACCCCTTTCTCAGAGTAACCTCCATAAACTCCGTTCCACTTATCACAACATCATCCATTTTGTCTCCAGTCTCCCCAGACATACCCATCACTGCAACCTGAACAGGATCTCTAAATGGACCTCCCTAGAGGATAGACTCAACAGCAAAATATTTACCTTCTTTCACAAACTATCCCTGAACCTCTTCCCTGACTGCATGTCTTCCCTCTTCAGTATGTCTGCCCTCCCTCAGACCACCAGAAGTTCCTCCACCCTCTCCTTCTCTGTCCCTTTCTGTCAAACCACACAAGGTCAAAACATCCTCTCCAACAAGGGCACTAAGCTGTTCAACAGTCTTCCTCCTGTTATCATTCAATGCCCCTCTACAGCTTCCTTTAAGCAAAATCTAAAGTCTCACCTTTCTCATGCCGCCATCTGCAAGTGTCCCTGGAAGTGATATTCCCTTCAGAGTGCCCTTTTTCTCCTCCACCCTAACAACTGAATCTCACCCTTATATTATGGAGGTAGGATCTCCAGGTCTGAGAATGCCAAGCACTTTCTTCCATTGCACTTATTAATTATTTTCTAAAATAGTTTAGTATTGTATCTGTTCTCAGTTGTCCTAGATCTGACCCCCTTGTCTCCTCAGTTTGTGATTCTTCAGCTCTTTGCCTTAAATTTTGTAACCTCCTGTTGTATTTGTCCCAAACTGGATGCTTGTGCAAACGGGGGACTCTTGCTCACATGGTTTTCCAGTATAATTAATAAACTGAACTGAACTGAATGATTACCTGCAAGACAAAGAATATTCTTTTGTTTTAGGGGTTTTTTTCAGGTTAGGGTTGTTACCCTTCACTGTTGTCTACATTATAACATCTATTTATTGTGTAAGGTGGATGGTGTTGTTTTTCAAGGCAGATGTCATGCAAAGTGGGAGGTCCTGTAGATTGGTGTGGGGAAGGGTAGGGATTAGGAAAGTTGGAGAGATGGGGTCCATGGTGTCAAGGGTATTGAGTCCATCCAAGAGGCTGGGAATCCATTTGGGTGGTTGGGGGTGGAGGCTGTTTATTGGGTTGAAGGTGTTGTCCTTTAGTTGTGATGATAGTTTACTTTGTGGGGGGATCACTATGGAAACACTCATTCTGTGTAGTTATGCTTGTAGCACTAAAGCACAGATACTGAAAACAAGATCCCATCATGTCTTTCATGGATAATTTGCTTGGTGGTTTCAAAGATGTGCATGCTTTTTTTAATATAGCTGATGAATGAAAAGTAACAGGTGCAAATTAAGGTCCTCCACTAGCCGCCTGCTGGAATGTCTCAAGCATCTCACCGAAATGGGTCTGAAAGCCTTTTCCAATGCTGCACCTAAACTATGAAACTCCCTCCCGGATTAACTGCAGTCACTTGTCTCACCTCCTACCTTTCAAAAGCACTTCTTGGATGCAGTGTTATCCAGAGCATACTGTAGATGTTTATCATAATGGATGGGTACATGTTACAAGGTTGAATGTATAATTTCCTGGTCTTATGATTAACTGGATCAACAGTATGATGCTTCCTGTAATATGCTGTACTCAACCAATGTTTTTGTTACTATATGTGCTGCATACTACACTGTTATGACTTGCGTGTGTAACTTGCATATTCACTACTCTGTTGTTATTGTCCTGTTGTTGCTGTAATACTCATGTCCTATGTGCCATCTAAATGGCCCAGGTCATGCCTGAAAATGGTCCCTGGGACCAGTTTACTTACCCAGTTATCAAATAAATAAATAAATGCCCACTTAGGGTGCTATTTGATTCATTAATTTTTGAATACTTGTTTAAGCTCTGAAGTACCGTAAAAACCCCCATACAAGTCGGTTCGCCTATAAGTCGGGGTCCCGACTTGAACGCAGCAAATTACAACTTTGTTATTGACCTGCATATAAGTCGGGTAATGAGTTTCCTACAAAACCTGTAATCAGTTTAAAAAAAAACACAAGAGGAACTGAGCAGATTTATAAGAAAAAAACATGATTTATTTTAACAGGTTCATTTTTAAAAAAATAATGAGCAAGCTCTCAGTCATCGCACAGTCATTACATCATCTTGGGGGGGGGGGGCTACCAGTTCATGAAATAAAGTGCACTCGAGTCAGGTTCAGAATAAAAAAAAATCCTCATCCTCCTCGTCATCCGATTGGAACATCATGTGGAGCTGTAGCTCTGACAGCGGTATATCCTCATATAGATTGTCTAGCTCTCCAGCTTCAGACACGGTCAAATCATCAGCAAGTTCAGTTGTTGAGGTAAAGCTTTCATCAACGAGGTTGGCAAATAGCAGTTCATCTTCTGTCCTATCCATTAAATTAGAAATGCCACATGTTTTAAATGATTTCTCTACAGCTGTGCTTAGAACAGCGTCCCATGCCTCCCGTAGCCAGTTACACACAAATCCATAATTAGGCTTTTTCATATTACTACCACCCAGGGTGAATTCCTTGCTGGCATTGACCAGCCACTCCCTCCAAAGTACCCTCATATTATTTTTAAAAGGCTTGTTAAGACTTACATCGAGAAGTTGAAGAAGCGATGTACAGCCTCCTGGTATTACAGCTTGCCAGGTGCAGTGAAGGTGTAGATTTTTTTTGACAAAGTACACCAAATGAGCACAGAACATATCCCAGATAAGAATGCATTTTCTGTGTAATAGTGCACCTGGTCGTTTCGACCAAACCTCGGTTATCCATTTATTTACAAGTACTTCATCCATCCAATTAGCAATTAAACATCGAGCAGTGTTAATCAGGCAGCAAAGTTTGCGTTTTGTTCAGAGCTGTCTCTATCAACTCAGTGCTATATCTTGCTTATAAGTAGGACGGTTAAACAACATGTAGATTTCAACTCCACAAAATCCAACTTATACATGAGTATATACGGTAGGTTGCCTCCCAGTATCTGTATAAATTCCATAGATACAACACCCCAGTCACTCAGTTTTTATGTTTGCTTGCATGTGCACAAGAAACATTTTGCTACAATGAATGTCATTTCATAAATGTGTCACTGGCTAGCCCAGTGGAGATGAAGTTGCATTGGGCTTGTCTGTGACAGACCAGTGACAAGGCAAGCTGAGTATGACATTGGTCACAGTTTGATGGGCAGTCGTTAAGTCAAAAGGACTGAAGAGCTTCAATGAGACAGCACTTCGATCCTTTCACTTGCATGAAGTTGGCCGGCAAGCAGCTGAGCAGTTTTATGATGTTCTTTGCACTCTCACTCATTTGGCTCTGCCCATAATCTGTCACATCACTTTTTTCCGCACAGAAATTGGCACACTCTTTATAAAGTTGTCTTGTTACTGCATAGTCGAACACTGGAAACACTGGTAATCAGACAGTACAGTATAGAATTAGTAAGAGTAAGCAATGATGTGGCACATTATAATGCATGGGACTGAACAAAATAACTATGCCCTTTTTTCACTTAATTAGTTTTAATTGCTACCTATTACAGATATAGTCCACTGTCAAGAACTGAGTTTGGGAATTTTTATTATTGTCTTGTTGGCTAACTCCTTGACCAGGCCTATCAATAGCATTATATAAACCTTACCTGAATGCAACTTCTTGGTTAAAAAAGGGTCCAAAAATGCATGTTTAACTGCTTGCCTTAAACTAAAATGCTCTTTAAATCTGCTTAGTGGTTATTTATGTTTTTCCCCCCCAAGGCACGTCCATCCTGAGCAGTGAAACCTCATAATGAAAGCAGGCCCTCTTTGCTCTTGGCCTGAAAGCTCAGCTCTCCCAAGGTGACAGGTCCACCCATTTGACAGTGTCCAAGCTTGCTGCTTCACTAAGAGCATCAATCCCTCCATGCCCTGTCCAGAAGCTCCTCATCATCCCTCGGCTACTCTAGCCCAGCTATTACCATTCACAGCTCAGTGATGGAAGGAGGTGAGTCTGAGAGTGATGCTCAGTGTAATCTGCCTCTCCCAGTCTCTCCACACATGGAAGAATCTAAGGAGAAGGATTTGCTGCTGCTACTGCTTGTCACAGAGGTGAAACAGCCACACACAAACAGCGTGTATAATACACACAGAGCAGCGCCGGCTTTGCTCCCTTTCCATGAAGTCTATTTATTATCATCTCCACTGACATGGATCATGGCCAGCAGGACCATACTGGATCATGATCCAGCAGCGTGAGTGGTCCTGAGGAGCCTGACATCGGTGTACTAATCTGCCAGACAGGAGGGTCCAAGAGAAGGAAGACAGGCAGGATTCCACCTACTGGAAGGAAACACATACACTGTAAGCATTTGCGTGCCCTATCAGCGATATACTGGAATTGCATGCTGCCAGCCAGGCTGGGTAGAGTTGTGTTGCTGCACTGGATCGCTACTGGAACTTGCTGAGAGCAGAAGGCCGGCTTTGATCTGTCACATTTGGGTACTGCTGGTGTTTACTTTTTTTTTTTTGGAGACAGGCAATGTGTGATTTTAGTCCATTTATGTTGTCAGTGACTGGGTGGGGAATAACAAGTAGGTGTCAACCTGTGTTGTACAGCTGGGGCAGGTGGGGAAAAAAACTGCATTATATGAGATGTTGGAATGATATTTCTGAATGTCCCACATCTGTCTGCTTACCCATCTAATTCAGTTTTTCTGGTGATGGCTATTGTTTGGGTGTACAATACAACACAATGCCACAGTTTACATATTACTAGTCCAGTATATAGATGGTGAGGCAATAGTATTAACCATTGGCAATTTTATCAAAGAATATTGAGAATGCTGTGATTTTGTTATAATTCTGTGTGGTTGACCTGCTTGCATTACTGAATTTTACTGATATATATTATTTAGAAATAGATTTCTGTTACCATAATGTGTGATATGGTATACCTATGCCTTACTTACACATGCAGCACATTTGAGAAGTGATATTGCTAAAATAGGCCTAGAAGGGTTCCGAAGGGTTTTTGTTTTTTTGCAGAAACCTAGACTACAGTATTATGTCTGCTAACAAAATTAATTAAACAGCACTATAAACATGCTGTGCTTTGTTTAAAGGATTTGTTATGAAAACCTGATCGACGGAGGTATGCCATAGAATATTTGTATGTGTGAAGATAAATTTTTGCAGTTGTTGCAGTGCTACAGTAGTCACAAGTGATGTGGTGAGAGCCATAGACATTCATTTGTAATCCATGCAACATGGATGCATGCCTTTAATGGCCAAGTACTGACACTGGAAATCCAAGCAGATCTGCAAAAGTTAAGTGTCAAGGAGGCATCTGATTTGGTTGCCATAGTGATGGTGGCATCAACAGTATGGCAAAAGAGAATAAGATCCTACATCTCCAAAATGAACGTATGGGAAACACTGCTTGGGATGGCAGTATTAGAGTGTTGGGGCTTTCAGTGGTGAGAGAGGGCCCTGACCCAGTGACATATATGGGACAACATCTTACGGACTTGCTACACCTTGACATTCCAGCTCAGATATTGAAAGCCTACTGGATAACTCTACAGCACTGCCAGGAAGCAGCATCAAGACCATGGACCATCTTACTGATTACCTCGATCCGTAGAACAGGACAGATTACTGTTGGCTGCAAGAAACTTGGGGCAACTGCAAATGGCAGCAGGTAACAAGCTTTTACTGTTCCTTGACCTAAGTTTTGCAATTTGTTCTAGTTGCAAGGAATGTGATGCCCTCAGATCCAGCCTGAGAGAGTTGGGAGTTAACCACACATTCCTGATACCATCTAAACTTCAGGCAGTACATGCCAAGCAAATGTATGTCTACAACAACCCATAAGATGTGGGTAAGCTTGCTCAGAGAAGTAGGGCTGAGTTTGATGTTCAAGAGACAAAAAGAAGAATCAGAAAATGAGATGGAGGAGGTCACTACCTGAACGAGACTTTTCTGAATTGTTTAATACAACCTTTGCTGCCAAGTTTGTTTTATTTCATCATGACTGCTGAGATATGTGGGCAGGAGAACCTGCATGAAGCCAGCTGGCAAGCAACTGAGTGGTTTTATGGCATTCTTTTCACTCTGACTCACCTGGCTCTGCCCATAATTTCTCACATAGCTTTTTTCCAAACAAACATGGTCAATCTCTTTATAAAGGCTTCTTGCTGCTCCAGAAGAAAACCTCTTTGGTCACTTATTTATTATATATTGTTCAGTGATAGAATGCAACCATTAAGGGTTTTTTTTTTTTTTTCTACTTATTGTTTTTCCCCCGCCTTTTTCACTGTCCCTCAACCTTCCACTCCTTCAGTCCCCCCATGGAGTATCACCCTCCCAACCCTACTGACACTCAGGGTCTGCCCCTAGAGTAGCACACTCACTGCCATCGGACCTCCATTGATGGCCCAGATTACCCCCCGGGCGGGGCGAGGGAGGTTCCCACCTTACCTCCTCTGTCCTGCAGTGAGCTGTACAGTGAGGTCTGCCCTGATCGGTCGGTGGGTGGTGAGACTGGCTCCGAGGGACATCATCTAGGCAGGCTGAAGGGCTTTTTCCTCCAATTTTTTCCCTGATGTCAGCATGCAATGAAGCACAAGGCTGCCGGCGTGCGTGGAGCTGCACGTCGAAGCCGGCCCTCTGCCAACGTCTACCCTTTATGCATCCAGCTCTCCTCAACCGCACCAACCACCCTGAGCTTCCCCAACAGGTGGCGGTATCATGGCAGAGAGCGTGGTCCCTCCCTCCCAGAGAAGGAGAGCAGCCGTTTGGCGCTCAATCTTCTCCGTCCTACTGACTCCCGTGAACGGGCTCGCTCCCGAACCCGGGTCGCGGTGTGTCTGAGGTGTGGCGTCCAGCGCCTCAACCCTCAGCACCACCGGGCCGGCTCATTAAGGGTTTTTCAATATGAGTGTGTTCTGTACTAAAGGCTGAAAAAGAAGCTACCTCTTGTGGTTCTTGTTTATCTCCAATTGTGTGTGTTCCCTATGCTGTGTCACTGCTACTGGCTCCAAATGGGAGCTCATGACTCAACTTTTAACCTCTCTTGCCCCCCCCACTGCTCTGACTGCAAGTGTCTCTGAAGTCTGCTAGCAACCACAACAACAGCACATCGTGAACCATCCACAACTTGAGGAGAGAGAGAAAAGCTCACTGCATGCTGCTTACCATCCACACCAAGGGGAAGAGGAGAGGAGCGGCCTGTCTAAACCAAATGAGCAAAACATGGAGCAACAACAGTAGAGAGATTACATATACAGCCAGGAGGAAGAAGCCATGCCCAAGGGACTCACCACAAGCAGGTACACATGGTCAGATGTTGGCTCCAATCTGTGCTCATTCAAGAACTACCAGTTCCCCCCTCACTCTTTTTTTGGCCTTCAGTGTGTCTGGTCCTCATCCCAGACCCACCAGCTGTCTGTCAACACAATTTTTATTAGTAGGTCCTGTGCTCATTCTAGACCTGCCACTTCCTTTCCTGAATTTTCCATACTTCTCAGTAACCCTTATCATAGGCCTCAGTACCACCTCCTAGTCCTCAGTTACCCTCCTTTGTCCCTATCATGAAGCCTGCCCTCTCAGGAGAGAGAACAATCTTATATGAAGAAAACAACTAAAAAATTGTCAAGGTAAGGCACAGACCACCGGGGGACATGACTTTATTGCTGTTAGCCTCTGAATCCCCAACAAACTTTGTCTCATTACACTTCAGCTGTACTTCTCTCTCTGTATCAATGCAGTAAGCCACTGTGAGACATATCTTAGAAATCCAGTTGTGGAAATGAAAGGAAAAGTGTGACTCTCACTGGGATTCGAACCCAGGATCTCAGGAATCCATGCCTTATCTTTAACCGTGTGAGCTATGACAGTCTCAGACAATTAAGCCTTCTGAATTTTCCCAAAGAATCACACACATTCCTTTCAAGGGTGTTGTGTAATGACCAACCAGGCAGTCTTAAAGACCCAAATAACTACCTCTCTCTCAGTGCAGTAAGCCACTGTGAGGCATATTTTAGAACTCCAGTTGTGGAAATGAAAGGAAAAGTGTGATTCTCAGTGGGATTTGAACCCAGGACCTAATCAATCTGCGCCTCAACTCTTAACCATCTGAGCAATGAGATTCTCAGTCAATTAAGCCTCTTGAATTTTGCCAATGAATCACACACATTCCTTTCAAGGGTGTTGCATAATGAGCAACCAGATAGTCCTAAAGACCCAAAATAACTACTTCTCTCTCTCTAAGCAGTAAGCCACTGTAAAGAATATTTTAGAAACCCAGTTGTGGAAATAAAAGAAAAAGTGTGACTGTCTCACTGGGATTCAAAACCAGGACCTCAGCAATATGTGCCTTAGCTTTAACCATCTGAGCTATGAGAGTCTCAGACAAGTAAACCTCTTGAATTTTCCCAATGAATCACACACATTCCTTTCAAGGGTGTTGCATAATGAGCAACCAGGCAGTGTTAAAGACCCAAATAATTACTTCTTTCTATGCAGTAAGCCACTGTGAGGAATATTTTAGAAATCCAGTTGTGGAAATGAAAGAAGAAGTGTGACTCTCTCACTGGGATTCAAACCCAGGACCTCAGCAATCCATGCTTTAGCTCTTAACCATCTGAGCTATGAGTGTCTCAGACAATTAAGCCTCCTGAGTTTTCCCAATGAATCACACACATTCCTTTCAAGGGTGTTGCGTAATGAGCAACCAGGCAGTGTTAAAGACCTAAATAACTACTTCTCTCTGACTCTCTCTCTCTCTCTGTCTCTCTATCTCTCTCTGCTTCTCTCTCTCTCTCTCTTTCTCTGTGCAGTAAGCCACTGTGAGGCTTCAGTGATAGTGCCGAGTCTGACATGTTTTGTTTTCAGCATTCAGAGGCCAGGCTCTGTCAGCATCTCAACAAGTGCCTGTAGCCAGTATCTTTCACTTTCAGAGCTCCAGATGCTAATCCAAAAAAAAAAACATTTTACACTAAATCATTCTCCTGGTCCCAGCTGCATTTCCTGACACCCCCCACACTGTGCCCAATCTTTTGCTGTAGATACAGTCCTCGTAAACAAGTGGTAAGTGCGGCTCACAGCCTTGTTCTTTCAACTTTATCTGCATGAAGTCAAACAGTGTATCCCTGTGTCTTTTTTTCTTCACACTGCAACTACTCTATGGTTAATGGGTGCATGCTGCAACTTCCTAATAAAACAGTCCCCTGTAAACTGTGCACATCATCAACCTCTGTATAGTGCTACCTTTTCATTACTTCATTGAACAGCATTTGCTTGCTTTGTAAAAAGAGAGAGAATTATAGCTTTCAGTTTTTTATAAGCTCAGAAAAGTTGTTCAGCCATTTATTGGTAATGAAATTACTGCAGCAGCATTATACAATGACCTGTATGGATTTTTTGTTTTCAAAACTGTATATAATTGTTCTGCCTTAAGAGTTTTGAGCCTCACTTGACTGCATTTCCTCTGGAACTGCTTCTTTTTTTTGTGTGTGTGACTATATATTCGATGTGGAACTTTTGTAAATGAGCACTTGTGCTCTCAAAGGTACTTTTCGAAGTCTTCAATAAATAAAAAAAAACTGTGTATTACAATATGTCAGCTTAAATAGGTTGTTGTATGTGTATGTCCATGTGAGTATGGCTATGTTAAATAAGGAGAGAGCTCAGACTGGAACCCAAATTTTTAAATAACCTGACTAACTGGACTGGCTGGACCAGCTGAACTGGGAGCAACCTGCACAGTCTAACTATTCTGGCTGGACCACTTGGTCCAGTTTTTACAGTTTTGGTCCATTTTTCTGGGTTGTTCCAAATGTCATCTAGGGTGGAATGGGTGATATTCAGACAGCCAGACAGGGACAGGATCAAAACCGTTTGGTCCAGCACTCAGCTATCACTCATACCCTCATTGTATTTAAAATTGGGGCCACCTGGAAGGAGCAGATGAAAACAATAAAAACCAGACTGTACGGACCCAAACAATAAAAACTGGGCAGACTGATCTAGCCACAACAGTCGCTATGCAACTTGCATTGGTCTAACTGGTCTAATGAGACCAGTTGGTCCAGTTTTTACAAATTTGGGTCCAGTCTGGTGCTCTGGATTTCACCCATACTCAGGGTTGCAGTTAAGTTTTACATCATTAGTTTATTTTTATTTTTTTTTGTTAAGTCCAGTGCAACATTCTAGTGTATTATATTATCCTTTATGAAAATCTGATCACTTAGTTTCCCTAGAAATGCACTGCATTTCTCTGGTGACAATTTTCCTGCCCTCTTGATATGATATTTAAAAAACATGTTCAAGAACAAAGATTATGGTTCTTCATCCTGCAGGGAATTGGTTTTATATGGGTGCATGTTTCAGTGGAAGAGCATTTTAGGTTATGCCATACTGTCTTTTTCAGTAACAGCCTTACTATGTTTTTGGGGGACACAGCAGGAATATCCACGGGGTCACTACCACCCACACGTCCCTGCCTATCTTATCTCTCTGTGCCTGGCTGCCTTAGTTTGCTCATTCCTTAGTCAGTCATTTCATTATTATGCCACATCAAGTTTCTGATCAGTCCTCTGATGCCCCATATTGTTATTTCAACAAGGCATCATGAAATAATGCAATAAAATATTAATAAAAAATAAAACAGCAACAGTAAAAAAATAACAGTGGGCTGGCAGTATAGTCTAGAGGTTAGAGTTACAGGTGAAAGTATCGAGCTGTAAATGAGCTTGGTACATCCAGCAGATCTGCATTTGATTTCTGCTGTGTTTCAAAAGCATTTATGGTTCCTGCATTTAACACATTGCTGGCAGGCTGTTCTATTTGTCCACCACTCTCTCTGTGAAAAAAAGGTTCCCTGATGTCTTTCCTACCTCTCTCCACCCAGCCTGAGTGGTTGAACCATTTTTCATTTTGAACAGTTCTGTATGGTCCACCTGTTGTCCTCACTGTACCATTAGCAACACTCTCAAACAATCCACTCAGCAAAACAAGTGCAGGTCCATGGTGAGGTCTAACCTGGACTACTGTGTCCAGTTCTGCAGTTCACATCTTAGAAAGAATAGGGATAGGCTGGGGACTGTGCAGCACAGAGTCACTAGGATGATCCAAGGCCAACAAGGCAGATATAGATCCTATGAAGAACAGCTGGAGACCATTCAGCAGCAACTCTGTACTTCAGAATTTACATTCATAAATAAGATTTTTTTTTTAATTGTTTAACCAGGAGTGGCACACTAAGCTGAAAGCTTTTTTATGATGGGACCTGGGAGCACAAGGAAGTTTAGTGACTTGCTCAGGGTCACACATTATGCAAGTGGGAGCTATGGGATTCAAACCCAGGTCTCCATATTTGCAGCTCAGAGTCTTAAACCACTGCACTATACTGCCTCCAGTTTCAGGTGTTACAGCTATTACAACTTACCAGAGAATGCATTCTTGCATTTTCAATGTTTCTTTCCAAGGTTAGCAGTACATCTTGGTAGGCTGTCTAAAAAAATCTGTATAGAGAATATTTGCCTCTCCCCTGTTAACCTCACAGTGTCTTTGTTTATGACATCAGAGTGCTCACCATGACAACAGATTGTGATGTCACAAACAGTAATTGTGAGGTAAGCAGGGGAGAGTCAAATACATTTTGAAAGACCCAGTGAAATAAATACTTCATTATCTACAATATGTGGTAGACCGACAGCAGGGAAAAGTAAAAAAAAATAACTAGAAAACAAAGTTGAAACATAATTGATGTAAATCTCTTATTTTCCAGTCTTTAGACAGTTGCTCTTTAACACATATACACTGTAGGCCAGGATGGAGAGGGACGAGGTGATACAAATGTAGATGTTCCTGAGGGGAATTAACCAAGTAAGCAGTGAGGACTCATCCACCAGGAACAGTAGTGCAGTAATGAGAGAGCACAAATGGAGGTTTGCCAGTGGGAAGTTCAGGAGAGCTATGAGGAAACTATACTTCACTGAGAGAGTGGTGGTGCATTGAAACAGATTTCCATGGAAGGTGATGGGATGGGGACTATGACCAGGCTCAAAAATGGGTGGCACAGATGCTGGAGTCTGGTAAGACCCAAAGTAGGACTTAGGGAGGTAGGGTGGCTTAGAGTATGTGTTATAGCTAAATACTCCTGTAAGACAGTACGCCAGGGGAATAGGTAGGACATTTTTCTTGGTAGATAAATGGATTCTTGGCATTTATTTGTCAGCAGTGTCTATGTTTCTATATTTGCTCCCATCTGTTCACTATTTATGTGTCTCTATCATATCCCTCTCTCCCTTCTAGCCTCAAGTGAGTACCTGTGCGGTGCTCCAATCTTTCCTCGTAGGTCTCGCCCTTTTGACTTTAGATCAGTTTTGTCATCTTTCTTTGCATTGTCTGTAATCTAAGTCCTTCCACAATGTTATCTCCAGAATTGCTCACAGTAATCCAGGTCCAGTCTGTGAATCTCTTCATTTCCCAATCCTGACAATTTCAGTATTATGACTCCTGTCATTAATTTGTTCATGTTACCTTCTGCACAACTGATGCACAACAACTACAAAGGAAATACAAGCAAGCAAATATTTGGCATTGACAAATGCTTGTTTAACTAGGTGCTTTCAAGCAATGTGAGTTGTTAGTGACTTCTCTGTCTTTATTTTTGTACCTGAAATCATTGCCTTCACCCAACTACAGCAGACACATGGTTGCTGCCAAATGACTAGCATTTGCACCAGATCACTTGTATATTATATAGTGATGTATTCCTATTTATTGATTGTCAAAAGCTGTGCTGTGCTGCCATACTTTTGACAACAGGTTCTAAAGATTTAAGAACCAGATCCTTACCCCACCTTTCTCTTATATTTCAAACAAGCACCCAACTCTATAAAGCCTGTGGCAGCCCCTCCAGCACATCCCTTTGGAAAAATGGTGAGACATTAGTCAGTGAGTTCCCAAGTCTCTGATTTCTGTAAGGTTTTGAATTTGTGACAATACATCTAGTAGGGTGAGCAGTGATTGCATATACCCTGGATTTCAGATGCCTTACTTCTTTAGGGGGATTTTACCTGTTTAGGTAATAATCTACTCTCTCACTCTTGCACATACTCCAGGTACACCATATTGGTTTCTTCCACTTCAAGCTTTATGTCAAGCAATTGACTTTGCCTATTCTCAGTGTTCCCATGTATACCAATAAATAAACTGGAAAGCAGCCACATCTTGTAGAGGAGAGAAAGTGCAATAAAATGATCCCACTATTTAGATTCATTTAGCTTATCAATCAATTTTTCAGTCAATTCCATCTCTGCATCTTGAACCTTTTCTAAGGTATTTCGACTGCTTTTGTTTTGACTCTAGTACTTTCCTAGTTTTGTTTTCAAAAGTAGCAGAGATAGTGAATATGGGATATGCAATGTACTTAAGGTGTCTTTCTGAACTCTGAAAAATGGTCGCCTATGTGAGGTTCATATTGAACACCATTCCTTTTCTTCACATTCATGAAGTGTTGTAATGGCAAAGGTATTTTGATAGGCCAGGGACAATTTCTGCATGACACCAGCCCAGAGGGGGAGCTTCACCAACTACTTTGAGGTACTGTACTCTTTAAGCTGATCACAGTGTACCCAAATACTGTAACCATGTAATCTCTCATGTCTCTGATCTGAGTGGTAAAGGATTGTAGGGCATTCAGTGTCAGTCAGGGAAAGGTTCCTTTGCCTACTTTTGCTGTACATGAGAATTCATCAGCCTTCGGTTCTCCAGTTATCCATCATCAGTCTTCAGTTTTTAGTCTGTGGTTCATGAAACATCCAGCACTGGTTGGGTAAAGGCATCTGTTCAAGCACCATCTCATCTGGGAGGCAATATAGCATAGTGGTTAAGAGCACCAAGCTGCAAACATAGAGATGTGGGTTTGAATCCCACAGCCATCACTTGTGCACTGTGTGACCATGAGCTGGTTACTTAACTTCCCTGTGCTCCCAAGATGCACCTGGAAACAAGCCTTGGCTTAGTGTGCCTTTCTTGGTAAAAAAATTAAAGAAAAGAAAACCTTGGATCAACCATGAACTCATTCAACATCTGCCAGGTAATGGGGTACCCTAAAGACACCAAAGTCCCTGTACCTATTGGATTATGGGATTTGTGGGAGTTGAGTAATGGAAATGTACATGGGGAATCTTATAATGTTGAAATGGTTATGTGTAAAGAGTAAATGTAAAGGTTACTCAAAGTGGAAATAGGGTAGGGAGCCCAGCCTATATGAACTGGGCAGTTGAGCAAAAGGTGATTTTTAAGTTAGGTTGGAGTGGGGGGGGGAGACCAAAGTCAGTAGCCCATAAGCACAGTGTATGCCCTGTTGAGACAGTGTTAACCACCAAAGGGGAGTCCATACGGGCCCAATCACTACCCAATAGATTCTGTAGTGCCTAGTCCATAGAATCTTTCATTAGAAAGGAGGGTTAATGGACTGAGCAGATGTCCACTCATAGATTTAGCTGTGGGGTATGCAATTAGTCATAAGAGTAGGCAGTGCGCTCTGCACCTGAACAGCCAGTTAGCTTTATGTGTAAATACAGTGTTGAGGTACAGTATATATAGTTTCCTAAGTAAGAACATGTGTAAACATGTTGCAAATTCAATTATTTTCTGATCCCTCAACAGCTGCTGAGTGGTCAATTAAGCTTAATGAACTCATTTATGATCTGGTTCAGGTAACTGTTTGGTCAACTGTCTAACCTCACAGCCCTTGCTTTAGCAGACTTAGTTTGTTTAAAAGGTTGATTTATTTATTATGTATAGATTTAATTTCATTTTTGTTGACTCAGAAAGGAAACCACCTTCACTCTGGCCAGGGGTACAGTAGCTAGCCGGGTATCATCTTCCAAGTCTTCTTCCTAGCGGTGAGTGGGTGCATTATTATGATACCAGAATACAATTTTCTTCCTTCTGCTTTCCTTTTCTTTGAAGCTGTCTCAGCAGACAGATTTTTGTTTGCTTGTTTATCATATTAATAATGAAATAGTCATATTGTAAAGTCATTAAAACTGTTAACAACTAACAGTCTTATACAGCATGTTAGGATGGCCACTTCTAAATCTGCATCTCCACTCATGATCCATGAAGCAAGAAAGAGAGACCAATACTGTTCAAGGCTGGAGTGGTTCACCTGATTGTCTGGATCTTGGTTATCTTGCAGGAACCTTGGACTGGCTTAAACAGTCTTCTGATTCTGGGGCATAAGAGGTTAAAAGCAGAGAAAAACATTAACAAAAGGTTAGGAAGGCTTGTCAGGAATTGACATAGGTAGACCAGAAGGTGCAAAAAAATAACTCAATGGTCAGTCTTACTGCATCATTCTGCCTCCATCCTAATAGGCTTCCATATGCAACTTGTCAGCTGATTAGCATGTCAGACAGCTTGCCCTCGACTAGTGCACAACAAATAGGTGAAGTACATCAACACTCTGAAGACCATTCACCATAGCAACAGGAATGAAAAAGGTGCTGCTTCACAGTATCAAGAGGCATTATCCATTTATCTGCATGTGTACTGCTCTAAGTGAATGCTTATGGAACATGAAATTAGGCACACAGCTCTTCTTGCATTGCAGCAGTTAATATCTCTAATTACCCACTTCTGAATTCTGTGAAGAAGTATAGTAAGGTAGGTTTCCATCTGAGATTCAGCTTAAAACTTTGTGGGAAGGCAGAAAAACATAAGGAAGCTTGCACATGTATTCTTCCTGGAGCACTTTCCCATTTCTTGTTCAAGGATACATTGCCGTAATATTATGTCGCATTTTTATACATGGAATTTTAACAGAACTGTCACATGCAAAGAAAAATAGATTTTATCAAGAAAGCCAAGTCAAAGTACAATAGTGGTTGCTTTCTGGAACCACAGTAGAGCTGATAATCTTGCATTAATATTCTAAGCATGTAGATTCCACCCACTACCTGCCCACTCTTCATCTTCTGTCTGCGACATTGATGAGAAGTACTTATGCCATATACTATTTATAATGTACAGCTAATCTCAATAAAGTCTGTCATCAAATGAGCCTGTTCTACAACATTGGAAATGCTATTATACATGTGAAGTGGCACCGCAGTCATGCAAGCCATGTAGCAGGCTGTTTTTTCATGTGTCTACATGTGTGTGTATGTGTGTTATGACATATGGTGGAGCCAGCCTGGATTCAATAAATGCAATTTGCATTAAATCACGTCACAAAATACTGCATAACAAAAAGGTTTAATTGCCATTGAATTACATTTTTCCCTGCAGCATACTGCAGCATTTTATTGCATCCTGGCCAGCACTGCTGAGGAAAAAGACCTAGGAGGCATCATAAGGGACTCCCTTAAACAATCTAGCCAATGTAACAAGGCCTGCAGTAAGGTAAAATGGATGCTGGATTGCACTGGGAGGGGTACTGACAGCAGAAGGACGGCAGTATTGCTAACTCTCTATAAAAGTCCAAGAGGGTAGCATCTTTCAAAAAAAGAGGTGTGCAAGAACAAGGGGGCACAATTTGAAGATAGAGGGGGGGCGGCTCAGAGGTAATTTAAGGAAGTATTTTTTCACAGAGAGGGTTATGGATGCATGGAACAGCCTTCCGGAGGAGGTTGTGGAGTCAAAAACAGTGGTGGAATTCAAGCATGCATGGGACAGTCATAAGGCAATTCTAGGGGGTGGGGGTAGGAAGAAGTAGGCTGCTGGTTAACTAGGATCTGCAGCTTATCCAGTAGGCAGGGAAATGGGCAGACTGGGTGGGCCAAGTGGTCCTTATCTGCCATCAAGTTCTATGTTTCTATGTTTCTAGATCACTCATGAGACTGTACCTGGAGTACTGTGCCCTGTTCTGCAGTCCTCACTTGAGGAAAGATAAGGACAGGCTGGTGATGGTGCAACATAAGCTCACCAGAATGACTGAGAGCAGATCTTATGAGGATCAGCATAAGGCACTGAGGATGTACTGTATTCCATGGAAGCCAGACAGGAGAGAGGAGATATAACAGAGATCTTCAAGTTCCTGAAAGGAATGAACAAGGTGAACAGTGAGGAAGTATTCAGTAGGAATAGTGGATCAAGAACACTGGGATATGAGCGGAAGCTGTCAGGCGGAAGCTCAGGAGGGGCATCAGAAGGTTTTATTTTACGGAGAGGGTGGCTGAGCCATGGAACAGTCTGCCAGATGATGTGATGAATGCCAGAACCATTAATTGTTTCAATCACAGCTGACACAGAGTGACGGGCTTAATAATTAGTCAAGGTGGTAACAGTAAACAAGGGAGCATGTGGCAGGATTGTGTGGGCTAAAACCCTGTATAATTACAAGATCATGGAGTATGATAAGGTACTGCGAATCAACTGGATGGACCCATGGTCTTTTTCTGCCCTCATTGTCTATGTTTCGATAAACCATTGTCTTAAAGAACATTGCCTAGCAAAATATCATGTGTGGCTGTAGGTATCCAGCAGTTAATCAAGCCTTTACATCTATTGTCCCCAATTAGTTACTCAGTTTTTATTGACCTGTAAAGGAGGGATAAGAAATACAGAAATTCCTGTTTTCAATCTTGTATTAGGAGAGGAAGGGTTCTATATCATAACAGCAAACACATTACATCAATTGCTATTATAGTGAGTGTATATGCAATTGATATTATAGTAAGCAATTCAGTGATATACCCTTGCAGGCAACCACAAAACCAACAATGGGATTTCTGGATATGTGGGGGGCTGTGCCCCCCACAACCCCATGGAGGGGCTTTGCCCCCGGCACCCCTTTACTTAAGGATTCTCAACTCCAGTGGGGTGCATGTCAGGAGGGGTGTGTGGAACTTAAAAAAAAACAATATCACCAGCCTGACATAAAAAAGAAGCTCTCCCCAGAACCTGGCACCCTTCCAACCTCAGCCTGGCACCCTACCCACCACACCACACAGCCAGCTCAGCAACCGACTGCTGCACTTCACCCCATATACCCTCCCTCCCCTTCTGCCAGTCTCCCAGTGTCGTCCCCCCCGCACATGGGTATACACAGTGACATCCAGTGGCTGTAGTCGCCTACCCCAGATCCCGTCACTTCCCTGCCAGGTAGCCCAGAACACAGGTACCGTGATTGAGTGGCCCTTTTTGCAGTCTCTCAATCATGGTTGCTGTGTTCACTGGAGGATTAAACCGATGAAGACTGACTGCTAAACTGCTTGTGTTTTTGAGTGAATAGGGGAAATTTGGTCAGGACTCCAGATAAATTCCGTTAACCATTTTGAGCAGTGGTATGGGATCTTTAACGTCTCCTTGAACAACCAATGGGTGAGTGCTCCCTATAGAGCTACCAGCATCACCCCCTGCAGCACCTAGTATTGACTGGCAGTCTCCCATCCTACTACTGATCATTTATTTATTTATTTATTTGCTTTTTGTTTACCAGGTAAGTACACTGAACAACCGAATGCCTATTTGCAGGTACAGTACAATCCAGGAGAGTACAAAAGAAGGCATTGTTACAAAAAAATGTTTGATAAGGAGAAGTGAGAACACTTCCAGTGCATATGCAGTGAGGGTATAACAGATAACATGAGGAGAAATATGAAAAACAAATTCAGAATAGGCAGAGCAGTTATCATACATGTTGCATAATTGAATGCATAATGCCTGACTCTCCTCAGAGTTCTGAAGGGATTAGGCTCTAATGTGAGAAGGCTGCAGACCTTATACAAGTTCTCAAGTGCATCACAATGTGAAGACAAATGCCGCATGCTGTACAAGCATTATACATTAAAATATAAAAAACACATAAAACACAGAAATATTATACAATGATATGTACCTACAGCAAGGGTAGTTAAGAGTCAACAAACTGAGAATCAGAAAATGGCATCCAATTTCAAACTACAGGCAAGGTAGACAAAAGATTCCTGAAATAAATTTATAATGCATCTTCAGCTACTGTAGTTCTTGAATACTGATTAAAGGGACACTTTCCATAATGGAGTCATCAGTGAGAACACACTTCAGAGAACTAGGAATGCACTTTATTATAAAACTAGGGAGTAAGTGGCTCCTTTTGGTTGTCTCTTTGAATCTTTGCACATGTTGAATACTGTCCAACCAGAGTCTCAATGTCTTGG
The DNA here is from genome assembly GCA_016271365.2 of Neoceratodus forsteri. NCBI lineage: Eukaryota > Metazoa > Chordata > Ceratodontiformes > Ceratodontidae > Neoceratodus > Neoceratodus forsteri. The sequence continues at coordinate 1,394,333,819 of CM057459.1, forward strand.
GCCATGCCTGGCCAGTACATTATAGCTCTAGCTCTGGCCTTGCATTACTGTGCGTCAAGGTGGCGCTCATGCAGTGTGCGAAGTATGTCATTACCAGTCTCGGCTGGAATGATCAATTTGTCTCCATAAACAGCTAAACCTTCAACATGAATCTCATCTTGCATGGACCAAAAGGGTTTCACACATTCTTTAACACTCTTCTTGTGCCTTGGCCAGGCAAACTTAATTACTTTTGCAAGGTCTTGCAATGCCAGGTCAGTTGCTGTAGCTGTTCTTATCTCTTCCAGTTTCTCAACATTTGCTGGTATATTTTCCACAATGTCATGTATTATCACCTCTTCATCTTCAATTGCATCATCCCCAGAGTTTCATTGTAGCTCTGTTCTACCACTGCTCTGGATGTGTCTGCTATGTACATGTACCTCCCTGGTACATATTTCACATGCAGGAGGTGATGCTGAAACTTCATCAACATTTATTATAACTGAGGGGATGTCTTAAACAGTGGCTTCTTTATCATTACCTTTAGAGGCTTGTGATCTATGTGTACCTCTGCTTCCCTGCAATATATATAAATATATATATATATATATATATATATATATATATATATATATATATATATATAAATAATATAACATAGCCTTCTTATGACCTCACCACAGGTACCCAGTACAGAATATTTTCAAATCCCTGCTAAAATGTAATTCTGCGCAACTGCAATGCCATTCTGTGCCACAGGTGTGAAAACACATTTTGGCCAGGATTTGAAAAATGACAAATATGACACACATGAGAAAGGGTAATAAGAAGACTATGTTAAAAATATGGGGTGAAAAAATTGAAAACTTTCAAAGTTATGAGCTGTGAGGCAGAATTGCAAGGAATAGTCATAACACAGCTGTTTTTTAAAATTTTTACCACAAATTTTCAACATACCCTTCTTAGGATCGTGAGGGCAGGGGACTACTGCCCTCCCCCATATCTTCCTGAGATTCGCACGGGTCTCAGACCCCCCCCGAGCAGCAAGCCAGCTGCAAGCAGGGTCATGAGAGCAGGGGACTACTGCCCTCCCCCATATCTCCCTGAGATTCGCACGGGTCTCGGAGCCCCCCCCCCGAGCAGCAAGCCAGCCGCAAGGTACGCAAAACCGAAGAGCCAGGAAGCTGAAGCTTTTATTTTATTTACGCTTGTTTTGCAAATCACCTGTGGCTGAGCAGCTCATGGGATGCCTGGAACAGTGCTGACAAGGTCTCGCCCCGCTGGTGCTGCGCGCCGGCTCCCCACTGCCCCCACCACCACCCTTGGTCGTCTCTCTAATTTATAGGCAACTGGAGTGGTCAGGTGACTCGTGAGTCACGTAGTCTTCAAAACCTATCAGCTCACTTTCAGATTTGCAGCTTATAAGATCTCTCCAGCAGAGGCCGCTGTCACTGATTACAGCTTGCTACTGATAGAAAGCAAAAAAAAAAAAAAGCAAAAAAAAAAAAATGCTCCTGCACATGTTAATCTTGCTAGCCGCTGTCACTCCTCATGTCTCGCTACCCCCATCTACCCTGCCCCAAAATGACCCAAATATCCCCCTCTCTTACTCAGTCTCGGCCCCCTCACACCCCCTAAACACACCTTCTGAGAAATGCCAGGTGCAGCCACCGTCCCTCGCCTGGACTTCTTGCCCCTCCGTCGTCCCCTCATCCTTCTCCCTGAGACTATCCGCCCTAAGCAGCCTATTCAAACCAAACTCCAACCACACTCTGAATGTTACCAACCCCAAAAATAAAGCTAAAATTAATTGGCACACTATCCTGCAATACCTCACCCTGTTGCTACTAATGGCAGGTGATGTTGAAATAAACCCCGGCCCACCAACCCACCCCATCCCCCAAACCCTGCCAAAAGGCCTTAGCCTAATCCACCTCAACATCTGCAGCCTGCTAAACAAAGTACCGGAATTGCAAACCTCTGCCCTAACCCTCAAACTGGACATTTGCATTATAACAGAGACTTAGCTAAAACCACAGCATGCTGACTCCGAAATTGCACTGCCTAGTTTCACTGTATTAAGGCAGCATAGACAAGGCAGGAAAAAAGGGGGTGGCATAGCCATGTATTTATCTAACAAACTCCGTTATACATCTATCCAGCTACCAAGTAACACGCCCCTTATTGACACCAAGATGGTAAAACTAGTCCTACCCCAGAGCTCACCGGTGTTTGTAGCTGGGTTATATTGTGCCCCTGCTACCCCAGCCTCCACCATAATGGAACTCCTGGGGTCACTTAAAGAGTTGGCTAGCGCTGGGGAGCTCTATATCCTCAGAGATTTTAACCACAACTGGCTAGACAAAGACTGCACAAAACTATGCAGCAAGATTAAAGCCATTAATCTCTCTCAACAGATCGAGCAACCTACCCGCCTAAATCCTAAATCCCTGAACCACTCCCTCCTGGACTGGGCGCTCACGACACATCCTCACAGGATCTTAAAGGCCAGCCTCCTACCTGACTCTATGAGCGACCACCACATGATCTACATGATCAGATAGGTGCATAGACCCACACAACATCTCCCACCTCGGACACTACTCACAAGAGCTTTCAACTCTCTCTGCCTCAACTCCCTACTAAATGACCTTACCTCAGCCGATTGGTCACTCATCAAACTGGCTCCTACAATCGACCTTGCTTATGCCATGTTCAGTAACCAATTTCTTGCCATATGGGATCATCACGCTCCCCTCAGAAAAAGAAGGGTAAGGGCAACCCATCTCCCCCTGGGTCTCTGCAGATATTATATCCAGGGGTCGTGCAAGGGACCAGGCATGGAAAAAATTTAGGCAATCTGGCACCCTGGAATCCCTGCACCATTACCGTACCCTCCGAAACAACTGTACCAAAGCCATAAGACAGGCAAAAAATAGTTACTTCCGTGCGGTCCTTTCCTATAATCTTAGCCGTCCAGCCAAATTTTGGAAATCTATTAAATCCTTGCTCACTCCCCCATCTCAGCCGCCAACCCCTACCATCACTATTCTGGGCAAAAAATGTATCCAGTCCAGTCGAAGTTGCCTCAACTTTGAATAACTATTTCACCAACTGCACAAAGTCTCTTCTAGCAAACCTACATACCCCCCTCCCGCACCCATCCCCCGTGCTTGCCCAGCACCCCCCCAATGCCACTAAGTTCTCTTTCCAGCTGGTCCCAACCTCAGAAGTCTTAGCCGCCCTACGCTCCCTTAACCCAAATAAAGGCAAGTGCCCTTTAGCCCTAGATGTGAAACTCCTACAGCTATCTGCCTCTGCTATTGCAGCTCCCCTAGCCGACCTCCTCAACCGTTCCTTCTCCACAGCCCAAATTCCAACTGCTTGGAAGGAGGCAGTAGTCATTCCATTACCAAAGGGTGGCAACCCATCTGAGCCTGGAAACTACCGCCCTATCTCCCGTCTCCCTATTCTGGAAAAATTACAGGAACATCTAGCCCTCTCACAACTCACACAATTCCTGGACTCGACCTCCTATTTCACCCCCTACCAATCGGGGTTTTGAAAATCCCACTCTACCACTACAACTTTATTAAGATTCACTAATGATATTGCCTCAGGTATAGACAAAGGGCTTCTCACCTCGGCTATTTTCATTGACCTGGCAAAGGCCTTTGATACTGTTTCCCATCCCAAACTCCTCACAAAATTGCAGGACGCAGGCCTATCCGACCATACCATCGGCTGGTTCCATGCCTACCTATCTGGCTGGAAACAAGCAGTAAAAATTGGCCCACACTGCTCCCCCCTCTCCCAGTCACCTGTGGTGTCCCCCAGGGCTCTGTCATGGGTCCCCTTGTCTTTTCAATATTTCTAAATGACCTCCCGCTGGTATGCCCAAAATCAGCTATACAAATGTACGTGGATGATACCGTCCTGTACGCCTCCGGCCGATCTTGCAAGGCTTTAAACTCTGCCCTCCAACAGGACTTTGATGCCATCCAAACCTGGCTCAGCTCAAACCAACTCCTGTTAAACGCAAAGAAATCCGTCCACCTAACTTTCGGCGCATAATCTCAACTCTCCCGTCTAACTACTCCCCCCTCTTACCATACCCTAGACGGCACTACTCTGGAATCGTGTACCTCCTTCAGGTACCTGGGTGTATGGCTTGATCAACACCTAGACTCCGCCGTCCACATCAACTCCCTCCAGCAAAAACTTTATCCAAAACTAGGAGCACTCTTCTGAAACAAAGAATGCCTACCCATCTCAGTCAGACGGGAGCTAGTACTCAAAATGATTCTCCCTACCTCGACTATGGTGACGTGGTCTACAGTGCAGCCCCCCAAACCACCCTGGCAAGCCTGGACCCCCTTTTTCATTCCTTCTGTAGATTCATACTAGAATGCCCCCCCACCACCCACCACTGTGATATGTATAAAACCCTAGATCTCCCCTCGCTGCACTCCAGGCGTCAGATACATTGTGCTAAACTCATAATGAAATACCGTACCAACTCCATCCCCTCATATCTCAGCTCCACCCTGTCAGCTCAACCCCCCGGCATACGCCCTGAGAGGATCAAACTCGAGACTTTTGCATATCCCCTTCATGCGTACCACAAAGGGCCAATCTGCTTTCAAATATAGACTGCCCAGACTCTGGAATGACCTCCCTGCTGCTATTAGGTCACCCACCACCCCCAGGACCATAAATACCTTCCTGCTGGGACATTTCCCAGACACTTGTAACTGTAACCTGCAGCCCAGCTCTGCTAGCAAGAGGCTTCTCCATGCCTAAACTGTAAAGCGGCTTGAACTCCAGCCTCCGCAATGGTTCACTGGTTCTCTGCCTGATCACAATTTAGTAAACCCAGGGACTCGAATCAAGATGTTATGTAAATCCCAATGCACAGTCCAGCCTGTACAATTCCTGGACCTGATTGCTCACTCTTATTGCACCACTTCTGAACCTACTGTATTGCAACCCTTGCATATGTTTCACTCGTATTGATTGTATGTATCCCTTATTGGCCTCACTTCTGTACCTCCTGTATTGCATCTCTTGCCTATTGCTTCAGTTGTTTGATGTATGAATGTTGTAACTCCCAGGTCGCATCTGGAAACGAGCGGTTCCTGCTCAGTATGCTAATCTGGTAAATCTCTTAAATAAATAAATAAATAAATGAACCCACCTCATGAACAATATGACTGTCATTACACAAATTCCACTGGAAAGGTGATTTTGCCAACTGACCATGAAATCTCCTTTCTGACAGGAGTTGCCTAATGACAGTCATATTTTTCATAAGGTGGGTTCCCAAAAAGCCACGTTGAAAATTTGGGGTCAAAATCTCAACAAACGGCTGAGTTATGCATCAAAGTTGAAACCTCCACTTAAATAAATTGAAGTGCATCTCCCTTAGTTTCTTATATTGCAGTCACCGGTTGCAGATTGTGTGTTCGATTGGGAGAGTGGATCTCGAACCTGGGACCTCTGTAGGTGAGTGATGGTCCGTGGGGGTGTCAAGGGGGTGGGTGCACAGTGGATGGTCGAGTGGGGGTATGTGGGAGTGATCAGTGATGGACTATTGTTTTTTTTACAGGTTAAAAAAAGGCGAGGGATGGTTTTCTAATCTTCTGGTCAAAAGAGACCTGGGATGGTGAGGGGGGGGATACCATTACACAGCATGGATAAAGGACAATAAGTGGCACAACGCCACTATTAAAAAAAAAGAAAAGAAAAAAAGAAAAACAATTAAATAGAAAAGTAAAAGAAAATAAAAATGCATAAAAAACATATGGGGATTGAGGGTGGGGAGGGATGCCACTAGACACCAGGGATATTAAGATGGGGACAATGACCAGATGGCTAGATTTTTCAGGACCAGATGGTCCCGCATCTATTTTTCACAATGAGATGGCCATGGCAACAATCCTTTTTCACCTTCCCATTTCCTTTTCCACCATCCTTTTCTGTCATGGTGAAAAAAGGAAATCAGCTGGCAGAAAAGCATTTCTGCTTTTGATGGCCATATGTCCCTTTTGATGACCAGACAGCTCTGCCAGTAATCCTTTTTCTCCCAGCCAAATCCCTTTTCGTCATGGTGAAAAAGGAAATTGGCTGGTGAAAAAGGATTACTGGCAGGGCCTTCTGGTCATCAAAAGGGGCCATCTGGTCATCAAAAGGGGAAATCCTTTTTCACCACCTGATTTCCTTTTTCACCAGGACGAAAAAAGAAGGGCAAAAAGGAAGTTAGTGAGTGTCAAAAAAGGAACAAAATACTTAAAAAAAATTTCTAGACAAGTATAGAAATTGGAAATCACAAAGACCTGCTCATCAGCTCCCAATGAGCAAGATACACACTTAAATGTCTGCAGCAGACATCCCTGGGCACAGTTAAGGCATTTTTTCTGAGCCAAAAATAAAAAACAAGATGGCGGCTCATGAAAAAGGAATTTTTTTCTGGTGAACAAGAATTGGTCCCTCAAGAAAAAGGATCATTGTTCATCAGGCCAAATTCTGTTTTCATTCCATTCCTCTATCCTGAAAAATTAAAAAAATTCCATTGAAAATAATGGGACCTTAAAAATGCAGTAACTTTGGAATGGATTAATATTTTGTCACCAAAGAAATGCTGAGCTGTTCTGTGACCCAAGCTCTTTCTGCCATAAAAATTTCAGATCAAAATTCAACACTGTCTGTGCACAGTGTGATAAGAAAAAACTGCAAAAAGTGACAAATTTTAAGGTTGTTTCACTATCCGGATCTCAGAATCTGCACATCAACTGGAACAAAACTTGTCATGTCAAGAAATCTATATCAGGAGACCATGCATGCAAAATTTCATGCAAATCTGTTGAACGGTTGCAAAGTTATTAAAGTGCAAAATTTGAGGTTAACATTAAAGTGCCTATACATCAATAACTATAGTGGCGCTAACACACCACTATAATTATACTGGCATGATAGTGCCAGTATAGGTAGGGTTGGCTGGCCACTTCTATGTTAAACCCAAAAATTTGCACTTTAATAACTTTGCAACCATATGACTGATGTACCCAAACATTTTCATGCACAGTCTGGTACCATAGATCTCTGGATCTGGCAAGTTTTGTTCCAGTCAGTGGTGCAGTTGCAGAGCTGCGGAGTGCCAAAAAATGTGAAATTTACCATTTAGGTGCGAATTCTTTGCTCAGACGTATGTCTGAAACAGTTTGGGGGTCTGGTCTGAAATTGTTAGGGTATGTGGGGTCTGGGTTACTGATGTGCCTTTTTAAGGTTTGGTGAAAAAATATTAATAATCCATTCAAAAGTTATTTAAGTTTTCAGTTTCCCATTATAGCGTATGAGGAAAAATATATGTATGAAATCACTTTTTGCTTTTGCAAAAATAGGATTCTTTTGAAATTTGCACTTTAATAACTTTGTTGCTGTTCTCGTAATTTGTATGAAACTTGATATGTGCCCTCAGAGGTTAATGGTCTTCTGATGTGGTAAGTTTCATTCACACCCATTTGGGTGTGCAAGTCTGGAGATATATCATCCCAAAATGTGTACTGTACATCACCATTTTTTGTCAAATTATTTCTTTGATTCTTTCACAGCTTTTCCTGCAATTTGCATGAAGGTTGGCATGTACCCTCAGAAACTAATGCTCTCTTGTAGTGGCAAGTTTTTTTTTCTGTTAGGTGTGCACGTCTGGAGATATGTAGTCCCAAAATGAATACCTCACCGTATTTTGTCAAATCCTTTCACTTCTATGTTAAACTGAATTTTTTTGCTTTGCTAACTTAGCAACCATTCAAGTGATTTACATGAAATTTAGCATGCCTCATTAGGGACAAAAGCTCTCTTGATATGGCAAGTTTTGTTCTAGTTGACTGTACGAGTGTGGAGATATAGAGTCCCAAAATGTGTAAATCACCATTTTTTGTCAAAATCTTTACTTCAATGATAAATTGAATAGTTTGTGCTTCAGTAGCTTAGCAATCGTTCAGGTGATGTACTGTACATGAAATTTAGCATGCTCATAAGGGACTAAAGGTCTCCTGATATGGCATGTTTTGTTCCAGTTAAATGTGTAGGTGTGGAGATATATTGTCCCAAAATGTGTAAATCACAGCTTTTTTTGTCAAATGCTTTCTTCATTTCTATGTTAAACTGAAAATGCTGTGCTTTAATAACCTTGCAACTGTTCAAGCAATTTGAATGACATCTGTCATGTGCCATCAGGGACCAATGATCTGTTGATTTGACAAGCTTTGTTTCAGTTGGATGTGTGGCAGTGGAGATATGGTGTCTCAAAAATGTGTAAATTATCATTTTGTCAAATTATTTGTCACACCGCTGAGAAAAACAGCTTGGGATTTGGTCTGAAATTCTAAGGGTATATAGGTCTTGAGTCACAGATGTGCCATTTGAAGGTTTGTGAAAAAATATTAATCCATACAAAAGTTATTACATTTCAAAGCTTTCTATTATTTCCTATGGAAAAAATTAGATGTGCTATGCGAAAGCACTTTTTGCTTTCATGAAAGCACTTTGTAGTGTCACAAATAAGAAAAGTGCTTTCATGCTGCCACCATTTCAGTTAGCAATGTGGAAAAAACTAAATAATTTAAAAAATACCACCCCTTGGTAAATACCAACACTTGTGCTTACCTAATTGTGTCCGGAGTCAGTTTGCACCAAAAGTGGCTACAAATACATTTTTTAAACTTGAGAATGTTGTACTTTTGCTAATTGCAACACTACTTTTGCAAATTGTGAAAATACGTTTGTGAAAGTGCTGCAAATTGCAACACTGTTTCATGAAAGAGCAGGGGTTCTGCTGCAAGTTGCAGAAGAATGATTTAGACTTTTGGGAAACAACCTCCATAGTGTCTCAATTTGTGAAACTACTTCAAAAAATATATCTGTTTCTTTGTCACGTCACTGCAAAGAAACAGTTTGGACTTTTGGGCTGAAATTTTCAGGGTGGAAAGGGCTTGCCCCACAGTTGTGCATTTCGGTGGTTTAGTGAAAAAATTTCACTGCATTTCACAGTTATAAGATATTGAAGTTTTTGAATTTCCCATAGGTTAAAATTGTAGTGGTTGGGGTACCTTTTGGATGCTATATCTCGAAAATTTTTTGAGATACGGCTTCAGCGCTACTCGTAGCTTAGTATATCTTTAGGTGTACTATGCTGTTTTTGCATGTTTCCTGGTCCTGTAGAAAAAAAAACATTTGAATGCATTGTAATGAGTGGGGCACATGTGACCTATATATTGCAAAAGGCATGGATAGGAGTATAGGGCCCAAAGGGCCCTGTGTGCCCAACACTCACTATGCACTGATGGGAGAGCAGGTCCCAGAGGGCTCTGCACTGTTACATATAAATGAGGGGCAATTACAATAGGTATGGCTGCAGGCCCTGTGCTCCAAGCACTCACACATGGAAATAAGGAACAGTTACAATAGGCATGGGTGGTAGCACATGACCACTCACTATGGACTGATGGCAGCACAGGGCCTGGAGGGCCCTGCACTCCCACACAGAACTGAAAGCAAATTACCATACTCATGGAAGGAAGAGCAGGGCTGGAAGGCCCTTTGCTCCTGCTGCTCACTATGGAGTGATGAGAGTGCAGGGCCCAAAGGGCAATGCTCTCCCATAAGGAAATAAGGGTACAATTATACTGTCCCAAAAAATAAGGAAATTCATTGCAAAAAACTTTGTTAATGCATCAGTTAGGGTTCATATTAAAGCAGCAGAAGGATGGAAATTCAGTGTTAGGGTTCCCAACCCTACCTCCATATTCCCCCTTTCTCCCCAACACACACACACACACACACACACACACACACACACACACACACATATATGCAAGCAGAGGAAGGGGCAAGGCAACACTACCAATCAGAGACAGCTATCATCAGATAAGACCCTGTTCTTCCACAGAAACATACATGTACCATACTGTGCCAGTGCACACTCCAGCAAAATGTGTACTGCCACAGCATCATAATTTCTCAACAGTGTATAAGCGCAGGATCCTATGGACCCTGCACTGCCATGGAAATATCATCATTACATACTATGGAAGTGCAGGGTCCTCTGGACCGTGCACCCCTATATATACATAATTGTTCTACATATCTGTAGGAGCTTGCCCTGAAAATGTCACCATTACATGATGTGGGAGCGCAGGGTCCTCTGGACCTTGTGCTCCCACCTATACAGGACCCTGCACCCTCATACATACATATTTGTTCTACACATCTGTAGGAGCACAGGGTCCTATGGACCCTGCACTGCCATGCAAACATCACCATTTCATGAACCATTTTATCATAGGTTTATATGAACTGTAGCTCTAACCTTGGTTACCCTGTACCGCTTTTGCCCTCTGCTGTATTTTTGTCATAGTATTGTACTTTGACTTGTTTTGCCATTGTTGTATTATGTTCCACCTCTTATTGCTGTATTTTGTTCTTGTCTTGTATTGCTATGTTGTAACCTCCTGGGTTGTGTCTGAAAATAGGCATGTTTATGTCTATTGCACTTTACCCAGTTAACAAAAATAAATAAATAAATGTGGGAGCGCAGGGTCCTCTGGATCCTGTGCTCCAACCCATGCATCATTTTGCCCAAGATACTGCCATGGCAGCACAACTCATGCAGTTGGTGGATCATGAGGATGGATGCATCTTGTGGTATGTTCAGAGAGTTGTATGTTCTTTCTATTACCTGATAATGGATGTCTCTGATTAGTTCTGCTGCCTTGCCCCTTCCTCCGCTTGCATGTGTGTGTTTGTTGGGGGGAGGGGGAATGTGGAGTTAGGATTGGGAACCCTAACACTGAATACATATACATATATTCATTGCAAGAAATTTCGTTAATGCATCAGTTATGGTTGAAGTGACAAAAGTAGGGAAATGAGGCATTAAGATTGAAACCCTAACACCCACCACCCTACCACCCCACCCCACCCTCACCCTCCATAGATCAACAGTTGGTGGGGTATGCCTTTGGTTCATCAGCCCTAACTCTGGATGCTATATCTTGAAAATGCTTTGAGATATGGCTTCAGTGCTACTCGAAGCTTAGTGCACCTTTAGGCATACGATGCTGTTTTTGCATGTTTCCAGACCCTGTGGAAAAAAAAACATCTGAATGGGACACATGTGACCTACACATTGCAAAAGGCATGGATGGGAGCATCCTTGTTCACAGTTTATAGACCTATACAAAAGACTGAACTGAGCATGCTCAGAACCCACAATTTCAAAATGTAATAACTTTGGAACGGATTAATATTTTTTCACCAAACCAATGCTGGCGTGTTCTTTGGGGCAACACTTTTTACACTACACACTGCACGAAAACCACACATCCGATGAAACAAAACTTGGCACATCAAGATATCTACTCCTCGGGACAGCGCATACCAAATTATGTGCAAATCCATTGAATGGTTGTAAAGTTATTAAAGTACTAAATTTGGGGTTTAACATTAAACTGCTTGCTCAACCTAACTATATATATATATATATATATATATATATATATATATATATATATATATTAATTGCAAAAACTTTGTTAATGCATCAGTTAGGGTTGATAGCACATCGCCAAAAATATGGAAATGCAATGTTAGGGTTACCACCCCTAGCACCCCACTCCACGCCCTCCACCCACCAACAGACGTCGGGATGTGCCATGGGATTGTCAGGCCCAATTCTCACCCCATTCCATGTGTAAACAAGCTGACATGCTACAGTATAGGAGAACTGGGTGAGAGTTAGACTTGACAACCCCATGGCACACCCCAATGTCTGTTGGTGTGTGGAGGGTGGAGGGGGGCTGGAGTTGTAGAGGCAGTAACCTTAACATCACATTTCCATACTTTTGTCACTCTGCTATCAACTGTAACTGATGTATTAAAGATTAAATGCACATATTCCACAAAAACTTTGAATCTCCTTGAATACACATCCATGTGTCATGACAAGCATTTCCTGAAAATATCATGCTGTTTTGTTTTGTGATTTTCTTTAAATCAGCATCAGTTAATGTGCTCTGCAGTAACTGAAAACAGTGAAGAAACAGTGAAGATGTTTCTGTCCCTGTCAGTGAGCAATTACATCACACCTGTCCTGCCTGCTGCTTCTGCAGTGAAGTCCCTGATTGACTAAATAAGCTGTTGCAGTCCCTGGTTACAACAGTCTGTAGCGCTAAGTGTTTTAACTTAGAGTGTGTTACTAACCTATCTGGTTTGGGTTTAGAGAGATATGCCTAAAATCTATCTTTCTGTTCCCATAAAAAGTTGATCATTTGGGATTCAGTGCTGAATTGAAGTGGTATGAATGAATCTCTGAGAAATAACAGTTTCTGTATCACAGCTGTTAGTTCTCTGACATGGAAACTCTGCATTCTATTCTGGCTGTTTAATGAATATAAAATAAACTACATTCCATTAATTCATAGAAGCAGGGTGTATGTAATGTAGCCTCAATAAATATGTTCATGTGATAATTTTGTTTTAATGTCAGATTGACAAATGTGTGTCTGCCACACTCTGCTATTTCAGGAACATGTACTGTATGAGCTCATAAAATTCAATTCTTAAAGGGTTTCTGTGTGAAAATATATCATATATGTGTATAACTAGAAATACTATATGGCATCCTGATGCCTCTGTCTTCTGCCTGACAGTTTGTGCAACAGCTCTCTGCTTCCCCCTTTCCCCTGCCCCAAAAAGCCCCTGTCTTCTGCTTCCATTTGAGGCTGTGGCAACCCACTGCCCACTGTATTCACCGCACAATCAGGGCTGCTGCACCCTGCTGCCTCCTGCACAAACAGTTGAGGCTGCTGCACCCTGTTACCCTCTTTCCCCCACCCTATAACACAAGACGAAAGTATTTTTTGTTTTTTCTTTCAAGTAGTTTTGGCAGTGTACAAAAGGATGTGACTCTAGTGACAGGGAGCAGCATGGTGCAACAACAGTAACTGTGGAGGCAAGAGGCTCTATGGTGCAGCAGGGCACAGTGGTGTCGGGGACAGATGACAGCATGATACAGAAGCCTTGACTGTGGTGCAGAACATTGTGGGACATCAGGGTACAGCAGTCCTGACTGTGTGCCGGGGTGCATGTGGTGCAGTGGCCCTGCCCATTTGGGGCAAGAAATGGGTATCAGGGTGTAGCAAAAGCCCCACCTTTGGTGGCCTGGGGCAGCATGGTGCAGCAGCCCAAACTGTGGAGGTAGAGGCTTTAGGGCTTTAGGGCTTAGCAGAGCATTTCAGCCCTATCTGTGGAGACAGGAAAAGGGGGCAAGAGAGTGCATTGGACCTGACTGTGGGGGTGGGGGACAGAGGGAAGCAGGGTGCAGCAGCCTCAACTGAGAGGCGGACGACAGGGGCATCAGGATGTCATATAGTATTTATAGTTATACATATACATGATGTATTTCCACACAGCTGGATTTTATGAGATCATGCAGTACATGTTCCTCAAATAGCAGTGTGGCAGACACAGGTTTGTCAATCTGACATGGAAACAAACTTTTTATCACATGAACATGAACATATTTATTGAGGCTACATTAAATACATGCTACTTCTATGAATTAATGGAATGTAGTTTATTTTATATCCATTAAAAAACCCTTTGTTATATAGCCAAAACAGAATGCAGAGTTGTGATGACAGAGAACTGAGAGCTGTGATACAGAAAAAGTTGTTTCTCACAGATTCATTCATACTACTTAAGTTCAGCACTAAACACCCAAATGATCAACTTTTTATGAGAAAATAAATATTTTAAGCATACCTTTCTAAACACAAACCACATGGGTTAGTAATAAACTCTGATTGAAAACAAATAGCTCTACAGACTGCTCTAACTAGGGACTGCAGCAGCTTATTTAGCAGTCAGTGACAATTGCCGAAGCAGCAGGCAGGACTGGTATGATGGCATTGCTCACTGACAAGGACAGAAACATCTTCACTGTTTCTTCACTGTTTTAGTTACTGCAGAGCACATTGACAGATGCTGATTTAAAGAAAACCACAAAACCAAATAGCATGATATTTTTAGGAAACACTAGTCATGAAATAGGGATGTGAATGAAAGTGAATTCAACCTTTTTATGAAATATGTGTGCATCTGATCTTTAACAAAGTTTTTTGCAATGAATTTCCCTTCTTTTTGAGAAAGTGTAGTGTAAATGGTAACTAGTATGTGTTTATGGGAGTGCGGGCTCTTCAGGTCCTTAACATTGCCCATTTTTTGTGTAATGGTATGTATATGTGGGAGTGTGGGCCCTCTGAGCCCTGCGCTCCCACATACAGATAAGTACAGAGCCATACAGCAGCACCATAGTACTGAAAAGGAACCTGTGTAACACTTATTTGGCAATATCTCAGTAACCATAGCAACCATGAAATAAATTCCACTGCAGTTGTAATCATGACTTCAAAACCTCCATGAAGCTTAGTCCACCTAAAGGTGGACTAACGTAAGCTGCGGGTAGCAAAAAATCCATATATCGAATAATTTTCAAGATAGGGGTGCAGCAATGTTAGCCTATGGGAAATTTCTCAACTTTGGAGCTCTGTACCTTTGTAACTGTTTAAACTTTTTTAACCAAACCACCAAAAGGTACATCTGTGGGGCCAGGGCTTGCCACCCTGCACATTTCAGTTAAAAAGACTTAACCATTTAGGTGCAGTCATGTGACAAAGAAATGGTATTTTTTGCTGCAATATTGTTGCAAATTGTGACAGTGTCGTGATTTGAGAACGTGTCACAAATGTACTGTCATGATTTGAGATACTACGGGGGCCCGATTTAAAAAAGGTATTTCTCGGGGTCCTAGAAAAAAACTGATGGTACCATTGTGTTCCTTCTGCCCTATTTAGGTAACCACACCTGTCAGTGTTTACCTAGGGGCAGTAGAATTTGAATTACAGACATTTCTCTTCACCACTAACTGAAACAAGATGGCTGTACCACAACAGTAAAAGGGCCATTTGCAAAAGTGAAATGTACTGGCGGCAGCTTTCGTGAGGCACATATATTTTTCCCCATTGAGAATAATGGGGAAATTAAAATTTGAATAACTTTTGAATGGATTAATTCTTTTCATCAAATCTTCAAAAGGCACATCAGCGACACATACTGCATCTTCCCTGAAGATTTCAGGCCAGTCGGACAAATTGTTTGGGCTGTAGTCCCAAGCACAGAAACGTGTGAAAACCCCCATTTGTGTGCATTTTGTGGCACTCCACAGTTCCACAACCGCTCATCTGAGCATTACGCAACTTACCAGATCCAGACATCTATGGTGCCACACCATGCATGCACAATTTCAGAAAATCCATCATATGGTTGTAAAGTTATTAAAGTGCACAATTTGGGGTTTAACATAGAAATGGCCAGGGAACCTGAACCTAGATTAATATATATATATATATATATATATATATATATATATATATATATATACACACACACACACACACACATATACACTAAAGTTGTTAAACATAGTTTTTGGGCTGATGTGAGTTATCTTGAAGTGTATGCAATAGACTCACCCTCTTGCATCAAGCAGGCTCACAGGCCAAAATGTGATGCATCTGATTGAATTGTAACAAGCTTCCCTACATCACAAAATCTGAGGACTGGTCTTGAGCTGAGAACATACCTGAGCTGTCTCAAGGCTTGGTCATATTCAGGATGCCACTGCGATGTTGCATCCTGCTTTATCAGAGCTCTGAGAGGGGCCGTGATGTCAGGCTCTTTTGGTATGCACTGAAAGAGGTATTTCACCACACCTCAGAGGCACTGCAAATCTTGCTTGCACTCTGGTTTCACCATATGCATGATTGCCTGTATCTTTGAGTCATCTGTTCTCAGTCCCTTTGCTGTCACCATATTGCCCATGTAGTTTAATTGACATACTTTAAACTGAATTTCATCTTTGTTGAATCTGATGTTCTCAGACTGTGTTCTGTCCATTATGCTGGCATAATATCATTTCATGTGCTTTGTCATCCCTGGCAGCTAAGATCATATCATGTTCTATGATGTGCACACCAGCGATGTCTCCAAAGATCCGCTGGATCTTCTTCTGGAACATTTCACTGGCAGATTTAATACCAAAAGGCTTTCGCAAGAGTCTGTATCACCCCCATAGTGTATTGAAGGTGCAGAGGTATGACTGTTCATCAAATTTCACCTGCCAATATCCATATTTTTCATCCAGAATAGTAAATGCTTTTTTTACCAGAAAGGCAGCTCTGGACTTCCTTGGGTGTAGTAATATGGGAATGTTCCTGCTTGATAGCTACATTTAGCTCATGGGGGTCTAAGCATAGTTTTAGCAATCCATTTTTCTTTTCAGTGATCACTAAGCTATTAATCCAATCTGTGGGCTTTTCTAACTTTGGCAGCAATTTCCATTTTCACCAGGTGATCTAGGACATTTCTGAGTTTTTCCTGTCAGCTGAACAGAATTTTCTGACTGGGGTATATAACTGATGTTGCATTCTTATCCACCTTTATACTGTATTCTGCCTTCATCAGGCGTCTGCCAGTAAATACATAAGCATGGTCTTTCACTCGAGACTCCTTTGTCATAGATGTGCTTACTTGATCTACTCATCTGATCAAACTAAATTTCTCACAGGTGGATTTTCCCAGTACTGGTGTAGTTGAGACATCTGTGACAGAGAAAGGAAAACTTTCTTTTGCAGTCTGTGCTCTGCATTCAAAGCTGACTTTCCCCAGCAGCTTATCTTAAAGCTCTATAAGCAGTCAAAATCATTCTGGTTTTCTCTAGGAAACCACACAGTTTTTTTTTTTTTATAGACTGTTTGTGGCACAACATTTGCCTGGGCCCCAGTATCCAGTTTAAAGGACACAGGAGTGCCCGCTATGTCAATAACTGCACACCATGTGTGATCATCTTCGCCTTCCTCATGCACGTTTCCTATTGTCAACTCCCCAATAAAAAGACTCTTGCTGTCAGAGGCACTGCCTTCCCTGACTGGGTTGATTTTTCTGTTTTGGCACATCTTGGCATATTGGTTTTGGTGTTTGCAACTGCAGCATGTTTGCCCAAAAGCTGGACATTGAGGCGGCTCCTGGCTCCTGTTTTCTTCCACACCGGCCACAGGATTTACCATCACTAATAGTTTTCCTAGTGTTTGGAGGGTTTGTATTTTATTTAGGTTTTTTTACTGGACTTAGAAATATCTATCTTTACAATACAAGCTGCAATGGTATTAACATGTTTTGCTGTTAGGTTGCCTGCTGCCATTGATTGAATTCGATCTTTTCTGGCTTCTGACACATGGCAAATATTGATGACTTTATGCAAATTCAAATTGCATTCACGCAGTAGCCTCTGCTTAAGCCGCCCATCTCTGATGCCAAAAACAGTCTTGTCTCTTATTTCTTTGTTATATGCTGATCAATTGACTCTACCTCAGCTTGCTGTCTTTCCCAGAATTCATACTGTATCTTTCAAATACAACATTCTTTCTGGGGTTGCAGTATGTCTGGAGCATGTCTAACACTGTTTCTAGATCATCATGATCATCATCTATCACAAACACTAAGGTATTATACACTTTGAGAGTGTCCTCCCCCACACAATGAAGTAAAACTACAATCTGAGTATCAGGCTTCTCTAAGGCACCAGAGGCCTTCATATACAGTTCAAAATTCTGCCTCCATCTCCAGTTATCACTCAGATTGCCTTCCAAGGCAAGGGCTGCTGGTGGTCTGAATTGTTCCATCTTCTTTTCTGTATTTTCAGCATTTTGTTTACCTTTTTGCAGTTTTTTACCACCATCTGACACCGCATAATGGATTCATGAGTCAGCACAAACACTTCAGGGAACTAGGAATGCACTTTTTGTGTGTGTATTTTCTTTACTCCCCTATCACTGGTCCCTTAGGTCTCTCTCCAGCTCTGTCTGATACCAACCCACTATCCCACTCTGTCTGAGACCCCTACCCAACACCTACCTCCAACGTATCCTCCAATTCCTCCATAATGACCGACTACCCAGCTCTGAGCCCCCGGGTAAGGGCTGCCATAACACTCTGGCATTCTATCTTAAGGGCCAAGTTGCCACCAGGGAAATGGAGGACTCGGAGACAGGAAGGGGCGAGTCCAATGGTGAGAGTGGGTGAGTCAGGTGGGCAGGCCTTCGCTTACCTGGGTGCCAGGGTTTTCTACATTTCTCTTGGATCCCCAGGAGCTCAGACATGCAATGATATCCAGCATGTGATGGGCATGCTCCTGCACCTACCCACAGGATGTCTGTCGAAACTCCCATACCCCCTTGTTGTGGTCTCCGCAGCGTGCGACCTCCATCCACTGCCAGAGGTGGCTCGAGCTGCAGCAGACTGTACCCCCCACCACCAGGAGAGGAGAGCAGTCCTACAGATGCTCAATCCTCTCCTACCTCTGCCAACCCCCGGCGGCCCGAGGTCATTCCCAAACCCAGGTTGCTGGCTTGGCGTATGGTGTGGCATCCAGCGCCTCATCCCTCAGTGCCACCGGGCCGCCGCAGGAATACACTTTATTATAAAACTCAGTATGATTGGTTAACACTCTTTAACATGCCATAGAGATGCAGTATGCAGTAATAACCACAGGGTGGCACTATAATTACAGCATTGTATACTTTCTGTGACACTCTAGTTTCAAGTTTATTGACTAGGAAACAACCTTTGAGCTGGAAGCTCATTTACAAAGGCTCCACATCTAGACAGGACATACAATATAGAAAAATAGCAATGTCACAAGAATCAACTACGAGGTCACTTGGCAAGGTTCTAAACAATAATTTCACTCAGTTACAGACTTTAGAGTTGTTTATACATTCTAGTGTAAAGAGTGGCAATATAATATGTATAGAGTTTAGACTACTATATGATCTAAATTAAAGAAGAATGGGAAAGAACAGAAAAGATTATACAGATAGAAAGAGAAACCCTGTGCTGCCAGAGGAAGGCTTTGTCAGAGCTTAGTTAGTGATATAGCTAAGCAGGATGTGGGTGAAGGGGAGTCAGCGGTTTGATGAGAGGGGAAGTGTCCAGGGAAAAGTGGGGTAAATTGGAGGGAGAGGGCAGTGGGAGGAGCAGCCTCCCAGGCATCGGTGATGAGGCCCTAGGCTGGACTGCGGGGGTCCTCAGATACACAAAGGGATGGGGGTGGGGGATTAGATACACATAAGGCAAGTGCTGTGAGTAAGGGTTGTTACTATAGGTAGGAGTGGCCAGGGTGAGAGGCTAAGTGCTGCTACTAAGTAATGGGATGGATCTCCCATAGGGAAGCAGGTATTACTTGAAGTAGTTGCAAGTGGATAAGTTGGCAAGGTGCAGTTTAAGTTGTGTTTTAAAGACCCTCAGGCTCTGTAAGCCAGTTTTGCAGACTGGGACATCATTTAACTATTGCAGAGCCTTGTAGGAGAAGAAGTGTTGCCCCAGGGATGTTCTTCTGAAAGGTACCTTGAGAGTGCAACGTGAAGTCCCACGGATATTGTGATGGGAACTACTTGTCTAGAACATTTGTTGGATGCAAGATGGTACAAGAGCTAGCAGTGCTTTTTTGCCTAGGATGCAGGTCTGGAATTTTATCCTGTCCCTAAAGTTTAGCCAGTTTGTGTGATTATACAGCAGGCATGTGTGCAGTTGGTTGTCAGCCCCTAGGACAAGCCTGCAGGCCTTATTTAGTGTAGTGGAGATCCTTTTAAGGCAGTGTCAGAGGCTGCACTTTATACCACTAGGTCATAATCAATCACTGACAGTACAGAACTCATGACTTATGGTCACAGGGCATTGGGCGTGAGGTATTTCATGTGTCTATGCAGGATTCCAAGCTTAGCGTTGATGCTTTTTACCACGTGCTCAATGTGACAGGAGAAGGTGAAGGATTTGATGATGTGAATACCCAGGTATTTGAATACTTGTACCTGCTCGAGTGGGGTATTCTTGTTGTTGGTGACGGTCAATGTGGGATTCTTTATAGTGAAGGAGAAGTTTGTAGTTTATAAACCAGTCCTCCAACACGTTGAAGGTAGTTTGAAGTTTACTTACCAGTTCACTTATATTTGGGCTTCGACTCAGAATTACTGCATCATCTACATAAAGGGACATGATGCGGGAAGTCTGTTTATGAAAAGATTAGACAGTAAAGGCCTTAGGATGGATTCCTGAGGGACACCTAGGGAGACCTCTCTTACAGTAGATAACACTGATCTGAACGTTATCCGTTGGTTTCTGGCAATTAGATAGTCACTAAACCAGCCCACAGAAGCTGGTGACTGGCTCAGATCTGCCAGTTGTTGTAGGAAAATCTTATGGTTGACTGTATCAAACGCCTTCAATAGGTCAGTATAAATGGACCCCACAAGGCTTCCATTATCCATGGCTTGGTGAACATAGTCCATGAATTCGACCAGGGCTGGGTGGTGCTTTGGCCTTTCCTGGAGCCATGCTACGGAGGACACTGTAGGTTGTATTTATCCAGGTATCCGGTAAGCTGATCTGACACTATTCCCTCAAGTACTTTAGAGAGTGGGAACAGTATGGATATGGGCCTATAGCTGGTCGTGGAAGCTCGGTCACCATTTTTGTACATTGGTGTGATGAGTGCCTGCTTCCACAGGGTGGGGAATTTTCCCAAGGAGAGGGACTTGTTGAAGATTTTTGTGATTGGGATGATTACCTCATCAAGGGTGAGTCCCACCATCTTCACGTCAACTAAATCACTACCTATTCTTGTTTTCCCAATAAATCTTTTTATGTATTTCTTAGCGTCCTTTACTGAGACACACCTGAACTAGAATTTTGGGTGGTTGTTAAGTGAGGTAGTGTTATCTCGCAGAGCCACAGAGTCATTCAGGCAATCATGAGGAAGGACAGAGCTCAAATCCCTGAAGGCAGCATTGAAGGAGTTGGTGATGGCTAGAGGGTCCAGCATGGTGCCACCATTAAGGATGAGCATAGAAGGTGCTTCTTGTCAGCTTTACCTAGTAACTCTTTTATGTTGTCCCCAAACCTTTTACCATTACCCCAAGTTTTATCGAGTTGATCTTTGTAGTGTTTGGCCTTGGCTGCCCTGATGGCATAGGAGCACTTGTTCCTAGCTTCAAGGTACTGTTGCATGTCATGAGCTATTCCCGAGGCTTTGGTCTTATGTCATAGATTGTCTCTATGATGTATCATCTCTATTAGGCTTCCAGTGATCCACCCATTCCATGAACCATGGATTCTGCACCTTCTCAAGGGTACAAATGTGTCACAAATGGTATTAAACTTCTCTGTGAAGAACTTTAATGCTATATCAATGTCCTGATTTTATCCAGCACATTCCAGTCAACTCTGGCAAGAGTGGCTTTGAAGTGCTTTTCCTGAGTACTCTACTCCCAATTACTATAGGTGCAACCTTCTCTTTTTTGTTAGACCAGAGGCACATGATCGGGGAGTGATCACTCAGAGAATACAGTAAAGCAGTGACCCCCTTCACTCGCTCTGAGCAGCTGGCCAGTATCCAGTTATTGAGGGTACTATTACCAGTCTTGTAATTATGGTGAGTTGGTTCTCACACCAGCAGGGTAAGGTACATGGTGTCAATAGGATCCTTGAGAGGCTTACTCTTTTTACAGAGCCAGTTGATATTGAAGTCCTTTGTAATCAGGATCTCAGAGTTCTTTTTGATTTGGTTAATGCGTTCAGTAATGTTAGGTAGCCCAAATATAGCCTTCCCCAGGGCAATGTATACCAAGATCACTGTGAATGCCTTTTTCTGGCCCCCTAGCAAGATTTGAGTAGTCAGTAATTCATGCACAGGGGACTTACTGGAAGAGGGGAGCATACTGCCCTGCATGTTGTCCCAAAGGTATGTGATACATCTCCCACCTCTCCTGGATGCTCTGTCCAGCCTAAAAATTGTGTAGCCTGGGATCGCTATTGAGCAGTCCATGATTTTTGGGTACAGCTAGATTTCAGTTAGGCTTATAATGTCCAGTTGTTGTAGGTGGACCCAGGCTAGGAATTGTGCGAATTTCGGCATTAGGCTTCCAATGTCCATGAAGGCTATTGTTCAGCAGCCTTTGCTTTGAGTCATGTTATTGCCTGCAGTGAAGGGCCCTGGGTTAGGATGAATGTTCCCAGACACAAGTAGCAGGATAAATGCTATATTTGTAGCATTTATAACTATTTGTCTTTCAGTTTTTTTCCTAAGCTGGAGGCTTCTAGATGTTTTTATGTGTTGCAACTTCAAGTTAATTGAGGGTGCCTGACATGGGCCATAGTGGCTCTTTGCAATGTTCTTGTGGTGCATTCATTGTGGTGCCATTGTTGTACTGGAGGGCCACGTAAGGGGCTAGGGGAGGTTTTCCACAGGTAATGTTGAATCTGGTGTTTAGCTTAATTTGGCCCAGTGTATCACAGTTTAACGTTGCTGGTTGGTGACAGTGAATTAGTACTAGTAGCAGTACCAGCACTATACCTGATTTATTCTCATTCATGATGCGTAACACAGTGGCAGAGTATTCTAGTCTTGCCTGCAGGCTGTTTTCCTGATATACAAATCGGGTTTCAGTAATAGAGGTACACCCTTGTCCTTAATGAGAGGTGTCAATATGAGGTCAGTTTACTCTATTCTAGGGGTTTCCCAACAAAGAGTTACATTACTTGTGAGTCTACTTATTTATTTTATTTTATTTAGTTTTTGTTGACCGGGTAAGTGCACTAGACAAATCCTGCCTGTTTTCAGGCACAACCCGGGGAAGAGGGATACAGATGAATGCCAACTGACCCTGAACCAGATTAAGCTGTTGGTGGTATTTTTAGTGAATGAGGGAAATTTGGCCAGGACACCGGGGAAATTCCCCTACTCTTTTCGATAAGTGCCATGGAATCTTTAACATCCACCTGAACTACCACCAATCCAGGCAGATGGGACCTCGGTTTAACGTCTCATCCGAAAGATGGCACCTCAGAAGTGCAGCACCCCTCTCATGCTGCACTAAAGTGTCAGTATTGGGATATTAACCCAAGTGCCAGATGTGGGAACTGAACCCACAGCCCTCTGATCTCCCGGTCTCAGAGGCAAATGTGCTACCTACTGAGCCACTGACAATATTGACCAGAAGTCTACATCAACTTTTGCTGAGCTACAGAGGTGACCAGCAGCAGCTTATCTTTAACCCCTCTAGAGTCCCTCTAGAGTGACTGAATAAATCAAGTAGTCAAAAGGATTAGGGGTTACATTGTGGAGACTCTGGTGGCCAGGTAGTATAATGTGAAAATGGGAAATCAGGCGCTGGGAGCTGGGCTAAGAAAGCATCAGGACATGGGGGAGAATGGAAAAAGGAAAATTGTAAAGTACAATATAATCAATTAAAACGGTTAATACAATTCAAAAATAATTTGTGCAAGCAGTCACAAAAATCAAGCACAGTGAAAATCAGCTCAGGAAGCGAGTGAGAAATCAGGGGCAGCTCAGAGTGCAGGGAGAGGATTTGCACTCTGTAAATTAAAAAGGCGCCAGATTTGAAAAATCCTCAAGCTCAAACCCATACCTTTGGGGCTTCAGGGATGGGCAGCTGGGTGGGTGGCAGGCACTGGGAGCCACTGGAGAAGACTTGTAGCCCAGTAAGGGGCTGAAGATAAGCCTTCAGGACTTCAGAAATGGGCAGCTGGGCAGGCAGCAGGCATTGGGAGCTGCTGAATGAGCCTTGGAGCTGGTAGGGGGCTGGAGACAAGCCTTCAGGGCTTCAGGGATGGGCAGCTGGGTGGGTGGCAGGCACTGGGAGCTGCCGGACAAGACTTGGAGCCTGGTAGGGGTGGGAGACAACTTGAAACTTGAAACTTTAAGACAGAGTCAGCAGAGCCTTTGGTGGGAGCTTGTTCCAGAATTTTGCAGCAGCAACAGCAGAGGTTCCCCCCACCATAGGAAGGGAGGAGGATGGCACTACCAAGAGATAATTCTTCATCAAACAAAGAGATCAGGTAAGAAGTTAAGGCCTCAACAGGTCCTTCAAGTAACAGTGAATTCTGTCACTTTAAGCCTTAGAAGTCAAAAGCAGGACTTTAAAGGTACTGCACTGACTCACTGGTTAGTGCAGCGCTCATGCATGACAGGACTGATTAGCATTACAGCTTTGATTAACATAATGTATATTACTTTGCAACATACTTTCCGCTGCACTTGTGTGATTCTCATTTGTTTAACTCTGCTAACTGTTGTCTGCATCTTGCTAACCCCAGACCCACTTGAACATGAGAGGTTTCTGCTGAAGTGGTTTCTCCTGGAGAGGAGATATATGTAAATACCTAAATTCCTGCAATTCAGGCAGAAGGCTCTTGGGGTTGAGCCAAAGAATAAACTTATACCTTCTCAAAGTTATTCTGCCCACTGCCCAATGTGTATTCTCACTCTTAAATGCAGGATAGAATTTTATCCTTCACTATCCCCCACCTCCTCAGCCTCAGACTCTGAATCTAACTATAAAACCTCCATGGCTGCTTGTTCTGTTACACAGTAATTACACAGTAGTGACATAGTTATTAAGGTTGGATGAAACTCTTGGTCCATTATCTCTGCCCCACCCTACTTCTTAATCAGGGGTGAATGAGTGTGCTGAGCTAATGTACTCATTCTATAGGGGTTCCCAATGAGGCTCGACAAATTTCAAAATTACATGCTTGTCCAAGTGTTTTGAGTGGTAGTCCATAGTTGGAAGGATATATTTCAAGGGAAATTTCAGAAACTTAACAGAGCAACAAAGTACGCAATGTGGGGGTTGTACTATTAATACTAAATAGATGTAGAACATTAGGAAGCAGGAAATATAATGTATGTTTACATTCCCTTACTACAGATTGAGTTAGTGTGAGTCAACTGCCAAAATTCAGATACAGGTACTCCCAACCTCCCAAACCTGTGATGTTACCATCACCTTGTAAGTTGTAAGCCAGTTTAAAAGTTTTGCACTAGAGATCACATTTGCTTGCCTTCCAGAGACACCATCTAGTCCATGAAAAATCTGTGCATGCCCCCTTTTTTCAATACTTATTAATGTATTGTATTTTTCTTTTTTTTTAAAAAAAAACAAAATGGTTTAACATTTATTGAAAAGATTCTTTCTCATAGTTCATTTTTAAACACAAGAAGATTGTTCATAAAAGTATTTTGAGTAAACTAAAGGATACTGTCAGTGGTGCACTGATTCATGTTTCCTACTCTGTTACATCAGTTTAGCAGTGAATATATTACAGAGCAGCAGTAGTCACTCTATGAGAAAGCTAGCACCCCACTCTCGTAGTACAAACATTTACAAATAATAAACTACAATGATAGAAAAATCACTCCCATAAATGAGGCAAGTCCTAAAACCTAACAAGCGGTATAACTCTTCTGCTTTTTACATTATTACAATTTGTTTATTGGAAAGCAAATTGAGTGAGCGAAAGTCTTGTTTGCAAGTGCCTGAAGTACAGCACCCTTGAGAAGCAAAACAGAAAGTAATCACAATGATAGGAAGAGGAATAAACAGGGTAACAGTAAGGTGAGTGCTGCCATGACAAGGTTGTCATAAAAAGCATTCACAAAGTTTAAACAAGGCATTGTGGATCAAACAAACACAAGAGATACACAGGTGAACCGCGCTCACAGAAAAAGCAGGTGCTAGCCAGCATGGAAATATAGTTACTACAACAAACAAATTAAGGCAGCATTCAGGAAAGTAAAAATACAAGAACAACTTACAATATTGAAGCCACTCAGTGAAGAAGTCAGAGCCAAAGCCACAGCACAAATCCCAGTGCTTTGTGTCTATTCAAAAATTGCAGTAGCTTTCCATTCCTACAAATCGCAGGCATGCAGTGCATCAAGATACTGTATGTAAGTGCAGTGCGGTGATGTTTCAGAAAGACCCCTTCATCAGACCCAGACTCAAGCTCCTGACATTGTGACCCCCTACAGGCTGGTGGATGACAAAAATATACAAATTTCAACAAACAAGAGGTACAGACTGATGGTTGTCCATGGGCAAGTGGTTTACTGGTAAGTGCTTGTCCATGTCAGCAATTCTGTTAGTCCGGTACATCAAGCAATGAGACTTGTGGATTCCTGGTTCATAACCCGCTCTAATGTTATGACTCATGTACATGAACTGTACCTTGCAGTCTGTTGTAATGGGTAATAGATGCCTTGTATGTTTCTTGTGTCAGACTTCTGCAGCTAATGTTTTCTGTCTGTTCTTTCCTTATTCTCTCCTACTGCAGCTGATGTTCCCTCTCTGTTCTTTCTTTCTTTATTCTCACTTTCTTTTGGACAGTAACATTTTTAAGAGTGGACCCCACTGCTGTTTTTTGCTTTGCCTTATAGAGACACATAAAATCAAGAATCTGGCAGCAGCCAGCCCAGTGGCGCAGAGGGATGAGGTGCTGGATGACTCACCTCACGGCACGCCAGCGACTGGGGTTCAGGAGCGATCCTGGGTCATCAGAGGTTGGCATGGGGGGGGAGCTGGATGAAGCAGCCGTCGGGCAGCTCTCCTCTCCGGGGGAAGGTGAGTGGCATCCCTCACTCAATGGTTGCCATCTGGTGAAGGCCAGGAGGCTGCGCTGGCTGGGGGAGCCGGCGTTAGGCCAATGGGGTGGGTGGAAGAGGGTCATTACCAGGGCTGTAAGGTGCATGCATGCCTCCATGTGCATGTGTCCTTCTCCTGGGGCCCCGGGAGAAAAACCAGTGGATGAAAAAAACGACGGCAGGATGACGAGCGACTCCTCGCAGGCACTGCTCCTGGACCGGGCATAAGGTAAGCCCCGGTAATTCTGGGTGATAGAAGCTGGGGGATTCGGTTAGATAGGATCCGTCCGGGGGAGTAAAAATAGAAATGATAAAAAAAAAAAATGAATCTGGCAGCAGAAAAAGGCCTGTCGGCTCATCATGTCTGTCCACTGCTACTGAACTGATGCTGAATGAGAGAGCCCTAGAGGATCTTCACTTTCCCTTCCTCCTCCCTTTCTGGTGTGGTCTTTACCAAGCCCTTGTATCTGCCCCACCCTCCTTTCAATCCCCCCCCCACTGATTTCATGAAAGATCTGTTTACATGGCTGCTCCACTTTATTATGTGGACCACTTTAGTGCTCCCCTGAGCTGACTCAAGATTGCTTTCACATGGCCCCCTTTCTGAGCCGACGCAACCCACGCTAGAGATGGGCTACAAGTTTGGAGGGGTGGTTGACTGCTTGCTAATGTCAGCAGTGACAAGTCTGATGACATGCACACCGCTGATATCTCTATTGCTACCATGGGCTTCTCCAGCTAAATGAGACGTTAGGGTGATTCCTTCCACTACACACTTAGCTCCCAACACTTACTATCTAGTGAGGCACTGTCTGTCCATTTAGTCCACCTGGTCTGGAGCCCTCATGGCAGCAGTGGTAACCCCTTGCTGAATGGTAGCATTTCTTTGTTCTGGTTGGGCAGTGGAGCATGCTAAGAGTGTGCACTGAAGTAAGCGGCACAGCTTAAGTCGCTTACTCCAGAATGAATCCCTACTTCTGCACTGGCTCAGGGAGAGGATTACAGGATGATTTACCACACTACAGTAAGTGTCCACATGGCTACTTTTGTACCGCCACAACCCATGCACTCAAATTGCTGTGGTACAAAGGTAGCTGTGTAAGCACGCCTTAAGATCACCTCCTCTGGCAGTCAATTACATCCTTCTACTACCCTCTCTGTGAAAATGTATTCCCTGATATTTTTCTTAAAATTCCCACCACCACCACCACCAGCACCATGGAATTAATCATAGAATCACAGAAGTTTGATGGCAGAAAAGTACCCACTGGCCCATCGAGTCTGCCCTATTCCCCCCAACTTACTCATTGCCTATACCACAGGCCCTCCCCTTCCTCCCACTTCTTAACTAGTATGCCGTGATGTGTGCAACCACGATTGAGCAACCGCTGAAAGGGCGACTCAATCACGGTGCATGGCACAGTAGCTACCAGGCAACTACAGCGACGGATGGGGTGGGTTGGCAACCGTAGCGACAAGAAGTCGCTACAGGTACCGCGCGCAGGGGAGTAGGAGTGAGCATGCTACAGGTACACACATGGGGGGGCGTGAGCACACTAGGTGAGGGGTGGGAGGGGATTTGAGGGGTGGCACTGTGGTAGGCTGCCGAGCTGGCTCTGTGGTGTAGTGGGTCGGCTCATGGCTTTGGTAGCTAGGGTGCTGGGTCCGGGCACAAGTTTGTTTTTGTTGTGCCTGGCCTGGATTTTTTTTTTACATTTTCTCCCCCTCCCCAACCCCAACCTGCACCCCGCTGGAGTTGAAAATCCTTAAGTAGTGGGCTGCGGAGGGTGAAGCCCCCCCCCCACGAGGGGTGTGGGGTGCACTGCCCCCT
Source organism: Neoceratodus forsteri (assembly GCA_016271365.2). Classification (NCBI taxonomy): domain Eukaryota; kingdom Metazoa; phylum Chordata; order Ceratodontiformes; family Ceratodontidae; genus Neoceratodus; species Neoceratodus forsteri. Next base: position 1,394,362,249 of record CM057459.1, read on the forward strand.
GCATAAACATAAACAATGCAAGTCCCCGGTGCCATTTTGTTGTGCACCAGTAAGTCAGCATGCCAAAATTGATTTTCAGCACTCTGACTTCACCATAATGGCGATCGCCCTTTGGCAGTCGTCGTCATCACATAGAACCTTACCAACCCCATGTGTCTGTCCCATGCCCTCTTGAATCCCCCCACCGTTTCAGCCCTACCACTTCCTCTGGCAGATTATTCCATGTCTCCGCACCCTCTCTGTGAATAAATGCCCCCTCACATTACCGTTATAGCTTCCTCCTTTTTTTTTTTTGAAATTCAAGTTTATTGAGTTTTATATGTAAAAAAAAAAACAAAGTACAAGTAGTGAAGATTTTCTGATCATACATATGCATAATAGCCTTAGAAAATGCGTACAATCACGCTGAATTAGACAGGAACAATAAAAAAGAACAACAACAAAGCCCCCACCCACCCTGGCTACCCCCCATCTGCTCGGAGAGTTTCAAGCTACAGGAATGCAGGATCACTAGAGAGGAAGACTAAGGGTAGGAGTCTGGGTACACTGGGGATATACAGTGCTACAGGGAATATCTAAGGGATTACACCCATCAAGGTTAATTTAAATAGAGCGCATATAATTTGCCCCACTTCCGATTAAAAGACGCCAGATTATATCTGGAACTAGCTATAGATTTCTCAGTATTGAAACAGTGGGACATCTCCTTGAGCCATTCCTGGTAGGTGATAGCATTCTGATCCAACCAGTGTCTAAGGACCAGCTTTTTGACAACTATTGAGATTAGAGCCATGTGGTACCTGCGTTCCTTCACCACAATGTTAGAGTAAACTCTCAAGATACAAACTTCAAGGGTGAAGAGCTCCTTGAGCCCCAAAAGTGGATCCAAGCTATCTCAAATTGTACTCCATAATGGTGCCACTCTATTGCAATCCCAGAGAACATGCAGCAAATGCCCTTCAGCGGCTCCGCATCTCGAACATATACTTGATTTAAGCTTACCAAATTTGGACAACTTAACTGGAGTATAGTAGAGATTGTTTAAAATATAATATTGGATCAATCTATGGTTGTCTTGGGACAAGTAGCAGTACACGTCCTTCCAAATTGATTCCCATGATAAGGGGGAGCACAAGTTAGGGAGAGACCAGATTGCGGACCCCTCCAGGGAGTTAGGGAAAAGGTCGCCTAGCAGTTTGTTATATATAATGGATATTCCTTTGGGATTCCCAGCCGCGTTCTGCACTTTCTCCAAGAAAGGCCGTATTTTGGAAGGGAAGGAGACAGGCCCGAAAGTTTTGTGAATGAGGTGTCTCAATTGAAAAACTTTAAAGATATGTTTCTGGGGGATGTTGAAGGAAGTTAAGATTCTATCCGACAAGAGAAGTAAACCTTGCTCATACAGAGACTCCACCCAAAGGTTGTGTATTTGTGGGAGCCATTCAGAGGTTAGCCAACTACCTCCAATTTTAATATTGGGATTTAGCGTGAGAGATTGTGCTGGATCCTTGGTCTGTGATATGTTGAAAAAATTCCAACATTGAAGAAGGATTTTAATAGAGAGACCAATAGTGGAGTCTCGAATGGCTGGGGGGTAGCATGGAGAAGGGGTGCCAAAAGATACGGGGGGGGCATAGGTTGAACTGATCTAATAGACTTAGCTCTAGCTGTAGCCAAATTGGTTGAGACAGGTTAGAGTGTGTGGTGGACCACTTACCAACTCTATATAGATGACTAGCCTAGTAGTATAGTAAGAAATTAGGTAAACGAAGACCCCCTTTGTCTCTAGGTGCACAGAGTTTAAGAAAGGGCGCGATGAGGTTGTTTCCCATTCCAAATAAACTTGGATAGCAGAGAATTAACTTGACTGAAGTATTGCCTGGGAAGCCAAATACTAAGGAGATTTAGGGGGTAGAATAGTCGGGGTAGGATATTCATTTTGATGATGTTGATTCGCCCCCATAAGGATATTGGCAATTTTTGCCATCGGTCCAGGTCCCTCTGAATTTTCATTAATACGTCATCTAAGTTAAGTTTCTTAACCATATCCACCTCCCAAGCCACATGGATACCCAAGTATTTAAATGAGACCGGGGACCATTTCAAACCGTGTGAAGCCTGATTGAAAGGTAGAAGAATTTAGCAGAAAGATAACTGATTTAGAGACGTTCAACCTGTAGTTAGATACCTGGCCAAACCGGTCAATGATTTGTAGTACTTGTGCTAAGGATGACTCAGGGTTGGTAAAGTGCAACAGAATATCATCAGCAAAAGCCGATACGGTCAGGGGAAATTGAGAAATGGTACAACCAGTAACTCGTGGTGAGTTTTTGACGCTAATGAGTAGAGGTTCTAGGTATAGGTTGAAGAGGTAAGGGGAAAGGGGACATCCTTGACGTGTGCCCACACATAAAGGAAAACGGGAGGAAAAAAACCCATTACAATAAACTTTTGCCGAAGGGGACTTATAAATCGCCATGATCTTATGGATAAAGGAGTCAGGGAAGCCCATTCTCTTCAGAGTGGCCCACAAAAATTCCTAGTTCACCCTGTCGAATGCTTTTTCAGCATCGAGAGCAACTAGGGCCATGGGATCTTGTGAAGAGTGGGCCACTTGGAAGACATGGGACAAAGTTCTTAAATGGTCGGCAGATGATCTACCCTGGACAAAGCCAGCCTGTTCCAGACTCAGTAGATGTAGCCAAATCTTTTTAATTCTGAGCGACAGAATTTTGGATAAAATTTTGATATCATAATTTAAAAGCGAAATTGGACGATAACTGGCTGGATCTGTTAAGGGTTTATCAGGTTTGGGAATTAAAATTATTGTAGCTTCTAAAAGAGAGGGGTCTATCGATTCCGCAGTGAACATATATTCGTATAGGTTAAGAAGTAGAGGGGAGAGCTCTTTGCAAAAAACTTTATAAAAATTCGAAGGAAAACCATCAGGCCCAGGAGCTTTTCCTAATGGCAAGTCGATTGCACCTTCCACTTCGCCTAGAGTGATGGGAGCTGATAGAATATCGCAGTGGTATGACTGGAGGGAGGGGAGATTGACTTCATCCAGGAAATTTTCAATCCTCTGGGAATGCAATGGAGTGGAACTCTTACTATAAATGCCTGTATAGAAAGACTCAAAAGTTTGGGCAATATCCCTAGGCAACGTCTTAGTGGTGCCATCCTGGGATTAAAGAGCCAGGATTAAACGGGAGCTCTCCATCTCTCTCAGCCTAAGAGCTAGCATATTGCCAGGTTTTTCGCCCTGATCAATATATCTGGTCTTAGTCTTAAACAAAGCATATTCGGCTTTTTCCCGAATCAGGTCATTGTATTCATTCCTGAGCTTAATAAGAGCTGTTAGGTTTGCTGAGGAGTTGGAAAGGAGAAGATTGTCTTCGGCTGCTCTCAACTGTTGAGATAACAGATTTATTTTGGACTCCCTTGCTTTTTTCCTGGTGGCAGCAATCTTGATAAGTTCCCTCCTAATGAACATTTGAGGGAGCGCCATAGTATGTCATCTCTGTGGACAGACCATTGGTTCAGGTCTAAATAAGAGAGGATCATATCCTTGATTTGGGAAACTGTGAGGTCATCCTTAAGGATTTGCGTATTAAGTTTCCATGACGTGTCCCTTTGTCCTTGGACACCAAGGGAAATCTTAATCCACACCAGGGAATGGTCCGAGATAACTATTGGTTCTATACCTACTTGGTGAACACTGCTCATTAGGGAAGAGCTAAATAAAATATAATCGATTCTTGACCAAGTTTGGTGTACGTGGGAATAGAAGGAATAAAGGTGGTTATCTGGGTTGAGAAGGCGCCAGGGATCACACAGTCCCAGTAGGTGGGTAAAGTCAGTAAGGGCTAACTGGGCAGGGGACATCGGTTTTAGCGGTCTATAAGTCTTGTCTAAGTCACTGGAAGGAGCTATGTTCCAGTCGCCCCCAAGGATGAGAAGGGAAGGGAGAAATCTGCTCATATTGGCTGCTAGGGACATTAAAAAGGACAGGTCACCACCCACAGGGGCATATATTGCCCCTAGTACCACACTGCTGTTGTCAAGCTGGCCCTTGACCAATACCAATCTACCGTCTTGGTCGGTAAAACTGTCTTCTGCTATGAATCTGACATGGTGCTTAATAATTATAGCTATCCCCCTGCTAGCTTGCGAGCCAGACGCAGTGAAGATTTAAGTGAACCCTTGCCTGCGTAATCTTTTGGCCTCAGTGGCAGCCAAGTGAGTTTCCAGCATGAACACTATGTCTGCATTCAAAAGGGAGCAATTCAGAAAAACCTGCTGTCTTTTGAGAGAGTCATTGATGCCTCGGACATTCCAACCTGCAAATTTAAGCGGTCTCGCAGCCATACTGATTAATGCAATATTTGAAAGGACTTAGAAACTTCAGCCCCTCCAGTGTAGATAATGGCATGTGGGTTATACCAAGACTTCCTTCTTCTAATAGATTCCAAAAAGTTTGAAACCCTCCAAGGTTCCCCCCCCCAAAAAAAACCCTGAGGAGATAACCTTTAATGATTAGCCAAGTCCCCAACAAACTAAAATGTAACTGGGCAAAACAGCTTCTCCATCTAGAGAGAAAAATCCTAATGATACCTGGCACCTAAATTAAGACATACCCCCCTGCCCAACCCCCAATTATAATGAACTTTGAATAAAACTAAAACCCCAAAACTATTTACAAGCAATCCTTTAAATTCAGGGGAACATGACTATGCCAGCATTGCGACCAGGATAGGGATCGAACCCCGGGACTAGCAGGCCCACACTTGCCTGTAACCAACCCCTGCTTGTTGCTCCCACTGATAAATCCTCTTAAGTTATGGACTGGAATCATAGGGCAGAAAGGGGACACAAACTCGAGAACTGCAGCCCCCCCCCAAAGTCGGGCTACGAGGCAGCTTCCCCAAGGCTCGCCCGTCCTGCCCCCCCCAGCATGAAATAAATGGTAATCGGAACTGTTAGTCCATAGCCAGAAAGCAGTAAGCAATATATGAAAATCGTGACTACGAGGTAATAACAAGTCCTACCAGAAACAGTCGCTATAGTGGGAAAAGGTTTGCGCCCGCTGGCCACTGTGGCGATCGCTCCCATCAGTTAATGTCAGGGTCAGGAGCAGAAGGGGCCAGGCTCCATGTGAACGGGAAGACCATCGCCTGACAGGAAAGGGAAGGGAAAGGTAAACTGGTGGGAACCCATTTGGTCCGACAGTAAAACAAACCGCCGGAAACCAAGAACAGAAAAAAGGGCCCTATCCCATCTCCTCGGGCCAATAAGTAGAGGCGTCAGTCGCAGAAAAAACAGGTTGCAAACCAGGCCCCAATGAGCACCTCCACCCCCAATCACCATGAGGGACCGTCCAGCCCGCCCCCCAGTCCACCCAATCCCAGCTAGCAAGAAACACAGGGGCACATATTAAACCCCACTCACACGCTTAAACAAAGGTAAGCAGACATTAGTCTAGCATTAATAATACAAGTCAGCCAGATCTAAACAGATCAGGTAGTCTCTGGGTAAGCTCTGCTTTGGCTTGTTCCAGATTTTCAAAAGAGAGCCATGTATTGTTGAGTTGGACTTGCAACCTAACTGGGTAGTTCATACGAAATTTAATCCCGGCAGCTATCAGCTTGGTCACTGTCGGGTGGAAATCACATCTTCTCTGTCGGGTTTCAAAGGGTAGATCTTGGGAGAATCTCAGTGTGTGGTTTTCCCACAGGATCGTTTGGAGGCCTTTAACTTTGCTCAAGATATGTTGCCTCTCAAGGTAGCTGAGTAATTTTATTATTATGGGTCTAGGAGAGGAACCGGGCGGAGGCTTTGGCTTTAAGGATCTACGTGCTCGCTAGATATGATAATAGGGGTTGATAGGCGAGGGACCAACAATCTTGTTCAGAAGCTTTTGAACAAAGGACAAGATATCTGGCCCTTCCTCCACCTCTGGTAGACCCAGGATCAGAATATTGTTCCTCCTGCTATGTCCCTCGAGGTCTTCCGTCTTTTGTTTCAACTTGGTAATCTGTTGTTTGAGCATAACGATTTCGGGATCGCATTTAGCCTTCCATGACTCCAAAGAGCAGGTCCGAGCCTCAGAGTCGCCTACTCGGATGGTCAGCGAGGCCAGGTCATTGCGCATGGACTTCAGCTTGGAGGAGATGTCCTGCAGTGTTTCCCGAAACAGGATCAGCTCCTGGAGAAAGCGATCCTCAGTGAGCGGGTTAGAAGAGACACTAGTGGAGCTAGATTTAGCACCTGAACCCGTAGGCAGGGTTCTTGATTTTTTAGCTGATTTCTCCGGTGTACTTGGCAGCGTGTGCTTGGCTCCGACGGTCTTCATCTCGGCCTCCATGGTCGTTCGTCGCACCCTGGCGTAAATGTTTGGAAAACCACTTAATCGCCGATCAAGGGTGTTACTGGTCTTCTGGGAGCTGTGGTAGAGAAATGAGCGCTGATTAAATGTCCCCGAAGTAGATAGGGAGATGATTTAGCTGGTTGAGAGGGGAGAGCTGTGGATTATGCTGCCATTAGGAGCGCTGCAGCACGTGATCTCCATAGCTTCCTCCTTCTAATCTCAGGCTATGCCCTCTAGTGTTAGCCTCCTCCTTTCTTTTAAATGAGCTCCCCCTCTTCACTTTGTTTATCCTCTTCACATACTTAAAAGTTTCAATCATGTCCCCCCCCTTTCTAATTTCCAGTGGATACAGATCCAGTTTCCTCCACCTCTGCTTATACGCTTCCCCTGCATGCCATGCACCATCTTGGTTGCCTTTCTCTGTGCCCTCTCTATCCCATCTATGTCCATACATAGATGTGGTCTCCAGAACTGGACCCCATACTCTTGGTATGGCCTCACCATGGCTTCATAGAGGCACATGAACATCTCCCTCCTTCTGCTAGTTATGCCCCTCCCGAAGCACAACAATTTTCCATTTGCCTTCCCCACCACTTTGCTGAATTGGTTACCTACCTTCAAGTTGCTTGATATTATAATCCCCAGATCCCTCTGCTGCTTGGTTGTCTTAATTCTTTCCCCCTAGAGTGTAAGTAGCTTGTGGGTTTTTATGCTTCATGTGCATCACAGCACACTTTTTGGCATTGAATTTCAGCTGCCAAGTTTCCTACCACCCTTCCAAAATCTTCACGTCCTGCCTCATGGCCACCACTCTCCCCCAGGGTGTCCACCCTATTACAGATCTTCATATCATCTGTAAACAGGCACACCCTCCCCTCCAGCCTGTCTGCTATATCACTGATATAGATATTAAAAAGGAGGGGTTCTAGTACCGACCCCTGGGGCACCCCACTCGTCACCCTCCTCACCCCAGAGTGTACTCCATTCACCACCACCCTCTGGCTTCTGCTTGTCAACCAGTTTTCACCCACTTAGATATTTTCCATCCCACCCCTAAGCTTTCCAGCTTACTTACTAGCATTCTGTGAGGGACAGTGTTGAAGGCCTTACTGAAGTCCAGATAAGCTATGTCCAACGCTCCTTCCTGATCAACAACCTACATCATTCAATTGAAGAACTCTATGAGGTTCATCTGACATGACCTCCCATTCATGAAGCCATGCTGCCTATCATCCTGCAGGCCGCTGTTCACCAGGTAGTCTACCACTCTTTCTTTTATTAGTATCTCCTTGCTCACCACTGAGTTGAGGTGAGTGACCCCAGTTCCTTGTCTTCTCTCTCAGTCTGAACAATTCCCATCAGGAAGCTGGAGGACCTAGTGGCAGGAAACAAATTAACAAGGTAGGTGGCAAATTGGACACCAAGGATTGTGGGGAGAAGCTCTCAGTGTGAGGAAGGTCACCAGCAGGGTCCTGCAGGGGTCAGTACTCAACCTGGTGTTGTTTAATGTGTTCATCAATGGCACTGAAGAAGGCAGTAAATGCAAAATCTGCCTTTTTGCAGATGGCACCAAGCTTTGTGGGAGTGCAAGCATGGATGAAGGGGTGCAGGACCTAAAAGAAGAAATAGTACAGCTGGAAAGGTGGTCTGGCAGGTTCCATGTCAGGTCCACAAAGACACAACGGCGACCGTGAAAACAGCGAGTGTTTCACAACTACCAAAAGAAGATGACCAGTATATTTGTGGGGGGCTATGCTCCTACACCCTCCTATTTTGGGGGACTTTGCCTCCAACATCCCCTTTTCTATTGATACTAACTCTGAGGTTGTAGCAACTCAGAGGGGGGGAATATGAATATTGCCCTCTTTCAGTCGTCATGACACACTTGCTGTTTTCACGGTCGCCGTTTTCTCTTCACCCACATCACAGGCTTCCAGTCAGGTATATGGCACTTGGGTTCAGTGAAAAGAAGTTAAAGATTGTGCACATAGAAAGAAAGAACCCAAGGACTCTGGGCCAAGTTGACACGGTTTCAGGAGACCTCTTCCCCCACCCAGGGGCCACCAATTGCCTCAGAGGGTGCCAAGAAGGTGGGCCAACTGGCCTATGGTGGGCTCTAGGAGGATGGGGGTGGGGCACAGGGAACACTTTTTTCAGCCTGTGCCACCACACAACTCTTTCGCTGTTCTGACCCCAGCTTCAATTTTCAGATGCATCGATAAGGGGGTTTCAGTGCTCATTTTTGCAAAATACAGATATCAGTGATCTAGCCTGAGCACACTCTTTCTAAATAGGTGTAGCAACTCTTTGAATCACTGTGGCTGTTCTGGGGCCTTCGGGTCCACAGTGTGCACACCTCCAAGGGGCCCAGCCTGGGTTCCATAGCTGACAAGAGGTTTGGCACAGTGCCTCCACCTGGAGAAGTGGCAGGGGATACCTGTGGAGAGATAACAGGTTAACACTGTCCACGAAAATACATGAGCTGTCCCCTGGACACTTCCCTCACAACAGCAACCCCCCCCATTCACAATGAAACACAATAACCAGATATAACATGCAACCAATAACAGTGTTTATTTTGAGGGAAGGGGAAAATGGGGAGGTTAAAGCAACAAGAACAGTAAAGCAATGTCACCCCACACAACTCCCTGCCTCCCACCTTTGGGTGCACCTTGGCCAATGTCCCTTCAAATACAGTGGGTACCTCACTGAAATAATGATGGTGCTCAAGCTGGGAGGCCCACATTGGGGTCCAATAACTTTAAAAAGATAACTTTATTTGAACTTCAGTTCCAGGCTCAGGTTTCTGAAAGAGTTGTGCCCAGGACCTAATCCCCCGATTTTTGCCTAACTAGCTAGCTAATCAAATTCTCCCCTAGGCCACAGCTCGGGGTACTTACAGTTGGCACGGGGTCAATACTGTGCACGGCGGAATGCCATGCAAAATAATCGCGCGGCGTGATTTAATGACATTTTTTATTTCTGTGGGGCCCTGCACCCCAACCCCCATTATGGGACTGCGCCCCCAGATTCCCACTTAGATTCTAACCGGGGGTCAAACTCAGAGAGCGATAGGTCCGGGGTTCGTGCATAATGCCGTACGCTATTAAGCGTACGACATTATGACCCAGTACGCTTACAGTTCACTAGTTCATGAAGTGAGTTCAGCAGGCTGGATCTGGTACAGTACTGTGAAAGTATTCTGGTGATGATGCACCAGAAGACTGCAGAGCCAGATGACTGGAGAAATGAAGATGCTGGTCTTCACCTGCCTGGCTTTACCACCTTCACCTCAGAGGCCTTTGTGGATAGTGTTCACCAGACAGGCCTCTTGCCATTTTCCTCCACTGGTCTTCTTCCTCTTCCTTGGTCTAGGGACAGGGCAGGCGTAGTCCTCTAGGCCCCTCTGTTGCACACCCTGGACACATGATTAACAGCTGTGCTTTTACTCAGTGTATTCCCAACACTCTCACTGCAGCTTCTCTTCACTCAGCAGTGGCTGGGCTCTGGAATAGTCTCTAGCCTCAGCACACTCAGGCTCACCTCTTGCTGCAGTTTGCTCTCTCCACACTTACCCCTCTGAGGGAGAACACATTGACTCAGTCCTTGTTCATACAGATGCTGTACTTGGAATTCAGGCTGCACACTAAGAGCTTTGGCTCTTTCAATGCAGTCCCACACTTTCTCTCTCACAGCTCCAAATCCCTCCTACAGTAGCACACTCAAAACTATCCATCTCCCTTGGACAGCTGTGGTTCACAGATGAACTGCCTGTTCTGGGATGCAGATGGCCGAACTGGCCATTGTGGAGAAGCAGCAGGAATCGGGCTAGAAAGCCTACAGGAGTCTGTCCTGCACTCCACACTCTGGTTGATGTCTCATTTGGTGGGCAAACAGTCTTTTTTTATAGTTTTCTTATGGTCCTGCTGAGACTGACTGTTGCAGTCCCGGGCAAATCCAGTGACCGGTAACCTTTTTTCCAGCAGCCCTCTTGTTTTGGAGTCCTGGGGCTGCCGTGTTAGTTTATCTTTTTTCCCCTAAATGCAGTCCTCTATTATTTTATTCATTATGCCCTTAAAAGGCCAGAATACATCCCCCTGTAAGCCCAGAGACTTTATTCTGTTGATCCCTGACTCCACTGCCTGCCCTAGAGTCAGGGATGTTAATAAACTATGGCCATACCTGAAAACACTCAATTGGAGCCACGGCTGCTTTAAATCTTGTTCCTCAGTGGCTGCACATGCTCACTGGGGCATGGCTCCCATAATTTTTATTTACATGGCTCAGCCTGTATTTTTTGCTTTACTGTGATCACTTTAGCTTTCCCAAAGAGCCCAGAGGCACAAAAACATTAATCGGAGTGCAGCTTCTGAGTCTGACAGTGTATGGGGCCAAGCAGTGGGATAAAGATGGCTGCAGCGACAAAACACAAAGGGGCTGATAGACCCAAATCTCACCAAGACCACTTATGCAGATGTCAGTGGCTAAGTGAATGGGGCTGGAGCCCAACAGGTAAGCCCAATTGGGAAGCTTACACAGGCATGTACTGACCAACACAGGTATGTACCGGACAATGTTTACATTCTGTCAAAAAATGACTAGTATAGCCCTGAAGGGGAGGGACCAAGCACCGTATGGAAATGCCTGCATGCTTGTTCTGTCCAACGCACATGAGTGCATGCTTCTAATCATCCCATCAACAATGTCAGCTGCCAGGTAGTCTACAGGAGCAGACCACTCAAGATTATGATTTTGGTAAAAAATGCGAAGAAAAAAACAATGAGAGGCATTTAAGTTTGTGCAGTACTGAAAATTGGTACTGAAGGGCTACTACAGGGCCTAATATATTCATTTTCAATTTTTGTATACAGAATCAGACAGTGTCCCTTTGAATATAATATCATCATTTTGTGAAATTGTGCCAAAATTCATGAAAATGTTGCATTTTTGAGACATGTGTGTGAATCAAATTTTACACAATTTCAGCTACCACTAGCCATGAGACAGCTAAAACAAATACTCAACGAAAACATAGAGATGGCATTTTAATACTAGAATGTGGCTCAAGCAGTCAAGGTCTCTGGTGATTCATCTCAGACTGGAATAGGGGCCTGTAATAGAGGAACATAGAGTGGCAGCAGCATATGAATCAAAAGCCAGAACAAAAGGGCAGGTAAAGAAAACTGAGAAGTAAACCCTAGAGACAATATTTGGATGCTAAAGATTTTACCAGTCTGTAAACAGCAAAGGAACAGAAATTGAAACAGTTCAAGTTCAAGTTCATTAAGTTCTAATGTATGTGTAAAACCATCAAGTTCAAGTTCATTAAGTTCTAATGTATGTGTAAAACCATCAAGTTCAAGTTCATTAAGTTCTAAAGTATGTGTAAAACCATGGTATATACACAACTAAAATCAAAATATAAAATCATTCAGGACTAGACAAGCAGAACAAAATAATGATGCATATTCTAAAATAAAGTGTAAATATTCACTGCAATTAAAACTGATATGTTACAGTATATACTGATATGTACTGTACATCTTCCATAAGCCATGCCCTTCTGACCATCTGGAACAATCTACAGAGTACCTTAAAACTCTCGAACCTGGTAGGGCTGTCCACCTTCAAGTCACTGCTGAAAGACTTCTTCAAGGAAAGCTGCAGATGCTTCTCCTCACAATACCTATCCTCTGAGTATTTGTACCCAAACCATCTATAGCCAAATCTTCTCTCTCACTTGTATTACCATAGGCCTTCCCCCTCCTCCCTCTCCTTTCCTTCTCCCCTAGCTCCTTTTATCTACCTATGCTCCCTCCTTTTTATTTGTCTCACGAGCAGTTGAACGACCTCTTAGCCTACTTCTATGTCATATTGTCCCATGGCACTTACTCACCTGCTGTTTGAATGGTATATTGTCTATGCAGTCCTTGCCGATTCATACTGTTGTCATGACTTGTACAGCCCTTTTCATTGCACAAGCTATCATTTTTTGTGCCAGTGGTTCTCTTGGCCTGATGCCACTGAATGTTATGAAATCTCTTTTTATTTACCTAATGTGTCACACTGTTATTAAGAATTGTAATGTTATGCTATATCCTTGTCATGTGATTGCTATGTAATGTTACTATGTCTTTTGTATTTTTTTTTTAACTTTTGTTTACCAGGTAAATACAATGAGCCAAGGCCCGTTTTCATGCATGACCCGGCACCATAAATATACAGTCAAGTTGGTACAAGATTATTCAACATATATTTTCAGACAAAACAATAAATAAAATCATGTTATAATGCACAATAAGCATGATATAAGCAAAGAACATTCAAAAACATTGACAGTATACTTTGCTAAGAAAATAATTCTTTAGCTTAACTTTAAAAGCTTGATGGCTAAAATTTCCATGCAATAAAACAGGATGCTCTTTCCAATTTTTAGCTGCATAGTAAGAAAAGGAGCGATCCCCCATTTTTGTCTTGGTTTTGGAAACAATTCATTTTATTTGTTCATTTGATCGGAGTTCCCTTGTACTCATTTTAATTGATAACAATGAATAAAGGGGGCACATTTTTACCCTGGCGAAGAATGTTATCAGTTAAGCAACAGAGACTATATAGACTATTCCGCCTCGGTGGAAGCCAATCAGAGAGCCTCTATAATTCACAGTGATGGGTGGAATAAGGTAAATTAATGGCAAATCTACAAATACTGTGAAATACAGAGGTAAGGAGGGATAATTCTTTTTTGGGCAGATTAGAAAAAAGAAAAGAATTGTAATTTAACTGTGGAGGTACTGTATAGCAGATTATATTAGTTTTCTGTTTATATTAGCTGTATTAGCTGAAAGCAAAGACCCGCTAATATAAACAGATCACTAATCTAATCTGCCATGCTAACTGTACTCCAGCAGTAAGCACTGAGCACTAATTATATCAGGCGCTAATATGTACAACCAGAGTCACCGCGCTAAATATATCAGGCGCTAATATTAATTGCTATAGAGTAGTACACCCTGGGCTATTGCCTTCCTAGCTGATAAAGTTAACACCATTTGAAACTTAAACAGAACACCCAGTTTTTGATTTACTTGTCGGGTGATAGAATTAATGTGATTGGAGAAGGTTAAGTTTTGGACCAGCAGGACTCCAAGATATTTAAATTGTATTACCTGCTCCAATTTATGTCCCAGTCTATCCATTATTGCCAGATCAGGCGCTCTGTTTAGTCTTTGTCTAGACCCTAAAAGAATACATTTGGTCTTTGTACTATTCAAAGCCAGATGATTCTCTAGTAACCAATTACACAACTCACCAAAGTCTTCACTTAGGGGCTTATTTATTGATTCCACTGAGGCTGAACTTTTATACAAAATAATATTAACTGCATAAATCAAACCATTTGTATGTTTAAATAAGGATGGAATGCAATCTACAAATACAGTGAACAGAAGTGGCCCCAGGATAGATCCCTGGGGCATTCCCTGTTCCAAAAACCTATAGGTAGAAAAGGTTCCATTTAATCCCACCTTCTAGGGCCGTTCCATTAAATAACTTTGGAACCAATCAAGTGATGATTCAGCTAAAGCGGAGTTCTGGAGCGCCCTGATCATCAGGTGATGTTTCGTTAAATCAAAGGCCTTGGACAGGTCCATGAACACAGCACCAGTGAGCAGACCTTCATCCATAGCTACACTGGTGTGGTTCATGAACCTGTCCCTAGGACCACCTTGTAAATGAGTGCTCTCAATGGTGTATTTATTCCTGGTAAAATAAAGTTTGATTGACTGATTGACTGATATCAAAGACTTTATTACAAAAAAACTAAAACTGTGACAAAAACTAAAACTAAAAACTGAAAGCTAAAAGGCCACTGTACCATGGTCATCCATTAGTGGACCTGAGCATAAAATAACCCTTAAAAACCATAAGATATTTAAGTAGCTTTCAATCTCAGGAGAACTCTGGACATGAATGAGCCAAGTGCAACTATAACAGCATCTTTATCCCAGGACAACAATTCCAGAGTTTGTTCCTGTATTGCATTCCCTTTTAATTTCTTGATAAATGGACAGATCCATTTCTTTCTTTTTCTTTCCCCTTCACAAATATTTTACATTCAAGAAGCACATGTGGGGCAGAGAGCATAGTATTAGCATTACATTTACAGAGCCTTTGCTGCATTCTGTCTGGAGAGTATGCCCACCATTTTGTAAGTAAAATATTTCAAATCTAAACTTAGTGATGACCTTCCTATGGGCCACGTTGTCACAAAACACAAGAAATTTTTCTGTTAAAAAGTTTTTTTAATTAGGTTTTTTTTTTTTTTTTCATGCTGGCTCCCCTTGCCCCAACAGGCTTGCCAGGCTCTGGCAGCCACCCCCTTATACTCAGGCTTGCCCCCCCCCCGAGTGGGGCCATCAATAGGCAAACTCTGGTGGCCAGAGGGGACAGCAATGGAGCTGGCTCATTAGTGGGGGCTGGCATTTTCTTTTTGTGGCTGTGAATCCCACAGGGCGGGGATGTGCAATGATGACCCGCATCTGCCCCCCCGCACCCCCGAATGTGCACGCACCAACTGCAGCGGAGCTCCCAGCCTCCACCAGGGGTCCATCGTGCATCGGACTCTGAACCCCACATCCCCCCAGAGTAGGAGAGCAGTCCACCGGATGCTCAATCCTACTCCTCCCAGTTGGTACTCTGACTCCCGAGTCCACTCCCAAACCTGGGTCATCGGTACCACAGACAGTGATCATGCCTCTGCAACCTGTTTCTTTATTAGTTTTAAAATAGAGAGCTCCCACAAGTTATAAATGGCAGCAAGATCTCTTTGGATTGCAATATTGATAGTTACCATTGACTCAATTATGGAATTTCTTTCTAAACTAAGGTTATTCAATATCCTGTTTAGTTTACCAGACCAATTTTGATCACTTTTATTGTGTCTCGCATCCTCCTAGGAGTTATACAATAGATTGTCTGTGCGAGCTTACACTATTTTCAACCACAATACCAGAGCTCTTTTTAATATTCTTGTATACAAGCCTAGGGTGCCTGTGCCTGCTTCTGCTCTTACGGCTGCACTTGAAGTAGCCTTGGGCAAACCAAGAAGGAGTTTTAAGTTGAAGATTTGCACTGCATCAGGGTCTGTTGGTTATAGTATAAACATCAAATTTCTGAGCCATATAGTAACTGAGTGACAATTTTGACTTTATAACACCTTTTTTGGGTGAAGTATGAATCTTTTGCAATGGTACTGTATGAGCAAAGCGGTTGATCGCTAAGAATGATTTTCAATTGTTTAACCAGGAGTGGCACACTAAGCTGAAAGCTTGTTTACAGGTGCAACCTGGAAGCACATGGAAGTTAAGTGACTTGCTCAGGGTCACACAGTATGCAAGTGGGGGCTGTGGGATTCAAACCCAGGTCTCCAGATTTGCAGCTCAGAGCCTTAAACCACTGCTCTATACTGCCTCCAGCGTTGTCCTTCATTATTTGTAGATGTCTGTTCCAGATCTGCTTTTGATTACACCATACCTCCAAGTTGCAGAATTCAGCAACTTCCTTGATATTTATACTATCTATAGTCCATTTATCAGGTTTTCTTTTAGTTTCGCCAAATACTAAAATTTTGGATTTGGAGGAATTCAGTTCTAACTGTATACTACTCAATGTATTCATAACAGCTTTAATGGCTCTTTTTAAACCCAAAGGTGTTAATGATAAAATAATTGCATCATCTGCATAAATAAAAATTTTAATTGGACTATACTTTACATTTGGAGCAGTGGTGTCAACTTCTTGTAGATCTTTGGTTAGAAAATCAATATAAATATTGAACAATGAGGGTGCCAAGTGGCATCCTTGTTTATCTCCTATCTGAATATCCAGGGTGTTCATTAGGGCACCATTCACACCATATCTAATAATCACTTTATTATCTGACTGGAGTAGTTTAGTTAAGGTTAGCAGCTTCTCATTTATATTTTTCTGAGTTAGAATCCTCCATTAGGTTTCTCTATCCATGCTATAAAAGACACATTTGATATCAGTAAAAACCACAAATAATTTTCTCTCCTTTATGGTGATGTATTTGTCAATAATGTATTTTAAAGCGAATAAAAATTCCAAGGTAAACATCTCCTGCCTGAAGCCCACTTGATTTATAGATACAGTATTTTCCTCTTCCATCCATATTTGGAGTCTAGATAGAAGCAATCTAGCAAAATATTCAGTCTAATACAGAGTACAGATATGGGGTGATAATTTTGTGGGTCTGTTTTGGACTCCTTTTTGTGTAAAGGGACCATCACACTAGATGCCAGTCCTCAGAAGTGACTTCATGCTTAGCTAGAAGTTAAAGAAAGAGGTAAGTAGCTCTGCCCAATATTCGCTATCACTCTCATAAAATGTGACTGTCACACTATCTTTCCCCTGTGCTTTATTGTTCTTTTGTGAAATAGTGGCCCATATTACCTCTTCCAGGGTAAATTCTAACCAGGAATCAGTTCATTTTTCCCTGCTTATCTACCACTCTACTTTCCTCTGGCCTTCCCTTCTTTGGGAGGTGGGTGTGGTTGACTTTAAAAATCGTTTTAAAATGTGTCACCCATTCATCAGGATGTATTACTGCCTCTATATTTGATCTAAGATTACTCGTGACATGCACTACCAGATTCCAAACTGATTTTTATCCTTTTGACATGTTGCACTCTGGAGGGAGTCCCACAGATATGTGCCATATTTGGCTTTTTTATCTAGCAGTATTTTATATTCATTGCTCAAATGTATAAAGGCCAACCTGTCCTTAAATAATGATAAATTGTTTCATTCGGTTCCCCTGTCAAATACCTCAAGGGTGTAAATAAGGTTCAAGAGGGCAGCATCTTTCAGAAAAAAAGAAGTTTAAGAACAAGGGACCATGATATAAAAATAAAGTGGGTAGACTTAGGGGTAACGTGAGAAGGTATTTTTTCATGGAAAGGGTGGTGGATTCATGTAACAACTTCCTGACAGAGATTGTAGGGGCAAAAATGGTAGAGAAATTCAAAAACACATGGGACAGACATAAAGGAACTCCAGCGATAGGAAAGAGAGGGTAAACGGCAGATCATTTAGGATCTGTGGTATATGAAACAGGTAAGGGAAATGAGCAGACTAGGTGGACCATGCGGTCCTTATCTGCCATCAAAGTCTATATTTCTATGTTTCTGTCTTAGGAGCACTTTTCTTATAACAGTCCTGGTCAAACTATTTAGCTTTATTAATTAATTCTGTTGATTTCCTTACTCCCTGTGAGTTTATGGAATTGATTATATTCTGTTCTATTTCCTTCATTATACCAAGAGCTTTTATAACCCTAATAAATGCATGCAGTCATGTTTTTTCTGTTCTATTTCAGTTGTGTGTATTCAATTTACAGCAATTCTTCAGGTATTCAGATCCAAACTTATTTTCTTGTGATTCTATATAGTCACGTGGTCATCTATTTCTTCCATTTTTAAAGAATTTTCTAGTATCATGTCAGTTGCGTATTTTGCTTCTAAGATCATTGGGAAGTGATCGCCATCCCACATGGGTAAGACTTTCATATCTGTTACCCAGCCAAAGGCGTAGATGTCTATTAGAAAATAATCTAATACACTTCTGCCATTTAGGGTGGGGAATGTCCAGTTACCTTTATGGTCACTTGGTAGTCTCTCATTTATAGTTCTTATATTGAGGGTTTTTAGTAACATTAAGAGTTGGTGTCTGTATTTATTTATTTTTTTATCTAGTGAGGCTCTGATGGGGATATTATAAATGTCATCCAAATCCCAGTGTGGGTCAGTGTCTTCAGGGAGTTCACCAACCCTCACATTCATGTCTCCACCTACCAGCACAGTTACCCCCTGACAATGTAGTTGGTTTCTTAGGATAAGATCTTTCAACTCAGCAAGTGCTGTCTCAGCAGGAGACTTCTTGGAATAGGGTGGTGTGTATACATGTATTAGTATACAAAATGTGGTTTTGTCTTTAGACAACTCTTTGCAAAGAAAGAAGTTCATTTTATCTTTGTATATGCATCTACAACTTATGCCTATCTTAGTATTAATTAGTGTACATACACCTCCAGAAGATCTCCAAAATCTTGCAGTTTTGCTGGCTTTTATTTCCCAGGCTTGATAGCCCTCAATAATACATTCTGAGATGTTTCTATTCCATGTTTCTTGCAGCATTATAATGGGGTAATTTTTCATAAATTTCATTACAGCCTAAAGATTAGTGAGAGGAAACCCTAGGGAAAAATACACAAAGGTGTGGAGGAATTGCTGACACCCACTGAGCAGAAAAGGGACCAGGGCGTGATTATAAAAAATGACCTGAAGGTGACCAGGCAGTGTGAGAAGGCAGCCAGACAGGCCAGCAAAATGCTGGGGTACATAGGAAGGGGCATAACTAGCAGAAAGAGAGAGGTGGTAATGCCACTCTATATGTCACTGGTGAGACCCCACCTGGAATATTGCGTCCAGTTCTGGAGATCATATCTCAGGAAGGACATAGGCTGAAGGCAGTCCAGAGGAGGGCTACAAAAATGGAGCAGGGGCTACACCAGAAGCCATATGAGGAGATACTAAGGGACCTCAATATGTACTCATTAGAGATGCAAAGGGAAGGGGGGACATGATAGAGACCTTTAAATACCTAAACTGTATAAATATGGTTCAGGATGAGAGCATATTTAAGAAAAGGGTGTGCTCAAAAACAAGGGGTCACAAGATGAGGTTGGAAGGTGGGAGAATCGGGGAAAGAACTGGAAGGGGACAGGATCAGTTGTGTTCCAGGACAGTAGCTGCTGCTTGTTGTTTTCACAGGGTTCTTGTGGATTTTACTTGGTAGAAGGTTATTTCTTTTCTTTCTTACTTCTAAGAGGCTAGCAGGGTATTGTTTTGGGGGATGTTGGAAGTTTGAAAACTGGTTTGGTGGCTGTAAGTGGGCTCATTTGTTGGATGTTTCACTGTGTAACAGGCTGCGCTGGTGCAGGCCTATTTCTTCTGATTTAAAACCTATTTGGTGGGATTTGCTTGTGCCTGGTTCTTTGGCTGCTGGGCTTGGAGGGAGACACAGGGCTGATACACTCTCTCTTGAGTCGGTGCCTGCCCAAGACCCACCCTCCCCACCCCTCCCTCCCAGAGTTCTGCAAATTTATAGGGAACACCTGCCTGCAATTGGAGGAAAAGGCTGCAGGTGCAGCTCATGAAGTTCTAGCCACTGGGGATTGGATTTAAAGGCTGGGAGAGAGCAGCTTAGGGAGTTGTTCATTTCCCTTATAAGTTTACTGTGTTGTACTGCACCTAGTAACAAGGTTACCGGTGTACTGTGGGACTGTATCTAAGATTAGTGGGTGACCTGATTAGCAGTAGGGGTGTATCTTGGACTAGGGGGGAACCTGGTGGCTCACCCAAGGAAACCTACTTGGAAGGGGATGGAACCACACATCATTAGGGCCGGCATCTTTGGGAGGGTGGTGGGGTGCACAGGGTGTGGAGCAGCCATGATACTGGACTGGGCTTGGAAGTTTGGTGGTTGCCCAGTGTGCTACCAGCTGGCACAGCTTCAGGAGGAGGTTGCACAGATTAGGAGACAGCTAGGGAAGGGGGGAGGTATGGTTGGGGGAGGGGGCAGGGGATCTCCCACGGGGTTGTACCAAGCACTGGGGGCAGAGGCATAGGGAAAGGAGTGCAGGAGAATACTCAGGGGTCACATAGGGACCCTGGCAGAGGGGGTCCAAAAGGACACTACCAAGGAAGCAGGCAGGTAACTGGGGACCCTCACAAAGGAGGGACAGAGGGACAACATTCTCAGGGAAGTAGGCAGATGGCCAGGGATGGACAGAAGGAAGCAAGGCGGGGAGATGGATCAGACCTTACACTCAATAAGCACTTCAATTCTCTTCTGCTGCTCGAGGATGAGGGGGGTGATGTAGCCACAACAGGGGTGGTTAGAGGTGGAAAGGGAGTGGGGGGCAGGAGGCAGGGGCCGGATAGCAGGAAGAACAGGGGGGAACCTGGAATGCAGGAAAATGGGAGGAACAGTGAATCAGAGCAGGAGGGGCAGGGGAAAGAGGGAGGAAAGCGCAAGGAGAAGGACCAGTTGAGAGGAAAGGTAAAAGAGAAGGACCAGAAGTACAAGGAGGATTCAGTAAAGGGAGCTGAGGGTTTAGGCCAGGGGAGCACGACAAGCAAGGAGGGACTAAATGGAGCCAGGAAGGAAGGGAGGATGAGCCAGGCTAGTTTAGCAGATGGGGGAGAAGGACCAGTCGCGAGCAGTGAGGGGGGAGTTAGCAAGGTACAGAAGGATACTCAGGAGGAGGAGAGGCATAGGATTGGAGGGGAAGGGGTGGCCAGAGTAAATAAGGAGGGGGTGGCATGTGGCACCCAGATAGGGGGAGGAACAAGGAGCCGGCTGGGTGGAGGGGCTGGTGGAAAGGATGAGAGACATGGAAGGGGGAGAAATGGAGAAAAAGGGGTGGTCAGAGTGCTCCTGTTGGGGGATTCTATGATCAGGGGTATCGAATGGGATAGGGAGGGAGAAGCCTGGCCAGTTAGAACAAAATGCTTCCCTGGACTAACGGTGCACAGGGCTAAGCACGAGGTATATCAGCTGGCAAAGGATTGTGGGGGTTCCCCGGACATACTGGTCCACCTGAGTACAAATGACATTGAGGGAAATAGTGAGCTAGAGATACAGGCAAGATTCAGGGAGCTTGCCAGGGTCTGTCATGACATAGGATGCACAGTTTCCTTCTCAGAAATCCTGCCGGTGCCAAGGCTATGGGGAACACCAAAAGAAAGATTAGGGAGATAAACCAGTGGCTCAGGGGTGGTGTGAGGCCAGAGGGTATGGGTTGATGGGGATTGGGGGAGACCTGGGAGGATAAGGAGCTGTATGCTAGAGATAGACTCCATCTCAATTTGGAGGGGAAGGGAATCCTTAAGTTGAAAATAGAGGGGTTCATTGGTGAAAAGTGGGGTTTAAACTTGTGAAGGGGGAGGGATGGGAGAAAAGGCTGTCAAGGGGGTGCCGATAAAGGAGGGACTCTGTCTCCACCCCCCTGGGGAGCTGGAGAATTGCGGGAAAAGGCCAACTGGTAAAGTGCAGACCAGGAGAAAACAGAATCCCCATGGGAACACGAGCAGGGGAAATGGAAGTATAGGAAAGGGTGGAAGGTAGTCCTGCTAAATGCCAGGAGCTTGGGCAATAAAATGCCTGAGCTCCAGGCGATGCTAACTGAGGGAGCAGTGGATGTGGCAGCGGTCACTGAGACCTGGGCCACTGCAGGACATGACTGGGACCTGAACCTGGAGGGTTACACTATGTTCAGGAAGGACAGGGGAGGGAAGGAGGAGGGGTAGCAATGATAGTCAAAAACTGCATTGGCATAGGGATAGAGGGTGGAGGGAACCGTGGAGGATTTGGGTCACCTTGATAACAAGGGAGGCAAGAGGTAAAAATAGGAGTGGTGTAGACCCCTGCCCTGGCAGAGGAGCTGGAGGAGGTCTGGTGGCAGATGTTGGGAGACACTGCAGACTGGGCAGAGGAACGTGGTGGTGTTGGGGATTTAAACATGCCAGGAACAGACTTGGAGACTATGACATCCTCTGTGACCTGGGAACAGAGGTTGTTGGATGTCTTTCAAGACGCGTTCCTAACTCAGCAGGTGGGGGAACCGACCAGGGAGGCGCGGGTACTGGATGTGGTCCAGGCAGACAGTGACCAGATTGGGGCCTGGAGGTAAGGGACCCATTGGCGGGGAGTGACCACGGCACGGTCTGGTTCTGCCTGAACCTAGGAGGGCTAGAAGGCTGCACAAAGACGGAGGTAACTGACTTTAGGGGGACGGATTTTAAGAAAATGGGAAGGATCCTTAAGGAGCATTTGGATGTGATTGAGTCAGACATGGACGCTGATAGTAGGTGGAAAATCATCAGGAGAGGGGTGCAGGATGCTACCAGCACCTGTGCAAGAGTAAGACGAAAATGCAGTAGGGCCCGGAAACCCTGCTGGTGGACCAGGGAGGTCCAGGAGGTGGAGCGGGGAAAGAAGGCAGCCTATAGGCAATTCAAGTGCTCAAGGAGTGAAAGGGATCAAGAGGAGTATGAGCTGATGGCTAGAAGGGCCACTAGGGTGGTGAGGGTGGCTAAGGCAAGGAAGGAGCAGAACCTGGCCAGGGAAATTAGGAGAGGGAACAAGGGGTTCTTTAGATACATTGGGGAAAACGAAGGTGAAGGGGCAGATTAGCAGGATTAAATCAGGGGAGAGATGGGTACAAGACCTGGGGGCAGGCTGAGGTACTAAATGAGTACTTCACCTCAGTTTTCACAAGGAAAATGGGGTGCTGCATCATATATGGGAGGAGAGAGATACTGAGAGGGTGACCCCACCGATCGGGCGGGTCTGGGGAGAGAGGGAGGCATCACTGGCAGGAGGTGGGAGGGCTAAGCAGGGAGAAGAGGTACCAGAAGTGGAAATCACAGCAGAGAGAGAGAGTGAGGGAAGCCCTCAGCTCCCTTAAGACAGAGAAAGCACCGGGGCCGGATAAATTACATCCCAGAGTGCTGAAGGAGCTTGCGGATGTCCTGGCGAAACCCCTGGCGGAGCTTTTCACCATCTCTCTGAGGACAGGGTGGGTGCCCCAGGACTGGAAGGTGGTGCATATAGTGCCTATCCACAAGGGGGGATCAAGGGAGGTGGCAGGGAACTACAGGCCTGTCAGCCTGACATCGGTGGTGGGCAAGGTGATGGAGGGCATTGTCAAGGAGAGGCTAGGGGGAGACCTGGAAAAGTCAGGGTGCATGGATGATAGCATGGATTCATCCCGGGGAAATCATGTCAGACAAACCTTGTGGAGTTCTATGACTGGGTGTCGAGTGCCTTGGACCTGGGTAGACCAGTGGACATCCTCTTTCTAGACTTCAGCAAGGCATTTGACTCTGTTCCTCATGTGGCCCTGTTGGATAAGCTGGGGGAAATGGGGGTGGGGAACCAGATGATCAGATGGATAGGCAATTGGCTCCAGGACCGGACCCAGAGGGTCGTAGTTGGTGGGACAGTCTCATCCCCAAGGAGGGTCATTAGTGGGGTCCCACAGGGATCAGTCCTTGGGCCCCTGCTGTTCAACGCTGACGTCTCTGACATAAGGACAGGAATCAGGAGTGAGATGAGCCTCTTTGCAGATGATTCAAAACTGGGGGTGGTGGTGGATGGGGAGGAGGGAGGTGGCCTACAGGGGACCTGGAGGCTCTGGAAGATGGGCTAGAAAGTGGAAGCTGAGGTTCAATGCAGGGAAATGCAAGGTACTCCACCTGGGGCCAGAAACCTGGGCCAAGTGTTACCCTAGAGAGAATGCTACAAGTCTTGATGGCTGAGAGGGACCTGGGGTGGTGGTGGATGTCAAGATGAACAACTCGGAGACTTGTAGGAGGGCAGCAGCTAAGGCCAACAGGATGCTGGGATGCATCGCTAGGGGAATCCTCCAGAAGGAGGAAGTGATACTCCTCTGTATAACTGCTTGGTGAGACACACCTTGAGTACTGCATGCAGTTTTGGAGGCCACACTTAAAGAGGAACATTACCCTCCTGGAGAGGGTCCAGAGGAGGGCAACCAAAATGATTTGAGGCTTGGGGGACAGGACCTATGAGGAGAGGCTCGAAGAGCTAAATATGTACACATTGGAAGAGAGAAGGGACCAGGGGGACATGATAGAGGTCTTCAGGTACATGAAGAGGGTAAATAGAGGAGAAACAGTCAGGGTGCTTCGAAGGAAGGAGGAGGGGGCCACTAGAGGGCATGGGTGGAAGCTGGAGGGGGGAAGATTCAGGGGAGAAAGAAGGAGGTGCTACTTCACTGAGAGGTGGGTGGAGCCATGAATGCGCTGCCTAGGGGGCTGGTGGAGCAGAGACAGTGGAGGGGTTCAAGAGGGGTGGGACAGGTACAGGGAAGGTTCTGGAAGCAAAATCCAATGCAGCAAGAATATCCGGAACTGGGAAGGGAGAAGCCAGAGAAGGCGAGGGGGACAGCAAGGTCAGCACCCAGGGTGGGGGCTGACCAAACGAGCAGACACGAAAGACCGTTAGGCCTATTCTGCTGGCATTTTAGTACGTTAGTATGTTAGTAAATATGAGGAAATATTTCTTCACTGTTTGGGTGGTGGATGCCTTGAACAGCCTTCCTACGGAGGTTGCTGGTGTGCACACAGTAAGGGAATTCAAAAATGCTTGTGATAGACAGATGGAAACACTAACAGTAGGGAAAAAAGGAGAGTTGGGAAAAGTGGAAATAGGTAAGTGGGCAGACTATTTGGGCCAGGTGGTCCTAATCTACATAGATACATAGACAGTGTCGGCAGATAAGGGCCTATGGCCCACCTAGTCTGCCCATTTGAGCTTGTAAGTTCAGTTTGTTTTCCTAGAAGTCTATTTCCCCTTACCCCTGACCTCTAGAATTCCTTTATGTCTATCCCATGCATTCTTAAATCCCGTGATTGTTTCAGCCCCCACCACTTCCTCTGGCAGGGTGTTCCACTTGTCCACCACCCTGTCTGTGAAGAAATTCTTTCTCATGTTTCCTCTGAATCGTCCTCCTCCAACTTCATCCCATGCCCTCTAGTCCTGAAACATCTTTTCGCTTAGAAATAGTGTTTTCCTGCACCCTGTTCCTCCCTGTAAGATACTTGTATGTCTCTATCATATCCCTCTCTCCTCCTCCTCCAGGGAGTACATGTTCAGTTCCTTCAACCTGTCTTCATAGGATTTGTGATGCAACCCATGCACCATCTTTGTTGCCCTCCTCTGAACCTTCTCTACCCTGTCTATGTCCTTACGTAGGTATGGTCTCCAGAACTGTACACTGTACTCCAGGTGGGGCCTCACTAGTGTCTTGTATAGCGGAATTATGACCTCCCTTTTCCTGCTGTTGATGCCCCTGCCTATACATCCCAGCATCCTATTTGCTTTACCTGATGCCTTGTCACACTGTTTCCCTACCTTGAGGGTCATCAGGATGACAACCCCAAGATCCCTTTCCTGCTTGGTGCATGCTATATCCTTACCCCCCAACTGATATATTGTGCCGGGGTTTTTGTGCTCCATATGCATTATCTTGCACTTCTTTGCATTGAATTTTAACTGCCAAACCCTTGACCATTCTTCAAGTTTCTGCAGGTCCTTCTCATTCTGTCTACACCCTCTGGTGTGTCTACTCTGTTACAGAGCTTTGTGTCATCAGCGAACAGTGAAATTCTGCCTTCTATATCCTGTGCAATGTCACTGATGAAGATGTTGAATAGGACCGTCCCAGCACTGATCCCTGTGGTACCCCACTGGTCACTCTTCCCTCTGTGGAGTGACAGCCATTTACCACCACCTCTGTGTCCTGCCACCCAGCCAGTTACCTACCCACCACACTACTGTCCTGCCCACACCCATATTCCCAGTTTGTGTAATAGTCTTCTATGTGGCACAGTGTCAAAGGCCTTGCTGAAGTCCAGATAGGCCATGTCCACTGCCCTCCCTGATCCACCTCCCTAGTCACCCAGTCAAAAATTCAATGAGGTTGGTCTGACATGGCCTCCCCTGGTGAAACCATGCTGCCTTGGGTCCTGTAGTCCATTGACAACCAGATGTTCCACCAATCTCTCCTTCAGTAGTGCTTCCATGATCTTTCCCACTACCGAGGTGAGGCTGACTGGTCTGTAGTTCCCTGCTTCCTCTTTGTTCCCACTTTTGTATAAGGGGACTACATCTGCTGTCCTCCAGTCTTTGGGTACCTCCCCTGTTTCCAGTGATTGGCTGAACAGGATAGCCAGAGGTTCAGCCACCACCTCTCTTAGTTCTTTAAGGACCCTGGGGTGCACCCCATCTGGCCCCATTGCTTTGTCAACTCTTATTACTTCCAGTTCCTTCAGGACCCTTTCTCGTGTAAAGGGACTTGTGTCCAACATAATCCACGTATCTATGTATCTGTAAGCTTTTCTGCCACTCCTGCAATATTCTAACATAAGATTTGTAACTAGAAGCCTGTATTTCTTTCGTTTTAGTGATCTAGTCAGATTTATTCTATTTTAGAATCTAGAACTGAATATATGTTACTGGTGGTCACATTGCTTCTATTTCTAATTATATTTGAAAAGCTGAAACAGAACACAAGCCTCTTGTTGCAATGTTCAGCAAACCACTAAGCTGTTCCATACACTGAATCCAACAGACTTCTACTTAAATTACAGCCGTACCAATTAAGGACCACATACCAAAACTGGTGGGCTTCAAGCATGCATAGGACAGGCACAAGACAATCTTGGCAGGAAGCAGAGGGGAGGAGTAGCTGGAGATCAGGTAAGGTCTACAGTGACAGTATATGCAGGGAAAAATGGGCAGACTGAGTGGGCCAAGCAGTCCTCTGCTGACAAATTCCATTTCTGTACAAACCTTGTAAGGACATGTACTGTATGTAGCTGATACTCTACCAAAGACATACCTTAAGGAAGGTATTCATAGAAGTAAGGAACAACTGGAGGAGGAAACTGAGGCACAAATACATTTTGTCAAAGACAATCTCCCTGTCAGTAAAACAAAACTAGTTGAAACTACACAGGAAACAAAGATGAGACACTGTCTACTTTTTGTTTAATAAATACTTACCCTCTTTGTCCCACTAGCACAATGAAAATAATAAGATACAATAACCTCTCAATGTAAATAAATCCCTCTTGAGGAGTCACATGATGTGTTAAGCGTGAATGGTTGTGATTGGCTCCAGCTTGCAAATTTAAAAACTGAGCCTTAAAGTACTTTTTTGGCCTCTTAAAGTATTTTTCAGTGGGGAAGGAGCATGAGGATGAAACTGGAAAGGAGGAAATTTAGGAGGGATGTGAGGAAGTACTTCTTCACTGAAAGAGTGGTGGATTCTTCAAATAGTCTTCCAGTGGAGGCTGTGTGAAGGAACAGTGGTGAGCTTCAAGCATGCAGTAGATAGGTACAGAATAATCTTGGTAAGAAGGGGGTAGCCAGAAATCAAGTGGGATCTGCGGTTACTGTATAGGCATGGAACAATTAGCAGAACCACAAAACTTTGGCTGCATCCCAATTACGTCAGGTGCTCTTATAAATGTATATCCACCAAAGCAAAAAACAGAGTGGTCTGACTTCTTATTGTTCTGTAATTACCAAATACAATAGTGCTTCTTCAATCCAAATGTGTGCAAAAAAAGAATCATATATAGGATAGTGCACGGGGAACAGTTGACAACAGGGCTCTTCTTTCACCGAGTTGGCACTATGATAACAGATTACCTCGAGAGTGCAGCTTGAGAGGTAATCCATCGTCATAGTGCCAGCGAGGTGAAGATGCCCTGTTGTGCTGCTTCCCCATACCCCTATTTACTAATGTATGGTGGGAAACGTTTTCTGGGGGGAAAAAATCACTACAGCATGTTTCTGCTTCAAAACATTTTTACTGGGTTACTAGAAGGAAAAAAGAACTTCACATTGTGAATGTTTTCACGCTTGACATTTTAAATGTTTAATAACTTTCATTTTGAACGTTTTAACGCTAAACATTGGTACTGCCGCCGACATTGCTGCTTTCACTATGTGTCCTGTCTATGGAGTGAGCCCTAACTGTCAAATGCTGCTCGAGGGCATAGCGTGACGTTCGCAGTGCAGTAGAACAAAAATGTTCTACTGCACTGCAAACGTCACTAGTGTGTGACTACAAGGTTTCGACAACGATGGATTTCGGTGGAGAACGACGTTCCACCATACACTATAAATACATAATTATGATGCATCTTGGCTGTCCCCAAAGACCGCACAAACCCCAACACTTCAACAAAAATAATCTTCCACATGAGGAGTTGCTAAACCATAGGTGGTCCGCCTTGTAAAAGGCTTTAATGTGATGACAAAAATAGCATCACAAGCTGGAAGTAATAATTTCACTTATTTAGCAATGGTGATGTGTAGGTACCAGCTATATTGAATTTAGAGGAGTAAAATTAAAAAACTTGCAAGTATGCACCTACCCATTATTTAAAGCAATACTCATTAGAAAAACAGCACTAAAACCCAAGTTGCAGATGAAATACCACCCCCTGAGGAAGACTATTTTTGTCAAAGTGCTGAGGCTTGTAAGGTTTAAGGGAACAGCTGAGATGCATTGTAATTGTACGTATTTGCGTTTCTTTTTTTACACAGATCTGCACTGAGGAAGCACTTCTGTATTTGATAATAAATATAGAACATTAAGCAGCTGGAGTGCTCTGTGTTTAGCTTTGAGGGAAAAAATAGGCGAACTGGGTAGGCCAAGCGATCCTTATCTGATGGCAAATTCCATGTTTCTATGTATGTTCCACTTTTAGAAACCTTTAATCTTAAGGAAAATTACACAAGAGACAGTGTAAGAGGACAGCTGCTTAAGTTTACTAAAGAAAACTACAAAACCAATAAAAAAGGGTTTATTTACACAAAGAATAATTTCTGGAGGGAACAATCTTCTGGAAAGTATTGTGTACAGACACCTTTAAAAAAACTTGATATAGATATATATAGAGAGATAGATAGATAGACAGACAGACAGACAGACAGACAGAGAGATGGATGCAGAACTATCCAGGTGAACTACTTAGTGTGAACAACTAGGCAATTGAAATAGGCTTATAGTGTATGTCCGAGTGTGGTTGTATATGGAAACCTATACACTGTAAAAAGTGGTTATGCTTCAGCAGTGACGTAGCTACTAACGCAGAACAACTTTTTGTTCTGCGTTAGTAGCCACGTCATAATGCAACCGGCCCCATCAGAGTTGATCATAAGACAGGGCCAGTTGAAGCATTGTGCATGCGAGCTGGATGGCGATCCTAAGGCTGCAAAATGTGGGTCGTAGACAACAAAGGCTGGCTCCCTCTAATATAAAAAAAGTAAGCAAATTAGTTTTTGGGACCATACACTAAAAGGAATAGTGTATGGTGTCCCAAACACAACTCAGCTATTCTTTCACCCTGTGTTTTCGATAATGGCAGAGTGACCTCTCGAGCTTTGCTCTTGAGGTCATCAGCCATCATCAACAGCACTCAGGAGAACAATAGCCTTGTTGTGTATGGGACGAAATACACTATCCTATATTTAGCCTCCATTTGCCTATAAACTTTCTTATGTTCTTATTAAAGTGAGCAGCACAATCTACACAACTAATCAGTTGGTATGGGAATACATTTAAAATGTCAGCACCAGATGAGATGGAGCAGTTTGAAATGGCCGCACTCCCCCCGTCCCACCATGACCACAACCATTGAAACACCAGCCAGATATGGATTCTTCCTCACCATTGTAGGAACTGGACAAATTTGAGAAGTTCTTCTCAGAACTGGAAGCAATCAAGGTTATACTTCTGGATGATCATGTAGCTAATAAATTAACCAGGTCCCATGAGAGTAATTGCGAGCCCCAGAAAAAAGTACAGAATTTAGCACCCCTATGCAGCTGTGTACAGTAGCATGCCAGCTAGCCTTAGACTTTCTTTGGTGCTGGACCCCGGGAATTACCTCTGGCTCCCTGACCCTCTCAAGGGCCCTGGAATTAATTGACCTCAAGGGATTTATTAGGTGACTTGAAAAGTGCAGAAACAAAAATCTGCTCCATGAAAGACCGACAACAGCCAGAATTGGCCAAAATTAACAAAAAAAAAAAACAAACAGCAATAAAAAACTGAGAGAAATGCTGGCTAAACTGGAAGATCAGGTTAAGGACCAGTAGGGATGGAGGTATAGACACAGTCTTGTCATAGTTGGCACCCTTGAGAAAGCTGATGGGGCCAGTATATGATGAATTTTATTCAGCAAGTCCTGCTAGAAGTGGTAACCCCCAAAGCCAAGGAGTACACAATAGAACAGGTGCACTGCTTGCTACGATCCCATCCACCTCCAAACAGCAAGCCAAATGCCATAATTTAACAGGCTTGCCTGCAGTTTGGAGGAGCAGTGGACAACATGCCCCCTTCCAAGTCATAAATAATACACATGACCAAGCATCCTCTTGCTGCTTGGATTTTTCTTTTGCTTCCCAAGTGGTGGCTGGCCACTCCTGTCCCCCTGCACCTTTGCTGCCTTTCCTGTCTCAAGAAAAATGTGAGGAGTTTGGGCTTTTCTTTCTAGCCAGAGAGTCTTCCTTCAAAGTTGGAATCTCTACAGGTGGCCTGTAAGGGGCCAGCAGTGGTCTAAGAGAAAGGTGCAAGGGCGCGCCATGGGTTTGCAGTGAGTGCCAGCCAGTTATCATGGAAAAGGTGCTTAAGGTGGTAGCAGTGCTGAACTCCACTTACTGTATGTCAGATTCAGGGCATACCAGGTTATTGGTTGACTGCTGAGTGGTTCTGGGTCCGTTGCTTGCCAGCATTGTCCAGGATTCCCTAAAAGAGGGCTTTCCTCACTGGATCTTTAAAAAGACATTGTGAGACTGCTCTTAAAGAGACCATCTTTGGATCTGGATGTGTTGGCAAACTACAGGCCTGTCTCAAATGTTCCTTTTTTAGGGAAAGTTATTGAGCAGGTTGTGGCAGTGCAGCTGGAGACATGCCTCAAGAAGTCTGACATCTACGAGCCTCTCTAGTCATATTTCAGACCTTACCGCAGTAGAGTGTTTGATGATCTGCTCCTAACAAGAGCATAGGCGCTGGGTTGTATGGGCCCATGGGGCACTGGCCCCAGCAATGTTTATTGACCTGGGCTGAGCCCAACATGTCCTGCCACATGCAGCCCCCGTTTCTCTGTGCATGCACCCCTAGCTGCTACTGTGACCCACTTTCCAGCATGGCCCCCATTTAATTGGCTGGTGCAGGCGGCACCGGCATTATTTAAAATTGGCACCTTTTGCAGCCTTTTCCTGCTTGGTTTGGCAACCCCCCCCCAAAAAAAAAACACATTGTAACTGACTGGTTGCCATGAAAGAAGTAGTATTTGCCGCACTGTGATTGGCCGGGGGGAGGCCTTATAGGTGCGATATGCGTGCGTGACCGTCTGGGCGATTCTGCGAGTGAGGCGGCAGCGAGGTGCTCATGTGAGGGAGATGTTTTCCAATTAATTTTTGTAATTGTATCCACGTTATTCATGTGGCGAGCCAGCCTAGAAATAACAGTAGTCGAAGCCTCGAAGGAGAAGTGGTGGTCAAGGCGCCGGAGAGGGAAAGCAAGTGCCAAGGACTGCTGCGGTAAGGGTGTGGCGGAAGTCAGCTCAGCAGTTGGCTGGGAGTCAGGAGACAGAGTCCAGGACTGGAAGTCAGCTAGTTGGAAGTCCAGGATGGTCAGAGGACACCCACACCACCAGGCAGCAAGTTGCAAGGAAGGCCAGCAGGCTGAGCTGAGCAGCAGCAGAATAGCGGCGTGTGCGGTGTTGCAGCAGAGAGAGGCTTGGGAAGTAGTGCGAATGGGTCAGGTGACTTGAGCATGCCAGGTGGGTGAGGGTTGGGGTCAAGAGCCTGGTTTAGGCAGGTAGCAGGCCTACAACAAGTGGGTGGGTGATGGTCACCAGGTGGTGGTGGCTGGTGGGGTTGCCTTGGTGAGGATGATTGGGGTCCTTGTCAGTCCAGGCAGCTGATGGCAGCACAGCACCAGCAGAACAGCCAGCAGCAGGTCAGTTGGAGCCTTAGAGGACTGAGGTGAGCAGTAGGAGGTTAGAGGAGAGTGCAGCGGCTGTACCCTCATCATCCCCAGCAAAGGTAGGCAGGCTAAGGCAGCTGCCGGCAGGCTAGGAGGACAGGCTTTGTTTCTTTTCTTTATCTTTGCAATTGCATTTTGCCATTAAACCAGGAGGAACTCTACTACTGCACTGTAATGTTATTATGTACAATTTCAATAAATACCATCCTACGGTTTAAGAAGGAAGGCTGGACTGCACCGTGTGCCATTTTTGCAATTGCATGGTCTTTTTGGGTTGGGGCTTTGAGGGTTATCAGAACTTCTGAGCAGGTGCCCAGCATTTAATTTGAAAATGCAAATTTGCCTGCCATCCCATGTCAACATCAATGGGGCCAGCACCGATTCAACAAACTGGGTTACACAGCTTGGGACTTTAATAAGGGAGCTCCTTAGACTAGTTAAAAGGGAAATACTGGTATGCAGAAGATGGCAGCCAGCCTTCAGTCCAGGAGGTTACCAACTTTAAGCTGCACAGTGCATTGTGGTTGTGGTGTGACGGCAAGCTGAGTGTGAGGGCTGCACCTGTGGGGACCTTTGTACTGGCAGCGCAGGCAGCCCCAGTGAAGTTTACTTGGCTGCTCATAGCATGGAATAATGACTACATGTGGTTATGATGATGAAGTCTGCATAAGGCACCAGAAGACCAGTCTGTTGGCTATGCATTACCTCATTTGCATTAACCCTAAATGAAGCAGTGTTTTTATTGAAGCCGTTTCTCATTGTTGTCTCTGAAGTGTATCAATGCACGCTAATTAACTTGGAGTAGTGACCACAGTGGGAAGGGGAGGTGGGCTGGTACAGTGTCCTGGGGGTTGTGCTGACCAGTCATTAATCTCTTTCTGGGCAGAGGCACTATACACTTCATGTTCTCTGGATGGGATATGCCTCTCCCCACCCCCACAACTAGTAAAGAAGAAAAAGAACCCAGGTGTCAGTAGCGGAGCCAGGTTTGGGATCATTTGGAACCAGGGAGGGCCATTCAGTCAATGACAGGCTCCACAATGGGCACTAAACAGTGAATAAAGATGGTGGCAGGGCACCACTACTCACACTGGGACAGCCAGGAGGGGTGACTGCACCCCCAGCCCCCCCTGGCTCTGCCACTGCCAGGAGCCACCAAAACATCTTTGGTAGCCCTGTGGTGGGGTAAGGTAGTGGCATCCCCTACCCTTAAGTCAATTGGTAGGAAGCTCTACATTTCCATGGTATTGACAGGTGGATTGAACTTCTCAGGGTATAAATCCAGAGACACAGCATATCATGGTCACTTGCACTCTCTGTCCCTTACTAAGAGCTGTGAGTGATGATCCTGTCAGATATATAGATACTGTACATAGATACAGAGACACTGTCAGCAGATAAGGGCCTATGGCTCACCCAGTCTGCCCAGTTGAGCTTGTTAGTTTCCGCTATCATGTTTTTCTGGAAATCTGTTGCTCCTTGCCCCCAATCTCCAGAATTCCCTTATGTCTATCCCATGCATTCTTAGATCCCGTGATTGTTTCAGCCCCCAGCAGCAGCAGAAAGAACTGCTAATGCCCCATGGGCCCATAGAACCCGGCGCCTATGGTTACACAGATAAATATTCTGTATTGCTGTTGGGGTCAATGGAGATTTTCAACAGGGTGCTTTCTTGCCTGATAATTTCAAACAAAGGTTTCATGATAACAGTCGTGAAGCCTTAAATGAAACTTACTCACCCCAGTTGTACTGAAGTGGAACACTCGGAAAGTAAACAGGACTGGTGTATCCAGGTTACAACAATGTTACAGCAAAACGAACAAAACCAGCACTACTCCATACTAGTGAAAAAGGCTTTATTAAAGTTTAAAAAGGGCAGTATACCTACAACACGCTAAATGAGGCAACATGGAACACCGACCGGTTTAGCAGCTAGTGCATCCCCTGATGGCGCGCAGCTGCGAAACGAACAAACATTTGACTCATTTAACATGTTACAAGGTATACTACCCTAAGCACTAATAAACAACACTACATGAATCTCAGTAGTGCTGGTTTTCATTGCTGATATATTTTATCCGTGCACACTCCTTGCAGCTTGAGCTGTCACTTGTTACTTACAACAATGTTAACCCTAGTCTCCCGTCTCCGGTGGATGCAGCTATCCTGTCTTAATTCCTTTTTGGGTGTAGATTGTAGCAATGTTACTCCAAGTCCTCTCTTTCCATGTCCGGTGGGTGCAGTGATGTCATCCCCAGCCCTAGTCTGCATTCTTGAACAAGCTACAGAGCAACAGCACACATTCCGGTATAACTTCTAGATACTTGCTATTTTTCTGTGTATGCAGAGGTAAAAATAATATGTCCGGCCAAGATAAATAAAGGCAGGACACCACAGGTTGCTGCTCCTACATCAGGGATCCGTACTATGTAATTGTTGTAACGTTGTAGTTCAGTGAATATTATATTATATGCAGGTGTTTTACAAGGGTTTTTTACAAGTGACTAGAATTATAATTCACTGAGGCAGAATCTCTAGTCAGGTTGTCAGTAATGGTGTACAAAACAATCTTTTGCCTATGAAACAAAAGAAAACAAAGTATGATTTGGGGAACCAGTAATTGAGCATTTACTCGTTATCTGATTTTGTTCATGAAATTTGAGAATACAGAGATAGTCATTGACAGCGTGATGTCATTTTCTGACCGTGTTGATCGACTACTTGGTAATGTAGTGCTGGGTTTCTGACTAAGTTTTAATTTATGTGAACAGTTTCATTGTATGGTAATGGGTAAAAAGGCTATGTTGGGCATGCTTTAATTCTCTGTGGCTCCAGTCCAGATTTAAATTTGTTGATGACATACAGGATCAGGGAGGGAAGCCTCTATACCACCAGGGAGGGGGAGTTGGTGTTAATTATTAGTATGGGCAAGATTGGGATGGGGGAGCGATAGACTACCAGGGAGGGGTTCTGTTTAACTTTCCTTTGTACAGCCACATCAGGATTGGGGAGGGGGGCCATGGCACATTGTTGTTACTGGGTCAACTCTCCCGGTTTTAACATTTCTAAGTACACTCAGACAAGCTCTGGCTGGTCCAACGGTGCTTAGAAATTTCACCATGGGGAGAGTTTTCTGAATCCTGATTCTGAAGAACTGGCAGCCTGCATCTTCCACAAGATACTGGCACCATGCTGAGCCCAGTGTGTGGTGCAAGGGCAGTGCTAATCCCATTGGGTGCACTGCAGGCTGCATGTGTTAGGTGCAGGTTGCCATTCTGAATTGCTCCTAGGACATCATTTGGTGCAAGAGACACTTTGTGCCACTCATTAGGATGCAGTTCTCTTATGCCACCCGGGAACTTTGAGAACTGGGCCCTTTATCGCTTCAGTGGGTGCAGAAATGTGTCCCCTACTCCATCTCTTGGGAGCAGGTTGCAGCAGTGTTACCCCACAGTTATGTCTCTCCCTTTGGTACAGTGATGTTATCCCTTAGGTCTTTCTTTCCAGTGGGTTAAGATGTTGGCCAGAGCCCCTGCCTGTCTCTCTCTGGTGGGTCCTGAGGAGGGAACAGTAGCCTTGTCTGCTGCTTGGGGGAAGGGAGGAGTTATGAGAGACCCATTCTACAGTAGTCCTCCAGATGTGGCAGTAGTTCCACACTGGAAGAGCTCCTACTATGTTGCTTTTGAAGCTGAGTAGCAATGATGGTGTTGCCTTCTGGTTGTGTTTTATATTTCAAAAGTTTAAATGCTTGACTTTTTAATTTGGGATATACTGCAGAGTCTGAAGAACTGCCATCTTGCTTGCAGTTGTCAGGCTAACTGTAATGCTGAAGAATGAAAGGGTAGCTGTTGAACTGAATGTCATAGTGGGCAGGAATGCTGACTGCTGACCATGTTAAATGAGAGGCCTTCAGGCTGAATGGACTACTAGTCTTTACTGTTCTAGCAGCTCAGCTGATGCCCTGTCATCATCCCATCAAATATGCTGCCAGCAGTACACTTGAAACGCAGTTGTCGGTACACTGCATATTGCCTTTAAACATGTATAGTAAAACCTTTAGGAAATATGCAATTTACAGTCAACATTGTCGCTACTCATGCTGGTAACCTTAACTCCTTCACCCTTTTGCTAGAGCCCTCTGTTCCAAACATCTCTGATTTCTGTATATGTGGTATGCACCAGAAACACATACGTGCTGCAACATATTCCCCAGACAGAAAACTTTGTGAGAGTAAGGGAATAAATCTCAGGAATGTCTGAGGCTGAGAATGTCATTTGTGTCCTGAAGCAGACTTGACTGGACTCCTGTGCCACATTCTGACTCCTGGGTGTGAGGTGGCTGTGACTGGCAAGCTTCAGCTGGGAAGAAGTTTGAAAATTGAGTTTTGAATACTATTGAAACTGTTTTTTTTATTGATACTGCTCCTTTTGCCATATTTTTTTCAGTCTGGGTTTAGTCTCATGGACCTCTTGCTCGATACAACATATTACATTGGTTTGGTGCTAGCTTGACCTAGGAGTTCTACCAGTAGTTCTGTTTTGTCACTACTTGTTGCAAGTAAAAATGGTCAAATTGGGGAAGTCCTGTCAAACTAACCTAATACAATATTACGACTGGGTAGCAAGAGAGCTAGATAGGGGCCATGCAGTGGATGTCCTCTACTTGGCTTTCAGCAAGGCCTTCGATTCAGTTCCTCATGGGCAGCTTGGGGGGAAGCTAACTGGTGTGGGTCAGGGTGAAGATGGCAAACTAGATTACAGACTGGCTGCATGGATGGGTACAACGAGTGGTGGTGGTGTGGAATTCGCAACACCTAGACCAGTGATGAGGGGTGCCACAAGGCTCATTGCTGGGCCCAGTGCTTTTTGGGCTCTTCATCTCCAACATCGCACATGGAGTGGTGAGCAGGGTAAGTCTGTTCATAGACAAAACCAAAACAGATGAAGTAATGGACAAGGAGGAGGGATGGAAGCAACTGCAGGGGGACCTAACCAAACTGCAGGAGTAGTCAGAGGTGTCAGATGGGGTTCAGTGCAAAGAAGTATAAGGTTATGCACTTTGTGGCAAAGAACCCAAGAAGAGAATACTGGTTGGGAGGGGTGAAGCTGAGGATCTCTGAGGATCAGAAGGACCTAGGGGTGATGGTAACAGGGAGCATGAACAATTCTGCTCAATGCAGGAAAGCAGCATCAAAGGCAAACAAGATACTGGGGTGTATAGCAAGGGGGTTCTCATCCAGGTGGAGGGAGGTAATCTTGCCCTTCTACAGGTCACTGGTCAGGTCACACTTGGAGTACTGTGTGCAGTTCTGGAGGCCATACCTGAGGGGGGATATAAAGCTACTGGAGGGAGTGCAGCAGAGAGCAACAAGGATGATACAGGGAATGGAGGGGAGAGACTATGAGAACAGTCTGAGGGAACTGAATATATACACCCTGGAGGAGAGGAGGGAAAGGGGAAATATGATCACAACTTTCAAGTATGGAAGTTGAATCAACAAGGATGGAGTCAATGGGGCTTTTAAACTGAGGAAGGGAAGGGACACTAGAGGACATGGGCTAAGATAGAGAGGGGAAATATTTAGGAGGGAGATGAGGAGACATTACTTCACACAGAGTGGTGTTGAAGTGGAATGCCCTATCAGAGAGGATGTTTTCATGCAAACTGTGGGTAGCTTTAAAAGGGCATGGGATAGATAATGGAAGATTACAGGTGGGGGAGGCTGAGAACCGAGAACGGCCGAGGGCGGACAAAAGGGGAGGGTGGGGCAGTTGCAACTTAAGGAAGCTAGCTGCACACTCGAGCAGACGTTGACAGACCAGGAGGTCTGTTTCTACTGGCACATTCATATGTTTGTATCTTTTACAAAGTATAACAATAAAGCAAACGAACATCCCTGAACTGGTCCGAAATGGCAAAATCAAGAGATTCATTTTGGGGTTTTCCTCGCAGTCTTTCGCTGACCTTCTGCTGTGTAGAATATCAAACCACTGCTATTAGCATAGTGCACAGTTACAGGGAATATAGCATAACTTTCATTGCATGCTTGCCGCTCTATACTGTAACCGTGCAAAGCTACTTTTGTCACATGATTGCTGTTGATTTAGGTTTTGTCAGTTTATTTGAATTGAGGGGGGCTCTTCCCCACACCCCCTTGTTGTTTTAACATAGGGGTGTGGAGGATGAAGCCCCCAACTCAAGTAAACTAATTAAAAAAAAAAAAAACTAACCAACACTCCAATGTGGTGTACAGCATGCCGTAATTGGGCAAGTAGCGTAACTTGAGTGGTACACTAATAGCAGAGGTCTAGTGGTGGTTAGTTTAACACCTCAACTCCAAATATAGGGGGCTGTACTCCCAGAGATCCTGCAGAGGGAGGCAACTTTGACCGCTGACCCCTGGGGCAGGGGCAGGGTTTTGACCTCTGACCCCTGGGACACGGGGTGGGGCTTTGACCCCTGACCTCTGGGCCCCACCAAAAATTTCACAAACCCGGCTCCTACGAACAAGAGAGCAGTTGACACTGTGGGCCATGTGATTCTCAAGTAGCACCTTGGGAAATATGAGGAATTCCCTGGAAAATGAATGTTAAAGTGGTTTGAGTCTTTCCTGACTGGCAGATTGCAGCAGGTTGTGATGTGGACTTTCTCACTGCAGCCAGTTGTGGACTACTGTGGTGTTCCTCAGGGTTTAACTCTGTCCCCCATGTTATTCATGCTGTATATGCTGCTGCTGGAGTAGGTTATTAGATACTACAGGGTTAGTTTCCACTACTATGCAAATGATACTCAGCTATACATATCCTTTAAATCAGATGGGTGAGGGACAGTCAATGTATTGGAGCATTGTCAAAAACTTTTCCAACTGGATGGCCTCAAGCTGGCTGCAACATACAATGTGTCAACAGAAAAGGACCAGTAGGCCCATATAATCTGCCCTATTTTCCCTGTCTAACACTATACTCTGGAATCTTCTTGGTCACAGGGGTCCTTCCCTCCTCCCCTACTTCTGCTTTATTATACCCATGTGCCTATCCCACACGTTTAAAGCTCCCCAGTATCTTTGTCACTACCATCTTTTCTGACAGGCTGTTCTAGGTGTCCATCACTCTTTCTGTGAAGTAGTATTTCCTCACATCCCTCTTAAACTCCTCCCCACCCCCAAGCTTCGTAGCGAGCCCTGTCTTGTGGTGCTCCTCCTGCTTTGAAAAAGACTTTCCCCCTGCACTTTTTTCACCCTGAAAGGTACTTGTAGTTCTCAGTCATGTCCCGTTTCACTCTCTTTCCCCCATGTGGAGCTCCCATAGCCTCTCATTGTATGGTTTCTCATGCAACCCCCACAGTTTTAGTATCCCTCCTCTGGACCTCTTCCACCCTGTCAATGTCCTTCCAGAAGTGCAGCCCCAGAACTGGACACAGTACTCTAGATAGGGTCTCACAAATGAGCGCTACAGAGGCAACACCATCTCCCTTCTACTGCTAGAGATCCCCCTCTCTGTGCACCCCCTGCATCCAGCTAACCTTGACTGCTGCCCTGCCACCTTGAGATCGCCAAATATGATCACCTGAGGTTCCTGTCTTGCTTGGTAACTGTAAGTACCTCCCCCATCCTATACACAACCCTGGGTTTCCCCACCCCAGGTGGATGATTGCACTTTTTGGTATTGAAATCCAGTTGCCACTCCCTAGACCACTCCTCTAGTTTCCCTAGATGCCTGTCTACCCTGCTGCAGATCTTTGTGTCATCTGATAAGAGAAACACCTGCTCCCCCAGTTCCTCAGCAATGTCACATAAAAACAATGAAGAGGATAGGGCCCAGTATCAATCCCTGTGGTATTCCACTGATCACTTTCCTGTCCTCTGAGTGACTGCCATTTGCCACCACCCTCTGCTTCCTACCTTTCAACCAGTTAAATACCCAGCTCACCATCTTCTCCCCCAACCCAGCCTGTTAAACTTTGTTATCAGCCTCCTGTGTGGTACAGTATGAAAGGCCTTACTGAAGTCCAGACAGGCCACATCCACTGCCCTGTCCTGATCCACCTCTCTAGT
Source organism: Neoceratodus forsteri (assembly GCA_016271365.2). Lineage (NCBI taxonomy): Eukaryota > Metazoa > Chordata > Ceratodontiformes > Ceratodontidae > Neoceratodus > Neoceratodus forsteri. The sequence continues at coordinate 1,394,402,348 of CM057459.1, forward strand.
TACTCAGTCAAAGAAATCTTTGAGATTTGTTTGACATGAGCTCCTCCCGTGAAGCTGTATTGCCGGTGGGTCGACAGCCCATATGTCTCCAGATACTCCACCACTCTCTCTTTCAGCAGGGATACCATTAATTTCCCAACCACTGATGTGAGACTGATTGGTCTGTAACTGTTGGAGTCCTCCATGCTGCCATTCTTGTGCAAATGGACCACATTAGCCCTCCACCATTTCTCTGGATCCACCCCATCTCTAATGAGGTGCTAAACAGTGTTGCCAGAGGAGCAGCTAGCACCATGCTCAGTTCCTTTAGTGCCCTTGGGTGGATCTCATCCAGCCCCATCACCTTGTTTTCCTTAAGGGCTTCAAACCACCAGTGGACTCGCCTGTCCCCCTTCCACTGTGAGTACCGAGCAGAAGTATCTGTTTAAAATGTTTGCTTTCCTTGGACTTCCTCTGCCAGTCCACCCCATCCCCCAATCTACCCCTCCCCCCATCTTCCTCTTTTCACTCACGTACTTGAAGAAAGTCTTGTACCCATTTTTGACCTCCTGGGTGATCTTTTCCTCAGTTTGAGCCTTTGCTGTCCTTACCCTCCTTCCGACCTCCAATTTGTTTCTCTAGATATACCTCCCTGTCCACCTCTGTTTGGTTTCCTTGTACTTCCTTAAAGCTGTAGTTCTTTCTCCTTTGAAAAACACAGTGGCCACTTTCTCCTTTTACTCTTGTTTATTACCTTTAAACAACTTTCCATTGCCTTAGTTATTCACTTCTTTATTTTATTCCATTATGCCTCGAATGGTTGAGTCTCAATCGAACCAAGACAGAGCTGTGGCTGGTGGAACCAAAAACTCGAAGGTTGACTAGAAGATATGATGCTGTCAGAATTCCACCTCTGAGTGACACATTTCTGACAGCAGTGGATTGGGCTAGAAATCTGGGGGTCATTGTGGATTCAAGGCAGACACTAAAACATCAGATGTCAGCTGTGATCCACTTCTCTGACCAGGTGGCCCTGCCAGTAATCCTTTTTCATGACATGTCATAATCCCTTTTTGTGATGCAAAAAAAGGATTTTTATACCTCATGAAAAAGGAATTAATCTGGTGAAAAAGTACTACCAGTAGGGCCATCTGGTCAGTGAAGTCTCTATTTTATTTTTTCGTCGGGCTAATTTCTTTTCCGTGAGATGCCACAATCCTTTTTCACATCATGAAAAAGGATGACAATGTCTGACCAAAAAGGATAACTTTGGTCCATAACTTTGCCATCTTTTGTGATTTTGACCCCAGATTTTCAACATGGCCTTTTGGGGACCCCACGATGAACAAAACAGCTGTCATTATGCAACTCTTGCCTGAAAGGTGATTTCGCAGTAGGCTGGTGAATTCACCTTTCTGGTGGGATTTGCATAATAATAGTCATATTGCTCATGAGGTAGGGTCCCCAAAAGTCCATGTTAAACATTTTGGGTCTAAATGTCACATAATGCAGAGTTATGACAGTTCATTGGAATTGTGCAACATACTCTTGTAACTTTGTCAATTTAAAATATTTTGTCTCCAAAATTGGAACACAGAATTCTTATTACCCCACCAAATGTATGTCACAACTGTCATTTTTTGAATCCTAGCTGAATTTAGTTTTCACACCTGTAGAGCAGAAATGGCGTTGCAGTTGCACAGAATTACATTTCATTGGGGATTTGAATTTTTTCACCACTGGTACATCAAGCGGGGTAATAACATGGCTTAATGAAAATTGTATCACTCTTGTCCTATAAACTCTGGTCCCTGCACTTCCACGGGTAAGTACATATACAAATCTATGGAGGAATGGGGCCCTGTACTCCCATAGATACATACATAAAGTCCAGGAGGGTAGCATCTTTCAGAAAAAGAGATGTGTAAGAACAAGGGGGCACAATTTAAAGTTAGAGGGGGGACGGCTCAGGGGTAATGTGAGGAAATTATTTTTCACGGAGAGAGTGGCGGACGCATGGAACCGCCTTCCTGGAGAGGTTGTGGGGTCTAAAACAGTGGAGGAATTCAAACATGCATGGGACAGACATAAGGCAATTATAGTGGGGGGTTGCAGGAAATAGACTGTTGGTTAACTAGAATCTGAAGCTTATCCAGTTGGTAGGGAAATGGGCAGACTGGGTGGGCCAAGTGGTCCTTATCTGCCATCAAAGTCTATGTTTCTATGTTTCTATATATGTTTTTATGTAGAAATTGATGCACAGGGCCCAGAGGGCCCTGCACTCTGATAAGCACATTAGGATATGAGTTCACTATCTCAAAAAGTAATGAAATAAATTGCAAAAAAACATTGTTAATGCATCAGTTAGGGTTAAAGTGACAAAAGTAGGGAAATGTGGCATTAAGGTTTCCAAATCTAACAGCCCACCCCCCACCCATCACAAACAAAGAAGCACTGGGGGCAGCACTGGGGTAATGTGACTGTAGGGGTGCAGTCTTCCCTGGGGTTGTCAACCCTAAAGCTCACTACATGAGGTGTGTATGTTTCTGGTATATATGGAATGGGGTGAGTTTTAGGGTTGACAACCACAAGGATGACTGCACCCCTAAAGCCACATTTTCCTACTTTTGTGACTGTAGTCTTAACCCTAAATGGTGCATTAACAGAGATTTTTGCAAAGGATATCCTTACTTTTTGAGATAGTATAAAAATATCCCCTCCATAGATTATTACCCCCACCTCATGAAACCCGTACTGAGAATTTTATAATCCCCACCAAAACATCATTCCACGGCATGGAAATGTCATTGCATGCCACTGGCACAAAAATACATTTTTGCCAGGATCTGAAAAAGTGCAGCTGTCACATTCATGAGGTGGAGTAAAGAATTGGCTATGTTAAAAATTAGGGATCAAAATATTAAAAATTAACAAAGTTACAAGCGAGTATAGAAAAGTTTAAATGTATGCACATAAGTCTGCCATTTTTACGTATTTTGATCCCAAATGTTCAACATAGCCTTCTTTTGATCCCATCTCATGGACAAGGGTGGTGATTTTTTTAAATCCTGCCCAAAAGGTGATTTTGACCAGTGACCATGAAATCACCTTACTGGGTGGATTTGCATAACTCAACTTACATTGTTCATGAGGTGGGGAATCAAAAAAGCCATGCTGAAAATTTAGTGTCAATGTACAGGTATGTAAAAATTTCAAAGTTATGCCACAAAGTTGAAAACTCCATTGAAATGTATTGAACAGCACTTACCTTACTTTCTTATATAGCAGTCAGTGTTTCCAGCAGCAAGACATGTCTTCGATAAGAGAGTAGATCTTCACTCTGGGACCAGTTCAGGTGAGTGGGTGTGTATGGGGATTGAGGGGTGTGTGGTGATGGGTGCTGAGTAGGAGGTCAGGGTAGGGGCAGTGGATCAGTGAGGGACCATTTTGGTTTTCACAGGTGTTTTTAAAAATATACGTCAATGGACCATTTTCTTTATTACAGGCAGGACGGTGACTGGTGGTTTGGGGGGTGCCACTAAACACCAGGGGAAAGAAAAAAGATATGGGGATGGTGACCAGAGGGTGAGTGGGTGTCACAAGACACCAGGGAAATAATAATCAATATGGGGACAGCGATCGGTGGGTGGGGGGGTGCCAGTAGGCACCAGGGAGAAAATAATCAATTACGTATTGGCAATTGGAGGGGTGGGGTGCCACTTGACATCAGGGAAATACTGTAATAAACAATGCAAAGACCACAATAAAAGGGGTGGGGGCACCACTAGACACCAGGGAAATAAGAGTATTCCCCTCATGAAACAGGACTGGCCACAAAAGAAAAGGATTCCTTTTTTGTTTCAAACTGGTTACTGAGAAAGCAAGTCATGAAAAAGGTTGAGAAAGCAAGGCACAAAAAAGGATTTTAAATGTAACCAAAAGCACATTTGGGTGTCATTTTTTCAACAGTTAAGTGCAGAATCCACCTAACGGTGTTCCCATCGAGACAAATAGAAATGTTGGTCTCTCTCTCCAGGATGTCATTTTTGTGGCTTTTGAAATATTAGAAAAAAAAGTCACGTCTGTGGCACAGCCTGTTTCTATCCTGAAAATTTCAGAGCAAAATTTAAAACCATCTAGACTTTAACCACTTTCCCAGAAAAAAATAAAACGGCAAAACCAATGACCCAAAAATTCACTGTTTGCACTATTCAGAAATCAGAATCCAAACATACAACTAAAACAAAACTTGGCATATCCACAGATCTACCACACAAGAACACACAAGCAAAATGTCATGCAAAGCTGTTGAATGGTTGCAAAGTTATTAAAGTACAAAAATTGGGGTTTAACATTAAACTGCCTATTCAACCCTAAATATAGTGGAGCTATCGCGCTACTATAACACACTGTATATTCATTGCAAAAAACTTTGTTAAACGCATGGGTTAGGTTGCCAAAGCAAAAATAGAAATGTGGCACCAAAGTTGATGAGTCCTAAACTCATCACCACCCTCCACAGACCAATAGGTTACGGGTGTGCCTTTGGGTCATCGGCCATAACTCTCACCCAGTTCCATGTGTAAGAAAGTTGATATGGTATAGTATAGGAGAATGGGGTGAGAGTTAGGACCAATGACCCCAAGGCACACCCCATCACCTGTTGGTTTGTGGAGGGTGGGGTGAGGGTGGGGTGATAGGTAGGGCATGTTAGGGTATCAACCCTAATGCTTCATTTTTCTACTTTTGTCACTTAAACCCTAACTGATACATTAACAAAGTTTTTTGCAATGAATTTCCTTACTTTTTGAGAAAGTGTAATCTTTCCCTTAAGTGATTTTAAGAGAGCAGGGCCATGGTATCAGTCGTACCATCTATCCATAAGTGCACAGACTTTGTAATGAACTGTCATCTCCCTAGGGCGCTCACTCCCAGTATTGCATAATGGATGGCCCAGCAGTCTGATTACTGCATAACGGTATCCATATGTGGGAGGGCCCTGCGCTCCCACCTTCCTATAATTGCAGAGACACAGGGCAGCCCTAGACACATTCCATGAAAGCCCTGCACTGCAAGTGGTGCAGTATCTCAGTAACCATAGCAACTTTGGCAAAACTTACACTTCAGTTGTAATCATGGACTGGTAACCTGCACATGTGCTTAGTATTTATAAGTTGCGCTTAGCGAAAAATCCATATCTTGAACCGTTTTCAAGATATAAGCATCAAAAGGTGCTGCATTCACCACAATGTTATCCTATGGGAGATTTATCAACTTTGGCATGCCATAACTATGGAACCGATGCCAAGTTTTACACCAAAGCAGAACAAGTCACATCTCTGGGATACCTCCTTTTATACCCTACAAAAATGTCAAGCCAAAAGTCCTAGCTTGTTCATTGCAGTGAAGTGGAAAAGAAACAGCAACCTTTAAAAATCCCTGTGAGCTGTCAAAATCCTTGTCCATGAGCCAATCTCTGTTCGTGAGGTAGGGTCATCTGGTCATCCCCTCATGAACAAGGATTTTGACAGCTCATGAAAAGGGATTTTTAGGTCCATCTGGTCGACCCTTCATGAAGGGGGATTTTGACAACTCATGAACAAGGATTTTGACAGCTCACAAACAGGGATTTTAACAGGAAGTGAGTCAAGAAAAGTGATTTTTGAATTACAAAAGGGTCATTTTTGACTAAACTAAATGGAACCAAAGCCATGAGTTTGTAGAGGGTGTTGCCCTGAACAAACCCCATACTTCAATCTCCACAAAAGACATCTGTGGGGCAAGTCGCAACATTTTGTTTTTTGGAAAAATTGAAAACAAGATGGTGGTTCATGAACATGAATTGTTTTTCATATCAACAAGGATTTAAAGAATCCCTGTTTATAAGCCCTCCTTGTTTGAAGTTGTGCAGCTATCCAAAAGACTGAACTGAGCATGCTCAGAACCTGAAATTTTAAAATGAAATAACTTTGGAACTGATTAATATTTCTTCACCAAAATCATGTGGGCTTGTTCTTTAGGGCATGTTCTTTCTACTCTGCAAATTACACATCAAAATTCTAAAAGGTGTGGCTGCAACATGATGAGGAAAAATCTGCAAAAATGGGTAAAAAAAGTGACTTTTGCACCTTTTTCACTATGTGTTGCACAACATTTGCACATCTGATTGGAACAGAAATTGGCATGTCAAGACATCTGCTCCATGGAACCATGCATATCAAATTTCATGCAAAACTGTTGAACAGCTGCAAAGTTATTAAAGTGCACAATTTGGGGTTTAACTGCTTACTCAACCCTAACTATAGTGGCGCTACTATGCCGCTATAATACACTGTATGTATGTATGTACGTATGCGTGTGTGTGTGTGTGTATATATATATGGATTTTAAAAATAAAACCCCCAAAAAGCATACAAAAAAAACCCTGTAATATCTTAGTCAGTGCCATAATACTATACTTCCGGTCCCCATAATAATATACTTCCGGTCCAATAATACTATACTTCTGGTCCTCGTAATACTATCGTTGGGATCACCAATGTTTCTAGTGTCCAAAGCATAGTTTTTTTTTTTGTTTCTTTTCTTTTTATTCCTGAGAGAGAGAGAGAAGCAGGACTCTACGCGGGAAGGGGGGATGTGAGTGAGGAGTGAGAACAAGCAGCACATAACCGTCCCACAAGGAATTCAGAGGTAAGACCTCGTCAGCATCTCACATCAATATATTACAAAAAATAACAGTTAGGTTCCAGTGAATCACTCGGCTGTAATTCCGTCTCGAGGTTCTGGGGACATAGGAACCTCTTGAGCTTCACTCTCGAGGTTACCTATGTCCCCAGAACCTCTCGATGGAATTACAGCCTTGTAATTCACTGGAACCTATCTATTATTCTATTTATATATATATAGTCTTTACAAAAATTATGTTAATGCTCAGTAAAGGTTGTTTCCACACTGACAAAAGTGTACCACCCTATCCCCACGCCTCCTCCTCAAAACCCTAACTCTGCATTTCCCCCAACCCCACACACAACACACACACATATATACAAGGAAGGGAAGGGCCAAGGCAAGACAACCAACCAGAGACAAGCAGGATCAGGTAACAGAAGTAACATACAAGTCTGCAAATGTTCCACAAGACACATGCATCATCACAGTCCAGCAACTGTATGACTTCTGCAGCCTTCATAGTGGCTTCGAGGTACACACGCATCCACATAATAGTGTATTAGAAATGACAGTTTCTGTGAGCCTAGCAACAGTCATTGGATGTTTGCATTTTTTTTTCTGATACAGTGAGTCAGTACTAATAACAAACAGTGGTAATAATACAAGTAATATTTTTATAGCACAGTTTACAAGTAAGATGTAAAAGCAACAGTTGTAACATGGAAAGGTAACCATAACACACCGTTAATGAGTATTTCCAGGTAACGCAGTAGCATAACAACATGTGATGGTGGTAGTTTCCTACCTGAGCAGTATCTCCAAACTACTGTGTATGCGTCAGGTCTATCTGTCCTACTGCCACATGCCTATATGGAAGCAGTGATACTTTCACCGACCTAATTGTTGAATTATGACACAAATAAATCAATATTTTGAAAATGTATACAGACTAAGTATCATTGTATTAAGAAGATATGCCAGCAGTAATGTGTCATCATATTACGCTGGCAGTATAGAGTCGAGTATACTGTACTTAATTTTTCACTACACAGTGTTATGTGAAATCAGTGCAATGTTGTGACTATTGTGCTTACTGATGTGCTGGAGTAGTATAGTGTCTTACAATGGTGCATGTGTCATGCATATGTGTGTGTGGGGGTGGGCGTGGGGGGAATGCAGAGTTAGGGTTTTGAGGGGGCATGGGGGTGGGGTGGTAGCCCTAACGTGGAATTTCCACACTTTTGTCAGTGTGGAAACAACCCTAAATGATGCATTAATGGAGTTTTGCAAAGAATTTCCTTTCTTTTTTAAAAAGTGTAATATAAATAGAAAAAGATATGTGTTGGTGGGCCCCGTGCTCCCACCAAGCTGCCCATTTCTGCATAATGATAGGTGTCTGTGGGAGCACGGGCCCTCCAGGCCCTGCGCTCCCACGTACACGTAAGTATGGAGCCATACAGCAGCCCTATAAGGCTTTCCATACCAAACCACTGAAAGGCACAGCTGTGACACTGGGGCTTGCCACCCTGAAGATGTCAGGCCAATAGCACAATCCAGGCTGCCACAATCAAGAGACAAAAAAACCAACACATAGCAAAATGTGTCTGTGCAGTGTTGCCGCGATTACTTTAATGTTTTCGTGATTCTCCTATCTCTATAATGGGAATGTTAGCGAACACAAAAAAATGTTAGCGTGGTTACTTTTTCAAGTGAGCATGATTGTTCACGCTGCAGCATAAATGTTTGTGAGATCAAAAAATGGCAAAAATTAAAAAAAACATATTTCCAGACTAGGTGGTGAAAAACTCATGTCAGGGGCATGTTCCTTGGGGCCCGATTAGGTAAACACAATAGTTGGCATTTTGTGAAGTGTAGTATTTTTTGAATTACAGCATTTTTTCTCTCTCACTAACTGAAAACAAGATGCCGGCAGCACAACAACATTTTTGGGCAAACTCGACAACAAAATGTGATCGTGAATGTTTTCACAGTGAACATATAAATCTTTCCATAGGCTATAATGGGACATGAAAAAATAGAATAACTTTTGAGTGGAGCAATATTTTTTCACCAAATCTTCAAAGGGCACCAGTTCAACTCAGAACACACACATAGACAACCCAGTTTGAACCCAAATGCATTCTTTAGTCCATTATGCCTGGACAAAGAATTTGCAACATTGGGGAAAATTAACTTTTTGAGCGTGCTATGGTTCCGCAACCATACATCCCACCAAAACATAAATTTCTAGATCCAGAGAACTGTGGTAAATCTTTCCACATTCCAATTTTCAGGCAAATCGGACAAATGGTTCAAAAGTTATTAAAGTGCAAAATATGAGGTTTAACATAGAAATGGCCATGTAACACTAACTCTAGTGGCACTACCATGCCACTATAATATATATATTTATATATATATATATATATATATATATAGTAATAGTTTTGCAGCAATAGTTAGGTTTGCCTGGCCACTTCTGTTAAACTATAATTCCCCACTTTAATAACTTTACAACAATGCAAAGGTTTTGCCTGAAATTTTGCATGCGAGGTGTGATACCTTACTTCTCTGTATCTGGCAAATTGCATTAGAGTCGGTTGCGTGGTTGCAGAGCACAAAAAAACATTCAAACACGGGGCAGGGGTTGTGAGTTTCTTTTCTTGAGGCTACAGCCAAAACTATTTGTCCATCAGGTCTGAAATCTTCAGGGAAGATGCAGTCTGGGTCACTGATGTGCCTTTTGAAGATCTGGTGAAAAAAAATATTAATATGTTAAAAAGTTATTCAAAATTGAATGTTCCTATTATAGTAAATGGGAAAAATATGTGTACCTGTTTAAAGCACCCAGTACAGTCGTGAGAGCACATTTTGCTGTCCTAAACACCCTCAGTAGTGTCATGCTGCCCCCATCTTGTTTCAGTTAGTGGTGAAGAAAAAAAACATGCTAATTCAAAAACTATTGCCCTTCGGTAAACACTGATGGTTGTATTTACCTAATCGGGGCCTTAGGAACACACTGGTGCCATTATTTGGGTGAAATTACCCCCAGAAAGATGTTTTTCATGATTGACCATCTCATTCTTTCACAATTTGTGAATGAATGAATGCAAAAGTGTTGCATTTGCTAAAGTGTCACACCCGTTCTTTCTAAAGTTTTTGCAACATTTTTGCAAATGAGACAGGATGGTCGATCATGCAAAACATCTTTCTGGGGGTCATTTCCCCAATATAATGACACCATACTGCCCCTGTCATGTGGCACCCTGGCAACCCACCCCACTGGGCCCAAATCCTGTTCCCAAAAAGAAAACTGTCCCCGATGTCTTTTTTCTTTGATGCAGAATTCTACGTCAAAATTTTCAATACAGTATCCTGCATTGAACCAGTCTGCCCCTCCGTTCCTTTTCTGCTACACCACCAACATCAGGGTGCCCAATCTCAATGTTGGTATGTCCCCCCAAAACTTATGAGGCACACTGGGAGCCCACCCCAGTGTGCCCTAACGTGTTTTATTTTAAAACCTGTTCTTAAATAAAGAAAACCATCCCCGACTTCTTTTTTCTGTGATGCAGAATCCTGTTGTTAAATTTTCAATGCAGAATCCTGCAACGAACCAGTCTGCAGTCCCCTTTATTAATTTCATTAATTCATCGACATCAGGATGCCCAATCCCAGTGTTGGTATGTCTCCCCCCCACACACACACACACCCTTATGTGGCACACTGGGAGACAACCCCAGTGTGCCCAAATATATTTTATTTTTAAACCTGTTATTAAATAAAGAAATGCATTTTTTTGTCTTTTTTTGCCTGTGAAAAAGAAAATGGCCTGTCATAGTCTCCCCAGTCCCTCGTTCCTCTCCCCACCCTCCCACTGAGCACCAACCTCCCTGCATCCCCCCCTTACCCATACTTACCTGCAGAGGTCGGGAGCAGCGATCTTCTCTGGACCCAGGCACATCTGCACACTTCAAAGCCAAACAGTGAATTGAAGGAATCAAGGTAAGTGCTGTATAATGGTGGTCTATGGCATTTTGAGCTTATAGAAACATAGAATTTGATGGCAGATAAGGACCGCTTGGCCCACCCAGACTGCCCATTTCCCTACCTAATGGATAAGCTGCAGATCCGAGTTAACCAGCAGCCTACCTCTTCCTACCCCCAACCCCTAGAATTGCCTTATGACTGTCCCATGCATGCTTGAATTCCACCACTGTTTTTGACTCCACAACCTCCTCTGGAAGGCCGTTCCATGCATCCACAACCCTCTCTGTGAAAAAATACTTCCTTAAATTACCTCTGAGCCACCCCTCCATCTTCAAATTGTGCCCCCTTGTTCTTGCACACCTCTTTTTTTGAAAGATGCTACCCTCTTGGACTTTGTTGATTCCCTTGAGGTACTTGAAAGTTTCTATCATGTCCCCCCTCTCCCTCCTTTCCTCAAGGCTATACATATTAAGCTCCTTAAGTCTCTCTTCATATGTCTTCCGGTGCAGACCCTGCACCATTTTAGTTGCCCTCCTCTGGACAGCTTCCATCCTGTCTATGTCTTTGCAGAGATTGGGTCTCCAGAACTGCACGCAGTACTCCAGATGGGGTCTGACCAGCTGTCTGTACAGAGGGATAATAACTTCCAATTTTCTACTTGTGATGCCTCTCCCTATGCATCCCAGTATCCTCCCAGCCCTCCTTGCTGCCCTCTCACATTGCTTGCCCACCTTTAGGTCATCTGATATGACTACTCCCAGGTCCCTTTCCATTTCTGTTGTTGTTAGTATCTCACCCCCCATTGTGTACTCTTCCCCTGGGTTTTTGTTTCCCAGGTGCATTACTTTGCACTTCTTAGCATTGAATCTAAGCTGCCATACATTTGACCATTCCTCGTACCTTGCCAAGTCCCTCCTCATCCTTTCCACCCCACCTTGTGCATCAACTCTGTTGCAGATCTTTGTGTCATCTGCAAAGAGACATACTTTTCCTTCCAGTCCCTCTGCAATGTCGCTTGTAAAGACATTGAGGAGGGCTGGTCCTAATACTGAACCCTGCGGTACCCCACTAGTAACCCCCCTTTCTTAAGAGTGGACTCTATTTACTATTACTCTCTGCGTCCTATTCTCCAGCCAATTCTTTACCCAGGCTGTCATCTTGGGACCCACTCCCAGGCTGGCTAACTTGTACTGTATATTAATCTTTTGTGTGGGACTGTGTCAAATGCCTTGCTAAAGTCTAGGTAGGCCATGTCCACAGCCCCCTCCCTGATCTACTGCTTTGGTCACCCAGTCAAAGAAATCTATCAGATTTGTCTGGCATGACCTTCCCGCTGTAAATCTATGCTGCCTTGGGTCCTGTGCCCCTCTGGCCTCTAGATACTCAACAATTCTTTCCTTCAGAAGTGATTCCTTCATTTTCCCTACCACTGAGGTTAAACTAACAGGTCTGTAGTTTCCTGCTTCTGCCTTGCTCCCACTTTTGTGAAAGGGAATCACATCTGCCCTCCTCCAGTCCTCGGGTACAACTCCATCCTCCCATGATTTGTTAAAGAGGGTAGTCAGTGGTGTCACTAGTTCTACCCTTAGTTCTTTTAGAATTCTGGGATGAATCCCATCAGGCCCCATTGCTTTGTTCACCTTCAGTTTTAAGAGTTCTTTCAGAACCCTTTCTTCTGTAAATGGGCTGGTATCAACTTCTGTATCCAGAGTGTTTCTACTGTTTGTTTTAGGTACCTCCCCCTCTTCCTTTGTAAATACTGAGCAAAAATATTCGTTTAGTATCTCTGCTTTTTCACAGTCACCTTCTGCCTACCCTCCCTTCCCTTTATTAAACCTCACTATCCCTCCCTTGGTCTTCCTTCACTCCCTGATGTACCTATAAAAGGTTTTATCCCCCTTCTTAACTGAGTTGGCTATCTTTTCCTCGGTTTGGGCCTTTGCTGTTCTGACTGCCTTCCCAGCTTCCTTTTGTTTTAACTGATACAGTTCTCTGTCCTGCTCCTTCTGTGATTCCTTGTACTTCCTGAATGCTTTCTTTTTCTCTTGAACCTTCACTGCCACTTCCTTTGGAGAACCATAGTGGTTTCTTACATCATTTTGTTTTGTTTATTTGCTTCACACAAAGGCTTGTTACCTCTGTGATGGCAGTTTTTATTATTCCCCATTGTTCTTCCACCCTCCTTCCTGCCCATTTGCTAGTACATTCCTTAGGCACTCACCCATTTTGGCAAAGTCAGCCCTCCTAAAGTCCAGTACTTTTGCTTTTGTATGGCTTGACTCTATTGCTGTGTTTATTGTGAACCATACTGTTCAATGGTCGCTAGTTCCCAGATGGCTACCCACTTCTACATCTGTGATCCTCTCTTCATCTCCATTTGAGAGAACCAGGTCTAAGATTGCTCCCTCTCGAGTGGGCTCCAGTACTAGCTGTCTAAGGCATGCCCCCTGTAGGGCATCTAGAATAACCCCACTCTTCGAAGTGGCTGCTGCAACTGCACTCCAGTTAATTGCACTCCAGTTAACATCTGGCATATTCAGATCACCCATCAGCAATATCTCCCCTTTTTCTGCCATTCTAAGTATACTTTCTATCATTTCCTTGTCCATTTCCTCCCCCTATGTTGATATCCCGGCCATTTTTTGTGATCTTTTCACAACATTTTCAACATGATGTTCTTGGGACCTCACCTCATGAACACTGTCATTGTCATCTCATTAATCAGACCCAAAAGGTGATTTCATGGTCACTGCATGGAATCTCCTTTCATGACCAATTAACAAAATGACAGTGACAGTGTTCATGAGGTGAGGTCCCGAAAAGTCCATGTTGAACATCTGGTGCAAAACCTCCCAAATTTGAGTATGTTACGGGTGTGCATTGTGTAGTTTCTATGCATGCTTGTACCTTTGCCCATTTTTAATATTTTCACTCCAGATTTTCAACATTGCTATTTTTTCACACCTCCTTATGAACAGTACAACTGTCATTTTTCACATCCTGCCCAAAATGTGTTTTTGCACCTGTGCCTCAGAATGGCATTATCACTGTGCAAAATCAACTTTCGGGATAGATTAATTATATCACAATGCAAGTTTGAACTTAGCATGAACTGTTTTCATGGATTCTATCTTTGGGACCCTGGACCCTGCACTGTCCAATCAGTGATTGAGAAGCTCCAGGATTGCAGCTATTGCTCCTGGGTAGGGGGTATGAACATTGTTCTTGCTGCTTTTAGTGACAACCAAAGAGTCAACAAAGAATCCTAATACATCTTAAAGAGCAAGTATTCACTGTTTTCTCTTTTTTTTATATAGGCACAGATGTTTATTTGCTAATAAAGAATGGTCTCCTACCTCTGTCTGGGTGTTTTATTTTTTGAATATTTACACCAGGGTCCCTCCACAGATGTTACTATATACCCCCCTTGCTGTGGGTTTTCTGTTTGAAAACAAAAATCAGGACTGTGTAGAACACTGGAGCCCGAGTCAAAGTGACGTGAGTTAAAGACTGCTGACTCAGGCACCCACTGTTATTTCCTCTGTGCATGTGTTCAGAAATCCAAACGCTCACAGACATGCTCGTTCCTGTAAGTGTGAGTGACAGCAACTTGAATTGGTGCTAGGAACATGTCAGCGCGAGTGTAGTTTTTCTCACAAGCTGCCGTCAAGGAGAGATACTCCTTCACATCTTAATCCTGAACATACTTCATTTTGATGTGTTTTTTAAAGAAGTGTGTCAAATCTTAAGAAGGGTTTCTTTCAGGAGATTGAATTCCCAGTTAAAAATAATACATTATCATATGAAGGTTAGTTTTGATGTTTACTAAAGTGTGAAGCTGTGCGTGTGTAGGGGAAAAAATATCAAAGTCGGAGTTCATGTGTGTGACTGGGTTTAGTCGGGCTGTCTATTCATTTTGTGATCTCTGATGTGTATTTTATTTCTATTTGCCAGATAGATTTAGTATTTGCCATATTGGACTCCCCTTCCCACCATATGTTTTCACAAGTAAGCACACTGCAACTGTAATCCCCATTTTTTTTGTGTTAAAACAGTATATCAAAGTACTGTGCAGTGAGAATCCATTCATTTACTGTTGCTGGATCAAGCACCCATTTCTCATGCTGGTATGACAGCATCCAGTCTGCAGAGATACAAGCTCGAGGCATTGAAGATGAATGCTTGGTCTCCCTCTGAATGCAGAACATGCAAGGGGAGAAGACAAAGCCTGAGTTTGTAGCTCCATTTACAAGAGGTTGCATGCAGGACAAATAAATTGATTTGTGGTAATGTACCCATCCATCTCCCTGAATGTTTCTCAATGCAAAGTACATTAAAAAACAAACAAACAAAAAAAAAGTGTTTAGGAGAAAAAAAAATGTCCTGGTATAGAGCTTGAACTCTGGACCTTTGGCACTAGAAGCAAGCTCTCTTTATATGTCTTTATAAGTGACATTGCAGAGGGACTGGAAGGAAAAGTATGCCCCTTTGCAGATGACACAAAGATCTGCAACAGGGTTGATACACAGGGAGGTGTAGAAAGGATGAGAAGGGACTTGGCAAGGTTGGAGGAATGGTCAGAAGTATGGCAGCTTAGATTCAATGCAAAGAAGTGCAAAATAATGCACCTGGGAAACACAAATCCAGGGGAAGATTACACAATGGGCGGGGGGGGTAGTAACAACAACAAAAATGGATAGGGATCTGTGGGTAATCATATCAGATGATCTTAAGGTTGGCAAGCAATGTGAGATGGTGGTAGGGAGGGCTGGGGGGATACTGGGATGTATCGGGAGAGGCATCACCAGCAGAAAACAGGAAGTTGTTATCCCCCTGTACAAACAGTTGGTGAGACCCCCATCTGGAGTACTGCGTCCAGTTCTGGAGACCCCATCTCCGCAAAGACATAGACAGGATGGAAGCAGTTCAGAGAAGGGCAACTAAAATGGTGCAGGGTCTGCAAGAGAAGCCATATGAGGACAGACTAAAGGAACTTAATATGTATACTCTTGAGGAAAGGAGAGAGGGGGGGACATGATAGAAATGTTTAAGTACCTCAAGGGAATCAACAAAGTCCAAGAGGGTAGAATCTTTCAGAAAAAGAAATGTGCAAGAACAAGGGGACACAATTTGAAGATGGAGGGGAGATGGCTCAAGGGCAATGTGAGGAAGTATTTTTTCACAGAGAGGGTGGTGGATGTGTAGAACAGCCTTCCTGAGGAGGTTGTGGGGTCTAAAACTGTGGGAGAATTCAAGAATGCATGGGACAGACATAAGGCTATTTTTGTGGGAGTAGGAAGAAATAGGCTGTTGGTTAAATAGGATCTGCAGCTTATCCTCTAGGTAGGGAAATGGGCAGACTAGGTGGGCTAAGCGGTCCTTATCTGCCATTAAAGTCTACGTTTCTATGACAAAATAAAATTAATTTTCTTTCCAATCTTCGCCGTCTGACTCAGGGGACTCAGAAGGGACAGTCCCGGACGAGGACCAGAGGGAGTACTAGTCATCTAGTAAGTCCAGAGACTCACCAGCCAGGCTTGGCTCCCACACAGCAGAGGACTGCCTTGTTTTACTGAACATGTGTGCATGTTTTGTACTGCCAGGATGGGGCATTATTGATATTTACTTCCATTTTTTAAATGGTTTATTGGACAGTGCTGCAGTTTCCTTTCTGCTTATGCTTGTTTCTGCACGGGATTCAGGACAGACAGTAAAATAAATAAAAGTCACATACACACACTGGGTAATGCAGCCTTGGTATATTTTAAATCTGTGTAAATAAAAGAGAAACCATTTCAAAGAGGGAGTGCCCACATGTGAAACAAGGGTTATCTGGGTATGAAATACAGGTGTGCAGGTGTACTGCTTGGATAGTTTCAAAATTGAGTCCAGAATATGCTTTGTAGTTTTTTATTTAAATTTTTTTTTTATCTTTTTATTCCCTCTCCACTTCTGTCACATTATCGTGAATGACCCTCAAACTGTCTCCTAACTTGACCTGGCATCTCACCTTCTCAAGGGAAAGGTTAATATTTCTAAGAGGTAAAATAATGGCAAAACACAATGCAAGCAAAGCTTATTCATTTGGATGATCGCTCATGAAACTGACAAACAACGGAATTTATTGTAAAGAAATTTCCTTTACCAACACCAAGACTACATATTTAGTGGTAATTCTCGAGAATCTTTCCAAAGAGAAAAACGATTTTAGCCAGCAGTATGCTGGGTCTTCCTGTTGTGTTTCTTTAATGCCAGTCATTACTTAAGCTGCAGTACATTGCCTTTTCGTGAAAAAAAATATGTGAAATGGACCTGTGGTTTAAAACCTGTTTCGACACAAATTCATCTCTAAAGCCAATTTGGATCAGCAGCCCAAATCTTTTGAACGCTGAATGGAAACACAAGAGGTTAAGACACCTATCATCCACACTGAAGGGAAGCAAGGGAGCGACTCGAGGTGGACGGCAGCCAGGCTCAAGTCAAGTCACTGCTGCCAGGTGTGTGGGGCTGGAGCATTGTGCAGGGGAGAGATGGGGGGGGGGGCAGGGCTGGCTGGCTGCCTGCCTGCCAGCCTTGCATGAAGCCGAACACTGTTCAACCAAATATTTTTTTCCAATCGCCATCAGACTCGGCAGGGCGGGGAGTCGGGAGGAACAAGAGCAACAGGGAGTACTAGGGACTCAGGAGGGACTCAGACGAGAGAGAGAGGGAGTACTAGTGTCGACTCGACTTCACGACAGTCACCTCAGAGAATGAGAGAGGGAGAGGCTGAGGGAACCGGAGGTCGGAGTGTGGAACTTTGGAAGTATTCGAAGGACAGGTCAGGATGTAAGAAGACTACTTTAGGAATCATTGTTGGAATCGTCGATTATGGTTATCTTTCAAATTAATTCACAACTTCCAAATACTTTTTAATTTAAAATGAAAAACACGCAGACCAGTTCATCTAACTTCTACCTACCCCCTCCCCCTGCCCCCCAGAATAAGGAGGATTCAGGACCACAGGACAATTAAATTAAAATCGTTAAACAAGAGATGAGTGTTTGGCTGCTTACACAGACACAGAGGGTCAGATATCTTATCTAGCTCCGCGCTCACACCACTCTGCGCTCTCTACTATTCCACTCGAAATTCTCCTTTGTTTTTTCTCTTAGCTATCACTACATCTACCATCCGCCTCAGTCTCTCACTACAATCGTGAGTCTCCCGCACCCGGGCCGTACCTTTTATACTGTCTGTCTGTGTCTGTCCTGGACCCCACTACGTGATTTATTTCTTTGCGAGAGACAGCAGATCATGTGACCCCCCTTCCCTCTTGCTGGGCCTTCAGCGGGGATGCTCCCCTTCTGGCAGGCATAGTTATTACATTTAGAAAAATGTTTTTTAAAGTTACAGTACAGATTTAAAAACTGCACCAGTGCGCCCCTCAGAGGCATGTGCCTGGGGCGGGTGCACCACCCGGCCCACCCTTCCTACGGTACTGAAACCCAGTCACACACATGAACTCTGACTTTGATAATTTGTTCCCCTACACACGCACAGCGTCACACTTTAGTAAACATCAAAACTAACCTTTGTATGATAATGTATTATTTTTAACCGGGAAATCGGTCTCTTCTTTAAAAACACATCAAAATGAAGTATGTTCAGGATTAAAATGTGAAGGAGTATCTCTCCTTGACAACAGCTTGTGAGAAAAACTACACTCGCGCTGACATGTTCCTATCGCCAATTCAAGTTGCTGTCACTCACACTCACAGGAACGAGCATGTCTGTGAACATTTGCATGTCTGAACACATGCGCAGATGAAATAACGGTGGGTGCCTGAGTCAGCAGTCTTTAACTCACGTCACTTTGACTGGGGCTCCAGTGTTCCACACAGTCCTGATTTTTATTTTCAAACAGAAAACCCACAGCAAGGGGGGTATATATTAACATCTGTGGAGGGACCCTGGTGTAAATATTCAAAAATGAAACACCCAGATAGAGGTAGGAGACAATTCTTTATTAGCAAAGAAACAACTGTGCCTATATAAAAAAAAAGAGAAAACAGTGAATACTTGCTCTTTAATTTCTGTGATAGACAGCCAAACTGTTCAATGTGAAGTAGTGTTTTCCCTCCTGAGGTGTTTGGGAAGAAGGCTGCTCATGCCAGATTGTGGCTGGGGCCCTCTGAGGAGAGAAGGGAGGGGAGTGCAGCGTGAGCAAGAGAGATGTTTTGGAACTCAGCCTCATAGCGACAGCAGAGACTTGCTGACATCTCTCAACTGGGAGATCCAGACTTCCAGTTTCCAGCTAGGAGAAGATACTGTAGAACACATTATATGTGTTGTAAAATAATTATAGCTATATTCACTTAAGTGATAATTGCACTACGATAAAATGGTGCTAATAGGCCAAAATTGTATATTTTCAGCAGACACAAATTAGGAGCTAATTGCAGAATGTGAAATTAAATTTGTACAATAGCAGCCGATTAGTGCCATGCGCTACATATTACTTGTGCAATAATAAACAATTCTACAGTAATCTGACACGCTAAGAATAGCCTTATTTAGTACAGTGGCAGGTAATGAGTAGCTAGAGGTTGACGTGTGTTCCGGTGACAGAGAAAAGCATTGGGAGAAGCCCGCTGGGTTTTCCATTGCCTAGGGAGTCAGAAAGTGATAAAAATTACACCCAAGAGTACGAAATCCTCCTGAGAGACAACTTGCTCTATCTGCCGGTGTGTGCTTCAAATCTGCTGCAGAGCTGTGCCTGCTGCCGGCAGAAAGTGAAATGTTGTTTGGGTTCCAGTTTGGGAAGAGACTTAATGGCAATCTGGACAGTCTGAGGAGTCAGCCAGATAGTGTCACCACTAGGCATTACAAAGAAACATAGACTTTGATGGCAGATAAGGACCACTTGGCCCACCTAGTCTGCCCGTTTCCCTATCTATTGTATAAGCTGCAGACTCCAGTTAACCAACAGCCTGCTTCCTCCTGCCCCCCACTAGAACTGCCTCATGTCTGTCCCATGCATTCTTGAATTCCCCCACTGTTTTTGACCCTAGTACCTCCTCAGGAAGGCCGTCCCATGTCTCACCACCCTCTCTGTGAAAAAATATGTCCCCACATTGCCCCTGAGTCGTCCCCCTCTATTTTCAAATTGTGTCCCCTTGTTCTTGCATATCTCTTTTTCTGAAAGATTCTACCCTCTTCGACTTTGTTGATTCCCTTGAGGTACTTAAAAGTCTCTATTATGCCCCTCCTTTCCTCGAGAGTATATATATATATATATATATATATATATATATATATATGATAGATATATATATATATATATATATAGATATATACACAGTATATATATATATATATATATATATATCTATACATAGATATATATATATATATATATATATATAAACTCCTTTTAATCTCTCTTCCTATGGCTTCTGGTGCAGACCCTGCACCATTTTAGTTGCCCTCCTCTTGACTGCTTCCATCCTGTGTAGTCCTTGCAGACATGGGATCTTCAGAACTGCACACAGTACTCCAGATGGGGTCTCACCAACTGGCTGTACAGAGGGACAACAACTTCTTGTTTTCTACTGTTGATGCCTCTCCCTAGGCATCCCAGTATCCCCAGCCCTACTTACTACCTTCTCAGATTGTCTATCATCTCCTTTGCAGGCGTGTGGCCTTGGTTCCCTGAGACCGGCCAAATTGAGCATCCACAGATGTACGACTGGTAGATGACAAGCTGCAAGAGGCTGCAACCACCTGAAGGTGACAAGCTGCAAGACTTCAGTGTCAGCCATACCTCTCAACCCTTCATCACTCAAATGTGTGACAGTATAGGTGACAAATGGGCAAAATGTGTGACACATCATCAAAACTAATATTGCAAGCTCAGAACACTGTCTAAATCTGTGCACTTATGTTATTCATGTTTGCTGATAATTGAGTATCATAGATTATTATGAATTTCTGTATTGAAGTGTCAGTGGGCAGTGTGCAATATCACCTGTGCCACATGACACAGAGGGTTTCTGAGAGATAAAATGAGTGATGTACCTCGTAATGTGTGACAGTTGAGAGGTATGGTGTCAGCCAGTACAGCCTCCAGCATTGCCATTCAAGATCCCAGCTCAGTTGAAATAAGCTGCTTCTGCTGACCCTGTTCAGACCCTGTGAGCTGAACTACAAAACCGTGAGTAAGCACAGGGCCTGCCCTGAGCTAGGGAGGAATTAACATTGTATACAAAGTCTCCTCATTCTAATTTGAAGTGTACCAATGCCAGCCAACCCGCAGCAATGTACAGACCTGGTACATTTCAGTCTAGTTACCCAGTTAGACTTTGGGGACACTGGTACCAGTGGAGAGGAGGTTTTTTTTGCATGGTGTTGCTGTAGGGGTGGGCACCGTTACTATTATGGTTTACTGTTGTTGCCCATTTGTAAATGCTATTAACTGTTCCATTTTTGCATCTCCCACTCCCTTTTCCCCAATAATAAACTGGCTGATGTTGTTACTGCTTAAACTTGTCTGTGAGCATATTATTAGCAATAGCTATTAATTGCAAGCAACATAGAGTGTCACTTTGGTGTATGGTAGTCTGTGTGTGGGGTGACTGGAAGGGGATGTGGGTAGGTACAGCATCCCAGGGCTGTACCCTACAAACATCTGGCCCACTATATTTCACTCTGGGTGGAGGCACCATGTTATTTATTGCTATTTGGGAAAGAATCCCCCTTTTACCATCAGAACTAGAGATGGGCAAAATCTGCAAATCTCTCTCTGCTGAATATTTTATGAACTTCGTGCATTTCGCAAAATATTTTGAGGGTGCAAAATGCAAAATTACACCTATGAAATATGGAATTTTGCCCCTCACGGGTGAAATTCCACCATTTGTTGACAAAATTCCATACTTCATGGACGTAATTCCACATTTCACACCAGCAAAATATTTTGTGAAATGGGTAAAATTCACAAAATATTTCATTGGGCGAAATTCCCAATTTCACCAGAATTTTGCAAGTGAAATTAGCATTCCCTGCATCTCTAATCAGAAGAGGGCCCAGTCCCCTTAACTTGGATGGACCCCAGCAGGCAGAGGCAGTAATATTAGATATTACCAGATGATAAAGACAAAAGAAGGCTTTTTGCCCATCAAGGTTGTCTTTCACTTTCAGTGGATGGATTATTGTAACCAGAACTTTAATTTAATCATCCAACTGTTTAAAACCCAAAAATGGTGTTTGGTAGACTATCTCACTGGGGAGCTGATTTCATAAATGTGCTGACCTGATAGTGAAGCAGTTGAGTCTTTTATTAGTATTTACCCTGGGAATGTAAAGTTGTCGCTTATGGGATCTAAGGTTAGGTGTTTTGGTGCAAAAACATAGCCCACATAGTCATTAGATTCTGGGAATTAATGATTTTGAAAAATAGTAGTAGTTCTCCCCTCATTCTCATACTCTGGAGATTGAACAATCCAGTTTTAGTTAGTCTGTTGTGGTAACTACCATTTTTAAGTGGGGGACCATTTTGGTCACCCTTCTCCAGACCCTCTCCACAAGATTGATATCCTGCTTAAGATATGGGCTCCAAAAGGGGAGCCATAACCAGGTCTGGTCTGATGGATGTTCTATGTAATGGAACTATACACTGTTTGTTTCCTGAAATGAATGTAAATGGGATAGCTTTTATTTGTCCATTGGCTGATGCAGCAACTTTCTTGCATTGACTGACTGATGTTAATCTGTCATTAACCAATATTACCAAATCCTGTTCCTTGTGGATAGATTGTAGAGGGATATTATTAAGTTTGCATGAATAAAGTGGATTGCTTTTACCGAAGTGTAATACATAGCCTGGTTAAATGACATTTTATTTTGTATTGCCCAGTCCTCTACAGTTTTGAGGTCCTCTACTACTGATCTATGTTTGATTGGGAAATCCACCTCTCCACCCAGTTTAGTGTCATCGACAAATTTAGATAAAAAGTTTCCAGGATTTATATGGATGTCACTAATAAAAATACCAAAGAGTGTTGGACCCAAGACTGAGCTCTACTGCACCCCACTGTTCACACCTCCCTCCTTAGAAAGGTTCCCATTAACTCTCACATGCTGGGTATGTTGCATGAGTCAACTTTCTACCCATCTAACCAAGCATAGACTAAATCCCATGGCCATCATTTTCTTAAAATTAGTATACCATGGGTGATGGTGTCAAATGCCTTCCTTAAGTCTAGAAGTACCACATCAACTGGAATACCCATGTCTAGACAATGACTTACTTTGTTTTAAGAAGATATCAAGTTGGTTGTACACAAGTGACCTCTCCTAAACCCGTGTTGGTTTTCATCAGTTAGACCCATAATAGCCCACTGTCACATGGTGCCCAGGTTACATATAGGTATAGAGAGAGAGAGAGGGGGAGAGAGAGAGACAGAGATAGCTATAGACATAGATATAGATCTCCTTTATGTCTCCATACAGATGGTTTGGAAAAAGAAGTGCACCACCTGCATGGTACCACTGTTGCCACACCAACCCAGCTCACAATGCCTAACTTGCATGCATAACTGAGCAGACAGAACTCTCCGAGAAGCACTCTTCCTCCCTCGAGTGTACCTCTGCAGTATTAGGGACATACAATGCAATGGAATGGTAAATGAATGCCACATCCATCTTAAAGCAGACACAACAGGCCACAGTGACCATGGTGAACAGACAACAAAATATTACATTTAGAATGACGGAGCACTTAGAAGCCATGACAAACCTTAGGCCACTCCAACCAAGCTGACTCCCAAATAAAGCAAACAACTCAGAGAAGACATCAGGCACCACCACTGTCACTAGTTTCATCATAAAAACCCAGCCAACCAACAAGAACCCAATCCTTATGAGGAAGGGGAACAACAGCTGGACAATACTGTACATCTAATCATGAGTCAGATGGTAATGATGAATCATTGCCCACTGAATAACCTTCTCTAACATTGAAACTCTGCTCTTTCAGTCTTATAACATAATTGATTAAATCAACCAAGTCAACCACAGGATTCGAACTCCCAACACCATGGCTGGAGTGCAAGTTGGATTCTATGATATGACAAAAACACATACATAAAAAACACTTTCCAATCTGCACAGCTAGCATTGATGTCATAGCCAAGAGTGGAAATATTCTGATCCATCAAGGATACTAGAGAGATGTTCACTGGATAGTACCCTTCCCAGGAGAATACACTACAGCTGTGGTGTTCAGCTCCAACAGTAGACTCACAAATTGCAGCTTTTAGCAAAATAAAACATTCTTCCCACTGAAGGCATTATTGCCTTAAAAGAATCCACTGATAAAACAGTAGAAGACATGCTGAAGGTTTTTAAGATGGCAGGTCTAGTGGCTAGTGCCACCACCATAGCCGTATATGCAGCAAGACCCTAAATTAGATGGCTAGAGGAAATATCCAAGACTCTACCACAGAAGTCACAGGAGGCAGACCTGACAGAGTGTACATTGCAGACTGCCAAGTCCATAGGCAACATGAGGGTGGATGTGCTCAGACTAAATGCCAGGACAGCAGCATATACAAACAGGGCTGGAAGATTACTATGGCTGAAGTTTTGGGAAGCAGACAGCGAGTCAAAAATGTTGTTAGTAAAACTTCTCTTTTAAGGAGGGACATGTGTTTGAAGAAGGCCTATTGGAGTTCATTAAATGAAGGGACAAGGGCAAGGACCTTGCCAAAGACAAACCCCATAGCAACCTACATACCATCTAACAGAAACTGCATGTGAAAGACATGGGAGAAGTAACTTTCACATCAGAAGAGCTTATGGGCAAGACCACTCAGCCTACACAGTCAACAACACAAACAATGTTAAAGGCAGAAGTGTTTTTTCCAGAGGAAGAGATGGAAACAGAGGTAAGGGCCACAGGTCCTCACACCAATGATTACATCCAACTGCTACACAAGATACCATCAATGTCACCAGTGTAGTCACCACAGAAAAGCACAAATCAACAGTTCACAATTGTGGGAATGTGTCTGGTATTATGCGCCAAAATATGGCAAAGAACAACAGACAGATTGATGCATGAAATAGTGAGTAAAGGTTACACTATAGAACTCACAGAACAAACAAACAGAAACAGGGAGGTGTTATCACCCATATGAAAGAGAAAACTGACTGCCCAGCAAGTGCAAGAAGTACTCCACAATTTGATCAGAAATCAAGCCATTCAAACAGTGCCAGAGAATGAAAGATGAGAAGATATCTACCCCATATTCTTTATGGTACCAAGGAAGACAGGAGACCTCAGACTGGTACTGTACCTAAAGTTTCTGAACAAATTTGTCCAGAAACAAAAATTCAGAATGGAGGCTCCAATGTCAGCCCTGTGATCAATCTGCAAGATGACTATCTAGCTTCACTAGAGCTAAAGGACAACTATTTACACATTCCAGTAAGACTATCACATTAAGAAATACCTCTGGTTTGGCATGCTAGGCCAACACATTCAGTATCAAGTGTTGCCATTCAGTCTAGCCTCAGCACAAAAAGAGTGTTCACCAAGGTCTCTGTGGTACTAGCAGCAAAACTAAGAGAACAGGAAATTCATGTTGTTCTGTATTTGGTCGAATGACTCATACATACACGCACACAGACTTAGTCCGTAAGGGACACCAAGTCAGTCCAACAGGCTCAGGCTCTGAAGTCACACAGTTCGGTGGTCAACAAAAGCAAATGATCACTATTTCAATCATGAAACATAGGGCAACTAGGGGCTCAGATCAGCACACTCAAGGGCAAAGTGCACCCTTCAGACAAAAGAATAGCAAATCTGTTATCGTTGGCTAAAAGCATATAACATGCACAATCTTCAGCAGTGGCCCAAGTAGCAAAAGTGCTGGGAAACATGTCATAATGCATCAACCTGATCCTATGGGCAAGGTGGAGCATGTGCTCATACAATTGTTACTCCTACAATACGGCTCGCCATCTGACAATATTCTACAGTTGGAGGTAATATTCACTAATGCAGTCAGAAAGTCAATGCATTGTTGGAAAAAAAAAGAGACAATTTCTCAAAAGGGGTCCCATTGGAGGCACTATATAGCACAAAAAATAGAAACGGATGCAAGTCTGCTGGGATGTAGGGCATCCATGGACAGCAGATCAGCACAGGGGAGATGGACAAAAACAAAATCCAAACTTCTGCATCAACATATTGGAAATGTGGGCAGTATTTAATGTGCTACAAGATTTCTGATGAACAATCATGGTAAAATCCATACTAATACAGTTGGACAACAGGGCAACAGTGGCCTATGTCAACAAACAGGGAGGAATAAAGAGTATGCAACTCCAAAGAGAAGCAGTCAATATCATGACCTGGGCATAGAACAATCTGACCCACATCTTGCCCATCCACCTAGCTGGGAAACTCAACACCAAGGTGAACTGGTTGAGCAGGCAGATGATACAGTACATCCAGGGGAATGGCAGCTTCAACTTCAAGATGGATCCCATCTGGTGAGAGTTTATCTCTGAGGTATGAATGTTCTTGTACCCCAATCTGGCATTCTTCATAGTTCAGGTTCAACCCTGTTTGTTGTGCCTGCTAAAGACCTTGGGTCAGTCTCTGATCATGCTCTAGTTCTGTTCTTCCCCACACTGTAATGCCATCCATAAATATACCTACTCCTTCCATACCTTCAAATAACTGTTGCACTGTATGGTGGAATACTCCTGGGTCTGAGCATATGGCAGAGGACATGTGAAAGAAGCAATGTCTGCCAGAAGGTGTGTTAAATGTGCACAGTTTTGCACTTCCCTCATCTAGAGGAATTTAATAGACACCCAGTGAGGAATACAGTTTAGAAAAGTATTCTGCACCCTATATAGCACTTGTAATATCTGACCTGGTGGGCAAATGGTAATGCTCTCTTTTTATTCACTTATTCAGATCTTTTTGGATCAATCACATGGTACACACAAAACCATGACTGGGACATAAACATACCAGGATACACTATCTACAGGAGGGAAAGGGAGGGTAAAAGAGGAGGAGGAGGAGGAGTAGCTCTTTACATAAGGGAAGGAATCAAAGCAACAGAATAAAAGGGTAAACAGTGAGGAGAAGAAGCACTGTGGGTAAATTTGGAGACAGGCAATGGCACCACAATCCGCACAGGGGTTGTATACAGACCCCCATCTCAGGGGGAGGAAATGGACAAGGAAATGATAGAAAGTATACTTAGAATGGCAGAAAAAGGGGAGATATTGCTGATGGGTGATCTGAATATGCCAGATGTTAACTGGAGTGCAGTTGCAGTAGCCACTTCTAAGAGTGGGGTTATTCTAGATGCCCTACAGGGGGCATGCCTTAGACAACTAGTATTGGAGCCCACCTCAGAGGGAGCAATCTTAGACCTGGTTCTCTCAAATGGAGATGGAGAGAGGATCACAGATGTAGAAGTGGGTATCCATCTGGGAACTTGCAACCATCGAACAGTATGGTTCACAATAAACACAGCAATAGAGTCAAGCCATACAAAGGTAAAAGTGCTGGACTTTAGGAGGGCTGACTTTGCCAAAATGGGTGAGTGCCTAAGGAATGCACTAGCAAATAGGCAGGAAGGAGGGGTGGAAGAACAATGGGGAATAATAAAAACTGCCATCATAGAGGTAACAAGCCTATGTGTGAAGCAAATAAACAAAACAAAATGATGTAAGAAACTACTATGGTTCTCAAAGGAAGTGGCAGTGAAGGTTCAAGAGAAAAAGAATGCATCTGGAAGCACAAGGAATCAAGAAGGAGCAGGACAGAGAACTGTGACTCAGTTAAAGCAAAGGAAGCTGGGAAGGCAGTCAGAACAGCAAAGGCCCAAACCGAGGAAAAGATAGCCAACTCAGCTAAGAAGGGGGATAAAACCTTTTATAGGCACATCAGGGAGTGAAGGAAGACCAAGGGAGGGATAGTGAGGCTTAATAAAGGGGAGGGAGGGTGGGCAGAGGGAGACTGTGAAAAGGCAGAGATACTAAACAAATATTTTTGCTCAGTATTTACAAATGAAGAGGGGGAGGTACCTAAAACAAACAGTAGAAACACTCTGGATACAGAAGTTGATACCAGCCCATTTACAGAAGAAAGGGTTCTGAAAGAACTCTTAAAACTGAAGGTGGACAAAGCAATGGGGCCTGATGGGATTCATCCCAGAATTCTAAAAGAACTAAGGGTAGAACTAGTGGCACCACTGACTACCCTCTTTAACAAATCATGGGAGGATGGGGTGGTACTGAGGACTGGAGGAGGGCAGATGTGATTCCCCTTCAAAAGTGGGAGCAAGGCAGAAGCAGGAAACTACAGACCTGTTAGCTTAACCTCAGTGATAGGGAAAATGATGGAATCACTTCTGAAGGAAAGTATTGTCGAGTATCTAGAGGCCAGAGGGGCACAGGACCCAAGGCAGCATGGATTCACAGCGGGAAGGTCATGCCAGATGAATCTGATAGATTTCTTTGACTGGGTGACCAAAGTAGTAGATCAGGGAGGGGCTGTGGACATGGCCTACCTAGACTTTAGCAAGGATTTGACACAGTCCCACACAAAAGATTAATATACAAGTTAGCCAGCCTGGGAGTGGGTCCCAAGATGACAGCCTGGGTAAAAGAATTGGCTGGAGAAAAGGACACAGAGAGTAACAGTAAATGGAGTCCACTCTGAAGAAAGGGGGTTACTAGGCGGGTACCGTGAGGGTTCAGACAGGACCGTCCTCTTCAATGTCTTTTATAAGCAACATTGCAGAGGACTGAAGGAAAAGTATGTCTCTTTGCAGATGACACAAAGATCTGCAACAGAGTTGATGCAAAGGTGGGGTGGAAAGGATGAAAAGGGACTTGGCAAGGTTAGAGGAATGGTCAAATGTGGCTGGCAGCTTAGATTCAATGCTAAGAAGTGTAAGGGAATGCACCTGGGAAACAAAAACCCAAGGGAAGAGTACACAATGGGGAGTGAGATGCTAACAACAACAAAATGGAAAGGGACCTGGGGTAGTCATATCAGATGACCTAAAGGTGGGCAAGCAATGTAAGAGGCAGCAAGGAGGGGCTGGGGGATACTGGGATGCATAGGGAGAGGCATCACCAGTAGAAACAGGAAGTTATTATTCCTCTGTACAGACAGCTGGTCAGACCCCATCTGGAATACTGCCGTGCAGTTCTGGAGACCCAATCTCCATAAGGACATAGACAGGATGGAAGCTGTCCAGAGGAGGGCACTAAAATGGTGCAGGGTCTGCACCAGAAGGCATATGAAGAGAGACTAAAGGAGCTTAATATGTATAGCCTCGAGGAAAGGAGGAGAGGGACATGATAGAAACTTTCAAGTACCTCAAGGGGAATCAACAAAGTCCAAGAGGTAGCATCTTTCAAAAAGAGGTGTGCAAGAACAAGGGCACAATTTGAAGATGGGGGTGGCTCAGAGGTAATTTAAGGAAGTATTTTTCACAGAAGGGTTGGATGCATGGAATGGCCTTCCGGAGGAGGTTGTGGAGTCAAAAACAGTGGTGGAATTCAAGCATGCATGGGACAGTCATAAGGCCATTCTAGGGGGTGAGGGGTAGGAAGAAGTAGGCTGCTGGTTAACTAGGATCTGCAGCTTATCCAGTAGGTAGGGAAATGGGCAGACTGGGTGGGCCAAGCGGTCCTTATCTGCCGTCAAATTCTATGTTTCTATGTAATGCAAAGTCTCAGAGCACCATTCTTCTTTTCCACTATAATTAAGGAGTAAACCCAGTCTGTAGGCTGTTCTATCTTTTTCATTATTTCCAAAGTGATTCCTCTGTCTAATTTTGTGTGCAGTCTTTCCTTTAGTGCCACTGGAACTTTCCTTGCAGCTTGAATTACTGCATGTACATTATTTTTAAGCTGTATTTTGTACCGTACTGGTACTGCAAACTGTTTTGCCACATTTCCTAGTTTATCAGCATCAAGCAGTGTTTCTAGTGGCTGGACTTACAGCTGACATAATTACATCAGTATTTATTACTTGGATGTGTTTTACCAAACCCATTTGTTCACGTTTTTAGACTTAAGATAGGCTGTCTCTACCCTTCTGCAATAACAAAAAATACATCAGTGGACTGTCCCTTACAAGTTACTTTGACTCTGCACATAACTTTGGTAGGAACTGGCTCATTATTCTAAGCATGTGGTGAAACTGGCTTCTGATTGATTGTTTGTAAGCACACTAGGCAAATAAAGGCCTATTTTCAAGTATTACCTGTGAGTTACAAGGTGGGTAGGCACACACCACTAACAGTGCAAAGACAAGAATATATGGGTACAGTAACAGTAAAGGTCACAACAAATTAACCTATATATTCATCACTTCTGGAACATTCTTGACTTTTATTAAGCTCCCTGTAGTAAGACATTGGCAACATAATCACTTGTGCACCAGTGTCCAACTTTTATTAACTTCCAAAGGAGCAACCTATTTTTCTTAGGTGGAATTTTCAGCTGCCATAGTTCCAATAATCAGATCTTCTCCTTTGCTGGAGTTATCTGCCATATCTTGCTGGGCCACTAGCTGAACTTTTCATTAGAAAAACAGTGTTTCACAAAATGGTTCTTGCCACCACATTTTCAGCAACTTAAACATAGAAACGTAGAATTTGATGGCAGATAAGGACCACTTGGCCTACCTAGTCTGCCCATTTCCCTACCTAACGGTTAAGCTGCAGATCCTAGTTAACCAACAGCCTACTTCCTCCTACCTCCCATTAGAATTGCCTTATGTCTGTCCCATGAATTCTTGAATTCCCCCACTGTTTTTGACTCTACAACCTCCTCAGAAAGGCTGTTCCATGTATCCACAGCCCTCTCTGTGAAGAAATACTTCCTCACATTACCTCTGAGCCTTCCCTTCTCTATCTTCAAACTGTGTCCTCTTGTTTTTGCACATCTCTTTTTCTGGAAGATGCTACCCTCTTGGACTTTGTTGATTCCCCTGAAGTATTTGAAAGTTTCTATCATGTCCCCCCTCTCCCTCCTTTCCTCAAGGCTATACATCGTTAGTCCTTTAGTCTTTCTTCATATGTGTACTGATGCAGACCCTGCATCATTTTGGTTGCCCTACTCTGGACAGCCTCTACCCTATCTATGTCTGTGTCTGAGATGGGGTCTCCAGAACTGTACACAGTATACTCCAGATGTAGTCTTGCCAACTGTCTGTACAGAGGACCAACAACTTCCTGTTTTCTAGTGGTGATGCCTCTCCCTGTGCATTCCAGTATTCCCCCAGCCCTCCTTACTACCTTCTCACAACTGCTGGCCCACCTTTAGATCATCTGATATGGCTACCCCCAGGTCCCTTTCCATTTTTGTTGTTGTCAGTATCTCGCCCCCCATTGTGTACTCTTCCCCTGGGTTTTTGTTTCTCAGGTGCATTACTTTGCACTTCTTAGCATCGAATCTAAGCTGCCATACATTTGGCCATTCCTCCAACCTTGCCAAGTCCCTTTTCATGCTTTCCACCCCACCTTGTGTATCAACCCTGTTGCAGATCTTTGTGTCATCTGCAAAGAGACATACTTTCCCTTCCAGTCCCTCTGCAATGTCACTTATAAAGTCAATAAAATGGACCGGCCCCAGTACTGAAACCTACGGTACCCCACTAGTAACCCTCCTTTCTTCACTTTGGACTCCATTTACTTTTACCCGCTGTGTCATGTTGTCCAACCAGTGTTTTACCCAGGCTACCACCCTAGGACCCACTCCCAGGCTGGCTAATTTGTTTATTAATCTTTTGTGTGGGACTGTGTCAAATGCCTTGCCAAAGTCTAGGTAGACCATGTCCACAGCCCCTCCCTGGTCTACTGCTTTGGTCACCCAGTCAAAGAAATCAATTAGATTTGTCTGACATGACCTTCTTGCCGTGAATCCATGCTGCCTTGGGTCCTGTGCCCCACTGGCCTCTAGGTACTCAACAATTATTTCCTTCAGAAGTGACTTTGTTTATGTAAGTGCTTCCCCCCACCCCAAAAAATCTGGGGCTTACATGGAGTGTGCCTCAATGTCCCCTGGCCTGACTCTTCACCCCCCAGTCCCAGGACTACAGCTTTGGTACTGGCAGGGCACCAGTAACAGCTCAATGGGAGCCCTTGCAGGATTCAAACCAGGCTTCTACTGTAAGAAAGTTGTGGCCATTGTCACCTGGCACTCTTCAGCCTCAGGCCCTCCTCAATGCTCCTGGGGGGCTAAAGCAGAGGGTAGGAAGGAGAACTATGCAGCTTTTTATTTTCTTTGGCCCCAGTAAATGAAAACAGGCCAGGGAACAGACTAAGAGAAGAGCAGCAGCAAAGTCGGCTGCCACACATGCACACTGAGCACCTGAACGGAGCTGGAGCTCTGGAGCAGAAACCAGGTGGTGTGCTCAAATCTAAGGACTGTCCCAGATCCAGTAGGGCAAGCAGAGCTGGGACCAAGCTAGGATAGCACCATCAGGCACTGGAAGAAAGGGTTTCTCAGCTGCAGAACTGGAAAGGGGCAGAGAACTCAGAGGAATGTTGTGCGCATGTACACAGAAGTGGAGGAAAGGCTCTAAAAGTTGCCTCACAAAACCAACTCCTGACTAGGAAATGGGCTGTTCGCTCTGAAAAAGAAACATAATTCTGGCCCCAGAACTGCAATTAGGGCCAGAATAGGCTAAATGGACATTGTGGGACTCAAGCTGAACTGGCAGCCACCTACTAAAATTGAGATATGAAATGTAACAAGCATGGCAGCCCACATGGGAAGCAGAGCTATGGAGACTTCTGGGAAGGGGTCATGAGTCAGACCCTCTGAGTAAATGAAATGTCAAGCCATATAAGAAACAGCATTTGCAGTGACATTCTAAAGGTATCCTAGGCAGAACTGCGCCCTTGCTGGGAGCCCAGGTGGAAGATCCTTTTAGGACAGTACGCCAAGCAAATCCCTTTCAGATTATAAATAGGGGCCCCTCTCTTCAAAGTATGATCACGTTAAAGTTGCATTTGATCTTGTGTTCAAAACTGGTTTTTCATCACAGTTTAAGTGCACCACTGAGTTCCACCCTGCTGGCAGCAACTGCATCCCCAGTGTGGCACCCATAGCAACAAATGAGAGTACTCACCCATGGCCTGTGAGGAAAATTAAGTCAGGTGCACCTGCATTGGGGTTCAAGGACTGCCTGGGGTGGGCTGAGTGTTCTGGGGTAAAAAGTAAATTGTATTTAATTGAACTGTTGTTGTTTCTTAGAGTATAAAGATAGTGCTACCCTACTGCTTCCAATTTTCCCTTGCTGCCCCTTATTCATTCCTTCCCCTCCCTTTAAATAAATCATTGTTTGAATTGCATTTTATAGTGTGGGAGTGGTCATTGTTTGTGGAGTCATCTGTTTTGGAAAAGGGACTGTGTGGGCAGCTATTGCATTTGTCCTGGGGGGTGTTAACCTTGTGTTTTATTCACCAGGTACCCCATATCACTACCCCAGATGGAGGCACTGTGCCACTTTACTCCAAAGTAGTACACCCTTTAGTGAACCCAGGCTGTCCCCCTCGGGAGGTGTGGATAAGTGAGACCCCAATGGCCCTTGTACAGCCAAGTGAGAAGTTTGCTGGCTGTTACATTTAAAAGCAGGATAGATTTTTGGTTCATGTTTATTTCAACACTTTCCATATGATGACCCACTGAATTTGTTAAGCAATCCTCTCCCCTTGCCAGGTACTGTCTTTCTGCTTAACAGAGTCTGTTTTCTTTTTAAAACCAAGATCAGGAAACATATCTTTCATACATTAATTTCTTTGAGATGTGCACTAGGATTCAAACTTTCTCATCACAGCAGAGTAGTTGCCTTCTTCTTGATGGTGACTGCATTGCTGCGCCGCTCCCAGCAGCTCCACACTTCTTTTGGAATTTTGAACTCATTGCAGGGACTTCCCTGCTTAGAAGTGTGTTTTTAAATGCTTTTTAATCTAATGAGGCTGCCACCTGGCTTTTCATTTTGACCAGATAAGCTATCTCGTGCTTCTAGAGAAATTAGGGCGTAAGTGGTATGACAGGAGGCAGCGGTTTTACACTGATGCTTTTGCACTTGGGAGCTGTTTTTGACTGTTGCAATCTTTATATGGGCTATGAATTTATTTGAATTTTACCCTGTTGGCCAGCCCAGAGAGGGTTTTGGCACTGTAATAATTGAGCACAGTGTTTGGTGGCATGGAGAGAGCCCTGCTCAGTGGAGACATGGAGCTGCACCTGTACAGGATTGACATGCCAGCAGAGTTCTGGCCAAACTGTAAGTGTGTGAAGGTGCTTTTATTTCTTAAACAGGTATACTAATGCTGCCTAGGGGGATGGGGTCTCCTTGCTCTATTTATTAAAGAAAATACTGCGCTAAGTGGACCACTTCTTTTTCTTTTATTTTTCAGATGGATTTGCTTGAACTAGAGACCAGGATAATGTAGTTCAGGTGCTTGAACCCAGAGGAGTGCAACGCTTTGTATGGAGTTTGGAAAAGAACCAAAGTCAGTATCAAACTATAGGAGAGTTTTGTGTGGCCTAGAGAAGACTCAATGGATCACAGGTGAAGAGATGGTAAGGTGGTTTTGGACATAGTTAATTATTTAAATGAACCACACACTTGGGATAAGCGTGTTCTGACCTCGCTGAAACTGCTGCTGCAGCTCTCTCCTTTGTGGATGGGACCCCAAAACTGCAGATGAGCTGATTAAAAGATATTTCCTTCACAGAGGTACAATTTTAATATATGACAGATATGAGAGATATCCTATAATTGGGGTCTTTCTCAGTTTCCTCCTGTTTGGACGTTTGTTGCAGGCATCCAGTAGCGTATTGGTTGTTCAACCCCCGATTATAAACTACAATGAATGGGGCTAAAAAGTATCTTGTTTAATAAAAGGATGGTCAAAGCATTTTGGAGATTGATGAGCCATTCAGTGATAGCTGGCTAAAAGATTTTAAGAGAAATGTGATTTGATTCTCTTATTCTCGATCCAAGCAGACTCCTATTAGAGGACAGAATGGCATATGAATGGCTCCTGTTTTTATTGTTCTTCTGCCTGATACAGCAATGAATTTGGAGATTTGTCCCTGAGTGATATGAGACATCTGCACTGTGAAAGCCTCCTCATTTAGAAATATCATTTTCAATTGATTGTTATATATTTTTTATTTTATTAATTTAAAGGAAAAAGAAGCCCATGGTATGAGACTCCCTATCAAGTTATTTAAAGTGGTTTATTTATATGAAGTGGCCGCATCGACAGTAAATGTAAAAATAGTCCAATAATTTTTCTAGAACTGATGTTTCTAAGTTCATGAAGCTATCAGATGGATTCTTGCATCCAAATGGAATTCTGTACTTGTTAAGCAGATGCTACCCCAGTAGAATTTGAAAAGAATTTGGAGCACGTTTTAAACGGAACTTAAGAACTGAGTTTGGGGCAAAATTTTGGTAAATACTCCAAAGTTTTGATGAGATATTAAATTAATGGTCCTTTTTTGAAAATGTTATTTATGTTGTATGTGGCTGAAAACAATGTGCAATAGTGTACAAAAGCACTTCATTTTAAGATAGCAAGTGGATTTTAAG
Organism: Neoceratodus forsteri; assembly: GCA_016271365.2. NCBI lineage: Eukaryota > Metazoa > Chordata > Ceratodontiformes > Ceratodontidae > Neoceratodus > Neoceratodus forsteri. The sequence continues at coordinate 1,394,437,629 of CM057459.1, forward strand.
TGTCTATATTATACTATCCGGTGGGACTTTGGTCATATATTTTCTATACTGGAGCTGTTCTGTGGCCCATACACCAAAGTAAATTACTGGTTGTAAGTATAATTTTGTGCTCACTAATAGGGATGCCCTAACTGGGGGAAATGATGGACCTAAGCACTATGCTGCTTGGCTAGGTGGCCATTCATTCTAGTTTCAAGTGGATTGGTAAGCATTGTCAGTATTGGTGAGAAGTGGAGATGCGAAGTATGCCAAGGGCTAGGGAGAAACTGTCTAAATTGCTCCCCCTTCCCAAAATGATTGAGATTCCTAGTTGCTAGATGGAGCTTAAAGCAGAAAAACATTTCGTAAGTATGTTAAATGGCATGTTACCCGATATGGAAAGTGATGTGTCAAGTATGCTGGCCTAAATGCAGACAAGTGTTGTCTGTCGATAAGTGGGGGGCCCTGAGGATGGGGCTCTCTGTCAGGGCTGAAACAATCTCTAAAGTATTACCCTTAAACTAGGCGGAGCTGAAAATCTGTGTGACAGAAGTGCAGTATGGTTAGAGTTTTGTGATGCTTGCTCGGGCCCTATAGTCGTCCAGGGTATCCCAGATATTGCAAAAATATATTTTAAACTAGGGAGATTTACTAAGGAAGGTTCTGTGATATTTATTAGAATTTATATAACATTTTTGTGATTTGCTTATTATTATTTGAATACATTTTAAAATGTCTACTTACTGGGGATACAAGGATGCTCTAAGGACCTATACTTTATATTTCAATATTTCGTTTGTCCATATAAGCTAATGCCAATGATGCTCCAAATGGGTTTTTATACAATGCAATGATGAACTGCCTTGATTGCAGGTCTAACCGATGTAGGTACAGTAGAAGGCTATATGTTCTGTAAAAGCTAGTGCTAATATATATATGTATATGTATATATATATATATATGTATATATATATATATATATATATATATATATATATATATATATATATATATATATATATATATATATATATATATATATATATATATAATTTTACTTTTTTTGGTCTTTGCTGTATTGTATTTATGTGTATTTTATACTGTAATGGCACATTGCCTACTTCTAGAGCTGCCTGGTCTGCTACTGTTAACTGCAATGCAATTTTCTGCCAGTCTCCTTTGTCTTCTGCTCCAATTGCCATAATATAGAACTCAAAACTTTATTTGAAGGTTCTCCGCATCCATGCACATTCCCTGTGAAGGTTAGTTCACTTGGTTGCTGAACTGCATCCATATTTTGCCCAGAAGGCAATGTTTGACTCCTGGTAGCATGTAATGATAGCAGTCCTACACCATGTGGGTCTGCTCAGCAACCATCTTTGCTGAATGCTTTTCACAGTAGATATGTAGATATAAAAATAGAAATAGATAAAGATTACAGCAGTACCATAGGAAGGGTGGGGCAAGTGGGGCAGCCACCCCGGGCGCAAGCCTCCTAGGGCGCAGTTTCAATCAGAAGCACACAGTACTATAAGTTCAAAAGTGAGTACTGCCACTTTAAATTTAATTTTTTTTTAAATTACTTTAACAGTAATTACTACTTGCTGCCAGTAGTGGGCGCATCCGAGGACCAGCAAGTCGGGGTGGGGGGAGTCACATGGTGCATTGTAGCCTTAGCAAGAAGAATCATGTGTACAGTTTCAGACAGCCATGTGGTACGGCCGGCATCAAGTACATAAGGTGAGAGCAATGCGCGTGCTGCAGTCTAGAACTATTTGAGATGAGAAATAGTAGAGAGAGAGAAGAGTAGAGATAGTGTTGTGCTGCAGGATTTTCAATGAGCACATCTGTTTAACAAATTATATTAGTGATCTGTGTAGTGGGTTGGAAAAATAGTGAAAAAAAACTACCGATCTATTTAAGAAGGCAAAGAGATTAGGATAGGATTATTTGACTACAGTGTGTTTGTTTCAATTGTTTGGACCTTGGGCTACCTGGCGCAGCTGCATTCTCCCCCGCACCCTAACTCCGTCCTCCTGATCCTTGATCTTGGTCCCTGTCTTGCTGACTCCTGAGGTCAGGAGACCTGCCCCCGCTCTCTGCTTTCGTAGTTTCATTCCATCCTTTCTTTCCTGGGTACTGTCTATGCTGGAGGCCAGGACAGGTCTAAAATCCGTTCTCCATCCCGAGTCCCAAGTGAAGTGTGAGTGAATAAATACATTGTGCAGATTGTGAAAGGGCACTGAGACTGAGTCAGTCTGTGATGACTAGACTTGCTTTCAAGTTTTTCAACTGTCGTCTTGCTGAGCCTGATGAATAAATTAAAGTTAAATCTTTTATTTCCTTGTGTGTGCACCTAGTGCGTGCCTGCCGAGTGCCTGGATTTTTGGGTGAATTGATCATTAGGCCTCTTAGTTCTAATCTTTTCTTCAGATCTTTGACCGGGGCATCCAACTGAAAAAATCAAATCAAATCAATGAATTTCTGGTGTGTACAGTGTTTGAATTGCTGTCTGACTTTACTCGGTGGGGCAGACTCACAGAGCAACAGGAGAGACAAGAGTGGCAGTCATCATTACAAAAAAACTGCCAACTTCCTGGCTAGAAGGCTCTTCTGGTTCATACTCTTTCTCTGTGTGAGTGTGCTGGTCCAGCACAGAGAAAGAGAGAGTATGAACCAAAAGTTTCTAGCCAGGAATTTGAATTTAATTGCAAATAAGCATATTGTTGCTGTTTTGTGTCATTATTTGTAATTTTTTTATAGATTTTCTTACTTTGTTGAAGTTCTGTATTTGTTTAATGTTTGCTCTATTTAAATTAACTGCTTACTAGTCTGTAGCTACTAGGCATCTCCCAGCAATACCAGTGTGTACCGCACCAGGTGTATCAGTAACCTAACTATTGCTGTAACTGGTATACTGACTTACAGTATCTGTTAACCTAACAGATACAGTAAGTCAGTATACCAGTTACAGCAATGTCTGCTCTGTTATATCAGTCTTTGCTCACATTTATGTCTGTGTGGCAGTGTCCCATTACACATAGAAATATAGAATTGATGGCAGATAAGGACTGCTTGGCCCACCTAGTCTGCCCATTTCCTTACCTACGGGATAAGCTGCAGATCCTAGTTAACCAACAGCCTATTTCTTCCTACCCCCCACAAGAATTGCCTTCTGTCTGTCCCATGCATTCTTGAATTGCCCCTCTGGTTTTGACCCCACAACCTCCTCAGGAAGGCCATTCCATGCATCCACCACCCTCTCTGTGAAAAAAATACTTCCTCACATTATCCCTGAGCTGTTCCCCCCTCTATCTTCAAATTGTGTCTCCTTGTTCTTGCACATCTCTTTTTCTGAAAGATGCTAACCTCTTGGACTTTGTTGATTCCCTTGAGGTTCTTGAAAGTTTCTGTCATGCCCCTCTGCCTACTGAGCCACTGGCACTGCTTTTACATGGGTTAAGTAAGAGTCACCCTTGTTTCAGATTTTGAAGATTCTGTAAAAGAATAGTTTAACATACTCTGGTTAATTTAACTGTTGTGGTAGTGAGATGACCACTCCTGGACATCTTCAAAGATTGGGTGAGAGCTACTCTTGTTACAGACTTTGAAGGCCCTGTAAAAGAACAGTCAGTATATTTCTGGTCTCAAATAAGTTATTTAGAGTGTGTTTGTTTTTAATTTTGGTTTTGTTTGCTGATTTTGGGGTTCTTAATCAGGGTTGGGTGAGATAGTTTCATTGTTTTATTTTGAGTTATTCTGTTTTGGGTGGGTTATTGTGGGTTTATAGTGGGGGTGTGTGTGGTAATTGAGTAATCTGAATTATCAAGTGGGTTTAGAAATGTGCTGGGGTTTAGGGCCTGTAAGGCGCAGCTACTCAGACGATGACCTCCGGGAACTCCATCCCTTCGAGCTTCCAGTACTATTGTCAGAAGCCTACTTTAGGTGTAGAACTTTAGGGATAACTCGGAGGGGGGGACCCAGTGGATTGTCCCCCCAAGTGGCTGCTGGTGAGTCTGTGATTTGGGTGGTAAGGTCGAGGAGACGTCCTGGAGTGAAATGGGAACTTAAATGGGGAGAGCCCTATCTAGTCCCCATACCCAAGGGCTCCACCATAGAGGGTGGGTAGATGACTGGTCCAACTGCCTTACCTCATCCTACTCGAGCTGTGATGTGCAATGCCAGATCGATAAGGAACAAGACTGCTATAATGGCAGACTTGAAATCCTCTGTCGATCTGGCTTGCATCATGGAGACCTGGCTGGATGAAAATGCTGCCCCAATTTTGGAGGCAGCAGTACCAGACGGATACTCCATGATACACAGCCCAAGGAAGGATCGTAGGGGCGGGGGGTGGTGGCCATTTGTTTTAATTCTAACTTGAACCTCACAGTGCTGCATATGGGTCCTATAGGGTCCTTTGAATGCGTGGCTGCCAAAGGGGGTACAGGTGTGGGCTTCAGTGTCCTTCTGCTCTATCACCCCCCAGGTAGTGATGGGGATTTTTTGAGGGAGTTTGAGGAGCCTGTCGTGGGCCTAGTGTTGGAGTCCCCCCAGTAGTTGATCCTGGGGGACTTCAATGACTGGGTAGATGGGGGGTGTCAAAATTTGGTAGAGATCTTCTTGAGAGCATGGGGGCACTGGGCCTGACACAAAAGGTAATGACAGCGATGCACTCGGATGGCCATACATTCGATCTGTTTTTTTCTGTTGTGTTAGATATTATGGACCTTAGTGTTGATCCAGTGGTTTGGTTGGATCATAGCACTATGGGGTTCACGTTTAGGGCCCCCCAGATGGTTCTGCCCCTATGGAGATGGTTCAGTACCGATCTTTAAGGGGGGGTTTCCCCAGAGGACCTTTTGGCAGTGCTGGACCTATCGGGTGTTGGGGCAGCTTGTGCGATTGGGTCAGAGGAGGAAGTAGCGACCTATAATGGGGCGGTTGGTGCGGCCTTTGACTTAATTGCACCCTCAAGTGTCCAACCTCGGTCTACTCATCGAAGATCTCCCTGGTATGATGAGAATCTCTGAGGTTTAAAGACTAGGGGTCAGAGGTTAGAGAGGCATTGGAGGAGATTTGGCTTGGTGGAGGACAAATTGGCCCTGAGGTCACATTATGTGGACTGTGTGTCGGAGGGGTAAGTTCAAGTGCAAGGTGTGAGGAGCTGGCTCTGTTTTTCAATGACAAGGTGTCCTCCATCAGGGCTGAGGTCTCATTGAACATCTCTCGAAAGGGCTGCAGGGTCTGGCCTGAGTTGAGTCTGAGCACTCTTCATGTGTGCGATGAGTTTGAGCTGAATGGGGTTGGGGAGGTGGTAGAGATAATCTCTAAACTGCGGCCAACCCATTGTGATTTAGATCCAGGTCCAACTCACCTTTTGACGAAATGTTTGGACCTGATTGGTCCTGTGATTGCTGGGGTAGTCGGGAGTTCTTTAGGGAGTGGGATCTTTCCTTCAGCCTTGAAAGAGGCTTTGGTTAGACCTCTCTTGAAAAAAAAATTTTTGGACCCGGACTGCCTCAGAAAATACAGACCTGTTTCGAACCTCCCATTTTTAGGGAAGGTTGTAGAAAAGGTGGTGGCCATTCAGCTGGAGAGATATCTCGCTGTTTTCCCTACCTGTGAGCCTTGCCAGTCTGGGTTCCGAGTGGGGCATAGTACAGAGACGGCCCTGGTGAGGGTGCTTAATGACCTCCTGATGGTGAGGGATAGAAGGGACCACACCATCTTGGTCCTCCTAGACCTCTCTGCAGCGTTTGACACCGTGGACCATGAGGTGCTACTTGACCGACTGCGGTTCTGGTGTGGCCTGTCCAGAAATGTCATCAACTGGTTTAGGTCATACCTGACAGACAGAGTGCAGAGGGTAACCATGGGAATTTTCTCATCAAACCCGAAGCTTCTGGGCTGTGGTGTTCCACAGGGGTCAGTTTTGTCACCTCTGTTGTGCATGGTGTATATACTGCCACTGGGGGACATTATCAGGCAGTACAGGCTGGGTTTCCACTGCTATGCAGATGACACACAGCTGTATCTGTCCTGTGCTCCCAATAGCCAGGTGTCTGACTCTGAATTTAACAGCTGTCTTGATGAAATCCAGACATGGATGACTCAAAATTAGCTTAAACTAAACCCAGACAAGACTGAGGTACTGGTGGTGGAGTCGGGTCGTAGGGACGGGGGGGAGGTATGACATTACCCCCTGAACTTGTGTTGGAGGGTGTGCCTTTAACCCTCTATAAGCAGGTGAAGAATTTGGGTGTAATCCTGGATGGTGGCCTGACACTGGAAGCACTGGTGTCGGCTGTGGTGAAAACTGGGTTTTATCACCTCAGGAATATTGCCCGAATTCAAGCCCTGATCCCACCCGATGACCTGCCCACACTGGTACATGCTTTAGTCACTTCCAGGTTAGACTACTACAATGCCTTGTACCTAGGGATATCTGGAAGCAACCTCTGCAGGCTGCAGCTGTTGCAGAACACAGCAGCAAGACTATTGTTGGGGGTTAAAAGAGGCGAACATATCACCCCAGAGTTGCGTGAACTGCACTGGCTGCCAGTGCAGTGGAGGATTGTCTTCAAGATAGGGCTGTTAACCTATAAATCCCTGCACTTGAGGGGCCCAGTCTATCTGCAAGAGCTCCTCGTGCTGTACCGCCCAGCCTGGGCTCTTCGTTCTGCCGGGGATAGCCTCCTTGGAGTTCCCAGGGTTAGGTTGCGGCATTCTGGTGATTGGGCCTTTGCAGTCGCTGCACCTACCCTGTGGAACTCCTTGCCTGGTTGTCTTAGGGAGGCTGCTATGGTGGATGCCTTTAAGAAGGGCCTCAAATCATATTTATTCAGTCAGGCTTTTAACCGAAGAGGTTTTTAAAATAGTATATTTATGATGGTTAATTAAGCTGTTGTTTTAGGTATATTGTGTATATTGCTATAGTTAGTTTTTGAATTGTATTAATGTATGGTAAATGTTATATGTATTGTACAACACCCAGAGTCTTTGGAGATGGGTGCTATACAAATAAGATATCTATTTATCTATCTAGCTATCCATGTGTGAGGTTGTTTGCTCATGGAATGTGGTGGGCATTAGGGTTGGCAACCCTCAAGGAAGACCACACCACTGATTCACCAAGACTTTTTCCTTTTGCTGCTTTGGGTAGGGGCACATTAGGTTGAGAAACCCTAATGCCACATTACCCACTTTTGTGGTGTTAAGTTACCCTAACTGGTGCATTAACACAGTTTTTGCAAAGTTATAGATCTAGATATAGATCTAGATATAGATAGCTATAGTACAGCACACCATCTATGGAACACTGGAGCAACCACAGCTAGTTTCATGTTACTGTTAGTCTATTATAAGTACAGGTCTCCATACTAGAGCGATCTGCTACGCTGTGTCCTGGGTTGGCTACATCACTCAGAATACCATAGAGAACTGGAACGCCCCCCTCACTACAGAGCAAATTTTAAATGGTTGACAACATAAGGTCAACAGAAACCACATTCTTGGGCAGCTGTTGAACTGAGAAAGCACACACAGCCTGAGCATTCCACGTACCTGGTAGGACCCAGTGACAGGGCTCTGTCATGCTTGGTCTGACCTCTGTCCGCTTAACTACGTACAGGGAGAAAAAGACGACACTTTGTGCTTCAAACTTATGGCATGAACCAAACAAAACTGCATAACTAAGTTTTCTAGTTCAGGAAGTTATGGTACATTTGCCATCAGGTTCATGGCCTGTTGCAGTTGTATAGTTGGTTGTTACGCTTACCCTCAAATGTCAGTATGGTTTACAGGAAACATGCATGGGAGAAGAACCAGTCTACAGTTATGTTCTGATAGCAATTCCTTCCATCCAATGAGTGTCCTCTGTACTCCTGGGACTCCACAGGCCACTGGCATCTGAGTGTTTAAAAAAATGCATAGAAGCACATCACCTGTGAAAGCACTAACTGTCCGTGGTTGTGGGGTTGCACTCAGCATTGCTGGAATCAATTTGTTTTAAGTCCAAGCCTTTAAGTAATTGAAAAGTATATAGAAGTATCTTATTTGTGGAAGTATTTACTGCTCAGAATTGCAGTATTGTACACAGCACTGCCAACATTTATTTGCACAAAGGACTTTACATCAAGGGACCTGGGTAAACCTTTGAGCAATTAAGAAGCATTGTATTTGTAAAAGTCCTTTTCTGCCCGTAACTCAGGTTTCTACTTAGTGTTGCCTAAATTGATTTGCACAAAACACTTTAAATCAAAGTGATTGTGCAATAGGAAAACAGCTTTTTTTTTTTTTGTCATTTCAGTTGTTAATGATATCAGAAAAACAACAGTAATTTATCAAGAAGCAGTTTTATTTAGTTTGGGGTAATATGTATGGCTCACACATGTGACCTTGCATGCAACAATTGCAGGCTAAAATCTACTTGCAGAAAACAATTTAAGACTAGAGATCTGGGCAAAAGGCTTGTAGAACTTAGTGGTGCAATATACAGGGTGGACATAACATATTTGCCTTTTAAAGGGACTAGTGCAAATAAATGAAAAAGGAAAACTATAAAGCTTAAACATGCGTTATAAAATAGAAGTAGGGGGGTAACCAAACTGATCAGACTGCAGATGCTATATGCTAAAAATTGATTGCAAGACTGACTGCTATTTCAAGGTGGGAGCCACCAGATCTGGACTGTTCCAGTTTTACTGTTCTAATTCCTACTGTTCTAGCTCGTCTATTGGTTCCTCTTACCATTTTGTCTGGCCCAAGTGTTTTAGAGTCGGTTTCCTTCTTTAAATATCTAGGGATTTCTTTTGACACCTCACTACCTTTTAGGCCTCACATTGAGGCAAGCATTAACCAAAGTGTCAAAGGTACCAAAAAAATCCTAACTGAGAGCACAGTGAACTGTCTTGTTACTTTGACAGCTGTCTTCAAAGTGTTCCTTTCTGAAGAGGGGGACCAGGAGCCATCCTGCTGCTAGGGCAGCTTTTAAATGTGCCCCCCTCCAATTAGTGGAACTAGGAACAGGATGCTGTACATAGAATGGGAGGGAGAAAAATCACTGGGAGTCAGGGTGGTCATGATCTCCCTCCCTAAGCTGCAGCAGGAGGCCAAGCAACTTTTCAGGGGTTCTGATGCCAGGGATAACCCTCCCTCAGCAACACCAATCCCCCTCCCATGTCAGCATTGAGGTGACTGAACAACTGATTGACCAATCAGAGTGCAGGATTTACTGTGGCCTACATAAGATAATTTTTAGCAATTATTTGTCAAATCAGAAAAATACAAATGATTTATATTTGTAATACATTAAATACAGTGCCTGCAAAAAAGTAACACTGCCTGCCAATATCAAGTCCACAAACTCTGGGCACATTTAAAATGCACTGATATAACTGTCAAAATATTCTGAGACTAAAATCATTTTGCCGTATACATTTCCAAAGGTTTGTTGTAGCTCACAGACCAACTTCATTCAAGCTGATCTGTTAAGCAGCTGCATGGAATACTCACAGTGTGATGCCTGGGGCTGGATTAAGCCATACGCCAATTATGCCATGGTGTAGGGCCCCCAAGCCAATGGGGGACCTCTGCCCAGGAGTTTGATAATTTTCTGCTGCTGCTGGAGGGATGGAGGGAAGCGCAGCTCCCTTAAAAGTGGAGTGGGCACGCGCAGCGCTGCACTGGTGCATGGGGGTGGCTGCCCTGGAGATGGAGCATGCAGGAAGAGATTCCACTAAATCTGAATGGCAGCACACTATAAGTCCACAGTCAGCTGGCAGGGTCTGTGAGCAGGCAGCACTTGGGGGGGAAGTCCTATTTCAATAGGTGCTCCAACTCGAGAAGGAACAGCTGTCTACTACACGGCACAAGGAGTGCTGAAGAAGCATGGCAGTTTGCATGTTCATGGTCTCCTCTGCCAATATCAGGGACCAGGAATGTAGAAACATGCAGCCACGGCCACCAAAATCAGCAGGGCACAGAAGACACTGAAAACTTCAGCAGAGCTGTGCTCTCTCTCCATGCTGTGCACAAGAAAGTCTGAGAGTGGGACTGCAGCAGCACAGAACCTTGGGAGGTGGCAAGCAAAAGTCCAGGTAAGCCCCCTCCTAAGTATTTACATGCATGTGCCCTTCTTTTATGTGAAGCAGGACAAGCACACAGCCACAGAGGGACTGGTGAATTGTTTAAGCATTTTAAGCTAACCAATGTATTTTACAAAAACACTTACTACTGTACATTTATTAATTACACTAAGCCAATCTGGGAGTGGGAATTAGACTGAAGTTCCATGCCCATGGTAAACCCACACACTCACCTACAGCTCCTGCAGTTCAATGCACAGGGTCTGGGATTACCACTCTGTAACCCCCCTCATTTTGCCTTACCTCCTAATGTGGAGAATAAGGCAAGAAAATTTTAATCACTCCACTTCTCTAAGAACACATACATGGAAACACAACCAATGCACTCACCTGAACAGTCATGCCATGGTAGCGGACTTGCACTGCAGATGTGTAATAACTCATTGCAGATGTGCAGTAACAATGTACTGAACTGTAGGGAAAACTGATTTAACTCAGTTGTGTGGATTCATAGTGGAAGGGGATTATATGTAAGCAATAAGATGTTACAGGGTATAGGGTGTTGGTTGATACCCATGTGCCCAAGGGTGTAACGAGGCATGATGCCAAAGGCAGAGGGCCTTACATCCCTTGGAAGTGTGAGTATACACCAATATTGCACACCCTGAAAAGTCTTATTGTGCTTAGAAATTGGGTTGGAAAATTAAAAAAAATCTCTAAAAGATAGAAATGACAAAAATATAACAAAATATTGCTCAGAAAATGTCAAATAGTCCCTCTACAGATGTTTCTTTTTTGTCAGTCATCTACCATGCCCCATTTCAAGCCATACTTTGCGGGCCCCCAACATACCCACTCTTCTGCAACAAGCAGGGTACTCAAGGTATGTGGTTTGTAATAATACACTTTATGCTGCATGACTGAAATCACATGCGATTAATAACAACATTTTTTTTTAAACTTATTTATCCTTTTTGTAAATGAGCATACAAAAAAGTACACACAGGAGGATAACACATTATCAGAGTTCCAGACACGTCATACTTACAAAGGAAACTGATAGACATCTCCTCATTAGATACAACATAAAGGGATGTACAGATCTGTGTAAGATCAAGTAATATAAATTCACATTTACATGCAGCCAAAAGAATAAAACGGGGACTGGATTTCTAAGAACAGACAATTTAGGATGCCTTATTAACATAATGACCATTGGTCTACAGTGTCTCCCCCACCACAGATGCAGGATGAAAATGTATCCCGTATTTCTCCACAAATCCCAGAGAGAAGAGAGGAGAGAAAAAAGAAGAGGATTAAAATAAAGTAAGATTAAATACTGCTCCCCACACATGTCAGTATTTACACATTGTTCTCACATACATTTCAGGAGAGCAAAAGTAGTAAACATGCTGTTGAACAGGAACTAGGACACTGAAAGGTCCCTTAATGTATTTTAACTAACAATCAAAGCCCCATTAAATGGGGGCACAATACAGTCATTAAGAAACCTAAAACAGGTTAAAGATAGATGTGGTTAATTTGAACTCTGTGGCTCATCCTAAAACATTAGCAGGTGAGAGTGAAAAGCTAGAATTATGAGTTTAAAGAACCAAAATAATATAGGCAGGAAGGCAGCAACTCCGAAAAACCGGAGACCATGCTGTAGAGCCTATGTATGCTGCCTTTTGATGGAAAACCGCCATTTCAGAAGAGCCGCCCCTCATTGTAAACGATTAGAAGCCATGGCTGTTAATAATATAATGACTTTAACTTGTTACAGCTGGCCATATCCTGAGGATGTGATAGGGGATAGGTTCAAGATATTTAAAGTGATTACAGCTGGGCTCCCTTAGCAACCAATTTCAAAGTTCAATATTTCACAAAGCAAAGGATCTCCCAAACTGGAGTCACTTCAACAAAATCCATGCAGTCCACATGCAGACAGGAGACTGCCATGTTGTAAAAGTCATGCCACTCTCTTAGAGCAAGGTGATGCCAGCTCTAACATATGTCCTAAAGTAATGGAAAGGAAAAACAAGAAACAACTTGCAAAGGAGATTCAGGGATATCCAGGAATAGGGTGGATCAGACTAGGCACAGAAAGCCTCCACACTAAGTCTCTGTCCCCATCTATAGAGTCCCTGTCTTCACCTTCGGTATTAAGTTCTGCCTCAATCCAGGTTAGTAGTTTATTCACTTTTTGTGGCTCATTATAGAGATATGACTTTCCATTCCATACCATGCAGAGCTTTGCTGGGAGTAAAACTTGGTGCTGAAGTTTAAGAGCCCTCAAGCTGCTTCACGCCCCTTCAAAGGCTTTCCACCTAAGCCTGGTGCTGTAGGAGAGATTGGGAAACACTCGGATCATAGCATCTCCATATTGGAGCTGTCATTTTTTTCTTGCAATGGCAAGGACCCGATCTCTATCCCCTACTCTGGTGAGCACTATTAGAAATGCACAGGATGCCTCCATTGGAGCTCTCCGTGGAGAAATGCAGTAAGCCTTCTCTATTGAAAAGCCATCGCCATCCTCCTGCAATCCCATTAGTTCTGGCAAAAACATCTTCGCAAACCCCAAGGGGTCTTCTCTCTCTCTCTCTACCATTTCTGGTAATCCAGTTACTCAGACATTGCGCTCCTGGGCCTGGGTCTCAACCATTTCTAGCCTCTGATGGAGCAAGGAATTTTCTTTGAGAAGCTTGGTGGTTGCGCTGACAGCCCACAGCATGTATGTTTCAGATCAGGCTGTAGTCTGCTCACATCCACATCCATTCTGGTCTCGAGATTTGTGACTCTTGGAGTTATGATGTCAAATTTTTTGTCCAAGTCCTGTACCATTTGGATCAGCTGGGCTAGCGTGTTATTGACTGTGGCAAGAGTTACTTCTCCAGATGCTGCATCAGGCAATGTGGATGATGATGCCTGTGGCTGGTTCTTCTAGCCATGTTGCTGACCTTTAGGTTTGAAAAAATTGGCACCAGCCACAGCTTTTTTCCTAGGTTTGTCCGTTTTTTGATTGTCGGTAACACAAAGATGCAATGATATGCGAGTCCGGTGAAAAAAGCCCCACTACTTTAGATATGTAAATAAATAACATCTTTCTCTCTCTTGTGAGCTTGAGGAAAGCACAACTTCTCTAGGCTGCTCAGCAGCACCAACTCGATAACAACAATTAAATCTCACATGATTGAAGGGGCCCCTGAGTAGAGCTTGGAGTAGGGCCCCCATGTCCTTTAATCTAGTCCTGCAGCCCATGATGTATCACAACTAGGTTGAGCTGATCAGCTTTTGGGGGAACTGAATTACATCAGAATCCCAAATGAACAAAAATAAAATGGAAGAGCAAACTGTCAGGACTGACAGAACTCCAAACAGATCACTAATGCAAGTCAGTGGCTCAAACCTGGTCAAATCACATGACCGATTTACTGCTGGAGAGTCAACATACAATTGTTCATTACACACCCCACTTCAGAGAATCTGAGAAACAAAATAGTCATGCCATCGAGAATGTGCTCCAGACAGTCTGGTGACTTAAAAGGCTTGACTCAAGCAAGCGTAATTGATCTAAACTGGGTAAACAGCTGTCTCTAACTGATGTATATTGTCACATAGACTGTGCTCCCAGTCATTGAATACATGAGGAATAAGGCATGACAGAGGGGGGATTATTCTGTGTTACTGTAACAAGGGGGGTGTTAGAGGCCCAAGCCCATAGGGCAAGGGATTTCAACAACCCCAAGGTACATTAATTAGCATAATCCCCCCCAAATGGATTTGCCTCTTTTCAAATAAAATTAGTTCAAAAGCGGACTCAATAACTGAATACTGTGCACAGTGTATAGTGTGGGAGAAGAGCACCCTGGAGAGCACAGTGCATGGAGAGCCATGAGGCAGCAAGTAAGAAGGGCTGTTTGTAATGCATGTTTCTTCTGCTTTCTACTCACAGTTTTGCTGGCAGGCGGTCCTGCTGGTGGGTGCTGTGTGGCGGTTGGTAAGAAGGGCTGTTTGTAATGCGTGTTTCTCCTGCTCGCTGCTCACGGTTTTGCTGGCAGGCGGTCCTGCTAGCGGGTGCTGTGTGGCGGCTGGTAGGAAGGTCTGTTTGTAGTGCGTGTTTCTCCTGCTCGCTGCTCACGGTTTTGCTGGCAGGCGGTCCCTGCTGGTGGGCACTGCCGTCACGGCGCGGCTGGTAGAAGGAGCCATCTGTAATGCGTGTTTCTCCTGCACGCTGCTCACAGTTTTGCTGGCAGGCGGTCATGCTCGCAGGTGCTCTGGCAGGAGCTGTGACAGGAGTTGTGCTGGCGGGTGTCGTGGTATAATCTCTTTGGCGATCGCATTTGTGAAGTGTTGATCAACATCAAGATTGTTTGCCCCATGCAGATCTTTTTTTGTTCATGTGCTGCTGTGGGTCTGATTCGGCTGCTCAATTGTGACCGGGTGGTCAGTGTTCACTACTATTATCTGGTAGGGCTGGTGCATCATGGAGGAGGTAATGAGTTTGGTTGCACCTGTAGTTAAGCACTAGTCAGGTGCATTTGCATACACTATAATTATGGTCTGAAGGCCTGAGGTGATGATTCCTTTGGGAGTTGGTGACTTTCTTGACCACGACAGGTTGTGTTCTCAGGTAATGCACAGTCCTGTTCTTCAACAGGGGTATGTGATATTTAAATGTTAAACCATGGTTACAATGAGCCCATCCTGCATTGTGTAAGCAAAAAGGCACTCAGGGCATGTGTTTAAACCATATTTTACAGCACGGCCAGGAGCGTAGTAAGGCACGAGGTCGAAGGCAGAGTGACTTAGGCTGCTGCCCATGCTGTAAAATATGGCTTACACACACCTCTGAGTGCCTTATTACACTTATAAAACTGGCTCCTTTTTTTAACTTTTGACTGTCGGGAAAAGCATGTTTACATGTAGGAAAAATAGATTTACTTGTGTGCACTTGTAATAAAATAGGCCTTCTGCCGACTGCAAGTGATGTCATTGATGATATCATTGTATTATTGTCAACTTTCTTCTTCCTGTTTTTTTTTTCTCAATTGTTCTCCACATTCAAGATATGGAATGTTTATCATTGACTGTTTACCACAGAATACATGGATTCAAAATTGTGCTCAGTTCCACTGGCAGAATGTTTCTCTCCCAACATACTGTACACACAGACAACAAAGGCCTTTGTTACAGCCAGAGACTCAGTTATTTCACTGTCAGGGCAAGAAGAAGAGAGTTCCCTGATAAGCAGTTAAAGTTAGAAGGGGGATTTTTCACCATCAGCAAAGAAACAGTTGTAGTGAAAACTATAAACAATATTACTGTTTCTAATTTGTTTATGTATGTAAGGAGAGTGTGATAATCTGGGAAACAGCATTTAATTTATTTGTTTCATTTTTTATTTATGGTAGTTTTATTTTTAGGTCCCTGTTGAAGTTTTGTTTTTTTTTACAGTGTAAAGGCAACAGCCATGTTTGTGGTAGAAGATAAGTTCAGGTAGTAGGTGGTTAACTTGAAATGCCTGTGTTCCAAATGCCCACTGATCTGTGTTGCAGACTCTTCACTGCTAAGCAGTCCTTTTTTTAACCATGTGTAAACCGTATTTTACACATAAATAAGAGCCAATCAGATTACATGATTTTACTCTACCATTTTATAAAGAACATTTAATCACTCAATAAATCAATAAATAAGATTTGGCTGGTACCAACAAGTCTAGTCTCTATTTGTTATGTTGTTATCTTTATTTTTGTAGCAGGCATTACTGTCTCACTGGTCTCACTGTTATAACTGTAGTTGTATGGGAAGCCCATCCAACATCAGCTTTACAGAATGTTTTGCATATTGTATACAGTGCCCACAGGAAGGGCTTTGATGCAGCAGCACTGCTTTTCAGTAATGCTCCCTTCACTGTACACAGTGATTCAAGTCCACCCAACACAAGGCAATTAGTTTAATCCCCCAGCACCAAACTCACACCTAACTTGCCTCCATATCATCATTTTTGTATTTTCTGATAGTCCCAGGTGGACACTGCACTCATTAAGCAGTTGGGGGGAGTAGCCAGCTCAGTGGCGCTGAGGGTTGAAGCACTGGATGTCACACCTAGTGCCACGCTGGCAACCCGTGTTCAGGAATGAGCCTGGGTCATCAGGGGACAGCTGGGGGGCAGGAACTGGATTGAGCCAGTGTAAGACAGCTCTCCTTTCCCAGGGAGGGATTTTGTCACTCCCGCCACACGACTGCTACCGGGTGGAGGCTTAGGGGGCAGTGCAAGACAGGGGAGTAGCATGAAGGGTGGGTGTTGCAGGTATGAGTGTCTGCAACAAAGGGGGGAGGAAACAGAAAATGGAGCTGGCAGGCTCCATGATGGCCCAAGCTGTGCTGCCGATTTTGGTGACCCCCGGGCTTCTAGATAGTGCTCCAGGCAGTGGGAGAAGCCAGCTCTCCCTTCTCTGGGGTAATCCATGGGGGAACCACCCAGGGGGAAGGCTGGATGGGGATGTCAGCTGTGGATGGATCTGAGCCCCCCTGAGGGGAGTCCAGACCCCACCTGCCAGCTCCAGGAGGAGCAAAAATACAATATGAAAAAACAAGTAGTTGGGGGGAAGAGGGACAGATGTTTATTAATTCTTTAATGGGCCTGGTTGGGCATTAGACCCACTGGGAAGTTTGAGGGAAGAAGATAGATTTTTTTCTATTCCCTGACAGGCCCAGTTATGCTTGAGTTTGGCAGGTTCTTGGAGGAAGGAACAGATTTTTTTTATATTCCCTAACAGTCCTGGTTTGGCCCTGGCTCATCAGGTAGTTGGATGGATGAGAAGGGCAGGCATATTTTTTGTTATTCTCTAGCAGATAGTGTTGGACACTGGACCAGTTAGGCAGTTGGTGGAGGGGGTCAGATGTTTATTATTCCCTGCTGGGTTGGACACTGGACCCATCAGGTAGTTTGTGGGAGGGGAACAGATTT
Organism: Neoceratodus forsteri; assembly: GCA_016271365.2. Taxonomy (NCBI): domain Eukaryota; kingdom Metazoa; phylum Chordata; order Ceratodontiformes; family Ceratodontidae; genus Neoceratodus; species Neoceratodus forsteri. The sequence continues at coordinate 1,394,454,666 of CM057459.1, forward strand.
AGTTTTATTCCCTGATGGGCCAGGTTAGGCACCAGACCATTCTGCAGCACAGCAAGCTAGGTTGGAGCATGCATGGCAGTGTGATCCTTATACGCTTATTGGGAAGCATTCACCCTCAGACCCCCAGGGGGTGTACGCCTCTCCTAAATGTGCAAATGTGTATAGGGAATCAGTCCCCATGGGTACCAGTGTTTAGTCTGCCAATAAAGCTTGCGGAGTAAATGTGAATCTAAGAGCCAGGGGTCTTTTTTTTTCTGTTATTTGTTTATGCTCCCTGGAGCTTGGAAGGTGTCTATGGCCCTCCCTCGAGAGAGACTCATCCTCTGGCCCAAGCGTCCCTACTCATGCTGACCCCTGTAATTCTCCTGCAGCTTACCCCCTGCAATGGGGCCAGGGTTGAGAGTGCCAGCTTTGTCCCACCTCCAGAGCACTGTCCAGAAGTCGGGAATGGCACAGGGACATGATGCACCATCATGGAGCCTGGCAGCTCCTGTTGTCTTGTTTTCTCCTGTCCCCCCTCCCCGCTGATGTAAGGATGATGGTACATGCCTCCTGACCCACACTGCCCTCCAGCCACCACCAGAGAGCAGTCAGCTTACAGGATGACAGACCCTCACTCACCAAAGAGAGAAGAGCAGTCCTCCGGATGCTCAATCTTCTCTCCCCACTGCCGACCCCCAGTGATCTGGGCTCATTCCTGGTCCTGGGTCACCGGCGTGGTGCGAGGTGTAACGACCTGTGTCTCAACCTCCTGCACCATGGGGCAGGCTAAGAGCCTGGGGTCTTAAATGTTCTATGGCCAGAGGCAGGTGATAGGAAATTGGTACCGGGTTTGGGAGAAGGTTGGTCGGTCTATTATTTGGGTAGCTCTAAGGAGTGAAATACCCCATTGCTGCAAAATAAGGACTGTGCAGGGTGAAGTCTGATGCTCAGAGTAAGTCAAAGTAAACTGCACCTTTGGTAACATTCACGTATCCTTTAACGATCTGATATATATGGGAAATTCTAAATACTCAACTTGCTCTGTATCTACATTTTGTTTCAGATTGCCTCTACATAGGTCATCCTCAGCTCAACGCTCATTTGTCTATAATTTTTTAAATTAATGAAACTTACTTCCATCCACTTTCTATCAATCAGAATCATATTACACCTTTAAAGCAAAGTTAAAGAAGTATTCTTCTCTTGAACCCTTTTCTTGAATTCTTGAACCTAGGCCACCTGGAATACTGTTCTGGTTGCGCTACCAGCTGCACAACCAAGCCAGCTGGAAACTGGGCAGTCCCATTATAAATATGCAAACCGCACTCTTGTGACTGAAAATGTAATTTTCTGTGCAGCATCAGGTTGTGCATTTGAGAAAGAATAATGTGCTCTGGTATGGCCCAGTTGAATGGTATTCAAGGTGGCAGGTTCAGTCTGAACAAACCACACTTCTTTTTTCTTCTCTGTTTGTATGTGTTCCAGAAATAATGACACCACACTGTTGTGATTGAAAATGTAATAATCGGTGCAGCACCAGGTTGTGCTTTAGATAAAGAGTAATGTGCTGGCCCAGTTTTCAGTTGCCTTGGTGGCACAGCTGGTAACACAGCCAGAACGGTATTCTGGGCAGCTTGGGTTCAAGCTGAAGCATTTACTTCTTTCTGCCTTCTGTTTGTATGTGTTCCATAAATATGTACACCACACTCCTGTGATGGAAAATTTAATTATCTGTGCAGCACCAGGTTCTGCCTGAGAGAATGAGCAATGTGCTCTGGGATGACCTAGTTTCCCGTTGACTTGGTGGTGCAGCTGGTAGCGTAACCAGAACGGTATTCCAGCTGACCTGAGTTCAAGTCCCAGCTGAGGCACTTGCTTTGCTCTCTCCTCTATTTGTATGAGTTCAGAGACTACCTATGAACACTGATATCAGAGACAGTGAGAGAATTCTGCCTGTCCTTTGTGGGAATTCAAATGCTCGTGAGCTGCCATTAAAAAAAAGGATCATGTTTTGAAGTTATTCGCTGTTTGAACATTGCATTCATTTTGGAAGTTGTTCTACATTGCTTACCCCTTTCCTTTGCATCCTGGATGCTCTGACATGTTCCTGGGTGCCCAGAAGCCACCAAGTGCTCAGAGGTCAAGTAAGAGGCAAAATAGCTATGCATGTTCTCCTTCCTGTTTATAGCATCCATTCAGACCCCTAGACACTAAGGAGAGGGACTACAAAACTATGGAACATGTTGACAGTTTCAGTGCTCTGTGCCACGTCATTGACGAATTTTAGGCAACTTCTAAACTTGTACCTCGATTCCAAGTACAGCTATGACTTTTTCTGTATAGCTTATTTTGTACATGTATAGTTACTGAGTATATTGTATAGTTTGATACACAGAATGTTTTTGTATACTGTGTTTTCTTATGCAGCATTCAGGTCGTTCTTTTACATGAGTGATGTTTCCCAGTGACTCAAATCAGTTAAATAAATAAACATCTCCCACTATGGCAAAAATGTGCTCTAATAATTCATAATCTGATACAACTGAATGAGTAGAGGGACCTAAGATGGGTGCCTCTGTCCCTAGTATTATGTATTCTTACACTATAACATCTAGGCCATATGCTGAACTCAGATACAGTATGTGCCTAGTAAAATGAGTTTAATTCCAGCAAAAGGGGCACTACTTACTCTCTGCAGATTTATATAGCCAATAACCTGAGAGACCTTGTGTTAAATGTTCTCCACAAGAAACCCTGCGGTTTTCTATCACAGCACATCCAAACTTACCTAGCTGTCAACCAATTTTGACACCATACCGATGAAGGGTGCTTGCCCATAACTCCATTAATATGTGCCCTGTAAAGGCCCAAATTGCTAAAAATGATTGAAATTTATATGGAAGTATATTTAAGCCAAGACTGAATGGATTGGGGAACTTAGAAGTCATACACAAGAAAAAATACTGCAAACGATAGCAAATTTGGTTGAAAATTATTTTATTTTAAGTATTTATTGTCAATAAAATGTGGTAAAAAACTAAAACTTCTTGCCCTACTGAGGTGTTTTATGCATCAACATTTTTTACAATCATCATTCTATAGATAATGTGCAATAAATTACCATTTCTATCTTTTGGTAGTAACTATAAGTCGAGGTATTACCCCATCCCTATCATTTGTTTTTCTCAGCAATACTTGCCTTTCACTATAGGCTGAAGTATTTTACCATTTACCCTCAAGAGAAGTGTTTGTACACCAGCTTAACTACATGAAATGATAAATGTAATACATATGATGCATTTTTCTATGTAAATACCTAAAATATTATTTTCCTTGATAACCAGCATATTTTCCTCAGCAACAGAACTGAAAAAAGTAAAACACAAACCTTTTTCCTGTAATCCCCTTGTATATGAGATTTATTCCTCCAGTAATTATAAGTGACAGCTCATCTGGATTGGTGTGAGTTGAAGTAATTATTGATATAAATCAAGATTTTATTTTCTTATTCAAATCCAGTGTTTGTTTTGAATCATGTGTCTTGTTGTTGGCACTATAGTGCTTATTCCCCGAGGAAAATACATTTCTATTTCCCAGTCTGACAATCATGGCATCCTACTCATCAAAGTCAGTCCCATCAGACACGTCATCATTGTGAATGACAGGTTCATCAGCTTTTTTATCAATGTTGTCACACGTCTGACATTTACACAAGTCTATGCAAATGTTCCTGGTTATGCTCTATTCATGACAGACAGGGAGAGTAAAAAAAGGGGGGGGGATGGCCCTCTATGTAAGAGAAAGGTATAAATGCTACAGAGGTGCAGGGTAGACAGGGGGAGAACGCAGCACTTTGGGTCACCCTTGAGCCAAGCAATGGCACAGCAATCCATATAGGGGTGATCTACAGGCCTCCAGTGCAGGGGGAGAAGGAGGTGGATAGGAATCTAGTGGACCAAATTCAGAATATGGTAACAAAAGGTGAGGTGTTACTGCTGAGTGATTTCAATGCACCAGACGTGGATTGGACCACCCCAGCAGCTGCTTCAACCGGGAGCCAAGGCATCTTGGATTCCCTACAGGGGGCAGGCCTCAGACAGCTAGTGATTGATCCCACCAGAGACAGGGTGATTCTGGACCTAGTACTAACCAATGGGGACAGAATCACAGAAATTCAGGTGAAAGGACAGCTGGGATCCTGCAGCCACCACATAGTGTGGTTTAGCATGGGGACAAAGACATAGTCCAGTCACACTAAGGCAAATGTCCTAGATTTTAGGAGGGTGGATTTTGTTAAAATGGGGAGGTATATCAAAGAGGCCCTGGTAGGGAGGGAGAAAGGAGAGGTAGGAGGTGGAGTTAAGGAGCAGTGAGAACACCTGAAGGGATTTACTGGTGCTGCCTTTTTCTACTTTGGATTCTAATTGTTGGAACTGCACAGCAGTGCTGGAGCTGTCTCTTTTTTTTGTGGACACAACACCTGAAGGGAGCCATAGAGGAGGTGATGAACCAATGCATCAGGAAGATAAACAAAGGCAAGAGAAGGAGGAAACCACTATGGTTCTTGAGAGAGGTGGCGGACAAGGTAAGGGCTAAAAGAGTGGGTTTCAGATAATATAAGGAGACTCAAAGGAAGGAGGACAGGAGGTGTACCTAAAGAACCTGAGGGAAGCAAGGAAGGCTGTAAGGAGCACAAAGGCACTGATCAAGGAAAGATTAGCACAGATGGTGGAGATAGTGGACAAGACATTCTTTAGGTACATCAGCGAAAGAAGAAAAAATGGGGAGGGAGGGATTGTAAGGCCCAGAGGGGATAAAGGGGAGTGTAAGGGGGGAGACCTGGAAAAGGCAGAACAAATACTTCTATTCAGTATTCACAGAAGAGGGAAAGGGTCAGGAGCTACAGCTGGGTAACAGATATGGGGGGGGATAAGCACAAGTCCATTCAGACAGGGGAAGAGTCCTGGAGGAGCTCATGAAACTAAAGGTGGACAAAGCAATGGGGCCAGATGGCATATACCCAAGGATATTAAGGCAGCTGCAAAGAGAGCTAGCAGTGCCTCTGGCAGCCATGTTCACTGAGTCTCTCAACACAGGAGTGGTCCCAGAGGACTAGAAGAGGGCACAAGTAGTCCTTCTACCACTAAAGTGGTAGCAGGGGGGAGGCAGGGAATTATAGGCTGGTCAGCCTCACCTCAGTAGTGGGGAAGATCATGGAGGCACTGCTTAAAGAAAGAATAACAGAACACTTAGAATCTAGGATCAAAGACAGCACAGATTCACAGCAGGAAGGTCATGTCAGACGAATCTAATAGATTTTCTTGACTGGGTAAAGAGGGTAGTAAATCGGGGGGGCAGAGGATGTTGCCTACCTCGACTTCAGCAAGGCCTTCAGCACCATCCCACATAAAAGGCTGGTTAACAAATGAGTAGCCTGGGGATGGGGCACAAGGTGGAAAACTGGGTTAGAAACTGGCTAACAGACAGGAGGTAGAGGGTGGAGGTAAACAGGATCCAATCTAGGGAGAGGGGGTGACCAGCAGGGTACCTCAGGAATTGGTCCTTAGGCCAGTCTTGTTTAATGTCTTCATTAGTGAAATTGCAGAAGGGCCGGAGGGAAAGGTCTGCCTGTTTGCAGATGACACTAAGATCTGTAATGGGGTGGATACACCAGATGGAGTGGAGCAAATGAAGACGGACCTGGGGAAGCTTGCAAAATGGTTACCATTTCAGATGACCTAATGATGTCTAAGCAGAGAACAAAGGCATCTGGGAGGACCAGTGGCATGCTGGGGTACATAGGCAGAGGTATCAATAGCAGAAGGTGGGAGGTGATGATGCCATTATTTAAAATACTGGTGAGGCCTCACCTGGAGTACTGTCAGCAGTTCTGGAGGCTGAACCTTCATAAGGACATCTACAGGGTGGAGGTAGTCCAGAGGAGGGTGACAAAGATGGTACAGGGCTTGCACCAAAAAAACATATGAGGAGAGACTAAAGGATGTCAATATGTACTCACGAGTTTGGGGTGACATGATAGAAACATTCAAGTACCGTAAGCACATAAATAAGGTGCAGGGGGGAGACATCTTTAAATATAGGAGAAGTACAAGAATGAAGGGGCAATATATGAAATTGGAAGGAGGCATGTTGAGGGGAAGTGTGATGAAATCTTTCTTCATGGAGAGGGTGGTGGACACATGGAATAGCCTGCCACAAAAGGTTGTGGGAGTTAAAACAACAGAGGGATTTAAACATGCCTAGGGCAGGCATAAGGGAACCTTAGAGGTGGGAAGGAGTGTTGAAAAGCCATTGACCAGGCAAGGTCAGAGGCTGCAAACAAGTGTAGGGCTTATGGGCAGACTGGATGGGCCTAGCAGTCCTTAGCTGCCAACAATTTCTATGTTTCTATAGCCCAGCAGCAATACAGAAACACCTCCCTGTTTGACATTTCACATGCTTGCAGGCACAATGTACTGCCTGCAAAATATTATCTGGTGCTGGACTTCTTGTCATTCAGGTGATGGCAAGCTCCTTGTTTTCTAAATGTCATCCATGGCCAACAGGGGAAAGAACATTCATCCTGCTAACAAGAGAGTGCCTCGTTATAGCAGCCTGGTAATTTTCCCGATTGCTGTGTTGGTGTAGAGCATCACATGTTGGTGGCATGCTCTGCTCAGGCAATGAAGATGATGCCAGGCAGAACACCTTGTATCAGGCATCATTGACATCCTGTGATGAAGCTTGGCCATACAAATGGCACACAATATTTACAAGCACAAGGAATGTTGAGTCTTGCAGTGTGAAGTCTTTCCCAAGGTCTGTGAAAGCATCAAGGAACTCTTCTCTCAGAAGCTACAGCAAATGCCTTTCTCTTCCCCTTCCCATAGAAGAGACTTGTAGAATCACATCCTGTGAATGTGTGGAGTCCAATAAGGGACTTTCTCCAAATCAATAATGCAGCTTCAATTCCTAACACCAGTGAAGAAATAAAAATTGACTGGCAGTTGTGACTTTAGACCGATGCCTATGACAGCAACATCTGTATCTGGGCTCCTAATTATCACATTCTGGTAGTAATTGGCAGCATATTTCACATGAAGAAATGTACATGTGTCAGATTCTTCATGGTCACATCTTAATTCATCAACAGCACTGACTGTCACTGAACCGTCCTGCACAACCAGGCAGTGACATCCTCTCCATGGGCTATGCAGAGAGTGATATTCTTGCCTACAGCTTGCAAATCAGCAACCCTCCACACTTTGCACAACAATTTAAGAAGTACTTCCTTATTGTTGCCATCAGAAAGAAACTTCTTCCACTGACTCCGGGTTTTCTGCTCCTTTCCGTAGATTTGTATAGTTTGTGAGCCACCAGCTGCTTGTCAAGACCATTCCAAATTTTTTATGCCCACATCAGGAAACTGATCTGTGACAAAGTCCACATGAGTACACTTGTACTTTATTGCAGGCTTAACCATGTACACTAAAATGGTGTCTGCAAGCTCACCACATGTTGAAGAAACATCACATGGTGCTTGGATGACAGCCATTCTATCAAAGATTATTGCACCATTCTCTGGAACAAGGTCAACAAGGCAGTCTCCACCTTTGGATTGCACAAGATTGGGCAAAGCTGATTTGTTTGTTTTTGCTAGAGTAGCATCAGCACTAGCATGAGGGTAGGAAACTGTTCCCAAAGAGTAGGACAAGATTTCCCTGAGATCAGTGTTCCTACTTTCACCTAATACAAGAAGTCTTGCAAATAGTTTCTTGTCTCTATGAAAATCTAGATTTAGTATTTGCCGCATTGGTCCTTGTACAATCAGATCCAGAAGCAAATGATTTTATACCTTTTAACGGACCAACACAGATGTAACATCTATGTTGGTCCATTAAAAGGTATCAAATCATTTGCATCTGGATTTGTCACTATGAAGAATCACATCTTTGCCAGCTACATTTGCTTTTGTTTTTGGTTTCACTTGATCACTGAACTTTTTCAGTTTCTGGCTTTTGATGGGAGAAAAAATGTCCTGAGTAGCAGAAAGCAGTCGCAGGTTCAACAAGTCCATCAGTGCAATTTCACCTTTCTCTTGAGCAGCTAGCAAGTCATTTGTAATCTCACTGGTAGCAACAACGCTTGAACTTAAACACGCTAGTCCATCTTGAGGAGCATCAAAAGGATTGATCATGCATTCAGTAGTGAACAGAATGCTCATTATGGCTGTCTTATCATTCTGAATTCTTGTGCTATCAAGATCTTTCTGTTTGTGTACCTCTGGAGTCATGCCTGCCATCACTTCAGACTGTCTCATTATAGCAACTCCCCCATGTTGTGACAAGATCCAGTGATAAACTGCTCCATGGTTTTGTGTAAATCCAGTTAAGCCACCTTTTGTTTTTGGATCTTTATTGCAGGTTTATTCAATTGCCTGGTCACATGCAATTGAAGAGAATCCATGTCCACTTTGACGTTGCTCATTGTCCTCTAGTGCTGAGTTCTGTGTAACATGCTGGGCATGTGATGGGCAGGTACACCATTTCCAGCCAATATGATGGAAGATACCTGGCATAGCTCACTTGATCATAAGAGAAGAACGAGGCCATCATGAAGCAGATAGCTGAAAGGTGCAACTCCTAGTCAGACTCACAGGTTGCTCTCACAAAAAAATGCAAGATTTCCAACATGTCAATGTAAGAGCTCCAGAAGGCAAATGTTGGGTTCTCTTGGCTCTTCCTCTTGATAAAGTCTTCATATTTCATGACCACATTGATGAAGTATACCGTGATGGTGTCTAAATGACTATGAAAATGTCTGCTTATACAATGTATCACTTATCTGTCATTTGAAGCATCAAGACCTTCATGCTTTTTTACAAGCTCAATGAAAATTTGGGTAAGTCTTGTCATCCACAACACCTCCTGGTCCACAGTGAGCCTCTGGTGGATGGCAGTGGCACAGAAAATCGTGTAGGCTTTACTGTACATCTGCTCAGCACAAGTAGGCTTATCCTTATCTGATGACTTTGTCAAAAATCTTGTGTAGTCTCTGTAACATGTTTTATAGTACTGGATATCCACTGATACACAATCCTGTCCTTGTATGTGAATGACAATGCTCTGATCCTCTTTCAACTCTGCAGCTCTTTTTAACTTTCCTGCATCTATGGTTTCTGTCTGGACTAGTTGATCCTTCTGGCGTTTATGGGCCACAGTGATGTATCAGTCCCTTTGCTTGCATATGATGCAAATGGCAGGAAGGACAGGTCCAGATGCACAGACAGGGAGGCCAGATCTTGACCGAAGTTTCTTCCGTTGGCTGGGCAAAGGTGTGCACCTGGTACTAGAAAAGGTAGACTGTCCATCATCCAGTTTCCTCTGTAATATTGACTGCAGAGCACAGCATTTTCTTGCACTCTCTAGGTGCATTTTGTCTATAAAATGCCTATAGCAGGTGGGGTGAAACCCTGCATCAATGGAGATGTCATCAAATTCTTTTGACAGGTGCTGTTGAAAAGATTCAGCAGTGTATCGATCATCACTATGCAAGAGCAACCATGTTTGAGCACATTCACGGTATTTATCCCACCTGACACATGCAAATGGTTGTGTGGACTCCTTCTTGGTTGAGTCTAGATTCATAAAACAATGCAAACCAGTTCCAAATCTGGATTTCTTGTGAATCTTAGATTATTGACAAGGGCTTTCCTGGTCTTTGTCACCATCCTTGAGCGTGGTGATATTGGTTCTGCATGACTACACATGTTGACTGGTCAGATCCAAAGCCTCCAAGCTTTACTACTGTCCCTTTTTATGTGCTGCAAGTGGCTGGCTCAGTACTGGGTTAACTTTCCAATACTTGCACACTGGATGCTGAACAGTAAAAAAAAAAAAAACAAGGTTTAGGAGACAACACTGAAGTCATGAAAAAAGCTCATCTTACAGAGATGGAATTAATGTCACTTCCTGAAAATCTACATGGTTGACAGTGTCATTGCTGTGCTTGCAATATCCCATAGATATTGGCTCCTGTGCACATAGGGGTGCGAAATATGCACCAGAGGCGCATATACCACCCACAGAGCTCCGCACCTGCAGACAGGTGTGCACCGGTGGCATGCACGACTGCTGGCCACCTGTCAGTGGCTCCATCCCCCTGCTCTCAGATTCACACAGGGTGCATGGGGATGGAGTAGTGGTCCTAGGTGGGTGGCCAATCCAATGGGCTGGCTGGGACCCAGAGTGCATCCCCCATGCAGGATGGTGTGGGACCAGAATTGTGCATTGGGCACAAACGGAGCCAAAGATACACCCAAGAATTATGTGGGTGGCTGGCAGCAGTGGTACAGCCCCCACCATACTTACTCCAGAGGCTTCCCTCACCAAACAAAGCACTGCCACCTAAGGGACAGCACCCACCCCAGACCCCCCACAGGTCCAAAAAGTAATAATTCAGTTCAGTGTAATCTAGAAAACAACCTCCGTGATTCAAGAAAGCTGTGGCTGCTTTCTCTCTCTCAGTGTCTCAGCAGACAGAGTCCCTGTCCACACTCAAGGATTGCTTCATAGAGCACCATGTCCAGCAGGGAACTGGTCTGATACCATCATGGGCATTATTAGTAGTTGGGATGAGGGCCTTCTCCAATGAACATCAAGGAACTGATGGGAGGCAGTGACAATAATTGGGGAATTTCAATCAATCAATGTTTACTGGAAAGCAAATTGTGAGTAAACTCTCTTTTATGATTGTGTCCATTACATAAAACCCAATGAAATGACATAAAGTAACAAATACAGTTAGTTATCAATGTAAAGAATGATATATACAATAAACAGTGAGAAAAATCCACCTGTAGCATTCACAATGGTTGTATAACACTGTGAATAATGATTTTAAAACTAGACAAACAATAGTTACTAGAGTAGTCAGTTTTAACTTTTTTTGTAAGTTAACCCATGGTTTTGGAACAGACGCAGTGAGTGCAAATGCACCATGTTTTGTGAATTTCGATGATAAATAGTTGAAAAGAACACCAGATCTGAGACTATAATTATTACATGGTTTTGCTTGTAACATGTTCACTAGGTAAGATGGACCTAAACCTAATACAAATGTTTAAACAAATTAATTCCAGTAAAGCAGTCTCCTGACTGCTGAGACCCAACAAATGTTCTCCCTGATGACAGGAAAGACTAGTCAGCCCTCAGCCAAAATGACCCAGACCTTCAGAAAGGCAGACTTTGCTAAGATGAAGGACCTGGTAACCAATGGTCTGGAGCCAATGCATGAGGCTGTGTTTTTTGTATTAAGTTATTATATATGCATATGCTTAAAACCCAGGTCATTCCTGAAAAAAAAACAGTTACAGTTACCCTACCAGTTAAAAACTAAGCTAAACATACAGTTTGCAACCCTGCAGTCAGTGAGGGGTGGGCAGCAGCATGCAGAGGTAGATAAGTAGGTTGTACATAGAAACACAGAATTTGATGGCAGATAAGGACCTCTTGGCCCACTTGTCCCTGCCTATACTGTCACCGCAGACCCAACTCGATCTCCAGCTCCATCCCGACCCCCACCCCACCTCCACTATATATCTCATGCATGCTGCTTGAAGCCCACCACTGTTTTCACCCTTGCTGCTTCTGCTGGAAGACTGTTCCATGCACCCACCACTCTTTTAGTGAAGAAGTATTTCCTTGTCTCTCTTCTATAGTTCCCCCTCCAGCTTCATTTCATGTCCCTTTGCTGTCATGCATCTTTTTCTTGGAAAAATACTCCCCTCCTGTACCTTATTCAACCCTGTGAGGTATTTATAGTTTTCTATCATGTCCCCCCATCCTCTCTTCCAGGGTGTACATACTGAAATCTTTCAGTCGCTCCTTGTAGGGCTCCATTTTAGCTGCCCTCCTTTGAACAGCCTCCACCCTGTCTATGTATTTTCTGATATGTGGTCTCCAGAACTGGACACAGTATTCCAGGTGAAGTGTCACCAGTGAACTATACAGTGGCAACACCACCTCCCTCCTTCTGCTGGTTACACCCCCTCCCTGTGCACCCCATCATTACACTGACCCTACCTACTGCCTTGTTGCACTGTCTTTCTACTTTGAGGTCATCAGATATAATTACTACCAGGTCTCTTTCCTGTTTTTTGATCATCAGTACCTCTCCTCCAATTTTGTTCTCTGCCTCTGGGTTTCAATGCCCTAAATGCATGATTTTGCACTGTTTCACATTAAAACCTTGTTGCCATGCCCTCAACCACTCCTTAGGTTTTCTAAGGTCTCTGAACATCCTTTCCAGCCCTCTGGAGTGTCTATCCTATTGCAAATGTTGGTGTCATCTGAAAAAGGTAGACCTTCACCTTCCAGCTTATCTGCAATGCCACTCTTAAAGACATTAAGGAGGACTGGACCCAGTGTTGAGCCCTGAGGCCCCCCCAACTGGTCACCCTCCTTCTCTAAAGTGAACTCTATTTACCACCACCCTCTGTCCTCCATCCATTAACCAATTTCTTACCCAGTTTGCCACTTAGGACCCATCCATGATGGTGCGCAGGAGATGTGGGCAAGGTACATTAGGATGCAAGCAAAATGTCACCCATTTTATAATTGCAGGTGACATTGTGACACCAGCATTCACAGAAGAAAGGGTACTGAAAGAACTCCTCAAACTCAAGGTGGACAAGGCAATGGTGCCTAATGGGATTTGCCCCTGAATTCTAAAAGAACTAAGAGGAGAACTAGTGACACCACTGACTACCCTTTTTAACAAATCATGGGAGGATGGTGTGGTACCTGAAGACCAGGGCAAGACAGATGTGATTCCCCTTCACTAAAATGGGAGCAAGGCAGAGGCAGGAAACTACAGACCTGTTAGTTTGACCTTAGTGGTAGGGAAAATGATGGAATCACTTCTGAAAGAAAGAACTGTTGAGCACCTAGAGGCCAGTGGGGCACATGACCCAAAGCAGCATGGATTCACAGTGGGAAGGTCATATCAGATGAATCTAATCAATTTCTTTGACTGGGTGACCAAAGTAGTAGACCAGAGAGGGGCTGTGGACATGGCCTATCTAGACTTTAGCAAGGCATTTGATACAGTCCTACACAAAAGATTAATAAACAAGTTAGCCAGCCTGGGAGTGGGTCCCAGGGTGGTAGCTTGGGTAAACAATTGGCTGGGCAACAGGACATAGAGGGTAACAGTAAATGGAGTCCACCCCAAAGAAAGGGGGGTTACTGGTGGGGTACTGCAAGGTTCAATGTTGGGGCTGGTCCTCTTTAATGTCTTTATAAGTGACATTGCAGTGGGACTGGAAGGAAAAGTAAGCCTCTTTGCAGATGACACAAAGATCTGCAACAGGGCTGATATACAAGAGGGGGTGGAAAGGATGAGAAGGGACTTGGCAAGGTTGGAGGAATGGTCAAACGTATGGCAGCTTAGATTCAATGCAAAGAAGTGCAAAGTAATGCACCTGGGAAAATGAAAACCCAGGGGAAGAGTACACAATGGGGGGGTACTAACAACAACAAAAAATGAAAAGGGACCTGGGAGTAGTCTTATCAGGCAACCTAAAGGTAGGCAGGCAATGTGAGAAGGCAGTAAAGAGGGCTGGGGGAATACTAGGATGCATATAGAGAGGCATCACCAGTAGAAAACAGAAATTGTCAAAATGGGAGAGTACCTCAGAAAAGCACTAGCAAACAGACAAGAAGGTGGGGTGGAGCAACAATGGGGAAACATCCAACCCACCATCACAGAGGCAACAAGCCTTTGTGTGAAGCAAATAAAGCAAAGAAAAGAAAAAAACAGTGTGGTTCTCAAAAAAAGTTGCAGGGAAGGTAAGGGAGAAAAAGATAGCATTCCGGAAGTATAAGGAAACACAGGAGGAACAGGACAGAGAACTGTACCAGTTAAAGCAGAAGGAAGCGGGGAAGGCAGTCAGAATAGCAAAGGCCCAAACCAAGGAAAATATAGCCAACTCGGTTAAGAACGGGGATAAAATCTTTTATAGGTACAGTAGTAGACACAGACATTGTCAGCTATTTCCAGATATTTTGGGAAATTTCTAAAGAGTTTCTCTCTGCTGCTCCTACTGTGGTAATGTAGAAAGCAGGAGATTTCTCTAGAAATATCACAGAAATTTTGGGAAATAGCTGGCAATGTCTGTGGCTACTACTGTACATTAGGGAGCAAAGAAAGACTAAGGCAGGGATACAGAGGCTGAAGAAAGAGGAAGATGGTTGGGCAGAGACAGTGAAAAAGCAGGGATACTGAACAAATACTTCTGCTCAGTATTCACAATGGAAAAGCAGGGGGAGATACCTAATCCAGTCAATAGAAGCACTCTGGATAGGTGGTTGATATTAGTCCTTTCACAGAAGAAAGGGTTCTGAAAAAACTCTTAAAACTGAAGGTGGATAAAGCAACGGGGCCTGATGGGATTCACCTCAGAATTCTAAAAGAACTAAGGGAAGATCTAGTAACACCACTGACTACCCTTTTTAATAAATCATGGGAGGATGGTGTGGTACCTGAGGACTGGAGGAGGGTAGATGTGATTCCCTTTCACAAAAGTGGGAGTAAGACAGAGGTAGGAAACTACAGACCTGTTAATTTGACCTCAGTGGTAGGGAAAATGATGGAATCACTTCTGAAGGAAAGAATTGTTGACTACCTAGAGGCCAGTGGGGCACAGGACCCAAGAGAGCATGGATTCACAGCAGGAAGGTCATGTCAGACAAATCTAATTCATTTCTTTGACTGGGTGACCAAAGTAGTAGACCAGGGAGGGGCTGTGGACATGGCCTACTTAGACTTTAGCAAGGCATTTGACACAGTCCCACACAAAAGATTAATAAACAAATTAGCCAGCCTGGGAGTGGACCCAGGGTGGGAGCCTGGGTAAAACACTGGCTGGACAACATTACACAGCAGGTAATAGTAAATAGAGTTCACAGTGAAGAAAAGGGGGTTACTAGTGGGGTGCTGCAGGGTTCAGTACTGGGGCCAGTCCTTTTTAATGTCTTTATAGGTGACATTGCAGAGGGACTGGAAGAGAAAGTACATCTCTTTGCAGATGACACAAAGATCTGCAACAGGGTTGATATGCAAGGTGGGGTGGAAAGGATGAAAAGGGACTTGGCAATGTTGGAGGAATGGTCAAATGTATGGCAGCTTAAATTCAGTGCAAAGAAGTGCAAAATAATGCACCTGGGAAACAAAAACCCAGGGGAAGAGTACACATTGTGGGGAGAGATACTGACAACAACAAAAATGGAAAGGGACCTGGGGGTAGTCATATCAGATGACCTAAAGGTGGGCCAGCAATGTGAAAAGGCAGTAAGGAGGGTTGGGGATACTGGGATGCATAGGAAGAGGCATCACCAGTAGAAAACAGGAAGTTGTTGGCCCTCTGTACAGACAGTTGGTAAGACCACATTTGGAGTACTGTGTACAGTTCTGGAGACCCCATCTCTGCAAAGACATAGACAGGGTGGAGGCTGTCCAGAGGAGGGCAACCAAAATGGTGCAGGGTCTGCACCAGAAATCACATATGAAGAAAGACTAAAGGAGCTTAAGATGTATAGCCTCAAGGAAAGGAGGGAGAGGGGGGACATGATAGAAACTTTCAAATACCTCAAGGGAATCAACAAAGTCCGAGAGGGTAGCATTTTTCAGAAAAAGAGATGTGCAAGAACAAGAGGGCACAATTTGAAGATAGAGGAGGGGACGGCTCAGAGGTAATGTGAGGAAGTATTTCTTCACAGAGAGGGTTGTAGATGGCATGGAACAGCCTTCTTGAGGAGGCATTCAGAGTCAAAAAACAGTGGGGAAATCTAAGAATGCATGGGACAGACATAAGGCAATTCTAGTGGGGGGTAGGAGGAAGTAGGCTGTTGGTTAACTAAGATCTGCAGCTTATCCATTAGATAGGGAAATGGGCAGACTAGGTGGGCCAAGAGGTCCTTATCTGCCATCAAATTCTATGTTTCTATGTTTTTTACCCCTCTGTACAGACAGTTGATGAGACCCCATCTGGAGTACTGCTTGCAGTTCTGGATACCCCATCTCTCCAAGGACGTAGACAGGATGGAGGCTGTCCAGAGCAGGGCAACTACAATGGTGCAGGGATTGCATCAGAAACCATACGAAGAGAGACTAAAGAAGCTTTATATGTATACCTCAAGGAAAGTAGAAAGAGGGGGACATGATAGAAACTTTCAAGTACCTCAAGGGAATCAACAAAGTCCAAGAGGGTTGCATGTTTCAGATAAAGAGATGTGCAAGAACAAGAGGGCAAAGTTTGAAGATAGAGGGGGGATGACTCAGAGGCAATATGAGGAAGTATTTTTTCACAGAAAGGGTGGTGGATGCATGGCATGACCTTCCTGGGGAGGTCGTGGGGTCAAAAACAGTGGGAGAATTCAAGACTTTATGGGACAGACATAAGGAAGTTCTAGTGGGGGGTAGAAGGAAGTAAGCTGTTGGTTTACTAGGATCTGCAGCTTATCCAATAGGTAGGGAAATGGGAAGACTGGGTGGGCCAAGTGGTCCTTCTCTGCTGTCAAAGTCCATGTTTCTCTGTTACAGCGCCTGAGGACCACCTGGTAAAAACCTGCATTTTGCGGCGGAAGGCTTCCCCCCCACCCCAACACAAATCCAGAACGCCCCTGTCACTCCCGATCTTGTTGCATTGCCCATGTTACAGCACCCTAATCACGACAACCAAACAATGGTATACCCTTAGCACCCACCCCTAAGCTGCCCAACTTCCTTATGAGTCTCCTATGTGGTATGATGTCAAATGCCTTACTAAACTCTAAGTAAGCCACATACACCGCCCCACCTTCATCTATTTCCCTGGTCACCCAGTCATAGAAATCTATCTGATTTGTTTTACATGACCTCATTCCCATGAATTCCTGAAGCCTCTGGTCTTGCAACCTGCTGGCTCCAAGATACTCCGCAATCCTTTCCTTTAGCAGTGACTCCATTAACTTTCCCACCACTGATGTCAGACTGAATGGCCTATAGTTGCCAGCATTCTCCCTGCTAACCACTTTTATAAAGTGAGACTACTTCTGGCCTCCTCCATTCACCTGAAACCACTTCTGTTTCCAGTGGGTTGTTGAATAGGGCTGTCAGAGGTGCAGTCAGTCCCTTCCTGAGCTCCCTCAACACCCTTGCGTGTATTCTGTCTGGCTCCATAGCTTTGCCAATTTTCAGATTTGCGAATTTCTTCAGGACTCTCTCCTTTGTAAATGGAGTTTTGTCTACATCCTTGCCACAGTGCTCCTGCTGCTTTGATGTGGCCCATCCCACTCCCCATCCTCTGTGAAGACAGAACAAGGATCTACTACGAAATTCCAAAATACATGATCCCGACACCCACCAGCTCGAGCCCGACATCCCGACGCTGCACTTTCCTGACAGTGTCGCATCTTGACAATGGAAAGCCCAACATTGGACTTATGTGGGGTTTCTTGTCTGGTGGGGGGCCACACCCCCCATTGTGAAGGCATAGCCCCCTGCACCCCACAAAATAATTATAACCAACTCTTGAGTCCTGGCAAACTCCACTGACCAGCTTACGGTCGCTGGGATGTGACACTGTTGGGATGTCGGACTTGGGCTGGTGGGTGTCAGGATTTTGTATTTCAGGATTTCATAGTGATACCCAGAACAAAGGTATTTCTTCGGGATATCTGTTTTTTCCTGATCCTCTTCTGCACATTATCCCTCTGCCCTTCTTAATCTCACAATCCCTCCCCAATCTTCCTCTTTTCACTGATGTACCTATAAAATGGTCTCATACCTTTTCGTTACCCCTTGGGCCATTCTTTCGTCAGTTTGTGCCTTAGCGCTCCTCACTACTTTTCTTGCTTCCTTCTGCTTCTCCTGATATGCCTCACTGTCTTCATCCCCCTGCATCTCTTTTTACCTAATGAATGCTACCCTATTAGTCTTTGCCTTTTCAGCCACTTCCTTTGAGAATTATAGAGGTCTCTTTTTATGTTTGCATGTGCATGAGTGCTTAGCAAACATTTTGTTACAAACAGCTGCATTTCAGAGGTGTGTCACTGTCAGGTCCAATGCAGCTCAAGTTACAATGGGCATGACAGTGACAAGCCAATGATCAGCCATCCTGATCATGACAGTGGTCAGTGCTTGTGGGGCGGAAACTTCATGTAGTTGAAATGACCGAATCATTCCTATGAGAGAGCACATTGATGCTTTCATCTGCATGAAGCCTACCAGCAGGCAGCTGAATGGTGTCATGCTCAGCCTGCTTCTCTACTCCCCACTCCCAGCTAAGTAAGTTATGGGTGTCCTGCCCTCTGTTTTGAATCCTGTCCCTGGCAGTGTAAGTTAACCCCCTTTCCACTCACTCCTTCTGCACACTGTCCCACCCTCAGTTCTGAATCCCATTCCTGCTGGTACAAATTAACCCCTGTCGCTCACTCCCTCTGTATGCAGTCGCAACCTTCATTCCCCAATCCCATCACTGGTCTGGTACAAGTTAACCCTCCTCTCACTCATTCCCTCTGCATGCAGTCCCATCTTCCTTTCTGAATCCCATCCCCTCCAGTACAAGTTAACTCCCCTCCTGCTCACTCCCTCTGTGTGCTGTCCCACCCTCCGTTCTGAATCCCATCACCAATGGTACAGTATCTGTTATCTGAAATGAAGGAAACCATCCTTCATGGTCTTGTTTTCTTTTTTATACCATGTAAAAAAAATGTTCCATCAAGGTCTGTTGCCGCTGCCACCCCTACCTGCTGTTAGCCTCCCTCACCCACCACCCAACACAGCACCCACCACCCCAGACCCCCCTACCTCTTACTTACCTACCGGGGTCCAACAATGTAATGTTCTCTGGACCAGAGTCACATCTTCACTCTCCAATGCTGGACCAGAAACTGAGGAAATTAGGTAAGCTGCTGTCAGTGTATTTCAAAGCATTTTTAATTTGTACTCATAACTTGGTCGTTTTATAATATTCTTTCCCCAAAATGTTCAACATGGCCTTTTTGGGACCCCACCTCAACAAGGTAGGTGAAATTTTTTAAGTAGGCCTCGAAAAGTGATTTTGCAGTCTCTCTCTGACATCAATTTTCAGGTTGGATTTGAAAATTTTCAGCTTTTGGTTTCATGCTGTGGGGTCATAAGAAAACTATGTTGAAAATTTGGGGTCAAAATATTAAAAAATAAAGTTATGAAGGTACACTGAGATTTTTAAATGCTCACTCATAACTCTGGTAATGTGCAATATGCTGACCCAAATTGTTCAATATATTCATTTTTTTGCACCACCTCATCAGCGTGACAGATGTCATTTTTCAAATCCTGGTCAAAATGAGTTTTTGCACTTGTGGCATAAAATGACATTTCAGCCAGTACTGCATAAATGATTCCTGTCATGTCTAGAAGAAGGGGTTATAAAAAAGGGCTCCATGTCAATACTGCAAAGAAATATAAGTGACTACAATTACGGCGATGGCAAAATCTGCGACTGTCAATCCGGCGACCAGAATGTATAGCGAACGCAATTATGGCAACATTTGCTTTCTGTGGGGCCATTGCGGGATCATTTGCCCCCCACACCTCCTTACTTATATATCTATTATGAGGCCGTAGCATCTCAGGGAAGGGTGGAAGGAAATGTCGCTGTAACTTTGTTTGCCATACATTCCGATCACTGATTGACAGTCGCCGATTTGTCATCATCGTCACCGTAATTGTATTCACCAATATTTCTTTGCAATATTGACGTGTTACCTAAAAAAGACTATTTTGAAAAATTGGGGCCAAAACATGAAAAAACTACCAAGTTATAAAGGAACACTGAATTGTTACAAGGTTTACTCATTACTTTATTTTTGTAGATTTTGGCCTCTAATGTTCAACACATCCCTTGTGTTACTCCATCTCATGAACATGACAGGTATCATTTTTCAAATCCCCTTCGAAACATGTTTTTGTAGTTGCACTGTAAAATCACCTTTCCAGTGGGATTTTAAAAAAATCCACCTGTCTTGATCATAACAGCGGGTTATAAAAAGATTATGTCAGAAATTTGGGGTCAAAATTGGGGAACCCACTGAAAATTAGACATTGGTTCTCAGCTGGACAATCCTGGGTAAAAACATACTAAAATGTGAAAAGCAGGACCCTAGTAGAGCAGAGCCCCCGATGAACTGTGCATCTATGCTGCTGTATCCTGAAAAAAAACATTGTTCAAGCTGGGCCCCACTGAAAATGTAATTTGCCTTTCAGCTGGGCTATCCTGGGTAAATACATTATAAATATGAGTAAAACAGGGCCCCACTGAAAATGAGATGTTTCATTTTGGCTGTGCTGTCCTGGTAAATACAATGTAAAAACTGGGAAAAGCACAGTTCACCAATGTGTCAAAGCAGGACCCCACTGAAAATGAGATATTGCATCTCAGACAGATTATCCTGGGTAATTACACAACTGTATAAAAACAGGACCTTGTAGCAAACCCCACTGAAAAGGAGATGTTGCAACTAAGATGATCTGTCCTGGAAAAATATATTATAAAAGCAGGACTACACTAAAAACGAGATATCGCATCTCGCCTCTACTGTCCTGGGTAAATGCAGTATAAACCTGTGTAAAATCAGGACCCCATAGTAAATGACACATGACATCTCATCTGGTCTGTCTTGGGTAAATATACAGTGAAAATGTGTAGAAGCAGGACCCAGTACAACAGTATGCAAGCAAAGATTTGGAATTGACAAATGCTTGTTACTCCTGTTTTTGCTGACTTCCTTTGTGCAGAGGTTTGCTGCTTTCACTATGCATTCCCTTAACTTAGTTGACTGTTCCTCCACCCGCACAGCGCATCTCCCCGCTGGGTCATTTCTGATACATTCACCCATTTTTGAGAATCTGTCCTCCTTTAGTTCAGGACCCTTGTCCTTGTGTGGCTTGCTTCCGCTACTGTCTTTGTGTTGAGCCACAATGAATGATACTGATGTCTGCAACAATATCCCTGTTAGTGAGTACCTGGTCTAGAACTGCACAATCTCCATGCACTTCCTGACTATCTGACTGAGAAACACCCCCTGGAAGAAATCTAGGATATCCCTGCTTTTAGCTGAAGCTGCAGCTGGGAGGCTCCAATCCACATCCAGAAGCTTGAAGTCCCCCACCAGCAGCACCTCCAATTTTTCTGCCATTGTGTTAATGGCCTCCACTTGTGTCTTATCCCATTTATTTCCCTGTATTGGACATCTGCAGATTATGCCAGTGCAGATACTGGCTCCTGTACCTGTCTCCAGGGTGACCCAGAGTACCTCCAACCCTTCCATTCCCCACAGATTCCCTGTGTTTCTGTTGCTTTAACACCCTCCCTTACATACAACACCAACCCTCCTCCCTTCATTCTCACCCTATCTTTCCTGTACTGAGTATAGCCTGGTATAGCCATGTCCCAGTTGTGGTTTGTTATTCACCATGATACAGTAATGGCCACAAGATCCATGACTTGCTCTGCCATGACAGCCTCTAAGTCAGAGGCGTTGCTAGGGCTGGGCCTCCGGGGCTGGAGCCCCGAATGTTTTGTCTGGGGCCCCGAATGTTTTTTGTTGGTGGTGTTCCCACTTCCCATTTAAAAAAAAAAAAAAACACTGCAGATTGCAGCCCAGCTGCCTGAATTGCTTACTTTGTGTAGGAGTTGAGTACACACAGAAATGCTCACTGACTGAGCCTCGCTAGTTTCGGCCCTGTCGTCGCATCGCCATGGCAACCATCACAGCTCCTAGTTCAGACTGTTTTCTGATTGGTGGCAGTCTGTGTGGTTGCCCTAGTGACAGCACACACTGATGGCAGACTCAAAGGGGGAGCGGGTCGGGAGCAAGCGAGTACTGTTTGGGAGTCGGGACTCGGGATCCTGAAGAAAAAGAAAATGCCTCCAGTGTCAGTGTGCCAGTAGACAGTGGCATG
Organism: Neoceratodus forsteri; assembly: GCA_016271365.2. NCBI lineage: Eukaryota > Metazoa > Chordata > Ceratodontiformes > Ceratodontidae > Neoceratodus > Neoceratodus forsteri. The sequence continues at coordinate 1,394,476,635 of CM057459.1, forward strand.
TCTTGTCAGAGTAGTTGGGGTCCAATCGCAGCATTGTCGCATGCTGCTTGCTTGCAGAATCGATGCAGTCTGCAGTGTCAGAGGAGGGAATTTAAGTGGTGCTGCCACGGCACTGGCAGGCGGGCAGGTGAGCAAGTTTCTTAATCCACTTGTGCTCCTGTGTCATACCCTGAAACGAGTGGGGAGCACTTGTTACAAGACCTTGATTCAAGTAAAACACATGTAAATTTTATCAGAAATAGTAGTGTTTTTTCCCAAAAAAAACATTTTTTTTCTTTCTTTCTTATGTCTGTATAAGATAATGATTGCACCTGCATTAGAATGAATACACATGGCACCGGCAGAGAATTGTACTTCCCATAGTGATTTATAGGATTACTTTCTGGAAGGCTATCTGATGTGGAGTGCTAAGAGCTACACCCATGCCCTCTAACATTATTCAGATTAGTTGAACTTCGTCTAATTGCAGTTCGAGGTAGTCAAAAGTCGGTTAATAAGAAGGAATGCAGCATGATATTGTGCAGCTTAGCAGCAAACTGCAGGATGGGACTGTTATTCTCATTCATGTTCTGACTGCAGCAGCCAGCTGTGTCACATGACAGACAGTTGAGTTACTCTTCTGGGCCACCCATGTGCATTGTGGGATACCTATTTTGTAGTTTATGCTACTTGATAGTCATGTGACTATCAAGTAGCATAAACTACAGAGTGTTATCACAGCAATAGAGCCTTGTGAGTGGCCAGTGAGAATCATAGGATGTGGCCTTTATTCAGTTAGAGACAGAGACTAATGAGAGGGAGAGAGACAGAGTGAAAGCAAAAGCACTGCAGTTGTTCAGTGAGTCAGTGCAGAGTTTGTCTCCTCTGTGTTTGTGGAATTTGAGAAAAAAGGGAATACAACTGCTATATTTTTGCATAAAACAGTCATTTTCTGTATTTCAGCAATTGCTGCTGCTAATTTTGTAGTTCTTTTGCCACTACTGCTGTAAGGCAAGGAAGGCCCGGTTTTCACTCTAGGCCTACTAGGCCAGAAGGTCTAAAAGGAACATATCTTTTCTAGTCTAGTCTGTATCTTGTGTGACTGAGAACTGAGTCAGCCTCTACAGTCATCAACTCAAGTCAAAGTCAGCACAATCTAGGTGCCTGGCTGTGAGGGCAGGGGGAAATTTTGTTGTAAAAAAAAAAAAATTTGTCGTAGTTGCAGTTTAAATTTGATCCACCTCATCAGTGACCCAGAGTACCTGAGGCTGAGATTTGTTTTTTGCCAGTACTGGGCTTATTGTGGTAGGGCTGAGAGGGCAGCAGCAGTGCGTGTCACTGTACTGTACTAATAAAAGGAAAAATTGTAGTTGCAGTTTAAATCACAGCAGCCTCTGATACACCTCACCAGTCACCCAGCATACCTGAGATATTTTTTTGCCAGTTGTATCGGGCTTCTGGGAGGGCTGAGGGCAGCAGTGTGTGACGCTGTACTTTGTTAAAAAAAAAATTGCAGTTGCAGTTTAAATCACAGCAGTCTCTGATCCACCTCACCAGTCACCCAGCGTACCTGAGATATTTTTTGCCAGTTGTACCGGGCTCGTGGGAGGGCTGAGAGCAGCAGTGTGTGTCACCGTACTTTGTTAAAAAAAAATTGCAGTTGCAGTTTAAATCACAGCAGTCTGAGTGACAATAAACCTTAGTGTGTCTGTTCCATTGCCATTGCATTGCTGTGAGCCCTGAGGTGGCAGTGTGTGGCTCAGATCAGTTGCATTGCAAATAAGTACTGTACATCAGAACTTGTTGGTTTCCACTGTTTCATAAAAATGGATATCCGACATTTCTTTAAGTCCAAAGAAAAGAATACACATGAAGAAGTGCGAATAATTGCCAATTCAGAAAGTATACTGCATCATGTACCACTGTGCATGAGGGGAACACTGAACCAAGCACAAGTGACCAGAACAGTCACAGTTATGTTGATGCTGACACTGACACAGAAGGCATAAATAAAATGAACAGTGAACTAGTAAATGCTCAAAATATCACAGACTTGGGAACACTTGAGACAGGGCCTATTCAGACAAGTTGCCTTGTTACCCACAGCACACATTTGGAGGGAAAAAAAGGTCATTCCAGTTTCACTGGTTTGAAAATTACAACTGGTTAGAATATTCTGTTACTCTGGATGCTGCTTTTTGCTATCCTTGTAAATGCTTTGGAGTGAAATATGGAGCAACTCGCCCTAATAAAGATTCTTTATTAAGCACCAGATTTGTTAATTGGAAAAGGGCACTTGACTCATTTAGAGAGCATGAAAAGACTTCATATCATGCAAATGCAAACACCTTATGGGCTGGTTTTAAAGACACAAAGAGTACTGGTGATATTGTTCACAAATTACAAGCTGCAAACATCAAAGAAGTAAATGACAGGCAATGCTATCTTGAGCACATCATTGCTGTCACATTATTTCTGTGTAGGCAAGGACTTTCTTTCAGGGGTCACGATGAAATGCATGGTAGTTTAAATAAAGGAAATTTTCTGGAATGCTTGGATCTATTAAAACAATTTGATCCTTTTCTACAAATGTATAAGGCACCTTCAAATGCCAGTTATATTTCTCCCCAAACTCAAAATGAGGTGATTGCATGTTGTACAGATGAGGTCATTTCAAAGACAGTTGCTGAACTTAACAGCTCAGAAATGTTTGCTGTTATGGCAGATGAAGCAAGAGACAAACATAAAGAGCAGCTGGCAGTATGCGTGAGGTATATTGTACCTGGAACTGGAAGCATTACAGAGCATTTTATAGGATTCACAGAACTTAAATCTTTTAATGCTGACTCCATTTTCGAATCACTGCTAAAATGTCTCCAAGACAGTGGAATTACAGGTGCAAAATGTGGGGCACAGGCATATGATGGTGCCTCTGTTATGAGTGGGGCAGTAGGAGGAGTTCAAGCTAAGTTCCGCCATCATCATCCAGAGGCTGTGTATGTGCACTGCTATGCATGTGAGCTGAATCTTGTACTTTGCCATACATGCAAATGTATTACTGAAGCAAGAGAATTTTTCTGCACTATGGAAACTGTGTATGAGTTTTTTAGCACTTCCATTTTTCATCATCATGAGTTTGTCAATATATTAGGCTTGAGTCCATCAGAGTTGGTCCAGTTGTTAGATACTTGCTGGTCTTGCCAGATCCGATCAATCAAGGCCTTGATGAACTGCTGTGTAGCTGTACTTCAGTGCCTTGCTACTATTCGCACTCCCAAAGCCGTTGGACTGTTAGCATTCTTGCAAAAGTCAACCACAATTTACTGCCTGGTCATCTTTCATTCTCTTCTAAAGGTAACATAAGGCATCCACAAAGTTTTACAAAGGGAAGATCTAGATCCATTCACTGCAGTAGATTTTGTTGACTCAGTTCATCACACTCTTGAAGAGATGCGGAGTGAGGACAGCAGCAATGAACTGTTTAAGGAAGCTGTGGATTTCTGTAACAAGAATAATGTGGAAATACGTGACACAAATAGAAGGAAAAAACAGAAACAGATGGACGATTTTATTGTTGAGACATCAGTGGGAGTGTGGGACCAAACTTCTTCTCAAGTGGACTTTTGAAACAAGCTTAATTATCCGTGCCTTGACAGAATGTCTGTTGAACTAAAGCAAAGATTTGCTAGTGTTGCAGTTGAGATAATAAATGGCGTCCGTGCATGCAACCCATTGTCTGCACATTCCTTTGCTCTGAATCTCTGGCACCTCTAGCTCATCACTATGGGATTAAACTGCAAAAGGAGGAATTGTTTGTTGCAAAACATTACCTGAAATGAAAAATGGAAGGAAAAACAAATTAATACAAATGAAGTTTGTAAGCTACTAGACCCTCTTATGTTTCCAAAACTCAAGCAGTTGGTCCAGGCAACACTTACTATTCCAGTGACAAGCTGTAGCTGTGAGCGCTCCTTTAGTGCACTGCAAAGGGTATATACATGGCTCAGAGGCACCATGACTCAAAATAGATTACATGATCTTGCAATTCTAGCAATTGAAAAGGAAATGTGTTCTGTGTTATCATCAGATCAGGTAATTACACAATTTGCAAAGAAAAGCAACAGATGGCATCAGTTGTTATTACCAGAGAAGGAGCGAGAACAGCATGGAGGAGAACAACAGAATGCACAAAAATAAAAATGATTAGGCAGTATTATTTAATGTTCTTTGTTATTGTGTATTTCACTGCTGTATTTCTGAATATAGACTTTCCAGTCTGAGTCTGAGCAGAAAAATTAAAACAAAATATTTTATTAAAGGGCCCATGTGATGTGAATATCAAATTGATGTCATGCACCACCTTCATATGCCTGTGCTTCACATTTTCCAATATTGGTTAGCACCTTGGTTAGGTGACATAGGTAAGATACAGTGTTGCTGCATATAAACATTAAAGAGCAGCTGACAAATTTCCTTTGGGAACACTTTGAAAAACTTTAAAAAGCATTTTACATTTGGACATCATTCACATTGCATTTTGTTATCTATCTAATATAGATTTCTTCTCTACATTATTTATTACTGATTGCCTCTGTAGCTTGTTCCCTACTTGAATTGCATATGCTCTGTTGTGACATCACCTTCTATTGCCTTGGGAATAACAGTGATGTGACAAACACAGTATTGTGACATCAAGTTGGAAAGAAACAATAGGAGCCGATGAACACTCAGAGACCAGTGCCAGCAGATATCCTGTTTCTGTTTCCAGGCATATATGACCTCAATAATAACCAATAAGGATAAGAAATACAGAACAAATAAGTAATATATAGCTGCTTTGTGTACAAATATTTTTGAAAGTTATTCTCAAGGTGTCAGTGGTTCTTTACTTCTTTAAATTCCATTTTCTAGTACTTCCCTAAGTTCCCTTGGTGCATCAAGTATCATATTTTACTCAGTTAGATCATGGACCTATGCTGTGTGACTGTGTGGAAAATAATTTCATAAGGGTCACACTCAGCTCAGGGAAGGAGGCCACAGTGGCCCAGCCCTCCTCCGTGTCCTGTATACTTCTTAAATTTCAGTAGATTTAGCCCAGATATACTGATATTTACAAAATATGCTATTGATTCTATAACTTTTAATCCACAACATGTAGTTTTTGCCTCTCAAGTGACAAGTGACAAGCCAACCCAAAAAAAAGGCACAAAATAATGGAAAAGGAATGGGGGAAAAAACAAAGCTGAAGTAGTAGAAATGTGTTATTTTTGCATGAGAGAGCACTAAACGTTCTACAGTTTTCTAAGATACCTGTGGCACCAGACCCTGGTTTTTGTTTGGGGCCAAGGCCCCCAAAGTTTACTCATGCTGGCAATGCCTCTGCTCTAAGTGCAGAATTTTATTTTCTAGACTTCTTAAATTTGCACACATGACCTTACACACTTTGTTCCCACTCTGCCTGCTACCCCCTTTTGTCCTGCCCCCTTATTCCCTCTCTTTTTACAACTCTTATTCCCATCCCCCTTGTTTTCTACTACACTGCTTTTTTCTTTATTTTTCACCCTTAGGGGTTTTTCCTCCCCTCGGGTCCTCCCTTCTCTCTGCTTCTGTCTGGGGGGGGGGTGTAGTTTATGTCTCCCTTTTTCCTTCTGCTACCTCACTCAGCTAGTTTAAATGTCTATCAATGTAACATTTAAACTGACCACTAAGGACTGTATTTCACTTCCCATATGGATGCAGGCCATAACCCCTTTATAGTCCCACACCCCTCCAGGGAATTCCCCAGTCCCCAATGAAGCCAAATCCCCCTTCTCTACACCATTCCTTCAACCATGAGTTGAAGTCCCTGGTGCAGAGAACCCTATCTGCCTGCTGGTCATTGACAGGCAGCACCTCAGCAAAAGCCACAGGACATGCTGCCTATGACATCTCCCCAGCACCCTAAAATCTCTCTGCACCATTCCAGTCCCATTCCTTGCCAGGTCATTAGTCCCCAGATGGACAATGACATCCAGTTCTCACTGCTGCTCCTCTGCCCTAGTGATCCTTAGGAACTGCTGTCCATCCCTCTGAGCCATGGTGCCAGGTAGGCACCTCACCTCCCTCTTTCCCCACCCTTTCTATTTCCAAGTCTACCCCTCTAATGATACAGTACTTCAGACAGAAGTTGCTTCTTCCTCTTGTGTGGTCCTCCCCCTCTCACCTTGGAGTCTTCCTAATAGAGGAGCCCACATCTTCCCTGGCCACTACTACTGGTGCCTCCTCCTAGCAGCCCCATCCTGCCTGAGCAGCAAATAAATTTCATAGTGGTATAGGCTGAGGAATGTGCCCCAGACCCACCACCCCCTCCCTCCCAGAGCCGACCCCAGTCCAGTCAGCCCTCCTTCTCCTAGGCATCATCTGGAGCAATGATGGCAGACTTAGTGGCCCCTGGATGAGGAAAGAGGTACCCCAAATCCTAGCCAACTTAGCCTGGAGTCCTGTGACCTCCTCCCTCAGCCCAGACAGGTGCATGCAGATGGGACAGCACCTCAGTCTCCTGAAGGTCTCTCTGAAAACTGAAGCTCCGCAACTACTTAATAAACCACACCAGAAAATTCTCAAGTCTTCACTTTGTATTTTACTTAGCTTTAACTTGTACCCTTACCCTAAATAGGGTGTTACTAGTTGTTCCCTTTTTAGCTTACTTAACCCCTCTGTAGCTTGACCCTAGACAGGGTGACTTTTCTTTTTCCCCCTGTAACCTTGGCCTAGATAGGGTATTTCTAGTTTCTCCTTTTTACTTTTACTTAATTCTTCTGTAGCTTGACCATAGATAGGGTGATTTTATCTTTCCCCTTTCTGCTTTACATTTACCCCTTTGTATCCTTACCCTAGATAGGGTGTTCCCTCTTCTCCCATACAACAGGTAGTTACTGGTTATATGGACAGTTGCCTCCCTTCTGCTACCCTCTTACCTTCCTCCAGTACTCCCTTACACAGGCAGCAACAAGCAAACAGGTATTTTAACAAACCTTAGTGGACCAGCAGAGTTCTCTGCATGCCTGTTGTTGCCTACAGATACCTAAAATGCTAATCTTGTTCCACTCCTGCTTTTTCACTCATGATCTGGGACTCAAACTTGAATGGGACACATTAGGAGTAGTAACTTTTATCCTCCACATAGGACATCCTCCAGGTGGGACTTCCTACCAAGTCCATGATTGGTCTGTTCCCATGACTTGACCCTTGTCTGCTTCTCCAACCCATAATCCAGAGATGTTAGTCCTACTTGAGAACATAAGAACCCCACCAAATGCTAAGCCGATTACTGCAAACCCTCCCTGCCCTTTTCTCCCTCCAAAACAGCCTAAATTAGTCCTTTTGAGCAAGAAAAAACCCTTTTCATCTGATGCTCCAAATACCCTTTTTTAGCCCCTATAGTCTGTTTTAAATTAAGACCCTTCAACTCCTACAACTCTCCAAACAGCAAATCACTTTAGCCCCTTATCTGCTTTACAGCCTGATTGAGCCCTTTGCTGATCCTTTTCTTTGTAGCTCCCTCCTGATGGCTAGTACATCTGAACTACTGGCTCTTCCTCTAGTTAAATTGTGCACCAAGGTTTTGCCCTGTTGAGTTTTAGCACTCCTAGTAGTCCATTCAGTAGTCAAGTTCCTGGTAAGTTTTCAAATCCCCTGCCATTACCTGTTCCTCTCTGAACAAACAGTGCTCAAGTTAGACTGTGTAATTAGGGCTCCTTGCAGATAGAGTATATTATTCAGCCATGTTGGGCCCGGTGAACTACACCACATACCTAAAAGTACAAGTATGTCTTCCTGTAGCTCCCACCTCTCGCTGGTTGCAACCTACTAAATACTTGTGTGTACTGTTTATTTTCTTTTGCCAGAGTGAGGAGAATATGGGTGCTTCCATATGATAAATAAAGATTAACTTTCTACAAGGTTGGTAAGCTGATTCCTTTATCTATATGAGAAGCTGACATGCAGTTTTCCGTTTAGCAAACGTGCTGTGTTGTGATTTACTAAGCCCTACAGGTAATGTGCTTGCCTTACTCCTGTTCTGGAACTAATGTTTTTGAGTTCTGTGTTATTTTATCATCTTCCAATGCTTTCACAGGCAACGTTTGCAAAAGAGAGGAATAATTTGGTACTGCTGGTGGGGGACTGAAATGTCTGTAACACGATTAAAGTCATAAGATGAATGAAAATTAAATTGAAAACTATACAGTTACTAATTAAATAATGTTTTGTAACAATAAAATTCAGAAAAGGTTCAAAAATAGTTTAATTAAAACAATGTTTAAACCATCATTTAACTTCATGTATTGATTCAAAAAATTAGTGTCAATACAATCATTGCAAAAAGATCTATCAACACTATGTATTTGTCATTTGTTTGGCTGTGCCACAACTGAAAAACATGTAATGATAATATACTGAAAAAGCAAGCTCAGATAGTATCAGTACATATAAAATAGTGCTGATGCAAAAAAAAAAGTATTGTCTGAACTATTTCTTAATGGCTACACTCCAAGCTTTCATTAGAATATTAAGTGTCAAGCCCCAACATTTCCAAAGATAGATCTTAACAAATATATATATATTTTTTAATGTGATAACTTTGGAACCATTAGTTCTAGAGAGTTATTTATTTTTTTTATGAAATCTTGGAGTTAGCGTAATAGATATACTGTATCAATAAGATGTTACTACAGCAGCCATATAAAGTTATAAAAAACATAAAATGTTTTCTATCGATTCAAAAATCTTAAACTGGTTCACTACATTTTTAACAAAATATTATACTGAAATGTATGCATGTAGTGGCACAGGAGAACTGTGTGTTTAGGATTGATACACGTTGACTGGATTATACTGTAAGTTTTAATTTAAAAAATTGAAGTTTCTTTTATTAGCAGTTCAAATGATACAGCTTTCAAAATATAATTTCAGGCATTATAAAATATCATAAAAGATTATTTGTTTTGAATGGTCGGAAGATACCAGTGGTTGTTCTGTCTAAGAATGAACAGATACTCTTCTAAATTAATATTTTAGAGGTCTGTTCAACTGAAACCAAAGCCACCACTCAGCTACAAATTTAGTTATATATTTTTTCTTTATAATTCTCAAAGATAAGCTATGGTTGTTGAAACATCAATGCTAACTCTATTTTCAGTGTACTTTTAAAAGTACCCTTTTGTTTTATTTGCAACCTACATGCTGACACAGCATTCTTTTTTTTTTATTATATAGAATGTTTCTTGCTGGGGACTTTCAGTAATGTCACCACCCATGCAGTAGCACTAAGAATGGGATCCCTCTCTTGTGCTCTCTAAAACCACTTCAATCCACCCAGAGCACCAACTTTAAGGATAAAAACAGACAAGGTTTTGCAAGTAAAGATGGTAGCTCATAGTAGGGTAAAAGAGTTTGCATTAGGAAGATTGAAACCAAAAAGATCACTTTAGCTGACGTTCAGTGACTCTCCTGATCTCAACCCTGAACCTGAAGCAGAGGAGAAAAATATCACAATTATCTCAAGGTCACTGGTAGAAGCTCGAAGAACCAGCACTACACATGCAAGTGGACTTCAAGGAATTGCAGACATCGAGCAGGGCCTCAGTGAGTCATCGGACCAAACTGATGGCCACAGTGCAGCCCTTTTATATCTATATAGGTGGGAGCAAGAGACAGCAAGGAAACTGGAAGATTTGGAGGTCCACTCCAGCTAGAACAATGTGAGACTCTACCAGAAGGTACTGAGTCAAGAGAAATGACAATCTACCTGATATCTTTGCTCCAAGAATTACTAGATCTAGATAGATTTTCCAATCACCCTGGAGTGGGCACATCGAATGCTAACATGAAAACCCCAGGCCCCAAGGACTAAAACCAGATCAGTAATAATGACATGTTTAGATTACCACCCACATTGCAGACCCTGAGAAAAGTTTGGGTCAGAAAAGAACTGGTTCTAAGAAATAAAAGGCTGTACATGGACCATGATTTTACACCGCACAGTATGAAGTAGCAGAGGCGTACCCTGGAGACCATTAAACAACTGAAAGAGTAAAGGTTAAAAGCACATATCATTGCTCCTGCACAGAGATTAATCTTTACTGAAGTATGACTGCAGTTTTATTGCTCCCTGGACAAAGCTATGGGGACTTTAAAACATTTGGGGGCAAAATGGAATACTCCAGATGACCACAAGTGATGGTCTTTTGAAAAAGACTTACAACAACTAACCTGGTCCACCCACCCATCCAACACCCAGGCAAAAAGAGCTTGCGAAATCCACCACTGACCCTTGAAGGAGGATTTGGCAAGCTGGGCAAAGAAGACCCCCCAGGCTCAGGAAGAAAACTATCCACAAGACAGTGTAATAGGTACCATTTAATCCCTTTAATCTATCATTTTTTATACATTTATTTAGGTTATCCAGTCTGGAGGTCTCCACGCTATTTTGGTCAAAGGCCTACTATGTGATATTCAAATAAGTAGCTTATTGCCACTGAGCAGTGTGCGGTTGGTCCCAGCACATGTTTCTTTCACCCACCTTTGACTGAAAAGCTGCATTATGAATTGCAAAACATACCTGACTCAATTCAGGCAAAAGGACTCTAAGGTGGATATTATAATGTGATATGTTTATTTATTTTTATTTATTTATTTAGTTTTTGTTGACCGGGTAAGTGCACTAGACAAATCCTGCCTATTTTCAGGCACGACCTGTGATTCATTTAGCTGTTGCTTTAATGTTCTGGTGTTCTAGGGGGCTGTGTGAGATACAAGGAAAAGCACAATTTAGCCTGCTGGTACAGGCAGGGTGTGGTCCTCTCTAGGAAGGCTCTAAATTTAACATTTCCCATTTTTTACAGCTGTATAGTGGAGCTATGCTGACATCGTACTATTACACAAAGAGAGTGAAAGGGGCTCTGGAGATATGTGACTGGATACCTGGACTGTATCCTTGTGGAGTTGAAGCACATGTAGTCCTCTCCGTTCACCACAGAGCTGTCCTTTGTGTCTCTCTCTCCCCCTCCCCTCTGCTGTTGCACTGTTTTCTTGCAGTGGCCAGTGATAGCACTGGCCCTCATCATTTACTGAAGAGACAGAGCACTACTGGAGACAAAGTGGTGATGAACTGCAGAAAGATCACAGTAGCATGTTAATAAAGTCCCTCTTTGTTTTTCCATACACTTTTAAAATTAAAAAAGTGAAAAGCAGTACTGGTCTTGCAGTCTCTTGGTTGTATGTATACCCTCTTTAAAAATATGGCTTCAAGATCTGTTGTTTTCACTAATCTGTTTACCAGTTTCAATTCGCAGGAAAGTGACCATTTGTGTATGTTTTCTTTTCAATTAGCATCTGCCGTCAGTGCCAATGAACTGAGAGTTCCCACTTGATTATAAAACAGAGCACATAATGACAGTGCTTCAGTAAAGTTATTTCAGACAGCCTGCCTACTGCAGCATGCAATTCTACCATTTGTCTACAAATTAACTAGTGACTGACTAACAAGCTAACAATGTGGCAGTTAAACAGTTGCAACTGTGCAGTGCGAAGATATTATTTATAGCATTAAAACGTCTAGTACAGATCGAGTTAGACTCATTTCCTGTGATAAAGAAATAATTTTAAGGTACATTCATGATCCTTTCTGTAATTTCAATATGCATGCACTCAGATTTGCAAATACTTTTTGATGGCAATGCTAAAATGACACCTCACCCCAAACCCACTCCTCCAGTACATAATGAAACATTTATGTATTCAGACTTGCTGTATAAGAGGGCATTACTAAACTTATGCAGAGAGTTTGATGTAACCTGTCACTAAGATACTGCAGGACTGAGTACATAACTGTTTCATTATGTACTGGAGGAGGGGGTCCTGTTTGGGGAGGGGGTCAAAGAATATTTGCAAATCTGAATGCATGCATATTGAAATTACAGAAAGGATCATGGATGTACCTTGCAATTATTTATTTGTCACAGGAAACAAGTCCAACTCAATCTGTACTAGACACTTTAATGCTGTAAATATCTTGCCAAGGCTCCTGGAACAATGTTGGCAGATTTTTTAATTGATTTGGTTGGTATAAAATGTGAATTTTTTTTGCCTGCACATAGGGCTGCCTGGCTGTGCAGGAGCTGATCAGACTGGGGCTGCTGTTACTGTGGTGGGCTGTGGTGAATTAGGAGGTATTATTAAATAATGTATTAGTTACTGATTATGAGCTCTGATACACAAGAAAATGGGCTTGGAGCACATGGCTGAGTGAGCAACAAGTGTGGCATTTTACATACTACAGACAAAAAAAAGCCAAAATGGTTTGAGCTGCAATGCTGAAGATGCCTAGCAGATAACAAGAATTCAGATCTCACAGTTCTTTAGGAATCTGGAGCAGTAGGTACAACTCTGCAGTTAAGGAGATCAACCTACTATAAAGCTCTTCTACTTCTGTCTGCAAGTGTATATTTCAGACTCCCACTGATGACAAGGGGTGGGTAAGTTTTTGAGCTCTCATGGGTCACAAATGGGCACATTTGGGGCTCCCACCGGTGAGCAAAGAGCTGGTTACATATGGAACTCCTGCCCCCCACCACCAAGCTGTCCTCCATCCAGCAGGAATTTTGTATCCCCCACCATGGTATCAGATGCTCGGCATGCTTACTTCTAGACTGCAATATCTCTCTGTAGCTGAGAAGTGCTACTTTAGTCAAAAGAAAGGTTCTTGTGACTGAGATAATGCTTTTCAGCTGCAGAGAGATATTTCAGTCTGCAAGTAACCATATCAAGAGTCTGAGACCAAAGCAGTGGATACAGAATTCCTGGAGGAGTGGAGGACAGCTTGGTGGTGGTGGAGGGGACAGGAGTCCCATATGTAACCAACTCTGTGCTCACCCATGGGAGCCCCAAATGTGCCCAGCCCTTTTCTTCTGACTTGTAGGAGCCCAAAAAGTTACCTGCCCCTTGTCGTAATTGGGTGCCCAAAATGGGGCACTTGCAGAGAGAATTAGAAGAACTTTATGGTGGGCTGATCTTCTTAATTGCAGAGTTGCACCTACTGCTCCAGATCCCTAAAGGACCATAAGATCTGAGTTCCCAATATCTGCTAGGCATCCTCATCATAGCAACTCAAACAATTTTGGCTAACTTTTTTTGTTGTTGTTAATAGTATGCAAAATGATGCACTTGTTGTTCACTTGACTGCTCACTCCAGGTCCATTTTCCTGCATACTAGAGCTCGTGATCAGTAACTACTGCATTTTTTTAAAAATACCTCCTAATCTATCACAGCCCAAATAAACTCAAAGAGAAAATTATGTACTCTCTGTCTCTCAGTGTCATTGGTTTTTGTAGCAACAAAAATTGTGATTTCTGTATGCAACAAAAAATGTAACCATCCCTAGTAATGACCAAAACGTTGAACATTAAAACAAATCAATTAAATTAAGGACTCTTTAAACTATAGGGCTGAGGTCCTGTGACACCCGTCATGGTGCAACCCTTTAGGGGATCTATTAGTCACAAGTGTGTGAACAGCCAAATCCAACACTGCACTAGTATTTGCCTGATCTCCTCCTTTTGTTAGTTTTCTTTTATCTTCCCCTTTTACTTTTTTCCTTCCCCCTCTTCTGTGTTGTTTTCCCTTGTTTCTCCTGCTTGCTTTTCTCTTCCCTCCATCCTTTCTTCAGGTATCAGAGGCAATGGATCATACTGACAGTAGTTAAAGGTTACCTGGTAAAGAAAGAAAATGTGGTAGACTACTCACAGTTGAAGGTGTCAGGGAGGCTGCTAACAGCCAAACAAATTGCCTCAAGGGACTGCACAGTACCTCAAAGCTAAAACAAGTTAGAAGCCAAAACGGTTCTTGTACAGAGAAGCTGTAACAAAAGTGAGGTCATCACTTAAACTCAATAAAGGGATCTTAGAGAACTAGCAACTTTCAAACAAACCACCTTTATTAACAACTATAAAGAGCAACAATAAAACACAGGCTGAAAAACCATATAACCCAAAAACAGAGCAAGAGAGTACTATGGGAACCAGTTAGAGATGCAAATACGCTGCAATAGCAAAAATAATGCTTTCCTTTACCAAGATGTGCCAGTCACTGTGGTGCAAAAAATGCTGACTCCAAAGTTCATTTCAAACTGAAAACTTTCTCTTTTGCCTGAAAAACCTGAACAAGTATACCAGGAGTGCATATAGTCACAAATCACTGAAAAGGACTGAGACTCAGGTGTGCAATGTGCCATGCAGGCCGGTTTCCCAAACCACTTCCTGGAAAGCTTATGTATCAACTGAATGAGAAGTCATCCTCAGAGCTGCAGCAACCAGTTTGGATGATTCTCATCAGTGTGAGGGGTTCTAACTCTTTTCTGCATGTATGCAAAGGTTGTTGCAAGCAACCTTGCAGGATATAGGCCAGGGAGTCACCATTGAAATGGCCTGCAGGACTAAGTTCACAAGTGTTATTGCACTCACACTGCTGGTTGCAGCCTCCTGTTACATTCTACCTGTAGAAACTGGAGTGGCATGTGTTGGTGGTGTTGGTAGGGGTTGCAGTGCTGCAACTGGAAGACATGGGCCAGCTGGAGGAGGGTATTCAGTGGAACTCCTGAAGAAGATTTCATGACAGCAGGAAATGAAGGCAAGAATTTATTATCTGTGGGTTGGGGATACCGAACATTGGGTGAGGACAGGGTCGAGGATATGTATTGGGGCCAGGGATTCAAAAGTGAATAGGTATGTATTTTCTATGGAGTGATCCACTGGTTGTTTGTGTTTTGCCACAATACTCAGCTAAGCAGAATTCAGAATAGAGCAAATGCATACCGAGTTGGCACTTGGTTTTGTATCAGGTGTCTGGGAGATATTGCAAAATGATTAATATCATGCGGGGGTTAACACCATCCCTTGTTGTTCTTCTTTTTCTACTGACCTTGACAGAGAAAGCGAGAACAGGAGACCATGTACATTTTTAAGGGCCAGGAAGCCTGTGATCTCAGGAAAATGACAGTTTAGTTTTTTTGTTTTAAAACTTTAAACTGCTTGTTAAAACAGGACTTCGATGCAGAATCTGTCAGAGTCCAGAGCTGATATCTACAAATGCTGTCTATAATAATATGTTATAGGACAGAATCTATATAGTATTTTACAGGGCAGGAACTATGTTCCAGTGTAGGATCTGAATAACATGTCACAGGTTAGGATCTATACAATATGCTGTAGGGTAGAATCTGTATAATATCTGTGTCACAGGGCAGGACCTGTATAATATGATTTGTGGTAGAATCTGTATAATATGTTATAGGCTAGTGTCTGTATAATGTAATGACACGATCTGTGTACTATGCTACAGCATGTATATAATATTTTATATTGTAGAATCTGTATAATATCATGGCAGGATCTGTAAAGTTCTTGTGTTTTGCCTGTGTATGATGAGTTACTAGGTGTTTACTTTCTTATTTCCCCCTCAGCATTGCTCTGCTTTCATAATATACACTGATATGTACAATGTTCAACAGGTATGCATGCCCCGTGGCCTTTATCAAGTGACTGCATTAGCAGCTACAGTGACTGGCCAGAACTTGTCTGAAGATCATGGGCTTCTTTCAAAAATATTCCTACATGGGGTAATACATTCTGCCTTGAGGTAACTCTTTTAAACGTATATTTTATTAATGTTATCTAAAACATGATATTAATAACGCCTACAGGCAAGCATACAAGACCTACAACTTGTCACTGACATGCATCATTTTGAGAGCTAGGCATTTACAGAACTCCTTTTAAGTGGCACATAACTTAAGGGGTGCTTTATAGGCTATACAGTCTTTTAAATGTCCATAATGTGGTGTTATGCATTAACTGCTTTTTATAATAAGTCCAACATTAAGACAGATGAAGAGTGACTGTTACTGCCATGAGTAGGGATAATCGCTATTTTTAACTGCATTGTGCACCATTCCGTAGGGGTATACCATACCTTTGTAACTGTAAAATAAGGTATTAATTGTAAAGCAGTTTCCCTTTATAGTAGGATTTGTTACATGCTAGTAGTACCATAACGTTTGAAATAATTAAACTTATAGCCATTAGAACAACTTTAAATACAGATAATGTAGAAAACCAGCAGATGTAAAGACCTCAAGCTGCAACAATTCTCAGGGGGTCTAAATCTTGGGACTCAGTTATACTGAACCTGGTACCTATAATCACAGTACAACCTTTCTTTCAGAACAATGAGGTTTGTAAAGCTCTACCCTGCAAACAAGGAAACAAGGATTAGGAAACCAACAGTATGAGGAACGTTCAAACAGTTCAGTAAAACACTGCCACCATTTGAGATAGAAAAAAGTCCTGTGTGCACCAACTTGGCCAAAGGCGCCAAACTCAGCGAGAAGAAGGGGGGAGCTGACTTTAAGTATGATCAGGAGCACTTACTGGCACCATCTTTATAACACGTTTGTGCAATCTAGCCACTTGTAAAATACATTTCAAACTGTGACGTTCAAGAAGACAGCTTGATAACATAACATCTATGACTTGTCAAAAATTAAGCAATCTTGCAAATCATTCATGTTTTAGATCACAGAACCAGTGCTGTTCCAAACTGCCAGCTCTCGTCCCACACTTTCAGGTCCCAGTTTCCCATTTATCTGTACACTTAGTTTTTTTTATCAGACTCCAAGGTCTCCCTACATGCATTGAACTGATGCTCTGTTTTTTCCAGGATTTTCAATGCATCCCAAGCTTCAGAAAACTGATATGCTTTCTCTGCATAGATGATTTTTAGGCTGGCTCGTTAACAGCACATGTTGGACACCCAGACCCCTGAGACAAGCTTGGACAACATAAAAACTCTTACGCTGGGGGTCTGTGGAGCCTGAGCAACATGGTCACAGATGGACAGTGCTCCACTAACTGTCTTATTTACAAAGTTATATTTAGTGGTATTTGCTGAAGCAGCTTGTCATAACTACAATATTTTTGAAGCTGAACAACTCCAGTTCAATATGGGGAACCCTCACAAAGATAAAGCAATGGGCGAAGGCACTAAACCCAAAACAGCTACTGGAGCTCCCAACATGCAGACCGCTCAAGCTGTGAGTTAGACCCAGAGGATGGCAACACTGAAGAAACTTTACAGACCCTAGGAGCCAAACTTAACAAGCCCATTACCTCAGTGACCGATCTTTCTAACAAATTTGATACCCTCAAGAGCAGAGTGACCGCAGTAGAGACTACAACTGAAATGGTCACCATAGGGTCGAGCAAAGCTGCAAAGAAAGCTGATGCCACCATGGGAGCAGTTACTACAGTCCTGAAGGAAAACACTCACCTTCGATCCCACCTGGAAACATTAGAAAACCAAGTGCAATCCCAGAACTTGAGAATTTGGGGGTTATCAGAAGGCTGTGAGGGCAATCACTTGACATTATATTTACGGGACTTGCTCACTCAACAGTTGGGGGAAGAAGTGATCCCCACAGTGCAAAAATTCCAAAAAGTCTACTGTGTTACATCCCGGGGCAGACCTGATAATCCAGAGGCCCCTCAAACAGTCATGATTGTCACAGATGGTGTAGGCTCCTGAGACTATCTTTTAGCCCTGGTATGACAAAAGAAATTTCTGCTCCATGATGGTTTGCAGATTCAAATGTTTCCCAACTTATCATATGCCACCAGGCAGAAGAGAAAGAGATTTGATGGGGTAAGGGCAATGCTAAGGGAAGCAGGAATCCCTCATCGTCATTGCCTGGTTTTCCCAGCCCACCTGAGGATTATACACCGGAACAAAGTTTACCTTTTCTCAGAACCTGCAGAGGCCCTGAAGTGGTGTCAGCAAAATGTGCCTCCTAGAACATGCGCATCCACAGAAGAGGATCACTCATTGGACAAAGAAATTCCTTGAATTTTCCGATGTCATTAACAGATTAAAGCTGGGTCCCTTTGAATAAGGGGGTAGAGGGATGAAGATTTTGCCCCAAGGTAAACACATAGAACCTTCTGTTTCCATAAGTGGATACACCACTTAAAAATACCTGGACTTGGGACAATAGTTTCTCTCTCCCCTGATGTTCTTTGCCTCCTGATTCAATTTTGAAGCATGTTTTCACAGTTTGTTATGGGGCTCTTTGCTAAAGTTACTCAATGCTGTTTTAAAGTGCCTTGCTTTAATAACTGACATTTAAGTACAGTAGTTCCATTAATTTTATAATGTTTCAGCGCCAGCTTCAGGTTAAGAGTCATGGCAATTGCTGCACAAGCATTAATATATTCATTTAAGCAGTGGCGAGTCTGTCTTTTTAGAATAGTGCATTTTAAGTGCACTTCTTTTGATTAAGCATGATAGAATACTTTTTTTCTCCCCGGGGTGGCGGGGGGGGTAAGGCTCTGGACTTCATGAATTTTGAATATTTCTTTAGTCAGTATCATGCAGCTCATGGGCTCTTTTTACAGCCAGTGGTTAGTTTCACTGCTACATCTATAAGATTATGTTGCTATCCCATCATATACCACCAACAGTTTCATCTGGTTCAAGGTCAGTTGGCATTCATCTGTAACCCCCCCCCCCCGGGTCATGCCAGAAAATAGGCAGGATTTGTCTAGTGCACTTACCCGGTCAACAAAAACGAAATAAATAAAATAAAATAAAAATATGACATAAGTATTAACTTTAAGGGACAAATTGAATGTATTAAGAGGAGTGGTGCCCTCCTGGTTCAAAGATATATACCTCTGTAAATTAAATGTTGGAAATGTAAATGGATGTTTGTGTCCTAAAACAATAAAAAACATAAAGTTAAAAAAAAAACCTCTTACGCTGAGCTTTAATAGTGAAGCTTAAGTCTGTGAACAGGTGAACTTGGATCTCATTCCAGAGTAAGGGGCTGAGATTCTTCACTGTCATTATGACTGTGTGTCTTTCCAGTGAAGTTCACAGTATTACCAGCATGGTCCAGGGGTGGAGTTCTGTCTCCACATGGTTTCTTCCCCCACGTGGTGTGATCCTCTATACTTTAAGGATCTCAAAGACCTCTTTCAGGTGTAATACGTTAGTGAGTCAATTCTTAATAAAGTCTCTAGGTGAAGCACCCTTCAACTTCTCCAGGATACAAAAGATTTGAATGTTATCGGCTCAAGCTGCATTCTCGAGGTTCTCGAGCTATCAATGAAGCAAGCCATTTTTACGAGTTAGCCTTCTTGAAACTGCAAAGGCTTTATCTGCTTTGGTTGATGTTCCCTTTGTATCTTTGGCTAAAAGCCAGACTTTTGCTTTAGTTTGTTTCATTTGAGTGGAGAATTCTTCCATTTTGTAGTCTAGACTTTGAATTGCTTTCAGCAATGACACATTGCTAGGGTGGGCCAGATCCACATCTGCAGCCCCAACTGTCAATCCTTTACTCGTCCCTTGCTGCTGCTCTTTATGGTTGGCACCCTCTTCACTCTCACCTGGTTTATTTCCACGGACAATTTCTCTGCACTTTGCTGGCCAATGAATTTAGAATTTAGGTTATTATACTCCTGTAACTCTTGTATTGCAGATTTGGGTGGTTATGAGTCATTTTTCGGTCTTTTAAATGGTAATTGCTAGAAAAATCTTGATAGCTTCTGGATCTTTGCTAAAATGCTGTTAGCTTAGCTTCTGGCCATGCCCTTGTGGAGATGCACCACATGTACCATTCTCTAGTTCTGCTGTACTACGCCTGCCTCCAGAGAACTATTGAACAGGCCCGCCAGTGGCCCTGCAAGCCCCTTTGCCAGTTCTCTCAGTACCCTTGGGTGTATACAGTCCAGGCCTGCTGATTTGTCCACCTTCAATGCTAGCAGCCCCTCCCTCCCTCACTCTATCCTCCTCCTCTATCACTGTATCCATGCTCTCCTCCCTCCCACTGTTCTTCTCCCTCCCTCCTGTAGGCACCGGTCCATCTTTCTCCTTGGTGAAGATGGAACAGAAGTATTTGTTCAGTACTTCTGCTTTTCCCCATTCTCCTTCACCCACTCTTCCCCTTTCTGAAGCCTAACAATCCTATCCTTCTTGTCTCTTTTCTTGCTTATATAGTGAGAAAAGGTCTTCTCCCTCTTCTTAATTACTTCAGCTATCTGCAGTTCCTTCTGTGTCTTTCCCCTTTGGACTATACTACTTGCCACACTAGCCAACTCTAGGTAATTCTCTCTGTCCACCTCCCTCTTGCTCTTTCTGAATATCCTATGGGCTAACCTCTTTTCACGTACTGCCTGGGTAACAGCAGAACTGAACATGCTAGGTGCTTTGGTCCTTGAGTTCTTCCCCCTGAGCCTAAAGCATTCCTGTGTGGCAGCCCGTAGTCCCTCCTTAATGATGGGCCACCATTGGTCCACCCCACACCTCACCCATCTTCGT
Organism: Neoceratodus forsteri; assembly: GCA_016271365.2. Classification (NCBI taxonomy): domain Eukaryota; kingdom Metazoa; phylum Chordata; order Ceratodontiformes; family Ceratodontidae; genus Neoceratodus; species Neoceratodus forsteri. Next base: position 1,394,497,021 of record CM057459.1, read on the forward strand.
GAAGTCTGCCCCCCCTAAAATCCAGGATTTTGATCTTAGTCGGGATGTTTTCCCTGCCCATATTCAACCAGAAACATACTGTGCTATGGTCACTTCCACATGGGGGCTCCTTGACTGTTATTTCTTGTACATGCTCCCCATTCGTGAACACTAGATCAAAGATTGCCTCCTCCCTGGTGGGTATATACAGTTGATGCAAATTATCAAGGTTCCTTGTTTAACACTGAAATTACAAAAAAACAGTGCACACACCAGGAACTAAAGCTGTGAGATATTTAATGGTGCAAGGAACAACCAACCAGATACCCCTACATATTGACTCTAATGAGTGTTCTTCAGGTGACCATCTGGGGACTTTAGTTTTGTAATTTCAGTGTTTTTGTTGCACAGCAGTACTTTTGGTAGTTAGGTTTTCTCTTGACCTTTTATTCTACCTTAGCTTCCTTGTTTAATAACAAGTGTTTATCATGTTCAATTGCAGAGTGTGTTACATATACCGTCCAGTATAGATCTGAAATGAGAAAGGGAAAATTTACTTTTCACATCATTTTTCAGAGTTCCTGTTTACAAGAGGAACATGACAGAAGACCTTTGTGTCTATTTCTAATAGTGTATGGGAGATGTGGAGTACAATGTAAATGTATTTTTGTATGTTCTGTGTCTGCCTGCACACAGTCACTGCACTACCATTTCCTTTGGTACTTTGTTCTGGGTTTAAAGCCTTAGAGTATATGTGTGTGGCTTGGAGACAGACAGTAACCAAATATTGTGGACGTTTACTCTCTCCTTGCATCCTTTATGGATCCTACATACTGCTCTTCTTTCAAACTTCCTGTCTGGTATATTACATCTGAGTGTACTGAATGTGTTCTTTCCCCTGTATGCTTTATGTATCCTTTAATGCTCTTCTTCCAAACTGTATATCTGGTGTGGTACCTCTGAGTGTACTAAATGTGTTCTCTCTCCTTGTATCCTTTATGTATTCTATACACCGCTCTTCTTTCAAACTGCCTCTTTGGTATACTACCTCTGAGTGTACTGAATGTGTTCATTCCTTGTATGCTTTATGTATCCTTTACTGCTCTTCTTCCAAACTGCCTCTCTGGTGTAGTACCTCTGAATGTACTATATGTGTTCTCACTTTGTATCCTTTATGCATTCTACACACTGCTCTCCTTTCAAACTGCTTCTTTGGTATATTACCTCTGAGTGTACTGAATGTGTTCATTCCTTGTATGATTTATGTATCCTTTACTGCTCTTCTTCCAAACTGCATCTCTGGTGTGGTACCTCTGAGTGTACTAAATAGTTCCCTCTCCTTGTATCCTTTATGCATTCTACACACTGCTCTTCTTTCAAACTGCCTCTCTGGTATACTACCTCTGAGTGTACTGAATGTGTTCTCGCCTTATAACCATTATGGATCTTTTACTGCTTTTCTTCCAGACTGCCTCTCTGATATACTGCCTCTGAGTGTACTGATGTGTTATCTCCTTTAATCCTTTATGTATCACTTTACCACTGCAAAATGCCTCTCAGGTGTACTACCTCTGAGACTACGGAATGTGTTAACTCCTTGTATCCTTTATGTATCTTTTACTGCTCTTCTTGCAAAGTATCTCTCTTGGTAAACTACCTCTGTGAGTAGTAAATGGCATGTCAGTTCTTTCTAATCCACTGCTTTGTAAAGCCCTTTGTATGAAAGATGCTACAAAAAGTAAATCTGGCTCCATTCTGTTCTGTTCACTTCTACTCATCTAGTCACATCCCCCCCGTAGGTGTATTCTGAAGGTCAAAAATAAAGCTGAAAATATTGAGTCACTAGCTCTACATCAAAAAGGTCATGGAAACTTGTATGGCCTGCAGCAAGCATTTAAAGAGCAACTACGCATCAGGCTTCAGGATCCGCTTTCTAAACCACAAGGATGTTCCAGACATACATGGCCCAGAAATCAAAGACAGCAGGTAAATAAGTAATGTTCAAGGCTATTATTTTGTTGTTTAGCCCTAGATTTGGAAATATTGAGATGAATATATTTCAGTGTCTAGTCTCTTTAAATTGCTTTGGCATACAGCTTGTGTGAAAGACACTGTACAAAATAGACTTGTGTTGCTTTGTAGCACACCTTATAAAATAAAGAATGAATGGACAGGATTTAGAACAGACACTTACTCAGTGTAGCCAGAGACATGGCCAAATAAAGAAGCAGAAGAAGTGGCAGGCAGTGTAGCCTAGTGGTTTGTTCTCAGAACTGAAATGTCCTGATTTCAATCTCAGCAGACAATCCAGAACTTTATATGCTTAAAGCATGATTTATTTATTCAATTTCAATTAAAAACTGTTTCAGTTCTTATATTTCGTCAAGGGTGCTGCTAGTAAAGCTGTCATTTGATAACTTACTATCCCTTCCTCTTGGACTTGTGGTGATGTCAGACTTAGCATAGCTGCCTGAGTTTTAATCTCCTCACCCTAGCCCACCAGAAGCCCTCTCAAAATATACTTAATTCATCCCAAACTTGACCAGGTACTCTGGAGAGGTCTTTAAACAGCATGGAGAGAAGGGGAACATGCAATCTGGCTCTGATTCTGAAGATTTTGAGAGATGTAGGGTCACCGCTCTAACACAAATGGATCACAGGCCTCCTCTGTCCCCACACACTTGCAGGTGCACTCATCCTGACCAAAGGCCCCCACACTACTTAAAATGAATAAGAACTTAGACATTCTTTTTTCAGAATTGTGGGACTTTTGAAAGGAAGTGTGCCTCACAACAACAGGTCTCTGCGCAGATATTGATAAAAAAGTGAAGCAGCAGGACAAAATGGAGGAGCAACTTACCAGATAGGATAGATGCCTGAGAAGCTGCCAATTTACAACTCCACTAGTACATGCACTGCAGGAGAAGGTGGAGGATGCCGAGAGCTGGAATTGGCAAAATATGTGACTGTGTGGGATGCCCAAGGGAGTTGAGGGACAGGAGTTGCTCTCATTCCTTCAGGAATTCCTACATACAGCCCTGGACTTTTGTTAGACATTGTCTTGGAGATCAAAAGGGCTTATCAGCCCTGTGAACCTCGGTTGATGGCTCTGACTGCCAGGTCAAGGTCCATAATTGTTTGCTTCCTGTGCTACCCAAACAAACAAGAACTACTTATGAATCCCTGGCAAAAGAAAGAAATCTATTGTTATAATTCCAGAGTCTACTTTGACAACAACTACTCCCCTGACAATTCAGACTCATAAACAGTCCTACATTCTAATTATAAATCTACTGAGAACCCAAAAACTTCACTTTCAGACCCTGTACCCTTCTAGTACAGTGATCATTTTTCTGGAGGGTAAATAGACATTCCTTACCACCAGCACAGCAGCCAAAGAACTTGAGAGCTTGGTCACGGTGGTGGCAATACCTCCTCACAAGCAGCAACCACAGACACTGGTGGGGAAACTTGCATGAAAAGCCTGGCAGACAAGACAAGGCAGAGACACCAAGAGACTTCAGTCCAAGAAACTATGCAGCAGATCATCAAAGAAACACAGAAACATAGAATTTGTTGGCAGATAAGGACCACTCGGCCCACTCAGTTCTGCTCAGATGGTCCCTGCCTAATTTATCTCTGAAGACCCTAACTGGTCTCTGGTGACCCTCCCTCCTTCCTGTTTACTGTATTTACTAATGTTCCCCTATGTCTATCCCATGCATGCTTCAAGCCTGTCACTGTTCTCACCTCCACCACTTCTGCTAACAGTCTATTCCAGATATCTACCACTCGTTCAGTGAAGAAGTACTTCCTCACATCTATCTTAATCCCCTCCCCCCCCCCAATTCATTGCATGCCCTATGAGCCTGGTGCTCCTTCTCATTTAAAAATTTAAAAGAGACTCCCCTCCTGAACCTTGTTCACCCCCATGAGGTACTTGTACGTCTCTATAATGTCCCCTCTCACTCTTCTCTCTTCCTGGGTTTACCTGTTGCAATCCCTCCATCTCCTCATAGGGCTTTTGATGCAACTCCTACACCATTTTAGTTGCCCTCCTCTGCATTGCCTTCACCCTGTCTATGTCCTTTCTGAGGTATGACCTCCAGAAAGGGACACAGTACTCCAGGTGGGGTCTCACCAGCAACTGATACAGTGGTAGCACCACCTCTCTCTATGCATGCCAAAATCCCACTGGCCCTATCCACTGCTTTATCATACTGCTCTGCTACCTTGAGGTAATCAAATATGATTACTCCAAGGTCCATTTCCTACTTTGTGACTGTCAGTACCTGCCCCCCCCCCATTCTATACTCAGCACCTGGGTTTCTATGCCCTAGGTGCATGGTTTTGCACTTTCTGGCACTGAACCCCAGTTGCCATGCCTTTGATCACTCCTCGAGTTTCCCAAGCTCCCTACACATTCTCTCCACCCCCTCCTGAGTATCCACCCAATTACAGATTTTGGTGTCATCTGCTAAAGACATACCTTCCCTTCCCTTCCAATCATTCTGCAATGTCACTAATAAAGAATATTGAAGAGAAATGGATCCAGTACCAAGCCCTGCGGCACCCCACTGGTCACTCCCCCTCCCCACAGTATGTGTCATTTACCACCACCCTCTGTCTCTTGGCCATTAACCAGTTACTTACCCAGTTTATCACTTTGGGTTCCACCCCTAGACTGCTTTTGTCTTTATCAGTCTCCTGTGGATAACAGGGTCAAAGGCCTTGCTGAAGTCCAAATAGGCCTGGTTCACTGCCCTCCCCGATCTATTTCCCTGGCCATGCAGTCGAAGAAATCAATCAGATTCATCTGGCATGACCTCCTCATGAATCCATGCTGGCTCTGGTCTTCTAGCCCATTAGATTCAAGATACTCTATTAACCTCTACTTTAACAGCAATTGGTTTCCCCACAACTGATATGACACTAACCAGTCTATTGTTGTTTGCCTCCTCCCTGCTGCCACTCTTATGAAACGGGACCATGTCTGCTCTCATCCAGTCCTCCGGAACCATGCTTGTTTCCAGTGACCTGCTGAATAAGGCAGTCAGTGGTGCAGCAAGCAACTCCCTGAGTTCTTTAGTACCCTTGGGTGCATCCAGTGCAGTCCCATGGTCTTATCCACTTTCAGATCTGCATCTCCCTTCAGGAATCTTTCCTCTGAAAATCGGACTCATGTGCCCCCACCCCCGTATTTCTCGTGCTTATCCCTTAAGGTTTTCTCCCCTCCTTCTATTGTGAAGCTTGAGCAGAAATAATTGTTGAGGATGTCTACTTTTTCATGATCCTCTTCTGCAGTCTCCCTCAGTCAGCATCCTAATCCTTACTATTTCTTCTTGTGTTTTCATCTTCTCGCTTTATGTACCTGAAGAACCTACCCCATTGGCTATCCTTTCCTCTGTCTGCACCTTTTCTCTCCTCATTGCCTTGACTGCTTCCTTCTGTTTCACTTGGCACACCTCTCTGTCTTCCACCCACTGCATTTCTTTGCACTTCCTGAATGCCACCCTTTTTTTCCTCACCACCGGGGCCACTTCCTTAGAGTACCATAACGGTCTTTTCTTCCATTTGCTTTTGCTCAGCTCCTTCATGCTGAGGTTGGTTGCCTTAATTATATCTCCTTTATTTTTCCCCCACTGTTTCTCTACCCCTTCCTTGCAGTACTTCCCTCCTAGGCAGCTTCTGAGGCAGTCCCCGATGTCATCAAAATCCACCTTCCTGAAATCCAGAACCCTCATCTTCATGTGGTTTGCCATGGCACCAGCCTCAATGTTGAGTCACAATGTATGGTGATTACTAGTGTCCAGGGGACTTCCACCATGTCTGCAATACTGTCCCTGTCAGTAAGTACGAGGTCCAGCACTGCCATTTCCCTAGTGGGTTCGCTGGCTTGCTGCCTGTAAAACACCCCCTGTAGGGAATCAAGGATGGCCCTGTTCCTTGCCAAGGCTGTAGCTGGAAGGCTCCATTCCACATCTGGTAGACTGAAATCACCAACTAGCAGCATCTCCCCCTTATTTGTCATCCTGATGTTAGCTTCCCCAGTGCCTTATCCAACACATCTCCCTCTGCTGAAGGTCTGTATACTATCCTGTATGGATAGTGGCCCCAGCTCCCGTCTCTGGGCAACACACGGCACCTCCAGCCCTTCTTTTTCCACTGGGTTCCCCTATATTTCTACAGCCTTAATGCCCTCCTTCACATACAGAACTAGCCCTCCTTTCCTTCCCATCCCTCCTGAAAAGAGAGTAGCCTGGTATGGCCATGTCCCAGTCATAATTCGTAGTGCACCATGACTAAGTTATGGCCCCCAAGTCCAGGCCGGCCTCCCCCATGTTGGCCTGTAGGTCCCTAATTCTAGTTCTCAGACTCCTTGTGTTAATGCACACGGCTTCCCATGCCTTGTTATCTCTCTGCCTGCAACTCCTCTTTTCCTCGCCTACTGCCTATACTGCTCCCCGTCTCCGTCCTCTGACACCTCTCTTCCCATGTTACCCTCCCTGCTTCTTGTCTTTTTTACCTTTTTACTCCCCTCTTTTTCAATCCTTGGTTTATACCCCCTTTGTCCACTGCCTTGTCTGCACCACTTTCTTGTTGTGCCCCTGCCCTTGGGGAGTTTCCTCCCCTTGGGCCCTTCATCTCTGTTTCTTGATCATGCAGGGGGCAGTTTTTGCCTTCCTTGTTACTAGTGATGGGCAAAGTGGCTAATTCGCTCCACGGAGTGAGGCGAGTGGTGAGTGCTCCCTAGCGATGAGGCGGAGTACCCGCGTTCACAAATGGGTAACCAAGTCCATTAAAGCAATGACTTGATGTTACTCTGCCTACCAAACCACTACTCACCAATTCTTAAGGTGAAGTACATTGAAAACAATGTACTTAGCCTTACTCTTGTTTTTAAGCCCAAAGGCAATTTTGCAGTGTTTCATGGGATTTGCACATAGGCTCTAGATTGTTCTGCACAGCCTCAGTTTGGGGTAGTGTGTGTAGGAAGCTGTAGGGAGACAATCTGCTCTGAGAGCTCTGCAATTCAAACCTTCAAAAAGCTGTTAAAAAAGCCTTTTTGAGTCATTTTTTTTGCTGAAACGTTAGTTCATCGATTATAGGAAACAATCCTGTGCTCATATCATTGAGCGTTTATTGTTTGTGTATGGATTTTAAATGTTAATGTACAACATTCAGTCTGTGTACTGAGAAACAGTGGAAGTGTGCTTTGGGGAGGGGTGTATCTGTGGTGTAGGTAGATTAACTTGGAGAAAAAGACAGTGCTTTCTGTTTTGGTGATATTTTTCTTGTTTAACTGTGTTAATGTACACACAGTAATATTTTCAATATTTCTTGCCATTTTTTTGCTGATTGTTGTGGTGCAGCAGTGCATAGTTTTAGTTTGTTTAAAATATGTGGTTATATTACTGAAGTTTTCAATTTGCTATGCATTACTTAGTGTGCGTGTGAGTACGTGTGTGACACGTGTCATCAAATCAGACACCTTTTATTGTGCCACATAATAATTTCAGCAATGTGAAGCTGTTATCCACTGTAGCTGTGTGAGTTTTGTACTTCTTTGTGGTATCTTTACTAGTACTAGTACTAGTGACTGCTACTGCAGCAGTACAGTACACTGCCTCCCCCCCACGGCCCGCTCCAACTAGTAAAGGTATTTTTTCCAGATTTGAATTTCTGATGGTGAGCACTGGTTAGGTGTTGCGCCTTTGTGTCTGCATCTCTTCAGTGCAAAGCGCAATCTTAATCTGTCTGTGCATTTTCATCTCTTTAGGGCCCAATCTCCATCTGTAACTTAAGTTACAGTTGTTTCTTTGGCTTCCCTTCAGAGTACTGGACAGGTGGGGTGCTTAATTCTGCATGAACATTGTACTCATTAATAAGCATTTTGAAGTCAGGACCATCATCATGAATCACTCGTGATACAAATCACGGTCTTCATCATCACGGTCACAAATTCAGTCACAAATCACGATTCACGATCACGTCACGAATCACAACATTAATTTTTTTACTAGTTACTTGGATGTATTGTAATCCTGTTTTGTAGTATCTCTCCAGGCTTCACCACCCCACCATTGTGTGATTTGTATCACGAGTGAGTCATGATGATGGTCCTGACTTAAAAGTCAGTAGACACCTGGGAACAAGCGACCACTGCACAGTGTGCTTCACAACCATGGAGACAAGCCATACAAATACAAGGATACTGGACTTTAGAAGGGCTGACTTTGGCAAAATGGGTGAATACCTGAGGAATGCATTAGCAAATGGCCAGAAAAGAGGGGTGGAAGAACAATGGAGAAAAATCAAAACTGCCATCATGGAGGCAACAAGCCTTTGTGTGAAACAAATAAAAGAAAACAAAGGAATAAAAACCACTATGGCTCTCAAAAGAAGTGTCAGGGAAGGTTAAGGAGAAAAAGGCTGCATTCAAAAGTATAAGGAATCACAGACAGAGCATGACAGGGAACTGTATCAATTAAAGCAGAAAGAAGTGGGAAGGAAGTCAGAAAAGCAAAGCCCAAACTGAGGAAAGGATAGCCAACTCAGTTAAGAGGGGTGAAAACCTTTTATAGGTACATTAGGAACATAGAAAGGTTAAGGGAGGGATAGGGAAGATTAATAAAGGAGAGGAGGTGGGCAGAGGAGACAGTGAAAAGGCAGAGATAATGAATGAATACTTTTGCTCAGTATTCACAAAAGAAGAAGAGGAGGAGTTACCTAAACCAAACAGTAGAAGCACTCTGGATAGTGGGGTTGATACCAGTCCATTTAAAGAAGAAAGAGTACTGAAAGAACTTTTAAACTCAAGGTGGACAAAGCAATGGGGCCTGACGGGATTCACCCTAGAATCCTAAAAGAGCTAAGGGAGGACCTAGTGACACCACTAACCACACTTTTTAACAAATCATGGGAAGATGGGGTGGTACCTGAGGACTGGAGGAGGGCAGATGTGATTCCCCTTCACAAAAGTGGGAGCAAGGCAGAAGCAGGAAACTACAGACCTGTTAGTTTGACCTCAGTGGTGGGGAAAATGATGGAATCACTTCTGAAAGAAAGAACTGTTGAGTACCTAGAGGCCAGCGGGGCACTGGAACCCAAAGCAGCATGGATTCACAGCAGGAAGGTCATGTCAGACAAATCTAATCGATTTCTTTGACTGGGTGACCAAAGTAATAGACCAGGAGGGGCTGTGGATATGGCCTACCTAGACTTTAGCAAGGCATTTGACACAGTCTCCACAAAGATTAATAATCAAGTTAGCCAGCCTGGGAGTGGGTCCCAGGGTGGTAGCCTAGGAAAACTGGCTGCACAACAGACACAGAAGGTAATAGTGAATGGAACACATTCTGAAGAAAGGGGGTTACTAGTGGAGTACCTCAGGGCTCAGTACTGGGTCCAGTCCTTTTAACGCCTTTATAGGTGACATTGCAGAGGGTCTGAAGGAAAGGTATGCCTCTTTATGGATGACACAAAGATCTGTAACAGAGTTGATACACAAGGGGGTAGAAAGGATGAGAAGGGACTTGGCAAGGTTGGAGGAATGGTCAGACATATGGCAACTTAGATTCAATGCAAAGAAGTGCAAAGTAATGCACCTGGGAAATAAAAATCCAGGAGAAGAGTACACAATGGCAGGAGGTACTAACAACAACAATAATGGAAAGGGATCTGGGTGTAGTCATATCAGATGACCTAAAGGTGGATATGCAATGTGAGAAGTCAGTAGGAAAGCCAGGGGATACTGGGATGCATAGGAAGGGGCATCACAAGTAGAAAAAGGGAAGTGGTTATCCCTCTATACAGACAGTTGGTGAGACCCCATCTGGAGTACTGCGTGCAGTTTTGGAGACCTCATCTACGCAAGGACATAGACAGGATGGAAGCAGTCCAGAGGAGGGCAACTAAAATGGTGCAGGGTCTACATCAGAAACCATATGAGAGAGACTGAGAGAGCTTAATATGTATACCCTTGATGAAAGGAGGGACAGGGGGACATGATAGAAATGTTTAAGACCTCAAGGGAATCAACAAAGTCCAGGAGGGTAGCATCTTTCAGAAAAAGAGATGTAAGAACAAGGGGCACAATTTAAAGTTAGAGGGGACGGCTCAGGGTAATGTGGAGGAAATTCTTTTCACGGAGAGAGTGGTGGACGCATGGAACCACCTTCCTGGAGAGGTTGTGGGGTCTAAAACAGTGGAGGAATTCAAACATGCATGGGACAGACATAAGGCAATTATAGTGGGGGGTTACAGGAAATAGGCTGTTGGTTAACTAGAATCTGCAGCTTATCCAGTAGGTAGGGAAATGGGAAGACTGGGTGAGCCAAGTGGTCCTTATCTGCCGTCAAAGTCTATGTTTCTATGTTTCTATTGTACGCATTGATACGCGTTTTTAAGTCTGGGAGTTTTAAGCTATAGCTCATCAGGGCCCGGGGAAGTACAGCCATAGGCATTCACATTTCTTCATCATCACGGTCATAAATGCAGTCACAAACCACGATTTACGATCACGTCATGAATCACAACATAAATCTTTTTTAATAGTTACTTGAATGTATTGTAAGCCTGCTGGTCACGGTGTTGAACAGGGATGGGATCCACACCTGGGCCAGGGGGAACAGGCACATCCTGCTCCAGAGTACCTGGTGCTGAACTTGGTGGTGGTGGTTCAACTGCCTCAGAGTCAGGACAGGAGGTGGTGCTGGTCCTGCTTGGGGGCACTCACAAGTTTTGAGTGGTCCAACAGGAATAGGTGCCCATGCCCTCCACACATGCACACAGTACGATGCTTACCACTACCACGCTCTCCCAGAGCTGCCCCGTCCCAGCCATTCCCTCACCCTGGTCCATTTCTCCTACTGAGCTCCCTCAGTCTGAGCAATCACTACTCACACTGTCACACAACACACACACACAGTCACAGACAAACAACTAACTACTTATAAAGGAAAGAAAAATAACATTTACAGAAAGAACAAATTAAGTAAACAAAGAGTACAGAAAAGGCATAAAATGTAGCTTTAAAAAGGCTGTTGGGTCTAAATCAAAGTTTAAATCTCCTCCTTGCTCTGATCTCAAAGTATCAGCAGTCACAAAACACACTACTATCTCTCCGTCTGCACAAGGAAAGTAAAAGTGTCTGCTTGTATGACTCATTTTCTTCCTGCCAGCTAAAGAGCATGTGACTTACAGTACTGTAAGCCATGTGATGTGTGGGGGGGCTGCCAAATCTGGAACATCAAGTGGGTCACTTAGAATCATAATGAGGAATGCGAAGTCCATTAAAAACAATGACTTCGCCTTACTTCGCATTGCCATTCCACCTTAACACAAAGTGGTGATGACAAGGCAGAGTGAGCACTTTGCATTTCCCACTCCGCGTAGCAGAGTGGCAACGCAAAGTGCCCACTTCGAGTTCACTTCTCCGGCGGAATTTAAATTCGCTGCATCCCTACTTGTTACTGTAGGCTCCCCCCTTGGCTAGTTTAAATGCTCATCCAAATAACATTTAAACCTTTCACTAAGCGCTGAGGTCCCTCACCTGGAAGAATGTTGTCCGTCATCCCTGTAGAGGCCCATATCCTCCCAGGCTGGCCATCAGTCCCCAATGTAGCTGAAGCCCTCCTCTCTGCACCACACCTTCAACCAGTTGTTGAAAGTCCTAGTACAGTGTGCCCTATCCTCCACTCACTGTACACAGGTAGGACTTCTGCGAATGCCCACCGTATGTGCTACCTGCTTAAGGTCTCTCCCCAGCTTCCTGAAATTACTCTACACTAACTCTACCCCATCCCTTGCTTGGTGATTGATATCTGACTCACTCCTGCGACCTGTCACCTTGGCGATCCTCTAGATCCATTCACCATCCCTCTGAGCTGAAGCACCAGGGAGGCAACTTTTTTCTACATTTACTGTACTTGATAGAGAAATATAATTTTCAGTTTTTGGCACTGACAAGAACATACAACACAGTAACAACAATCATCAGATAAAACAGTACATACATATACCCCACAAACATCCCCCCACCCCACCCCGGAGTACAGTACATACATGTTCAGGGTTAGGGAGTCAGACGGTTTAAAAAAATAGCTGTAACTAGGGTTTTTACCATCACAGTTCAAAAGAGCAATGCAGTCATATACAGACATATCTGTTACATAGTGGAAAGTAGGGTGTGCAGTGATTCCCATCTCTTTTGAAAGGTGTTATACCCGTGATTGTCACTGGCAATCTACTTCTCCATATTCAGAGTGCTCAATATTTCCTTATGCCACTCTGCTTGAGATACATAGATACATAGATACATAGACAGTGTCGGCAGATAAGGGCCTATGGCCCACCTAGTCTGCCCATTTGAGCTTGTAAGTTCAGTTTGTTTTCCTAGAAGTCTATTTCCCCTTACCCCTGACCTCTAGAATTCCTTTATGTCTATCCCATGCATTCTTAAATCCCGTGATTGTTTCAGCCCCCACCACTTCCTCTGGCAGGGTGTTCCACTTGTCCACCACCCGTTCTGTGAAGAAATTCTTTCTCATGTTTCCTCTGAATCGTCCTCCCTCCAACTTCATCCCATGCCCTCTAGTCCTGAAACATCTTTTTCGCTTAAAATAGTGTTTTCCTGCACCCTGTTCCTCCTGTAAGATACTTGTATGTCTCTATCATATCCCTCTCTCCTCCTCTCCTCCAGGGAGTACATGTTCAGTTCCTTCAACCTGTCTTCATAGGACTTGTGATGCAACCCATGCACCATCTTTGTTGCCCTCCTCTGAACCTTCTCTACCCTGTCTATGTCCTTCACGTAGGTATGGTCTCCAGAACTGTACACTGTACTCCAGGTGGGGCCTCACTAGTGTCTTGTATAGCGGAATTATGACCTCCTTTTCCTGCTGGTGATGCCCTGCCTATACATCCCAGCATCCTATTTGCTTTACCTGATGCCTTGTCACACTGTTTCCTCACTTGAGGTCACTGAGATGACAACCCTAAGATCCCTTTCCTGCTTGGTGCATGCTATATCCTCACCCCCAACTGATATATTGTGCCAGGGTTTTGTGCCCATATGCATTATCTTGCACTTCTTTGCATTGAATTTCAACTGCCAAACCCTTGACCATTCTTCAAGTATCTGCAGGTCCTTCTCATTCTGTCTACACCCTCTGGTGTGTCTACTCTGTTACAGAGCTTTGTGTCGTCAGCAGAACAGTGAAATTCTGCCTTCTATATCCTGTGCAATGTCACTGATGAAGATGTTGAATAGGACCGTCCCACCGATCCTGTGGTACCCCACTGGTCACTCTTCCCTCTGTGGAGTGACAGCCATTTACCACCACCCTCTGTGTCCTGCCACCCAGCCATTTACCTACCCACCACACTACTGTCCTGCCCACACCCATATTCCCCAGTTTGTGTAATAGTCTTCTATGTGGCACAGTGTCAAAGGCCTTGCTGAAGTCCAGATAGGCCATGTCCACTGCCCTCCCTGATCCACCTCCCTAGTCACCCAGTCAAGAGATGAAATGGTATCATTCATTCAGTGCCTCATTGTTATCATTTTTGCTCTGGTGGCTATCAGGGCAATATGCCACTTTCTGGGACCAAAGAAAAGACTTTGCCATGGTAGCTCTCTACCAGGCAGATATCTGGAGTAAAACCATTTTTAAGTCTTAGTACAGGATCTAGGTGCAGTCCGATATCTTCCCAGAAGAGTGTTACTTTAGCACACACCCAGAGAATATGCAACAAGGAGCCTCCTCCTGTCTGATCAGGAGCAATTTGCAGTGTCTAACCTCCCCTGTTTTACTCAGTCTCTGTGGTGTAAAATACAAGTTATGAAAAACCTTAGACTGGATCAGGAATTTTCTGTCCTGATTCACATATTTGTATAAATCAGCCCAGATCCATTGCCAGTCCTCAGGGAGCCAGTCTACCAGGAGGGCCTTCTGCCGATAATAACAGACCCCAGTCGAGCCACCTGGGTCTTGTGCCTGTAGAGTTTTATAAAGGACAGAAATGGATTGAAGTTGCCTGCAGTCTGTAGCAGTTTATCCAGTATGCCAGCCCCGGCCTCTGACCATGGGGTGGGGCCCACATGTGATGTCATGGCAGGCACTAGTTGCATAAACTTGAAGCAGGCCATTCAAGGCATGCTGTGCCTGTTTTAAAAATGGGAAAATAAACAGGCTTGCCCCCCTAATGAGATGTGCGTGACGGCTGGTATCTGTACCTGAGGCCAGAAGCTGTTGGAGATTGACAAATTGACTATCTTAAAGTTTGGATTCAGTAGCACTGGTTGAGAAAAGTCCTTCACCAAATACATCTCCAGATAAGAGCTTAATTGTGAGTGGGCGCTCAATGACCAAAAGGTCTGGGTGGTTTTGAGGGAGTCAGGTAATTTTTTTTTTTTCCTGTAGGTAATTTTTATTTTTTTTGTTTGTTTTTTTCTCTCCAGTCCCCAAGCCTGTGCATCCCCAATGTGATGCATGCATGTGGAGGCACGTGCACGTCACACCCTATGGGATACCCCACTCTACTTGTCGCACCATTACTGCCTGCACCTGCCACTGGACTGCCATCCCGTGGTGGCAGGATGATGGGGGGGTAACCCACCACCCGGGAGAGGTGAGCCAATGCTCGATCCAATTGTCACCCTCCCCCAACCGTGCTGGCACCCCAATGACTAGAGGTCATTCCCAAACCCAGGTCACCAGCATAGTGCGAGGCAAGGCATCCAGCGCCTCAGCCCTCAGCATCACCGGGCTGGCAGTGCTGGGTAATTTAGAAGGATTACTATAAAGGAGACTCTTTACCTACACCTCTGCTGCCCTGATCAATTCTTGTTCTACAGTAGCTGAACCCACTGCAGTAATAAGTATGGTCTATATCAGTGGTCTCCAGTTTACCCCACTGAAAATACTTACTGTCATGGAGAGCCAGATAGTATAGGAAGAAATTGGGGAGCCATAGTCCTCCCTTCTGTTTAGGGTTGGTAAGTTTAAAATAGGACCTCCTCACTGTTTTCGCCTGCCATATAAAGTCATTTAATGTACTTTGAACCAGATTTTAGAGAGAACCAAATTCAGCATCCCCAACAGGTACAAGATCCTGGGGAACAAGTTCATTTTAGTAACATTTATCCTACCTCGTAGGGTCAGGGTCATGGACATTCATATGTGCAAATCCAGTTTAATGGTGTGCAGCAAGGGTCTATATTATTTTACTTTAAATCCATCAAATGAATCATGACCTTTATACCTAAGTAAGCAATAGAGTGGGGTTCCCATTGCAGTCCCATCTCTACATTGTCTTGTTTAGTAACCAGGTTGTTTAGGGCCAGTACACTGGTTTTCCCTACATTTAATTTATAAGTAGAAATTTGGCTAAATGTTTCAATCTCAGCCTATGCCACTGGAATAGAGGTCTTAGGATCTTCTGCAAGGAGGAGAATATAAACTGCAGAGGCAGAAAACGTGTAATTCTGTGTACCCAGTTCTTATGCTCTTAATGTTCTGATTGTTCTGGAGCTGACATGCCAGGGGTTTTAGGTATAAATTAAATAACATGGGTGACAGTGGACACCCCTGCCTTGCCCCCCTTCCAGGCAATCCTAGTGGAAATAATACCATTACACAAGATCTGAGCAGTAAGTTGTTGGTAAAGGACCCATACCCAGGCCACAAATTCATCTGGGACACCAAATTTCTTTAACATATCAAACCAATAGGGTCAGGAGACCCGATCCAAAGCTCTTTCTACATCCCTGAAGACCAGAGTCACAGGGACCCAACCCTTTCTGGACACTGGAATCAAATGAAGGAGTTTGCACAAGTGGTCACTCTAGACTCCCCTTCACAAAGCTAACCTGTTCGGCCCCAATCAGGGCATCCAAAACTTTCCCTAGCTAGTTGGCAAGAACCTGTGCTAGAATTTCACAATTTTTCACAATTGGTATTCATTGGATGAGATGGGTCTATAGCTCCCAGCCAGAAACTCCTCTTTCCTCAGTTTGAGAATGAGAGTGATCTGAGCCTGAGAAAGGGAGCAATCTGTTAATCCCTTAGAATGTATAGTTAAACATTTTGGTGAGGAAGGGGGCCAACTCTCTCATAAAGGCTTTGTAAAAATTAGTTGGAAACCCAACTGGACCCGGGGCTTTATCCAAGATAAGTTGTTGTATGGACCGCTGTACCTTTTCTGGTGTAATAGCCCCCTGCATTGCTTCACTTTGATGCTCCATAAGTTGGGGAAGATCCATATTTCATAAGTACTCTCACATATGACCAAGAAACTGAGCATTGCTCTGATCATTTTTATACAGAGCCTCATAAAACCCGTTAAAGGCCTCAGCAGTTTCTGTAGATTTGGTGACAGGAGTCGGATTGGTTCCTATTTTTAGTCCCTTTATGATTCTCAGGGCCTGCTGATATCTTAGCCATAGGGCTGACATTTTCCCCAACCTCTCCTCTTATTCAGTATAGTGGACTCTAGCCCAGAAAATGGCCAGTTCAACCTTTTCATTAAGCAGTTCCACATACTTAGCTCTGACAGAGTTAAGGGCTAGCCAAGTCTGCTCTGGGGTATCAAGCTTTAGATGTATCTTTCTCTCTTTATTTCCCTTATTTGGCCCAGGAGCTCCTCTGATTTTTATTTTTTATTTATTTTTATTTATTACAAATAATCAGAAGTACACCTTTGAGTCATAGACTCCTTTGCAAAGGCTCCACATCATAGATACAGCAGATGTTACATAGCAGAAACATAAAATACATAGAAATTATTCATAAAATACATAGGAAATAGACATACAATAAGTAAATAAGCACTTTTTTAGGACATTACAGGCCCGTCATCAAGTGTTAGACAAGCAGAACAATTCAGAACTTTTATCAGACAAAGCATTGGTTAAGTTACAAGCATGTCCACATGTTAACAAACGTGGGACTACAAAACAAACTGGAGTATATATACAAAGAGTCCAAATCCCTAAAATTAACTAATAATAGAAAAAAGCAAAAGCAATGATTATTGGGAGAAAGAACTATAATGGAAAATGGCTTATTGGCTCTGAAAACATTGAGGTAATTCCAGATTATATTTACCTGGGTGTAACAATGCAACAAAGTGGTAAATGGAAAAAGCATTTTGCAATAACTTTAGAGAAATCAACAAAAAACTATAGCTGTTTTAAATAAATTTAATAATACATATGGAGGTATGACGATTAGGCCTTTGGTGCAAGCTTTACAGGCTAAAGTTGAATCTCAACTACTATATGGTTGTGAAATTTGGGAGGCAAGGGACCCAAATAAATTACTAAGCCCCTTAAATAAAACATTCAGACACATACTAAGGGTAGGCCACTCGTGCCCAGCTACTTACATAAGGTCAGAATTGGGATTAGTAAATATTAGGGCTTTAACAGATACTAGAAAGGTTAACTTCTGGATCCATGCTACAAATAAAAGCAGAGATTGATTAGTCAAACAATGTTTAAAAGAAAAGGAATTTTGGATGGACCTTGGATACAAATCAGATTCCTGGTTAAACTCTGTAATGTCCATATTGGAAGAACATAAGCTCCTTCATTTGAAAAGAGCAGTCGACAAGAAGATTGTGATAAGCATGAAATATAAATAGTATATAGAAAAAAAGATATAAAAACTGCTGGAATAGGAAAGACTCAAATCAGATAACAAACTCATGCTATTCTAAATGGTTTGCTTTAAATAACTATAACCATGGGTTTAAAAAATATCTAGATATAGTAAGTGAGCCAAAACTGTGATCAAATTTTACAATGTATAAATTTGAACAATTTTCTAGTAATGTACTGAATTTTAAATACAAAACAAAATTGGAATAAGTTCTGAGGACTGTGACTGTGGAAGTAGAGGAAAAGAAGATTTGCTGCATGTGTTATGGTAATGTAGATGGTATGAGAAAGTGCGAGAATATTGGCTAAGTCCATTTTTAAGTAATATTTACCCAATCGATAAGGCTGAATTACAAATATTTTATTCCACACGGAAGAAGTGTGGGCAGTGGAAAGGTTGGTGAATTACTTACAAGCCATTAGAAAACTAAAGTGTAGAATAAAAATGTTATAGATTTGAGTGGACAACTTAAGGAACTCATATTGTAATATAAAATATCTTGCTCTGGTCTTTTATCTTTTTAATGAAAATGATGTTATTTATGATACATAATCTCAGATATGTATTTATATCTTTTTTAATATTTTGTATGTTGTGAAGGTTTTTTAACCAGAAAATAAAACTGGATTGATTGATTGAGTGGGGTTCCACGGGGACCTGTCTTGGGTCTGATCTTCTTGAACATGTTCATTAGTGAAATGGAGAAGGAATCCAGGGCAGGTTGTGCCTATTCACAGATGACACAAAACTATGTGGGAGAGTGGAGAGTGATGAGGGAATAAGGGATATGCAGAGGGGTCTACAAAAGGTAAAGGGATGGTCAAAGGTCTCGCGGTTAAAATTCAATGCCAAAAAGTGCTAAGCAATTCATCTAGGGAAAAAGGACCCCCAAACAGAGTATTGGATGGGAGGGAAGAGACTTACTAACATACAAAATTTGCCAGCAGATAAAGGCCTAGAGGTCTATCAAGTCCGTTCGAACGTACAGCTAGCACCCCTTATTCTGCAGCTGCCCCTCCCTTCCACCCTTCCCCTCCATTGACTTAGCACTACAGCTGAGAAATGGGGTCTGGCAGTTATCATCAGCAACTCACTTAAGCAATTGCATCATTGCAACAAGGCTTATAGCAAGGCTAACAGGATGCTAGGATGTATTGGGATGGGTATTGAGATCCCGGGTGATGCCTCACCTAGAGTACTGTGCCCAGTACTGAAGTTCTCACCTCAGAAAAGATAAGAATAGGTTGGAGACAGTGCAGCACAAAGTAACAAAATGGTTCAGGGCCAGCAGGACAGTATGACGAGCGCCTCAAGGCATTAAATATGTACTCGCTGGAGATCAGAAGGGAGAGGGAAGAGATGATAGAGACTTTCATGTTCCTTAAAAGAGTTAACAAAGTGAACTGCAGGGAAATATTTAGCCAGAATACTGACTTGCAGTTATGTGGACACAAGTAGAAATTAACAGGAGGGAGGTTCAGGATGGAATTGAGGAAGCACTACTTTATGGAAAGGGTGGTGGAACCCTGAAACAGTCTGTCAGCTGAGGTGGTGGGTGAAAAAACAGTCAGGGAATTCAAGCAGGGCTAGGAAAGAATGATGGGAATGGTGGTTGCCTGGGGTGAGAGGACCAAGGATGAGACTGGAGAGTGTGAAAGGATATGGGAAAGATAACACTGAAACAGCAAAGCAGGTTTTGAAACACACAGATTCTTTGTGCGAATTTTATTTTCTTAAAAAATATTTAACTCAGAAGAAAATAATAAACTAAATAAAAAAAAATGCACTAGCTAAAATTGACTTCCAGCACTGCTCTTGCCTAGTAGTGCTGTCACAGAGTGAATAACTTAACTTCATTTCCTCCACTATCCTCTGTGCACATCAACCAGTAGTACTTACACTCAGTACAGTGCCCAAGGCTGATCTGCCCTAACTGAGCACAAGAGGTACTTTTATACAGGCTGTCTAATGCATCATGAGGTCATCTGATTCACCCCTAAACTAATACACCAAAATACCTGTTCTAATACAGACATTTGGGGGATCAGTGTGACACAAAAAACTTTTTTGTTTTGAACTGTTAGCAACCATAACATTACAGTTCCATAATCAGAAAGAGCAGTTATTTAGTCTGAATGCTTAAGTGCTACTTAGCGGGGCAAAGCCCCTCCTCCAAAACAGCATCATAGCTTGGAGGGGTTCCATAAATAAACCTGTCTGGGGCTGCTGGCTCCTAAGAGGACACCAGAATACAGCAGGCTTAGCTCACAACAGGTAAGAAGGGGGCTATCTCCCCACAGTTTATAGTACTGGCTCAAAATAACTTTATTCTCATAAATTCTCATATAGATAATTTTCTTCCGCTGACCATTCGGCAAACCAGTTATGCCTACCAAGTCAACTCCTTCCTCCGAGCCCACTTCTGCTCCTCCTGTGCATGCACCTAGACTGCCTACTCGGTACTGTGGCTAAGCAGGGACCCTAGCCAAGGACAATTTGTTCCTGCTGCCAATGTGTAGCTAGCTCTGGCCCAGCTGCTGAACTGGCCATCTTCACTCCACCTGGCTAATCCCAAATGTTCATGAGCAGCCTTGTTCTGGTTCACTGCATGCATTTAACCCTGGACTAATGTACTGTACCTAAAAAAAAAAATAATTTGCTGTTATGTTTACATTCCTTTGTTTTATTTTATGTATCGTCCCCCACTTTCCCATGACTAACTGTTCTCTCCCAATATTTTGACAATGTTCATTAAGCTATCTGTATCTAAGTTCATGCCTGTATTTTCTGTGCACAATGTGTCCTGAAATTATTTTGAATTGCTGATTGTATTTATGTTCTACTGTTGTATTACATGATGTATTGACTCCCTTGCTCCCCACCCCCAGGTCACATCTGGAATCATGGTAATTCACTCAGTAAGCTTTCCTGGTAAAACTTTTTAATATATAAACAAAAATATAGAACCACCTTTTTCTTGAACATACAAGCACCTCCTTTATTTAGTAAGGGTAGTTTTTTTTTGTTTTTTTTTATTATCAGTTTATTATTTTAAACTATCATACCAACATAGCAGACAAAGGTACAGAGACATCATTTGCATGTAATCTATACAAATCATGAGCCTACTATGTCATCCCCATCCCACTTCCCCCCACCCTCTCCCAGCACTCCCCCCCCCTCCTTATCTGCTAGGATAATAAAAGAAGAGTGAAGTGGCTTGATGAAATCTATCTTATCCATGCCTTCTGGGGGTACTACTATGGTCGGCTGTTTGAGGCTTACTTCTGTAATAAATAAAGGGTATGAAAGGGGGCCCAGATTTTATTATACGCGTTCATGGAATTATTCAAATTAGCAATGGTCTTTTCTGTGCGTAAGTTGGTTAGTATTTCTGCTAACCATTCATTATAAGAGATCTCCTGCTGGTCCAGCCAATGTCGCAGGACCAGTTTTTTGACTGACATAGCAATGAGAGTTATATAATACTTCCTACTACGCACCCTTATACCTGATAAGTCCCCCAGTAGACAAATGTTGGGGGTAATTAGCTCGCTTAAACCTAAAAGGGGGTCTACGCGCTGTCTAATCTTGGTCCATAAGGGGAGTACCTTAGGGCATGACCAAAAAATATGCACTAGAGATCCCTCCTGTTGCTGGCATCTGTTACAAAAATTAGTGCCCTTTAGGCCTAGTTTGGCCAGTTTAACAGGAGTATAATAAGGGTAGTTGTTTTTACAATGGAGCAATTTTCTGTCTTTCCCGTTGGCTGAAATCCCTAGCCAATGGGTAACTTTTCATTTGGGCCCTTCATTTCTTGTTTATGCCTGAGGGCTTTAGTTTGCCCTCTCCTGTCCTTCCTTAGGCATCTTATACATTTAATTCCTGGGTGGGATATTCAAAGCAGTTGCACATGGCACATCTGAGATGCACCTGTGCAAGTGCAGAAATGCGCCAAAGAGTGATATTCAGCAGGAGCCATTGCACTGCGCAATTCACTGTGCGCCAATGAGCAACCCTAATGAATGTATGCACAAGTGCAGGGGGCATAGCCATGAATAAGTGGCGCAGTGCGATATTCAACAGCAAGCCAATGGCGCCAAGTGCAGAAACAACTTGAGGACATCGCAGAGCAAACTCCAGGCCCATAAAGAGGAGCAAGCAAGGGGCGGGCTTGCGCCACAGGGGAGCAATACAGAGGGAGAGCGAGTGGGCAGGCTGGATAGTAGGAGGGGTTCAAGACAGAGACACAGGTGGGCAGGAACTGCAACAGAGTGTGGGACTGGGTGTGTGACACTGATTGTGCCTGCGTGTGTGAGCGACTGTGTGTGTGCTTGTGAGACATGTACGGGGGCAGCATCAGCAGCATGTGTCTGTGATACCTGGAATAGGAGGGGCAGTGAAAGTGCCCAGATGGGCAGGAGGTGGAGGCTACAGCCAACAGGCCACCAGCTGAGAACCCCGAACACAGGAGTGCGCCCAACCCAGGGGCACACACAGTGGCACACAGCTGGGGGTGCCTGGGGAGACAGCCGCCCAGGAAGGGCAGGACAGCCCAAGCCATGGCCAGTGCCATCTTCCAGATGGAGGCAGTAATGAGGGGTGTGAGGAGGCAGGAGGCAGAGAGGTGCGGCCGTGGAAGCGCCCATCGGCAGTATGCCCAGAACAGGTGGTACTGTGCCCACACCACCTTTGAACAGTACAGTGATACAGAGATTGTGGGCCAGTACCACCTGAACCAGGCAATTCTGAGGCAGCTGTGAGCTGTGCAATGATTAAATGCAGGCACCCACAGGTTGGAGCCATGCTCTGTCGGTGGAGACCAAGGTCATGGCCGTCATGTGCCTGCTCGCCATGGGTAACTTCCAAAGACCAACAGGGGACACCACAGGCATAACCCAGTTGGCCGCATCATGGTTCCTCACATAATTGCTCAACGTACTGCTGCCACATGCTGTGGAATACATCCATTTCCCCAGCACACAGGCAGAACGTACAGCGAACATGCAGGAGTTCCACAGGGTGGCACGTATGCCTGGCGTGCTAGGGGCCATCGACTGCACCCACATAGGCATCCACACACCACCTGGCCTGGAAGGGGTAGCCTACATCAACAGGAAGGGCTAGCCCAGCATCAACTGCCAGGTGGTGTGCGATGCCAGGGGGGTGCATAATCAATGTCTGTGCCACACACCCTGGTGGAGCACACGATGCCTTCATCTGGTGCCAGTCAGCACTGTGTCACAGGTTCAAGAGTGGGGACATCCTCACCGGCCACCTAGTAGGTGGGTATGTTGTTGGAATGGGCAGCCTGGCACAGCAGGGCAGGGCGTGGGGGATGCTAGGCCAGGAGCACCAGAGGGTGTGGTCGGGAAGGCAGGGGGTGCAGCTACACAGACCACCATGTTAACCACACATCTCAACACACAGGTGACTGTGGATACCCACTCCAGCCCTGGCTGCTCACCCCATACCGGCGCCCATCAACCCCAGTGCAGGAGCGATACAATGAGGCACACGCCAGCACATGGAACATCATTGAGCATGTGTTTGGGCTGCTGAAGGCCTGGTTCCATTGCTGAACAGGTCTGGCGGTGCCCTGCAGTACAGCCCCTCAAAGGCCTGCGGCCTATTCCTGGCCTGATGTACACTAAACAACATGGCCACCGACCGTGAGATAGCTGTCGAGGTTGAAGAGGGAAACAGCAGTGGGGAGGACACAGCCGCCAGGCCAGGTGGTGGTGAGCAGCCCCCCCTGGGTGAAGGGAACCCCAGCTGAACAGGATGGCCCAGCAGCACCAGGACACAATAGCAGAGGAGCACTACGGTGCACGCAGGTAGGTGAACATGACTACACGCATGTCCCAGGGACCATAGCACAGCATTCAGGCATGCAAGGGTGGGCCCCGTGACAGTAACGGCTGGAGGGGAGCATGGATGGGCATGGGATTGGACTCCATGGAAGCACTCCGTACAGCACTGCACACCCCACTCACACACCCACACACACACACACCCGCACACACACACACACACACACATGCACATGGGCATCTACATGCGCACGCCCACAGGCCACCACCGGGTGTATGTCAGATGCTGAACACCAGTGCACACTAGCAGCCGGCACTGTGTTGGCATCATCATGCACATGCCACAGTGGTCAGAGGCCGGATGTGTGTGCACAAGGCCTGTGTTCGGCATCGACCGTGGATGCCACATCCCTGGAATGCACATGCACACACCACACCAATGTGCACACAGGGCAGCGGCAGACAGGGAGGTTGGCAGCTCAGGACCGCCGCACATTCACACGGCCACCACGAACACATGGACGGCCCCGCCAAGACTGCCCAGCAGATGCAGGCTGTGCGACTGCTACAGGGGGTGTCTCTGATGGTCCCCCAGGTGTGTCACTGTGGGAACGCGACCAGTCCCTCGCAGGAGTCTGCAGGCACCTGGAAAGCCCACAGCAGACCCCGGCATCGACACAGAGGGGGTCGCATGATGCTGTAACCAAGTAGTGGAGAATGCACTCTGCGGGGTCTGCGGCAGACGACCATGCACCAGGGTGGCCAGTGGTGCTAGGCCGGCCGTGACTATAGCGATAAGCTGATCCAGGGCTGCGGTCATGTCCTCCTGCATACGTGTGGTCTCAGCCAGGAGCTGTTTATAGTCCCTGTCATGCCTCCCTGTGACCTGGCGCAGCTCTGCACAGAGTGCATGCACCCCTGCCATGATGAGCACCTGTTGCTCTACAAAGGCCCGTAGCAGCCGGGTGTGCTCGGTCAAGGGGTCAGTGCCCTGGAGGCCATAGGCATTGCGCCGACCCATGGGTGGTGCTTGACCCCACAGCCCAGCCCCCTGCACTGGTGGGGTTGCACAGCGGGGCCTTCTTGGGGCTGGTCATTCTGCAGTGCACCATTGGTGGGCACTGATCCCGGCCCCCCTTCGACATCATCCGGCTGCCGCTGCTGCCCCTCCAGCTGCTGTGCGCTGAGCAGCACTGGTGCAGCTGCACCACCACTGCCACCCCCATCAGCATGCGCTGCACTGATGGATCCCACAGCAACGCTGGGTGTGGGGGCCGGTGGGGGGACAACTGCCACTAGGGCACCGTCTGTGCTGCTGTGGTGGGTGTGTCGTATGGATGCCTCCCCCTGAATGGCAACACCACTATCCAGGATAATGGCCATGTCATCATCGGTCCTGGTCGCCGCCTCGATCTGTGTCTCGGCATACTGGACGCCATGGCTGGCATCATGCTGAAACACAGCCAGGGCCTCATCTGCAATCATGCCACAGGCATCTGGATGGACAATGGGGTTGGGCTCCCTGTGGCCCATCCCCAGACACCGGTGGAGGTGGAAGAATGGTCCTCCAGGTCCAGGATCGCCCCCATGGTGGACACCCCCACCCCAACCACCGCATGCAAGTGCTCCAGAGCTGAAAGGGAACACAGTCACATTAGTGCCGCTGACACACTTCCCTGCCCCCCCTGCCTCAGGCACTGCCATACCTACCATGCAGTGATGGGCTGCCCCCTGTCTGGAACCCGCCGCTGGGTAACCCCTCGACGGCGCTGTGCCGCATGGACGCCACCACAAACTCCTCCTGTGGCAACAGCTGTGGCACGTCAGGCTGTCCACCACCTGTGGCAGCACGTGCAGCCAGGATTGCAGCCACCTTCTCCTTAATCCACCTCCAGTCTGTGCCGACCTTCTTCTTGCACTCCTGTGCAGTCCTTTGATGGATGCCCTGCTGGTTAATGGCCCTGGTCACACCCTTCCATGCTGTGGACTGGGCCTGTGAGGTGTCTGTCGAGCCACTCAGGAGAGGCTCCTGGTCCAGGTAGGCCTCGAATAGGGCATCGCTCTCTGCCCTCGTGAAATTGGGCCTGCACTTCCATGCAGGACCATGCTCCTCAACCTTCTCAAGATCCGTCATGCTTAGTCCGATGGGAATAAACATGTGGTCAGTGATGGCTACAACGAACACCGCCATCCCATTCCACTGTCCCGACAGACCCACTGCCTGGTGGCTTACCTCAGAAGGATGCAATACTGGTTTAGAGCCTGTGCAGTCCCGTGGTGCCTTTATTGTGCATCACATGCAAATGAGGAGGTGCACAACTGTAATGGGATGTAAATGCCTCTGATGTGCTGTGGATATGCTGATTTGCTAGTCTGCATATGCCGGCTGAATATCATGAAATTGTGCTTGGCGCATTGGTGTTGTGCATGCACAAGCTGTGGCGTAACATTGTGATGTGCGCAATAGGCCTGGCAGTGTGCATTCACACAGTGCCGTCGCGTATGTCATTGGCACAGCCTATGCATACTGCACTTTATGTGGTACAGTGCTCTGCCACTATTGGGCATGTGGTGCTCATGCGCTGTATGCCCTATGGTGCCTGGGTGCTATTGGCGCATGGCCTGTGGGGCCCACATGCTCCTATTGCGCACCATGCATGGTGATCCCAATCTCACTGTCGAACATGGTGCGCATGCTGACCCTTGACACCACGATTGCCCTTTGACCCTCCGGGTGACCTGTGGCATGTGCCAGTGCTGCACCAGCTGTGTTGCGCAGCCCTGTGGTTGTGTGATTGGTGATGGCAGCGCATCACCGTGTGAGTCACGCATCCCCAATACATGTGGCTCGTGTGTTACTGGGTGCCATTTTGGTTGTGCTACTGCCAATACAACCATGCCATGCCGCAGCAGTGCTAAGGCACCTAACTGGTCGCAAGTGGAGCTAGTCAACCTTGTGGCCCTTGTGGAGCCACATGCCGGCAGTCTGTTTGGCCAGGTGCCCCTGAATCGGCCACGTACGGAGGTGTGGCAGGAGGTGGCTGAGGGGCTGGAGGAGGCCACAGGGGCACAGAACAGCAGTGAGTAATGCCACCACCACTATGGGGACCTGCAGTGGAGGGACCCTGAGAGGCTATGGGCACTACTGGTACACGTCCAGAGGGGCGCCGTGCCATGTCCAGATAAATGCACTATGCCCATGTCCGTGCCCATCCAGTGTTCTGTGGGGGCCAGCAGGGTGGCACACCAAGCTGCGGGGGGGTGGCTGGGGCTGCACGTTCTGTTGGCCATGGAGATGCACCATGGGTGCACTGTGCCACCACACTGCAGCTGCGCTGGGCCAGAGGGCATGCTGTGCTGGGGTGGCATATGGTGTTGCCAGGTACTAATGTCTCTTTCTTAATTTTCCCTACTAGGCCCTGAGGATAGAAGCGGGTCATGGCTGGCTGGTGCTGCAGGTGGGCCAGGGCGGGCCACCACAGGGGCTCAGGTGCAGGATGCAGGCCACATGTGCGGTGCTGCAGACAGGCGCAGGGTGCACCGCAGCATGCAGGTAGGCACTGTTCCAAGGTATGATGTTGTGCAGGGTGGGGGTGGGCCACAGCCCCTGTGCACATGGCCATTCCAGCTGTGCACCACCCACATGTGTCCATTGCACCATGCCATTTCTATCGCACATGTGTGTGACTGCTGCAGGTGGGCCGTGGGTGCACCCAGATTCCAGCTGTACCACTGCCATCCTGCAGCTTAACCCTGTCACTTGGCTGCCATGGTTGTGGTGTGCGGCACGTCTGTTGTGTTGGTGTGCAGTGTTCTGCATGGCTGTGGATAGTCGGGTTGCTGGCTCATGTGGGTGCACACACTGCAGGAGACTGTGTGCCATCTCAGGGAGCATGTCACCACTGTCCGCTGCGCACGGTGGGTGGGCTACGGTCATACAGCCATGCACTCATACCATGTCCCCTCCTT
This sequence comes from Neoceratodus forsteri, assembly GCA_016271365.2. Taxonomy (NCBI): domain Eukaryota; kingdom Metazoa; phylum Chordata; order Ceratodontiformes; family Ceratodontidae; genus Neoceratodus; species Neoceratodus forsteri. Next base: position 1,394,524,448 of record CM057459.1, read on the forward strand.
TGTCCTAGGTGTCCATCGCCCTGCTGTCAACACCAGGCTCCTGAGGTGGATCCTTCAGGTAGCCACTGTCACGCTCCAGGTGGCATGGCTGCTACAATGCACACTGTGCAGGCCTCAGCGCAGATGTTGGCGTCAGGCACCAGTGGGGTGTGGATGCCTGTAGGACCCATTGACCTGCTACTGTTCACCTTCCCTGTCCCCCCACCCTTGCCCTCCCTTGTACCCTTGTCTAGCCATGTCCCTTGTCACCCCGCCTCCCTTCCCCGGCCTCCCAGTTTATATGTGGCCTCCCCATTCCTTGCTCCCTGTACCCAGTTACCTGTTGATAAGTACATAGTTCAAACAGCATGAAGTCTTGCTGTATTCAGATATAATGCAGTTAGCCCCAGCACTTGAACTTCCCCAGAGAGGAAAGAGTTAACTCCATGCAGAAGCATGGAACGTTGAGCTCGAGCTCGGTTTTCAAACCTCTGTCTGTGGTACTTACCAGTGCAACCGTCAGATTCTTTACTCCGCCTAACAGTGAGTCGCTCCAGAGTTTCTTCTGCTTGGTTCGGTAAAAATAAAGCGTTCAGTTTAAAACTTGTTCTTTATTGTTTTTTTCGGATTTCTAGCCTCTGTCTATGGTACAGGTAGTGTGGTAGATAGGTAGTGACTGTATTTTATTTTAAATAACTTGTGGAAATTGTTGGTTTCTTCGGTTTCTTCCCGGTCCGTCCGGTTAGGAACCGACCTTGTGATTCCTTCTAATTTTAAATTTATTATTTTAGAGTGGTGTTCTGGTACCGATCAATTTCAAAAGAACTGGGTTTTTTCTCGGTTCTTTTCCAAATCTGTGACACAGTTGTTACCAATCGGTTGGTATTACCTGACTTGAATGCTTCTATAGGGTAATTTTGGTAGGTTGGCCATGTCTGAGAAACAAAAAAAGAAAACCAGTCCCACTGGGTTTCAACACTGTACTGAGTGTGGGGAGACCTTTGCCAAGGCCGAACCCCACCTCATCTGTGTTTATTGTCTGGGGTTTGACCACCTCCAGTCAGACTGCCAAATTTGCAAAAACTTTCCTAAAACCACTCTAGAAAAAAGATTGAGTAGGTTGAAGGAAAGGGAGGCCAAGAAGTCCGTAGACCCGGATGGCCAGCCCGGTTCGGTTATGGCCGAACCGGAGGAGATGCCTACTGACCTAGGCAATACCTCCTCGGGCAAAAGGAGAGCTGACTCTAAAGGGGTCGGTTCCATCAAAAAAGGAACGAAAGTCCGCTGGTTCAGATCCAGTACCGCTTATTCCAACCACTGATGAGATAGCCAAAGCGATTAGTATTGTCCAATCGCTTCATCCGGTTCCGTCTGAACCGGTGTCGCCGGTTAGGCGGTTGGTTCGGTCAGAACCAGCTCCTTCCGATTACGATCCGGATGCTTTCTATGAGGAGTAGGAGGGAGACGAAGACTATCCCAATGATGACGACGATGACTACGATGGTGGGGGTCTGGATGTGCCCACTGAACCGGACATCTCCCCAGACAGACCCTCTGATGTCTCCCCTCCCAGGCTTTCTGAGTCCTCTTCTCACTTCTTGTTTTACAAGAAGGTGGCTGAAACCCTTCAGCTCCCTTTGCTTAAAGCTGCTGAGGAGGAAGAAGAGCCTGATTTTGTGGAGATGATGGGCATCCCAGAGTCCAAAAGGTTGTCTGTTCCCCTTCACAAGTCCTTGGGGAAACAGACACAAAAGATTCTACAGACTCCTAACTCTTTACCTCCTGTAGATAAAAGAATGGGCAGGAGATACATGTTATCAGGCTCAGCTGTGGAGTTCCTTTATTCACATAGCAGCCATGTTGGGGTAGTGCAGGCTGCAGCCTGTGACAGGCAAACATTCCTTCGGCTTCACACCCCCCCAGACAAGGACTCCAGGAAAGTCAATGCCATGGCCAAGAAACTATTCTTGGCATCCTCTTTGGGAATCAGGCAGGCAAATTAAATGGCCTACACAGCCAGGTACCAGAAGTCCAGGTGGGATACGGTTCTGGAACTGGCTAAAAAGGCCCCCCCCAGCTAGCCAAAGAGCTGCAGGAGGCATCCAAAGTACAATTTCATGCTGCTGTTGACTCCAACGATGTGGCATCCAGAGTCATGGCTATATCTGTGTCTCTCAGAAGGCATGCTTGGCTCAGATGTACTAGCCTATCACAGGACACCCAGTCTAAGGCTATGGATTTTCCTGAAGTTGGTAACTCTCTGTTTGGGGAGCAGACAGAGGTTTATATGAAGAAAATGGATGAATATAGAACCACTTACAGGAGTGCACAGGCCAAGGAAAGGCAAGCCACTCCTCAGAAGCAGCAGTCCAGGGGCAGGGGCAGGCCTTTTCACAGGCGTTTTTACTAAGCCCAGGCCTCCTCGTCTTACCCCCAAAGGATTTTTTTCCGAGGGAGGGGTAGAAGGGGAAAGAGCAGGGCTGCTTCTTCCTCCCAATCTAAGGCTTCTGCCAAGCAGACACCCTGAGGTGTCAGCCTGGGTCGACTCTCCAATCCCAGTAGGAGGCAGGCTGGCTTACTACTTTCAGGCCTGGAAGTCTGTTACCTCAGACAAGTGGGTCCTGGAAGTAGTAAGCCAGGGACTAGCCCTCAGCTTCAAAAGGTACCCAAAAAGGAGGGCCAAGTCTTTTCTACCTGCATCAGTTTCAGAAACCCTTGCCCTAGAGGCAGAGGTTTCCTCTCTCCTGGCTCTCAAAGCCGTAGAGAAGGTTCCTACTCAACACAGGGGAAAAGGCCTATACTCCAGGTACTTTCTCACCCCAAAGAAAACAGGGGAGTGGCGACCCATCCTGGATCTAAGGTATCTGAACAAACACATTTCAAAACCCAAATTCAAAATGATAACTCTGGGAATAATCCTTCCCTCTTTAAGGCCAGGAGATTGGCTAGCATCACTGGACCACAAGGATGCCTACTTCCATATCCCTATAAGGTGCTCCCACAGAAAATATCTCAGGTTTGAGTTGCCTTCAGGCCATTATCCCTTCAGGGCCATGCCTTTTGGCCTAACATCAGCTCCAAGGGTGTTCACAAAGTGCCTTGCAGTAGTGGTGGCTTACCTCAGAAGACAGTGTATCACCATTTTTCCATATCTGGATGACTGGCTCCTAGTAGGGCAGTCTTCAGACCAGGTCAGGTCAGCTCTGCAAACCACTCAGGATTTGTTCAGTTCCCTGGGGTTTCTTCTCAATCTGCCAAAATATGTCCTCGAACCAGTACAGCTTCTCACCTTCATAGGGGTGGAATTGGATACTACCCAAGCAAAAGCTTTCCTTCCTCTGGCAAGGGTGAAGGCCTTAGTAGACCTCGCTTCCTCCTTTTGGCCTCAGGTTTCTCTTCCAGAGAGACAGTTCCTCCAACTCTTGGGCCACATGGCAGCCTCCACTGCAGTGGTTCAGGGAGCCAGATTTCAGATGCGGGACATTCAGTTCCATCTAAGGTCCTTTTGGTCACAGTGAACAGATTCTCTCACCAAACTGATTCCAGTGACCCGAACTCTGGTCCAGGCTCTCCAGTGGTGGCTGGACCAGGACAACCTCAGACAAGGGGTTCCATTTCTTCCTCAACTTCCATCACTAGTACTAACTACGGATGCTTCTCTCCTAGGCTGGGGAGCCCACCTGGGAGCCCTAACAGCTCAGGGGATCTGGTCCCCACAGAAGTCTCTTCTTCATATCAATCTCCTGGAACTCAGGGCAGTTTTTCTAGCCCTTCAGACCTTTTTGGATTCAGTCAAAGGCAAGGTGGTCCAAGTCAGGATGGACAACACTACCACAATGTGGTACATCAACAAGCAGTGAGGCACTCGGTCCATGGCCTTGTGCACAGAGGTCATGAAGATCTGGTCTCTGGCCTATTCCCTTCAGACTTCCTTGGTAGCAGTTCATCTTCCAGGGAGGGACAATGTGCTGGCAGATGCCCTGAGCAGGATTTCACAGGGGCATCACGAATGGTCCTTGAATCCTCACATTCTGAGGATCATTTTCTCCAAGTGGGGCATTCCAGAAATAGATCTATTTGCAGCACCAGATAATCATCAACTTCCTCTGTTTTGCTGCAGACCTCCAGTCCTAGGGACAGTTCCCCAGGATGCCCTCATTCTGAACTGGAAGGGCAGGTTTCTCTATGCCTTCCCTCCTTTCCCTCTTCTGTTCAGAGTTCTGATCAAGATAAGAACTCAACCCTACACAGTGATACTGGTGGCTCTAGATTGGGCCAGACAACCCTGGTATCCTCTACTGCTGTCCTTGGCTGTCTCAAGTCCCCTGTCTCTTCCCAGGAGATACAATCTATTCTCCTCCTCCTCCCAGGGGCGGATCTGTTACCCCAATTTCCAGTCTCTCAACCTCAAGGCCTGGCTCTTGAAGAGTTGGAATATGCAGCTCTACATCTCTCTCTCATGGAGTTCTGGATATTCTGAAGGTCTCCAGGAAACCTTCCATTAGAAAAACTTACAATTCCAAATGGAAGAGGTTCAGTATTTGGTGCTCTCAGAAAGGTATTGTGCCTGATTCTACTACAGACATTTCCACAACCTTAGATTATCTAGCTCATCTGAATAGTCTAGGCCTTAGGCCTGCCACTCTGAATGTTCATCTAGCAGCTGTCTCTGCATTCCTTTCAGCAGGGAAGGGCTCTTCCCTGGCATCTCATCCTGTTTTCAGGAAGTTTTTCAAAGGCCTGGTTCACATTAACCCTCCCTTTAGGGAGCCTACTCCGCCTTGGGATCTTAATATCTGCATTGCTCAGCTTATGCAGCCACCCTTTGAGCATATGGCTGAATTGAAGTACTTGACCTGGAAAACTGTGTTCCTGGTAGCTATTACTTCTGCCAGGCAGATTAGTGAATTAAAGGCCCTGTCAGTTGAATCTGACTTCATATCCTTCCATAGGGATAAAGTGATCCTAAGAACTAATAGGAGATTCTTGCCTAAAGTGGTATTGGATTTTCACCTAAACCAGTCTATGTCTCTTCCTGTATTTTTCACTGACCATTCTTCCCCGGGGAAAGAAGATTACACAGTTTGGATGTTAAAAGGGCACTTAGCTACTACATAGAGCATACTAAGGCACACAGAAATGACTGTCTTCAATTGTTCCTCACTTATGGTGAAGTGGGGAAAGGTAAGCCTGCCACTAAGAAAACTATTGCCAGGTGGATTGTTTCCTGTATACAATTTTGCTATGACAAATTGGGTAGAACACCTCCTTCAGGCATGATTGCTCACTCAACTGGGGGTACAGCTGCTACTCTAGCTGTAGCCAGAGATATACCCTTGTTAGAGATCTGTAAAGCAGCCAGCTGAAAAACAGTACATACATTCACCAAGCATTACTCTCTGGACATCCAGACTAGGAGTGATGCTAGGTTTGGCATGGCAGTACTGCAGATCCTGTTCCCAAAGTAGGTTCTGCATTCCCTCCTCCATAGGGAACTGCTTGGTAGTCTGCATTATGTCTGAATACAGCAAGACTTCATGTTGTTTGAAGAAAAAATTACTCACCTTAGTAATGTTGTTTCTTCTAATGGGGTCTTGCTGTATTCAGACCTCCCCTCCCCGCCTCCCCTCTCAGAACCTGTTTTTGGGAAATGGGTTGGCAGGCATAGTGTTGCACCTCAGGGGTGTACCTTGTACCCTCCCTCTTAGTGGGGTAACTGTTATGTTTTTTCCTTCTTGTGTTGCATAGTTTGAATTGTCACTACCTTATTTCTTCTTGGGTTCTCGACTTGAGTCTTTTTTGGACCCCAAAAAGTATTTACCTTTGGCTATGTGTTCAGACAAGTTCCACATTTTAGTGTTAATTTAGTTGCTCGTAAGAATCTGACGGTTGCACTGGTAAGTACCACAGACAGAGGATTGAAAACCGAGCTCCAGCTCAATGTTCCATGCTTCTGCATGGAGTTAACTCTTTCCTCTCCGGGGCAGTTCAAGTGCTGGGGCTAACTGCATTATGTCTGAATACAGCAAGACTCCATTAGAAGAAACAACATTACTATGGTGAGTAATTTTTTTCTTGTTGTATGCCTGTTTTAACTCATTCTATCCTATTGTCACTTAGAATGTTCAGGTACACTCTGCCTGCTGCTAGAACACATGTTTTCCTGAAGGGGTTTTAGATCTGCAGCATTTGTTCAAACACACTGTGCTTAAACCTACATATCTTAAAAATCATATATCCAATTTTAAAACTGTAATAAGAAAAGTTTTTCAGGACAAAAAGGTTTTGAAAATGAGTGAGGTTTGGTAATGTCTATTTAACTGGATTTAATGTTGTGTAAGATTGTTTTCATATTTTAATAAATTCTGATGATTTTATCTAAATATAATTATGCTCTGTTTACTTAGTCATGCAAAAATATAAAATTTCTGTAAAACTGTTGGTTAAAATTGTTAAAAAATATACAATAAACATCTGTCATTGTCTAAATATAAATTTTGCAAGGTTTTTACCATTTTTTTAGTCAGAAATCAGTATCTGAATCTCTTGTTATTACAGCTTAAAGCTACCAACAGTCCCTATTTTCCCAGGACAGTCCCTATTTTAGGCAGCATGTCCCAGTGTACCCACATGTTATGCAAAATGTCACTTTTGTCCCTTGTTTTGCTTACTTGTCCCAGTTTTGTCCCCCTTTTTTTTTGCTGACTGCTAATCCATGAGTGACAGTTATTTCTGCACCACTGTGGTGCTGCTCAGGCTGGACGGCAGTTTGCAACTTCAACCCCTGTACCTGTGTTGCACTGCAAGTATGTCAGTGAGAGCACAGTAAAGCATGTTCCTTCCTATTAGATTAGACTGGGTAATAGTGCAAACAAGCACATGTGGATCTCTGCCTACCAGCAGCTGAGAGGGACTCCAGACAGAGAAGAGACCAGCAGCAGGGAACTAAGGTACCCAAACCTGATCAGCTGTAGAGAGGTGTGTGAAAACAATCTAGTGTGGTGGTGGGAGTCACTGAAGTGAAGTTTGCTCAGCAAATGAGGTGAGTGGGAGCTGGTTGGGTGGGACTGTCAGGAGAAGCAACACGTGCAGCTCAAACGTCTGATCACAGTTTAAAGCAGGTTTGCTTCTAATGAACTTTCTGTACATCCTGATTTAGAACTTGCTGCAGCAGAATGATGTATTGTTTTAATCTGAATGTTTGCTACTGGTGTTACTGTGGGGCAGCATGGCCAGAGCAAGCAGCATAATGTAATTGACTCTGTGCAGCATTGTCTGTGGCAGTGCCGGTGGGAGTGACACAGTGGGGGGAGTCATAGTCAGGATGGGCCATCCCAGTTTTAGGCCCTGGAAAGTTGGTAGCTTTATTACAGCTTGAGTTTTTTGTTCCACTCCACTGGTTGGAATTTTTGCAGTGTGTAATTCTTCTTACCCACTGATTTTAGTTTATGAATCTGATTATCGTTTTTTTTTGTTTTCTCCCCTAGTTTAGTAAGAACATATTTACACATTACCTTAGAAGGACATATCAGGAAGTGATGCAGGAATGAAGTGCTTTGTGAGGTCAAGTGATATAAATAGGAAGAACACTTCCAGTGTAGGTCAGTGAGCTGACACAGGAAATAATAATACTAATAATAATAAAATGTATTTGATTAAGTGCCTTTCAAAGTTTTCAAAGCACTGTACATCAAGAAAACCACAGACATATTCAATACATACAATAAAACAGCTCAAAACGAATATTACAAAACTACAGTGTACAGTTAAAACAAAGCAGAAAATGCCTTCTCCCATAGAAAAGTCTTTAGTGCCTGCTTGAAACTCCCCACCGTCCTGCTCTCCCAGAGCTGATGGGGCAGAGAATTCCAGAGGGTAGGTGCAGCGAATTCAAAAGCACGAGCTCCAGAAGACTTCAAATTTACCCTCGGAATCTCCAGCAACCCCTCATCAGCCGAGCGGAGCTGTCTCAGAGGGGTGTAGGGCACCAGAATTTCTTTCAAATAGTCGGGACCTAGACTGTGTAGGGCTTTGTAGGTCAAAAGACCCACTTTAAAGGTAATCCACCACTGTATTGGCAGACAGTGTAGAGTACACAGCACAGGGGTAATATGAGAACTTCTGGATGCCCCAGTCAACAAATGTGCTGCCGAATTCTGCACTAGCTGCAAGCGGCAGATATCAACCCCAGGAAGTCCTTGGTAAAGGAAGTTACAGTAATCAAGGCGAGATGTCACAAAGGCGTGGACCAAAACCAGCAGGTCGCTAGGTGGAACAAGGTGCCTAATCCTGGCAATGTTCCTAAGATGAAAAAATGCATTCTTAACAACTGCAGACACCTGATAACGGAGTGTCAGACCAGTGTCAAGCTCCACTCCCAGGTTACACACCCATTCAGAGGTGAGGATCTGGTCCACCCCCAGGATTAATCCAGAGGGGAGCCCAGTCCTCAAACCCTCTATCCTGTGACCCGGGTCCACCATAATAACCTCAGTCTTTCCTGGGTTCAACTTTAGACCGCTGGTGTTCATCCAGTCTTGGATATCAGCGAGGCAGTTGTTCAGTACCGAGATAGCACTAACCTGGTCAGGCGCAAAAGACAGGTAGAGCTGGGTATCATCAGCATAGCAGTGAAACCTCAGCTTATACCGTCTTACAATGTCTTCGAGGGGTAGCATATATACTGCGAATAACATGGGGGAAAGCACCAAGCCCTGAGGTACCCCACAAGGCAGAGAAGGCCCCAGATGAATACAATCCTGAGACCACTCTCTGCGTTCTCCCTTCGAGGAAAGATGAAAACCATCTGAGGACCATACTCGATAGTCCACAAATGGACCTCAGGCATTCGGGCAAAACCCCATGATCCACAGTATCAAAAGCTGATGACAGATCAAGGAGAACCAAAATAGAATGGTGTCTCCGATCTCTCACCATCAGGAGATCATTGAGCACCCGAACCAGAGCAGTCTCGGTACTATGCCTCTTACGAAAACCAGACTGGAGAGGTTCATATAAACTATGAATGGTCAAATGGTTATCCAGTTGGACCACCACAACTTTCTCAATAACCTTCTCCACAAAAGAGAGGTTAGAGATTGGTCTGTAGTTTGCTAGGTCATCCGGGTCTAAAGAAGCTTTCTTCAGAAGGGGGGTCACCACCCCTTCCTTCAGAGAGCTAGAGAAGACTCCCATATCTAAAGAACACCGGATAATCTGATCTAAGACCAGGCCGATGATCTCACTCCAACCCATAATCAGGGAAGTAGGGCAGGGGTCCAAACTACAGTATGCTGGACGCATCTCATGGACAATCCTCATAGTATCTACGAAATCCAGCAGGTCAAAGGTACTCCAGGAAATTCCAGGGTCTGTGACAAGACACTGATCAACTGCAACAACCCTGGAGTGAGGCTGGAGGCACTGTCTCCTGATGTCTTTAACCTTATTCGTAAAGAATCGAGCGATCTCCTCGCAATCAGTTTGCGTAAAAGCTCGATGGATCTGCTGACAGGCTGGGTTGCACAGTCTGTCAACAGTTCTGAAGAGCTGAGCCGGTCGATTCCGTGCAACAGAAATTTCCCTGGACAGGAATTCTGCCTTCTTATGGGAAATTGCTGTTTGATAGAGTTTATAATGCTCTAGCAAAATAAGATGGTCGGCATCAGAGGCAGTCTTTCTCCAACGATGCTCCATCCTACGCCCCAACCTCCGCAGCCTCTCAAAGCCCCATCAAACCATGGGGCAATGGGACTGTAGCGGAAGAGGCGGGCTGCGAGACACAATCTGATCCAAGTGCAACTGATATGGCCCTGCATAGGCCACAACCAGCTGCTCAGGATCAGTGCAAAACTTGTCAAACAACAAGAGGTCAATAACCAACATCAAGTCTTCAGGAACAACGTCCCGCAATGGGCGGTACCTGACCAACTCCACAGGGGCTGACCTACCCAGGGGGGCCTCAAAATTGAACCCAACTGAGTAGTGATCGGACCAACCAACTGGTTCCACCACCAAATCGGAAGCCTCGATCCCCAGGAGGAAGACCAGATCAAGAGAGTGACTGCCCTTGTGTGTAGCTGTGGAAACAACCTGTGTAAAGCCCAGAGATGTCATCACCTGGAGGAAATATTGACCAAAAAGCGAAGATTCGTCGTTGACCCAGGCATTGAAGTTGCCCAGAACCATCAATCTGGGTGACTCCAAGGCCATGTCAGCGGCAAAATCTGTTACTTCCTGCAGGAAAAGCTTCTCATTACCTGGTGGATGATAAATGAGAGCAATCCTGAACCCTACACCAGCTACCACAGTACACTCAAATGACCTGGCCTCCTCAACTGGTACACCAGTTAGGCCCAATTCGGTCTTGAAACAGATTGCCACCTCCCCCCCCGCGATCCAATCTCAGGCAGTGCATAACCGAGCACCCGATGGGAACAGCGGCCTCTAAAAAGGGGGCCGCATTCCCATCCAACCAGGTCTCGGTAATGCAAGCCAGATCTGCCCTTGCAACAAAACCTGCAATAAGACCAGTCTTGTTGCAGACAGATCTGGCATTGCACAACAACACCCAAGTAGAACGAGGTTGACGAGTTGTCCCAATCACTTGCCCTCCAAAACTGGAGGTGCCCTTGGGTATGGGAACCAGAACGGGATTACCACGGTCTAGAAGCCATTTCGCCCCAGGGCATCTTCTAGGCCTAACCACCCCTATGGGAAAGCACCACTCACTCCGCTGTCCACAACCCCACACCCCCCCCCATTTCCCCCTCCCCCTTTGAGCAATCCTTAGCGCCCGACACTGATGATAGATATGAGCGGGCGGGGAGGGCAAAGAGAAGAGGCGGAGGGCATGGAGAGCGGAGGCCAAATAGCACAAGACAGGCGGGGCAGGCAGGCACACCAAGCTGCTCAAAATTAAAACAATAAATATAATAAAACTACCCACAATCTTCCTACAACTAAAAACTAACTAAAATAAAAAATTAAACTTAACTGGCACTGTAACACAAAACCTGATTAATTATTTTATCCCACAAGCCCTCTCACGGCCTGGGGGACAACCAAAACTTAACCAACACAATTCTAAATTATTCCCAGGTCCTCTAACTACCTGGTACTTAAAACAAAAAACAATAATAATTAACTCATAAAACTAATGATAAAATAATAAACAGAGGGAATAATTTAAAAATCACCCTCTGGGACTCTCTCACCGAGCCGGATACAGGTGGAATAAAAGATGTACTAAAGCACTCTCACTGTTCTAATTGTTCCCTCAAATGAAATATAATTACTAAACAAAATTATAACTGCAAACAATAAACATCCTATCTATATACAACAAAATATAAATATAATGTAACCCGCCCAACATCTACAAGTATAGTTCAGTTTCCAAAAATCCAGGGTTTCAGAATCCACATCGGTTTGGTTCAAATAAAAGGCCACCAGCGGGCCACAGGATCCAGCCAGCCCAAAAGATCAGTGGCCCACTACTTCCACTCCAAGAAAGGCCAGCCCCCTGGCCGGCCGCCCCAGGAGTGTAGAGGAAGGGGAGATTAAGGACAGGCCCTCTGGCCTACCCCACTCCCCACCTCTGTGTGTAACACTGACCCAGGGCCCACCAGAACACTGCAATCCCAACTAATAGGCCAAGTAAAGTCAGATTCTCAGAATAACATTTAAACAGTCAGAAATGTCATTAAAAGTTTCAAAGTCACTTATCTTGCAGGAGTCCTCGGCGCTGAAACACCACGGCTCATCCCAGATTTCCACAATCCAACCCTGAACAAGGTCCGGGCCCGTAAGGTAGAACACAAAGAGGGCCAAACCAAAATGGAGGAAAATGCATAAACGGACCAAGTCTGTAAATGCGGAACAAGGCGGGCAAACAAAGCGGGTAATAGCAAAAATAAAATAATGCCGCAGCAGAATGTAAAAGAGCAGCGAAATTACAAACAAATAAAATAGAGTGGGCAAGGCAAAATAAACGAAACAAAGCGGAACAGTTCAACAGTCCCACAAATTTCATAGTCAGAGTTTGTGCAAGTAAAAAATGCCAAATCTTCATTTGCACAGGATATCCACTACTCACGGACTGAAGAATGCTTTTTGCCAGGTAGTCCAAATTTATGTCAGCAGCTCCAGAACCACAACAAATTATCTCACATATACTGCCAACTGTGAGATAAAATACACAATTAGAGGTAATCCACACGATTCAACTCAGCTCCTCACACAGTCCACTCCCCAAAATATTCATAGAAACATAGAAACATAGAAGTTGACGGCAGATAAGGACCGCAAGGCCCATCCAGTCTGCCCATTTCTTTTTCTACCTTATAAATGTGCCATCGGCCTTTGCTCTGTCAGTGGCCTATCTATTCATAGTCATTTGTATTGCTCCCTTATGCCTATCCCATGCCTGTTTGAAGCCCTGCACTGTATTCATAGCCACCACTTCTTGTGGTAAGCCATTCCATGCATCCACCACCCTTTCTGTGAAAATAATTTCCTCACATTCCCCCTTAATCGGCCTCCCTCTAATCTCATGCTGTGTCCTCTTGTCCTGCTATTTTTCTTATATTTAAACATGTTAGACTCTTTCACCTTGTTTATGCCCTTAAGGTGTTTGAATGCCTCAATCATATCACCTCTCTCCTCCTTTGCTCAAGGGTATACATATTGAGCTCCATTAATCTGTCCTCATATGTCTTCTAATGCAGGCCCTGCACCATTTTGTTGCTCTTCTCTCTGACTGCCTCAATTTGGTTAATGTCCTTGTGAAGGTGTGGCCTCCAATACTGCACGCAGTACTCCAGATGGGGCCTAACCAGTGTCTTGTACAGAGGGATTATTACCTCCCTCTTACGACTTGTGATACCCCTACTAATACACCCTAACACCCCCCTAGCCTTACCTACTGCTTTAGAGGTCTGCTTGGATGATTTTAGGTCATCAGTGATGATGATGCCCAAGTCTCTTTCTTCCTTTGTGACTGCTAGCAACTCCCCTCCCAGCCTATAGGTGGCTTCAGGGTTTCTCTTCCCTATGTGCATGATTTTGCACTTCTTTGCATTAAATCCCAGTTGCCACTCTTCTGACCATTCTGCTAGTTTATCCAGATCTCTTCTCATTCTGCCCACCCCATCTGGATCATCTACTCTGTTGCAGATCTTGGTGTCATCTGCAAACAGACAAGCCTTACCTCTAGTCCATCTGCAAGGTCACTAATGAAGATGTTGAAGAGGACTGGCCCCAGGACTGATCCCGAGGTACCCCACTTGTGACTTGCATCTCTTCTGACTGTATACCATTTACCACCACTCTCTGTTTCTGCCCCAACCAGTTTGCCACCCAGTTGACCAACTTCGACCCACCCTGAGCCTACCCAGCTTATTTATCAATCTTCTATGTGGAACAGTGTCAAAAGCTTTGCTGAAGTCAAGGTAGGCGACATCAACTGCTCCCCTTGGTCCACCACTCTGGTTACCAGTCAAAGAAATCTATGAGATTAGTTTGACAGGACCTTCCTTTGTAAACCCATGCTGTCTTGGATCCTGTGCCCTATGGATTCCAGGTGTTGCACTATCCTTTCCTTAAGGGCGCCTCCATAATCTTGCCCACTACTGAGGCAAGACTGACCAGTCTGTAGTTCCCCGCCTCCTCCCTGCTACCACTCTTGTGGAGCGGGATCACATGAGCCCTTCTCCAGTCTTCTGGGACCTCTCCTGTGCTCAGAGACTCACTAAACAATTCTGCTAATGACTCTGCTAGTTCCTCCTTTAGCTCCTTAAGTACCCTGGGATGTATGCCATCAGGTCCCATTGCCTTATCCACCCTGAGCTTAGCAAGCTCTTGTAGGACCCTTTCTTTTGTGAAGGGAGTAGTGCTCACCTCCCTCCCCCCTGTGTCCATGATGCTGAGCTGTGGGCCCTGCCCTACCTTCTCTTCAGTAAATACTGAGCAAAAGTATCTATTTAGGATAGATGCCTTTACAGGGTCCTCCTCCTCACATGCTCCTTTCTCCATTAAGCTTAGCACCCTCTGGACTTTCTCCTTTCACTAATGTATCTATAGAAAGTCTTGTCACCTTCTTTACTGTTAGTGCTAGTGTTTCCTCAGTTTGGGACTTTGCCTGCCTTACTGCCTTACCTGCTTTCCTTAAGGCAGTTTGGTATGCCTCCCTATCTTCAGCCCGCTGTGTTCCCTTATATTTCCTGAAGGCCAGCCTTTTGGCTCTGACCTTTTCTGCTACTGTATTTGAGAACCAAAGTGGTTTCCTTCTTCTTTTGCACTTCCTTTTCTATCTAACACAATGGGATGTTGCTTCAAGTATTGCAGCCTTAATGCTTACCCACTTTGCCTGTACCCCCTCACCTGTGTTTCTTTTTGCCAGGGCTAGCTTAACTCTGTTGGCCATCTTATCAAAGTCAGCTCCTCTGAAGTCCCATATTTTTGCCTTGGAATGGGATTCAACAGATTGTTTCAACTCTATTTGGATAATCAAATTCATGCCCTCGTAACCTCCATGAATCCACAGGTCCTCGACACAAGGATAGACAATTGTGCCGAAACTAACTCGTAATTCTTCAGTTCGTTCTTATGGTCCATATGTCTCAGCCCGTCTCAGCCTGTCTTGAATATAGCTGAAAATACAGCCGAACTGGTCGCCGGCATACAGATCCACATCCCACACAAGCAGCACACACACTGCAAGCCGGCGGCTGTAGCACAACACACTAGCGCTAACACAGCTGAAAACTGAGCTGGGAAACTAAATCCAGAGATTGTACATATCGCCAGTCAATGATCCAAATAAAGTTCAATAAGCTGGCAGGTTGAAAACTACGCGCAATACTGAAATATGCAGGCAGGCAGCAACAAAAAATAACGAGAGCTCGAAAACAAAAATAAAATAAAACAGGAGCTCACAATGGCTGACCCAGCGTGGCCACCATCTAGTTAGATCAAATCAAATCAACGCCCGTATAATGCTGAAAATCAGTCCCACTAGCTCCCGACTGAAAAATATTGCACCTCAACAGTTGTCAAACGGTAGCTAAGCGTTTGCTTCACACGCTCGATACAAACACAACCGAGCAAAATAAACTAAACAAAAAACGCAAAGATAAACAAATGAGTTAAATGAAAACTGTTATAAACTATAAAATAAAACAAATAAAAGTGAAAGATACTTATTAATCGCAGCTCAAGCTCAGGCAGCTCACACATACCGCCGCCATCTTGCTTCTGTACCTACCACTGTTAGGATATGGAGACATTTTTTAGTGCTGGAGGGCTCTCTATGATTAATTGCATGTTTGTTGTAGTTAAAATGTATAATTTCATTGAAATAAACTATTTTGTTGTATTTTTTGTAATAAAATCCCATAATAAGTATAGGAAACTGTATTTTATTTGTGCTGTTTGCTTTATCATTTAAGGTGAGGGAATGACTGTATGATGAAACACTGTGTGTTAGTGGTGGGGGGGGAGTGTCCTGCATTCATAATACATGCTCAGATGCACTTCATAAGTTCTGGGGAAATGAGAATGGCTGTATGCATGTAATAATGGTGCTAATAGACACTGTAGATACAGTATGGGTATACGTATAGGATGATGAAATTACTGAAAAGGCACTGGTAATTTGGGGTATACTGGGTCATGGGGAAGGGGGTGGGTCTGCCTGTACCAAGGAATGATGCTCATAGGCACTGCAGTCATTTTGTGTCATGAACTGGCACCCGTCCTTTGGGTATACTCAGTTGTAGGGAAGCAGGTGGGGGCTGCCTGCACCTGGTAATGTTGTTCATATGCCATGCAGAGACAGTGTGGGTATACATACAGGGTGATGACATGGGCACCTGTAAAGGTTGAGTACTATGTGCTGTGTCACATGGATTGCCTACATACAAGTGATATGTTGCAGCATTCAGTATGGCGCACTGTGTGGGTGGGAAGGAGTGTGGGTATGCCTGCACCATGGAGTGATGCTCATTGGTGCACATGTGTACTATGTGCTATGTTTCATTTGAATGGACTGTATAAGTCATACTCTGGCACTGATCACATCACCGTGCATCAGAGGTAAGGGCTGGTCCGAAGCATTATGAGCACAAGGGACTAAACAAGTGGTTGTGGAGTGATTCGAACTTGAATAGAACATTACAGTGCATCTGAGGGTAGTGTTGGAATGAATCCTGATGTGTACAATGGACTACACCAGGATGACTGAGGAGGGATCCATATCAGTAATGCACATCACAGTGTGTCAGAGATAAAGGTTGGACTGAAGACTGATGAACAGATGGACTAAATCAGTGACTCTGGTGGGATTTGCACCTGAACAGCACTTTACAGTGCAATAGAGGTTGGGGCTGGACTGACACCAGATCAGTCGATGGACAACACCATTGGCTGTGGAGGGCTCTGAACCTGAAATGTACTTCACTGTTCACTACAGTTTGGGGCTTGACTGATGCATGATAAGGTGATAGATCTTATAAGTGGCTGTGGAGGGATTTGAACCTGAAGAATACTTTACAGTGCATCAGAGATTGGGGCTGAACTGATGTCATATGAATTGATGGGCTACACCAGTGGATGTGGAGGGTTTTGAACATGAAATGCACTTCACAGTGCATTATGGGATTGGTCTGGCCTGATACATGGCAAGTCAATGGCCAACACCATCAGCTGTGGAGGGATCTGAAACTGAAATGCACTTCACTGTTCATTACAGTTTGGGGTTCAACTGATACATGATAAGGAAATAGATCTTACAAGTGGCTGCGGAGGGATTTGAACCTGAAGAATACTTTACAGTGCATGAAAGATTGGGGCTGAACTGATGTCATATGAGTTGATGGACTACACCAGTGGATGTGGAGGGTTTTGAACATGAAATGCACTTCACAGTGCATTATGGGATTGGTCTGGACTGATACATGTTAAGTTGATGGACAACATCATCAGCTGTGGAGGGATCTGAACCTGAAATGCACTTCACTGTTCACTACAGTTTGGGGCTTGACTGATGCGTGGTAAAGAGCTAGATCTTACCAGTGGCTGTGGAGGGATTTTAAACTGAAGAACACTTTACAGTGCATCAGAGGTTGGGTCTGGACTGCCGTCATATGAGTTGGTGGACAGCACCAGTGACTGTGGAGGGATTGAAAACTGATTTTGCCTTTGCAGCACATCAGAGATTGGGGCTGGACTGATGTCAGATGAGTTGAAGGCAACACCATTATTTTTTCATTTTAAACAATCAGCAACTGCGTATTAGGGAGAAAACTCATGTGCAGAGCATGAGACAAACATGCTACTGACCCTAACCCACTTATCATCCATAACACAGGGACCTACATGCCACAAAGATTTTAACGTAGCCATAATCCTAACATAAACTCTTTAAAAAGTAACAAAAGGTGCTGAATTCATGTGGCCTCATCTAGTACATGCACATGGAACACTCACTCCCATTAGGAATGCCAACCGGATCCATAAGATGTGATCACACAGGATGACCAGAAATTATCCCAAAATGAACAAAGTGACAACTATGAAAACTTTTATCATAAATAAAAACAAAAACCCATAAAGTAAATACAGATTACTAACCGAGGTTTTGGCACCAAAATGAAGTGAGTATTTTAGGATGAGAGCAGCACCTCCATCTTGAAACTAAGTTTCCAGTCACCATGCTGTTCCTGTACCAGTGTGCACTCTGATTGGTTAATGGAAATAGTGATGTGTGCAATAAGCATAGAAGAAGCATGGCAACAGTGAGGATCTATATGACTAAATGGTGACACACTACAGAGCTAGGGTGGGTGCAGATGACTGCTGCGAACCCTAACTGAAGCATAAAAAAAAAAAAATCACTGTACACTCCAGAGCCTGGAGGGCCACTTTCCCTCCAGTGACAGTTGTAAAAAAATACGAGTTCTTGCTTGAATGCTAAATAAGGGTTTATTCTAACATTTCAGGCACACACATTGAATAGAATAGTGGAAGGCACAACAAAAAGATCTGCGTGCAGGTTCCCTGGTGCTTCGACAATTAAGGCTTCATCAGGGGGATGGTGCCTGCATCTAAGACAATCCCTTTATACCAATTAAATTCAGAACTGATAATGTCAGAAAATCCGACCAATCACAGAACTCGATTTTTAAATACAGAAATATTCAACTCACTTAGTGGTATAAATGGACTAATAGTTATAACAATCATGATATGAGTGACAACACGTATTGTAGAAAAATACCCCAAAAGACATAAAAAAATACACCAAAAGTGGTGACGGCCAATCGGATTGCTCAAATAAAAAAAAAATATATAAGTTATGAAATTAATTAGTGTCAACCTGATCAGCTTAACATGTTACACTAAAACTATATGATTTGTTGTTACAAGACAAACTAATGGTATTACGAACATAATAAACATTTTTCACAGCATATGCAAAAAATAGTACATTTATTTATTAAGGCGTGTTTTCTCAAAAATAGCCAGTGGGAATGCATATTATATTAGGTAAACTCAGTAAGGGTACAATGTCCCCTATTGGCTGGTACAACTCAATTCATCAAATGTAAACAAATGCTCGCGCTGCACCAAGAGAAAGACATGGACTCCAATCGGTGTCATCAGGCACTACAGCACATAATTTATTACACAATATGGTGTCATCAGGAAAAAGAGGTATGTTTTTAATGATGCCATATGGTGTCATCAGGATAGAATGAGTTTTTAATACACATTTCTATGGTTATCTGTATCTGTGTCTGCTTTGCGGCTGGCATGTGGAACCATGCTGCAGTGGTGTGCATGGTGGCTAAGTGGTACATCTGGGGTGGACTGGGGGTTGTGCTTGGTGGTCTCTGCCCATTGGCTGGTGGCTGTGCCCTGGGACATCTGTGGGCTCTCTGTTTGTGTTGTGTGGCATGTGCATTGTGTGCTGTTGGCTTGTGTGTTGCCAGCTGTGGTCCAGGTGGCTATTGGTGCCTCCCTGCTCAGTGCACCACTGTGGTGCGCATGATCGGGGGCCTGCTGCTGTGTGCCTGCCATGCCTCCCTCCTGGCACCCTCTGCACCCTAGTGGCGGTCTATCCCACACTGGTGGCATGCTCCTTGGTGTGCCTGTTGTCCTGCGTCCTGGCGCATGCACTTCTGCCCCTTGTGCAGCCCTAGTTGCGCTATGGCGCATGTTGGTTTGCTCCCTGGCACAGCCCTGGTTGTGCTATGGGGCATCCCTGTGATATTCAGCCATGTTGCGCTGGTGCTTGCCATCATGCACAACCTTTGAATATCGTGTTCCATGCATCATGGTGCAGTGGACTTACACTGCGTTGCTCCTGCACCTGCCTCTGATGCATGTCTGAATATCCCACCCCCTTTATTTAGGGCTTATTTATTAGCCCAGTATGAATTTTTCTTTCATGTGGAACAGGGGGTCCCTTCTGGCACGCGGCTCTGGCTCCTTAACTGAGCCAAGCGCTGCACTGTGCATCTTTGTGCACACTTTCTGTTCCTTGGAGCTCTTCCCGGCTCTTTAACACCAAGGTGAGTCGCACTGTGCATCTAGGACTAGGTCGGAGCATATGCTCGCTCTGACCAATACTGGTGCGGCTCTCATTTCCCCTTACATTTCTGCCGTAAGCTGCATCAAACCAAAGCAGCTTTTAATTTTCTACATGCCACAAGCAGCGCTATCAAAGTGTGTGTGGGGGTGGGGGCGTTCCTGCCACAAGGAGCAGACACCAACGAAATTCTAATGCTCCTTTTGGAGCTGACAGGGCACAGTAACAAGATACCACTAGGGGTGTGTTTTCCTTTACTTATACACCTCCTAGCACATTTTCTGGTGGCTTCCTTGGACACTAGGCATGAGGACTAGCAAGTGGAAGACACGCACAAGTAGTCTGGTGCAAACAACATTAAGGAGCTTCTTTATTTTACTTTTACACTATGTCTAAAGGCAAACACAGGCAGATAAAGGCATTGGGCTTTTACATCGGAGTAATTTCATTTCTCATACCCCAAATAGTCCCAAAGGCCATCTGTACTTTTCAGTGAGACACATCAGCTGCCTACATACAGCACTGTCCAGGGTCAGGAAAGGAAGCAAATAGCGGGGAAAGACTAGAAGACTAGAAAGAGGATATGGTGGTGTGAGGCCACCCCACTGCAATAGAAACTGGGAAAACTGTCAAGATAGACAAGATAGGAAGGCTATAAGGGGGGAAAAGACAAGAGGGGAATGTCCCAAAGTGTACATAGAAAGCGGAGGAGGGGGAGGCAATCTGCCACATGCCCCCATAGTTAAGCAGAAACTATTAGTTTCACTGGCTGGTTTCCAAGATGACCTACCCACTACCTTATGGGGTAGGCTGGAGCTTCCACCCAACCTCACTTGAAAGCTCCACCCCAGGAGTGCAGCCAATTAGGGGCTTAATGTTAGCAAGGAGGTCATAGGTCAAAACAGTTTCATTCTCCCTGAACCTGGGGGGCCCCTGACAAGTTATGGTACCCAACTGCATAGAATGGGGGAAGGTAAACTTGGATGATACAACCAGTCTCTCAAGAAAATGTCAGTTAGGGCACTAACAAAATCAACGAGGGCTGACTGAATGTGCCAC
This sequence comes from Neoceratodus forsteri, assembly GCA_016271365.2. Taxonomy (NCBI): domain Eukaryota; kingdom Metazoa; phylum Chordata; order Ceratodontiformes; family Ceratodontidae; genus Neoceratodus; species Neoceratodus forsteri. The sequence goes on from CM057459.1 coordinate 1,394,545,077, forward strand.
TGAAAAAGTCTCAGAAACTCAGCCTGCTAGTGCACCAGACAGGACAGATATTTCACGGATTCTTGAAAAGGTTGGGAAACAACCAAGGGATCTCCCACCTAGCCTGCTCTGCAGTCTGGAAAGTTTTCTGCCCCCTTCCATCATGATGATGAGTTTTGCAAGGTATTAAACTGGAAAGCAGGTTTGAGCTGCATAAGTTTTGATTTCAGTTCCTTGTAGGCTACTTGCCTTTCTTGCATCTGTTGCAGCAGATCTCGGAATATAAAAAGTCTCTTACCTTCCCATAGGAGTTCTTTGGGCTCTCTAACTTTACGCAAAATATGCATTTTATGGAGGAAATTTAGTAGGTTAAAGACCACTGGCCTCAGTCTCTCCCCCTCAACTGGCATGGTCCTCAAAGCCCGTTTGATCACATAGTGTGAGCTATTAGGTGAGGGACTAGTTATTTTAATGCACAGTCTTTGGACAAACAAGATTGGGTCCACTGCTTCTGATTTCTCTGGCAGCTCCACTATCACCAGATTTTGGTGTCACCTCTGTCTCTCCTGCTCCTCAAGGTGCTCCTTGAACTGAGACATCTTCTGACAGGGCACCAGTATCTCCAGCTCCATGCAGTCCTGCCAGTCCTCCACCTAGATTATGCAGGCTTCTGCATCACTGACCCTCCATGACAGCACCTCAACCACTGGTCGAATGGCCTTGACGTCACCAGAGAGATTGAGCATCATTTGCTTCAAAAGAGGGTAAGTTAGTTTAACAATCATTCCAAGGTGAGCACCTCAAGAATTCGACCTCTTACAGTGGATGGAGAAGCTCCCTGTCAAGATTGCTTAGGCCCCTAGTCCCGCTCTGAGAGCAGGGGCAGTGTATGAATCAAAGGCAAAATCTCCACTCCCATGTCTATTTTCTCTGTCATATTCACTCTGCAGCTGCAAAATAATACAGCAACTACTCAGCTGGTCATAGTTTGAAGTAATTAGATCAGATCACATTGGTTTTAGCTAGAAATTGCCTCAGAGTATCAGAGCTGCTCTAGGAAAGCTTCCCTCTCCCAAGTCTATACCCCTAATGATAGAGTCCCCCACCAGCAGTTGCTTCTTTCTTGGCTGGGGGCCTCTTTCTCCCACCTTGGGGCCTCCCCTTCTGAGGATCCCCACATCCTCATTATCCACTATTTCTTTTTTTTTTTAAATCACCTTTATTCATTTTCAGTAGACCAGACAGACAAACAAACATACACATACCTGGCCAAGCCAGGGACACAACCCAGAACTGGCTGTGCAAACTATGTACATCCCCTATGTACAAGCACACTGGAGAGCTGCCCTACATTGTGGTCAAGTTCCAGTATCAATAGTGCCTTAATATAGTACGCTGACCAGTGTTAGAGTACACCCTTCCCCTCATTGACTCAATCTTCCCTTATATATCCACTTGCAAGGGTATTATATCCTCCGGCCCCCAAAGGAGCCTAACTCCTGCAGGACGGCTTCCCAATGTGTCCCTTGGAAAGAGAGGGAGAGAGAGAGAGAGAGTCCCCAACCCCTTAAGCCCCTGCAGACCAAAACCAGTCCCCTTTTATCTTAGTAATGGACCCAGTATGACCCCAATTGTGACCCTCTAGGAAATTTTAAAGTCCAGATATTACCAAGAATATTGGGGATAATAAAGAAAAAAGCATAGTACAAGAAGGCACAAAGCAATATAGGCATTAAACACTCCAGCATATTTTCCTTTGCTAATCACTATCTGACAGACAGACCTGAGTTCCAGTGTTTGTAACTTGCTGGAAATAGATTGCATCTAATATTGCCCATCTTTTAACGTATAGCTCTTGTCTCCCCTCAGAGAATAGGTGTCTCTTTATCTTGGCCAATACCCCCAAAAGCTCTCTCACCCATTGTTCATATGCACAAGCCTGATCATCCTTCCAATGCTTTACTAAGAACGCCTTGACTACCAACACCATTAAAGAAAGGTGGAATTTAGGTGCAATCCCTATAATCTGAGAGAAGTCACCCAGAACACATATTTCTGGAGTTATAAAGCTGTATAATCCAGCATTGGATCCATGCCCGTTTAATCTCCCTCCATAAGGTGAGATTTTGCTACATCCCACATTACATGCAACAGGTCACCCACTTCCTTCTAGCACCTGAAACACAGGTCCGTCTGTCTCAGCCCTCTGCCATATAGCTTTACAGGGGTATAGTATATGTTGTGAACCACAAAGATCTGCATGTTTCTATATTTGGGAATCACATTGTATTTGGTGCTCCTCCAAATAGTTTCCTACCTAAGATTTCTAGGGGCCATCACCTTGTCCCAGTAAGGGATTTGTGTAGGAGTATTTGGGCCCAGAAAGTCCAAGAGAAGCTTATAAACTTGTGAAAGTGGGTTAGCTTTCTGGAAGGCTTCCCTTAAACTCCGCCACGAGAAAAAGTTATCTATGGGGAACCCCATCCCCTTCCGAAACCCTGCTAACATTTGTTTAAGCTGTAACCTTTGGAAAAAGGACAATCCCTCGCATTGTAATGGCAGGACTATTTTATCTCCCTGCATCACGTCCTTCAATCTTAAACCACACAAATAATTGGACCACCGATGTCCAAGTACCCGACCCCCTATAACCAAATTAGGGTTACTCAATATGGGCTGGTCTCTGGACTTCGTTTGATAGCACCTTTGTACCGGAGTGAGAAAGGACCACCAGGCCTCCGCGGTTTTCCTGATTGGGTTCCCATACCCCTCCCTAAATAAACCTTTTTGAAACGCATATAGCATCAATTTGGGGGTGGGCCGAGCTCAATAACAATTGCTTCTCAATTTGCAAACCACGCAGGTATATACTTCCTCATCGCCACGCCCATTGAGCCATAAGGCCTAACTGACCTGCCACATAATAAGCATGAGGTCAGGTAACCTGATGCCCCTCCTCATACGGCAGTCGCAAGACATTATACTTTATCCTGGCTGGTTTGTTATTCCATAGAAATCCGAGATTAGCCTTCTGATTGTACTAAACCAGTTAGTAGAGATACTATATGGGGCTAAATATACCGGATATAGCAGTCTCGGTAAAACATTCATCTTAATGAGGCCCAGACGTGCCGTAAAGTTCAAAGGTAGCTTATTCCATCTTATAATATCCCCCTTAACCGCAGATATGATCCCCCCAAAATTGGCATCGGCCCCGGACTCCTGGTTTGCTGTAATCCAAATGCCCAGGTACTTCAATTTATCTGTATTCCATTGTACTCCCAGGGATGAAAAATCTGCTCTAAATACATGTGGTGTCAAGGGTAAGATTTGTGTTTTAGTAAGATTCAACTTGTAGTTAGAGACCTTAGAAAAGTGGTCTATTAAATCTCTTACTCTCTCAAAGCTGAATACTGGATCTTGTAAATGGAGGAGTATATCATCTGCGAAAACTGAGAATTTTAGCTCCATTCCCCCAATCCTGATCCCCTGGACCTTAACATCCCTATTTATAGATCTCAGAAGGGGTTCTAGATAGATGTTAAACAGTATCGGTGAAAGAGGACACCCTTGACGAGTCCCATTATTTAGTTAAAATTCCCTCAAGATATAACCATTACATAATATTCTAGCCGTTGGAGCAGCGTATAAATTCTTAATACCTCTAAGGAGACCCCCAAGGAACCCCATTTTCTCCATTGTAGCAAAGAGAAAGGGATGTGAGACCCGATCAAACGCTTTTTCAGCGTCTAGGGAGATCAGGGCCAAAGGTAGCTGAGAGTCTGGGGCAAATTTCAGGATATGATGGATTTTCCTGAGAGCGTCTTTCGCCCCTCTCCCCAACATAAAACCTACTTGTTCCTGACTGATTAAACTGGGAGCAATAGTCAAGATCCTATTTGCCAAGATTCTAGTAAGAATCTTAATATCTTGGTTTATTAACGCTATAGGCCTGTAGCTACCTAATGTGACTAGCCACTATTTCTGATGCCTCCTCCCAGGTGCCTCATCGCACTATTAGAGCAAAGGAATTTTGTAGTGGCATTGGCTGAGAAGTGTGTAACTTACCCACTACACCCACCCTCCCAGAGCCCACCAAGGCCCAGCTGTTTCACCTCTGTCAGGGCATAGCTTGGAGTCCAGCAACCTCTGCTGTCAACCCAGAAAGGTGAGTGCAAATGGGGAAGCACTTCAATCTCAAGAAGGTGTCTCGAAAGACTGCGGCTCCACACCTGTTACACTGCACCACTCCTGTGTTTTTAGGCTGCTAACTCTTTCTGCAGCTTCATGGTGACAGCCATGCTGATATATTCCTATAATGTGACAGAAGAAGCGACTGTGGAAGCACATGACCAGATAGCTAGACTGTGTCCTTCTACAGTAGAATCGAAGCACATCTGGTCCTGGTCATTCACCACAGTGCTGTTCACCCCCCTCCCCATGCACTATTTTCTAGCTCCTCACTCATTTCTGGCTCATTTCTGGGTTTTGAGCGCTGCTTTTACTTTTAAAATAAAATTGTTTTTTTTTTGTTTCTCTGAGAACACATCATACAGGGCATGATGTGTTTGGGGCTGCTGTTTTTCTGTCATTTATTTAAACTCATTACCGTGTACAGACTGATATCGAGTATGTGACTGGAAGCCATTGACTTGTGATGTCAAAATAACAGTGGCTGAAGTTCAGTTAGAGAAGAAGGCTGTTGGTGACTGATCACACAAGAAAAATAAAGATTTGCACTAAAGTGTGAATGAAACCGACTTTCATTTCATTTACATAGGTAAACTGCAGCATATTTATTTATTTTGTTTTTGTTGACCAGGAAAGGAGGACTAGACAATTCTGCCTATTTTCAGCCTCGTCCCGGGGGAGGGGGGGGATACAGATGGATGCCAACTAACATTGAACTAGATTAAGCTGTTGGTGGTATTTTTTTTAGTGAATGAAGGAAATATGGCCAGGACACCAAGGAAATTCCCCTTCTCTTTTTGAGAAGTGCCATGGGATATTTAACATCTACCTGAACCACCAGAACAGGCAGATGGGATCTTGGTTTAATGTCTCATCTGAAACATGGCACCTCAGGAGTGCAGCACCCCCCATGCTACAATGTAGTATCAGTATTGAGATTTAACCCAAGTGCCTGGTGTGGGGATAGAACCCATAGCCTTCTGATATATATACTGTGAATATGTGTGTGTGTGTATATATATATATATATATATATATATATATATATATATATATACACACACTGTGCATGTATATATATATATATATATATTATTGTATTCAAACATATGATGTCACGAGACACATTAATGCACTGCCATCTCTGCAAAACAAACTGACACACACATACACACAAAACATCCTATTCCCATCTCAGGCATTATAAAAATTAATGAATAAATTAGTGCATGCCAAAAATTGATTATTACTAGGAAACACACATCATAGCTCATGTTGTACCTATAGCTTCGTCACCCTATCTCGACCACTTGCAGCATTCCTGAGCAGAGGTGCAATTTAGTGCAGACTGTAGCCATTTGATTTTCTCTAATATAACAACCCTCCCCACCTTGGACTCTCAGAAAAATCCCCTGCCTTGAAAGACCCTTTTCCCGAACAGAATCTCTGGGTGTAAAATTTTATTTCAATTGGCTGGGACATTTCCGCTTATCTAATTATATGATCAGCAACTTTTTGCAAAAATGGGAAGTGCATTACATATGCAGATATTAAGGTACAAAGTTCACATGAGCCACTGGAAAACATGAGGCTAAAGGGACGCATGTAGATCCTTAATGTGCAGTGACTAGGTTAAAAAAAAGTACTACATAGTGCTGTAAAACCTTATTTTAACTGAAGGGGTACCAACTCCCTATCTATTAATGAAGACAGCACCTTCAATAAATACAATTACTGGGGGATTACGTGATGCAGAGCAAGGGCTAACAGCAACCTCCGGGAGCTCCCTCCATCTGATTTAAAATTCACGGTTTTTCCAGGTCCTGGTATCCCCCCCCTCAACATAAAACGGTGTCGGAACGTCTTGCCAGGTATCCGGTGCAAGAAAATGGATATGGACTTCAAGGACTCGCTGCCTAGACACACACCCCCGGCGACCCCCGAGAAGGCCCCGAAAAAAGCCCGGGCCTCGAGTAGTCAGCAGCTCACCTCATTAGCCTCTGGTACCTCTGAATCAGAACCGCTAACTCTGGCGAATTTCCTGAAAGAATTCCAACCATTTTGGGATGAAATGAAGGAGCTAACCACAGAAGTAAAGAATGTGTCTCGTGCTCTCGAAGACTTGACTCGCAGGACAACGGACGCGGAGGCTCGCATCACCTCGGTGGAATGGAAGCAGGACAAGCTGGCCCCAGATTTAACAATGATGAAGCAGCAGATCACCATGTTGGAGAGCAAGGTCGAGGACCTTGAAGGCCGATCCTGCCGCAACAATATAGTGGTCATAGGCCTCCCAGAGAGAGAGAGAGGAGTGGTCAGAGCCGATCAAATTTGCCCAACGCTTTACACAAAAGATAGCTGGCCCCTCGCCTTATGGGCAGACATATATCATCGAGAGGGCGCACAGGGCGCTGAGAGCCATGCCTCCGACTTTAAATTTCTGAATTACCTAGAACGGCAGCACTTCCTAAACAAAGTCAGAGAGCTTAAAGAAATATCCTGGGAAGGCGCAGGGCTAAGGGTGGTACAGGACCTGCTGTTATCTATTCGGTAGAGGAGAGCATCGTTTCACACCCTTATCTCCAAGCTGATTGCGGCAAAAATCAGATTCTGGATGAGATACCCAGCCCGATTCCAAGTACTGGCAAATGATAATTGGCATACTTTTGATAATGCGGAGGTGGCATTATCGGGGCTCAAGCAGCTGTTTCCGGACCTATTTTGGGATCCTTGAAGATGTTTATGGGTAGTTACTTAAAACCCTGTTTGATGGGGCGATCCTTTTGACTGATATGGACATGGGGATGTTTGTTTCAATGTTGGTCCCCGGTGAAGCCTCTGCCCAAGGATGAGCTGTGCCGAGCTGGGCCTCTGATATCCCTGATTGCAGCCTATTTTCTGGCTGTTGACTCTTTGGCTGCTGGGTGCAGCTTTAGTTTCCCTCCCGGGAAGGGGGGGCTTATGCTTGATTTAGATTATTTTTGAACGTATGTCCTGGACTTACAGATGCCTTCAAACTTCATAGGTGACACTCCCCGACATGGTATAGACTTCTACTCTTGCTCGGATTTTGTGGCACCTGTGGGTGCGTGTGTGATGATGGGGAGGGAAGGGCCCCTTACCAGACATGATTTGGTTTTTCTTTTGGGCTATATACGGTGGTCAGAACCGGGATATATTTAATTGTCTTAGTAGAATATTTGTATATGTAGAAATGGCAATTAGTGGGGGAAAAAAAAGCCGAGGGCTCTTTGTCTTTTATACTGATTATAAAGCATTTTTTTTTTTTTTGTTACCTTTGCTAGCCCAATCTGTTGGCTCACTTGGGCTTTTGGGGATGGATCAAGCTTACTTTGGGAGGGGTAGAGTTATGTCAAGATAACATTACTTTTGTTTATTGGGGAATGGACGTGATTACGGATGTACAAATATCAGTGGGGGGGAGAGGTGGAGTTTCTCATTGTTCTGGTATCATGTTCGTTGATAGTTCAGGTGGGTTAGGGGCTGAGGGGTTATTGGTGTTTTGGTCTTGTTACTGTTATGGGTTCTTGGGCATTGTGGGAGGGGGGACCTTTTGCACAGCACTTTCTGTTCTTCTAGGTCTATTAGCACAGGGCTGGTTTCTTGTTTACTCAGATTCTGATTTTACTTCACCACATGGCTAGACATATTAATGTGGTGACCTGGAATGTGCATGGACTTCGCCATAAGTCCAAACAATATAAGGTTCTAAAACATTTAGATTATGTAAAAGCAGATATTATGTTTTTGCAAGAGACCCATTTGTCAAAAGCTGAAAGTAGCCAGCTATGCAGACTTCAAGTTGGTCAGATTTTCACTTCAGAAGGGAGCTCTCAAAGTAGAGGGGTAATGGTTATGATACGTAAATCAATCCCATTTCTTCCGATTCAAGTAATTGAGGATAGGTGTGGGAGGTATGTTTTTGTAAGGGGTACATTGCTAACTCTAGAAATTATTTTGGGTTCAATTTATGGCCCTAACATTGATACCCCAAGCTTCTTCGTCCAAATTACGGAGTCACCTTCCTCTTGGAGTAACCTGCCTATAGTGATAGGTGGTGACTTCAACTTGGCTATGGACCTGTCAATGGATAGATCCCGCTTTGTCAGGAAAGGATTAACTCCAAGTCAGAGGGCCATCAGGGAGATGATGGACGGATTAGGCTTGTGTGATGTGTGGAGAGTGTTCCATCCAACGGTTCGGGATTTTACCTTTACCTCACAAGTGCATAACACCCTATCCAGGATAGATTATGTGCTAATCTCAAATACTCTTCTGGCTGGGGTGTTAGACACGAATATTGTTTCCGGGCCATTATCGGATCACTCCATAGTAAATTGCCTTCTTACTTTTGCAGCTCTACCCAAAACCAGGGAGCAGATGGAAAATTAATAACCACATATTAAAGGACCCCAAATTAGTTAAATACCTTTCAGCGCAAATAACAGAATTTATTTCCTTCAATCTAAATTCCACCGATAAACCGGATATGGAGTGTGGGGCTTTTAAAGCTTTTATCCGGGGTACCTTGATAGGCCTGGCCTCTCGCAGGAAAAGAGAAAGGATGAATCGCACCTCTGATCTACTATCCAAAATCCGTGACAAAGAGAGGGGCCTTTCTGATTCTTCCTCAGAGGCCTATAGACAAGAACTATCTTTGTTAAGGGACTCGTATCTCAGAATTCTAAATGAACAAGCCGAGTGGGCATTCATAGGAACTAAAGCCATTTTCACGGATCAAGGGGAGAAGGCCGGCCGACTATTAGCTAGAAGAATTAAGCAACTAGAGTCTTCCAGGTGGGTGCCAGCCATTCATTCCTCGGAGGGGGGCCCAATCAAAACTTCCTCCGAAGATATTTTATGTGAGTTTGTAAATTATTTTAAAGGGATCTACGGACCCATGAAAGACCCTCCATCTGAAGGTAAGATCGATCGTTTCCTGAGGGATTTAAATTTTCCCTCATTGGGTAAAACAGATCGACTTCTGCTTTTGGCCCCTATCTCTGCAGAAGAGGTAGAACGGACTATCAAGTCCCTTCCTCTAGATAGAACACCTGGCCCAGATGGCCTCTCCGCCAATTTTTATAAAACTTTCTCAAAGGAATTAATCCCTTCTTTGTTACGAATGTTTCAATGTATTTTGGACGGTGAGGCTTCCGATAGTTCCCTTTTTGAAGCTCTAATTGTGCTTTTACCTAAACCGGGCAAGCCCCCTGATCTTGTTGCTAACTATAGACCCATATCCCTTCTCAATCAGGATATTAAAATTCTCACTAAGTTGCTGGCCGATAGAATTACCAGGGTCCTTCCCGGTCTAATTGGACCTGAGCAAGTGGGATTTATGAAAGGTAGATCTTCTGCAGATCACTTGAGGGCCTTGGCTCATGTCTTCTCAGCCTCCAGAGACTCTGATCAGTCTATGGTTCTGGTCTCACTGGATGCCGAGAAGGCCTTCGATAGGGTATATGGTAATGTCCTCATAAAAGTTATGAAATGTTTTGGTTTTCCCCAACAATTTTCTGGATGAATCCAAGCTATTTACAAATTCCCATCAGCAAGAATTATATGCAATGGGGTTACCTCATCCTTATTTAGACTTTTCCTTGGTACCAGACAAGGCTGCCCTCTTTCTCCGCTCCTTTTTAACTTGTACATTGAACCCCTTATTATGCGGATTAAACAGGAGCAGAGAATTCAGGGTATCCAGATTTGGGGGCACACACTGAAAGTTTTGGCATACGCAGATGACCTTCTTCTGCAAATTTCACACCCAGCTTCCTCCATTCCTATTTTGTTAGATATTATTAATGAGTTCGGTTCTATTGCCAATTATAAGCTTAATATTAGCAAGTCAGTGGTCTTTCCTTTAAATTTTAGGACTAGAGCACAGGAGATTGCTCCTTACGGGCTGGCTTGGAATGCTAAGCTTATCAGATACTTAGGTCTTACGTTAACTAGGGACACATCCCGCTTAATTCAGAGTAATTTGGATCCGGTGTTGCGTGATATTGAAGTAGACCTACGAAGATGGGCGATTATCCCCTTGTCCATTTGGGGCAGAATCAATTTGGTTAAAATGAACGTTTTCCTCGGCTATTTTACCCTATCAGTATGTTGAATGTTTGGCTGCCACTTAAATGGCTCAAGGAGTGCACAGAGTCATTTCCAGTTTTATTTGGAATTATAAGAGGCCCAGATTGTCCTATTTTAAACTGTCCGCCCCTAAGCTGTCGGGGGGCCTGAAACTCCCCCATATTGCGTTATATTACTGGGCTAGCCACGCATCGAAATACCTCCGCTGGCTTAAAAAAACAGATGATATGCAGGTTGACACTTATGTGCCACTATGGTTAAATTTAGAGGTATCCCGGATCGTGGACTCCGGCCTCAGGCCTGAGGCCTTGCTATACTGTCCACTAAAAGCTCTCCCTCCTGCTTTGCAGAAGACACCTATCGAGACTTCAGTTAGAATACATATTCAACTATGTTCCTTTCTAAACTACTGTCATACTGGGATCCGCTCAACCTATAACGGGTAATCCTAATTTTTAATAGATGGTAAACCTATCCAAAATACCTGGTTACCTTTATTGGAAAAAGTGGTGTTAAAGATTTACTCGAAGAGGGGTAAATTGCTTACTTCGACGGATATCTTGAGCAAGTTTCAAATTCCCAGCGTCTGATATTTAAAATTTTTCAGCTCCACCATCTCCTAGTGGGAAAGCTGAGTTCCCTATCTGGGGATTGTGGCTCCTGTGATTTCGAGGCAACTCTGACCCCTATGGTCGGAAGAGCTCACGCTATCTCGGTAGTATATAATACTTTGATTGGCTGGCTGCATCCTAATGTTCATGCCCCCAAACAATACTGGTTGCAATTGTTCCCAGAACATATTTTTGACTGGAGAGCAATTTGGGGGGCATGTCATAAATTTCTAGTGCAAGATAGGCTTAGGTTAATGCAATTTAAATTATTGCACAATTCTTATTTTTCCCCTGTAAAACTAGTTGAAAGGGGCATGGCCTCCTCAGTTTCTTGTTTTAGATGTCAGCAAGGGGTTGGAGATTTACTCCATATCTTTTGGCATTGCCCAAAAATAACAGGGTTATGGGAGACCATTAAGAAAAACCTCGACCCCCTTTTGGGACTTGAAGACTTATTTACCCCTGAAGTTTGTATTTTAGGGGACATGACTCAGGTTGGTGTCCGGAGCAGGAAATATCATATGGGGTTGATTTCGGCTTCAGTCAAAAAATTAGTTCTGAAGCATTGGAAAGATAACATAGAGATTTCTTATGGCGAATGGTTGCAGGAATTTTTAGCTAATCTCAGAACGGATAGAACCATTGCAAGTTTGCAGTATAAACTTCCTAACTTTAATCGCACCTGGGGTTCTTTATACACCTTCTTTTCCGCTCCACTGTAATAGGTAGTTAGATTTCCAGCCAGTTTGTACCTAAGTGCTGTGCAAAAGGTGGGTGGTTGGGGGGGATGGAGGGTCTAGGGGATGGGGGGTAAGGTCTACATCCTGATAATCTGTTCTTTTATGGCAGACATTTTCGCTGTTATTTTGTTCCCCTTCCAGATGTATTCCTTAATGTTGTCAAAATTTTAATAAAAGTTGAATTGAAAAAAAAAAAATAAATACAATTACTACACAGCCCTTAAGTTGCAAGACTACCCAGGCACAGAACATACAAAATTAGTACGAACATAAAAGATAGCACAACGTGGTGACCAGCCTGCCCAGTGGCACTGGGGGTTGAGGCGCTGGATGCCACATTACACCATGCCGGTGACCCAGGTTCAGCGACAGACTCAGGGAGCCAGGGTTCAGCAGGGAAGTGAGAGGATGGAGCATCCAAAGGACAGCTCTCCTCCCCCTGGGGAGGGATCCAGGGTTGCTGAGTGTCCTAGTAGCACCCAATGGAGATCAGGAGTATTGCAGGAACAGCAGTCAACATAAGGGGTAGAGTGCAGCAGACATCAGCAGGGCAGCCATGCACAGGCATCACTGCATGCTGCACTCCCAGGGGAGGAACTAAGAAAATCCCCATCCTCTGGGATAGGTGATGGCACCATGCCCCGCTGAGTCACACTACAGCACTGGGCTTCTCCTCACCAGGGTCGGCTGCCCAGCCAGGCACATTGGATTATAGATAGAGCACCCTAGGCGGATAGAGCAACCCCACCTTGGGGGGTGCAGAGCCAGGGGATCTGCCAGGCTGGTGCGGTGGTGAGAAAGAAGCTTCAGGTGGGAGGTAGAGCTCACAGAGTGCAGTGTTTGCCCGAGAGAGTTCCCTGTAGGAACAGAGCAGAAAAAGAATCTACAAAAAAGAAATGGTGACCAGAGTCATTTCCAGCCTAAAGAAAGGTTAATGCATATGGTATAAGTTTACTGAAGTGCAAAGCCCCTTTACTTTACTTTATTTTAATTTTTATTTATTTATTTATTTATTGGTAATACCTTTGAGCTGGAAGCTCATTTAGAAAGGTTCCACGTCAAGTCAAGCAAAGAAAATGCAAGTAGCAATGAAACAATATGAGCAGCAATGGAACAATGTAAGTGCAGAGTTACAGTGTATAATTGACATACATGTAAATACATATTTAACAAACACACAATGAGGTAGTCAGAACTTGAACTTTGTCAGGAGTGGTAGCAGGGAGGGTAGGGATGAGAGGGGATGGGAGTGAATAGGTGGGAAGGAGGGGGTTAGGGGAGCAGGATAAACAAGAAGGGAGTTGGCTAGGAAACAGGAGGTTAGGTAGAGTAGGCAGGTGAGGGGGAAGGAGCTGGGCAGAGAGTAGGCAAAAATTAGGGTTGGCAGTCACAGCCACTTAAGGAGGTAAGGTTTTGGAGGAGTTTTCTCTTAAATGGTCCAAGCTTAGGCTCATTGGTAATGTCAGTCGGGGATCATTTATCCAGCATGGTGCATGGTAGGCAAAGGACCACTGCACTTGAGACATTCGGAAGAAAGGGACTTGCAGAGATTGTCTGGACATACCTTTTGTCTGGTGGGGATTGGATGCTGAGTTTACCAGGTTCTGGATAGCTGGTGGGATTAGACTGAGGCAGGTTTTATGACTGTGGGTGGAGCCTACAACCATGTCGCTTTTGCTTGAAAAGGGGTTTCCATGGAACACATTTTTTAGTAGTTTTCAGTGTAGCCTTCTATAACATGGCAAATCCCTATGGCAGTTAAAAAATACTCCCTTCTTTCTTTTTAGAATGATGCACACAGAAGTCCAAGCTGCTTTTCTCTGAGAGCAAATGTGCACACCTTCCAAACAAATCTAAATATCTTTAAACTATTCAAGGTGCAGAAAAACAATAAGTGTAAAAGTTGTTCAGGGCAAAATGACCTTTCACATGAGGGTAGTCATTACTCTGAATTCATTATATTTTGTAAAATATGGTCTTCCAAACAACCTCATTTGTTTTCTCTCTCTGAGAGAACAAAGTAGGAGTCATGCCAAACAAATGTAAATATCTCGGAAAGTATACAAGTTATCAATATACAACCAACATGAACATTGTTCAGGACAAAATCACCTTTCAAAGGAGGGTAGTCACTGATCTAAATTCATTAGATTTTTTTTAAATATAGCCATCTGAAAGGTGAAAATTGTGAAGAAAAATGAAAATTCAGGTTATCAGATGGCCATAGTTTAAAAACTATAATTAGTGCAGCTTAATGAATATGCTCATTGGAAAGGTATTTTTGTCCTGAACAACTTTCATACGATGGTTTATGTGTAATGCATATCATTTTAGAGATATTTACATTTGTGAGGCATAATTCCTATGAAAAATGAAAAATGAAAATTGAGGCAATCAGATGGCCATGGTTTAAAAAATATAATTAGTGTAGCTTAATGAATAGGCTCATTTGAAAGGTCATTTTGTTCTGAACAATTTTCATTTTTTTTTTATCTGTAACTTGTATACTTGTAGAGATATTTACATTTGTTTAGCATAACTCCTATGGCACTTCTAAACAGCCTCAGTTTTGCAAATTACTATGCTATTTAAGTGAAATTCTTTTTTTTTTTGCAAATTACCATATTTTATTAAACCAACTTATACAGATTATACAACACATAGAGTAGGTTACAGGCATTACTTGATTTAAAGAAAACAAGACCCCCTTCCCAAAACAACATAAAACCCTCCATTGTATCATCCCCCCACCCCCACCTCCCACAGCTATCCACCCCTGGCAGTAACAATCCATTACCTTAAATACCAACTGTGGAAATAAATATAACTCAATTCTGGCCAATAAAACAAAGTAAAATGACAAAAGCAAACTCATGAGAAGTATTATACAAGCCTAAGCATACATATAATAAAACAAATGACTGAAGCCAGAATAAGAGTACGTAATAATACAGGACATGGGCTAAAAGAGCCATTTGACAATTTCCTAGAATTAAAATATAACTAATAGTAAAAGGCAGTCCAAGAAGAGGGAAAAGAAAGGAGGGAGGTAGTCAAAGAGAGAAAGGAACGAAAAATAAAGGATATAGTGGTAAAAACTGCCTCCTCTAGACTCCAAAATTAGCTTTGAGATATTGGAAAAGTCTCCCCCAATATTTAGAAAATTTAACTGATGCCTTACACAACCTAAAGGCTAACCTTTCCACATAAAATGCGTTCAAAAATTCTTCCCACCATTCCCTATAAGAAGGAATCCAATCTTCTCGCCAGTGGCGTAAAATTAATAGCTTAGTAACTGATGCAATCAGTGCCAGCTGATATTTCTGATCTTTCCTTGGGACAGATACATACATCCCAAATATACAAGTTTCTAAACTAAACACAGATGAGAGATCAGTATACGGACCCATCCAATTTTAACTTGAAGCCAAAACTTTTGCATCTTTGGCAAAACCAGAATTTGTGGATGGTTGTCGCTAAGGGTCACTACATCCTTACAAGCCGGAGAAGCCAGACTGCCAACCCGGTGTAACCTCGCTGGAGATAGGTATATATTATGTAGCAATTTGAACTGAACATCTCTTAGCCTTTCTTGTTTAATAAAATAATAGGTATCCTTCCAGATTTTACCCCACACCGCCTCTGGCCAGTCCAAAGCCAGATTAATTGTCCAGTATATGGGGATCTGAGAAGAGGAGGGGAACACTCTTCTCTGAAATATACTTATATATTTTTGAAATCCTCTTATCTGACAAACTAAGATCACTTAGCTCACTAAAGAGCACTCCTGCCCTGTCGGAACACCGACTCTTACCTAGAAAAGCCTTAATAGTACTATGGATTTGTAGCAATTTAAACCCAGAATGGGGCCTAACCCCAAATTTTAAAATCAGAGACGATGGTGACAACAACGAATCCCCTGAAAAAAAGTTGGCTAAACGTAACCTAGGGAAAGGGGTAGAAAAAAGTTTTGCAATAGGACGTTTACCGATTAAAAAATTTGGGTTTTTTAGTATGGGTTGAGTTAAGTCAAATCCTGGGTGTATTCCGAACCTTGCACATAATTGGTGCATGGCTCAAATATCCCAACCTAAAGGAGTGTCTCGAACTATTTTAGGAACCTTAGCCCATGGAATATATAAAAAAGATTCCAAATCTATATTAAGCTTATTGGAAAAGGCCCTATCAAGTATTAAACCCGGCGAAGATACTCGAGAATCTTGGGTCCATAGGGCAGCCCTTGCTGCATGTATTGCCAGATAATATGTGAAAACATCCGGTAACTGTAGGCCACCATTCGCCCTCCCATAACATAGTTTATGGTAGGCTCTACGTGGGGAGCCCTCCCACAAAAATCCGAACATAACTTGTTTAATGGTTTGAAAAAGACTTTGGTAGGTAAACATTTAAACTTAGAGAGGATAGAAAAGTTTAGGTAAAATTACCATTTTAATTGTATTAGCCCTACCTGAAAGGAAAGGGGAGTTTGTCCATCTATCTAGGTCGTCCTTAATTGATTTTAATATCGCTTTAGGTTTAATTTGACCAGGTCCTCCAAGTTTCAGAAACACGTATGCCTAGATACGGTAGAGCCTCCGTTTGCCACTGCAACCCCAAGGAGAGGCACCAACTCTTCGAGAGGCTCAATGATAGTGGATACACCATTGTCTTAGATAAATTTAATTTATAGCCTGAAAATTCACTGAAGTTTGCAATGAGTTTCAATACTTGTGGAAGCGAGGTAGGTGAATTTTGGATATGTAATAGTAAATCGTCTGCAAAAGCAGACACTTTAAATTCTAAGTCCCCAATTTTGATTCCATGGATTTTAGGGTCTAAGTTAATGACTCTTATTAGGGCTCAATATACAAATTGAATAAATAGGAGATAGTGGGCACCCTTAGGGGTTCCTCTCCTTAAAGGAAAAGCTTCTGAAATCAAATTGTTGCACTGAATTCTAGCTGAAGGGCATTGATACAACATTTTCACCATATTGATAAAGCGTTCTGGAATCATGAATTTAGCTAAGTGGCAAACGTTGATGACCACTCACTCGGTCAAAAGCTTTCTCTGTGTCTAGAGACCAGGGATGCTTCCAAACCTGGGCTCTCCGAACAGAGATTAAATAAAATAGCTTCTAAAGTGATCTGCTCAAGAGCTGCCCTCTACAAAGCCAGCCTGCTCCGGACTTACTAAACTACCCCAAACCCTTTTAAGCCTGGATGCCAAAATCTTAGCAAAGATCTTAACATCCAGGTTCAGCAAGGATATTGGTCTATAATTGCCTACCAAGTCTGGAGATTTACCAGGCTTAGGGAGGAGAATGATCCTGGCCTCAAACAAACGTAATCAGCCCAAAAAAGGTAAAGCTGCCTCAACAATGGAGCAATGTACTGCTTGTAAGACTTATAGAAAAGAGGCGTAAAACCATCCGGGCCTGGTGCTTTTTCAATTTTAAGGGAATCGATTGCCTGCCCAATTTCCTCCTCGGTAATAGAGGTGGTTAAGCTCCGGTCTGATGTTTCCGAAAAACAGGGAAAGGGAATACTTGCCATAAATTCCTCCATTTGTACCATACACTGGGGCAAGGATGGATGACTCGAGTATAATTCTTGGTAGAACTCAACAAAACCCTCCAATATGCCTCTGGGGTAGTAATTAGATTATTGGATATCGGATGCCTCAGGGCTGCAGCCCATCTAGCACAGACTTTCTGCTTCAATTGCCAGGCCAACAATTTCCCAGCTTATTACCTTGGCCTACATAGAGAGCCGAATTTTGCAGAGGAGACCACCTCTCCCGTAGGGTATTGGCGTACCACGACCTTAGGGTCAATAGTTCTTGCTCCTGGCTCCCCGACCTAGTGCCCTCATGGATAATCTCTAATGTCTTAATTCTCCCCAAACATTCCTCCAGACGTGATGTCTCTATAGCCTTACATTTAGATGCTATTCAAATTCATTCACCCCGCCATACCAATTTGAGAGCTGCCCAAGTGTAATCCACAGCCTCTATAGACCCCCAATTCATTTCGATCGAGGCAGTCAAAAAGTCCCTAAACCGTATCATGGTATCGGGGTCTTTTAATAAATTGTTACTTAAGGACCAGGAGTATGATCTCAAAGGACTAGAGGTTGGTAATCGCTGCAAGATTATCGGGGAGTGATCAGAAATAACTCTGGGCAAAATAGACACCTCCATAATTCCAAGTAAACAACCATTGCTTAACAAAAAATAGTCTATCCTCGAAAATGATCTATGGACAGGGGAAAAGAAAGTATACTCTCTAGAGGATGGGTTAACCAGCCTCCAAGGATCCATCAAGCCCAAAGAGGAAGTAAACTCCTCTAGAGCAGATTGAGCTGGACAGCGTTTCACCCCTCTATTCCACGAAGCGATCCAATCTGTTGATTGAGCCAAGTTCCAATCCCCCCCTAAAATAATTGGAACCCCTTTAAAAGAAGCCAGTATTAATGTTAACTGGACAAAGAAAGTTGGCGACTCCTGATTAGGTCCATACACTGATCCCAGCACCAAACTAATTCCATTGAGCTTGCCAAAAACAAATACATACCTACCGTTCAGATCAGAGATTACTTCAGAATGAATAAACGGGATTCCCCGCGCAATTAATATGGCCACACCTCGACTGCTAGAAGAAAAGCCAGATCCAAAAACTTGCCCAACCCATTTTTTTTTAAAATGTGATAGCCGATCTGCCAGAACATGAGTTTCTTGCAAAAACACCACTGCGGGCTTATAATGGGCCAAGTGATTTAATATAATAAACTTTTTACAGTTATCCTTCCCCCCTTTAATATTCCATGAAAGTATATTCAGCCCACTAGCCATAAATGAGTACTAATTTTCCACAAAAGATATGGATAGCTGTCCCCCTACTAACTAAAACCCTTACCCAGGTAAAAAAGGAAGAGCATCTAAACCCCCAATCTATATAAAAATGGAACATAAACCCCCTTAAAAAGTCACTCCATCTAACTACCCAGGCCCGTAGCCCACTCCACTGCCTTTGATTCATGATGTGCTATAGGGGCCGGGCCCCCCCCTCCACCTGGTTAGATAGAACAAAAAGGAAGTCAAATTAACAGGAAATGCCTATGCCCCCATATCACCTCTATGTGAAAGCAGGTGTTATGTTACACATCAATATTCCATAACCATTGAGAGGACTTAAAATGACTTCGAGGCCAGAGAAAATTAGAAATAGCGTTACATCCAGAAAAAATATGGGATAAGCAAACAAGGTCATAATGGCAACGCTTAACAACTAAGAACCATATTGTTAAACCTAAGTTTAAAATTTGTAGACATTCCCCCTTAACACTAACACCCCTTATATTAGCACAGTTTATGAGCCATAGTTGTATTGACTAGACCCAGCTTGAACGTCTAATTCCCCCACCAGCTAAACCCAATTGAGCTCCTAATAATTAGGATTACAAAAATTATAGTGCTGGTGATGCGTTATAGAGCTTTACATTAACAAACTGATAGCTCCCTCTTGTGGATATAAACATAAATCGCATCGCTCCACGCTCTTGTGGAAAAGTCAAAATTAATAACCGAGGCTGGAATTCTATATAATAAAAAAAAGTCCTCCTTAAATGTCCAAATGTCCATTCTAGAAACATGGAAATGAAGCTGGGACCTAAATTAGTCCGCCTCGCATGAAATTAACGATCCACGAGGTTAGCTCAAATGAAATAGTGCTGATCCCTGAAAATGCCCTTTTAGTAGGCTATATTTGACATCATCCAGGCCTGAACTCAGCCTTTATTTTTAACAAATAGATCTGGAAACCAGGACTCTAAAGAAGTAAGGGCTTCATCTGCCATTTCGTATCGCTTGGTCCCCTCCTTTGCAGAAACCTCTAGCTTAGCTGGATATAACATTCGGTGGCGGATCCCCGCTGCCCAAAGCTTCGAGAGTATAGGGCAAAAAGCCAAACGAGCCTGTCGCATCTTCCATGTAAGATCTGGGACTAAACGGACTTCTTGCCCTCCACTGGAAGGCAGACAATTTCAATTTCCTCAGAATATGCTCCCGATCCAGATAGTTTAATAGTTTGAAAATTATTGGTCTCGGCGGTTCTGAGGATGGAGGTTAGCTCTCAGTGCTCTATGGCCCCTTTCTATTATATATTCTGGGCCATTAGGCGAGAGGCCCACCGATTTTTCAGCAGCTTCTGCAAGAAGCAGATTGTGTTCGCCCCTCTTCACCCCTCTGGGAGGCCTAGAAGGACAAGGTTGTACGTCGTCCTTCCTTCTAGGTCGTCAAGGCAATCTGTTAGCTTCTCCAGGCTCCATTTGAAATCCTTTGCCGTAGGCCTGCTCTCCATAGCTCTTTCAATAGATGAAATCTTGCTTCAGCATCCGTCACCTGACGGGCAAGCTGTGTGGAGTGCCGGGCTTAAATCAGCCACATCTTCGATAAGCTTGAATAATGCGTCCTTGATCGTAGTCAGATCCTCGTATATTTTAGTAGGAGCAATAGTTTCTGGCTCATTATCTGGCGATGAGCTCCGTCTCAGCCACTTGGCCTCCAGCTCTGAGTCTGGCGCTTGCATACTGACTCGCCGACTCACACAATCGGGCTTCTTTTAAGTAACTCAGGACAGTAGGCAAGTAGACTAGTTGAAAAGGGATGTTAAATACTGCGCAGTAAGGCAAAAAACACTCGGTTGGAGAGGGAGACCCGAAAGGCTGCTGCTACTCCGCCATGCGCGTCACGTGATCCCCATTTAAGTGAAATTCTAAACCAGACCACCTTGTTCATCTCTTGTCATGCCTAATTTATAGTGGAGAGGAATGTATTACTTATGTGCAGCTGTTTGAAATGTCTCTATTTTCATAAATTACATGTCTACCTCTACAGGATCCCAATTTAAGTGTGACTGAATAAAAGCTGAAGCCGTCAGTTGTGTTTTGTATTGTTTTCTTTGTATGAACAACATTCTGTGCAGTTCCTTTCATGGAACCAAGAATTTGGAGTTTTGACTATGTGACTTCATGGTTTCAGAACCATGGGCACTATACTGATAACTTCCTGCTAACATTTCTGAAACAGTGAAGCCACAGAAAAACTTGTTGCCTTATTGGTCCTTGTAACACAAGATCCACAGAAACAAATGATTTGATACCTTTTATTGGATCAACAGAGTTGTTACAAAAGAACGCAGGTGCTTTTAGCTTTTGGATTACACAGAATCCTTCATCATAAAACACTGGCAGTTGTTTTATTTTTTTGTTTATTTTGTTTTGCTAACTGGGTATGCCCACTGAGTCCAGTAATGGTCCCTTTTTCAGGGGCGACCCAGAATTAATTACAGATACTGCAAAATATAACAAACATACTTTCTCAAAACCCAGATCATGCAAAGCAAGCATTTGTCAATACCAAATGTTGTCACGCTGGCATTGGCATCGGCAGTGCCAGAGCTAGAGATGCATAATAGGAATGGCAGTAAAGTGTTGAGGTGATGCCAACCCCACCTCCACCCTGTAGAGAGCAACCGGCATTGGTGTGTGCCTTTGGGTTGTCAGCTATAACACTCATACCATTGTACCTCACCCTACCCTGTAGACACTGACAACTGCTGGGGTGTGCTTTGGGGTCATTGGGCATTATACTTACCCCATTCCATAAGCAAATATGCTGATGTGGGTGCAGTATAGGAGTGTGGGGTGAACTTTGTGGCTGAACGGTGCAAGTCACACCACGATGCCTGTCAGTGGCTGCAGGGTGGGGGGGGTGGAATGACGTGAGCATTACATCCGATGATCCCAAGTCACACCCCAGATGCCTATTCAGTCTGCACTGGGTAGGGTGCTTCAGTTGGAAACCCTAACACCGTAGGCATGTGTTGGTAGTTTCACTCCACATTTTCAACATGGGCTGCTTGTTAGGCCACCTCATGAAAAGCAGTACAATCCCTTTGTTAGCTGAAAGGTGGTTTTGCACAGCAGCTGTTCCATTTGGTGACAGAGGGATGAAAACACATTTTTGGGCAGGATGTGGAGAATAACAACTGTATTGTTCCTGAGGAGGCGTAAAAAAATGGCAACATTGAAAATCTGGAGTGACAATATGAAATATTGGTGAAGCAATGAGCATGCATACAAACTGCACAACACGCGTCTGTAACCCAATTATTTTTGGGAGTTTGGTGGCCACATTTGTAACATAGGCTGTGGTGCTGCAATTTTGTTAATTTGTCCCAAAAGCTGATTTCCCACAGCGACCATGCCATTGTGCGCCACAGGTGTGGAAACACATTTTGGGCAGGATGTGAAAAATGACAGCTGTACTGTTCATAAGGTGGTGTAAGAAAATGCCAGTGTTGAAAATCTGGCATGGAAATATTGCAAATTTGCGAAGTTACAAGGGGCGCGTGGAACTGTGCAACACACGCTTGAAACACAGTCATTTTATGAACTTTCGGCACCAAATTTTCAACATAGGCAAAAGTCCAAATTTTCAACATAGGCATTTTAGGACCTCTGCTCATGAGCAGTGTCACCGTTATTTCCTCAAACTGTCCCGAAAAGTGATTTCGCACAGCGACAGCGCTATTCTGCACCGGACATGCGAAAATGCATTTTGGGCAGGATATATAAAATGACAGCTATACTGTTCATCAGGAGGTGTGGAAAAATGGCAAATTTGAAAATCTGGAGTGAAAATATTACAAATTCATGACATAGAAACAGCGCAACGCACGCTCGTAAAACAGCCATTTTTGGGAAATTTGTCACCAAATTAGCAACATAGGCTTTTTGAGAGCTCCCCTCATGAACAGTGGCACTGTCATTTTGTTACTTGGTCCCAAAAGGTGATTCTGCACAGTGACTGTGAAATCACCTTTTGGGACCGAATAATGTCATGACAGTGCAATAATTCATGAGGAGGGGTCCCAAAAACCCCATGTTGAAAATTTGGTGTCAAAATTCCAAAAAATGCCTGAGATATGCATCAAAGTTGCAAAAACCCTATTTATTCCATTTTACAGCTTATCAGCATTTCCTCAGTTTGCAGTCGGCTTTGAAGAGTGCAGATGTGTTCCCGGTTCAATGAAGATCGTCGCACCAGACTCCAAAGAGTAGGGGGTGAGGGGGTGGGGAGGCAGAGTGTGCAGTGGGTGGGTGCAGGTTGTGGGGGCAGGAGACCGCCAAGGGACCGTTCCTTCTTTACAGGTAAAAATAAAATGACATTGGGAACCATTTTTATGTTTGCGAGGCATGTGGCATGCTGGGGTGGGATCCCAGCATGCCAATGGGCTGTGTTTTGGGGGCAGCTGTAGTTGACAGTTGAGGCTTGCGCACCTCATCTAACAACAAAGGGGAGTTAGTTTATGCCGACAGGGATTGGGCACCCCATTGGCACACAAAGGAAACTAGGGAGGGGGCAAGAGCTGAGGGGATTGGGCACCCCTCGGCATATAACAAATGGGAGGTTCTTTATGCCAGCAGGGGTGGCTCCCCATCAGCACATACATTGGGGCAGGAGTGGCCGACGGGGGATTGGGCACCCCTGAAGTTGACAGTTTGGTGGGCAGTGTGCCACTAAGTTTGTGTCGGGTAAGCATGTCAGGAGGTCTGCTGTATGTGATGAGCTTTGCTCACATTGTAGCAGACCTTTCCTTAGATGTGCCTATCCGAGTGGTGTGGTACTGGCATGCAGGCTGATTGGGGAATGAGGGATGCACCTACTGATGCATGCCCTGCATTCACCCAACAGTGAGCACACCTCCAAATCTGCACTGCCGCAAGATGTTGGCTGCGCAAGCACGACATCATAAAAAATAGATGAAAAGTAGTTAAGGACCCTATTTGTTAAAACTGCATTAAAAAAAACAACATACCTATATAAAGACAGCAAAAGTTCCATTAAAAGAAAGCTATCCCAAGGTCAAATCACATTTGCTTGAAAGTTCACTACCTGAGAAAAGCGGTAAACCAAATAAAACTTCATTTTAAAACCCTCTGTGTGTCTGTGCTAGCATTAGTAAATTACAATGATTAAAAAACACAAAGAAACTCAAGCTTAAAGAGCAGCTGACAACTTCAGCAGAACTTTAAAAAAAAATTATTATGATAACGTTCAGCTTGTATTTCACATTAGTTCTTTATTCCTCCTCCCCATTATTTATTGCTGAGGTCAATTGCGTGAAAACACAATTTTTGCTCCTGAAGAGTTCATCTATTTCTGTTGCTGTTTCCCAACCTGAGGTCATAATGCACTGTGTGTGACATTACAGTTACTCTCATGGCAACAGATTGTAATGTCACAACAGAGCATTATGACTTGAAGTAGGGAGTAAGCTATAGAGGCAGATTAACTTTAAAGTAACTGTACAAGATAAAAAGCATCTATTCATGCTCATTTCCTCAGTAATAAATAATGGGGAGGAGAAATCTAGAATATATATATGGAATGCAAGCAGAATTTTACCTACTTATTATGTTTTTCAAAGTTTTCTTTCTGGCGTCAGTAGCTCTTTCAGCAATACATAGTAAATAATGTTAAACAGCTTATACATATGAAAATATCTATGTGTTAAGTAAAAAAATAGGCTAGAAGACAACCTGCTCTAGTGTAAATTAAGCATTCACCAGCTGTTTCACACAGTGGTGTCAATCAAATGTTGCACAGTGTAATGTTCAGATACATTTTTCTTAAACTCTGTGTACAATACGTCCATATTGCTCATGAATAGTCAAATGTAAACTGTTTTAAACATGATATATCTGCAATCTGTAACAAGTGACTAGTGTATGTGTATATTCAAAACCCAAACCTAACACAGACCCCCTTGTAACTGAGATACTGTTATTCTAATATGTCCATGTATCAAAATGTGTCCATATGTACCTAATTTGCTGTTGTATTAAACAACTGTTCTATAAATCTAAAAACAAAACACAACTGACAGCTTTAGCTTTTCTTCAGGCACAGTTAAATAGGGATCCTTTAGAGGTATGAATATAATTTATGAAAAATAGAGACATTTCAAACACCATCACATAAGTAATCAGTTCCTGTCCCTTTAAGTAACATCCATAAATAAAGCCATACTGCAAAATCCCAGTTACTGCTTTGGACATTTCACTTTGCTTCTAGTGTGAATGTTATTGGAGCCCCTCAGCAGTTAAGTCTAGCATATGCCTAGCATCCTCTCCCCTGGACCTGGCTGTAAATAAAAAGGTTCATTTTAGTATGCATCCCCCACCCCCGGTCCTCTAGATAATGAGCCTGGTATACACTCCAATGCTAGGGGTGGTACCACGAGTGTAATTCTGTCAAAAGAAAATTGTATGCCATGTAGTTGGCAGTAGTTTTGTTTAAAGTGGGTACCAGCTAGCCAAAGGTGGCGTGGGGGTTACATACGTATGCACGATACTTGTGCATGCACATTTTAAGTCAGTGCCACCATGTTGCACACAACAGCTGTCAGTTCTGCAGTTGCAGAAAGGAAATGTTGTGTGCCAGGAAGAGGGTATGTTTATGCGGCCCACAGAGGGGAAGGGCTGCATAAGCAGAAACACTGGAAACTATGCTGGAGCACTGTGGCAGAACATCAGACAGCGGTCCAGTTACATGCTTCCACAGTGCTCTTATACAAATCTGATGATGGCATAACATCTGTGGAGCTTGGCTTACACAGCCGTAAAAATCGGACACAGGAGGAGACTATCAGCAAACTAGCTATCTGGTCTGGGATTTACTCATCATCATAGTCACTTCCTCATTCTTTTCTAAGCAGTCATTTCTGGTAAATGTGCCTTAACCATATTGATTTCAGTGCTAGTATACTTCTGGTTTTCCCCGATTGTATTATGTGAGGGTAGTAGCAGTCTTGAAGTGGTAGCTGCCGGTGGTGGGATGCTCTGAAAAAAAGTGGTCCCCATGCTTGTCTGCACATTTTAGAAATGATCCTTTTCCTTGTTTTTGCTGTAAAGAAACCGACCCCTTTAATACAAAAACAAGGAGTCAGTTATGGCCTCTACCCCCCCTTGTCACTTTAAGAGAGGAACGTGATTATGGGCTTGCATCAGATGTACAGTGCTAGCCATAGATGCATAATATTGTTAAACAGTAATCAACTGTATGTAAAAGGTTTTTTTTTTTTTTTGAATATGTGCTTTCTTAATATTGTCAGTACCACTCCACCCATTTTGTACTCTGCCCATGAATTTTTGTGTTCAGGACAAAAAGGCTTTTCAAATGAGGGCAGTCACTAATCTAAATTCTTTAGTTTTTTTTTTAAATTGCCATCAGAAATGTGAATTTTTTTAAAACAAAAAATGAAAATATAGGTAATAAGATGACCATATTTTACAAAATATAAGGAATTCAGATTAGTGACTACCCTCGTTTGAAAAGTCTTTTTGTTCTGAACAACTTTCAGACTGGTTGTTTTTGTGCACCTGGAATAGTTTTAAATATATTTAGATTTGTTTGGAATGTGTGCGCATTTGCTAAGAATTCTGCACAGTGCCTTAGGAAGATTCTCAATGAAAAGCAGTTTGGAGTTCTGTCTTCAACATTCTAAACACACAATGGGTCTGAATGAGTTAAAGCAAGGGTGGTCCCTCAAAGGTTTGTCATTGCAATACAGGCACACTCTGTTTTGCAGGACACTTTGCTAGGCAGTACTGTTTTCCACAAGAACATCTCTATCTCTCTTCTAAAGTGTATATCTGTGGGATGTGACGCACACTTTAAGCATTTTCCACACATTTCCATTTCCAAAGTGTATATCTGTAGGATCTGCCACACACTTTAAAATCCTCCTGGTGCATGGTCTTTGCCCAGGGAACAGTGGTGCTCATCCATGAACCACTTAGCCCTGCCTGAAACTCCAAATGGTGTTCCTCCCGCCCTTTGCCCCAAACAACCTCTGCCATTCCTTCAGGATTACACCAAATGAGTCTCCAATCCCCCAATGAATTGCTAAAGACTCCCAACTTTAACTTTAAATTCAGCACAGCTGTGGTGAAAAGGGTCCTGACCGGTGTGATCTAGCCTTATCTAGGGCACACACACCTCAGACAACTCCCTCAGAGGACAGTCTCAAATGCTGTACTCACAGATTAGTTGTTCCTTCCTCCTAGTCATGGAAAGAACAAAAAGCACATTTCTTTCTCTGGTAGCTGTCAGATTCTACTCATTGTTTTTCCTTAAGGCAGATGTGAACTTCAGGAACTTTAGGGGATTGCCCCTTGGATCCTCAAGAATTGCATTCCCTCTCACTCCCCCTATAGTGAAACTAAAGAGCCCTGCAGGCAAACTGAAGATTATACCAAACTAGGGTGAGAAATACCAGAGCTCCCTTTGACAGAGCCCCAGTGGCAAACCTCTGGCCACTCTGACTGTCACACTTTAACTTACTGATAAACATTCTAAGCTCCCCAAGAACAGCTGACTCTAAAATGGTTATGCTGCTGTGAGAGTTCTAAATGACATAATCATCCTTCTCTCAGGCTAGCTGTGTAAACAATGATGTCATTATGTAGAAAGCCCCTAATGAGCTCCCCACCAGCTGCCTTTTCCTACTTGCCTAAGACTAGTACTAATGGGATTCTAGCAACCCAAGAGGACTGGGTTGTTACAAGTAGTTATGTCAGCACCGCCATGTTGTGCAAGGATAACTCTGGGGCAAACTGCACATGTGCGAGTATCATGCACGCGCAGTACTGTGATCATTGCAGTAAAACATCTGACAGCGAGAGCTGCACATGTTCTTTTCACCACTCTTGCTGCTCCTAAAAGCTCTCCACAGTCATATTGGCTATGACTATGGTTTGTTTCCTTAGGAGAAAAACCTGGTAATGTACCCTGCCCTGAAGGGTCAGCCAGTTGGTTTGGGCGTAAAGGTCACAGGTGTGTGCAAGCCTGTGTGAACCTAGTACTAGTCCACAGGATTTATGTTAGGCCATGCTAACTCATTTGAGGGTAGTGTCAGAGGCTGCACCATATACCACAAGCCCATAGTCAATGATAGAAAGGACGGAACTTTTAGTAGCAAGTGACAGCACCTCAGGGGTCATGCTATGGTGATGCCTGTATAATAGGCCATTTCTGGAATTGACAGCCTTAACAGTATGGTCACCATGATGTGCAAAAGATAAGGAGCTATCAAGGGTTACACCTAGGTATGAGCTGCTTGAGGACTGTGCCATTTGATGTTCTGCCTTTCATGTGCTTTTTACGTACTTTTTCTGCTTTATTAGTTTATTTGTTTATTCATTTTATTTGTTAGTTGTTAGTTGGATAGGGTTAGTGAGTGAGGTATTTAGTAACTAGAATGTTTTTTCTGGCTTTTAGTCGGGTGTCCTGTGAATCACTTCGTCTAGTGAATCGTATTTACAATACTCCAGTGTGTTTTCCACCTTTGCAATAGGTGAATTGTATTCCCCAGTTCCAGAACAGCTGTTTTTATCTGTTTATCTGGCTGACTCCTGGAGTTAGCGATATGGTCCATGGGAGTGAGCTGCTCTGTAAGCATGAGAGAGGCTTTGGAGTGAATTTGTGTTCCGTGAATCAGTTCCATTACCCGCTGCATCTACCCTGCAGTGAAAGGACAGGTGGGATGAACGAGGGAAGGAAGTGACTGTAAGAGTTTGAGTAAGCCTCGGGGGTTTGGACTGCATTTAGTGGACCTTGAAGTTTGGCTTTGCTCCTAGTGCCTGTCGTTTTGAGAATATTGCAAGCGGAATGAGTGAAGAAGCTGTGCTTATGAAGTATTGTCACAAGTGTGGACATACTCTGTGAAATCTCCAAAGGTCACTAAAGGAGTGTGTTTACTGCAGTGGAGGATTTGGGAGTGAGACAGGTGGGGGGGGGGCTCCTCACTTGTGTTGGGGTTATTCTCGCTAGTCACCTCATATGACCAGGAGGGAGGTACTTGACGAATTCCAGGGGAACCGGAGAGTTGATCCTGTTTCTCCTAGGCCTCCTGCGGGTTGGGTTTTGTGGCTTGTCCCTTGGGAGGTCATAGTTGTGGATCGTTGGGGTTGGCTGGTAAGGCCTGTGGGTGATTTCACCTGGAGGGGAGCCCCCCCCCAGGGTCCTGTCCTGCATTGTCCCTGCCTTCTGCTGTAGCAGGATTCCTAGACTACCAGAATGAAGCCAGCAGTGCGGTGTGTGCATATTGGATTTTGCTGTTAGACTTAATTTTCTGGACATGGACTGTTTTCCTCTTTTATATCTTAATTTTGAAGTTTAAACCTTGGAACCAGGGATTCAGAAGTTTTGGTACTGTTGTCCAGGGGAGGTGAGAGCTTCCCTGGCCTACTTTCAAAGTATTCAGTCTGATTTTTTCTTGATTTATTGGACCCATTTATAGTTCACTTTATAAGTCTTGCTGCTGCCGCATAGTCCTGGTGAGAGAAGAATCTGGAGTGGGACCTGGAAGTTTTTGGTATCATTGCCTAGGGGAGGTGGGAGCCTCTCTAGCTTACTTATAAGCATTTTACTCGATTTCTTTGATTTATTGGACTCACTTACAGTTTACTTTATAAGATCTGCTGTTGTCACTCAGTTCTGGTGAGAGAAGAATCTGGAGTGGGAAAGTACTGTTTGCATTGCCATGGGGAGGTGGGAGCTTCCCTGGCTCATATATATCTCTTTGGACTCAAACATTCGAACTGTGGGCTGCTGCTTTTTGTTACCAAGGATTAGTCATATTTTGATTTATTTAAGGGGATTGTTTTGGATGATTTAGGAATTAATTTAACTATAAGCCTTTGATTTATCTATTTTTTAATTGGTTTATTTTTCTTTTAATTGTAGTAATATTGGTCAAAGAGAATTTAGCACACGGACTGAGTTGTGAGAATAGTGCCAGATGCCAGTTTCCACAGTTGTGCACTATTCCCCCTCCACTCTTTGTGCCCTCCGCCCCTTCATCACTCCTCCCCTTGAGTTTGTAGTTTACCAGTACTGTAGAGCACTCGGTATTGTACGTAGGAGATGGGGGGTGGGGGGGCTTCAAACAGTGGAGGGGGAATAAGGGGGGGGTCATTGTATTGGGGTGGTGAAATGCAGGAGATGCCCTGGGGCGAAATGGAACCCAGAACATGATCCTACGTGTCTGGTTTCCATACCCAAGGGCACCATCGATTATGGTGGGCTGGTTTATCGGGCAGCTCGGGAGGTACGTCTGACTCGGGGGAGGCGGTGTTATACAATGCCAGGTTCATTAAAAACAAGACTGCAATTATTGCAGATCTTGTTGAAACAGTGGACCTAGCATGCATCACCAAGACCTGGCTGGATGAGCACTCTGGCCCCATCTTGGAGGCTCTTATACCGGCTGGGTACTCGGTGATACACCGCCCGAGATTGGACCGCGGGGGAGGGGGTTGCCACTGTTTCAAGACAGAACTTAACCTCACGAGTGTACTAGTTGAGGAGGCTAAGTCATTCGAGTGTGTCATAGTAGCAGGTGTAGGTTGTCGGATTGCTCTCATCTATCGTCCACCCGGTGATGAGAAGCAATTCCATCAGGAAGTGGCAGACTTTGTCATCGACATGGCCTTTGAGTCACCCAAACTGATGGTTCCGGGTGACTTCAGTGCCTGGGTCGACGACAAACTTTCGCAGTTTGGCCAGCACTTCCTCCAGTTGATGACTTCTCTGGGCCTTACACAGGTAGTTACCACTGCTACTCACAGACATGGACACTCCCTTGACTTGGTCTTTCTCCTAGGGATTGAAACTTCTGACTTGGGGGTGGAACCAGCTGGGTGGTCTGATCACTACACCATGGGGTTTAGTTTTAGCACACCCTTTCATAGGCCTACCCCTGTAGAGATGATCAAGTACCATCCTTTACGAGATATTAACTCTCATAACCTACTGACGGTGCTTGACCTCTTGTCCCTTTCATTAGCAAGCAGTGACCCAGAGACCCTCGTGACGGCCTATAATTTGGCCGTCTCGCTCTGGGTTTCATTGCTCCTGTCTGAGTTCATCTTCTCTCCCTTCGCCCTCGATCCCCTTGGTTTGATGGGACATTGAGGGAGACACGGAGACTAGGATGAAGGCTAGAACATTGTTGGCACAAGTCTACTCTAGATGCCGACCACCTTAGATTGATAAACCATTATCAAGCCTATCAATCTGCAATCTCCCATAAGAAGGCAGAGTTCCTGTCTGGGGAGATTGCAGCAGCTCAGAATCGACCAGCTCAACTTTTCCGCACTGTAGACAGACTGTGCAACACATCTTGTCTGCAGATGCAGAAAGCTTTTTTCGCAATTAGAGTGTGATTAGCTCACTCAATTCTTTGCTAATAAGGTGGCTGACATCAGAGCAGCACTTCAACCGACACACTCTAAGGGCATTGCTTTTGATCAGTCCGAGGTCACTACACCTTGGTTTTCTTGGAGTACCTTCAGCCGACTGAAGTTCACGGACATCATGCAGATTATCCAGGCTGTGCACCCTACATACTGTAGTTTGGACCCTGGACCAACATCCCTAATTTTGGGTTGTATTGATGTCATCAGTCCAGTCCTTGCATGGATAGTCTGGTGCTCTCTGGAATCCAGAGAGTTTCCTAGCTGTCTGAAGGAAGCGGTGGTGACACCTCTCTTGAAGAAAGCTACCTTGGACCCAGACTGCCATGCAAACTACAGACCTATCTCTAACCTTCCCTTTTTGGGGAAGGTGATTGAGAAAGTAGTGGCAGTACAACTGGAGGACCATTTGACCATCCATGATGTCTATGAACTGCTCCAGTCTGGTTTCCATAAGAGACATAGTACCGAGATAGTGCTGGTTCAGGTTTTCAATGATCTCCTGATGGCCAGAGATCGGAAGAGTCATTCTATCTTAGTCCTTCTGGATCTCTCGTCAGCGTTTGACACCGTGGAACATGGGGTATTGCTGGGGTACCTGAGGCACATCTGTGGACTGTCAGGTACAGACCTCAGGTGGTTTACATCGTTCCTCATGGGTAGAACACAGAGAGTGGTGTCAGGAGTTTATTCTTCAGACCCCATCTCTCTGTCGTGTGGAGTTCCTCAAGGCTCGTGCTTTCCCCCATGTTGTTCACAGTGTACATGCTTCCCATCAGAGACATTGTAAGAAGGTATGAACTGAGGTTTCACTGCTATGCTGATGATACCCCGCTCTACCTGTCTTTCACACCTGACCAGGTTGGAGCTGTCTCGGTCTTTAACAACTGTCTGAAGGAAATCCAGGAGTGAATGGATGCCAGCTGGCTGAAGTTGAACTCAGGAAAGACAGAGGTGTTGGTAATGGACCCGGGTCGCCAGATGGGGGGTTGGGAGCTGGTTCACCTTTGGGAATTTTTCTCGATGGTGTCTCATTCCCGGCCTCTGAACAGGTGCGTAACCTGGGGATAATTTTTGATGAAGGGCTGACCCTGCATTCACAGGTGTCGGCTGTTGTCAAATCTTCCTTCTACCATTTTAGGAATATCGCCCGGATTAAGCACCTGGTTCCATCTGGAGACCTTCCCGCCTTGATCCATGCCTTTGTGTCCTCGTGATTGGATTATTGCAACTCCCTCTACCTAGGGCTGCCTGGGGTAGAAATCCGCCGCTTGCAGCTAGTGCAGAATGCAGCAGCCCGGGTATTGACGGGGTCTTCTAGATCCTGTCATATTTCGCCGGTTCTGCGCGAACTGCACTGACTGCCTGTTCAGTGGCAGATCACCTTTAAAGTCGGCTTGCTGACTTTTAAAGCCCTACATGGACAGGTCCCTGACTACCTGAAAGAGCTCCTGGTTTTTTATCGCCCAAGACAATCTCTCCACTCAGCCGACGAGGGGTTGTTAAAGATTTCAAGGGTATGTTTGAAAACATCGAGGTGAGAGCTTTTGAGTATGCTGCCCCTCCCCTTTGGAATTCTCTACCCTGCCAGCTTCGGGAGTGCACAACTGTGGAGGGATTTAAACAATCCCTAATAACATATTTGTGGCTCCAGGCCTTTGGTAATTGATATAGCTGATTTTATTAATTAATGTTCTCCTTTTTATTTGTTGTTTTATTTTTGTGTGTTAGTATTTTAAGGTGTGTCTATTTATGAATTGTGAGGCACCTTGGTTGTTGATAAGGCACTTAATAAATAACATTTTATAATTATTATTAAAGGTACACACTTGCTCTAGGGGAGTTTGCATGCTGTTTAGGATTGTCATTTGATAAGCCTTGTGTTTATTGTGGGGATTTGCGAATAACATGACTTGGTTTTTTATAGTTTATGAGGAGCTTGTTTTTGGAGAACCAGTCCTCAACAGCAGAGAAGTCATTTTGGAGGTGTGACTCTAAGGAGTGTGGTTCTCGATTTTTGGAAAAAATGACAGCATCATCGGTGTACAGGAGTATTTGTTCTGAGTAGACTAGTGGAATGTGGTTGAGAAAAAGGTTGAATAATAGAGGGCCTAGAATTGACACTTGAGGCACCCCCATGCACACCTGTCTACTGTTGGAAAGGGTATGGTTTATTTTTACCTGTTGTGTTCTTTTGCTGAGGTAGCTTTTGAACCACCCCACGGTTTCAGTTTAGAGGCCAAAGGAGTAGAGTTTGTTGAACAGTGTGTTGTGATTAACTGTATCTAAGGCTTTATTGAAGTCAATGTCTATCGCCCACCCCAAGCTTGCTACTGCCTAGGGCCCCCTGAAGGAAGATGGAGTACTCCAGCAGTGCAGTAGTGATACTGTGCACCTTCCAGAATCTGTGTTGTTAGTGGCATTGAACTTTATACTTGTCAAGGTAGTCGACCATGGTCAGATATAATTCACTCTAAGACCTTGGAGAGGGGAGATAGGATTGATGGGTTTACCTATAGTATGGTGACATCCACATTGCCAGTATCCCGACAGTAACAGACACAGTGCCGAGCATCGGCATTGTACTGTCGGGGATGTGTTTGTTTCCTTCAAGGGGCTCCGCCCATCCCATACACACACTGGTTTCTAAATATACAACTACGAGTCAGAGTTGTCTCAGGAGGGGGCAAAACACTGGGCAATGCATTGCCAGTGCCAGTAGGGACCATCACAGTGACCTGACATTTTCTGTCGAATCCTGTCTCTGTGATGGTCTTCGCTCTAGTGGTTTCACTGTGCGGTCAGTACACTGGATTGATATGGGGCAGTAATTGGTGTAGAGGGTTCGGTCACTGTTTTTATGGACTGGGGTGACTACTGCAGCTTTTCATCTCTGGGGGAATTGCCCCAGTCTGAGGGATGAGTTCAAGAGTTTTGTAGGCGACAGTAGTACTTTGTCCAGGGTAAGGGCAATTAGTTTTAGGCTCAGGGTATCATTACTGTGCTTGGATTTGCCTTGTGCTCGCAGGAAATATTTTTTGGAATCGGCCCTGGAGATTACCTTGAAATAGAAGGGGTGGGGGTCTAGTGGGGGTACCACTATTGGAGAATATATTGTCCTCTGCATTGCCCTTGGTTGCATTAGTGTAGTCTGGCTGTAGTATGCTGCTGAGATCAGAGAACACAATGTTAAACATGCTGACTATAATTTTATGGTCTTGGGTAATTTCTCCATTCACTATTAGCATAAAGGTTAAGGTTTTGTTAGTTTTGCCAGTTAGATCCTTCAGGTTATCTCAAAATGTTGTACCATCTCCCCATTAGTTTGTGAGGAAGTCTTTGACTTAGTGTAGTTTGGCTAGTCTGACCTCACGGGTGCAGGCATTTATAGCTGATTTGTATTTCTAGCTGTCTACCTGTTTTCCTGTGGCCTTGGCTCTTTGTTTTAGATGGTCAGTAGTGGTCATGAGGTTTAGCAGAGTAGGGGTGACCCATGAATTGTGTGTGCCCTTTAATTTACGTTTACTTATTGGGGCAAAGATGACATAGTAGTCCCAATTAACATAATAGATGACATAGTAGCCCCCAATTAAAGCAGGGCACACATATAACACATTTATTTAAGGTATCTAGTTAAGCTGAAATAAAATGCTAAATTGGAGTGTACAGATTACATTAATTTGCAGCATCTGGCTTGGACAAGACACTGTATTTTAGTCGCTGTATAATTACATTATAACATAAAAGGAGCCATCCTCTATCTTCTTGGAGTTGGTCCAAGGATATTGAAGGAGCTTGAAGACGTGATGGCTGCACCACTGACAGTCTAGTTCAACCATTCACTGGAAATGGGAGTGGTTCTGGAGGACTGGAGGAGGGCAGATGTAGTCCCACTACACAAAAGTGGGAGCAGAGAGGAGGCTGGCAATTACAGGCCAGTCAGCCTGACTTCAGTGATGGGGAAAATTAATGGAATCACTACTGAAGGAAAGGATTGTGGAATATCTTGAATCCAGCAGCTTACAAAATCTGAGGCAGCATGGATTCACTGGGGGGAGGTCATGTCAAACAAATTTGAAAGATTTCTTTGACTGGGTGACCAGAAGTTAGATCAGGGTGGAGCGATGGATGTGGCCTATCTAGATTTCATTAAGGCCTTCGACACTGTTCCACACTGGAGACTTGTAAACAAGCTAGGCAGCCTGGGAGTTCACTCCCAGGAAGGGAAGGTGACCAGAGGGATGCCACAAGGATCAGTACTGAGACCTGTCCTCTTTAATGTCTCTATTAGTGATATTGCAGAGGAGTTTCGAAGGGAAGGTATGTCTTTTTGTAGATGACACTGAGATATGCAACAGGATAGACACTCGGGGGGGTGGAAAAATTGAAGATGGATCTAGGAAAGCTTGAGGAGTGGTTAAGAGCATGGCAAATAAAGTTCAATGCAAAGAAGTGCAAAATCATGCACTTGGGGCACAGGAACGCAGGGACAGAGTATAAGAAGGGGGAAGTAGTACTGGCAATGACCAAACAGGAAAGAGACCTGGGGTAATTATATCTGATTATCCAAATGTGGCCAAACAGCGTGACAAGGCAGTGGGGAGAGCCAGTGGGATGCTAGGGTGGGTAGGGAGGGGTATCACCAGCAGAAAGAAGGAGGTGGTGTTACCGCTGTACAAATCACTGGTAAGACCTCATCCAGAGCACTGTGCCCAGTTCTGGAGACCACATCTCAGGAAGAACATAGAGCAGAAGTGGTCCAGAGGAGGGCAACTAAAATGGTGCAGGGTCTGCCCCAGAAGCCCTATGAGGAGAGAATAAAAGACCTCAATATGTACACACTGGTGGCAAGGAGGGAGGGGTGGATATGACAGACTTTCAAATACATCACAGGTAGAAATAAGATACAACAGGGAAGCATTTTTCAGAGAAAATGATGTTCAAGAATGAGGAGTCATGCTTTGAAGCTGGAGAAGGGTTGGCTCAGGGGAAACATGCAAAAATACTTTTTCACAGAAAGAGTGGTGGAAGCATTGAACAACCTCCCATATGTGATGGTGGGGGCACAAAATGTGACAGAATTCAAGAATGAATGGGATAGGCACAAGGGAACCTTAGTGGGTAGGAAATAGAGGGTTAAAGCCAAAGATCAATAGGGTCTGGGGTGATACAGTAGGTAGGGAAATGGGCAGACTAGCTGTGCCAAGTGGTCCTTATCTGTCATCAAAGTCCATGTTTCTAGTAACAGCAGTAAGTAATTAATTCAGGAGCTGTAGTATCTAATTCTAGGTTTAAAACCCGCCAGAGCTACTTGTCCTTACACAAAATTGTATGCTGCTATAAAATCTAACTAAGAGGGAAACCAACCCCTATCTTCTAGTAAAAGCAGTCACTGATAATAACTCAAGCTGGATAATCTAGTCCTAAGGTTCAAAACCCACCAGGCCCACTTGTACTTCAGGAATCAACCAAAAATACAGATAATACAAAACAATGCCCAGACGCTCATAATAGCAAGAAGATACAGAAAAGCACCTATTTCAGACATAAAAACACACACACACACACACACACACACACACACACGCAATTGAATCATTTACATACAGAAAATAAACATACAAAAGAAAAGCGGTTCAATACTGTTCATCCCTACACAGGCAAAAGTTTAAAAGTTCATGGGGAGCTGAGTTTGTGAAGCATGGAGCCAAGCAGTTTTCCCTGAAGGGGAGAAGTTCATGGAATGATTTCTCCTTGGGGGAACAGCATGCTTTAGATGGTTCATAAAAAGGTCTTCATGGCTTAAATGTCATGCTCTGTAGTGTGTAACATAGAGGAAAAAAAAGAAGTTATATATTAGTAAGATATTTTTTCATTAAGATCCTTCATTTTCTTATGTGCCTCTATTTTATAAATCCAAAAATATTCTCATAATAATTTTTTTTAAGGACTTTGAAAAAAGTTATTATAATGAGAATCTTTCTGGATTTATAAAATGGAGGAGGGGGTTACATAAGAAAGGACAGGATCTTAATGAAAAATGTGTACTGTTTCCCTTTCTGTGGTGATTCATTGTTTCAATGTGCTTACACAACTTGGTGTAGTGTCGTGCATATGCAACTTCTTGAATAAACCTTTGTGTCCATTCACCTCTCATTCCTCAGGGAACACACCCTGTATGGATTCCGAAGGCAAGGGATCCTGGAGGAGGGTTCCACCTCTAGAGGTGCATTGGGAAGGATTCCCGCTAAGGCTAAAGGTACCTTAGGAAAGAACATCAAGGAGAGAGGTGAGCAGCTGAAGAAGGAGGAGGAGGAGGAGGAGGGGAGGATGGTGGGGTAAAGGAAAAATATTTCTGAGTGAAGCAGGAAGGATGGAGTTTAAATAGTTCAGGCAGAGGGCATGGCTGGTTGCTTCAGCCCATCAAACCTTAAGTGAAACCTTCCAATTCAATGTACTTATGCAACTCGGTGTTGTGCTGTGCTTATGCAACTTGTTGAATAAACCTTTGTGGCTGTTCACCTCTCGTTCCTCAGGGAATACCACCCTGTAGGGATGCCAAAGGTATCAAACCCTGGAGGAGGGTTCCACCCCTAGAGGAGCTGTTGGAAGGATTTCCTTAGGTTAAAAGTACCTTAGGAAGGAGCCTCAAAAAGTGTAGAGCAGAAAGCATTGAAGAAGGTGACGAGTAAGTATTTTCTATTGAGGACCTACATGTAGGTCAAGCAGGCATTGTGTATTTAGGACCTTCACATAGGTCAGTAGGAGACAATGGGTCATGTGTAGTGACCTTCACGTAGGTCTGACCGAGACAGCAAGATGGCATGATTTCCTAAGGAGGGAGAGAATGACGAAGGAGGGCCACCATCCATCTCCATCCAACAGTGGAAACTCCCCTAAGCAATCTAGGGAATGTGCTATTCAACTAACTAGATATAACCGTAGGCCTAGAGGAGGGAAAAAAAAACCTTTGAGGTAGAAACCTCTGGGGATCCAAGGCCTAGGTCGCCTTCCCTCCAGGCTTGATATATTTTATTTAGTGATGGGGTTTTGGACACAACAATATGGTACATAGGATAGACTGACTACATTGGTGGATTCACAGGCCACCAGCTATACCAACAGAAATCTAGGACAAATACAGTACACAGGAGAGACCTACAACAATGTGGGGTCACGGGCCACCAGTTCCTCTTCACAAAATTTTGTTTTTGTTTTTTTGGATAAACCAGTATTGTACAGGACAGATAGAACAGAGTACTAGAGTAGAAGATAACGACAGAACAGAGTAACATAGGGGTAGATAATGACAGAACAGGGTGCTATAGAAGCAGATAATGAAAGACCAGTGTAATGCAGAGGTGGACAGTGACAGAACAGGATAGGGTAGAGGTGGATAGTGACAGTACAGGGTAATGTAGAGACAGATAATGACAGGACAAAGTAGTGTTCAGGTAGAAAATAACAGGACAGGGTAATGTAGAGATAGATAATGACAGGACAGGGTACATTTTGAGAAGGAGAACATGACTTCAGTTTCAAAGCATTTTAGACTCTCACGTAGGTCATTCAAGCTTGTCAGTTTCTTATATTGCACACTTTAGGACAGAGAAATGCAGACACAAACAATGACAGGACAGGTTGCTTCAGAAGTGAATAATAACAGGACAGGGAAATACTGAGGTGAATAGGGACAGAATAGGATACTTTAAAGGTAGACAGTGATGAACTCGGTCACTGTAGATGTAGACAGGGATGGGACAGGACAGGGTAATGTACAGATAGATAATGACAGGACAGGGTACATTTTGAGAAGGAGAACATGAATTCTGGTTTGAAGCAAGTGTAGACCCTCATGTAGTTCACTCAAGCTTTTCTGTTTGTTATATTGTACACTTTTAGGACAGAGAAATGCAGATGCAGATAATGACAGGACATGTTGCTTCAGAAGTGGATAATAACAGGACAGGGAAATACAGAAGTGGATAGGGACAAGATAGATTATTTCAGAGGTAGATAATGACAGACCAGGGCACTATACAGGTAGAAAATGACAGAATAGGGTAACGTAGAGATAGATAATTACAGGACAGTGTACATTTTTAGAAAGAGAACATGAATTCTGTTTTGAGGCATGTTTAGACCCTCAGGTAGGTCATGCAAGCTTTTCCAGCTTCTTACATTGCACATTTTTTAGGACAGAGAAATACAGACATAGATAATGGCAGGACAGGGTAATGTCAAGGTAGATAATGATAGAACAGGGTAATACAGAAGTGGATAATGACAGGACAGAGTACTGTAGAGGTAGAAAATGACAGGACAGGGTAATGTAGAGCTAGATATGGAAGGACAGGGTAACGCAGAGGTAGATAACCACAGAACAATGTAATATAGAGGTAGATAATGACAGATTAGGGCACTGTAGAGATAGATAATGACTGGACAGGGTAATGTAGAGGTAGATAATATAGTGACAGAACAGCATATTGAGAAGTGGATAATGACGGCACAGGGTACTGTAGAAATAAATGATAACAATACAGGATAATGTACAGGTAAAGACAGACAGGACAGGGTAATGTAGAGGAAGATAATGACCAGACAGGGT
This sequence comes from Neoceratodus forsteri, assembly GCA_016271365.2. Taxonomy (NCBI): domain Eukaryota; kingdom Metazoa; phylum Chordata; order Ceratodontiformes; family Ceratodontidae; genus Neoceratodus; species Neoceratodus forsteri. The sequence continues at coordinate 1,394,584,648 of CM057459.1, forward strand.
AACATAGGGGTAGATAATGATAGACCAGGGCACAGTAGAAGTAGCTAATGACAGAGAAGCCAAATTATTGTGAAATTAAATTTTTCATTACTGTTTGAATTGATAGGCTTTACACATGGCATTTAACACATACTGCTGCAATATCTGTGAAACACAGAAGCACTTTGTAGGAAATGTAGTTAATTCAACTGTGAAGCATTGTGGACACTCATGTAGGTCATGCACACTTTTCATCAAGCACAAAGAAGACTAAACCTCCACGCAGGTTAGTCTAAGCAATCACTGGACCCCCACGTTGGTCTGAGAAACACAGCAAGCATCAATTTCCGTAACCTCCAGGGAGTGCATGTCAACCAGTTCCATCAAGGAAGTCAAACTGTTGTATGAAAGTCAGTATATTGGTGAGTATTATTACGCAATATAAGAATTTAGATTGTCCATTATTAGATCATGTAGAAATAGGTAGTCAGTGCATATACTTACATATGTAATATCTTTTACGGTGAAATGCTGTTCACAAGGAGTGCAACCCAAAGATACAAACTGATAATGAGCAAGGAACTCATATATTTACAAATACATGCTTGCTCCAGCAAGTGCCCCATTCCCTGGGATTAAAATATGCTTGCTAATTTTAAGCACCCTGTTACCTACCTGAAACCATCATGGTCCACTGCGACACCACAGTCCTACTCCATAGGAATAACTGCAATGGCATGAGCAGACACCTTGACACCATGCTGGGAAGCAGAAACACCTGAATGCTGTCCAGGAGGAATACAGCACAATGATGAAAGGAGCAAAGTGAAAATCGGAAGGTATATCTGAAACTGTACGTTTGAATGCAAAAGCGTACCAGTCCTCCACACAGGACAAGCACAAACAAGTGACATTCTAAACTCCAGTAGCAGCAAAAACTCAAAAGGAGTGTAAATGAGGAAGGAAGGGTGTGTGTGTGTGTGTGTGTGTGTGTGTGTGTATGTGTGTGTGTTTTGTTCATAGGCATGAAAGAAAGATTTCTCCCAACTGGTCAAATTCATAAACACGAACAGTGGAAATATATAGTCAAAATGCAGAATTCTCAGTAGTATGATCATTAATCAAGGTAGGAAAAGTAGGTAGAGTAATGCAAAAGACAATTATTGAAAATCAGAGTGCTCAATAGTGGTCATTGGTAGGCACAATTGAGAAATTGGAATGCCAGAGCCAAAATTCACATTTCTTATTGCAGGCGTGCATCCGGCATACACCACAAGCATCGCTCTAGACTATGAAGAAACACAGCTCCTGTAGGGAGCCACAAGCTCCAGGAAAATAACAGGCAAAAGATAAAGACACACAGGATCAAGCTGTGTCAGCAGTGACAGCAAAGGGGAACAAAGGGGTGGATGGAAAAAACAACAACAAAGGAGTGCAGACAAAGCGCAAGGGGAGGGGGGGGAGGAGGGACACAGACAAGCCGTGGGGCATCAAACACAAAAAGAGAGCTGGAGAGGGTGGGGGGTGAACAAACCAGGACAAGCAGCAATAGTGAGCCACAAGCAGTGGCAACATAGAAAAACATGGGGAAATGAAAAGGCAGAGAAAAAGAAGACAGGGGAGACAGAGAGAGAAGCACAAGCAGTGACCGGAGGCAAAACAAGGACCAGAAGAGCAGAAGAAATACAGAGCAGGAGAAAGTCAGAGCAGGAGAAAGTCAGAGCAGGAGAAATACGGAGCAGGAGAAAGTCAGCAGGGACCAAGCAAAGTCTGACAGAGCCTCCACCCAGCAAGGAAAAAATGCTTCTGAGTGAAACAGGAAGGACAGAATTTAAATCGCTCAGACAGGGGGCATGGCTGCTTGCTTTAGCCTATCAAATGTAAAGGCTTTGGCCATCAGTTTTATAGCCATAACTTAGTTCTACTACACCTAGAATGATCAGACATTGATAGTCTCTTACTAATGTATAACTTCTTTTATCCCCTATTTCAAACACTACACAGCATGACATTTAAACCATAAAGATATGTTTATGAGCCATCTAGAACTGTACGTTCCACCAAGGGAAAGTCATTCCATAAACATCTACCCCTTCAGGGAAAAGTGCTTGACTCCATAAACTCTACTTCCTTCAGACATTTAAACTTGTGCCTCTGGAGGGTTGGACATTCTTGAATTGTGTTTTTTTCTATATGTTTATTTTCTGTAAGTAAATTATTCAATTATGTTTTTTTTTTAAATGTGTGGGATGTAAATTATTCAGTTGTGAGTTTTTTTATGTCTGGGATAGACAACTTTCTGTATCTTCTCGCTGTTATGAGCATCTTGGCACTTATTTTGTATTTTCTGTATTTTTGGTTATTTCCTGAAGTACAAGTGGGCCTAGTAAATTTTGAACCTCAGGACAAGATAATCCAGCTTGAGATATTACCAGTGACTACTTTTACTAGAAGATAGGGGTTGGTTTCCCTTTTAGTTAGATTTTGCAGCAGCATACAGTTTTATGTGTGGACAAATGGCTCTGGTGGCTTTTGAACCTTGGATTAGATATTACAGCTCCTGACTTAATTCATTGCTGCTTTTACTAGAAGATAGGGGATGGTCCCCTATATGTTACAATGCAGTTATACAGCAACTAAAAAAATGGAGCATCTTATCCAAGCCAGATACTGCAAATTAATGTAGTCTGTACACCATGATTTAGTGTTTCATTTCAATTTAACTAGATACTGTAAATCAATGTATTATATGTGTTCCCTGCTTTAATAGGGGCTACTATATGCTTTGCACTTCATTAAACTTATACCATATGCATTAACCTTTCTTTAGGCTGGACATGACTCTGGTCACCACTCTGCACTACCTTTTATGTCCATGCTACATTTGCAAGTTCCGTGCCCGGGCACTTTTGGAACTTACGGGTTATGTAGTAATTAAATTTATCGAAGGTGCAGTCTTCATTAATAGATAGGGAGTTGGTACTCCTTCAGTTAAAATAAGGTTTTATAGCACTATTTAGTACTTTATTCTACCTAGTCACTGCACATTAAGGCTCTACGTGCGTCCCTTTAGTCTCTCGTTTTCCAGAGGCTCAGGCAGGCTTTGTACCATGATATGTGCATAGATAATGCACCTCCCATTTTTGCAAAGTTGATGATCATATTATTAGATAAGAGGAAATGTGCATTCCATTTGAAATTAATTTTACAGCCAGAGATTCTGTTCAGGATAAGTCAAAGCTTCCAAGGCAGGGTATTTTTGCGAGAGCCCAAGTCGTGGAGCCAAGAACTTTTCCCTGAAGGGGGAGATATTCATGGAACAACTTCTCCTTGGGAGAACGTGCTGTTTTAGATGGTTCATAAAAAGATCTTCATGGCTTAAACCTCATACTCTGTAGTGTTTAACTTAGAGAAAAAAATAAGTTATTCATTATTAAAGGATTTTTTCATTAAGACCCTTCATTTTCTTATGTGCCTCCATTTTATAAATCCAAAGAGATTCTCATAATATTTTTTTTTAAAGGGTCTTGAAAAAGGTTATTACAACAAGAATATTTCTGGATTTGTAAAATGGGGGCACATAAGAAAGAAAAGGATTTTAATGAAAAATGTGTACTGTCTCCCTTCATGGGGTAGTTTATTGTATGTAAAGGCTTCTGTCATCAATTTGATGTTTATAACTTAGTTCTAGTCCACATAGGATGATTAGACATTAATAGACTCTCATTAGTGTATAACTTCTTTTTCCCCCCTCTGTTAAACACTGCAAAGCGTGACATGTAAACCATGAAGAACTATTTATGAGCCATCTAGAACAGCACGGTCTCACAAGTAGAAGTCATTCCATGAACATTTCCCCCTTCAGGGAAAAGTGCTTGGCTCCATGAATCCTTCTGCCCTCAGACATTTAAACTTTTGCCTCTGAAGGGAAGGACATTAGTGAATTGCAGGGTAGTTGTGTATGTTTATTTTCTATATGTAAATTATTCCTTTTTTTTTATTATCTGGGATGTAAATTATTCAGTTGTGAGATTTTTGTTTTATGTCTGGGATAGGCAACGATCTGCATCTTGTTGCTGTTATGAACATCTGGGCAATTTTTTGTATTATCAGTATTTTTTGTTATTTCCTGAAGTACAAGTGGTCCTTGCGGGTTTTGAACCTTAGGACTAGATAATCCAACTTCAGATATTACTAGGGACTGCTTTTACTAGAAGATAGGGATTTGTTTCACTCTTAGTTAAAAAGTGGATATTACAGCATCACACTGTTTCGTGTGAGGACCAGTGGCCCTGGTGGGTTTTGAATCCAGGATTAGATATTACAGCTACCGATTTAATTCATTGCTGCTTTTACTAGAAGACAGGGGATTATCTCCTTAATGTTATAATGTAGTTATAATAGCAACTAAAAATGGGACATCTTATCCAAGTCAGATATTGCAAATTAATGCAATAGATGAGCCCCTCTATCATCTTGTTTCATTTGGATACTGTACATCAATGTGTTATACGTGTGCTATGCTTTAATAAGGGCTATTATGGGCTTTGCACATTAGTAAACATATACTATATACATTTCCATTTCAAATGGGATTTATTCAGATATCAGACATTTGAATAGTAAATCAGACTCTCATGTAAACTTGGAAAATCCTACTTCTGTACCTTTTCCAATAACAGTAGTTATCAGGTTGGAATAATTTAGTGTATGGAGCAAACTGCCAAGACTGACCACATACAGAGAATCCCTGTGGCTCCCAAATCAGCTATCTTCTCGGATCTGTTGCCCAGAATTCTTCTCCGTTCCTCAGGGACTGACACATTCTGACTCCACTTCCTGTTACATAAGTAAAATAAAATGGCGGCTGACAGAAACAAATCAAGCTCAAGGGTTTTAAGGCTTTCATTTTCACTCACAGCAGCTGCTTTTATGTCTCTGGTCACTGGGAGAATTTTTGTGCACAAAGGAGATGTGTGTTCAATGATAGTAACTCGGTTCCGTCTTCTCCATTAGATTGTAGTTCATGGGCAAAAAAAAAATGTAAAAATAAACTACACATCTGTGTTCTTGTGTAACTAAAAGATGAGTAACAGCAACCAAGTCCCCCTAGCTAGTGCAGTAACCTGCTATTCGATTCAAGCCAGCCAAGGAGCAGTGTTCAGCTTGGGGAAGTGACTTTTGCAGACTAGCATGACTCTGCGGGGGTGGGCGGTTTACTTTCAGAAAGTTATTCTCCCAGAGGTAAACTATGGGCCAGCTAATCATTTTTTGTCCGTATTTTGCTTTTAAACCCATTTTAGCTGTGTATATTTCTAGGGGTAGCAATGTTGCTTAGTTGTAACCTATGTTATGGCTGCATAGCCAGAGCTATGCATGAACAATTAACCCCAAAGGAGCTGAACACTTGTGCAGTACACTGCCTAACTCTCACATGTATTATAATGCACTTAGACCAATAGCAGACAGGGTACATGCCCAGTAAAAATCTGCTATCCCCCTTCCCCAGACTGATGCCTAACAGGTAACATAGTTTGGATTTAAATCCACCCAGGTGCCGAGATACAAGTACCCTGTACCCTGCTCTGCCACAGTCACCCTTAATTCATGGAGCTGCCTACTGTATGGATATGGCTACATAACCCGCTGTGGGAAGGGACTTCTCTTTTCCTGTTTACTGTCCCAATCCTCACCTTCAAAAATGCAAAGGCATGCTTGAGTATCAGGGCACATTAAGCTTACAGGTATCTGCATGCACATTACTTCAATAAGATTGCAAATAGCAGCGTTGTGGCTCTGACCAGAACGTGTTTCTCTTGACCCTACCTTGTCCCCCCTGCCTCCTAGCTATGCTTGTTTATCTGCTTCCCCTTCCTTACTGTGCCCCAAATGGATTTATTATTTTACCCTAGATAGGGTGTTTCCTATTTGCCTTTCTATCAGTATTTCTGTCAGCTGCACCAACCTGCTACTGTACTTCCTCCTTGTTATGCCTGGCTACCTTCTTCCCTTTCTCTGCTGCCTTAAAATGGATATATCACCTTTTCCTATATAGAGCATCTCTTGCTTTCCTTCTACTAGGGCCTACCCATGCCTAAATCCTATTGTTTGTTCCCCTTTGCTGTTAACCCTACCTTTATATATTTACCCTCTCCCTACAGGATACGTGTAAGTACTGTGTTTTATCTTACCCTTTCATGGTCTACTATTACATGAAGTTTATTATTTTTGTATGATGCACTGAGTAGCACTTTAGCAATGATAACAACTTTCTGATTTGAAGGAGTGCTTGCCCTGGGTGTTTTCTTGTGTTTTGTCCTACCTGGTCTCGTGTCTCCCTGGCAGAGCCTCCTGCAGACTGTGGCCAACCTGTGGATGCCTGCTGATGCCTTAGGATACCTGCTCCACTCTTGCTCTGTTCCATTCCCACTCCTGGACATGTGTGTGATTATTAATCACATATCTTCATGCATCTTTGTGCATCTCATTCCCCTGCCTCCCAACCAGCGGCACTGTCACCTTGAACACTGACTCATCCTATGCTGTAATTTTCTTTCCCGTAGCCACAGTTTCTCCTGTCTGGTAAAGGCGTTCCCCTTGCCTTGCTCTCGTCCCTCTTTATTAAAAGGAAAGTTCCTTCAACGTATTTTCTGTATACCTGTGTAGTTTGTAGCCATGAACAATGATTCCCTCTTTTACACCCACCTAATTTCATCTGAATTTAAATTTAAATGAAGTTGCTTCACTCTGTTCTACCCTGGTGTGAAAACTTATCTGACACCATTAAAAAGATCATGACCCCATTCATACAAGGCACCATGGGAGTTGGTGATGCAGACATGCACAAGTCAGCAGAAGTGCTATTGTTCGTCAGTTCTGTTGTGTGTCTTCTGAAGTCCCTGTGTTCTTCTGGTCTGTGCTGGCCATCAAACTTTTCAAGCTAAGTTCCCTAATGCTTTCTGCTGTTTAAAGTGTGTCTGAGTTGGAAAATTGCAGCTGAGAGGATGTGTGGTGCTTGCAAAGTTTTGTTATTCAGCTGATTAATTCCTAGGTACTAGGAGCTGTTTGCTTACTCCCAGTCCCTTTAATGTGCAAATATGCATTATCAACTCCCATGTTTCCCTTTATGAGTGGAATCGTGTCCTTTGCAATGGCAAGAAACAGGTTTTCACACCAGGGCAGAACAGAGTAAAACAACTTCTGTTAAATTAGGATGAAATTAGGAAGTTGCAAGAGACAGAATAATTTTTCATGTCTACACACTACAGTGGAAAACAGAAAAAAAGTTTGAGGGAACTTTTCCTTTAACTCTCTGGGTCACTCGCCCCAGTGCATCCTGCTGGGGTTGGATCTGTTGACTGGGGGTGCATGCCAAGGGTCCTGTGGTAATGTGAGGGGTCCAGTCACATCTAACTTAGCAAGTGGGGCAAGCTGGCTCCTGGCTCAGCTCTCTATCGATCCTTCCTCACTAGTACTGTACTTATACCTTATTCATCCATACTTAAGACTGGGGTGATGAGCTTTAATAATGCAGACCTTAGAACCTATTTCATCTGGGCGCTGACTGAATTGACATGCTGTCTCTCCATAGGGGATGGGCCTGGGTCTGAGGTGGGAGTGGGGGAGCAGTATCTTCCATGGCCTCACCTTGCACCCATTAAGCCATCTATGGGAGTCAGAGTGTTCTTACAACCACTCTGGGGGGTTGTGCGGCCCAGAAGTCAGAGCAGCCTGAGGGCAGCAGCCTGCTCTTCACCAATCAAAAGCCTTCAAATCTTGACTATGAAGGGTTGACCCTGAAAACTAGTGCCTATCAAATATATCAGCAATGGTACCCTTGCTGCATATTGCTCGGTCTGCCATCTCATGGGAGTAAAGCACATGTGATGCATTGGGGATAGCTGGGGATGTGAACCAGGCCCGCCCTACTGCTGCACTATGGGAAACTGAACATGCCAACCCCTGCAGACAGATGGGGATCTCAGGTTGTGCCTCTTGGTTAGAGTGTTGATGTCTGATGGTTCACCTGTGGGAGCGATCCTAGGGGAGTGAGTGGTGGCAGGGAGAGGCAGGGGTGGCCACAGTTAAGAGGACTGGAGCTAGAGGGACCAGTGCTTCTAACACTTTTGTCCCCTACAGAAATGTACAGTACTAGTATAAGACTCACAGAGGAACTTGTGAATTATTGCTGCCTTAGTAATGGTGCCCTAATGCAAAAAAGCATTTACCTTCCAGATGCTGACATCTGGAAGAAGATAGGATGGCCCCATAATTGTTTTTGCCCTCCTGTGACATAGCACAATTTTGGTAGACACCTACCCGGGACACTGTTTTTACTCTATGTGCTAGTTGACTGTTCTAGCTGTTGTGTCCCTGCCTGTGTCACTGAGTACTCATGGAACATTTTGACACCATACTATTTGATCTGCTTGGGCCCCCCCCTTCCCCCCATTGTTATTGAGGGACCTTGATTGCCAGCGAGATCACTTCAAGAATTCATCTACTGTGAAAGGCTTATTTTCCCCTCATACAAATAACTACTTTTGGGGGGCTGCCTCAACGTTTATTTCCTTGTTCAGCAGGCTACCCTTCACACCTTTCAAGCCAAATCCCTGAAAGGTCATGTAGCAGTGCATCAACATCAAGCAATCTTGATATTTGCCTGTCCTAATGCACTGTTTAATGGAGCTTTCTACTGGTAAAACAAATAAATGCAAATACATGTTTAACATGTAAAACATGTTTAAAATAAATACAAATTTTTTGCTTTTGCTAGACTGAGAATAGCATCTGGTCCCAGTTATTAATGCTAGTCATTTTACTTTTTCATTAAGTATAATATTATGTTGTTACCTTAATTTCCCCTAACATTTTTAGTGAAAATGGGCTCCCAAGTGAGCATGTTGGTCTTTTGCTATCTTAATATCAGATTTCAGTTTCTGTAATTTTTCCCTTTGATTCCTTTTTTTAATCAAATACATTACTGATAATCCCCTTAAAGTCACCTTATATGCATCCCATGCTATATTTGTTAACCTCCCCTGTATTGTTAGTTTAGAAAAAGAATGACATTTATTTTGTTATTCAACCATATACATTTGAGGGGCCATATTCAGAGTCGGCCAGTTGCATGGGCGTAAAGATGCATCACGCAGAAGAGATGCTCCAGACGGCTCTGAGGGTATACTCAGTATTGTCATTAAAGATTGAAATTGCTACCAGTGTCTCATTATGTATAATAGGATGCTACAGACCCCCATCAGCTGGACTACAGTTGTTAAAACATCTCAGAAACATCCTGGGTTTGGCATCTTCAGAGTATATCATACTGGGGACTTCAACTTAGACTGGTTCTCCAGTGCATCCACCCCACTTAAAATGTTCTGTGATTCCCTTGGGTTGTCACAGCTAGTAAACAAATCTACTCATTCTAACAAGCTCAACCCTAATAACAGTACTCTCTTGGATATCATTTTAGTTAACAACCCCCATTTATTCTCCCATGCTGGCGTCTTTTTCTCTGATATTAGTGACCATTTCTTCATCGTGTGTGTAAGATCCACTCTTAAATCCACAATTGCACCAAAATTCTCCTTTAAAAGGTGCATACGTAAGTTTGATCTCCATGGGTATATATCACACCTAAGAGACTCCATGCTATGGCAGGACTTCTATCTAGCCAAGTCCCTGACTACGGCTTATGATATTTTCTTAGAAATTGTGCTAGGGGCTCTCAACAAGTATGCTCCCATAGAAAAAGTCTGTGCCAGAAACAAATCCTGTTGGTGGTTTACAGAAGACCTGAAAGATGCTTTGTGGAGTAGGGATGTACTCTGGAGAACTGCTAGGAAGACTAATTTAATAAATGACTGGAATTCTTTCTGGAGTGCAAGGTACCTCTGCACCAAAATGGTCAGAGAGGCCAAAGCTAATTTCTACCTCTCACAGCTGGAGAGCTCCTCAAGAAATGCCTCCAAATTCTGGAGGACAATCAAAGACATTGAAGGTCACACCTCTGTTTATTCCCTACCTACTAAACTATTGATTGACAATACTGTCATCTCCGACAGACCGTCTATCCTCGATGCTCTCAATAATCATTTTGCCACTGCAGGGCTAGCCTTTGAGTCCTCTCCCACAAATATTCTCTGCCAACAACTTGGATTGGATACACAAGAAAAACCCATCCCCAGTCCATCCTTCTCTCTGCAGCCTACCTCCCTGAAAGAAGTCAAAGATTTTCTCCTTCAGTTAGACACTAGGAAAAGTACTAGGGCCGACCTCATTGACATGTACTTCTTGAAGGTCAGCTACCGTGTCCTCGCAGTCCCAATTACTCATCTCTTCAACTTATCCTTGTTCCAGGGTGACCTACCGCCCATTTAGAAAAATGCACTTGTGGTCCCTTTGTTTAAGTCAGGAGATCCTAGTGACCTCAGTAATTACAGGCCAATCTCCCTACTTCCAATCCTGTCAAAGATGCTGGAGAAAATAGTGAACTCCCAGCTTCAGAAGTACCTGGAATCAGAAAAATTGCTCAACCCATTACAATCCAGTTTTAGAGCATAGCACAGTACAATCTCTGCTCTAGCCAAGGTGACAAATGACTAGCAGCTTGAATTAGACAAAAAAAACTTTGTCTGCACAGATTTCTTGGACCTAAGCAAGGCGTTCGATACTGTTGATCACAGACTGCTTCTGTCGTCCCTCCAGAACATTGGTTTGGATTTCCTATCCCTTAAATGGTTCTCCAACTACCTCTGGGGATGACTTCAACAAGTAAAGGCAGAAGGGGAAGTTTCTCCACCAAAACCCCTATTGAGGGGTGTACCACAAGGCTCCATTCTTGGTCCCTTGCTCTTCACCATTTATATTAACAATGTAGATGCCCCCATCAAAGAAGCACAAATACACCTACGGTACTGTATGCTAGTAGCCCCACCCCTGATGCGGCCTGTAAAGCCCTTCAAAATGAATTTAATCTGCTGCAACATCAGATTATAAACCAGAAACTGCTCTTAAATGCAAAAAAAACAAAGCAATGTTCCTCTTACCCCTTCACAATGCAATAAATCCTGCAATTACTGGTACACTCCCACAGATCACTACCATTATAGGTGAGTGGTTGGACTACGTACCAAAGTTCAAGTACTTGAGGGTCTGGTTAGACCATAGACTTACTTTCAAAGATCACTTAGAAGAACTGGCAAAGAAACTTAGTCAAAGACTAGTTCTGTTCTTTAGCATTAATAATCTCCTTACAAGAGACGCTAAACTGAAACTGGTTCAAACTACCTTTCTTTCCCTATTGGATTATACGCAGATTTTCTATATAGTCAGGGACCTGCAGGTACCCTAGCCAAACTCGATACGCTTTATCACAGAGCCATAAAATTTATCATGGGTCTTCCTTACTCAGTCCACCACTGTGCATTGTACACGGCATTGGGATGGTCATCCCTTGCTTACAGACAGCAAAAAAATGCTGCGGTTCGGACATACAAAGCTACCTCAAATAAACTGCCCCAGTATATCTCTGTCTGTTTACCTTTTTGCACTCTGGGGAAGTGTGCCCTGAGAAGCACCTCATATATCTACCTTTATGTTTACAAAGCAAAATCTCGCATTGGCAGAGCAGCCATCAGCTTTGTGCTCCCTCAACTGTGGAACAAGCTGCAAAAAACTTTGAAATTAACTCATCCCATCAGCCTAGCAGCTTTTAAATCTCTATATCTACATCATAATAAGGAGTCCAGTGCCTGTCTACCCTAAATAGTGACTCCTATAAGTCCAAGTACACTCTACTTACTACTGTTAAAAGACTGATCACATCTATAATCGAGTCTTCCCTCTCCCCCTTTTCTGCCCCCATATCTGTCCCTTCCACATTCCTTTGACCTTGGTTCCAGCTCTAAATTCTCCATACCGTATCACTATATATCCTTTTATATTAGGTTTTTATTTATGTTCTGTGCACCTGATATGTATATTTCTTTACTTATATGAAAAATTGTGTCCTACCCAGAACTAGCTGTATCTTCTGTTCCAAACATATACTACCGTCAATGCTACCTGCTGATACTTTGTATATACTGTATTATTGTATCTCACTTTATTGTTATTATTATTATTTTCTTGTGTGTTGCATCCCATGTATATTGTCCCTTGTTCCTTGTTGACAATCCCAGGTCCACCTCGAAAATGAGCTTGCTCAATGGTGATCGCCTGGTTAAATAAAGACTTTGATTGATTGATTGACTCAGACAGTATGTGCAATCATTACTGATCACACACACTGTCTGAATAGCCACCCTGGATGTGCAGCATATAGCGGGCGGCTGCCAAGGCTCACACAGTGCAAGCAGGGACTGTGCTGCGTACCGCCAATGGGCTATGTGTGGCGCACACCTGGATGCACCATGACCCCAAGTGCGTTATTCAGCCTGGATATGCTAATGGACTCATTGGGCATGCGTGGCTCAAAGAGGCACCATGCATGCTCATTACAAGCCCATTTGCATGGCTGCACCCACCTGAATGCGCTGGGCCTGCTCCCTCCCAGCCCCAATCATAATGAAAACAAAGCTATTCCCCTGCCTTCCCTGGTAGTCTAGTGGCACCCCCTCCCATCCCCAAGCCCCAATGTAGAACTGGGAAACATTAAGGAGCAGCAGGCTCAGGAGTGCAGGTCAGGGAAGTGCTTTGTTTTTCCTTTTTTCTGTTTATTTTGATATTGGAATTATTTGTGCTGTGAGGGGACAAGTTGGTGTGGATTTAAATCAGTACTGTGAGTTACAACTGTTACTGAGTGAAATTCTGGGCTGTGATATTTAGTCTGTGCTGTTTGAATTTTTGGAGCTGTTACTGGTGAGATTAAATCAGGTGTTGAGCTCACACAGGATGCTGCGGTTTGGCCTTGTACCTTTATTTGGAGATTGAGGGGTCGTGGTGGGGAAAGGCTCAGGACTGATTGACTCTCAAGAGAGTTGGGGTACGGCTCAAACCCCCTCCCCCATCCCTCCCACCTCAGAATACTTTACATTTATACGGGAGGAGCTACCCTACGATTGATGGACAGGACTGCCAGGTGCAGCCCATTTCATTCCCTGGCCAGAAGTATGAAAGCCACAGAGCATGGAAACACATAGCTTTTAAACAGGGAAAATCTCACTCTTGGGTCAAAACCAAAAGCTTTACACAGGCAAGAGGAGAATATAGGAGGAACCACACTGGAGGGGCAAATGGAGCAGGATGAGGGCAGATACTGGGCAGGATCCCAATGCTTCAAAGGCTGGGGGTATCTTTGGGAGGGTGATAGGGTGTGCTGGTTGCAGGTCAGCCATGGTACTAAATATAGCCTGGAAAATGGGGGGATGTATGGTATGTAGGTAGATTTCACAGCTAAGAGAGGAGGTGGGATGGCTGAGATGGGCACTTAGCTGGGAAAGGGAGAGGAGTAGATGGGGAAACATGAGAGGTCCCGCAGAGGGAACTATAGCAGGAAAGTGGGGGGACTGTGGGAGGGCAAGGCACAGTCAAAAGTGGAGCTGCAGGAGAACAAGGATAAAACCCAGCCTCAGGAAGGAGAAGATGGGATGGGGATTGGAGGAAAGTTGGCGAGCATGAATACAAGGGGAGTGGGTAGGGAAAAGCACCAGAGGAGATACAGGAATTCCAGATAAGGGCAGCAATGGACACAAGATAAACCTAGGGAAATGGCAGGTGATACAGTATAAAGGTACAAAGCCTGTGCAGAGGGCAAGGGAGGAGGGAGCAAGGGGAGTACTATCACCCAGAGGGGTACAGGCAGTGGGTTTAGAACAGAAGAATAGATTTGCACCACTAGTGGCGCTAAATGGGGGGGGAGATCAGGAAAAGGGAGCTGAAGAGCACACAGGGAAAGAAGGAGAGGCAAGAATGAAGGAAGGCACAGAACAATTGGACAAGGAGGAGGCCCTCTCAGGAAAGATCAACAGGAAAGCCTAGGACACAGGCAGGAACAGATAAACAAGGAGAGGAAAAATTAGAAAATGGAAGGGCAGGGGTGGTAGCCTCACAGATAGAGCCTGGGGGGGTGCAAAGCTGGGGGGGAGCACAGTGAAGAAGCTGGGGGAGCACAGAGAGAGGACAGTGCTTCAGGAAGTGAAATGGGCAAAGGGGGTATTGATAATAAGGTAGGAAATAGGGCGCAGGGGTTTGGGGGAAGGATGGTAGGGAGGTGCGATCAGAAGGAGATGGAGAGCAGAGTCCTACTGGTTGGGGACTCTGTAATAAAAGGGATTAGGTGGCGGGGAAGAGGAGACAAAAACAACGCAATATGGGTGGAGTGTCTGCCGGACATGATAGCAGTGAAAGTCATTCATTATATCCCCTCAAGGAGGAGGCAACAGGATGAGAAAACTCACCTGCTGTTCCACCTGGGAACTAATGACCTGGCAGGAAGTAGCCTGATGGAGGTGCAGACTAGATTCAGAGCTCTATCTAGACACTGTTGCAGTCTGGAGTTTAAATCAGTGGCATTCTCAGAGGTGTTACCAGTACCAAGGACAAGCACTGATACTGTAAGAAGTCGAGGATTTAGGGAGTTCTTTTTTTTTATGTTTCAAAGTTTTATTTAATGCTTAACATATTTGACACCATGTTTTTAGACCAGCATTTGCAATTTATGTCAATAAATGAATCATTAACATTACATTCGTATCATTCAAATGTGCAGATTAACAGTCGCATAGACTAATTAATAAATGAACATTTTAGTAAGTCAATACGTTTAAATAAAAGAAATAAAAATACAAGTAAAAGTAAAATAGGTCTGCTGTATGACTGATAATTCATGTTCCCAATCTTTTATGTTCATATCCCCTTTTTTTATTCCCCAATGGTTAGTATAGCTATGTCCATCCACAAAGCCGTAATGTTCCTTTGTGACTCGAAGAGCACTGGAAGTTAGTGAGCGATATTAATAAGTGCTATTCAATGGAGGAAATAATTGATTAGTTGGTTTACAATGTGTGAACTAACTCTTAAACTCCTAGTACAGATCCCATCTGTTCCATCTATTTTGAAATAGGTGGTGTCATTGTGTAGGGGATCGGAAGGTCCCCTAACAATTCCAGGAAAGACCAGACGAATCTGGAAGGAGAGGCAGGAAGCTTACTCAGTGACCAAGATACAAGGGGTTTATTTACAAGGGACAATAAAAACAAGATAACCGTTTTCTACAATGCTACAGGATAATAAAAATAAATAAAAACAATACGATTAGGACCAACAATTGGTCGAACCAAGAACAGGAGTTAACCCCTTTTAGTCCAAATCCTATGTGCACTTGGCCAAGATGCTGAAACCTGATGAACCAAGCTTTGGCTTTCCTCTGCATCGGCTGAGCATCAGGTGGTCATTGACCCCACAACACACTTGTTACAAACAGGCCATAATGGGGGCATCACCCGGATGAACAAAACTCGAAGAGGAACACTGCTATCTGGACTAGGAGGAATGTGGAGATCCTCTGCAGCTCTGGGCAAGAAGCTGAAGGCTTCTGGCTGGCCGATGGTTCTCTGGGTGATCCTCAGCAATGACCACTGGCAGGTCCCCGGCACTCAGATGACCTCTCATCAAGATCACTGGTGGCACGATTTCAGGCGGCCTCTATGAACCAACACAGGCATGCGCACACTTACGGACAGTTGGCAAAATAAGAAAAAGACAAGCAAGACATTGACTGTGGTCCCTCGAGCTTGAGCCAGGGCAGCTCCTAAGCTGACTCACTACTGGATAACTCACTAGCAGCTCTCTATCACTTACCATTGCAGGACTGATACTGGAACACTTGTGGCAGGACTTTGGCACAGGCTCACGTCACTGGAGGTGGTTCTGCTGCAGATGGTGGATGAGCTGGGGACATCCCTGGGTCAGCGTCAGGCTCTGGTGAAGCTGGTCCGGGCAACAAAGGTGGAGCTGGACATAAGTTACACTGGGAAGGAAGTCGTTAACACAGTTACAGTCGGAAGCAGGTAGTTCAGTTTTGTAAGTAGACAGTTCCGTTCTTGCAAAGGGTGCAGTTTCTAAGGGCACTAGGCAGGCAACAGCACAGTTCAGTTCAGGTGGGGCTCAGGGCACATCCGCATAACTCCATGGGCAACCCAGGGCCTTTGGACAATTTCTCCTCCCAATCCAAGCTGGTGCTGTACCTGGAAGGGTCTTCTTTTTTTTGCTTTGGCTAGTCTCCCCAAGCCAACCCACTGTATTAATATTAATAGCCACCCCAGGCCCTGTTCTATGGGACTTTCTGGCCTGGTCCTGCCCCTCCTGCATATCAATGGACCCACTAGGCAGAAGTGCCTGTTCTTTGAGGTGACCCAGGAGTACTGGGGTGGTTAAGTGACTTATTTACAAGCACACAGCATGCAAGTGGAGGCTGTGGGGCTCAATCCTAGGCCTGCTTAATGCACCAAGCTCATTCACCACCAATTACTCTAACCCCATGGCTATACTGCCACCCCTGGCAGGCCAGGACCTCACAGCATGCCCCTCCTCCCTCCCTCTTGGGGCTTCTAGGTTGTGGCACTCCTGCCTTGTTAAGGTTTGGGACGAGCTGCTACCCAGTTCAGACTGTCTGTCCCATGGAGACACTTTAAACCAACATAACAACAACAAAAAAAGAATAAACATTTTGGGCTCTGGCCACATCTGGTGCCTTCCTTGGCCTTGCTAGGCCCTCCATCCACAGCTCCTTTGCTCCCACACCCCTCCTTGGAGGCTGGCAGTTCACCCCAGGAGCCCTCTGCACCCACACTTTAAGGTTACTAGGGAACTGGCCCTTTAAGTATTTTTCTTTTATTGGATGCTCTGCCCCTTTAATTCCCTTGCCTCCCCTCTCCTCTCCCCACTCCTGGCGCCTGTGGCATGAGCGTAAACAAAGATCTGGCACTCGGCCCACTCACCGCCATGGCCCGAGTAAATTAATTTGCTGTGGAGGATAGAGAAGGTGACCGGGGAGCCGTGCTCCCATCCGGCTGCTCTGTACTGCTGCGTCTCATGGCTGGTGCCAGAACCTAAGGTCTTGAGTCTGCTTTCCACCCAGAGCCAATTTCCGGTTGTACCACCTGATCCGTTGGCCCTTTATTCCCCCCCTCTTTTGATTGGGGCTCTGCCCATGGAAACAGGTCATGTCAGGGAGCTGCACTCCACCCGACCAACCCTGCTGCTGCCGCCACATGGATCCAAGCTGGAGGAGAGTGACACTGGGGGAGCTATGGACCCTATGTAGGTAACTATCATTTTCTTCTGTCCGTGCTCCCCGGATCCTTCACCCTCCTGACTACACTGCAGACTCCCCTCTTCTAGCCACTTCCTGGCCCTTTTGTAGGGCAGGGAAGGTCCTGGCTTCCAGCCAGGAGATTGGGCACTAGCAGCCCAACAGGGAGGGTCTCCTGCCCATGACTCCCCCCCCCCATCAGCACCGAATGGCATGAAACTAAATGAAGGACAGGGAAGGTCTGGAATTGCAGTGGGGGTGGAACAGGAAAACTGGAAGGAACAGAATAAAAATAAAAAAATGTTGGGGAAAGGGTTGCCTGTTTTGGTTCTGTGGTGCCTCTTTCTCTGGGGCACTACATTTGCCCCCCCTTAAGCATACATGTCCCCATGAATGGGATTAGTTACCACTGTGAGCTCAAATCACAAGTACATATTTGACGGCTATAACCTTTTTAACTAATCTACTTAAAACATTCATTTTCACCTGGATGACTGTAACATTTCTAACCTATCGAGCAAAATGAACCAAGAAGAGGGATGGGTGGCCTTGAGATGCCTTTTGGGAGTGGTTCCTGCCTCTCCTTGCTGATCCATCCTTGTATCTTGACAGGAAATGGGGAGGACTCTAGATGCATTCGGTGCACTAGCCTTTGTGTTCCATCCCAGGCTTGGAGCTGGTAGCTAGGTATTGTAGGGAAAGGGGTGCCCACATTGATATATAGGTCAGGTTCCCACCATGGAGATGACTTTTCTTCACCCCAGCACCTTACCAGCACTCGTTCTCCTAGGAGTAAAGTTGTCTTTTGATCATAGGCATTGTCCTACTCCTTTTCATTATCTGGGTCTGTACGCACTCTTGGACTGGTTGGTGACTTAAGCTCTGCTCAAAGAGAGGTCCTTCTTTCTTTTCAGAGGTGCAGCTTCACTGTCAGGACTGATGTCCAGATTGGGGGTGCGACTTGCATGCTTTGACAACTGATATAGGTTACAGTGGCCCAAACTGGATCCGGTTCTTCTGGTTTGTTCTTTAGGGCCAGGGCAAATTCAGGGGCCTCAGGACGCAAATGCTGGCTGGGGAGCTCTTTTACCACTACCGGGGTGTCAAGCCCTGGGGGCCCTTGTAATTTCTGGGGACATGCAGCACTTAGCTGGGTGCACTCCTCCTTCCACAAGGATGCCTGTAGCTCCACCATGCATCTAATGAGCTCTACTTTTTCTTGCATCCTAATGAGCAGTGAACGGTTCAGGTCTTTGGTCATCACGTCGAGCCTTGGATGATTTTGGTGCACCAATCTGCTGCCTCTTTATGGCAGATGACTAACTCGGCCTGATTCTTAATCTTTTGATCTTGCTGATGGTGAGTCTTTTTGAGGTCATTACATTCATTTCATAGCTCAGTATTTTGCTTGCCAAATGTTACAACCCGCTGTACATGCTCCTGGTAGCGAGCCTCCTTTTGGGCATTCCAATCTTGGCTCGGCTGCTTCACATCACAGAAGACAGCAATTGCCATTTATACAGGCTCCTCCACTTGGGCCTCTGGATCTTTGGATGGGCCTCCTGAAGGTGCCATGACAGCTTGGTTGTGCAGCTTGATTCTCCCCATCTCCCTTTTGGTGTCCTCATACAGCTGATGCTGAGCTCTCTTGACGTCACTGTTTTTGGCATTATTTTGCTCATAGGGTCGTTGAACAGGTCCCATGGTTTCTTTGTCTGTATGCATGGTCCTGCCCTGCTCTGCCCATTGATGCATGCGTCTTCAGCCTTGGTTTCTTCTTCACCCCCTTGGCTGACGTGGATGCTGCCCAACCTGGGGCTGGGCCCCTTGCCTCATTTCTGGGATGAATGCTGCCAGTTCCTGTACCTGATATGCCATCTGGTCCAGTTCCTCTTGCATAACCATAATTCTTTTATCCTAGGCCAGCCCAGGCCAGCAAGATACTTCCTCCAGATTCTGGGACACATGGCCTCCACCACAGTAGCAATTCCAGGTGCAAGGTTTCAAATCAGGACATCCAGTTCCACTTAAGGTCCCACTAGTCACAAAAGCAACACCTTCTTTCCAGGCTGGTACCAGTCACAATTCTAGTGGGGGGGGGGTAGGAGGAAGTAGGCTGTTGGTTAACTAGGATCTGCAGCTTATCCATTAGGTAGGGAAATGGGCAGACTAAGTGGGCCAAGTGGTCCTTATCTGCCATCAAATTCTATGTTTTTCTGTTTCTAAACACTGCTACAGGCCCTAGACTGGTGAAAAAAACAGGCAACCTCAGGGAGGGTGTACCATTCCAGGCATAAGCTCCCACAGCTATCCTGACAACAGATACCTCCATGCTGGGCTGGGGTGTCCAGCTGTGGGACCTAACAGTAAATGGTGTCTGCTCTCTTCGGGAATCCAGGGAGCATATAAACCTGCTGGAGCTAAGAGTAGTGCTTCTGACTCTCCATGCATTTGCACCACATGTCAAGGGTCAGTCTGTTCAGGTCAGAACAGACAACACCACCACTATGCATTACAGTGAGTGTCTTCAAGATGAGTGAGAACACAACAACCAGGGGACACAGCTTAAAACTGGAGGGGGGTAAGTTCAAGGGAAATGTCAGGGGACAGTACATCAATTAGAGGGTGATGGGTCCCTGGAATAAGCTGCCTGAATGGGTGGTGGGAGAAAAGACTGCACTTGGGGGGGGGGGGGCCAAAGACAGGTGAATGAGGGGACAGGTCAAAAGAACCTATAGGAAGGGAAAGGGGCAGACTAGATGGGCCAATGGGTCCTTTTCTGATGACAGATTTCTATGTTTCTATAAACAAGCAAGGGGCACAAGGTCCTCAAAGCTGTATACAGAAGCCATGAAACTCTGGAGTCTGGCTTACTCACTAGAGGTTCACCTCTCAGCAATCCATCACAGGGAAGGACAACATTTGACAGATTCCCTAAGCAGGATCTGCCAGGGTCAACATGAGTGGACCCTCAACAGACGTGTTAGCCACAATCTTCAGAAGACAGAGCACACCAGAGATAGACCTGTTGACATCCAGGGACAATTTCCAGCTTTCACTCCACTGTTTCAGGCCTGCAGCCGTGGGTACAGTCCCCATGGGGGCTCTGTTCCTCAACTGGACAGGGACGTTTCTGTATGCCTTCCCTCCATTTCCTCTCATCTCCTCTTCTGAGTCCTACTGAGGCTAAGGAGCCAGCTTGCATCCATGATCCTGGTAGCTCCAGTCTGGGCCAGACAGCCTTGGTTCTTTCTGCTCCTGACCCTATCCACCAGGCAGCCCATCCAGCTTCCCCTGAGACACCACCTGCTGACCATGTCACAGGGCAAAGTGACATATCTGAACCTCAAGTCTCTGCACCTCAAAGTCTGGTTCTTGAGGAATTAGAGTACTCTACTTTTCACTTCTCAGACCAGGTCCTCAGGGTCCTTAAGGTCTCCAGTAAACCTGCCACTAGGAAAACTTAGGCCTCCAAGTGGAAAAGATTCTCCCTGTGGTGTGCCCCCAGGCAGGCCAACCCTCTTCAAGTAGATTTGCCTTCACTGCTAGACTATTTGGTACGCCTTCAGGCCCTAGGATTCAGACCTGCTACCCTAAAGATTTCACCTGGCCATTATTGCTGCCTATGTATCAGCAGGTAATCAGAAAACAGTAGCCTCTCACCCTATTTTTAAGAGATTTTTAAAAGGTCTTTTACACTGGTATCCACTGGTGAGGGAACCTGTCCCTCCCTGGGACCTGAACATCTGTATAGCTGAGCTCATGGATCCTCCCTTTGAGCCTAAGGCCTCTGTAGATTTGAAGTATGTTACTTGGAAGACAGTCTTCCCAGTGGCCATCACTTCAGTTAGAAGGGTATGCGAGATGCAGGCCCGCTGCACTGATCCTAACTACATCATCTTCCACAGGGACAAGTTATTTCTGAGGATCGATCAGCAGGAGACAGAAACATAGAAATTGATGGCAGATAAGAACCACTTGGCCCACCCAGTCTGCCCATTTTCTCTACCTGCTGCAAAAGCGACACACCCTACTTGATCTCCATTTTTTTTTGTTTGTTTTACCAATCACTAGGGTTCTCCTATGCCTGTCCCATGCTGTTTTGAATTCCCCTAATGAATTTTCCCTCACCACCTCCGCAGGGCGGCCATTACATGCATCTGCCACCCTTTCTGTGAAGAAATATTTCATCATGTTACCCCTTAGTCTACCCCCTTTAGCCTTATATCATGACCTCTTGTTCTAGAACATCTCCTTTTCTGAAAGATGCTACTCTCCTGTACCTTACTTATGCCCTTGAGATATTTAAAGGTCTATCATATCCCACCTCTCTCCCCTCTCCTCCAGGGTATACATATTGAGGTCCTTTAGTCACTCCTCATATGACTTTTGGTGCAGGACCTTCACCATTTTTGTTGCCCTTCTCTGAACTGCCTCTATCCTGTCTATGTCCTTACAGAGATACAGCCTCCAGAACTGGACACAGTACTCCAGATGAAGTCTCACTAATGATTTGTACAGAGGCATCACCACCTCCTTTCTTCTGCTGGTGATCCCTCTCCCTATGCACCCCAGTACCCCACTGGCTCTACCCAGAGCCTTAGCACATTCTTTGGCCACTTGATATGATTAACTCCAGATCCCTTTCTTGTTTGGTGGCTGTCAGTATCTCTACCCCATCATATAAGCCTCCCCTGTGTTCCTGTGCCCCAAATGCATGATTCTGCACTTTTTTTACATGGAGTCCTAACTGTCACACTCTTGGCCATTCCTCAAGTTTACCTAGCTCCCTCCTCATTTTTTTCACCCCTCCCAGGTCATCTGCAAAGAGGCATACCTTTCCTTCCAGCCCCTCCGCAATGTCACTTATGAAGACATTGAATAGGACAGGCCCCAGAACTGATTCCTGTGGCACCCCACTGGTCACCCTTCTTTCCTCAGATTGAGCTCCATTTACTACCATCCTTTGTGTTCTATCCCTCAACCAGTTTCTAACCTAATGTACCACCTTGGTACCCATTTCCAGGCTGCCTAGCTTGTTTACAAGCCTCTTATGTGGAACAGTGTAGAAGGCTTTGCTGAAATCAAGGTAGGCCACATCCACTGCTCCCCCATGATCCACTTCCCCGGTCACCCAGTCAAAGAAATCTATCAGATTTGTTTTTTATTTATTTTTTATTTATTTATCAAGTCTAGGATTACAAATACCTTTGAGCCAAGGCACTTTTACAAAGGTTACACGTCAGAGAAATACAAATTATGGGGAACATCAAGACAGACATTACAACAATGTGGACATTGCAAACAGATTTCAGATTAATACAATTCAAGGGTAACATTGTAAGCAAGGCAGCCAGCAGCATTTGTCAGAGAAAACAGGCAAGAGATAAGAAGTGCCAGAATCATAGGGAGAGGAAAGAGGGGACGGGGGGAGAAGGAATGTAGGTAGGGTGGGGAGAAGGTGAAAAGTGCAGCATTGGGTATACCAAGATGTGAGGGTAGAATCCAGTGAAGAGGGGAAGGGGGACCACTAGAGCAGGCAGGGAAGTGGAGAAACAAGGTTAAGCTGGGCAGTCACAGGAGCTGTTGGTAGTGAGATAGCCCCAGAGCCTAGTTTTAAACATACCAACTGTCGGGGCAGAGAAGATTGTGGGGCTGAGGCCATTGAACCAGAGTGGCACTCGATAAGCAAAAGAGCATTGTCCCTGTGAAGTGTGACAGTGGGGGACTTTCAGTAGCTGTAGCGTGGATCTCCGAAGGCACTGTTTGTTGGTTCGGTGTTGTAACAGAGTTGAGATCCCAGAAGGTGCAAGGCCAAGGTAAATTTTTTTTCACCATGGAGCAAGTGAGAAACTTTATGCAGTTTGAGAGTTCGAGCCAGCTAGTCTGGGTGTACAGGTCTCATGTGTGGGTGAGATGGTGAGGACCAGTGATGAGCTGACATGCCTTATTTAAGGCAGTTGAGAGGCATCTAAGGGTCGTGGTTGTGGCTGAGCCATAAATGATGAGACCATAGTCTATTACAGAGATCACAGAGCTCAGGACTGCAACCTTCAAAGCTTCTGGCGTGAGTTGTCTGCGTTTGTAGAGGAGACCAAGCCGTGTATTAGCAGCTCTAGCTACATTATCTACATGAGGTCCATAGCAGAGATTAGGCTCAAGCTGTATCCCTAAGTATTTGAAGGACCCCACCTGATCTAGAGTGTTCCCCTGGGTGGTGGAGCTAGCCATGTGGTGTAGCTTGTGAGGGTTATGAGAGCTACAGAAGAGCATAGATTTGGTTTTCTTGTCATTGAGGACCAGTTTATGATTAAGAAACCATGTCTCTACAGAACTGAAACCAAGTTGAAGGTTGTGTTGAAGAGTTGCAGGATCTTTGTGAGTGGAGAATACAACAGCATCATTGGCATATAGTATGATCTGCTCAGAGCAGTGGTAAGGGAGGGAGTTTAAGAAAAGGCTAAAAAGGAGGGGGCCCAGTATGGATCCCTGTGGGACACCCGATCGAACAGACAGGGTGTCAGAAAGAGCATCAGCAACTTTTACTCTCTGTGACCAGTTTTCTAAGTAGCTTTTAAACCAGAGAGACGAGTCAGGTGATAGCCCGGCATTCAGTAGTTGGTCAATTATTAGTCCATGGTGTACTGTATCGAAGACCTTGAAGAGGTCAGTGAAAACGGCCCCTGTGAGAAAACTGTCATCAAGGGATTTGCACAAAACTCCAGTGAACTCAAGAAGGGCTGTGGTGGTGATGTGACCTTTCTGGAAACCGTGTTGTTGTGGACAAGGTATATTGTATTTATCCAAGTGGCCGGTAAGTTGATCAGCCACAATGCGCTTGAGTGCCTTGTTTGACATGCTCTTCCCACAGTGAATCCATGCTGCCTCAGATCCTGTGCTCTGCTGGATTCAAGATGTTCCACAATCCTTTCTTTTAGCAGTAATTCTATTATTTTCCCCACCACCATGGTCAGGAGGCTGACTGGTCTATAGTTTCCAGCCTCCTCCCACTTTTGTAGAGGGACTACATCTGCTCTCCTCCAGTCCTCTGGAACCACTTCTGTTTCCAGCGATTTATTGAATAGGGCTGCCAGTGGTGCTGCCAGCACCTCCCTAAGCTCATTTTACATTCTAGGATGTATCCCATCTGATTCCATTGCCTTGTCCATCTTTCAGTTTTGCGAGCTCTTTTAGAACTCTTTCCTCCATAAATGGACTGGTGTCCACCTCCTTCCCCTTACTGCTCCTACCACTTAATTGTGGTTACTCACCTTCGTCCTCTTCTGTGAATACTGAACAAAAATATTTGTTCAAGATTGTTGCTTTTTCCGAGTCCCTTTCCATACACCCCCCTTCTTCCTCCTTAAGCCTTACAATCCCACCCATTGTCTTTCTCCTTTCACTGATGTAGCTATAAAATGTCTTGTCCCCTTTCTTTTACTACCTGGTCTATGCTTTCCTTTGTTTGCACCTTTACCCTTCTGACTGCCTTCCTTGCCTCCCTCTGCTTATCTAGATACACAATCCTGTCTTCCTCCTTCTGTGTTTCCTTGTACTTACTGAAAGCCAACTTTTTCACTTGTACCTTTCCAGCCACTTCCTTTGAGAACCATAGTAGTTTTCTTTTTCTCTTGCCTTTATTTATTTGCCTAATGCAATGGTTTGTTGCCTCCACTATGACTCCTTTTAGATGGCTCCACTGTTCCTCAACTCTCTCCAGTCCTCCTTCCCTGCTAGGGCTTTCCTGAGACATACCCCCAGTTTTGCAAAATCTGCCCTTCTGAAATCCAGGATTCTCACTTTTGTTTGGCTTGACTCGGCCCCTGTATTCATGTTGAACCACACCATGCAATGATCACTGGTCCCCAGGTGTCCACCCACCACAACATCTACAATTCTATCCCTGTTTATGAGTACCAGGTTCAAAATAGCACCCTCATGGATGGGCTCTAGCACTAGCATGCCCCTTGCAGAGAGTCCAGAATGTCCCTGCTCCTGAATGAGGCTGCGGCTGGGATGCTCCAATCAACATCTGACATATTTCTTCCCAAGGTAGAATCTGAGTACCACCTGCACCAGTCCATAACTTTTCTGTGTCATTCACAGAGAAGTCTAGCTCTGGCGAACAGAGACTACACAGCCTGGACATGAAAAGGTCCCTCAGCTACTACATTGAGCGCACCAAAGATCATAGACCTTCTAACTCTCAACTATTTCTCATATATGGTGAGGTGGGAAAGGGCAAACCAGCTTCTAAATGAATCATAGCTCACTGGATAGTTGCCTGCATTCAGTTCTGCTACTCCAAAGCTGGCAAACAATCACCTCAGGGTCTCAGGGCACACTCCACTCGTGGCAGCAAGTGTCCCCTTGTTGGAAATCTGTAAAGCTGCCACATGGAAAACATTTCACACCTTTACAAAGCACGATTGTCTGGACATACAGTCCAGGAGAGATGCCAGGTTTATCACTGCTGTACTCCAAAACCTTTTCCCCAAGTAGGTTCTGTACCCAGCCTCCCAAGGTACTGCTTTGTAGTCTACACATGTTAAGTATAATGAGGTATTCCTAACATTTAAAGAAAAAATGACTTACCATAGTAATATTGTTTCTTCCAAGGGATCCCTCATTATGCTTAAATCTCCCACCCTACCTCCTCTTCTAGAACCAAGAAAAGGTTTTACAATCACCAGTTGTGGCTTCTATATTTGTCTGCTTGAGCATTACTTGTTGGCACTCACAGTTTTCTTTTTGGCTAAAAATTTCTTGTTTTGCCATACTTGGCCTTTGGGCCATCCTGTTGCTGCCCTTTGGGCTTATATTTTTATATTGCCTAGCTAGGCTTGTAGAATAGGGGGACTTTTTTGGGGGGTTTAGGCCCTGAAGGATCTGACGTGATGCTGTAGAACACAGCACCACCCAGAGGGCAGAGATTCTAATTGCAAATTCTAAATTTCATTCCATGCCCGCTGGGGCAACTTCACCTACCAGGCTCACTGCCTATGTGTTAAGCATAATGAGGGACCCTCTGGAAGAAACAATATTACTATGGTAAGTATTTATTTTCTTTTCAGGCACAACACAGAGGAGTACATTCATGAAGTGCAATAACAAGGAATGGTACAAGTCAATTACAAGTCAGGTAGAGCAAAACATTGTACAATACAGCATAAGAGGAAGAACAGTATATAAAATATTAAAACATAAATAAAAAAACAGTGAAAAGCTTCAAACAGTCCACATAGGACCAGGAGAAATAAGGTGCATAGTGAAGATTACACAAGGTATTGCTTATTTTTGTGTTCATACCACCTCCTTTCTTTTTTATTGCCTCCCAAATTCCACCACCAAGTGCACCCCATTCTCCTACCCTTGCACCATTCTAAATATCTCCATTCCCACCACAACAACTATCCAAATTCCCATGGACAGTATACCTTGAAAAGGCTGACCCTTTATTGTTTATTGACATTTTGTTAACCTGGTAGGCCCACTGAGACATAATGCCCCTTTTTCAGGACAACCCAGAGTTAATTACTGTCGATAGAAATACAAATTTACAACCATGCACCATTTGGCATATAGGGACAAGTTAATAACAGTTTATGATACTGAGACAAATAGCATTATTGTATGAGCATATTATGAAGACTAGGTATGCAAGATGAATGAAAATAAAGTGCACAGAGGTAAAACAGAGAACGGGTGCCAGCAACAGACAGTAGGTACACATGCCTAGACTGGAATCACATTAGACACATACTATACATAGATGTAATTGCTTCAGAGCATTCACCTGGGTTACATATTACAGTATTAACATTAGATCCTGGTAGTTTTATCAGGTAGAGAAACAGTGGGTAAGTGCCAGGTATCACATATGCTTTATCTATTCAGCTACATTCACTTACTACTAGCGAGTGGGATTTTAAGGCCTTTTTGAACATGTTTAGTGATTTACACTTGGAGACTTCTGGCGGTCGTCTGTTCCATAGGGTAGGGGCAGAGATTACCTATCATCACCACACATTCTGGACCTAGGGACCTCCAGAATAGAGCAGATGGATGAACTAAGTGACCACTTCTGGGTTTTATGCTGGAGTAACCCAGCCGGCCCACCGGTGCAGTGGTTAGAATTCCGCTTGTGACACAGATGACCCAAGTTTGGGAATGGACCTGGGATTCAGAGGGCCAGCTGGGGGAGAAGGACTGAGCATCCTCTGGACTGCTCTCCTTCTCTGGGGTGAGGGGGAGGAAGTGTTTCCGGTGCTTTGTTGGCCCCTGGTGGAGGCTGAGGGTCCTGTGTGGCCAGCGCCTGAGTGTTGGGGGGTGGGGCAGACAATGGTCATCACTGCACGTCTCCACGCTCAGGGCATCAGCATTGAAAAAACTGATGCCCCTGGCATGACAACCCTGCCCGGCCATGTTCCTCACTACCTTAGATGTCCATTGGGATGGTCCCTCTCCCATGGCCCCGACCCAGGGGGTAAGCCGGGGCATTGCCTTCAATGATCATTGGGGGAAGCCCCCCAGTGGCCCCAATCAGGGGAGTAAGTCTGGATATGGGGGAGTGCAGACAGGGTATGAGTCAACCTCCAGAAGGAGGATTAGGGGGTCCAGAACAAAAAAAGAAAATACTGGAGTAACCCAATGAGGCTGGGGGGGCTGATTTGATTACCTTAAAGGCAAGGCAGGGGGCAGGGTAGGCTAGTCTTTCTTCAAGTGAGGGCCAGTTTATAGAGGTGAGAACACTACAGTGTTGTTCTCTGGGATGTTCTGCAGTCACAAAGCAGGCAACTTTATGGTACAGCATCCTCAGTTTATTTAGCTCCATGCTAGAAGGGGTTGTAGTAGAGTTGCCCTGTACAGTAGGACTGGAAGTAGAGTTCCTGTGGTGAAAGTCAGTTGAGCTTCATTACTGATATACCCTCCGAGTCTGTATAGAAGCACGGTTTTCTGGTGCAGTAACTTTGTTACTGACTCAACATGGGATTTTAGCATTAGCTCTTGATCAAGATGCATCCCACAGTATTGTATGGAGCCAGTGACTTCCAGCCTGATGCCTTTGGTGGATGATAGATGGAGTAGCTTACTTCTGTCAGTACCCAGGTGTCAAGGACCAAAGAGCATGGCTTAGGTTTCCTTTAGCTTGAGGACTAATTTGCTATCCAAAAGCCATTGTTCTAGAGTCCTGAAGTCAGTGTTTAGGTCCAGGTTTATCTAGTTAATGTTGCTTGAATCTCTGTAAAAAACAGCATCATCTACATAAAGTTGGACCTTGATCCCCCGGCCCACAGTACTTAGGCAAGTTGTTAATAAATATTGAGAACAGCAGCAGACCAAGGATGGAGCCTTGAGGGACACCTCAGGTAACAGGTTTTAGGCTGGATACAGTACCCTTACATTTGACCAATTGTCCCCTCTCCAGTAAGGAATGCGTGAGTATCCAGCCCAAGATGACCTAGTTTGGTGAAAAGGAGATCATGATTCAGCAGGTCAAATGCCTTTGTTAGGTCTATGAACATGGCCACAGTTGCATGACCAAGATCCATTGCCCCTAAGACATCAATAGTGATAGTCCATCCCATGACTCTTTCTAAATCCATGCTGCGCATCTGAGAGCAGATGGTGGGGCTCCATGTGATCCTGGATTTAGTTGTATACCAACTTCTCCAAAACTTTTGAGAGTGTGTTGAGAATTGATATTGATCTATAGTTCTCCACTGCATCTTTGGTACCTCCTTTATGGATAGGGACCACCATGGCCGTTTTCCATTTGGAGGAAAACTACCTGAATAGTAGGGATTTATTGAATAGATTTTTGAAAGGACCGGCTGTTATGGGGGTCATTATTTTAAAGCATTTTGGTTCCAGTTTGTTGAAACCTACGGAGCCCTCAGGTTTAATTGATCTCAGTAGATTAAGTACTTCTTTCCCGGTCAATAGCCAGAAGTGAAATTGGGAGGGGGGTTGTGCATCGGGGGAGAGCTTTTCGTATTCCCTGGTCTTGGGTCAGCATATTTGTTCAGGGTGGTGAAAAAGCTGTTGAAGGCATTTGCTAATTCGGTAGGTTCTGTTATCGAGAGATCATCAACAGTAATATTCTGAGTAGATTCAACTGCATGCCCTTTGAGAAGGTAATTGATCAGTTTCCAGATGTTTTTAGGGTCAGAAAGGTTCGAGGCTTGGAGATTTTTGATGTATGCCCTTTTGGCACTTTTTAGCTCTTTCTTACAGGAATTTCTTAGTGTTCTGTATTTGAGCCAATCAGAAAACTCTCTGGAGTGTTTGAATTGGCCCCAATCCTTATTCCTTTGCTTCTTATGTTTCCTTAGATCTCTATCCAGCCAGTATAAACATTGGCCCCTGACCCTGCGCTGTTTCAGGGGGGCATGCTTGTTGAGTATACTAAGGAAGACATATGTGAAGAAGTCCAAAGCTTGGTCAATGTCAGATGGGAAGCATATGGTAAATCTTTCCATTGAACTTCACTTAGGCTGTTAAGAAAGGTAGTCGTATCAAACTTGAAAAGATCACAAGCCATCAATAACTTTGGGGGAGGGTTAGGAGAGTTGTTCCTCCACATACAGAAGAGTGAGGAGTGGTTGCTAAGACAGTCAGGTAAAATGCCTGCTGCTTTGATCCTATCAGGTGTATTGACTAGTATCCAATCCAGTAGCATGTGTTTTCCAGATCTTGTGTTCTGCCTAGTGGGTTCACTAATTAATTCGGTAAGATGCGTCAGTTGATAAAGTCTTGCCCACACCATTATCCTGCCAATTTAGATTAAAGTCCCCTAAGAGTATTAGTTCTCCAAGGGAAGTATTTATTGCACTGCTTATGAGAGAGGCCAGTGTACACCTGGCCATTTTTGGGGGGTGGTATGCACAACCTATTGTTAAGGATTTAGTCCCACCAAACTGTAGTTTGATTAGTAACCGCTCCAAGGTTACATTCTCCTGGGCAGGGGGACTAAATTCCAGAGCATTTAGGGAACTCCTTATTAATATTAGTACCTGTCCACCTTTATTGCTAATCCTGTCCTTCCTAAAGGCATTGTATCCCAGAAGATCAATTTCATGATTAAATATATGTGGTTTTAACTAAGTTTGAGTGAGGGCAATGACTTCAGGGGAGTAAAAATTGACCCATGCTTCGAGCTCAGCTAGTTTTTTGCCTGAGACTGTAGATATTCATTTTTCTCCTTTTCTCTTGCTTTCAGGTGTGTTTCAACACTTTTGGGGCCACCATGGACTGTTAGGATCACCTACCTACCCAGTTTGTGATACATTCACTAGGGAGTCCCAATTGTCTAAGCCTTGAGAACAATCGGCTCTCAGTCCAGGCATTTGCCTCTACACCTTTCTTTCTTTCATCACTTCAGCTAAGTTATGAAGTAAAATAATGCGCTGTAAAATACATTTTGGTAATTGTTAAATATTATATAGTAGTCTGGCTGAAGATGAAATGGTTTTCATTTTTTTATTTCAAGTATTTAATTAGTCATTCATTTTTTTAGTGTTGTTTCTTTAATATGGTGGTTTTTGCCACCTCTTTCTACCGGACTAAGCAGGCTCAAAATTCAATCTCCTTTAAGGGCATTAAGTTGTACAACAAACTGCCTTCCACAATCCAGGCCTGTAGGTCTGTCTACTCTTTTAACTCCTCCCTTAAAGCTCACTTCCACAGCATGTCCGTCAGCTGCTGTTCCACTCCATCCCCTTGATTGCTGTTTGCCCCTGACTCTTTCTTCTCTTTCTGTCTACTCCCCTGCTTCTTCCCATATGATATCCCCTCTTCACCCTCCCCTCCTCCACACTCCTTCACCCCATCCCTTATCTCATTCTTTTTCTCCTTATTTGGTGTCCTGCCTCTGCCTAAGAACCCTTTAATACTACCCGCCCTGCCCAACCTGCTCACCCACACTCTGACTTTTGAGCCTCTACAGCCCTGTAGACCTGTCCTCCAATCTAGCTGCACTTTTGGGATTTTGCCCCACCACTGCATTGTCTCTACCTCTCTCTACATACTCTCCCACTGTCTGTCACTATGTTAACTAGACAGCATCTTATCAATTTGTTTTGCCTGAAAAAAAATGTGTATTATTTTGCTTTTTCTAATGTGCTTATTTGACTATGTAAATATGTGTTTACTGTATCTTTTGTTTTTGTTCCACTGGACGATTGTGAAAATGGACATTTTTGCTCACATATTCTCCAGTATACAAATAAAATTGTTGAATGATTGATTAATTTGCATGCATGAATATTAATGTTAAGCGTTGTTTAAATGGTGGCTCTCTTTCCACTATCCTCACCCCGTCTAGAAGACTCGTGAGAGTTGAGGCGCTAGGGGTTCAAGCTGGAGCAGTGAAGATTTTTGAAACCATTGCTGCATTTATTTAGAAGCTGTGCATTAAAACACTGATTACTGAATCTGCACATTGCTTCTGTTTTCCTTTCTGTGTGTGACCACATCACTGGTTTTGTGTTCATTGTCTGGGGCTGGCCACCCCCATCTGTGTTGCGCACTGGCCAACTTTGTGCATCGTAGTAATGTCCCACTGGACTTTCTTGTTAGACTGCCATTTCTGATGCAGCAGAATACAAGCATCACGAGGTGCATGTGTCTGACCAACGAAAGAGAGATCTGAATCTCGATGGCATTTGTAACTGGGATTCCCCATTTTTTTTCATATTTTGAGGATAATAAGTCAAGCTGTGAACAATCAGTAGCAGCTGGGTAGGATGCCGGTTACAGATGGGAAGACACAGACAGCTTCGATATCAGACACCGAAAGGCCAGAGAAAAGCTTCATGTGAACGAGGTAAATATTGAAAGCACTTCTAATATAAAAATTGCCTTTAATGAACTTAAGAAATTACTTATTGTGGAAATAGAAATGACCTATAATAGTTCAACATTAGAAGACTTTCCCGAGAGGGAACAGGTCCCTAGTGGTTTAAGAGTTACTGTCTCACCCTCTAGTGGGCGTGAAGATTTTCAGTTCTAAGACAAATGGACTAAAGCTGTTTGTGAGTGCTTAATAACCATTTTGCAACTGCTAATTAAGGACAATTTGAGCAAATATGAAGATTTGACAAAGGAACTAAAACAAACTAAAGAAATCAACCTGAGTTTCAAAACATATCTGCAATACAAAGATTTTAAAAAGAAGTTGCAAATCAAGCTCTCTAAACATGAAACTGAAGTAATTGAAAGAAAGACTACAAAATTGCAGAGAGGCCAGGGTGATTATGAGAAAGGGCATATTCTAAATTGAGCTAAGAAGAGATCATTGAGCAGGGGCCACTCAAGAGTACAACAACAAAACAGCTCCACCAGGTTAAGGGCATGCTCAGAATACCGGTCACATACAAAAATGCAAAAACCAGCACTACCTAGGCACTACCTGGGCTGTGCTGGTTTTTGCTACTTAAGAGTGCATTTCAAAAGATCCAACAGAAGAGACAATAAGAATCGAAACAAAAGAAACTCTACCAGCAGGTCCCTGAGACGCAGATCCAATCACAAGTAAGGGGCCTTTTTTATAGAAAAAAAACAGAAACCAACAGGAAAAGAAAAAGAAAAAACAAACAAGGGAAAAGGAGAGGAAGAAATGTAAATAGGCATAGAAAGGTCTGTATGAGAGAGGAGAAGGGATCTCCATTACAAATATTAAATATGTCTGATTTAGTTCTAAACCAACATCAAGTTGCTGTGCTTAAAAAAGGACTTAGTCTCATTCCTATCCTTCCCATCAATGATTTTCAGATCTTTATAGACTAGTGGTTTAATGCTCTGAGCTGCAATCCTAGAGACCTGGGTTTGAATCCCACAGTCCCCACTTGAAACATAGAAACATAGAATTTGACCACAGGTAAGGACTGCTTGGCCCACCCAGTCTGCCCATTTCCCTACCTGACAGATAAGCTGTAGATTCTAGTTAATCAACAGCTTACTTCCTCCTGCCCCCACTAGAATTGCCTTGTGCCTGTCCCATGCATTCTTGAATTCTCCCACTGTTCCTGACTGCACAACCTCCTCAGGAAGGCTGTTCCATGCATCCACAACTCTCTCTGTGAAAAATTACTTTTTAACATTACCTCTGAGCCATTCCCCCTCTATCTTCAAATTGTGCCCCCTTGTTCTTGCACATCTCTTCTTCTGAAAGATATTACCCTTGTACCTTGTTAATTCCCTTGAGATACTTGAAAGTTTCTATCATGTCCTCCCTCTCCCTCCTTTCCTCAAGGGTATACATATTAAGCTGCTTTAGTCTCTCCTCGTATGTCTTCTGGTGCGGACCTTGCACCATTTTGGGTGCCCTCCGCTGAACAGCCTCCACTCTGTCTATGTCTTTGCAGAGATGGGGTCTCCAGAATTGCACGCAATACTCCAGATGGAGTCTCACTAACTGTCTGTAGAGAGGGATAACAACTTCCTGTTTTCTACTGTTGATGCCTGTCCCTATGCATCCCAGTATACTTGCATACTGTGTGACCCTGAGCAAGTCACTTAACTTCCTTGTGCTCCCAGGTTGCACCTGTAAACAAGCTTCCTGCTTAGTGTGTCTCTCCTGGTAAACAAAGGTGAAAAAAAAAAACTAAGTTTTTTAGAAAACTAAGATTAAAGTTTCATTTCTCTAAAGAACCCACTAATTTTCTTTACATTACAGATATGTTTTTTTTTTTTTTTTTTTTTGTAGAAGAAAGGGACCCTCCCTTAAAAGATTTAGGCTTTGGATGCCATGTTGGGTTTGCCTGAATCTGAAACATTACATTTTAGGGTTTCCACAACTGCAACAATGGGGAACTCTGACGTTGCCCAGCCAGACTTGCAGACATCAGGAGAACAGAATCGTGTCAGGGACATTGACTTGGGAGAGCAGAGAATTGCCTCTGTGATTGGCAATTTTTCTGCTGACTATTCTGCTTTGGAATCATTATGGTTAGAGAATGAAGATACATCTGACCTTTTGACCTACCAGGAAAGTGGAGGTTTTGGACTTTTGACTGCAAGTGAAAGTATTTTAAAATTAGCATTTGTCAATGCCGAATGTTTGTTTGCTGGTATTAGCATTAGAAATGCAGGAGTTAGACAGATGCAGAATAGGAATGGCAGTGAAGTACTGAACTTCACATGAACCTCCCCTCCATCCTGTAGAGTTGGACAGGATTTGGGGTAAGATTTTGGGTCGTCACCCATGACGGTCAAGCCATGTCACCTCACCCTATTCTGCAGACACCGACACGTGTTGAGCTGTGCCTTAGGGTGTTTGGCTTTACAGTCACCCTATTCCATAAGGACATATGTTGAAATGGTTGCAGCATAGGAGAATGGGGTGAAGTCTTGGGGCGAGGGTCCAGGGTACACCTCGATGCCTGTTAGTGGCGGGGGGTGGGGTGGGATGGCATGAGCAGTACAGTTGGCAATCCAAAGGCACACCCCAATGCCTGTCTGCCTGTACAGAGGCAGGACATTATGGTTAGAAACCGTAATGCCTCAGACATTTGTTGGTATTCACAGTACAAATTTTGAAGATGGCCTTTTGCACCCACCTCATGAAAGCATTTGGGACCTCTTGTCATGAACAGTGGCAGTGAGATTTTGTCAATGTGTCCTGAAAACTGACTTCCAACAGTGACAGTGCCATTCTGCACCACATGTACAAAAACACAAATTGGGCAGGATGTGAAGAATGACAGCTGTACCATCCATAGGGAGGTATGAAGAGATGGCAATGTTGAAAATCTGTAGTGGGAATATTAAAAATGCTTGCACTTCCGAGCATACGTGGAAACTGCGTAATGCATGCATGTAACACAGTCATTTTATGGAGTTTCATCACCAGATTTTCAACATACGCATTTAACAACCTGTGGTCATGAACAGTGTCACTGTGATTTTGTTACTGTGTCCTGAACACTGATTTCCCACAGCAACCACGGTATTCTGGCACTTGGGTTAATATCCCAGTACTGACACTGTAGTGCAGCATGAGAGGGGTGCTGCACTTCTGAGGTGCTGTCTTTCAGATAAGATGTTAAACCAAGGTCACATCTGCCTGGATTGGTTCAGGTGGATGTTAAAGATCCCATGGCACTTATCGAAAAGAGTAGGGGAATTTCCCCAGTGTCCAGGCCAAATTTCCCTCATTCACTAAAAACAAAATACCACCAACAGCTTAATCTGGTTCAAGGTCAGTTGGCATTCATCTGTATCCCCCTTCCCCAGGATGTGCCAGAAAATAGGCAGGATTTGTCTAGTGCACTTACCTGGTCAACAAAAACTAAATAAATAAAAAAATAAATAATAAATAAATTCTATGCCGGAACTAAAAAAACACATTTCAACCAGGATGTGAAAAATGACAGCTTTACTGTTCATAAGGAGGTGTGGGAAAATGGCAATGTTGAAAATCTGAAGTGAAAATATTACAAATGTGCAAAGTTATAAGCGTGCATGGAAACTGCACAATGCACACTCATAACACAGTAATTTTTATGGACTTTCATCACTAAATGTTCAACATAGGCATTTTAGGACCTCTGCTAATGAACAGTGTCACTGTGATTTTTGTAATGTGTCCTAAACAGTGATTTCCCACAGCGACCGCACTATTGTGTGCCAGAAGTGCAAAAACACATTTTGGCCAGGATGTGTAAAATGACAGCTGTACTGTTCATAAGGAGGTGCGGAAAAATGGCAATGTTGAAAATATAGCTTGAAAATATTGCAAATGTGCGAAGTTACGAGCATGAGTGGAAACTTCGCAATGCACGCTCGTAACACAGTTAGTTTATGGACTTTTGCCACCAAATTTTCAACATAGCCATTTTAGGACCTCTACTAATGAACAGTGTCAGTGTGATTTTCCTAATGTGTCCTGAACATGGATTTCCCACAACTGTGCTTGTCTGCGCCGGAAGTGCAAAAACACATTTGGGCTGGGATGTGAAAAATGACAGCTGTACTGTTCATAAGGAGGTGCAGGCAAATGGCAGTGTTGGCAATCTAGAGTGAAAATATTGCAAATGTGAGAAGGTATGAGCATGCGTAGAAACTGTGCAACGCATGCTAGTAACACAGTCATTTTATGAACTTTTCTCACCAAATTTTCAACATAGACATTTTAGTACCTCTGCTAATGAACAGTGTCACTGTGATTTTCTTAATCTGTCCCAAACATTGATTTAGCACACCAACTGCACCATTGTGCGCTACATGCGCAGAAACACATTTTGGGCAAGATGTGCAAAATTAAAGCTGTACTGCTCATACGTAGGTGTGGTAAAATAGCATTGTTGAAATTCTGGACTGCAAATATAAAAAATTCATGCAGTTACGAGAATGCGTATGAACTGCGTAACGCAGCTTGTAAACCAGTCATTTTTAGGAATTTTTTCACCAAATTTTCAACATAGCCATTTTAAGACCTCTGCTCATGAACAGTGTCACTATGATTCTCTTAATCAGTCCCAAACAGTGATTTCGCACACCGACTGCGTCATTATGCGCTACATGCGTGGAAACACATTTTGGACGAGATGTGAAAAATTACAGCTGTACTGCTTATAAGTAGGTGTGATAAAATGGCAATGTTGAAAATCTGGAGTGCAAATGTTACAAATTCATGAACTTATGAGCGTGCATAGGAACTGCACAACGCATGCTCATAAAACAGTCATTTTTAGGAATTTTTTCACCAAATTTGCAACATAGGCTTTTTGAAAGCCCATCTTATGAGCACTGGCACTGTCATTTTATTAATCAGTCCCAAAAGGTGATTTTATGCAGTGACTGCGAAATCACCCTTCAGGCCTGATTAACGCCATGACAGTGACAGAATTCATGAGGAGGGGTCCCAAAAACCCCATGTTGAAAATTTGGTGCCAAAATTCCAAACAATGCCTGAGATATGCAGCAAAGTTGAAAAAAAACTATTTATTACATTATACAGCTTACCGGCATTTCCTCAGTTCACGGTCGGCTTTGAAGAGTGCAGATGTATTCCTGGTCCACCGAAGATCATCGTGCTGGACTTCAGAGGTAAGTATGGGGTGAGGGGGGTGTGGGAAGTCATGGTGTGCAGTGGGTGGGTGCGGGTTGTGGGAGGGGTCTGGCAGACTGCGAGGGACTGTTTTTCTTCACAGGAAATGAAAAATAAAAAGACAACAGGACAGTTTCCAATTTTACAGAGGCATTTGGCATGCTGGGGTGGGCTCCCAGCATGCCAGGGACTCTTTGGAGGAGCAGCTGTAGCTGATGGGGATTAAAACTTCCCCATTGGCACACAAGAAACAGGGGGACATCATGCCGATGGGGTTGGGCACTACGTCAGCGGGCAACAAAACTGGAAGGTTACATCTTGCCCGAAGGGGGTGGGCTCCCTGTGACTAAATAAACATTGCGGCACTGAAGCCGGCAGGGATTGGGGCCCCCGTCAGCCAACAAAGACAGTTTGAGGTGGGGCACATGCTGCCGAGGGGGATTGAGCACACCCTCAGCATGGGAGACTACCTAATATTGTTTGTGAACACGGCGGCAAGCCGCCTGCCATGCTCACAAGCAGTATCAGGCTAGCTTATCTTCCGCCCTGCAATGACGGGTCGCTCCCTCATTGCAGCACAATGACTGATGCTGCAATGATGAGGCGGCCCCTGATTGCTGCGGCGAAAACGTTACAACTTGGTGCACTTTTTGGAGACCAGTGTCATCGGCACACTGTGCCTCCATTGGTCCGCCAGTGCCAAGCCCCCAAAGCAGTGCCTCCCTTGGCTGTAACACTACTGCACCTCCACAACCCACTTCTCTCCTAACCTGTCACATAATGTTTCTTGCGCATGCGCGCAAGCAAACATAAAAATGAAGAAGGCTACATTTAAAGCTAAACCGGCATTTTGTCCAAAAACATATAATACTGTGATCGATGCTTTCGGAAAGTCTGTCTGTCAGCAAGTAAGAAATTGTGAATGACTGTGTGGCCCCTCTTAAATTCAATTGAACTAGAAATGAACGGATAGCTTTGGAACAACTTTCCAGAAACATATCAATGTTTATTAAACTAGCTGATTAGAGGGGCAACATTGTCATTCTCAACAAAAATCACCACAGTGGCATCGCCCTATCGCTGTTAGAGAATTAATTTAATTATAGTAAATTGCTTAATCCTACAGCTGCATTTAGGAAGGAGTTTCATTCACTGTTATCTGCTGCATTAGCCAAAAGGGACATAACAGAGGATGAGTACAGATATATGTGGCAGGAACACCCTATTACACCACATTCTCCCCAAAATTCACAAACACAAGAATAACCCACCAGGCAGGCCTATTGTTTCCAGTACAGGGTCTATTATGCAAAATCTAAGTAAATTCATAGTCTTTTTCCTCCAATTCAGTGTCTCAGGTATGGATTCCTATATTAAAGATACCAACAATCTCTTAAATAAACTTCAAGGCTTCTTTTGGGAGGGCAGTTACAGCTGGTTGGGGATAGACATTGAGTCATTATACACCGCCATTCAACACCTTCAAGGCCTTTTTGCAACAAAATATTTTTGGATAAACATTCCGAAATAGAAAACATACCTATCGATTTCATTTTAACATCTTTAGATTTCATTCTTACACACAACAATGTTGAATTTGAAGGCACTAATTACAAACATGTAACAATGTCATGGTGTGGAATTAGGGCAAAATATTAAAGGAACTGGTAAAGTGTTGAAAGAAAAAGAACTGAGAAAGCACAGTAAATATTAAATAAAAAGGAGCTAAGAAATGAGTGAAAGGGTTATATTATATCAGATTGAAGGAGACTGAGAAGGAATTTAAATGTGTAGACATCGGATGGTATGTGTAAAGAAAGAAATAAGGTTTGCTAAAACACTGTTTAAATGAAACACTGTTAGGAAGGACAGTACCAGATGGCCCGGTGGTGTTGAGGGTTGAGGTACTGGACGCCACACCTTACACCACGTCAGCGACCCAGGTTCAGTGACAGACTCAGGCTGCTGCCGGGGGTCGGCAAGGGAGGGAGAGGGTAGATCATCCAGAGGACAACTCTCCATTCCCTGGGGAGGGATCCAGGGTTGCTCGGTGTCCTGGCAGCCCCCATTGGAGATTGAGGGTACTGCAGGTACACCAGCCAGCATAAGGGGCAGAGTGCAGCAGATGTCAGCAGGGCAGCTATGCACAGGCATCATTGCACACCGCACTCCAAGGGGGAGAAAACAAAAAAAACCCTCTACAGCACTGCAGAGATGATGGGGACTCCAGGGGCAGGCCTACATCCCAACACCGGCCCAGCACTCCCAGGGACTCCGCAACAGACCTGACAATCAGGTAGGCCTCTAAAATTTCAGAAAGACTGCCATGGGAGGGTGGGTCTGCCATGGGGAGTGATCCCAGGGGGGCTAGGCCTGCCTGGGAGTTCGGGGGAGCAAGTTGGCAGTGAGGGGTTCAGGCAGGGAGTAGAGGCCTTGCCGAGTGAGTACATCAGAAGGATACCCAGGCTGTAGGGTACATAAAGAAAAGTGTTTAAAAAAAAAAAAGGACAGTACTGCCTGTCATATCTGATTCATTCTGTTTTGGAAGCTTTTCTGAGAATAGCCACAAAGGGCTTGAATGGTAAGGTCACCATAAAACAAGCTAGTAGATTCACCACAGTCCAGCTCAAAGGTCAGTTCAAGCTGATCCTGCAAACAGCAGTGTGACATCACTTATCAGGACAGCAAAATGCTTTTGTGTAAAAATAAGGCTACTGTCCAGTTCAAAGATCAGCTCAAACTGGCATTGCAGGCAGCAGAATATAATCACTTATCAGAAGAGGATCTATTATTGTAAGAAAGCCTTATTTGATGAAGCACTTCCCTTGTCTCTAATGCTGTTTTGAAAATGGCCTTATTTAATAAAGGCCTTCGACTGTTTATTTCTTGCTGCTATTCTAGAAGCCTGCCTTGTTTGACAAAGCAATGATTTTAGCTGTGAATAAGCTCTGTATAAATACAGGCTAGACTGTGAGCCTCACCGGTGTTTTCAGAAGGAGTCAGAAGGCCACACAGCATGGACACTGAAACACTCCAAAGAATAGGGTATTATCTGCTTTGATTCTCTGCATGCATATAGCTATGACAGTGGTGGGCTATCATCTACCTAATTTCACTATATTAGGGATCTTTTTATTTTGCTACAATAAAAATATCTAATTCATAACAACTAAATGTAGTCTGAGTTATCTTTCTGGGTCCCTGGCCACCGGCCAAGCTGAATCTGTCTAGTGTGTAAAAACTCTACATTTTTCTGGCGACCGTGGGTAGGATTTGGTTCAGAGCTGGCACGGTTTAGTCCAGTAGGTAAAAAGGTATAAGAAGATAGGGTGCATGCAGGTAAGGATCATAACCTAACTGTGGCATCAGGAAAAGGGGTCTATTAGACTCTGAGGGCCTGATTCTCAAAGCCCTGCATCTGACGCAAGGTGCTTGCACCGAACAGATATGGTGCAAGGTGCACCTTGCATCCAGGGCTGCCTCCATGCAATTCACAAAGGTGGCTTGCGTTGACTGCAGGCCACCTGCCCCAAATGGGGCTTGCACCATCCCTGTGCCCAGAGCTGGGGTGCGACAAGATGCAAGAGGAACTGCGGCAGACGCTAGCTGCAACAGCCCAGGCACAAGATTCACAAACTGCACCCTGAAGGCAGAATTCTAAGTACCCTTATGGTCTAAGGGGACTTAGAAAATGCTCTGCTGGGCGCAACCCCTATATGCAGCACTATGTCGCAGTCCTCCAGTGGTGCCAGGGCCCATGTCATGCCCATGGTAATGTACACTCCCCCATCCCCTATGCAGCCCATGGTACTAGTACTGTCCCTATCCCACCCCGAATCCTGATGCTGCCCCAGTACATTTCCCGCTAGTGCCACCCACATGGTGGAATAGTGCCCCCCACCCCAACAGATAGTGCCCACCCCATCCCCAGATAGAGCAGGGGACCAGCATAGCCATCACACCTCCACGGAGGTTTCAACACCGCTGGAATGTGCAGCAGATGGTACAGCGTACACGCTAATATTAGTGTGTACACTGTACAGTCCGCTGCACATTCGACGTCCGAGACCTCTGCGGAGGTGTGAAATGCTCTGATCCCTCTATCTGAAATAGGTGGGCACTATCTTAGAAGGTGAGGGCTGTCCTCAAAGGGAGGTCATTGGTCTGCGTTGGAGCAATCGGGATGGGGGTACCAGCTGGGCATTGCCGCAAGGGGCTTGCAGTACACCCCATCCATGTGCCATGCATTGGATGCATGGGAGGTGCTGCTGCACATAAGGGGACTTAGGCTCCAGGATGCATCCTGTACCTGAATTTGGTGGAGGGTTCCTGGTGCAGGGGGCTTTGGCGCAAGCTGCAGTTTGCCGCAGCTTGCGCCGATCGCAGCCCCCTTTGAGAATCGGGCCCTGAGAGTTTAGAAAGTATTATGAACCTATAAGTGAAAGGTCCATGGATAAACTAAAGAAAAAGTTGAGTAAGTGTAAGCATGTTGAGGAGCTGGTCAAATGTATACAGGGAGTGATGGATCCCTGGGGCCAGGCTCAAGTACATGTTGAGCAATGCGTTAAGGACAAAAGTATGTCCATTAGGGATGGCACTGAGGCCCTCATGTTTTGTACATGCTGGACAGCTGGCCAATGGAAGGGAGAAAAAGAGCAGCTGGTATCTCAGCTTAGTCAGTTGCAGGAGCAATTAAAAGATATAACAGACCAACACCAAGTTTTGAAAATTGCAGCACAAACTGTTTCAGCCTTAGGAGCCACCACTTCTCAGGCTCAGTTATGTAATCAACACCTAGAAAAAGAAACCAAGTGCTTAAGACAGTGCTTAAAGGAGGTGCAAGGTGCCATTCAGTGCCTTTCACAAAGTTCTGCCAAGCCCAGTAAGGACCACGCGAAATGCCAACAGCGCATTTCAGACTTAGAAGAGCGGTTAGGAAGGCATTGGGCAGTGGTGGTGGCATACAACTTCGCACCAGTAAACAATGACTCTAGTGAAGAAAAAAAATGTTGTAGGTGCCGTATTGGTTCTTTTAAGAACAGATCCAGAAACAAATGCCTTATCAGGCTCATGGTCTCATTTTCTTGGGGGTCCTTGACAAGTATTTTTTTTATTTGGCGCTTACATTTACAAGTGATACTATCATGCATCATGTATATATGTGTGTGTTAATTTGAGGCTTGTTTTCAACTTGCAGTTATACCTAATTTCAGGATTTTGTCTCTCATTATCTGTTCTTTAATACACCAGGACAATTGGAATGTAAGTTGTAAGCTCATCTTACATGTATTAGAGAGAATGCCACCCAAGGTTTTCTTATCACTAGAATGCTTTCTTAGCATACTGAGACAGTTTAAAATTTATGTGAGAAGAACTCTCTGGCTCTTGAGAATTCTTGATAACCTTTGCCCTCCTGAGGCTCCTTAGTTAAATGCATACTGGTGTTAATTAGCTTCTCTGACATAATCTTCTGTTATGTTTTAAATGTATATGTTAAACCAATGAGAATTATTTCTGTTTTTTCAATGTAATCTGATGTTAATAGTATGGGATTTTCAAAATAACTGCCATAAAGCTTCTGAAGAAGGACCTGGTTGGTTCGAAAGCTAGAGCACTTTGTTCTTTTCTGTAACATCTATGTTGGTCCAATAAAAGGTATCAAATCATTTGTTTCTGGATCTGTTCTAGTGAAGAAGAAATAGATTGGGTAACCTATAAGATGTAGACTGGCAAGAACACTGCCAAAAATATCTTGATGACTGTATGCGCACCCCTGTTATGGCCCCTATAGTCAGACAAATACATTGGGATAACTAAGGTCAAACTATCACCCAGCATGTTCTTAGTGGGGCAGACTTAGCCACTTAAGGCCAAGAAATAGGACCCATAAATCCTGGGGACAATGCGGCTAATGTTTTCAGCCTAGTTAATACCTTTAAGAGGTTACATAACTCTCTAGAAGATGAAGACATAAAAAACATAGTTCTCCAGCTGGACCTTAGATGGATTCCTGGCACAAGGGGTTCAGTTAGTAGCGGGAGAGGTAGATTTCCACCAAACCTTTGCAATGGCTCATCAAAGAAAAGGGTAGCTAATGGCAGGGTATGAGGAGCATCTGTATATGTACTACTCTCTTACCTCCCCCCCAAGACGGCAGCAGATGCCCCATGTACAAACTTTCAAAAGGAGGTTACTGTTCAGCATCTTACCAGAGCTTAAATCATTAATTGGGGTAGCCATTACAAAAAACATGCAATACCTCACTATAATGGCTATGCTACAAAAAGAAGAAGCTCTTGCACAGTCTCAGACCCAGGCTAAAAGAGGACCCTTAGCCACGGTAGAACATACACCCAAACAAATGGTTACCTATCCCCGGACAGCTAAAACACTCGTGATCTGCTACCATTGTCAGC
Source organism: Neoceratodus forsteri (assembly GCA_016271365.2). Classification (NCBI taxonomy): domain Eukaryota; kingdom Metazoa; phylum Chordata; order Ceratodontiformes; family Ceratodontidae; genus Neoceratodus; species Neoceratodus forsteri. The sequence goes on from CM057459.1 coordinate 1,394,628,356, forward strand.
AGCCAGGACATGTCAAGTCAAAATACCCTCTCCTGCAGTCATCAGCACCTGCACAACTCCTCGGAGTTATGGTACCCACACACGGCGACCTGCTCCAAGAGTTACAGCAAATGTAATTAGATATGGGGAAACTCAGAGCTGTCCAAGCCATGAGAAAGATCACTCACTACCTTCCCCAGTAGGGATGCATGGCCTCCTTACAGCCAGTAGCGAGGTTCTGGAGGGATGTATGGAATCGGCCTGTCACATTAGCAGCTGTGAATGGAGGCCCACAGCAATCTATGTTAATTGGCACAGGAACATCCATGTCCATCCTACATACTCCACAACCAGAAGAACATCCACTTGCTACCAGAGAGTTGGTGCAACTCTCTGCTTTTCAGGGCTCATGGGTAACCACTATAAAAGCAAAACCAACCAAAATCAAAATAAATAGATGTACCTTTTCTCTGTTAACACATCTTATGAATTTGCCTAATGAAAACTGTATTCTAGAGTCTGACTTCCTCCGGTCAATTGGGGCAATCATTGATTATACCAATAACAGGGTATGGTTTAAGTCTAATTCATTGCCAGTGGAACCAGAGGCCCCTCAAAATGATGAACTAACCACCATTTTTGATGTACATGCTGTTTTTGCTATTAAGCAACCTGAGATTTTGCCCGTCCCCACTCATAGCTCTACGGCCATGGTGCAACTAGTTACAAGTCAGGCTGAGGTATTTGCAAAGCATAAACATGATTGCAGTCAGCTAGACTGAGATGAAGTCATCACGGGAAAGGCCCATACTGCCCAAAAGCAGTACAAAATCCCTAAAGAATATGAAAATTATAAGGATGCTATTATTCAGTCATTATTACAGCAAGGGGTATTGAGAGAGTGTGAGTCCACGATCAACTCCCCTATATGGGCAGTACAAAAACCAGATGGTAGCTGGAGGTTAACCATAGATAGGCTTGGCAGGATTAGATTTAAATTGGTAAATGTCAATAAATGTCGATTTCACTGCACAAGGACAAACTGATGAAAAAATATTTACATCGATAATCCAAATTTATAGATAGGCAAAGTAAGTTGTATTGCTATTTTGACATGTTACGATAACAATTTGTGTTTTTATCAGTTTATAAACCCTCAGTGTTTACTGCTATTAACTGGATCCATGAAAATTAAATCAATACAAATCGAAATAAATGCTTAATAAAACATAAATTCGTGCAACTATAAAAATTGAAATCGATAAAACTCGGGAAAAGGGTTTAAAAATAAAAATCAATATTTTCCATTGAAATTAGAAAAAAATAAAAATGGAATTCTGCCAACCCTAACCATAGATTACCGAAAGCTAAACTCGGTTACCCTGGCGTGTGCCCCGGTGGTAAGGGAAACCCCCTCCCTCCTGTCCTAAATTCCCCCCAAATGCAAAGGTCTTCAGCACCCTGGACATTGCAAATGGATTGTGGAGTATGCCAGTGCATAAGGACTCACAGTACAAATTTGCCTGTACCTGAAAAGATAAACAAATCATGTGGAACTGCCTTACCTAGGGATTCCACAATTCACCGACCATTTTCCACAAAAGGATGGCAGCAGTGCTCACACATTTCTCCAAACCACAAGCTGTATTACAGTACATAGATGACATCCTGCTAGCAACTGAGACTGAAGAAGAACATTTAGCTTTGTTAGCAGAACTGCTGGTTCTATTGCAAAGAGTGGAACTAAAAGTAAACTCCAAGAAATGCCAGTTAATGAGTGCATCAGTTAATTTCCTGAGCATTACAGTAACCCCAAATGGCAAGCAGCCAGATGAAGCAAAGATAAAAAAACATTCATAGACTAGACCTCCCAGTCACAAAAATGGCCCTACGCTCATTTCTAGGGCTCATAAACTATAACAGAGACTTCATACCTTTTTACGCAGAGCTGGCACGACCACTGTACGATTTGTTGAAGGCTTCTGTAGATGATGACATCCAAGCAGCTTGGACTCAGGAACACACAGCAGCAGTCAGTAAACTTAAAGAAGCTGTGTCAGCAGCCACATTGTTAATCCAACCTAACCCAGCACTGATGTTTCACATAGAAGTCTCAGCCTCACCAACCGCCATCGCAGCAGTTCTATGCCAAGAACAGCAACACAAGCGCAGACCAATTGCTTATGCCCCCAGAGTGCTAACTGAAGTGGAAAAGAAATTCTCCACCTGTGAAAAACATCTACTTGCAACCTTTTGAGCTGTGCAACACTTCACCTACATCACTGTGCTACAGAAACCCTTCCTGCACACTCCCCACACCACCCCTTTCTACTATCCACTGTACTTAAACCAGGAGAGACAGCAGTATCCTCTCAGAGACTGTCTCAATTGACTTTAAAGCTGTTACAAAGAAACCTGGACATTACTCCAAAGAAAACTACCTTGTTACCAGCACATATCATGTACACTGGAGAGTCACATGGCTGCCCTTTAACTTATGCTATGCATTTACCCAAGCCCCTGGCCCTCACCACCCCCATATCTACAGCTGAAGGGTGGTACACAGATGGGTCTTCATACTACAAAGAAGGTAAGCCATATACGGGGTTTGCTGTGGTCTCTCGACAGCAAGCTATTTCCCACTCGTGTACCCCACCACACTCCTTTCAATATGCTGAGCTAGTAGCCATCACTTGTGCTTTAGAGAATGCCACAGAAAAACAAATTAACATTTATAATGATAGTGCTTATATGATGAATACTATTGCTATGTTGCCGTTCTATATGTCTAGCAACTATTTAGCCTCAAATAGTAAAACTTCAGTGCTTGTGTTTTTATTACAGTATATTGTGCATCTGTTACAAGTCTGCAGCAGCCCAGTTGCAATTTTAAAAGTAAAAAGTCACGACACAGGAAACCCACAGGTAGAGAGAAATCAGGCAGCCCATCACTGGGCCAAGGCAGGGGCTAAGCAAGGCTCCCCCTGGCAGCCACCCCAAAGTTTTATGCCACCGCCCATTGTGGCTGTAACATACACCACCCTCCAGACCTCAAATCATTGCAACAGACTTATCCTCCCTATCAATTGGTAGTAAACTGGCACCTACAGCAGTGCCCTCTCCCTGCCCTTGCCCCATGGGCAACCAAAACACAACTAGCAGGAGAGGAACCCTCCACTCTAGTGTTACTGTACCAAGAATCTGACCAGGACCTTCCGGTCACCTGCTTGCCCTCAGACCTAGCGGACAAAGTTTTCCACCTCTACCATGCATACCGCACAGGTGGACATTACTCTTTTCCCAAAACCTTGGAGAAAGTAAAAACCTCAATGTGGTGGCCACAAATGGAGGAGCACCTCCAAGATAGATACAACTGTTGCCTACCGTGCTTACAAACCAACCCCCCACACTCTTCAAACAAGGCATTTCTGCTTTCTACCAAAGCCCTAAATGGTCAGTGGGACCACATACAGATAGCTTTTATTACTGGGCTGCCCCGCAAACAAGGAAATTTTACCCATTGTCTGGTTGTTATTGATATATTTTCTTTTTTTTTCCTTTTTTCTTTATTTTTCCATATTCTGTTTATACTCCTTATCCCCCGTGCCCCATTCAGATTGACCCTACCAGCCCTAACTTCCCAGAATAACCAGGGCTTACCTTTCTGCTCAGCCCAGGAGCGGAGCCTGTGGAGAATCAGGCTTCATCCTGCAGCCGGAGGATTTATTTTCCTCCATTTTTTTCCCCAATCCCCATTGCTGGGATGCACGCACCAGACATGTGTGCGTGGAGGCATGTGCACATCCATGGAAGTCCAGGAGCACACCCCCCCTTCTGTGCACCCTATAGACCCACATTTCCCCCAGGCCTCCACCTGGGGGTAGTCATTCAGCAGGAGCACAACCCCTCCCCTTCCCTCCCGGGAGAGGAGAGCTGTCCTCCAGATGCTCAATCCTCTCTCTCCTCGCCGACCCATGATGGCCTGGGCTCATTCTCAAACCCGGGTCACTGGCATGATGCAAGTTGTGGCATCCAGCACCTCAACCCTCAGCACCACTGGGCCAGCTATTGATATGTTTTCTAAATGGATAGAAGCCTTCTCCACTAAAAATATGGCGGTCCAGACTGCAGTACGCATTTTATTCTTTGAGTTGTTTTCTAGGTGGGGACTGCCATAGGTAGTTTTTTTGGACAAAGGAGGGTCCTTCACTGGCAAAATTTTTAAACAATTGCAACTTATGTTGGACATTAAGCAAGAACTACTCATGGTATTTCACCCACAGTCATCACGGGTAGTAGAACGAGGGAACAGAACATTAAAAACTAAGTTAACCAAATTTTTTTCTGAAAAACTGGCGCAATGGGTTAAAATATTACCTCTGTGTTTGATGGCAATCAGGTCCACCCCCATGCTACCACGGGTGAAAGCCCCTACCAAGCAATGATGGAAAGGTAAATGAGAACCCCCAGACATTTGCTGCTACCCACATCACCCCCCCCCCGCTGCAAAAAATTGGATCCAACACATGGGAGAATATATTGTGGAGGTGAATAAGTTTGTGGCTATGAACATTGGTAAATCCAAGAAACAGATGAGAAATTATCTTAATAAAAAGGTACCCATCATTGCTAGTTTAACCTCAGTGATAGGGAAAATGATGGAATCACTTCTGAAGGAAAGAATTGTCGAGTATCTAGAGGCCAGAGGGGCACAGGACCCTAGGCAGCATGGATTCACAGTGGGAAGGTCATGCCAGACAAATCTGATAGATTTCTTTGACTGGGTGACCAAAGTAGTAGATCAGAGAGGGGCTGTGGACATGGCCTACCTAGAATTTAGCAAGGCATTTGACACAGTCCCACACAAAGATTAATATACAAGTTAGCCAGCCTGGGGTGGGTCCCAAGATGACAGCCTGTGTAAAGAATTGGCTGGAGAATAGGACACAGAGAGTAATAGTAAATGGAGTCCACTCAGAAGAAAGGGGTTACTAGTGGGGTACCGCAGGGTTCAGTATTAGGACGGTCCTCTTCAATGTCTTTATAAGTGACATTGTGGAAGGACTGGAAGGAAAATGAGTCTCTTTGCAGATGACACTAAGATCTGCAACAGAGTTGATGCACAGGGTGGGGTGGAAAGGATGATAAGGGACTTGGCAAGGTTAGAGGAATGGTCAAATGTATGGCAGCTTAGATTCAATGCTAAGAGGTGCAAGGTAATGCACCTGGGAAACAAAACCAGGGAAGAGTACACAATGGGGGTGAGATACTAGCAACAACAAAATGGAAAGGGACCTGGGGTAGTCATATCAGATGACCTAAAGGTGGGCAAGCAATGTGAGAGGGCAGCAAGGAGGGCTGGGAGGATACTGGGATGCATAGGGAGAGCATCACCAGTAGAAAACAGGAAGTTATTATCCCTCTGTACAGACAGCTGGTGAGACCCCATCTGGAGTACTGTATGCAGTTCTGAGACCCAATCTCCATAAAGACATAGACAGGATGGAAGCTGTCCAGAGGAGGGCAACTAAAATGGTGCAGGGTCTGCACCAGAAGACATGAAGAGAGACTTAAGGAGCTTAATATGTATAGCCTCGAGGAAAGGAGGAGAGGGACATGATAGAAACTTTCAAGTACCTCAGGGAATCAACAAAGTCCAAGAGGGTAGCATCTTTCAAAAAGAGGTGTGCAAGAACAAGAGGGCACAATTTGAAGATAGAGGGGGGCAGCTCAGAGGTAATTTAAGGAAGTATTTTTTCACAGAGAGGATTGTGGATGCATGGAACGGCCTTCTGGAGCAGGTTGTGGAGTCAAAATCAGTGGTGGAATTCAAGCATGCATGGGACAGTCATAAGGCAATTCTGGGGGGTGGGGGTAAGAAGAAGTAGGTTGCTGATTAACTAGGATCTGCAGCTTATCCAGTAGGTAGGGAAATGGGCAGACTGGGTGGCCCAAGCAGTCCTTATCTGCCGTCAAATTCTATGTTTCTATGTTTCTATGTACATCCATTTGAATATCACATTGGAGATTTGATCATCATGAAAGACTATGCTAAAAAAGAACATGCTTTCATGCCCTCGTGGAAAGGACCCTTTCCCACTGAAGACAAAGTGAGCTCTGCTGTATATTTGCTAAAGATACCAAGCAAACGTAACCAACCAATATTGAAATGGTATCATGTTAATTAACTGAAAGGTGCTAAATAAACTGAAGTGGAGCATATGCTAACCTTGATCTTTTCATCCCTCTTTCACAATATAGCAAAGACCACAGTTGAAAAACATAAGCAAGCCTACACAAAATGAAGCTATTGATATTGTTGTGTGGACTTCTACAAGATGGTGCCATGGCCTTACAAGTGCAAGTCCATCTAAAGGAAGTAACTGTTATTGAGGGAGAATCAGCAATTCTGCCAGTCATGTATACCTCTGATATAGCTGAAAGATGGATTACATGGGAAGTAGATAACTACACGAAACTTCCCTTATTAACAGTAAGAATTCAGTGCGGGGCTGTGAATGCTTCTGATGTAGCAGACTTTCCTTTTGATACCAATTGCACAAACCAGACTCAAGAAGCAGGTAAAATGCTGCACACTTACATGACTAAATATACTAATTCACATTGGAGATCAAGAACTACCTTTTTTCCTGCCAATGCCACCATCATCTTGCATCATACAAGGTGCAATGACACAGGCAGATATCAAGTAAGAATTACTGATTACACACTGGAAGGAAATAATAATGCCCTCCCCCTTCCCCAGTGTGATTGGGACTATTATCTAAAATGTCTTGAAAGTAGCAATATCTCCAACTACGACCGCCAGCATTGACACCACTCAACCACCTCCACTCCGTTGCTCAATGTATATGGAAGGACAGCAAAGTGGTTTGACTGCCACACGTGTAGAAGGAAAATTAGTTAATAATGTATAATACATGCATATTGCTGTGTTATTTAACTTTTCCAAATGGGACTTAACAGAATTTGGGCAATGTAATATAATTAACATCTCATCTATGTGTTCTGCAAAGTTGTTTGACATAGTTTCTACCTATCACATTAAAAGCCAGAATCCAGTAATGAATCCAGGCAAACCTAGGCCACCCTGGGATGCTGACACTGCTATGGTCACTATACCTGTCCTATTTGGTTCTGGTATGTCCGAACTGGAATCAGGCTGACATAGAACAAATTAACCAGTACCAGGGTTATTTCTGGCATGATTTTGATGGTCCAATCCTAAACCCCTTGCTGGAAGATGATCAGGGCTTGGTACATGAGGCATGATTGACCACATATAATATGCATGATGTGGCAAGACTATTTAATGAAACACAGAATAAGATCGATGAATTAATTTTGATAAATAATCAACAGGCCAAGAAGTGACCAGTAGGTATTGAAATTGTTTGTTCAGCCTATGGAAGCTACGTTCTAACCACCCTTACTAACCTTTTAAGAGATGTGTCTATGGAAGAGTCCCAGATTTACTTCTTGATCAACAATTAATCAAGTGGTACTGCCCAAAATGTAGCACTGCTCATAATTTGGGGTATGTCACACCGCAACCTGTGAAGCCATTTTGTGCTCAGACCAGTGCCTGTACACCTACGGATGTCCTATACATATATTTTACAGTCTCCCTGCCAGTGTTTGACTCTGAAAATATGGTGCACCCTCAGCTAGTAAATGTCCACTCTTTGAGACATTTAGAAGTAAATACCTATAGACAACACCTCCAGGTGCCACCCTTGTTGGTATACCATTCAGTCAATGACACCTGGTTGGCACCCCATGTTGAATGTTACACCAAAAGGCAAAACACCTATGTTTGTAGTTGTGATGTGTTTGGCATCACTACTCCTGTCTGAAGATATGCAGCCCAGGACAGCAATGTAAACACCACCTGCCCTGTACAAGTAACTAAATGGGAGATCCCAATGGTCAAAGCTGCCAACAGTCACTTCGGCCATTACTGCGTGAGCTCTACTCACACTCATTATCAGTATGGGGGGATTAATCTGCCCCATCACATTCCCTAATTTCTGTTTTCAACCTCTAGTTACTAAGGCCACCATTGTCTTAGTTATCAAACCCGTCCCTGTAAATAATCAAACTCAGGTGATCAATAGCAAATCTACTTATGGTAATCCTCTTACCCCTTATAGTCCCACCTTTAACATTGTAATTACCCCTTTAAACCTTAACTTACAACCTTTGCTAAACTGAAAAGACACTCACCTTATACACATCTCCAATAACTTGCAACAAGTGCATCAGGCCATTCTGGACATGAAGCATGATGGAGACTATGAAATTATTGCTTCCAATTCGTGGTTAGAAATTACCTTTGAGACATTTGTCATTTTACAGTTAGCACTTATTTTTGTATTTATTATTATGCTTTGCTATTTACGCTCAACATTAAGGCAGCAAAGTAGGCACCTAGATTACTTAGTTCTGGAACTCCTCTTCCCCAAGGTGGGGACTGTGGAATTAGGGTAAAATATTAAAGGAACTGGTAAAGTGTTGAAGTAAAGGAACTGGTAAACTGTTGAAAGAAAAAGGACTGAGAATGCACAGTAAATATTAAATAAAAAGGAGCTAAGAACTGAGAGGAAGGGTTATATTATATCAGATTGAAGGAGACTGAGAAGAAATTAAATATGTAGACATCAGATGGTATGTGTAAAGAAAGAAATAAGATTTGCTAAAACATTGTTTAAATGAAACACTGTTAAGGACAGTACTGCCTGTCATATCTGGTTCAGTCTGTTTTAGGACCTTTTCTGAGAATAGCCACAAAGGGCTTGAATGGTAAAGTCACCATGAAACAAGCTAGTAGATTCACTACAGTCCAGCTCAAAGGTCAGTTCAAGTTGACCCTGCAAACAGCTCTGTGACATCACTTATCAGGATAGTAAAATGCTTTTTGTGTAAAAATAGGGCTACTGTCTAGTTCAGAGGTCATCTCAAACTGGCATTACAGACAGCAGAATATAATCACTTATCAGAAGAGGATCTAATATTGCAAAAAAGCCTTATTTGATGAAGTACTTCCCTTGTCTCTAATGTTATTTTGAAAATTGCCTTATTTAATAAAGGCCTTCGACTGTTTATTTCTTGCTGCTATTCTAGAAGCCTGCCTTGTTTGGCAAAGCAATGTTTTAGCTGTGAATAAGCTCTGTATTAATACAGGCTAGACTGTGAGTCTCACCAGTGTTTTCAGAAGGAGTCAGAAGGCCACACAGCATGGATGCTGAAACACTCCAGAGAATAGGGTATTATCTGCTTTGATTCTCTGCATGCTTATAACTATGACAGTGGTAGGCTGTTATCTATCTAAATTCACTGTATTAGGGATCTTTTTATTTTGCTACAATAAAAATATTGAATTCATAACAACAAAGTGTAGTATGAGTTACCTTTCTGGGCCCCACCCCCCCAGCCACCAGCCAAGCTGAAGCTGTCCAGAAAACTCTACAATGGGTGCTGCCGTGGCACTCAGCTATGTGCACCTTTTTCTTGGATTTTTGGAACAGACAATTGTCTTTGACCCTACTATCAATCCCTACTACAGACACATCAAGTATTGGTTTTGTTTCAACGACGATACAGTCTGTATTTGGAAAGGGGTCGTTCATGAGGTACATAAGTTCATGGAGTGACTAAATGAGAATTGTTTAAATCTTAGGTTCACGTATACATCCAATGACAAAAGTCTTGACTTATTAGATCTAACACTATGTGTGAATGAAACAGATGGGAAGATAAGAAAAAATTACTCACCTTAGTAATGTTGTTTCTTCTAATGGAGTCTTGCTATATTATGACTGATGCAGTTTGTCCCACCATTAGAACTGCTCCGGAGGTGAAAGAGTTAACTTCCATGCAGTGCATGGAACTTAGAGCGCGAGCTCGGTTAGAGAAGCTCTGTCAGGGTAATTTCAAACCGAAACCGTCAGATCTTTAGGAGCAAAACTCACTAAGGCTCTGTGTGGAAGCTGTAACCTACACTAGCCAACTGGCTACTAAAATATTCACACATTTTCCTGGTCCCAACATCAAGACTCAAGTCAGGGGACCAGAAACAATAAGATAAAATAAATAAATAAAACACAACACCCAAACATAAAGGGGACATCAATAAGTGCCAACAGTGGACTGCCCACCCCATACCCAAAGTAGAAGTTCTGAGAGGGGCAGGCTGGGGTGGAGGTCATAATATAGCAAGACTCCATTAGAAGAAACAACATTACTAAGGTGAGTAATTTTTTCTTCAAACAACATGAAGTCTTGCTATATTATGACTGATGCAGACTACACAGCAGTACCTCCATGGAGGAGGGACAGAACCTACTTAGGAATAGGCTCTGAAGCACAGCTGTGCAAACCGAGCATCCCTCCTGGCCTGATATCCAGGAGTAATGCTTGGTGAAAGTGTGTACTGTTTTCCAAGTAGCTGCTTGACATATCTCCAAGATAGGGATGTCTCTGGCAGCAGCCAGAGATGCAGCTGTACCTCTGGTAGAGTGAGCCCTCAGGCCTGAGGGAGAACCTTACCCAGTTTTTGATAGCAAAATTGATACAAGAGACAATCCACCTGGCAATGGATCTCTTAGTGGCAGGTCTCCTTTCCCAACCTCACCATAAGTGAGAAATAGTTGGAGGGTCAAACCTGTGACCCTGGTATGCTCTATGTAGTAACTTAGGGCCCTCTTAACATCTAAGCTGTGCAGCCTCCTCTCACCAGAGGAGGAATGGTCAGTGAAGAACACTGGAAGTGAAATAGATTGGTTAAGGTGGAATCCGAAACCACCTTAGGCAAAACTTCCTGTTAGTCCTGGAGGACTACCTTATCCTGTGAAAGGAAATAAAGTCAGTCTCCACTGATAAAGCCTGTAACTCACTTATGCGACTGGCAGAAGTGATGGCTACTAGAAATACAGTTTTCCAAGTCAAATACTTAAGCTCTGCCGAAGACAGAGGCTCAAAGGGGGGTTGCATCAGCTGAGCAATGCAAACATTAGGATCCCAAGCAGGGGCAGGGTCCCTGAATGGAGGATTGGTATGAAGCAATCCCTTAAAAAACTTGGAAAATACAGGGTGAGCAGAAAGAGAAGAGGGCTTCCCTGCTGAAATGACAGCAGAGACAGCTGCCAAATGCACTTTCAGGGTAGCTGGTCTCAGTCCCAAGAATTAAGATGGACCATATAATCCAAAACAGTGGGTAAATCAGCAGATTCGGGAAATATGCTTCCCAAACCATATGGAAAACCTTTTCCACTTGGAGTTATAGGTAGCCCTGGTGGAAGGCTTCCTAGAAGCTTTCAAGATTTCGAGAATACCCTGAGAAAGTTGTAGATCAGCAAATTCTAACTCCTCAAGAGCCAGGCCTTGAGGTTGAGGGATTTGAGATTCAGATACCAGATTCTCCCCTGAGCACAGGTTAACAGATTGTGGTTCCTGGGGAGACACAGGGGAAGATGGACTGCTAAGGACAGAAGGAGTGGGTACCAGGGCTGCCTGGCTCAGTCTGGAGCAATCAGGATCATCTTGCAGGGCTGAGACCTGATTTTGACTAGTACCTTGAACAGGAGAGGGAAGGGGAAGGTATGAGAAACTTCCCTTTCAATCGAGGAGAAAGGCATCCAGGGGGACTGAGCCCAACACTGGGGGCCTGCAACAAAAAAGTGGAAGTTGATGATTGTCTGGGGCTGCAAAAAGATCTATCTGAGGAGTGCCCCATCTGGCAAAAACTATCCCCAGTACTAGGGGATCCAGTGACCATTCGTGATGGCCCTGGGAAATCCTGCTGAGAGCATCTGCCAGGACATTGTCTTTGCCTGGGAGGTGAACTGCTATGAGGGAAGTGTTCAGGGAATAAGCCAGAGACCACAACTTCATCGCCGTGCACAAGACCAAGACCAAAGCCCCTTGTTTGTTGATGTACCACATTGTAGTGGTGTTGTCTGTTCTGACCTGTACCACCTTGTTCTGAACAGATGCAGAAAAAACCTGAAGTGCTAGAAAAACAGCTCTAGTTTCAACAGATTGATGTGGAGCAGAGATTCCTGAGGGGACCATAACCCCTGGGTGGAGAGGTCGCCCATGTGAGCTCCCCATCCCAAGAGGGACGCATCTGTAGTAAGGGTCAAGGAGTGGAACAGAGGGATGAAAGGGACCCCTTGTCTCAGATTGCTCTGATCCTGCCACCACTGAAGGGCCTGGATCAGGGTTCGAGTCACTGGGATTAACTTGGATAGGGATCTCTTCTTTGAGACCAGAAGGCTCTCAAATGGAACTGGATGTCCCTCATCTGAAATCTTGCTCCTTGCACTACAGCTGTGGAAGCAGCCATGTGTCCTAGGAGCTGCAGGAAATGCCTTGCTGGTCGAGAGACCTGCAGAGTGAAGGACGAGGCCAGGGCCACCAAGGTCCTTACCCTTTCTAGGGGAAGGAAGGCTCTGGCCTGCTTTGTATCCAGTTCTGCGCCTATAAAGGTGAGTACCTGGACAGGTTCCAGAACTGACTTTGGAAGATTGAGAAGAAAGCCCAGAGAGGCAAGCAGCTGCTGGGTAACTAGCAGGTGTGATTTGACCTGGTCTGGAGACTGACCCACAATGAGCCAGTCGTCCAGGTAGGGAAAGATGGCAATCTTTTGCTTTCTTAGATGAGCAACTGCTACTGCCAGACATTTTGTGAATACCCTTGGAGCAGAGGTAAGGCCGAAGGGCATTGCTCTGAACTGATAATGGCCTGAGGGCAGTTCGAATCTGAGGTACGTTTGATGGGAGCTTCTGATAAGAACATGGAAGTAGGCATCCTTGAGGTCCAGGGAAGCTAGCCAGTCCCCTGGCCTTAGGGAGGGTAAAATCATTCCCAGAGTCACCATTTTGAATTTTGGTTTTAAAAGGTGCTTGTTCAGATATCTTAGGTCCAGGATGGGCCGCCACTCTCCTGTCTTTTGGGGTGAGGAAGTACCTGTAAGACCCTTGCCCTGGTGTAGGAGAAACCCTTTCTACAGCTCTGAGAGCCAAGAGGGTTGAGACTTCTGTTTCCAAAGCAAGAGTCTCTAAAGGGTTTGCAGGTGGAAAGGATCTGGTTCTTATCTTTGGAAATTTTTTGAAGCTGAGAACCAGACCCTGGCTCACTACTTCCAGGACCCACCTGTCTGATGTTAAAGACTCCCAGTCCTGGACGAAGTAAGCCAGCCTGCCCCCTACAGGTAATGGAAAGCCGACCCTGGGCATCCCATCAGGGTGCCTGTTTGGCAGGGGCTTTAGGCTGAGGGGTGGGAGCAGGCCTGCTCATACCCCATCTGCCTCTCCCTCTGAAGAACCCCCTCTGAACATAGGCTAAAGAGGAGGCCTGGGTCTGGTAAAAAGGCCTGTGAAAAGGCCTGCCCCTACCCCTGGGGGGCTGCCTCTGAGGAGTGGCTTGCCGTTCCTTGACTTGTGCACTCCTGTAAGTGGTTCTATATTCATCCATTTTCTTCATATAATTCTCTGTCTGCTCCCCAAACAGAGAATTTCCCACCACAGGAAAATCCATAGCCTTAGACTGGGTATCCTGTGACAAAGTAGTACACCTGAGCCAGGCCAATCTACCAAAAGCCACAGATGTAGCCATGACTCTAGAGGATACATCATTAGAATCCACTGTAGCATGGAATTGCACCTTAGATGCCTCAATACCATCAACAGCCACCTGCTCCAGCTCCTTTGCAAGCTGGCCAGGGGCCTGTTTGGCTAAGGCCATGACAGTATCCCATCTAGATTTTTGGTATCTCACAACATAAGCCATATAGTTTGCTTGTCTGAGTCCCAAAGACACTGCCATGTGTTGTTTTTTGGCCATGGCATCAATCTTCCTGGAGTCCTTGTCAGGAGGATGTGAAGCCAAGGGAATATTAGCTTTATCACAGGCTGCAGCCTGAACTACTAACATGACTGCATTGCTGTGAAAGAAATTCTGTATCAGGACCTGACAAAGTGTACCTCCTGTCCATCTTTTATCCACAGGAGGCACAGAATTAGGAGCTTTTAAAATTTTTATTGTTTGTTTCTAAAGATTTATGTAAAGGGATAGACAATCTCCTGGACTCTGGGATATCCATCATCTCTACAAAGTCAGGCTCCTCTTGCTCATCCAAAGCCTCCTCTAAAGGAAGCTGGAGGGTTTCAGCAACTTTTTTATAAAACAGAAAATGAGAAGGGGACTCAGCAAGCCTAGGGGGAGATTCACCTAAAGGTCTGTCTGGGGAGATGTCCGGTTCAATGGGCACATCCAGACTTTCAAAGTCACATTCACACTGATCATAATCATCCTCCCCCTCCTCTGGTTCATAAAACTCTTCTATATTATATTCTTGAACCGCTGGAACCGACCGAACCGACCTTTTGCCAGATAGTGGCGGTTCGGAGGGAACCGGGGAAAGTGACTGGACAATCTGTATTGCCCTGGCTATCTCTGCAGCAGTTGGAGAAGGAATTTTGGACTCCACACCTGCTGACTTTCTAGTTCTCTTTGCTGGAACTGGCTCCTCAGAGTCAGCTTTACGTTTGCCCGAGGAAGTCTGGCCCTGGTCAGAGGGCACTCCCTCAGGTTCGGTTGGCACCGAACCGGGCTGGCCATCTGGGTCAGCTGACTTTTTGGCCTCTCATTCCCTGAGCCTACCAACTCTCTTATCTAGGGTAGCTGCAGGGAAATTCTTGCAAATCTGGCAGTCTGCACTGAGGTGGTCAAACCCCAGACAATAAACACATGTGGTGTGTGGGTCAGCCTTGGCAAAGGCTTCCCCACAGACACTACAGTGTTGAAACCCAGTGGGCCGGTTTTTCCTTTGGGTTTCTCAGACATAATGCCAGCCTAACCAAAAACTTGCCTTCTGATGGCAGTGCCAGGCAAGACACCCTTATCAGTTCCCAACCGTGTCACGGAGTCGTGGAAAAACCGTAATGAAATCCGTTTTTTAGAACTGACAAGAACCAGGAACCGCACTCTAACAAGCCTTAAAAGGCTTCAGAATAAAGTTTAAATACAATTTGATCGGTTCAAACCGAACCGATAAACATTTATAAGTTCCACACAGAAAACCTATCTATTACTTACAATACCATAGACAGAGCTTGAACCGATCAGTTTGCTGTTAAAATAAAGAATATAGCGGTTGAATTTAACCAAGAAAAAACACTTTAAACCGAGAAAATGAACTGAGCAGCAGGAGGAATCTCCGGAGCGACTGTTCAGTGAGGCGAGTAAAGAATCTGACGGTTTCGGTTTGAAATTACCCTTGACAGAGCTTCTCTAACCGAAGTCAAGATTTTAAGTTCCATGCACTGCATGGAAGTTAACTCTTTCACCTCCGGAGCAGTTCTAATGGTGGGACAAACTGCATCAGTCATAATATAGCAAGACTTCATGTTGTTTGAATACCAGAACATACAGGAAACCCACTGCCACTAATTCTGTTCTTCATTCTGACAGTGCCCACTCAGTCTAAATAAATCAATTCCTTACAGTCAATTATTAAGATTAAGGAGAAATTTCAGTACTGATTTTTATTTATTTATTTAAAAGTTGATAACCGGGAAAGGCACACTGAGCCTGGGCTCATTTCCAGGTGTGACCGGGGGAAATGGGGTACAGGAGAATAGATAACAATCACAACATATAAACAGTTGAAGATGCTAGAGGCATCACTATAACAGACAGAAGTAGCGAGGACTAATGCAATACTAATATGCTTAGTTTGGCCTGTATACTATGAGGATATACCTGTGGTCGCGCCCTTGATCACATAGTCAGAGCAGAACCAGGCATGAGAGAGGGGTGTGTGTGGATAGCCGACCAAGGTGGGGTGGTGTGGTGCACTTGCAAGCAAGTGGAATCACCACTGCTGGGGGTGCTCACTGGTGTTTGGGGAGGATTTTCGCGAATATTGCTGGAGAAGGGACCGTGGGGAAGAGAGTGGTACCCAAAGAGGATCCAGCATCAAGGAGTGTTGCTGTGGCCAAGGAGGGCCAGAGAGCACAGCTGAGGAGAATCAAAGTGGGGAGGATTGAATAGAGGGAAGTACCCTGCATTTGCTGTTGTTTTTTGCATTCCTGGAAATTGACTGTGCTTACTTTTCTTTCATCCTGTATACTAATAAAGGGAACAGTTCTCTGTAGTCCCCACCAGTATTTTATTCACTTTCAGACAAAGGGGGTGTGCTCTGCCTTGCTGAAGGAAGCTTGAGGTTAAGAGCAGTGTAATGGGGACATGTTGTACAAGCTCTAATAGCCATCTTAGGAAGCCTCTGTGTGGGGGACTGAGCAAACTTGGAGGGGGAAGAAAGGGGCTGAGGTGCTCATGAGAGGCTGATTGACTCTCACAGGAGTCAGGGTAGGCCCAACCCACCCTCTGCCATCCCTCCCACCCCCGAGCTCAGTCAAATTTATTGGGTAGGGGCTACATTGTAATTGGTGGATAGCACAGCCAGGTGCAGCCACTAAGGAGCCCTGAGTATCCCTCAGACTAGGAAAAGCATAAGGCAAAGAAAAAAAATAAAAGAAACAAACAGGACTTAGACATGAACATTGGTTGATATCAGGGAGGAAGAGGGTGTGAACGGAATGTCATGGACATGCCAAGGAAGGGGGATAGGCTGAGTAGATAGAGCAGGCAACCTTCAGCTAGGGGCACAAGGGGGAACTGGATGGCAAGTAGAGATATGGGGAGAGTGATAGGCTGCAACAGCTGTGGGGCAGCTATCTTTTTAGGGGTGGCATGGAGAGTGGGGGCTGCTTGGTGTGCAGGCAGCTTGAACAGCTTATGGATAAGATTAGCTGGTTATGGGAGGAGCTAAGAAAAGGGATGGGGGCAGTGTGAGGGAACCATTCAGGACCTGGGGCATGTAGGAGAGCCACCGAGGACATCAGACATCCCAGTCCGAAGGTAGAGAAGGGGACAAGGGAAATCGAACCAGGAGTGCCACCTCCAAAGGAAACCAGGGGTACAGCACCAGAGGAATGGAAGAGGGTCGAGAATATGTGTAGAAATAGCCACAGTGCCAGCAGCAATTGGGAACCTCATAACAATAAGACTAGGGTGGCTCAAGACAGAGCAAGCAGGTCAAGCAACAGGTTTTCAGTGCTGGCTGCAATGGCGGATGAAGAGGGAGAGGCTCTGAGGGATGGGGTGGGAGAAAGGTGGGTAATGACAACCCAGAGGGAAGTAGTTTGGCAGATGGAGAGGACTGGGATAAAATGGGAAATGGGAAGAGGGATGGAGCTAGTGAGGGGGCAGGGGGGCAAAAGAGGTGGAGGGAGAAGGGAAGAAAGGACTAAGTGGGGACAGGGAAGAAGGTGTCAAAGCACAGAGTGCAGTGGGAGGGGGCAGACAAGTCAGTTAAGAGACACAGTGGAGGGGAGTCAGGATGAGGGAAGTGGTGGAGGAGGAAGCAAGAGGGACAGCAGGTGTCACAAATATGTAAATTGGGGGGAAGATTCAGAACTGGTACCAGGAAAATGAGAAGATGCTGGGGCTAAAACATGAAAAGGGAGGTGGGGTCTTAGTGCTGGGAGATTCTGTACTAAAAGGAGTCAGATGGGGAAGTAAAGGGGAGCAGCATAGTTGCATATGGGTGGAGTGTCTACCAGGAATGACAGTGGGCAGGGTGGGACAGTCTATTCTTAAGTATGCAGAGGGGAAGGGAGAAACCTCATGTTGTGGTACACTTGGGAACAAATGACTTGGAGGGTAACATGCTTGAGATGGTACAGGAGAGGTTCATGGAGCTGGGGAAGTTGTATAAGGCAGGGAGTTCAGTGGCCTTCTTGGAAGTGCTGCTAGTACCCAGAGCAGGTGCTGCAAGGAAAATGAGAATACAGGAGTTTAACACTTGGGTGAGAACCTGGTGTCAGACCAAAGGGTACGGGCTGGTGGGGGGGTTGGGAGAACTTTGGATAGCAGCACCCATTTTGCCTAGGACAGATTGCACTTGAGCAGGGAGGGACAAGGGGTATTAAAATGGAGGTTGGTGGAATACATAGCAACCAGGGTGGATTTAAATTAGGTGTGTTGGGAGGCAAGTGGACAGTAGTCAAGCAGGGTCTCCAAATAGGGGGAGCCAAATGAGCTTACCCCCCCAGAACAGTAGGGATAGAATTAGGGACTGTTCATATGGAGTGGTTAAAATGGTGTTCAACAGGGGGAGGCTGGGAAGGGCACTTATTGGAGGGTAGTCTCCTTAAAAACAAGGAGCCTGGGGAACAAATCTGCTGAGTTGCAGGCTCTCATGGCAGAGGAGGAGGTGAACATAGCTGCCATCACTGAAATATGGGCCACCAAATACCAGGACTGGAACCTGGTGATCCCAGGGTACAGGATATTCTGCAAGGATAGGGACAAAGGAAAAGGGGGGGTAGTAATTTATGTGAGGGAGGGGATAAGGTGTGAAAGGGAAGGGGGGGGGTAGAACAGAGGCATTATAGATGCAAATCCAGGACTCCAAAAAGAGGACACTCAGGATGGGAGTGGTGTACAGGCCATTATCTCAGGCAGAGGACTTGGACATAGAATTAGCAGAGCAGGTAAGGAGGGTCAGTGGGAAGGGTAACACTGTAATCGTGGGTGACTTCAGTCTGCCAGGAGTGGATTGAAGCACCCCAGCCAGCTTGAGTACAAGGGAGCAGGTGCTCCTGAAGGCCTTCCAGGACAGCTTCCTGGTACAGATGATTAACACGTCAACTAGGCTGAGGAACACTCTGGACCTTGTACTGCCTAATGGGGAGTTTGTAAGAGAGCTGGGGGTGAAGGATCCACATGCAGGGAGTGACCATCACTCGGTGTGGTTCACACTCAGCATGGGCAAGGAAGTTGGAGGAACAGGAACCAGGGTGTTGAACTTCAGGCATGCTTACTTTGGGAGAATGGAGGAAATAGTGGTGGAGCACCTTCCCAGAATCCATCCACACATGGATGCTAACCAGAAATGGGAAATCATCAAGCTAGGGTTAGCGGAGGCCACTAGATCATGCACTAAAATAGAAAGCAAAAAAGACTATTGCCAAGAAACCAAGCAGGTTAAGCAGGAAGGTCTTGGAAAAGGTGAGAGCAAAAAGGGCAGCCTTCAGGAGATTCAAGAGATCCAGAAGGGGGAAGATAGAGAGGACTACCAGAAGAACATAAAGGAAGTGACCAGAGCAGTCAGGGAAGCCAAGGCTTCTAGAGAGCTTAAGCTGGCACAGGGCATCAAGGATGGGGAAAATGACTTCTTCAGGTACACAAGGGAGAGAAGGATCAGCAAAGATCAAATAGTAAGGATCAGGAAGGATGGGGGTGGGCAGGGAAAGGTGCAGAGCAGGCATTCTGTTCTGTATTTACTAAGGAGAAGGGCAGGTCACTACCTCAGGAGGTGGGGAGGGTAGGTACGGGGGTGGAGCAGGTGACTGATGTGGAAATCACAGCAGACAGGGTACCAGAAGGTCTAAGGGCACTGGGGGTGCATAAGGCACCAGGACCAGATGGCATACACCCAAGGGTACTGAAAGAATTAGCAGAGGTCCTGGTAGAACCATTAGCAGACCTGTTCAATACCTCCATGGACACAGAGAGCATACCACAGGACTGGAGGATGGCTCACATGGTGCCCCTCCATGAAAACAGTCCCAAGGATGAACCGGGCAACTATAGACCAGTAAGTCTCATATCCAATGTGAGAATGTTAATTGAGACAATCCTGAAGGAGAGGTTGGTAACCTTTCTGGCAGTTAATGGACTCCAGGACAGGAAGCAACATGGGTTTGTCTCTGGCAGATTCTGCCAGATCAACCTGATAGGATAGACTATTATGACTGGGTGATTAGAGAACTGGACAAGGGCCATGCAGTGGATGTTCTGTATCTGGACTTCAGCAAGGCATTTGATTCAGTGCCACATGGAAGGCTGGTTAATAAGTTGAAATACTTGGGGGCAGGGACTAAGTTGTTGAATTGAATTGAGAATTGGATGCAGAGGAGACAACAGAGGGTAGTGGTGGGGGGGGGACTCCTATCTTCAAGGACTGTGATGAGTGGGGTACTGCAGGGCTCAGTACAGGGTATGGTATTGCTTGGCATCTTCATAGCAGACATCTCACATGGCATTAAGAGCAAGATCAGTCTGTCTGCAAATGACACCAAGATTGGAGTGGTGGTGGATGACACAGAAGGATGGCAGGGGTTGCAGAATGATCTGGTTAAACTGGAAGACTGTTCAGACACTTGCCAGTTGGGGTTTAGTGCTAAGAAGTGCAAAGTAATGCACTTTGGAGCAAGGAACCCAAAGAGGTGCTATCAGATGGGAGGGATACAGTTAGCCACTACTGAGGAGGAAAAGGATCTTGAAGTGATAATAATGGGGCAAATGAACAACTCAGCACAGTGCAGAAAGGCAGCAGCTAAAACAAACAGGCTGCTGGGGTGTACTGTATTGCTAGAGGAATCACCTCCAGGAGAGGGGAGGTGATCCTGCCTCTGTACAGGTCATTGGTGAGGCCACACCTGGAATACTACATGCAGTACTGGTGACCATACTTGAAGAAGAATGTTAGATTACTAGAGGGTGGGCAGCGTAGAGCAATGAAGATGGTCCAGGGATCAGAAGACAAACCCCACAAGGGGAACTTGAGGGAGCTTAACATGTTCTCCCTGGAGTAGAGGAGGGATGGGGTGATATGATTGAGATGTTTAAATACATGAAGGGTATAAACAAGACTGGTACGGAGAGGATATTTAAGTTGAGGGGAGGGACACGAGGGGCATGGACTGCAATTGGAGGGGGGAAGATTCAGGACGGAAAGGAGGAGACACTTTTTCACAGAAAGGGTGTTGTCTAAGTGGAACGCTCTTCCCAAGGAGGTGGTATCCTGTAAGACAGTGAGCAGTTTTAAAAGGGGATGGGACAAGGTGAGAGGGACAGTCACTATGAGGGGAAGGGTGGAGGAGAGGAAGGGGTGGGAGGGGCAGCTGCAGTTTGAAGGATGCTAGCTGTACATTTAAGCAGACTTGATAGACCGTGTGGCCTGTATCTGCTGGCAGATTCATGTGTTCCAACGTTCCTATGTAGGATATAAGCATGGGTGAATCAATATAGCTATACAGTTATATACATAGCAGCAGGAATGGCCAGAAACAGCTTCAGAATTATGCTCAGGGGGATGCATTTTCAGGGTGGGGGAGGGATGAGTTTTATTTGCTGATTTGGCCTTTGAAACACAAGCAGATGAACTGAATGGGAGATTCTTAGGAAGGGGTATGACAAGAACCTAATGCAGACCTCAAAAAAACAAAGCTGAGAATATACCTAGGGGATCCCTATTGAATAATTTGAACCCTAACAAAGCTGACATTTCTTGCACTTTCGTCACAGAGTACAATCATGTGGCAGGCCATATAGGCCATGTACAGTAATCTGTAGAAACTGGCCCATTTTACTCAGTGATGGTTAGGTGGGATGTGCAGTGGGTCTTAAACCAAGGGTAACCTTCAGCAGGGCAAGAAACTTAAAAGAAAAGTTGGTACATAGTAGAATGAAAAAAAGTGTTACAACTAGAACTGTGCCTCCAGCTGGTTACCACAAAGACCCAAAGGCTTCCACAAATGTCACAGATGTAATATCTGCAGGTGTACAGTG